>JAECXH010000113.1:0-10000000 GCA_018152175.1 Drosophila jambulina | reverse complement strand
CCAAGCAGCAGCAGCAGCAGCAGCAGCACATGGCCATAAAAAGTGTACATAAAGTTCTGTATAAGCTTTTTCATGTACACTGTGTTTTCGGGAGGGGAGCCGCGGTGGTGGCGGCGCCAACAATGTGTAGGTCACCGAGCCACGACGCCGACGCCGCTGCTCTGGAGCCACCAAGATGTCTGCGGCAGGGAATCTCAGACCTCGAAAAAGCGTCTCTTGAATGGAAGAAGATCTGAAAACTTAGGGTACTGGGAATGGGAATTGCGCACAAAAGGCGGAAAAACTTGGCCAGCTGCTGCGCAGTTGATAAGGAAAGCGGAAAATTGGGGGCACGGAGGGAGCTCTAGCTCTGCTGCTGCTGCTTAGTCACTTCCAGGCGATAGAAGTGTTTCCGCCTTTGAATACGATTGGGAACCCTGCTTATCAGCCCGGAGAGCTGGGTACCATTGTAGCTTGTGTTCTGATATTTTTCTATCAAACGAATGCCGATGAAAGACCCTTCTCAGACCAAGCCACCCCTGGGCTTTTTCCCGCCTCGAAACCTCAAACCCGCCCTGGAAAGTCGGGCGGCACTACTGCGCATGTTTCCACATTCTTTTGCAGTTTCCTTTGTAAAGCGATTCGCCCTGCACATATAGGAACATATAGAATTTTTATAGGGGCAGAAAATGTCTCATTGTTTCCTGTTTCTCTTACCTGGCGGCGTCTGCCAAGGCATTTTTCATTAGAATGATAACTTGGCAAGAAATTGCGCCTTATCAAGAGGGCTCGGCTTCCCTTCCCTTGAGTTTCCCATTCTTTCCCCTAAGTGCAATTGCAGTTACAGAGTGACAGGGGAGGGTATCTTGAAATACCACCAGTTTGCTGACATTTGCATTTAAACTCGAATGTTTCCCTGAAAAATGGATCCGACAGATCGCTCTGTCCAGGAATTTGAGTTCATAATGAGTGCAATGAGCCCGCTTCGTTAATGGGTGGGTATGGGATCCTAGGAAATAGGCTGATATGGTATCAGTTTACCAAGAATATTGTTATTTATGTTCCTGAAAAAAAGTCGGAATAAAATGATTTAGTGTTGTATATAATATATATTAGAATACTGCTTATTTTTTATACATTTTAAAATGGTATCAGATGTTTCCGAATCATAATAGATCCTACTATAACTTTTTTAAATGGGTATAATATAGTTCCAATAATATGATTTAATATTATATTATTATAAAAATAAGGTAACGTAAGAATTGGTAATTAAACTGGTTTGGTTTTCTATATTTTGGACACATAAATACAATCAGTAACCCCCACCTAGTCCTATAATATGATTTAATATGATATCATAAAAATAAGATTATTTAAGAATTGATAATTAAAATGATTTCGTGTTTCTTGATATTTCCAAATATAAGTGAGAATGTTGAGTTTTCCTATACTTTTTCCTTGATGTACTTGATGTAAAGCAAATACATCTTTAACTTTTCTCTAAGTGGAACCAAAGACCATATAACATAACATAACATAACATAACTGCTTATACACTCTTTGGTGGAACCTATTTCTATAAAGTCCCTGTCAATCACCTATTGAAGGAACATTTTCGGATTAATTCCGACAGTGTTGTATTTCCTGGCCACAATCTTGGCCGAAACAATCTGCGCCTAATTGGTAACCAAAGAGCTCTCTGTTTCTCAAATAAATATAATTAGAAGGTCTTCGACGTTTGAATTACGGATTTCGGGTTTGAGTTTTCCGTATCAGTGAACGCTCATTTGCGATGGTAATTCAGAGGGCGGGGGGTAAAAAGAAATGCTTTCGGGTCAGGTAGAGGTTGCGAAAACTGTAAACCGAAACGATTTCTGGGGATGGAAAGGGATTTAGATGGGTTGGGGGTGCCATGAGAAGGTCGTTTGCCCGAGCTGCTGGCCATTTCCCCCTGGAGTGAGTCCGGGAATCCGTGACACGGAATTTCCATTTAGCTCCCGATCTGAACCAGACTGTGAGTGTGCGTTAATGAAGGCATTCGAGCATTTGAGCTCAGCAAGTTGCAGTTCCCTCTGCACAGAGAACATAAGATGGATACTATTTTATAAGATAAATTAATTCTTTAATGTTTGTTAATCGATATTATTTGTATACTATTGGAATGAAACTTTCCAAATAGTCTTCTTTTCAGGTAGTAAAGGAAGGACTGGATTGCCCAACCATATCCTATAAGTGTCATAGAAATATTCTGACATTTTTTAAAATTTATTTAATTTGTATAATTTATATTGTGTACTGTTCTTTTCCTGTGTACCTTTGAAAAGGGAAACCCAACCGTCTCAAGAAACTCCAGCACCGAAAAGTCGTTGCCCAAAAAGTGAGCGAGAAGAAGACAAGAAGCCAGAGAAAGAGAGCGAGAGCGAGAGAGGCAGAGAAGAAAGGGCAGCCGACAATGCAGCTAAGTAAACAAAAAGAGGCGAAGAAGGGAGAGAGCGAAGAAAGAAAAACATTTACTAAAGAAAGTTCGTTGAACTGGTGTGCGTGTGTCAGTTTTGTTGCTCCCCCCCAAGACCCATGGATTCCCCTCCTGGCTCCCATGACTTCCCTTGGAATATGGGATATATGGAAGTTGATGACGTCTTCAGGTTGAATTTCAAACCAAACAATAGCACAGAAATGTCAACGCCAACGTCAGTGACCGCTACATTTGCCTAGCTTAGCCCTGTATCGGGAAAAAGCCTCGTGCGAGGATCGTTTTACAACAGACGGGAATCTCAATTTCTATTCCAGAAAATTAAGTCCCTATAAGAATGTATGTGCATATGTATGTACATATGTGATGTACCCTTAAATCGTTGTTATAATTTTATAGGATAATTCAGATCTTCTTGAAAAAGTAACTCTATCGTTCCTATAACAATCTGAACAAAAAAATTTAATATTTATTTAAAAAATATGTACGTTTCCTATGTTTACCTATTCCATATATGAGCTGTGTATACTATTTCGAGAGCGTACTGTAATTATCACTGCCAAAATACTTTTTCAGCTGAGCTGCTCAACGAAACAACGCATTAAACGGTATGGAGAAAAGGCAAGAAGAAGGGCAACGGGCGATCGGTTATTGCTGCCAAGTGTTTGGAGCGATTAGTGCGAATATTTATCAATAAACACATCGCATATGGAAAAGCAAATTCGATACATACATCTTTACATAAATACGTACATACCTGCATGCACGGCATGCAGCGACACGAAAACATCACGAACACATGCGCTGCACTTATGTACATGCATATGTACATACAAACATAGTCACAAATGTACATACGCTGTTCGTTGAGTTTTGTGACGACGACGACTACGAATGAACGAAACAAAAACGATGAAGAACAGAACGCGATGAAACCGTACGTACGCGCGCCAATGTGTGAGTGAGAACAGTGTCCGTGTGTAGAGTTCTACAGCCAGGTGGTGGGTGCCGGGGGACGGGAGAGCGAAAGAGCGGAAGAGAGGCTAACGAAGAGCGACAGAGACACAGACACATTCACGCGCGCGCCTGTTGCAAAATTCAGTGCTGCGCTCTCATTCGTGAAGAAAGGATGTACAGCCGGTTGTACGAATGAATCCGTGTACATCATCGCCACCGCACATGCCGCGCGGCCACGGAGGAGCCGCCGGCTCTGCCCCAGCCACTGGCCTGGAGTCCCATGGCCTGCAGCTTCTCGAGATGGGAGCCAAGGAGGATTACGAAGAGCTACGCGACCTGCTGCACTCCTGGGACGTCGCCGATCTGCTGCCCCATCTGCAAGGTAAACACAAACACACAAACACAAGCACAAGTACAAAGAAGAGGCACGATAAAGAGCAGCAAAAGAGAGACGGTGGCAGACCTTAACCCTGCATTCGTCACTGCCAACTTAAAACCCCAGTTTCGTTGAGTTTATGAATTCTATTCTTAAAAAAAAGAAATGTCTCCCAAACAGCACACAAACTTTGTTCCGTCGATCGAATTACGTGGAAAAGGTATTGATAAAGCTCGCGACTAAAATACAGTGGGGCCTCTCTTAGGAGTACTGAACTAATAGAAATTATTATGAGCAATAGGGGGGGTTAGAATTATAGGTAAACAATTTCTATAAAATTTTTATTTATTATTTTTTCATAAGCAAATTTAAACGTACATATGTACACTCTACTAAAATCGTTAATTTCACTTTTAGTTAAAAAAAAGTATATAGCTTGATATAATTATAAATATTATTTTTTAAAATCTTTGGTCCATTTATTAAAATATATAATAATAAAAAAAAATTTTAAAATCATAATATTAAACATAAATAAATAAATTAAATGCTTTCAATGAGGTTTATTCATATATTTATGCGCCTATTTTATTTTTTTATTATTTTTTTAAAGAGTTATTTAGAGAATTTGTAAATAAAAAAAAAAGTTTCTAAATAATTAAGCATTAAAAATAAATAATAAATAAATTCGGATTTAGAACACGAATCCGGAATATACACTGACGAGCAAAACTGTAACACGAGTTGCATATTCCGACTTTAACGGTCAGTATCTTCTCTCCTATTTTATGTACGATAATAATCTTAGTCTTGTTTTGTTGCTACTATATTTGACTATCGCTTGTGAAAATATGAAACGATTTGATCATCTGGAATAAATATGCCGAAGCAAAATGTAAAAAAAGTCAATTGTTACAGTTTTGCACTGGGGTTATATATTAAACGAAAATTTTATTTGAGATTATTTTAATAATGAGTCCACAGCCCTTTTGATTTTTTTAGCTCCGTTATGCGATTTGGCATACTTTGGGTATAGCGTAGCACCATTTCAGGAGGAATAGCGTACCAGACGTCCTTTGTTCTTTCCCACAGCTCTATCATTCCACTTGGAGGGACTGCATATTTTGCCAGTTGGGATTTTACATGGCTCCACAAAATTTTCTATGGGATTCATATCAGGAGATTGCGGTGGCCACTTCAGCGACTGAAAATTTTGCTTTTCTATCCAATTTTTTACCAATATCGAAGTGTGTTTGGGATCATTGTCTTGCTGAAATATGACTTTTTTAGCAGCAATACCCATATTTTCAATGACTTTTGGAAAATTTTGTTGCAAAATGTTTGAATACTGTTCCTTCCGCATTATTCCTTCAATTAAGACCAAGGGACCAACTCCGTTTTTGTATATACAGCCCCAAACCATTATTGAAACTTTGCTGCAACTCACGAAAACTGGACGGTAGCTGATTGGGATGCTGTAGGTCATAAATAATAACTTAAAACATTTAAAAAAATTTGGTTTTTCAGGTTATATAGTCAGATGAAACAAAAATTAATCGTTTCGAGTCACATGGACGCTCTTGGTATTGGACTAGAGATCCCACAATCCAGTCACCAAGTAACGTGAAGCAAACCGTGAAGCACGGTGGCGGATCAATAATGGTTTGGGGCTGTATATACAAAAACGGAGTTGGTCCCTTGGTCTTAATTGAAGGAATAATGCGGAAGGAACAGTATTCAAACATTTTGCAACAAAATTTTCCAAAAGTCATTGAAAATATGGGTATTGCTGCTAAAAAAGTCATATTTCAGCAAGACAATGATCCCAAACACACTTCGATATTGGTAAAAAATTGGATAGAAAAGCAAAATTTTCAGTCGCTGAAGTGGCCACCGCAATCTCCTGATATGAATCCCATAGAAAATTTTGTGGAGCCATGTAAAATCCCAACTGGCAAAATATGCAGTCCCTCCAAGTGGAATGATAGAGCTGTGGGAAAGAACAAAGGACGTCTGGTACGCTATTCCTCCTGAAATGGTGCTACGCTATACCCAAAGTATGCCAAATCGCATAACGGAGCTAAAAAAATCAAAAGGGCTGTGGACTCATTATTAAAATAATCTCAAATAAAATTTTCGTTTAATATATAACCCCAGTGCAAAACTGTAACAATTGACTTTTTTTACATTTTGCTTCGGCATATTTATTCCAGATGATCAAATCGTTTCATATTTTCACAAGCGATAGTCAAATATAGTAGCAACAAAACAAGACTAAGATTATTATCGTACATAAAATAGGAGAGAAGATACTGACCGTTAAAGTCGGAATATGCAACTCGTGTTACAGTTTTGCTCGTCAGTGTATGTATATTAGTTTTGGTAATTACTGGCTTTCTTTGGCATCTTATTCGTTCAAAAAAATAACTATAATATTCGCTTTCTTAAAATCGATATTTATCGATATTTTTATATCATCAGTTTTTTTGACAAAGTTTAAAATAATCATATCTTATTCAAAAGGCAATTAGGAAATCTTTACTAAGCTGGTTTTCTTTAGGGTAATAAATCTGAACACTATATATAAAATAAAAAAAACAACAAAACTCTTGTCAATTTTTGACTATTTAAATGATGCAACCCCCTTATAAAATTTTGCAAAAAAATTGTAGTTTTCTTTTCTGCTAGCTGACATGTTAGATCGACTCTGCTGTTGATGCTGATCAAGAATATATAAGATTTATAAGATTGAAAAAGGCTCCTTCACTGAGTTTTAAGCTTCTGACTAAAATTAGAATACCATGTAAGGGTAAAAATAATGAAAAAAAAAACAGAAATAAAAAAAGAATAATGGTTGTTCAGAGAACAACCTGTCTCCTAGAATCTTCTTACTATAATCTACTAATTACTATTAATTCATACCTTCTAATCCTTGTTTACTTCGTGTCTTGCAGATGAAGCCATCAACGTGGACGAGCTGCAGATGATAAAGCGGCACCACTTGTCCGAATTGCTACGAAACTTTCGCTTCGGCACCCGCATTCGCTTTGAGCACCACTTGGAGCGCTGGCGTCGCTGGCTGAATGTGCCACTGCAGGGAAGCCAGGGTCAGGGCTCCGCGCACTGCAGCGGATGTCGGTGCTCAGAGGTTCAGACGCAGGCACAGGTCCAGCCTGAGACACTATGCCAGCAACCGATGGTGGAGATCAATGACTCGGAGCCAATGAGCGACGGTGGAGCGAAGAATCTGGATCTGGCCAAGAGCATTCCGGCAGAGTCGCTGGTGGCACTCAGCGAGCAGCGCACAATGCCCCCCGTTCCCTTTCAGACAAACGCTAACAAGGAGGCGCCTGAGCTGACGATGGTCAAGCAGGAGCAGCCTTCAATGGGAGGCGGAGTGGGAGTTGGAGGCGTGGTTCTGCAAGCCGAAGATAGCCCAGAAATAGGAGTCGGCTCATCTGGGGGAACATTTGCTGGCGGAGAAGACCAAATGTCGTCGTCCGTCGATCATGGAGTCAGCGTTCTGGGCATCCTGCAGACGTGTGGAGCAAAAGCCCAATCCCTGCTGGAACGTATTGGACAGAACGCGCCGCTCGATGCAGTGCAGCGCCTGCTGCTCATCCAGCTGGTGTGCAGCTACTACGAGGATAACCAGTTGCACCTGACCCTGCAGCGCAGTCATCTGCTGGAGCGTGAGATCCTGCAGCTGTTCCCGCGCGAGGAGCTGCACTACTACCGCACCGAGCGGCGTGGCAAGATCTATGTGAGATTCACCAACATGAAGCGGAGCAAGCGCATGAGCTCCTCGCGCCAGGACACCAAGCGGCGACGCACGGACAACATTCGTTCGTCAGGAGGACAGATTTCCTTCTCCTCCTCCTCCGATTTGGGGCCCCCGCCCAAGGTGAATGTGAGCAGCTTTGTGAACGAGAAGAGCTCCAGTCCGGAGCGCTACGATTGACGACGATTGATGTAGTTTTGTAAGAGGGAGAAGAAGCTAGCCCCAAACGTAATGCTAACCGTAGGTTAAGTGCACCCAAATGTGAAATCTAACTGTATAATTTGTGTGGCTGGATGTACAATAGTAGGGTATTTTGCGGGTCGACGCGCGATCCGCCGACTGACGATACTAAATCGCAACTGATTTTGGTTACACGACGACGACGACGACTCTGCACTTTTCTTTGGGGGGAGAGAGCGATGGGAGGGCGGTGGCCCGAGGTGGCTACAAAAAGTGATTACATCAGCAGCGAAAATAGCCAGGCGGCGGCGTGTTAACAATTGGCTAACACGACACCAGCGACTTGTGCTGACTAAACGGCAAGAAGAGTATCTGCGAGATACGCACAGAGTGTGTAATAAGAAAATGCCGGAGGTGGGAGGGAGCTAATTAATTAAGTTGCCTTGGTCGGTACTCTGGGCTCTGGCTCTTTCGATTCTCCCACTCCCGCTCCCGTTCCCACTCCAGCTCCAGCTCCAGTTTCTCCGGCACATGTTCCCTGCTAATTGCCTTTATCAGCGACGCGACAGAGAGCAAACAAAACTATCTTTATCTGCAGGCCCCGACGGATAGCGAAATAGCAGCGTATAATTGCCATTTGGTTTTATATTTTTCTCACCCCCTATGGGTTTCCTATTTTTCCTATTTTCCCCTATTTTCAGCCCTCTGGTTTTCCCCTGTTTCAACGCCCATTTTTGTGGCGATTTTTCAGCGATTTGTGCCAGAGCCTGAGCGCATTCCAATAGATATCGTCGTCATGTAAAAGGGGTATCTTCTGCTTTTCTTTTTTTTTTCGTTTTTCATTTTCAAGCGTTTTCAAGCAAGCAATTGTTCTGTGCATGTATCTGATGGATACGAGTGCGCTGCCAAGTAGTAAATAGGTCGCTGGCAACAAGCTGGTGTATATTGTGTGTGTATCTGTGTGTGTTTCTCGGCTGCAAAGCGACAAACTATTTTTTATTTGTTGCTTTTAGCCAGCGAAAGCGTATCTGTGAGCTTTGCCAGCAAAAGCTCGCCGCTCCGTCCACTTTGTATCTGTTAGATACTTTTTAGATTTTTCCCTGCCTTTTGAATTTCACGAATTCCGGCCCATTACAAGCCATCAAAACTGAGGTTATTCTTGGTAGGAAATATAGTTTTACCTTAGTGAGTAATCCCGCTCGGTTTCGACTATCTTATCTGCGTTTTTTTGAGCTTTTTCCAAGGCATTTGGTTTGCTGGACAAGCGACTCGCACAGATACAGATACAGATACAGCTGCTGGTGCTGCTGCTGCTGGTGTGATGTGGCTGTGGCTGCCTTTGCTTTTTCGAGTGGGGAAAGTAGGTCAATTACACGTGTCGTGTGTGTATGTACTGCGGACGGTACATATGTCTATGGGGCCCGTACATAGAGACGCTTTTTATGCTTGGCCAGCATAATCAAACAAGCTCTTTGTGTTGCCAGCGTTTTCTGGTTTTCTCTGTTTTTTTTTTCTTTTCTTTTTCTGGTTTTCTGGTTTCTTTGGTTCTTCGTTCTCCATTTTCCGTTCTCCCTCCTCCGTTTCTTCGTGGCCTGATCAAAAGTTTACTATTTGCTCAGTTCTTCGTTCTCCGTTCTTTGTTTTCTCTTTTTTTTCCCTCTGGTTTCTAGGCCAAAACGCTGCACTGGGCGTTCGTTCTTTGTGTTTATCTTCCATGGAGTTCTGGCGGACGGAACTCGGACTGCAGATACATATATCTACAAATTGTAGATAGATAGCTGGCTGCTTGTAGCTCGCTGAGATAATAAATCAAGCGAGGGCCCTTTTAGGGGGTGTATGTTTTTTGTTATAATAACACTCTTAATAAAGTTAATATTGCAATAAATCTGTAGTAGTCTGTGGTTTTAGCCTTTTTTTAAATGCATCTTTTAAGTATAAACTAAGTTTGGAAATATATAAGGAAGCCATTAAGAAATCTAAATCTAATTGTAAATTTAAAAGGTCTAATTAAATCCGATTCTCTTATGTTTGTAAATCAAGTTACAAATTAAGACTTAAGCAACCTCGAACTACTAATTAGATCATGTAAACTTTGGAAATAAGCTTTACCTTATTATTAAGGTGAAAACAGATTTTTAAAACTTTTTCCCTATATTAATTTTAATAATAATATATTAGATCTTAATGGAGATTTGTATATATGTACATTTATAACTTTTGGCAACCGCTGCCCTCAAAAAACCATTAAATATTCATAATTTTGTACATCGATATTTATCACTATTTTTTTATAATAATTATTTGAATAACTAAATGTTTGGAAAACCATAACTAAGTTAAAAATGCTTTATTTTTCATTTCAATTTGTTCAGTGTTAGTTTTTATTAGGAAATTACAATTTTAATGTATTTATAAAATATTGAAAAAAAGGCTAAATTTTGATTTCAAGACTGCCATTGCCAGATTGACTCGGCTGTTGAGGCTGATCAAGAATATATGTATGTATATGATTTATAGGTTTGAAAATGATTCATTCCATGTGTGGCAAGCTTCTAACAAAAATGTTAAGACCCTTTAAGGGCATAGAAACGCTTTAGTGAAAGTTTATATTTATTTTTAGACTTCAGTTGCAAGACAGAAACATTTAATAAAAACAGAAAAGGTCATTAAGAACTGGAAAGTTTTACTTTCTAAACTATAAATAAATCTATAAACTTTCATGTAATATAAATATATACAAAATAATAATATGTATAAATATATATATATGTGTATATATAGAGTTTGAACATAACTTTATGATTATACTCTATATATATTTTATACTATAGTTTAGTTTAGTTTAGTTTTTACTATACCTTGACTAAATAAACAAGAAACTAACTTGAAAAACTAGAAATTTATTTAAAATACATTGAATTGATTAAGTGATGTATTATTTTAACAGTTTTAACATAATAGTTTCACGATTTTTAAAGTGATAAACAAGTTTAGAATCAAAGTATTTTATCCCTTTCAAATTAAATAAAACAATTTCTATTTTAATACAACTTTGTTCAAAAATTTTAAACTGAAAGAGACCTAGAGATATAAAGTATTTTAAGGATTTCTAAACCAAACTCAGTGAATAGAAATAAGTTTTTGAAGTCTAAAAATGGGAAATATTAAGTAGAACTAGTAATTTGATGTACTAAATTTATAAATCTTTATTTATACATTTTATTATTTGATTTTTTCATTTATAGACTGCAAAAACCATGTTTTATTTCCTTAAACCAGAATTACCAAAGCTCTTAGCCGCTTGGAGGACATTTTCCCGTGTGGAAAGGACGTTGAAAGGACAAGGAAAAGCATTGGAATGTGCGAATGCGGGGTTGGATGCGGGTGTAGGTACATACACCAAATGGCGCAATTTAGTGGGAGGCATTTTCGGTGCTCCCAGGGGGCGAGTGGGGGCGTAGGGGGGGAGGGTGAGATAAAAAACCGCCCAACTACAACACATACATACATACATACATATATACCCGCAAATTGGGTCAATCGATAAAAGAGGCAGCGACGCTGGCAGCCACAGGCGGCACATGCGCTGACACAGAGGTCGGGGAAGGGGTGTGGCATGGCGCCCAAGGAGCTTTCCCTCCCAGCCATGCCCAGCTTTTCCAGCTTTTCCTTTTTCCCCAGCTGAGAGAGAGAGAGCGGAGAGCCTGGGTAATCCAATTGTAGGTGGCTCCAAATATATATATATATATCGAGCCTGGTATATATAGCCGCGTTCCATATACTTTTATAGCAGCCTTGCTGCCGTTACATGGCTCCAGCAATATGGATTACATCACACGAGGTTCTGTTTCTGCAGCACGGGGTGCCTTGGGTGGGTGTGTGTTTGTGTGGGTGGGTGCTTGTGTGTGTGTGACTTTTAATATTTTATAGGGCAGCTGTCACTGCTCCTGCTGCTCCAGTTGCCACCCGAAAAAGGCGCCACCAACGCAGCCCATAAAAACCTCTCCGCTCTCCTCCCCAAAAAGGCAGCCACTAAAACTGCGGGCTCATAAAACAGAGTTTTGGGGCATATACATATATACACACACACATATATATTGCTGATAAAATAAATAAAAGGACCCAAGCCCGGACTCGTAATGAATGTTTTTGCTCCTCTCCCAGGGCTGATTAAATTTTTGCCAGCAAAATTCTAAGTATTTCTTTTAGCCCCCAAGAATGATAAACACTGTGTGGGTGTCCCTGGCTCTGGGCTCTAAAAGTTCCTCGGACTTTGGTTTCGGCGGTACAAAATGTATTTCTTGTAAAGGCTGCAGGACATTGGAAGAGTGGCTTTTTAGAAACAAGTTCGTTTGGGTTCCTTGCAGCTAGTTGAGACATTCAAATTGTGGCTATTATTATTGTTTCCTTGCATTTGTTAAGTTTTATGTTCAAGCCTTAATAATTTATTAATATTTTTATGGAAATGTATTTATTTAATTTATTTATTCAAGAAAAGTCATTCCTTTCGTTAAGTTTATACCTATTTGAGTTACACATATGGGATATACATATGTATAAATATTTTCATTATACAACTATTTTTTAACTATAAATATATGCTAAAGGCAGAGAGTAATAAACACTATTTGAAGACATTTCATGGTACATTTTCCACATTTCCTTTGAGTTTTAAAACTTGGCAACATCTTCTACATTCTTTTTGGTCTTTAAATTTACCTTTATACAAGACTTTATAAGCTAATAATATATTTATATATTTTTTTTTAAATTTATTTATTAAGTTACTCCTAGTGCGACAAGTGTAAAACTTATGCTAAAATAATTTAAATTAAAATTCTATTTCCTATCACATCCATTGGCTGATAAGTTTCCGTTATAAGCTGCCTAAAACGCCTAGAAGTAGGCTTTCTACACGGTTACATGGTTTTACCCGGGCTTGGGCCCTTTTCAGAGACTTACATGAGGTTTTACACAGAATAAACATGTCTAGAAGTGGAATATCTTATTGTACTTAATGTAAAAAATTGTTAAGACATAAATTTTTCTTCATGTATTAAATATAAAAAAAAAATTATTCATCCTCGATATTACCCTGTTTATTTTTAAACGAAATAAATTCGCTATGATTACGATAGAAAAGATAAATAAGCTAGATTAACTTGTTTTAAGATTTATTATAGCAAATATTGAGCAACATTAACTCTTTTCCACGAATGTATGTACATACATATATAAACGTAAAATTAGTATGTAGGTAAATATTTCTGGTTTAACCAAATAACATAATTAATTTTATTAAACTAGCAACTAAACGAAATCTAAGTTACTAAAAAATAGCCTGAAGGCCTTCGTTGCTCTGACTTAATTGTAATCAGATATTGTATTTGTGATCAAAATAAAAAGAATAATAATTTTAATAATAATTTCTGGTCTTACAGGGACATCTGGTGGCTCATTATTATAAATCAGCTCAAAGTAGTTCCAAAGGTAGCCACTGGAGAGCGCTGCAACATTATAAAGTCTGGCAGCACCAGCATAATGCGCCTAGTACGGCAAGGCCATGCAGTAGGGCGCTTATTTAAAAAAAATACTATTTTGTAAAAATAAGAAGAAGATGAGTTTGCCAAGCCGAAGTTTGTTTTCTATTGTTGTGTGGATTGTACTTTTTTTTGCTGTTTAAATGCCGTTGTTGGTTTAGGCAATAATAATAAGGTCCCAGTATACATTTTACTAGAACAATTTTATGAAATGCTTGAATTCCTTTTAGTGGGTTTGTTTATTGTTTAATTTGTGAATTTAAAATTAAAATAAAATAAAATACAATTAACTTTCAACTAGTTTTACGCAATAAGAGCATTGCTAACGATCTGATTTTTAGTTTTACCTTACATCTCTCGAAAGCTCTTTCTCTATTTCTCTATCTATCTCTCTCTCTTTTGTCCCTCTAATTCCCTCTCGATCTATCTCTCTCTCTCTCTCTCTATTTTTCTCTGTCTCTATTTCTCTCTCTCTCTATTTCTCTCTCTCATTTCTCTCTCTTTATATATCTTTCTCTCTATGTCGCTCTCTTTCTTTATCTCCCTTCCTCTCTCTCTAAATATTTTTCTATATGCCTCTCTCTCTATTTCCCTCTCACTCTTTCTCTATTTTTCTCTCTTCCGCTCTCTCTCTAACTCCCATTCTCTACCCATCTCTCTCTATCCACCTCTCTCACCTATAAATAGAGGCGACTTAGCGCAGCAGCCTCAGTCTGTCCGCCGCTTTCCACCCGTTCAACTAGCTACTGTCTGTCTGTGTTAATAATCCTGTGTTAAACACAGTAATAACTGTGTTACAAACCTCTGCCCTCGAAAGGACTTAATCATCGATGAATCTCGGCCAAGTCTACGGTGTGGCTATGAAAGGTAACTGAGAGTCCTCAACTGCGGGTAAGTCCAAACCAAGACTATTATTCTATATCCCCTATATCCTATATATAAAGCTGATAGCTCCGATCGGTAAGCACAAAAAATTTATTTATTTACATAAAGCTAAATTATTAATTAAGAGCATTAGCTGCTATGGCTTGCCACTCGACTGGGTGGTTACAAATTTACATATTGAACTTATGGAGTACACTTTGTGAATGAGATTGGTTTTGTGGAAAAAGGAGAGGATTTTGTTTGAGTTTGCTGTGGGTTGGTTAGGAGTTGGTTTGGGTTTTCTGATGGAGAAGTAGGCAGATCTCGTCATGCAACTGGCACTGGTTATCCAGGCGGAGTTTCTCAGGACGAGCACCATGTTGGATATAATTGGATTTTGGTTGCCAGCTTTATTCGGGGCTGAACCGATGGGTTCGATACTGGTGCCACCATGTTCCTCCCTGAACGGGACACCGATCCCACACTTCTCTAATAGAGCCCTTATCGTATTATCTGGGTTCCTTGTACTGGAAGCTGTCAAAGGCAAACACAGCCTACATAACGCAAGTCTATAGGTTAGGGATGATTTTTATTCTAAAGGGAATTATTAATAATTGAGTAAGAAATATTATAGGTCAAATATTGCCGATTGTCAACAAAGTATGATCATTTACCCCCCAAAAATGCCAAACAACAAGTGTAAAGATCTATCACACTTCAAAAAAATTAAAATTTTAACGCTGCGAAACTGATTTAAGACCTGGAAACCCTGCTTAAAAAAAAGAAGATAACTTTGCCAAGCCGAAGTTGGTATACCCTTGCGGATTATATTTTTTTGCTGTCAAAATGTTAATGTTGTTTAAGATAAAAATAAGATCCCAACTATATGTTATACCAATAAAAATTATAGAAAGGCTTGATTTCCATTTAATGGATTTAATTGTTATTTAATTGGGAATTTTAAATTCAAAATGAAATAAAGAAGCTAAATAAATGTGAAAAGTGGCCCTGTGAAACCATTTAGAGTGGAAAACTGGTTGATATTATTTGAAATATATTTTATTGGTAGGCAGTTTTGAAGAACATTTGTAATGACATTTATATATAATGAACATGTTTCAAATAATCATTTTCATTTCGCTTTACTTTCCTCTCCCGTTCTCTTTTGTAATATTCTTCTATGTATGTATGTATATAATAAATTTATTTACTTTATTATTATTATTAATATTATTGTTAGTATTATTATTATTTATTATATATTTTCCCTCTTCTCCTCTAATCGGTTTTTACTTTGTTTAGTTGCTGCGGTTGCGTTTTGTTTTTTGTTTTTGTTTTTGTTTTTTACCGTTTATGTTGCTTTTTGTTGTTGTTCTTTGTGGTTGATTCATAATTTGTTGTTGTCATATACCTTGTAAACTTATGTAGTTCCATATATGTATAATTTATATATATATATATATGTATGTATATATATGTGTGTATATATAATGGCTTACTATAAGTTACTTAAAAAACATTATATAATAAATATTTACTCGTACTTTATGTGTATGCCTCCCCCTTGTTTCCGTTCACGTTGCTTTCTCTGCTCCTCCTTAAAGTCCAGTACTCAGAGCGACAGAATTTCGATTTGGAGTCCGAAGGACGAGAAAGTGACAGCTGTCACTTAGGCACAGTGTGCCCGTTCAACTATCAGGGTCTGTCCATTGACTGGCCACACTGTGGGGAATTCTATCTATTCAATCTATCTGAGTACTGGGCCTTATTTCATATATTTGTATAATATATGTATATATATATATATTCTTTTATTTTACTTTACTTTATTTTATTTTATTTATCAATAATTATTACCAATATCGTAGATCACCAAACTTGTTTTAAAAAAATGTTTACACGAAATTGATGCTGTCCCTCTCGGCGAATCTGTTTAAGGAATGGGGAGTTCGGTTTCGGATTTCTAGGGGATTCCCGCTGTTCTGTTCTGCCTCTTCCTCTCTATCCAAGTTTTTGCTCTGACTACGATCCTCGGCTCTGATGGATGATGCTGTGTATCTGTCGTATCTATATAATTTGCGCTCGCTTCTATATCGTATTCATGTATATTTCTATATTCATCTATCGTATGCTTTGCTCTAGTCGTAAATATTTATATATGTATATATATATATATAGGTCTATGTACAGAGAAGTACACAATGGGGGGGCTAATTAATTAATCGCTTGCATTATCGATAGGTAATTGTCGACTTGTGATCGTTACTTTCCCATATAAATTCATTTAGTGGCCTTGCCCGGGATCGCTTCATAATTTCTTGCCTGATATCTGGGTGTGTTGGGGTGTTTTGAGTGTGTGTGTGTTGTGTGTGTGCCTATATTGAGTTTACAATTTGCTAAATTACATTATTCGAGACTGGGGTTTGCTTTCGTTTGTATTTCTTGCTAGAGTTGTATAGAAAAAGTCGACAAAGCTTTCCTGGCTATCCTTTAGTTTCGTATTTCGTATTCGTATTCGTATTCGTATTTGTAGTTTTAGTTTTTTTGTTTTTGTTTTTTGTTTTGTATTTGTAAGTAGGGTACACGACGGCGGGGATAATATGATTAAAGTGTCTTTACGGCGAATACTATGAGTAGATAGTACGCCGTTAGTTCATGTTCTTATTCTCAGATTTGTTGCTGCTGTAATTGAGACTATCTAGGCTAACCGTACGATACGTGGTAAGTTAAGTTTAGTTAAGTTAAGTTAAGTTAAGTTAAGTTTAGTTAAGTTAAGTTAAGTAGTAAAGGCAAACGTTTCTTCCATCTGGTAGAACTCGGGAGCGAGAGTGAAAGTGAAAGTGACTGGGTGGCCAAGTGGAACTCGCAGCTTTAGGAGATCGCCTTCAAAATTTGTGGATGCTACGGATATCGGATATCTAGCACTCTCCCGCGCCTCAGATATGTTGCGTTCGTTCGTTCGTAAAAAATGTGTCTACCTTGATCCATCTGAATCTGTATCTGAGATCGTGTGTATCTGTATCTGCCTCTGCATCTGGGCGTGTGTGAGAGTGTGTCCTTGTGGGTGGTTGTATTGTCAACGTGTGTGTTTGCTCGGGGGCCCAGGGGCCCAGAGTCCCAGTCGGACTTTGCGTCATGCCCTGAGCGACTCGAGTTGGATATCCATGTTGAACGGTAATGTTTTTTTGTATGATGCCCCAGTTCAGCAAAGTGGCAAGCGGGAGACTCAGGTACCTGAATCCATCGCTGCTGCGGTAAGGGTACAAATCACTGCTTTCGCTCAGGGCGATATTTCCCTTTTGGGATTTTATCTTATTACGACGCAATTACTTCACCACCACCAGCTACATATTTGTTTATTAAACTATTTAAAACTTTAACTTTAACTATTAAAATAGTTTATCAATCATTGCTCTAATAAAATAATAAAAAAAAAGAAATTGAAAGGGAATAAGATATAAAATAGGTAGTTTCGACCGGGATTTGAACTCGCGCCCACTTGCTTCGGAGACTTATGTTCTAACCACTGAGCCACGTGTCGCGATCGGCTCGCGACAGCACAGTCAAAGATCAACCGAGCAAAATAAAAACATTTGCTCAGGGGTTGCAAGCTTCTGTCACTCTTACACGCATAAGGGTCATATGTGTATATCGCTGACGCAAATCAGTTTGGCTACGTGGCGTATTGCGTAAGCGGCCGGTCCGTTAAACACTTGAGACACAGGTTCGATCCCTACTTGGTCCTTTAGTATTCCAGAAAAAATTGTAAGATTTATAAACAATAACAAATATAAGTTTAAATATGTAAAGTCAATAACAAAAATGAAAAATCTCGGGGTTCATGTGTTTTTTTTTTTTTTTTTAGCAAAATAATTTTCTGATGTTTTTCCATACCGGTAAGAGTGCATTTCATGGTCAGTCGAGAAGCGACGGTGGCACTCTGAATCGCCCTCTTACCGGTAAGAGTCCATTTCATGGTAAGTCGAGAAGGGACTGAGGCATCATGAATTACCCCGGCCACGCATTAATAAAAGCGAATGAGCCGTTTCCATACACGGTAAGGTTCGCCGAGTGAGCGATTCGGCATGAAAGGAGTATAGTTTGGAAGTTCGAAAGTCCCACTGGGGTGATGTGTAGGTCCTACGGTGAAGTTAGTTCGGTTTGATTTGTCGATAGTTAATTGTTCTCGTGTTCTCAATGGTCTGCATATAGGTTGATTTGATATCGTAATATATATATATATATGTATATAGGTTGGTTTTCATGTATTATACACTTGCTGTTATGCTTACACAACTAGACACTTATGTACACTTCTGTCGAACACGAAGTTGTAACTAATTATTACTTGACGCGCATTGAACTCGCATTGACTCCTGCCCTACTTCAACTGCACCGTGAAAAACCCGACGTTCCTGGTGTAGGAACTTTTCTGGGGACCTTTTTGGCGAGAGAAAGGGAGAGATGGGGGGAGAGGAGTGCCCTAACATATGTACACAAATCGAACGATCGCAGAACCGAGGGGTCGAAGCAGAGAATGCAGCTCAATCGTTATATTTTCTTGGTCGTTAATCGATTATCTAAGTTTGGGTGCCGAAAGATCCGCGGTTAATTTAAAGCACTAAGCCAGGGAGTTGGGAGGACTCCTCCGTTCGGGGGTTATGATATAGGCTTGTATGATATGATTGTTGTGTTGTGTCTCCTCGCTGAATGTCTTCGTGGGTGGGGCTTCGCTCTGCGGCAACCGAAAGTCAAACAATGCAATAATCTAAGTGATAATCCCTAGGCCTAAGCGAACCCTCTCAAAATCCGTTCTATCAAATATGCTTGCTTACACTGGCAGTGATGACTCCTTATCCTTATCTCACGAGTTCTTTCCTCTTCTCCCCTTAAACTTCATTCTGGGTAATTCAAAAACAAAAACCGAACTGAAACAGCACTCAATGGAAACACTAACGTTGGCTACTACAGCTATGTAAATATATATATATGTGTATCCTGTGGGTACATATCCTTTCAACAATAACACCCTCCGTTCCGCTTCTGAACCAAAGGCTAAGGTTACGAGGGACCCCGGACACTATGTGGTTCTAATGTAAGTACTCCTCCTAATTCGCATTCACAGCTGAGATAGGTAAAGCTTGCGTAATGGACTCGATCTGTGGGGACATTGTGTAGATTTAACTAATTAAAATATAGATTGCGGTTGGTTGTAGTCGATGCTGGGGCCTATTTCAATGGTAGGTAGTGTCTTTGCTCCGCTCTCTACACACTCGCAGATAGTTCTTTGGTACTCGGCTAAAGGCTACGCAATATAATTGGTTTAATCGCAATGCATGTAACTACAATTTACATGTACATATATTATATATCTGTATTATCTGTGGTGTATCCTCTATTGCTCTACATATAGTATCCGTATCTGTATCTATGCCTCATGCCTCTCCTCCGATGCTATGTACAGTGTGCCGTGTGATGTATGCCGATGTTTGACTAACTATAACGGGGACTAGCTTATATAACACAGTGCACTCTGGGTCCAAAGCTACTAGCCCCTTCTCCTCGATATCAGCACAAGCCAAGGGCTGGGGATGCAATGCAGCAGTGCCTCGGGAAGTAGTCCACCTTCTGCAGCTTCGACCGACAGAGAGAAAGTGAAGGACAGAGGGGAGCTGTGTCGTCTAACGATAAACTTTAAGTTGAGCTCGAGTTCGAAAAGGGTCGAGTTAGTGAGTTTAGATAGAGAGAGAGTTAAGAGAGTTTACAAAGTACGCTATGCCAGCTGACTTTTAAATGCATCCACAATTTGAGTATAGCGGCAACCTAATTACACAGTACACATAAATATCAAATAATTTGCTCTTCGCATTGCATTTACATGGTGTCATTTACAAATGTGTGTGTGTGTATATATCGCGTGTGTGTTTGTGTGTGAGTTTTAGAAATACTGCATAGTTGGTATTGGTTTGGTATCGGTATCGGCATCGGTATCGGTATCGGTATCGGTAGTATACAAAATAGTAGACAGTGCTTTTGGTAACTTCTTGCTGTGTTCCGGCTCTCCCTTATCGCTGCAGGTAAATAGTACAGGTGTATTCCCTTAGCCTCATCTGAAGATCTGTGTGTGTGTGTGTGTTTCTGTGGGCACTGTTTAGAAAAAGCTCTTCAAGAAGCCAGCTGGCCCAGCCTAAAGGGGGGAGAAAATTCGAATTTAGAAAAGATACTATATCCTTGAGTTATGAAGAACTTACATCCTGCTGCTGCTGTTGTTGCGTTTGTGCTTGTTTGACTTTGGCTTGAGCGATCTTTAAGGCTCTGAAAGAGGGTTATATTTGGTTAGTTTTTATCCTAAAGCGAGGTTAGTTTAAGAACTCACTGTTGCAAATCCATGATGGTCTTCTCCTTGGCATTCTGCTCTTCCTGCGACATTTGTACCAATTGCAGCAAGCGTTCCGTTTCGGTTGCCGCCTTCTTGTGCTCTTCCTTTGTGTTCTGCAGCTCCTTGACGCACCTGAAATGGGAAACAAAATGGTAGAGTTTTATATATCAGCCTTGATTTTCTATATTTTGAGATTAGATTATTATTCCTATACCCTGTTATTCAGAAGTTTGAGAAGAGAAAAGAAATTTTAATTTAGCCAATCATAATAGAAACTAAAAGATTAGTTTATGTACAAACGATCTGACGGCTAGATTTACTCGGCTGTTGGTGCTGATCAAAAAATATGTATACACTTTATTCACCCATAAAATTGTCCTTAAAAAACCACTTTAGAGCTGTTGCTTTAGAAGTTCGCACGAAAAAAATGATGCAAAATTTCCTTAAGTCAGAAAAAAACGTAAGGGATTTTTTTTTTTTTAATTTAAATCAATTAAAAAAAATAAGATACAATCTAACTACTACCCATCAGATACAAATTGGATCGTGTTTTCCAGTCCAGGAGGAAATGGAAGCTTTTTTGGAAGTATCCGCCGTATCGTCTCTCTCGCCAACAAGCCTAAGCATCGCCGCCTTCCAATATCGCAGAGAGCAGAGAGCGCAGAGATCGCAGAGAGCGCAGCCGGGCGAAATTGAGGAACGAAAAAATGAAAACGAAAAAAGCTGTGCGCAAGTAGATCACAGCGGTGAAAAAATCAAAATGCGCAGAAAACTCGTCGGAAAAGTGCGGAAAAACAGCTAGCCCCCACAGTGAAAAGTGTGTGAAGTGAAATGAAGTGAGAGCAATGCCTGAAATAGCTCCAAAACCTAATCGGGGCTGCTGTCTGTTTCTTTTTAATTCCTAAGCCATTAATACATACACATTTATATATATATGTATATGTAAGCCAGATCATTGCGGTTTTCTTGGGGCCTAGTTATTTTTGTCGTTTTTTTTTATGTGCAAGTGCAACAAATATGAACAAAATGTATAAAAATGTTCAAACTGGAGGGATTTTTACTTTCTTTTGTGTGCTTTTACAACCAATTGCAGCAACAACCAATGTAAGGGTGAGTGAGACAACACTATTTTCTATTTTCTGTTATCCTCGACTTTCTCGTCTTCGCGCGCGCACTTTTCTCTGGCTTTGTTTGCGCTCGCCGTGGAAAGTGGAACCTAAGAGCGGGAGAGCGACTTATAGAATACGATCCACACTCTTGTGGTTGTCAATTTTGACATTTGGAAAGTTGGAAGCAGGCTTTGTTTACCTTTTTTCTGTGCAGTTTGTGAATTTGTGTAAAAAAAAAAAAAATCTAAGTGCAAGCGAAACTCAGCCTTTACAAACATATAATTTAAGCCCTATTTTATTTATTTTCTTGCTAAAGGTTAATATCAGGCGAATACTGGCTTTGAATTTTGAAATTGATTTTATTTATATTATTATTTAAACATAATTTCTGATAAAAGAGATCGGTTTAAAAATTGAGGGGAGATACTCACGCTTCCAGTTGACGCTGCGTATCCATGAGCTTCTTGTTGAGCTCGCCGGCGGCTGCCGCTCCGCCACCCTGCGTCTGGAGTGACTTCTCCAGCTGGTCCATCTGCTCCTTGCGCTTGCGCAGCTGCACATCGAACTCGGCCATCTTCTTCTCCTTGTCCTCGATGTCCTTGCGCTTGGCATCGATCTGCTTGCGCTGCTCGTCGATGATCTTCCGCTCGCCCTCGGTGGCCTTGGCCTGGTTGTCGATCTGCTTGCGCACCTCCTCCAGCTGCTTCTGCTGATGCTCCAGCTGCTGGCGCTGCACGTCGGAGGCACCGGCTCCCGCGCTGGCAGCCTGTTGCAGTTGCTGCATCTGTTGCTGCAATTGTTGCACCTGCTGCTGCAGTTGTTGTACTTGTTGTTGGGAGGTTTGGAGCTGCTTGGCCTGCTCCTGGTTGGACATCTGGGGTAGGAATAGAATCAATATTGAGTTTGTATTGAGGGGTAGTTAGCAGTAAGCTCACCTGGCTCTTCTCTAGCTCCTGGACCAGGAGCTCTAGCTGTTGCTGGAAGCGATCCCGCTCGGTGCAGGCTGCTTGCAGCTCGCCCTTGACCTTCTCCAGCTCCTTGGGGTCCGCTCCGCCAGCGCTGGCCGCCGTCTGCTGCTGCTGCTGCTGCTGCGCTGCCTGCTGTGCCGCCTGTTGCTGCTGCTGCTGTATCTGCTGCTGCATCTTCTGCATCTGGGCGTGCTGGTCCTTGATGTGTTGGTCCATAAGCTAAACAGGCATGAACCAGAACATGGGAAAGGTTAGGAGTTTTCTTAGATAAAATTACTAAAAAAAAGGTGTAGCCATGGGATCCAATATTTATTTCAAAAGAGCTGTAACATTTAGAACTGTGTAAGTGGGTTTATTAATTGAAATAATAATTAATAATGAAAGTTTCAAGCATTTAAAATCGATATCATAGTACATAACTTGAACCTGAATTAACTTGCTCTCAGAACGCTCAACGAAATGAAGTAACTACCAAATGATAATGTGAAATACTTACATATATTGGCATTAAAAATGTGTGAAAATTAGTGACTTGGAAAGAGTATTATGTTGTGTTGCATATAAGACCATTTTTGGTGATATTTCGTTTCTCTTTGTCAACATCTGCTTCCAAATTAAGTTGATTCTCACCTGAATCCGCTTGTGCATCTCCTGGGCTGCCTTGTCGGCCATGTCGGCCCGTCCCTTCTCCTGCTCGATGACCTTGCGCCACTGCTCGATCTCCTCGCGACTCGCACCGGCCGCCGCTGCAGCCTGAGCCTGCTGAGGACCGGCAGCTGCCAAGGCGCGCTCCGATTCCTGGAGCTTCTGCTGCAGCACCTGGATCTCCTTCTGCATGGCCTGGATCTCGGCGGGAGAGGCTCCGGGAGGTGCTGCAGCTGGGGGCGGCACTTGGTGGCCATTCCTCAGCTTGCGATTCTCCTCGCGTGTCTTTTGCAGCTCCGCCTCGGCATTCTGCAGCTCCTTCTGGAAGTTCATGAGGATCTCCTGGCTCTTCTCCAGCTGCAGCACCAGTTGCTCCCGCTCCATGGCCAGCTGCTTGACATCGGACTCCAGCTTCTGGACATGCTTCTCCAGCTGCGGGTGTGGGGCAGCACCCGGGCCACTTCGTCCGGATTGACGCAGCGCCTCGCGCTCGGCCTCGGACTTCTCGAGGCGATCGTGCAGGCGGCCCAGCTCGGCGCCCATGCGCTCGAACTCGATGCGCGTGGACTCGGTGTTCTCCTGCTGCTTGGCCAGATGCATTTGCGCCTTCTCCAGTTCCTTGGCCAAGCGACCGGCCTCCAGCTCGGTGGCGTCGCGCGACTGCAGCGCCTTCTCGAGGCGATCGCGCAGCCGATCGATCTCCTGCCGCTCGCCAGCGGACAGAGCGGAAGAGGAGGACGTCGACGCTCGGACCGGATCGCCGGGGCTCACCGAGGACTGTTGCAGGCGCAAACGATCGACCTCCTTCAGCAGCTTCTCGTGCTTGTCCCGGGCCTTCTCCCGCTCGATGTGGGCCCGCTCCAGCTCGGAGCGCTGCTTGTCCTGGTTGGCCAGCAGCTTGGCCACCTCGCCCTTGGACAGCTCCAGCTGCAGGCTGGTCTCGTGCAGCTTCGACTCCATGTTCTGCACCTCGTTCTCGATCTTCTCGTACTTGTCCTTGTACTTCTCGAACGACTCCGACTCGTACTGCGACTTGCCCCGGATCGTCTCCAGCTCCATGAGCGTCTTGTCCAGCTTTTCGCGCAGCCGCTCGTTCTCCTCCTTGAGGCGTCGCGTCTCCCGCCCGAAGGTGTCCGTGTCCTGGAGCTTGCGCAGCTCCACCTGGCTCTTCTCGTACCGATCGCGCATCTTCTCCAGCTCCACGGCATAGTGGGCGGCCTCCTCCTTGGCAGCCTCCACGCTGGCCCCCGCCTTGGTCTGGGCGGCATGAGCCCGCTCCAGCTCGTAGGTGACCCGCTCCAGCTCCGACTGGAAGTGCTCCTTCTCGCCCTGGGCCCGCCGGATGTCCGTCTGGAGCTTGTCGAAGCGATCGCGACTGTGCTCCAGCTCGCTGCGCGCGTTGTCCTCGCACTCCTTGGCGCGGCTCAGCTGGAGCGCCGCCCGATCGCAGGCCTCCTGCAGCCGTGTGCTCTCGTCCTGCAGCTTGCGCAGATCCTCGCGAGCCTTGCCGGCCGCCAGGCCAGACCGCTCCGCCTCCACCTCCAGGCGAGCGCGATCGGCCTCGGCCGTGTCGCAGCGGGACTGCAGGCGATAGATCTCGTTCTGGGCGCGGTCGTACTTCTCCAGCATCTTCTCGAACTCCTTGTTGGAGGTGTCCTTCTCGTCGATCAGCTTCTGGCTGGCGTACAGGGCCTTGTCCAGCTTCTCCTTGAGGATCTCCACCTCGGTGACGGCGTCGTCGCGCTCCATCTGGAAGATAGTTAGCACAAGGGAGGGGATTAGGTCTCGGGGGCGTTCGTCAGCGGGCAGCGGGATGCGTGGGGAAGCTACGGATTTACATATACAGCCAATTCACTGGTAGTTCAGTTCAGTTCTCATGCGTTTTTTTTTATTTTTTCGAAACAATATGCAGTACAGACAAGTCATGGATTATGTAGTATAGAGTTAGGGGTTAAGGGTTAAGGGTTGGGTTTGGGGTGATAGCCAATTGTTTTGGGTTTCGTTTCGTTTTCTGGGAACACCAGGGATACCTGAAGAAGATCGAATCGCTGTTAGAAGTGGGGGGGACGGGGTCAATTACCTGGAGTTTCTGCTGGATGGCGTGCGACTTCTCGTAGCGCTCCTTGAGGACTTCCAGATCCGTTTGCATCGCCTCCCTGTCGCGGGCGGCCTTCATGAGGAGGGTGTTCGAGGACTCTGAGCGCTCCTTGAGCGTCTCCAGCTCGTCGGAGAATTGATCCCGCTCCTTCTGGATGCGCGCCAGTTGCATCTGGTATTTCGAAGTTGTGTTTAGTGTGAGTGTGTGTGAGGTGTGACGGTCGAAAGATAGTTACGCATACGTAGAGATATATGTTAGGGATAAATAGTTAAATATATGTACAAGGCGGGTTAGAGGTTACTGGGTTCGGGTTCTCGGGGGTTAAGCAATAGCAGTCACATCGATCTAAGCGAGGCTTCGGCATGTTTATAGTAGTAGTTAGGGGGAGTTAGTCTATATAGCTTATCCTGGGGGAGTTAAGTTAGCACAACACAGTTACGTTTACGGTCACAGACACAGGTATCGGTTAGCTAGTCACTTCGAAGATGGTTGTGTGGCTCAGATTGTGTGTGTGTGTGGGGGGGGTTAGGTTCGAGGGCTTGGATGGGACCCGGGCATACCTGCGTCTTCTCCAGCTTCTCGCGAATGCGATCCGTGTCCAGGGTGAGCGTCTCGCGCTCCTTCTGAATCCGGGCCGCCTGGCCCAGCGCCTTGTCCAGCTGCGACTGCAGGTTGTCGTAGTCGTAGGTGAGCTTCTCCTTCTCCAGCACCAGGCGACGGTTCTCCGTGCCCATCTTGTCCAGCTTGTCCTGCAGGTGATCGACCTCGTTCTGGGCCTTGTCCAGCGAGTTCTGCAGCTTCTCGTGCTGCAGCTGCGACTTGCCCAACGTCGCCTGCGTGCGCTCCATCTCCTCCTTGATCTTTTCCACCTCGGAGAAGGCCTGTGCAACGGATGGTGGTTTTTAGGGTGAGTGAGTGAGTGAGTGAGTGTGGTGTGGTAGGGTGGTCAGGTGGGTCTTCAGGGGTTTCGGTCGGGTGCTTAGCTAGCTAAACGGTTTGCCTACCCGATCGCGATCGGCGTGGATGCGCGAGACACCGCTCTGCGCCTTCTCCAGCTCCTGGCGCAGACTCTCCTGCTCGCCCTGGGCGTTCTCCAGCTTCGCCTTGAGCCGGTACACCTCGCCCTGGCTCTTCTCCAGCTTCTCCTGCAAAGCGGCTGCCTCTTCACGTGCCCGCTCCGCATCCGACTGTATTTTGGTTTCCATTTCCATTTCCGTTTCCGTTTCGTTGGTTGGTTGGTTTTCATTATCAATCGATCGATCGTTGTTGGATCGATGGGTTTATGATGTTGTTGTTGTTGTTTCGGAGGGGGTAGAGTGGATGTTGGATAACGGATATTATTTACAGGCCATCATGGGGGACTAGGTTCTTAAATGACTGATTCGACTGACTGACTGACTGGATGTCTGACCGATTAGTAGACACAAATCAAAGGTTAGGGGTGACAAACGACAAATACTAAGTAACGATAAGTAGTACTTAAATTACGATAACGATTACGATTACGAACACGATCACAACGTCTAGCGAGCGAGCGATAGAGAGAGAGAGAGAGTGGAATAGCGAGCGATTTATGCTGCGAGAGGCTGATCGAGAGTTAGAGAGCGAGCGAGAGATCACAGGAAGCGGGAGAAATGAAGGGGAAAGGAACTCGTTGGTTGGGTTTTAGGGGTTTAAGGGTTTAAGGGTTTAAGGGCTTAAGGGCTTAAGGGTTTATGGTTTTTTTGGGGTGTATTAAGTATACTAGATTGATCAGGAACTGTTGGATAAACATGTTTTTCAAACAAGGTAACTTTAAGTTTTTAAACTAGGAAATAATTAAGGAAAGAAGAGTACAAGGAAAGTCTGGCATTAACAAAGCGCTTACTGAGCCCAAGGAGTTCTTATTGTTGAAATTATTATTAAGAAATTGGACTTTTAAAGATACAAAGATATCTGTATCTATCTATAAAGATAAATAAGCTTCTTGTTAACCTTTTGAGATAAAATCTTGAAAGGAAGATAAGGAGTTGAAACAAGTGTAGTCTTTTAAAAGTTCCCAAAAGGTTTCTAAATGCTTCAAAAATAATTCAACTTTAATTAACAGACACCAGAATCACTCTGGAACAATGAAAGTTGGGAAAATTCAAGGAAATCTAATGAAATGTAGACGAAAATCCCAAAAATCTCAAGAGCTGAACGTTTTAGAAGGAAACTGGGTAAGGGAGTAGGATTCAACTTGGCAAACAGATGAACTGAAGAACTGAAGGACACTGGTTGCCAGATGAGTTAAGGATGAAGTGGACAACCACAGATGGCTCATTAGTGCAAGAGGAAAATTAGGAGGAGCGAGAGAGAGAGAAAATAGCGTGTGTTGATTGAGGAAAAGAGTGAAGGTGCGAGAGCAAAGTAAGGCAAAGTGTGTGCGTAATGTGTGCGCTTGTGTGGGCGAGCGAGTGTGAGGGCGAGTGAAAGTGACAACGCAGTTAAGTCAATTAACTGAGGCCATAAGCCAGTTTCCGCTTTTCTTTGGGCTTCCTTCGCAGTAACAGAATGTGTGTGAGCGGGTCGCGGTGTGTGTGCGAGTGTGTGTCCAGAGGCAAAACGCTCCAGGATACTTTGTCATACTTTGCTAGCTTCCGGCTTGGGGCAGGCTTTTCGTAGCGAGGAAAACACCGGAACTATGACGGATAAGCTCTAGGCAGTTTTCCGCCAAGGTCAATCGATGTATGTATGTATGTACAATGTGTGTTTATGTATGCTATATATATATAGTATGTTTGTGTGTGTTTTTATGCTTGTATGACGGCAATGTTAGTATATTCACAGGCAATATGCAAGTTACATTAAATTGAACAAGTGACAGATTGCAACTAGCTTTGGTTTTGTTTTTTGTTTTTGTTTTTCGGGTTCTTTGGATTACTTTGGCATGGTCAGATGCAGTAGTTCGAGTTGGCAATCGAATTCAATTACGGTTAGTTGCGTTACTAAAAACTTGTTTGATTGATTGATTGCTTGGAAGCGGTTTACTCACAAAACGTTTTTCAAAGTCGCCCTATATATAGAGAATGAATGTAAGCACAACGGTTTGGATAGAGTTTTGGTTTTAGTATACATTGTCTCAACGGTGGCTTTCGCATAAATAATTTACAATTTTACATAGTAGTTACTATAGACATTTACAAGTTACGTTTACAGTTACAGTTACGTTAAAGTTAAAGTTAAAGTAAAGGTTACGAAAGAAGCAATAGAACATAAAATTAGCTCAAATCGAGTTTATGAACTCGAGTTCCTCTGCGGAAGGACTCTAAAGGTGTGTGTTGGTGTGTGTTGTGCTCGGGTTGTGTGGGCGTGTGGCTTTAGCATGTGGCAGCGGAAAGAGGTGTTCTGGTTTCGGTGTGTGTAGGGGGGTAGGTGTCAATCGGAAAAGTCTCCTCATCGCGGGGCGAAAGTTTTTGGTCCATCAACAAGGCACACGCACGCCGAGGTACATAGAAACGAGTATATATATACACACACACAGAGATGGTTGGCATTTGCCTGAGCAATGCACTTGCAGAGTTCGTTCCATACACAAAGTATTTATATATAGATTTATATATATATATGTATATGTAAGGCTAACTAAAAGAGCATTCGGATATGCATATCGATATATGTATATGGCTGTCTCGATTCGCAGGCAAAAGTGGGTTCAAGTGGACCATACCTGAGTGACCCTCAGCTCGGCCTGAGTGCGTCGCAGCTCGGCGGAGGCCTTGTCCGCCCGCTCCTGGGCCCGGTCCAGTTCCTGGGAGGTGGTCATCGTGGTCCTGCCAAACGTCGTCTGTTCGTGGACGAGAGACGGGCAAATTAGTGGTTTGAACACGACCAGAAGGAGTTTTAAGGATAACAAGTGCAACGAAACAGCAATCGAAAGCGGTTCAAGGCATTAGCAAATGTGTGTGTGTGATGTGAGAGTGTTTGTTTACAAGGATAATGATGATGATGATGGTGCTCGGATGAGTCCAGCAGGCGAGCTGTTGTCAACAATGGATCCAATCCATGAAGCTGTGAATGATTCAATGAGACTTTTTCTTGACTTTTAATTGTGCCTTTTTTTTTGGGTGCATTTGACGCTTGGTTCTCTCTAAAAAATTTTTAAATTCGATTTTGTTCGATTCGATTTTTGTTTTGTGGGCTTTTTTATGGATCTAGAAACTGGCATATATTACGCTGGGTAGGGAGAAAATGACTGATTCTGAGCAGGTGAGCGGGTCAGCGGCTTGGCCGACTTACCGATATCTTGCCCGTTTCGAACATTAACTTTTGTACATTCTGCAAGAGTACGGATACGGAACATATTTATATATATCTTAACTTTAGGTCACGCCCTCGGGTGTGATTCGTTTGGGGTGGTGCATGTCGGGCGGCAATCAATTCAACTTATTCACACCTCCGTTTGTCTGCACACCGATTAAATCAAAACCCAACTAGGCGAGTGCTGCTAATCCCTTCTAAGTATCTAAGTATCTAAGTGCGCAATATGTCAGGGCTTTATCGGACCTCAAATCGTTGAAGGTGCTGCTGAGTGCTGCTAAGTGAGACTTCAGCCTGCTGGCTCTAAATGGTGAATGAAATTTTAAAAAGGGGTTTCGGTGTTTTGGGGTAGCTAATGGTGAGTTACGATATATATATATGTGGGGATTTACGATATATAAAAGGTGCGATTTGCATAATAGCGGAATTCGATGTTTCGATATTCATCATGGTTATGGTTAACGATAAAAACTAGTTACGATATGCAAGATTTTTTACTTTTATTAGTTACTTAAGATCAGAAAATGGGAAATTTAATTTACGATATTATACGATATTACTTGAATTTACGATTAAATATATAGTGTTACGATATTCAAAAGCAGCGGTGGGCATTTGAAAAAAAGAAAAAGATAAGAGAACCTAATTTCTAGGCTCGATAAGTTTACCGACAGAAAATATCTAGTTATTGATATTGTAGCAATATTTAACAAGTTTGCAATACATTTACGATAAATCGATTTTTTTTCTTAATATTTATATTTAAAACATTTTGAAATTAATAAACATATGTTCTACAAAATATAGTTGTAAAGATGCTAAAGATAAAATAAATATCATCAATCAGATATCCTCAACCTCGATATTTTCCGATATTGAATATTATGTAATATTAAACTTAACGATATTTTGGATATCGTATAATATTTTTGTCTATATTTATTTAGTCAAATCATATTCATATGTATAGGATACATATCACATTCGCTGCTCTTCAGTAAAAACTCTCAAATTTGTACGAGATTCAAAGTATCTACAAACTACGATTTACGATATTATGCAATTTATCTAGTTTTGGCAATTGGAAGATTGGAATTCGGATTATTGGGCTTACTTTGTGTAGTGTGGTCTGTTCATCTAGCTGCATCTATATTTGGTTTATGTTGGGTGAGTTTTTTTTTATATTTTATTTAGGTCGGTTGGTTGTTGTTGTAGTTATTATTATTGTTGTTGTTGGGTAGTTGGGATGCGTAATGTGTACATGTAAATACATATTCAGATACAGATATAGATATATATAGATATAGATATAGATATAGATGTGGATACAGATAGCACATATAGGTATGTGTATGCAAATGGGTTCATAGATTATCGATATAGCAGTATGCATGTATGCGTGTCCCTCGATTATATATACACAGCGCACACACATACATACGAACAGATTGATGATAAGTTAGTTGTTTTAGTTTTAGTTATGGTCTTGACTTCTGTGGATACTATATCCGCGAGGATATGCGGGCTAAACTGGTCATAATGCACGAGTACCTGCGAACGCTCCAGATCGTGTTTCAGCCGCTCGTTCTCCAGCTCCAAGCGCGCAATCCTCTGCTTGGTGGACTCCCAGTCGGCGCTGCTGCGGCCCATCTCACAGGTGGCCTTCTCCAGCTCGGCCTTGGACTTGCCCAGTTCGCTCTGCGAGGCCTCCAGCTTGATCTCGAGCCGCTCCCGCTCGGTGACGGCCCGCTCCAGGCGCGTCTGTAGCTTCTCCACCTCACTTTCGGCGGCACGCAGCTTGATCTTATAGTCGGCCACCTCACGCTCATGGAGATCGCGCTCCTCCTGCTTCTCGTGCTCGGCTCGATCGCGCTGGTCCCGCAGCTGGGCCATCTGCTTCTCCTTGTCGCCGATGGCCTCCTCCAGGCTGGTCAAGGCGCCCTCGGAGCTGCTGTGGTGAGCCTGCATGGCGGAGAGACGGGCACGCGCCATGTCCACCTGGTTGTCCTTCTCCTTGAGCAGATCCTCCAGGTTCTCGATCTACAGAGGGAAGAGAGCAGGGCTTAAGGAGGGTGCAACCAGAAGAAAGAGTTTCCTTTTTGAAGTGTAAAGTGATAAAGGGTTTTTCTGGTTTTTATTCTGGTTTTTAAACTCTATTTTGAATTCCTTATTGTCTTAAGCATATTAAGAGATAAAGATATTATATCTGGGCTTTAACTTAACTTTAGGTAGGTTGATCTACCTTTAAGATACTGAAATTGTTAGTAGGATTTTACTGTAAAAATTATTAATTCAACTTCAAGAATTTTCCATTTAAAAGGAAACCCTTTACTTTTCTGGCTGCTGGTTGGGTTTAAGGATTGTTGAGTCTAACCTTGCGCTGGAGCACACTGATCTTGCGGTCCTTGATGTCCATGTGGTCCTTGATCTCGGTCAGTTCGCTGGTGAGGCGGTTGCGCTCCTGCACGGTCTGGAGCGTGCCCTGGGTCTTCTTCTCGATGAGCCGGTTCTTCTCCTCGAGGCGGGCGCGCATCTCCTCGACGTCCGTCTGCAGCATGTTGTAGTGCTCCTCTTTGGCACATAGCGACTCCTTGAGCACCGCTATGTGCCGCTGGTAGTCCTAACGGATATTACTTTACTGTGCAAACGACAAACTTGGGGGGATTGGCCCGACGCTTGGGGGCTAATTTACCTGATGCTGCTCCTCGAGGGTTTTCATTTTGGCCGCCATCGCCAGGATCTCTTGATCCCTTCTCTGTATTTCAAGACGGAATTCGTCCAGCTGAGGGTCGGATGGGAGTTGGAGTTGTGGGTGGTTGTGGGTGATTGGAAAGGAACGAACAAGTACAGATAATTAGATCAGAGTTTGCTGGGCGCTATGGTAATGCCTGGGCCGGGGACAGATCCTTAGCCAGGACTACAGATACTTGGTGGTTCTTGGTGTGTTCTTGGTCTGCTTATTATTTTTTTTTTAATTTGTTTTCGCAACAGGAAGTACGAGTATCCTGCTGCTGTGGCAACTGAGTGTGAAATGAGCGATTAAGAGGTGCGAAGAGCGAGCTTACGCCTTGTTGAGGATGACTGAGAAGTGGTGGATATGGATAATGTCTTTGGGCCCCTCCCCATATCGGTACAGGTACAGGATCAGGTACAGGTACTGGTACAGGTACTCGTTACCCTAACCGCCCTCGTTGGTGTTATCCTTTTCAGTGTTAACTGTGTGTTGTGGTGGGTGTGCGTGTGTCTTGGAGGACTGAACTATATGTAGTTCTCTTTTTATAATGTTTTTGGTTTCTCTTTCCATGAACGACGTTCGGACGTTCGGTTTTCGTATGTAATTTTATTGTTTGCTTTCGAAAAGTTTCCATTTTATAATGCTTACAGCTTAAGTTAAGTTTAACAGATTTCGAGAATATTCTTTGTTGCTTGTCGGAATTAAGTCTGAATGCGATCTTAATTAGGTTTACAGTTAAATCATTGTATAAATAGTACATCCCGTGGGACCATAAATGTATATGCGTATAATCAGAATATTAACCATAATTATTCAAATACAATACAAGTATATATATATATATATAGAGAGAGTTATGTATAATGTGTGTATATCTTATATCAATATTCAAATGCCTCGTTTCTTGTTCTGTTCGTCGTCTTGTAGAGGGGTTATACAAATCAAACCGAGTCGAAGGGGGAATCTAAGTAGTTTCGTTTTTGGCTGAGCAACAACAAGAACAGAAGTTGGAAAAGCTAGTGGATAATAGTATCTTTGTATCTTTGTATCTTCGTATCTTCTTATCTCCGTATCTACTTATCTATTCACACGCTCGCACCGAAGTGCTGTCTTTCGAATTGGCTAGTGATAAGCTTTATCTCTCGACTACCTCACATTATGTATATATTTATATGTATATATAAACAATTGAAAAGAGTTTTTATCTATGAACACAATTTCCGCTTTTGTTCTGCGATTGCTGCATATTTTAGGGGAACTACCAACTACGACTAGGGTCAAAAAACGAAAGTAACTGCCGGATTCACAACTCCGAACCGAATCGTCTATATTGTATATATTTAACCACTACTTTAACAAGAATTTTTACTTTCTTTGAGAAATATCATCTAAGCATTAAATTTCGATTTTCGATTTTTCGATTTTTCAAGCACAAATAAACAAGATAAAGCACGTTTATAATCGATAGTCCGACTTAGAAGTGTCCACTACTCAAAAGAATTCCTCTTAGCATACTAATAAATGTTCAAATTGATTTTAGGCTTCAGAAAAGAGAATAGAACTCAACGGGGATTAGCTCTTCAATATTTTGTATACTTATCGATGCCTATCGATATCTATCGAGTGTATAAAGCGCTTCTTCGAATACGAAATACAAACACTAGTTGAGTCGAATACATGTAATACAATACAATATTCGCATAGACACATTTTGAATGTTTCATCGTTTTCACTGGCTGTCTCTCAGACACACAAAAACTAATCCAACCGATCGACGCCAAGGCGATCTTTATCCGGCTCTAGATTGCACATATAAATTTCAATGTTTTCGTTCATAATTGACCTTCATTGCTAATCACACGCTAGTTAATAAGTTTATAACTCTTGCATTTGCTTTTGCTGGGGAAGGCTTTCGGGAGAGTTGAAACTTAAGGTTACCTAACTTTACGAGGGGCTGAGGCTGAGGCTGAGGAGGAAAGAAGTGAAGTTAGGCTTAAGTTAAACAATTTTTCTACGCAAATGATGCCCACTAATACGAGATAGAGAAGGAGAGAAAGTTATAATTGGGTTAGAGCTGCTGGTTAGTTAGGTAGTTAGTAGGTTGCTGGGGTATAGGAGAGGGCCCCTGGGGCTACTACGACCATGCAGGGGCTCGTTACTTAGTCGCTTACAGATAGATAGAGTGTGTGTCTGTGCTGCTCTAACAATTGGCTAAGTTGTCGAATGTTCATACTAAGTACGAGTTACACTATAGGTTTTGATTTAATAAATTTTAAGCTTCGTTTTTCGTTTATTTTTGCTTTCACACAAGTTTAAAGTAAATTTTATTTCATTTCGCATTTCTTAACCTGTGTATAAATTGTTGTTTAACTTGTGAGTAAATCTCATTTAGTTTTATATACAGTCTTTTACTTTTGAGAGTCAAGAGCAAGGTTCTACAATTTCCACAACAGAAGGTCAAACAATTGGCGTTTCTCCTTTTATTTTCTCTGAAAAGTTCTGCCCTGAGTGCTCTATGCAAAGAACCTAAATCGAAATCAAGGGTAAGCTTTAATCGTCATTTATCGATAAGTATCGCTATATATCATATCGTTCGTTTCCTTCGCTTTGTTTCGTTTCGCTTTTACTGTTGCTACTTTAAAATGGCACATGAAACAATAGTTCTCCTCCTCCACTCTCCGCTGCTTAGCCTAGTCCTACTAAGAGTATTCCGATTTATTATCATATATCTTGTATATATATTGTATGTATAATACTTGGTGTCTTATCTTCTCCCTACGCGAGAGCCGCTCACTGCCAGGGCTCACTGGTTGATGCAGAGGAAAGCGTTAAATGCAGATCGGCCTGCCATCTCTCTAGAGAGGAGTCTATAGCCGATGGCCAGATGGGGTTCGTTCGATCTCTGATTGTTATCGAGGATGACTTGATGGCTTCGATGACGATGACGATGACGATGAGAGTTGAATTTCGAGTTGTTGGGGGATTTTTCAACGAATTTCTCAAACTGTTTCGAATTTCTTTTCAGGGATTTTCTGGTTTTTTAGTTCAGATTTCAGGGACTTGGTGACTTGTTCTTTAGGAGTCTAGGGATAGCGTGTCTACGTCAAATTTAAAACTTACTTGTCGCTTATGCTCTTGCGGCAGTTTCGGGTAATCTAAGTCTAGTTTCGAGTATGGCAGATGGTGGTGATGGTGAGCTTGATGTGCCTGCGGCCCCTGGTGCCCCTGCGCCGCCTGATGGTGCGTATGCGAGTGCGGGTATGCCGTGTGATGCGAGTGATGCGAGGAGTGATGCGGATGCGAGTGCAGATGCGAATGCAGATGCTGATGCGGATGCTGATGCTGGTGCGTGTGGCCGTGATGCAGTCCCTCGGCATAATCCCTGGCGCTGCTGGCCAGCGTCCCGCCGAACGGTCCCGCCGTATTGGCCAGCGCCGCCAGTGGGTGTGTCTGCAGGTGATTCTGATGCTGATGCACATGGTACTGGTACTGCGGATGCATCTGCTGCTGCACCGATGCCTGGATGTGCGAGTGTCCCAGCGGCGGCCCTTGGGCACTGCCTCCATAGTGCTGCGTTCCGGCGAACTGCTGCTGCAGATTGTAGGCCAGGGCCGCTGCTCCGGCGGCTCCTGCTCCGGGCACCTGGCTTTGGTAGTACTGCGAGATGGCGGGATTGGAGGCGTGCAGCGATTGGGCCAGCAGCTGGCGCTGCTGGAAGGGGGCCAGGGGATTCCCATAGCCGCCGGCAACCCCCAGGTCGCTCTGGTAGGGATTCCCGTAGCCCCCCCCATACTTGCAGGCCCCGTAGCCCGTGGTGGTGGGATAGCTGGACACCAGATTCGTCACGGAGTACGCCGGCCGCAGTCGCGCCGCCGCCGCAGCGGCACTCTGGGCCGCCGTCAGCTGCGTGGGCAGGACCTGCTGCGCCTGCGCCGCCGGCTGGAAGTACATGTTCGGCTGCGAGGAGAAGCTCGTGGACATCTGCAGCAGGTTGTCGTTGAGGTACGGCGGCGAGGTGTCACCCGGGTGCAGCGTCGGGTAGCTGGACACAACGCGTCCCAGTCCCATTCCACCCACCCCTCCCAGGGGCGTCGTTACCAGCTGTCCCAGCTGGCGAGCCTGGTTCGTGAGATTGAGGATCTGCGAGCTGCGCGATATCGACTTGTGGGCCTCGTTCAGCAGGTTCACAATGTTCGAGGAGCTGGTCTGGTGCAGCGGTGGCGCCGGATAGCCATAGACATCGTTGTACATGGTGGCCGAGGGCAGGCCGGCGATGCTGTAGCGTCTCCTTCGAATAGGCGAGGTCTGGCACTGGCCCGCCCCATACAGCTGGGCGGTGGACAGGGGATCGTAGAGGCCGCCATAGCCGCCGGCGGTGGCTGAGGTCGAGGGTCCGTACAGATCGTAGGCGGGGCCGTAGCCGTTGCCAGCCGCTGAGCCGTAGGGCAGGGACCCGGGACCCAGGACCGTGGGGCCTGGGCCGTAGTACTGGCCGATAATGTCCGGCAAGGGGGGGCTGCTTCCGGGGAGGCCCGAGTAGTTATTGTACATCTGAAACGGGGCGATTTCAAATGGTGGTTGCTGTAACTGCTGTGACTGACTGACTGACTGGTTGGGTTAGTTGGTAGTTGGTACTTGGTAGTTGGATCTTGGCTGTTTCTGTGGTGTCTAGAGAGCTCTCTGGGTCTGTTTTGCTGTTGGGTCTGGTGTTATATCTGTTATCTTTTAACTTTCACTCGACTTTCCGGCTTCGATGTGCTCACAGCATGATTTGGTATTAGTTTTGGTTTCAGTTTCAGTTTAAGTTTAAGTTTAAGTTTTGGTTTCAGTTTTAGTTTAGGTTTAAGTTTTGTTTCTGGTTTTAGTTCGAGTTTTAGTTTTAGTTGTAGTTTTGTTTCTGGTTCTGGTTTCTGGCTTTTCGTGTGGAGCGTGATCATGATCGTGGCTTAACAAACATTAGCTATCTATATATATTGAGAGGTTACATTATATATATTATGTATATATATAGGTATTCTTGAATTGGATTACATTTAACATAGCGAAAGCGATTTTTGCCCGAAACACTTACGGACTATTCTGGCCCCATATTAAAACGTAAATAATTAGCTTTTTGCTTCTCTTGTTCTTGTTATCATTATTATTAGTATTATTATTGTTAATTATTTTTGTTGTTTTTCTGCAAGTTTCTCAGTCTTTTCTTTTTGTTGTTGACACTTTTTTGCGCTTAATTTACAATAAGGTTTTGTAATAGAATATGAGGTTAGTTGATTATGAATTATGATTTTCGGTTCTGGCTTGGTACGTTTTCGTTCTGGCTTTCCATTTGGTTAACTCTTTCGGCTCTTGGCTTTATATAGTTAGTTCTTAGGCACTTTCAACGGCTCTTGTTGGCACCCAAAAAAAGTTCAACAAGGGCGGGGGGCGGGCGTAGTAGTTGTACTGTGTGTGTGTGTGTGTGTGTGTTTGTAGTGTAATGGGTGGGAGGAGAGGCGCAACATGAAATGTGTGTCACTTGGTTGACAGCCGCCACGAGGATGCGGTGGCTGCTTGTATCTATTTATATGGGAATGTATCTATGTATCTTTGTATCTGAGCGAGTGGCTGGCGGGTGGGTGTTGGAGGTGGTATCCCTGTGTCTGTATGTGTGTGTGAATGTATCTCTGGTCGCTGGCATGATCAACGTGGCATACAAAATGCAACTCGGATTCTGATTTCGTATTTTTCTTTTTTCTCAAAAGGGTGGCATGTTTGCTTGGTATTTTTGCGGTATTTTGTTTGGGTTTCGGTATTTGGTTTTGTACAATTTTTCTTTTCTTTCTTTCGGTATTTTGTTTGTACGCAGAAATGAAACATAAATATTCGTATAACAATATATAGTTCAGATGCATTATAGAAATAACGTGCAAAAGTATATTTGTTAAATAATTTGGTTCGGTGTGTTGGAGAAACAAACAAACAAAATATATATTCATATAGTTGTTTAGACAGACAGTGAGCGAGAGAGAGATAGAGAGAGAGTGTGTGTGAAAGAGATCGACAGAGACAGAGAGAGAGAGACGCTTACATAGAGACTTAGAGAGAGAGAGAGATGGAAAGAACGCAAGTTATGTGTGTCAGACAGAGCAGAGTATCGTTTTCTTTTGTTTCTTTTTGAATTCTTAATATTTGAAATTTTTCTCAGTGTAATTTCCAGTGTGTTCGGGACGGGTCTGTGTTTCTGTGATGGTGTGCGAGTGTGGAACCCATCATGAAGGAGTGTTCTTGTTGCATTGCGTCGTGTGTGTTCTGTGTGTGTGTGTGTGAGATCGATAATCGATAAGTTTGGAACAAGTTCGAGAGCTTCGATCCGATCGGTCAACGTTTGTAGGTGAGGTTAGTTCGATATTTACAAAAACCAAAAAGTAATATATCATACACAAACACGAATACACCGCCACACATGTGCACATAAGGACACACATGAACGTGTGTGTGTAAATGTCCTTTTTTCTGCTTGTTTTTCTCTTTTTCTTTCTGGTCAGGGATCTCGGGGGGCGGGACTTTAGGGACTTTCTTCGGAGAAGGGGAATGGCGGGGGGGTATCTCGGTCTGTCGTAAGCGGAGTAACGCAATAATATCGAAAACAACATACTGGAGAGTAACATATTTATATATATATAGTAGTTGTAGTTGCTGATATTCGGTATATATATATATTTATATATAAAGAGCGACAGAGATGGATAAGACAGAGAGACAGAGAGATAGAGAGAGAGAGAGCGAGAGATGGAGAGATAGAGAGTGAGAGTGGGGAGAAACAGAGACAGAAACAGAGGAGTAGGAGTATATATTCATATGTTTGTTAGCCATATTGTGGATATATATACACGTCGTAATTGTTTTATCATTTTATCGTCAAAGAGTTGTCAGTGAATGAATCGAACTTCTTTGCTTATCTTCTTCTTCTTCTTGCCCGTCTACTCGAAGTATTCATCAATTTGTTATCGCTTTCCCTTCGGTAGTATTTCTTCGTTTGTTATATAGTTATTTTGATTTTATTTGATTTTTTTTTTGATTTGGTATCGTGCGAAAATATTACAAAAGCATATTGTAAATAGTTGCATACGTTTTTTTTATACTTGGTAAACAAATTTGTTTTTATATTTGTTATTGCATTTCTTCAATTGTTTTTCGGTTTCTTATTTTTTTTTTGCGTGATTTCTTTTAGAACAACAACAAAATATATGTTTTTTTGGTACGTAATTAAAAAAGATCAATTCTGAAAACAAATATATATTTTGCATTTATTGATTGAGTCGCTTGATCTTGCTTAATGATTCAAGAATTCTTGCCTACTTGATAGTGTTTTTATTTTTATTTTTGATTTGAATTTGAATTTGGATCTTGATTCGATAATGCCAATTATTGGAGCCATTACAATCGATAGGTTTCGTGGAAAAATCAGCTGCATCTTTTGGCAATAAAATGACAAAAGAATTATTCTTGTATGCTAAATAGATCACAGTTCACTAATGTTTTGTTAATTGGTATCTGATCATTTCAGTTGGGATTTTGCTTTCGGTTTCGGTTTCGGTTTCGGTTTCGGATATATATTTTCTGATTTGTGATTTCTGAATTCTGATTTTCGGATTTCTATGGTTTGCTCTTTGGTGTGTTTTGGTTAAATGTTATATATTACTTTTTGATTATGTAAGAACAGTAAGAAAAAGGAGTTCAAAAATCAGCGTTCCGTTCAAAATGCTAAGTTTAAGTTTTAACGCAGAACAAACATTGTGTGGCTGTGGCTGTGTGTCTGTGTTGGTGTGTGTAGAGTCGTTAAATTAAATCTAAATAAAAAGCGAGTGTCGAAAGTGTAAGGGAATAATAATATATATATATGTATATAAAGTGATTAAAGAAAACTAGGGGAGTTACTAGGGTACTCGGGGAGGAAAGGTGGTGAGCTACAGGGGCGAAAGGTTAAACAAACGATTACACGAACAACATTAAGACACAAAACACACATTTATATACTTTTTATGCTCCAAGTAAAACAAAGTTTAATTTAAATTTAGAAAATGATGCCAACTGGCAAGAGGAAGAGTACAAAGAGTGGCAAAGCGGGATAGACAGAGATAGAGAGAGAGAGCGGGGGAGAGCTAGAGCGAGAGAGAGACAGCGCAGGTGAGCAGAGCACTTAAAATAATGCCAAGAACTTTGGCTCACCCACACACACAAACAAATACACACAAACACATGGAAATGGCGGACCGAAATAACAACATTTTGGTTACAAGGTTACGTATACGTCACGTGTGTTTGTGTGTCTTTGAACAGGGACTACAATAGCGGTAACTGAGCAAAGAGAGCGAAAGAGAGAGAGAGAGAAGGAGAGACCGGGGGAGAGGGGTGGCTAGAGAGGGACCGATAGAGAGAGAGAGAGAGAGAGCGAGACAAAGCCAAAAAGAACACAAGTAAGAGGCGAAATCAAAAACCGAGATGTGTCCAAGTGTGTGTGTGTGTGTGTGCCAGTGTGGTTGTGTTGGAAGTGTGTTAAGTGCCAAATACATGTAGCAGAGTGTATTTTCTGGCTTTTCACTCACTTTGCTGCTATTTTCGTTTGTTGCGTGCCCAGCACAAATCATAAAATTAAAAAACAAACACATTAAACCGAATATGTATTGCAAAATGAAATCAAAGCTGGGGAAAAAACAATTTCAAATTTTATGACTTTACGAGTGGGAGGAAGAAAGCGAGGGAGAGAGGGGGAGAGAGAAAGAGAGAGAGAGCGAAACTGTACCCCCGGCAACGACATGTGAGCACATCAAATGGCACAAAACAAGGCAGAAAAGCCATAAATATTGCCAAATTCCAGAGCCCCGACTATTAAATACCTCTCGTTGTACTTGAGGTAATGTAACATTTGAGGCTAGAACTGATTGGGAATTATAACGTCGCTTTGTTATTAGTAATTATGTTGCATACTTGGGGGGGTTTTATTTTAAATTCCTATGTTTTCTACTAATTCGCCACCTTGGCACCTTTCTGGTTTGATTTCCCTTTTCTAATTAATGCTTTAATCCTTCATATGCATCCTTTTTGGGTTACATGCATTGGCACGTACTAAATACACCCTTGAACTCTGCGCGCAACGGGTACACGAGAAAAAATTAAAGTGGATGCGGGCAAAGTCCCTGCCTTTCATTGAGGGGGATCCCCATTCCCCTGCGTTAATCATGACAAATCATCACGTTCACGTTTCGTTTCGTTTGTGCTTGTTCCCTTCTCTTGTTTTTTGTCGTAGCGAGCAAGGCCAGACAGAGAGTCCTTTTCCCCATTGTGTCCTGTCTGACGCCCCCAAACCCCAATCCCCAATCCCCGTTCTTAACCCATTGTCAGTGGCTGTCCCGTGTTTTTCCCGCACGCACGTGCCCGATGGAAGCGTATTTCAAGTGACATTTATGAAGTGCATCCCTGTCAGTTCGCTAGCTCGCTCGCTTTGGAATTTTTCGGTAGGCCTTTCTGCTAATGAGAGCCGATGTGCGAGCAGAGGGGGGAATAGGAAACGGGGCTGAGAACGGAGAGGGGGTGGAAAAATGTAGCGGGTGAGGGTCGTCAAATGGAAAAACGGGTGCCAGGGCCCGTCTGCACTTGCTGTCTATGCTTCTTGCACTTTTCTGCAAGTTGTCCGCCCTGTTGCCGAATTTCACTAATTACGCAGAAAAGCAGGCAATGCGCCTTCCCCTTTTTAGACAGCATGGCGGCCTGCCGCATTACTGTATGTTGGCTTTGGCCCTGTCCCTGTGTGTGTGTGAGTGCTGATATGTGGCACTGTGTGTGTGAAATTAAATTTGCAGCTCGAGGCCACAAAAGGACAGGCTAAACAGAAGAAGTTTAACAAGTTTTATTTGTTTTGCGTGCCAGTTGCTGCACAGAGAGAAATCTCCTAGCGACAGTGTAATTATATATATCAGAAATAGTAAAAATAAGCAAGCTTTCTTTGCTTAAATTATTATAAATTATATAATGTTAGCTCTCTCCAATTTATTTGGTTCTTCAGCCTAAATGTTACCATTCTGTTTTCCTAACTGTGATAAATTTTTCTAACCATTTCCCGCTCTCATCGCTCACTTACTCCCCTCCCTCCCCTTTTGGGAGTTGCTCATGTTACGCCTTGACAGGACATTTAAATGGCTTTTGGTGTCTGGATGTCTGGTTGTGTGGGTCTGGGTCTCGGAATGAGCCTGAGGAGTGTCTATTGTGGCCCCATTGATAGCCATCGTTTTGATTTACACTATTTCCATGCGAACTGTACCATGACCGAGCCGAGGATTGCATTTACCCTAGGATATGCCCATTGTACCACCAAAACCGTTGGAGGAGGAGAAGTGGGAGGAAAATGTGAAAATTCCACCCAGAGACATTTCGTTTAGTTGCATTTCGTCGGTTTTGTTAGTTTGTTATGCGAGTTGCCTCTGGCTGATTGACTTTTGAATGGAGTTGAAGGTTCTTGTGTGCTGATGATGAAGTAATGACATTTCGAGCTGATGACATGATGGTATTTCTCGGTGTTTTCAGCTGCCAGCCTGGCTGACTGACTGCCTGACTGTCTGACTGACTGATTGGATGACTGTTTCCGGTGCTGGACTCTGCCGGGCATAATACCTTGTAGTAGACATAGGCATTGTCCATAGGTTTCTGGGTGTCTCGCCTGGTCGTTAAGAGCTAATGTTGCTGCAGTGCTGCAGTTCGTTGTACTTGGACTTAGTGCTTGCCCTCTAGAGCAGCCAGCTATTTATGTAAGTTGAGCTGCCCGCTGTGTTGTGCGCAGGTGTCTGGGTGCGTGGGTCCGGGTGTCCGCGTGTGAGTGTGCCTCTAGTATTATTGTAATACAATAACAAACTACTGCTGGCCGTCGTTACTATTCACTTTTCCGGGAAAGAACTTGCTGTATTATCTTGGCGCTGCTTCCGGATTCTTAGTGCTTAATGCAAATGGGAGTGTGATTGTGACTGTAACCTTCTGGCCCGCCGCACACACACTCGCACATTCTCACTGCGGAGAGGCAGAGACGGAGAGACACACACAGACGCTGGCAGGACGACGAGGACGAGGACGAGCTATAAAAAGAAATTGTTGTTTTTCTCGTTTCGTTGTGTGTGTGTTGTCTTTGTTGTTTGCTAGTTAATGTTTGCTGGCAAAGAACGTTTTCTTTTTTTTTTCGGCTGCTGCGGCTGCTTAAGCAAAAATTATTGATTTTATGCTGCTGCTGGTGCTCTGGTTTTCTGCTGCTGCTGCTGCTGCTATTGCTACTCCTGCTGCTGATTTTCCTTCAGCTGCTCGGCTAAAACAATGGGGATGCAGGGGTTTTGAAAAATTGCACTGGCACTCTCTCGATTCAAGCAATTATTTGCGAAACACAGACACTGACATTTACAGGTAAAGGCACAATAATGAAATGCTCAACATTTCCTTCTTTTTTCTACATCCTTCTTCGGTCAAGGAGCGGATTTTCCATATATATACATATATTATTTCTTTGGCAGCACACGCGTTCGCGCCACGAGTGAGATTTTCCTTCGCGAATCTGTACGGCGGATGATATATAGAGGGGCTCCACTCGGCGTTCGTGTGGGCCTCGTTATCCTGGCGGAGTCCTAATTCACTTGGCGTTGGCTCGCTGCCCACTACACAATTTGTGTGCCATTTGCCACTCGCCTCCTTGCCACACTTTCTATCCTGCTTTCTTTCTTCTTTTTTTCTTTTTTCTCTGCTGTGCGTTTTTCGCGACGCGCTCTGCTCGATTCTTCTCTCCTGCGACTGCGGTTCTATGCGATTCTATTCGTTCCGTTTCGTCCGTGTCTCGGCTCGGCGGCTGGAGCGTTGCGTGTACAACTGTTCGCGCCTGCGGAGCTTTTGCGACCACGAGGCCACTCAGCAGCCAGCATATCACTCATACGCTCTGTGGGTGGCTAGCTTTTTGCAGTCAGACTCGTTGCGGCGCTTGAGCGCAGCTTTCACTCGGCTCTCAGGCGCTCTTTGGGCTTTCGTCACTAGTCAGGAGGATCTGTGTTAGTTTTAACGTTTACTTTTTATTTATACTCTTAATATGACCTTTAGAACGGCTTTCTTAGTTTTAAGTAGTATTATTTCGAAGACGTAACTAGCTTAACTATTTTTTTAGCTCTTTTTAGACTTGGATTAACATGGTTTTCTGAGATTTTGTTGCTTAAATCTGCTATCACCCGATTTGTAGCCCACTTTCTATCAGCACATCCTTCGTCACTCAGTCAGAAGCCATCATATTTCAAGGATTTTAGAACTATTAAAGTCATTCTGATACTTATCCTTATCACTAACTAAAGAAATCATTATTGTTATTCAGAAACTTTAATATATCTTTCCTCTACATTTTTCTCGAAGTGCCTCCAACAACTCCTGTTTATCCTATTTCATCCCAATTCTCAGCTGTTATGGCTGAGCTTTTACCACCTGGTTTCTGGGAATGGAGAAACATTAACTTCTCATTCATTTAACAGTTCGGTTTTCATTCAGCCTTTCTCCTCGTCATAGCTCGTCTTAAAGAACTTAAAATTTGAACAACTTTCGGCACCAAGAAAGCCCATTCTTGAGAGGGCTCTCTCTTTGCTAAGTCATTCTCTCTCTTTTTGAGACTCAACCAGATTGAGCGAATTTCCAGACTTCCGCTCACAAGTCCAGTCATGTGGTCTGCGTTCCTTAGAGCTTTACAAGTCAGGCGAGAGCTTTTACGTTCAATTACGCTCAAAAGCTAAGGTATTGATTACTTCATAAAGGGAAAGAGAGAGAGAGAGAGTGAGAGAGAGGGGAAGAGAGAGAGAGAGTGGGAGGACGAACTCGTTTTACAGTTACTCGCTGAAACCTTAACCCTGCACTGGCTGCTAATGGTCGAAACGGCCACATGCCACATGCAACTGATGGCCTGCGCATGACATGGCCTGCACTTCTCGAGCAGCTGACTTGCGGGGGGTCCTGCTGCTGCTGCCTGACTGCCTGCTGCCTGCCTGCCTGCTGCCCCCCCAACGCTTTTCCGCTTTCCGTATGAACTGGCCCGCAAAAGTAGGCAACACTTTGCATATTTAGCCAGCTTCCATTCAATTATTATGCTAAGTGGGCAACTCATCAGGCAGTCATTTGTTTTTCGACAAGCAATTACGCTTCGAGCTGCAATCGATAAATCGAAGAACCTCTTTAAATGCACAAAATGCAACACATTCCGTAACTCGGAACTGGGAAGGAGTTTGCCTGTGTTCGCTTCCCTTTTTTATTCCTGCATTCCTGCGAGCTGGTAAAATGAATTTTGCGGTAGGCCGCGTAATTATTTTATGCGCTGCTCCCCCCTTAAGCCCCGCAAAACAAAGAGCTCTCTGCCAGCGGAGCAGCATAATATATCAAGCGTTGAGCAAGGCCCACACTGGCAGCCATAACGAGTTACCAGCTACCAGGACCCAGCGCCCTGCTCCCTGCTCCCTGCTCCCAGCTGCAACCCATCTTCCGTGCTCCATGCCCATTATTATTTATGCGTATGCATAGGACGCAGGGCTGGCTCTGGCATCGCTTAACTTTATGTGCGGGGGTGTCGTGTGAGCCTTATTTAGTGACCTGCGAGTGAGGGCAGTGCCTGCCGCAATCGGTTGGCTGGTAGGAAAAATTTAATATAGCGCCAAGCAGAGCCGTATTTTATATCAACTCGGTTCGGTCAGCTCACAATTTTTGCCTTTTTAAATTTACGATTTAACCCAATTTTTTTTGGGTGCTTTATCCTTGGCTTGATTACTCCATTTGGCCAAATGTATTGAGATTTATGTCTGACAGCTACTTTTTGGGTCAATATGAGTAGGTAATTTACAATGTAATGCAGTATTTTGGTCGTATGAGGAAAGTTATATATGAATATTAGCGTACACTTTCGCTCTTTTGAACTGTATTGGTTTTCTGCAGATTTGGCTATATATTTCCCTAGAAATTAAGCTGGATTTATAAGATTTTCTCAAGTTTTAAATTGGATTTGCCAAATCCGGGCTTTACCTTGTGTCGATGAAGAGTATTTCTATATTTTAATTTGTATAAACTCTCAATTTTTAAGTAGAAATTTCAGGAATTCCACATAATACACCTTTTTATAAAAAACTTGACAAGTTTTAAGGAGGTATTGAGGAATACCAGGCTTAAGCTTGGATCTTGGAAAATAATTTTTGATATTTTTACTGATACTTAATCTCAATTTCTAAATATGAATTCAAAGAACTTTTTTTTATAAAAACTCTGACAATTGGCATACTTTTCCTATCAATTAAATCTCTGTCATGCATTTATATAAAATTTCTCTTTAAATTTATACAGGAAAACCTTCTATTCCCAAGAGTTCTCCTACTCTTCCTCATTCTTTTTCTAGGTATTTCCCAACAAAACATCTTTATTTCAAGCCCCCCCTGAAAGCACTTAAGTCCGCTCCTGTCTCCCTGGCATGTGCCAATCCCCGTAATACATCTAGAGCCCACCGCTTACCCCTTTTGGCCCCATGGCTTAGGCTGCTAATTAAAATTCAGCCATTGGCATCGTTTTGCATAGTTTCTAATTTGCCAGGGCGTTACAGAGAAAGAGAGAGAGACAGCGAAAGAGAGAGAGAGAGAGGGGGAGAAGGAGAGAAAAGGGCGAGAAAGGGGCGCCGAAAGAGGGGGCGAGCCAAACAACATGAATATTTGAATATGGATTTGTGTGGTCTGGCATACTGAGCAGCATACTAAGCCCTGGTCACCGGCAGTAGGGGGTTAAGACGGGGTGGATTGGCCCTAAGAAGGTCTTTAGCTCTGGGTTTTTGGCTTTCTTTTTTTTTTGTTTTTGTGACTGTTGTTGTTGTTGTTTTTTTTCTCTTGTACACACACTCACCCTGACCCCCTGCTCCTCCTGAGCGTATTTCTTGATTTCACGCTCCAAATCAAGCTGCCTCATTGTTGTTGTTGGTGTTGTTGTTGTTGTGGTCCATGTTTGTTGGGTTCACCAGAAGTGAGAAGGTTGAGCATCGCATAAGTTTGTTAGATTTGTACACATTATTTATATATATATCTATGTATGTGTATGCTGTGTGTGCAGGGGCTGAATGTAAGCCGAAAGTTTGAGCCTCGAGCAGACAAAGTGGCGTCAGTTAAATGGCCATAAGAAGTAGACAATAAAAGCAAGAGGACAAGAGGGCAAGAGGACAAGGGGACCAGAGGGGGCTCTCGTAAAAAGTATATATTCCAAGCCGGAGATACATGCGTGAGCCACTTGTCTTATGTAAGAAGGCCAAAAGTCGGAGTCTGAGAGTGGAAAAAAGTCGTTGGGTTGCGATGCTGTGGGCCTAAAACACGCTGAATTATTGAACGCTTTCCTTTTTTTTTTTTTTTTTTTGCTAGCAGGCTGGCAACTGCAGTTTGCAATAAATAGAATCTGCAACGAGCACCGAAAATAGGAAATTTAAAACGCGGTGACCTCGAAAGAACTGCGCCATTGCGCCGCGCCGATTGCTCCCTTTTCCGGCCGCTGTTAACGCGGCGTATACGCAACAACTTTTAATTGCTCGCCCGACGAGGCGAAATTTTTGTTTTCCTTCTCTGGTTTTTTGTTCTTGTTTTTTGCTCTTGTTTTTTGCTCTTGTTTTTTATGTGAGCCTCCAATTGTGTGGGCGTGTTTTTGATTTTTTTTTCCTTTGATCCGTTTGGGGTTTTGTGGGTTGCTTTTTAATTACTGCTGTCCGGGCCATGTAACTATGCCGCATTTCCCTCGTATTTGTCTTTTATCTGTGACAAATTAATTTCGAGCCTCACCAATCGCCAATCGCCGGTCGGTGAAGGCATTCCCTTCAATTGGTATAATATAATAAAGAACCTATTGCCCGCTGGCTTACGCTTTACGCAGAAAATAAAATGTGATTCCCCCGAAAAAAAAGGAAAGGGGCACTGGGCATTGAGCCAAGGAAGGAGCATGAAAAAACGGCAACTGAATAGCCATTGTGCAGAGCCATTCCATAGAATTGGTGGCCGAATGGCCGAAAAAAGGATGTTAAGCTTATGCAAATGGCTTTAACGCCCCAGGGGGGACCAGAGATAAAATACGAAGTTCGAAATTCAGTCAAGGATAGGTGGCCTTAGCACTTGAGCAGTCACATTTATACGGTTGCAATGCAATGCAATGCATATAATATAAGTGAAATATGCACTCCATACAATTTATGAGCATTTCTAGTAAGCAATAGCAATTGAGGCACTACAACTCAGGCGTTGATATACCATTAAAGAGCATCTCTCGGTGCGATAATAGCTAGATTTTCCCCCAGCTGTGCTGGATATTCCCATTGGTCTTGGCTTGGTCAGTTGTCCTCAAAATAGATTTTCTGTTTCTGTATCAAGGTTATTTATGCTGCCCACTGGGAATATGCCCAACTGTCTCTGTCTCGGAAAATGCCATTTCCTACCGTATTTTCCTCTCTTCCTTATTTTATATTTTTGCTGTTTGCTGTTGGCTTGCCCGCCCGCCTGCCTTCTGCCTGCCTTTTGTTCTGTTTGCTCTTAATATTACGCATACGCCATGTGTGCCCGTATGTGTGTGGGAGTTTAGCCAAGGGGCAAACATGTAATTAGAGAGGGGGAAAAGGGGGAGAGTTGGGATCAGTAATAAGCAGTTGGTTGTTTGTTACGTCCTTGGGGAGGTCGCTGTCGCTGTGGCTGTGGCTGGCTTAAAACTTGGTCTAAGGACCAAGGACTAAATGCAACTCCAAAACCATTTCAGATTGATTTCCCCCGGGGAACGGAGACGTACGGGGGCGGGGGTAAGCACTACGTCGATAAATAATGAAATGCAACAATGAATGCAGCAGGGTGGGGGGTGGTGTGAGGGGATAAGGAAATGCACTTTTCCCTGGAAAATGGCAGATGGCAGGGCAATGCATTACTGCTGCATAAGTGGGGCACCGAAGATGCATCCATTATGGCGCCGAAAAGTGTGCAACAGAATCGAGACTTTATTGGGCGGCGAACAATGAAATGACTAAGCTGTTGTCTGAGTGTGAGTGAGGGTGGAGTGTGTGTGTGTGTGTGTGTGTGTGTGAATGGATGGGTGTGTCTGTCTGCACTGCACTTAATGTTAATTTGAACGACGTTCATTGATGTTGACTGCCGCCGTCCCCATTCTCGTCGTCGTCGTCGGCACAAAAGTTGCAAATTAATTAAGCGACACAACGGCAACAAGAACAAAACATTTAAAAAATATGCAAAACATGTAGCAAACTGAATGAAACGTGTCAAGCTCTGCGTGTGTGTGTGTTAGTGAGTGTGGAAAATGGAAAATCAACAGTGAAAAACACAGGAGAAACAGTGTCGAAAGAACACTAGCTAGCAACTACAAGCTCGAGCTTCATTTTTCATAAAAGCGAACATTTTCTAGGCTCTACTTTAGTTTTTTTTTCCACTAGATTGTAACAAATATGGCGGTGTGTATATATATGTATATAGTAGAGTATATAGAGGCTTAGTGTGTGTGTGTGTTGGTGGGAATAAAACAAAAGTTTTTTACAGTTCTGATGTTGCATCAAATGTTTCGAACTCAAGATGCATAAAAAGTGTTTGTGTTTTTCTTCTTTTTTTTCGTGTGTCAGAGAGAAAGGGCAGGCGGCGAGAAAGAGTTGGCGGAGAGGAGTTTTTCACCATTTCCCAGTGGCTCCATCTCCCCTCCCCTCTCTCTCCCCGCCTGCCCGTGTACGAAATCATTCTCTAGAGCATTGTTTTGCCGAACGAAAGAAAATTAGAGAGATAGGTTGAGAGAGATATATAAAGAGGCAGAGAGAGAGAGAGAGAGGGACAGGGGGAGAGAGAGAGATTCGGGCCGGGGACAGGGGCTCGTCCGCGACCTTGTCCAGCGGGTGGGGTATGGTCTTGGGTCCAAAGCATCTGATCCATTGGGTCTTACCTGCTTCTGGGCCATGGCCTGCATTTGCTGGAACATCTGGCGCTCCTCCTCCTTGCCTGTAAGTTGATTTCAGCACTTAGATACTCTTCCTTTGATTTAATGTCCGAAAGGATCAAGGACTCACCCATGCCCTTGGCCTGCAGCATCTCCAGCAGCTTCTTGATGCTCTCATCGCGGGCAATCAGCGTCTGCTTCTGGGTCTCCACCCGGCACTCGAGATCCTTGATGGTCTCCCGCAGAATGCTGATCTCCCGCTGCAGGTGATCGTTCTCCGCATAGATGGCCTCCATTTGCTGCTGCATCTCCAGGTTCGGCTGCCGCATTCGCAGACGCAGCTCCTCCTCCAGCTGGCGCACCAACATGGCTTGTTTCTATTAACGAAATATATTTGGAATTATTATCATGGTTTTAAAAGTCAGTATATATATAAGGAAACCCACCTGATTCTCCGTGCTGAGCAGCTTCAACTGATCATTGATCAGACTGTACTTGGCACTCTCCTCCTTGCGCAGTGCCCGCTCCTTCTTCAGCTCCGGCGACCAGAAGGTCTTGATGCTGTGCATCGAGCTGCCCAGCTTCTGGTTGGTCAGCTCCAGTTCGCGCTTGAGGTTGCCCAGCTCCCGCTGCAAATCGGTGTTCTGGTGCTGCAGATCGCCCAGATAGGCCCGGTCCGAGGTGGGGCCCATGCCTGTGTTGTAGCCACCCATGGCACTGGGACTTTGGCGCGCCGATCTGCCATATAGTTCGTCCTCTAAGTACAGTCCCCGCTCGAGGGATCTGTCCCGGGAGCGATCACGTGGCTCCCGGATGGGTATGAACTCGCGATCGTGGGGATCCACGAGTCCACCGCGATCCAGCGATTGGTAGCGGGTTCCTGTTGGGGGGATGTAAGGGGAATTATTAGTAAGGAAACTTTTTTGATGATGATAGGACAAGGTAAACATTAAAAATTAAAATTAAAATTAATTTTTTGAGAGGAAACTGGTATTTTTTGTTTGTTTCTGGCTTAATATTTTTCTAAGTATTTAAATATGGCTTTATTTTTAATTCTATATTAATTCTTTAAATGAATAATAGTTTAGGGAAAGTTTTTTTATTCTTCAAATTTCAGGATTTATGTGATTCTCTTCTCAATTTCAGGATTTTTATAATCAGTTACTGGTCTTAAGGGAATTTGAGTCTTTTAATGTACTTTTAAATATTGCTTCGTTATTTTCTTTGAAACTAATTTAAAGATAATTCTTTGATCTGTTTATTAATATAAAAGATATTATTGCTATTGGTGTAAATAATAGGACAAAGATTCCTTTTTAAAATAGAATAATATCCTGGCAAATTAAAATCTTTAACAAATTCATAAGATACTTTCTTTTTAAAGACTATATTCTGTATTGAATGACAAGTTCTTGGGCAATTATTATTAATTTTAAATATAATCTTCAAATTGTAAATAGTAAATGTATGTGTAATTTAAAATTAAGCTTTAAATAATATTTGCTGCATTGCAATATCCAATATATTTATAAGTTTTAAAACAATCATTACGTGGATAGTCCATGGCATGGGCCATCGGTGGTCTGCTGGCGCTCCGGCTGCGATGGTGACCCGCTCCGGCCGGACTTGTTGGCTCATCCATGTCGCGGTAGTATGGACTGCCCATTGCTGAAATTCACACACACACAGAATTCATGAGGATGACCGAAATGATGGGATGACGGAACGGGTGGAAGGGTGGCTGGGTGGTTGGGTGGTTGGGTGGCTGGGTTTGCTGGGTTGGTGGTTTTATCTCTGGTGGTGGTTCGTTCTGACTCTGATTCTGGTTCAGGTTCAGGTGGTTGTTTAGTGTTTTCGTTTTTCGGCTCCTCATCCGGCCACCAAAAACAAAAGGAAAAGAGAGAAGGCAACACAAAAAAAAAAGGAAAGGGAAACAAAAACCGAAAACAAAAAACAACACAGGGAACTCAGGGAACACAGGATCACAGGAGCAGAGTGTGTCTCTATTGGTGGCAACTAGTGCATCGGAGTAGTCTCTGCCTCATTTTCTTTGGTTAGCTTTGGTTAGTGGCAGGGGTGGCGGGGAACGCAGATACTTGCACAAAAATGTAAAGGAAAAACAAAGTAAAAGTCAACAGGCAGAGGCAGGGAGCAGTGTTTGTCGTGTCCTGGCTTTGGTTTGTACTACACCTACACCTAATGCCGCAACCCACTCTGACTACATTGTGTGTCCTGGCTCATATTTCACCTGGCCTGAACCCACTCTTCAACCTGCGAGGGCCATAAACTAAGTTTTCCTAGCACGAAATCATTTTGCACGTCGAGAGCACGAAACTAAATTTGCGGTTCCGCCACGTCCTCGTCCTCATCCCCATCACCGTCACCGTCATCGTCATCGTCATCGTCCGTCAGTGTTGGCTGCTCTCGAGTCATAAATGGTTTATTTCAGACCCTCAATGGCGGCCAAATGCTAATTAGCCGGAGTTACCAAGTGCCCTGACCCCGTTCAAGTGCAAAACAGTTTAGCTAACCATAATTGTAATCCAGTTTGAGGCTTTGATATCAAGCTGAGTGCCCCGGCAAAGTTACACTGGCGTTGTCAGTTCAAGGTGCACTCTTTTCCGCTGTGGTTTTCCCTCCGGCTGGGCCCAAGTGGCTCAGCTGTGGTCCATGTGTCCAGCGCTCTAATGCAATTTTCCAGCAGCTGTAGCTGCAGCCTGTGCCTGTGCCTGTGTCCCAGCTACTGCTGTTCCTGATTTTCCTGCTTTCCCCAACCAATTCAATTCCATTCAATTGAATTCCATTCCCCGCAAGGAATCCAATTTGCATGTGTTTGTGGCGAGGAGTGTCGAGGGTCGTTTGTGTGGGTTAATTGAAATGAAAAGAGAGATAGAGTCGGCGGTAGAGATTCGCAGGATGAGTGAAGCGAAACGGAAACGGAAACGATAAAAAAAAACAAACAAAATAATGAAAATGAAATAAATGAGAATCGAATCAAAGTGAAAAATGAAATCAAATTTATGTACCATGCGCATGCGTGTGATGTTAGACAGAAATAATAGAGTTTAGTTAGAAATTGCATTAGTTGAGTCGACTACAAATAGTACGAAATGAAAATGGTTATACTATATGGCGGTACAAGTTAGAGAGCTAGCGAGCGATATACAAATCTCGGAACAAAAGCGATAATTTTGCATAATGAGTTCTGGCGAATTTGGGCGAGTTTTTCTTTGCGAATCTTTTTTTTTTAAGAATTTTGAAACTTATTTTGATAAATTTCAAAGGAATTTTGTGATGAAAACTGCTCGAAGGCAGCATGGGGTTAGTAGTTCGATATACGAAATCAGAAAAAGCATGGCCAATTGATCGAATTAATCGAAAATAATCGAAAATAATTGGGAATTTCAAGTGATCTCTCGCACAAACGATTCGGGGTGCTGATTGGACTACGTTTGTGCTCGGATAATGCTTGGACTAGCTCCGTTAGCAACTATGATCGGTTATCGTTAAATCGGTTAATCGGTTAATCGGTTTATCGGGATGGAGGATTCATTCACCTAAAGGACTTCCGCGTGGCGCGCCGTAGTCCCGGGATGGTGATCGATCGACCGTCGGCAATTCCTGGAGCCGCCGCACGCGACCCGGACTGCGCACACCAGAGCTAGTTACTGGATTATAATCGTCACGTGACATAATCCGCGGCTCATCCGCGGCATGCAATCTCCGACTCCAACTCCGATCCCGACTTTGGTTGGGAGCCTTAACCCAAGGATACGGGCAAGAGAGAGTGTCCTGCTCGACGCCGTTCGCTTAAATGCAACGTTGAACTTTGATTTCGGGCTTCTCGGTTGATATGCACGGTTTTGATTGATTGATTGATTGATCTAATCGCGACTCCCTCTCTCTCTCTCTCTCTTTCTCTCTCTCTCTGTCTCTCTCTCGCTCTCTCGCTCTTGTGCGGCATCTGCAAGTGAAAGAAGTGAAAAGAGAACGAAAAACATACACACAAATAGTACAATGGCACACAATCTGCGAGATACTCTGGCTAGAGACAATATATTACATTACGCATACGCCCCGTGGCACGCTTCCGTCTTTGCATTTAAATTGGCCATCGCCCCCACTCCTTCCTCGCTCATCTCGCATATCCTTAACCTTTTTACCTAAATCTCAGCCAGGAGCTGTCCCACTGCCGGGCCATAAGCGCATAAACAAATACCATAAACAGACTCACGGACATACATACATCTCGCTGAGCATTGCATTACGGGCGGCTCTATGCAAATTCGAGCTCCACGACGGCAACAAATCGCATGCAAATTGCCACTTGAGCGGTTGCCTCTTCTCGGTTGCAAAGAAAAGAAGTCTCAGAGGCAGCTACTACCTCTACCGTCTCAGAGACGGCCGCAGGTTGGAGTTTATGCGGTGGCAAAGTGAGGTGTCTGTAATGTATTCAAAACTTTGCCTTTTGACTGAGCAAAGAAAAGGCTTCGACAATTGTGACATAAAATCGTTATGAACTGGCTTATTAAATGCTTTGTGAAAATATTAACAAACTTCTGAACAACATGTTTGATATCAAGAAAGTTGTGTCTAGGCATAATTCCCTTGCTTAATTGTAAAAAACCTTTTTCAATTGAAAATTTAACAAAATTAAACTTTCCTCAAGTAATCTATTAAATATTCATGTTTTACTTGAACTTGTATGCCACAGACGGCTTTTCTTTTTCCCATTTCCCCACCCTCAGGGGGCTTACTCAAGATTTGAAATATGACTGTGAATGTCATGAATAGCAAATTGCAATTAAGCCGCCCGCATAAACAATGCCGCATGGCGATAAGTCGCTACGGAACGGTGCCTGACTGCCTCAATGGGCCAAGAGTGCGGATATCAACGGCAGCACCAGCTGCAGCGGCTCAAATGAAAGCATAAACGAATCAGCAAGCCGGAAGCCCATTCACATTCACAAGCCGGCAGACTCCGTTAGCGAATCTCTGGCTGTGACACAAAAAAAAAAGGAGGAAAAATGAAATGATGGGAAACAACAGATAGAAGAAGAAGGAAGCGCCAGCAGATGAGGTCAGGATATGGCAGACAGGCCATAAAATATCAGGCCCAGATTCGATTACATCGCCATGCCATTAGGGAGCCCCAAGCACTGCACTTTGCTGGGCAAACATGGCGATGTACTATGTGTATATATGTATATATGGGCAGAGGAGGAGGCCCAGATAGATTGCACTTTGAGCTGCATACTTAAGGGAGAAGGAGGTCGAAGCGGAGACGGGGACGGAGACCGAACCGGAGACCTAGCTGGAGCCGGAGCCGGAGTCTGGGCCAGAGCTGGATGACGGCACCATGAAGGAATGCTGACCGGGGGCCATCTTATCAAGCCAACTGCTGTGCTCCACCCCAAAACAAACATGTTGAATAGCCACCCACCAAAGAGAGAGGGTTTCGTAAAGAGACGGTTTAGGAAAAAGCCTAGGAGAAAGCCTAGGAGAAAACTTCAGAGAAAAACCTCAGAGAAAAACCTCAGAGGAAACCTCAGAGAAAACCTCAGAGAAAAATCTCATAGAAAACCCTCATAGAAAAGCCGAAGAGCGAACTCACCACAGGGGACTGTGCGCAAATGCGTGGCATCTCGCTGCCTGCCCCACTCTTCGCTCACAACAATAGCGTCATCGTAAAATATTTTGCCGTATTTTGTTGTTACCACTGGCCCAATGTATGGATTGGCGGCGTTTTCTTTTCTTGCACCCACAAACGAACACACACACACACACCCCCGTACACACGAGGCACATGTAAAATAAGGTTAAAATTTGAAATCAATAAAACTTATTCGACTGATCTAAAATTAGAGCAGGCAACTCAAATAACAACCGAAAGAAATAAATAATAAAGGCAAACACCGCAGCATTGACACGCAAACCCATAAGGGGGAAAAGCAACCCCCCAAAAAAAATATATAAAAATATATATAAGGGAAAAGGGAAATAGCACCGAAAAAACTGACAAATCATGCGAGCATTCGCGAGGTGCGTTCGAGCCTGCCCCAAAAAATCGACTTCCCCGCTGATACATCTAATTGTGAGTTTCCAAATTGCTTGCCAATCCGTTTGATTGATTGATTGATTGAGAGCCGTACAGGGCGTATGGGTAATATATACTATAGATAGTACTAAAAAATTACAGACTAAACTAAGGGGCTTACTCTCCGCTACAACTAGGACTCCAACTAGAGCTAAGGCAATCAGGGAACCGCGTCAAATAATAATTAAATATATACTGGAGTCACGGGAGGAAAGTATCAAAGGAATCACAACACAGAGGAAGGGGGAGTTGGGAGTTAATTCATACCGCAGGCACAATGTACAGATTACTCATAACTGATAACGGTTAAATTATGGCAGCTCCTGTTACACAAGGCTTATATATATATACATGTACATGTACGCACAAATCAGAAATCAATATCGCTTACGGTTCACATCACAAATTGAAGTTCTTTTCGTGTGTGTGTGGGGTGTCTGTGTCTGTGACTGGGTGTGAGTGTTACGTATACGTAATGTGTGTTAAATAGCTTACCCGCTTTGCTTAGGCGATGAATTTTGAATGATTTTTCGTTAACGATTTGCGGGCGAATGAGATTTGCTAATGCTGATGCTGCTCCTGATCCTGCTGATGCTGCTCCTTCGCTTGCCGCCTTATCCTAACCTGCCACTTCCGCTTCCGGCTTGCAGAGCCGCAACAATTTGCTGCGCCTCCCTCTCACACTCGCACGCGCACACACACACAGAGGCACTCGCACTGCAACTACATGTGTGTGTGGGCGATTTGTTGCTTGGCTTGATTGCAATATTTGTTGTCGCTGTCGCTGCTGCCGCTGCCAGTGCTGTCAGGCGGCTCAATGGGCATTTTCGTTTCCGTTTAGGCTTCCGGTTAGCTCGCCGCTTGCCGCTGCTCCCGCTCGCTGCTAGTTGCACTAATTCAGTTGATGACACTTGGTTAGGCTTTAGTTAGTTTGTTGACTTTGGTGGTGATGGCGTGGCGTGGCTAATTGCATCTTGTGTATGATTTAAACGGGTTTTGTTTTTATGTACATGGCTGTGTTGAGAGTTTTGCAAAAGGGGAAGAGGATAACGATAATTAGAGACCGCAAAAGCTTCTTGTTTCTATTTTTTTTTTTTGTTTAGCTAAACTAATTAAAGTATTCATTCAGTTTTTTTTCACTCCTCCGAGTTTCGAGTGGTTTGGCTTCGTGGCTTCGTGCCCAACGAGGCGGTTTTTTATTCCGAACTCGCGACAGCGTAGGAAAAAGCCACTGACACACATTCGAGGCACACTCACACACTCACGCACACACACTCTGGCACTGGTTCACCCACACAGATGCGCCGCCAGGCAGAGAGTAGATAGGGAGTTTGAAGAGTGCTCCGAAAAATGGAGTGCCGAGTGCAGAATGGAGAGTGGAGAGTGGAGAGCGTTCTACGCACGAGTTACGCTCCATGCTCACGGACAACGTAAGGCCCCACGTAAGGCGAGAAAGGGGAGGGTCTTAGGGGTGGCCTAGGGTGGCCCAGCATAATGCCTGGCACCACCTTCTGGCACCACTCCATTCGCTCGGCTCTAGGCTCTGTTATACAGCTTATGGCTTTTCAAACTTAATGTCTCTGCATGCCAGAGCGTGTGTGTGGCGTGTCACTGTGTGTGGGTACACACACACATATACGTATCTCGCATGGCTTATATGTAGGTTGAAGCAATTTATAATAATTTTTCCGTTCTTTCGCCCCAATCGATAGGCAGCAGCGTTTAGTGGGGCAGATTACTCCTTTTGATTGACAGCTACACCACATACGTGTGTGTGTGTTTCTGTGTGTGTAGCACTGGCTTTTATCGTCAAGGGTTAAGGGTTAAGGGTTAACTCTCTGTTCGCTTCTCACGACCGCAGTGGGAGCCTTATTTTATGCACTTTTCGGCTTTGGGGCCTCCACATTTCAGCATTTTTCACAGCACATTTTGCAGGAAATCACTTTTCTGTATCCAGGGAGCTGCCTCTAGCGCTATTGCTGCCACTCACGCACACTCGCTCACGCGCACACACACTCACACCGATACACACACACTTTGGTGGCTAGGTAGTACAATTTATTTGTTTAATGTTTCTGCGAGTCAATGGAATTTTCACGCGGTGCCTCTGTTTTATTTTTCTTCACTTTTCGCCGCCGCTGCGAATGCAATTAAGTTGGATTTTTTTTTTTTTGCTTGGCCTTATACATTTCTCAGCCCGAGATACATATACTCTGAGTGTGTGGGAATGCGAGAGGGTGTTGGTGTTGGTGTCCGTGTCCGTGTCTGTATGTGTATGTGTGTTCCTAACCCAAAAATGTATTGTGCGGCAGCTGAGGTGGCCCGTTTTCGGCAACGCCGTTGTCCAACTAACTACCCTCAAAGAACTGAGCGCCGCTCGTGCGAGCCAGTCGCTGATATAGTCGCTGCTAGTGGTGAGTTTTCCGGGCTTTTCCCTCCTCCCGCCTCCTAGAGAGAGCGAGTGCTCTGGCGATTGCAATCAATGAATTTTCCTTTCGGCGCTCGCGCAGTTCGGCAAGTGCTGGCATTTCGGTGCGAGCTGCCAGGTTAAGTTAATGGATTCCGGACTCCGGTCTCCGGATTCCGGAATTCCAATGCCAAAATCCATATGAAGCCAGCGCATTGCGTTACGCTCCCTGAGAAAGCAGCACCTTACGTTGCGGCTACGGGTATTATTTTAAGTTGGCAATGCTGCGCGCCAACTATTCGAACAGCCCGAAAGTGTATGCTACGGTTTCACTTGCTGGAAAACTAATGCAAAAATAAGTTTTGATTTGTTTTAAAAATGCATTAAATATTAATTAAGAACTTCTATCTCTTTGAAGCTGGCCATTTTGTATTTCATCAAATTGTTAAATGACTTCTCTTTGATTTAGTTTGGTCGTTGATTAACTTACATATTTATTTTTCAAATATTTGCATTGAAATTAAATTAAATATGTATTTAGAAAGAAGAAAACTAAATTTCGGCGAACCTTATATTTTTAAATATTATATTTTGTTAATTAAATAGGATTTAAATGTGTATGTCATTTGGCAATAATTCGTTTTTTGACCTTCAGGCCTATAATATTCGCTTTCTAGAGACTAAATTTATATCTTATTATTAAATATTTTTTTTTCTATTCAAATACCAAAAATAGGCAAAAAAAAAATATATAATAATAATATATAATATATAATAATATTAAATCGGAAAGCTTTTCTGTGCCATTTTTTATAGTTTAAAAAATCTGCATATAACAAAAAAAGAAAGAAAATTTTTCGGGAATGTCTTATATTTGTAATAATGTAACCCCTTATAAAATGTTTACAAAAATGAAAGGGGTATTTGATTCAAGCGGACATGCGTAGATCGAGTTGTCTGTTGACGCTGATCATGAAAATATATGATTTATAGGGTCGGGAATGGCTCCTCCACTGCTTTTTAAGCTTTTGACTGAAATTATAATATCAAAGTATACAAAATAAAAAGTAAAAATAGCATGAAGTAGTCAATTGATCCAACTTTGTTTAATTTAAATTTAGTTTCAGAAAGTATTTAAGAAGCTTAACAACTATTTTTTTAGTTTTGTATATGAACATCAGAACGATAATATTTAAATTTAAATTGATAACATATATATTTTATGGCAGTTAAAAAGATGTCAAAGTCAAATTGTCTAATTAACCTACAATTTATGAGGGATAACCCATGTTTAACACGATAAAATGAAATTAACATGAAATGTTGCTAGGAAATGTGGCTAGAAACATGTAGAGCAACTAATGCAACATGCTGGCAACACAGCGATGTTGCGGAGGCTTAGCAACATTATGGTTTTAAAGATCTCACTAATCATATATGCATGTATAGAAGCTCTAACTCTTATAGTCTTCTGAATTTATTGAAGGTAGAGCAAGCGGACATGGCTAAATAGACTCGCCTGGTGATGCTCATCAAGAGCTCAGATATCTCCCTCTCCATTTCACATACATTTTTAGTTCAAAAAAGCTTCGTTTGTGATTGTTAACTTGTTACTCTTTATTCTGGAATGTGTGTTTTGTATATTCGTGTGTGTTTATGGTGGTGTTGTTTCGGTGTGTGAGTGTAATACATTTCTCATAATACTTAAGTAACGCATTTCCTATGACATAGCCCCCTAGCAATAGCGGCATCCTGGCCCCATTCCCGTCTATTTACACGTGAACTCCTCGTAGCTCTCGTCGCACTCCTCGCACTTCACCTCGCAGCACCAACGGAACTGGCAGTGGCACTGCCTGCTCCGCCGGATGTGCTGGGTGTTGTGACCGCGTCCGCAGCAGAGCAGGTCACAGCTGCCCGGACCATGGCCATTCCGCTGGCAGATCCTACCGCCAGTTCCCTGGCTGCCCATCTGGAGGCTGCGTTCGCAGTAGTTGGGCGATGCCTCCAGGTACACCAGCTCCATGCGCTTGGGCCAGTCGAGAACCGGTTTCTGGGCACGAGCGGCACCGGCATGCTTCTTTCTGTGAGGATTATTAATGGGGAAATAGATGTTAAAAGATATTTTTACCATTAATCTTTGATTTTTTGTTGTTACCTGCTTAATACTAATCTCAGTCCACGTTTGCCTTTGACGGCTTGAACAGTTTTGGCTTTTTGATACTTCGTCATGAGCTTGTCGCCGATCAGGCGAAAGGGCGGCAGGCTCTTCCAGCAGGTCTTCATCACGCAGGACCCGCTGACGCCATGGCACTTGCAGTCCGTGCGCAGCATCTTCTTTACCAGCTGGAAATAGAAGTGAAATTAATATTTAAAAAATAATAATAAAAAAAATGCAGAGATCACTCATACGCACCGTTCTCCCTGCCCTATTGTTGTGCAGATTCATCAGCGTGCGGGCATCACGCTCTAGCTCCCTGGCATCCATGAACTTCCGGGCATACCTCATGCCAAAGTCCACATCTGCCGAGCAACCGCCCCATTTCCAGGGCTCCTCGGGCGCTCCTCCACCTGGAGCAGCTGGCGCAGACTTGTGCCGCACATCGCAGCCGCAGGTGGAGATGTTGCCGCGGGCACAGGCAGCAGTCACCGCATAAGCGGCTCCGGCACTGGCTATCGCATAGGTGTAGGCTGCCTCACGCGAAGCTAGAGGGGATCGGGATATAAATTTGTATCAGCAAATAAAATCCAGAATGGAGAATCTCTCTCTGTCTCTCTAATAAAATTAATGTTGCTTGAGATTGTTCTGCGAAGGCGTTGCTTTCGAGAGCTGAGACTGCGATGCACACTCACCTGTGGGTATGACATGGGCAAAGACGTTGGCCTGCCACACCTTGGAGCAGTTCCAGCGATGGCCCCGGAACTGCTGCTGGCACTCCTGGGCGCCCAGCTGGTGGCCCTCGCCCAGGGCGATCAGGGCTTCCGGCATCTCGCCGCACATGTGACGCTGGCCGGGCGTCAGGCCCGGTATCCGGCCGCAGAGCATGGCGGATGTAAAGCTGGACACTAATCTGACAAGAAGGCAAATCGAACAGAACCATAAATAACAGCTCATGGAGCGACACGATCGCTATATAAATAAATAAATAAATAAATAAATAGGTAAGAAACAAATGCCGATCGATGGCGCTGATCTCGAGCCCGATCGATCGTTCGATTGGCAATGGCTGAAAAGTCGTGCACAGCACAGAGCCGCCGGCTCTTTTTGGGTTGGCTGAATGCATTTCCATTTCGTTTGCCATTGGAGGGAGCTGGAGTCTAGCCACGAGCCACCACCAGCTCCAAGCTCTGGCTCCGGATCTCAGCCAATGGAGCACACAAAAGCACCGAATCGGGTCTGGCCAAGATTAATGCCTAGCAGTTGTTTGTCGCACGGAAAGAAATAAAATTAAATGATATGGTTTTCCCTAATAAAACTACTAACCACTAAACTAATGAAAGGGGATTTTGGTGGAGAGCCATCAAAAATAATTATTTGTTTTTGCATATTTACATTAAAGTGAATGTCCTTTTCCCTCAAAACCATATATAAGTTTTTATTGCAACTTAAATATATGATAAAAATGCTAAATTTGCACTGCTGAATTTATGTTAAATCTCTTTATTTAATATGCCCTTGTAGGGTATTATATTTTTAGTCACACTAATGGAGTCATTTTCGACCTTTTAAATCACAAATATTTCTGATCAGCATCAATAGACGAATCGACCTGACATGTAAGCTGGAAAAAATTATTTAAAAATTTTGGTTCAAAAGTTTGGGGGAAATATATTCAAATTTTTGAGTGGAACTTTTTTTGTTCAATTTAAATACATAGAAATAAATTCCTCAAGCTTTTTAAAGTCAACAGATATATATTTTTTGCCATGTAACATCATATCTGTGGCAGGTGGCTCTGGGCTTGGGCGTTGTACTGTCAGTTTTAGTCAAATCCCAGCCGCCAGCCGTATTATTAGCCATAATTACGGAGATGCAGATGGAGACGCTTGGCCATCCGTCGTGACTGGCTGGAGTGTCCAATCAAGTCGCGTTTCAGACTCAGACTCAGCCTTAGACTCAGCCTCAGACTCAGCCTCAGCCTCAGCCTCAGTCTCAGCTTTGACTTCGACTCCGCTTCAGTTGAGTTGTCGGGCTAAATGGCGGAATTAATGCCAGCAGTCGAAAATGGCAAATGGGATTAATGAGTTTTGACAATGAGTTGCAAATTGCCAATTTCTGCTGTCGCTCTCTCCCTCCCTCTCCCTCTCTCTCTCTATTCGAGCGGCGCCTCCCACCTGCCGCCCACTGCCACCCACTTCCCCGGCCTCGGCCCTTGCACGAGACGTGTCGGCTGTCTAACCTGTCGAGTTGCGGCTGCCAAACCAATCAGCATCAAACAGCTGCGGCAATAATCATGCGATCGATCGATTTGGTCCACAGTCTGGGCCAACAAAATAAATAAAAGCCAGGGAAAGAGCCAAGGAAACACATCCCCGGGCCAAACAACTGGCGCACGGGTGGGCAACTCCAACGTTGACTCCGAATGCGACACAAACTCCAATTGCCAGGCCATATGGTTACACCTTGGAAAATTGAGGGGTTTAAAATTTAATCAACTCCTTTTTTGTCAAGAATTTCTAATATAGGAAAGTTGGACATTAGATTTTATACAAAATTTTAAATTAGTAAATAGGAAGAGAGATGTGAGTATAATCTGTGAGCAGAGAAAACATAAATACTTTACGAAATACCTCTTATATATTAATCCAATATAAGAGGTATGGTACAAAAAGGAACAGATGCGTTTTTAAATGAAATAATATATTTTCACACTCCCTTATACAATTGGAATGTAAAAAAGAGTTTTAGAAACACATTAAAAAGTCATTTTTGGTTTTAAAACAAATCATTAAAGCACTGTCATCACCTGTTTCTTTAATAAGCTTCACTAAACTTAACACTGAATACAATTTATTTAATCTATGAATATTAAACCCAGAGAAGCTATACATTTTATTTTTAGTACAGGCAATGTACTACATATGTAGGGCATTTTTAGCAAAATATATTTTATCCTCCAGGATAATATAAAGAATAAAGAAGTTACACCTAATACCAAAAGAAGTTTAAAGTTTTGTCTGTAAATATAAATCTTAACATGCTCTGAATTTAATTCTATAAAGTTTTAAAGTTTTATCTTTAAATATAAAATCCTCACATGCTCTGAATTTAATTTAAGTTAGTTTTTCTGTCCTATAATAATTTATAAGTTTTCAAAACCCCCAGGGTAATATAAAAACAGAAGTTAGATTTTATACAGAGTGAAGTTTGAAGTTTAATCTGTAAATAAAACCCTGAAATGCTTTGAATTTAATTAAAGTTATTTCTCCTGCTGAATATATATTGCAGGAAGTTCATAAAGATTCAAAAATTTCAACAAACCAAGATTAATATCTGGTTATAGCCCAAATACTTTCCCAATGACTTCAACTTCTTTGCGGTGTATAAACAAATGCAAGTGGCTTTCGCTGCCTGCCACTCGAGTGTCTCCAACTGCAACTCCAGCTCCGAGTTGAACAGAAACTCCAGCTCCAAGTTAAGCTCCAGCTCCAACTTGAGCTCCAGCTTCAGCTTCAGCTTCGGCTGGCGAGTCACTCTTAAACGCAGCAATTAAATCAATTTACAGAAATTACACATTTTACCAACCGCAGAGGAGCACGAAGACATGAGCTTGAAACCCTCGCTGCCTGTCGATCGCTGATCGGGGATCGTCGATTGGCGATATGCGATCGCTTTGCTGCGTTGTTGCTGGCTTGTTGAACACGCTGTTAACATGGCTCAAACCCAAGTCGACGTCGAAATTGGTGGTAAAACTAATAATTAGGCTCGTTAAACAGGTCCGCAAGGAAGGGAGGCGACCGTAAGGCAAACCTTCAACTCCGGACTTGGCCCGAAATACGCGATCGATCTGTCAGCAGTTGGGAGCATCCGCTGTGTCGGTCAGGCAGTCAGTTGGGGAGTCAGTTGGGAAGTCAGTTGGGGAGTCAGTTGGGGAGTCATTTAGGCAGTCAGTCAGTTAGCCAGTCATTCAGTCGTTCTTTCATCCAGTCAGTCATTCAGTCGTTCTGTCAACCTGCCAGTCAGTCATTCAGTCAATAGCTTTTACGTGCGTTCGCTCAGCGTGACCGTCAAGCCACCCCGCACCTTGATACACCTCAAATACTCCTCCTCCGTGCCCCCCTTACTCCGAAACTAAAACGCAATCAAGGCAGCCATCTCTCCAGCTCCTCGCAACCCTTTTGTTTTTAGCTGCTTTATTTAATTTGTCGCTTGGCCCGCCCCTCAGCCGGTTGCCGGTTTGCCTGTTGCATGTCAACGCCGACAATTTCATCATCATCATCGCCATTACCAAAACACATTTCAGTTTCAGACCCGTACACAGACCAAAAATTCATTTTCATTTGCCTATAATTTAGAGTAACTTATTAACAAATAAAGTTTAGGTTGTTTACTAACCGATTTTGTATACTGATTGGCATTAGAAATTCCATAAAAAGCAAACAAATTTAAGTGGAAATATTTAAGAGAATAAGCAAATAACCAGTGTGTTAAGACCGAAATTTAAAATAAGTTCAGTATTTAGTAATATTTTCATTATCTTTTATAAAACTTTAAGAACTTTCAGTAGTAAAAAGTTCAATGTGAATTCTCTTACATTTTTCATAAAACATCTATTCAAATTTATCTGTAGTTTCATCCAACATACCTTTATTTTTTTTGTTTTAATTATAAATTTAGATTATTCTTATTAAAATCTCGTTATGGAATGTTAATAGTATGCATAAAATTATTATTCTATTTATATAAATCATTAAATTATATTATTCATATTAAAATCTAAATTATAAACTGTTAATGGTATGCATACAATTATTTTCAAAAAAGGTTTCAAATTGGTTTTTAAAGTAGTCTTTTTATAACCTCTTTCAAAATGACTTTATGTTCTTTAAATATTTTAAGAATTCCTGGCAACCTTTTCTTATAATTTTGGTCTCTTTAGAATCTTTTTTAAGCGTCTTCATGATCCTTAAAATTTCCTATAACTTCTGAGAAACGTTGACAATAATTTTGGTCCCTTTAAAAGCTTTCCAAGTGTCTTCATGATCTTTAAATTTGTACATACCTACAGGATAACTTAAATTACCATTTGTTCTTTGTAAAACCCTTTTTAAACATATTCATAATTCTTAAAATTTTCTAAGTCTTCTAAGAAACTTTGACCACAATTTTTATTCTCTGCTTAACCCCTTTTAAATCTCTTTATGATTTTTAAACTTCTCTGTATTCTCTGACAAACGTTGACCATAATTGTGGTCTCTTTAAAACCCTTTCTAAGTCTCTTCACGATCCTTAAATTTGTGCTTATCTTATAGAAAAACTCTTACTATTCATTTGTTCTCTGCAGAACCATTTCCAAACCTCTTCATGATCCATAACATTTTCTATATCTTCCAACAACCACTGACCATAATTTCGTTCTCTGTAGAACCCTTTCCAAGTCTCTTCATGATCCCTCAGAATCTCGAACATCCCGAGTCACGTGTGCTTGATTCGCGCTTTGTTTTGAGTCCCCCTTTATTTTTATTTTTTTTTTGCTCATAGTCCTTGGACTGCTTTACTTTTTGCTGTGTTTATCTCCGGTTCTATATCGGGATGGGATTGTGTTCGTGACCCTTTATGCTGCGTGAGAGCAAGGACCTGTCATGAACTTGATACCGCTTCCGCCTCTGCCTCTGGCAGAGACTCCTGCCGGCTCTAGCCTGGCTTGGCATTTACAAAATGCGAAACTAGTTCCATTGACAGTCTTATGGCTTCTGCCGTCGGACAAATTGGTGATTCCTCACAGCCACTAATTTGCACAAAAATATTTGCCACGACAACGGAGCGGCGGACTCATTAAAAATGGATTAAGCCGAGTGCATAATTCAACGGCAGCCGCGTCGGGGCCACTAATGCAGCATAAATGCTACCCTCCCCCTTGGACCCCGGCTCCAAGGCGGGCCAATAACAAGCCCCAAACCAGAAGCCGCAGCAGCAGCAGCAAAAAAGCCACAAGAAACGCTGACTTAATGCGCACTTTGGAGCCTCATAAAAATATGAGTTTAATATTTTCACGCGCAGGCGTAGCGGCAGCAGCGGCAGCAGCCAGAGCTCTCCACTGGACCCACTGGCGATCAGGGAACTGTATATAAATATATTCGTATATATGTATGTTTATAGAGGTGTATATATGGCCTGGAGCCCAAGTCTAGGGCCCTGTCATAATTGTGCGAATCTAGTCGACCAAATAGTTTCGACCCACCGCTGCGCAGGCGGCTTTGGCTATTTATACCCAGTAATTGGAGAGGAAAAGGGTATTCTGTATTAGTTAATCAAGAACATTTAGAAGAAAGCATTAAATATATTTTATTTAGTACTTAAAATGTAGAACAAGAAGGATATCTCCAGGAAGATAAAGAGGTAAAGTCACTGTCTTTGCTTTAAAGAGTTCATTTAATATATTATATAATATCATATATTGATAATCAGAAAGAATTACAAGAAAGCATTTACTATAAAAATTTACTAAGTAAAATTTCAGACAAAAACGAAGTCTTCTAAAAGTAATGAGATTAGTCACTGTCTGTTCTTTAAAGGATTTAATTTATTATTAATTAATGAATTATTATTATTATTAATTAATTGATTAATATTTATAGTTTCTTGTAATTGTTTCTGATTATTTATATATGATATTAGTTAAATAATTAATATATTTGTAAATCGAGAACAATAAGTAAAAAGCTTGAACTATAAATATGTACATAGTACTTGAAATGTACAATAAGAAAAATAAGTTGTAAAAGTTAACAACCATTGTCTTTGTTTTAAAGTGTTAAAAATATCTATCTTTAATAAAACATAAATATTTTAAACTCTTTAAAGCAAATAAATATATTAAACTTTTTAAAGCAAAGACGATGGTTGTTAAATATTTTTAACTCTTTAAAGCAAAGACAGTGATTATAAATCTTTGACTTAATATAATACATTAATATATTTATTAAACTCTTTCAATAATTTAAGAACAATTATAAGAAGGCAATTACTTTGCAGATTTAATGAATAAAATATAGAAGAAGAAAGATACCTCTTAAAAGTTAAGAGTTACAGCCACTATCTTTGCTTTAAAGAGTTTAATTAATATATATATTCTTATTTATTGCTGTAAAGAGCTTAATAAATATATCCCTAATTAAATAAGGATTAGATGAAAGCTAACTATTATTAACTATAAATATTTACTAAGTAAAATGTAGAACAAGAAATGCATAACCTGAAAATTAAAAGATTGAGTCACTGCCTTTGCTTTAAATAATTCATAATTCATAAAAACCTACAGAGAACTTAGAACAAGTTACTAACAGAAAATATATATTAAATTCAATTCAGGTTACTAACAAAAAATATATATTCAATTCAATTCAAGTTACTCACAAAAAATATATGTTAAATTTAATTCCATTCTTAGATTCCTTAAATAATCAACAATCCTTTCATTCAAAGACATGCTATCTGTATCGTTATATCTACCTTTATAATATCTTGTAAATACCTCCCTTGAAAGTACTAAGTATCTCATAGTTCACGACCTTCTAGCTAAAATATTTTTTAGGTTTTATTCCCTGGACTTGGCTCTGTGGTATCTGACCGGTAGCGCCTCCAATAGCAGGCAGATATATATGGCCGGCGCTCCGTCTGGTAATTACATGCCTTGCTGACATGTTCATGGCCCTCCACGGACCCTGCTCGGCCTCATGCTCACCTCCTTGGCCAACTCCAGCTCCATCTCCACCTCCACCTCCAACTCCGGCTACAACTTTGCCAAGCGCCAATTGGAGGCGGAAGCAACAAAGGCGCTTTAATCCGACCAAAACAATGCGTTGGTCCAGGGGAATGCTCGTGGGGTTCCTCGCCGCCCCTCGCTTTTCGGGGCATTTGAAAGTTCCGTGTGCGCTGATAAAACAGCTTTGCTCTCCTCCAGCTGCATGTAAAGTGGGCGGGGTCGGAACCGGGAACGGGGCTGGAGAGGGAGAGGGAGTGGCCCAGGGAGAGGGGCAGCGAACAAACCGAAAACCCATAAAGGCTGTTCAACATGCCATCAATAAAATACAAATATTCCAAGGGGGCCAAGCGGAGGAGCATTGAAACGAGGAGGAGGAGTAGGAGGAGGTTTAGGAGCAGGAGGAAGGGGAGCAGGAGGAGCAGGAGGAGAAGGAGGAGGAGGATCAGCAGGAGGGGGAGCAGGAGGAGGTGGAGAAGCAGGAGGAGGAGTAGAAGGAGGAGCACTGGAGCGGAGCAGACCATGGTCATGGCCAAGAAAAATGTCGTTGCCACGCTCAGACAAACGGCAACAGCAACAATTGCTGGCCATCCTGGCCACAAAAACGACGACGTAATTGACCAGAGAAAGACATATGTACAAGCACTGAGAGAAAAGATTGGGAATCTTTGTAAAAAGGACCTTGTATTTTGGGACATTTTTTATATTAAGAAGAAATATTCTTTGAATAGATAAAGATTCTTGCCAGAGTTTGGAAGATCTTGGCAAAGATATACAGCTCTTCACGAAGTCAACTTTATCTTCCACATTAGTTTTATATCTTAGTATTTTGGGGAAATACTCTACTAGCTTGTAGGTAGAATCAGTTGGGAATTATAGTGCAATCTTAGAGCTAAACTGTTAAAGAATCCTTTGTTTCGTGACTAAATTCCAGTTTAAACTATACAAAATATTTATTAAAACTAAAAGGGTTTCTGCTACTTCAAAGGAAATTATCTTTTATTCCTTTTATTTTCTCCCAATTTATTTTTGAACTTTGTCAAATTTTTCCCTCTGTGTACGCATGCCGCGTCCATGTAACAGGTAAGAGCCAAAACGGATCGTTCGTCATGGACAATTGGCAGAGACCAAGTGGTCGAATGGCCACTCAGGCAGTTAGCCAGTCAGGCAGTCGGCCAGCTTGGAACGCTCTCGCTCTCGCCCTTGCCGTCACCATCAACATCGTTATAGCCATCGCGCGCCCTGGCAAACAGATCAACGCAGATAGTTTTGTTTGTGCTTTGAGGTTTGCAGTCGATCACTCATCCATAGCCATAGCCACAGAGTGGTAAGAGCCACAAAGGCCAAGCCGGGAACGGAATGAAGCTAAAAAAAAAAAAACAGATTCCTCGACCACCGTACCGATGCCATGAGAGGCGACGGCTCCCGCACTGAGCTGGCAGTGCAGGTTGGCCTGGGAAACGAGGAAACGTGGAAACCCGGCCGCCTGGCGACTGGCAACCGGCAAGAGTTTATGCCATTTTGGGCTTGTAAATGCTGGCACAACTGGCGCAGAGTGATCTTGATCGCAATTTGAGCGTTTGTCTGCACGTTCATGCGTTCCAATTGTCCATGTAGGAGCACGAGTGCGAGCACCAGGAGATGCATCTGTATCTGGAGGATGCAGCTGGTTTCCTGTGCCGGGGCATGCGCTTTAAAATTGCAGTAACCTCAATTACACGAGCTAAGCATTTCTGGGTTAAGACCCTTTGAAGCTTCTTGCTTCTCTTCTTTTTTTGTTTTTATTTTTCGGTTAAGTTCAGGTTCGGTTTGGTTGGAGATCTGCCCACTGACGGACCAGCCCACTGACAGAGAAATAAAGGAGAGAGAGGAACAGGGGAAAGCCTCCTCTTGCACCCATCAAGCTGCGGCCGCGTATCTTTAAGATACACTCAACTTATTGCAACTGCAACTGCATCAAGGCAATTAGATAGCAGTCGAAACGCACACACTGACACACTCACGGCAGCTCCACACACAAGGCAACGTTGATGAGTTTATGGCAAAAATTGATTTCCAGTTGTCGTTCGCTCCTCCCCCTGGGTGCCGCCCCTCTCTATCCTGAATCCGATTTTAGCCATGGTTTTAGATACAGATAGAAAAATAGGAAATAGTCTAGACTATTATCATTTCGTTTATAGTTATTAATAATTTAGATTAAAATTAAATTTTATTGAGATTTTTTTAGTCAGAAATAAAGGAGAACTAGAAAACCATATATTTACTTATATTTTTTAGGTAAAGATTAAGTAGTTCCCTGATTTAAATTGTTTTTAATTTTTTCTAAATACGGTTTTTGTAATATTTTAAAGGGATCTTATCTTCAGTTTCCTTAAAAAGATATTTTCAAAAATTAAAAAGCTTTCTTTCCTGATTTTTCTTGGTACATATTCATATTATTGGTAATATTTTATAGGGATCTTATCTTCAGTTTCTTTATAAAGAAATTTTCAAAAAATTAAATGGTTTTCTTTCCTAATTTTTCTTGGTACCTTTAATATCTTTAATCCTTAACATCTTGTATTTGGTTTTTTAAGAAAACATTGTTATAATAGTTGTTTTTACTTTTACCTTTTCCACGTGATCTTACTTGCATCTTTGAATTTTAGTTATGAATTGTTTATAGGATCTATATATCTATTGTATCTCTGATTAAAAAAGCTTTTTTTCAAAAAAAACATTTTGTTAAGAAGTATATTGTTTATTATTTCTTTAGTATCCATGCGATTTTTCTGGTATCTCTGAGTAATAAAAGTATTAGTTTTTGAGGCACCCTTTTTCTAAGCAATAAATATGTTTTTTTCTTAAGTATTCAAGAGATTTTTCTTATATCTCTGAATTATAAAATAAAATAAATACATAAAATATCCTTTTGAATATCGGTTGCTTGGCTTTTTAACCTAGGAACTAAACAGGTGTAAAGGAAATATTTTACAAATATTTTTCTTCAGAGTTAGTAAAGATGGTTTTAAACGATTCTCTGAAACTTTAACTATTTTTGAAGCCTCTAGTTATATGTTATTAAAACTTAAAAATGTCTTAGAAGAAGAACTTTTACAAATATTCGAATAATGAATTTAATAACTGAACATTAGGTAACAATCCTTTGGATTTTATATCCCAATTCTTTCCATTATTTTGCTCGGTGCTTGATTCGCTGCCATACAAATGGCACTCGCCGCGATGAGAGACTGCTGTCTTTCTGTCAGTTTTGTGTTTCAGTTGCTGCCTGCCATTTAATTGCCAATTTTAATGAGATTTTTACCAGCGCTTTTCCCCTTCTGCCCGACTGGCAATGGTGGCTTGGCCCACAGCGCCAACTATGGGCTGTATAGAATACGGGAATATAGAGGAGATACCACCACCACGAGGCGGTTCCTGTTTGGGCGTTCGATAAGGATTTAACATACATCGCGCCGTGGCTCTGGAGATAAAAATTAGCGATCGTGTCCGGCGATGTGCCTGATAGAGGCGACTCGCAGCTCGAAATTCGAAGCGAAGCGAAAGAGTTGTCAACTCGTGCAGATCTGTCAGCGATAAAAAAGTACAAAAAAAAAGAGAAGCAAGGGAAAAGCCTGGAAAAACCCAACCCAACTCCAACATAACTGTTCGTTCATTCGTTCATTCGTTCATTCGTTCGTTTGTTCGTTAAAGTTAATGGGCATGGAGCGTTTATGGGGCTACTATACCTTATTTCCATAATCCAGAGTATGTAGATTAGGAGCTTGTTATGTACTTTCCACATGACGATGCAAATCCGCGGCACACAACACGAATACGAGCCCACCAGCAGCTGGCCACTATCATCATATTCTATTCGCACTAAAAGTCTCAATACGTTCGAGGCTTAATTTCCTTTCGCTGAGCTTTGCACAATAATAATGCTGCCGCCAGTCTCCGGTTTCCACTATTCCAAAGGGCTGCCTGTTTACCCATAAACCGATGCCATGCGAGACCCCAAACCGGAGGGGGAAACTCTTCTTCTATTGGTAAAGTATTGGGTCTGACTTGGCTCCGACTTTGCTCCGAGTTTGCTCCGACTTTGCTCAGACTTTGCTCCGTTTTGTTATTAATGAACCGAAAAGCGCAGACGGCAGCACTCAGTTAACCGAAAATACTTGACTGGGCGTACCGAAAAAAGAAAACTACAAAATACACGAGAGTTTCTGTCCATTTGTTCGTATGCTAATTAACACCTTCTGCTACGGTTCGGCCAGCGGCGTTTCAATTAAGTCATCGCGAGATCCGATCACCAGGCGGCGGAGATGACCAGCCTCGGCCAGGGCTTCAACTCGTTTATCAGCGCGTGCGTTTCATTCATGCAAATCTCCGGACTTGGCCCGGCCATAACTCAGACCCGAAACTGCCATCAGCGGCATCATCATCCATCAGTGGGAAACCGAGTTGTTTTGTGGCGGGGGCGGGGTATGGATGGGTACGAGAATGTCCGTCCGATGGGCCGTCCCTCGGCGACTACACGATTTTTTAATTTATGATAAAGCGCCTCCGACTGTCACAACGGAATTGCGGCAATAACCATAAACGGCTCAGCAGGTGAAAACTACCAAAAACGAAAAGCAAAAGAAGTGCCGAACAGCGAACGATATGGAGATGCGATCGATCCCCGATCCGGGAGATCTTTGGATCGTGCAGCGCTTAGACGGCGTCCCGGGCGCGGAGATTAACATAAATGCAGCTCATTAGTGACGCAATTAAAGAGCCAAGGCGCGCCGACAAACGCTTTTGGGGTCCCAGGAGTCGGGCGATCGATCGATTGACACTCGGGCACTGGGCACTGGACACGGGCACTGGACACTGGCACTGATCGCTCCGACTGTCGAGCGCGGGGTTTGTATAAGAACTGAGCGGAGCCCGAAAAAAAAAACCTATTCACATGCCAGCAGCTTCCCAGCGGCATATGTCGAACATGTTGGCGTTCGACGGGATTTTAACTGGTGGTTAAAAGGTCTTTGGGGTCTGCTGAGTGTGAGGAAATGTATTTTAAAAGAGGATCGAGAAGAAAAAAAGGGAAAACTCATATTTTAAAGAATGAATGGTTATTAACAAGTTATATTAACTAAATAATAAATGTCTAAAACTATTTATCTTGGGAAATATTATATTGTAGAGATCTCATCTTAAACTAACACTCTAACACGGCTTTCAACCAAATAGGATGAGTTCCATCCATAGAAATCCCTCCTCTCCTTTGGAAATATATCATAGAAGCTTGGCTTGTTAGGGAGAATTCTAAAACACTGTACGGTCTTAATTTTCATAACCTTACAGGGTATTATACTTTAAGTCAAAAGTTTTCCATGCAATCAAAAAGTCATTTCCGACCCTATAAATCGTATATATTTTTGATCAGCATTAACAGCCAGATCCATCTAGCAATGTCCTTAAAATAAAAAAATTTAATTTTGTTCAAAATTTTATAAGGGGTTACATCGTTAAAATTGTCAAAAATTAACAAAAATTTTCATTTTTTCAATTTTAAAACTTGGTGCACAGATTTATTAACCTATTTAAACCTAGCACAGAACAGCTTTCCGAATTGAAATTATTCATTTTTTGACTGAGTTATGTTTATTATAGACTTTGATTTGTTTAAAAATTTATCATATAAAAATATTTGATAATTTTGATTAAAAGAATGCGTTTAACTTTACTTTTTGAGAGCATACAATGGCCAAGAAGCCAGTGATTGCTAGAAGTCTTATGTATTTCAATGCGTAATTAAAACCCTAAATATATAACAATAAAACTTCAAAGATGTTTTCTTAATTCTTACCAACATTAAACAATTTTTTTTTTAATTATAAAATTGTCAAAAATGTTAAATTAAGCATTTTTTAATTTGAATATTCTGGTTGGCTTACTTACAAAAACTAGCAGAGAACAGATAGCTTTTCGAACTGAAATAAATGCTCTTTTTTGATAAGTGAAAAACTTTGATTTGCCCAAAAATAGTTATATAAAAATATGGATATATTTTAGCCACTCGGTCTAATTGTGCTTTATTTTTTGAAAGTCTTAAATTAAACACTGCGAAAGGAAGCAGAATCTGTCATATGAATATAAATTAAGACAAATGTTGGTGGAACAAGCTGCGCAACATCCAAATGAAGAGAGTAGGAAAATTGTCAAAAAATTCGATAGTACTAATTTTTATAGTCTTTGAGACGGACGGACAGACGAACAAACGGACAGACGGACAAAAGGACAGACTCACAGTTCCCACAAAATTTACGTTCCAACAGGACAATCGAACTGCAACTTCGAGCTGCAACCCAGGTGTGAGCTTGACTTGGTTTGCTGCAAACATGTTGCTGCTCCAAAGTATGTTGCAGAGCCCTGTTCGATGAGGCTGGATGCAACAAGCCAACTTCAGGTGATTCTTCGCCCATCAATTATGGCCTATTGGCGATCCTGCACGTGACTTGGGCTCCTCGCTGAATGAACGATAATGACGGAGACCTCAATTTGACGTTGGTCTTGCCTTTTTTGGGGGAAAAACAACTTTCGTCGGCAATCAAATCAATTATGTGGGTAAAAGTCGTGTTGGTCGAGAACGGTTTTGGGCCTAAACGGTGGGGCTCCGGCCGGGGAGGAGATGAGCCGCAGCCAACCGATCGGAGATCTTCATGCTCCGCGGCTGCATTCGGCGATTTGTCAGCGTGTCGAACAAAACACAAATCATGTTCATCAAAGTGCGGCCACAAATGTGTGTTTTGTGGCTTTTTCGCAAATTTATAACTTGCTGTGTGTTGACTTCGGCTTCAGCTTCTACAACTACAACAGAGGCCCGATTGCTGCAGTTGCCGTTTTCGGTTTTACAAATTGTTTTTGAACATTTGTTCAAAATGATTTATCGACGGTTATTTACAGTCCGCCTCTTGACCAGTTGGGAAATTTGTTCATTTTTTATTTTCTGCCAACTACCAAGCGCTCCTCTCGCCCCCCAGCCAAACGGTAGCCAAGAAGGAGGCGAAGTTAAGGCCGGCCATCTAATGCATTTCTCGGATACGTGTGTCGTCTTAATTGATATGTCATTTATGCTAATTCCTGGGCAGGCCGCAGTCGCAGCAGCCTCAGCAGTGCCGCCAGACAGGCTCACTTCTCACGACCGGACCAGCTCCCAGCTCTGGCTCTGACGGGCTACAAGATGTGTTTAGTGCAGTTGGAGTAACACTCGATGGCAGCCTATTAAATGCAATTAAGTTAATTTAAACAGTTTGGTGGAAAGCGCTGACAGCTAACAATAAACAGGTGCCCGTGCCCGCGGCTCAGGCTCGAAAACAATTGAGAATCCATTGTTGTTTCTAGCCGATCTTAGTCAGTTTCGAGGGCCTGACTCACTCTGCCAGCTAGCTGGAATGATGCGCTGTTAATCCCAATAGTGGTTAACGTCAATTATCGGCAAGTGTCGTCACCTGGCTGGCTGTCACCTCCGATGAAGGTAAATGCCCATAATACACTCACAGTTCGCAGTGTGACCCAGATTGCAGACACAAGTACCTACAAGTGAGGCTTAGTTTATTGTGTGCCAAGACTTTTAAATTCAAGATAATTGTTTTATGGCCCCTCCAAAGCCTCTTTATGGCAGCCAATCGATCGCTGATTAGCAGCAGCAGCAGCAGCAGCGTGAAAATGTCGCTGCAACATTGTTGCAACGCTCACGAGGCTTGTGGGTGTCGCCGCGGGAGGGGAACCAATTGTCTTAATGCCCGTTTGAGTTCCTGCCACCTTTGGAGATTTAAGAGCAATTAAAAAACGCTGCTCAAAGTCGGAAATGTTGTTTTATTATTTTCTATTTTACTTCCAAGTCATTGCAAAGATTTAACACCTCTGTAAACACTCAATAAATGCCCGGTTTAAAGCAAATATAAATATAGAAAACTCTGAAAAACGTTCCTGAAAATTAAGTTAAAAATATTGGTCATAAACTGGGAAATCTATTTGAGGTCGCCACTTGTCTTATAATTGTTTAAGGAGCCTTATTTATTTTCCCTAGAATTCTAAAGCATTTATAAAGTCGTTTTAATTTATTACATTTAAATATTTTTACTTTATTATAACCAACATCTATAAAGGAATTAAGCAAAGAATATATATTTTAATTTAATAAAGTATCCCTGCTCTTTACCACTGTAAATTAAAATATATATTAACATATTTTTACATTTTTAAATCTCAATCAGACGATTTTATATACTGGGAAAAGTGTCTTGAATACGCTTGTTTTCTAATTGTTAATTATGCCTTTTTTAATTTAAAACAATTTCAAGGCAATTATTATATTTTTTAGTTACATTAATTGTTCCTTATTATGACCAAACATCTTTGAAGAAAGTAAAGCATTAATATTTTTATGTATATTTTAATAAAGTGGAAAAAGTCAATTTCTAATGAAATATATTTTAATTTAGAGTGGTTAACAGCAGACCCATTTTTACCACTCTAAATACAAATATATATTGTAATAATTAAATTTTTTTAAACTTCATTGAACGATTTCAGACAACTGTTAGATAAAAATTCTTAAATTAATAGACTAATTACTCCTATATGGTTTATAAGCAGTTTTTCACCTAATTTAGAGTTGTGAAATTTTACTAAACTTGTTATTCAACATATTTATATCCTTTTAACCTCTAGTAGTAATGTAAATTTTTTACAATTTCCAATCGGACATTTTTTCAATTTTTTTATTTATTTATTTATAAAGAGCTAACAATTATATCAATTTAGTTCGAGCTGAAGGCCCACGTTGCCATTGCTCAACATCATTGCTAGCTCATAATTTTAATTCTCTGTTAGCTCTTTATAAATAAATAAATAAAAATCAATTAAGTTTCATAGGATCGATCGAGAAAACAAATATGAAATTCGATACAACATCCTTGTATTTTCCCAAATAAGCATTCAGCATTACACACTTCTTGCTCATATATTTGTAAGATTTTAATTTAGCTTAAAACAGTAACCTTTTTTTGTATTAAAAATAAATAGAAAATATGTAAATTTCTAGATAAACGACTTCCTACATACGCTGCATTTAGGTCAAGTTTTTTGTTCAAGTCTTTTGTTTGTGTAATTAATTTTTAATGTTATTTTGATGGAAGTTCATCACATTCTTCACATTTGGTTTAAACAAGCCAATTAAATGAAATGAAATTAGAACCAACAAAAAAAGAGAGCCCATTCCGATTTTATTGGCTACCTTTGCCCTTTTGGCTGAATGGAAGCCAAGCCGGCTTACGCCACTCCACACAGTGGCAGCGTCACTCAATGACCATAAAATAATATATAAAACACACAAGCACAGCACTGAAACAATCATGAATAGCCCGAAAATTCCGACTAAACAACGGCGATTCTTTACCGAAAAACAACCGAAATACAATAAAAAACTGGAGAGAGAGGGGAGAATTGCTTTCGGTTTATTGTTGTGGCTGGAAAGCGCTAACGGAGGGCAACGCTTGGTTTCACATTACCCAGCGGAGCAGCGGAGCAGCAGCTTCCGCTGCTGACAGACCGAATGTCAAGCAGCCAAACGACGGCCAGTGAAGCGATCAGGCCCGAGGAGCGGGAAAATCGCATTCGGAAAATGATTTTTCTGTGGACTAAACAGCATGCGATTGCCCATAAACAAGTGTAAATTGAGCTGGAAAAGCGGAAAGGCTCCGGCATCCGATTTCCAGCAGCGGCAAAAGGTCGAGAGCTGGGCGATTTATTAACAAGACACTGCCAGTGCGAATGCCTTGGCATTTTGCATTGTGCTCGTAATTACGAAACAACGCAGCCAGCAGCGGATAGGGAGATACAGATGTGTCTGCGTCCACGCCCCATTAGCTCATCCCCGCCCCCGCTGAGCGGCAAGTGTTAATTGAGAGCTGGGCCCCGGGGAAAAGGAAAAACTGGTAGAAGAAAAGGAAATGCCCAATGACCCAAGCAGCTGAGGGTTTCGTTTAGTTTCGCTCCGTTTTTTTCTTCTTGTTTTTTGTTACCTGGAGTTTACCTTCCTTGGGAAGATAGGGTTAGTCCGAAGGACAATCCATTGATAATGACTGGCGCCAGCTGCTCGGCGGCTCACTTAGACAAATTGATTACTAATTGGTTTGTCAGGGCGGCGAGAAGAGAGCGAGGGCGACTCTAGATGGGCCAAGGATAAGGCAAGGACCCGTTAAAGTGTTGAATTAAACTTTATTGGATGTAATTACAATTTTACAGAAACTGGAAAGTCGTTTTACAATATATATATTGTATATATAACTCTATGCCTTGTGTCGGGTGTTGTGTGTGTCTCTGAATCCGTGTCTGTACATATATAATACGTTGATTTCATTAAACATTCTTTATAGCTTGCGGATATATGTATGTGTATAGTTCATGCTAAGTATCCCGTACAAGTTAGGTATAATATTTAAAAAGAGTACATCTAGGGTATATTTCGCTTAGGGGTTTAGTTAACAGTTTCTTACCGATGCATCTACTAAGCTGAAACTCGGAAACAAACGATTCGAATGCAAGCTGCCATTAATTTGGATTCCTTGGGATAGAGTTTCTTTGGGTGCTTGATTTTTTGTTATTACTTAGCTAGCTGAAGTTGGAGTTGTAGTTGTAGTTGGATTTCGATTTCAATTTGAAGTTGAAGTTGAAGTTCGGGTTAAAGTCGAAGTAGACCGCCGCACTTTAGAAGTCATAATAAGTCGAAGAAGATATAGGTGTAAATGATCTAACAGATATGTGAGTACAAATGTCCAATTACGCTGGCTAAATAGATTCATTGGTATTGTGTAGAGTTTCGTTAGATATAAACAATCTTGGTGTTGCATTGCATAATTTTTTAAAGACTTAGTTCGGTTGAAAGAAAAAACGTTCAAACAAAACTAAAGGCTATAGGCCCTACGATCCGCCAGGATATTATCGCAAAACACCTCCACTTTCGGTATTTCTAATCGTTTTTCTTTTTTTTTTTTTGTTAGATTAAGTTTAGTTTTAGTGCCAATTGGCTTAAGGTACTTAAGTTTTCTCTGCCTTTTGGCCGCGCCGCGCCTTTCTCTATCTAAAAAGACCTTCTCTCTGTCTTGCTTCCTTTAAAACACACTCAGGTTGCTACATTGAGGTTTATAAATTGTGTGTGGTGTGTTCTTGTGAGCCTTGTGAGTGTGTGTCGGTTTAGTACGTGTAATATGTGCAAATATTGCAATTAATTGGTTTAGTTCTCAGCTGTTACATATACATATCTAACACCCTGCCTAGACAGTTTTAACAAAATTGATTGCAATTCTTAAGTCAGTTGAGTAGTGAAATCGTATTTAGTCTTCATTTCGAATCAGTTATCAGATTTATACATAGTTAAGTTGGAGCAAAATGCAATCAAAGTTTCGTCGAGTAATATAATAGTGCGAATTAAGTATAATAGTTTCGTAGTTAAATAGTTAACAATGTGATAAATCCTAGATCCCGCCCACAGCAGCTGCACTTCCTACCCTCTGATTGTGACCGAAAACATGCTCGTTGAGTACAGTCTGCCGTTTTGCACTTGTTATTAATATTTTTTGGGTTTTATGGTGTCTTGCTCTGGAGGTAAGTGCCTGTATTCCTAAGGTGCTACCCCTAGTTTCGCCGCCTGTCTCTGTGTATGTGTGTGTTTGTTAATACGAACTTGAGGGGCCCTTTATCAGTATCAGTATCGGCTCTTTCTATATTATATATATATTGTATATTTGTAAGTATATATGTTCTTGTTGGTATGTTATGAAAGATAACAATGTGGACGGACAAAAATAATTTACAAAAATTCATTTATTGTTACATTTAGTTTAAAAACTTTACTCTCTTGCATATATGTATATGTATATATTTGTCTTTCTCGAGCAATGAAGACTGACTGGGGGGTAGCGACAGCAAAAAGTTGGAAATTCCATGCCAACAAGGCTTCTCTCCTTTGATTCTTCTATCATTAGCTAGGCTTAGTCTAGATAAGTTAGGACTTGGTACACATTAATCGTAGTAAGTACTTGCTTAGGGAAATTAGAACAGAGTTTGCTTTCTTTGAAACATGATAGAACTCCATGCGAATCTGATTTTAGAAATCAACAACAACGTTTGCTTTTTTACTTTAAGTGGAGTCTTAAGGAGCTAGCAGTTAGCAACTACTTAGGATCGAGGATTAATGCTTTTTTTTATCTTTTTGTTTGTTTTTAGCTTTAGAGACAAGCGTAGTCGCATCGCAGAGCTTGGTAATACATATTAAAATAGACTAGAGTTTATTTAGTTAGTTATCCTCGAGTTAGGCCTTATCTATATACAAATGTAACTATTTAGAGGCATACACATGCGTAATATTGGTTTAAATCGTATGTATATATATATGTATATATAATATAATATATTGCAGGCTACGTTCCACTACAATTGGAGTTAAAAAGTTGTTGTTTTCAAAGGCTTCGGTAATAAGTTCTTTCGAGTTGACAAATGGAAAAATTGTGTTCTCATCTTCTCCCTGGAGTCCGATCTTCAGTTTAGGTTTAAGATTAGGTTTAAGATAATACCTTAAAAAAACACTAGCCTAGGCTACTACTCTTCACGTTGAAAACAATGCGGATCCCTAGCCGTACATAGTTTCTTAAAATTCGTTAGGCAAATGAATCAAAGTGCAGGTTTAGTTGCTACTATTCAGTGTGTGTGGGTGTGGTGTAAGATCTAGAGAGTTTTAGAGAAACAAAGTTCCACTATATAGAGGTGCTTGGGATTGGTTTGTCCTAATGGGAACAACGAATACGAAAGTAGAAAGTTTCACTCGATTGTTAAAGCTATTCATAAATTCTTATGGAACATGCAGCTCGTTCCTATGTTAAAAGTTCTTCACTCAGTTGGCGACCCTCACTGATTGGATTGTATTTGGTGTAGATTGTTGATGTTGCTGGCACCGATGTTGCCACTACTCGTTGCTGAATTGCTGTGGAATGAACTTAATTAATTATTGGATTTAATGTGTATGATTGGCGATGGTAACTGACCTATTTTCGTGGCACACCAACATTTCCTGCTGCCCTTGAAACTGCAAGTTTTGAAGGTATTCCGCCCTGCGTTGGTGCACCAGCTTCTCTTTTTCGGCTCGCTCTCTCTGTAGTCTGTGAGTTGCAGAAAAATACATTACGATTAGTTTATGAAAATTTAAGAGGAAGAAAGAAGCTATAGAAAATAAACAAGTTTAAAAACTGAAACCTAAACCTTTCCACGGTCTTACCAAAGTCGTCAAATTGCCATCCCAAATGCTTGCGTGCAAATTACATTACATCCGATGAGTTAGCTTTGGTTTAGACTTAGCCTAGTTAATAGGATCAATTAGTGGTACTTACTTGATGCGTGATTGTCTCATAAACTGTTGGATTTTTCTGGCAGCTTGATTCTGGGTGGACTGCGAGTAGGTTCGCCTGTGAAAAATTACAGAAAAATTAGTTAATGAAGGTGAAATATGGTAGGAAGAAAATAATCGATATTAAATATAGCTTCAGAAATGTGTTTATCATTATTGGTATTCACTTTCAAAAAGTATAGTTAATAATCATAGATCATAAATATTATTTTAATTCCTTCACTCACTTCAACGGTCCCGATGGACTCGTTTCCTTGGGCGTGCTCGGCTGCGAGCCCATCTCGTGCTGCTGCTGCTGATCCTGCTTGTAATGATCATAGAAGCTGGACAGGCACTGCGAGTTGCTGCTGACGCTGCCATGATCACTGCCACTACCCATGCCGCTCAGACCGCTCTTCTTGAAGCGCTTGTTGCGCCGATAGGAGCGATATCCATGCTGGATAACCAGTGCGGCGTTCGTCATCTGCCTGTAGTAGGCATACTGCTTGTACCGCCTGTAATAGTTCTGGATGACGGTGGCGGCAGTGCGTTCCTTATTCTGCTCCTCCATCTTCTGCCTGCCCTTGTACGAGCGATAGGCCTTCTGTATGCACTTGGCCGCCTCGTACAGCTCCCGCTGCTCCGTATCCGTGAGCGTGAGCTTTGAGAAGTCCGCCTCGAAGGGATACTGCGAGATGCTGGAGGCATGCAGGAATTCCGTCAGTTGTTTCGTTGACGGCGGCGGACTCGGTGAGCTGACCGACAGATCCGTGCCCAGTATGGAGTAACTGGCAGGTGACTGCAAAGGTCCCGAACTGGCCGGACTTAGGCTGGAACAGGGCGTGCTGACATCATGATAGCGATAGCTATGATCATGGAAATCGAAGCTAAAATCACTGTCAAAGTGAGTATTGGGCAGCGAATCGAGCAAAGGGTCCATAAAGCTATCCGTCAAGGCCGAGGACTCGGAAGTCAGGGGTTCTGTCAGGGGGCTGCCCAGAACCATCATCTCATCGGCTTCATTCTAAAGAAATATTTGAAACAATTGTATTTTATTGTTGTTATAAATGAGATAGTAGCTCACCTTAATGCGTTCTGGCATGGCTGCGATTATGTGCTCAGCCAGGGTCAGCACTTTGGCATCCGAATCCCCTGAAACAGGTCAAAAGTTGGCTTACAAAATCGATTTCAAAACATAAATAACAATACAAATACATGGCAAACGAGTCTACATAACAGAGTTGGTCACTTTTTACAGTTTTTCGGCATTAAGTTCGGGTGGAACTTAAACCGACAAATGATTATAATGACTTCCCAAATTGATCACGACACAAAGTCATTGTTAATTATTATTTGTATTATACACACACACCGACAAGCATATTGATTACAGTGTTTCGCTAGCTATATTTACAAACACCTCGATTCATATTTACAACGATCAATTCGTGGCTTAAATTATGCGGCGAGTGTTTTTGTTAGTTTAAAATTAGTACGAGTAATTTGGTTAAATGTAGACATCGATAAAAGCGCACAGGAGGAGGCCTCCAGCCAATATTATTAACAACGAACATTTACATTCGATTAAACGAGCTCCCTCACACTCCACACACACACACAGGCACACTCCAGTCACCACACATGATTACGTATAACAACAAACAGCAATAGCAACAACAACAACATCAACAACATCGATATAGCCACAGCCCCATATACATAGTTAGTATGTTTTTTTTGTTTAGCTACAGTGTATACAGATTACGGGTGAGAGAGCGAGCGGAGCTGGGTCCTGCTCTGACCATCATCACTGACCTACAACGGCATCGGGCAGGGCCAAGTCATTGCCAATGGTCACATCGGTGGCGCTGGTCGAGTTGTCATCGATGTCTTTGTCGTTAACGGGGCTCGATTCGCCCGTGGATACCACCTCGCCTATTTGTGAATTTACCGAGAAAATTTTGAGCATTTGATTTTTGAATCCATTAACCATTATGTTCAGCTAAATGAGGAAGGCTCTCGGGCAGACCAAACCAACCCAGACTTACACAAGGCAAAGTCCATTTTGCGCAGCGGCGACAGCAGACAGTTGGTGCCAGTCAGCGAGTCCAGCGGTGAGTCCACGCCCAAGGCATAATTGTCATGGCTCTCATAGTTGCTAGATGAAATAATTATTAGTATTTATTGAGACACCAAGAGCTTCAGTACCCTACCTATGTAGCCTGGCCAGTGGTTTGCCTGATTTGCTGCGTATATCCATATTAATGCCACTGTCTATAGAAGAGCGTTTGGAGTAACGACTGCCGCTATTGGGTGGACTTTGATTGCTAAGGATACAGAAGAAAGAAATCCATTAAATAAACTATAGTAAGAGCTATATGAGAGAGTAATACCTGTGCACAGCTACTGGTCTCAGGAAGACCCCATCATGCTTGCGCTGTAGCTCCAAATCAAAGCTGGTAAAGCTTTGCTGCTGTTGTTGTTGCTCTTCGACATCCGCTTCCACGCCCATGTTCATCGAGAGATTGGCCAGGCCCCCACGCAACTGTGGCTTTCGGCAGCGCTCCTTTTCCAGGCGAAACATTTGCGCCAACAGTTGCTTGTGGCCCCGCATGCTGGCCAAATCCAGAGGCGTCTGCTGTGCCTGCGTCTTGATCTTCAGCGCATTGTGATTCCATTTGTAGAGCAACAGTGAGCACTCCACATGGCCACGAACACAGGCCCAGGCGAGCGGCGTGAAGCCATATACATCCTGGCTGAGGGCGTCCAGCTCCGTTTCGAGTATGATATGTGGATTCTCTGACCGCCAGTTGAGCATGGCGCCCACTAGTTTGGCGTAGCCCAAGGCGGCAGCCAGATGGAGAAGCGTCATGCCGCGCAATCCCACTGTCCAGGAAGCCACTGTGCTGGGCATGCTCCAGGCATGCTTGATCAACTTGTGGCAATAGGCCACCAGCTTCTCCTCAAAGTTTGGCTCCAGATAGAGAGCCGTGTGGTCGGTTAGCTCCTGCTCCGTCTTTACCTGCAGCTTCTCATCGATGGTGGACAGGCGATTGAGCAGAGTGAACTTGTACAGGCAGTCGTTGGAGCTACTGGCATCGAACGGAGCGTCCGCCAGCAGGGACAGCTTGTACTCGAACATCACCGAGTTGGAGACGAGGAAACCGCCGCAGGCCACCTGCAGCGTCACAAATCCCGCCTCGTGGGCAGGACAGTAGCAACGGAGGACGCCCTCTTGCACCAGTTGCGTGGGCACGGGCTGGGCGTCAAAGAGCACCGTGTAGGCGCCACTATTGCTACTTGTCCAGGGTCCTGCCACCAGGACCTTAACACCTCCTTCTGTGTAGGACCATTCGGGACTAAAGTCGCATATGTTTAGAACCTTGCGGGGCTGCGACTGTGGCGCTGCTTCTCCCAGATACGATCCCTGCTCCAGGGCCGTGTTATTCAGGGCCTGCTTATCGTCCAGATCCAGTTCAGGGAACTCTACGAGCATATCGAAAGCATCTAGGTTCGCAAACACATCGTCCGTTTCATCCTCCTCGGGCTCCGTTTCAGCCTCAGTTCCCGCCGAGGGTTTCTTCACCGCCTCCTGTTGATTGTTCTTGGCTTTGGTGTTGCTTCTCCCTGCTGCTGTGGCTGAGGACGCGCCAGCTCCTGCTGCTGCTCCTGTTTCAGCTGAGGGTGCCTGTACGCTGTAAGGCATATTGGCTATCAGGGTGCGCTGAATGTCCTCGTGGGACAGATCCAGCGTCTCGTTGAAGAAGCTCAGCGTCTCGGCCTGGGGCTCATCCTCGCTGCTAACGCTGCTGCTGTTGCTGCTGCTGCTGCTATGCTCGCTGGCGCTTATTTGGCTGCTGTTATCACTGGAAGCTCTGAAAGTTGCACAACCATTGGGGTTCAGGGGTTGAGTCTGCGACTGACTCCTGTTGAGGACCTCTGTGGCCTGATTGTTGATGTTGCCGTTGCTGTGGTTATGGCTGTTGCTGTTGCTGCTGCTGCTGCTGCCCAGGTCCTGCTGTCGAATAAGTTTGAATTTAATCAACATAAACATACGCCTCTGCGGTTTCTACTCACCTCAGAGAGCGCATTGGCGCTCATTAAATTATCACAAGTTGCTGCTGCTGCTGCTGCTGCTGCCGCCGTCGACGTCGTTGTAATTTGTTGCTGCTGATTGCCATCGATAATCGATTGTAAGGAACTCGAAGTGGATGAGCTGACCGATGTGGGTGTGGATGTGGATGCGCAGGAGGGGTTGCCAGCGGAAGACGTGGCAGCTGGGGGCTGACTTCTGCTACTCCCGCTGCCGCTGCTGTTGCTGCTATTGCGGTGCTCCGGCGACATGCACATGGCCTCCACAGGGGGTTGGGGTTGGGTTTGGGGTTGACCACTGCTTGGGGTGGCTGCTGTCTGTTGCAATTTATAATAATGTTGTTGCTGCTGCTGCTGGCCGCTGTTGTTGCTGTTGCTGGAAGCATTGAGTTGCTGCTGATGATTGTACATGAAGTTATTATTGTTGCCGGTGTCGTTATTATTTACGACATTTAATTCGTTGTTTGTTTGGCCTGCTAATTGCTTGCTGGCATTGCTGCTGCTGCTGCTGCTGGTGTTATTGCTGCTGCCGGAGTTTGTGATTTTGTTTGCGGTCATGTGGCTTTGGGTTTCAATTAGTTCGGTGTCCATAACATTTGAGGCGACTACAGCTGCCGCTGCCGCTGCAACTGCTCCTCCTCCAGTCGCTGCAGGATCTCTGGCTGTGGCTGTGATTGTTGTATTGGCAATTTGCAGCCTGTGCTGCTGATTGAGATGCACCGAGTTCTGGCTCTGACTGGCCACGAATCTCTGCAGGCTCAGGTGCTGCTGCTGCTGCTGTTGTTGCTGCTGTTGCTGCTGTTGCTGCTGCTGCTGATGGTATTGCTGCTGCTGCTGCTGCTGTTGGTGTTGCTGCTGCTGCTGCATCACTAGATTGTTTCTTGCGGCCAGCATTTGACTGGCTCCTCGATACTGCTGGTAGCTTCCTTCTGCATGCCCCGCCTGCTGCTGTTGCTGTTGCTGCTGCTGCGGCGGAATGATCTGGAACTTGATGGCCGACTCCTGCGGCAACTGCTGCGTGGCATTGTGGAACTGCCCGTGGCTGTCCATGTGCTGCCTTGGTCGTTCTGCCCAGCGGGAGTACAGCTTGCTGGCCACCACCACATTGGGTGTGTTCCCATTGAAAGCCTCGCCCAGTCGCTTGTCCTGAACCGAGGACTTTAGGATGGCACCGGAACGCCGCATCACAGGATGCGTGCAGGTCTTGCCATCCGCACATCCTGCATCCCCGCAACCGCAGTCCAGCTGCTTGACCAGCGCAGCCTGGCGGGACAAGCGCTGTTTCTCCATCAGCTGACAAACTATGGACTCCACTGTCTCCGCCGTCTTTAGGGGGAAATTTGAAATAGAAATCAAATTTTAAGGACCCTTTTTTATAGGTGCTTGTAGTTTCCTTTTACTCACCGATATTTCTATATCGTTGCCAGAATCTGAGTCATCATCAGAGTTGACTGTGGAGACTGAAAAATTATATATATGCAGGTATATTATTGAGTTAATAACAGAAATCAAATGATAAAACTATAAAGGTAAATTCTAAAACAACACAAACACGAAAGAAGAAAATTGACTATAAATTAGACCACTCAAAATATTTTATTCTATACTTTTAAACAATTTTTAAAGGAGTTTTAAGCCCTAGTGATTTTTATATTTGTTTCATAAAACATTTCCTCTAACTCCTCGAACTTACTCTTTTTTTAATAATAATTATATGTACTTGTAGTTTAAAAGTTACTCTTTTTTATTTGTAATAATCTTTATACCTTAATCATTAAACCTTCGAAATTCTCAAATCCATTCAGTTAAAAACTTACTCATTTAATTTTTAATTACCTTTATACCTTTATTCCTTTAATTTTAAAACTTACTATATTTTTAATAATCATTATACCTTAATCCTTATACCCTCAAAATCCTTAAATTTACATCTAAACTTACGCATTGGCTTCAGTTGGCTGACCAGCTCCTCCTTGGTCCACTCCTTCTTGTCGCCCCAAAGGGTGATGCTGGGCGCTATCACGGCCATTTTATTATCATCCGGATACGGCACATTCAGATAGTGCACCAAAACAATGTCGGGATTCTGGGGAGAGCAATTCCAGGGATTAGGAACACCCGAACGAAGACAAGACAGGCCTCCAGTCGCCACACACTTACCTGCAACAGCCAGTAACATCTGCGATGAAATGTGGGCAATATGGCCGAGTGTACATAACAACCATAGATGCACTGTGGAGAAAGAAGCGAGCACAAATCGAGGAAATTCAATTTATCAATCCGGCAGAGCACAAACAAGAGCATAAAATAGGAATCCGGGACCTCCACACACACGCAGCATCGCTGCTACCCGCGGAGAGCAAATCCATTTAATTGGAAAACATAAAAACGAAGAAGGGCTCAAATTAAATTACCGACCGCCCACGCTTTGGGGCGCCACTTGGTCGTGGTCCTTGCTCCTGGTAAGTGCCAAAAATCAGAACTCGAACTCAAACTCAGAACCCAAGACCGGCGGACTGAAACGGAAGAGCTACGGAAAAGGGTTTCCCTGACTTATAAAACATTTCGTTGCGCATTTTTCTTGTTCTCGGGACTTTTTCTACACTTTTTTCCATCTTAGTTGTGATTTTTTTTAGTATCCCTTGCAAGGGGGTAACTTCTTGTGCCCGCTGATAAATTTGTTGGCTCTCGTTGGCCGCGATATGCCGCTGACTTCTTCTGCTTCTCCCTTGGCACTTCCTTTGTCCTGGGCCCAGTTATCATGTAAGAAGACGGCACCCCGCCAGCACTGCCAACTGCATATAAATCTCTCGCCGAACGTATTAAAATAAAAATTAAAATAAAAACAAACGGCACAAGAGAAGCGGAGTTGAGTACAAAAAAAATTGGCGTGAAATTGCCAAATGTTTTTATGTTTCTGTAATGGACTACTGACTGGTCGGTGGGGCATATTCCTCCGACACAGACAGACAGACAGTCAGACAGACAGACATTATAAATAAGCTTAACCCTTGGCAAGGCTTATTTCATTAGCCGGCAACGGCGTCGTTGCACACATCCTTGAGCAAACACTTGCCTTGGATGAAACGGATGAAGGAATCCCGGCCAGGACACCGTAAGTTTTGTCTACTTCCGGCGGGAAATCATAACTCACCCAAAGGAACCCCTCGAACGGTCAAGAATGGAATACAAAAAAATAAGAAAAAACCGAACTATAAACCCCCAGGAAATCGCTGGAATTTAAGCCATTTTTTTTAGACCCTTGACAAATGACTCCAAGGGCCTGCTTGAGGAGGGTCCCTTCCGGCTAATTGCCTAATTGTGCAGCTAACAAACAGGACTTGTCAAGGATATGAAAACAATTTCGGACTCACCTCCGTGCCTTGTACTTTGAGTTTCATGTGATCCTCGCGCGTTGTCTTGCCATCCTTCCGCTTCTTCCAGCAGTAGCCATCGCGTCTGTAGCGGACCTTCTTCCTGGAGTACAGCAACAGGGAGCCGCTCTTGGGTCTAAGGGGGAAAGCAGGGAAATTCGTATCAATAAAATGGGGAAAAATAAGATTTTTCTTTGAATATTTTCATCTCTGAAGAGTATTCTAATCAGGGGTTTCTAACACATTCTCTAGGGTTTCTTATACTTTCAAACAAGGTTAAACCCCTTATTGAGTTCAGCAACAGGAAGCCGCTCTTGGGCCTAAGGAGGAAAGCAGGGAAATTCGTATCAATACAATAGGAAAAATAGGATTTTTCTTTGAATATTTCTATCTCTGAAGAGTTTTCTAATTAGATTTTTCTTATGGATTATTAGGAGAAACTAGGATTATCCTTTGAATATTTCTATCTCTGAAAAGGGTTCTAATAAGGTTTTTCTTATAAATTTTCTAGTTTCTTATACTTAAATTTCTATCAAGTTTAAACCCCTAATGGAGTACAGCAACAGGAAGCCGCTTTTGGATCTAAGGGGGAAACCAGGAAAATTCAATAAAATAGGAAAAAAAAAAACGATATTCCTTCGAATATTTCCATCTCTGAAGAGTATTCTAAAGAGGATTTCCTATTACATTCCCTAGGTTTTCTTAAACTTCAATTAGTAAAAAGATTAAACCCCAAATTCTTGCCCTAATGACTCACCTGGTTCGAACCTCCTTGGACTGCCACTCGCCGTGCTTATCAAAACTGATAAGAATCGCTGCGATTTCCTGGAAGACACAAAAAAATAAAAACACAGACCATTATAAATATTCCAATATTTGCATATAAATATTTCCAGATAGCAAGAGAACGGCCTTCACAGTCTAACCTTATCATCGCTGCGACAGTAGAACTTTCCCAGCTGGCCATATTTCGTTTGTATCCCCCGCTAACTTGGCTAACTGACCTTAACTAACGTGCTAACAATTTCCGGACTTAATGGGCCCCGTTGACCAGGGCCCAGTCACGGAACTCGCGGCATTTCCTCCGCCAAAAAGTTGGATGGGAGGGATTTCTGCGCCATAAAACAAAGGAAAACATTTTAGAAATTTCATTTGACCGCAAAGAGGACACTGCCACACAAGGATGAAGGTGAATGTGGTGCGGGGCCAGGCAGTGTGTTAACCACAATTTACAGGTGTCGCCGCCAGTTGACACTTAACCAGGCTGGAAGCCAACAAAAAAAAAAGACGGAGGAGCAACAGCAGAAGAGACGCATCCCAAGTGCAATTTGTGTGCATATTTGAAATGCCCGCCGCCAGTCAGGAATATGTTGGCTTATGTTAGCCTAAAAGCTAGCCCAGTCAAAGGACATTCGAATGCAAATCACACAACAGTAACAGTCAGCGAAAGTTCACTGGGAATCTCCCCGTTTTAGACATTTCATTGCATGTTTTGCCGATAAAGTTATCAATTTGTTTGCTTCCTTGACGTTGCATGAATAATGCAAAGTGGCCATCCATCCATTCACATTCGCTGGAGCAGCCCAAGTATACCAGCATCCTCAGCATCCTCAGCATCCTCAGCATCCTCAGCTGTGCATCTGAAGAGATTCCCCACATGTCTCAGTTTTGGGGCAGATATCGCAGCATTTGCGAGTGTCATAAAAATTGTATATCGGGAATATAGGAGGGAGGCCGAGAGCAAATCACAGGCGCGTGTTTGTCAAGTGGCAAACGTTTGCATTTTGGCCAGAATTGCCCCTGACTTTAGATGGAATGGAGCATATGGAGAGACATATGGAATGATAGAAGCATGTATATATAGATGGATGGCTCTCGCTTATTTATGCATGGCCCAAGAGCGACCTACGACCTACGACCTACTCCACACTCCTCCTCCTCCTCATCCTCCCCGCTTTATGATGAATTCCAGGCACATACTCCGAGCGGCGAGGCATTAAAAATGTATGCCCACCTCAGCGCATTTCCCGCTTTTCCCCAAATGGGCGTGGCCTTAGTCAAATGTTATTTCAACACTTTCGCCCAAGCGATGAACAAACGATGCATCAATCAACCAGGAAGTCGGAATCAAGAATCACTTAAGTCAACTAAGGTTTATAAAGTTAACTTTGCTGTAGAAATTTTGTGCTTAAATCATTCTGTTTGTTAGGAAGTTCCTCATAAGTTGAAGTTAAAAATAAATCCTCATGAAATCTTTACTTTAAATAATAGGATGAGACAAGAAATGATCCTGACTTTGGGAAGCTTGAAGTTTGCAATTGGAATCGAATCAGGGGGCCGAAAATGTATTTATATTTATATAATTTAAATTTAAAATATTAATTTTTAATATATTTTAATTTAAAACTACTAATCGCAATATATATGACATTTGGCTTTCATTAAAATTCTATCAAATGCTCAAAAAAGGACTTAAATATGCGACTTTAAAACAATATTCATCGATACCATTTTGGTGGAGAAAAATAAGCACAATTAAGCAAAAAAAAAACATGTGGTTTAACTCGGAAAACTATTTTGTGCTTGTTAATTTTATGTAAAACCGAAAGTTCCTTTCAATTTCGGTAAATTGTAACCCTTTTTAAAAAAATTGGCAAAATTTTTTGTTAACTTTGTTCTCAATCTTTAATTATTATTTCATAATATTTTAATTATAAATGAAAATAAATATGAACAGTGGAAAGCACTGGCTTTTTTGGAATGGTATGCCCTCAAAAAGACCTAAGATATGTATATGAATTCTTTAAAAATATATTTAAAATTTATGCATACTGAATTAAACCTTTTTAAAAATTTTGAAATTGTTGTCAATGCTTTACATTTTTAAAAATCTTAAATTACATTGTATACAAAGTCCACCAAGCACACTTTTAATTAAAAGATTGAAATTGTACCATATTTTCCTTGGTTTTCATACATTAACCCCTTGAATTTTGTTCACATTTTACACCCATTTCGCATGTCCTTAGAACAAGGAGACCAGAGACTAATTTCGACCCAGGCACTTAATCATTTCCAGTCAAGTGGTCCCTTTCGGGTGACCAACGCAGAACGGCCAGTTCGGGTCACCCAGAAAACGAATGAGGCGCAAAAAACGAAAATAAACATAAAATTGCGACTCATTATCAATTTAACTTTTTGATTTTTAAGCTGCGCCTTTTTGCAACCGCACACCGGGGGCTACGATGCCGGTGTGGCTGCTATTATTTTGCAGTTGCTTTATGAGCCGGGTCAAGTGGCTCCGTGCTCTGGTTTTGGCCCCGGGGCTGGCTACTCCTGCTTAAATGCCAAATTAAAACCATGTGGTTAAAGCGACAGTGGCGGAGTCAGGGAACCCACCCATCTGCCCCGTTTTTCCCTGTAAGCAGACTAAAATAAGCGTGCGTAATTTTATTTATGCCCCGAACACGGCTACATTTTGTAATTTTTGCATGCTGATGCAGGGGGGAGAGAGAGAAGGAGGAGAGGTGCAGGATTTCGGAGCAGGCACTGGCCATGTTCTGGGATTCTTTGCCTTTCGCATGGTCCAAGGTCTTTGTTTTAATCAACTATTTAATGCTCTCACGGGGGCAGAATTTACATTTAATTTGTAATTTTAGGAAATATTTATAAAATTTATGGTTAACTTCATTAACTATGGAGATTTATTTTATGGGGTCAAAAATATCTCCCTTACAGCTTTTTGAGCTTCTAACTAAAATACCAAAAATACCGTGAATAGTAAAAATACCGTAATGTTTAAATAGGATTTCACATAAAATACGAAAATACTCAAAAATACCTAAACATTTAAATAAGATTTTAAATAGTTTTCTTAATTTAAAACCTCCTGCATTCTTTTAAAAATTTATATTTAAATTGTTTCTAGCTGGGATCTTCAAGAAAATCTTTAACATTCTTGATTCTACTATTCTCTAGCCTCCAGTTTCCCTTAATTTAGTCTACTTTGTGGCAAGAGTGTGTAAAAAACCGATAAGGAAAAAAAACCAGCAAAAAACCTCACCATCGCGAACTTTACAACTGTCCAAATGAATATTTGCGGTTGCGCTTAATTCACAAGTAAAACAACAAGCCAAGCTCATTGCAAAGAATTGTCTCCTTTTTTATATATATTTTTCGGTTGTTGTTTTTTCTCATTTTCCGCGAGCGAAAACTTTTATTGCAAACCAAAGGGGGGAAAAAATAAATAAGGGAGTGGAAAACACGGAAGCGAACTTTTCGGCGACGCGTGGTCAGGTTTTTAAAAAGTGTGTCCCCAAAGCACACAGATCCCCTCTAGCGCTGGCTTTAACCCATGTTGGCATTATAGTTTGTGGCGCAATAAAAACGTCGCGGAGCGTTTCCTAATAGACTGGCCACCATCTCATTAATCTGCATATAGAAATGGACGAGCGAGCGAGTGTGTGTGTGGAAACAGGGGCAAGGAAGAGCCGTCGTCGAAGGCTGTCAAAGTGTCCTGGCCGGGGACTGGCAGGCTCATCCGCCTGTCAAGTGTCCAAGAAACCCTTGGCCAGGGTTCGGAGTTCGGAGTCCTTTGGTGCCGCCCCTTAGAGGACGACTTGCCTTTGGCTTTCACATGACTTCCCCCCCGTTTCGACAATTTTATGTGCAATCAAATGCAAATAGAAACAGAAAACAGAAAGCAGAAATGCCTGGCAGGGAAATACAAACAGAAGGAGTCAAACACAAACTTAGAACTAAAACTGACCTCATTTGTATTCCAACGATGGCGCTGTGATGGAAAACTGTCGGCTCTTGGCAGGCTCTCCAAATTGTCGGGCAGCTTGATGGGTTCGCCATCTGTAAAACGAGTGAGAAAATGGATGTAGAGTGCACTGAAAGCGCAAGTCGGGAGCCGACTTTTATAAATCAATTTTGCATATCTTTTTCAGGCCCACCAGCTACCCACCCTTCCCACCTGTGACGCCCAACAGGTGCAACTGTCGGACATTCATAAATGCGACAAAAATGTAAATCAGTTTAGAGCGATGATTTATAGTTGGGAGTACAAGAGACCAAGGAAAAAGGAGGAAAGAAATCCTATAATGTCAACATTAATAAACGAGTTTCTGCATTTATCCATTTATCACATCCCAAGATTTCCCCCTTAGGTTCGCTGGCTTTTCCTCGATTTCAGTTTTCAGTTAGCTGGCTGGCAGAATGCGTGGCAAACTTTTTCGGTTTTGAGTCATTGAATAATTACCCACACTTAATGGCGCTTGCAACGTAAATCGAACCAACTTTCGGTTTATTAAAATGCCACGCAACTCGCCGGGTAAATAAACTTTGCGGCCAAACTGTAATTTAGCAAAATGTGTAATAAAAGCGGACACATCTCTAGCCTCCGACTCCGTCTCCAGCTCTCGCACATCGTCGTATATCAAAGAGCCAATAGGTTGCACTCGAAGAGCCATAAAAAGTATTTGTACACAATTTATATAAAGTGCTCCGAGCGGAGAGACTTCGCTTGCCAGTTCGCCGGTTTGTCAGTAAAAGGCCGCGTAACCAAAATGTGTTGCCAAATTGCAAATGCCAGACGGTGGGGCGGGTCTGCAGGAAACGGGGGGAGTGGTGCGGTGGGGTGCGGTGCGGTGCCAACCCCTGCTCAGAGTTCTGGCTGTGCGTGGGGTTGTGCCGGCCCCTCAGAGAGGTGAGCTCACATGAACCAGGGATCTGGCTGGGATTTTACGATCATTATTCAACTGAGACTTGACAAGGAACTATATATTTTCAGGGCTAAATTTAGAACGTAAAAACAAATAATTGATCACTTCAAAAAAATAAAATTCCTTGAGGAACCTATATCTATTCTCTCATATGTAACTAAATTTACTATAATAGACCATGAAAACTAACAGAAAATTACTTTAAATAGAGGTGTGATTTGTTAAACAGACTTGTGGTATAAATAAAGAGTAAAACAAATTTCCTGAACTCAAACTTTAGAAGGATCCTCAATGGAGGTTAATAATAAAAAAATAAATAAATGGAATAATAATAATAAAATTATTATAACCGGTTTAAAATAAAAAAAAAACAAATAAATGTAATAATAATAAATTGATTTCAGCCAGTTTCAATAGGTTAAAGTGATACTGTAACTTAGTTTCGAATAAGAATATATGTAAATGAAAGAATAAGAACGCTATAAGGTGAATAAATACTCCAGTATCGCCAGCCGAGTCAATTTAGCTATTGTTAGTTGCTCAACATGTTTCCAGCAACATTACCCTAGCAATATATACCTAGCAACATTTGTCTAGCAACAATTACCTAGCAATATATACCCAGCAACATTTGCTTAGCAATATTTGCCTAGCAATATATACCCAGCAACATTTGTCTAGCAACAAAAGCCTAGTCACATTTCCCAATTAATATTTTTTGTGCCTTCCGCCTTGTTATGTTAAAGTTTTCATAGCTTTACACTCCACATATTTTGTATTCCAAAGCACCAAAGTTTTGGTATCTTAAATAGTAAAGGTAATTGTAGTTTTCTTCCTGGATTTTTATTTGAAGTACCTTTTCTAAGCGAGTTGTGTGTAATAAAATAAATATAAATTTAAAAAAAAAAGGATTTTAACAATACCAATTCTTATTTAAGCCCGACAATATTTTTCCCCTTAACAAAAAAAATAAAGAAAAACTCACTGCAATATAAAAATCACGCACGCATCCCTGGACTGGGCAAGGATTTTCCTAGCCCTCCCCAGTCACACTTTAGTCCCAATGATGACGTTGATGTAGTTACTTTTTCAGGGCGTCGTTGTAGTGGCAGTTGAAGTTGTTTATGCGATTTTTATATGGCTCACGTTTTGGCAGAGGACACACTCGCGCTCGGTGGCAGACGAGGAAAGTGGGAGTGGCAGGTGGCGAATTGGCGACAAACTGTTTGCTTTGATCGCACTCTCCAGTTTTATGGCCAAACTAATTTGTCATCGCTGCCTTGAGCCTTGGGTGCCCACCTCTGCGCGGCGGCGTCATTGAAAAATGTTCAAGCGATAATTGTCAAAAATGTCGAAACAATCACGCCCCCCGAACCCACATTTTCCAGACAGTCTTTGCGCCTATTTATAATGCAGTTGCTGCCATTGTTGTCAAACGTGAGGGGGGAAGGCATAACTCTGTTTGATTAATACAAATAAAAAGTTCTTTTAACTGCTCTCTGCATATTTCATGGCGAAGAGCTTCAAAAACTGACGTTGCCAGAGCCATCATAATAGACCTGGCCAGCAGGGGGCACAGGGGTGTGCAGAAAGAAGGCCAGCAGCAGCAGCCGGGGACTGCCAAAAAAAAAAAAGGAGAAGGTAAACCAAACCGCAGGTGAGGCGAGGCAACCCCGGTCCCATGTCGCCAATGTCGATGGCAACGTCAACGTGGCAGAAGTTTTCCGACCACCTCCCTCCGTTTTCCACTCTTTTTTCCAGGCTTTGCATTATTTTAAGCGGCGGAAGAAAAAACTTTAACAGGCACACCGGCAGCAGCAGCCGCTTTTCTCTTATAATTTTCATTCACCGCTTAATTGTGACAAATGCGCTTTGGTACACAAGATTTTCTCATAATTTGTCTGAAGATTTAAGGGAGCAGGAGGAGGAAGGGGGGGCCACTCTGGGGAGAGAGCCTCACAAATTGTAGATGGCCTCGGCCATCGTGTCCCACGAATTGACACGGCAAATAGCACAAAAGAGTTGATATAAATAATAAATTGTCGTTTTATGATTTCGTGCAAAAGCCGCCGCGCCGCCTGTCCAGGTGGACTGACTGACTGACTGTGGCAGCCGAGCTGCCAATTTGTGCTGCCTGCCAAATTGTGGCTAATAAATATCTCACCGGAAAGTGCCAGCATGGGGGGAGGTTTGGGTTAACTCTGGGGTCCGCCTCGCTCTCTGCTATAAAACATACAAAAGAAAAATTGTTTTGCACTTTCGTAGAGGCCGCCGAAGTCAGCGAGTGTGAAATTACTTTTGTTCAGTCACACACTCTTGCCACAATTAAAAGCCATTAAAGTGTCTCGGAAATGGCCGCAAAACAACTACCAAATAGAAATAGAAACAGAACTCTTGGCCAAGGAATTCTTTATCGCCCGAAATATATGGCAAAAGAAGCGGGGAAATAAATATCGCTATATATGGGGGATAGTGAAGATAACGCATGATGACGTCTCCGCTGAGGAAAGCTGGCTGAAAGCAGAGGGCCAAATAATAAACAGAGATAACCAGAGGAGGCAAAGAAGGCCAGAACAGACGTCATGGTTAAAACAAACAGGCAAAGTAAAAGTTTCTAGAGATAATAAATACAAATATGTGTTTATGTGAAATCAAGAGCTAGTGCGGAAATACCAACAACTAATTCATTAGAAAAATGTACTTTTTCTTAAAGAAAAGTACCTAAGAAAGCAAATTCTAAACTCTGAACCCCCTTTCTGCTATATTCCCGTTTATCTGTTATAAAATTCAAAAGCTTTTCACTAACTCTCCATAAATGACAGATGTGCGGATGATTTATAACGTTAGCAAACCCAAAACAAACACACTCTCTGCTCGCTCCACACGTTGCGCTTGATAAAAATCACATTTTGGCAAAGGAACAGCCAAGTCTGTCGTTTTCCCATTTCCCCGCTGCACTTTTCTTCGACTCTGTGCTTGTGTGTGGCATTACAAGGAAACATTTCTCATTTCTCATTCAGTTATGCATATTTTCCCCGGCAAAGAACAGCAATTAAAAGACACATAACAGCAAATATGCATGTCAGGCGCGACGGGGCCAAACAATAATTAGCCCAAAAGCAGCAGCAGCAAAATGCAATTTCACCTCAAATGAGGAATATTTGCAAACAGCCGGGCCAGAAAGTCATAGGAAATGGCAGTAGAACTGAGCACAACAGCGATTAACATAAAAATCCAACAAATGGGGGCCAAAGGGGCAACGTCTGAAAGTCATAAAAGTCCTATTAATGAATGAAATCTAAACAGAAAAGGCTAAAAACAAAAGCCAAAGCCAGGCCAAACTTTGCAAAAATGTTATAAATTATTTACAATTTATGGCGGGGCCACAGAGAGAGGGGTCTTCCTCTACAGGGGAGGAGTCTTTGGCTCACATTGTCATCGCCGTCTTTTGTGTCTCAACGGGCAATGCAATTACGTGCGGATTTCATTACTTTTCGTTTGCTCGTTCCGTCTAAGGTTTCAAATGCTCTTTGTATGGATATTATGCGATTTTATATGGCATAAGGTAATGTGAGAGCTGTGAATCATGTACAGGTTTTAAAGCTCTTTCAAATTTAGTGTTTCTATAGATAAAAGATAAATAAATAGTAAATGAATGTAATCAAAAACTCCATGAACAAATTTAGCAATTTGATATTTTTGACAATAATTGTTATACAAGAATACATGGATTTCATTCCTTTTATCTAGCTATAATTAAATCAATTCTACAATAAAATTTCCTTCAAAATGTAAAAAAATTTCTTTTAATAAGGGAAAAAGTGTGACCAAAAGCATATTTCATTCACTTCACGTTGTATAAATTAGATGGCAACACCGACGATAGAGCAGAACAGCTAAACTGATTGAAAATTAGCTTTAAATCAAATAGATCTTTATGGATTAATATCTTAGGCACTAAATAGGTTGTCACATATAAAAATCCTACTTCCCTCTGGTTTGTTTACTCATAAAAAGCTAATTACAAGTAGTGTGACCTAATTTTAAACGTGTGGCATCTCAAGTTATATTATTTTAATAACCAAAAAAGTTTTTTTTAAGAGTTCATCTCAGCTAATATAATTAAACAAGGTTATTAAAGTCTTCTCTTCAAGAATAAAAAAAATTGTTAGCTTTAACGGCTTAAATTTTAAATTTAAAACAAATATTTCCACTTTTAAATTGCTTCTTGTAAAAAATTTTAAATAATTTTCCCCAAGTTAAAAATTCAAACCATTCTGCTTCTCGATTGTTTTTTCAATTACAAAGAGTAGTCCCCACTTCGTCTTTACCCCAAGCCTCAACTAGTTCCTTCTTTTCCAGGAGACACTCCTTGCCCCTCTTCAGCCTTACCGACTTGGCATAAATCGCGAAAAGGAAAGAATTTAATGCACTTCAGGTGAGGTAAACCAAAGGGCGCCTCCCTTATGTGTCTGATTTGCCGACACGAGGGCAGCGGATAAAGGGGAAACTCTCAGTTAAGCTGCCTGCAAATTATATTAATATCGGGGCTCTTCATATCATATATTTTTTCCGGATTCACTCTATTTTATTTACTTTTTTCGGATTGCATGCAAGGTTTGTATAAGTTTCCCCGTTTGAGTATATTAAAAATACGAATTTTTTCAACCCAAATGCTGAGGGAGGGAGACGGGAACGGTGCTGGTGCTGGGCTAACCGAGAGCTGTAATTTATTTTAATGCCGGGTATTTATCATGATACACATACGTTTCTCAGGCCAAAAAAAAAGGAAATGTTATTTCTATGTGGAAAATTTGCCGGTATTTTGTTTTTACATAAATTGTAAATTAAACATTTAAAGTGCCATGAAATTGGCACTGACTCTAAACGTGAAACCCTAAAAACACATGGCCTCCGGTAATGCCGGGCGATGGTTCATTAAAAATACATAAAATCGGAACACAGTCCGGGCCCACACTCCCCGAGTGCGAGCTGAAAACTAATATTTATCTAACAAAATTAATATGGTTTGTAAGCCAAATAGAGACGTATCGGTGGCGGGAGGATGATGGTGCAAAAACTGTTTGTCTAACCAAAAACAAACGACCGAATGTAGCACAATTTTCGGCAATGCATCCTCCCGGCAGGACGGAGGATGCAAAGGACCCTTTGCCGGCGATAAGCCAAATAAATAACGCAGGACGACAAACCAGAGGTCGACCGGCAGGCCGGCCGGCAGGCAGGCGGCAGGCATCGTTGGATGCATTGTGTTCAATAAATCTATTTCGGGCCTCTAATCGAAACGCACATTGAGGAGGGGCGGCGGGAGAGGAGAGCACCTGGAAAAGGCAACAAATTGCCATTGGATGGGCACAAGACCGGAAGCAGCAACAACATATTAATCCAAATTAGCATCAAAGTGATTTAATTGCTTGGAATTTCGGCGTTGGCAAACACTTTTCGACTTTTCGAAGGACGCAGGACGAAGGAGCCCCCGGTTGCACTTGTAAACAAGCCCAAAGAGAGGTGTGCATGCCCACCTGGCTGCATTTTGTCAACATTTGGCCATCGATCAGGCTAAAAACAGGACGAACAGGATACACATATGTATATCTGCTGCAATTTAAAGTCCTTGCCTCGAATTCACAGGAATAAAACGGGCAAATGAAGCTCTCTCTCTCTCTCATCCGAAAGCCCTTGGCACGATTTATGTGGCTTTTAGTAATATGAGCAAATATATTACGTGACGGATCAGAGCAGGTCCTGGACGGAGGACAACTAATTGAATTGCTGCCGCTGAAAGCGGGCAAACTCGAAACTCGAAATTAATAGGCGCACATCAAACCCACAACAAAAAAACATATGAGGAATGCCCCAATACGCCCACTGGCTGGGCAGCTGGCAGCGAAATTAAAGGGAAACCTATAAAGACAGGACATTAGGACTCGGCCAAAAGGGATAACAAGTGTAGCCAACTGTGTAGCCTCCAAGGCTTGAGCAATATTTATTGAGTACGTGATCTTCTGACCAAATCCGAATGTGAGCGAGAGTTTTGAATTTTTTATTGCCCCCCGGGATGGCCGGCACACCATCAAAAAAGTGTCCTCCCCTCAAGGATATACTATATGTGTGTGTGTGCATATACGTATGTGTGTGTGGTCTTCTGACAGCTGCCAACTTTTGGCTTTCTTTGGTGGCCTTTTTTTTGGCATGCAAAAGGCGGACAGCAAAGTGGCTTATTAAAAATTTTGTCAACTTGCGAGTTTCCTCTGGTTGCTCCACCAGCGATTCCACTTTTTTATGACTTTTTCACACTCCCCTGGCCCCATGCATATATATTAGCCAAAAGATGCCGGCTTTTTCCGAGTTTTCTTCAAATCATTAAAGACTTACATGACTTATTTTCAATGGGTTTTAAGGGGATTTGATTTAGATGCTTGACTGATGGAGTTCTATTATTATTATTAACCATAATTCTTTTGAGTTCATTAAACAGTTTAAACGAGAACAAATAAGGGAGTTTTGGGACATCTTAGGAGTTTTACTTAATTAGTAATTATTTTCTGTAATTCTACTTTATTTTCTGAAATATCTTTCAAGTTTCTGTGGATTTATTTAAACAGAAAATCGAAAATGAAGACATATTTAAATAAATAAAAATATTTAGCTTAAAGTTTTCTTAAAAATGTATACAAATTTAAAGTCCTATAAGTTTGTGGATAGTTGATAGTCTTAAAGATTTATATTCGGTTTTGAACGATTTTTTCAAACCTTTTTACTCAATGCAATTTTTCCCATAAGTTATTTAAGAATTGAAGTTCTTAATGAAGACAACGAACTCCTGGGGTGCCACAAAAACAATCCAATTGACGGCTAACAACAACAATAAACCCGGACACACACACACCACCCATAAACCTGCCTGTGCCGCACTTGTTGGTTTTTCACGACCCCAAAAAGTATGCTAAAAAAATCAGTCGCATAATGAAGCTGCTCATAAACGAAGTGTCTCCGCTTGCGAGGGTGTGTGTGTGTGCGGGTGTGCGAAATGTTTACTTGCACCCACGCCACATTCAGAGGCTCCAAGGAGCCATTGTTCGCCATCTCGCACACATAAAAAACACTTAAAACGCCGTTAAGTTAAAATAATAAAGTTAAGCGGCCGCCGGGCAGCAACAAAATCTAATGTGACAATGGCTACAACAACAACAGAAAAAGTTGCAACAATTGCTGACATATTTCACAATGTGCAACAAAAGCAGGGGGGGTATGACACACACACAGGTGAGAGGAGGTGGCAAAAAACTAAGCCAGCACAAAAGCACTGAAGGTACGTACATACCCACGAGGGGCATGAAGGCTGCAAAGAATGGAGAAAAAAGAGACACCGAATGTTGGGCATATTTTGCATTGTTGCTTACACACTCACACGCACAACAAGCACACACACCCAACGGAGTGGTGGAGCAGGGGGAAAGTGGTAAGCCTTTCCTTTGGGCCTCCTTTCGGTGGCCTTTTGTTTCAATTGTCTGTAGTTTAGGTTTTAGGCGTGCGAGCCTCGTTATAGGTAACTGTAACTGTAACTGGTAAGTGTCCTGTGTGTGCCCAAAGTGTGTGTGCTGTGTGTGTGCTGTGTGTGTGCTGTGTGTGTCCTGTGTGTTCGCCGGGTGTCCTTTGCGAAACAATAAAGGACTGTCAACATATGCGCGAGCCACGCCACCCGTGCACGCGTCTCTGGAATGGCGTGCGAATTATTGCCCAGGAAGATATGACATTAAATTTAATGAAATGTTCAGAAAATGCTAAAATCCATGTACTCCAACGGTGTCCAAGACTGTGTTTTTGCAAAACTAGGGTGTAAAATCGAATTCGCAAGGAAAATAAAGCTTTTTAAGTTGAGACAGCCTACATTTGTGGCAGAGTTTGTACTTCAATTTAAGAAACATATATTATGAGACATTTTATATGGAAGGGTATCTGAATATATTGACAGACATCTTAAAAGAAAGGATATTTGAATAAGTTTTTGGTTTAATTTGGGTGAATGAATTATGAATGTTTTGAAGGGATGATGGAAACATATACTCAATGAAATGTGTCCTCAGAAAAGAAAGCATATCTTAATTTTGACGTTTATAGATACTAAAAAACACATTCGTTGAAAATATTTAAAGTATTAATTTTACCTAGAAACACATAGACACACATCGATATATGAATATTATAAAACACAACATCGATACCAAAAAACACTTGGTTAAATACACAACATGCGACACCAAAAACAGAACAAATCGGTGGCTATTTCAAGTGGGTAAGATGTATCTTTTTAACCTGTTTCATAACAATTTTAGTTAAAATTGTATACTAAACCATTTTTGTTTAAGAAATTTCATTTAGAAAAAGGATAAGGTGCTTTTATTTTACTAGCTTTTAATCCCTAACTATAGTAGGTTCAAATTGCATAACGAAACCTAAGGATTTCATTAAAAAATATATACTATTTGGATCTGTATGAAAATGTAATATCCCATCTCTCCATTAAAAACATTCTGAAGTAAAATTAACTTCAAACAATTCAAGCAAAGCCCTGGATGATTATAATTGAATAAAAATTGACTATTTAAACCTTAATCTTTAAAGTGTTCATTTTAGAATCTAACTTAAATGAAATATTTCATGTTAATGACATGAATTTTCTCATTTTCATTGTAGAATTTTATATGAATTTAAATTTTATATAGAAATATCTTGATATCTTGAATAAATAAATAAATATTTCATATAAACTTGAACTATTACTCTCTCATTTTCATATTAGAATCTAATATTAAAGATTTTATATAAACTTGAACACAAACTTTTTGCTTCTCATAAGAATATGATCTGAATTTATCTTACAAATTTGATATTTTGAAAGTTTTTATTTCAGAATCTAATATAAAACAGTATTTTATACAAACTTTAACTATTACTTTATCATTCTTATTTCACTATTTAATATGAACTTTCTTATTTTGTTTTCTAGAATCTGATTTGAATCTGAATTTAACCCTAATCCTATAAACTGATTCTAAACATTAATAATTTCTTTTCCAAGCTCCACCAACTTCAAATAGCCACCGAGAGGTAAGGACATGGTACAACCTTTTGCCGATCCCACTCACTCCTCAAAGGACTTCGCCAAGGACCCATCGGAGCGCATACTTACTGACACTGAGCGGCATGAGGGCGCTCTGCAGGTGACTGAAGATCTGCCGGTGGTGGTGGTGGTGGTGGCCACCCAAGCTGGCGCCGCTGAAGTACAGGTGGTTCTGGTGCAGCGACAACTGCTGGTGGTGGTGGTGGTGGTGATGATGGTGGTGCTGTTGCTGCTGCTGGAGCTGCTGCTGCTGTTGCAAATGGTGATGTTGCTGCTGCTGATGGGCCATCAATTGGTGCTGCTGCTGCTGCTGGTGCTGCTGATGTGACAGATGTTGCTGCTGCTGCTGGAGATGCTGCTGCTGAGAGTGTTGCTGTTGCTGCTGCTGCTGTTGCTGCGAGTGCTGCTGCCCGTAGGCGGCATGTTGCTGCGGTACTGCTGCTGCAGTTGCTGCTGCCGTCGGCAGGGCAACAGCTGCTGCTGCCGCTGCCGCTGCAGCGGATGCTGTGGCCGCCGCCGCCGCTGCCGATGCAGTTGCAGTTGCTGTTGCCGCTGCTGATGCCGTCGCTGTGGCCGTGGCTAGAATGTGATGATGGGTGGTGGTTGAGGATCGGTGCTGGCTCTGGACCGTATTGAGGCTGTGAATGGAGGCGTGCACCGCCGACTGATAGATAATACCGTTGTTCGACATGGCCGTCATCGACTGGTGGTGGGCATAGGCAGCCATCGTTGGCTGCACCTGGACGCCCATCGTGGGCTGCACCGCTGCCGTGGCGGCCACAGGAGCCAGAGGCAGGGATCTGTAGCCAGCCATAGTAGCTGCTGTATCGTTCAGTTTACTCTCTTCACTGATCACCGATCACTGGTCACTGGTCACTGATCCACTAAGTCACTTGATCTGAACCCGATTATATCGTTGGCTTTGCCGCCTGGAGCGTCTTTTCGCGTGGCGCTACGAGAGTGGACTGGGGCGGATTATTTCCTACAATTCGTTCGTTTAATTTGTAAGTTGAATTATTTTGTTCTCAGCCATAAATTAGTGGGGGGAGGAGTGGGTTTTAGGCTTAGTTCGGGTTGATAATGTCACTCCGTGCCGCTGATAAGGTCCGCCGCTTATCTGGACAGCTCTCCAGCCTCTTCTCCGCTCGAGTCGTGTGTCAACAGAAATCTCAGCCACACAAATTTCACAAATTTCCTGGACTAACTAACTTGGCAAAATGTTGAAATATTTATTAATGTAACTTGGCTAGGCTGTGATCGCAGCTATTACACGGAAACTGAACCTTGAACCAGGGTTCAACGCCAAATGCGTTGCTAGAGTACTACATATTTATATATTTATCCAACTTATCAGCTGACAGCTGCCAGCTAAAAACTAGACTTAGATAAGGGAGCTTCAGTCTCGTGTCCAAGAATTTCGTGAATCACAAATGCCGGGGAAAACAATGAACGAACTTATCTTAGGCTGCCTTAAGGTATTTACATAAATAGGACACCAATTAACAACATCGATCAACCAATAACTACCAATAAAATTAAGAGGCACATTAAACACACAGATACATATACATATATATACTCTATATAAATAGTGAGTCCTGGACTTAAGTACACCAATTTAAATTGACGACACAACATCGAGAGGAACAACAAACATCAAGAACGGAAGAAGAACGGAAGGCAAACAACAAACAGAGTCCCAGGGACTTGGGTAAAGTGTAAACAAATTACATAAACAAATTGAGGCAAATGGCAAGAATCTGCGATTAAACCAATCCTTCGACAAATATTGGTACAGCCATCTCCTCCGGCTTCACGTAAGCCAGGCTCTCCCAGCGCAGCGGGATACGGGATACGTAAAAACGGAACGTAACGCGAAGGCTTCACAACGCAGACCTGGGTTAGAGCCACGTCCGACACGCTTGGCCAAGGTCTGAGAACTGAAAACTGAAAGCTGAAAGCTGACAGCGGCCAGCGGAAAGCTGGCAAGGACACTCGGCAATGGGAACGACAGGATCCGAGCGGAGTTCGGGCCGAGTTATTGCCTTTGTGCCCGGATTCGTCGGTTGCCAGCAGCCTGGGGTCTAAGCAAGTGCGAGCGAGAACGAGAACGAGAACGAGAACGAGAGCAGCTAGTGCCAGGTTCAGGGAGATGATGGATAATGGCAGTGGTAGGAGAAGCCTCCCTACAAACTACTACTAATGGTTATCTAGTGGGTGAGGTTGAAAACAGGAATAAGAAGCAAGGATAACCATATTTTTCCTACATTCAGCCACCTCTTCGTTAGACATATACCCAAGTCTTGAGGCCTAACTCAATCTATCTCCTAGCTATAAAGTCCTACAGACATTAGCCTAATTTCCCTAGAAATGCCAAAGGAGCCACTGTGTGTGGGTTGGTCAACAACACAGCACCTACACACACACACACCCGCCCACACCCACAGCCTTGCTTCTATTGCACAACACCGCGAATGTGTGTGTGTGTTTGATAATATTTAGGGGTTGTTCCCGACCATTAGAGACCTGCGCAATAGATCAAACCCCTGCCACCTAAAACTGGGAGGCTCGTCGTCGTCGTCCTCGTTGTCGTCAGCGACGTCGGCTCCTCTTGGTCCTACCCCAAAAACAAAAAGCTAGCGTAACCAAAACAATAACAAAGTCCAGAAACACACACAAAAAGAAGGGGTGAGGAGCCTGCCTGCACGTGCCTGGAAAAACCCTTGGACACCTTGCACCTTTCGGGGGCAGTCAAGTCCTTGTAGTTGTGCTGGAATTTTTAATCAAAACCGAAGCGCAACTATGCAACACGGACACGGATGCACTCATGCCACATTCATCGCAGCTATTTAATATATATTTCAATATAATAAATGCACACGGTTTAGGCACATGTTAATAATTGGGTTATTGATGGCAAATTCCAGGCAGGAATTTCGAGATTACCGAAAATAGATTAAACAATGGCAATGGGTCAGCCGCAAAATATTACAGAAATATTTCATGAGCTTATTTTGCATAAAGTTATTTAGATAATTATGATTTTGATAGTAATATTAATCAGTTGCCTAAAATAAATCAAGCAGAGCCAAAAATAGGCTACATAAATTAAATAAATTTAAAAAATCACCAGTATTTTTCCTAAATAAAATTGGATATTGATTTTTGCTAGATAACCACGGAGTATTTATATGACTTTAAGAGTTAGTTTTGGTTTTAGTTTTGAGCTTTGAGCCATGAAGACCGCATACCTTTTTTGTATTTTTATGATTTTTTTATTTCAATGGTGGTGGATGGAAAATTCAAGAGTCTTTACTGTAACGTTTACGATCCTGATTATGGAGAATTTCCATTGTGCAAAATAAAGGCCATCAATCGCTACAGAAACTCGATAAGCGTTACTTTCAGGCAGAAACAGACTGCCGATAAGGTTATGGTGAGTAAAGCATAAAATATTTTAAATTTAATATATAAAAAATATTCTATATATAATTATATGATAATTAAATTCCCACAGGTTCGAATGGAGATTTTTAAAAGGGCCAATGGCTGGCGACTCTTTTTGTACAACATTTCTGATAACCTTTGCGATTTGTTGGACAAAGAAAATAATATAATCATGGCCATAGGCCTGGCCTACCTGAGACCATATCTAGGCCCCAATGTCACTTGCCCTTTCCAGGTGAATATATATTTATATACTTAAATTTTTCAAAAAAATAATAATGATATTCTAATATTCACAGGCCAACAATACGGTTAAGTGTGTGGATCTTGAGTTTGATTTGGATAATTTTCGAGTTCGTTTTCCCATCGAGACTGGCGAATATGCATTGAGACTGAGTTTTTACCATCGCAAAAGTCTTAAAGTTTCCATAAATGGTTCGGCAGACTACTCCAACTACAAGGAACATTAGAATGAGCTAATATCTTAAAAATTTTTCTGAAATCATTAAAAAATTAACTGGCATATATCACTAAAAAAATATACTGTTGATTATTGAATTTTAACATTGATTTAAATTTAATTGAGCGTGTTTTTGTGTTAGTTAACGATCTCGTTTCCCAGTTTCACAAAATATTTTCACCATTTTTGCATTTAGTTTTTCAAACAAAAGCCATGTGGGCAGTGCTCTCTTTAATCCTTATCCTGATGACCTCCATCAAAGTGGAGAGCAAGTTCAAGAGTCTTCATTGTAATATTTACGACAGCAATATAGGGGAATTTCCAGTTTGCAAAATTAAAGCAATAAATCGCTATAGGAATACCATTAGTGTTACCTTTCTGGTGAAAAAGGCCCAAGAGAATATAATGGTAACTTGGTCAGGAGACCTTAAAATAATAATAATATATATAAATAATTATAATCCCACCAGGTTCGAGTGGAAACTTTGAAGAGGGCCAACGGCTGGCGACCATTTCTTTTCAACTTTACGCTTAACTTGTGCAATTTCTGGGAAAAGCGCAATAATTTCCTTTGGAACCTGGGGTATTCCTACCTGGAACCATACCTAAATCAGAGCTACACTTGCCCCTTGAAGGTAGTAATCTGTTATTGAAGTTTTACAAAAATGGCAATACAAATTATGTTCTTTATTCACAGATCAATGACACAATTAAGTGTGAAAATTTGGAGCTGGACTTTGAAAAGTTCCGTGCTCGCTTTCCCATCGAGACCGGACAATATGGCCTGAGGCTGGGATTTTACTACAATGGAGATGTGAAGGTGTCTATTAACGGTTCAGCGCAATATTCCAACTACAGAGAACATTAAATAAGGCTTATATATTTAATGATAAATTGATCAGGATTGCTATAGAAATTTATTTCTGATAAATTCTTTAATATAAAAATATAAAAAGTAGGGATACACTTTTGGCACTCGTAGTATAACAGTTTATCCGTAAATAAATAAACCGTTCACTTTTTGGACCATGAAAATATTAAGAAAACTAAGAAAAACACTTGAAATTTTTAAGAAAAGAAGGGAAAAGCTTTGGCGTATAACAGAAGTATAACAGTTGCCCTTTATTATAAATAATAAAATACCGTTCGCTTTTTGCACCAAAAAATATAATAAAAACACACTAAAATCCATTACTCGTCGTATGAATAAATGTGAATAAATAACTCCATTACTCGTCGTTTGAATAAATATGAATAAATAAATTTCCGATCGCTTTTTGAACCGAAATGTTTTACCCAACCACATTGTAACTGTTATACACATTTAGATAGAATACAAAAAAAACGTTTAGAACAACAGAAATGATTTAATGCTTTTATGATTAGGGTTTAATTAACCGCGATTTAATTTTGATTAGGCGAAATTAGCCTAAAATGTCTCCATACGTTTTTATTTAGTTTAGTTTAGTTTTCTAAACAAAAGCCATGTGGGCAGTAATCCTGTTAACTCTCCTCCTGACGACCACCGAAGGTCATAAGATGGAGAGCAAGTTCAAGAGTCTTCATTGTAACGTTTACGATACGAGCATCGGGGAGTTTCCACTTTGCAGGATTAAAGCTATAAATCGCTACAAGAATACTATAAGCGTTACATTCCGCTCAAAAAAGTATCGAGACAAGATAATGGTACGTTTTTAGAGAGTCATAGAATATAAAACAAGATTTTGGATGTATCCAATTGAAGCAGGTTCGAGTGGAGATCTTGAAAAGAGCCAACGGATGGCGGCCATTTATCTACAACATGACCTTTGACGTGTGCAACTTTATGAAGAAGCGCAACCACTTTTTCGCAAATTTAATATTTTCTTACCTGGAACCGTACCTAAAGCTTAACTACACTTGTCCATTGAAGGTGAATACATATTAATTTTATACAAATTATATATATAATTTCTATTAAAACTTTGTGTTCGATTCGCAGGTCAACGATACAATCAAGTGTGAAAACTTGCAGTTTGACATGGACACACTCATTGCTCGCTTTCCAATTGAGACAGGAGAATATGGCATGAGGGTGGGCTTTTACTCCAAAGGAGCTGTTACGGTCTCCATTTTTGGTTCACTTCAGTACTCTAATTACTGGGACGATTAGATCGTTTCCTTTGATGTACAATTTAAAAGAATTTATATCTAAATAGTAAGAGATGTCTGAAAATACCTATTAGAAAATAAAAATATAAAAAAGTTTGTTTAGCAATAATGGAGCAATTAAATGTGTTTCGGTTAATTTTTAGCTAGACCTGCAATAAACGGTTTCAGTTCATTGAATAGCGAATACAAAGCTCATTCTCCAAGTTAATTGTGTGTAAAAAAGTATTCGTTTAAATAAAAAAATCTAAAAAAATAAAGATTTACTTATGATTTATGCTATTTGCATAAGAAACAAAGACCTTTGACTCTGCTTTCCCTACATCCTTTTCTTTTAAATAGAAAACAAAAATGTTATTAAAGACTATACCTTCTATGTTTTAATTGTTTAAAAATGTTTTGGGTGTTTAAAAATCAAAATTGTTTTAAATTGCACTACTCTCCAAGCAATTTAACACTTTGATTAGGCATAATTTCAGGGACTCTGTCACCTGGTTAAGCTAGCCTTATATTTGCACTTTTGTCTGCTAACCAATTCAGTTCTGTTTTTGCCATCCAGGAGCCATGTTAGCCGTGGTCATATTTGGCCTAGTCCTGCTGTCCTCAGTGCAAGTGGAGACCAAGTTCAAGAGTCTTCACTGCACCAACTACAACAAAACCCTGGGCGAAATTTTACTCTGCAGAATCAAGGCCATCAACCGCTATAGGAACTCGATTAGTATTCAGTTCAGACAGAAGACAACTGTCCATAATGTGCATGTCAGTGAAACAATGAACTTATATAAAATATAGAGTGAAAAATAATAATATAATCGTGTAAATTAATGCCAAAGGAAGAAGGATATCCAGTGTCTATTAAAAACAATTAAAAAATCAAGTTTCAATAAGAATTGTTCTAAAAAATTAGTAATTAAATTCCAAAATACAAGTGGTTTGTTCTCCCTTAAATATGTCCCTAAAATCGTCTCCTAAAGTATTCATTGTACGATCTAGGTGCTGAGTTATTTCATAGTCGGGGCACTCGACTGTCTCACACTCGTTACTTTTCTGTTCAAAATGTAATGCTTTCCTTATATTTAATTATTTTTTTCAGATGCGTCTCGAACTATTTAAACGAGCTAATGGCTGGCGTCCTTTTCTCTACAATATTTCATTTAATTTGTGCGATTTTCTATCGAAGAGGAACAACATGATCGTGGGCCTTGGCTATGAATATATTAAACCCTATATACCCATCACCAACTACACCTGCCCCTTTAGGGTACTTACAGGTACAATTTATGGAAATATTTCAGTTAATTTCTTTATTTCCATATTCCTAGAAAGGACACTTGATAAAGGTTACGGATCTGGAGTTTGATATAGAAAAATTTCGCGTTCGCTTTCCCATTGAAACGGGCGAGTACGCTCTGCAGCTGAGTTTCATAGTAGCGAGAGTTGTGACCTTGACCCTGAATGGATCTGCAGAATACCACAACTATCGAGAGCACTAGCAGCGAGTAATATACGATTTAAGGTTTATAATGAGCAAAACTAACTTGTAATCATTATAATAATTAAATTGATATCAATAAAATGATAAATAGTGAGCATAAATGTGAAGTCTTAATTAAAATCAAATTTGAAAAAAATTTTATGTGCTGCCGGAGAGATTATTTTTAGAAGTTTATAATTAGATTTTCATTAGAACAACAACCACTTAAACCCTAAAACGTTTTTAATATACTTTTAAGTAAGTAAATTTATTACACGACAAACTGTCGCCAATGAAATGCGATTTTAATGACAAACTACAAGCAAGTCTCGGAATATTTTTTAACATTTTATAATTCTGTGACCAATGACCATGTTGTGTTTGCTTATATTTTGCCTTCTGGCGAACCTGATGCAGGTGGAGTGCAAGTTCAAGAGTCTCTACTGTACCATTTATGACCATGATTATGGAGAGTTTTCAGTGTGCAAACTGAAAGCTATAAATCGGTACAGGAACTCAATCAGCGTCTACTTCCGCCAGAAGCAGCCCGCCGAGAAAGTCATGGTATTTTATAAAGAGAACAGTGATGTGTATTTGCAAATACGGTTATTCGCCAACAGGTGCGAATGGAGATCCTCAAGCGAGCCAATGGCTGGAGGCCCTTCCTATACAACGTTTCGGTTGACTTGTGCGACTTCCTGAACAGACGCAGCAACTTGTACATGGACATTGCCTATGCCTACCTGCATCCCTACCTAAAGTTCAACTACAGTTGCCCCCTGAAGGTAATGATTCGTTTGAGGTGTATTTATTAATACTCCTAAAAATATTCGCAGGCCAACGACACGGTTAGGTGCGACAATTTTGAGTTCGATGTGGATAAATTTCGCATTCGTTTTCCCTTCGAGACAGGTGAATACGGCCTCAGGTTGGGCTTTTACTATAGGAAAATGCTAAAAGTTGCGATTAATGGTTCACTGGAGTACAAGAACTACAAAGAAAATTGAATTTATAAGTGAATTTTACACGAAACTCTCTCTCAACTGTAGAAGAAGAGTTTCCAAACAAAATGAAATTATATGTAACTTAAAGGGTATTTGAAGATATATCAATAAAATGTATAGGGTGTGAGGGTGTAGCTGTGTTTATTAATGTCTAAGTATTAAAACCAAAGCTATATAAGCATTATTATTCCTCTAGAAACTGTAGCATATTCTATATAACTAATATATATATTATAATAATTAAACAAAAGGGATTTCTTGATGTTCAGAAGGAAAATGAAGGCTATTGATATCAACAGGACCTTCTTAACCCTGGGAAACCGTGTAAACCAGCTGCCTTTAACTTTCTTTATATTTGTATTCAAAGTGTATACTATATATTTTTCAAGTGCAACTTTCTTATACATTTTCAAACCCAGTTTAATAAATTGCTCAGAATATAAGTAAGGAAAATATGTGACAAAAACTCACTATACAGCATCAGCTTAAAATATACATCAGTAAATAACGAAAAACTATACCTAAAACAAAGCTTAAAATTTAAATAAAACACACAAAGTTGATGTCACCAAACTGTAATTAAGTCGCAAACACTTCGCTTGAATGGGCATCCATAAAAAACGAGCAAAGCAACATTGTTTCGGTAAATATGTGAATTTTGTGATTAGAGTTCTAAAATGAAATGCGGCACGAATGGCCAAAAGCAAATCAGGGCAGAGCAAACACGTCCTGAAATTGGGTAAAAGGCCAAAAGAAGCACAAGCCAGCCGCCAGGACTTTGACACAATAATCAAACGAAGTGTCCTTTGTGTGTGCGAGGAGCCGGCTGGCCAGCAAAGGGGGAAAACAGGGGAAAACAAGGGAAAACAAGTGAAAAGCAAGGGCTTGCAAAGTGGGCGTGGCAGCGTCAAATTAGGCACAGTGTTATCTAATTAGCCACCTACAGGAGATAGGAGGAGGTACTCCACCCGCTTTCCCACTGCCACACTATGTGTGCTGTGTGTGAAGTGGTGCCAGGCGCCGGCCATCATATTTTGCAATTTAACTCACACGAAAAGATTTTCCTTTCCTTTGTTTTTTCGCCAATTTTTTCACTCACTTCTCTGGCACTCTGGCCAGGCCCGAGATTTCTTTTTTCTATTTTTTTTTTTTTGGACGCGCTCAAGTTTCATAACAACGGAAATGCAAAAGTTTTGTGCAAAACAAAGCGCCAACTTTTTTATTTCTCTTGGCAATTATGTGCTCAAGGAAAGAGACAGGGGAAGGAGATAGGGAAACGGACTCAAATAATGATAATGAAGCACACAAGGAAGGCTCTCTCTCGGCCAGAAAGGATTTTTGAAGAAGAAAAATGCCCAAAAAAGTTGTAATGCTATTTTCCACAATTTTTATTCCCAGGTTTTCCTTTTTTTTCTGTGTTTTCTCTTGACGGGTCTTGCATGCAAAAGTATCTCACAGATCCACACACATGTGTGTGGGGGTAATTTGTTTAATTTGCTTGCCTTTCGGCTGGCTGAACTGATAGAAGACCTCACCGAAAGGCAAATTTCGTGGCTTTATTTCACTCTACTTTTTATTTATTTTTGTATTTTTTCCTTCCTTTTTGGTTTTTTTTTTTTTTGAAGGTTGGCCGCCTTTTAGCTAATGGCCATGGCGAATATGATAGGGATAACACGGTAAAAACAACAACAACAAGCCGGAAAAGGGTGCCGAAAAACTAAAGTCAAACTAAATTAAAATATTTTTAAATTCAGAGCCACTAGGTGGCAGAAGTTTTATCAATAAAATGCAAGCGGGCAAAGTCGTCTGCTCGAGGTTTATTTGCTTGCCTTGCTTTAGCATTTGTTTAACTGCAAATCAGATAGAGATCTCTTCCAAATGTCTGCATTCGGCACACACACTCCCCACATGGGTGTGTGTGCCGGCAATTGAAACATCAGCAATACTTGAGCCTTGCCATATGCGCCTTGGAGAGCTCAACAGCTCAACACCCCCACAGAACAGGCGGCAACGAGATGTTGCCCGGCCATAACTCGACTCGAATCTGGCTTAAAAATCACTTAGACTCTTCTCGCCTCGTTTTGGCCCTGTCAGCAGAACCCCAGGCGCCAAGACGACACTCATGTATCGAGTGCAATAATCAGCACTACTCCTGGTACTGCTCCTGCTCCTCCTCCGGCTGCCTCACCCTTTCGATTCTTTTTTCTGTGGACCTAAGCACATTGTCCCAGAGTCCCCGGGCATTGCTCGCCAATCGTTTTCGAGAGTTGTCCACTTGCCTAATCGGCACTTGGATCTCGGGAGGAATGTTTGCCGGAACATTTATTACCAGCTGACAAAATGCGTGGGCAGGGCCATCAGATAGTTCAAGTGACTCAAATTATTTCTAATCGGTGGAATTAAAGGGCTTAAAAAAGGACAAGAGATAAGTTGGAGATTCTAGGAATGTATGTTCATTAAGAGAAAGAAATTCTAAACAATTTATCAACACAAATAATTCGATCGATATCCCATAAAAATTGTCACCTTTGATATATCGAAATTTAAATATCGAAAAAAATCGCATTTGATGATTTACTATCGAAACATTAATATAACAATTTATTACTTCCCTTTTCCGATTAATAAGTCCGGCAACCCAAATAAAATATCGGTTAATCGCACATTTATCGAAAAAAAGACGATATATGTACTTTTTGTCAAATATTGACACACTATCAACCTATCTATATAATTGTTGGTATTCCCAACAATAAGCTATAAAATACACTTTTAAGAATCTTTTGATCTTTTAAGAATTTCCTCTGTAATAAACGTAGAAAAAATTTAAATTTCAACAGAATTTGGCTCATAAAATTAAATTCTTGAACCTATTTCAAAAACATTAATGTTACAAATTCCCCATCACTTTCAAAAACCCCTGAAATGTTTTATAAACAACAAATCCCCAAAGTTAAGTTGTAACTCTCAATTGCCTCAAATTGGTATCGTTAAGGGTCCTGAGCACTTTATGCCCAAACGAATTGATTTGTTTTTTCGGTTTTTCTTCTTGGAAATCATTGAGCCGCTTGCCACTTGCCGAAGCTCGTGAAAACTTGCCAATAACTTGCCAGAGTAACTTGTTACTCAGCACACACAGCGCTAATGAAGACGGTACACAAACACAGAGAGAGACCCCATCTCTCCCGGCAAAACACCGGACACCAGGGAACGAACTATGAAGCGCTCCCAGACATTTCGGGTGTGAAAATCAATGGGCAACAGCATTCACAGCTGAGTGCAGCCGCCGAACCCTGGGGGGCGGTCGAAGACGCTTCTCGATTTAATTGAATAATTGTTAGGCATGCCACGTACACCGAATTCTTGGTAAATCAGCGAAATTCCGACTTTCGAAACTTAACACAGCAATAGGAAGCCAAGCCGAAATCAGCCTCAAAATAGACAACACAAAAAGGGGCGATACAAAGCGAAGCCAAAGCCTAGGCGAATCTTTCGCCCCGGAGACTGCGTCAGGCTTTGTTTTCCGGTCCCGATGCAAATGCACCTGCAACGGCAGCAGGAACACCTGCTGGGAAACCCCCTATCCTATCAATTTATGCGCCGCATTTGAAATTCGTTGCTATGAAATCCTCGAGACTTACCGTTCCCAAGTGGCACATTCGTTGTCGATTGTTGCTGCTGCTGCTGCTGTTGCTCGGACGTCACCGCGTTGGACAATTTATTTGATGTTGTCGTGGCTGTCGTTGCCGTGGCCGTGGTGGCCATTGTGGCCTCCAGCTTGCTGCTACCTCCGTTAATGGCCAGTGTGGTGGCGCTTTTGCCTAACCTCAGTATGGTGGTTGCCGTCGATGATGATGGCGCGTTGGCCGCTGTCACTACCGTGCCCGATGCTGTGGTGGCTGCCGCCGCTGCCTTGAGCTTGTGCAGCGCTCCCGCCACACCCTTGGCTGCCTTTGTGGTGCGTGTCACGCTTAGAATACTCGAAGTGGAGAGGGAGTTGCTCGCTGGCGGTGAAGTGGCCATGGAGGTGTTGGCAGTCGCTGCGCTGGCTGTGGAGTTGCGTATGACCAGGATGGACTGTGACTTCTCCAGGCGCTTCAGGGTCTGCAGCACAAAGGGGGACTTGCTGTCGCAATTGCTCTCGGAACTGAGACTTCGCGAGGCCTGTAAGTGGTACAATTTTATTAATAAATAATAATTACAAGAAGAGTTCGGTTTGCTCACATGTTTCAGCATAAAGGGCCGCTCCACCAGCTTGGTTTGCGTGGCACTGGCCTGCTTGGAACGCTCCTGAGCCTTTAGCACGCTCTCCAGCTGGCTGGCATTGATGGGAGTCTGCAGCAGGATGGTATTGCTGCTGGTCTCCTTACTGTTGCCACTGGCTACAATGGAAATGGTGGAGTTACTACTGCTGCTGCTACTGTTGCTGCTGCTGGAGTTGCTGCCTCCACTCGAGCCTTGGACAATGGTCTTTCTAGCCACAGTTGTGGTCGTGGGCAGTTGATTGAGCGTAATGGCCGTGGACGAGTGGCTCTTCTCCTGCTGCTGCTGCTGCTCGTTGAGCAGGCTGAGTATGTCCTGCTTGTTCTGGATGATGATCTGGCCATTCTCGTTGCGAGTGCCGCGCAGCAGGATAATATTGCTGCCGCCGACTCCGTTTGCAGTCTGATGTTGCTGCTGCTGCTGGTGTTGCTGCTTCTGCTTCTGCTGTTGCTGTTGCATGGCCCCGATCTTGAGCTTGGCCGCTCGCAGAGTCGTCGTTGTACTGGATTTAACTGATGCCTTTGTCGATTCAGCTTCATTGCTGCTTAACTTGCCGCTGCTCTGCGATCTGATCAGGACATTTCTGGATTTAACTTGGCCTGAAGCGAATAGGGAAGAAAGGGAAGTACATATTAATGACAAGTTTAGCAGTAAAAGTATATCTCTGATAAAGAAATAAATATTTTATTTAATAAAGGCTTTGCAACATAATAATTAAAAGGAAGGTTTCCATTTCTAAAAAAAATGTTCAATTAGAAAGAAAGCTATAATTTCAGTACTATTTATCCTTTAAAGCTCAACCTCTGGACTATCTTCCCTTCAAATCTAAACTATTCATTGCCTTCCCTGTATTTTTAATCAAAATATTTAAGAGTTTATCCCCAAGACTAATCATAGAATAAATATAAACAAAATCTCTAAGAACTCCTGATCATAAATCATTTAAGACTCGTTTTTTCAACGTTTTGTTCCCGATTCCGAGACCACAGTCTTGAATTGAGCAATTTACAGTGGCCTCAAACACGCTGACAGGTCCCATTGTATGCAGATTCAATGGAAACTTCATAAGCGCCACAAGATTTATGACTACATCTCGATCGGGGCGAACGAAAGGCTTTGCCCCTTTTGCCATTTTGCATTAGAAACACCATGGCAGACCCGGGGGCGCGGCTCTCTATTGTTGCACTTTCCCAGGGCAAGCATTACGTATACGCCGCGTACGGCAAGAGCGGTCAGTGGCTCCAACGGACACTGTATTTTGTTTGGCCTACAAAGCGGGCATAGTACGCTCTGTCTCTGCGGTGGGGGCCGAGGGAAGCTAAGCGCTAAATCAAGCGAAAGACGACATGTTTATGGCAGGGACGAAGGACTACTTAGCCGAGCAACCAACCCCAGCAGAAAACGCAATAAAAGTGCAACAAACAAACAGTGAGTTTAGCAGCCAAGAAAGGGGGAGAAAGTAATGGGTGGACCGGAGTATGGCCAAGGGAAGGGTCTATGGTCCCTGGTCTCTGTCGCTGTCTCTGCCCTGCATGCGTTGCCAAATATAGACTCTCAAGGCTGAAGGCGACACGGAACGTAAAGTACGCGCCGGAAACATTTCAAAATGTAGCCTAAACACTTGTCCGGCTCCCTTGCTTTCCCTCAAACCTTCCCCCAGAATTTTCCCTGTGTGTGTGTTTGTTTTCGCAAAAACGTGCGGGTCATAATTAGCCGTTGACGCCGCCTTCAACTGGCTGTTTTTCGGGGAAATGGCGGTAGGCAGAGTCAGCAGGGAGAGCGCCACATGCGACCATCTGACCCCAAGTGGACAAGTGTCTGTGCCCCCTTCCATGTGTGCGAAAGGTCGCCTGCCGCCAGGCAAAATAAACCGCCTGAATCGCGGACTAGGATCAAGCCAAAGAATAGGTAGGGAGATATGTATCCATCCCTTGGCTGACCATCCATTTCGGGCGCACATACTTCATTGTAATGTATGGAGCGGAGCAGCCACAACAACAACCAAAGGATCCCGGGGATCAGGCGGCCAAGAGACGGGATTTGGGAGGTGGGAGCTGGGAGCTGGGAGCTGGGAGCTGTCCGCGTAACACATAAAACACTCTTGGCCTGGCCAGGCGGCTGAAGCTTCGCATATTTTTGCGTTTGTCGCGGCTTTTGATGGGAAACGACCAGGGTACAGTGGGTTAAAGTATGTTTTTATAATTAAAATTTTTTTGATTGTAGAATAATTATAAAAAAATAATAATTGAACTAGAATTTCAGGAATTTTACTTGTGAAAATTTAAAAAAGGGAAAATATTTTTGTTTTTTGTCCTTGACAAATACTTTTATTTAAAATTTTGGCTTCTTTAATTATAATACTTTTAACAAATAACTTGCTTCAAACTTCAAAAATGTTATTTTTATTATTCTACCCTTTCTCTGGTTTTGAATGCACCTTGCCCCACTGTGCCCTACCACGTGCTTGAAAAGGTTGATGGAAGAGCGGCAATAAAGGCAAGGGAATACAAAAGTTTCTGTGTAGCCGGACAAATTGCAAGTCTATTGAATTTTTATTAGAAGCATAAATCAAAAGAGCGTTAGATATGCCAGTCGTGGAGGGAAGGAGTTCGATAAATATGTCCATAGATTCTGCACATAAATTGTCGCCGAGAAGGGTTAAGAAAGAGGACAAATCAAAGGCTTTCTGGTCGGGGTTAAGTAAACACATCATCACTATCGCATATTGTTCATCATAATCAAGAAGTTTTTGTTCTTGTTTTGTCAATAAATATCAAAGCTGCGCTAATAACTTTTGATACGGTTTATCAATAATGTTGATAATGATTCAGAGTCTAGAATCTAGACTAATTTAGTAAGGTATTTGCTTTTTTGTTTGTTTTCAAAGTTTATTAGTTCATTAAACGTTAATTATTATTCAGTTTAAGTTTATATAGTTGTATTCCTTTTTTTAAATTTCTCGTTTTTTAAATTTAAATAAAACGTCTTCTGGTTACAGGGTTGCCAGACCTTTTCAAACTCCTGAAAACAGCTGATTGTATCTATAGGAATTTCCAATACGATTCTTCCTTCCATTAGAAACTTCCTAATAGACTCAAAACTAATTATAAATCCAAAAAAAAATAAGTCATTCTAATAGTCTCAATACGGCCTTCAGCCACCAATGGGTTAATGGCCCAAAGAAACCTCCCAAAACAACGCGCAAAACAAAACGCAACGCGCAAAGCAAGGCGCAACAAAACAACAAAAACTAATTGGAAAACCAATATGCGGGGGAATCGAGGAACGGAATTCGTAATCGAAGACACCTTATGCTTATCGGGTCCGGGAATCGGGGGAAAGATACCACAGATATCTGGCGTGCTATATGGGGAAGGGAAACAGGGGAAGGAGACACTTACTTTGGAGTTTCAGTGTGGAAGAGGCAGTAGAAGAAGAAGACAGAGACGAAGACGAAGCGCTGGAGGAAATATCGGGCACATTTTCCATGTGCGCTGCTCTGCCGTTGCGACAATTTTTAGAAATGCACTTCCAACTTTTTTAGCGGGTTAAATCGGGTTGGCACATTTTCGATTCGGATGCATTTCCATTTTTGCACACCAGCTCACACCCACACACGTTCGCTGCTGGCTCACAAGCACGCACACAGCGACGGCGACGACGGAACACACACACGCACGCAGGAATCGCAGGGCTCTCGGATATCGAAAAAAGGTAAACAAAACTTTTTCACCACGTCCGTAGGCGGCTGGCGGACGTTATTCGTGCGGAATTCGATGCGTCCCTGCTGACCGATGGTTTAAATGCAATAAAAAATCAATAATATCACCGTTTCACACACGAAATTATTAAAAAAAACCATAGCGAAAATATTTTGTGTTACTTCAAAACTGTGACTGGCCAGAGTGCATGTCAAACTATGTGCCGGCACTGTCCAACACTGGGGCTTTTTGGTGTTGAGCAATACACATGGAAATCGATAAGTTGGTCATCGTCAGCTGTTCGAAAGCGTTGCCACTTGGGGTAAGTTGCTATGGGCGGGTAAGATTTTAGAATTGAATGAAAAATAATTTGATTGATATTAAAGCACATTATTTTGACGGAACTCTTAGCAAATAGTTTAAATTAATACATTTTTACCTTTATTCATTTTATATATATGCAAACAACAATTAAAATAAACCGGTTCAATAATCTTTATTTTAATAAACTATTTTAAAGTAAAGGTGCGTTTTTTAAGTGTTTATACAAAACCGTATGTCATATTTATTAACCACCTAAATTATAGACACTGTTTCGTGCCATATATTTAAATATTTAAACCTTGAAATGTAGGAGCTTTCGTCACAGGATTTTCGAAAATTTTCATTGATAATTATATGTCATTTTAATTTATTTCCTTTATTTATTTATTTCTATAAACAGAAAGAAAGAAAACATACATAAATCAAATATAATTTGTAAATTAAAATAAATTTTAAAATAATATAAATTCTTTCACAGGTCTTCAAGGAAATAATAACCCTTGCTAGCCCAAATTTTCCTGCTGCAAGCTCACTTTCGCCAAACTTTCCTTGAATTTTGCAGCCCCTTTCAGGCCTGTCTCACCCCCGATCCCCCAACTCGCTCCCCGCGCCGGCGGAAGTCTCGGGCTCTATCAACGGGCGGCGACCAAGCGAACACAGAATAATTGCTGTGTGCCAGTGCCAGTCGGTGCCAGTGTGTAATCGACGACAACATCAGCTACAACAATTGCACCAACAGCGGCAGCAGCAGCAGCAACACATAGATAACTCGGCACTGCTGCTGGGTTGTTATTTTATTGTCGCTTTTGTTGTACATTGAAAATAATACACAAAATAATTGAATTACTCGAAATGTGAGAAAGAGCGAGAGAGGGAGGGACCTGCGCTCGTGTTCGCCGCTTTTATTGGGGGGCGTTCAGGGCTCCGCTGATAAGCTCTGATCATCAAGCTAAACGAGATAAGCGCTGCTCATTTGCATTCCACAGTCGAAGTTCCATGCAGTGAACCAAGAATTTGGGATAAAGACAAAAGTTGTTATACTATAATTAGGAACGTCACTGAAATCACCTTAGTAGATTTGAAATAGATTGAAAATGTGTCAAAAGTGTGCAAGAAATTTGTTTTAAAAGCTTGTTTCTGAGATTTAACTTCTTAACTTTTGAGCACTTTTCTTGAACTTTAAAGTCCACAGAAATAACCTGGACATTGCCTACAATAATAATGCAAGTCCTTTACTCCTGTCAGATATTAGAGTTATCGAAAGTTAGTTTTATATGGATTCTTCAATTAGAGGGGCTATAATTTCTGCTTTCTTTTAGTTCTAATTAAACTTAAAAATATAAAGAAACTTTTATTTAAGTTCCATGATATCAATTCAGGTTATACAATATTCAAATTCCTAAAGTTTCAAGTTCCTAAATTCGATTTATAGAACTACAGCCCTATCTATTGGGGTTTTTTTGTTTGGGGGGTTTTCTTGGATTTTTGTCAAGTGTGCTTTTTTGTCGCAACAACATGTGATAAGGAGTATGTGTATGGGGAATCGGAAACGTGACTCTCGGCCGGGGCGGGCATCGGCACGTAAAATATGCTGATGACACCGGCTCCGCACCCAGGCCAGGCCAGGCTCAAGCTCAGAAAGCTCGCGGAGCAGCAACGATTGCGCTTGAAAATTGAAGAAATACCAGCACGTTCCTACGAGCTGCAGAGCAGCAACGAGAATAACTGGCTCCGTCCCCGGCTGCCATTTGATCGCTGCACACAAAAATATTTACAATATACCATTTAATGACATTTCGCCTTATAATAAAACAGTGTGTAAAAATGAGTTTTCTGGTTTCATGCATTTTATTTGGTTAATTGGGCCTTTGAACTCTATGGCGACGCTGATGAAAACGACGCCAAGATAAAGTCATGCGCGAAACTTGATTTAAAACAAAGGGGGCCTCGACGTTCCTCCTCCTTCTGTTTCCCCTCAACACATCCCCGCGCCCGCTTCCCGCGTATCCGCTGTCAACGCCCCCTTGGCGGCGATAACAATTATAAACATACTCCAATCAAAATGCAATTGCGAATTTTTTAAGGCTATTATGGCTTGCAAATAAGGGGGCGTTGTGACGCCCACACACAGTAAGTGCAGGAAGGAAAAATGTTATTACTTGTTAGAGGATCGCAAGGATTGTTTATCCATAAAGGCACCGACTTTTTCCTCTGTGTAGATGTAGTGCACGAGTCACCCTGTGGTTGGTTGGACAGGAAAAATGTCTCAATGAATAGCCATTCCAGGCTTTTCCTTTCGGCCGGCCGAAAATGCCAATAAACGCTGTGGCAGCAACAACTGCGAAATGCAATATCGGCCGTCAGCAGCGCAGCAAGCGGCCTCTAACTGTAAATGGCCAACATTGAGCGGGAGAGCAAGAGGCCAAAACAGGAGGCTGAGAGGAAGCGAGAGATCAGAGTTCCAGAGAGCGGGTGTGGGAATCCAGTGGCTGGTCTGTACAGATGTAGATGTTATAACAAGGAGCGTACAGTGGGCCAAGAAAGCGTCTTTAAAACGTTTAAGGTTATTATTACTATCATAAAAACTATATAATTTGTTTTAAGGATAACGTAACTTTCACAAATTTATTAAAATATTTCCACTTAAAAAAATACTTTGCAAATAATTTTCTTCTGTGTATAACTCGGTGCAGTTGCGTATAACCGAATATTCATTTACTTGCTAATTCCAGAAACTATTTGAGGTATTTAAGCCTTCACGCCAATTTAATTTGCTAAGTAACGTTTCCGCTCCATGGTGCCTGCATCCAAACTGAAACTCCAATTGCAGTTGTCACACACTTATACATACTCTCTCGCACATACACACATATACTCCTTTATGTCAAGCCGGTTTTTGGAATGGGAAGGGGGAGGGCCACGGGCAACGCTCAAAATGTGGCAAAGTGGAAAAGGAAAATGTGTACTGGAAAAATGCAAGGCATGCAACAAAACAATAGCCAAAGCCACAACGACAACAACATAGCTAGACGGCAACAACGATCATCGAAATCCTGGTACATTATTATACGGTCAACTTGGGGAACCTGTTTTTATTGCAATTTGATTTCAAGCAGCCAAACAGCACCAGAAATTACGTATCACAAAAATAAAATATATATTTCTCGTTACTGCTGCTGCTTCTTCTTCTCCATCTTCTGCGGCTAACAACAAAAACAACAGCAGTGGCTTTGTTTTTACGTCAGGCTGGGATTACACACTCACACAAAGATCCAAACTAAACCACTAATTTATATGTGTGTGTGCGAGAGAGCACTTGCGCCCACCTGTTGTTGGCAATTTTTAATTTGCGAATAGCTTTTCGGTGGAATCTCAAGACAGCACCGTATGTTCTGGCAATTGTGGAAAAATCACATTTCTGGCAAAATGTAAAACAATTGAAAAGCAACAGGTAAACAAGCAGAAATACCCCACACGCACGCACACAACAAAGCTGAGGCGGACATATGTTTGTATGAGTCCGCAGCTCCGACCGCAAAAGAGAAAACTACGGCCGATCTCCTACGCTGCAAAAATGGGTCTTATGGATACCATACATACGGTTTCAAGTGCATTTGCACTTAGTAAAAATATAAAATAAGAAAAGTAAAATAATATTGCATTGTTCATTTGGCATATAAGTATAATGAAATATTCCACAACTGATTTTGAGTTCGTTTAATTCAAACTTTTTAATTTTACAAACTTCCAGTTCCCCATTACTGTTACTAAATTACAATGGGGGTTATTAGCCGTAGGGTACTCATCTGACTCTTGCTAGCCGAACCACCTGTACCATAACTAGTTTTACATCTGTAGCCGACCAGGGCTGGTCGCCGCAACACCTCCGCCAGCCCCCTCCCAACAAACTGCATTCGAGAGAGCCGGGGAGCGGGCCGCTCACCTGCAGCCCTGGCGCTGCAGAGCCACCGAGGAGAGCAGAGCCGTGTTTTGGTTTCAGTCTCTGGACTGCTGGGCGCGTGATCGGTAAATCGAAGTAGCGGACCGTGAAGGTGCAGAGGATATTCCACAAGAGTGCTGTTGTTGTTGCTGCTGGTGGGTTAACGTAATTTCGCAAAAGAGAGACAGAGAGCGCGCGCTCCGACCCACCGATCCACCATCCTTGTCGCTCGCTCCTTGCCGTCGCCGTCGTTGCCTCGCGTGTAACTAAAAAATAAGAAATAATATAAAACTGTGCCGTCGTCGCATCAATTGCACTAATTTCTTCAATCAGCGGACAAGGCGAGCATAACGAAAAAGCAGAGTGAAACTAGCGAAAATTGTTTAACAGCCAGCAAAGTAAGTGAGCGATTAACAAAGCCCAAGCCGCGCTTAAAAATCAGCAAAGCGATTTGCGTTTGCATTTTAAACGTTTGTTTGTCTTACACGTCATTTTCTGCAGAGTCATTAACGAAAGGCAGGTCAAGAGAGAGAGAGACAGAGAGGAAGCTGAGTGGGAGGAATGGGAAATGAGATGAGGAAAATGATACAAGAGAGTCAGCCAAAGAGGCAGAGAGAGCGGAAGAGCGAGATCAAGACAAAGTCTTTGTTTAGCTAGAAATTTGTTTAATGGCACTTGAAAAAATTAAAATTACAAATCACCATTGCTCCGCTCTCTCTCTCTCTCTCTCTACGTCTCCGCCCCCGCCTCCCTCTCTTTGCCTCATCTAATATCCGCCAGTCAATCTTTACAATTGTTTATCTCTCTCGCGCGCTCTCCCACATGCGTGCTTGTGTGTGTGTGAGTGCAAGTGAATTAAACGAAACGAAACGACTTGAAAAAGTTGGAGCTGGGCTTTTTTGTTGTGTTATTCCGTTTCTGTCTCCCGTCGCGTTCGTTTGTTTGGCGCCGTGGCGCTCCAGAAATAGCGGTGAATTGTGACAGCTCCTCCTCCAACTCCTCCTCGTCCTCATCCGTCGACGTCGACGTCTCCTTCCACTTGTAACGGTATGCGTGCGTGCAGAAAAAAGCAGGAGAAAAACTGCGAAAGCAAAAGGAAAAGTGCTCAAAAAGCAATTACAATAACCACTGAAATTAACGTTTTATGTGTGCCAGTGTGCCCCTAATGAAATCCCGTTGTTTACTTGTGTGTTTATACGAAATTGCAACACAAACATTCCCATACCCACTCATACACTCGAAAAAACAGTCACGCACAAAGCAAGCCAACTACCAAACACGCAAGGTCCGCGTGTCCATGTACCAGCTTCTCAGCTTCGCTGCGGCCGCTTCTGCTAATTATGAAAGTTGAACAAAATACTTGTACCAAAAAACGCCGACGGACGCTTCATTTGTTTGGTTTCTGTTAGCCTTGTGCAATGCTGCTACTGCTGCTGCCTCTGCTGCTGGCCAAACACCTGTTGAATGCCAAAGAAAGTGTCTTGGCCAGCAAGAAAAGCAAGCTAAGAAAATGCCCATAAACACATGGCAACAGCAGCAGCATAAAACAAAGCATGGAAAACCACAGAGTCGGCGAAAGAGAGTGAAGTAAATAAAGGTAGTGGTGGAGGACGACGGAAAATGGCTCACAACAATTTCACAGTCGGTGCGCAGGCCCAATTGAATTTGAATTTTCAGTACAAAAGAGCGTCCGTCGCCTCCCCCTCCTCAACCCATGCGAGCATGCTCGGGCATACACTTCTCCCAAGATATTTACATATTCGATGTACTTTACGACTTTGTCTAATCTCGGCAGTCGCTGGCAATCAGTGGTAATCAGTGCTGAAAGTCTCGCTTGTTTATAGCCAACTTTTAATTGAGTTTAAAGAACTAATGAGAAAGATCATAAAATTCATTAATTAGGATAGGAAGCTTCAAGAAAGCCAACCAATTACAAAATTAGCTCCTGTATACATTGTATATTTTATGGTTTTTTGCTTTAAGAATGGAAATATTTAGGAATCTTTCGATATAATTAGCGAGTGCTCAAAGCAACGAAAACAAAACTTACACAAGGCTTTTTTACTCCAAGGGTGGTTATTGTTTATATGTTCCGACCTTCGGTGCTTACCCGTGGTTTTAAGCCCCAAAATCTTCAAAGTAAACAATCAGATTCTATGAAATTATATTTCCTATTTTTTTAATCTCCCCTATCTCAATACGAGACAAAGAGGGAACATTATTTGCAAAGGGATCATAATTATGCTCTGGTTTTCTAAGACAATTTGTATCATATATTTTATTATACAAACTTAATTCAGGGCTAATTATAAAAATTGCTTTCCGTAAATAAAACGCCCTCCAAAAACGGTTTGTAAAATCTAACAAGAAACCCCCCCCCCACACCATTTGAATTCGCGCAATTTCTCTAAAGTGACGTCCATAGAGAAACAGAGAAATAGTGTCAAGTTGCTCTAGACTGCTAATATCAATTTAGACGACAATGTGCGGGCCAGATCTGGCACGCAGTCTGCATTCCAAGTGCCGCTGATGCGGGGCAGTGTGGGGGCGGAATCCACAAGTCCGAGAATCACTTCCGCGACATCGCCTTATCTCGGTGCGGATGGTGGATATGTGCGTAGATTCACAGACTCGACGACTCGAACGGCGTTCATAAGCATATGCATATCTGCGGTTTAGTTGTCGACATTATCTTTTGTTCGCCGTTTGAAAAATGTGTGTGTAGAGTTGTTCGGGGTAATTGCGCACAATTGGCAGAGGGACAGGGTGCCCCGGGTACCTCGGGTGGTGGGGTTTCTAGCCAACGCTATTTATTTTTATTTGAGCTCCGAAAGCTGGCGTTGTGCTATTTTCGAATTTTGTATTTTATAACCCGGGCTGTCGTCATCGGCGACGCTGGCCGTTTTTGGCCAATTTAGCTTTCGCTTTTGTGCGATTGCCTAACGAAACCCCCATTCCCCATTCCCCAAGCACTTCCCCCCCGATTTGGCCAACTCCTAAATAAATCAAACTAAACACTCACACATGCGAGTGATGAAAAAAGCGAAAAAGAGAGCCACAAAAAACAGCAGAGATTCATTAATTTTTTGCAAGATTTTTCTTAATTATGAGACGGCACGAAATGTGAGAATTGCACGAGACAGAGGGGGAGAGAACTCACAAAAGATCCGTTCGTCACATCATCATCTCAGCCCAAGGTGTGACTTTGATCCGATGTGAGCTTAGCTTACCTTAGCGACTTTGTTCTAATTTTGGTTTATGTTGTGTTTTTCGTCTGTGTTTCGTTTTTATTTCTGAGAAACCGGTGTCCCATTGTCTTTGGGGACCTGCGAGACAATGACGGCTGTTGGAGTGCAATTTTTACACCTCAAACAGTGCGTTTTGCAACTCGCAGAAGGGGTTACAAAAGTCAACAGTTAAGGTCTTAGCAAAGCCCAAAAATTATAGATAAACTGGTAATATTTGTGTCTCAAGATTTTCGTGTGTGACTCACTTTCGTCATAAAAACATTTATCTGGTTCTTAGCAAGTTAGCGTTCAAGTGACCTCATTTCTGATATCAGATTAAAATTTTGAATAAAATCCACTTTTTAATAACATTTTCTTAACCCTTTGCTCTTTGTTAAGTTAAAATTATTTATTGCTACTGATAAACCATACTTCCTACTTTATATTAATTTCATTTCAATTCTTCTTTGTACTATGGTGAACGATCTTTAAGCAATAACAGTGAGTTTATACTCTCAAGGTTAATAAATAAGTGATTGAAATTTCTTGGAATTTTGTTTAAGTATTCCACACAAAGAAAATAAGTAAATATGTACATATGTACAAGCAAATTAAAATAATGAGAAATATTGTGAACATTTGTTGGGTTTAATTCCGAAATGCGCTGTATATTTTTATAGAAATGTCTAGGTCCAAGTGCACCCATGTGTCGACAGCTGATGTAGAGACAGGTTTAAGTCTGCCGGTGACGCAGATGCTGCCAGTTGGGATTGGCTTTCATGGATCCGAGTCTCCCCTACCCCACACTACCCTCGCCCACTCTACAACCATTCCATTCAATTCTATTCCATTGCCGTAGATTCTTTGCTATCCCTCTCTCTGAACACGATTTGCAATTAGCCAAAAGAATACATTCAGATTCAGTTGGTTGTATAACGATAATTAGCAGTACAGCGACAGCTGGAATTTGTATGCACATTATATTTATACTCTAGGGATTTCAGAGGAAAAACCCGACGACAGGCAAAGTTCAATTCGCATCTCATTTATCAATTCTCTGGTTCTCGGGACTCATTGCAGCTCACCCGCAACAGCTCGAAAACGGCGCCGACAACGACGATGCCTTATCAGCCAGCCAACAGCGGCGGGACGACCGGCGGCAGCAAGGCGGCCGCCAAGATGGCCCAGCTGAAGTTCTGGAACAAGCAGAACAGCAGCAAGCAGCAGCAGCAGGACAAGGACAAGGACAAGGATGCCGCCGACGCAGGCAATAACAGCAGCAACACCACCGGCAACAGCAGCAACGGCGACGCCAAGGGCGAGGCGAAGAATGGCAAGCGCAACTGGCTGCACACGCCGGAGCAGCTCATCAATGGACACGCGGTGTATCTAGTCAAGGTGAGCATCGTGGGGCAGTGGCCTGTGACGACCTCGTTGACGATCGTTGCCACATGTAGAGATTTTTGATTATTTTTCGCAGTCACCCAATTGATGTAGTCTATATTGTAGGAAAAAAAATTGTTATCTAAATGCAGGATTTTGCTCTTTTTTAACTAAATGCTATTACTTAATGCCTAATTGATAATTAACTTACATCAAACTATTATAATGGCTTTCTTTGATGGAATTCGCTTTATTACACTTAAGCAAAGCAACGAGAGAGAGGTAATATATAAGCTAATGTCTTACGTAAATACAAATTGGTATTAACTGCATAATTTTATACATTTTTGAGGCTTGCAAAATTTTAAACAACGCATTTGCATGCAAAACTATGAGGGTACCTTATAAATACAATTAAATAAGAGTATAAAAACTACAACTAATCCTGTGTTTCCACTTGCAGTTCTTTGGTAACCTGAATGTGGACCAGCCCAAGGGCATTGAGGTGGTCAAGGAGGCCATTCGCAAGCTGCAGTTTGCCCAGCAGATGAAGAAGGCGGAGACGGGCACTCAGGAGAAGTTCAAGAAGTTGGAGATCACCATCAGCATCAAGGGTGTGGCCATTCAGGAGCCGCGCACCCACAAGATCCTGCACCAGTTTCCGCTGTACAACATCTCGTATTGTGCGGACGAGAAGGGTGTGAAGAAGTTCTTCAGTTTCATTGCCAAATCGGTGAAGACGCGGGAAGGTGGTAGCGATCCGACGGCGACAAATGGCCATGCGAACGGGAATGGCGATGGCAGTTCTAAAGTGGAGGAGACCCACGAGTGCTTTGTCTTCATATCGAACAAATTGGCCTCGGACATTACACTCACCATTGGTCAGGCCTTCGATTTGGCCTACAGGTAAGGAAGAAGTCTTTAAAAACAATGAATAGAATACACTAAATCTTATTTTCAAATTCTAGAAAATACATGGACAGCACTGAGAAGACGAATCTGAGCAAGGCGCAGCAGCAGATCAATCATCTGCAGCAAACTGTCAACGCTTACAAGGAGCGACTGCGCGAGGTTTCCGCCAAATTGCCAAAGGCCGAGCTAGATGCCCTGCTCTTCAAGATGGGCATCAAGGACATTCTGGAGGCGCCAAGCACTGAGCTGCAGCAGAATGGCATTGAAGTGGCCACAGAAGCCTTGAGCAACGGCAAGCTGGGTAAGATAATGATGGACTAAAACATTATCCTGGCTAACTAACACATTTAACATATTTCAGATGACGACAAGCTGCTGATTGACACCAATTCCACCACGGCATCGACCCATTCGGCGTCGCCCAGCTCGTTCTTGCCCATTGTCCCGCCGCGGAACAATTTGTCCAGCCAGATCAGCATCGGCGGCAAGAGCAACAGCCAGAAAATGGACGAGCTGCTGCTCAATTCCGATTCCGATAGTGATTTCGATCCGCGGGCGGATGAGATTCAGGACAATGTGAGCAACGGTCGGAATGCCATCAGCAACGATCTGTTTGGCTTTGAGCCCTCAAAGAGTTTTGGTCAGCAGCTCTTCTTCAACAACAACGATCACAAGCTGCAGAATAACAACAACAACAACAGCAGCTTACTGATCACCAGCAATAATACCAGCATCAATAGCAGCGGCTTCTCCAGCGAGCTGAACATCACGCCGCCGTTGTGTAGGTTTTTGAGATTACAATTAGAAGTGCAGCGCAATTGATTAATTAATTTGTTATTTATGTAGTGGCGCCGCCCCCAAAGATTGCTGCTCCAAGACGCCTTACCTCGGTGACAACGGGCAATGGCCTCAATGGCAACACGGACCTGTTCGGCTCTGATCCGTTTGAAATGAACAATGGTCCGACCATCTTCAAGGTGAGAAGAGTGTTGACTCAATTTAATAGCTTTCAAAATATAATAATTTTTTTTCTAGCAAAATCAACTGAACCTTGATGACTTCTCGCTGGAGAGTCTGGATCCTCTGCGCAAGTAGAGCGGTGCTAGTGCTACCAACGCCATTTTCACACACGTCAACTCGTCGTTTGAGCCTTTAAGAACAACCCGCGAGTATGGATATATCCCAATTGTCCTTCTCCGTTCTCCGCTTCGCATGCATTCCCAGCCAATTGCAATTCGATTTGTTTAATGTGTATTATTGTTTATATATATATATATTGTATTGTATTTATTATCATTGATTTTTTGTCGATTTTATATATTGCATATTATGATTTCTACTATTATTATTATAATTACACAGATACGATTACTATCTGAGGCCGAGATCAAAAGAACACACGACGCAATGCACTTTGTTTAAACTTATCAATTTGTTGCTGTAGCTAAATAGTTGAATTGTAACAGGAAAAATGTTAATAAGCGATAATGTGAGAAAATGCTAAACTGAATGTGAGAATGTTGTATAAAATAATTATAAAGAGATGTAAACCGGAGAAAATTAATCGATCGATTATTGTATAGAGCCGAAGCACGGGGAGAAGCAAAGCAGAATGAACAATATTTAATGTTATCGATGCAATATATAGAGAAATATTATTACTATTATTATTGTGTATGTAAAGAATAAAATGTATTGCCTAAAAGAAAATTCCATAATTGTTTTGATCTTTAACAAGTTGCATTATTTATTTTTCATCCGTATTAGCATTTTCTTTTTTTTTTTTCAAATAACAACACACGATAACTACACGTTACTGCCATGAATACAAATTTGAGTTGTTGCTGCACTTTGGGAATGTTTGCCTAGAGCTAGTGATATATATATCCAACAATTGGTTCCTGAATCGTTCGTCCTGTTGCGGTTGGCTAAACCTGAGTTGCTGTTTTCCGAAGGCCTCGCTCCTTCCTCTTCAAGCGTCCTGGACAAAGTCGCTATACCGTTTCGGTATGCTGGCCGACAGCTGGCGTGCATTCATATCCGAGCTCTAGAAGATCAGAGAGTGTCTATTGTGAGTGCATTCCCTATATTGTGTTAAGGAAACGAAAACCAAAGAACTGCAAGCGCATCTCCATTAGGATACAGTCTTATAAATTCTTTAAATAACCATATAAATAACGCCAACGATTGGAAAAGTTCTGAAAGAAATTATCAGTTTGAAAGAAGTTAAATATAAGTAAAGAAAAGGCGAACAGAAGCATCAGCAAGATATAACAAAATCACCAGTAATCTTAGAAGGAAATAATCTCTGTTACGTGAGGAAAAAGAACAACGAATAAAGGGGAAATGCAGGTGAACCAGAGTAACGTTTTATAAATTATATTAATAATAATTTCAATAAAACCCCCAGAATAAACTCAATATAAAAAACAGAAATAGACGGGTATCTGTGATATTTGGTGTATACTTTTCAACAGTTTTTATTTGTTTAAAACTTTCATGGCTTAACCAATAAAATTAAATAGTGTGTGCTCAAAAAGATAAATGTATTTTGACATTGCATGCAGTTCTGGCTAAATATTTATATCGATATCCTAAATAAAATCCACAATTTATATGCTAATTTCGTAAATCTCTCAAAAACATCTGTGTACCTTGGAGTATGTATGTTCTTGTTTTGTGTATATAAATATGCATCAAAAATTATGTCTACAAACGAAATTATATATATGTAATGCCAAGGGCGCTGCGCCACTCGCTTCCCCACAAAAGAATATACAGAACTTCAGGCCGCGTTTTGTGGAATGTCAAATGGTTAAAGTGACAACAAATATTTTAGGGGACTTTGGGGGGATTTGGGGCACATACGAATATACAAACAAAAGTCGTATTTAACATTAAACATTAAACAATAAATAAACACTTTTCACTTGACTGGGTTGCGGGTGCGGGAAGATTGGGGTTGCTTGCTGGGATTGGATTCGGTGCAGGGTGGCGCAAACTCTTTACACAGCCAGGCGGGTTCGTTTCTATCTCATTATTTTATTTTTTTTTTTCATTTTTAATTTCGCACTTCTACTGGCTGACAGCGCTCGTCTTCTTCTTTTTAGCGTATTTTACCTGATTGGACCAGTCGCCGGTGGGCACGGTGGCGCGATAGAACTTTGAGCTTGTCTTGTTGAAGATGGGCAGCAATTCGTTGGCCTCATCGGACAGAGCCTGCGAAAAGAACACACATTAACAAATTTACAGAATACTACTATTCCAAAAAAACTCACCTTCAGATAGATGATGGCATCGGTGCCAAAGCCCTCGCAGGAGAGCAGCACTATATCCCCGTGGAAATAGCGGGCATAGAGCCTGGAGATCGGCAGGCCATAGCCATAGCCAGCCAGCGGCACTGTGTGAAGATCAGACTTCGAGGGCTGCGGCGCCGTGCTGTACATGTACTTGAAGAGCTGATCTGTCTGGGAGCGTGGAATGCCGCCACCCTGGTCGGAGATCTTCACGCAGATGTCTTCCTTGCCCTTGGAAATGGCCACTTTCAGTGGAGGCAATGTGTCATTGTTGTCATGGCTGTGGTGCTCCACCACCGCTCGCATCGAGTTCTTGAAGACCTCGAAGAGCATATAGTATAGGTGCGATGGCACATAGACCGTCCGGATGGGCAGGCTGTCGGAGGGATCACAGGTGTGCTGCTGAATCTCGAGCGCCGGACTGGTCAGGTAGTACTGGTCGCACAGGAAGCGGGCATTCTCGTACGCGTCTCGTACCACATCCGAGAGATCACAGGCGGGGTCCAGACAACCGATGTGGCGGCCACCCGAATGGGGATTTCCACCAAAAAGCAGGGCTATAAAACGTTATAGGAGATGTTAATAACAATAACAAATAGGTAATAAAAATCCTTTTTACTCACTGTGCTGGTTGATCAGCATCCGGATGCTAATTCGTGACATGTAAAGGCGGTCGAGAAAGTACTGGATGGAGCTCTCGGTGGGCGCGTCCACCTGGCCGCCCTCGTTCTCCTTCATCTCGATGACTCCCTGGGCCATCGTCTGCACTACGTCGTTGTGCCGATTCCTAATGAGATCCAAATCGGCCACAAACCTGGAGGGTAAAATAATATTAGTAAAATTCTTAATATTTTGGAATTCTTGGACTCACTTTTGTAGATTGTCGTGCGTGGGTTCAGCTTTCTCGTACTCCAGCACATCCTCGAAGCTCTTCACGTACCAGGAGCTCACTTCGCTTACGGATCTGGTGTGCAGCAGATTATCCGGCAGCAGGGCGATCTCCTTCATTATATTTGCCAGTCGCACAGGAAGCTCCTTGCGCAGAAATATAAAGGATTTCTTTTCGCAGGCATTTTGACCTAATGGAGGAAAATGGGTAGAAATTAGGATTCGGGTTCATAAAATGCAATTGTATATTTTGGGTAGTTGGTATTGGTTCCCTTTAAGATGTATACAACAATTACTACAATTTATAAATGTTATTAAAGAGGTGATTCAAAAAAAGATCAAAGCCCCTTGAAAACTCAAAGAAAACCCTAGTTCATTATCAGTTTCACTTGTTTTTTTACGCTCGATGTCGCTCAAACCTTTTGAATTTCCCACTTGATTAAACATTTCCCTTGTTCGTCATCTGTTCTATATTATTTAAAAATATTTTCCGGTTCTGTCTTATCAATGCAGCTAAAGCTAAGCATTCGGTGATCATGAGCTCACGAGTGAAAACCTCATGTGAACCTGCTAAAAAATAATACTAAATAAACAACCTTGTGGCGAGCAAAAGAAAACAATTGTGAAACCCACATAAATTCAATTGGATTAATTATCAAGAGAGTCCAAAAAGTACTTGAGCCAGTTTACATACATATGTATCTACAAAAGTACAGATGTACATACATACATACACAGACTATATAGTGCCGAGTGTGTACTTTATAAACAAGCTAAGTTCAAAGCTCTCTGAGGCAAAAAATGTGAAATAAATCAACCGCAGCAAACTTTGGCCCCGTCAAGCTTTTGCATATGCCTTTGCCTTTGTGTTTGTTAGTTTTTTGTGTGTTGTGTGTACTTGCCACCCGATTCTCTCAGTGTGTGAGTGTGTTTTGAGTTTTGTGTGTTGTTTGTTTGCCGATTGTCAACAGTTTCGTAACAAAGAGAAAGGCAAGAAACGAGCAGAGTGATAACGTCGCCGGCGGATTCCATGTCTTATCGATGGCGGGGCCTTGACCGGGGGACACGCCCTCTTTTTCCATCAATTTTTGTGGCAGAAATTAATGGCGATAATAATCATAATAGGGGAGTAAGTAATTAGAGGAGGGTCCACAAGGGGATGTCCACAAAAATTCGCCACACTTAATTGGAATTCCAGACACAACGCAATAACAAACAAGATACTGTGTTGGACGTGGCTATTCCGTATAAATTAGACTGGAACACCGCCTTTATATAGCCGCTACTTTATGAGTCAATTGTAACGAATTGCCAAAACAAAACAGAATCAATAAAACGGGTTATAAAGGCAAGCCAAAAAACAACAAAGAATACGGAAAGAGAGGCGATAACCCCAGCACAAAGCCAAAGATTCCACCTCATCTGGAAAGAACCTGCCAGAAAACGATCGAAGATCCCAGACTCGAGAGAGAGATATGATGAGATACAGAGAGAGCTATAAGGAGAGATATAGTGAGAGGCTATAGTGAGAGATATGGCGTTGATAGAGCAACGTCACCCCTCTCTACACGCGCGCCGCACGCTCCATAAAGTCCCTACTAGCTGACCTCAAAACAAAGCTTTTAATGCTATGTTTTTGTTTACTTGTTTGCCATTTCAGACCCCCTTTTCTCTCCCTCTCCCTCTCCCTAGCTGTAGCTCTAGCTTTTGCTCTATTTGCTCGTCTTGATAATAACAAAAATAAAGAAACCTCCAGACCCGATCGGTGATGATGTCTGGCACTCCACAAAATGTAGACTTTGATGCATTGCCCCTCGGGGTCTGATAAGTGTCGCCCACCACCCTCGCTTTCATTGGCGATAAATCGCGAAGAGGCGTTAAGTGACTTAATCATAAGTACTCTATATGCATTTAGATAATTGCCGTCCATAAAAAAAGGAAGTTAAGCTAGAGCCGCCGGTTATGCCATATGGTTACCGGGGGAAACTGAATTATAAGCCTAAGTATTACGGCATCATCTGAAAAGTAAAACTTTTTTTACCTATTACGAGAGAATTCTTATGTAATAAATACCTTAAATATTTACAGTTATGAATTTGCACAAATATATGAATAAATATAAGGCTACCGTAATAACCGAACCCATTTTATTAATAAACTCTCTCACATTAAGCTTAACAATTTTTTAGGAAGTGTTCCAGATATTTCCAAGTATGAATTCAAAAAAAATTCACAAAATATGATGTTAGCATAGTTTAGAATAGGTTTCTCGAAAGAAACCTGAAAGTATATACTAGAAGCATTTATGTATATTTTGAATAAATAGTTGTTTGATTTATGTGCATTAAATCATTTTAATCTAGGCCCCTATCCAGCTAAGAGCTCATCGTACCCCAAAATATTGTTTTGAATACGCAATCAAAATATTTACAAATAATACTGATAAGGTTTTAGGTCTCTCATAACATTAGTTAGAATGATTAACCAATTTGGAATCTGTACTTTTAAAATATAATGATCCTAACAATGAAATATAAGTGCTTTTTAAAGAAGTATCCATGATGAATCACTCTAAACTATCGCGTGTGCCAGACGTAAAATTGAAAATTTATCACCGCATGAATTCAATTGCAGAGTGTAGAATCGAAAATGAGCTACGCTTTTCACATGCACAAGCCCCACTATCAACTTGGAGTCTAGTATATAGGGTAATTCAGTCGTCAATGGCGCATTAAATAATTTACAACGCATGGCGGCACCACGCAATCAGGGTGAAAGGGTGAAAGGCGTCTAAAGAAATGCAATTCCTGCAACGACTCAATTTTCCAGCTAACTGCAATTACATTAGGAGCAGCTGACGTCACAGCTGTAAAGCCGAGGGGCACAAACCATGACCATCCTCTCGGGGAACAGCTGTTCGAGGCCCTCCCCTATTGCATCAGCTAAAACCCATCAATTTATGGCCGAATTTCTCTCACCATTTCCTCAATCTCCCAATCCGTATGTATATTTGACTCACATTCGCCCTGTGACAAAAATACGGCGCGTGTGAAATGACTACGTCTATGCCTCTATTATCGCAGCTCTCACACATTTTCTTGCCAATGTTTTGCTTTTATTTTGGCCAACTGTTGACGTCTCTGGCCGGTTTTGCGGGGTATATCTTTCTCCCTAAAGCGGTTCCAAAGTTCAGGTGCTCAGCCTCCCTGGACTTTGCCCCGAAATGGTCACAGCGATCTGATCCATTAGAAATTTTTCCATTACTATATACACCATGAATAAGAAACATTTGAATTGTCAGACTTTGGGTTTTGGCTCTTCTCTTTTGCCATCGGTAATTAATTCTCTTTGTCACACACGCAAAAATTGGCACATGATCAACCTGATCCAAAAAACAGGCCCCTCACATATACAAGCGTTCTTCTATTTGATATTTCCCATTGATATCAAAACATGGCCTTCGGATTTATGCCTCTAAATACTAGAAACTCAATATGTGTGCGATAGTGTGCTCTCTCGAAATTAAGCATTAAGCATTAGAAACGAGACTCAGGCGCGAATTTTAGAACCTTTTTCTCAAATTGAGCAGAGTACACTTAGCTTACTAAGCGCTAATCGATGCCTAACCTGAATCACCACCTACCTCGGGGGTATGATAATATATATTAACAATGTTCCGAACCAATAACACAACCCACTCTATAGATATAGAACATAATTACTCGATGTTTATGGACCCCCACAAAAGGCCAGAAAAACACAATTAAGTGTCGGCCTAGTACAGTTGACGACAAAACACAGGCGAAAGCGTACCTTATCTATGACATCAAAGTTCAAGTATAGGCAGGTATATATTAGCTATTTATTTGGTCACTTCGATGGGGGATGGCTGGTAATAAAAGCTTGTAAACTAATTTCGTTGTTGTCGCTCATAAAAACAAGGAGTAAAAAAAAACAAAGCCTGCTTAGTCTGCTTAAAAATACCAAAACACACACAAGTGGCCCTAAAAGGCATTCAGCGAAGCTTGTTGTTTAGTTCTAATTTTAGATGATAATAGCTCAGCCTCCGGAGGAGGAGGAGGAGGCTCCTCCTTCTCCCCTTTTTTCCCCTTGGTTGTGCCACTCGGCATGCCTTTTATTTCTGCTCACGTCAGTTGCCATTTTTGTTGCAAAGAAAATGGGGCTGAGGGACTTTTAACTCGAGTTCAGGCTAGGTACACAGGAAATAATATATGGAAAATTAATATTTACAGAAAACTGATTTATTACCCTGAATGTAAGAATGATTTTGAGATCTGTTTGTATATATTTTTAAAATCATTTAATTGTTCAAATACAATAAACTTAAAAGCAAACTAAATACACAAATTTAGGTACAACTTTCTACCATAAACTAGGAATATTTGTAGAACGTGTGACAGTTTTATATTTAATATATATTTTTTGTTGCTTTTTTATGCCCTTCAAGTACTAAAAAACATTCATAAATAAATAAGCAAGCACATGTATAACTTTCTGTGCACGAAAGCCACTCAGTTTGAGTGGGTTTGGGGTGGTTGCCTGCTGCGTGTTTGGTTATTGGGGCAGGCTGAAGGCCTGGATTTCGGGATATACATACATAGGCTTGTGCATATATGTATCCCTCAAGTGGGGGTGTTGCTGGTGGGCGTGACATTGAAACGTCATTGAAGGCCACGTGCCGGCTGTCATTGCCGCCGCTGCTCAATGAAGTGTGGGCGGGCGGTAAAAAAAAAAGAAATAATAAAAAAACGCTTTCCTTCGTCCGTCCTCCTAATGTTTCAGTGCCAAAACTTGTTTATAAATTCAAAGCGGCTCTCGTAAACAAGCCGAGTTGTTCTGACTTCCGTTTTTGCAACAGGCAGAACAGCAGCTGCTGTGAGCGTAGGAAAAGCCAAAGGCTAAGCTGAATTGAACAGAGCAATTCAATTGTTTATACTGCAAGTTTGTGTCTGCCACTCGGTCTCCCTCTGGCGTTCTCGCCGCACAATCAACAGTTTGCCGGACAGAGGAATAATATAAATGCTTAATTGACAATTCAATGAAACGAAATTGGGTATTAGATAACGGGAATTTTGCGCAGTTTAAACATTTAGAGTCAGATCAGGTTTATAGTAAGTTATAAACGAAATTTAAGATGAAATTCGAATATCTTTTGCCTACAAAGTTATGCAATATGGATGGAAACTGGATAATTTTTCTAGGTCTAGTAATTAATTGTTCTAAAAGTTCTCAAGTTTTGGGATTATCAATATCAAAATATGTTAAAGCATTGCAATTGCTTTACGATTTTTAAAACACATATTATATTCCTTAAACTATGAGAAACATTTGTAATTCCTTTAAATTTATATTTGTTTCTTATACAAAATATAAAAAAAATGCTAAAAATGATTGATTCAAAGAATCGAAAGTTTACAAATTTTGCCAAAAACTTGAAATTGTTATTTATTTTTACTTGGCAATATATTAATTTAAATTTATATATTAATCGTTTGATCTTCCTAAAAATTTCTCAAATGGAAATATTAGAAAACTAACTTTAGATTTAAAACTCTAAAGTCGACTTTCTCAATGTCAGGTTAGGGCTAACCTTCTCGTTAAACATATATAAAACCCTATTATCTCCAAGTAATGGCTATTACCACTCAGTAAAATTTGGAGCTTAAGCATCTCCTTTGAAATGGAAATTATAAAAGGCCCTTGAGTTATCTATTACGTAAGACCCAAGACCCCACTTTCATACACATTTAATAAGAAAAGCTGTATTTTTCAATACACTCTCTGATAAGATTAATTAATATAAAGGTCCACCTCACACTGGTACAAAATATTTACTTACCAAAATCCATAAACTGCTTTATGGAGAGCGGAGAAGGGTTGAAGCCCGAGTAGAAGTCGAGCATTTTGGCCAGGCTCGCCATCGAGGAGGAGGCCGAGGAGGCCGAGAATCGGACTGGGAACAGGCGCATGTTGTGTTTTTTTTTGTTTTTCTGGTACGCGGGGGATTAAGCAGCTGCTGATTGCGGTTGCCGGTCGGCCGCCGGGTAGGTCTTTTGGGCTTATCTTTAACAACTTTGTTTGCTACTTCTTTTGATTTACCAGATATTTTAATACATTTGCAAGGAGCCGAAGAGACCGGTGTCCTTTCGCTCACCTTCGCTCTCGCTCTCTCTCGCTCTCACTCTCACTCTCTCTCCCTCGTTCCGCAGGACGTTGACCGGGCGGCAAAGCTCTCACTTTTTTACAAAAAGGAACAAAAGAGACCAGAAACAGCTGGCAACGTCTTGAAAACTCTCTGGCGGCGACGGCGGCAGTGCTCAATAAATCAATGGAGCTCTGGGCTTAACAACAAAAACTTTAACTTTTACGAAGAATGGTAGCAAAACTATATGTATGTTTTAGATTTTTTTTGTGTTAGCTCTCCTGCTTATTGTTGTTGTTTTCGTGGGCGGCGAGGGAGGCGGGGCGACGTCTCTGCTGCTGCTGCTGCTTCTTCTCCTGGTGCGCCATAAACGTGACTGTGAGTGTGTGAGTGATGATATTTGTACGGTATTTGCTCTTTGTTGTTGTTATTGGCTTTGTGCTCTCTTAATTGCTGCTGCAGTTCTTCCGTTCTAAGTTATCGTTGTTATTATTATTTAATATTGCGCGGCGCGACAGAAACTGAGTGGAGCGCCTCTGGATTCTCCAATGTTCGAGAGAACGCAACCTGTTTTTATATTGCTCGAAGCTTTTTGCCATTCGCCCGGAAGCGCAAAGAATATATTATATTATCTCCTTAAAGACTGCTTAAAAAGTTGGCCATCTCGCAGGGCTTTCATCGACCGTTGTTCTTAAGCAGGAAAAAAAAAACATTTAAATAGTATTCAATAATATTTTTCCTTTCTTATTTCATTTCCTTCACAAGATAAAGTTGTTCTTCTTCTTTGTTCAAGTTCTTAAAAATGTAAGTAAAATGGAAACATTTTTAATACAAAGAGGTAAATTTAAATTTAAATAAAATAAGATCAAGTTTCGATGTTTTGATGTTTTATCGATGCCTTAAGAAAAACATCGCAAGCATCGATGTCTCGAAGCTTTTTGCCTTTCGCCCGGAAGCGCAAAGCTATCGGCGGGAAACCAGTGTTGGCAAACGTTCCAGCTTATTTTAAACTAGAAACTTGCACCTTCAGTGTCAATATTTGACACATTTCAATATTTGACACATTTCGTTCATTTTCCATTTCGGACTTCGCATTCGACTTTATTACTTTCATTTGCTCGAAGAATTTTGATCAAGCAGTTTGTCCACAAATATAATATTTGCAATGGAAAGTGCCGCTACGCAAGATAAAAGCCCGGCGCCGTTGCCGCAAAGACAGAAAAAACCTAAGCTGAATAAATCCTTAGACGGAGGTCCAGCCAAAAAGAAGTCACGATTCAGTCATAATGCCCAGAATGGTGGATTAGCGGATGGCCATAACCTTGGTTTTGGCGTTGGAGGCGGCGCTGGTCGCGGTCGTGGTGTCTCGCTTGATTGGCTTGGCTTTGCCAGACCCAATCGTGATGAAAATGAAGATTATTGGATGCGAAGGCAGGCTGCAGAGCAAAAGCTTAATAACGATTCGCCCAAGTCGGAAGTGGGAAATGCCCCAGCCAAGAACAATGAGTCTGGGAACCAAAACCAATCGAACGAGAAACAAAACCAAAATCAGAACCAAAACCAGAACCAGAATGCCAACCAAGGATCAGGTCAAGATGGTCATGGTAATCCAGGCGGTCAAGATGGACATGGTAATCAAAGCGGCCAAGGTGGACATAGTAATCCAGGTGGTCAAGGGGGACAGCAACAAGGAGGTGGTCAAGGCGGCAACCCCGGGCTGGAAGTTCGCGGTGCCACTGCGGCGGGTGGTCACGGTGGAGAACCCGGAGGACCTCAATATCAGAAGCGGGACAACAGAAATCGTAGCGGTCGAAGATCGGGCGGTCCCGGTGGCATGAACAATTCGGTGATGGGTGTCGGCGGTGGTCCTGGCGTTCCAAGCGGTGGCCGCGGTGGCGATGACTTCTTCACCCAGCGGTTGCAGAACATTTCTGGACACACCTTGGAGCTGCCACCCCTCGAAAATTCGGGTGAGAATAAATTCTCTGGCCGAAACCGCCTTTATGTGGGCAATCTAAATAGGGACACTACCGAAGATGAGCTGCGCGAGATCTTCAAGCCGTACGGCGAGATTGACGATATCTTCTCGAATTTTAACAAGAACTTTACATTCCTAAAAGTCGACTACCATGTCAATGCCGAGAAGGCCAAGCGCGCTCTGGACGGTTCGATGCGGAAGGGTCGCCAGCTGCGTGTCCGGTTCGCCCCTAATTTGACGATCTTGCGCGTCAGTAATCTCACCCAGTACGTGACGAACGAGCTGCTATACAAGTCCTTTGAGATCTTCGGCCCCGTCGAGCGGGCTATCATCACCGTAGACGAACGTGGTCGGCCCACCGGTGAGGGTGTCGTCGAGTTTGCCAAGAAGTCGTCCGCTAGCGCCTGCCTGCGCCTGTGCAACGAGAAGTGCTTCCTCCTGACTGCTTCACTCCGTCCATGCTTGGTCGAGCCAATGGAAGTGACCGACGACGACGGTCTGCCAGAGAAGACGATTAACAAGAATACGCCGGAGTTTTGCCAGGAGCGTTCCATCGGTCCGCGCTTTGCCGATCGCAACTCGTTCGAGCACGAGTACGGAACGCGGTGGAAGCAACTGCACTATCTGTACAAGACCAAGCAGGAGGCCCTGAAGCGGCAGCTGAAATTTGAGGAGGAAAAGTTGGAGGCTCACTTGGAGTACGCCTGCTATGAGCGAGAGACAGAACTCTTGCGCCAAGAGCTGAGAAAGCGCGAAGTTAATAACGAGCGCAAGAAGCTGGAATGGGAGATGCGCCAGAGGCAGGTTGAGGAAATGCGCAAGCGCGAGGAGGAGACCTTGCGTCGCCTTCAAGGCGAGATGCAGAACCATATGTTCCGCCAGGAGGAGGACATGCGCCGGCGGCAGCAGGAGAACAGCCTGTATATGCAGGCGCAGCACATGAATTCACTGCTGGACCAGGAAGAGGATTTAGGCGGCGAGGGAGAAAACGTCAATTCACCTTTTGAAGTGTTTAGAGTCAAGAATTCGACCATGGTAGGAAATAATTCCGGCCCCGGAGTTGGGCCCAATGCACAGGACTCCTTCGCTTTTGAATTTGTGACTAACAATATGAACCAAGGCGGAAATCAACGCGGAAATAATGGAGGAGGACGTCGTCTATTTTAGATACACTCTGGAGAGCTTACATATACATACAATACAAGGACGACAATCAAATATAAAACGTATTCTACTCACAGGCAATGAAAACGTTCATTTACACTTGACTTGACTTCGCCGTGACGAATCATTAAAACGAACTATTATCGTATCGTATCGTAAACCTATGCAATGCTGCACGACCCAAATCAATAAATCCATAAATACACTATGACTTTGTATACATGTATCTCAACAATGAAAAAATCCCTCTCAAAAAAGGAAGTTTTTGTATTATTTGAACCAAAACAAGCAAGCGATTAATACTCAAGTTAGCGCGCAAGGATAAGAAATTAAACCGATCTTCCATTTGTATTAAACAACAATAAAACACTTTGTTATCAATCAATCAATTTAAATCGTTTTTCTCTTTGTTTTATTTAATTGATTTAATATTTTTGAAAATAAAAATATACAACAGTTGACATAGAAATACCAAATTTTACACACGTCTTGCTCATAGATTTTTGTCTGGCTCAACAGTAAGAGGTAATAATAATAGAGTGCAACTTACTAATGATAAATTATAGAATTTTGTAGAGGATGCAGAAAATGTGTTCAGCAAATAGTGCCTCCGTTCGGTTCTGCCGGCTGGCTTGCGCACACACGGAATGAAATGCAGCAAAGTATCTAGTTGGTTTTTAGTTTGGAATACATGTGAAATACAGCAGCCGATGCCTCCGTCCGCCTCCCACTCCTCCGCTTCTCCACAGGCCAGCTCAGTCCGGAGCTTGCTCCGGAACCAAAGGCTTAGATCTCTGTCCCACACGATCGATCGGGTCACCGGTCACCCTTCAGTTCTTGACGGAAAACAGTTGCGCTATCTTGGAGGCGTGGCCTTTGAAGAACTCGTAGCCCACTTTGGTAGCGCTCTTCAGCCTATCCGTGCTGCTGCTGCTGTGACTGCTAACGGTGGACGTGGCCGTGGTTGATGTGGCCACGGTCAGTTCGCTTTGCGCCGCTATAGCTGGCTGATGGTGCTGTCCACCCAAGTGGCTGTGCGGGAACATGCGCCGCAGCACGTGATTAAAGCCGTTGAAAGCCTTGACGCCATTGGACTTGAACCGCTCGAGTCCGAAGGCTCGGATGGCGCGCGAGAATCCCAGAACCTGTGAACTGACGAAGGCGCGTCGCTCAGCCAGAGTGCTTCCGTCCGGCTGCTCGCTGTAAACAACGATTTCTTCGACGTTCTGTAAAGGACAACAATTAAGAAGAAACTTAGAAACTTGTTTTATAATTCAAATATATTCGTACACTTACCATTATCTTTTTCATCCCCAGATTCCGGGTGTATGTGGTGAGCGTCTTCTGGACCGGATCCAGCACCGAGTCCTCAACAATCTTGACCGGCACATTGTTGTAGAAGCGAGCTCCCCATCTTGGCACGGGATTGGTCTTTGAGAGCAGTCTACGCGAGCGTAGCTTGCCGTCGCGCACCTCCCGCGAGATGGTGTCTTCGGTGAGGACGTGTGTGCTGTAGGGATTTGGGTAGCGGTTCCAGTAGGCCACCACAACGTCCTTCCAGTTGTAATCGAACACGGTCTCCGTGCGGCAGGTGGAGGCCGTCACGACCATTGTGACTGTCCGCTAATGAACTCGTCCAAGAGAGAGTGAATAAAAGTGAAAACTGCGGCCTTCGTGACCCTGAGCTGAAAAGAAGAGAGCAGATAATCAATTGCAATCGCATGTTCCCGGCTATAAATAGGCATCGATCGGTGGGCGAACCTTCAGCGAGCCTGGTGGATTTCGGGGGCTTCTGCCGGCTCGGCGTCGGAGCTCCACGGGGCGTGCGGTAGCGATTCGCTGGTACACGCACACACTTTGATTTGACTGGCAGCTTGTGGTTATGATAGTTGACTTGAATCGTTTGCCCCTGCCCCTGGGCGCCTACTTCTCTGCACAGAGAATTTTGTTGTGTAACTGCGTCACAGCGGAGCACACACACAGGGTGCCTCGTCCAGTCTCCACGCTACTCCTGGGAAAGCTTGTGGGCGGTGCGTCTAGTTCAGACTTCAGTGTCCCCGTCTTCTGGCTGTCCACGGATTCATTGCTCCTGCAAATGAGTTTGTTTTTGCCAATTCTGAGTCCAATTCACGCCTGCTGGTCAAAGGCCATCCGGAAGCTGCTAGAGCGAAGTAGTGTTCGGGAAAGTTCTTAAAGGCGCTGTTGGTCACACTGTATCGCTACTCAGTAGTATGGCCGTTTTAACTAAGGTAAGTCTGTTTTTATATTAAATAATCATTTTTAAAAATTAGTTATATGTGTACCCTTCCTGTATTGCTATTTTTAGCGCAAAATAAACATTAAAATCTGTTTAATATGACGGCAAGTACTTTTCAGAGATGCCAGATATTACATTTCTTTCGAATTGGAAATTGAGATTTTTGTAGAATAACGGAAGGGTCATATTACTGCTACTACTGGGTATCAAAACAAAGATTACAAAGTAAATCTAACAAAACCTTTACAAAATGCCGGTAGATTGGTTCGGTTATGTGTACGCTGCCACGGTGGCCGCCGGAGGAGTCATGGGCTATGCCAAGGCGGGTGAGTTGGAGAATCCCCTGTGAAAAATGTCGTTACAAGCTCTATTGTGCAACCTCATGTACTTGCAGGTTCAATTCCATCGCTGGGTGCTGGCCTGGCCTTTGGAGCCCTGCTCGGCTATGGCGCCCATCTGAATTCTCAGGACACGCCACGCCCACTGCTCCAACTGGGCACATCCCTGTTTTTGGCCGGATTAATGGGAATGAGATGGAACCGGTCCGGCAAACTGATGCCCGCCGGCATGGTGTGCATGCTGTCGGTGGCCGCTCTGGTGAAGAATATTGCTACCTACAATCGGTATCTTCCCGTGCCCGCAGGCCCTAGGGGAACATAAAGCCTTCTATGTTGGGAATTTCCAAAATGCTCGACTTGCCAGGAGATTTTTTTAATACTTATTTTTCTTCATTTACACAACCATGTTAATTGATGTAGTCAATTTAATATCTACATTTGGTGATTGGAAACCTTGGTATAGCGCTGTGTCACTTTCTAAGCTAGCGATAAGATACTGTACTCGTTGGCCGACGAATAAATTTTATCATCTATGCTTTAGTCATCTTGCTGCACTTAAATAAACCCTGTTTTTACTTGAAACGCAATTTAAACAATATGAGCTTTAGGAATAAAAGTCAAATAAAGTTGTATTAGTATTAATTTTTTATGATATACTAAGTTTTTGAGCTTGATATTCCAACTCAATGGTTTATGTTGCTCTGCTTGCGGAGCCTTTGCAACATTGATGCGTTGCCATTATCGCTGGGTGTTGCTAAGCATGTTTCTAGCAACATTGGCCTAGAAACAATAGTAGCGCTATTTGCAGTGTTTAGTTTAAATTTGTATACCAATAAACGGTAATTTAGCCATCTTAGCTTACCTGTTCCACTCCAAATTCCCAGACCTAACTATATCCCAGAATGACAATACCATCAAATTTTTTATACAAGTAAAATTATAAATTTTTATTCTTAATTTATGTTTTTGTTTCTTTTGTGTGTGTGATAAATTTACAGTTTCATTTATTATACGATGTTCAGTTAACTACAACTAAAACTTAGCTATTACACATTTTTGTTGTCATATAAAAAGAGAGAGCATTAGGCTAGGTAAATATAGAGTAATGCAATTTTATTTAGAATTTAGACTTCTTACAGTTGGTAATACAATAATGAAATGAATATTTTAAGTTTTCTTGTAGGCAAAGTGCGGCAAGGTAAGTAAATGAACGATTCTCCACCTTTCTAGCAATTTTCTAAAAGAAAATTATAAATATTTTGTTTTTGTTTAGTAAAGAGTACAAATTACATATGTTTATCACATTGGAAATTGGGATAATTATTGGTTTTCCTTTCGATTGATTTGTGGCTCAAAGAATAATTTAGTTTGTCCGCCAAAACATGTGTGGGGGTGTGTGGGTGTGTATGTGTATAGATGAACTTTATACAGAATAATATGTACTATTTTACAAGAATTTGCATTAAATTAAATTATACAAAAATTATTATTACATAATATATGCATGTACTGAACGTAACAACATTGCATTTGTTGTTTGTGTTGCTTTTAACAGAGATTATTTTAAATTAGTTGCGGCTAGAACTAACAACAAATCAATAGTTTTTCATACGAAATAATAATAGTAATAAATTCTAGCTAAAAACACTTTTTAACTGCAAACATTTCCTCGTCCAATTTCGATGGCAGTGACGTCCGCGTGCCAGCTCCAAACGTTCCCCAATGTTGCTGCATTGCACTTTCACTAGAACGGAAACAGCTTCCAGTTAACCACTATGCCGGCGGAATGATGGAACGGAAGCGGAAACGGAACGGTGGAAACGAGAAGGAAATACAAGGAAAATTAGTGAAAATGTTATGTAGAAGAGCTTTTTGTGGCGTGCAAAAACAATGAGTTCTTATATTCTTATGCAGTTTATAGAGATATATATTTTTGCAGACGCCGACCATTATTTCGAATTAGGTGGGTGTGTGTGATATGTGCGTGTGTTCCAATCCATGCGTTTCCATCTGCCAAATTACTTTGTTTCACTCTTGCCATTCCGCTGCCTTATATTTAGTATGCAGAATGCGTTTATTTCAATTCCATTTGCTTGTTGATCAAATAATACTTAATTGCTACGGTTATAGATGTTTCGATATATCGTTTCATATATATTGATATTGCCTTCAAACAGTGTGTGTGCGTGTGTGAGGAATAGAGCGTGTATGTTCGTGTATGTTTCAATGCCAACTGTTTCATTTTCGACTTTATTGCGTATGTGTTGTGTGGTTTTGGTGGTGGAGTCGTGTGTGTTCGATGCAATTTTGGAAAAATAGAGGAACTAGAGGAAATCAGCGATGAGTTTTTGATCTTTCGATATTTTTTGATAGATTTCTTTTTGTTTGTGGTAATGAGAGAGTTTTCTGCAAGCATGCTTTATGAGGTCGAGGTCGGCGGATGTGTGAATGCGAATGTCCCTACTATCTGCCGTTTCGGAGGCGAGCGATGATTTCAACTGAAATGCAATTCGATATTATACTAGTTCATGCCAAGATATTAGGGAATTTAGTTTCAAGAACTACCATTCGGTACTACAAAGTTAAGAGGGTGTATATGATCGATGCAATGCCAGATGCCAAATGCTTAAAATAGGAGCAAATCCATATTATAGCTAAATGGATCGTTATGAGTTTAGCCCTGGTCCTTTTGCGCTTCCCTTGGCCGCAGCAACGCGCCGACGACGTCAACAACCAGGATTATATATTGATAAATTAATTAAAAAAGGCAGGCAGCAGAGTAATAAATAGGAATAGAGGAGTACTACTAGTAAACTATCGCAAATCCATGCTCTACTTGATATATCGTAGCGTACTTTAGGGCCAAGCTTTAGACTACTGAGTTAGGAACCCGACTGAATGCTGGATTGGTTTGGGCTTACCGCACGCAAGGATAACGAATCGGTATCGCTATCTGTATCGGTATCGGTATCGGTTTCGATCGGTTTTGGCATTTACTTGTGTGTGATGCGTGTTGCTTTGTTTAGTGTGTGTGGATTTGTATTCTGATTGGTTTTGGGGGTAGCCGTTGAAGGATGCTGGAGGTTCTCCAAACTCTCTGGAACTGTGATCTGTGATCTGTGTTTGTTTTTTGTTTTTCTTGTTTCTTATTTTTCAGGCTAGCAGTAGGTAGTAGTAGCTTAAGCTAATTGGTAGCAGAGACGTCGCATCTTCTTGCAACTTCGTTACATGACTCGTGTACGTCGTATTAGTTTTTGTGTCTTGATTTTGGGTTTCGGTTTCGGTGTCGCGGCGGTCTCCGTGCCATTACTGTTGCTGTTACTGTCCAACACCGCTGGCAGGTTGTTTGTGGTGTCGCCAATGTAGTTGGTAGTCTGTTCTTGGGGACTACTACTGCTACTACTAGTTTGGTATGCCTTAATACTACTCCGGTTGGGCGTACGTTTTAGGAAGGCGCTGCCCCCGCTTGGCTGCTCCTGCGCCTGCTGTTGCTGCTGCGCCGGCTGCTGCTGCGAGGATGTGGCCGAGCTGACCGAGGACGACACAAAGGTTGTGGTTGTGGTGGTGGTGGCCGTCACCGCGCCATCATGCAAGGCTTGCAGTTTTTTAAAGTACGCATCGAGGAATGATGATGTGGTTATCGGTTTGGCGGTTGCTGTTGTCTTTTCGGTGATCGGTGTCGGCGCAGCTTTGGTTGTGGCTGTGGTGGTGGATGGTGTGTGGAACTTACGTTTTTGCCGCTCAATCGCTTCATTGCTCTGAATGCCGGCAGTCGCCTCGTTCTCCTCCTCGGGCAGGCCGCCATCCTGATGCTGCTGCTGCTGCTGCTCGTCCTTGTTGCGGTTCGGTTTCGTGTTGCTGCTGCTGCTGGTGCTGGTGCTGCTGGTTACACTATAATTTGTAAGGCGTTTTTGTTTCTGTACCAAGGGTATTTCGACTATCGACTGTTGTTGTTGTGACTGCTGTTGCTGTTGTTCTGGTTGCAATTTGGTGGCATGTTGTTGTGTCTGTAGCATGTGTAGATAGTATTGGATTTGTTTGCGTAATTCGTGTGTATAGATTTGGAATAGGTTCGGTGTTTGTGTGGTTGTTGTTGTCGGTTTGGGTGTGGACGTAGTGGCCGAGGTAGCAGCGGAATTGCTGCTGCTGCTGACGCTGCTGCTGACGCTCGTCTGGACCAGGACTCGGTTTTCGGGTAGTATGCGATGCAGATAGCCAAAGGATTTCGATTTGGGCCTAATGGTGGTCGAGGTCGTGGCAGCAGCAGAGCCACCGGCAGCAGCAGCAGCAGAGCTCTGCTCAAACTTGTTGTCCTGCCGATTGGCCTCCTGCTCCTCGCTACTAGTGTTGCCCTCATCCTGCTCCTCCTCATTACTCTCGTTCTCGTTCTCATTCGCATTCTCAGTCTCATCCTCCTGCGAATCGGTCTCCTCACTACTATTTTCAATATCCTCCTCTGCATCTTGTTTCTTGTTGTTGAGTTTACTACGGGTATTTTTTGTTTGCAGGTTGTTGTTGTGTTTTGGTGTGCGTATTGTTGTTGTTGTTTTCGAATTGGTGTGTAAAGGTGTAAAAGTTTGTATATTAAAATATTTGTTTGCTGAGTGTTTTCGTGTGTACTCAAAGGTTGTATGTGTTTTGTATTTATTTTTTTTTAGTAAGTAGATAAGTCTTAGCTTACACAACAAAAACTACTGGAAAAAACAGTCTCTTCTAAGGGATTTACCATTTATACTGTACTCACTTGTATACTAAACGATAGTTGTGTCCATAATCGGGAATAATATTGGAGGGCAGTGGTGTGCAGCGACCATCCAGACAGTGCTGTGGATTCGTGGGAGAAAAATAATTAATTCTGGGTTAATTTAGAATTTATTCAAGATGTCTGGATCCTTGAGCTGGCTTGAAAACCAACCTAAAGGTTTCATAAGGCGTTCTGCATCTTATTCATTACTTCATGCTACTTCTTACTGGTTTTGTTCAGGGGAATCTAATCCAAGCTACTTACATAACCATTACCGCAGGCCGAACCCTCAGCCGCTGGTCTGTAGGCCACACAGTATCCTGTCTGGGCGTCGAAGCAGAAAAGCTGGGCGCACACTCGCTCGTCCTTGAAGCAGGCATATGTGCCTCTATCCCTGCGGCACTGGGCGTCCAGCGAGAGTAGGGTTCCTGGCAGCGAGCGACCCAAGGCGCTGTCCTCATGCGGGGCATTGTGCAGACAGGTGGCGGTGTCTCCACTGGAAGCAGTAAAGTAAATCAATATTCCATCCCCTTCAAGGAAACCCTTAAACTCACTTGAGGAAATGATGGAAACTCTGGACTGTGCAGGCGGACCATCTGAAACCTCGCTCCGTGTGGCGCAGATCGGACATGATGTAGCCATCCTCCCAGCGGCAACGCTGGGCACCCGGTCCGCCCAAGTAGCTGGGCGGTGGCGAACCGTCATGGACCGCTCCCAGCCTGAGAAGCATAAGAAAAAAATTGATATAGAAACACGACCGCAGAGCATGAGACACATTTTGATTGAGCGGGGAAAAATGTTAATTGATTAATTGCACGCCGAATGATGTCAAACGGAAATGCAAACGAGTTTCATTGACCAGTTTCCAGCGGCGGAAATTATTCATGTTTTTGTTTGTATTTTTTTTTTATTTTAGTTTGGGTGCCAAATGAACTCCCGATCGGGGATTTGGGGCGTTAAATAGAGTGTGTCTCTGGGGGAAGTGGAAGGTTCCGCTTGCCAATCCACCAATAAACGGGCAGAGATCAAACAGATCATGTTTATTTATTGCAAAAAACATGATCTTTATTAAGGAGTGGCGATAAACAAGGTTTGAAGCAATATTTAAAGATTGTACTTTAAAATATTTTAAAATTAGCATATAGAAGAGACAGACTTAATGATACAATTGATAATAATTTTGTAATAATTGCATTGCAGTTTAGACCCTTTTTGAATTTTTCCCTTCAATTAAAACTTATTTTAAGCCTCTTTTAAGACCCAAAGACTCTCTTAAAGGTATAAATTATATATTGGGTATAAACTTACAAATGTCCCACTTCATGGGCAGCCACAATGATGCCGCTGAAGCCGCCGGTGTCCTCGATAATGGCCACGCTGTTCACCTTCTCCAGTCGCTTGTTCACCACGCATGCGCCGCCGACGTAAGCGAAGCCTTTTCCGAAAGAAAACACACCGAAAATCAGGCAATTAGTTGCTTGTTTTGTGGTTGCCGCTTTTCTCAAACATATTTTCTTTTTCATTATCTTTTTCTCTCTCTTGTCCAACAGGAAGTTGACAATTTTTTTCAAGTCGCCAAACGCTGTTGCAGTTATTAAATGAAAAATCTAATGTTGTTTTTTTTTTGTGCAACTAAGCAATTAGTTTTTCTCTTTTCGCTGTCAAGCATCGTATTTTATTTTTACATAATAACTGTAACCGCTGAGAGAAGCGTGTGCTCGTGAGGGGGACGAGGGGAGTAAGTAAATCGATGTGAGAGAGCAATTAATTAGTAGGTGCATTTAAATGTGTAAATTTAGTCACAATTACCAAGGCTTAGATACGGTTAGTCCAGATCCCAGAGTAGCTTATAATTCACCAGTGTTAGTAAGTTGAGAGAGTGTGACTTACTTAGAACTATATAGAATATATTTAAAGCTATAAGAATAGTTCACTGTTTAAATGAATTCCAAAACCATATTTTCGCCTAAAAATAATTATAAAGTAATCTTTTCTCATCCTGGAAAAATTAAGTAATTCACATAATCCTTTTTTCCTTTCATATGTTTTTTTTAACGCTGAAACTCTAATAATATTTTTTATTTATTAATAACACACATAATTGAAAATATTTTTTATTTGACAACAGAACGGAAACGAAAGTTTGAGAAGACTTGTGTTCCGGAAATAAACATTCCATGCAGTTGACACAAGCAAATGCAGGAAAAGTACGAGTGAAAATTGAGAGATATGTACATAAACAAACAAAGACAGATCGATAGGCAAAGAAACAGAGTTTTCTGTACAATTTAAAGGCAGCTTAGATTTGCCGGAAACTGTACAGTTTGAGGAGCACGCCACAAGATGGCGCATGCGCGCAGCCATTTCCTGTTCTTGGCGTTCTTTTTGCTTGCTGTACACAGGCGCGTGCGAGACAGAAACAACACACAGAAATTCGAGTCTCAGAAAGAGAGAGGCGGTAGGGAAAGAGATAGAGGGAGGATAAAAATAGAGACAAAGAGACGTGCATGAAATTCAATTAAATTTGCTTGATTTTGTTGATGATGGAGCGACGCATTTTGGGTTCGGCGGTGGCCGCCTTTAATGTTATTTATTTTTAACGCGTTTGCTTAACTTCTGTGTTTCTTTTTTGCCAGTTTTTTGCTTTTTTTTCATTTATCTGTACAGATGTTGGCTAACAAATTGGCAGCTAGTGGCTGGGTCTTTACCTGCGGTACCGCGATTACATTCACCATAAGCGGAGGTGCGACGGCACATATCGAGTCTGCGGGCGAAAATTGTTCAAAAATGCGTAGAAATTTTTAGATTTCGTTTCGTTTTGGGGGTTTTCAGCTTCATTTAATCAATTATCTCCCCACGGCGTTTTGATCGATAGTTGTTTTCGCCTCGCCTCGATCGGATATATCGAGAGCAATTTGGGCACAAATATTTTGAGTCACAAATGGTGGCAGTTTTTGAGCAGAGTAACGAGCAGAGGAGTAATTAGAAGAGACCTGTCTACAGAGAACCAAAGGGTTAAAGGCCCTGTAAAGTCCAACGAATTTAGATACTGAAAAAGGACCTTACATTCTATCTTAACAAAGTATTGTTTAGTTCATTCCTAATAAAATAAAATATATTTTTATTGTCAGAATCTGCTCAACTCGGAAAATTGTTAGTTATTTTCTTTAGTTCATTTAGTTCCTCTTGGAACTGTATTCTTAGATTTATCTATCTAATAATAAAATTTCTCTTTAACAATGAGCAATACATAGTCTTAAGGGAGTCAAAAATACCATAAAGCAATAATTAAATAATTATTCATAACTAATTAAACTTTTTAATCAGCTTATTGGGCTTGTTTCCACTAAAATCTACAATTAAAGGCCAAACCTTGATACCATATCCAAGATGTATATTCTTATAGCCTGAAACCTCTATGAAAAACCAAGTTGTGCCTTCATAATTATAGCTAATAATCTCTCAGAATCGACCGATGAGATTTCTCACCATAAGGCACACAAACCAAAATTAAATGTTAAGCTAAAACTCAATGTAAATGTATGCTCCAACCAATGAAACCTTAAAGCAGCTACAAAATACTGAATAAATCAACCGGTTTAATGCTCTACACAAATTAGTTTAACGCTTCGCAAGATTAACTTTTTTCTTTTTCTTAAATGTTGTAAATTGTCAGTGTCTGTGTCTAGTGTGAGAATGTGTCTGTGTCTGTGTCTGTGGTGTATAAGTAATTGATTAAGACCCACACGCAAATTTAGTCAACTTAACTTTGTTATTTTTTGTTTAATTTCTTGTAGCTCGAGAGGTGCAAACCAAAAACTAGCTAAAATATGTTAAACACTCGCAATGACATTTGTTCTATGTGCGTGTGAGTATGGGTATGGGTATGGGTGTGTGTTTGTGAGAGTCTAAGTCTAGGATTTTCCTTAAATTTGGTTTTTGAAATCTGTCTTTACCCGCTGTGCCCTTGGTGCAACGACCTCCTTTACGCCTGCGACACATATCATACCTAGACGCGAGTATTCAATAATATTTATATGTATTTCGTGAAATTTCGGAAATCTTTGGTAAAAGTAACTTTGGTGATAGAGAAAAGAGGGTTAAGAGAGAAAAGGAACTGCTCGTTGAACGTTTCACTGTCGATCCTGCAATGAGAACTCAAAACACACAAGATAACTTGGCCAGATCCCCCTTATGCACTCACTTGGTTATGGCCACGGCAATATCGTAGACGGGCAGGCGTCGTTCCCGGAACAGATACTTTCCCATGTCCGTAAGGGCAGCGGCTGAATCAATGGCATCCCGTCCCACTCGGTTACGTTCTAGGTAGGGTGTGGCATCACGACCCTAAAAATTGGGGGAAATTAAAGGTTAATAAGGCATTATTAGAGTAATTATTAATATGGAATATATAACAAGTTGAAGAAGTGTTTTGTTAAAGAAGTTTCTTATAAAAACAGTTCTGTCTTCGATATAGTTTGATATAGGATTTATCTTATTTCAGATAAGATTTCGATTTCCTCATACAATTATATTTCGAAGACTGTTAAAACAGGTATATTTCAAAGACTTTTTACGAACATGTCTATTTCGAAGACCTTTTAAGAACTGGTAAGCTTTTAACCCATTTTCAACTCAGCTTATTCCTAATATTAAACTCTAATTAACCCCCCGAAGCTGACACTCGTAAAATTGAATATAAAACCCAAGTACCTAGTGGCCCACATAAGAATGCAGTAGGCCATCATCATTAGATACTAAAAATGGCCAAATATTCGTAAAAAATCCCGATGCTGTGATGCAACTGATTTGGCATTTTGCCTGGATGATGCGGAGTGAATGGTAAGAGCTTCGGGTGAAATATTTATGGCCCATTCGATGGTGAAAATGAAGCTGGAAACCAAAGTCGAAACGGAAATCAAGTGAACGTGAAAAACGTGCTGCAAATGCCGCCGAGTCAAGCGATAAGGCCAATGCAGCAGCAGATGATCATCGTGGCAAATGCACAGAGAAGTAATATAGGTTTTTTTTTATAGTTTATAAATAAGTATAAAATTTTAGATAATATTTGTTAATTAAAAAAAAACATCTTATAAAGAGAAACATCATTTAAAATTGAATTCTAATAGAGAATTTTCTGTTTTAGCCTTGAAACATGCCTGTATTTTTTTGGTTTTCTTATTATTATTATTATTAGTATGGGATAGGATTTGGTCTCTAAAATCTATTCCATATATCATCTCGAATTTTTGCTAAGTAACAATGGTTTTTGATCGCACCTACATAGAACCCAAGAGTCTGAGACAAAGAATTCCCATTAAATTATTTAAAAATCAACAATAAAGTGTCATAGCTCCATAACTCTTCATAAAAGTGTCAGGGCCACATTCATTTCCACTGCAAAACCAAGTTATGACAAATGTCTTGCTTCACTTAATCCAAATAAATCTTTGGTATTAGTTCCACTATGACTTAATTTTTCTCCGTGTTTGGATCACCGATCGAAACGGGCAAAGTCAAAGTCGTGTGGGCTTCCTTTGAAATTTCGTTGCTTTTGATTGTTAGGCTAGGCCACCGAGGAAAACCAGTTGCAATTGTGCGTTGCATAATTGGAGCTGCAGTTGCAGTTACCGGTTGCAGTGGCAATTTCATCAGTTATGTACATCCGAGGGCAACTTTCAGCGGTCGTATATCCACAACAATGAATATATAAAGTAAGCTCACTCGCGTCGTGACCGAAGGGGCGGTTCAGATATTGACCAAAGTGACAGCTACATAAATTAAAATAACACAATTGTCAATCACTTTGAGCCCTAGGCAAATCAATATGTTAATACGGCTCCGGGGCTAATCTGAACCAGTTGCACTTCCAGTTCGAGCCTCGGTCTCCGGTGCAGGTGATAAAACCAAAGTTAAGTGACAGACCGCACTCGGTTGACACATTTGATTTGCAGCCATTTGCCAACTGCAGAAAAAAGCGAACTCGGAACGATAGAGTCACTGATAGATACTCCGGCAGCAGGCTGCTTGTATCTTACTCGGTTCCCAGGTCTTTTGATAAATTACCAACTAACCGGACGGACAGCAGATGTCGAGGAAATGAACACGGGCTGACAAAGTGATCCATAAAGACATACAAGAGCAAACATCTCGGAGCGTAGTTTTGAAATCACCGGCATATAACATCCAGCAGATTGCCAAATGAGATGCAAAACGTATCCGCTCGATTGGGTGTATCTGTATCTGTATCTGTACCTGTGGCGTAGCTCTCCAGCATTAACAGTCCGCACTCGAAGTCTATCCGTTGGATCTGACACATTGATCATTTGAGAGTGCGGGCACGTCGTTCTCCCGAATTCAAAAAGACAAAAACAGCAAAATTCGAATTGAATTTTTGGTAATTTTCGACAGACGAAAAACTATCAAGAATTTTAAATGCTTCGACTGTGTGGCCTTGGAACCGAATCAAACCGAACCGAGTGGGAAAGGCAAACCTATGGAGTTCAGATCGGAATTCACAAAATTACAAATAATTGTTATGGAATTGCAGTTTGAGTGGTTTATTAGAGCGCCGAAGATGATACTCCGTCAATTTTGGGCTTGTAAGTTCTCTAAAGAAGATGGTTTTAAGTATTTCAGTAAAATATTAATGATAATGTATTACACAATCCCTGCTATATGCAAACTAATTGCTGTCCAAGCTATTTCAGTCCCGGCAATTCCCAGACCTCAACGACCATACACGACCATCAACGTCACCCCAAGTTGGCCTGGGAAAGACAAACCTTAGACGACGACGACGGACCACCAACAGACAGCTGAACGCGGTCCCTCTCCCGGCTGGACCATGGATGACCTGGCACATCTTTGATTACAGATTGCACAATTCAAGTGGCAACTTGTGCAGCCAGCATTTGTCAAATAATCGGAAAAAGCCACGAAAAGTAAGGAAAAAATATATAAAAAAACTTATCAAAAGAAACTGTCAGTTAGGACCTAAAATGTAACCGAGCCACGACCGGGACCGGTTTGCCTTTCCCCCGAAAATGGAGTACAAAGTACGGCAAAAATTCAAAAATAAACTAAAGCCTCGCGACAGTTTTGCAATAGCCTTTTGTGCGTAATTAAAAGCAAAATGAAAATGTTATATATATTTTAATTTAATTTCGCAGGCTAGTCGCAGCCATAAACTCCGGTTTTCCACGGCGCCTTTCCTTCGGTGGGCCGGGCATATAAATCTTACGGGGCATAAAAAAAACTGTCATTGCAATTGCCTGTAATTTCTAGCATTTCGCAAGGCTGGTCACTAAACTATCTAACAGGGTGGTGGACACTGGCTCACACCCACTCGCACAACACACACACACACACACCCACCCAATGACATACGCTTTGACTTTCGGCGCCCACACAGCGGATAAGTCTGAGCTGGGGATTGGGACACCACCCACAGAGCGGAGCCGTTAGGCTTTTGGGTCAAGATATGAGGGCGACTTTTCCTTTTCCAATACTCTATAACTAGCCACGAGTCCTTGGGGAAGCGGATTAAATTAAAAGGTAATAAATCAATAATTTAAGGGTATATTTAATAGAAAGATGTTGCTTTGTCTTTGTTCATATTTCATTAGTAAATTAATAAGAAAGCTTTATAAAACTGCCTTTCAAATGTTGCTAATTTAAATAAAAATCAATTTCCTTAAATAAGTTGTGTTACCTAAAAATTAAACTATAATCCATTATCTTAGCTACTAAACACCTACATGAATATGCAATTATTTTGATTTGTGTTCAAGTTAAACAAAAAAATATATGAAACTTAATAAACATTCACAAAATACTTTGCTGGGGTGGAGTTGAAAATCGGATTATACACAAGTCATAACGATTATCCGCTTTGCCATTTCCCCGTTAGGGTGTTGAATACAAGACGAATTTTCCGGCTTTTCCGGCATCTCCCCCTCGTGGCAACCATTTATTTGTTTATTTATTTATTTGCCTGCCTGCCGCTGTGTCCGAGCTGTGTGGCACGTTTCCATTTGCATTAATGCAATTTATGTTTGTCTGGCACTTGCATTTTTGGCTACCGGCACCCTATATATACACCAGGGACTCATGTGGATATGGGGATATGGATATGGGTCTGCCCTGGGGCCAACACCTGGCCAGCGCCCTATCCCGGGCCTTCGTTAGTCGCGGAATTTGTTATGACAACTTGCAAATATGAGAGCTGGCAAGAGCAATATATGTAGTATCTTTTTTTTTTACTTTTTCGATTGGGTGTGTCGCTCCATGCATTATTTGGCATTTCTGTGGCACTTTAGATAGAGTCGTCGAGATAAGACTGGCTCGGGGGAATGCCAAATGTCGATTGCCGCTGAAATTGGGGGATAGTCCAGAATTCTGGCAGGAAGTCAGTCGAACCATTTTTCTGCTGCTCCACCCAAGGCGGATCCATTAATCACTTGGTGGAATTCCTTCGGCTGATAGCGCTGTGCTGCAGGTGATCATAACAAGTCGTAGATACAGATTTATAAAGCCAACACTATATATCAGATGGCAGAGCTTGGGATTTGTGATTTCGCGTGGGGGTAGGTAGGAGCTTAAGTCGGCTACCGACTTGACTTGAACTTTTATCTGTGACATTTAATTAACATTTTAATTAATTGCGGGCAACTTTCCGTTAGAAGCTAAACAGCCTGCCCCTGTAGTCCCCTCTCCCTGCCTGGCCGCTACAAGTGTCGAACGCATTGGCGCTGCGCTTGCGCCACACACATATTTCAGTGCGGCCACAGCGGCAACGTTGCGTATGCGCAATTTATTAGGTGCGTATCGTGTGGCGAACATGGAGAAATACGTCAAAGCTCGACGGGCTGTTACTTAGTATTGGATTTCGCAGTAATTGAGTGAGTTGAAAGCGCAGTTTGATATATAGTTTATAACTTTAAATGAGTGTTTAGTAATGAATTCCCCTTAAATCATAACTTTTGTGTTTATATTGAATTTTATTTGGACTTTATTGGAGGCTTCTTAACTTGTACCTAACTGATACTCTCCCCGTTTACCCTTTTCTACTAACCAAAAAAAAAAACATTTAATAATCCCCCTTGGCCAAAATGTAATTTGAGCGCTCGCCACTCGATTAGAATTTTTGATTTGGCCAAGTTTCGCTCTTAGGAGCTAAGAGTGGCCCACGTAACTGGGTTGGCACTCGATCAGAGCTCATTGTTCTGCCTCCCATTACCTAGAGAGGGAGGTGGGGAAAAATAATGGCTCGATTTGCAGTTCTTAACGCCTTCGGAGCCCGAGCACAGACACTCGGCCAAGTTACGCAGTTTATGGCTTATTAATGCCGCAGCGTTTTGTTGTCATTTTGTTGCGGCTTATTTATTTATTTTCGACTCTCCGCCGAGTTAGAATCAATTAATTGAACAACTCTCCGCCGAAGTGGTTGCCTAAGTAATTCTCTTAGTTATTTGTCAATCGGTGATTAATTTATGTGACTCGGGGATTTCGTGCATTGGGTGTCTCGTTGGCTCTTTTTGTTTTATGAAATAAGCGATTGGCAATTGGAAAAGGCATTCGGTGTTTTGTTACTGTCATTGGGGTCAAGCTGTTTGGGTTTTTCAAGAGTTCGCACTGATATTATGGCTCTAAATATGCAAGAGTGATTGGGGTACGGGCTCCTGTGTTGGCCCAGCAATTTATCAAGCAAATCTCTTCCGATTTAAATATGTTTCATAAAGTTGTTTTGATTTCTTGTTCGGTTTTTTTTACGACTTATCGGATATGTGTGGCCAATAATTTGTTGCCCAACTTAAATTCTGAGTAATTACCCGACTTCCATACTTCTTTTTTTTTGGTTTTGTCGCCACATTCATTAGCGGCATGGAAACTGTTTAGCGACGGATGCCGAGATACATTAGGTCTATCTGAATCCGAGAGATACGATATGCGTACGCATGTGGGCACAGATCGCACAGAAGAGGAAGTCTGCGGTGTGTGTGTGTGAAATTGGGCAAAAAAAAAAAAAGAAACACATGCCAAACGAAAAAAATCTGATCTGAGTCAACTTTGGCTAACGCTGGCTGCAGTTAGCGTGGCCCATTAGATTATGTAACCACGGCCAACACGCAGTCGCAGTTGCAGTTGCAGTCGCTGCGGCGGCGGCGGCTGTTGCATTATTTATGCGGTCTGAAAATAATTTTTTGCCTCCGCTGCCTCAGAGTTAGAGCCAAAGCCAATTGACGTACTTAGGGTAACCCGTCGACATCGTTGTCTCCTCGGAGTTGGAGACGGAGTCAGAGCTGGAGCTGGAGTCGGAGCTGGAGCAGCCGTTGTCGTGTGGGCAGCCGCTTGATGCAACCGGTGGCGTCTGTGCTGCAGGTGCCCCAATCCCAGTCTGTGCCAATTTTCCACTTTCGTGTGCTGGCTCTGCACTTTCCAGCCTGCACACATCACTTGGCCCACTCGCTCTCTCTCTCTTGGCCACGACAAATGGCTTCCTGAACCGACGGACGGCGAACTGATTTGTGTGAGAAAGTCTAGGTCCCGGATTGGGACAAAGCGAAATGGTAGCACAGCCACGAACGATGCTATAATGTTGTCAAAGTGTTTTATGGCTCTCTCGGTTATGCAATCAAATTAGTTGAATGTTAATAAGTGAAAGATGTTAACAGAGATCAAAGAGATCACTCACGAACGCCATAGATCATTGGTTGTAAGAGCCGCACATGGGGAAACATTTCTTATGACTTTTATGGTGTTCATAAATGTCTTCCTGGGGTTCTAAAATATTTGGCTGAATCCAGCTTTAAGCTGATTTTTTACTATAGGGTTTGTATGGTTGAAAACCAGCAGAAAACGGGCTAAGACTAGATGTTTATGGTAGCATGTTCTCTGGGTTCTTTTATGCATATTAAAATCTTAATTCTTTTATATATTTATGAGGTTATAAGAGGTTATTGTGGGCTCTACAAAAAGCTATTTATTTTTTATTTAACATATTTCTATACATTTTACTAAGCTATCCTAATTCCCTCCTTCTAAAAAAAACACTTCAGGACACCTCAGCCAGAAGGTTAAAGCCAACTTTTCTCGCCAGCTCCATTCGCGTGGCCATAAAATATTTTTGCTGCTAATTTTTAGTAGAAGAAACAAAAATAAAAAAGAAAAACATTTAGCAAGGCTCAGAGAGCAGGCACGAGTGAGCACACAACACACGGAGCCAAACGAAACGAATAAAAAACTTGTTAAAATTTGTTGGCCTGGCTTTAACCAAATTGATTGTTCACATTTTTTCTAACGAATCGAAGCGCATGCGTTGCATGTTTTTTCGATTTTTCTATTTTCAGCCAGATTCCCAGATCGTGACAGAGTTCATTTGGAGCGGGCTAGCTTGCGGCTACCACTCTGACCCAAATTGGCAAGGGGCCCATATTGGAGTCAGGGGTCAGAGTTGAGCTACCCAAATGGATTACTCAATTAGCCAAATGAAAGTTGAATTTGCGGCTGCCGTTGCCGTTGCGATTGTGTAATGATCCCCCGCTGGAGGCTTAGTCAAAGTAGATTGATTTCGGGGTTACTTACTCGTGAAATTATAATGCCGGCAATGCTGATGCGTATTCTGGGTCCCTTCAGCAGGCGATACCTCAGATCCACGCCGTTCCAGAAGGAGATAAAGTAGCGTTTGACCTGGGGAAAGAGGAGGATATAACATATAATGCACGTATGTATCTGTCAGAGGAATAAATATATCACTCTGCTAGGCTTTCATCTCAGCCGCATCTGTATTCTATTCTTGGGATTCCTACAAGCTAGAACCCAAGAACGCACCCAGTTCGGCGAGACATATAAATCTTCAGAAGCGAGTGATGTGCATAGTAATTATATTTACGAGGAGCCATAAATAAAGTACCAAAGCTAAGGAAGCCTGACTGACAAAATCTTAAAGTTATATCCACTTTTATTTGAAATACAAACCATAACTGAGCTGTATTCCCCCTTCGGGATTTGTCTAGCCCGAGCCATCTATCATATATCTATCTATATCTGGGCTGGCATAATATCTACACATGTAGCGGCCAAGAAACCCACAAAAAGAAACAACTTTTACAAAGCCTCTCTGGCTGCGAAATCCCCTCCGGGGCTGGACTGGGTGCGACGTGTATCGACGGCATCGCAAAGCACACGCAGAGACAATCCCGGCTGTCTGCAAGCGCAGACAACTTCATTCGCGGCCCCGTCTCTTAATTTCTTTTTCGTTTTTACTACCCATTACTTATTTTTCCCCCCATTTTTTAGCCATTTGGTTTTCCAATTGCGCTACCTGTCACGCACACGTACCTGCAAATTATCGCCGCCATGGAGCCGGTAGCCATCGTAGTCCACGATGACCAGGACCTCGGGATAGATGATGTACGGTGCCTGGCGGCGCGAACGGATCCGGGACTCGGCCGTCTGGGGTTCCGTCTCCAGGGCCCCTTCGTCCTCGTCGTTGAGGTCCTCGAAGTCGGGACTCTTGGGCGCACTGCGGCGACTGCGACGCTGGCGACGCTGCAGCCTCTCGAGCTTCTCGCTGGCCAGCAGATCGTCGGGCTCCATGAAGGCTGTGAATAAACAAAAACCGGAAATGGTGAATTAAGCCACAGAAAATTAAGCAAAAATCGCAATGCTGGAATGTCTTTATTATGATATAAGAAGCTGGACAAGTCAGGTAGCCGCACAGTTAACTGTATTGAGTATAATTTTTTGGGGCATTTTGTCCGGTGAGTGAAATAGCAGGCATTAAATAAATAACTTTATAGTGGTTATAGCTGGAATTTTGGCGCCACCAACTGCTAGGGGTAAATGCATTCAGCGAAGGGCGAATTGTTACATTGAACTCTTGTGGCTTTTACGATTACGTTACGTTACGTCTTCTTATTTCGCATTTTGTGGTAAAGATCAAGCAGGAAATGCTATCGCCCTCACGTCGATCTCTGGGGGGAGATTTATGGAGCTGGGTAGTGGCTTTCTATGGCATTCTATGGGTCAATGAGCCCATTAAGGATGTAGCCTGCTTCTCAGGGGCCACGGATTGATGGTGATGGTGATGATGATGATACTCACCAAAGTCACTCAGCTGCTCTTCGGCGGCGGTTGCCTCACGCTTGAAGATGATGTGGTGCGACTCCTCGGGATTGGGACTCAGTTCGTGCGGCAAGGGTTTAATCACCAAATCGTGACCGATGCTGCCCTCCTGAAATATAGAAAAAATAACAAGGTGAGAAAGGGTTAGATTTGCTAATTAATTACATAGAAGAGGGAAGGGTCTGAGGCACAATTATAACCGTGAGTGAAGTTCTTTTTCTTGCTCTGCATTAATAACATTAAATTAACATGGACATTTGTCAAACCACTGACACCGGCGACCGACTCCATTTCGGGCAGTGCAGACCACCGACGGACATTTAAATAATTTATTGAATTTGTTTTAGCCAACATTCTTGGCCGAGTCTGCGCCTGCGCCTGCACTCAGCAATATGAATATGAGTTGCGTTTGAATGACGCTGGCCGAGTCATAAAAATTAGCTGCAATTTGCATAGTTGCACATTTTATGCAAATAAACCGCGATCTAGATAAGAAATGTTTCCACACTATTCTTGGCCGCCCTCCCTGCCGCCCGGTACGTTTTTATCGCCTCTGTAATTGCAATAATTAGCGGAGAATAAAAGACCCAGCGGGCCAGAGGCCTTGAAAAAGGTTAGCCACTAAATTGCCGAGTGAACATATTTAGCCAACTAAATGCTTTCGATTCAATTTGCTTACGATTCCGTTTCAGCTTTAATTGGCTTTTTGTTTATCGATCATCGGAACTCCCACTTGACGGGCGTGAGCTGGGCTAATTAAATCTCGGCAATAATGCTATAATTAAAATATTAACAGTGAGTGAAGCCGGTTGGACATTAGAGCTACTGCGAGAACGGGCCACCAGCTGAGATCACGCCAAGTTGGGTACTATAAATAAGGGGAAATGAGTCAGGTGCTTCTTAATTTGGTTCATTTTCCAACAGAGTCCCATGGGAATTCAAAAATGAAGCAGTTTCAAGGTGAGTTCCCAGCAAATGACTTAGGCAACGAACTTGGTTTTGCTCTCAATACTTCGGCTCGGCGGGCATTTATTGAAAATGCCAAAAAACGAAATTAAACAAATACAAAACGCCAAAGTTCAATGTCCCCGCACACGCGACTTCACTTAAATGTCAACAGCAACCAGCCGGAGCAGCAGCAACAACGACATGTGCCATAAACAAATTGCAGGCAAAGCCAAGCAACAAATTGCCACTGATGACATGGGCCAAGACGTAGCCCGGCCAGAGAGCAGCCACTTCAAATGCAACTCGAGTGCATTGAAAATTGTTGGAGCTTGAGCTTGAGCTTGAGCTGGAGCTGCCTCTGGAGCTGGAGCTGCTGCTGGTGCTGGCCGCATCTCGCTGGGCTCTTGAATTATGATAAATATTTGAGTTAGCGACACTTAAATGGCTTTTGGCACACAGTGCGTATGATAAATGTGCGAGATAAAAGCCTGGCATTCACATTGAAAGTAAGTTGACAGCCATAACGAGGAGAAGGTGCCAAAAAGAGCTGAGCAAACAGCTCAATCACGTTGTTTCCTTCTCTTATTTCCCAACTTCTCTTTTTTATGGAATTCAAACAAAAATAATACTTGATTTGGGCATAAATTCTGTCTGTGTCAACACAGTTAATTTAGTTTTATTTGCCATTTGGCAGATCTTTTAATTTACGCGGCTGGCTGGCATTTTTTCCCCCCTCTCCACACAAATTTTTCGTGTTTCACATTAGTTGCGCTTTCCGCATTTCCACCTCAGGCAGCTGAGGAAAAACTCGGAAAACCGAAAAGAAACTAGCCGTAGCATTTTGGGCGTGTGCTGTGCCTATTTCTGCTTGTGTGCTTTATTTTCCTCCGGCTTACTTAATGCTCCGAGGGGTATTTTGTTCTGGTACGTGTGTTGTGTAACTGCCCAGCCTGACTGCAGTTTTCCAACGCCTCGCCTTGAACGCAATTTATGCGAAAAACCAATTAATAAATTACCCAAATACGATTTATTTACCCAGGCTCAGTGTCTTGAAAGTGTGGCCGATTAATTGCCTCATAATTGTGCTTGAAATAAAAAGCTTTTACCTGGCAAATCGTAAAATAAGACTGACGAAATCGGAAACTCTGAGGAATTATGCTCGCTTTCAAATCAAATTGAAAATTTTACTTACTTTTTAGTACAATTATTTTCAAGGCATTTAATTTTAAGGCATTTCTAAATGGAGTTAAGACACTGAATTGTTGATTTCTTTTTAAAAAGTTTTAAATGGAGCACAGAAAGGGTTATTAATTGGTAAAGAGAGCACAGATACACTATTTATAATATATAGGAAATACTGATTAGGGAATAGGGAATTTAATATGGTATTTATAAATTGTACTCAGTAAATTTATATTTAATATATCATTATGTTTAACATATATAAGTTTCTAGGGTTTTCTTTTTAGCCTTTAAAGACCAGTGAAAGAGAAAAGGTAATTACAATACATTCCAATTATTTTAATAAAAACTATCAAAAACTTCTTAGATCTCCAAATTTCCTATCTAAAAAACTCTGTTGCATAAAATACTTAAAAAAATAGCAAAATTCCAATTTCATCGAGCACTTCCTCCATTTCGAATTGCCATATCTAGGCTCCCAGCATTAAGATCCAAATATTTTACGATAATCATGGACCTTACAATTTTCCGCCTGTCGGCAAGTGCTGCCAGGCCAATTACATGTTGTTCAATGGAGGGGCCTAGAGTGCATTAGATGTGCCGCGGCTCTGGGGGGGATAGGAGCCAGGGGTGCTAGAGGGGGGAAATACAGCAAATTGCTTTCAAATCACGCAGCTTACACACTAAAGATACATTTGCGCCACGGGTATCTGCTCTCAGCTGGCTCGAAATAAAGTTGTCCGAGAGTTGTCTTGTTTATGTAATCACCCACAACACGATTGTTATATATCTTCAGGGGGCGGAGAGGAGAGCCTAGCTGATTTGGCATTACGCTCACGGGTGCTTTTTACTATTTCAGTTCAGTTCAGTTTCAGTTTCAGTTTCTGTTTCAGTTTCAGCATTAGCTCCAGCATCGGTTTCTGTGTCTCTCCAAAGTGGAGTAGAGTAGCCTTTCACACACCATTTCGGACAAGTGCGCGTATCTGTTGGATACGGACAGACAGACAGCCTGATTGGCACCTGCAGAAACGCCCCGCGATTGCAATCGGCTGACAATGAGCCTGATTGATTTGTGATGATATTTTCGTTTCTTTCCCCCATTCAATTAAATGTAAATCATTTCTACTTATAATATTTCCCCGCCACGATCGCAGATAATCCGCCAACGGTTGCATAAGGGGACACGCCACAAAAGAGTTCACTGAACCAAAATTTACTTACAATCAAAATTAACACCTTCTCGTATTTGTTTTTTGTGTTTTGGCCTGGCCCAGAGCATCGCAGCGTTCGAATGTGCAAACACCAAAAATTGGCAGCAGCCACAGAGCCAACAAATAAAGCAATAGAAGAGCAAAAAAACAAAAAAATCACTTTGCGGTTTGTAATTTTGGGAAATTAGCATAATTTGTGCAAATTCATGACACGAACATTGGCCCCAAGCCGGTGTTGCGGCGGAAGGAGCAGCCGGCGATCATCATTATAGTCATGACTGGTGCTGTTGGCCGTCTGGCGTCTGGTGCTGCCGTCAGAAAATAGACGTTAATTGAAATAAAAGTCGCCTGACACCTCAAATCCGTCTTACACGCGGCCTGCGATGCCCAGAAATATATTTAATATTAATTCGAATGCAAATGAAACACGATTTAAGAGAATTATGTACGTATTTGGGCGTCGTTTATACGAAAATCTCCCAAGCTCAGAGACCGCAAAATCAAGGCTGATTTTTGTTTTTTTATAGAAATAGTTATTGCCCGTTTTTCGAAGCCTTCAATGGAAATGCGTTAAGGTGTGTATTAATTTTGTTGTTGTCCGGTTTTTTGTTGGTTATCATCTTGGTCAAGGTTAAATCTAATCGGCTCTTAAGATCGCTGTCCGCAGCGAGTGCATGTAGTCGTAAACTACGGCCACGACAATGAGAACAAGAACGGATATTAAAGCTCAGAAAAAGAGATATATATATAGAGAGAGAGAGATCGAGGGGAGAAACCGGCCGTGTTAACAGTTTGTTTACATAAAGCAGCTCGTTAAAAATATTCCGAGCCCACCTTCAGCCCACTCCACGCCAGATTCTGAACCCGTATCTGTGGCTCTGTTGTGGCTCCAACTGGTCAATGAATATTTATAAAAGAATAAAAATCAGCGGCAGAGTGGCCACCGCCCATGGTCAGTGGTCAGCTAAAGAACTTGGCCCACACAGCGGCTCTCAAAAGCAATCAAAATTAATTTGCTCACAAAATGTATCTGCCACTAGAACGCACTTTGCCGTGTTTCGCTTTTCATGCTTCTCAGCTTGCTTTTTTGGCTCTCGGCGTAATTTGTTGCGATCTTTGGTGCGTTGGTGCTGCAAGTTCAGCGACTGCGCTTTCAAGTTGCCGCTCCAATAACTCCGGCTCCGGCTTCGGGCACAAGTATCTTTGGGGTCCAAGTGGGCAGGCCTAATGAAGTTCGAGCTGCTGCATGTCAAAGTCAAGTGGAGTCGACATCGACATCAACATCGCTGACTGACTGCACGCAGGTTATCCTTGCACTCAGAACTGTCTCAGAAGTGAAGGTCTCTCAAGGTTGCCTGGCGACGACAGCTGGGTGCTGCCGCTGGGTGTGACAAGAGAACGATGGTGCCCCTCAGACCAGATACCAAAGAATCGATCTTGGCATCTAATCTGGATTTGAATATCTACAAGGCTTTTGGCCACGCAGATACTTTAGAAGCAATCTTGCAGTCAATCTAAACTGTTTTTTAAATCAATTGAGCTTGGTTAATGATGTATATAATCAGGGATTAAAATATGAATAAGAATTATCTACAAATATTAAAATCATGCCTTTATTTCCATTTAAACCAGAAGTACCTCTTAGATACTTACAAACTTACAAACCTGAAACTTATAAGAAATCGTACAGCTAATGAAAGTAACCCTAAAAATGTATAAGAAATCATAAAGCTATTGAAAGCATCTTTCAATTTCTTCACCTAATGATAAATGGTAAACCCCTTTCGATTAATCCGCTTAATTGAAATCGGATCCCCTGACAGATACCGAATCCCCCAAATTGAATCCCCATCAGCGGGTATCTTACCCAATTTGGCTATCTAAAGCGTGAAAATGCCCGGCTCTCTTGAATCCTCCCCCAGACCCCCAACCTAAAATGGTCTTAAGCGATCCATGATAGGTTGGTTGTTGTTTCAGTCTTGACGTAACCGATATCTGGCCGTTTATTAAAATGCAATATATGCGAACGGCACCCGCCAGAAATGTTGTTATCATCTGGTTGCTTGCCACACCGCGTTGCACCAATTAAAAAACATTTTTCACTAGGAAATTGCAGGCACAACTTCCAAACTGAGACTGGGGAAAATGTGAATTTTGATTAAATAATAAATATGAGCAGCGGGGAGTAATTGAAAAACCCAAATTGGCGGCATTTACTCCTTTGTATTTGGGGCAGGCGTGGCGCGTGTCACGCGGCCACCGCTGGCGGAGACTTCATTCCCGATCTCCCGATCTGCATACGAGCTGCTAACTGAAGTTGTCTGGCACTCGTGAATATTGGTAACATGCTCGTTGTTATGTCGACTCGATTTAGTTTCAGTTTTTAGTTTTTAAATTTGTATTTTCCTGGCGCGTTCCTTGCGGCTGTCGGGTAACCAAAAACCGAAACCCGAATACCGACTTGGGCAACCGAAAACTCGTCAGCAGTTGGGGGTTGTGTCGTCCACATACGCCTGTACATATAGCTTGAACCGATATATATCCAGGGCGGGGTGACCAAACCAATTTGCAAAACTATTTTGCATTAATTTCGCGCAAGCTGAGAGGCTCATTGCACAATGACCAGAGCCGGATCGGGCCTAATCAGCCAGAGGAGTCGAAACGAATAAAGCCATCAAATTGTATAACATTTGTAAATGTCGCCGGCGCATAAATTGCAAGTGGATACACTTGCCATCCCCGGCTGAATGTCAATTCAAGAGACTTTGCCCCATAAATTGTGCAATTTTAACACTTTGATGATGATGCTGCTGCTGCTGCTTGGCCAATGCAAATCGAATCGGCGGTCAGCCAGGTATTTAGATACAGAATTTCCAGCCAAGAAGAGCAACTATCTGGCATGTACTCACACATTGGACTCTTTTGTAAATATCAAGGCCAGCAATTAGTTGGGAAGGTGAGAAGAAGAAGCTCTGGCGAGACGAATGGAAACCCGTTTCGGCACTTTGGACATGAACGTTGCTTAATGATGACGCCGCCGATGCTGCGATTGCCGTCAAATAGAGTTGGCCAAAAGCCAGCTAAGAGCCGTGTCCAAATGTCGCTACCTCGGCTACCTAATAATTCTGCTTGCCGTTTACAGCGTTCTGTTTGCTCAAATGGCAGTGTTTATATTGATATTTCCAACAGTTGTCAAATGTCAAGAGTGTTTCGCAAAAAAGGGCAATTCGCCTTTGCTATCAGGAGTGTGCATTGTAGGTGTGACTGATAAAGTTCAACTGCAGAAGTCCAAACACGAAGATGATGTACAAATGATAATGTCTAAATATTACGACCATTTTGGGGATTTTAAAAGGGTAGAAAAGATGTCTTGAACAAGTCGTGGTTTACCCAATACTGTCTCAGTAATTTTTAGCATTTATCCATAGAGGATCATCTCTAATTCCCTGATAGATTTAGCCTCTGTGCCAGAACTCCCTTAAAGATATATACAAATCCCCTCTAAATGTTCAAATTGTTTTCAACCAAACAACTGAAGATACTTTTACCTGATGCCGGCCCTGTCTCTCCCTTGAAAACTCATTAATAGAGAGATGCATATCACGAGAGCACTGCATAATTGCTCTTACGTAAGGCGCACCTTTCACGGCATCTAAAAAGCATTTCATGACTTTCCTGGATTCGTTTTCAGGGCCAAAACTTTTCGGTGTTTCGTGTAATTAGCTGTCGAGAGTCATGCCTCAGATGCATTCATCATCACAGATGCAACGGCATTGCATACAATTCATCACCGGCCGCACGCATTGCAGCTGCAATTAGCATTAATCAAGCTCGGACTCACCGAAAGATACTTTATTTATTCAAGTGCACAAACAAATGACCACAAGCATTAAAGGCAGAGAGATGGGTAAAACAAAGCCCAGTTTGCCAGCCGCCAGCTGTTAGTACAATTTGTTTTTTTGTGCGTGTTGTCTTGTCTGTGGTTCCCTTGAGCTCGTTTCGTTTTTTGATAAATTCCCAGACGAGGATGGGCTCAAGGGAGGAGGGAGCGATCTACACCTGTAATTCGACTAAACAATTAGCCATCTCCTGAATGGTTGTCATCAATTTTTGGAGCTATTCGCAGGGCAAACACTTTGGTTACCTGAGAGAGTGTAATTGGCCATGAAATTAATATTCGCATGTAAATGTTTCCCTCCCTCTGCGGGTGTTAATGAGTCAATGTCAACACAACACCACACACAGACTCTGATTGGGTCCAAATTGGATACATTACCTCGTCTGGCAGTGGGTGGCAAGCACACACTCAAATGGATATAGCGAGTAGATACTCAGTGGCAGGTCACTTAGGGCCATTCAAGACAACGACCTTCAACTTCTGACATGTACACATTAAATCAAAATCGATTTGTGTGCCGCCTCGTTTCCCACACAGATCGCTAGCTATCAAAATGATGAATAACTTGGCTTATGTCTATGGGATGCATCGTTTTTTAAGTAGTGTGGGAATGGTTTCGGTCGAGACTCGTGAAGAACCTTTAAATTCCAAGCTCAGTAATGAAGTTAATTCATGGCATATGTCTACGTGTGCCACCATATCTTGGAAAATAACACAAAAAAGCTCAAATATCTGATCGAATAGTGCGTGCAAGTCCACAGTTAAGTAAGCTGTAATTAAATTAAATCGCTGACGGGCTTGAAATTTCCTTTAAACGCGTTTTGCAATGGCCCACAAGCGAGTTCGTGTCTTAAGTCTTTCGTATAGAGATTTTCATCAGAAATTGAAAGCTGCTAAAATTCCCTGTGGTAAAATATTTAAAATATTTCTATCAAGTTGTGTCAGTGGCAATAATTACCTTAAGTAAGTTGCACATTTTTATGGCCGCAAAACTCTTTTGGCTCAAACCTAATTAAACGGCCATAAATAAGGACCGTAAAGTCGGCTGCTGCTTCAGCTGCCACTGCAACAGCAACTTAATTTGTCGGCATTGTTTGTTTCAGTTTAATGGCAAACCAAATGGCCAGAAGTCTTGCGCAACCTGGCCATCTTCTGGCGTTGGCGGTGACTTCTTGTTAATTACAACGTGGCAGCCGCATCTCGATACGAGATGTTTGAGAGCCCGTCCGTTTAAGGTCACAGCCAAGCCGGAAGACGCAGCATCAACGGTTTTCCACAGCGGCCAATGTCCAGCATGCGGCAGATGGCGGTGGCAAGCACAGCTGCGTCTTGGGGCCCCGGCCAATTGCGAAACTTTTCTCGGGCTTTGCACCTCGAAATGTCAGCGGGCAGCAAACATTTTTCATGCTCACATGTGTGCCGTATATTTTCTACATATTATTTATGAATTTTTGTCTTGTGTGTCTGTTTGTTTGACTGTCAGTCTAACAGCAGCGGCAGCGGCACGGCGCACTTGGCCATAACAAGTCGGTCAAGTCAGACCGGGCCGGCAGACATTGTGGTTTGACCTTTTATTGGCTCTGGCCTGTAATTATTATCAAAAATACATTTTTTTCCTATCCTACATTTTTTGTTTAACAAATTAAATCCAAGCAGACGTCGTCGATGCCCAAAAAAATTGCCAAAAATATACAACAAAAAAATAAAGAGAAGGGGCGGGCAGTAACAGAGAGGCCCCAAGACTTTTGTCTACGATGCTTGTTTATTGACCTTATTGTCTGCCAATATTTGTTGGCCATTTTACGATTCCATGATTATTGGTTTGTCCGTTTGATTATTAATTTAGCCGAATTGTGACATTTGCTTGTGCAATTCTCCATGCAGGCGAACCTCAAAAGGTTTCTCCGCGGTTCTTTTCCCACCAGTTCTGAACTCCATGACGCTCCATGGAAGAGAAAAGATCTCACACACAATGGCCGGCAATTAAGGCAGACTTCCTCCCTGCCAAAATAAAAAATAAAACTCGTTCCTGCCTCATATTGAGTTCCATTTCCGCTCGCGTAATGTTAATGGCCAATTGTCTTATAATTAAACGGCACCAGAACTTATCTGATGCTAGTTTAATGCCGGCAACAGTATAAAAATTGGATATTAAATAAGAGCATAAACAGAAATACTGAGAATTATTGCGACCTTCAGTTGGGGCGGTGAGGAAATGCCTCAGTAATGGCCAAAAGGTGGAGTAAACTATTTTTATTTTGGCAACAAATAAATGCAAAAAGGTGAGCTACCCTCTAAGTGCTGCCTCAAGTTATTTGCTGTTGATTCTGAAGCATATCGGAGTATTTAAACGATTGTGCTTGATCTAACAAACATGAGCATTTATGGTCTAAAGCCATATATCTTGGCACTATCGCCCATACGCCATCACAATTTTTGTACTCCTGTCAAATTGGTCCAAGGTGGTGGCCACAAAAATAAGAGGCATACAAGACTAGGCTTTGAGGATTTCTAGGCGTAAGAAAAATCAGATATATTCTATTGTCAGAGACAGCTCTGGGGTATCCATTAGTCGACCCTGAATACATCCATAGCTTTTCAAAAGCCGGCAATTTACATTTACAGCTGCCGATTGGCCCGAACGTTTTTGCGGCGATAAATTAATGCTTAATCAGCAGAAATTGTCTAAATCCGCAAATTATCCGCGCTCGTTCTGAATATCCGAGCAACGGGCGTTTAATTGTAATGCCCGCCTCGCAGACACAGAAATTGAAATGTGCGACAGCGGCCAACATGGCCGGCATGTCCAGCCCCAGCTCTGGCTCCAAAAGTGACCAGAACAATGGCCGTCTGTCATAGCAAAAAAAAATAACAAGAGAACACAGAACAAGAACAGAACTTGAAGAAAAAAAAACACAAGAACGGTAACAGAACAGGCATTAATGGCTTGCGCTAATTGAAATTCTTGTGGTACGTTCATTGATTGCACTGCACAGCAGAGTGACCTTGCCAGGTGTGCGGGGGCGGGTGGCTATAATTAATTGATCCGCAGAAACTTACCATTATCAAGTCGCCAGTTTTGACGTGGCGCCGCATCAAGATGGCAGCCATGTTTTGCTCATCCTGAAACACCTCGCCCACATCGTTTTTGTGGTGCTGGAAAAGAAATAAAAAATAAGTAAATAAATAAATTATTGTATAATTATTATTATAAGCTGCAAGTGAATTCTGGGATTTTAAATGATTTAGAATTTATTTTCAGAACTTATTAATTTTATATATAATAATAGCAGCAGCTGAAAGTCTAAACTGCTATGGCTCTTAAACTCTACGTTAATTCTAAGCTTAAAACTAATTGTTAGCTTTAGATAAATAAATAAAGACCCATCAATTAATATTACTTAATACAAAACTATAAATAAATATAAAAACTAAATTGTTCTGTGTTTTTAATTATCATTTAAAGCATCTTAAATATATATAATTTTATTAACTCATAGCCCTAAAAATGTATCTATTATCTACCAAAGCCAACAGCATATATTTAAGTCATAATATTTTATGGCAATCAAATATGTAAGTGAAAATTAAGGAATTAAGTTTATGATAGATAGCTCAAAGTAATTATTTATAAATTTATTTAAAGCTTACTTAATATTCTCTTTATATTTGGTGTAATATTTTTGAAATATAATATAATAACTAGCTTAAAATCGGGTTCTACTCAATACTAATAATAAAATTCTATTTAATTTAATTTATCAAGTCGAGTCATCATCCTATAAATTTAATTCAATTTAATTGATTTATATTCTCCAACTCCAATTCCTTTATTTGATCACATTTAGAGCTCTTTTTAATCGCAGATTATGACAGCTCGGCAATGAAATATAATTTGTTTAAAATGGCAATTAGACAGCCATTAAACATATTTTCTTGTGGCAACTCCAAATTCCGCACATTCCACGAGATGTAAAACAAATACACGGCTAAAGGCTGCAGCTGGCCGTAACTAAAATTTAAAGCAATTTTCGTTTTGTTTTTTCGTATAACAAATGTACATTCTGCGGCCCCGGCAGCGGCTTGTGAGTTGACCAAGACAAAACGCGTGGTTAGCGGGTAAATTTAATTAAATGCAGCTTTTGGCCGGGTGGACAAAAGGGGGAAGAAAGGGGCTGAGAGAGGGGAGGGGGGCGCGGAGGACTCGGGCACTTAGTGAGGAGCGTGGGGTGAAGCTGTAGCGGTAAACTGAGCTTTGATTTATGCTCTTGGCCGGCAAATGTGACGCCTCAGCATGCACGTCACTCATACGCCGTGTGAGCCGCGGCAGACTTTAGAGTGACCATGAAAAGAGTGCTGCTGGTGCTGGCCAGGCTTAAAGCCTAAGCTTCTGACATTTGGCCAACTGCTCTAGTTTCAATTCAGCTTTTTTCAGTGTTTAAATCCTGTGACATAGACATTCGTTTTGGGGTTTCTATTCGCTTGCTATTGGCATTCAAGGCAACCTCCGTACAAATACCCCCGGGGATGTCTCGTATTAGCATAAATTATAAATTTCAACGTCTTATCTTCGGTCCCGCTTTGGCCAAACTAATTAAATTAATTGCCCCTGCGTAGCCTGACCGTTCAATTCGATTCCATTCAATTGAATTGGGTTCTGTAATAAATATCGAAATAAATGTAATCTGACACTTGACATCGGCATCAGCACTTGGCATTGGACCGCGTCCGAGCCCCAAAAGCCCGTCGTGCCGGCACTCTATCAAATTACAGGCATAAATCATAACTGCTGCCCCCGACCAAATATACAGTTACTAATCGCCGTACGCCCGATCGGAGCAATAAATGGCAGTACATATACGTACACTCGTTGGTATCAAACTAAGTCAAGTGCCAAAATCTTGAAACGTAAACTTCAAAAGCCGCAGAGCCATTGGCCTTTGGCTTGATGAGTGCTGATGTGTTGGCCAGAAGGCAATCTAGATATGTCTGCTGAGATTTAGTAGGCAAATGTTAAGTATCATTTTGAGCTTAGCCGGGAAATTATCGGATAAAGGAACTAGTTCTTGGGGTGCAAGAAGATCAAGTAGCCTTGGTTTTTTCCATGTAATTATAACGATCATTTTGAGCTAAGGGGGGAAATTATTGGATGATGGAACAAGTTCTGTTTGTCTAAGAAAGGTTTTAAGTTTCAAACATTTAGAATATATTTATATTTTTAGGAGTTAACTGGTAATTCTTGGCTTAAAAAATCAGGTAAACCAAGAAAATACAATAACTTTGTCTATTAATTACACTAAAGCAATAATTATATGTATTGTGAAAATCAGTTTGTCGCCAAAACATTTTTAGCATTGATTATTATAAGTATTGCAATTATAAAATTTAAAAATATTTTAAGGAAAATATTATTTGATTAATGTAAATTGCTTATTTATTTAAAAATTGTAAATGGCTTCTATACAAATTTATTTTAGTTTATAAAACGTAGGAAGTTAACTTTTTGAACTTTGCCAGGGAACTCAAGTATGCAACTCTTGAGTGCGATTGTATATGGCAAGGAAAATTACAATTTTATTATTTAGATTATGAAATTCCTTTCATTAAATAGAAGAAATATACAAAAGGATCAAAATATTAAAATTTGATCTAAGCTAAAAATATTTAATCCATAATAACAATTTTATTACCGTTCTAATTAAACTATTTAAAATTCGACATTAAAATGAGCCCTAGAAAAAATATTAATTAAATTAATACCCATTTTGTTTTACAAAAATGAAAACTAAGTTCTAACCAATAAATATTTTTTTTTTTTCAAAAATTGACTTCCCAGAAAATTTGCCCGAACTGAGCAATTATTTATCGCTCTGATCGAATTACTGAGCTGTCCAGAATGGGCGGGGCTCTGGTTAGGCGACCGCCAAAGCGTGTGGACACGCAGTGGCAGCAACAACACACAAAAATTCATGTGCAGCAGGCATTTATGGCTTAATTTGTTGTTGCCGACGCTGTCGTTGTTGTATTCGCCAGTTGGACACGGCGACCTTGTGGAAAAATAAGTTCAAAGCAACAAGTGGCAAGTGGCGACCCCCACGCCACCACACACATGCCGTGGATACGGGGGCTCACGTATTTCGGCTGCCATGAATCCAAATCCGAATCCGAATCCGAATCTGAATCCAAATCCGAGTCTGAACCCGAGTACGAGACCGCTCGAGTTGTCAACGCCGTTGGAGCCTGGCCAAGTGTTTTGGCCATATTGTATTTATGAACTGTCAGTTGGCCACTTATTGCACTGCGCCGCCGCTTGCTCTTGACTCCACTTTGCATGGACCAATTTCCTCCGTCTGTGTCTGCGACTAACTGCATCTGTGTTGACAATTGCTGTTCTCATTTTGACTTATTTTGTTCTCTCTCTCCCTCCGCCAGTGCACTTTTAATTAGTTGACTTGCAAATTGTAAATTGTTAGCTGTCGCGGCTTTTTTCCCCTACTTTTTCACTTTACTTCAGTTCGATTCCATTTCAATTGGACCTAAGCTAACCATATATGTATTTTGTATTTTTATTTATGGCGCCGTAAACTTTTTAATTACAAAATGGCTACAAGACATTATGCAGATCTCTTGGCTGAGATTGGGCTCTGGCCGGAATGTATGTGTGTCTTTTTGTTGGCTGCAACGTAAGCTTACGTAAGAAGCGAATTTCTCGGATCAAAACATTTGATGATAGCCCCTCAGGTGGGTATGATTGTTACTGATTATTTTATGGGTCACCGTTCCGGTCTTTAAGATAATATTTAAACCACTTTTACTTGACTAGAGAAATATATAGAAGTTTTCCGTAGGATTCTGTGGGTGCAAAAAATCTTTAGAAAGTTAAAAGAATATATTAGAAAAGCCTTCCCTTCAGGAAGAAACCTTATAAAAAAGGGTTTCCCAATGAAGCCCAACCCTTTTTAATGGTTCCCTTCAGCAATTGGCCACCTAAATAGTCGAAAATGAAAGTAACAGCCTCGAGAGTTAACAACTTCCTGGCTGAAACATTTTAGCCGATTTTCTTTCGCTCTTTTCTTTTGGCAATTTTGTTATGCAAATTAAGCCGAAAAGTTGAAAGAAGAAAGACACAAATGACCCGAAGCGGCGGCGAACTTGGCAAAGTGAAAATTAGCCTCTGAACTCTCTTTCGTCTGTTGTTCAGTATCGGAGCGAGAAGAAGGTTAAGGCATTAGTCTCAGGCCCTTAACCCGGCCAGAAAATGATAATTTGCCATTGTTTCGAGGCAAACGAAAGGAAAGCCGCACTCGTAGCTCACCTGGAAGTCAATGCGAATGGATATATGTGTATGTTTTTGGTCGGAAGCCCACACGCTTTCAGTGAGTACGCACCGTAAATCCACGAGCCATTTAGCCAAGTTAACCGACACTTAACGCATTAGACGTCGTGTGGGCGTCGCTTTGTGTTGGTTCGTTCCATTTGTTAGTTTGTTTATTCGCCGATTTGTTTGGCGTCGTTACGCATACGCCGAATTGGCCGCATTGGCCGCATTGGAGGCATTGGCAGCATGGCAATAACTCTGGGACTTATCCATGCGTGAGTGTCTCGCTCGTCGGCTGATTTGCTTTGGCAGTTAGCTTGTTTATTACGCACCATTATGCATTGTATGTGGACTTGTTTTTGTTTGCAGCTCGCCTTTGCCGTTGCCTTTGATTTTAAGACAATGCCAAGGCTGGATCGGGCCATTATTTGACTATTATTCGCCCAATTATGTGTCGTATTGATTTGTTAGCGGCGGAACTAAGACTGGGGACCTCTTGGCCCATTAGATAACTTGTGTGTTAGATGCCTCGATAAGGCAGTTCCTTGTTTTGGACCCTAATGATGGTGGGATATAAAGGGAGTGAGCACTGGCCAACTTGTTGCCGGCTACAAAGCAACAAGCCGCTCTCGGCGTTAACAATAACTGCAACATGGCAACATGAGCATGGCAACAACAAGCACAGAAACTGTCAGGCCATGGCAACAACTTGGCGGCATTATGCAACCCGATTGCAGCCGCAAAAAAAAAGAGAGGTAGTGGCTGTGGGAGGGAGAGAGAGCCCGGACGAACTGCTTTCTAAGCCGCAAACAGTTTTTCCTGCTACCCCATAGTGTTTTTTCCTCGCTTTCCGCGGAATTTGCAACTTGCTTCGCCCGCGCAGAGGAAGAAAGAGCGCGGAGCGAGGAGGACACAGTGAGCTAATTTCGAATTCATTCAGCTGCCAAATCGGTGGACTCATTAATCATGCTTCTCCACCAACACCACCAGCACCACCGCCGACAACAAGCTGGAATCGTTTTGCAATGACAAGATACAATTTTGCGTCTTGTGAAATGAGTGCAGCGGCGGTGCAGCTCAGCTGCGTGGCATGCAGCAAATGCTCTTTCGGCTCACTTGTTGTTTCTCTTTTAATTATGCACTTCGCGTTAGCACCCATCAAAAATGCATTTTGAAAACTTAATTAGTTTGCTTTCAATTTTTCTTCGACTGGTTTGTGGCGGCTCGGGGTGGAATCACTTATGCCGCGAGTGCCTGGTGCCCGCGTTCGTTGCCTAAGTCTTTCGTTTTATGTGCTTCGATTTAATGGTGATTGTTGAGCCTCGAGTCCCGACCGGGAGCGGACACAGGTAGCCAAGCCTAAGCCCAAGGGGATTGTTCTTTTTAGCCACAGTCATGATCCGTGAGCACAGTCCAAAGCTAGCAGATTGATATCTAAGTACCTTGGCAACATGGTGCAGCCATGTAAATCGGGATCATTTCCCGTTTGCTTTATGGGGAATTTAAGCAAAAGTGAGCTAAGGAAGTCCTTAAGATTTGCATATATGTATTTCTGAATATTTTTATCACATTTTTAAGAGGTTGAATTAACTGCACAAAAGAGAACTTAACAATGCCTTTATGTAAGTATTTTTAGTTGGTTTCCGATTGAATTTAAGTGTTATTATAGGTCGTAAAAGTAGGGCATAAGGCATAAAAAACTTTATGATATATCAATGCTGCCCCTATAAGAATTATATTTCATATATTATTCGTCTTACATAATAAACTCAATTCTCTTTTGTTATTGCTTGACTTATTTTTGTTGCATTATTTTCTATGTAAACTCTCCATTATTTTCCCAGCGATTTTTGGCCACTAAAACCCGTTCAGCGTTTTGCTTGCCGTCACAACTTCTGGTACATAATTCCATTTTGTTGATATAGCGCTCCCCTTTTGGGCAGTATTTCCATTATGCCAGAGACCTGTGCGACTTTGCCTTACTTCGCCCCACTCCTGGCTGCACTGACCTTTGTGCGGAGCCCCTATCGCATTCATCATCGCATTGAATGCGGCAGTGGGAGTGCCGAGCGACGCCTTGTGTTTGCCTTTTAATTTCATGGCTTGCACTTGCAGCGAGGACCGAGGGGACTCGGTTCGCGAGGCAATACAAAATTTCACCGCACGAATTAATTTTGTTTAAGTGGAAAATATATTGCACTTTTTAACACCACAAAGATTTATTTTTAATTTTGATTTTTAATGGACAATCGAATTGAAAAACGCAACAATTTCCCTCGCTGGCTGTCGGAGCTTTTGTCCATAAAAAACTTGAAACGGGGTCAGTTCTTCGGACATTCAGCTATCAATGGGAAATTATTTTTCGGTACTTTTGCGGTTGCCAAACAATAAGGCACAAACAAAAACTGAGATACAGAATGTCAGAAATTAGAATAAATGTTTTTTTCATGGCATTTTTTCGGTTGACTGCCGATGGAAGGTCTCTGACAAAGTGCCGCCATTACCAAAAAAAAAAAAATGCTACATAGAAAACATTGAAATTGTTGTAGTTATGTGGTCTATATCTTGAGGCCATTTGTTTGTGGCTGGAGTCCAAAAAACAGAAACAAAAATAATTGCCAAGTCACAAGACCGAACGAGGGGGAAAATGCCTTGCGTGGGGGGGTTACCTAATCTTGGACAGAAAATACCGAGAAACACCATGGCAGCCTGCAGCTTAGTTCATTTTAATTAAAAGTGAAGACTAAATCCCCAGCGAGTTGAAGGAAAGTCAGACAAATCTTTCCGCGTTTCGTACTGCGCCAAGCTTAAAACCAAAAATTATCACACATAAATCACAAAAAAGGCAAAAACAAGAAACAGCAGGCAGAAAAAACACAGAAAACTCCGCACAAAGTTGCCATAAGAGTTCGAGTCGCGAGTTCATTTCTTTTTCGGCTGTCGCCTGACATGACATTTCACTTTCATTTCCGAAGTGTTGTGTCTTGCATTCAAAATTATGCCTTTTCCCCGCGACCACCCTTGGCCCAGGCAATAATCGCCGAATATAAAACTGGTAATTCAAAGTGCGATCAATTGATTGTACTCCAGGGGAGGGAAACACGCCCACGGAGCGGGTGCAAAAACCACACGAATAATGGGTAAACGGGGAAATTAAATTATATATACAAACAAGCCAGGGAAGAAAGTGAACTTTATTTGTAATGGCAACAGGGTCACGTTCATGGCTCGCCTCTTGGCTAACTGAATTTGATTGGAAGTTGTGGGTGAGAGAGTTAATATTAATGAAATGTGGTGATCGCATCACGAAATGAGTAATTGCTTTGCTCTATGCTCGTAAATAAGTCAAAGAAAACCCCCAAAAAGGTTAAGGCTCTGACACCTCCATACAATTTCCGGACGTCCTTGACTCTAAGCCGGATTTTCTTGCCCCCACGTGATCATTTTCCCAGACACAACAAACAAATGCAATTAACTGCGAGCGCAGCCTACCTCTAATCTCTTTATCACACGTCCAATTAATTTTGATTAGATACGAGTACGAGTACGAGTTCGAGTGCGAGTTCGAGTGAGTAAATATTACAAGCCGGAGCAGTAACAACAATTAAAAAAGCCAGAAAGACAAAGCCGAGACACGGGGTTTTGTTAAATAAAAGCAAACACCAAACAAAACGAAATATATAAAGGCCTAAAACGAAGCGCAGATAAAGGCTGAAACAAAATATCTGCCTACCCCAAGCGGAAGTATGGCGAATCAACAAATCAGAAAACGTACAAAGGCAAAAGCTGTAATTTTTTTACTTCTTCTTTTTTTTTCTTGTATATTACCCGACGTCATGATGTAACCAATGAAAGTGCGGTAAAAGCAAGACGTATAAGGAAAATATGTGCAACAAAACGCCAATTTAGGGCAGGAAAATATATGTGACAGTAAATGAGATGGCCAATCAAAGTCGAAAAACCATTAAATTTATTAGCAAATATGGGTTAGAGGGAATGTTTAGTTATAGGGAATGTTATTAATAATTAAAAGGGAGGTTAAAACAGGATAACTATGTCAAAAATGCATTACTTTTAATTCCGTGTTAGTTTTTACTAGGCTTAAAAAATTTTCAAAGTTTGAAATCATTAGAAATTACAAATTTAACAACATTTTCTTTTTAAAAATGTTTAAATACTATGTTTAAGTACTATGTTTAAGTGCTATTTTACTGTATTTGAACATTTTTTGAAAAGAAAATGCTATTTTTTTGTGTCATTTTTAATTATTAAAACTTTTTTAAAATTTTGAAAAGTGGTTATTTTTTCTAATGTACATTGACTCGGTTGTAGATACTAATTAAGAATAAATTGAATATAGATTAAATTTAAATTTTTGACTCGGTTGTAGATGCTAACTAATAATAAATTGAATATAAATTAAATTTAAAGGACCAAAAATGATTCAATGACTAGGTTCCAAACTTTTGACCAAAATTATTATAAAAATTCAAGAATATAAGCATTTTGCTACTTAATGACCCATATAAAAATTATTTTCCCAAGAAATCTAGAATACAAATATTATTTTTAAGGCTAAACAAATGTTCCAAAGTTCCCCTGACTTAGTTTAAATTTTAATATAAAAATGAAACTTAAACTCACCTCTTCATGGACAATCTCCTGGAGGTCCAAGCCATGCGTGGCATTTGGCTCGCTGCCGACGCTCCACATGCGCAGCTGGTGGGGCGCGCCCTTGAAGAGTCCTTGGGTGGCGTGCAGCGAGAGGTTGAGGTGCTGGCCAAAGGCGCTGAAGGAGACATTGTGGGCCTTGATGCTGCTCACATCGGGGCCGAGCAGGTGGTTTCCAGAAGACGCCATGCTGGCCTGGTGCTTCAGCTCGCTGTAGTAGGCATTCTTGCTGAGATCCTTTTTCACATGATGCGGCGGCAGGGCGGCGTTGGCCTTGGGACTCTCGCCGATGCTGCGCCGCCGCCGCTGCCGGAGGCTGTGCTCGTCGTGGTGCAGCAGCTGGACCAGCTCGTAGTGGGGCACTGCATCATAGGTGTCCACGTGGAAGACTGACTGCAGCTGCTCCGGCGACATTTGTTTGTGCAACTGCGGAGGGGGAGAGAAGAAAAGTTAGAAAACCAGGTTAGCGATCGCAGAGACAAGTTGCCCTGGGCAATAAAAGCAAATTGTAGCAATTGCCAGATGGATAATTGAAAAATTATCAATAATTCAATGCAATAATCGAGTGTTTGGCTCTCTCTTGAAAACGGTCCCGTGCGTGGCATGGCTCGGTTCGTGTTTGCATTGGACCCCTCAAGAGCTATCTGGAGATTAACGACTAAGCCAGGCCAAAGCCAAGATCGGCTGGGTTTGGTTTGGCTCTCGGGGCTGAGTATCTTCGCTAACTGGGTCAGGGTCAATCCGGCGTTTGATAGATTTACGGTCTGTGCAGACTCGCATGTCGCTTTTATAAGTATTTCCGAATCAAAACCGAATCGAATTGAATCGAACGAGAAGCAGAAAAACACACACACAGCTATCGGCTGGCGATCTTAGCCGAGTTGCGTGTAAACCTTTTCTCTAAAAATATATATTGTGTGTTGGCCATAATTGCGAATTTCAATTAAAATCAAATTAATTTTGTATTGTTATTAATTGACTTTTAATCTGCTCGCCATTGTAGGTGCTCATTTATGAGTTGTATTCTGTCGGGGGGGAATTCCAAAGTCTCTTTGGGCTTATAAATGAACTAGTTGGTGTTTAAATGGGTTTAAAAATTCATTCATTTATTTCTGGGCTCCATAACAAGGCTCGTAAATATTTCCTTAGTTGGCATATCATTCTACCATCAATCAATCTTGAGATTTTTTTGGTTCTTCTATCGCATTTCCGTTTTGTCTATCCGCCAAATCTGCATCTCACTTGCAATCCAATCAGCGGCAGCATCAACAAGAAAAACGCAAAAAAAAAGATCTGTTACAGGGTCAAGCGGCGAGTAGAATTTCCTTAAACAACGTTTGAAACGCTTGAGCAAAAACAAAAAACTCAGGCAACGAACTTGCTGCCAGAGCTGCTGCAGCAGACAGCGGCCAGCAGCCATTTAGGCAAATTTCTTGCATTTATTTTAACCGAAAATGGCCTAAAATGAGTCAGAAATGGTATTACAGCAAATGACGACAACGCCGGACAAGAGACGGCAGAAAACCAGAAGCCGAAAAGAAGTCCAAGACGAAGGCAAGGCAAGCAAGATTTTCGAGCTGGCTTTTACAGTTGAGCCCGGGGCGCTGGTGCCGGATGATGACACCTCGGGGCATAACAGTAAGCCCACAGCTTAATAATTCTTTTATAATCGAAATGCTGGCGGAAAGTTAAAGTCGCTGAGCGGCGGCAGGTGAACAAACGGCAGAGGCAAACCAGACTCGGCTCAGACTCACGCACACAGGCGGGACAATGCCAAAGCGTTTTTACTTTCATTTGAAACGTGTTTTGACCACAGACAACACTCGCTCACATGGCCAGGAGCCAGGCAGCCATCCAGCCAGCCAGGCCGAGAGCCAGCTGTTTGGGGTCGCATTGAGCAACTTTTGAATCGTCGTCGCCCCATTGAAAGTGAAACTGAGGCTTGAGAAAGGAAAACCGACACAAAAAGCTGCTCTCTCGATGAGGCGTTGAGTTTGCCACTCGAGTGCAATTGTGGCAGCGAGTGCATCGCCGCCTCGTCTCTCTAGGGCTCTCGGCCAGCTCTTCGTTTGGAAAGTCTTGCACCTGCAGCAAATTATCATTATTCTATCCCGCTTTTCCTATCAGTATGCAAATCCCCCCGGCGCAATGACCACACCCAAACACCAATCAACACTTAGCTATCCGTGGCCCTTGCGGCCAATTAATCGCAATTAAAAACAAATGAGAGAGAATGAAAACGGAGAAAAAACTACGATCGGAAATTACGAATTATGCAAAAAAGGCGGCATCCAGCGAACAAGATCAGCGCCGGCGATTAAAGAACCAGGGTTGCCAAGGTTTAAGCCAGAAAAAAAGAAACACTTTAAAGGCCCAAACAGGCTGGCCTAAACATTATGTAAATGACAGATAGTCATCGAAAATTACAGCCCACCAGGAGGTGTTGAAATGGGCGGAAAATTAAAAGAAATTAACCGAAAAGTTGGGGTTACCTTAGGGTTTGTTGAGTAGATGTAAAACTATTATATACAAACTATATTATAAAATGTAATGTAACATTTATAAAATAGTTTTAAAACTGCTATAGGATTGCCTCTCTTAAGTTCTTTATTGAAATTCAGATATATTTTAGAAGCACTATTTTTATCAATAGAAAAAATGAAGTTATAGCAACCCTTAGCTTCTTTTTTATTTAATTTTGTAAAAGCAATGACTTGAGGAAATATATTTTACCTGTATATTTTAGAAACACTATTTTTGTTAATAGAAAAAATGAAGTTATAGCAACCCTCAGCTTCTTCTTTATAGAACTTTTTATAAGCAATGACTTGTAGTAATATATTTCTCAAATATATATATATTTCTCAGATATAAATATATGGTTTATATATAAATGCGCATTACTATTTTTAATCAAAGAGAATTCAAGCATATATTACTACATTAAGAACTCAAATATAGTCTTAGAACCCCCAAAACCACCGTCTATAGATACATATCTAGAACAAAACCACCGAAGCGCAACCCTAGTTAAAATTTGTCATCCTACTCGATTGGTTGGCTGTTGCCATTAAGTAGTTGGCCAGCGGCAGTGATTTGTCCAGGCTTAAGTTTGATTTTATTTTCGGTTTTCGCCGAGTGCAATGACGGATATTGTGAAATTCGCGCTGTTTGTAATTTGTATGGCTAGCTGACTCGCTGCTGCTGGTGCTGCTGCTGGTGCTGGTGCGCGGGCAATTACTGAAATTGTGCGAGATTACTCATACGCCCGGTGGACAACGACGGTGGAGTATAACACTATAACCGGCATGACGGCGACAGCGAATCGACTCGACCAAGTGCAATCAGAGTCAAGTCAAAGTAAAAGGTGTAGCCGCCATATTAACGCAAAAAGTGTGCTTCAAATTGGCTCTGGCTGAGGCCAATACACTGTTTATGGCATACAGCCAGCGTTGGTTGTGGTTGTGCAATTGTTTTTCCCTCTTTCTAGCCGGTCAAAGTCAACACCGAGCAGCGGCAGACGCTCGAAAGAGTGTCACTCGACCTTTCGCGGAGTCGTCAAACACAAAGAAATTATTCACTCGAAAAGCCATGAACGGAGGCCTGCTCACTGAAGATTTGGGGCCCCAAAGTGAGCATGGGCTGCTGCGGATTGTTAACTATCCACTAAATTGCCAGTTCGTCTCTTTTCCTTCCATTTCCTTGGGTGTGTTGACCTTGTCGCCACGGCTGACAAGCGGCGGAAATTAGCAACAGCTTCTGTCGGCGTTTAGGTTTCAGTCGGGTTTTCTCATCGCTCGGCTCATTTTTGGAATTTTGTATTTGTGCCAGCGATTAGCAAAGTGTGAAAAGTTCAGGGTGTTACGACACCTTCGACAGGGGAGTTTGTGTCTAATGCAAATGGCAAATTAGGTGATTTTAATTGTTTGCTTAGAAGAGGGTCATGATATGATATAGGATCTAGGTCACAAAAATATAAAGTATATAAAAATAAAAAAAAATCCGAAAATATCGAAATCTATCGAACTTTGATTAGCGTTTTGTCACAACTATTAACGAAATATACCTAACTTTGCAAAATGGAAGAACTACCCATACATTAACAAATGATTAATGCAATTTGCTTTGAAATATACTTTGTGAGCAACAGAAAGTCATAGAAAATATCGAAAAAATCGATAACAAATATAAATGATCGAAATTTGGTTATAACTGGGTGTAATTTGATATCTTATAAGCTTTAATTTAGTAACTAGATTGAATAATTACGATGTTAGTTCAGGACATACGTAAGGTTTGTCTACGATGATAAAGTTAGCTATATATATATATCGATAAATAAATTCTGATACCTTAAATATTCTCATTCAACGATAATTATAGCTTTCCATCGGTTTCTTCTCGAATATATAATCTTCTTTCGATTGCATAATCTCTTTATCATCCAGCAATTACTCATGCTCTGACAGCAGCCCGATTTTCCTACAACCCCACGCACACACACACAGCGGGGCGAACGTGACCCGAGAACCCAAGCTCCAAAATGATTAAAATAATAAAGTAAAGAAAAACAAAACAAAACAAACTCGTACCGTGACAGCGGTGGAGTAGTAGCCAAATCGAAGACAACGGGGAAACACAACAACGAGTCGTGCCACAAACAGTTCTTGATTTCACAATTAAAGGCTTAATTTATTTGGCCGACCAATTGATAGGCCAGCAAACATTTGGCCAGCCGGCCGAGGAATGGGATATCTCATATTTTTTTCCAGCATTTCTGACAGCACATAAAACATGGAAAAGAATTAAGACAAAAGCAAGAGTGCTGCTGCTGACTCATGCAGCTGAATCGATATTCTTGCTGTGTTTTGCATGTCTCGCCGTGGCCGGAGTCTCTTTGTTTTTTACATCACTTTTTTCATGCTCGGCTGGGATTTGAAGGGCCTCGTCAGAGTCTAGGTAGTAGTTGTTGGTGATTTTCTTCTAGTTGTAGTTGCTGTGGCTGGTGGTGTAGCGTGTCAACTTTAATTGCAGTGGAAAACGGAGACGAAGTCGTTTATGGGCCATCATGTTGCAAGCGCCATTTATGCGATGCCGGCAAGGCTATGGGTCGATGTCTCCGTCAGACACGAACTTGCACTCAAATTTGTTCCGAAATAAATACAGTCTATATGGGTTTATGACCCAGAAACTACAAGTAAATTTACAGAGAATGGGGTGAATCAAATTGTATCTTTAAAATAAATAAAATCTTCTTTAGGATCATTGTAATCATGCTCTTAAATAGTTTCTGCAAAATGGAATACATGAAATTTTGAAATATTTCTCCCTCTGCAGGAAGTCAGCATTCAACTTAAAAACCGATTTAAAAACCACCTTGAAAAGCTGCCTTTAGTCATGAGTTTTCTTCAGTCAAAGCCAAACCATAACCTCCGCAACAGCGGAAAGCAGTGACAATGAAAGAGAAAGAGCCAAGGAGTGTAAGCCACAACAAAATAATGATAAATAACAACCTTAAAGAGAAGGAGAAATAATTACAAGAACTTTTTACGTCCGACCTTGGCCATAATTTTGCTGGCAGAGAGCTTTTTCTTTGGGCCAAAACAAAAGCCAACGTAAGCTGTCTTGGATTTCAATGAGACACAAACACACTGACACGCAGACGGGCAATGCCATTCAGATAGCCAGGCCATAACAATGCCGTTTTATTCCTAACGTCGACTCTCTTCGACTCCGCGCTCTGTTTTGTAATTTAATTAATATACAAAAAATGTTTTTGTATTTCTGGAAATGCTAATTACGCACAATGCGAATGACAATGAAACCGCTGACTGACTGGCTGACTGACTGACTGGCGGCCATTTCTTGTTGTTGGGTTTTTTTCACCGTTAGCTCTTGGCTCTCAACTCTTAGCTGTTGACTGTAAGTGCCCCCAAAGGTTATTTATATCGCATTGAATTGATTGATGAGTTCTTGGACTCCGATTGAACGTGCTCCAAGCCATTGGCATTGACGGGGTCGCAATGGAACTTGAGGTCTTGTTGGGTTTGAGGTGGGCATACATGGTACTTACATCTGGCAGGGCCTGGCATACTGTGCTGGCCAAGAGTAGCGCTGTGATTAGGCCCAATGTTGAGGACATCTTACTGTGCCGGTTGCCTAGTGTGCTAAAGGTATCCTTAAAAATGATTAAACTGCAAGGAGAGAAAGGGGAGACAAGAGAACTCATTAGAAAAATGATCAAAAGCAAATTAAAATGTTTAAAATTAATTCAAAATATCCTAGATAAAGCTAATAGTTAGTCAGACACTCTCAAAAACAAGAAACAAGAAGCTTGGATTTGGTTTATAAGGATGCTACCTCTTATAAAATATTAACTAAGAAGAGCTCTCCCTAAGAAACTCATCTCTATCTAAAGCTATTTATTTCTTAAAACAAATACTTAATATTTTTAAAGACCCCTAACTATTCCCATTCACCTCACGCGTTGTGGCCGCATGCAAAATAGTTAATATCCAAAATAATAGCTTTACTACCACCTCATATGAGGCAGTATTTCCCTGCCCAAAAACCTGTCCTCGTCACGCTCAAATGGGCATTATTATTTGGCAAAACAACATGAGTTGTTGCAATTTTATCGCCTTGTTGTTGCTACAATTAATATTTACTTTTTTTTTTGTAGAAAGAAAAACCTAGTTTTCTGGCCGGCTGACTGAGTAATTAATTATTGCATAAGGCCAAGAAGCAGCCAGCCTCGAGGCAATAAACAATCTTGTCCGGCCCTGCTTATGGCTGCTGGTGTTGTTGCTGCATGTTGCACATCCGCCCGGCATCGAATGCGGCTAATTGTCAATAATGATGCAGCGATGCGTGGTAAGAGGCGAACAGCAGGCAGCATCCATCCGACATGGCCAAACCTTTTGACAAACCAACCAAGAAAACAAACAGAACTGACCAGCTGCCATTTCATGTTGCAACTTCTCAGCGGCATTTACGACAAATTGCATGACATTTCATTTCCCCACCCGCCGCCTGCCACTGCCAAAAGGCTTTGCACAATTTGCATGCAACATGCTGCAAGCAAGCTCTGCCGTGGCCCAGTTTCAGTCGAAGAAAGTCCGGAGCCAAAGGAATCAATCATCATCAATCCTAATGAAAGCAAAGCAATTGCCAAAAATGGGCGTCGTTTAGCCAAAGGGCAATGCCTCCATATATCATTGCTTGCCTCAGCCCGAAGAAAGTACAATTTCCACAAAATAAATACATAGTTTGTGGCTGCAAATTGGCAGGCAGAAAAGTGGCAACAAACATGGTAAGCAAATTACTGGGGCATATGTTGTTGAAATGTAAACAAAATAAATTGTAATACAAAGAAAAAAGAAAAGACTAGCTTACAAGTATATATAGACCCTTTTCTTAGCAACTTATCAAGTGCATTCTCACCTTTCCTAATAAAACCAAATTTAAAGCCATCTTCCAACTCATCCAAAGGGCACCTGACTTGTGCTGAGGTGTAATAACCCCCAAAAGTTCACAAAAAAAGCAATGCCAAGTGAAAAACAAAGACCCAGAGCTGTCGTCTGTTAGCCGAAAGTGCAATTTGGCAACCTTCAAGGCTTGAAGAAGACTTTCACCCAGAAAACGAAAATAAATTCAGAGCACTTGCTAGCGTGCAGCGACTGCAAGGCGAGTTATCAGGAAATCCAAATGCAATAAAATGGGCAGAGACCTGGGGCCAAAACGTGACCGAAAATAGTGCTGCTTGTATTCCGATTAATAAAACACACTAAATCAGAGGGAAACAGTTATGAGGCAAGCAAACGCGAACGCGAAGCCAAAAGATGGCAACTCCATTCGGTCGATCATTTGCATAATTAAGGTCGATTAGGGTCGAATCATTTGCCATATGTGTGTATGCATGCATTAATCTCGGTCTGCGTTTCGGCCGGCTCAAGGTTATGGCTATGGCAAAACAGTTTTTTGATTTATATTCAGGCTTGCATAATTCCCGTTCATATTTTGTGTATACATATATTTATATAATTACACTAGCGAAAAGGTAAATAAATAAAAAAGATACGCATCATCAAATGTCAACCGATTCCAAACAGAAGCTGGCCAACAGAAATGTGTGGAAATGGAATTGTGCCAAAAACCGAAAACCACCGAAAGATATGGCCAAAACGGCGGGGAGACAGAAAAGCAAGTTGCATTGTCAGCTTCCGCATAATTATGCCGACTTGGACCCCAACACTTTGCCATACATTTTACATTTTTTCTTTTTCACTCGTTTCTCGCTTTTTATTTTGTGGGTTGTGCTTTTACCATAAAGTCAGCGGCTCTTTCGGCTTATGGGAATTTTTTGTGTGTGCTGCTGGCTAGTAGTCTTTGCCTTTGGCTCTTGCTTTCTTAATGAATTTGCTGACACAACCAACTCCGAGCTGGAGTCGCGTCTGTTGTAAGTCCGTCTGTTTTTTCGGGGGGCGTCAGCGTTTTACTTTAAATTGACATTGACAGTTGGCCAGCAGCACCGCCATCCCTCTCTCCCGCCGGATTGAGTCAGACGAACAGCTGGTTTTTTGGCTTCTGTTTGGAGATAGCCATCACCTGTGTCAGCACCTGAGCTCGGTGGCTTGATGAGCTCTGCATTTGGCTTGATAATGAACCCATTTCCCCATTTATCGCTGAGCTGTGTCTGGCATTGGCTGACTGACTGCTCTCCGCAAAGAACTGTCGCTTCTGAGCCGCCTGTCTGGGCCAGAAACTGGATCACACATAAATCGGCTCAAATGTGACATAACAAAGTTCAACTGTGAACGTTTTGCACAAGAGATAATAAATTTTGGCCTGATACGAGTCGGAGTAACTGCAGCCTGCAGACAACGATCAAGTGGAGGTGGAGATTACGTAAAATGTCTGTGACCTGAACTTTTTGCATTTGCTTAACTTTTTTGGAGCCTCTGTCTCAGTCTCAGTCTCAGTCTCTGTGTGTCTGTGTTTGTGGCAGGTGGAAAAGGGCGAGCGAATCTCTTTGGCCATTGTTTTATAATGATAAAACAATGAATGTGGTTTGGGAACCCGCACCTTGAGTCGGCTGTTGAAAGCTTGGCTTGCCTGAAGAAACAGCTGTGCAAATGTTTTTCGTCAAGTTAATGGAGCAGCGGTGTGTATATCACATCAAATACTAATATTCGAATGGGCCCAATTCAAATTCTAGGTTCGCTGATATAAGACATCAAAAGATCTTGACTTTTAAACTGGTTTCAGGGCCTCGACTTGGGTTGCCTGCCTGGAAATGTTTGACTTGAACATCTGTTTTTAAGCATATTATTCATTTATGCATATTAGTTGGCTTAGCCAAGAGAATCCCAGCCAAGACATGCCAAGAGTCAGCCACATGGTGCGTATACGTAATGTGTTAAACAAACGCCGCCAGGCCAAGCAACCGGTTTTACAGCCCCTTCTTGCTTATCCCTCCCCCTCTCCCAAAAAATATTCATTAAAATGCCATTATAAAATGCGCAAATATTGAAAAATTGCAAGCCACGCCGCGAAGCAAGCCGAAGAGAGGCAGCACTGCGTATACGTAATATGCCAAACTAATTAATTTCGAAGATGAGCCAGCAATGACAGAGGCAGCCTGATGGGGGGATAATTAAGGCAGGCGAAAATAAAAGAGAAATAAACAATAAAATAAAAAAATATAACCAAAGAACATGCAATCGAAAATGTGTGGAGTTTTTTGAAGTTTCGGTATGAATCGTTTGCTTCTGTTTCTGTTTTTGTTTCTGGCTCTTTGGTTTTGTTGCTCTTGTTATAATTTTTACAGCTGTTGTTACAACATGAACCACCACCACCACCACCAACAACAACAACAACAACAACAATAATAACAACAAAAACAACAACAATTTGCACTGATTGCGTGCTGCGTTAGCGTCGCAGTTGCGGTCGAAGCCGGCGACTGTCGGAAAAGCCATAAACCGCATGAAAATGAAAGTGAAATTGTAATTGAAATTGAAGAAGACGTCGGCTAAAATGTTTGACTTCAACTTTGCTTCGATTTGTGCGATGGTTTCAATGGTTTTTTAACTTTATTTTTATTGTTATTTGCCTTCATTATTTTCCTAAGCTTATTGCTATGGGTAATGCCAAAGTAAATATTTATATTTTTATGGCTAAGGATTATAATTAACAAAACTATGAAGCATTTAAACGGAAAAAACTAATTAATAGTAGTTTAAGTAAACAAGTTTATAGGAAAGTATTTACATATTATATTAATCATTTCAAAAAAAAATTAAATGATATTTATAGCTCTTCTTTTAGATATATCTTAACTTATTTACTACAAATTAAATGAAAATGATTGAAAACATTCCTGAAATCCCCTTGAATGAAATCTTAAGCCAACAAAAAGCGCTATTTCAAACACTTTTGTTATATAAACAAACAAGTTAACTTGAGTACATTGACTACCCTGACAAACTATTCCATGAATGCTAAACAAAACTGAAATAGCTGCCAGCGACTAAGTAAATTGAATGGCTAGCTAGCCAGGCGACTGAAACAACTCACGTAAAAATTAAAAAAACAAACTGGTTACTCGAGTTTCGTCTTCGTCGATGGATGTCAATGAAAACGCCAACCGAGGCGGGGAAAAAATAAAGACTCTGACGCTCTGAAGATGAATTGAAAGCGAAACGAACTCCCAATCTGATGAATGATGGCCGCCGGTATCGGTAACGCTTCCCCATAAATGGTTGTCTATTTATTTATTATGTGGCAGATCGGACAAAGGCGCCAGAAGGGCTGTTGTTACATGACTTCCATAGAATATCAATGGCATGGAAAGTGGCAGATCGACGCTATGGATGATATCGATGGATAATGGTGGATTCAAAGGCGAACAAAGGCTGAGTCGAAAGCTCAAAGCTCTCGCTCTCCAGCTCTCTTTCTCTTGTTGTTGAAATCGAAAAGTGCAATAATTGCATTAACAACAACAACAAAAACAATAATAAAATAAAACTACATAAAATACAGTGGGGAGAGCAAAGCGTGGCGGGCAATAATAACTGTAGCAATATTACAAAATCGCATTGGTCCGCAGCCAAACAACTCGCACAGCAACAACAACAATGCGATAATAAGCCTGCAAAGCAGCAACAACAAATCCTCGTAAAATACACAGCAACAATAGCAACAACACGCTGCCACGAAAAGTTGTTTCAACGAAACAAAAATATAAAACAAAACCCGCTCCACTCAACTTTAACTGGGAAACAAGCCCATTTTGTGGGCCCAACTAAGAGCCGACAAAAGTCTCGACTACAGTGGAGTTCATGTATATATCCCCCTCCACCCAAGCGCCAAGATCCTGCTCTAGAAATCTTGTTTCCCGCTTCGCAGTCTTGTGCTTTTACCGCCGCCCAGGAAACACCCTTAAAAAATCTACAAAAAAGTAGTCCTTAATCCCTTCAAAAATGTCATGGGTTTAGCTATATCTTTTATTTCCTCTCGTGTGTCTCTTACATTTTATTTACTCGACTCCCCAATTAGCAAGTTCAAAACCAAACTCACATATGAAGTAATAATTATGAACAAAAAAACTTGTCTGCAAATTAGTAAAAGCCAACTCAACAACTTTTTTAGGTTTTATTTTGTTAGGTGAGGTAATAATTAAAAATCTCAGAGATCAAAGAAAACTATGGTTACTTTCGGAGGTTTTAACGACTAACACATGTGCTAGATTTTATTTTAATAATTTATCAAGTTATTTTATTAAGATTTGTACTAGGAAACGAAATCGAAAAGCTAAGTAACACATCTTTCCTGAATTTCTTGAGTTAATTATGAGAAATAGTACTTGAATATTTTAAAGTTTCTAGGAAATGCTAGAACATAGTTGTATGTAGTACACAGTTCCCCTTTTTTTTATTTTAATTTAAACTAAATATTTTTAGCTGACTCTTTAAGGTTTACTTTTTTTTTTTTAAGAATCTCCTGAGCTACTTATTCCATCAAAAAAACTCCCTTAAACTCACCTAAGTCTGTTCTTGTTTCGCCTCAGAATCAAACTGATTTCTATGAGATTTTCAAGTTTTCAGCAGCACTTTCATAGGCAGGCACACAACACTTTCATTATCGAGTTGCCGAAATGATTTTGAACTTGAGTTTAGGGATAGGGAATTTTGTAGAATTTTGTATTTCTGAATTTCTACGATATCTGTTCCGAGTGCTGTTCTGAATCGGTTAACGGCGACGATAGCATTCGATGGCTAAGATCGTAGGCCAAACGCGCGGCGATCTTCAGAACACACAGCCCGGGTTGGTGGAGACTCGAGAAGATCGAATTCGAATCGGATCTGATCGGATCGGATCGCTGCTATATCCGGAGCCGGAGCACGGAACACACACGAACACGAACGGAACGGAAAGAAAGACGAGCAGCGATTAAGCTGGAGGCGGTCAGTGAGCAAAGATTAAATACGGCGTGAAATTTGCTTGCCAGAGAATTTTTTCTTCTTATTCGCTTGTATTACTCTTTTTACTCCATCTTTTTGTTGTATTTCTTCTTTACTTTTTTTGTATAAATACTTATTTTTTTTGTAAACGAAATTGTATTTTTCACTCAATTTCGATGCGATCGCATTGCTTTTATTATTACTTCCCCGCTCTCTGGGGCAGGGGAGGGTGCAGGCGGGATGCAGCGGCGGCTCAGAACACAAAAAACATAAACAATAACGAGCGCGGCGACTGCGACGCCGACTGAGACGTCGGCGGTACGAATAATACGGAATACCGAGTGCGAGCGGGACGGCGGTGAAGTAAACTCTGGAAACGGGCAGATTCACTTTTTTTAATAATTTTTTCCCCTTTTTTTATAATTTATTTTTACTTTTTTTTTGTTGTATTTTTGCACGATTACGAAAACGGGGTAAAGACAGAGAGAGATTGCAAATTGAGCATTGTTTTTGCTGCTGCTGTGGCTGGGGAATTGCACTCCGTTGACGTCACGACGGTCTTGTCACTGCACTGAGATAGAATTTTATGATCTGGGGAGTTTCGTCGGGACCCTTGGCTCCTTGCCCGATCGATCGGCGTGACCGTTGCTCGGGTCGGAATCGAAATCGAAATCGAATCGAAAAGATCGCACGATCGGTGGCTATGTCTTTGACTGCTTTTTTGTGGCCGTCTACGGAAACAGGTCGGCGCACACTGAAGTTAACGCTCGCTCGGCCCGCTCGACGGAGTCCAAAGCCGACCCAAAGCTGACGGTGGGAGCGGGACGGCACCACCTAGCTGCTAGCTGGCGATCGGCGGCGGAGAGCGGTCTTCAGAGAGCTTTGGGCCAAATTACTAGACGCAATATCTGCGGGCCCAAAGCCAGGCCGAGCCACCGAGCCAAAAGCCTTGAAAGCTCGCCCAACGAAAGCGAAAACATAAAACACTTGCATTTTTCGTTCCATAGTTCGAGCTTCGGCTCTGAGCCAGCTTTTGAGTCGAGTGAGTCTGAGTCTATCTCTCTCCCCCTGCGTTGAATGACACTTTGAGTCGAGTCCAACCGCCGCCTGATTAATGTTGTAAAAATTCACTTCGATTAATCTCGGCGGGGGAATCTTCCCAGTGCCGAGCCAAAACATTTGGCATTGCTTAATTGGCGAATCAAATGTAAAATTAATTAAGAAGGTGTCATTTGGGCATTGACATCCCTGACACTCAGTACAGGAAACCGGCGACAGAACAAATTATTTCACAAACAGTCGTGATGAACGCCTTAACGGTTAAAATACTGATAGATCAATCTGAACAGATCATTAGCTAAGGAGGGTAGTTAACAGAATTTTCCTACAAGTCTATGGATGTTTTTTTTTAAACTTCAATGGTTCATAATTTTCTTTAAATGTAATGAATCTAACCATCTGTAGGCCACCACCTTTTTACTTTTTAAGGATATTTACGATACTTTAAATGTGGACTCCAACAAGATCCCTTCACAAAATGCAATCTATAGACAGCCACACAAACCTCAGTAATGAATCAGTAATAGTACCCATTACTTTGAAGGTTTAAACTGAATTTGCTGCTCAACAATCTAATCCCAAAAGTTCATTCAAGCTACTTCCCCGAGTAAAAAACGAGGCAAAGCGAACAAAAAGCCTTCCTTCAATGGTGTTAGGCAGCCCAAGTTCAATGACAGCTCCCCTGTGAAATTATTTATGTTTGCATTGATAAAAACTCATTAGACTCCCACGTGAAGGTGTATGTAAATGTATATATGGGGCATACATGTGTATATAATGCCATTCAAAGTGGGCCACTTAAAAAGGTAATTGTCACACGTCGCGAGATCGATGTGAAGATCTCTCAATGAGTCGAGTTCCGAGTAAGTTCCGAGCAGGCACACTGAACCTGAGAACCGGACGGCCCGAGCACCCCCACGTAAGCCCGGCAGCAGCTGTGGCAGCAGGACAATCAAACGCTTTTGTGGGTGAAAAGGCAATGAACCGATCACTGGTGACTCAACGGAGGCGCACGAGATCGAGATGGAGATCTCCCGACAGCCATCATCCTCCCACAAACTTGGCTCATTTGCATGCGCTGGCAGCCGTGCAGATCCAGATCCCCTATCTGTGTGCATTTCAGGCGACATTTAACTCGAGACCAGGAGATATCCATATATTAATGAGCTGTGAATTCCACCTTAAGCTCAGCTCCTCCGCCTCCTCGGCGGATCGTCGATCGGCGAACAGGTTTCGTTTTGGCAATTGAACTCATTACTTTTATGCGGATTTCGTGTTAATTACCCTGCATTTGTTTACATTACCTTAAATTTGTCGTGTTTATTGGCCAAGACTTGGCTTTCTCACCGCCACCAGGCTGCAGTGCATTGCATTTGAGTTTGAGTTTATTTCGAATGCATAAAATATTATTTGACACATTTCCTTTGACTTTTAGCCAATTGTTCTCGTTGAGAATTATTGAACCCGAAACGAGATTTTTGTTTTGTCTGGCAAGACGTTGATGAGTCGTTCGAACGAGTGTAAAGATAATATATGGGGGATACAGGGTCTGAAAAGTACTGAAAATTATAATATTCAAGTGTAAGAAGGGCTTGTTAGGTTAGCCAATGAAAGATTACAAAGACAGAAGGTCATGGATGGAAATGTAATCCCCGCCAGTTTGTCGCTTAATCAAATCCCAAGGGGTTCTCCACCCGAACACATACCCCTACCCATCCCATTTATCCACGTCAAGTCAAAGGGTCAATGTCAATCTGCCCGCATCGATAACAAGCCGAAAGTCCAAAGCCCCAAAAAAAGAGGTGGAGAAAGATGAAGAGTTGGGCAACCGCAGCTGAGCTGAGGAATGGTATGGAGCGCCGATAAAGAGGTTAACAGATCATCGGATCCAGCTTGTTAGTCCCCGATCCCACTCAGGCATATGGCAAGACTTAACGAGGCGTCAACGTACACAAATGGTACATAAAAAGCACAAAAAGAAACATAAAAAAACGAAACAAACCGCATTTAAAAGTCCATCCCAGCTGGGTTCGATATTTATGTATGGGGCTGGCTGCTCTTCCCCCTCCCCTAAATTTCTACAAAAATAAACAAAGAAAAGCCATAAAAAATTTGCATAATTTTCAACATTTCACGCTAGTTTGGCGCTGCCTTTGGGAGCTAGTTTGGAAACCCTAAAAATCCGCCAACGAGAAATATTTACGAAATTGTCAAGCCAAACATTGGGTTTATTATTTAAATGATGTAAGACTCCCGCTAACCAAGCACACTAATCGGGTTTAAAATTTAAAAGAGATCACGATCACACGGGTGGTGAAAATATGAATATGAAACGCTTGAGCGAGTCCCGATTTAGGCAGTAAAACTATAAGCATTTCATAGGTTTAAGGGGCAGACAGGCCGAACAAGTTGAGCAAAATTGCATCCGATTCGATTATATTATTATTTCCATTATGTCAGGTCTGCCGACTACCGTATATCGAATGCCCAATGGACCAACGGCACCGTTTTGGCCATAAAGGCACCGCCAGTGCCACTAATTCAATCTGGCCCATAAACTGGGTCTCTCGCTCTCTATCTCGCCAGCCCCCTCTTCTTTCTCCTCACTTCTGGTTTATTTTGGTTTGTTAGTCGGCCAAACAAATCTATAAATATGCATAAAGTTGGCTTAAAGACAGGCGCTTACATATGGCCCGGCAGCTCCTGGTCTTGCGAAAGCCGCAGGCAAAGCCCCCAGGCACTTAGCCAGGTCCAAGCCAAGTGCCTGGCCACAGATTTTTTGATTGCTCTCTAAGCGGGCTCTAGGAAGTGACAAGGAATTATTTGATTGTTTTTCGATTTTCGTTTCTGCGGAATGTGAGCACAATCATTATAAAGCATTTTCAGTGGGAACCCATTGAGATCTGCACGGGACATTATCGCTTATGATCTTTTATAGTTATTGACAGACCAGTAGCCCGTCCAGATCATTCGCATTCCAAGCTTACTTCAAATTTTATTCGATTCCTTTTTTTGTAAATTCATCTATGACAACCTTTAAGAATGCTGCTGAAATTTATATACATTTATTATGGCATTTTGATTCCTGGCTTGAAGGCCTTCAGAGCCGTTGCAAATGGACAGCGTGACCCTATCATCCTCTGGCTCAAGTACTGGGTGATCTTTGCGCTGCTCCAGGGACTGGGATACCTCACAGATATCCTCTTCGATGGCTCACCGCTCTACGCACTGCTTAAGCTGGTAATGGCCGTGATTCTTTGGCTGGGTTACCCGGACAGCACCAACATCATGTACAAGTTGATCGATAGGCCGGCGCTGCGGAGTCTAGAGCTAAATCTGGCTAATCAGGGGTATTGGGGTCTTGGTCAGCAACTATGCCAATTCTTTTGGTCATCCGATCCAGAGGATAATCAGGAATACCACAGAGGTGAACCCCGGGTCAATGCTGAACTGTTAAAGCGAGAACTAACTATTCTCATGGCCAGCATTGCTGCGGGGGACACTTCCAACCGGGAATCCATGCCCAGACAGAGCCAGAACCATAAGCAGGTGCCGCTGGAGCGCCGAACCTTTTACAGCATCAACTACCTCAAGCCACGCTACCGAGTTCATTACTCGGAGGATGAGCAATCAGATTCCACGTAGCTGACTGAACTATTGTTTTGTTGCCTTGATTAAATGCGGAATCTGATCTGATCGGATTATCCGAAATCTTGGCGCTGTGATTCATTTTCGGGGAGTTTACAGAAGCAGCTGCCAGTCCGACGCGACCTTCCATTAATCTTCAATTAGGAAAGTTCATTGCCAGTGTGATAATTGATTCATGGATCGGCGCCAGAAATCGATGATCCGATCGATCAGTAGCAATTTGTTGGCCAATGGCCCACATTGTAATTACAAATTGGTGAACAAAATTGTGTTCCGATAAAAGCAGAACACTTACAGCGATTCCCGGTCCCAGATTCTAAGGGATGCAGCTGATTAATTGCGAGTGGCGGGCGGCGAACAGAATGCAAAACAAAAGACTGAAGCAACGAACTTGCTGCGCCGGAACGGACGCGTGTATGCTGCGGCTTTTGGGGAATGCTGGCACAATCTTAATGCAATTAGCACACTATTAATCTTGATCAAGACCCGACAAATTCAACAGATTCGCAATAACAACCGCAATGTAAATGACGCATTCGTCACCCCGCCGTAAAGCAATTTGTTTCAATTTTGTGTGTCGTTGATGGTTCGCGAATCCGATTCAGTTCATTTGGGGCCTCCAAATCTCGATGGGGGTCGGAGCGAATTCTAGAACCATAAAGGGGATATATCAATTTGGGAAACCTTTATTTATTACTGTATTAATTTCCTGTATTCAATTGGATTAAGCTGTATTCAATTGGATTAATAAAGAGCATTAAGTGTTAAGTGAAGAGGAAGAGTCGAGTGTAAAACAGGTACAGAAAGATATATTACTTAATTATATATTGGTTTTAAATAATTGGTTGTAAGTAAATTTAATATTAAGAGGGAATTTATTTTAATTTGAAGTTCTAGATAAAATATTTATGTGGAATTTTATGTTCTATGTTTTTTTTGTGAAGATTTTCAAAGGCAACTCTTCAAGTTCAAGCTACTTTCATCAGCTGACTGCACCCACATCGCGGTGTCATTAGCTCCTGACCAAAGGTCCTTAGCCTTTGGCTGGACTCTTCTCACATCTCAGAGCGAGTGCTTCGGAGCTTCATTTAAATTTGGGTTAATCAGCGATAAAGCGCGCATTGCCATCGGACAGCATCGACATCGACGGAGTGCGAAATAAATATTTACATTTACATATTTAGTGGAAAACAAAAAAATAACAATAATAATAATGTGCAATTAATAAATCGGCTTTGTCTCGCATCGCTAATTGTTTGTCATTAATTTGCATAACAAAATTAATTGGCGGCATTTATGCAAATCCGAATATCTCACAAAAAATTACTTCCTAGGAGATATGTGCCAGAAGATGACACCCCCTCAGGCTCTCGGACGTGGCGCTGCCCAGAGCCAGATCCAAAGCCACTTGAATTGAAGTTCAAGTTTTTGCAATTGACCCACAAATTAATTATGCATGCAAGCTGTTGGTAACTGTGATTTTTGCCTTTTACAATCGCCTTACGCGCACACGTAATGTTCCCCTTCGATCCCTCTCGCTCTCAGGCTCTATTATATTCCGCGTTATTTCCGTCAACATTTCATTTATTAGACACAATTACAATTGATTTGGAGTTGGAGTTGAGTTTCGGTTTCAATTGCCGAAATATACATATCTGTGAATGGTATGGGAACCTTTTCTTTCGGCTGAATAATGCTGATGGCTTTTTGAATGCCTATCCGAAATGTCATGAGCGTTCAGCTCTGTGGGCAGGGTCAAACCTCCAGCTCTGGGTCTGTGTGTGAAAGAAATTTCAGCCGAAAATCGATCTTAATCGGAAGCCAATGATCCTAACCTTCGGCCACAGCCGCACGAGCTTTCATTCAAATCAATTCCCACGTGTCGGAACCATCTATATAGTACGAGTATTAAACTCCCGTAAAGATCACTCATTAATAAATTCAATTGAAATCATTTTATTACGATTACAAAGGGATAATCAAACCGGGAAAGGTCTTTTACAGCCAGTTAATAAATTTATGGCGAATTTATTAATTGGTTTATTGCACTGCCAACGAAGTTCATTACAAATACTATATTTCTCACTCTTTTTTTTTTTGGGGCTTCATTAGCGATATTCTGTTAGCGTAAAGTACACCTTAACCTGCGCCCGTTCCTTGCGATCGAAACTGAAGGTGGTGAACAGGCCGTAGTCCCCAGTGGGCAAGGGCATCAGATCCAAGACTTTTACGGGAAATCGAAAGTGTTCCAATATAATTTCGGGCTAATAAATATACGAAATATAAATTAATAGAAATTGTATAAATAAATTAAACTTACTGGCACTGGGCACTTGTTTACATTGGTTCGATTGCCAAAGCTGTTGAGGATGATATTGATAAAGGGATGATTTCTCTTCTCCAGATATTCACACACATCCGACTGGTAGACATTATACAGAAAAGGCTTGTACCCGCTGGCTTTCTTTAGCAATTGCATGCGCATCTGGGAAAAATATTTTTAAATTAAGAAAAGGGGAATGAAAATAGGCCTGGTAGAAAGTAGGCCTGGTTTTTCTACTTAAAGCTTACAACACAATAATTTTCACAGTTTATATCGAGTATCTGCAGTACAGACCCTATTCCTGTTGACTGACAAATTTTGTTAAAATTTTTTTGTTTGAATTAAATTCACAACTGTTCACAGTGTGGATTTTTTTCATTCACTTAATTTAAGAGCATAGGCGACCACCATCGATATGTGCTTCTTGAGCTGTGCGTCCCGATTGGTGTTCTTCATCTACGGCACCCTGGGACCAGCCTATCACACCTACAAGACCCTGAACAACGGGAACGATGAGTTCCTGGCCTGGGCTAAGTACTGGATTGTCTACGCCTTCCTGGTCACCATCGAGTTGCTGACGGATGCGTTGCTGTCATGGATGGCCATCTATATGCCAATCAAGCTGATCCTTATGCTGTGGATAGTCTTGTCTGCTCCTTCTGCCAATGTCTGGATGTTTGATACGATCGTTCATCCGATTCTGGCCAAGCGACAGGAGCAGATTGATAAATTCCTTAACCGGGGCAAGTACAAGATCCTGAACGAATCCCTCAGAGCTGGGTCCCTGATGTGTGCACATGGTCGGGCCTTTATGAGCACTCTAATCTCCCACTGGTGGCCGAAATCAAACGTGGTCCTCGGGGGCCCCAATAATTTTGAGACCTTGATAGGTGCGACTGGAGGAGGAGGTGCTGATAGTGACCAGGATTCCGGTGTGAGCTGTAAATCAGTAGCGACCTCGACGGTTGACGAGTGCAATCGGTCCAGTCCCCTAACCAGTTTAACGCACATCAACGATCACTCGGAAAACATCCAGCGCACTCTGCACTCGGATCGCTCTATCAACGATCTGGCCGGCAACATCATTTCTCCGGAAGCATCCACCGCAACCGTTCGTCGCCAAGTCCCACGCAAAGTGAAGATATTCAATGTGCCAAAAAAAGTGTCTGCCTGTATTTTGCCATCGCAAAAAGACCTGACAACGCCGAAGAACAAACCCTACGACGATGTTGAGGATCTGCTGGCCACGTCTAGAATTGAGCCCGACGGCCAGGATGTCCGTCAACACCGTCAACTTGTCAGCCGCAATCACGCTGTGATATTCCAACAGTAACTCTTTCAATTTTATGTTTTTGTGTTTAACCAAATAAGGATTTGATAACTACGTTTAAGTAGTTCTTAAGCAGTATAAATTCAAAATGTATTCGAAGTTTTTGGGTTTTTTCTAAGTTGTAAATAAAAATGAATAATCATTTTAGTGGATTGAGTATTGCATTGAAATTGGATAGTTTATATTTATATACTATTTAATGCAAAAAACATTAACAATTGTCTTTTTTGTGGCACCATTACAAACGCGTTCAACCAAAAATAAGTTCCCCGAACGTATTCAAAACGAGCAACGAACCAAATAGAGTAGAAAACTTTCTGTATATGTTAGTTCCCAACTCACCGATATCGGACGCTTTGGCCAGTGCAGAATATGGGCCCTCAGACTCATTTCCACGACATCCCTCTTGACGGCATACAATCGACACAGGGATATGTTTGTAAAACTCTCGTCCGTGTTGAGGCACTCGATATTTGTGAACTTGGATATTCCTTGGACCTGGTGGCAAGCATTGTTTTGGATATATAAACCCAACTGTGGATAACGAAGCCCTGCAGGGCACTTGCCTGCGAAATGTACCAGAGGCCAATCCAAAGGGAGAGATCCCTCAACGTGGCCATAACTGCAGACTCGGGAAAGCGTTTAATGACTGAAAAATGCCGTCATTGTGGGCGTAACGAGCGCAGTTCAACCGAAAAAGTAACCGATAAACATACATCATTAGGGGCACTTATCAAATCGGAAAAATTGCCACAAATTTCGATTTGTTGTTGAGTTTTAATTAGACAAAATCGTGTTGGTCTGTATCCAACAGGCAGCACTTAACTAAACCTAAGCGTAAACTACATTTGGGGCATAGGTGTGGTGAGTGGGTTGTTTATGGAATTATGTTGTGTTGCGATTGGTAAGCCTAATCACTGCCCTCATCATCATCATCTTCCTCCACTTCCTCGTCGCTGGGCTCCTCGCTCTCTTCCGCTTCACTTTCGCTCTTCTTGGAACTGTTTTTCGCCTTGTCGGAGTCCACAGGCTTGCCCTTCTTCTTGGCGGGTTCTTTGTCCTTCTCGTCGGAGCTGGTGGAGTCGTCATCGGATATGTACTCCTTGCTCTTAAAGTTGCCACCGGAGGTATTCGCCTTTTTGGTTGGAGATGAATCTGTTTTGCGCTTCTTTGTTGCCTTTCCTCCTTTCTCGTTGTCGCTGCCGCCACCCGCTTCCGGTTTATAGTTGCGCATCTCCTCCTGGTAGCGCTGCTTGTCCTTGTTTGCAGCCTCCTCCCACTTCGACTTGTCCTTCAGCTCCTTCCACATCTCGCCGCCCTTCTTGGCGATCTCTGTGACCTTGATGCCCGGATTGTCCCTCTTGATGCTCTCGCGAGTATCGCTCAGCCAGAGCATGAAAGCGGTGGTGGCACGCTTTGGCTTGCCGGTGTCCTTCTTCTTAGTCGCCTTTTTCTGGTAAAAAAAAAGTTAGTATACCGCAGATACTGAAACAGGCTTCATTCTTACCGTTCGCTCCTTCTCCTTGTGCTTCTTTTCCTTCTTCTCCTTCCTTTCGGACTTCTTTTCCTTCTTCTTTTTGGCACCATCACTGTCGCCTCCGCCCCCGCTGGCATCGCTATCGTCATCCGAATCACTCTCCACATTGCTGTCGTACTCCTCGGCCACATCGGACTCGTTTTCGTTTGGCTTGAAGTCTTCATCCGTAGACTCCTCATCGGAATCGTCGCCATCATCGTCATCTTCCTCCTTTTCTCTAGCCTCAGCCTTAAGGCGTGCCAGATAGGCATCCGGCTCGTTCTCGTTATCCGAATCGCCAAAGTCCACATCCTTGTAGCCGCTCTTGTCCTTGCCCATGTTGCTCACATGCAACTTCTTCTGCGTGATGAAGTCGAAGAGCTTGGCGTACTCCTCCTTCTCGATGGACGAGAAAATGTGGACAGTTCCATTCTTGAGTGTTACTTCGAAGTCGAAGGAGCGGGTGGAGCCCCCGCTGCGGGCGAAGTTCACTGAGCTGATCTCCTCGAAGCGGATGTGCAGCGGTGGCTTATGGATGTAGATAAAGCCGCGCTCCAGGGGATAGAGATAGCCAGCAGCGGCCTTGAAGGAGCAGCCCACCGCCGCCGTACCAGAGTGTCCAATGAAGTTACCCGGCCCGGTGATCTTGCGACCAATGAGCACCTTCATCACCTTGCCCATCACCTCGTACACCGGGCCAGATAGCTCCTTCTCCAGCTTGCCCTCGTACTTGTCGCGCAGCTCAGCCTCCGTGAAGGGCAGCTCAATGGTGGTCTCCTCGTCGGGAGCAAAGAGGAGCACCAGATAATGGTAGCGCGTCTGTCCCTGCTTGATGGGAGGGTCCAGCGAGAGCACGAAAAACATCTGACGACTGTCCTTGTGCGGCAGCATGAAGAGTCGCAGCACCGAGTCCATGGGAATCTTGTAGTCGAACGTCTTGCCGTGCAGCTGGAAGAAGGTGGAGAAGATCTTGATGTCGTAGCGACCGCGAGGCGTGAGGATCTGGATCTCCCTGAATATGGCGATGGACTCGCCAGAGGCCGAAATGACTGAGGCCTTGCTCATCACATTCTGATGGAACTTGTCCACCGGATCCTCCTCCGCCGACTCCACGGCGGGTATGTGGAACCGCATCTCGAGCAGACCCACGGGCGCATCGTCGTTCTGGTGGAACTCAAGGGTCACCTCATTCTTGCCCGTGACGCACTGCGAAACATGGGACAGGGGCACCTCAAAGATGGTCTTGTTCTCTTTGTCGAAGCTGAGTACGGAGCCCATGAAGCGGGCGGTGCCCCAGTTCCAGCCCTTGACGCACATCTCCTTCTCGACCATGCCCTGCTTGTACGCATCCTTGATGAACTTGCCCAGCTTCTCGTGCTCGCTGTCCCGGAATCCGGTAAAGCGGTGCAGCGCCCCGCTCTTGGTGAACACCCTCAGTCCCCAGGTGCCGACGAACTTCTGCGAGTTGATCAGATCAATGTCGTCCGATGCGATCTGCTCCACCTTGCCGGTCTTTGTGTTCTTGAAGATGATGTGCTGATCGGTCAGCTTCAGCCGTCCGGAAGACTGTCGCGCGCGAAAATGGGATGGGAGACTAGCGTCAGACAAAGTGTGCGAAGTTGCAAATTTTGAGACTCACCAGGACACCGCGCACTTCGGCGCTTATGTCGTTGTACTCCAGGGAGTCGGTCATCGTGGCTGTTTAGTGCAATAAAAACTTAATAAATCCAACAATAATTACACCGCTTTGCGAAAAAGTCTAAAAATTCGTGACAAAAAACTCGGCACGCGAAAAATGCCGACAACAAAAAACAACACTGCGCGCCCAATTCTAGGTTAGACGACGCTGCGCTAGGGGTGGACCGTGGGCCTATATATCGATACATCGATAAGGAGAATCAACATTTTTTAAAGTTAAAATAAATAATATATAAAAGACTGATTCTATTCCTTTAATAATAAATAAAAAAATTTTTTTTTTATATTTTAATTAAACAATAAATATCGAACTGTTGTTTTGACTAAAACTCCCATCACTAAGCGGCAGTGCAAATAAAATTAAATATTTGTAACTAAAACTACGAAAAGTGGCTTCTAGACATGCAGCGAGGTAAAATTTCCTTCGGGAAAATCCAACTGAATGTTAACAAGGCGCCCGCTGTTCCAAAGGCCTATGAAGCCACGGCAGGCGATGAGCAGGGGGAATCCGCTCCAGCCGGCAGTAGCAGTGAAGGCGGCGGATTCAAGAAGATGGACAAACAACAGATGATCCGACAAATCGAGGATGTTGCCGAGGATCTGGAAAGCCAGCACCTGAAGGAGGTGATGGGCATCAGCGGGTTCGGACGAAAGGCAGCGAAGGTCTTTGATATAAACGAACAAATAGAAAAGGCCAGGGTGACCCGGCCGGGATTGGACAGAAACAAGGAGGAGCCCAGCCAAAAAGCGGAGGAGAAGGCAGACGAGGAGGAAGGAGACGTTATTGGACCTCTGCCACCTGTTGCCGAAGAGGAAAAGGAGAAATCTACCAAGGAGGGAGCAAGCAAGGAGGATTCAGATGATGAATCCTTGTCAGAAGACGATTCCGATGATGAACAGAGGCTGGCTAAGCGCATACCCTACACCCACGAAGTACAGATGCAGCACGGATCCCGGGCTGTACTGGCTTTGGCTGGCGATCCCTCCGGCGCCCGTTTGGTTTCCGGCTCCATAGACTACGACATGTGCTTCTGGGACTTTGCTGGCATGGACGCCGGCATGCGTAGCTTCCGACAGCTGCAGCCCTGCGAGAACCATCCGATCCGCTCCCTTCAATACTCAGTGACCGGCGACATGATCCTGGTCATCTCGGGAAACGCCCAGGCGAAGGTGCTAGATCGCGATGGTTTCGAGAAGCTGGAGTGCTGCAAGGGCGATCAGTACATATCGGACATGTCCCGCACTAAGGGACACGTGGCACAGCTAACCTCAGGCTGCTGGCATCCCTTCAACCGAGAGCAGTTTCTCACCGCGGCTCTGGACGGAACCCTGCGCATCTGGCAGGGCCTGAAGGCCAAGGAGCAAGTTCAGGTGATCAAGACTAGGGCCCAGGGCGGCCTACGAACAAACGCCGCGTCGTGCAACTTCAACCGGGATGCCACACTTATTGCTGCGGGATGTGTGGATGGATCCATTCAGACTTGGGACACGCGCAAGATGTTCGTCAACACAACGCACTGCGTCAGGGGAGCACATCAGAAGGGCTCCGAGATCACCTCCATTGTGTTCTCGTACATGGGCCAGCAGCTGGCCACCAGGAGCAACGACGAGACCATGAAGCTTTGGGATCTGCGGCAGTTCAAGCAGCCTCTACACACATGGACGAATCTGTTCTCACGCTACGATACCACCGACTGTTGCTTCAGTCCGGACGACCGGCTGCTGGTCACCGGCGAATCGCTGCCCAAGGATCAGACCGAGGCAAATCTGTATTTCTACAGCACCAGAACCTTCGAGGAGGTACAACGGATTCCCGTCTCAAACTCGCATGTGGTCAAAACGCTGTGGCACCCCAAGCTCAATCAGCTCTTTGTGAGCTGCGGCAATGGAACCATTAAGTGCTATTACGACGAGCATCGGAGTATCCGGGGTGCCAAGTTGTGCGTGGTGAAGAGCCACCGCAAGCGACAGCCGATGGAGATGGTGGGCGTGTCCCAGATCATCACGCCACACGCTCTGCCGCTGTTCAGGCAGGAGAAGTCCCGCTCCTCGCGCAAGAAGATGGAGAAGGCGCGCATGGATCCCGTCAAGTCGAAGCGGCCGGATCTGCCCATCACCAGCGGTCAGGGCGGTCGAGTGGCCAGCTCCGGCGGCACTCTCTCCTCGTATGTCATTCGCAACCTCGGCCTGAGCAAGCGTGTGGACGACGATCAGGATCCCAGAGAAGCCATTCTCAAGTACGCCAAGGACGCAGCAGAGAATCCCTACTGGATAGCACCAGCCTACAAGCAAACGCAGCCGAAGGCCATCTTCTCCGAGAAACTGCCCGCAGATGAGCCGGCCACCAAAAAACCCAAAACAGAAGAGGACAAATAATATGTTAATTAGTTACTTAGGTTACTTAGCCATGTAATTAATATATATGCGGTAGTATCAACTCTGAGCAGCCTTCCTTTTACTCTAATAAAGGTCCTGTTTGTACAATATTTGGCGACTACACCATCACATCCTGCAGGCGGTAGCAGTCGGAGACGATCTTCCACTTGTCGGCGTCGGCTGTTACAATGAACGACTGCTGGAAGTTGCGCGTTGGCTGTTCGCCGTACTTGACATTACCGCTGGCCAGGATCACATAGGTCAGCTGCGTGCCCACACACTCATCCATAATGGGCTGCGCGTCCAGATTCGTCATTTGGTGAACGGATGACGGCAGTTCAATGAAGTAGCGTTCAATCATCTCCCGCCCGGTGGCCCCATTGCCGTTCCAGCTGAAGATGGCGTTGTTAATGTAAAGACGGCCCATTTGCTGGAAATTTTTTGAGTAATTGCAGTTATTTCGCATGCTGTCGCAAAAAGTCTCCGGCTTTTGAAGGCTCCTCAACTTACGTGCCGGCGGTTGTCCAAGGAGGCGTAGTATAGGCGCGTAAAGTCCTCGGCCGTGCGGGCGCAGTTCTCGATCTTGGTTCGGAGTTCCTGTTAGGATTTTACTGTAGTTATTTTGCTATTAAATATTTAGTTTAAAACTCACGCTGTTCATGTTGTTTATTCGCTCAAATCTGCAATTAGTGTGCCCGTTGCGTGGCCGCGCCAATAACCCCGAAAAAGGTCTGAATTCCTCTTCTGACACCAGAGGGCGCTTATAATACGCCCGTTATAAAAACCTTACGAATTGAAATTAAAAAAAAATAAAATAAAACATTTCCCTATTATTAAACCGTGGCACAGGTTAAACAAATTTTTAGTCAGAAGTATGCAATGCTGCAAGGGATCGGAACAGATCCGTCTGTCACTAGCTTTCATAAAATAAATAGGTAAAATCTTGAAAAATTTATAACTTTGTGGTTTTTAAGTTAGTTTATCTACTCCGGGATAATATATTTTTGTGTAATTCAAGAAAAGAAAAAGCAGAAAAAAATATAAAAATAATTCTAAATATGATATTTTATTGTTATTTCTTAAAGTAATGGCTTGGAGGGTTAGGATTTGGTTGTAAGTGGAAGTAAGATTCATTAATTAAACAAAATATGTATAGTTTTTCATTTATAATTTTATTACTTGAAAGTTTAATAAATAATTATAGTAAAATTTCTTAGGCTACCCCTGTGCGTTTCCCTAACTGTGTAGATTTTTTTATATTATAGTATGTCTATCCCATAGCCAGGCACTTATTTGCCAAAGCTATCAGTGTAGGCAGCGCGTCTAGCATCGGCACGATCCTTGCGAGCCTCGAAGGAGTCATCGGCTAGATAGTGCGGGCCGTAGGCCTCGGAATCGTAGGATCGACGGTTGGAGCCATTGAAGTTAACTCCGTTCCTGGACTTGCCGTAAACTTCGCTCTTTGGGTAGCAGATGAAGTAGTCACCCTGGTAGTAATCCGCACTGGCGCGCTTTTGACGCACTGGCTCTCCCGTAATGTCCGTGGCCGAAACGAATCCTGGATCGTTGATGGGTGCTGCCTCGAGCAGGCTCAGGCTGAAGATTAGGGAGACCACGGCGAAGGAGATGGCTAACTTCATGGTTATTCTGGTATTTGTGAGTTTGTTGGGTTTAATTTTAATTTTGATTGCTTTGCTGGCTTGGTGTGTCCACTGCTGGCTGAGTTCCTTGCGGTTCTGTGCTTAAACTGGCAACCGCCGTTCGCTTTTATAGTCGCGAATATTCCCCAATCCTCGCTAATTGTTATGACAGACCGCGTCGCTCAGTCAGCCAAGATTCCAGTGACACTAATTTAATTTGCCGCGCATCTTTTGGTCCAATTAGCAGGGATCGCGCCGCACAACATTTCCGTCAATGCGGTCGCTCCAGCCCAGCCTTTTTGGCCGGTTTTTCGGCGTCCGAGTCCAGTCTTACTTCTCCTCCATTTGTGACGTCAACTGGGGGTTGAACATTTTTAACACCTTTTTGGGGGAGGCATTTCTTGACTTGATTTTTGCGGTTTAGCGTTTGTCAGCGTTTGCTACTCTTGCTTTTTGTTGCGGTAGGCACTGCCATCTAAATACAGATATGAATCACTTTCAGTCCGGAGTTGGACTCTTAAACGTAGCACGGTGAGAAAATGTATCACCGAATTGGTCATCAATTAGGAATTCTTAGTATCATACTTATGACGTCTTAAGATGGAATTCCTTAAAGTTAAGGCAACGAAAATGGAATAGTAATTTCTACAAGCAGTTTATTAAGTTATTGTAATTTGAATTCAAGAAGATGTAGAGATCTATCTATCTAAAAATATACTGTTTTATATTTTATACTTTTTGTAAAATTATCTTCTTCTTCACCCTAATATATCCATTTAAAACCATTTTCACGGTAATATATTGTGTCTCTCTGTGCATTTCAGTTGGGTTTAAAAAACCACAAGATCGGTGGACCGCAGTCCCAACCAAGTTAAGTTTACTGCGTGATTGAGCACTTTGAGTATTTATTTTGGGATGGGATTCGGGCTATTTTTGGACTGCATAGAATTAATTAAAATAAACCCCCCACATCCCAAAAACTGTTAAAATAAAGAAAGCACCTCGAAATAGTGTTTTCATGTTTCAAAAACAAAGCAAATCTTGCACTTGCATTGTTGGGGGAGGCGCTAATTAATTGTAAATGCGAAAACTTAGAAGTAAACATGAATCATGTTGACAAGGTGCCTGCTACCGCGGAAATGAATCTCGAATCCCACAATCGAGAGTGGAAAATATTTGTCGATGCTAATTGGAGGTTGTGAATCATAAGATCGCAGTGGGGTCGCTCCAAAACCTGGAGAAGCATCTCACAAACTGGTGAAATGGTGTGCCAGGAACCTGGACAGGTAATTTTCCGTACCAAAATACTGGTTCGCAAGGTCTTATCGGGGGTGCAGAAAACAAAACCACAAAAACCCTGTCCCAAGCCCAGGTGTCTGGAAATTGCTGGAACTTGCTCGACATTTTATTGATTTATTAATTAGTGTGTTTGTTGCTCGAAAACAGGTTACATTATTCCCGAAATAGCGATTCCTTTGAGCAGTACCAAATTTATTTCGCAAGCTATGGCATAACTTGCTTCGGGCCAAAACCACAATAATTAACCACAATCAACGATCACATCTAACCACAGTAACTAACCACATATTTATGGTCCAGATGGACTATTTTCTAGTGGAATCTTTAGCCTGGAAGATTTCTCAATTGTGGGAAAAAATATAATAGGGATCGTGTTTTGGATGGCACTCATCGATTAGCGTTTGGCGACCGGTTTCCATTGCCTGCGTAGTATTTGCGAATTGGTTATATCTGGTGAAGTGCGTAAGCGATCTGCCACGCCCCTTACACCCTTAAAGCCCCCTCGATTAACGCTCGAATTAAACTCTGTTTTTGTTTTCGCTTCTGTCTATTTTTGGCTTTATTTGATGTCAAGCAAATTATAGAAATTAACGTCCCCAGGAACTGGAAGCAGAAGCAGAGGCTGATGCACTGGAGCCTCCTCCATAACCGCCGTAGCCGCCGCCACCGGGATAGCCGCCAAAACCGCCAGGACGATAGCCACCTCCTCCGCCGCCACAACAGAATCCTCCGCGCCGACCCCAACCGCCTCCAAAGTGACGAGCTGCCCTCACAACGGCTCCTTCATCAGTTCCCGGCTGCGCCTCGGCATCCTCCAGGGTCAGCTGGTGTTGTTCTTCCTGAACGGGATGAGCGTTGGTCAGCGCCATCAGAGCCGCGAAAACGACGACAATCAGTACAAATAGCTTCATATTGGACAGTCAAATACTTTCTATCTCCAAAACGATCGAAGCTCCGACCTTATATAGCTTTGATACCATCCGGGGAGGTCCCGCCTGAAGAGCCAGTGCTGTAGCGACGATGTGAGAGTAAATCTGGCCAGAACCAAGCATCATTAGTTACTGCCGCCAGGCAATTATCCCATGATGATGACTTCACCAAAAGCCTGAGGTCAACGGAAATCCCAGACGCGTCAATTGATACCTCAAAAACAACCCGAAATTGTAATCTAGGATGTATTGTAATCAAAATTAATTTGAAGCAAAAAGGGCACACAGAAAAAAAATTTATAAAATATGGCATGTTTAGGATATAGGAAGGGAATTGTAATTATAATTGTATAAATTTTTGTTAATTTTTTAAGGGGTAAGGGGCTTTAAATAATGCAATTTTAACATAGTAATGATTGATTTCAAATTCGGTCTTCTGATCCATTTAGAAACTGCAAGAATATACAATGTGATTAATAATTAATCACAGCCCTTTTTTAGTCTTTACTTTTATAAGATTTATTTTAGAAATTAATAATAAATACAAAATATCTTAAATATTTTTCTTCATATACATTTCTCCAGGTTTCCGACCTATAAGACCTGCCCCCAGAATGGGGATTTACTTATCCCCTTTCTGAGTCCCAGCAAATTCCATGGTCAACCGCTATTTAGTGATCACTGACCCGATGAAAGACAAATTTTGCGCAGTAAATAAACTGCACACTATGATAGGAATCGACTTTACTTTATTGGCTCAGAGATGGGTGTCTGTTTTTATAGCTCAGGGGAAGCACGGTAATTACAAACCGCAGTGTGGGTTCTGTTCTGTTTGGGACAAAAAATAAACAAAAATTCTGTGAGAAAGTCAAACCCGTTTATTGCCCGGCTTTCAAGTCATTCAAAAAAATAACAATATTTATAATAATAAACGTAAAACCAAAGTAATGATCGAAAAATGAGCGATTAACACGAAATAATCGTAACAAATTTCATTAAAAAGATATTATATCAGACCTAAGGGTTGAACGGGTTTTATTTATTTCTTCGACGTTACAAAATATTATTACGTCCTTTTACTTACTACCATTTACTATCTAAATCTAAAGTCATTGGGAACCTTACTACTATTGACTACAAATAGTAGTATGGTTCCCAATATTTACTACAAATAGTAGTAAGGTTCCCAATGACTTTCGTTTTATTCAAGCTGGCAATTTTATTCATTAATTGTCGGATGTCTTGAGAAATAATAAATTATACAGGCATATTTCTTAGTCTTTGTATTAGTAAGTATTTAAATGACATTACTTTTCTGTAGAGAAATGTGGAGGATCTTAAGATGTTAATCCAAATTTGTTTATTCTTATTTTCTATGATGTATACTAAAAGTACTATTTCACTAGAATAGTTATTTTCACCATATAGATTTATATATTATAATAATCTCCCCACGAAGACACGCTTTGAATTATTTGCCAAATTGGATTGACTAACTGACAGATGTCTAGCCAGTTTTGATTATTTCAAATTAATAGCCGCAGATTTCCATGTCTGGCGAAACGGTCTTCAATTAGTGCGAATATTATAATTCGAGGCGGTCTGGGAGGCCATGGTAACACATGGGAATCACTGGGGAACCTGCTCTCTTATACGTATAAGATGATTCAGAATCGGTTATGCAAAGATCGAATGGAATGCAGCTATTCAGGGGTGAATAGATCTCCAGCCGCTAATTAACTTGGCTATTGACAAACTATTATTATTCTCGAACTAAGCAAATACTGGGCTTTGCAGAAACGCCCCCAGACATTGGCGATATTTTTATTGAATGAAACAACAAGCCCAAAAACTAAGCCAAAAAAACCCGCGGAAGTGAGCGATCGAGTTAACGGTGTGAAACAGATTGACTGACTTATTTGGCCAACTTTCGGCAAGGTCAATGTCGGGTGTAGTTTGGGCCAAGTTAAGACGACGATCTCGAGTTGCGAACTGGGCGTGAAAGCACGGCGTCGAGCGAACCAGTTGATGACGTTCTGGCTTTGTTCCGCTCGGCCTGCGATTTTTATTTGAATTTGGCGCCGGCGAAGGTCTTCTTGGTTGTTTTTTCATTTTGGCAAAAACCAATTTGGAAATTCACCCAAGAACTCTGCAGTATAAAACTATATTGGGTTTTTTGGCCAGTCTTCAGTCTTCCGAAATGTATCTACCCGCGCGCTTAGCTCTGCTGAGTCTCCTCCTTTCGACGGTGGCCTTAGGGCAGAAGAGTAAATCCCGCGAGGATCGGCCACAGGGCAGGACCCTGGGCCTCCTGACGCCTCTCCTGCTGGGCGGCGGTGGTGGTCCCCTCTTTGATTATCCCGTTGCTGCACCCATCAGACCTGCAGGTGGCTCAGCGTCAGCAGCAGCAGCTGGTGGAGGTGCCCAGTCGGATCCCTTGGACTCGTACTACGGCAGCAGTTATCCTGGCTATGGCTACAGACCCAACTATGGATATGGGTATCCTAATTATGGCTATGCCTACCCGGGCTATGGATACGGGTATAATCCCTACAGACCCAGTTATAACTACAATTACGGTGGATACCAGCGACCCCAGCCATATCCTGGCAACTATGGAGGATACCAGAGACCGCAGCCTTACTATGGATACAGACCGAGTTACAGTGCCGCCTCTGTGTCCAGTTATCCCTCTTACGGAGGAGGATACGGCAGCACGGCCAGCATTTCTAGCTCTCCCTCCTACACACCCTCAACGTCTGGCTTGGGAGTGGGCTCTGGGGTAGGAACTGGGGCTGGAGCAGGAGCCGGAGCTGGTAACCAGCAACTATCCCAAGCCCAGGCAGCCCAGTTAGCAGGTCTTTTGGGCCAGGCCCTCGGAAGCAGTCTGCGTCCCCTGCTGGCTAATGGAGGCGCTGGAGCAGCCTCTGGTGCGTCCGGCGTGGGCGGTAATTCGCAAGCGCTGAGCGGGTTACTCGGCCTGCTCGGCTAGGTCATAAATAAGTCAGTATTAATGAAGCTCGTCTTACATAACTTTAATAATTCCTTTTTATTGGAAATAATTAATGATTTTGTATATTTTTTACACTTGAAAAAACAAAAGCAATTAAGAACCATATTACAAGTCCATGCGCTCTTTTTGTAGAAGCAATAACGGTTTTATTAAGGTCAAAATTTTAGTTATTGAGATTAATTTAATGCAAGAATATTACAGTAAAAATTATAGGAAAATTTATTTTATAATAATCAGTATAATTATTTTTGGGAACCCTAAACAAGAAATTGAAGTTATAAAGTGTATTTTTAAAGAAAAAATGTACCTACTTGTACTTGTTTTTCCTCTACAAACAAAAATCGAAGAAGTGCATTGATTTAATAGGTATGCAAATTAGCTCCTAAATTTAGTTGTTCCTTAAGATAATGTTGTTTTAATACTAATTGTTATATGTTTATAAAAAACTATTGTTATTGTGTCTGTATTGCTGTTAAAATTTTAATGTTGATTCTCTACTGCACTTTATTATTTTAATTTTAAGCTTAAACCTAACCATTTATTCATTCCTAAAATTTTAACAACCACATTTATTTCTCTGTTTTTTTATAGACCAAGTCTTTATAGTTTTTAATGTTGTTACTTTGCTAATCCATGTAAATTATGCTAAATAAATTTATTGTTATTTGCTAGCAATGTGGAATTGTTGTTGGGTCAGGGTTTTGCCGCTGTTTGCTCGTCTGCAAGTTGCACATAAATTCTAATTAGTGGGCGGAAAACTGCACTCTGTGGGGTATAAAAGGCGGGCCGGATTAACACTTGGAGTGCAGTAACCTTTAAAACATCGGGCCAAGATGCAGCTCCTATATTTCCTGGCCTTTTTAGTAGTTCTCGGAGCTGCTTACGCCCAGCCTGTTGCTGAGGACGCAGCTCCTGCCACCCAACTGGAGGATATGGCCGATCTGGCAGCTGACCAACCACAGGAGGGGGATGGAGCGAGACCTCGCCGCTGGCTCTGGGGAGGATGGGGAGGCATTGGTGGATGGGGAGGCATTCGTAGGTGGGGAGGCGACGGTGGATGGGGAGGCGGGTGGAACCAGGGATGGGGTGGCGGACACGGCGGTGGATGGGGCGGAGGCTGGAGGGTCTCCTACCAGCCCTGGAGCAGCAGTTCCAGCTACTGGTGGTAGTCCCTCTGTTAGACAGTCGCTTCCCCGAAAGCCACAGCAACATTTTGAATAAAACGATACCCACAGAATTAGCAGCTTTGTGTTCAAGTTTTTTTCAAGCTCTCAGGTCCCAGCTAAAGCGCAATTCAGTTAACAAAAAACAAAGCTTCGATAAGCTTTTTTAAATGCCAATTCAAAAAACCGAATAACAAGAAACCGCTACGTTTGTTATTGCCCCCAAATTTCATGGGAAACATTAAATTTTGTGCAGCGTAAACAAGTCTATTCCGAAATAGTAAACAAGAAACTGGAATGTCGGTCGTTGGCCAAATAAAAGGCCCGGGATTTGATGGGAGAACCACAGTTGTTCTAAGCCAAGAACCAAGAACCAAGCTCTCAAGCTCTAAAGCCACTTTAAAAACCTAAATCTTTACCTACAAGATGCGTCTGATCCTGCTGTCTGTCGTTGTTCTTTTGGGTCTGGCCTGCGCCTTTGCCCTGGAGGATAATGGAGCCAATCTAAGGGATCTGCTGGGCGTGGCCGATCAGGGAGATGCCCATGCCGAGGCTGGACTGCGTGCAGCACGAGGATACGGAAACTATGGACATGGACATTATGGCGGCGGTCATGGTGGACATGGTGGCCATTATGGAGGTGGACACTACGGTGGACACCACGGACATTATGGTCGCTAATCTGCAGTGCTCAACGTCCCTTTGCCAGATTGTATTTGATGATTTGATTATATGTAAATAAAAAGGAAAAAATTAACAATTTAAATATAAACAATAAATGTGTGTGTTTCAATTTAAAGTTTAAGGGGTATTTTATGTATTGGTAATAATTTGAAGTTTGAATATTTTATGTTTTTCAATTGCAAATATTTTATGTATTTTCCTTTTAGTAATAAATATTCTAAACAAATCTTCACTTTTTTCCGTATCTTGAAGTGATTTCTAGACAACGCCAAGATCTTAAATTCTTCATAGAAGACGAGCCCTCTTGCAGACTTAGATATAAAAATTAAATAAATAAATAAATGACAGCTTTGGCTTTTAAAAACGTCTCAAAGCTCAAGCTCTGTTTATTGAAATCGTGTGGAACTCAAGTTTGTTCAGATAATTATAAACCATGTATTAGGGGGCGTGTTTTTTTCGCACCACTCGCACGAGTCAATTATAGGTTTTATTTATTTTTTAGCAAAATATCAAATGACTCCTGGGATATTCGGAGGAACCTGTATTGGCAGCTCAGGTTCAATGCCTTGGTCTCGTAAATCCCCAGGTTGTTTACTTTTTTTCGAGTCTAGAGCACACAAGTCGCTCTTGACATTCATTAAACAATCGGGAGCTCATTTCCATATGAATCCTCGCTAAATATTTATGCTAATGGGGATTATTTAAGCCATATGGCCTATTTAAACTGGGTTTTTAATTGATTAGAATATAGTTATTAATAGTTGGTGAGCACTTGAGGGGTAATTTTTTAACAAGGTTTTTATTGGCTGGTTAAGCCAGATTTACAACTGGGAGTGTTTTTCAATGCTGAGTTATTAACTTGAAATGGTTTGTTTTTTGGGGCCTTTTATATATTGTGTTTAATTACAGCTTAGTGGAAAGTTTCTAATGGGTCATCGGTTTGACGTTAATCTGGCAGTTCTGGGCCCCAGTTAAAAAATGAATCGTTAAACCCGAAAACTGGTCCCAATTGTTTAGGCTAATCGAATGATCTATGTATGAATCCACTTAGGAGCAGCATCCCGACAACTTTCGCGAAATGAGACATTTAAATTTGAAATGATTCAGTAATGACAGCAAAAAATAACCGAAAAATAAAGAATTAGAAGGCAGACGACTGACAGAACAACAAAGAGTGTAATACTTGTGTGGTGAAATATATAACGACACAGCAGAGGCTGTGCCGGTCGAAAAAGCCCCTAAACAGTCACACCGACGAACAAACACGAGTGCAATCGCACCTTTGGCCAGGTATACTTGTTAACAAATGTGGCTGCGGATGAGCTAGGCGGGCTGCAGGGAGTGCAGGAGAGAGATGAGCTTGGCTTATTGATGCGTACGAGAACAGGAACGTCGGTGACGACTCACACGGTTCTCGGATTTAAATAAAAGGCCCCTGGCCGGGTCCACCAAATATCAGTTGCACTCAGATCTTCTACAGTAATCAATCGAATCAAAGCCTAAACCAAGATGCGTCTAACACTGATGGCCCTCGTCGCCGTCCTCTGCCTGGCCTACGCCTACGCTGCGGACGATGCCCAGCCGGACAACGAGCAGGTGATCGGACTCCTGGACGTCGCCGACCAGGGAGCCAACCATGCCAACGATGGAGCCCGAGAGGCCAGACATGGCGGATGGGGACATGGTGGCTGGGGCGGCGGTGGCTGGGGACGTGGTGGCTGGGGACATGGTGGATGGGGAGGCGGTGGCTGGGGACGTGGCGGTTGGGGACATGGTGGTTGGGGACATGGTGGTTGGGGACGTGGCTACGGATATGGCCGATAAGCTCCCACTACTGCCCCTGGACATCCCGGCGAGCTGTCACCCCAAGGCCACGCCTCCGACGAGCTGTGTGCCCTGGCCAAGCGGACTCCCACGGACGTCGATTTGTTAATAAAGAACATTTAAAGCATTAAAATTTGATTGTCATTCGGTATGCCGGTTGACGAGGTGTCAAGCGGAGGAGGTACCAGGTTTCCGGCCTATAATTAAAGTATTTCAGTGGGTATATTCGTTGCTAGCAGCAGTTTGCAGTCATACTCAACTTTCCCAAGGGATGGAACTGCCGGGTATCAAACATAACTTACCTGCTCTTTTAATGATCTAAATATCCTAAAAAGGATATTTGAATAAATTGTACAAATTTGAAAATGACAGATAATGTAAAAAACAGACAAACCCTAATAGGTTGTAATATTTAAGTCTAATTAACTCGACTCTAAGAGTATCAAAGGCTTCGGTTCTATATACCCACTTAATGTCTTGGAAAAGCCTTTTAAGTCCCTCGTCCCAGGACATAGTACTTAGTTCGAGACCAAGTTAAACCCTGACGACATGGAAAACTTCCTGCAAGTACAGAAGAGCACCATTGCCCTGCTGGGATTCGATCTGTTCAGCGACAAGAGCGAAATGTGGAAGCGTCCCTACAGGGCCATGAACGTGTTTGGCATAGCGGCCATCTTTCCCTTCATCCTGGCAGCCGTGATCCACAACTGGAAGAATGTGATGCTGCTGGCGGATGCCATGGTGGCTTTACTGATCACCATACTGGGGCTCTTCAAGTTCAGCATGATTCTATACTTGCGGAAGGACTTTCGCCGGTTAATTGTAAAGTTTCGCTTGCTGATGGGCAATGGTTGGTTTAGGTTTTTGACCTCAAACTCTTTGTCTTATTTATTCGAGGATTTCTCTTCAAATTGTAGAGGCGGATCAGGGCGCGGAGTACGCGGCGATCATTGAGGAAGCCAACAAGCAGGATCAGCGTATGTGCGGCATATTCAGGACCTGTTTCCTTCTGGCCTGGGCCCTGAATAGTGTCCTGCCCTTTGTGCGAATGGGTCTGAGTTATTGGCTGGCAGGACATGCTGAGCCAGAGCTGCCCTTTCCCTGTCTGTGGGTGGCATTTATATAATTATAAATTTGATTGTTTCAATGGGTTTATCTACCCCTAGGTTTCCCTGGGACATTCACATCATCCGGAACTATGCCCTGAGCTTCGTTTGGAGTGCCTTTGCCTCGACTGGTGTGGTCCTGCCTGCTGTTAGCCTGGACACCATCTTTTGCTCCTTCACCAGCAACCTGTGCGCCTTCTTCAAGATTGCCCAGTATAAGGTAGTGAGGTTCAGGGGTGAAAATCTAGAGAAGTCACAGGCCACTCTCAACAAGGTCTTCGCCTTGTACCAGACCAGTCTGGATATGTGCAATGACCTGAATCTCTGCTACCAGCCCATTATCTGTGCCCAGTTCTTTATCTCCTCGCTGCAGCTTTGCATGCTGGGCTACCTCTTCTCCATAAGCTTTGCCCAGACCGAGGGCGTGTACTATGCCTCCTTCATAGCCACCATCATCATTCAGGCCTACATCTATTGCTATTGCGGCGAGAATCTGAAGACGGAGAGCGCTCACTTCGAGTGGGCCATCTACGACAGTCCCTGGCACGAGAGCCTGGGTGCGGGAGGAGCTTCCGCCTCGATCTGCCGTTCCCTGCTGATCAGCATGATGCGAGCCCATCATGGCTTTCGCATCACTGGTTACTTTTTCGAGGCCAACATGGAGGCCTTCTCCTCGGTGGGTACAGGCATACTATTTATTTATATGACAAAATAATGCTAATAGTGTTGTTTCTTGTATTCCTATCTCAGATTGTCCGCACGGCCATGTCCTACATAACAATGCTGCGATCCTTCTCCTAAAACAACTCATTAACTCTGGATTTCATGTGCAATATTCGTTTTATTGCTGAGCTTGCGTTGCCGTATGACATTTAACAATCGAATTTACGTATTTTACAAATGTTTATCTCACACACACAGTATTTTTTAGCACTAAGTAGATGGTAGATTGGAAATTGGAAACTTAATTGGTTGTAGAAATGCACAGATGAAGCACGAAGGGGAAGAAGTTTCATTATGGAAGAAGGATATGTGGGTAATGGATGGGATGGGATGATGGTCCTCTCAGGAGCAGCTGCTCTCACTCTCCTATGTTTGCCTCTGGTTCACCTCCCTTTTTGGCCAGCTGGGCTGGCCCACAACGAAACGATTGCCAACTTGAGCATAACGATGAAGAATTACGTAGAACACTGATTTCTTGGAGCGATACGGAATTACTTGAAGAACCTTCCGGGAGCTCGAGGGGCGTTAACTGGGGGCGGGGTCGGTATGTGGGCGCCCTCGGCGCGGTATCCGTTCTCGTCGGCAATGTAGGTGATGGTATAGACGACGCCATCGGGTCCGGTGTAAGAGTATGAACCCTGCATCACCTGGAACGATTTCCCCCCTCAAAGTATGCCAGAGTGTCTCAAGACAGCGCCTAGAAGTATGCCTACCTGAGCCTCCACCTGAGTGCCGGGGTTCTTGAGGTAACCAGCCTCATCCGCTCGAATTCCATTGCTCGTCTCGTAGCTGTAAAGCAGGAATATGATTAGGACTCCCGTCTTGATAACTTCAATGATTTACAAATGTAATCCTATAAGACACTCACTTGTACTGGTAGGAGCCATCGGGATTGAGGTCAAAGTTCTGCTTGAGGATCACCGCATTCGCATCAAAGGAGTTGCCGCGCTGCGGAGGCAGTCCACGCTGGGGCTGGGCATGAATGGAGCCCAGCAGGCAGAGGGCCACGGCGACGGCTACGAAGGAGGCGTGGGTGAGCGTCATGACCTTTTAGTGGAGTGGAAGATGTGGAGAGGAGACACCGACTTAAATAGAGTCATAACCAAGTACTGCAGATGAGGTGCGGTGTTCAGTGTTTAGTGTTCAGTGTTTACTGCTCAGTTTTTAGTGTTTAGTGTTCGCGGCGTTCGATTGAGTTGCCGGCGGCGGTGGCGACGATGTCTTTGAATGTCAAACTCGTTGCTTGGCAATTAGCATCCGATATACTGAGATTGCCTTTTTGCGATTTGAAAGTTCTGCGCCATCATGTCGATTATGATGATCGAAGGTCGTGGGAAAAATATCCATATATGGAGCTGGTAAGATATCCTGTTTGGGATGGGTAAGTAAAACCCTCTTGACCCTAGCTATACCCTGTATTTTACTAAACTGAAATCCTACAGACAATATATAATTGGAATAAATATATCCTAAAGGAATTTCCTTATCCAAGAGGAGGGTTACTCATTTTTAAGAATTATTTTTTGTTTGATTTTATATTGAATCCTTTCTCGAACATTTTGTTTTCTAGATACTCATTCTGTTTATAGGGATTGTGATGAGGATTTCATATATATCCTGTGGTTTACAGCTCGATGATCCATAGTTAAATGAAACCATTATGGCAGCCGGGTTTGTTTTATGTTTCCTTGAGTATCCTTATGCCAGGACTGGCTCCATTTGTGTTCAATGTATACATTTGCAAATATTACTCCACTGAATCCTTGATTCAAGGATACACCGCACCGCACAATTAGAACAGAGACTCACTTCGAATTCGCGACTTTGGATCGGTTACTGCGCTGGGAGGCTCGTCAAAAGTGCTTTGACTTGGCTGCAGTTGCCACAAACGTTTTTATACCGAAATCGCATTCACTCGGAGCCGAAGCAGAAGCAGAAGCAGCAGCGGCAGCGCCAGCATCCGCAGCGAGATGCAGTGCGGCCCAGAGATGGCTAGAGGGCAGGAAGGGCAGGAGGAGCAGCAGCCACAGCACCAGTCGGATCACTCTGAGCGGGCGGAGCAGCAGCAGTAGTGCCTGACAGCGGCAGAATCGGAAGAGCTGCCGTCTCTCTTTGGACTGCGCCACGTAGCGTATGCGCAACGAGTTTCAAATGCAAATGGGCGTTGCGCATACGCCGCGTATGCCGCGCGAGATCGGTTCTCCTCCGCGTAATTTATGTGAATTAGCAATGCGAACTTCATTTGATTAGTGCCCCCGCTGCAAGCCACCGCCGGCTGCAATAATACGTTAAGTCAAATATTAATTAAAAGATTACAGATGTTGCAATTGGTTTCGATTTGATGAATTGGCCATTTCGCATGCCGATGGAATCTGCATCTGACATTTCAATGGGCCGCGGGTTAGGAATATTAATGGGCGTGGCCGGGCTAACTTGTCCAATTCAATGCATCGTTAAAGAGCACTGCCTGGGCTTTGTCTCGCTGCCCTTTTCGCCCAATTTCGCTGACCAGGTCACTGAATTGGCCACTCCCTTGCACCAGTTACCCGATCCCGGTCCCGCTCCGGTTTCAGCTCCAGCTCCAGCTCTCATTCCAGGCTTAAACTTTAAACTTTTCCAGCGTGTAGGAAATGTCAGTTGCAATTCATAAAAATTACGGCAATAACTGCTGGTAAAATCCGACAAAAGCACTGCCGCCGCCACCGCCACAGCCGCTGCGCTGAGAGATGATCACGAACATGATGAACATCGCCCGAGATTTAAGCCAACACTTGGCGTCAGCTTCGGCGTCGTTGGAGTTGGTTTTCCTTTTCGTTGGCCAAGTTACTTGGCCAATTTCGCGGTTGCCCGCGTTTTGCTTTTGGCCTTCGCGCTGCTTTTCGAATCGCAGCTTGGGCCCAGAGGAAGAGCCTCGCCGAGCCGGCTCGCCGGCCTGGTTTAGTGCATTTTTCACATTTGACATACAATTTGCGGCCCAGGGAGATTGGCCTACTCACTCCCAGTTGTACCACGGCGTACTTTGTGTATTTTCATCACACATCGTCGCGGCGGCGGTTCGTGTTCGAGTGTTTCCCGTGTGATGATGACTGATGACTGATGGATCGCGTGCGATCGATCCGATCTGGGCTCGTTTTAAGCGCACATCATCTGTATCTGTATCTTTAGCTGTAACTGTAGCCGTGTATCTGTATCTTAATTTATGCCTCTTTGTCTGGTGTAGCGTGTGTGGGGCGTACTGTATGCTAATGGCTGTGCAGTTCCCTAAACATTGGCAATCAATCAACTGCTGGGCCGGGTATTCGGTCATTCCAGCTGATGGAAGGCGACTCGAAACGAGTTTATGACGCTATCAACCTGTTCGGGATTTTCTGCGATTTTCGGAATACGAATCTCAGCTCAAGACCTGTGTCAATCGCTCTCATTACAGGGAACCCTCATCATTGGGTTTTATTTCGATCGGTTGACCTCTCTTCCGATCTCTTGGTCTTGGCGCTGAATCATAAATATGCAAATCTCGTAGCGTCTCTGTGAGTGTTTTATTAAGTCACATTCTGCTCGCTTCCATAGAATTTCTTTGCTGTTTTTTTGTTTTCTGTTTGGTTTTATTTTTTTTGTATTTTTCGGCGGTGGCGTAATGGACTGGAAGATGCTAATTCGCGGCTGCTGCGCACATTAAATGCCGGTATATAAAGATGGCCTGAAGATGTAGTAAGCCAAGTCGTCGGTCGGTGCCCGCCAAGAAAGCATCTCTCTCCCTAACAAACTACCTCAAAGTACCTCCTAAGATGTTCAAGATTGCCATTTGTCTGCTGGCCCTGGCCACCGGCGCCCTGTCCGCCAGCATTGGCCAGGTAAGCAGCACCACGGAAAAGCGTGAGATTGTGCCGCTGCTGAAGTTCGAGACGGACAAGCAGCCGGATGGCTCCTTCCACTTCTCGTACGAGGGCGGCGACCAGTCCATGCGCTCGGAGCAGGGCGTGATCGAGAACGCCGGCACGGAGGACGAGGCCTTGGAGGTCTCTGGCATGTACAGCTACATCGATGCGGATGGCAACACTGTGGTGGTTCACTACACAGCCGGCAAGAACGGATTCGTGCCCGTCGGCACCATCATTCCCGCCGAGATCACTGCCCTGGCCAAGGCTGCCGCTGATTTGCCCAAGGTTTCCGAGGAGGAGGAGCAGAAGTACAAGTCCCGCCGTTCCCGATCCCAGGATGTGGAGAAGGAGGTCGCCGCCGTAGAGAAGAAGGAACCCGTCGCTGCCGTGGAGAAGGATGCTGTTGTGGCCAAGGAATCCGTCATAGTGGCCAAGTCCGAGCCCCTGCCCGCCGAGTCGCAGGTGGTGCCCGTCCAGGTCGTCCTCGAGTCCGTGCCCGAGGCGGAGGTCAAGGTGGCCCCCGCTGCCGCTAAGGAGGTGGAAACCAAGACTGCCTAGACTGCCCTAGTCCCTAGCTTACCCAAGTATTCTTAATTTACGATTAAACCCGAGTGCGATCTAATTTAACTTTGCTAGCAAATAAAACGAAACGAAACCCTATCTCCAAGATATATATTCTCGATTCAAATGGGGCGACAGCAGCTGCATGTGAAATGCGCTCTGCATATCAATACTCGTCATAAATTTCGCTTTGGTTAGTGCTAATTTAAGCAGAAATCTCATGCAATGACGACGTTCTTGGCTTAGAACTTTATTAGTAAGTTTTTGCAAAGACTAACGATTATTATTATAATCGAGAGAAAGAGAATCAGGTGGAGAGTTGGAAGAATTAATTATACCGATGAGTAAGGCCTTCCGACGATTTCGTAAACAACCTATTAAGCGAGTATAGCCCGGCTTTGTTCTCACCCAACTCTTTTATTGAACATCTTTTTATAGAACACATAAAGTTCCTCAGGAATGTTTTGGATATAGCCTATACGTACTACGTATACTTCTCATTCGCAATCAGGCCTGGGCTTTGTAGTCAGCTTAAATAACTTCATTGTAAATAACTTCAACGTAAATAACTTCATTTCATTAGCAGACCTGATTTTCCATCTAAAAATGGGTGAAAAGACCTGCGACTATGTGCACAAAATGTTGCAGTCGCAGCGCTGCCATTTTGTGGAGACCAACGAGGACTGCCTGAGCAACGTTTTCTTTATAAACTACATGCGGTGGCACTACTGCTACGTGGACGAACGAAACAAATTCAATATCTTCTGGAGCGTAATGGCCATGGTTCTCATAAACGGATATGTCTTCTGGATGATGCAGTTCACTGTCCTACACTAGTGAGTCCATCGGTACATAGCTTGATAAGTATTAGTAGCACGTGTCCCCCGCCAGCTTTTGTCCCTGCTTGAAGGTGATAGCCGATTCATGCCGCCTGAGCCAGAACACGGCGGGAGTTACGGTTCTGACCATGGCCAATGGATCTCCGGATCTATTCTTGTCCCTAGCAGCGCGTCTGTCAGCCGGCGCCAACTCCTTTGTGTCCTGCATGTCGCAGGCCCTCTTCCTAAACATGTTCGTCGGCGGCTTGGTGATGCTGACAAAGCCTTTCGAAGTGGGGCCCAGCTACTTTTTGCGCGACTTTGGCTTTCTCTTCCTGAACGTGGCCTACATGGACTACGTCTTCAAGCGTCAAGAGGGGATCAGCTGGCTGTGGGCTCTGCCCAGCAACTTCATATTCCTCGGTTACCTAGTGGTCGCCATCGTCGACCAGAATTTGGTGGCAGCCCGCATCCGAAGTGGGTATAGCTTGAAATCTTTCTACAATCTCGTACTTGATTATGTTATCCACCAGAACTGGAGCGAATGGAGGGCAGCCTTGTGGGAGATAAGCAGGATGAGCTGCACGACCTGAAAGTGGATCTGCCGCTAAAGCGCCAAGAGATCGATAGGACCAAGCGCCACGGAGGTCGCAATCGCATGCTTTTCCGTCAGTTCTGGCACTCCATCTTCCAGTTCGACAAGGATCGCTTTCGACGCGGAACAGTGCTGGTGAAGATTTACATGTTGTTGCAGGTGCCCATAGATATGCTGCAGCGCCTGCTGATCCCAGTGGTGGATGTGGAGAAGCCTCTCTTCAACTGGTCCAAGCTCCTCTTCTGCTTTCAGATGCTCGCCGTTCCGACCTACATCTGCCTTATAATTTGTGAGGTTCAGTATGTTTATCTCAAACAGATCAAACTAACCTTATTGCAACTGTAGTTAAGACAAGCGATGTTTACGGTGTCCCCTACTACGCCATCGTGTTAATGGTCATGGTTCCCCTGACTGTGCTCATCTTCTGTCTGACCCGCACGGATACGCCTCCTAGATTCTTTAAGGTAAGGGCGCCGCGTATGCCGCGCGAGATCGGTTCTCCTCCGCGTAATTTATGTGAATTAGCAATGCGAACTTCATTTGATTAGTGCCCCCGCTGCAAGCCACCGCCGGCTGCAATAATACGTTAAGTCAAATATTAATTAAAAGATTACAGATGTTGCAATTGGTTTCGATTTGATGAATTGGCCATTTCGCATGCCGATGGAATCTGCATCTGACATTTCAATGGGCCGCGGGTTAGGAATATTAATGGGCGTGGCCGGGCTAACTTGTCCAATTCAATGCATCGTTAAAGAGCACTGCCTGGGCTTTGTCTCGCTGCCCTTTTCGCCCAATTTCGCTGACCAGGTCACTGAATTGGCCACTCCCTTGCACCAGTTACCCGATCCCGGTCCCGCTCCGGTTTCAGCTCCAGCTCCAGCTCTCATTCCAGGCTTAAACTTTAAACTTTTCCAGCGTGTAGGAAATGTCAGTTGCAATTCATAAAAATTACGGCAATAACTGCTGGTAAAATCCGACAAAAGCACTGCCGCCGCCACCGCCACAGCCGCTGCGCTGAGAGATGATCACGAACATGATGAACATCGCCCGAGATTTAAGCCAACACTTGGCGTCAGCTTCGGCGTCGTTGGAGTTGGTTTTCCTTTTCGTTGGCCAAGTTACTTGGCCAATTTCGCGGTTGCCCGCGTTTTGCTTTGGCCTTCGCGCTGCTTTTCGAATCGCAGCTTGGGCCCAGAGGAAGAGCCTCGCCGAGCCGGCTCGCCGGCCTGGTTTAGTGCATTTTTCACATTTGACATACAATTTGCGGCCCAGGGAGATTGGCCTACTCACTCCCAGTTGTACCACGGCGTACTTTGTGTATTTTCATCACACATCGTCGCGGCGGCGGTTCGTGTTCGAGTGTTTCCCGTGTGATGATGACTGATGACTGATGGATCGCGTGCGATCGATCCGATCTGGGCTCGTTTTAAGCGCACATCATCTGTATCTGTATCTTTAGCTGTAACTGTAGCCGTGTATCTGTATCTTAATTTATGCCTCTTTGTCTGGTGTAGCGTGTGTGGGGCGTACTGTATGCTAATGGCTGTGCAGTTCCCTAAACATTGGCAATCAATCAACTGCTGGGCCGGGTATTCGGTCATTCCAGCTGATGGAAGGCGACTCGAAACGAGTTTATGACGCTATCAACCTGTTCGGGATTTTCTGCGATTTTCGGAATACGAATCTCAGCTCAAGACCTGTGTCAATCGCTCTCATTACAGGGAACCCTCATCATTGGGTTTTATTTCGATCGGTTGACCTCTCTTCCGATCTCTTGGTCTTGGCGCTGAATCATAAATATGCAAATCTCGTAGCGTCTCTGTGAGTGTTTTATTAAGTCACATTCTGCTCGCTTCCATAGAATTTCTTTGCTGTTTTTTTGTTTTCTGTTTGGTTTTATTTTTTTGTATTTTTCGGCGGTGGCGTAATGGACTGGAAGATGCTAATTCGCGGCTGCTGCGCACATTAAATGCCGGTATATAAAGATGGCCTGAAGATGTAGTAAGCCAAGTCGTCGGTCGGTGCCCGCCAAGAAAGCATCTCTCTCCCTAACAAACTACCTCAAAGTACCTCCTAAGATGTTCAAGATTGCCATTTGTCTGCTGGCCCTGGCCACCGGCGCCCTGTCCGCCAGCATTGGCCAGGTAAGCAGCACCACGGAAAAGCGTGAGATTGTGCCGCTGCTGAAGTTCGAGACGGACAAGCAGCCGGATGGCTCCTTCCACTTCTCGTACGAGGGCGGCGACCAGTCCATGCGCTCGGAGCAGGGCGTGATCGAGAACGCCGGCACGGAGGACGAGGCCTTGGAGGTCTCTGGCATGTACAGCTACATCGATGCGGATGGCAACACTGTGGTGGTTCACTACACAGCCGGCAAGAACGGATTCGTGCCCGTCGGCACCATCATTCCCGCCGAGATCACTGCCCTGGCCAAGGCTGCCGCTGATTTGCCCAAGGTTTCCGAGGAGGAGGAGCAGAAGTACAAGTCCCGCCGTTCCCGATCCCAGGATGTGGAGAAGGAGGTCGCCGCCGTAGAGAAGAAGGAACCCGTCGCTGCCGTGGAGAAGGATGCTGTTGTGGCCAAGGAATCCGTCATAGTGGCCAAGTCCGAGCCCCTGCCCGCCGAGTCGCAGGTGGTGCCCGTCCAGGTCGTCCTCGAGTCCGTGCCCGAGGCGGAGGTCAAGGTGGCCCCCGCTGCCGCTAAGGAGGTGGAAACCAAGACTGCCTAGACTGCCCTAGTCCCTAGCTTACCCAAGTATTCTTAATTTACGATTAAACCCGAGTGCGATCTAATTTAACTTTGCTAGCAAATAAAACGAAACGAAACCCTATCTCCAAGATATATATTCTCGATTCAAATGGGGCGACAGCAGCTGCATGTGAAATGCGCTCTGCATATCAATACTCGTCATAAATTTCGCTTTGGTTAGTGCTAATTTAAGCAGAAATCTCATGCAATGACGACGTTCTTGGCTTAGAACTTTATTAGTAAGTTTTTGCAAAGACTAACGATTATTATTATAATCGAGAGAAAGAGAATCAGGTGGAGAGTTGGAAGAATTAATTATACCGATGAGTAAGGCCTTCCGACGATTTCGTAAACAACCTATTAAGCGAGTATAGCCCGGCTTTGTTCTCACCCAACTCTTTTATTGAACATCTTTTTATAGAACACATAAAGTTCCTCAGGAATGTTTTGGATATAGCCTATACGTACTACGTATACTTCTCATTCGCAATCAGGCCTGGGCTTTGTAGTCAGCTTAAATAACTTCATTGTAAATAACTTCAACGTAAATAACTTCATTTCATTAGCAGACCTGATTTTCCATCTAAAAATGGGTGAAAAGACCTGCGACTATGTGCACAAAATGTTGCAGTCGCAGCGCTGCCATTTTGTGGAGACCAACGAGGACTGCCTGAGCAACGTTTTCTTTATAAACTACATGCGGTGGCACTACTGCTACGTGGACGAACGAAACAAATTCAATATCTTCTGGAGCGTAATGGCCATGGTTCTCATAAACGGATATGTCTTCTGGATGATGCAGTTCACTGTCCTACACTAGTGAGTCCATCGGTACATAGCTTGATAAGTATTAGTAGCACGTGTCCCCCGCCAGCTTTTGTCCCTGCTTGAAGGTGATAGCCGATTCATGCCGCCTGAGCCAGAACACGGCGGGAGTTACGGTTCTGACCATGGCCAATGGATCTCCGGATCTATTCTTGTCCCTAGCAGCGCGTCTGTCAGCCGGCGCCAACTCCTTTGTGTCCTGCATGTCGCAGGCCCTCTTCCTAAACATGTTCGTCGGCGGCTTGGTGATGCTGACAAAGCCTTTCGAAGTGGGGCCCAGCTACTTTTTGCGCGACTTTGGCTTTCTCTTCCTGAACGTGGCCTACATGGACTACGTCTTCAAGCGTCAAGAGGGGATCAGCTGGCTGTGGGCTCTGCCCAGCAACTTCATATTCCTCGGTTACCTAGTGGTCGCCATCGTCGACCAGAATTTGGTGGCAGCCCGCATCCGAAGTGGGTATAGCTTGAAATCTTTCTACAATCTCGTACTTGATTATGTTATCCACCAGAACTGGAGCGAATGGAGGGCAGCCTTGTGGGAGATAAGCAGGATGAGCTGCACGACCTGAAAGTGGATCTGCCGCTAAAGCGCCAAGAGATCGATAGGACCAAGCGCCACGGAGGTCGCAATCGCATGCTTTTCCGTCAGTTCTGGCACTCCATCTTCCAGTTCGACAAGGATCGCTTTCGACGCGGAACAGTGCTGGTGAAGATTTACATGTTGTTGCAGGTGCCCATAGATATGCTGCAGCGCCTGCTGATCCCAGTGGTGGATGTGGAGAAGCCTCTCTTCAACTGGTCCAAGCTCCTCTTCTGCTTTCAGATGCTCGCCGTTCCGACCTACATCTGCCTTATAATTTGTGAGGTTCAGTATGTTTATCTCAAACAGATCAAACTAACCTTATTGCAACTGTAGTTAAGACAAGCGATGTTTACGGTGTCCCCTACTACGCCATCGTGTTAATGGTCATGGTTCCCCTGACTGTGCTCATCTTCTGTCTGACCCGCACGGATACGCCTCCTAGATTCTTTAAGGTAAGGGCGCCCGGGAGGTCACGCTCTTAGTCGTTAGATATATTCAAATAGTGCTACCATATTCCTAACAGTTTACAACCGCTCTGAGTTTCATGGCTGTGGTCATGCTGATATTCGGCCTGCTCTCCGAGGTGAACGCCATGTTTTACTCTCTGGCCACGATTCTGGATCTGTCCTCTCAGTTCGCCACGGCGACGGTCATTTGCTTCGCCATATGCAGCAACGATCTAGTAACCAATGTCTTGCTGGCCACCCAAGGATTCGCTAGCATGGCCTACACGGCCACCTTCTCGACGCCTGTGATGGGTAAATATCCACTGAAAAACTAAAAAATAGGTTTCTAATTAGGAGGAGCCTCATCTCTGTATTCCTGCAGGATCCTTTATCTTTTTGGCCATGCCAATTACCCGTGAGTCTTTTGGGTCGTTTCCTGAACCAGTTAAGGTGAGTGGGCAATCTTTCCAAATATTTTCCATTGCGAATTTTGTAACAATGATTTTCGCAGTTGCCTGAGGGAAATCTGGGGGAGACGGTGTGCATCTATACGGAAGTGGGAATGCTCATCGTTCTGCTCTGCGCCCTCACTACAAATTTCTATATGCGAAGGGCCTGTGGCTTTCTCATGGTAACCTATTATTTGTTTTATATAATGGTTATCTTTCTCGTGGAGTTTGAAGTGATCGCCGGCTATGGAAAGGATTGAATGGATACCACCAAAGACACATTACCATTTATTACGCAAATTCCCGAAATGATTTATGTTTCATTAAATGGCCAAATTGATTCTAATGCTTTCGTCTTCGTTAGGTCTTCATTTCATATGTCTGCGATCAATGGCTAATGGACGGTGTTTAGGCGTGTGTAATGATGTATTGAAGCAGGTGTATCATCGGTAGCGTAGCCCCGGGGGCCGCAGGTATCACTGTACCTGCCACCAAAGTGGCCAAACGTGTGCTTAATCATCCGGCATCCCAGACTGCGGTACTGTGCCAAGTTTGGGTCTGCTTTTCAAGGTCTTTTGAGGAGGGTATTTCCCTCTTGTGTACTGGGAAAAATATAATATAAATATAAATACGAAGCTCTGAGAAAGAATCAAATATTTCAGAGAGATGCTCCTTATACATTTTTTTAAATAGTTTGACTTAATCATTTACTTTTTTAAGTTCATTTTCTGAAATTCAATTTCCCCCAGTGTATTTAAACACCTTTGGCTGCTAAATAAACAAAGAATACTTTATGCAAATGAGGAATAACTTATACAAATCGAAAGAAACGCTTTGTAATATCTTTTCTTTTCATTTTACTTTTGTTTATCTAGTTACAACGCGCTGGCTCTTTGAAACAATCTTATATACAAGCTCTAATTCTACGAGATCTATTCAAGGCTGCTCTGCCTGCTCAACCTTCTGGAACTTCTCAACCTTTGAGAACTTCTCGAACTTCTCCTCCTTGGGCAGATCCTTGGCTGCCTCGGCCACGGCTGTGATCTCCGGATTAATGATGGAGCCGTATGGCACAAATCCGTTCTTTCCCGCCGTGTAGAAGACCTCCACAGTCTCGCCCAGGTCATTGACGTACTTGTAGGATCCCTTCACCTCCAGGGCCTCCTCGTCGGTGCCTGCATCTACTATAGCGGCTTCCTCCTGCCGCTTGGTTCCATCTCCGCTCTCGTAGATGGTGTCGTAGGAACCATCGTTGTGCTTGTTGGTCTCCGACTTCAGGATGGTCACTGGCGTGGATTCGCTGTCCACGGGTAGGCCATGGCTGCCGATGGCCAGCACGACCAGGACGAAAAGTGGAAGCTGCCGGGGATTAGGGGAAATTTATTGAGGTTTTCTCTTCTGTGAAAAGGAATGCCTCGTCAGAGATTTAAAAAAGCGGTTCTTGTTTGTTTATAATATCACTTTTAGTTACGAAATAAGTTTTCGTATATTTCATTTATCACTCTCCAAAAAATCCTTCTTTTCCGTGTAAAGATCTATTCCAAAATGCGTTTCTAATCCTTTTCCCTGATCCACTTACGAACTTGTACATTTCTGCGGGGTTTTTTGGGGGGCAGCGTAGAAAGCGAGAGTTAAGGCGCGTATGAACTCAATGTGGATCGGCCAGTTGGCTTTTATAGCCGCGCACTCCTGCTAGCAAATTTCGATCGCATCCAGCTCTTTCGGGTCTTCCGCTTAAACATGCCAAACATGTTTGCATCCCGTTTTATGTGGACGCTACGTCCGCAAACTTCGAAATGCGGCGGCGCTAAATGTCAAGGTCCCCCGCGGGTCAGCCGTCAGAGTCTGCTCCGAAAATGTGTCACTATGCTGGCGGGATATAGCATCTCTCCATAACTGAGTCAGATTGATGACACCGATCGGCGCTACCATTAACGGGCCCCCGGTGGGGCTGCATAACTCGCGATCTCGGCTCTCCCACTCGCCAGGTGTCGCGATTAATCAGTCGCACCTCACACCTTGCCCGAGATACCAATCCCAGAATCGTGTAAAATGCCAGCTTTGATGCAATTTATATTATGATCTGCTATGGGGTGTATCTCCATCTACACATCCACAGCTCCCATCTATATGTATACAGATATATATCTGACAAATGGCTCGATTCAGAATCTCGATGGGGCGCATCATCAATTTCATTTACATTGCATCGCCATTAATTCAATCATCGGTAGTTCCGGGGCTTCATAGTAATAAACGATCGTGTTATTTTTGCTATAAATTTCAACAGCCTGATAAATACGAATCCCAACGACATTTGGCTTGTCCGCTCTCCCGGCAAAAGGGCAATCTCTGGTGCTGCTGCCACAATCTATAACTTTGACAGCTTAACTAATTTTGAAAATCTGCCGCAAATTAAATATCGATGCGATGAGGCAGCGATTTTAGCTGGACCTAGGCACAGCGACAAAAATGTTATTTAAATATTAGAGGGAAATGGGGTTTCTTTCATAAATAAGCTGTGAGCAGCTTTGATTCATTCAATCTATAATCATTTGTGATTATATAAATAGTTCAATTTGAGATAGTAAGCTACATAGTTTTTAAAATTCATGAACTATTATTTGCGACATAAATCGTATTTAAATACTTTAAAATTATTTATGATTCAAGCATGATGTCTTATAAGTTTCAACATGAAACCCCCTTGTAAATATAGCCATTAAGTAAATTTAAGGCACAGACACACATATCGTAAAACATTACCCGAACTGAAATTGATTTTGAATACAATTTAGATATATATCAATACATCTCTAAAATCTCTATTATAATCTCTCTCTCCCCTCCTAACAAAACCCGTTTCGATATATTTTTTTCCTGTGCTTATGCCGCTCCTTTGTGTCCCAAAGCTGGTCCGATTTGAGCCTGGATTGGGGCTCCGCATTGGTAATTGTATAGCTAGCATTTGCAAGAATGTTTGCCCATCAAAGTTAATGGCTCAATGGATCGCATTATTTATGGGAATTCGCCTGACATGGGGCAAAAAGCCATTCTTGTCGGCCGTGTAGCTCACTTCCACCGTCTGTCCATAGTCGTCGATGTAGTGATAAATACCGGACACCTCCAGCTCGTCATTATCGTGATCAGCATCAGCCCTCGCCGCCTTCGCATCGGCTCTCCTCACAATGCCAACCTCCTCGCGATAACTGCCATCGGCTGCCTGGTAGTTGAAGAAGTACGAGCCGTCGCTCTGCTGCTCGGCAACAGATTTGAGGATTGGCACTGGCACTGTCACTGCCACTGGTCCACTAATGGCGGCACTCTCGGCCGGCCAGCTCCACAGGTGGCAGCACCCCGTCAAGATCAATAGCTGGGAGTTCGAGGGGAGAAAAAGACTCACTTAACGCTCCCGTATTCATGAGCCATCCGGCGACGACTACTTACCAATGCGAACATGATTTATGCTAATACTGGGAGCGCGCACAAAAGATTCTGCGCTTTTTATAGCACTCCGTTAGAGAAGAACTGGACGCCGGTCCAGTTGGGGCAAAGTTATGCAATCCGCGGTGCCGTTTTGGGGTCAGTAGAAAGTAGCAGGCCCGAAGTTTGTTGAACCGCCAAGACGTTGGATTTGCAATTCAAATCGCCCATTAGAAGTGTGTCTGTCATGTTTACAATGCAGATAGCATCGTGAACACAGGCCAGGTGCGTGGGTTCTCCTCCACAGAGGTGCAGCAGCTAATGAAATTTGACAAATGCAAGGCGAAAGGTGCAGAAATGGTAACGGCTGAGAGCGCAGAGACCTCCACCCCGAGTGCCATGCAAATTCCAAAATTCTGTTTCAGTGGGTGGGCACCTCTGGGGCTTTGAGAAGCGGCTAACATTTATGGCAAACAGACGGCAAAACGGCAAGACAAAAAGAATTCAATAATAATTTCCAGCAATTTCGCAATTCTGCCACAGCATCAGCGCCAGCAGCAGCAGCAGCCGAGTTTTGGGACCTGCAACCTGTGCAACTTGCGAGGCAGAAGTTGCATTTTGGCATTTGCCTTGGCCCGCCCAGTTCCAATTTCCAGTTCCACTTGCCAAAACGACCGGGCTCTCGCTCGGGCAACGTGTTAATAAATTGATTCTTGGTGGCTCCCCAAGACGGCTCTGGCTCTAATCCCCTCCCGAAGCAAGTACAACGGCTGATCTACACTCGAAAAACATCTACTTTATGGGAATTTTTAAATATTTTTATTGTTAAGAATTTTGAAGACTCACAAAAAATTATCTGGTTATCCTAATTTTCATATTCTGGTCTTGTGTTTTTCTTAGTTAAAAATTCTGCAGACATAATAAGTATCACATTTTCGGGCCTATTTAAAATAAGTTAAGTTTCAACTTTGTTATTGTAAGCTAATGTATCAGAAATTAAAATACCTGTATTTATTAATTAAATTAAAATAAATTTATTTTATGAATTAATTCGAAAGACCGATTTATTTTAAGAACTTTATATTGTGACTTTAAAAGATATGTATTTTAGATATGAAAAAATATAATAATTAAAGTTTGGCTTACATTTATAACTTTTTTCCAACAAATATTTCCCAATTTATATTTTTTCGGAGTGTGACATTTGACGCGCCTGCCGCAGAAGTGGAAACTCATTAAGGTGGCAGTCGCAATGCCGGCGAGGTCATAATTCAGAGCTGCGACACATTGACCTTTCGCCGCGATCTGCTTCAGCCGGAACCAGAAGGCATTGGATGGAATGGATAGAATGAATATCCATTGCGGCCTCTCTACGCACTCGCCTCAAAGTGAATCAATTAGCCGCGCCGGCGACCATAATTTCCAGCTAATGGGAATCCGCAATTACAAAATGTCAGGCGAAGCATCTAAACCAAGCCATCGCAGCGATGCAGTGCAGCATTCGGGTTGCAGTCTATTAATAATCGTCGCAGCCGCTGTCCAACTTGGAGCTGGATCGCGAGGCGGGGATCCACGGAGGGAGACGGAGACGGAGACAGAGTCGCTGGCGTGGGAGGAGTGTCCGACCCGACCTGTCTTTAATGCGGTTTGCTCATCGGGCAGCAGCAACATTGTGTGTTTGTGCCTCGCCGCATTTCTGCATAAATTTGGCAAGCCATTTTTATGTTTTATTTCCATTTTGTGTGCCCCGCATCCGCACTTCTCGCTTGTTTTCCCGCATTTCGGTGCTCTGTTGTTTATTGCCATTATTATTTCCTCCAGTTTCGTGAATTATTCAAATGGCAAATCAATCTTCGGCGACTCTTGCCCAATGTGGGGCAGACAAATTCATAATTAATATTTGACACTCACATTTGAGCATCTCATTAGGCTTAAACGTCACTGGGAAGCTATATACATTTTTCCTTTCTTGTTTGGTTTTTATATAAATCAATAAACCAGTAAGGATACAAGAAAAATATATTATTTGTCTAAGAGATAGCTTAAGTTTCTGAAAGATATTAATATATTATTAATTTTTTATTTCCTACCGATTATAAATACATATCTTTATTTACCATTACCCAAATAAAAACGATGTTAGAATAAAGGTTGGAGTATGGACATCCATAGACATGGTCCTTTTATGAAAGCGTTCCCAATTTTCCTGTTGAATTTAAGAAAATACTATACTGTAACGAACAAATTGTTTCCCACACTGTTATTATAAATATTCACTGAAATTTGTCAAATTTTTGCTAAGTTAAATATTCGTCTACAGCTTAGCCTCTAAGAATTTAAACACATTTAAAAGTATTGTTATGTTTACTTATTTATTACCTTTCCATAAAATTTGATGTTGATGTCGTGAACTCGGTTACAAAATGCAGCGCATTCTATTTTGGGCTTGCCGAATGTGGAAGTTATTTAATTTTATGAAATTTTACTAGTCTATTCTTCGGCTGAAAATCAAATCTAAAGCAAAAAGTTTTGCAGCCATTTAGGCTTTTAATAAATATTAAACATGCCCGTTAACAGTTTATTTTAAATAATGAAACTGTATAATGAATAACCTCCCTTTCGGCAGAAAGATAAAAATTTCTTTTGAAAAGGAAATTAGGTTTTAAAAACTACATAAAAAGATGAAGTGAGACCACCATGAATTAGCAATAGTACTTGGGCCTGACGACCTTGCTTCGGTATGGAAAATCTCATCATCATCGGAAATTAGCATATGCAATTAAAGCATGAACTGAACATGGAATAAGACATGTTCGAATTTTAATGGCAGTTGCCGGAGCAGATGACAAACGAAAATGTATGTGTCAGCCAGTTGGCAGTTATAAATCACATCTCGCCTAGATCTGGACATGAGCAATCCCAGACCGAACGCCTGATGAATAACCCCAGTGGAGCGTGGAACAATGGAACACCTCCGGCTGACAAGCTCCCACCGACTATCCTGGGGATAGGCATAGTATCTCTCTATCCCATTTGACAAATGATGTTTGTAGACCAAGTTGAGGTCCGAGTGGCACCTTGACCACCAACCAGATTATGGGGATCGCGGCTCCGCGGGGCACACACATAACTCACACAGACACCTGTGAAGACAGGTGCTGGAGCAAAAAGCCAGCAATTTGCATACGGGGGCCGCCTCATAAACAAGTGCGCGGAAGATGAGAGCTGGCCACCATGAAGATATCAATCAGCCGGAGTCAGAAGCATAGCCACTAACTAAATTCGTTTGTCCTTCTGTCAATGGCCGATAAAAAACCAATAAAGCTGCCACCCAGCAGCAGCGGAGACTTGTTAACACGCAGATAAATTACATTGCCCCGGGGAGATGGCCATCGAGATGCGGTCAGCAGTGGGCACAGGAAGCGGCCGGGTCGCTGGGTCGATTGTTCTAACCATAAAGCTGAGCTTTAGGGCCCGCCGCTTGGATCGGAGATTGAGATTGAGATCGAGAATCGCATAAATACGGCAGCGACTGGGAGCCGCCGTTGCAGTCGTGGCACGGCGTTCGATCAGTGACTTTCAGTGGCAGCCGCATCTTAATCTCCAGCTCCATCGCCATCTCAAACTCAATCGCAGTCCGAATTCGAATCCGAATCCGGGTCCCAGCCATAACTCAGTGCGAAAGTGAGACGTCGGGTTTATCGAGCGTGTAATTGGGAGCTCCGTACGCTCCGTCCGAGATTTATGATCCACGGCACCCGCCCACTGACAGCCTAAATGTCTAGGGCCCGCTCTCCGCGATTTCGCCAGATCCGCTGGCTCATCCTCTGGCTCTCCATAATCATCTCCATAAGTCAGGCTCAGTTGCCGGGAACTGGCTTCCAAGGGCAACGGCCGCAGGTTCCACCACTGCAGCAGGCCAATCCGTTCCAGCGCCGCCAGCCTAATCCGGTGCAGGGTCAAGGACTATTTCCTGCACAGAGAAATCCCCTTAATACACTCGGGAATCCTTTGGCCTCGCCACTAACTGGAGCCGGGCTGCAGAATCCCTATACGCGCTACAATCAGTACCAGCAGCAGAACTATGTACCCATCACGGCCTATCAGAACGAACTCAATCTGGATGGGAGTTTCTCCTACGGTTACTCATCCGCCGACGGAACCACTGCCCAGGCTCAGGGATATGTCAAGAATTTGGGATACGGCGAAGGGGTGGAGGCTCAGGTTGGTAGCTTTCGGGGAAGTTTAAATGGAAGACAGGATTAAATCTGGAGTTGAACACTTTTCCATCTTCCTTCCCGATATATGGATTAATGTTTCCCATTTCATTACCAGGTCATTCAAGGCTCCTATTCCTACACCTCACCAGAAGGCACTCCCATCACCGTGCGCTACATCGCCGACGAGAATGGATTCCGCGCGGAGGGCACTGGAATACCAGCCTCTCCCCAGTACTTCCTAGGTGCCCAGCCCTATCAACAGGCCGGTGGTGTCATCAATCCCAATCTGAACCCGTATCAGACACCCTTCCGCCAACTGCCGCCTCCGCTGCCCAATGCTCCCTTTCGGCCCCAGATCCCAGGGCAGGGACAGCAACCACTGAACCCGCTGCAGCAACAGCAGCAGCAGCAACGTAACTTCCAGCAGCAACAGAACTCCGGACAATATCAGCCGGATCAGCCGTTTAACCAGTTGCACTCCGGAAATTTGCCCGGACAGTATGCCGGGCAATATGGTCAGCCGGGTCAGCAATTTGGTAGCAATCTCACGGCTCAGCAGGCGCAGCAGCAGCAGCAACAGCAGCAGAACCTTAACCAGCAGCAACAGAATCTCAACCAGCAACAGAATCTCAACCAGCAACAGAAGGAGCAACAGAATGAGCAGCAACAGCAGGCGCTGATCACCCAGCAACTGAGGGGCAGGCCCAACAACCTGGTGGATCCCTATGGCTACAACCAGTATGGCAGACGCTTCAAGAAGTCCCCGAGGAACCCAAAGAATTAATATGAAGGGAATATTCAGCTTCCATTGAATCAATTAATTAGTCCAACCATGTAGTCGCAACTCAAGGGCATGAAATACATGCAATCGAAAAGTCAAAGTTTGTTTTTAATGATAGTTTGGAAGGAGCATGCAGGACATTCTTTGCATGAGTTTCATGTTATAATATCCTGAAGGGCGTTTTATACTTTCTAGAAAAAATTTGTTCAAAAAGTCATCTAGTTGCTGCTTCTTTTAATTTCGATATTCTTTTTTATGTGAAATCTGCCATAAAATTGATTTAAATTTGTATTTAAAAAACTAAGCCATCTACTAAATAACTTTTTTAACTGTTTTAAACGGAAAATTTTTAAATTTTAAATACCTAAGAGAATTTTCGAGCCAAACGGTCACATTGGTTTTTATCTTATCTTTCAGCCATTTTGGTGGTATTTTTTTCATATGTGATACACAGCTTACACTTTTTGTTTCGAAAAAACCAAAGACAACGTGTTGGCGTTGCAAATATTCCTTTTAATTGCTTGATTTTGCCAGATAACTGCTCCGTCGCGGGCCGAGAAGTTGCGAGTATCCGAAAACTCTTGCTAGATTCTGCGGGAAACACGCCTGCACACCGATTTCACAGCGATTTCACTGCGCCCTTGGCAACAAGTAATTTTCCCCTTTCCCGTCGCTGCGCTTGAGAGAGAGAGAGAGAAATGCAGAACGTGAAGACCAGGTCCGGTCCCAGGCCGTCGCACCAACGTCGCCCCCGACCCGGAGCAGCCGCCAGTTCGACGGAGAACGCCGGGGTCAAGTCGGAGACCTCCGACTACCAAGTGGGCAGCGACGACAACGCCTGTGTGGTGTGCTTCAAGAACGTGGACATCTACTCCATTGGCGACTGCGACCATCCGGTGTGCTACGAGTGCTCCACGCGAATGCGCGTCCTTTGCCAGCAGAACGAGTGTCCCATCTGTCGTCACGTCTTGTCCAAGGTAAGTTCCCTTCGTAGAATAGGAAACCAAAATAAACACGAACCTATTCGCAGGTTTTGTTTACGCTGGAGAAGTTGCCGTACCGCGAACTGGAGGCCAACAACCGCTCCGATTTCTACAGCAAGAAGTACCGCATCGGGTTCTGCAGCGCCGAGATTCAACAGAAGTTCTTCAAGCTCCTCGACCATCCCTGTCCCAAGTAATTATACCCGCCGAGCACTCAGATTTCAATATTGTGGCTCATACTTGATGTTTAAACCTTTAGGTGCGATGCGCCGCCGTACCGAACGTTCCAGGGCCTGCGCAACCATGTGCGTAGCGAGCACAGCCTGCACTACTGTGACCTCTGCGTGGAGACGCTGAAGATCTTCACCTTCGAGCGCCGCTGCTACACGCAGCAGGAGTTGCAACTGCACAACACCAAGGGCGATCCCGACAATCGCTCGCATCGCGGCCATCCGCTGTGTGAGTACTGCAAGAAGCGCTACGTGGACCGCGATGAGCTGTTCCGTCATCTGCGCCGCGAGCACTACTTCTGCCACTTCTGCGATGCCGATGGCTGCAACGAGTTCTATAACGACTACGCTGACTTGGCCGATCACTTCCGGCAGGAGCACTTCCTCTGCGAGGAGGGAAAATGCGCCACCGAACAGTTTGTGGGCGCCTTCCGCAACGAGATCGAGTACAAAGCGCACGTGGCCAACGTGCATGGCAAGTCGCTGAACAAGCAACAGGCTAAGCAGACACGCACCTTGCAGCTGGAGATTACCTTGGGACCACGCGGGCGCAGCGGTCAGACGGAGCAGGGCATAGCCAACATGAGAGCCCGGTGAGTCAGAGCAATTTTATTCGGAAAACCATTGGCTGAAGTTGGGAAACCGTTTCAGGAACGATGAGCACAACGATTACCTGGACGATCTCCCGTCAACAAGCACCCAGCGGCAAGTGAGCATAGATGCCGATAACGAGGAGCAGTTTCCCACTTTGCGAGGTGCCTCCACAGCTCCGAGTGTGTCCTTGGTGAGACCACCGCCGCCCTCGATGCGCAATCTCAGCGGGACATCGGGACTTGCCCGGACCAAAGAGAATTTCCCAGCCCTGGGTGGTGGAAACGCGGGAGTTGCGGGTGGCCTCAGTGGCAATAGTCTCTCCGCCAGAGCCGCCCAGTCGCAGCATCCCGTGGCAGCTGTATTCAAGAAGCCAACAAGTGGAGCCAGTTCAGCTGCCCGAACTGCAGCGCCGAGCAATGGAATGCTCCTGCACGTTTCCAATCGACCAGCAGCAGCGGCAGCTACGTCCAAAAAAGGAGCCCCTCCACAACTGGACTTTCCCGCACTGCCGGGCAAGGGAAACAAGAAGAATCTACGCAACCTGGAAGAGGACATGTTGCCCAGCGGCTCAGCAATGCCCATGACGAATGTCTCGGCCAAGCATCGCACACTGGTCGATGATTATGTGTCGGTGGCCAACCCGAACACCTTCCAGAAACTTCAAATGGTACAACAAGAAGAGAACGAGGCAAAGGCTCGGCAGGAAGCCTTGAAGAAGAGTGCACCCAAGCTCACAGCCGCGGAGTTTCCCACCTTGGGACCGAGCGCTAGTGCCAATGTCAGTTTCAGCAAGGCAAATGTCTCGAAGCCCGTTAACGGATCTGCTGCTCTAAACTGGTCCAAGCCAGTGTCGGAGAAGAAAAAGCGAGAGCTAGAAAATCGCAAGGCTAAGGTTGCTCCTGCTCCTGTTCTGCCCACGCCCTCTGCTAAGTCGGCACCCAAGGCGAGCAATAACAACGTGGCCGAACAGCAAGGCAACAAGAAGGATAAGAAGACAAAGGATAAGAAAAGCAACCAGGAGAATCAACCCAAGGCGCCGGCGGCCAATAAAAAAGAGAAGAACAATAACAACGAACAAAAATCATCTGCCAATGGGACCCCAACAACACCGATACGTGATCCACCCGGCTTAGGTTCCGGCGGACCACTTAAACCGCCTCCCGGTTTTATGTCCAATGTGACTGTAAACTCGGTGGCCAAGCTGCCCAACAATCTGACCTTCACCAGCTCGATGGGTGAGACCTATAACATTGTGCCTAGCCCCTACACTTTCACTGACCCACCAGATACTGCCATCAGGAATCAGGTATGTTAGAATTTAGGAAAGCTCAGTATAATCAAAATAATATTTGGCTTATCTTCGCTTCAGAAATTGGTGGACCAGTTTATTGAAATACTCAAAACTCCAGAGGCTCTGAACGAATTTCGCATGCTCTCGACCAAATTCCGGGAGGGCTCCTGCACAGGTCAAGCGTACTATGAGCACTGCCAGTGCGCCATGTTAAACTCGTTTTACAAGCTATTCCCGGAGCTCTTGGCCATGCTGCCCGATATAAGCAAGCAACAGGTTAGCGATTATTATATTAAAGAAATGTAACTCAGTTATTAACGTATTATGGTTATTATTAGGAGCTTTATCTGGTGCACAAGCAGCACCTAAACAGCTTATCGCCATCGCAACGCAAGTCCGTGCCCAGCCTTGAAGTCTGTAAGGTCTGCAAGCAGATCCTCATCGCACAAGATTTGGACGGACACCAGCAAGTGCACGAGCTCACAAAGAACTTTCCTGCGCTCGGAAGCTCAGCTTCCAATTCGCAGCGCAAGTAAAGGCGAAATGGATCCATACATACGACTATAATAGCTTTATCTCTGTATATTTTGTATATACTGTTTCAACGAACCATGCCCGCACCCATGCCATGTATCTGGTCATGATGTGCGGGTCGAAATCTGAATGTGAAGTAGAAGTTAAACTGTATAAGCGCCTCCAGCCCCCCAACAAAAAGCAATCTGTTCGATGTGACTTAGTCCAGGCAGTAGGGCGTAGTGCAACCTGGTGCAAATCAGGAAGGCCTTTTTAATCAATGAGTGAGCTTGTGTGTGTAGCAAATGCCGAGACCCAATAAAGTTCAAATCAATCGAATTATAAGTTACTAATTAAGGCTGACAAGGCTTGCATTCACTTTACAGAGCGGGAAGTGCGCTTATCAGGAGTGCCTCCAGCATATGGTTATCTACGAATGAAATTGGCAGTTCCAGAGATCGTAAAGAGCTGATTTATTATCGGGCATATGGAGCACTTTGCAACTTGGTGGGAAGTCCCACAATCTAGTTATCTTATTGTTTGCCCAACGAAAGCTTTTTGGTGTTTACTGGTGATTGTTTCAGAGAGTTGTGTAAACATAATTAAAGCAAAAGCTATTTTTGAAAGCTATGATGAAATTACGAGCTTTAGTTGATTCATAAAAGAATTGCATTTTTTTCGGAAGATGAACTTTTTTAAGCAATACTCAATAAATTGAATATAAGAAAATTGTCATCTTTTTAAGACTAGTAATAACTTCTAAGATAAATATAAGCATAATTATCCATATATATGGAAAATACATTGCTAAAATTAATGTAAAAAAAATCACCAATTGATTTCTAAAATTTAAAATAATTGGTTTCAGCGTGTAAGAAGTTAACTTATTACTGTTTTCGCGTTGCCGACGGATTCTATCTACTCCGGCTGCAACTAGAGGATGCCCGGATCCAGATTCTGGTCCATACTGTCCATAAATTAGACTTAATTTAATTAATTGATAAATTGGTAAAAGTCAATTGAATTTCAAAAAATTTCTCTCCCGCCCAGCAGCTGTTCAATGTTGAACATTGCTTATTGACAGTGTTGCACGATGCTGTGCAGAACCTGATGGCCGGCCGAAAATCCAGAACCTAGAGATGGCCAAACGAAACAACATTTCATCGGTTTTCATCGATGCTCTTCCACCTCTAATACCAGCACATTTGTTGATTTTTTTGCCGCGATCAAATGAACCGGCAGGACATATTGCGCCAGGTAAGTACTTTAATTATAATTGCTAACTAACATTAAAACACCTGTGGAACAGGCGCTCGACAAAAATGCCTTCCACACAGAACGCTGGCAGGCCTATAAGAGCGACAATGAGAACACCATCCGGAACCTAGACCTGTTCGCCCAGAAACTGAGTGTGGACATAATGGTTCCTATCGGCAAGAAAGCACTGATGCCCGGCGAGCTGGTCCACACCAACGAATTGCTGGTGAGCCACTACGAAGGCTACTTCTCCGCCTGCTCCGCCCACAAGGCAAAGGAGATCTGTCGCCATCGCATACGACTCGCCGAGGAGAACTTGAAACAGTTGGAAACCGAAGCTGATCTCTGGCAGTAAGTTGTTTATCTGTTCACATAAATAATGGAGAGTGCTAATGTTTACGTTTCCAATTACAGAAACAAACTCAAGACCCCGATCGACGAGGGTGCAGTTCCCAGTGGCGATCAGGTGGAGATCGTGGAAGATTTCAACGAGGAGTCTCACAACAAGTGGATGGCGGAGCATAAGGAGCGGGTGCGTCAACAGAAGCAAGAGGAGCGCCTAAAACGCCAGGCGGAAGCCCAGAAAGGGGACAACGATGTGCTAAAGAAACTAGAAGAACGCGAGATGATGGAGGAACTGGGTCTGGACCCCGACGATATCAACGAAGAGATGCTCGAAGACCTGCTGAATGTGGAGCAAGAATCCAAGAAACCTACAGAGAAGCCCGACCCCAAAACCCTAACCGAGGAGCAGGAAGCGCAGCTCTGGAAGAAGCTAGAAGCCCAAGAACAAAACGAAACTGAAGATCTCAGTTCGGAGGCCAGAGAGAGTTTGAAAAGCACAGACAAACTAGTTCGTCAACTAATGTCCGGTGAAATGGAAACCCCAACGCCAAAGAAACGCGTTGGAGGCGAAAAAATAACAACTGACGGGGAAGAACCCATATCAGACGACGATGAAGATGAGGCCCAAGTGGAGGAGGTAAAGACTATACGAGAACAAATCTCTCTGCTGCCCAGCGAAGAGCGGGAAGCCTTCCTTAGAGATCAACTAAATATCCTAAAGGCTAAGATGCGCAGGATTCAAAAGGCCAACTTTATCAGCGACGAGCTGATTCACTTAATGAATGTTGTGGTCGTGCTAGAGGACGATCTGCAGGACATGATATTCGAGCAGGAGCTAGAGAACAGCGAAGAGGAGGAGGCACCAGACGAAAGTGTCGATCAGACTCACAAAGTACCTGAAGACAGTGAGGGAAATGGGGCTAAAGCAGAGAACATCGCTGTGTCTAGGGATGCTATAAAGCTCGATAATGGGAAATCCGAAATAGTACCTGAAAACGACGCCAAGTCCCGTCGCATATCGTTCGCCCTTTCAGATGAAAAACTAGAGTTCCGGCGCGAGGAAACTGTTGCTGAAATGCTGCCCAATGCCAGGAAGAACTCCAGGGATGTCATAAAGCTAGATAATCCCGTGGCGACTCAACCTGCATCCGAAAAGCAGCCAAATCAATCGACTAATCAAGATATTCTGCAAAAGGTTGAACGAAATATTGAGTTTGTCAAGGAGAATCAGAGTGTTCAGGACTTTGATTTACTCAATCAGATTCTAGAGGCGTCTACTGGACGCATTAATACATTACACATCAGTTTCAAACATTCCGATGCAGTGCCTTCCACACACAAGAGTGACGATCCGTATGATGGCGACATACCTGGAAACCCAGCGGATATCTATAGGAAGTACGAAAAGGATTTGGCCCAGATAAGTCAAGCGCCGTTCCCCATTTATGTAAACGGTTTCGAGGGCGAGGAAGAAGTTAAAGTTCCCATAATGAGCGAGGATGCCCGCGGGTCAGCCTACGAAGATCCCAGAAGTGCGGTAAGATCGTCACATTAAAATCGCTGATAAACAATATAGATTCCCTTTCTTATATCCAGTTCTCAAAGCCAAGTGCTCCACTAGGAGGAGAATCCACCGACTCTGAGCCTACCACTAAGTCAATACTCCGAAATAAGTCCGCTGTGGAAATGGAGCCTCGCGTCAACCACAACCAGCAGGCGAAAAAGGGCAAGAAGGGCCGAAAGCAGAGGAAGAAGGAGCGCACTCTAGACGACGACCTGCGCGACATGAGTGCCTATCAGAAGGTCATGCACGATCTCGTGGAGAAGGAGCCCACGGCTCCGGAGCCCCTACCCAAGGGCAAGTTCATCGATGCGCACGCGCCCAAGAAGCGGGTCAGCCGCTTTAAGGAGCAGCGTGCGGCGCTCAGCAAGACATAGCGAAGAGTAAAACTTCAACAGGGAATTACTGGTATATTTGTTCAAGTTTAATGTGAATTTGTATTACAAACACAACGCAAACAATAAACAATAGACAACTACTACTGGTGTGGTGTACATTGGTTTTTAAATTTTAAATTAAACACTAGATGCTAGTCCGCTGTGACGGAATTTATTTTTAAAACATTTACAGTAGGCTTCAATATACATCAGATCAGATTGAGATAGGTCTTGACTCATGGACTCGCTGCGATTGGGTGTGCGACTCTTCTTACAGGCTACTTTAAAAGTACATATTAACACCTAATACATACAGTACTGATCTTAAGCGTAAGCGTACTCGGATGCGTGTCTCGCAGGATTTCGCAGAAATTCCACATGTCCAAATCAAAATGTGAAGAAGTTAATCTTCAAGGCCGAGGAACTCTCTCTCCAGGGCAGCGCCCATCATGTTCCATTCGCCGTCATCCTCATCCTCCTGGTTGTTCTCACTATTCGAGTCGGAGCCAAACTCCAAGTCGGACGGCACGTCTTCTCCTGGAAAAAAACAAGGGTGGATTAAAAGTAGTTTAAGCTTGCTTTTTGAAGGTTAGTACCTCGTCGAAACTTGGCGCTGGGCATCTCGTCGTCATCATCTTCTTCCTCCTCTCCGTTATTGTCATCTCCCTCCTCGTTTGAGCTCTTGTCAAAGTCTATGATGTTCGGCGCTCCGATCATTACATCCTCAGCACGCGTAAAGAAGTCGTGGGCTCGGTTGGAATTGTCATCTTCTCGCTTTCGCTTCAACAGCTTCTTGTCCATGGGTGGATTTTCTAGAAAGTAGTTAATAGTAATTAGCATCATAAGAATATGTACAAATATTTTAGCACTATCAGCACTTTGAAACTGTAAAGATTTGCCACGTGCTTACCAAAGTTAACTGGCCCCTCGTCGCTGGAAGAGTCCGATTCGAAAAATGTTTCGTAGTCCTTGTTCATCGACTCAATGTCCGCATTGGTGAAGACCAGCAGTGGGTTGAGGGTCTCGCGGAAGTTGCCGCTCTGTTCCTCCTGTTGCTTGCTGCTCGACGGAGAGATCTCGGAACGCTCGCTGTAGTTGACCACGTGCTCGGGGCTGTGACAGTGGGCGGGTGGCTGGCGGCCTTTGTTGCGCACCTTACGGTCCAGCGGGAAGAGCTTCTCCTCCACGTGCTCCCAGCGCTCGGCACAGGTCCACAACCAATTGGCATTGACTACCTTGATGTTGGCCTCCTTCTTGGCCGCGTTCACCTTGTAGGTTCCGGCATTTACCGCCACCAGATGCGTGATCTCCTTCCCGATGTTCTGATGCACCTCGGCGCCCAGACTCTTGGCGATGAAGTAGGCTCGAGACTGCTCCATCTTCATCTGCGTGGGCACCAGCCCGGAGAACACCAGGTTCTGGCCGCGCAGCACCTCACATCGAATCTTGGGAACAATGATCTTGAGATCGGGAATTTCTGTGGTCTCATCGTAGATGGCGTAGAATCTTTTGTGAATGTTGCGCAGTATGACCTCCAAGTAGAGCAGGTAGTCATCTGGGTCTTCAATTTCAATTTCAATCCTGTCTCCTGACGGGCTCTTTGATGTGGAGGCTAAGTCCTCTTCTTTGGCCTTTGGGCTCTTTTCCTTAGTCGAACTCGTTGAAGATGCCACCGCAACCTCATTCCCTTCGGGCGGAGTGATTTCCATTGCCGTAACGCCGGTATTTGTGCTATCCTTGGAATTCTCGTCTATAACAACTACGTCGTCGCCCTCACTGGCCGGCTTTTCCGCATCCAATGAGCCTGGTGAGCTGTCGTCTATGACCACTATTTCCTCCTTGGAGGAAGTCTTGCCATTCAGCTTGTCACTGGGCTTCTTAGGTGTCTCTGTGTTGCTTGAGGAATTGGAAACTTCAGGGTCCTTTGCTTCGCCGCCCTCTAGATCGAATACATCCACGGACTCCTCATTGCCCTCATCGTCTTTACTTGTGCTTGAGACAGTATTGTCGGCTTTTTCGGTCTCTTCGGGCTTTGTTCGGGTGGACTCGGCTTTGTTTTTGTCATCCTTCTTTTCGGTAATCTCTGCAAGAAATCCGACACTGTAGTGCAAAGCCCTAAGGAATTCGCTTGAATACCTGACCTACCTTTGAAGTCAACACCTTCGCCGTCTAATTCGTGCTTGGACAAACCCGGTGGGGCATTAATATCGCCCGTGTGCTGAAAGAAGTGGTAGGGTTTAACTTGAATCAAATTGGAGGCCATGTTCCACACATCCTCCCGGTCGTCGATAATGCAGACCATTGAATCTCCATTGGGAAAAAGAGCCCTGCAATTAAGAGAGAGTTGTATGGTTAAAATAAGAGAGAAAAATAATGGTAAGTTCGTACTTTAGGTTATCCGTCTTGCTAGTAGCATTGAAGCACTCGTCTCTAGACAGGATGCGGTGCGAGAAAAACTTGCCCTCCGGGTCCAGGAGCTGGGCTATCATGTGTGCGTAGTTCCGCGCTCCAAAGGTGCAGATGTGTAGCTCGTACAACTGGGACATGCGCTCCAGGAACTCCGAAGTCCCGGGGCGCAGGCGCGTGTGGTACCACGGCGATTGTGGACCGTAAAGCTGGAAGTGGTATATGCCCTTGATGTTGTTCGGCACCGTGTCATTGGTGGTGTGGATCACAGTCTGATCGAGATCCACCAGCAGCACCAGCTTGCGATCGGCGAGCAAGCGCCGGGTATCGTCATGACCGAGCTTCTGAGCCAGCTTCTGGGTGACCTTCAGATCGGGCATAGTATGCACCATGGGCACCGACGCCTCCGACGTTTGACCCTGCAACAGAAATGGTAGGTAAGCATGGTTGATGAACAACAGCCGGTGGTGGTGGATATGCCGTGTGTTTACTCACATTCTCGTTCTGACGCAAGTCGGCTCCGCAGTCCGCGCACATGTCCTTGATTACCGTGGTGTGTATGCACTCCGACAACTCCAGAATGGCATCCCTAGAGGGCGGGAAGGCAGGCTCAAATCGTGTGTATACGGCTGCATAATTGCATTCAGCACCCATGCTCCCACGCACATCCCAACAGCACCCAAAGCCCACAGAAAAACTCACCCCTTTGCCAGCAGCTCTCCATCCTTGCGGAGGCGCTTCTTCACAACCCCGGCGCGCTGGGACTTGTACTTCTGGACCGCCGAGTCGCCCGATTTCCCGGGCTTTCCATCCTCGCCCACTGGCTGGTAGAGAAACAGAATTTGCGCGGCCGACACGAACTGTCCCTCGCGTACCCGCCATTTATTGATTACCGCTCTCGTCTCAGTCTCTCCCAGCGCAGCTCTCAAAACAATGATGCCGCCGCCACCGCCGCCGCCGCCGTTGCTTCCGCTTCCCAGGTTTCCCCCGCCATCGTCGCTATCCGCGGCTTTTCCGGCGGCCACGCCCCCCGCCGTTCGGCTGGGCGCGACGCCCTCCTCATCCAATAAGTTCTGCATCGCTGTGCTTACACTTTTATAAATTAATTTGTTTAAATCCGCTTGTTATGTTTGCAATTTGTGTGAATACTGGCATTCACCTGAAAACCGCGAATAACCTCTGGCCGCGAAACAGCTGACCGCGAGTGCGAAAGTAGCCCTGGCGGAAAATCGGGTTCGAACTGGGGGAGTTTTTCGGTCGTTTTCTAAGCTGCCGCGGCAATAAGATATGATTTTATTTTAGAAAATATTTGGTAGACTACCGCTTAATCTTCTACAGGGTCGTAAGCAACTAATATTGACTTACCCTTCTCAATATATACGGGTTTTTGATCGCGAATGCTGCAGGCCTTGCTTTAAAAGATCTTTATATTTTCTCTGATTTTTTTTGATTGTAATGACGTTAGCTCTCGGACTCTAATTGAAAATTCTAGACATTTGTCACATTGAACTACATACGACGATAACAGCACAGCTGACTATGACGGTTTCGCAGCCCTGGTCGCAAACGGCGCTAAAAATTCTCCCATTCCGTGTGTTTATTGTTTGTTAATCGAGCGAAATGAGCGAAAAAGGGGACAAGGAGGATCTAAAGCGGAGTGCGCCAGAGAAGGAGGATGAACCCCAGGCGGGAGCGCCGGCAGACGCCGAGGGAGAGGGCGAAGATGACGCCTGGATAGGACCAATGCCTTCAGAGCAAAGCGCCCCGGTGCCGGCCAAGAAGAAGAAGGGTAATATTAGGGAAACAAGCCTATTTTATAATAAACCCCTAAACAATTACAGTGCTGCCGTATGAGCACATCTTTCTGGAGAACCTTCCCAACGCCGAGAGCTACGAAAGAAGCTATATGCATCGGGATGTCATCACGCATTTGGTGTGCACGCGAACGGAATTCGTGGTGACCGCCAGTCTGGATGGACACATTAAATTCTGGAAGAAGGGCGAGCTGGGCATCGAGTTTGTCAAGCATTTTCGCAGCCATCTAGGTGGGTTTTAGCTTCAATTTTCGCCGACAAATTACTAATAATGCCGTATTTAGTGCCAATCAAATCACTGACCACCAATGACAGTGGCACCCTGCTCTGCTCGGCGTCCACGGATCAAACAGCCAAGGTCTTTGATGTGGTCAACTTCGACATGATCAACATTATTCGGTTGGGCTACACACCTCAGTGCAGCGAGTGGATAAGTGGGCCAGGAGATGCTGTTCAAGCATTGGCCATGTAAGTAGGCCGACAATCTTTTAGGCAAACTTCTAATAGAGCGGATTTCCAGAGCGGATTCAGAGACCAGCTGCATACACATCTACGATGGACAAGGTGGCGGCGAAGTGCTACACACTTTGGAGAAACTCCACTCGGCGCCAGTGCTGGCCATGTGCCTGAATGTGGCCATGGACACAGTAATATCGGTGGATCGCAACGGCATCTTGGAGTACTGGCAGAACTCCAAGCATGACTACAAGTTTCCCCAGCGCCTGGTCAACTTTGAATCAAAGCTGGACACAAGTAAGATTCCTTTTCATGATTGCCTAATCTGTTCTTTAATTTAATTACGTACTTTTTAGGCCTCTTCGAGTTCGCCAAGCAAAAGACCCAAGTCACGGGCCTAGCAGCCTCGCCAGATGGAAAGCGCTTTGCCGCCATTTCCACAGATCGCAAGGTGCGAGTCTTTCAGTTCAATACGGGCAAAATGATACGGGTATTTGATGAGGCGCTCTCCACATACACGCAAATGCAGCAAACTCAGCACGCCCTGCCCAACATGGAGTTTGGTCGAAGGTATTAAAACTTATAGTTAAGAATGAAATAGAATATTTATGATTATTTTTGTAGAATGGCTGCTGAAAGGGATCTAGAGAAGACTGCCCAGAACACAACACTTAACATACTGTTTGATAGTACTGGCCACTTTCTGCTCTATCCCACCATGCTGGGCATCAAGGTGATCAATGTGGTAACCAATCGCTGCGTCACCATTCTTGGGAAAACGGACAACATACGGCCGCTACAGGTGGCTCTTTTTCAAGGAAGAATCAAAAGACAAAAGGCTGCCATAACGCTCGAACAGGAGGCGAGCGAGAATCCGGCGCTACAGAATATTTTAAACGATCCCACTGCCTTTTGCACGGCCTACAAGTAAGTTGGTGTAATTATTATTAATTAAATGTATATATAATAATTAAAATTATTAAAAAAATAGGAAAAATCGCTTCTACTTGTTCAGCCGTCGTTTGCCCTCGGATCTGCAGGACGTCGATCGTGATATATTCAACGAGAAGCCCTCCAAGGAGGACATTATCGCCGTCCCAGAGGCCACAGGTATTTGGATATTAACCAATTTTTCTTGTAATCAATTACTAACCTACTAACCACTTTTTCCTGCCACGCCAACACTTTCAAGACGAAGGTTCAGTGTTTTGGTTTTCAAGATTGTACATATGTATATTTAATGTGAAATGCTTAATTTTTGTAGTTGTCCAACGTATTTATGAAAATGTTGTGTTACACACCACCAAAGGCGATGTTCATATGAAGCTGTTCTTTAAGGAGGTGCCGAAAACCGTGGAAAACTTTTGTGTTCATGCGAAGAATGGGTAAGATGTTCAATTAAAAATTGAACAAATTGCATATTATAATGACATTTTTTTAGTTACTATAATGGTCACATATTCCATCGAGTGATCAAAGGCTTTATGGTTCAAACGGGCGATCCTACAGGCACAGGCACTGGCGGAAAGTCCATTTGGGGACATGATTTCAAGGACGAATTCGTGCCAAGTTTGAAACATGATCGTCCCTACACGGTTAGCATGGCGAATGCGGGGCCCAACACCAACGGCAGTCAGTTCTTCATAACAGTTCTTCCCACGGTGAGTTATGTGCAGCCAGTTAGCCGAATATTATTAAAATATTTGTTTTCAGCCTTGGCTTGACAATAAGCACACAGTTTTTGGACGCGTGTTTCGTGGCATGGAAGTGGTTCTCAACATATGCAATTCAAAGGCTAATCCCAAGACGGACAAGCCCTACGATGACATTAAAATAATATCCATACATCTAAGTAATTAAGCGGAAATTGTGAATAAATTAATATTAATTTTTATTCTACAATTTTAAAACAAAAAATACCCTTCTTTGTTTTAGTATTTTCTAGTCCTTTGGTATTTTCTGCGTTTCCGCAACTGGTCCCAACAAACAGCTGCTTTCGCATTTCGTCGGTGTTTCTTTTGTTCGTATATTATTCTTTTAAAAGCAAAAGTAGGACAAGTAGGTCTAATAGTAATCTAACCCTTTACATCAGCAGTTTTTAAATCACTAGTTAAGTTCAACAATAGTATTTGCAAGTGAACATTAGCTCAATTAGATAAGGGTTCGTTTGGCGAATTATGCGGGCGTCTGCAATATGAAGAGTTTTGTTTATGCATAAAAGAAAAAAAAACAAAGAAACCAAAGCTGACGAGTCACTTGTGCGCATCAATAATCTATAAAACTATCTGTAGAAAATAGGTTTTGCCCCAGATTTCCAACGCCAACAAGGTTTGTGTACTTGCATTAGCTTTAATTGGTTCCACAATCATTTCGCATATGGAACAGCTCCTTATCTGCAAAATTCTGGGCCTTAAGTTAGTCATGCGCACAAACTCCAGATAAATCCTTGATTTCAGTATGGAAAACATGAGCTAAGATCGGAAACTGCCACTTGTCATCATGTCTCACGATCCAAGCGACGTTCGCAGTGCGGCCCAGCTAATTTTGACCAATGCGCGGCAGGGAAATAATGCCTACCACATGCAGTACGATATGTGTGAGTATCACTGTATGTAATATACATGAATCCTACATAAACTATATTTATCAATCTTTGTTTCAGCGCGATCACATTCCATAAACCTGATTACGGAGGACTTCCTGGCCGGCTACATGCAGGATGGTCGCATGTCTGTGGTGCGGCGTTTCTTCTGCCTGTTCGTTACATTCGATCTGGTCTTCGTATCGCTGCTCTGGCTCATTTGCATTGTGGTATGTGTGGGATTTATTCCAATGAGATTCGGCAGAGCGTCATCAGCAGAACCCTTTATATTACAGATCGACGGTGACAATATATTCAATGCCTTTCGCAAGCAGATCTTGGAGTATACCATTTACAAGTCTCTCTTTGATGTGGTGGCCATCGCCATTTGTCGCTTTGTGGTGCTCATCTTCTTTTATGCCATATTGTACATCAATCACTGGTCCATCATAGCGGTGGGTTCCTAATCACTAATTAACTTATACTTATCTTATACTTGTACGTATCCTATTTTACAGCTCTCTACAAGCGGGTCTTGCTTATTCCTTATCTCTAAGGTGTTTGTGTTCGATGTAAGATTATACTTTCTATCAAACGTATTTGAAAGCGACAGCTCCTCATTCTCTTTATCTCCAATTTAGTGGCTGCAAACAAAGCAACAAGTATTCGAAGTTATACTCATAATAACTTCGTTTATTCTGGCTTGGGGCGAAGCTTGGTTCCTGGATTGTCGGGTTATACCACAAGAGCGACATGCCCGGCACTATTTCCGATGTAAGATCACTAATCTCTTTCTTAAAGTGTTGATTGTAATTGAATCTTTGAAATATCTTAGCCATGACATCGACGAATGATCGCACTCCCTTGGTGCAGCCAGCCATTTTGACCGAGAATGAACGGGTGCCGCAAAGTGTAACTGATTTCTATTCACCCATGGACACGACCCGGCACTCTGACGAAGAGGAAGAGGAGGTAAGCTATTCATGAATGCGCATTTTTAAATATTTACGGAATAAGAAAGTGGGTTTGGGGACTCTATATAAGAAGTTGTGCGGATGAAGCAGCAGCAGCCAGATGAGATCGGTAGTTAATTTTCAATTTTCCCACTCAGCTTATCTTTCTTATTGGTTTGGATTTCAGGATGAAGAATACAACCAAATGGGGCTGGATTGCCTTCGAAAGGCATATGCCATTATAGAGTCAAGCGATTGGAAGGTGGAGAAGGTGACACACAAGGGCGACACCATTCACAGCACCCAACGGGAGAAGATTGGCAAGATTTACAAGTTGACGGCTCGGATCAAGTATCCAGCAAAGGCTCTTATGGAAGATCTATTCTACCGCATTGAAGACTGTCCCAAGTGGAATCCTGCGCTGCTAGAGTCTAGAATTGTGCGAGTAAGTCTCTACTCTAATTCTAAAAAAATATCCTCTTAATATGAAGTATATTCTTTAGAAAATAAACTCCTACACCGACATAACCTATCAGGTGTCCATTGGCGGTGGTGGTGGCATGGTCAAGAGCCGCGACTTTGTTAATCTGCGTTCATGTCGCTTGTTTTACAATGGCAAGCTCTGCGATGACGATGAAGCCGCGCAGCTGGGCAGCGACGATGATAGTCCCCTAAATCGCTCGTGCGAAGGCAGTGTGAGCACCCTTTCCGATGGCGAGTCAAACACACCGCTGCCCGGCAGCGTGTCCAGTTGCAAGGCCAAGTTTCCCAGCTCGTCCACGGGTCCCGCCACTCCGTTCGATACCTTGGGCAACAGCTTGGGGGCGAAGAGTCTGGGTCCCATTCTAAACTTTGAAGAGGAGCCACCGCCGCTGGATCAAGATGAGTTTGAGGATGCCAAAGATAGGATTGATGAAGCAGAAGTAAAACCTAGTGTCCCGAGCGTGGGCAAGACCAAGGATAAAGTATGGGTCAGCTCAGCGAGCAGTGTGCAATATGCTGGAATGCCGCCCTCATCCAAGTACACGAGGTAATGCTTATAAATTTAAATACGAGAGCCACTTCTTACCTTTGAACTACCATTGCAGAGGTGAGAACATTGTGACTGGGTTTGCCTTCCGCGAAATCGTTGGCAAGCCGGACAGCTGCATTGTGGAATGGGTTCTGTGCTTGGACCTGAAAGGCTACATACCCCGCTATGTCTTGGATGCGGTAAGTACTTTTAGTTCCTTTTCTATTTAGCCTTATTTATTGATATGGAACTCTTGGCAGGCCCTCACCTCCTCCATGACCGATTACATAACCAACCTGCGCAAGCATGTCAACGAACTGAGGCACCGGGGGCGTGGCCGCGTCCCCAGGACCCACTAGTAGCCAGGAATTGTATTTTAACTTTAATCCGATTGTATCTCAGAAGTAGCTACTAGAATATTTCAGAAATTTTGAAGCGAGAGCGAGGAGTTCAGTGCTGTTAGTTTATTGAGTATTGTATGATGTATATGTATGGCATAAGTGTGTAACTATGTATATGCTGCACGGCTTACATTATAAATTTTATACATGATTTTTCTAACGTCCGGCTTTCCACACGCACACATTCAGTCGCAGGTGCAGGCGCAGCACCTGCCGCCCACCTGCAGCTGGTATACGAGTCGTAGGCTTGAGATCAGTTCTTGGAGGCGCTGTCGCAGGGCGTGGTCCTATTTGCTGTCGTTCTGTGGAAACCACATGGGACACGCCTCCATGGCCACCTCGCACACGGCGCTCATCTTGGCGCTGTCGTAGTCTGGCAGGGATTGAAAATTGCATTAGGATGATGGGTATCTAGCGGAGTATGGTTACCTAGGCTGTTTCGCTTGCCAAAGATGCTGCCGTTAAATGGCGGCTTCCTGTAGGCGGCCTCGCTGGAGCCCAGCAGGATGGCTGTGACCAGAATCGTGACAAGGAGCAGAGTGAGAGTGAATCGCAGAGCCATCTTGCAGTCGTCGTCGGTTAGCGTACTTCTGGGCAGTGTGTATTGTCTCGTCCGAACGATTGGAGCTTGCGGATGCTTCTGTGGCTATCCAGGCAAAGCCGTGCCTTTTATACCCGAGCCCAGCGAGCAGAAGGACTCGTCCTAATTGGGTTACCCGCCGCTAATTGAAAAGAGATTGCTTGGGGACTTTTCGCGTGAGAGACTATCAAATGTTATTAACATATTTACATTGAATTAACTTAGACTACTTTTATCCATGGACCGGGGGCGAGCTCACGTCTTGGAATTCCAGTCAAGCACCTTGTTGAATTCCTTCTCGCCAAATCCGATGGCCGCCGACTGCTCCATGCAGTTGGTCTGTCGCTTCAGGTTGTCGATCATGTACAGCTGCTTCTTGTAGGCGTTGAGCAGGTCGTTTCTCTGCCGCTTCAGCGCCCGGATTCGGCTGTCCCGCTGCTTAAGCTCCTTGCGCTGGACGTCCAACTGCTCGCGCTGCATCTCGCGCATCTGCTTGAGCTCCAGGCGAGCAGAGTCCGCATCCTCTTGGGCTCGAGACAGGCGGCTCTCCAGATTCACGTTCGTCTGCCTGGACACTTTACTCTCCCGTTTTAACTGCTCCAACTCTCGCTGCTGGCTGGTGAACTCCTGCTGGCGCTCCTTCTGCCGTCGACTAGAGTCCTCGCACTGTCGCTCCGATCTTATAAGCTGCTCGGTCAAGTGCTTGTTCGCGCTCAGCGTCTGGTCGCGCTGATTTTCTGACTTGCGCTGCGCCTCGAGGGCTTTCTCAAGCTGCTCCTTTTGGCGGGCCAGCTCGCTGGCGTGCTGGGCATGGTCCTCCTCGAGAATGGCCACCTTGGCCTTAAGGAATCTAAGAAATGGATGGTTACTGTTATTGTAGTCACTCTTAGATTAAACCCTAAAGCTTCCTTACTTGATAAAATTATCCTGGGTAAGTTGCTTCTTGGCCTGACCATTTACCACGGTGGTGCTCTCCCTTTTCTGAGTGACTTCCACCTCAACGACGTCGTCCCTGGTGGCCTCTTCTACGCTGTTCCGCAACAGCATGTCCAGAGAGGGGCTCTCGCTGAAATTGGGGTTTCGGTACTTGACATACGTGGCCGTCTTGCTGCTCACATCCCGCGTGAAGGTGGTGAACTTGGACACTCCGCGGTTGCCTGGGGGTGATGCGGCGGCCGCGCCAGTGGATTTTGTGTTCCTCCAATCGGGCGCCTTTGACTTGGTAAGCAAATTCGCATTAGGCTGCGGCGATGTGGCCGCCGCTCGGGCCATGACAACAGCGGCGGCGGCGGCCGCATCCCTGCCCGGCGGAGTTTTGGGAGTTGGTTTCTCCTGGGATGTAACTGCATTCTTCCTTCGGAGCAGGGTGCTCGGACCCTTGTGCTTCTGGAAGGTGGCATATCGTGCTGGTCCCGCTCCGCAGCCGGCGGGCGGAGGCTTGGCTGGATACATGGACTCGGCAGCGGAGTTAAGGGACAGCAGGTTCAGCTCCTGGTTAATTTTGAACAGTTCCTTTTCACGGCACAAAAGCTCGGCCATTTGAACGGGCGTTCAATTCCTTTACCGTAGTTTGGGCTCTTGCTATAATAAATCCGATTTAATATAAAAAACCTGGAAAATCTAAACACATTGAATTTATCTGATTTTCAATTTGCTCTGACTCCCCGAATGGCTATGCCGTCTGAGTCAAAAAACTAAGTTGATTTGATGGGTTTGCTCCAGGAGTAAATAAATTTTCCGGCCGCCAAACAGTGACAGTTACCCCTGACTACCTGGTCCCTTGGTCTCTGGCCCCCTGCTCCGGGCATCGGCTTCTGGGAATCCAGGGACACCCGGCCATGTCCTGTTGCCGGTGTTTTGGGGGTGGCTTTCGGTTTGTTCGATTGTCCCCCCAGACGACTGTTGCTTGGGGGATTGAGGAACTCAATCAATCTAAAGCCAGTGTGGGTGTTAAACTTCACACAAAAAATACGATTTCGCGTGGGTTGACTATGACAATGCTCTTCAGAATGCGAATGATGTAACTGAACCATAAATAAATACTCTTAAAGCTTGCGGAAGAAAAATCTTAAATTAGTTTAGCCTTGAAAAAGAAGCTATGGCAGATGGCTTAAAAGTCTATTAACCTGGGTTGAATTGAGTTATGATGGTTCCTTATTTTTTTAAATAATAGTTTAAATCCAGATATTTGATCTTTAATGAGCCCAAAAAGATAATGTACTGAAACTGCTGAAATTGTAAATATTTATTATTACAGAGAATTTTATTTGAAAAATAACTCAAAATGGTAATTGCATAGAATTCCTTCACGTTTATAAACAATTTTTCCTCCGATTTTAAAACTTCCCCCCAGAATATCAAAATATCAGAATAAAGAGCACGCATAATAATCATAAATATTGGGTTAACTAAAAGTACAAACAGAAACACGCGACTTAAAGGGAAATACCCGAGAATAGGACAATACTGCGAGACCTTCTCCGGGTGTCACAGCTACCTGTGATTGTACCTGTGACCGTGAGGGTGCAAGGGTGCTCTCTGGGTTCACGGAATGTAAATGCAAGTTCAAGATTTATGGGCGGCATAAGTAAAACAAAAGAAGATAGCCAATTGTCCCACGGCGAGAGCTCGTTGAGTCTATCCAATCCAGCCGAGAGGCTGAGCAGCAGCAGTGGCTATATATGCCGTCATCAAGGTGTTCTGGTGACAGCCCACACATTGGCCATAATTGCAGCAAGTCTGTTGCCAAGTTTGAGCAGAACGTGGCCACCAGTTCCAGCAGAGCACAGCTGTGGCTAAAAGCCTCTGGAGAGAGGCTTAAAACACTTGGAATAAACTTATTACTTTTAGAAAGGGTTTTAAAGGAGATCTGTTTGATCTATTCAAGGAAAATAGAATATGTTTTAAAGGGAGAACATTTTATTTAGACTTTTGTATAGTTTTTCCCAAGTGTAGCCCTGGACCTTGCGATATGGGATGACCACTGGACAAACCTCTAATTATCCCGCACCGCACTCATTAGAAAGACAATCCCGAGCCGTTGGTGTGGCAAAGGGAGCCAGCAGAGCGTGGCATACGAGTGCAGTGCTGAAAAACTGCCAGCGACACCAGATAATACTTACTAGAGATCCTATTAACTAAAGAGCTCGCTTTAAGAGAGCGCTCGGACTTGCCAAATACTCCGAAAACCGCCTAGCGACATGCCACTCCGAATCTTGGCAAGACCGGTTGTGGCGACGGTGTCTTGACGGTTTTCGTCGGACTGCGAGAGCGTCTCGGCCTCAAGTCTAGTCAGTCTTGGCCAGGTTGGTGTGCGAGACACATCCACAACGCTCAACGAACGCACGGATCGCACGACAGATCCGATCCGAACCGCTCCATTTCGATCCTATTCGATTCGATTTGATTCGATCCTCGTGAGTGTGAGATTTTCGAATTTCCAGTGAAAAGTGGAGTGTTCTGATAGTGCGTTTACTCGGTTCTAATTGGATCGTGCCAGCGGATTCAAAACGCAATCCAAAAGATTTTATATTGAGCTTTTCGAGATTCCAAAAACGTTGCTGTTGTTGCTGTTTTTTTGTGATTTAAAGTATACCTTCGTGTTTTTTCACCGATTGTTGCTGCCCTTGGGAAGCTACGATCGAGCATTAAGCTCGACGGGTGGTTGAACCGCACCGAGTAAATACGTGCTGAATGATTTGTGAATCTTTTGAATATTTCGCCTGTATTTTTTTGGGAGGGAAGTGTAAGTGTCGGGAAGTTTGTTGCTTCAAGTCTTTTGTTTGTCTCTCAGAAAAAAAAAAAAAACAGCAGCAACGGCAACCGCGGATTATTCGCCACAATTCGCTAGAGAGGGCCCGGACTCTCTTCCGTCTCTCCGGCCGCTCTTGGCCAAATCTCTTAAACGTGTAATTCCCGCAGCGTTAACATGTAAAACGAGTGTTGGCCACAAAAAAAACGAACAAAATTATAGAGGAAGCCCGTTCAAGAAATACAAGCAAAATATACACACACAAAAAATGTATTCAAGCTGAAACTTGTGTGAAACAAAATTTTCAAAAATCATCATTATTTTTGGCAACCAGTTTAAACCGTAGCAAAATCGCAAAAGCAAACCAAACAAATATATAAGACAACGGGCCACATAACTAATTGGATTACGCAAAAAGGGCGAAGTTGGATAGAGGTGAGTGTTGTTGGTTTTTTTGGTTAAAAACCCAGAAAACCCCAAAGAGAAATACAGTTAAAATCGGGCGAATCGAAGTTTGTGCCGTTTTGCAAAAACAAAATCGAAACAGCCTTAAAAGATGACTTCATAAATCGCCAGACGACGTGGATGTGGCTGCGGCTGTGCCAAAAATCCATCAGCCAAACCGGTTAGCCTCTGTTTTGCCTCGATTGAAATTCGCGGAATGATTGTGATGGGGAATATCATATTTTCTCGAGCCGGGAGACGAGCAGGAGAGCTGTGCAATTGCTTTTCTGTGCAAATGAAATGGGCCTTATCTGCGTTTTTCGCACAAACATAAAAGTGTCCCCATCTGCGGCGTATCTGAACCTGTTTTCCAAGGCTGACTTTGGCCGAAATTGGCTGCCAAGTTCGCAGCCAGTTGCATCATCTGGGGACACTTACGTGGCCGGGATGGGCAGCTGCTTGAGCAGCCACATCACGGACATCCGTCTTGCATCCGCTTTTCCAGGTTGCCAGTTCCCAGTTTCCATTCCTGGATGTGCCGCGCATAAGCAATGTGTCATCGAGTTTAGTTTTCCGAGCCCCAAAGTCCATTCACATTTTCCCCGCATTGTGTGCGGCCATTATAAGCCAGAATCTGTTGCTAATTGGCTGACCCAACGAACTCCCCGGCGTAAGTAAGCTCGGGTTCTCCTCCTGGTCGGAGTTTTAGCACTTCCACGGAACATCAAGCGATCCGTACAGGGCCATAATTATGTTCGTCGGGGTCGTGTGAGTCTTGGCGTCTAAAGAAGCAATTAGAAAATTTGATTGATGGCGGCGGGAACGGCTTCGGCTTCGCCCGACACTTGCATCATCTGGGGATGGCATGGGATGGGAACCCAGACGAACTGAACCTTTCCCTTTTTGGGTGATGCATGGCCTATTAATTGGTTAATTTGTGGTTTGTTAGCTATCAAAATATTGTTGGCCCAATGTAATGGTCTTCATCTGCTGTTGAATGCAACGCCTTGTGTTGTGAATAATGGATAATCGCCTCGGATCTGGCCTATCGATGGAGTCTAAGTAGTTGCCCCCGCAACTTCTGTCGGAGATTTACTCCATTGCCTCCTCTCAGCATTCTCGGAGAATACTTTGGCTTTGTTTGCCACAAGTATTTCGCTTTGGCGTTATGAGGAACGCCAACGCAAGCGTAAAATTTGTATAATTAAAAGGCGAATCCGAGCTGGCGGGCTGCCAGCTGAATACCAGTTTCTTAGCCATCATGTGTAGTTAACTTGTTTATATAACAGGCCCAGGCAGAGCGAAGAAAAAGGCAAACAGCTCGAAATGTGACCTTGAGGCGGGTACAAAATGTATAAAAATAAAGACGGAAAATATGCTTGTATGTAGTATATTTTTATTATTGCTCTGCGGTTGGGTGATGTGAAGTGTGGAGCGAGGCAGAGAGCGCACTTCCTCCAGCCTCTGTGGCTTTAAATGCAAATGATGACGAATCTGGCGGATCGGGTTCATGAACTAAGCTCCGAAATGCGTGTGGGCATGCCAAAAGGTGTGCGTTGTTGATTGATTTATAATCTCCCGAGACGCCGAAGAACCGACAAAGAAAGCGCCAAAAAAAGAGAGTTCGTTCAACCAGGCTAAGACCTTTGGCAACGTTAGATTTTCCGCTGCGAAAATATTGATTTACAGTTCAGTCGAAAGACCGCAAACGAAAGACTTAGGCAACGAACTTGGCTCGCACGTTACTCATACGACACGTTGCCAGTCACTAATTATGCAAAAACCCCCAAATGCGCCGCTGAAAAGGCGTGCCAGCCGTGAGTCATATGCTCTCCGGTCTGGACAATATGCTTGCTGCAATGGTTTTCTTGTTTGTTTTCGGCCAAAATGAAAAGTCGTCTGGCTAGTTGTACCGCTCCCCCGCCGTTGACACCGCCACCTCTGGCGAATTAAATCAGCATTGGCAAACTGAAGCGGACTTAAATGCAGGCTTTTACCTTTAGCCAAACCCCACGCAAAAAAAAACCGTTGCTATTGCAGTCAAGTTTGTTCCATTCATTCGGAGTCACTTTCAAATCCAAAAACCTTAAATGGGGTGTGGCGGCAGGCCAAGACTTTTGAACTGCCTTGGGTTGGCCAGTGATTAAGTGAATTAAATGCCCAGGATTGGTTCTCACATGTTCTAAGCTAGAACTAGAGTCTTGAATTATAAATAAAGGTTCGAAGCTCTTAAGGGTTTAATAAATACAAATTATATTTAAGCTGTCTCCGTTAAAATTTCAGTCAGAAGCTTGAAACGCAATTGTAAGGGTTTAGAGACTACGCTTTTCCGAAGAAAGCTTTCTTTCTAATTTTATAAAAAATAACTTAAGCTTTGTAAAGGAAATTTTACAGTTCTAACTAATCTTTCAAGTTTTAACTATTAAGTTTTAATCCGAAACATCCAAACATAGTTCTTTTTTTTCTTTAAGAACGGATATGACCTAAGTCAGAGAAATAATTTTCTTCATAACAGCCAAGTTCTTTGCTTATTTAAGCCAAGTATGAGATCATATTTTCCTTGCACAGATATGAACAGAGTAAAGAAAAAATATATTTACACAAGATGAGCCCAGGGAGAAGCGGATAAAGTGATTATGAGAGGAGCATGAGGTCAGCTAGTAATTAGTAATGCCCGTGTTTCTGGCTCATCAGCGGGTCCCCCATCAAGTACAAGCATTTAAAATGGCCCTCAATAAATAAGTTTTAATGACGAATTATCCAGCCAGCTCCCAGTAGCCGCAGCCCGTTGCCAATGTCGCTGGGAGCCTCCATTTAAAGTACTTCTAGACGCAAAATCCAAAGCCGAAGCCGACGCTCAGGCAAAAACGGAACTACAAAACTAGTTTCAGCTCTGTCTTCGGGGCAAAATGAGAAAAACACGAGGGAAAAAAATACAAAACAGCGGCTAACAATGGGCGCCAGTCAAAAGGCAAAAGCAAAAAGCGCAAAGCGCAAAGTAAATGGCTAAAACTGAAAAATTGTAGACTTGCCTGATAAAAATCAAACACATTCATGTCTACGGCTTAGCTCAAGTCACGTTCAATGCGAATTTCTTTGGGGCTTATGGGGATTTGTTGTTGTTGTTGTTGCTGTGGCCGCAGAGCTTGTAACCCACAAAAATTAGGCGTCAAAATAAGAGAGAAAAAATATATTTAGGCTGAGAGCCGCGGGGCCAGTGCTTGTGGCTTGAGGTGGGTGTCCAATCAGCGCTTTGCATACTGCCAGTCAGCGTTTGAGCCAAATTGGACATCTTGACAAATCCACGCCAAAACAGAGAGAACTTACATAACCCAGCAGCAGCGGCAGATACGCAACCAATTGGCCAGTCAGCTCCGTTTTGGTCTCACCCCAAACTTGGCTCGCACAATGTGGCAAGACGCCGTCGTCTCCACGCTCCAGTTTGAGTTGCTGCTGCGTGTGGCAACCAGCACAACCGGGTCAGCTCCAGAAGGTGGGGTCGGACCACTCCGGCTAATGATGTGCGATTTTCAAATTCTCACATTGCCTTAATGGCCAATTGTGGCCGGCGTCAACTGGCTGCTGTTGGCCAAATCAAAATCTTTAAACGGTATCGGCGTTGGCGTTTATTGCAATTGGCCAACAGCAAGTTAAAGCATTGTTGCCTCATTAGAGCCAAACAAAGGGGGAGGGAAAAAACTCGAGACAATTGCACTGACCTTGAGGTAAGAAAAAATAAAGCTCGTTCCGAACCGTTGACTTCGGGAGCCCGGACAGCGAGCTGGCTGACTGGTTAGCTGGCTACCTGGCCATCAATCCCCGATCAAATGCCAGCTAATTGTGAGATCGTCGCATTAAAAATTCTAATTTCCAGACGTAGCGCCTGCATACGAAAGCAGGTGAAAGTCGATGCCTCAATTGCCTTTGATCATCGAGACAAAAACACCTGGGGCTGGCTATGGCCCAACTAGAAGTCGTCTTCTTTCGGGTAAAAGTAAAAGCTAAGCCGAAAAATCTAGCATTGAAGCCCGGTTGCCTGACCCCGTTAAAAATAAAGAAATAGCTGACCGCGGAGCTGCCCTTTTTGTTCGACGACTCGGCTAATTGCCGTCATTAAGAACAATGCGATACAATCACACACAATGCAGCTAAGGAGCTTCTATGGAGCATCTACAGAGCGGGAAGGTCTTTAGGCCTTAATATACCTAACCCTCCCCAACTTACTTTCTATGGCGGCGAAATTGCAGCGAAATTAGCTCTACGCGTCGCTATGCTGATTGATCGTCGAGCGGCGGTTCGAGATTTAATGGCGAACCGCAACCGAAAGTTGGTATCCCGCATCCCGCATCTCTCCATCGTTCCAAATGGGTCAGCCGTGCGGTTAAAACCGCTGCCAGTATGTGTGCCCATTCGGGCTGTGTGCTTAGCACAGATCTCACTGATCTTGCTGTGATTTTGCCAGCAGTGCCTCTGGCTATTCCAGATTGGAACCAGATCTGAGAGAGATGGGAGTCGTCGATATTCTAATTGGTTAATTCCCAGAGCTCCCTCGGAGATCTTCCCTTGATTAATGTGGTTCACCCAGATACGTTGATGAATGAATCGCTCCACGCAGGAGGTCGGTCCGTTGCCTTTAATTAAACGGGCTTTGGCTGTGGTTCCCTTCATTAGTTGCGCCCTGCCCCAAACATTTAATGGGCAATTAACATTTAATTTTCGATTATTTAGTTGGAGCGCAATTTTACGCACAGTTACGCGCCTTTTCACACACTTTACCCTGGCTTTTCGGGCCTTTTCCCCCAGACCTAACAATTTTGCTCAAGCAGAAAGTTGTAAAGTTAAGTGTGCATTTCAAAACTATTTTTTTGCATACCCTCTTTGCGGCATTTAAACGCAAATAAATTACGTTCGCTGGAAAATGGAAACACGCGAGGTCATTTAGCCGCCACATTAACAGAGCACACACACACTCGTCTCAATGAAAATGCAATTGTTTAAACAAAAACCTAACAATAAAACACACAACTTTGTGGCTCATCGTTGTCGTGCACGCAAAACCCATTTAATTTATTCAGTTGCACGGCCCATTTTGTTGTTTTAACTTTGATGTCTGTTTAGTTAAGTTTTTTTTTTTAGTTTTTTGGTGCTATGTGCCCGGCGGAATGTGTGTCAAATGAATTTTAATTGACACCTGAAAATATCCGTTACCATCGAGTGCACACACTGTCATTTCGATTGATTGGGCAATGAGTCTTTCTTATGGAAGGAAATTGTACAATTTATATTCTAGACTCGGGTTCTAGGGACGTACTGACTTCGTGGGCTGAATATTAGATTGAGGAAATGCGCTTCGGTTAAAGGAAGTGCCAGCTATGTACACTGAAAATATAAATACTGATACTGATTACAAGGAGAAGACGAAAGATAAAAGTTTATACGCTTTAAGATATATTTCTGGTATAAAAAATTTGTCAGTTTTAATTCGTATTGTTTTTGAGAGTATTGTATTGTATTGTCTCTGACGGATAAAATTAGCTAACTCGAGTTTTCAATATGTAGAGACTGATCAAGAATATATAGACTTGAGGCCAGGTATGCCTTCATAATGGCACAAATTTATAAATTCCATGGGTGCCTGATATAACAACTGCCTAGCAGGCATGCTGTGCTTCTAACTTTCATTTCCTGACTATTTATACTTTTCTTTTTATAACCCAACAACCTTTTAATCTAAAATTCTTTTATAAATGTGAAAGAACCTTGAATCAACCTATTATACCTGCCCCAATTCTTTGCAATTTCCCTTATCATCGATGAACCTAATTGAAGGTCATTTTCGATTTGCCATTTCCATTGTATATTTTATTTTCCCTTGCTTTACTTTTTTGCTAAATTCGAACTAGGTAACGAGAGCAGCAGAGATGCCAATCAAAGTCATTATTCATAATGCCCGTTGGCGTGCTTCGCCGCATTTTTCCTAGCTAATTTTTTGCCTGCATGAGCTGCGTTTTCAATTCGGATTTATTTACTTTTTTGTTGTTACCTGTCTCCCTCGACTGCTCTGTTGGAGCGCTACAGCTTGCGTCATTTTGCTAATTTTAGCTAATTTATTGCAATGCCAGTGGAAGTGCGCGCTGTTACTGGCATTGTCGCCGTGGGATGTCGCCGGCTCCGATGGCGATGCTGGCGTCAGTTGGCCATTTGCATTCGGCTCTGAGCCACGTTGGTTGCGAACCCATTCGCTCTCCAATCGGATCACAGATCTCTGATCCGCATTGTTCAGGAAGTGTGGGCTCCGGAGCTTTGACAAATTGATGTGTGCTTACTGCATAATGCCAACAATTTATCAATTTCCAGCCATATCTATTGACCCAATTCCGTGCCTCTCCCGAACCCATTTCAATAACAACCAGACTGCGACTCCCAAGGAGATTACAGCTCTTGGATAATAAGCGAGCCAGTTTCTGTATCTGTTTCGGGGTATCTGTATCTGGATACGGTGCTTGGGGTGAGTGGAGTGCGGGTCTTGTGACATCATCGTCGTGTGTGTGTTGTCGTAAATGAAATGTGTTGGCAGCGGCAGTGGTAACAACAAATCATTATCGCCTGTCGGCCATCAGCGTAAGCCGCGGCTTGCTGTTGTCTTGCGACGCCCAAGATTGTAATCAAGCTGCACAGTGGAAAATATATCACATTAAGACTTATTTTCACCGTTGATTTTCTATAACAAAAGGGGTGTGAACAGATGAAAAATTTTAATTAAAAATGGGGGAAAATGTGTTTAGGAAACCCTTCTAAATTTCCTTGTTTTATCAGAAACATAAGTAATATAAATTTATCTGAACAGGGAACAAATGTGAGATATTCCTTCTTGTAATCAATTATTAAATAATAAACGATTTAATTGTTATAGTAAAAAATCTGCTGACAAAGGCAACTTTTCCTACCCAAATATTCGTAGGATCTTAAAGATTGAATCATTTATTTTTCCTCGGTGCATTGACCAGTTTCGGAAAAGCCTTCCTGGCCATGACTGGCCGGCAATGTTCTCACCGCTCTGCAGGAAGTGGAAAAGCGTTTGTCACGGGCCATTGATATGTGTTTAATGTCTCTCGCGTAATACTGCACGGCTTCTGTTGCACAAACTCGTATGGTAGAAAAAGGAGCGGAAATCAGAGTCATGATGCCGTGATGCTGCAGTTGACGGATGGTGTTTGTTTACTCAGCGCTCGATGGCTGGCATCTCAGAGATACCTCCTCCTCCTCCTGACTTACCTTCATATCGTTGCCTGTTAGCCGGGCCGATGTTAACCCATTTGCAATAAGCGCGCACGCGAAGTGAATTTCGGCCGTGTCGACTTGACCCATTTGGCAAACAGAAAGTTTGCCTTTGGGCCACGATATTCATTACAGAATCGCTGTGTGCCCGGTTCGAGTGATTTAGCATAATCCTATACGTGTGTGTGAGTGTGTTGTGGGTGCGGAACTGGTTTCTCTCTGTGGGTTTTCAGTTATCGAGTCTCTTGGATTTTGATTTTTGACTATTTGCCAAGGTTTGCGATCCACACTAACATCCGCCTATTTTGGTTTTCTCTCACCCTGACAGGTCGCACCATGAGGACCGGCACTCTAATGGACATTTTCTACACGGCGCTGCACTTAATCGTAAGTATTACCTGGGTTCTGGCGTCCACTGGGCACCGAAATGGAAAATTGAACATCAATCAGCGGGGCCGCTGAATGACAATTGCATGCCAATGCGATTAACCTGGATATGAGACTGGAGGCCAGTGTGGCGACCGCCTCCTCCTTCTCCGCCATCCTTCTCAGTATGCTAAATGCGATTCCAGCCAAGTGGCCAAAAGTGGCACACCACCGACTCCATTCTAAGCCCGACTCAACCTCGTCTGCGGACGCTGATCCACACAGATTCAGGTTCGGGTTCGGGTTCAACTCTAACCCAGGCTGCAAAAACTTTCGCCAGGCACCGAAGGAGAAGGAGGAGAAGTCAGCCTTAGAATCGTGAGAATATAATGCCTGGCCATATCTGCCGGCAACACGAAAACGAAATTTCCTCGGCGTTTTTCCTCAGCTTTAATTAAAGAAGCTTACTGGCGATGGATTAGAGCAGGGACTTACTGTCGGCTTGCCGTGATTTATGTCAACGCTCTACGGGGCCCGCCAGGGGTTCAGCATTGGGGATCGACTATATAAAGTCGCTGTGCGGACTATATCCCCCTCCCATATGGCAACTATGCTAATGAGTGACTTGTCTCCACTTTCTTTGCAGACAATCGCAGCTCTCACGACGCACGCGGCGCAGATACCATCGGCAGTCAGTGAGTACATAAATCTGTCTATTAAGAAGCTAAAATTCTATGGATTGGAGTTGGTAATTTATTAGGAAGCGGGGGGTTAAGAGAAATGGCTAACAAATTGGTAAAGAAAGAAGGCTATTGGTTTGAATATTGGAGCTTTGTTAAGTAGAATAATAATTTAACTTCAGCACCTTTTATATATTAACTGGTGGGCCATTCACGTAGTATCTAGTAGTATTATAAAAATAAGTTTAAATTAGGATATAAAAAATGATTTTTTTTGTCACAGATTTCTTAACCGATAAATCCTTTTATCTATTAAATAACATATAAATAATAGTGAGAGCCTCGAAACTGTGAATTAAACTTTATAGGTATTCGAAACTAGATATGAAACGTAAAGGAAGCATATGAAATATCTTCTAAAGTTTAAAATAAAAAAGAAAATCATTAAATTATAATCAAATGTTGTTGAATAATGTGACTTTAATGTTTTTCCTTCTCAAATGAATGTTTCGCTCTTCGAGCTGTATGAAAAATTACAATATCCAAATCTGCTGATCCTCTAAGATTGTAAATAAAAGAAATACCATTACCATGATCCATTAGTTCCCCTCCAAACTATTACCTAATTAGAGTTATAAACACACTCCACTTCAATCGGCCAGCGTTTTGCTGCCATTGTTAAGTAAACTCGCTAAGTTGCCTGTTGTCTTGTTGGTTGCAAAACGCTTTTGACTGTTTGGCCAAAATCACAAAGGTACCAAAGCACCGCCAGTAAAGCCAGCCAAGTGCCAGGCACATAATCGCATGGCAAACAAGAGTCCATTGAAGTCGCTTGGCTTTTGGTGCCGCCTCATTGAGAGGCGGCTGGCCAAACATTGCGGCACACTTCCTTCTGGCTTTCACATTGCGTTCGGAGTTAGGGGGAATTTGGCTAAGACCCCGGTGACCTAGGAGCCATGATCGGGCATCGAGTCGTGGAGTGAGTAGTTGAGGAACTGCTGGAGGCTAGCTGTTGTACGAGGATCGACGGTTGAGGATGCACTTCCTCTGAACTTTAGATACCAAGTTGAAGATGAGTTGCAGCGGAGATTACATCCAGAGTTATGGTGATATCAACTTCTGTTTCGGCAGCCAATCGATGTTAATCAAAAGGCAGGCAAAAAACCCTATAACCCCTCCTTGAATGGGTATTCAAGACTTACAGCTCCAAGAACAAAGCGATATACTTCCTAATAATTAAAGCTCTCCTTAAAAGAGGAAATACCTTATATATAAGTAGCTCTGATAAGACAGATATGAGATCTAATGTCTCCCCGTCTTCCTGTTTCGTTTTCTTTTCCGGCATAATTCCATCAATATCAACACTTAAAATTAAGCTCAGAGAAAGCGATCGATAAATCATCTTAAATCAGGTCTAGATCACTAAATATATCACATAAATCACGCCAGAAAAAACTTAAAACTCAAAATATGATGTTCTTTAACAAGACAGCTCAGGCAACGACATGGATTGAGATACTTTTGGGCTTCGGGCTCTGCAGTTTCTTTGTTCTTCGCTTCGGAGACGTGTAATTTATGCGATCCATTGTTGCCTTAGTCTAGTTTAGTTCTATTTGAGAAGTGCACTTCGCCTCGCCTTCGGAGACCATAAAATTATACATAATAGAAAGCCATTAAATGTTTTATGTGCCGAGTGCCAGAGCTTAAGCCTGAGCCAGAGCCAGAGCCAGAGCGACGGATTCGTTGCCAGTGGGAAACCGGCTTGGCCGCGTTGCATGCAATTACTTTGCCCAAGAACCGCAGTAAGTGATGCGAAATGCTGCAAGGTTCGTTGAACCGATCCAGGCATCCCATCGGGCTTCGGCTTGGGTCCATCCACGCCACGGGTTCGTATATATATAGTACATGCCCCGTATACACACAAAGCCAACTGCCAGGGCGAACGTGCCTGGCCAGCTTTTGCCGTCTCCCGTTTCCCGTCTTCGGTCTTGGCCAATTGTGTACCTTCGCGAAGAAGAGTCGGTTCTTGGCATTGCCATCTGAAGACATCTCCGACTGGCTGCAAGCAGGAAATGCCAAGAGCACAACCTAATCCCAGGCCATGGCCCGAGCTGAAGTTCAAGGAACTTGCCTTGCAGAATGGCATCTTTCTAATGGCCACGAACGCTTCTGTGCCGTGTCTTCGCCCCATGTTGCCGATGTAGCTGCTGCTGTGGCTGATATTTCGATGTTGCTGCTTCAATAGCGCCTCAATGTCATGAGCAAGCACTGGGACAAAATATGTATTAAAAGGATAGAAGATTGTAAGAAAAAAAGAAGAGAGATTTATAAACAAATGTTTAATTCAAAGGCATAACTAGCACTGAAAGTAATGCAGCTTTTTGATTTGATATGGTTGAGAAATTATATGTTTAAATTATGTGGAATATATTTATTAATTAAAACAATGGGTTTCTAGTTAATCAAGTTTATTTGTAATACCAACAAGTATTTTTCCTCAGTTTAAACTAACAAACTACTAAAGTCTTCCGCATGCTGGCTTTGACTTAGACTTGGAGCTGCAGGCTTGAGTAAATACTGCTCCCATGGGCCATTGTCTTGATGTTTTTTTCTGCTCATGATTTATGCTAACGGCTCTCGAGGTTACTCCTCCAGATGCAGCATCCTCCTGCAACTCCTCCGCCATCTAACTGTGCTTTTTCAGCTGCGCAAACATTCCGTTTTCGGGAGTGGGCCTCTTGTCGTGTTTTGAGCCGTCTGTTTGCATTTCATAATTTCCGATATCGCGTTTTGTTTCTTTTTCCAGAGGATGCCCAGAGCTCGCTGAGCGAAGCCATTGCGGCGGCCGAAGCGGAGGCGCAGGCCACCTCCAAGCCGGCGGTGGAGCCGAGCGTGCGGATCAAGTGCCTGTCCGGCTCCATGCTGATAACCATCAAAGATGCTCCGCCAAACCATGAGACGGGGCTCTTCAGTGGCATGATCTACCCGAAAGGCCTGTCCAAGAACTCTACATGCCTGAGCGAGTACAGGTGAGTGTGCGATCTATCGATCGTCTAGGCGACGCTAATCCATTATGCCATCCATCTGCCCCGCAGAGATCACGTGGGCTCCCTGCGGTACAAGCTGCCCCTGCGGTCGTGCAACACGATGCCCAAGGAAACGGTGAGTCGAATTGGATTGGCCAATCCAGAATTTCATTACACGCACCCACTCAAATCTCGGAGATCTTAGGTGATGGCACGTCCAAGCCGTCCAACTCGTTCTGCCATTTTGGCATGCAAATAATGAAAAAAAGTTAACATTAAGTTTAGGCACTTTTATGGCAACACGATTCATTGGTTACAAGGTAAAGTCCGTCCAAGATGACTTGTTTGTTTAAAAGGTTGGCCAGCTCACGCACCTTTTGCGGCTAAACTAATGATGCTATTTGATGGCTCCACACAGTTTCCAGCTAAAATAGCAGTCATTAGCCATGGGGCATAAAATACAGAATTTTATAGTGATGGTTTTAGCCTTGTATTATTTTCTAACAATTAATAATTGTAGCTAAAAGACGCTAAGGCAGAATTATATAAATATGGAGGATCATTTATCAGCCTTAATATTCACTCCTAAAGTGAGTTTTAATAGTAATTCACATTTCTTTGTTTTATCTTTTGTTTCTGTTCTTCTTACAATCATAGAACGTAGGCGTATTCTATTCCCATTTCACGCATTTCAATTACTTAAAATTCTGGTTGTGTAGGCTGACTGTTTAAATGAAAACCAGATTTCTTAAGATCGCTGATGTGAAAAAGCATATTATTGATCTGAACCTCCCCAGCGAGCATGACGCTTTGCCTCCATGTCCCTGTAAGCAATATCGAGTGATCCAAGAGAGAAACAACCACGATGTGCCATATAAATTTCAGTCTTGCCACGCTATTGGGTTTGTCTAATTCATATATGGCCCGACGTATTTATTGGCTCATTCGACCGATCGATTCGGGCCAACAACGGTCGGCTTTGTGCTGGGATCTGGGATCTGGTATTGGGGATCTGATTTTCAAATCTCAATTAGCACTTAACCGGGCTAAATGCGGCTGCAACTCACGCACCGACAGCGGCATTTTTATAGCAGCGTATAAAGTCCGATTGTGATACATATTAATGTGATTTCCTCGGCATTTACGGGGCTGGCGTTTTGTAATTTGTTGCTTGTATAGCTGAAGCTGAAGCTGTTGCTGCTGTTGCTGCTTTTTCCTTTCGCTCGATTGACACAATTTTTGAAATTACAAATTTTAATTGCAGTTACGACAGTTGTACGTCCAATCGGTGTGGCAACAATGTGCATTGCATTTAAGAACCGCAATGCGGTTGATGGAACGAATGTTATGTTATTGATTGGGGTTGGCTAGCTGTTTGTTGTTAACCAACTTTTTGATTGGATGATACATAATACGCCATTCATGAGGAGGTTGTAATAGCTATCTTTAAGTTTAAGGTGGCAATAAAACAAGAGATTAAAGGTAAAATAGTGATGATCAGCATTGTTTTTAGTTTGTTGTCTAATTGTGTGATGATGTGATGTGTGATTGATGCTAAAAAATACATTATTTTAGCAAGATTTTAATGGTAATTTTTCAACAACAATGTAATACAATAATACGTTGAAAATGCATATAAAATCAAGTTTTTACGACTTTCGTTAATAATAAACCCTTTCACATATTGAACACAACAATATTCAAATTTTTTCTCACTATTTCCTTGTGCACACATGCCGTATCTGTATAGTATTCTCCAGTTCGTTGCCTAAGTCTTTCGTTTTTTCATTGCTTTGTCCTTCGCCGCCGCTGCGCCTTTATATACGTGCGGCGTATTGACGCAAGCAATTTACACGGATCGTTCAATAAGCAAGAATCAGTAAATATTATATTTACCCCTCGACAAATACGGCTGGAAAATCAACAGAGAGGCGGCCAAGGTCTGTCGGGAGATATTTTTAATGTTTGTCATTAAACACGATCAGCGGGTCTCATCCAGCGTGCAGCCACTAATGGCCAACCGCTTGCCAGCCATCCTGTCTTACGTCATGAGATGAGCTCACTGCAGTGTAAAAAGTCGCGTGACAAGATGCCACATGACAGTTCCACTGAGGAGCGGAGCCGGGGAGCAGCAGAGTCGAGGGCCACGTCAAGTCGCGACTGTGAGGCATGCCAGGCATAATTAAATCGGCCACAGGGTCGCCAAGGGTTGGGGGCAACCACGTTTTTAATTAAAATTTAATTGTTGCCATCCCAGAACTCCGAAACTCCAATCGAACACCATATTTTTTACGGCTCAGCGAGCAAGCCATCTCTCTCGAGCAGTGAAATCAATTTGTTCTGACAAGCTTACTGAGAGCGTCGTTGGCGGTTCGTGCGTTCATTGGCCGCCAATGTCAGCGGATGGCCGTGAAAAGGCCAAAATTGTACGAACATGTAAGCGGCTTTATGGCCGATATTGATATTTTAATGCCTGCTACCGCCGTGTTTGGAGCGAAGGTCACTCGGTCGACTCGAGCACCTCCCACGCGTTCTCCGTCCAGCGTGAACCTGTTTCGGGGACCGTATTTGGATGCATTTGCATCCATTCCCCCTCCACAAATTTTCATTCGACACATGGCACATATACATACATATATGATGAAGAAGTGTTATAATGACATAATAGGCTTTCTACCGTTAGAATCTTCGCCGCCTGAAATCTTCTTGAAATCTTAAATGTCACTTTATTATGCTTTTTATTGGCCCATTGTCTCGAGATGATGATGATGCCCGGAGGCTGAGAACTGACACTTGAAACATAACTGTCAACGCTTCTCGGCGAGTTGGGTTCTTGGGCAACAAAGGAAGCCCCTGCCCGTTCCATCTCCTCCTCCTGAGTCTTGTTTTAAGCCCGACCATCGGAGAATCACAGAATTGGACAATGCCAAGCGACGGAAACGCTTCGGAGACCGTGTTGGGCAATAAATCGCACACCGGGACAGGAACAGTGTAGAGCCGCAAGTCGCCGGCTTATTCTTCTTCTGGCCCTCGATTAATGCCGGCTATAACAACAAACAAACAAACATCGGCCATCATCTGGCCATTAAGAATTAAGCCCGACAGAGCAGAGGAGAGCCCTCCGAGTCCACTTAAGCGCAGAACTTCCGTGCCCAAAATCTGCCGAGACCCAATTACAAAACTTCCGAGCCGTCGGCGTATATATAAGTAGTGCTATACTTGCCACTGTCATTACCTCACCTTTCTTCTTTTCGGTCGAAGCCATCGAGTGTGTACTCGATTTGTTTCTGCCTTCTGGTGCCCGTTGGAATTAGCACAGCGCACCGATGGGCGAATAACCCGTTAGAGGTACACATAGCGAAAAGGTTTCTGATTTTAAATTGGGAATCAATGGAAGTATACAAAATATATGAATACTATATTAAGATTTTGTTAAATGGTTTTATATAGTTTTGTATATGGTTTTTTACGGTTTTTTCTTGATTTAAGTTTATGTTTTTGTATTGAATTTCTATTCTATTCTGATTTGTCAACTTAAAACTAGATTATAGATTCGAGCTGTAGAGATGAAAAGGTAAAGGTATTTGCATTAAAAAACCATACCTTATTCCACAATATGTCTTATACTATGCCCTTATTCCGATTTAATTCTTTTCATCAAAAGAAAAGAAACCTTACATAAATTTTCTTTCTCCAAATAACAAATCGTAATTAAAATTAATTACAACGAACCTCAAATGCTGACAAGCAGGTGGCAAGTTAAGATACCTGCCTGCTCCAGCGGAAGTTCAATTAAAATTCCCTTAATGAAGGGAAATTGCATCATGCCGCCCATAGGGCCAACAAATTCTTGGATTTCTCAAGTTCCTTAGTAACTCCATTAAAATTCATCATGCAAACTTGGCTAATTTGCGAGGAGATAAGGCCTTCGGATCTTTCAGAAAGGGGCGGCTGGCTAGACGTCACACCTGGCTGATCGGCTTTAGCACCATTCCGATGGCGCAGCTCCAGGAAGTGCTCCATAGCCCCCACTTGCGACCATCGCACATTCAACTTCTGAGTGGCTGCAGCCGAGCGTGAATCTTGCTGAATGCATAATGAGAAGGGGCTGAGCCGCCATTGTAAGTACATTATGCTGGTACTCGAGGTTCATGTGGCCGATATGGCTTCTCGGCATTAGCATTAGGCAGGTGACCAGCTCGGAGCGACTCAGCTGAGCTAGGGAATCGAGGGCGAACAGGTTTTGCTCGTCCAGGTCTTTTGTCAGTAGGTGGTAATGCGAGGAATTATTCTCATTTTAATTTGAGCAACTAGAAAGCATATATTTAGTGTGGAAAGTATATGTAATTTGAATATCAAGAAGGTATTCTTTTGGTATTCTTACAAGGCATTCTTACACTTCTGCATTTAACAATTACATTATATATTTAATGAAAACATTGGAAATAGTTTATCTCAAATAAATAATCTAAAACACCATGTTCCACTTTGTAGGACGATGGGGGAATCGAATTCTTCAACACCATCGTGCTGCAACCGCATCTAAAGCTAATCACCGACTTGGGACGCGGCTACCATGTGAGATGTGCCTACAAGAGCCGCGATGCCGCCATTAAGCCCAAGAAGCACCTGCGTAAGCATGCCCAGAAGCCGCAGGCCTTCCGCAGCGACGATCGCCGGGATTATGGGCGATCACTGGACAAACAGCAGCAGGACGACGACTTGGATGAGGAGGATGTGTACGATGCCAACGCCCCGCAGGAGGTGGAAGAGGATGTGAGCAACAACGAGATTCCCATGCCCGGCTGTCACATGAAGATCTACAATGATGAGCACAAGATAGCCGACGACGTGAAGATCGGAGATCCGCTCACCCTGGTGATCAGCATCGATAGACAGCAGGTGTACGGCCTGCATGTCACGGACTGCATAGTCCGCGATGGCTTGGGCTGGGGAGAGCAGCGATTGGTGGGCGAAGATGGGTTAGTTTAGCTTGAAGTCATGTGGTTTCCATGTATTAAAAACGCTAATGTTACAGCTGTCCCATGGACAATGAAATTATGGGCCAGTTCAACTACACCGAAGATCGCTTGGCCGCCAATGTGACTTTCCCTGCTCACAAGTTTCCATACACGACCTCCGTCTACTACCAGTGCAATGTGCGCCTGTGCGCTCTAGAGGATCCCACCTGCCAAGAGGCGCCTTTGTGCACCGGCAAGCGGCCAAAGCGACAGACCGCCGTTGATAGCAAGGAGGAGGACGGCCTGCCCGCCACCATCGAGGTCTTCTCGGGTCTGTATGTGAATGAGAACGAAAACGCCAACGACAGCGATGATGATGCGGTGTACAAGGAGAAGGTAATTTGATCAGTTCGATTTCTATAAAGATACCTTATATAAACAATCTATTTCCCAATTTACAGACCCTGGATGATGCCCTGTGCGTGTCCCAGCGCACCTTCGCCATAGCCATTGCCATCGCCGGCCTGATCCTGATGCTGGCCGTGGTCGCTGCCGTGCTGTGCATCATGGCCCGCCGCAGCACCAAGACGGTGTCCAACTCCGGCAGCTCCATCTACAGCGGACCCTACACGAATACCGCCTTCTCGCACAGCAGCTAAGCGGCGCGAAAGAGTCCAAAAGAGAAATTCAAAATTCAACTTTTTTCCAAAATCAAAACACTCAAAGTGTTGAAAATCAGAAAATTTACACCAGGATGAAATTCGGTCGCGCAGGTGCCGCTGCGGTAGTCAACGATTGAAAGAATTGGGAGCCACTTAGTCTGTAAGGATACCGGATGCTGGAGCGGAGCAGTCAGTCGTCCAGCGGCTGTCTCTAGATTAAGAATAATTAGTCTTAGTTCACAAAATGTTGTGCAGAGATTACCGGGCAATGGTTTGGGTCCATCCTCCTCAATTGCCCGCTAATGTCGCAGAGCTCTGACAAAGGATACCGTATCCGTGGAGCTCTGTTCCGCACAGTCGGTGTTGGACTCACCCTTCCTTCAGACACTCCACTGTAAGTGTAAGCGTGTTTCTACAGCCCCTTCTCGTCCTCCTCCTTCTAATTTAATCACTCGAACTAACAACGAATGCAGCAGCCGACGCTCAGGTGATATTTGTACTCGTATCTACTTAATGTCTAACTCTAACTCGTAATTTATTAATTTATCGGATGCCTAACTGCCAAAGGTCCAAACACTGCACAAGCACACGTCCCTCGACACTCTTAGTAGAATTTCCTGAATATTTTCTTGTCATTGTTTTTACTTGAACCAACTGCACTCCGATCTGGACGCGGGCAGGAGCCCTTATCATAAAGCAGCCGTCCCGATCAGCCACTTACTATATATATAGTACATATATGATAATGGAACAGAATAAAAATCTGGCAACAGTTCTCAAAGTAGTAAGCCTAGGCCATTGCACAGCTTCAATCGAGCATTCCGCCTGGGAATGCTCTTCTGGAGCCGTTCAATTACGCAATTCAATTCATATTTTAAAAGATCAATTATAGTTTACCTCGTAAGTTAATATTAATCATTGAACAATAAACGCAAATTGACCTAAATAGCTTCTGTGACTTTTGAGTGACAAATAAGGCTTGTCGGAGGTGGTTATAATGGGGTAAAAACCAGCAATCAGTTTAGCTTTGGAAATCGACCAGAAAAGGGGAATTTTTCACGGCAACATGAAGTTATCTTATCATATAATACTCCTTTTAAACTTGGGTGGCCTGGTAATGTGCTCCCTCAATTGTCCCACTGAAAAATCGCATCCTCTACAGTTTCACCTAGTGCGGCAGTGTCAAAGAGCCTCGGCGGACAATGCTCTGGCACTGGAAAGCACCGCTTCACTGGAGGAGTGCGCTAATCTTACACGAGAGCTGCGTGGTCTGGCCTTTAACTATGCCCCTGGAGGACGTAAAAGGCATAATAACTTATTTGATCTTAAGTTCTTTAGAAATGAAACCCAAAAGCAAAAGCATACGCGCAGCCAATTGACTGTTTTTCAGCAGCCAGGAGAGTTCTTCAACTGCCATGTGCTGTCGTGTCCACAAAACCACACATTTTCAGGAATGGTTAACGACAGTCGCTTTGATTATTATAGCTTGTATGGCAGACCAACTGGTGGGTCCTCTAAATGGAGAAAATTTTCCAAAATTTAACAAAAATGTATGTATCTGTCCAGTTGTTAGGAACTACACCTGCTTGCCGGAAGTTGGTCTATTTGTGGTGTATACCACACCAGCTACTTATCTGAATGCCTCCCTGACCTGCTCCAATTCCACCGAGTTCCCTGGCAGTTTGGCCCACATTGCCTCCGAGTCCAGAACAAGTTTCCTGGCTCAGTGGCTGCTTCAGTTCAACAGGAAGCTACGTGGTCGACCAGAATCCAATGTCTTCTTGGCCTATGTGGGTCTGGCGTACAATCGCTCTACTTCGCTGAGCCCAATGGATTTTCGAAACTGCCAGCAGGAAAGCCTGCAGTGCTTTCTGTACAGGGCCTGGGATACAGGTCATCCACGTCTGGGGTGGGTACTACAATGATTTCCACAAGGTTATGACTAGGCCTCCCATTTAATTCCAGTCAGGAACAGGCTAATTCAAGCTGTGTGGCGCTGACGCCCCAGGGTACTTGGCAAACCCTGAACTGCGACCGGGAGCTGCCCTTTATCTGCGAAGTCCACACAGCAAAACCAACCACCGGCTGGCAGCAGGACGATGCCGAGCTGGACATCGGGCCGAATGCGGTATTCGAGTGCGGCAACGATTGAGTGTGGGCAGAGATATCCGCAGCCGTTTTATTCACTTAAGCAGTTTTTAAAACACAAAAGCCAAATATAGTAATTGTTGTGTGGTGTTCGCCCGCCCGCCTCTCGCACGCCGTGTGGAAAGTCTGTAACTGGACCAAGATCGAGTAGAGTTGCAGGAGGTGCCACCAGCGGAGAGCCGCTTAGTGGTACTTGTAGTTCCTGTGGTGCTTCAACTTGGTGTAGTTGATCAGATAGAAGAACGTCATGCTGGCGACGGTCAGCTGGAAGAAGGGAGCGATGCCAGCGCGCTTGGGGAACACGTACTTGTGCTGCCAGCGCCACCAGGCACGGCTCACGGCCCCGGCGAGGGCATTGGGGCTCTTGTTGCGGCGACCCAGCCAGGCGCCCAGCTCTCCCAACTTCACCTGTCCGAATGGCACATCGGCTGCGGGGAAATTATGTAAATCGTTAGTTTGCTGGCCAGTGTAAATGTGCTCCAAACGCCTGCCGCAAAAACGGCGAGCTAAAAATTACGTAATTTCGCGGTTTGTGCTCACCTTTGCCGTAGAATCGGGCAGGATCGTAGGGCCCGTGCACCTTGGGGTTATACTCAGCAGGATAGTCACCGAAAGCCATCTCGCTGGTTTCGTTGAAAAATATTGTTAAATATCTTATGAAACGAAAAATTACGCCTGCTTACTTACTCGTTCGATACCAAGTATGACCGTGTGTCTATTATTCGATAGACGTCTAGGCACTTGGCGTTGCCATACTACTCGAGTTTTATTGTTTTTCCGCGCCTCCTGCCACTAGCCTGAGTGCACAGGTGTGGGTTCAGAACCGCAGTTGTTCCTGGATAAAAGTCGAAAACCCATAAAAACGTAATATCGGGTTGAAATATTTTAAAAACCGATTACCAGATTTGGTGAGGAAATTAAGTGCCTTAAAAAAATACTAATGAGAGATTGTCAATAGAATGGTATCCGCAAGCCCGCGCCACCTGGCCACACTGCAACTCCAGTATATACAGAAATCAAATAGGATTTTTGCAAGCCTGCTTGTTCAAATTGGAATCCAACCAATTGAAAGGCCAAGTTGTAAACAAAAACAATGAAACTGGAAGAGCTGCTAGCCAAAGGATCGTCCTCGCCCCCGGAAGACGACGACGAGGAGGAGAAGGCCGAGCTGAAGCCACAGAAGTCGAGCAGCGCCACCGCGGACGAGGGGGCGGAGAATGCAGAGGATGCGGCCGAGGACGCTGGCGAGAAGGAAGGGGCGGGCGGCAAAAAGAAGGGCACGCGCAAGAAACGCTCCCTCAACTGGGAGGAGGCCGAGCGCGGCCTGCTCCTCGAGGTCATCAAGTCGAAGGTGGCGTTCGTCGAGAATCGGAGTGTGGACGCCAAGAGCATAAAGGCCAAGCGACTGGCCTGGTCACAGATCACCAAACAGTAAGTTGGCATGGCATAACTATCTATCCTAGATGAATCTAATGTCCGTCCCCCTCTCAGGTTCAACGCGCTCAACTTTCGCCACAGACTGCTGGAACAGATCCAGGTGCAGTGGCGCAGCATGAAAAACTCCGCCAAGCGCGAGCACCAGCAAAAGCATCCGAAGGCGGAGGCTCTCGAGGGCATGCGCATGATCGAGTTTATGGAGGAGATGCAGAAGGATCCGGTCACATCGCGCAGTCAGACGCGTAGTGCGAACACCAACGGCGCGCTCAAGAAGGAGCTCTTGGACATCGACGAGGACGAAGACATGCCGCTAGCCGCTCTGCCCAACTCCACAAACGCTAGCGAGGACACCCTGCAGACGTCCACCATAGCCATCCCATCGCCGCCGCCGTCCACCGCTGGCGGGGATGGGGACTCACAGCAGGAGAGCACTCCCGCCGCCCAGCAGCCCGCCCAACGACGCAAACGGGCCAAGGCCAAGCCGTCTCCGTTGGCTGGAGCCAAAGCAGAAACATCCGCCGAAACGGGAGAGGAGAACGAAAAGATAGCAGCCGCCCCGCCGCGGAAAAGGCGACAGAGAAATGTAAGTATAACAGTGTCTAAGGAATAGCTTTTAAATGAGATATACTATACATGCATCTCCCTACTTCCACAGCTTTCGCAGGCACAGTCAGTGCTGTCCGACGAAAATGAAGCCTCCAATAGCGTAGCGCCCATCACCACGCTCCAACAGTTCTCCTTGGGCGCCACAACAGGGGCCACCGATGCGAATAGCCAGCCAGCCGACCTTGTCAGCACCTCCGAGATGGAGCAAAAGTACAAGCAGGACCTGTTCAAACTGCTGAAACAGGCTCGATTGGCCGAGATCGACTATGCCCGGCGGGAGCACGAGCAAAAGCTACGCTTCGAGCAAATGGAGCAGGAGATAAAAATGGCCTACTACCGGCAGGAGCAGGACCTGAAACTGCGACACATGCGCGAGGAGCACGACATCCGGCTGCGTCAGCAGCGGCGGGAGCACGAGGCGCGCTTGGGCATCTACTCGCTCAAAAGCAGCGGCCTCAACGGAAGCATACAGGAACCGAGTGCGACGAAATGCAATGCCAAAGCGGACTACAACAATGTCCACGACGTCGTCGGGCCATCGACTAGTGCGGAGGGGGCGCTGGCGCTCAATGCCGCCTGCAATTAGGACCTCGTCGTGGCCCAGGGGCCCTCGCATGCATATACAATACGAATTGCCAGCAATTAGAATGTAAGTGCATTTAGAGGAACATCAACATGAAACAGTACTTTAAAATTTAGCTTGAAATACGTTTAGCGAAATGTAGCTCATCCGGACATCTGAACTTTCGGACAGCCGGACAGCCGGATACGAATACTCATAGACACACACTCAAGTTGCCACACGGGCGGGCGCGTCCGCCGCCTGTCGTCACGACAAATGGACTGTTGTTTTTTGTGCATTTCGCACCTCACGAACTCACTCACAGACATTGCATTTTCAAGAAAAACTAGTATTATATATTTGTATCTGTATCGGTTAAGTGCTCCGGACAAACAAAAGATCAATTGAAAACGCGGTTGTGTCGACGAAAAAGAAAAAACAAAATACTCAAACACAGACTCTGAATAAGTTCCCCAAACTACTCCTCCTCAGTCAGTATTCTCTATGGCCACTGTATTATTTTAATGTATTTCTTTTTTAGTTTTAAGCTTTTTTTGTAACGTATCTACCATTTATACATAGTAGGTAACATGTTCGGGCATGTTTGTTCATACATACGGAAGCGAGCATCTTTTATAGGTCGCGATAATCATAAGTTACTGTACGTACGTGTGTTGTATAGCGCTGTAATATCCTGTCACTTGCTTCAGCTTAATAAATGCCGTATTCCGGGCGAAAGCAAGGTAAAATGAAACCCATTAGATAATGAAATACAAATACATAGTGTGTAAACAGTTGGGAATAGTGTTTTTACTGTTTGGGACTTTAATCTAGGTACAGTTGAATCAAAAGTCATTCAACTCGGGCGTAAATAAGTAATCTAGGGACTTCACCTTATTATTTCTCCAAAACCCTTTTTATTTTAACACAAGGAAACTAAATTTTTAAAAAATTCTTGCAATATGAAAGACTTGGACCAGACCATAGATACTCTGGAAAATGCACGTTTCAATTGGTTGTACGCGAACGAGATTGTGCAGATGACCAAGGACTCTATTTTCACCACGAACGAACTGATTTGCATTGTAATGCTGTACCACAAGATGGTCCTGGCCAATGGATCAAAGGCCAAGTTCATGACTATCCATCAGCTTACCACTCTCATGCTCGACCTGTTTGAAATAACTGATTGCGACATTAGCACAACAATCGTCTTTCGCATTAGTCATGGTTCATATGGGACCCATCCCGATTTTTGTGCCGACAGGCACGTTAGCTTGGAGTCCTTCGTGAGGCTTTTAACCATATATTTCACCAGAGACTTGGAAATGAAGATGGAGTTTGCCTTCTCCGTGAGAAACTCTTAATTTTAAACAAGATTTAAATAAATTATAAACATATCGCCACAGATATACGACAAGCAAGACAAAATGCAGTTAAATGGCGAGGATGTGGGGTTCTTTCTTAAGAAATTCTTTGAGGGCGAGGACGAAGAAGAGGCTACGGAGCTGCTATTGGTAAGACTGGCAGAATATCTACCTATCAATTATATTACAGGAATTTATTGCTGCAGGACATGAAGGAAATGATCTTTCTCAAATTCGATTTAGACAAGGACACGATCATTTCGTACGAGGAGTACTGTGATGTGGTACGCAAGCAGCCCTTGCTCATGGAGTTCCTCGGCCGAGTTTTTCCAACCAATCCCTGCATGGATGTCCTCGCTCTATGTGCCAACGTAATGTCCTGGTTCGACGACTCGCCCAACCCGAGGATCATTCGAAAATCAGTACCACATGAGAACAGCTCGGCCGCTGTGAAAGCTGATAATCGTCGCGTATCTGAATAGTTAAATTGCAAGTGTTATGGTTTTATTGTCGTGTTGAGGTCGCGTTTTTCAGAGACAACAGTTCCAAGTGCTTCCAGGTTTCGACATTCAAAATTGTAAAAATGTTTCTTTTATCGGGAATTTTCGCGCCGTTCGATATTTATAAAAGACATACATAGATCGACTGAAATTTAATTCGGTGGAAAACCAGTTGGTCGAGATATTTGAAATGATATTGAAACCAAACACTGCCATGTCTCTTTCTTGTTGGGGTTGCAGGTATATAAAAGAATATTTCATCATGCCTCTTTCCCATTACCGGAGGCTATCAGAGTGTCGGTCGGTGTGGTTTCTGACGACCTAAGTGTTTCGGTACTGCCAGAACGTGTCATTTGTAGACGATGCCCATAATAAGCAAATAACAGATCAAAAAGTTGAAAAATAGGTGTCAGAAAATGTTCAAAGACCTTTGATGATTGCATATTGGCTATAATAGTGGCCATACCCATGTACACCTTTGATGAACCCATCGGGTAACTAAAGCTGGCAACCAAAATCCAATGTTTTGTTTATGTTAATGTTAATATTGTGCTCGCCCTGGAAGGAGCTGGATAACCTGTGCCAGTTACATGAGATCTGCTTTTCCAGCCCAATCCAACTTCAAACCCAATCCAACCCAATCCAACTCCTAGCCAACCCAACAGCAAACTCAGACAAAATCGTCTCCTTCCTCCACAAAACCGATCGCATATTTAGTTCAAGTGTAAATTTGTAACCACCCAGTCGAACGGTAAGCCAATTCCCTTAATTAGTTAGTCCTTAGTGTCTAACCAATTGTAAGCTTTATATAAATAAATACTTTTAAAGCGCTTACCGATCGGTGCTATCAGCTTTTTATATAGGATTTAGGATAATAGTCTTAGCTTTTACTTACCCGCAGGCGAGGATACCCAGTTACCTTTCATCGCCACACCGCAGACTTGGCCCAGATTCATCGATGATTAAGTCCTTTCGAGTGGGAGGTAATTAGCACACTTTTTAACACAGTATTATTAACACAGTTCGCGCGAAATGGACGATGGTGAACGGATGGAAAGCCGCGAACAGACTGAGGCTGCTGCGGCGAGTCGCCTCCATTTATAAGTGTGAGCAATGTAGAGAGGGAGATGGATAGTTCGAGAGAGAGAAACATAGAAAGAGAAAGAGCGAGAGAAAGAGAGAGAGAGAGAGATGAATAGAGAATTGACAGAGAATGTCCAGTTGCATGACGAGATCGGCAAAACCTATTTTTAATTTTACTTTTTCGTTCCAGGTACATTGAATGCAAATTTAAGTAATTGACCAATTCCCAATATATTGTATTTGCCTCTATTGCCTATTTAAAAATAACGTTTTCAGAAGTAGTTGCCACATCGGTGGACTACTGTGGCATCTGAGTATATCGGTCTGGCAATGCTAGTTTCTACTCTCACGAGTTGGCAGCCCTAACACAATTACAATCATGTTGGCAGCCCTGGAAGTAAACAATCCAATCAGTGTTGCCAGTTTAGCTTATTATTAGCTAGTTCTAGCATATTTGAAACTGAAAAAGCGTGTAAAATTTGGGTTCTAAAATGTTTAGTGGCAAATATACAAAAAGGAAAAACTATAAGACTAACTACGACTTACTAATAAATTGTTAGAGGGAATATTGCAAAAAATTAAATATATGAAAAATTGAGATTCCAATTTAAATTGGTATGCTTTTTCTTAATTCACAATTCAATATCATATTTATATTACATTATATTACAAATCTGTAAAAGGACAGTATAATTTATTTTTCAATAGTTTTGTATTTTTTTAGAATTTCGTTTCAAATTTTATGAAAATCTGACAACTATGTCATATAGCTGCCGTAGAATGTCCGGAAATATTACGTATACGTAAATGTTGAATTTAATTTTTTATATATACATAATATGTATATGTTAAATGCCAGCCTGAAGGCCTTAGTCGCTCTGGCTTCAACACTATGTAATTTATAAATTTCATTTGTTATGACAATAAATAATAATAATAATAATGTATAAATGCAAGGGTATACAAACTTCGGCGTGCCGAAGCTTTCTTCTTGTTTTTAGCTTATTTTGTTCAAAAGCTTATACGGCAACACCTGACAACACAGTCCAATAGTCAAAATCCCGCGAAATGGCGACGGAGGAGCACCAGCGCCTGGCCAGCATCGTCAAGAGCTGCCATGAGAGCCTGCGCCAGCTTACGAAGCAGCACGGGGCGACGGCGGCCTGGCAGGAGCACACGAGTCCCAGAAACGCCAAGCGGCTGGCGGAGTACGCGAAGGCCATGCGGCAACTGGCGGCCATATGGGAGACGAACGACGGGAACATGGAGCTGCAGGCGCGCAGCCGCATCAAGTGGGCCATTGACTACATCACCAAGTACTTCTTCACCGAAGGCATCTACCTGCAGAAGCGGCAGCGGGAGCAGCGACTCTTGGAGTCCTACAAGGGCGAGGGCCAGTTGGGCGAGGTGAAGTGCCAGCTAATGGAGGAGCCGCCGGACAGGCTGCGGGTGCTGGACGTTGGCAGCTGCTTCAATCCTTTTGCCAGTGCTCCGCACCTGGAGGTGACAGCTCTGGACCTGTGCCCCGCCACCGAAGATGTGTTGCAAGCGGATTTCTTGAAAGTTGACGTGGTGCCTGGTGTGACGAAACCGGAGCTGGATGACGGAAGTGTCAGGAGGCTACCAGCGAACCATTACGAGTGTGTTATCTTTAGCCTGCTGCTGGAGTACATGCCCAGCGCCGAGCAACGGCTGCAGTGCTGTCGCAAGGCCTACGACCTGCTTCTGCCCGAGGGCATCCTTGTGCTCATCACACCCGACTCGCAGCATGTGGGCAAGAATGCCCACCTCATGAAGAACTGGCGCTATTCGCTGGCCAGGCTCGGCCTGTTGCGGGTGCGCTTCGAGAAGCTGCCGCACATCTCGTGCATGGTTTTCCGCAAGGCCATCAGCCGAGAGCTCTCGCAGCATTGGGCTAGCATCCACCGGGAGGAGGGGATGTGCGAGGAAATCCGGATACCGCAGGACGATAGCTAGATAAGATACAAACTACGAGCCTCATAAATCGATGTAAATATGTCCGCTTCTACTTATTTATGGCTTAACTTATCTGTGTTAAGTGTGAGTTAATAATAATGGTTGACGATTTATCTACTATCTATAGATGTCGTAAATGTGCAAATGCTATTGCTTCTGTTCCGACTGTGGGAACAGGGTGCTGCTGGTCTGTCGCTTCTTCATCGCCGTGGTGGCGCCCTGCGATATCTTCATTATGTTCGGCGGCAGCGGCTTCTTCCGGTCCGCCTCCCATTCGGCGCGATGGAGTCGCTGCCTATGCTTGTACATGTTGGCGTTGGAAAAGAACGTCATTGGACAGTTGGGACAGGTGTAGAGCACCTCGCCGGTGTGCGTGGAAGTATGTTCCTGTAAATTTGATGCCATTATTCTCTATCTAACTTTATCTTGGAAATCCAGGGAATGTTGACTCACCCTCAGATCCTGCGGCCTTTTAAAGGCTTTCTCGCACATTCCGCACTTGAACTTGCGCTCACATTGGTGGTTGTGGTAGATGTGACGCTTGAGGGCTCTGGAGTTGGTAGATGTCTTGTTGCATATGGGACAGCGGTGCTCATTGCCCGGCGGCTCGTGCACCGTGTTCATGTGCTGCTTCAGCCCGGACAGGTGACGCAGCCAGGTGCCGCAGATCTCGCACTGCACGGGATCGGGCTTTGGGCGTGGCTCCTCGGAATGTTCCAGTTCGTGGTGCTTCTTGAGATTCGTTTGGGAACGCAACGTTTTGCCGCACTTATCGCAGATGATGGCCGTTTCCGGGTCGTGCATGTAGCGCAGGTGCTCCTTCAGCTTGCGCTCCGTGGGAATCCTGAAATAATAAAGGAATTAGATTGGGATTTGGGGCGGACGTGTCTACCCACTTCTTGTTACACTCCGGACAGCTGTATTTGAACTCGGACTTGGGTACGTGCTTGGACATATAGTGATACTCAACGGCCACCTTGCTGGTAAAAGTCTTGGAACACTTTTCGCACGGGAACATCCGCTTCTCCTTCGGCTCTGTCTTCACATCTGGGTTCGCGTGCGTCTGCTCGTGGACCTCCAGGGAGCGAGAATCTTGGAAGACCCGGCCGCAATGCGAGCACATAAAGTGTTCCGGATTTTTGTGGACTAACACATGCTCCGCCAGACTCTTGCGTGTGTGGAACTTTCTCCCGCAGCACTGGATGAAGCCAGATTCCATGTTGTGGGAAACACGCTGATGGCGTCGCATGTCCGCAAAATTCTGAACGAGAAGGTTACAAATGTGGCAGGGGAACTTCTTGAAGAACTGCAGGATAATCTCATCGTACTCGTCCTGCTGCTGTTTGCGTCGCTCGATCTCCTCGCGACTCATTCGGACGGGTGGGACCAAAGGTTTCTCGCGTTTTCGGTACTTTTTGGGCTTCACAACGACACGCTTAGGAATCTCGGCATACCGCTCCTCCGGCTCAAAGTCTGGCAGGCTGTTGTCCGAGTCATCGTCACTGCTTTCGCTGGAGGAACTGGAGCTGTCGTCAGTGCCCAAAACGGCTTCTGCGGCCACGAATTCATTGTCATTTACGTCGTGGTCATCTTCATCCGAATTAAGCTCTTTTTTGGGAGATGCAAGATCCTCTGGCTTGGCCTTTGGAGGTCGACCACGTCTCGTGCTCCTGCGCAGCGGCTGTCCCTTGCCCTGTTCGTTGTTCTTTGCAGGTCCGTTGGCGACGGTCTTTGTCTCTGCGCCCACGAACTTCGCCAGAGGCACATCCGAGTCACTGTCCACTATTTTTTCGTTTTTAATGCGACGCTTGGGCTGGGATTGACCTTCGGCCTGGGAACCATGCCGCTTGGTGGCGCCGGTTTTTCTTTCCGTATTTACCGGGTCCTCGAGCAGCTCCACCTTGGGCAGTGGTTCCAGCTCGTTGACCTCCACCTTCACTTCATTAGGGGCGAAGAAGCCCTCGGCCAGGGCATCCAGTTCAACGGCAAATAGAGGATTGATGGCCTCTTCCGTTTCGGCGCAGAACTCAATAGCCACGCTTTTTGAGTCGCCTCTGCCTGGCTGTTGGTGAAGTCTGGAGACCCGTTGGTGGAACTCATCGAAGCTACTGACGCACTGCCAGCACTCCCGGCAGACCGCGGCATCACCGCCAGCAGTGAGCACCTGCAGAGAGATGTATTATAGTCAATATTATGCACAACTTTCGATAATGTCGCGCAGCTTACCTCGAAAAACGAAAAGTGTTTGTTGATGGTTCCCTTAATGTTTAGCCGGACGCCCTCGGCGGACAGCAGCGGGTAGCCGCCATCGGAGCAAACCAAGCAGAGCACGCAGACGGACATGTTGTGGTCCGATTCCGTATCAGCGAAAATTCCCTAAAGAAGGTTCATTTTTCCACTCAGAGGTTTTGTTTATGGTTTTTGGCAAAATTTGTTTTCGTCCAATGCTAAACAGGGTTGTCAGGTGCATGGTAAAATAGATAAGCGATAGTATCGCATAATCGCATAATAATTTTTGATATTATTAATTAATCTAATAAAAATATTAAAAACAAACTAAAGCTTTCAATAATTTTTTTCTAAAGACGGAAAAATATATATTTAATCATACTGGATTTACAGTTTTACAGTTACAGTTCTCAACATTCACAGTTTTTCATTTTCATCTAAATTTAACGATCGTTTCTATGGCAGCTATGTGATATAGTCATTCGATTTGCATAAAATTAAAACCGAAATTCTGAAACAATAAAAAATTCCCATATTTTCATGGGAATGGTAAACAGCAAAACAAAAATTTTTTCAATCAATTTCTTCAACGTTTTTAGGACAGCTATCTGATATAAACCCAAATTCTAGAATGATACAAATTGGCCGATCGGGCCCTTTCCGGACAGACGGACATGGCTAGATCGTCTCGGGGGTTGACGCTGATCAAGAATATATACACTTTATAGGGTCGTTGCAAACTTCTGACTAATATTATTAATCCCTGTAAGGGTATACAAATTAACCCTATACCTCTTTAAAATAATAAGTACTAAAAATTTGATATGGGGCGACAGCCCTATTAAAAATTCCTAACGCGTACGTAACTCGCATCGAAAAAAATACCAAAACACAAAGCACGCACTCTGACACCAGCTGTTGCTTCCGCACCAAAATTAAAATTTATAGACATTATTTTCACACAAAGGCCCAAAAATGGATAAGAAAAAGTTCAGAAAGATTAAGGCCATGAAAAATGTAAAGGCGCTGCAGAGGAGCACCCAGTGGCACACGGGCGGAGCCACCTCCCACGAGGCTTCGAAAATTCTGCTCAGCCAGGCAGGCAAGTCTTCGCAGAAAGATCAACTTCCCGCGATATCGATTTCGGTGAGTGCCTTATTTATATTACAGAAAATAATATATTTCGGAGACACTCCGGAGTTAGCGTCGCTGTAATGCGCAGTATCCGTTTTCGCGCGTGTGGTGACGGGGGCTGGGGGCGCCTCGGCGTAGTGCGCAAACGCCGGGACCCAAACCCCAACATTCCCAACGAAAAGTGAAAAGTGAAAAGTTCGAGAAACGCCAGACAACCGCCGAAACTGAGCTGTGTTCGTTGGATCCAGCGATTCCTAGAGGCCAAAGCGACAGCGACAAGAACCCACCTAGCATGGAGAAGATCTGGAAGAAAGTCTGCGACCACCACGATGTGCCCGAACAGGTGGCCAAGGAGTGGTTTGCCCGCATCCAGGAGCACCTGAGCTCCGAGAGCCCGTCGCGCGCCTACCACAATTGGCACGAGATGATGCAGCGCAAGGAGCCCCATCTGGCAGGCTGCGCCAATCCCAACATCGTACTGGCGGCCTTCTTCCAGTACTATCACTTTGATGGCAACCGCAGCTGCTCGGAGGAGAACATCGAGGTGTTCGAGGAGTTCTGTCACGATGCCGTCATCGAGGATGTGAGTAACGCTCGGCGATAATCCCCCCTACCGCTCTCTGTACGGAGTATTTGTTCCAACCACCTCCAAATAGGACCGCGCCAAGAGTCTGGTGTGCAATCTGCTAGGGCGCAAGACTCCAGAGAATCAGTTAACATGGTGCCATGACGACGAGGCCAATTTGTTGCAGGATGTGGACCTAGTGGTGCTTGCGTGAGTATCATGACCCAACCCATCCCTCGCTCGCTCTCATACCCATGTTTCGACTCAAGTTCTTCCCCGGAAGAGTACAAGCACTACACTACACTGTTGCGTTCGGAGTACGCCAATCTGGATGATGCCACATACAAGGCCATGCGCATCAAGGTCCTGGAGACCCTGCTGATGATTCCCTCCATCTATGCCACCGGCGAGTACCACGATAAGTACGAGGAGCTGGCTCGCGCCAACATTCGCAGCGAGATCCGCGAGCTGAAGCAACAGTAGGTTTCACCAGGCCCACTGCCAGGAGTTGGAAGGACGGGCATGCGACGGGGCTGCTTTGTTTACTGCAATTGAGTTGTGTACTTACGGGCCGTTTTACCTCGTTTGGCTGCATGGCCACCGCTAATACCAGGGTGCTGTCTTCTTCTCGGCCATGCATCTATTTAGTTTAACTCTTAAGTTAGGTCAAGATCAAAATTGATTTCCTAGTTAGTGTGTACGCCTAGATATATATACGTAAGCCCTGTAGACACTATCCAGCTCACAATAAAATTGATGTAAATGAATGTAACAAAAAATAACCACGTAGTTTCATTTAAAAGCACTATAAAGCACTTTATAAGCCCCTAAAACTAGAGGAAACTCTAGGCCGCAGTAAGTAGAAAACAGAAAAAGCATTCCTCTTCCGACTGACTAACCCATAAATCTCGGTATTTTCCTTAAATTTAGGCAAAATCACAACAAAATACAGAAGCGCCTAGCACCAGCACTGCAAGGCCAGCAGGAGCAGCTAATCAATCCAAAAAGACGTTCAAGAAGTTCAAAGACCACCCACACAAGGTACATATGTAATTGCAATTCAAGGACCATCTAATCTGACGTTCTTCGACCTCAGAACTCACCGAAAAGATTGCAGCGCATGGCACAGCCCTACAGGAAACACAATAGCAAAAGCATTAAAAAGATTATGAGTTCCATTAAAAAGAAGTACAAAGTTCAGAAGAATCCTCAGTTTAAGCGTAAGTTGGAATTCCTGAAGAAGTCGCCCACTAAGAATGTTGCGCTACCGAGATCTAAAATCATTACACCGCAGAAGGTAAACAATTCAGATATTATTAAACAATATTAACTTCCTAGAAATTTTAAATGTAGAAAATTACAAAGGATAATAAGATAATTGAAGAGGGCGAAATCATCGAAACCAGTGACGACGATGACTGCGTGCTGCTTGAACCTACGATCGTCCCTATAAACATCGATGTGGACGAAAGCGATACAGATACGGAACCATTTTCCAGTGACAAGTTCTTTGAAGCTTGCCAGCGCCGAGCCGAAAAAATTGCCACGCCGAAAATAATCACTGATTCCCGGCGCGATGTGTCCCTGCTAATAAAACCAAAGTCGGATAATGAATTGTTGTACTCCACCATAACCAGTTCTTCGGCGGACTGCATCGACTTGCTTGAAAGTCCCCAACCGACGCCACCTGCAATAATGCCGTTGCCAATGGAAAACAACGATGATTCTGTAATTCTTCTGGAGGAAGAATCTATTGGAGGAGAGGATTTTATTCCCTTGATAAATCCTTTGGCAATAAACATAACGAAACATCAACCGAAAACCCCTAAAAAAGCGGCAAGGTCAGCGAATAAGAAAAGTGGACGTATGTGTATCAGCCAGTTTACATCGGCAGAAAAGAAAAAAGTGGGGGACTATAACAGAAACACCTTCAATCCCACTGAGGAGGAGAACGAGCCTGGAGCAAGCAGCAAGCCCAAATCAAATAAGCGCTCTATTATCATCGACGGCAGCAATGTGGCCTTTGCGTAAGTGTCTTCGATTTTTCCCAACTCTCTTTTTAATTAAATTAACGTAAACATTTTTCAGTCATGGCAATTCCAACGTGTTCTCTTCGGAGGGCATCAAATACTGTCTGCAGTATTTTGACAAAATGGGACACAATGCCAAGGCTGTGATGCCATCGTTTCGTCGCAACGCTTTCAAATCCTCCAATCCCGAGCTTCTTGATCAGCTCCACAAAGAGGGAAAGGTAGTTTTCACGCCGTGCAAGAACATTCCCGGCCAGAAATCAATCAGCTATGACGATCGGTGAGCAATTATAACTAAAATAATGATTTTAACTGAAGCTCGCGTTTTAATAATCTCCTTTTTCAGCTTTATTTTGCAGCTTGCCTACGAGTGGAATGCTGCCGTGGTGTCCAACGACAACTACCGAGACCTGATTGACGAGAGTCCTGCCTTCAAAATGATTGTAGAGACTCGAGTCCTTGGCTACACATGGTGCGATAATATATTCATTTTGCCCAAGGATCCCTACGGTCGCTGGGGACCAACTCTGGATGAAATCCTGCGATGCTAGCTCACTTAGCGCTCACTTTGTTATTTATGTAAAAAACAACTTTGCGTAAGCGCATTGCCACGAAGGAGAGTAGAATTAAGCACACAGCTCATAAGTTTATTTCTTGCATTTACTCGGGTTTCGATCATCACTTATTTACTTAATCACAACATTGTACATATATTGATTTCTACATGGAGAAATATACTTCAGATTCGTACAAACTCAGGCTAAATTGTCGTAATGTTGATTATGATAATAAATATATAATGCATAGAACCCATTTTGTTAACTTTTTTTATTTTTTTCCATTCTATAAAGTCACCTAATATGTATTTTTTGGGTTTCTAAAAGTTTCATATGCTTCTCTCTCTGGCACCTAATAAAAACCGATGGTCTTAGCAAAACTATTCAAAATAAAAGGAAAATTACAGGAGCTTATTCCCATTCAGTAGGTAATAAATATGTTAAATATACTTGCATATTTTCAGAAGCCGGGATTACAGCAATAACTACAGGACAATGGCTGGACCTCTATTGATGAAGCGCAAAGCTAAGGTAAAACATTGATATTAAAAAATTATTTTTAAATTGGTTTTTTTGGTATTGGTATTTTTTTAGAAATTAAAAAAAAAGGTGGGCAAGCCACCGCGCGATTACAAACTGGAAGATTTGCTCAACGCCCTTCAAAATAAGCTGAAATGCCAGAAAAATCTCAGATTGTATTTCGGGGATAACTCGCCCGTAAAGGTAATACTATTTTGGTAGTTATATTGATATTTTATACATATTTATATTTCTACTTTGTAAACTCAAGCTTGGCTATGGTGCGAAAATCTCTAAGATTGTTGATGACGATGATCCTCTGGAGAATTGCCGTCGTCTTGACGAAAAATTTGCAACGCTGGAAATAAATAAGCGTGACGATAATGCGGGCCGATGTGAGAAATTCCATGACCGTGCAGATAAACTCTTCAGTGATGGCGAATATCTTTTGAAGAATTCCCTTCCCTATCGCTTTATCGAAACATTTTCAACGATAAAAGTAAGCAAGGATTCCCAAAACGTTAATGAAAAAGAAAGTGATGAGTTCTTTAAAGCTTGCCAGCGCAGTGCCAAAAAAATCGCAGTGCCGAAAATATTTGAGGATTCCCGGAGCAAGGAAGAATTGCTCACAAAACCAAACTCGGTAATTGATTTCGAATCAAATCCTTCGAAGAAGATTATTTCCACCGACTCGATAGACGAAGTTCCTGTTATTGTTCCCAAGACTCTGTGGGAGAGCCGAGCCAATCCAGCGGAGAAAAAGCTTGAGGAACTCGCCACAGTTCATTCAATGGAATTGCCGATAGTTCCACTGGAGGGATACCAAGAGAAAATCAACATAGTTACAAAGCAACTAGATGAAAAAACAGAGAAATGCGAGATAGTTTATAAGCTCAAGGAGAAAACTTCAGAGAATGTCCAGATAGTTTCCAAGCCAGCAGAGAAAAGAGAGGAGAAGCCTGATATAGTTCCAAATCCACTGGTGAAAAAAACAGAGAGTGTCAAGATAGTTTATAATCCAACGAAAAATGAAGTACAAAAATACACGATATGTCCCAAGAAACAAGACGAAGGAAAGTCTCAGATAGGGGCGCAGGGGATTAAAGACTTCCGATTCTCATCTGCCGAAAAGAAAAAAGTGGGGCAATACAACAGCAACATATTCAATCCCGCAGGGAAATTGGACGACACTGAGAAGACTATAGACCTGTCGAAGCTGAGTAAGCGAAATATAATACTCGATGGCAGCAACGTGGCCTTTGCGTAAGTGTTCTCGATGGTCTGAATTTTTCCTACATGACACTAATATTTTACCCCGCAGCCATGGCAAAACCTGTTTCTCCTCGGAGGGCCTCCAATATTGCCTGCAATATTTTAAAAAAATGGGACACGCTGTCAAGGCAGTAGTGCCATTGTTCCGTCGCAACGCCTTCCAGTCGACAGATTACAAGATCCTTGATATGCTGCACAAGGAAAGATACATAGTGTTTACGCCATGCAAAAACTTTCACGGGCAAAAATATGTCAGTTATGATGATCGGTGAGTAATTATTTTTAATAATTTAATTTAATCTAAGTTAATAATTCCCCCTCAGCTTTATTTTGCAGCTTGCCTACGAGTGGAATGCTGCCGTGGTGTCTAACGACAACTACCGAGACCTAATTGACGAGTGTCCTGCCTTTAACAAGATTGTGGAGACTCGAGTCCTTGGCTACACATGGTTCGACGATATTTTCATTCTAGCCAAGGATCCCTATGGACGCCAAGGACCCACCCTGGATGAAATCCTGCACATCTAATTCGATTCTCATAAAAATACTATCACCTAATCATACAGTTAACATTAGGAAAAGTTCTCGTGGCTTCCGTAACCTCAGGATGGTTCGGTTTATCTTTAATTTATTGTTTTAAAGGAGGTTATAAGTTGGTCCAGAGGTCGTCAATCGATTCTCTTGGACGCAAAGTTTATATACATTCATAAGCAGAACTGTACACATGTTTCTTAATGGATAAATTAAATAGTTTTGCAATACTCCTCCCAATCGCATTACTGAGTTACATCACCGGGGGTTGGCCGTTGACCAGGAACGTTGTGGTGGTGGTGGTCGTGGTTGTACTGGCGGCCATGTTTGCCTCGTACACCGGCGGCGGCTCGTTGATCCCGACCGCCAGGTTTGTGTTGCTTGCCTCCAAGATGGTGGCTATGGTCAGGGTGCTTCCCTGCTTTTGTTCGCTAAAAGCTGCCTCATCGTAGCTGGGCGGAAGATCCAAGGTCTTGGGCAGCACACTGACCTCGTCCTGGGTGTTCATGCACACGTTGGTGACTCCGCCGGAGGAGCCACCGCCGTTGCAATTGCTCGTCACGTTGATTTCCATTTGACGACGGGCTGTTAAAGGAATAGTAAATTGGAAAATTTAGGAAAATGTGACATTTTTTAGATTGCGAGAATTTTGATATTATTTGGCTCATAATTTAATAGTTTAAGAACACATTTTTAAGCCCACGAAAATGAAATTAAATAAAAGGGGCAGATTTGAACTGCCGGGCCTCTGTTAAGCGATAACGATTAGCGATAGCGATTAATCCTCAACATAGCTGTTAAGAACAGCTGGCGGGGTCTATTGTGACGTCAGGCGAACAGCTGGCAGCAGAAAGCTGAAGTGCGCTTGGATTTAATCACGGACTTTGTTTATTACCGCACCTACGCACCGTCGAAAACGCGGCGCCAACGTTCAGCGCACGGAATCGAGTAAGTGAAACTATTGGCAGGTACTGCAGGTGAGCAAGCGCCTCACCTTCGATCAGTGTTTACATAATGGCGGCGCGGGCCCAAAGCGACCCAGGTGAAAGTTGAGCTGCATGTGGCGCTCATCGATGGGGAAAATGTGAATGGAAACGATTGGGAACGTGCAACAGGTTTAGTCACTTCGATTTGGCCACAAGAGAAGATAAACTCAGTTGCCAAGGCAAAGTTCAAAGATCAAAAGTTGGGGAAAATTTCGCGTGGTAATCGAAGGTGAAAGCCTCACAAAGTTAATTGTTACTGACACCTGTTGATTTTGACCGCTTGAATGAGCGACTAATCGGTGGAACATTCTTTGTTTTTCAGCCGGAGGAGATGCTGCTGCTGCGCCGCCTTCTGGGCTATGGCGTCTTGGGCGCCGGTGTCGGATCCACTGGCTGGAGCCTGCACACGAATGACTACGATCCCAACTCCCTGGGCATTGTGCGGCTCTCGCGGTCCGCCGCCGCCGTCGTGGACGTGGCACTCACTTACAAGCGGGAACTCTATTACAGGGAATGGGACAAAACAACGCCGGAGTACAAGGCGGAGAAGAGTCGCGTCCACAAGATCGCAGCGGAGAAGCTGCTGGAGCTGATCTGCACCAACAAGGGTGTCTACATCAAGGTTGGCCAGCACATCGGTGCTTTGGAGTACCTACTGCCCAAGGAGTTTGTGCAGACAATGAAGGTCTTGCACTCGGATGCGCCACAGAACCCAATCGAGGACCTGTACAAGGTGATACGTCAGGATCTGCGCTGCAATCCCGAGGACATCTTCGACAGCTTCGAGCGGGAGCCCCTCGGCACAGCATCACTCGCCCAGGTGCACAAAGCGCGGCTCAAGAGCGGCGAGGTGGTGGCCGTCAAAGTCCAACATCCGTACGTCAAGGGCAACTCCCGCGTGGATATGAAGACCATGGAACTGGCTGTCAATGTGCTAGCGCGGATATTCCCCGACTTCAAAATCCACTGGCTGGTGGAGGAGTCAAAGAAGAACCTACCCATCGAGCTGGATTTCCTCAACGAGGGCCGCAACGCGGAGAAGGTGGCCAAGCAGTTCGAGAAGTACACGTGGCTGCGGGTGCCCAAGATCTATTGGAAATTTAGCTCCTCGCGCGTTCTAGTCATGGAGTATCTGGAGGGTGGCCATGTCACAGACCTGGACTACATTCGGGCAAACAAAATCGACACCTTTGCGGTGGCCAATCGCATTGGACAGCTGTACTCCGAGATGATCTTCCGCACCGGCTTTGTGCATAGCGATCCGCATCCGGGCAACATCCTGGTGCGACGCACGCCCAAGGACAGCTTGGAAATCGTCCTGCTGGATCACGGCCTCTATGCGAATCTGACGGACAAATTTCGTTACGATTACTCCAATCTCTGGTTGAGTATCCTGAATGTGGACCGAAAGGCCATGCGGCTTCACAGCGAGCAGCTGGGCATCAAGGTATGTATAGGAATATCTAAACTTTCTTCACTGAAACTTATCCTTTCCTTACTTTCAGGGCGACTTGTATGGCCTGTTTGCGTGCATGGTAACGGGTCGTCCGTGGGAGACGGTGATGCAGGGCCTCACCAAAGTCAAATATTCCAAAGAAGAGGTGCGTCACATACTTTTTTCTTTCGTGGAAAGCTTCTCTCACTTAAAACCTTATCCTTGCAGAAGAACACACTGCAGAACAACACTTCACTAGTGCTTCCGCACATCTCGGACGTCCTCGAGCAGGTGGACCGCCAAATGCTGCTCATTCTGAAGACGAACGACTTAATTCGCGGCATCGAGTCAACGCTGCGAACCCAAAACCGGATGACGGCCTTCTGGGTCATGTCCAAGTGCTGTGTGCAATCCTCTTACGCCGAGCAGAGAGCCCAACAGGCCGCAAATGGCTCCTCACGGGTCCTGTGGCTGCGGTTGCGCGAGCGCTGGGAGCTGTTTAAGCTCAACTGCTACTACCTCTACTTGGGACTGATTAACTTCGGTTTCCTCGAAGCCCTCAAGCAGGTTATTTAGTCTAGATGTGGTCTGGTCCCTCAATTAAAAGTACAAAACTCTTGACGAGTCTTAAAAAAGGGAAAATTACCTCGTTGTCTCTGCAGGGCGAGACTCCTGGCAGCTGCCTCCCGCTTGCGTTTGGCGGCCTTTGTGGTTGAGAACGAATGGTGAAATCATTAGCGAACCGAGGATTTTTCCGGTATCCGGTATGAGCTTACCAGAACAGCGGCCAGAGGCAAGGCAATGATAAACATAAAGATCAGCAGAACATAGAGGACATAACCGGAATACACGATGCCCGGATATGGAGTGATGGTCGGAACATACCATTCTGTAGTGGTTGTTGTATTCCAACCCACACTGACCGTTGTCGTGTTTGTGCTGGCGGCAGGTGCCATGTTAAGGGATTTTCTTTTGGGGGATTTTTCCGCTCTAAATTATGATTCAGATTTTCCCGTAAAAGAAAAAAGGTGAAACTGCTTCGACTCTGGCGAACCGTCGAACCCAACTAACCTGAGCTACTGGCCACCACATTGATGGCCCTCATCGGGGCGTGGGTCAGACACCAAAAAGACACATATTTGCTTTGTAATCATTAGCTGATAAGGTGACAAAACCAGTGCCGAGCCAGGGCTTTGCTTTTTTGTTGGCGTTCGCATTCGCAATTTATCTAATGAGGCGGTGGCGATATGATAAATGTTCGCAAATAGATATATATCAGAGCACACACACATAAATACATATTAATGTCGTCCATGATTTATGGCGTCCAAGAACGGCTCTCGGTCTCTTTTGCGTCCCAAGAACGAGTTCAGTGGCCCAACCATGGCAAATATTTATGTTTGCTCTCATCGGGATGAGAGGCCCTCCCACTCCCCTTGCTCACCTGACTCACCTGGCTCCTCCTTGAGGCGCTGCGACGTCGCGTAGGAGCGGCAGGTAATCAGCAGCACCTGTAAGGCAAGGTCTGATAGTTTGGAACGTGGAGTATGCTGGGCCTGGGAACACTCACTCGCAGCAGGAAGAGCATGAAGCTGAGGACGCAGAGCACCAGGAGTACGGCTCCGAGATTATCCATGCCTTCGCTGGATGCGTTGTTTTGTCCAAAATTGGCGACCGTGATTCACTCTAAAGCCTCGGGCACATGTCAATCCGATAAGATACGAGGACTGTGGCCCAAACTTTGATTACATTTTAAGCTGGCAATGCTGATGGGCCTTTTCGTTGGCGCCTTTGTCTCTCCGGCCGTAACGAGATCCCTTGCAATTCGGTGGCGGCGCAATGCGAACTGGGCCAACTGAGAGCTACTTACCAAATGGCTAAATAACAGATTGTGCAGGCCCAGTTATCTCGCCGAGATTGCACTTTATATCTGTGCCGTCGACGGGCAGGCAGGCTGTTATCTTCGGATTCTGCCCGTCACTCAGTTGTTAGCTGCTAATTGAAGCTAATGGCCGTTGGCTTGTGTGGCTTGCACACACGACCCGTCGAAACGGCAACCCCTGACCCAGAAAGACATTGCTCCGGAGTTCACTTTTCCAACACAAATACATATCTATATATTTCCAATGTTTCTTTTTGATTTGAAATCAATCGAACGAATGAAAAGCATCACACGAAAATTCTTAAATACTTAAGCGCTACCAACACCGAACCTTTACATAGAGATAAATATTTTATTGAATTTGCAAATAGTTTACGACTCCACTTTGTTTGGTTTTGTTTGTCAGATTACGGGCTAAATAATCCCCTTGCTTTCCGTTTTCGTTTTTACTATTTGTTTTGCAATTCATTCCGGTATGAATATGAAATTGGCACAATTGTTTTTCATTGTTTCTGCATGTGTGGCATCGTATTTACTGATAATAATCACTGAAAATGTTTCAGATTTGTCGCCGTCTCGATTGGATAGTTGCAATTCGCAATTAATTTATTTATTTCATCACGCGTCCGAGTTTGCATAATGTTCATCCAGAGTGTGTGTGTGTTCAGAGGAGTGTAGATTGCATATTTGCATACAGGATATATGGCAGCGAATGCATGTCCTTCGTTTATACTATTTTTATCGGAACTTAATTGAAATCAAATCAGAAAGATAAATGAAACGCAAATACACCCCGGGCGAGGGCGGGCTGGCAGCCGCTGTCCGAAGGTGTCACTTGCAATTAATGGGCTTCGCCGGAATGTTAAACTTTAATTAGCCGCAGTGTCCGATTGCTGATTGGGTCTCCTGCTCCTCATTCTGCTCTTTCGTTGCCATCTCTCGTTACCTGGGCAAATAGAAAAGAAGAAAGGAAAGAAACGTAAATACAGGTTTGAAATATGCATATGCTCAGTTTCGCATAAAAGTCCGCAAAGCATTTATTTTAATTTTCATGTCCTCCCTCCTTCTGGGCTCATAAAAAATTCATAGATCCCGCTCTTCGCTTTTTGCGGAGGCTTTGGGCTTAAATTATGCCTACGCGGCGCCTTTAAGATATCCTTCGTCCTTTGGGAAAATGAAACTTTTGTCAACTTGTGTGAAAGATAAATTCACGTTGACATTTTAATTAATTTATCCCCGACTATGTCTCGTTAATAGTTCTGTGTTGGCTCCGAATTTACAATGTAAACTCCAAATGCCAGCCGTACAGGACCTTAATCAAATAAATACATATGACTAGCAAGGACACGGCGCCCACACGCCCAAGGTGACGGCGGGAATTCGAGATTGTAGCAGAAACACACGACACAAATCAATTTGCATAAGGATAGAAGTTTCCAACTTTCCCCAGCATCGAGAGAAAACTTTGCTTTGCCACATACGCTGTAATTAAAGTGGGGAAGCGAGGGTATGTTCGGCATTTGTATCAGTTATATTAAAATGTAGACCAAGCAATAATAAAAATTCCTAATAAAATATACCTCATTTCCATTTTCATATGTTTTCCTTCAGTTAAATATCTTGAAATGCCTTGGATTTTAAAGGAGTACTTTTCGTTCTGCACTACACCTTGTAGAGAATTTAACTACAGGGACCCCTTGTTTGTTTTGTATACTTATTACAGTCTTTACCTAAAATCTCCCTAAGAAATTTGCCTTTCGTCCGCATAAAAAAGGATCAAAAGGTGAGTCTCTCTAGAAATCTCGTACGTGAGCTCATATGATTCCCAACTGGTTTTAACATCCCTGGAGTAAAGTGACGTGCTATTGCAGGAGTACACTCATCAAATTTTTTACCTTAAATGTAGGGAAATTTTTATTGAATTTAGATAAATTTGTATGTTTATAGGCGTTTTACCCCAAATATGGTAGGAAATTAAATAAATGGTATGGTATAATTTTTCTAAAATTAAGAAAAGTAACTACAAACTTGTAATGTCGCTACTTGTGCAATGGTTCATTACTCCGAGTTAGCCGACAATCTCACTTTATGCCAGGGGTGTTAGAAGCAGTTGGGAATTATATGTGCACTCGGACGAGATTTTTAAGCCCTAAAAAATTAATTTATGGTGCCTTGCTTTGATATTTAAATAAATTTAAATTCATGAAAATGGTCTCTTAATTCTTCTTAGTTTTCTTAGTTTTACGGCGATTTTTCTTAAATATAGAACAATAATATTATAAGTTTACTTTGTTCCGCCTTAAAGCCTTTTCACTTTTCTTGAAATAAATTTTTTTTTATCTGACTTGTACTATCACTTAAAGTTATTAAATCAATCTTGTGTCTTACCGCACCATACCCTACCTATTCTAATAAAATTTTCTTAAGATAAACATCTTCCCTTAATACCTGTTCCCTCACTTCGTTTTCATTTACCTTGGTTGTCAGCAACAGGCTGCCTGAGATATCATTCCACCTGTCAGGCTGACAGGTGAATTTCTGGATTCATGGAACCTGAAGATATATCCCAAACCACATTTGTTTTTTAAATTCTAATTTGAGGTATCTGGGAGTCGTATCTGAGGCCATTTTCCGCCTCAGAGCCATGCGAGTGTGTATTAAATTTGAAATTCAAATTTTTGAAACTGCAGTAGGAGTGCGGGCCGAGCCTGATTTTCATTGGGAAAGGAGAAAATCGAGGCGCAGGAGCCGGGGCACAGCTCATTCAAATTTGTGGCATTTGCTTGATGCTTTAACAATTAGATAGCATATATTTTGGGGCATGCCCACACACACACCACACACTGGAAACTGAACATTTTTGCCAGGCAAAACGAGGCGAGAAGGCGACTTTTATGTGGTGTAGGCCATTTTTGAGGGCGACTCTCTCTCGTCGTCGAGTGGGGAAAGTTGCTCAGCTGGAATCAAGTTGTTAGCACAATTAGTGGGGGGCGTGCCAGAGGGACCCCTTAGGAGGGGGCGTGGCCGTTTGCGGCTTTCATTATCGAAACGTGCCTCCGTTTGTCCATGAATGTTGAGCGAAATTAATTGCCGGCGGGCGGCAAGGAGGGACCCAAACCCCAGCCCAAACCCAGTCCCAGCGATTGCACAAAAGTTTTGTTTGAATAATTTCATTAAGATTAATTTTCGGCAACAAAGGATCTGGAAAATTATAATTTATAATTAGCAAGCAGAGCGAATGTGGTTCTGTTTGCTCACGGAGATTTTATTGAAAATTTTAATTATGATTTTGGCGGCGTTCGTTCGCTGGTTCGTTTGTTTTGTTTTTTTTTTTTATATATATGGCAAAAAGTTTTGTGTGTACATGGGCCATAAATGAGGTTTTCCTGCCGCCAAAAAACAAATTAAACTGAAGTCGAACTCAAAGCGAGGTCAGCAAAAGAGAGCGAGTGGAAAACGCTGGACAATAAAGTTTAATGAATTACATTTTACGCGGCAAAGGACGAGGGACGAAGGACCGGCCGAAGGAGCGGAAGGAGTGCCAATGCCAGCTGCTGGTAATCCTTGGACAAACAGCCTGCGACGGCAGCTCCGCAAAAACCCGAAAGGAAATGAAAATATGTCGACGGAAATGAGCATTGACGCCGTCCGATTGCCCAGACAGAGAGAGAGAGTCCTGTCCCTCCTGGTCACTTTCCTCGCAGCCCTGATTTCCCGACTGGGCGGCTCTTCCTCCGGATCCCTCCGCCGTCCTCCAGCTGGCGACCAAGTTGCCATTTCATCATTGTCAACGGCCGCAGAACATCGAACAAACAATAAATATTGTAAACAATTTGTTTGGCCAGGCTGGGGAAATAGAAAGCCATGGCAAATATTTGCCCACGCCCGGGGGGCCAGCCCGAAAACGGAAATCGTTTCCTCCAAGGAGCTTCCCAAATACATATATAGGGAGAGTCAAAGCGGAGCGGGTCCTGGTAAGCCCTTCGGGGCAATAAATTATCATCATCAGCAAATGGCAATGTGGTTCATCCTGCACCCCGCATTCTCCTCCGCGGCAGTCGTTCACAATTTCCAATTGCCATCCGGCCGTTGCGATTCCCAATCCCAGTCCCAGTCGCCAAGGGCTCCCGGGGGCTCCAAAGGGGACTCGGCCACGTAAGGTAATGCCGCATTAATTAAATCAAGCATCATTAAGCGGGGGCGTGACTGTGGGCGTGGTGCGGTTCGGTTGGGGCGCCTAATGGCAATTGCATTCGGATTCGGATCTGGATCTGAATCCGCAATTGCACCGTGGTTGGGAGCACTTAAGCAGCGAAAACTGTCAATAGCAGACCGCAGCGAACTTGAAAGTTTGGTACTGATGGAGGGTCCATTAATTTAGCCGGTTACTTAGGCGGTCACACGGAGGGAAATACTTTTAGGTAGAAGTCAAAAAACTTTTTTGAGAAAAGACAACTTTATTTATACCCCAAATATAATGTTGCAGAAGAAATATAAAGGTTGTCAGTCCTGTATTTATCTGGTAATAAGGCTTATTTGTTGAAATGTAAAAAATAATTGGCACCTACAATTTTTTAAGCTATTAGAAAATTTAATAATGATTAGGATTTTGCCTCAACATTGAAAGCATTTCATCTATAAATAATTTATTTAAAAATTGTTTATCTAAATGTCTGTGAATATTTTAAGTGTATTTTTGAAATAATAATAATAACTAAGCCATCCGCTTGTCTCTGAAATTAATTCTATAACTTTTGTGGACTTCTTAGTAAAAATACTTTCCGTAAGATAATCTATTACAAAACTTTATTACAAATCTTTAAGTCTAAAAAATTGTTTTAAAGGAAATAAAAAAATTAGACACCAAATTACTTTTTAATACCTTTATTCCAGTATTACAATATAAGTCTTTAAATCTTTGTTATTTTTCCCTGTGCAGCCACTAACCCATGTTCTGAGTAACTTTTTCTAGTTTCCCTGTTTTTTTTTTTTTTGGTCACGAAATTGAGACCACTGTCCAACTGGTAAATTGAAAATAAAAACCCTCGCAAAACACACAAAATGTTTCCACTTCTGTGGCCGTTGCGTAAAATTTAATTTGCTGGAGCTCGGTTTTATGGCTGGCGCTTCTGTCTAACTGCGGCTGCCCGAGAGTGTGAATGTGTGTGTGGGGAGTGTGTGCCTCCAATTGGCCATGTCGGGGAATCTAAGGTAAAATGATTTTTCAATAAAGCACACACCACACTTGCCGTGGGCAGAAATTGCATAAGTAGCTGTCAGGCGGAAAGGAATGGGTTCGGATGGGTGGGCTCTGGGAGACCATGTTTTTTTGGGGAGCTCCCAAAAGCTCCCTACAATTTAGTGCATTGTCTTTCGGCCAAGCGGAATCCGCTGGGCGCCTGGCAAATGGCCAACAGCTGGCTGGCTGCCGGTGCTTGGGTGCTGCTCCTTCATCTGGGAGAAGGTTAAACAAGAGCAAATGCAGTTGGCCAACACCCACATGGTTCGGGCACAAAACACACACTTACTAAGAGGGAACGCCACGCAGGTTCTTAGACACGGAGAGAAATATTGAGGAAGTTTTGGGAATAAATTTAAAATATTTTAATGAAAAGAAGTTTAATTTTTGATAATTTAATGCATTTTCGATGTCAATTTGATTGAAAACTGCATAGAAAGAGGATCTAGATCACTAAATAAGTCTAAGCTTATAAATTTGTCAGCATTGTTATTACCCAAAATACACTTTAAAAAGCGATTCCATTTCTTTCCCTGTATCATTGTAGACATTAAGCCTTCGGGGCTTAGACGTAGGCTTTGGATGCCAGCAGTGAAAGCAGCAGAGCATGGCTATTGTGGCAGGAAAAAGGGGCAAGGAGCAGGAACCAGAGCAGCGGATGGAGGATGTCGGTTTTTCGAATGGAGGATTGCCGAGGCGGCAGAGGAGCATCCTATTTATTGCCATCGCTTGTAGTAGTCATTACTCACTCGGCTAGCAGGATCTTTAAATTTCATTTGGCAAATGTAATTCGATTTAAGTTCTTCGCTCTCCATTCGCCATTCGCCACTTTTGCCGTTTGCCATTTTGATGGCACTGAATTTTTCATAGTTTTCGCCTCTTTCGGCTTTTGTGCTGCCGTGGCGTGCATTTCAATTGAATAAGCGAGCAAACAAAAAAAAGGGAAGCTGCCCCGAAAAAGTTTAAATGAACAAAAAAATGGTGAGGGGGAAAAACAAACGGAAATGCATGTTTTGCATATTGCTTTGAGCCCTCACCAAATATGGAAAATTCCCCCACTCTCCCTGTGTGTGTGTGTGTGTAGGGGAAAATCAAATTTGCCAGCGTTGAGCTTCTGTTTCCTCCGCCTTTCCGCCCTCGAAATTTCATTTGTTGCCAACAATCGTCCATGCAAACAACAAAACTTGACTAAATGCAATAAACTGACCAAGTGCCGGGCCATTTGGCCACTGTTGCGGTGCCAAAACCACCAGTGCACCGCCAATCCACCGACCCGAGCTCCGCTGGCTAAGCTTTTTGCCAACTCAGCGGAATTTTTATACCTGGTATTTGGAGGGTATACTAAAAACAGAACTATAAATATTATTCTTACTGAGTAAGTTCTTGTTGATCTCAGAATCTATGTCATAAGAGCCAGAGCCATGCATTTAGGATACAGACTTATATAAGCCTCAAGGAAAATTATTTAATTCTTTTAAAATGGGTTCTGCCTCCTAAATCCTTTTATATCTGTACTGTTTCATTTTCAAAACCGATTCCATTCCAGTAAACTTCGTTAGACATTTCCCCATAATTCAATTTCGCATAGAAAAAGTTAAACAAAAACTAGTTTCCCACCCGGTAACTTATAGTCAGTCCACTGCAGCTTTTCATCTTTCCGCTTTTTTAGCTATTTCTGGCTCTGCCCCGTTCGCATAGAATAAAATGCAATTTGCTCATTTTTGCATAAACCCCAATTTGAGTTTCACTCTCTCGAATGAGAAACTGTTATTGCATTCGAGTCCGCACTGGATTTCGGGCAGGATCTATATGGTTAGAGCTCCCCCCTCCGGAGCGCTTTGACCGGCGACAGGTGAAAGCAAATCCCCCTGCCAAAGGATATGCTTGTCGTGCGTGCTGCAGCAGCAACGCTCCGGCAAAATTCCCGAAATTCCCCAAACGGACAACACATGCATACCACCGGACACCTACCTGGATTTACGTGTACGGACGCTCGGCTCCGTTGGCGGCGGCGGCGGCATCTAGCAGACTCAATTCATTGAATGTTTCACAGTTTTGCAGAACTTGGCTGCAAGTGGCGTTAATTAAATCAAAATCGATGGCCAACCGATGTCCGACAGATTCCGGCTGCGTGTGTGACGTGTCCGGCTCGGGGTCCGGGGAAGCCCCATTGTGGCGCATATGGGAACCGGGGCAGCAGGGCTTCAGCTCCCTTTCCCGGCCTGCCAGCACCGCCTGTAGCTCCTCGGCGGTGCAGTCGAACTCGAACTCGTACTCATCGTCCATCAGCGACTGCTCCGAGTAGCTCTCATCGTCGTCGTCGCAGTCAAAGTAACCGCTCTGTGGAAGAGCCAGAAAATTGATGATTGTGTGAGCTCCCGGATTGAGCAGCACTTGATTGGCTACAGGATATCTCCTGTTGGGATGCAAACCGAACAGAAGCCAAGGGAAATCCCTTAAAAGCACAAGGAAAACCTCACAGAAAGTGGGTTGGGGTTTACTTTGAATTGCTTTTTGGATGATTTTAATTTAATTTAAATCTTTAAAGTCGTGATCCGGTGTTTTGAGTGCCTGTTAAGTAATTGCTTGGCACTATTATTACAATACTTTGTGGGAAATCCTAGAGCAAAACTTTTACTCTGATAAGCAAGACGTTCCTCTGAACACACCTTCTCTCAGACCTTGGCTTACATCCCAATTATCTTTATTTCTCTTTCTATTCACACTCACCTGGCAGTCCAGGCATCGGCAATTATCACAGAGGCTGCAACTCAGGCCCAATATGTCGGCTGCCTCCTGGTAGAGCTCGAAGCTGGATTTCGCCTGCTGCTGTCTGGTCAGTGCTGCCGGTGCTGTGCTGGTGCTGTTGTCCTCATTATGCATGCTCCAGTTGCTCAATTTATTCAGCTGCCGCTGCTCGCTGCCACTGCCACTTCCACTTCCATATCCACTTCCGCCTCGACTAGCAGCCTCCCGACTGTTGCTCTGATTTTTCAAGTTGCCGCCATTGTTGTTGGGTGGCTCCGCCTCATTGCTGTCGAGCATGTTAAATGAAAGTTTATTTAGCTTTTGGTTGACTAAACTAAACGCGTATCAAATGGCTGCAAGTGGCGCGTAAGGACGTCGGCGATTACGCAGGTTGGGCCTTGCCTCCCGATGCAAATTGATATAAAGTGTGTTCAGGAGGCGGTAGCCCGGGCAACCCTGACACGAAATGGCTAGTCATGTGTACAGTACACTAAAATTAACGCTCTAATTACCCCAGAGACCTATCACGGCCATAATAGGTCCTAAAAACAAGTCATCTATTTTTTGTCACCCAATATGAGGCGTCCCACTGCACAGCTAAATGTTTTTACAGACTTTTTATGCAGAGTTCTACGATTTTTCGGAATTACTTATGTATGCAAATGGATTTTTATTAGGCATGAATTTAACTTTCTGAGGGAATTGAGTTATATTAACTTTAAGGTACTAAACAATTTTATATTTCCATAAAAACACAAGAATTTAACATAATCACGAAATAATAATCACAAATAAAAGAAAACCCCCAAGGGAATATAAAATCTCAACCAAAAATCATTCTTTCAAGTCAATTTAAAAACTCTGTAAAATGAATTCAATTTTTATCGAAAGTTGCCACAAGCCAAGGCGATAACAATAGGCTTATCGATCGATGAAACCGATAAATCATCCTGCGTGCAACCTTGGGAACTTTTTGCAATCAACGAGCTTGCAAAAAATGCAGAATTAAAACAAAAAGACCAATTTAATTCTGCGGCTGCAATCAGGCAGTGTGGCAGGCAGCATTTCCAGCTAGTGGCCACGATAAATTAAGCCACCTTGGTGGCCTTAAATGCGAACTGTGTGACATTCCTGACGGCGCTGGTGGCCAACGAGGACCATTTAAATCGCATCAGCGAGGGCCAGACGGCACGGCGCCATTAAAAGGGCTAACAACGGAAAATAAAAGTGGAAAAAAGTGGAAAAATGTGCAAAAACTGCAAGAGTGAGTAACTTTGCACAACAAATTTCCGTAGTTATTCTGCAACACAAGTTTACGAAGTCATTCTTGTCAGTTGCGCTGGTGTCGCCATCCAGAAAGTTGATGAATGTGCGCCGAAGAATTTCCACGGTGCCGCCGGAAAATGAAAATGCCTAAGAAAGTGCCCAAGGGAGGCAGGGAGCAGACCGGGGCCTCTTGCATTTTTACCCCGGCTGACGTTTACTAATTAAATGCGCACCGGGTACTAATAAATCAAAGCAAAAACGTCCTCCCCTTCCCGCCTCTGCCTTTTTTCCCCACTGATGCAATTAATGAAATTTTCCCAGCCGCCTTTGCTGCTGAAAAATTTGAGTGAGCGAACTTTTGACATCATTATGGCAGAAGGGACCGAGGGATAAGGGGATAACTTTGCGTATGAGTGATGTCTGGGGTGCTGTAAGTTGCAACTTCTGCATCAAGTTCTCCTTTCAGGGGCCGCGAAATACGATTATTGCACTTCAATATGTACATTTATGGCCATCATGCATTTTAATCAACTTTCCGCAAAGACCCCTTTAAGCTCTCCTGCCTGGCTGCCTGCGCACTTTGTGTTTATGTCGAGCGCGTTAATTTTTCAATTTCGCAAATGACTGGAAAGAGCGGAAAATGGGGGAAAGCGACGGGGCTGGGCAGGGTGAACTTTGCTAAGCGCTGATGATGATCAAAACTTATGACTTCATGAACAATGCAGCAAAGTTTCGCAGTTGCAACAAAGTGTCCCCCGGCAGATAATTGAATGCGCTTAAAAGCCGCAACAAAAACGAACTGAAAATACCATTTCCCCGGCGCAAGATGGCCATAAAGAAGCCATAAACTGGGCGAGACTTTTTTGTTTAAAAAATTATCCGTGACGGTGAGCGGGAAAATCGATAAGCTACTGATAAGTTTCGATGATTTACTCAAAAAGAAGCGGTAACTAACTACGATTTCTGCTTCTACACTTCAGTAATTAATTAAGCAATAATCGAAAGGAATTTGCCCGGTTCTTCGTCAACTTAATGAGAAACCACTTCGGGGAGGGAACTATATAGCACACAGGAGCGAAGCACCAGGGTCGTCCTGCGTCCTGTCCTGTTCCCCAAGATTGCCATCATAAAAAGTTGCCACAGTTTGCAGCGCGCTGCAAGATGCCTTATAACATTTATGGGAATTTATAAGTTTTTGCGGCGGCGAGAAGATTGCTCCGCTGACACAAGCCCATACATACTCCAACTGGAGATACACTGGGATTCTAAGTGATTTAATTATAAAGTCACTTGAAAATTAATTTAAAAATTTCATGTTTTATGATCTCTTTATCTGCCTCACCGATTTCGTCAATTAGTTTTCCCTGATACAATTTTATTTATTACTACCAAAGCTCTTAAAATGCTTTTCAAAAATATTTTATAACGTAAAAAAACACTTTCAAAATCCTGTGTTTATTAAATTTAAGTATATAGGTTAGTGTCAAATTGATTTATTTATTTATTTATTTACTAACAGGGCTCTTTCTCAACTTAAGAAACCTTTCAAAATACTGGGATATTTAAATTTCTGTATCAATCTTAGAAAATCTCTATGGTTCCTAATTTCTCTAAGTGTCTTGGTGTTACATACCTGATGGCGCCCGCATCTTCCGCTGCTGCTGCTGCGGCTGCCACTGCGTTGCTGCGCCATTTTTCTTCTTCGAGATATTTCAGAAACTTTGTCTTCTTGGCAATAAGCGCTGATTTGACATTGGTGCATTTCTTCTTCGGCAGCAGTGGGAGGCCACCGGCGGCGCCAGCTCCTGCTCCTGCTGGGCCATCCAGGGACTCGCCGCCACTCCGGCTCCGATTCCGGCCGTTTTGGGTTACTCCGCCTGCCGCTGACAGGCAGCTATTGTTGTGGCTGCTGGCAGGGGCATTGTTATTGCTGCTGCTGTTGCTGATGCTGTGGTGGCTGGTGATGTGGCTGTGGTCCTGGATTTGGCCCAGGGCTTGGGCAGGGGTTTGGGTGACAGTATGGCAGGCGCCGCCAACGCTGCAATTGAACAATTTTTGCAGGGCCGCTGTTGCCGGTGAACACATTGCGGTTGACATTGATGTAGCGACAGGATTTACGTAGTTTGATGCGCTTCCCGCTGCCGCACTCACTCCTCCTCCTTCCGCAGCTGCTGCTGCTGTTGTTGCTGCTGTTGCTGCTGTTGTGGCAGTGCCAAAAGTTTTGAATTTATGCTGCAGGACCACTCCCCCACTGGAGCAAGTTGCCTCAATTGGATTTGCCGCTCTGCCCTGGCTGCCATTTATTTCACGCTTTGTTGCCGCATATGTGCCATAGTCCTGCCAAGATTCCAGATAGTTGGAGTTGAAGTTGCAGTTGAAGTGGGGCAGGAGAGAACGGGAAAAGAGAACAAGCTCAGATAGTTGGGCCAGTCACGGGACACTCAAAGGACTCACCCCATATGCACCGTAGCTGGCATTAAGCACATAAATCGAATTTTGATTGTTGCACTGGAAGACCATGTCGTCCATCGTTTGAGCTGTACACGGAAAAGAACAGAAGAAGGTATGGGTTTTTATTATAGCAACAGATTTAATAAATTATATATTAATTAAGGCAATATATAAAAAATGCTAGTAAAACCTTAAACAAAATAAACCCAACAGAGAACATCAAGTCAGAAGCGAGTCATTGGTTCTACTTTCTCACCTAAATCTAAAATTGATAAGGTAAAATCTTTAATGTAGGACTAAAACTTAAATCGAGGGCTTTCTAAAGAACTTCTTTTCGCAGTGTGAGTGGCTTTGGGTTACTGGCTTTTCAGCACGAGTCGAAAAATGTTGCTTAACAAAATTATGCAAATTTAACATCGAAATCAAACAGCAGACGGCGTCTCTGTTTCAACTTTTCGCCTTCGGAAGGGGCAAGTCCTGGGGAGAGCACACAAGGGGCGGATAAAAAAGGCGAAAATTTAATTTAAATTCTTATTGCTGCCTGCTGATTGTGATTGTTTCGGTTTCTGGTTCTGTTTCGGTGCCGGAATGGAATAGAATGAATTGGGGTCTGTTGCTTACCCATTGAACTTTCAATGAATTTGGTTTCGTCACAGCTCTGGCGCAGCTGGCGTGGCTGTCGCTGGGACCAGCACACGGAGGCGGCGGGGATCCTGTCCAGCTCCTGTTGCTCCCGCTGCTCCCACTGCTTTGGGTGGCAATCAATGCTGCAATTACCACCGCCGCACACGTCCAATTGAAGCGGAAATTTATGCGGCTGCTGGAGCGTGTAAACGTTGACTGAGCGCTTCTCCTGGCCAGCGATTCCGGCTCCGATTCCGATTCCTACTCCGCCGCCTGCAATGCTCTTCGTACGCTTGGTCCTCCCGCTTCCAGAGCTGAGCCAGCTCGTTAGCCACAGGGATTGGATGTCTTCAATGGCAAAGGAAAAGGAGAAACGCACAAACATAAGCAAATTTCGTAGCAGATTTGCTCCGGTTTATTGTTGTTTTGGCTGTGGGCCGGGGGAAATGGCGGGAAATGCTGCTGGGAAATGGGTAACTCGGCCTGGCCAAGCATGATAAAATTTCGTTTGAAAAGCAAGTTCATTGAAATGAACAGCTTTCCACCTCCATTTCCCCCATCCCACTGTCACTGGCAAACACGCAAAATAATCAAAATAATCCTTTTTTTGTTGGCCCCGACTTCGGCTACAGCTGCCGGCTTAGTTACGCAGTCCGGAGCCTGTCCTGTCCGTCCGCAAGACCCTTCTATTGTTGGCTTAGAGAGATTGTTCGGCTCTGGCCGGCAACAATTCCGACAATTACGCATCGCAGACGCAATATAATCGCCGTTGCCAGGACAATTGACACAAGTGGCAGTGAGTCATGTGAATCGTGAAGTCCTAAGCCCCGGAAGATGAGTGTGAACAAAGCCTGCAAGGGAAATATGATTTCCGTGCAATTTAGACCCGATCTATTGTTGAATAAACTGACCCGGAAGACCTGAATAACTGCTGAGGGGAATTACCATTGTTCATTGTCCTTCAATTAGGCGTCTTTATTTATTGTTTCTGAACTATTCATTATGAGTCCAAATATTTATATTGTCTTTTAAAAATATATCTCAGAGACTGATTTTATTACCACAAATAAAACAGTGCTCTATCTCTCAATCAATTCGGACTTAAATACTCGAAAACGAGCCATAATTAACCTACATTTTGGTGTCATCATTCAGGATTTAATCATTATTAATTCGGCTCAACATATATATTGAAAAAGCATATCAAACAGGGGAAAATGTGTTCGAATCGAAGCATATTAAAAGCCAAATTTGGTTCTTACCACAGAAATCAATTTAAAATGTGTCTGAAAGCATGTGGTGATTAATATAAAACGTAATATCTTGTGGTTAGAGCTAAAGTAAAATGTGTCATCTTTAACATAGACAGACTTTTAACGATTATTAAACATGTAAACTGAGACTCGTGACTTATCTCTATCAATATGATCTTCATGCTATTAAAAGTAAGAGTTATCCTGATAGAAAAATCAAAATCAATGACCAATTTCGCTGGCTCTTTTCCGTCTGCATGTGAGCAGATGAACTTGAATCGCCGGAGCGTTTAACATTTGTATCCCAGTGCCGCACTCTCGTAAATCCCGGCAGCCACAACTTGGTGACCCCATTCATCAAAGTGTCGGAGCAGCTGGCGAGCAGGAATCTTTTGTCATTTGCTGTCAAATCGCCGGGACTGAGGACATGGGATAACCTAAGCATAGTGGGGGCGGAGCTCCTCCTCGGTGACTGAGGAAAAACTAATACGTGCTGGAAGTCAACAGAGCAACATGTAAAACATCGGCCAGGGACGATAATGGTGGGTGGTGGAAGGGTTCAGTCGAGCATCCCCAATGAGCGGCAATAAAGCAAATGTGGCAGGTGACACTGGCACACACACACACGTATCAAGCAATTTGCACATTATAATTGTTGACACACCCCCGCATGCGTGGCATCATATATATAAATATATATATATATATATACATAGGGGTATATATACATGCGTGCGTGTCATTAGTGGGCCTTTGAATGGCACCAGAAATCCCGCTTTTATTTTGTTCTATTTGCGGGGAAAACCCCTGCTCCTGCGAGCTAATAATAAAACTTTTATTTATTTTGGGATTTTCGTCAACTGACCGAAGGCAAACAAAATGCTGGCAAACAAACAGGACCACAGAAATAATAATAATAAGCCGGCATGGAAACAAGCAGGCGGCGGAGGAGGAGGAGCATCAGGGCTGGGGCGGATGTCCTGCAGGCTGGGTGGCAGCTACATGCCAGTCCAGTGGAGCGTGGCATATTTGTCATAATCAGCGTTTAGGCATAAGCATAAATTTGAATGAGTGCTCACACAGGGGGCGGCGAAGGCGGTGAAGTCGGGGGTCAAGGCCCATATTGTATAGATATCCTTATCATATATTAGGCAGGGCCACTCTCTAACCATTCCGTTCCCCCCATTAGAGATGAGCAGGGGAGGATTCACCGTGACAGCGAGTGACTTTAAAACGGAAAATAACTCTTAAAGGCTGCAACGGAGCTGGTTAGCTTTAAGTTTGTTTAATTAAAGACTTTAAAATCTTTATTTATCATTAAAATCACTGTTTACCTTAAAGCATAATTAAAATATGATTGCAAAATTTACACAGCATACTTAGAGTTACCTTTTTGATGTAAAACCACTAGAGATTTCTGCGGCACATCGTAAATTCCGCTCCATTAACTTTATGAACCACTGTTAAATTCGGCTTTAAAAATCCTGAATTGGGCGAAGCCTCTAATCCTCTCAATGAACAAGGGATTCGTAGTACTCCTTCGGAAGGGTAGTACTAGCCTGCGAGAACAAAGCAGAGCTCATCTATGCGATGACATGACTGACCCGCACCCCGGGAGCTGGAATTTGCGATTGACAGGAGTCGCGTAGCTCCCGGGGCTGGGCAAATATTTGACTGGGAAATTCCGGGGACCGCAGGAGGTCGCGGAACTCGAAATTGGGTATTGGAACGGGGCTATCAGGCCATGTCCATATTTTCGGGGAAGGCCATAAATTTGATGCGTGCATAAAAAATGCTTTTCGATTTCCTTCGACACACATAAATTCTTGGCCTCGGTCACGTACGAGCAGGTGTTGGCCACCAGCAGTTCCTCGGGCCTTGTCTTTTGGCCATTTGCCCGATGTCCTGTCGACAGCGAGACTGGGTCCAATCGTAGGGAATCAATGAGTGGGCTAGAGCTTTGTTCTCTGCGCTCCACTCTCGCTTGGTTTTATTTTTCAAATATTTATTGCATTTTGTTGATTTTGCAGAGCGACCAAAAAAGCCGAAAAATCTACCCAAAACGTTTTCCGTTTGTCATAAATTTATGTGGGCCACACAGAACACGGCCATAGAAATACATTTAAACTGAAATTTCGGCCGATTGGCGTTGTGTATATAGTATGGCCCTCGCTCTCCGGCATTTTTCCGGGGTTTGTTTTGCCAGCGATTGCATAATAACATCGTTTGTGGAATGGCCCACAATGGCAATAAATTAACATTTTATATGGAATGCTGTTTTGGCGTGTGTGAGTGTGTATATTCTGTATATTTCCACACTATGCAGTTGGCTAAGCCTTTTATGGCGCGATTATCGGGGAGAAACATTTTTGGCATTCCAATAAGCAGTTATTCAAAGCGGATTTAACCGGGCTCCATGCCCAAGTCGGAATAGTCGGAATAGGATATGGAATTCGGATACCGGACTCATCCTTGGAGATGCCTCAATTTGAGGTGCACACTTTCCGGAAGCCGTCAATCCAACATTCGAACCGAAACGAGAAAATATTTATGAGGTTTTGCATTCAATGCCTTTGCTCTTATTTATTTATTTTAATTATAAACTCTTGCAGAGCATATAGAGCAGGCTAAATTGAAATTCTGCATGGCAGGATAACAAGGATATGAAATAAGACCGAGCTGAAAAGCAAACAGCAACAGTGGCCAAGTGTTTGCCTTGAGGCGTTCTAAGAGTATTCCGTGCATATTTGTATACCCTTACAGGGGGTATTTCGACATTGGAAGAAAAAAATAAGATACCTAATTAGAAATACTTCAAAAATATTGTCATAACAATACATACTATATAATTCCTTAAAAAAAATGCAATAATGCAATTCAATTTAAAAATTAGACTAGAAGTATTCAACGAAATTTTTAATGAGGTCATAGTTTGTTTGTTTCCCAAGAAATGTCTGTATTATCCGTCCATTGTATGGTTTTAATTCCCTTTCTTTCGAGTGACCATTCTCAGCTCTTCAAGGGCATTTCCAGCTTCGATCCTTGAAGCTCGACTGTTCTCCTCCTCTCCATCTTCATCACATTCTTTTTTCTTTTGCGGCCAGCTCTGCCCACTTGAATGAGAGTGAGAGGAAGAGGAGGCGGAGAGTGTGTGTGGGAAAGTTTTGTGGAATGCAAGAAATATGCCAAGTGCGAGCTGTCTCCCTCTTGCTCGCACCCGCACCAGCACCCACACAACGCACACATGCACATCGCTCTGGGCACTCTAAATCACACACACTTACGTCTTGGGTAAATGTTTGCGCTTGTGTGCACGGCCGCGAGAGCTTGCTTCCGTTATTATCCGTTTGATTAGAGAAAACACAACATTTTGGCCTAATTAGAGTCAGAATGTCAAAACATTGACTTTGCCTATTTGGCCGGACATCAAAGCACACGAGACGGGGACAGGAAGGCGGAGGAGGCGGAAGCCGGAGGAGCTAAGTTAGCGGCACTTGAAATGTAATGGCAATGGCAGAGCAAAGAATGGAAATGGAAGCGAAAACAGACTCGAGAACAGCGAAAGCAAAAGCAACAAAGCCAAGGACGCGGACGTGGACGCGGATGCGGACGAAAACGAGGACATCCAATTCAAATGGCCCCAAACCCATGAGTTGCCAATGAAGTGCACAAAAAACGACTTCAAGTACTTGGCCATTTTGGTTTTTTCCACTCCGTCTCCCACTGTCTCTCCGTTCCGTTCGCCCTTGGGCAATGTAAACACATTTGATATCCAGCAAAGAAACAAAAAGACAGCTCAGGACAGTGTCGTCCAAGGGTGCCATTTGAAGGGGGGTGATTAATATTAAGATATTTTTGAGTGTCAGAGAAATTGTTAAGAACTTATATCCACTTAAAAATGTTTCAAGGAGGATTACTTTCTAATGGGTCTAGAAGCTTTTTGCTTTTAAAGATTTGGTATTCATTTAATTTGTAAAAGAGTCAACTTATTGCATTAGAATGATTCTAATTGATTAAATTTAAAGTTAGGAAACTCCGTAACCCCCTCCCATCAGCATCCTGTCAACGCCACTGGGACAGGCCAAAAGTCAAAAGGAAAGCAAGATTTAGTTCCCAGCAACAACAAAGCGGGTGAGCCACTCGAGCTGAAGAGAGCGAGTGAGAGATTGATTTTGCTCTCCTCCTTGATATTATTCCATGCTGGTCGCTGAATCAAACGGGATTTTGCCTGCTGGCCGATTTGTTAGCTTTTCCCTTTCCCTTCCTCTTTCTCCCTTCCCTTCCTGGCTATCTGCCCCTCGGCATCCTCCTGTCCCGTTCGCAGTGCAATAATTTCTCGTTAGCCGCTCACTAAATGCAAGCAAATTTTGTCATTTGGCCGGGACGTGAGTTGGTTTCCCAAGGAGTTCGGACCAGGGACCGACTACATCCTCTCACATTAGTGCGGCACACTAAACTTTTCCAACCTGCAAACTCCCAGCAATTTCATTATGCTTACACCACCACTCCACACAATTATATAAGTGTGCACACGCTTAAGACGCGTTCTAGGACACTTGGGGAAATATATTTAAGGACGTATTTGAAATAAATTTTAAGATATGCATGTAAGTATACAATTTGTATTTTTTGACAATTCAAATCAGAAAGGAGCAAACTTTAAGAAGTCGCAGTTTGTATAACCTTACTTTTGCAATTGGGTCACAGGATCAAATTTGAAATCGATAAATGCCAATTATACATAATTTTTGGGAATCTTTTCCCTTTCGCCTTGATATACTACCAAGTAATCCCAAAATATGTGCGGAAAGTTTTTACGTGATATTTTTTGTAATATGTGATCGGAAATGACCCCTTCAATTGCAAAGCGCAAACTTTTGACTAAAATTTGAATATCCTGCAAGGGATAAGCTTTCAAGTTACTTTAATTTTAAAATCGAGAAAATTACTCTCTTTTTCCCGTGTAAGATGCAGCAAGTGACAGAAGTTTCATTTCTATTTCTGTTTGGCTTTGAGTTTGAGGTCGCCGCTGGTGTAAGGTCCCAGGCACGTACATAGCTATCTTCCTCCATACTCCTCAAAGGAAACTCTCTCTGGCTCTATCCCACGCTGTCGTCGCTAAGTCCTTTATAATAAATAGTTGAGTCACTTAAGGGGATTAATGCTGAAATTAGTTTATGCCGATGAGATTAGGCATGACATGCCGAATGCCAAATCGCAGACGAGCACTGAATCTACTCGCAGATGTCCTTTCGGAGGCACTCACTGAATAATGAATTCGGCGGGTTAATCCACCGCAAACAAGCAGAGTAATTTGAATAGCTCTATTTCCCCACCTTATTAACCAGTTACCATAGATTTCGGCTATCTCTTTGGGTTTAACCGGGTTTCAGAGTGCAAATACAGGTACCACACAATGTGCATACACTATCTGATGTGTATGTATATTATATTCCGATTGCGATCTATAAATAGCTTATTATGATGTCATTTTTCGTGTACATTTCATAAAAAGGTGAAACTTTGGGAATATGCAAAGCTGATTTGTTTTTTACGGAAAACAAGAGATAGTTTAATATTTTTCTTTTGGAATCGTAGACATAAGCATGTGACTGACAACGCTAATTGATAAGTAAACACGCTCTCTTAAACTCTCGATTCTTTCTCTCTTTTGTAGCCCACACACATCTACACAATTCGCCGGTTGTTGTTCTCTCTGATATGTACCTCTCACGGCCAGAATCGCCTATATGTATATAAGCAAAAAGAGCTTATGTTGTTTATTTCAGTGGCGCTTCAGCGGTCGACTGGAAAAGACGCTCTCTGGAAATTTTGGAAGCACCCCCACGCTGCGCAATTCGATTAGAACCCCTTCTCTCCTCCTCAAGCCCCTTCAAATACCCCGGATTTCCGAAATGGTATTTGTCGAGTTGTTGTTATTCGTGGCTGTGGTCGGTTTGTTGCTGTACAAATGGTCCGTCCATAGTTTCGGCTACTTTTCGAAACGGGGCGTGGCCTATGAGGCGCCCATTCCACTCTTTGGTAATATACCTTGGTCGGTGATGATGGGCAAGGATTCGTATATAAAGCACAGGTGAGTTATGCATATAAAACAAATATAAATAGCTGCTGATGAAAGAGGTGCGCTCTCTGTTGAAAAAACTTCGGTGTTAACCCTTCTCTAAATCTCCCCCAGCATTGACATTCACTTGCGCCTTAAGAGCCATAAGGTTTATGGGGTCTTCAACCTCCGTGATCCTCTATTCTACCTCTCCGATCCGGAACTCATCCGTCAGGTGGGCATCAAGAGCTTCGATAACTTCACTAACCATCGCAAGGGTATCACCGATGGACCCAACGATACCAGCTTGATAGGCAAGAGCCTGCTCAGCCTGCGGGATCGTCGATGGAAGCAAATGCGCAGCACATTGACGCCCACGTTCACCAGCCTCAAGATCCGCCAGATGTTTGAGCTGATCCATGCCTGCAATGAGGAGGCAGTGAGCTATGTGCGGCGACAGCTGGATGCGGGCAACTCGGAGCTGGAGCTTAAGGACTTCTTTACGCGTTATACGAACGATGTGATTGCCACGGCCGCCTTTGGCATCCAGGTGAACTCCTTTAAGGATCCCAACAACGAGTTCTTCTCCATCGGCCAACGTATCTCGGAGTTTAGTTTCTGGGGCGGACTCAAAGTGTTTCTGTACATTATAGTCCCCAAGTTGATGAAGGTAAGATTGGACTGAGTTTATAATAATACTTCCATATTATCTTATTTAAATCTCCTCCTTAATCCACAGGCTCTCAAAGTTCCCGTAATGGACATGAACAATGTGGACTACTTCAAGAAACTGGTCTATGGCGCCATGAAGTATCGAAAGGAGCAGAGTATCGTGCGACCCGACATGATCCATCTCCTGATGGAGGCCCAGCGGCAGTTCCAAAAGGATCAGGCTGCTAACAAGGATGATGCCAGTGTATTAAAAGAGCAGCATGCCGAGTTCAACGATGAAGATCTGCTGGCTCAGTGCCTGCTCTTCTTCGCCGCAGGTTTCGAAACGGTGGCCACCTGCCTGAGCTTCACCTGCCACGAGCTGCTCGCAAATCCCGAGGCCCAGCAGAAGTTGTACGAGGAGATCGTGGCCGTGGAGGAGGAACTGGGTGGCAAGCCTCTCGACCACGACACCTTAATGGCCATGAAGTATTTGGATTGTGTGGTCTCCGAGTCGCTGAGGAAGTGGCCGCCAGCATTTATCCTGGATCGTATGTGCGGCGCAGACTTTGAGCTTAAGGATGAAGAGGGCGAGGTGGTGGTTAAACTTTGCAAGGATGAACTGGTGCATATTCCTGTGGGGGCCATACACCACGATCCCGACAACTTCCCTGAGCCGGAGGTATTCCGTCCGGAACGCTTTGACGAGGAGCACAAGCACGAGATCAAGCAATTCACTTATTTGCCCTTCGGTGTGGGTCCACGCAGCTGCATTGGCAACCGGATGGCCCTCATGGAGGTGAAGTCCCTGCTGTACCAGTTGCTCCGACAGTACAAACTGAAGCCCACGGATCGCACCTCGAAGGACATGATGAGCAGCATCTCAGGCTTCAGGATGGTGCCGCGGGAGCTGTTCTGGTGCAAGTTTGAGCTGCGTGAGGAAGCCAAGTGAAGAATCCAACAAATGCTTACTATATTTATAAACTGTGTAACCCATATACCTCAATAAATAAAATAAAACAATATATAAAATTTGTTGTTTTTCTGCTAAGCCAAATCGTTACATAACGCAGCTCTAAAAACAATTAATAACAAGCCCCCAGCTTATATGAAAAATAATGAAAATTACTAAAGAAACGGGAGAAAAAACGAAGCGGAGAAACGTGGCCATTTATTTATTTGCTGTGGACACCCTTGCGCCGACAAAGCTGACAAATTTGTCGCGGCAATGTTTCACTTTTATGCTGCGCTTCTCCGTTTGCTTTTTGCCCGGGGTTTTCCCAGGGCTTTCCGGGGTTTTACAGTCGAATGTCACGGGCAGGGATTCCTAGTTAGGACCGGGCGACATGCCACGTCATAAGGCTGTCAGGGCATGATGGCCGCCGCATCCTAGGTGGTTGTATGTAGTACGTTGTACGTTGTGGTGCGGTTACACCGCATAAAACAACAAGGACAAACAGTGATGCCAGGGCCACGCCCCAGCCCCTTGTTTATGATGGGCCAACATAAGCCAAAACATACGCCCACTCACACACACTGGGGGAATCCACCCACTCAGCACACACAGGACATTAAGGATTATTTATTGGGAGTTATTTTTCAGGCGGCATTAAAATTTTTTCGGTACAATATGAATTATATTACACTCGTGTCATAAACTGTGAGCCGCAACGAGGAGGAAAGCGAGTACGGACGAGGGACAGGTGGAAAACTGTCGTCCCCTTCCGTAACGCCCGTCACACTCCCATTGACAGCCCAAGGTGTGCGATGGAGTAAAGGCAGATAATTAACATCAATCTGTGTTTCAATGGTTGCAACGAATCGAATCGAAACTGATGGACAGACAAACTGGGCTGAAAAAAATGCTGTAAAATGGTTGAAAATATGGCGAAGAAAATGCCAGAATCGGTGGAGTAACTTCTGTTTTGATTGTTCAATTCTGCTTTATGTTTTCTTGCTACGGGGTGCAGGTTTCTGTAAAAAAGTTTCTAGGGAGCTTGAAGGAAAGGTAGAGAAAATAAAGAGGTAAAGGTAGAGGTGAAGGTATTTCAAAATAAAGGATTCATCTTTGTGCAGAAAGAAATTTAACAAGGAAACCTTGAAGATAGAAATGGATTCCTCCAGAGACTATTAAAGGGTAGTAGATATATGTATCTAGGAAAATATATCTCTGGCTCTGTTCTGCCAATTACTTGTAATTTTTATTTCAAAGCTCAGCTCAGTGGATAATTATTAATGCTCCCTGAAGAATCTAAATTCTGCTTACTCCAATCCTTAACATGTACAGAAAGTATTTAAAACCAAATGCAGTCAACTTTTAGGACCCCTTTTAATATCTAGCCACAAAGATAGAACACATTTTATGATACTTTTAGGCGCCCAGCTTAACGCCAACTATTGTTGGGCCCACAATTTGCATAGTTTTAATTCCTAACTTGGCTGTTAACTTACAAAACATGCCGAATCACATGCCACATAAACCAGAATTGTTTGGAGAACTTGGACCCTAACTTTCTGCATCATTTGATGACCAGGCTGACTGACAGGGTGGTCAAGTGCAGAGCAAGCCTATGGCCATTAAGCTGGCAACCAGAGTAATAAAAAATAGCAAAGGCAATTACCAGATATGGCCACCACGCAGCACATTATTCACACAATGTAACGCACGTAATTAGTTGCATATAACTTGGGGCCTCGAGGAGCTCCGTAAAACTTTCAGCGCGGCTTCAAATTAGTTGAATGTTGAATGCTTTTTTATTGGCAGCTATGTAGCTGCAGCGATGGCTGGCCTGGTCCGGGATGGAGTCACATGTGGAGGAGGACAACAGCCCAAAGGCGCCACATGGTTGGGTCTGTGCAAGTCTGCCACAATATTTGCTTAAAAATGAGGCAATGGCAAAGGCACTGCCAAAGTGGAATTAAAGCGAAAAGTTTGAGAGATGCTGGCGGGGATAGCTAAGCAAACGCTTTGCGGTTCCCGCCCGGCTCTGCTCTCTCTGTTTTATGGCCGAAGTTTTCGAGTTTGCCGACGGCTTTTTCAAGTTTTTGGGGTTTTGCAGCTTGGCTGGTTGGGCTTTCCTGTCTTCTGTCTTGTCAACGCTGCGTATGCGTAATGCCTGGCGTGCCAACGCTGCGTATGCGTAATCTAGCAAACGTCATAAAGCGGAGCGACACCAGCACACCATTTCTATTCGCATTTCTATTCCTATTTTTGTGTCTCCTCAACTCTTGTTTTGTTTTGCTCACAGCAGCAGCCTTATCAATCAATTCACCCACACAAATACACCCTCGCGTGAGTGTGCGTGGTGTGGATATCCTTTGCACATACAGAGGATAGTATCTGGAGCTCAGGGCAGAGGTCATAAAGAAACTTTGGCGCCGCGACCGCCAGACGCCACCAGAAGCATTAAATTTTCTCTCAGCAGACGCAAAGAGCGAAGAAAAAATAGAACAGAGAAAATAACAACGAAAAAGCGAATAAAATAAAAATGTAGGATGTGCGGGATGTTCGGGGATTTTTGGGGTCCTGGGTCTTAGGGGGAACTGTAGGCGAATAGGAGAGTAACAGCGATGACGACGATACAATGATAATGCCAAGAACAATAAGACGAAAGGAGCAGGCAGCAGGCAGCCGCCGAGAGACTGCTGAGCATTAACAATTTGGCACAATGGCAAACTGTCGCACACGAGTTTTCCTCCTCGCTTTCCCCTTCTGCGTTTTCCTTGGCTGCGAGATGCGTTTTGCGATAAGCACGAAGCGATAACATTTGGAGCCTGAGTGAGTGTGTGTTGTGTGTGTTTGGGGTGTGACAAGTGTTTTCCCTGGTGTATGCGCTGTGTTTCTAGTGAAATTTTGTGGAAATTCCAAGCCGCGTCGTTCAATCATCAGTCCTACATGAGGCCTTGTGACAAATGGATAATTGTGAACTTGGCTTTGGGTACGATTCGGTTTTCGAATAATGATTTATTTGAGTTCTTTAGAGATGAGGAAACATCTTTAAAATATGTGATATAAGTTTGAAATTTTGGTTGTTAGTTAATTTTTAGATTATTTAAAACGTTTATACAAAAACTAGTCTCCTTTTATTAACAAATTAGAAACAATTTTACAAGTTAAAATAGAAAGGAAACTATGGGCCATAACGAATACAAAGCATAATTAAATGTTTATAAAATATTAACTGAGTTTTTAATAGAGCGAAGATTAGTAAAATCTATTTAATGTAATGTTAAGTGCAGTTTCACGAATGTCTTTTTGCTTCCTTCAAACCTCAAGCAAATATGTGCATTTCAATTAGTTTTTAAAGGACTCGAAGCCACATTTTGATAAATCAAATGAATTTGTGTGTGTTTTTGCTGGCCCATGAGAAAGTTCAAGTTGCAAGATGCTTTTTGAGGGACATTCAAGCCGCCCATCTGGGGGCAGACAATAGACAAGGACAATAACGATGCTAAAAATGCTCATATTCTGAAACTATGTAATTGAATCGGCCAACATTGTTTGCCTTGGTCCTCGTAGTCAAATATCTTTGTCCCATCTGACTCTGTTCTCCTTTGCTTATCGCAGCCTGTATATAAATAAGAACAACCAGTTTCCCCAGTCGCCTCCCCTCCGCCCCTCCCGGGAAAGCGTTGTTAACGTCTCTTGAATTCGGTGTAAGCAAGTTTGCCCCATAAGGAAAACAAGAAGGAAAAGCATAATTTGGAGAGTGCTTCAAGGGAAAGTTTCTTGTGTCGTTGGCAAGTTTTTGAAGACCTCCTCTCCAGAAGCCACACACACACACCCGCTGGGTTGGGTGGGGGAAAATAAACATAATTTTATTTTCGGTTTTTATTTAATGCTCCTCCGCATTACAGCAATTTCTGCAACATTTTCCTCCATGAGCTTGGGAAATTATGCGACGGCAAATCGAGTTCCCGCCCGTGATCGTCCTTGGTGGGTCTTTTGGTTGCTCGTGCAGCATTTCTGCAGCCGGATATCATTGTCTAATGCACACTGGGCCTGGCCAAGCGTGAATTTGCATTGCTGGCGTTGTCATAAATCGCTTTGGTCCGTGCAGCAACTACAGCAGCTGCTGGCACACACATTTGTGTGACATTTTTCGGTTTTGCTACCCATCCTGCAGAGGGATGTGGCGGCAGCGGCGGCATGTGGCATGTGGCAGTTGGCAGGAAGCCGTAGGTAAAAACTTTTAATATTTCTCCGCCGCCAGCTGTTGCCATTCCGCCTGCCTGCCAGTTGCATCCGGATGCCGGGTTACCCGGGCTCCGCATCCGCCCGCAGATGCAACACACCGAGCAACAAACAGATGCGGGGAAGCCCCGAGTAGGCCACCAGCCAGGAATCAAAAAGGAATCGCCTGCGCTTATTTATGCCCACGCTGTGAAATTTAATTAGACCCGCACGACAATTGTAAATATCTAGTGCAGGGCAACGGCTTGGAATGCGGGAGCCGAGAGCTCGCAGCTCGGAACGGAATTCCAAGTCCTTTTCCGGGGGAGGAACTGCTGACTTCGGTGCTACATCCGCTCCGTCCGCCGTTGAGTTGAAACAATGCCAACTGGCCGAAAAAGGACGCGACGTCCTTGACTTCCTTTTCGCCTTTGCCACTTTTTGCAGGCAGAAAAATATATATGGCCAGGCTATCAAAATAAACTCCTAAGCTAAGAACATGATACTTTTTGACGCGGCACTGAGCAAATTACATTTATTTTTAGTTTATTATTATTTTTAAACGAGTTTTGGAACCCTAACTCTAATTTTGAAATACAAGATGCTTTGGATAAATGAGTCAAAAACATCGCAATGCAATAAATATTAAAGAAATCAATGTAGATAGAAATGCCTAAAGTGACGAAATTCATTAAGAAAATGATGGAGGATATTTATTTCAATCAATAATCTTTGTATTCTGGATTTTACTTCTGAATATTTTGTATTTTCTTTAACCCAACTCTTTTGTAAGCCCCTTTTCCTTTGTGGCTTAAGGTAATACGATTATCTGAGGTACTAAGGATATTATTTTTATTTTCCGTGCACCGCCTTTGTTCCCTTTCCGCTGGCTTTAATGAGCATCAGCAGCAGGCGAAGGAATGCCGAAAGCGGATGCAGGAGTGGAGGCACCCGCTAGGCGGGATGTGACAGGTGATTGGTCGGGGGTTCTGGGGGTGTCGGGCTGGGTCCAGGGGGATGGCCGGGGCTTAACTTACTTTTTAGCAAATCCGCCAGTGTCGTGAAGTCGTTTATTTCAACTGCGTTTCAAACGTAAATGAAGTTGGCTTTTCGGACCGCCCGCTGGCGGTGTCTGTTACTCGCTCTTCAACTCTGGCTTAATTCTCAGGTCCTGATTCGTCGCCTTTCTCACCTGCCGCTCCTGCTGTTGCTAGTGTTGTTGTTGCTGTTGCTGCAGCCGAAGGATACGCATTAAAATTAAAAAAGGAAACCGAAAGACAGAGGAATCTGGCCGGGGCACGGTGAGGGATTTTCCGTGGAATTCTTTTGTTGTTTTTCGGGTGAGAGTCCACAATGGAAGGGGTAATGGTCTAAAGATAGGACATTTGAGATAACATAATGCGGATTTCCGAGTAAATTCGTGGGACATTTCTGTCGGTTTGCCCCCGAGGGACAGTCAAATCTCAATTTTGGTAGCTAGTTCGCCTCAAGTTCGCCCCCGTTCGCCCAGCTGGCACATTTCCACCTTTCACCTGCCGCCTTGCGCCTTGCTGCTTGCAGGTGTGATAATAAGTACCTAAAAGCCATTTTACGTTCAGCTGACAACAGCTGAGTGTGAGAGCTTTTAGCGCCTTAATTTCTTGGCCTAAAAAGTGCAGGCGGGACTGAAATGCAAATGGAGATAATGTGGCTAACTGTCTTGGCCGTATCAAATCTAATATCCGCTGGGCAGCCATGATAGCACACTGCCAGATAACAGTAAATAAGGAGTCGTCCTTGGCGGCACGGGGAGCACTTAATAGTTGCCTTGCGTATCCATTAAGTAAACATGACTCGCTAAGCCCGACGGCCGGATGGGTGGTAAATGGCTCTGCTCCCGGAGCCTCGGCCACCGCACTGTCAATGTACATTAGGATTGTTTTCCTTCCCAGCTTGAGATACTCCTTCCAAAAAAGGAAAGCAGAAAATATAAGAAATGAGGGAGTTCTCAGAGCCAAGAAGGAAAAGAAAGGGGAAAAACAAGAGCAACGACTCTCTGTGTTGTTGCGTATAAACGCTGAATATTTAATAAATGCAAACGGGGATACCATACATACGAACACTGAGAAAGTTAGTCCTGATTTTGATTTTGTTTCATATTTTAAATTTATATTTGTGTTAAAATATTTAAAGAACTTTTGGCTGGAATCTTAATATAAGCTTGAAATAATAATGAGTCGAGAATATTACGGATCTAGGTATTGCTAGAGAAGGTAAACGCAACATCAAGTTCTCTCTCTTTTAGGTAAGCCGCTTAATTTTTAATAAATTTTTCCAAAGCAAAATTAATTAATTTTTCATTACTTTTAATATTCGTCCTTCGTTTTTAGAGTTTTTTGTAAGCCTGGCTTATTTTTACGAGTAAAGACAGTTATTATAATATAGTTTCTAGGAGTAAAGACAAAGTTAATATTATATAGTTTATAGGATACATTTAAATAATTGCGTTCTTTGGTATTATTGATACTATTAAATTGTTGATTAATAAATCTAGCAGTAAGGTAAAAAAATTCTAAATTAAATGTTTTTAGAAAGGTTTTATAATTGGAAAGAAACTTCATAGCCAATATAAAATATATTTTCTAAAATGTTCTACTGAATTCTCCTAAGCAGGACAAAGGCTGAAGATTATTGTGGCATTTTTTATATTCTTTACCGTGCACACCAGGGAGTGTGTTTTACACACACTAACACCCCACCCCGATCTCCCCTCGAAATACGAGGAGTAAAGGGAAAAGCTGGGCTGGAAATCAACTTAAGCATCGCCACACCAGAGAATTGCTTTTGCTCATTCGCTGATGATAACGCGGACTGAGAGACCTGCAGCTTTGGGGGCCCAAAATGCTTTTGATATTTTATTCATGCCGCTGCTCCCCGGGCTGTCAATTGGTATTAGGACATTATAATTTATTGATGAACGCGAGCGGCAACAGCCAGGCACCAGGAGCAACAACAACAACAACAGCAACTACAAGAGCCGGCGGCCTTTGTAAGCGGTTTATAATTCGCACTCGTGCAGCGAAAGCCAGAACGTCAAGCGCACAATTAACGGGCGCCTCTCGAGTTAGCCACAAGCAGCTGAAGCAACTTACACACACTTAGACACACACACTGAGTCCCCTGCACGCACGAACTTTCGAGCCGCTCACACGACGTATACGCAATATTCGCATCAATCATCCGCCAGCGCGTCCACTCGCCTCGACGCACCAATTTCAACTAACACAACTGGCGATTCTGGATGCTGCCTGAGCCTCGGATTCGGATAGGGGGACTCGGTTTCGGAATGACTTTCGGAGTGGCATGCAACTCGTGGCACTGGGCCACTGGCACACGCCAACAGGACGCAGGCGCCGAGAGAGAACCGCATCCTGATGGCACGGCGTGGAAAAAGGCCCAGAATTAATATGCATAAGCGTTGCCGATGACGGACCAGCCGTTCATTGATGGATTGTCGTAATGAAATGCAAATTAGTTGTCAATAATTGCCGGACAACTAGCTCGAACTACGATTGAGAATTAAATTTTATGGCGATTAATTGGGCTTGAAGGGTTGCTGCTCATATATATATGGTTAAATTCTTAGCTTGAGAAGGCGGAAGTTTAGAAATCATTGTCTTAATTTTCCCGAAATTCTACTTTTTACGATCTCGATTTCTGTAGGTTTGCCACCACTGTTTTGCTCCTGAGATTGTTTTAAATATTCAGTTATTTTTTAATAAATTCATAAGAAGCTAATATATATATCTCTGTCCTCGTCAGTTGGTCTGCAATTATTGCCAGTCAGATATCAGAATTAATAATTTGAACCTTGCTGGTTGCTGTTGCTGTCCAAACGGCGAGGAAACGCAATAAAGAAAAATATTTATTTATGCGAATTCCATTCGGAGGGCTCGTAAATCTCTCGACACCATCGCGAGGGAAGCTGTATGGCCGAATATTTATGACTCCGACTATTACATACTTTATTATGGTTAATATTGAGTGGAGTTGGTTTGTGAGCGATATAAAATGGCATCTAAAGAGGGTTTAATAAACATGCAGAAAACAATTAATCTATGAATTTTAATTACAGAATAATACCTGTTCTTATATTTTAGTCCTTTTAAAATATATTTACCAAAAGTCAGCCAATTTTTGTAGTTTAAAATTTCGCTTTGGTTCTTAAAAACCTCCTTCCATTTTGCCATGAAAATTGCAATTTTTCGGCCTCGTCATGACCGCTTAACATGTGTGGAGTGCCGCACTTGTAGCCTGTCATATTGTCAACATGTTCCTGTTCCGTGTGCGGTGCATCTGTGTCGTGGTTTTTGCTCTGCTTGGAATCCCCGCCAGCGCTTGGGATTACTGCCAGGAGAACTGGTGTCCTCGTCCCAACGACCATGTGGCTTGTAACAACAATGGGGTAAGTGGAGAGCTCCGAAAATATTTTTCCAGGCTTGATTCGCTTAAATAAACCTTGCTGAAAGCTAATTAACTTTTGTATATTTTCTCTAAAAATATTACCAACTCAATGTCCTTGGAGACCCTGAGTACAAAATGCTTCCGGGAAGACAAGTTGATTCCACTCAACAATCGGCTGTGTCAATTTCCAAAGAATCCCTTTCTACCGCAATGAAGTAGCTTCTCGAAAATTCTCGGGCTTTGGGCCAGCCCTTCACATGGCCAGTGTCCGCTGGGATCCAGAGCTGGCCACCTTGGCCGAGCTAGCCGTCAAGCGCTGCTCCTTGACCACCGATTCCAGGCGCCTTAAGCATGTGGGTCAGCTTACCGGTCATGTGATCTTAAGTGTCCGCCGTGACAGTAACCTACAGTTGCTGGGCCACAAGATTGACAGCTGGTATAGGGAGCACTAAAGGAGCACAAGCAGGTGAGTGCTTAGCAGGATAATTAGAATCTATATTCCATTTTTAAAGCAGCTTCCGCCACCCCTACTCTCTCTCTCTCTCTACTCTACTCACCTCTACTTTATCCCAACTTTCATGCTTGTCAATATCTACATTTCATAGTCTTCAGTTAACACTTAAATAAGGACTGATTTATTGATTATATACACATACAACAAATAACTTAGGAGGTAGTTTTAGCAGTTTCCCAGGTGGCCACCACCTAGTGCGGATTCTCCTGCCGATTGGGCTCGATGGTGACGCGGGCATAGGGACTGCCGGCGCCCACCTTCCGGCGCATGGTGACGCCTCGGTGCGGACGCAAGCCCATTACGATCAGGTAAATGCCGGCAGCGCTCAGGGCAATCAGCGTAAGCACCACCAGGCCGTAGGCCCATCGGGGCCAGGAGTCACAGCTGAAGGCATCGGCGCGGGCGGAGGTCACCAGCATGCCGCGGATGCGGGCCGGCTTGTAGCAACGCCCGTTGGTCTGCACCGGGAGCTGCTTCAGCCAGAGCAGCTCGCAGTCACACTGCAGCGGCAGACCGTTGAGATCCAGCTCGGCAAGTTCTCCAAAAAGTGGCGCCAGCGAGGAATTAAAGGTGCGCAGCATAGTGCCACGAAAGCTCAGCGACCGCAGAGCCCATTTTTTCCCAGCAGCTGTCCTGGGGATGTGGCCAAAGGCCTCAGCATCGAGGTGGGTCAGCCGGCGGCTGTTCTGGAAGCTGAGCGTTTCGAGCAGCTCCAGGGGAGCCAGGGAATTAGCCGCGATGCTCTGCAGCAGCGACATGTCCTCCACGTACAGCTGGCGAACCTGGGTCAGGTTGGAGGTGTCCTCGTGCAGCAGATGCTCCAGCAGGTTGTCGCTGATGTCCAGGCGGACGAGCGTCTGTGGCAGCTGCCTGGGCATGCGCTGCAGCAGGTTCCGGCGCAGGGAGAGCTCCTTCAAAGGAGCATCCTCGGGCAGATGAAGCTCGGTCAGGCTGCAGGCGTCCAGTCGCAGTGCGTTCAGCTTCCAGTTAATGCCTAGTCCCGAATACAGATCCAGGCTGGTCTCGTTGAAGCGACGGTTCCAGGACAGGTCCAGAGTGCCCAGCACCAGCATAGGAGCAAACAGCTTGCCCGGCAGCGAGTGCAGGTTGTTGTGGGCCAGGTCGAGCACCTGCAGGTGCGGCAGTCCATCGAAGGTGGTGGCCTCCAGCTGGCCAATGCTGTTCCAGCCAAGGTAAAGCTCCCTCAGACTGGTAAGCTTCTTGAAGTTTCCAGCCACCAAGCGCGAGATGTTGTTGTGCATCAGGTTTAGCTGGTGCAGGCTGTCGCTGGTGAAGATCGGTGCCTCATCGAGGGCATTCCAGGACAGGTCCAGCGTGTCAATGTAGAGGGGCAGTAGCTGGCTAAGCTCGGCAACCTTATAGTCCTTGTAGCTGCAATCGATGCGCAAGGCACGCATGCCCCAGGGCGAGGCACTCACGTTGCTGCACTCGCAGGAGCGGCGGGAGTTCCGAGCGGATTCCGGGTAGCAGAAGCGATCCACCTCCTCCGCAGCGTCGATATTCTCCGTGCGGCAAAATCCGGTGAGCTGCAGCAGCAGCAGCAGCAGGGCAAAGGTCGTTCTCCGCCTCGTCATTTCTAAACTGGCCATGGTGAAGGTTCTCGTTGCACTGAATATTTAGACGAGGATGAGTGGTTCGTGGTTCTTGGTTCGTGGCTTCCACTTCCATATCTTATCGCCGCACGGCGGAAAAGCTCGCGAGCTCTGTGACTCGATTTTTCCAATAAATTTATCAGCAGAATACTTTGGTCTTGCCCCGATAGGGTTACTCATTGGAGACCATTTGGTTGCGGCCGTGGTAAACAGAGACTGCGATGAGCCAAAGCCCGAGGCATTTTTGAATTCCATATCTTATCGGGCAGTGAAGCTTTGCCCCTTATCTCGCTCTCCCTATAAATAAGAGTATCTCCTCCTCCCAGGCCAAAGCTTTTCTGCTATCTGCCGATATCTATTTCATTAATCATTTCCCACACTCCCGAGGCGGCGGGTTAAGTCGGTGACATGGATTCACAATATTGATGGATCCATAAAGCCTCCAATTTCACACTCCGAAAAATGGCGGCCGCGTTCTCCAAATCACATTCGTTTCAAAAGTCACGACTAATCCCGGCTGGATGGGGGATTTATCTAGCTCATTGCATCGCAAAGTCAAGCCTTGGGTTCAAATTGTAATTACGCTTAATGCGTTTGACTGGGGATTTTCTTTTGAATCCAGGATATGTTTGGAGGCAACACTCTCCAGCTCCAAGGATTCCGCTTGTGGTTCTCATGCCGCTTAATTGCTGCAGGCTTTAAAGGTGTTTTGGGTTTGAGCAAGAGGTGTCTTTAGAATTTTAAAGGTGAAAGGATTCCATGCAGGAATTTAAGGGGATTTATATATACATTATTGATGTATATTACTCTTTAATTTTAATTAATCTGTATTTATTGATAGAATTTTAATTTATATTTTTATAACATTTGATAAACATTACTCTTATTGAAAGGTATGATCTTATTTTGTATATTGATAAAATCTTTTAAAATTGATAGTTATTGAACATAAGTAAGTTTCGTCAAGGACTTAATCATATAATTTTTTCCTTATTTAAGTTTTCCCTTTTTATACATATCAACCAAGTTAATTTGGAATTTAATTTTTTGCTTATTTTTATTGTTAAATCCTTAATTAGCATGACTACAAATGAAATAAGAGAGAAAGTAAAGAATATCCTTCCAGTTTGTAATTGGGTCATTGAGAATCGATCAATTTAGCTTAAATGAAAAAACATTTTAATGCAAAATATAGATAACTTTCTGAGTTTTCCAAATTTACCTGACTTTGATTTTATATGAAACATATTTGATATAATATTTAGATTTTCATTCACTTCAGATCATTTTTAAACTATTTAAAACTATTTTATATACTGCTTTATGCGTGTATGATAAACAACCAAGTACTATTAATTAGAAGAACATTTAAGTATATATTTTATATTTCAAGTCTTACATTTTCAGCTTTAAATATTTCTATGTATTAACAGAACGTTTATATGGCATCTATATAGTACAGCTTTTAAACTGTTCCGACTTTTATACTAATGATTCGATTACTATGCTATCTTAAGGTCCTACTGCTCTCATTGCAGAAGCTCTGGAGCTTAGTTACCTAATACTTCAAGGTAATACAAAAAATAAAAAATCATCTTGTGATGAGACTGACACTTCCTATAAAGTATCCTCTAGTCGAGTATTTTATCTTTCCGTCGCGCTACAGCGAACTTTATGGTGGTCTCTTTACGTTTGCAATTGCTTTTACTACTCGCACAATTCGCAGTGCCTTCGGGGCGATAGAACTCTTCTTTGTGTCAATGGAAAATTGATGAGGCTTACATAAGTGCACAGCGCCTCCCCCCGCCCGGCACAGACGACATACATACAAACGCCCGTTGTGGCATAGGCATTTGCATAAATTAAGGACTTTCAAAAACTCGGAGGCCCCCTCCATCCACGAGTTTTCCTTCTTGACTTTTCCACAATCGAGTGGGAAAAGCCAACACATGTAAAGCATTTAATGAGCTGTGTGTGTGCAAGTGAGTGAGTGTGTGTGCTTAAATTTATTGAAAATGCCAGGCACATGCTGGTGTTTGTTGGGCTTGGGGCTCGGTTTCCGCCCCTCAAGTCATTATTACAAGCAAAAATGTATTTTTAACTAAAAACTCATTAATTACACTGAAAATTGGGCATAGGTGTGTGCGATGTGAGTGTGTGTGGAATAATTACAGCATTACAAGCAATTTAATTAAAGCCCAATTTTCGCACATCTGCAATAATGGAATTGTTAATTAATAGGCCGAATCAAAAGCGGCCAGAGCCATCAATTGAGCCAGGCAGCTGTCGAGTGGGGATTCTCCAAAGGGTATTGTTACACAGAGGCCTCCTCCTGTTTTGGTCAGGAATTGAAAAATAAAATCCCCTCTAAACGTGCCAAACATGGCGAGTGCCAGGCCCTGCAGCAGTCGCCACGGCAGAATATTTATGAAAGTTTTAATATTAAATGGTTTTCTGATGCCATTCGCGGTACCCACAGGCTCCCAGGGAGGGGGGAGAGAGACAGGCTTAAACGAGGCGAAAGAGACAGATAGCAAGTGCTGGCAATCAATGGCAGAAATGCAATTTCCCGCACAGGATATGCAATCATTAAAAGCGCTTGATTATCCGCAGGCCAGCCGGCGAGCGGCATTGTCCTGCGCCCTCGCAGGATATAATGATGCCCCAACTGTCACAGTATGTTCCATCTATATATATGTATGTAGGTCCCAGTGCGACAGTTTATGGCGTCCTAATTGAATCGCTTGTCATGCATTTGTCTAATAATGGCGCATTAATTTGCCGTAATGTGGGGCCAGCTTCCGTTTCCCGGAAATCATCAGTCTGACTGGTGTGAAGGCCAGGGGAGTCCTGTCCTGCTGTATGCTAAATATCTCTGTCATGCCCTTTTAACTCCTCGACCAAGTATCCAGTACACACACCCACCCAGCACTTTCACATTTCTAATTGCCTTTGAAAGCGCTTCTGTCACGCAATTTAAAACTCGTAATTCCGCCAGACGGGGCCTAAATTCATTAGGCGGGCTTTAAGAGCTCACATTAACCCAAAGGCACACACACACACACGCATTGCTCGCTTGCGGTTGCCATTGGGATATCATTCTCTTTCGCTGCGCTCAATTTAATCGACAAATTTAAAGAAAATTATTGTCTCTAATGGGCAGACATGCCCACAGAATGCGACCTTTAACCGCAGGCTATACAGAGCGGTGCGGGGGCTATTGGCTTTCCCTTTTTGGCTTAGATCCCGGCAGCTGATAACAGTTGAATAATGAACAAATAATGGCTGGCACAACCTTCTTGTCTGCTCAAATATTAAGTATACGCCGGGGAGTCCGTGGAGCGAGCAAGCGAGCGAGCGAACGAACGAGCCGAGAAATGTGTTGTAAGACCCCATTGGAATAATAGATGAAGAATGGCTGTAATGCTAAAATGTACAAGCCCAATAATCCGTAACATAACTCAAAACGGCAGCGCTCCCTCAGCTGGTCACAGAAGATAATGTTAATTAGGGCAAAAATGTGCAGAATTTGGGATTTGCTTGACTGCTTTAAGCATACATTGGTTTAATTTCATTTTCTGCTGGATAATGCCATTAATTAGCAAATGATGTGCCAGATTTGCAAAGCAAAATCAACATACATGAAATGTGAGAGAGCATTTTCATATTGAGTAGTCAAGTTGCTGCTTAATAAAGGTAATTCACTCAAGGATAACTAGGTTTTGAGGTAACAGAACGAAAATTGTTTTGTTTGCTGATCAAATTAATTATTTTGAGATGTTTCTGGTAGTGGAATAATCATATTCTCTCTTATCTGGTTAGTTAAATCATTCATTTGTATGTTTTAGAGTGGGTTTCATCATTAAGAGATGGCATTCCAGCAAGCATCAGGCATGTGCCTTAAAATAATCATAGAACAAATCCCAAAATTCACCCTTCCATCCTTTAGAAAATGGAAATTTCTGTTTTGAATAATCATTTTGTACTTGTTATCCTTTGGTCTGCGGTTTCTGCCCTGCGAAAACCCTTAAAGAGCCTCTGCACTTTTAAAGCCAAACTGCAATTTTGTTCCTTGGAAAAAAGGCAATTTGCAGGCAGGCAGTACAACAGTTGTTGTTTCAATGCCAACATGCAAGGGCTGGAGTTTCATTTTTGAGAGTGTTGTGGCTGGTGCTGCTGGTCGGGCTTTGTTGGCCTTCGGGACGCAGGAGCAGGGGCAGGATCCTCTGTCAACAGTTCTGCTGCCGCTGCTCTGCTCCTCGTTGTAATTTGATTTGTTTTGGACGATTGCTGCTGCGGCTACATTGTTTCACAGCCGGATGATACTTTTGGCTGCACTAATTAATTTTGAGTCGCCAAACAAAAGGAGGAGCCGATGCCCAGGAGAGAGGCCCAGGATGCCCCCAATTGCATTGTCTTCGGCTTTGTTTTCGGCCTGGCCATAAATGTCAGCTGGGGCTGCATTTCCCAATTCAATCCAGCTGTCAATTTGAGTTACTCCTCTGCAGATATATAGAAACTCGTTCGGGAAAAGCCAAAACCGAAGCCGAAGATTTATTGCCTGTTGCCAAAAGCCCACAAAATTAATGTACTTCACAGTTGAGTTTAGCAGCTGCCCGGGGTTCTGCTCCGGGTCCGGCGAGTCCTCCGAGTCCTGTGTGTGCTCAGGCATGTGTGCCTGTGTCTGTGCGGCCTCTCTGTGTGTGCTTTGGCCCTAATGAAGTTGTTAATGCGAGTGCTGTCCTGCCAATTCCTTCGTCGCGATGCTACTTGCCCCCTGCACTTGTATGTCCTGTGTCCTGAGTACACACGAAAATCTAATAAGACGCTTACGTCTCTTGCTGTTTGGGTTTTGGGCTGTGTGTGTTTGGGCCAGGAGGCTTTCACACCCTTTCGAGGTCAAGTGGGGTCCCTGTCCCTGGCCCCCTAGGCTCTTACATAAGCCATTAGCCAGCGCAAAATGGCAGCCCGTGACAGTCATCTTGGCCTGTCCGTTCCTCTGTTCTTTCAAATTTTATTGCTTTGCTTTTTACGGTCAGCGTTTCCAATTTATATATGAGTCGAGTCGAACTCCCGGCTAGTTCTTCATCTTTTGCTTGGCCAGCATTTATTTTATGCCCCTTGTCCTTGATTGGATCGTAAACTTAAGTTTCAGTGTGCCAAGAGTCCTTGGCAATAATCAGCCGGGGGTAAAAGAGTTGCGCCATCAGCGTTTCAGGGAAGTCTTAGTGGAAGCACATAAAACAATATATTTTATTTTCATTTAAAAGCAATGAACATGCTTAAAAAATAGTGTAAATAAAAAGGGGTTTATAGATGTTTAATTATCTCTTATTCTTAGGCCAGAAAGGCAGTTTATATAAGACAAAAAGGAATAGTTTTTAAAGCCTTGTATATTTTATTTATTCCCTGATTCCGTAACTTTCATAACCAACTGCTTTCTTATTTTGTTCTCTGCAGCTTCAGTTTCTCCTCTTTACTCTCGTTTTTTTTTTCGTGTTTGCCAAGAAGGACACGAAATGAAAGCCAGACAAACTGCAGCAAGCTGCAGTTCGGGGCAAATAAATTAATCTTTCATTTGAAGCAGAGACTGGGGACCGGGGACTGCGACTACGCATCGAGCGCTCGCCTAATTAGATGAAGTGAAAGTGGGCGACGCCAGCGGAGACAATTGCAACTGTCAACCCGGCAGAGAACTGGGTCAATTGCCGGCTGGCTGGCTGAATCTGAATCTAGTGGATAATGGTCGTGCCGGGGCATATTTTAAGGCGAGACAATGCGCGCGGGGCGGCCGGGAGAGGGAGGAAATCTGGCAGCTGGCAATAAGTGCAGGCTAATTTAATTACGAGCTCAAAGTCTGAGCTGAAGTCCTCGAGATAACAAAAGAGATGCAGCCCAAAGTCGGGGGCAATCAAGTACCTGAACCTGTCCCAGGACACCGCCTCCGCACACACACACGCACTCGTGAGCCGAAGGATGTGTGTAATTGACAGCGCCAAAGCACACTTGACAGGCTCTCCTCTGGCACCCACCCACACACACACGCAGACACCTATAAAGCGCGCACACATGGCCCCGGGAAGTAGGCAACACTCTTGTTTGAAGCCGGGGCCAGATGAATATTAAGCGGGGCTCGTATGAAATGATTTTCGTAATTTAATTGAAACGTCAACATTCAGTGCACTCCCCCGGCCTTAATTATATTATGAGTGGCGCTACGCCACGCTGGCTTGGGTATCCCCAAGGCAATTTTCGATAATTGAAATTTTATGGCCCCGTCCCAGGGATTTTTGCTTTTCGCTTTGTCATGCCACCCCACGACTGCCGCCCAGACATATGAAATTGCGCAGAAAGCAACGAAAAACTGTCAATAAAAGTGACATCAAGGACTAAGAGCATTCGCCTGATAATTTATGTGTGGCGCCCACAGATTCGCCTGTGTCTCCCTCGGCATAATGCCCCTCGAATAATGTTTAATGCACAAGCAGCAGAGATAGAGAGTCACTTAAGATACACGCACCCTGGAGAGAGTGTATCCTGTATCTTGTACCTGGGCACACACACCCCACACACATACATCAAGTTCAAGAGCCAAGGACACGCCACGCCTCATTGAATGACTGGCGAATTCCGGGGCGGGGGACTTAGCCAGGTAAATTTATGCAGCACTTGTTATTGCCTTTGTTGCTCCCCCGCCTGATATTGAAACTCCGGCGTCATAAATATTTTTATGCTCCCCAGTAGCCGGCACAGCGCCTCTGTCTCCGCTTTTACTGCATTTGACAGATCTCCTCCACCTGTCGCCTCTAGATTTGTCATAAACAGACAGAAGCTGCAGGGGGAAAAAATAAAATAAAACACATAAATCCCCACATACGTCACCGGCAAGTTTTCAAATTGACCAAAAAGCAAAAAAGTTCCTGTTTCACTCTCTGTTCGTTTTTTATGATGCATTTAAAACTTTTGATTATGCCGCAAAGAGCGGTGGATGTCGGCGTATGTAACTTATTTAATTTCCTCCCTCAGCCCGCTCCTGCCGGCCGAAAAGTTCATTTAAAGTTTTGTTGCAGCCATAAATTCCTAGGCCGAAACCTAAAATATAAACAGCCCAGCCAAGTGGAGCGAGTGTAAATGTGTGTGTATCCGGCAGAAAAAAGTTAGATGCGGTCGTAAATCTGGCATTTGTCAGTTGCTGCCGACGGGATGCTGTGCCGCTTACCAGAAGCCACTGAGGGAAACTAAGGGGAGTAGCAGGTATTTTAGGGTGCACTATAAGAAATTGTCATCTATTTTCAAATAAAATTAACTATTTTCAAAGGATTTAATGTATAAATAGAAGCTCCTATAAATAGAACTCCTAATACAACGCCTTTCATTGATAGGTTTTGGTTTGTAATAACATAAGACAGATCCCTTAAATGAACTAATAATATCTTAACTAAATGTATTAAATAAAATCATCATTATCATCACTTAACAATTACATATTTGTCCTAAAAAATATAAATCTTTTTAAGGAACCGACCCCCTCCAAAACTGAATTCCCCTAGTTCCCGACACCCCCCAATATTTTCAGAAGAAAGCTCGTCCTTAATTTCTTTCCCTGTTAGTAGGGTAACCTCCACACATTTCCAATTTTCCCACAGTGCCTGGCGGAAAACGTGCAACTCAGTCGTCCTCTAATTGGCCTTTTTATGCACACAGGCACACTCGACATCATTTCCATTTCCAGGGCCATTTCCGTGCCAAAGCAGTTTATCACTCTAACTATGCACATTCAGTGGATCCTCCTGCTGCCCTCCATCTCCTACGGTACCCCTTACTCGCTCCTGCCCCGTGCTGCACCATTTCGATTCAATATTACTCATACGTCCTGGATGCCGGCTGCCTTCTGGGCACAGCGATTGCCGTTGGGCTAACGAAGCCCTTGAAAAGGGGGAGGCGCGACTGCAACTAGAACGCAAACAAACTGCAGCCGGGTGTCGGGCGTCCAGCTTTCCCAGCTTTTGCCAACTGCAACAAAGTGCTAATCTGGAGGGCAGGGGAACGGGGGCAGGAGCTGCCGCTCCTTCGCCGCTTAATCGCCATGTGCGACAGGCTTAACTTGTCGGCTTTGAGTGTCAGCGCTGAGCCTCGTTTAGCCTTTGAGTGCCAGGGGGCTGGGTTGGGTTTCGGGGTTAGGTTAGGGAGGTGCATGGGTTAGGGAATCGCACTGGGGTTGGTTATGGCGGGATGGAGATGTGCCCTGGTGCGTAACTCGGCTGACATGTTATTAGTTTCATCAGCGAGAGAGCCGCCGGGGAGGAGGCTCGTCGAAACTTGTTCCACGTTTCCATTCCATTAATTGAGTCCTGGGGCAGTCGTGGCACTCGGAGGACGCGACGCGTCTCCACAGATAATCCAGTCGTGTTCCGCCTTGGGCTGCTGATTTATTAAACCGATTATTTCCCAATTTTCTTTAGTTGCTGATTAAGGAAATATTTCGTTTAATTGCAGCCATTGATTTATGGAGCAATTACCTCCTCATTTTTTTGTTATCTTCTTGGTCTTTATTTGAATTCAACCTTTGACATTATTTAATTAATATTTTATCTTGGAAAATATGATTTATTTATCCCATAATGAATTTCGCCATGATTAATGTATTAAACAACACAATAAATCTGTCTTGCGTCGAAAGATTTGATTTACTGATTTAATTAAATAATTTGTTGGCTTATTTACTCCACTATTGTTTGACTATTTTTTGGAATATATATTTTACTGTCCATAAACAAAATGTCCTTTGTGGACTAAATGAAGTCCCCGTTCGGAGCTTGATTTAATTCGCTTCTTCGATTTATCCATAAACCTTTTATAGAGCAACTCCCTCAATTTCAGTGCCGTATTTATTGGAAATTCCTTGGCCAGCAGCTCGCCAGCTCAGCCGTTCCAAGCACAATTGAACAATAATGCGACAGCCTCATTTAATGCTCTTACCAACGGCGGCGGCAAACAAAGACAGGACGGGGCAAACACAGGACATGGACATGGCAGGACGTGGAGGGTAAGGTCGAACTTTGCTTCGCTTTGGTTGTTTAGAGCTGCTTTCGCCTTCATTGTTCGACAATAAAAAGCTGTTGTTCATTTTTATGGAGTAACGCCTTGTGCCCGCCGTCGCCTTATCCCTTCCTCTCCGTGGTCCCTCTACCAGTTCCCAGATCCTTTCTGGCATTGCCAGGATGGAGCCAAGTCGGCAGACGTCGTCATTGTCCCGGCGTTGTCGCCTTGCCATTATTATTGTGAGAGACGACACAAAAACAAGAGGGAAACAGCGGCAACAACAAGGCACTTGGCCAGATTCACTGGTAAAAAAAATGTTTAAATAATATATGATGTTTGATTTGAACTATAGTAAACATAGATAAAAAAATATGAGGAATTCATTTTATAAATATAAAAATTAATATCCAACCTAAAGATCCAAGATCTTTTCAAAAACTTTCTATATTTGCAAGAAGGTTTGTCACTGTGAATTTTAATATTTTTTCAAAATTATATTAAATATTTCTTCCTCAAAATTGATTAATAAATGCATTTTTTCAGGATTTTCATTAAACATTTCGGTTTTTAATATCTCTTTGAGCTCCCCTTTCATATCCTAATTTTCCCTGAGTGTGCCTCAAGCCGCCATTGAAGTGCGTGTGTGTGGGTGATGTTGTTGTGTTTCTTGGGTGTGTGGGTGGACGACGTACATAATGAGTCTGCGTGGCAAGTACAAAAGTTTATAAATATGATGGAATAATTAAAACTTGGCGCCAATTTGAAGGCCCTCCGCCGAGTCGAAGGTGGCCGAAAAGGCTGTCAGCAACAAAGGCGGCAAAAGGCGAAGGAAAAAACAAGGGGAAACCCAGGGAAATCCCCCGCGGCCACGCCCCCTTTTGGCATTGTTTTTGGCCTTTGGCACCGCTTGCCCTTTGGGACTGTTGTGTGTGTGTGTGTGGGTGTTTCCTTTGAGCCCGGCCGCAATTTCTCCTCTTTTTTTTCGTGTTCTTCGGCAAGGATGTGAGAATTTGTATGCTTTATGTTTTGCAGATGCTTAGAAAAGTTTTTGTTTTCGTTTTCTTTTTCGTTTTGTTTTGTTTTTCTTTGGTGCGCTTTAACTTTGTTTAGCAGCAGCTACCTTTTCCCCTTCCATTTCCAAGTGTTAATTATGCAACATTAATTAAGAGCCGATGTGGATGGATATGATGCTTTAAGCAGGCCTCACAATGGGACTTTAAAGATGGCACTAGCATCGCCCCGCCTCCGTCGAGTGTTGCATTCAAAGGCAGCCACCATAATTATGTGCACACATAAGTATATGAAAAGCCTGGCAGGAGACTCCAAGCAGGCCACTCAGCCGGGGTTTATTTGCAGAGTCACAAGACACACGGAGACACATCCGGAAATGCGCTGCGACTCGGCATTTGGTTCAATGAACCTCAATGACAGCCAGCTCTGAAGGCAGCTCGGCTCTCCAAGGCAGCCGCTCCAGAAACTCCAGAAGCTCCGGCAGCTCCATCCGCTCCAGCAGCTCCACAGATTCCCTGCAATCTGCTAAACTTTAAGTCCAACTTGACGCTGGGGGCAATAAAAACGTAAAACGTAGAAAAGTTCGCCACGGCGAAAGAGTTACGGGTTTTTCGGTCGACGTGAAACATATTTTGCACTCGTCGGACGCCGTAACACATGTTCAGCTCAGCTCGTTTAATGGGCACCAAGGTGAGCTGAGCTCTTCAATTTGTTTGAATTTGTTTTTGGTCTGGGGAAAAGTTTACAAAAATAATCCCAATCCCGGCACAAAAAACACGGAGTAAGCTGCCAAGAACTTGTCCTGTCTTCTCACCGAGCGAGTGTTAGTGTGTGTGTTGTATCTATGCTGTAAATCCTTTTCCTTCGAAATTGTTGCTGTCCGGAATATATGTATATACATGTTATATGTTGTGTGACACGGCCAGGCGTGCCATGATGAATGAGGGAGGCTCGCTTTCGGAATTTGCCCCGCTTTGCCCTTTTGAGAAATGCAACCCTCTGTTAGACATGTCAATTTCCAGCCTGATGCATCGCACAAAAAGGCTCGAGCCGGAGCAGGGGCAGGAGCAGGAGCGGCCGTAGGGGCAGGTGACAGGTGGGTCGAGGGTACAGGCGGAATTGCGTGGCTGAAAAGCCAAAGATTTTCATCCAATTTGCAAAAGTGGAATACGCATACGCCCCGTGGTCTTCAAAAAGTTCGATGCGACACGTGAGCGTACACTCAAAATCGAAGTAACTTGCACAGAGAGAAATGGGTATATGGTAGAGGTGTGTTTTTTATATCTTGCATTTATTCTGGAAATAAATTTTCCTAAAGTTTCAATATTTCGCCTTACCTTCTTTAGGCAATCCTTCCCTAATTTTTCTGTCTGTAAATCGAATCAATCCTTAAAGTCCCTGATTAGTTTACATTCTCAGTGTCCTTTATCTCACAGAATGTATCGTTTCTCTCAGTGTGTGTTTCTCATAAAGGGTGGGGGACATGTGTTGCCAACGTGCCTGCCGGCAAGTCAAACATTACGACATTACGCGCTTTCCAATTCACCTGTGAAAATCATTTTCTTCGTTTCCCGGCAAAAAAAAAAAAATAATAACAAGAAAGAACGAGCGACACGAATAAAAACAAAAAGTCGGCTCGAAGTCAGAGGCGGAATTTTTGGCGAATTTGCCTTGTCAAATGTTGGAGGAGACGTGACAAGCATTAGCTACAGCTACAACCTACGGAGAACAACCGACAACCTGTGCTCCATAATGTCGATGTCGCTGCATGTCTTCATGCCGGACCCGGAGGTGGAAGAGGAGCGGAGGCTGGAGGATTTTGTCCCGGGGAGAATTCCGCCGTGTATGTAGTTTGGCATATCATTTCGTCGCCAATTTGAAAATCGTTGATATGCATGCGAGGCAGACGACCTCCAGAGTGAGGTGTAAACACAGAGGACGTGCGTGGGCGGGTTAAGGGGTTGCCAATCAAATCACCTGCCACCACGTTGTCCTCAACACATCGCAGGTATACCTATATATGGGAGTCACCAAAAAGTTTGCCTCCACCGCCCCCATCGAGTGCAAAGTGCTTTCTGCTGTTTTTTGACAGCCACGAAGCCTCAACTCAAAAAATGTGGCTAACTGACTAACCCCATAAAAGTCTTTAAAATCAAATATTTGTCGGCAAAGGGCTGCAATATGCAAATGGAAATAGAAATCGAAATCGAATATTCGGAATTAAATGCGTGAGCGTTTGCTCGCCCAAAAGTCGAGTAGTTTGTTGAATCAGGAATTACGGCAAATAAAACTACAATTGGTTCGCATTTACATTTCATTGAGTAAATTGCACAATTGCAAATGGCATTGCAGAGGGGAAAGGCGGGGCTGGCTTCGTTTCGAACCGAAAGGCCAAAAGACTTGAAATACTCTAAATAAATGGCATAACATTTTCCCCCATTTCCCCACTCGATCTCGCATGAGAGCACTTGCCTTTTCCCCAGATGGAAGATGGCCTGAGAAATCACATAAAAATACAGTCTGTCAGACAGACACTGGGGGAACTCTCTGGGCGCTGCTCAAGTTCCTGGATTTTTATTGCCATATATCCGAACTTATGGCTGGCAATGCTCGAATAACAAAACGAAAGCGATAACGAAAACGAAAACATTTCGACTTCAGTTCATGCTCACAAATTGTTTCTCAAATGAACAATTTTAAATTTTCACATTCAATAAATTGCTGCTGCCGGGAAAGCCGACAAATTGCCGACTGGGGGGAAAGAAGTAATTTCTTTGTTTTCCTTATTGTTGTGTTTTGGGTAAATGAAAAAAGTTTTTTGTCAATTGTGTCGACTTATTATTAGCATTATCACTTTTTATCTAGGCCCAAATACACTTATCAAAGAGCAAATGAGCAATATGACAGGGTAAGGGGAATATATTTATAAACAATATTGTCGGGATCAAAATAATATTTTATTAATATTTTATATCACTAGTGCCACAGAATTCGCATTTAACAACTATTATTGTATTGCAAAGAGAAGAATATTTAAAATCTATTCGGTTGATTAAAGATTATATTGTTTCTTTAGAATTTAATTTAAAATTAGAAGTTAATTCTAAACTCCTTTTTTGTAAGACATTTTTCTAAATTTGTTGACACTAATACAATTGTATTTATGATTAGATTTAAAAAAAAAGGGTGATAAACTTGCTAATGAAAATTAATCTTAAAAACCTAAATGTGTTTAAACTATTATATTCTGATAAAACCCTAATTCCCATTAAAATCTCTATTCTATTCCAAATCTAACTTTCTCTTCTCTGTCTCTCCAATAAAAACCCATTAAATTTGTCACAATCTTGCCGCCCTGAAGTACAAATACTCCTTGAAGTGAAAGTGTAGCTGGAGAAGAAAAATGCAAATGACTCTCGATTCCGGTGAAGCGCAAATGGCGTCGAAATTGAAAATCAAGATGACTTCTTCTAGGAGAATAGGGCGAGCGCGGCGTCATGAATACAGATACCGGGGGCGACTACAGGTACACCTCGCACTCTCGCATCCAGGTGTGTCTGGTGTGGGTGCGTACGCATGTGTTTGTCTCAGACATTTCGATTACTTTTTGAGTGGTTCCACTAAGGTTTCCCCTTCTTTAGCCCGGGAATTGCTGCATCCGCAAACTTTGGGGTCTCATAAAATATGTAGACCAGTAATACCTGGGAGGGGGAGTGGGGAGGACGGGACGGGGCACACAAAAGGCAGCGCAAATTACTGAAATATGCATGCGACTCGCCATGGCCATTATCGGGGGCTTCCTTTTTGGCCCCGCCGAAGAAGTACGAGCATCGGGGTCCATCGAGGCTACGTGCCGGGAATGCCCAATAGATGGCCATTGCCGGACTGGCCTGGACTTGGGACACTCATTTCGGCCATGTCAATGGCATTCGGTTCGCAGGATGGAGGCATTTGTGGTTTTTGAAACTGCACGCATTTGATTGCGTTATTGAAATTGACTGGGCTGTGTCGGTGGCTTCATTACTATAATGTCGTGGGCGGGAGCGGGCCAGGGCCTAGGCCTGGGCGAGGAATTCAATTATAAATGCCTGCAGATTTCCAGGTCTGCCGTGGCTTATGAATATAAATCTGCTGGCTGTGCGACGGCGGCGGCAGCTTCGACTTAATTGCCATTGGCCTAGGCGCAGGTGAGACGGGGCGGCGGCAGGTAAGTAATTATTTACTTGATGATGTCGCCTCTGGCAAAGTTAAATTAAATGAGGATTATGTGAGCTTTTTAATTAACTTAGAGCCCGGCAGGAGCTTCTGTCTTGCTCAGCTTAAATTTAAATGTGGCGCCTACGGCCTAGATCGATAGCAGACTATCGACGATAACAGCCGCTGCTTATCACTTATCACTAGCGGCAGCCCTGGAAGCCCTCAGCTGTTGCCACAAATCAATTCAATTAGCAGGTGAAAATCGCGTATACGTTTGTAGAAATATTTATAAATATTTACTAGACAATATGGCCCTGCGACGCTGTCATCTGAACCCGAAGAAAACCCTCTTCCTGCTGTGCGACATCCAGGAGAAGTTCCGGCCGGCAATGCCGCTCTTCGACAACATGGTCAAGAACGTCGACAAGCTGGTGGGTTGAACTTTGATTGATCTCTATCTGAGCACTCAGATTAACCCCCGTAATCCGTGGCAGACCAAGGCTGGAAAGGCTCTCGACGTGCCGCTGATTGTCACTGAACACTATCCGGAGAAACTGGGCAAGACCGTGGCCCAACTGGATGTGAGCCATGCCAAGTTGGTGTCCGGCAAGACGCTCTTCAGCATGTTCACTCCCGAAGTAAAGGCTGTGATCAAGGATATATTCAATGATAAGCCGGAGGATGTGGTGTTGTATGGACTAGAGGTGGGTTCAGATCGTATACGTAATTTTTTCCAAAGAACATTCAGGTTTTATAATCTGAAATGGTTATGAAATCACCTGAAATGATGCCCAAAAGTATGCAGATGAACTTTTTTAAGCAAGTTTGAATCTAACTTTTTTACAATTTTCAAAAAAAGGTACGTTTTTCACTAATCAAAATTCCTTATTTTCCCACAGTCCCACATTTGCGTGGAGCAAACCGCCATCGATCTCCTTGAGCAGAACATCAACGTCTACATTGTGGCGGACTGCTGCTCCTCCAGGCTTAATCAGGATCGGGATCTAGCTCTGGATCGCCTTCGCCAAGCGGGCTGCGTGATCACCACCAGCGAGAGTGTCATCTTCGATTTGGTACGCGACAAGAATAACGTCAAGTTCGATGCTATTCGGAAACTGGTAAACCAGCCCTCGGTGGACATGGAACTAACGCGCAGTGGCAACGGACAGCCGGTGGGCAGTGCAAAGCTGTGAGGAAACCCCACGTCCATCTCTATGTCTCTTTGTCTGTATGTATGTCCCTGTGTATGTGATGATGCCAATTGCATTTATATAACCATCATGCAGCAAAGTGTTTTTTCCAAGGATAACCGGATGGAGGGGGAAAATGGGCAAAATGGGAACAGCACCCATTTAAGTTGTCATTTCCGTAACATATTCCAATGGTCGCGCACAATGGGCGAGTCCATATTTGAATTTAACACTTAACAATGGCCTCGAATGGCCTCCCTTCCGGCGAGGAAGTCTCTCCGCCGCCTTGGGCCCATTTCCGCCCGGGGTTCTTATTATGCGAATGACAATGCGTATTTTATGTACAGCCATTGCCACGCCCACTCCTGCACCCATTTTCCATTGATTACAAGGCTGAGAGTTGCGTCGTAACCTTTTATTTGTACAATAGGGAACGGCAGAAGGAAATCAGCGACGCATTTGCGGGATCTTAAAACATAGGACCCTCAGTGGAGGCGATGGTGGCCATGGGGACTGACCGTTGGATGCACTGGGCGAGGCAGCTGAGGATGCACTTGATGGGAACGAGGTGGATGGGAATGCACTGGATGGGATCGAGGTGGCTGGGGATGCACTGGATGCGAATGAGGAGCCTGGTGATGAACAGGGCGCGGCTCCTCCCGCTTCGGATGGGCATCAATGTACGCCAGAGCCCGGAGGATCGCCTCTGGTGTGGGTGGCGGCGTGGGCAGCAGATCCCCGTGAGGATGATAGCCATTCTCATCGGCCGTGTAGGAGACTTTAACCGGCAGACCCTCCTTCGAAATGAAGTGGTACTCGCCGTTCACCTGGTGCTCATCCCCAGCCTCGCCGGCACCAATGCCGTTGGTAATGTCAAAGCCGTACGAGAACTTGCCATGGCCGTCCTCCTTCTTGTACTGCTTTGCCACATGGGCGTGGGCATCGTCATCGGTGGCCACACAGGCACCGATCAGCAGGACGAAAGCCAACTGCAGGAGGATGAGAGTGAGCACAAGGATAACTCTGGATCATCAACTTACGTATTGGAACATTCTGTAAGAATAGGAACGACTCAACTGTTGCCCCCCAAAACCAGGCCAAGGGCTTAAATACCCAGAGACGGGCATGTAAGTCGTCAGCTCCCAAATTCCTGTGTAACCTGTTGCTGGTGCTGCCCTCGATCTTCTCGAGTCATAAATTATGAGCATCACAAACGTTTAATTGTGGGCAAATAACAACACTCTCTCCGTCGCATTCCACGCATTATGACAAACAGCAGCGTTGTAAATATGTACTAAGAATATTTATATATTAACTCGTAATCATTTAGCCAAGGTCACGCGATCACTCGTCCAGTTTGGGATGAAAGCCGGTGGCATCTGCTGTGTACGTCACCCGGATCTGCTTGCCATCTTCGCCGGGCAGAAAATATTCGCCCTGAATGCCGTTCACGTTGCCCTGGGCTTTCACCTGGATCCCGTTGCTAACGCTGGTCTCGTGGTTGAATTGTCCGGCTCCGTCCAGATTCTGGTGGTTCTCCGCCTTCAGGAGCACGGCATTGAAGTCATCCTCATTGCAGCTGGCCAAAGTCACCAGCAGAGCTAAGACAACAGCCTGGAGGCGGATGTAGTTATGTATATTTATTTGATATGAAACTCAGTTTCAGCCAAAACTCACGTATTTCAGCATTATATTAGAGCAGAAAATAGATTGAAACAATGGACCAATGGCCAGCGGGCTTTTATACTAACTTCGACGCACCGGCTCGCCCACTAAACGGGTTTCCGTCTCATCTGCTAATGACTGCGATTAACCAGACAGCCATGAATATCAAATTGACGGCGGCTCAATCGCGTCTGCTTCTGGCACAAGCCAGCCTCCCCCAAATTAATTAAACCATTTCACAACTCAGTTAACTTTTAATATTAAAGATTTCCCAGGTGCTCGTTCTAGAAATACTTGGCTTGATTTTCCGGCTTCTTTTCCTTTTTTGGTCTCCACATAGCCAGCCTTTTCAGAACCTTGGGCAAGTCACTGGGAAATTTTGGACTGTCCAGGGGCACAGCCTGCCTTAGTAGAGCATCCTGATCTAAGGATTCCTTTTGCAGAGGATCCTGACCCAGAGGTTTCTTTGAAAATTGTTCCTCTTCGTTGTCTGCCTGTTTGACTGGCTCCTTGAGACTCTTGATATACTTTGCGGCACTCTCCTGGGCAGAATTTTTGAGGGCATTCATGTCCCAGTCAACGTTCAGCTTCGACTTGAGCTTATCAGACGCATATTCACCCTTTGAGCTGAACAAATTATGGAACATACTCTTCAGATCCTGATCTTTTGACTCGTCAAAAGAGCGATAAGGCCTTGAATCACATTTAATTCCTTTTTTGTCCAACCCTCGCTTAGAATCCTTTTCAACAGGCAGCTCCTGACCTGAATTCCCCTCCAGCAGCTGTTGGAAATCCTGTAAAACAGGTGCAGACGGCAGATCCTCCGGCAGGTAGCCACGACTTTTCAGGTAAGAAAACGGCGGCTCCCAGTTCTCGATTAGGTCGTTGACGATGCCTTTAACGTTAACGTCTTTTGAATTGCCGGCAGCCGCCGCAAATGTATAAAATATAGGAATAACGTGAAAAATAATATAAATCATTTTGAACGATTTTATTATTATATTTTTGAAAATGCAATTTGAAAACCGACTATCGATTGCTTGTGTGGTTGTCGGCCTATCGATAAGTCAGAGTGACAGTTAAGTTAACGCAGCCCTGGACCACAAAAAACAGCTGTTGTGTTGTAGCAAACGTAAATTTTTGGGCACAAATTTTAACAACTTTGGAGTTTTCTATAATTCCAAACCATTTTCAGGGCTTTGAGTAGAACGCTTACAAACGCAACGCCGAAATGGTCATCACCAACAACACAACTCTGCCCGAGGAGGCGGAGCTGGACACCCAGGAGCTGAATCTTTCGTCGGCGGCTCTGCGGGCAGGGGCCTTTCATTTGGGCAAGCAATGCGAGCAAGCCAACAATGTTAGTACATCACCATCGTATCCTAGATACTCCCAACGGCAGTGCTTAACTGCCAACCAGCTTCAAGCGGAGCTGGTGCCGGCGGAGACCACTAAATCCTACCGCTTAAGTTATATAACCTAACCTCAAAACGCACCGTCCTCGGTTTGTTTACGTTTTGTTTTCCATGTAAATTTGCAGGAGTTCATGCTCTGCAGACAGGAGCTGGACGATCCGCGAGCCTGCTTGGCGGAAGGCAAGGCGGTCACCGGCTGCGCCCTGGACTTTTTCCGCAAGGTGAAGAAGACCTGCCATGAGGAGTTCATGCAGTACGCAACTTGCCTGGACAAGAGCAGCGGTACAATGGCTTTCTCACAGTAAGTGTTTGAAGGATTATATGGTTTGAAGGCGTATAAGACAAGTTCTGTTTCATTTCTGCAGCTGCCGTAAGACGCAGGGTGTGTTCGATAAGTGTGTTAAGGATAACTTCGACTGGGATCGTCCTTCATACGGCTACTTCGCTAGGGCCAAGGTGAGTTCTTGTCACAAACTATTCTATGCGCCGATTAAACCCATTCTCTAAATAGGTGATCAAATCTGCTCGCGACCCCCCCAAGAAGGAAGAGAAGGTTTCCTATCCCGACGCCACTCCAGGTCTGCCCGAGGATTACCCCAAGCCCCCGGCCAAATACGGTTCCCGCTTCCACTGGCTGGAATAGACACAGCTGCTAGCAAATAGTGAAATATGAAAGAAAGCGTTCATCTTAACATAAACTCTTGTTTCCATTAGTATTAGATCTCTTTATTCTATCGAATCTTCTTCCGTGACAAAGTTTGCTTGATCTTGGCCAAAATCTGCAGATATTGGTTGTTGAGACAGCAGCCGCAGTAGCTGACGGGAAAGCAGGCGCTTCCCTCGATGCGCCGTTCCATGGCATTGTTTGTGTAGAACACCCACGATATATTTTCCTCGCCCAGCACCAGCATGATCTTGTCGTAGCGATAGCTCTCCACACTGAACAGATTCGCGTCGCCTGTGATGATGCGCCACTCGGCATAGCGTAGATTGACGTCCGGCGGCAGTTTGGAGCGCTCCCGCATCATGACATGCTCGAACCAATCGCGAACCTGGATGACCGAGCCCGTGGGCGGATGCTTTCGGATCTGGTAGCTGATGTGTGGGTACAGCGGATGACTGTGAAAAGGAGTTCGTTCTAATAAATTTCTGGCTATTCCCTCCTTAAACTCTTCTCAGTACTTACATGTGCGGCGCATAGGCCAGGCGGACTAGCACGAATTCAACTTTCTCTCGAGGAGCCATCTTCTTGAAGGAGTTATTTATTCAATTTAGAGCGTTCGAAACGCTTCGGAGGCACTGCTAGGCAATACTGATGAGCTTGCTTTAGCCCGCGGACTATATATACGCCTAAATGTTCAGGTAGAATCATACCCACAGCAGATGGTAGCCTAAAATCCCTGGAATTTACCTGACTGATACCTGGATTGGTTTTTTCATTTACAGTTTTATTGCTAAAAGAATCCTTAGCCTAGACAGGGGAACTTTACTCGGTGTACCACTTCGTGCGCTTGGGCTTCTTAATTTTACCTCCCGTGACGCCCTTGACACCTCCGCCATCCTGATTGCCACTAATCATGTTCTTGTACTTATTAATTAGGGGTCGCAGTTCATCCTTCTCCTTCTTGCGACCCTGCTTGGGTCGATTGTTAGCCTTGCGCTCGGCCAGGTGGGATTCCCGTATCTTCTTGTTCTTTTGCTTGCGCTTTTCTGTCTTCACCCGTTTCATGTGCTCCTGGGCCTGCTCCATGATCTTCTTCTTGGAGCGCATCTTCAGCGAGGTGCCCGGCTTGGCTGCCGCACCTACGAAATCGCTCTGCACATCGCTGGCCTGCTGCTTCTGCTCCTTGGCATTGCCTTCGAGCTTGGCCGCCCGCGTTGCCTCCAGTTTCTTGATGTGCTTCTGCAACTTGGCTTTGTTGTCTGTTTGGGGGCCTGCTGGCTGGTTCTTTTTGCCATTTCGCTGCTGTTGGCGACGCTCCTTGCGCTGCTGTTGTTTGGCCTGGTATGTGGGATTGTTCAGCTTGGAGCGTTCCGTCCGCTTTTCCTTCACCTTGTGCACGGCTCGATCCTCTATACTGAAGGCCACAATGGGTCGCTAGTCAAAAAGGTTTAAAGATTAATAAATGAAGGAAATTTAATACAAAGGATAAGCTTACATGTTGATTTCCAAATATGCTGGGATTGTTGTTTAATTTACGCAGAGCCGTTAAGGCCCTCTGATGTGTGTCAAAGGATAAGAAACCGAAACCCTTGGATTTGCCCTGCGGATGCTCTGGCGTAACCTTTTGTTCCCGCATTACTCGACACTCGTGGGGCCGGAAACCAGTGTACGTCAGAGCCATTTGCTTAAGCTTCTCGTTGTCGTAGTTCTGGGGAAGATTGTGGATGGACAACCGGTTTCGGGAAACAAATCTAAGAGAGGTAAGGGATACGTTAGATATATATTAGCTGAAATTAATTAAACCCATACCGGTTCAAGTTCTTTAGCACTTGGGTCTTAACCTGCTCCAGTTCATGGCGTTTGGTCATGTCGGAGGCGGAAACTCCGTCGGCTGCCTTAGATCCGGACATGATAAGACCTTCTCTGGCCAGATACAGGTTCCTAGAATCCTTGCCAACGTCGTCTTTGCTCTTCTCTTGCGATTGCTTCGACTTCATCTCCTCGCGACTGAGCGCGGGGTGAGGATCCAGCACTTCGTCCATCAGCTTAAACTCGGTGCCAGCCTGTAGGCAGAGATCTGCCGATTCCTTGGCCTTGAACTTCACAAAGGCAGTGCCTTTGGAGTGACCAGATACGGCTTGACGATTGATGATGGCATAGTTGACCAGTCCAAACTTGCGGCACACCTTTCGCAGATCCGCGTCCTCGGCGTCGAAGGGCACATTCTTGATGAAAACCGTGCAGCCTTGTTGGACGTCATTGGAAATTTGTTTCTCCTTTTTGACATTTTTAATATCTAGCTTGGATTTTAATTCGTCTTTGTCTTCTTTCTGGTCCTCATCCTCCTCATCTTCCTTCTCGCTATCGCCATCATCGTCCTCACCATCATCATCGTCACCTGATTCCGCCTCCGATTCTTCCTCTGAGTTTGCCTCCTCGTCTCCATCTTCTTCATCGCTTTCCACCTTGATTTCCTCTTCCTCCTTCACCTCCACCTTGGGCTTCTTTTCCTCCGGCTCCTCCTTAGGATTTTTGGCCACATACTCATCCTTGCCCAAGGCCCAGTCCACGAATATTTTGCGCCCCAGCAGCTCCTTGCCATTGGAGTGTAGAATAGCCTTGGTGGCCTGGTTGATGGTCTCGTACTGGACAAAGGCACAGCCCACCATCTTGCCGTCGCCCCGCTTCAGAATGTGGACATCCTCCAACTTTCCCCACTGCCCAAAGTGCTCCCGCATCGATTCCTCTGTGGATTTGTAGCTGATGTTTCGGACGATGAGGCGCGCCCGCTTCTTCTGGCGCCGCTCCTTCTCCTCCTTGAGCCGTTGCGTGTTGAACGGATTGCGACGCTTCCGGGCCGGTTCTCCATTGCTCCCCGTATCCACCGAATCATCCTTCAGAGGCTTCATTTTTTTGAGTTCCATATTTCTAGCGCTGCACGTGGAACTCAGTATGACCGTACATTGGCCGTTAAAAAATACCAGCCATGCGGCGGTCCATTCCATTCCATTGTTTACATCGCGAAATGCCGACAATATTGTATTTTTAAATATTTATTTTTTCAACAATTTACAACATAAACTAAAAATCAATGTATGTTATTTAGCCGTGAATAGCTGGTGGAACTCCGAGGGCGTCTTGAAGTAGTCGACCAGTAGCATGGACGACCGATTCCCCAGTTTGTACATAATATGGCTCCAAGGATTTAGGAAATTTTTGTATTCCGAGATTTGTCCCTTTTCGAAGTAGTGCTTCACTGTCCCCATGGGCAGTTGGGACCCGTATACAGCCACGTATCTGAAAGGGTGACGGAGTAAAAGAACACCAATCGAATAACCAATAGTGCGGACTCACTTGTCGGCACTCTTGTATATCCTCAAGGGGTACTTGGCCACAAAAGTGCGTATCGCCAGGTTGATGAGCACAAAGCCCCCCAGGAAGTAGTACAAATCCGATTCCTGGGACACCAGTATGGCTATGTCCATCTTCTGGACAACGTTGACAACCTGCCAGGTGGTGGCCCAATGATAGGCGGCCACCAGACCCAGAATCGAGGTCGTGGCGGTGGATATGTTCTTGGTCCAGGTCACATAGTTCTCGATGGGGGCCCGATAGATCAGTTTGTAGTTCTCCGTCAGCCTATCGCCATACAAAAGCTTCCGCTCCACATCGCCGGAGGCCACATTTCGCCACTTGCAGAGCGCGGCGCTTGTGCTGAATTAAAAGGGTGGTTAAATCGGTGGAGACAGGTGACTAACTACTTACTGCAGAGTTTGGAGGTGGAATTTAGGCGCCAAGGACCTTAAACTTAGCAATTTCGAAGTCCTTAGAATCGCCGCACACATTTTGTTTTGATGTAACGACTGTGTCTTCGTCTGTTCGTCGGATGGGCTGGCCACACCTCTTATGGATACCAAACACGGAGCAGCTGTTCGAATCAGCAGGCCATGGAGCGGGGCTGGACGTAGTGTCAGTTTGTTTACGACTCCCCATAATCATTATTTTACTTACATTCGGTAGATAAACACCTTCTAGTGAAGTGTATTTTTTCTAAGCACAATTTACTAGGAACACGTATATGTAGGTTGGTGAATTTTGTTTATATTTTTGTATCGAATTATGGATTCGAAACGGGCGGCTCCCGAGACTGGAGATGGTCCATACCCGAAGCGTGTAGACACCACCGAAGATCAGGATAAGTTAGAAGAGCACGGCAATTCAGTGTCGTTAGAAGCCACACAACATGTTGCCCCCTACACAGGCAACATATCGCTGGAGTCGTTCATGTTCCAGCCCGTTTCGTGGTGTAACACCTCTGAGATCGACCTCGAACTAGAGAAGAGCGTCATTGGCGGCAAGAAAAGTAAGTTAACAACCATCTAGTTGAGAGAAAATAATTGTCGACGTGCCTATTCCTAATATTTCCATTTAATCCCCGGCAGAGTTATCACACACAAAAGTTTCGCGCCGCGAGCAGGCCAAGTCTCGCCGCGAAGACACCATGAAGGCTTTGGCCCTAGAGCGCGAGCTGACCCTCAAACCGGGACAAAATACCGCATCCGTGGCGCTCGTCGTCCGCTTCCCTGACCCAGAGATCACAGCTTCCATTCTAACTGACCTGTCCAAAGATATTCGTGATGTGGTCATGCCGAACAGCGTGGCTCCGCGCTACTGCCTGGTTTACCTTAAGAGCGGCGCCGATGTCGAGGCAGCCATTGCCGACATAAACAAGGTACGCTTCGGAACCGGGTTCCTACAGGCGGAGCATAAACACTTCTCGGACGAGGAGCAGGCAGATTTCATAGATCCGTGCTCCTTGTATGTAAGCAACATACCGTTCAACATGACCACATCGGCCATAAAGGCCTGCTTTATTAACGCTCTAAGGGTGGACATCGGAGTGCTAAAGCGCGAGAAGCGTGCTCGCTACGCCTTTGTACGTTACGCCTCTCCCGAGGCTGCCACATTTGCGTTTAGACAGTTGGTCAGCTGTCCCCTGAATGGGCGTACTCTCACAGTTCGCTTTCGGCGGCTCAGAAAGCGCTCAGGCATTCCTATGGTTCAGTGCATTAACTCTCTCGTCACAAGTGGTGGCGCCGGCGGCGATGACGATAATGTGGACTGTAAAGTTATTTCTCCTCCACCTGTGGAGTCCATTACTATAAGCGACAGCGACAATTGCTCCGATTCCAGTAACGATGGAAAAGAACAGAAGAGCAAGCCAAGCGAACAGGAGGAGATAAAAAAGCTAAAGCGCCAGATGGCTGAATACGGCGCCATCCTAAAGACCTTTCAGATGAAACAGAACTTTTTGGGAGGTATGTATAGATCATAGAGTAATTGGTTAACAAGCCAAAATGTTTCGTATCCTTATAGAGACACTTACATCAGCTCTCGTGCCGAAATCAGAGCCGTGCTCGAATCCATCAGCCTATATACCTGTATTAGGATCACACGCAGTACACCTAATGCGCGATATTAAAACCGAGCGTGAATATTTGGGCATTCCCGACGAGTCAACCCTCGAGCCCAATCCGGCTGACAAGCCGACCACTCAAACCCCCCTAGATAACATCACAGAAAAAGGGGATCAGCAGAAAATTAAAAGTAAATAATTTCTTTGTTAAGGATTCTCAATCTAACCTCCGTCCTCGTATCTTACTCAGAACCCCATTATTTTGGCTGGCTGTTTTCAGGTTTCACCAGGCGAGCCCAGAGCGCCATCTCCATGGCCGTCAAGACTACAACAAAGGCATCGCCGAACAAGGAAGACCGACTTGCAGAGCTGTATGCTCAGCTGGAAGCCGATTCTAATCCCTAAGTTGTTAAGCGATCGCCTAGCAAATTAACAGTTTGCAGACGGCTTCAAAAATAAAAATTTAGTTTCAGTCATCATTAGATTTACGATTTGTTTATTTTCTGTTATTTTCGTTTCTTGTTTGTTCAGTTTCTCTCGTTTCAGCGTACATTTATGGTATACAAAATAAAATTACACATAATAATACGTAAGTTAAATAATATTTCGGTTTTAAATATTAAACCCGAACAAATATCGCTTAAGGGACTGGCTTAAATATCACTTATATAATAATCATATGTACTCGATGATGATTTTTATATTAGTTTATGGTCAAGTCGAGTCACGCATCGTTTCGTAAAACTTAAAACATATACAGTGTCTGCCGAATCGGTCCACACCGCACTCGTGCACACATTAACAATTAGACCTAAACTAAAGTACGTTCTCTCAATGGGTTTAATCGTTCAGTATCTGATTTTAGCTTGTTTGGTCTGCTTCTCCAATTCATTGCATATGGCTCGTTAAATTTAATATCGCAATTTGTCATTACCAAAACAGTTGACTACATAAAGAATTTCTGCTATGACACGACTCCTGGTATCGGCTGGCTGTCGTTAGAATGCGGAATGTTATAAACTATTTTATTATAGTTAGGGCTGATTTTTGTATTTACACAACAACAAAAGTATTTGATAAGGCACCTGTTTCACATGCTGATAGCTCAATTTACAATTGATATTCTGTTTCAATTTGGATTTCCTCTCATCGTATTCGATATTATGTGTGACGTTACGCATTTGAATTTCAAGCGATTTCTCGGTGCCCAACATTCGGTAAAATTTTATAAACTTTACTCGAGTTGTAATTATTTATTTCTTTGTTCCTACGGTTGACAAAATGCACTGCCTACGGGTCACTAGGATCTGTGTGGCTCTTTTAGCTAACGATGAATTTGGACACGAGGCACATCAGGATGGTGGTGATCACAGCGTTAACGGCGGAGTTGCTCGTCAGTTGGTTCGGCGACATGGCTCCATTTCCGGTTCGCTCGGCCGTTTCCGGCTCGAAAGGCTCGTCGTTGGATTGATGATCGCCAACGGCTATAAGGGGAGAGCGATGTAAAAATTCCAAGTTAGTTAAGTTTAACGATTAGCTATGTAAGTTTTAGGGTAAGCCTGTGCAGAATAGACGTACATCTAAGCTATAAAGATATGTACTAAGGGCTCCAATACTTTTTTTGTGCGAGAATTGAATGTTTTAAAGTAAATAATCAAAAGGTAACTTAAGTAACTTAAGGGGGAGAATCAAATAAAAATAATTGTAAACATACTCTTCACTCTGTGAGTTCGTTCGTTCATTTCTTGATATTTGGCTTGGTTTGGCGTTTCGGCAGGCGGCGCAGATCGTGGGCGTGGCATGTTTACATAGTATGTTCGATTGGTTTGTTTGATGATGGCTTTATATATTCAGACAGAGATCACTCAAGCGGGCGATGATATACACACAACTGGGTATAGCTTAATGCTGGCAATTTAACAACTGGACACACAGGCTACACAACACACGAGCACAGGGACGATCGAGGTCCTCTCGATTCTAGAAGAATCTGTTCGTTAGGCCCCACATCCAGCCGGGCAGGATACCCTGATTATTGGGCACTTGCGGAGCTGTATGCCAAGTGGGTGTGTGTGTGTGCGCACGTATAAGAGTATATTTTTTGTTGTTTCAAGGAAAAACAAAAGTAAAGAATGGCGTAAATAAAACGGTATAGTGTCAATATTGTTGATTGGAGGGAGGAGGGATAATGTGCGCAAACAATTACTAAGATGTGGCTGCAAGGCGATCAGCTAGATGATAATACAGTTACAGCGGGGGCGCAGGAAGAATGCGAAGCAGCATGGCGGCGACTACAACTACACACACACAAAGAGTACTGAGTACGTAAAGAAAGGGGAATGGGAGAAAGGAGAAACTGTGGCAGTCGGAGAGTTGTCAGATTGGCGGCAGATTCGCTTTGTATTTTTTCTGCGTGATGTGTCGGGGTGTGTGTGCGTGTGTTCTTATGGAGTTGGTGTACGGTCGTTTGTGGTTCTTGCTGTTGTTGTTGTTTCTGGATGTGTGCTCTGGTTAATTGTTCTTGTTTTTATATCCGCGTCTCTTAAAGCCTGCAAGAAATATATGTACATACATACATACGTACAGACACAGATGACAATGACGAATACATTTCGAATTTCGAATTGTGCTTTTCGGCTTTTGGCTTTTTTCTTGAATGCAAATTTAACGGTTATGGGCCAGGCACGTGCATGCGATTGTTAAGCGAGTGTCGTACAAATCACCGGTTGTGGGTCATAACGGTATGTGATGTACGTACATATTACTGCGTTTATGCGGTGTCCAATTCATGTAATCTCTTGCAGGCCGGGCAGCTCTGAAGCTTCCATGGCGTATACTTAATAATTCATGAAAAACGCCACATAAACTTAGTAATAACCGTACACCTGCTGACTTGTAGCCAACTTGTGAGGCTTTTTGCTTCCCCCATGCAGGTGTAAATCTTTTGTTTGCTCTAGATTAGTTCATGCAATTAACGTTGGGATTTCAGGAGTGTAAGTGTCACTTTTGCGTGATAGGTGTGAGTGGGTGTGAGTTGGAGGAGGTGTAGGTGTTCTTGTTTGTCTTTTGTTTTATTTTTTGGGTGGCTCATCCAGCCATTTAGCCATGGGGAATTTTGTGCCGAGGGGTGCCAAAAACAAGGAAAGAACGGTTACGCATGAGCACTTTCCTGCACTCTTGGGAGTGTTGGAAAATGCCACAAACTACATACAGGGTAAAGAGTTTAGTTCAGGGGAGCGGAGGCGGAGTGGAATACCAAATATTAATAATACCATAACTAGATAAATACTTAGTGCTACAGAACTACATTAAAATTTAGACCACATAGGGGTGGAGGGTGGTGTTCTTAATTTCGGGACTTGTGGTGTTTAACAAATAGTGTTGTAAAAGTGTTTTTGTATCATATAATAAGCCGGTTAGCGGGTTAGTGACTCGTTGCAGATGCTATATAGAGTCGAGCTGATTCTACGGATTAGTCGGTTAGGCTCAGTGCACATGCTAGGATTGTGACTTAAGGACTATGAAAATGGTATTTGGTGGCGTTGATCTGGGAACCACAGTTAGTGAGACCGACTGACCAGTAGTTTTCATTGCTGTTGTTGTTGCTGCTGCAGAGATATTTATGTACTTTTTGGGCTATTAAACTGTAAGCAAGGTATTTAATTATTTTGTTTTTTGTTGTTTCTTAGGCTTATATATTTTTTCGTTTGTACATGGTATGTTAAATTGAGTTTGTTAGTTTTCTAGAGTATATACCGCACCTCCAAAGGCAAAGGATATAGACAGTGTTAGTTGGGTTAATAGGAAAAAATACACACACATTAGTAAGTGAAAATTGGGCAGTTTTGTTAGTCTTTGGTTTAGTTATAAGAGTTTTATAAAATTAAGTATACAGTTAGTAATATATTATTTGTTTTAAGCTGTCAGTATATAAAGTAAAATAATAAGTAAATTAAGAAAATTGTTAGAGTATTGTTGGTAAACTGTAGTTCTCAGCTTGAGAACACTGAAACAAAACTAGAGTAAAACACCACAAAATCAAAAGTATAGGGAAAATAATAAATTTACACGTAAATACAAAATCTATATAGACTGAGCAAAAGACATTGGACATACACAGTAATTAGTTTTGTTCAATAAGAATTATAAATGTATTTCTTCCATAGGCAACAAAGACAAACACATTCGACTTGAGTAATAGAATTTCACTACATAGACATTAACTTAATTAAACATACCATATAGATAGGATTTTATAAACGTAATCGTCGTTCTTTAATCACTGCACGACTCTTAACTTCTTTTCTCGCTAAGTAACAACTCATACAAGACTTCTTTCTATGAGATCTTTTTGACTTTACAGAGTTTGGGATTATCATTCGATTTCGTTCCTCGATTTCGATCTCTAATCCGAGATATCGATCTCGATTCCAGCAGATCGATTCGAGTTTCAGACAAAACTACCGTCGCGTCGGTCCCACTCACCTGCGTCAAAGTCACCATTACCATCGTCGGCGTGCTCAGGGATCATGGAGTGCTGTTCGAACTCGGAGTCCGAACCCTCGACGATATTACCTGTGGACGAGGGCGTGTTCTTGCAGCCGAACCACCAGTGGGCGGTGGGTCTGGGGAAGGGGGGCGTGGCCGTGTCCACCTGGGGGAAATATAAATATTTAACATAAGAAAATAATAATGATTCTCCGAAGGCACCACAACTTACCGCAAATCGGGCATCGTGGAACCGATAGTACTTGTCGCCCTTGAAGAAGTACGTGTACCCATTGGTATACTTGAGCGCGGCATCGAGGTTGTTGGGCACACCCTCCCAGTTGGAGATGGGCTTGGGATAGCTGGCCTTGACCGGCGGCCTCTTGGCCGGGTCGAAGCGCCAGAACTTGCTGCCCTTGAAGAAGTAGATCTTGCCATTGCCCCCCCAAACCATTGCCGCATCCAGGTGATCAGGAATGCCTGTGAATCCCTCGCTGATCTCCTTCGGGTAGACGCCGTCCATCTGGCGACCCTGGTAGCGCCAGTACTGGGTTCCCTTGAAGAAGTACGTCTTGCCGTTTTTGTAGGTAAACGCCGCATCGATATTGCTTGGCAATCCTGGCCAGCCCTTGGAGATGAGCTGTGGGTAGCCCTCCTCCACCGAGTCCGTGGTCAGCTTGTAGAACTTGTCACCCTTAAAGGCGTACGTCTCGCCCTGCGCCGAGTTGAAGAGCGTGTCCACCTTGGAGTCCTTACAGATAGAGTCATCCAGGGGCACCTTGGGGGGCGAGAACGATGGCCGCTGGGTGGTGGGCGGGTAGAAGTTGGTGGGCCTCAGCTGGTTCGTCTTCCTGCCGTACAGTGACTGGATGGCCGCCTTGTCGTCCTCGTCCAACTTGAAGACGGGCTCAAAGCCGCGATAGAAGGGAGCCATCAACGCCGAGCTCTGATCGGAGTGGGACAGTCCCAGGGAGTGACCGAATTCGTGGGCGGCCACCTGGAAGAGGTTGGTGCCTCGGGGCGAGCCAATGGTCCACAGTTCAGCGTCATCAAAGTGGGCGTCTCCGCCAAAGACCGGGAAGAAGGCATGGGCCAGGGTGCCACCTTGGCCATCAAAAGCATCGCCATCGCCATGCTCGCTCTCCACGAACCTGCGAATTTAAAAGAAAGGAAACAAATAAGTATCCATCATGGAATATTTCCCCAACTGAAGGCAAGTAGCAAGCAACTCACTTGATCTCGATGTGCACGGGTCCAGAGGTCTTCCTGGTGAAGGTCAGATCAGTGTCCTCGGACCACACGGCGAAGGCGCGTCCAATCTCAGCGTCCACATCCACGCGCTTGAGCCGCTTCGGGTACTTGGAGATCTTGTAGGTGAGGTTCTTCACGCGCCACCTGCTGCCCTGGAGGGCGTACCTCTTGGACCGACCTTCGCCGGCGCCCACGCGATCCCTTACTCCGCAACGGGGCAGGGACATCAGCTTCATGGTCTCGGCATCCAGCTCGCCGGTGATGTTCAGACCCGCGAAGCTCTGGAACTCCTCGATGGCGCTCACCCAGGTCTGTTGGTCGTGCAGCCCGCTGCTGGCCGGATTGCGGGCTGAGGCGGGCAGATAGCCGAACTGGGACAGGTAGATCTGGGGACGAGAGAAAGGGAAACCGAGATTGAGTGACTGCAGGAAGGAACAGGGACGTGGACAGGGACCAAGGCAAGGCAAAGATCAATGGGCTGCGCTTGTCCGGCCACCCGTTGTTGTTTTGCCAACTTGATTTATGACCATCAGATTAGATGGCAGCGGCATGTCCTGGCTCCTCACACTGTCGCATTTCTATCTGACTTGCATAATTTATGACTGCCGCCACACTGGCTTATAATTTATATAGAGAAGCACACACACACACCAGAGGCTCCATGGCGTATACTTGATATGTACATGCCTGTATCTTTTGTATATGGGAACAGCAACGTGACTTGTAGCGAGGTGTGAAAACTCTTAATCGATCTCCGGCGAGCATCGGTCGCATTAAGGAAGCGTTTCGATTGCTAATTGTAAATTGTAACATTGAGAAATCGAATGAAAATATACAGTTTGCCCATCAGGGAAGTGCACTCCGGCGGAGAACAATGCGAGGTTATCTTAACAGTTACACTCTACGCGCGCTAACTACTTAGAATTTAATTCGAATTAGAATTTGTTGTCTGGCCAATTACAACGGCAAATCGTCTTACAGCCAGCTACAGGCTATAGAACTTCATGGCAGAGAGAGAGCTCAGTTTGTTTTCGATTTGGCATGTGGATCAGGTTTGCATGCCGTTTATGTGTCGCACATTCTTAATGACACCGCCTCACATACACTTACTATATAAATATACATACGCGTTGTATAATGATTTGCCGAATCTTGCATAATGCCAGCTGACTGTTAATTTTATGGGGTTCTTTCCGCCTGCGAGGAAGTAAACATTTCGCTGTCCCGCCCCATTTGTATTCATGCGACATGCCTTCCCGCCAGTGGCTCTGTGATCTTTTTTTCTGGGTGGTGGGATTGGGGGCTGTTGCCAGCGATCAGCTGGTAGGAGGAACTTGGAAAAACTCAACCCACCGAAAGGTAAACGAACTGCAGACAAAGCGGTGCTCGAGTGGCAAGCATCTGTCGCTCATCTCTCGAGAGTTGCACTTGAGAGTGAGGTTCTGATTCCGAATTTGACTGGCACTCGAGTTGACTCATCCATCGGAGGCGACCTTAGGAATGCCTCTTGGTGCAATTAACATAATTACGAGTACGAGTAAAGCAAGGCGGCAAACACCTCTCCCTGCGGCGGGCACGCTCGTCTTGATTGCCCAGAGAAATCGCTGAAAAGGCGCCACGTTGTTGTTACGCCAGTTCTGGGGATTGTGCTGTAATGCAGCGCTTTTGTCATAGAGCAAACAAGCTGGAACCGACTGAACAACCGAGGGCAATCGAATGCATTGTTCGAGGCCTCAAACACGGGCTCTTTCGGTTATCTCTCCCCCTGTATCGATAAGATACCTGCTGCCTTTGGCAGCAAACAAAAGACTACTCAACGCGGCCATAATTGAGTCATTTCTCCGCACCTGACGCATTTGTTCGGCGGCTTTCAATTTGGAATTTAATGCGTCACAAAAAGCGAACGGAAGTCGGGGCTAAAACGGAAATGTTTGGCCATTAGATTAAGGCGTCCCTCATTTTGCTTTTTGGGAGTCATCAAGTTGGTTGTTAAGTTCAATTGCTTGGCCAGGTGGATGCATCCGCATGCATCGATTGAGAAATTCGTGCATTTGCATGTCATTAGGGATTCTCGATTCTCGATTCTCGATTCTAGAGGGGATGCTCCATGGCCGGGCAAATCAATTGAAATTACCCGGACTCCTCCTCGCTCCGAAAAGGGTATGAGGTGAGGGCCAGTGCAGTCGTTGGGTCACGTTTCAGAGGGCGTTGAAATTGCACTTCAATTTATTATTGGACATTGACACAAATTTGTTAGTGCGATTCGGACAACAAAAAGCGGAATGTCAACATCGAATGACTTTGTCCAGGCCCCAGTGCTCTCGTTAGCTTACTGTATTACCATAAATACACAGGAAACAATGATTGTAAATGATCATTCATCTAAAAATGGAATTATGAAACTAAACTAATAGGGATTTTTTTACAAAAAGATAAATAAGAGCAAAGGATAGATCTCCAGGATAAAACCTGTTAAAAATATTCTATTTAAGTACCATTTTCTTTTACAAATATCCTTTTGCAACCCAAATATTTCCCCGTGTATCTTACTATCTACGAGCTTGTGTGGAAAAATATCTAGTTCGTTAGCGCTTGGCTGACCTGCTTGCCTGGTTTACTTGGCCAAAGGAGTTGAACTTGCAGGAAGTGGTCCGGAGGGCTTTTTCAACCCAACGAGGGGCAAGTGCAGGTGTGTTTGTGAGCTCTGGAAAGTATGCTACAATCGCTGGTTGCAACCTTCAAATATTTAACACAATTTGCACAGGTGCACAGGTGAAAAGTTGCCAGTTGCCCAACTTGATTTGATTTCGAGAGGGGAAATGGCGCTGCTGCAAAAAATTGAGGAAAACTGCTGCTTCTGCTGCTCCTGGAAGTCATTGAACTTTCACTCCATTTAAATTGGAGGCGTACTCCGCCTCGTTTATTTCCGGTCGAGAAACAAGAACAGGACATGCATAAATTATAAACAAGTATCGTTTTGTGTACACTTTTCGTATATACATAGTACAATCGCCGACAAACGTGCCCGGTTGAAATTGATGGGAAAATTATTGCCCAGCAGGCAGCGGAAAACTCTTGGCTTCCACGTCCGTGCTTCGTTCTGCGTTTTCCTTATTCCGTATTGCTTATTCCGTATTTCGGGGGTGCGTGGTTAGTTTACGCTCGGAATGTGGGTCAGCCAGGTCGTTGACTTTCCACCGCCGCCGCGGGCGAGGGTTTTCCCTGCATTTCCCTCTCGCCCCCGCTCGATTTTGGTGCAAACAAACCTAGACCTAGTTGCACAAATATTTGCGCGGCACGTGCATAAACGAAAGTGTCGGCGACAATTAAACGCAAATAGCGTAGGAGGTTTTCCCTAGCGCCGCTGGCGATTTTCCCAGCGAAATTGTGCCAGCATTTCAAGTTTTCCAAACCCGCTGGCCATTAGACAAACAGGCTAAACTTGTTTAAATGTTTTTATAACCCGGCGATTACATCATTATCGAAGCGCAGGCGCCCCATTTGGCGGCACTTCTTATAAACTGAGATTGGGATTGAGATTGGGATAGAAAATAAAAGGAAAACTGACAACTCAAAACCGAAACCAAAGCCGAAACGCAGACCGAAGGCAAAAACAGAGCCAGAAACTGGGCCAACTGCTCTGTCTTAAATGCAGCTTAAAAGTTGTATAACGATTTCAATTCAATTCAGGACCCCGAGAGACAGAGAGAAAGAAATGCTTTTAATTGCACAGAATTTCGGTTGGGTATCTGCATCCGAAATTGGGTTATAAAGCGAGTGTATTTTGCTTTTAAAAGCTTCTGCACAGAGTGCAGCTCACTAATTAAAATGGCTTCCGAATAATACTTTAAAACTAATACTTTAAGGCACCCCCACCCAGCACTCAATAGATTCAAAACTATTTTCCGCCGGTAAATTCCTTGACATTTACTTAAAAGGGTCTGCTTAGCATAGGAAACTCCCACAAAATACTTGACATTTCCACCTCAAGAGGCGTGTCTGTCCCTGTCCTTTTCCCACTTTTTTGTTCTAGTTTGCTTTGTTTTTTCAGCTTTTTCCAACAAGTGCAGGTGGCTAATTCACATGGCGATAAATAAGCGTCAAGATGCTAAGATAACCGGACAATAAAAAGCGCTATTCATGCAAAGAGTCGGACACAAAAATAAAAGGATTTTATTGCTGCTGCCATTCCGATGCCTTTTCGGGCTAGTTGTTTATGGCGAGACGCGTGAAATGCTATACCATTCCATATAGATGACCTTAGGGAGTCCTAAAAAAGGAAAAGGAAAGCTATCAATTGTTTGCCAAAGTGGCAAGGCTGCCGTTGCAGCCGCGTTTGGTTATCCTTTTGTTTGTGCATTTTGCTGGCACCTCGCGAAGGTCGCACGCAACTAATTCATAGGCGAATCCATCAAAAACCTGTCAAAAAGCACACAAATTCCGACATTTATTGATTAGTAAAGTGGGCCTAGGAAAGGGAAAGCTGTTCTCTTGAGTTTTCCGACTTTCCTGGGGCTATAATTAGCCTGGAGAAACTTTTCTCTGGAGTTTTTCTCCAGCTTTTTGCGTGCGATGACGAATGCCTGACTGCCTGAGCTCATTTCAATTTCATTCATGGGTGCGAGTAATTAACCTCTTGACAGCGCCATTATGTGCGGGTAGAGCTACATTCGGATGACTCACTCCAGTGCCACTGAGCAGTAGTTTCGTCTACTGGTTCCTGCTCAGTTCTGTTTGGTCCAGATCGAATCAGTGGGGAATATTAATCGTTCTCTTGACCGAATGCAATTTGATCGGGGAGAGATTCGCCAGAGATTTATCGAGAGATTTTGCGCATCACGACTTCCTCGAATCATCGGCGGTGGTCTGCACGATTTGCATTCTCCCGGTGGGAGATTTATGGGGAAAGAGTTCTGAGTCCGGGGAGAACAAAGAGCCTGGCATTGGAGGCAAACACGTCAGCGTCGCGTCTGTCGCCGCCTTAGCTGCTTTTGGCCAGCGACAACGAGCCAAGTTATTGGCGACGCGGCCAACATACCAATTAGCCGGGCAGTCGCGCTGTTACGTAAAACATAAATAAAACCTAAATAAAAGCCAAAGCAATGTTAAGCACGCGCTCATGCGTGCTGAGTCCCAGAACTGACTTCGAATCGATTCGGATCGAGTGGACATATCACCTGCTACACATCGCCCGATCGGGAGAGGTGATCGCAAATGGCCAATCAGGAAGTTCTAGGCTCTGTAAATTGTAAATGGGTTTGCTGTGGCCGTAAAGCTGCTTCCCCGATTAATTTATGCAAGTTTGTGGCGAAAAAAACGTGATTAGCTTCAGGTAGAATACCTCTAAGTGCAAACGTGCTGCAGCTCCCTCAATTGTTGTATAAAATTTGTAAATGGTAATTGCATGGGTCTAAACAGCGATCATGACAAGCAATTAACCAGAGATTAATATTTATAAATTGCAAGTGTGGAAAACAAGTTGCTCGGAGGGACAGGTATCGGAAGGGTTAATTTATGTGGCTGTTATTATTATCATTATATTTTGGTGGCTCTATAAATTGTATTTATCAAAGAATACTTAATGCATTTGCTAGATAAAGTTGAGGTGTCTCCTGCTGGGCTTTCCCATTATATTGAGCATGTTTAAGGCCGGTGATGGATGGTTTTAAGTGGGCCTAAATAAATTATAATGTTGTTGTTGAACTTTCACAGGTTCTGCCAACTTTTACTGCGCTTTATGCTAGGCGAAACCTCACTTCATATCAGAGGGAACTCAATAAAATCTACCAGGTGTTGGTTTATTAATAAAAAGATTTAATGACTCTCGAATTTCTCTTAATTACAATGCCTATCTACATTTTATTGTTGAATTAAGTTGTAAAGCCTGAAGATAAGAGACTAAAAAGTCATCTAAGAACTTTAGCTTTGTGAATTTATGAATCATATGTATAGAAAATGAGTTTCCACATATATAATTAGTATTAATTAGCTGAAAATATAGTTAATGAACTAAGCTTATCAGTGATTTTATTTAAATTGCTTTTTCCCCCCCGTTTCTACATTTGTTAATGTAAATATAGGGAGTGCATTCGAATCGATTCGTTGGCATGTCAATGGCGTGCGAGTTTTCCTTGTGGAAAGCCACGTTTTCCGCTGACCAATGTCATGAGCGATAGCGATAACGATAACTGGACAGTCGGACGATAGACTGCAATTAGCCGGCGAGCCGTGTGCATGCACTTTTCGGATCCATCCGACTAAGGCTAAGGCCAGAGCCTCTGAGCCGGGCCAAAACCTGGTGGGTGTGCGAGTGTGCGACGAATACAAAAATTTCCGTTGACATGCAATGCGCGTGAGCCTGTTGCACACAAAATACAAAATACACCGATATACACTGCTCAGTTTAGTGTTAAATTAAGTATAATTTGCGAATGCAACCAACTCGGAGAGCTGAGCGCCTGGCACGTTTGTCATGCAAATCGGAAGTAAAGCTGCAGACTGGCTACTATATAGAATATACTATATATTGAGGGAGAGATAGGGGAGAGGCAGAGACAAAGCGGCTATCTCATGCCGTTAACTGTCACCTCAAGTGCAACAAACCCGCCCCTCCTCCACTTATCAATCATTCGGAGTCCGATTATGATTCATCTCCAATCCGATTTCTTTCCTGGTCACTGTTATTGTGCTAAGGCACTCGGAGAAAATTCCAGTTAGTTTTTAATACATTTTTATTGGAAAGTAATCTTTCAAAGATGTATCTCAATTTATTTCAAGCTTTATGAAAGTATCTTATTTTTTATATAAATTATAGACAAGTCAAAAGAGCAATTCTATTAAAGAAACTTATCTCTTTGTAAGAACTAGTTTGATTTTTAAACTGAACTTAATAGTATAATTGCACTGCTTTTTTAACTAAATTACTTCTCTACCAATGACTTTAATCTCCAGAATTTTCCTCTGTTTATGGTTCGTAATAATTGTTATTATTTTTTTCGTTGTTTTTTCCTGCTGGTTGCATGCTTTACATTTTGTGAAATGCATGGGAACGAGAGGCATTACAGGCTTTTATATAAATTATAGATGAATCGAAAAGGTTGATTTAATTTCGCAATTTACTGGGAATCACTTAACTGTTTTTTTTACTTTGTATCTACCTTTAATTTAATAACTTAATTATGTACTCACCTCGGCCTGTGTGGTGGTGGAGACGGGGGCCGCCCGTGCCGCTGCCAGAATGGAGAGCAGGGTGCCTACGACTATGAACACTGAACTTTGGCAGTTTGTCATTCTGTTGCTGTTTTTGCTGTTGCTGTTGCTGGTGCTGTGATTGCTTCTGTTGTGGATGGTAGTTCCCTTAGTAATTGTCATGTAGTTCCACTTGCTCTGTGGCACTTTGAACTTTATATCACTGCAAAGCAAAGGTGGAAAGAAGGTCAATTAATATTTCATAAAGCCGGGGCGGAGTAATAAAGCAGCCAGCAGGAACAGGCCACTGTCCGGAATAGAACGCAGAACGGAGACCGAAGAACGGAGAGCCGAGAACGGACCAGGCCAAGTACAAGTGCAAAAGGGCGAACGGAAATCGTGTCCAACTTCCACTCTTGCCACTCTTTTCCGACCAACAGGTTGAATGTGGCACACATTTTCTGTGGCAGGTGGAACGGCAAACGGAAGTGGCCAAGATTCGCGGCTTGGTGTGGGGTCAGGGGATATCGGTTGTAATCCAAGTCGTAGTAAAAAATAGTACAACTCGAGTACGTCCACTTAGCAGCCACAAGCCCGTACACTCTTACGTCCACTTTGAAAGGAAGGAAGGAGAAACCCCTCTTTGAGGATACCCTCTAAATATGCGAGACCCCCCGCAAACGAGCTCTAAGAATATACGGCCTCTGCCATAGGTAGACTAAGTATACCCTAATAACTTTAAATATACAACCAACTATATCAGACCTGGCAAAACAAGACTCTTTTTTTATTGCTGAGAAAAGTACAACGAACTGACGACAGGCTGCACTTTCCTAGCATCTTAATAGCTTCACACATTAAGTCCTCGGCCTAAGAATATCCCCTTATCGGAACCCAAATATTTGCAGAACCTGCCTCCATATCTCGCTAATCCCCGAGAGCATTTCACGTTCGCTGAGAGCTCTCCTCGCGGCAGCCAGCTGTCCTGCGGCTGATATTTTGATCGGCGAGATATAAGTACATATACGCGTAGCAAGTCATGTGGTCTGAGGTCTGGCCAGCTCGGACGTCATAAACGACTTTAGTGTAAGTTTAGACTCCAATTAGAAGTTAATTTTAGACTCTGCGCCGGTAAATACCAAGTCAGCAATAACCGTAAAGGATTTGGCCGGGGCCTCTGTGTATATTCTGATATTTGATTTGCTAAAAATAGCCAGTAAGATTTCTTTATAGTTTGCCATGTTTTTGTTGATTTGTCTGTGGGGTTGATGTTGACCTAGGGCACGAGACAACTGCCAGAATCGTCTAAGTAATCGCTCCGGTTTATGGAGATGTTTATCCCAAGACTACATCTTGCACCTATGCTGATGGATCCGCTATCCCCAGAGCCCAGATGTGACATCAGCAGAAATGACGGGCCCGAAAACGAGTGCGATAAGTCATATCAAGTATACGCCTAGTGGCAGGCACTCGCTTCTGCAAATATATAATATATATACGTATAGGTCTGGGGCTTGTTGTTGTTCCTGACTAATCGCCAGGGGATTTCGGGGCCGCTTTATGTCCGGCAATTAGCTGCTAGAATCCAGACAAATGAACATGCAAATATGTATATAATGAATATATGCCCAGGCCATCGCCATCACCATCGCTGGGGCTGGGGCTGGGGCGTTATCTGATTACAATAATTTCTGCTAAGCAAATACCATAAACAATTTTCATTTTCTCTTTTTTTGTTGTTAATGTTGTTGTACTGTTTTGGGCAAATGGTTCGGTTCGGCTGGGTTGAAGGTCGGCGGGCTGACAGTTTAAGGTTAGCGCCGTGTGGTTAACACCGCTGACGGGTTGAGGGTTCTGCGGGGCCGCTGCTCTGTCCCGGAATCCGAGCTCCGGGTCGTCATAACAATGGACGCATTTCGCTGTCCTGTGTTAGATCAATAAAAGCGAGTTTCGCCAGAAGTGCTTGGGTCGATGGCGAAATTGCACTCAACGCGAAAGTTTTCTTTGGCTTTGCCCTAATACTTTAATCGGAGCGGTTACGTATACGACATGTAGAACACTTCTCTGGGTGTGTGGTCGATTGACCCGATTTGTGTCATAAATGAGGGCTTCTACTTTTACTCCTACTGAGGCTGATAAGCTCTTGACTTTCGGCCAAATTCCAACCGGTTCTTTTTGGCTTATTCTCTTAATTTTTATTTTCGGGGAATGTGAATCGAAATTCTGCGAAGAGTGAGTCAGTCTCGCTTAGAGAAACACACAATGCAAAAGAGATGCTAATTAGAATAAATTTGGATTTTAACCAGTTTGGCCATATAGAAAAATACCCCCAAAGTTCCCCAACAACACAGAAATTCCACTTGCTATAGCCTTTTGGCATTGTTCACCTTATCAGTTGACTTTCCCACAACGAGTGTGCGATAAGATATGGTGGCGATACACTTGGGTATATATGAAAATCCCAATAAATATTTGGTGGTATGAGTCTCTGCACTAAAACCCATAATAAACACGGCGTCCAGCTGTATTTGTCTAGAACTTGACCTTAGTGATATGACCAACTTTTTGAAATTAGGCTTATTTCGAAACGTATTTCCACTCGATTTCGATTCAAGTTCACTTCCAAAGTGGAGTGCATTTCGGGAAGGGGGACTGTGTGCTTGGAATTAGGCCTGATTAATGGGTTCGGCTGCCCTTCTTGACCTTCCAATTGAGTGAGCGAGTGGGATGTGCGCCGACTCTGCTGCACTTTCGGATCAATGAACCATGCGTGCCCCTCCGCCTTTGTTGCAACACTTACAAATTAATTAATTAGCCGCGGCTGTCGTCGTCGTTGTTGTTTGTATTCCGCTGTTGATGTGTCGTCGCTTATTATTTATTGGGCTATCCTTTTGTCTCTCAGTGTCTTTATGTCTGGGGCTGTGGACGAGAAACTGCACTAATTGCTCGCTGGCACTTCCATCTTCCCGCGCGCTTCCGCGTTTCCGAAAACAAAAAACTCAAAACTGAACGCGGTTCACTTTTTGATTTGATTTGAACTCCCTCCTCGGTTAATTCTTATATATTATTTACGATTAATCGCTGTCGGTTTGGGGGCTTATTGGTAAATAATATTTTTTGGCTTTTGGCTGACTCGAACTTCGTTTCTGTTTCTCGCCGCTAGACACATCCGCCCTGCACAACGCGCAAATTTCAACTGATCTTCGGCGATCGCTGGAAAGCCGACGACGACTTCTCTGCCCGCGGCAGCAGAGACGCCAGCCGCGGCAGCGCTGCCAGCGGAGGCAGCGATCGCTGAAGCTTTTCGCCAAACGAAAGAAAAAAGGGGAAAAGCTTGCCAGCGGCCTTAACAGCCACCAGCCGGCGACGATGCTGATGCCGGGGAGGCGGCTGAAACCTGTTGCCAATAATCGAAGTTGTCCCTTCCCCGGGCCTCGCTTCCTCGGCGGCGCGGGGGGCGTATGAGTAATGCGGTTTCTTGGAATCATCCAAATGTGTCATGCGTCGCGCGTCGGGTCCAGCCAGCAGGGGCAGAGGCAGAGCAGCGGCCGCAGATACAAATTCGGTGGCTATTGACAGTTTATCTTGAAGTTTAGCATGTTCCTCCCGCCTTTTAACAGCTTTTGTCTCTCGAATTTCCGCCTCTGCCCCGACAGCACACAAAATATATCGCAAAATATTATTGCACATATATATATTTATGAATGAATCTTGCGGTATGGGTTTCCCGCGGCCAATCGGTTGCTCAATGAACGTATGAGTAATGCGTAAACAAATAAGCCAATAAATGAGGGCCTTTTATTTCTTGTGTAAAAACTTAGGGGCACACCTCCCAACGAGATCGTTTCGTGTCAAGTTATTTTATTAGACTTTGCTTTTTGCTTAATAGTTTCTGGAATTATGCAAATGCAGTGAGCAAAGTGGCAAGTCATATTTTTAAATGATTAAAAACGAAAAGGGAAATGGGTATAATTGATAATTATTAACGGTTTTAGAGTTAAGTAGAAAAATTGTGTTCTTTTGAAATATATCTTGCTCAAGTTTAAGCAGTCAGCCAATCATTAATATTTCATATATTTTCTTTAAGGGCTTTTCTCTTCTCTATTCTACAGCACGTACTGGTGCTTAAATGTTTCTATAAATAATTTATAATTATATATATATTTCTCTATTTCGCAGTCTGGAATGTTGTAACAGCCCAGAGTTAAGGTTATATATATATTTCTAAAAAGATATAGCCTTGAATTACAAGAATACTGCCTTGTTTATGAGCTAATATGTTCAAGACACATGTATAAGCATTAAAATTAATTTGTAAAGTAATATAAAAACAATAAAACGCATATTAAACCCATTTAATGAACTGGGAATTTCACTAAAAGTTCTCCCTCACCAATAACCCATAGGAATCAATGGCATTACCCAGCTCTCGACCAGATTTCCATGACGCTTCCAGCGGAAATCTGTGCTAATAAGCTATTCATCTTTGACTCTATCTCCTTCTGGGAATCAATGCTATATCTTAATGTGCGGCTGTTCCATTCCATTAACGTCAATTGAGTGCAATTTCGGGCTGAGTCAGCTTGCAGCGGCTGTGGCTGTGGCTGTGGCTATGGCTGTGGCCACGTGAAGTAAATTGCCACCTCGGAGCAAACACACATAGTAATCGCCTGTAAAAACAATTGTTTACAGGCCCTAGCTGAAGATTCAGCTAAAATGCGAATAGCTAAATCCAACGTGTCCAGATAATGGCCCCGAGAGAGAGAGAGACGTTTTCCCTTAACGACAACAATTCCTGAGGCTGACAGAACAAAGCGGAGGCTGCAGTATAAAAGTCAAAGCCATTTATTCATGGACCAAGTGGAGCTGGCCCCCTCTCCTGGATATATATATATATGTATGCAGTCTTCTTCTGTTATGGCAATGGAAGACAAGTCGACTTGTCGTCGTGGTCGCCCCGCTGCGATCTGCGATGCAGTTGGAACAATGAAATATTTATGAGCTTCTTCTGCCTTTAATGACAACTATTTATGGTATTTTTAGACCATTTCCCCCGCGCTGCATGCACCAGCAAGCCAGTGGAAAGTTTGTTGGCTTTTGCCGGCAGGGGGGAGTGAACTTTTCCAAGCCAAAACTCAAAAACAAGCGATTTTGCATTGACTTTTGCCTTTGAACTGCGGCGATCCAAGCAGAACCTATGTATATATAATTGACACACAGATGGGGCAGCAGATAATGCTAATTGTATATGAATATAGTATGCCAGGCAGTCAGTATATCATTTGTGCTGGCTGACTTTGAGTGCGAAAAACTGAATAACTATTTTTCAAAAACTCAATCACGTCACGGTCAGGCTTTGATAGCCGTTTGGCAGGCCGATATATATGAAGTATCTGCCAGTTGGATCTATAATTATACGTATTCACGTTCGTCTGGCCTATGGGTTCTACAAAGCGGCTCTACGTGATGATTGTTTGGGCAATGTCAACTATGAGGTCCACACAAAAGATGTTTCAGACGCACTGACGATCCCCGAGATGACTCACTCACCTACCGTCCGGAGAGACGAAAACTTTCGTAATGGAATTTGCATGAACCAATTTGTGTTATAATAATAATCAGGGCACACGGGTAACCGGTGTGTTCCTCCAGCAAATATTGCACAAAATCGTCTCTGCGTTCTTTAAGTTCTTTGCCGTTTTGCTTTCAAACTTTATCAGGCATTATCTTTCGGCCGATTGCGATTAGATCTAAGTTCTTAGATAAGAGGCCCCGCGAACTCAGGCACTATCACTCATGGGGGCTCTCACTCACAGTCTCACAGCACTCTGCACTCACGGTCACTGGACTCACTCTTTCACTGGGTTACTACCGAAAGATTCTTCGAGGGAATATCCCTGTTCAGGCTATTGGCATTTCCACTATTATTCAGTTAAGAACGAATAATGCCGAGAGAGCTGCGATGGCGCTGGCGACCGATTCCCAGCAGGTTCCGAATGCGACTCGTCTCGGGCTTTTTGCTTTCTGGTTTCTGTTTTTCTGCCTTTCAGCTTGTTGGCGTCGTCGTCGTCTTTGTGCCACCCTCCTCCCTGCCCACCTAGGGGCGTGTGTCAGTGTGTGGGTCTAATGGTAGCTGCTTTACGAGTCACGCGAACATCCATAAAAACACTCGCTTACCCACACACACACACGGGGCTAGTCCTCGTTTTTGGTGGTTGAAAACACAGCCACCCCTCGGCCCCACTCCGTATCCTGTGCATGTGATTACAAAGCAACAGGAGCAGCCGCCAAAGCTCGGGGACTCACCTCAGGCTCGCGCTGTTAGCCGGCTGTGGGTTAGCCCAGTTAGTGAGCTAGCAGTTAGTGCGCTGCTACGACCGCTGTTAGATGATTCACCCGAGGGCGCAGCTTTCTCTCACTCCGGACGGAAAGCTCTAGGCCACTAATTCGCGGCTCTCGTTAATTTGCCTGAACTTATTCCGATTGCGTGAGTTGCGTTTTAGTTTTTCACGTTGGGATCTGATCTGCCTAGCTGCAGCAAGCTGCCGTAACTGCAAGTTCGTTGTGCGTTTTTTGCGCTAGACTGAGGCCTGGTGCTCTCGGCTTAGATTCTTTTATATGGCCGGGCCGCAAGGCGATCCGTTTCGTTATGCTCCGATCGGATCCGTTCCGATCCGAGGCGACAGTCATCACAGCAGCGTCCTTCCCTGTCAGCACCCCCTTTCGAGTGTTGGCGCTGCTGGGATCTTCCTCGTTTGGTTCGCATAACGGGAGACTTACGCATCGGAGATCGAGTTCGAACGTCATCTGCTCTATAATATAGTGAGTCAGTTGAAACATTACTGGTGCCGATATCCCCATTTAATCCCTGTATCTTCAAACGAAGCTTGTAAGATATTTTTGAGGTTCTGAGGTCCCTGTTAAACTCATTATAATATGAATCAGTCCATGTTCCTTTATCTTAATTTTACTTAAACTTAATAAACGATCGAGTGAATAATAAGACCTAATGATATATGTCTTCAATTTTCCCCTAATTACAACCCTTAAACCTCTAACTAATCCTAAGCATTATTTGTATTGTATTTACTTAACGTGAGACTTACGCATCGCGTTTGTGCAATTCCAACTTAATTCATAAAGTTACACTTACGCATCCTGTTTCTGACATCCCAACTTAATTCATAATTTTATGAGTCATCTTCGGTGATAGTCCCTTTGATCGGGAAGCCTATATCTCCACTTCACCCGATATCTTCGCCAGAAGTCCAAGAGTCAAGTTGAATCATTTGAAATGCACGCTGCCCTCTGGCACGATTCATTCTGCTTTTGGTTTCGCTCGCAGCCGATGCTAAATTTCGCTTTATATTGTTCTTATATTTTGATTTATACGCACTCGAACGTGCCGGAATGTCGTCCTCTCGCTCTCTTCCTTAAAAAATATAAGAAAACAACCTGCAGATCGGCTGTAATGTCTGCTTTTGTCTCTCAATTAATTTCTTTGAAATGGCTGTCGCACAAAGCAAATAAACTAAGGATTTTAGATATACAAAAGAATAATTCAATGCCAAGCAGGAAGTCTGATTGAGGAGGAGTGATTGTTTGATTAAGTCCGCTGATTGATGGGGCCGCTCCTTATTCGGCGTTTGGTAAAAAGAAATCCTTCAAGTTGCCATCTTTGTTGTTCGAATGATTGCATTAAATGCGGAATTTATTACATCAGGAGGAGGTTCTGCATATTGTTTTTTGTTTATATTCTAATTATAATTTAAATTATATTAATTTACCCTTAAAAGTAGTATATTCTCTTCGAAAGATACTCTTCTAGTGCTTTATAGGTCACTATGTAAGCCTGTTTTAGTCGTAAATAAAAGCTTTAAACATTTATTTAACGGCGTTTAAGACCTTAACGATTCTTTATCTGACTGTAACAGTTCCTTTGTAGTCTCTACTATTAACTGGTAAGCTATATAATTGCAATTTACAGAAATGCAGACAATTTATTAGCAAGAATCCGACGCACCTCGCAAATAAACAGGCTTACTTGTCCCGTTGCACCGCCGCTCATATATTACTTTTGAGCTTAATGAATAATAAATAAAGTTGTCCGCCGACCTTGACTCCTAGCAGGCCATCTTTTGTCTGGATCTTGGCCGAAACAGACTGCAAGGTATAGTAAGTACGTGTTGTGGTCGTAGGACACACCCTGATGAGGCATCATCCACGGCACCCATGTGGCATATGGGTTAACCCTTCGACAATGCACAGGCAATGGTTCATATTTTGTCCGCCTGACTATCCCGGGCGTTCTCGGAAATCTCTTGAGTAACGCTATCCCCCGAAAATACAATTTTATAAAAACAAAAGCAGCAGGCCAGACCACAGCTAAGCAAACGTGCAATGCAAATGAATAAACCGAATGAAGAAAACCGAAATTTTATTGTGTGCTGGTTTATTTTCACCCAAGTGCCTCTGAGTCATAGTCAGTATCATCATCTGCTGCCTGCTCTCTCTGTGGATCATCCCTGCTAGCCCTGCAGACACTGGCATTTGATTTCAATTAGCACAGACATTGGACTGGAAGCCGCTTCAGGGGTGGCACTTCTGACGGAGGAGTGTCACGCCGACAAGCCATTCCGATTCCGATGCCGATTCTCAAAACAGATGTCCATGTCCATGTCACTGCTGACCCTCTCGGCTGGCCGGGGCTGTCTGTCATTCAGCAGTCGATAAAAATCCAATAAAAAAGCGACATTTCTAATTTGCATGCTACATATGTATGTACCATATAGAAGCTGCACCCCAACTAGGGCGACTCGAATGGGGGTGTGGGAGAAGTGCTCCTCCCTCTGCGGTAGTGCCGGGATATATACTGAATATGACACACTATTAAGTCGAGAGATATAAATGCTTCTGAGTAGCTGCTGTTGTTTGCAATCCAGCTCAAGGCTTTAGTAAGAGTTTTTGCAAGTAAATAAATATATGTTGGGTTTTTAGAGAATTTATTGTATATTCATAAAAGCTTTATAAGGTGGTATATTGTTAACCATTTCGAAGAATGGAAATATTTAAAATTATACAAATTTAAGGATGACGGATTCACATAATCTTGCTGTTTGCAATTCGATTATTTGAACTGCAAATTATTGTGATTAAATTAATCATAATTTGGCCAAAAGTGATTTAATTTTAATTTAACTACATTCAAAATTTAAATTTTAAAAGTGTGCAAATTTTTTTTTTTAAATTTTTTTCATTTTAATAGCTTCTTATACAATATTAAATATGAATAAATACGAGGGGCGGTAGAGTTTAAATACTTTAATATTAAATAACTAAGTTTTTAATTACGAATCGGAATATATAAGACCAGGAAGGCAATATTTTTTTCCACCAAAGGGACCTGATTTCATCATTTTTATTTGAAATTTTTTTGGGGAAAATTACATTTTAAAAATTTCATAACTAAGCCAAAAGTGCATCAATTTCAATTCGGAAAGGGTTTCTGTGCTAGTTTTTATCAGGGTAATAAATTTGCATACTAAATACAAATATTTAATAAATTAAAATTTTTGCGAATTTTTGACAATTTTAACGATGTAACCCCTTATAAAATTTTGAAAAATGTGAAAAAAATTTTTTTCTGCCGGACATGGCCTAATCGACTTGGCTGTTGATGCTGATCAAGAATATATATAATTTATAGGGTCGGAAATGATTCCTTCACTGCGTTTCAAGCTTCTGAATAAAATTTTTATACACTGCCAGGGTATAAAATAATTAATAAATCTACAAGGCATTTAAGTATTAGTATTTTTCATTAAATTGAATTTTTTATCAAGAGACTACTAATTTTTTAAGCAAACTCCCATTACATTTCTCACCTTAAAAGATCCACCCTAAATCGAAGACATATTACCATAGAGAAGACCTGCACACGCTCAGCAGGCACTTTACGACATTTCGCTATAAAATTAATAATTTTGTTTTGTTGATTTATCAACATTGCAAACACGTTCACACGAGGGCAACAACCGCGCCTGCGCAGAGAGCTTTAGCCGCAGAAATCCGCAAAAACAAAACAAAAATACAGCCAAAAAGTGCTTGTAAAATGTCAAAATATTGTTGACCAAAATGCCCAGGGTCCAGTGGCCAGTGTCCAGTGCAAGCCCAGGTGCTGTCCAATTACCAAAACAAAGAATTGCCCAACGGCAAACATAAACACGTGAATTGTCTGGCTATTTGCATTTGTCAAATAAAAATGTGAAATGTAAAAATTCAACAAAATATTCAAAATGCAGCAGCAGCTCTTTTGTTTTTGTTTCTACCCTTTTTTGTTCTTTTTGGACGCGAGTTAGGTGAACTTTTTGGGCTTTGAAATGCAAAGGAGCAAACTCCCGACAAGTGGAATAATGAAGAAGTTCAAGCAACTTGCCGGGATATATCTTCTGCTGGCAGCTTGTTTATCCAAAACTTTAAATTGCCTTCGGTTTTGCTTTCCTTTGTGATGCTGGGCGGCGCCCTTGGGCCATAACTTTCGTTTCGTTCCGCATCGACTCGTGTCCTTTTCCTGGTTCAATGGAATCTCGATATTTATTTTGGCTATATATTATTTAATTGCGTATACGCAGCGCTTAAGCCGGGCCGAGCCAGCAAAAATTGCCATCATAATTCCGACTCTCCGCTGTGCTTGTCTCTTCGCTTTGGAGTCGCTGCACGTCCGCTGTGCCGCATCACGTATTAATGAGTACTTTCCTTCCTCACCCCGCCCACGCCCACGCCGCACACCCACACCCACTCTGGCGGAATCCTTGGGACTCTGGAATAATAATAATAATACTTATTGCACTCAGGTCGCCCGTGTAGACAAACAGTTATGGCATTTAATGGCAAAGGAAAACATGAATCCGCGCAGCCAGTCATAATTTCTGTTCTGTTCTGTTCTGCTCTGTTCGTCTTTGTTTTCTCGGCAGCCGAGAAAAGCAATCAAGAGGCAACGGAGGCCACTTGGGAGACTGCGACTCCCGCCTCCGCAGAGGAGCCCCCGGGCAAACACTTCAGTTTATATTCATTGCAAAGCTGAATTGTTTATTGCACTCGATGAAAACCGCTTGATTAAATGCACCTGGATTGTCACTTCCGCCCGCGAAGTACTTCCGCTGCCCTCTGCTCCTGCGCCTTCTTCTCAGTAGCCAAAGAAGTTGAAGCCGCAGAGCAGCTTGTCCGGCCGGCGAATCCTCAGAATGCCAAACTGAAACACCGACATGTCATCGTCCTCCGCCATATTCATGTCCAAAGCCATCAGCTTCTCGGCGGCCAGCGGATGCCAGGAGCCGAAGGTGCAGGCGGAGTTCATCTGGGTAAAAAATCGGATGTCACGAAGCAGAGGAGAGATGGATGAATGGTTTACCTCTTTGCTGTAGTAGTGACAGCGTCCATTGAGCCGTGTGGAGGGAACATACTCCACAAAGTCCACCTGCGGGCAGTGGGGCAGGAGCAGAGCCAATCCTGAAACAGGAGGAGAAAGGTAATGTTCAAGAAAGAATGTAAGTTTCTAAACATTTAAAGGATCTCATATCCCACCTATAAAACCCGAACTGGGAGGATTACGGCTGATTGGCCTATTTCCGGCAAACATTTGCAGACTCTGCCAGAGTCGCCACACGGAATGCGGATCGATGAGGAAGGCCCGCGACTTGGGATAGCGCCTTCTGTAAATCTCATAGTTGGTGAACAGATCGTAGTCCGCGCTGGTCAGCCAATCCTCCAGGGTGCCATTGTACTTGCCCGGATCCCAGGCGGCAATGGTCACATTCCGGAAGATGGGGGCATGGGTGAAGTCGAACTCGGGCTTGGTGACCACCTAGAGGGGGACAGGGATTGCACCGCTTAGTAAGTGCAATCGAAAGTGCGGAACTGCGTGCGAAATCTACTTGCGAATTCACCACACGAATTGTGGTTTTGCTGCCAACATCCACCTCGTGTCCTTGCGTTGGCGCGTGATTGAATCTCATCACAATGTCGTGCGTGTCTGGGAGCAGGGCAGAGCGAAATAAAAGCAGAAAAGTATAAATAAACGGAATTAGAGTAGACGAGTAAATCAAATTGTTCATGAGCGCCTTCTCTTCCGACTAATTGTGCATGCAGGCTGCAGAACTGCAGTCTTGCTGCCTCGATTGCAGTTTAGTAATGTACAAATAAATAAAGCAAAATGGGTTTCATGGATGTCCCTAATAAAGACGTTTACTTAGAGGGGTTAGTGAGAGCTTAACACGTGTTATTATGACATTAAAATAATGATTTTCCTTTTAGTTATTTTCCGAATAATATTTTTAAATGATTGAATTATTTAAAGTTCCCTGAGTATCTTCCCTACCTATAAATCGACCCAACTTAGAGCCTGCCAGGGATCCTGCACTCGAGACGATCGCACAGGTCTTGATATCCTTGATATTGCGGAAGAGCTTCTGGCGTGGAAAGAGCCTGCCGAAGGGCAGCTTGTTGAAGGGAGCATCCTTCCGGCGCAGGACTCGCACGCCCGCCTCCATCACCAGGCACGTGGAGGGATAGTACTGCTCCTCAAAGCTGTCCCCAAACACCGGCTTGTAGTCCACATTGTAGTGGTTCGCCTGCGACTCGTTGACCGACTCAATCATGGCCTTCTCAAAGGTCTGGACAATGCGCTGCCGGAACTGCTGGGTCTTGTTGTGGCACAGCTCCGAGTGCTTGTCATGGCAGAGGTACAGCTTCGGGCTCAGCGTTAGCTTGGTGTTCTTGGAGACCTTTAGCCTCGGATGGGGGGCCAATTTAGAGGAGTTGATGGCTGGATTCTCGCGACTCTCCACAATGAACTTCTCGTTGGGATTCCAGCGAACGTGGAAGACGCTGCGCGGCCTGCGATTGCTGAGTGTGCCGCTCACATTTCCGTACCTGGTTTCCTTTCCGTTTCCTGTGGAGAAGGCATTTGCGCCGCCGCTCTTGTAGAATCCAAAGAAGGGTTTCGGGAGTAATACGCACCGTTGTCCCGCTTCCGCTCCCGCAAATTCACCTCGGCGGGCCCCGGTTCGTGTCCCCGCTGAGCTTTCGCCTCGCCGAGCGGCTCGCTTTGAATTATTAACGCGGCGCCGAGGAGGAGGATGATGACGAGCAGGTGAGGTGCCGCCTGACACTGACCTGGCAATGCGCGTTTCACTTGCCTCATTCTCCACACATAATACGCTATTTGAACGGAGGAGGGGGGCGGAGGTCCTCAATAAATATTTAAATGAGGCAAAGATTCAAGTCTGACAGCAGTCATTTGTACGAAACAGTCACTAAAGATGGTGAATTTATCACTAAGTTAAGTTAGTTTGCTGTTTTTTGTGAATATAGTTTAGATTTTTACAAATACAGCTTAGAGTTTTAGCATTAAATTGAAGATAAATAATACAAAATTATGCAATATTGAGGCAGATTAGAAATACTTTCCAGAAAACAGATTTAAGCATTGGCATTAAATAGTTATTATTATTATATTACACTCCAAATTATTAGGGGTTTCATACTTAGAAATGTGTTTAAAAGAATGCAATGTTTTCATTTAAGCACCTTTTTAAGCTAAATAACTAAAATTAGCTTTCAATATTTATTCTTTGTATAACTTAACCATAAATAACATAAGCTAAATAAATATATTTTCCTCTTATCCACCAACTTTTCAACTCTTCTTTGACAAATCCTATAAAATATTTAAAGACCCCTTAACCGCAACCATCAATATTAATTTACAAGTTAATCTGCCCACATGTCAACTATAATTTAAAAAGTTTTGTAAGCTCTCCCAATACTGTCTCCCTGCAATTACGTTTCAAACTAGTCCGTATAATTGAGTTTCAAACATTTGCTTTTTTTTTGGGGTAAATTTCCAACTCATTTGCCATGCCAGTCTCAATTAGCATTGACCTTTTTCCCCATTCACGGCCCGAGTACGAATCCGTGTCGCTGTCAATTCGCATAAAGTTTTCATGCGAAATAAAACGTTTTGGACGCATTTGCAATTAAAGTTTCCATTGTGCGCGATGGCGCCAAAAAGTATGCAAAAATAGCCGCAAAAAGCGAGTGAATAAATAGCCCCAACGAGCACAACACAAGTTGACCGTTGTCGCACAACTCGTTAACGCTGGGCAAATATTTAGCCACCACACACCACACACCACTCACACACTCAATGGACTTGGAAAACAAAACAGGTACCCCGGCCGCCAAAAGTGCGTCTGCGGCTAACACGCACGCGAAAAATTCACCGGAACGCTACGACGGATTGAGGATTTTCCGGATCCCGCATCCGCAGCTCGAACTTTCCCTTTCGCCAGCCGAAACGTATCTGAAGCCCAGAACAGAAACCTGGCCAGGCCGACCGACGGAGGAGCCAGCAGCAGCAGCTTCGGCAACGGCGGCATCCCGATTGCCTTCGTCAGAGCCTCAATCCCGCCGCCCTGCCAGCCAGCCAGCCAGTTCGTCCTTTCGTCCTTTGCGCCTCGTTTTCCTTTTGGCTGCGCGTAATTAGAGTGTGTGTGCCGTTGTTGCGGTGGCTGCGGATGTTGCCGCTGTTACTGCCGCTAAGCACCTGCTCGAAAAGTGAAAGTTATATAATACAATGTCGTAGGAGCCCGCTCCGAGTGAGCCCGACCAAGCCAGAGGAAGGCACTTTAAACGCAAGTGCGTGCGAGATTTCCACACATGCCAGGGCTTTGCTAGTTTCCCTCGGTTTGATTGCAGGCACTTTGCCGGCTCCCGCATCAGGGAAATCAAGATTTTCCACGGGAACTCCCCTGGCGTGCATAATTATATTGGCTGGAGCCCGGGCGATATTATTTAATTGAATTTAGCCCCCAGCTACCCTAGTTTTAGCTTTGTTCAAACAAAGGGGGCGAGCTTAAAGATCTGATATTAAATATTTATAAACAATGATGAAAACCATACAATATAGCAGGCAAAAATGATTAAAGTGTATCAACAGCTTAAAGATCTTTTTACCAATTGTTTATCATATGAAAATCCAAGCTGGAAATATTGTTTGACAAATAAATAAGATTTTCTAAATGCATTGTCTTTTATAAATATATAAAATCATATTTTTAGGCTTCTCTTTAATTAAATTAATTTCCTTACTCAGCAAAAAATCCTTAAACTATGGCTATTAGTTGGAAACTATTCCTAACTCTTCCCTAAGGTTGAACTTGGTTAGCCGGACGAGAAAAGTAACTCCAATCTAATGAATTTATGGCTAGTATATTATTATTTCCTGTATTTTCGTCCTTTTTTCCCCGTTCTGTTCCTGTCTTTCTCCTGGGAGTTCCTAATTATTTTGTTTGCTGCATGTTTTAGCCCTCGTTTCTCTCTTTTTTCGCAGCATCCATAAAGCAGCTTTGTTGGAGGACCAAACCCTTGGGACTTGACACGTGTCATCGGCGGCCGGCGACCGGGATCCTCCGCCATCCCAGTCAGTCAGGAAGTCAAAGGCAGTTTCTCGTATATATATATATTTGTTTTGTTTTTTTTTTTTGGTTTGCTTTTTCGGTTTGAACAATAATTATTATTTTTGTAATCATTTATTATTCATCGTCATAATCATAATAATTTTTCTATACAAATACATTCAATAACAACAATTTATTTTTTATTATTTTCGATTTTTCCGTTTTTGGTATTACGTTTACGTCATTGTTTAATTATTTTACAATTACCATAATTATGCCAGTTGCCATTATTATTACATAGTATTACTATTTCCTTCTTTGTCCTTGAAAATCATTTTCATTACTTTAGATAGTTTTGGCTGGGGGAATTTACTTTCATTTCGTTTTTGTTTTTTGTTTTTCTTTTTTTTTTAGACTTTAGCTTAAGGACTATGAAATTTCGTTTTTCGTGTTCTATTTTTGGATTTTTTATCGATTTTTTTATAATTTGTTGATTTTCTATGTTTTCTTTTTTTCTCTTAAGTTTGTATTTTTTGTTTGGTTTTAAATAACAAGTACAGAAGATTTCAGTTTAGTTTTGGTTTTAAAGTTTTTAGCTGTCTCATGTGGGATTTTAGAGCTTACGTTTCTGTTTATTTGTTTTTTATTAGTTTCCACTAAATTACTGTTATCTGGAAGGGGAGTTGTGTCACTGTTAATTTCGATTTTTCACTAGGCAAACATTTTCTATGGTTTTTCTGGGTTTTCAATTTTACGGATACATTTTTTGGCTGTTTGTTCTGTCCTGTTTTCTAGCTGTGTGTGTGTGTGTTGTGGCTTTCCTTTAAATTAATCTATGTTTCATTTAATTAAATTAAATTTGACTTGACGCTATGAATTTCATTTATATTATTACTTTACTTTCGCCATTGTTTCTGGTTTCTGTGCTCGCTTGCATGATATCAAATACAACACATTTTAACGTTTCCCTTTCGGTTTTTTATATTTTTATATTTTTGTATTTACTTTTGTCACTTTTGTCCTGGCACACAATTATGTAATTTCATTTTTGGCCTAAAAAGAATTTTGTGTCTCCAATTTTGGTTTCGGTTTTTAAAAATCTCCTTGTTTTTATTTTTCGTTTTTGGTTTTTTTTTTTACATATTTTAAATAGTTTTTTGGTTTTTGTAAAAAATAATTGCTAGCGCACGCTGCAGCGGAGCTATTCGATTCGACGACTGATCTTTTGTTTATGTTTCTGTCTGTGTGGCAGCGGCTAATCAATTACAAAAATTATTGTATAATTCGTGCTAATTGGTTATTGATTCGGATTTGGATTTGTGTGTGTGTGGTGTGTGTAGGTGGAGTGTGTGTGGATCGCATGAGATGGCTTCAATGCAGTGTTGTGGTGGCTGTTCTTGTCGTCTACTGTAAAGTAATGCCCAATCGATGGATCAGATCTGGTGCTATGATTTTACCCACATTACGTACACAATTCAACTAGTTTTTCTCTAAGCGCACTGGCCATCGGAAGGGGGGATCGGGGATCGGGGGATGATCCTGCGACCCTCGCCTCGCCTTCCGGTGCGTCGTCCAACGCCTAAAATTTATTTCGTACATACGCTAAATGCCCCCGGGGTATCCGGAGCTCGGGGGCCGGACCTATGGATCGTACCGGGAATGCCCTATTGCCCGCCCTCCGCGTCCGTGTCTACCTCCGTCGCCGGCCTACTCCAGTTCCTTCTCTATTTATTGTTTACATTTAAATAAATTAACATTTAATTTATTATTATTTAGGCATCTATTCATGTTAACTATATTATATATATCAAAAAGTTTTACAAAAGTACACAATAATTCATAACAATTTGCATTCTATATGCGCGCAATTTGTGCCAGCGGCTGTCTGTCTCTTTCTGTTCCTTTGCTGTTACTGCCTCTGTTTTCTTCTCCGTTTACGTTTCCGTTTCCGTTCCGCTTCCGTTTCGTTCTGCCATTGAAATGTTTTGATAACGGTATCGTCCCCTCACCAACCCCCGCCCGCCCTCCTACCGCTCGTGCCTGCCTTTGTTTTTGCTTAGAAAATGTCTTGCATTCGCCTCAAAATGTACATACAGTTACCCCCCGTCGACGAGCCGAGATAAATGAAAAGTTTTTCGGCCTCGTAAACCCCATGCATACTTTGCACATACATATATATCTCGCATATATATCTCGTATGTAGATCGAAAGAGTACCATAATTGGCGGAAACTTTGGGGCGAATGAATCATAAAGTCACAAAGAAGTTAGGAAGAAACAATCGTGGAATATGGATCTTTCGGTAATTATGAAAATGATATAGTAGGACTGTGGTGGAGTCGAGTTGAATTGTTCATACGTTATCTGTATTTACAATGATTTATTGATATGGGGGCTAATAGAACACAGACAGAGAGAGAGGGGGATGCAGAAAGATAGAGAGATGTGGAGGGTTCGCTGTGAAGGCTGCTGCTGCTGCTGCTCTGGGTCGCTATATCGTTTTTCGTTACGTTTCTACTACAACATCTAACAAAATCCATACCATCGTCGGCATCGTATTCCTACATCTCCTCCTAAAGTAATTTCGTCAGTTTCTAATGCAAAATTCTCGCAGAAAAGTCGGAAAAGCATTCCCTAATAGACTTAAAAACCTGGTAACTCCGACACTGCCTGCAGTGGGTTAAACCGTTCGATAAATGGGTCTCAGAGAAGAAATCGAACCAAACACTTTTCCCGGAAACATAGGGAAGTACGAAAGGAGTGAGGATGTGACAGGTGAGAGGTGGACAGGTGGACAGAGGGTGATTCGAGGGATAACCTGAAGAACTGAATCGTTAGGAGTGCTCAAAGAACGCGTCTCTTTAGCTGAGTGAGAGTGTGTGTGGGCGAGTGTGCTCTATCAGAGATTCTCTCAAATTGTTTAGTACTTACTTTAATAGTTAATTAGTTAATACCAAATACGACTAATTATTTGAATATTTCTTAATTATTTACGTTTTTGTTTTTCATTTTTGGGTTTGTTTCTCCCATCTGTTCTCCTCTCTGTGGGGACTTTCTCATTGGGGTTTCTCGTAGGTGTCTCGTTTTGCTGCAAGTTATGTACGATAAGTTGTTAAGACAATATATATTATATAAATATATATATTTCATATATATAATTAATATATATATATGCTACATAGGGTTCACTTTATTACAAAAAGTATTATTATTCATTGTTAGTATTTATATAGTAGGCATATTGTTGTCCTTCCTCCCTCGCTACCCTATTTGCTGTTTACGTTGCACATGGTTGTTGACTATATCTATCGTACATACATATATCCGTACATATGTAGGCTGTAATGCGGCGCATGGTCTATATGCTGGTAATGCTTCCGTTTGTTACCCGAATCCGAATTTCTCTAGAGTCCCTCCTCGCAATGGCGGTCGATGAATCTTAAAGATACGTTTTTACTGTGCGCTTTATATACTCTTCGTCTCGCTTTTCCATTTTGGCTCTTTGTTTTTACTTGGATTATACAAATTGTTATGCTTCCATTTCCGTACTCCCTTTCCATCGTTTTTTGTTTCTTTTTAACTAAATAAAGACCTTTTAGACACTTTAGCGGTTCTCCACTGCCGTTAATTGTTTTAATTGTTAATTAAATCGCTCCCTCCGGCCTCGACTATGCTACTTCCCAATACATCATCGCCTATGTGTGGGTTTAAGTTTAAACTAATTTAAGTAAAGTTCACGTTTCGCATTTTACTTGTTTTTGAAAGGTGGTTGATACGCGGCCTCTGACAAATTGTTTATGTTTTCCCTTTCCCTGCGGCACCTCTGGCCTGCCCTCGGGGTTTCCCTCCCCTCGTTTCCGCAGTTTTCAAGTTTTTCCTTTAGTCTAGTAAATTTGGATTCTTAATTTCCTTCAGTTTTTGTTTTGTTTTTCGTTTTTAGCTAACCTAAACTTTTCGTATTTTCGCTCGCCAGTAATTAAATTAATAACTATTTATATTCTCCGTCGGTTTCCCCAGTTTTGTTTTTATACTTTAGTTGTATGCGTTTTGTTAAATCTTTTTGGTTTTTGTTTATTTTTTTGTTTCTTTTTGGTATTTCCGTTATCGTTTATCTAAAAAACCTATTCTTGTGGCAGTTGCTTTTTGTTTAATTAAATATTCATATTCTTTGTTCTAGTTGTAATAAAATATGCTATTTTGGTTTTGTTTCAATAGAGATTTATAATTAATTCATGCTTGTTTTTATTTCATTGGAAAGAGGACCATAAATATTTAATTGGTTTCTGTTTTACGTTTCATTTAACTCGTATTTCCATGGGCTTCTGTGTACTGTGTGTCTGCTTCCTATTTCCCACATCCCTTCCTTCCTGCCATCGCTTATGCCACATCCACTATGCATCCTGAATTAGCTACTATATAAGTATTTGGTTTTGGCCTTTGGTTTTTTGAATGGGTCTTTGTTTCTGTTTATATTTCTGTTTCGGTTTCGGCTCAGTGTTTCGCTAAAGAGAGAGGGGGAGAGTACGAGTTCGTCGTCTGTGCTCCGTCCACCGGGGGAGGTGGCAGCATACCGCTCGCAGGCACTATAAGGCGCCGCTGCTCAGGCAGCGCCACCATCTCCGCCACCAATCGTTTATGTTGTAGTTGAAGTAGTAGAAGTAGCGATAGTTCCTAGTCCTAGTGCACCCGCCCTCCTCCACGCGCACTCGCACCCGCACCCGCACCGCACTCGGCCGGGCGTCCCCGTCCCCGCCATAGCTGGTCAGGCCTTTGAACTTGCTCCTGCTGCTGAAGTATCGCACTTTCCGGCACGTCAGCTTGTAGGTGTACGACCAGGACCAGCTCCGGGCTGCGGCCGAAAGTCCCAAAGTCGCCTTCAGTGGCTTGGCCTTGGGCGTGGCTGGCTGCTGGTGGCTCCCGCTGCTGCTGCTGCTGCTCCTGTTCCTGATCCCGCTCCTGACCAGCTCCTGCTCGTGGCAGTTGGCCTCGCAGGTCACCGCCTGGCGACCGCGACCCGTGCCCGCCGCCACCCTGCTGCCGTGACCACCGACCATCGCGCTCCACTGACAGCTCCAGCGCTGCCGCGCCGCTCCACAGCTGCTGAGCAGGCCGAGCAGGGCGCTCAGCCAGACCAGCAGCTGCGTGGGCGGGTTCGCCACGGCCTCCGTCCCGGAGGCGTAGTACGGTATTGTGCAGCGACTGGAGACGGAGGGCACGGCGGCACAGTCGCCGGAGAGCGGCGCCTGCGGCATGTCGCCCTCCTCGTCATAGTAGAAGACTCCGTCGTGGCGCGCATAGTACGGCAGGCGATCGAGCAGGGTCTGCATGGCGTCCGGATCGCCGCCGGTGCGACTCACGTTCCTCAGAGCCAGAGCCACGCTCTTGGCCCGGGCATGCTCGCCGGGATGCGAGCTCAGCGAGAGGGTGATGTTGTGAACACGGCGAGTGGAGTTGGTTGCAGTGGGAGCATCCTCCTCCGTCATCCTGGTCGCGGTGAATTCCTGGCACACGGTGCAGATACCGGACAAGGGACCATTGCAGTAACTATAGCAGCAATCGTTGGGGCCGTAGCTTGACTTCTCCAGCTGCGCCCCTGTCTCGGGTATGTTTTGATCTGGTAGAGGGATAAAGATATATAAGTAAGTGCACTCCAGGATCTAAAAGGATATTTACCTAGGCAGAGAAATGTCGGCTCGCCGGCATATTGGGTGGGCAGCGCAGGAGCGCGATCGGCGGGCAGCAGGTAGGGGCACTTTTGTTCCACGGTTTGGCAGACGCTCAGGCAGGGCCGGATACGGCGGCGCTTACGGAACTCCTCCTTGCGTGTTGATCTAAGGGGATGCAAGGACAATTAATTACTTACTTTTATTTAAAGTAAAATAAACAATAGATATGCTTATGGAGATGTAAACTGAGCTCTTAAGGGCTAAATGGAATAAATAAACTTGGAAGTCTTGTCTATAATTTCATGGTGATAAGAAGAGAAATAAGCTGAGTTTAAAGTTTAAAGTTTGATCTGAATTATTCCTCGAATTAAGCTAACCAAGAACTCAACTATAACTACTCTCCAACTAACCCCTTTAAATAATATTTAAATTGTAAACTTGTAATAAAAACTTCTAACCCTTAAACCCCCATTTAACTTTCCAACACACTCACCTCTTGTGTAGTTTTGATATCACTGGATCCGTGGCTCTGGGATCCGAATTATTGGCAGTCGATATGAAATTATTGGATTGTTGTTCGGCCTCAGCCTCCATGTCCGCCTCGGACTCCGTCTCCGCCTCCGCCTGCGCCTCTGGTTCTGGTTCTGGTTCATTGCCACCGTCCATGCCCATGCCCATGCCCAGGCCCGTTCCCAGGGCCACTCCCAGGATCTCGTCCTCTCCCTGGTGGCGGGAGTTAGACAGGCCAACAACATCGTAGAATGTCTGGGCCAGGTCCCTGCCAATCGCATCCTCCGCAGTGCTGCTGCGGCGGTCATTGTCCTGGCTCGTTGCCTTTGCTCTCGCGTTCGAGCTCTTGTCATGCTTCTGATTAATCTGACGCTCGTTCATGTTATTGCCGTTATTTGATTTATTGTTATTGCTGATTAATTTCAGAGATTTATGCTTGATTCCATTCGCCTCCGCCTCCGCTGCCGTCGCCGTTGCCGCCACCTCGCCCCTCGCTGCACTTCTCGCCGAGCGTTTGCTCTTGCCCGCGGAGGACGCTGCTCCCGCTCCGGCACCCGCTCCTGGCGCAACGTCCTTTGGCTCGGCAAAGTATGGCACTAGTGTACTGCAGACCCAGCGACGATATGCTTCCTGCAAAACAAGCAATTGAAAACGGTCATCAATTATGGAAGTCCCTGGGCCACATTTAAATTATTTCGATCCGAAATGGGTTCTCTTTGTGTGCTGTGAGAATTTAATTGAAATTATTGAATTACGGCCCAATTAGGCATTCAAGAGCGGCATGTATGCAAGTGCTCGGGTGCGGATATCTCTCTCTATATATTATTGAGTAGTCTCTTGATACAAATCCATTCTGCAGGCCTCTTAAATATATTATAGTTTAGTTTCAACAATAAACCATTATGGTATGGAATTCTCTTACCGAAATTCGGGTCAATTTGAAATAGAAAGGAAGAAGGGATGCTAACTTTGGGTAGCCGAGGTTTCTATACCCTTGCTGTTTTATAATTGTATAAGGGGACTGTTTTCGATCAAAAATAAGACAAAAATCTGGAGCTTTTTAATCTTATATGTGTATTATATTATTTTATCGAAAAGGCCAAGAATATGTACATGGCTGAAGTCTGTACTTTTATAAGGTATTTTTTTTTTTGCGAAAATGTAAGCTTAAAAATCTCATAACAAATCGAAATAAACATAAATTTCGGACAACTTTTCTGTGTCAGGTTATTAAGTCTACATATTAAATACAAATATTTGAATTATTAAAATTTGTTCCATTTTTTTAGGAATTAAGACGATGTAAGCCCTTATAAAATTTTGAAAAAAATGAACACAATTTGGCTGTTGATGCTGATCAAGAATATATATGATTTATGACTCCTTTACTGCCATAATATCTAGCAAATGTATAAATTTAGTTCTTAATCCTGATAGCTTAATTTGAACTTAAATAACAAAGCCACTGAGCCCTTAAACCACATAAAAAGATGCTTAAAAGCATGCAAATACTTTTCCTGGCAAACCATTTTCATTGCATGTTTTGAAAACCTTTTTTAACTGCTTTGTAATCACCAAATAACTTCAATACATCTGCACAGTTTATAGTTTACACCCGAAATGCACTCCCCTTTGCTGACTTATTAACTATTTGAACAGACACACACATCACCAAATGGTTCGGTGTATTTTTGTTAGGAAATCTGCTGAATCAATTGCAGTTGCCTGCAATTTCTATACACATAAACTTTTGCTTTTATATAAACACCCAGGGAAATTCCCCTATGCCGCTGCAATGCCAACCATAGAATGCACACTCTTCATATTAATTTCGAATCCACCTATCTATCAGTCCATCCATATTTTCCTACCTCCCTTAAACCTGCTCCTGCCCCTGCCACTGCTACTGCCCCCTTCCTCTGCCACTCTGTCCAACAGCTTTTTCATTTGCCAGCAAATTTGTTGCCAGGTAGGGAAAATATTTTTGCTTATTCTTTGCCGCTGTTGATTTTTACTGTTTGCTGTTTGTTGCTGCCACTGCCGCCCTTGTTGTGATTTTCTATTCTGTCAGAACTATTGCCAGTAGTTTTTTGGAATTTCCTGCTCCACCTGACCATCGCCCATCGCTGGGCCATAACTGTTGGTCAAAGGCAAATACCAAACAACCAACTCCTCGCTGGCCTGCAGAGAATTTTGGTTCAGGTGAAATTTTTGCTATTTGCCAACATTTCTGTGGCTATCAATGTGTCTGCACTGCCATTACATTTGCCTGGCGGGACGGAAAAGGGAATTTCAGTTTCAGTTTTCATTGGGAATGCGGCAAAAACAAAAGTACAGACAAAAGTCATTGGATTTTTGTTTATATATGCGTATTATACACACAAAATCGCTTATATATGTGTGCATTTTTCGGAGACAGTGGCAGGCAAAGGAGCAGAAAATCGGCTCAATATTTATCCAGACCCTTGATTGCCTCAAGTTAAAGTGCATTGATTGTCTAAATCAATTATCGAATTTGTGCTCCACATGCACTTGCATATATTTAGTGAAACAAAGCACTGCTGTTGGCCAGGGTCGAGTGCAAACACAACACTAATTGAATTAACCTCTCCTCGGTTCGCCCGCTCTCCTGGCATTCGGGCTCCTAATCACGCCCTGGCCTAATAACCGCAAAATCGTGAACCGCATTCATAAATCACGCATACGCACCGTTGCCCTGCGGCCAACTGCAACTGGCAAGGCTAATTGTTTGTGTTTGCCGCTGCTGTTGCTGCTGCTGCTGCTGTCACTGCGGGTGACGGTGTTTGCGGCTGGAAAAACCTAGCATTCCACGGTGACGGTGTCAACATGTGGCTTCTATCTGAGGTGACCAAGCACATTCACAATTTTTGAGTTGGCTAAATCGCAGCAAAAGCAATTTAATAATCCGAGGAGGGCGTCGGTGGTGAACTTAAATTGCTAAAACATTTGTGAGTAGTTCATCAAGAACTACACTCATTTTGTTTTGGCCATGAAAGACAACGACCCCATAAACTCGTCGAGTGTCTGACATTAAACCGCAGATACACACACGAATATACACACAAATGTGTGCACTGAGGAGATTTTTCTTTAAGGAAGTTTGTGGCTTTAATAATGTTTTGTATATTTAAATCATGGATATTGATACTGAAAATGTTGTTTGTAGAAAATGCTTTGCAAATAATATATTATTTACAAAATCAAGAAACTAGGACATATCCATATAATTAATATTAAAAGATGACCTAAATATAAATATTTAATTTTACTCTAGGTAGCTTTAATATTCGTACGAATTTCCTAATAATAAAAGAAATTTAAATGTTATTAGAGAAGGCCCTAAGTAAACCTGATTTTGAAAAGGTTTAACTTATTTTTTAATTATTTCAACTGACAAATATGTATTAAATTTCAAGATAAATCCATAAAAATACATTTTTCGAACATATAAAATTTAATTTAATTTATTTTTCCCTCCTGCAAATATATCCAGAAACATATATCTAAATTACTATGCATGTTTGGTTACTTTGAGAGTAGCTGGCCCGCGTAGGCGGGCCTCGTCATCGCATCTTCACCTTCTATCCCCCAGCTCACTAAATTATTATTTAATTACAAAAAAAAGGAGAGTATTCCCCATTAATAGGACACCGTCGTGTGTAGTGTTCTTCGCCGAGAAGCCAGCCATGCAGGCAGGCAGTGGCACGTGGAGGATAACTCGAGCCGCGGCTGTCACACCTGCTCCACCTTCGCCGCGCCTTCAAGGCACTGCACTCTGCACTCGGCACACTAAATGAATTCCGACGCCAAAATAAAAAGTCGCACAAGGCAAGAACTCAATTAGGGGCCACAGGTGCAAACTTAATTGGAGCCGGGCGTGCGCCAGGGTGAGGCGGCAGCAGGGATGCGGGCCAGGCTAAATACAGGCGAAAATCAATCCGAGCTGAAGAAGTGGATTTAAACTCATCCCCGGGCAGGCCCAAGGGAATCCATTTAAGCTTGCCTTCATTTAAATGCGGGACGCAGAAGTCATTCCGCACGCAAAATCCCGATTTTCGTCCTTTTCGACCATTACGACGACATGACACCATCAGCATCATCAGTGAGCACATGAGCACATGAGTATGCAGCCTGCAGCCAAAGGATGACAGGATGGGAGAGTGGCAGGATGGCGGGATGGCAGGATGACGGGGCGGCAGCCGGATGCTGATCCTGGGGTGCGACACACACACATGCGGGCAGTAAATAAGCCGGAGTTATGCCCTGCCCATCGATGTGTGACCTTCACGCCGCGCCGCGTCGCCCCGTTCTTTCCACTTCCTGTCGAACTGTCGTCCAGATTGGCCGGATGGAAATGGGCATATAGGATGTGAACGCGAATTTGCGGCTTTAAACTCTCGAAAATGGAAACTCAATATGCGATAATGAGTGGCCGTTGTGTGCCGATGAGCCGGGCTTAATTGTAAATTCAGATTAGGGAATGAAATTCTAATTTCATTTATTTGCCCACCGTCACCAGCAGGTTTTAGCCAGCATTTTAGCCAGTTTTACAGCGGGGCCATATCAATAGGAATAACGTTTATGGTTGCCCTGGCACCACCCCCACAAATAATATATATATATTGTAACTTTCTTGGCTGTCTCGTAAACATTAATGGCCAACCCCAAGGGTTGAGGGTGACGGCAGGACAACAAAGAAAGGAGCAACCTTTGCCACTGACCATCAGTCAGTCAATGACCGTTTCATATGGCAAATAATTGAATTTTTTGTGTGTTCGTAGCTGTGTTTTTCAGAAGAAAGCCGGGCGAATTCTTTTTATATTTGCCAAACGGAGCAGACATTGCGTGTGGGTTGATTTACGAGTTTTCAAATGGCTGCCGTTGCCATTGCCATTGCCATTGCCGTAGTCGGTCGGGTTTTACTATCATAATTTCATAAGCCGTTGAACCAAAGAAATAACGCAAACATTGCCCAGGCACATGAGTAATAAAAAGGGAAAGAAAAATAATAAAAATATATAAATAAACCACAGGGCGCAACACAAACAACATGGCGAAAATGATGCCATTTTTTCTTATGGCGAGCATCTAGCTTATTTGCTTAGCTTAGCCCTTTCTCATTCTCAGATAAAATTCATGCTTTTTATTATTTTATTTTCATTTACCAGTTAAATGCAGTTCATAAATTATTGTCTTGAAAAAAAAAGGATGGAGTTGCTAAAAAAAATCCTTTGTTTCTGTATAATTTAATAATAACAAAACTGAAAACACTATCAAGTGGTAGGTTTTACTGAATAATTTTACTAACTAAAACACTTTATATTTTCTTTTAATTATGAATCAAATATTTTTCAAGGACTGCTTAAGTTTCAAGTGCAAAAAGCAACATGAAACCCCTTTGTTATTTGCACCAGTTAATAAAGTCCAATTATTGTCGTTGGAAAATACACAAGAAGTAGAAAAAGCATTCGCTGAAAGGACCTCTTTACGATGACCAGCTAAAATGGGAACAACTTTGTTTGCCCTTGCATATTGTTTGCGTTATCGATTCCCTTGGCCACCAACCAACCAACCAGCCACTCTCGCCCGGCACCAAGTCAATCCGCAGCTCGATTGGCCGGTTGAGTGTATCAAAGTTTATGCTCCTGCATTGGCCTTCAAATTCATTCGCAAACTGGCTGAGACATAAATATTTTATGGCTTTCTAAGCGCCCTCGCTCCCAAGCCAGTAAGTGTGTTTCTGTGTGCGGGCACAGAAAAACCCCAACTTCAGCATGAATTTAATACACTTTCATTGGGGTCCTGTTGTGGTCCTGGTCAGTGTGTTATGGAAACGTGACTGAATTCGGCAAAGATTTGCGCAGCACACAAAATGCCATGCCCTGGACTATGTAATGTAATTGATATGGGGCACAAATGCAGGCGAAGAAAATATTGGGGGAAAAAGTTTGATGAATAGTACAAGCAGGGGGAAAACTTCTATAGTTTGCTTGCTATGAAATGTCCTTATAAGTGTTGCTAACTTCTATTACTATTATAATTTAATAAAACACAAATATCCCTTGACTCTCCCTTAAATTCCTTTCACAGTTCAATAATATCTCACTAGCTACTTATTTAAGCCCCCTAAAAACCATAGTTTATCTCTCGAAACTCCTCACTATTTCTCCCAGTGCACACACACATTCGCAGTCCTGCAGATTGAGGACCTTCGCACATATAGCAGCTAGGCTCGTATGTATGCAAATAAGTTATGATTTGATTTGTACCATTGCAGTAAATTTATGAGTAGTAAGAGCCGGGCATTACAGCTGGCTCGACTTTCTCCCCTCGTCCTGCTAGGTCCTGTTCGCGCTGCCGCCCTCATTTCCCCGATTTCCATTCCGATTCCTGGGGCCTCGTGTTGTTGCCAATTTGCATAATGGCTCACGAAACGATGCGTGTGCGCGAGTGTGTGTAAAGTATGTGTGTGTGTATCCTTTGTGTGTATGTGTGAATTGTGGCCCATATAAGCGGGCTACAGATTTTTATATGCGCAAAATTTAAAACACATTTATTAAAATTCACTCCATAAATAACAATCAACAATGATTTTTACAACCATTAAATGCAAATTCGAAATATTTCTGCTCATTGTTTCGCCAGAGTAAATACTTCAATTATGTCAATCTACTATAATAAGAATTCGAACACAAATTATGTCGCTGGGAAACGCTTTTTGGTTAAAGAACAATATGCCGACTGTTCGGAATAATCACATGAACTATTTGTATCCATTTAACTTCTTAATTAATTTGCAACGATTCATGAATCGGGGGAAATGTATTAATAAATGTTGGGATATTTGTGTTATCGATTTAACTGGATAAATGGTTATTATCGATAAGTGAGCATTGGTTTCCAAGAACTTAAAATGCATTCAATTAAGTATAATTTTGTAATTATTTAATTGAAAAGGATTTCTGGATACATAAGTTGACTGACTACAAAATGTTGTAATATTTGTGGTATTGCTAATATCGATAAATATTTTATTGATAAGTTTATATTATAGAAAAGTATTTGATTTAATTTAGCTCCCAAATAATTGAATTAATTTTGAATTGAACTAAAGTTAAACTTATCAAATTCTCGACTTAGGTGAATATATTTCGATAAGTGGACTCTTGTTTCCAAGAATATGCCACACATGGGGAAGCAGCAACTTTGGCTTAGCTTTCTAAGCTTTCCAGATAATATTCTAGGTGCCAGCTTCCTGGGAACTCATCAAATTAATTTGGAAAATAAGATATAGCCCTTAAGGCTGGTTTCAGGAAACCTCAGCCACCCCAATTCGGCATTAATCCTAAGAATTCACCCTAAAATCTAGGTATAAACTACCCGAGAAACTTGCTGTGGTCTAGAAGGGAAGCTTGGCCAGATAACTTGTTCGGTTTCGACTGGAATGGCTGCAATGAAAACCCCCGCCGAACCGAGTGTGTAGTGTGTGTGTGTGCTCGCTTATTTTGTTAACCAGCTCAAAGTGCCTTGGCCATAGTAGCAGTCGCTACTGCCAACGCCAACGCACTTGACCAACTGTGGCACGTGTTGTCGCATTGGCTATGGCAATAAGCAACAGCAGCAGCAGCAGCAGCACACAGCATGCCACCCCCAGGACCCTCCCCCTTGCTCTTAAGTAATGCTTCTGCTGCTGGTGGCCCAAGGATAAACTTTTATTTTCCATCCATTCTGCGAGTGTGTCTATGCGGGGCCAAAGGGTTTTCCCCTACGCCACAGTTTTCTTTTTTTTTTGCAGCTCGGTTGCAACCGAGTGCCATTATGTAGCAGCCACCTCCTGCTCCTCCTCCTCCTCCGTCGGCACTTTCTTTCTGCGCTTCTGCTTCTGTGTTGCAGCTCCTTGTGTTTCCCTTTCGTTGGCTGGTTCATTGCTTCGTTTGTTTTGTTTGCCACACGGTCACGTGTTACCTCCAGAGTGCAGGACATAAAGCTCTGATACACCGATCCGCCAGCTGCCATTTCCCTTCGCTCCCAGGGCAGTCGCGCTACGTGCTGCACCCGACAAATACAAAATTTAAAACCACAAAATCCCATAACAAAATGCCAGAGCTCGCTTCAATGGGGTTAAGAGCGGTCCTGGGTACATGGCCTCGCTGTCCACCGGCCACTGTCCACGGTCCACAGGGCGGATGAGTGTTTAAAAGGGTGTCGGGACAAATTATCATGAACATTTTTGGCACATTTGTTTAGCTGCTGTCCGCATTCGTTTGGCGCCTTTTCATAATTGTCTGTTGTCAACCCAAAAGTAGCAAACAGTTCTCCTCCAGCTCCTGCTCCTGCTCTGGCTCCCCCTCCTAATGCTTGGCTTATAAATCGCTAGCAGACTCGGCTAATTGGGCAACAAAATGCTGTCCTAGTCGAAATTTAATTGCCTGTCATAACTGGCCAACAACGCTGCCTCCTCTATTGTAAATATACACGCTGGCTTGTATATTTTCATATATATCTGCTATGCCCATGAATGTGGGCTAAATTTTTCAATTAACGTGTTTGCTTTGAGCCCGAAGCTCTCGCTTTCTCTCTCTGAAACGCGAAACAGTTGAAATGTCAACCCCGAGCCCTCTATTCCCCCTGCCCTTCGGTTGAAGGGAAAAAGAAATTTGCATATTTAAGTGAAATTCACGTTGTGGCTGATGTGAAATGTTTATGACGGATATGTTGGCTGACAAGTGTTGGAATTTATGTACACACAGCGCCCTGCATACATGCATAAACATTAAAACACAAACACTCGCTGGCATAAACACATAATGTACACATTTAAAGGGTCATATCACTGGGATTTCCATTTCACAACGCTTTCTAATTAGCATTCTGGGCTCCCTTTAGCGAGCCAGTAGAGCTGTCCACTGTCCCATGGACAAACACATTAGTTAGCACTTAATTAGGTGGGCTGTGTCCCCAGAAGACGGATTCTTTGGGCAGAGGGCGTTAAGCTAATTACCCAAGCTGGACGAGAACGAGAGCCTCACAGATTTATTTTCTAATAGAGAAGGTGATGCTCCTGATGGGATTAAAAAAAAATACCCATCAACATCAAAGAAGCCTTTCACAGTTGCAAATGCACAAAGGTTCCTGTGCAACTATGATTACTTAAGCTTCCTTCTTTAAATTCCCTCCATACTATTTCAGCTTTAATAGTTTTCTTATTGATTTTTGATACATTTGGTTTCGCTTTCCCTTCGAAATGATAAATATTTGAGAGATCTCCGGCAGAACTAGTAACATTTTGTTCCACGCAACTGCCTTGGCCATTCACAGGAGGTGTTCCTTGGCTGCTTGGTTGCCTCGTTTATTTTTCCTAAACGCAATGCTTAGTTTATTTTGCAGCTTCCGTCCGGTCGAGTCAGTCAGGCGTTGAGGACGCTGATACAGAGACCCGGGAGGTGGCTCCGCCTGTTTGTCTATGCACTTCCCATAGCCGGCCATTGTGCCACCGTCTGTGGCCTCCGGTTTTCCCCCCGATTGCTCCCTGAAGCTGCCACTGATTTGACAATTCAAATACAATGAATGCCAGTGGCACACACAAGTAAATAATGCACAAACCGAGAACTCAATGTGTTGGGGAAGTCGATTTGCCTGAATGAGCGTGGGGGAGTGGAGGAAGCTGGTGTGTGTGGGTGCCACGTCTGCAACTTTTCCCCGGAAAGAATGCAGGCTAAAAAGACATTCAGTCATGCCGGGTATGTTCCACATTTCAGTTATGCAGCATGCGCAATTCCCTGAAAGCCGCTTAACTGACGGCAAATATGAATTGGAAGTTTAATTAAAAATAAGAAGCGGAAATACCCATCGAATGCATGTCCGCCGCTTGCTCGACAATAAATCGCTCATATGTAGATGTGCCAGTCAATATATTTTATTGACTGTGTGCGACTTATGGCCACATTGGGTGCCAGTCAATTCACACGTCAGTCTGTACATATAGCAAGCTAGACTTGTATATTTAACCCTTTTATTATTAAATAATTACCTGGAGAGCAGATCTTTTAATCAACTAACAATAGGAGATGTAAGAACATATGAGAAATGGCCTTTTGATGCATATCCTTCAGCCACTAAAGCGATATCCTGCCGGGCAATCCATATCCATTTCGGCTAGATAGATTCGGACACAAAACAATTCTGACCTAACTAATTTGCTCATTAAGCCTCCAAGGAGGCTGAGTCATTGGCAGCTCATTACAGACAGTTAAACACTCTCACCAAGGACACACACACACACATCCGAGGGTGTGGCATATTTTTCGGAGGCGGCGACGACGACGGCGGCACACACGCTGAGCGCCTGAGAAGGAGAAGCCGCCTGGCTGGACCCGAAAGTATGAATGACGCTAATGCCTGCCACCAGTCACATGGGGTGGCAGGGGTAGGGGGTATCCTGGCGGTTGGTTGCTGAGTGGAGTGTATTGCAGGGTAGCTTAACTTGTCGTAGACGCGTATCTATGACGTCAGCGTGCAGCGCAAACCGCAAATAATTCATTGGCCTTTTGTGGCCTCAGCTTTAGTCTCGTTTTAAGGGTTCAGTGTTCGTGGGTTCAGTGTTTTTGGGTTCAATTTTCACTTTCATCAACTACACGGTTAAAAATTGGAGGGGGGAAGTAAGGGAAAGATGGGAAAAACATAATGGAGAGAGTACTTGATAAATATTTATTAAATATTTATTAAAATTATCTTTAGTAAGAATTTTATACAGTTTTACAGCTTACTTAAAAGATTACTTTACAGCGCATTTCAAAGAGATTTCGAGTCCTGTTTCTATTGATATGTAAATATAGAAAACTATACATATTTTTATTGCAATCCTTTAAGGATATACTCTTAGCAGCATATTTCGAGATTGACTTTTAAGCGTTTTCAAAGGCAACACAAAAATTAAACTTCATGCTATAAGTTTATCTACCACTTATCCGTAGCCACAAAATCCCCTCTTAAGATCAATTTAACTCACTGATGAGGTCACGTTTTATTTTCCAGTGCATCCGCCGATGACAGTGAAAGAGAAAGGGCCAGAGAGGTGACAGACAGACGGTGCGAGCGGGAGCGGAGTGCAGAAAGCGAGCGTAAATTTAAATAAATGCTTTGAAGCACACTAAAAGCGATTTATCTTTGTCGATTGTGGATTACGAACATGCCCTCCGCTCAACCTCCGATCCCCGAGGAGAGAGCGGAGTGAGGGGGGAAAAGGAAAAAAGCATTTTTCATATTGTGTCAGCGAGGAGCTGGTCTCTGTCTGTGTGTATTTGCGAGTGTCGTCCTTATTTGCGAGTGTGTGTTTGTGAGTGGGATTGTGCGTCTGTTTGCACAAAGACTTGTCAGTCAACGTGGGAGCAGCTCACCAGGATACGACTATACACACACACACACACAGAGAAACACAGATTCGAGAGCAAGAGGTGGGGGGCTGAATACCCCAAGGAGCGGAGGAGCACAAGGAGCAGCTGCTGCCGCTGCCGCTGCTACCCTTTTGTCTGTCCTGTCGCAGTCCTTCGGCCCGCCTGTCTGTGTCCTGCTCATCAGGCTTCGTTTTATTGATTAATCGTTTGCTGCTGCTTAATGCCTTCTCCGTCTCCGCCTCCGCCTCCGCTTCTTCTTCTTTTTGGCAACATTAGCACCGCTGCCTCGTCTCCCTCTTCATTTCCCTGGAATTGGCCAATTTCGCGCTGCATTTGGCCAAAAAAAAGAGGGACTACAGTGAAAGTTTTCTCCCAACTCTCAGGCCTACACGGCGTATACGCAATATTTCCTCCCGAAGTGAGGATAACAATTGGATTTTCTAAAGGGGGAGAGCCTAATCAGGGGAGAAACTTTTGTGCTGTTCTCCCTTGTATTGGGCACATTCTGACAATTTCTGGAAACAATACATTCGGCAATCGATAGTGGCCATTTCCCAGGAAGCTTATGAGTTTTGGGAAATTTCATAGGCCGAGATTCTTGGTAAAGCAGAAAATAAGTCAATTACAGAGGTGCCAAAAGATGTTTACAGGATTATAGGCAAAGGATTTCTTTAGGAAATATTTAAAATAACTTTTATAAGCTATTAACGTACTTTAGAGCCAAGGAAAAAGGTACTATTAAAAGTACTTTTAATATTTATGTTCATTTTTATATTTTCTCTAAAAGCCTTTTGTAATTACTAATGCAAACTATGAGAAGAAATGTACAGATACTTTTCCTATTTACATAAATTTAGACTTTAGCTCCCTGGAATATTTATAGAATCGCCTGCCATCCATGAAGAGGGCACCCATCTTGTTGTGGAATCTCGGCTAAATCAACTTTCGCCCTAATCCACCTTGTACCGCAAAGTGAAATCTATCAATCTGGAGTCCTGGGCCAGCTGCTTCCCACTGCTGCCACTCCTGCTGCCTTGGCTGGATTATAATCTGGAAGATGCGGCGCCCACGCAGGACTCGATAAATTGCTAGATTGCACAAAGTGGCAAGCTGCGAAGGAGGAAAGCCAAGCCAAGCCGAGCCGAGCCAAGCCAAATGCCAATGCAAAAAAGGTAGAAACAAATGCTGGGAGAGTGGCGGTGGCGATGGGAAAAAGCGAAAGGAAAACAGATTATTGGAACACAGAAACTTTTTCCCTGGCTGTCGTCCTCGCACACATGTGTCCAGCCGCAAAGCGCGGTGAAGGGATCCGCAAGGAGACGGCAAGGACGAGGATGGGGAGAAGGAACAGCTGGATAAAGAAGTGCAAAGCGGACCTAACAAAACGCGGCTATAGTGTAATACAGCTCACTGTTGTCAGCTGTCGCCAGTCGACAACAGCAACAAATCGTTTATGGCCCCAAACACCTAAGCAAATATGGGAGAAAAGTGTGTCAGTGTGTGAGTGGAGTGTGCCTGTGTGCGAGTGTGCGAGTGTGCGAGTGTGCCAGTGTGTCAGTGTGCTGTGTATCTGTGTGTGATCCTGGGGCGGCTGTATGTGATTGGCGTACATAAGTGAGAATGCGTGTAAAGTGTTTGTAATCAATCATTTATGAAATTACGCTACTTCCGCTTTTGACAATTTTCTTTCAACGACAAAGGCTGTCGCCCTGGCTGCTTCCTTCGTCCTTTTGGCGCTCCTGCGATGACGTAAGGTTATGTGATATGTGTCTATATGTTAAATGCAAATTCACACGTCCAAACCAAACCGAAAGTATTTCCTAGTAAACGAAATCCTTGATGGAAGTAGACTAGCCAGCAATGAGCTTAAGTTCCTTCAAGCTGCTTATTTTAATTGTAATTTCTATTAAAATTTGAGTTGATTTATAGGTGTCTTAATAAGTTTACCCTACTTTATTGATGCAAACTAATTTCCCAACTGTTTTAATTGTCGGCTTAAGTGGGTTCCTGGACAAAGTTTCCACTCAAAATATAGATGTACCAGTTTTCTCATACATTTTGCAGGAGAAGTTATGTTAATTTGAGATTTATTTGATTTCGAATTGATTGCATTTAAAGCCAAGCATTTATTTGTATTTAGCTCAGCTTTCTTTATGATTCCTAAGCCTGTACGTATTTGTGTTTCTGCCTCATCAGCATCATCATAAATGTTGGTCTTCGAAAGTGATTATAATTGACTCTCGCATAATAATCGAATCACCACAGTTATGGGGTCATTTTTGGTCCTGAACAAGGCCAAAAGATGGTCGGCGGACAAACTGTGTTCGCAAAACCGCAAACTGGGGACACACAAAAGGACGCCTTGAAAGCTGCTGGGCTTCGCTCTGCGGTTGGCCGCAATGTCAAGCCTTTTGCGACTAATTAGACGAACTTGCGGCCGGAATAAGGTGAGCAATCATAAATAAATATGTAGATAGGCGCACAGGCATGTCCTTGCCGTCGGCTTTAATTTCTTTTTAGTTTCTAATTGGCTTTGATTCGACTTAATTCGCTCAACTGGCCGTCGATATGGGCATGTGATACCGATACCGATACTGGCCGCTGGGCCAAGTCCAAACTTTGGTCCATGGGCCATGTGCAAAAACGTGTTTTTTGTGTGTGCTGGAATCCTGGCTAGGACTTGGGAAAGCCAAGGAAAACCGACAGCCTCCTGCTGAATGATGAGAGAGAGGAGGAAAATTTGGAGAGCATCGGCGAAGCGCGCGCAGTTGGAAATTCAAATGTTTCTGTTGGAAACTCGCCTTCACTGGCTTAACTTTGGCCAGGACTTTGGCCCGAATTAGGCAAATAAAACCGAATGATTCTCCAGAGGATGGCTAAGAGTTCCCCAAAGTCATTCGAGTGCAGATGCATTTGAAAGAATAACGAAATTGTGTGTATTTTTGGGAAATTTTTAACAAAACATTTGCCTGTTGAAACTTATATAAACTGCGAAAAAGTTTGCAGAATCCCCAAAGCCAGGGAACCAAGACACGGAGAGAGCGCTCTCTCACTCTCCCCGAAGCCGAGAGAGAGGTTGCTGAAAGAGAAATGTCCTGGAAGTCTCTCTCCAGCTGCCTCTGCTAACTGACTTCCAGCGAGAGACCAAGAGAGAGATTTGTTTTTCGAACTAGAATCATGTTAAGGCTGCTGCTGGCGATTCTCTGCTCTGATTCTCCTCTCCCCTTTCGCTGGCCCCCCTGGCTCCCGGCTCCCGGCTCCTGTCTATCCCTATCCTTCGGTTAGTTTAAAGCCCTTGCTCTGGTTGTTGTTGCTGCTGCTCCTGTGGCTGCACAGGGCATTAAATGTGTGCCACCAGGCGTATGCGTAATTTAAATTTAAATTTGTGTGTGTACATATGTCTGCCCCTAGCACCTGCGCCCCCCCCAACCCCCCAAGCCCATCTTGTGTATTTTTGGCCCCAGTCGTTGCCGTTGCCGTTGCTGTTGTTGTTGTTGTTTTGTTGCTGTCTGCTTAGCATTTGCCTCAAGTTTTGTTAATCAGCGCAATTCACATTTCTGCTGCTGCTTTTTTTCCTCCCCCCTGCAGCCGTCGCTCTTCGCTCTCTCTCTTGGAGATTTTGCAGTATTCAAAAGGAGGTTTTTCCTTTACGTACAGAGACCCTCATTAGCGTAGTCATTGTTTTAGCCTCAGCCCTTCGTCCTTTAGCCCTTTTCGCCCAGCTCCTCTCCTCTGCGCCATCGGACCTTTCAGGTTTCCAGGTTAAGGCACGGCAGGATGGGAATCTCTGTCCGGCACTCGACAAATAATTACCAATTATATGGAACAGACATCAAATATGCAGCCAAAATCTGGTGTTGTTATGTAGCCAGCGACTGCAGCCGAGCTTAAGTGCCACAAATTAACCGCAACGTGGACTCCAGCCCCGCCTCATGGCTGCCACATAATTACGCGACTGAAATATGAATCCTTGGACAAGAGTCCTGCCGCTGGTTATGGCCCAGCAGCGGAATGAGTTCTGCACTGAGAGAATAACAAAGGCGGGGCCAACACTTTGGTCAATTTTAAATGCAAACAGGACCTTGTTTGGGATTAAGGCCTACTGTTTTGAGCACTCTAGCAGGAGTTCACTGGGAGAAAATACATAACAGAGCCTGGAAAGGTAACTACATTTGAGAGAAGGAAGCTATATGGTAAGAGTATTCCCTTAACTTTGTATTTATTTCATAATTCGCACTTTAACTTAATAATTTTTAATTTATTCCTTCATCAAACTTTAGAGAGTTCCCCTATCTACTGTACCTATTATAAAACAAGACCCTTCTCATCACACACATTTCCTTGCAGTGCACAACTGCTGCTTTAGGTTCTTTGGTTTTTGTTCCGAGTCGAGTTTTTCCCTTTTTTCGCAGCTCAACTTTAATAATTAATGAGCAGCTAAAAATGTCACGCGGTGCGGAAGAGTTTCGGCCCGGCGCAAAGTGGAAAGCGAACGAGGTTGGGGCTTAATTGGGTTAGAAGGAGGAAGTCGGATGCGAGGGGTTTTTATGGCGTTGAAAGGGATTGGGTAAGACAGGGGATTAGATAGAATCCAGCCTGAGCCCAGGACCAAGAAGTTCTAAGGCTAAGCTCGAGTGAAAGTTAAAGGTTAACTTTATAGTGGACTCACCTTGCAGTCGTCGCACTGGTTGATCAGCGAGTAAACCTGCCGGCAGTCGAAGCGGAACAGGATCTCGGCCAGCTCGCAGGTGATGCGATTGGCCAGGCCGTCCACGTCCAGCAGGTCGCTGAGGATGCGGGCGCACTCCCGCCGGTCCGAGAGGCTGGCATTGAGGGCCAGCGTGTGCAACGCACTGAACACGCTCCGCTCGCAGCAGTTGCGCAGGCGCAGCGCCCGGAGTCGCTCCAGCAGCTGGCCAGGTGACCGGAGGTCGCACAGGTGCTGCGGACTCGACTCGGCGGAGTCGCCCAGATATTCAAGGCACTGTTGTTGCTCCTGCTCGTCCTCCCGCCGATCCTGGTCCAGCTGGAGCTGCTCCTGGGCATGCAGATGGCTGTAGGACAACGTTGGCTCCGGCTCCGGCATTATCCCCGCTGTTTCCTCGGTAACACTGGCCGCACTGGAGGTTGAACTGCTGTCCCCATTGACGTCCACGTCCACGTCCACGTCCAGACCCAGGTCGGTGGTGGTCGGCCGCTCGCTGGCCGGAATGGGGGAATTGCTCTCGGTGGCGTCCATCGCGTAGTCCCTCTCGCGGCGTAAACGCATCTGGGCCGTCTTATAGTTTACGAAATACTTGACTTTATTGTTACTGGAGGCGCTCCTCGGAGGCCTCGCCTTGGAGGCCGCTGGCTTCTGGTGCTGCTGCTCGGCGCAGGATCGCGGGCAGGTTGGGGGCCCGGGTCCCTCATCGACCCAGGCCATGGGCAGTGTACCAGCCGAGCACTGACCCTGCAACAGAATGGAAGAGAGTTTTGGCTTTTAATATTAGCTTAGGAAAGTTTGGTAAAGATTTTAAAGCAGGGATGTCCATTGCTAGCAACCAGGCACTTAAGGATCTTTAGATTCCCACAAGACTGAAGATTCTTATAGTTAGAACGGAATTAGAGAACTGTATATCGGATTTTTGATTAGTTTTTAGTATCTAATAGCTAGTATTATCAACCAAACAATAATCCTCGTCTACTAATCAGGACTTTTATGCTTCTATTACGAATTTAACTACAAATTTAAAGCAGATTTGTTCGAATTTAAAGCTAAAAAGCATTTAAAAACCCATAAAAGGCATGACATTTGCCAAGAAAATTCCTTCAATTTGTTGTATCTCAAAGATACAAGATACAAAACTAAGCTCGATGATTGTAAACATTCAGCCCTGACCCAGAAATGCGGAAAACAACGCCATTCCTATTGCGATTTCATTCATATATCTATTGGAATCCCCAATGCCGCAGGACTGTGCAGTAAGGACCCACTCCTGCTGCCACTTTTCCCTCCATCAATTAACTGTCTTGTGTGATTTAAAAATTAAACCAACCAACTGTGATAGCCACACAGATACACCCGCACACTCGCACACCCACGCTGGGGAAATCCGAGCCGGCGGGGGCGGGAAAAACAAAAAGCACACTGGTATATTGGAAAAGTTTTGCGCTGGCTAACAACAACAGCGAAAGTCATAAAATGCAACAACAACGGCGGCGAAATAACAAAAAAAAATATAAAAACAAGTAAATAGAAGCCAAAGCAGAGCAGGAACAGCGAAAAGAGGAACAACATTGAACAACAACAAGAGCATGGAGTGCATAAAGAGCTGATGTTTTTTGTTATTAAAATGACCGCACTTCGTTGGAATTTTCCACATGCTTGCATAAAACTCAAGGCAGCAGCAACACCAACAAGCCAAGGGGGGAGCAGTGGGGGGAGGGGAAGGCCAGGGGGAAACCCGAGCACCCAACGTGTTCCGTAGAACACTTTACGGCATTTACCATCAATATTGGAGAACACCCAACAGCCGGAGCTGCAGGAGAGGCTTCCCCGAAGTTGGAGCTGCAACAGGAGCTTAAAACATTTTGCGATTTAATCGTTTTCCGGTTATAGCATGAATATTTATGAGGGCGCCGGTGGAAAAATTATTTTATTCCGACGGCTGGCTTCCAGTGCATCCGCCGAAGGATCGGGTTCATCAGGCTTAATGTAATAAGTAATAAGAAAGCCTTAAGGCTTAAGTTATACCCAAGGCACTTGGATAATTGGAAAAGGAGTCCTTGTAATGCCATGCAAATGGTTAAGAAGGTCACTCTTAATTTTAAACTTTGGATAGGATATTTATTTCCCTTGACCAAGGACTCTTAAATACTAGCAAAGAGGCTTTTAAATACCTTATAATATTTTGAAAAATACAAAACATATTTCATTTCGAGTATTGTGCTTGTATGTGGGACATTGGGGTATTCGTTTTAAGCCGATTATAGCCACTATTTACAATGCAGTCACTATGCCCCAACGGAAATCATTATTTTTTGTATTCCTCTAAAAGGAAACTCGGCTTCAGAGTCCGAATCAACTCGTCCGCTGCGATGACCCTTTGAACTTTCGGCCTGTGAGTAATATGCAACAATCAACAACTCTCAATTGCTGCGTGTCCTGTGCGCCAAAGCTCTGTGTTCCGTACGTCCTGTGTGCCCTTTTTTCCAACCCCCTCCTCTGCCTGCTCCTCCTCCCCATGGTCCCCCACCACCCAATCGTTTTCCATGTTCCCGGGGCAATAACAATAAGCAGCAGAGAATTTCACTTGCAATACGCACAAATATGCCCAGGCTTCGGGGGCTCGAAGGGGGCCTCGTCGGCGTCGTCGTCGGTCTTAACTCAAATGAAAAATCATACAAAGGGGAAACTAATACAGCCAGGCACACACCCACCCACACACACACACCCGTTGGGAAGGACGAGCACGTGTACGGGCGGCCATTGTTGATTTAATGGCAGACCAGCTGCGGCCCAATGCACAACAATGCGGCAGGGACCAGAGCCAGAGGGGGGAAAAAGGACACAGACACGGACAAGGATACACCGACACACAGACACACACCGAAGCGGGGTAAAAAATAAAGATAAATTCTTCAATTCGCAGCAGGCAAAATAAGAAATTACACTTCCTGCGGCGGCCCCGGAGGCGGCGTGCGGGCGGAAGAAGTACATTTTCCGAGAACGAACCCTTCCCTACTCTCAGTTGGCCAACTTTGAGAAACTTTCCAATTTCTGCTCGATTGCCAACTTCATAATGAGCCACCGTTTCCAGTTAAAGCGCCACTAAGACCGATTAATAATTTATTTATGCATATTACAAGGGAGCGTGAAGGGGGCCTCTTTGCATTAAACACTTATGATCTCGCATTTATTTGGCATCTCGCAAGGAGCTCATGAATTTTGCATGGCCATCCATCCAAGCAGAGGTGCCCTAATATTTCCTGACTGCTGCTGACTCCTGGCAAGTGTTAAAATCCATTGACCATAATTGTCTTACCATTTTCTGGGTTGCAAACGAAGCATACTCAATGCACTTGTGCAGTGACCAGTCGAGTGGCTCTTCCCCCATGAAATATTCATATATATTAGAGGAGGAGGAGGATGGCGAAGGACTCCTGGCTGTGTGTGTGTGTGTGTGTGTGCAGGAGCCTGCAACTGTCTGTCTGTCGATTGCGGGGCAAAGGGTTCTTATGCAAGTTGTCATTAACTTTGCCATGGACCTGAAACTGAAACTGAAACTGACTGACGGCCAGATGGCATTGGACATTGGGCTTAGAGCCGCAACAACAAGTAGCAAGGAGAGCCATTAAAAGGACACACTGTCACAAAAACAAGGGAGTTGGGCCTTGGCCTAAAAGGAGGGAAGATATATAGATAGTTTTAGGCTCTTTAAGGACCTTAAGTCAAGTAGGATAATGCTTAGCTTTAGTTATAATTTAAAAAGATAATCACATACCTCCTTAAGAACTTAAACATTCTCCTAATTTTGAACATAACATTGGTCAATTAATTAATTTCTAATCATAAAACATTAAGTAAAGCATTGACTTTTCGTGCTGTGCTGCCCTTTTCCTCTAGGACATTGCACACACGCCCCCTGAAAGGCGGAGGCAGGGGCACAAAAAACTCAAACAAAGCCGGCATAATGGAGTATGCATTATGGCTAATGGCACACGCCCACAACTACACATTTATGTGCCGTATAGATAGCTGGGGATGTCCTTTGTGGCTGTGATCCTTTGTGCAGGTTGCGAGGTGGCGAGGTCCTAGCAGGCGGGGCCACAATGTCTAATAAGCCACGATGGTGGGCCAAGCTCCTAAATGCTTAGACAATGGCCACTGGACCCGGCCCACACTGATGTCAGCTGCAGGCGAGGCGGCAGGGAGGGGTGCTGGTCCTGGCCGCTGGAGGAGCTCTCCGGCCACTTGACCCATGACAGGCTTAGGCTCGGCGACAATCTCTGATGGATGTGTGACACAGACAAGCAGCCTGTGTCTCTGTGTGTGTGTGCCTCAAAAGGATGGCTAACCCGTAAATGCCCTAAGAAATTAATGCCTTGATTAGCTGACACTACGGTGGCCATAGCCAAAGCAGAGGGAGGCAGGCAGGCAGGTCCTGGCGCAATATTATTCAAAACTTTTGCCGAGTGCCGGCGGGCAATTGAAATCTGTCAGAGCATTCTTGGCAGCAGGAATGTCAACTTCTGAGGCCAGAAAGGGAAAGGCCCAAAGTGCACTTGAGCTAAACACCAGCAGCTGCAGCTGCAGCAACGGCAACGGCAACAGCGACGGCAAACTACAATGGCAAACGGCAAGCGGAACCGACAACACTTTAAATGTTACAGCTTAACCTCGACGGGCAATTCAAACAATGCGCCAACACAAACACACGTCCTGATAGGGACACACTGCATATGGGACTGTGGGTGGGCCCTGTGTGTGTGTGTGTATGTGATGTGTGTGGTGTGTGTGTGTCAAATTTTAACGCCTGTCAACAATGCAGGCAGGGAAAAAATGCAACGGCAATGGAAACGACAACAACAGCCCAAGAACATGTCGCAAGCAGCACTCAAATTTTCAAATGCATGCATACAAATGGCTGGCTGAGTGATACCCTGCCAAGGAGTTGGATATATAGATCGAAGGGGTGATGGAAATAAACTAAAAAGAAGTCCTTAAAGCAAGCTTTCTTTAGGATTGAAAGAGTATAGCATCCTTTCTTGAGAATTAACTGCAGAAGATTTGAAATCAGTCGAGAATTGATTAGATTTTATATAGCTCTTGTCTTTAATTGAATTAAATTAGACTGTTTTAATGTATTTATTCTATTTCAGACTAGGTACTGATATAATCAATTTGTCTATTTTTTTCCCCATGAAAATGAAATATCAATAAAAAGAACCTTTGTTTTTTAGGTTGTAATCTCTCTCTTAAAAACAAACTACAAATGCTTGATATTTATATATGTTATAGAACAAAAAACCCTATGATTTTTGTGTTTAAATATGCTGTTTGAAATCTATGTTATTGCGGCCATTCCTTTGCTGACAGTTTGCGGTTTCATGTCATTCTCTTTATAAATCCTTTCGTAAGGACCCCTTCAAATTTTATATACAAACTTTATTGGTTTTGCAATGTTCGATTTGTAATGGCCACATCCTTTTATTTGCCTATTTTTCGAAAACCCCATCTGCTGGGCGCTGCTTTATTTTGCAGATCTACTTTTATTGATAGTTGCCAGTGTCACGTTTCCAGCTCTACTGTGGCCCCCACAGAGGTATCAGATATTCGTTGGCTGCCGCATTTCTGCTTAGATATTTATGCAGTTCGTCAGGATGTGGGGGCTGGATGTGTTTTGCAGGAGCGTAAAAAGTGACAGGCGACACGGAGAGGGAGGATGGGACTCGTACATACGTACATAAACTGGCACAGACACATGGCTGCGTTGACGTGGCTGAAAGCCGCAAGGGACACGATGGGGGAGGCGGAGGAGGGACGACCCGGGAGTGGGCGTGTCGTCGGTGGGGCGTAGGCAAATTGTTTGTCACATGGCCGTGCCACCTCCTCCTGATACCCATGCCCAGTTCACCTTGATGCCGGGGGTGGAATTCGCTGGCGTTTTGTTGTCAAAATCATAAACATGAACCCGTGCCACGCCCCCCTTCCGCAGCCATTTCGCATTGTTTTGCACATTGTCGAACTGCACGCATTTTGCCAGCTGCATTGCTTTGCATAACAAGTGTAATCCTGCAGCTCAGCCTCAGCACGAGGTCCTGCACCGCCAGTGCCACCTCCTTGATCCTGCGCAATTATGCAACAATATTCGATGTGCAATTGGCAGGCGACGGTGCCAAAATTCTTGCCACTTATCACATTAAGGAAAGCCAAAAACAAACGGTGGCAAGAAAAATCTGAGTGCCGACTCCCCAAGCCGGGCGGGCCGTCAGGACATTCAGGACAATTACAGTTCGTGCATTATTCAGTGAATGCTCCCCGAGGTCTACTCCAATGAGACAAATGGTTTCAACACGCAACTAAAGTGGCCCGAAAACGAGGGAGACGTGGGAAGACACTTTTTATGGAGTGCTTTGCATGGCATTTGCGGCATTTATATTTGATTTGGCAGCAATTAAATATGATTTCTTTGTCCGCACACTCAAACAAACTACATTCATCAAATATTTGCTAGTTTCTAACGCAAACAAGCAATGCAATTATTTTTTACAGTCAACAAAGTGCATTCCTCAAAGGCTGTCGGAAATTGTTTAATCAAATATTTGTTAGTTTCTCACACAAATTGCCTTTAAATAAATTATATTTTTTAGCTGTTGTTGTGTTCTTTTGAAGTGGTGACTTAATGGAGGGGAATTTAGCTTGAATTTTGTTACTATTTATCTTTAGTAGTGACGAGTGTGAAATGTATAGCATTCCCCTAAAGCTTTCAGGATAATTTGTAGGATACCCAAGCTTATAAGGACTCGGCCGCACCGATTACGCTTTGAGCCTAATGCCATAATGCTGGAATTATGTTTTCCGCCCATTATCAGGGGCAATCCATCAAGTTGAAGAGCCCGACGTGGGGGCTGTACATATCATTTTAATCATATTTAAACAGCGCCCGTATTTATCACTCATTATTTATGCATATATCAATCTATATGGCCACGAGACCCCATTAACGGGCAAACAAATGCCCCGAAAAAAATTCGGGGAAAACCGCACCCAAAAAAGGAAAGCCGCACCACGAACACACGCATACACAAAGGACACGGGAGAGCTTGGAAGGAGGTGAGCGCTGTTAGCCAAGGTAAAAAAGGCGACGCACCTGTCTGTCTGTCACATCACATATTTGTTTGCCTAACACACATACTCGCGCGGCGCAGGAACAGGCGCCTGTCGTTATGCCACACAATTTTATCAACATTAATTTGTCAAACATTTACCGGCATTCCCTGTGTGTGCGTGTGTATCCTTGCCGGGTTCTCCCTTTTCTAATGAGAACAATAAGTTGAATGAATTTAATGAAATGAGATGTAAACATGTGGACAGCTGTGGACAGCAGCAGCAGGACTAGCAGCAGCAGGAAAATGGAAACGAAAAGGGAGCGAAAAGGACCCTGGCCATTGTTCCCTCTCCTTTCGCTCCCCGCCGCTCCCTGCAGCATTTGCTTGTTTTCGAACTCGTAATGAAATTCTTGAGTAGAAATTCATTTTGCAACTTTTGCTGAAACAATGCTCATTGAATAATTTACGCCCTGCGCCAGCACAAATGAAAAACCAAAACGGAATGAATGAGAATGGCAATGGGGTGGCAAAATAAAACCCATCCGGGATGGGGAAAACTGCAGCAGTGCTCCACTTAGTGCCCTACACCCATCCCCTGGCAATTTACGTGCTGCGGGGCCAGAGATCCCGGGATCCCGGAGTCCCGGCGTCCAGGCGCTGGGCATAATTGCATTAGCCGGATGCGCTGGATGTGGCCCCCATTGCCACACTGCTCCATCCACCCGGCTAATGTAATTGTTTTGTGTATTTAGCCTGGACATTGCATTCAAGTATCTAACAAAGCATCGACCCTAGTCACCTCCCCCTAATGAGCCAATCAAAGCCCGCGATTCTGGGCCCACTTGCAGAGCTGAAAATGCAAATTGTTGGCAATTAACGTTCCCAGCGATGCCAACACGAAGGTAAACCGACATCTTAGCCTGGCTAATCTGCAGCCAACTAATTAAACTTTGTCTCTGCGACGAGCCTCTAATGTGCACGTCATTTGAGGCCCAGGCACTCGAAGAAAGAAGATCTTAGAAGGGGTTATCATTAATTATTTAGGCAGTTTAAAGTTAATGTTTTTAAAGGTGAAATTAACCATTTAGTTGCTGCTTTCTAACCTAGGACTTATTCATTAAAAATACTAAGAAACTGTTCGAAATTTGAGCTTAGGAAAGTAAGGCTTAATAATGGAAGGCATTAAATCAAGGATCTCTTATTCAAATTAATATCTTATATATTTGGTTTTAACTAAAATCTATTAGTCTTTTACTAACACTTTAAATAATTTATCTTAATAAATTTTACTTTAAATCTGCTTCTGGGCTCAATTTCCACAGTGCTCTTCTGACTTTTTCTTCTTAATTTAACGACATTAAACGATATCATTTGCATATGACATTTCCTGTAATCAAAGGCAATATTTTGATTCAATTGAAATGGAGAAATCAACGGAATTAAACTGCAGCAATGGGGGAAATGACCACAATTGATGCATATTCAGGCATTGAGCAGACTCACAGTCGCATTCAGAGGCAGAGGATATTCCACAGGACGACTGGCATCATTTGCCCGAGGGCGGAAAATTTATGACAGTTTTCGGTTGTTTGTGTCTCGATGGGTTCCGCAGTGTGGCAGCGTGGCAGTGTGGCAGGAATGATGTAATCAGGAGGAGCGACCAGCCAGCAGCTACCAGAGACCTGCTGCTGCAACCTGCAACCTACTGCAGCAGCAACAGCAGCAACTGCTTACAAAATAATTGATTTTGTACACATCCTTGACACAAATAAACATTCGCTCTCGGCTCGGGTAGAGTTGAACCCACCATGAGCTGGCCGTGCCGGGGGTCGTTCGTAAAGCTCTGTAAAAATTGTGGATTAAATTCCCACAAAGCTAAAGGATTTTTAATTGAATTCGAGGGGTTTTTGCAACTGCAAATGCAATTTGCAGCAGCCGTAGTTACAGCTAAAAGTTGAATGAATCCATTGAAATATTGTACAAACATTTGGAGTGTTTGTGTGTGTTTGTTTGGCCTGCATGAACCAGAAACAAGAAAGAACATATAAACTGAAAACTGAAAACAGAAAACAGAACACAGGGAAAATGCAAGCATGGGATTTCCCAGGTAACTGTGCGACTGATTAAATCACCTGAAAACGAGCAATGGATCTCGGTTCCTTGATTCTTCGACTCCATCCACGTTCAGTTTCGATGGGCACTCGTAATCCAAGTGGCACAACACCACCCAAGCTCCAGCACACACAACGCATGGCACACAACGTTGCAGCGGCGCAAGGACCCCGAGCCATGCCACCCCTAAAGTCCTCGATAGTCCTAACCCTGCAGCCGACACAGTGACAAGGATGCCCGACTGCTGCTGGATGCCTTTGGATGCGAATCCACTGGGGCATCAACACATCAACAGGCCGCCAAATGCTGCGAATTCTGCCATCATAAATTCAGTCCTCGCGTTCGTAAAAACGGCCAGCTAAAGAGAATGGCAGAAAATCCAGGAAAAGCGAGGAAAAGCCATGGAGCGGGGGAGGTGGGGACTAAAGCTAGATTGAGGAACAGAGCTGTTGGCTAATTTGCAACTTGAATGCAGGCAGTCACCCTTTTTGGGACACAGCTTAATTGAAAGTTCGGACAGGTCTTTGTGCTGCAATTTGATAGCGGATTTTTGGCCTTTGATCTGATGCTTTAACAAATTCCTTTAAGGGTTAAAGGGAATGGTAATAATCTGGGGAAAAACTAGGGAAAATGTATAACATTTTCAGGAGTCTCTAAATCCTAACCTAAGGAAAAATCTAAACAATAAATCAACGAAACCACACAGGAAATAATTACTTTTTCCTCACCAACACGCAGCTTATTCCTCCGATAAGAAAGTGCTAAGGTGACACGGTTCGAAAGATTGACCGTAACAGCACCATTATCAGTCTTAGCCGGTGCCAAGCTAATGTCCTTGAAACAACTTGATTGATTTAATTGCTTAATTGCCGACAGGCTGGCAGGTTGAGTGGCAGACAATCGAAATGAAATACATTTGGTAAAAGGTATTTTCGCTTCTACTCCTGGAATTAATTGGAAAATCGATAGTGTGCCACTGACTTGAGCAATTGCCATTTTAAATTAGATCCCGGCTAATTGTCTGTCTGTCTGACTGACGGGAGATAGAGAGATTTAAGCCACATTGTGGTCGCCCATCTATCCCCACCTGGAGGAGCCGAAAAAGGCGTGAGAATCACAGATTCGAATCAATTAAATTTCCATTAGGGCTCGAATGCATTAATAAATATTAAAATCTGAATTACACTTGGCAAAGCCAATCCAGAGGGGGAAGCTGGAATATTCTATAGGTGAGTGGTTAGCTGGGATTTTTTGGCAGACAACCAAAAGCGAACAAGCCGAAAAAGAAATCAATTTGAAAGTGTTTGCCTGTCCCTCCGTTGGCTTTCCCTCTTTTCTTTTTTTTTTTTTTTTGTGCCGTTTTTCCCACTTTCTGGCACAATTACCAAGGCATTTTCGTTGATTTGCAGCACGTTTTTCCAGTTGCCAGCACTAACGCTGATGATTCCGCCACCGACAACGATGACGACCACGATGATGATTTCAATAATGATGCTGGCGGCCATGATGAAGCTGTCGTGGCACTTGAAATGGCCGAAGATGTGGCACACAATTGTCACAGCGAATACTATATAGCACGGCATATATATATAGTGGAGAAAAAAATCACTTTTCCTTTGGCAGCTTGAGTGGCAAGCCAACAAACCCAAAGTAGCTTGCTCGACGGCGACAAAAACTGGCAATAATAATGTGCAAGAGGCCTTGCCTTGCTGGCAAACTCTACCAGGCGAAAACTTAAGGTTGCCTGCTTGGTTTGCCCAACTTTAATTGACTTGAAAAGTAATAAATACCATCTATGTGGACTGTAGAAACCCCGCAGCTTAATCTCTTCGTTCCATCGCCCTCAAAAGTAGGCAGCACTTTTTGCAGCTTCAGCTGAACCCTCGTCCTCGTCATCGACATGGCCCAGCATTGACGGCAGCTCTCAATATTGCTGAGTCGCAATGGCCAGGGACCACATTGCCGGTCGTTTGGCAATAAGAAGAATCCCTTGAAATGCACACAATTTGTATATGCATTCGAGTGGGTCCTTTGTGCGTGTTTCTCCTATTTGCATTGGTGTGCACTTAAGCCCTGCTTTGTCGTCGACGATTGCTCGACAGCTTTTTTGCAGTGAAAAAATATGGATGAAAAATAAGTCGTCTTCGAAATCGAGCAATATCAGGATGATGTCCAGGAAATCGTTTGTTTCAGACTTTCAGGAATGTAGTGTTCTTCTGCTTTAATATAAGTATTGCCTTAAGGCAACATAAAGTTTAAGGATTCCTACAAAATCAAGAAATTCTGTATCCTTTTTAAATTTTTAAACGTAAAACATATTGGCAAATCTGATCTAATCTTAATTTATTATTAAGCTTAAAAAATCCTTATTCCATTATCAAAATCCTATGTAAAGTTCTTTTTCCCTCAATGAAAAGTGCTTGAGTCTAAAAACAAAGAAATTCCAGATGTTGATGGCGAGAAATCCCCCTTCAAGACACTGTTTGTACCAGACCTCCGACCAGGACATCATCCAATCATCCAATCCTGGCCAGCCAGCTAACTGGGAAACTCACCTGCAAGTCGGTTGCTGTGCCCGGCTGTGCCAGATCACAGGCTGATATCCAAGGATTAAGGCGTGTTAACGAGCTCGCTGTGCCGAGTATGGACTTCTTCAGGTCCACGGGTGCTGGCAAGGTTGTGGTGGTGCTGCTACCGCTGCTGCTGGCGCCTGCTGACTCGGTGGTGGCCACGGCGGACAGGCTGTTATCCTTGTGTCCGATCAGCTGGGCCGTCTGGGCATCAAGGATGCGGCCGCTGGCCTCTCGTTTGTTATTGTTATTATCGTAGCTGTTGGCGGACTCCGGCGAGTGGCTGTTGCTGTTGTCGCTGTGCTGCAGGACTCCCTCATCAATCAGGCGGCTCTCGTCCTGCTGCTGCTGCTCCGTTTCGGTTTCGGTATCCGCTTCCGCTTCTCTCTCCGTTTCCGTTTCCGTTTCCGTCTCTGCTTCCGTCTCGCTCTCTCGCTCTGGCTCTGGCTCTGTGTCTATTTCCGTTTCCGCTTCCTCCACGGGCTGCGGCTGCTGCTTGTAATCCTCCTCGTCGGCGTCTTCGTTGAGCTTGATCAGGCGATCAAATGACTCCTCGGACAGCAGATCGTCCTCGGCCACCAGGGCGAAGATGTCCTCGTCCTCGTCGAAGGCCTGCGACGAGGGAAACTGCACTGGCAGGCCCGGATCGCGATCCTCCTCCTGCTCCTCCTCGCTGGACTCTGCTGTGCCCGCTGTGACTGCCGCTGTTCCCGAACTTTTACTGGCTGCTATCCCTGCCCCTGTCCCTGTCCCTGTTCCTGTTACTGTCTCTGTACCGCCCGCCCGACCTGCTATATCCCTGCTGCTGCTGCTACTGTCTCGTCTGCGCCGCCGCTGTCGCCTGTCCGCAATCCTCGACGAGATCCAGGACTCGGTGTGGGCGTGGTCGTGCTGGTGCTGCTGCTGGTGGTGCTGCTGCTGGTGGTGGTAGTCGCCGGGCGGCAAACGTGGCCCAAACTGGAGCGCCAAGTCGAGATGGTGGGGCAGGAAGATGGGCAGCAGGTACGAGCCAGAGCTGCGAACAAATGACGAGGACTCGCCAGTGGACGGTAACGTGGTTGAGCCTTCACCTCTAGCGATGCCGCCTCCTCGGTCGTTGCCCCTGCCCTCTGCCCCTCTGCTCCCGCCGTCGCCTGCCGCTGTGGATGTCGGTGTCGGTGTCGCTGTCGCTGAGCTGATGCCGCTGCTGCTGCCTCGCCGAGCCCCCGAAATAAACGCAAGCGCCATCACGACCAGCCCGGGTCCTGGCCGCATATTGACCTCGGGTTCGGCGGTGCTAGCATGGTGCAGGCCCGCTTGAGACGCGCTTGCGACTCCAATTCAATGCGAGTAATGACGGGCTCATGGCCCCATCATCATCGGTAGTGTTGGCGGCGGACTTGTTGGGCGGACTTCTTGGAGCGTCGCTCTCTCCGGTCCGGTCCGATCCGTCAGCTGCCTGGCCCAGTTCCTGATCCTTAACCGGTACGGGTTCGGGTTCCTGTTCCAGTCCCAGTTCCCGTTGCTCTGTACCCGCCTGAGCCGCTCCAGCTTCAGCTTCAGTGGCTGCCCTGCATCCAGCGGCATGAATCCCGGCCTGAATCCCCGTTCCTTGCCAGCAACTCACTGGCCAGCCTGCGAATATTGGTTCTCGTTCGAGCGTATCGCGGTTTCGGTTGTCGTTTTCATAGTATTAACATTTATTTATTGTTATCAAGTATCATGTATTATATATTAATTATTATTTATTAATTTATTTATTATTATTGTTGTTTTTGCACAATAACCTTGGAATTGGACATTTTTATGGAAATTCGTTTGCTTCGTTGAATTGGTTTTCTGGTTGTTGGGGTTGTTGATGTTGTTGCTTTGTTGTAGGGCTTTTCTTTGTTGGTTTGCTCACATAATAAATTAGTTAAGAAATCTGCACGAAAGGATTAAGAAGTTGTTTAACTTTAATGGCACTTTAAGCGATTTATCCTTTTATTTGTAAGTTGGCTTTTTGGTTATCCTTTGGGACTCTACAATTACGACGGTATGCTATTCCCCCGATTTTAATGTGTGTTTTTTGGTTATCCTTCCAAGTCGTCATTAAAAAAAAAAAGTGTTTTTCGTGTGCTCATGCTCTCGTTCGCTCAATTCTCTCGCTTTGCTCTCTCTTGACCACGATTAAGGTTTGGCTAATTTGTGCATAAACTTTGTGGCAATCTAATTTCGAAACTGTTTTATATAATTATTCGAGTTTTGAGTAGGGTTTTGCCTTAGTTTTATTTCGATTTTTATTAGCATTTTTCAGAAACAGAGCTAGCGAGTGAGCGAGCGGGATGGCAGGAGCTCTTCGTTTTGCCGAAGCTTTTGAACCGAACGAACGAACGCGAACACCGCACAAAAGAAGAAAGCCGAAAAAAACGGTCGTGGAAATCCCGTATATCTAACACACACACATACAGCTGCGAACAGTGCAAAGAAATTTATATAATTCGCTGCTCTGCTTCTGCTCGCTTTCTCTCTCCTGCTTTGCTGCTTGTTTTTGTTGGTTTCGCTGCAAACACAAAAACAGCGAACGGATCCACAAGGAGCAGCATGGGAATGGGAATGGAAAGGGAATGGGAATGGGAAGAGAGGCGGAATGAGAATGAGAACGAGAACGAGTGGGTGTAAGCTGCTGCTGCTGCTGCTGTCGTGCTTGCGTCTGTGTGGCTCTCTCACCCACTCTCTCCGAGTGCGTCTGTGTGTGAGTAGTTACTTAGGGCAGCCAGGCAAGCACTCCGCATGCCATTTTTTTATTTTCCACAAGAAGATGGCGAAGAAGAAGAACTAGCAATAAGAAGAGGCACAAGAAGATGGCGAAGAAGAAGCAGCAGCAGCACAAGAAGTCGCCCCTTTCGCTACTGTAACGGTTCTTTCTTTTGCGAGTATTGGTGGTAAGCCTATGCGTGTGGCTCTCTCTCGCATGCCATGGGCCTCTGTATTGGTGTTAGAACCAAAGTCCAAGAAGTGGAAATATCGAAGGATATTTGAAATGAGACCAACCAAAAAGGAAAAGAGCCAAAACTCAGGTCCTTGCTTCTCCTTCAACCACAAAAAAAAAAGAAAAATGAAAAAGGAAAAGCATAAATTGCGAACGTGCTGGCGACAATGGAGCCTACAACATTTTATTCAGCACTTTTCGTGTATTATTTAAATCCTTGATTGTCCTCTTTGCCATTGCCTTTTTTCGACGGCTTTCTTCCTCTGCTCTTTGTGTGTTAACTTTCACTTTTGTTTTATTTGCTGCGTTGACACTGCGCACACATACTCGCACGCACACACACACACTCACAAGCACGCACACTCGTGGGTAGGTGTATATGTATAAGGATTTTCTCTTTTTTTTCTTGGTGCGTGTGCTGGTTGCGGGATCCTTTCGTTTCAGTACAACAGCCGCTTATATAAGCCCGGAACGTAGCACGAAAACTTTGGAGCACTCTTTATCGAGGGGATTGCCGTCGAAACTCGAGGTATTTTTGGCTATCGAACGAAGCCGACAAATAAAAACTCTCCGAATAACAGCGATGGCCATTCATTTTTTTTTTATTTGGCATTATATAACATTTTCGACGAGGCGCAACCGTTTTTGTTTTTCTTTTCGCTTTTCCCGTTAGGTTTGGCGTATCGATAGCGATAGGTGATAGCACAATTTAGAACACTTTATTTTCAATTTAATTTCCTTTTTTAGGGAAGTTTGCCAGTAGAAGAGGAAGGGCTGCCTTTGTGCAAGTTGGTAAATATATACAAATATATATGTGCTACAAACATATATATACTTGAGGCGACTCTTCCTCTTCTACGCAGAGCGCAGCATCAACGGCCGTGTAACGGTTATTTTTGCATGTGTGGGCGGGGACACACGGCAGAATGCGGGGGGCGTGGTAGGCGTGTAGTGCTGGAGAGTTATGCTTGGCAGATTTTCCTTCTTGGCTTTGATTTTTTGGTTTCGGATTAATTTCGCAGCCCCCCTCTCGCCCTCTCCGCCCCGGCCACTATAGGTTTCTCAAGTCCCGAATACCGTTAGGTTCACTGTGAAAAGCTGCTGCGGCTGCTGCTGCTGCTGCTACTGCTAGTGCTGACTTCTTTTCCTATGCTTTTTCTTTTTTTTGTGACAGTTTACAGGCAAGAATTGTGTGTTTTGTGGACGCGACGTCGCAGGACAAATACCGTACAATCCTGCTTCCTGCTGATGGCCCCAAACGGCACTGACTGTGCCACAATTGCAGATGGCGCTCGACTGGAATGTGCGAGCGGTCCAAAAGGACACGAGTCCTGGCCGAAGCATGCCCGAGCGCCGTTACGAACTCACGCCCGAGGGCAGAGCAGCTGACAAAGGAGAGAGCCAGCGCTCTCAGGCTCCTTCCATGCGCCGTCTCTCCGGCTGTCACGCTCGCAAGCTCTCTGGCGCTCCTGCTCTCCTTTGCGCTTTCCAGGACCCATCCTGCGGCCAGTTAACAGAGCTCTGTTAACGCCGAACGCTCTGTAGGCCAGCGGCCTTTTCGAAAACCCATTTTTCGGGCCCCCGTTCGAGTTGAAGCAAGAAGAATTACTTGCTGCAGGGCACTTAATCACAGAGCCAGCGGGAGCAGGGAAGGAGAACGAACAGGAGCAGGAGCAGGAGCGGGAGCAGGAGAGGAAGCAAGAGAGTCACTCAATGGCCCCGGCACTTGACTCAACTCATCTATCTCACATTCTGCCCGCTCTTTTTTCCTCTTTTTTTGCTTTTTGCGCTTACTTTTACTTTTCGGTCTCCGTCTCTGTCTTCCGTTATGGCGTTTTGTCTTTGTCTCACTTGGCCTAAATGTGTAATACCCTATAATGTCGTTTAATCCCACTCGACGTGTTTTAGTTTCGCCCCGCCAGCTTACGGCAAAGTCACATGGAGTCACCGGGAGTCGCTGGAGGAGTCGGGAGTCCCGGTGTGGGTGCTCCTGTTGACGCAGCCGATGGAGAGCTAATTGCCAGGTGTCTCGGGATCAGGATGCAGGAGGCGGGATGTGGGTTATGGAGCGTGGAATGCAGCTTCCCCAGTTTTTGGTTCCCTGCAGCTACTTGATTGGCAATTAGCGGCAATCTAATGGCTGACGGCCAATTAATATGGCTCACGGAAACGACTTGTTTCCAATAATAGCAATTCAATATTGTCTCCACAAGTCCACAAGAGGACTTAAGGACAATAAAGAAAGTTGACTTACTATAATATATCAAAGGATCGGAGATCTTTGTATGTTTCAAATTAATTAAGACGCTGTTTGAAAGTATGGTAGGATTTATTTATGAGTTTTTAACTTCAATATTTTTGAAGTTTGTAAACTTATACTTAAGACTTTAGATCAACAAAGCATCAAGTATTCGTTCTTAAGTTGCTATTAAGAAATAGTTAACTGCATAGAAGAAAGCTTTCTTTAAAAAAATTTCCACAGAAATTGTTTTAAATTTTAAATCAAATATTTTAATGCCTAAAAACATGATATAAAATCTATAAAGTTTAATCAAAATATAAAATAGTTTTCAATTCCATGTTTAATTTTGAATTTTTAGACTCTAGTTCGATCACTTGTCCAAAAACAACAGAATCTGGAGAGTCGTGCCAATGAGTACCCTGTTGATGGTCAATTCCGGTGATGCATATTCAACCCGAGCAATCGCCGGTGGCCAACTGGGATGACTGTCCAAGGCCGCGTCGACCTTCAAACAGACACTCAGCGGATGAACAGCCGCTCACTCAATAGTAGTTGGCGTTTGGGCATTCCAAGATGAAAAGAGGTGGCAGGACGAGGGACGGGCGACGGGAGAGAGGACCCACAGAACGACAGAGAGACAGCACTTGAATTATTAAGTTTTCTTTTTTGGTAATTAACTTAAGTAACTGCCACGACAAATCAAACGGTCCTGGCAATAGCCACACCCCGTCCCGATCCTATCCGTTCCGAAAGTGACCAAGTGAAGAGGGAAAGGAAAACAAACCGAGGCGCGGCACGGCGACACCGAAATCGAAAAGAGGAAAAATTAGAACAACAAAGCGGAAGGAAAGCGGGGGCGAGGCGAAAATCATTTGGCTTGGAAAGCAGTTTGCTTCAATTTATGCGCATTCCAATCAATAACTGTGACACATGCAAGGACAACAGAACAGAACAGAACAGAGCAGGGCCAGCCAGCCAAAGGACTCGGGACTCAGGACTCACAAAACCCACCCAAGAATCTCTCCACGAGGAGAGTGAAAGTGCCAGGACATCGTCGAGAACATGGAAGATGGCTCGCTGGTGTTTGTGGCATGGATATGAATGTGTCAAACTTATGCTGGCTCACACACACACACACACCCATACACTGTCACCCAAACACACACCCACGCAAGAACACCCACACACACACATGTCGGTGTGCGTGCAGAAATTGATAAGAAACGGAATAACCCTCAAGAAAATTTGCGGCGAGCGAACTTATGTGTGTGTGAGCTTGTAAGGATGGGAGAGTCACTGAGAAAATGGAAAACAAAACCAAAAATGCCTGCACAAATAAGAAAATAATAATAACAACAACTAGAAGGAAGAAGCAGAGTTAGGATATTCGGTAAGGAGTCCTGTATACTCTATTCTGTAAATTAGTTACCATTTTCATATTGAAAGTAAGAGAAGGAAATAAATATTGTGATTTTGGACATAATTTCCTTGTTTGTTTAATATTTATTAGGATTATCATCTAATATTTACTTGCTTATTACTATCATATCTAAGCTTTATATATAATATTACTATAACATAAATAAAAAATAAAAATAAACTATATTATTTATGCTCTGTTATCTTAATCAATTGACAATTGAATTTCTTCGTCCATTTGTAACTTATTGATCTTTCAAACCTTTGTATTTAAAAAAAAACTCATTCTAACTGACTTTTAGATTGATATCCTTCCAAAGGACATATATTTGCTTTAAACCAATTAATACTCTTTTCGCATGACAGGACATTAAACTTATCGAATGCATTGAATGGCTGTGAGAATGCTCTTGACGTTCCGGGAAATTCCATTATCAAGGCAGTTCAAATATGCGATTGGCGGGGTTATAGAATTCAGCTTCCCGAGTACCCAGTTCCGAGTACGAAGTCCCCGAGTCAGAATCAGACTCGTTATCGTCGCCGCATCTGACAGTTTGGTAAGTTGAGCATCCAATCGCATCACATCGCATCTCATGGCTGCGTGAAACATCCGCTTCAATTTCAGTGCTGGCTTCAGTTTCCCAGTTTCAGTTTCGCAGTTTCAGTTTACCAATTTCCCAATTTCCCAGTTTGCCAGTTTGCCAGTTTGCCAGTTTGAGTTTTCGGCTTGTGAGCGGGCCAAGGTAGCTTCAGCGTTTCAGATATAAGCGTTACAAGGACGCCGCCTGACCAAAACGAAAGCAAACGAATCGAAACGAAACGAGAGGCAGGGCGAGGCGGGGCAAGGCAGCGAAAGGACGCGGCAAGGATTTTGCGCAGTCCCTCCTTCGCACAAGTCGCTCTGCTCATTTCATTTTATTTTACTTTACTTTATTTCATTTTTCTTTTTCCTTTTTTGCACACGCACCACAACGAGGAGCAAACGCAGAAAGGAGCGCTCACACACACACACACACACAGTCATACAGCGGCGGGGCGGAGGCAGAGGCAAGTTTTGTGAATGAAATTTCGCGCAGGCACAAAGCGGCCAAACAATGTGATAAAAAGGGAGACAGCGGCAGGACAGGCCCCACCGCCGTCCCCCAGTTCCCTCGGGCAAGTCACGCGGCGAGCGGATGCACAGAGAGTCTCCACACACAGCCACCACCCACTGCCACCCACCAAAAAACAAAAGCAAACACAAACAATGCCGCCAAAAAACACAGGCGAACTTCTAAGGATGGCCGCACGTTGGGCGCCATACTTTAATATTTTAATAGTTAACCTTTAAACTAAATTGTTTTAAATATTGTAAATTAATCAAATGTCTTTTATGCTAAATTTAATATGATTTTATATAATTTATCTTAAATCAAATATATAGTAAAGGTTTTCAGGATGCAATTCCAATTCGAATAACTTTATTATACAAATGATCCTTGTCATCTCCCACATGACAGTTTAATTTTAGGAAGTCCCACTGTATTGTGTGTATAAAAAGAAGCTTCGAGGGAGTCGACAGCCGCTTTTTGCTGCTACTTCCTTGCTCTTCCTCCCCCACACCCACTCTCTCCCTTGATTTACTGTTTTTGTTATTGTAGCGGGCGTGGTGTCTGCGCCTGCCTTCGTGGAATCGCTGGAAGGCAAGAAGGGAAACTAAACTAATGCCCGGCATTTATCGATGATGGCGATGAATGCGACGACTGTGACTCAGATTCGAAAGCGAACTCAGACGCGTTTGGTCCGTCTTGACCCACAAATGGTGGGCACAACCAACGCTGGCTGTTGCCCGATAATTATACGAGCTACGAGCTGCGAACTGGCAGCAATTGGAGATGGCGCTGGAGATACCGCTAAATGCGCGCAATAAAAGCCAAGGCGGATATGCGGATGATAGTGGTCGGAAGTCGGAAGAGCGGTTGCCCCAAATAGGTTAATGCAACCCACACGATGGCTTGGGTTTCAAAATAAAGGTGGATATAAAAATGTAAAAGTAATGGAAGTCTAAGGGAGACTTCCTTTGGAAGATTAGTATCTGCCTTAATAATTTGGGGATAATGTAAACTGAAATTTATAAAATATAATTGAGTATTTTGGTGAAAGATATGAAAGGATATGAATCCTTATAATAATCATATTATCTAGAAGTAACTAAAGTTTTAAAGTTTTCAATTCTATTAAAGGGATCCTTTAAAAAAGCTTACCTTGTAAGGAAAAGGTAATAGTAACAAGTATAAAGATCCCCATTCGTAGGTAATATATCCTTCAAGGACCTTACACTATTTTCAAATGTTTTTGACATCCTAGAATGATTCGATAGATCAAATCGGATAAGCACAGTAGCGCATTCAATGTCCAACCATTTTGGGAATACCCCACCAGCACCACCACCCCCAGGCACCCATCAGTCACTCACACTCTGATATCTGTACGCATGCAGGACGTAAAATGTAAATTCCTACGGATGAGTGTGTGTGCGTGTGTGTGCTGTGGGTGCTGTTGTTGTTGGGTGATAAAGCCATAGATAGAGCGTGGGTGCATGAGTGTGGATAATGGCTCGTCGCAAAGTCGAAACGCACACACCGACAGGGCCAACACCGAATGTCTGCACACGCCCCACAATAGCACACAGGACACACAGGACACCCAGGACCCATACATATGCCTGCCTCACATAATAAGGTGCGATTTGTCTCGCGCATAAAACGAAATTTCCTGCACACACACACACACACACAGAGATCGAGCAAGAGGGGGGTAGAAAGGATATGAAGGACCTCCCCCCTTGGTAGCTGGCCAACAATAGTCGGCGCTTCTTTGCCGGGCTGAGCAGGGGCCAGCTTCGATTGCTTTGTTGCTTGTACATGACAGCGAAAGCATTGGGTGTCGTCGTCGTCGTCGTCGTAGTCTCTCTCCTCTGCGTGTGAGTGTGAGGGGTGGGTGGCTTGTGTGTGTCTGTGTGTGGGGGCTGACAGTAAGCAAGGACGAGGGCGCTGTTCTTCCCCCCTCACATCTTTGTAGGTTAAGGCTTATGTCAAAGCAGGAAAATGGGCGACAAAAGGCGTAAGACGAAGGCAAACTCGTTTGCCATAATTATTGCTTTTGTTGGTAGCTATCGTCCTTCCTCAGTAACCTCTCCATTCACCCGCCCCACCCCCTTTCCCTCACAGCCCGCACAATCCGTGGCATTATTATTTTAACCGGAAATGTGCGCATATATGTATGTGTGTGTGCCAGCGAACAATTTGTGAACTGCATGAACTTTTGTGCCTTGGCCAAGAGGCAGCTTTCCCTGCGTGCCGGCATTTAGCAAATTTTTTATGACAATGTTTGCCGCCCTCAGCCACTCGGAGCAGCAGCCGCCCTTAATTTTATGACAAATATTATGTTAAAGACCGAATATGCGCTACAGCATAAAAGTCAATCATTTTTCATTCCAGCTCCATGCCGAACCCAAGCTGTGAGTCCTTACATTTTGTTGTTGTTGTTGTTGTGTGTCCACTGGGGACATTTAATTTTGGGTTTTCCTCGCTGCTGCTGTGATTTTTCTTGATATGCGATATCGTTTTATTTCGCGCTCTCTCTTTACTTTGTTTTTTTTTTTTTTGCAGGACTCTCTTATCCCTTGGTGTGTGTTGTGTGTTTGCGGGCGTGTTTGCCACCCACTGGCCAAGCTTTTGTTGATATTTGGTGTGGCCTGCTTCAATTTATGTTCTGTTTGCCTTTATTGTCTTTCTCGACTTGCCCTTTTCCCTTTTGCCTTTGCCTCTTCCATTTCCCTTGCTTGTTTGTCGTCTTTGTACGGGTGAACTTGGCTATAGAGGATGCTATATGGGAGGGTTGAAAGGGGGGAATTAGGTGTAAGCCAGTACAGGAAAGCTGGAAAGTATAGCTGAGGAGAGAAGGTCTAACTTCCTAAAGAGAACACAAGCCACTCTTTTTTTTATAGCCACGGTATTTGAACAGAAAATAATTATAAACATGAGTATCTTTAAGATATAATGCAAATTATTCGTAGTGTTTGAAATATAAAATCTGCAAATTTAAGCTTTTCTAAATTCGAAAAACGACTTCTAAAGGACTCCCCTCGGGATAACCCACAGAGTTCCGTCTGTACTAGGGATGTGTACTGGTTTTTCCACTCCCTCCTGCTGCTTATATTCTCTTCTTTTTTTATTGATAAGTTCATTTAATGGGCCTGGCCTCCGCCAGCTGCCGTTCCAGCTCCCCATCCGCCACTCCATTTGGTCCCTCTGCAGGGGCGTCATTGCCATTGTCTCTGTTTGACATTTGTTGGAGTGGCCGCCTAATGAGTTTAATGCTTTGTTATCATCGCTGTAATCGGCTTATGTAATATGGCAATATAATTGAATCCTGGAATTATGTCATTCCGCTAAGACAGACTCTGACTCTGAGTCTGGGGCACTGTCAACGCACTGGAGTTTACAATTGCGAAATTAACAAATTGCCAATACTGCACCTGCCCCCAAAATAAAGCATAAAACGTGTGTGCCTGCGGATGGGTGTTTGTGTGTCAACTTGAGAGCAAATGAAACTTAACGGAAAAGAAAATTACATCATGCTCGTCTCAATGGGTCCACATAATATTATTTTCTCGGCCTAAGCTACAGGGAGGGATAGAGAGAGACGGAGCAAGAGGTCCTGGGTTCCTTTGCCACCCTCCCCTTCGTCTGGTAGTCAATTTTTTATTTATTTATTTTATGCCTACGCACATACGCGCCCTGGGAAAGCAGCCAAAGGAGCGGCAGCCCGACAGTCCGAAGGAGCCCAAGGAGAGCGGAGGCAGCTTGACAGGTGTCGCCGACTGAGTGGCTGCCTGACAGACTCCCAAAAGGTGGGCGTGGCCCCTGCGTCGGGGGTGATGGTGGTGGTGAAAAATGGTAGCCTATTATTCTTTGTATTGTTTTATGTGGCATTTATACGCGTATTTTTGTCGTCCTTTAATAGGCGAGACGAGGCGAAAGCGAAAGCGTAAGCGAACACCCTGCCGAGTGGAAAATAACAAAGGCAATGGACTAGACACCGCCGCCACCCCAGATACACATCCTCATCAGCTGGAGGGCTCCTCCTGGCCCCCCGTACTCCAGGCTCCTCGCCCGTATCGCCGCCATCCAATCAGTAGATAAATAACACATAAAATGAGGTGCTTAATCGGGTTTGAAGTGATGAAAGTGAAACTGAGCCGTCCGTCTGTCCGTTTCGCCTCCTTTCCGGCCTCCCTGGCTGCTTGTGTTGTCCCTCCGCCGTAGGCGATGTCGTCTTTGTCTCCGTCGCAAATCTCGAGTATCAACTCGGTATTTGAATATCATTTGCGGCCGCAACATTTTCGAGTGTGCGTGTCGTCCTTCGTCCTTCAGGCGTGACAGCATAATTCCACTTTAAATTGCCGCGCGTAGACGAGTAATTTGTCAGCAATGTTTGCATAAATTAGGTAGCCTAAAAAGGTTGATTGGCAAGAGCCAAAATACTAACGTAAATAAATTACCAGCAAGAGCAAGAGAATAGGTTATTTGAAAAGTGCGCCTAAATTGATAAATTGTTATCAAACTAATCGAATACTAGCCCATCAATACCCTGTATATCGATAGGTGAAAATAGCTACTGAGCGAAAACTGTGGCAACGCTGGTTGCTCTGCGGTGTCCGAGCGGCTTAGTGTGCCCAGATGCCGAGAAAGCGGAAACATTTAAAAACCGCTAAGCTGGCAACACTGGTCTCCAGCTGTGTGATAAAAAGAATTATAAACTAAAACAGTATTATAACGCACATTATTCCAAATAAACCAAGAGCTGAATCGAAAGACAAACTCCTCTATCAATATTTGACTGGAGGACCACTAGCGGTAAATGTTACCCCGAGTTTGAGGCCACCAGAACAGCTGCCACAAAGAGGAGACAAAAACAAGTTCTGTTCTCTCTGGGAAAAGGGAGAAATATATGGTAAAAACTGAATAAATTATCCAAGCGTAACAATAACCCAGTGAAATCAGATATAACGAATTTAGTGCTAAAACTTGTTGCTGCTCTCACATTTAGGAGCCGTATCTCGTTGCTGCCGTTTATTGATTTTGTTTTTGTGCGCGTTGAATTGTTATCAACAACCTCCTCAGCCGCCTCCGCCCCCAAAACGTACATATTTATTTATATTTGTTGTATTTGCTGGCCGAAACAATATTGGGAGACTCGGTAACGCTATCTAATCAGTCAGTCCCCCGCGAATCTTGCTAATTGCGTTCAACAATCATTGCCATCTGGCATTAATCTGTAATTGGATTGAGATCTCCGGTGAATCAGATGCTAATTGAGCGATCGATGGCTCCGATAATCAAATATGAGCTGCTCCTCAAACCCCATTCAAAGCCTTCAAACGTGCTAAGTAGTAATTCGCGCCCCGGATAATGCCGCACCCACTCGAACGAACACAAAATCAATAAATGCAGTTACTGCCCGCCAGCCGCCCTCTGAACTTTAACTCACACTTTTCTGATTTTCCCATTTTCCTTACTTTCCATTTCAGGCTGCCATGGTTTAGTAGGACTCGGGCTTTTATCAATTCCGAGAGAGCCGACCGGCAAACGTCGCCAAAATGAAACTGAAACGCTGGCGGCACAAGCGTAAATAATCACTTGCCTCGAGATAAACGTCAGGAGACAGTCAGTCCAGCCGGAAAATAAACAGAAATCGCCTGAAATTCATTTAAGTTAAATCTTTGAGAAGCAGCAGAATCATGCTAGGTCGCGGCCAGAAGCTGCTGCTGGGCATAGCCATACTGATACTAGTCGATGTGGTCTGGGTCACCTCCAGCGAGCTGACAAAGGTGAGGAGTTCCGAAAAGGCTCTACAAAGATTAATTATCCATTTCCCCCACAGTTTCTGTACAGTGATGCCAAGTTCGACAAGCCCTTCTTCTGCACTTACTTCAAAACATCCATGTTTAGCATTTATCTGCTTGTCATTGGCATCCTAGCACCCTGGAAGGAGTCCTGCGAGCGTCAGAATGGAAGTTATGCGGTAAGGAAGATTATACCAATCCTATGAACGTAGATGTAACTCTTTGTTTTCGCTTCAGATGATGGAGCAGAATGCGGACGATGAGAACTACTACTCCAACCAGGCTGTTTTGGTAAACTAACTTGATTAATTCTTAGCAAAAAATATTATTTAATCAATGTACCCTCCCCAGGGCGACCCCACTTATGTGCCCATCAGATCACCGCATTTGGTGGCCGCTGCCAACGGCAATGGCAGCACCAATTCTCTGTCCGGCAGCGAGAGCGATGATACCAGTGTGCGCAGCGTACGCTTCAGCAAGATGGCCGAGGTCAGGGAGATGTCCGCCCACGAGGCAACCGACGCCCTAATGGCCAGGCTGTCCTATGCCGCCAGTCTGCGGATTAGGCGACAGAAGACGCACCACAAAACGGCCAAGACGGCACTGCTGTTCTGCTTACTCTGGTTCATGGCAAACTACTTCTTCCAGTTGGCCCTCGAAATGGACGAAGCGGCCATGATAACGCTCGTCAGCTCTACGTCGTCGTTCTTTATTATCTGCCTGGCAGCTGTATTTCCCTCGGCAACGGGGGACAAGCTGACCATCACCAAAGTAATTGCCGTAGCGATGAACATTGGCGGCGTGGTGGCCATCACCATGAACGATCTGCACGACACAAAGATGACGAGAGGCGTCCTGCTGGCCCTGTTCAGTGCGTTCTTCTATGCCGCCTATCTAGTTTTCGTAAAGCGAAAAAGCGATACGGAGGAGAAGGTCGATATACCTTTGTTTTTCGGTAAGCTAATCCATTTTATTTTAGGCTCGTTATCGTTGCTTATTCATTTTACTTCTTTCAGGCTTTGTGGGTCTGTGGAATCTCTTGCTTTTGTGGCCGATCTTCTTCATTCTACACATAACCAAGATCGAAACATTTGAGCTGCCCAGCCAAGGGCAGTTTGCCCTACTGTTTCTGAACGGCCTGATTGGCACTGTGCTGGCGGAAGCCTTGTGGCTGTGGGGCTGTTTTTTGACCTCCTCACTGATCGGCACGCTGGCCATGTCGCTGCAGATTCCGCTGGCCATCTTGTTCGATGTTCTGCTGAAGAACAAACCGTACTCGCCGATGTTCTACATGGGATCGATCCCAATATTCATAGCCTTGGTTTTCGTTGCCTTGCTGATGCGAAACGATGACTCCGATCCGCTAATGAAACTCTTTAGAGTTATATATAGAAAAGTCTGCCGTTGCCATAAGCCGAGCGTTGTGAGGTGAGTTGTAAGATCTAAGAAAAATCTGAATTATCCCTTCAACCAACAAATATACTCCGCAGAGTCAACGATGAGGAGCAGCAGGAGTCTCTGATTAGCAACAGCGATTAAGGAGGAGGCTTTTTTGTAAAAATCGCGCTTCTACACACACTTTGAATGTTGCTCATTGCAATGCAATCTAAAACTTGGCTGTTCACGAGTTCGTTTCGAATCGTTCTTTAATCTGTAGGGACAACTCATGCACAACTCTCCTCATTTCTCATTCGTGCATTTTTTCGTTGGATATTAGGTTGCGATTTAACGTACAACTATTTATTATAATCTTACTCTAGTGTATTCTCTGTAAATAGACTTAGCTCCTACGAATACCGTTTATCTATGTGATAGTCTACAACGTTTTGCTGAAGTCCACCTATAATTTATTGTGTTTTTTCTTGTGGTATTCACTCTGCGCTTAGCTGTATATTTGTTGACTTCACCAAGCAAGATGAATACAAGAATATATATATATATACACACGTATTGATAACTCATAACAATAAATACAATTTGTCTACCGTAAGCTTAAAATCTTGTGAAACTATGCCTAAAGCAAAAATATACATATGCAGTTTAAGTGTGTGGAAATGTTTGTGTGGATTTTTGGGGTGTGTTATATATTTATTTATATTATATTACCTAACCTAACCTATTTAATATTAAGTATATGGTATAATTTGAATAATTTAACCCCTTATAAAATTTAAAAAAAAAATGTTAGAAAATATTTTCTGTCATTTATGGCTAGATGGCCTCGTCTGTTGATGCTGATCAAGATCAATATATATATATGATTTATGGGGTCGAATGTGACTCCTTCACTGCATTCTGTCTAAATTTGTAATATAAATAACCAACAAATTTAGTCCTTAACCCAACTCAACCCAATTCAGTTCCACTTCAACAGCCCCCATAAATATTTCCAAAAGCCAAATTTCACTTTCTTTTAACTCACTCACTTTAATTTGCAAACCTAGATTCTATAAATATATATTTACAATAGCTCTCACACTTAATGGCTAGCCCTTAACTAGGTATGTACTTAATAAGATCACACAGGTTCATTTCTGTAGGGAAAGCGCACACAAACTGGCATCTGTGTGGCCCAGAAGAGTGGCACGGCTCGAATGCTTCAGTTCCATATCCCCCGCCCGTCCTCAAACGCTGGAAACGTTCGCTGCCAGGACAATGGAGGTCTCTGGCCTGTGGTACCCCGCTGCCGGAGCAGCTGCTGGGGCAGGAACGGACGGGGTCTGGGCGGCACGTGATGTGGATGGCTCGATTGGCTCCATTGTGATGACTGTGGCTGCTCCGGCAACTGGAGCATGCGGATCTGTCTCCGAGTACGGTGGAACGGCTGGAAGTGCCGCAATCCCAATGGAAGCAGCGGGATCACCAAGCGGCGACACTGGTGGCACTGTGACTGGTGCTCCCGCGGCGGCGGCCGCAGTGGGCGTGGTCAGGTTACACATGCGCATCACCTCATCATAGCTGGGCAGATCCTTTTCATCCTTCTCCAGTTGATCGCGTATGCGGTTGGCCTCCTCGCTTCCTGGTTCGATGAAGAATATGTCACCATAGCGATTGTTCGGCCTCTCCTCTGCGCTAAAGACATTGCCCTGGCGGTCTGGAAAATATCAGGGAGGAAATGCGGTTAGTTTAAGGTGGAAATTTCTGGAAGGAGAATATAGAAGTCTGTACGGCTTTTCCAGTTTTTTGTTATATTTTATATTATTTTTAAATGGAAGTAATATCCTAGTATATATAGAAAGTGTATGTTAAAATGATTAATGTTACAACATCTTTTAAAGGAATTCAAATTAAGTTTGAAAAGCAAAAAATTCCTACAAGTTAGATCCTTTTTTAACAAGTAAAACCATCCATAAACTTAATTATTTTTAATCAATTGAAATGTAAAAAAATGTAACCAAGGTAAATTAATTAATTTTTGGAATTAACAAGCCTAATGCCAGTCACTCGTTTGGTTTGAAAACTCTTAAGAAAACCTAATTTCTATAGCTTTCAGTTAAAAGATTTAAAATCACTAATCAAACCACAATTATTCTCACTAATTAGACAGTTCTTTCACGTTTAACGTGCACTTTAAAGTGGTTTATAAACCAATTCTTCTGTAATTAACTTTTGCTGACGCTCAACACATCTTATTGTTGTGAAATACTCAAATTTGAATTGGCATTTTAATAATGATCACTTTATCACAATTTGCTAGCACCAAATAAAATTTCGATAGGTTGTAAAGATAGTTGACTTTGGGAATGTCACGCTGATAGCCCAATCGCGATGACAAATTCAGACTTTTCTCCGCAACCACAACACACAGTACCAGCTTGTCTCTGTCGACGGATCCGAGCCCTTGAGTCGTGAGCACGCTTGGCCAGCTATCGAGACGGATAGATATAGAAAATAAATCAATGGCGGCGGGGCCAGGGCTCCTGCTCGAAGGGATAATTACGTATATCAGCTGGGAGACGACGAATATGGCGAACACAAAACCCAGCGCCACGCTCAGATTAGCTGTCAGACCCATTCTGCGACTGGGACCAAAACTGTTTTTGCCGAAATAATCGCCGCGGAACCACAACGATTAGATAGGCTCTGGCTCACCACAATGCCCACTTTCTATTCTACTTTTTGTTGTATTTTGGCACACGTTACCAATTCCAATGGTGTATAGCCGCCACTGCTGATGATGATGTGGGTGCTGATGGCGATTTTCCTGACGACGTCGACATCGCGGCCGGCAGATCTTGCCCAGAGTTTTGCTCTCCACGCGTACGTAGTAGCAGGCGAGGGGGACGAGGCAGAAAAAGAAGAAGACCAGGGCCAGGTAGATGGCAATCTCGATGCCGCATCCACTGTCCCAATTCATCGCTGGCTCCGATCCGTGCATTTTGGGCGCTACTCAAAGCCAAACTACAGCCACCAACGACGCCTACTGGGTCCTAGTATAGCCCATAGTTTTCCATTTGGCACGCAATTGATTAGTCGCCCGAGATTAGATTGTGTACGCCATGTTTGGTTGGCCATACCCATAAAGGTTGCTCCCATATATCAGATATACAATATATATGACGCTATAGCTACTATAAAGCCGGGTGGAGTGCCGTGCAACTTACACACATGGAAGTCCATGGAGCTGCGACGTCGCGAGCAGCAGCATCTCAGCAGCCAAATGACAGCGAACTTTTTGGGGGAAGACAATGGAAGACTGGGGTTACCACAAGGAACTCAATGGGATGTGAGTGTGTTCACCTGAAGGGCCGCGTAGGCCACGAAGCCAATCAGCAGTAGAACGAAGAAGGTAACCAGTGGGCCCGCATCCATGTTGCAACGAGCTCTCTAGAAGACTGACCCCCCAGAAAACTGATTTGCAATATCTGCTTAGAGCCACTAGCAGAAAGCACGCCTTATCGCGAGAGTCCACAAAACAAACTGGAGTGTTTGTTAGCTTTATGGATTTATGGAAGGCACTTGATCATCAAACCCACCCAGCCACCCACACACAGCCACAGCATATCAATCAATACATGTAAGTCCTCGTACATACCAATGGCCACAATGCGACGCTGACGCTGCCGCTGTCGCTGACGTTGACGACGTTGCCGAGAAGGATCCTCGAAGACGCCCCGAGGATTCGTACCGCAGCACTTGTTCAATATAATCCACAGGAGGAACTTGTAGGGGAAAACACAGGGTAAGTAAAGCAGCAATGGGAAGGTCATTAGCCCTCGCTTAACACCTTTAGTTTCAAATCAAGAAGTTTATCATTTGACACTGTTTTTATCTCAGGGTTTTCCCTGAGTAATTCTCATTTATCATCATTGTCAAGCATTTAATTGACACAGAAGATATTAAAAGAACTTGGAGAATTGTGTATCATAAACAAGCATTGTTTAGCCTTGAATAAACCCTAAATTTGAGGCAAATAAAGTCAGTAAAAAGCTTGTAAGAATACTTTTTTTTTATACATTTCGTCAAAAAAGTGTCAAAACAAGATAGCACATTTCGATTGATTATTTTAGGCGTCAACCAAAGACTAATTAAGTCCCAGTGAGTGTTAAGCGAGAAAGAGGCTAGCAATCCCACAGATGTTTCTACCTGCAGGGCCAAATAGGCCAAGGGCATGATCAGGAAGAAAATGAAGAACAACCCCACGTAGAGGATGAAGTAGTCCATGGTACCGCGCCAGAAAAAACAAACACAATCGAATCACTTGAGTGGCGAGCTAAAACTGAGCACTCTCAGGAGCGAAATTCCCACTAATCTTATCTGGGCCAAGGCGAAAGTCTGATTGGCCAAGTATCTAATATATATATATATTTATACGATTCCCGATAGTCTAACCTACCATGTCTGCGTCGGCGACTCTGCCGCGTCCTGGTGTTCCTGGCCTCGAAGCATACCCAAATGCAGAATCTCAGGCAGCAGAAGGTGACCGCGCAGGAGACGAAGGCCAGGAAGAAGAACACCAGGTAGGGCGGTATGTGCGACATGCTCATCCGTGCGTCCGGCTGTCCGGCAGATCCACGTGGATACGCGAGCACCGACGAAGATATTCGCTCCATAAAGAGGCCTTAGGCCAACTGTCGCATCATCGCCCGCCGCTTGGTTTTGGCCAAGACTTATCGGTGGAGCGGTGGAGCGGCAGAGCTGCGGGAGCGGAGCGAACAGGTGTGTCAAGGGCCATGTGATAAGCGGGCGGCGAACGGTCTACGATAAGATACGAAGCCGCCACTCTCTCTCACTCGCTCTCTCTCTCTGTTGTTCTAATATCACTCTAAGATACAGTAACTGTATCTCTATCCAACAGATATGCGAATAATTGCACTTTGAATAAAGCCAAAGTCGAGCACGTGACACGGACAATGGCTATAAACTAAGGTCTTGTGATGTATAATTATTCGGAAAATATATTTCTAGAAAATCCTTTTATTTAAATAAAAACCATTAAAAGGTAGTTTGCTGTGTAAAATAAAAAGAACAATAGATAAGAATGCTACAAAAAGAGTTCAGCCAAAAGTATTGCCTACTTTTTGGCGGCGGTATATTCGCAACAAATTTATAAAAACAGCTCTTTGGTTAATACATTCCGACTTTTTCAGGTTAATAAACCTGAATAGAAAACTTCTGATAAGTGCGGCATTAATATTATATCAATTTCTACATATTTATGATTTTATAGATAAAAATTAATAAAAATTTCGACGGATAAGTTTTCAGATTTTCCACATTCATTCTTTTATTATAAGGTTTTTATTTATGAGAAATAAACTACAGAAATAGACAAGAAAAATCTGATATCAGCGCAATTATTTCCTCAATGTGATGACTAATTGGCAATTGCCTAGCTTAGATTAGATTACACATTATTACACATTACATCAAAGTAATTAATAAAGGTACACACAGAAAAAATTAATCTCCTTCATTAAATTAAGTCTTTAAATGGTTAATTCTACTAAATATTTTTTTTATTATAAAATTCCTCATTTGTTGGCTTTTCACATTTTTGACGTTATCTCTAACTAATTAAGCCCTGATCGATAATATTACGTATACGCCATAGGTACATCACGCATACGCAAAAAAAGTGAAAATAAATGTAAGCTTATAAATTTTAAACAATTTCTTAATAAACAATTCGACTAGCATAACAAAAGCACAAGCATTTAAGACACTTTTTAATTATTTTTAAAGGGAAGAGAAGTTAGTTTGCGAGACCGAAAGACAGAACACCTGAGCTGCTCACCTGCTATCCAGCTGAAACAACAACTAACTCGCGGAAGAGACACTGAATCGCTTATAGGCGGTATAACTAATTTCAATAATATTACGTATATGAAAATATAACGTATACGCCATAGGTACATCACGAATACGCAAAAACCAGTGAATGAAATGTAAGTTTAAACATTTAAAAAAATGTCTTAATAATCAGTTATTAAATCGACTAGCATAACAAAAGCATAAGAATTTAACACAATTTTTAACTAATTTAAATAGAAGAGAAGTGAGTTTCCGAGACCGGAAGACAGAACACCTGAGCTGCTCACCTGCTGTCCAGCTGAAGCGACTACTAACTCCCGGCGACGATGGGTAAGAGGCACTGTATCTGCTCAGGGGCGGACTAACGAACGATCTGGTCCGGCGCCTGCGCTTCTCGGCTATGCATCTCTGGAAATATCCGGCTTTTGCACTAGCGTGGAATGAGAACTACCTGGAGACACACTCACACTGACGGAAAAGTACAGGAGCAGCACGAAAAACAGCAGCAGGATACCGAACTCGCACCAACGATACTGATCGCCCATTTTTGTGGAATATTTACATGGCCCGAACAGCGACCGAGCATCTAAATAAATTAATTCTAAATGTCGCCCAGCCGACACTGAATGAACACACTGTCGATAAGCAAAGCGAAAGGGAACCGATAGATAACCTTATCGGAAAACGCGGCTGACTCACACCTGACTGGCTGCTCACCTGTGTTCAACCTCACGCCCGAGGGTTCTATTACGAAGCTCTGCAGCACTCGTCCTGGCTGACGGCTTGCAGGTGGACTTGGACCAGGACCTGGCACAGGGCCACGTTGCGGAACCTTCTGTCTGGCGCAGAGACAACAGACCTACAGAGATTAATGTGGGGATCGTTTGGGTCAAGAAGGAACTTGAGACGTTTAACTTACTCGAATCAAAATCGCTACAATGGCAAAAATGAAGAACCAAAAGATCAGCATGTAAGTGTAAACGGCCATCACGAATCACCGAATCAGTTAATCGGTTAATGCCGGAAGACAAGGGCTGACAAGACTAAATTTCCACCGTTCGCCGCGCACAAGAATTCCCGCTGAAATGGCAAAGGCAATGCTAGTCATTGCCGATCACCAAACAAACCAAATCGAACACCACCACCACCACTTATCACTTATCACTTATCAAGCTCAACACTCAGCGGACAAGTCTGCGATTAGGGCCCACACGCAGTCGCTAGATTACGCCGTACAGTAGCACTTACGCACCTGGGTACCGGGACCCCGAGCCGGACACGCCCTCTGCCACATAGCTCTGGGCATCGTACTCCCCGGAGTTGAGGTTTTTCCGGCTCTTGTAGCACAGCTGTCGGGGCAGAGATCGGGTGTTAGGAGAGGATAAAAAAGATAACCTTTCTAATCAGGAATATAGCTCTTGAAGTGGGGAATATAACTCTTAACTCAGGCGAACCACCTTGATCAAGGGTATCCAAGAAGTCTGTGTTAAGTAATATCATAAAGAAGGGATTACCTCAAGAAATATTATACACTTAAATAAAGGAACCTTATGATATCAACTTAAACTTTGTTAACTTCAAACTGAGAGCATATAACTCCTCTTCAAGAACACACTCCTGATTCAAGAAGGCCTTTTTCTGATCCTCTCTTACAAAACTCACAACGGTCACTAGGAGACACAGTAGGGATATATAGAATATATCAAAACTATCCATGCTTAAAGAGAAGAACCAACCGAGCCTGAGATGGATTAACTTCAACTGGCGGCTCTTCGCGAGGTACGTCGCAGAATGCCAATCAAGCTCATATCTCGTAAAGTGTTGCCATTTTCTTTTATACCGCTGTTTACCTCCACAGAACAACAGGCATTATCTTATCGGCGAAGCTTTTGCAGCTTTTGTTTAGCAAGTTTAAGCGCAAGAGGGGTGTGAGCATTGGGATCTGGATGGGATCTTACCCTCGATGGCCCGACGCAACATCATCTCTTGGCGCACTAGGCGGGCGTAGACCCGCAAGTTCCACTCATCGACCTTCAGCTTGATGTACAAATAGATCTCCTTGGGAGAGGAGGGTTAGGTAGGGATCACGCAGTGGGTGGAACGTACCCGCACGATCAGTGACACCACGATCAGCACGATAAAGCCGAGGAACCAGAACTTCCCGTACATTGTCTCTTCTATTCTTTCTGATTGCCTCTTGGTCAAGATTTCGAATTGACTAAACAAGCATTATAATTTGGACAATTTGAAAGCTGACTTCTAAAACGGAGTTACTCGATCACTCACCCGATTCCGATTCTTGAGTATAGCCCACGCAGCACACGCACTTCCACTTGTGATTGGGGCAGACATAGGCCTTTACAGGGACAACAAACGGAACAACATTAACCACGGATCCGGGGAAGTTGCCAGTCCACCGAACTCACCCGTATCAGAATGAGGAAGATCAGGATAAAGGATATGAAGTAATAGCACTCCACGAAACTCATGGCTAACCGATGCTGGGAAATGTGAAATTACAAATGAGCAGAGACCCGCGGGAATACGAAAATAAACCTCAGTACTAGCGGAAGATAACGCTCCGATAAACAAAGATAATGTCCGCGTTGCATCACGTTGGCCTGACTTGGGTAATTCGTTGCTCTGAGCTATCCGAGATAAGCAAGTCAGAGCTAATAATAGCAAGGGGTCATAAAGCCAGAGGCATGTGCTGCCAGTTACGAACTAAGCCTATATTTGAGGACTTTACAGATCCGGCTCACCATTACGTCTAACGTGGGTCCTCCTCTCCTCCGCCCTGGCTCTGTTATCTCGCTCCCGGCCAGCTCGCTTGGCCTTGTGGTAGGCATTCACGAGGAACTGTTATTGGGGTAAGAGGATATCCTGTAGTGCCTGCTTCCGATATGGAGACCCAGACTGTATCTACTCACGATCATGATCAAAAAGATGACCAGCACCACCACGGAAAAGGAGCTCATTTCCGCACCCATGGCTACAAACAATCCGAGCGGGACAAGTATTTCATGACAACTGACTGGCTATGGCCCCCGTCGATGGCTATTTCGGAGCCGCTGACTCGATTGGTTATTATCCATATCTTATCAACCCTTTTAGCAAGAGCCGTCGTAACGCGAAAAACAGTTGAATTTCTAGTTCAAGGCACACTCGCCCTCACTTACTTCACTTACTTCTGTGGTTGGACCTCCGGGCGGACATCTGGGCAATCTTTTAAGGAAGCATTTAGTTAGTTACTTAGCCGAGGCACGTGCTTGAGCTTCGCACTCACCTTGATGAGGGCGCAGAGACCCAGACCGAGGAAGACCAGGGAAATATACAGAGCAACGGCCATTATTTTCGGTTATTTTCTGGGCTGCTCCCGAATGTAATTGAAATGGAAAGCCGACTAAAAGTCGATTTACCAAAACGCAGCCGCTTTTATGGCGCTTCAAGATGATAAACATGGCAATGTCTGATAGCATACAGCAATACTTTAATCGGTATCCGTTTAGACTTGATTAAACCTTATCGGTCGAAAATAAAAGCAACAAATTGCGAAAGGGTAGCCAAACATCCAAGTACTCTTATACTTTGCCACTCTTATATATCCTTGATATTTCAATTCTTTTATTCTAAAGCAAAGCTGACCACACAGAGCACCTAGAGGTCTTTGTTACTGGGATATCCTCTCTCCAGTCGCAGTTGCCTCACATTTTGTCACTAGTTTTTAAAAGGATACTAATTTCTTAATGTTTATGACATCCGTTTCCGATTTGTTTATATTGTTTTCTTAAGAGGGATGACTCATTTTTGTGATCCCAATTAAGATTAGATAATGAATATTTCATCAATGAGTGAAACTTTGCAAGCTGTATTTGAAAAACCTTTGAGAATCCAGATACATTTTACAACCATTACCTGGTCCTGTGGTGACTCTCTCATTATTCATCCTGTGCTTCTTGAACGCATTCATTATAATCTGTTTTGGGGAGGAATATCTTTTTACTGCATACCTTCAATATCGTTTCAGAAAAGGCTACTCACAAACATGATGATGATGCCGAATATCACCGCAAACACTATCAAACTGTAACCCAGACCCATGACTGCTGCACTGCGTCCCTGACCAGCATTCCATGTCTACTGAATGCCGTTCGCTTGGTTTTGGATTCATTGGCTCGATTATCCCATATCTTATCGCCAGTTTTTTTGGCAAAAGTCATAATTTCTCCGGGGGGACATATTTGCAATGTTTCTATCTTGAAATTCGATTAAGATTTGAAAGAAAAATAGGTTCATTTCTAAAAAGTCATAGAGAATACTACCAAGACCATTTCAAATGTATGTTTTAATATCGCCTAGTTTAGTTTTAGAATTTTTGGAAAGAGCTAATACAAAACTTAAACTTACACATACCGTAACTGCTGTCGCTGGTGGTCGTCGAACTTTGTGTGTCAGGTCCTCTGCACCTTCTATAGATATTTACAAAAGTCTGTTTCAGGGCAGAAGATATCCTTTAGTAATTTCAACGAATTGAAACTTGAATATAGATACTAACAATGGTTAACCTTAACAAGCAAACCACCACGACGGCAATCAAAATATATTCCACGGCCATGGCTGAAGTGATCCACCAATGGCAAGCATTTAATGACAACTAGTGGTTCCTGAGCTAATAATTCTATTGCTGCTTTTGAACTTCTTATCAATCCCCTCCGAATCCAAAAATAAAAGTGATTATATACGACAAGAAGTTAACATAACAGCAATAATACTAAAAAGCTAATTCCTTTTAAATAGAGAAAGACTAAGACGACTCACCGATGTTGGGTTCGGTGGTGACCTCAGTTGTTGTGCCTCTGTACCTCTGCTGATCATTTCGCTTGGAGTTCTTGTACAGCTTTGAAATTAACTAATTTAGGAGAAAGTAAATTCTGTAGGACTTGTATCCTTTTGGGTTTTCACAAAAGCCACTCACACACACTGTACCAAACGCAATAACCCCCACTAGGGCGATTGTACCAAATGCAATTCCCATGGCTCCAGCGATCCTACTGTGGCAAGTATCTCAAGACAACTAACGCAAGGTCCATTGGTATTTTTAAGCCTCTGATTCAATTCTATGATATCTTATTATCCCTATCTTATCAGGTCTTTTATCGAGAGTCGTAAAACTGAGTGAAGTGGAAAGCCTCAACCAAGAAATGCTTACTCCTGCAGACCTTAAAGTAATTCTTAAAAGAATATTTTTATTTTCAAATACAGCTTTAAGTCTTCCGTTACAGAAGTCCCCTAAGACAATTGTTATTTATTGATATCAGTAATGTATTTAATAACACTTACTTCTTCGATTATGCCTTCGTGCGGACAGCTGGGCAATCTGCAGGGAAATCGCATATATAAGTATTACAGCCAGGACAAATGTCCCTACGTATCTACAGACAACACTCACCATGATGATGATACTGAGGATCAGACCCAGAAAAAGCAGAGTAATTGATAGAACTGCTGGCATTTCGGTTTTGTTGGGATGGGCATTAAAAGTCAACTAAAACTGGCCAAATCTCAGCAACTTGGAGTCTACTCAAATTTATTGTGCTCTAAGGTGATAAAAGTAGACTCTAATCGGTGTCCAATGAGTGTCGATTACACTTTATCTGAAGGAAAAAGCAAAAATAAGACAGATAACTGACTATAAGATACCCTTTAACTACTGAATATTAATAAAAATAAATATAACTATATAATTATAAAAATAATTAAGAGAAAGTGTTGAGTTATAATCTGTTCATAGATTTTTTTTTACTATTATAAGATAAGTTAATTATGTGAAGAGTTCGTTGAAGGTATAAATTAAGTAATAAAGGGGCCAATGTATATATGATTCACATAAAATCAGTCTTTAGATTAGGGGGTAAATCACACAATCAAACGGAAATTCTTTCTCTTCGTGTCCCCAAATCGAGTTTTTCCTGATTATGTGACCTTGGCCTGAGTATAAGAGTATATAATCAAAGACAGATAACAGGAGGAGTATCATAGGCTTGTTCAGAACTCTCCCACCTTGTATAAAACGAAACGAAGCTCTCCCACTTTAATTAAAAAACACTGAACTCGCCCAGTTAAGTACACAGTCATGATCTCGGCATACCCTTGCATTGTACTCCGAAGTGGTCACCACCGGCACAACAATTTCAATTTTCAAGTTCACAGCACCAACGAAATACAAGAAAAACACCGAAATACTGAAATTCCAACTGCGACTGACCCATTTAATAAATCTGTGGCAATTAAAGCGAACCGCTCGGGTAATTATAGGGCGGTCGGAGCCAAAAAACAAACAGACTCTGTTGCTGAATTGTGATAATTAATAGTTGGCCTGGGAGTGTCCGCGGAGGGTAGAGATCTTGCCTTCGGACTTCAACTGCACCCAGCAGCGCACAATGAAAATTGTAACAAAAATTGCGAATTTAGCTTTACCTTTAGTTGTTTGTTTTTTTCTCGCGTCTCCATCTCCACTCCACAGCTTTTATTGTTACAAATCGGCAACGGAACGAGCGAGTTTGCGTAAAGATTAAAATAAGAGTCGAAGAAAAAAATGTGCTTCGATGCCTTGAACTGAAATTAATGAGCCCGCTAGCCCCGAATCAGCCTGAATTGGGGTGTTAGCCCCATCTCCATTTGCAACCCCGAGAGCGGGTCCAAGTCCGAGTCAGCATTTCTTTTGTGGCATTCCACGGGCGCCGCTAATGCAGCCAGCCATGCCCAATTGGTGGCTCCGTGGCGGAGGAGTTCATCCGTCCAGCGATTCCATTCCGTCAGGTGCGAGTGGGGGCACGCTTCATGCTTCAAGTGCGCAACAATTGGACAAAAGCGGATTTGGCTTGCTTGCTTTTGGCTCTCGGCTTTGGGCTCTTTGGGTTTTTCTGTCCCGCTGTCCAACTGTCCATTTCCATTTTCTTTGTTGCCACTTGATGTTTGAGGTTGGCGTGGATTGGTAATTTGTAAGCGAAGGCATTGCAATTGATTTCAATTGAATTACGCACACACTCGGCCAGGGACCACGTGAAGACCGAACAAGATCACTTCGGATCTGATGTTATTATTTATTGCTTTGAATTCCAATGAGCCACCATGGGGTTGCCTTTAAATCACTTCACTCCCAACGAGGGCCTAATCATTTTAATGGATTTTTATAACTTTAACTTAATGTTACTTGTTATTTTATTAGATTAGTGATTTTATATATCTTTTAATGATCATATTATAAATATTTAATGTTGGAATTAAATGGAATAAAATTGTTAAACAAGGGTAAGCTGATTAATTTCATAAAGATTTCATTTTAAAACCTAGAACTTTTTATTTATAAATATTTCTTATTCCTAAACTTCATTTTTAAAGTTAACCAAATGGTTCAAGACAATAAAATGCACTCTCAGATTTCTTTTATTACCTAAAATACACCTTAAATTACATAGTTTATTTAACTTCCTAAATAACCAAAAAAATATATACTCATTCAATGCTTTATTTTAAAAGTTAACCAATTCCCAAGTAGATTGGTAACTGCCTCCATTTGCTGATTTCCACTTCCTTCCGCTGCCAATCTCTCACTTTTTTATGTGAGAACTGTCCAAAAAATTTGCATTTCTTTGGCTGCGGGGGGCACGCCCCCTCAATGTCAAGTTCACAGTCACTTCCGTGCCGAAAGACCAAAATGCAGCGAACACGTAACTCCCAGCGATCTGATCCGATCCGATCTGATCTTGATAGCCCCTGAAAAAAACAATCGAAAAGTACGGCTGAAACTTACAAATCATCTGGCGGACAAGTTCCGGCTTTGTTGCTCTGAAGCTGGGCTCTATGGTCTAATACCTGCCCATTGTTGACTCGGCGTAAACGATGGTTATAATTTTTATGACGATGTGAATGTGCGATGAATTAATCCCAACGGTTTTCGAGTCGACTGCCCGCTAATTGTGGGTGTGCGTCCGATTGCCTGCCTGCCTGCCGGTAGATGCTGGCGGCTAGCCAGGTGATGTCAGTCGTTTGGGGTCTTTAATCATCTATTAAATAACTTTAAGCACACGGGGCTAATGTGAGCCAATTAACTCCCAGAAATCCCAAGAGGAATGGGTCACCAGCAAGAGGAAAACTAAACCGAAGTTGGAGTGCTCTTGGGAAGGTTATTTGGTTAATAAAATAGAAGTTATAATAAGTTAATTTAATATAAATTTATTGATATTTTTATATAAAGTTAATTGTTATATTCTAGCTTAAAAAATTAAATAACAGAAAGATAAAGGAATACAAAAATTAAAAAGAGAGTAATTTCCATTTCGAAGAAAATTAAACCATAAAATCAAATAAACAGTATTACAAATAAAAATCCTATTCGTTTCCTGTAATACTTTTTGTCTTAAAGACTAAGCAAATATCATGCAATTATATTATTAACCAATAAACTTAATTTACCCTATAATAAAACCCCAAGAAACCCCTTTATAATGTACAAACCAAATTACTCAATCTATTCGTGTGTGAATTAAACGAATTGCTAATCTAAAACAGATCCCAACTCCAAGTCATTAATGGAACAGACTGAAACGACGCCCCGAGAACCGAGGGCGCGTTCGCTGTAATTAATTTAAATTCGCCACTCTTCGAGCCCGGCCTTGAACTTCAAAAGTGACGTGTCTATTAGAACGCTAATGGATCGGCTATACTTTCGCTTTTGCCATCTCGCAGATACAGCCGCAATTCTTGAGAAATCCCAGATGGATGGCGAGATTGGCGGGCGGGAAAACCAAATGGGAGCCATGTCATCATAACCGACTGAGAGACTTACGCACGCCCATTCGCGATGGAAAATATGTGGAGCATTAAGCATTAGGGCTAATTAGTTAATATACAAAACACTGGAGCATGGACACATGCGAAATATGTCTTGGTTGTTGCTGCCTTTTCCTTTGTTTTATATTTATTTTTTTATGTTTTGATTTCTTTTTTCGGAGCCAAAGTCCGCTGGAAATTATTCAACTGACCAATTCTCAATTGCAGCAGAAAACGGTGCTGCACTGAAAAATATATATTGTCTACAAGTAGAGAAGAGTAAAGGAAAAGCTCTTAAAGGCTTTAAAATATATGCCTTCGGTGGGGTTTTTAACATTTCAACTTGAGTGTTAGTGAAGAAATAAAATCTGACAAAGGCGTTTTAGTAATAATCAGGCGCTAAGTATCTTGCCCAAGTTTAATTCGAGTTTTACAATAATTTCATTGGCTTTTTTTCCAGTCTCGTTGTGGCTGCAATGTCCATAATTTCCCCCATTGAACCTGACCGTCGTGGTTGTCGTCGAAGTTGGTTTGCTGCCATTGTAGTCGTCGGTTACCTGTTGATGGGGCAGCAGCCAGCAAACACAGTTATGATTATGAGAGGCTTTGTGACAATCAACTTCCTCGAAACGTGCCGCCGCGGAATGGCTCTGGCTTGGACTTGGACTTTGCATAATGGCCAGCAGTTGGCCAGCAGTTAGCCAGTTAGTTCGTGTAATGAATTTTACCAGTGTTATTAGGGGACAATCGCTGCTGGCGGAGAGTCAGCGACATTGCCAATGCAGGTGCAATTGGGTGTAGTTTGTTTTCGTTTACCAAATATTTATCCTACAAACAAATAAGGAACTTGAGGATGTGGATTGAAATCTAAGAAATTGGAGTGACTTGTCCCAAATATCGTAAGATTAAGTAAATGAAATATTTTGTTAAGTAACTTGAAATGTCTTTATTTAATAAGGGTTTCTGAAACTCCAAAGTCTTACATTTCAAACTCCAGAAACCTTATTTTCAATACACATAATCCCTTTGTTTTGCACCAAATTACTTCCCCTTACATATTTCCAGCTTAAATTGGCATACATTTCTCTGTGTGCATTTGGATTTTCCCTTGGCGCTGACTAATCCGGCAAAACATTTATTAATTATGCCTTGTAATTGAGGCACCCGCCTGGGAATAATTTTGATTAGCTGCCGCCAGCAATTATCCCTCGAGTCGTGAGGCTGCTTGCGATTTGGTCACCGCCTGTCAGTGGTTTTGTTTGCTGACTTCAGACTCACACCAGTGGAAATACATGTGGATGGAGAGTGAAAAATAAAAAAAGTAACCGAAAAAGAAAAGCCAGCGAATTATGTGAACTTGTTATATCACCTGCCCGCTGCTCCGCAGGCTTCAAACACTCTTCAGACAATCATAACAAGAGCCGCTGCACTTTCTTTGCGTTTGCGTTACGCTTCTTTGCATGCATTGCCAAATCGCTTTTATATATAGCTTGCAAGCTGGCCACGCCAGATATCTCTGGGCATATAGATACAGGCGGTCAGTGTCCAGACATTGAATGCTTCAATGCTGCCCGCCGAAAAGGAGATACAGATGCAGATGCAGATAGCGGATTGAGATGCAGCCTCAACGGCTACAGATACAAGTACAAGTGCAAAGAAATAAAAAGAAACATGCGGCACAGAAACGCAAAAGTTCAACAGACGCCAACGAGCTGGAGGCGTTGGTGGTGGCCCCTCGCTCGGAGGCGTCTGCAGTATTGTAAATTAATTCATATTAGCTAAACAAATGCAGCCATGTGAGTGTGTCGGTGAGTAGCTTTTAGCATTTCATTCGGCGGATGAGTTGCCGCACAGGTTTCTGCGGTCTGAAGTTCGTTGTGGGAGCATCAGCATCGCATCAGCATCAGCTTCAGCATCAGCAGCAGCATCGCAGCCTCGTTGAAGAAACCGGCGCAAATGATTTTTATTTCTTTTTTATCTGCTGCTGCCGCAATTGTTGTTGTATTGAAAATAGCAAACATGCAAAATGCGCAGCGAAGGCTGAGAAAATCAACGGCGAAAATGTTAATTACACTATATCTTAGCCGCTTCTATCTGGCCATTCGACGGCCACTTACAATAAGTGTATCTGATGGATGCCAAACTGGGGCCGGCCTTTTCGAAAGGCCTCCATTTGAGTTACATATATCGCCACATATCTGCCTATATCTCACCGCATGACTAATATCAATTTGATTATGACTAATGTCCCAAAAGACTAAAAAGCCTAAATCCCTGCTAGCGGGACACACGAAAAAATACCATATCATCATTTTTATTGATGTTGCATTAAAACAATATTTATCTAGACTAATTTATTAATTTTAAGCTATTGGTAATGGATACCACTATTCCTAAATATCTAATATAACACCACTAATTATTAAAATAGGTCTAAACCTTTAAGGAAATCTTATAATTTTAATAGAAAACCTTTATTTAAATTGAAAAAACACTTTATAAAAAGTTTAATTAGAAATGTATTAGATGTTTTTTTTTATAATTTATAAGATTTCAAGAAAAAGAAGTAAAAGAAATGCTTGAAATAGCTTCATTCTAATTTTTCTAAAATAATTTTAGTTATAGTTCAAATTATTATTTAATATGTATTTTTATTAAATTAATTTTAAAAAGTAGATATTAACATTATAATTTAATTTGCATAAACATATTTAAGAAGCATTTTAACCCAAATCCTTAAACTTTTTCCAAGCATTTCCATTCTGTTCTCTTTTAGTTTTTTCTGTTTAAAATCAAAAGACTTAAGGAACGAACTTGGCGGGCAATAAGGAAAACTCCACTCAACTTGCAGATACTTTTGAGTGGCACTGCGACAGAGACACCGAGAAACAAGATACAACTAGAGAGAGAGAGAGCCGGAGAGCTGTGATTTTCAGAGAAGAGAAACCCTCGAGAGACAGAGAGAAGTGGCCGTTCTCCTCTCCACTGCCACTAGCGACTGGCGACTGGCGACTCTCAATGGGCGGCTTCAATTGTGTGTGGACTTTTTGGTATAAAACATAAACAAGCCAAAGAAAGTCATTCATTTTGTTGTTCGAGCCAGAGACGAGTGAACCGTTAGCAGCAGCCACAGAAGCAGCCAGAAGACGAGCCGAGCTGCCCAGTGCAACGCAACCAAGAGTGATAAATACAGAATCTATATAGTAGATAGCTAGAAACACTCGACGAGTCAAGTGATCAGTGTAAAGTGTGTGATCCGGAGCCAAGACCCTTGGGATTATTACGGATACGCTGCAGAGCAATCGCCACAGTATGCAGTAAGTTCTATCCCCAAAAACTATGAATCATGGTCCGAACCTGGATCTGAACCTGGACTCGGTATGGCGCCCCGCGGTAACCGATTCGTGCTGCAACCGAAATTAACATTTTCGTTATTGTCTCGCCGACTGTCTCGGGGGTTCTCTCGGCCCAATTTCCCGGGGCTTTGCTTGGCAACCACGAAATATTCTTTAGGGCGAGCGATTTCAAAACCAACTACCAACAGCAACGACATACGTAACAGAGACAGAAATCCAAACCGAAGTCGGCCCGACTTTTCCTTCTATATCTTTCTGTTGTACTGCTTCGCTGTGTGTGGTTGTGTATTTGTGACTTTGGCGTGGGAGTTTTCGCTTTTGTTTGCCGACAGTTCATTGAGAAGGCAGCTGCCTTTAAGACCCAAGGGGATTACTTGCCTACTTGTACTTGTATTTATGAGTCGTAGAGATTGTAAAACACAATGAAATGTGGGTGTATATAGTTAATATATTATACAAGTTATAAGGAATATGATGGGTGTTGAAGAGTGAAATAAGATTTTTCATGTTGTTCAAGAAGAACTTGGTCTGAGTCTAAACTTCTTGTCTTTGGCCCGCCTTGAGTTCTTGATTCGATTTGGAATATCAATCAGACTAGACCTTGAGTCTGCTTTTTCTAGCCACTAAAGGTCACAAATCACGACAACTTTGGCTACAGAACTAAGCTGAATAATGTAATTTATATAAAAAAAACGTAAGCCATGCAAGCCGAAAAAATCTTGGAATCTATAGATGAATATAAATAACAAAAGGATGAAAGTCGCAGGCATTTTAAAACCCATTCCCTAATATATTCATTTTTTCTTGTGTAGATTAACAATCGTTAAAGCTTATAATTCCCCAGACTAGATACATCGATACCAAATCCAGGTGGTCAATCTTATGGCCTATAATTTGTGTGTGTCCAAGACTAGATCAATCGATTAGGACTCCGAGTGGTCACGCCTGCTGGACACGGTGAGAGATCCAATCTCCGTGACAGATTGCATCACACTAGTGGTCCTTTCTAAAACGCCAAAGAGTCGTGTGGATTACTCATGAGCTGGAGCTGCCCCTCCGTTACATAAGTGACTGCAAATATGAGCGGCAATTGTATCAAATGCACGCACAGAGACCCATGCTGCGTATACGCAATATTTCACAGTGTGGAATTACGGCTACGCACAGAAATGCGCAATTGGCCAAGCGTGCCGCCATCGGCCATCGGCCATCAGCCACGCCCATTGGCCACAAGCCACAGACCGCCACCCTCTCCGCCCAACGAGGTGTAATGGCTTTCTTTTTTTTTTGTGTTGAGTTTTTTTTGTTTTTGTCAGTTTGGAACTGCTGTGGGGTGTGTTTGAGAGCAATTAATAAATTGCCATCGAATTGATTTCTTTCACTTTTTGTTTTATCCGCCTTGTTGGGTTTCGCCAGTCATCGAGCCAAAACACACCCACCAAGGTCGCAGATTTGTGAAAATTAAGGCAGCATAAACGACGGAAAGAGAAGAAAAACGTTGGAACATAAAATCCATTGCCAAGCAATTTGCAGGGGCACATTATCCAGATGCCCGAAATCAGGCAAACGTGAATTTCCAACACTTACTGCTTGCACATCAACAGGGTTTAATTTGTTACCAACAAAAAGCATAACAAAAAAGAGTAAAAAATGGGATTGAAGCAGAGCAATGTAATTTATTTCTGGGCTTTCATGTTTTCACACAGTTTAATGGCATCAGGAGTTGTGTTAACGAGCCTGTGTTTAATTAAGCACTCGAATAAAATAACTAGCAGCGAGTGAAAACAAAAGACTTGGGCAACAAACTTGCCGCGAAGCAAAGCCAAACAAATTACATGCTAAAGACCCGAGGTGGAAATGGGAATGTAAATGTACATGGAAAATGTAAAATGCAAAATGGAAAATGGATAATGGATAATGGAAATTGAAATGGATGGATGGTAACCAGCGGGGCAGCCAGCGCGCTAAGTGGAGTTGGCTCTTAATTCTTTGCCAGCTTAGGGTGTTATCCAACCAATTCACAAATGCCAGCCAGGTAAAACGTATATGAGCAGCCAACACACTTATCATCACACATCCAGCTGGTCATAGTGGCGTAATCTAAGACTGGCCAGGCTTATGTCACCCCAAAATGCCCGCCTAACATGACGCACACCCAACATTTAAGGAAATCAAAAGCAAATATAGTCCGAGTTCCATACGCAAGAAAACCCGGTGGCACGACGGCGACTCCACTTGAATGTATAACGAAACCAACGGCCTGGCCTGGCCCGGCCTGTTTGCGGTTTCCAGAAGTGGGTGAGCGGTGGGCTGAGTCTCGGTCTGAGTCCAAATCCGGGGGATAAGGGGATCGAGGCCGACGAAAAGCATCAACATCAACGCATCGGCTATGTGCCTGCTCCGCTGCTGTCTGCCATGTGATGTAACTGCTGTGCGATAACGTCTGCATCTGGACCAGAGCCGAGAGACAGATCCCGAGACATGCAACCAATTCTCCATTTATGGCAGACAGACTGGCTATTGCGACTGCGAAAGTGGTGCTTGAGTGCTTGGTGGGGCAAATGGAGCAAGTGGAGCACTCCAGGCTCCAGTCTCGGTTGGAATGTATGTGCGCTTGGCTATTTGCATGCCTCGCAGACTGAATCAGAGAGGGATTCTCCCCGGATTCCCATGAGAGTTGCGCAAAAGGTTCGCTCGCTGACAGTGACAATGCAACAGGCGCGCACCGTGCACAGTGGCACTCTCTCAGCCAGTTCCTAAGGCTCCTAAAGTTCAAAGGTGCAACTTGCGACTGGCAACTGGCAATGCTAGCAACTTCAGCTGCCGCCAAGCGACAGGCTGACAAATTGCCAGCTGGAAGATTCGATACTTGCATAAGATGGCTTTCCAGATTTATTATTGGCCAGCCCCCGACATTAGCAGAATTTGTCGGCGATTCGGGTTCAAAGTCACTCACTCTCTCACTCACTCGAAAAGTAAAAGTCCAGTCCCAATCCCAGACCCCGGCCAGAGTTTTGCTTTTGCCGTGTTGCTATTATTGCCTTTATGGCCGCTCGCAAATATTTCACCTTGCCCAACTATTCGAGACTCTTACTCGGGCTTTGACGTTATGGCCCCAATTAGATGCAGGCAGGCACGTAACGTTGGCTAATTGGACTGGACTGGCCTGCACCAGGAATACCGCAGAACTCGTATCATGCGTATGAACAACAGTTGACATTCAGCCAAGTCGAGTGGCGAGTGGAATGGGTATCGTCGGGTAAATGGCGTTCAAATTGAACCCACCGCAAGCTGAGCATCTTCATCATACCGATCATGGTAAAGGGGTATACGGGCTATAGCAACAGGGTCACCAAGTGGAGGAAAATGACTATTAGATATGAATTTGAGCCTAGTTTGATTAGTTAAATTTTATAACTATTTCATAACAGGTTTGGAAAAGAGGTTTTAGGCAGAATTATTTCCTGTCCCACATCCTTAACTAGTTTCCACATTTTGCATTTATTTCCTCGTTAATTAATTTCCATTAGTTTTAAATCCAATTAAACTTTTGGGTTTGCTCAAAGAGGAGAGTTAATTACAGATCCATTTCCAATTGAGATTGAAAACCACTGACGGTTGCTAGGGATCTCTTCTAGAGTATGCCATGATCAGTGAGATTTCCAGAGCCTCCAACTTTCCTAGCCTTCCCAGGCCGCAGTTGCATCTTCATGTAGCTCCCCGTGGCCCGTTTCTATCTTGGGGGACTTGCAGTCCGTGTTGCCTTATAACTAGTTTTCTGGCCTGGCTGGTCTGGTCTCTTGCATAACTGGTCGCTGGGCTGCCGATGCCGATGCCGATGCCGATCGGATGATGCTGCCTTCTTTGGCTGCAATTTGGCGGCATCTTCGCGGCAAGCGAAAAGGTTCGCAGAAAAATTTTCCCGCGTTTTTGCTGGCTTGATTGTGTGCTTGCCACAGAGTTTCCCATATCATAAAGCAGGGCCTGACTCATCAATTGATTGCCTGTTCATTCCATTGCAGCATCCAGCCAGTTGTTCTCCTAGTCCTGGCTGTAGCCACCGGCCTGTGGGCCAGCGTGGAGGGTGCGGCCACCGGAGCACCCTCGGCCACGGCCACTACTGCCAAGCCCAAGGGATTTGAAGCGCGCTCTCTGGATGTCAACTCCAGTGGGGGCGAGGAGGAGCTCGACGACTTCGAGACGCAGGCTCAGACGCATCTAGCCTACCGTCAGCAGCCGCAGCAGCAGCGTCAGCTGTACGAGTACAGCGAGGAGGATCAGGAGGAGGCACCGCGTCAGGTGTATGTCAATCGGAATGCCAAGCAGCAGAGCAACTACCTCAAGATCCAAGGACAGCTGAAGAAGCCGTTGAGCGAGGAGAGCGAAGAGGAGGAGGAAGAGGTCGAGGAGCCGGACCGTCTCTCCACGCTGCTGAGCAAGTCCTCCTTCAGCTGCACAGACAGGAACTCCGGGTGAGTGCCAGTCTTGAACGGTCTGAGGTTACAATAACATAACATTCTATAAAATTCATGATCCCAGGTACTACGCCGACGAATCGCTGAGCTGCGAGGTGTTCCACTACTGCCAGGATAGCCAAAAGCACTCGTGGATCTGCCCAGAGGGCTTCACCTTCCACCAGATTCACCTGATCTGCATGCCGCCCTCGCACGATAACATCTGCAAGCAGTCCTCCAAGTACCACATTGTCAACGACTACCTGTACAAGCCGATCAACCTGCAGGAGCACCAAAGCAAGCCCAATGTTACTCTCCGCTATTCGGAACGCTACTTCCCGGAGAACTACTACGAGCATGAGCGCTACGACGACGACGAGGAGGAGGAGCTGCCAGCCCCAAGGCCACGCATCCAGCACCAGCAGCAGCACCATCACCAACAGCAGCCTCAGCAACATCGCCAAGCTGTGACCTACCAGCAGCCCCAGCAGCAGCCGCAGCCTCAGCAGGTTCGTGTGCAGTACCAGCAGCCTCAGCCTCAGCACCAGCAGCAGGCACAGCCCCAGCCGCAAGTGGTCACCCAGATCCGACACCAGCCGCAACCTCAGCCAACTACCCTGGCATACCGGAAGCCATTGCCAGCGACCACAGTCCAGCCGCAGCTGCAGTTGCATCAGCTGCACCAGCCCCAGTTGCAGGTGCACCAGCAAAGGCCACAGACACTGGCGCCGACCGTGACGCCGGTGCCGTATCGCTTCTTCACCGCTGCCCCCCAGCTGCAACATCTGCAGCAGCAGCAGCACCCACACCAGCAGGTCTTTCGCACTCCCGAGGAGATAAACATTTCATTGCAGCAGCGCCGGCCGCAGGTGTTCATTGCCACAACGCCGAGGTACTACGAGGACGAGTACCTCTACGAGCGGCGGAAGTGAGGGGGACTGCGGCGTCCCGAGTGAGCAGAAAACAGTCTTGTCGTTCCCTCGGATCCGATCCACCTCTCGTGTACATTTCCCCCTTCCGTCTAAGTATGTAGCTTTAAGCTCTCGCTCTCTCCCAGCTCTGTCTCGGTCAGGCCCGAAAATCCATGCGCGAGTTTTGTGTACCTATTTGTAATATTTAATGTCCTGCTAGAAGAATCCGCCTTCTAACTCAATTCGTTAATAAAGGAAGCCACATTAAGTTAGCCGCTCACTGTATATCTATCTCCATATACTGGTCCGCGTTGGACAGGTGCACTGCCTGGCTGTGTGTGCCCTCTTCCACCACGTAGTTGGGCCCGATAATGCAGTTCTTTAGCACCGATCCGCTCTTCACCTGCGCCCGGTGGCCTATTATGCAGTTATCGATGTTGCAGCCCTCCTCCACAACGGCATTGGACATGATGATCGAGTTGGCGACGATATTTTTCGGGTTAATGATGCAGTTTGGACCGAAAACACTAAAGTTCAGCGAGGTCTTCTCCGACAGCTTGGCATTGTCGGCCGCAATGATCTCCTTCGTCTGGGTGGACTTCACCAGGGCGCCGGGCGAGATCAGTGGATGCGTTTCGCCACATAGATCGTTCCAAATGGTGGCCAATTTTCGGTTGATGGCCAGGAAGCTGAGGGTGTTATTTACCCGCACTCCGATGGCCTCCTTGGGTGCCTGGATGGCATAGCAGCGTACCACGTCGCCATGGTAGGGCGTTTGGGACAGAGATTGATTGAATAGCGACGTTTGCGTGATCTTCTGGTCCAAAATGGTGTGGGGAACGTACTGAAATATGGATTTATTGATGATTAAAAGTGACGGAGTATGGAGTGCCAACTCACATGCAAAACGTTATCCTCGTTTTTAGTCACCACTCCCACTTCCGAGGTGGTATCCTGCACCGTTTTGGGGGGTCTTTTTACATGCTGCTTCTTGATTAAATGCGGCAGGAACTCGCCCTTGAACGTTGATATGTTCTCCTTCTGCAAAGATTTAATATTAGAGGGGACTCCAGCTATGAAATATATATATTCATTACCCTGTGCAGGTAGTCGATGACCCACTTCTTCAGCACATACACATGGGCATCTAACAGGCGGCTATAAACATCCAGGCGGCCCCGGTTTTTCAGCAGATGTCTCTGGATGTTGAGGGTCTCCTCGCAATCACTGGCCGCGGACAGGAAGGCCAACCTTTGGGTGGCCGCATGAATGCCAATGATATCTCGCTCCGGCTTGTGCTTGCTCTTCGGGCCCGGCATAACCACATCGGACTCGAATCCGCTGGGGAAAAGGAGCAGTGCAAGAGCGGCGTGGTGCTCACGGAACTTGTTGATCAGCGGATAGAGGCTCACATTGCTGACCAGGTCACAGCTGAGGACCAGAAAGTCAGACTGGATCTTGTCGTATATGTATCGCAGGCTGTCCGCAGTCCCGAAGTCGCTATCGCTAGGTATCGTGGCATATTCCAGTTTAAGCTTGAGCGGGGTATTCTCCAGCGCCAATTGAATCTCCAGCTTCTCTTGTTCCAGGACCACCACAATGACCTCTGTGGATGGCAATAAAGACATTTAAAAACCCGAACATGACTATGCTCAGACGAATTACCTGAAAAGTTGTGTTGTTGCAACAGATTTAGAGGGTACCATAGCAGCGGGTACGGACCCACCGGCAGCAGGCACTTGGGGGCATCCCCCAAGACTTCGGGTAGACGGGTGCCTCGCCCAGCGGCCAAAACCACAGCCTGGAACTCAGAGTTGGTCATTTCCACACAAAAATAGCAAACTCGGCTAAAAAGCGTGCAAATACAAAAAAGCCACGCAAACAGCTGATCTGTTGCAAGACACTAAGGCTTCGCTCAGTTCCCAACACTGTTTCCAATCAGACATATGTTCGCTGTCATGTGACTGCGTCATTGTTTTTGTTGCTTTTGCTGTTGTATAAAAGAAGTCAGATGACCCTTTTGCTATGAAAATTGCCTTATTTTTCTTAGGAAAATAGGAAAATAGTCCAAATGCTCTTTTGTATGAAACAACAAGACTTTAATGCATGATTTGCGCAGCTTACACTACACTACAAAATGGAATACATACTTTTTTCTGCTTATTGGAATAGACTACACACATTTTGCTACTACGTACGGCGAATAAGTTTTGTGGCTTGCCTTTGCAAATTAGAAATATGGAAACAGATACAGAACAATAGTTTAACAATAATATTGCTGGCTGGAATATATATCCAGGAAAACCGGACAAGGTAATACTTAAAACAGAACATCATCGTCGCCCTCATCCAGGATGTTGGCCTGCTCGCGCACATCGATGCCCTGCTGGAGGAGCTCCGCCTTCTTGGCATCTGCTTTTTGCCTGGCCTCGCGCTTCTTGTCCTGAATCTTCTTTAGCCGATAGAACTCCTCACGCTCCAGCTCGTCCAGCTCGGAGATGATGTAGGCCAGCGTGCGGTCGATTCTCGGAATGATGACATGCTCAATGGCATTCACACGACGATTGGTGATTTTGATTACCTCGTCCAGGGTCACGAACGACGTCTGCAGCGAGGCCAGCTCCACGAGCAGCTTCACGGCGCTCTGGTAGTTCTTCTTCAGCTTGGCCAGCTGCTGTCCACCGCGGGCCAGGCCGGCCAGTTCGTAGGTGTCCGCACCATCCTGGTACGACTCGAAGACGGGCAGGGTAACGCCCGCCACGTTGTCCTTCTTGGTGCGGATTTTGATCTGTGCCTTGGTCACGTTCTGGAGCACCACCTGATTGATGTCGCCCGAGGTAAACTTGGCCTCCGCCAGCGAGAAGGCCGCCTCTTTCATAACGTCGCCCATCAGGGTCTTCGTCTCAATGATTTTGCCCAGAATCATGCGGAATCGCATCTGCAGTGCGTCAGCCTTCTTCTTGAGCAGTCCGTGGCCCTTTTGGGCGCCCGCCAAGCGGGCCTTCATCAACATCTGGGCGCCACGGGAGGGGAAAATCGGTAGCCTATCTTTGCCAGACATTTTACTGATGTATTCGTGAGAAAATTGGCTGGTCTTAACGATTTTCTGCTGCGCACCAACAAAAACTGCAACTGTCGCTGAACCTGAAAAACTCCAACTGGAAAATGACGGCCAGCAGTGTTGGCTAACGGGGGCGGCAGTCGATAACAAGCAGTGTTCTGAAGTACGGCGGGATTCAGTGTTAAACAATTTCTAAAACCAGCTGTGCATTTAAAAAAGTAAACAAATCTGAAACTGTTTGCTTTTTGGCTACTTGAAATATAATGCAACTGCTTCATCGCTTATGTACTCACATATACAACCAACAGCGGCACTACGTCAAGAAGCTTCGGGTGGATTTTAAGCCAATCATGTCCTCGAACAAGCGCCTAGTCCACCAGGAGATACTGCGTTACATAAATCCACTACCCAGAATCAATGTAGTGTCCGATATATTCGTCCGCGTCCAGCCTGCTGACGTGCATCAGTACACCAGCGGAGACGTGTTCATAGCCCAACTTTGCGGTGGTCCAGTCAAGAACTCCAATGTGTCGATGGACATCAAGGTGGTGGACGACGACAAGGAGGTCAGCGTGGTGGTCAAGAAGCTGACCGAACAGGCCTCGTCCTTCGAATGCATCCTACAAGTTCCCGTGCGTTCCGATGTCTGCGCTGTGGGAAAGACCAATGTGCGGGTGGAGGGAATTCAGAGCGAGCTCCTGCAGGTTAGAGCCGAGGGTGGAATCCTGACCAAGAACGTGAAGGCCACCAACATTAGCCTTTATAGCGAAAATGGCAACATCAACTGCCAGGGTACATTGCTCGGAAAGACCACCGAGATAGAGACACACAATGGGGTGAGAACTGATTTACGCCGCTTCGTGTGCCCCATTAAGTTTCTTCGTCATTGCATCCACAGAATATCAGCCTGGACAAATTGCAAGGAGATAGCCTGACAGCCTCCACCAAGAGCGGAAGCATAGTAACCGACTGTTGCTACGTTGAAGAGTCCAAGTTCCAAACAGATACCGGGCGCTTAGAACTAAAAAATGTTCACAAAACCAGCCAAGTCCATGTACATTATTCTGCCGACCTAAGCATGAGTGAGTAAATGCCTCAAGTACACTTCGAACGGTGTGATCTCAGTCCCAAATTGCAGCTGGTGTTCATGGCAATCTCCAGGTGGTGACCAAAGGTGGCAGCCTAAATATACAGCTCTCCGAACTCGTGGGACAGAACAAGATCGAAGCCCAGGACCTGACAGATGAGGCCGTCATTTACATATCGGAGACAATTGAGCAGGATCTCAATATTGATGTGGGAGCCTCGAAAGTCAGTTTGGATACCGAACTGGAGCACTTGGCGCATGCATTAAGCCAGGACAAGAGTCGATTCCTCCTCAGCAATGAGAACAAGCACAAGTTAATGGTTAGTAGCACGGGACACAAGGGAGTACGCCTGGGAAAACAGTCGTGGAGCGATATGATGCGCCAGAAACTCCAGAACATCAGCAATGAACCGTCCCCGTCTAGTTAAATACAGAAGAGTAGCTAAGTTAAGAATATATAATGCTGTCAGCTACAATTTCAGTCATTTTTGTTTTTTTCCTTAATGGAGGTATTCACTTTAAGCTTGGCCCGACGACTCATCCGAATAATCGCTCAGGCATTCGAGGGCTTTGGAGAAGATTATATCTTCCTCGGCTTTCAGCGAGGCCACAAAAAGCCGCACTTTCTCGTTGCCTATCTCTTGAAGATCTGCGTTTTCCTCCTTGATCAAAACGCAGGCCAGCAGACGTAGCATCTTGATGGCGTTCTCCACATACTGCTCCTTGGGAGCGTCCTCGTCATCCTCCTCCTCGAATTCGTTGGCCTCCTCGTCCTTCTCTGTATAGTTATCCGTGTGCTGCTTCAGTCTGTACCAGACTTCTAGAAGGTTTGTGAATGCCTCCTTCTGATAGCAGTACTTGAGGCGCTGAATTAAATAAAAGAAACTTATTAGGCAGTGACCAATAACCAGAGAAAGACAACTAACACTCCATATGTGCGCCAGATCCTCCAGGTACTCTTCCTGACGCTCCCCCAAGGGAATGAGTTGTAGCGGCTGCTGCAGAAATTTCAGTATTCGCGTGAGGCAACTGACTATGCTGGGCGCGTACACGTCCATGGCGGCCTGTGCTTCTGGCAGCTGAACCAGAATGGTGCAAATGTTGAGGTAGGTTTGGATGATCTCCACATCACAGGTTATTTTCGGTCCGCACGACGTGTACCCGACGTCGGCATCCTCCTCGTTGTCCGTGGGGGCGGCGCCGGCAGCTGCTGGTCCTTCTTCGTTCTCCTCACCTGTTTCCTCCTCGGCTAGCTTGGCCTGATCATCGCGCATAAGTCGCAGAAAGGCGCTGTTGACACCGTCACAGAGCTCCTGCACGAGAAAGACCTCTGCAAAGGGTTTCAAGTTAAGTGACGAGTTAGCATTCTCCTCTTCCACCAGGGCGCAACTGGCCAAGATGGCATTTGTTGCTTTTAGGGCGGCTACCAGTAGCTCATCGCTTATGGACTGCTGCAGTATCCTGCCCAGATTTTGGGCCGAGTTCTCGAAGGCGGCGAAACAGACGTACCAGTCCACGGCGAACTGTTCTTTGCCGCTCAGCACATGCGCCATGATGTATTGGTAAAGGCGCATCAATTGAATCAGCATCCCGGTGTCCAGGCAATTGGCCAGCTTGAACAACGTCTCCATCGACTGGGGTGAGCAGGTGAGCATTTCGGCGCACTCCACCTGGGCGCACATGTTGCCCAGCAGTCCGATAAGGATCTCGTAGAGCCTCACATCCTCACAGCCGTCAATCAATGTGTACATAATGGTATCGACGGCGTCATTCTCCAATAGAAGCGTAACCACCTCCGGGGACACAGACATGTCCCACACCTTGCACAGGTCGTCCTCCAGTTGCTGCTCCAGCGGGGAATCAGGCTGCAGCTGAACCAACTTCATAACCGTCTGCAGGATGAACCGACGGCTGTACATGGTCTCGCCCACAGCGTCACTGCGCATGCGCTCCAGCAGCACCGCCTCGTCCGCCTCCTCGTTGGCGGGCGGGGGCGTGGCGGAGCCGCTGCTGGCACTTGCAGAGACGCCAACCGAGCCAGGAACGGATGCAGGAACGGACGCGTCGGTCTCCGTGATCGCGTTCTCCAACGGCGACACCTCATTGTTGTCTTTGGATGACGCTGGGTTCCCCACCAGTTCTGCGTCTTCTTTGGGCATCTTGAAAATAAGGTTGTTTATAATATAAATATTCAAAAATTTTTGTCTAAAGATGATATATTTATATCGTGATTTTTTCCAAGATATCGGAATTAAAATATCTCTATTCGATAATAAAATACTAGAAGTGCGCCATAAATCTAGTATTTATATTCTTCTTCATACAAAAGTACTTACCAAAACAGGGAAAATATTTAATATTTTTTTATTCTTTTTTCGCCTGCAGAGGAAAGCAATCCATAAGAAAAATGCTTTTCAATTGCCAATTTACTTTATTTAATTAACTTGTTTAAAAAGAACATATTTGTTAAAATTGGATAGACTGAAAAAAAATTACAACACATGTATATGGCACTATAAATTGATAATAACTAGAATAGTAAATCCCATAAGTTTCTTTAGTTTTCTTACATTTTTCATTTTTGATATTTTTTGTGTTGTTGAGTTTGTTGCCAAATAACACGAATTATTGTTTAAATTTGTTATTCACATGATTTAGTTAACAAGACAACAGTAATGAAAATTTTGCTTATTTTTTATCTAATGGTATGCGAAACGGTTAGTTATTCAATTTAAACGATGCTAAATTTAATGATCTGACCTTGCAGTTGTTGCTGACTTTCGGAGATGCAAAGCCAATATTTTTGGAGTCCTCGCCATATTCTTTAGTTCCGGAGCAGACCATCCATGGTACCGTCACTCCCATCAGAACCACTGAAGATGGGCCCACTCAAATTAATCATATTAATCGTGAAACGGATCAGTCTTCAGCCAAAGCCAATATCAGTCCAACAATAACACCTCCTCTGCCAATAGAGAGAAAAAACACCACCAAAAGCGATTCTATGGACGCGACAGACAAGAACCCCACTGGACCTACGCTGAAACCGACCACTGAGAAAGTTGTGGTTAGGCATATCCCCAGGGAAAAAAGAGATACATATGAAGTGACATTTCCCTTCAATTTCGATACCTTGCATTCGCCATGCGAATTTGACATTCCTTTCCGTAGGATTGATAATATGCCCTCTCATTGCAAGTGGCTGGTTAACAACAGGTTTCAGTCCGCGGAGTATTACAGATCATACATGCTGGTTAAAGCCGAGGCCTTTACATTTGGCCAATACCATGAGCGCTTGAGACGATACGAGCAACTTCCAACCCTTTTTGCTTTCGAGTGGGATAACTGGTAGCTGAACCAGAACAGTGCATACCTTGAGGTTGGCTTGTATGATCTCCACAAACTAAATCCTTCAGTTTGCGTACCTGACATACGCCATTCGAATTGGACCTTATATTCGAGCATATTGCAATTGGCTGTATAGGGCTGATTCCAGTCATATTCTTTGGGCAATACCATGAGCGCTTGAGGCGATACGAGCAACTTCCACTCGCTTTCGCTAAAGCTTAAACCTACATTCCGAAGATGTTCCGAAAACTTCAAAATTATTGGAATTGCTTAAGAAATTAATAAATCAAAAGTGAACCCTGAAAAAAAAGAACACCATAAAAATCTTTTGTAAATCTAAAATTTCTTATTAATAACTGACTTAGATGCGGTCTTAACAATGGATGGTGGTAATCACAGTTCAGGAGCTCTTGGGCTTTCCCTCGCGTCTAAGCAGCAATCCGGACAGATTGCTGTATGGTAATTCAAATGCCAGCGAAAAGGCAATGGAGGCGAGGTACACGATCATGGTGAAGCCGCAGCAAACGACGCTCTAAAGAATAGGAAATTATTATTATTTTATATACACGTTGAAAGGATAAAAAATCGACAATATCTATTTTGAGTATAACCCACCAGCATAAAGGGATCCGCAGCGGAGCTCGTGCTGGTCAGACTGTAGACGAGGGCTATCACCAGCGGATTCAGGAGATATATGGCGTAGGACAGGCGATTCAGGTGCTGGAAGCACTTAGCCTCCAACAGTCGTGACCACCAGACACCGCTACCCGAGGCACTGCCCACGACCATCCAGCAAACGGTGAGCGAGAAGAGGGCCCGGCCTAGGACGAATAACGATATGGTAATTAGGTGGCCCAGATCCCGCTTCACCGTGGAATAGATGCAGCCCAGAAAGACCAGGACGCTAAGGTGCCATAGCCAACGGGTCTGCTGCTCGCTCAACTCCATTCGGAAGCGCTCCTCCTGGAGACACCAGGCAGCAATGGCGCCGACGATGTACGGCAGGATCCTTACGAAGGGACTTGTGTATATTTGAGTGCCTGTTGCGTAGGTGGCGTCGAAGGAAAACTCGAACTTGTGGTTGATGCCGATGCCATAGGACCAGGATATAGTGGCCAGAAGTCCGGCCAGCGTGACTGCCTTGGCCGCCTTCGGGTGTCTGCAAGGAGTTAGTCTTGAGCACATGCCTGCCTTCCTTACCTCTGTAGCCACTCACCTGGCGTAGACAAAGAGCACGAAGTTGGCCAGCAGGAAGAACTGCATGTCGCAGGCCAGACTCCAGCTCCAATTGGCACACATCTCGCGGTGATCGAAGAGGTTCTGGATGAACAGGAGGTTGCGCAACCAGTGCTCTGTGCACAGCTCGTCGAAGCGCTCGTTGATGTGAAAGACGGACACATCCCCGATGTAGGCGAAGGCCAGGTCCACGCTGCCCATTACCACTAGATAGAGCGGACCCAGACGCAGATAGCGATGGAACAGAAGCTTGCCAAAGAGCTTCGCATTGCCAGACAGTGCGTTGCGGCGCACTGTTTCCAGCTGCTTGGCGTTCCTTAGAAAATTGTAGGTTTGCAGGAAGCCGCTTAGGATGCAGAATATATATACATATATACATCGTGATCTAGTTAGTACATCCTCCAAACTCACCTAATCGTAAAGAAGACGTCCACCAGGAGCGGCGCTGTTGAAACATATTGAAAGGCCGCCTTCTCGGCATACGAGATCAGCACCGTCTTGTTGTGCACGGTGAAGTACATGTACCACACCACATGGAAGATCAGAATCCAGATGGCACACACGGACCGCAAGCCATTCATAATGGGAATCTCCCCGGACCGATTTTCGCGCATGGCGGATATCTTTCTCCAATTGTCGGCCACATCGAAACAGGATACGACATTCTGGAGGGGCTGCCACTTAAGAAGGGAGTCCAGAGCCTGCCACAGCTCGGATTCGACAGGAGCCAGACCCGGGTCAGGTTTATCGCCTCGCTTGGCCGCGCGCAGCTGCTGGGCGCATAGCATCAGGGCTCCGGTCACCAAAAGAGCGGCCACCACCATACGGAAGGTTGGGCGCTGGAAAAACCGCTCGCTCAGCTTGAGGTCCTTCATATACATCACCTCCGGTTGCATGTCGAAGATGTCACCCTCGGCGAACGTTCCCTCCGCCACGTAGTCCCTGGCCAGTTGCTTAACTTCCTCGGAGCCACAAGCGCTCGGCAGGCACAGGCCGATGTGCAGCACCTGCTCGGACATGACCTTGATCTCCACCTGCCAGGGCGATTGGTGGCGCAGGTACATAACCCGGTAATCCATATCGAAGGGGGCCTGCTGGGTGAGTATCCCGTAATGCATCACGCGTTCGTAATTCCGGGACAACGTGATGCCCACGGGTCTCTGGACGCCACGGCATGCCTCCCGGCTACCCAGCCAGTAGTTCTGACCAAATAGGAAGCCCGACGGTTTGATACCCGAGGCATCGAGAACTGGAGTAGGTAAGGTGTCACATAAGATGTATCCTTTAACCCCATTCCAAGGCAACTTACCCTTCATAGCCCATGGTTGTTTGGTGAGGATTCCCCGCTGCACCTGCTGCAGTTGGGCATGGCAGCTGGGACTCACCCTACTCTCGTTGGAGGCTTTTGTTAGCCCAAAGATAACCGAGCTCCGAATGAGATGTGGCTCGTGCTTGGATTGCAAACTGACCTGCTCATCTTCCGCCAGGATCTCCGTGGTGACCAGTTCCGAGGTTAAGTCGAGGCTGGCATTGACAAGTCCATAATCATAGCGATAGCGGCCCAAAGTAGATTCGTTGATGGCTCCATCGATGGCCAGGGCCAAGATGGCGACTGCTATGACCACTCTCCAGTGCCCCTTCATGCCGATGGACAGGCGGCAGCTGCAAGCGGAAAGCTAGAGGAGTTTAATTGTTTGGCAGAAACCCTTGAAGAACTCAAAGCAGGGAGAACTTGGGAAAACAAACACCGCTACGGTTTCGATGACTTCCTACCGGAACAGCTTGGAACAGACGCGAGGCTGTGACTCAGATGCAAAACCCCTGCATCTGTCTGTTCCAGCTTTGTTGACTCTTGACGTGTGGTTAACCCTTTCTTAACCTGGCCATGATCAGTAATTAATACCCAGCAGAGAATCAGTCAAATTATATATTTAATATTCGAATGAATCTAACTTTCCACTTTCTCCTACTTGGTTTTTTAAGACAATTACGTTAGATAGAGGGTTAATCTCATGCGAATTCCCAGCCAGAAGGAAGTGTGTAACTTGACAGATCGCAGAACATGGAAGTGGCCGCTCAAGTGGAAGGTGGAGTTCAATCCAAACATCAATTAGCCCCATCCAAAGCCGTAAGTGCGCCTCAATGTCAGTCCCACTTCATTGTTGCGGATTAGTTTGATGAAATCAAGCGAAATTCACCTGCGAAAATACACTGCGAGTCTCCATTATGAGCAGTCACCTGAAGGTTTGCAAAAATAAAACCAATCGAACTTGTCACTCGCACTGATTCATAAGGTCTCAAGTAGCCACTATTTATTCATTACCAAAGTTCAATGTTACCACTTTTTATGAGGCCCAATAAACAAATAGTGTCTGCGAAATTGGCCAGCGGTCAACGATTAAACTGGTGCGTGTGCCTGGGAGATATTAGTCTAGGCAAGGGATCAATACAATACACGTGCGTCCAGAATTTACATGCATAAATTAAATTGGCCACGCGAAATTGCTGTTTACCCACATATAAATACTACTTATCCCGAAACGATGTTGACTTAGGTTAATTTTCGGTAGAAATGCGAGAATTATGCCCCCTCCGGGTGTTATTTTTTTGCCAATTTTGGCACAAGCGTGGGCATTATAGAGCCGATTCCAGTGTTTTCTTTGCTCTTGAAGGTGTCGCGACGTCGCCAAGATGGATGTAAAAAGCCCCCCGATTGCCAGTTTGCATTTTATGGCAGCTAATGGCTTTTCGATGAATCCGTTTCAAGGGTAAAACGTAAATCTGCGTAAAGCTGCTCTTGGCTTCATCGGATCCAAACGAATTATATTTATTTAGTTTTTTTTTTTTTGCTATGCAAATGAACCTTCACCTTAACTTTGCCAGCGAATCGGGACGCCGATCGCCCAGTTTTTTGCTAGTCTTTTTATGATGGTTTTGTAACTTATATTCGCAAAGCTGGCTCTGGCTCTGGTTTTGCCATGTTTGCTGGTTGGTTTTTTGGCTATTAATGAAAGTGTCATAAGCCGAATTGTGATTATATTTTTGCATCTTTTTCGAACAAAGCTTTTTATTTTGGCTACTCAGGGGTCAAGGCGTGGATTTGAATTCAAATCCCGGATTTAATCAAAATGCAAACACGAATCCAAACACAAATTGGCAAATCGACCTACTTTTCAAAGGCGAAGCACACAATGATTATCCAATCAATGTAGAACTGTCCTTGGTGTCCACCTTTTAATTCAACAAGTCCGTTTTTTTGTTTGTTATTATTTCTGGCCGTTTGTTTATTATTTTCCGTTTGGTGTTTGAAATCAAAAACGAGGGTAGTTGAAAATTATCTGTTTGATTTTGGAGCGCGGCTCACGGCGCAGCTTCGCGTCTTACCGACAAACTGTGGCGCCCTTCGCTGCGATCCGAACCTTTATAAACTCCGCCGGTGGCTGAACGCACGTGAACAGGTATCAAGCCATTAAAAAACAGCAAAAAAAAAACCAACTAAAACAAACCGAGCGCCGCGATGAAAGCGAAACTGCTCTCGGTATCGGTCGTTGTTTATTTTGGGCAATCAGTGAGGGATTCAGAGAGCCGATCAGTACGTCACGGAGCCGGGCTTGTAATTTTATTGCCGGTCTTGCCTGAAGCCGCGTTCATTGACACTGCCATGATGACGAGGGGGCGGGCTCCAGCCTCAGCTCGCCCCAGTTCCACCTCCAGAATTGGGAAAGTCAAGGAGCCCCTTAAAATTGTGTGGCAATATGTGATACTGAGTACAGGCGAGCTTGTGCAGCTGGAACTTGGTTTGGTTTTCAGCACTGACGAAAAAATGGGTAGATTTTTAAGTTAATATATATTAAATTATTAAAGAATACTGTCTTAAAGGTGACATATAATATTTGCATATTAAAAAACAATTATTATAAGCAATTATTTACATCTGATATTCAAATATTTAGTATAATTATTAATTGAAAATTTAAGATCATGATAGAAATTTTCTAGTAAATTCAATTTAAACTATTTTGTATAATATATATCGCTATATAGGAAACAAATATTTTCGGTGTATTCCAACTTTTACCACTTTAATCTTGTTTTTCTAAAACTCGGTTTTAAATTGGGTCAAGCTCTTACCATCTGATACCAAATACCTTGCTCGTAAAACTAAGTGGACATTTGTCATTGCCGCCAATAAAACTTTAAACAGTTTCAATAAAGACTTACTGGAAAATAAAAACATTGTAAGACATTTTAAATAAATCAAAATTACCTAATGTTTATAGAGATCTTTTTAATTTCAATAATAAATCATGGGAAACAATCTATAATTATATATGTACAATTTAATGAGGTTTTACTGTGGCCAAAAAGGAGCAGCGCGAAACCGGAAGTGCTAGTTAAAAAATGCAATTGCTGTTGGGAATTGCAATTACAGAAATACAACAAGAATTTCAGGAAGAGAAATAAGCTCAGAAGGTAATTGCTGCTAGATTAATGTCTCATTAAAGCGTGGCTTCATAATTCGTAGCCCGTTCTTCGATTATGAAGGAATTAATTCAAGGTGTAATTTTTTAGAGAACAACAAAAACAAGCGTTTGCGATGCCAGATTGGATAAATAAAATGAGAGTAGAGTATTAATGCTTAATTTAATTCCTGCTAGAGAAAATTTGCATCTTAATTTAAAATGTTATAAAATAACGTCTTCTTTAAGCAAATTTTGTCAGATTTTCATCGGAGATTTCCACCTTATTGATAGGTCTGGCAGTACCAGAGGTGTGAAACTTTGCTTAATATAAGCCGCACATGAAAACATGGGCAGCACTGGATGCTTGTGAACGAAAAGTCTGGCAGCTCTAAGGATTTTTACCAGAGATTGAAATATTAAGAACGGTATTCACAGGTAAAAATAGTTTAGAGCGGCTGTACGTGACGGCGATTTAAAGGACGATATCCAGTTGAGATTCTAAAATACTAGAAATTGCATGGCGTTAGAAGATTATTTAGGGCAACAAGTTTAGTATTTCCAGAGCGCTGTGCGAAAAAGAATAAACAATTAAACAAAACTTTCTGTTCTCGACTGTTTGCCTCTCACTTTGCATTTCACATATTTCAAAGTATTTATCCCTCCATGAACAATAATCTCAATCTCAATATCTCAATTTCCTATCTCCCTAGCTCTGGTTCCCTATTTATCTCTCTCTCTCTCTCTCTCTCTCACTCTCATGTCTCTCTAATTCCCTCTACGTTTCTGTCTCTTAGTCTATCTCTCTCTCTCTCTCGATCTATCTCTCTCTTTCGATCTATCTCTCTTTCTCTATCTATCCCACACCTATAAATAGAGGCAACTCTCCGCAGCAGCCTCAGTGTGTCCTCGGCTTTCCACCTGTTAATGAGTGTGTTAATAACTGCACTCGAAAGGACTTAATCATCGATGGATCCTGGCCAAGTCTGCGGTGTGCCGATGAAAGGTAACTGAGTGTCTACTGCGGGTAAGTCCGAACCAAGACTATTATCCTATATCCTATATATATATAACGTAGTGGGAGGTTGTCCAGGGTAGCCGCAGCCGTTAAAACGACTGATTATAACTTAGAACAATTCTTATTTTAAAACGAATTATCAAAAGATGAACGTCTGTTCTTTTTTAAATATTGCCGGTTGTCCACAAAGTTTGACCGCATCATTTGCTCTCAAAAAATGCCGAAAAATCAGTGAACAGAGCGGTCACACTTAAAAAAAAAGCATTTATATCCAGCTCTAAGAAGCAACCAGTTTTGCCAATTTAGCTTATTATAAGCTAGTTCTAGCATATTTGAAACTGGAAAAGCTTGTAAAATTAGCATTTAGCTTATAGCTTGAAATATAGCATATTTTAAAACTTATCTAGCCTATTTCAGCTTTAAATGTATTTGCGACATCAACGGTTTATTTTGTAAGAAAAATATGCTTTATTGCATGAAAATATCGGAGCTTGTTCTTTTTTATCCGATAATTATGTTCATTTTGTATGATCGTAAATTTCCTTCTAGCCGTTAGTGTCATCGTCAAATTTTGTATTTTTAAAACACTTCTTTTTAATTTCTTAGATTTGGATTGCGCAGGCATGGGAGAAGCTGTGATACGTTAACCTTGCCAGAAAAATACATCAAAATATGTCCACGGGCGGCTGCAATGTCAGTGCACATGTAAAGGTTGATGTAATTGATTAGACTGCAGTAAGCAAAAGTCAATTAAATTAATTGAAAAACGTTAGGTATTACAACTAAATAGGTTAAAAATCAATAAATCTATATAAAATGTACAAGTCGTAAGGTTTTTAAACTTTCTTACAACTGAAGTCGGTTTGTTCTTTTCGGTTGGCAAATATACAAAAGGGAAAAACTATAAGACTAACTAGGACTTACTAAGAAATTCTTAGAAGAAAACCCTGAGAAATTTAATAAAGGAAAAATGGTAATAATTTATTTTTAAAAATTAATTGATGGTATGAAATGAACTAGATCTTTACGAATATTTAAGTTAGCCGATTAGTCTGGCAACGCTTTTGTGTTCATATGCTCTGGGCAAAACATATGTTGAGAGGAGCCACTGCGCCTTGGCCACACCGCGTTGCCATTTTAGCTATTTTTTCTTTTTAAAAATGAATTGATGGTAAGAAATCAACTTTAGGATCTTTACGAAAAAAATATTTAAGTTACAGCCATGTACCTAATAACCGATTTTTTTGCACTTCGACGTTTAAGTATTTCGAAAACCTGACGAATAGAACATTTTTCAAGGAGCGAATTCGAGCATCGAAACCCTTTTTAAAACTATAATCCGTTCTTGGTTTTGAAATATTGTAAGGATGTATTTAAGGATGTTGTTAAGGATGTATTAAATATTCTCTAGATATTAACGAGTTTATTCATTTATTCGAATTTTTTTTTATGCTTAATAATATATGTCTGTAATGATAAAAAATATACACAAAATTATTTTATAAAAGTTAGCTGTTTTCTAAGCTTTTTATACCCTTGCAAGGTATTATAATTTGCAACGTAGTAAAGGAGACATTTCCGACCGTAAACGGCCAGGCACAAGGCTTCGTCCTTTGATTTATAAATCTAGTGTTATTTTTTAGCTATATTTAAAAGTTGTTGGCGTTTTCTAGCTATTTTCATTGGTTGGTTTAGCTTTTTTATGACCTGAAGAGATGGCAACACTGCTTCCACCTCTAGGCAATCGAAAAAAAAAATTGAAACGGTCGGTTGTGGGTGCGCGTACTGATTTCGTCCACTTTAATTAAACTCGTAAAAGCTGAACCTGAAAACTCTTACAAATGCTACTAAACTCTTGACTAAACGGTTTTAACTTTGAATCAAAAACAACTTAAAGACAAACAATTCGGTTGACTACGCGTGAATCCTTCAAATTCGTCGTCGTTGTTGTTGTTTTACGGTTGCCGAAATATAAATTAGGAGGTGAAGAGGAGAGTAAGAAGAAGAACAGCAAAGTGTTTTCCTTACGCCAGAGGGAAATAAGAAGAGAGTGTGTGTGTGAAGAAGATAGAGTGTTAGACAGCATCAGCAGGCAAATACCGTTATCATAGAGACCCGGCAAAAACAGAAAATGCCACAAAAAGAAATCATGTTGATCTCGTGCAAATGCTTGAATATTATTGGTTCGACTTCGCAGCGCTGCACCAGCGGTGGAGCGGGGTTTAATTCTAACGGTAACGGCAATGGCAATCCAGGTGCGAGCGGGACAGCGGCCGACGAGGTCCCACTGTCGATCCTACTGTCGCAGGTGTTCCAGCAGAAATATCCCAGGGATTTCACCTACTACAGCCAGTTCATGGACTTCTTCAATAACGTAAGTGATATCTGTCAATGTATACGGCTGTTTTCTATATAGTTCGTTACCCGATTTGTGCTATCGTTCTGAATACGATTCTTGTGTGTACGTTAGAGTGAGCGAGAGTGAGGGCGAGCATGTTCCAGTATTGATTGGGGAGGCAAAGCCAAAGGCAAGAACAGCGCAGCATAAAAAGCAACAACAATGGGCGAAAAAGGCCTATGCTCGCTCGCTCTCTTTCACTCTTGCTCTCGCAGGAATACAGTGGATATTCCAGGGTAAAAAAAGCCAAGAAATCAGGAAATAATGGCTAATTATTAATTAAAATATAATTTCTACAAGAAGTACTCTTTTTCCTTCTTTCAAATGCATATTTGTTGAAAGAAAAACCTAAAAAAGAAATGAATAAAAAAAAGCTTAAGCAGTTCTTTTTGCAATCCTATGTCTGCTTCTAAACGATATAATCTCAGAGAACTGAAAACTAGTTTAGGTTCCCCTTAAATCGGGTAATTGTTTAGAGATATTCACTGTATTTGCCTCGTATTGTGCCGCGACGTGTGCTTGTGTGTGTTTATTATCGTTCTTTATGCTCTGTGTGCCGGCCTATGGCTTTTGCCTTTGCTTTTGCTTTTCGCTGTTTCTGCCTGTGCCGCCTATTCTCAAGGCACGCACAATCACACACACACACACACATGCAGTCACACGCGGAAGGCAAACATAGGACTATACCCTGCAAACCATTTGGCGATTCTCGAATCGCCGCTCGCCAGAAAGAGTCTTCTGCGACTCGCGGAGGCGATTGTTAGAAGACTTATTTACGAAAATCCCCAAGAAGAGTCTTCTGCGAGTCGCGAAGGCGATTGTTAGAAGACTTATTTACGAAAATCCCCAAGAAGAGTCTTCTGCGAGTCGCGGAGGCGATTGTTAGAAGACTTATTCACTAAGATCTTCAGGAAGAGTCTTCTGCGAGTCGCGGAGGCGATCTCTGGGGGACTTATTTACGAAAACTCCAAAAAAAGTCTTCTGGGAATCGCGGTGGCGATTATTTGGCGATTTTTTAAGCAGCGTTAAAAACAAGGAAATGAAGGAATGAGGGATGAAAGTACCGTACTAAGATGCAAAACAGAGAATGTGTCCAAAAGCAAAAGAAGTTTACAAAAACAAATTGCATTACTTTTGAGTAAGAATAGGGGTGACAACCGAACGTCTTTGAATTTTCTATGCTCATTTAGTCTGACTTCGTTATTTGGTCATTGCGGTCGATCTGTACATCTGTTTATATTTCTATTGTTCGGTAAACGATTTTTGTGTTAATTATTTGTTTTTGTTTTATATTCTTAATAATGTGTTCCTTCTCTAAGGCAATAAGAGCTCGTAGCAAACGCGAAGCAAAACGAATGCTTAATGCTATTTATTCCGAGCCACAAAAACATTTTAAGCCTTGTGAGACTTCAGAATTAGGACAAAAAGAAACATATGAAATAAGTAAAACAAGTGACAAGTGGCTCATTGGAAAACCTAAAAATGTTTGACGTGGCCCTACTTACGAAGAGACAATGGAACAAATGGTATGGGTTAACTTTATCTTACTTTTTTTAGTTATTCATGAGTAACAAAAAATTTTTTTTTCAGAAAAACAAACTGCCACAAATTGGTGGGAGCGATGTGCCAACCTTTGTGAGGAACCAGGGCAGATTTAATAAGAAAAAAGTAAAGGAATGATATTTAAAAACTTAATCAGTAATTTGAAATTGTTAAATTTAATATAAGTTAAGTCAAATGAATGAAAAAATGTTTACTTACTCATGTTAAATTAAGAAGAGAAATAATAAAATTAAAAGAAAAAAAAAACTCTTATACTCTTTTAATGCTCGTCCAGGCGACACTTCAGCGATCCTTTTCTAGGAGTCTCCAACGACTCTTCCACAAGACTCTTCCGCGACTCTTCCAAAAGACTCTTCCGCGACTCTTCCAAAAGACTCTTCCGCGACTCTCCCAAAAGACTCCTCAGGGACTCCTTCTGAAGAGCCGCCCGCGACTCCCTTAGAAGAGTCGCATTCGGGGAACACTTTCTCCCAACGGAAGATCGAAAAGCGATCAGAATGCGATGTCGCGGGCGATCAAATTAATCTTCTAGAAGAGTCGCAGGCGACTCTTCCGCGATTGAAATGGTTTGCTGGGTAGGCCTGGAATCGGGAACCGGGAATGGTAATGGGAATGGGCATGGAAAATGGTGTGGAAAGGACGGGCTAGGGATAGGGATATAGGGTATGGTCGGCAAGGGCAGGGGTAGTGGAAAAATAGGGTCATCCGTTCGCTGCTCATGGGAAAATCGTGAGCAATCCTCACATTCTGGTTTATTTTTGGCCTGCCCAAGTGTAACTCTCGCATCTCTCTCCTTTGCCCACCATCTTCCGCTCCTCGGGATCCCCCTTCCCGCACCTGTTTATCCACCGCTCCTTTTCACAAGGAACACCCTGTTTTCTTTTTTCCTTCGCTTCTCTTTATTCTTCTTTTTTTTAACCTGATCGACGGTATTTTCGTATTTTTAGTTTCCTGCGTCAGCTTCTGTTTTTCCCTCACGTTACTTTTCGTCGTTTTTACTCGCGCTTTTTATGATTTATGCGCCTCTGCCCTCCATTTGTCACGCCCTCAGTTGTAAATAATTTGCATAATTTTGTACCGAGAATTTCTACTTTGTTTTCGCTACCAAAAAAAAATTCAACAGAAGTGGACAAAAAACGTCACAAATAGGGCCCTGGCATTCGGGGGTTAAGTGTTGTTATGGGTTAATAATTACACTTTTACACTTGTTGGCACCCTTTACTTAGGATGTTCCGGTTTTCTCGGAACTTTGAGCCATTTGCGATAATCTGCTTTATAGAAAGTAAATATTTATTACATTATCTAATGTTTAACTATCTTAAATAATGCTGCCTATTCAATTATTTTGTTTCTTGGAAATACTTTATAGAGAAAATACGGTTCCCTTATAATCTTGCAAAGTTTTTACTGTTTGCCATATAGATTTGAGTATAAAGTTGTTTATTTGAAGTTTCCATGAGGAATAGGAACCCCAAAGAACTTTTCATTAGTCACTGTTGTTTATATGGGGTATTTAAAAAAAAATAAATAAAGAATTTTTAAGACTGCCGCGAAAATCTTCCGTTAAACCCCCTGGGTTTTACGTTCAAGTTTTGTACTGATCTTAAAGAAATCAATAAGTTGTTTATTTGATGTTTTTATTAGCAAATAAATAGGCACTTTGAAAATTTCCATTGTTACTATTCCGTTTATAAAGTAATTTATTTGTATCATATCTTAGCCAAATTATGTGCACAAATGGATCCATTAACGGGTTCTATTACATTTGACATTAGCGTGTCGTAAAGTTTATGGCTTCCCTTCATAAATTTACCACTAAAAATTTGGTGGTGTTGCATAAATAAATACTTGATTTTGTTGCCTTATTTTATATGTTCTTTCCTGCGGGAATAGAGCTTACCTCACCATTTTCTGCCCTGTAATGGTTATTATTTAATTGCACTGTATTTTTCCATCATACTTTTGGAGTTTTTACCTTCTCATCCAAATCCGAAACAGAATCTAAATCAGAATCTCTGCGTCATCGCCGTGTTGTCTTGTCCTCACTTTTCAAGGTTAAATTTCTCTATTCCCTCATTTCATTGCCGGCACTTGTCACATTTTGACAGCATTCAAGAAGGTGAAAGGGAGACAAAGAGCGGTAAAAATATAAAGTTTGAAGACAAGGTAGAAAATTGCGAGGTTCGTAATTTTAATTGTTAATTCCTCTTTTAATGTTATTATCATTAAACAACTGCACATCCCAACCACAGGCTGGTAACTCGATTCGGGCAAAATTGAATTGTTCAATAAAGCTACGTCTTGTTATTTGTATTTTGTTGTGTTGTTTTTGTGGTTTAGAGATCGTCAGATATTGCGACTATATAACCATATTGTTGTTTTTGTGTTGCACCCACTTCAAAAGCGCTGAGGCGTACAGCAACAACAATACAGGCAAATAGACCAAAAGTGTTATTTTGAATAATTCAGAGCTCAAAACAAAACAAAGCCCCATAAAAAAATTAAAAACAGATAAAAAACATCGAATCACAAATACCCTAAGGACGCATTTAAATAGGAAAGAAAATAAAAATATTACATTAGGTGGGATTCAATTATTAATGAAGAAAGGAATAAATGCCATTAGAATCTTTAATATATTACGTCATTTGGAGTTTGATTAACATTTGACTTAAACAATTGATTATGAAGGGTTAAAAATAAGTAAATAATCTAATACAAGTGATATGTCATATCCGAATATCACTTGGGTATTACTTTTTTTCAAATACACATCCATGGCATATAGCCATCCACTGTGTATGAAAGATATCTTTTCCGTACGTACGTACGTACATACATATATATGTAGGGGCTGGCGGCAAGCAGCCAGGCCTGTGTGTATATATGTTTATTCTCTATATAGAGCCAAAACGGAACGCTTTTAGAATAAATTACGAAACCAGCGACAAAAGACAAGCAAGAAGTAAAAAGCACAAAGAGCACCATAGGAGGGGGTGGCTTGGGGGGTGTAGGGGCAAAAACAGAGACAGAAGAAGAACAACAACAGCCGAGCCGAAATACAAAACAAAAAACTTGTTTATAATTTTTTCCCCCATCTCTTTGCTTTGCCGCATAAGCGTGTGTGTGTGTGTGTGAGTGCGCAAGCTTGTGTTGTGTGTTGGATAAACAAGTTTTCGAGATTTCCAAATGCGACCGGCCGGGTGTACTGGACCGCCGTAAGGTCCGATGGAGTTCGAGATGAAGTGGCGAATAAGTCTTCGAGAAGCCCACTGGGCGCGAACACAGAACGGGGAGTTACTCTGAAACCTGCAAAAAGTTAACAAAAACGAAAGTTATTCCGTTTATAAATTCAATTAATATATCTTACAATTTAAATTATCCATCCAGCATCTAGGTTTTCTATGATATCTATAATGATTATGATCTCTAATTGATGATCGATATATTGGGCACCTATACCTACCATAGATAATTTCTATTTGGCTTAAAAATACTGATTCTGTTCATATTTTTTCTGTGTGTGAACACACAAAAGACCCACAAGCACAATATCTACAACCATATATATTCAAATACTGGGTAGGGGGTCACTAAGGCACTAAGAGATGGAGGGAGCTCGTCTATTCGAGTGGTTTTTTTTTCGGGCCCACTTGATGGGCCAGTTGACAGCCTCCCCGCCGCTACGCACTCTTTGGCCGCAAAGCTCTCAACTGCGTAGGCACCGAAAATGTTTAAATTATGAATTTATGCATCAAATTTGTTGAAACGCTGGACAACATATGGCCAGAGACGACATATCTTGATGAGCTATTATTACAAGGCTATGCTCGAATTTTGTTCATCTCTCGAACTTCCCTATGTATGACACACAATTTAAATTGTGTGACAATAGGCTCTTTTCATTTTTAAATTCGCTCCGAACATGACATCTGCCAATCAAAATTTAATACAGAAATAACACAAATTTGTGGTTATTGGTAGTAATCGGTTTTATGGCAGCTGCAAATGGTAATGGCATAACTTGAGATAGATAAATGAACGGAATTATCTTCAAGTTAAATTTAGTTTAAAATGAAATCTTAAAACGGTTTAATTATATTAATTGTTAAAATTATTTCTTTATGTTTAGAAGCTGAAATATACATAGCAGATTGGGGTCTTTGTCCCTAATTTTCATTTTATTTTAAAGCTATTCTAATAAAAAGCAAGTTATAGAAAAAAATCCCTAAGGGTTCTTATTTATTTAAAAAAAAACCCTAAAGAATATAGAAAAACCATTGTGTCTGATCTCTTACAGTTTGAGAGTTACTACGATAATATGCTGTTGCCCAGTACCCTTAAAACTGGCAAAAGGAAGAAGCACAAGCTGGCGAGTTTTGATTGCACGCACGTCTCTTATCAATTTTCGTTTGTCCAGCGCCCACACATACACACAAACACACCTATGTAGTCTTTTTTTTTCTAGGTTATCAAACGGTAAAAGCGCTGCGACACACAAACAAACACATACTCGTACAAGATGGCATTATAATGTATATAGTATAGCGATCGCCGGCATTCGTGTTGTCGTCAGTCGATCGATGTCTGCCTTTAAATTTCGCTCTATTGGAAATTGCATTTGTTTTGCGATCACTATTCCAGATAAGAAACTTGAATTGATTAAGGGTCTCGAGATTTCGGGAAAGTTCTCGATCGATACCCTGCGGAAAAAGGTATATACATATGTATCTGTTTACGCAGATCTTTTGGTGGATCAAAAAACGAGTTTTGATGAATAAAAACAACCACGATCGGCAGCTGCATTCATATGCTAATGCCCACATTTATTTTTAGCCCAGTTAATCGCGTTATGAAACCGAAAACCCTTTTCCAATCCACCGACTCCAAGCAAAACAACAAAATCAACAGCAGCAGCACGAGTTATCAATCAGTTATAAGTTATATATTTATAAGGCGCGGCTGCAATGACAACGTTTGTGGGCCTCTAAAAATAGCCATTATCACATATGTAAAGTCTGTGAATCGTGGAGTACTACAATATGTGTACTTATGTCCCCCCCCGGGATGGGTGTAACAATAATAGTAAGGGAATGATGATAAGTGGCCCAAGTTGGCGGCGGGGAGAAGTCGTTATTTTATCACAAATCAGGCGATGTGGGCTTAATAGCTGTCTGCGACGGTGCAATCAAAGCTGACGAAATCGGTTGGTGAAATTAAAAATATTTATAGGTCTTCAGGTCTTGTGGCCTATATACATACCTGTTTTCTAATCTCTATAAATAAAAGAAGTTTTGTGGCGAATTATTACAGGCTTATCAATTATGTTTTTACTACAGACACCAAGAATTTATTAACTTACCATCTTTTGCCACTTAATTTTTAATTAAGAGCTCTTGCTTCAGCAAATCTTGATTACTTTATTTCACTGGTCGCGTTTAAAGAGCAACAAGTCATCCTCCCAGCAGGAGTCTGCCATTGTGAATCTCCCAAGGTCAGAGCTCCAAAGCTTCAATGGTCCGGCGGAGTCCCAGTTGAGGGAGACTCTGGTCAATCAGTGTCCGCCGCTACCCTTCTTCATTCTCCATCCCCCGAAGTAGCCACAGCTGTTCAAAGTGCCCGTGTCGGTTAATTGAAAACCAATGTTAATCTTTAACAAATATAACCTTGGATGGGACAGGCAGTCACTCGTACGCATACAGGGCGTATGGGTAATAAAAGCCACACTTGAGCTTCGCTTCTCCAATGAACCGACCAATCTTTGGGGCAGTTTAATGAGCCCGAGCCGTAAACTCTTAACCTTTTCCGCGGGCCTTGTAAGTACCGCCACCGCATCACTCTACGCTCGCGTGTAAACAAAACTATAAATTCTTGAATTGAGAACCCGTGTGCGGCTAACTAAAAATAACTAGCGACCAAACACCTCTTCTTGGCGAGCGGCGAGCAATTTTCGAAATATCTAAACGCGAATATTTTGATTTTGCGTGAGCAGCAGGCGGAGGGATGAAGAATGCGAAAAGGGGTGGGATTTTTGTCTGTGGTGGGGGTTGATTCTCAGATCGCTCACGTTTTCTCCGCGTGATTTCTCGGGTGAGGGGTTAATTTCTTCGCTTCCCCCCAATTATGATGATGGTTGCGCATAAATATTTGCTCTGGGGCACAACACAAAAACACACAATGCAGCAAAAAAAAATTAAAAAGGCAGAATGCCAGGCGAGAAATAAATAAATAATGAAAACTGTGTCAAATGTGCGGCCGCAGATTTGTTTGCTTTGGATAAACACGAAACAAGAGGACGGAAAACGTCTAAATTTGATATGCAAATAGGAATGAAAAGTGTAAAGGTGCACAGGCAAAAAACTGGGTCTTCTAAATTATATTTAAGATATTGTAAATCTCCTACTTTGGAAGCCTAGACTATTAAGATATTTTAATAAATAAATTTTTATATTATAGTGAAGCGCCTTTACGCAATTAGCCGCAATCTGAATCTAACTTTATTTTACTTATCTCAAAAGTAAAACAAATCTTTCTCACCGAATGTTTTCAGTGTGGTTACATCTTATCACACAAGATTTCCCTCTTCTGTAGAACCCTATGGAAGTCTATAAATAGACCCCTTACACTGATAATCACCTTCTTATCATCCAATTCTATATTTCGGCAGCTCCAAAAATAGTCAGCCTCAAGTCGGTGTTTCTCTGGGATCGCTACGTATGATCTCATTATTCCAGTAGGAATGTATGTATATGGGCATATATTTATATTATTATTTATACCGATCCGTATAGGTGTGTGCACGAGTGTGTGGATAAAGCAAGTAAACTAACAATTAACAGCAGACGTTGGGCAGGCCCGAGAATGCCGCCATCTTTGCTGTTTGTTTATTAAATTTGAGTTGTAGCCAGCCGGCTGTGCGCTGAGCAAACAACAGAACCCACGGCAACAAAAATTTGTTTGTCAAAGTTTTTAGATAACGCCTGGCACACCTCTCCATGCCCCTACTTACCCCAACGCACCCCTTCCTTCCTATCTTGGCCCTACTCCTATCGAATTCAGCTTGGCACTGCCCGGGTAGACAAACATTGTTGCGCTTAATTTACTGTTATGCACAGGGACAAATTCCAAATACTATTGATTACATATGTACATATATTGTTTGGATTTTTGTTTTGGCATCAGAAAAAGATAATTACATTAAAAATTAATTTAAAATTAATAAATTATGATCAATTAATTAATGTTGTAGCTGAACATAAATAAATTCGAATTAATAATATTTTATACCTGAAATTACATTAGGGTGCATGGTCACACTGCTTGTTTTATCTTACAATATGAACTGGGTTGATAATATTTTAAAATTCATTACACTTAAGTTACCAACAACTAAACGTAACCCAGTATTTGATTACATTTTCGGAAAAGGGCATTTTGTAAATTTTCCTAAATTTTCTTTACAACACGGGCCGATTTCATTACATTTTTTATTTGTTTTCCCCAATTAACAGGATCTAAATCCTAATTCATAATTAAATCCTAATCTTAATTAAAAACTATTGCTTAACTTATTTTCTTTTAGATACAAATTGAGCTTAAATTATTAAAATTGTGTGACCAAACCATATAAGTTTCTAAGGAACTAAGCTAATTTTTTTGGTGAGATTTTAAAGGCTTTTTATTGAAATTGCGTCAGAAATCTTATTTTAAACGCCTAGAAAAGCTCGAATTTGCTCCAATTATTTTTCGTATACATTTTCCCAAGTGCCTGCAATCAAGCTTCGAGGCATTTGCTCACCTTTCGCGGCATACCCATTAAATAAACGCTTAATCTGCCATCGGCGCAGAGCACACGTGTGCACGTTTCCCAGAGCTTTCTAACGCTCTCTCGCTCCCTCCCCATTCTGTATTCTATATATTCCCGGTTGCATTCATAACATACATATAGACGAGAATATATATCTTGGGGCTGGGGGTGGAGTGCTTCATCGGCTGGTTAGACTATACGCGTTGTTTTGGGTCTGGGGCCTTATCAGATTTTGCTTTCAAACGACATTGAATGATACGCTTTTTTTTTATTATTTTTCCCTTTTTGCTTTTTTCGTAGATAAGGAAACATTTTATTGGAGAAGTGTGAAGGAGGAAGGAGATGAAAAAAAAACAATAAGCTTAAATTGAGTTTAGAAAGTTAACATGGCAGCAATTAATTTTGTAATACGAGCAGAGTAGGGAAAAGGTAGGCGAGATAATTAATTAAATGAGGGCTTAAACAAGAAAAAAAACCATAATTCTTCATTATAATCTGCTTAAGCTCCCTTAATAGGTTAGCAAATTTTACATAGGAACCATTAATTTTCTCTAAAAAATAAATTATTTTCACGATAAATTAGATTGTCTTACAGAGAATGTAAAAATATTGATTTCTGAGATTAAATTATGAGTTTTAGTAAGTTAAATACAAAGGTATTATTAGGTCACCGATTTTTGTAATAAAATGTAAGAGTTAATATGTCTTGAATAAAGTCTGGAGAACAGAATTTCAAAGAATCCAAGACACTCAATTAAATTCTGTATATTTCTCCTGTATATCTGTATATCTCCCCTCTTTAAACTAATTTTAAATGATAAAATAAAAAGTTCCAGCAACCAAAATTAAACAATTTCAGATCCCTCTTCTTATAGGCTCTTCCACTTTCAGAAGCTTTCAAAAAATATACATTTCTCATCAACTCAACGGACCCTTTATACAAAAACAAAGAACCCTTTTAGATAGAAGCCCGGTTAAGTCTGCATAAAACCAGTTTGAGCCATCAAGTGACCCAAAGACACTTTTATAGGGAATTAAATCGGGGCTCAAGCGCCAAAGTGACTCATGAAGACGGCCCAAGAGCCGAAGAGAACCCCGCGAGGAAGAAGCCCATAGCAAAACAAAGACCCTAGATGGACGGCGAGTGGCCAAAGTAGTGGAAATTTTTCGAAAAAAGGCCAGAGTGAAGCGGCGGCCATACAAATTGGCAATTCGTAATCCGAAAGAGCGAAAACGCCCCGCACGCGCGTGTGTCCCCAGCTGTCTAAAGTTGTTTATGATAATGGCCAACGACGGCGACGTATCTGAGCGAAATGTGTTTGCTTTTTTCGACACAAAAAATACAAAACAAAACTAAAAACCGAAAAAAAAGACAGAATGAAGAGGAAGAGGGTATTATTGTATTATTCGTGAGCAGCGAGGCGAACAAAGTCGCACCCCAAAGCGCACCCCGCAGCCCCTTTCCGGGCAGGGGGCGGGAGAGGGATCCAAATCTATAAAAGATTATTTTCGTAGTTTCTTTTGCCAGTTGATTTGTTTACAACTTATTTTCTTTTTGGCTCAGTTTCGGTTTCTGCCGAATGAAACGAAACAAGGCAAGTTATCTCAAAGCTATAAAAAAAGTAAAATCCGATGAAAATAGAAATAGAAATGGAAAACAAAACAAAGGAAAATGCGTCAATCGGAGCAAATGATTGTTATTTTCTATTTTCTATTGTTTTTTTTTTTATTTTGTGTTTTTTTTTCGGTTGTTTTTAGGCGAAAGGTGTGGCAGCTACACGGATGATTGATGGCCTGATTGATTGGTAATTAACGAAGGTGCTAACACTTGCAACAGGTTAATGCCCCCTCTTCACTTTTCCCCTTGGCATAGAAAATACCGTATTGATAAAGAGCCACCACCGCCGAGTGGAAGTCTTCAAAATGACTTGCTTTTAATTCTAGAAAATATAAAAATTATTTATAAACACAGAGCTTATCGCAGCCTAGACCAGGGAGTATTGATAAATACAATTTTGATTTGAATATATAAAAGGCATCTATCTGGGGCTCTTAAATAGAGTCTAGTTTTGAAAATGATCATATCATCAAATATGGTTCTTAAAATGCCACAAAGTTGTGTCTAAAAATTCTATTTAGTGCCACGTGGTTTCTATAGCCTTTATATATGTATGTGTATCTCTAGAAGATCTAAAATATTTTTAATCTTTGTCATAAACAGCTGACTTGGCCCTAGTCTGTGCCTTTGGTCACAGTCTAAGTTGTTTGTTTGTTTTTCTGTCAGCGCAAAATGCAAAGCGAATTGAAATGCAAAAAAAAAAGTAAAATAAAATAAAAATAAAAGAAAAAGAGAAGGAGAAGAAAATGGCACGGGGAAAATCGGACGTTCGCGTGGAGGTTGACAGACCCTAAGTAGACCCATTAGACACATCGAGTGTCGGGCGGGCCGCCCGCTTAATTAATGCCGGCCAATCAATTACACTACACAACACCCAGTGGCTACAACGACAACAACAAATTAATTATGCAGCAATGTGCCAAATGCGAAAAAATATTACACACATTCAGTGCTCTAAAGTTGTTTGTTTTATGGGAATCGTTCTGGTTGCATAAGCCGGGCGGGGAGGGGATCCGGATCGGGATCTGCATTGCCAGACACTCTGATATGAATTTCAATTGTTTCAGTCGTCGCTCAGACGGCTAGAATTAAAAATTATACGAAATAAAACTAAAATAGAAATACTCGCACAAACAACTCAAGTGCGCAACAACATTAACACATGTCTTTATTAAAGATACAGAATAACCAATTAACCCTAAGATGCACTCTAACTTCCCGTCTGAATGCAAGAACATAACTCTTGGGTTTATGGCCAACCTTATGACTATATTATGCGATGCTGTATGTCATTCAATGGTTTTTATTAAACGTTTTTAAATCCGCCTAGTTTGTTCTTTTTTATGTGAAGAATAGTCAAGTCGGTTTTTATAGAGTTAATTGTTTACTTGTCAAGCATTAAGATTCATCTTTCAGAAATGGTGAAGTTTTAAAATATCATCAATACGCAATCGGCATATAATAAGCCATTAATCTAATATTTAATAAGGATGTACATATGTTTAAAACCCTATAATTTAAGTCAGTAGTAAAGGAGTCTTTTCCAATCCAAAAAATCACATGCTTATATTTTTGGTCAGCATTAACAGCCGAATCAATGTCCACTAAGAAAAAAAAATTACTAAACTTTTTCAACATTTTTAAAGGAGTTACATCTTCACTATCATTGAATCATGTCAAAAATTAAAGAAAAACAATTGTTTGATTAAATTTAAACATTAAGTTTTAACCTATTTAATGCCAACTTAGATTTTTCTAATAAAATCAGTTCATTAGGTAAAATTTTTAAAAATTTTAGTTTTTTCCAGAAAATTATCATATAAATATCAATTTAAAATCCTTAAAAAGCACCTCTTCTTGGTGGTGAAATACTGAAAATCTTTCCAAATAAAAATGTATCATTTTGTAGCTTTGTTAAAGTCTTTAACTTACCTTGCCGTCTTGTTGATATTTAAATTACCAAACAACTAATTATGTATAAGCTGTCAAAACTGTTCCATAATCCACTTAATGTCTAGTTAAAACTCTTATAAAATCTACATTTTTCCCCTAATGTTCCCAATAAATATACATTTATTTATACAGCCTTTTTAGACATTTTTAGACGTCTCTTGCATATCCATTGTGCATATTAAGAGATCCACGGCGGCTTCTCGCTGACAGTTTGACATCGAATTCGACAGTTGGCACAATTGCAACTGATTCCCTTTAGATTGCATATATTATTTAAATGTCGGGCTTCAATTAAAACGATTTATATTGATTTCCGATATGCGAGCAGCGTCTGCGGCTGAGCTACGTGCTCCTCGTCGCGTTTCCTCCGACGAATCAGCTGCGCTCTGGGTCCGGCTGCTTCCTAGCTTTTTCAGAAGAAGCTTATCCAACAAGAACACGCCATGTTTTATTTATTATTATTTACGCTTGTTTCTTTTTTTACCTTTGGCTGGTTTGTTTTTCATATTTTATTTCGGGCAGAAGACGCGAAGAGCGATTACAATTAATCAAATGTGCGCGGGCCCGGCCATAAAACAAACGGTCATACGTCAAAGTCGGTTATTTAATTAGCCAAACGGCGGCGATGCCACCGGGCACTGCTAGGTGGCGCCGCAGCATAATTAGCACAGACATTTAATTTCAATTAAGCCAGAGAAGTCGATAATTCGAACTGAGAGAGAGGAGGCAGTTACGTTAATTAAGCAACTCAAGCGAATTGCCTTCAATTGTTGAATTGTCATTGCAGTCTGAAAGTCACTAAGAAGAGTCATTGACACTTGGCAAATGGCGCAAACTGCGAGCGAGATGCGCGCTGCAACTTCTTACAAAATGTGTTGTGCAAAAAAAAGGGGGCAAAATAAATTCCCTTTCTGGTCTTTATCCTGGATGCACCACCAGGGGGAGGGAGCTGCGGCGTGGGGCTGCCTGACGGCCCACTCAACGTTTTACAACCCAAACTGATAATGTCAGGCGGTCGGGGCCAAGCCGCGAGCGAGTCAACAAGAAAAACACCCACTTTAAGCTTAGCCAGCCGGGCCATAAAAATTGTAAATAACGCTAAAAAATCCAGAATGAATGATGGATGGCGATCAACGATGATCGATTACCCAGTTACCCTGGTATTTTGACTTATTTACCTGTAAACAACCAACAAAACAGAGCTTGTAAGCGGAGAGATAAAGGTGGGAAGCACTCTCAGAGTGCAACTAAAGGGAGACTGTGTCGTTTGCCACAATGTTGTGTATTGCTTTGCTTGTACATTTCAGGCAAAGCGTGGAAGATATAACGCAAGAGATCTTTAAGAAAAGCAAGTAGTCTTTTGTTAGGCCAGACATCTAGAATATTACAGTTTATAAGACTTTTCAAATTCTCAAAACATAGTTGGGAACTGAAATTATACTCAAAAAAGGTTTGATTATAAAATTAGCATATAATGGTTATTTCACTTAACTTTATTTTTATTTATTTATGACAAAATATTAGAAAATACACAAGTTGATTACCACAATTGATCCAATTTTTTATTATTTTTTTTTTTTCATTGAATTGCCTCAATCAAGGTCGAGTAAATGTTGGCAATCTTTATTATATTCACAAGATAAAGTCATAAATCTAAAATTAAAAGTCATTAACCAGTTTTCATTCCGTATGCCCAAAATGTACTCCCTTTTTTCGACGCAATCTAATCTGGTTATCAATCGTCCCCTGCCTAGATTACTCAAACTCCTGCCTACTACAGGGTATCGGCGAAACAAATTAGCAGCAAGAAAAACAACAGGCCAGAGCTCAAGTCCAGACTCTTGTAGCTACGAAAACAATCATAAAACTGCAATTTTAAACTGAGCAAATAAGCCTGAGCCCATAAATATGTTTATGCGTTTGGCTGGCTGGCAGCAATAATAATAACAACAGCACAAACATGCCAAAACACTTGACAACAATGCATTTGCATTGTCATTTGTTGCTATTTACGGGGCTTGTTTTTTGTTCTTTTGGCTTTTTACTTGTGCCCCATTCATATAATTATTGTCGCCAAGCGGCGATTGCGGCTGATTAGATATTACCGCACCGTAAACAAGTTTGGAATTTGCATTGAAAACAATATTTTTCGAGTGGGTGTGACCCACAACCCGACAACTTGTTATTGTCCAAAATGTTCGTATACGAAAGCAATTTTTGAAAAGAAGACGCCTGGCCGAATGCAGCTGCAATTTTAAAATGCCGGAAATTGGCTTTAAGTTTTAAACAAGATGAATTTATATTAATAGCCATGGAGGCATTTGCATACCACAAATATGGCTCACTTTGTTTTCTACTAAACATTTTAATCTTATGATTTTATATAGCAGCTAATGTATTTGCATACAAATTAAAATGTTTTCACTGGGTTTCAACCAAAGTTTATTTTATTTATTATTTTTTTGCCAAACTTGGTCAATATTTGCATTAAAATCAAATTGTTTATTGTTTTTATGGCAATTTTTAAGCAAAACAAAGTCGAGTTTGGATGGAATATGCATTCTGTGGGCATGATCTCATTATTATCTTCACCTGAAGAGGATAATGCCGATGGGTTATGTTCGGATGATGCAGTGCCGGAGGAAAGGAGCAGGGGTGGGCAACATTGTCATTTGATTTCTGTTGACGTTTGCATTTCGTACGTTAATTCAATTTAATTCCCAGTATCGCCCCCTCAAACCCTAACCACTGCCCCTGCTGGTTTATTGTCGCCCGTCGTCCGTTGTCCATCGTCTGGGTTATATGAATATTATTGCTTGAATTGTGTCGGAGGCAAGTGTCAAATTTAGCCGAGCACGTCTATAAAAAGTGCTTTTCGCTCCTGTGTCAGTCGGCAAACACGTGCTATTTCGTGGAACGAAAACATGCCGGAATTATAGTGCATAAAATGCCGGAATTTTGTAGGAATTTATCCATTTAATTTAACGGGGGCTATGGGAATAGTTTATATAGTTTGTATAGTATAAAGCTGTGTGTGGTAGCCTTTAGTGTGACACTATGATGATGATAGCTTTTATGTCTGGCTTGTTTTTCATAATGTTTGGCATATCTTTTCCCATTGATTGTTTGATATCGGAGCTTGTTGTTTACCCATCTCACATCTTCTGGCTGTGTCACCATTACGTACTGAATAATTCAAGTAGTCTGCATTGTTCCCTTTGTTTTTTTGGGCTACAACAGCATTATGCCATTGCACTAATTGTTTGTTGTTTTCGGTGTTCATCATGGGCCTCTTGTTCTCCGATAAGTCTCCCCTCGGGTGCAGCACTCGAAGCGAACATAATTGACAAATTTGCACTTGAACTACTGTATGTGCTCGGGGTTGTCTGTCTGACTGAGTAAATATCGAAGAAGAAGGGGCTCGGATGATCAGTCGAGGCCGGGGAAATTGGTAATCCACTTTTATCGGCCATTGACCAGGCTGTGTGGGGAAACTCTTATTGAAACGGCCATAAAAAGTGAAGGGTTTCACTGGCTAAAAGCTGAGTAAATATTGTAAATTAAAGGACATTTTTTCTTAATTGTCCGTTATTACCCTTCTAATTTCTACTTAATTAAATTGATATTCATCAAGAAATATCTAAATTTCTTAATTTTCAAAATTTTTACAGGCCCATGGACCCATTTCAGACCTCACCATGGACGAGATCAATATGCAGGAGTTGCTCTACGGCCTCACCTTGGACGCCGCTGGCCAAAGCTGGCAGCTGACCCTGTGCCTCAACTGCAAGGAGGTGCTGTGCGCCAAGCGACTGACACCCGGTGCCGGGGCCACGCCCACCCTCTACCTCATCAACCCCAGGCTGCAGAGCACCAGAGAGGAGCTGGCGCAGCGCAGGTTAAACAAGTTATACTCGCCGACCTTCAACATGTTCATCATGGATACGGACAAAAACAGTGGCAAGGATTCGGTGCCAGCGGGACCTACCAGTGGTATAGCTGCCTCCGCATCGAGCCTGAGCATTGGTTCGCTGTCCGCCAACTCAATGGACGCCCGGGCGCAGAGATGTCGGATGATCGAGGCCTATCAACAGGCGCGTGTACAGGAGGAGATTATACAGACGAACGGGCGGATCGAGCGATATGCCAACAATCAGTTCCAGCTACTGAACAGCTTCCGGGAGAAGTCGGACCAGGACCTGGCGCTGCTGCTGCGGTTGACCCGTGAGCAGCCTGAGCAGGCTCTAGAGCTGCTGGACCGTGCCATGCCCCCTGCCCTAGAAGTGGCGAGCAATCAGCCCCAAAGCGCCACTGCCCGGCGCAGGAATACCATCAGCAGCCGGCGAGAATTGAATGGACCCACCACGCCCACCACCACGCAGAATCATCCACCTAGCTTCCTCACGCTGAACCAGCAGCCGCAACAGCAGCTGCAAACCCAGCAGCAACAACAGCAGCAGCCACTATCCGGTGCCTCCTCTGTTGCCAGGAAGATGTCGCACTTTGACACACCGCCCGCCACCCCAGAAGCCACGCCCATGAGCGTGGGCAACAGTCCCACCTTCCGGCAGCAATCGTCTGGCGGTTCAGGTAGTGGTCAACCCTCCCAGATGCTGGCCACCAATGGAGTGACCCCGTCACTAGCCGCTACAGACGATGCGGATGACTGCCTGTTCGATCTGGAGGATGTGGATGCACCGGCGGTGCAGTCTGTGCCGGTGCCCAGCTACCCGCGCAACCTGATCTACCAGCAGGAGCCTCACCAACCGCGTCATAATCCGTTCCAGAATATGGAGCAGGAGAGCAGCATGGGAAATGTGCTGGACGACGAGGCAGCCGACGAAGCTGAAGGTGGGTACATAATTAATGGCCTAAGAATATTAGATCTTAAAGAATCTTTTTACCCACAGATGCTCTCGACCTGAACAGTTCCATTTCCATACCAGTGCGAGGTGGTCGTCCCACGCAGGCGCAGCTGATGAACTTCGCCCGGAGCCTGCCCATCGAGATAGCCAACAACACGCTGGCCGAGCGAGCTCCTGGTGCCAATAATAACAATTATGTTATGGGATGCGAGGAGGTGAGATTATCACAGATTACAATAGCTAATAACGTGCGGGTACTAATGTTAATATTTTTTAAACAGGGTATGGACAACATCGACATAGCGGCCAGCATCCAGGCGCTGACCAAGAGCGTCCATGGCGAGGCTGTGTTCGGGGACCTGCCTCGTCCCCGGCTCCGATCCCAAATTGAGGGCTAGCGGCGCTGGCGGGGATTTTAGGAGTCACCACTACGTACACATATATATATATATACATATATCAGCTCGTAATCTGCATACTTTGTTAGCTTGTAGCCCAGCCGCCTTGATTGATTGTTGTTTTCGCTACCTAAACTAAATTAGTTGCTCAACGAAACAAGGACACAACACACGAAGCGCCTTCCACAGACAAACACACACAAAAACAAACAAAACATGTCCTTCATCTAACAACACCTACACATGAAACCACATACGCACCACCTACCAACTACCAAGTACCAACTAAGCAGACAGTTTGCAATTTCTTTAATAATATTATCGCCTATAAGTTTTCTTTGATTTTTTCGGATGATCTTCGATTGGAAATGTGTATTTTCTTCGTACGACGAGTGTAGTACGGCTGTCGTTGGCTGTTGCACATTGAGTTAACTAACTGATACTGATACTGATGATGTTGTTAGTTTATACAATGAATAATCTAGTATACATATACATACATTATATATATATTATACAAAAAACATAAAGAAACCATAAAGAATGCCATCAGCGCCAGCTGGAACGCAAAGCAAGACGCACCACAAAAGCGTCCAATCTAAAGTCGTTAATTGTTTTCGTTTTATTATTGGGCAATGGCTTGCATACCTTAATCTTCGATCTGTAAACCAAGTGTTTTTTGGTACTTTAAACTTTTTTCTACCCCCTCGCCAATAGACATCAAAACAAGTTCCAGTTTCCTTAACAAAATACTTTGTTGTGGCTTCGATAGGAATACAAAAAACTAGAATTACAACTGAGAAACTCGCGTAACATAAACTACAATTAGAATTATCAACTAAGACTTTACATCTTTGACACACGGAAGTCTAGAAAACGGCAGATAGTCGTTCGATCTCCAGCAGATCGCCCAGGATCTCCTCCGTTCGCGTGCCAATCTTCTTGGCCACCTCATTCCGCTCCGAGTTGGACAGTAGTCGATATGACCATATAAGATCGCCGTCGATGACGCAGCGAGACGGATTGATGCCCTGCTTCTTGACGGACTTCAGAGTGCGATACTCCTTGGGATTGAGGCCACACAGATGCTCCTGGTAGGAGAGCAGAACGTTCTGCAACATAAGAAATCGCCTGTACACCTTCTCCGGCAGCGGCAGGCAATATCCCAGGGCACCATCCAGAGTACCGTAGACCACAAAGTGCTTGTTCTCGTACAGGAAGGGTTGGCGCTGGTGCAGGCCCCTCTGATGGCACTGCACCCGGAACATGGTGTTCACCACCTGACCCAGATGATAGTCCGCCTTCCGCAGGAGCTTCTGTCCGCCCAGCGATTCCCTGGCCTCCGGCTGGTACATGTACACAATGATATTTCCCTCTGCATCGGTCACCAGGAAGCCCAAATTGGAGTTGTCCACCATGAACTCAATGCCGTAGACCTCCAGAGGATTAAAGTCCCGCGAGGCAAGCGATAGGGTCCGATACTCCTCCTGGAAGCGCAGCAAGCTGATGGACTTGTAGACATCCGCAATAAAGATCAGCGACTTCACCGTGATGATCTGGTGCACGTAGATATTCGTGTCGATGAAGGCCACGCCAATGAGATCTCCGTCGCGCAACTGCCAGATGTAGATCTTCTGACCGAGGCCAGTGACCAGGAAACCCAGCACGTCCGATATGGCGGACACCGGTCCCTTTTGCTCCTTCTTGAAGACCTCCTTAAGCTTGAATTTGGTCATGGGCTTTCCGGGTTCCGGAACCACCTCAATGATGTCGTATATGTGGATATTTCCTCTGCTGGTGATGTCCTCGCTGTAGTTAAAGTTCGTTCCAATGCAGAGGTATTCCTTGAGACCCGACCTCGTGCCCTCGTATGACAGCTTGACGATCTTGAAGGCTGTCACGTGCTCCCAGGGCTCAAACTTAATGGACGCGTCAGGCACGATTTCCCAGGTTTCGGGTGAGATTAGCACCATCTCAAACTGCGAGCCAATGGGGTAGATGAACCGCTCGCCGCGACTCTCCTCGGACAACTCCTTGTCCTCGCCATTAAACCGATAGTACTTGGTCATCGGCTCCTCCGTCTGGGTAATCAGGCAGTAGACACGATTCTCGCGATGATAGACCAACTGCCTGGGCGTACATCTCAGCGGAACCTTTCTCACTGGCCAGGCGGAGTCGTAGCTCAGGTAGCTGGGCAGCACAGAGATTTTTAGCTCATAGGTGGTGTCAAAGTACAGGAATCCGTTCGGAATATTCACATTGTTGAAGGCGGCAAAACTGCGCACATCTCCATTACCCAACAGCCTATGGATGCGAAGTTCCCCCCGGGAGGTGAGAAAAACAAAGCAGGGATTCACTCCACACACCATAATGCCAGACAGTCCTCCTACATTGGCGAATGGGCGTAGTTTTTGCACGTATTTCGGTTGCATTTGGTAGGATTCCATCTCCTCGCGCTCATCGTTCTCATCCAACTCAATGTGCGAGGGCTGCTGGTCCAGAAGATTCAGTTGCTCCAACTTTCGGAACCGGATCTTGAGGTGTCCCTTGGGGTACTTAAACACCTGATAGATAAGCAGCTCCACTCGGGTTCTCACAAGCAGCAACGGTCTCTCTCCATTCAAACCCAAGCCATTGATGCTTAGCTCCAGCGGCAGCGGTGAGTTGGCATGCTGCGGCATACAGGCTTGGACTATGCCCGCCTTGGAGTTTTCCTGCGTTGTCAACGATATGGGCACAAACTCCATAGCGTCCGTGAGAACCATTGCTCCGTTGCCCACATCATTCACCAGATACACCAGCTTCATGTCCGGCATGGAGTAGATCTCCAAAGTGCCGCTCTGGCGGGCCACCACCAACCAATAGCTGGGCTTCGCCTGCACCAGAAGCCGGCGCCACCAGTCGGAGTTCTTTTGCTTGGACTGCTTGGCCAAATCTGCCATACTGTTCATCTTGAAGGCATTTCCAGCATCACCGTACAACAGATCCTCCTCATCCTCCACCTTCATATTGGGCTCCGCCTTCATATATCCGCCAAAACTGTTGCCAAATCCACTGTTCGAGCTTCCTGTAAGATTAACATCGTCCGCTTTGACGGTGAACAGTCCTGATAGATCCTTATACGCGGAAATGGCCACCACGGCGGGGGCGCTGCTGATGGTGTGTTTGTTGATGGCCAGCCGGGGAGTTCCACGGGTTTCTCGCAGCGCCAGCGTTATAACTTGGCCATTTAGCACACGCAGGCAAACATAAGGATCAGCTATGGAAACCTGTACCACGGGCGAGCCGACATCAATGGGAACGTTCTGAATCAGGCGAGTTCCCTGCAGTAATCTGACATGACGAGTGGTCACCTAAATGGGAACCGAAAGAAATACATTAATGAGTATTCGTGGAATGTAACCTACTCAATACAAGACTCACCTGAACAATGAACCGTTGCTGGCCAAGATTGCCGACGTAAATCGTCGGCTGATTCACCGTGAAACCAGTATTCTCGATCTCATTGATTTCCTGACCTGTTTGGAGCACTAACGTAGAATTCCGTTGCGAAAGAAGCATGAAATCGTGCTGATCATGTCGAGAGGTCTTTTTAGTGGCATCATCAAACACGGTCCACACATCCAGGCAGCCGTCCAGCTCAAAGCTAGTGATGATCTGCGGATTGATGCAGTTCACAAACACAGACAGTGCCCCATTCTTGCTATGTCCCGTGGCGGCCACTAATTCGATCTTCAAATCGTGCAGAGATTCGGCATGTGGCCGCAGCGTGATTCCATCCTCTTCGAATTCCACTCTTTCGCCAGCACACATGTAGTTGATGGGCGCCACGTTGATGAGACTGTCGCTCACCTCGAACACGAACTTGCGCAGTTGGAGTACCGATGCCTTGGCTCCAGAACCATAAACCTGAAAGATTAACCATCGAAAGGGATTAGAAATTTTGATTATTAATAGCAGAAGCCATAAAATTACCTCCAGTTCCTCATCCTCAATTCGCCTCGACTTTGCTTGTGGGGGAACAGTTTCCAATTCATCCACATCCATGATCTCCTCTACATCCTGGTCCTCGTCCTGCTGACGCTGCTGTTGCTGCTGCTGCTCCACCTGTTGCTCCACATCGTCCAACGTTATTACTGTGCTCTGATCCTCCTCCGTAAAGTGTAACAGCAGGGAGTTACCCAGCCGGGAGCCCAGAAAGATGTACTCCGAGTGCAAGACACAGATGCAGCTGGTGAGGACACTGGCAGCAGCTTTATGGAAATGAAAGTTCCTCACCGTCCTCATCGAGTCCACGCAGAGTGTGAGAACATAGAGATCGCCTGTGCGGAGCGAGATCACCAGCTTGTCCACATCGATGAAGGCAAAGTTGGCACAGTCCAAACTGATGCGCACTCCATCCTGTGGTTTTAGCGGAAAGCTGGTGCTGTTGTCCGCCGAACTGTTCAGACTGACGCCGTAGGGTGGGACACTTTGGTTAAGATAGATCACGGCGTTCACAGTCATCACCAAGCACCCACCAATGGGCTTCTGAATGGGATAGACCTGGAAAGTAAGAGATCGCACATAAGTCTCCTGTTTCGAACACCAACAAAATCGCACTCATACCTGAAGACAGTCGAAGGGCAGACTGTTGACCGTCCAAATAATGGGATGAACGCGCTGCTGGATGTTCAGGGAAATGGCCACCAGAACGCAGGTATCCGAACGCACCTTGATCCTGCCCGCGCAGGTGCGCACGGGCTCGTAGAGGATCAGCAGCGTGGGCTCGTAGTAACCGTGTAGAAACTGTATATCCAGCACATTGTCGATCTTCTCGTCGAGATCACGCAGCGCTATCAGATAGGATGCCATTATAGGCGTCCTGCTAACCAAGGCCGTGGGCGCTTTCTTGATGGGCTTCACATCCGCCAGCTCGATCTCGTCCAGACTGTTATCCTTGCGAAAGGGCAGCACCACTAGCCGCTTGCCGTAGACCAGCATTACGGCGCACCTGGCATCTGGATCCACGCGTACCACTGGCACAAAATACCGACCCGTCCAGCCGCCACGAATGTCCTCCTCCTCGAAGTAATGCAGGGAAAGGGTCTTCAGAGCAAAGGTGTCCGGATCGTGCTGCAACACCGAGAGCTTGGCGTCCTTAAAACTGATGAGCAGGGCATCCCGCATGGCGCCCGCCAGCGAGACACACTGCAGGGACATCACGTTGCCGTACAGCGAGTACGTGGCCAGGCACTCCAGCCGCATCTTGGGCGCCAGACGCATCTCACTCGGATTCAGCTTCTGCCGCTGGCCCGCTTCCACGTTGGGCGCTACACGGTACACCTTCAGCACATTAGCTCCCGCCACCACCAGGTTCTCCTCCAGGTTGTTGAAGAAGCGGCACGCTATCGAGAACTCCAGCGCCGTGGCGGCGTGCGTCTGCTTGGACATGGAAAACATTGCGGTCGTGTGGTTCGCTTTGTGCCGCAACTAATTAAAACATTATTAAACAAATTTAACAAGTTCAACAATTAGCCGGTTGCTAGAGATGTGAAAATATTAATCTATCAAAATATCGATAATTTTAAAAAATAATTATTTTTATCGTAATATTTTATATGGCAAATATCTGACTGTTTGTAATATGTATTTTTCTTTTCTATAATGCGCGTCGCGAGGCTTATTGAGAAAGCTTTGAAAATGTTTATATATTTAGAAATTTAATTCAGATAAACAGGATACGATTCGCACATCCCTAGAATACTCCGAGGAAGTTCGGCTTTTTTTTTTAGTGAGCCCCTCAAATTTTAGCTAAATTTGGCTATTTCTCTGGCTTTTCCTTCTGCGACGCAAAACCTGCGTCACCTCACAAATCCAAAAGGTGGCAACTCCGTTTCGTAAGCAGTGACAACAATTCGAGCGTTTCGCGTTTAGAACTGGCCACGATAAATTTTAAAACATTGGAAGTGCGGGACGCAAGGTGCGGGTCTAGTTGGTGTGATTAAAGCTGAGACTACGAACTGAATAATTAAATTTCATTCAATTAAACGCAGCTTTTCTGCGTAGTGTGTGCGAGCGGGATGGGCGCTGGCCAGAAAGCGTGAAACGCGTGCGCCAGAAAGGGACCGGCATAGGCAGCTAGAAAAGAATCATTTTGTAGTTGCTTTTGTTTGTGTGTTTGGCATTCACATTTCCCCCATTCAATATTTAATTCAGTGAGCCATTAACGGTGCCCAAATCGGCATTATGCAAAAGATAGTGCTGCACCACGGCCCGAAATCTGTATAATAAGGGAGTTAAACACCCGCAGAATAGCTTTAAAATACAAGTAAAGACAATTTTTCTACTTCTCGGCTCTGCCTATCCGTGTGTGCGTGTGTGTGCGTGCGTGAGAAAAAAATATAACCAACCAACAACTTTGCAGGTCGTTCGTCGTTGTTGTTGTTGGTAGTTACATTGTTGTTTTTGTTGATTTTTGCAGGCGAGTGCAGAAAAATTCAAATGAAAACGAGAATTAAAGCGAAAAACTAGGAAAGTGAAGAAAAAAATCTCCGCATAGCCGCAATTCGATTACATATAAATCGAGACACACACATACACCCTCGTATATTTAAATACACACGCACGTACATACACACAGATGGCAGTGCATATACAAAGGGCGCAACGTTAAAATTATACAGACATTTGCCTTAAAATGGACAATTCCGCAGGCCAGGTTAGTGCAGCGGTCAGGAATAATAAATGGTTGGGAATAAACACACAAAAGAACCCGTTTCCTAATCGCTGGCCCATCTCTAAATTTGGTCTTTGGGAAAACTGCATCTGCTTGAACTAAGCCCGCCCCGCATCGGTTGAGGGAGAAACTCCTGTAAAACAACAACTCTTTCTTTTGCTAAAGGCAAACCAATTTGGTTTTAAACTTGACGTTGAAAGTCAAGAAATAACCCTTAATGACGTCTTCTTATTTGTTTCTGTTGTTTTGTTTAATTTCACTATTTCCTAAGCTTTCTTAAAAAATACGTCTTTAAACTTTTATTCAATTTACATAAAACTCTACCAAATATTAAAGTATAATATATAAAATTGCATAAATCTTTCGATTGAAATGTAACCATATTTGAATAGAATTTCCATGAAAAAAATTGTATATACAAATAAAACCTAATTGGTTAAATATTCGCTAAATTCCTAACTTAAGACGTTTCTTAAACTTTTTTCTGGAGGAATATTTTAAAAACTCAACAGGCCGAACCTGAAATCTCTAACAGTCAACTAATCACTTAAAACTTCCTTCTTCTATACATTCCATAGTATGTGCGGAAGAAACTTGCCTGACATGGATGCATGGATAAAAAGTTCACTGTAAATAGATTCGGCGATAGAGCGATTAACAATGAAAACTATAACGCCGGATACGACGACGGCATCGTCGCAGCATCAACAACTTCTCATTCCACAAGCGGATCAGCAGCAGCATCATCCGTTGCAGCAGCAGCATCACCAGAACCAGCACCAGCAGACCTTGGTGGCTGCTCCGCCGCCTCCGATCATAATGGAGCATGTAAACCTAGTGGATGACGATGAGAAGGATCCACTGGCGCTGGAGCAGATGGAGGTGTCGCCCACCACCAAGCACACGCACAGTCTGAGGTGGGTTTTGATATTAAATTGCGACCCGTCAATCCAGAGCACTAACATTTCTTTTTATTTGTAGACGCCACCTGCCACGCATTATCGTGAAACCAATACCACCTGAGAAGAAGCCTCTGGCTCCCAGTGAAGATGCGCTGGCCACTCTGCCTGGCCATTTGCCACCGCCGCCCACAGCCGCTAATCCTGCTCCACCCGCGCGTTTAATCAGCAGCCGACGCATCCAGCAGCAGCAGCAGGCCAAAGCAGCAGCAGCAGCAGCGGCGGCGGCGGCGGCGGCCGCAGCGGCAGCAGCAGCAGCAGCTGCGGCAGCGGCCTCAGCGCAAGCCCAGGGCGCCGGTAGCCATCCATCCGCCTTGTCACCTGGTAGCAAGGCCGGCTCCTCGCAAGCTTCAACCATGCGCGAGGTTTTGGCGTCCATACCCGGCTTTAGTGTGAAGCCCCGGCGGCGAAGCAATAAGAAGCTGACGACAGCGGCGCAAATTGAGCAGACCAAGGACGGCAAGATAGATTTGGAGACGCCCGACTCCATTCTGGCCTCCACCAACCTGAGGGCCCTGCTCAACAAGCAAACGTTCTCGCTGCTGCCGCCGATCTATCAATACAATCTCATACAGCTGCTGCCCAGCGTGGATCGCGAGGCCAGCGAGGAGCTGCCGGGCAGCAGCAGCGGCAGTGGTAGTGGAGGCAGCTCATCCTCGGAGGGCATAAGGCTGAGTGCCTCGTGCCTGAACAACGAGTTCTTTGCCCGAGCCTGCCTGGAGTGGCGGGAACGCCTGAGCGAAGGGGAATTCACGCCAGAGAACCAGTTGAAGCTGAAAACGGAAGCTGAGCGCGAGAAGAACAAACTAGATCCCTGGAAGCTGAAGCACTTTGAGCCCTATTGGGGCGAGAAGAACGCTAGGAGCAAGGTGAGCAAGCCGGGAAGCGAGGCCAAGGAGCAGAAGGTTCCGGTATCCAGCATTAAGAGTGAGCCCAAACCACCAGCGACATCGCAACCACAAGCACAGCAACAACAAGCAACATGTGATAATGAGACTGAATTAAAATTTGATTTGGTAAGCAAACAGCAAGCTCTTTATTACCGAATCCAGTTACCTAATCCCTTAAACCCACAGAGCACAAAGTGCGAAACGACAGCAGCAACCACAAATACTACAGTAGCAGCGACAGCAACCGCTAGAACATCCATGCCTCTCGAAAACAACACTGTGCTAAACGAACAGCAGCGCCGCGTTCTCAAACGTCCATCGAGCAGTCCCTCGCAACGCAAGCCGTCGGCGCCCACAACGATAGCCACTATAAACCTGGACGACGACCCCGACGAGGAGCTGCCCAGCACGTCCAAGGACAGCAAGCAGATGAAGATTGCCGCCGTCGAAATTGTTCCTAATGCGAATGTCCCAGAAGCTGATGTTGTGGATCATGTTGCAGGGGAAAAAGAGATCAAAGAGCAGCAGCAGCAGCAACAGCAGCCACTTATCAACAGTACCTGTGATAAAATTGAGCCATCTGAGTGTAGTAATGAAGTGATCGTTGCCATGGAGCAGGATGAGGATATGAATGATGTGGACGCGGTTGTTGCCATGCCAGGGATTGCGGCTGTTACGCCTACCACGGCAGTGGTGTCGGAGCCAATGGCAACCAATCCCGAGGTGGTCAATCACTTTGTGAGCTACTTGCAGAGCGTGGAGCTAGCAGCTGGTAAGTTGAATACAGCTAGTGAACTATGTAGTCTCCTAATACGAAATACCATTTATTATTTCTCAGAAACCAAAGCGCCTTTGGAGCAGTCAAATGAGGCAAATAACAGCCATGATTTTGTCTTTGCTGACACCATCGATCACGGTTAGTTTGTGACTATAAATTTCTTATCAGTGCTAAACTAATTTCATCTTTCAATCATTACCATCAGCCTATTTCCAAGACCATCAGTCGTCTGTCATCAATCACAGCTACTTCACATCATCGTCATCATCGAATAGTAATCAAAGCATTATCTCCCTATACTCACTGGCGTCATACTTATATATGGTTTCTGTCTTGCTTTGCAGCGGCGACCCAACACAATACAATCGGCAAACTGGAAGAGCCAAGCGATAAGCTGGAGGATTCGCCAATGCCCATCGCCAGCTCGATTTCTGGTTCGACCCCGGCCAGTTCCATTACATCCACCAGCTGCACATCGTCCTCATCCTCCACTGCCTCGATGTCGTCGTCGTGCTCCAGCAGCAATTCCAGCTCAACGACAACAGCGCCCACGACATCGTCGTCGGTGGGAGCAGCCACAGCGCCACTGACTCTGGCGGCAGCTGATGAATCCACATTGGCCAATGTCCAGGCGATGCTTTCAACGGTGGCCAAGTTGCAGCAACAGCAACAGGAGTTGCCCGTGGAGTTGAACTCCAGCGAGATGTACCAGCATGTGCAGCACGATTGGAACTTTGGTGATATTAAGCTGAGCAGTACGCAGTCCACGGGAGATCAGCAGCAAAACCTGAATCATGAGGCTATCAATCTGATGGATGTGGTGCAAGAAGCCGAGATTATCGACGACATTATGGACAACGATGTGTGCCATGAGGTGATCGATGACGAAGAGGAGCTGGACGATGAAGAGGAGGAGGAGGAAGAGGATGATGAGGTGGTAGAATGCATAACCGAAGAGCAGCAGGAGGATCAGCAGCTGATAGACGAAGACAGCGATGCAGTGCGTGAGATTGTGGACAAGCTGCAACATCAACAACAGCAGCAGCAGCAACAGCAGCCGCAGCGGCAGCAACTGCATATCCAGGATGTGGTGCATTTGGCACAGCACTCGTTTATGCCCCAAGCCCACAGCGAGTATGGGAACGAGGTGAGTTTGGAGATAATGAATCTAATATTTAAATATTAATTTGAATCTAATGTTGACGCCAGATAACCCAGGAGATGCTCTGCGACGCTGTGCCCATGTCTGCTGCCGAAATGGAGGTATCCAGCACGGTGATCACCAACAGCAGCAATAGCAACGACAGCAGCAGCAACAATCTGAGCTTGTGCAGCAGCAGTAGCCTCACATTGAATCAACTGCCGCAGCAAGCGGCGCCACAGCAGCAGGTTCCACAGCAAAACAATGCAGCAGCTGCTCCACAGCAGCGTCAGATCCTAGTGGACTCCAATGGCCAGATAATTGGCAACTTTCTGCTCCAGCAACAGCAACGCCAGCAACAGCAGCAGCAGCAACAACAGCAGCAGCTCCTCCAACAATTCACGCTTCAAGCAGCCGCTGCACAACAACAACAACAGCAACAGCAACAACAGCAGCAAGCAACAAGTAGTAATGCCTTAGCCAAGACCTTGCCGGTGGCCCTACGAAATGGAGCTCAGCAATTTCTGTCGCCCAACTTGCTGGCCCAGCAGCAGCAGCAGCAGCAGCAACAACAGCAACTGGAACAACAGCAGGCTGCGGCACAACAGAAGCAACAGCAACTTCAGCAGTTCGCTTTGCAGCAGGCGCAACTCCATCAGCGGCAACTGCTAGCCCAGGCAGCGAACAACAATTTGCTGCACCAACAGCAACAGCAGCAGCAGCAGCAGAATGTGGTGCCACCAGTGACCACACAGACCAAGTTCATAGCCAAGCCATTGAATATCATTTCCATGACGCGACCTGCCAATGCATCGCCCACGACAGCAGCAACAACGGCAAACACAACAACAATTCCGTCCGCCTATGCCAATGTTGTTGCTGTGACAGCCGCCGCGCAGCAACAGCAATCGCCACCAGTACCTGCCCCGCAACAACAACAACAGCAGCAGCAGCAACAACAACAGCAAATTTCCAATCACAACAGCAACTTGCAACAGCAATTACCCACGATTCCAAATGCTCTGACGATGAAGACCCTGCCGCCATCGGGAGTACCCACAACTATTGCCCAGCAGCGATTGCAGCCGAAAATGCCGACAGGCAAGGGACGCAAGGCCACCAACAACAGATTGCCGCCCGGAGCGGTCAATCTGGAGCGGAGCTATCAAATCTGTCAGGCCGTGATCCAGAACAGTCCGAATCGTGAAAACCTCAAAGCTCAGCTGCGCCCGCCGGCGGCGATTCTCAACCAGCATCAGCAGCCGACGGCAACCACGGCGGCGACCACACCTGTGAACCCTATAACCCTCAATGTCTCCACAGTGGCTGCCACACCCATGTCCAACATGACGACAGCCAGTGGGAATGCGGCGGCTGCAGCACCCGTGGCCGCAGCTCCGCCGCAGAATATATTGAAGCAGGAAGAGTTGCTGGTGAGCGGAGCAGCTGGAACTGGAGCTCTGCCAGCGGGATTGCCGCCGAATGTAATGGGCGTTGGACGTCCGGGAGTGTATAAGGTAGGTTGTCAGCTCTAGCCCAGTGATATCAAGCATTATAATCCTTGCCTTTTCAGGTAATTGGTCCCAGAATGAGTGGCTTTCCGCGAAAGAAATATGTTCAGCGAAAGCCGTCGCCCACCACCCTGATTCGGCATGTGTTCAGTCCTGGACCTGGAGGAGCTACTGCCACTCCTCAGCAGTTGCAGTTGCTGCAGCAGCAGCATCAACAGGCGGCGGCGGCAGCAACATCGCCAGTGCCACAAAACTCACCGCAGGGGCAGGCTACCGAGCAGCTAATCCACCAGAATGGCAGCGGGCAATATGTGCTAGTGCACAGAGCGAATGTGGGAGCAGCAGACAATCAAGCGCCAAGGGCCTCCAGTGCCCCGCCGCTGCATCAGAATCAGGTAAGTAATATTTTATACAATATACTATAATCGATACTATTAAATACGTCTGTCTCCGTCCAGTTTGTTACCGTTCAGAATCCCCTACATAGCCTCAATGGCATTACCATGGGCGGACGCGGGCGTCCAGCATCGGTGGATACAACGGCTGGTAGTGGTGGCAACATTTCCGCCACAGATGCGTTGCATCATCACCATCATCACGAACTGCAGCAGCAGCAACAGCAGCAGCAGCAGCAGCAACAACAGCAGCAGCAGCCGCTTGGGAATGTGGGCGCCGCCGCGAATATTGTGCGGCGCAATATCGCTGCAGGTAAATTGGTGTATTATTAGTGGTTAGCGAGGTACGTCTTTCAAATCACCACCCACAAAATTCATCCATTTATTGGTCATCAAACCATTGAATTGGCACGCAATAATTAGTTCGTTACAAATAGATTTGTTAGATTAACCGGCGTGTGATCGACTTTTAATTTTTAATTAGGTAAAATGCATGTGTTTTGAGCGGATTCAGTTCAAATATTGATGTGAATCCGAGATAGCAGCAGGGACCGGTAGAAATTGGAATTATTATTTCATCTTATAGTAAAGTAAAGAAATTTACTTTTATTGTGATTATTCTGATTATATTTATTATTTATTTATGGTATATAACGTTTTCAAATGCAAGCAAATATTTGATTAAATTTTATTTACGGTCCCTGCTAAGAGAGCTCCTATTAATATAAACATATTACTATTTCATTAGAATTCTTATTTTTTTAGTAAGTATTTAACTGTAGATCGTAAGTTAATAGTACCTTTTACATGTTTTAATTAATACCTTAATTGATTTACCCACATTAGGGTCCAACATAGCCTACATAGACGGCAGCAATACCAACTCAACGGCCGTCGCTGTCATGGAGGCGGGCAACAACTATATAGTGACCACCACGGCAGCCCCAACGGCAGCAGCTCCTCCGCAGGCATCGCAACAGCAATCGGCGCAACCTCATCCCCTGCTGCAGTTGCATCAGAGCGGTGAGAATACTCCGCCGGGCAACGAGGCCAATAGCGCATCGCCAAACAACTGCGCCTGCTCGCTGAACGCCATGGTGATCTGCCAACAGTGCGGCGCCTTCTGCCACGATGACTGCATCAGTGCGGCCAAGCTGTGCGTGGCCTGCGTGATCAGATGAGATGGATAACGCATTGTAGTTACTTAGAGACCCAGTATAGAGACACCGATGATGATCTGTGGACTAATAGCAATCAAAGAGCAAGAAGCAAAGAGCAAAGCAAAAACCAATTGTACAACAAGAAAGATGAAAACACAACGCAAGTGCAGAGGCTTACACGGGCACAGACGCAGCAACCATACATATATGTATATTAATTCATAATTCGCAAAACCATGTAAACTAAGCAGAGCAAACGTAGCAGACACTTTTGTATAAAGTTAGTAGGGGAGTAGGAGGAGAAGATCGAGGCAAAAGCTAGTGTTGTGTATTTTGTGCTTGTCGCATATGTATATCCCCTAAGATACTCGTTGTTTATTTGTGATTGTTTAAGGATATCATCACACGAGCACTCTAAAACAAGTGGATTCATATAGAAACTCTCATTGTAATTGTAACAGCAAGGCATCTCAGATCGGATAAGGCAAAGGCTAAGCAACTAACGAAACAGATTCAAATGTAAATATATTTATGTTTTAATGTAACTTATATGTAAGAACGTATAAGGAGCCGAGACAAGGTTAGGTTAGTTATGTAAACTCACTTAAGTCGGATGAATATATTTTTATAATTTATTTGCTCGGTATTTGCGTGATTCGGTTGGTTCGTTTTATGTGAATACTGTGAACTCGATCGATATACTTATTGCTGTATAAGTATACTATAATTTACGGTGTAACTTATGAAATATTCGTAGTGTATTTTGTCAGGCTTGGGACGCCCGCCTCGGCGTCTCCTGCCTAGGCTTTAATTTGTAACTCTCTAAGTTTAGTATTATCAACCCGACAACAACACACACGAACACACACTCACCCCAAGCATTCTAAGACTCTTCACGCCCACATTTCTTTAGCATATAGCGCATAAACGTAAATGTAATACACGTAAATGATTTCTAAAAACGAGACCCTATACATTAAGCTAAAAACTGTTGATAAATACAAAAATACAATGCAAATTATAAAACAAAACAAAAAAACAAGAAAATAAGAAACCATGAATTGAAGACATGAATTATAGCCAGTAAATCAACATGAAGACACAATACGGCGAGATAAAACCAAAATTCAAAAAGAAAAACCCTAACAAAACGAAGAAGAACAGAACATTTTGCTCCTAGATGCACTCACCGCAAAATTAACCAATAAATAAAGATTATTACGAATAAATTTGAAATACGAAGGAACTATGAAATGTTAAGGAGGGAAAGCCAACCGGAGATACTTTGATTTTTTTCAATATTTTATTTCGGAGAAAAAATACAACTCTGTTCGGATGGTGTTTACTCTACGTTTAAGGCTTTAAGAAGTATTCAGTCCATTTCTAAATGTTAGAAATCCTCCAAGTAGTTCCTCTCCTAGGCATGGATATCCTTGTAGTGCTTCTCGTCATCGGTCTTGTCCAACTTGATCGAGTACTTGCCAATGAGGGAGCCCTCCACATCAGCTTGGCCCTCGGGATTGAACTGGGGGCCGTTGCCAACGTCCTTCATCTCGTCCTTGAGTACCCTGTAGCCATCCTTATCGGCAATGTACTCAACACGGCGCTCAACGAAGCCATCAAAGTAGCTGTAGGAGCCGCGCACAGTGCCGCCCTCGCGCTCCTCTGTCCGGCTGATTTGGCCGTCGTTGATCTTGTCGTCCACGTTGGAGTTGAAGGAGTACTGGGCATTTTCATTCTGATACTTCTCCAGTTCCTCTCGCTCTAGTCTTTCGGCTTCGGTCTCATCACGCTAAAAAAAAATGAATTTTTAATTAGTTAAAAATGGATATTTAAAATTTGAGGATAGTATTAATACGGCTTGCTAAAGAAATAACTAGTGTTTTGAAGTCCCTCAAAGAAATGCCCAAGACTATGCTACAAAATGTTACAGGCTGCATTTTGTAGCTCAAACTGTTTCTTTAAAACTTTTTTATTTCAAAGAAAGATTATTCATGTGTTAAATATTTATTTATTATTTATCTGAAATGTTATTTAAAAAGCTTTTATTTTTATCAAACCAGCAGACACACCCCCTTTTTAGTTATTTTAATGAATACAGGCTTAATTTTACTATTAGGTAAATTCAACTGGTTTCTTTTTATGAAGAATATTTTGTTCGGCTTGCTGGAGCTTAGGGTTTCCCCTACGTTTTCATCGCTAAAATGACTATACCTGTTTTTGCAATATTGCCAATGAACCATTGAACTGCAAAACAATTAAATTATATAGACATCTGTCATAAATGGTTAATTGTCTCTGAACGCCAAAGAGTTTATGGGCGGCAATTCGTGAATTTTAAGGGATTCATTTTTAAAAATCATTAAATATCATAGTTTATCAGCTTCGTATAAACAATGACTCAGACGTAATGTCAGTGGAAGAGGAAGATATAATACATTACGACGCTTTGACACATTTTTCGCGCTGTCTTGAGTCTGAACGCTGCATGAACGGAAATAGTAATTGAAATATGTCGATGTAGTTGAGATATGTGTTTCAGGTTGGGGCCTCACGGCTATATCAAGTGCGCTTTAAGATTGCGGTAAGTAAGGTATATTTTTAGAAGATTATTTTTTTGAGAAATATATAAAATTAAGGATAATAAAAAAGGTTTTAAATGCTATCAGACTTCCAAATACAACTGGAAATATTTATTTAAAACAAGCCCTTAGATCTTTGCTTATTGAAATCTTTATCATTTTATTTTTATTTTTAAAAGATTACTTCCCATACTGGGAACCGAAACAGATATCCTTGCCACTAGACCATATGGAATACTCCAAGGTAGCGTCTACAGGTATCTCCTATTCCGATCCTGTTCGTATGTAAATTCAAAGTCAAATTGATAACTGCCTTGTTGTGTATTTTTGTTCCTTTGTTTTTAGTACCTCTCCGTCAAGGCAAGGCGGGGAGGTAAAATGCGAAATACAAAAAATTAATACAAACGCAAATAAGCTGAAAACTTGTTCGACTCGAAACAGCCGACCGGGGCATATAAAGCCCGATGAACGCCAGTCGAAGTTGACTATAGTAGCGAAGCGGACGTTCAACTGGCCAAATAAATACCCCCAACTAACATCATGGGTATGTCTCAACCACAGATATATAGCTATATCTGTAAATGTAAAATTCGTACGAAATGCGGAACAATTAAGAATTTGCCTTTTCACTTTCGTTGCAGTCAAGCTGGGCTTTCTTTCTCTGCTGATTGCTGCCTGTGTGGTTGCCGCCTTGGCTGCCGGTGGTAAGTTGGTACTTCCAGCTTTTTACGAAGCTTTTGTTGCCAAATTCCCCTCTTTGCCCTTATTTGGCAGATTGTCCCTCATCCACAAAGGTTCAGAACTGCACTCCCAAGTGCCTGCACGACAGCGAGTGCAGTGCCATTGGTGGCAAGTGCTGCCCGAACTTGTGCAACGGTCGCAGCTGCGTGCAACCCAATTTGCTGGGAAATTCCGGAGCCGATAAGTCGCCCTTTGGCAGCAAGAATAGTGAGTATATATAATGTGTGAAAATTATACGGAATTTTCTGGAAAAGTTTTTAAAATCAAGCCTTAAAATTCAACAAATTATTGATATCTTTTTAAAATATTTAAAAGTACAAATTTTGCATTTTCAAATTATATTTTAACAAAGCTTTAAATTTATTTAATATAAGTGGTAAAAAAGACTATAATTTTTTTTGAAATCCTACAGAGTTTAACTACATTAGAAAAAAAGGAAGAGTTCATAATCAATAGTTAATATTTTACCACTTAAATCATAAAGTAATATAAAAATTTAACTCCTATTCATATTATAAGATAAATCTTTTACATTCAAAGCATTTTTGATAAACATTTTTAAATAATTCACAGTTCAAATAATAATATTAATAAATGTAAATGTTATTTAAGACTTTACTAAGCTAAAATGTGAGTCCCTTTCTCTAAATTATAAATTCAAATCATCTTTTTTATTCCACTGAATTTTACTCAATATGACTTGTTTATATAATTCATTAAGGAACGGGTTAAAGTGCAATTTAAAATATTACTAAGCTGAGCTGTGAGCTCCTTTCTCTAGGCTTATATCTTTTTTTATTTCTGTTTTTACTTTATATTTTTTCTTGTAACTTATAATCCCTAGCCGGATCCACTGGCAGCTATTGCGGCAATGTCAAGTGCGGCAGCTTCGAGAAATGCGAAATGGACCGCAGCACCAAGCGGCCCAAGTGCGTGCGATCGTGAAAAACGGACACCACGGCGGCGGCACCACCAATAAACCACAACCACAACGCGTTGTAAAAACTTTTCTTTGTCACTAAATGGAAACTTGTAAGCCCGTAATTGTCTCTGGACTCTTTTGTATATGGTTTTGTATATAGTTAACACTCACGGCAGGGGCGGCGAGGGCGATTGCGACCAGCAGGCTGGCGACCAACACGTATTTGAACATATTTTCAGATTTTTAGCTGACTTTTCTGGGGTGGATAAACTCTCTGCACTCGATGTCTTTCGCTGCAAGCGACTTTGGACTGTGGATCGTTGAGCGGCTGGCGGCCGGGCTTTTATATCGCACTTGAGACCTGGCCAAAAGCGGTGGCGTCTACGTCGGCAGCGCAGTTGCTTCGCTTAAAACTTTATTATTTTTTTTTTATTTCCCCTCCCGACTTTTGTGTGTTTACATTTTTGACAAGCCAAAGATCTTCGTGGTTGTTGTTGGGGGAAAAACTCAGCTTCAAATGTAATTTTGCAATCTTGGCTGGCTGCAATTTGTTGACTTTCGTGTGGCCGGAGAAGATCGGCGGCAGATCGAACTGGAATTGTCGGGGCTATAGCCATAGCCAGCTTGGCATTGCGTAAGCGGCCCCATCTCCAAAGTGCCTCAAGGTCAGTTGGTCAACAGGTTTCCGAAAAGCTGCTCCACAAAAAGGTGCACTTACACGCACCTCCTCACCTCGCCCATTCTTCTGTAGCTTCTTCTCCTGCAAAAGAGCGCCCTGCTCCGTTTTTTCAGGTTTTATGTGGCCGAATCTTATGTAATTTATGTGGAGTTTTGTGCAAATTGAAAGCTCCAATGGACGAGGAAGTAAGTGGAGCATTACGTGGTGTCTGGGGCACCCTTTTGGATCGGGCCATAACCAGCTGGAACCTATGTAGCCAGCAGGAGGATTGGGACTGGGAATTGGGAACTGCCATTTTTCTCTCTTTTTTTTGAGCCTCACCTATCCGGCGATCTACTGTGGGAAGAATTGGGAAATCTCTGGATCCGATTTAGATGCGGCTGCAATTCAATTACCTTTTATTGGCTTGGCTCAAATAAACTTGGCTCTTGAGAAACGTGGAAGTGTGGCAACTAGGTAAACAAATAGGCTAATAAATGTGGGAAACAGGTGGCGGAGAGTAAGCATAGTAATTATGCATTATTTCTTGGAGTAGCTTCCTAGTTTTTAATTTTTTAGCATTGTTTTTGACCACTAAAAACTTAAATTTATGAAGCTGAAATTAAAGGTAATTGTCCTCAATCATTTAGCCTTGTAGTAAAGTATTTATTTAATTAAAATTTATTATTAAGAGAAAAATTAATGCCTTAACTATACGAAATTTATGAAGGAAGTGTATGAAATAAAATTATTTATAAATTAATTTGGTTTAAAACAAGAAAATAATTATTTATATCAATCAAATTTGAGAATATTAAATATTAAATTAAAAATTTTGTTTTAAATTACCTTGGGACTGCTTTTTTGCTTACAGTTTTTACGTTTTTTTTAATAATAAATAAGGAAATTTTTAAATTATACTGCATTGAGCAGGAAGTATATTAATAATTATATAATTTTAGGCAATGTAAAAATTTATATAAAAATCTAAATGAGGTTTAAAATATATTTTCTTGAAAGCAAAATTCTGAAGAATAATTTCTTGTACTTAAGAAGTCATTGGCATTTTCAATATGTTAACATTCTTTTACAACTATAATAAAAATATATGTTTGTTATAACTTTTAGGCCTCATTGAACTTAACTTATTTTATTTAATATCTTTTTAAACCTCGTCAAACTGTGGTTGCCCCATTAGAATATACAAAAGAAAAAAGTGGATTCTTTGTAAAAATCTGAATTAACAAATTTCGTCACGTAAACCCGGTCTTTAAGTTCTTCCACAACCGTTTTGGGCATGCCCATAGTCTTATGGGTCTTCGTATTTTTTTTGGGCCCACGGTGCGAATGGTTTATTTGCCGAACATCCGTTCGTTCCACTTTCAATTCGTTTCCCCTTTTTTCCTCTTTAGCTTTCTATGAATCGGAGATGTAATAACAGTTTAGTAAACTACTTTTTTTACTTCAATTTTTACTAGTTTATTTCGTTTTTTATATTTTCATTGTTAGCTTTTTACGGACAAATTTTTGAATGCCGCCGTTGCAGTGGCACGAATTTCGTTTGATGATATCGAGAGATGGCAGACGGACGAGTTTTTCTTGAGTTGTTTTTTTTGGCTCGGAATCGAAATCAATATAAAAAGCTCAAGGTGAGAGACCGCTCCAAGTCATCAAGTTTGGTTTACCGATAATTTTATAATGATACACTGTGTCGGCTTAATGAGAAAGAGAGCGGTATAATGGCCGGGAAAGAGACGGTGGAGTGGGAGGAGTAGGAGGTCGGAAAGGAAGCGAATCAACTTCAAACATTTGCCATATTTATGGCTCTATTTTGACTCTCTGCCTGCGCAAATTAGCACGCTATCACCGCCTGTCCCTCTCCCCCTTTTCTTGGCCTTCCCCACCTCCCTCACCTCCCCCATTTGCATGCGAAGATTGGAAGAAAGAGAGTGAGAGGAGCGAATGGTCTCTTGGGCGTTACATTGACAAATTGTTTTGGCGCTCTCTTTTATCGCTGCTTTTATGCAAATTTATTTAATTTTTTTCTTCTTTTCGCAGCGGATTTAGCTCAGGGCTATGGCAATTTGACATTTTCAATTAAAATTTGTTAATTATTTATCCGTGATTATGGCCAAGCCATACAAATGATGTCTAACGCGGGCGAGACTCCAGTTTCTTTAGGCCTTTGTGTGTGGCGATTCAATGACCTTTTGATATGCATTTTTTCGGTTTCATTTGGGTTTTTATTTTGTTATTTTTGGTGGATCCATTCGGAATAATGGGAATTATGTTAACGATATGAATAATTGGTCTGATATCCATCACTTCGCATGGTGATTAAGTGCTTTGTGTGGGAAATTAAGCTAAGTGGGGTTTTTACTTTCAATGGAGGAATAAATGGGGCAGTGGTCTTTTGATTTGAATTTAACTAGGTCTTTAATCTTTGTATATAAGATGTTATTAAGAAATAAAGTATTTAAGTTTTAAAAAAAATATTACTAGACTATAGCCTTAAATATTTTTTCTTTTCTAGAAATCTCTCTTGAGACTTTAAAAGCTTATCCACCACTTGTTTTGCCTTTTTTTAATACCGAACCGAATTAATTAAATAAGATAATTTTTATGGTTTAATTCAAGTCGTGTGAGTCGCTTAAGTGGCGTAATAAAATATTTAGCACACCGTTAATTTTGATTATAGACTCTAAACTCGCTTCTGGAACTTTACCGGCATCATCAATGAATCACTAACTCGGCCTGCATATCAAAATGAATCCGATTTATAAGCAATCGCATAAATTTTCAACGCGATGTTGTCACTTTAACAGCTGTCCACACACGCACACACTTGGCAACAGACACAATACACCCATATGCACACCCCACACCCACACCATCACCTAAATCCATACGCACACCCGTTTCAAGGACATTTTGGCAAAAGTAACCGACTTACATATCAAAATATGCTTGGTAAATATGTGCATATTTGTATGTATGTTCATACAGGGCAAGAAATTGTCAAAAACAAATTTTTTAAAAATAATTTTTAAAATATAAACAGAATTTACAGAAGAAAGGATTTCTTAAAATTAAATTCTGATAGCTTTAACAGGATTTTGGGAGCTGAACATAATATTTTCTTTCTAAAATATAAATAAACCTGCTTGGTTTTTAATATTTAGAAAATGGGCTTGAAATATAATAGAAAATCAACTGCAAAATTTTATAAACACATTTAATTTTATATATATATTAACAACAATTGTTTGTCAAAAATAAAACATTTTATTTTTAGATCTGTTTTTATTCTATTTAAGACAAATAAACTCCAAAATATTTTTAAAAGTGTACTTATCCGACAGCTGACATTTAGAAGAGTAGAAGAGGAGTACGAGTTGAAGACTTAAGGCCTCGTGCGTGTGCGTGTGCGAGAAAAGGAATGCAATAAAAGGAAATGTGCGAAGCAGAGGAAGAAACGTACAGAAACAACTTCAGCAACAACAAGAGCGAAGGGGGGTATTATGCACAGACACACACATTTGCATGTCAAGCAGTGGACGCAAGCAGTGCAGTGGAGCAGAGGACGGGTGGGAGATATAGGCAAAAAATTGGGTGTGTTACAATATGTAAATGGAGTGTTTGTGGCAAATATTTGGGCAAGCACTTTCTAAGCCAACACAAAATTAGCATAATATGGGGAAACAATTTCTGTACATACATATGTTGTGGGATCTCCTCAAGAGGAATTTCTTCCAGTTGGAAATAGAGTTAAGGAAAAACTAGAGAAATTTAAGAAAGTAAATATTTAAAAAATGTAGTTAAGATTTTTATTTTTTATTAGATAATATGCTTAGAAAATATTACCTGTGAATCGTTCGGGGTATTACTAATATTATAAGCAATGAGAAATTATTGAAAACGATTTCGAATGCGCACAAAACTATGCTATACAATTCGTATACATCAATGGCAACCAAAATGTCTTCGGTGTGCCAGAGAAATCTTTGGTGACTTAAAATCAATGAAAAAAGTGTCTAAAAGTATGCAATAAAAAGCGTTTAAAATCCACAGCGATTTGAAGAGTATTTTTAATAATATATAAACCTATTTAGAGGAATTTAAAATCCCTACTCATACCAAAAGTTATTGCAACAATACTATTATCACAGCTTAACCAAAATAGTTGCTTGTTATTTTAATTGAGGCATCAGTAGCAACGAACAATAATAGTTTCGACTTTAAGCTTGATATCTTGGCAGCTTAAACCCTTATTCGCCAGCCTCTTCGTTAATATTTAATGGTCTTGTGTTGCAGCTAAACTGCACGATAATTGCATTATTCACGGAATTTCATACGGTTTTTGCTGCTCTTTTCGAGCCTGCCTGAAATATTTTTTAGCTTGACCTACCTCAAGGCTTACAGAGCACTTAGCCGAGCCAGTTGCCAAAGGGGGGAGACGCAGTGTTGGGGATTTCGGATGGGAACTAAAACTAAAGCTCGACTAAAGCTTGATGATAAGCTCTGTAATGGCGCCATATGCACGCCGGTTGCTGCTGCTAAAAACCGCCAGCAACAACAATAAAATATACCGAAAAACCGCGTGAAAAGCGGAGAAAATAGGGAAAATAGAGGAGGAAAATGGTGAAAACCCGAGCGGGGACCTAGAGACAGACACACACTAAGTGAGAGAACCAAGTTATCAAAAGTAATTATCAACAAAAGACAGCAACAATGCCAGCAAGCGGCTTACGGAGCAGCACTAGGGGGTTAACGGGACCAGGGAATAGGGGGGTTAAAAGGAGCGCAGGGACGAGGTCCTGGCAACATGAGTAAGTCAGCGTTAATTAAGTCAGTACACAAAACAAATGGCCAGCGCATCTAAAAGTGCATTCCATTTCTGCAAAATTTGCATTTGTGTGGGGAGAAAACAGAGTTTTTGGGGTCTTTGTTTTTTTCTTTTTGTTTTTTTTTTTTAGAAGCTGGGTTTTATCTTCAGTCGAGAGCGGAATATTTCGAGCTTTAGACTTATATTTTTAAAGACTTATTCCTATTTTTGATACGATTTTATTTCTGGAAAAATTCAATGAAAAGGTAAAGTAAGTCCGTAGAGTTCACTAAACAAAAAAGAAAAGAAGTCCAAATTTGATCCTTTGTGCAGTTTGTATTCGAAATCGATCATAACAGAATACTACGCTGATTATTTTATTTATAATACGAACTTATATTTTATATCCATATTTTTATTTCAGATACTGCATAGAAATATTTATCAATATTATTGTTCAATATTGTTCAATATTGTTCAATACTGTTCAGAATTGTTAAATATTGTTCAATATTGTTCAAAATTGTTTAATATTATTTAATATAGTTTAATATTTGTTTAGAGTCTGTAAAGTAATTTAAAATCACTATTGTTTTCTTTGGCACCCTTTTGCAGTTTGAAGTTCCTTATTTAATTGGTATATTAAATTGAAATACTCAAAAATAATTTTAAAGTATTATCCCATTCGTGTCACGACTGAGTTTCCCATTTCTAAAATGCCCTCAAGCTCGGTGTGCTCATATTTAAAATCGCATTAAAGTTGAAGAGCTGAGCCGGCTGTCAGGGCAGCATTGACCCTGCAAACTGGGCTCAGACAGGCACAGGGCCACAGATACCAAGACATGTGTAATTGTGGCAGCAATTTAAGCTGCATCATGCAACATTCTCAAACCGGAAGTACGAGCTCATCGCACACATACACACACATTTATTTGGGGGCATTGAAACTTGAGGCCGGTTTCGGGCCTGGCACTCGGTTCTTGGTACTTGGTGGCTGATGCCTTTATTAAGCCAGCAAATAAAATCCAGAAACATCAAGGATACACTCAGGCTCATGCATAGTCAGGAGCAGTTGCCACAGCACAGTGCACAGAGGGAAAAATATGGGATTTATGTAGCACATAAATTAGTTATTTCATTAAGGAAATTGTATTTAGTTTAGATACTTGTAAAAGAGCTTATGAAAGAACTTCTGGCTCTTGAAATATTTTGTAAATATATGTATACGTATTTTCTATTAATTGATTTTGCAATTTTGAAGACTTTTCTGACAGTATTTCGAAGTAGCAGCAGCATCAGCATCGCATCCTTCACGTGTTTTGTATACAAGCCCAGGCAGTTGCAATTTATGCACACAACTTGTCAACGCAGGGGCGGCGGCTTGAATGGCTCCAAAGGGGTGCTGGAGGAGGGGGGACCAAGAAGTGAATAAGGGACGCAGTAAGGCGGTGCTTTAAGGGGGGCGAGGCATGGATGAAATGGGACGACATGCGGGCTCACAAGTGCTGCATTGGTTAGCCAGATGAGGGGTGATGGTTGGTGCTGGTCCCGGGATCAGGAGTGGGTCCTGGATTCTGGGAGGTTGAATGCTTGATAGCAGCAAGCAATTTACACCGCACAATGCGTTGACACACGTCGTCCGCAAATGTGCGGCCAGAAGACAATAGAGAAATAGGGAGCCCCAAGGAGCCAGGGACCCAAGGAGGATCCGCAGCCAGGCAAGCTTCGTGCCTCATTAAGCCAGAAAAGTGTCAAATGTCCTGCTGCCTGCCTGACTGCCTGCCAGTGGCATCTCATCGTTTGGCAGGAGTGAAGAGCCAGCAGCCAGTAGCCGGGATCTCCTGCAGCTCTAATCTCGAGCCTGAATTTACGACTCGGTGTCCCTTTAGTCGCTTTACTTTACTTCACTTTACACTAACACTTTCCAGTACCAACACCGACACCGACACGGACACCGACACCGACACCGACCCCGACCTCATAATTCACAAAAGTGTTGACAATGAAAACGAAATTCCCATTAAAATGCAATATGTTGCAGCAACAGTGTCCCAGCAGAACTCACATGGCCAGGACAAATGTTTATCTGGCTAAGAGTATCAGAATGTGGCCAGAGGGATTGGTGGGGAAAATGGGGAGTGGATATCGTTGGGAGTTGGTACATATTGGCTTGCCTCATGAATTTGTGCCTGTGAAAATTTACACAAAATTTATGATTAGATTTTCTGTGTATTTAGCCACGTAATTCAATTCACAGACTTTAATTGAATCGAGCACAGAGGCAGAGAGAGAGATAGAATTATTCAATTAAATGCCAACAGCAATGGAATTTCGAGTGATAAAGGAAGATTATTATTATAAGGGGTATCGAAAGGATTTAAGGGGTATTTTGGTTTTATGTCTATAAGAAACAAGCATCAGACGAGTTGACTTTGTGGAAGATTAAGTTAATTTTAAGACTTACTTACTTTTATTTAAAATGAAACTTGCCAAGCTTTGAATACTGGGTATCTCCTAGTCTGCTGCTTTCTTGCTCAGTATTACTGATGGTTTTCAAAAGCAGCTGTGTATTTGATATACTCAATTTAGTGGAAATTTACCTGTTAATTCCTTGTTGAAATGCCACACAGTATACAATTGAATAACTTCGAAAGCAGGCTTACATTTTTTCCTTTCCATTCCCTTAATTCATTTTGTTGCGGCCTCGTTTTAATTTAACAAATTAATTGTGTTATCCTTACCCGATAAATCTAAGCAGAAGTATTTATTAAATGCCCACGACAGGCCTTTATTTTTGTTAACAAGCTTAATTTACATGCACAACTACCGGAAATAATTCTTGTTAATTCCCAACGTTTTTATCCGCATTTAATATCAGTTTTTCGCTTTCGATTCAATTAAATGTAGGCAAGGCAACCAATTAAAGCGATTATTTCAAGTGAAATTTAAATTATTATTCTGCATGCATTTCCTTTTTCCTCTTCAAGGCTGAGGTCCGCCCCGGGGGAGAATTTTGTGTGGCTGGCTCTAATCGTTCTTTTGATCATTTTGCGGTTGATATATAAGCTTTTTGAGGTGGTAAGCGGAAATCGAGGGAAAATGTGGAGGATTAAACGTAACGCCACTGCTGTGGCTTAAAGACATTTATGAAAGTTGCGGGATTTTGTGCGTCCTGTAAAAATGAGGACCTTGAAATCAGTGCGCGGCTTACACACACATAAAGGAAAATAAAACTCGAACAGGAAGTGCAGTAAAAGTTTGGGAAATTGCCTCTCAAAATTGTGTTACGCATAAAATAACACATTTGCCGGCTCACTTGGCAGGAAAAACGGCAGAGATCCTAATGCCCAAGGATTATGCACAAAATATTGTTTGCTCACTGAAACTGAAATTGGAGATATATATGTACATATACGTGTTTCAATATATATAAAATATATATACAAATCAGAGACAAAAATCAGCAACAAATGCTGTTTCATGCTGCGTGTGTTCGTTTTGCTTTTTTATTTGCTTCACTGTTGCTTTTTTGCTTTATTTTTTGTTTCGCTGGCCAAATAAATTGAATTATTCCGACACGCAGACACACGCACATGTCCGTGTTTATTTCCTGTGTGCCACATGGCGTATGCGTTATATTTTTTTTTAGAACCAAAGTCAAACACTTTTCTCCTTCATTTCGAGCTTGTTGCTTTGATTGGCTGCTTTTGCTGCTGGTCTTGCTCCCGTTTGATGTTTGCTAAACTAATTTGGCTGAAGCAGCAATAGCAGCAGAAGTAAAGCGAGGGAAAGCAGCAGTGGGAGCGTTGAAAGTTTCCCTTGCTCCTGTTTGCATATCAAGTATACGCAACGTTGATTGGATTTGTAAACTGACCAAGGCACTGTCCTTCGCCTCCTTGCCCCTCGTTAGAGGCAGCAGCTTAATAATCATCTCTGCTTAAAGTACAGCGCAGTGCACAGAGGTATACAGGTACACTATAAATATTTTTTTAGTACAATTTTAATGCCTTTTTTTTATTTGATAATATTTTGCATAATAAAAGAATATCTTGAAAAGCTTAAAAGTAGTTTACACGGAAAAATTATATTTTTAAATGTCTGAAAAATAGTTATGTTAAGTTAAATTTTTTTATAAAAAGGTGTTGAAAAATAAGAAACTTATTAATAGAAATTAAAAACCCATAAAATTTACGACAGAAATTCAATTCTTTTAATTTATATCTAATAGAACTTCTAATTACTACAAAAAAATTGTATATAATTTTAAAAAATTATATAAGAAAATGAGTTTAGGGACTAAAATAATATTTAAAATCCTTAAAAATCAATTTACTATATGGTAAGATCATTTCATAATTATAATTAAGGTAAATATGCTTTCTATATGTGTATCTCTTCTATTTGTAATATTAAAGTACCCTTTTTCCACTGTAAACTCACCGTGTCAAGCTAAGTTACGGACTGTGTGCGTGTGTGGGTGTGTGCGGGTGGCGTTATCCTTGGCACGTCCTGCAGGCATCGACGTTGGGCCTGTCATGTTCACCTTCGCCATGGAAATCTGACAAGATATGGCATCTGCTCTCCCCGTCACCGTATGTTTGTGCATATAGATATTGCATTTTCGGAACGAGGGCCACGTCGAATGGGTTAACACCTCCGTACCCATAATCGTTCACATCCGAGTCGTAAAAAGACAAAACCAGGACATAATATGGCCACTTGATAATGCCAAAGAGGTTTCCGCATCGTTGCGACAAAGTGTGTGTGAAAGAGACTGAAGGATACCCAAAGGATGCCCCTGGGAGAATATTAGCCTAGTGTTTTTTGTGTTTTTTATTTTGTGATATTTGTTTATATATAAAATGGAGGAAAACTGATTGGTAGTTAATACAAAAATCCGATAGAGAGAGAAGAGCACTAGGCTTTTTGGGGATTCTAGATACTTTTGTTATAATTTATATTTAGAATGATCTCCCTTGGAATGTATATTATTTGGTAATAATGAATCCATTTTTTATTCTTTTAATACTTTACTTAATCTAAGATTTCTTTAATTTTAGTGTTGTGAGAAGACTCACCTGGAAAACATCTGAATGATGGCTTACTATCCCATCACTCAAGTTAATTTTCTCGAGCCCCACAAAAGCAGCTCGTTAAAGAACGCGTAATAAAGCTTTGGCCAAGACTGTGGCTGGCACTCTGCCGCATCCATAAACTGGAGGTGGCAACTAAGAGTGACGTCATAAATTTTGGCAAGTCCTTAAAGTGGCGGAAATAAAACCCCCACACCATCCTACCCTGCAGTGCATTGTCTTGTGGCTAATGAATTTATGTTGCCGCTGTTTCAGTTGTTATTTTTGCCGGTTACCATTTTGATGAAGACGACGACGACTACGAAGACGATGATGAGGAAGAGGGGGAAGTCCAACTTAAACTTTAACCGGGGCGAGTTGATTGTCTTGTACTTGATGAGTCTCGGTAGCAAGAAGTTGGTACAACTGACACTGTGGGAAATGATAGAAAAATTGTCTGATTTATTTGGTTTTATTTAATTTTTTTAAATATATTTTAAGTCTCTGAAATTAATTTATTATATCTTAAGTAAGTAAACTTTGTGCTCAATATTCACCATAAAATTTAATAATATAAATGAGGGCACCGCTGGTAGAGGCTAAATCGAAAATGGTTTCATTAGCAAGGGGACAGGGACAGGAACAAGACCAGAAAGAGAACAAGAGCAGGAGCAGCAGCAGCAGACCGACCAGAATATCCATCAAAGTTTTCACTCGGAGCAAAGGAAGACACACAGCCAGGACATAGCCAGCGTCCCCAGCTGGCAGACACCTAAGAGTCTCCTTTAGGAAGTCAAATTATGCAGCATGTGCATGATTGATTAACTTTGAATGGGGCGTTGTTCGTGATTTGGCAAAAAGAGAAAAGAAAATGCAAAGAACGGAGAACGGAGAACGCAGAAAGTAGAAAGTGGAAAGTGAGGTGAACCCAATAATCTCACAAAAGAGTGAAAGGGAAATGTGGCAGGGACACGGACGACTGACACTTAATTAGAGGCACGCCGGAAACGGAAACGGAAACGAGATGCATGGCCATCAAGTGGGTCGTGTGCGCACCGCCGGTGGAAACCAAGCAATTTGCACGCCAGGATGTGCAAGGTCGCCACGATGTCACTGTGATGTATGCATATTGCTTGGCAACGTGTCTGCCTAGAACTTGAGCGAAGGACCACCAGAATTAAATCAACAGAAATTATCCTTACACTGTGTAGCTAATTGACCAATGGTTTTTCCATTACCTTTAAATGGGATAAGTGATTGATTCATTAGAGGTTCTATTTTCGGTTTAATTTAGTTTTTGTTCTAGGTACTGTTCTTTGGTCGCCGAAGGTCGATTAATCAGCTTGTCTTTAGTTTTTTAGTTATTTCGGTAATTGATTTTTAATTCGTTCTTTTATTTTTGAAGAAAAGTGAGTCAGTGTTTCCTTTAAATCTAAACTATCTTTAATTGTATTCAAGGTTGTTTGATCTTAAAATTTCTTAGAACATTTTCCATAATGCTTATTTAAAAGTCCCAAAGCGCAGCTCTCTTTAAGTTTCATGCCAAATTGAATAAAATTTCGCCCCCTTCTGTATTGAGTTATTGCGAAATTAGAAAATGTCTTCGTATTCGTATTTCAGGATTTTATGCCCACGAGGGAGTTTATTTCCATTTGGCTGTAGCTGTAGCCCAGCTGTTACTGGGTTGCCAGTAAAACATTAAATTGGGAGACAGGAAGCACCAGAAATGTGGGGCGTGATTGGGGTTGGGCTATTTGTTTTGTCTTGAAATGCTTCTGGTTCAGTTGCAGTTCATGTCCTTCTGCATGCTAGGTTGCGTTTCCATGCTCTTATATCCTTGCGACTTTAAGGGTGGCTATTGGTAGTCAGGCTCCTACCGGGAAATGCAGTGCCCAACCATGATAAACAAATTTATTTGGAACATGAAAAGGTTAAAACTTTCGTTTCTCTTTTTCGATTTTCTATTATTTAGCCCTTTTCCGGTGTGATTTGTCTGGAAGTCGTTGAGCTTGCCTGTAAAACCAACTAATGAGTGCAAAAAAAATGAGGGAAATCCCCCTTTGAAAATGGGGATTCACTGCTAGGGCTCTCCCTGGCATATTTTCAGCATATTTCGGGCGGACTTTCTATCTCGGCAAGGACATCATGATTGCGGCCACAGCGCAGGAAGTGCACAGGAAGGAGAAGAGCAAAGGGGCGTGGGATAAGAGAAAGAAGAGCGGAGGGGGAGATGGAGACGCGGGATTCCTGTGCATAATTGAAATTCCAGCCTAAACGCGTTTGTAACGGGAAATTGCGCGCGTAGCCGAAAAAGCGAAAAACCGGACGCAAGGATGCGAATACGGATGCGAAAATGTCCACTCCACAAAAACAGTTTATACTTATATTAAAGTTTTTTTTTTTTTTGTATCAACAATTACACCCATTTTTGGGGTAAAAGAAAAATGTGGAGAAACATAGAAAACATTCATCGTATATAATAAACAAATATATTGAAATGTTTCTCTGGTCTGATGGAATGAACAACTGGAAATAGATTTTCTTTTGATATTTATAATTAAATCAGATTCAATTATTGAAATGCTGCACTTCTTCTTTTAGCCTTTTAATTTAGTTTATTACAATGTTAAGCCAGTTATTATTAGTTTTATTATCAATAAACGATAATAAATGTAATAAATTAAGCTAATTGTTCAAAAATATATAAAACAAACAAATATTTTCTAACTAATAATAAAGAACCATATATATGCGAATAATAAAACAAACGCATAAATGAAATACCTTTGGGTGACATTTTGGCAGAATCAGCAATGCAAGAAACGTGAGATGAGAGGTGAGTGCGCCGAAAATGTAATTAATTTCAAACCAAATAACAATAATTATTGCGTTGCAGCACTGTGCCGCTGTTATTGTAGTGGTAATTACATTTCGTAAACATATTACGCCCCGGGGAGGTCAATTGCCACCCCCAAAACTCAAAACCACCCAGCCATTAGGGGATTATCATAAAAAAACAAATTTCAAATTTGAATTTCGAAAAATGTAAACAGCTGTTACACCAGCGTTGCCACCTTTTAAGGAGAAAACGAACCTGCGCGCGATAATTGCGCATGCTTGAATTTTCCAGTACGTTTACTAGTTTTCCATCGGAGCTCGTGTGGGAAATGAGCTGTGATAAGTTGGCCAGTACACGCCGAGCTATCAGACCGCCAAGACGCGCATTTTCGAGAATTTTAGTACACTCTATTTCTTATCAAAGGCAGCCAAGCGCTGTAAACATAGAAAATATCTTAAAGATAATATACTGCCAAGTGAAATAAACGTAAAAGTAATTTAATAATCTATAATAAACGTAACTAATAACTGCCGCGCATCCAATAAACTGAAAATAAAATATCTGCATAAAAATTGTTCAAAATTTGAACAGTAACGCACTTTGCCAGCGCTGGCAACCCTGCAAGCCGCTCTCTAACTCCCGCTCTCTACCGCCGCTCTCTCCGCAGTGCTGGACAATGCCGCGCGGCCAGTGTTGCTCAACTCGCGAACGCCGTCTGATTTTTAGCAGCTAGAAATGTTTTGTGTGTGTTTGTTTAATGTTTCTTTAGCGTAAAGAGGCAAAACAAATGATCAAATACGATGAAAATTAAGTGAAACGAGTGCGGCGACTGTGCGTGCGCAATGCAATACCGCGCGGCGTGCGAGGATCCGGATCCCCAGACCCACTGCCCGTGCCCGCGGCCGCGACCGCTCCCCCGCGCCACCCTCGCCAAACAAAACGGTGTGTGGATGTGCCTGTGTGCAGTAAACGCGCCAGGAAATGAGAAATCATAAAAATAAAAGAGATTATGAACGAAAATCGGGCAATGCCAGTGCTTAAGTTAATAACAACACTCACGTCGATTGACTAACTAAAAGAAACGTCCACAACATGAGCGACAAATAGTGTAAATCGTGCATTGTTGTTGTTGTTGTTGGAACCCCCGCCTGCACACATAAGCAAGCACGCCCGCTCTCTCGCACACACACACATAAGCAGCCTCCAAAAAAAAACTACGATTCCCCAAAAAAATATTATAATAATTACAATAATAACAAAAAGAGAAGCGCAGCCATACGAAATTGTGAAAAATAATAAATAAATGTAATATAAAAGACACAAGTAAAAAGATGAATTAATAAAAGAAATTTAATAAAAGAAATTAACTAAGAAATTAAAAAAAAAAAATAAATTAAAAATAACACCCAAAAAGGCGGCAATTAATAAAATAAATACACAATAATATCAGTTTAATAAGGGGAATAAGTTCCTCAAATTATAATAAAGATAAGAACAAGTCATAAAAAACTGAATTGGACTCCAAATGGCAGTTTAAAAAATTTAAATTTGATTATAACTAAAAAAAGGGGTTCCGCTGGGAAAAGGTAGCCCCAAAAACCCCATTGAAATACCAGAAATTGCATCAAAAAATCAGCCACAATTTTGGATTTAAAAGTTATATTAGAAAATAAACAAAATGCAGGCCAAGAAGCGTTACATACTGGTCTTTGTATCCTGCGCTTTTTTGGCCTACGCCTACTTCGGGGGCTACAGGCTGAAAGTATCCCCATTGCGACCCCGTAGAGCCCAGCACGAGTCCGCCAAGGACGGCGGAGTCCAACCCCACGAACAGTTGCCAGGATTTCTGGGCTCGCTGGAGCTGCAGGAGCTGCAGAAGCTGCAGGGTAACCAGTCCCGGAATCCGGAGGATATCCCCAAATCCAGTAGTATTACTAGCACCCGAAGATACGACTGCCGCATGGAGACCTGCTTCGATTTTACGCGCTGCTACGATCGCTTCCTGGTCTACGTTTATCCACCGGAGCCGCTGAACTCCCTGGGCGCGGCTCCACCCAGCTCCGCCAATTACCAGAAGATCCTCACTGCCATCCAGGAATCGAGGTATCACACCAGCGATCCCACAGCCGCCTGTCTCTTTGTCCTGGGCATCGACACCCTGGACAGGGACCTGCTCTCCGACGACTATGTGCGCAACGTGCCCTCGAGGCTGGCACGGCTGCCGCATTGGAACAACGGGCGAAACCATCTCATCTTCAATCTATATTCGGGCACCTGGCCGGATTACGCGGAGAACTCGCTGGGCTTCGATGCCGGCGAGGCGATCCTGGCCAAGGCCAGCATGGGTGTCCTCCAGCTGAGGCACGGCTTCGATGTCAGCATTCCGCTCTTCCACAAACAGTTCCCGCTGCGAGCCGGAGCCACCGGATCCGTGCAGTCCAACAATTTTCCTGCCAACAAGAAGTATTTGCTGGCCTTCAAGGGCAAACGGTGAGTGTGAAGTTTGGAATTTAATATTAAATATTTAATCTTATCAATGAATTAATTAATAAACCTTTAACTCAATTTTAATGGGATTTTTAGAGAGCAAATTAAATCATATAATTATGTATTTTTAAAAGTATTATGGTTGGTTTATGGATGTTAGCTGCTAATAAATAAATAAATTTGTGTATTTCGTGGAAAAATGTCAAGATTAATCGCTGACCTTTGGTTGATTGCGTTTTTAGAATTCTATCAAAAATTTAATCTTTTAGTAGCTGTTTATAAGCTTTTATAATGAAATTGTAAAGGTGTAAGATTGACTTGATGTCTTAAATTTATATATTTACTTATATAGTTACCCTATTTTCGCTGTAAAAATTTTTTTTAAATTTATTTAAAGGGAATTTAATTACACAGAAAGACCAAGACAGCCGAAATCTATTATTAATTCATTTTTCATATCAAATACCAAGAGTTTTGGGCTATGCTCTGCACACGGACAATATTTATATATTTTTCATATTTTTGTAAATATAAGAACTGAGGCAAAAATTTATTAATAGGGTCTTTGGATCACTTAAAGAATTTCGTAATATATTCAGATATACAAACACCATTTGAACATAATGTTTATCCTAATATAAAATATTTAAGGGAAAATTTTAAAGAGTATCTCTTTCTTTGATGTTTTTTAAAGTAACAGAAATAACAATACACTTTGGAAATGTAGAACAAAAATAGGAAAATAGCTTCGGGAAATAATTAAAACAATTTTAATCAATAGGAATATTGAGTTTTATTAACTTATTTGTTATCTTGAGGATTTTCTTTTTTCCTGAGGCAAACTTTTGATTGAAATACTTGAATAAATATTAAGGAACTTCAAAAATAAGCTAAATAACTCTTCTGGCATGTTGGCCATGTGGTTACAGAAATAATCTTATATATCCGGAGGATGTAATCTTTAAAGCGAAACTGGATTCAGTGGAGCGAATTGAATCTTTTAAGTGTTTGATGTGGAGAAAAGTAATTTATATAAAAGCAACTGTCAAGACTCTAAAGAGAATATTTAATACGAGCTATAAATTCTTAATATTTAAAAAGAGTGCCAATAAGAACAAGAGGGGGATTGGAAGTTGAGCACCTTTAAAGATAGAATTGCTAAGAATCTATAATGCCACAACACTTCCAAAGGGTAAAGGGGTACAGGGTAGTCTTTAGTTTCGCCACCAACCGGACTAACCCCCATTTGAACCCGACGTCTGGCTTAGTCAGGCGGCAAATTGCAGGTTGCATCTATCGATGCCAATTCCTCTGTTCGCCCAAAAAAAAAAAAAAAAAAAAAAAAACAGAAAACAAAAAAGCACAGGCAAGGGCCTGCAGGAGCAAAGGCGAAAACCCAATCGAAATCCGAAACGTTTCACTATTCCGAGTTTCGAGTTTCCTAGCAGGCCTAGGCATTTTTTGTGTGTTTCTTGTTTTTGTTGTTCTTGTTGTTTTTGTTGTTGTTCTAAAGAGTCCCCATTCAAATTGAAAAATTGTCTAGCAAAGCGTCATTCGTCATGTCCTTCCATATTCCAAGTTGTTCCTATTTGTGGGCCTCCTGTCCCTTCGGTGTGTTAGTTACTTTTTTTTTTTTTGCCTGCTACTCTTTTGTTTGTCTTCGCTTTATTGTTGTTTACTCGCTTTGTGCCGCCCACAACAACAAAGGCAGTGGCAATAGCAGCAACAAGGACTAGGATGACGCTTCCTTTGACATGTAACTCGATTCAATAGCTGGCATCGAGACACGGGGGAAAAATATAGGAATTTTTACCATAAATAATGTCAGGAAATATGAAAATGAAGCGAAAAATATCTTCTTATAAATAAATTATAATAAATTCAGAAGGGACCAAGACATAATTTGTGGCCTTAGTATTTCGAGAGATTCAATGTTTAAAAAATATATATCCTGAATAAAAAGGTATTTAATAATTAAATTAAAACTTTTTCATAAATTCTGTATATTCCTTTTAACGCTTTAACAGATTTTTTCCTATGTATTTTCTGTTCGCCTGACCTTTGCCCTGTATTAATGTGTGCCTGGTGTGTGGGTGGCATGGCTGTCTAAGGCTAGGACTCCTCCGCATCTCACCTGATATCCACGTGGCGACATGAGCTCATTGTGTCCTAATTTAAAATTGATTTTCACCCCCCTTGGACGAACCTTCGATAGTGAGGCACGAGGAACAACTTCAAATATATCTATGGAAATTCCATGAGGACACGTTTCATTAAGCTAAGTGCTGGCCAACAGCAATTAACACTCTGGCAATTAATATGCTACAAGGAATGGAGTGGCACTTCAAAAATAAAGATACACACATTCCAAAGCCATTAGGGAGCTGAAATAAAATAAAAGAGAAGGAAGAAAGATTTGCTTTCAAGATTTCCAGGGGGAGAGAGAAAAGATGAGAGGTTTCGTTATAACTATATTAGGAATATATGAAATCAAGACTTTAGTTTTAAATAAGCATAAATAATGAGTTGTTTTATTTTCTTTGTTTAATGTGGTTAAAACTGTGACATGTAAATTATTCATTTCCCTTTTGGCAAAGTTATTGAATTGAAAATAGAGTTCAACATTTTATGATTTTATTTATGGTAATTAAATAGTAAAGAAGTGTGAGAAAAACCACAAAGCACAAATGAATTTAAACCACAAGCACCTTGATAATTGTAAAACATATCTGGCACTCTTTTAGCCCGATATGCCCTCATTGGTTTTGTGTTTTTTTGTGGCATTGCCAAAAGAGTTCCAGTAAAAACATCTACTGGGGAAACAACGACGGCAACTGCAAAATCAACAAACACCCAACATGGCTGAGAACGATGAATATGTTCGAGGCTACGCAAAAGTGATGTTAAAGTTGTTAACAACACATGCACACACACACCCACACATGATGAGGGAGGGTTAATTCCCCCATCCTTCCCCGTTCCCCTCACTTTGCGCAAACAATTAAAAGCGAAAGGAACGACACATGCCGGGCCACTTTACAATTATGCGTCCAAACACCAATACAGTGGAAACAATGAGAACTTGAAAAATATTTTATAGTATTCCAAAATATATATTTGAGACTTTAATTTGATTTAAGAAATTATAAAAATAGCTGTAATATAAACTCTTTGAAAATGTTTAAAAAAATGTATAATGTAGGAATAGCTTTTTACAAACTCGCAGAATTTATTTATGGTTTTAAGCAAAGCCTTAATAATTGTATTTCTCTATTTCATAAACCAAATACATTTAATTAATTATCTAACTTAATTTAATTTAAACAAATATTTGCACTAAAATAATGTCACACGAATGTTATTCATTCTTTACCCATCTGGCCGTCGAAAGAAGCCTTACCCAACTAGCCACATATCCCAAGGCCGCTTGCCAGCGAAAAGCACCCACAACCACCCACCAGCAGCACCCACCATCAGCACCCACATTTACATACCCCGTCGCCTGGACATTCTTTGTGGCCTCACTTCCCTGCGAAAACTGTTGGAAAAGTTTTCTTTCCCGGTTTAATTGCTGCTGGCTCTCGTCCGTACTTCGTGTGTGAGAATTGCGGGATAAATGGGAAAAGTGAGGGGAAAATATAAGCGAAAAGGGCGGGAAAATGTAAGCGAAAGGGATGCAGTGGCAGGGAGTGGTAGGGAAGTAGGGAAAAGGGAAAGTGTGTGTTGCTGAACACAGAGTTAATCTGTGGTTTGGGGAGTCTGCATTTGACATACTCCTAGCTTCCGCTTCGTGACCAATTCGCCAAGAAATTGTCTGAGATTGGGGATATATATGTATAATCGATGCCGTAAACAGGTTCCACAGAGAGATCATCAATATGGTTAGCAAAAAAAAAACTTTACCATTATCAATCATTGGCGTTAATAAAGCTAAGGCTAATCGATAAAGTCAGCCAATCTTTTGACAGCCAACGCAAATTTTGGACTTTGATTAAAACTTTTCAATGCTTAGCGTGAAGGTTTTGACATCATTTATAATTTTGAAACAAATTATTATGAAATCCCGATATTTAATTCAGATATTATTACTTCAATAAAATGCAAGCTGAAGATTCACCTAAAACCAAAATAACCTTGAAAGATTCCCCAAAAACACATCTAATAAGCAGAGAACAGCACAATTCCTATTGACTAGAGTACTCGGCAGCAATTTCTGAGGGGATTCCCAGGGGAGGACACAAAATCAACTTGCAAACTTTTTTACTCTCCAGAAAACGAATGAGCAAATTGTGTAACCTTTTCCCAGGTGCCAACGTCTTCGTTTCGCACGTTCTTGGCTTCGTTTTTATTAACCTTTCATATTGCCGCTGATGGTGTGCGAAGCTCATATGCTCTGGAAATATATTGTATTTATGTACACACAGGCATATCCGCTATCTATAAGTTTGCGTTTTTGTGACAATTGTTCGCCGCTTAACAGAAACTTGATGGGGGTTTTTATGAGTGAGTTTCCGCAATTAGAGGAAAAACTTCACCCAGCTGCCGGCAAGCAATTCACCTCGAAGGACCCGGCAAGTTGTGCTCATAATTTGGTTTCCTCCAATTAGCACAGAGGGAGAAAGACCGAAAGCGACGAGGACATTTGCAACTCACTTGGCATTGGCAATTATTTATTATTACTTTTACCCCAACTTGTGCTGCATCGGTTGGGTAGCTTGTTGTTTTGCAAAGCTTTTTTGATTGACTAGAAGCCAACATCTATAAATGGGTTAGATCACTGAGAAAAACGGGTTCTAAAAAGAGTAAAATAAAAGTATTTAAGTCAAAGCCAGATCATTATAATTTAAGAAATTCTTTTGGGGTACCTACAACATTTTCTCAAAGTTCCTTATACACTTGATTTAAACTTAAATAAAGTTTGAAAAGTTTAAAGAACTCTCTCAAGTAGAAATCAATCTTATTCCCTATTTTTATTAAAATATATAAAAATACATAGTAGATACTGTATATCTTACCAAATCGTAACAGAACGTGTTCCCCGGCTTTACATACTTTTTGAAGAGTGAACTTTTGATATTTGGAATTCGCTGCACATGTCCATCCATTGCTCTGAGGGATGTAGTTGGCTGTTGGCTTCATCTCTCGCTGGTTTAGTTAGCTTTGAGTTTCATTTGGTTTGGGATTTGGCCGTGGATGTCGATGTGGATTTGGTTGTCGGTCGGTCGGAGGATGTTGAATGCTCTGTACATCGGACGCCGGACCCGGGACGTTAACGTTGTTGCCCAACATGCGTAGTTGGCCCTGGCAAATTGCAATTGCATTTTACTGGCAAACATTTTTTGCTGCCACTTTTCCATGAACCCCCACAAATCGCTCAAATCAATTCGTTGCGGTTCGCATTCGGTTTTATTTCATTGCGATTCGATTCGATTCGCTCCGCCTTTGCTGTGGGTTAAAAATAAGCTCCTCCATCGAGCTTTAAACCTAATTAATGTTTCACAAAATCAAAATTCGATTGGGGAGAATTCGCTTGGCCTTGGGGAATTTTTGTTTAGTGCAAAATCTAATCAGAAACCAAGTAAATTGCCAGGTGCTTCTGTATTGTTGGATATAAAGGAATGAAACGAGAAGAAAATCAGAATTACTGAGCAAAATTGCCAAGTGGAAGAGAAGTTTTCCTTTATTTATGGCCAAGCAGCTGTCCATTGTATTGTAATTCAGTCATTGCCTTCTCGTAATGCAATTTTTGTATTTTAAAATGCATTTTCCAGGGGTAATTATCAATCCATTTTGATCATTAATGAGTGATGCAATTATTAAAATTCAATTAATTGTATTGCCAGCAATTTTCGTGTTAATTTTTGACATGAGAAAAATAATAACACTATAAATTGGTGGTTTAACAAGTATTTAATGTTGGTTTTCGGTTAAGAAATATATAAAATATGAAACAATTACTTTGACAAATATTTATAATATATTTTGCAAACCATTTCGTATGTTTTAAGGCTCTTTAAAAATTCTCTACACATTCTGTTAGGGGATAAGCACCACCTGAAGCCATTTATTCACCAAACATAGGTTTAATATATTTTTAAAATATCCATTTTGTTGTTCAAAACTTTTAAAATTCCAACGGCATTCCATAAATGTTTCACATAAACCAAGGCAAAATATTATACAAAAATACATGCCTTCAAGAGATGCCGACGAGTTGAATTGATTATGGGTTTGGGCCGGGTCAGGCCGGGCCCTTAAAGATGCCAATAACCAGACGAGTGGCACGAGGAGGAGGAGGAGGCGGGAGCTGCCCCCTTCCAAGCAACCTTATCGGGCGGGAACCTCGACCAAGTACTCGCTACTTATGACGTGTAAGCGGCTCGAACAGTTTATGCGATTTGCAGCTTTATTGATGGCACGTGCCGAAGCGGCCGAAAAGAGGGGGATGGTGGCTGCTACCCCCTGGAACGTGTGAAATACTATCCGCCATAATCCGACCCTCTTCTCCACCCCTCCCCTGCCGCTTCCTTGAGAGACTCATTATCAATGAACTCGGCATTCGGCGAGGTTATCGCACTGGAATTCCGCGTCCATCTCATTTCAGAATTTAGCGACAGCCGCGAGCAATTTAAAAACAGTTTCTAAATTGCCTCGAATTTCCAGGCTGCCAAGTATCGCCTCCCTCTGACATCCACTAAGTGACATTAGTTGGCACTTTATGCAGATTTCTGGGTTATTTTTTCTTTTGGCTTTCGTCTCTTACCAGGCTTAAGGTCAGCCAAGCGTGCGTGTTTGGGTGCCAAATAAAAGTCAATAAAACGGCAGCAAAGCAACTTGATGACCATAAATAATTTTTATGTTCAATGTTTCTTTGGCTGCCAAGCGAACTGCGTCAAATTAACTGCACAAAATGATTTGGCGATAAATAGATAGCAACAAAAAAAAAAGAGGAAACAAAAGGGAAAATCCCTCAAATTTATTTAGCCGAAAACGATGGATGAATTCGAATTGTTTCAGTGGATTGACCTCATAAAATTGTTGGAGGTAAAGCTGAATTTATTCGCATTTTTTCTATGGGAAAATATTAGCTTTATTTATAAGCTTCATTTAAGGATATATTTTATTAGAAGGAATATTACTTTTCAAGGCATAAACAAACAAGCAAAAGAAATGTTTTGAATGAAAATACTTTTAAATACTAAATATACAAATTTAAATTGTGTTTCAGGATGGGTTTTAGTAGAAAGAATAATACAAAAAAAAGTTAGTTTATTATTTGTTCAGCTAACAAATATTTTATACAAGGAAAGTATTGAATTTCCTTTATTAAAAAACTTTACACTACAACCTAACCAATTTATATTCATTTTCGTTTCGCAACGTTACCCACTTCAACTCAATTAGCACTCCCAAACATTCCTCGACTTTTGCAGCCGCATAACGAGTTTCCGCAAAAATCTTTTAGTTCTTAACTTTGGGCATTCACTCGGAGCAAAAATAAAATTAAAAAAAAAGGCAAAACCTCATTCTGGGCACTCTGAACAAATTATAATTCAATTGCACTCAATTGAGTGCCACCCAAAGGGTGGGGCAGGAGCTCAGCTCAGGACGAGGTCGTGGGGGAAACCACTAAAGCCACCAAACAATTTAACCACTCATCCTCACATACTTGGCGTTTCATTTTGCGATTATAATTCCGAATACGGATGGCACAGCGTTAATGAAATACAATAAAAACATTTAATTTTAATCCTGTTTTGTAATGAGTCATGATGAAGTGCAGAGGGAGAGTGGATTCGGTTGGAAATGCTGGCAGGCCAGATGTTTGGCCGAGGATTGCACAAAGTTTGGCCTAAATATGCGATGGCCTCTGGTTGGCAAAAATGTTTTTTAATTATGCCTACATGTGTGTGTGCGCTGCCAGGGTGTGTCCGTGTGTGCGTTGGTCCTTTCACTTGAAAGGACTCGCCTCTCGGGCTCTTGGTTTTGCGGTTCTTGTCCGTGCTAAATGCGCATATGGCGCGAAATGAATTTTCGCGGAGCAAAAATGGAAAGCTGAGAGGGATAGCCATAACTGCTGTGCTGGGAAAAAGGCTTATAAACAATGCAAATATCTAGTAGGAGGAGTTTAAATTTAAACTAAACAAAAGCAGAACTTACTAGAGTTTTTAGAACCCTTAAAAATGTGTCTAAAATTATGCAATACAATTTCGTAGTGTAAAGATGTTTTTTCACCATGCAAAATCTTGTAGCATAATTTTTAATATCTTTTTTTTAAGGCTTTAAATAACCTAGTATATGTAACAAAATAAATTGAAACAGTTCTTGTTTGTTTATATATATTTTAAGCTTCTGAGAATAGTACAAATGTAATATTTATGTATATATAATCTTAATTTGAGAATATGTAATATACATTAATTTTAAATATAAACGTAAGTGTTCAAGAATTTATTTAAAGATATATTCAAAAACCTTTACAAATATCTGGGAATTTCTGAATATTTCGAGTAACATTTATGGTATTTCTTTGTAATATTTCCCTCACAAAGTCCAATACTCTCATTATTTTACCGAGACCCGCTCACGCACACACTCGGTAACCCAACACACAGCCTTACATAGTTGAAATAATATTTCATGTGTGCACTTCTCAGCCAACAACTACAACAACCACAATAACTACAACAATCACACCAACTACAACAACAACCAAAACTATAACAACTACAACAACCACTAAAAGAAAACACGCATACCAACATTGTTGTTGCTTTTGTTGCAAGCTTTGTTGCTTTTGCCTCTGCAGTGCATTTATTTATGTTTGTTTTTTCCATTATTTTTATGCTCGCCAAAGTTTCAGCTTGGAGTTGGCTTTAAAGATTTTGGCCCGGCTTTTGCCTACTTTGGGGATCTGTTTTAAATTTATGGGCGTGGAAAAACGAAAGGGGCGGGCGGTGTGTAGTAGGAGGCGTGTGTTAATGTAATTATGATAAAATGCGTCACCGCAACGAGTTGAATGGGCTTTTCGCCCATTCATTTTCGGGATGGGTGTGGGAAGGGGGGAGGGGTTGCCCCGGAATTTCCCGCCGCGCTTGTTGTTGAACAAATTTGTTGCCAAAAACACGCAGCAACACTTGAGTACACGCGTCGTAGAAAACAATAAATTTATAAACGTTCGTCCTTCCATCCTTTTCGGCTTTTCCCACTCGGTGTGTGCGCCGCACTCCGGAGTTATGCCAACAATAATGGCGCAAAACGTTCTCTGAAGAGGAGCCAGAGGATGGTGGGGATATGTACGAAAGTATAACCCCATGGAAGAGACCCTGACAAATGGGTGTTTTTCGGAGGCAGAATGGATAGGAAAGATATAGAGAAAAGGAGAGGGCAGGCTCTTCTGTTGTGCGTACGTGCTTTGGCGAAGGAGTTTCCAAAGGATTCCATTTCCCAAGAACCAAGAACCAAGAGAGCCTGCTGTGCCTTAGCCTGAAAATTGTGCTTTTTGTTTCGAAATCTTGCAGTTACAATTTTTTCGTATAGGGTGTATCTTACATAAGAAATTTCTGATTGGATTCTGATATTGGAAAAGGGTCATATTTATTATAAGAATAAATAAGAACCAGTTCTTGGTTTGTATAAATTCATTGCATACTTTTTAGCTTGCTTTGATCCTGTTTCACCACACATTTAATTGTGCTTCTCTCTCATCTACTTACTCTACAACTCCCTATTTAGGGTTTTAATTTAAGAGCTTTTTTACTAGAATAAAGATAAACTCTGCCATATGCCAGGGCTTACTAACTATGAGAAATTCTACAATGTTGTGCCAGGCGAAAATCCCCTAAAAATCCAGCTTAGTAATGTCCCCATGCAAGCTCATCCAAACTTCGTTTCTGAAATGTAAACTTTATTTCCTTTTCGCTTCTCCTCGTTTTTGTACTTCAAAAAATGTATTTTAGCCCGAAGAAGCGTCACGTCATGTGTTTGTCTGTGTGAGTATTTGTGTATCTGTGTGTGTGTGTGTGTGCGGTGGAGTATCTGTGTGTGGCGTGTGGTTATTCCCGCTTGCTAAACAATGAAACTTTATTTGCGATATTTCTGCTCACTTCCTGGGTTCCCGTTCCCGTTCCCCGGCTATGCCTTTGTTTCCCCATTTGGGTTCTGCCTTTCGTGGCGCTGTTTCTGTTGTTATTGCATTTTCATTGTTTGTTATTTACTTTGGCACTTTTGCTCTGTTACAATTTTTAGTTGAGCGACCGACCGACAGACAACAACGACGACGCTGATGTTATTTATTGCCCAACAATGGCAACAGCAAAAACAGGGCCAAAAGTGCCGGCGAATCCGCTCACGTTTCAAATAAATTGATTAAATTTCATGACACTTCATCATGCCGCAGCCGGCAACAACAATCAAATTTCCACGCTTTTCGAGCGGTTTTTTTTTTTGGAAGCTAGAACTTTTTCTTTTTCCCCACACAAAGCATACTTGTGAGGGTTGTGTGGGAGGAGCCAAGAGTGGTGCAGGGGGGAAAAAAATGTGGTGTGAAATGGGTCATCAGTTTCGAATTTGACTTGGCTTTTTGAATATTGAATGTGGTAATAAAGGAAATGGATGATAGAGTCTTGGTTACTTTCGAAATAATTAAAGGTTATTGTCTTGGGTAAGGATATATGGAGTATAATTTTTATGGCATACTTTTTGGCATATTTGAGGAGTTTTTAAATCTCTACAACATATCAGGAATGATATTTCTTCAACGTTTACAAAATTTTAAAGTGATTTGCATGATAACAAGGAATATAATGTATTAAAATAAAATATTCCATACCTTTACACCGCCTATTTAGTGATGTTAAATCTTTACAAAGTTCTTTCGCTAACTAATTTATTTGACCATTTTTAACTAGTAAAGCAAACCAACTCTTGTTTTCTAACAATGTAAATGTCTGCATGCCATGTTCTTTGTGACATGATTATTATTACTATGCAAGCAGGCGTACAAGTGGCGTTTTTGCTTCTCAAAAAAAAAAAAAAAGGCAGTCGGGGGAAACCGCAGCACACTTCCAGGCGCTAATTAACCAACTTGTCCCTGCATCCTGAATTCCACAACCTCCGCTCACCCAGCCACGCTCCACCCCCTCGAGAAATGAATATTTGAAAAGCGTTTTTTAATTGAATTTACACTCGCACCAGTTTTACGTGCTTTTCTCCTCCTCCGACCGCCCAGACACTGGCAACGTTTGTCTTTTGCCTTCTGAAACAACAAAAACCATATGCCAACAAGAAAAATACATAAAAAACGAACGGAAGAGCAAACATATAATCAAATTAAAAAGCCAGCTTCCCCTTGCATTCACACATTTACTACGTATATATTTGATTTAATTACATTTTTTTCCCTCAGTTGCCATTTATTTTTATTTTTTAGCCCCTCGGTTGGCAAATGAACTGCATGAAGCAGAAACCCCAAAAAAGAGCTTAACAAAAAAATAAAAATAAATACTCTTGTCGATAGGGAAAAAGCCGAAGAAGAAGTATTTCTAAAAAAAGAACCAAAGACTTGGGTTATTTGAACCTTTTTCGGTGGCTCTCCGTGGGCAGCGTTTGCATTTGAGTTGTGAAAAGTGAAATGCCAGACAGCGCGGGTCAGCGAAGGTTCGCGCCATTCATGTCAGGTCGTTTGCTGGCAGCGCCTGCTACTAACGACCGAAATTAATTGCCCGCAAGTATTTTGTTAAAAGGGGAAATTAATTATTATATGACTGTGAAATAGGGCAGTAAAGTTATTGCTTTAAATGTATAAGAAGATGAAAAACACTACATAGAAAATTCTTATCTATAAACTTAGGGAACTAAAGATAAACCATGTCAAAATATTTTTAAAATTTTAGTTTCATTGTAAACCTTCGATTTGTACAAAAACAAAACACATAAAACCCTGAAATTGGTTGATGTTCTACTGCATTATCCAACTTTAACCGAGGTACTTGCACCATCAACTCCAAAGACCATTCAACTTTTGTTATAGCCACTTTCGAATACCAAATCTACCCACTGGAATTCGCTCGTTCCTGCTTTCTTGCAATCCTGCTTTTCTGCCATCCTGCTTTTGCCACCAGAAACTCCTCGCGGCGAAAATCTCTTCAAAGTTGGCTTCATTTTGGCACTTGACGCTCACTTCTGGACCGCTTTCGCATTTCTAACATATTTCCACTTTTATTCCGCTGTTAATGTAATTTCATTTTACGCTCTTTCCGCTTTCTTCCTTTCGCGCTGCCCCATGGAATTTGTGAAGGACTTTTCATGTGGATAATTAAGCAAAATACCAACAAAGGCAGCCAAAAGGGCAAACAAAAAATAGGCAAGTGGAAAAAGAGCTGAAGCGTAATTTGTTGATGTATGATGCCACGCCCATCGGCAGGGCTGCAGCCCCTTTTCTTTCATATTAAATTGCATTATATTTATTTTGCTCAAAGAACTTTATTTGCGGTCGAGCATCTCGACCCTTTTCGTTCTTTATTTATTTCCTATTTCTGTTTGCCTTTTTTTTTAATTTTTTTTGTAAGCTCAGTTTGAGATTCGGCAGCTAATTAAATATGAAATAATTTGTTTACGAGAAAATATTTGCGGCGGAAAAAAATCTCTCAAAGGAAATTGTCTTAAATTAAAAAACGTAATAATTACAAGAAGATGTAGGCCAATTTGTTGGCTATTTAAGGTTTATAAGAGAATTTAAGAGAATTTAAGAGCAAATAAACTCATTAAATTCACATTTCCCAAAGTTCTACTAAAAAAATTATTCAGTAGTTTGAAACCCATTAAAGATTTGTCTTTTCCACTGACAGTTTCAAAGATATAGAAGCGAATTTGTAGCGTAATATTTATGGCCTGTCCCATTTCGGGTTTCATAAATTTTCTTGACAAAAATCAAATTTAAATTTGTTCTCGAGAATATTTGTGAATTTATCTGGAATAGGCATTTAGTCAGTTTAAAAATAGTTTGCTTAAAAATACATTATTCTCAAATGCTACGAATGCCAGATAACTATTTTTGGCCATTCTGTCATCACAAATGTACGATTTTGTCATCTTTATTTTTTGGTTTTGTCAATCTGAAACATAAAAGAAGCAATATACGATGGATGGCGTGCATTAAATTGGCTCTCGACACAAGGATGGCTCGTTTAGGCCAACAAATTGCAGTTCTCTTGATGGTTAATTGAAAGTCCAGCTCTTGTAGCTGGCTTTAAATCTTTTTTATTTGTATTTTTTTTGGTTTCAAGAGGTCAAGGGAAGTCGAGGAAAATCGAGGAAAATCGAGGAGAGACCCAGCGCTGCATTCAATTGCGCCAGCTGCCACATCCTGCCGCACGGCCAGGATATGGAGTTTGGCTCTGGCCGACTGCAATCGACAAAATGTGCTTCAATAGTTTTCTAATGGACTTCATCCGCCATTTAATGCACACACACCACACACCCCACATACACACACACACTCCGCTTTCCGTCCACGTCGGCCGCCATGGCAATTGAGGTCCGAAAAAGGCGAGCACGTTGGCAGCTTGCAAAGATTAATGATCAGTGCAGGCGCAGGACATGCCAGGATACGCCCAGCACACACACACACAGACACACGCAGACCAACTCGTGCTGCTATATGCGATAATATGCGATTTGGAGTATCAATAAAAATCCAACCTTCTGCTGAACCACTTCAGCCTCCCAGATGCTCCGCCGGCTGCTGCTATTGACAGAGCCATCGAGCGGCGACAGGAGGAGGACGCCGTTCGGGACTCACGTTCAGCTCCATACCATTCCCATCTCCAGACACATCCCGACTAGAGCTCCGAATCCTTTCGCAGCACAGCATTTGCCATGCATGAAGTTATTTAATAAAAATTGAATGGCCTTCCCTCCCTTCCTCCGTTTCTCCCTCTGTTTGTGTTTGGTTATCGATATGAGCAGTCGGCAGCCAATCGCCGTGGCACAATGAACTCCTTTCTCCTTATTTGGAGACTATTAAAATCAATGCCCTGGCGAACAACAGGAAAAAGGTGAAGTGATGCTGCAATGGGAGAAATTCCGAAGGAAATTTCAAGATCTTAAAACGAGTGTTGACAGGTAATTTAATGAAAAGAAAGTCGGGTACTTGAAGAAGCACTTTGCGAAGTGGAGGATTTTTTAAGAGTTGAATTAAACACGAAGGGTAATTATTCTTGAAGAATCTTAGATGCTAGAGAGGTAGGTTTTTATAAAGAGCTACTAAATTAAATCAGACGTTTGGGCATAACTTTAAGTAGTTAGTTTTTAACATTAGCTTTATATTAATTGTTTTCTTCTTACTTTTCCAGCATTACTTTTAAGTGATGTTTTGTCTTAACTAATAAATGGGTTTTAAGTTTTATCTATAGAAATTTAAAACTAGAATTTCCCTCCATTTCAACCTGAAAACAAAGAGTCCATCGCTGCTTAAATGAGCCGTCAGCCTAGTCAACTCCCCAACCAATCGCCGTAATACTAGTAAAAGTTTGCCATGAATTCATGGACTCAACGCCCAATATTTCCACCTGAAGGATCCATTTCCTTGGGGGGAATAGAACTGGCACAGCTGGCTGGCTGGCTGCAGCTGCTTTTCCCTTTTCCTTCTCCCTCCGCTTCATTCGGGAAACGAGAAATTCAATTCGTGACGTGAAATGTAATATTCATTAAAATTATAATGCGCACACGTTAGTTTAGAGCGGGGCGAAAGGAGGCTCCGGTTCTGGCCCCAGGATGGAATTCCCAAAAGCGCGACAGGATGTGCGCTGATGTGAGTGGATTTTCCGCATATTCCGCCATTGCAGCCGCATTTTAGTACTAAATCCGCTCAGTGCAGTTTTGGCAAATTGTGCAGCCGCCAACTTTTGTGCCTATGAGGAAACGAGAGTGGAGGCAGGGAGTTCGGTGTGTTCGCTGCCAGTCAGCCAGGACCCTCACCCTCACACAAGTGTCTGTAGTAATTGCCGCCGTGCCGTTGATTACACTTCAGCCTGCGCATATACACAGCTCCCTCTACATAAACTTCGCACACACCCACACCCACTCGCCCGCTGGGCTTTTAACTGCGCTAGTTTCAGCCATAAACTCGAGCTCCAGAGCTGTGGAACTGCAGCTGCATCTGGAGCTGAATCCGAGCAGAAGCCGGGCCAGCGCATGATTGCCAGCCGACAAAGTTGCCCTTAACGTTTTCATTTACAGAGTTCATTAAGAGAATGCCCCTTGTTAGGTTCATTACAAAGTGAATCGGTATCTGTTTTACTTTTTTTTTAAATTGTTTAAAGGTCTGGTTTGTGGAAATAAGAACAAGGTATTAAGAAGTCTTGTCAGGGAGTAAATAAATTACACGTTTTATATACGTTTCCTTGTGCTTATTTTTGACACATCTTGAAAACTAACAAAAAAGTATCATAAAAGTTAATCCTTGAGTATAGCTTAATATAATCACATATTTATAATATAATTAGTTCATTAAGAGAATGACCCTTGTTAGGTTTATTACAAAGTAAATCGGTATCTGTTTTACTTTTATTTTTAAATTATTTAAAGGTCTGGTTTGTGGAAATAAGTACAAGGTATTAAGAAGTCTTGTTAGGGAGTAAATAAATTACACGTTTTATATACGTTTAGAAGTCTTGTCAGGGGTTAAATAAAGTATATGTTTATATACGTTTAGAAGTCTTGTCAAGAAGTAAATAAATTAGATTTTTTATATACGTTTCCCTGTGCTTATTTTTGACCACTTTTAAAAATGTTCATAACCAAAACCCTTATTATAAAAGTTAATTCTTGAGTATTACTAAGATATAATCAACGTAATAATCAGTTCATTAAGAAAATGCTTCTTGTTAGGTTCATTACAAAGTAAATCAGTATCTGTTTTACCGTTTTTTAATAGGTAAAAGGTCTGGTTTGTAAAATAAAATCAAAGTAAATGATGAATTACAGAGATTTTTCCTAGGTTTATCTTTAATAAATTTCAAAAATGATCATACATAAAAACTATATCATAAAAACCCAGCCTAATAATATATTGATTCTTACCTTGAAATAACTAAAGATTGTATCTTTAAGTTTTACAAATCAAATGCGACACTTTGGTCACCTTTTGCATATATTCATATATGGATGTGTGCAGCTGGTCGTGTCCCTCTTTAGTTCGAGAGCTCTGGATCCCGAGCTAAACGTCTCCTTTTCCACATGCTTTTCCCGCCGCCCCGCCTTTTCCACATCGTTTTGAGCTCTTCCTGTGTGAGCTGTGGCAACAGCTATATTTGAATATTTAATTTTTTAGCGAGCTGGGAACATTTCGCACTTTGAAACCTGACGCTAAACGATGCCAGACCTATCGTCGTTACTCGCCACCACCCCCTCTGGGTGGGTGGGTGTGTGTAAGGCAAACAAAATGTTTTCCACACCAAATGATGGCGCCCATTGATTGCGAGTTCAATGCTCGCTTTGAGGACACCAAACCCAATTGGCCTCAGTCCAGTCCGATTGTCAAAAATTCCATAATTAATATAATTTGGACACGAGTCAAGTTTTGATGGTCCGGCGACCACGCCTTCAATTCATCCAAAAACTGTCCATTTTTCACCTGTCATCTTTTTTAATTAAAAGAATTCCGCTTTAATAAATTCAACTTTGACAGCGCCCGAATGGCAGAAGGTGCCAGGCAAATTAATGAATGAATTGTGTGAATGAAAGAATGGACGAATGGCCGAATGGTTGAATGGCCCACTGATGACTGAATGCACGCAGCTCATGTTTAAGCCTTTACCCAGTTAACTGGGCAATAATTTAAAAGGCCTTTCAATATTTAATTGACTTGGTGTAAGGGAAGCCACGGACAATACCCTTTGGCCAAAAGAAAGGCGGAGAATGCAGAAAAGGATTGTCGTTCGAAGTAGTCGCTTTGCGGAATCGGTTTGCGTTTCGTTCGTTGACATCTTTATTTGTTTTTTGGGAATTTTATAAAAGGATATTTTTGTTGAGAAGGTTTTAAGATACTTTAGTAGTGTTTAAACCTGTTATTGTGCATTTTGTTTCACTAAGTTTCAAAGTTACCATATTAATTTCTTCAGCTTATAGCGATTGAACATTTGAAAGCATATTTTTAGACACTTTGTTTAGCGATTTCACTTTACATGAAATTCCAGTAACTTCAATTATTCATTTTAAAATATTTCCCATTTTTCTATTTTGCAATTTTATTATTTTTTTATTTCCCTAATTCAAAGTTAACATATCAATGTCTTGGGCTATAGCCTCTTAACATTTTAAAGCATACTTTTAGACACATTGTTTAGCGATTTCACTTTACATGAAATTCCTTTACTTTTAATTATTATTGTTTTAAAAAAATATATCCCATTTTTCTATATTTGCAATTTTATTATTATTTTATTTCAATAACTCAAAGTTAACTAAATAATGCCCATGGCTTATAGCCTCTTAACATTTTAAAGCATACTTTTAGACACTCATTAATTTCCGACACATCTCTCATTTAGAGTATTTATCTGAAAACATTTCCCATTTTCCCATCTTGCATTTTCATACTAGCTGCAGTTTTTGAAGAATTTTCCCAGGGAAATTCCATTAATCCGTTTGACATTTCGCCGTTGCGTTGAAGCGACCCAGTTTGACATCGACTTGCAGTGCAAAAATCTCGAAACTTTTTCTTTTTGTCTCCTACTATTTTCAGTTTCACGAAATAACCGAAAAGAGCACGTTGAAGGGGTGGAAAAGGAGCGACCTGGGCGAAGAGGTTTTCGGGAGGGACGAAAGTAGCAAAAAAGTACGCGCCAAACTGTATGACATTATGGCCATTGCCAGGAGTTGTTGTTCTTGGCCCACGCGCTCTACGTGCAATGTCACCCATAATGTCACCCACATATAGTACACAAAACACTGAGAAAAAGGGGATATGAAGGTGAAATTTTAGAGTATTTAGTTATGTGGATTTGAAAATAGTTTAAAAATGCATCTAAAAGTATGCTGTAAAACATTTTAGGACAGGTTTATTATTTTATAGCATACTTTTGTGCTTAATATTCAGGTGTTTTCATTTCTCATTCTATTTTTTGGGTTCCTAAGATTATTTAAGCAATTTCTATCTTAGAGAAAGACTTACTTTATTATTGTTTCTAGTATTTTCTCTCTGTGTACCAAACTTATAGCCCACACACTCACATTTTTACCCATAGAAATCCACTCACACTCGCAGGAGCTTCCGCTCTGGTTGCATTGTTCATTTAAATTCTAATTTGTATTTGGTGCACTCGACAGTGGGACAGCCTTCGGCGGATTAGGGGGCGTGGCAGGGGCAAGAGCTGGGTTTTTTGCTGGGTGGCAGGGACACGTTTCCTGCAAGTGGACAGGTGGTAGTGTACAGGTCGACATGGGGACCGACTTTGAACGCCCTCGAAAGTCCCATTCTCCTCTTACAAAATGCACAAAAAGAAGCCCGGCTGTGTCCCAATAATGTCCTTGAAAAAAGGCAAATTCGACTTGGCAACTTTCGTTACCTGTTTTCGTGGGCGCAGGTGAGAGAGTAGGCGTGGCCTACACACACACATCCGCAATTTGTTATTGTTAGAAGTTTATCTTGATTCCGCTTTTCGCTGGCAAATTTGAATTTTCCCGGAGACTTGCAATCATATTTTCAAGAGAGAAAATTTTATTTCGAGAGCGAAAATCCCCAAAAAAGTATTGAAAAACCATAAACCAACTAATTTTTTGATAAAACCAAGTTTTGGAAAAGTTTTTTTTTTCACAAAGAAAATGTGAACAACTTTTGGTTAGCTGGCATTATGTCTGAAGAAAAATTAATTTTGTAGCTGGAAGATTTATTCTTGGCTTGCTGAGTAATAAGTTTAAGCTTGCGAGTTGATAAATCTTAAGTTTTGGAAGTGCAGAATAATTTAATAACAAGTAAAGGGGAAATTAATCAGGAAAAGTTGGAATTCAGCAGGGAAATTGGAGGAATTTAAAGGGTGTATTATATTTTCCCCCCTTAAGCCCTTAGACATTCCAAGATTAAGCTCGAATTTAGGCCAAGGACCTTATCTATGTTGCCCCCAAGTGCAAAGGTTAATTTGCAGCAATATATATCGCCTATTGTCTCCCCCCTTCGGTTTTTCCAATCTAGAATTCTCTTATCTCATTGCATTGCCGGCATAGTTGGCTATCGGCCATTCCAATCTGTAGGCTCCCCCGTTTTCCGACTTTCCCAGCATTTTCCCCCGCCAGTTAAGCCGACATGTCGTTTCATTTAAAGTTTATCGCGTTTCTCCCTTTTCCCGTTTCCACTTTCCTTGGTTTTTCGTGGGCATTCTGAGTTTTTTAATTCAGTTGCAACTGAGTTTGTTGTTGTTGCCGCCACTGGGCTGCTTTAGTTGATTAAAAACCGCACTCAAAGTGGAAATGCGCTTTTCTTTGTTCCCTATCTCCCCCATCCCCCCGATGGTCCCCCGCTCGGCCAGTGTGTCTTATGGCTTTTGTTCTGGAATTTATAGCAGGTTTAACCCACTTCGCAGCAACGTTCTCGATTTCAAGCCTCCCCAAGGCTGTCGGCCATGTAAACTTTTTAAATTAGTTGTCAAATGCAAGCTGCTAAGCGGAATGCGATAACACACACACACACAGGCAAAAAATAAAATTAAAAAAATATATGTGTGTATGTATGCACAAGGGAAAATCGCTAACTGGCATTAATTAAAAGGCGAAATATTTCCAGAGTTTTATGTCCGTCGCGGCATGCTGCATATTATTGCGTGCCGCAAGTGCATTGACTTTCCGCCGCGAATGAAATGCAATTCAATGGGAAATTGTTGTTAAAATGTTTCAGCTGGTTTTTTTTTATTCCACAAGAAACGCAAACATAAATCTTAGATAAGGCTATTAAGCAAAGTTTAACTCGGGATAGTGGCTAATGCTGCACGGAAAGAAATCAAACGAACATTAATGTCACAAAATTAATGTGTTTTAAAGCTGCACAGGGAAAAATTAAAGGAAAGGAAAAGAAAAATTAGTAAAAGGGAATTTGAAAAGATTAATTTAGTTTATTATTTAAATTTTATTAACTTGTTTAGCAACAGAAAATGTTAAGGTATTTAAAATACCCACATTGATAGTTTTTTCAAAATATTTGTAAATTCACCTTTCACATTCTATATTTTCAGCAAAACACTTTTATAAATACAAAGAATCGGGTATAAAGCATATTTTAAAATTAAGTTTTCCTAGTTTATTTTTTAGTTTATGATGGTAAACATTTTTAGTACTCCTAAGCTAAGGTTTTATATTAAATCTTTACAATTTTGACTTGGACACTTTTTGTACTGATTAAGAAAGAAGTTCCTAAAACGGATTATTATTTGTTTAAATAATTTTGTATTTATTTTAGGCATAAATAAACTAAACCCAAATAATTAATTTAGAAAACTTGTATATTCTTACTGTTTTTTTGTGCGAACAACTACCACTTCTCTTGTCATTTTCTCTCAGTGCAGCTTAACGGCCGCCTTGGCTCTTTGGTTGCTTAGTCGTGTGTCCTCGTTTCAGACCTCGTCGTAGTTGGGTTTATCGCCGAACTTGACGGATCCACGCTGGCGTATGTTGTCCCGGGTCTGGCGCTTGTACTGACCCTTGGCCACCACCTTGGTGGCAGTCGCTACGGGCTGCTCAAAGGCCACGGCACTGGGCCCAATGGGACTGGTCAGCTGGAAGCTGCTGTGGGCCACATCCGAGGGCCACTTCTCGCCATGCATGGCGTCCACGAGGGCCTCCTCCAGTTCCTCCTCCTCGAGCTGCTGCTTGTGCAGGTGCTTCTGGTGGCGCTGCTGATCCCGGAGACGGGCACGCAGGCTGCTCATGGAGAAGGAGGGCGGCGTGGTGGTGCCCTCGGAGTGGTCATCACTCTCGCGGATCAGATAGACCTCCTTCTGGTGGTGGTGCTTGCGGGGTCTCTTGGTGGTGGACTCTCGCTCGCGTTCCCTTTCCCGTTCCCTTTCCCTGAATTTCTTCAGGAACGAAGGAGGATAATTGGGTGCCTCTGTGGTGGTCGTAGTCGAGGTGGTTGTACTGGAAGTAGTCCTCTGCCTGGGCCTGGGAGCGTGGTGCTCTAGATGCTCTCGGTGCTCTCGGAAACTCAGCCCCTGACTGGGCACAAAGCCACTCTCCATGGAGGACGAGGGCACCGACTCCACTTCCTCGCTGGCTTCACCTGTGTGCTCGGTGACCTCGTAGCGGTGACCCGTGTGCTTGGCCACTTCGTTCTCCGTCTCCTCGTCCTTCTCCTCGTCCCTTTCGTACTCGTAACTGACCAACTTCTCGGGCTTGGGCAACATCTCGTGATCCCCACTGGATATATCCGTGTGCAGATGGGTCAAGGCCTGGGGTCGCAGGGTCACAAAGCTGGAGGGCTGTTCCCCGGGCTTGTAGACTGGCTTCCAGCTCTGGTACTCCATAATCTTGCCGGCGATCACCTCGTTGGTGGTGGTGGAGCCACCGCGTGGTCGCTTCTTGAAGTACTTATTCAGAATGGCTTCATCACTGGTCATGGGTGCCTTGCCCTCCGCTATGAGCTCCTGTTCCTTCTCCAACTGTCTCATTTGATGCTCGTAATTGATGGTGGAGGTCTCGGTGACCATGGGCTTTGCCAGGGGTCTCCTGATCTTCACCACCTTCTTGGGCGATGGCCGCATCTTGATGATCTTCATGGGCTTGTTGTTGTGCGGATTTCGGATGATGTACCTCACCCGCGTCATCTCCGTGGGCTGCAAGTCAATGGCCGCCGCCAGCTTTTGGCCATAGCTTGCCGTGCTCGGCAATAGGCCTGTGATCATCGTCTTCATGGCCCTGGCTCCGTTGTACATGCGTCCCAGCACGCCACCCATCACCGAGTTGTTCATCTGCTGCCACATGAAGCGTCTTTGGATTCTGCGGGGGAAAGTGAAAGCCAATGCCAGGGGTCTCTAGAGGATTAACTTTGTATGATGATCATGAAATCTTCTAGTTTGTTTTTAGAGATCAATTATATAATAGGAGGAGGGTTAGGTTGTCTTAGAAACTTTTGAATTACTAATTATTAACTCTGCTTTAATGGGTTTTTTTTTATATTGTTCCTTTTGAATAATTTCTTTATCAATAAAAGGATTTTCAGTAATCAAAACACAAACCAAAATTACTCCAAATCTTAAGAGTCTTGACCAAAATCTATTCCAAATCTTCTCTCCAAAGATTCCAAAGAAACAAAATTATACAATTAATTACCCCTAAAATATCTTAATTTATTGTCTCACCTGTGATCCTCTCCCTGAGGCTCGCCACTCACAAATATGATCTTTAGCAGCAGGAGCAGCCAAAGCCAATTTATCTACGAAAGTTGAATTATAATCCAATATATCCGAACCGGATGCACATGGTTATGGGTTGACAATGTGTCAATTAGCAGCTGACTTCCTCGGCAATCCACTTCTGGCTTACTTACGCAATGCTTCCTCATGTCTCCGATCGTGAAGGTGAATATATTCCCACCGCTCGAATTTGAATATTTTGGGGCGGCGAATCGAGAGCTCCTCGGATCGTGGCAACTGGCGAATTTCAACTGTCGGCGGCTGCGCGGCAAGCACCTGCTTTTATATACTATTCGGCGGTTGCCACGGGGCAAGTTGCAAGTTGTAAGTTGCAGGTTGCCAGCACGCTGCCGCCGTTGCTCCAATTATTGGCGCTCGTTGGCTTTGAGCTTGGCATTGGCATTTTCGTTTTCAATTTTATTCCCATTTTCATTTTCATTTTCATTTTCACTTTCGTGGGGAACGAACAATGGGCATATAACTTACAAGAGCTGGCCGCCTTTCGTCAAGCAATTAGTTCCATTACTTTTCAGTAACTCAACTGCCTGTGGTTTTGTTTAGCTCGGATTTTCCTTCCTTTATTTATGTTGATTTTTTATATACTCCTAACTCTATGTACTTTATGTACTCTCGTTTTTAGTGGCATCGGTTTCCGCGTGCATTTTCTTGCTGCTTGATTTCGCCTGCCTTTTCCAGCTGCCTGGCCTACCGGGTGGCGTGAAGTCTTTGAATAAGTTTTAAATATTTCTTAAATCAGTGAAAAAGCTTCGATTTGCACCAGGCACCAGCGCACGATTGTTTAATTATGACTTAATATTTATTAATGAGCGTTTTTGGCCTCTGTTTTGTTGCCGGCACTTAAATTTATCGATGCCCTGGCTTTGTCCATCATATATTGCATCCTCATCATCGGTGGTTTCACACAAAATATGGCCACAGTGGAGGGTTAAATAATAGCAATTGTTTCTTTAAATAGCTTTAAATAAGTTTAAATGAGATATGAAATAATGTAAGACATATGTTAAAGGGAATGTATTTTAACGTATTTTCTAAGACAATTCAGTTTTATTTTATACTTAATAATTACTATAATAAAGTGTTCATTTTTCAAAGAGAGTAAACTGTTTTCTGATTGTTTTAAGTCAAGATTTTATAAGTAAAACTATGAAAATTTATTGAATTATTTTGTGTAAAATTTCCCTTATATTTTTATTGCTTCCTAGCCTTTCTACCCATCCTTAAGAGCTATTATTATGACCGCTACTGTTGCATTAACCATTATCATCATCGATGGCCGATGATGGGCAGTGCAGCGCCATCTGTCGGGCGAAACGTGCCAAACGATTCGCTTCGGCAAATGACTTTGTGGCGTGTGTGCATTTTTCTGCCCCCATCGTCATCATCATCATCCTCCTCATCCTCCTCATAGCCATCCTTATAGCCTTATGGTAATGCTGTTGATGTTGGTCGAGATCTCTTTTTCTCTCTCGAAGCCAAGAGCTCCACTCGAGCGAATTTATTTCTGCGGCAGGTGGCACCTCTTCAGAGTCGAATGCCTCATTATCGCGGTACGTGTGTGTGTCAACTGCAAAAATGTCTGCGTATTTATTGAAATATTATTTTTGTCTGGTCAGATGGGAAATTATCGGGGATTTGTTTGTGTAATTTAAGTGCCCGTTTTGAGGGGGCTCAACACACATCAAACACAAACTACTGACAACAGTCTCTAATTAATTCGAAATTAATATGCCGAAATGGGTTTTCCTATTTGCTTTGTGACTTCCTTTTTAATTGGTTGAGTTGTGTAAACAAGCCTGAACTACTGAAATATTTGTACAAAGTGCTGCTGAAATTCAATAAATGAAATCCCATAAAACGCTGAAATTCAATCAATTTAACTCGTAAATTTGATACAACTTTATATTACGTTGTGAAGCATTTTTAGTGCAGAGCTTAAACTGTTGGCTAATTGTAGCTGCTAAATGATGGAAATCATAGTGCTTCGACTGAACTTTCTCTGAGAAGTGAATAGCTTTGCAGATTTATATTTAAATTTGCATAAGTCAAAGCCCCCACATAATTATATCCTTATTGCCCTCGGGTAATTTATAATTAAAGGCCACGGCTATGATATCTAAGGATATCAGCTCTCTGATTAATATCTGGAAATATAGCTCAATGCGATTTGTGTGTCAACGTCCTAGGGCGACTTAAGCTCCTTTGCAGTCTTATCAAGTTGTAATAATTGCATTTGTGCACTAATTAAACATCTGTTAAGTACAACGAGGGCGGGGAGGGTAGGGAATTAATGTGTGTGTATGTATTACACCATTTCCCCCCACATCGATGGTGTTTGCTCAGCTCTTTGGTTCCTTGCTCGCACATTACGCATACGCAGCGTTGTACGTTCGACTGAAGCCCGGTTCAATACGCGTTCGTTCTCCACGCTTCAGTCAATAATGTATTTAAAATGCCATTTGTGTAAATGGATTATGTAATCGATGCAACATTGTGCCAGTGGCTGAGACGGAGACAGTGGCTAATGCAATATGCCAGCCGCTATACCAAAATCGCACATACGCCCCCATGTACGAGGAGCGAGTGCGTAGCGTGTATATATAGACATATTTGTGTTATTGCTGCCTAGCCTGACTTTGCTGATAATGCTAGCTTACAGCCAGAGAGAGTCCCGAACCGAAGCGAACAGGCGAACTCCTTGTCGTTGTAGTCGTCCTTGCATAAAAGCAAATTGATGCCCTAAGCCAAATATAAACACAATAAAACCAAACAAGCCGCAACAACAATGAACCGGCACACACGCACACTGGAAGAAAAATATGTAGACTAGACTAAGCCATAAAAAATGTGAGTTTTTGTAACAGAAAAATATTTAAATTTAATTAATTTATTTTTAGGTATTTGTTATGGGTTTTCATTAATAAATCTAAGTATTTAAATGGTATTAAAATCCATTTAAGAAAAGAGTTTATTTTCTCCCTTTTCCCTGTATTTCCCTACCATTTCCCTCAGTGCACACAACTGCTAAGCCTGCGGAGGAAATGACAGGACTAGAGGAGTGCCAGAGTGTTGCCACTGCCTCCTGTATCAGTTGGCCAAGCATAAGGCGAGAGCTAACTGCAAATTGTATGAGCTCGAATTTTGCCTCGATGCCACAGATTTTGCCATCTTCCCAACTCGCACCCCTTCCTAGTCCTGTATCTAAAACGTTGATAACATTCACATTTCGGGTCTTGGGATAGACACTCGGCCAGCCAGCAGAAATCGCATGTTGGAGGGAATGGATAACAATGGCATTGGCCTGGCCGCTGCAATAACTTGGACGAAGTAATGGAAACAGTCCCTACCATCGGACCCTGATTGATACGGATCGATGGTCGCTTACACGAGACAACCAATAGTGGACAAAGTGGGCAGAATAAGGCGTGGTTCGATTTACAGATGACACCACAGAGCTGACATTGATGCAGTTTACGGGAAGAGTCAGTCGGGAAAAGTCAATAGGGTATATTGGGTAGTACAAGCAGAGGAATAGGTACAAGTATAAGGATATATTATATTAGTTACCATTCTCATTTCTTTTTCCATTTAATTTTAAACTTAAAATGCATTAAATTCAGCATAAATATGGGAAGAACTGCAGCTCCAACTTAAAGAAATCGATTTATATTTTCATCCTTTAATAATAATGTGTGGATACCTTATACATACATTTCCACATTGCCCGGCTCATTTGCATTGAAAAAATACATTTATTTTCATGTTCTGGCCATCTTTCGTGCTTTTATTTTTCTTTTATAAACCAATTTGTTGATACTGATGCTGTTGTTGCTGTTGTTGTGGCCGTTGTTGTTGGTGTTTCACTTAATATTATATTTACGTATATTTTGCAAGAGTAAAAATGCATTCACCTGTCGTTGGCTAGTCAGTTCCCTTTGATCCTTATTTCCCCCTACGTTTGCCAGCTTTTCCCTTTGGAGTCTCAGCTTCAGTATCCTGATGTCCTGGTTGCTGTTGTTGTTGTTGTTGTTGCAGGCACTGATTTAATGCTAGGGGCAACTCCGTTGTTCTGCTTTCCTTTTTTTTTTTTTTTGTATACTCTTATATTGAAGGAGATTATCAAATTGGGTCAGATCTATGTGACTCTGGAGAAGGAAATGTGATATCTGTGGGTCTGAGAAGTATTATTTTTTCTTGAAAGCAGGAGTTTGTATGCTAATTAATATATGATATATTAAATATTAAAAATGTATATATTATTATATATAAATAATTATTATGTATGCTTATTTAAACCACTGTTATGTGCTCTTTTAGGGCTGTTAAGCGCATTTAAAATATTATATTTGTTAACAGAGCTGTTAAGAGTAGATTGTTAAATGTTAAAGTCACATGAGGAGCTCTTATAGGAAAAATGTGTGAAAATAAATGATTTCTACAACAGAAATTATAGTTTCTCTGTACTGAAGAGAATTGTATATTAAAAAAAAGTAGTATTATGTAAAAGCTCTCTTACGGGCACAATATAGGCTGTTATGTTCACAAATACGTGTTTTGCTTGAATTGTGAATGGTTTTCAAGAGTATTAATACTTCTACTTACTGAAAAAATGTCTCCTTTTTCACATTTTGTATTACTTTTTTTTGTTACTGCTACTGCTACTGCTGCTGCTGCTCTCGTTGCAGCGACACCATTTTATGCTCGAATCTCACACACAAAAGAATGAGCTGGAGATATTGCGCATACGCCACGTTAGCCCTGTCTCCTCATCCATGTGAATGTGACTGCGACTGCCAGTGGGCCATCTCACAAAAGCTTTGAAGTTGCATAGATAAGCTTCAGTCTGGGAGTAAATGCTGCATAACCCCCGGCGATTTGGCCGCCAAGGCGACAACTTCCCGTGGAGAAAACATAAACTTATGTCATAAGCCATAGCCCCTTGGCCAAGCGCACAAGGGTCTCAGGTTCCCAGGCTCCTCTCAGTTGCCAGCTACCAGTAGTACCCGGCATTAACCCATGTAAGCCGGAGCGTGGCAGACAATGGCCCGCGGGTTATATGGCTATAGGGATAGAGTCCGGAACGAAGGAAAAGTATAGCCGGCAGACCCGCTCGCACACATTTTAAGCTTATTTAATGCGCGCATAAATTATTCAGAGATGGTGAGGGGCATAGAGAGCCCTCTGTGTGGGCCAAAAAGCTTCGCGTTCCGGGCGTACTCAATTATTTTAGATTATGTTTGGATTAGTGGTCAGGAGCAGCAGGACTAAGGCCCACTCCGGTTCAACGGTCCCTGCGTCTGGTTATTGCACTTTATTGTCATTGGAGCCGCACTGGCGATGACAGCCCTCCGAATGGCTTTCGGGGTCCTTTGGCCGGCTTCCTTTTTTCCTTTTTCCCCTGTTCTATGTTTTGTTTTCCTTTTCTTTTCTTTTTTTTTTTGGCTGGCCCAATCAATATTTAATTGACCCATTTCAGTGCTTTCTTTCTGTATGAATGGCCGTAGGTTTTTTGTTCGCGTTGAAAACAATTTTATAGCGGCAGATTAAAGCAGGAACATAAGTCAATATGGAAAGTGTTGCGTGTTCGGGTTTGCTTTTTTTTTTTGGTTCTGGTTCAGTTTTTGTGGCAATTGTGATTTTAATAAAAGGTTTTCTTAATGGCCAAGGTTCTTGTTTTAACCTAAATGGGTTACCTTTATAAGGCAATTAATAAATATAACCTTTTTATTGAGGTATTTACCATTTAAATTAATCTTTTCATTAAGCTAGAACAAAGGTCCTTAAATTCTTATCTTCAAGTTAAAGATATCCCTCTTTTTAATGCTTCCTTAAGTTTCTAGTTGTGCCAGGACCTTCTTCAGCTCCAGATAGATACTCCAGGCCAGTGAGCCATTTGGGGCATAAATTAGATTAGAACCGACCAAAGCCAGTTGGTAATGGGCGCTGAAAGCATTTTTTTAGCCGCCTTGCCGGGCCATGTACTTAATTTATATTAATGTGGCCGCCATCTCTCTCTGTCGCCGGCACGCTTTGTATATTTGTATATCTGCAGCTGTATATATAAGTATACATATATATATTTATATGTATGTATTTGGCAGAGCCCTAAATTAATTTACGCGACAAAAAGCGAGTATCTACAGAATCCCTGATGCCCCATAAAATGCTCGTCCCTGGCCATTCCTATTCCCTTTTTTATTTGTTGTATTTTTTGGGCTTTCAATACACTTTAATGCAGGGCCATTGATGATGACTTGTGTTGTTGTTGTTGTTGGAGATGTCATATTCAATCAAATTTGTTATGGAAATAAATTGACAAATAAATTGTTGTATCAATTTATTCGTATCATTAGCGTGTCCCATGGCGGCAAATTGGTTTTCAATTTGATTTTCCAATGAATTGATGGAATTTAAAAAGATTTGGGTTGTCTCTTTTTCCTGTGAATAATTCTTTGAGGGATTATGTGGAGTGGTTGGTTTGACTTTGTAAATTATTTTTGTGACAGCTAAAAATATGTATACATATATATATATTTTTGTATTTAAAATGGATTATGTTATATTTTTGTATTTTAAATGAATTATGTAAATTTTGATTCTGTATTTTTAATTTTTTAAAGTGAATAACAATGTAACTCTATGGCAGATAAACATTGAAAAATGTAGAATCTATTTACTTAAGAAATAACTTCTTGCAGACATTTCTTTTATAATTCCCAAGTACGAATTTGGCAGCAACTTTTTGTGAAGAAACTTTTCTGTAATTTAATGTATTTATAACTATTCTCTGAACTCTGAAGCAGTTATTTTACTATCAGGTTTTATTATATCATAAAACACTCTAGAAAACATAAATAAATTTTAATTGATAATTTAATTACGTTTATTTAATTTCAATCACAGCTTTTAATTGTATTATATACCAATTTTAAGCAGTTTAACCAAGCACTTTCGTTTTTTCGTCCACAATTTAATTTTATTTATCCATATATGCATTTTCACCGAACTATGCTTTAAGCAAATAAATCTATATGAACCCAAGTGACCCAAATTTTTGTTGTTCTATGTTTTATTGCAAAATCCTGTGGTTTTCCCAGCCCATTGATACGCACACTCACACACAAATTTTGTTTCATTTTGATTCCGTGGCTGTAACCTCAGAAAATCGCCGCCGGCAGCGACACGCTGATTAAATCAAATAACTTATGGCTTAGCCGCTGCTCCGGCTCCTGCTCCTGCTTGAGTTCCCTTCTGAAGGGAGTCCTTTCCTGGAGCCCTGGCAGAAGCTCCTTGGAGCAAGGATACTCCCAGTTGTCGGACAACGGAAATCAGCGCTGCCCAATCTGCTGTGTGGCCGAGTTTGGTTTGGTTTGGTTTAGTTCTTGGTTTTTTTTTGTATTTTTTTGGCTGGATGGTTGGATGGCTGGAGGTGAAGTGGGCCAACCGCCGTGGCTCATTGTGTATGAAATTTGCTCAACTGCAAGCCAAGCAGAAGGAAATTGCACACACACACACACTCATACAGCCACGGAGCCTTATCCTGCTCACTGGATTCATACTTTTTTTTCTGCCACCAGAAGCTTCTCCTTTTCTGCTCGACTGCTGATGCGAAAGCTTCCTTAAGGCACTAGGAAAAATTAGGAAAAACTATACAGGAAAGGTAGTAAATTTTCCAAGGCATTTTCGCGTTTAATTAAAAAAATAACCCCTCTTATTTTTGCTTCTTTTAAAATAAATATTTTTAAAAAATATATTTAAAGTAAATATTTTTAAAAAATATATTTAAAAAAATATATTTTGGAAAATTCAATTTCATTTTCCCAGACTCGTAGCTCATTTTTCTCTCCGTGCACATCTCTGGTCCTGCCATTTTGCTTAGCCCATACACTTGAAAACGTTTACTGTCCAGGACCCAGGGTGTTTTTGTGCTGAATGTTGTGGGTGCGGTGTGTGTGTGTGTGTCTGCTCCTCCATTGTTGGTGCCGCTGTCGCAATGTTCATCTTTTGTTTCAATTGCTGCTCTGGCCGACGACGTCGACGGTCAGCTCAGATTTGTGCCCGTCTCTAAGCGGAATCATCCCATCGTCTCCCGGATCTGAGAACCTCCTTCGTCCCGTGCGGTTGGTTTATTGCAATTGATTTTGACGCCGCTGTTTATGCCACAACTGAACAATCGGAGCAGTTTAATCCAACTGCCAACTGCCATTGCCTCCGTGCAGCCTTTGTGTTTGTGTAAGCATTTCCCGAATCGAATCGAATTGAATCGATTCCATTCCATTCCATTCGATGGCGGTGTAAGACAGCAACTCCAAACGCTCCAATAAAATCGAAGCTTAGGTGAAGCGAAGGCAATCCTGGTTATAGTCCGCCATAAAGCATAGTTTCAATAGCGGTTGGAAAAGACCCAGGGTGGAAATAGTGGGCTTATTGTGAGAACAGGAAGGATGTCTTAAATATTTAAGTCTTTAAATCTAAAACCTATTTAGTCACTTAATCAAAATTATTCCTAATCCAGCCTAAGATTAACTTCGAACAAATGTATGCATTTAAAATAGTCTTTATATATAATAAAAATCCCTTAAGAAACATTAAATAAACATTAAAAATATTTAAGCTTAGTTTACGTGCACCTTAAGCCAAAGCTTTTCAAAATTCCCCCAACCTTTCGCCAATAACCATTCCGTATTTTCCCTGATTTTGCAGCTACGTGCACGGAATTGGCTCCGAGACGCGGAATTCGCTCTTCCATCTGCACAACGGACGCGACATGGTCCTGGTCACCACCTGTCGCCACGGCAAGAGCTGGCGGGAGCTGCAGGATAATCGTTGCGACGAAGACAATCGCGAGTACGACAGGTATGTACCTCCAACGGACATGATGATGCTAATGATGATGATGATGATGATCAGGAGGAGGACCAAGACTGCGGCAAAGTGGCCAGAAATTGTTTCTAGCTGTCATTGGGTCCGCAAGTAATTTGTTTAGCCTCCGCCATCGTGCTAATAGCTGCCACGCCCCATCCTTTGGCCATTAACCGAAGTCTAGGAGGGAGAGTCACCTCCTCTCCCTCGACGCTTGTCCCTATCTGGATCCATGCCGGGTGATTAATGTGCTGAAATCCGACTTGACAAGCTCATTTAAATGGCACGACACCGAAAGGCCAAAGGCATTTGCAATGCCAATGGATTTTCGGAGAGACGCTTGAGCACGCAGAAGGACAGTGACTTTTCAATCATGTTCAGGTCCAGATCCAGATCCACATCCACATCCACTTTCACAACCAAATGATTTCAAATGTTTTCCGGGGACTGGGTTAAATTAATGGTGCAAATGAAGTTATAGAAATGCCTGTCGCAGATGAACTCGTCACTTGATGGATATGCTTAAAGTTCCTATACAAAATGGGATAAATTTGTAGAAATGTGTTAAATCTATAGGGTTAAAGGTTAAGCATGAATGGGGGATTCATTTACAAGGATTTACTCTCAAGTATTGTTTATAAAATAGACACACGTAGCACAGATACATTTGATTTATATTTAGAAGATATATCGTATAATTTTCCTGCTTTATCATCAATCATTTGAACTTAAAGAGTTTTTACAGAAATGTAATATATTGATCACTAATTTGTCATATTCATATGGTGTTAATTCTGTTAATATATCCCCTAGTATACATTATATTTCTCTACCTCTTTATAAGGTCTTATCTAGGATCCTTAAAAGTAGGATAAAAAACTCCAAAAACAAAGATAGTTGAACTAGCAAAAATGTCAACGCTAAAATTTGCCTTTTTACCTTTAATTGAATGTAATTTTTCAGATTTTCAGCGTTACTTTCCTCGCCACAGCGGCATTTCGTCCTTCTTAACCCCCCGTCGGCTGTCTGTCCTCCTTTTCCCCCATATCTTGTAATTTGACATGACTTATGCGACAAATCTGCTTTGGCGTCAAGCGTCAGCGATTTATGCTTCCCCTCCAACCCTGCACCCCTGAATTTTCCATCTTTTTTCCCGCTTTTCCCCGGTGAAACACCCCCTCCTCTCTCCTCTCGACCCTAACTCCCTCAACTGTTCTACATAATCAAGCAAATTGCTTTCCCACTCACATCATTTTTTATCAAGGGGCTTCGCTGTCGGGGAAACTTCGTTAATGCACCTGTCAGATATATCTTTTGCTTCCTATCCAGCCCGCATGTGTTGCCTCTATCCCACATGTACATATATACATATATATAGTAAGTAGTATAGTATATATATTTGGGTAAAATTGCATAATACCCCTTGAATAGCATCAGGGATCTTTTATTTTTTTTTGCTCTAAGAGCTCATGAATGCGCGTGGGCGCCAAGTTCTTTGGTTGAGTTTTTGGAGCTTCTGTATTTTTGATGAGTTTTCCCTTGGCATTAATATGCAAAATGCAGAGTGTTGTTGTTATTGTTGTTGTTGTTAATATACATACATAGTGATGAGGGGGGCAATGGCCAAGAAAATGTGATTCCGAAGCCAAGAACCGAAATCCATTCAATTTGACAATGACTTAAAAGTTTTCTCGTTTTCTCTGGACTTTAACTTTAGAGGGAACTCTCGTTGTGAGGATAATGGTCAGCCAAGCATCAAATTGAGATTTCTCTATGAATTTTATGATGAATTTTACTTTAAAAACTCATGAAAACAATAAATCTGAATAAATACACATTGAATTATTCTGAATTAATACTGAATATTAAATAAAAATCTATAATTACTGATAATAAAAGTCTAAAAATCATATATTATTATTTTTTCTCTTACCAAAAAAACCTCCTCTTAAAAACAGATAGAAAAATATAAATAGCTTAATAAGAATTTTAATTTTTACTTACCAAATTAAGCTCCTCTTAAAAGCAGTTAAAAAATAATATATAAAGCTCAATTAGAATTTTAATTTTTACTACCAAACTTGGACCACAAAATTCACATTTAATTGGTGTAACTTTCCAAATCATGTCCATATAATAATGGGTATATATAAATATTATATATAACAGCCATATTCCTTAACGCAAAATCCATTAAAAAGTTTCGTTATTACTTCAACTCATTCTTTACCACAGCCTGCCACAAAAAAAGAAAAAAGAACTTTTTCAACTGCATTCAAAAACCTTGAGCTGCTTTTAATGAAATTTTTTTGTTGTTTGTTGCTGCCGCAGTCCCGCCTTTTTTGCTGTTGTAATGAGCCTAAGGCGTCAATGGCTTTTGCCGCCGTCGATGTCATGCAACATATGCAGCAAAAGAAGGAGAGGTTGATGAGCCGCCGATGACGATGATGATGTTGATGATGATGATGATGATGGGTACAAAAACATGCCACACGACGCCAGTTCTATTTAACATTTTTTGTTTTGTTTTGCGGCTGGCGATACGAGGTCAACGATTTTATCCAGTTTGTGCTTCTTCTGTGTTGGCTCTGCGGTTGGGACTACTTAGAGGAATTTGTTGTGTATAATAAACAGGAAAAAGTTTAAGGAAAACTTTAAAAATTTATGATTGAAATTAATATATTAAAGTTGATTTAAGTTTGGTATATTATTAATTATTAATAAATCTATAGTTGCCACGATATACCAAACTTAAATCAACTTTCAATATGATTACAATTTTTTAGTCACCTTGCATTTTTGATATCATATTTTTAGTCACACTTTAAACAGATTTCACCACAAATTCCAATGATATATTAAGTTTTTCAAATATTTTTCTTACAAATTAAATACATTTTAAGAATTTTACACCTATTTTTCCAGTGTAGACTGCGGTTGTGCTTCTGTGTCAGAGACTTTGCCTATTTTTGAAGTCAGCCTAAAGTAGCAACTGTGGGAAATAATGAGACGCCATGTAGATGTCCTTGGGAGTAAAAGTTGTTCCTCATTTTCTTTTCGGCTGTGTGGTTTTTTTTATTTTTCTTATTTTTTTGTTGCCGCTAACAGCGACGCGACGAAATTACGTATACGCCATGTTGCTGGGAGGCCACGCCAACTGTTGCAGCCACACGTAGACGCTTTTGTGTGCCAGTGTTGGGTGGCATTACTGCCCCAAGGTTGTCCTGCGGCAATTTTCAACTTTCGGCAGCCCTTTAATTTGAGCTTAGCAATTTATAAGGTTTGCTGTGGTTTTTTCTCTCCCTTTTCTTGTTGCCAATTTTTCAATACGCAATTTTCGAAACTTATTTGCGGGCGTGTTAATGTGCGTAGTTGTGGGTGGGTAGTGTGTGTGTGTGTGTGTGCAATTTTATGAGGGAACTTTCCCTGAGTTCAAGGTCTCTCGGGAAACTCAATTTTGGCTTTTGGCATCAGCAAGTATCTATATTTGCATGTGAAAATATAAGCAGCTTGGCAGTTTTAGGTGGAAACTGTGATGGGGGAATAAATTTAGAGTTTATTTTATTCATTGGCTTCAATTCGAAAGGGATTTTGGTGGTAAGGCAGCCCAGTCTTAATAAAACTCTCTCTTAAACCTTGGTATATATATGTAAAAATTATCCCTTATGGTCACTTACTCTTTTAATTAATAAATATTATTTAAATTTGTGCTGAAAATCCATCTCCTGAGCTTTCTACTTTATTAAAATATGCAATTTCGACTCTTGAGCTCATCCCTTTCGCTCGCATCGAACATTCAAACTAATTTAAACATATGAAAAGAGAACGAAGAATCCCTTCTTTGGCAGTCAACTCATTACAGGACCCTTTTCCTGTTCCCCGCCACTCTGCCCCTCCGGGAATCTCCGGCTTTATGCATTTTTCATAATGTAATTTCCCAAGTAATAAATTTTCATGCCAGCATCATCATTATCAACAACAAGCAGGAGGACGGAGAACGAGTGCAAACTTTGGCTCGGTGCAAGGTGCAGCTGCCGTCATTGCACCTGTTCGAGGAGCTGCCTCATTCGCCTCACCGCACCCCGGCTCGCCTCCTCACTTTCCCGTTGCCACTTTCCACGTTAATCTCAGATTTCCACATAAATCACTTTAAAAAGGCGACACACTTGCAGGAGCCGAAGCAGCAGCAGGAGCAGCAGGAGCAGGAGCACGAGCAGGATCGGTGGAGGAGGAAGCGCCAGGTGGAACAGAAGGCGCCAGCTACCGCCAAGGAGAGGCGAGTTGTGCAATGGCAATTTCTTTGAGTACTTTCTCCTATTTCCTTTTACTATTATAACGCTGTGTCGGTGTGAGTTGCCCCAAAAAACGTGCCAAGTAATTGCCGGCCATTGCCTTAATGTCCTGGGCATAAGGACCTGCCATGAGTTGAGCAAAATAATAACCAGACTTTCCCCCAAAGGAACTTTTCATGTCGCTCTGTGTTGATGTATGAAAATATTCATTTAATTTTTGGTTATTTTATTCAAAGAGAGCATAAAGAGAGTTCTCTAGGGTTTTCTAAAAAAAATATTATAAAATATAAGTATAATTTTGTAGAGATTTTAAAACATTTACTGCTACGCCGAGTAGTGTGCTCTAAATTATTTAAACATTTTTAATTTGGTTGATTTATTTTAAAACTTATTTATATTATTATAAAAACTAAACGTTTAAATCTTATTTTAATACAAAAATTGGGTATATTATAAAATTTTTAAAGCTCTTTCAACAAGACTGGACAGTATCTGTTTACCATTATACACACCCCATAACTTTATATATTTCTTCTGAGATCTCTACAACAACCCCACCCATTTCTACTGGCATCATAACAATGTCTTAGAATTTCTGTAATAATCATAAATGCATTTGTTTTTCATGTAAAAGGGAGGAATGCTCTTCCTTTGGCACAACTCCCTTACGCATTTTGTGGGTGCTTCTCTGTGAGCTGCATTCGCAATTGCTCGGCGTCTTGATGCGGTTATGCTTTTTGCTTTCATTATGAGCCATTATCACGAGCTGGCGACAAGCGACTGCCACACGATGGTCACAAAGGAACCAAGGGGAAATGGCCAGGAGAGTGTCCTGCCGAACGGAGAGCGGGACAGAGTGGAAGGATGCTGGGGACGAGGGCGGTCTCTCGACAGCGCTTGACGCGAGCTTTGCACTTGTAACTAATGCGCCATGTTTAATGTTTCGCTGCCGTCCCCACTTATTTTTATGCTCATGCTGCCGCTGTCCTGCAGAGAGAGAAAAGAAAAGCTTAAAAAATACTAAATATGGCTAAAAAAATAATGATTTAAAACTTCATTGAGGAAATATAAAGTTCTACAATTCGAAAACACCAACAAGGCACCTAAAAGTATGCAACATGGTGTATATTTTTGCTTTAGGGTTGAAAGTGTGCATTAAATACACTGAAATACTTGCTTTTAAGGCCATAAAGATATATATTCATAGCTCTTATAACCTTTTTTGCTTATTTCAGTAAATACAAAATTAATTAAAGCTGCTATTTTTTTGTGTGTATTCCTTCGCCCGCTCCTGCTTTGGTCCTTCTTATCATCTTTTTGCTGCAACTGCTTTCTGGGCAAACAATGGCAATGGCAACTTTTACAGCTGCGTTTTTACCGCCCCCTTTTCTTCTCCATTTTGCTGCGTGCTGGGGGTGTGTGTCCTTTTTTTTATCTGCTCCTTTTGTTTGATTTTTTATTTGTGTTGCACTCTGCTCTTGCTGCTTGCTGTTTTCTGCTTTCTGCTTTCTGCGGACTTGCAGTGCATTCGAAATGCTTTCCAAATTGTCTTTATTTCAAATGCTGGTTTTGAAATATTTAATTTTCATTGAAATTCATCGCAATTTCTCTCTACGCTTAAAGCGCTCGCTAAACTTTTTGCCAACTTGAGTTTTTTCTGGCCTGACATCTCTCACCCACTGCTCTTTTTCTCATTTTATATTATAGTTTCTCCGATTTTTTTGTTTTTTGTTGCAGCTGCTTTCATTTTTGCTGTTCTAGGATCTTTTTAATTAATTTTGCATTTCGCTGCAGCTGACAAGCAGTGCCAGCCATGGGCGAGATTCAGCGTTAGGTCCACTCTCAGCAATTAACTAAATGTTGCGTATACGCCACAGAGACCGGGGATATATAAGAGCTCTTGTGTGCTAAAAGCACTAAGATGACAGGACGGAATTTCGCAGCACAAAAGAACGATACATAGGTACTTGGCAGCCATAAAAAAAATCACAACACAACAAGAGAAAATCGTTGAGGAAGTCGTGAACCGATATGCGGAAAACTACAAAAGGTGGATTACATTCTACCTGTCAAAGGCAAAGCTCCAATGATGAGACTAAATGGAAAATCACAACGTCAGGAGTGCGCCGCCCTCCGTGCTCCATTCTCCGTGCTCCTCCGTTTGTCAGTCACTCAATCAGCTCCCGGTACCTGAATTTTCCCCGAACAACAGGCACGGCATGGAGAGAATAAAAAAACCAAGTCCGGAGCCAAATGAGACCACAGGCAGGCGGCAGAGGAGCGGGGCAACCTTTGACAGCTGGAAACCACTTAAATTATATGCCTGCTGCGAGCTGGGTTGCCTCCAGCCAACCTCCTTCCTACCTCCTGCCTCCTGTCAGTTGCTTATGTTAATTTTCTGCCGGCCTAGGCTCCGAGCAATTGACATGAACTGAAGTGACTTACTTTGTGGCCTTTCTCCTCCAACGAGGCCCCCCTTCGCCGCCTGTAAATCTCTGGGCAAATCTCGGCAACAGGTGTGGGGGCTGAGACTTTGAATGATTTAACTAAGTAATTGCTCGCGGTATGTGCTGAAATGTTATTGAGCAAAGTTTTGCCAGGACTTTTGAAACAGGCAATAAAAGAAAGCCATAACTTGTTGCTTTCATAAACTCGTTCATAAATTTTCAAAAGAAAAATATTCTTTACGAGTGGCAGAAAACTTTGTAAAAAGGAAAATAGCACCAAGAAAGCGGAAAACTCTTTATTAATCTAGGGTGCTTCAGAAATCACTGGGGTTCTTAAGCCCCTTGAGAAGGTGTCTAAATGCGGTGCAATGCCTTCTTTTAGTTGAAATTTACAAATTTGTTGCTTAATTTTGTACACAGCTTTATAGTTTTTAAAACCCGTAGTATTTCTTAGCCTTATTTTTGTCACATTTTAAGGTTTTTAAAAATTAATAATCATTTCTGTTTAATTTGTTTTCCCTGTACTTCCTTGCATTAATCCCTATTTAATACCTCTCTCTTAATAATTATTAATTAGTGCGGCATTCTTGGCCCTGAAATGTCTTCTTAGAACGCTTTGCCAGACTTGTTGCTTAAGTAATGTAACACGCAACTTACAAAGTGCTTGTAAAATCATAAATAATAAATATTTCCCTGGCTATATAGCACGCAAGTTGACAAACTTCTCGAAAAGAGCAATTTCTTAGCCAATAAATGTTGGAAAATTCCTGTGAAAGAGCAGCTGGGCAGGAACCCTTTAAATATGCAAATGTAAAGGGAAATGAAAAGCCATATTAATTACTGCTGCATTCTGGAATGCGAGTTAATTTCCCTGCCGCCATCTGTCTAATGGCTAATGAAGTGGCCGAGCTTTTCCGCTTTTCCAGCTTAACTAGGCGCATGGCCGGCGGCATTAGCAGAAACATTTCTATTTCAAAACCAGAAGCAGCAACAGCAAAGCAGCAGCAGGACCCTGGCAACACAACTTTTGACAACAAACGCGTGTAAATAGCAAAAGTTTTGCTTGCATGAACCCAGTAAACACTGGGAACACCAACCGAACTTAACTGAACCGAACAGAACTGTTCGCTTAACTTGGCGGAAAGCTAAAAATCATTTAATTAGAGTTCGTTGGGGCGAGGGGAGCGGGACTAAGCTCATGTCTAAACAGCAGCGGCAACTACAACAGTGAAGTTGCATGTTGGCGGCTCTTAATTGCTTAAACAACTAACTAACAAGCGAACAGCAAATGCAGGGGTTAAATGCTTCAGCAGAAGGGTTTTTCAGGTTCAGGATCTGACATATATACACACCGAACGGTGCAGTGACCTGCATCAGATTTAGCAGCAAGTGTTCCAACACATGTACTCTCTCCGTACAAGCCGTATGCATAATGTTGTCTAATTAGTTAGGCCAAGAACCACGCCCCATTCAACACAATGCCAGAACTCGAAGGAGTTCCTGACATAAATTAGGTGCAATAAAAAATGTTACCCGGCAAACTCATTTCGAAACGGAAAAGGCATTAACCTAAAAGAAAATCAAGTTTGGATCCCTTTTTTTTGTGCTGCTTTAAAGTGGATATTGTCTTAAGGAAACTGTATTCTTTTTACTATTTAAAAAGTACATTGACTATAATTTATTTGGCAGTATTTAAAGGTCTTTCTTAGGTTTGTAAGAATATATCTAAGAAAGATTATTTGCTGAATTTAAAGTTATCTTTAATAAAGAGTAATGTATGTAATGAATATATATTCTGTTTAAAGTTAAGGAGAACGTTTTACAGACCTGAATTTGAAAAACAATGAACTGAAATTTATTTGGTAATATCAAAAGGTTATTTTTTTTTTATTATATAATTTTTTAAAGAAAGTAAGTTGCTGAATTTGCATTTGTTTTTAATTAAGAGTATTTTTATGGTGTTAAAGAAATCACTAGGGTTTTTAAAACCCTTAAAAATGTATAAAAATTATAAGAATTTCTATAAGAAAGAAAACTACAAAATTAGAATTTATTATTAAAAAATAGTATTTTTAAGGAGTTCCAGAAATTACTAAGGTTTTTGAAACCCATAAAAACGTATACAAAAAAATGCAAATTTTGTGTTTTAAAAACCCTTAAAAATGTATACATTTTAACAATTTGTATAAGAAAGAAAATTACTTCATTTGAATTTATTAATAATAAAGAGTATTTTTAGGATGTTACAGAAATCACTAAGTGTTTTAAAAACACTTAAAAATGTATTACAAATTATAACAATTTCTATAAAAAAGAAAATTACTGAATTTAAATTTGTTTTCAATAAAGAGTATTTTTAAGGAGTTCCAAAAATCCCTAAAGTTAAACCCCCTTAAAAATCTATACAAAATTCTACCATTAAATTTTGTAGGTCCCAAACTCAGTGTAGACTTGATTTTAAGTAAAATTTTAGACACATTTTCAAGGCTTTAAAAAACCACTGTCATTTCTAAAGCACACTCTTATGACTAACAGTAATTCTTAAAATTTAAAAGAGAATTTTATTGTTAAGAATTCCCTTTAAGAAACTCCAAAGCTCTAAAAGGCATTGACCATTTTCCCCTTTGCGTGAGCCTTGCGTAATTGTATTCTGGGTAAACTTTATCATCGGCCCCCTTGGTCCCTCTCTCCCCTTTCTCTCTGCTAGCTGCCTGCCTATGCATTTGGCCAAAATGTCAGAGGCAGGCCAACATGCAATTTATGTTGTTTGCTCAAGATTATTCATAACGAAGTCTAGAACTGTTGCAGTCCTGCCTTTTCTCTCTCTCTCTCGTTGGGTTTTTTGGTGCGTTGTCAATGTCCAAAAGGCTGCGCATGCAGTTTCCTAATACCATTCCATGGTCCTTTTTTTTCTGCTGATTTTGCTTTTAAAACGCGAGCTCAAATTGCTGACCATTTAGGGGGGAGTTTTAGGATCAAAAGAGGGGTTTCAGCAAGGGGGAGGGGAGAGCAAATAGGATGATAGAGGGTGTGTGCGTGTGTGGGTGCCTGGAGGGCAGAACATGCCCAACTACATGTAATTTTACGCGCAACTTAACTTGTAAACTGCCAGGCAACCAATGCCCCCGCTTAGGTCCCACACACACTCGCCGCACACACTCGCCACACACACTCGCCACACACACTCGCTCACCTGTATCAATGTTTGGTGTACATGGCGTATGGGTATTATGGCAGTTTGATGCACTTCGTGGCTTTGATTTCCGAATTAAAGATTAAAGTGGCCGCACAAAATGCGCACTGTGGTCTTAACTCGAAAGCATACTCGCTCTTCCCCTCTCTTTCTCTTTTGCATGGCGGGATAACGTGGCGTATGAGTAATGTGAGGCAAATGCTAAGCATACGCCCTGTTGGGCATTAAGCTGGAATTACAGGAATTTTAGTCGAATATCAAAGAGCAAAGCTGAGCCAACGAGTTGTGCTGAAAACATATTCAATTGCCAGGCAGCCGAGGGAGAGATTTTCCTAGGAAATTAAGCAACAAAAAATGTAATCTGGTTAAGGCATAAGTAAACTTCTAGCGAAAATATAATTAAATTGATTAAAATCAAACAAAGAGAGGATTTTGAGTAAGTTAGTTGTGGTTTAAGCAGCAAAATACAGATTCTTTGAATTACTCTCAAAGTTATTCCTAGTAAATGTTGAAGTTAAAGTAATTCTAATTCATGATGCATGTCTGCTAGTAAAAGCATAATGAATTCCAACTCCTGACTACCAAAAACTAAACCAATTTCTCCTACCCTACCCCTACCTATCTTCCAACCATTTGCCACATTTACAAGTCGTTGTGTTTCACTCTCCCTCCCTTCCACCCCCCGAAGTACCCATTATCATATTGTAATGCCAGAACAGTTCTCAACGGATGTCGACACCATCTCCTTGGGGTCGCATTTTCGTCGCCTGGCGCCTCGGCCATTGTTCGATTAATTGCTCCAGTATCCCATTATGCAATGCCATGGCTCTCACTAATTTACATGTCCTTCCACCCCGCTCCCCACTCTCTTTTTGCAGGTACGACTACGAGACTTTACTGCAAAATTCCACTTTCTGCCTGGTGCCACGCGGACGTCGCCTGGGTTCCTTTAGGTAAGCATAAAAACAGCAAAAAAAAGGAAAGGCAGCCCATGAAAAATGGGGGAAAAAATATTTAAAAAAAAAACAATTTTCATTTTACATTTCACAATTCCATTTTTTCATGGTTTTTTGCCTCATTCTTTTATTATTATTATTTTTTTTTTGCAGATTCCTGGAGGCCCTGCAGGCCGGCTGCATTCCCGTGCTATTGTCCAACGCCTGGGTGTTGCCGTTTGAATCGAAAATCGATTGGAAGCAGGCCGCCATTTGGGCCGATGAGCGGCTCCTGCTGCAGGTGAGTCCTCGGGGCCTACGCCCATTTATAGTATTGATATCTATAGTTGGGATATGGCTTCCCCCTATATAGTATGTATGAATATATATATGAAATATTGAGCAGGACTGTGGCAGTTTGTGTGCCACTTTCGGAGTCGTTTGGCCAAAGCGATTTCATTTGGCTGTCTAAAAAGAGAAAACTTTCCATTGTTTATGTTGACGGGACTCTATCGAAGTAGTTTTTCGGGCTGGCAACCCACATAAATACCAACTCTGCGCTGTCGCAAATATTTGTTGCACTTTTTATTGGCCTCGCCCTCGGCAAATGTCCAGCCATTTGCTGCCCCATTGATGAATATTCTGCCAAGACTTTCAGATTTGTGCACCTGCGCTGGCCAGCGAGTTAGCTCAGGTGTCCGCCTGGCATGTCCTTGGCCAGCAAGGCTATAAAGAAACAGGAAAAGAAATTAATTTAAGGGAAGAGTTGTCAGCTGAGGTCAATCAGACTTGATTGATTTCGAAGGATAATAAAAGTGCAGACTCTTGTTTGAGTTAGTAATGCAATTTAATTTCCTTTAAGAGGAATTAATATTTTCCTTCTGCAAAAAACCAGCTGTTGCACTTTAACCTTTACTTAGTCCTGGCTCCAAGGTAAAGTGCCCCGAAATCCCACTCAAGGCTTATCACGCTTTGGCTCCTCCATTAGGATTGTCCACATTTTGGCGCTTAACCCTCTGTTGGCCTCTGTTTGCGGCGAAGATTTCCCAATCAGAGCCAGGTGAGTGGTTCGCAACTGTTTGTCCAAGTGTCGGCACCTTTTCGTGTTCCTCCGTACTGAAAGCTCTTTGACACTCCTACTGGTGTGTCCTTGCTTCGGTTGTTTGCCCGCCTGCCAGTGTCCTTTTCCTTCACGCTCTTGCGCCTTTTTCTCCTGCTGATGCAGAGAGAGAAAAATGTAGTAGAGTTTAGAACTACTTTTCAATTGAATTGAAAAAATATCCAAAAGGTGCTTTGGACACTCTATTTTTTTATTTTGGAGAAATCTTATTAGTGGATATAAATCCCTAAAAGCCTTGCTTATACCCTTTCCTTTGTCTCGGTGTCCTTTCTGCCACTGTCGCACTTCATTCGCGACAAAGTCTTGGCACCATGTTTGTCCTTGCCATTTTTCAGCTTCTCCTTCTGCCTCAGATCCTGCTTCGCCACGACCTCGTCCTCTTTTCCTCGCACTTGCACTTCCTGTTCCCCATACCCCACTCCCCGTCCATTGGCATGTTTGCCTTTGTAGTTTATTGGCAGGAAATGCAATTAATTAAGTTAACTTGAGCAGGAAACTTGAGCATGGACTCCAAACTCAACTCGAGTTGAGTCGCGTCGCCTGGCTGGGCAAACTCTTTAAACTGTTTGGATTTAGTGCGATGCCAGCTCCTGCCGCTCGAGTCCTGCTGCTGTAGTCCTGCTGCAATTATGACGGATGGCACCCGTGGGTGGCTGCCATCCTTTAACCAATTAAGTTGTGCATTGTAAATTAATGCGCATTATGGCTCAGCTGGGTCGGGATGAGCTGCATCTATTAAGCTGGGATTACGTATACGCCGGGTATAACCATCACTTACCTCTGTCTCTCCTCTCTCTCCCTCCCTCTCTCGCCCCCTATAGGTGCCCGACATCGTTCGCTCCATACCACCGGAACGCATCTTCGCCCTCCGCCAGCAGACGCAGGTCCTGTGGGAACGCTACTTCGGTTCCATCGAGAAAATCGTCTTCACAACATTCGAGGTGAGTCTGAGAGTGTCTCTCTAGAGGAGCATTTGCATACGTAGAAGCCACGGCACCTATTTGCGGCCGATAACTTGGGTGCCACGAATTTTTCCGGGGGGGAGGGAATCCAGGGGCCTCTCGAAATAGCGACTCGAACTTACTTGGCAAGTTGTTGCGGCTTTTGTTGGTTCGCTCAATCGACAAGAAACAAGTAACGAGAATGTTCTTTGCTCTACTTAGCGACTCCTGGAGGGATTCCATGGAATATATGAGGGATGCGAGGGCACCCGGGGAACTTGGGAACTCGGCAACTTGGTAGATGGAACTATGCAACAACTTGTTCTTGTGTCCTGGAGTGCGCACAGTGCGTGTTGTAATTAAACGAACCGAACTTTATGTTTGCTTGAACACTCACAAAGTCGGAGTGTTTACCTTGAAATTAAAAGTACTAAAAGGGCAAAAAATTTATGAGAAAAAAATGGGATAGTATTTGTATTGGTTAATATATTTTTTCTTAAATTTATATGGAACTTATTAGAATTCTGAAAAGATCTTACATTTACTTATATAGTTTGCAAGTTCATGTGAAATTTTACATATTTTATAGAAGGTTTTATTAGTAATAAAAATAAGGTTTAAAAATAGTTTTATTACTCTTATATTTTGTGCTTTCTTTTCACTTTTTTTCCAAACTCTAAAACCTAGTAGGCATACTTCCTGCACTCACTGCATTTCGGCATTGATTTGCCTCGGAAAAACTACAGTCTAAGCCTTGCAAATGTATCTGCCGGATACTTTTGCAGCCTAAGTAGCAAAACTTCTTCGTCAGCTATTGAATTTGAATTTGGATTTGTGGGTGGAGCAGGAGCCCACTTGGGCGTTACACTTAAGGGATGAGGGAGAGTCACCCTCCAGGAAGGGGTCCTGTCTATTTGGGAGGGAGTGTATAAATAAAACACACGCATTTCACATACATATACATATGTATATGCGGAAAACAACAAACAGGGCGGCCAACAAAGTTATCTGCACACAAATGGCGAAAGCAGAAATTCGCGACTGGGGGGAGGAGAAGGAGATTCGGGGAGAAGACCACCCGAAAGGAGACACAGATTGGGAGACGCGAAAAGCAAACTAAACCGCCGCCACTGGAGACCACTTTTCAACACTCAAATTGACACACAGGCAGGGACAGGAGCAGCGGGGCCTGGGAAGGGACATGGCATCGTGTAAGGATGTAGACACATTCACGGAGAGGATGCACGGGCATTCAATTTTGTGTAATCACCAGGGGGAAGCAGCGGCGAATCGGGGGGCGTAATGGGCAGAAGGGCGGATCGGGAGCAGCGGGTCCTGAAAGCTGAGGCTGCCAACTGAAACCGGAGACTCCTAGCTCGCATCGAGATTCACGTTTGTGGCGAATCTTTTGCGAAACTCGTAACACTGAGATGGAAAAGGAATTCAATTTTAATGAAATTAAGTGATGAAAAGCTTAAAGAAGTTAAAAAAAGTCAAAGAATCACTTAGAAAGGTGTCTAAAAGTATGCAATGATATTGTTTACTAATGAAACTTTTTGAAAATAATTTGATTTCATAGCATTCTTTATTTATTTATTTGTATTTTTCATTTAATTTAGAAATAAAATACTGCTGTTACGCTCGAAGATATATAAAATTCCTAAAATAATATTTTTACTATAAAATCTACTTTTATGAATTTTCATAGCATACTTTTAGGCAGCAATTAAAGTGATTTGAGACCTCAAGATATATATTTTATTACAATAACTCTGCAAAATCTTCTTATATTTTAATGCAGACAACCAATCAAATTTTACCTTTTAATAACATTATCAACATCAACATCAACATTAATTTTTCTCCCTGTAAGAATTGCTCTTATATCGACCCTAAATTTTCCCTCAGTGCACATCCACTTTTCTGCGAACATAGCCATGTTAACCCATGACGACCGACAACATGGCAATGTCGCCGTGCCTGTCGCTCTGCTCGTTGACAAAAACCGCAGCCCAATAGAGCGGCCAAGGGGGAAAAGTGCGGAGCAGGGAGCTGTGGAGATTGCGGCTCCATTGCCACGATTTTCCGTTCCTTTCGGAACGGTGCCCTTCGCTCCCCCCGCTCCTCCATTTGCCTGCGTTTTGGCTAGTAATAATCAATTTGCAGTTACAGCAACCAAAATGTGTGTAACCAAATTAAACACAAATATTTTTCCTTTACCTTGTGACCTGACCCACTGGGTCAGTGGGAGTTTGTCGAGCCAATTAACCACTTGGTCCACAATCAACAAAGGACATGCACACTGGGTTTAGTTTGATTTATGTGTGACGTGGCAGCAAAAGAGTCCCCTCCCCCGCCTCAGGCGCCTCCGTCTTGGCCACCCAATTTGCACAGTTCTGTAATTATTATTATTATTGGCTGCCCAGGACCAACACCAGATGCTGCCGTGCCTGCCAGTGCGTTTAGCAACCAAAGTTAATTGGGTTTTGATCGACCTGCAGAGCAAAGCACTGAATGGTCAATGAAATCAATGTCTGGGGTGGGTCAGGTGGGTCAGGTAAATGGAGGAAGTGTGACAGATTTATGGGGACTTGATCAATTGGTTTTCAGTTTAAATGTATTTAAGATAACTTAATGGCACTTCTTACTCTTCATGGAGAGATAAATGAGATTTGATTGTTAAATATATATTTTAAATAAATCAGACGCAACTTTATTTTTAAATTTCATATACAAAGATCTTGTCAAAGACAAGCAGCGAGGAAAAGCAAGAGACTTAAAGACAGATTTATATAAATTAGAGCCACTTAATTAAACCAATACATTGAGCTGCATTTGTCTCTCGAAATCAAAGAAAATATAGAAAATCTTTTTATATTTTGCTACAAATATATATCCATAAATACATATATTTTTGTACCCTTGCAATATATTATAATTTTAGCTAGAAGCTTAGAAAGCTGTAATGGATATTTTCCGACCCTATAAGTCATAATTATTCTTAATCATTCAGCCATGTCCGGGAGAAACAATAATCGTATTTTTCTTTTTTTTTCAATTTTCTATTTAATTAATAATAATTAATTTAAATCTAAATATATCGGGGAGCATTACTGCTTTTAAACCTCACTATTTGGTACTTCAAAAATTTTTATTATATTTGTAGACATATTTTTAAGGGTTTTCATAACCCTAGTGATATCCGGAGCACCCAAGAATATTTATAGTAATTGAGCTTACAGATTTTCCAACTGAAATAATATTTAACCTTTACATAAATTCTTTTATTATCCGTTTATTTATTTCTCCGATTATAAAGTTATAAAGTTTCTGTTTTAAATATTCAAAGCAACCACAAAAAGGTTGAAATCATGAACTTAATATACAAATTTTGATTGCCATTTTTCAACTCCACTGAGAGCAATTATTGATGCATGGATTCCTAGTTCTAGACCCATTTTATCCTGTGCCTATAACTTGGCTATCACACTTAAAGCGCGCCAACATGATTTTGGTATGGAAAAATGTTCCTTTTGGCCTGCATTTTTGTGTGGCGCACATTTGATTTATGGCTCGCGATTAAAAAGATGAATTGTGGCATTTTCGACAGGAAGGGGGCAAAGAGGGAGGGGGAGTGGAAGCTAACAGAGACACTCGACCACGCCCACCGCCCCCCTGCTGAGGTGTGGCACGTGCATCACGTAATGGCTCTGCGCGCAATCCTTTCTGGCTTATTTGACCCACATTTTGCATATGGCCAAGAATGCAGCTCTGCCAAGGGTCAACATCATCATGTCTGTCTGTGCCCCGCCCCCCTCTAACCTCCTCCGCTTTGCTGTGGCCTTTAATATGCGGAAAAGTTCCTGAGCTGTGCATTTTTTCGGGCCAAATACTTGATGTGTGCGGATGGATGCCAACGGTGGGTAGAAAACAATTCCAGAATATTTATAAACAGCATACGAAAAATTCCTGCAACGTTGAGCTAGAGAAATTCCTTTATAATTTGTTTTTATTAATTTTTCACTCCTCACACGACGAACACAGAGGCCTTCTCTCTGTGCTCTGTTGGTGGGTCCTTTTTATCGCAGGCCACTCACGTCTCACTTTTCGGAGTGGAAAGTTCCTAATAATCCTTTAGTCCGGGACACGTATGAATATGAATGGGTCGGCGGGCTGCTAGGAGGTCCTTTGGGGAGAACGGGAGTCCTTTTCCTTTCGCTTACACTTAAGACCCGTTCATGCAGCAAATTGATTTAGGCATAAACAAGCCCAGAACGCTTTTAACCCTCTGCCAGGCTCTGCTCACAACACAGCTACCCGAAAGTGGCAAATAATTTCTGCTGCCTCAACTGTTGTCGGTCTCGTTCGAAAATTTCATCTTTCTGGGCGTTGAACCGCATGTGACCAGCCGGTGTGTCAGTGTTGCATGGGATCCTGCATGGGATACTCCTACTCCGCACCACGCCAGCAGCCCTGGTAACTGGTCCATTAAAGTCAACAAACTAACAACAACAGCTGACGGTTTTTGTGGGGTTTTCTGGTTTTTGGGTTCCAGTTTGAGTTTCGGGCTTTTGGGTTTGAGTTTGGGTTCCAGGTTATCCTTTGTTTGTCCCCAAACGCCTGATGTTGCTTTTGTTGCCTTTGCTGGCTGTGCAAGCAAACAGCAAAGGTGAATTTCGAAGGGGGTCTGTGGGGTTGGGTGAAAAACAAATTAAGCAGTTATTTGGGTTGTTAGACGCTTCAGCCAACTGGCCTTCGTTCTAACCCTTCGCCCTCACACACACACACATCTCGTTCCGCTCCTGGTTGCTGTGTTTTTGGGCTAACAATACCCTTTGAAATTAGCGAGGAGAAGGGTTAATTCTTGGCTTCATCAAGTAAGTCATAAAAAGAAAACTGGATAATTAAGTTGTTTGGTTTAGCTAAAACCGAAAGGGCTTTATTATTTATAATTGAGACTATCTAATGGCGTTGTGGGGGAATAAGTATTCAAATTAAATTTGTAAAAGAAAGTCATATTTTGATTTATTACATTTATTGAATTAGATACTAATTTGTGCCATATTTTCTGTAGCAGGGTCACACTGTTGCAAGGGTTTTACTTAGAGTGACCAGCTGCATATAAGAAGCTGGAATAATAGCTGGAATTTTAAATTGTTGCTAAAGTAAAACTGCCTTAACATGTTGCTAGCAAAATCTTAAAATCTCTGAACACAAATCATAGAATATTCCACCAAGACATTTCTATATTCGAATACAAATCAATTCCTTTGGCAATCCCTCGATTTTCCTCGCTATTCGCAACCCTTTTAGAAACTCCGTCAATTATTTTAATTAATAAATCAAAAATTGAACCCAGGACATAAAACCGCAACGAAAGTTTGCCACATCCTTCGGAAGCGAACTAAGTGCGTAGGCTCTCCAACATGTCCATGTGGGCGTCTGAGTAAGGATGAGTGGAAATCGCATGCGGCTGATCCCAAGATTTGCATAATTTTATTGTGTGTTGAACTTTCGACTAACCCATCCGGTGGCAGCCCAATCTGTGCCGGGCCATGCCGCCAGGCCACAGGCTCCCCGCAAAAAGGTCACTCAAAGTCCACTTACAGAACTTACTGCCAACCCCACACCAGACACCACACACCCAGTTGGCCCAAAATCTTCGGCCTAAGCCCCAAAAGTCTCTCTCTGTGTGCGTTTGTATTTTTTGGTCGAATGGATGTGACCGATAAGCGTGTGCCATGCACTTAAGTTGCACAGGGCAACAGGAGAGAGCGGCAGGAAGCTGGCAAAAGTTCGAAAATGGTCACAGAAAATTCACAGAACAACAAAATAGACCACAATAAGCCGAGAGCTCGGGTTAAACTCGAGATGCTGCTCTGCATGCGAGTGTGCACAGGGGGAAAATGTGGCCAATAATGGATGGATAATCGGGAGCAGAGTATAGGTTCTGTCAGCGATTTGCCTTTAATGCCTGCTAATGGTACTTCTTTGAAACTCATTGTAATCTTACTTGGCAATATTATGAGGCTCGTGGCATTTAAGACTGATTTATCAGCTTATCAATATAATTAAATGTTTCAAGGTTTGAATAATAATCTAATTCAAAAGGGTTGAACAATAATCTAATTCAAAAGCGCAGCAACAAAAAATATATTTGTAGCACTTTATGTCATTAAAGAATGAGCAAAATTACTTGCATTTCTAAATTACAAACGAAAAACACTACCCTCTTGGCTTATTTTCCCTCTGTAATCTCTCAACCCCATTTTGTTTATTTATATTTTTTTTTGGGGTGGCAGCAGCTGCGGCTTTGGCTTTCGTGCAACAAAATATGTTGCATACTCGCCGGCAGCTGCCGAATAAAAAAAACCTGCAGCTTCTCCTAGCTTCTGTCTCTGGTCTCTGCCTCCCTGGCCTTTGTCTCGACGAGATTTGCATTTCAAAGCACCGGCCACGCCCACTCACCTGGTTAAGAAGGGGGGCGTGGGGCGTGGGGTGTGAGGCAGGAGTCTCAGGTAGCATCAGCAGCTAAAAGTGGAGGAGGAAAAACAACTTATTACTTTGACTAATCCTATTATGCGCATGCAAACGTGCGCCAGGGAGAAGAAAAAACTTTTTCCCAGGCACAAACTACTTTGAAGTCAACTGTCTACCTGCCTACGCTGGTCCCCGGTCCGCCCACATTTCTCCAAGATGTCGCACCCCCTTGGCTCCCGCTTTCTGCGCATTCATTCCATTGAATCGTGCACTCACTCAGGCGCCGCTAAGTTGCCTTAGTGGCCGCTCATGCACTGCAAGAAATGGCTGAGCAATAGATAACGCTATTTGCGACAGTGAAAGGATCTTGCCACTCTCCGGGCTGTCCTTCTGATGTTAATTCCTTTGGAGTTAGTTTCAAGATGGCACAGTGGAGTGAAAGTGGATTGGAAGTCCTTAAAGTGCAGGAAGATTAAATGCTTGTATTTAAAAATCAAATTAAATACCTATTCTATTATGCATTAAAAAAAAGAAATATACAGCTGGAGCTTTTGGAAATATTTTTCTGCACAAGCTATTCTTGTTTACGAATACAAAATAGAACTTAGATTCTTCCCAATTATCCAATTATTTATTTCCAATTCATTCCAAATTAAATACCAACATTTTAATTGCTGAAACCGCTTTTGGCTGTATATATTTGTGCCATTAAAAACTTGAGCTTCAGTTTGCTCGACCTTTCCCCCGGTGATCCAACCTAATTTATTTTCAAGTTGTAAAGTTGCAAAACTTTTTCGTTGACCTCATTCGGTTTTAGCCCATAGTTTTTCACTCCTGCCCCTGCCACCTGTCACCCTCCTCGGCTCGTTGTAGTTAATTTCTTCCACTTACCTGTCCATTATGGCCCGGTCCTGGACCCGAGGAGTCCAGAGATAGTGGAAAATGCCACGACAGCATCTCAAGAAGTTTTCTACGCGCAAATCCTTTCGCCTAAGCTGATTTGGCTTCCTCAAAAACCAACAAAATTCATCTGGCGGCCAAGTTTGCCCATTAATTGATTTTCTCGCATTTTCTTTCAACGTATGTATATATATATTTTTATATTTTTCCAAAATGCATCTTCTTACAAGGACAATCATAGATTACAGGAAGTGTAAAGTAAAAAAATTACTTAAGGAATACGCGTAGAGTCAATAAGGCCACTTAAACATTAGACATTTGCTCAATGTTTCACATAAATAATTCAGAGATTTTATTCAAATTTGAACAACAATTAAAGTCAGAGTTAAGTGCAGAAGGCAAGGTCACACTGACCATTATATTGAGAAACAATGTGACCAACATAAAGTTTGATACAGGCATAGATTTACAAGTTTTACTTTGCATAGAAAATCAGATTTTGTATTTTTTACAAAATAACGTGACCAGCTCTATACTTTTTCTTTCAACATATATTCTTTGTTTTTTTATTTTAGCAAAATGCATATTCTCTTCACAAGAACAATCATAAATTACAGAGTGTAAAGTCAAGTGAAAAATCTTACTTAAGCATAGGAAACGCGTATAGCAGAGGAGACATTAAGTCACTTAGGGCACTTAAACATGTAACATTAAGAGTTGAACCAAGTTTGGGTGTTGTACATAATTCACTTGTTGTTTGATATGTGATCTCTCAGATATCAGCTATCATCTGCGGGACGTGAATGTGCTGCTCGGAGCCTGTGAGTCTTGTGAGTCTCTGCGGTGAGTGAGGTGAGGTGGTGGTGGTGACTTGAAGAGGCGCCTCCAATTCAATCCAATCCAATCCGATTCGAGTTGCGAGTCCCCGCTGGATCTAGAAGAGCAGGGAGAAGAGACTCCTCACGCCAGTGGAGCCAGCTCCGGAACCGAGGGTAAAGCCTGTGCTGGGCGTGCCGCTGCTGCGATGTCGCGAGACGTGGCTGGAAACGTTAGCACGGACACGGTCGTAGCTGGCAACATCCTGGAACAAAGACATATATCAATTAGAATCGCGGGGAGACTAGAATTTGGGGCATAGCGTACTGGTCGAGCACGAACTCGAGGTGTCTGCAGTGGCGGCAGATGTCGCAAGTGCCGCAAGTGTTGTATATGGACAAGACTCTCACCTCTTTGTCGGCGTTGGCCAGCACCGATCGCATCGAGTTGGCCACCGGCCACTTCTTCTTCATAACCAGGTTGTTCGGGGGATCGTGGGCAGTGCCGGCATCCACTGACCAGATGGTCACGCTGGCACCTCCCAGAACCTTCGATCCGCGCGAGAACTTGAAGGCCAGTTCCTCATCGCCGGCGATGCGAGTCAACTGCCAGCCGGTGAGATTGATCTCCTCGGTGCCCTTGTTGTGCAGCTTGATGAAGCGTCCCTCGACATCTGCCTCGATGATCTCCAGATCACCCTTGGCCGCCGCATTCACGGAGTACTCCGACACATTACGATCCTCGCTCTCATCGATCACGGTGCGGCGACGCTTAACGGCGCTCGATCCCGAGATACCAGGCGTAGCCGAGCGACGTCCACTGGGCGTAACCCGTCCAGATCGCGAGCTGCTGCTGGCATGCAAGTGTGCGCCATTGGAGGAGATACCCGAATCGTTGCCGGGACGTCCGGGCGACTCGATGTTCAGGCGACGCTCCTCGCCGCACAGAAGCTTGTCGTAGGCAGCGATCTCGAGGTCCAGGGACACCTTGATGTCCATCAAGTCGCGGTACTCCTGCAGCTGCTGGGCCATGTCGTCGCGCATGCGCTGCAGCTCGGCCTCCAGGGAGGCAATGTACTGGTTGTGACGCTGGCGCTCAGTGTCCAGAAGGTTCTCCAGCTCCCTGATGCGAGCCTAGAAGAAGAAATAGTTTATAAAGATTATAATCGGAATTATTAGTTAATACAGCATTCCCACTTACATTCAGGCCAGCGTTGGTGTTCTCCAGATCCTGCAGCTTGCCATTAAGGCTATCGATCTTGGTGCGCATGAGACGAACTTCCTCGGTGGCGTGAGCAGATCCCTGGGCAGCCCTGTTGGCGGCAGCCTTGAGGTTCTGGATCTCCTGGTCGTAGAGCAGCTCAACCTCCTCGCGATTGGCGCGCATCTGTGCCTCGTACTGGTCGCGCAGCTCCTGCAGGGACTGCTGCAGCTTGGCCTCGTACTGGCGCGACAGGCGGCCATCGATCTCGCTGATCTCGATCTGGCGACGAGAGCGGGTCTCGGTGAGCTCCTGGGTGTGCACCTGGTCCTTGAAGGCCAGCTCCTCGCGCAGACTCTGGTTCTGGTTCTCCAGATCGACGCGGGCCAGGGTCTCGGCCTCCAGCTGCTTGCGAAGATCATCCAGCTGGCGGCGCAGGCGTTCGTTCTCCAAGGCCAGTTCCTTGGCCTGATCCTCGAACTTTTTGCGATCGGCCAGAGCCTGGTTGTACTTGCCGTTGGCCTCCGTGTAGCGAGATTCATACAGGCGGGCATTGTTCTCAGCCACGGCAGCCTCCTTTGTCTTCTTATCGAGTCTGAAAGTGGGGAAAAATGTGGAAATTAATGGGTTTTCATTGAAGAATACTTATTGAAAGTCAAGGAGATAAGAATATTATCCTAAAGCTATAGATTGCTTAAGGTTTTCATTAATTAATTGCTATTTAACTGTACCCAAAAAAGCACTTGAGAATTATAACAATAAGAATTCAGTAAAGTACAGTCTCTACTGTTGAGACTACCATAATATTTTTCCCTTTAAGACTGTAACCAAGCCGGGCATTCAGAGATCTAGTTGCATAGTGACTGACTCACAAATAAATCAATTCCAAGATGACGTTTTTTTCCGCCCAGTGCAATGCCTTTTATCTACATGTGCTCCGTGCATGACGTCACTTATCTATATAATTTTGCCCCAACTGAGTCACATTTTTCGCTCGCACTACTGCCGCTCTCTTTTTATCTCGCAAATGTATTATTCATATTATTTATTTAAATTTCGCTCCGTCGCTTAGGAACTCGTTCAGCGATCCTCCAAATCAAATATTTAAACATTTCGATATTTTGTTTGCCTTGAAATAAAGCGTCACATGCCATTAGCATAAAGTAGCCCGGCTATTTCTGACCACCTCCCTTTGGCGGTGGCCCCTCCCTCTGATTTATGGCCGCTTAGCAGTTCAAAGCAGCGATATTATTCTTTTCTATTTGGAATTCTATATATGCTTGACTTGTTTAAAAAATAACTATGAAAATGCCACAAATAATCCGAGAATATTTTCTCAAATCAATTTGATGTCTCGCGTGGTCTCGCACGTTTTAAATTTAAATTGTCTATATTTAGCAACAACAAAAGCCGTGAATTCTGGTTAGGCATAATTGGCTTTTCATGCTTTGACTTTGAATTAAACGTTTATTTAAATTGCGGTTATAGTTTACTGCCTTTTAGGGCGAATGCGAATGCGAATGCTTTTGCCTTGTGTTTTTCTATGGAGTCTGGACTGGACCTCACACAAAGTTCCAGCGGTTTTCTTTGCTGCACCCAGTGAATGTAAACATTTTCCCGTGGCTAATCAAGAAAAGTTGTATAAAAATGGGGGGAATAAAGGCGAAAAACGAAACGGACTCAAGGTTGTTGTGTTGTTTGTGTGTTTGTGTTCTAGTTTTTTCCTACTTTCCCAATTTTCGTGAGCGTGTTGAAGCGCCATTTCTTTTCCCCCCTTTGAATTCCTTCCGCTGACCCAATTTATTTATGTGTATGTTTTTTTTTTTTTTTGTCAACATGTAGGAATTTCTGAAGTGTTTTCGAGGAATGTTGGAATAACTTATGGGCCAACTAACTGCAGTAAACAATGGCGGAAATCAAAAAGAGAAATTCATATTTAGTTTATATTTATAGGCTATTGAGTTTAATCTTTAAAAATCTCAGCTTATCGCCTCTTAATCTTCATGGTTTTTAGTATCCAATTTCCCTTGTGGTTTCAAAACTTTTGACACACCTCGCAAGACGCTGAAATTTCCAGTTTACCCACCATTTAGACCCCAGCTCCCTGCCATCAGCCTCTCTTAACTTCATTATCATCGGAAAGACAAACAAAAACCCCTGGCTAATATGAATTAAAAAAGAGCTTTCGGCCATAAATACCTACCAAAAATAAATATTGCCTGATAACGCAAACGACGCGAAACGCTACGGAAATCTCGAAAATGGGAAAACTACACCCGACTTTTGTGTTGACATCACAGCAGAAACTGGTATTACATATGGATCTGTAGCTGCGTGCCATGACATCATAGTCTTGTAACCTTCATTGAGACTTAAGGCGCTATTTCGGTTCGGTTTCGGTTGGATTGGGTTTGGTTTGGTTGAGTTTGGCTGCTCATTAACTACGGGAACTAGCCGCTGGCATTTGCATAAAAATGCCGAGGAGACTTCTGGAAGTGTAAATGCAAAAAATAAACAAGAGCGTCGAGAGAACAGAGAGAGGGTTGCCATGTGCGTGGCTTTCGAAATGTGCTTTTTGGCATGACATCACCGGCCTCGCTCGCGCTCTCACTCTTGGTAACTTGCTCTGTTTCTTGGCACTCTCTCTCTATCTTTCTCTGTTTCTCGGCTACACTTGGCGCAAAATTAGGAGTCTAAATATTGAAGTGGAAGTAAAATATAAGTTTTTGGAAATTCGTTTGATTTAAGCCTATATTTTTATCACCTTTTTAGAGTGGGCCTAATGGAGTGGAACTTTTGTGGACTTTATATACCGGGAGTGTTTCTAAAATATATTAAAATATATTTCTAAAGTATTTCTTAATACTGAAATTGAAGGCGAAACTGTACTTATCTTCAAATAGGACTGTACTTTGCTATATTCTTATTTACTTAATCAGTCTCTAATCCTACCTCTAAGGACTTTATATACCTCAAATATTTACTATTTTTCACATTTTCAAACTCTAGATCAATGCCAATCTGTACTAGTCTTTACTTGACTTCCTATATACCTGATTTAATTTATATCCAAGGAATAAGTGACTGTACTAACGCATTGCTATTAGTATTTTCTAAACCTTAAATGCATACAAAAAAGACGACTTTACTACCAAAAGAGCCACAAGGCAAACCTCGTTTCTTCTGCGTAATACATAAACTTCCCACCAAATAATTACCACCAATTTCCCACACACAACCACCGACTATTTATACCCCCTCGTTTCTCTCAGTGCACGCTTTCTGCGGTTGGCATGTCTGTCTATGACATCACTGGCTGATAATACGCTGTTACCCATTCACATATTTCCATTCCCATTCCCAAGTCTTTGGCTCCCAGCTTTACCTCGGCTTCAGGTCGTCGTTCTCCTCCCACAGCCGCTTAATATCGATCTCCAGCTTGGCCTTCTCCTTGGCCGTCTCATCGAGCAGCTTGCGGGCGGCGGCCAGCTCCTTCTCGTAGACAGCCTTCAGGTTCGAGGTCTCGCGGTTGACCGTGTCCTGGGCGAGATGCAGCTCCTGGGTGAGCCGGCTGTTCTCGTTCTCCAGGTTGCGCATGCGGTCAATGTAGCAGGCGAGGCGATCGTTCAGATGCTGCAGCTCCTCCTTCTCTTGCAGGCGGGTGGTCCTGGTGGGGGATGTGGGCGAGGTGGCGCCCACCCGCGACGAGGTGGAGGCCCCACCCACCGGCGTCGAGGTGGAGGCCCGCGAGACGCGTGTGTTAAGTGTGACGCGGCGAGCAGACATTTTAGCTTTGTTTCTTTTTTTTTTGTTTTAATTTACGATGGCTGTGCGATTTAAGTACGTAATCCCTGATATCTGCTCGAATTGCAAGTGTTTTTCCGGCGCTGGAGCTGTGTGTATATTTTTTCCTATTTGTGCGTCCGCTTGGCTTGACGGCTGAAAATTGACTGAAACAGTGAGACTTTGCCTCGAACCGAGCGAGCGGCCATCATCGACGAAATTAGTAGTCGTCGCCGCCGTCGGCAGAGGCGGTCATAAAAAAATACACCAAAAACAACACGCACACACACACACACACACACACCTCGACGCTCTCTCTATTTTTTCCGCTCTCACCTTTTGGCTTTATTATTATTGTTGTTTCGTTCTCCTTCCCATTCGCATTCGTAGTCGTAGTCTCGGGCTCCTATGTACAGCTGTTTGTGTTTCTGGAGCTCCAAATAGAAATCACCTCAAAGGCAGCCAATTAATGCCGTTTTGCCGGTTCCCCAAAAAACTCTTTTTCCCACAGGTGACACTCTTTAAAGAGAACTTATTAGCTCTAGTAATAATGGGGAATCAGAATAATAATGGGGATACTAGTAACAGAATTGTATAGCTTTCTTTCATTGGATTTATTTTTCAAAGCCTTCTGTAGCACAATTTTAAATAAGATAATAGGCCAAAAGTCTATAGATCATTTAATTTTTAAAATCATTTATAATCATTTATGTATATCTCACTTCCTTTTATATTTTATTTATATTAAACAATAAATCACAGGTTTTAAAGTGTATTTTTTTAATGATAATAGCTAGGTATAGCTTACATTAGAAATAACTATAATAACTAAACAATTTAAACGGAAACCTTATTAGCATTTATAGAATTTCTAAATCAGAATTTCAAATTTAAAATATATTTATTCTATTGATTTTTTGAAGCACTTTAATTCAAAAACCCTTCACCATCATAATTTTATAGTAAAATAAGTAGTATTTGTATGTAGGTTTCACTGTATTTTTCATCAGGAATTCCTTGCAATGCATTCCTAATCATCAATGAGTTCTTGTATGCTTTGTCCAAGGTTAATGAACGGCAATTGCTATAAAATCAGAGATGGTACCACGAAGGGAAAGGAAATGTTGTAAATTTTAACATATGGATTGCAGCATTGCGTGGAAAATAAAACTACAAATGAAAAATGTAACACATTCAGTGAGGATTGCCTTAAAAAAAAATTACCAATGAACATGTGGAAAATATTATAGGAAGATTGCACAAAAATAGCAAATTTATGAGATATAAGGCTACTTATTAATAAAATTATGTTGTGGAAAATAAAAATAAACAAAAAAAGGAAGAAATATCAAAGGGAAAAGTTTCCCATTTCGATTTTTGTTTCAATTTTTATATTAAAAGCTTCGAAATTTACAAATTTGAAAAAAAAAACTGGGGAATAAACTAGACAGCTATATGGTTAAGATATACACCCATATATCCACATTCAAAATCCTTCGTCTCTCCATAAATTTTATGATTTGTTAGACTTTGGCTGGCCACATAAATTAATGGGGCCCTTAATAGTGATTGCGACACATGAAAATCGACCACAATGGGACGCCCGCCCACATCATCAATTCCGCTCGATTCAGTTAGTTAGTTTGGGCCCACATCCCTGGCTGCTCTCTCTCCCATATGCACAGCCCTGTCAGTTTATCGATCAGCCGGCGAGCGGGTCAATTATGGGCCCAACGACTTGTCCAAAATTATGAAATACTGCATGCGGGAGCAGAGTGGGCGACGGGGGAGGAGAACTTGGCTTGGCGCAGTGTCAAACTTGTCATAAGTGAAATATTTATTGACATTGAATACTCCGGAGTGCTTTGGGAGAGCACCAGCAGCCATAATAATAAATAACCAGTTAAAAAGCGAGAGAATGCGACATTCTCTGCTATTTGCCAAGCTTTCTTTTCCACTTTTTTTTTCTATTTTTTCTAGATAACAAAATTCTCAGCTCTCTCCTCGTTTTCGCAAATGCAAATAGCCGGCAAACAATTTTAGTTTTTTATTTTGCCCTCGAGAATGGGAGAACGGAGAACTGGAGGAGCTTTGTGCTCTCACGCTGAGAGAAAATATGTGAACTTGTCGGGCAATTTATATACGCCCGTGACGTCACCATTTGAAATAACAAAAATACAAAGTAAAATAAAGCAAATAAAACCAGAATATACTTACATATATATAAGTATATGTCGAGGTATATCAGTATACACAGCACTGACCTCCAAAGCGTGGAGGCTTCTCTGTGACGTCACCGAATTATTTTTAATCATGAACGTCGCGACGCGTTTTCCTCTTTTTGCTTTCGGAATTATAATTATCATTATGAGCCGTACACGTCAGCTAATTAGAATTAATTAACGTGCCCAATTGTAAGCTCAAAGCGAGCGCTTAAGCCTAACCAGATGTTAAATTGTTATTTCTTTTTTTTGTTTATTTGCTATTTAAACCTTGTTTGGTTTGAATCTCATTTTGGGCTTTTGCTTGTGACGGAAGTTCTCTGTATATTCTAGGCTCTGTTTTTTTTTTAGATTACCTCAATTTGTCACTTGATGAATTGTGCTGGGGATTAAGATTACAAATTGATAAGAATTATGCCAGTGTCGGGCCGGAAATTAGCTTTATGAAATGAATACCAGGGGAAAAGTTTTAGCTTTTCTCAATTTAATGGGCGAGATACGTTTTAAACTTTAAAATTTAAAGAATTTATTTCGTGGGTTTCACACTTTTAAATAAATCCCATTTCTTTAGAAATTCTTCTATAAACAAAGCTATTTATATTTATTAATGATAAAGAGTGAATATATGTAGATGTCTAAACCTAGCGATACCTCTTATTTGGTGAAATCGCTTCAGAAAAACTTGCATTAAATTCCTACATTTTCCCTCAGAAATATTTTTGAAGCCTCCCCTTTGCTTTTTTAATTTTTCAAATATTTTTTAAACATAAATGTCGTGATATTCCAACCTAAAGGCACTTTAAGTTAACAATTTTTGTTCCCTTCGTTCGCTTATCATTTCTTTAGGGGAAAGCTTATATTCGCCCACTTTGGAATACAATAAGTATCGATTAACCTTAAATAAAGACAGATTTAAAATTTTTAAACACTGGAATTTTCGGAATATTCATAGAAATTCTTTTCTAAATGAAGTTTGTTAATATAGTTCATCCAAATGTAATGTGAATGTAGCGCCATCTCTTATTTGGTAAAATCTGTTCAGAAAAAATTGCATTAAATTCCTGAATTTTCCCTCAGCAATATTTTTGAAGCCTCCCCTTTGATTTTTTATTTTTTCAAATATTTTTCTTAAACATAAATGTCGTGATATTCCACCCTAAAGGCACTTTAAGTTAACAATTTTTGTTCCATTCATTCGCTTATCATTTCTTTAGGGGGAAGCTCTATATTCTCCCACTTTGGAATACAATAAGTATGGATTACCCTTAAATAAAGACCGGAATATTCATAGAAATTCTTTTGTAAATACAGTTTGTTAATATTATTCTTCCAAATGTAATGTGAACGTCATCTTTTATTTGGTAAAGTTTCTTCAGAAAAAATTGCATTAAATTCCTAAATGCTTCCTTAGCAATGTTTTTAAAGCCTCTCCTTTGCTTTATTATTTTTTAGGTATTTATGGTAACTTTTTAAAGGGACATAAATGTCGTGATACTCCCACCTAAAGGCACTTTAAGTTAACAATTTTTGCTTCCTTCATTCGCTTATCATTCCTTTAGGGAAAAGCTCTATATTCTCCCACTTTGGAATACAATAAGTATCGATTAACCTTAAATAAAGAACGGCGACGACGAAAAGTAAATAAACACACTTGCCCGCAGGGCTCTTAATTTGAGCAAACTTTCCGTACCAATATTTGTATTGTATTTATTTGCTCTTTGTTTCATTTGCGTTTCTTTTTTTTCGTGTCTATATCTATGTATATAGATATTGACTGGCTGTGCCTATCGTGAAATTAAACATACAGCATAGATACTGTATAAACTGAAATCAGACAAAATTGAAGTTAGATTCTTGTTGTATTTTTTTGCGCTTCCATTCGCCCCGTCAAAACTTGTTTGTGTCTGTTGAATTTCGTTTGTGTTTTTATATTTTTTTCGGTTGTTTTACGAATTTGTCAAAGCAGCTTCATAACTTCAGTCGCTTGCTGCTGTTGTTGTTGGTTATTTGCGTTGTACGCGACAGCTCCGAAGTTTGCCAACAGTAATGACATCATCGTCAGCTTAAAGTTTGAAGTCATGGCAAATGACGTTATAAGATGAATGAACCAACAGCAAACAGCCAAAAGAGCCAAAAGTGCCAGAAGCTGAGAGCTGATAGCCAAACGCCCGGCGATTAAGCTGAAGAGGTGCTGAAGGAAAGATTGAAAAATTAAGCATAATTGGAAGAAGAGCTTTAAAAAGTTACAGAGCACCAGTAGTCTTCTGTTTTTTCGTGTTTAAATTATTTATTCTTGCCTTAAAGAGCCTGACTTTAATATATCAGTCTGTAAATTACTTTGTTTTAATGCGAGTTTTTGGTTTACTGAAGTTTGAGGCAACTGATTTAGTTAATTTAAATCGAAAATTTACTAAAATGTTCAAGACGAGCAGTTGGTATATAATATAGTTACTATACTATAGAGTATATGGTATAATTTAGTATATAGTATAGTATAGTATATAGTATAGTATAGTATATAGTATAGTATAGTAACTTGAAAGCAAGTTGCAGTTGGTATATACATATGTAGTTACTATACTATAGCTACAGTTACTATACTTTATACTATAATATAGTACAGTAACTATATTATATACCAACTGCAAGCAAGCTATAGTATAGTAACTATATTATATACCAACAGTATAGCCCTGTCAATAGGTCCCATCCGTAGCAATTTCCTAAGGTTTTATAGCGTACATCAATTAATATCTCTAAAATTTAAATAAAAAATTAATAATAAATTATTCAACCTTAGAAAACATTAACTTATTAAATAGTTCTGAACATTATATTAGTATAAAATGAAAATAATAAAGTATTTCTGAGAGAAAATTACCTTTTAATATATTTTTTAACAATATATTAGTTTCAGAAATAATTTTTTTAATTTTTGTTTCCTCCCAGTCACCATTTAAGTGGTTTAACTTGCAAATCTCACAAAAAAAATGCATTGAAAATGTATATCTCGCTAAGCCTAAAAAAAACCAAAGCGCTGCGGATTTCACACAAATTCACACGTCATCGAAAATATATATATATATATATATATATATATATATATATATACAAATATATATACATAAGCCTAAAATGATAACCCCTTTTACCTCCCCTCTCTCGTGTCACACTTAATTAACATTGGTCAACAAGTTTAGATCGATAAATTTGTACAAAAACACGTCTGAAACTCGCGGAGTGAAAATAATAAAAAAATAAAATGCTATATAAAATGTATTCAGTTCGGAATTGGTTTAGCAATTTGTTGCTGTTTTTGTTTAATTGTCATAAGCCAAAAACCGCAGAGACTAAAATTGTTTGCGTTTCGCCGAACGTGCTTCTGTTTTAAAAATATTTTCACCATCCGGAGGGGAATATAAACATACATACACACGCACATATAGTTTATTATTTTTAAACACATTTTGTTGTTTTTGAGAGTTTTTATGTTTGCTTTATAATTGAGTCGGGGGATTTGTAGTTTGTGTATGGAAATCAGGAGGAGGGGTGAAGTCCTCCCCGGGCCTTTAACTTGCTCCCCTCTTATTTATAGTTATTTAATGTTTGCTGCATTTATCTTAAGGCACTTGTTAATTTTTAAGCAAAGAAGTTTTAAGGCAAAGCTGCCATTTTTGCTTCCGCTGCAGCTTCACGTCACTTTTAGCTACTTGCATAACTTAATTTAGTGTTTGTCTTCGACGGAGTTCGTCTTGTTCTTGATGTTTTTCTTACTTTTCTTGTTTTCCTTATTTTTTTTGAAGTTTTTTAATGCAGAACATTTGAGTCTTGACTTTATTTTTTGTGTCACTGAGTGCAAGTTTTGGCCTGGCCAACGGAGTACATTTTATATATGCAGCTGCCTTTGCGAAGCTTCCAACTTTTAACCCGCTTGCCACGCCCACCCATATACATATACATGTATATGTATATGTTTGGGTATACAAATGCAGGAAGTTTCTGGCCCCACGAAGTATGCTAGTAAAAATAGCTGGTGAAAGCAAGAAAAGAAGGAAACCGACATCTTCTTATTACGCCGAACAACCGGAAACGAAAACTTTCGCCATGGCGGCATCACCAGCAGAATTCAATTTGTAAACATGCAGAAAAGAGTGTGCCTGTCTGATGAAAACTGATTAGTAAAGCGAAACCTTGTTGCTTCATTTGAACATAAAACTAATTAATAGCTTTAGGTTCTTGGAAGACGTTTCTTTTTGAAATTAACTAACATTAAGCTAAGCTTTAGCTAACCCCTTGTAAATATCTATATTTTCAAAATAAAGCACACCTTTTCCTTTATCAAAATACTGTTTTTAAGCCTTGTTCATTATCTAGAAATCTTCTTAACTCTTAATTTACAAGTAATTCTCATTACTTAAATCTTTAATCTTTCTTTGCCACAAAGTTCTCTGCGAAAAACCCTTTACCAAGGGCTTCCAATTAAAATTCCATTAATAGCAAGCTAACAGAAAATAAAGGAAGCCCGACCAGATCAAGAAATAAGCAGGCAAAGCTGCGGCCAAAAGGAATCCCGACTTGCATGGGCCAAAGGCAGCTCTCTGGCTGCCTGTGCATTGGCTTGCAATTAATTTAAGCAAATTTGTGCCTGCATGCAGACATACTTGCATACGTATATCCCCTGCACATATATTTGTATATGGGCGTACGTTAACTTTTAGGCAAAACTCTTAATGGAATTCCAGTCAAGTCGGTGTTCGGTTTGTGTGCTTTGTGGATGGGCGGCCGATGGCAGGCCAAATAAACTTTAAATTCCGGCTTTAAGGCCTGCATGCACACCTGTTTTATTTGCCTACATTATCCAGTCTATTGGCTCGTGAGCCTCCAGGAGCCACCTGCAGTGGCTTCACATCCTTCAGAGCCGGCAACTTAATCATCGCTTGAGCACACATACTATACATGCGCTGCTGATACTGATGCGAAAAGGAAATGAAGTTTTGGTTGACTTCCTCTTCCTTCTTGGGGTCCTTAAGTAGTGCCTTAAGCGATTGTTGCCGCTGCTCTTAGTCCTTCTTCGGCTGCTGCGATAAGTCTCTCCTGGCTGCCATCCAAATTCCGCCAGAAGGAGCAGCAGCAGCGATGGAAACGATAGAAAAGAAACCCAACCTGACATGTGTAGCCAAGCAACTGGGAAAGTACAGTGGCTACAGCCTAGGGCATGTTCAGATTGAATTTAGTCTGCTTATGGAAACATTAGCATCCTTATTACGAATCCTATGAAACTTTAATATGACCAACTAAAGCTGGCTTGAAGAATTTCCCTCTCAGTCAATCCTTACTGTCCTTTTATGCTTCTGCTGCAGCTACAACTCAAAAATTCTCCCTGTGCAACATGGATTTAAGCCAATTAAATGCACTTTGTTGGCCAATTAAAATGTGGACAAGAGCGGCGGGTCCCGTCTGGGCCAGGCCTAAACACACATGCCGAGTGCTAGAGTTGTGGGCTGTGCATAATTGAATCGTACATTTGTCCCTGCTAGCTGCCTCTCGCTCTCAATTATCCTGGCAGCGCCAACACCGCGGGATTGACTTAATTATGTCGCAGGCCAACACAAAAACACACGCAGATACTCACCCCCATCATGGGGCTAAAGCAAACACGCTTTCCGCGTTAGTTGAGCGTTGATTATGCAAAAAGGAGCCCAGGGGGAGGGTGGGGATTATAATTACAAAATATATAAAGCAGGCACTCGAGACACGTTGCCAGCCAGACAAGAAGCTCCAAGGATCCCAGGATCGGCAGGCAGGCAGCGGCAACATTCTAGTTTCGCCAGCTTCCTCCTGCAACTGCACTGGCACCTGCTGCTAGCAGCTTAACGAGTTAAGGGTTAGGAGGAGGTGGAGCTGGAGATGTGTGGGTTAAAGGTTGCCGGGCGGAAGGATGCGGAAGCATGATGGATGTAAACAAAAAGATGGCAGAAAAATAAAACTTTCAAATTACCAACGAAGTTGCAATGCCCTGGCCTTAGCTTCAGCTTATGGATATTGATAGTAGCAAACAGGATGCAAAAAGGAAAAAGTTTTCTTATTTTTAAGCTGACACTGAGATTTCTATACAGTGAAGGGTATATAATGAAGCCCCTCATAAGTATGCCTTAGCTCCTTTCTCTATAAAAATCTAGTCTACATCAGATTAATTTCCTTGAACTAATCGAGTTAATAGTTGTCCCAAACCATTAGCTTAAGGCCAGAATGCTGCACTTTCCCCCATCAAAGCCCGGACAACTGTCGATCCATAACCTGTAATTGTGCACCATTGTGGGCAGTCCTTCCCCCAGGCGTCTCATTACGTCTTTAGCACGGACAGTTGGGGGAATTCCGGCGGGAGGTGATCGTCGTGCCCGCATTCAAATTCAACTAACCACACGCACAAAAGCAGGGCGTGCCAGACAGAAATAACACAGAATGAACAGAGGCGACCGACGACGACCGGGTTAGGGTTAGGGGACACTGCAGAAGGTGGCCCAGTGGCTCGGTGCCACTTGCATAACACGCCTCGTCCTCCATCTTCTGTTTTGTGCCTTCTGTCAGGTGCACGTGGCTGCACCTGTACTTGCATAACTCAGCGCGAAAGCCGCCCCCACTTGGCAGGCCGCCACTAAGCTCTTAGTTGGGGTCAGGCTTTGCAATTATAATTGCATTCAGCTCAAACTCAAACTCAGACTCCTCTCTCTCTTAGTCAAAACAGTGCCAAATGGTAGGTGGGAAATGGAAAATAGAGGAGGCGCAAGGACTTGGCGAGTTAACCGCGCGCGGTCGGGATGTCTAACTAATTTGGCTTGGCATACTTTAAGGCGCCCCTCCGCTCACCGCCAAACACTTTGAGCGACAAATTAACGTCGCGTTAATGACACGCGATGTTTGCAGCTAGCTCCCTACCGCCTTCTGCCTCCTCTTTCTGCCTTTGTCTAGCACTTAGTTAGGGGGCGCACGGTGGAGGGTCGAGCAGAGGCACTTCCGCATCCGCTCAGCGCAGCGGAAACTGCGGTAACGCCCCGCTCTATGCATATATGCATGAATATGCCCATATACTGGGATACAGCTGGGGTAAGATTAATAGAAATGCAAAAAGGATTAGTAAAAATACTTTTAAAGTTCACTTATCTCTGGTTTTCCCCTATGATTCACAACTGGTTATAGCAGCGAATAGTTAAATATGTCTTTGAGCAGTTAAATGCCTTGAAATCCCTTTGGAAGAGTAAAGTTTACTATTATTTAGGGGTTTTCATGGGATTAATAAATCATTTTTTAAGCTTTAAACATTTTTAGAAATCTGAATTAAACAAGTAACAGGATTTATAATTTAAACATAAAATAAATTATAAATCCCAGAGATACATAACATAGTTTTCATTTCTGAATATAAGTCAGAAACCTATCGTGTCACCCTCAATTGTACTATATCTAAAAGCTGGGGAAAACCCCATTGGGGGAGAGGAGGTCACCATCTGCGCCAAACGGAAAATTAGGCAACAACTGAGGCCCATTGAATTATCACACTCTGCGGAGGACAAACCGAATAGAAGCTCAGAAATAGAGGGCGGCCGCGATAGAGAGAGAGAGACAGACACAGAGGCAGAGTCCATCCCTTTGGGGGGAAGGACTATTCAAAACGCAATTTGGACTGCTCCTTGAAATGCACTCGAAATTCAGCTCTGCTTTCTGCGCTCCTAGCTCCTCGCTTTCTCTCTCTCTCCTCATTAGGCAATCAATTGGCAATCACCACTTGAGCGTATCGACAAGCCATTAAACAAGCGTTAACCGAAGGACTTCCCCTCTTCCTATCCGTATCCTTTTGCAGATCATACGCGAACGGCTGCCGGATTATCCGGTGCGAAGCAGCCTGGTGTGGAACAGCTCCCCGGGAGCCCTGCTCACATTGCCCACCTTCGCCGACAGTTCAAGGTTGGTATTGCCATTCATCCTGCCATATCCTTGTGTACTAAATATCCTGAATCGATTGTTACTAACTGCAGGTACATGCCGTTTCTATTGAACTCAATGGGCGCCGAGCCGCGACACAACTACACGGCGGTCATCTACGTGCAGATTGGCGCCGCCCTGGGCCCAAATGCGGCGCTCTACAAGCTGGTGAGGACCATTACCAAGAGCCAGTTCGTGGAAAGGGTAAGTAATCGAAAGGATATATATTTTGAAATTTATTCATTCTAAACTCCTTTAGATCCTTGTCCTTTGGGCAGCCGACCGGCCGCTGCCGTTGAAGAAACGCTGGCCCCCCACCAACCACATACCTTTGCATGTGATCTCCTTGGGGGGCAGCACAAGGAGTCAGGGAGCTGGACCCACAAGCCAGACGACTGAGGGACGACCGAGCATATCACAACGATTCCTGCCCTACGACGAGATTCAGACGGACGCCGTGCTGTCCCTGGACGAGGACGCCATACTCAATACGGATGAACTGGACTTTGCCTACACGGTGTGGCGGGACTTTCCCGAGCGCATCGTTGGCTATCCGGCGCGAGCGCACTTCTGGGATGATTCCAAGGTATGATTCCTTTTTGATCTGACCTTCGAGTTTATATTCTATATGGCTTATAATTCTTTCTTCCAGAATGCGTGGGGTTACACGTCCAAGTGGACGAACTACTATTCGATAGTGCTAACGGGGGCGGCCTTCTACCACCGCTACTACAACTACTTGTACACCAACTGGCTGTCGTTGCTGCTCCTTAAGACTGTACAGCAGTCCTCCAACTGCGAGGACATCCTAATGAACCTGCTGGTCTCGCATGTGACCAGGAAGCCGCCCATCAAGGTGACGCAGCGCAAGGGCTACAAGGATCGGGAGACGGGACGATCGCCCTGGAATGATCCCGACCACTTTATCCAGCGTCAGAGCTGTCTGAATACCTTTGCGGCGGTCTTTGGGTGAGTATTTTGGGGAGGAAATCTTAAATAGACCTAGGATAATGTTTTCTTTACCATCTGTACCTTATCTAAACTGTCTCCCTTGATTTCTCTGATCCTTTTCCCAGCTATATGCCGCTGATACGTTCCAATTTGCGCATGGATCCGATGCTGTATCGTGATCCTGTTTCCAATTTGCGCAAGAAGTACCGACAGATCGAGCTGGTCGGCAGCTAGCGATATGTGCATCCTGGCAATAGCTACAAGCGCTAAGAGTACTGAATACATATACACCACAACACAACACAACAGCAAACACCCCACAAACACACACCATAAGTTTAGACGAAATGCTGTTTTTTGACGCTGGCCAAGCGACGCAAGAACTATGTTAATTATTATTAGTAGCGAAACGAGAGAGGCGAGGGAACTTAGTTAGGAGCGGAGTATGTAAATGTATGTATGTGTACATCGATGTAGGCATCCGGCATGTGTATATATACTATATAGACCCTAGATACGATTATGTGAAGTAGCCTAGTTAACTGCGAGCGAAGCAAACGATTTTGCCATCTTTTTTGCTAATTTCAAAAATTAGCTAAACGCGCTAAACGATTTTTCTATATATATATGTGTACGCGCCTGCATATGTAAATGGATATATATACTATATATACTACGATATGATGTCTAGGAACATAAGTAGCCGATTTTTTGTACTGTGTGCGTTGAGTTTTGTATGTGTAAAATGTAAATGTTTGTATGTCCTTTGTCGTTGTTGTATCTCTCCGTGTATAGTTAGTGATTTATCCATACACTTGTGAACGAGAATGTGGACAATGATGGCAAAGTCGTCTCAGTTTCAGTTGAGGCTCATCGAAATCCGAATTCCACATCCTCCGTACTGAATACAATCCGGGTTAACCGTGGCCATTATACCATAGAGAGGGACGAGCAGGAGCAGAAGCAGGAGCAGCATACGCACCGGAGAGACACGAACTCTTTCCAGGCCATTCAGCAAAAAGTGTGCACAAATCCGCAGAGGAGAAGCAATTAACTAATGCTAAGTTTAACGTTTAAGTAGCTTTCCATTTCCAATTTGTTATGTGCAATTATTATTTTGGACAACTCAGCTTTTAGTTCTTAACGTGGCCATTTACCGACGTATCTATCTACGCCAATCAATTACCAATATGCAATCAACTTTTTTAGTAACCACACAGTCGCATATCAGAAAAGCGTTGAGATTGAGTCTTTAGTTTAAGCTACCACAAGGAAATTTCTATATACGTATACTATAGCGAAAGTATATATTTCGATACCTATTTTTTACAACAAATATACACCACGATTGCAGATGATTACGGACTCTTTGTTTTATTATTTTGGCTTTGGTTTCACCATATGTTTTTATTGAGTGCAAAGGGCAATAAGAGCTGAAAGCAATAACTATGTTTTAACATATCAAATGAGTTTGGTTTTATACCTAAAAACATTCATATTTCTGTGCAGTGTAATTAGATTTTAATTATTTAAGAACCAGTTTGTGGCATTTTTATATTTGCAAGTTTTTAAATATTTTGAAGGCTAAAAGTAGGAAATACTTATCTTTTCATTCATAATTCATTTGCGGTCGAATTGGTTTTCTGTATTAACTGATGAATGAATGATGAAAATTGTCTTTTTAAAACACTTATAAGCTGTCTATAGTTGGAATTATTTGGATATTTATTACAACATGTAACAACATATCTACCTTATGAACTGCAAATAGCCACCGCATTTTATTTTCTCAAATAAATAAATTTGTTTGTAAATTTTCAAGATCCTTTCACTCCTCTTAAGCTTATTTATTCGTCATCCTGCCACAAAACTGGTTCTTTTAGACCGCATAAAATACTCTTAAACGGAATCGTATGATGCCAACTTAGTAGGTTGCCCAAACTCTATCTCTCACTCTCTCTTGAAACTCTTGACTGCCAAACAGGAAAATTGTTTAGCATTTATCAGTCAAATATGCTTATCGGCGATATATATGAATATAGACGAATGCGAATGTGAATGTGCATGTCAGGACATGACTGCGCCATCGAGACGGACTGAAGGACATCCAGAGAGACGACAAATGCAATGAAATGTTCCCTATCAGCATGCACATAAATCAAACATTTCAAACAAACATTTTTGCCGTTGACTACGAATAATAATAATCAAAAATGCCAGATACATATATGGATATGCATATTTCGAATGTGTGTGTGGCCCAAGGCGAAGGATGTGCACAACACACAGACACAACACACAACAGGAACAGCAACACCCTCTCTCTCAAACGATATGGCATCTACATATGTTACGTATACGTATTATACACAACTGAAGGGTTCAGTTGCAACTGAATGCGATGAAATTTTGTACAGTGCATTTTATTTTTTGTATCTGCGTGTAAGGGATATTTGTATTATAACTCGTATATAATTGTATTTGTGAATTTGTATTTGACACAAACAAAACAAGGTAAACAAACACAGAAACAGACAATTGCACTTTTTATACAGATTTAATAAGGAAAACAAAAGAAAGAATGTAAACATAATGGAACAACTTATTCACAAACAAACAAAAACAAACAAACAACTTGACCAAAAATATTCAAAAGGCTCCTCTATCCCGCCCGCCCACACACAAACACTAAACACACAAATGAACAAACAAACTAAATGAAGAAAAAACATGGATAAAAAAAGCCAAACACAAAACATAAAAACCGATTGCAAAAGCCATTAATTAATAACAATAAAGTAATTATTGCAGCCTGCGTAACGGTAATCAAATTTATTGCATTAACATTAACAGGAAGCAGCGCAGAAAAACCAACAAACCAAAAAAATGTATCCCCGGGAAGGCCAACCCAATCTTAATGAAATGAGAATAGCATTGAAATACGAATATTGGATGTTGTGATACGATTGAAAATTGCATGTGCTCTCTCATTAACGCACACAGACGGGTTACAAGTAAACCCCTACTGGTCCTTGTCCCCCGGACTTCATCCACAGTTTTCCATTTATATTTCATTTATCGTGTTATTGGTATAATTGTGCATAATCAATTATTTTGCCACATTTAACGGGCCCAGCCATGTGCGAAAAGGCCAAGAGAGCCAAGTGTCCATCCACTTATAATTGCAATGGGTTATTCAGTAAAATAAAATGCATTTCCCCGTCTTTTTTCGTGGTGTGCACATCAAATGCAGATTTACGCTTTCCACAAGCGACACTAGGAGTTGGGAGTGTTACGTTAATGGACTTTTGAGGGGGTGAATTGGGTTGTACTACAGAAGAAATCATCAGAATATATATATATCCCTCTTCCGCTAATATCGAACTAGCTTCCCATAATAATTTGCTTCGAAAGGCCTGACAAAAAACGACAATAAAGTGTGAGGGAAATGTGTTTGGTTAAGGATACTCCCATTTCTTAATATCTACCCCTACTATATATATATAACCACCATGAGGTATTTACCTATATCATTTTGTAGAACACAACCTACTGGCTATGCTTCAATGAAAACATATCTGAGCTTAAGATTGACTACTCTCGAATAGGTCCATTCACCTCGTCCATCAAATCATGCCCAGAAGATGTCCATTAATTCAATTGGATTAAACCCCCAGAAAACCCGCAACTTCTCGCACCTGTCACCTGTCAAATGAAATAAAATTGTTTATCCTTTTTCGATGCTGTATATTTTTATTGGCAAATATGAGATGATTGGCGTGTGGCTAAAAAAAACACACGTGAATGTAAATGCAAGCCGTTGATGATGAAAATATTTACGTATACCCTCCGGTTTGTTTGTCCACGTTAAATAATATTTTAAAATTGTACAGAAGCCGGCGAAGAGCAAAGCCCTGTTGAACTGCGAGTAAACTTAAACCCATATATATATAGTGAATGTGCTTATAACTATTGCCTAGTAATGATTGTTAAAGCTTAAGGCAAACACACACACAGCGGACATCGGACACACCCCCACACAGCCACCACCACACCACACACACATGAATAAATGTAAATTACATAAATAAATCCATGAAAGCGGAAACCTAGTAAGCGTAAACCATAATTTATTGGCAAAAGATCGCAGCAGAAATATTATATATATCTACATATATATAAATATATGTATGGAAAAACAACAAATGTGATTTTTGAATAAAAATTAAACTGAAACTCGAAACCCCTCCCTGTTGTTTGCTTCTCCTCAATTAAGCTGCTAATGTATTTTCAATTAAACAAGGTGCGAAGGACGAAGGAGGTCCCTAACCTTCCTCCTTCCATCTAAACACGTTGCTGACAAAGTTTGCCCAAGGAATTAGCGGGAAACTTTTGGAGCAAGTTGAAAATTTCGTTGCCGGAAAATGCACCGTCGTGTTGCTGGTCTGCCAAACTAAAGGGAAGAACTTCTTCTCCTGCATATAGTAGGTCGGAAAAACCCCTCTGTTTCCCTCTCTGGCAAATTAATAAATTGCTCGGCCGCCTGAAGTCTGCAATGAAATTTTGTGGTCGCATGCATTTTTGCAGCCTGGTGACGGAGCACTATCAACTTGCAATTATGGCAGGACACACACTGCCATCGATATTGTTGGAGGCTTGCCTCTAATGAACTTGATTACGTGAAAGCTTTTACGCAACAAGCCAGGTGAGTGAAGGCATCTGCCAGCAGTATCGATGTCACGTTTTGCTCTTGGCAACTTTGATATTGGAAAATTTGATGGGTACAATTTGGTTATGGGGCCATGAAGGTCCTTGAATTAGTTCCTAATAATTTGTGAGGTTAAAGGTTGCAAGTTAAAAAGCATTTTTGTTAATGACTATATTTGGTATCTTAATGAAAGCAGTGAGTTATTAAAAGAAATTTGTATTAAAACTTTTAGGGATTTTGAATTATAATTCTTAATCATTTCTTCCTTAAAGAACTGTTACTGAAATTTCATGTAATGTCTTCAGATCGCTTTTTTATGTGAAAGGAGTCATTAAACAAGGTAAAGAATATGTTTCCACAAATTGTATACATTTTCTAAGTATTTTTCTATATTTTCAGATCTACAACAACACAGAAATTATACTTTTTAAACTTTTAACTGCCTCAACGGAATTTAAACACACATTTTAACCACGTTTCCGGCAATCAAACAAACTCAATTTTTGTGTTTGCCTTGTGCTGAGACCTAAAAAAGGCAAAAAGGAGTCTATTATTGGAACATTTTGCAGCTGTTTTTACAGCTTATATTGTATGTTTTGTGGGTGGTTAGCACTTTTTCTCCTTTTTTTGCAGAATTTAATTTACCAGCACTTGAGCGACCCCTGGCGGGCGATGGCGGCTGCTTCGGTCACTTCCTTCCGCCACGCTGCCTGCTGTTGACATTGCCAAGGTTGTTGTTGCATGTTGCACACACCCACACACACTCATACGAAGCTTTGTGCGAGCCAACAAAGCCACCGCCAGAGTGCCACGCCTCCAGTGACGAACCCACACCCCCCCCCCAAAAAAAAAAAAAAAACAGAAAAAACAACTACATAGCTTACATGGAACAACCTAAAAGTAGGCAGCACATATGCTAGTTTCTTTTTGCAGCTGCCATATTTTGCATTAATTAGAAAGTGGGCCATGTTCCTCCCTTCGCTGGAGTCCCGTTAAGTACTGCCAACTCGTGTGGCTCTGTGTGTTTGTGTGCGTGTGGTTAGCGGCATAAACAAAATGGCTGCCGCTGTTCGCAATTCGCAATTCGCGCTGTTTGTCTGCGGAACCGTTAAATTAGGCTTAAAGCAACAGCAATAACAGCAGCAACCAGCCACTTTTATGCATTGTTTTGCTAAATACTTTACGCAAATTGCTTGCTCGCTGGTTCTTTGCTTTGTTGTTGGCTCTGCTAATTACGTTATTAGTATTTAGGCCAAGTTGACTGTGTTGTGTTTTTGCAGTAGTCTTCGCCGCAGAATGCCAATGCAATTTAATTAATTTCCAATTGTTTTTATTAGCAAAACAAGCAGATATTTGTAATTAATTAAAAGGTATCAAGTCTAAGGTGATGGGGAGATTGAGAGTTAGTTCACTTTTATATTATTATTTTGTATGCTTTACACTTTATAAATCGCAAAACCTAATAAGGTTTCTAAACAAAACCTTTCAGTCTTATACAACATTTATAAATAATTACATGAAGAATACTTGAACCAAAGCCCCGACAAATGGCCAGCCAAATCGTTGATTTTGATACATTTTTTATTTTGATTTCCAGTTCCTACAAAGAAAAACTATAGGAAAAGTAAGTCTCTTGATGGTTTTTTATATCTTCTTCTTCTTTATATAATATCTTCAGATTTTTAAAAATTCCCTTTAAGTCCACTATGCGTATGAGTAATAATTTAAAAAAATGTATCACAAAATTTTCGCGAAAACGAACTCTATAACAAAATCAAAAGCATTTCTACGGTTAAAAAAAAATTATATAAACCAAACTTGATTCAATTTACGGCCTGCATACACCTGCCAATATGCATCTGGCCCCCGGCCAAACTATGCAATACAAATTAAATCAAATTCCTTGCCTGTCATGGCATGTTCAGGAGTTTATTTTTAATTCGTGTCAGAAAATGGCTGTCGTCGAATTTTGGTCCTTCGGCCTGCCTAATGGGATTTAGCCATGAAACAAATTTATGCATAAATGCATTGCACCAAAGTCAGGTCGAATTCTATCGCAAGTGTTTACGACTCGTTAACTAAACGATTTGTTATGCGAACATGCAACAAATATTTGCGGAGATCCCAGAGACGACATCTGATGCCATTGTGTTTAGCAGAAATATATGAAAATATGAAACAAAAATTTGAATTGGTGCGGCAGTCAACCTCTGCAGGAGCTGAAACAGAAGCCATGGCAATCAGGCGGCTGCCGTGCTTCGGCCCTCAGCCCTCATGCCTCAGATTTCCCGGCGTTTCCATCAGCCAGGAAAATTCAGAGCGAGGGGGAGGGCGCAAAGCTCAGTCTGGCAGAAAACTAAAAACTTTGCCAGGCATTTTGTATAGATATATGTATGTATGTATGTATATTTGAACGTACGAAGCGTAATCGAAAAAAAACAAAACAAAAATAACAACACGATGGCAAGAAGAAACAATTGGCTTTTATTGAAGTAAAATTTAATAAAGAAGTTTTCAATATGCTTTGGCAATATGTAAACAATCAACTCGGCTCCAAAAATCATAAATATTTTCATTACGAGACTGCAACAGAGGCCAAACTTTCGAGTTGGGGGAGGTAGGTAGGTAGGGGGTCCTGCCTGAAGTGTCCTTGTTGCTGCTATTTCTGTATTGTTTTTTCCTCTCCCGTTGCTAGCTGCAGCTACCAGCTGCCAAAATTTCCCAATATGCACTCCACAAATAGTTGTGTAAATTTTTGTACAATTTGTATTTCCATTTAAGGTCTTGGCGTTACAAGTGTTGATGGCAAGTTTCGAGTCAAGCGCCTTTTATGACGAATTTATTGGACGCAGGCGAAAAGTATTGCCAGCATTTAAATGTCACAACAATCTGGAGCCATCCCGGCCTCTGGTCATTCGGCTAACAGTTTGGACCGACAGTTGAGAAAAGGAAACGGAGGAAGCTAGGCTGGAAAAATGGGTAAGGAAAAGTCGGGGAGCAGGTGGCGATGGGCAAATGCAAACGAAATTCCGAGAGGTCAAATCTGAGACTCGACAATTTATTGGCCCACCCACAGAAAAATGTGATAATCTGAATTGATTTATGGCACAATGGTCGGAATGGCCAAGAAATTGGCATTCCGAAAATGGCTTCAGCATTTAAATCATGTTTACTTCAATTGAAGGGTGTTAATGCCTTTACGATATGATGGGTTTTTCACACGAACTGCCTTTGCAAATAAATTGCAATAACATTCTTATTACTATTATTATTTTCTACCAAAACTACAGCAAACTTTGGAATTTTTAGCTAACGGAATAGTTAGCTGAAACATATAACCAATGATTATGATATTTTCTCTAATAAATTATCGTTTTCCTGCCTATTTTCCACCATATTTATAGGGGAACCAACAAATTACCAAATTTCACCTGCCATTCACGTAACTCATCAACCTTTTGCTGGAATTTTACAGCTCTCGGCCAGGCTAATTTGTTTACAGCCAACACCGAAACACTCACACCATGTGCCTTTGCCCTGTTGACCAAACTAGGCCGTCATTGCCATTTATTATAATTGAACGGCGACCCGCACACAACCCAACTGCGAACCGCCCACGTTCGCAGGCATAAATTGATTAACTTGCCAATGAAATGGGCCAAAAGACAATTGCTGGAGGGCGGGGGGTAAAGTGGGGGTTTGGGGCAAAAGGATGTGAAATAGGGAGTGGGGAATGGATGATGGTGACTCCAGCGGAGCGACCATTTAAATGTGCACTTTGGCTTTCATAATTAACTGCAAATTATGTGCGTCGCGCTCTGGCGAAAGACACAGGCACCAACGCCAAAAGCCACACCAGCATCCAGATAGCGAAAAAATAGAACTATTAAAACGTATTAAAGTTTAAAAAGTTTATATAATATTTATGTATACAATATATATTTTTTCTAAGATTTGTTTTTGAATATTTTCTAACATAATTATGGTAAAAATTTATTAACTAGTTAGTTTTAAAATAGATAATATTTAAAAACATCGGTATATAATGGATCTTTAAAACTGGATCTACGTAGATCTAAATCTATTTAAAATCAAGATGTTCTTTATTTTTCTATCTCTGAGGTTAAGTTTAGACAAGAGACAATAATTATTTAGTTAATTTTATTAAATATTTTTTTTATATTTTATTTTATTTTATTTTTTAGTATTACAATCCCATTATTCGAATAATAACAATTTCTTTCAGTGCCTCTGCCCAGAATAACTGGCTGCTAGCGAAGGCGATTTTGTGCTCGTAATCCGAGCAGGTCAACAAACAAATTACGCTTTAAACTAATTAAAATCCATAAATGTGGGGACATGATGCTGGATGCCAGTCGTAGCTACTTTTGCCCCTCTCCGACCGCATCCACAACCACCGTAATTGTGGCCATTCCGGCATCCAGTCCAGTCCAGCGATCGCCCGCCAAAACTCCGCTGACCGGAACTCCGCCCTGCCGCACAGAGTCACCAACGAGCTAGCAACTCTGGAATCGGACGCAGATCTATCCAATCCAAAACCACCACCACCGGCAACACCATACTATATGTATGTACATGCATATATTGGGCAAGTGCGGGAATTACGGCAACATTATAGTACATTATCTGCTTCAGACCCCCCTTGAAAAGGCAGCGACAACTTCATTTGTCAGCGGGAGGGGGAGTTGGATTGGGAGAGGTAGGGAAAAGGGGTAGAAGAGCACAAAAAATATACATTTGACATTAACAGCAGTGTGGAATTCAATGAAAAATAAGAACGAGGGCGGTACAATGAGTTTTCGAATTAAAAAATTATTATTATTATAGTTCCTTATTCCTTTCCCTCAAGCCTGGCTTTCTAAGCAGCGGTTATGGAAGGGAGTCACCTCATAACCTTAAGTTTAATGATTACATACTTAAGATCCATTTCAAGTCTATTTAAATACAGTTCACTTATCAGTAGAACTTAAGTGAAAACCCCACAAATTAAGTGTATAATATACACAGTCTAAAGACAAATTAATTAGACTCGAACATGAAAGTTGAGTGCTCAGTTCAGTTCTAGGAAATGACGAGACACAACCTAGTTTCGTATGACGAATATTCCTATAAGCACAAGAATGTTGCCTTTAAATTGATTTAATTAATATTAAGCGTGATGTGTCTGCCTTAAATCAAAAAGTGTGGTAGCCCCTTGACTTCTTTTGAGTGAATTAAATTAAGGGAATGCCTAAATATTAACTCAGCTTACCATTATTTTTGTGACCACAAATCCCCCCCTCGGTGTGGCATTTGAGAGGGATGCCTTTTGGGTTTTAGGGCCCCGGGTCCACACATATAGAGTAGTATTTAGTTTGGTTCGAGGCCCGTTACCATGGCTTTATAGAACTGCTCTTCACACACACCCTTTGTTGCTGCTGGCTGTGGCGGTGTCGCTGGCGTTTTGATCTATGGATGCATGAATGATTCGCTGCGCACCGCAGCAGCAACAACGGCAGCAGCAACAGCCGTAATGACACCAGAAAACAATTGAAATAATTCTAGCAGAAATTTCTGTTAGCTCACCGAGCGACCGTCCGACCCCGGGCAGCCAACTTTATTCGTGGTGTGTGTTTTTCCGTGGCTCAGTTTCCATTTCAACGTCGAGCGGACATACGGGAAAGTTGCAGGGCGAAAAAAATATATCTGTACGTTGCCAGCGAAATATTCACGCATATTTCGTTTGGTCGGAGCGGAGAGGACTGTATGAAAAAAGCATATCATAATTAATAAATGCGCTTAAATGCGCCATGAACTATGCAAAAGTTATGTGCTAAAAGTGAGAGCTAAAAAGTGAGTGTTGCGACTGGCAATCATGTGGAATGCATTAAGGATTCATCGCTTTTTCTGGCTCCTCTCGATCCTGCTGCTCCTCCTGGCCAAGTTTAGTTTGGGCCAGCAGACGCACATCAAGTTGGAGCAGGGAGACCTAGTTGGGGTGAGAATTAGAACTATATATAGTTCTAGAGGTATATATATAAAGATGATTCCTTGGCATTGCAGCTCAAGGTCTTTCCCGATGGTACCCGTGGTGCGGTCTATGCCTTTTTGGGCATTCCGTATGCCCAGGCTCCGGTCAACGAACTGCGATTTGCGGTAAGAAAAGGAATATTGCATTTATTTAATTAAAATAACTAACAACAATTTGGATGGTAACAATAAAGGTTGTGATGGAGAGCTTCTAGGCTGTTCCTTTTAATTATATTTTAGATTAGATGAGATAGTTAACTTTATTCACATTTTGAAGGAAGCTTGCATTAACATTTTTCAAATAATCTTTAAATATTTGTTTAACCTTGAACAGAATATTTAATCTTCTTTATCCATTTTGTTATTTGCTTTTGAAACCAATGACCATGATGGTCAAAATAAAGCAGTATTAACCCAAATTTCACTAATTAATGTTTAGATTACCATTGATTTTAATATTATTGTTGCCTTCTTTCGATTTTAAAATAATTGTTGTTGTTTCGCTTATTATTTGCCAGCCCGCCAAGCCGAGTCCCAGTTGGAATCGCACCCTCCAGGCCACCGCCATGCAGCCCCTTTGCCCGCAGCTCTCGAACACCGTTTATGACGAGAGCTCGGATGGCACTATTCCCAGATCAGTGAGCACAGACGAGGACTGTTTGTACCTAAACATTTGGACTCCGGAGTCGGGGATGCGGTATGGAAAGCTGCCCATCGTTGTCATTGTCACGGGTGAGGAGTTCGCCTACGATTGGCCCCGAAACCGCATCAACGGACTGGATCTGGCTGGAGAGGGAATCGCCGTTGTGAGTGTCCAGTACCGAAACAATATCTACGGCTGGCTAGGATTGGGTGAGCAGCATCGTCACTTAACGGGAAATTATGGATTAAGCGACGTCAGGATTGCCTTGAGGTGGGTTCAAAGGAATGCAGATGCCTTTGGCGGCAATCCGGATCACATTACCCTCTTGGGTCACGGGAGTGGCGGAGCTCCACTGGCGTTGGCTGTCGCCTTGGAGGAGCCTCAGTTGGTCAAGAAACTAGTGCTCATGTCACCGGGTCCTATAATGCGTTCTTTGGGTAAGAATCACCATCGGCGGATAGTGGAGACGGGTCAGGTTCTCGTCCAGAAATTGGGCTGCCAATTCGAGGAGGCACAACGTCGCCAGCTAATGGGTTGCCTGAGGCGAAAGAGTCGCGAGGACCTGCTCCGAGCCTACGAAAGTGTCTACAATCATGGTAATGGAAGCTCCCAGCTGGGAGTAATTCTACCCGGAGGTTTGGAATTGGAGCAAAGGCTGCGAAATGAGACGCTACCACCCTTGCTCCTGGGTATAACCTCAAATGAAGGAGCCTTCCTGCAGGACTACTGGTTGGATGTGGCCCGAGAGGGTCAGTTGGCTCTGCAGGAGTACATCAATCACACCCTGTTACCCAATGTAATGCGATCTCTGGAATCCACGGGTGAGGAGAGCACCTCCCAACTGGCGGCCATCAGATGGAGATACTTCAACGGCAAGGGAGAAGGCGTAATCCACCTGCTTGGCGGAATGCAACGGCTACTATCCGAATCCCTGTACGAGCTGCCTTTCTTCAGGCTGATGGATCTCGTGAATGGAAGCACCACCAGTTACGCCTATGTCTTTGACCAATCCCACTCGATGGACATGCGCGGCAGGAGGAATCTATTCGGAGGCGCCTCCCACAGCTCGGATCTTCCCCTGCTCCTGGGTCCCAGTTTGTTCCAGCAAATTGCTCGTCGCAGATTCAGCGGCGAGGAGGAGCAACTGTGCCGTAAGCTGAGGGGAGCCTTTGCGAACTTCATCAAAAATGGCAATCCCACACCTGGGAGAATATACGACGGGTGGCTGCCCTACAACAAGGAGAACCCCTTCGTTTACAGCTTGGGAGAGCAGCCGGCAAAGTCATCCCAAGCTGGTTCAGTGGATGAGGCGGAGGTGGAGAAGTTGCTTAGAGCGGAAACAGGAGTTTCCGGTCTGGATCGAAGTCTATCTCGAAGCAACCGCCACGACTCGTACAGAGCCACCCACGCCAACTCATACACAGCCAGCAATCAGCAGGATTCCGGTTACTCCAACCACCTGCAGAAGGTTTACGGATTCTGGCAGGTGCTGCTCCCCCTGGAAAGGGAGCAGGACTTGAGGGGAGGTGCCCTGGGTCAGCGGGTGCGACTTCTGGAGGCGAGTGCCGATGCAGCACGCTATCGTCAGGGATTCTACGCCATGCTAGGACTGGTCTGCTTGCTCCTCGCGTGTCTCTGCCTTTGTGTTTATCTACTCAAGAGAGATCCCAACCCGATGCGACGACGCAGTGCTTCTTCGGCGTCGGACTGCTATAGCTTATGACATAAGTGGTTTCGTTGGACGACCATCTTTGGGGGCCGGAAGGACGAGCGGCCGTCGACCTCGGGCATTGCCAATGTCGAGTCCTGGCGCAAAGGTGGTCGTGCAACGAAACGGGAACAGGATGGAGCGGGATCAGGCGGAGGAGAAGGATCTGGAAGTGGAGGAGGTAATCTTGAGGGCGAACGTCGAGAGCAGGTCCTCAATAATCAGCGTGCAAGGCGTCCCCGTCAATTGCAGCCGTACGATTTCAAGGTTGCCCACTCTAATGGAGGAGGACCGGGAGCAGGACCCGGAAGAGCGATCGGTAACGCTGCCGGAGCCGGCGGAGGAGCTGGACCGGGAGCTGGGCCAACACCTGGAACTGTTGAGGAACTCCTGGACCCTATCGCCGGCAAATTCGAGCCGAGTGTGGCTGTTAGGAACTGGCAGTACCAGTTAACTTGTGATAAGTTCTAAAAGCAACCAAAAATTTTAGTTTTAAGTTCGAAAACGTATGTATATTTGTACTTTAAATGTTTACACTTGTCCGTAATTAAATAAACCAAAGTTTTACACAAAAAAAGGAAATTCGAAAGTCATATAACCCTGCAGGTTGCAATTCGATCGTTCTGAATACCGAACATACCTACGTCTAAAAAGCTTTAAAAGCAGTTCGGGAATCGAAGGGAAACCCGAAGGAATACCCTTGTAGGGTATTATAATTTCAGTCAGAAGTTTGCAACGCAGTGAAGGAGACTTTTCCGACCCTATAAACCATATATATTCTTGATCAGCATCGACAGCCCAATCGATCTAGCCATGTCCGACAAGAAAAAAAATGTGACCCATTTTTTGAAAAAAATGTAAGGGGTTACATCGTTAAAATTGTCAAAAATTGACAAAAATTTGAATTTTTCAAAAGTTGTAATTCAGTATGCAGATTTATAAACCTTATAAAAACTAACATAAGAACGTTTTCCGATTTGAAATTAATGCATTTTTGACTAAGTTATGACTATTTCAAACATGGATTTTTCCAAAACTTTTTATATTTTTGCTTAAATTGCGTTATAAAATATATTGCAATATAGCACTGGTGGATGAGCATCAAAACTGTAGAATTCGAACATGAGTTCAAATTTGGCGGTTACTTGTATGGCGGTTACCCATTGTAATTTTAAATTCGAATTCAAATTTAGCGGCTTTTCATCATATGTTGTTGTTAAAGAGCTATTGTTGTTGTTGTTGGCCAACACAAGCCTTCAATTTCGACAATTTCAGTACAAATTTGACCATTTCTCGATTTGGAGTAACAGGCGAACAGAAAGCAGCAGGAGACGACTGAAAACTGTTATAAACTGTTATAAAAACTTTGACTATTAATGGTTGTACATCCCAAAAGTATGCTATTACTCATATACTTCGTATATGCCACCCCAAAAGTATGCAATATAAAATTCAAAAGCGCAAAGTTTTTATAACAGTTTATAACAGTTTTCAGTCGCCTTCTGCTGCTTTCTGTTCGCCTGTTACCCCAAATCAGAAAACGGGCAATTTGCTGGCAGATTTTGGGCAAATTGGATGGGAAGTAGTTGTTGTTGTGGAGATGTTGTCGTATAATTGTTGTTGTTGTAGTAGGGTTTTTGTTGTAGGCAAGAAATTGTTATAAGTCCAAATAATAAATTTGAGCAGTTTAGCACGTCTGCAGGCGGATGCGTCGGTGCCTCAGCAGCGTTCCGCCTTGGGTTTCATTGTGGGGATACTCCGTCTGGATCCGCAGGGGAGTAACTTTATCTCTTGGATACATAGTACTTGTAAAAACCACTTATACTGAAATATAATCACTTTTGAACAAAGTTTCCTCGTTTTTCTTCGATTTTCAATGATTTTGCGAATTTTGGCGGGGTATTACAGGCAAAGGAGTCATTTCCGACCCTATAAACCATATATATTCTTGATCAGCATCGACAGCCGAATCGATCTAGCCATGTCCGGCAGGAAAAAAAATGTGACCCATTTTTTGAAAAAAATGTAAGGGGTTACATCGTTAAAATTGTCAAAAATTGACAAAAATTTGAATTTTTTAAAAGTTGAAATTCAGTATGCAGATTTCTTAACCTTATAAAAACTAACATAATATCGTTTTCCGATTTGAAATTAATAAATTTTTGACAATTTCAAACATGGATTTTATATGAATAAATGTATAATTCTTGTTAGTTTTACTTTTCATTCGATCAAATTGTATTAATTCAAAATGATTCAATTGTAAGCCGCAAGGGTATTTTTTTCTTGTTTTTGTTTAAACTGCGCGTTTCCCGACCAATCAATGGGAATGCGAATGGAAAATAAAAAGGAATTGTGGAAAATAAAATAACTAATAGAAAAACCAAGAATTTGTTATAAACATTACTCAGTTTATGTTTATTAAAAAAAAAGATCGCAAAGTTCCATTTATATTTTAAACATATTAACATATTCTAGTCAACAATTCAAAGGCACCAGTGCCATTTCGTACCGGCAGACCCACCATCAGGCGACTTGACGGCGAGTTTAGCTCGTCCGGCCGTCCAAATCCGGCTGCGCTTCTCAGGAACTGCAGACTGGACTCAAAGGACATCTGTTGCAGGGGCGAAGAGGAGTGCTCCATTCCCTTTCTGGACAGCGGCTGGAAAGTGCCGTCGAAGGTCATGTAATCCGCAATCAGCGACAAATGCCGACGATCAACTGTGATGCCGTAGACCTTGAACACGTTGCTCACTTCCTTGACAATGACCTGCGATGCAGCCTCGATGCCGTACGTCCTGGCAATCGCATGGATATCGTTGGAGTACAGGCGATTCAGATCAAGAATCTTGTTGTACTGGAACATCTCGCCGATGTTGATGCCGTCGGTCTTTAACAGTTGCTCATCGCCGCTGCCCTTGTAAATGATGGCTCGCTTGATGTGCTGCACTTGGTGGACCACACTTTTGCCCGCCAGCTCGCGGATGATAGAGGTCAGATCGGGCTTCTGGTAGCGAACGCTCAGGTTCAGCTTAACCTGGCACCACAGATGGTTCTCCTTGTCGTAGGTGTAACCCTTGACCATTTCGTTGCTCAACAACTTTTCTACTGACTTGTCATCAACATCGCCGTTTTCATTACCATCAAGACCCTTCTCATCGTCGTCCTGATCGTCCGCCTCTTCATCATCCGCTAGAAGGCAAGAGAAATAGTTAGGAACTATATTAATACAGCTTAATCCCTGCTTACCATTAGCATCTTCCAGCTCTTCGACATCATCTGGGTCATCATAGTCCCTATCATCTGTCTTGCGCTGCTTCAACTTGACGCCAGTCGCATCGTCATCGCCCTGTTTCAGGAAAAATGGGTTTTATACAAGTTTATATGGGGTACTAGGTTTATATACATTATCGTCCGAGGAATCGCCATCATCATCTCTGGGTTTACGACCACCACCGCCCGCCTCATCAGCATTGTCCAGATCATTATCGTCCTCTCTATCTGCGTCCTTTTTATCGTCCAACACAACTCTGCAAATGTGAAAATCAAGTTTAAATTTAATTTAAAGTTCCAAATAGTTTACTTACATTTTCGTTGTCTTTTTGGCATTGGATATTTTAAGAATGGCCCGAATTAGTTGTTTGAAAAAGGTTTGGTGCATGTATTTTATGATTTGCTTGGGCCGCACACCAAAGTCCTCCTTGTAGACGGCTCTGGGAAGGAATTGGAAGCGCATCTCATACTCGTAGGCTCTTTCTGGCTCTAGGGCCAAGCTGGTGCTTATATGAACAGCTAAAATAAAAATAATTTAGTAGTCAGAATATACATACATTAATAAATAAACTTACACTCCAAGAGATTGGCCAGAGTCACACAGTTCAGATTAACGCGCAGTTTCTCCGCCTGCTGCTGCTGGCCCGGCAGAATGGGTATGTCCATCGAGGGCGTCTTGATGTTCGAGGAGGCCAGCATTAAAATCTCTCGAAGACGTGGTATACCCAGGGTCACGTTCATTTCACCACGACCGGCGAAATGGAAGGTATTCAGTGTCATCTGTGTGGAGGGCTCACCGATTGACTGGGCTGCTATCAGACCCACAGGCTCGCCGGGCGATGCCAACGCCTTGATAGTCTTAATTCGCATAATATCCGCTATGTTCTCTTTTTGGTTCGGATTCTTCTTAGCATAATCACTTATCAGCTTCCTCGTTCTCTCAGAAACACTGCCGTAGTACAGATCCTGCTTGTAAACGGCCACCGAAGGATCCGGACAGCGGGCGTACTTCTTGCGATACAAGGCCTTGTCTTCGGCATCTGCTTTTTTCCATAGTTTGAGCAGACCCTCGTCAAAGCGGCGTCGTCCCGTCTTGGGGTTAATCTCATTCGGTCGACTCACCTCCACCTCCTCGCGCAGCTCCTCGGAGAAGTGTGTGAAGGCAGCGCGCAGCTTGCTTGGTTTCTTCTTTTGCCAGCCACGAATGTGCTTCTCGTGGCTCTGAACCTTGGCCAGGCTCTCTTCGTCCTTCATCAGCTTCAACTGACTAGGTCGCAAAATAGCCGTGGCATTCTGGGTTAGGAAATCTGCGCAGAACTTATCGTTAAAGAACTTGGACTTGAGGATATCCAAACCGTCCTCGCCGTAAAGGAATTGCACCACGCTGTTATCACTGTCACGCACAGTGAGATCGTAGTGAACACTCAATCCTTCCAAATGCTTGATGAGGCAACGTTGCAGGTAACCAGAACGCGATGTCTTCACAGCAGTATCAATGAGACCCTAAAGGATATATGAATACAAATTAAATATAGTCGCTGGCATGGGAAAGGCTTCAAAACTTACTTCACGACCAGCCATGCAATGGAAGAAAAAGTCCTGCGGCTGTATGCCCGTCATGAAACGGCCATCAATGAAACCTCCCGACTTGGGTGACGTCTCAAAGGATGTAAAGCTGGGAAGTGACTTGCCCGATATCATCAAGGGCGGTCGCTTGCCCTCCAATTCAATCTGTCCTAACAGACAGGAGATCTGCATGGTATTTACCATGGACCCTTTGGCACCGGACAACACCATCAGTTGTAGGTTGTTCGAAGGGAACTTGGTAATCAGGCCACCAGGCAGGCATGTTCTGCGAAGAGAAGGATCTTGATGAGTTTACAAACTTTGTATGTATTTTTTTAACTTACTTATTTATATCATTTGTGTAGCCATCCAATAGCGACTTGTATTTTCGATCCAACAAAACTCGGAACTTGGTGTCCTTTACATACGCCTCCTCCATTTTCTCTACTAGCTCGTCGTGCGGCGGTTCCTCATCAAGATCGAGTGCCGAGGCCACGGCACTATTTCCCACACCGCGACACTCTTGAATGATCTTTCTTCTCTGTCGATCCGCCTCGCCTGTCACTAGGATATCCTTGACGCCCAACGTAAAGCCTTCCAGCTGCAGAAAGAATGTGAACACCTTTGTGAAGGCTGTCAGCAGGCGGGTGGACACATCGCCGCCATACAACTCGTACATGCAATGGATCAGCCCAAAAGTTGTGGCTCCGTATTGCTGCTTGTCCAGCACGCCGACGAGCAATTCCCCCTTTCTAATTTGGACCTGGCTTTCACCCAACTCGTTTTCTTGTGGATTGGAACCACAGATGGCAGGGCGTGGACGACTCACATTCCAATTCTGCAAGGGTTTGGGAATATTTTCAATATGAGAATATAGAATCCGTCTTAATAGCAGAACTTACCTTGCCACCAATTTTGGCAAACGAATCCAGATTTATTCTTTCATAGCCTTCGGGTATAAGGTTAATAATAATGGTGGACAGGATCTGCTTGCCGGACCACAGCCTGGCCGGCTTGCAAATGGCCGGTGGCAGCAGCTTGATATCCTTTTTGAGGTGGGACAGACCTTGGAACACCAGTTGCTGGTAATCTTCCCGGTTAAAGAAGCGCCCTCGAATCGAAAGCTTTACGCCGGAAATTACATGATCCTGAATAAGTCCGCCTAGCGGAGTGCCGTCCTTGGGCACAAGGTAGTTGTTGGCCACATTCACCAGGTTGTAAGCCTCGGCCCTGGCCACCTCACTTTGCGGATAGTGGGCGTTCATCTCGTCACCGTCAAAATCTGCGTTATATGCCTTGCAGTTGGAGTAGTGCAGGCGGAAAGTCTTCTCGCCGTGCAGAATTCGGGCCTTGTGCGCCATGATGGAGGGCTTGTGCAGCGAGGGCTGTCGGTTAAGCAGCAGTACATCTCCATTCAGAACATGCCGATGGACGATCTTCACACCATCCTTCGGATTCGAGAGCAGCAGCTTGGCCATGCTCTCACGCTTTGCCGCATTGTCGCCAGGTATAAAAGTGGTGAAGCCGTTCTTGTCCTGAATATAGTTCGCTCCGGGGTGCACGTCCGGCCCATTCATCACCATCTTGCGCAGCTCCATGACATTCCATTCAGTCACTGGTACTGGATACGAAAGTTTCCTGGCAAATATATCCGGAATGCCGATCTCATCTACGTTTATATTGGGATCCGGAGTGATAACAGTACGAGCGGCATAGTTCACGCGCTTGCCCATCATGTGCTTGCGAATGAGACCTTCCTTCTTTTCCAGAACCTGCTTCAAACCTTCAGCCGACTTCATCTCTCGGGACATGTTCACGTCTAGCAGCACATCCACCGAGGTCTGGAGAGCCAGCCAGGCATTGTACAGCTTCTCATGGGCATTGGCGCCCTTCAAGTTCTGATAGGCAGCCAGGGCCTCTGTCGAGAGCTTATCCTGATTTCCCTTCATGTACTTCAGCACTACATTCAGCACATGATTGTTCTCGATGATGTGAATGTATATGTCCGTTTGGGGATTACCCTTCAGCATGTCTCCGACCATATTCATGGGACGGGCACGCGGTGGCGTCACGGGCAGTGTATCCATGAAGAAGAGGTCCACCGGCGAGCGATCGCCGTCAGTTACATCCGTATTGCTGAGGCTCAAAACGGGAACTAAGAGCTTCAAAAGTTCGGGATAGTTGGCGTAAATCTGGCGCAGATAGCGACGACATTCATCCGCGAAGATCACCTTGTTCTGGCCACCAGCTTCGGTAGCCCCACCAACACTGCGGGGATGAAAAAGAAAAAGATGTTGGAAGATGTCTTTGCCAATTTCAGCTTGTTCTTACCGCTCCTTAATGTCCGCCAAAGTGACATAGAACACCAGTCTTCGGTGCATGTAACGCACGGAGCGCATGGATTTGTTGCAGTGCCTGCACTTCTTGCCCGCCCGCTGGAGCGCTGCATGGGTGACAGCTGTGCGCAGAGAGCAGCTCGTCTTGGTGGAGTTGCTAAGGTTCTTCTCGTTCTTGGCCAGCAGATCGTACATGGCAGCAATTGTTGGGTGCACCAAGTCACCGTTCTTCAAGGTCACCATCTCCTCGGTGTTCTGGCACACGATCTCCGACTTGAAAAGCTCCAGCTCCTGGGCCTCGATAATGTAGCCCGCATCAATGAGGCGCAACTGCAGCATGATGATCTCGCACTCGTGATCTGCCATAGAAATACTGTTAACTAAGAAAGCTCATATGTTGGCCATTAATTACCTTTCATCTGCAGCTTGTAGCAATGGAGGCAGAAGATGCAGAGCAGACGCTGCACCAGCTTAATGAAAAACGGATTGTAGACGGGCGTGCCGAGCTCAATGTGACCCATGTGGCCCGGACAGTCCTGCATTTTCAGGCAGGTGCCGCACGGGTCCATGCACCGCCCGTAGGAGCCCAGCCGGATGTCGTACAGACCACCGGGCATTGGGTGTCCCAGGGCATCGAACGTAATGCCCGTAATCACTTTCACGACACTCAATTTTCGGATCTCCTGGTCGGTGAAAACCGCAAATTCCAGGTCCGAAGGGAACATGTGCACGTCCATCGGCCGCTTGGAACCCATTTTGATGGGTTATAAACACACTTTTTGTTATAAATCAAAGAAAAATAGGAGCGCAACAAGCGCGCACGTGTTGGGCTATTAGTGGTGGGAAAAAAGCGCTTCGACGGTCGACAAGTATGCTATCGAAAAATGTTATCGCTCCCACGGGCTCATCTTTAGCAAAACAGCTGATCTGATTTTGTTGACAAAAATTTTGTTTGGATCCAGAAATCGCTTAAAAATGCTAACTTCCATGGTTAAGGAGCACCACAAGGAGCAGGTGAAGCGGAAGCAAGAGCAGGGTATGTGATTCGATTGATTTTTAAGCTTAAGGAAATAATGTTGATTGTTGGTCTCCCTTGCCAGAGGTGCGAAGGAAGGAGGCTATTGAAGCCTCGAATGAGCTCACCCAGTCCCTGGTAGACACCCTGAATGTGGGTGTAGCGCAGGCCTACTTGAACCAGAAACGCCTAGATGCGGAGGCCAAGCAGCTGCACATGGGAGCCACTAACTTCGCCAAGCAGACTCATCAGTGGCTGCAGCTTATTGACAACTTCAGCAGCGCGCTAAAAGAGCTGGGCGACGTGGAGAACTGGGCCCGCAGCATTGAGGGAGATATGCATGTGATAAATCAGAGTCTGGAGCTGGCCTACAAGGCCTCGCGAGCGGCCCAAGCTACAGGAGGAGCAGCAGCTGGCGCCGAGGCTCCGAGTTCAGCGACGAAATAAGAATCACAGGTTAAATTGAAGGAATCATTTTTAAAAGCTAATTGTAAATCATTTTATGTTATGCCATCAAAAATCTTTCTAGATCAAATTATAGAATTCTCTTTTCTTATTTAATCAAGTTTTCTTAGATGTCATCAAATTAGATTATTATTTTGTACTCGCTGCACAGTTATGTGTATAATTAATATTAATCTAGTTAAGTTATCATTATCATTTTCGCTGCTTTTCCTTTTAAAATACATATCACATTGTGTGCGGGCGCTTGGTAGTGGAACGATGAAGGGGTGAGTAGTCGGGCCACGCACTCCGGGGGCTGACATCTGAATGTAAAGATGGTATTTCCTTTTTGACAAGTACAAACTTCGCTTTTGTACAGCAGCGATGATAATGGTCAACTCGTTGTATAGTTAAAAATAGTCTAAGGGTGAACTGGTCACAAACCAAATGTAGTAGATGGGATACAGTCTATCAGTCGTATGCTCCTGTGCAGCTCTTTCTCCCGACGCAATCCAGCTGGGCCGAGATCGAGCATGATTTTAGGAAGTAGCCACTTAATAGCGTGATGACATGCGACCTGTGTTAGAAGAATACAAAGAAGACTTGAAGCTAGAAAATCTGAGAAATGCAATCATATTCTTACGGTTATGGCGAGAACGAGAACGGGAACGTGAACGGCTACGCACGTAGCGTGAGTGACTGGGGCTCTTGCGGTAGCCGCGGCTATAGCGATCGCTGTGGTAATTGCTTCGCTGGCGATAGTTGGCATTTGGTGAGACTGAGCGATCACGGCGCCTATCTTGGCGATTCGAATAGCCGCTATTAGAAATACTTAATTAAAGGGAGAGTTCAGAAGAGCATTCTGGACTGCTTACCGCGATGGACGGCCCATATAGATGCCCGGAGTGGGAGTGTGGGCACGCTGAGTTATGGAGTAGTCAACGCGAATGCGGCGACCATCCACGTCCATGCCAGAACAGGCGTCCTTGGCCACCTTGGCATCCTTAAGGCTCTCAAAGTAAATGAAGCAAAAGCCACGCGAACGTTGAGTCTGTAAAGCGAATTAGGGGAAAAATATAAAAATTATTCTATATTTTTTAATATAGTATGGAATTAATATGCAATCTATAAACGTTTTAGTGACCAAATAATGAAGAGTTAAATTAATAATAGTGCTCTAGTTGGCTGTAAAAGCAAGCCTTTAGCTCTTTGTTTTGAATGCACAAGAGCTCATAATTGCTATCTGCTTAATATAGCCTGTACATTTTAGCCCGAACCACCAGTCTCTAAGCAGTTCGAGCCTTTTAAATACATACTGGCACAATACATGAATTAGCCCCTTGATAAACCCCGCTTACGTGTGCATCGATGACCATCTGAATGCGCTCTATGGGTCCAAACTTGTTGAAGAGCTCGCGTACCTTATGCTGTGTGGTGTTGGTGTTCAGTCCGAAGACTCCAATGCAGCGACTTGCCTGGGGGCGATCCTAGAAAAGGATACTCTGAATCGATCTGGATTTTGCTGCGGCAACAGGCTGACTTACGCGCGCATCGAACATGCGCTGACGGTCACGGGATGTGCGTCTAGAATAGTGGCGAGCATCAGAGACGGCCGACTCGTATTGAGAGCGTGAGCGGGACCGGGAGCGGGAGGGAGAGCGGCGACGCGAACCCGAGTTCTGATGCTGACGACTTTCATAGTAACTCGCGTCCGACCTTGTATGGAATGGAATAGGATTAGATTCTCTTGAGTGGTTCTTTCTTGCGTGCCCCTAACTGAGCTGACAGTTGAAAAATTCTGACTAGGTTCGTGTGCCTTGCCGTTTTTTCAATTCAAATCAAATTGCGGGCCTATTCTTGGGGTGATTATTGCTTCAAGTGGGTTCTTACATATCGAGGAGGTTCTTTTCTTCTTCAACGAATGTAAATATACTTTATTTGCGGCTCGTCTAGCAGGAAGTTGGAATCTCTTTTAAGTGCTCGTCGAGCACCAACTTTTTCGTTTGAAGGGAAAATCGAAATGAAAGGGACCACAATGACAGTTTAATAAATAAGTTTGATTTTCCGTTTTGCCAAAAAGGATTGCCACACTCTAAGCAGTGGTATCAGAGTCAGGGATTTGGGGGCTACACTGTGATCGTGTGTATACTTACCGGCGTTCTTTGTGTGCGGATGAAGGAGTTGTAGCCGGCGAGAAGGACGCGGACCGCTTGAAGCTACTGCTGTAATGGAATGTTTTAACACTGCTCCGTCTTAAGGGCCATTTCGCTCACCTGTCGTATTTGCTATGCATCGAGCTTCCATCTCTGGGGGAACGCGACAACTTTTATGCGGGAAAACGGACGTTACTGCCAGAACGCCTTGATAAAGCACTCTACTTACCATCTTTGGGTTGGGTTTCTTGATACAATATTGCACAGCCGACAATGGTTCCCAGTTAAAATTAATATAAAGATTAAGTGTTGTTTGTTGAAGAACGCACGCTTCGGCCGATTTCCGACGCCGAGTGTTATCGATAGGTAATTTAACCCTTGTGTCTTCAGCGTGGTCGATTCGGCGGCGGTATTTGAAAAAATCAATTCGATTTGGCTCTCTGAATTATAGTACAAGAATACAGAATACACTGAATAATAAAGCTTTTTGAAATGTCAGTAGTTTCAAAAATAGTAATGACATAGGCGATGCTTTCTTGTTTGCTTAAAAATCGGTTTGGAGTTAAAGTTTAAAAAATGAATAAAACAAATCACAAATTCATTTTGGTTGCTTATTCAGAAAACAGATATTTTTACAAGTTAAAACTAAATCACAGGGTCAGTCACGGACTACGTGTTATACCGCTTGAACCACATATTCTTCACCATAACATAGTTATAAAGCCGCTGCTGTTCCAGGTGGTACAGGTCTGTTATGGTCTTAACGACTCGCTCGTCGTTGAAATGGCTCTTGGGCGGTGCCTCCAGAAGGTTGCCAGTGGTAAACCATTTCAGCTCCGAGAAGTGTTTCTTCACGCTGGCCCGCATAGCAGCTCCACTGAACACTGGCGTCCGGTAGAGATCAAACATGTTCTTTTTGCCGTATTTCTGGTGGATCTCGTCCACGGTTTTGTTCAGTTCCGGCTGTTTGCAGTGGTAAATGACCCACAGTTTGCGGTCCGGGGCCCGTAAGTCGGTTAAGCTGAGCACCCCAAAGAACTCCACTATATAGGGGTTGCATTTGGACGCTTCCCCTTTAGGTTTAATGTAGAAAAGTCGCCTCAAATGGTCGTCGATTTCCGGATCCAGGTCATAATCAGCTTCTGTAAAATTAGGTTTTAATCATCAGCATTGAGGAACTTTAATGAATTGATCATTTATTTTACCTGAGCTACAGTCTTTGATGGCTTTGGCTGTCATGTTGTATGCTACTTTCTATTTAGGTACCACTTAGATGGTTTCTTACTTTCAAATGTTGCCAAATTTAGAAAACAACTCGCTTAAATAGCCCAAAATTACAATTTCAACGGGCACGCAATATATGTTTAGCTTTCGTTTTGTTTACGATTTCCAATTTCACAATAAAGTAAAACAGCTTTTCAATGCAACTCTGGTGGTTATCGATAAGCGATGAGCTTTTCAATTTATTTATTTACATTTTCAATAATAGCGAGGGGGAGGTTTTTGGTCGTTATATCGCCTGAACCAATCGTGCTGGACCATTATATAGTCAAAGAGCCTCTTCTGCTCCTTTTCGAACAAACCATTAACGTCTCTAACGATCCGCTCATCATTATAGTGACTCTTTGCCGGAGCCTCCAAGAGATTTCCGTCTGTTTTCCACTTCAAGTGAGCGAAATGTTTTCGTACAATACTCCGGAATCCAACTCCACTATATGTGGGCCTTCCATATATTTCCCACACATTCTTCTTGCCATATTTCTGGCGTATCTTATCCCCCACTTCGAGAATATCCGGTTGTGGGCAACTGTATATGTACCAAAGTCTTCGGTCTAGCGCCAGTGGATCTCTAACACAAAATACTCCAAAGTACTCCAGCTCGGAGAGATCTAAGACTGTGGGTTCTGTCATTGGTTTGAGATAGAAAAGACGCCTCCAGTACTTTTCCAGTTTATCCTCTAATTTGATTTCATTTCCCGCTGAAAATAAAATACACTTAAGGTATACCAAACAATATGATGATTCATCGGCTTTACCCATTGATAAACTTGCGTTTTGCCGAGACTTCCAACCGCTAAGAATTTTGCCTGAACACTGGTTAAAATTCATTGGCAGTCTTGTATTTATATGTACATAGCTTCTTAAACAATTCTTAGTTAGTTAAACTTGATTTAGATAAGCAGAACTATACTTCTTATAAAGAGCACTCCTTTCATAAAAGTAATTGTAGTACCTTCGCCTTTCGCCTACGTACAGATCCGCGACTATGTTCACCACCTTCTCGTCGTTGTAGCAGCTATTGGGAGACGCTTCCAAGACATTCCCCTTGACGTACCACTTATGGTCGGAAAAATGGTTCTTAACCCGAGATCGCATTCCAGCTCCCGAGAAAATGGGCTTTCGGAAGAGCTCGTACATATTCTTTTTTCCATATTTGCGGTGAATCCTTTCTATAGTTTCACCCAACTGATCCGTTGTAGCATAGTACATGTACCACAACTTTCGCCGTGGAGCTCGCACGTCAGTTAAGCTGAGGATCCCAAAGTACTCCACTTCCTTGGGATCGTATTCATTTGTTGTATCGAATCCTTTCTCCTGAAAGCCGAAGGCTCTTCGCATAAATGTGTCGCTTTTCCAGGCCCTGGTATGCAGCTGCAAATTGGCATAATTAAATAATTATTAAAAATATGCAACAATTCTTACAGTTGGGAGTCCCTATAGTCTCTTTAGTAGATGTGTTCATTTCTACTGGGTTTTATTAAACATCGTTCTTCTTTTCTTGTGTTGTATTTTATTAGAGCTTTACTATTTCGCCACAAGATAAATTAGCTTTAGCCAAAAAAAGCTTACAGAAATATACAAAATTATAATAAATATTAAAGGACGTGATACCTTCCTAATAATACTTGATTCGTTTGAAACTATAAATATTTATGCACTTATATAAATGTAGTTATATGACTTAAATATATCATTTCTCCGCATTAAGTAATCATAGTACTTTCGCTTTTCGGCCTCAAACAAATCCGCGACTGTGTTCACCACCTTCTCGTCGTTGTAGCAACTATCGGGAGACGCTTCCAAGATATTTCCCTTAACGTACCACTTAAGGCCGGAAAAGTGGGCCTTAACCCGGGATCGCATACCGGCCCCAGAGTAAACGGGCTTTCGGAACAGCTCGTACATATTTCTTTGGCCATATTTGCGGTGTATCCGATCTACTGTCTCGTCCAACTTATCCCTTGTCGCGTAGTACATGTACCACAGCTTCCGGCGGGGAGCTCGAACATCGTTCAGACTGAGGATTCCGAAATACTCAATTTCATTGGGATCGCACTCATTCCTAGCATCGGTCTTTGGGTTACGGAAGCAGAATACTCTTCGCATATATGTCTCAAGTCGCATTCCCAAGTCTGGATATGCAGCTGCAAGTAAACATAATTAGTATTTAACTGAAAGCAAAATCCAAATTAAACTTACAGTTGGGTGTTTCTATAGCTTCTTCCGTAGATTTTGATGTTTGCATTGCGAATGCTAATAAATATGCTTCTTTCCCTAGTGCACATTTATATACCTTCAACGCGTTTAAACTTCGGTGAAGCTTTGCCATTTCGCCACAAACTAAAATATGTTTACCAGCGAAAGCTTTAAAATCGAGAAAGGGATGTAGGAGAGGAAAAATACGAACATTTATATAGGAAAATAAACAATTCGAAAATATATCGAAAATGTTGTACTTTTGATGTATCAAAGCCTGTACAAGCCGTTGAAGACAGGAAAGCATGGTTAAAGGGGCTTCAAAAACGTTTAAGTTAAAATTTTATATTATACTTTATTATTGTATTACTTAAAAAAAAAGAACTTACTGTAAGGATTGTTTGATTAGAAAATAATATCCTTACACTGAAGGTTTTCATCATATGCAACAAAACTTTATATATTATTTATATGGATTAAATAGATACCACTTGTTCAGATAATATACCAAATATTAAATTTATGTAATATACACTTTAGAAACGCACATACCGATAGTACATTATCCATTTATTCCCGAAATATTACACAATGGTGCGAATGGTTTAACAAATTCTTCATAATAGAATTATAAAATTCTGATCTTGCGTTCAACGAAATAATTAATTCTGCTTAGCTTTTAACTTTGTTAAAGTAACTTAAAATACTTTCCATCTGGTTCAGGGCTTGCGGTTCTGCTATATAATCGCTTCTGAGGTGTCATCCAATTCCCCCTTGATCTCCGCCTCCATTGGTGCCACCACATTGTTCGAGTCGGGCAGGATGCTCTCCTCCACATGCGAGGCTTGATTAATTATAAACACATTCGGGTTGGCCGTACGAGTAAGGCTTGGTGGGGCTATGGTTCCCGAGGTAACGCAGCGAGCTGGACGCGGAGGCGAAATTAGTTTGAGAGGCGGCGGACCTCGCATAGCAGGCGACCTACTGGCAGGTTGCCGGGCAGCAGGACCCCGAGCAGCAGGCCCTCGGATAGCAGGTGATGTTGCTTTGCCCACAGGCGGATTGGTTATCTTGGCTTTCGACCCCGCCCTTATTGCAATTATACTTCCCTTTGCTGCGGATTTCTGTGCTGGCGTCCTCAAGTTGATCATCTAGAGAGTCGAGAATGAATTATTTAATTAACTACTGGCCATATACGTACCTGTCGTTGACATGCTTTTACGGTTTTCCTGTCTATTTCTACAAATTTAGAATCTGCACTAGCTGCCGCTGACGATGTAGATGCTGCCAGCGGAGTGCTGGTGGCCGCTGGAACAGGACCAGGAGGTGCTTTTCGTCTGGGGGTCGCTTTTACATTCGGAGCTGCGACGGACTTGAAGCCAATGATATTCTTTTGCGGATCGAACACAGGCTTCCTGATCACTATTGTGTCTGGCTGCGGCGTTGCAGTGGGTGTGGCAGGACTCGCGATGCTTTGAGATAGCGCAGGAGTACTGCTTGTCGCAACGGTTGGCGCGAGCTGGGCCACAACGGGAGTTGCTGGAGAGATCCCGGATCCGGCTTGAACCTCTGAAGGCATTGGAGGCACAGGAGTGCTGCTGGTGGCCTTGTTTAAGTAGTGGACATAGTTCTCTAGCAGCTTGGTGCCCACATCTACGTCGATTGGCATTAATGTGCTCGTCTTCACAATCTCCTCGATGGTGCGCTGTCGCTCGGCAACCGTCAAATTGGCTACACGCCGACTAAGAGCTTGAAGCACCAAATCAAATACCTGCACCCTCGCCTGCAGCTCCGTGCGCTGCTGGTCTGTCGGGCAGAGCGTCGGTAATTGGATGAGAGACAGTGGCAGACTGGTCGCCATCGAGTCGCCGGAAGTTGGCGGTACCGGTGCTCCAGGAGAGTGTACCTTCTTGGTCAGTGTTGTTCCGCGGGGCAATTGCTTGGTAAGCGAGTCGATGGATGATGCAGGGACCGCAGGTGTAGGGGTGCTGGTCGATGCTGCAATTGGTGGTGCAGCTGGGAGCGGTAAGCCCGATTGGGAGAGAGGAGCCAAAGCCAGGTTCTGCGGTATTGGAACAGGCGATGGCAAAGCAGCCGGAGCCGGAGGATTAAGAATGGTAGCGGGTGGTTCACTGGAACTTAGCTCCTTATCTTTACCCAGCAGTTCCAGCTTCGCGCGCACCTTATTCGGTATATTCTTGTCCGCCTTGGAGATGAACTTGGTGGTGATGACCAGGAACTGCGGCATTTCCAGCACTGGCGCCTCGACCTTGGCATGAAGGCGCGTCGGATCAATGGCCGCCATCGGTCCCTCAAGATTGGGGCAACAGAAATCGAGGCCGACTTCCCCGTAATTGCCCGAATGCCGATTTGGGTAAAGGAACGAAAACATCTTGGTGTGGCCAAAAGAGTTTGCGTTATTGCCGGGTGCGCTAGCCGATGGAATATCATTGAGAGCAGGGCGGTCGGCGAGAGTGGAGGCACTGATGACACTGATGATTTGGCGTGAGGAGACGCCCACCGGTGGTGTGCTCTCTGCGATCACCGGTGCTTGCGGCATTGATGGAGGTGCAGCAACCACGGGCACTGTCACTTGAATATCCTCTTCCATGGGCTCCGGCGGATCATCTGGTTCTGATTTTACTTCGGCCACCGGGATGGGTACTGGTAGTGGCATGGGTAGGATGGTGTGCATCTGAACCTTTCTTAAAGCGGCAAGTCTCCTGGCATCTTCCAAAACTTGCCCCTCGGTGGGCCCTTTCTCTGCAGTCAATGGAGGACCAACCGGAGCCTCTACGGCTTCGGTAGATGGCACGGGTGCAGGAGGCGTAGGCTGTACCGAAGCTAGTGGTGCCGGAGCACTGGGTACCGGAGCCGGTAGTACAGGAGCAGGAGATACAGGAGCAGGAGGTACGGGAGCCGGTGGTACAGGAGCAGAGGTTACCGAAACCTGGGCACGAACGGGGGCTGCATCTTTTTTTGCTACAACCAGAGGCACCACATGATCTTTAATCGGCGCCAATGGTGGTACTGGAGGCATTAAAACAGTCTCCGGCGGTTCTGTACGAGAAATATTGATCGATTCGGACATTGATTCCGCCGCCGACTCTGTGTCAGAAGCCATATCTTCCGCTGGCGCTGGTGCTATCGGTGGTACTTCTTTCTTCTTGGCCCGATGGTCCTTCAGCCATTGGCTGACAACATGCCGATTGATTCTGATGCGAAGTTTGCGATGCTTTACTTCCTGGATTGGTGGTTTCACCACGGCTTGTTTTTGGGAAACCGGCGAAGCCTTTGAACTTGTTGATAATGGATCCACTTGCTGAGACAAACCGGCAGCTGTTATTTTCACTGGAAAGGCCAGGTCCTGGTCAGGACCTTCTTCTGGCTGTTTTTGCTCCTCTTTGGCTCGCTTGGGATCGTTTGCTTCGGCTGCTTCAAGCGCCTTTCGTTTAAAAGCGGCTGGAACTCGCTTAAAACGTCCACCCTTTGCACGCCATGTTATTCGTCCCAATGGCCCTAGGAGTTCTGGTTGCCTTTGGGTTGATGGTAAAGGGAGACGTTCTTTGGAAGCAGTCCGCTCTCCTTCTATAACAAGAGCTGGTGTTGGAGCCAGGGATCTGCTGCTGCTGGCCGCTCTGGTCATGTGGATCGACTTTCCGTGGTTAACGGTTCGCGGAGTCACGGCCACAGTAGGTTTTTCGCGATCCTTGAGCACTGTTACGACTTCATCGGTGGCTGAAACATCCGCAGCTTCCACGGATTTGCCAGCCATGGCAAGATCTGCCGATTTCTGCAGCTCCGGTTCCTTTGTCACACTTTCCTTAGGCAGCATCACTTTTCGAGCAAGTAAAGATCCCTCAGATTTACGAGTCTCAATTTTCCTAGATGTATCCGCTTTTAGTGGGGCTTTGCGAGAGTTCGATGATTGACCCTCCGACTTTCTGGTTTCTGTCTTCTTTGGCACCTCCACTTGAAGCGATTTTTTGGCAGGAACAGCTGGAGAATCCATTTTCTTCGCTGAATTATCAACAGCCATTGCCGACTTCGAAACCACTTTCGGTTTGTTTTTATCCAAGGACGATAAAGGTGGAGTCTCTGGAGCCGCCCCCTTTGGTTCAACCTTCTTTTTGACCTCAGATTTTCGTGCCGTCTTCTGTGCCTCCACCAATTGTACTTTTCGGGGCAAAACTGAAGTCTCCAGAGATTTATTCAAAGAATTATTTGCTGAATTGTCCTTCGGAGGAAGCAGTGAAACGGATATATTCACCTTTCTAAGACCAATTGCCTCAGATTTATCTTCTTTGGTGGGAGATTCATTTTTCTTACTGGCTGGCAAAACAGCTTTCTTTGTGAGTACAAGAGAGTTGTTGAGGGTCGGCTGGCTCTTCGCCTTGCTAGCCTCGACTTCAGCTTTGCCCATAGATTTCCTGCCTAGAGCAGCCAAACCCGATCCCGAAGTAGGGGTTGAAGTCGAACCCTCTCCCGGCAAGGGCTTGCGCAGATTGAGTGTGGAACTCAGCAAGGTTTGTAGCATAGGCTTCTTGGTCGGGCTCCCCGATGGCTTGCCATCGACATGCTTTTTGGCAGGAGCTGGTATGATGACATGTTTCGTGATCTCGGCGTAATTGGATCCCTTCGATGCGGCACCAGTCCTCTTTGCCGCCTGCGATGTCTGAGGCTGCTCGCTTCTCATATCATTTGATGGAGAAGTCATAATGGTTTCATTGCCTATCATAGATATGGTCTTGCCCCTCTCACTGAGCTTAAAAGCCACCGAGTCAGTTTTCGTGCGCTTAAGGGCTGGATGGTCCTTTTCCTCCTGTTGGTTACGACGGCGTGCTGTAAATATGTTGGAATTATATAAACACTGCTCAGGATTATGATTCAAGTACTCACCATTCTTTATTTGTTCCCTTTTCCTTGCAAGATTTGACTTCATGGCAATGTGCAGTTTTTTCTTGGCGGCTTCTAAATAACAAAAGAAAGATTGAGGAAGAAATAAACAGAGAAAACATTAGAAATAGTGCTAGAATGAAAATAAAATCAAATAAATTCAATGATTGATGTTAGCTATTAACCATCTGGCCGTGAAGAATCCGCTTCCCGCTGGCGCATACTGCGCTTCACCCTGCTGTTTGTGCTGGCTTCTGGGGCGACGACGGTGACACCTGTTGTTTCTGTTTCCCTTGGATCTGGATCTGGTGTTGGACTTGCAGGAGAGTCAGTTGGAGAATTTTCGGGTTCTTCGGTGGGGATTTCCTTTGCTAATAAGTCCTCCCTAAGGGGTTCTCCTGAGGGTTCAGAATTTTCTTTTGCGCCTTCCTCTTCAGGTGTTTCTTCCTCCTTAAGAGTTTCCTCGTCTGTGGAAGTTTCCACGTCTTTGGGTGTTTCCCTGGCGTCAGGAGTTTCCTCGTCTGTGAAAGTTTTTACGTCTATGGGAGTTTCCCTGTCTTCAGGAGTTTCCTTGGCTTTAGTAGTATCTACGTCTTGACAAGTTTCCTCCACTTCGAGGGCTTTCTCCTCTAAGTGAATTTCCTCTTCGTGGATTTTCTCCTTTTCTCGGTTTTCCTTCTTAGTGGTATCCACGTCTAACAGTTTAACTGTGCTTGATGAATTGGGGGTTTCGTTCTCGTGGTTCTGCTCGACAGGAGGCTTTGTTGTGGCATTTTCGGTAGTATTCTCTGAAGCTGTTTCATCAGGTTTATCAGCTTCGTGCTCCTGAGTTATATTTTTAATTTCTTCCTGAATATCAGTCACTTTTTCTGTTGCTGTTTCCCTAGGAACTTCTTCATCATCATCTATCGCATTCTTAGGCAGATTCTCCTGAACGTCGCATAACGGTTCCTCTGTTGCATGCTTGGAAACTTCCTCTTCAACAGGATTAGGAGTATTTTCAGACTTGGGAGCATTCGTATCGGGCACGGGATCAGATTCGCAGATAGGCTGGGACTCCGAGACAGGCTTATTTTGAGTATGCACCAGATCAGAAACTGCTCCTTCTTCTATGCTCTCCAGTATCTTATTTAAATTCTTTCGCTTTTTGGAAGTCCCCTTTCTGCCAACAGTTTTGCCCTTACTCATCAAATTGGAAGTAGGAGTTCTTTTTAGCAAAACACGAAGCTTGCGACAGGGCAGGGAAGTGCTGGGAGTTTTTGGCTTGCCTTTTGATTCGCTGAGCTCTTCGGAGACATTATCTTTGAACTTTGAAGGACTGTTGCTGCTAGTGTTTTTGGCATCCGTTGGGGCAGACTCATCTGTCATTGTTTCTGCATTTTGAGATATAGGTTCCGCTGGGGTTGTTAACGGAATTGATTCTTTAGAGTTTGTTGCTGAAGCCGAGATCGGTGTGGTAGATTTACGATTTTTTTTCTTTGTTTTTTTCTTGGGTCCGGGGGCTGGCGCTTCTTGTTCAGAATCCTTACTAGTAGGCGGTGGCGGCAAAGGCTCTGTGTCCAGCATCGGGTCACCTTTTTGAGTTGGCGATTGGTTCCTCTTTCCTGCATTTATTTGTGTTTCAGCCGCGGATGCCGTTTGGGACGGTGCATCTATTTGGTCGTATTCAGAGTCCTCAACGGAAACAGCTTGCCTGCGCTTTTTAATCCTTCCACGTTTTACTCCTGACACGTCGGGTTTATGAATTACTTTAGCGGGTTCAGCCTTAGAAGCGGGTTGAGGCACTTTTTCAGCGGAATATGTTGTTTTGAGTGAAATATGTTCACTGATCAGATCGGTGTTCGAAATTGTTGTACTCTCCGGCGTAGGATTCATTTTCTTCGCAATTGCTTTAGACAATTGCTTCGTTTCATTTTCAGTTTGATCTGAGCTGCCATCCACAAGCATATCGCTCGCGGTTTTATCCTTACTATCTTTTCCCAATGGGACCGTCTCACTTTTAGATTTGACATTTCTGTCTTTAGAACATTCTTTTAGACTTCTTTCTTTAGACTTTTCAGTTTTAGATGGAGTCTCCTTTGTGGTTCCTCTGCCCCTAGAAGAGTGCGACTTGGCAGGAGTTGGGGTTGTGTCCGGTTTTAACTTTTCTCCGCGACTTATTTTACCCGAAATTTGTTCCCCCTTGCTCTCAGAATCGTCAACTTTAGTTTCTGGCTTCATATCGCTTCCCCTTATGTTCGTTCTCAAGTGAATTTTTTCGGTGGCCGAATTGCTTTCCGGTGTGCCTAGGTCCCACCGCGACCTGCGAGACCTAGACTTTTTTGAACTGGATGGTTTTTCCTCAATTTGATCTGCGTCAGAATTTGCCGGCGGTGGTTCGCTCGCCTTAGGTTGTTCTGCAGGCAACTCTGAAGTGTTAACGGCATGAATTTCTGCTGGTTCATCTTTTTGATCTTGTTCGCTGGATGTTGGTTGCTCGTCAATTAACTTGGAAGCGTCAGAAAGCTCTTCAGTTGACTTTGCCATATTTCTTTTTTGTCTGCCACCTCTCTTTTTTAACGGCTTCACATCCACCTTATTCGCATCAGTCTCATCGAAACCTGGTTTTTCTTCAGTCAATATATTACTATCTGTCACTGGTAAATCTTTCACTGGGCTGCTGCCTTCTACTATAATCTTATCCTTCGGTGCAATCTCAACAGCAGGCGATTTACTCTCTATATTCGACTTTTCGTTTGTCAACTTGGAGCGTTCCTGGGAGGAATGGCTTTCAGCTGGCGACCTTCCTAACCTTGGACTGCTTCGCCTTGATGAATCATCTTTGAGAAGTGTAAGATCACTTTTTAGCGGCAGTTTGCCACGGCTTTTGCGTGAAGTTTTCTGAATTGGAGTGGTGACCGGGGTACCCGGTTTTGATTCGGGCTTATCCGAGCGAAGAATTCTGCGGGCAATTGAACTTTCCTTACATTCTTCCAATTCTTTAAATTTTGCTGGTGAGGAGGGATTTGCTTTCTTAGTTGGAGTATCTAATCTCAGAGGATTTTCGGTTTCTGTCAATGACTCTTTTGTGGGTACCTGGTCCTCAATAACAGGAGATTTCCGTTCAGCTTTAGATTGCTCTTCATCAACTGAGGGTTCTTCAACTTCAGAATTTTCGGTTGCTGTCGATTGCTCTTTTTCCAAAGACTGTTCAGCAACTTTACTTTGGCCTTTACCAGGGGATTGGCCTTGTGTTATAGATTTTCTTTTAGCTGGGGATTGACACTTAGCTGGGGATTGTCCTTTAATTGGGGATTTCTCTTTAATTGGGGATTTATCCTTAATTGGAGATTTCTCTTTAATTGGAGATTTCCCCTCAACTTCGGTTTGTCCTTCAGGAAATGATGACTCATCAGAATTTCCAACGACCTCCGAGATAGTCTCCTGCTCCAATTCCTTGACTATATCAATTACAGGATTTTGATCGCCAACTTCTGTTGCCGTCGCAGCCTCAGTAACTTCTATGCCCTTGCCCACTTCAGCAGCCAAGATCTCTTCCGCTAATTTAATATCCTCAGCTAGCTGAGAATCACTCTCTTCCAGAATATTTCCTGTTACTGGCGTAGCCTGTACATTGGTAGAGCCGTCCAAAGCATCCGCCAGTTCGGGCGTCATCGCAATTTCGCCCGCAGTTTCAATGGCATTTTCGATTTCCTCCAGTTCCTTAATGGCCATTGTTGCATCATTGCGATGATCCTTCTCAGTTTTTTCAGGTTGCGGTAGACACTCTTTATTGTCCAGTTTTAGAGGACGGGTTACACTATCGGTTACTTCGCCGGTATACTCAGCGGAGTCAAACGATTTAGTTGATATGTCCCCTGCAGGGTGTGGTTGCTTTTCGAGATTCTGCGCATCATCTTCTTCTCCCAGGGCTGAGCTCCTATCTGGGCCACTTTTGAGATCTGTTTCTTGATGACATGATGAGATGCTTATATCTTCTTGGGATGTAAAATCTTTGGCTTTCTCTAACTCTGAATTCAGTTCACGCTCTTCGGACGCCTCCTGTTGTCCCAGATCCTGCTCTTTGACCGCTTCTACGCCGCTCTTTTCCTCAGAAACCTCTTGATCTTTGGCCACGGATTCTAGCACACATTCAGTGCTCTTGGCTTTTTCCATCGTATTCAGTCCTAATGTTTTTTTACGGGGTCTGCCGCGTTTCCTCTTGCCCAGCACTGGCACTTCTCCATCTCCTTCTTTGGCACTGCTAAGCACATTGTCCTCTGTGGTCGCAGCTCGAGACTTCCGCGCCTTTTTTCCCCGGGAGCGACCGCGCTTGGGAAATGCTGACTCACTCTTCGACCTCCGCAGTTGGGTCTCCAACGGCTGGCAGCCATTGTCAAGGCGCTCGCTGGAGTAGGTGAGCTTGCGGACGTGACTAGTGGCCAGATCGGAGGCGGGGCCCGGCTCCCCAGAGATCTTCGACCTAGATCTGCTGCGATGCTTGGAGCCGGAGCGCTTTTGATACTCGACCGAGCGCTCTACATCGATCTCCAATATCTGCTCAGCCAGGTCCTGGGTCATGCGCTGCAGTGTCTCTAGAGTAAGGCCATCATCTACTTCGAACAGTCTGCGACTGGCACTGGCACTGGCACTGGGATTTTCCTCCAAGGAGTTCGTGCTGCGGCCTGCAGATTTTGCAGGTGAGGAGTGGGAGCTGCCACAAGCCTTCGTTGGCTCGCGCTCCTTCTCCTTCTCCTCCCGCACTTCGCCACTGGCTGCGAAACAGAAAGCAGAAAAAGTTACAAATGTAAGGGTGTGGTGGGAAATAGGGGATCACGGGGGCGCTCATGGTTAAGGAATGCTCGCCCCAATGGATGTCGGTGCACACTTACCCGCTGATTGCTCTTTTGCATGCTTAACCTGTTCGGAGGAAGATGGTTTCTTTTCGGAGGAACGGGATTTCTTAGTAAAGCTCTGTTTTTTATAAATCGGTGGCGGCTCGGCGCAACTGAGGTTATTTAAATAGGACTGCAAGCGCTCATATACACTGTTCATTATCGATGCCTGACTCCTCTCATTCTGACCATTTTGCTCATTCTCCTCATTCTGCTCCCGCTGCGGCTCCTGGCCATCGTCGTCGGAAACAACAGGTGTCACGGTGTCTACACGGTTTGTGTTTTTACATATTATAAATATTATCAGAGGGTTGGCAGTATCAACTAGTCAATAACGCTGACTTACCCGCCACCGATGTGGTCCGGCTCGTGTCCGTTGATATGTCGATAACCGGCTCGGCGTCCTCGTCCACCGAGTCGTGATCGTCGAAGAAGTCCGATTCGTATGAGTAAGAAGAATCACTATCCGAATCCTCAAAGAATTCTGTAAGATCTGTTTGAGTAAAATTAGCATAAAAAATACAAAAGCCGCTAAATTCCAATGCACTTGCTTAAGGGATCCGTTTTGGGCTCGTGCTTTGTCGGCTTCAGGTCTGTCTTCTGAGCCTTCAAGATGGTCACCGCCTTTCCCTTATCGGCATTGCTGCTGCCGTTCACAGAGTTTGGCTTGCTCGGATTCTTATACTTTCCGGTAAGAATAGGAGCAGCACCAGCGGCGCCCTTACCGGACGACGCGGCTGCCGGCTTTTGCTTCCTGGTGGCTGACTTTCCGCGGGCGCTGCTGTTGCTGCTGCTGCTGCTCCTGTACAAAGCATCACTGTGGGACTTTTTCGCTCTCGCCTGCGAAGTGCTGGGCTTGGGTACAGTCAATCGCTGGGTTGAACGCATTAGGGCTTGACCTGTCAGTGAATCATAAATATGTACACAAGGATGCAGAGACGTAAACATTTGATCGAACTTACCCAAATCGTCCACGGAATCAAACGACGAGAAGCGTTCCCGACGCTTGTTTGGTTTCGATTTGAGTTTCCGGTTAAACAGTGCGTCCAGAGCATCGTTGGAGTCATCGCTGGAGGAGGGGGAACGGTGACGCCTTCTGTGCGACTTGGAGCTCGCGCCTTCCGTGAGATTGAGCAGATCGTCGTCGACGGACTTGTCAAGAAACAGCTTCTGGAAGATATCCGCGTCGAGCGAAGACGAGTTGCTAGAGTCTGACGAAATTCGACGCCGCCGGGCGCCGCCAGACTGCCGCACATCCCCGACTTTTATGCCTGCAAACACAGGGATTACACACAAATTACAAACTACACTATTCGGATTGCCCTTCAGAGCATTCATGTGGACAGCAATCACGCACCTGGCAGCACTAAGTCTTTGTACTCGTCGAGATATTCTATGTCTTCCATGTTATACTTTTCATGTGCGTCGTCCAAAAGTAATCCCTGCGCTGCGTCGCACGCTCATCAATAAAAGTTGGGCGAACAATGCAAAACTACTTCCTGCGTCGAGGAAACCGAAAATTCTTATTAAGCGTGCCCGAGCCAGCGTCTTTCTGCTCCTTTTTTTACCGTAAAAAAAGCCTCCTAAATATCAAGCAAAAACGCTTCGCCGCTGTAACGTGAACGTAGGGCAGTTTTGCGAAAACGAAACGAAAACGCGTTTTTCGCGCTTCAGTGTGTGTGTGGTGTAGATGCGGGTGGTGAAAAAGCCATTGGATAAGTTTAAGCAAACTGCTGCAAGAGAATGGCAAGTTTTTTGTGTCTCTTCATATATGCTTTGCTTATTTATTAACTTAGTTTATTGTTTAAACGACGCCACGAAAACTGCGGGTTACCCGGCAAAAAAATCTAAAAATACCCCTTACGCAGGGCAGCAACCGATCTTGTTATCGATATCCATTGCCTATTTGCCTGTTTTTTTATATTCCAAAATATATTAATTTGACTAATTAATATTATATTATATTAATTAGACTAATTTAATATACAATTTTATATTGTTAAACGAATATGTATTTAGTCCCCATATTTTATAATTTTGCTAAGTTTTTTGATAGTTTAAGACATTTTGTTACGATTTTTTAAGACGAAATATACACATCAAGTAACATAAATAAAAGTGGTATTACAAAATTTATTAACTTATAAAAGTATATATTTAGTTTCCATTACATAAAAGTAATTAAAATAATACAATATAAAAAAATATTTACACCGCTTAAATACTTAACAACTGTTTTTAAATGTATTATTATCATTAGAATTATGTGCCGATAGTTAAGGCTCAGCTCCCATCTCCAGAGACCCTCGGAAGAACACGAACTGCAGCCCTGACAGACGCCTCAAATCTCGGGCTATCGCCTCAAAGGCCACCTCTAACGTGACGTGGAACGAAAAAAACGAAGCAGACACGAAGCCGAGCCGAGCCGTCAGATTCATATTGCTATTCCACCGCTCACATTTTCCAGGTCATCAATCGCAGTCAGTACCGTGAGACAAAAAGATCAAAATGGTGAGTTAAACTGGCCAGCAATGAGCAATTAGCCTAATCCGGACACCCACAGCCCGCTCCTGCAAGTTCAACGTCCGTGGGCAGCGGATCCCGCTCGCCCAGCAAGCTGACGGCGCCACGTAGCGCTGGAGCCGGGGGCGGAAGCACGCTGAAGCAGCGCAAGACCACCAGCAGCACCACGGCGGCCAGGAGCCGCGCGCCCGGCGGTGCCGGAACGGGCGGCATGTGGCGCTTCTACACGGACGACTCTCCCGGTATCAAGGTGTAAGTGTTGGAGCCTGAGCCGCTTTGCTGTATTTATAGATTCCTAATTATGACCCCCTTATCCCGCAGTGGTCCCGTGCCCGTCCTGGTCATGTCGCTGCTGTTCATCGCTTCCGTCTTCATGCTGCACATCTGGGGCAAATACAATCGTTCTTAAGCCATTTCATTCGTAGCCAATAAATACTTTCACCTCAACGAACGTGAAACAGTGTCGACGTCATCATTTCTTTCGCGGCGACGGCGATAACAACAGTAGCAGCAACAACAACAACATGAGAAAGAAGCATTCCGCTTGTTGAGGCATCGGTGTGTTTTCCAAATGAAATTAATTATACCTTAAGCTTAAGTTAAAAACCTGCGTAACGTACATTTTTTCAAAATTTTCGTCGTAATTTTCTTGTCCGCCAAATCCTGTGGAAATTAGTGCTTTTCGCGGGCTGAGAATTCATTCCACAATTTATCGTGGTCATGTTGCAATTCAAAACTTTGTAAGAAGACATTAAACGAAAAGTGTTAAGAACAAAATAAATTTTGTATTAAATGAAGAATTTGGCTTGGTGTGTGTGTGGGTGATGGCAACAATCAGAGACACTGTATGCTTGTTTCTCCCATAAAGTGAAGTTCCCTGAAGTATTTTCGGCGGTGACTGCATCTCCGTTCCTTGTGATTCTTTTTGCCACAGATAAGGCAGCCCTTCGAGTGCTTCAGCTTGCTGTTCCGGAACTTCAAGCATTTGGTTTCAATGTGTCCCTGTTCACCGCACAGCCAGCAATGCTGTTTGCTTTGGTAAAAGGCGCAGGTGTGCCCCTCCCGTTGGGTGCATCTCCTGCAACTGGGGCAGTGCACGTAGTTGGGCTTAACACAGGTATCGCAGTGATCACAGTGCCTGTACGTCTGGCCATTAACCGAGGGACACGTCCCACAGCGACTGCAGTGAAGATTCTCCTTGGCCGTGTAGCAATCACAGTCTGGGCAGTATTTGTAGCCCTCTTCCAAAGGCAAGCGAAGCAATCGCAGTGGCACATTGGTAAACATCCGCACGGGTGAACCACAAAAGCGACTCTGCCTGCCCACGTTCGTGTATCGCAAGTGATTCGTATAGTTTATCCTGTAGTCACACATCTCCATCTCCGGCATTTCCTGCTTTATGTGATTGGCCGAGTAGTACGGATAAATCCAGAACACAGACAGTGGAGTGAGGGGAACCTGGTTGATTCGGTTGTGGAGCCTCCTCAAGCAGCGTAGGGTATGGGAAATCAGCTCAGTGCGACAGCCAAAGGGAGGATCGGTCACAATTAACAGGTGATCAGAGCTGGAAATTAAACTTCTTAATTGGGGTCACATTTAGTAAGGTTAATAAAATACTTGGAGCATTCCAGGAACTTTTCAAAGGGTTTTCGATTGTAGAAGAAGTAATTGTTGCACATGTTGTAGAGACAAAACTCCTCTGGTCCCAGATATCCAGCAAATCTTTCATCCAAATCGAGAAGAAAACTTTTCAATTTGTGGCGCAAATGAAAGTGTAGGCGCGGTGCTCCCATGCAGACGACTTTGCTAATATTGGAAAGATAGTTACAAATCCAATATATAATGTGTATCACTCACCTCACTCCCAAAACTCGGCACTGTTCCGCCAGAAAGTTTAGAGCAGCTTCGTCAAAGAAGTACTGGGCATTCACTTTGTCCTGGGAAAGGGCTGTTATCCCTAATGTGGGATCTGGAAGAGCGGGATCTGGTTCTATTCCTGATAGTGAGGGATAGTCTTTTTCTACAGTTTCAGTCGCAGAGCTTTGAGCGCTCCACTGTTTCGCCGGCAGGTGAAAATTGCAAAGCTTCGAGTCCCGGTGAGCGGAGCAGGCATAGTATCCTTGTCCTGGCGGCTGGGACTTCCGGTAAAACAAAACAGTGGGTCCATGCTGGCAGCGGGGATGTTGCTCGCCGGTCTCAGCGTCCTCTTCCTCGGCCTGGATAAGTAGTTTGTCGCTTTTACTATCAAACATTCTTTAAAAACAAATATTTCCATGAAAAGCAACAGTTTAGAGCTGGGAAAAACATCGGCGATGTATCGGAACATCGTTGTAGGTAAGTGTGCCCAGAAGCCGAAAAAGCGAAAAATATCGGAATCTCGATATTTGGGCAAAATCATGATATCAAGAATTTTTATAAAAGCAGCACGCCTAATGTATTTTGTTTCTTTTTAAAAAATTAATTCGGAGTCGTCGGGTCGCCTGCAGTAAAAAATGATAAGACCAAGGAAAAGCATAATGAGTTGTTTATACTTTAAAATAAAGAAAAGTTAATTAAGTATAAGGATGCAACTGGAATTAATTGATTAAAAAAGGTGAGTGAAGAACAAATTGCAAGTTTTTCCCGAACTTGATGAATGTTCTTTTTCTGAAGAGTCGAGGGCCGGGTCGCAAGATTCGGCCCTCTTTTCCTGTAGAAAGAATAAGAACGGCCAACTGATTAAATAATATAAAATGCATTTTTAAGTGCACTATATTAGGGAAAGAAATTAACCTCTAATTTTCATTCGTTGCAGATGTGAAAAACACGTGGCGAGAGAGAGGGGGAGATAGCCGGCGTTGACTTGCATAGGTATGTGTTTGTTCTCTTTATGAGTATGTAGAGTTTTTTCTGATGATAAGTTTAATCTGAACAAAGTGTTGTTGATTTATAACTTAAAATTAAACCAAAAGGATTCTGAGAAACATTTAACATATTAATAATTAATAAACAAATATAAACAAAAAATTAACCCAAAATTGTTCTCTTATTTTTAGCTTTTTATGGCGTTACTTTTGAGGAGCAACCCGGGAAATAACGAACGATTAGGTGAGAAATGTGAATATTAATTTTGATTTAAGCTGATGATAAGTTCAATCTGAACAAATTCCTGTTGATTCACAACTTAAAATTAAACCAAAAGGATTCTGAGAAATAATTTACTTATAAAAATTACTTATAAAAAGTAATTACCAGGCAATAATCCAGTTTTTTTTTCTTTTTTAGATCTTCCACCCCATAGTTCCTTTTTGGGGAACGACCCTGGAAAAATGTTTAATTTCGTAAGTTTATTTTAATTTAAGATAATACCGCAACCTAACCTGATGATAAGTTTAATCTGAACAATGTGCTGTTGATTCACAACTTAAAATTAAACCAAAAGGATTCTGAAACTATAAAAAACTAGAATTTATTTAATAAATAGTGAGCAGATTACCTAACCTAGCCTTCTTTATTTTTAGAAGCATTTTCTGGCTTGGAACTTCATCTGAAACTGGAATTCCTCTCGCAATGTGGTAAGTTTACCCTGGAAAACATAATTCAAAAGTCGAATTCAAGTGATGAAAGTAATTACCGTACGATTTCCGTGATTAAAAACCCCATGGCTGCAATTTTTGCAACTGATTTTTCATCTAAGTTTTACTAGATTTAATTCTACAGGCTCTTATTAATTGTATTTTCTTTTATTTTAGGTGCTCTTAAGAATGTAAAATTGCTTGGAAACCGTAAAGAGCTACAGAAGGTAGGAAAATATTAGAATTTTTTATTAATTTAGTTTGTGATGAAAGTAATTACCGTACGATTTCCGTGATTAAAAACCCCAAGGCTGCAATTTTTGCAACTGAACTTAATTAATTTTATTGACCATTTTTATTTTGTGAAAATGTATTAACTTTGCATTATTTTCAATATTTTTTTTTTTTCTAGGGTTTCAAAGCTGCAGTAAAAGAGGGAGCATAAAGGGTTCTGTTAAAGCATGGTAAGTCTTAAATAAATAATAAATACTTTTGCTGCATTGTTTATATGATGAATACCTTTTATCTATTAACTTTCGTTCTACTGAGTAGAAAATGCGGAGAAAATTTTCTGATCTATAAAAATAAAGCAGCTTATTGTTTATAAAATTTTTTTTATTTTGTTATTAACAAAATTATTTTACTTTCTTACAGATCTGAGATCTTGTGATTCCCTAAACTCGTCTTCACTTCACTATTTAAAGGTGGGTTTATATTACTTTTATTTTTTAAAAGAATATTCTATGATGTTACTTCTAGTATAGTTCATTAGAATTACACATGTTACAAACTTTTTGAAGCTGATCATCTTCTAAACTAAAATAATGTTCTATGTAAAAGTATAAATGTTCTAATACTATAATTTTTCTTTTTGCAGATGGTCTTACGTTGGGACTATCTTCCAATACATTATTGATGTTTAACTTAAAAGGTAAGCATTCGTTTCTTGTAATCTGGTTTTGTACAGCGTCTGATGATATAATCCTAACTCAGGATTCCCTCTTCTGAGTAGAACCCTAAAACAACCGTGCTGTCCACTTATCCCTGTCTGATTATATTCAACGCATATTAAGCTTTGATTTTATTTATAACAGATTGCTAATTATAAATATCTTGTCTTACAGATTTTCAAAAAATGATTCAAAATTGATATCTCAGAAAAACGGCTTATTTGGAAATATTCAAGGTAAATTGAAGATACATTTTTAGTAACGTTAAATTGAAAAGCGCTTGATCTGATGATATAATTCCTTACTCAGGATTCCCTCTTCTGAGTAGAACCCTAAAACAACCGTGCTGTTCACTTTCCCTGTCTGAACTCAAACGCTTTACAAATTTAATTGGTTTTATTTAAGTTATAATCACCTAACCTGATTTGTTTATACTGCTTTTTTATTTGCAGCTCGAAGCTTGGGAGCCTTAACTATTTAACTTTCCTTCCAACTTAAAAGGTAAATAAATTACATCTTTTATTAAACTTTATTTTAAATGATGAAAAATCCCTTAGTGGATTTTCATACTGAGATAAACGTAATGCTGTTGTTTAAATGTCTTCTTTCCCCAACTGATTATTATTTATTATAAGAGCTTTATGATTATTGAATTTAATCAACTAATGTGAATATATTCATTCTGTTTTCAGATCATATAATGAGCTGATTAATGCTGAGGAATCTAATAAAGTGGTAAATATCAATTGATTTTGCTGAAAAAATTAACTGAAATGAGGAAAATTCGTCCGTATATATTTAACTGAGATAAATCATGCGGTTTGACGATTCCCCACCTGATCCATTATTTTAAATAATAAGCTTGTATCTCATTTACTTTTAATAATCAAGGAACTAATTGATATTATTTGTTTTTTTCAGATTGGCTTTGCAAATCAATATGATGTTTATTGATAGTTTCGTGGATTTTGTAGAAAGGAAATTTGCTAAGGTAAATTAATAGTTTCTTTATTATTTTCTAAATTAATTTGAAATGAGGAAAATTCGTCCGTACTATTTTACTGAGTTAAACCCTGCTGTTTGACGATTCCCCACCTGATCGAAACACTTCAAATATATAATTGATTAATGTTGTTGAGTGAATCTTTAACTGATTTGTTTCTTTTTATTACTGTTTGCAGGCTCTGGCAAAAATGTTTTTTAATGGATAAATAAAATTAAACTGAAAAAATAGATTCCAACTTAATTTCTATTTATTGGGGTGTATGCGGACTAATGAAACAATTTTAAATGGACTGTGGATTTGAATATTAAAAAATGTTGGACGTAACATCCTTCATTAATATTACAGCGCCATCTGGTGCATTTTATGGTGCCCATACTTATACGCCATCTGGTGCACTGTTAACAGAGTCGTACTGACGCACACTGAAGCTGGATGCTATGAAACTTTACTTGCAATTTGAAGTTCAATATTTAAGATATTTTTTGTTAATATATATTTTTTATACATATTTTTGGGCTTTACTTTCTTGGGCTAAGCCCTTCTATATATATCTCACTTTCTCCCAAACACATTTTTCCTGTTTATTTTCATTTTTAGGGGCTACAAACATCCATTTATCATCCTGTAGTGCTGTCCACATAAGCGGAAGCTGTTTCACTGCTCGCAACATGCATGTCCTGCCAGCCGTAAGAACAGCAACAATAACAGGCAATAACAACCGGGGGAAGTACGTATTAAGGGCTGAAGGTACCCAAGGGAGGGGGATAGGGGTGCCAGAACTATTTTCAACATTGTGCACACATTTCATTCATTGAGTGCAGCGCACGACGGGCATATTTACAACGAGCTGCGACGAGGACAGCGATGTGTGCGAGGCACTTTATGCGCTTTTATGCGATTTTATGGGGCATTTTAAATGACAGTTAGTTGGTTTTTTATTAAGTTGATAATTATCTGTGGAGTGTGGGTTTATGGCGGTGTGCAATCAAAACGCAATGAATTCAATTGAAAATTTTCCATTTCCCGTCCAAGCTCAAGTTATTTACAACTTCACTTGAGGCTTCAGCAAAAGGAAGTAGAGGGCTTTCGAGGGGTTGCTTTGTGTGCAGTAAGAAAAAATCAAATATAGTTTAATTTGTATTTAGGTATAATAGGTCTTGAGGGATAATTAGTGTAAATAGGAATTAATGCGAAACAAGCTTAGTTTTTAGCTTAATACTATGTTTTTAAAATTAAAAATAATAATAATGCTATTTTTATGAATTTTTTTTCTGTGCTCTTTTGGTAGCTTGGCTGAGGTTTTCCGGAATCTCTGGTGTCGTCGGACGCTGCCAAGTCGTCGAACTTTTTGCACTCGATATGTGACGACAAGGACATCGCTGCGCTTTTTCACTCCCGAGACTGATAAAGATAAGGCCAAGGAGCCTGTCGCCGCTGCTTGTCGAGTGGCTCCTGCAGGAAACTTTGCCTTTCTGCCTGTCTTGCCTCAGTTCCTCTTCCCCTTCCTTTCCCCTATTTTGGCTTTTTTGCCGCCGCCCTTTTGACCCAACCCCTCTGGCTTCGGTTTTTGTGGTTAAATGGAGGGAGGAACTAAGAGCCAGCTGGGCAAGTTGGCCAGCATTTCTGTGACAATTTATTTTCTATGCTTTGGCATTCGCTTTTCAACAAATCGAAAAACTATTAAATTGGGCTGAAAGCCAGCAAACGAACGCCAAAGAGAGTCCAGCCAGAGAAGTAAAAACAAACGCAAAGGAAATGAAGGGGGGGAGCCGAGACATTTATTTCCGCAAAATATTGAAGATCGTATGCCCTATTTGTGGGATAATTGGGATTTAATAGTGGTTGACCAAAGTTGAGGGTCAAGTGATTGAAGAGACAACAGCTACTAAAGGAATTTTTATAGATTTTTAAAGGGGTTTAGCAGGGATTTATTTATAAATTAACAAACGCTTTAAGACAATAATATCTTCTATCTTAAATCACACTGCAAGTTTTTAATCCCCTTGAGTTATTTCAATATCCTTTTTAAATTCCGCGCTTAGGGCTCATCCCACTATCTCCGTGTTTTGTTGAGGGTATTCAAAGGCAACCTCTGGTCGCTTTATGCCAGAACTTACTCTATAGAGTACGTAATGTCGGAGATTTCGCTTTGTTGACAGTCACGCGACTTTGCCATGCTTTGGCACATTTGATTTGGCTGCAACTTTTCACCTCGCAGCGGTAGGAACTGCGACGACATCAAGTTAATTGGATGGGAAAATCAAGGCAGGGGGCCCGGCAGGCATCTCTCCTGCGGAGGAGGTCACACAGGGCCGGGTGACGAGTGACTAGTGTGTGTTGTGTGTGGCCAAGGCAACCGAGCCCCGATTACAATCTAAGCCTTGTGGACACAGAGGAGAGCGCATACATACATCGCACATGGCATTCAACAATTTTGAGGCGAGCAAACAGACATTAACACGTGAGCGCGGCTATCTGCAGGATCTCGGAGTATCGCAATCTCTGGATCTCGGAATCCGTGAATCCCCGAGAATGTTTGCTAGTTGGCACCTCCTCAAAACGACCGAACGAACAGCCTACGGAGCTGGGGGCATATACACTTATGTATACATAGAGAATACCCAGCACTTTTCGGTTGACACTAAACTAATTAAAAGTTTGGCAGACTCCGGGTTTCGGGTTGCTTTCGCCCCGGCCAGTCCATATGGACTTGACTCGCCGGCTTATTGGCATAAATTACGCATTGAAATCACGTAAGTGTCGGGGGCAAAATTTAATCAGAGAGTGCGGCGGCTAAGCAAGAATTAAATTTAGCAACATAACCAAATCAAAAAAGGGCCGTACTTCCCCTGACCCCAGTACAGCCGTACATCCCTATACAGGGATGCGGTCGCAACACCGAACACGGAACACGGACACGAAGCACGGACCATTTCCCCCTGCGAACTGAGGAGCAAAAAATTTGCACACAAACTACGTGACTTCAATTCCTCAGTGTGGCTGCAAAAACAGAAAAGGTAAAAAATATACGGCTCTGGGTGTGTGTGAGCGTGTGTATCTATGCGGTTAGCTTTCAATGGCCTTTGTTCGGTCCCGTGTACAACTTTTAATCCTTTGCACTTTTGTCAATGTCAGAGACGAGATAGACTCAGATTTAGATTCGGCCCAATGACCAAACAATACACAAAAAATGGTCTACGAATAGGTTAGCGACGTGGTGACACCCTTTAGTGTTAATTATTTATTTAAATTATGAGGTAATAAATACAAAGTTAGCAAAAACCTTTGTGAGAGAGGAACATTAGTAATGCTTGGCGTTGACAAATATTAAAACCCTTAAGAACTCTATTATAATTTTTAAGAATGTTTTTAATGTTGCTTATAATACAAATGTGTAAATGTTTTAGCCGAAACACCTTGAATATAAGAATTTCTATGAATTAAAAAAAAAACATCTTATTTAATTAAGACTACAGCATTCGATTTGAAATGGTTGACAAGAAAGCTCACAACGTTTTAGGTTTTTATATATCATCCACAAAAATGGTAATCCAGCGATTTAATGATGTAAATCCTATTGGTTTTAATTTTAAAATATAAAATTTTTATAGAATATATTTCCTCAAGCTTGATATATTTTTTAGCTCAAAAACTCTTTAAAATATATTCGATTTATTTAAAAACCTGTCCGAAGATGGCAAACTGATGATACCCTTGCCGTAAGTGACAGCTCGAAAAAGGACGATATAAACGGGGAATTGCACTCTGTTTGGGAAATAGTTTTTCACCACAATGACATTTCAGTTTTCCGCACACGAACGGTGATGCGACAAGGGCACGGGAAGATGGCCAATAAAATTAATTGATTTTGAGGTTGCCTCCTATTTTTTACGGCTTCTGTTTTTATTTTATTTTTTTGTTTGCTGGTGATTTTGATTTCTGCTGCTGTGACAGTTGACCGCATTTGATTGGCAGTGGCTGCTGGGTGAAGCTGAAAAGAGAATGCGAAAGCTTTAACTTGGCCCAGGGATTTCTAATTAGATTAGTTTCGATTTTGGACCACTATCAGCTGGATTACATATTAATTGGTATATTACTTTAAGGTTAACTAAATAGTTTAAGAGGCCTACGAGTGGTACTAGTTTTTATTAATCTTAGAAACAAATGCTTGAAAAGAAAATTTTGTGTAAAATTTTAGCTTCTTTTCTTGAGAACAGAAATCTTTAAACAAATACATAAAACTGTTAAAAAGCAATTGAAAAATAACTGCGCATATTCTTTCCAATTTAAAATGCATTCAGCACTGGCCAGTGTGCGTGTGCCTTTGGAAAATTCCCATAAATATCCATAAATAGCAAAGTAAAATAAATAAAATAAAATATGCCGTGTAATTGGCGTATCGAAATTCGGATTAATTTTTTACGTTTCACTTTCCTCTCCATTGGGTCCAAAGGCAGGGGAAACGAGCAATTTGGCAGCGTAAACGTGAACGTAAACGAAAGCGCTTTCAACGATTCTCCGCTTGCATCTGGCATTGATTTCCATTTTCCATTTTTATTAACAAGCATTTAAATGCAATGAAGTGAAATGCGAATACGAATCTCTCTATACCGGCGCACACTTTGTGGGTAAATATGTATAAATATGTATATTGCCGGCTGGCCCTTTGTGCTGGATTCCTTTTTTATGGCTTGCCATAGTGTAGATGGCATTTCATGGCTGATTTAACCCGGTCTGCCTAACAGTTTCGTCTGGGGGGTTCTCCAGCTTTTTTCCACCCAATTTTCCTTGCCTCACCACTGGCAGTTTTTCCCGATTCTTCGGCTCCTGTTATTGCTGTTGTTATTCATTCGTTCACATTTTTTCATATGTCAGTGGCGTAAATGAAAACGCAAACGGGGCGTATGATTAATGTGGTTTACATATGAAAACGAGACTCCGCTCTGTCCCAGAACTCCATTTCCCCTCGCTATCTCTCTTTCTCCGCATCTTCCGGCTCCTGTTGGTGTGGTTGCTGCTGCTGTTGCTGTTTTTCTTGTTGTTGGCAGTGCTTATTCAATAATTTATTGCTGGCAGCCTCAGCCACTTACAATGTCAGAAAAATATGCGCGAAATATGCATAAAAGTATTACATGCAGGCTTTTGTCAGCTGGGGGGAAATGTCACGCCTCCCCCAGTCCTTAACCTCGATTCCATTCTAGGTATATGTATATAGTACCCCCTTCCGAAAGTCGAAAGTGAAAGCTTAAGCTTTAATAAATCACAGAGTATGGAATTATCAATTAATGGGCTGCTAAGAAGCGAACAGTGATAAGGAAACTCATTTTAATGAGACCTTCGAGGAGAGGGAAGATGTTTTTCTTCGATTTTAATTGAATATTAAATAGTAATTAATGAAATGAATTTGTCAAGACTTCAGGGAGAAGCTCATCATGACATTTCAGTTATAATAAATGGAGAGCTATTGCTGTTGTCTTTTTAATTCAAATAATTCAAAGTAAGTTTCAAAAAGTGTAACAAAAACAATATTGTATTAATTCTTGAGTGATTACAATTATTTATAGCTTTATTTTTCTTGAAATTCTCTCAACTCTTAACCCTTTTTCTGCAGTGTATTTAAATAAATAAACAATTCATTATCAATAATGAACCACAACTGTCGCATGAGTGATGTGATTGCTGGCTGAACTTGAACCAAGAGCGATAAATCTGCAGTTGCTACTCCGTTCCCAAATGCTTCTCCCGACTTTTCGGCTGCTCTTAAAACCCTCATCTCACATCAGTTCAAAATGAGCAGCCGGAAGGTCGGGATCGTGGGCAGTGGATTGATAGGAAGAGCGTGGGCGATGCTCTTCGCAGCCGCCGGCTATCGAGTTCAGCTATACGACATCCTCGAAAGTCAGTTGTCCACAGCGCTGCAGGAACTGGACAAGGATCTGCACAGCCTGGAGGAGAAGGGTTCACTGAGGGGTCAGTTGCGGGCGGCAGAGCAATTCGCCCTCATCGAGGTCACCACAAAGCTGGAGGAGCTCACCCGTGAGGCGCTGTATATCCAGGAGTGTGTGCCCGAGGTCTTGCAGCTGAAGCAAGCTCTTTACACCCAGTTGGACGAACTCTTGGGGGAGGACACCGTGGTGGGCAGTTCCACAAGCACCTTTATGCCATCGCTTTATAGTGAGGGGCTAAAGAGGAAACAGCAGGTAGGCTTCTGAGAATTTTTGAAAACATAATTATTGATAATAACCCCTGGATTCATTTCTCAGATGCTGGTGGCTCATCCGCTGAATCCCCCGTACTTCATACCTCTGGTGGAGATTGTGCCTGCTCCCTGGACATCGCCTGAGGCGGTGGAACGCACTCACTCCCTGATGCTCAGCGTGGGCCAACGTCCGGTGACTCTCAAGAGGGAAATCCAGGGCTTTGCCACCAACCGGATACAGTATGCGATCCTCAACGAAGTGTGGCGTCTGGTGGCTTCCGGCATACTGAGTGTGGCGGATGTGGATCGAGTGCTGAGCCAGGGACTGGGATTACGCTATGCTCTCCTGGGATCCCTGGAAACGGCTCATCTAAATGCTCCAGGTGGAGTGGCCGATTATTTCCAGCGATTTGGTGGTGAAATCTCGGCCGTGAGTGCCACTTATGGAGCAACGCCAGACACGCAAGGGGATAAGGTAACCCTCGAGGAGATTGCCCGGCAGTGTGAGGAGCTGGTGCCGCTGGAAGCACTCGAGGCAAGGAGAGCCACCCGCGATGAATTCCTCACCCAGCTGGCCAAACTAAAGAAGCAGTTTGAATAGGAAATTAATTGCTGGTTTTGTGATGATGTTCTTTGAATAAACTGAGAATCAACTTAATGGGACTGTGTCATTTTCCCCCTGGTATCCTGCTCGTGCTCCTTCGCCGTTGCCTTTCATCTCCGCCAGCTTGCTTCTCCAGTTTCCCGTGCATTAATGAAATTAATTTCTGCGGCAACCGGAAACGCTTTCCCAGTCGAAGCATTCAAGTACAACGTGTCACATTTCCGCTCCGGCAATGAGTTCTCGCCCCTAGTTTCCACCCATTACAGTTTTCCCTCATTTCGGCACTTGGCCTGATGAATGAATGCCGGTTGCTTTAACTCATTTTTCATTTCGGCACTGGCACATTTTCCGCGGCACTAAAAGCTGCTTAAGTGAAAAATCTCAATTTGAGCCGCGGATTTGTTTTCACTTCGGGCTCTCCGCCGAGGCATCCTTTGGGGTTGTCCTGGGTATTAAGACTAAAAGAGGATTTATCAAGGGTGATAAGTATAAGCAAGTGTGGGTGTGATTAAAGGTGTTGGATATTGCCTCTTATGTGATTAAGTTCTATAATCAAAAATCTTAAGAGATTCTCATATAGACATAATTTTGCTTGATTTTTAATTTATTAAAATTCCCCCATTAAAACGCATTTAATATCTCTCAACCAGCTGAATTTCAACCGTTTTTCAATGCCAAGCGTTTAAAATTGTGGCCATGGCCATACAACAATTAAAGTCGCATAATTCAGCCGGCCTGCGGCTGCGGGGTCCTGTGGAGGATCCTGATTCTGAGTCTGCGGCCCTGAAAATGCTGGAAATGATGCCGTTGGCGGCGACTAAAAACTGCAATGTCATTGTTGCGAGACAGCGGGCGGTGGACAAAAAGCATGTGGCTAGTAATTCATTACCCAGACCATCATCAGCCATTGGAATTTTGCAGAGAAAAATCGGGAGCGGGAACGGAAGCGGGGAACGGGGTCGGGGACCGAGACAGGGGGTATCCGCCAGGACAATTGCACATGGCGCTGGCGGCCAATGCCATTTAATGTGCAAACAAAAGGCGTTGACAAAAAATTGCATTCGGGGAAAAAATTACAAAAGTGAGCAACATGAAATCAGACAAAACAAAAGGGATCTTTGTAGGGTAAAGGATACCAACTATGGGATACCCAAAACGGAGTTTTATACTCCTTTAAAAATTTATTTTATTATAAATACGTCCTTTAAATTAACAGAAGAATGTTCAATACATAAAAATATTAACTTGAGGATATTTCTGTTGCCAAGAAACTATCACAGACAAAATCCTTTGGAGAAAGTAGAACAACAAGTGAAGACAACGAGAGAACTTGTAAGGATTAATCAAGAGAGAAAAGAACAACGAGTAAGCACAAGCACTTCTTTTCAGTTGTCCAACTTGAATACTTTATAAAAATAATATAGTAAAGAAAAGGCCTTTATGAATATTCCATACGGATAAGCAATGGTTTTTATCTTATGAGAATTATAATTTAGAATATAAATATACACTCTTAATAAGTAAGTAATATAAACCCATAACTTTCCACATAAACAACCCTACCCCTGATCATCCCGATTACAGGGTATAAAGAGCTGACCAACGTTATGAGGTATTCGCATTTGTAAAGTGCAGACGGTGCACAATGCCATTGCAATGGCACCCGGGGCTCTGATGCGGCGGCGGGTGCTGCTAAAAGTTAAAATAGCGAACGATAATTAATGGAATGACAACATAAAGCAGGCAACAATTTCACTGTCCCAGCGCCACTATGTACTTTCCTTTGGCCAGGTTCTCCTTTTTGATCCTTTTTTTTTTGCCGAGCCAGACGTTAGGACTTGGTGTTTATTGAACTCTTTCGGAAACGGTGTGAGAGCGACAGGAGGGATTCCGAGTGGATTGAGCGAAATGGCGCTAAAGCGGAAACGGAAGGAAGCCATGTGCATTTGGGTGTCGGGCCAAGAGGAAATGCATTGTTTTATGCCCAATTTCATTTGTGTGCTGTGGCAAATAAAAGAACGAGGTAGATGGTAGCTGGTAGCCGGTGACTGGTGGATGCATGTAATTAACGCCAGCGCAATCAAAGTAATTAATTTAATGAATTCAAGTGAGTCTCGCCACGAAAATTGGCAGGAAAAACCATTAAGGAGGAGTGTTTTCATTTGCCCCCATTGCCGTCATGTTCAAAAGGATTTGCTTCGGCCACTAATTAAATTCCGGACAACAAAGAAAAACTCGGATTTCTTTGTCGCCGCAACACCATTAATTATATCCCATCTGGCATTGCTTTTCCTCACCTCACCGGGAATCAGAAAAAACAAACTAAGACTTTCCGGGGGCGGAGAAATAACAATTTTTCAATGCGAACGACATTTGTTCTTGTTAGCCGAGTTGTTAACAATCGATTTGACGTGTTCCTCTCGGACCTTTTGGTACCAGCAGAGAAATAGTAGTAGCAGCAACAAATAAGGGGCCATGTTTTATGGCCTAGGGCCAGCAGACAGATAGAGCCCCGAATAATAAATCATTCCATAAAACATTTACGCCTCGGAGCGCACAAAGTTGATTCGAACCGAATCCCATTCGATTCGATTTGATTCATTACATTCAAAGTATGTGAGGGACACTAGGATGCCGGGATGATAAATAAATAAGCAGGTTGTGAGGCGAGGCGAGTGAAGATGTCAAAGACTGGGAGGTAGCCGGGTTCGTTAAATCATCAGCTAACCCCATTCATTCTCATTCGGGGCGGAGGGACAACACAATCCACGCAATTCATTTAATTTTAGTATTTCAAAGCGCAAAACAAACCTAGGCAAACAATGGCAAACAGCAGCAAACAATTGTCTTGAAGGCAATTTTCTCTTTTTCCCAGGCTGACATTTATCTTGATCGACCTCAGTGGCACTTTTTGCACCGCACAAAATTCAATTTGCTTTATTGATAACACACAATGGACACACAATAAATACATCAGCCTGGGAGATCTAACTCGGTCGAGACAGAAATGCCCTGCCCAGTATTGGGATTGAGTTAACTGATGATGTCGAAGTTAAAATACCTGGAAAGTCGGTATTAAAGGGCAAATTAAAGTAAGACTTTACCATTTTCTTGTAGTACTCGTTTATTTTATTAAATTTTTACTTAGGATAGCAAACATTGAAAAGAAGAGCATCACAAATATGTAAGCTTATTCCTTTTGAAAATAAAAATCTGTAAAAGAAGCCGGCAAAACATTTTCCTTTTCCTAATCTTCCCGGGTTTGTTTGTGGCATTTTCTTGTGGTCAGCCAATAAATCAGTGGCCTTTGAAATAATTTATGTTCTTCCCCTGGAATTTTCATTTATCTGTCGAACGTATTGTTATTATTTGAGGATTACGAGCGCACTTGGCTAATCGAGGGAGCCGGAGCCAATTGGGCGCCCAAGAATGCGACTTCATTATGACAAATTTGTGTGCTCAGGAAAATTAATGCCCTTGGCTTTTCTAAGGAAAGTGCACAGACTTGGTGCATTATTAAACCGCTTTAAAGGATTTGCCCGCTGCATTGCCTTTATCCTTGCCGAACAGTCACGTCCGAGAAGGTTCTGGTCCTTGTCCTGGGAGCCGTCAGCGTTCCAGCTACTCTCGTCGCTGTTTTTTATGTCTGGAGCTGCGGCGGTCAAAACCGCAGACGATGCTTCGGAGGCGGACGATGGGCAAATTGTTTGGCCAACACAAAGTTTATTTAATTTCTCACAGAATGGAGATCTACGTGCCCCTTTTTTGACTTTGTTGATTAAAACAAATTGCGCCCTGTCTCAACTGCGCCGGCAAACGTCAGACGGTCGGGAAAAACCGAGGAGGATGGACTGAAAAATAGACTGGAAAACAGAAAACATTTGTGGGGTTTCGATGCCCTCTCAGATCGTGTTTGATCCAGTCTAGACAAGAATAGCTGGATTAAAGAAGTGCTGTTAAAGGGCTTAAAAAAATGGTTAAAAACTGTGCTAAATTTAATATGTATTAGTCGACAAAGAAACTAAAAGTTACTAACTAATTCTGTAAGCATGGACCCAATAGCCGCTAACATTGAGAAGCGCAGAGAGAGGCGCTTATATAGTACAGTTGTGCGTGTGGGTAAAGATACAATTTGTACAATACACAACTGTACCCCGCAAGCGCCTCTCTCCGCGCTTCTCAATGTTTGCAGCTCATAAGCCCAACCTTATCTAATTAGTCTCGTTCTGAATTTGAGTTGGCAATCAGATTTCTTATTTGCTCTCCCGCTGGGTTTTTCTGCCAAGTCAAATTTGCTGGCAATTGTCATAACTCTAATGCAATTAACCCTTGCCCAGCCAACAGAGAGCTTATCAGATAAAGACAAACGAGGAGAGTGGAAAACAGGAAACAGGACACAGGACCCGAGAGCCGGGAGAAGGGGACGCAGAGTAAATACAGCCATAGAGTAAACCTAAATATTTAATTAGGATTATAACGAAGCGAGCTTATCGCGGATGGCGGCAGCGTCACAACTGAAAGTGATGGGGAGGCCAGAGAGGGAGAGCGATGAATGTCAAAGACTGGGGCCTGCGGGCAAGGGCTTCCTGCTCCCAGGATAACAGGAAATGCACAAGTGTGGGGATCACAGTGCTCGAGTGTGTGTGTTGATGCGTCTGGCGTTTCACTTTTCGTTGACTTAATTTAATTAATTTCCTAGCCCAAAGGGTCCATCCTGTCGGCCTGTCTGTCTCACTGTCTCATCCTTGCCTAGCTTCCTTTTTTTTATTTGCTGATACGTATACGCCACGTTGCAGCCGAATAAAAGCCAGCCCACCTATTTCGATGCATATATATGGGCACATATGCCTATCGTATATCGATACGCTTGGTGGAGGACTCGCAGGACTCCGCTTGGGTGTGTGTGGCTGTGTGTAATATGCTGTAAATAATGAAAATCCAATTTTTGTTGCTTCTTTTTACCCTCACCTGGAATGTGTGTGTGCTGTGGGCGGCATAATGGGTTCATCATCGTTGTGGCGGAAAGATGATTATGACCGGGCACGTAGGGTATCGTATCCCGCACTTTGTCAGGGGTCATCCGCCACTAAAGATAGACGCCGATGTTCCGAGGCATTAAGTTAATAAAGTGTTAAGCCATTGTTATTGCCACAGCCAAAGCCTGTGAAAATTCAATTTGAGCTAAAGGGTTGCTGGAGAGCCGGCTTCTTTTAGAGGGTATTTCGCATTCTTGGCAAACTGATTTCTGTGGGCTCTCTCCTTTCTGGCTTCTTGATTGCATTACATTCTCGGTCCTGGGTCCTCGGTCCTCCAGTCTCGGCCCTCGTCTCGTTTCATTTCGTCTGCTTGGCTGGCGCATTCCGTTTGGCCTTTTTCGTTGACTCTGCCTCCTGGAGATTTAATTTCGTTTTCCGTGCATTTTTTTTTTGTTCCCCCCTTACACACAATCAAGTAATGAAACCTCACCGAGCGAGCCGAAACTTAAGGAAACTCGAGAAACTCGATTCCCCTTATTTGGCCAGGGGACCGAGAAGAACATGTTGCTGTTTTCTGTTGCCTCACGAATTATGCAGAGCATAACAAGTTTTCATCAATATTAATGTCGGGGGCCGAAATGTGATTAAAATCGAGAGACATCTATGGCGAAAGGGAGTGGGAATGGGCCGGGAATCCGATTGAGCGTGGGACAGAGACTGGGACTTGGACAGAAAGCCAACCACTTCTCTCGGCTGCCGAGCGGCAATCAAATTAAACTTGAAGTGATTTTCAATTGGAAATTCTCGTAGCGGCTCCCTGGCACACCGCAACACACTTAAGTGTATTCAAATTAAACTGACGCAGACCGAGCCAACAATGCGACTCTCCGGCTCGGGCAACAGTCACGGTCGGAGATGAGTGCGTGACCTGGGCCGTAAAGCCCGTAAAACCAACGGGGTCACCCGTCACCCATCACCCATAAATTTAATGTAATTAATGTGAGTCTCTACTGGATGCTGAATTGCACTGAAATGGAAGCTTGACTCAGAACTGATTAAAATGCAGAAATGCTTTCCATTCGAGCAAGTAGAGTAATTATTCAGTAAGCCACAGAAACTAAAATATTCAAGGCATAATTATGAGCACATTCCGCAACGAAATTAAATCTGTAATTGTTTTTTTCAATGCTAATATAAAAGGTATTAGTAAGATACAAGAACTTTAAAGGTCTGTGAGTTAAATTAAAATGAATATAGGTTTTTTTTAAAACGTAAAGAAAACTTTATCTAGACTTGACAAATCCGAAAGCTGTACGATATTTAGAGGCTCTTTTGAAGTTGTAAAATATACTATATAAAGGATAATTAATTCAGATCTGACAGATCAATAAGCCGTACGATTTTTAGAGGCTTTTCAGAAGTTGCAATATATATAAATATAAAGGATAAATCTACATTAACCAATAATTTCAACCGGATCATTCTGTAAAGATCAAATGTCATGTCCTGTTCCCCGTTTCGTGAGCCTCTGCTCTCACGAAGATGTCTCTGGTCGGACAGAGGAGCCCGTCTTCCCTATGGCCCTCGCTTTCACCCACTTCCGTCCACTTCCGCCTCCCCAAAAACCCATCAAGCAGTCGACTCTGCCTCCGCCTGTTTTACTGGACATTTCGCCTTGTAATGCGATTGTTGTTTGGTGCCATTGTTGGCATTCTTGTGATGGCTGTTGTTGCTATCTGCTTGTCTATCTGCGTGTTTAGTTGTAGACCGAATGCTCGAGGATTGCGGAGATAGGAGGAGGGAGGGAGGAGGGAGGGAGGAGAGAGAGGGGGCTGTCAACAAGCAGCCATGGCGTCAGCAATTGCGGATCTACCTCCCACTTTTCCCACCCACTACCCCTGAGCTTTCCTCTCGTCTGCGGTCGTCGGTTGCTTTTTGGCAACGTTTAGCGCGTGTGCAGGACGCGCGGTTTTTGAGCTGCCGCCTGCCGTTGATTAGATTGTCTGATACTTTAATAGGATTGTAAAAGCATGAACCACCCACGAATCCAGGATCCCCAGGATTCGCACACAGATACTTACGGCCCCTCCGTTTTGGGGTTTTGTGTGTGTTAAAGTGTTTAGCCGACACACACACACTCCGAAAACAAAAGCGAAAGAGTTGAGGGTTTGCACCTGCAAAGGGCTAACTGAGGCGGCTTAAATTTTTAGCGGATCTGTAATAGTTTTAAATGGAAAATTTTGGTCATAAACCGCAAGGGATTTAGTTTTAATAAAAGTTTCATTTTGTCAGAAATTGAATGAGGGCATTTAATTGTTGGTGTTCTGCAGAGAATAAAAAGTGGAGATATGATACATAAAAGTGAATTTGAACATATTTTAATTAAAGAAATTAAATTTCTTCACCAACTGAAAACTGATTAAGTCTGCACATACTTTCTAAAAGCTTATTTACTAATGCTAATGCTTGTTTAAGATTCCCTCGAATATTATTCCCATTATTCCCAGGACCAAACTCATTTAGTTTTCAAATACGCAGCCGCTGCACTCCGCCTAATTATTCAAACTCACTAAAGTCAGGGAAAATGCTGGCAAAATGATGGCAAAATGCTGGCAAAGTGGGCCAAAATGAGCAGGGGCGGTAAGCAGCTTAAGTGCCCTGCCGGATACGCAGTTATCAAGCGATTCGACCGAAATGTGGCACACGTTGGCCACGCTCCTCGTTATGACCAACAAATAAACAGTTAAAGGCTTATAAATTACATACACACAACAGACTCACATACATACTTCCTGCTCCAATGGGGAGTGTCATGCAACATGACAGACCTCAGTCTTCGGGCCATCGGGGAGTCGAGCGAAATCTGTATTAAAATCGCATTATGTTCGCCTCACTTGACAGAGGCGCCGCCAGCGAGGAGCGAGGAGTGCCGGGACCCAGGTCCCGCAGATCCTTGCTGGAAAACTGCAGCTGCAGGAAAGTTGAGCTCCGGAGGAGAAAGAAAATTTGCCAAATGTACTGTCGACGGACGACAGCAATGCGCCCGGGCAAGTTTATAAACCGAACTCTCCGTCTGAAGTGGGTTAAGTTTGGGGGTTCGGTTGGGGGTTACGTTTACGTTCGCCCTTTGCTTGGCTGCGAGCATTAACCCCAGAATGCATTTGCAGCAGGAGGTCTGGGGCTGGAAACTGCAGCCTGCACTCCTGCCGGGAGGGAAAACTGAAAAGTTCTCCCTTGGCCAGAACAGCAATTGTGGTTTCTAATTGTTTGGGGTATTTTGCACTAACAATTGACCGCAACTATGCGTTGTAATTTTGAACTTTTCTCTTTTTTTTTCTTCTCTAGCTTGTGTCAGTTTCATCCTCTCCCACTTTATTTTTTTTTTTTACTTCGCAAAATGGGCAACTACAAAAATCGATGGATACAATACAACAAGTTAGGGGCTGCTCCAGGAGGGTATCCTGGCTCCTGGGGCGCATTGCCAACTACCTAATTGTGCAGGCAGGCTAATAGGCCACTCTGCGTGCCAGTAATTGTGCCTGAATTTTCAATAACGAAATGGGGGAAATCAATTGTTTGAAATTTTGTGAAGAGAGGGTCGTTGGTTTAATGCATTTTTGAATATTTCCTTTATTATAGAAACACTGGGATATACCATTTATTTAATGTGTAGTTCTTCTCTTATTGATTTAATTAAATATGTGAGCTAGACTGTGCTATTTACAAATTTATAATCATTTTGCACTTCCAGAGAAATCCCCTTTATGATTTAGATTGAAAAAATCCCCTGAGCTTATAGATAAGTCAGCTGGGAATCACCTAGCCATTAGACGATTAAGAATATTTCTATATAAATTCATCTGATTTCTGAGTCTAATCTCAGTTCACTTGAGAATGTCTAGACTTTGGTTTTTGTTGCTAATATTTGCCCTTTTCGAAGCTGTTTTCTGCCAATCAAGGACATGGCGACCACCACCACCAGGCAGAAATTGGAACCCTTTCGATTTCCGGCCTTCACCTTTTAATCCTCAGCAGCCTTTGCCTGGTTAAGAATAATATCATTAATATATAATAAAATAATATAACATAAAATAAACTCAGTAGGGGGTTTAGACAAGGAAGGGTAAAACTCTTCCTAGTCCAAACTTTAAACCCATTTTCTGCGAGTCCACGAAAACCAAAACTTTAAGCTTTTACTGTCAGTCAACCAGGACTTGCCGCAAGTCCTTCGTTCACATCCTATTATTCTTTAGAGCCAGCTAAAGTGACAAAGAAGATATATTAAAGTGGTTTTTAATCATTCTTTGCTGTTTTTTTTGTTCTGTGTGTGTGTATGGAAAATAAATTAAAGGACGCCTTTCAGGACATAAGCCTCGCGCAAGGCTTAGGCGGGAGGAAGCTGCTGCAGGGAGAGAGACAACGAGAGTTTATTAAAAAAGAGACGAACGAGCGAGCGAGCCCCTAAAATAAATTTATGTATGGCCAAAAAAGTATGAAAAATGCGTTGCCTAGCTGATAAAGCCGTTTTGTTTGCCCGCCCAGCAGAGTCGCTTAATGCAGATTTATGATTTTAATAACAGCTAACACACACACATGGGCGTACCATTTTTTGTTAAGCCTCAAAGTGTTGAGCACATTAGGATATTGTGCTCTTTTCGGTCGTTATTCTTTTTAACAGCTTAAATCTTGAATTTTTGCTTGTTAATTATGTAAATGCTTCGTTCAGGAAGCTGCGGCTTGCAGTTATTAGCCGAAAATCAGCCAGGGGACTCATCATCGTAAACAGCCTCCTCGTGGCAAACTGCAATCTCGATTTGCCAACTTTGCAGACTCTTGCCGCAGCAACAAACATTTTCAATTTCCCAGCGACGCCAGGTGTTCTGTACGTTGGGAGGTTGTGGCTGAGGTGTGTGCGGGGTGTGTGGTGTGTGCATGCCGAGCTCAGAAGCGCCGCGAGCATTCCGACCTAAAACAAGGTGATGTGGCCAGGATGACGACGACGACGATGCTGGAAATGTGGTTCACAGTTGCCGTTGATGAGGAAATTGTTTTGCAAATCACAGAAGCCCCGTCGTAAGATGGTAGACAGGGGCGTAGTTCAAGGGGGGAATCTTAAGGTTATTGGGACTTAAAAGGGAGGTGTTAGAGAGGGGACTTATGAGAGGAAAAATCGTGCGTTATGACAGCTTAAGGCTTTGGATCTATTTAGTGAATATTCAACAACAGTCTTATTTAAAATAATGTCTGAAAAAGCACCCTCTGCTTGAGACTCTGCTGCTTTTATTTCTGCAATATTGAAAATGGAAAGCGAGGTGGGGTTAAGGAATTATTCAGATTTTCTTATAGAAGATGTTAGTAAGGAGTAATATTAATAAAATAAAAAAATGAAGAGTATTGTATGTATTACTAGTTACATTCAAAGATAACTCCTATAACTACTTTTGTTTTTAAAAAGGAAATAATGTAATTAAAACAACATATAAAAATCTTTGGCTTATATCAAAGCTATTTTGTGGAAATATTTGTCTATATGGAAACTTCTTTATAACTTCTCGACTAACCCTCGCTTAAAAGCGCGACTGGCATTAAATTCACCGTATAAAAGTGGCAGTGGAGGCACCATATCCACGCCAGCACACCTGCCCAGGTAATGCAAATTTGCTGTAACTGCCACGCAGCACGATCGCTGTCATCTTGCACAGCCACATCATCGTCATCATCATCAAGGTCGTAGCGGAGTAGGGAGATTGGAGGATGCCGGATGGCGGAGACTGGGTGCTCCAAGTTCGATGCAATTTGGGCCATCGGTGGGGGTTTCAGCCTCGCTAGGAGCCGCAGGGCAACCGCCGAAAGTGTCTGCAGTAATCCCACGTAGACGAGGAAGTCCGCGTAGCTGTACCACATGACCAGTTGCCTTCGGCTCCGTTTTGTGGTAGGCGGGCGGACAAGTCGTGACAGCTGGAACTGAGCTCCGGCTCTGAACAGAGGCGGAAGATCCCTTAAATCTTCTGATAGGCACGAAACCATCACTCTTAAGAGGAAGTTAGTGAGGCAATGGAGCCAGTTAATTGGCATTTAGCAGGTGCAAACAATTAGGACACTGGGAAATAAATTATCATGCAGTAAATATAACATTTAAATGAAAGTTTCCCCGTTTAAACATTTGCAAGATTTGTAAAAATTGTTAAGAGAAATATATATATTTAAAATTAAGTATAAGATTCAACATAATATTCTTTCAATATTTAAATTTTGCTAAGGATTTAAACATCCTTCAAAAGCTATGTTAAGCCCCCTTGTTTCACTTCCTCAAACATTTCTTCATTTATTCAAGCCCAAAAACCAAATGTAACCTTCACCTTAAGTTCCATAAATAAACCTCATAAATATATGTGTATAAAAGAAGTAAACGATAACCTTTCACCCTGTCTTCTCCAGTCACCCCCTCTGCTATTTCTGTATCCGGTTCATCGTTACCTCTGGCAGTGACATCGAACTGACGCAGATGAGTGATGCTCACGTAAACCAAAGTCAACAGGCGGCGCAAGAAGACAATGCGGTTCAGCTGAATAGGGATGCCACAGTTCCCTGTACAAATTAGCATTGATTATATGGAACAAAACCTGTCTAATAAGAGCAGCATCCCTTGCCTCCTTGCCGGATCCCCATTTCTTCGGGGCTTTCACTTTTTCCTTTTCTTCGCCCCGGCCAATTAGACGCACAATGCGCCTCAAATTATGCAACACAGCGCGACAAATTCAATTTGCTATGCCTCCTCTCCCCTTCCTCCCGATTCCCCCCACACAGCCCCAACACGTGACCGAAAACAACAGTGCGAGCGGGACAGAGAGAAAGGGAGACAGAGACAGGCACAGCGACGGGGACACGTTGGAACTTGTGTTGAAAAATCCCAGGAGAAATTAGTTTGATTTATGTTGAGTTTCCGGTGCAAATAAATTGCCAAGTTTAGAGAGAACTTTGGGCGCACTGCAGACGCATAATTGATTATGCGTGCGACGTACACAGAATCGTTGTGGGCGTGGCGGCAGGAGGCCGGATAGGCAGGACGAGGGACATTGTTAATGGTGCGAGGTTTTATTAGTAGACTAGCTACTCGTCAAATTGACACCCGATTGTTGTTTTGTCGTTTTTGAAGGTACTTTTAAAGAAATTATTGGAAAGAGCTTTAAATAGGCTTAAAACATCAAATTATTAGAGCCTCGATATTTGGATATTGATCTTATTGGACAGTCATATAGGATTTATGAAGTCTTCAAGGTAAAAAAAGAGTTTGTTTTTACTACTTTTTGAATTTTTAAGTACATTTATTTACAGTTCTATCTAACGGAGAACACATTTGAAAATATATTTAAAGAGATCATGTAGTCTGAAATGTTTTAAAAAACATAGTTTTAAAACCCCTACACTTTTAAAGCGGTTGTAATATTAAAAAACCCTCGTAACTTTCATTGCAGACTTTGTTATTCATCCTCAATTTGTTACCGAGATATATATAAAACTGTAAATTTGTTATTCATTGAAACATCTGTTTTAAAAATAAACTCAGAGGGAGTAAATCATTTATTCCCTCTCTCTTGCTCTACCCCTAGCCCCTTTCTCCTGCTCTCTACCATTCAGTTTTATCGTTACCTGTTTGTTTAATAAACTTTTGTGCGATGCATTCGAAGCGCAACTAAAGTACTTAAACATTTTTTTATCGCCGGACTTTGTCAGTGCAAATTGTTGCCCCAAAGAGGGAGGTGAAGCCGTGGTGAAGGCACAGCCGAAGGGGCAGGGGCAGGGACAGAAACAGAGGCGGGACAATGGGGCGAAAGTTTGTCGCAAGCAAAGTTTTTGTTCGCAAATTGCAGTTTACTTGCTGCTTACTGCAACATCATAACTGCGGGCCAAAAGGGGGGTTCCCCGGAACGGCATCATGTGGGCGTGGCCGAAATGCAAAATTCTCCGCTCGGTTTCAGGGTTTATTGCTCTTGACTTGGGTCGGTCGGCCCGTTGAGATGATTCTAACAACCACGGATTGAGAAATGCAAATGTGCACAGAGGGAAACAAAGATTTATTTGTGGTTTATAACTTTAATATTGTTTTGTCTTGTAATTGAAAAATTTCAAGTTCACATAATTTTATTAGGGTCTTTCATAGAGTATTTAAAACATAGACAACATTTAATAGGTATTTTTTTAATTTCCATTTTAATGTAATTAGGACATAACAAAAACCGTTTTATTCTGTTAAACATTTAAACCTAGGGACAACGACTTCTCCGAGCTGCAATCCTCAATGATCATCTTTAATCACAAATATATATTACAAATTTTATTTTAAACCTTGTTATTGTATAATATAAAATCGGATGCGATTAAGAGGAAATTGTTTCAAATTCTAAATAATAATTATACATTCTGTTAGTAATTCCCAATTCCGATTTTTAGTGTAACAACTACTATGCCCCGTTGGCTTGGTGCACTGCAAGTTTGCTTTGACACTTTGACATTGACAATGATGTATGTGCTTGCTTTGTTCGGCTGTGTGAGTGTGAGTGCGAGTGTTTAGTGGGTAGGGTGTGTGTTTTGGCTGGGCGTGACTGCGCTTTGTCATTAAATATCGATTTGTTGGCTGTGCAGCGCTACTTAATAGCTGCGACTTAAAGTCCAAGACTTAATCGGAAACAGGACGATCACTGGCATTGATGGACTGTTCTAAAAGAAAATAAATTCCAACAGCATATTGTTCGAGGCGCATTTATATTGCACTCGCTTTTGATGCCTTTCCAATTGCTTTTTTGTAGCACACTTTTCCACAGTTTTATTAGTGCAAAATTTATTGGTGCTGGGAAAACGCGGAAATTGCCAGCGAATTTCGTCCCATTTGTCATGCCGTTTTATCGCCGACCGATGAAATGTTCAAGAAGAGTAACAACCATAAACAATTTCCAGAGCACACAAAAATTGGTTGATGGGTAAATAAATTCCTTGTTTGCCGCCGATTGAATTGAGCCATTTTCCCCTGGCCGTGATTTAGCCCAAAGAGTGGTGGTCGAGGCCATCCATGTAGTAAATGGAAATGGCTTCGGTTGTTTGACTAATTTCCGATTTACACTCAACCGCTCTCGAGGGAAATGCAATCATAATACCGCCTAAATTATTCAAAGCCCCGCGATTGTTTGCTGAATTTGGGAAAGGGAGCGGCACCGGGAACCTGGCGGAGAATGCAGGATGCAGCGAGCGCGCTGGGCGGACATTTTAATTGTTTTATTTTAACATTTAAAACCAATTTATATTTATGAAATTTTGTAAATTGGCAATGTCATAAAACGCACACACACTCCGCCCCCACCCACCCACTCAGACACACACTCAGGCCACTCGCCGTGCTCGCTGGAGCCCTCAGGTCGTTGTATTCGCAACATTTCCCATTTAGCGTGACATGCTTTCCCGCTCCATTTCCCAGCAGCACCACCGCTTTTCGCTCCACGATTTTCGCATTTCCCAGTTGCCCGCTGCCTTGTTATGTGGTAATTAAAATGACTCTTGGCCCGTCTCCGTCTCGTTTTGGACAGCTTTTTACTGCCACTCAGCCGATGCGTCGTATGCGTAATGTCTGGCTAAATTATTAATTTACTATGGCCCCAACGAGTGTTGTTAATTAATTTGCATGCATACACAGTATTAAATCGCGATTCAGATGGGGCATGGGACGGCGGCGTACTTGAGGATGCTGGGAGTGAGTGTGTGGCAATAATATGTTTTCGCGGTGGTGGAGTTGCCTCGATGAATCGCTTCAAATTGGTTGCCCGTAAATCGCATTACCATCGACTGGCTGGCGATGGAGATGGTATTAAAGCAATATTCAATGTAAATGTGGAAGGGATTGCATAATCTTTGTTATATTATTGGGTTTTATATCATGTATCCCAATTCTACCTTAGCTTGAAGGTTCCTAGGTTCCCATTTTATATATTTATAATATTTTTAACAGCACAAATCTTGTCAATTTAATCCCATTCGTATATAAACATATTAAAATTATTTTGTAATGCTTTTTAATGTTTTTATCTAATCCCTATCGAATTCTGTCACGCTTTCATCTCTAATGAATAGATTTAAGCCCATTGGCCCCAGCCCAATCCGTTTGCCGCATCGTTGCAAGGTGCACATTGAGCTGGACGTCGCTGTGTTGCGGTTTAGCTGCTCCGTTGTTACCTTTGCCTTTGGCAAATTGTTTGCATTGTGCCAACCAGGCGTATGATTAATTTTAGCCGGAGAAGCCCACTCTGCCAGCCTACTCCTTTCGCTCGCCTCCTTTGTGACAATAAAAATGTAGATGGGGAAATGGGAAAGCAAACAAAAACATATAATAAAAACAGTAAACATTTAATTGCCTGACAAATATTTGCCCTTTTCTCTACCGCCGAAAGGGGCACGGCGAACAGCAACCAGCGAACGACGAACGGGTTTAGGGCCAAGTTTCGAGAGCTCGGCAAATAGGCGCTGATGATGAAAAACTTTAATAGCAAAACTTCCCCATTTGGCTTATGCCCTTGCCTACTTTGCTCTGCCTTTTCTCACCCATCTCTTATGGCATTTTTCCATGCCGCTTTTCTCTTATGCATTATCGGCATACGCTGCTGTTCATATAACTTTGCTCGACGGCGGCTGCCGTTGAAAGTTTGCCGCAGCTTGACAAAATTTCCACCGCCCTTCGCCATCCATGGTTGCTGGGTTTCTGCATACGTATTCTGTGCTATATGCAAAAATCTTAAGCAAAGTATCGATTTTGCCTTTGGCTAAAAATTATTTACAAACGAATGAACTTTTGGAGGCGGCGACTTCGTTTGAGCCGTCTGTCTCTGTGTCTGCGGTTGAGTTCTGTTTGTCTGCCAGTCCCTAGTCCTTTGCCAAAACCCGGAAGGGCCACTACAAAGGTCTTCTCTTCCTCTGTTTCCCTATCTAGGACTTTGATATTGCTAGATAAGGAAAGTTTTGGGCCATTTGGTGATTTGCAAAACGAAAAATGGGGTCATTTGATGAGTTGCGATTCACTGAATAACATTAGCTTACAGTAGATAAACAAACCAGTAAAAAAGAAAGAAGGAGCTAATATACTCAAGTATTGAATACCTTTTGGTGCAAGGCTTAGTGCGTAAGAAAAGGTGCAGGATTTTTTTACCTTAAAGAGTAAAACAACGGAAACTAGTTCCTCAGTTTTGAAGCTATCTGAAAAAAACTGCAGATAGTCTCTATATGCTCTCAGAACGGGCCAGATCGGAAGACTAAATCATATAGCTGCCATAGGAACGATTGGAAAATTTTTAGGAAAAACTTATAACTTAGCCAGTTTTCAATATATTTTTATCTGCTCTGATAAATACTAAATTATTTCAGTATTTCGGTATAATTTTATGGAAATCGGATTATTATATCATATAGCTGGCATAGAAACGGTCGTTAAATGCAAAACTGTGATTGTAAAACTATAACTGTAAAACAAAAAAATTATTTTTATACCCTTTCAGAGTATTATAATTTCAGTCAGAAGTTTGCAACGCAGTGAAGGAGACATTTCCGACCCTATAAAGTATATATATTCTTGATCAGCATCAATAGCCGAGTCGATCTAGCCATGTCCGTCTGTCCGTCTGTCCGTCTGTCTGATTATACGCAAACTAGTCCCTCAGTTTTGAAGCTATCTGAATGAAACTGCAGATAGTCTTCTATATGCTCTCACTACTATATAAGTCGGAACGGGCCAGATCGGACGATTATATCATATAGCTGCAATAGGAACGATCGGTCAATTTTCAACATATCTTCATATAATTTAAGACATGGCCATTTTATATTATTCTAGAATTTCGGTTTTAATTTGTCAAAATCGGACAACTATATCATATAGCTGCCATAGGAATGTTCGGGAAATATTACGTATACGTAATGTGAAACCGAATTTTTATATGTATTAATGTTGTATACATTTCCTGTTAGTTTTACTTTCCATTTGATAACATTTAATTAATTCATAATGATCCAATTGTAAGCTGCAAGGGTATACAAACTTTGGCGTGCCGAAGTTAGTATTCTTTCTTGTTTAAACTTATTCTTAAATTAATATTTATTATATTATTTGCATTATGAGTATGAGATTTTAAATATTAGTAGATTTGGATTAATAGCGATCGTAGCCGATCGATAGAACAGCTCGTGCAATAGTTCCTATTAATCGTAAAAACCCTGATCTCTTCGAAGTTCCTGAAGGTGTTGCCAGATCAGCTACTTCCCCGTCAAATATGACTGCCTTATATTTTTTTAAACTAATTTATAAATATTTATCAAGCAAAAATCGGCATTTGTTTTGTTTTTGTAGTTTTAATTATATCAAAAGATAATTAAAAGCAAGCCTGTATATATATATGTCTAGCTAGAACAAACTTTAATATTCACAAACATAACCAAAGGCGTACAAGTAAAAAGCCCTCAGCAAGAGCGCAGACGAACGTTTAGCTTTTTTAAAGCTTTCCTCCGCCTTTGAACAATTATTTTCTGTACAGCTTCAAAACAGCTTTATATTGCTGCAGACAAACTGGCAACACTGGCGCGGCTGGCGTCGCGATGCGATTGTTTTTGTCATCACTATTGCATTCACATTGTTGCTGTGTTTAATTTACCTAGTTTTGCTATAATTGCCAGTTTTCGACCAAAGAAAAGATGAAAATATACAAGCAGAAGTTGCGCGAGGTTTGGCTGCAGACGGAGGAGTTCCGGCAGTGGCTGCGAAAGGATCCGGACGACTCGTATCGCGCGCACTGCCGCTTTTGCAAGTGCTGCGTAAACTCGAAAATCAGCGATTTGCGGGCCCACGCCAAATCCAAGAAGCACATGAAGCAACTGGAGCTCAGGAACCTCACTGTTGTAATTTCCCGCTATACGGATGCCGCGTATGTCCCATTTTCATTGTCAATTGTCGCCGCCAGACCCGCCAGATTGATGTCGAGGGCCAGTTGGTGACGACCCCATCCACTAGCAGTCCTGCCACCAGCACCTACCGCACCCCGAAAAAGGCGCCCGTTACCAGGGTTAAAAAGGAGCCCACGGTGAATAAGGAGAAGAACAAACCAGTGGACCCGCCAGTGGACTACGAGCAGATCATTGAAAACCTGGCCCTATACGAGACCGAACAGGTGATGTTCTCCAACTGTCCTCTCAACGATTCCCCCGAGCAAGAGTTCGTAGAGGAGTGCGAAGTCCAAGGCGAGGGCGGCGAGATGTCCATGGTGAGCGTCGTCGACGAGGCAATGGTAAACAAGGCGGTGGTCAGCGCCCTTCGGGACCAGAAGGACTCGTCGCAGGTCTTCGGCGACTTTGTGGCCGACCGACTACGTCAGTTGAACAGCGACGCAGCCGAGTTTGCCAAGGACAAGATCCTGAAGGTCATTCTCGAGGCAGCCTCCATCGATCGAGCCCCCACTTACAGTTAAAGCGACAATTAAGATGAAATAATAACTTTACATTATGGATTAAATAGAATTTTAAATGCAAAAGATACAAATAATAGATGCAGCAATATATATAATGGACAAAGTAATATTTTTAGATGTGTTTTAAAAGGGGAGTTATATATTTGAATTCCCATATTATGATTTCTTATAAGTGCTTTATTCCAATTAATAATTTTAATTTATGAATATTAATTTTTAGGCTCTTTGTTGGTGGGAAAAATTGATTAAAATGTTTTGGGAGCTGTAGCAGTGGAGCTAAATGGAGTCAATATCAAGGATTGTCTTTAATGGTTAGAGAATATTCCCGCCAACTAATTTACAAGCCAAATTTAAATCCGACTAATATTTAAAGCCAAATGGTATAGCTTGTTTGGAACATCTCTTTGCCCATGCATTAGTTATTTAAGGGTTTTCATTTTCTTACGTCTCGGATAAAAGTTTTGCTAGAAAGTAATCTAAACTGTAACTGTAAAGCAAAAAAATATTTTTTTAAACTTATTCTTAAATTAATATTTATTATATTATTTGCATTATAAGTATGAGATTTTAAATATTAGTAGATTTCGATTAATAGCGATCGCAGCTGATCGATAGAACAGCTCGTGCGATAGTACGTATTAATCGTAAAAACCCTGATCTCTTCTAAGTTCCTGAAGATGTTGCCAGATCAGCTACTTCCCCGTCAATTAAGACTGCATTGTTTTTCATGTAACTAATTTATAAATATATATCAAGCAAAAATCGACATTTGTTTTTTTTTTGTTTTGTTGAGTAATATTGTTTAAAGTAACTTTTATTATATCAAAAGGTAATAATAAGTAAGCCTTTATATATATGTCTAGCTAGAATAAACTTTAATATTCACAAACAAAAACAAAGGCGTACAAGTAAAAAGCCCTCAGCAAGAGCGCAGACGAACGTTTAGCTTTTTTAAAGCTTTCCTCCGCCTTTGAAAACAGCTTTTTTCTGTACAGCATCAAAACAGCTTTATTTTGCTGCAGACAAACTGGCAACACTGGCGCGGCTGGCGTCGCGATGCGATTGTTTTTGTCATCACTATTGCATTCACATTGTTGTTGCGTTTAATTTACCCAGTTTTGCTATAATTGTCAGGTTTTGGCCTAAGAAAAGATGAAAATATACAAGCAGAAGTTGCGTGAGGTTTGGCTGCAGATGGAGGAGTTCCGGCCGTGGCTGCGAAGGGATCCGGACGACTCGTATCGCGCGCACTGCCGCTTTTGCAAGTGCTGCGTAAACACGAAAATCAGCGATTTGCGGGCCCACGCTAACACCAAGAAACATATAAGGCAACTGGAGCTCAGGAACCCCACTGTTGTAAGTTCCCGCTATAGGGATGCCGCGTCTGTTCCATTTTCATTGTTAATTGTCGCCGCCAGACCCGCCAGATTGATGTCGAGGGCCAGTTGGTGACGACCCCATCCACTAGCAGTCCTGCCACCAGCACCTACCGCACCCCGAAAAAGGCGCCCGTTACCAGGGTTAAAAAGGAGCCCACGGTGAATAAGGAGAAGAACAAACCAGTGGACCCGCCAGTGGACTACGAGCAGATCATTGAAAACCTGGCCCTGTACGAGACCGAACAGGTGATGTTCTCCAACTGTCCTCTCAACGACTCCCCCGAGCAAGAGTTCGTAGAGGAGTGCGAAATCCAAGAAGAGGGCGGCGAGGTGTCCATGGTGAGCGTCGTCGACGAGGCAATGGTAAACAAGGCGGTGGCCAGCGCCCTTCGGGACCAGAAGGACTCGTCGCAGGTCTTTGGCGACTTTGTGGCCGACCGACTACGTCAGTTGAACAGCGACGCAGCCGAGTTTGCCAAGGACAAGATCCTGAAGGTCATTCTCGAGGCAGCCTCCATCGATCGAGCCCCCACTTATAGTTAAAGCGACAATTAAGATGAAATAATAACTTTACATTATGGATTAAATAGAATTTTAAATGCAAAAGATACAAATAATAGATGCAGCAATATATATAATGGACAAAGTAATATTTTTAGATGTGTTTTAAAAGGGGAGTTATATATTTGAATTCCCATATTATGATTTCTTATAAGTTCTTTATTCCAATTAATAATTTTAGTTTATGAATATTAATTTTTTTTAAATGTTTTGGGAGCTGTAGCAGTGGAGCTAAATGGAGTCAATATCAAGGATTGTCTTTAATGGTTAAATAATATACCCGCCAACTAATTTTCAAGCCAAATTTAAATCTAACTAAATCGAAAGATGCGAAAAGAGAATATTTAAAGCCAAATGGGATAGCTTGTTTGGAAAATCTCTGTGCCCATGCATTAGTTATTTAACGGTTTACCCTTTCTGCGCTTTAAGCATTAATCTCCCCTTGCAGCCTATTTTTTCTTGCGTCTCGGATCAAAGTTTTACTAGAAAGTAATTTAAACTTTTGCTTTTACTGGCAGACTGCCGCCTGGCGGGTTACATTTTTCCATTCTCTATCCAGCCCCGAACCGAATAGGGGAGAAGCTTTGGGTTGCGTTCCACTCAATAAACGCCAGACGCAAATTTTGTTTAACTCTTTTTGCCTATTGAAGCTGTAAAATGGGAATAAAATACGCGTAAGGATTCGATTGTCTTTTGCATAAGCTGCTTAGGTGCTTACTTTGATTTCGATGGCATTGGTGGTCCCCTTCCGAGTTTCCTGCAATTCGCAAAAGTTTATTTGCCGAGCGGTAAACTCGAGTTTTATGCTATGTAAGTAAGTAATAGCAATGGCAGAATGCCAATGAAAATCAGCTTACATTTTTTATGCCAGACTATTTTGAATTTGATTGCCAGACAAACATGTTGTTGCCCCTTCTTGTTCAATAATTAAACGACTTTACCTGGCCGGCGGTCGGTAGACGCCAAGCTATGGTAGTCAAAGGTAAAAGCCATGGACATAAATCAAGCCTGCCATAACTTCCTGCAAATATCGAAAGTCCATTAACAGTAAAACATGTTAGCTTCTAGCTTGGATGGTTTGCCAGGCAGCTTGCACAGAGAAAAATAGGAGGCACTGTTCTACATATAAACCAAGCTCAACATATACAGTAATGCTATATACTTAAGTTAGGCGTTTCGTATATTTAAATACGATTGCAGGGAATTATAATTTTAGTCAGAACCTTTCAAATCAATGAAGGAGTCATTTTCGACCCTATAAATCATATACTCTTGATCAGTATCTACTGCCGAGTCAATCTAGAGATTTCCTACAGAAAAAAATGTCTTACTTATTTTTCCAAAATTGTTAAAAATTTAAAATAAAATTAAAAATTTTCAGGCATTATCTTTTAAGTTTAGATTTTATGAATTCTCTATTTATTTCAGCCATATTTTTTTGAGTGTTCACCTATTTCCCCCCATGTTCCTTTGTCTAGTTTGCTTTTTTAACACCTGATAGTGGGGTACGAACTTGATGGTGGGTGCGTTCAGGTACACGTCCTGTCTGCATCTGATAAATGCCTTCGAAAAACAGGTTTAATTAAAATACACACCCATTCGGTGCTTAGACGCCATCGATGGGCTTGTTGATTTTTCAGCACAATCGAGGCGTAAGCATAATAAATACAATTGCCACGCCCCCACCCACCTAATGGCGAATTTTCCTGGTTCTGGTCCCTCCCCTGGTCTGCTAGTTTTCCCATTGACAGTGACGCTGCTGTTTGTTTGCTTTGACATGTTGCTCAAATTGCAAGCGGACGGGGGAGAGTGTGAGTCGGAGTATTTGTCCGCCTTTATTTGTGTTTATGTTTGCCAAAGGATATTATTAATGCGCTGCGTTCCGGCAGCAGTTTAAGCAATCGATGAAATTACTAAGCGCTAATGCTGTCATGTCCGGGCGACAATTAAAATAATACGACAAGCTTTCAATTGAGTTATGCGAGCTCTTTTTATTAAATGCAAATATTTTAGCAGTGTTTCAGGAAACTAAATATACTTTAAATTCATCAAGCGGAATGCTATTGAATATATCCTTTTGCCACCTTTATCTTGATCTCACATTGAATCCATTTACAATCTGTGGATACTTTTGAACTTGGCACCATACCTATGTAAAACTTTAACTAGACCTAGTGACGAGAACCGATGCCCACCCCTGGCTGACTCCCCCCGCCCTTCGATGACAAACTAAAAATCCATTTTCATTAGCTCATCATCCTTGCCTCCTTGTCGGATTGATGTGTTCGGTAGCACAGTTGTCGTCGGTCTTGACATGTCTGCCTGCCTATTTTTATGTCATTTCAGCATTTTAGTCCATGGTCTGAAAGGGGACGGCCGGGGCTCGCAGATTAACAGATTATGATCTGACATGAGTGGAAATGTTGTTAGAAAACTTCATTAGCAACATGTGTGTGAGAGTCCGTGTCCTGGATGCGAGAGGAGAGCGATGTGCGTCGATTCTTCTTGCGCTTCGGTGCGCAATTAAAGCAATAAAAGTGTGGACGACTGCACACTGAATGGCCCATGGACATGGCCGGCTTCAGTTCATCCAATCCGGGACCCAGCCAACCCGCTCTGCTCTCATCGAAATCCCCACAAGTTCAGGAACTCAAAAAAAGTATAAAAGTTGTCGAGTGGGTACAGGGCAAAATAATTGAAGAACGTATTTTGTTCTGTTGAATTTTAGGCTTTAAGTTGGTCGAGATGATGCTCTGTGAGGGGAAATATATATGAAAATAAATTATTATAGTGTGCAATTGTAAGCTCCTAAATTAATATAGTTTCTTAATTTCACGGGACTGAATTATCCTGTAAAGAAAAAATCCTTGGACAGTTAAACCTTTGAGTTACTCTCCTAAATATATTATTGTTATGGAACTTTCCCAGAAAGAGTATTCCTAAATTGTATTTTCCGCATTTCCACTGGTTCCATTTTCAAGTTTCCCTTTTTAATTCCCAATCGAATTTGTTGGGTTTATTTCCGTTGCTGTTGTTGCGGCTCCTGTTGGCTACTGTGATTGGGCCACACGGTCGCCCCACCACTGGCCGGATCGCTAATCCCCACTTTGGGACGGCCGTAAAGCCTATTTGAAACTTTATTTAATGCAATTCGCGCTTGAAAATGTATGTGTTTATTTAATGGATAGCGTATTTAGTAGATTTTCGGTTCGAGTCAACTGGACCAGCATAATGGGAATTAGAAATTAATTTCTGACCGTGTGGCCAGAACGCAAACAGAAACGCAGGGGAGAGAGCGAGAATCAGCGCAGTGCTTATCCGCAACCCATTTCCCGATGAAACATTTCCCGAAGCCGCACTGCACTTTATTAAAAGGATGGTATTATAGCGACAGAGCGAGGGAGAGACGGATGGACAGACGGACAGTCGGACAGGGTCCAAGTGCGGTCACACTGTAAATTAAATATAAAATGTCCTGCGGACTGTCGCTCTTTATGCCATGCGGCTGGCCAACAACGATGTCGACATCGGTCAGCATTGCTACTGCGGACCATGGGTAAAACTTTCTCTTCCTCTCCGCATTTTCGAAATGCTTTTCCCGATGGTGCCCCCTAAAATGCAAAACAAAAGGCAAAAGTTGACACACCAAAAAAAAGGAAGAAAAGTTTACAACAAAAATAACACAAAAGCAAGAAACAAACTTTAAGCATGCGGATGCAACCGCCTGGCGAAGGGACGCGGCAGCGGACAAGGATATTCGGACGCACATATACAAGTCAACTCAACAATTTCAAGTGCACTCTTATTTTATTCAGCTTTTTGCCTTTCATTTTGCCGCACATAACATGGAAGAACAACAACGGCCCAGGCAATGGCAAAAAACGTCATTCAGGCGATGTCCAGGCGACTAAACTCAATTCTAATATTAGATTAAAATATTAAGATGTAAATATGGTTCAATATCTCCTGGGGCTTCTCTGGTCATTCAATTAGAAACTCAACTGGACTAAAATTAAATAAAATAAGCAAGTAATTCTTGTCGTTGGGGTATTAAGTTTAATACTTTAATTAAGCGGATTAAAAACTAGTAAGTGATGGTTGTTTCAATTGAATATTAACTTAAATGGTTTTGTAATACATTTTAATTAAGAGAAACTGGCAAAGCCACTTGATATTAAAGTATTTATTTACCTTAACTAATTAAACTTAACCCCTCTCCAAATCTTTTAGAAGCATTTAATTTTAAAGCGTTTTTAAACCTTTATTTTTCCCTTAAATATAAAACTTTTGCGTGGTGCACAGGAATTCACTTGATGTTTTTTTGATGAAAATAATTGCAACATACTTTGCCGACGACTTTTCCACTAACAAAGGCCATGGTCACGTTGGCCCAAACTAGACAACGCGGCGTATACGTATTGCGGGCTCTTGAGACGCCTTCCGCTCGGCATGGCATGGCATTTGCGCTTGAGTCCGAAATATAATTTGCTTTATTATATGCACTCAGTCGTCACAAATTGGCCGGCGCAACAATAAAACGTGCACCTAGAGCAACAGAGATCGAGATGCTGATGGCCGAGACCGGAAGTGCAGGGAAAGAGGAAGCAACAGCAGCAGCAGTGGCAGGAGGAAGCGGATGCGGAACCGGAAGAGAGAGGACAGGAGTGCGTTGTGTCTGGGGGAAAGTGAGCAACTTGGATTTGATTGCAAGTTCCATGGCGTAGAAAATAAAATGGCAAGTCACATATTAATATGCAGACCGAGTCCAGTCTCAACTTGCCCGTAAATCACCTGAGAAGCCGCAGGAACTCAGAGAAACCATGAACTCAGAAGCTGGGCAATGGTGCTGGTACCACAGATACGCAACAGCTGTTAATTTGCTAGGAACTTCTCGTTTTGGCCGGGAGACCGCCGCAAAAGTTCAAGTCAAAATGAAGATTTATTTGTCTGGCCGGCGGATGTAGTGGAGTCTCCATGATCACGTGTCTCATTGCAATTTCCGCAGCCGGATATTTGCCCAGCGTGCGAGTCGGGTGTGGAGTGGGGGATTAGGGGAGCAGGAGTCTCGGTCTCTGAATCGGAATCGGAGCCAACTTTGCTACTAATTTGTTGCACAAACTTCCACTTCATTCCTATCTCCATTGCCATCGTGCCCTCTCATCGGCAGATGTCGGAGTGCCAAGACTCGATTTTAATGGCACTTGAACTATGGGTTGGCCGACGGCCTGAAGCACACAGAACTCTCTTCTTTTTATCCTTGGTCAATTGCATGATATGTGGGCAGCTAGAGATGGTTTCGTGAAGGGATTTGGTTGAAGGAAAAAGGTGATTTCCTTTAAAGGTGTGCCAAGAAGTGGCTTCTTTTGAATATATAATAAATTTAACTTTATTATTAAAGACTTTTTTGCAATTTAAAGCATCTATACCCTATTTAAATGATTAAACACGTTATTTTTTACTTTTTACCCCTTGTTTATTTTTATTTTCAGTCCCTTTCCCAGTCACCCATCTCCAGTTTCGCTATTTATGATATATGGACGCACTCCACGAGTATCCCTGTCCATCCGAAACTGACCGTCACCCACTCCATGGGCCCCGGCTCGCTCGTGCTTCATCATTCACATGCCTGGCTGTCTGGCGGCTTATGTTTTGTGTTAATGAACAAGTCCAGGGCTGCAACCGGAGCTGTCTAGCATCTGTCTGATGGTCCTACTGGCTCCTCCCGGCTCTAGCTCCTACTCCAACTCCAACTCCAGCTACGATTCGGCAGGGTCGTGTCTATTACGTACTAAATTATTGTGTGTCCATGTCCGGCCTCTGCCCAAATCCCTCTCCCTTTCCCCTTCCCGGCTGGCTGTCAATTTGAGGATTCGGACGGGCAGAAGGCCACGCGGACAGATGGACACCATAGTAGGCGACTTTTGACAGTCGTTGGCTCTGTTTGTCTGGCTGCCAAGTGAGTACGTGAGTGGTTCGTTTTAATTACGAATGACGGCGTACGAATTGAGTGTTGTCTTGTGCATTTTTAAAGCCCCGCTAGAGTCAAAAGTTGAGCCTTGACTCTCAGGAGAGGCGTAGGGGTATGGGAAATAAACGCTTACAGCAAATGCTTAGCCCTAAATGCAGTCATAAATCTGTTTGCTTATCTGCTCAACGAGCTGAGTTGCGGGCTCCTTGCAATTTACGTTCTGGTTTTCCACGTCAGTTCACTAACGATCCTGCGCCTCATGGAGGCGGCTTAAAGCAGTCCTTTTCCCATAGGAAGGGGAATTAAAACATTGTTGCATTACTTGAAAGGGATATAGGATACAGAATTTTAAATTTATGCATTTTATCAAGAATCCTATTTCAGATTTAATTTTATGTCTCTATTGTCAAGAAAAGGTTATTTTATATTTACCCCTCGGAAACATTTTTTATTTCCATATCGCTTCTTTTTTACGTTATGGTTATGCCTTATACAACTTTAACAATCTTAAAAATATATTTATTTTACGCCTTTTGTTGGCACGTCAAAAAGGAGCAAAGGTTTGGAAATTTAATGAACTTTTTGTGCTCTTTTTTTACACTCGCTCGGCTGCACATAAAAGGGCAGCAGAGGCATCAGCAAAAAAAAAAAAAGAAAGGCAAATGTGCGTGGCTTATTTGCGGGAGACATTCTTCAAGGGCAATATATACACATATGTATATGTAAAAATAAATTTGCTTATGTTTATTTTGATGTGTGGCGGCAAAAGGGCGTGAAATACGCCCCAAAAGGGAGACCAAAGGGGCGGCAAAGGACAGGGACAGGGGCAGAAGGGATGAGCACTTTGCATAAAGTGTCATGCGTGAGCCGAAAGGATCCGGCAAGGGTTTTATGTCAAATTGAAAGACAGGCCCAAAAAGCTTGGCTCGATTTCAATGCCAAAAAGCAACTAAAACCTGTAACACCCACACACATACATCTACCCTGATATATACACGCCCACGCACACGCATACACGTATTCGCACACGCATTTTGCATAAATTATGCGGTTGTCTGTGACGGTGGCCAAAAAGCTCAAAATGCATGACCCGTTGTCGTTGCAACACTCAGAGAAATATTATAAGGTAACTTAACTACAAGAAAATCCTAGAAAGGAGGACTTCAGTTTCTTAAATTTATTATTTGTGGGTTTTAAAATATATGGAAGTAATGATGGTAAATTATATTTCTTTATTTTAGAAGCGAACTTAATTGTTTCTCTGTCAATAAAAGTAATAGAATTTAAATATTTTTGATGCGATTTCAATTACTTCTTTCTCAACAAAAGTATTTAGATAAAAATACAATAACTTAGTCTATTATTTCAAACTAATGTAACAGGATGCAGACTTATTCAGGAGAATTATACCAACTTTGAGAGTTTAAATCAATTAAATTTTAAATTGAATTTGCTACACTATTTGCTATGTACTAAAATTAATTTTAAAAAATCTTAAGGAATTAATAATGCACAAAAATATGCTATAACTCATTATTTCTCAAAAACACAGAATATTAACGTTGCACTATAAAATTAAAAATTACTAGATAGCATGCATTACGACATTTTTTTTAATATATGTCAAATCTTTACTGATTTTTTATGGCTTCCTTGAATAAATTTAAATTATAATGCATATTATTTCAAAATGAAAGTGTTATGAAATTTGCCAACAGAATGCAGTTTTATCCGGGCTTAACGAGGACTATTTCTCCAAGTGCATATCGCCAAGCCCTCCTCCCGCCTCCGATCGTCATGGCAACAGGAATCAGGCTCTAAATAATTTAGCAACCGGAGCGGACAATAAAATTTCGAGCCCAAATGTCATACGCATGCATTTGCATATGATTTAGCCAGAGCCTGGAACAGGATCCGCATCCGAATCAGGAGGAGGAGCAGCAGCACGATGCAGGAGCAGGACGCAGTTGCACTTGCAATCTGCCCCTGGAAATACCATTTGAAATTGATGCCAGCGGCAAGTCATGTGCGTCTCTGGTTTGTTTGTGAGGGGGATGCATTTACAGCATAATTTGTAAATGTTCGGTAGATATACACAAGCACACAGGACTCCAAGTGCGTTACTTTGTAAATGTGTGTGTGTGTGTGTGTGCAATTTGTAGGAGAAATTGCACTAACAACTTTCAGGCTGCGGCTGCGGCTGTTCGTGTGTAATTTGTTTAGAAATTATATTTGATGATTTGCAAATTTGGCAAAATTGCTGGAATCGGAATAGGAATCGGAGTCCTTCCATTGTCCCAGCACTTTAACCTGGCCGAGTGTTCATTAGCCATCCTGGCAGCAGATGGCACCATTCAGCAGGAGCAGACAATGGCAGCCAAAAGGCAAATTGCATGGAAATTGTGAAATATAATGCAATTATCCTGCCTCCGTGTGCTTGTTTGTGTGTCTCTGTGTCCATATTTATGCTTGTGGCCGTGTTGATCCCTTTTAACAATAAACTATTTACGCACACATGCGACCGGGTGGCATGGCAACAACAGTGGCTCCTGCGAGTTAAAACGATTTGTATTAATTGTTAAATTGATATCCGAAATAAAAGCGATTATACTGGTGTGTGTTGTCATGAGAGGAGGCAGCGGGGGGCGGTTGCGAATGCCAATCCTTTATAATGCTGACACTTTGTGGCAATTCTACTGATAAGCACCATCGATACTAATCCAATAAAGTTGCATGTATTTGCGACAAGATTATCCCTGGGTAAACATACTTCTAATTTAATTAGTTTGTTAAGAATCTGCTTGGTAATTTAAGGAAGCAAGAACAGACTTTTTTGAGGAATAAAAAGGATTTACGCTTATATACAAACTACCCTGCTTCCATTTCTTAACCTTAATATATTCCATAAATCCATATAGTCTTTGGGGAAATAGTTTACAACTTCCTTAGTTGTTTCAACCTTTTTCCGTTTTCTTAAACCTCCCCACCTTATTTATCCTTGTTTATCCCTACAAAGGATTTCAACACCTCTTTGAACATTAACATAAAACACGCATATAGACAGCGTGCCCAGTAAGGTCAACAATGTGTGGACATGGAGAATGCTTTTTCCTGGTCTCCAGCGTCCACTTTGCTCCTATTTCACCGTCCTGCCAGCAAACGAAAAATTCCAGACTGTCTGCATATTTGATACTTTGATCATTTGAGATGCGATGATGGGAAGGGAGAGTGTTTTGGCCAAACAGGAACCCAGTGTAAGCGACGATGCCAATCAGTTGGAGCAAACGGCAGCCACCGCATCATCATCGTCCCAGTCCTTTGGCAATGCTAATGTCCTGCATATAAGCGTTATTATGTGGCTGTCGCCTCATCCTGCCAAGCAGCCAGTTCCACATGCAGTAATCTAATCATCATCTGGACCATCATCCGCTTCATCCTCGTCCTCGTTGCTCCTCGTTCCCTGGCGTCCAGTGCAACATATTGACCGGCACTTGTTTGCTTTTTTATTATTGCCTTTTCCCCAGGATCCATCCATCCGTCCAACCCCCATCTTTGACTGCTGGTCTACCCATCTGTGGATAAATTTATGCACATTATTTGTCCTGCTTGGCATGTCGCGTTGATTTTTGCGCAATCCTTTTGCACATTTCCAAATGCCATTTGTATGCAAACTAACTGCGCTTTATGCCTCCCTGGTCATCATGCTTCGAGAGGACATGCCCTTCGTTCCCATCCTTATCCTCAGCCGCATCATGGGGATGATGATGATGATTTCGGACTTTTGCTGCCAAAGCAAGACATCAAAATGCAACAGGAGCGGAGTGGGTTGTGTGCTTGTGGGAGGGATTTGCGGATTTATGGCAATCCGGGATATATCTCCATGTAGGAATCACCAATCCAGTGCCAATAGAAATATGAGACGCCAATGCGACAGTTTTAAATGAGACTCTACTGATAGGTAATGGATTAGTCCTGGAAATTGGTTTGTTTTGCGATGGATGGATGCTGTTTGTGGAATTATAATTGAGTTATAATTTGTTTAGGGGCCACTATAAAGTTTCAAACTTGTAATTTCCTTGTTAAAGGGAACTATATTTAAAAACTACCATATATAAATCGGTTTTTTCATAAATCCTATTCCTTGTAAATCTCTTACCAACACTGATAGCTTTTCCGACGTAAGCTCACCTCAGCTTACCTGTGGTTCCTTGCTTCTGATTGATTTGATTCCGCAGACTGTCCACTTTGTGGCTTGCAACGGTGTCTGCCTGCCTGCATGTGTTGCCCTTTTTTCCCCACCGTTGTGCCCACTTTCCACCTGCAGTCGACTTTGCTTTGGGCCAAGAACACCGACAATTGACAGCTGTATAGGTTCCCACGTTCGTTGCAAATCTCTCCGTTTTACGCATATTTTTAATGCGAAAATGGCTCTATATAGGTTTCTGTGTGTGTATGCGTTTTGCGAAAAAGGGAAATTAGCATATTTGATTAATTTGTTTGGCATTTTGGGACCACTCTATATTCATGAATTTTCAAATTAGATGCTCTCGCATAAATGTGTTTTGGCATCGTTAAAATTTTCTAAGAGCCATGGCTCTCCATATTAGATATTGTCAGTAAATGTTTGGCCATTTTGGGTGCTCCTCCAATTAGAGTTCGTAGATAAACAAAAAGCAGAATAAAAGAAAATGAGTGACTGATTTTCGGGGCGATAAATGGAGTGAAACTTTCTCGATAATTGGTGATAATTCTTGTGTGGCTGGGAAACAAGTTCCGGGCCTCGCCTTTCCTTCCTCTGTCCTGTCAAATGTGCAACAGCTGCGGGCCAAGTTAAACAAATAATAAAGTTTTTAATTATAAGCAATGGCAGTGCAGGCAGGGCGGAAAGTTTATTTTCTTTCTTGATCGCATCGAACGGAGAAAAGACTTCTTCGCAACTTATTCTCCTTCGACCGACCTCCGGCAACTTTTGCATGTGTGAGTGTGCGGAAAATGGAAGTCAATGAAACGAAATTAGTGCCAGGAGCAGAAATACACACGAGGCCGTCGAAGCAGTCGAAGGAGGCGGCGGGACAGGAACCGGAAGTGTTAGTTTCTGTGACATTTGCATGACCCCTTCGTCGCCGCTTCCGCTTCCACTTTGCCCCGCTCTTGGCGCCCGCAGCGATGTACTATATGCAATAAAAAGTTGGCCAGAAACTTATTGGTTTGCCTGAAATAATCAAGAAGCGGAAACTCAAACAATTTGCGGTGCGGCCGAAAGTGCAGCTCAACTTAGGGCTTATCCCAAAGTCCGGAAGACTTCCCTTCCAATTGGTCATTGACTTTGGGGCATTTGGCATTTCGGGTTTTCGGTCTGCGTGAGTGGAAAAGTTTTTTCCCACCCCCTCTCCCCCTGCACAAAATGTTGCGCCATTTCTCAGGTACGATTTTCATCAATATAATATACGTATGTACGGGCAGATCAGAAAAAGCCGGGGAAAGCCGAGTGAGTTGGAAAACTGCCACTGCGGCACTTTGCTTAATTATACAAAAAAGGAAACACAAGCAAGCGTTTTCGGCGAGGGAAAACTTGAGGAATATTTGCTATTTATAAATTATTCTGTGTGCTCTGATGATATACTTCGGGAAACTACTTACTCAGCTTGTGGAATTAGCTTTATTTGTTGTTTATTATTTATATTGGAATATCTTATGAAAAGCGGCTGTTTTTATCTTATATTGTCTTTCCTTTCCCTGTTTTTATTAAAGGTAAGAAATATATTTACTTTAAAACAAAAATTCCCTTCTAAGAGTAATAAAATTCTGTTATAGTTGCACTATTTAATTAGCATTTTTGTGTGGCACTCGTTTATCAAAACCGAAATCCTTGACAGCCCCTCAAGACATTTAGCCCTTGCTAACCCGATCCTTTGAAGCAATTTTCTTTTGGTGCTTCTGTGAAGGAGCCTCGAATTTGCATTCCAACGTCGATGTTTTTCCGGCATCATCCCCATGTCAATCGGGTCTCAACCCCTGCGATTACCAGTTGCCCAAAGGCCAAGGCACACACTGGCAATGTGGCAAGGAGTTTTTGTGATTTATCTAACGAACTAAATGGAAGCAAGCTCGACGCTGCGCCTCACTTGGATACCAAATATATATATATTTGCAACATTCTGCTTAAGTGTTTTTTCAGCAGCATTACTTTGCCCTCTCACACCGATACGCATTACGTACATGTCCTAAGAGCACGTGCATGCTAGTGTGTGTGCTGAAGTGCAGTGAGTCCTGAATTTTCCCGACTCGCCCTCGGGCCCATGAAACTTTTCAAGTGTTAACGAGTTTTGTTGCACACATGTGTCGATTGCATACGTAGTGCACTTAACTCGCAAACTTGAACGACATTTAAGCATTTGCCAATTGTTGTTGCTCTGGATATACACCCATATAAGGTGGTTGTTGTATCTGCCACACAACACCAACAACAGCAACAAGAAGAGCTACAAAGAGACACCAAAGTGAAAAGAGTACGACAAGTGGCAAACTGATAGCCGTCCCGCTGCCAAAGCTGCTGCCGATGCTGTTGTTGTTATTTGCCAGAGAAGGAAATTTGATTTTGTGCAAAAACAATTTGCATCTTAATTGTGTGCCACATGCCAAAAGCTGCAAGAGCTGGGAAAGCTAGAGAATCTGGCAAAAACAGCTGACAAAGGGGAAAGCAGGACGGGTAACTGCCATTAAGTACGGCATCGGTTACAAACTTCTCTTTAATTACTGTTGATCACTTTCGACCGAGAATAACTTGAATTTACCCCAATTTATTCCAAGTTTATTTCATTGGCATTGAAATTGAAATTCATTGGCTGGATTTAGGGCCAAAATTTTCATAAATTTATGATGTCGTCTCTGGCATGAAAAACGAGAGATATTATTCATTGCAAATATGTTCATTTGTGTACTAATAAATTGACTTCCTTGCTGTGCCGGCAATTCTGTAATTTTCAATGGAGAAAATCCCAAAAAGGATGCTATTTGGGCTGTAGGATTTTTATAAAATAGGAAAGCTTATAAAACATTTGTAATATTTTATATTTAGACTTAAGTAAGTCGTTAGAATAAGGTCTTGGGGGTTATAGAAATAAACTTGTTGGTAAAAATGTTAATGATTATCTCTGTCTAATTTCAATGATTTCTTAACGTACAATTTCCTATAGTTTAGTTTAAAAATTAATGTTGACTAATTTGTAACAAATAAACAATTTATGAATACTCCCTACAAAGTATACACAAAGGAAAACCAAAGGGTATTTGTTTATTTAAGTAGAAAAAATTGAGCTAGCAAATCAAGTGATCAACTGAAGATGAAGCATTGCCCCCTGACACTCTCCATTATTTGTCGGATATTAGCAAAAAAAAAAAAAAAAAAAAAAGGAATTCCTAACATTTTTGGGCTGCCATTTTCGGGGATTCACATTCATTCCATTTGCCGCACTCCCACAGCGTTTCTGGCAATTCAAATCGAGCTGGTCTACTCAGCCACAGTCGAAAATATGTTCATTTCTACATCTGCAGCCCATTTGGGGCTTCCTTTGTCTGTCAGGACCACGCCCCACGCCCACAAAAACACACATACGCCCCGTTGTAACAGCTCTTTTTCCATCTTTCCTTTCTGCGTGTGCGCTCCTCTTTTTTCTGTTTTTTTTTGTGCAGTTACAAATTATGCTCATATAAATTTTTATAAAACATTTCTGCCGTTGCCATTTTATTTTATGTTTCTTTTTGTTACAACTGCGTCTCACACACACCGAAATACACACCCCGTTGGCACACACACACTCACTCGCTGGGAGGAGTAGGCAGCGAACGAACGCCTTTTCAGTTCAGTTCCTTTCAGTTTTTCCAGCTTTTCCGCTGGGTGGTCTGTCTCGGTGTCTGCACCAAAAATGAAGAGCAATTCACACTTGAAAAGTTCCAGCATGCGTTTTTAAGTTGCCCCAAACAACTATTATACGGCTCCCGCCCTTTGGGCTCACTAGTGCGATTTCCTTTTGCTTTTCCCTCGCTTTTTTTTTCGGGCCATCTGAACCTCTGAATATTAAGCAAAATGTGTGGGAATATGACGCAGTTCTTGGGATCATAAAAAAGGGTTCGGTGGGCCTTTGGCCTGTTTATTTGCCTAAGCTGACTAATTTAATATGCATAAATGCCGGCACATGTTTCATAAATGGCATTTTAAAGCGGCGCCCTAGCCGAAAATGGCTTCATTATCCGTCCCAGCTCTGAGTTAATGGTTGCCCCCGGAAGTGAACTTGAGAAGCTGGGAATGTATGAATTCCATAAGTTCTCTGAACTGGTTGAATTTATACTGAGTTTTCTGCGAACTCCCTAGTCTAAATTCTATATTATGGCACATTTTTAGCATGCATTGCTCAATTATTTTGCTTTATAAAATCTATTTATTTATATTTTTTCTGCATTTAAATTTCTTAGAATACAACTACGTGTGTTAAATATTTCTCGCTCAAACACCGCAGTTGATTGTGCTGTGTGTACATGTTACATGCTTCCACTTCCGGTTTGTGCAGACGACGACAAATGTACTTCCGCTTCTGCTGCAGCAGAGGCGAAAAACTGTTGCATGCTTTTGTGCGCAGCCAGTGAGATTTGCCAACAATGAACTCGAAATTAAATGTCATAATTAAACCAGTCACACAGCCGGGCATGGCGAATGCTAAACTGGGAAAATGCTAAAATGCTAAAGTGCCCAAAAAGGCAACTGGCAACTCGGGCAGTTGTCAGAAACGCTGGCGATAAGCCGCAGTCTCTGACAGTTAGACGCCGTCCAGACAAAACATCTGCTTAAACTCTTTGCCACAATGTGTGCATTACCCATTCCTGGCAAAACAAGAAAAAACAAGAGAACTAACTTCGGCAAGTCGATCTTTTTAATACCCTTTCAGTTTGCCCTTGGATCATTAAAAATCGATCTAGTTTCGTTAAAAGAAAAACATTTAAATGTGAAACATCGATTCGGGATAGAATTGATTTTGAAAAGATTTTACAAATTTTTTAAATGACTGCTTAGCAAACTTTTCACTAAAACTGTAATACCCTGCAAGGGTATAAAAAACAACAAATACCAGTGGGTCCTGCCATCCTGAGACAATGGCCCCCGGGTGGCCTTATCCCGGCTTTGGCCAACGACTTGTGGCTGTCATTTTTATCTCTGGCCCATTGTCACTCGCACAATGGAGCCAAAAATTTGTGCTTCATTATCATTTCGGCGAGGCTTTGCCTAGTCCTGTGAGGTTTTTTTCTTATTTTGCCCTCAAATTGATTTGTCTTCTCGCTCGGCACGTAATCTGCCCTCCCTCTCAGTCCGTCAGTCAGTCAGGCAATTTGCATTTCGACGCGTTTGAATTGCGCGGCACGTTGTTGCCTATTTGAGTTATGTCAATAGAATTGCGTCTTCAATAAATGTCAATAGGTGGTGGATTGATGAAAGCCGAAATTTACAGCAACAGTTCCTATTTATTTTACTGCGAAATGATTGAGGTACAGTGAACACAAACGTGGAAATTACAATTTTAATGGTATTTCTGCTGAAATTAGATTGTCTTTAGGTTTCTGTTTTTGTTTAATTTATTTTATAATAATAAGAAAAAGAGAGAAACAAAGGTATACGAAGAGCTGAGTAATTTATTGTATTAAGACTGTTATTTCAATAAATGTATATCTAAGTAATCTACATCTTACATTTTATTGGTTTAATATTAGTTATCTACTCGCAGTAATAAAATATTTAAGAAATGAAACATTAATTGCTGTATATATATATGTTGTTTTGGTAATTCAATATTAACAGCCCACATCCCTCACACGGCATTACATTTCCAATCTTGGTTTTGCTCGTATTTACAACATTTTATAGGAACCCACAGCAATATTTTGTTTTCAAATTGAGACCACGCCAGGTAACAAAGCCAAGCAATGGGTGGCAATCGATGGAGAAATAAAAGCTTATTGATTGCACCGGCGGCTAACACAATAGCTCTGAAACTAAAGCTTTGCAGTGCAATTCGAAATCATAACAAAGGTTGGGATATAAAAAATAAATCCAAAGGGTGAGAAATCAAAGGTAGAAGGAAAATGTGAAAAAATCAATGTAAAGTTCTGCTCCGGAAAGCCAAAAACAATCAAACATTTTATTGTGTTTCCGTTGTGATTTTCCACTCTCTATCCTTTAAGCTGAGCTTTGGGCACTCAACAAGTTTTACGAGAAATATTTGTTGCCTTTAAGAACTTTTTTTTTTTTATACCAATGCAGTGATGGACTGAACTGAACTGAAATCCAGTAACATCCCGAACTGGGAAATTTCGTCAAAATTAGGGACCGCGATTGCAAGATCAGCAAGATTTATTTAGAATTTGACTGTTTCGTTTCGGCGCTCACAAGCATTTTCCTTTCGTCCCGTCTTATTGCTTAGAAACGTTGTTTTACCCTCTGCATACCGTACAATTTTCCCACGAAAACCTACTCTAACTCCTAGCCAACCCAAACCCAACCCAACCCAACCCAACCCAATCAAAGTTCTCTTCTTCATCCACAAAACCATTTTCATACACAGAGTCCTAAAGTTCAATATGTAACCACCCAGTCGAGTGGTAGGCCATAGCAGCTAATGCTCTTAATTAATAAGTTGTTATATATATAGTTTATAACCAATGGTTACCTTTATATAAATGATTATCATCTTATCAGCTTTATATATAGGATATAGGATAATAGACTTGGTTCGGACTTACCCGCAGTAGAGGACACTCAGTTGCCTTTAATCGCCACACCGCACCGTCGAGATTCATCGATGATTAAGTCCATTCGAGTGCATTGTAATACAATTATTAACTCCATTTTTAACACAGGATTATTAACACAGTTCCGTCGAAATGGAAGATGGGGTGAACGGGTGGAACGCCGCGGACAGACTGAGGCTGCTGCGGCGAGTGGCCTCTATTTATAGGTGTCAGAGATGGATAGAGAGGGAGATAGATCAAGAGATAAAGAGAGCGAGATAAAGAGAGAGATAGTGAGACAGATAGAGAGAGAAAGATAGATAGAGATAGAGAGATAAATAGAGAGGGAGAGAGAGAAATAGAGAGGGAGAGAGAGAGAGAGAGAAATAGAGAGAGAGAGAGAGAGAGAGAGAGAGAGACATAGGGAAATCGAGAGAGAGGGACTTCGGGAATTAGAGAGAGGCAAAGAAAGAGGGAGAAAGAAAGCGAGAGAAGAGGAAAATAGTGAGAGAGAGAGGGAAATGGAGCGAGAGATAGAGAAATTGACAGAGAATTGCCAGTTGCGTGGCAAGATCGGCAAAACTTATTTTTAATATTACTTATTCGTTACAGATATCTTTTATTTAAATTAATGTAATTGCATAATTCCCAAAATATCGATTTGCCTCTATCAAATTAATTAGAAGGATTGCTTTTGCTTTTTTAACTCCCGGATTCGACTTTTCCGCACATTACTGCTCATGGCGGACCCATACTCTCAAATAAGTGAAGGGCAGAGCGGGAGGCAAATAGTCGAGAACAGCCTGTTTTATTAAATTTTTTATTCTTTCTTGCAAACCGCTCTTATAATTATAAAATGTTCGCCTGCTCATTATCTATTAACGCCGCGCAGCTTTCCAGTATTTTTGAATCTCAACTGAATACCGACCTTTAAAACGGCGTTCACTATAAATATTTACCTCTGGTTCTCTTTTAGCGTGGTAGTTATGATCTTAAAATTATTGAAGGTGTTAGAAATTTTTAAGACAACAAATTTTCAGGAAAATCGAAAAGAAAAAATAAAACCACATACAACATAATCAGTATTATAAACTTGTCCGTGATCTGTTTCTCACCGTTCTATATTGTGAAAAATCCCATCTCTCTTGCAAAATTGATGCTCATATAGCTATATTGCACTGTTGTGAAAAAAAGCATTCTTTTTTGTAGGAATATATTATATTAAACCACCTACAAAAGGTTGGACTAAAATAATAGACACCAAAGTGAGAAAGGAGTCGGGATCGAATGATCCTAGGGTATACAAATTCCGACTTCCCGAAGTTAACAGCATTTCATTCTTTACTATTCAAATTGTGTTTTAGGCGTTTTGCGCTTTTGGTTAAATGGCTTCATCTCTGACCGTCAAAATCCCCGCTTGGCACTTAACGCTTTGCCCTCATAGCCTGCTTAACGTTTAATGGCCGCACTTTGACTACCCGAATGGCAGTTTGCCTCCTCCATTCACGACAACATGTTTACAGCACTACGGACGGTGTAGTGGAGTAGCAGTAATAAAAAGAAATTATAAAATAATATTAACAATCCAGCAGCAACATTTAGAGCCGGACACGGAGCCAACAAAGTGTGTAAAGTGTAGCCAGCTGAGAAAAACACGAAAAACGTGAATCTAACTTTGGCAAACCGAAGTTTTGAGACTCTTTTAAATATAATAAAACTAGATTGCTTTCTTAGGAATATAAATTCAATTTTATTTAAAAAATATCATAATGGTAAATAATCCTTTATGGCACATAAGAGGGGGAAATGACCTTAAGAGGGCCACTCGTTTTAAAGGATTAAATAGTATATAACTTATATCCCTATTCTAGAGGTACTTCACCTGGTAGTACCCAAATTTATAAAATTGAAACAATTTATAATATCCAAACACTATAAAACTCCCCGAAAGGGTATTGAAAAATGTGAAACAAAAATGGAATGGAATGGCAAGCAGTGGCATTTTACATTTATGGTTATGTGGGGGTGCAGCTACACATGTATGTGCGAAGCTTAGGGGCTAAACTGCCGGAAAATAAGGGGAGTGGGGAAGGGGGACGTGGCACTGCACACTGGTTGCATTAAAAGTGCACGTGTAATTAAGGTCAGCATCGTCGTCCAGCTAATTGGCCGAGCTGTACGGCAAAAGGTCCACAGCAACTTTGTTGGTCATAACTAAATTTGTTTTTGTTTCCCCAGCCTAGGGCCCTGTGCATATACCACAGTCACATGTGGAGCCACGATTCCTGGCATCCCGTTTCCTATATCCAAACCGCAAAAAGCTTTTAATCCCAGCCAGGTACTGGACAGTTGGAGTCGTAAAGCCTTATCATAATCTCCCTGACTAAGGGGACACATAAAGCCTATTCGACTGCTCAGAAAAATGGCTATAAATAGTTGTCTATAAGCTTGTGCAACTATAGTAATCGTTAGTTAAGGCAGCATAGCTGCTATGTCCTTAATCCTAAAGGACATCATAAAATATTAAGTTAGTGGTAAGGGCATTTGCTTTATTAGAAAGTAGCTTCATTTTCTTTTTAAACACTATTTAAGAATTTATTTTGAAGAAAACCATGAGTTATATTGAAAAGATTCCTTTTGTATTATATAAATGTTAAAGTAAATATTAAAACATATCAACTCTTAATTAAAAATACTGCAGAAAAGCTCTAAATATCACACGATTGTTCAAGTATCAAGTTACCTTACATACTATAACACTCATTCTGCTACTGGGTATCCTGGGTAGCCTTCCCTTTCCTTGACTGAATGTCCCTATTTTCAGCACAACTCATGGTGACATATATCTCACTTTACTTTCCCTTACATTAGACTATATATCCTCCTATAAAAATACACCCTCACGTGGTGTCTATTGCTCAGGCAAAGCCACAAGCCACACACACATAGACACTGAATAAAGGGAGGAACAACTTTTATAATAAAATTATTTGTTTGGGCACCGAAATAGACAACTTTTCAGCCGTACATTTCATTTGTGCGAAATGTCACTCCGGGGCATACTTTTGCCAAACACAACCTACAACAAGGACGAGTGCGGGGGACAGGACAAATGTTTGGCAAATTCTCAGCTTCATTTCGGGAGCCCGTCCTGTGGGGGATTCCTCCTCCACAATTAAACACTTGCCGGCTGGCTAAACATTTGCATTTAAATAAAAATGCATTGGGTTTTGTTGGCGCTTTTCATTAGCCCCGAGTATCCTTCTGTTTGCCTGTCTGACTGCGTCTGCTTGTCTGCCTTTCTGTTTGGCTGCCTGGCGCCCAAAGTGACTTTCAATGTAAACGTCGGGAGCTTTGTGCTGTTGACATTTGTGCGCCGCCAGACGACGACGACGTCACAAACAACGTCACGAACTCGCAGCGACGCAACGTCACAACATCCCATTCCCGGTGACACGGACGACGGCAACAATTTGCGATAAACATCTCAGCGGCATGCAAATCCCTTTTAGGAATTGCACAGGAGAGCACTCCAACTAAAGAGCTGCCGGCGGAGGGCAAAAAAGTGGGACGAGTCAAAGGACTAAGGACTTTGCCGGCAGCCAAGAATTAGCCATTAAGCATTCCTGAATAGGGAATCAACTAGCAGTTTTATTGGTTTAAGTTCTGGAACTGGGAATACCTTTGATTAGGCACAGTGAATTACGGAATCGGATAAATATAAACAGTGAACAGTGGCTAGAGTGCGTGCAGATCAGTCTTCTTGAAGGCTCCTCCAGTAGGCCCACAATTCGCACATGCTGAGCTTCCTCTCGCACTCGCAGGGTGGTATGGGAGCAAGTAGACCCACTGGCTGGCACTCGGAGAAGCTGGTTAGGCACAGTGAATTACGGAACCGGATAAATATAAACAGTGAACAGTGGCTAGAGTGCTTGCAGATCAGTCGTCTTGAAGGCTCCTCCAATAGGCCCATAATTCGCACATGCTGTGCTTCCTCTCGCACTCGCAGGGTGGTATGGGACAAAGTAGACCATCTATCTGGCACTCGGAGAAGCTGGGGTACGGCGTGCGCCTCTTCTTGCAGCAGGAGGGCGGATAAAAATGCTTACAGACGGGCGGAAACCGGGCAGTTTCGCATCCAGGTGTGGGGATCTTGCAGCAGGGCACCGGGCCCGTTCCCGGCAGATCGACTAGCTTCTCTTTTTTGAGCCGGCCGTCGGTGAGGGGATGCTGCCCGAACTCTACGCACTCGGGCGAGACGCTCGTCCGACGCAGCTTGCGCCGCGGCCGAACGGGATAGCACTTGGTCGCTTTGACAAACTTCTTTGGCAGAGCATAGCACTCGCACCAGGTGCGCTGGTACTTGCGTTCCTTCTTGTCGCTGGGCGTGTAGTGGTCCAGGTCCATGGGCAAGGGGGCCAGGCCGCAGGGGTCGTCCACGCATTCGTCGATCAAGACCTTGAGGCGCGGCTGGTTGCAGCGATTCTCCGAGCGACGCAACGCCATGTAACAAGGCACAGAGGAGGAAGGCTTCATCAGCTCCAGACGCCGCCGACGAAGACCAATCTTCTTTGTGTCGTACATGCGCGTAAACGTCAGCGATGCCAGCCTACTCTGCGAAAGCAGTGAACGGGAAGCGAACTGAATCACATTCATCTTGTTATTATTTATGGGATTTTTGTTTTTTGAACTTTGAATTTTGAAAACTTTGGCCGAAAAATGTAGAGCAGAATGCAGACAAAAGTCTACGTGCTCACCGCTCGACGTGTTGAAACCATATGACCCAGATAGTGGTTTGTCCCACTGACGGGAGCTTCGAGCGTAAGTCCAAGGCCTACTTTGGTATTCATTTTTGTTTTAGAGCATTTCATCTACATTACTTACCTTTTTCTGTCAGTGAGTAGCTTCAAGGAAGTCATGCAAAATTTTAAAGTTAAAACTACTATCAAAGAGAACGATCTTGGAATTGATAAAATTATTGAATTGAACTTCAAAGAAATTACATTAGAATTCTCATGCGTTTAATCTTTCGATATAAGTCCCTTATTCAAAGATGATTTAATCACCTTTAATATTACTTAGAAATAAATCCTGGGAAAGGTTGATTTTAAAAGAAAACTGTATGCTGCGATACTCAAGACAAAGATCTGTAACCTTAACTCTCCCAAAGGGGACAGTGTTATTTTATTCCCCCAATTTGTAATGCTCTCAATACGAAATATACTCTTTTATTTAATGTTTTGAAATAAATCCAATAGTTGCTCAAATCCTTAGACGAAACTGGATCCTTTCACCCTTCTCTGTTTGTAAAATATATAGGGGACTCGATCACCGATGCACCTCAGACTACTAAGATTTGGGGATGTCCTCAGTAAGCCATAATCAGATAAAAATTTAAAATTTGTTGCATCAGTCAAAAGAGTCAAACCGTGCAAATCGAGCACTTATGAATGGCACCGCTCACGCCGTCTTCCTTGCGCTCGTCCTTGATTTGGATGCATCCTGTCGGGTGCAGATCATTTGTCGTGGAAGCGCCTCCAGTGCGCCCACACGTCGCACAAGTTAGCCTTCTTCTCGCACTCGCAGGGTGGTATGGGATCGAGCAGACCCACTGGCTGGCACTCGGAGAAGCTGGGGTACTTGGTGCGCCGCTTCTTGCAGCAGGTGGGAGGAAAATATTGCAGACAGCTGGGATCCGCCCGGCCGCGTTTGCACCCAGGTGCGGGGATCTTGCAGCAAGACATCGCGCCCGTTCCCTTCAACTTCACTAGCTTCTCGGGTTTTTTGCGGCCCATGCCCTTAGTATTTATCGCCTCTTCGCAATCGCCCGAGGTGGCCACCACTGTCAGTTTGCGCCGCGGCCGATCGGGATAGCATTTCTTTAGGCTGACATGCTTCATTGGCAGAGCATAGCACTCGCACCAGGTGCGCTGGTACTTGCGAGCCTTCTTGTCGCTGGGCGTGTAGTGGTCCAGGTCCATGGGCAAGGGGGCCAACGCGCAGGGGTCTTCCAGGCATTCGTCGATCAAGATCTTGAGGCGCGGCTGGTTGCAGCGATTCTCCGAGCGTTTCAACGACATGTAGCATTCCACAGGAAGGTCCTCGTTCTTCTTCGCCTCAAGTCGCCGCCGACGAATTTCCATTTTAGTCCTTGTTGCGTCGTCATACATGCGCTTTATTGTTAACGTTGCCAGCTTTCTCTGCGACAGCAGCGTACGGGGCACAGACTGCATCGCACTCATCCTTACTAAAATTTTGTTCGAATTTAGCTTTTTCCAATTTTAAATTTTGAAAACTGGTCGAATAAGGAAGAGCCGAAGGAAGGCAATCGTCTACGTGCTCACCGCTCGATGTGTTGAAACCATATGACCCGGATAGTGCTTTGTCCCGCTGACGGGAACATGGAGCGTAAGTCCAGGGCCTACTTGGGTGCTTATTTTTGTCTTATAGCATTTCATCTACATTACCCATTTTTTTCTGTCGGTAAGTAGCTTCAAGGCGGTCATGCAAAATATTAAATTAAGTTAAACCAAAGAGAAGGATTTCGAAAATTGATTAAGTTATCCTTTAAAGCAAATTACTTGCCATTCTTGCATTATTCTTTCGATGTAAATCCCTTTTTATAGTGGTTTAATGATGTTATTTAATATTGTTTGAGAACATCCCATGCAGAGGTTTATTTTTTAATAGAAAACATGAGGATACTTTTCCACAAATGATGTAACCTGCAACTCTCCCAAATGGGCCATTGTATTAGCCCTATTTAAAACCCTCAAATCAAAATGCTCCCATTACGGAATATAATAATTTATTGGATATTTTTCTCCGAAGTCGCCATCTGCCGAAACTGGGTTTCTCCGATCTCTTTTCGTCCTGTGTATGCAGTGTTACCACCAGAGACTGCCTTCGACAGAGAATTTTCTTCTTCCTGACATGCTAAGAGCACTCTTCAAATCCTGCATCGGGCTTCTCACAGGCACCGCGCGTGCCCCTGGCTGCGAACCTGTACACCGAGCACATGGCGGGCACTGCCAGGCAGCGGCACTCAATTGGCCGGCCGAGGTCCAGCTCATCGTGCTGGCACTCCGAGAAGCTGGGGTACATGCACTGCCTGCGACGGCACCGCTGCCTTCGCGGAGCAAGCCGACAGTTGACTTTGGTGTTGTGAAGGTCGGGGCACTTGCAGAGCTTGAACCTGGGACACGCAGTAGATTTCCCGGTTGTGCCTATATTACAAGGCATGGGATAAAGCGTGGGACAGGGCTTCGGCTTGGGCTTGTGGTCACAAGAGTCGCCCACCACGCGATACGATCTCTCCGGCGGCACCTTGCGGCAGCAGCGCTTCTGCTTGCGCATGCTACACTCCACCCAGTACTTTTCGAACTTGCGGTCCAGGCTGGCACTGGGCCTGTACATGGTATCGTCCAGGCGCACGGCCAGAATGCAGGGATCCATGCAGTCAAACTCTGGCTTGTACTCGATCTCGCATCTGCCGTATTTGCCCAAGTCCCTTGGATGCTGCAGGGCCAGCTCTTTGTCCGTCTTGCAGGGCTCCAACTGCCGGTAGAACGGCGGCACGTGCACTTTCACGGGCCTGCACGAATCTTCCTTGCTGGACTTCTTGCTAGGTCGGAACTTGAAGCACTCCTTCTCACTCGATTCGGAATCGGAATGAGTGAGACGGCGTACAGCTGAACCTGCACCATTGAGCAGGCTTTCCACTCCTAACAAGAGCTTGGGCCGCATTGGTGTGGAGTTTTTAACCAAAAACATAACGGGACGAAAATTTTGAAGATGTTTCGAGGCGGGAGAAAGAAATTTGGATTGTTTGTGGCGAACGTTGGAGCTTGAACTGAGCCCTGATCCCCTAACGCTTCTCGGTCGTTGAGAGCGAAGTGTGGTCCAAGGCCACCTTGATCTGTATTTTTCTTCAAATTGGAATTCTATATTTTACATATAGTGAATCCATTTTGTAACTCTGTCGTTCTGTGGCTTTAGTTCCTGCATTTTTCGGAAGCTGTCGCGAATCGAACACGTCCCGAACCGTGCTCCAAATGGGTTTTTCTTGTTTATTCTGGAGTTAATTGCCGAACGCATTCGATGTCGGGCTGCCTTGATGTGCCAGCAAATAACAATAATAAAGAAAAAACATTGGCCTTCACTTCTCCTGCATTTCGGCCTCAACTTGTTTGCAAGTTAAATGCAAACAGAGCGAAGCACGAAAAAAGCATAGAAATCGCAGAAAAAAACAACAGAAATCCACTGGAATAAGTATTCGCTCTCGGGCAGTTTTCGCTTTTACGCCGATATTTTCATTGGTCTCGGTGCCCCGAAAGCCTCGTGTTCCCGGCCTGAGTGGCCATGCATGAGGGAGCCCATAAAATTGGGTCAATTGCTGTTAACAATTTGGCAGCGCAATCTTTTCGGCCGGTTTCGATTTCAAGGCGTTCCACAAAACACAACAAACAAAAGAAAAAAAAAACGAGAACGAAAACACAAAAAAATACCCATAAAAAACGAGCACGTACGGGGCGAACCTTTTGCAAAAAACAATTTCCGCATAGACTTGTTTGCCGGGAAAAGCGCGGCTGCTGCAATCGCAGCGGACCCGCGGGAAAAGTGCGGTGGAGTGGAAAGGGGGTCAGACCAGGCGGGGGAAATGCTCAAGTGGACGGTACAAAGTTGAACCAAGTGGACCCAGTGGTCAGGGGCCTGTACGCTAATTAATTAGTGCATTTTGTTTGTTATTCATTGTACGAGAGCGTTTCAAGCAGGGCCGGCTTAGTTCCCCAAAGGGTAGCAGCCAAGAGTTTTCCCCCGGCCGACTTTCAAGAGCTGTTCGCTCATAAAGGATCGAGCTGCAGCCACCAGCTGGGCATCACTTTCCCTAATCAACTGCTGCCTGGGAAGCCCGACCCCAATACGCCAGCTTTTGTTGCCTTTGAGTGACTGCCAATGAAGTTCCTGCCACTGCCACTGCCGCTGCCAGTGCCAGTGCCGCCCTTAAAGCCGAAATGGACTGCCCTGGACTCCCCCTTCGAAATGATTTCATTTACTTGCAATCAATGAAATTGCACTGATGCAATTTTGTTCTGGCCCCCAAAATAAACTGCAGAGAAGGAATGGAGTCCGGGAATGGAGACTGAGGGGGCCACGGAATGCGAATGGCGATGGCAAGAGTAACAGCTGAAGTAAGAGCAACTGCTGGCGGAGGGGTCACCTCAGTCTGTCTGTCACGCGTGCCTGGCAGCCGTGACAGGATTTGGTTGGCAGCCGGGAGCAGCGGCTAATGTCTGGCGACAGTCCCGGATCTCTGGGAATACCCGGGCCACCCGCCCGAGTCGGTGGAATTTCTCATATCGCAGCCAGACACGTAGCCTGCAACTGTGTGTGGACTGTGGATTGGGTTCGAGACGCAGAGAGATTTGTGAAAGATGTCAGGGCGACGCTGTGCCAGAGCCGAAAAATGAGCAGGAATCGTAGGCGGAGGTGAGTGTAGCCCGCCACCGCACTGTGCAACTACCATGTCCCCTTCCTCCTGCAGCCATTCCGACATTGCGAAGTCCTCGGAGGAAGAAGAGCCCGTCGCCCCTGCCGAACAATATGCAAATCGCGAGGCGAGATTACAGTCTAGATCTCTGTCAAGTCGGGAGCTCGTCTATAGAAATGACACTGGGAGGACTGCTGACCGCGGGCAGTCACATCAGAGGCTTAATGTGGCCGAGGGCCCAGAGGCGGGGTGTTGCGCCTCATCGCAGACACACAGCAAGTCGGAAAAGGCATCCAGAACTTTGTTGTACAGTACTCACAGTACTTCGGCTCATCGACACTTTCCCCACATACTTGTCGAGGCATCGGAGGAGACCAAAGGCAGGGATAGCGATGCCAGGGTTCCAGAGGAGGCTGATGATCGCCCTGTTATATCCTATATAACGGAGCCCATATCGGAATTGCCCGTTTTGGTGCCCATACCTGCCCAGCCATATTCACCTATCCCCGTTAAAGACTCTACGGCTTCCGTGGCATCCGAGAATCCACCGGCTTCAGCGCCCAGCTGGGCAGAATTTTTATGGGCAAGCGTAAGCCGCCTGCTAAGTTTTGCCACCATCAGGCCGAAGTCCGAGTCGAGCTTAGGGGAGGATCGGTCGCAGAGCGAGGTCACCATCAGTGGCAAGGATGAATACGATAGGGAGGAGCCACTTGTTACCAAGACGCAGAAGTATTACAAGAAGAGTAAGTGGAATGGCTACACGGAATGGTTTCCCCATATGCTAAACCCAAGTATTTGTGCAGGACCCCCCTTGATCTCGGTGTATGATGATTCGGAGGAGTCTTTGCGTGTTTCGCTCGGGAGCATAAAGCAGCAGTTGCCTCGCAAGGATACTGCTGCTTACTCGGCGGACACCGAATCACCGGGAATCATTAGCGAATATACTGCGGAAAAGCGGGCAGAAGGCCGACTGGAGACGCCATCGAGCTCCGACGAGCCTTACAGCCCGGGATTTAACGACCGGAATACGCTACATCTGCGCGAGGGTATGGTTTTTGTAAGTGAGTGGTTTGCCGGCTGAACCAATGATCGGCTGAGCCGCTGATCCGCTGACCTTGTGCCGCCCGCAGATCTACATGGTAATACCTCCGGATGGTGGCTACGGCTGGGTGATCATGGTGATCAGCTTCTTGTGCCAGCTGATCGTCGACGGCATCATCCTAACCATCGGCAGCATCTTGCCGGACATTGAAGAAGAGTTTAAAGTTTCCGAATCCGTAATGGTGTTTGTGGCCAGCGTCCAGATCGGTTGCTACTTCCTCAGCGGAGCCTTTTCCAGCATTCTGATCAGTAGGTTCGCCTTCCGGCCGGTGGCCATCAGCGGATCCATCTTATCCATGCTGGCCTTCGTGGCCGGCAGCTTCAGTCCGACCCTGGTCGTCCTAATACTGTTGTACAGTGCCATTGGTAAGCGGGAACTGAGCTGTGGTTGGGTCGCGAGAAGTTTCCCTTCTTCCTAAATAAAAACAGTTGACCCCGCAGGTGGCTGCGCCCTGAGCCTGATATGGTGCAGCTCGCAGCTCATTGTGGCCTGCTACTTCGAGCGCTATCGTCCGTTGGCCAATGGCTTCTCGTGCAGCGGCGCCGGAGCCGGTACCATCATATTCTCGCTGCTCAACAACTGGCTGGTGCCGATCATCGGCTGGCGGAACATGCTCCGGGTGCAGGCGGGCGCAATCTTCTTGGTCATGCTGATGGCCATCGCCTACGTGGAGGTCCGTCCAGTCCAGGTGGGGGTGTTGCCCGACAACTCTCTGGACAGCAGTCCGGAAGAGTATTACGGAAACTTCTACGTTCATGACTACCTGCGCGTGTCCCCCGCAAGTACCCGTGGCTCCGGGAGCCTGCTTAGCATCTATAATCCAGACCAGGACAAGAGCAAGTGGTGCCCTTGCTGCCGGAGGTGCAAACAACGGCGGAGGGAACGCAAGGAGTTGGAGCAGGAGCGTCGGGAAAATGAGCACAATCTGATTATCCGGACGTCGTACATAGAGCGCGATGATCTCTTCTACACGGGTCCCGCTGACTACGAAGCACCGCACAGCAAGGAGAAGATCGAGGGCAAGGAGATTCACCTGGTGGGAACGGACAAGAATGTAAGTGGCCACTCTAGTGGTGACTCCAACTACCATGAGTAACTCTTGGCCTGCCTGCCAAAACAGACACAACAGGTTAACTATGGCATTCAGCATATTAAGAAGGGTGACGATAGGAGATCCACGCCAGAAGCTGTCAAAGGAAGAGTATCAAGGGGGCAAAAACCACGAAAAAGCTGTGCCAGCAACAAGTTCGTGCTCATGCTGGCCCGGCTCTTCGACTATCACCTGTTCAAGCAGTTCGTGTTCCGGATCCTGGTCGTCTCCGCCTTACTTTATCCGATGGGCTTCAACATACCCTTTGTCTACTCCAAAGCCCGCACCAGGATTCATAAAGAATATGCGGTCCTGATTACCCCGGCCATCGGACTCACCAACTTTGCCTTCCGGATCATATGCGGCTTCGTGGCCTTCAAGCGGCGAAACTGGACGAGGAATATATGCGGTGGGGGCTTGGTCTTTGGCGGCTGCTTCGTCTTCGCGAGCGCCTTCTTTGGCCAGGATCTGGTGTGGTTCCAGATCCTCTACGGGCTTTGCTACGGCGTGGCGCCAGGTGGGTGAACCTTGCATGTTCTGTAGCCCTGAGAGAGTGTTACTTACTTCTACGTTTAGCTGTTTACTCCACCCTGCGAGCCATAATTTACGTGACGTACCTGGGTCTGCCCAAGCTGACCAACGCATTCGGGATCACGGCTCTGGCCATGGGCATCGGTGTCTTCGGAGGCACGACAATTGCCGGATTGTTGGTGGGCGATAGTCGCAATTATGCGGCAGCCTTCATATTCGCCGGAGTGTGCCTCATCACCTCCGGAATGCTGAAGCTCCTGTTGCCGTTGATGGTTAACTGTCACCACCAGCGAAAGATCCGGAAAGAGGAAACGTTAAGAAAAAGCACTCGCAAAACTGTACGGAAAAGCAGACCGGAACGGAATTAGTGAGGAAGTACTTCTAGTACTGTGTTCGAAAATTTAGAATAAATGATTTTATATTACCTAGATAACAATTACTACGATTACAGCAAACCCCTTAGGACAACAAGGAAAACTCCAATTTGGTTTCTTTTTGGGGTTGACTTTTATTGCAATCCATTTAAAGTTATTAGTTAGCTTAGTTTACATCTAATATTAGCTTAGTTGCTGAACTACACACATTGGCTCCACGCTTATAGTTTCCAGTGTGCTGCTGTATTTGGTTTTTCATTTCATTTTTGGTTTTTGTTTTGGTTTTGTTTCCATTTTCCTTGTTTGGGTATGCAAATTTTCACGCTTCCTTCTGTTACTGCACCTTCCTCACTTTGATTTGCTTTCTAAACTTTGTACGTGTCTACTGTTCAATTTTCTTTTTTATTTTCTCTGTTTTTTTCTCTTTCCTTGTTTGTCATATTTTATCATGATGATTTTTTACATATTATTTAGAGCTAAAGCAACCAAAGGATCAATGTAAATCAAGACGAACGCATAAACCCAAAAATGTTAAAGACGAATGGCCTTCATCCTTTTGTCCTCTGTCTAAATCCTTTTGTGTTTTAAATATTGTCAGTAGTCTTCCCATCTAGCCATCGCCGTCTTCAATTTATTCCACCTGCTCACCATGGATGTCTTTGCTTTTGCGGGCTGCTCTAAAATCAATTTCGTATGATAATCTAAATTTAAATTAAAATCTCATGGCGGGATGATCCACACTCTTCCCCAAATGGCCTGGCTGGTCTTTCTTGTTCACACAGAAAAAGCAATTCTTACGCCTTAAATTAAAATTATATTTATATAGACTCCGCGGGACCCGTTCATGTATCGGAATCGGACCTGTAATGGAAGCAAAGGATAAATATTTAAGGAAATATATAGGGAAATCCCTTCTTATCCTGGAAAAAAAAGTTGTTCCAACTTACCAATTAAAATAGGTCTGCGACCCGTGACAATTACGCTCGGTGCCGCACCACTTGGACTGCTGGAGCGCCGGACAGGGTCGTCCGCCCCGCTTGCCATGCTTGATCACCTTGCGGTAGCGATGCATCTCGCCAATGCCGCAACTCTTGCTGCAGGCCGTCCACTCCGACCAGTGGCTCACCCGACAGTCGCGGCGCCGCTGTGACGAGCTCCTCCGGCGGGAGGGCGTGCCACCGCCGGCTCCATTCGTGGACTGGGACTGGGACTGGGTCAGGTTGGAGGTATTGAGGCTGTTGCCGGCATCCGTGGCACGCCGATAGCTGCTGGCAATGCTCTGCAGGATGGCATGCTTGTCGTTCTTGGGCACCACACTGACCACCTGACCAGGAGCCGGCTGCTGGCTGTTGTTGTAGTTGAAGCTGCAAGGGGAAAGTGAAATATTTTCAGTGACTTTTACTACAGGAATGCCGGAAGTTAATTAGCTGGCCTGCGATTCCGTATCTTTCAATTAAATTTCAACAAATATTTTAGGTTTAATTTAGAATTAATAATGTATTTTAACAAAAGACGTATATTTTTCTTAACTTAATTTTACAAGCAAAATGCTACGTGGCATTTCATTTCCTACTGAATTTGCTTTAGTGGCTTAACTTGCCGCCGCTAACGGACTGCCATATTACACATACGCCCCGTGTGACGAGGCTTCCTTATTTGGGCTAAGGTGTGCCTGCCGTTGCCTGCTCACGTTTGTTATTTCAGCACATCAACTGTGGAAAATTTCAATTTAAATTTGCCTTTTGCCAGCCTTCGTGCCTGACAGACACTGAGCCTGGGAGGACCACAGTCCCAGGATGGGTCCCATTCCCTTGCCGAACTCGATCCACGACGTTTGGCTGTGGCGCTGCCTGGCTTCCTTCCTTCCTGCCTTCCTTCCTGGGCAACTTCCGTGTTTTGTTTCCTGCAGTTTTTCGTTTATTTGCATACACATGCCGCCGCCACCGCCGCCGCCACCGCCGCTGCTGCCGCGTGCAAAATCGCGCAAATAATAATAAAAAATCAAAAGGCAGACGGAACAGGACGAACAGGCGCAGTCAGACTCTGACGAAAGGAGAGCAAAGGAGCAGGCAGCGAGGAGCAGGACTGGCAAATAAATTGGCAAAAAATATTGAAAGACCCAGAGAAGGAACGCGAAAGCGCCATGGGCCCGACGAAAATAATGAGGAAAATTCCCAAATTGAAATTACATACAGCATTTTTCCTTTTTTTTCTCATTTTGGGTTCCGTCTTTTCCATTTCAGCCAGCGTAGCAAGGCGAGTACCTTTCGCAGGCTTTTGAGTTTTCTTCCTGGGAACATGGAAGTTATTAGCGACAATTTGCTTCGATCATGTTCCCGGCAATTACCGTTAGATGAGCACATCAAAATGTATTAAGTAAATGTTGTTTCACGAGCAATTTTCATTTGCATTTTCACCCAGCTGGCTCAGATGGCTCGGCTGGGGGAAAAGTGACTCAGGGCCTTCGGACATGTGACGGGGAAATTGCTCATCAAGTCGAGGCGAATTTGTTTTTCAAATTGCAAAAAAGCGTCAGCAAAATCGGATTAATATATGTTATGCATATATATAGTAATTTGTTTGTCCCACCCTGCATAATTGAACTGACAATTGTTTTCAATTTGTCAGTTTTCAATTCAATTACTTGTATGTATTTGTCAGGAATATTGGATGAGAAAATCATCGGGAAAATATTCAATTATGACAAAGCAATTAAAAAGCTTAAATTAAATAAAATTAGTAGCAATCTATGTAAATTAAACAACAAATTTGTGACACAAAAACAAATGATTCATCAACTCTAACTTAAGAAAATGTAAAATTTTTGAGACCATTTATAGTTTGTCTCAAATTTTCCTACTCAGACTAATTTTCCACAAAATTAACGTATTATAATTTTATTTTATTTTATTTAACATAACAGTAACCCAAATAAATTATTTTATTTCACTAATATAATCCATACAATCGTAGTTCATAATTCTATATTGCAACACACAATTACACATTTTCCATTTCCCATTTTCCAAGTTCGATCTGAAATCAGAGAATCGTGCAGCAGAAAACCTCTCCAGAGGGTTGGGCATACACAGTGGCTACCGGCGGCTGGGCACCCACCACAACGGTGGGTCTCATTGGAGGCGGTGCCACAACCACGGGTGGTGGTGGCGGTGCTCCAATGATGACAGCTGGCGGCGGCGGCGGTGCAATCACCACGGGCGGAGGAGCAAAGCCAATGCCCACTCCTACGGGCGGTGGGCGCGGTGGTCCGCCGATGTTGATACCCACATTTACACGCGGTGGCGGTGGCCCGTAGGCGATTCCTGGTCCCTGGCGAGGTGGTCCTCCGTAGCCACGTCCTGGGGGTGGCATCTTGACCGGTGGCTAACGACTGACTGACTGGCCAGCACTTTCTAGACGATTGGCTTCTTGGGTTCCGCAAAGGCCCTTATCTTTGCCGCTGCCTCGAGTGGCCGCTGGTAATTAACTATCAATTACTGTGATTTCGATTCAGTTTCTTTTTTATTTTTCGGGGGCCTCTGTTTCTTCCGCTGATTAGATATGCGATAGGCGAAAGCGGGGGAGCTTACACCCCCAGGCTGATAAGGGAAACACTCGGTTAGCGATAAGATTTCGTTTAATTAAATTTATTTGATGGGCTTGTATGATATGCATTCCGACTCTGATATGGTTCTGATTCATGGATTTCACTTGCCTTGCCTTGGGGGAAGCCCCTGACCTCGGGATCTAGGAAATGGTGCATTTGCAAGGGCAACATTTTCGTTTCGGTGGCTCGGCTGCTACGTCCCTCTTCTGCATGGGTGCCTCCGTTGGCTGCTCCTGCTGGTTTTGGGGATTATTCTCCTGGGTCAAGGCCGCACTCAGGGAATATCTTTTGCCGAATTTGTCGTTACTCTGCTGTGAAATTTCTCCGACCAAAACGGTTCCAATGGGAGTGGGAGGCACCACAATCTCCTCCGTGACTTCTACGACTTCCGTAACATTGCCGTTCGGAGAAGACTCCACAAGGATCTCCCTTTCCACCACTTCTACAACGGGAGGATCGTCTATAACCAGATCGGTTAGGATAAAGCTATTAAGAGGCTTTGTCTTTGGTTGGGTATTGGCAGGTGGTGGAGTTGGGGTCGGAGTAACATCCACGGACTCCACAATTACCTCCGCCTGCTGCTGACTCGGTGGAGGTATTCTCAGTTTAAGTGGAGGAGTAGACGGAGAACTGGGTGCTGGAGTAACATCCAGGGATTCCACAATCACTGCTGTTTCCGCTAGACTTGGTCGGGGAACAAAGCCCATCTCGACAGGTTCTTGCAGTGAAGGACTTTGTGGTGGTGTATTTAATGGCGTAACTTCCACAATCTCCACATATGCCTCGGCTTCGCTCAAGCTCTTCACTTCCACCTCGGGACTTTGCTGGGCTGTGTAATACGAGTTGACTTCCTCAACTTCCACATAGTTATCGGTTTCGATAAGACTCTCTCGAGAGATAAAGGGAAACTGTTCCGGCGGAGGAGATGACGTTGGTGTAACCTCCAGCGATTCCACCACCAGTTCTTGCACCATGCTGGAGCGGGGCATAAAATTAGTGGTTACCACTGACCGCAGTGGGGCATCTGGAATGGTTTCGATCTCTTCCACAATAGTTTCCACAATTTCAGGCTCTTCGGGCTGTTGGACTTCAATATTTTCAACAATACTTTCTACGAAGCCGGTCTGGGGAATTAAATCGATTTGAACTGGGGGTGGCACTGGTGGACTCACTTCAACGACTTCTATGTCTTCTACAATTGATTCCACGTACCCTGATCGAGGTGGGAAGCCAATAGGCAGAGGTGGTCTCAGGGGAGGATCTTCCTCTTCTGTGACTTGGATATTTTCCACAATGGATTCCACTAAGCCAGCTTTGACAGGGACTTCAATTGCAATAGGAGGTGTAACTGGAGGACTCACTTCCTCTGTGACTTCTATAGTTTCCACAATGGACTCTACCAAGCCAGGTTGAGCCACCATCGGAACCACTGGTTGTGGAGTTTCCACTACTGGTGGGACTTCAATGGTCTCCACAATTGATTCTACGAATCCCGATCGAGACAGGTATTCACTTTGTACTGGAGGCCTTAAAGGAGGATCCACTTCTGTGGTGATTTCTATATTCTCTATGATTGATTCTACATTGCCAGGCTGAGGATTGAATTCAGTTTGCACAGGTAACATGAAGGGAGGATCCTCTTCTTCAACTTCAATATTTTCCACAATCGATTCCACAAAACTTGCCTTTGGAACTGCATTTTGAACTGGAATTTGGATAACAGGTTCGGGCTGTGTGACTTCTATATTCTCTACAATGGATTCAACATAGGTGGGCTCTGAATCGAAGCCATTAGCTGGCAGCAGGAAGGGAGAATCAGCTTCTGTCGTAACATCAATAGTTTCCACAACGGTTTCCCCTTCGGCATCAAAACCATTGGTTGGGAGTAGAAAAGGTGAGTCGGCATCTATAGACTCCACAACAGATTCAACTACAACTTCTCCTGGATTGGGGTTCTGTACAGGAATATCCTCTTTGGTAACTTGAATATCCTCCACAATTGTTTCCACTAATCCTCCTGACTTGGGGTAATAAACCTTTGGAGCTGGAGCTGGAGCCTGAAGAGCCTGTGATGCAGCAGCCACTTCGATATTTTCTATAATTCTGGCCACAAATCCCGGCTGAGGAACGAATTCCGGTTCCTGTTTAATCTGAGCTGGAGCTGGAGCTGCAACCACTGTCACTGTCTCCACAACGGTCTCTGTGGGAACAAGATTCACCCTGGGAATGTAAGAGAATGGTGGGGGATCCTCTGATTCCACAATTATATCCGTTTGTACCACTTCGGCGATGGGGGAAAGCGAAGAAGGCTGCTGAACTCCCGACGGAAAGAAACCCGTCTGCACTTTGAGCTGTGGTGGTGCATAAGCCGGAGGATCCACTTGGTCAACGATGATTTCCTCCTGCACCACCCTTGTGTGTTTCAGGGATTCCCTTGTGGTCTCTTTGGTCTCCGTTTGCCACACAACTGTTGTGAATTCATCAGAAGCCGAAGTGGTGTCCAAAATCTCCTCTGCTTCCTTCTCCGCCGAGAGATCCAGATCCGTAGAGGGATTGGGAGAGGGCTGGGTCCAAAAGGCTTGGGGTTTCCAGACCACATTGAAATCCACTTCGTCCTCCTCGTCGGTGGGCGTGAGAAAGGGCGGAGATGTCTCCGGCAGGGGGGGCGGCGGCGACGCCTTCTGCTTGTGATGATGATGATGATGATGGTGATGCTGCTTGCTCCGGGGCTTGGCTTCTGCGTCCAGAACAATCACCTCCTCGGTCTCCACGACCTCCACATTCTCCTGTCGCTGGTGATGATGATGGGACCGATGGTGATGGTGATGATGTCGATGCTTTGGAGCCGGAGATCCCTCGGTGATGTTGACCACCTCGATGGTCTCCTGGATCGTGCCACTGCTGGTGGCTATAGTTTCTATCGTTTCGTTAACACTTCGCTCCTCCACGATGGTCGTCTTCATTTTGTCTCGTTTTCGTTGTGCCCATTAACCATAACTGAAACCTGAAATGCTTTGTTCGGCCCATTTATACTCGGTGTTTATGTCATTGGAAATGTATTTTCATGCGTTAAATCCTTGGTTACAGATAAGATAGTTACTATATCTATATCTAAGCAATGTGGCAACTATTTGTCTTCGACCCCGACGGCTGTTGTTCTTCTTCTGGCCTTTGCTGTTGGTTTTCGTTCCCTAAAAAAAATTGTTTAGGCTTATGCTTTGACCATAACACTTCGGACCGGGTTTTCCGTTTCCCTTACTGTTAATTGAGTTTGCGGAATTTTGCGCCTGTCGTTGACGCCGCTGGTTGTGGTTGGCTGCTCCGGCGATTACCGTGAAAGTGGCTGGCGGGACTCCGGACATGTTGCTGGCACTTAACTCTTCGTCTGATTACACTCGATGGCCGGCCATTCCTCCAGTTTTATAGGCCACCCGCGACGACAACGACGACGGTGGCGGATCCATCGATAAGATAGTAATTACTACAGAGCTGGTCCGCATGCGAGTACGGTATTTGGCAGAGTTATCACGGCTGCCGCCCCCAGGCCTGGGCTTTGTTTCCGCCCCTGTCAAAGTGCCAGGAGAGGCTCGCTCTTGGCACTCGAACACGTCCCGGGATTGTCATTAAATATGCAGGTTACCAGTGCCAATGGTGCCAAAATCCACTCGGCCAAAAGTGGCACAAAAATAGACCGGAGCGGGCCGGAAGGGAAGGAACGGAGCCCGGGCTCTGCCCTGGATGCTGGATAAGACTGGCACTGTTAGCAGGGATTAGTTTGTAGTTCGCCTCTCGCCGAGTTTTCTGGGGCGGCTTTTTAAAGATGCAGCATTACCCAGGTACGTGCCAGCAGGGCCACTATCCTCCTGCTCCCGCTGCCGCTGCTGCTCCTCAGAAAGTGGTGTAATGCGCCTTTGGAGTGTGCCAGAAAAGCTGTTTTCTTTCCACCCACTCGCCCGTTGTTTTTCCAACAGCTCGGGGCTGGGCACGTCGCTTTAAATATGTGAATGCGAATATCCTAGCACACACATATATCCCAGAGTGTTGAAAGTAGTTGGTCTTGAGTTAGGGGAAAGCACTTTGCGCATATGTTAAATAGGGCCAATTGAGGCGCTTTCTGCACTCCGGAACAGATTACGTATACGCAGTCTGGCATTTAAAGTTTAGTCTTGGCCTGAAACCTAAGCTTAAGTCTTTTACGCATTTTATGTCAACGGTTGCCAGTTTAGGGAAGCATTTCTAACAGACAATATAGTTACACTGGGGCCAGCCCGACAATATCTTTTGATTAATCATTTGTTTTCGTCCATTGATAAAAAGAAGATAACGCCTTTTGTACCCGTTTGTTTATGGTGTGCTTAACACACTGACATTGTAATTTTCATTCGGAAATTCAAGGCTGTGGAGCCCTGAATTGTTTGTGGTTGCTAACTCAAGGAAATTGGTTATAAACTTGCTTAAGGTATGTGTTATTTTTTATGAATTTTCTTTGAAAAACTAGAACTTCCGGTAAACATTTAGAAACTCTGCAGATCTAAGAAAGAATGAATGTTTAATTATAAAATAAACTAATGACTAATTTCTTATTGTCTTTCCTAGGCTGACAGACACACATGCTTAAAAGCAGAACTATGTTTTGGGAAGACCTTTTCTTGGGAATATTTTGCTTTGCTTTTATTTCTAATATTTTTGTTTTAAGTATTCATTAAATGCTAAACAATTCCTTAATTAACTTCTTATATTTTCTATTGACCAACGCCTTTCCCCTAATTAAGCTTAACTAACTCATGACTTTAGTCGCATTTATGGCACTTACTTGGGATTCATTTTGGCCAACAGCTGGGAGCGAATGCGCTGCCTCTCGTCGTACTGCTGCAACTGTTGCTGCTGGTGCTGCTGCTGCTGTTGCTGCTGCTGCGACTGCTGCTGCTCCGTTTGCCGCTCCCGCTCGATGCTGGCGGAGAGCTCGTTGTTCATCTCGACGTGGTTGTGCTCCGCATCCAGGTGCGTCTGGGTCTGGACCGTCTCGTACTTGCGATCGTCCTCGGCAATGTTGAACACCTCGCTCAGCTCGTACTCCTTCAGCTGGAAGCAGATGGAGGAGAGGAAGGTGGCGGAATGTTAGTCCCCGGGTCCAGACACATGTGCAGCATATTAATTTACGGGGATTATGTGCCCGGCATCGGCAACACTGTAAGCGGGATGCGTGATGCCGAATGCCAGGAGAGGGAGCAGGACATGGCAGCCAAGGAGCGCGACTGGGGACTAGGGACTAGGGACTGGGACACGGTGTGCAGGTGCTCTTAACGCGCTGCTAATTTCAATTTGTGGCAAATATTGACACAGCCACAGGGGTGCAGCAGGAGAGGCCAGGAATGGCCAGGAATGTCAATGGCACGAGAGGGTCCTGAAAATCCGACAGGATTTTGGTTTAGACACAAGGGAATTCCAGGAAAATGTGGCTTGTAAAAGCTTACAGCTTAATGCATGAGATGTGTCATTATAAAACCCTGAATATACTTGAAAAATATATAGAAAACGTAGAAAATTATCGAAGAACTTTATATAAGGTAAAAGACTTTAGATTCTATCCGTAAAATTCACAGTAAAAACCTCATTTCGCTTAGAGTATTTTAAGCACGATCCTGCTCGCTAGAAACTTGAAAGTTTTCCCCCTGAAAACACTCTACCTTTTCCCACTTTTCTCCCAAACAATATACCTCATTTTCGCAGACATTTCGAGGGTGTGGAAAACTTTGTTTGGTGCGCTGTCGCGCATTTTAATTTATTTGTTTGGGCCGCTGTCATTTTCTATACACAATACGCAGTGTTATTGTTGTCCCCACCGCTTTCATTCGTTCTTTTTTCTGTGGCTTATCTTGGTCCACCTTTTTGGAACCAGTGGAAGGTACCTACATTCTGCAAATGCGTCGACAGCGGCGCCAACAACCACAAACAAAACGCTAAGGCAAAAAGCGTAAAAAAACCTAAAAAAAAAAGAAAACAATACAGAAGAGCCGCGTGTTGCTTTTGTGGCATTAAAATACACAATAATCCAGCACACACAAAAAGCTAGAACGCGGCAAGGGGGGCCCCGGTCGGGCTTGTTGGAAAAACTGTGAAATTCCTTGTGGATTACCCAGACGGCGAGTGAAACCCCCCGAATTCCTAGCTGCCGAGATTACGTGCCTTTTGCCATTTTACCATTCACTAAATGACACACAAATATTCCAGCAATCCGGCCTCGGCCGCACAAAATTTAAGAATTTAATGCCCAACTACCTCGATTTGGGGGGAAGCAAATCAACACATAATTACACTAGGACCTGGGACATGTGCTGGCCATAAAATAAAGCATATAAGTAAATAACTTTCCATTCTGTTGGCCATAAACAGAAGTCGGCTCTGCCTTGGGTGGTTGCGGCTGCTTCGACAATAATGAAATGCCAGACTATTTGTCTCGAAAATACGAATTTCTGTTGCCCTGAGGGTCGGGAGTCTTACAAAAAGGCTTACAAATTCAGTTGGCTGACCAGTTAAAGATGAAAACTAAGCAAATATGCTTAATTAGTACCTGGAACTTAATTGGATTTTATAATTGATAAATGACATTCCAAGAAAATGGCAAAATCGAAGAGTAAATTAAATCGCATTAAATAGGTTATTCAGTGAAGTGAAATGCCAGAAACGATTGTATATTTGAACAATTATTTTTGCTTTAAATAAAAGTAGAGCCCAAGTTAGGAGACTAGCTGAAATACCCCACCAAAAAAGCACTTCCCAAAGGAGTGGAGGCTTTCACACGCCCACTTTGCAAAGCCTAGAAAATAAAACTAAAATTAGTAGTGTCAAAAAGGCGTTACAATAATACGAGCTGCAGCCACAACCACCAACAAATAAAGAATAATGACCGCACGTACAGTGGGCGACTGACACGCCCATAGACATAAACTGTCTTTACAGTCAGAGAAAAATATTATTTAAAGGAAAGTGCAATTAAGCAGCATAAAAACAAGTAGAGTCAGGGATTATTTCAACTCTTAATTTCTCGATTTCAAATACTTTTCCTTACTCTCTTCTTAATTTAATAATTAAATATATTCTTATATAGTTTTCATTAACAATTCAAAAGCATTTCCCTCTGTGCTCTTTTCAAATAAACTATGCAAACGTAGTCGAAACATCTGGCCCTAAGGGGGACGCAGTCGGGGAAAATGGACGTAGAGCCCGAGGCATAAATTTTATGTGCGCTTCCTTCGGCCACACATAAAAGCAATTTTGATGAGCGACCCAGGGCATTGTAGCCGTAAGTGCGCCACTTTCTGGATGTCTTGGATGTCCAGCAATATAATTACAATGCTCGAATTCCTTGGTCCGTCCTGCTCCTGCTCCTGCTCCTGCCCCCTGTACCGCACATCCTTGCCCCGAATGTATATCCTTCTGTACTATATTGGGGCGTTTTTACTGCCGTCGAGGGTTCTTTGTTGCACTGCCGAACGGAATGGCTCACCACGTCCTCCACGTCCTGTGTCCCCGGGTCCTTTGTGTCTGGCAGGCCTAATGGATTGGCATTTATTAAGGAGTGCAGAATAATGTTTATTGCAGCGCTTGAAAACAATGGCAAATACGGCTGGGGCCCTATATAAGGATAATGCAGGACGTGTTTCGAGGCGAGGTAAGTGAAATGCGAAACAGTTTCCTTCTGGTTTAAGCCGGCAATATGGGAATTCAATCAATTGGGTATTACTTCTAATCGAAAAAGTAAGTGGTAGCATATGCCAATGGAAATCTATTCAATTAACATGGATGTTTTAATCTACAAGTACTACTAACTATTAATAACTATTTTAAATGCTAATAAAAATAAATTATTATTCCTTTCTAAGTCCTTAATCTGCAATTTTAGTAAAGCTAATTCAATAACACTATTAAACCCTGTTTATAACTGATACCAAATGAATGCTATGAAAAATGTACTAAGTGTAATATTTATGTTTTGTTTCGTTTTGTTTTCATTTACTCTGACACTTTTATACAGTTAAATAATTGTCCTTGTGGTCTGGATGATAAAAATAGGTAATGAAGGCTTATTTAGCTTTGCACTCAATAATAATTTATTTTAAATGAATGCCACTCAAAAAGCTTTTATTTAACATAACACTTTGGTATTCATACATTTTAAGTATTTTTAAGTTATAATTTGAAGTTTGTAGATAAAGAAAAACCAACATTTTATTTATACTCAGCACTTTTTAATTCAATAAAACTGAAAATCGAGTAGAATATGATTTCCTGCCAAACTATTTTAATTAGTTTTTACTTCCTCTTGACACATTCATTAATTTTTAGATCATTTCTTAATTCCATAATTTCTAATTCAATTTGTAACTTTGAAAGCCGAACCAAATGAATATTAATTTCGGGAAACGCGACTGTCAGCGGCTTTAATTTGTTTACATTTCCTCTTAACACATTTTTGCATTTCCCGGTGAAATTCAGCACGCAAATAATTATAAGGTAATTAGCATTATTTCCGACATTTTTTTTGTCCCGCTGCCCATTTCGTATTTCCCTGCGTTTCTTTTTATTTACTTTTTTTCTCGACGCCCGATCCCGGGAGCGAACTCAACTGATTTATAAAGCGCATTAATACCCAGGATACGCCCCTCCGCACGCACACCCGCACACCCGCACTCCCGCACACCCTTGTGCCACAGCACACACACTCGAAACACGCACAGCCATTACACATGTTTGCACGGTATGTTTATGTGTGCTGTTGACGCCATTGTAATGCTAATGGCTCATTAGCACTTTGATTTTTTCGCTCGGGATTTTTTCTCTCGGTTTTTGGTTTTTCGAAAAAGTCATTAGGGTTGCCCCGAGTGGCGGGAAAGGCATTTTGACTGCTAATTTGCTGTTAATTAACTTGTTTAACCTTTTTTTGCCTGGCTCCTGGCAGGCTCCTTCTCCTCCACTTCACTCACCTTGATAAACTGGAACGTGGCGATGGGCGGCAGGCGCTTGCTCTTCGGATAATAAAAGCTGCCCGCCGGATGGCCAGGATAACGCGAGGTGATCCGATAGATGACACCCTGCGGTGCCGTTGGCCAATTTGGAGCCGTGAAGGTGAACCCGTTGTCCGTGCCGGCGTCCAAGGGATCCAGCTCAACGGTCACGGTATCGATCCAGGAGCCACCCACGCAGAGCTGAAAGGAAATGTAGTCTTAAGCCAGGAAATGCAGAGATTTTTGTGGTCAGGCTAATTAAATTAATTACAAGCTTCAATCTTAAAGATTTTTCTGTTTGTACTATAAAAATAACCCTTAAGTTTCACCAAAAAAAACATCCTTTAACTGCAGAAATAATTTCCAGCGAGGTTGCCTGACAACCAATAAATATTTTCAAAGCGAATTTACGCATGACGGGGCTAGTTAATTAAAATTATACAATAGCCAAACAATTATGTTTAAACAGGATAGTAAATTCAAAAACGATATTAAATTGATTAAAAACCAATTTCGCATTTTGCTTGGGGGAAATATTTCTTTAAATGCTAATTAATTCAGTGTTAAAACGGTTTTTACAAAGGGTTTTTTGCTAAATGGTAACTAATAATCCGGAAAAAAATTCGGCCTTTGACAAATTGCTATTAACTATTAACTATTTTTTAATCTCATTAAATTAGGGACACATATGGATAGTTTTTATTTAATGAATTTCGCAGTGGAGCTCTTAAAGAGAATCTTTAAACACTCTTATTGATCTATGTATATTTTTCAGGGAAGTAAAGTCTTCTGAAACATATTCAAATTAATACAGAAAAATCTAATTTTATTTTCCTGAAAATGGAAATTAAATCAACTACTTTATGGCAATATTTTCCTCAATTTTCAGAAGCCACCGCAATAATTCCACCGCCTATTGAGTGTGTGCGATGCAGTTGGGATACCTTCTCTTTTCAGTTTTTTTGCTTCTGGGGCTTTGTGTTTTATGCTACGTCTGTTGCGGCCTGTATTTTGTGGCGCATTGATGGCCAATTCTCACCTCGAACGAATCCACGCCGATGTACCAATCCGGCGAGGGAACAATGCGTGTCATTAGCGAGACCAGGCTGTGATTGCTGTCGACAAACACCTTCGCCTCGCTGCGCCCGGCGCCCAATGGAATCGCCGGCATGCTGAACTCGTCGAACACACTTCGCTCCTGAACGGGGGAACCGCCAGATGGGGATGTGGAGGTGGAGCTGGTGGCACTGCTGCTCACTGTCGGGGATTTGCCTGTCTGCATCTGCTGCTGTTGCTGTTCGCCGGCATTGCTGTCCAGCAGATCCGAGCGACCCGTCTCCGCAAACTGTTTGACGGCCGCCGTCGCCGGCTGTCCGATGTGGTACAGTGCATAGTTGGCGTTGTGGGTGCGACCTGCAGGCGAGAAAATGGAAAAACCAGATCATCAGTGGTCAGTGCTGGGCAGTTTTAGTTAGTTTCAAGTCAAATAGATTGGTATTTTCCGAATATTTCAGCTATTTTGTAACGAGTTTTATATAATATTTTATACAATATTCTGGATCCAAGAAGCAGCTTAAATTTATTTATTTCCTTTCAACTTTACTTATTTTCTAGCTTTTTTTTTAAGCAGCAGAGCTGCCAACACTGCTTATCGGTGGCAAGTCATTAAAATTTAATGAGCTTTAAAAACCAAACAGAAAGAAATGCTGCAAAATTTGCAAATATTTGCAATTTAGCAGCTCGTTGTCACTTCTCCCATTCTCCACGATTGCAGGGGAAGATTTTCTGTTTTTGTGCGAGCTTTTCAGCGGTTCGCAATGGTGTCAACTTAAGTGGCAGATTACGTATACGCAGTGGCTGGCGTCGAATTAAAGCGAAAATTGTTCGGCGAGAGTTGGGCGTTGAATAAATGGTTGCTATGGGAAATCGGTATGGGAAATTGGGAAAATACTTAATCGTATGTAAAAGAGTGACAATAATTGAAGAGTTTCGAGAGCAGGGCGGCAGCTGTGAAGCGGCTTGGGGAAATAAATGTGAATATACAGGAGTAAATATTTAAAAGGAATAATTTTTTGTAGGAGGAATAAGAGCTCTTTGATGGTAGAAATAATGTTTTCACCTTGTGAGTATTTATTTTAATTTTGAATTTAAGGAATGTTTAATATTTAAACTTAGATAAAACAGTTTTATTCGAATTTATTGTTTATGGTTTTCTAACGTGAAACTTTCTTTGCTGTAACCTAGCTGTAAGCCTCTCTGATTACTTAACCAAGGGCCAAACTCCATCTATTTGATTAGCTCCTGAAGTTTATTTCGCTCCTTTAAGTCCCTGCAACCTCCTGGCCATATTTATCCTTTGCCTTTGCTCCCGCGCCGCAAGTAATTTAAAACTGCTGCGCTCCAATTCGCGCTGGGCCTCAAAGAGTGTCAACCCAACCCAAGCCCATTAACCTCCCATGAAACCGACAGCCCTTCCAGAAGCTCCAGGGAGAAGGGCAGAAGAGCGCAGAGGAGAGGGCACATCCTGCAGTGGCCTTTGATGTTGGGCCTGCGGTTTTTTGTTTGCATGCTCCTCTTTGGAGGTCTCAGGATCTCGGCCTCATCGAGTAACCTCAACACCAACACCAACACCAACACCAACAGCAACAGCAACACATCCCTAGCTCGGCTCTTATTTGTCTTCAATTAACATTGCAACATGCCACTTGTGCCACTTTTGCCGCTTTGTCTTCTTTCATCTGTCATTTCATTGCGAGATATTTCTTTGCGCTTTTCATTTCGCTGGCTTTTCTTTTCGCCCCTTTCCGTTTCGTTTCCGCTTTGCTGCCGCCAGCTTATTTATTAGTTTTCTCCGCTCTCTGTGGACTTATTTTTAATTCGCAATTTTTTTGTGCGAGTGTAAGACGGCAGAGTTCTTTGACAACAAGCCGTGACGATGGCGGCGGACTAATGAAAGACCAAAACTACAAAGCATATTTCAGCCCTTTCAATGTTTGCGCTTTTGTAAAAAGCCGCCAGTCGCTGAGCGTTTTCCCAGACCAGCGAACTATGTCAAATAAATATTATATATTTTCGCTGGCATACTTTTCTCCACCTTCCTGGCCCTGGCACTCCGTGTAATTGACAAGTTCCGTAGCATACTCTCGGGTCAATACAGCTGCCCAATGTGGATTGTGTAAAAAAGTTGCCGAAAAAGGTGCTGTCCGGGGAGTTTCAGAAAAGTTTCTGGGGATTTTCAGCAGATTTTGTTGCATATTGGTGAAAGGTGCAAAGGGGGCGGAGGGGGAAGGAAGGCGGATTGGCTAATAAATTGATTCTGGAAAACTGTGTCAACTGTGCACAACGAGTTTCCATGTTATGTACTACAAAATGTGCATACACAGGACCCAGATCGATGAGAGGATTGCAAGCACTGAAAATTCTTGCATTCCAATTTACTGTCGAGTTTTCTGTTATTTAAGTAAATATATGTGAATAAACTCTCAGGAGATATTCCTAAAAATGTTACTTCAGCTATTCTAAGCTAGCAAATAAAGGCCAAATCAGATTCACATCTGTTCACCTTCGGCTGCTTTCGCTTTTGCACACAAATCCACATAAACATAGGCACACATTAAGGGCAAGGCTGGGGCGATCAATCAATTACAAAATGGCCACAGAATAAGCATAATAAATTTGCAATTAAATGCTTAAATTGTGCAAATGGTTTCCCGATATAAGGGACCTCCCCTCCGTGGTCAGTGTCCGCAGTCCGCCACTTAAACGACCGCACAACGCTGACCCTGCTCCTGATGCCCGCGGGGCGCTATTCGGTCGGCCAGATAAATGGCGCTGTAAAAATACCAATTTCTGGGCCACTGCGATGAATGGCGGGGGCGTAATTAATGCTTAATTATGCACATTAAAAGCCAAAAACAGCCACGAAGCTGACGGAAATTACTGCCAAGCCACGGACCGTCGTGTGTGGCACGTAATATAAATGCAGGCCACGTATGCCCCATAAATTTCAGTTAGCATTCGAATGAAAAGACATTGCGCATACGCCCCGTATAGCGTTTCCAGTGTCTGCTCTCGCTCCCAGTCTTGCCATATCATAATTGAAAATCGGACAACCTTGCTCGGTCGTAGCAACAACATTGATACATAATATCTAAAAAGTGCAATCTGGCAGCTGGCCAAAACACAACTGCTGCCATGACTCATAGAGAACTCTCGCCTCCGCTGGCGTATGGCTTTTTAATTGGCAGAGAAATATGCTCGAGCAGGAGCGCAGGAGGGGGCGAGAGCGAGTCAGGTATTAATAAATGTATAAATTCAGCCAATATGACACACATTTCTTTCAATTTATGACGCACAGCTGACACACTTTTCCCCCCAAGCACACACTATCTCCACACACACATTGACTTTTGTCAGGTTTTCCTCTGTGAAAAATGAATTACGATTCCGCCCTTTTTTTTTGTGTTTGTTTTCGTTTGGCTGGATGCTCAATTTCCTGCGATTTCCGCAACGAAAAAATTTAATTATAGGCAATAAATTTGAATTTAATAGCCTAGGCATTAAGTCGCAGGCACAGGCATTGTCTTTTGCACGAAAAGCAGGGGAAAACAGCTCGAAAAAATAAATAAGAACAAGAAAGTGCACATAAATAAGCCAGGAGGAGAAGGATTAACGCAGCAGCTGAACACGACAAGTGAGGAAAAGGCTGGGAAAGCCCAGGAGCACTGGCGGAAAACCGAGTGAAATGAGTGTGTCAGCACGTGTGCCATGTGATGGAATGCTATATGCGTGTGGCTGTGGCTATATCCAACGCTTAAATTTTGATCCCCGAGCAGAAATCCATCAAAGCTTAATTCTCTCTCGGGGAAAATGAATAACGTTCTCCGCAAATATAGCACGCACTCGAATTTATTTATATATGTGCATATGTTTCACATATATTTGTAGGGAGTGACGCAATTAATTTGAGCTCGCATATATAATTCACTCTAATATTTCCATTAAGATTGATGAACAACTTTAATTGGAGAGCCACCAGAGGTGGAGTTGCCTTGATTAATATGCTCTCTAGCCACACACACACTCATTTGCTTTGCAATTAGCCCGATATATATAGATTTAGCATCAAACCCAGTATCAATCTCCCGCAAATCTATTGAGCAGGCCGCTAATTAAAAATTCATTTTTCCCTCGCCCCAGCGATGGCCCCGCCGTTGTTTTATTTGCCTTTCTCCGCACGCAGCTCTCACTTAATTATGTATGTCAAATTTAATTGGCTTGTCAGTCCAGGCAAATAGCAAATGGCACTGCCTGAAACGCCGACAGACACGCTATAAATACATTACAGCCCGAAAAACCCGGCATGGCATGGGCGAGAGGGGCGAAATATAATAGAAGCGCACACCTGGCGTATACGTAATTTGTGTGTGTCGCTGCCTGTATTATAATCATTGCTCTGTGCACATGCGAATATCATTTCATGCTAAATAAATATTTGCATTTAAACCTAATTTCTGCTGGCTCACACGGCGTGTGCGTAATATCTAAAATTTAAGGCCTGGGAGAGAGCAAGTCTCCAAATCTCTGACACTGTCACATGTCAGAGACTGAACTGCGAGCTGTCTTAAGACACATCCACAGATGAACCCACCACCACCACCAGCACCTAGAGTGACATTACGCATACGCCGCATATGCTGGATGCAGAATGCTGCCATTTCCATGCGCCCAATAAACCCAAGGAAGTGGAATGAGCGACTGCGACTGCAGATGCAACTCCGACTCCGACTCCGACTCTGACTCCAACTGCGACTGCGACTGCGACTGCCTGTTAATAGTAATTTCTGTCATATTTGCCAAAGCAACTTGCAGTCACGACGCCCGATAAAATGTCAACTTGACTTGACGTTGCCTGTGATGTGGTAACCTAGATTTCGCTAAGGCAGTAGCATCAACACCGAGTACGTGGGAGATTGCCAGGCACTTCGCATGCCCCATCCGAGTCCCGCATCCTAGCCTCCCAGGCCAACCCAGCCACCCACTCTTGTGCTTTGAGCAACCGCAACAGACACGCAGAGAATACCAAATCTTGGAAGCCTTCGGGCTTAGGTGCTTCATATATGGTAGGGAATAATCTGATTTGCTGTAGGTACTAAAGATTTGAATAAAAAAATTAAAATTTAAAATTAAGAAAATTACAACAGTTTATAAATATTTTAAACCATTTTCTAACATTTAGTTACAATTACCTAAAAGGTGATTTTTCCTACTACCTCTCCAATATAATTTATTTTCTCGCAGTGTGCGGTTTCATTGTCAGCTTTTTGGGCTGCTCTTTTAAGTTTAATGGCTGCAGGGTTGAAGGATTTTTAGTTGCATCCTGTGGCTGCCTCTCGGCTTTATCTGTGTTAATTAATGCGTGCAGCTACATGTCGGGATTAGGCCAAGATGTGCCTGGGCCAGAAGCCATCAGCTGGCCAATTATGTTGGCAAACAAACAAGCCGGCATTAGACTTGTCACTCGACCCCATTTTCCTTCGCCTTTCGTCCCTTAACGCATCTCTTCTCCTATTGACGCCCTCGCAATGAGCTAGCTGGCTCTGATGTTTGTGTGAGGCTCAGAGGGGATTACAAACGAAATTGACCAAAAACATAACAAGCTCACAAGATGCCTGTTTGCCCGTCTAAAGAGCACCGCAGCACTAACAATGGCCGAGGCGAGCAACAGCAGTTTATAAAATCATGTGACAAATGAGGGTTGCTTAGCCTAGTTAGCTGTTGTCCTGCTCGTGAAGGTCCTTGCCCCGCCAGGCTTTTCTATTTATCTGTCTGGTCCATCTGTCAACTGTCCTGTTCTTTATGACTTATGTCTTACTCGTTTCTTAAGATTTGCCAGAGTTTAAAATATAACTTGAGAGCAGACCACATAATTGGGCCAAATTAGTTAACTTTCCTCTTATTTATACATAAATTTCAAATATTTTAAAACACACTTACCCTTGGCTATAAAATAAATAAATCTTTCTCTTCTGGGCCAGAAATTTGTCAACTTGTTTGTTGTTTGATGAGATTTGTATCAGTGTTGACTAATGAATTGCTTGGCAAATGTCTGTGGGCCTGAGCAAAAACCAAGATTTCGGTTCAAAATGTCCTGGGTAAGTATTGATTTTCACTGATATCCCTAATGTCTATTTAGACTGCCTGCTGGATGGCATATATACACCTCACACACTTTGCCGGGCTCAACACCTAAGAGCACATCTTTTCTCCATCCCCTGCGCCCTGATCCCTGCACAATTTCTAAATGTTTTTTTCCTGTTGCCTGTTTCCTGTGGCCTCCTCCGGCTGGAACTGAAATGGAATGTATGTTGGGTTTTTGGCTTACTTTCTGGCTACATTCATTATAATGGCTTATTGTAGCATGAAAAGTGTGTCAGTCATGTTAGACTGCAGTGGCAGGAAGGACGAAGGACGAATCACGAAAGGAAAGCAGCCCAATGATTGTGGACTGAATGCATTGTCCTTTGTTTGCACTGCACTAAGCAAACACAAAAGCCAGACATTACCCACGCTAACACAGGACCAGGAGCAGAAGCACATCCTTCATACACACACAAGGACCCTCGCCAAACGACACACAAATTGATGAGCATCGCGTGTGCCGAGCCTTTTGTTATTCCAGCGCTTCCTTTCCTTTATACTTGCCACAGTTTTTGATTGATTTCTTGCGGCAAGTCAGCGACATTGCCGCCGCTGTCATTCCACAAGTCACTCATGCCACACCGCCCCCTCAGCCTCTCCCTATTCCTCCTCGCATTTCCCATCCACTCCGCCACTGACACAATTCCCGAGTCCCTTGGCTCGTAAAGCGTCTAAGGAAAATAAGCAAAAGTCATAAAAACAAACCGAAATGGAACGCAGCGTACAGGCACTTGAAGTCCCCTGAAACACGCTTCCACGTTTAACTGGAAATTTCTGTTGTCGTCAACACATTTGTTGCATTAAAATAATTGAACGAAATTGTAAAACAAATACGGAACACGAACGAATTTACAATCATCAAATTGCCAGAAAGAGAGCTCGCAGAGATTTGAAATTGGAATGGAATTCGAGTATTGGTTGGTTGCTTCGACGCAGTAAATGGAAATAAAATACCACAGCAATTCGTTTCAGGGGAATCAAGTCAGCAGAGCTCACCAATAAACATATTAAAAAATAAGAAATTCAATTTCGAAATTAATTATTTAAAGCAATAAATATATACAATTTTATTTACTTGCACTTTTTATAGATGATAAAGCAAGCTGAACCATGTAATTGACCCACTTCCCATATCTAAATTTAATCAAGTTATCACACACATAAAATAATGGTTACATCAGTGTTTTTATCATAATTAATGTGGCAATATACTCTTTGAAAAGTAAAGTGAAAAGGGAAAGCTGAAAACGAAAGCTGCTCGCCTCCACCATTCAATCCACTCCGGCTGTTTGTGTGCATAAAAAAGTTAATTAATTAAGCCAAGAGAGAACGCATATCGATGGAAATTGCAACCACACAAATGCTGGTTCTGCCAATCGATGAAAATGGCAAACACTCCCGCCATCTGATCCCACTTGATCCGACCCTTTTGCAGTTTTCCGTGGCTCGCACTGCGACAAAGTGAAAATTAATTAGCAATAGAATCCTTGGACAAAGCCAAACCAAAACGATGCAACTTCGGGAACAACGAGCCGGGGCCAATCAATAAGTCAAACGCTAAGCTTTCCCCATGCAACATGCAATTGGGGGAAAGCTGGGAAATGGAAATGAAAACGTGGGGGATATCATGGCTGACGCTGAACCTTAATTAGCAACTTTATTTAATTAATAAATATATTTAGGGGCACACATTACACACGCCGACAGCAAGACGCACACACACTCCGGCCCGGGTCCGTATAAAACAATTTGGGTATTGTTCCAGCTTAAAATGCAATTGCAATTAAAGTGCAAAGTTCAACAAAATACTCGTGCATTATGCACAACCACAAACGAGCAAATAACGCTCCCCGAGCTGAGTAAGCCATGTGTGTGTGCAGCTGAGTGTTTGCTGTGTGTGTTGTGTGTGTGCTGTGTGTCCTGCGAGTGTGCTGTGTGTGTGCTATGTGTTTGTTGTGTTCGCTGTGCTCTGCGCATTGCCGCGCATAAATAAACAACGCAAATTTGCAAATATAATGCACATGAAATTTACAAAATGGCTGCAGAAGCGGGGGATTTACGTGTGAGCGGGAGGAGTTGGGGGTGGCGGGTGGAAAACTTTTGGCCGCGCCAACAAGTTTACACAACAAAATGGCGGCACCCATACACACGCACACCCATAGACGGGAGTGCAGTGCAAACAGCAACTAAAAAAATATATACATATATATGAAATAACAACCTTTTTTTTATTTTTGTTTTGTCGGTAAACGCAATGTTTATTGAGCTTACAAAACTTTTCCACAAGCCCCATGAATCCCCATTTAATCTTAAGGTAAAGCGGTCATGGAGATTGTGTGTGTTTGCCCAGAAATTGACTTAGTTAGAGATCTGAGATAATGTACGTGATGCTGAATGGACTAAGGATGAAATCATTTAAGAAAATGTAGCAGGTGTTGTAAATATAAAACTTATATAGAGATTTTTAATAGATCAATGGCATTTTCTTATTAAAAAGTGATATGTTAAGCAATCCAAATAAATATTTATATTTAGGTTCTTAGACTACATGGAGGCAATTATGTATAGTACTTTAATTTAAGTATATTTTTATAAAATATGTAAGCGTGTATGGGGTAATACTATGTATCTTTAAAACACCTTTACTGATCAGTATAAATTTATATATGAAAACCCTTTGGATAGGCAAATGATTTATTGAAACAAAAAATCGTATTACTTGAAAGTGTATTGCCATAATGTCCCTAAAGAAAAATATAATTAATTTTGGTACTGTCATTAACTACGTAATTGTTTTTCTTTGAGTTCTAAATTATAATTATTTTAAAACTACATTAGTTAATGAGGTTAGAACGTACTTAAACTCATAAAAATTAAATTGAGTCAAGATATAGATGCTTAAATAAACCTTGGATTATGAATACAGTTTTGATTGTCATCAAGCTTTTAGTACACAGCATTTCTCTCAGTGCATGCAGTGATCCTTAAGCCCCGTGTATTTGCACATTGTCAGCGCTAGGTGGCGCCCTCAGCAATGACAATAACAACACGACTGACACAACAATGCAGCAACAACAGAGGCTGCAGCAGCGAGAAAAGAATCCGCTTTGGTCTGTTTGTTTATTAGTGGAATTTTTAATCAAAGTTGCGAAAGTTGAAGACAGACATTCTACCTGAAGTTTCGCTTGTTGTTGTTGTTGCTGTCTTTGGCTCGTAATCAGGCGCCCGCTTGCCTTTGCCTTCTGCTTTCTGGCTTTTCTACCAGCTCACCTTTTCCCACATACACCTTTCCTCCTGCTCCTGCTACTCCTTCGGCTCCTCCCCCCGCAATGTTTATGTAATTCCTTTGGCAGTTTTGTTGGCTAAACTCTTGAAACTTTGCTGCCATGTAAACTGTCAGCGTCTGTACACATACGGCCAAGGAGAGGCACACACACATGGGCAGCTTCAGGACGCTTATCGCACTAAAGTCTAAACTTTTGTTTACACGTTGCGCCCTCGAGACACGCACAAATAAAACATAAAAAATATATACGAAAAAAAGGAGCAGAAAACAAAAATTAAAAAGATAGCAAAAGCACGAAAGCTGCTTTGTTTACCTACGAAAATTTCCCTTAAGCGTCGTGTATGCTTTTCATATTTTCCCTGAATGTTTTTTTTGCTGGATTTTCTGGTTTCCCTAGACATATTTTATTAAATTTTATTAAGCTGCTTGATGGCCCTTCAAAAGCCTTGTCGGAATTGCCATGCCTACCGAAATAATATTATTTATTATCTTTAAATATTTTCAGAGATTTTCGCATATGGGCTTCAAAATATATGAAATCTATGATTACTAACAATATATTCAAGCTTGATCGCCTTTTAAATTGAAGTTCTGGTGGAATTGCAATCAAAATATCTCGCCGCTTTGCATATTTATCAATGCAACGATGTGAATGAAATATTACGCATACGCCCGGTGTGCCAGCGAAATGAAAAGGGGGTGGGGCCAGGGGGGCGCATCGAAAACGCATAACAAACTTGTAGCCAAGCAAAAAACGCATACACACTCGTGACTTACTTGTGCTACATTTTTCTTGCAATATTTACATATTTAGCATATTTATGCACTCTGGCAGACAGCTGCAATTTCTGACTTTGTTGTTATTTACTAGACCGAACAGCCATTGGCAATGCAAACAGAATGCTAGACATGCCAAAGGACGACACAGGTCGACACAAGCAGTTACCTTTCCATTTTTAGGACCACAGCCCCCTTGATTTCTACTCTCATTTCCGACAAAAACATTTACAACTGTGTTAAGCTGGTAAATAGAAATAGTTGCCATACTTTCTATAAACTATGCTATACTAAGGCAAATGCTTGACCATAGGGATCCTCGTTGGGGCTGAGGCCACACGAAAGTTGCGCCAATAGCAACCGAAGGGCAGCACAACAAGGAATAAATATAAATATAAATACGAAGCAAAACAGGGGCACTAACAGCAACAAAACACTGAGAGCGGCCACAAGCTGCATAGACCACCGACAAAACACACAAAAACAAACAAAAACAGCAGCACCAGAATTCAATTTCCAATAACGAAAAAATGAAAGAGAAATAACATCAACAATATGGTAGGCAAAAACCACAAAACGGGCGAGGGGAAATGGAAAAGCGGAAAAATATATAGAATGGGTTATGGCTAGGAGAAATATATTTGCTACACTCTCCGTCAGTTGGATGCTCTATAATAAAGTAATAATTATTTAACATTTTCCCAATTGAATACTATATCATCTATGTATATTACGTTGTAAGCACACAATTCCAGCCTTTTCTATAAATATTACTTATCCAATCTGGACCTTCCACCCTCTCGGCTCTTTCCCCCCAAACCCAAACACAGCCTGCCTGGCCCTGAAACCTCACTTCATCAGCCTTAAAGAGTGCCAGAGAAAAGCTGGCTGGCAGGAAGCTTATCCTGAGCCTTCAGCCACATCTTGGCCCAAAAAACACAAAGGCTGCCGTTGTCCTAGGACCACACCAAGCCTATGTGTGTGTGTGTGTGCCGCACAACATATGCCACACACCTCCAAGTAGGTCACCACACCACCATCACCGGCACACCTCTCGGGCATTGTGTGTGTGTGAGTGGCGCGCAGCTTGTTGAAATATTTCTGTAACAAGCTAGAGAGCCAAATCCTGGCCAAAAGGCAAACAGCAGCCGGAAATCCCAGCAAACAACGAATAAAAGTTTAAAAAACCCAAAAGCAAACCGAAAAGCAAATATGTTGCGGCAATTAATTTTAATTAATTTTATGTTTTTGCCACACACACAGAGCAGAAAATAAAATAATGTAAGTAAAATAAAATGAAATCCCTTCATCGATTTCTTTTGCCCACCCCAAGAGTTTATTGTAAGGATTGTTAATTTTGCCGGGGCAGAAAGGACTTCTTAAGTAACCGCAAACTGGGGACTTACGAAGCCTTTAAAGTGAAAAGGAAAGTGGAAAGTGGAAACTGGGAAGAGTGGAAGAAAATGTGTGGAGCCCATTAGCCCCCAAAAAAAGGGACGGGTGGATATCGATGTCGTTTCCGGCTAATGTGGCCTGAAGAACGGGGGACTGAAACTGAATTGAAGCCTCACTTAGGCATCGTTTAGCGATAAAGGCGACATTCTGGACAAAGGGCGGGGCCATAACTTTAAACTGTAACAGCCCAACTGTAAATTGTGCGAAACTCAGTCGCAAAAACAAGCAGATACTGAAACATATTCTTTGTTTTTGCCGCTGCAGCCAAGAGTGAAAAATCGTTAACCTAATTTTCCTGCTTTCCCAGCTTCTGGATCCTTTGTCCTCATCCAACTCCTCCTCCTCCTCTGCCGCCCTGTGTTGTTGTTTTCCCTCAAAGCTCTTGCCGCCTCCATAAATTTCCTTTATCTTTATGACTTGTTTTGCTTGCTCCTCTCTGCGCTTTTCCCTCATGCTCCCCTGCCTTTTCCCGATTCCAGTTTTTCCTATTCATGTATATATATATTTCGGATTTCGCTTGGGCTCACAGAGCCGCGAGTGTTAAATAAAGCGTGTTAGGCTGTACAAAACAAAAATGCGGAGCCAAAAACAAAAGACACACTGGAATTAGCTATGGCAAATGTTTTGGGGTTTTTGTGTTTTCCAAGTTTTCTTTTTGTTCGAGTTTGTGCCTGTATTTTTGTTTAATTTTTATGGCCCCACATTTGGGCGGCATATTTAAAGTTTACAAAAAAAATAACACAACTTTCAGACAAAAGACTTTTCTGGGATGACAATTTGTTTTTATGGTGACCTCAATCCTGTTTCTAGATAATGAGAGTTTGTCTAGTTGATATGGACCATTCTCATTCAGATAGAAAAGTGCCGAAAATTGTATAATTTTCAGGAAAATAATAGAACTTCTGAATGTAATTCAATTCCCTTAAAATACTTGTTTGTTTTGAATTTTAAATTTGAGAATAAACTTAATTAGACAGCCCATGCACTTAATGCAACATTTAATTCTAGTAATTCCTAAATTTTACATAAATGAACTACAAAAGTCCAAGATGTTTGGTTTCCTGCCTTTAATATTCAAATTTCTGTTCTCCAAACTCCCAAATGGGCTTTAAACTGCTGCAGAAATTCCCAGAGCGGTGCCCTGAGCCAGTCGCAAATGATGGGAACTACGGCCACCAGTGAATGCGGTGCATATAGTGCATATAGTCGGACATGTAAAACACATTTGGCCGAATTGGGTTAATTGCATGAGCAGCTACTAACGGCACTTAATAAGCCCTGAGTGACGCGAATATATGTCCGAATATGTCCGAATATGTCCGAATATGTCCGAATATGTGCGAATGCAGTGCAGCTGGTGGCACACTGCAAATGCAATTATGCCGCGGCCGGATAATGCATTTTTTTCAATCGAATTTTAACGACATTACCGACCAATCGACCGACCAATCTGTAAGGGAATCGCGCAAAAGCTGATTAACATTATATACTTATAGTGGAGCGGCCGGTTAACCGTCGTTGCCAGTCGAAAAATCAATTATGAATCGCACTCGGGGACTTCGATGGGAAAACCATAAGCTGCTGGCGGCCACCACGGCGTATGCGTGATGCAATTGGAGAAAATCTCTATTAAATATTGAATCGTGCCGTGGGTGCAGTGGAAATTTAATTAGCATCTCGGCCGGCGCTAATTGACAGCCCAAGGGTCTGCGAAAGTCGTCGTCGTAGCCGTCGTAATCTTGGCCCGAAAAGTAATCAAATTTATGCCCAACAATTGGCAGGGCGCCAATAAAAACGGAAACGTAAGGCGGCCCCATAAACAAAGCCATAACAAAGGGCAAGAAAGTGCCAAAGCAATATGCAAATGAATAAAACGCGTCGTCTGTCAAATGGCCAACAGCTGGCAGCCAGTTTTCCTTCCAATAAACAAGCCAACAATGGGAACGGGAATGGTCATGAATACGCGCCGGCGAAAATATTCTTAGCTTTGAAGAAATTTTCAATTAAATACGCCAAAAAGGAGTCAAAGCCGAAGAGGAAAATTAGGAATTAATTAAGACAACAGCCAGGCAAAGGCGCGGCAGGAGCAGCCATCCAGCCAGCCAGCCAGGGTATAATTTCAAGCGGAAACCCGCCAAACAAACACAACTAACCAGCGCCTTGGGTCAGGACCAACAGGAAGCTGGCAAAATGGGAAATGGGATGCTGCACTCACAGAAAATATGTATGCCATATTTTAAGAGCCTCTTGGGGATTGTCTTTTACTTGAGAAAATGTATTTGTAAGTCAGGAAGCTAAGGAAATCAATTGAAAACTTCAAAAACAAAGTATTCTTTTTATTTTATTCGTATTTTTTTAATATGTAGTTTAAAGTTTGTTCTTTTTTTATTTCTTATGACGTTTGTCTAGACATTTTCACTATTATTTATTTTAAGTGTCGACAGCCCCGAGATGGCGGCTGGAAATTTATTTGTGCGTTGATTGCGCGCAAATGATGATCATTTAATTAAGCACGCAACGGCGGGCAGAAGAGCACAACTAGCCGGGGGCGGGGAAAAGCTAGGGGAAAAACGGGCCGGAAAAAGGCACAGGAGGTACCGGGAAGCCGGGAAACCGGGGGCTAGGAGACCAGACCCCGCTGAGCCAGCCGGATGTGGCTGGCCAGTACAATCTGTTTGTGTTTTGCATTTCCCTGGCATTTTATGGCCTACTCCTCCTGCGTTATTATTAAATTCTTTTTGCGGCCTGGACGTCTTCCACTTTGATTGGTTTACTTAACGGCCTGTTGTTGAGATTTTCCCGACCTTTTTTACTTTCCATACTTTTTCATTGGACGTTGATTTGAAATTTAAATTGTGCGGTTACTTCACAGTTCTAAGAATGTAATCCCCCCTGCTGGAGTGGAGAATTTATTGGGGGATTGGGGCTTGGTGGAGAGGGAGTTGGGTCGTTCTCGGGGACATCTTTGTATTTATTTTTAATTAAAAACCATTTGTGTGCAAATTATTTGAGTTTCGCCTAATTACAGAAGATGGAAATCTGGGTTAGCTGTAAAGTTTTTGAATCACTTGAAAGTGAAATTGATTGCTCGTGTTCTGGGAAATTAAATGAATGTTTAATAAAGCTTTTTGTTTTTGAGAAATAAATAAATAAAGCCAATATGCACACTAATTTGAAGTCAGAGGGACACTGAAATTCTAACTAAATTGCCAATTTATTACGGATTTCTGCACAAATACATTTCACTCATCGTTTTACACAACTTTGTAATAAAATGAAATTCGAGCATTTTTACGTCGCTTCAAAACTTATTCGCTCGCATTTTTCATTTATTAAAACATTTACGAAACTCGTAAAAACTAAACGGGATTTCACATCCTTCGCCCTTGGCCCCCTTTCAACCCCATTGACCCTATATCACTAACGGAGTGGTAACTAGTTTTTTCTGCTTCCCATTTTTCCGGTGCTATCAACTAAAGCGCGCTCCTGGGATTTTGCCAATACCGCATTTTGTAGCCATATATAACCAGGGGCTCGTTCGAGTTCTTGAGCCACCCACCCATCCACATCCCACACCCACATCCACCTACTACCACCCACCACCACCTTCCATCTGATCCAATTCCTAGACAACACTGCGGCAATTTGTGCGCAAACACAGATACAGGCGCACACATAAGCAGCAGTTATTGGAGAGACATTAATACCAAATGAAAATTGAAATTATGTCTATACACTCGACAAACTTTTATGGCCGAACGGAGCCGGATAGAGGAAAGTTCAGCGTGCGATAGAGATGGACAATTGCATGGAGTTTATGCGGAGCAGAGTGTTAAGGAATCATTTCACGATAATAAACTCCTGCATGACACTCCACGAATTCAATATACTTTTCTTAAGAGTAAGGATATAGTAATTTAGAATTTAGAATTTAATGATTTCAACCTCTATTCAAAGTCAGACTTCTAATGGTAAGTGACCACTGTGACCCCCGTGTTTATATATTTCACATAAAGGGAGTTCATGTATTAGTAATATTTTTATTATAAAGGAATTCTATGAAGCTCTAACAGAAAGAAAATTTATTGATAATGTAAATTCTTGAAAGTTTATCAATAGCGATATTCTTAAGTATCAAATACAGGTTTCTGAACAAAATAAGAGTAGTTGATATAAATCTATATTAAATATTAGTTTATCTTAATATTTATTATGAAAGAGTGTTAGATTTAATAGAAATCTAATTTTAGTAACTTATCTAAAAACCTCGTCAAATGTTAAAGTATTGACTGCTTTACTAATTTGGTTCACAGGTACCAATTCATAATAAGCAAACACCGCATAAACCATATTCAAGGATATGTCTGAATTTGTGCGTTTTGTGTCTGTCTGGATCAACGCGCACAAACAGTTATTTCAGTTCCCGGAGGGCGTGTACACACCCGCACACACACTCGCTGGCTAGCCACCCCGCAATCACACACACACACTCACAGCATACGCCCACCCACCGCCACCCACACATAATCAATGATAATCCGCTGGCGTATTATAACCGCATTAACAGTTAGGCACGTTCGATACAATTCGTTACGTTCCGATAGATTTTCATGCTCATTTCAGATAGCAGCCGGAATATAATTGTATACAATTTGCGTTGCAAGCTTTTGGGAGCAGAGGGGGTCGGAAAATCAATTGCAGCCGATTTTGGTGTCTCTGTCTGTGTCTGTGTTGTTTTTTTTTGGGACTTACTACTGAAACTACCCCGCCCGTGGGGTATTGAATTCGACAAACCGTAAACCATAAAATCTTCATTATTTTTGGCCACAGATATGCGTGCGCGGTTGTTGTTGAAACTTGCACAAAGTGACAACCGGGCAGGGACAGAGGACGGCCAGAATTATGGACAGAGATTGTGGTCCTGTGACCACAAAAAATCAATCAAAAAGCGAATGAAAGATCATTATGGAAAAGCGCCGACAGCCGCAAGATAAATGACATTTTAAAAGTCTGACAGCCCCCGACGCAGCTGTGATCGAGTTTCCAATCAAAAAAGCGGAAGCCGAACAATTGATTAATATTAAATTGAGCTTGAAAAATATTCACCATCAATTGTTCGCAAGCCGAGGCTGAACTGTGATTGAATGTGGATTTTATAATTTAAGACACTATGGAAAAAGCGGTGGAAAAGCGTAGAAGATTTATGAGTGTCTGAGGTTCACATTAATTTCCAAAGTCAATATTAATGTTCGTGTATTCAATCATTTTTTAAATTAAATAGAAGTTGACCTTAAATAAAACCACAAAATCTCTAAGAAGGAAGGAGATTTGAGAGTGAAAGACACCAAATAAATCTACGTCTGAAATCAATTAAACGGAAATTTCCAACTTTAGAAGTCAAAAAGCTCAACTTGTTATCTTAATCAAAGCCAAATGACTTGTTGAATCACCAATCAATGTTCTTTCAATTGAACAAACTAGCAACACAAGTCAAATTTCGGGGAAAAGCCAGTCCCTGCGGCGAAAAGCCCCGGAGGGGTAAAAAATGGCAACCATTTCCCGTTGAAATTTGATTTCGTCGCTGGTTCCGGAGGGAAAACTGCATTAGTGCATAAATCCATGTCAAGTCGACGTCAAATTCAATTAGCTGACATAATTCTATTTTGGGGCGCTGACAGATGGCAAACGGCAAAATGTTAGCCCAAAATGGGGTTTCCCCCTTTGGCGCCAAACTCTTTTCCCACCACCCCTGCCAGGGGGCGGAAGTTGTCAACATGGGGGAGGAGGACTGGAAAATATAGCAGATAGCTTACACACTGCGTAAGGTCATAAATTTTGCAAATGGCAGCGGCACGTGGAAATTAAGTGATGAATACTTTAGGGCGCATAAACTTGCTGCCGCAAAGTGCGAGTGCCAGAAAGAGAAGGGCAGCTGGCAGCTAGCAACATATACTTTTATATATATACATATAGGGGAGCTAAGTCGATTTAGGTCGCTATGCCCGGCCATATAAAATGTAAAATTGCTGGAGCGCAACGCATCCGCACATCGCCCCCATACAAGCTCGCTCTCCCCCTGCAGAATTATTGAAAAATATGGCAAGCGCTGAAAATTTTGCAAAATATTTTCCATCCTGTGCCGTACATCACAGTGATGCTTCGCTGCGTGGCCAACGCGGCGTAAGCCTTTCGGGCACTATTAACCAACCACTGGGAGTCCGGGCCCTTGGTCTCCGGTTCACTTGCCCCCGACTCCCGTCCGGAAAGATGCGCTAATCCAATTATTGTCAACTCAGTGATGGAAGCAGGGTTGCCAGCGACGCCATGCCCCCAGGCATGAGATGTGCCCTAATGGCGTTATAAATAAACAGGAATCGTTGCCCCATCGTGAGGTCTCAAAATCTTACCTGCAAAGAGAACAAACAGAACAGAAATGAATTAGCTACAAATTTGCACAAAGAGAAACAGATAGCTTTAAACTCAAATTTTTTTATAGGGATATATAAATCTTAAGTATAAAGTCTTATATTGAGATATCAAGGTAGTTATTTACTCTCATAAATTCTGTGATTCAAGTTCCCATGAATTAATTTGTCTTATTCTTCTTATAAATTCCCACACAAATTTCTCTCTCTGTCCAAAAGCTGATTATAACTTTCCGAATTCCGCACGACAACGCTTATCAATATCTTTCAGCATAACTCTTTGCATAACCTACATCAAAGTGGCGCAGGGAGCATTATCCATTAAGCGGCGGGCGGACTCATTAAAAATGCACGAGTCAGATAAGTAAGGTGCCCTAAGCTCGAATCAAAGTCAACTGAGAGTTGGCCTTAAATTTTTAAAACAAATAACAATATTTGCCACATGGCCCGAAGGCGACGCACCCAAAATGCCAAGGCAAACAAGGCGAAAAAACCGGGCTCTGAAAATTATCTGGGGAGCATCAACGAAGTTGGCAAGAGGTTTCCCTCGCCCCTTTTGGCAGTGTTTTTATTTTGCCTGATTGTGAAATCGATAAAGTAAATCGGTGAAGCGATAACATAATAAATTCTGCGTTTCACGCTCAACTACACCGCGCTGATACTGTTGTTACGAAGAAGGTGCTGCTGATATTTATGTACCTATCACAGTTCCACGAAAGAGGGCCCCCATAAACTTTTATGATCTCCAATTGTGGAGCAAGGTGGAGTGTATGCGATGCAACAATCAATTCAGCTCCTTATTTTATTTGTTTGTTTGTTTTCATGTTGTGCACATAATTCAATGGAGCCCGGCCCAAACACACCCCACACACAGCACCCACACATGGCATCGATAACAATAAGAGCAACCCTTTTTAGGCCCTTTTTTCAGTCAGCTCTTCATTGGTGTTTTGTGTGCCTAACCCTCGAGGAACTTCCGCACTCAAAAGTTGGCCACAAATAAAAGGAGCCGGCAAAAAAGGTTGGAAAAAGCCAAATGGCATGTGATGCTCGAGGATTGTGTGTGTGCGCTGTAAGTGGCTCACATATCAGTGATGGCATCCTGCAACCTGTGAATGTGTCGCTGATTCGATGAATCGATTAGCTTTTCCATTCAGAAATCATATTTAAGGGCTCAAGGGGATTTTTCAGAAAGGAAAAATATGTTAGATACAAAAATTTTTATGATTTGTATAAACCCAAGTCGATTACGTTAGTCTAATTGAATAATCGTCGATTGTTTGAGATTTTTAATAGATGAAACTGATTTCAAAACTTATATACATCCTTCTTCTTTAGTAATCTCCATTTCTTAAATCACTTCATTCAGGGCCACATCTCTGATTGTATTTTCCTTTAAGGATATACCCATTGCCCAGCGGAAACCACTTTCCAATTCCCGATTCCCTTTGGCACAACTGTACTGCCTTTCATATTTTGCTGATTTGACATTTATTCTGCCGGCTCGGTTAGAAGCGGCCACCGCCAACCTTTGCGCATCGGTTGCCTGAAAAAATTATGAGTGGCATTAAAATTTGATGACTATGTGCCGGCTCCCAAAGGGCAAGTCAGCCCTCTGGCATTAGTTGAGCTTTCACTTTGCGTTGTGGGTATGCAAGGATTTCCCAGGCATTCAATTGTCGGTAACAAATCAAGTGGGTCGACGACCCCCATCAATGCCAACTTAGTCATAAAATACACGCAGTAAAAGAATGCAAAGCCAAGGCAAACGGACTTCAGACTGTCTCTAAATATTCTTCAGTTTGAAATTTTCTGAAGATTATTTTACTCTCAAGAGAAAGTTGTAAGATTAAAAAACGAAGAAAAGGGAAATATAAAAATGCATTCAAATATTTTTAAGTGGTTTGCATTCACACTGAGGAAAAAGAAATTACAGTTTAAAATTGTACAGAAGCTAATAATTTCAGCCACTTCAATTGGAATCTTCTCCTAGGGAAGTCTTAAATAAACTAATTTCCCAGACTTAAAAATTATATTAATCATATAAAACCATATATTTTTTTTATTTAAAATATTATTTCAGCTTTCTTTTCGTTTTTTCCCGGCTTAAATATTTTATTTTTCATTATTTTAAATATTATTTTAGCTTTCTCTTCGTACTTTTCCCGGGGCCAGACTGCTCACTTAATTGCTGTCCAGAACCGAACCGAAGTGGTCCCATCCCAACCCCAGTTCCCTTCCGACTTTCATAAACAGCCGGGACATATTTCAAATGTCAAGATGAGAGGGGGACCAGGGCCCAAAGGATATGCGAAGAACAGTCCGGCAGCTTAAGTGAAAGTGTTCATTTTCCGCTCGCTTTCTGCAGCGGACAAGTGCCACATAAATTTTTATTTAAAGAACAACAACAATAAGCAAAGTTTATTACACATTCAGTGGGGTTAACCTCCAGTTAAGTCGGAGCGACGCTATATATTGCCTCGACGCAACGTTAATTGAAAGTTAGTGCGGCGTTTTTATTAACACTTTCGGCCCGTCTGGGTCGGGCACGTTAATTAAGTTAAATGTTCTCAAAAATTATGCAGCTCGAGGACTTAGTTAAAGGTATTAAGGCCAAAGTTACTGTCTCTCCGCCCGTCCGGCAACGGCAACTAACCCAGAACTTTGCCGCCCAACTTTCTGACCTTAACAATAATTTACACTTACGCAAAAGTTGGCGAAACTCACCCTCCTCGGGCAGGGGTTTCCTTCCAATAAGTCGTTGCGGTCGGTTAACGCGACAATAAAAAACACTTTAAAAAATGTGCCCATTGTTGTTGTGCATGCGGGAAACTTTTAATAAAAAGCAGTAACATTTTGGGGTTGCTTTGGGGTCGCAGGGCCAGGGAGAAAGGGACCAGCGTCAAGTGAAAGTGCCCGAAACTTGGGCGTGGAAATTGCAATTTCTTCTAGATTTTCGGTCGTTCCTCGTTGGTGTTTCTTTCTTTATTTTCCATTTTACAGGCGTGGCGCATTGAGGCATAAATAACAGCAACATTATTCACACCGAAACGGCAACAACAAGCGGGAATAGAGACTAGAGAAAGTGCCCCCCGTTGTATGCCGGGGATTTTCCCGATTTTGTTGTCTTCGGCCACTAAGTAAACTCTGCCGAGAGAAAGCCAAGCTAAGAGCAAGTTTGTCTGCCTGGCAATAGCATCCAACCTAGCAGCCAGGCAACCAAGCAACCAACAGCAGCCAAAGTTTATATTTGGTTTATTTACGCTTAGCCAAGTTTTTTTCTTACTTTTATTTTTGTTACTTATTCTACACTTTTTGAGGGGCGGCTGAGATACGAAATACGAGGTCGAGGGGTGCCGAGTACATTTTTTAACGCTTTAGCAAATTTTCTCCGCTCCCAAAGTTGCTTTCCGTGTATCTTTCTTTGTTTTATTGGGTCAAACTTTTGTCTCACGCTTTTTAAATATGCGAAAGTGAGTTGTTGATCCCCTAGCAGGCCCAAAACGCAATAAAGACAAAATTTAATAGACACAAATCAGGTGTACACATGTTGCCGTTTCCAAGAAATCCGGTTTTTAAGTGTTTTCGTTTCAGTATTATTAGAAAACAAACAAATATTTATTCTAGCTAATGGTAAATTATATAGAAAAATAAATAAACAAATAAATTCCTTAAGATATATAATTTATTTTCTAAAGATAAATTTCCCTTATTACTAAACAAAGAAATCAAAAACTTATAGTTAATTTAGAAAGAAGATTGAAAACTGTTTGATATTGATCTCTATCAATAGACTAATATCTTTCTTAAATTTCCTCTTGGCCCTCTCCTTATTTACCCACAATTCCTCTATTAAAATACAATTTATTTCCCTTATGTAAACCACCCCTAATCAGCCTCCTCAGACCCTGGGTTAAAAAATGCCACCCTTACTCAAACTCTAATTAGGTTAAGGTGGCACTGTAGAGGTAGCACGTAATCTTTCTCAGAGGCTTATTTTTTATTTTAAGAAGCCTTCGGTTAATATTAAATTTTTGAACAAAAAATAAGGCAGGGAAAATTGTATTTCATATAATTTGGTTTCGAGGCTTTGAAGTTGTTTGGGTTCAGTTCGGCGAGTTGTTTGTTGTTTTTCCTCTGTGTGTGCCGCCGCATTTATAAACACTTGAAGCATTTTGTCGCGACAGATTGCCTGCAGTGCCATGGCCCCTTGGGGGGAAAAGCCGGAAAAACCACCTTCTGCCTCCTCCTCGCGACGGTTGCCTTCTTTACTGAACTCTGTTGACGATTTTCCACGGACTGATACCCTTTGGGCGCTCATTTTCCCGCGATTTTCCTCCTTGCCGGCTCATTTCGAATGCATTGCGTGGCGGTTAATTTCGCTACGGGCTATCGGTCATTGGTTATCGGTAATCGGTCATCTTGCTGGGTTCCATGAGGAAACCTCATTGAGTTTATCTCATTATTCGCCTGATTGGGCATAAAAATTGGATCGTCCATAAAAATAAAGAAAAGTTATAGAATAAACCACAGCTTTGATCTTTTCCTCGCTAACATATATTCTTTCAGCTCCCTCTCGTCCTCTCGGCAAACTTTATTCAGCTGCCATTAAGTTGTGGCAAAACAAAAATATGGCCACTCCCCTGGGTGCAATCCTTATAAATTGCTTCCACTATCCGCCGCCGCCCGTTAAGTTTCCTTTTTGATGGCTTCGCTTTGTCCTCGCCTCGCACCCATAAAATTGCTTAATTAAATGAGTTTTATGTCCTATTGACAGTCGCTCAAACGGAAAGCGAGAAAATTTATGCGGACTTGTCACGTAGCCGACAATTTGTCTCAATCATAATTTTCCCCAATCTTAACGTTTGTTTCCCTGTCTCCTTTTTGCAGTTCTTCGGATCCTGTTCGGTCGGTTTTGTCGGTGTCCTTAATTAAGGCCTCGGGTTTGTTGTCGATTGCCCAAGGCGTGGAGATGCTATCAAAAGGATACAAACAATGCACACGTGTTGTCCTGTCAGACGAAATAGATAAATGTCACACATGTCCTTAAGTGGAGAGGCCGTTTGACTGGGGAATGAAGTGAAAATATGGAAAATAACGAAATGTAAATGCTCTATATCGTAGTTCTTTAGGTAAATAAAATGGAAGGGCCTTGGAAAGTGAGGACACAAGAGCGTTAGAAAAACATTTAAAAGGAATTTCTGTTTTACGGAAACAAATATGGAAATCTCATAAGGAACTTGATAAATTATTATACCATATTTATCCTTATAAAAAATACAATAACTAAAAAAGAAATTTCCAAACCCCAAAGAGTTTTATGTTGATTACTCTTAACTTTTTGTACACATTGATGGCTTTCTTATTTAAATCTAGAATGTAGAACAATTTGAATTCAATTTTACTATCTAGCCTGCCACATTTCTCATCGTCATGCCTCTCACATTCCTGGTTTAATGATTTCAAAGTTCAACTCCTAAATTGAAATACCTACTTTCCAGCGTTATAAATCACAGACTGCGCCTGTAATTTGTTTCGCATTCTTCAAGGAGACGCCGGGCAGGCTTCTCACTTGGCGGCGGCGTTTTGTGGAAATTTGGAAAACCCCTGAAGGAAAACCCAGACAAATAACAACAAGAGTGAAACACTCACGAGCCCACCGCAAAACAAAAATCCCGCCCACCTATGAAAAGACGCGCCCACAATTCCGAGCACATTACGCAGCCATACATAAATACTGACAAATAAAGTTTTGTGCGACGCGTTTCCGATTTCGTTGCGTTTATTTTTTTCTCTTTGCCTGGGGACGAGAAATGTGGAAATGGGAAATGGGAAATGGGGAAAATGGTGAAAGGGGGCATTTTCCGGGGCGTGGAAGGGAGCACGCATGTTGTCTGCCGCTTGTCTGGAAAGAGACAACTCTGTTACGGCGGAGGGTTCACCCACCTGGCAAAGATTTATGTCGACCGAAAAGGTGTGTGCGCGTCTTTAAGAGGGAAAATTTACGAGCCAGACGGAAAACCCTTTTCCCACAGTGCTCCCGCCGCCCCTGCCCCCTTGTTCCGGCATAATTAGGCTGACATTAGCAGTTAGCTTCGCCCACAGACATAACTCTCGGCTGACTGTGCCGAAAAAGTAACCACAAGACACTTTTTCAAACTCGGCTCTCTGTTTGCACAGACCATAAATTTGTGTTGAAGGGTTTTTGTGATCATATCGGTTACACATTTCCATGCAAATGCATTATTAATGAGCGGATTTCTTTCGGGCCTCGTTTGATTTATGGGCCACAGTTAATTAGGATCTCGATTTGCTGCCCCAATTCCCGTTGCCTACTTTCCAGCGCCACTGGCTTTTCCCTCTCAAATTTATTTATTATTGATTTTGTTCACACCGCCGAGCACAGACGCGACGCAAAATAAAATAAAAAACAAATGGCATAAAACAAATATAAATCAAATTGCAGTCATTTATGCTGACAAATGCAAAGTACGCAACAACAAATATGAACGAAAATAAATAAGCGGCATAAATATTGTGTTTGGCAGGGCAAACTGTATGTAAATGAGTAAATGGTCAGCGAGTGCATTTCACCGGAATCTCGCCATTTCCAATTGCAGTTTTTATTACCTTCCGTCATGACAGCGAAGATATGTAATGAAAAAATATGGAAGAGTTGATTATGCAAAACCGAAGCTTAAAATATACTAACCAAATAAAAATCATTCTGGTATGACACTAACCTCTCACAAGGATGCACCATAAGCTGTTTGCTTGAGTGAAGAAGGCATGGTCACACCTTTTTTTAGATCGTTTCAAATTTTCATTATATATTTTTATTTATAAATTATTAATTTTTACTCATAAAAGGTATCAAAAACTTGACAGTCTAGTTTGTAAAGCATGATGGTCTGAAAATAATTAAAATAATAATGTTGTGCCATAATCCCATAACTCTTAAATAGTATTTTTACAAATATTACCGTAGAACTTTACGTTTTAAAACATTTAGTAGAAAGTGCTCTCAAGTGTTTCGTTATTTACAAGTATCCCATGATCGATAGGGTATAAGCCTTTTAATAAAAACTCTTTATTATTTGACAATTAATTTCCAACACAAAAAAAGTCAATAGCCTTTAGTAGCATTTACATTTTTTTGGTCTTTTACAATTTAAGTGTTTAAGCCCTTAACATGATTTTTCTCAATCGAATTTTAGTGATTATAAAACAAAAGCAACACAACTAACATGTTTGCTCAAATTAATTCAATAAATAAATATTTAAAACTGTATTCAACGGAATGGAAACGAATTCCGCCCAATTAGGATTATGCTAATTAGAATTATTTGTCCCCATTTTTTTCTGTGGCTAATTCGAATTCAATTAATCTTACTCGGATTTCCTTACACAGCTTTTGACGCAATTAAATTTACAATATGCGCAATAAATACATAAAATAAATTGTGCAATTGATTGGTAATTAGCTCAGGTAAATTATGCCCTTAATGCTGAGTCAGAAAAAATATTGACGGGATTTTTTACAATATTTTTATAGCCCACAAAGCATACGGTGTTCAATTAATTTATTAAAAAAATCAACGCAACGTGAAGGGTGGAGGGAAGCAAAAATGATAATGCAATTTTAATGCCTGGTGAATAAACAATTAAAATTGATTTAAGTGCAATTTGTGCGACAGCATTTAATACTATGAAAATGCTGTGAAAGTTGAAAATCGTGAAAAGCGCTGCAAACTGGAAATTCTAGGAGCGAGGGAGCTGGCCAAACCTGACATTATATCAAATTTCATTCATTAATTTCCATTTCCCAATGCCACGCCTGTCTGACTCTGCGGGTTCGGGCTTTTACCCCTCGCCCGCCACGATTTTCCTTCCTCCATCTGCCCCCTTGGCAACACCGCCCCGCCGGAAAACTTTCACTCTCTGTGTAACACAAAACCTGGGCTCGATTTTCTTGTCTTTGCCCGTGTTCTGTTGCGTTGTCTAATCATGTATGAATGAATAATGATATGAATTTGACATAGCACAAAGTGTACAAAAGAAAAGAAGGCGCAGGATCTGAAGGCAGGAGCAGAACGAACATAAAGGACATGCAGACGAAATTTATTCATGCAAGTAAATGCGGGAAAAATGGAAAACGGCTGAGCTGGGAGAGCTTGGCGAGCCAGAGTTTTGTTTGCCGTGATTTGAGCCATGTAAAAATGCCACTGCTTCTCATTTTGCAACCCGGGGGAAACTCTCGACCAGAATTTGGGGGAGAGTACAAAAATAAAGGCACTTCGGAGCATTGCTTGCTTTTAATTACAACACTTTAAGCTTTAGCCAGCCCTAAGTAGCTGAAAGTGGCCGGAAAAGTGACTTTTCCTTGCTTTTCCCCTCAAAAAAAGAAAACCTGGTAAGGTAAAAATAAGAAAAAGTATTTACATTTATTATTAATGTACTTATGCTTCAGCTAAGACACAGCACAGACACAAGGAAATTGCGTTGTCAGCAGCAGCTCCAAGATATACGGCTCTGCCAGGACTTTGCCATGTTCTGTGTTATGAATCCTTAATGTCTGTTACGTCTATAAGGAGAAAACCCCCCAACGAGAAGGAAATTCAATGAGGGAGCATTCGAAACACTTTAAGCTGGGTTTTGGAAGCACAAAATGTTTAACTAATGGAGTTTATGGTATCAGTTACTCACAGAGAATTTTTGATTTTGGTAAACCCCAAAAAACACCGAGTTTCATGTTTCTAATTAGGGTTTGATGGAATCTAATACCTTTTCAGTAAGTTTGTTAGAAAACTACTAATTTAGTTAATTTATTTCGGGTGTTTGTTACTTGAGAAAAAAAACTATTAAGATTTAAAATTACAAGTTCTGATTATGAAACGTTCTACAAATAGTGCTCCTTTCCTTCCTCAAACTTTTCTACTTTTGAATCCTTATCAAATGATTAGCAGTTATCAAAGGAAACTCTATCTATTACATGGTTTTTCCATTAGCTTAAGAGACATAAAGCCCCCCGTGGTAGTCCTCCAGGGACTTAATCCTCCGCTTGTAGTTGCCATTTTTATTATACAATATTTTCTGGCTGAACATGCGCCTTATGCTTTCCGCTCCCCTATGAGTGTCTGTAAAAAATTACAAACATTTAAAGTTTGTTATGAGAGCGAGCACACACACAAGCTGAAAACAAAATAAGGAAAATCAAATTGCGAGCTAAAAGGTGCAGACACAGGGGCGTTTGTTTCGATGTTTGTTTGTCTGTCTGTGGGGATGCATAAAATATGCGCCAAACACGGGGGAACTTGGATCTGGTAAAGCGTATGAAGCATACATTAATGCGCCGCTTCCGCTGTTGCTTATAATTTATTTAGCCAGAGCAGACGGACGAGCAGTGAGTCAAAAATTAGTTTTTTCCATTGGGCAGAGCGAAACAATAAAATGCGAGGCGTGAAATTGCCGGAGGCCAAAGTATTTAACACCAACTACAAAGCCACGCACGTCTTCCCGCCGGAGTCAAAAGCAAATGGGCGGCAGCAGCCGGGATAATTGCCCCAATGGACGTGGCAATTAACGAGCCGTGCGCCACAAGGATAAGCCAGGACAATGGACAACGGGCCGCAAACTTATGCAACACAAATTGCAAACCGTTCGCTCGGGGGGTGACAAAGTGCCTGTCGGTGGAAAGCCGGGGGTCGGTCATAAAGTGGCAGTGACAGAAGGATCAATATAATGGGGGAGGAGGGGATTATCTTACCCTGTTTACTACCTGCTACTATAATACATTCCCTCCCCCAACACGCTCCCCCTTAATTCAATCAACTTTCCTGTTTATTTGTATGGCAATTAATTTTGGCAATCTAACCAGTAAAAGCCATCAACCTAAACAAGTGAACTCTGAACGATAAGCCCTAAATGCATCCACTGAGCGAAAGGAAGATTGCTTATGATTGAATTAAATATGTTTTAAAGAAACAGTTCTATCACATAGTTAAATGTATAGAATATTATTTAGAATGTTTACAATAATTCAATTATGTTTTGCTTTCTAATATACTAATGATTGATCAACATACTTCTGATAGTATTAATAATAATAAAGATTACATATATATATAATACTTTTTCTCGATACATAGCTAAATATAGTTTACGATAATTTATAAATATTTTGGAGACTTTTTTAAGCCTCAGCAAACCTCTTAAAATTAATCTGCAAAACTGATTCAAGTGTACCCAAGGCCTCCCTCTTGGCCTGCCATTTGAAATGCAACATGCCAGAGTGCAACATTTCATTTTGGCTTGCAAAACGCTCGAGAATTGACTCAACAAAAACCTCGACAAGCAATAAAAATGGCAAAAACATAGACGAACCGAAACGAAACCAGAGCAGGAAAGAAAAAATACGGAACGGCCGGCGAAAATGCTTCTTTTGGCTAGTATGTTTCGCTTCGTTTCAGTAAAGTTCGGTTCGGGCCAAACAAAAACTGTGACAGGGCACAAAGAACAGTGCGGCGCGGCACTGGAAACAAAACAACGAGGAACAAAAAAATGGCCAGAACTAAAACAAATATTCAGCAGGAGGCAAACTTTATTTCGGTTTCAATTTGCGATAAAAACAGCGACAACAGTCGCCAGGGCAGCGGCAAATGAAATTTAACAACTCGACGAGGAGCGAACTCGAATGGGAAATGCAATGAGATGGGGAATTGGGGAGCCGAGAATGGAAAATGGAGAATGGAGCCGTGCACTGGGAACCGGGAGTCGGGAGCCGGGTGCCGGGAACCGGGGGAGGCGAAGGATAAGGCAGGACATCGGGGGCGACTTGGCACAAAAGACGAGAAATGCATTTCCCCCGCTGCAATTGCTGTCGCTGCTTGTTTTTGAACATTCATAATAAATTTTGCTCTGTGAACCTCCTTCGACAGCAAAAACAAAAGGAGCGGTGGGTTATATACGTATATATCCTTTTTGCTGGTAGTTTCCCCACTGCTCATAGTTTCCACGTCTTTTTTTCTGACGCCGCCTCCAACCAGTTGAAATGTAACGGATGTTAGAGCTGCGCACTGAAAATTATATATAAACAGGATATGACAGGCAGGAAGCCGTTGCCCTCTGGCCCCGCCACACTCCCTAACTCCTGCCGAACTCCCCCTAGATTTTCTCCGATTTTCCCCAGCCCCCACCGCCAAGTCGAAGTGCATTGCTAAGCTTTTTCTTGCTCGCCTTTTTCGTTCCTCCATTTGCCCTTCTTACTGCTTGAATTTTAATGCCAAATGGCATTCCGGATTGAGCCAGGTCTTGGTCTCGGACCAGAGCAATACGGGACTAGCCTCGGATCTGCCGCTGGCCAGGACTAAACGGCTATCAGGGGAAACAAGTTGAGAGGCGGCCAGTGACAGGAGTAGCAGGAATGCGGCAAAGGATATTGTGTCCGGAGGCGTTGTTTCATATTTAACGTGGTATAGATGTCAAAAGTGCTTTTTATATTTAAATAGCTTGTTCGTTTCGCAAGAAAACGATTAAGATAAAGCGTTTCTATGCAAACAAATAGATATGAAAACTAAGAAAATATGCTTAATATTTCTATGAAGCTATTTACCCTAAAATCCCCTTAAATTTAAATAGTTTTGCTAATTTATAGTAAGATCAAAGATAATATTAAATAAAGAGAAACTAATATAGAAGATCAAAGATAATATTAAATAAAGAGAAACTAATATAGAAGCAATCTCTTCCTAAAAATGCTAAAATAAAAACACAAACCAAAGAACAGAACTTTCTACAGATTTATCTCTTGTAAACTTTCTTGCTTTAAAGTTTAAACATTTACTACCAACATTTCCCTGTTTTTATTATTATTTTCCGCAACATAAACCTCCCGAACTGCATTTTAAGTGGATGAGCAACAAAAAGCCCCATCTAGTAGACCGTGTCTAGGTACGATAAAGTGCGAGTCCTACTCCTTTTGCTATATTTTATACAAGTATAAACACAAGTGCTTGGCTCACATAAATCACGCATACGCACTGTGGCCCACAACCTGACGCAAGAGGAAAAACTATAAATAAGCCAGACGACACTATAAACAACAAAGAAAAAGTGGCAAGGAAGTCTGGTAGGAAGGAGTTTATAACCGAGATGGATAAGCCATAATGCCGCCTTAATTAGTCATACGAGAGATGCTTTATTCCCGGGATAAACTTGAAAATCAAAACATCAAAAGTCGGAAGGGGGATTGAGATTTTTCGGGGGATAAATTCCTGCCTGGGCCTCTGCCTTATTTATATACCTATTTTCATGTGTAAGTGTATTGAACAACTTTATCCAATTTCTCGCTTTGCGCTGAGACCAGCACATCGCGCATAAGCACGTACAAATCGCATTTCTTAGGCTCCTTCCTTCCGCCGCCTTTCTGCTCCCCGCTTATCCTTTTTTATTTGCCCCTGCATGTGGGCCAGGCTTTGGTTGTTTAGCTGTCAGATTTACTTGTCTCACTGTCTCACTGGGTCGCCGCCTGAATATCCTGGGTGCCGTACGCTGGATGCTGGATGTGTGTGCGCTATAAATCGGCAGCTAAATCTGCAAAAACATTGATAAGACAAGCGACATGCCAATGCGGCCAAAGGCATTTCCTATCCCCCAGACGCCGCCTCAGATTTAACCCGAAATACCAAAACGAACCGTAAATGTTTAGCCAACTTGCTGCGAAATTGCTTTTCGATTTATTTTCCAAGCGTATGTATATTTCTATATACATGCGTGTTGGACAAATTGCCGGGCCAGAAGGCGAGCGTCCGAAAAGGCATTGTGACAAATTAGTATTTAGGCATTTGTTGCTGTTGCCGTTGCCGTTTGCTGCGCTGGCACAAATTATGAGATCCTTATCCCCATCACTCTGATTGAGTAATAACCCGAGTGAGGGACACAGTGTTTGCCAAGAGCGATGGCGACAGAGATATGCAGTTGCCCAAATTGTGAGTTTGGCCTGGAAACTGGGCCAAATTGGTTTGGTTTTTCTGCTTGCCGGGTAATATTGAAATACATAAAACAGCGAAAATATTTGGCAAGCTTGTGGCGGGAGTTCATTTGAGTGAAAATGATGAAAAAATATAGCAAACATTTCAATAAATAATTCAAGGGTTTCTATTTCGTTTTCCGCTTGTGTGACACGATTTGTTTGCATAATTACAAATTAATTTAAGCAATTTATTATGTATTCCGAAGTTCGTAAAGCATTTTTATTGGTTGTGTGTTGAATGAGCTCTAATTAAATATTGTAAGCTGACCTAAATATGGAGTTCGATTGGTTCTGAAGGGATTTAATTTTTATTTTACTAAAAACTACTTGTTTCAGAATAAATACGTTGTTTGGTATTGAATAAATGTAAGCTACACTTGTTTTCATGTTAACAATTTGAAGATTTCTTTGTAGTTATTATTCTTGCTAAATATTTCAAGAACAAATGCTTGAAACTATATTTAAATTCTAAAATTTTTTCAAGCCTGCAAAGTTTTGCAGAGTACAAATATAAAATAGGTTTTCTCTGATGACTTAATAAAACTAATGGCAGTTGTTTAAACTAGTTAAAAGCCGTCTTAAATAGTGTACAAGAAATTTTAAAATATAAATTCATGAACTTGAATTTAAATATGTATGTAATTAATTATGTTCACTATATATTAATCACTTCCGGAACACGTTAAATACTAAGCAAATCTTGACTTTTTAATGACAATTAGGCTTAAAGATTTCACTTACAAATATATATCCAAAAGAGACTTAATTCCTGATTTTATTTCAAACAAAATATATCCAAGTGAGATTTAATCCGAACTCACCTAGTGTCTTGGTCCATTGCGCGGTGGGTCGCCAGTCGGGATAGTGCTTGGGGAAGAGTTCGCGGGTCCAGTAGGTGTGCAAGACGACCTTGTAGACGGCCAGGCGGTCCAGGGTGCAGCCCGTTTGGGGGGCGGGCTGAGTGGCAGGGGGCGTGGCCAGCGCGGGCGTGGGATTGACATTCGAATTGACATTCGGACTCTGATTGGGATCGGACGTGTAGTAGTAATTACGATTCAGATTGGAATTGGAATTGCCATTCGCATTTGCATTTGTAGCGGCGAACTTGATGTCGTTCTGCTCCTGCTCCTGCTCCCGTTCCTGTTCCTGTTCCTGTTGATTCTCCACACTGTAGGCGTATATGGCCGGATTGGAGATGAAGGAGGCGCCATAAGAACCAACGGCATCCGTTCCGGTTGCAAGGAGACCCACTCCCAGGAGGAGCAGCGCAAGCAGGAGGAGTGCAGACTCCGGTTTCGGTGTCGCTCCCATTTCGCCCAACGTGCTATTTCTCTCGATCCGCGCCCTGTGTCCCACTCTCGTGCCCCGTCTCCGTTTCCGTCACGCTCTATCCTTTGCCGGCGTTTGGGGGCTATTTTTGTTTTGATATAATTTATATTTCTCGCTTTTCGGTCGCTCTTGTCGCTTACACTTCACATTCGCCTTCGGGGGCCGGCCGAGTCGACGCTTAAAAATAAATGCACACACACGCACGCACTTACGCACGGCACTCACATATTTATTTTTGGTTTCTTCAACTTTGCACGCTCGTTGGCGTTTTCTTCACTTTTTGGACTTTTGGCGCGCAGCAAGCAGCTCCTCCGCCAGCAAATTCGATATGTGTGCGCGAGCGGAACGACCAGATGGGCTTGCATCCAAGTATCCAAAAGTACCGTTAGCAATCCGCCCGAGTGGAGAGTTCGTTGCTGACTGAGCAAATGTTGCGGCAGGCAAACGAAAACAGAGCAACGGTGCTTTGCAGACATACGTTAAGAGAGAGCGAGAGAAAATTAACCACTGGTTGGGGACAGCAGGAAGAGAGAAAGCTAAGGAGAGAAAGAGAGTGCCATGTTGGGGAAATTCTGATCCAACTGTTGTTGTGGTAGAACAAGAATAACGGAACAGCCTGTTGAGCCTGCTGCTAACGGTGGTTGTCCTTTGGTTAGCTGTTGTTGTTGTTCTAAGAGCGCTGTTTATGGCTTCGGTTAAATATTAATGTTATGGGTTTAACATCTGCTGTTAAATTTAAATGTTAATTGAATACGGAAAGTCGTGGCTTGGTTGTTTCTTTATAAAACGCTTTAGTAATTATTCACTTTCGAATCAAAAGCTCTCTAATATACAATAATTAAATAATAAATCGTTGTTTAGTTGGTTTATAATTACCATTAAAAACTATCAATTTATTTAAAGTATTTATTTAATATTTATCAAGATGACATGTTCAATATAAGAAATTATTTTGTTTGTTTTACCAGAAGTTTTTATAAAAATGTATCAACAACGAATGAATCTTAATATCCCATAATAAACATTTATCCACACTTTACGTACTTTTTATTTAAATTAATATAGCAAGGCCCAAAATAACCGAAGAATATCGCAAATATTTCGTGATATGACAACGCTTTAAATATTTCATCCCCATGAAAATTCCACCTATACTATGTAAATAAAAGCAGGAGAATTTGACTCTCACAAACACTTGACTTGACTTTTCCCCAGACGGGTGTTAGTCACATTGTTGGCTTAACCCCCGACTGCGATTAACCCCCTGTGATTACCGCTCGTTGCCGATGATTGCCGCAGGCTTAGTCGCATTTATTGCACATTTCCTTTCTGCCGGCTCTGAATGTCAGCGTTAATGAGGCGGGCTTATGTGTGTACGTCCTCGGCACTACACTTTACACACATATCTGATTCTTCGGAGTGTGTGGTTGTGACGGCTCAGCAGCTATTACTATTGTGCTCGAACAATGGGAACCAATTGAAGCACTTTAATTGCTACAATTCAATTAAACAACACGCTAATGGCAAGCGGACTATCGATTTATTGAGTGGGGGCTGTCCAAGCCACCGGTCAGCGGTTTGTCGTACATTCTTCCATTTCTTTCAGAACTTTCATCGAACCCATACCCGATAATTGTCATTGCCATTGACATGTGCCCCGGCGGCAATTACCCCCGGAAGCCATCTGCCCATACCGAACAGCTCACATCTTCAGGTGGGAGCTTCCTCGAAACTTGGACACACACAATTATGTTGCACTTAAATGAGTTGTACGTGTCCTGGCCAAATGTCCGTGTTCTGTGTCCTTTATAGATCGTGTCCTGCGATACGCTTGGGTACTTCGCAGCACTCGCAGAAATAAAAATAAATACTTGGCTTAGGTAAAAATTACATTTTTAACAAAAACTGAAGGTAATTAAATGGGTTATTAGCTTAAAATAAGCGTTTGGGAAGTATATGCTGGTTTTGAGGTAATTTAGTATTATTTACAAATTAAGTGATTTAGGGAAACACTGTTGAATAAACACCTTAAAAGATTATAAGAAAGACTACCTATTTTTGCGGAAAAATATGTACATAGTAAGTTTTCCAAAAAAAATTGAGAATTATAAGGTATTTTTTGTAAAAATTTATATTTTTTAAGGAATCTTCCAAATAGTTTACACTTCTTTTTGAAATACAGGTTTTCCAAAAATCAAAATATTTTTTAAATATTTTAAAAACATTAACTAATTTCTAACTAACTAAGTATTTTCCAGTGTATGTAAATTGTGCGTGCGTGAAATTTATTGCAGTTAATAATAATTGTCCATTCTACTTGAACGACCACAACGATAATGTGGTTCCCCAACCATTTCGCCTTGTCTCTAACCGCTTGTGGTCAATTATAAGCGGACACTCCGCCATTTGTCTTAGACGTGGTCAATGCCAGGTTGGCTAGCTGCCCTTTGGGTCTTTTTATGGGTCTTTAAATGCCAGCCATTAGTTAAGTGCGTCATATACAAATACACAGCACAGAGCCTGAAATTTATTCAAATGAGGTGCTAATGTCCGTTTTGTGTAATGGAATTCACCGAAGGAAAATAGCTACAATTTTCATTTTCTGATAATGGTTAGGTAAGTAAAAATGGTTATTTTTAATGGAAAATTATTAAATATATATTTATATAGCACTAAATTCAAGAATTTAAAATTAAAAACCGAAAAAAATAATAATAAGATGGATAGAATATTACAAATATTTCATGAAATGTTTTTAACATGCAATTAAAGCATTATAAAATAATTGTCCTTAATTAAATATTTCAAAATATACTTCCATAATTTTAGTTTCAATTTATATTATGCTTATTGGTGCTTTTCCGAAAATACTGGGAAATGCTCTCTATTCTCCCTCTGCACAGCGCATGAGTTTTCTCTCGCTCATTTTCCCAGCGCTCTCTCTTTGGCTTTTCCCCCTGCTAGTTTCTAGTTTCGCTCTCATTTTTCCCACCTGAGCAGACAAGACATTTGTGTTTGATTGTCGGCAAAATACGAATATAATTCATTCAGTAAAAGGAAAAATCCCAAATACATGAACCAGAAGAGACAGTGGGAAAAGTGGGGAGTGGGTGTGAGGGGCGGCGCCTGTGGCCTCCGAATAGCGATGGACCGCCTCACGAGCCACCAGCGAACGGCAAAAATTCCTAATAAAGTTGGCATTTGCCAAACAGACACGCAGACGTGCAGACAAACAGGATCCGTATACCCTGTACACGTCGCACACCTGTGCCACCGTGCACACCGTCTCCCCCGAATGGCCCTTGTATTTACCCAGCTTTACCTGTTCGTTGTTGCCTTTATTGAAAGTCGTACACAAAGCAACCAAAATGCAACCACCTTTCCGCCAGCCGGCGAATGTCGATGCATTTCCTCCCAAATGGGTGGCGTATTTGCATAAAACTATGCATTTGCTTCCTATTTTTGACTATTTGCTGTCTATTTTTTTCCAAATTTTTTTTTGTAATAAATAAATCCACTAGAAAACAAACAACTAAACACGGTGGCCACGTGTGTGTAGTTGCGATACACAGTCGTTGGTTCCATTCTGTAGAATGTCATCAAAAAGTCAAAATACTTGAAATATCTGTCACTGTCACTCAAACCGCACATTTGCATGCTGCATCTGTAGTTTGGCACTCTTCTGGAATGGATTCCCAGATTTATAGCTATCTTAACTATAAAGTACTATTGTATTTCTTGGAAGAGAATTTATATATACAAAGCTATAAATGATTATAAAATTTAAAAGGCTTTTGATACAAGCTATATTAATTTTTTTAGTTTTGTTTATCAGAAACCACTTGTATATTTTAGTGTACAAATTGTAGTTTATAAATGACACTAGTTTGTAATAAATTATAATGATATACCATATATATCATTATTTTATAAATATTACTTTAGTTAAACCATATATATAATTATATTATAAATACTACTTTCAGAAACACGAAAAATCTAAACAACAAATACACAAATGATGGCCTATATATTTTAAAACTTTACTGTCATGTAGATAATTTATCAAGTGTATGGTCAGTGGCCAAGGGGGGATATATATTCTCTGAATAAGAAGAGGGAGGACTTAAAAACCCGCCGAGGAAGTGAGTGAGTTCATTAAAGAGGCTTTGGCACCCGCTCTAATTCCACAAATCATTCTCGCTTAAGTCGCCCTAATCCAGTGCAACGGCAAAAATTTGTCAGTTTCCGCAGGCTTACCGCATAATTTATGTTCTTCTGCGTTGGTCAGCCGTATATATATAAGCATTTACATAAACAAATAGAGATATGATATAAATAAATAAAACTTGCACACACAATTTCGTCGCTTTTTGTTTGCTTCGCTGGGCAAACATTTTTGGGCTTATATTATATAGATTCTTTGCCAGGAAATTCAATCATTTGATTTTTGTATGCTGATGACGTAACACTTACTGCCCATTGATCTATTTTAATGCAAATTAAATGGAATAACATTTATTTTTGGTCGGTCTGTCCGCGGCTAGATTTCATTAGCTGCCTGTGCCGAAAACCCATTGAAAATCAATTAAAAATACACATTTGTGTAAAAGAGCAGCGCAGTCGTGTTATTTTTTATTTCTGCACATTTGTCTGACCACGAATAATATAATTTCAATTAGGTTTTTGGATTCAGCTGCTGGGACACAGGAAACGCATTTTATATTTGGCGGTAATTATGCGGCGGCTGCAATTTCGAGCGATTTAACTGACCAGTTGGCTTTTGTCATCGCTTTGATTCAATTAATTTTGCACGCGGCAATAATGAGGCGGGGACCGAAGCGAACTAGAAATCGCCGCTCCGGGCCATCGATTGTATTGGGGGGTGAGGGCTCGGTTACCCTATAATTGATTTTAAATGAAGTGGAAATGGGTTTGTTGCGCGACAAAAGGACTTGTATTTATCGGATTACTTGCGGTGCGGGAAATGAGGTGTCACAACTTATTTAAATCTGGTTTGATTTGGCTTTTGAGGAGCACTTTCGGGGCTCAATTTGATCGTTATGCAAAGGACAATGAACTATTTGAAAAATATTTATATGGATACGTCTTTGTAGGAATTATTTTGCATATAAGGTAGTTTTAGGAACTACATTTTAAGTGTTTTCTTTGGTTTAAAGAAAGCGATGATACAACTTTAAATTACTGATTACTAAAATGTAGTTGATGGTTCAAGGTATTGAAATACATAGTTAGAACCTTCTAAACTATTTCCCAATAGTCGTCGTATGCGTTCTCCGGTAATAACTCCCCCGAAATGCTATGCAAAGGACGCTGGTCTTGCACTTTCCTACCCCTTCACTGACCTTCCATCCCCACAAATCCACCCACAAAACCCACTTGAAGCGGCTTTCCGGCTGCGCTTAATTAAAACGCAGGGTCACGTAGTCACTGTCTAATCCAATCCGGGGCCAGAAGTCCTGGCTACGTATACTGCCTGTCACTTTGGCAATTCCTTGGCTCATGCCCGATGGCAGTTCACTACTTTGTGGGAGGGGAAAAATAAACCAAAAAAAAAAGGAAACCCTAAAAAAAAGAGAGTAGGGAAAACGAAAAGCTAATTTGGGTTTTCCTTTCTGCATTTCTGCCTGCCTGCCTGCCATTCGGTTCCAGTCGTCGACGTTTTTGCCGTGGACTGTGTCAAAGTGCATGCCAAATGGAGAATTGCATTTCCAAACATTTGCGCAACATTAATTGCATAAATTTTGGGAGGCGAAAGGCGTGGGGGGCGTGGCAGCTTAAAGAGCGAAGGAAAAGTCATTAAAATGTAGTCACAGCCACGCACCCTTGACTGCTCGCCCGCTCGCTCTCGTTCGAAATTTTCACCGCTTGACTTTTCCTCTCGTCCGTTCGTCCGACCGACTGTCTGTCATAATTTTATGCCTAACTGTGTCAGCTCCCGGCTTTCCTTTCCTTCTGCTCTCCTGCACTCGCCAAGTGCTCATGCATAACGCATTTTTGCGCAGCTAAAAAGTGTGCTATGAAAATGTAACTCAAACCTGTTGCCACGCCCAGTGCCACCACCACCACCACCACCTCCATCACTCTCAAATCAGTCGTCATTTCATTAAAATGCACACCATATCCTGCAGGCGCAACAGCGAAGACCGGCGCCGGCCTTTCAACGCTATTTTCAATGCACTGCAACTGTGTGTGTTTTTTTTTTGCCAGGATATTAAATTTACCGTTGTGAAAGCACTTTTCCAGGCTCCTAATTACGGCCAAAGGGAGTAAATGCTTCTGGCCATCTGTGAAATGGTCTTTTTTAACCAGTTTAAAAACTTTTTAGACTGACTCTTAAACAAATATTAAATAACGCTGGCGAAAACATGCTTCTGCTCATTGTGGATTCTCAGCCAGCCCTCTTATCGCTTTTCGCGGTTGGCTGCAACAATCAATTGTTAAAAGAAAAACCAATATTTTGGCTGTTATTACTTATATTCGTGTGACAGTTTCGCAAACAATTTCCCCCGGCGCGACACCCACACATTCCTTCCGATTTGGGCCACAAGTCATTCGACGGAATGCGAACGCACTCACACGATAATTTTCAATAAATAGTTCCAAATCATTTCGCGGGCGATGGTTCCTGCGAAGGCAGGAGCTTTGCTGCGGCGCCGCCTGCCACTGATGCCTGGCACGTGACTTCCTGCGAAAGTCGAGGACAATAAAAAGGATATTCCGGAGCGGAGCTTTGCAGCTCCTTCGGCACGCATTTCATCGCACTTGCCACTGACAGGGGGCGATTGGTTGGCAAAACAACAAACATTTATTATTAGAGCAACGACTTTTTTGCCATTGCTTTTTCGCTCTTCCCCTGAAAGCACACGCACACAGAGTCCCACACATCCTCTCGCACAATCGTCGGCCAAATGAATGGGCCAACATATTGGTAGGCTTAGCCTTGGGCTCCTTGAGAAGCGGCCAAAGTGCTGGGACAACAACAATCAAGCCGGCATAAGAAAACAACAGCAACTACCACAACTACGGCAGCAATTAGCCTGTCAGGCAATTAAAATGCAAAAATTGCCGTTGACACAGGCCGAGCAGGAAGCCGAGAAGGAAGCCGAAAGGAGGATAAATATGGGGCGGGGAAAACGGCGGGACTTGGAGGACGAAAGACAAGGGGAATCCAAGGACTGTTACAGTGGTGAAACACATGCAAATTATACAAATTTAATTAACAAATCTTTTATATTAAGATCTAGTTTTGCAAATATTTGTTGTAATATTTTGTTTATGATTTAATAAGATTTAAACATGTAAACGGATTATATATAAAGCCAAAAAGATCCCCAAGAAGAGTTGAAATATTCTCATTCTTTAAATCAAAAAGCCATCAATTTGAATTCGGAAAGATTTTGTGTAATAGTTTTAATGAGGTTAATATCTCCACACATTGTATGAAAAGATTAAAAAAAAATACAAATATGTCAAATTTTTAATCATTCTAATAAACAACAATTTTATAAAAATTGAGATAAATGATTTTCGTTTTTATACCCTGGCAGGGTATTATAATTGTAGTCAGAAGTTTGCAACGCAGTGAAGGAGACATTTTCGACCCTATAAAGTAGAAAAAAATTGTAACTTTACCAATTTTTAAAATATTTTCATATAATTCGAAAAATTTCCATTTTTTCTTATTCTATAATTTCGGTTTTAATTTGATCAAAATCGGACTACTATTTCATATAGCTGCCATAGGGATGTTGGGGAAATATTACGTATACGCAATGTTAAACCAAATTTGTATATGTATAAATGTTGTATACAATTCCTATTAGTTTTACTTTTATTTCATAAAATTTTATCAATTCATAATGTTCCAATTGTAAGCTGCAAGGGTATACAAACTTCGGCGGGCCGAAGTTAGCTTTCTTTCATGTTTTATTTGTTAAATAATAGAAATTCCCATTGCTTATACAAATATTTATGATTCGTTGCAATCAATCGCAGTTCGAGCTTCAGATGCACAATAAAAACTTAAAAAATTCGCATATTTAGGCAGCATATTGACTACATAAATAAAAAAATCCAATTTCACTATCTTAAGATACACTTTTGCGACACTGTTTCTTTGCCGACATGTGCCAGGTGAAAGCAAGGAAGGCCAGAAGAGAGAGACAGAGACTGAGACCGAGACAGAGACCGAGAAAGGAAGGGGAAGCCGCCTGACTGTGCGCTCAATTTACTTGTCGCCCCACATAATTCCAAGAAAATTTCGAATAATCCACGGCTAACTGGGAAGTCGGAGAGAGGGAACCCGAACCAAGCTAAATATAAAGTGCACACACAGAAATATCCGCGAAAATTGCACGGAAAATTGCAAAGAAGAACAGCAGCAACAACAACAGCAGCGGCAACAAAGTGTGCTTGGAAAATTGCTAATTACGCGATTGCCGTGATTTTGGCATTGCATATTTCAAGATGCTTCTCCTGCAGTTGTCGCTGCTTGTAATTCAAACGGTTTTCGTGGGGCGGAAAAGCGGAAAAGCTGAGAGGCGGGCAGGTCGATGGCTGCTCGCTGGGGAGCCAAATGGAAAATATTTCAAATATTTAATAAACGCTGCAGCTACAAATTAAGCGCAAATATTTGGACTCGTAACAAGTTCAACAGAATATTATTAAATTTTTACCAAATGCCGGATATAGGGCAACCTCTGTGCTACAGGGACACTTATTTTTTTAATAGTAAATAGTTTCTATGAAAATAATCATTTAAATGTTCTTTCCCAAAGATATCTTTATTAAAACTATCTTGTTCTTCTTTTGTGACTTTTTAATTATGTTTTACAAATTTCCTTTCTCTCACAAAATTATTCCCCAACAACCTTACCTAGTTTATAAGTTTCCCAAAATTAGCTTTTCTTCCTCTAAATCGAGGTCACACCGTGTCCCCCACTCACCCTCACGAAAAAATAGACAGAAAAAAAGAATAGAAAACTGAAAATAAATAAAATAAGAGCGACAACTCATTTAGTTCTACAGAATCATGCCTCAGTTGACGTGAATCACTCACTCAAACACTCGAGACAACAACGGCCAAGCGCGGAAAACTATTTTTGCGCCAGCCGCCGCCGCCGCCGCGGAGGAGGAAGATGCTCCACCAAGACCAAGGCCTATTAGCTCTGACCCAACTGCTCTTGGGGATAGTGGGTGGATGGTGTTGTTAGGGGGGATAAGGTGGAAAGTGGCCGGGGCCGTGGAAAGCGATTCCCCTTTGCGCCCTCGCCCCTCCGACCAGCAGCTGACTCTCAAGTTGTCACTTAAGGAGGTCTAAGTGCGGTTCTGTGTGGTGAAGATGGCACGGCAAAGCCAAAGGCAAAATGCGCGGAAAAGCAAAGAGCGCAGAAAATGAAAATGAAAACTTTCTGAATTGCTCATTAGACACGCTAGTTTCTTTTTTTCTTTTTATTGTTGTTGTTGTTTTTTATGGTTGGTGAAAAAATAGGGGGAGAAATGGCTCTTCGAATGCCCCCAAGAAATCTGGCAGCTTGCTCTTAACATTTTACAGCTGCGAGGGGAGAACAGGTAAACTTAAAGGTGATTTCGAATGCAAACGGGAGAGCTGTCTAGTTATGGAATTGTCTCTGTCAAGTTGAGTACTCGACATGTATGTATGAACTAATGAGCACAGAGCCGGATGCAGGGTGTCCACAAAAAAGAAGCAGCAATGTCAATGGGGACAACATAAAACAATTGTATACAAATAAGGAATTAACTCGTAACTATAATATAAGAAAATAAGACGAATAAGACAACCGAAAAATATATTAGTTTTAAAAGGTTTTGAAGGAAATTAAAGATGAAATTGAACATCTATTTGATTGTTAAAGTATATTCATAAATATTGTTATTTATAATTGAAATGAATGATAATAATCATATATAAAAGTGATTTCACAAGCATATCAAATTAAATAAATATATTTAATATAATTGAAAAACATTGTTGACACTTATCTTGACATATTTACATACCTAAAGAAAAGAAATCTTTATTTAAATAAAAGAAACCAATCACGAAATTAACTTTATAGAAATTGAGCTGATATTGTGTTGGCAATTGTTTCAGTTTACTCAATAATTTATTAACTGAATTTATTAGGTTCGTTAGAGACTACTTGAATTTCATTGAAAGCTTCCCTTTTTTGCATTTATCATACTTCATTTTTAATCGAATTTTCCCCGACTTTCCCTTTTAACCTGTTAACAGCTTAATCAATTTTAGCTTGGCACGAATGTTTCCCACCTAATAAATCAAACAATCGAAATGGAAGGCTAAAAAAAACAAATTGTTTTTCCATTGCATCGACAATATTGGCAACCTTGCTGTCTTCATTTTGGCCAAAACAAAAAAATGTATATATATATATAGATAAATGTTTGCAGCATTGCATGTCAAGGTTCTTATGTTCCCACGCCCACCACCATCGCCGCCTGCTCTTCATGAGGATATATAGTATACATTTACAATGTATTCCGTATGCCACTTTTTGTTGCACTCGAGATTTTTATTTATATTTTTTTATTTCACTGTCCCCGCAATTGTGTCAGGCGGCGGCACTTCAATGTCGAGAGGGTTGGGCGGGGAAAATGGGGCTGGGGAAAGTGCAGGGGGGCGCATTGGTTCCTCGGCTTGTTGAGTTTTCCTATCTGGGCATCGCTTTGATGTTGCAAGTATAACAAAATCCAACAACTGGGTTAATGGCACAAGCATTCTGTTCATCATTTCCCTTCTGCTGGCTGCTGTTTTTGTTATTTTCGTTATTTTGTCGAACAAATCCCCGTGCCATGTCCCAGCAGGCAAACGACACCCACGTGGAAAAATCCGGGAGAGCAAGTTTTCCCTGGCATGTGCCCTGCTCAGCTCAGGTCGGACCCCTCCAAAAAACATTTATCATGTTCAAATTTTCCATGTCTTCGTCTCGTCTTTTTTTTTGTTGCTATTTTGCTGTATTGCCGCTCCTAAACATGACAACAAATATTAAATTTCATGTTTTGTCAGGCGCAACCGAGAAAGTGACAGAGTAAGTCGAACGACGGAGGGAAAGTGGAGAAAGCAGGGGAAATTTCTCCAATTCTCAGCAGGATTTTTCAAGCATATATGGGAAGTAGGAAGTGGGTGCCAGCATCTTGTCAAGTTCTAGGCGCAATATTTTAAGTAGCCAGGAAATAAATGAAAATGTAGCTCATAAACAAGAAGCGGAAATACTCAAAAGAATATATGCATAGCAAAAGAATTTTTAGTTTATTAAACATTGTTTAGGTGGGCTATAAATACCCAAGAAGACTTTCAATGAAAACATTTTTAGGTGCGGAATTCCCCTAATTTAATTTATTAATTATAATTAATTGACTTTGATGGTCTTAAATTTTGTGTTGAAAGAAAAATACGCTTTAAAGTGCTAACGAAATACATAGGAAATAAAAATCACAAAAACAAGTGATTTGAATAGAATGCTATCTATATAAATCTTGTACGAAAATCAATTTATTTTCTAGATAATATCCAAAAAATCGTAATAGCCTTCGACTTGCAGTGTATTCACTTATTACCAGGTAAGGAAAAAGCTGATTGCCCTGTAAGAATAAAAAACCCAAGCCCAGATTGACAGTTAATAAAGTGGTGACAAGTTACCGCCTGGGTGGCTCCTTCTCCTTCACTGGCTTGGGGTGCTTTAAGCCAGAAATAAAGGAAAAAACTTCCAGGAAAAACATGGGAAGGAAACGTGGCAACAGTGGCGTTGACAACTTGACCCAATGTGTGTGACAACTGGCCGAGAAAGTTTCGAATTTCAGGTTACGTGGGGTTGAAATTAAAAAATTGCCAAAGTTGTCAATATAACTGAGAACTGAACTTTGTGTTGAGCGGGAGGGTAAGCCAAAGGCTATAAATCTTTAGGTAGCCGAATGAAACAGGACAAAATGTAAGCCAAGGGAAGCCATTCAACCTCAAATTGGTGGGGGAGAACTTTGCAAATTAATTGGATTTCAGTAATGTAATTTTTGAACAAGAAGTAGCCAGGGAAGGCAGACGAGGATGCATTGAATTATGGAATCAGAATTATTATAGATAAATATTTAAGGTATATATTTATGTTAAAGGTTCATCAACTATATATTCCCCACTTTTATTTAATTCAATTTTAAGTAAGACTTAACAAAACGAACTCCAGCAACTTAAACGCTTTCCTCGGCACAAAAACAAAGGAGTTTTACCATTAAAAGAGCATAAATAATGTCATATTACAGTGAATAATTACAGTTGTCAGCTTAGTGGGTAGAAATCCATACCCTTCCCCGCATCCTTCCCCGTTAACCGCTCTCACAAAAAGGGCAATTAAAGCTGAAAAGGCAGGCGACAAACAGGAGTCGGGACACGACATACCCGGGACAGGACACGGAAAAGGGGCGGCCGGGCAAGACTGGCCGGATAATTATGGCATGCTGAAGTGTTCCTCCAGTTTTGGCCGAGAGTGTAACCCAATATAAAGGCCATTTATCATGGTGCGTGTGCAGAAGTGGAGACTGTAGATGGAGATCCTATGCGGTTGACTGTTGCTAATAAATTACGGCATGCTGTGGACATGTGCCGCCAAGAGGCAGTAGTCAGGCCAGAGCCAGAGCCAGTAGCCAGTAACCGGCAACCAGGAGCGGCAAGGTCCTGCCGTTGACAGTTTTAAATTGCAAAAGCGTTGGCGGTTTCCCGTTTCCAGTTGCCAGTCGCTAGTCGCCAGTTCCCTATGCCCTTCTAATTAAGCCAAAAACTAACATTTGGCAAATGCATCTGCGGCGCTGTCATAATTCGCACTCCCTTTTTACCGGCTTTTTAATTGGCCTCGACCGGATTTTGGCCAGGGCAACGCGGCTCGAATTATCCACCGAACAAATGGCCCATCAAAATCAAATTTGTTATTTATGGTCTCGGTGTCGGTCTGGGCTTCGGTTTAGGGCTCTGCCCCAGCCCCCACTTGACACTTGGCATCCCTCTGAGTTATTTATTTATTTATTTGCACGATTCGCCCCCAAACAGGATCAAAAAAAGAGAGAGGAAAACCTGTGCTCATTTTTCATTTGCCAGCCTCTTGAATTACGCCAATTATGTCCTGACAGCCTCAAGTTTTCCCTCTCAACGGAGGACGTGTGCCTCTTTGAGTGCGTGGGGCAGATTGCCAAAAAAAAAAGAATCAGACCAAAATTCCAAGGGAAAAGGAAAAGCCCTCGAGTGGTCCTGTTGCCAAGGACCCGCTCTCTAATCTTTGGTGTCCCCCTCTGAAATCGAAAAGCGCCTTGAATTTTCTCGTTTTATTAATGCTGCGAATAATGCCAATATCAATATGAATGCTCAGCGGCAAAGGTAACCTTTGATGAAGGCCATTTGCAAAACTTTTGAAGATTACAATTGCCGAAAATATATTCAATTTATTGTTGTGTGTAATCGGTTTAATACATTTTCTGTGAGGGAGCGTGTGGGAATACTTCCCTGAAATTTAAATGCTTCTTTAAGCTTTTAAAATTTCGTTTACTTGGGGTTTAGATATGTTGTTTTTTTCTGGATTTATAAAATGAAATTCATTGTTCAGTATTCTCTCTGTGATCTTCTTGTAAAATGTTTAATAATAATTGTTTTTTTCTGAATATTTACATGGTTTTGCATTTTCTTTTGGATTTTTTAGTTTTTTTACAGCAGTTGTATTTTTCTATTACATTTTAATCTTTTGCAGGCTTTGATTTAGCTTTGCCAAAATTCCTTAAAGATTTTCGATTTTAATTGACTATTTAAACGCATTTCCTTGCCAAAACTCAATCTTAAAGTTCTTCACTTGTGTCCCTGCTTTTTGATAAATTTAAGCCATATAAGCACAAGTTTTGAGGGAGAAAATTCCATTATTACTTGACTAGTTTGTACTACATTTTTAATATAACAATTTCCTGGGAGGTTTTCCTTATTTTTCCGAGAACAAACCAGTGGCGTCGGAAATGGGGGCTGCAATCCCTCAGAGTTGATAACAATTTGCATTGGCCAATGGCCCTTTTGAGTGGAAAATTGCCGTGAAACCAAGCCAGATGAAAGACACATTTTTCTCCGCACTCTGAAAGTGAGTATCATCTGGAGAAGCTGAAGCCCCCTCTCGCCGACCGTTGAACAATATTTTATGACATTTTCTGCACAGTTGCAAGCGGAGCAAATAAATTATAAAAATTGTTTGCCTTTTTGCAGCTGCTCCTCCACCAACAGAAGTGCTCGATTCCATCCGCTGCTCCTCGCTGGGCAAATAAATTTGTGCTTAGATTTGTTTGCTCCGCTCAAAGGAGAGAAAAAAGCAAAGGAAGACCGATGGAGAACAAGAATATATATTGCGACTATGACACAGTTGGTATTAAGAAAGTTGAGCTCTGCAGACGGATGACAATTTGATAGACTCGGAAGCTAATTAAATTTGCATTAGAGATGCGCGTTTGGGCGCGAATCCGGCGACGACAAGGAGCGACAGCCACGTAACATATGAATAAATTATTCAAATTCTTGACAAGCTTTTTGCCCCACACACACACACACTAGGCACGCCATACACGCACGCCCACACCCCACGACCATACACCAAAACAGTTGCCGCGAAAAGTTTGCGCATTAGCCAAACTGTCGAGTGAACTTTGTCGTCGGCAAATGTAATTTATCAGAGCGGAAATAAGTAAATCAAAAACAATTTAAAGCCCGCCGTCAGCCAGCATCATTAGCAGGCCCAGGCCCCTAGCCCGGCCTCCGATGGGCGGGGCAGCTGTCAGCCAGGAGACTTTAACTTAATTAGCCCCGCGTCTAAAAGGTCTAAGCCGAAATAGAAATGCTCGCCTACAAAAGTCACTCAGCGCCAGAGATTCGCTCGCCGGCCCTCCTCCTGTTCGAAGAGCGAAAACTCCATCGCTCGAGCTCAAAGCTCGCCAAAAACTTCTACACAAGAGTTAATGAAATTTTCCAAATTTTCCAACACGCAGAGGACGGAACCTCAAGAGCAATTAATCACCTGCATTAAAGCGCGTTAGCTGCCGACATCTGAGACACACAAAAGTGTGTGTACACTCAGGAGAAATGTCCTTACACTCGGAGATGAAAGTTCGCCTTTAAATTTTACAAGATTACACGAAAAAGGACACTACGAAATTAAGCATAAAGGTAGTTTTTAGTGCATGAATTCGATTTTAAAGTATTTTTTTCTATTTTGAAAATTTAAATCTAAGTTGTCAATTATTTTATTAACCTAAAGGTAAAATTTAGCAATTTATATAACAAAAATCTGACTATATACACCTAAAACTAAGTTTATGAAATAAACCACCGCTAAACAAGAAATATATTTTCTAAATAATATATATTCAAGTAAATCGATTTTCTATTTCCACAATTCCTTTTTAGTGTAGAATGATATTTGCCACCCGCAGAGCAAAAGGCCGCCCGACTTTTCCAAAGCCCTCCCTCTTGATTTTTCCCACCCCACTGCGACCGGGAGTCCTTTGTGTTATTGTTTGCTTTGGAGAGCGGCAGCCGCCAGCAATTGTGTTTGCTTTTTTGGTAGTTAATCCTATTAATTAACTGGTCTCCGGCTCGCTCACCCGCACACTCTCGAACTAATAAGGTGAGAGTCCATGGCAGGTGAGAGGCGAGAGTTGCTCTTCGGTCGAGTGGCCACTGTGATTAATGGTTTTAAAGGGGTTTTTCCGCCAGCAATAGTTTGGGTCCTTTCGGGGTTTTGGGGTGTCAAGATTGATGGGGAAATGCCATTACAAATTTATTAAGGTTCTAATGGATAAATCTAGCTCACATTTGATTCTTGAGTTTTGGTTTTGACAAACTGATGGGTTAAGAAAGGTTTTATAATTCTTTAATAAGCTTGAAATAATTTAATATAATCAAGCTAAGTTTTAATCGTTGTTTATATACAACTAACTTAGAAAAAAACCTTAAATATTATTTTTTAACATTCAGCCTTTAACCTTTCACCTTACATTAAAATACTCCCAACTTTTACAAACCATATTCACCCATTTCAAATCCAGAGTTCTCTTGAAATTAATTTGCCTTCTGGGCTTTAACAAATAATCTTCCGCCGTTTAAATAAATACTTTTCCGACACAAACATACGCATGTGTATGTGTCTTTATGTCTGAGGACCCCGAAAAGTGTGTGTGAAAATCGCAAAAACAAATTAGTTGCGTGTAATTTAATTTGAAATGCGAGCGTGTTTATCAAACAAAATTAAAACTGTGAAATGGAGCAAAGCAAACAGCAAGACAGAGGCAGCGGCAAAAGCAACAATGGCGACGGCAAGGACGAAGGACGACTACACCGCAAGTGGTAAGAAAACGCTAATTGGATTTTATTTTAGCATGCGGAACATGGCACGCTGTGCTCCGACACCGCCTCCGCCCCATCCACAATCCCATCCTTTGATGGCCAAGTTAATAAACATTAAAAGCAATTATGATTTTTGGTTAAGATGTCATTGTTGTCGCCGTGGATGCTTTTGTTGCTTTTGTTTCCTGCGGTTTTGTCGGTTTATGTTTTGGCTTTTTCGCTATTGCTTTGGGCTCTAGTTTTGGGCTTAGGAAAAGTGAAAAGATCCTTGGCGATGGATAAGTTGACTGGGAAATGAAAATTTTCAGGCATTCTCATTAGGGCAATTAGAATATTTTAAGCATACTTTGCAAATAAAACCGTGTGTGAAATAATAGGTATTTTGAGAACATTGAGATGTTATTTAGGATTTATCTTTTTTAGTTTGCAAAATAAAGACGAAAACATTATTTAATGCCATAATTCCCTATTTTCGGCTTCCCCTTTTTAGCCCATTTTGCATGGCAGCTCCAAGGAAAATTCCGCCATGAATCAGCAACAAAGTTGCCCATCCTTTTTGGCCCTTAGCCATCTTAATTATAAGTTGTGGCAAAGTCAAAGTTAGTAAGGTGTTTTTCCGCTCATAAAGTGAGTGCGCCAGAAAGTGTGCTTCAGTTTTGTATACATATGCTGGGATTTTCCCCCTCCCTTCACTTATTTTTTCTTTTTTTTCGCTCCATTTTTACACCCCCTTTTTGGTCCTTGCTTTCTTTGTGTTTGTTTGTTGCGGTCAGGCGGCCACCGCGAGTCAGACAACCGCAGAATCCCAAGCAGCTGGCGCATAATTGCATATACATGGCATATGGCAGTGACAGAGGGGAGTGTGCGGGGCTTAAAAAGAGGGTACGTGGGGGGGGGGGGGCGAGAGTGTGTGCAAAGGGATGTGGGTGGGTGCCCCGTTCAAACGACAACATAAATCCTGGTTTTGCGCCTTCCTGGTTATTGTTTATCATGCACACACCGTATGTGCCCGGAGAATATAGCGCATACGCCATGTGGTCCGCTGCAAATATTAATATTTTAAAATGCCGAGCTAAGCACAGGTAAAGGCTAAAGAAGACCGTAAACTAATTGCTAAATTCTAGTCTTAATTTCTTCGCTCAACTACGAAAGTCTCTATTATTAAATGGGGAAATAAAGCGCGCGAGTGGAAGTTTATTTAAAACAGTTTCCTCGAAGTTGTGCAAGTTGCAATGCCCAGCAGCAGCTGGTACCGGCATCAATATGGAATATTGATGAACGGGAAAAACAAGAGAAAACTGAAGGAAATTATAATGAGCTGCATAACAAACTGTAAGAGATATTTAAAAGGAAAATGCTACAAGGAGTAACCCACTTGCTTGTGCTTTAAATTCCTATTCTCTATTATATTTTATGTGTTTTTCATATTAGTTTAAAAGCTTATCCTAAAAACTCTCAAGATTTTTACCAACTCTAGTTAAAGGATTAGCTGCAAATGCACTTTCACTTTCGAAGCACTCACAGAAGGCAAGGCCAAATTAAGTTTGCCTGGATATGAGCTACTCCAATGCTGCGATGGCAAATATTGAAACAACTGTGTGCCAAATTTCGAGCGTCACGTTTGGCACATTTGCCGAATTTTTGAGGATAAAATAAAAAAAAAGGAAAGGCTCCGGAACTGGAAGATGGAACGAGCAGTTTCGAATTCAATTTGCCGGCGATAATTCCGCGCAAAAGTCGCTCAGCGCAAAAGTGAAAGCTGTTTGCCATTGGCACACATGTCGTATGCGTAATTTCGGTTTAATTGATTTCTAGCGCAGTCGCCTGATGAATCCTGACATCCTCATCCCGCCAATTCGCCCCGCTCCCTGCCCTTTAGAGCAAACTTTGGTGAAATGCTTTTAGCAAGGGCGCTTGGCGCTCAGTCATTTTTTATTTTGCCGCTTTTGCAGCTTAACTTTGACTGCCACAGCCATTTGTTGAAGTGGATTTCGTTTTATACTCTCCCCTCCTCTTTATATTCCTCTTTTTTTTTAATTTTTTCTCGAACAGTAATCCCGCCAAACCGATCCATAGCAAACTCAAACGAACTGAACCAGACCATACTTGGCTTTGGTTTTCGTTTTTTGCGCATTTGCAAATAAATGAGCAGCGTTCAACGTGCGCTGATTAATGCAGTTCTATCGGTACACTTAGGAAAATATTAGAAATGAGTGAGAATATCAATGAAAATATACGTAAAAAGTTGTTCTATTAATTTTCAATTTTCAATGAAAAAGAGATTTATGTTTCTCGTTTAAGAAAAGCTATAACCGCCATTAGGAAATAAAAAAAAATGATGTACCAATCATTTTATTTCATAATTTTGTGGGAAGTATATGTATTGCTTTTAAAGGTTTTTATGATATGGATATATAGGCCTAGCTGTTAAGACATTAGCTACCAAAATTGGCACTTAATTGGCGGCTGGACACTTGAATAGCTCGCCAAAAGCACTTTACAGATTTAAGTATTTTAGTTTGAAAATAATCAAAAATCGACTAACGAAAGAGTAATAACTCACGGCAGCCGAACAAGATTGTCCAAGAAATATGCAAAATAACTAACTAATTTCGAATCGAATTCTTTTAGACCCAAGTAGATAATACAATATTCCTAACCTCGCTGATTAATTGAGGTATAGAATCGGTTTCGAATCTTGAGATGGTCACCGACGGAGAACTCTCAACTGATAATTAAAGAACACATGCCAACTAATCGGCAGAATAAAGTCAATAAAAATATTTAGTATACTCTAAGCTCAGTTTCTAAATTTTTTTAAGTGATTTAATTATATTTTAAACTCTTCTCTATTCCTTAGATGGATATTTCTCCAGGTGCAACCTTCAGCTCCCACTTTTCTATTGCCATGCAGAAACGATTAATCAGACCGCAATCGTGGCGATGGATGGGTGGATGGGTTCAGGTTCTCCTGAAATTAATTTACAACTGCGCAAATTAAAAGTTGAGAAGAGAACTCTGATGCCCAGGATAACTCAATCTTGATTCTTTGCCTTTTAACATTTTAACAAACTTAAGCCAGATTGTGTGTGTCCCTCTGAGGGTGTGTGTGATGTGACTGTGGGTAAATTTAATAAACTAAAACCATTTGCAGTTCAGTGAACTGACAGTAAATAAATTTAACCTAATTCGTACATGTCAATAACAACAGCAACCAAGACAAGACATCCTCTCCGCCTTCCGCCGTTGCTTTGCTTTTGCTCGTAAGAATCCTGCAGAAAAGGACGAAGCCAAGGAAGAATGGAGAAGGCAAGTGCCAGGAGGAGCAAACGAAAAAAGAATACTGAAAAACGGGAAGAGGTCAGAACCATGGGACGAGCATACAAACACTGGGCCATTGCCCAGACGTGCTGGGGACGTTGCACGGTGGGTTAATGTAAAATTGGAATATATTTCTTACTAATACTTATGGTTTTTATTAAATTTAAACCCAAAAAATAAAGAGAACCCCTTTAGGAGTGTAAAGTTAAATGTTTATGGCTTAAAATAAATTTTGGAAACTCCTATTAAAAATTACTCCTCCGTTTATTCCCTATTTTTAGATGGTTTTTTATTTTCTCGGGACTTTGGAAAGTAGTTTTTTGTTGTTATTAGTATTTTATTTTAGCAGCAGTTTCTTAAAATTCTCTTACTTAACCCACCGTGGCCTAACATCCATCCCCATCCCCATTTGCGGATCTCCTCGCTCTGTTATGAAGTGCAAAGTGTGAAGCAAAAAGCGAAACCCAAAGATGACGGCCATCTTTAGTCCTTCTGTGTTTGTGTGGCTGCCAGTGTGTGGGTGTGCGTATTTGGCATTTTGCGTTCGGAACGATGGCACCACATGCTCCTGATGGCTGCAGTTAATCCACTTAATGACCCCGATGATTTTATTGATGAGCGCCAGCGCCTAACGCTAACATATGCCGCCACCATCGTCGCTGATGATGAAGATGCTTCATTCCCACTCCAGCTGCCCATCCGGCAGCTTCCCGCTCCCGGAGGATTGGATTTCCCCCTCTGGAATCTGGCCTGCCTACGATCCCCGCCGGTTGTCAACGCCGCCTGTGCCGTGAAGCGTGCTCCTGCCGCTCCTGCGTCCTCTGCCTGTTTCTGGGGGTCCTCCATCTTTGCTATGTTTGTTTCCTGTTGATTTTTCGGCACCTAAATTAGTGGCAGTGACTCTCTGTCTAGGAGAGGAAGCTGCTGGGATTTTCCCTTTTGATAAAACGCCACCAGGGCTGTCAGCCACGTCCTGTGTGTGTGTGTGTCCTGTTTGCGTTATTTATGCGCGGGCATTAAAATACAATTTTTATGCTCGGCATTGCCAGACTTATCCTTTGACTCCCGCTGACGCCTTCGCCATTCCCATTGGCTGCCCATTCCCATTTTTCTGTGGTACACACAGAAAAAAGAGGTATCGAATGGGAATACTTGAAAAGTAAAACTGTGGGATATTTGTTGGAAATATTAAACAACATATTTATAAGCATAATCTTTCAGAAATCTATTAGTGTAACTAGTAATAGTTGCCATAAATAAACAAAACAAAATTAACTTCCCTTAAAAATCAGCATAGAGATATGATATTAAGCTCTCTTTATTTCCCTTATTTTATATATTTTTTCACTGTGCATTTCCACCTCCTCTGACTTTGCTATCAGCATTTACGTCTTTTGGGGCCAGCGCTTCCGAAGCATCTTTATTGAGTGTAAATGCGCGTGGCGAAAGCATATTTATTTACGTTGAGCTGCTTATTTATTTGGCAAATGGTTTTGCATTTGTCAACAGCAGCAGCAGCAGTGGCAGCAGCAACAAAGTGGGGTAAATGGCAGGCCGCCGAGGAGCAGCGGCGACAACTTGCATTTCAATTTGGACCACGGTCCCCAATCGTCGTCCATCCGAAAATGGGGGTGTCTCTAAGTCTAAGTCTCCTCTCCATCAGTGAGCTTGGCTATTTGGCATTGTGTGTTTTTGGGGTTATTTAACAGCTCGTTTAACTAACACAAAGAAGTGTAATTTACTCAAGAAGGGCGCACTTCCAGGGGGCATCGAATGGGTTGTTTTATTCAACAGACAATGGGGCACACTACAGTATATAAGTTTATATATACATCCTATAGAAATTCCCTATCTGGGAGTTCAAGCCTTAAAGTTTACATCTTCAGGGAAGTCTTCAACGTAATATAATTTAAATTATTTTGATGCCTGATATTCCCGGTGGTTAGTTCAGCCGGTTAACCTTTGCGACTCGCACGAATAATTTCCGGCAGCCAGTCTTGCCACTTAATGATGCATTAAAGCGGTAACATTAATATAGGCCGCAGCACCGCAGCTCACCGCAGCGGATCCTGGCATGCACACGCCCGGATAGTCACACTTGCACTCCTTGTTCAGCCATCGACATTGTGACACTTGGTGCTTTAATTAAATTTTCGATAATTGCATGCACCGAAGAGCCGCAAAAGGACATGGCGCCGATGACTCGACGTCGATTTCAGGCTCAGGGTGGCACAGGCAAGCCATAATTGAAGAAAATGTTGAAAGGGGAATAATATAAGCAGGATGTCTTCTAAACAGTTCATGTATCTTTCATAGAAAATGTACACTTAATCCTGTTAAAAGTTAGGATATAAAAGAAAACTTACTACTATCATAACAAAATAGTTTCGGAGTTCAAACAACATATTTATTATTAATAAATGAATACCCAAATCCTTGTATTTATTTGCTTCGCCTGCATCCCTGGCATCCTTCAAAACTGGTAATGAGAATATTTCTGTTGGCGCCCGGCTCATTTAAGTGGCATTTTTAAATTGATTAAAAAAAAATTGGTGATGCTGCACTGCCTTCTTCAGTCTTTTCAGAATTTTCCGCTGCTTTTCATTGCGGCGGCAGGGTTTCCCCCGTTGTTTTTCGCCGTCGTTTAATTAACGAGGCCTGGGCGAGCGACATTTTTAATTTCCTCTCCATTTTTTCCAACGGCAGCAGCAGCAGAGCAGCGTCGGAAGTGCCGTCACACAAACCGGAAGTGCACACAGCACCACCAACCAACTTTGAGGAGAACTCACAGTCGAAGAGTGTCAAAGAGGCGCATAATTAACTTGTTGCCCCGCCCACTTTCGGTACTTGAAGTGAAAACTAAAAAGAATAAAATACGAAAACTAAGGAAACAGTAGAAGGAATGCAGAGTGAACAGCTGGAGAGCAGAGCGACCGGATCGACTGAAGGCAAAGCCAACTTTCACTGCGGCTAAACTCGCCCAGAAATGAGCAGACATCTCCTCGCAGTCCGAGACATCGGCGAAACTTTTGCCATTGCCCGAACATAATTATAAAAGTTTCGACAAGTATTTGCCCAGGTGGGCCAGCAGTAGTAGCAGCCGCTTCCTCGGGAAACGGAGAAAAGAAAAGTCTGGGGAAAACAAAACTGGACCAAGGTTTGCCAAGTGGCAAATGCCAAGTGCCAGGAGCGGCGGCAACTTTATTCCACTTCCACTACCACTCCTCTGATCCTTCGGCCTTTTCCCTACTAATTAGCGTGCTATTGGCATTTTTGCTTAAACGCTTAACGAGCTCTCGCAGAAATTGCCAGTTGCCCTGTGCATGCGTTAATTGCTTCGACCGCGCCCACTTCGCCCCTTTTCTTTCGGGAGGGCTTGAGGGGCCGTTGCCCAAAATATGACGGCTAATATGTCTTGCGCTGCGTATACGCAATTTCTGGAGATGCCACCAAAAAGGAGACCATCAAAAAACGGTTGGCTCGAATCGCCGCAAAACCGTGATGATATCTGCTTCTGACAACAAGCAAACAACAGCCGCTGGGTGATGGAATTTGAACAGGATTAAAGTCGAATAATGGATATCCTTTTTAACGCGAAAAAATTCTGGTAAAGTTCCTTACAACTTATAAGGCTTTTGGTAAGGAGAGTGCGTATATCTTTTTTATATCCGTGTTATTTCAAACTTATGGGTGATATAATATATTTATTGAGTTAATACTCTTCAAAGTCTTAATTGGTATCTTATTCTTTTTAAGACATTATATCTCTCCCTTTACTTTTACCCTAAACTCATTTAAATTCTATTTCACTTATGATACAATTTAAGTTAGCTTTAATGCAAAGAATCTGAATTTAGTAAACATTTTTGGAAACCTGGAATTTAAATTGTAATGTGTTTCCACTGAAATCCCCTCAAAAAGTATTGGCTAGCAGGAGCACAGAGAGTAAAGTTCACAACAGCCACTTACGCGATGAGTGAAGTGAGTCGCCGGTTTTTCGGCTCTGATCCGAGGCAAGCGGGCTCAACTGACAGGGTTACGTTATCCTGGGACCTACAGATGTAGGCAGGAGTGTCCATGCACATGCCCAAACCCATGGCATACTTCTATCTGAGGTCTGAGCACGGGCCACTTGGAAATTGCTTTGAAGAGCTGCTGATGCTGAGGCTGCCGTGCCATTTCTCCATTCTTATCTCAGTAAAATAGGCATTGTTCTGCCTGTCGTGTCAGGTGTGTGCTTGCACTTAAGAAATTTATTTATATTAAATGTAGAAAAATATGTTAAAATTGGTTTTACTTAAAGTTTGCTTAGGTTATCTCTTTTCTCTATAATGCCACACAAAAAATACAACAAATTGGACAGATTATCCATTCTTCTGCTAAAGAACTTTCTTTTACTAAAAATCTGAAAATGTTTTCATCAGCATTTCAAAGTCGAAATTATTTTGTTTATATTATTTTTGTGTTTTTCCGAGTGTGTGCAAGTGCGGCTGTTGTCTGCCCCTTTCTTTTGATTTTTGCCATGCACGCATGAAAATTGTTTTCCTTTTGTCCTGGTCCCGGGACGAGTAACAACAAAAGCCAAAGGTTGTTGGCAGCGCCAGAAACAGGAAACTATGCTATGGATTATGATGCTTCCAACGGCTAAGTGCGTGGCTGTGACGAAGGGGCGGCGCTTCGCACTGGGCCTATGACTATATAGGGGGCGTGGCAGCAAAAGGCCGCATATTGACAATGGAGCAGGGAAAGTCCAGGTCGTACAGGTATTAAGAGGGTTAACCCTTCTCCGCCCAGGAAAATGCATAGAAGCGGCGTGATTGAAAACCAAATGCCAGGGAAGCGGAAGAAATAGTGAAAGAGATGGGCGGAAACTATGGCAGTAGTTGGCTTTGTCAAACGAACGCCTATGGGCCTATTCAGGAAAAGGCAAGTAAAAGTGGTTTCTAAGCTTTAAGAAAAAATTTAAAAAATTTATAAATTCAAGAGGTAAAAAACGGAAATTTATATAAAAGAAAATACATGGACATAGATTGTAAGCTGCCCATAAAAAAATTATTAATTGAATAGGACTTGTTTTCAGACGTAATCCTTAAAGTATTAGCATTAAAAAAAAAGTATGAAAGGTATTTTTATCTGGTTTCATTATAAACCCTAAAGTTAAGTACCGAAAATACTTTTTTAGAATTTCTTTAAACAAACTGTGGAAAAAAACCTCCCAAAAGCCACCAAGATATTTCTAAGATTGCGAATTTATTTAATCGAGCTAAAATAGAGCTTATTGCAGCGAGGGAAATGGAAAAATGTAGCTGCTTACTTAGCATCATTATGGCCAACGATTTATGCATAAGTACCGAATTAGAATTTGGCCAAATCCCAGCACCCCCACGAGTGTGTATGTGGGTGTTGTGTTGTGCACATGTGAGTCTGAATCTGAATGTGAATGAATCTGGCCACGGAGACAAACGGCAGCCACTTAAAACTGTCACAAGTTAAAAACCGCAAACTGCAGTCGCTACAAGGATTGCACCTCCCAGAGGGGGTGGGAAAACACAGTGGCAAGAGGTGGGGAAATGGTAGAAAACGGTGGAAAAGCCGGAATGAGGAGCACGTAGAGAGCAAAGAGAGACATTATGCGACGGCATGGAAACACACAACAATTTCACAGACAATGAATACATTGGCAAAATGAGGAGGAGGATGGCTGGGGCGGCATAGGCGGGGATGGAGAAGGACTCTCCTAGACACGAGGACAAAGAAATTTAAATAAATGCATGTGCACGAGTCGCAGGACAGAAAAGAAATCACAACAATTGGTTGCACACCGAGGGAAAAAATCACAACACTTTAGAGAAAAGCTGCAGTGAAGAAAAGCAGGTCAAAGTTATACATCAAATGAGTTAAATATTTAAAACTCTAAGTTAAAGTTTAAACCTTAAGTCGAATAATTACGATTTTTAAAGGTAGGACAGGTACTGTAAGATTTATTTATAAGACCGTTTTTACCAGTCCTAGACTAGAGATCTAGACTAGATATTAATGTTTATGAGTACGATTTTTAAGGACTCAAAAATCGTAATTTTTTCCGGTGCTTTTGAGGATGGTTAAGAGGCAAAAGCTGATTGGGAGAAAGGGGTGTGTTTTGATGGGGGGAGTATGAAAACGCGGGGTGAACACGGGGTGGTGGCAGCCACTCGAGGACAGCGGCGAGCGATGACTTTGCATTTTGCATTACATTTACTTTTTGCGACTTTGGAGATTCTCCGGGCGAAAGCAGTTTGAAAATTATTGCAAAACCCGAAGAACTGGAGAGCTGGAGTCAGCGTCTTGCTCCTTAGTCCTTGCTCCTTACTCCTTCTCCTGGCAGCCGCATTTCAATGTTGCGTGTTGGAGTTATTTGAAGCCATTGTTGTTGCTTAGCTGCATTTGTTGTCCTCCCGCTGCTGTTGGTCCTTACACACGCAAATGTCTTATTTATGCTCAGCACTTTTTACCAGCCACCCACCCACAACTTTTCCCGACGACGACAACTTCTTGCGGCTGAATGTCTTCGACTTTGCTTTCTGCTCTTGCTTTCCACTTTTCTCCAGCTTTTCTCCCTTTTTCACCCAGCAGTCGGTGTTTTCCCGCAGCTTCTTCTCTGTGGTCCGCTTGCAAATGTTGCCTTTAACATAAGCTATGCTACGGGATTAAACTACAGTGGAAACTTTTGAAATTATTATTTTTCAGGGTCTCGAAATGGGAATTTAAATGTTATATTTAAGCTTAAGGCTTAAGCTTTTTTTATCTTGTATTTAAAGAAAAACAGTAGTTCGAATGATTTTAGAATTTCCTTCTATCCTTTTTAAGAATTCAATGTCATAAACTCATGAATAGCTAGACTTAATGAATTCCTTCTTTTAATATAATAAACTAGTTGCAGAAATAATAAATAGAATGCCAATTAATTAAATTTTCTCTTGTTCTCTTGTTGCATATATTTTTGTTAATAATTATATAGAATTTAACACTTGTTTACTTAACATAATATTTAAAATACATTTCTAAGGCTTATTCTTAGTCCTTAAATACTCTCCCCTGTTCCCTCAGCATTCATTGACTGAATTTCCACTAAAAAAAGGTTCCCATTTGCCCGATGAGTTTGAGAATTTATTTCGGCACTCTGGATTATGGGGACTCAGGGACAGAAGAGTGAAGGAGGTTCCAAATGGGTCACTGAACATCTGCTTCATCTGCTACATGCATACGCATGCCTTTACATCATCCTGATGCCTTTTAATAACCTCCCTGGAGTCCATGGAGCATCCCCGGTAATCCCCCAATCAAAAGGCAGCCTGGCATTGCGATTGTTCATTGCAACACAGAGCTCGGATTGCATTTTGGCCCGACTCTTTCGTGGAGCCTTCGAGGATTTGTGTCCTGCCTTCATACTTCAACTTCAGCCGGGGCTTTCTTATGCAAAAATGCATTCTTGTTGCTTGTTATTTTTGCATAAAGGAAAATTGTTTATATAGCCAAGGATATATACGTTTGACAGAGAAGGGGCAAAGGATTCCACAAGGATACTATGTTTTCTGTTTTGGTTATTTTTTTTTTTTTGTTTGAAGGCTAAAAGGAAGAGGACCGAGCAAGCTGCTTAGTCCTGGCTCTAATAGACCCTTGCCAGGACTTTTTATGCTGCTTATTATGGCTGAAGAGGATTCAGCGAAATCCCCCCAACCTCATCCTTTTCCCTTATTTATTGTCATGGATATTTGAGTTGAATTTCTCCTCGGCTCCTTCGTAGTTTGTGGGCAATAAACAATTTTTTAATGGCACATAATCACGTTAACTGAAAACTGTCGTCGCCGTCGCCGCTGCTAACTTAATAAGCAGAAAGTCCAAAGTTCTCTGGACGACGATGCTGCCGGACATCTGGTCACGTTATGCAATTTAACAGAATTATTTAAAATTCAACAGAACTTCTGAAGTGGGGCATGAAAAGTGAGCGGCAAAGTTTGCAACATGCCAGCAACTGCGACTACGACTACGGCTGCAACTTCGCTCACCATGGGTCAGTGTTGCAATGGCAACTTTTAAATTAACCCTAATTCAGAATGTGGCAACAACAGCAACAAAATAGGTAGCAAATAAAAACCCAGTGGGGGTGACTGACCAAGGCAAGGCGAAGTCCTTATACCCTGATATGTATTACCAACTAGATCTACCTGAAAAGAAAAGATTTAAAATCATTTTTGTAGGTTATAACAGCTCCTTAATTGAAGTTCCGCACCTTACCTGATTACTACCATTAACTCTATTAATTTGTATATATCCCTAAATTATCTAGACCCTCTCCTAGAGTAACATTAAATAACGACTGAGAGAACGGGAGAGAAAACTAAGGAAAGCCAACAAGTTTACAATATTCTTGTGCATTTTTCAACTTTAACAATTTATTAAATGGGTCAAAAGCCACTAAAACTTCATTTATCATTGCATGAGCAGGCACTGCACCACGCCTCCTCCTCAAGCCGCCCCCTTTTGCGACGCCCAGCGCCCAACGCCCACTTGCAGCCAGCACGTCAGCCCCGTTGAAATGCCAACAAATCGCAGAGACGAATGAGCTCAGCAAACTTGAAGCGTTTCCGGTATGCCGCAAACTACTTTTTGCCCGCCCATCCTCACATCCCATCAACATCATCCCGGGCAGGGCTTTAAGGCACTTCGGAGCCATTTGTCAGGGAGATGGGGCGTCGTTAAAGCCAAAGTCCACCAAATTTGCTCTGCATAAAACTCGGTTTTAAGTAATGAGTTTATTTCACGACTCTCAGGGTTTGAGTTGGTTCGAGCTGAAAAATGTGAAGAGTTTTCTTAAGGATTAGACGAGGTATTAACAATTTCTTGTAAATGTTACCCACAGCATTTTTAATTATCATTGCTCCGCGTAATTTCTTAAATATACTTCACCTGGTTAGAATAAACACTTTATGGGGTATCTCGAAGTCGTTGTTCCAGCTAGACCTGTTTTATTTAATTTATTTCACCTTTGCACTGCACCTTTAAATGAAAATTAACTGCAAACTTTACAGTCGTTTCGCTGGCTGTGAGCTATAAAGAATTTAACATCGCGTGAATGCAGAGAATACTCACAGAATGAAGCCATAAACTAAGGCACAGTTACCCTAAAAGCAGCTACTAGTCAAAAAATAAGTAAATATACTCTTAAAGTTTTATTTAAGCTCATCCGTCTGTTTTATGCCATTAAAGTTACCCTTCGAGGACGACCTGTGGGATGGACTGTCCAACTTGGACCTCGTGCCATGTCCGTGGTATCCCTTGGAAATATAAAGATTAGACTCTTTGTCGTCCGCGTAACTCGAGGATCTTGAGTGATAACCCTTGGTGTTACCGGTGAAGCTGAAGAACCCTCAAAGATAAAGGTTAAACGTCTAGTTGTTTGTTGGGTGGGAGCTCTTGTCCAAAGAGTCGGTCTCGAAGGCCTCATAGTTGGTCTAGGTGGTCGAGTGGTTCCATTGGGTTTTCTGGTCCAAAGCGTGGCTCTATTGGTTGGTCTCACAGGAGGTCTGGTAACAGGAGGTCTTTTGGTGGGTCGCGCTGTAACTCTTACAGGAGGTCTGGTCCATAAGGTGGGGCGAACTCTGGGAACCGTGGGGCGAACAGTGGGCAAAGGAGGACGCACTGGAGGCCTGGTGGGTCTTATATTCGGTCTAGTCCATAGAGTTGGTCTTACATTTGGCCTCGTGGGTAAAAGTCTTGTGGGACTTTTTGACCAAATCAAAAATCTTCGTGTGGTTCGCACTGGATTAGTTGGCCTTTGGGTGACTGGTGGCCTTATGGGTTTCCTGGTGGCAGGTGGTATTGGTGGTCTTCTGGTGATTCTGGGAGGGGCAATTGGTGGTCTTCGGGTAAGTCTAGGCGGTGTTATAGGTGGTCTTCTCGTAATCCTTGGCGGTACAATAGGTGGTCTTTTAATAGGTGGCCTCACAGGAGGTCGCACAACCTTTGGTGGCGGTGGCCTCGGAAGAGGTCTGATGAGTGGTGGAGCTCGCCTGGGAATAATATCTGTTTTTGGCAGTATTACGGGTGGTGGCCGGCACTCAGGTGTTCCACTGATCTGGCCGAAAAGCGAGCAGAAGAGGCCACCGACGATCGGCAGCAGAAGACGCATTTTGCTTACTCCCACAGAAGGCACGATGCGGTCCGATTTATATAGGTTAACGCCCAGAGACGAAGAACAAACACAGGTGGTTGGCGAAATAAGTTGTGCTTTGTCTTTAGACTTCACTCGGTAGTTAAACGTTTTATTAAACATACATAATTACATGACTTCTTGCGTTCACTTGCCATTCAGGGTGTCTTGTTCTTCTTTATTGGGTATCAGGGTATAGGGTATCGGGTATGGGGTATCGGGTATTGTATCCTTTTGTATCATGTGTATGCGCATTGTGTATAATACTTGTACATTCATATATAAGTGTGTATACCCTATATGAGTATCTATATTCCATTTAAATATATATATTTATATAGAGAGAGAGTTTCGTTAAATATCGGCTCAACAAACATAACTGTGAGTGCAGTTGTACAGAATGCATAATACTAAGGTTAGTCTATCCGAAAAATCCCCACAAATATATATATTAAGTACGGTGCTGTACACGAGAGCTAGCGTATCGTCACAAGAAAATATCCAATGCCAATCAAATTTGCTATCAACAATAAATAGTATTTATACTTTAATGTTTCTTGCTTTTATGTATTTTATGTATATCGAGCTAGAGATTGGCTAGATTAGCTTACAATATCGTCGAGCTGAAATCAGGGAAAATATCTCTTAGGTACAGATACAGTTTAGTGTAGTTTGCTTTTCCATATTTTTGCTTGGTGCGTCTTCTTCCATATACTATATGTATAAACGTACGTTATATACTTCTCTATGCTATAGGTTTCTCTTTAGGTATGTCAAAATATGTATGTTTAGTACTCGTATATTGGTGTAAAATTAAAATATTCAACACTTGATTGCAATGAGGCGGATTTCCATAATATCATTCGTTACAACATTTGTTTATCCTTTGGTTTTAGTTCTTATTTTCACTTGTTTCCTCTGTTTTGTCTCCAGTCGCTACACTTTTTGTTTAGTTTTTAGTTAAATGTCTTCTTGTTTTTTCAATGCAACTACATTTATATTTTAAATATTCCTTTAACTTGCTTGATTTTGTTTCTTCTTCATAATATTAAACATTTTTGGGAATTAATATCGGTAAGTAACTTTTCTTAAAGTAAATTAAATAAACTTTCTACCGAACATTCTAAAGGAAACACTCTTGAATTTGGAAAGTATATGAAACCAAGAACATTATCTTTCCCCCAAACTTCTTCCAGAAATAAATGGAATTTCGACTTATTTCATATTCATTCCGTCAACCTCTTGTGTGGGAATCACATACGGTGCGTTTCAAGGCCATAAGACAAAGGATAATCTAAATTAGTTTGGTGAACATTATATTCATAATCAACAGCGGCTAAACGAAGCAGCTTTCGCTGCTTCCCAATGTCTTATAGCCTTGAAAGCGCTCCGTATTCACATTTTTTATTTACTTCTCTGTTAATGATTTCAATCTCTGCATATTTTTTAGTATAGGTACTTTATGTGTGTGGTTTTCGGGGGCCACCCGGGCGTATGTGTGATCGATCTGGCCTGGTGATCGCCCAAAAGCGGGCTTGAGAACTTAGAATAATGCCATGCAACAAATATATAAAAAGGCCTATAAATATTATAGATTCGCACAATATATATATATATATATGTACATATCTATATTGCACTATGTTTATTGCTAAGCTGCTATGTGAAAATTCGTTTCGATTTCCTCCTCCGCTCCGATCTAATACATGTAAAATCAATGTAAATCATACGGAATCTTTATGCTGGCTATGTTGCATATGGCATGTGGCTTGTTGCATGTCCTATATAAAATATATTATATGTGTATAATGTATATGCTTTATGCTATATGTGTAGATCAACAAATCAAATTAAAGCAATGCAGTTATGCAATTCATATTGCAGGCCAATGTCCAAGATATGTTTGCGGTTATACTTTGTTCGTTTCGGTTTTTCTTTCCTTTCTTTTTTAGTTTTGTGAATAACGCGATGATGGCCTGACTGCCGATTTCCTGCGAGGATCCGCAAGAGCTTACTGGGCGAACGGATTGTGCTGGTTGGCCCCGGGAATGTCCAGGTTGCCGCCAGTGGTCTGGTACGTGCCATAGGGTCCTCCATTCGGGTTCATCTCGTTCAGCCGCGAGTTGGACAGAGCCCGAGGAATGGGATTGCTGGGAACGCCATGCGGAGCCAAATGCGAGGTCTCCTCGGCCACCTAGAAAGTGAGAAGATATGCTTAGCTCTGGATACTGTTAATCTTATCATTCCTTCACACTCACCTGATGCGGATCCTCAGTCACTGGGATCTCGGAGATGAAGCCCTGCTCCTTGCGGTAAAAGTTGACAAAGATGAAGAAGCCAAGGACGAAGAGGCAGGCAATGCCGTACCAGCGGAAGGTAGCAGTAGTACCGTAGTAGGTGACGAACATGCCACCGATGATGGCGCCGCAGCCGCGCCCCAATCCGTGGTGGATACCCTGGAGTACGCCCTGGGCGGAAGCCCTCAGATGCTTGGGCGTGTTGTGGGCAATGTAGGAGCAGGAGGCTGCCCACACGGCGGCATGGGTGATGCCCTGCATCAGTTCGAAGGGCAGCACCATCCACGGATTGGTCAGATAGGAGATATAAAGGAAGCGCAGGACATTGCCAATTAGGCCCAGACACAGGACCTTGACATGACCGATCTGGGTGATCAGACGGAAGCTGAAAAAGTAGGCAAAGATCTCGGACACATGGTTGATCACGGAGGCCACGCCAAAGAGAGTGGGAGTGCCGCCATAGTCCTGCAGATGCCAGAACAGAAAGGTGAAGATCAGCCCGATGCCAAAGCCCATGAACCAGGCCACGAACAGAAAGGAGGCGGTCTTCAGGTCCTTGAAATGGGTCAGCACGGTCATCCACTCGGGCAACTCCTTCGCCGTCTGCGCAAACACCTTGGACTCGGCGCCGATGTGCGGCTGCGGCTGATGGCCGGCTGCCAGGAAGCTACTCACGCCACCGGCACAGGCACCCGAGGCGGCACTGCCGCTACCCACTGCCAGTGATGGCAGGTTTAGCTGGGCGGCCAGTTGGTTCATCGACTCGTCCTCGGCCCTCTTTCCAGGATCCACGAACTGAGCCGCCTGCTGGGCCGCCTGCTGCTCGTCGATGGGATCGTACTTGAAGGTGATCTTCGAGGCAGAAATAATCGCACAGGTCATCAGCACGGAGAAGATGGAGAAGCAGATGTTGTAGTTCTTCTCCTTGTTCTGCGCCCCGCACGGATGGTTCGAGAACGAGGTGGAGTGATCCAGAGCGATGCCCACCAGGAACATGGAGATGCCCCATCCCAGGGAGCCAAACATCCGCTGATGGCCGTACTTGTCCGCATCCTCGCCCAGCAGGGTTATCACCGCGGAATCGGCCAGGGTGATTGCCGGAGCGCTGAAGAATTCGCCAATCAGGATCACCAGAAGCAGCAGGAAGAAGGCCTTTTGGATGTCCTGTTTTTTGGGTGAAAGGATATAATATTAATATTGGAATAAGAATATGAGGGTTTTTTGAAGGGAATTTATGTTTTGTTTAATTTAGGATATTTAAAAATTTCTATTTAATATAGTTTAACTATCTGGCTAAAAGATTTCAGTTAAAATCAATATTAAAGTTTGTTTTTTATCGTGCTTCTCAAATTTAAGTATTGTCACAATAAATTAGTATTTCTTAGTTAGTTTAACTAATAACAAATCTGTTAATAAAATTAAAGAAACCTGAAAGTATATCAAACATTAATTAGAGCTTCCATGCAAACCTTTTAAAGCGATTAATGATAAAATGATTAAGTATAAACCGAAACAGATGTTAAAAATCAAATATTTAATACAATTGTTCCTCAAACTTATTGTTTATAAATTTATAAATTTATTTCCTAACAAAACAAAGTGCTAAGCATGACAACTGAATTGTAAAGCCGTTTCATAGAATAAATCTACGAACAATTGTTTTGTAAAGTAAATATAAAATAATGGGGACATTTAATAGATCCCAACTATATTTATTAAATATTTAACAAAATAAACCTAATATATTAAAATATACATTAAACCCTGAATGAAATGCATTTGTTGAAACACACATCCCAGATAATCCAACTTACCGGTGTCCTGTAGACCATGGAGCTGAAGATTGGCGTCACGTAGTCCTTGTGGTACTTGTCGTCGTAGTTGCTCACAAAGTTGATGTGCACCGGCGAGATGCCCGCATCGATCCTGGGCAGCAGGAGAGATCTCTTGTGCCGGCTATGAGCGGCCTCTGCCTCCTCCAGAGCCTCTTCCGCCGGCATTGTGCCCGTCAGCTGATCCATCCGCTCCGGCTCTGGCTCGTACATGGAGGAGAGATCCCGCTTGGTGCGCGTGTAGGTCAGCACAAAGTCCGTGGCATTGCGCCGCTCGATGCAGTTGATGGCCTCAGGCCGGATGAAGCTCAGTGGGATGGTGAAGAGGACCCAGCAGGCCAAGGAGCCCAGCAGCAGCCGCTTGCCCTGCCGACAGCGATCCGCATAGGAGCCCCAAAACGGGGCCGAGAGGAACTCGACGAAGGGACGCATGCCCACCAGGATGCCGCACTGGCCCGGATTCATGCCCATCTGCTTGAAGTACACGCCCATCAGCGGAAACAGTGATCCGAAGGCGGCGTAGAAGAAGAAGTAAAAGCTCTTTACGGGAATCAGCTCGCGTTCCGTGCTCGCCCCGAAGAACATCTCCAGGATGTCCGAGTGGCCGCGTACTTTGTGCGTTGAGTCCTTAGCCTCCGGATATCTGACGGGAAAACATGATAAATTACTTTTAAGGTAAGACGATTCCCTTAACAACGCCTTTTTGGGGACCTACAGATTGGGATCCACCTCGCCACTGGCCTCCACATCCACTCGAGGTCTGGCTCCCGGTGGACCGTATCCAGCTGCCTGATGTTGCTGCTGATCGCCATAGTTCATGCCCTGGTCATAGCCACCTGTTGCCTGCTGCTCGTAGCCGTAGCCCTGCTGGCCATAGCCTGCTCCCGTAGCCGGAGCTCCAAAAGGATTGGCGCCTCCTGCTCCTCCCCCGCCCGCGGTGTAGGGATTCATTGTTCGCTAGTTCCTTGAACTCGGATGGTGTCTGCTGGTTGGTGTCCTTCTCCTCCTGGGAATCCCCCACGTTTCTCTCTAGCTGCCTGATTTCCGCTCTTGACTGGCACTTCCCTTCGGTCTGCGCTTGTGGCCCAGTTACAGCCTCATTATCATCTCCATTATCATTCGGCAGCTGTGGGAGACAAAGGACACAATTTGGCATTACCATCTCTTTGTTCTCAGACACATTGAGGATGGACATTTTAATGGAAATGCGTCTGTCATTCTGGAAAAACTCTTCCGCAACAGACACTACCTAAAAATGTTGTACTATTTAAGTTTTATCTCAGCTAAAATTATGAAGATTGGAAGTAGACTATATGAGTTAAGGAAATAACTATATTTGTAACCAATCTTAACTTGTTTATAGGTGGAAATAGGCTATATATATATATGTAAATAGATGCATAATAATATTGAAAGAATATTCCATAAGGTTTTCTAAGCCCTAATCATCAAACAGATTAAAAAGACAAATATATAAAAATCAAACATAAATTCAACAGATGTCAGCTTTTTATCTTACTTAAATGTAGCTTCCATACTTAATACTCATACACTTAATCCTTAAAATAACATAGCTTGTCCCAATAACAACTTGCTGGTTAAGAAAAATTTAATGAATTTGATAAATTATTAAAAGTTAAAGAGTAATCCAGTTGCTAAGTACGCATCAGAGCCCACGCTCACTGAGGAACTTGAACAATCACAAATGTCAACTGCTTCCGTTTGACATTTCCCCAGTTGCTTTTGAATACTTTTGAGTGAGCATTCAAATATTTTATGCTTTTCCCCTTGGCGAGACGTATAAATCCCGAGACTGCACAGAAAGGCAAAACAAACAAGCTCTGAGCCATTCACTCTTTGGTGTTTTTGAGTGAGCCCAGGCGAGTTGAGTGGATTGCATTAGCTGCTGAGCTTTGAGCGTGAGTAATTTCTATGGCATTACACATACGCACCGTTGGCACATAATAAATGTAGGTAAACGGGCAGGAGTGTGTGTGTATATGTGGGTTACTGCCTGTATATAGAGCAGACTTGTTGTTGCCACTAAATAAAAACTATATGGAAATCTTAAGCGTAAATTTAAAATAGATTTAAAGAATGTTTACTTTTTGGGAGGGAAAATAAGGAAACAAAATCCATAATTAAACCCACAATAACATATTTTAAGCTATAAGCTTATAAGAAAAACATATTTTTGGGACATTATCCAATATTACACAATATTTAAGCTTTAGAAAACAAATAACTGGCAATCTTTACACAATACCTAGGTAGTTATTCTATTTTTAACAGCACACACGTGCCCACAAAAGCTGAGGTGGTATGTATCAGTCTCACTATATATAGACAATTTTCGCACACTTCTTGAAGGCCACTGTCAGAGGGTCTTGAGGTGAAAACCTCCGCTTGCATTCCCTTTTATTATATAAACGTTTCGCACTTTAACAAACCGCAAATTATCGTAAATTTCGCAAATATTTATTCGATTTACACACCAGAAATATGCAATTTTGAGGAAATTCTTTGGTTTTTCGGCTTTGAAAAATGTGTTACGTGCGTAATCGATAAGCAGAGTTTTCCTCGCGCCTGGCCTCTATACGAGCGTTTGGCAAGCTGCCCAAGAATTTTCCAAAAGAGCCCCGAAAAGAAAATGTTGCGCTCAAAAGCGGACGGAAAAGCTCGCTCTAGCGCGTTTTGTCGCGACTGTGTGTGTCTGTGTGTGTGGACTTGTGGCGGGTATAGGTTGTGCGAGAGGGTGTGTGTATCCAAGTCTAATGAGATTTGACGGCTGACAGCAGGACTTCAAAGAGAGCGAAAGAGAGCCTTCGAGCGTGGTAGAAAGGGGGAGAGAACGCTAGTGAAAGTGACAAGTTTGGCGCCAAAAATATATTTTAAAATATATCGGATGTCGGATATTAATTATGGTTAATAAAATATATATTTTTTAATTTTCCCAAACATTTTTCTAAGCCTTAAATAAAACCTAATTCCTGAAAACCAATTATTCTACCAACAAAAAATAAATAAATTACTAAACTCCAGAAAACAAATTATTTTCAAATTAACAAACAAAATAAAAAAATTTAAAGGGGATATTTTCATAAGTCAATCACAAAACGATTAGCCATTAAAGCCAATTGCGACTTTATTGCACTTGTCAGTGCATACATTTTCCAAAGTACGCAAATTGCAGTGTCGTTCACCTTAGGAGGCCCACATTCGTTGACAAACAAGATGAAAAGTCCCCCACGATGGGGAACCACCGGCAACCACCAAGACATGACCGCACCTCCAATCGAATGGGAACGGCGGCTCCTATATAAAGCGAAGCTTTTCCAACGGAGAGCAGATCAGTTCGATTTTTTTACCCCAAGCAAAATGAAGTTTACCATCGTTTTCCTCCTGCTGGCCTGTGTCTTTGCCATGGCCATGGCCACTCCCGGCCAGCCTAAGCCTTACAGCCCCAGGCCCACCTCCCATCCCCGTCCCATTCGGGTGAGGCGCGAGGCCCTGGCCATCGATGATCAACTGGGACTGGTCCAAGCCGCCACCGCCACTAGGCTTCCTCCCGTTCTTCCCCTCTAAGGATCTGGATGCAACCTGAGAATAATGGCAATTTAATCACAGCAGCATATAAAAATCTTTTTGTAAACAGCTTTTTTCTTCAAGAGCACTTTTAAAACATTTCTATCAATGTTCTTCAATAAATAAAAAATGTCTACAAAAAATCGTTTTTAAATTATGTGTTTTTTTTAAAGAAATATACATGAAATATTTTTTCAAATAAGATATAGTGCCTTCGGCAAACTATAAAAGGGTATCTAAATTTAAAAAGGGTATTTAAATTTGTAAATATCTCCTAAGCGAGAAGTTCTACAAAGCTCGCATAAATACTATGTACAAAACCTTGAGCAATTATCAGAGAATTTCACAATTTTTTTTTTATTTTTCAAAAAAACAGCATGTTCTTTTGTTATTTAAATTGTTTTCCGAAAATATTCAGAAAGAAGACACAGCTATATTATGATTGAATAAATATATTCGAAGCAAAGTAATCATAAATATAAACCTATTACAGGAAAAAATAAAAATTCCTCATTAGTTGTACACAATAAAAAATAAACAATATAAAAATAAAGGTATAATATAATTATTTTAATAGAACATAGTGTAAATATAGCATAAATCATCATATAATTATTTACACATAAGCGAACTCTTCGGGGATTTCATTAAACCAGCTGTGCTTCCCACAGAAGGTCAATCTAGGATTGGGTCAAGCCTATTTAATTATTTTCCTTATCACTGACAACAAACACTCAGAAAAACAACTAGGAAATATATGTAGCCGTAAAATCAAGCCTATTTAATTATTTTCCTTATCACTGAGAACAAACACTGAGAACAACAAAGAGGAAATACATATATGTAGCCGTAAAATCATTCTTAAATTCTTGTTACCTAAACAAAATTATTGTTCACAGTATACATAAAATTCCAAGGGGGTTCCTCTTCATTATCTGCAATTGCCTAGAGATGCTTAGCTCTGGAGCTGATAAGAATATATTACTGTTTCCAACAGAAACCTTAAAAAAATCACGTTTGAGACAGAAACACATCTGGTGACCCGTGTGATTCATAAACTGGTTTCAAGGTAATAAATTCTATTGGCCTGGTGGCTCAATATCATGATGAATGGCTATCCAAGTTTGAAAAGAAATTTACAAATTTCTTAGTTATTAATTAGAATTTTTTTAATTATTAACTTCTGCTTTATATAAAAATCATTTGGTGAAAAAAGTATGGGAACTGTTTTTGACCTGTTAAAATGTTGGCTTTAAGTCAAATATGTACAATGGTAGATAAACCTTAATTAAAGTTTTACTTGAAATGTTTTTATATAAACTTTTTCTTTTAATGTTATATAAATTTCGTTATTTTCAGTGCAAGCTTTCCGTTGACAATTCGAGTTAAAGTTTCCGGCTTTCCTCTCTCAGACTCTCTCTCGGCTTAAATCCTTTTGACTGCTCCTGCGCAGAAAATTCAATTAGAATTCGGCTGAAACTTCACTCAAGTCCTGCGGCTCTCTCTTCCACTCATTAACCGCATCCACCACCCGCCAGGATATCATGATACTTCCCCCTCGATACGTATACGTATTTTGATAAAGCCTGACATCAAGTGATGGGGAATATGATAGCGAATCGCTTATAACTGTCAAACGCTGTCCTGCGCAAGATGACGAAGCGCTCCTCCATCACAGGCCACAAAGGAGCCACTTGATGATGCCAGTCGATTCCTGGGGCGGGGTTGAAATCCGCACAAAGGAGCAACAAGTGGCGTCAATGGGGTGCAAAAAGAGGGAGGCGTCGAGGTCAAGTCGCTTGAGCACACGAACAACAAAAACACAAAGTAAATCACCCACCAAACTTGAGCGGGGAATTCCTAGCAGATAAGACAGGCAATCCCGAATTCCATCTCGGATTAATCTTGTGAATCACCAGAAGAGCTCTCAAGCCGCTCAGGCTGGGTATAAAAGCGATTGATTGGCTTCATTGGGACATCAAACAGTTCCAGCAATTCCAACCAGCAGCATGCAGAAGACAACCATTCTAATCGTGGCCGTTGTGGCTCTCTCCGCCATCGCAGAGGCAGCTCCTGGAGCCAATGGATGGCATCCGTTGCCGACATCACGTCCCATTCGCTTCCGCCGCCAGGTGCTTGGCGGCTCCTTGAGCTCCAATCCCGCTGGTGGTGCCGATGCTCGCTTGGATCTCACCAAGGGCATTGGCAATCCCAACCACAATGTCGTAGGTCAGCTTTTCGCTGCTGGAAACACTCAGTCGGGGCCAGTCACCACTGGTGGAACTTTGGCCTATAATAAGTGAGTAACCCAGAAATGCATATTTTAAAATACCAAATAAACACCGCTTTCCATTGCAGCAATGGCCATGGTGCTTCGTTGACCAAAACCCACACGCCCGGAGTGAAGGATGTTTTCCAGCAGGAGGCCCATGCCAACCTATTCAACAATGGCAGGCACAATTTGGACGCCAAGGTCTTCGCCTCGCAGAACAAACTGGCCAATGGCTTCGAGTTCCAGCGCAACGGAGCTGGTCTCGACTACTCCCACATCAATGGACATGGTGCTAGCCTAACCCATAGCAATTTCCCCGGAATCGGCCAGCAATTGGGTGCTGAGGCTCGCGCCAACCTTTGGTCATCGGCAGATCGTGCCACCCGCTTGGATCTGACAGGATCGGCCAACAAGTGGACCAGTGGTCCCTTCGCCAACCAGAGGACTGATTTCGGAGCTGGTCTGGGACTGTCTCACCATTTCGGTTAGGCCAATTGCTGATATATTTATTATATATGTAATTTATTTAAATAAATTATAAATACATTTTTAATTTCAAACATAATATGATAATATTTATATCTATATAATTTGAGGGCATTTAAATTACTATTTGGAAATCGAAGCAGGGGTATTATATAGACGAAAACCATAGTAGATCACACTTCTTATACCCCCAAGTACTATAGTTTTAGTCAGCAGTGAAGAAGTCATTTCAGGCCCTATAAATCATATATATTCTTGATCAGCATCAATTGGAAAGTTGATCTAACTCCAGCAGAAACATTTTATTTTTTATTTTTCCAACAATTTTAAAAGGGGTGACATCGTCAAAATTGTCAAATTATAAAAAAAAAAATGTTAAATTCACATTTTGAAATCAATATGCTAAACTGTTAACCGTATTAAAACTAGTATTAAAATATTTCCCTATTAATATTAATGGCTAAGGTTTCATCGATTGCAATTTCAGCACCCCTGATACAATAATAAACTGCAATGTTATGCAAACTTCGGCTTGCTAAAGTTAACGTTCTTTACTTATTCAGTCTATAGCCAAATATTTATTATACATTATATTATCTATCTATATTAATATATAGAGTGGTGGGTTTTGTCTTTTAGATTAGCAAATTATATTTAAAGTTGAGCAAAAAGAATTCGCACTTATCAGACTATATTGCTGACTTTCCTCATATATTTGAAAATATTTATATGAATAGTAGTGAATCAAATAAAATTTTTAGCGCTTGTTAAAAAAAAATTAAAGGCAGTATCAAGCCAACATAAATTTGTGGAATTATTATTAAATGTCATCGGCAAAATGCGACTGCTATTTTTGCTCAAGTTACACTTATTTAACATTTAGATTCTTCATATAGAATTTACATTCTTAAACATAATTTTTTCTTCGCAAAAAATAAATTCAATAGCTACTGAAGTGAATCAAAACAAAATCCATCAAGTGAAGAAAGATTATGAAAAATAGAAGGTGAAAAGGTTAATTCCCTCGACCAACAAACAAATGTAAATCACCCATTAAACCTGGGCGGGGAATTCCTAGCTGATAAGGCAGCCAAGCGAAGACAGCGATGAGATGAATCTTGTGAATCACCGGAAGAGTTCTTCCCCAGAAAGCAGGGTATAAAAGCGAATCGCTGGCCACCTAGGGACATCAGTCAGCTCCAGCAATCCCAACCAGCAACATGCAGAAGGCAACCATTCTAATCGTGGCCGTTGTGGCTCTCACCGCCATCGTTGAGGCAGCTCCACAAACATTCCAACATTTGGTGTATTATCCTCCTCCGACGCCTGCACCACGTCCCATTCGTGTACGCCGCCAAGTGCTGGGTGGCTCCTTGAGCTCCAATCCAGCTGGCGGCGCCGATGCTCGCTTGGATCTCACCAAAGGCATTGGCAATCCCAACCACAATGTCGTAGGTCAGCTTTTCGCTGCTGGAAACACTCAGTCGGGGCCGGTCACCTCTGGTGGAACTTTGGCCTACAATAAGTGAGTATTTCCGCATTTTTTTGTATTACCAAAAGTAATTTTGCAACATTTCATTAACCCAAACTCTTTATTCATTTGCAGCCATGGCCATGGTGCTTCGTTGACCAAAACCCACACTCCCGGAGTGAAGGACGTTTTCCAGCAGGAGGCTCATGCCAACCTCTTCAACAATGGCAGGCACAATCTGGACGCCAAGGTCTTCGCCTCACAGAACAAACTGGCCAATGGCTTTGAGTTCCAGCGCAACGGAGCTGGCCTCGACTACTCCCACATCAATGGACATGGTGCTAGCATAACCCACAGCAACTTCCCTGGAATCGGCCAGCAACTCGGTGCTGACGCCCGTGCCAATCTTTGGTCATCAGCGGATCGGGCCACTCGCTTGGATCTGACAGGATCAGCCAATAAGTGGACTAGTGGACCCTTCGCTAACCAGAAGACCAACTTTGGCGCTGGCCTGGGACTGTCCCACCACTTTGGTTAAAAAGTGCTGCCTTGAATACTTATAATTTATTAATAAAACTAAAAATTTTAAAATGAAAAACTAAAGACGCATTTCTAATTTATGGGAGTCCAGAACTTACCATTCAAGAAAAACTTGAAATACATGATCCCAATAAAAAAGGATCACATTTTATACTTGTTTTTTTACGGTTTTCTGTTTTTTTGTTTTTTTGTTTTCAGTTTATTATGTTGTTAATTGAATATTTCTGCTTATTATATCGCACTTGCGTAAACAATTCGATCCCACTCAATGATTAATAATTTTGCTTATGTTAGTTAATGGATTTTGTTTTAAATATTTTTTCATTATTGTTTTCTTGTTGTGGCTGTTGCTGCTGATGCTCTGCTGTTTCCAATATCGATTTAAATTAGTTTTCGCAGAAACATAAAACTTGTTTTGGCTTGGACTCGGCTTCAGAGTGGTGTTGTTGTTGGAAAATAAAAAGGGAAACTAAGAAAGTCTGCTAATTATGCTGATATCATGTGTGAATAGTGCTTCCCGTGTTCCGCTTATGACAGCTTCTTGGCCTTCTGATAGAGGGTGTCCACCACCTTACCCATGCTCTGGATAGTTTCCAGCACGCGTTCATACGTCTTGTCCACGGGCGTCTCTTCGAACACAATCAGAACACCCTCGCCCTGATCCAGAATTCCGCTGAACTTCTTATCCAGGATCATCTGCGACAGTTTCTTTTCCACTTGCGGCATGGGTAACTGAATGCTCTCGGCCACATGGGCCACCTACGGTAAGCAGAGAGATTTAGAGGCATTGCGTTGAAAACAATAATTGATGCCCACTGACCTGCACACGGGAGTAAGGCTCGATTATGCGGCACAAGTTCTGCTCGAGCATGGTATCGTATAACGTGCCCAAATGCGCCTGAACAATAACATCCTCGGCCAGCTCCTTTTTGTACTCCTTGAGCGCAGCCTGGAAGTCAGCCAAAGAGCGTTTGTGTGAGGCCTCCGCCACCGACTTCATGGCATCAACATCGCGGCCTGAGTAGGTTATGGCCTATAAGAATACATTTAAAGGATTAAGATTAGATCTACTTCGATTTAAATATTTAACTTACCAGCTTTCCGCTGACAATCTGATTGACATCGTCAGACTGACCCAGCATGATCTTGCACAGCAACATGTATTTCAGCGAGGTCAGAGCCTTGACACTGTCCACGCTATCGAAACCTTCAAAGGCCTCGTAGAAGTAGGAGAAGGCGGTCTTGAAATCTCGCTCATCCGCCGCATGCAGGATGCCCGATTGCAGATCGAGAGCACCCTGAACCTTGGGCGGACAGTAGATGGCATTGGCCGTGGTCCGGGCCGATGTGAGGGCAGCCCTTGCCTTGGGCAGGTTGCTCAGTGCGTGGTAGGTTTTGCTCTCGAGCAGCTGGACCTCCACCAACAGATTCTTGTCGTCCAACTTCTTCAGCTCCCGCAACAGCTGTGAGCCGAGGGACAGAGCCTCTGTATACAAAGCCGTGTCGAAATATAAGGCAATCAGACGAGCCTCCAGGGATTGGCGAAGGAAGGTGCGCTTCTCCTGCTTGGCCCATTCAATGCAGTCTTTACACAATTGAACCTATGTTACAAACAAATACGAAATTACGACTTAGTGGAATTCTTTAAAGGAGCGAGAGAAGGACTCACCTCGATACCGGTGCCTGCGTCCATGTCGAGGAACATGTCCACCAGCGAACGAACCAGCTTGGCAGCTTTGGCCTTGCTGATCGAGCTCAGGAACGGACGCGTCACCTTGATGAGATCGGCCAGCTCTTTGGCCTTGCCCTCCTGCTTGTAAAGCTCGCCCTGCTGCAGGATGCCCTGCTCCTTGATGCGGATGCGCTCCTCATCGTTCTCGGCGCCCTCCTGGTCGCGCACGATCTTGTTCAGCAGCGAGCTGTCCTGCTCCTCGCGGTTCACGGTGGACAAAGCCTGGGCACGCTCGAAAAGTGTAGCTCCGGCCATCTTGGGTCTTGGAATTTGGATGCGGATGTGGGCGGTCAACAAACGAACTTGCCAGGGAGTAACGTCTAGCAATCAATTATCTATGCGTGTTTCCACTGAACCACTAGTCGTATTTGAATTTTTTCTTTGTTTTCGATGGGGTTTGAGTTGTAATTATTGCGTATTTACGTGTTTTTTGCTGACTTTTTCACCTTTCGGTCGTTGTTATTAAGCGCCAGTCACGATTAGAGCTGGTGCGCCTTCGATAGGTTGACCACAGCGGCCATCGATAAGCTCCAACTGTGACACCGATATATCGATTAACGATATAGCGCAACGTGCTTAAATCGTGTCTTGCCAACTTGAAATATTTAAAGTTTGTGGAAATGCTCGGTTTAATTTAAATAGATAGCTAATAGCTAGTTTTAACACGAGATAATACGAGATAAGCAAACCTAGGAAAATCGCGAATAATCTGATTGGCATCGAACGCTGGTCTGATCATAAAGTTTATAAGGGAGACCTAATAAGGACTTTGATCAACTAACATATGCTGAAATAATCTACCACGATTTTAAGGACTTTTGTTTAAAAAGCAACTAACATCAATCACAACGCGCATATCGATAAGTTACCTCTTTCATCCCTAGACTCTATCGACCTATCGAGTCTGGTTTGTTTTTGTTGAATACTCCAAACATTTTAAGAATTTGAAATGGGCGAAGAAACAAGCAATTCGACGCAAAATAAAACACGGACAAAGACCACGCGACCTAAGGCGGTGTATCTGTGGACAGTGAGCGATGTGCAGAAGTGGTACCGCCGCCACTGCGGCGAGTACACCCAGTACGAGCAGCTCTTTGCCCAGGTGAGCTGGGTGAATGCAGCTTCACCTGAATTCTCCTCCCCCTACTTACCGCTGGTTAGGATTTCTGCTTTGGAGCTGTTCCGTCATCTCCTGTGCCTCAATTTACAATTAGGAAAACACGAATGCTTGATTCATGAATTTAAAAACACCCTAAAAACAACTGCCTACTGATCTTGCTTTCATTTTGATTTTTTCTAGCACGACATTACAGGACGAGCGTTGCTGCGCATCACGGACACCTCGCTGCAGCGGATGGGCGTAACGGATAACCGGGATCGAGAGGCAATTTGGAGAGAGATCGTTAAGCAACGACTTAAAACGGATATCATGGAAATCCGCGATATGGAGAGGCTCAACATACACTCGTGATTATGAGCTTTCTTTCTAGTTAAATTTTTGTTTTAGGTTTAGAATAATTATCAGGTTAATATATAGAGACCTTCGCCATATTTACAATTCATCTTTTGGCTTATCTACAACTTTCTTAATTAAAAATCCGAGACTAGTACCATTTTTATTTATAGGAGATTCATTTCAGGGTAAACTAAACTAAGACCAGATTCGTTCATTTCATTGGAATAAATATCAATTCTTTGAGATCACTAAATCATTAAAACAACATCTCCCACCAACCCGGTTTAGCCCTCCTTCTCCTGCTTGGGCGTGACTAGTTGGACATCGCTGTCCACCGGTTTAGTGGCCACACTGGCTACTAGGCCAACACCTGATCCTGCTACAGCGACACCACCAGTATTACTTGTTGTCGTGATGACTTTTGGCAACGAATTGGATGTGAGTATGTGTGGCATGGAGACGGTGCCATTGGCCATCGGTAGGGCGGTGGTGAAGAGCAATTTCGGTGGCTGCAGTCGCTGAGCAGTGGAGGATGGCGATGCCGCAGGTGCCGGCTGCAGTAGGCTGGGCAACAAGTTGAACAGACGCTCTCCCATGGACTTCTCCCAATCCAGACGTTCACGCTCCAGGGAAAGGCGATTGTGCTGGATCTCGTTGGCCTCGTTCTGTGCGTTCAGCAACTGGCGCAGTAGGATTCTCATAGCTGCAGGAGGGGAAGAGAGTCATTCAATGCACTTCAGCTGAATTCTCATTCGAGGAAAAGGGAACTCACTTGTCATGTGCCGTTTGGACTGCAGCTCCTCCCGCGCCTTTTCATGCGCCCTGCGAGTTTCTTCCTTCTCCAGCTGGATGTGTTGCTGGTGTTGTAAATGCTGCTGATGCTGGTGCTCCTGGTGGAGGCTATGTTGGATCTTCTGCTGCTGTTGTTGCTGTACCGCAGCTTGAACTTGAGCCTGAGCTTGGGCGGCTGCCAGCGGCAAAGTGGCGGCTGACTTTCCCACGGCCGCAGCAGCCGCCGCTGCCTTAGCCTGTTCCGCATTGACCAGGACAAACTTGACTCCTCCCGGAGCGGTGGCCATCAGTCCGGCGTTGCTTGGCTGTGCCGGTGCAGCAGCGGATCCGCTGATCATCAATCGAGCGCCCTGATTGATGGCGCTCTGCAATAACTGCAGCTGGGGAGCCGCCGCTGCTTTGGCGGTTGCAATAGGACTTGGTCCTCCAGTCACAGCCGGCAGCTTGGATTGCATGAGGAAGTTTGTGGGCACCAACGAGATCTTGCCCGCCTGCAGCTTACTGGCAGCACTACCGGAACTCTGGGTGACCGTGCAACTGTTGGCCGTAGTGGTGGTAATGCTGGCCGGTATGATGACATTGGCTCCAGTGAAGGGCAGCAGATTAGCAGGTTTATTTCGCTGCAAGATGTCCGCCAAAGTGGACGATGAGCTAGAGCTCGGTGATTTCTCATTGGGCGAATCGTCGGAGGCATCCACATCGATGGGTTCTTCTTTGGGCACAGGCAGGAGCATACAGTCGTCATCCTCCTCGGGCTCGGGCTCTGGCTCAGCTGGTGCGACCACAGCAGCCGCCACCTCCACCTCCTGGGCAGGCTCACTCTTGATGCAGGATGAAGCTAGAGCTTCGCCGATGTCAACATCCACTTCAGCGGAGAGCTTGCGGCGCTTGCTGAAGGATTCCTCGTTCATGTCCAAGTCGGCCTCCAGACAGCCAGCTTCTAAGTCCTTCCGAGGTGTTAGGTCCTTGTTTTTCGATACCAAAGCGGACAGCATCATGTCGTCCTCCTCGTTGTCGCTTTCGGAGAGCTCCTCGCCGTTCTCCAAGCGACGCTTGCGACGTTCGGCGTGCTCCTCCAGAGCCTGCTCCAGTTGGTACTTAAGAGAGGGAGCCGGGACCTCGTTGGGGCGTACGCTGAAGATGGGCCTGGTCATGATGGCGTCCATTTCGGCAAAGTGCTTCCAACTAGGTTCGGAATCGCCGGTTAGCACCCCACACTCCTTGTCCTTCTTCAAACGATTGTAGAAGCACTTTAGGTTCTTGATGCGCGTGGTAATCTCCTCCGGCGAGCGGTGGTAACCATACTCCTGCATCTTGTTCGCCAGCTGGCAGATCACGGCGTGTTTCTTGTGCGTGGTGATAAGCGTCCGCTGCAGCTTGGGATCGCCCCAGAGCTGAATCAACAGCTTGGTCTCGTCGGTGTCAAAGTTGGGATTGCGTCCCACGAAGCTGTGCTTTTTGGCGGAGGAAGAGGAGGAGCTTGGGCATGGATTTGCGGTGCTATTGCCGACTCCTCCACTGCTGCTGCTCGTGTTATTTGCCGACGATGGGGTTGACGGCGTGGAGGAGGAGGAGGCCCCATTGGTTGCCTGAGCTGGCGTCGGAGCTGGATAATTGGCAGCGGCCGCCTCGGAGCGGCGCTTCTTGATCCGTGCACTTGACTTTAGGCTCATGCCGTGCAGTATCTGGAAATCGGATGAGCTGAGAAGCTGGGGAGCCCGGAGAGAAAATCAATACGTCCAGATACTCGAACGGAGCCACTGCCTCCTGCAACGTCTGCTGGTCAAGTGAAAAATGAGCCAGGCAAACGGCGCAACCGCGGGCAACCGAATGTAAGCGCAAGCAATTTCAACCCCTAAACATCGGCTACGCACAAACCCCCTGGCCTCCCGCGGGAAAATCGGTGCTAAGCCAAGTGCATTTCCCACCCAACTAAGCAGAACCATGCGCGTTGGCTCACAGCTCAGCTCTCGCGCTCCGGTTCTCTCTCCGGCCGCCAGTTGGCATGCGCCAAGGGGGAGTTATTGATTACTAACCCCTAACCTGCGGGTTTCTTGTTTAGCTTTCCCTTAACACCCAAACGATTCGCATTTGGAAAATCTTCCCCTTGTCCTGAAACCCTATTAGGGATGAGACCTGGCCTTTAAGGCGCCGAACTAGGATGCGAGCACGAGATCTGCGCATCACACTTTGTAGGTCATGCGCAGTGAGAGCGAGCGAGAGCGCGAGGTGCGAGTTCCACCCCCAAGAAACCGTTAGTCGCAACGAAGCAGCAGGCTTTGTTGCAACCCCGAAATAAATTTATATATAGTTTTAGAGACTTACCTTTGTAAAGATCACAAGTAACACGAAGCTCCAAAGTTTGCAGCGCAAAAAAATTAAGACATTTAAACAGCAGCCAGTTATCGATAACAACCATTATCGACATCGGCTATAGTTTGTAATGTGACTTCAATCACAGTTTTTGGTATATTTTGGCTCATACCTACATTTTGTAAACTGTCGGTCACACTTCTGTCGTCAGCTGTTGCAAATAAAAATCGAGTTTGCGACAAAAATAATAAAATGGTTTTGTCGAAAGAGGAGCAGGAGTTCATCAAGCGCAAGCATGAGCACACCCTGAAGCTGCGCAACGAGTTCCTCAAGCAAAGCTCCAATCCCTACCGCCATGCCACTGGCGAAGGCGGCACCGTGGTGAGTGGAAGAAGCGACAATCCTCGGCTTGGTTATGTCATCACGCCTGGGATAAATGCTATTAATTCCGCTTCCGTTCCCTCTCTAGTTCGATGCAGGCTTGGCCCGCTTCCAGGCGATGCGCGTGTCCAACTTTGAGCACTTCAAGCCCACGGGCAAGTCCTTCCGCACAGGTCTCTTCGCAGTGGTGCTGCCGATTGCCGTTTACGCCTGGGCTCTGAAGACGGAGCGTGATGGACGCGAGGAGAAATACAGAAAGGGCGAGGTTGCCTACAAGGATCGCAGATTCAAGTTTATCTAAACGATACATTTAGGCCATCCCGAGTTATCTTCGATTTGTAGTGGAATTAAACAAAAAAACAAACCAAAAGAAACTACGAATAACTTAGTGTACTTTATTTCTCTTCCATCTGCTTGTCGCGAGCAATCACAAAGTCCTCGAACTTGACCATGTACGTGGTGCCCTTGTGCCAGTGGGCGGTGACCTTGCAGGGCTACAAAAAGATGGCTATTAGGAAAAATGTTTTGTGGTATTTAGGGAAGACCTACGAATCCGCAGTGCGTGAGCACCGCTTCCACAATTCCGGCCGTGAAATTGGCGCAGTTCAGTGAGCCCTTATCTTTGGGCACGCTTATAAAGGTGTTGACGAGCGGCTCCTTCTCTATGATGTAGTAGGTCCGTTCGTCATCGTTGGCGTGCTCCAGCTTCTCCGCCTCCTTGCCAAACAGATTCTTCCACACTGTGGTCTTTACAAACAGCAGCATTTGTGTCAATTTGGTCTCCCGCTTGGCACTCCGCTCCCGCACGAAATACAGGTCGATGATCCGGGTGCCCACGTCCTGGCCCAAGTCATGCAGCCTGAAATGACGATATTAACAAATGAATAGGTTCTTAAACGTGCAAAGTTTGATTACCTAGTTTGCAATTCGGGCACTGTAAACACTCTGCTCTGGGAGTATTGAACAATCTCGCTGAAGAGCAGCGCTACAATGCTCTGGGACACCTCTGTTTTTCCCTTGGAGAGCGGCCGGTCCAGAATGTTGCTCCTGGGGCGCATCGAGGAGATTTTCAAGGCCTCCAGTTTTTCCATTTTTCTTTATTTATTTTTTTTATTTGGTATTTTTTGCTTACATTTTTCCACTTGGAAAATATAAGTGTGCCCGTCGGCTTTTCCGCGAATAATCTTAAGAATCCCAGAAAATGCACGAATATTTCAGCTTTCGCCGCTTTCGGGCACACTAGAACCTGAAACCCACATGAACGCACAATCCGGCATCGCTGGATTTCTCATGAACGAAAAGACTGGCAGAGCTGGTAAAAATACTAAGCGTTGCCAGACTTTTCGGTCATGAGCCGATGATGCCCATAAGCAACCAGTGGTGGGGAAACTAGGTGGCTACTTTTAAAATTGTCCCGGCAGGGGTCGCCACTGTAAAATGTGTAGAACGCATGTGTAATTAAAATCTGAAAACCGTTATTTCTGTTTGGTTTTAATAATTTGTTATAATTTTAATAGACCATGAGAAGCGAAACAAAGAAGTAAATGATGATCCGGCAGTATCCATAGACGAATAAAAGCGAAGGATAAAATTTAATAACCTCTAGCAAGATAAGAATTGCAAAGGAGTTGAAAGAAATAATACATTTTAATATCAATCAAGTAGAGTAAGGTTACTTCAAATAATAATATTTTATTTAGAGCTAAAATATGTGCCTGATGTGCAAGTGTTGACAACCCTGCGAAGTGAACCTGAGGCTGCCCACATAAACAAACATCTTAGAAGCACTCGAATTTCGTCGCCAGGCACCGACAGCGGGGATGAATGTAAAAATCAAAGTCCCCCAGAGGCACCGCCACCGAATGTTGGCGGCTTGAATTTCCTGGCTTCGCCTATCGTTGATTTCCCATTAAGTGTTTATTGCAAATCAAGCACTTTGATATCGCCCATATACACCGGAAATTCCAGCAATTATAGATAGGATAATGATCCAGATATGGATAAATTATTAATCCTTAACAGAAAATGAGGATTATACTTATGACTTTTCCTCTCACAAAGTATTACGAAAAATATTAAAAAAAAAGAAATTCAAGTTGATTTGTTTGTTTGCTTTCTCGTTTACTGGGAAATCATTGTCTCCTAGTAGGAATGTAGGGGAGGTTCTTGCTAAAGCCTCCATTTATAGTCGGCTTCGTTTTGGTCCACAACATAACTCCGATCTCCTATGTTCGCTCATCCTTGATTATTATCCATGGGCTGGTCCTTCTAAAGTAGTCATGAACCAAGAATAATAATTGGTACGACTCTGAAAAAAAAAGGGTAAAAAGATTACATTAGTTTAAACTTTTTTATAATAAAACTATATTTTCTAATAGGAAGCAGGAATACAATATTAAAAAATAAATACTACTGGAAATGTCAGTCTCTGTTTCGAAACATCAGTTGGCTGCAAGCCACACTTCATAGACTAAATCTTCTCTATTTAACTTCCATTGTTTAATCTATCTTTAGAGCAAGCAGTCAACAAGCGTCTCCCACTAAAAGCCCCAGCAAATATTTACTACCTTTTTTGCTACTATAATTGGTTTATAATTGAACTAAACTTGCGCCTGCCCAGAGAGAGGAGAGAAGCACAGGTAGAGAGAGCAGGGCAGAAATTTGTAGAATGCCAAATTAGGAAGCTCAGCTCGCTAGAATATTGCACTAAATCTGTTAAAAGAGCGCAAAAAGAGGAACGACGGCTTGGCATCCATAGTGGACCAAATAACTGGTTAAATATGTTAACTAATTCATTAACTGCGTTTCCTCCCAACGCCCACACAGCGCCTCTAACCACCTCTCTCCCCTCTTCCTATCCAGTTAACCGGCCGGCTTACACGTACGCACCAATACCAACGTCGGTGAGAGCGGCAGAGAGGCAAAGTGCGATTGTGGCAGAGAGCGAACTTCATATAAAAGCAGCGCGGCGGCCGAAGAAAGCCACTAACTGTACAATCGTAGCTGCGATCGGTTCAGCGTGTGCAAGTGAGACGACGTTACCAGCGAGAGAGCGAGACCGAGAGAGCGCTTAATTGGCAAACTGAACAACTGACAGACAGACAGCTGTTTTTGGAATCTATCTCGAGGTAAGCTAACGGCGTCCTGGAAACAGGAGGTGACCGAAACCTGGGGATATTTGAAAGTGATAGAACGCAATCGAAAGTGCTTTTTCGAACTTTGGAAACCTGTAAGGCGCTTCCGAAATTGCTGGAGTGCATAACAAAAACTATTGTGATTTTTAAAAGTGATGTAATTTACGCATTCGGCCAACAACAAAACATTGTCTTACTCTTGCCAAAAATTGGAAAATGCTTTTTCGAACTTCGGAAACGTAGGCGAATCCGAAATCGGAAAGCAGTTCTAAAATTACACACAATGGCTTTTTGGTTTTTTGGCTTCGGCTTCGATCGTTTGATTGATTTTTGGGTCAATCGATTCGAAACCGAAAAGTTTTGAACTCGTTTCACAGCCTCGCAGTTCGCGCAGATCACTCGCCTCACTCACAAGCAAATATGTGAAGGACAACGACGCGAACTCTGCTTCTTCCTGCTCAGAACCGAATACCGATCAGATCGGCAAAGTAATAGAAAAGATATAGAAACGGCCGACGCACCGCCGTCGACTGTGGAGTGCGTGAACGTATTTCGAAGCGTGAGGTACTCGAATCGGAACTATCTCGTGTCTAGTGTGTAATTTGTGTTGGAACCTTCTCTTATCGAAACGCAGGCGGCTTATATAACCCCAATCCGATAATACCTTACCGAAAAAGAATATAAATTCCAATTGAAAAGAGTCGAGACAAGCTGACAAACAGTAATTTTTCGAACTGATAATGGCCAGTGAACGATTCGAATCGAGACGAGGGGTCTGCGACTTTAAACATTTGAATTCCATCAGTGATAAGCCCGATCGGCCCCAGTTCGTTTCTAATCGAAACACAGACGAAACATGTCCATATGGCCGGGTGCACGTGAATCAATTTGCTGTCCAGATGCCCAAGATGCCCATTGACGCACATGGGTCCTTGACCCATTGCGACCCCTGACTTTTTCTATGGATCAGATTGGATAATCTCTCGTCTAACCTTTCCCACGTTTAAAGTGAAACCATTTTACCTCGATTTCGTAGTGCCAGATCAAAGAGCCAAAATAGATCAGCAAATTGAAATTAAATTAAATCATGACACCGAAAAACACAGACGACACAGACCAAATTAAATTCAATTGAAGCTGTCACGGGGAAACAACAAGTGCGAGGGTAGAAAGGAAGAGAGCGCTCTATAATAGAGCCGAAGAAAAGCAATACGAAAAGTCAAATCGATTGCTGCAATTTGAGACTCTCTCCGAAGAAATCGAAAATTGCAGCGGAAGAGCGACCAATCAGGCATTACTTTCGGGTGGGGAAAAGAAGGGTGAGAATCTTGGTGACTGACTGGGCGCCCTGCCAAATTGTGCCAGCGATGCATGGCAAAGGCAGAGAGACATACAAAGGTACTTTAGCTACATATATTGAACCGAAAACTGGTTTACGTTCCATCGTTGGCATCCAATACAGAAGAAGGATGACGATCCTATCCCTATCCCACGTTTTATTATTTGCCAGCACAAGGAATAATTTCAGTTACAAATCATTTAAATAAAAAGTATCTTACAAACTCATTGGATATTTGTAGGCGGGAACTCAATTTCCAGAAGAAAGCGAACTAGATATTAATTAGAGCAAGAATTTTAATGGCCTTGCCTTGTTAAATGAAATCCTTACATATTTATGGAAATCACAAAGACAGCAGAACAGTAACTATTTGAAATGTTTTTTTGCATGTGTAAAGCAGAGAATGAAAGAGGGGCGTCTGCTCTCGAACCCCTTTCCTCCAGAGCGCCACCCACCTTTGGCGTTTCTTCCAGCAGCGCCAACGCCCTGAAAGATATCGAGACAGACTTTTGCCCAGCTCAGCGAGGCAGGGAAATACAAAAAAGGGGAAAAGTGGTTGTGATGTGCGTGGGTGTGTTGCTGTCTGGGGGACAATCAATGCACTTCCGCTCGGATCTATAGGAAAATACTCTTACATATATTCGCAAATAAGTATACGGTTCCCGATATATATTGCAGTTTTATGGTAATTATCTTTTCTGTCAGCTCTTGCCTTGGGCGAGCTCGCCTGATTTATTTGCTGGATTCTTGAGAAGCAACCAAATATGGCGAGCAAATAAAAAATTGTGCAAAGCAAGCTTATCTCATTTAGATCTGAACTAAAAGATTTGTCGGTTTTACCAAGGAGAGATACTGCAGATTCTTCGAGACCTCCTTGGCAGCCTTATCGGACTAAACAGAATCGTATAAGTTGGACGGATCTTTAATTATCCTTATCGCTCACGCATAATCTGACCCACTTCAGCAGCAGTTACAAACATTTATCACGTTCCCCTTATCACCAAAAACGGGACTATCGACTGATAGGAGGAGTTCAAATATCGCAACAAACATTAACAATTACTTGGGAAAAACGTCGAAAACAATTCCGAACTATTTCGCCATGAAATGAAATTATACTGTTCTATCTATGGATGCTTCTTTGTTCTTCGTGATCGATTACAGCTCGATCATCAATCGATCATGCTGAACTAACTATGAGTTATACTAGAATATACTTTGGAAAAACGTCGAAAACAATTCGGAACTATTTCGCAATGAAATGAAATTATACTGTTCTATCTATTAATTTTTAGTTCTTTGTAATCGATTATAGCTCGATCATCAATCGATCATGCTGAACTTTGAGTTCTATGAGTAACCGGTAACCTTGAATTTTTTGTATCTTGCAGGGAATTGCATTGAGTTAGCGCAGAGATGGCCGATGAAGCACAAGCACCACCAGCAGAGGGCGCGCCACCAGCCGAGGGCGAGGCACCACCACCCGCCGAGGGAGCCGAGGGTGCCGTCGAGGGCGGAGAGGCTGCCCCACCTGCAGAGCCGGCCGAGCCGATCAAGCACAGCTACACGCTCTTCTACTTCAACGTGAAGGCGTTGGCCGAGCCACTGCGCTACCTGTTCGCCTACGGCGGCATTGAGTACGAGGATGTCCGCGTCACCCGCGACGAGTGGCCGGCCCTGAAGCCAAGTGAGTGTGACAGACCAGCAGCATAATCTCCCTGCAAGCAGAATTTAAATATCAATAAGTCTCACTTTAAACGCAATTACCTTTTCTATGATAGCCATGCCCATGGGCCAGATGCCCGTGCTGGAGGTGGACGGCAAGCGTGTGCATCAGAGCATCTCGATGGCTCGCTTCCTGGCCAAGACCGTTGGCCTGTGCGGCGCCAATCCGTGGGAGGATCTGCAGGTGGACATCGTGGTGGACACCATTAACGACTTCCGTCTAAGTAGCGAACAATGTGTGGCTCAGTTTCATGTTCAGTGTCCTTGATTAACTCTGGAATTTTTAATGTATAGAAATTGCAGTCGTCTCGTACGAACCGGAGGACGAGATCAAGGAGAAGAAGTTGGTCACCCTGAATGCGGAGGTCATTCCATTCTACCTGGAGAAGCTCGAGCAGACCGTCAAGGACAACGACGGTCACTTGGCTCTGGGCAAGGTGCGTGTTGGAATAAATTTCCTGCAAAACAAAATAATTTATTCAATGTTAATAAATATATTAAATATATTCCAAATTTCTATTCACAGCTGACCTGGGCCGATGTCTACTTCGCAGGCATCACCGACTACATGAACTACATGGTCAAGCGCGATCTGCTGGAACCCTACCCGGCTCTGCGCGGTGTCGTTGATGCAATCAACGCTTTGGAACCGATCAAGGCCTGGATCGAGAAGCGCCCAGTCACCGAGGTTTAAGTTCCGGAATGATGGAGCTGGGGAGGAGGGAAACCATCAGACACACCCGAACCCGCACTGCAGACATGAACACCAACTCATACATCTGTACACACATTTTGTTCCTTTATGCGGGGAGATTCGAGGAGCACCGGACCTTTGCACGGGGTCATGAACGCTTAGGAGGAGTAGGAGAAGTTTAGCACGTGTCACTACTACAGACAAGTCGTATTTAATTTTATTTTCATGCCTATATATAATTCTCTTTGCATGGCGCTATATATATATTTCTATTTGGGATCCTCAACGGATCGCCGTTCGTTTGGCTTATAAGAAAAACAATTGAAGATGATAATACTTATTGCACAGTTTATAATATCCTTTGGCCTACCTTTAAAACATACATTTAGCGCAGCTATGCAGACGCTGACTATAGCTATATATATAGAAAATCTAGGAGTGGTTCATCTTTTAGGCGTTTATTCTATTATATTTAACTAATTGCAAGGAGCTCAACAATAATATTTAAAGCAATTACAAAATTATTCAAATTTTTGTTTTCATCGCACGTTATCGCGTCGGCCCCAGGAATTTTCTTCGTCTTATATATTTTCCCGCTTAAAATAAATCTTAAGAAAGAAAGACTCAACTCAATAGAACCGGATGCTATTTAAATTAAACCCAAAATAAAAACAATTGGAAAATGCTGTAACATCAGACGTTAACTGCCAAAATTTCAAATGCACTCAAAATCACACATTACATCACATACATTATACACTTTATTTATGCAAAATTGTAATTGTATTTTTTAAATATTTTCACTCAACACTTTTAAATAAACAAAACACCTAAAAAAGGAATGAGCACTTTTCAAAAGCAAGTTGAGAACCCGTTTTATTATTATTTGACCTGTGAAAGAGGTGTGTAAAGCTGAGTAGGCAACGTGTTCTTGGTAGAGAATAAGTTCAAGAAATAGTCTAAGCTCGGAGTCATTAATACAACAAGAATGTAGCTCAGGAAGCTAAAATACCCACTAAGGTCCACCCATGTTCTAAAGTTTTCAAAACCTTTTTATTTGTCGTTCAAAGGATAAAAGATAACAACATTTTACAACTATAAATGCACAATTGGTCCGTTTCGTCTAAAAGATTCACAAATTAAGCTCCGATCGATTACTCATGTTTCCAGCTGGGCGGTCGCTTCTCAAAGAAGCTTGCAATGCCCTCTTTGGTGTCGTCTAATTGGAAGTTCTCACACATCTTCGCCTGGGCCGCAGCATAGGCTTCCTTTTGGGACATGGCCAACTGCTTGTAGTAAAACTCCTTGCCCAAAGCAATGACAGCCCTGCTCTTGGCCTTAATGGCGCCAGTAATCTCATCTATTTCCTTATCCAGCTCCTCGACTGGCACAGCTTTAGTGGCTAAACCAGAGATAAAGGCTTCTTCACCGCTGATAGGCAGGCCTGTCATCAGCATAAAGGCTGATTTTGGTCGGGACATAATGCGGGCGATGGCCACGCCAGGAGTGGAGCAGAAAACTCCCACGCCGGCTCTAAAATGGTAATTAAATTTGATGGTTAGGTTAGATGACAGGTTTTAATTGGCATCCTTTAAGCTTACCCAGGCGTGGAGAACTTGCTGGTTTTGGAGCATATTACCATGTCACAGGACACAACCAGTTGGCAGCCTGCAGCAGCCGCATAACCATTAACCTTTCCAATCACAGGCACCGGCATCTTTTGAATGTCGTTGATTATGTCGGTGAGCTTCTGGAAGACACACGCCTGGATCTTGGGATCGTTGTGCAGCTCCTTGAGGTTATGACCGGCTGACCAGACTTTGCCCTGGGCTCCCAACACCACACATCTCAGATCTACACTGTCCTTATCCCTCAGCAGAGCCTCCTGCAGGGCAGTCATCATCTCCAGCGACAGTGAGTTTAGGGTTTTTGGGTGGTTGAGAGTTATCTCCCGCACGCCATTCTGCTCCTTGACCAAGACCAGTTCAGTGGATCCAGTGCTGGCAAAACGGAGTACCTGTTGCGCGGCACCAGTTGCATATTTTGAAATCTTTCTCGAGACACGCAACATTTTGTATTTTGATTTTGCCCAACAGTGTTGAAAAATGCCGCCGAAAAACAGCTGGTAGTCGATAGAACCAGCTGTTATTCGATAGACGAGCAACAGTTAAGGTGCCAAGCCGCTATGCACATTTATACAATTGAAAGTTTTTCTTGTTTATTCAAAGCTTTTACGCCGTTACAGCTGGAGTCTACAGGTTTATAGGTGAGTAACCCGCGCCAGGTGCGTCAACAGCCTCTGCCTTTGTTTGTGTATCAGCTGAGCGCAACGCCAACACAGAGCCGTCCCATGTACTTGATTTAATAAACGTATTTATGTGACCACTACTACAGGGGCAGAACTTTATCAGCCGCCAAAGCCATTTGTATTTGTCGCCCCACATAAAGCGCCCCACGGATCAGTTAACGATTCGGAGCGCGCTAGTGCGGAACCCACGAGCACTCTCTATTTCTATCTCCATTCCAGTTGACCCAAGATGCGACCATTTTCCGGCAGCGATTGCTTAAAGCCCGTCACCGAGGGCATCAATCGCGCCTTCGGTGCCAAGGAGCCTTGGCAAGTGGCCACCATTACGGCCACCACTGTGCTTGGCGGCGTCTGGCTCTGGACGGTGATTTGCCAGGATGAAAGTGAGTGCAAGTTGTGGGGAATACTACTAAGGTGCGAAGTCACCCGGGAATCAGTTGATTCCTTTCATTCCAAACCCAAGGCAGGGCTTGTCATGAATCTAAATCCATCAAACTATCTTATCTGACGGGGCGCGTTCCTTCAGCACCATAAGTAATATATACGGTCGAGAGTCTTTAAATGTGACTTAATTATGACACCACTTGAAAATTTTCATTAAAATATATATGAGTATAAGGCGAGTATTTTTTAAGAAATTTACTTAAACATGCTTTAATTCTGAAAATTTTTTTTAGTAGTTAAGAGACAGCAAAAAAAATAATGTATTTGAAGGCAAACATTTAAAAAAGTACCCATAAATTAATACCACTGTACTTGTCAACATTATAAGCTTTCCTATATGTACTTTGTGCCTTATATAAGACCGATCGATCAAGTGGCATGCACCCGTAGTGTGCCCTCCACGAACTCTTTTTGAATTTAATCTCTGGCTAAAGATTACGATAGATTAGAGCCGAAATATTAAGTGAAAAAGCTTATTTTAGGTAGCAACTCATAATCGATGTTCAACAGCTCAAAAACCAGGGTTTCGATAAGATAGGGACATCCTCTACTTCCGAAAAGCTAATAATAGGACATAAGAATGTGAAGATAGCATAAATGCCTTTTAAAAGGCTTATGTGGAAATGGTTGCCTTCCCTACTGAAATAATGACTAATGTACTAATTAATTACATACTTATATTTCGATAAAAAAAAAAAATCCAAAAAGGTGGCCAAAGTAAAAACACGCCATGCACCATAAAAATGGAATGGTTTGCCCAATATACCATATATGTATCAGCCGACCCATTATCTCTATTATTATTATTCTTTGTGTCGGCGTCTGTTCACCCTAAGATAAGTCTTAATTTTGGAGTTTTATATAGGCTTTGATAATAAATTATGTCTAGCAGAAAGACCAAATTAAATTAGCTTTTATTTAGGCCTTTGTTCTGTAGCTTCTAAGTTAAACGTGTAGTTAGAAAACTCATCCTGAATTTCCTAAATTTTTTAGGTCTCTACATCCGTGGCAAGCGCCAGTTCTTCAAGTTCGCCAAGAAGATTCCTGCTGTGCGTCGGCAGGTCGAAGTGGAGTTGACCAAGGCCAAGAACGACTTCGAGGCGGAGATCAAGAAGAGCAACGGTCACCTGGCCTACAATGAAACTCTGCCCGAGAAGGGTCTGAGCAAGGAGGAGATCCTTCGTCTCGTGGACGAACATCTGAAGACCGGCCACTACAACTGGCGGGATGGCCGTGTATCCGGAGCTGTATACGGCTACAAGCCTGAGCTGGTGGAACTGGTCACCGAGGTGTACGGCAAGGCATCCTACACGAATCCCCTGCACGCAGATCTCTTCCCGGGCGTCTGCAAAATGGAGGCGGAGGTGGTGCGCATGGCATGTAACCTGTTCCACGGCAACTCCGCCAGCTGCGGTACTATGACCACCGGTGGCACCGAATCCATCGTGATGGCCATGAAGGCGTACAGGGATTATGCGCGTGAACACAAGGGCATCACCAGGCCCAATATTGTGGTGCCCAAGACGGTGCACGCGGCCTTTGACAAGGGCGGCCAGTACTTCAATATCCACGTTCGCTCCGTGGACGTTGATCCAGAGACTTACGAAGTGGATATTAAGAAGTTCAAGCGGGCCATCAATAGGAATACCATTCTGGTGAAGATTTCTATATTTTCCTTATAGTCTTCGTTACTAATACGTATATTTCCGCAGCTGGTTGGCTCGGCTCCCAACTTCCCCTACGGTACCATCGATGATATCGAGGCAATTGCTGCCTTGGGCGTGAAGTATGATATTCCCGTTCACGTTGATGCCTGCCTGGGCAGCTTTGTGGTCGCTCTGGTCCGCAATGCTGGCTACAAGCTGCGTCCCTTTGACTTCGCCGTCAAGGGAGTGACCAGTATCTCCGCCGATACCCACAAGTACGGATTTGCGCCGAAGGGATCCTCAGTGGTCCTTTACTCAGACAAGAAGTACAAGGATCACCAGTTCACGGTGACCACTGACTGGCCTGGCGGTGTGTACGGATCTCCCACTGTGAATGGTTCTCGTGCCGGTGGCATAATCGCCGCCTGCTGGGCCACAATGATGAGCTTCGGCTATGATGGTTACTTGGAGGCCACCAAGCGCATTGTGGACACTGCTCGTTACATCGAGAGGGGGTAATTTTAGCCAAAAACTTAAAGAAATGCCAGTTCTAATGGTTTTTTATAATAACTTGCAGAGTCCGCGACATCGACGGAATATTTGTATTCGGCAAGCCGGCCACATCGGTGATTGCTTTGGGCTCTAACGTGTTTGATATTTTCCGGCTCTCCGACTCGCTGTGCAAACTGGGCTGGAACCTCAACGCCCTACAGTTTCCCTCTGGGTAAGATGACTCACTTAAAGTAACCAGAACGCCGTTTCTAATATCGAATATACCAATCACAGCATCCACATCTGCGTGACGGACATGCACACTCAGCCCGGTGTGGCGGATAAGTTCATTGCCGATGTCCGCAGCTGCACGGCTGAGATCATGAAGGATCCCGGCCAGCCTGTGGTTGGAAAGATGGCCCTGTACGGCATGGCCCAGAGCATACCCGATCGTTCGGTGATCGGGGAAGTGACTCGCCTGTTCCTGCACTCCATGTACTATACGCCCAGCCAGAAATAGACTCCTTCCGGGTTCCCTCCACCTATAACTCAACTACTCCCACCCTCCCCACACGGAGCTGAATGCATTCCCTGTGCCGTATTTAATACCAACCTCAAGCAATTTATTCTAGCCTGCTCTTAGTGCTGTAATCGAGGGTACAAAAGTCGTTCTACGGATCTATATATTCATCATCCCAACTGTCAACATTCGTCGCTCTAAGTGCTATGTTATTGAAAAGTGTTTATCTGTGTAACAACTTGCTAGTGAACTAATAAACTAATGTTAATCAAGTTTTGTACGCTCAAGGAGAGTATTTCATTAAAATATTTGGTATCAGAAGTGTCAGAGCAGTAGCTGTGGTTTGTAAATTTATCATATGGGGCCAGAAAGTATGCTTTACATTTTATATACATCTAATTATGTTATTAAAATTTTAAAATGCATACTTTCAGTCACCTTGTTGATGGATTTAAAACTATTAGTAAATTCGGCTGCCTCTCTGAGTTTAAAGTGGGATGATTGAATGCCGTCTTTAATTACCAAACTGCTTCCATTAAAGTACCTCAATTGATCGGCTGCACTTTAATTTATATTTTGTTTACCCAGAGCCCGCGCAACTATTAACGATAATTGCTGCCGCTGCGTGGGCCTCCTGCAATCCAGTCTGATCTGATCTGGTTTGGTATTTCTTTTCTAACATTTTGCCACGCGTCGGCGTTATAATTTAGTTGATCTTCGATGCACACCTGACACTCCCATTTCCTCTCGGCTGCTCTTGTTATTTATGTAAGTCCCTCGCTGGCTTGCTCAAATTATTTCTAATAAATTTCAGTAGCGGAAGCATTTATTATTAAACGGCAGATTTTCTTCGGGCCACGCGTTGCCTGTCGTCATTTGACAAAGGCTGAACAATATTTCAAAGATGCTTTAAAATAGCCCAAAGAGAGCGAGCAACAAGTGTCGGACACAAAGGTGACAATCAATTGGTGGCATCCATTTCGGGCCATGACAAAGACGAAACCTGTCACATTAACAGGGCGCCCACGCTCCCTGGACTTCCTTCCCCTTCCTGCCTGCATTGTTTTGGGTTTGTTTTATTTTTTACCTCTAACCTGGCAGCCAGAAAAATTCGGCTCAAACCGGGTTGCCAAAAAAATGTATAAAATGAATACACTTTGCAGTGACTCGCTACACTGGAAAAATAAAGACTTAAAGTCTTGGACCAATTTCAAACGGCAAGGGCTATATAATCTTCTCGAAGATAGCTTTTTTCTAGTTAACTTACAAAATAATTCTATTCTTCTAATCCAATTAGGGTAAATACAACTGTCTAAAAACTGTATACACAAAAAATTAAAAAAAGAAAAATATATATACAAATAGCATAATATTTTTTTCTGTGTAACGCTAACCGCGCAGTCGCCACCGACGCACCGCTGAGCGATGGTGGGAGCAGCCCCGCGACGACAGTGGAGCGGCGGACCAAGTCGGCGGCTCATTCGCTACGCGCTCGCCGAACCGCCGAGACGTTGAATCGCTGCTGCCGCCTTCTCGTTGCGGGTGTGAGAAGTTACCACAGAAATAAAACAAAACACAATTTATATATATAAATATTGGGAAGAAAACCTGATTTCTTTTACAAAAACAACGAAAAAAGTTACATAAATAACAGAATTTAACATGCACCTTTTTCACCGCTGATAAAAGGTTAATCCAACATTTCCGTTCTCCCCTCGCGAATGCCAGTGCTATTGTGATTATAATATGATATGAATGATATGATGAAGTGCAGTAATCCATCGCCAGGTTGTGGCTGTAGTAGCAATTCCCATTGAGTGCACACCTTGCGGAATTTCAATTACTTAGCCGCCACTCGATCCGAAAGGAGTGCACTTCAAGGTAATTCTTAAACAGCAAACAAAATACAGGTGAAACAGTAATTCGATTCTCGGGCAAGTGGAATTTGTTGCTTGAAAAGCGATAAGTTAAATAGGCATATTAATAGCCAATTATTAAGTCACCAGTCACCGACAAGACCATCATCATCATCATCATCATCATCATCACGAAGTGTTCATTAGCAGGTCTCTCCCAGTCATGTCGGTAAGGTAAACACATGCGAGGAGCTCAGAATACATAGCTGGAAAGGTAAATAACTGAAAACCCTAGTTATAGGAAGGTAAACAGAACTTGGGAAGTAAACAGAGAAGTGACTCTCGGACTGGAGATCGTAGTGTTTGTAAACTGTATCACCCCACAGGGGGAAAGGTATTTTAAAGGGCTTATAACCTTAGTAATTATTATTAATAATTAGAATACCTTGATAGTATGTCTTATGGCATATTGATTTTATAATTAGCTACCCCACATAAATATTCTAATCCAAGGCTTCTTAATTAATCTATTCTATTGTCATAATACTTCTAGCTCAGTATATATATTCACGTTATATCTAACTCCTGCTCTAGACAGCCTTATCTCGTTCTTATATTTGACTTAGCGCAATAGAGTTGAGTAAATACTATGCATATATGGGAATCAAGTTATCAAATTATTGCGCAAAATATATATAAGAATAAATATTTACTTAGCACTCGTATTGGAATCACCACTGACCATGCGATATATCCAAGGCTCATATTATGTTTACATCTTGATATTCCCAGACCCAAGATAAGGTTCTGGCGTTTCTTTTTCGATTTTTGCCTACTATTATGTTTTTTATCTACCAGATAAGATATCACTGTGCGCATATTTATCTCTAAGTCTTGCTCCACTTTTTTTTTGTTTTTTTGCCCACAAAAGAAACTTTTGATTTGGCTTGATTTTTGGTGGAGAGTTCCATCCCTTTGTCTGGTCAAAAAGTAGGCATGCAACGGGGAGCAGCGCACCCAGCTTGGATCCCTCGTTGCAACCATTAGCCATAGGCCAAACGTGTGCACTTTTCGCCATGGCAACCTGCCCCGCCAGCCGGTCACAACACTCCGTCCGGAGAGTTGTTTGCCAACAACAACAAAAACAATGGGGTTAGCCCGGGCAACCCCCTGTCCATAGGGACAGGACCCGGCGAGTGGCCAGCTGGGTGCGGCTTTAATGTCTGGCGTCATGTTACCATTTATAGCCCATGTTTCCCTAGAACTTTCGCTGCTCCTTTCTGTGTTTAATCGATAAACCCCAAAACGAGTGTTATTTCCCTGTAATTTCCCATTTTCATGGCTGGCCTCTGCCCCCGCTCTCCCCTCTCTGTGTGCCATTTGTGTGCTAATTGCAGATCGAGGCTAAGTAACTGATTTTTCAGGGGGAGTGGGATTGGATGCCGCGCGGGAGGCTTCACTGTGGGGGCTGTGGCTCCGGCATACGCTTACTGTTTGGTTTGAGCTCGTTAAGTTGACTGTTAATTATCGTTTTTGGAATTTCGCGACGCAGTTTGGCATCCGAAATGAGCGTGGAGTGTGAGTTTACCTGGCAGGTGGAATACTCGCCCAAGATCAACAAGGTACAAGTCATAAATCTGAAAGTAATGGGGTGTCAGCTGAAGCTCAAAACAGTTTGGTTTTAATTAATAAAAAATAAAAGAGGAAATCCCTTTTTAAACATATACGGAATAGCTTGTAAATAAATTTGAAATATCAATATAAAGTGCTCTCCTTTCGAGTCTCAGACTTTTCCTCATAATTAACTAATCAATTTTCCCTTCACTTGCCGCTCTCCTCTTAATTTTTTTATTTCGGAAAAAGCTTAAAAACAAAACGCAAACTTACGAGTCGTATTTCACAGTTGGTAAGCTATTTGCCATGCATATTTGCAACGCTCCAAAAAGCCCAATAAACGGCAATCACAGGAGGCAGCTGGAAAATGCTTTCGCATTGCCTTTTCAGCGATGGCAAAAGATTTGCATAAAAAGCACATACTCGTACAGGTCCAAGCTGATGTGTAAGTGCCCAGCAATTAACATCAACTCGAGTGCTTTACAGGCGAGTTTATTATTGACAAAGTCCCTCGTTCGTTCTCGGATCTAATTTGAAATTGAGATCCAAACACGCCTCTCTATAGAAAAAGCGTCTCGTTTTGTTTCGAGATTCTGGGTAACCTTCGAGTGGAGTGACGACTCGACTGCTGGCGACTGCTTCTAAACAGACTCACCAACGAGCCCGAGATGATTGCCAAATGACATCAGCCCCGAGCGGGGCTAACAAAGCGCAAAAAAACGACTAAGACTCTGACTAAGTTTTAACGGCTTTCTTTTGACCCTAGCGAAAGCTTAAAAATTGGCAAGGTTTATGCATTAATTATGGCCCACCACTGATCATCTGCGGTTAATCGATTTCTGGTAATTTGAGTGGAACTTGTTCGCTAATTGTGCGGTTTCGGTTTCGGAGGTGCTGCTCGCTGGCAGGTCTCACCTTTTCCCCCGGATAACTCAACTTGTTAGCTTGTGCTGCTGACAAATTGCCCGACAATGCAGCTGCAGAGAAAAACAACTTTAATTGATTCCACTGAAAGGCAAATGCTCATGTCGATCGATTAGCTCAATTATCCATTGATTTTTCTAATGCCAATGCTATGCAAATAGAGGTGTATTAGGAAAACCGCATAAAGTATCCGTATATCTTAGTTTATTGTGAGTTGGTTACATGTTAAGAGCGATCAGCTTTGACATTGAGTATTGACTGAATAAATAAGAATTCTGTAATAAAACTGGAATCATCTCTTTCCCTGTAGTGTATGCCTCTGTTTACCCATAAAATAAAGATATTCTCTGTTATGCAATTGCCCTTTTCAAACAAGAACTGATAAAAAACCAGAAACCAACTGAAACGTAAACGAAACACATGTTCGATAAGACCGTTCCCCAGACCCAGAGCTCTTTGTAAACTGACACCTCTTGGCAGCCAGTTGGGGAACTCCACATGACCTTCAACTGCAACCAGATAATCCCCTCATTCTGGGCCGCCGTATCCGTTACTGTGCCAAATCGAAAGTGATGCGGAGTACATACTCACAGTGTGTGCGTCTGTCACAGCCGCTTCTGAAGGTGAGCTTGTCCAAATGGAACGACAGCAATGAATGCTGCTGCACTTGTTGTACACCCGAGACCAGGCGACTTTTAGGCTCGGAGGCGGCTCGCGACAGCTGTCAATGCTTTGGACAAATTCCAAGCTGGAAACCCGAGACTCGGCTTTTGTTTACATTTAGCCCAGCAGCTGGTTCAATGCTCTCGTTCTACTTAGTTTAGGTTAAAGCCTGCCTCACATGTGCGCTGTTTTATCTTCAGGTTATAGTTCAAGAAACTCCCAACAGTTTGTCAACATTTTAAGCCGAAATATGCAAGCTATAAGCTTGAATCTTAAGCGTGGGAGCTGCATATTGAGATTTATATGAAGTAAGATCGAGATAAAGTTCGTCAACGTCGTGGAATGACTTGAGTGGGTGGCGAAAAATGATGATGAAGACGGCGACGACGACGGCGATGATGATGCTACGAGAAATAACGCTGAGATATTAATAAATAAATAAATTAGCTTTATATGGAAACCAGTTTGAAAGAGCCTGTGGTTTTTGGGAACTTATTTATACACATATAGTATAATGCCTCCCCAAACCGCTCTCATCGTATGCGCCAGCACGGAGCCCCAATAACAGAAATCTCAACATTCATTACTCACTCGATTTTCCGGAGAGTGGATTCAGAGCACGTCCTCAAGCGGCAGCAGCCGTAGCCCTATCCCAATATGGTTGATATGACTGTTCCCCAAGTCACTTCATATGCATAACAGAATATCGAATCTGAGAGGGAGCGGTGAGCCTTTCAACTCGAATTATGCACAATAATCTTACATAAATTTTCAGAGGTCTTATCTATGCGTAGAGCCTGTCGAAAACTGGTAAATTGGTTTGGGTTCGAGTGCGGAAGGATGAGCAAAGGGGCATAAATTAACTCGGGGCGCACATGTAAAAATCAAAACGAGTTTATCGCTTCAAGTGAACCCAACAATTACCATAATACATCCAACGACAAACTCGTTCTATATAGCATGGTGTCACTAAAGATTTATAGATTCCCTTGTCGCCTAACATAGATATTGACAAGTAACGCCTCAAGATTATCTTATCTCTCTATAGAAACATCTTCAGAGACCCCAGAACAATGTTCGGCCGGTCAAGTGTGGGCTGGAAATACATCGTATTATAATGATTATTAGATTGTTAATGAGTTGGCTATTATAATGGTCGTGGCCTTGGCTAGTTCCAATGGGTATACGGTTTCCAAGTCATTGATTATGGCCTGTCTATAATGTGGGGTCATTACGAGCACCGAATAAAGTACTATATAATTTGATTTGCTGGCTCTCCCTCTCAGTCTCTCACATATAATTGTTGTGCGAATAAAAATCTGCTCTCTCCAAGATTTTTGGAACTTGTGGGAGCTATAATACTCACACACAAAAGATCTTCAATTGCTTTTAATGTTCACTTTCATTTTGCAATTAAGAGAGGCTGCGAAAATTGTACGGTTCTCGCGGTTTCAGTCGCGTTTCAGCTGCGCAACAGCGCGCCGGGAGACATCAAAACGAAAGCTATCTTTTTTGTGGCAACGGTAATTAATTGGCTTATTAGGAAATCCATTTCAGTCGCCCTTACTCTCACCTGTTTTTCTGGAACCCCTTTTTTGTTTATGCTAGTGCTATTGCGTGAGCCAAGCCCCGAAAGCAAAACATACATACTCGGCTCGCGAATTGGCAATCTAAGTTTAGACGATTTCATCATATTCTCTGCTTTGCGTATTCGCCAGATACACGCTCTCCTGCAGTCGTTGGCTTTTTGCAAATTAGCTAATATGCGCTTAGCCTGAATTGTGAATGTTTGTTTGCTATTTGGACATTTGTTTGTGCGCCACTTGTAGAAGAAGTGGTAGTATTTCCCCCAATATATACGCGATTTAGGGACCACATAAGCTCATCTCCCTCAACTCCAACACTGGCTCTAATTTCACATCTCACGCTCTGACCTTTTGCAGATACAGATACAGAAACGACAACGAACTAGGGAAAAGAGGAGGTGCAAGGGAAGTGGAAACACCAATTGCAACTCTCGGATATCCAACAGCACAATTGCAGGCCCAAAATTATATGCTAGCCACACATATTTCCATAAGCTTTTGGATGGAAACCTGCGAGCTAACAAAGCGAATTTCAAATGTGAGCCAATCATAAGAAACAACAAAAAACCAAAACCGAAAATAGCGTGCATGTAAAAAAAGATATTGTGAAAACAACAAAAGAAACATTAGGCTAAATTATTTCCAAAGCCTTTTTCTATTATTTTTTGAAAGTGCAGTGAAAACGAAATATGATTAATTAGCAATGCGGCAAAATCATTAATGAATATTAAGTAAAGCAAACACACAAACAAAAAGCGTGGAAAAGTGAGGAAAAAACTTGCATGTAAAGCGAAAAAAAGAAGAGTTTGGCGCGCTTTTAAACGCCGGCGACTAAAGACGCTCGCGTTTGTTACATTACGGAAGACATCCGACCACCGATCGACCGACCGTCCGATAGTCAAAATTAAAAGCAAGTTCGTTGCATAAATTTCGCTAGTGCCTGTGACTGTCTATGTGAGGGAAAAATGGCCACTTCGGAGCAGAGCCGGAGGCCCCTGGAGCCGATATTCATAGCCACACCGCCGCACACTCCGCTGCTGCATCACAATTCGATAACGCGCACCACAACACCTCGTGAGATGCCCACGATGTATCACTTTGATTTTGGTAAGTCATTAGGTTGTGCACCAAAGATAGAAAGAAAAGATTTTTGTATTAGTTCCTGTTTGGTTCGGCTTTTCTCAGACTACTTCTTACAATTCAAAGACTATCCAACAAGGCATGCATCTTCGGCTCATTTTCTTTGGGTTCTTCTTAAGGCTAATGTTCTGTTGAGTAGTGGCTCCTTCGTTGAGTTTTTTTAAGCCACTTCTAACTATCCTTTAGTACAGGGTTGGGCATGCATATTCGGCTCAGTTAGTACAGGTTTCAGCAAGCAATTTCGTCTGATCTGCTGATCACTAATCTAAAGTATCATTTAAACCTATATCCATAGCATCAACAAACATGAGTATTTTTTTTTATCAATTTAACTTTAACGTAAAGCCCATTAAATGTACCTAAAACTGTAAACAAACCTACAGTTAAGAGCTTATCGTTTAATCTTTAGTTTTGAGGGGGGAAAATGCATACAAAGTGCGGCTAATTGGAAATACTCAAATATTCAAGCAGACTTCCGCGCAGGCGCACAAAATCTCTCTCTAAAAAAAACACTTGGCATGCAGCCCCAGGCACAGAAACTCCAGCTGTGTTGGAGGAAGTGTTTAGGAAACCACTTAAAGCCAATAAACCACCACAACTGTGGGAGCAGCGGGGGAATTTGAATTTATAATGAATTCAATAAGCCATGAAGTCACTTTATGACCAAGTAAACACGATATTGATGTATTGAGTTGAGAATAAAAATCCCATAAAAAATACATACAAATAATATGTAAGGACGAAAACATGTATAAGGGAATTAACAAACGGATATGGAAATTTCAAGGAATATATAATAAAGAATGCTTTTAATTTAGAAAACTTATAAGATACATTCCAAACTGGAAAATTCCGAAGATAAAGAATCGTAAACATTTTTATGGCCATTTGAAAGTGAACGGATATGACAGACACTTTAAAGTTCCAATAAAAACTACAAACTAAACAAGTCATGGGCCACCACGCTCTGTTCCATAAAAGAAAACAATACCAAGCTTCGCATATATCAAATCCCCAGCTTTCTATCGGTCAAAGATGACATCAGTCATTATTGCAAATAATATATACAGAATGTATTGCAAAAAATCGTAAAAAATAAGCAAAACGCACTAAAAGCTTTCAAGCAAATCAAATACTGAAAACGTGGAAGGCATTTCAACAACTGAAACTCACAAAAATACAAATAACACAAAAAAGAAGCCAAGCAACTGACATATCTATGTCAATTTCCATTTGCAGTAAACGGCAAAAGAACCCAAAAAAAGACTGAAAACACATATGTTTTAATTAAATTAAAGACAAACCCAAAACGAGAAATTCGAGTAATGTTTTTTGCGCAGCAATCAAGAATAATTCAATTAGAGATGTGACAGAAACAAAAGGCTTAAGTCGCGCTTATGGCCCATATTTATAGGGGAGATAAATATGCCAGCCGCTTGACAGAAATCGGGCGTTGCGGATTCCGGCTTTAGCCATGTCAGTCACGTCTGGCCGGCAGTTCTGCGTGCCAGTTTTAACAAGTCTCCCCACCCGACCCGATAGTGCTAATAAATAAGTACAGAAAAACTATTCCATTGTCACCCGGCCAAGTGTGTATAGATATGGCTTAAACGATCGCCATGTGGCGGCTTTTGACCCACTTCCCTCGGCCCACTCGAAGCTGACTTCCCTCTAATCCGTTGGATTTCCTTGACATTGAACCACATTTAGTGCCGTCGCTTGTTTACAAGTTTTGATATAAAAAATACATAGAATGAATTCCAGCAAACTCAAAAATCCCAACCAGTTTTTCGCTTTGGCAAACCCGTTTCCAATATCTTTTGCAAGTCACTTCTCCCACTGCCTCTCCGTGTTTTAGGGATGAGTTCTCCGATCGACAAATTTGTCATTGATGAATTGCAGTTTCGCAATTAACTGTCCAATTGAAATCAAGATTTATTGTCGAAAATTATTTGCTAAATAACAAGCTTTGAAAATCAACAAAAAGCTGAAAAAAGCCGCCAAATGCGGAAAGCTGACAAAAAAGCTTTGCCAAGAAGCAGCTACCAGTATTGCCGTGCTGAAGGCGAGCTACTACTTTTTTGTTTAATTTTATGGGTTACATTTGTTGCTAAGTTAATTGCTGTTAAATTACTAGTAAATTGATAGTTAAATTATTATAAAATCTATTAGGTCCTTTTTATAATGGAAGTTGTTTATTTCAAATTGAAACTCTCTGAAATCAAGTTAAAAGCATTATTAATATTAAACATACTGTAAAGAGTATCATTATAAATCCAGCTGTTAAATTGCGCTGCTAAAATTAACATAATAGCAAATTAATTCAAATAAACTAACACCTCAAACATTAAATGGTTTTATCCCCTCACAAATTGAATCGCTAATCGTTTGGCTTGGCCCATCGATCGATTTGTGCTTCAAATCCAATTGAAAATTACCTACCTCAATTAACGGTCTAATTCTACTCACACTCTTACAACAAAGAAAAAACAACAAAAATAATAAAAAATGCAAAACAAAAGATTGAAACAAACACACACCAAAATTGTATGGGATTTTTTCACACTTTCTAAAAGCAATCACCACACAAATCAACTTCAATTTGTTGCAACAACATCGAACTCATTCAGTTACAAACAGAACCCAAGACAGAAACACAAAAAAATGCCAAGAAAAAACTCAAAATGAAAACCGAGGGAAAATTGTGCAATCTGCAAAATGCGTTCGATGGAAACAAACACAAACAGAAAACAAAAAACATCCATCGAAATTTGTTTTGTCGGGAGCGCCAATGAACTGAAATGGTTTCATTAGATAGATGATCGGGAGAGGGAAGGAGGCAGTCGGTCCACAGACGGCTGACGGCGACCGAAGGGGAATAGAACTTAATTAGTGGAAAATACGCCGGCCTCATGTTGTTGTTGATACGCCAAGTGTGTGTATGTGTGCTTTGGAGGGCAAGGGGAAGTTAGCTCTAAATGAGAGGGGCCAGGTATGAAGGTACTTCTCCTAAAGGGGCCACTGAAATGTCGCCAAGAGTGCAGACCTCGGGTGCACAAGCATAATATTAATAGATCTAATAGATATTCCTGATATCTGAGAAGTGACTTTGGAGTTAAAGGAGTTGACAAAATACAAAATATATACTTCAAAAGAACAGTTCTTAAAATGTAATAATTTAAAACTTAAATAATATCAGAACATTCCTTACTAATCATGATATTATATTTAGATTTTAACTTCATTTGTTTCTTTAAATGCTCCCCAATATCCCCAATTTCTAACAGTGTAAAGGAAACATTAAATTTTAAGTTCTCTTTTTGAATATATCTATAGTTTTTCGGTCGTGTCGCCGCCTTGCCCCCAAAATGCCATCTTACACATCATCTAGAACTTTGACTATTTATACGCACACGCCCCTTTATATATGTATATATATACGCACTTCCTGAGGGCTTGCTCTGTGGCGGCACCGTGAAAATCGGAAAAGTAAAAATCGCCAGAGCGCGATATATGCAGCAGATCTACAGCCTCATCCATATGCAACTGCAACAGATTTTTCTATTTTTGTTTGGCGCTCTCAAAGCGTGACAATTATAAGAGATTATCCAAGACTCAAAGTCGCGACGCGTGGGCGACCACAAACGATGCCGCCTGCACCCCAAAAACCACCGCCCACTCCTACCTCTCCTACCTCTCCTCCCCACCCTCGGGAAAGGAAGCGTTGTTGGTTCGATAAATAAGATATAAATATCAAAACTAGGGAATGGGTAGGCAGCAACGTTCGCTCAAGTTCATGACTCTCTACTTTGCTTTTGGCACGTGCAAATATCAAAGTTTTTGGCCTTATGGCAAGGCGACTTGCATAAGCGGAGAGCTCCACGGTTCCCGCTGACGTCACACATCTGACTTGGATCTCGGAACGGATGCTGCAACATATACCATGATTTACAGCGTCAGCAAATGGAGATCGTTTGTGCCGGCCTGAGATGCTCAAAAGTGCATTCGCATTTCAATTAAAAACAGAAACGAAACGCGATGTGGAAGAGGAGACGACGGCGACGACGACGACGAATAAGGCAAAACTGACGTAGGCGAAACACGAATATGGAATGCACTGCCACGGAGTGATCACCTTAAGCAGGCTGTCATGGGGTTAAGCTCGAAACATAGTCTATTCATAGTCAATTAATTATTCAAAGCCAAAAACCCTTTAGTTTTCATAGACAAATCGTTTTTAATTTTTAAAACGTCTTTTGACTTAACGTATATCTTAATAAAAAACTTTGAGTAATGGTTTTACCTTCTAAAACCTAAACATAAATAAATTAAATAGTAAAAAATCAATTTAAATAATTGTTTCAATGATATGTTGATTAAAATATATGTAGATGAATAGAGGAACATTTAAGTTTAAAGTTATTTAGGGAATCTTGAAAACTTGTACAGTTAGAGTTTTTTATGATTTCAATGATCATGTCCCCTAATTTTTTAAGCAGATCTCCCCTGTTTTAAGTCTAATTTTCCAACTCAGTTACCTAGCTGTGATGCCCCTGATTTATATAAAAAGCCGAGCGTTTGTGCCTCCAACTCTGCGGCCAGCTGTTTATTTATGTGAAGCGCCTGCAACACTCTTAATGTTGCTGAGGTCGCGCAAATGTTGCTGATCGCTGCTGCTGCAGTTGCAACTCCAACTGCGTCCACCTTTTTTGGCACACTTATGCAACAACAGCGGGTAGGGGCAGCAGTAAGTGGATGTTTTTCATGCGCCAAAAGTGGACATAATTGCACATGTGTGTGGGGGCTGGCTACACCCAGTCGTGGTCGTGGTCCCGATTCCCCATTAGCCAGGAAATGGGCGCTCTTTGAAGTCGCTGCTTAACTCATCTGATTGACTGACTGATGGCCCGCAACAAAGATTTCACCCGGCTGAGATTTCAATTTAGAAATAAGGAATTGGGAGTCGTCATTCTGCCAGAGGAGAGCGGTGAATGAATGATGTCTAAGCAGCCAAGGGTTCAGCAACATTTGACGTCGCCAGCAGTGGCAACGGCGGCGGCTTTAAATAAATCAGCCGTAAAGACAGGCGAAGGGAAAGCCATCAGCACACGGAAAGAAAAGTTGTTAATAAATTTAAAAAATAAAGCCTTGAAAAAGAGGTTGATCAAAGATACTAATAAAAAGGCAGATAATCCTACGAGCATACGTTAATGATAGCCTGATGCCTTTGACCAGATTATTGTGTTTTAATGGCAAAAACTCTAACACTTGTTCTGTGACTATAAGAAACAATGCATAACAAATACAAATTAAACCTTATACAAAAAAAGCTTAAACACCCCGACACACTGATAACCATTTAAAATCGCTCACATTTTTGTTCTGTGTGCCGCCAACTGAAATCCGTTGAGAGCGAGGGAGTCGGAAAAGAATCGTGGCCTTTGTTGATGGCTATAGCAAGAGCAACAGCAACAGCAACACCCACACCCAGGCCAAAACTGGAGTGCAACTATTTTTAATTCCATGCAAAATGCGCACGGGCAGGCAACATGTTGCCGCTGTGGCTAGACCTAGAGCTTTGTCTCGAATGTTGCTGGCGGGTGTTGCCAGTCGCTGTTACTCAGTTGAGCACGAGAAGCCGGCGCGTGAAGTTCAACCGAAAGCGACTTGGTGCTCGGTGTGTGCCTGAAATGCATTTAAAAATAAGTGAATAAAACTGAAAACGAAGCAGGGATACAACGCCTTAAGATGAGCAAGAAAATGTGGAATAAGATCTTCAAATCCAAATCGCAGAAGCCGCAGCAGCCGTTGGCGAAAATCAACAAGCGGCGTAGCCGGGGCATCTACGAGGAGTACCAGCAATTAAACGATCTGCTGGCCGGTGAAAAGGCGCAGCTGAATTTCAGCGATCAGGGGCAAAACGAAAAGGAAAACGAGCATGGAAATGGAAATGGCAATAGCTGTGGAAATGGTAATGGCAGCATTAACGTTTTCGAGCAGCAGCCGCGGCAAAGTTCTTTCAACTCGCTGGAGTTTAGTGAGGCGCATCAGCAGCAGCAACTGCAGCAACAGCAGCAGCAATATCAGCAATCTCCGCAGCAGCAACAGCTGTCCACATTTTCGCGCGTTCGCAATACATTTTCCCTCAGGCGCGGCAACAACAACAAGAAACAGCTGCTTAATGCCAAGTCAAGTGAGTCGGCCACGCCCCCCGATATGGGGGCAGAAACAGCAATAAATGCAGATGGAACTGTAACTGCTGCAGCAACAACGGCAGCAACATTAACAAATCAATCAATGCAACGCGTCTTAATCGTTGTCAATAAGATCGATGTGGCCACTAACCATCAAACTAACCATTTGCATGCGGGTCCAACAGAAACAGCCACAACAGCAGTTACATCAAGTAATTTTCAATGCAAATTAACAACTAATTGATCTGTTAAGTGAACCATTTACTTATGTGGTGAAAGCCACTTCAGCATCTCTGTGTGATCCCATTGTTTAATCTCTGCCTGCCTTCGGGGTGACCTCTTGGCAGCTTCTTTCCACTTATCAGTCCCAGTTTGATGCTATCAAATGATGTCACCTTCGGTTTGTCTGAATAAAACTTTGATTAATGGCGAGAAACGAAAAAAAACATTGGTTTACAATTCTGACAATGTATAGCTAAAGCCAACTAAATATGTGGATCTTTATAACTTAATGAAAGTGTCACAAAGCATCCTAATCTACTAAAAACATCTGCTGTAAACATAGTTACAATCATTTCAGAAATCAATCCCTTAAAAAAATATACACAAATCTGTATCATATTGACATAATTTAGCAATAATTGCATTGTTTAAATTGATTGCAAAATGCTTTTGAATCACAGATTCTATATAATGCAGCATATGTTACAACTGTTTATTTATAAAATTTCTTAGAACTTAGAGCCCCATTGTTTATTTAGGTGATATTTTTTTCCCAAGTGTAAACAAGTTTGGTTCCCAAAGCTTAGCCTGTACGAGGTGACCAGTCGTGGGTTTTAATTTCCATGCCAGTTCCGCGCTCAGGTGTCAAAGAGTTGAGAGTTCAGAGCGTAGCCGAGAACCTGAAACCTCGTCGTCTGGGAAATGGGGAAACTGTCCGTATTTACACTTTTACCATATTGCACACATGGCAACACACACACATTTATGGGCCCCAGGCTTAAGTGGCTTATGAAGCTTGCCCAACAAAACACAACAGCTAGGCAACAATAAAGAGCACAAAACTATAGACTAGACGCCACCAACTAACAAAATCCAAAAATGAGTACAGGGGCAGGGGCTGTGCAAGATTGTGCAAGGAGGAGCATCATATTCGTACTAGATTCAAAGTGGCATTCATCACCCGCCTGAATGGCTTTCAACTTTTGATCTAGTAAACTCTTGACCATCTCAAGATCCCTTCCCAGCGAGGAGATCTGCTAACGATCCGATTGGACGTGGACGCCCTGCTGTTGTTATTTTTAAAGATCTCAAGTGGCATTATGCACATACATCTGTACACACATACGAACATAATGCATGTGCATATACTTCATATTCAGAGCATCATTAGCACAAGACAGATGATAGATACTGGCAGATATGTGTGGATAGTCCAACTCACCCACTTCCCAGCGCGTTGTATGTTACATTCGCGTCTGAATAATATGCGTAACACGGCTTTGCATTGATTTAAATGGAAATGAGACAGCAGCGCTCTCAAGATGTTGCGGAAATTCTGCCACTCTCCTGCCAGTGCGTGTGGTTGATTGATGTAATCGCCATCCAACTGCCAGTTCGCGGGGGCCTGCGCCGCATTATAATTGGATTTCCTTCGTCTCTGTGATTAGTGGCCCGCCTCCACTTTATTGATGGTTCAACTAGCTCTCCATATGCTGCCAGTGTTCTGCTTCTAATTACTATTTTTCATTGCCCACACGATATAGCGGGCGAACGGCTTTTGTAGTTAAAGAATTGTTCCATTTTTCTTCGCGTCGGAATAAAGCACATTTGCGATAACGATAGGCAGGATCCTGCTTGAACAGTATTGAATAACGTAAATGTGGCCAATAGGAGCCATATTTTCGAAATAAACTCATATTATATGTATTGTTCATTATCATTTTTGAAATGTAATAATTTATATGAAAACCTTCATAATTTTATCTTGACTTTTGTTTATCAAGCTTGCCTATAGTTGTAATAATATATTTAACTTAAAAACAAGGTAGAGATATCGATACCTTAACAACGAACGTTTTCCAGCACTAAAGTAATTAAGATAACTAGCTTAAACCCCTTACATTCAGACTTAAACTCTGTGAAAATTAAAACAATGAGAAAATAGATCCATGAATCAAGTCGATTCCGTGGGCAGACATCGAGAACCACCTGCCTGCTGATGGAGCCTCGACATTTGCTCTTCAAGAGGCATTCCCCGCCCACGGGCCAAATGCAGAGCACAAAATAAGCGTTTTTGGCGGGGACCAGCTGCCCGATTTGGATACAACTACATTTCATCAGACTGCGCGGCCGGCAGATAAATAACAATTTATAGTCTGATCGCCAAAGAAGATCCAAAATAATAGCTATAAATTTATTTAGGCTGGGACCCGGGACCCGCTGCTTCATTGTCTCTCCGATTTTGGGGAATTTATTAGTGCAGACAGACAATTTGTCGCCCGAAAAACAAAAAACAATCGACCATGAATCTGCCAGCAAATGCAGAGCATTTCACTTGGCCGCCAGCCATTTCCACTGGGAAAGTGACAGGGCTTTTCCTTGCAGCGCGAACTTTCCCTCTAGAGTCTAGACTCCATGCCAAGCCCTTTGGATGTGACTGGGATTCGTTGTGCTCCCAGCTAGCTGGGTGATCTGTGAGCTGAATTTTAAACACTTTGTCAAACTAATCCAAAATGAAATGACTCCCAGTTTGCTGCTCCTGTCTGTTCTGTTTTTTCACTAACATTCACCGACAAGCTCGTCGAAGGTCTTACTGAAACCCCAAAAAAACGATATTTAATCTCAATTTTTCACCGTCCGTCTCGCGCAGCGACGAGCACCGCCACCACGGATCCCGCTGTGGAAGACTCCGTGCAGGGCGCGGACGGGGATCCGCTGCCCCCGCCACCGCCACCACTTACAACTGGATTGCCACTTCCGATACCGGAACATGCGCCCCCCCAGAGCAGCGGCGACCTGACGCCATGTCCCTGCTGCAGCCGCACTTTCAACCTGGATGCTCTGCGCAAGCACATCGTTATCTGCGAGAAAACGTCCAAAAAGCGCAAGGTCTTTGACTCGTCCCGCCAACGCCGCGACGGCACTGCGCTCTCTACCTATGTGTTGCCCAAGAACTTTGGCCTTCCCAATGCTGAACGCACGGTGGGAGTTCCCGATCCGCCAGCTGCAGTGAGCACATCAGGGGTCTCCGCTCCAGCAGAGGTGAGTATGCCAAATTGCTTCTTAGGTTTATTCGATTAGCCGTTTATTCGTGTTGTCTTGACAAAAATTTAATGGTTACCCCTTATAATCTCAACCTCTTCCCTTGCAGCCCCAGAGCTTTCCTGTACGCTCCACAGCTCGAGCCTCTATGCGCAAAACGGCAACCACACTTTCCAACTCATCGTCCACCGAAACGGCACCTGCAGCACCCGTTGCTCCGCCCACGACATCGGTGCGTGAACGATCTCAGGCCAAGCGCATCAAGGCACCGGCATGCGATCGGTGTCCCCATTGCGAGCGCACCTTCAATCCCAAGGCATTCGACCGTCACGTGGAGTGGTGCAAGGAGAAGGCCATTCAGGCAAACATGAAGTCTGGCAACAGCCAGGAGACGAGCAAGGCGAAGGAGCGTTTGGAGGCCAGAAAACAGTACAAGCCTCCAAATCTGAAGTAAGCCGGGCCACAGTTGACACTATTCAGATCTCACCATTCATATGTACACCTTTTTGTTTCTCTTCGTGTTGTTTTGTTTTGTTTTCAACCAATATTTTGGAATGTTTGCCAGGACCAAGAGATCCGTTGCCCGCGACAAGTACTCCGGCCACCATGAGGAGCTGCTGGAAGCAGGAGAGATGTCAGCACCCAAGCCCAACATGATGTCGCTTTCGATGACATCGTCCGTGCACAGTGATAAGTGAGTATGGACGTAGAAATAGATCTCTAGAATATAGATAGTCTTAGCCCCCCGATGCTCTTCTGGCGTTGCTTAGTCGTTGTCGTTGAAAAATTCCCCGTATGGAGTAATCGTAATAATTTGCTAGCCACCGTCGAGTAGAACCAAATACACACTGTAGTTAGTCCTCCAGCCAGCGATCTTCACTCATCCTCAATGCTCCTCAGCGTCAAAGTAATCAAAGCACGAACTTCACCTGCCCCGAGCAAGGCAAGCCGCGGGAAGTCAGGCACCAAGGTCACCCAGAACCAAGTGATTCTGGACATGTCAAACGATGACGATATGACCTCTTCTCCGGCGTCCAGTGTGCGGGGGTCTACTTCCAGTCGCCGCTTAACCAAGCGCAAACAGGTCGGCGAAACCTGTAGCGAAATTGATGACACCATGGACCGGATCAAAAGGAATTCCCTCAAGCTGGCCACATTGGACTGCGAAGACGCGCCAATTCTCCAGCCGGCGGTCAAGACCCGCCGGGCCGTCATAAAGAGGGGTAAAGTTGAAGCACTCGACAAGGAGCTATCAAATCTTCCCCCAGTCACCATGACATTCGATGAGCTCAACGGTTTAATCAAACGCAAAGGTATGGAACTGCTTATACGGGTGGGGATTGGGCCAGAGCTCCACACGTGCTTCCACTGACCGTGGCATGCAGTTTCTCAATTAACTAGAGATCTAAGAACCCGGAACCACTTCATGATCGTTAATTAGTGCGCGCCGCATCAAAGCGCATTCGAAAAATCAGCAGAGCATTAAGCTCAGCCAGGCGCCTGTGCATTCATATTGGGCTGGACTTTTAAATATGTTTAGGAGTCGTAGAATAAGAAGCAGAAGATGACGAGGGGGACTAACACAAGTGATAGGATGTAGTAGGCGCAAAGGGAGGGGACATGAAGGAAATTCTGCTAATACTATTTATGAGATTCAGAATATTTAAACTTTTCTCTTAAGAAACAAAAACACAGAATCAGTTTCAAATGGGCTAAACCAAGAAATACATTCTATCCGTTAGAATCGGTTTAAAGTTAGCTATCTTTTTGGGGTCCAATTTTTAAAACTTTATTTTAAAAGATTCCCCAGGGTTTTAGACATCTTGATAAAAACTATTCCTAACCCACCATCATCGACCTTCCTCCAACCCGCATGCTTCGCTCTGCCTGCTTAGGAGGCACACCCATCTGCAATGTGCAAATGGATGAGCAGGAAATCGCTACACTGACCACCAAACAGCGCCCCGGCACATCAGCTTCAATGGTGCGCCAGGCACGCAGGCGCATTAGCACCCGGGAGAGTCCGAATCTCGGATTGCAAAGTATCCAGCAGGAATCAATGTTGGCCAAAAACACAGACATTGGCTCTTTTGATTCCAGCTTGGTGCCCTTGCAGCGTAGTTCCAATTATTCTGGATCCGACGACGACGAAGACGTTGACTCTCCGCGGGCAGAGATCCAGATTCAACTGGAGGCCACCACCATGCGCACAGTGTGCAGACCCCAAAAGAGATCGGTGCATGGTGGTCATATGATAAACAACTCTGAGCCCATGCGAGCCTTGCAAATGCCAGGATTAAAGCAGAGTCTGGATGCCATTAACAAATCCATGGGGCAAACCGTATTGCCTCGCTTGAATCTCGGAAATGAAAGGCCGGAGTACGATCAGGAGGCCGAGGACTTGGATAATTATGACAGTGACCAGGACTATGAAAAGGGCCCCGTAGCCAGTTTCAGTCACAGGCACAGTCAAGAGGTCCAAAGCGACGAACAGGATGAAGTGGAGCAGCCCGTGTCAAGACTGCCTCCTCTGGTCAAGCAGAACAGCAACATCAGCTGCCGTTTGGTCGTAGAGCAGGATGTGAATGGCACCGTGTATATCAAGTCAAGTCCCAAAGCCAAGCTCAGGTTTGTAACCAGCAAAAGATCTATTAATCCCAGTTAATCCTCCCCAGACTACGACGACAGCCAGACAGAGCACATATGGGTGGTTTCCTAAGCTTTATTTTATTCAAAACTATATTTTTTTTAACAGTGGCCTCGGCGACAAGTACGATCCCTTCCTCTCGGCCAAGCGTCAGCTGGAGGAGCTCTGCTCGCCCAGCACGCCACCGCCGGAGGAGGAGGTGACTACCATCAGATCCATCCTGACACCCACAGCGACAACCACACCCAATATCGCCATGACCACTTCGTTAACTTCGACTGGTAGCAGCAAACCGCCACAGGTTGCTTTGAAGTCGACGACGGCGACCTCGAATTTCCGGCGTACCTCGTCGCTGAGAGGACCCCGGCGTAACGCGCCCCTTCTTAACAGTCGTCCGTTGTTTGCCACCAACTACCGGCCTACCATTCAGCGCGGTCTCTCGGATGAGGGTCCCATCTCCACGAACTTCCTGAAGCCAGAAGAGTACGACGAGATGCCGGTGAGAGCTGCCTGCGGCAATGATTTCCACAGTCCGCGCGTTGTCCGTCGCGACACGAGTGCCTCCAACCGCAAGCAACCGCTCAAGTTGCCAGTAAGTGGAACTAACGAAGGAGGTAACGCAACATCTTCCGGTCAGCCCACTCGCACTGTGGCCAAAACGGACTCGCTGGCAGTGTTTTTGAAGTACGAGCACGAGCTGGAGCAGCTGAATGCTAAGGCGGCGGAGCTGGCCACTGCTAGCCAGTTGACCAGCAAGGAGCTGAAGGACAAGAGCAACACGCTAAGCAAACAGAACTCGGCCAAGAACTTGGGCCATAGTACGCCAACCCAGTTGCCGCCCTTGACCCCAACGGGGGCGGTGCCACCCTCGCCAACGTTGGCCAAGGAGAATCACTATCCTCCTATAGCCACTCCTCTGCGCTTGGAGCCGATAAGCAACAAGCCATCTATGATGGCGAATCAACAGCCCCTGCTCACTCCCATCAAGTTGGAGAGCATTTTTGGCCCCAGAAAGGAACTAGGATCGGGGTTGGGATCGGTATCAGGAGCTGGCTCAGTGGCCGGGGACTACATAGATCCGAAGTTGATAAATGCCTGCGATAATCTTCATGTAAACAGTGGTGTATCCTCGGATGCCAGCTCCACGCCGCAACAGCTATCGCAAAGCAGGAGTAGGAGCAGCTCCCAATCGACCATTACCCACGAACGGAGGCAATCTGGCGAGGCTAGAAACCTTTTAAAGCGGAAGATGCGCCTCGGGCGCAACCAATTTCTGTACGATGCATCGCCAGAGGATGCGGACGCCTCCTCAGGCTGCTCGGCAGACGACGAGGCCAATCGATCATCGATGGAGTACGACGAGCAGTGCTGGCAGCAGCAGCAGAAGCAGCTGCTGGCCAATCCTCTGCCGCTGGTCATGCCCATGGTGCACAGCGCCATGCCCACCTTCGACGACTTTGACTTCGAGGAGTTCCTCTCCTCATTCGAAAACGAGAATGATGACGAGCAGTTCCCGCTGTTCAAGGACTGTCGAGAGTTCCTTCTGAATCGCTCGACGAGCAGACACCGCTCGTTCCAGAAAGCAGCGACTTCGACGCCACAGACAGCCACACCACAGATCAACACACAGCCACACAATCACTCCAAGAGCAAAGATAATTACGCCCACGCCACCCACAGGTCCGATGCGAACATTTCCAGCCAGAGCCAGCCGGAGGAGCGTCTGCAGCGTCAGCATTCAAATGCCTCGAGGACCAGCAGCAGCCACGAGGAGAAGCAAGGCCGCTTTCAGGAGATGGAGCGGCGTACTGATGCCGAAGATCAACAAAAGCGTGAGATCTTCATCAGCATTGAGACCGAGACCAATGCGCAGGGACGTTCACCCATTTCCCCAGAGTCACTGCGTCACATGGTCGGCAATTCGCAGACGCCCATCGATGTGCTACACATAGAAAACGGAAACGAGCCGGAGCACGCAAGGTTCAGCAAGATCAGCGATACGGAGGACGCAGGTCATGATTCCGGGGATCGGGCTAGTCAGTTGGGCAGCAATGCAAACACCAACAGACTGGCCCAATCCTTGAGTGCATCCACACTGGCGCCCAACGTACAGCTGAACAATGCCAAGAACCTGATGCAGCAGATGCAAAGCGATTTCCGACAGCTGGGCGAGGAGGCGAGCGCTTCTGTGCGTCGCCAGCTGATGTTAAATAGCGGGCGCTCGGAGGAGCAGCAGCAGCAGCAACTTAGGGATCAAGAAGTAGGACAACAACAGCAGCATCATCATCAGCACCAGCAGCAGCAGCAGCATGTGAAGGCTAACTCCCCCTTAACACCATCCCCATCGGCGGACTCGGATGAGCTAAGCAGCTTAGACGGATACCCCATGTCATCTTCGCAGTCCTCACGCCGTGGAGCCAGCTCCAAGCTGAGCTCAGATTCTGCATACGGCAGGTGAGACATTTTTTCGTAAAATATGGGTTCAATATTAATTAAATATTTTGTATTTATTAATTTTTATTTTTTTGCAGCAGCAATTCTCCGTACAGCTTGTCGCGTCAGCGCTCCAGTGAACTTCAACCTATGGGCGGCACTTCGCATCGTTCCCAGGGACTCATGCGTCCGCATACGGCCAACGCCAAGTTGCCTAGTACCACGTCAGATGCCTCCACGCAGGCACAAACCCAGTACGGTACACTCAAGGCACGTCAACGCCTCTTTGGCAATGGCGGCTCAGCGTGTGGTGGCAGCAACGGCAATGGTGAGCGTGCAGAGTCTTCCAGCAGTGGATCGGAGGAGAACTCACAGCAGCCCATACAGCAGCAGCAGCAGCAGCAGACCACCAACTACAACTATCAACATCAGCAGCAGCAGTATCAGCAATCCCAGCCAGCTTACAACGTTAACAACAACGCACCGATGACACCAACAATCTCTCAACACTCGCTGCTGAGTAACACGTCCAACAACTCCATGAGTTCGAGTATGAAAATGTCGAAATTTTGTCACGAGTGTGGCGCCAAGTTCATTATCGAGCACGCCAAGTTCTGCATGGATTGCGGAGTGCGGCGGATGGTTCTCTAGAGAGAAAGTTTAACCCACACGTAGCTCAGTAGCTGACAACACTAAAAAACGGAAGCACACCGAACACAAAGTCTCTGCAGATGAAGCCTGCCTTGCAGGAGGAGGCGGAGCTCTTGATATATACCAAATGTAGTTGTTTACGGAGGGAACGTTAACACACAAACAGCTTATATAAAGTATAATAATAATAATAATATATATTTTAATACAAACCAAAACCGAGACACGAAGGTTTCTTTTTAAATTGAACAAAACTTTAATCAACTAAACTTGGAATTATATTTCACATCTAGATTTGGCAAACAAAAAATGGAGCGTACAAACAACGCAAACAATTCTAAACACTTTAACAAAGTTGTTGAATAATAACAAAGACTGAACGAATTTCATCGAGAGAGCATTGGAAAAAATGGATTACATAATACGCAGAACGAAACTGTTTTTAAACACATTTTTTCGACAACCTAACGCAGCAACTCCATTGTATTTGTATTTTGTAATCGTTTTACTAATTATATAGACACTGCTTAAATATATATATATATACGAATATAAAACTTTTGGTTTAAAACGTCCAAGCTACTTAACCTTTTCATTCGATGGGATCTTTGATTTGTCCATTTCTTATATAGAATATCTTTTTCTTTCTTTCGTTCACAGCCCTATAATATGGAATATCTCATCGAACATTGTTAATTATATCTTACTATATGTTTATAAAAAAAATTAAACTCCTCTTTTCCTGTTCTACAGATAGCGATGGAGGTTTTCAATGCTTTTATCAGCAACATTCAAAATTAGACGCTCGAAACTGCTCCTGAAAGAGTCTGTTGTGCCAGAAGCTTCCTCGGAGCTGTCTTCTAAAAACAAAAAGAGGGTTAAAACTGCATGCTTATAGCATTTTGATACCACCAGCCTTACCGTCCTCTGTCAACAAATCCTCCATTGTTTTCCCGTTCACACTAATGTCGAGCGGCATTTTGGCAAACCATGGTGTACTCTCGTCCTCGGATTCTACCTCACTGCTCGTCTCCTCCTCGATATCCGGCAGGAATTGTGGACGCTGCTGGGAATCCTTCTTCTTAAAGACATATGTGCCCTGACGCTTGCACTCTTTTATTATCGCCTTGAAATCCCTGTGATGGCGCAGGGTGACCGGGTTGCCAACCAGTATCAGCAACGATTTGGCCCGCGACAGGAGGACATTAACTCTGCGGGGATTTCGCATGAATCCCATGTTGGCGAAGGAGCGCACCAGGCTAGCGATAATGATGGGCTTCTCACGGCCCTGATAGGTCTCCACGCTACCCACCTCCACGTTGGCGTGTCCCTGGCCTAACAGCAATTGGGTTAGTAATTTTCCCTGACCCGTGTAAGGAGCAACTATGCCTATGTCCGCCTGGCCTACCGGCTTTCCCCTGCCCAGGCCCTCGTTAAGCAGACGTTTCACATACCAACAGACGACCTGCGCCTCCAGTTGATTGTACGAGCTGGTTGAGTGCTCCTCTCGCTTGGTGACTCCATGAGTGGCTTGGAAGATGATCGGGAAAGCCCCGTTGGGCAGGAGCTTCCAGTTGGCCGCGTGATTAACATCCGAGGCGGGAGCCTGGGCGATCAGTTCGCCGTTGTAGTAAAGTTCGTTAAACAGGCGCACGATCTGCGGATGGGATCGGTAGTTTTGACGCAGACGCGTCTGCAGAGTGCGATCGTAGTTTCCGTTGCCATCTAACTTGTACGATTCGGAGCGAAGGAGGCGCTCCATCAGGGATTGGCTTAAGCCCAGGGATGCCGCACGATTGCTCTTGATCACGGCACCCAGCTGCTTGTGGTCTCCGGATAGGATAACATGACAATCTGCGCTCTGCTTTACGCCCATGATCCCGATCAAGGACTCCGGCTCCGTAGCAGCACCGGCTTCGTCGATGAAAATATGAGTAAAGTGGTCGTGCTTGCCGAGATTGTCGCTGACAAAACGTCCCACGGTGCAGAGAGTGGCCACCGTGATGCCGTATTTGAGTATATCTGCAACTCCAAGGTGCTCGTATAAATGCTTTGAGCAGTTGGAATTCTTCAGAAGCAGCGCCGGTACAGTCTTGAGTCCCTTACGGTGGATGGAACGGGAGAAGACGCGGATCAGCTGGTGATTCGCCGCGGGCTTCTCCTGTTGGGCAAAGTGTTCACGTAGACGGACATTGCTCTGGATATACTCGCACAGCTTCAGGGCGATCGTGTCGCAGGCAGAGTTCGAACCGGCGGTAACAAGGATGCGGCTTCGCGGTTGGTGAAGGCGCAGCTGTAGAATGGCCTCCACAATGGTTGTGGTTTTGCCAGTGCCTGGTGGTCCGAATACTATATAAGGTCCATTCGGATTGGGTCCCGTCACAATCCTCTGGACCGCCTGCAACTGTTCGGCATTGGTATAAATGGTCGGGTTCAACAGCGAAATCGACTCTGCTGGACTGGGCTGGGTCGTAGGCTCCACCCGCATCCAGCTAGGAAGGCATTCACCATTGTGAAACTGGATCATCGACTTGTTTAGCATTTCGGTCAGCCAGCCGGGAAAGGGGTAGAGGTAGCGACGCACCGCTGGCATCTCCTGGAGCAGGTTGAGAGCACGGTACATGTAGCGAAAGGTTGTGCGTTTGGAGCGTAGGATCACATGAAAGGTCTGGTTCGTCAGGCAGTCATCTCCCGGAAAGTTTTCGCGGCCGAAACGGAAGTGAACACAGGTGCGTGCCACCTGTTCCACGGAGCCCACGTGGCGGCGCATCGAATCGTTCAGAGGCAGAGATTCGTGCGCGTGCGGCTGCAGAGCTAGTATTGGCTGCTTGGACAGCGGAGAAGCCGCCAGGCTGGACTTGGGCACCAGCACTACATCGTCTAGATTGGGAGCCACTACGTCCTCAGCATTGACTCCCGTGTTAGCAAGGGCCACCTTGTACCTGTATTTGGATACCCTTTGCACAGCCACATCCCTTTGCATCAGTTGAGCATACAGCTGCATGGTGGACATGTCCTCGATTGTCAGCAGTGTCCGCATCACGGAGCAGACGTTATAGAACTCCAGGTGCCGCGAGCACAGATATTCCGCGAAAATAGCATTCTTGGAAGTCAAATCTGAATCGGTGAATTGAGAGGCCAGGGCCTCTAGCATTTCAGCGCTGGGTGGAAAGGGCGGCAGATTGCGCATCAGCGCTAGGAGCCTGAAGGAGATTTGCATGTGAGTCTTGCGAAAGAATTAACCGGAAAAAACTCACAGCTTTTGCTTGGTTAGTGGATTAACCTTCTTGACTGGGCCATCGTCGGTCGCCGGATTCGCTTGTCCCAGGAGAACACTGATAGCTATCTTCTTTTTCAGATGCAGATCCCAAGCGATTTGCGACAGCTGCTGATCTAACTGTAAATCTTTACAGTTACAATTTCAAACCCTTAATTGCCTCCTGAAATACTCACCAGCTCCAAATTTTCGTTGGCGTGCATTTTTTAGGCTCGGCTAAACAGAGAAGTCAACATTACAACGCAATATTCAAAGATCAAACACAAGAGGAAGACGCGGTTTTGGCGAAAGAAAAATGGAGTCGCTTGAGATTCGCGGAATGACGGAAATATACTGCAATGACAGAAATATACTGCAAAATACCTCTTAAAGAGACTGTCCACTCTTGTGCTTTATTGTACTTAGTCGCCAATTTAGAAGACCTTTGTTTTTAATTGAAAAAATTATTTTAAAAGGTAAGTACAAATGTTTAAAATTAAGGAACTTTTGGTTATCTTAGTTTTAAAGGCTGATCTTGCGAAAAACTATACATGGGCACTAGTTTCCTAAACCTATTCCTAGAGAATAGAAAATTGTCTGTCGCATTCAATGAAATACAAATTTTAAACTTGCGGTAAACTCTGACGAGTTTTTTTTTAATATATTGTTTTGGTAAGAATTTTTTGAATCACGAGAGAGGTAAAGTATTATTTTTTTAATAACCATTTTTAAGCTTTAAAAATTTAAATATTAAAAACCCGCCCAACTCATACATATCAGTCGTCCCATGTTCAACACTGGAATCAGATTTCGAAGTTCGAAATTCGAACTTGGTGGTTTGCTTTCACAGCCAAGAAACGGTCACATTGCCAGTTTGTTTACAAATATTTTGTTGTTTTTATGCGAATAAATAATCAGTTTAATTTATTAAAGCTAATCACCGTACAAAATGGCTAGCTCGGACTCGAACGAGGTCTTAATCGAGGAAATCGACAGCAACGATGTGCCAGAGAACGAGCTAGAGCAGTTCCAGGAGACGGAGCCGCTGCGCGTGGTGGATATTATCGACTGCACCGCTGAGGGCGAGAAGCGCCCCTACGAGGCGGACGAGGAGGAGGGAGCTCTAATTAAGCGCTATGTGCAGGGCGTCCAGTGTCTGGAGTTCCCCGACTTTTGCACCAAGCTGGAGGCAAGCGACGATGACGAGGAGGGCATCGGCGAGGAAGATCAGCCAGAAGCCGCCAGTAAGGATGAACTGCCAAGCACATCGGCCGGGCGCTCGAAGGCGTTGCCGCTGCCCCGAGACGCACAGCCTACCGGCGGAAGTGGACGGGGCGGGGGCTTCCGCAAGACACAGCTAAGCCCAGCCTTGCAGGGTCTGATGGGCGAAGCAAACCTGAAGTTCGCTTACGGACGCTACGAGACTGCCGAGCGCATCTGCATGGAGATCATTCGGCAGAATCCGCTGGCCAGCGAACCCTTCTATACACTGGCCGAGATCTACGAGAACCGTGATGAGGTGAAGTTTCTCAATTTCTCGACGTTGGCGGCGCACCTGAACCCCCAAGATCGGGATATGTGGATCAGGGTATCCGACCTACTCGTGCAGCAAGGCAACCTGGCGCGTGCCCGTCTCATCTACACCAAGGCCATCAAGATGCTGCCTAAGGTGTATCAGCTGCGGCTGCGAAAGGCGCAACTTCTGCAGAAAATGGGCGAAACGAGTGCGTCCATGTTCACGTACTTAAAAATGCTGCCTCTGATGCCGCCGGAGGAGTGGAAGATGTGTCTAAGCACGGCCAAAAATGTGGCTCGGTACTTCCATGTGCTCGAGAAGCACACCCTTGCCCTGGAGGCCATGGAGGGGGCGTACAATGTGTGCGGTGTGCGCTTCACCCTGGAGGATATCAACATCTACCTGGAGCTGCTCATCTTGAACAAGCAATATGCCAAGGTGCTGAGGTGCCTCCGAGAGCGCACCAACTTCGAGCTGGAGAACGACCAGGAGGAGAGCCTGGAGCTCATCTACTTCTGCGAAATTCCCGATGACTATGTTCCCGAATTGCGGGCCAAGCTCTGCGTGAGCCTCATTCACATGCGGGCCCACCATTTGCTGGGCTACCTCATCCAAAATGTGCAGGAGCACATCACTCTCACAGCGGATCGCGTGGAGCTCTACATGGACATCACGGAGGCCCTGATGCAGGAGCACAAGTACGCCGAAGCCATTGCGTTAATGAGTCCTATCACCGATGGAGACACCGTCGAGTGCCCTGCGTTCGTATGGCTGCGCCAAGCAGAGTGCCTGCGGCATCTGAACCGCACCAATGAGGCCATCCAGTGCTACGAGAAGGTGGTGCAGCTTGCTCCATTCTGCTACGATGCGCGCTTTACGCTCTCAGCCCTGCTAAAGCAACAGGGCCGACATGAAGAGGCCGTGCAGGCGCTGGAGCAACCAGGCGAGGCCGAGGGACAGCCGCTGATCGCCCGGCTTCTGTACGAGCGATGTGTGATGCTGCAGCAGATCGGGCGCATCGAGGAGTTCCTAGACGTCGGCTACGCCCTGCTCAGTCGCCATTCCATTAAGCTTTACAATCGCGAGGAAATGATGGCGGCCGCAAACGGTGGAAGTGCGTACAATGCAGACAGCCTAAAGACTATCATTCAGATGCGATCAATGGCGGTGGACAACGTGGCGGAGCAAGACCAACAAGATCCCACCAAGGGTGCCGTCACCGAGGCTTCCGATCTGACTGTAAAGGATGAGTTTAATCTTTTCCTGGAGCTGGTGCGCACTGCCTTTAAGCATGGAATGTACGGGGTTGCTGAAAAGATATGTTTCGCTACGGTAACCACAAAAAGATTCACCTACTATCACCACGAGATTGAACGGATCATGGTGCTGACTTGCTACTTCAACGAGGACTGCGCTATTGCCTTCTCGTATCTGCGGGAACTGATCGCCAAGCAGCCGAGTCACATTAACCTTTGGAACATGCTCTCGCTGATGATCCAACGGGGCGACGAGGTGCGGTACTATCGCTACATGCGGCGTCTAATGAACCGCCATCCGGTGGATACCAAGCCGATGCGGATCTTCCAGGGCCACTACCACCTGAACTGCGGCTCCTTCAAGTACGCCCTAAATATTTACATGCCCATTCTGCGCGAGAATCCTGATCCCCTGCTGGCCCTCTGCATAGCCGTGGCCTTCAACCAGCTGGCGCTGCAAAAGAAGGTGCTCCGCAAGGCGGCGGCAGTGTCTCAGGCGGTAGCTTTTGGCAACCGCTACATGGAGCTGAGATCCGCGGGCACAGAGCTCGCTGATTGCGCTGCCCAGCAGGAGATTTACTACAACATTGGACGGATCTACCATCAGGCGAACATCCAGCATCTGGCAGTTGTTTACTACGAAAAGGCACTGGCCGTGCCTGTTCATCGTCTGATTGCCGAGCACGAATCGATCCTGGGCCTACAGCATGAAGTGGCATTCAACCTTCACCTCATATACCGAGCCAATGGTAACAAGTGGAAGGCGCGACAGTATCTTATGCGTTACTGTGTGGTCTAATTGCAGATTCCAATCTGATTATTTACTATTGTTAACACATAGCTTTATATGTATACATTTAAGATAGTTTGAGAAACTACATATGTATATTATTTTCTATGAGTGTCTAATGGCTCTTAATACATGACCTTTTGGTGTTGTTTTTACTCATACTTACACTTAAGAAAAGTAATAGTTATTTATAATCAAGCACGTTAACTTGTGGATTTTAGTCACAGGATTTCAACAGTCCTATTTTTGTGAGTGCGTTTGGTTTAAAGAAGTTTTTACGAGTGAATTCAAACAAAAGCTTTTAGTTGCATTTAGGCAAAAAGTATTAAGGGGAATAACATTATTAAGCTTGCTTATCAGGTGAAGATTGCAATATCGAATCGTTTATTGTGAGGCCCTTCAATCAATTCCGTTTCCGGGAATAAACATTTATAAAAATTTATGATCTTAAAAACGTCGATGATAGTGTCATTAACAAAACTAAGGTTGGTCATTGATAGGTAATTATTTCTAGATGTTTCTATTAACAAAGCTAAAGCTTTATTTAAGCCATTTTCTAGAAAATCTTAAGAAATAAAACCTTTTTTAATTCCATTTTGAGGATATGTTAATTCTGTGTAAACTAAAATACAAAAATGAATGAAATATAAAATCAAATATGTACCTTTATTTATAAACCAAAATATGGTGATATAAATTCATGGAGGTGAACAGAAGGCTCAACTTAAGAAAAAGCAGTGAGGGATTCTACTGCGCTTCAGCAGGCGGGCATTGAACAGCGGCGCGGCTTGACCAGACGCTTGGAGCACGGTTGACCACCATTCTGTGGCTCACTGATCACGAAGCGATAGCTCTCGGAGAAGCCTGATCCGCAGCTAACACTGCAGGGTGACCAAGTGGACCAATCGGAAAGCACACAGTCCTTAGGCAGCTTGTGTGGGTCAGCAGCCGAGCGGGATGCACTCCGAACCACATTGCAGGTGTTCAGGCAATCGTTCTCCGTAAGGAAGTTATTCCGGTTGCCACGACATCCGCCGTAGCTGAAGGAGTCGCAGCGCTGCGACTGAGGATTGTAGGCATACCGCTGGTAGCTGCCGCGGCAGGGACCCTCATCCGGCGCTTGGACACATATGTCCTTAGCCTGCTCAGCATTGATGTGACAGCTGGTGGGATTGACGCACTCTTTCTGCTGATGCAGCTCCATGCGGCGCGTGCAGTTTTCCTTCTCCGGTCCATTCTCCAGCAGCAGGAGACGGGTGCGTATGGTCACGCCCTTGCCGCAGGTCGAGCTACACGGGCTCCAGTCGCTCCACTGAGAGGTGGGACAGTTGGGATCGGGAAGCTCCACCTGCTCGTACGTGCAGTCCGGCCGCATGCACTTGTTCTTCTCCACGATCGTGATGTGGGGGCATCGCTTGCGTCCCAAATGATTGACAAAGGTACGTGTTCGCATGGTGATGCCGATGCCGCAACTGGCTGAGCACTCGGACCATACGCTCCACGGCGAGGTCTTGCACAGGCCGGCGCCCTCACCATTGTCTCCCACCAGGGATTGTGAGTTGGCCAGGTTCTCGCCCTCGTCCTCATCGCGATCGCGCTGCGAGGCGGAGCCATCGGCGCACTCGGGTATGGGTGCCACGCACATCTCCTTGGAGACCAGTTGGCGACTGCACTTGGCCTGCTCCGCTGCCTGGGGATAGAGATACTGACGGTTTCGCATCCGGATTCCCTTGCCGCAGCTCACGGAGCAAGGACTCCAGGCAGAATACTCGTTGACTCGGCACTCAGCTGCGAGTTTAAAGATTTTCATTAAAAAGATACAAGTTTTTCCGGGGTAGACCCACCTCTTATATCCTGCTCCTCGGCATCGTCTGACACCTCCAGCTGAAGGGCCTGCAGGAACTCATCGTCACAGTTTCGAGAGACAATCTTCTCCCTCCTTACATACAGCTTTGCCAATGGAGTCATCTCGCGGCTTTGCGGGTTGTAAAAGGGAGCCCTAGGGTCCTCGGGATACATTGTGGTGATGCGGTACATCCTTTCCGGCGGCTGGGTCTCCGTATTAGGTGACTATCAACGACTCAATAGTAAATAATTAAAATATTTGAGATAAACACTAAGCCTCACCATGTAGGATATGCCACTGTCGGTGCCCGCATCCCAGGGATACAGATCAAAGTCCATTGACTCCTTCCAGCTGCAGTCCTCCGTACAGAGATCCAATCCACTGATACCAACCACCCAGTCTGGCGAGGGACCAAACATGGACACCAGCGACACCTTGGGATGCTTACGATCCACGCGGAACTTGGAGGACGTGTTCTGATTGACATTCGGGTACCACAGACCAGCAGCCTTGATTAGAGTTCGCAACTTGGGACCGTTGGCGCGCAGCTCTGTTTCCAGAGCAGCTGGTGAACCCCATTCCGCCAGGGAGCGGAAGCCGGCGGTGGCTATGTGGTTCTCGCCCCAAAACGAAAAGTTAGACTCGTGTGAGGCGCCAATGACATCGGAGAAGTGGGTCAGCCAGATGGCAAAGGGATAGTCCTTGGGATGCGTTTCATTCGACCAAATGCCCTCGAAAACAAACTGTTCTTTGGACAGGAAGCTTAAATTTTCAAAGATTTATTGAATAATCTATGACTCACGCTATACTTGGCTTCATCGCAGGCGCAGCACTCCTTCTGGGCAGCGGCTGCATCTGGTTTACGCTCACAAATCACCGTGGACAGTTGGCCATCGTCGGCAAACCAGGCACGCGGCCCTTCGTACACCATTGCCGAGAGGGAGACACAGCCGGAGCCTGACTCCGGGGCTACCCACATCACCTGCACCTCAGTCTTGGGTAGATCATCCGCCTCGGAAACAGTGTTCACGCACCGGTCGTTAAATTGGGTCAGCGAATCACTGAACAACTGGAAGCGACCCACTCGTCTCGGACTGGCTGCCTGGGGACGGCGAGCTCCGGTGTGAGCCTCAGCAGCAATGGTGAAATGTGTAAAATGCTGGATTTTTGTGTGAGTGCGGGAACCGAGCAGAAGCACTAAAGAAATATGAATTTAAAAACCGATTACAAAATATCGAACAAAAGTATCGAGTATAAAGAATCACGCCTATGATTTTCAACACTGATCTGAAGAAGCTGTACAACACTGCTCACGCATACACTCAATTCGAGAGAACGCGCAATTTAACAATTTTTGTTTTGTTTTGTTAAGTCCTCGTTTTTGTTAATTATCTTAGTACCTTAGTATGTCATTTCTTGCGGATATGGCGGCGCATGATGGCCATATGGCCTTTGAAAAGTGTGGCGATGTGGTGGTGTCGCCCAAAGACAACAAGTTAGCATTGTTTTGTCACTTTTGCAAGGATCTCATTACAAATATGTCGCAGTTCCTGCGGCATCTTCATGAGGCGCACAACGATGTGCTGCATTTTACCAAGGAGCACAATGTCTACAGCGTGGATGAGCTGTTATCCGGCGAGGAAGCAGGAGACGATCAAGACGCTGAAGAGGTAGAAAAAAACAGCCAAGACGAGAATGCTGTAATGCGACAAGTCGCGGAGGAATGTGAGGAATCGAAAAAAAACCCAGATATAGGTATGCTATGGCAAGGCAAGACTTTAAAACTTAGAAATTAAATCTCAAAATAAAGATTTTACAGAAGAAATGGAAGAGGAGTCCCCTGGTTCGACGAGGGACGTCCTGGCAGAAGTGGAGGCCATGTTGTCAAACGAAGAATTCGAAGAGAATCAGGAGAGTTCTCAGCAGGATGTAGCCATTAAAGCCTACCTTGAGGTCTGCCAAGGATTGCAAGAAAGTATGGAAGTCTCTAAGAAACCCATTATTCCCAAAATCGAACCAGAAAACCAAAGATCCAAAGGAGGACGCAACAGGAAAGAAGTAGGCCTGAAGATTTCCCGCTTAAGAAGTCATGCTATTGCCAGGCAGTCGAGAAATCGCATGAGCAGCGTTAAGAAGCGCATTCTGCGCGCCATTGACAACTTTGTGCCAAAGAAGCAAATGTCCTTAAATAATAAACAGGACGATCAGAAAAACGCAGATGAACAGGCTCCATCCTTACAAGTGGTCCCAATTCGACCGAGAATACCGCTTTCCAAGACGCCTTCTAGGCCTCCCACGAGCGCGGGTCACCTAAGCGTAAGAAAATCTACTCTTACGACAGCCCGAATCTCGCTTCAGATGACAACCACCACCACCACATCGTCGGAAACAGTCGTTTCCTGTTCAAATGAAGAAAAAGCCTCATATCAGACTTCCTCCTGTACAAAAGAAGAGGAAGACACCTGCCAGAAGAATGAAATCTTTAATTTACCAAATATACGTGGAGCCCAAAGTACCCATGAAGCATCGCCAATCAAAATACAAAAAATTGAAGTTCTTCCAAAGCTCGATCCGCAAAATGAAAATTCAAATAATGCTGACAATTTAGACGATATTGACATAGATAAAGAGCTTGCAGTTCTTCTTGGCTCGCCTATGAGAAGGAATTTGAAGGAAAACATAGACAGTCCGTCAAAGATCAAGAATTCAAGAACTAAAATCAAAAAAATTAACAAAGATGTTAAAAATTATATAACAAATCGATCACGATTGGAGAGCACGAAAGTAGAAAAGAAATTAGATATCCTTTTCGCTGGGATAGATTCACTGAAAAAGACACCACAAAATCTAGCTTCGAACACATCCTCCACATCATCGACTGGTGCAAATGAATGCATCGAAGTGCTAATTGACAATTGTACTCTTTTGAAATATGTTGGGGTGAGCAATTGATCGAATAAGTAGCAGGAAGACAGACTCCTAAATCATTATCCTCCCTTATCCCACATCCCTTTCAGCTGCCAGTAATCCACAACCCCAGCTATGAGGACAAGATCATGTTGGACGAGTTGGAAGATTTACGGGCAAAGGCGGTCAAGTTTTGTAAAATCTTCCAAGAGTACGGCGAAATTTGGAACTGCCGAAGGTCTAAACCCATGGGAAATGATCCCCAAAGACTTGCTTTTTTAATAGAATCCTTAACCCAAGATGTAAATGCCGTACTGGACTGTCATTTGTCAAGGTCCGATGCAAAGCGCATACTAAATCTAATTGCCTTGTGGTTTTGGCGTACTGTCGACCTTAAGCACTTCAGGAAGGTCCCACTTTCAGCCAGCACTCAGCACTATTTAAATTTATTTGGCTTTATACCGAAACTCACTCGATTTCTATTCTTTTGCGAATATTGCGACGAAAACTTCACACTGGAGGCAGTCTACAGGAAGCACTTGATGTCTCACTCATTTACGATTCGCTGCGCCATATGTCGCAGAGCCTTCAAGGGGCATGGATACCTCGACAAGCACTTGAGAACCTACCATGCCGACGTCAACGCCTTGGAATATATTTAAGCATTTTTTGTAAACTAGTAAATGATTTATAGAATAATAAGTTCATTATTGTTGGCATAGTCATCTTCTTCTCCATTTACGTTGAGAGTCAAGTTCATGACCAGCCTAGTTTTAGTATATATTCCTTCATCAAATTCCTTACCTAAACGTTAAGTTTAATTCCATGTGAGTAAAGAATATTACTTTCTGTATAATTATCAACAATATATTGGCATTATCAAAAGACAAGTTGAACTCAAGAGATGAACTGTCATCTGCTCTGGATTTTCTCGGCTTATCGCCTCGATTGTTCTTGTTTTGTTCTTTTCTTAGTTCTCAAGTGACCCCGCTACTGATGATTACGAAACCTGCCATCGGCTAAGTAGCTTCTCCCGCGACTTACAATTATACGTCTTGCCGGGCACATATCCGTTGGGTCCATCGGCCACAATTAGTTTGTATCCATTGTCGCCGCGTGTGCGTCGGCCGTGGTTCAAGTGGGTGGGCGCCCGGGGACAGGCGGTGACCGTACTAATTGTCAGCCAGACAACGACCAGCAGGCGGATGAGCAGCGGCAGCGATTGCCCCATCTCGGAAAGCCTTTGTTTCCCACGTTATCACTTGACGATTGCTATGAAGCTCGAACGACGGACTAGCGACCGTTCCAGACGGGGCTCAACAACAGACTAATCGACCGGGAGAGGCGGCGATCAAGTCGAACCTCGGACGGCGACCCGAACCGAATGAATCGGGTAATTTGTCGCGTTCTCTGAACATAAACATCACTAGCGGGTTTGCTCCTTGATTAATCTCTCAACTTCCTGGCGCCTCCTTTTCTATTTCGTATATATATTTCGTGGTATAAATGTTGCGGTACAATTTACAAATAATATTACAATTATATATATATTCCATTCCATATCATCGGTAACAGTGTTCACTATCGTATTTTGTAGACTCGTAGATCATAGATTTGTAGGTTGGCTCTGTTGCTTAGGAAACTTAACGCAAGTACATACTGATAAATTGAACTGAGACTAATCATCACGGCATTCGATCGGTTATTAGGAGTAATGCCTTGTGAAAGGAGCTATAAAGCATATAGAGGGCGCCCGTAAATCACAATCAAAAATTAAGTTAATACTAAAAGGTCAAAATAGGCGTTTCCCGGTGATCCAAGAGATCTGTAAAGAAGAGCCAGAGTTGAGTGTAAGGATTTTGTTGGAAGAGCAAAAACTTCTCTTACCCTTGGCAATACTCCACCAGGGCAGTGTCACATAGGTGAGAAATGCGTTGAGCGGCGTGGACTGCTGCCTTCGATTCTCCTTCCAGAAATGGAAAGACTGCGTGAAGCCTCGACTGGTCCACAGGGGATTATAAGCGCCATCGTCGAGTTCTGTAAAGAGAATTGGCAATGGAAATCAGTTAACACCGTTGTGGATAAAGAACCTAAGAGCTACAGAGGCATGCATCAGAAATTGAGATAAACTAGAGTTAAATGACCTTTTAGCGCCTTCTTGGGCACATCGCACCAGTAGTATATGTTGGTACCATCGGGCGTTCGCCGCTTGGGCACCAAGTGGAGCATTTTGCTGACATGAGCCTGCTTGGCTGTCCGTGGAAGCGTGGCACTGCTGGCCTCCTGATTGCCATTGGCCACATCCGTGGGCGAGATCACCTTATCCTCCTCTTCGTTCTCGTTGTTCTCGTTCGGCTGCAAAGGATGACTCTCCGCCTCGACAGGCACACGGACACACTTCTCGAAACGGTTGGGTGGCGTCTTTGGCGATTCCACCACCGGCAGCTCCTCACGACCTCGAACACTGATCATGAGTTTGCTGTCGCTCTCGCTAAGTATGGCCATCTTGGCTATAGCTCCAGCTCCATCGGATTCACCATTCAGGGAAGTGGCATCATCGGCTATTTCATACTCTTCGCTTTTGGAGCTGGCTGTCTTGGGATTATTATTGTTGGCGCCCTTAATTTTGGTTGCAGTGTTCACCGTTTTGCCCTTGTCCTTTTCACTTTCTTTGTCTTTGTCCTTGTCCTTATCCTTATCTTTGGCAGGTCTGAGTCGCTTGGGAGACATTTTGGACAAAAAGTTTCCCGCTGTACCATTGACCTTTTGGTTCGAAGACTTCTTGTCGTTTTCCTTGTTCTTATCCTTATCTTTGTCTTTATCCTTCTCCGAATCCTTGCTCTTGGCCGTACGCAGTCTTGGAGGTATGATCTTCTTGGTGGCCACCGGAAGGCTGGTCCTGCGATCAGCGGCGCTCAGCGAGGCACTCCTGGTGATGCTACTACTGGCCTGCTGCTTCCGTTTGGTGTCGGATGGAAGCCTAAAACTGTTTCTCTTGCCCACCACCAGCACCTCGCTTTCCACGCTCAGGATGCTGGTCTTGGGCTTGAGCCGCGTGGGTCGCTTGACGGGCATCTTGGCCAGACAGGCGGGCGACTCATTGGACGGATCCTCGCAGCTGGGGCAGTAGATCTCGGACATTTCCGGGGTGTCCGTGTTCTTGTCCACCGGCCAGCGCTTCTTGCACTTTTTGCCACCAAAGCAATTGCAACCCGTCGTGGTGGAGCTCTGTTCCGTTCCATTATTTGATTTTTCACCGGACACTGTGACCTCGACGGCAGCGCTCAAGGGTGGCGGAGTCACAGCCGGTACCGCAGCAGCAGCTACCGATTGTGGAGCTGTGGATGATTCTTGGGGCACCTGTTCAGTTTGGTCACCACCAGTCGCGAGTTTGTGAGTCTCACAGTTTGGATTTGGGTGCAGTTTAGCCGCGGAGGCCGAGAAAGCAGGACGTTGCTGATCTACAAGTAGATATAGATCGTTTTTTTGCGTTTTAAAAGCATATACATCGACACACATCATGTACATACAACCGAAAGGATCGGCCCAAGCAACTTAATGGATAATTGGCAACAAAAACGGAAAGCAATGGAAATCATAGGTGAAAATGGGGAACATCAAACGAGGGGGATGTAGGGTGGATAGATGGAAGGGATGTCTAGTTAATATAACACAAACAAGCCACCAGAAATGGGAAATAAAACTGCTAGGGGGAATAGGGGTAGAGGGTGGGATGAACAGAAGATAATTTGGTTGTCCTTAGTGTATTATTTGTCCTGCTTTCTCGGCAATATGTCTGGTGTTCTTCTCTCTTTATATATATACTCGTGGAGTCGCTTTTAGGGGGCACATATTAAGTATATATATAAATTTGATAGTTGGAAGTTGTAAAAGGTTGAAAATCAATAGAACAACACAACACATTACGAGAATATGAACTCAGGAATATGAACGGAAATGAAAGGAGCAAGCGGAAATATCAGCAATCAACATCTACAAGCTTAAATATCATGCAACTAAAGAGTATGCTCAAATGAATTGAAAACTAGGACAAATACATATAGATTTAAGTTTAGACTGACCGTCTCGCAGATCCCCAGCCTCGATTTCGGACACCTCGCTGGCCAGCGAGTCCAGACCCTCGTTCTCCGATCGCGCCTTGGCTCCCACACTGGGACTGGTGCCGCTGCCGACCATGTCCTGGTTGTTCGAAGTGTTCTTTGTGCGCCAGCCGTAGCGCGAGAAGTTATTGAGATTAGCGCTGGGATCACTAAGGCGTCGTTGATGGCGATACGTGCAATAGTCGTCGTTCTCCTCCTCCCATTCGTCCCACATGTCCGTTGCGCAAAAACCTGGCTCGCTGGTGGGAGTCTCCACACCTGAACCCTTTGGCTTCGTCACCGCCATCTCGGCATGGCCCTTGCCCTGCGGCCCCTTCATCCGGACAAATTCACAGCGGGTTTGGACGCCGGCGCCACTGCTGAAGAGTCCGAAGGACATGCGTTGCGCCACCTTGGAGCTGAGACTGGATTGCTGCCAAAAATAGAGAATACAATAATGTTTACGTTCTATTCAAGAGATTACAACTAACCCTGGCATCGTAGACCTTCTTCAAGGCATCATAGCGTATGGATCCTAAGAAAATCACTCCCTGCACCGCTCCATCCTTGTCATTGGCAACCAGCTCCACGCACACCATCTCCCCGTCGCGCACCAGAATGTCGCTGAACACCTCGTCGAAGTTGTCCACCATGAAGCAGATGTGGGGATACGTAATCTCCTCGCCCTCACCCTTGGTGTCCATCTTCCGACGACTGGGACTGGCATACACCCGCTGCGAATGCCTTCTTAGCACCTGCAGCTCCTTTGGTGATGTCCTTGTACAAATGGCCAGAGTCAGGGTGTAGTCGAACTGATGTATAACCATATTCAGATACACTGTCTCCTCCCAGTCCACATCGGGATCACCAATGGGCAGTTTGCGCGAGTCCTTGCGGAATACCTCCACTTCAGTCTAAGGAAGAGATTTCATTCATTGAAAAATGAACTTAAAAGAGAAGATAAGAGCAGCAGCTCACCTCAAATTTTGGCATGTGGCGCGAGGAGCTCTTCACGTGCTTCTTCCGCACAAAGAAGAGCAGGTCATCCGAATCGATGCTGTGCACGGGCTCCGTCTGGAAGAGAAAGTGCCGCACGAACAGGTCGGTCCAATAGGTTGTACCCTGGAGCACCACGAAGCCACCATCTGTAGAGGGAATAGAGGTGACAGTGATGAACATTAGGAAAGCTTTTAGAGGTTATAAAACTTATTAGATAGACTTTTATATAAAAAAAAATTTTTAACATTCCTATAATTCCAAGATATAAATAAAACTTATGTACTAAGGTCACAGTTTTCTAAAGTTTCTTCGAGAAGGAAGCAAACTCTTACCTAAGGGATGAAGATGTCAAAGTGTCCGACAGGTGAACAGCTGTTTGTGGCTTTTCGCTTCTCCCTCACCCACCCTCACCCCCTATTAACTCCGATAAAAGTAAAAGCCGCTTACATAAAAGAAAACAAATGGTGAGCTAAAAAGTGGGGCGGAAAACCCAAGCGCACAGGCGCAGCAGACACACACACGTATCCCTTAGGGGTTGTCTCTCCACTTGACAAATCGATAATGCGCAATGTAGACAAATTTTCCCATGGAAAAGAATATACAAGACATAGAATCCCTGCGAAATACTCACCATCCTTGAGCAGCTGCCGCATCTCCTTGGTGCGCTGGAAGTTGATGTCCTCCAGGAGCTGCTGCAACGGCGTCTGGGAGCCCTTCAGCAGGGCGGCGGCAGCACTGGCGAGGGCCATCCTAACGGGGAACTACCAGAAGTGCGGTAACTATGATGACGAATGGCAAGAATTTCACAACGTTCCGGTCATGGCAACGGCGGATGCAGGAGGAGACGGTGAGGGAAAGCAGCAGCTAGTGGTGCCTAAAACGCAGCATCTGTTGTTGTTGTTCCGGTATTGGTTTCCAGTTGAGACCGTGATTGCGGAGAGCAACTTATCGCCACTTATTCGCAGCACATGCAAAACGCAACTGGCCTTAAAGGGGTTGTTTCCCTATGTCAGCTGTGTGCCTTCTTCCCAGCCTGGCCATTGTTCTTTTGTGTTAACTATATTCGATAGTCAAAAATTCCACTTGTTCAACTCTTTTGTTGTCGAGCTTTTATTGTTTAATGCGAAAATAAACGAGAAGAGAGAAGTTTAGCAACAAAACAAATATATGGAAGAGTGTTGGTAAATACCAAACTTGAGCCTTGTAAGCTTGAGCATAATCGACTGTCGACTATCGGCAATCAAGTTCAAATTCAAAATTTTAACTGTCTATTAAAAGCTTTATGCCAAACGTTTTTTTTAAATTAATTATTAGTAACCAACTAAGCAGATTTAATAAAGCCTAAGTAATAGAATTTAGCTTGCATCTATGTTTAGTAATATTTTTTAAAGAAAACGTAGTTGTAAGAAAATCAAACGCAAATTTTACTAATTAGTTCACCACATCGTCATTGGGTTCCTTGAGTAGTTTTATATCGTTCTGTAGTTCCTTTAGCTCCCGGAGCATGCTGCGTGCGAGTTGGCCTTCTGGAGTGGCAATGGGCTCGAAAAGGAGCATTCGCAGGGACTCTCGTATCATAATCTCCGTTTGTTCAAGCTCCTCCTGGAAAATTAGGCTTGTTTAGGAAGGAATTAAGGCAATACAAGAGGACATAACCTACCAGCAGGTCACGGGCACTCTTCTCCTGCTCGCTATACAGCTTCCTGGCCAGCTCCGCCTGTGTGTTGGCCAGCTCGTAGAGAGCTATAGCCTTCAATCTTGAGATTCCGGGAGTCAAGGTCTTGAGAACAAGCAAAATCTCCTGGCACAAGCGAATCTTCCTCTCGTAAACCTTTCTGTTTGGTCGGTGTGCCATGTTCTGTAGAATCTGGCGTAGTATTGAGGCTATGTTTTGTTTCAGGTCCAACATCAGGTAATGGTTTCCGTGGAGTAACCGGCTCAGCTTGGCTAGAAGTAGCTCCAACCTATAGATATCGTCCTTCGCATGAAATATCTCCTCCTTGGCTCGCTCCAGCATATTTAAAATGAACTCCTGCTTCAAAGTGTGCTCCGGGTTCAGAAGACATTGCCATATCCCAGAATCCGGCTGACGGACTACATAGCCGCCGGAACAGGAGCAAGGACTGCATATGAAGCTGCTCATGTGAGTGCCCAATTCTGTGGGATCCTGGCAGCGGGGACAGTTACAGTCGAAACACTTGCCTTCCTTTAGTATTTGGCGACGCTCTTCGGTGCCTAGGAGCACATTGGTGTAGCAGTAATAAAGGATCTCGCCAGCGGCTATAAACCTGTTGGCGTATACCTTAATCCGACGCTCATCATCAATGGCGGTCACCAGATTGGGCATGCAGCTGTGGGCGAAGAGACCCGCCCGGCGATAAAGTCCCCTCATGGAGCCACCCGGTTCCGGGGCACGTATTTCGAAGGTATTAATGTCCAGGATACCTAGGAGACCCTGCACGAGATCTTCATTCGCTTCGGTATGCAGTTGCTTCAGCACTCCGCTCTTCTCCAGAGGAGCAAAGGCCTGTTCCTGATAGGTCTTCCAGATATCTGTGCCTCGCCTGACCTCCAAATGGGTTTCCATCAGGGACATTTCCTCGTACAGTGGCAGTGTGTCCGCATGCTCCCTCAATAGTAGACACTTAAGGGCAGTCTGGACAGCAGTGTGATCATCTGCCTGCAGCTGTTGCACCTGCTCCTCTGACAGTTTCAGCTCACCAAGCCTTTGGCAGTCTTGCTCGTCGTGATCCGGGCATTCCGCGCACAAAGCTAAAATTCGGCACTTCCTAAAGAGTTTACATAAGATTCAGGGGCGTATCGGAACTCTACTACCTACTTGCAGAAGGTCTGGGTGAGATTTAAGCACTGGGAGCAGCGCCTGTCACCAATGTGGGGCAAAACCACGATGGGCTGCTCCAGCAGCAGGGTCTCGCCAGCACGAATGTTGCACTGGGCCACCAAGAACCTTAAGAAGAAGGCAAAAGTAGAGCTAAGATGATCAGAAAGGAAGTAAGTAAAGAGGACGCACCTGCCCAGTGTCTCGTTGTGCTTCACCTCGCACTTCTTTTCGAAATCATCGGTTACTGCGGCGGCCATTGTCTCTGATCCCGTTCCCTTCGAATACCTTTGGCATACTGACAGCCCAGCCAACGAGATGCGTTGCGGCGACTTATTTTTAATTGAACGACTATTCTTTATTTATTTCTTGGTCAATGATTCCCCCTACCTTGCACCCCTCGTAAACGTTGAACCATGTCGCCAGTCCGCCAGCAACACAAGTGGCAACAGAAACTGAAGGGAAGCACTCCTCTCTCCTTCCATTGTGCTAATCTAATTTATTTTAAATTTAAATTTCGTCGGAACAACATTGCTGCGAAGCGTTTAAAAACAATGTCAATTGCGAACAGACCTAAACTATCTGCCGTATTTCTTCAAATCGGATTCAATACGCTCCAACTCCATGGCAATCCGCTCGGATAAGTAGCCCTCGGCGGAGTTCTCGGGCTCGAAACGGAGTAGCTCAATCGCTTCTTTGGCCGCCTGACTGGCGATCCTAAGTTGAGCCTGGAAGAAAGCAAAGAAAAGTTAGTTTTCTGTCTACAAAGAAGAACATGAAATACTCACCACATATTCCTTCTTGTCCAGATCGCTTTCGGCAAACTGAAGCTCGATAAGCTCTACGAGAGAGATCAGATACTCGAAAAGACCGATGGCGTAAAGCTTGGAGAGACCCGGGACCACAGCCCGGCAGACGGGCAGCAGATCGGAGCACAGTTCCACACGGCGAGCGAGAAGCTTTTTGCACGGCTGTTCAACGGAGTTCATTAGGGCAGCAGCTCGCAGAATGGTGGCTATATTCTGTTTAATGTCCAGCAGGATGAAGTGATTGGGATGAAACAGCTGCTGGTATTGAGTCAGCAGGGATTCATAGACCTGCAGATCGCCACGGGCATCCACCAAAGCCCCACCAACCTCAGCCAACAGTTCGTGGACACTAGCGGCGGGCAGAACACTCTTACAGTCCTGGCAGCGCCAATCTCCTAGTCTGCCATTGGGATCCATCTCACAGACGGCAAATCCTTCGGCGCACTCACGACACTTCATGCTGCTCATGTGTGTCCCCATCTCCGTGGGATCCTGGCAGCGAGAGCAGGCACAGTCCAGTCTCCGAGTCATCCGTAGTTGGTGCTGTCTTTGGCTTGTGCCCATCAAGGGATTCGTGTACGAGTTGTAGATAATGTCGCCGGGCTGCAAGGGAACCGCTGCGTAGAGCTTCATGTTGTACTGCTCGTCCAGAGCCACCACAGTGTTGGGAACACAATGGTGGGGCAAACTGGCGCCGCACACAAAGACTCCTTTGAGAGTATCGCCATCTCTGGCGGTCACCTCAAAGGCATGGCTATCGATGCGGATGCAGTGGGCATGGAGCACATCAGATGTTAACTGCTGAGAGGGGAGCAAATCCACAATACCGCTTTCCATTAGAGGACGCACCACCTGCTCCTCATGATCCTGCCACATTCCCTCTCCATCGCGGTAATCCTCCAGATTTATAGGCTTCTCCATCAGCAACTGGCAGTCGCTTTTAGTATATGGATTCTCCAACAGCAGTAGTAGTTTTAGCAGCCCATATATTCCGTAGTTCTTCACCAAGAGATCCTTGCAGATCGACTTGCCCAGTCCGGAGGCAAAGAACTCGCACTCGAAGTCATCGTGCTGACTGCAATCCACGCAAAGGGGATATACCTGACACTTGCGGCACATTACATACGATTCCTGCAGGCACTGGGCGCACTTGAGCTGGCCACACTCCCAGTGGGGAGTTACCAGCAAAGGGCACTCCTCCAGCAGCGTTTCCCCCTCCTCTATAGCTATCCCGGCCACCAGATGCCTAAGCCAGAGAATATAGCAATCACTACCAAGGAGCGGAGTAGAGTTCCAGTTCTTCTTACCTGCCCAGCTTCTCATTGTGTACCTGCTGAATATTTTCGCTCAGGTCTTGCATCGATTACGTGGTGGTGTGCCTGATAGGGGAAGAAAGAAAGAATACTATTCAGTTGGTGAATAGTTGCTAGCGGCGTCGATGCCCAAATCGCACTGAGGAGCAATTATACAAAAATATACTCGCCAGCACCTATGCTGGCTGAGGAAGAGGTGAATTCTTCCCTCATTTCGGGAGCCCTGTCATTGTGCATATGTATTTAGTCGGTGCTAAGTAGTTTTGGCTAATTGCGTGCGTAACTCGGAACGAGACGCGTTCTTTATTTTTAGACCCCAGTCGAACGCTCGGGTTGAGAGGTGATGTATCTCGCTAAACGTGCTCCTGATTTTCTCGATAATTTTATGTGGAAATATCAATAATAATAAATATTAATAATAGATGAACAGCTGAACAAATGGAAAAGCAATGGAAGAATGCCAAGAAAGCATTATTTGCTGTGGCAGTTTGGCCTCCCCTTAGCTTCCTTTTCTTCTCTCAGTTGAATTTCAAGTTTATTTTAAGAAGATAATTCAGAGAACTAAATTAAAGTTATTTACCGCTGCAAATAATTATAATTCTTTCGAAAAGATATGCCGCTGTTCTATTTTATTTCTCAATAACTATATATTGTTTATTGTTCTTTATAAATGTATCAAACATTGTGTGTATTTAAGCAGATATATTATATATTCTTTAAGTCGAGATAATATGCATATGTATATATATGAATTTAATTAGTTTTACGACGGGGGACATGGTTAGGCTTAATTCAAGGGCGTGTTATCGGCTTTCTTGTGGAATACATAATTTTTGTAAGAAAACAAATGTAGCTACATTACAGGCTACAGTAGTAAAAGGCATGCTATTAGAAAGGCTACTCTCGTAAAGCACAGACGCCGCCAATTCAATTGGACAAATGCGTGTGTGTGCAGGGGAAAAACAAGAACAAATATATATGTATTTTATACACAAAAAAAAGAAATATATGTATTAAACAAGTTTCCTAACATCCTGATTCCTCATCCTCAGTGCTGTTAACTCTCATGGCTACCGCTGTCTGGGTGGTGGCGTTAGGCGAAACCGTGGCCAACGGAAGCGGAGTGGGCGTTGGCGTAGGCGTGGGCGTCAGTGAACTGTTGGAAATGGCGTCAATTTCATCGTCAAACACGACATCCTCGGCATGCATCAGTTTCGAAAGATCGAACCGAGTTTCCTAATAAAAAAGTGAATACGTTATTTCTCCACTATAAAAGTAGAAGGTATTACCTTGACTTCATCAACTCGCTGTCTTTCATGCAGCGCACTTAAAAGCTCGCGAAGGTGTTGATTCTCTTTACGCAATCGCTCCCTCTCCACATCTCGTTCGTTAATTTTTGGCTGTTGTTTGGCACAATATTCATTAATATTCAAATTCAGTTAAAAATAAAGATTAAAAACTCACCAAAAGCATGGAAATCTGCTCGTTCAGTACTGTCACAATGCTGCTAAGAGCATGGCAGGGCACGCTTGGCTCCAGGACACTGGCGTGCTGGATGCGATTCGGCCCGCAGGTGCTGCCAGATGCTCCAGTTAACTTCTCCACTTCCGACGGCGGTGCTGTCTGTGTCGAGCCATCGACTCGGGTCACCGCCAGGGGTTCCTTTTTTGCAAAAACAATGCGTAAATAAAGATAACAATTGTGGGGCAAGCAATACTTACGGATACCTCGATGTCCATCTTGCTTTCCACCGATGAAGACGTCTTCTCAGCCGTTTTTTCATCGACGGTCTCATCGGCACTTGAACATGGAAGTCCATCCGGCAACGCAGTTGTCATGCTTTCATTATCAACAGCAACTTCAGGCTTGAGTTTCTCCGCCTCCAAATTTGGCTTTTCGGCGCTAACAGCTTCGCTTGTAGATGGTAGCTCAGTGTCGACTGGTTTACCAGCCACCTTCTTGTCCGCATCTGCAGCCTCGGGCAGATCCTTTTCAGGAACAGCATCCGTGCTTTGTTCCGACTGTACATGTTTCGGCTCATCCTTTAAAGGAGCCAGCGGCGTCGTTGTGGTGGAATCCTGCGATTTGGACGGAATCGCTGGCAGGCGCAGCTCGTCAATCTCACAGTAACCGTCATCGTCTTCGTGTATGGCAACTTCGTCAAGATCTAGGGTTTGTAGTTTGGGCATCAGCCTCGATGGCGGAATCTGGGCCTGAGCCTGGGCATGCTGCCTATTTGGTGGCGGCAACGGCGGCGGCGGCGGTGACGACGACGCTGGTGGTACCACCTTCTTGCGCAGCTTCTCCTTCTCGTGGCAGTGGCCGCACACCATGGTAGACACTGCCGAGACCTCCTGCTCCGGCGTCACATGCATGTACTCGTTCAGCATCTTGGTCAGGGTCTGAATCTGATCGTAGGCAGCTAAAGCGATATCTGCACTGTCTTTCGGTGCCTCTGGCATCATGGCAATGTCCACAATCTGGTCGTAGTGCTCCACAGGTAAACGGAAAATATCACAAATAATCTTTTGCTTCTCCAGCAAGTCGCTCCTAATGGACGCGTCCAAGCGGCGCAGCTTCTCGCCTGGCGTCAGCACAGGCTCCGCGGTGTGTGCCGGACTGATACTGATCTGGATGGCCGTGGGATCCACGAGGGGACTTTGCATTAGCAAGGTGCGCGTGTTGTTCGAGTTGTTTGAACAGACAATGCTGGCACTGTCGCGCTTAGAGTGGCCTCCCACCAATCCGTATGTGGAGTTCCTTTCCTCGCCACTGGATCCCGGCCTGGCTGCTTCTCGCGCGGACTGAGAGTGTCGCAGTGTCACGTCGGTGCTCGGCTCTGATCCATTCGCGGAATACTTGCCGGGTTCTCCAGTGCTGCGGATGGACATTGAGCGACTAACCGCATCACTCTGGCTCGAGCGCTGGGACTTGGGTGTGTTCACATAGTCCGCCTCAGCGACATCCTTATTCCTCAACTGAACTCCCAAAATGGAGCTAGTCGCTGGCGCTGGAGTAACCGTGGCTATGGGAAGCATGGGTGCCAGGGGTGTTGTGGTCACCGTGGCCGTAGCCGACATTGGCTGCGGGCAATCGGTGGTCAGCTCCAGGGACTCCTTTGTGCTGGAATGCGGAATGCTAGTGAGCGCTGGGTCACTGATGCTCGTGTCATGGCTGGCATTCGTGGCATTCTTTGACCGGTTCTTCGACTGCCGGGCAGCAGCATCCGAGATGTGCTTAAACCAACTGCAAAGGGAATGTACGTGAAAATTATTTTAAGTTTCTGGTATGTCGAAGCACCTTCAGTACTCACGTCTTGCACTCGGAGCTGCTGGGCGCCCTCAGCTCTAGCATTTGTGATGTCTTTGTCTTGATGAGGAAAAAGGAATTCTTGTCGGCGGCCTCCTGGCGCACCAGTGTCTCCGCATCGATGCTCATAATGGGACTGACGGGCTTATTGTTTACCGACAGCGGCGTGTGCAAATTCTTTAAATAATATTTATCATCCTGCCGAAAAAACAATCAAAATTAAAATGGTTTTGTGACATTCCTCAAGGGGCAACTTGCCTGTTTGGTCAGCAAAACGATCATACTCTCAAAGAGCAAGCCGTGCAGCTGGACACCAGGGTTCTTCTTGATCGTCAGGTTGCCATCGTGGATGAGGTGATGCTGTGTCAGGTCCAATTTCTTAAACTCCTCCTTGTCATAGGAGGATCTGTCTAGCTTACGCTGAATGTTTTGTAGTCTTTTGTTGTAAAAAAGAATGTAAATATGGTTAAATACATTTTTTCCAACTGTTTTCCCCGATAATACATACTTGTGAGCATCCTCGGCTGTCTTCACCGCCTGATTGACCTCGACAAGGATCCGCTTCGAGGACTCCACGGCTCGCTGAATAGCCTCCGCTTCGGTGGTATTCTCGGGCAGCACACGTACCGTCACCTTGTAAAGGTTCTCAAAAAGCAACGGATACTTGGTGAGACGCTGCAGCACGGTGGGCAAAAGATCCTTCAACTCGAGGCGGCGGCATGCCTTGTGTGACTCGGACTTCCTCAACAGCTTCTGCAGCGTCTCGTCCTTGTTGCGCTTTTCCTTCAGGGCCTCCAAGGCGATCTGCTGGCGGGCACAGAACTGAGCCGCAAACTCGCAGAGAACAATTCCAGACTGGCCGTCGAACATGTCGGTCAGCAAGTCGCCCAAATGGTTTACCACATGGTTGTGCTCGATGCGCCGCTGCTTCAGCTTCTGCTCGAAGGTGCCGTGAATCTCGCGGAGTGACAGCAAAGCGGGCGGGAATAGCAGCAGCAGATGGTCCTGGGACAACAAGTTACTCTCGTAGAGTGGCAGGAAGAACAAGCGATCCAGCAGTTTTAGGGTGCGCACATGGTTCCGTTCTGTTTGATAGATTTCTGCGCGAGGAAAATCGAAAATAAGTCACAGATTTACAAGTAAAAAATGGTTATTTATTACCATTAATAATCTCTTGACGCTTCTTTTCGGCATCCGTTAGAGTTGCCAGCATCTCGGCGGCCACCATTGAACTCCAGTCCACCTCATTGGCATCATCCTCGTCCTCGCTGTCGAGGTTTCCATGTCTGGGCAACGGATGTCCCGCATTCCAGAAGCTTGCATTGGTAGCCGGACCACTTCCACCGCCTGCTGCTGACGCTACGCCGGCCTGAAATGTGTCCTGCTGCTGACAATGTTGCTGGGCATGCTGCTGAATCAGCAGATGCGGATGCTGCTGGCTCTGGCTTAAGCCACTCGGCACGGGCTGGACGCCGACCACGGCTCCTCCTCCCGCAGCTGCAGCAGTGAAGTGCTCCATCGAAGTGCTGGGACTCTCGCTGCCGCCAGCTGAAGAGGAAAGACTAGAATTGGAACTGGCCACATAGTTGGCATTCGAAAGGCCAAAGTCCAACTGTTCATCGCTGAAAGGAAGTAAAATAGGAATAAATTCAAAATTATAAATTTTAAGAAATCCTATGTTAATTTAAATGTTTTAAATTTAATTCATTACTTGATGCCTTCGAAATTTAGGGTCGTCTTAAAGCTTTTACTACGATTAAATCGTATATTTCTTTCCATTGTATGGTTTTAATTGAATATTTTTTCCCTGCTGATGATGAGTCAATTTCAGGACAAGAACTGCTATTGCCACTGTCACTGGCCGGTTAGATGTGTGTCAGAACCAGTTGCTCAAACAGTTTTGTCAAAAGGAAACCCGGGACGCGACCTGGCATTGACTAGCAGCATGGTCGAGAGCGGACTGGTCGGTGCTGGCGTGGCCTACATATTGCGGTGGCGGACAGACAATATAATCGATGTCAATGCCGGCGTCTAATCAACTATCCGCCAGTGACTGCCAGCCAACCAACCACATACATATGCGGTAATAGTCACCGTAAACAATACAAGGTAATGACTGCTCGAAGGCCGGATACTCTCCTTGTCGGAGCGCCCTGTGGGGTATTAATGCATGCCTGCTAATCATATCCTTCCTTGTGCCAACTTAAATATAGTTTAATTAAAAACTCAAAGTAAAGCGAATTTTCTTTAGAGAATAGACACGCAATGGAAAATTTGTAAAAAGCAGACAGCAGTATGTATGGACTGCATTGCGACGCAATTCACATTAATTAGTAAAATTAATATCCGGTTACTTGGCCGCGTAGGAAAATGCCGCGAGGTTGGAGAGGCTATGAGGGAGTGGCCCCAGGCAATGGCAATGGAATGGAAGAATTTATTCGGTAAGCTGAGACCGCGAACGGAGGGCAAGCCAGTAGACAGTAGGTCATATGAGTCCTCCTTCTCCCTCTTTTTTCCTGGAAATCGATTACTGAGAATACTTACTTGGGACGCGACGATAAACTTGGATCAGAGGTCTTGCGGCGACTGTTGCGGTTCCTCTTGTTAGACAAGCGCTCCTTGTACGATTCCGATCGATTTACAGAGACTGGTGCGCTCTTGTGCTGCGGATTCTGAGTGTAACTGTCATGGGATATCAAAAATTATATTAACTTATTCCTGGCAATCCATCCACCATTACTCACCGCTCCCTACGCGAGTCCTTTTCCGTCGCATCAAAGGCATTGAGCTCGGCAAGCGCACTTAGATCAATGCTGACGGATGCACTGTTCGACGGGGCTGTGGAGGCACTACTAGTGGACAAATCCATGTTGCAGCCGGCACCACCATTGGGATTTATAATACTGTCGTTGGCGCAACTGCCGTGAAACGAACCCTGCAGGTCGGTGGTGTTCAGCGCCGAAGTGTTACAGGAGGTGTTGTTCCCATTCGATCGTATCGATATGTTTGCATCCGGTCGCCGATCAGACGGCTGGCGCACAATCGAAGCTTGGCTGCGGTCTAAGCATACATAAGAGGAGAAGGATTAGTGATAAGATAAGGTGAATATTAACTACCGGGAAATCATTGAAAAATCTTACCTGGTGTCAACTTCATATCCATTTCCTCTTCTTGCCGAATGCGTTTTTCATCTAGAGGAATAATATAAAATTATTTATTTTCCCTCTTTTATAGTCCCACATAGATAATATAGATTTTTCTTACTGCCAATTATGTCACTGGTGCGCGGTCGAATTTTTCCCATGAATTTACTGATTTTATCGTTATGGGCAAGACGTTTCGCCTGGGGCAGAGGCCCGGGACAGCTCTCGTCAACGACTTTCGAGCAATGACGGTGTATATTCAATTTACAGTCTGCAAACAGGAAAAACATTTCAATTCAAAATTCCAGGAAATGTATTGGTGCAGTGGGGAGCTCACCTGTACAATGATAACCCTGCGGACTCACACCCCAGATAATCGTCTGGCAATGATTGCAGTGCGTCACTTCATAGTATTGACGCAATACCAATGGATGACCACGGACACTCAACTGTAGAATACATGAGATAGATTTATGTGCACGTTTAGTAATGTCGCTCTATCTGAGACTTACTTTGCGATTTTTTCCCATTAGTCGCGACTTGAAGCTTTTGTCGCGGCTTACGAAGTGATGAACGCGCTCCACAATGCTGCTTGGTGGCGGACGAGAGATGAAGATGCGATATGTGACCGTGGAAAACGCCGAGCACAGGGCTACTTTACGGACATCCTCCGGAGGTATGCCGTCCTCATCGCTGGAACAAAAGGCGAGTATCCGAGTTAATTATAGAATTAAGTTATACTCTAAAGGTTTCAGCAGTTGGTTGATGCTTACATCAGTGCTTGCAGCTTGGTCAGCAAATACTTGTCAATGATTTGCTCCTTCTGCTTATCCGTCTTCGCCTCGGCCAGCTTGTCATCCGTGGGGCCGTAGATGGTGCCCAGACCGGCGGTGCGCTTCTGTTGAAACTCGCGCAGCTGCTCGCTAATCAGATCCTTGGCCCGCTTCCGACTGCGCAGGAAGACGCTGCGTAGAATCTCCCCCTTGTCGAACTCCGACTGCAGTACATTATCTACCTCGCGGGCCAGCGACTCATCCTGGCGATACCACGACAAAGGGGCGCGGGGCACAAGGAACGTGGAGTGTATCTCGTAGGCCCACTTGCGCATATCCTTGGGGGTGCCTTCCTTGTAAAGCTCGGTTATCAGGTAGAAGAGAAGTGGCGCTGGATCCGAGTTGGAAACCACATAGTTTAGGAAGATGGCCAGGAAGACAACGTTTTCCGCCAGAAGTAAGCGAGTCAGATTATTGAACGGTCCATTTTCGTCAATAAAGGGCTCCTCCATATCCGACGAGTTCTCGTCCTCCATCGAGAGGATCTCCTTTTGCGTGTCGCTTGACTGGGCCGCGTGTATATTATGGCTGGAATGTAAGGACATTGGCGACATCGGAGACGAGGCCCCGGCTGCCATCGGCGTAAATTGATGCGACTCAATGAAGATGCCTCCTCCTCCAGCTGCAGCTCCTCCGTGACAGTTTTCATTCGGATCCTCCTCCACGGTCATGTGCGAGCTGTGCGATAAATATGGCGGCGGCGGTGTACCTGGCGGCGACGCTTCACCATCCTTCTCGACAATCTCCCATGAGCCGGAAGTGGTTTTTGTTAAACGATCTATGTGAGAATACATTAGCTGCGGTGAGACTGGGGTTTTACCACATGAAATCCTACCCGGATGCCGTGGATGCATGTTATCCGGCGAAGAGCCAACGCGTCGGTGCTTATTTTTGGCCAATTTCGGTGTCTGTCCCAATGCCTGTGAAGAAATCATATTGTTTAATACTTGGTAACTAAGAAATGCATGAAAATTCCCATAAAGTACAAATAATTCGACCGGCAAGTAGCATTCAAAAATCTACCCATAAAATAAAACATAAAATAATTTCCTGCTGGTTTAATAATGTTTAATATTCATTAAAAAGTGTTTCTGTTAGTTCTGCTAGCGGGAAGCACATTAGAAATTAATATTATTAACATGGGCAACTTATGGTAAGCGTTGATCAATAAGATTAGATGGAAACATAGAGAAATGTTAGAGAGATGGCAGTGAGGGTTAGAGTGTTAAAGTACAGGATCAAGGTCCTTGGCAGTGTTTTTGTTTGTTTTTTGGTATATTTTTGGCAGAGATAAGGAGGCGAGTTCGATCGACTTGTTAACTACTTACTGCTGTGGCCTGGCCACCGCTCAACTGATGCTGCAGTTGCTGCTGTTGATATTGCTGCAGATGCTGGACAATGTTGGGCCGCTGGGACAGCGGAAAGGCATTCTTCAGGTTATCGCTCTGCACCGCCGTTGTAGTGGCCACCAGGGGATAATTGAACGCGCTGCTTCCCATCGAGTTGGGCTGGGCGAGATTCTGGCAGCTACCACGGCTCATATCCTCCGCCATCATGCCTGGTAATCGAGGTGGTAGCGGCGGCGGTCCTCCATCCACTTCTATAGATCCACCACTGGCTCCTCCCGCCGCACTGGACGACGATTCCATTTGCAAGAACATCTGTGTGGACATTTTGGGATCGGATAGGGCCTTTGCCTTGGCCTTCGAACGCTTGGACTTGGCATTGTTGCTGGGACTATTGTCGGTGCTGCTAGGCGATCGGTTCATCTGGGGACTGGTGGCGCGATCCAGATCGGAAACGGGAGCCATTAGATGACCGCCTCCTCCTGGCGAGGCATTGCCATTCTTTAAATCCAACAGCAGCTGTCTGGGCGGATTCCGTTGCGGCAGTGGCGGAGGCACGTCCTCCTCGATCAGACTCTTTGAAATAAGGAATTTATTCATGCCTTTTGACGACGATGAACCGGATTCTTTAAAGCGTTGCTGCTGCTGCTGCTGATGCATATGGAAGGGATGCGAGGTGGGCGTGGAGGAGTGCTGGTGCAGCGACTGCGACATGGACTCTGCCTGTTGGCTCAACCGCTGCTGCTGCAGGAAGTCCGCCGTAAGGCCGAACGGTGACGAAGCTCCGCCGAAGTCCTTTTCAATCTTGTTCTTGCGCGTACCCAGCGACAGGGACGATAGGGAACGCGGCAGGAGGGAAAGGAATGCAGGTGAAGTGCTAGTTGGCGCTGGCTGTTGCGGATAGTTGTTGTTGTGGAGATTGTGGTGGTGGTGGTGGTGGTTTTGGTGGTGAAGATGATGGAATTGCTGATTGTTGTGAGTGGCGGACGCAGACAAGTGTTGGATTTGGTTGGGCGTTAGTAATGCTGTGTTCTTATTGCCAGCGGCTGACTGCAGCTTAACGGTCGGTGCGTCCTGGGGTTAGGGTATATCATCAATCATGGGTGGAGGTGTGCGTTAGAATGCCGCGAGATGGAAGAGAAAGAGGAGAAAGTCATCATGTAGCATCATCATTTCTGTTTCACCTGAACCCCTTCTTCCTTGAAATTCACTCTTCCTTTTATGTCAAAGGACACGTCTCAAACCAATAGTTGTTGTTACGAACAGCGAGGACTAGCTTGCTTGCGTTAGGCTGAATTATAATTATTAGCTGGGTTAACAGAGCGCGGCGTCTGGGCAGGATATCTCCGGTGACCTTGGCAGCTTACCTGAAGTATCAAAGAAAAAACCACCCTCACTCACCTCGGCTCCCACTTGATGGAGCTGCTCGCGCAGCTTTTTGATGTTTGCCTCCGATAGCTTGTAGCTGGGATTGTTCTGGTCACTCTTCAAACGCTCCAAGTTCAGTTTCTCCTGTTCCAGCATTTTCTGCAGCGTCTGGATCTTGTACGTTTCCATCTCGCGGCGCTTAATGCTCTGTAAATAATATTTTTGTTCATCTATTTCGCAGGCGATATTCAGGATTGAAGTGCTTACATCTACCGGTTGTGGTCCAGTTATGGATGCCGTACGATCTCGTCCAGAGAGAATGGGGGTTTGGGGCGTCGTCACAACGGACACAGAAGTGGGTCGCGTTACTTTTTGACTTCGCTTCACCTCCAGTTCAACGGTTGTGGAGGCTGAAACACACAGGAATAGAGCATTGTTTTATCTGTCTAATATAAAATTATGTAAATAAATTAAAAGAAAACGCAAACAAAATTGATCATGATCCTACAGAAAATCGTCAGCGTGGCTGCCTTTGCTGGTGCGTTCTACGTGTCCCAGAAACTAGGTGTTTGGTATGATTCAGTCGACACTGAAAGCAATAGGTCACCACCATTGAAGACTAAAAAGCTTCAAGGTAAGCCAGTGGAGATAAAGAACAATGATCAGGACACTTTCTTCGATGAGGAGGAGAAGCGAAAGTTAAAACGCGCCAAAGAGGACATGGAGAAGAAGATTTGCACTAAAAGTGGCCTGTGCGAACCCCCTCCAAAGTCAATCACCGAATCTGTTAGCGAAGCCCTCTACGATTCTTGGTTGGCCATCAAGAAGATCCCTTCCTTCTGGAAACGTACTGCGGATAATATTGGCGAAACGATATGTCGCTTCTTTGGTTGTGACGATTAGGACACGAAATAAAAACCATACTTCCAACAACCTGTATACATTATTATATAGTGTCCTATCCCAATACAAAAACAATCAAAGTAAACCTAGGAAGTTAATTTTCTATTAATAAATAAATCTAAATTCATTTGTCATGTAAAATGTAACTTTAGAAAAAAGGCATCGAAAAATTGTTTGAAACTATATTTTAATCTAACTAAAGATAACCAAAATTGCGCAAGTATGTCGTTAAAATTAATGGCTGGTTGGGATAAACATGAGGAGGACCCAGTGGTACAAGTCGCTTCAAAGAACCTCATCTTTGAAAATGAGTTCCCCTTTCAGGCCCCACACAATTGCAACTTGGCTCTAACTCGAGGATTTTACTTCTCTCTCCGCCTGCCCGACTGGGCCAAGGATTTCAAGTACCAGACCCGGGAGATCCTTGCACATCGCTTTGATCCGCTGAAAAGAATCGGTGAGAGAAAGGGCGACGGTCTGAAGCAACCGAAGCACTATGGAGATGATCGGGCAGAGCGTTATGGCATGACTTTCTCGGAGAACCCATTCTTTGAAGGCATTCCGCGAGAGAAGGCCAGTAGAGTGGAACGATTGCCCAAGATTAAGGACGATTTGACGTGCGGCAAGCGAGTTTCTAAGTCCTAGACGCCTTTGACATGATCTGTCACAAAATTATCTAGCATTTTGGAAGCAGCATTTGGATTTAGGGTAACATAACCCCACCAGGCCACAGATAGCAGACAGCAGCATGGTGGTCGGCCTGATAGTGCGGGCGGGCGTTGTGTACGCCGTTATCATGGTAACCAAGAAATACGGCGTCTGGGACTCGCCTGATGTGGCTCAGGATGTGTATGCCGAAGCTGCCGAGCACATCGAGCCGTTTGCGGACAAGGCTCGGCGTCACCTCAATATCTGTCCGCCCAGGCCGCCGCCTCAGGGCGAGTGGTCGTTTTTTGGGATCCACTACTACAACCAATTGGTGAAAACATTCTTCGACGTTCTTAGCCTTGTGCCCTACGGAATGGCACTGGTCCTGGAAAAGATCCCAGAGTATTTCACCGCCCTGTTTGAGAGCACTCGCAAGTTGCTCCAGGAGAGCGGAAAGCCCAAGAAGAAGGAGATAACCATATCCAAGGAGCAGCTGGATGAAACGCCATTGGTCAGGCCGCACTGCCAGGACAAGAACTGTCCGAAGAAGCCACCTCTGATACCGCCGCCCGGGCCCGGGACTAAGTGTAAAAGCGACAGCTTCATCTACGAGCCACGTATGCCGAAGAATCCGAAATGCGAGTGCTCCAAATGCAAGGAGCGCCCGCGAGAAAAATTTTCAGAAAAGGAATGCACTAGAGATTTAGATCTTAAGAAAAGCAAATGTGTCTGTGGCGATTCTATACAGCAGGAGTCCGTTAAGTTCTGCAAAAAGTGCCATAAGAAACTACCTAAGGACGTTACTAACTAGAAGTGCAACCCCGCGATACTTTAACGAAATTTCTGTGTAGCGTTAAAACGACGAATTAAATTTGGTTAAACCGACTTACCTTTGATGAGACCCACCACTGTTGGGTGCTTTTCCTGCCGCACTTCATGCCCATTCACCTAAAATTATAAAAGTCCAGTTAGGAAATCCTTGGGTGCGATAGGTAAGAATCCTTCCTACCTTTAGTATCATATCGCCAGCTACGAGACCAGCAATCTCAGCTGCTCCGCCTGGCTTGACGCTTTCCACGAACACAGGATTGTCGCCGGAAACCTGCAAACATAAGGGATGGTTAATTGTACTTTTGTTTAGTATAAGTACTTATTAGCAACAACCCCTACGGCTTTAGAATGAATCATTTAGACGAGTAATTCACATTTAGACTTTAATTTGGCATTAGTATGCAAATATTCAGTAACTGCTTAAAATACTCAACGTAAAAATGAGCCATAAATCATATTAAGATGATAAGTTGTTTGCACACTTTTAAGGGCCCTACAATGAATATTTTTAAACACTTGAATTGTCATTGTAAAATTTATTTGATTCAGTGATTTACAGCTCAAGGTTTTTATATTAGACTGAGATGTAGTGTGGATTATACTAGACCAAACTCACCTTCATTCCATATCCATTGCCATCCTTTCGCACAGTCAAAGTTAAATACTGAAAATTTTTTGGTAATGCTAGGCTCGGCGTCGTCGGCGTCGTAGCTGGCGTCGTCGGCTCCTGGGAATGGAGCTCCCGGTTAAGGGGTGTCAGGTTGAGACTACTGCGCTCCCCAGGCGGAGCCTGGAGAACGGGATTGGCGCTGTTATCCCCGCCCATTATGCTGCCGTTATTGTTGCTGCCGATATTGCCTGCTGCATGGCTGTGGTTGTTGTTGTGGGATGTGGGCGTAGCTGGTGCAGAAATACCACCGGTACCACCAGCTGCAGCTGTTGCTATGGTCGTGTCACCATTCATCTGGCTCTGCTTGTAGCTCGCTGGCAACGGCGGCGTTTGCGGGGGCACGGAACTCTGGTTGTGATTCTCCTTATCTTTATCCCGATCCTTGTCCCGATCTTTGTCCCGGTCCCGATGACCACTTAGGCTGCTGGCCAGACTGCTCAAGCTGCTTGCCAGCGAAGGGGATCGCGGTATTTTCGACTTGTTGGCCGACTGTTTCTGTTTTTGTTTGTTCTTGGAATTCTTTACAGATTTCTGCTTGGGCGCTGGCAGCTCGGGAACCGAATCCACCACAATGGCTGGTGCTGGCGCTGTTGCTGACGCAACTGATGCCGATGGGCCTGCTGTTCCTGATCCAGTTGCAGTTGCAGTTGCAGTTCCGGTAACTGTCCCAGGTTGGCAGCCTGAGCTAGTGGCGCCGTTCGTGCTTGGATTCGCTGATGATGATGACTCCGGGGGCTGTATGCTTGACTCTTCTGGCAGCTCCTGAACTTCATCGTATTCATGTTCTTCAGCATACAAGTCTATTAACCTGTGGGAGATAATATTAGATATTAAAGGGGGGTTCAATAAATAACTACGATGAATTTAAAGAATACACATTAATAATATAAATGTACAGATATAAGTTATATAACCTATATTTAATGTAAAGCATAAGTTAAAAGTATTGTTTTATATATTTCTGGAATATGAAAAAACCTTTAAATCTAGATGATTACCCATATATTTCTTACATCAATGTAGTTGAAGTCATCGTTCAGCTTAATCTTAATAATCATAATCTTTTTTCTTTACTTTGTGGTTTTGTATATTTTTCAAAATTGTAATTAACATACTCATAATAATGATTCACTTGTACTCCGCAATGTAAGCAACAATTAAAAACTTTTAAAAAACATTAATGAGCCCTCAAAAAACACATTTATTCCCCCTTTAAAATTGTCTACAATGTCCTCCCCCTTTGAAGTCCATTTATTTACAGCATTTCGCACAGATTGTCAATTCAAAATCGTGTATGAGAGGCAATCAATTGCTAAAGCACTTCATGTCGGAACTGTTTTCTGCTAGCTTCTCTCGGTGACCATTCCCATACGGTGTGGTGTTCTGCTTTTTAACGAGCAGATAGCTAGATTAGGGGCTAATCAAGACCTCGGGACGTGAATGCGCGACAATCATGTAACGAAAGTCACGGCCAAAGCTGAAGCAAGAGCCAAAGCCAAAGCTGAAGCCAAAGCAAAAGCAAAAGCCAAGCGATCTCTCGTTGACGTTGACGGTGGGTCTCTTTTAATTGAGCTAAAATTAAATCAGCCAGGAGAATAGATACAGTTTAATTGCTGTTTATTTGATCATTTTGCATGTGAATGGAATGGATATACACGAGAGTATGTACGTACGGATTTGTCTATATACCGGACTATAATAAAAGCTCATTTCCCGCCTGCTGAATTCATCATCATCATTCTTATGATGAGATATTTCCATAACAGCCGGACAAGACCTCCGAAAGGCCAAATGTTTACATTTATTTTTGACTGATTGGCCCATGTCAATAACATGTCTCTCTGCTTGATCTAAGAAAATTCTCTTGGGTCTATCTTTAGCTGATAAATTTGGAATTTCGAACTTGGGACCTGGGCAAATCTCAGCTGCAGCCGGTGGGTAAAACCAGTTAAAGCACACAAATTAAGCTCTGATGGTCTGTCAAACAATGTGAAAAACAACAACTGGTCAAGTCCAAGCTGTTAATAGATTTAAATCATTTTGCATGCATATTATACAACGCGTAGTTAAGCAAACCAAAAACACCACCACGATTTGCAGCACACCACCAAGCACACACACCAACAACATGCTTAGAAAGTCATTGGTTTCGCCAATCTATTTGGGCTAAAACTTCCCCTGGTGGCAATAAAAGAAATAAATGGTAAAATGTGAAAACTGGCCGCTCCCTAAGTTGGTGGCACTATATACATATGTATTAAGTCATCGAGTTGGTAGTCGAAACCACACAAAACCACACACAAAAACCACCCCAAGCCAGGGGGAACTATTGGTAAAAACAATCAGCAAACAGTGCGTTTCACAACTGTGAGTTTAGCTAAAAAGTTTTGCCCTCGCCAATTGGCGCTTTTTGAACAATGTTAAGTGATTAATCATCGGACAATTGAATTTGTAATTTATTACAAACAGTTGAGTAGTGATCTAATGCAATACATTATCTCATGAGCCCCTGAGCTTTAAGGCTACCAAAATATGGGTTGCATTATTTTATTATTCTTTTTTTACTAATCTAAATCAGGTTTTAGAGCATTTTTTTAAACTTAAATTAACTAAAGATTGTTTGAAATTTGAGTGGAACTTGTACGGCATCCAGTTCTACCTAATAATTTAATACTTTTAAACAACCATTTGTAATGGATAGTCCTTAAATTGAATTACTAGTTTAGTATTACATTTCTATAAACCAAGACCCAACTCTTTTATTTATATTATACGGATAAATTCGATTGCTTACCAAGTGGCTTACAATTAAGGTATCCACTATTGTTTTCTTCATTGTGTTTTTATTTTATTTTATTTAATTTATTCATTTAGCCAGCTGACATTGCCTACGATATTGGTATTGTAAGTTCGTTTATACTTCATAAAATAAAGGCATAATCGCATGTTGCATGCACATATGTCGTACGAATATAAGAAAATAACAATTATTAACGTCTCGCAAGGAAAATAATAAAAGCGGCATGATAAAGATTTATCGCCAGTTTTGCATTTCCAACTATGACTAATAGTATTCTCTTGTTTTTGATTTAAACTGAGCTGAGAAAATTCATAACTACAAACCAAGATGAGTATTTTGGATATATTTAAATTTTAGTACCAGTTATGTTCTATAATAATGTGAAATAGACCTTTCTGTGCTGATAACAACTCCCATTTGACTTATAATACTCTTGCACGGTATTATAATTTTAGTTAGTGAAGGATACATTTCCGACCCTATAAAGTATATATATTCTTGATCAGCATCAAAAGCCGAGTCGATCTAGCCATGCCCGTCTGTCCGTTTGTCAGACTATACGCAAACTAGTCCCACAATTTTGAAGCTATTTGAATGAAACTTTGCAGATAGTCTCCTATATTCTCTCACTGCTATACATGTAAATAAGAACGGGCCGGATCAGACGCATATTGGAAAATTTTGAAGAAAAATTATATTTTAGCCAGTTTTCAACCAATTTTCACATTATTTAAGACTTGGCCATATTGTATGATAGGTAAACGTTACATATTAAACAAAGGCAATTTAACAATAAGTTTAGCACCATCACCTTGTAAAAAACATCAAGAAAATCGGCGCAGTGACGAACTCACAGTTTTTTTATCGATGGGTCATCCATAGGATTTTCGGCGATTAGTTTTGTTGGCTGCTGCTGCTGCTGTGCGAAGGCAAAAAGGCGATTTCAAAGGCATGCGTAAGCCACTTGTCGGCGGAGTCGGAGTATTCACATTGGTTTTTGGACCAGAGTCACTATTTTTCTATTTTTACGGTGCTTTTAGAAGCTATTTCAGAAGCGATATATGTAATTGCGTCGATTTTCGATTTTCGTATGCCTGCTGCCGTGCACTGCTGCTGTCTGTGTATTGTTTGTTTTTTTATGGGTTCTCCGTTGCACTGTTTGAATGGATTTTGTATTTCGCACTAGTACTATTCGTTTGAAGATTATATTGCCGTTAATGGATGTACATTAAAATATTTTTGTTTTGAAGCGGGGGCGGGGCGTTACAGGGGTGGAGGTGTGTAAAATGCAGGCAGCGCGATCTCCTTGCAATTTCATTGTTTTTATTTCAACACAAACACACACACGCGCGCGCACGGACACTCTCGCACACTCCCACGGCAGGCCGTACACATTTATTAGTTGTCCCCTTCCTTTGCTGGCTCTCGCGCAGCCAGCAACGCTCTCTCACTTCCGTTAACGTCTGCGCGCTCTCTGTGGGCCGCTTTTGTTGTTTTTCTTTTTTCTGTGTGCTTTTTGCTGACTAGTTTTCACGAAACATTTAATGGATGACGATGACGCCTCGGAGGGCGGGGGGAGGGGTTAGAAAACAAGTTTTTGGCCGAAAAAATAAAATACTGATACTAATGGAGCGGAACAGGGGACTGGGGCGGTCCTGGCTAGACTAGACTAGCCTCGCCTTGCACTAGGATTCCTATCCTACTTTCATCGCAACAGCTGATTGTTCAATTAGCGTGACAGAAAAAAATAAAAACAACTCGCTCCCTTGTATTTTGCACACTGATCTCATCCCGATTGTGTTTGCTTAGCTCGCCTAAATAAATCAAATCTTGCAACTTCACTCCTTTTTAATTAAAAGCAAATATTTAATTGAATAAATATGTATACACACAACCGCCCCGAGCGTGTGTTCGTACGCGTGTGTGTGTATAAGGTTGTGTGGGGGTGCGAGTGCGATCATCGCCGCAAACGCATTTTGTGTGAAATTTCGTCTGTATGTCTCGCACTCGCACGCCCGTCGGTGTGGGTGCGAGAGTTCGGGTGTGTGTGCGTGTCGAGTGCTGAACTCTTGAACTGCAGTACGCCGTTTTAATTCGATTTTGGGGATGCGCGGCTGGGCGAGCGGGCGATCGAATTAATGAGAGTACACGGTAAACAACTGGACGCTCTGCCACTCCGATTCTGTTGTTATGTCGCCAACAAGTGGCGGCGGCAGCCATATTGTTTTGTAAAAAATAAATACATATGCCGTCATACATATGTACGTGCCCCTATGGCCGTGTGTGTTTGTGTGCGCGATAGGTTAGAGATCACTTTTAGACAAATTTGCGTACAATATTTCCTGGCAAAGCCAATTGCACAGCTCTTGCGAGCTCGCGATTCGCGAATAAACTTTGCATTTGACGAATATGCACGTATGTGTTGAATTGCACCAGTATTTAATGCACGCCCGTATGTGTGTGTTTGTGTCTGTGTTTGAATCTTTTATTGCTTTTGTTGCAGTGAGCTCACGCAGTAGCTCGCTGCGCATCATTCTTTCTCTTCACTTTTCCCCGTCTTTGCCACTGTTGCCACGCACTTACTATAAACTATTGTATTCCGCCAATCTGAGAAATTGTTTTTTCCACTTATCGCGCCATCAACGTTCCAATTTCTTACTAACTTTATAATATCAAAATATCAATCAGTGTTGCCAGATGAAAATTTGACTTTCCCCCTAAAAAATCTAAAACGGTTGAAGTTTCCCCCTAAAAAATCCAGTTTCCCCCTAAATTAAAACAAACCGTTAAATTCAAATATATACAGAAGAAAAATTTTATTTTGATATGAATTGAAAACAAGTTTAACATACCCGTGCATTTTGTGCAGTGCAATTTAATATTACTCAAGACTTGAGAGTTCTGTCCAAATCACTAATCCCCTCACACAAATGATCAACTGCAAGAATACTGCTGTGTTCCGCAATGAATGCAGCTATTTTAAGCTCTGCTCTCTTCCGACATTTTTCAATTCTTGGCTTTATAAAGGAATCCAATACTGAATTGCTCGCAAGAGCTCTCTTATCTCCAATAATTTTCAAATGTTTTTTTGTTGCTGAATATTTTTTTTCATATTTTATTTTTCAAAGGAAAAGCCAGTATCAAACCACAATACTTTTGTTTGATAGGAAACAGTATTTTTTTAATTTTTGCCATTTTTAGGGGGTTTCTATTCTATGCGTTTTTGGTATATTTTAGTAAATCATAAATGTTGTGGTGTTTCTTCAAAACATTTTACTAAACAGGTTTAACAAAATCCTCTAAACATTCCCCTAAAAATTTGTCCACCCTAAAATTCCCCCTAGGTCGTCAAAAAATCTTAAATCTAGGGGGAAAACCCCTGATCTGGGAACATTGGTTCCAATTTCTTCTAAAGATGATATTTATTTATTTATTTAATTAATTGTACCTTAAAATTAATTTTGAGATACAAAGAGAAAAAATAGCCAGAGCAACGAAGGCCTTCAGGCTGAAAAGATGATATATTCTTTGATCAAATATCGAAATTGAGATATTTGTATTTGATTTTTCTTGCCTCTACAAGGGGAAAATCCATTAGAAGAAAATTTGTTGTCGGTTGATAAAAGAAATATTAGCACTGATTGAATATCAGCACTGATACGTATTAGCAGTGTTTCAGATTTTGAATTATTACGATTTACTCCGAAATATGTCTAATAAGCCTCGTAAAAGCTAATAAACACTCAAAAACGACGTTGCCAGACTTCTTGAGGCGCCTTGAAACCCCTGAAAACACCGCAGTGCTGTACAACACTGTTCTGTCTCGTCTACCGGTTTTCCAACACTCGGATCCGAATCAAAACAAACGCAGACCAACGCCCCCGCCCGCTCCCTCCCACACAACCAAAACGTAGACAACAAACGCGGGAATTTTAAAATGTCGTTTATTATGTGATGGTCTCTTGCGGCGGCTTGCCAAACAAAAGGCAGGGCAACGCACCCGAGCGCCCTCTGAGATATCGGACGTTGACTTCTTTGCCTAAGACAAGGCGGGTCCCAGGAAGTAAAGCAGCAAGACCACTAGATAATACAATAGTAATCCTATAAATGCCATGTTGTAGTTCCCGTTGTCCCGGTTTGTGCGCCGCCAAATGGCGCACCCCTGGCGTCATGAAGTAGTGCTGACCGCCTCCTGTACGGGACTCAGGTTACCCACCACATCGGTGCCCGAGTTATCATCGTCGCCGGGAAGCGGACTTTCGATTATCCGGAGATCCTTTAGGTCTTCATACTGGATGCTGGCCACCTTCTGCAACGATCGGTCCCTTAGCTCCTGCAGATCCGGCTCGGGAGAATGCGAGCGACTTAACTCCAACAGCTTCAGGTGGTAGTAAACGCCCTCGTCATCGATGGCATAGAACTGCGAAAACTTAGCATCGGTGAAGAATTGACGGGCCTCGTTACCCACGAACTTGATACAGGCCAGGAGTTCGGGGCGAATGGCATTGCCGCGCTTGTTTCGCCACAGCAGCATCTCGGCTGTCTGCCGCTCGGGAAAGAATTCGCGGGCAGCAAACGGAGAGTCTTCGTCCATGTCAAAGGCAATGGGCGCTGCATCCACAGCATCCTCCTCCGTCGTTGCACTGTGCAGCTTGTGGCGGCGACTGCGTCGCTGCTGTTGTTGCCTTTCCACCTGGTTGTTTCGCATGTGCGTTACGTTCCAGAAGCACAGCTGCTCGGCACAGCTAATCAGTAAGAGTTTGCAGGGCGAGAAGCGCAGCTGCCGAATGCAGTGTTCGTGGACCTCCTGCACCCTGTAAACCAACTGGATCTGTTGGTTATCCAAGGCAAAGAGCTGCGGGGCAAACAAATTATTATATAGAATTGAACCAATGGATATAGAATCCTCACTCCTACCTCTATGGAGCCATTCTCAAATCCCAAAGCAAACATGCTGCCATCCTCGGTGGCGGCCAAGTAGCTGATCTTTGATTTTTGACCGATCTTCTCCTCGCAGATCAGTTCGTACCTTAATTGGGTGCCACTAAAGGTGATTCGAAGAACCTGGATGGAGTCTACATTTAATTTTATCACCTTTAGATTACACAGTTGCATATCTCACCTCTATGGTGCTGTTTCCGTAGGCCAAGAAGAGAAGGCCGTTCTTGAGATCAAAACCAACAAGGCTTTCAACTGACTCCTCTGGTTTATCAAAAGCAGAGGGTTTAGCGAGGTCCAAGTGCTGTAAAGATGTGTGTTTAAATAATCAGTATAAACCTAAATGTAAAGGATACATACGCAGACTCCGTTGTCGGAGAACAGGATAATAAACTGTCCCCCTAAAAGACAGGCGTACTTCGTGGCCACATCCAGCTGCAGCGGCCATTGGTCATAGACCAGTGCATTATTTTCTCTTTCCAGTTGGAATATCACAGTCTTTTGAGCGCCATGGGCAGAGGCCACCAAAAGCTGAGCACTTATCTGCTTGAGGTAGTCGATGGGCTCTGCAATGAACTGTTGCGGCAATACCGCATCCCGATTGACATCGATGATCACTCCATCGATGTAGCCAACAAATATCTGTTCATCGTTCAGCGCAGATATAGCATTTATCCTTGTGTTGCTGGCCGCATGTGTAGGCGTGATTGTGGACCACGGCGAAATACTAGATCTCCGGCGGGCACAAGGATCAGTGGCCGTTTCGATTTGATGTATCCGCTCCTTGGAGTCCACGGCCAGGAGCTGCGTCCGCCCGCTGGTCATGTCCAAAAGCGATCGGAGGTAGACATTTGGCTCCAGGCAAGCCCTGGTCATTACGCTCGTCTCATCTGCACTGTGGACCCAGGCGATTCCGCGACCTCGACGGGAATTCGTGTCGCTTACGGATCGTAGCGTATGGACATGGACCAACTGCTTGCCCTTGGCGCCACACAGAACGATGTACTTGTAGATGGGGTCACAGAGCTCATAGATATCCACACACTCGATATGTTCGCTGACGTTGCTGCGCAGGACGGGATCCGAGATGCGAAGATCGTAAACAATCAGGCCCTCAGTGGTGCCCAACAGAAGGTAGTGTCCATCCGACGACCGCTTCCCGCAGGTTATATAGCTGCCTTCCGGCAGCTGCACTGCCTCCGATTGAAGGTTGACATTGAGGCCTGGCAGAAAGTTCAGTCGCCAAACGCTATGTTTAAAGATAAGCAAGACGCTGGCGTTCTGGTTACGTCCGTTTATCGCATCCATCGACAAAGGTCTGTCGTTGTGAACATCAAAATTGGGTAGTTCCGGCCTTTCCCCGGAACCATTGTTCAGATCCCACACAGTCAGCGTGCAGTTGGCGGTACAGACTACGTAATATCGTCTTAAGACCAGAACAAAGCTTCGGATTCCCATCTGGGCGGTCTTTAAAGTAGGTATCTGGGAGGGCTTAAACCCCTGATCTAAGTCATCCCAGTCCAAGATGCTAACATCACCATTGCTGAAGGCCACATGCAACTGGATCTTGGTGTCCGCCCCCACCGACGCCTGCTCATCCAGATAAAACGCAGTTATCTTTTGATCAGTGTAGCTGCCAATGAAGCGCTTCACCACACTGTTTACCAACTGCTTGTAGCTGCGGGTTCCGGTCGGCTTTCGCAATTGTGTGGAACCCGGAGGACGCACTCGCTGTTTGCTGCCGCCACTATGTCTTCTACCCGGGCAATCCGGCCACAGGGGCCAGAGCTTGACGCTGCCGTTGCTGTGCATAGTAATCAAATGCCTTTGGTTATTGAACACAGCCATCCGAAGGATATCGCTGCTGTCGCTTTCATCAGTCAGTAGGTAGGTGTCCTCCGCTTCGAGCGAGACATCGGTCAGCAGCAGCTCTTTGCTGGCCAGCGCCATCAGACAAAAGTCGTTGTTCAAGTAGACGGCGTGACGGATTTCGTTGTTGCCCAAATTAATGATCTGCCGGTGCTGATGAAAGCGGCCACTGAAAAACGACGAACTCTTTTTAATACAAAATAAAGATTGTAAGAGGAAGTACTCACTGCTCCGTGAACCAAACATGATCCTTAAATCGTTGCACCTGTCGATGGGCCTCCTCAAAAATGGCTTCATCTTCCGCCATCAATGCGATCCGTAGGAGGTCCGTGAATTTCGACCGTATAAGATTCTCCTCGATCTTGGGCAGGAAATCCAGAATGGCATTCACCAGACGCTCATACTTGGAGTCATTATCTGATAGAATAATTGTCAGGGAAAGACGAGATTTCATTGTTTCTAATCATCATGCAATATATTTATTTGCATGTACTTACCACAAATATATGACTTGTAAAACTTCAGCTGCTGCAGTGTGTTCAAGATCGATCCGCTGGCATTCCAAGCCGTTGTATCATGCCGAATCTTTTGTTCCAGGAAGCGAAAATCGAGGAATACCTTGCGAAACAGCGCCACGCGCTCAATGGGCTCAATGGTCTTGAGGTGGTGTCCGATGTGGCCATAGAAATATCTGTCCAGTGAAGGCAGTAGCAAGTCGTCATGATCAAAAGCCCTTGGGATGCTTTAATTTAAAAAAGAAGATAATGAAAAATAATTTTAATTGTTAAATATATATTAAGATTTATGATTAAATCTTTCAAAGTTAAATGATATGAAAAATTCAGGTCAAGTTTAAACTCACTTGTAACTATCAACAATCCTCCGATTTAAGCCAGCAACGTCATCAACCTTAACACTCAACTCCGAGTATATGGTGGGTATACTAATGGTAGAGTATTTCGGCTGCTTCTCCACCAATGAATACTTGTGCAGTTGGTTCACCACCACCATCGCATCATCGCCATCGGATTTGTCATCGAAGAAAACCAGAGATAGGAGCTGAAAAAGGGTAAAGATTATGAACAACAAACGAACGACAAGCTTTTGAATGCACAGCTCACGCACATCGATGGGTATATGGGCGGACGGAGGGAATATGGACAGTCTGTCGAACATTTTCCTATAACGAGCTGGTTCTAGAACGCTCAAAGACCCCTCGATAATGGACGTCAGCTTATCACAATTAACACTGAAAACGCGGACTAAGTATGTTCATTCGTTAAAAATTCCCAATATCTACTCACTGCTTCCAGTTGTCCCAGGTGGCCAGACCATCTCGAATGCTCTCGGCAATGATACTCAGACGGCGTGGATTCGTGGTGAATACTTCCCTGGGCAAATCTTGCGGTCGGCATTGGAGATATTTAAGGAACAAAGACTCAACTTCATCGGCCGTTAGCGTCATAGAATGTTCGTCCAGGGAAATGTGAGTTGTGGTTGCCGGAGACAGAAAGTCGGTTACCCTCTTGAATCTGGTGGTCAGCAGAATTTTGCAGCTCAAATTAAAGGCACTCCAGGCCTTTTCGTTTTGCACATTTCGAAGAACAAGCAGACAGTTCTCGTACGGCTTGCTCTTCAGCAGACGTCGCAACTCCGCCTGGACACTGTGGATCCGCAGCTCGATGTTGCCGCCATGCTCACAGCGACTGCTGCAATTGGGATCGATCTGGTGTAGCAGCGTTTGCAGCATCTCTAGCACCGTCTCCGGACTGATACAGTTTTTCATGTCTAGCCAAAAGATCTTAAAGTCCATCTTGCACTGCACCTTGTACGACGAGCAGACGTCCAAAGCCAACCAATCCTTTCCAGAGCCCAAAATGCCATCGACTAGGACATTCTGGGCGGGTCGCAGATTGAGAAGCGCCTCCGTCAGTTTCAGGTACTTTAAATAAAAAGAGTATTTGATTTTATGCAAAAATTTAACGATAATAATTATACCCTAACTTGGTAAGGTCATAATTAGGAAATTATTTAAATTGTTTCTCATGGATTTACAGTGCTAATGAATGGTGTTAGGTTTCTGACAAAATGTTTTAGATTAGACTAAACATAAGTTAATCTTTAGTTACTTTAAAAATAAAGATAAGTTCAGTTTAATTTACTTTTCATCATAGGTACTTCCGAATCAGAAAACTTGGAATAATTCAACTGATAAACAATGACTGATAAACAATACATAGATTGAAGTGATTAGATTAAGAGAGTATAAGGTCTTCCTACCGGTTTAAGGCGATTCACATTGTATTTGGAAAACACTTGGTTGTCGTTGTACAGCCGATCCCGCTGCTCTATATATAGCCTGGTCTTCTCGCTGGGCCGCTGGTGCTCTTCTTTGATGGCTGCCATTAGAAATTCATAGTTGGGCTGGTCCTTCGGATTCAGCACGTCCTCGACGAAAGCCTTTATGGTTTTCTCGCCCTTGATAATTAGGGTCCAAAACAGGCGATAGGTGGATTCCTCCGGATCCCTGGACTTGACGATGTGATCGATTTCCTCTTTGGACAGCATCTTGTGCAGAATGTCCTGGACATCTTTGCAATCAAAATCATCAATAAATGGGTCAAGGAACACGAATAAAATGTCCTTGTAGTGATATTGCTGGTAGTTCGTATCATACTCCATGTTGATCTTAATGTGGCCCTGGAAAATGTAGAAATTGAAAGTTTATAGAAAATATGAGATCAAACTATGCATATTACATCAAAATTATTTGCATTAAATTTTTTCATCACGTCTCGCTGAAATCAGTGCTTAAACCTCTTTTCAAAAAAGTGACATCTGTCTGTGTCGCGTGCGATAAATTTTTAATTTTTTAAAATTAAAATAAAGTTTTGCCACATGTTTTTTTAGTTTGCATGCGTACAAATGTCGAATGCGACATCAGAAAATTGCCCATATGTTGTCCATTACTAATACATACTTTGGATAATATTGATTATTAAATATGATATAGAAAATCTGTTTAAAGGACCCTAAAAATATGAAATTATTCATATAATGTAACTAATGCCAACAATGCAGTCACATAAGAGTTAAGCCCATGAAACGCACTGTACAGAATGCATATATTTCGCAATTCTTTTGGCGCCAAGTGGTCTTGACCCACTTAAATTGAATTTAACAACATCGCACAGAGACCGCCAAAAGATCCACGCTATATCCAAAATTAGATTAGAGGAGTCCAGGGGCTAGCCCCCAAAAGCGGCTCCACAGCTAACAACCGAGATCGGGATGTGTGTAATTTCACAACTATTCGCCGCCAAGGAGACAAACGTGATCAGCTCCAAATAACTTCGAGATACAACGTGAATGCGGTGGCCATGAGGAATCGCATCGGAAAAGGAAATTCTGGTTCCAATTTCTGTGCACTCAATGCCCCAGCTCCAAATGGGGCTCGAGCCAGCTCCGATCTGACTGCACTATTTACTCCACTAATTAATTCAAGCTAAGATAAGCTGGCGCGCGGATGAGTCACTTAGCTGGCGGGGATAATGAGCGCGACAACAGATAGATGTGAATGAACTTTGCGGCGCCCCTGTGTGGGTGACTCGCACGCGTCACAATACAACAATTAAAAGGGAAAACACAAAAGAGTATTTGCAAGGAAGCAAACTAAAAGCGGGGAAGTACGAAACTGATTAGCAACTTAATCAATCGCGGCGACATCCAAAGAAAGCGCAATTAAACCACACAGGTGTCTAGGCGTCCAGGTTGGGAGATTCACCTGTCCGACGAGCACTGCATCTATACTTACGTTCCGTTTATTTATAACGAACAATCGTCCGCCAATCCTTATATTTAATTTATATGTAAATATTGCACTTAATCTTAAATTAGTCTTTGCTCCAGCTGCACTAATCGCACTTTTTCTGTGTTCACATGGCGGATGGCGGTCAACTGTCACACGCACGGAGAAAAGCGCTCGAGAATTAACAACAATTAATAATAATGGCAAACAAAGCAATTGCAGCTGATTCGGTACTATCGAAACTGCTTACGACTAGAATCGCGAAAGACTTGCCAGAAGCTGCAAGCTAACGACAATATATAGTTCTGGTCACACTGATTTATCAGCTTTTTACGTTTTGAAAAAAGTCGAATTGTTCATTTAAGCGATAATATGGTTATATTTAACATTATATTATGAGTAAAATTACAAATGTAAAAAAATAAAAATCTCGTTGCTGACCTGGCAGAAGAGATAAGAGGACCGTATTGCGTTGTCCAAATAAGTTCACATGCGTTTTATAGTGTTGTAAAGTTCAGCAGGGAAGAAGGGACAACGAAAAAAGAAGGCACAGGAAGAGGCGAAACCATTCGCAGCGAAAAACAACAGAGGAGGAAGCATAACTACAGGAGGTATCGCCTATAAGCTGCTTATGCCCATTAGCAACCCTAATAATAAGACTTCTTTATGAACAAGTTGCACATTTCAATTGAAAACAATTAATTAGTTCATATTAAAATAACATTGTTTATTTAGAAGTCCCGATTTTATTTGATTGATATAGGCAATTAACACTGTAGTGATTTCGCAAAATCCATCAAGGTATTCGCCGCGAAAAAGAAGGCATTCTCCCTGCCGCCAGGTAATTTTCCACTGGCCACTTGCGACCACACTGCACGGTGAAAAGAAAAAAAGATTATTAATTTTAATAAGTTTTTCCCGGAGCGACTAATAGGTAATTATCAGCGAACATTGGCGCTCGGTCGCGTCCCCCAATAAAAACACCATCCCCCCGAAACTTGGCAGCCCGCGAAGAAAGCACGGCAGCACGAGAGCAGAAGACGAACGCAGGCGAAAGTTGAAAAGAGTGACGACGCAGGCAAAGCAACGACGAAGCAACAAAAAGAAAATCGGCGACGTATACGTTCAACTTCGACAGAATTAAGGTAGGCATTTTAAATTTTCCAGCTCTGCGACTCGATCTTGAATTTTCAGTAAGTGTTAAAAACGCCAAGTGGATTTCGGCAACAAAATCAAGGCGAAAAAAAAAGGAAAAAAATTGAGCGAGGAAAACAAAATGTCTGCGACCCTAGCGTCGCCGACGCTCGGCATCGGCGTGGAGCTGCAGCGAGAATGTGATTCAACTAGCTTAACGCTAATCTAGCTTTTGTACCTCTCTTTCGTTGTCGGCTAACCCCTCCCTGTCCGCAGTGTTTGCCGAATCCAACGCCGCCACCGCAATGTCATGCCGCGCCCCCTTCCAGCCCGACGACCAGTATGAGCAGCTGCGCCGCCCCAACGCTAGCGGCGGAATCGTGTCCGTGGCCGGGGTCATGCCAGCCGGAGGCGGTTTACCGCTAGAGCAGCAGGCCCATCTGTTCAACGATTACGGGGCAGCCGCTGCCCAGGGATATGCCCAGGCCCAGGACTACGCCGCTGGCCCGGCCGTAGCCGGCTATCAGCACCAAGTGCAGGCCCAGGGCCAGGTCCTTTCTGATCAGTTCAAGCTGTCGCCATCGGCCACTGTTTTTGTGCCCCGAGGAGCTGGACCGCCGCCGCAGCAGCAGCAGCACCAGCCGCGTCATCAGCCATATCAGGGACAGGGTGGAGGAGCAGCTCCCTATGCACAGCAGCAGCAGCAGCGCTACATGAACGGCTATAAGCATCATCATCAGCAGCAGCAGCACCACCAGCATCAGCAACACTACAACCATCACCACAATCAGCATCAGCAGAAGTTCAACAACGACATGCAGAAGCTATCGGTATCCGTGCAGAACCGCCTGCACCTCAACAGCCAGCAGCAGGGCTCGGGCAACTACTATCAGCAGCAGCAGCAGGTACACCAACAGAACACACACCACCACCACCAACAACACCAGCAGCAGCAACAGCCACACAACCAACACGCCAAGTTCCAACGGCATGCCCACTTGAATAACTCATTCCAACAAATCGTACAGCAGACTCACCACCACCACCAGCAGCACAGCCAGCAGCAGCAGCAGTATTTCCAGAACCAGAACCAACAGCAGCAGCAGCAACAGCAGCCATCCACTTCGTCCGCGGCGGCTTCCTCGTCGTCCTCGAACTCATCGCAGCCAGACATGGCCACAATTGCATTGGAGTATCTCGATACAGTCATACATTGCCTTAACCAGGTGAGCAATTTAAAATGAAAGCTCATGGGAAGTCACACATCCCTAATCTCTAGTTAACTCTCTCTTAACTCGTGTACTTTACCGAATGAGGGAGGCTTCCTTTTTTTTGCATTCTATATCGATCTAGCTTTTTATTTGCCCAACTGAATCTTATAGCTTTAAAGACTAGTTACCAAAGTTGGGACAAAACTTGTTATATATTAAAAACAAAGTATTTTATATTTAAGATTAGTGAGATAAAAGAAATGGTTACGTATAACCATTATAATATAATCAACAAAAATCAAATCATGATTTTCTTTCTCCAGAATCCGGGCCAATTTGATACCATTGCTTCACGCTTCCTGACCATTTTCGACGGCATGGAGAACAACCAGTTCGTCCTCTCCATCGCTATGGAGGACATCTTCGAGAAGTCCATTGAGCAGCCGAACTTCCGTTACATGGGCGCCAAGCTGTACAACCTGCTACACATGCTCAACCCAAAACCGGACTCTTTGTTCCACACGCTTCTGAAGTGCAAGTTGGACTACCACCAGGAGGAAGTGACCAAGTACATGCGTTCCAACGAGCAGCAGAAGGTGCGCGAGACGGCCCTCTTCCTCGCCGAACTGTATATGCAGTTGCGCGGGGAGGACGACTCCCGTCTCCAGTTGATTGCGGTGAACATTGTCTACTCACTAAGCAAGCTCCTGCTGAGCGAGAGCAACGACAATGTGCGCTGCCTCTGCCAGACCCTCAAGCTGGCTGGCTACGATCTGACGGCCGACTGCCCGAAGGACATGCAGGAGATTATCACAGCATTGCAAGCCATTGAGCTCAAGTCCCCGGGCAAATACGCCATGGCAGCCAGCGTGATTGCCTTGCAGCAGAACAACTGGGGCAGGAAGGTGTCCAATGCCTTGGGCGGCGACGAAGATACCGTGGCGGAGCCACCGCGCCTCAGCGATGAGCCAGTGTTCTATGGGCCCGATGGTCGGGAACTGACCGCCGAGGAGACCGACTTCCTGGCCGCCGAGGACGATACCGGCAGCGATGGTGAGGATTTCGATGGCGATGGCGGCGAACTCGATCTGGATGCGGAGATGGACGAGGAGACAGAGCGCGCCTACAAGGAGTTCTGCAAGCAGGGCAAGCAGAAAACCTAGGCTGTGGACGGCGTCGACGACTGTTGTTGTGTAACGCTAACGGTAATGGGGGCGTGGCAGGTGACACAGGATAGGGTAGAAGTTTTGATGCGATGAGAAAAATGAAGAGGAGTTGAGGGAATAGAAGAAACGAGTGTAGTAGGAGCATTTCCATACAAATTCTCGGTTGTAGAATCGATGATTGCAGTTGCTTGGTTCAGAACCAGTTGTGATTATCTTTTTAAATTATTGATAGCAAATTGTTTGTGATATCTTCGTGTTTCATGCACCACACACATCCATATACATATACAGCATATAATATGAAATGTGTTTTTGACTATGTTCGGACGCTTTTTCGTGTGATACGCCCGTTTGTATCTGTATATCTCTAAAAACTAACTATACTCTCTGCCAAGTTCATTCATCAGCTTTTGTCTTTATATTTGTTTTTTTATACTTTTGCCTAACATCTCCATTGATCAGATTTTCCAAGCCAAGCGCCAGGATTTTAACTTTCTCGTTTGTAAAGCAGCAATTTAAACAGCAATTAAAATAATCGTAGAACCCCACTGCCACGCCGATCCGAACCGCTCGCCCGCTTACACCCACAGACGGCAGACAAACGGACACGGAGCTGCACTCAAAGACTCGTACTCATATGCGCACCCACACACTCATAGAACGGCAGATGAATAAAAAACAAAAAACAAAAACCGCAAATTTCACATTCAATTAACAACATTCTCTTGATCATACCAATCGAAAAACGAAAAATGAAAAAAAAAGCAGCAGCCACGCCTAATTTTTAAATAATTGTAATTAATGTTAACGAAAACCATGATTTAATTATAAATAAAATTTATCGAATTGCGTTTAAAACAAGTTTTAGTTAAAAGACTATTTCATTTTTAAATATAGTTGGGTTGAATTTCAAACTGTAGTTTAAAATTATAATAATATTGTTTATATTTTCAAATGTGCTAGATTTTGATATATAAGTTTTTTGAAATAATTTATTTCCCTACGGAAACGTACAAAATTTTATAGTTAAATATCATACTTAATACATTTTAAATGAAAATGACAAAGAAAGTCAAAAACTTGTGGGTATTTTACATTTTCACTAAACGGTCACACAACAATACGAAATCGAGTATACGTAGTCGATAACAAAAACATACATTCGCCGATGAGTTTTATTTAAGAAGTTAGTTAATTACTCGCGCTGTAATGTGATAAAAAGCGTCGGACAAAGGTTGGCTCGCAGTGAATTCAATGCGCAAATGAACGGCGAAAAGTGTTTGGGGCTTAAAGACCTTGAAACGAAATTGGAGACCAAAACAAAAGTGACGTCATGATGGTGCTATTTATGTATGTACATAAGTTTTGCTAAATATTCGCCAGTGAGCGAGGCAGAGACACAAACACAGGCACGCGGGCATTAATAGACAAAAACAAAAAGCTGGCAATGGACTGTAATTTTCGCGAGTATAAATAATTCTTGAGAGGCAAAATCAGGGAAATCAAGAAAGGCGACAAAGAAAGCAGTGACAACTAAAGGTCACCAGCCAGGCAGCGTAAAAGGCAAAACAAATACCAATACAAAGGAAGAACGAATTGCGTGCGCGGGTGTGTGTGTGTATGTGCGTGCGTATTCTTTTTTTTATTTCGCAGACAACAAAAAAGAAAAGTGAATTTAAATCTATAAAAAGCAAATCTTAAATCGCGACTACAATGTGTTCCAAAGAATTTTACTCTTGGTTTCGTTGAAAACACTTCAACCTGTCAATTCACTTGCCATCGCACTTGCTTTGTGCATCGTTTGCATTTTGTTTTTTTTTTGTTACTTGTCTTTTTTCCAACTTGTGAATGAACCTTGCAATGACCCAGAAATGTGTATTTTATAAAGCATACAGCCAGGCGCTTATATAGTCTCCCGATCAATTACAGAGAAAGAAGAGATGACGGCACACACAAAATGATTTAAGTCACCAAAAATCGGTGGAGAAAACAAATACACAACGACAACGACTAGGAACGGAACGGGTCTAATTTGTATACAAATCACCCAACAAAATATATACAGAAAAGCCGTAATCACAGAGCCACCTGCGACGATCATCTGCACCCGCTACAATGGCCAGTGTCTGGAAGAGATTGCAGCGCAACTTCAAGCGGGCTGCCAAGTTCCAGTTCACCGCCTCGTACCACGATCTGCATCTGGAAACCACCGCCAAGTGGTAAGTAGCGCTGCCGGCTGCTCCAAATTAAAGTGGTTTAATGCGTCAGCCCGGGAAGGAATCCGGAGAACTCGAGTGGTGTGGGGGCATCGGTGGGTGGGGATTGGGTTTAAGTGCTTTTCAATTGGAACACGAACTAGTCAGTCGGGGACTGAAGGGGTTACATTTTTCCTTGGCTTTCTATCAATGATTAAATAAAAAAGAAGACACATTTGATGAATGTTGTGGGAATATAGATAAGAGTTTCCTGAGTTATAGACTGTTAAGTAAGCAATAATGATAAGACTGTGTTTATAAAAACATACTTTGTTTTCATCTGTACTTAAAGAATAATATATCAGTTATTAAATGTAAAAAAGCCATTTATTAATCAGTTTTATCGAGCGTACACCGTATATTTCTTTATAAAAGTCTAAATGGGTAACTATTAAAGCCAACTATAACCTTTTCTTTGCTATTTTTATCCTGTGATGTAACGCTCAGCTTCTGATCAAATCAATATTATACTTAATAACTAGGTATTTAAACAATCTCGAATGATTATAGACATTTCCTCTGGTATAGCCAATCAATGTCTTCCCCAAGCACTTACTATACATTTCATGCTTACAAACGACTCAATTTAAAAAAGGTATTCGTCAATTGAAAGGGTTGTCAGCTAGAGGGCCTCAAATGCCTTCAAAAAACTATACGTATCGATTTCCCCTTTTGTTTGACATATCTTAAACTGATAAGTTTATTTACGAGTTGACCTCCTCTTCCTGTTGACATGAAATGTTTAACCCATACTTTTCAGTTTGATAAACATATTCGTCACATATGTATATACAAGTATGCTTTTATCAACTGAAATGCCCACATCTATATCATTGTGCCTCATCCGGAAGTCAGAAATTGTTATTCATGGTCTTTTAGGCATACATTTTAATGCAATTTCGCCGTTCTTTGTGAGAGTTGCAAAAAAAATCCTTTAGACTTTTAGTAATAATCACATTTGCGTGTTTCCAGGCGACCGTCGAACCTCTCGATAGTGTGGACAAGAAGATCTAGACGAGTTGCCAGCGCCCCGTTACCATGGGAGCCGGACATGATGAATCCCTTAGTGGGCAATATATCCTGGCCCGTACCCGACAATCATACCATATCGGTAACCCTGTTCAAGGATCCCCGCACTCACGAGCTAGAGGACAAGGACTGGACGTTTGTCATCGAAGATGTGAGTGGTCTTAGCATCCGAATCTATGTTCTTTATTAGATGATCCTATCGTTGTCCAGGTTACCCCTATGGGTAAGAAACGTGTGCTGGCCAATGCCAGCATCAATATGAGAAAGTATGCCAGCATAGAATCCACTCAGCAGAGCTTTACATTGAGTTTAAAGCCCGTTTCGAAAAAGATAACAGCTGCCAGCTTGGAACTCACGATAAGCTGTGTATTTTTAAGGGAGGGCAAGGCAACGTGAGTATATTTACTTGAATAAAATGTCTTAAAATATGTCATATGACTGTGTAAATCCCTTTCCAGAGATGAGGACATGCAGAGCGTTGTTTCCATGATGTCCGTAAATAACAACTGTGATGTGGCGCCCTTGGACGACTTGGAGGATATACCCGACTTGGAGAATTTTAGTGAAATTACAGACAATTTTTATGACTTTACCCAGCAATTGGACCAGATGACAACGAGCCTCAATGGCTGCATTGATGTGGCTACCCCCCTAAGTGGTAAGACAGCTTCCTGTTCATATATTAAACCTATGTTTTATGTACTAAATTCGATGTATTTATATCTGTTAGTATGTAAAAGGACTAGAGCGTATATATTAGGTATATCAAGTGCTTGGCATAAAGACAAACCTCCCTTTGGTCATGTAAAGCACTTTGGTTAAGTATCATGAATCCCCAGTAAATTTTAGAATTGGAGAACCAAAAAAGCAGCATCACTTGGATGTCGTAAAATTGATCTGCATGATCTTTTAGATTAGCTTTATAAAGCTATATATATACATATATTTTGTACAGACATTTCTCTTTGGACTCAAAACAAACAATATTTTTTTTCTTTCTATCTATATTCCATCAACATCACGTATCTTGAATGATTTCCTGCAACTTGTAACTTGTGCGTAAACTGTAACGTTGTACATTTTCCTTTCCCTTTTGTTTTTCGGTTAATTTGTTCGTTATGTAGTACCTTCGTTATCTGAAGACCCCACCCCCTTGGCCGAGTCCTTTAATCAATTGCATTTTGAACTAGACGGCGATGGCAAACGGGAAGCCGCAAACAAGTTAGACTTGCCCACCACGACAGCAGCATCCGGTGGTTCTAGCGGGGCCAGTGGAAGCGCTGACGAGTCCCTGAAAACTCCCAACGGAGTGCAGGCTGTGGATAGCACGCCCATGAAGTCGCCGGTTGAAGCAAAGCAGCAGAAACAGACTCCGGGAGAGGGCTTGGGTCCGAAGACGAACGAGGCCTTTGCCAAGGTGCTCACCTCAACACCGCTGGAACCCAAAGTAAGCAAGGAAGAACCGAAGCAAATGAAAAAAAGGGCTTTGTACTTCACCGAAAAGGAGGATAAGAACGATTTCAAAGAGGAAACTCGCAAGGAGGAGACTATCAAGAGTCTGGGGAACATCAGCACCACTACAATGGAGGATACCGTGGAGAAGAACAAAACCTCGTCTGTGGTGACTTCCAATGTCAAGCGGCCTGAGCTTCAGCCTTTGAACTTGAAAAAGAGCTACGAACCTTCGCCAATTCCTGCAACCGCACCGGCACCCGCTCCCGTGATAAACGATTCAATGGGATCACATACAGGAGCTAATGCCTCTCTCGCCTCGAACAACAGTCTGAAGCCGGTGGAGAAGATAGTCCTCAAGGAAAACACGCCCGGCCAGGATCTGCTGGAATGGTGCAAAGAAGTAACCAAAGACTATCCCAATGTTAAGGTCACCAATCTGACCACTAGTTGGCGCAACGGCATGGCCTTCTGCGCCATAATCCATCACTTTGTGCCGGAGCTAATGTGAGTGGGTCCAATTAGTTTATAAAATTTACTAACTACTCTCTCTCTTTGCAGTGACATGTCAAAATTGAGTGCCCACGAGGTGGTTGGCAACTGTCGGATTGCCTTTGATGCGGCAGAATCCCTTGGTATTCCTCGTGTGATTGAGCCTCGGGACATGAATTTGCTGACAGTGCCCGACAAGTTGGCCGTTATGACCTATTTGCATCAGTTGAGGGCGCATTTCACAGGCAAACAGCTGCAAATTGAACAAATAGGTACGAAAAACAAAAAAGAATACATATTTGTCACACGAGCTAATTACTTTTGTTTTGCTATCAGGCTCAACGGCTGACGAGTCCAGCTATGTGATTGGTAACTACAAGTCGGATAACTTGTCGCAGAGTCGCTTGAACTTCTCCCACCTGAAGACACAACTGCTGCATCAGAACTCTTTTGACGATGAGATTAACGGTCTGAACAAATCTGAGCAGTTGTCGCCGACCAGCAAGAAGGATGTAAAGAATCTAATTTTGTACAACTCGAAAAACATTTTGGACAAGGTGCTGTCGCCCGCCAAGGATAAGAATTCGATCAATGCCTCGCAGCATGCCAACCAGTCGACGGTGCAAACACCACCGCCGCAGGAGGAGTCCGTGGATGATATCCCACAAGCAGGTGGCAAAGAGAATAGCTCTCTATCCGTCCTAGATGCCCAGGCGGCCAGTGTGAGTAGAAAGCCAGGCTCAAAGTAAACTCCTTACGTTAAAGTTTTTCATTAAGTTACTGCTATAGTATTAGCTCTAGCTTACACTTTGCCGTTGATTTTCCTCAGTTGTTTGTACATATTTTGGTTTCCTGCGTTTTTGCTTTACCTTTTTGGTTTGTTTTGTAGCGAATTGTAACGCGCCACAAGCTGATGAGCGAAAAAGCCAAGCTGCTGAGGGAAAAGCTAAAGCTTTGCAATAATCCTAGCGATGCGAATGAAGTAAGTAGCTTAATGTCAGCCGGAGTCACCGTTTGCCGGATGCAGCGCAGCTTTACTTGTGCATGTCACCCTCTTTTATTTTATGGTTTTTTATTGTTTCTTAAGTATACAAATATGTTGACACGTAATTTCAAATGTGAGCTATCCGCGATGAAAGCCTTTTAGATTGTAATTTAAATTTTTACTTACACTATTAAGTTTTTTAAATTGCTAATAGTCTTTACAATACCAACAAATTTAAAGTAATTGAAACTTAAAAGATCTACCAACCTCTTTAAAAAAATATCTTAGGTCATCAATTTTCTGTGTAGTCCCACACTTTCAGGGATTTTAGTTTTTTTTATTTGGGTATTATTTACTTTATCCATTTGTTGCTTACAGTATCGATTTTTGTTCCCTTAAAAGGCTGCAATTTCTTGGCAGTTTCCAAGAAACACACACTCCATTGTTCTTTTCCATTTGTATACTTTAGTAGTTGAATTGTTTTGTATATAAAAGTTTTCAACTGTAAAGCCAGTCAGTTATAACGATGCTTTCCACCTCGCAGGAGGAGAGACAGCAGCGACTGCGTGAGCAGGCCCGTCGATTAATCCTCGAGACGCGTGTAAAAAGCGGCGGCGGTTCCATCGACAGTCCCACCAGCCCCACTAAGCCCAAGAGGTTTAATTTCTCCCCGGAGCGCACCATTTCCCCGATCCACAATGGAGCCGACGAGTTCTTTGCGGAGCACGGCAAGAAGCTAGAAGCCAAGGAGCAGCCGGGCAGTCCTAGTCATAGGTTAAGTGATCCCAAGGGTCTAAGTGTTAAGGGCAGTCCCCTACAGTCCTTTAACGCGATCGTGGACCGCATCTCACCAAAGAACGAAAAGAGGGTGAGTGGGGATACACTTGATCTCTCATTGATAGATAAATAATCTCTGCATTTGCTGGCAGGGCGACAAGCTATCGTACATCGAGTCGGAGCTGGAGGCCCTGGAGCGTGAGCAAGAAGCAATTGACCAGAAGGCCAGCAGTCTGGAGGCCAAGCTGCGCGCCGTGATGGGCGGCAATCCAAGTAATAATCGTCGCAGTAGAGGCGGTGGAAATCCATTTCTTAGGCTAATCCGAAATAGTATTGGTGGTGGTGATGTGATACGAATTAAGCTGCTCGACTCTGACGACGAGAGTCTGTTTGGTAGTGGTGGTGGAGGTACTTGTAGTGGTGGCGGTGGCAGCGGGGCTTGCAGCGAGGACGAAGATGACGACGATGACGAGGCCACGTCCAGCGAAAGTGTCTGCAACTCTGGTGATGAATTGCACATTGCTCGACTGCGCCCTCGCCACCGCCCGCGACCCCGACCCCGCTCCCATTCGTGTTTTGTGAATGTGAACAACAAGGAACATCCATCGAACATGACCACGCCCATCGTTCATCTGCGCCCGCATCATGTGCATCATGTTGTGCCCTATACCCACATGCTAGATAGTTCCCCGTCGGCGGTCTCCTCGCAGCAGTCCTCCTGTGATAACCTGGCCGTGTGCAGCGATGATGACAATGTCCTGGCATTGGCGGCCACTGGTCAAGCGGCCTCCCAGCGGCGGCAGCAGGATCGCCACCGGCGACGCCGTCACCGGCAGGATCGGCGGCGCTCCTCTCGTTTATGTCACAGTCCAGCTCATGGTGGTAAAGTGCTGCCCATCCCCTCATGCTTGATTCATTGAGCTACTCTACCCAATCGCTTTTGCCGAGCACTGCCACGCCTTACCGTTTGAGGCTGCTAGATGAACCGACCAACCGCCCGCCTGCCTGCCTGCCTGCCTGCCTGCCTGTCCGCCCGCTCAACCGCATACACTCGCTCTCATTCCTCGTGCCGTTTGTTTGTTCTATTTAATGTCTGTGTTTGCTTGTTAATATCTTGGCCGGGCAGCCGTTCCAAATTCTGTGTGTGTCTAACTCTGTTCCTGGACTTGGTTCTAACTGTCCCAGAATAACACTCACTAATCGCACAGAGTCTACACTGTGCGGCAGCTCTTGAAACCGCCAAAGGACGCAGTCTTTGTAGACTATAAGCTAAACACTTTAAATTAAGCTTAGTACTTCACATAATCAAACAGAATCCCCATCACTGCCTTTCAATATTAACAAGCGATTAATAAACCCATTCACAGAGACCGAGGAGACGGAGGAGCAACTCCTATCGCAGTGGTTTACGCTGGTCAACAAGAAGAACGCACTTCTCCGCCGGCAAATGCAACTGAATATTCTGTAAGTTGTCTATTTTTTGTATCTTTACTATCAGCCTTATTTGGTTTCTGGTTTCTGCAGCGAGCAAGAGAAAGACCTGGAGCGAAAGCACACGATGCTGAATCAGGAGCTGCGAGCGGCGCAATCCGTAGAGGACTGGCGCAAGACGGAGGTGCAGCGCGAGAAGGAGCGGCTGCTGCTTGAGGAGCTAATGACGATTGTCGACAAGCGGGACCAGTTGGTTCAGCATCTGCACAACCAGGAGATAGCGTAAGCATTACTACTAAAGATATTTTCTGCAATCCCACGACCTAAATAAATCTTCCATGCGTTGATTTTAATTTCAGAATCGAGGACGATCACGAGATAGCAAGGGAACTGGAGCAGGTCGACATTAGCGGCGGCAAAGACAAATGTGTTCTTCAATAGAAATCGAAATTAACCAAAACCTGACTGGAGATTATACTTACAAACACACACACTCACTTATCTATGTAACTAGTTAGATAACAACTATGTATGTTCGTGGTCGCGTGGTTTTTGTGGTTCGGTGTCGCTTATGCAATCGTTATATTCAACGACAACACAATACTTGGACCATTCTCGGTATGGTATAAAGAAAAAACCAAGAGCACTGTGAAACAAAGGTAAATTGCTTTTGTATTTAAGCAAAGAAATTTCAAAAAACAATTAATAAGAACAAAACGTCCGTTAGTGAAATAAGTAAAAAGACAACAGCAGACAACACTTCAAAAGGGACAATTTATCACCTATTTATGATAACCATCAGATATTGCAAATTATTTCTAATTGATTTTGTGTAAATTCAGTTCGTTTCTTGTTTTGTATTTTTGTGCCATGTCGAAAATAAATCCTGAACCCAACTTCTGACAGAATAAAGGAATGGAGGAGGCAATTTTGCGATAGTTTGTACTTTAAGCATTTATCCCTCACACACACCAACCACAGTACTATGAAACGCTTCATCCAAAAATACACATACTATATATATATATTTATGATCCTACCTTTTTGTGCAAAAGAGAACCTATCTTACCATTCTTAGTTTAGACTCTTACGTACGATGTTTGCTCTAAGTTAAGGCAAAGCGCTTTAATCATATAATTTAAAGGTGGCTTATATACTTATACAAATAAAACAAATTTTAATTTACTTGCCCCCGGCGAATGTATAAAGAACTGTTCAAAACCCAAGAGAAAACCCCTAGCTAATAAAGCAAAGACAATGCTAATCAGAATCGAAAGCGTTGAATGAATAAACCCAACAATAATTGTGAATAAACTTCTAATCTGTTGTTTTGTGTTGTGGGGGTTCTTCTAGGAATTCGTTTTAATCGACATAAAAGTTTAGAGCTCATAAATAAAAAATAAACATTTACGCTTGACCCCTAGTTTCTTTGTTTTGGATTTCCGTTGAATGCTCTCAGATTTTTTTTGTCAATAAAAACTTATGGAAACCGACCGTTCGGGAATATGAAACCATGAGGCGATTTATCTCTGCCTCTTTGCTAAAAACAAACCGTAAATTAGACCAGTTTTGGGAACCCCCTTTAATCATGAATTAAAAATGAGTCACACTTCGATTCGAGAGTCTAATCATTTATTTATTCGATCAACAGGTTTATTTTTAAATCTCAAAAAATACATTTGTCTAATACAAGAATGATAATCAACTTTAAAAGAATCTCTTCTTAATTGACTGAGAGAATATATATAATCATATATACATATATGTAGGTACTGATAAGATATTTGGATCACTTGAGAATTGCTTTTCTTGATTGCTTAATAAGCTGAGATTCCATCACATTGTACTTGATATTATTTACGTGTCACCTTGCTCCTTTGGCCAGGAAGTTTCTTATATTTACTCTACATGCATTGGAATAGAATTCGATTACTATTTAACAATTAAGTGACGTCACGAGGGCGGCTCTACCACTGCTCTAGCTCAGCGTTATAAAACTACAAAAAAGCGAAATCAAAGTTGAAAATACGGCACTACAAGCACAATAAAAGCAAATGTTAAACTGACACTGGGAGCAGCAGTCGCCGGGGAAGCGGCTCCATGGGTCATATCGTGCAGTTCCTCGTCGGTGTAGGTCTGATTTACAGTCTCAACCTTGTAGCTGAACGTCGCCGATACGGGTCGGTGGTCAGAGAGTGTGTAGTCCGCATGGGACTGATAAGAAAGCTGGGTGGCGCTCAGGGTAACGCCCGGATAAACGTTGTTCTGCACGCGATGCAGGATCCTATCGCACCAGGCCGGTCGTCGCTTTAAGTCGTAATCATTGGTGCCCTCGACGAACTGCAATTAATGATATTTATGAGTACTTCAAGCAAGGGAAATTGAGTCCCTTTAATTCTTCAGATAATAACCTTAAAGGTTGGCGCAAAGTTGGGCTGCTGCTCCTCCAGAAGGCTGAAGGCGTTGCCCTTTTCCCTTAGCAGGTTCAGCTGGTCAAGCTTGAGCAGGTCAGCGTAACGCATGTTCTCCACATCCGTGCGCACATCCCAGGCCGACATGTCGCCAGAGAGCCGGAAATTGAGATCGCCAAACCAGAAGACAAAGTCGTGATCGAAGATCCGGGGATAGCCCTGGGCATGGTACTTGTGATTGTCCACTATCTGGTGATAGTCCTCGATGCGCTCTTTCAGCTTGTCATCGTGGGCCGCCAAATGGGAGCAAACAAAGACGGCTCCGGTGCCGTAAAGCGACAACCGAATGCTCACAGCTCCCTTGTTGCCCCACAAACCGCCCAATCCCGTGCGCGTGGCCTCTGTCTCAATGTTTTTCATGTGTGGCACGTGCTTGTGCTGGGCAAACATAGTAATGAGAATGCCCTGCAGCTGTTTCGCCTCCACCTTGACAAACTGGTGTTCCTGCAGGGCGCCAGCGATCTTCAGCACCCAAGGATCGTCCTGGAAAATGTTCAGCACCTGCTTGGTGCTCACTTCCTGCATTCCAATCACGTAAATGTCGGGCAGCTGGTTGTCCGGGCAGGTGGTCGTTCCATTTAGCGCCAGCAGCGAACTCAGCTGCTGATCCCGCGGAGAATGGGTGCCCACATTCCAGGTCAGCAGGAAGATGCACAGATCTGCGATCACAGCCGTTGTAGCCATTTTCGCAATGGCTTATTATCTATGATTAATGCTCCCGAACACAAGGCACGACAAAAAAGATGAGTTCACGGGCATCCAAAACTGGTTTTTGACCTGACAGCATCCAATGACAACGGAGAAGGGGCTTTTAAACACTACTTTCATTTATGTAAACAGCGGATGTGTCAGCATTAGACTAATTAATTGGATTAAAACTGGTGGTTTGACGGACTTATTTATAGAATTGTCAGCCGTTCGTTATTTCTGTTTTGTTCCGTTCGCTTTGTTGTTTTATTTTGCGTTGCGTCCGCCCAGTGTGACTGTGGCGCGACCTTTAAAAACGACTCAACAATGTGACCATACCTATGGAAAAAAAAACGTATAAAACATATGGGGATGCAATTATCCAAATTTACAATAATAATTAAAATGTATAAAAAAAGTTTATGACAATTTATGTCTGATTTTACTTATTAAACAATTAGATTATAAAATTTAAAAGTGGCTCGGAAGAACAAATTTAGCAAAGTTACAAACCCTGGAGCTCAGACACTGCCAGCCCTGGCTATTTCTTTAGTTTGTGTACACACTGGTTCTAGGATTTGCATTAAAATAAACAAATTTAGTTGTAATATTTTATACGAGCCGTTTAAGCCCAATTTAAGGCATGGCCAACAGCTACGACATACCCAGTTGGTGGGTCACCCAGAAAGCTACATTTTCCGTCGACACACTCAGCAATGGTTGCTCTCTTTTAGGGCCGGCAAACCGCCTACTGGTCTGCACTTGGATGTGCTGAAGGATGAGAAATTAGTCCAGAAACTGATGGTGGATGAGAAAAGATGCTATCTGTTCGGACGGAACAGCCAAATGAACGACTTCTGCATAGACCACGCCTCCTGCTCGCGCGTCCATGCGGCCTTCGTTTACCACAAGCACCTAAATATAGCCTACCTCGTAGATCTGGGATCCAGTATGTAGTGACTAGGGGAACTGAATTCTAAAGGATTAACCCATTCATTGCCCTTTCCAGCCCACGGCACCTTTATTGGCACGTTGCGGCTAGAGGCCCACAAGCCCACGCAGCTGCAAATTAACAGCACCTTCCACTTTGGAGCCTCCACCAGGAATTATATACTCAGGGAGCGGCCCTCAGGGCACCATAGCAACATTATGGAGGATCTACCGCTCAGCGAGACCAGCGATGGAGCTCTGCTGGGCCTGCCCGAGAGCCAGACCGAACTGGATGTAAGTGGAAACTGGGATTGCTCCAAAGATACATACCTAGTAGTAGTACCTAGAAGAGTACTAAGTTATAGTTCAAGTGAAAGCAAAATAAGATCTAAAATCGTAAGAATTTCATGGGGCTTTTGTGCTGTTCCCCTTTAGCGAAGGGGATACATATGTATCTTCAGCCAAAGAACGTGGTACAAGTCGAGAGAACAACTCGCCGCATCTGAAGTTCAAAGATTTTTTTTGTTTACCATAATTTTTCACAGTGCTTTTATATTTAGTTAAATAGAGTGATTGGAATATTTCTGACACGAGTAGCGCTTTATTAACTAACTGGCTACTCAATCGCTTTAGAATCTCACCGAGTACAATACAGCTCACAACCGGCGCATCTCAATGCTGGGAATTGACGACGACACCAACATGCGCAAGCAAAACGCCCTCAAACAGGGTCGTCGCAGCCGAAACGTCACGTTTAACGACGAGGAGATTATCATCAATCCAGAGGATGTGGATCCCAATGTGGGACGCTTCAGGAATCTTGTGCAGACGACTGTGGTGCCGGCCAAACGAGCTCGTTTCGATGTCAACCACATGGGCATTCATTCGGGCAGCAGCCTGGCGAGTGCCAATGCCGCCCACGTGCACCAGCTGTTCCAGCAGAGTCTGGCGGATATGAAGCACCAGCAACCCAGGGAAATGCCCCCACCCCATGCGGTTCCCCACTCGCCCACCAACTCGTTGTACCAAGGCATACCGGCTGAGGCACATGGAAAGGTTGACCTGGAGCCCATTTCACCGCTGAGCATTGGTTCCAAGTTGGGTCTGCTGCTGCCAAATCCTGCGCCCGAGGTACTGCCCATCTTCGATGAGGCGCTGGAGCCGACCTCCTCGCTGGCCCAGAAGTTAGCCGTGGCCAATGCAAATGGTAGGGCATTAAGGAGCAAAAGTCTTGGCATGATTAACCTTATACCTGCTGTCCTTTTCAGTGAGGCGCTATGTGGAGGATCCGCACGACTCCAGTGGCGAAGGCGATGCCCTGTGCCCACAGAAAAAGAAATACGCCAAGGAGGCTTGGCCCGGCCGAAAACCCATGCTTGGTCAGCTGTAAAGGTTTCTCATTTAGTTTGGCCATAGTTAAGTTCGTAGAAAAACAACAAATTATCGAAAATCCTACTACAGATTTCATAAAAGTACACAAGACTAGGCATCCTTGTGAGCAATGGTCGGCGCTTGGAAAGAATTATACAGGCACTGTATAAGTGTTCTCGGCATCCTTTTCTTGCATGCAATGTGACAACTTTGGGATTCTTCCCACCTCCAAAACTTTTGCACTGACCACTGCTCTAAGGAAACACATTTATTACAAATTTATTATTTTTTTTTAATAATAAAAGCGACTTTTTTGCAACCTTTAACAACTTACATCTTGCAGCTGTGCGGATATCTTGGAAAGGGTATCACGTCTCGGATGTTCTTAACGCCAGTGACCAGCTGCAGATAACGCTCGAAGCCCAGGCCAAACCCCCCGGTGGGTATTCCTCCGTACTTCCGCAGGTCTACATACCAGGATAGGTTCTTTGGCAGCTGCGGATGAGATCTCAACATCTCGGCATCACTTTCACGCAAGCTTCCGCCACAGAGCTCGCCAACTGCCGGCATCAGGAGATCCAGGGCGTGGACTACATTGGAGTTTGAGCGGGAGACTTTCATATAGAAGGGCTTCTGCTGCTTGGGCCAATCCACGACGAAAACGGGAGCAGCACAGTGGGAGACGAGAAATAGTTCTTGTTCCTTAGAGAAACCGTCAGTCAGGCTAATGGGAGTCTTTAGGCTATCTTTATTGTCCTGCAGCAGATTGAGAGCTTCGTCGTAGCTCATTTTTATCCATGGAACTTTTAACCAAGCGAGATCTGCGGTGGCATTGGCACTTCGCTGACAGAAATTAAGATCCTCTGAGCTCGTTTCCAGTAATCTATTCGTAATGGACTTTATCATCTGCTCAATGAATCGCGCCAGTTTTTCTAACTCCTCCAGATGGGCTAGTTCCGCTTCAAACATGTAGAATTCTGCTAAATGCAATGGAGACTTGGAATTCTCTGCTCGAAAGGCGGGCGCAAATGTGTATGTGTTACCCAGACCATAGGACATGGCTTCCAGGTGCAGCTGCCCGGACACACTTAGAAAGACCTTGTCATCGAAATAACTTTGCTCCGCCGGCACATTTGGCCTTTCCATCTGCTTGAGCAGAGCGGCAGAGTCGGGCTGAACGCGGAAAACCTCGCCCGCTCCCTCGCAATCGTTGGTGGTCAGCAGCGGGGTGTTAATTTGCACGAAATCCAACTCGTCCATGTAGTCATGAATGGCTTTCTGAGCCTTGTGCCTAACCCTCAACTGGGCGGCAATGTTACCTACGCGAGATCGAAGATGCAGATGCTCGCGGACATACTCCGGTGGATGCTTCTGTTTGGGACTGAAGGGATAGCCTTCCTGGAGGTGTCCGTCGGCTGAGGGCCATAATCGTTTACAGACTTGTGCTTTTTTTCCAAATATAATTCATAATTACCCAACATTTCCACACGATCGGCGTGCAACTCAAAACTCCCATTTGGGGCCACTTGGATTTTACCAGCCGCCGAGATGACGCTGCCCGGCGCCAGATGCTGGTTCCCTGGAGTCCGCGGCACCACCACCTGGAACCTGCTGCTGGTGGACCCATCGCTAATGTCCAGAAATGTGTTGTTCTTCAGCCGGCGCACGTTCTGGATCCAACCCTTGTTTGATAACAGTTTCTCTCAATTTATAAAACCAATCGGAAGCTACTGAGTTATGGCGCCTACCTGCAGGCTTAAAGAGTCACCTGGCTTGTGGGACTTTGCAATGTGAACGATGCGTTGGGAACTACTATAAAATCGCCTTAAAAATAACATTTTTATTTTGAACTTAAATAATAAGTATGACCCTATTTAAAAACATTTATAACGATAGAAAAATGTAATTTCAGTATGGCAAAGCCCTTCCTTTCCTGAAATAAGCTAAACTGGCCACACTGCTAGCATCCGTCATTAGTAAAATTTCCATTTTATTAGTTTTAATGAAATAACGTTGAAATAATGCCTGAGTTGGACGCAGAAACGGTGCTATATAGCATTTTGGCCTTGGTTGTAATCGAGAACGCACTGGAATGCTACATATCGCTACGACAGGTGAGATTTTAGAAGTGTCTGCGTCGTGTGCCGGCAATGTGCGAGCGAGATGGAGACACGTAGGTGGCTAGCACTTTTTATCAGACCGAAATGATAAATTTAGAGTTCGCAAACGTTAATTGGCATTTAATTTATTGGCGTTCTTTCCCCTCTCTCTGCTCTCGGCAGGTGAAAGTCTATCGCACTGCATTGAAAGTGCCTGCTGAGCTGACGTCGCACATGGGCGAGGAGACGTTCCACAAGGCGCGCAAATATGGTTTGGATCAGGAGAACTTTGGGATCTTTAAGGCGGCGGTCATGGACGTGGGCCTGTTTTGCATGGAACTGTATATTGGACTGATTGCCTTGATCTGGCAGTTGTCTGTTGAGGTGGTGGAGCATTTAAATTGGGATTCCAGCAACGAGATCGTTGTAAGCTGCGTTTTCGTGCTGATCTCGAACGTGCTGAGCACGTTCAAGGGGCTTCCGTTCAAGATATACAAGACCTTTGTGCTGGAGGAGACGCACGGCTTCAACAAGCAGACGGCACGCTTCTTTGCCTGGGATCAGCTGAAGGGCTTCCTTGTCACCCAGGTCCTGATGATTCCCATTACCGCCGCAATAATCTTTATTGTACAGCGCGGTGGCGATAACTTCTTCATCTGGCTGTGGATATTCACCGGCATCATCTCGCTTGTCCTTCTCACTTTGTATCCGATTTTCATTGCTCCCTTGTTCGACAAGTACACGCCGCTAGAGAAGGGCCCCTTGAGGCAGTCCATTGAGGATCTGGCCGCCTCGCTCAAGTTCCCGCTTACCAAGCTCTTTGTGGTGGAGGGATCGAAGCGTTCGTCCCACAGCAACGCCTACTTCTACGGACTCTGGAACTCCAAGAGGATAGTGCTCTTCGACACACTGCTGCTCAACAAGGGCAAACCCGACGACACTGAGCTCTCAGAGGATGAGAAGGGCAAAGGGTGCACGGACGAGGAGGTGCTAGCCGTTTTGGGACATGAGCTGGGCCACTGGAAACTTGGTCATGTGACCAAAAACATAATCATCATGCAGGTGCACTTGTTCCTGATGTTCCTCGTCTTCGGCTATGTCTTCAAATATCCACCGTTCTACGTAGCTGTGGGATTCGCGCCCGGTACTCGCCCTATCCTGGTGGGATTGTTGGTCGTTTTCACCTACGTTCTCGCCCCCTACAATGCAATCATGAACTTTGCCCTGACGATCTTGTCGCGTCGGTTTGAATACCAGGCCGATGAGTTCGCCTTCAAGCTGGGCTTCGCGGATCAGTTGGGCCAAGCACTAATCAAGCTGAACGTGGATAACTTAGGCTTTCCTGTCTACGACTGGCTGTATTCCACCTGGAACCACTCGCATCCCACTCTGCTCCAGCGGCTGAATCGACTAAAAGAGCTTGACGAAAGCAAGAAATTGAATTAGGGACGCGTACATCACCATCGAGACCAAAGTTTACACTGATCCCTTTTATTTTACTGAAAAAAAAAAAAATAAAGTCGGGAAACTTGACTTTCAATGAAAACAAAGTATTCCAGAGTTGTAAGCCAATTTTCCACAGTTTTTCGAGAGAATAAGTGACTAAGGATGGCTTCGACATCAACATTTGATGACCAAACCTATTTTATTGTAAGGAAATCTATGCCTTCAAAACATACTAACAGGTAGTTTGGATCCATCAATCAGAATCTTGTTAGGTTCTGGTTGGCTTTCAAAATTAAAGTATGTATTGTATTTTAAGCGATAGGCAGAGGAACCGAAAATGTCTGCATACTTCTGGGATGATCCCTTAATAGTGCTCTACCTTATGATAGCTGTGCTTGTGCTGGACAATTTTTGGGCTGTGTATTTGCTGCTGCGCGAGGTGAGCCGATCCGATGGCCTCGCAGCTTTAAAACCCATCTCTCTTTCTGTTTCAGATTCATGTCGCCTACAAAGTGGATACAGTTCCGGACGTGATCAAACCGTTTTTGCCGCAGGAGCTTTATGACAGGATGCGTGTCTACAAGATCCACAAGGCCTGGCTCACGATTGTTAACGCCCTGATTGCTGTGGTCCTGTTGGGTGTGCTGGAGCTCTACTTTGGCTTCTACCCTTGGCTGTGGGGCCTGGCCGCAAATTGTGCCCTGGGCGAATGGATGAAGCACGAGGCTTGCGTCTCAGTGATCTTTGTGGTGATGCTGAGCTTTTACCTCTGGCTAAAGAACCTTCCAGCCATATTATACGAGAAGATGTGTATAAGAAAATTGCAGCAGAGGACAAAGCCACCGTTCCTCATTAGAATCTGCCAATTCATGTTCGAACTTATCCTGGGACTGATTGTCACTATTATAATGGTGGTGGTGCTGGTCTTCACGTTTATCGGCTTGGGCCCATTTGCCCCGTTGGCTCTGTACTTCCAAATGGTAGTCATTACAGTCACGTTAATTCTGCTGATACCAATTTTCATCGATCCGTTCATGGGCAGGCGTGTGCCGCTGGAAAATGGAGCCCTGCGCTCGTCACTGGAGGGGCTCACACGCCAGGCAGGCTTTCCTTTGCGTCAGGTTCACATCATCCGAGTTCACGATCCGAATGCCGGCAGTAATGCCTTCTTCTACGGCAGCTGTTGCCTTAAGAGGATCGTGATCTTCGATACCCTGTTGCTGAACCGAGGCCAAAGGGACTTATCCAATCTAGACCCAGAGGAGGTGGGCAAGGGGCTGACGGACGCCCAGGTAACCGCTGTGGTGGCTCACGAACTGGGTCATTGGAAAAACGGTCACTTCTATAAGGCCCTCATAACGTTCCAGCTGCACCTGGCACTGACCATAATCCTGTTTGCCTTCGTCTTTCCCCACGGACCCATTTACCAGGCGGTGGGATTCGAAGAGGGCTTGCAGCCCAGCATCGTTGGACTCTTAATCATCTTCGGTTTCGTTCTGACGCCCTATATGACGCTGATCAACTTCGGTATGCTGAGCATGACTCGCGGGTTCGAGTACCAAGCGGATAGGTATGCCTTCCGGATGGGATATGCCGCGGATCTGCGCCTCGCGCTACTCAAGCTGTATGCGGATAACCTGGCGTTCCCCGTATCGGACCGCTGTTACTCCCAGTGGCATCACACTCATCCCACCATGTTGGAGCGCCTGGATCGGCTGAGAAGCCTCCAGAGTCAGTGAATAGTTTGACTCCCCTCCCTCCTTTTTGAAACATGGTAGGCTCTGGCCGAAAAGTATCTGTATGGGCTATAAAAGATATATTCCTTGAATACTACTGACTGCTCTTCTTGTTTGAGGGGGAACATGCTCAGTTTTGATGGCATTCTACGACACGTGGCCGAAGGTAGATCCAGTGATAGTACTAATCATCCTGTGTCTGATCGTGGTGGTTGACCGCGTCTGGGAGATAGTTATTACCAAGAGACAGGTAAGCGGGGTAGACACTCAATGGACTGATCTCGGAATCTCTCTCTGTCTGATTGCAGCAACTGGTGTGTGTGAACACGGTCATGGTGCCGGAGGAGCTGCGGGGCATTATTCCTCCGGAGATATATTATCGAGCCCGCGTCTACGAGCTGCACAAAACGGAGTTGCTGATCTGGAAACACTTTATTGATTTGATCATCACACTGCTCGAGCTGTGCCTGGGCTTCTATCCCTTCCTCTGGGGCCTGGCCGCCATGACGCTGAAACCAATCACCGCCAAAGAGATCTTTGTTAGCCTGGTCTTTGTCTTCTACCTGACCATCTACATCTGCCTGCGTTTCCTGCCCGTGCTCCTCTACGACAAGTGTCTGCTGGAGCTGCGCTATGGCCTAGCGGGAAGATTTCCGTGGTACCTCTACTTACTCGTGGGCATTCTGGCCATTGTCCTAAGCCAGCTCATTCTCCTCCCTGTAACGGCGATAATCGTGTTTGGCGTCAAGTTGATTGGATACTTTTTCTTCCTCTGGTTCTGGCTGTTTTGGGCCGTGTTCACCCTGCTGCTGGTCTTCTTTCTGCCCTACTGCTGCATTCCGTGTATTGGAAGACAAGTTGTCCTGCCGGGGGGTACCCCTCTTTATGATGAAGTGAAGCGCGTCTGCGATTGGGTTGGCTTTCCCATGAAACGGGTGTTCATCATCAGGACCAGGTCCATGCAGTACAGCAATGCATACTTCTACGGTAGTTGCTGCCTAAAGCGGATCGTGATCTTCGACACCCTGCTGCTGAATAAAGGAAAGGACCCGAGTGAATTGGCTCCCTATGAGGTAGGTCGAGGACTGACCAACATCCAGGTGGCGGGTGTGGTGTGCCACGAGCTGGGCCATTGGAAGCACGGCCACTTCTACAAGGCCACGATTATCATGAAGTTGCACTTCCTCATTACCATGATACTTTTCGGATTGTTCTTTCATTGCCCGCAACTGTACATGGCGGTGGGTTTTCAGGCCGGACTCTGTCCTATAATAGTGGGCTTCATCATTGTCCTGAGGTTCGCCCTCACTCCGTACCTCACCTTGGCCAACGTTCTGATGCTGTGGAATCTGCGGCGCTTTGAGTATGCAGCCGATCGCTTTGCCCACCGCATGGGCTACTCCATGCAGCTGAGGATGGCCCTTGTCAAGATCTATGCGGATCACATGAGCTTCCCGGTGTACGACAAATGCTACGCCGTGTGGCATCACACTCATCCCACGATCCTCCAGAGGTTGGAATATCAGCATAAGCTGGACGTGAAGGCGGTTCAGGACATGCAGAGGAACGCATAGCACCCTGGAGTCACACTATACACTCAGTAGTCCCCGAAAGTTGCGTCGCTGTTTGATTTTTGTCACTGTTTTTGTCAGTGTCTCTATATTTCCTGTCAAATTGTCCGTATGCATAGCACTCAAATTTCCACGACCTGCTGCAGGTCTATTACCAAATTGGTGGTCAGCATCGGCAGTGGGTGAGTAGAGGATGTCCCGAACTTTGAAGCGTTTTTTATGCGTTCCCTCTTTTATACTCAGTCTCTGTAAGGCTTTGACTTCAATAAAATTGTAATTGTCGCTCAGAAAAGACCTATGATTTTAACTTGGAGTGTGTTAATGTAAAAATGATTTCAATTTACTTGAAATTCTTCAACAAAAATTATTTCGTTCTCTACAACTTAAAAACCCTTAGCGAGACTTACATAAACTATGCAGATGCCACCGCTCGCTATTTCTACACGAACCCCTCCTGGATTACTATTCGTGGTGGACTGATGGATCTCAACATGAAAGTTGAACCCGCTGCCAAAGATTATATCAAGCAAGCGACGGCCTTCTTGGAGAGACATTTCGGAAGAAAGCCAACTGTCAGGGCCTCCCAGGACAGCCAGCAGCGCCTTGGGTCGTTGCAGTTGAATGCCTTGGAGGCCAACAGTGATGGCAATTTAGAGGAGGACGACGAGCAGCGGGTTGTCTGGCATAGCTGTCTATTAGAAGAAGTGACCCTACCGCCCAGTCAATGTGCGCATATCATAGAATGGATACCTCCCGAGACAGAATCCCCAAGGATTTCCAATCGTTCTTGGCACTTGGAAAACTGCATGGCCTGGCATCTAATTGTTAGCCACAGGAATGAACAGGCCAAGTGGTGAGTGGATGCTACCGTGATTCCTTATGGTTTAAGTTTCTGAATTCCTTGTAAATCTCTTAAGCTATTGCCAACGCATCAAACGATTCATGGACAAGGTCAACACAGTCATCGACCTAGAAGTGGAGCTAGATGAATCCTTGGTGGATTTTTCGTCTCTGTCTCCTATGTTGACCGAGCATGTGATGACTGCCAACGAAGTGCTGAGGAAACTGAACGATCTCCTGGATCTTCAGGACAAACGCAACCGTCGATACAAACTCCAGTTAATGTACAAAAGTTGAACGAATGCCCTCGGTTGGAGTGCTGACCCCTTGATGTTTGCATAGATTGTATTTATTTATTATTAAAACATTTCTGTTGTATTTTCATAGTATTTAGACATGTATCCATATAGATATTCGATATTTGTTTGTATATAGAGAAAGTCCGTTTCGAAGCTTTACATGCATGTGGTTTCTGAACAATATCTTAGGATTAGCATAAGTACCATATAGAGTTGTATCGTAATTAGTTAATGTATAAGTTAAGTTGGCATTTTGTTGCATATCCGGGTAACTAGCCGGGTTTCATTTTTAAAACTGATTGAAATATGTATTTCTCCAATTTAGTGTTATTCAAAGCTATAGGACAAGTTGTGCCATTCGGATCTGCTTAACCTATTTCATATTGGAATTTTAAAAATGAACCCCTGGGCGAATTCCGTTTGAAGGTTGTACCAATTTCCTTGTCTTGGCTTTAAAGCTTAATAGTATTAGATCGGGTTTGAAAATATATAGAGTAATAGCCTTGGAAAGTAGGGTTAAGGGGGAGAGGGTTCAACCAAGTGGCATATGTTTATATATATAGCTATAGCACCTTGAAAAACATTAGATAGTTCGTGGCTTCGTAGGTTAACTTGAAGTTTTCGCTTAAATTTAATTTGCGATTATTGGCCTAAGCAGGTAACTCAAATGGAAATGTTTGCCATCTGCTCGGAATCTGCGCCTCGTAATCTTCCATTGCCATTCTCGTCACTCGAAGCGGCGACAAGGACGAGTGTCGTGCTCGTCCTCCGGCGGCATGTCCCCTCCCCTGCATGACAGTGTCACATTCAGGTGGGCGATGCATTAGTGGCGTCCTCCCTCAGGCTGTTGCTGCAAGTGGCCCTTGATTGATTGATTGATGTTGGCGGCATGTGGGGCTTACATGTAGCATGTATATATGTGGTAGCCCCGCCCAGAATCGGTTGGAAATTGAGGCTTGGCAAGGGATACGCGTTACGTTGGCCGAGTTAAAAGATACTTTCACAATTATTAACAACAATTATCTACAGATTGTAGCCACATACATATATGTTTGTGTTTATACTGCGTACTTTATACTTATATAATCGCAAATAACGCTTGACGGCCGACTCTTCCGTGTCCTTAAATATAGCTACTTTTATTTCAAGTATTTTAATTGGTAATTAAATAAAGTACTTTATGCAAATACACATAGAAAATATAAATACATATATATACTCGTAATATAATAATATAAAATCGATGTACTGATCTTGATGTTATCATTTCCTAATTGTTTACTTTAAGTGGCTCGATTCAGTGTTGCAAATTGTTTGTTTGATTGGAATTTTCTCCGCTTTTGTTTTCTTAGTTATCTGCTCTTTGTTTTGGTTTGACTTGGGGAAATATATACTCTCAACAGGCTTAACGTACGATAAACATTTATTTAAGATTGAAACATTTATGTTATATTTATTTTTACCAATAGCTTCTTTTTGCTTTGGGTAGGATCTCTGACTCTCCCGCAGGATCCTGTCCCTAAGCCAAAATCTTCATCATTGCTGCCCTATTTGGATGCAGTTCTAAAGTAAACAATTGCCTCGATGCCCACTATGGCCTCGCTCCCGGATTTACCTCGCTTTTTTTTATTATTTGTTGACAAAAATAGAGTCGCCTAAAATCTCTCTGTTTGGGATATTTTCTCGCGAGAGCCCTACGGCTTACTCCTCCTCGTCTGGCGACATTTTGGCCAGTGTCAGCAGGATCATGGTCAGCTCCTTGCGCGAAATCTTGCCATGCTTGTCGGTGCCCACGCCTCGCATGATGGTCTCCTCGAAGGCAGCCAGATCCTGGGCATCGTAGTCGTCCTTTTAGGAAGTTATTAATAACATAAATACGTTTACATATATAGTTAAAGTATGTTTTTATTTTAAGCTAAGGACCTACCTTCTTCACCAACTCCAAGAGATCCTTGAGGAAGCCTTTGAGCTCCTCGTTCTCAATGGTGCCACTGTTGTCCTGCAGGAATATTGATGGGTTTTTAATTAATTTTAATAAATTAAAATATTTTTTATTCATGAATTTGAAGTAGCTTTTTCTTACCCGATCGTAGAGCGAGAAGACCTTTTCTATATCTTCTTTGGTCAACTTTGTGGCGCCCTGTGGAAAGAGTTTAACAATTACTAACTAGCACTATGAAATATAGGATATATAGTAATATTTTTTAAATACATCTTTCACACACAGGTTTATTTATAAGTATTTTTCAAAATACAGACTGAGCATACTTCAAAATTCCTTAGAAATTAAATAAGTTAAATTATTTTTAAAACTTGGTTTTGAAGATCCATAGAAGATATTTTTTGAGCCAAACTACTATAAACATAAATCTTAAGTTTGATTCCTCTTTAATTTAAGTATGCTAAATCTTGTATCAACAAGTAAACAAATGTTTAATGCGGCTCAAAGTTGTGGGGTAAATCGTAGCATACTTTTCAGGTGCTAGGATTATACAGCAACTTCTTGACAGGATTCTCCTGGAATGTCGCTATCGTTTCCCGTATAAACTATCATAGATCTAAGCTACTAAATCGTGGCGTGTCTGTTTAAGTGCGATTTCTGATTAAATTTTTGGTTAAATACAAAGCGCCTTTAACGCATGACATCATGCAAAATGCTGGCAAATGGTAATAAAAGCATGCTTTTTCTTTCGGGGAAATTAAGGCAAACGACAAATCTTGCTTAGGAATATCCATGCCACTGGAGGGGAATTAGTATATGTATGTTTATGAGGCAGGAAACAAAAAAGGCATTCCATTTTCACACTCATTTGTTATGCTTACGAAGTATACTTAAAGGCTAATTAAGCTGAAAGAAACACACTGCCAATTATGCGGGTGTATGTGTGTGTGTTATGCCTTTGACATCCGCTAATTAATATGAATTATGGCCCAGGTACGGCAGATTTGTCTTTGGCATTCCGCCACCCCGCTCTCTTGGGATACGATTTATTTTTTTTTTTGAGGGAAACACAAAATTTATCGATTCCATTTGCACCCAGCAGCGAATTGCTCGCATTATTTTCTCCTGTATGTAAGCCCCCAAGAGCATGCACACACAAGCACGGGCTTGTAATTTTTGTTTTGGAGGTTATGCAGCATGGCCAAGGTGGCGCCTCAAGTTCAAAGTTTTCAGCAGCTCACTGCGGAGAAATGTGCATACCAGAACAAGGTGGAAATATTTTTGTTATGCTCTACTTATTATTGTTTTATTTTTTATGCACTATTTTCAAAGTTAACCACTAACTGAATCGACTTATAAAGTAATATATTATATTCTATATTTCTATATTTTCTTTTTTTTCTATTAGGCTAATCTTCCTGCTGCAAGAACACATTTTCCTGCAGTGCCTTAAGGGCATAAGCTTAGAGCTGCTAGCTGGAAGTGAAGTTTTTGTTTATCCGTTATCCTTGGGGAAAGTCCTGATAACATTTGTTTTACTGCCGCCATGAAAACGCATTTGGCGCATTCTTTGTGCGTTCTTAACGGGATTAGAAACCCATTAAGTGGCAACCCTTTTCCGCCTCAAGTCCCCAACAACAAAAAATATATTTAACCGGGCATTATAAGAATTTGAACGCGAAAAGCTCTTAAAATTGAATTTTGCACATGTGATGGTATTTTCTGAATGCATTTTTTTCGCCCTTTGTCAAATGGCTCTTACTTACGACTTAAGCATTGCGCCTCGAACGTGATGCTGCCGCCGCGTCGCCCCAAACACATTGATAAAATGAAGTAATTATTTTACACTTCAACACTTTGAAATGTCGGTGGGGCGGCGGCGTGCCTGCCTGCGGCTGCCATTATCCATATGGCAGTGCCACAAAATATATGTATATCCAGCCTCCTGCAGCACACATTCCTCCCCGCTCACTCAATGACTAAATTATGCAAAAGGTTCCCAAGGAGCTGGAGGTGGATTCCACATCAACGTGTAATTTGTGTGAACCTCACATCGTTAAGGCCAAAGCTGTTCACGTACTCGGGCCAGGACTTGGCTAAGGGATGTGTTAAGTGGGAAGTGGGGTGTGTGGACCAATGCCATCAAAAGTCTAATTAGTAGCTCGTAGCTATCATTCCCCTTGGCGAGAATTGCCCTGTGGCCGAAAAGGTCCTAGTCTGAGGACCCTAAATATGGGTAGATTGCAATTTACTCAAACTTTTACGACCCGAAAGTTGGGTTCCTTATCGCTAATAAGCAGTAAGCTTTTATTAATTACAGATAAGAGTACAAATGAAATGTTATAGTTTTGTTTTGCAAGTTAGGCTGCCAAAACTAAACTAATTTGAAAACTGAAAACTTAGAATTAAAAAAAGGTCATGAAATATTTTTATTATAAATATAATGATATGTTTTACTCAGCAAATCAGATTATATTTCATTCGCATAAAAAAATCATTATTTTCTGTTTGTCAAAATGAAATTTCCCTTGAATGAAAAGCTGTTTCAACCACACTGCATTTCGCAAAATGTTTACTCAATAAGGAAATAAAGAAAATTTTCCATGCTATTCATGCATATTTTTTGTGTCTATAAACAAGAAGGCTATTCCAAGCCAATTCAAAGCACTTAAGTGGTTTTTGTGTCTATTTTATTGTTGTCTGGAAAGGATGGGAAAGCATGCTCACTACAAAAAACCATAATCAATAGAAATTCTTCGAGTGTTCAATAAAAAATGATTGTTTAAACAAGAATTACCCAACGTACGAAATGATAGAATTTTATTGAGAGTTTTAATGGGCCACCAGTGTCTATAATTTTTATTTTTCCCCAATGATTGAATTTTCTGAGAGGCCCTCTTCTTTGTTTCTCTTGTTTTATACATTGTGATTGGGTGGAAAATAAATACTTACATCAATGCCCTCCTTTTAGTGTGTGGTTTTTATATATATATATTTTATGTTAGTTATATTAGTTCATTGGTTTTTGGTTTTTGCAGGAATGTAAGTGTTTTGTTTTCGAAATATTTTTGTTTGTTTGTTTTCATTGTTTGGCAGTGCAATTGTTTGCAGATTGTTTGTTGCATGTATGGTTATATGCACATTTTTGTATATACAGCATATGGCAAATAGTTTTGATTTGCGGCAATTGTTTGGTTATTTCAGAGTTGATTTCGAATTGCATTTGGTTGTGAGATAAGTCGGAAGTTATAGGTGGGCAGCCCAAAATGTTTTACACGACGTGCACAGTATAATTTAATTTGATTTGTTATTTGTTGTTTGATTATCGTTATGTTGTTGATTTTGAAATAAAAATGCACAAGATTATAGGAAGAATATGCAAAGATATATAGTTTTTGTTATATAGATACAGATGTAGAGTTGGTTAGGCATAGAGAGGAGTAGTTGGCGGGGGAAACGAAAAAGATATAAATAGAAAGTTAGAAAAATAAACAGTTCGTTTAATGGCAATCAAAGCGGGCAAATCAGTGGAAAGTCCTTGTTATTTCCATTTCATTTACCAGCCTTGACTCGCTTATTAATAGATATTTGTTTAAAGCTAGTTTTAGTTATTGTTTTAGTAAGCTAGGAGATCTAAGATCTGGATGCAGCAAAAACTAAAAGTGAGAAATATCAAGTATACGCTTAGTTGAACTCGAACTAGTCATACGCATTACCAATTAGAGAGCAAAAGATTCTCGCAGCTTGCAGGTTTTTCAGCTTTTTTATTTAATCGCGCTAAAATTGTTAACTAATTGCAATTTGTTTTTAAAGAACTAATAAGAAAATCCAACTGAAAAAATTGTCTGTGCCGAGGGAGGGTCACGTTTTCACTTAGCCTCATGCTTTCCTGTTTTTGTTGATTTTGCGAGACATAAAATTGTGGGGACATTGAAAACCTATTCTCTACAGGGTAAAATAGAACTGGGGATGTTGGAATCCTATATCGGTGCTTCATAGACATTTAATAAGGTTTAAGCCCATTCTTTGTTTTCCCTTTAATTTAGAAATTTACTTAATAAGAAATCTTGATACACCACCTTCGTATAATGTCCAGTTCCAATCAATTTCTATTCAATGTTTCACCCAAAAACTCCCTCTAGTCCTTGCCATTTATCTTATGTATATTCCTGAATGTCCACGTCTACACCTATGTATATTCCCAGGCCCATTACCATTCCCATTCAACTTTGGCCGCCCAACGCGTTCCTGTTGCTGTTGCAGCACATTATGTCACTGCTCGTTGCGGTGCATGCGGCGAATACGTGATGTGCATTAGCATAACGCTTTCTGCCACTTTTGGCCACCAGCCAGCAATACAGTGTGCCACATAATTGGACGCCCGGAGACAGAAGTTCCTGTCAGAGTTCACGGGGAAATGGGTGTCCTGCAGGTGCTGGCTAAAAGCTCCTTGCAAAATACTGCATATATCTTCGCTGCGTCGTCGTCGTCCCGCTGCGGTTATCAAAATGCTGATGCATGCCTCGGCTTTTATGGCCGGCTCTGCTCTGCTCCGATCCGCTCCGCTCCGCTCTGCGGTACTAAGAAATTATATAAAAGTAATAACTGCACCTTGGGTAAATGTGCTGGAAACGCCTATTTTATGGCTGCCTGAGCTTCGGATGCCTGCTTTTTATGGCACTTCATAACGGCCGACTTACGCGGCATAAGGATATATGTATATATATACGCATATCGGCGTTGGTCAGGTGCTGTTCCCCTTGCGGCATTAGGGCTCACTGGCTTGGAACTGAGAGGGACATCACGGACGGCAACCTGGGAGCTTTCGATTAAAATCCATCGCTGGCTACATTGTTATGCATGACTCCTGACCTCCTTCTGGACCCACTCCTCCGCATCCTGCGCATCAATAAAACCCAAATAAAATGTCGCTTGTGCTGCGAGCTGTAACAATGAGCAAATGTGCGGCATGCAAGCCCCAAACGAGCATTGTTCGCTGTGCATTGCTGCGGCTGCCTTTCCCTTTTGCGCTTGGATGCCCGGACGGATGCCCGGGACATGGCTGTCGGATGCCCCACTGAGTGCACATGGCCACATCTCAACATTGCTCATGTGTCGGCCACCGAAAAGGCAACAAATTTATTACAAAATATCTCATTTGAAAGCAAAACAGAGATGCTGCTGTCTTCAGGGAATTTTATTTTATTTTCATAAATTGCACTACTTTTCTCCAATCTCGCAACTTGAATTTTAATCCGGTTAAAAATGATCTAATAATTCAAGACTCACAGACACACAGTTATATTATACAGTTATAAATTAAAATATATATAGTGAAATTGACACCCTCTCTTGTTTGGCTTTTCAGGTGCTCTAATGCCACTAGAGCACGGAAATATACAAAACCAGTACCGTAATTACCGGGGAAATAGTATAATTAAGCAACCAGAAAGGTGTTATTTGTGGTGAGTGGGCACATCTGTCGAATTTCCATTTAGTTTAGCACGCAACTGTGAACGTGGGAGTGAAAACGAAAGCCATCCCGGCCATCAAAGTGATTTAGTGCAATGGGAATCCAATTGCAATTGGAAGCCAAGCCGACACAAAGTGAGTGCGGCTTGAATGCAACACTTTTGATTTTCTTCACCACTGTTCGCTGCAATGTGGAAGGCTTTTCTTCCCCGAAAACGCCCTCGAATTTCCATCGAATTTTCCGGCAACCGACAACCGACTACAAGCGCTGCCAATGAGCAATGAGCGTCAATGCGACTGGAGCACGTACATTTGCAGCAAATAACAATAAGAGCTCTCAATGGCAACAGCAGCAACATTACCCCCCTCAGACTGCTGTGGATCTAACCCACTTGATTGCCAAGAACGGAGGTGGTTTTTCTTTGCTGTTCCACATCTACGGTACACATGTGGGGATCTAGATGTGGATGTGCATGTGGCTGTGGCTGGGAATGTGGTTCATGAGGCAAACAGCAAAAAGGAAATCCAAACACGAGGACGAACATGAGGAAAAAGAGTTCGCCTCGGGGCGTGCGAAACGCGATTCGCAAAATTTGGTAAGGGGCTGGCTCAGCAAATTTTGGAGTTTTCAAAGCCAAAAGGAGCAACATTTATTTTATTCGATTCCCTAATACGTTGTACATATTATATATGGTAGAAGTACAGTTGAACTCTTGTGACTTGAAGGAAATGCTGATAAAGAGGCCTAAGAAAAGGCCAAAATATGTTGGCTTAAATATCTTTGCTAGCCTCAAGAGATTTGAGTAACTACTATGACTTTAAAGGAATAGCTAAATATTAATTTGAGAGTCTTCATAGCCACATTTCTGTATTCAGAAAAATCGGAAGAAAGGTAATGTCTAGACATTTTGGCCATATCATTTAAAACCAATTTAAATTCGAAGATCTGCAGCTTTGTTTAAAAAACATTCATACTTTTTACTTTTAAATTTCTAGTAGGATATAGTCGTACATCAATCTCCCTTAATATATATTTTATTCAAACCATTTTCCCCACAGATTTAAGCTTAATGTTGCACAATTTATATCAATCTCAGGCCTGCATAAATTGACGAAAGTTTTTTTCTCCTAGAGAGACTTTAGCCAGCAGCTGGGGCTCAGAGTAAAAACAAGAATTTCTTGTTGTTTTGGCCTGGGCGGAGACGATGTCTTGCCAAAAAATGCCGCTGCTGAACACGCTTAAAATGCGAGAACGCAAGACACAGTCGAATTGTATATACAGTCAAGTTTTGGCCTGTGGCAAGTTACGTGACACTCGGTGGCAGCCTGGGAGGCTGGTTCAAATGCAACGACAGCTTCCCGGCCAAGCGACAGAGCTTCATTCATTTAACCGCATTTGGCATCATCAGCATTTTGGCCAAGTCGAAATGAGTTCGCTGAAATTCGCAGGGAATTTTAAATGTCCTCCTGTCCCCGCCGCTGCCGAAGAAGCAGATGTTCCCCAAAGCGGCCCAAAAAGTTTGTTTTTCCCGACACCACATGGCTTTTCTTTTTGCTAATTGCCAGGGGATCTGTCTGGGGCGAAAACTAATATTAAAGTATTTAATGGCCAGCCATTTGGGGACTTTCCACCTTCTGCTTATGCAGTGGTTGCTGTTTTGGTATTTCCGTTCTTTTTTTTTTTTACAACCCAATTCGAATCTCATCAAATCTGTTGACGCTTGAACAACAGCTACACGGGGAGAAACCAGAGGTGACTAAATTAGCTTGCATTTTTTCAACATCAGTTTATGACTGACTTTTGAGTGACCAGTTAAAATTTCTCCAACAGTTAAAAGAATGCGCTTTACAACAATATTCAGTGAAAACGTATCGGTAATTTTGTTAACTTTTTGCGTTCGGGCGGCCATTTTGTAATAAGTCCACCATTATCTCCTGAAGAGCTTGTTCAAAAGACAGAACGAGATAATAGAAGGTATCGAAGTCCATAGAAAATTTAAAAAAAAACGTTATAATTTGAACAGAAAATTTTTTTTTCTGTGTCCACACTCATACAAAAATTTGTATAAGTTTTTGCAAAATTTTCCCTCGAGTGCGCATATAATTCCCAACTGGTTCTAACATCCCTGTAATAAAGCGACGGTTTCCGGCCAAATTACTATTGCAGAAATTTGTAAAACCCTTTATTATTAATGAAAAATTACCCTTAATTTAGAAAAACTGAGTGTTTTTATCGATTCAAATTCAACTTAGGAACAATCTTTATAGATATATATAAAAATGTTTTTTCAGGTTTGAGGGACAAATTTTTATGTTTGACTTTGGCCCGGCAACCGTAACTTCATTTCAGCGATGTTAGAAACAGTTGGGAATTATATGCACATACGTGCGAGATTTGGCGGTAGAATTTTTGGTTAAAAAAATCTTATAAATATACCAATGTATATAATTCACTTATAATTTAAGTCATTTTTTCCAAGTTGAGGACAAATCGCCTTTAAGACATGAAGATTGCAATCTGCAATCAAAAAAGGATCTTTCAATTTGAGAAACTTTTTTTCTTTATTTTAGGAAAACGTGTTATTGAGAATTTCTCAATTCAGAATAGAAAAACGTCTGTTTCCGGAAATTGATGCCGATAGCTGCTACGCATTTTTTTCTCGCGAAAAATTGTCTAAAAGCGAGTGAAAGTGATAGCACCTGGACATTTTAACTGAGCTTTGTCGCCTTCGCTTTGTTTATTTTTACGATTGCAGACAATATTTTGCTTTTTCGGCGGAACAGCTACTTCTGGCTTTTGGCCATGGCTTTATTTGTTGTGACGCAGCGAGAATTGGCTTCGGGGAGGGTCGAAATCCGTTTATACTTCGCACGGTTATATATATTTTTTTATGGCCACAACTTTTCAATTCCATTGTTGGACTCCCTCAGTGCGGAATTTGTTGTGAATATCTAGGGAAAAGCCAAGAGGGGAAATAAATAGTGGCATTGTACCTTAGAAATTCTGTATTTTCGAATCTGTCAAGCGAAAATAAAAAGCTCTCAGATTGTGCACAGCAGTTCCGAGTGGGGAGAGCGGAGAAAGTTGAGGAATCTATTTAAAGTAAATTGTGGCATAAGAAACATTTGGAGACTGAAAAGATTTAGTTGCTCAGATTTTTCTGCAGGAAATCTGTGAAGTAACCCTTTTATCTTCAAAAAGTAACATTTGTGGAGTGTGATTTTTTGGATTCTTGAAAAATAGTTTAATATCATATATGCATATATAATAATAGTTAAATTTAACAATAAAGTAGTTTTAAATCTGTAAAGAAAATCTGCTCGCTTCTGAAAACCACATTTCCTTTGAACTATCAATCCCAACCCTAAATAATTAAAGTTGGTTTCCCCAAGTCGGCACAGACATTGCTTAGAAACAATAAATATATGTTAAGAAAATAAACAAATAAAATAGAAATGCATTGCTTGATTGAGTTAGTGGCAAAAGCTAAGTTAGTTTAGGTAGTCCAGGCTGCAGCTAGAGTGACGAACGAAAATCAAGGCTAACCTAGGTGCTAAACGTGTTTTGTTGTCAATGGCAAGCCGAGTCTGTTCTTAAACTACAAGTACAAGATCTTTTTCTAAAAACGCGCCGCCAAGAACACGATATTATATGGCGATACTATCTGGTCGCGGCAATTTCCTCGATTGAACGATGCTTTCTGGCTTGGCTGGAAGTCGTTGTCATATCGCTTGGCACTTACCTTAAACACCTGACGGCAAAGGAAGTTCTCTTTAACCGGAAGCAATCTGCAATAAATAAGTTAGCTCGCTGCTCTCAGTCGGGCCTGGGCCTCTCAAGGACACTTACTTGGCCATTTCCGACAGCTGCAAACGTCCGTCCTTGTTGGCATCGAATACTTGGAGCTGGAAAGCGAGAAGTCAACGAGTGGTTGGGCATACATTATCGGATAGGTAAACAGAGGAATTGAATTATTTAAACTATTGTGTGTCAATGGCAAATAAACAGGACTTGATTATTGATTGAGAATTGGCTTCGACACATGAAGACATCCGAGTTTGTTTGCTTCCTAGGAAGATCTCTAGGGATTTTGATTAAGATTATTTGATTTTGTAAGTTATTTGCTAGCTATCTCCTGAGATTTTCAATTATTTAAAATAATAAATGAAACCTTTTAATTTCTAATAATACTTTGATTTATTCTCGACTGAACTTACCATGGTATCGGTGTACTCAATGAGCTTATCCTCGGACACATCATTGATCTTTTTGGCCTCTTTGAGCAAATCGCGCAAGAAATTCTTAAGCTCATCCGCCTCAATGTAACCCGAGTTGTCAGTGTCGTATTCACGCCAGATCTAATTAAATTTCAAGTAAGCAGAAGGGATTGCAAATTAATTGAGGAATTCTCCCATCGAATTCCTGATTGTCACACCTACCTTCATGAATTCAACGCTCGACTCCAGTGGATTATCGAAGCGGAAGAGCAAAAGGAAATTTTCCTCCATGGGCAAAAGTTGAGCCAGCTGCAAGAAATAGTTGTTGAAAGGTGGCACAAAAATACCTTTTGTTTAAATGCGTGACTTGACAATGAAATAAGTTATAAATAGGCGTGTACAAGGGTCCTGTGTTCTGCTTACTGTGTCCTGTTTTCTGGTTAAAACTTGTGCAAATGCATCGCGTGAAAGCCAAGGAAATCTTGTTTGCGGCCTTGCCCGCCGCCGCTGCTGCACTTTCATTAGGGGAAAAGCTGGAAAAGTTTTGTCTCAGCCATTCGTTAAAACTTTCCGGCATAATTTAAGTGTCGAATCGAGGCTCCTTTTCCCCCAATTTACCCTTGCCCCACCCTAATGTAATCAGCAAATAGGGGTGGGCAGGAAAACTTTTTAATTCGCTCTTTGGAGAATTTGCATCTGGTAATTAATGCACAATTGCAATTAAAGTTTATCTCCCGGCCAATCCCATGTTGACAAGCCATCAGGCGCCATCAGCTGTAGCTGATTATCAGGTAAACAGCGAAATTCAACCCCAAAGTCAGTCCAATCGATGGCTCAACGTGGCGTATGAGCGATGTCTTCCATATAAATTATTAATTCCAATGTACGAGTGTGTACGCAAGGCAACCGTAATCAGCCGTCCATGGGGGCTCGGCAACTTGAACTTTTCACTTTCCAGCGCAAAGTTTCTTCTTTTTTCGGGTGTGCTCATTTATCAAAAGTCCATTGTGAGAAGCCGCCCACCAAGTGGGCTTTATTATTATTTCTACTTTATGCCATTCAAACCGAACAGAGAAATCTCCTTTCAATAGTCCGTGCCGCTGCTGGTGCTGCTGTTTGCCGGTCCAACTTCAATTAAAAACTCATTTAATGTGGAAGGAGCGAGGGAAAACTTTTTCTTGGGCAGCGGGACCTTGCTGGAAAAGTTGGTTTTTTTCTCTCGGGGACGAGGGAAAGCGCCAAATAATTTATTGAGGCCCCGGAATGGGGGACTGAGACATTTAAAAACCAATTTGAAAAAGGCAAAAGGAGACTGAGTCGGTGGCGTCGCCGTCTCAAGGAAATGTCATTTCGAACACAAAAGCCATACAGACAACATTGCGCATACGACATGGGGACCGGGGGTCGCCATCAAACCGAAATTTGTGTTTGAATGTGCGGTCAATTTCTGGGGCCTGGACACCCATCTCATGGGGCTAATGCCAACACATCGGTATATACATAATACCCACCTCTCTGATATCGATTTTGCCATCCTGATTGTCGTCATAGGCCTCCATGAAGCAGGACTTGAGCTCCTCGAGCATGGTGTCCGTGACAGCCTTGGGGGAGTTGAGAGCGTTAAGATTAAGGATGCAGTGGGTCAGATACCATATGGGCGAAGGTCTTACCTCCGGGCTAATGTCTGTGGCATTGGCACTCGACACGAACTCTCGCAGAAAACCATCTAGTTCGGTGCCCTCAATGTAGCCATTGCCTGGGATGAATCGAGAACGTGTTACCTTATTAATATTACTGTTAATAATATTATAATTTAGTATATAAAGGATAAACTATTTAAGTGCCGACTTTAGTGCCAAATTACAATGTCTTCGGATGAGTATTATTGGCTGAAACTGACTCAAGTGTTATCCTTGGACGGTCGCCAAATGTAGGCAATGCATATTTTTGTAAGCCAAAAAATATCTGTACTCCAAATTAAAGATTTCTTTTGTCTGTGGGATTTTGTATAGAAACAATAATTATAGCCATTCAACCTCCACTCACCATCCTTGTCGTAGTGGGCCCAGACATCCATGAACTGGTTGGCCGACAGCTTCTTGAGCTCCCTGGACTCGGGATCCCGGTACTGCCTCATGAAGTTGTGGGCCTTCTCGATCTGAACGCGCTTGGCGGCGGCGGCTGCGGCTGCTGAATCCATTTCTGTACTTATTTGGTTTTATTTGTCCTCGTAGGGTCAATTATCTGGGGATGGGATGCAAGGCATACAACAATTAATTTGCGGCCATTAAATGCCGTGCTCGGTGTCTGGGGAACAGCCAGTTGTCAGCGCGCAGCTGAAACTGTCAAATTAATAGCGTAAAATAGAAACACCCACGGAAGCGCCTCCATTCCCCTCCCTGGCCTGCCTCGCACGTACATGAGAAATGGCCGCTGCGGGAGTCGCACTGCGCCAAAACACCGCTGCATTCTGGTGGGGATGGGATTCCCCGCGGCTGAAATGAGACAGGACGTCACCTCCATGCGGCCCCCATGTGACCCCCTGTCACAAGTCATTGTGAGTTAAATACGCCAGCGGAAAAAAGAAAACAGCAAAAAGAAAGCAAGGGAAATGTAAACAAAATTGCTGTACAAGGAGCGTCTGCAGTTGCCTTGCCTGGCGGGGGTGGCGCTAAAAATACGAAGAAAAGCCCTGGGTTTAACAGAGGACTTGTGCCTGATGTACGGCGGAAGGCAAAGGAAACTGCGGTTAAAAAGGGAGCACTTAAAAAAATAAATTAACCTCCAGCTGCTGCCACGCACAAACGCAATCTAGTTCACACGATTCTCTAAATAAACTAGGAGGCCCTAAGCGTGAATTTAAACTCCCAGGAACACAGCTTTCTGGGAGGGTTAAGTATATATATAAAGAAGAAAAGTCCCTCTTACATAACAAAATATAATCTGTAAACAAATTAAAGTGGTAAATTCTAGACAAAGTTTTAATGAAAGCACTTAGAAAGTTGCCTAAAATATTATAGTATAATTAATATTTTTAACGATAAAGAAAAACTCCCCAGTTTTACTTTGTCTGTATTTAATTTCAAAGCCCACAATTTAATTTTTGTTCGGCCGCACTTTTATTGTTTTCAAATCTCTAGGGAATTCGGAAACGCAGCACATTAATTAAAAATTAATACGTTATTATGCTAATATCTATGCTTTCACGCTCTGAATTCCAATTTATTATCTTTCACCTTTGGGCCTCTGGTTTTAATTATGTGAACGCATAAATCCTTAAGCCTGGCGATTTGGCTAAAATGTATATTTAGGGCGCAAACATTAATTTTAACCAAGAGCATATTAAAATGCTTTCTGTGGACATTCCTCTGCAGCTAAACCCGGCTTAAAGCCGCTGCTCAGATGCTCAGCTAACCGGGCTCCGGATATCTGTGGTGGGAATCGTTGACAGTTTGTTGCGGTTCTGCGGTGGCCAAAAGCAGCACTCAGAATAGCAAGGCAGTGAGCATAAATTCACAGCAGCTGTGGCACAATGCACACTGCCCAGCCACCAAGGAAATCTTCACTAATTTACATTTGAGGAACAGGGGATGCCAGTTAAGGAAGTCCTCAATTCAAAGAGCTTTTAATTAGTCTTTGGAGAAGAAAAGGGGAATTAAGATTAAGCACCATAAATCTTTCATGATTTAATATCTTTTTTGTGAGCTAAGGAAAATTATTTTAAAGACTTTTAAGTGACCTAAAGTTTTGCCATAAAAGCTAGTGCTAAAATAAAAATGTTAGTATGAAAACTACACTAAAAACTTTTCTAAATAATACATAAACTAAACCATTTATATTTCTAGTGACCTAAACTTATTCAAATAGCTGCTTACTACGAGGTAATTTTTATATTCCTTTGAAAACCTCAAATATGAAAAGAAACTTACTAAATAAAAACCCCCAAAAAGGTGTGATCACTCCATCAAACCACTTCATTATCGCAAATTGCTGGCAATTTTCCAGAGACATTAAGCAGTGTGCAATAATCGCATTAGTTGGTCCCCAACTTGTTGACTGCGTTGTCGCTATTGTTTATCGAACTCGCTTGCCAATATTAACTTTTCATTTAATTTGCCGCGAAACTTTCCACATTGTTCTCGAGCTGAACACTTTAGGAACTCGTGTTATCTGCCGGCGGAACAAGTTGCTCGCATTAACAGGCTGCGAAGCTGGTCATTACCTGCAAACGGTTTCCGGGCTAGCGAAAAAAAAAACAAGAAAAACAAGAAAAAATAAAGACTTTTCTCGCTTTTCCTGTCCTGACATTTTATGGCCTGGAAATTGCATTACACCGAATGCAACGGCTTCAAGCCTCTCCCGGGCCTTTGTTCTCGTATCCATTGTTGTCCTTGCTTTTTTTTTTTTGCTGGGAAATACTGGAGAGCAGGGAAGTCCCAGAACTGTATACGTACTATAGTTATACGATTATGGCGGAATGCCGGCCAAGAACTTTTGCAATCCCGAGTGCAATAAGGCAAACACCCTTGGCCCGGCTCCAACTGCCAGCTAATGCTCCCCCGAGGGCCGTTGGGGTTTAGGTTACGGCTTTAATATAAATTGTGTAATGAGCCGTAGATAAAGCGCCGGAGGTAGCTGACCAATAACAGAAAACACAGCCAACGAGGGATTTGCATATGAACCGGGGAAAAAATTTGCAAATTGAAAGTAGAGCGGAAAGCTAAGGGCGAATGCAATTAAATTAAAGGAGTATTTCATACCTAAAACTCTATAAAGTCAAATTTATTTAGGTATAAATAAAAAGCTAATAAACAAATCAAGTAACAGATTAAATCAAAACCCCAATGCAACTTTCAACCTTAAGAAACTAATAAGAAAAGCCATAATTTCACGTAATAACTGCTACCGCAAATGCTACTTTTACAAACTTTTTGGTGGTAAAGAAACTTTTTAACTGGCCTTTCCAAATTGCTTTCTGAATATTCAATACGTTTTACTTGCGGCCAAAATAAATCAATAAAACAACAATAAAACAAAAACGGAACGAAATTCCCACCACTTGATAAAAAGTTGTTTCAGCGAAAACAGAAATAGCGAGGACTCCCCCAAAGAGGAAATAAAACCTGCTGCTTGCCAAACTTCATATTAAAATATTGAAATCAATAGGGAAATGCCTATTGAACGCCAACATTTTCGGCTGAGTCAACGTCACTAATGGCCGCCTTGCATGGCAAGGAGCACAGGCGGAAAGGAGCCCTCGAGCCAGAAACGCAGATAAGGAAACCGAACTGTCAAGCCTCGTTGGCCGCATTGCATAAGCCGCGGCTTACACTCGATTTCTTAGTGCCTACACAGAGGGAAAATTATATTTCCTTGACTAAATTAAAATGTAAGAAGCTATAAAGTTATATGCAGATTTCTCAAGAATTATAACTAGATTCCACCCCCTTCCTATGATTATTGGGAAATGGAGATAACACTGACTTAATTTTTGAGGTTCACTTTTCCCCCAGTGCACTGCTCAGGCCTCGCTCCCAGTTGCCTGCTTTTCTGGGCGCGTGTTCAAGTGCTCGGGAAAAGTCTGGTGGGAAAAGCAGAGAAAGCAAAACGCACGGCTTGCCACTGCTTACCTGTCAATGGGATCCGTCTCTCTGTCTGTCTCCCTGTTCCTCTGTCTGACACTGGCAGTGGCTCACAGGGCTGTAAAGACATCACCCACCTGGCCACCACCGTGGCCCATGGGAGGGACACCCTGCAGCTCCCTTGGCCTGTCTGTGGGCATGTCCTGACTTTAAGTGCATTAAGCTCAGTTCGCAATTTAATTTAAGTGTTTTTCTGTTTATTTTCCGAGCTGCTCCGCATTTTCCCCCTTTTCGCTTGCCTTTTCCCTTTCCTTTTCCCTTTCTATTTCCCTTTCCCCTTCCTTTCCAGGGTTTTCCTTTAGCTTGTTGCTGTCGTGTCTGTTATTATTTCTATTTTTAAACACTTTGGCCCAGGCTGCGGCTTTCAGCCAAGTCTGAATTATGCATTAGTGTTTTGCGTTTGATTTGGGCGGATACCTGCAGTGTGGCTATATATAGCTTTAATTACCCCTAAATGGCTGAGAGAGCTTTACAGGTGGATTTAATGGGAGAATGGGTTAAGTTGAGGGGAAATTTTAGCAAAAAGCTTATTCTTTCTATTGATTTAAACCTTCTGTTATCCTTTTACTTTATTAAGTAAGTCATTTCCTGAATCATATTCCATTTACGATCATTCATGCTTCCATGTTATAGCCATCTAAAACCCCCATTGCAATCACTGTTGCCTTTAAGGACCTTCTTTATGCTTCTTCCCATAGGTAATAAAGTGTGAGAGCTAATAGAATCAGTATCAATGTCCTAAATGCATCTAAAAATGCACTTAGGTAAAAGTTGTCCAACTCCAAAGGGACATCCGCCTCCCCAGCCATTAGCTTTTGTGTAGAAGGAAATTTCCTGTTTACTACCTGACCATAATTTTTCAACTTTTACTGCCACTGCACTTGGCTCTCGGCCCTCGGCCCTGAGTGAAACAGTTGTTAAACTAGAAGAGCATTTTCGTACAGCCAGGGGCATCTCTACCGCAACGTATAAATGTCAGCCAAAGTCATATTCATAAATAATAATATGGAAAACTCCCGCTAACACGCGCCTGCACATTCTGACATTGAAACACAGACACTCAGAGCAGAAAGACAGACGGTCTGCAAGTGTATTCAAGTGCAAAAGTCCTGAAGCTCGCTCACAAGAACTGCACGGAGAATTGAAATAAATTACTGACTGACTGACTGAATGACACACAGACTGACTGACTGCATGACACAGTGACTGACTGACTGACTGTAGGTCTCCTTGTTTGTCTGTCTGTCTGTTTGAGTTTTTTGTTTTGTACAGAAAACTCTGGCTGGTTGGAGACCTTCTGTGGTTGTCAGTTTTTAATTATACAAATTAATTTGCATATATTTTTTTAGATAATTAACTCAGCTCTGACTTATTGTCAACTGAGAAGAGCTAATAAAATAGAATAATATGCAAATGAATAAAGGGAAATTTATATTTGTGCTTAAGAGATAATATAAGCTTTGGGGACTTATTTTTATTATTTTTTTTATTTTTATTATTTAACTATTTTATTAATAACATAAGCATAAAGTAAGTCCAGTTGTATTTGTACTTATTTATTGTATTGGTTCAGAAATCTCTTTATTCATTTTGAACACCAAAGGGGTAGGTATTATATTTAGAATTAACCATTAAAGTGTAAATTTCAATACTCATTGTGATTGCTAGACTTTTGACATACTCTTCGTATAAAATATAAATTTTTAAATATTAAATTTGTATTTCTATTTTATTATTTGCTACCCTAAGTAACATTTGCATCATACTAACAACCACTGTGCCTAGCATTTGAATTAAAAACAAACCCAACGTGGTGTCCATGCCTTGTGTTTTTGTGCTCACGTGTCCTGGCGGTGAGTGTACTTTGACTTGGTCCTGCTTTGTTTTTCCAGCAAGTTTTAGTGCAAGGGCTGCGTCACTCACCCTCAAGGGCCTGCAGTTTTTCGCGGCATAATAAACTTAGCCTTGGCTCGGGCCACTTTGGGCCAGAGCAGAAAGCACACAAGGCCCAAAACGAGGGCAGTTGACATTGACATTTGCTTGGCATGCCTCAAGAAATATGTTTATTTATGCACGGATGGCTATAAAAAGGAATGTTCATCAGTTAATCCCATAAGCTGGTTATTAAACAGCACGCCCACGCCCTCGTCCATTGATTTGCATGTCATCCCAGAGCGAGAAGCCGGAGATTTATCCCAAAAGGCTTAGGCCGGACAAAAGATGGGCAAAAGGTTTAATTTATGGCCCAAAGTCCAGCAGCGGTGTCGGACAATTTGTAAAAGGACCGAGCTTAATTTATTGGTTTACGGTTTATTTTATTTTATTTCATTTTGTCAGATTTGATTGGAGCGGACCAGGAGCGGGAGCGGGAGCAGGAGCTGACGGAAGCATCATAAAAATGCAGTTAAAAATTTAAATGCCAATTTGCTAGGTCTTCCTGTTGCACGACATTGCGTGGCAAGATGAATATCAGAGGAGAGAAGTAGAGTATAAAAATCCACTGAGGAAAGGAAAGACTTTTCACTGATTTATGAACCAAGAATTCGGCACAGTTCCACAATTTATGGGGTGCAAAAATAATTTTAATTGCCCAAATGTGGTCATTTCAATTGGGATAATTATAAATCACATACTTAGCCATTTTTTGGCCCCCTCTCCCTGGGCCACACTCTGCACTTAATTGAGCGGCTTATGGCATTTGTTTTTAATAAATCGCTTTATTTATTTTTCCTTCCTTCGCAGCGGCGAACGATTTAGCACGACTCTTCTGATGTTGATTTATGTACCTTGCACTAGCATGCCTCTTCCCCTCGCATTTTGTAAACAATTATAGAATAGGAATTATAGAACGCCGCGTGGAATGCCTTTGTAATTTACTGTCTATAGTTCGCCTAATTTGTATACTCGTGTTGGAAAAGCGATTTGCTCGATTACAGCGGATCAGGCGCAGAGTGCCGATGATGATCTGCATAAACAGAGCGGAGATCTTGCACCTGCTCGATGGCCGAGAACTCAATTTTTGTCATGCGGCGGGGCTGGCCGAGAGTTGTTTACGAACTGCTGCAGACTCTAAAAACATTTGTGTATTTCATTTGCCGCCAGTATTTTTCCTCTTCCCCCTCCGCTCAGCGGGCACAGCGTGCGAAAAGAAAATGTGTGAAAATTGGTGGGGCCAAAAGAAATACTTTTTAGTTTCCCTTTAAGCCAGTTGCTGCCGGCTGCCGCACTTTTATTACATTCTATTGGTCACTGCGGAGTCTTAATTAGCTTGGCTTTGGCCATGGCTAACCATTATTATCTGTTGAATTTAAAATGAAAAATTCTCCGCGTCTAAAGAATAATGTTTTTTGCATGATGACACGCTTTTCTGTAGCTTTGTCCCGCTGGGCTCTAGACAGTTTTAATTAAATTCCCAATGGCCAAGCGGAGAGCGATGATGTCGTGCCACGGAACCTCCCCATGTGGTCGTTCTTATGGCTGGCTATTAGTCTCCGACAGCTGTGAATTAAAGCTTTCAATTCGATTCAGTGGGGAGACTTTGATCCATTTGTTTTTAAAACTCAATAACTCGCGGGGGATGGATTAAGGATTGCACAAAAAACTTTCTGGCTTAACTATCTGTCCGTAAAATGCCAATTTTATGATATACACGCCGGGCAGGTGGTATTTCAATTGATATAGGAGCCTTTGACACTGCGGTTTTTTAGGGCTACAAACAATATTAAAGTGGTTAAAAGAGCCATATTTCTTGTTCGTAAATAATTGCGTAGCCTTAACCAATATTTTGTTGAAGTTCCTGTTAATATCTATGTATGAGTTATAAGTATGAATTTATGATTTCTCAATAATAAAGCCTCTCCCTCAATATTTATAACGAGTACCTTCATTCATTCAAAGGAAAAAATCAAAGAACAATTCTTGTTTATTTAGGCAGCCAAACGAAAAATTCATAAATGATGGTTTACACTGCGTATACGTAATATTGCAAATTTGCGACATTCAAATTGATATACAAACCAAGTGCAAACCTTGTCTTGTTTAACAATCTGCTGTAGAGCAAGGTGGGCGACAGAGGCGGCACGTCGTAATGGATATGCCAGTCATTCAATTTGAAAATTGTCACTGAAGCCAGGACATCGTGACAGTTGTGAGGGTCAGAAAGGGTACAGAAATCAAGAGCTATAAATAACAATATAGAGCGGGGTGTGTCGCCTCTCTGCCTGCAATCCATGGTATATCAAATTTTCAAGATGCTAGCCGTCGGAGGATAGTTGGGAGTCGGAGGAGTCCTTCTACCCAATTACGGGAATTGCACTTTCATAACCGAAAATAATAAATAAGAAACCATGAAAAGAGGACCATGAAAAGGAGACCGGGGAAAGGAAACCGGGAAACGGAGAACCGTGAAAATGAAAACCGGACAAACAAGCCAAAGTTCTTTCCCAAATAAAATAACCTGCGTCATATGTTTTTCTTTAGTGGCTGTGCTCTCCTTTTGTTTTTCATGGAATCCAGGAAAAAGCAGACCCATAAAAAGATCACAACAACTGCAGCTAGTGTGTGCGCTTCGCCGTTCGCACAACAAAAAATTCCCGTACACAAATATATGCACATACATTTTCCTCGCTTGGAAGACCGCTTTAAAAGGCTTTCTTAATGTTTATTCAGTTGGTGACGTAACAGGAATGGACAAACAGGCAATTGTTCGATCCCCAACGAACTATGTAAATATTTACGTAGCTAATAGAAGCCACTTTTTACGCTCCTTGTGCGTAAATAATAATCAAGAAATAATAATAATAATAATAATAAATAATAATGGGCTATGGGGCTCGACGTTGTAATTAACCAGCTGGAAGTCGGCGTGCGGAAAGATTTCAGACTCGAATGCAAAAAATACAAAAATAATAAATAAATAAATAAGTGAAGGAACAACAAGCGGGAAATTATGCTGATTGCCGTGGTATCTCCACCACCTCTTCTTGGCGATTCTTTGGCACTCGGCCCTCTGGGGTCTGTTTGCTTGGCCAAAATACATATTTGACAGGCCCTGCGGGGTTTCAAGAACCGCAGGAACTTTTCCGTAAAAAAACGTCTCGTAATTAGAATAATTATTACCGCTAGGCGTGAATGTTTTTAAATGGCACTTTTGGTTTTGTGACATTGTTCAAAGATAATTACGGCCAATACCTGTGGGCGAAATTCCGCATTGGCAGCTCGACAGCGGGAAAATTTCGCGAAGGGACTAAAGTGCGGAAATTTAACAGCACTTAGCTGACGGAAATGTCAGAGTGGAAAGGTGTGGCAGGAAAAATGAGGAGAATAGGGTTGATTTTAATTAAGAACAGGGTCCTGGAATTTCCGTTCTAGCACTTAAATTTTTAAACCAAGTTGATTTCTTAATTCTCGAATCTTAAGAGCCGGAAATGTCTTGATTTTAATTGGAACCCCAAATTTTTTGAAAGTAAACACAATTTTCTTTTTCTAATTCGAAAATAACAAAAGCACAATTGTAAATAATTATTTTCCTCTGAAGCCTAGAAATAATTTAAACATTTAAGAGCTTGTATTTGTGTTGGCACGATGATTAAGGCTTACATCTTTATAATCATTCTAAACAATTCAGAAACAACAGAATAATCATTATTTTGAGCTAGAGAAATCCCGAGAAACCTTTGTTTTTGGATAATTCTGTCAGTATCCCAGGAACCTTTATTTTCTTTGGCTCAAGGAGCCAGAGGAAGGATTGCGTCATTATTTTCATTATAAATTCCAAATCCCACACAATTTGAATTGCAAATATCCGCCATCAATCTTGCTGCCGCTGAATAGTGTGAAATTAATTCAAATTAATCGCAATCATTGCTCATCTTTGCGTCTGTCAAGTGACGTAGCCAGTGTGTTTGTCTTCCGCTTAATCACCCATCCTTTTGCCCAAAATGGCCGTCTATTTATAACTGTAATGCCACTTCCTTCCCAATGCCATTAAATGCCTGGCGGGGCGGAGTGCAAACAAGGCCTTCGCCTTCATTCTTTGGCCATTTTGGGTCTGACAAGCGTATTTATTTTGATAATTCTTTGGTTTTGATAGTCGGTATTTATTTATGCTACCCGAACGCGTGCACAATGCGCGCTCCGTTCCGTTCCGTTCGAATCAAGAGGAACGCAAACAAAAACATCAGTGTCGTAAAACAATACATGAACGGGCGAAATGAGTTGTTTTAATGATTCGAACATGCAATTCTATGGTTCGCCTGCGAATATATTGTTGAACCAAGAATGTAATTAGCAATTAGGGAGCTCTATTCGGCAATATAGAGGACAGACCGGTTCGAGCAAGTGAGAATTGGTATGTCATCCAATTAACAAATTGTGGCACTTGGCAGCCGACGGCTTCGATTGTCCGAAACATTGTCAGAGGCATCATCTTCAAGGGAAGCCAACGGAAAGGGTCTTTATAATATATATTTAGAAATTCTGCATTATCTTAGCCATCTGCCTTTTGTGATTGAGGAGAACGTTAAGGTTGGTCAGACTTCTTGAAGGTGGTATTATTCTATAAAAATAGCTGCATCATTTTCTTAGATATCATCATTTGAACGTTTCATAATTTGTAGGAGAGAATTTTGACAATTATCTGCTTTAAATGATTAAAATCTTGATTTATGTAACATGTGTGTATGAAATGAAAACGTATGGGATATCTAAATTAAGAACGATTGCCATGCTATAAATTTTGCATGTGAAAATGCATTTTTATATAGTTTTCAAATTATGATTTATTCTCGTTTCTAAAGCTGTAAATATTGCATTTTGATTCCAAAAATTGAATTCTCTAGAAGTTTTTGTCAAAACCGTTTGGTTTTAAGTTACCTGTTTATGAGAATTTTATCAAGCAAATATTAAAGTGCTTATTTTTGGTACAGTTTTAAAATTGAAAGCAAATAAAGCCTTCAAGATAATAGAAGCTCCTGCAAAGAACACCCACCCTTCTTCAAGTTTTATGTCATAATTCTTTCAGAGATTATACGAGGGCCATTCGGAGCTTCCCATGTCCTTGTTTTGTCATAATTTTCAATTTGCTTTATTATAATATTGTTGCATACGTCCCGGCGATGGCGATGGTTAAGGCGACGGCATCGGCGGCGAATGCATGAGATTTCCACGGAGGGAGATTTATGAATGAGCATAAATTAGGGGAGACTCGTAAATGTTGGCCCGCAGCCCTAGATGCCATTGCCAGTGTCTGGTGGCCATTACCATGGCATTGCAACCCATTCCCATTCCAATTCCCATTCCCAGACCTATTCCCTCTCTCCTGTTCATTATTTCCCCGCATCGTGCTTAATTTTGCGTATGAATAAGCAAAGTCAAGGACACACAACGACGTCGACGACGCCATTTCAGTGTCAACTCCTGCGGCTGCCATTGGGCATATAAATGAGGAAGGGTCTGGGCCGCGTTTGCGATCTTGGCCCTCTTGAACCTCTTAATTGAAAGCGGCTGCTTCGGAAAAATTATCACAAAAAGGTTTACACCCGGCCTCAGGCCCGTCGAAAAAATGCTGCTATTTGACACGCTTCCTAGCTGTCAGCGGGTTGAATATAAATGCCAAAACATTTTTTTCGCCGCTGCTCTTTTTTCCTGCGCGACGTCTCAAACCAATTTTCCACCTCTCTGGAAAGCCCTCGCAAATTGGGGATTTTTTTTCCTATTTTGAAAATCTGTGATGAGTTTTGTCATTGGGTGTGCGGATTTTGTCAGCTTACGCTAGTTTAGGCCAGATTTAAAAAGCTGTTACCATAAATTATAAAATTTGAATAATGTGATTGGAAATGTGATTGCAAAGCCAAATTGGACGCGGTATTTATAAATGATTTTATGGTCAATTTAAAAATTTTAGTAAATAAAAATCCGTCTTAGTGCGACGGAATTCTGGACATTATGTAATTGCGGATTTTCAAAGTATAGTTAGCTTTGAATAAAGGCAAAGTGTGATCAATTTTGCGTAATTAATATTTAAGATTTAAATTGAAAAGATCAACACAATTATTTTTTTTTTTATGTTTTTATCTTTTTAAAAAAATTAAATGTTAAAAAAAGTTTGAAAAATTACAAGTTAATACTTAAGCAGTAATAAACTCATTTTAAAAGTTGAAAATATTAAATCCCTTAAAGCAAGAAAATAAATTTTTTAAACTTAAAAAAATATTCTTCCAACGGACATAATTATTATTCCAAGATATATTCAATTTACTATTTTAACACCTTCCATTTCATTCAAAAATAACTTTTAAAAATCCTGGAAAATCAATTACTTCCAAATTTTAGAAAAAATGTTGTCAAATATAGTTTTGTGATATTTACATTTTCAATTGATGGATTTTGGAATTTATGACTTTCCAAAAAACCTAATATTCACTTTGGTCGACCGCTTTTTTAAGGTGGTTTTCCGATTTTTCAAAAACTTTTTCTGAGAACGCACGCGACGATTTTCGGCTGGAGGATAATACACGGAAGATTTCTTTCTTGAAGAACCGTAAGCGCCTAGAATCCTTTGCAGACTGCTTCGGCTGCGGCCAGGTCTTTCGCTTTTATCAAAACGGAAAACTCAACACGGCAGGCATTGGGAAAATGAGAGAAAATGGCCAAAGCGAGAGCGAGAGCGAATTTTACCCGGGGCCAAAGCGAGCGTTGGCGCTGGATGTTGCTGCCACACGTGCAACATGCTGCTGGCAACAAACTGTTGAATTTTGTTTTTTGTTTTCCTTTTCCCTCTGTTTTTGTCTGCCCGCCTGTTTTTCCTGGGCTTTTCCTGCGTGCGGTTTTCCAGATTCCTTTCATGGCTAAAGCAGAATTTTGGCTTTGTCTTTGTGATACGGCAAATTCTTAGAAAATTCGATTATTTTTTCTAGAGGCAGTTATCCCTATGTGTGTGTGTGCAGGGAATCATAAATATACGTATGGAAATGATTTCCGGCTATGCTGAAATTGTTGTGTTTTCCCAGCCACCTTGTGGGCGGGTGGCTCTTTCGGGGCTCTCTAATTGTAGTTCCCCCAGGGCCTTTTGACTTTCAATGTTTTATCTGCATGCCATATTATAATTCACTAGAAACGAGCTTCCTTCGGGCGCCCTTCGGGGCTTTTCCTTCGCATAGGTGGGTGGGTGTAGGTGTGGGTTATCCTCCCCCTCCTTCTCTGCTCTACTGTGTGTGTGATGTCAAGTGTTACTCATGCATGGCCGCCGAGCTTTTCCCCGTTTTCCTGGCCCTCTTCTTCGCTGCCTTTCCCGCCTTCCATTCGCTCGCGTGCGGCTCATTCATTATTCACTTTTTTTGTTTTCACTTTTCTTTGTGCCTTTTCTTCGTGTCCTATTATACACATGTATGTTTTGTGCGGGCTACAATTGTGCAAGGATTTATGCCTAAACCTTTAAAGTTAATTGTTATGACTTTTGGGCGCCAAGGGAAAAGGTATTCCATTTTTTTCTGTGTTATTCTTGACCAGTGAAAACTAAAAGTGTTTATTAATCATACGCCCCATGTACGCCATTGTTTCTGTGCTTCCATCTCTAAGCTTAGGGTCGCATCAAAGGGACAGGGACAGGGACAGGGACACGACTGGGTCCATTATGTAATTGCTACTTTCTCCCAAGAGGGGTAGGGAGTGGGAGGAAGTGCTTTCCAGCCTAATTTGAAAGGCAAAACTCAAGGTGAAGTTTAAAGCAGTCGGAGATTTCAGTCGGAATGTGTGTCTGGAGTGCCGGAATTCAAAGCTGGCTAGGAGATTTATTTATTTTCACTTGTTGAGTGCCTGAAAGTGTCTTTTTGTGTGAGTTTAGCAGTTATTCAGTAACAAAACTAAAGCCAAAAAGCAGAACTATTAAAGACTTAAGAAGTCTGCTTAGGTTTTGTTCGAGTTCACTAGTTGCTGGCTTGGAATAGCTACTTGTTTCATATTACCAAGAATTTGTTGGCTTAAAAACAAATTGACTCCCGCATTCTCCCTTCAATTTCCCTCTCCCGGGAAAATTAGCAAGGACTGCAACTCAAGAGCACGAGAACAATCTGTGAAACCGCGACAGCTATCACATTAGCGATCTCTGTGAAATCCCAGCCAGCATTAGCAACTCGGCTCATGAAGGAGAGCCATAAATTTCCGTTACTAATGCCGCCGCTTATCACTCAACCGACAAAGTCAGAGCAGCTTTTTGTTCTTTGCGCTTTCACAGGGCCAAAAACACACACACACAGGGCTTCCATATAAACAAAGGAAACCATGTGTTTGTGTATTTTTTTCAATTAAAATAATTAAATACCAAATAAATGTGCGCAGACAGTGGCAGCCACAACAAAAAAAGGCGCAGAAATAGATTTTTAAATAAGTGCCCGAAGCATGTGCACAAGATAATTTTTTTTTTGCTGCTCTGTTTTCCAAGTACCCGTATCTTTTGTTTATATTGCCTAATTGAAAGTATTCTTCTGGTTCACAGATTTCTTCTTATATTTTTCGCCTTCTTGTTTTTATTATGCCAACATTTTCCGATTTCCACCTAAAAACAAAGGGAAGAGAGCAAGTTTTCAATATATGGAAAATGTGTAAATTTGTTAATGGGCTTTTGCGGGGTTCGCCATGAATAAAACATTAAGTGAATAAAATGTTAAAACGAAATAAAAGAAATTCAGCATTTTGGCATGCAAATTCAGGGAGTGACGTGGTCGGGGCGGGGCTGGTCCGGGACAGGGGGCCTTCATCACGGCATTGTTAATGGTTGCTTGCCACTTCAAATGCAGCCACAGCGACCGCCTTAAATAAATTTTCCAAAAATTTATCGCACACACACGCTCTCACCCCGAAAAAAGGAAATCAGGCAAATATTTGCAAAGGAGATTTTAGTTGGGGTCGTTCTGAAAAGTGATTTTCTCGCCTGCATAATTTTAAATTCGAGTATTTATTTATTTAACTTATTCCCTGTCTATTGATCGGGGGAAATGCGGTTGCTTTTTTGTTTTTGGGAATGCTTCCTTGATTGCGAATGAGAAGTTTTTATGCAGGCACAAAACAATCCCTCTGGATGTGTCTGCCAATATTCTTTCTGGAGTCTGGCTATGTTTTACTGTTGCCCTAACAGAGGGTTAAATAAGTTTAATGATTAATTTATTCTTATTTATTTAATAGATAGGGAACTCATCGGAAAGTGTTATAGATTTTTGTTTCCTTAATAATTTTATTGTAATATAGGTTTATATTAAATATTTTAAAGAAAAGGTAAAGCAGTCTTTATTCTAAACTTAATATATTCTGTTAGAATTTTTGTTTAGTCTTTTGCCTACAATATAAGTTATTAAATAACATACATTACAAGATTTATTTACTTGATTTACTTAGTCATCTTCCCAAATAAAGAGTCTTCAGGTGCCACCTTTGGCAAAAAAAACACTTCTTTCATCTGCTTTCCGTGTTTCTTTTGTATTCTTATCAGAGCATCGGGAAAGCGTATTACATAACATAGTGTGGGAGTGGGACAGTTGGGGAGGGGCGGACAAGGACGAAGGACCAAGCTGGAGCAGATTGTGCTGGGCTGCCGCCTCAAAGCTTTATTTATTTCTGTTTACATTGCATTAAACATCTTGCAATCAAAAAAGCAAAAAGCAACACAATCGCCAGAATCAAATTCAGCTTAATTAATTCAAAGTGCAAGCACGAAAGGTCGAGACATTCGAGGGAGGACCGCCTTACATAGGGGATAAGTAATAGAGATAAGTAATAGGCAAATCGTGAGATTTGCACAAATTACCTTGGACCGCCCCCAAAGGGGCAGCCAGTGTTGGTCCTCGATGGGATTAGACAGATTGCGTATACGCCACGACCCTAATTCGAGTTTGAAGTGGTTCGTGCGCCGACTTAGTCACTGCTTAGGATAATTGCTTTGCTTAATTAGGGCATTATGTGTGTGTGCCAGTGTGTGCATGTCTGTGTATAAAGGATAATTATAAATTAATGCGATTGACAGCCAGAACAATGAGTCTAATGGCAAAAACGGGCTGAACCCTATGGGGTGGCTCCTGTAAAATTGAAACGAATTTTCCGGACAGTTTTGGCAGTTTGTAATTGAACGCGTTCGACACGCAATGAAGGTTCCGCGAAAAACGCACATAAATCAAAAATGTTTTGCTTTTCTCCTGGCTCTGGCTCTGTCTCTTTCACTCCCTGTCTCCCTCTCTCTCTCTCTCTCTCTTGTTCTTTGTGTCAATCGCATAAAACTCTAGGGGCATCTTTTAGGCGCAAATTGTGTGCGTGTTTGGATACCCTGTAATTGTTAAAGCGAAGGGTTTAATAAGAGTTTCTATTCTCTTGAGAATGATTAGCATTTAAGTTGACTATCATTTAATTGTTGCAAGGGTTGTCTTAACCGGATATGAAAAATAAAATACTTAGCTTGACCGATTGCCAACAAATAAAATAAAAAATGCTATACCTATATTAATAACTATAACAATAACGCAATCTCTATGCTTAAAACTTGTAACGCGGATTAATTATACAATGAAGATAATAGTAAGTATCTTATAAACATGCATTAAGACTTAGTTTGTCCGGAACCGTGTTCCCTTATAAGTCTATCAGACTAAAAAGCCATATCTCAAGAACAAGAGAACCTATATATCTGAAACCTTGAAAGCAGACTCATTATACATTAATAAGGTATCTGGCAGTTGATTCGCTAACCATTGGCTCGGTAGTATCCTTTTTTCAGCATGTGTTGACATCTGCAATTGGCTGCGGGCTGACATTTAACGCTGCACGCAATCGATGGAACTCACTCATTCTTTCCCTTTTTCACCATTTAGACCAACCGCCCCTGGTGGAAAGCCCCGCTTTACTGCGGGAAATTTTGTCGTATTTTTCGGTAGTTGTTTGTATTTGTTTTTGTCCCAGAGCGATGATTGAGTGAGTGCTTTAGTCGATCGTAAATGTAGCAAGTGGCGAATGCAAATATGTTGCAATTTATAACTGGATTTCGCTCTCTGCGGCAAGTCAACGCTGTTGGCAGTTAAATGTTGAAATGGCTATTTGCGTGGAAATATGCATATGTATATTTTTCAATTTGTTTAACATTCCACAGTTACGTTGGTAAATACGGGTTAAAAGAGGGGAAAATGAGTACTGATTATGTGCGCTAAATTGAAATTAATTGACAGGTGGTCTATGTTAACATTGGGTAATTATTTAAAACAGAAAACCTTCATAAATATGTACATATTAATTAGTATGTAGAATAGAAATTGAATTGCCTGAAATAAATCGGCATAGAAGCCTTAAAGAAACCCTGTCGAAATTATGTAACTTATACTTCAGCACAAACCCACATTTAATTAGCTTCATTTAACCTGATGGCCAATAAAGTATACTAATTTAATCATGTCTATCCCTTAAGCTGCTTCCGTTCATTCCAGATTCTCGGAATCTCAATCACCCGAGCAATTGCAAATGGAAGCATAAGCTCCTCTCAAATTACCATCAACTTCCCAGACATTCGACATTGATCCATTTCCCTTGTTGCTTCATTTCCTTCTCAGCTCCGTTCCGCTCTGCTGCTGCTGCTTGGTTTGCTGGAATTTTCCTGCTGCATTTCTTTTCGTTTTCCTCATTCCTTTGAAAAAGCGATTTTGTGGTTTTTTTTTGGCCCAGAAGGGCCATTTGGTTTGCAGCAGGCTATTTCCATGCAGATATTTTCTCTTTTCTCACTCCCTATCTAAGGAATTGATTTTACAATTGTAATTGCTGCGAAATCGGCATGACCCAAAAATATCTCCCATTGTGTGATATTCCCACATATTAGTTTTTATGACTCTGTGGGCTTGTAATTGCCTGTATGAATTCTGAAAATATACGTAATATCTAAGATGAGAAAGGCCTTCAAGGAAGGCTTTCAATGTGCATTGGAAGCAAAGCTTACTTGGATTTGGTATATTAAAAGGGCCAACAAAGAGGTGATTGTTAACATGGAGCCTAGGATTTTTAGACTAGTATTCTTGAATAACTAGATTTTCTGGTTTATGGTTTTGCCAAATTAAATATTGCTTTGTTAATATTTTTGTTGTATTAAATATAAAAGTTTGTTGTGATGGTAATACAAGAATATTATTGCAATCTGAGTCTGATAGAAGAAAGCCTCTTTTCTGGCTTTCTTTTATCATCATATATATATGTATATATATAACATTAGACTTTTAAAGAACCTTTTCAAGTGCTTAATGTCTACCTTACCTAATTTAAACAATTCCACAATCTTCAGTTGCAGACTGTCACTTCTAAGACCTCTAGTTTCCTCGGTTGTTCAGCTTGATGGACCGCTGGATTAAGGGAAATAATGCTGCACAGATTTCGTTGCGATAGAAAGCCAAATGAAATGTGGCTTCGTTAACTTTGGATACATGGCGCAAATTTCCTTTTTGCACCCACAGCCAGCCAGGACATGACTCAAAACAAACTGCAGCTCATTATCACGCCCACCCATTGACGCCTTCTGCTGAAATGGGGTGAAGCCACGCCTCCCATCACCCTGCCGTGGACCCCCCTTCAATTTGGGCAGCAGGCAGCCATGGCTTGCATGCTACATTTTGGCAAATTGCTGGCACTTAATATGCCATGAGAGCCAAATAAAATTGGCAGTGGGAACCAAGCAGCAGCAGCAACAGTTGAAGGATTAATTCAATAAGAATAAATTCGGAAAGAGAGGAATTTGGTATGCTGGGTGAGTGTGAGGAAAGTGTGTGTGAAGTGCTCTTCTCTCACGTATTTATCCAGCAAATTGTGTGCAGCTTAAAGCGCTGACACCGCGTCGTATGCGTAATATCCGCGTAAAGTGTAATTTGCCAGTCCCTGTGCGAATTTCCCGTCGCCCTAGTTGGTTTCTCATCATCAACGCCTGCACCCGTGTGTGAGTTTGTCGGTGTTCACCAGGATGCTGGGTCCTAAATATTTATGCCAGCGCCGAAGGACCTCTGCATCACCCTCCTCCTGCAGCTGATAATGCCGAGATGTTCATGTGGCTGCCACAAAATTCCTGCTCAAATATTTACAGACGCACAAGTCGCTGCTGCCGGGTGCCGCCAACTTTTCCATTGCATCTTGAAGGGCTTCTGCATAATTATTCAATTTTTTCGCGGTTGCCAACTTTGCGATAATTTACAAGTTCGCAGCAATCGATGAAAAAGTTTCCATCCCACCCAAGCCCCCAGCTCGTTGTAAATTCCGCATAATTCTTTTTGTTACTTTTCGCTCCTGTTAAGTGCAAGCACTTCCTGAATAATGAATACATTCAATCCTTGTCCTGCGCTCCAAAAGGCATAATTTAAAGCGATAAAGGGCCAGCGGGAGCGAGGAAACTGTTGAATGGCCGTCATGGCGTATGATTAATAGAACGATAAAGCAATTTAATCACGCCAGCTCCGCCCCCGTTTCGCTGGACACTGCTAATTTGTGCGCTTTTCCCTCGGGGCCACTCGGGGCGTATGAGTAATCTAGCTTTCGTGTAGCAAATAACATAAAAACTGATGGATTTTCGGGGTATACGCCATTTACCCAAACACAAAAAATATTTTATAAACGATTTTTAATAATATCCATTCAGAATAATGATGATGGCCCTGGCTAGACTCTATTTCAAGGGTGTTTCGGCTGTTAGGGAAACGTTGTCTGGCACATATGGTAATTTCAAGCAAAGTTAGTAAAAAAAAAAAGTTATGGAAATGTAGAAGAAAAATAAAAAAGTAAAAAAGCGATTTTGCATCGGCCGGGAATCGAACCCGGGCCGCCCGCGTGGCAGGCGAGCATTCTACCACTGAACCACCGATGCTTGGTGACAAAATGGTTTCTAAAATAATTATTGTATATAAAACCTTTACAAAATCTATAAATAGCAATTTTTGGGAATATCACAGCAGGCTGATAGTTTGAATAATCAAATAAATTAAATTCTTATCTGTCTGTTGCTAGACAACAAAAATTTATTATAAACCAGCAATGTCCTAAATTATTAATTATTTATGGCAAACTTTCAACTTAACTTTAGTTTCAAACTATAAGAAATAATAGAATTATCGAAAATTACATATTTAATTTATCAGAATTAGTTAGAAGTAAGCAGGAGTGTTATTTGATTAAGGTTACAATTTACAATACTAAAACTATAATATTTTGCGAATTATCTGCATTCTAAAGCTTACATCTTATTAATATTGATAAATTTAATATAAAGCTATAATTTAAATATATTCCATTCTTCATAAATTGATTTAAAACCTTTCTCTTACTCTCTGTTTTCTAAGAAACCTATTTTATTTGCCACTTAAATATTTCTAGCTTATATATATTTCCCAGAAGTAAACAAACAGAATATTTGCTTATTCATAAATTTAATTAAATTATTCTTCCAAAGAATGCAAATAATATATGTACATATGTACAATTTTCCATTCAAGTGTATCCAAAAAGTCGTATTTTATCTGGTTCGTGTCTGGCTGAGTTCCGGTCAACATTATTCTTTAATTTTGCCATAAATTTCACTCCAAATATTGTTTATACTTTTCAATGTGCGGCCATAACAAAATAATGATTCTTTTTGCTAATTTTGTGGTGCCAGGAATTTAATAGACAAAAGCCCCAAAGCAAAAGTCAATCAATTGCCAGGTCAAAGGTGGGAAGTGGCTGAATGAATGACTGAGCGAATGAACTGAGGGATTGATGGTTGGAATGACTGTGGAAATATCTCATTTACTACTTTATTGAGCACTTTGCTGGGAAATGACTTCACTGCGTCGCCCGAAGCGTCGGCTGATGAAATGCGTATTTTGTTTGGGGTCTCCGTTCCGCGGTGTTCACACTCTGCCACCCCTAGGAATCAAGGGAATCGATGGGGAAACTTGGTCTCCGTTTTCAATAGCCAATTAAAAGCTTAGGTCTGCCTCTTTCCCCGTCCCCGCTGACCACTTGTGGGACTCATAAAATATGCACGGACAGGCCTGAGTTATCCTTGGACTGGCTATCCTCGTGCCACCCCCCACGAAGTTCGCCTAGTTCATTGTTTGTTTTTCCGGGACCCTGTTTGAGGATTATGTGAAATTTTTGCAGCTTTTAGTTCGCATTTACATGAACAAACTGGGATGTCTAAATCGTAAACAGAAAATGGGAGCAAAGTTCTACAGGAAGTTTTTTGATTTCTGGAGAAAGCCCCCTGGCTCCATGCATAAGTAGATATTTTTTTAATTGAATTTCCCAAGCACTTATAATTATTCCACTTAACATAGAGCTTGAAAAGCATATAATCTTGATAATTTATTATTTATGAATGAGGAATGGCAAAAGGAAAATCCCCTAACGATTTCCTTACAAATTGCTTTTGAAATCCACCGCCTTTCCGAGGTATTCACGGTCGAATGAATGTGTTTTTAAGGTACACATTTGTCTGGGTCCTGAATTGTTTCAATTAAGTGCATTCTGTCATTGTATTGAATTTATAATTGCCTAATGTGCTGGAACATTTTAATGGCTGTTATTTCGAGTAAGTGTAGTATTTATTTGGGAGAATGAAGTCGGTTGAGGATTGGCAAGATTAGTTAAATGCGTTATAGGTTTACCTTTGCTTTTGTGCAGATTATACTTCTTTAAATTCATTCCCAATTCATTTCACTTATTTTTAAGTTCTCTTTCAACTATTTTTGTATTTAAAATGGAGTCCTTTAATCGTGAACTTCTCTCACAGTAGTTTTATAACGCAGTTTCAGTAATTACCGCGAGCCACGTGTCACAGGTCATTAGTAATTTATCGGTGTGTCCTGGATGTCAAGTACAGCGTTGAAGCTCAATTAAGTTGTCAACTTTGGTGCATTAATTTGGAATTAGCGGCGTAACAGTTCATCAGACCGAAGCGCAACAAAAACCTTTCTCCATGAACCCATAATTGTTTGGTCTTGTAACAATGAAATGGGGAGTCGCTGGGGCTGGCCGGGGGAGTGATTTAACGCTAAGGAATGTTATTACCTGCCTATTTGCAGTTAATTTTCTTGTGCATCGCTTGTTATTTTCTCTATTATTACTTGGCTATCCCGCCTTCGTTGTTTATGCTCTCCTTGTCTCACTCTTATCCTGCAGTTGTCCTGAATTTGTTTAACAAGCACTTTGTGTCTGCGCCGTGGTTGTTGTCTTTGTTGTTATTATACCTGGTATTCGTTTGGTTGTGGGGGTATATGGTATTCGTAGAAAAAGATGTAACAGAGAGAAGGTACCTTAAGGAACTGAGGCAGGAAGAGGGCAAATGACTGACCAGGGAAGTCAGTAAGTAAAAATCGATAACTTGGAGAAAAACTGAATAAATTATAAGGCAAATGCCTAAATGATGAACAGAGTGAACAGATGAATGGTCAACTGAGTGAGCACTTTTCATGTTCAGTCATTTTAGTTAACATTTCGTACCATGGTATCTCATAGTCGAGACCATCCACTAACACGTCCTCTCGTTTTATTATTATAGTTATTGTCATTGCGTTTGTTGTGGCTGGCTTTGTCTTACCCGCAGCATATTTACATTTGTGTTTATTTTTAGCCAAGGACAAGGACAATAGCCGGAGCACATTCTAAAATATCTCAATCGCAAGCGCATTCCGTATTCATGACGTTCTGCTTCTGTGTATGAGTACACTATGTATGCACATGTACACACATCCCTTCCGTATCTCCATCCAAGGACACTGGCTCCCGCTGCAAAATGGTTTGGAAAATGCAAGCCAAGGACGTCGAGATGCTGCGGGCACAATCAGAAAATTGCATTTCATTCATCTGGGGGAGTCCGAAAACTCGTTAGCTGGCTAACTTGGCCAATTGTCGGCCTATTAGTTCCAGGACCAACTTCATAAGCCCCCGACCGTGTTTGTTGTTTGCCTAACAACTTTGTTTGTTCCACTATAGTGAAAGGACTTTTAGGGAGCTGGAGCCGAACTGCCTCTGCCACTGATGTCTACATTTTGCAGTTATTTATCACCTCTTATACTCGGGTCACGCAAACCCCTGAGTTCCCCATTTCCCTGGCATTTTCCTCTCTTCCTGTCTTGCATGTTTTCGCCTGAAATGAAGCGAAAACAAGTGGCAAGGACTCGACAAGAGTGCAGCGGGGCAAGAGGAAAAGTCAACGACTAGCAAATATGGCTAAGTTAGTTACTTAGAGTTGGATACTCTACCATAGGAATGTTTTATGGAAAAGCCAAATTAGGTATAAGGTTGGAATCATTCATCATCATAAGGTTGTTACAGAACAACACCTCCACTTCCTTATCACTATAAACTTTTTTAATTAAGATTATCCTTCGGTGAAGTTTTCAAAATATAAAACTAATCTCTCATAAATTGGAAGGATCTACAAAATGTCATTCTTTAAGCTGAAAATAAAAGCCCAGATACCTTCTATAAAGTCATATACCTTATTTACAACATTTTATAGGGTCAGAAAGTTACCCTTTGTGCGTGGCAAACTTTTAGGACGCATGATAAAACCCGGTGCTGGCAGCGCAATAAAGTCATGTGCACGTGCTTATAAACAATTATTTATGCAAAAAGTGAAATGGAAGAAATATTAACCCCTCACACACCGGGGGCCAGGATGGGTCGTGACAATGATAAGGCGGTGTAAGTGGTAAATGTCATGAAATAAATTCTGGCTAGCTCATTTCCGTCATATTCGTGTCTTGCCTCGAGATTGATGGGGGCGCTCTCTGCTCCCAAAGTACAATTTTCGGCAATTGTCTTAATTTAATTTAAGGAAAACAAAAATCCATCACCTTGGCTAGATTTATGCATGTGCGAAAAGCAAATAAAACTGGGTTTCCGAATTTTATTGCCATAAATAAGCAAGCTGGGGAATTGACACGACCAAACTGCAACTAAAGTTGCTAACAAAATGCGACTGCCTGCAATCAACTATTTCATTTGCATTGTCTTGTTCGAGTTTCGTAACCTGACTTGCCAAATTTGATTTCTTTCTGTATTTTTATATTTTTTCCTTTGCCACACTACCGACAATTGCGAGGACTGACAGCGGATGTCTGCGGACTGACACCGTACATCCTTGGGCCAAGGAAAATTTAACTTGTCGGGCCTCATCATCATCATCATAAAAAAACAGCTCGAACTTTGACACAAAAGTTTGTTGTCTTTTTTGTTGGTTGGTTCCTCCGAATAAAAATGAACAACAGGCGGAATTTTATTCGTGTTTCCTTTGGCCCCGTCTTCTTTGCATATTATTTAAATAATAAATGAGTTTTTGACAGTCGCAGTGAGAAAGTGAGCTGAGGCTGATGAATGGAGGAAGGGGGTCGGTGTCGGTGTCGGAGCTTCCTTTGGGGATTTTCGGGGGTGAGGTGTTAGCTGACAAGTGAAGGAATTGCTCCTGTTCCGTTCCGTTTCGCTTATTCGCATGAGGTACTCGCTCGCCAGCACAATGTTGCCAGAAATAAATAAATCTCTTTAATGTCCCCGTCGAAGCTTGTGTGTTTCTTGTTGCTTGCCGTGCCTTGGAGGTGGGTGTAAGAGACTCACGGGGTTCACGAGGTCTAAAATGGGCTTCAGGCACTACCAAAGACTATATAAAGAATATGGTGAGTAACGCTTCTTTGTAATTGATTTTTAAGATTTTATTTAAAATACAAAAAGCAAAAACGTTCCTTCACATGCATGCTAGGTATTCTCACCGGACGTAGTCGCTTTTCTATTGCTTGCCGTCTTGATTTCGATCCCGCAAAGAACCTTTATTATAATAAAATAAAATAAATTAATAAAATAAAAATATAAACAATAGGAAGATTGCTGAATAAATTGATTTAATCATGATAAACACGTATCGTGACATGTCCTGCTCCGGAGTTCCGACACGAGGCTACCTCTCGTGGGCAACAGTTGCTGCTTCTCATTGCCGCCCCCTTGAATTTTCCTCGCTTTTCCAGCTTGGCTTCACTATTGCTCACTCCCTCTATAACACATTTTTTTTTGTTGTTGCCGGCTACACTGTGTGTGTTGACATTATGGTTGTTGTAGTCCGGTTTTTGTTGGTGCTTCCGATCCCTTGGCAGCTGAAATACAGTCGCGGGCTAGTGTAATTGGTTTAGCTACCAGCTTAACTTTTATGCTATTTGCTTGCTGCTCTTGAAGGTAATGAAATTTCATGGCATTTGACCCGCTTCCCCCAGTTCCTCGCTTCCTCTCTGCGTCGTCCAGGAAGGATGTGTCCGCACACATGTACGGCTGGCATTCCTAGCGTATACGTAATGTTGCCTTATTTATGGAGTGGCCGGGCCATCTGAAGCGGCATATACATACATATATCAACGTAATTACCGCACCTGAACCTGCACACTCAATTAATTGTTATTCCATTGAATTTCAATTTGAGGCTATTCCTCACCTGGTCAGCTGGGTCAATTAGTCAAAAGCCGGCCAGCCGCCGAGAGTTGCGAGCTGAAAGTTGAGAATTTATATACAAAAGTTTACAGGGAAGCACAGCAGCGAAAAGGGGTTCAATTGTGTCTGAAATTGAATAAAACGGAGGGCTTTCAATGGAGTATAAAAGTGGGAATTTAAAGGACTTAAAGGATATCGTACCAATTTATTTTCTCACTTTGGCAAGTTGTTTGTATTTTGTTTGAGGGAAAAATATACCAGCTCGAGCGAATGCAATTGTTGGTGAGGAAGTGAGAATCGGTTCAAATGGGTTCTAGACTTCTTTATGACTATACACTTATAGAAATAGTAAGGATTTTGGTCATTTGGAAGGAATTGTTCATTTCGTACATTTTGGGGGGAATTTTTCTCTTTAAATGGTCCTTATAAACGAACTAAGCTCCTTACAATCATTCTTCTATCAAAGCCAATCTATATCTTTAGACCTTTGAGGTCAAAAGATCCCGTAAAAGTGTCCAGCAGATTGCTTGGTTATTACCGAAAAATCACATTTCTGTTCCCCCAAATTTCTGGGCAATGTCTGCAGTCTATTTATTGAAAACTCATTTACTAAGTTATCAAGTTATCACGAAAAGTTTTCGGAGGGAAAGTTCGCCAAAGTCACACAAACACACAAGCGGAAAAAATGTCGTTCCACATTCGCAGAAATGCAAATTGAATTATATCTAAGTCATTGAATGGGTTGACTTCCAATGCTTATGTGTGTGAGTGCTGCAGCTGATTTCCTGCCAAGAGACAGAATATATATTTTGGCCAGATTTGTGTGTAGGTTACAAATTTCATGACCTGCCAAAAAATGCCAAGTTTGCCACGCTGCGAACAAATCGAAACAAAAAGAAACGGATTTCCATCTGCCGCATTGGCTTTTTGATTTAATTCCAAATTCTGGCAAGGACACTCAGCGGGGGTTGGGGGAATTCAAAATCCAAGTACCAGCCACGCCCCTCTTTTTAGCCGCTTGAGCGCACAATTAGCTGTCAGTTTGAATTCCAAAACGGGCTGAATCTGGCCCAGGACTCAGGTCCTTTGTTTGAAAATGGCTTTTTGTTCGCCCAACGCCCGATGCCCGAAAATTTGCTGCAGAGCGCACTTGTGTTTGACAATTCAATTTGTAGTGCCAGCTGGATGGGATGATGTACCGCCCGGCGGCTCCTCGAAACTATTGCCGTAACCAGCTCCGTATCCTGGTCCTGCAGCTGAGACTGTGAATATTGATCTCCCGGATAATCGCTAAGCAGCCAAACAACACATTTTTTCACCCATTCACCAGGCAGGACCTGGCAGAACCAGGCGGGACCGGGCAGGATGTAGTGTAGTACTTCCAGCCGCCCAGCAGGGGCTTATGGAAAATGTATAAGCTGAATGCGATTAGGAAGTGTGGATGCGGATAAGCATGAGGCGGATGCGGATGCCCAGGAGTTGGGTCTCTCTGGTACGTCACTAAGCTGTTTCTTAGCACCATTGACAGCTGTGGAAATTATGGAGGCACTTGGCAAACAGCAAAAAATATAATAAAACAATTGGCACTTCCGCAACATTTCGCCAACGATTTGTTTTCTCCTGTTGTAGTCTGTCAGAAGCTTAAGCCTGGTCCGCTTTAATGCCTGATTCGGTCTTAAACACATTTTTCCTGCCTGGGCCAGGACCAACTTTAGTTAGCTGGTTGGGTCGGGCCAACAAGTTAAGGAGACCCTAGAGGGACATTTAACCATTGGTCCTTTATGTGGGCCATGCACATAGAAAAAAGTGGAATCGAAAGATAGAGAAGTTTTTATTTAACTAAATAAGTAAAAATGAAGTAAAATTAATATATTTAAAATAACGAAAAATTCATTAAAAGTTTAAGGAAAGAACTTCACTTCATTTAAAAAACCTAAGTTTCTATGGATTTTTGCAAGTGTTTATCCGCCATTTAAGTTAATGCTCGATGACTGTTGAAAAACTGTGATTAAGATTAAGAACACTCACAGCAGACACGACATCATATCCTTATAAGCTTTGCCATTCTTTATTTGAGCTTTGCCTGAAGGCAGTTAAAACTTAGTTTTGTGATCTGCTCACCCCGATAAAATGTCTAACAAACATAAAATATAAGCTCGGGCTGGGCATAAAGCTTAGCTGTCAAGGAATTTCCATATTTTCCTGACTTGTTTATTGTTTTGTATCAAATTAAATTGCATATTTTGCTGTTGTTACCTAACCCGACCGCATTTCAACACTTGGCCAAAACATTTTAAGTGCCCAAAGCTGCTCCGCTGCGCTTTAAATGGGATTTGTGTCCTGTTGCTGTTCCAGACCAGGCCATCTTTCAGCGCGGCTGGCAGGCAAGTTTCAAATTTGAAAGTTTTTCGCATAAATTTCAAGTAGCTGGAATGGAAGCAGAGACACTAAAGTAAACAAGCTGAGGGCCCGGGCCACACAAAACAAAGTTGCAAGGGTTCCGGCTTAGATCCTTGCCCCCCGCTAGACCAGAGTCCATAAAATAAACTTAAATTTGATGGCATTTTATGGGTAGCATTTAACATTGAACAATTTTAAGGGACCCGCATGGAGCTCGAACATAAATGATACAAAGAGGCGGAGCCCGGGCTTAGGACTTCGGAGCAAAGCAGAGAACAGTTGCATTATCCTTGCAACTGCGGGTACTGCGATTACTGCAACAATTTCGTAATCAGCGGCGGCCCCAATTTCGTCATGAAGAAATTCACCACACCAACCGGAGAGCGTTCCTCGTCCTGGCCAACGCAAAAGAGAGACTGAGTCCTTTCTCTCAGTTCGAAATATCCTGCGGGGGCGTCGCAGTGGTGTTGCTGGCAACATGTTGCCCGACTCGCCTCTGTTGCTTCGGCATCATAAATATTCAACAAAGTTAAGTTGTCATAGCTAGTTGAAGACCGACCGATTTCCCAGGACGATTTCGGGAGGAGGAACCTCCACTAAGAGCCGAACGAAATAAAGGTTCGATTCAATGTATTTCCAGCCGAGTCATGGGCAAAGGGGCAGATGGTTCCCCCGAAATGGAATGGAAATTTCAATGGCCGAGGCTCTCCGTCATCTGCTATGCTCAAATAAATGGGACGCGCACACACACGGGAAAAAAAGGTTTAAAGGTCCTGTCTGAGTTTCAAAATCATCTAGCAGCAGCCAGGTCCCCAAAGGTCCCAGATCTTAAAAAATAACAAAGCCTTTTGTTTAATAGCGTTGGGAGAACGGTAGAAAACGAAATCTTAGAACCTTGAACACAATGGATTTAAAGGGGCAGCAAAACCACTCCTTAAAAAAGTGAATGAACTTTTTAAGGTCATTTTGGCTTATTTTGTAAATTGGTTTATCGATTTAAATTGGTTGAATTTGAAGGAAAAATAACTAAAATCCAAAGTAATTTTAACTATCTATTTCAGACTGGAGTTAGGCCTTATCTTGAACACGGATTGTCTACAAATATTCGAGTTGTCCTAAATTAAACTTTGTTTTTCAGGGCATTTCTTTAATATTTCTTATTCTTAACAACAAAAACTATTTATTTTATTTATACATTTTGTGGTTTTTTTAGAACCTGGATGAATACGAAAGAACTCAATGTTCCTTTCTGTTCCGAATCGAAGTCTTCAAAATAGTTTCTTTCAGAAAATATTCGAAGTGCATCAAAAGGGTGGGTTGGTGGGTCCCGAAGGAGTGAGCCATCTACACAAAGGTGAGTAATGACCCTTGAAGCTGGATTTTCTATGCCCGTAAGTGTAGGTGTGTACAGTGTGTGTTTGGGCAACAATTTGGCAGCCACTCCCCCGCCGTCTTCGGACTCCAGACAATTTAGGGCTGGGCGTTCCCGAAGGTTATTGTAATTTTGTCCGTGAGAAGCTTTGGCAGGTGGTCGAATTCGATTGATTTATACCCAGCTGCGTAATTATGTATGCCTCAAAGTGAAACTCTGCTCCCCCTATAACGATCTAGGAAAGCCAAGGACCAAAAATCAATTTATTTGGATCACAGTTTAGTATTTTAAATTAATTGAATGTTTATATATTTAAGAACTAGAGACCATGCCTTCAATTGGAATCAACGGTTTTGGGCGTATCGGCCGGATGTTTGCCCGTCAGGCTCTAGTACGTCCGGATGTCCAGATCGTGGCCATCAACGATCCCGGACTGAATCCCAAGTACCTGGCCTACATGCTGCGTTATGACTCCACCCACGGCATATTTGACCACGAGATGTCGATAGAGGACAACAGCCTTGTAGTGTGCGGCAGGAAGATCCAGTTGCTGGCGGAGGGTGATATAAAAAAGATCAAGTGGGGGGACATGGACGTTCACACGGTGGTGGAGTGCTCCGGTCGATACACAACCCTCAAGGATGCCCAGGCTCACCTGGACAGCGGGGCTAAAAAGGTGGTCATATCCGCACCGTCCTCTGATGCTCCAATGTTTGTTTGCGGAGTGAACCTGCATAGTTACAAGCCGAATGAGAAGATCATATCGAACGCCTCCTGTACTACCAACTGCCTGGCTCCGCTGGCTAAGGTGGTGCACGACAATTTTGAAATTAGTGAAGGTCTAATGACCACTGTCCATGCGGCCACCGCTACTCAGAAAATCGTCGATGGGCCGAGTATGAAGCTGTGGCGAGATGGGCGCAGTGGAATGTCCAACATCATACCGGCTGCCACGGGAGCAGCCAAGGCGGTGGGCAAGGTGATTCCGTCGTTGAACGGAAAAATCACGGGCATGGCATTCCGTGTGCCGGTGCCCAATGTCTCGGTGGTGGATCTCACCTGTCGCCTCACAAAGCCTGCAAAAATGGATGACATCAAGGAAGCCATTAAGGAAGCTTCTGAAGGCGATATGAAGGGTATTCTGGGTTACGTAGATGAGGAGGTCGTGTCTACCGATTTTAATGGCTCCCGGTTTGCCTCTGTATTTGATGCCAAGGCCTGTATCGCCCTGAACGATAACTTCGTCAAGCTGGTGAGTTGGTATGACAATGAGACGGGCTACTCCTGCCGTCTCCTGGATCTGGTTATCTATTCACAATTGATGGATAGTTGTGCCGAAAAAGAAAATGACTAGAAACAGTGCAAGAAAGAGGATCCGAACAAATTTGATCCTTGTGGAACGAAAAATGATGTTCCTTGTGTTTAGAAGTACAATAATTGCAATGGAAAGTGAAACCGAAGAGCATAAAAACTGACTCACTTTGGCGTTGAGAATTGCTAATAATTTTGATTTAATTTGCTTAAAAAACATACATATATTGAAAAAAAAAAAAAACAAATTGTAGGAAAAATTGATAATTTTTATTTAGTAAATTAAGAGCCTAAGGAAATTCAGTATTAGTTAAAATAAATATATGCGCATATCTCAATTAGAGCTTACATTAGTTTTCTTCTTTCGAAGCGGACCTACACATTACTGGAGTTCCTCTGGAATTGCATGGACGATATGCTCTTAATCTCGTTGTCCTCCATTCCTCCGGAATCACTGCTCTGATGGTGATCCGCCTCCACAATGATGTCGTCCAGCGTGGGCGTCTTGATCCTGTTGCGTATAATCAAATCTCTGTCCGATGGAGCCTGCAGATGGAGAGGATTTGTGGCCAGTTCGGCATCGCCATCGCCTCCGCTTCCGCTGCCACCCTGCAGACCCAGTGTCAAGTTAACCTTTGCATGCTGTCCCGTAGTTAATTCGCTGCTCGGTTGTACATTCTCCATGGTGGTGGGTGGGCGCAGGCGGGCAGGATCAAGGAGTGAGTGCATTTTGGTCTGCTTTCGGGGAGTTCGAGCTGGAGAAGCCTTTCGCGAATTGTAGTTCTTCAGTTGCTTAGAACTAAAAGGGCAAGGTATAAGTTAAAGTTAACAACATCTATAACTCGAAAAATAAGAACAATAAATAAAATCTTTAACATTTATTTAAACATACAAAATGGCACTAAAATAAACTTCGAGTTATAGAATGTTTAGCGAACTCACGCCTCCAGCAGCTTCAGCAGCAAATGATGATATGCCTCGTACTCATCATTGCCGAACTCATTGGGATCGTGCCGGGCGTGCTCGTACATGTCGCAGAACTGGTGAATCATCCTCTGGCCAGCGCCGTTCAGCGTCACGGACAGTGTGGTCAATAGGAAGGCCCTCAGGCTCTCCGGGGCATGCCGTGAACTACCATCTGAGCGGGCAATCTCCGATTCTAGCAACTTAACATCATCCACCGCCTTCATGCGGTAATAGTACGGTGGTAGTGGTGCCTCCGGCTCCGGCTGAACGATGTACTTGTCCCCGTCGTCCCAAAGCAGCTTGGGTTCCTGAGTGATTTTTGGAATGCAATCCAACCGCCGTTCAATCTCCCGACGCAGACCTTTCTTGGCATCGTTGCCCACGGGAACGTGTGGGCCACGACGTCCACGCAGCTGGAAGCGCATTATCTGACGCTTGGCAAAGATGAAGAGCATCAGGGAGAGCAGGACGCCGCCACTGATGATGATGATTATCATCACGCCCGACAGCTGCTCCATGTTGCCGCCCGCCTTGCTGACCTTCTCCTGGATGTTCGGTGCGACGAAATCGCCTACCTTGTGGAGGCGCAGATGGCCATCCATTATATATTATAGATTATTAAACAAATTCGTTTGCTTTGTTATTATTTGAGAGAAAAATAAAACAGCTGATTGACAGAATGACAGTGTGACCAGAAAATGTATTGAATAAAAAATACCTCAATATGAATCTTCAAATAAACCGCCCTTTCAATAGGAAAATACGTATATATGTAGTAATTAAAATAGAAAACAAAAATAAGTGATTACAAATTAATTTAAAACTCTGAAAAAAGTATAGAAGCGGAATGAGAGTACTCTTGAAATTATTAAATAGTACCAATTTAAAATACCAATTGCTTAAAATAACAAATAACTTACCAGACATTTCCATCTTTGGTCATACTATGTTTTACTTTTCCGGGCGCTCTGCCCAAAAGTAAAATAAAATAAAAATTTCCCCTCAAAGTAAATGTCGCCAAAAGTGGCAGCTGCCCTATAAGCGTCAGAATAGCTTTCTCGCCCTTCAGCCGTTGAGGCTGGTTCCCGTCTGCAGTTTTATTGCTGTAACCACAGGTAAGTCTGCGATTTAACATGAATCACATGCCCGCCGATGATGAATGACTCCACCCATTGCTGCAGAGCTCGGAAAATGACACAAAAAGTTACCAAGCTGGCACTGGTCAGCCGCCTTATGGTGCTGATAGTGCAACTGGTGGCCAATGGAGCTCTGCCGGAGCACAAGCCGGACGTATTCCGGATGCCAGTAGGCCAAGATTCGGACGCAGAGAAGCCGTGCTGCGAATGGATGGACAAGCTGGTGATGTGGTGCTTTGGCGGATTGAAGAACTGGGACGGCGAGTACTTTCTGCACATAGCCGGAAACCTGTACTCCTACGAGAACAGCCTGGCCTTCTACCCGCTGTATCCGGTGGTGGTGCGGTACGTGGCATACTCGTGCGAGTTTATCGGGATTCCCTTGTCCCAGGAATCGCTGCTCCTTTTAGTGGCAGTCATCCTAAACCTCTGGCTGTTCTGCGAGTCCGCCAACCTGCTGTTTCAGCTGACCCACTATATGTTCAACGACCTCAACAAGAGCTGGAACGCCGCTTTGATCTACTGCTTTAACCCGGCCACTATTTTCTTCACGGCCGCCTACTCGGAGACCTTCTTCGCCTATGCCAGTTTCTATTTGATGTTTGAGTGCCTAAAGCCATCTCAAAATTTTACGTTCTTGCGCTTGGGATCCGCTTTAACTGCCTGCCTGCTGTGCCGCTCGAATGGATTGATCACCCTGGGATTCCCGCTCTACTTCTTCGCACGACAGATTTTAATTAACGAGAAGCCCAGCTCTATTTGGCAACGCGGAAAGATGGCTTTAACGATTCTGGGAGCTATTGGAATTCTTCACGGCTTCTATTTCTACGTTTACAGGCTTTACTGCCTGCCCACAATGACGGTGTCGCATCCAAAGCACATTATGGACTATGCGGAGGAGAGGAAGTACTTAACATCTGGCCAAGGACCACACCAATCTCCCTGGTGCCAGTACACGTTGCCTTTCCCCTACACCTACGTGCAATCGCACTACTGGGATGTAGGCTTCCTGCGATACTACAAATGGAAGCAATTGCCCAACTTCTTGCTGGCCCTGCCCATGCTGAGTTTCATGCATTGGCACTGTTACGATTACCTGCGGGACTTCGTCGCCAAGGTCTGGGCGAAACTCACGCCCTCTGGATATCGCGAAATCATCAAGGAGCACATCACATTCCCATTCGTGCTGCACGCTGCGTTTCTCACCCTTGTTTGCACCGTTTATGTGCACATCCAGGTGTCCACGCGACTTCTGGCCTCGGCCACGCCCGCTTTCTACTGGTTTGGAGCCGACCATATGCCAAAGACTCTGGCTCAGCTCAAGCTACGCTCCAAAGCAGGTGCTCTCTTTATATGGTGCACCACCTACAGCTTGGTGGGAACGGTGCTCTTCTGCAACAATTACCCCTGGACGTGAGCCAGCTGCTGCTATGGGGAGGGAGAACACAAAGTTGGAGGAGGAGCCGCTAGTTGCCAAAGAGACTGTAAACTAATTGCTTATTAGTATGTAAATAATCGTCCACCAAATTGAATGACAAAAAATGTTGAGGCGCTCAAAGTATTGGCTTTCAATGCACGTTTTCAATAATATTGTATTGATAGTTCAAAGTTTTGAAAAAATGCATAATAAAATTGTTGACAATTTGGCAAATATTAACTAAATATAAAATAAGGGTAGTTTGAATTAAGAAATTCAGCATTTTCTCACAAGAGATAATACTATTATAATAGGATAATAATAGGATAAGTTTAAATAGATAGATAGCTTAACTTATTTTTTGAATTGCGATATTTTATGAAATAATTACATTAATTTGTAATTTTCATTTAATGTTTTTTAACGAAAAACCGCCACTCTAGCCGATAGTCTGCGTATCGATCTATCGATACGCAATGATTATCGGGAATTCTAGTGGCGGCATTTTGTGTACACACTGGTTTTGTTTTTGTTTTGCAATCCGGCCAAGTTTATATTGGAATTTCAGTCTTTTAATGAAACCCCAGAATGCCGAACAGTGCCAAAAAGACCGAAGGTACTCGGAGCAACAGCTCGACGCCCAGGAGACCGCGAAAACGACGGCGCGGTGAGCGCCAGAGCCTGGATTCGCAGGTGGATGAGGACGCCAAGGAAATTGACCGCCGGCTGCGGAAAGTGGCCAAGGACAACTCCATCAGCAGCGAGGACATGCACAAGGTGGTGCGGAGTGTGGTGCGCAATGATCACGTTCTGGCCCTGGTCACCCTTAAAGCGGAGGATGAGCTGGCGCGCGAGAAGAAGCTGGAGGCGGCGGAACAGCACAAACGTGGAGCCATCATCATTACAGACACTCCGTCCGTTCCCAAGTTGACTCGAGCCAAAGCCCGGGAGCTGAATTGCACGACGGCTATCGCACTGGCTCACCTAAACGAAACGCCCACAGACGCGGATGGCATCGAAGCACTGATACGCGAGGACTTGCATTCCGACGAGGATGATGAAGAATACACCTTTAAGGAGGATGACTTTCATGTAGGTTTACGCACAGATGCATTCCCAATTTATTTAAGCCTGCTTTAACCCCCAGTCCGATGATGATCCCAACACCACGGCCTCGGATTTCGATTCAAATCCGTGCACACCCCAAACTCCAATCACTGCGGCCGAAGAATCACCGGTTAAATTCTCTGAGGACGGTTGCTTCAAGGTACCATTTGATAAGAATGTGATAGATAATGAGGATCTCCGTATAGCCACGAGAACGCGTTCCAAGCTTTGTCTGCAGCAGACTACCATCGAGGATTTGCAGTCAGAATTCGTGCCACCCGACTTGGAGCCCAGCGATGTTTTCGAAAATGAGATGACCGCAACCGATGCGGACTGGATGCAGTTCCTCAATGATTTCACTAAGCCCTTAAGTGAGCATACATTCTAAAAGTAATTTAAATGTTCTATAAACTAGCACTTTTTGCAGACAAAACACTTTTGGGCGACGACGATGATCCCATCAACGATCCGGAGTACGTGGCTGCCGATCATTTGGAATCCGAGTACGAGAATGCTGAGGAGTTACGCGATGTCAATATATCCAAAAAGGAGTTGACCGACCTGGTATCTGAACTTTTCGCTGGCTTGCTGCAGGAGGGAGTGTCCCTGGAGTCTGTGGAGCTCGAGACTCCCCAAAAATTCATCGAAAGCGCCAATGTCTCAATGAATCCAATCGAACAAGTGTCTCGGCAAATCGATTTCGATGACCAAGTTGTGATAAATAGCCATCAGGAAGAGCAGCAGGTCTTCCAGCCTAATGTCTTAGCGACTCCGTGTAATAGGAGCAACATTGGAATGGAGGTGATGCCGGTTCCCGTGGCAGTGATGCAGGAGGGCCATCTGGATATGGGTTCGGATGGAACGCCTTGCAAAGTGGTTAACATACCAACCGATGCTTTGAGTGTGCCTCCAGAACTGATAGCCATTCCAATGCCAGGACAACCCAATTGCTTCCAACTCGCCAAAGTCGCGAATAATGATTCAACGTTCTTCAATGCTTCCTTGATAACAGATACTGTCCAAGATTCCACCATTGAGCCAATCCAAGCCCCGACACCCAATAAAAAAAATGCAGATCGCTACAAAAAGCCCTACGACACCAACTTCACGTGGGAATACATCTCAGTAAAAAAGCATGTTTATGCCGAGTACGAAGAACAATTTGAGAATCTGCGCAACGTTCAGCCAGTGAACTATCATCACCTAACCAGAAGCAGAGGCTTTACTCAATCCCAGCACGACATGCTCCAACAGCAGCTGAGAATTCACACTCAGTTACTAAGCCAGAGTTATCTGCAAACTTACTCGCATCCCACACTTTATCACATGGCCGCGAAGCCCAGGGAAATGTTGGAGGAACTTCATGAAAAGGCCAACAAACACGCTGTTTTTAAGTGCTGGAACTTGAAAGAAGCCGTTCAGTTGGTCAGAAAGTGGGAGCACGATCTCTGCAGTACGGAGTTTGAGGAAGAAAACGCTAAGATGATGGAGTTCATTAACAAGGAAACGGATTTGACGTGAGTTTATAAATATTTCTGTGTGGGTTTGCAAAACTTTCTAATTATTTTCTCCCTCCTTCCATAGCGATGGTCACACGCGACAGGTGCCGAGGCTGGCCCCTCGTATCATGGATCTCATGCTGGACAGTCGCGTTTTCATGTATCCGCAGTACCTGCCACGAATGGCATTCCAGCCCAAACTGACCCAGATCACAGCCTATGCCCCATCCGAGTATCAGCTCATTGCTATGGGTCTGGAGAAGCACATGACGGCCATTAGAAATTTAAAGAGACCTCTGCGAAAGGGTGCCGATCCTATAAGCATTTGCTGCAAACGAATGGCCAAGGATACGATTTGTGGAAAGACGGCTCGTCGGATATTTATGAAGATCAACGAGTTGCGCGCCATGGAGCAGTATAATCCCGTAAAATATTTCTTGGATCGAGAGCGAGCGCCGCCCGTGAGTAACATCCTTTGGGGCTTCGAAAACGGGTTGGTGAAGACGCCTCGGGAGCGTTTCCACGAGCTGCCCAGCGGCTGGCAATACTACATTCAGGTGAGAAATATGTTCAATTTACATCGTTTAACATTTTAATTAGCGTTGAAAAAGGTGGAAATCTCAAGGGAAAATACGTAGGGAGAGACTATTACGATTAGCTTAGTTAGTGGCCCACCCGATCTCTGGGTATGAGACGCAGTTCGGATCCGTGCTTGAGGAATACATTTCCAGCTGTTTGCTGAGGACTGATGCCAATGCCGTCGTCCGTGATGATGGCGCTCGTCTCTGCCGGCACTTTAAACTCCTCCGAGGCGAATTTCAGCACGGCCGTAAAGGGAGTTCCCTCCGGGACGCTGAGCACCTTAAAGGGCAGCTTGGGGTCCGAAGTTAGGGTGATTTTGAAGGTTACTTTGCTCATGTTGGAATGTGCAGACGTGGTCAGTTTTCGATTCTCCTGGGTTTGATTGGTTCCCGGTGTTTTACACGAACGGAATCCTTCAGGTCTAGTGGGATTGCGGAAGAAACATTCAAATTAGTTAAGTTTCAGGGTATTTCGAGCATTATTTTATTTAAAAACAAAAGAAATATGTTGTCGCTCTTACTTTTAGAGCAGTCAAAGTAACGATAGACAGGTAACAAGTTATCGGCAGTGATGAAGGTATCCCGATTGTTGTACCTAGATTGGGTACCTAATTTCGATTTCCAAGATAATTTTAGCAACATAATTTTAATTAAGTTGAGTTTATTCATCAAACAAATTTCCTGGCAGCAGAGCTTTGGAACCAAACTTGATATGCAAACGCTTCATATAATTTTGCTCAGTTTCTACCACTGCCAATCGCTGACTATCGAGTAACCATAACAGAACACTAACGATAGTTGCGTACCTTTGCTTTTCCCACCACTGTGTGTTTATAAGTCGCGGAAAATTTTCAATTGCGAACTTTTTGCAGAAATCCTGGAACGAAAAGCGGACCCGCCGCCACTGGAAAGTAGCAAAAGCCTCCTCGGACGCCAGTGCGTCGTATTTGGAGTTTGTGCGCGAGGCGGTCGGTGAGGATTTGCCGCTTCCCGAGAATCTAGGCCAGGCTGCGGTCCCCGATGGCAGCGCCGCTGGTTCGGAGCTGCCAAATGATTGCAAATCGAATGAAAACGCTGCAAAAAGGAAGTCTCGCGTCAAGGAGCAGCCCTCACACCTCACCATCAACGTCAATTATGTGTTTGGAGGTGGCGCAGGAAGCCTAGGCGCAGTCGCCGGGGTCTCGGTGCCTTTTGTGTCTGGCGGAAACTTGGCGGAGAATGTACTGAATATCAATCGCAACCTCCTGACCAGTGCCGAGTGCAGTGGCCTTTTGGCTTTGCCTCCTCCCCCACCTCCGTTGGGTGACGATGCTCCGCCGGCCATAAATTTCAGGGTAGATGGGCTGACACACACATTGCGGATCAGCGAATTGGAAAACTCTGTCGAGGACATACAGCAGGATCTGTTGCATACGCAGGATATCAGCGCCACCCCCTCAGGTAGAAGCTCCCTGAGAAGAGCGCGTTACCAGATTTTTAAGCCAAAGGTTCTATCCGCCAATAAATCGCGTAGGGGATCAACGCCAAGCCGCAGTCGCTACCACAAATTGCGCGAACGTTTGCGCCATAAACTTCGCAAGCGCTGCCACTCTCTGATCACGTCCTACGGGTCCTACCTGCAGAAGCGTAGGGATAGATATACAGACTGCGAGCCGGTACAGCGCATTCACAGACGTTTTCTGGCCCTTGAACTGTACACACAACTACTGGTCGACCTAAGGATGTTTTGCAGCACCAACAAACCGACGGCAGCGCAGCCCAAAAGATCGCGAGCCGATGATGAGGCAGCCAAGATTAGAAAGGCAAATCGCCAGGAGGAAATACTACGGCATATGCTGCAGCCGGATTCGCCAGAGGAGCGCAATCGCAAGGATGCCAGTGAGTTCATTTCGGGTTAAACTATCATAACCTATTTATAACGTTCTTAACCTTTTTTGTACAGTTTTCGCCTTGAATTTCTACGACAAAGTGGAGGAAGCACTGTTGAATGCAGATCGATTAGATGATTGCAGGAAGTTTAATAGTATTTTGCAGAATTTTGATCCAAAGCTGGAGAAAGTGTCTGACCTTTATCTGGTAAGAGTTTCTGCTTTTTGCTCTAATTCGGGTTTGCTTTACAAATATTTTATCTTTAACAGAAAGTAGAACAAATCCTGTTGCCCGATTTGCCCGAACTGGCTGAGGTCTTCCTCAATTTTCTGCTACCTGCGGAGGCGGCTGAGATCGGGAAATTCTTCCAGCACTTTATGATTAGCAATGCCGCCAACTTTGTCAACAAGCTAAACATTTACTTTTGCAAGCAGCCAGCTCAGATCCGTAAGATCTATGCCTGTCTAAGTGAATTGGCCGAGCTGCCGAATGTGAGCATGAAAAAGGTTGAGAACAAGATAATGCCCTTGCTCAAGGGCAATCAGTTTCTGTGTGATTGGTTTGTGCAGCAATTTCCCCAGGGCAAGCCGCCCAAAAGGTGAGTGAACCTGGGAAGCATCTCTCTTGTGTAGCCACTTAATATATATTATCTTTAGGATCCTCTCTCCTGTGGAGACCATAAACCTGCATGATGTGCAGAACAACACCACCGGCGAATACACAGAAATGATTCAGGAGTTTATTGATGTCCCGGCGCCAAGTAAACCCGGTTGCCACATAAAATACATAAATGGTCGAATCTTCTACGGTGCTAAGATCCTGTTGCCTGCCAAACTTTCTTTTATGGCAGCCAGTATCTACAACGAACAATCCCACGATATGCCATCCGTGTCCAGCGAATCGCTGACCTGCGCCCATGGCATTCGTGCCCAGGGGGAGAAGTTGCTCAGCATGGCCGCCAATGCAGATAGCGACGATGCTGCGGATCGGAGCGAGGAGGATGATGCCAGTCGCGCCTTGGTCATTGATACAACGAGTGATGATCAGAATAGCTGTTCATCCATTGAGATGTGCGACGAGGCGGGCCTGAGGGCCCATGCAATCCGATTAAATGCCAGTTTATATACAAATTCTAGCTTTAGTAATGCAGCCACCAGTACGCCCAACGTGGGTCACTCTCACGGTCATCACCATCATCCACATGCCAAGAAAACTGCCATTAATTTTGGGGAAATGTCACCGCGCAAGCAGTCGGCACTCAATAACTCCGGCTTGAGTCCCCTGCCAGCCTTGGCCAATAACTCCCCGCATGTAGACAAGCGGAAGTCGCCCAGCAAGAAGGTTCGATCCCCTTCCAATCAAACTCAGGGCCGGCAACGCGCTAATAACCAACCGATGGTGGTTATCCACGAGTCAAAGCCTTCCTCCTCGCCAGCCATCGAGTGCGCCAAGCGCTTGCGCACTCTGATCGATCAGGAAAGCGCTCGGGATGCGGCAGACACGAAGGCGGGAATCCGGATTATTGCACAGGCCAAGCAGCAGGCGCCAACACCTTCACCGCGATGCAGTCCTGCCGTTGTTACTAAAGTCGAGGTGGAGAGTCAGGAGGAGAGTGGGGAGCCTGTCTTTACCCCCCTCAAGATGGACCTAGATCAATCTGAGGAGGAGCTGGAGCCATTGCTAGTGAGTGGGGGCAGTACGCCGCAGCACGTAATTACCACACAGTTTGATAGTGATGAGGACTGCAAGCTAGATGTGGTGGCGACGCTGGCCAGTTGCAGCCCAACCGGAGATCAACCAACGACAGCCTCTGCGGCCAGCACATCAAAAGACGAGTCTACTATCTCCCATTCTGCTCCCTGGACCCGGGAAGAGGATAAGGTAATCCTCATTGAGATGAAGCTAGGGGCGCGCGATCGAGAACAGCTCATCCGGCGAATATGCGCCAAGCTCTTGCATCGCAGCATTGGCGAGATACGGGGAAGGCATCAGTTCCTCATGGATTTTCTGTCCAAACTGCAGGGAAAGTAACTTTTTTTAATCTCTCTTTTTGTTATACACCTAAGCTGATGTAATTAACTGTACATAAACCTCCAGAGAAGGTTCATTAATTCGCTTATCTTTATTATGATTAGCTTGCAAGTATTTTTATATGTAGTTTAAGCTCAAAAGCTAATAATATAACGATAGCTTAAGAAAATTCTTATTTATCAAGGTACCGACTACCATAGTTTCAACGGTCCTTTAATTAAATTAAGAAACAAGGAATATTTTAATATTTTGTTCAACATATTCAAGCTGTCAATATATCGCGTTTAGTTCTCAAAACAGTATTTAAACCCTTATTACGATTTTGAAAATAATTATTTAGTCTTTGAACTATGTACATATGAAATATTAAATGTTTTAAATAACGTTGAAAAGTGATTACTGTCACTTCTTGCTTGTGAAAAAGTTCAGGGATTACGAAGCTCGATCCTAAAACTTCAAAAGTTATCTGGATATCTGAATTGGGAAGCACAACAAAACAAAACTGTGTTTTATCTAAATTCGCTAAGCATGAACGAGGTCACATTGTATACGCCGCGGGCTGGCTTCTTCTTTTGCGTAATGGGCGTCGCTTCGGCCATTACCTTTTCCACGTTGGGAGCCGCCTATGGCACTGCAAAGGCGGCGGTTGGTATCTCTTCGATGGCGGTGAAGCATCCGCAGCTCATCATGAAGGCGATAGTCCCAGTCGTCATGGCTGGCATCATAGCCATTTATGGACTGGTAATTTCTGTCCTCCTGGCTGGCTCGTTGCAACCTCATATGAGTGCCTTCAGGGGATTCCTGAATCTTAGCGCTGGACTGGCAGTAGGTGTTTCTGGAATGGCGGCTGGAATCGCCATTGGCGTGGTCGGCGAGGCTGGAGTCCGAGGGACTGCCCAGCAGCCGAAACTCTTTGTTGCTGTCATATTGATACTGATATTTGCTGAGGTATTGGGACTATATGGTCTCATCGTGGCTATTTACTTGTTTACCAAGACATAGATCTGTTGTTATTAAAGATGTTTTTTCTTTTCTAACCGGTTCCCAGTCCTCATCAATCTTTCATCTGTTTACTCAGCTGTAAGATCTTTTCCAGCTTCAGTTGTTTTTTTCATCCGTGGCTTAGTTTTCTTCGAGACGGCATTGGACTCACTTCTAACCCAAGATGCATATGCATTCATTTCTCATCTTAGTAGTTTGTCTTCTTGTTTTTCAAGTTGGAGCTGAGGAACCAATAGAGAAAGGCAATGTAACTGACATCCAAAATAGAGTCACTAAGAAACGCGTTCTAATGCTACGAAAGTTGCATATAAACCAGGAGGAGGATAAGGGAATGATGCGTATAGTAATACACAAGATCCAATCTGGAGATCCCTACTACAAGGTATTTGATGGAGACAAAAAGGCGGCTCGCGGATTCACCAATAAGATATGGAATCGTCTTCAGAACCGATACAGCACTATGCAGATATAATTTATAAATCTTAAATATATATTAAATGTAATTAAGTAATTATAATAAAGCTAGAATTAAAGATGGACTCCTCGTCGGGTTCGGCGCCCTTAGAGTGCAGGCAGGCGCTCGATCTGGTGGTAAAGACCTCCGGCTCGCGGTGGGATAGAACCTCCTCGTCCTGCACGGAGTCCTTGACCATGGTAAATGTCCCCACTGCTATCTTGCAGTGAGCATCATTCTTGCAGCCAGAGTCACTAGCCCAGCTCTCGCAACCGCAGGGCAGAGCCTCGTCCGCCGGCAGATGCTGGGGCGCTACCCCGCTCACCACTCGCTCCTCTGCCGTGGCTTGCTGCTGTCTCCGGGCCTGACAGCGCCTCCAACTCCGAACCAGAGCCCGAAAACAGCACAGACCAATGCAGACGTCAGAGGTTCCCTTGAGGAGCAGGAAAAACTCCGGCATAAAGGAAGGATTGATCACAGCATACACCACTATATTCAGGGATAACTGCAAAGCATTCAGCGTTATGCAGATCACCTCCAGCTGCTCCATAAACGACTCATCCACCTTGTTGGTATCGCCGCCAAAGATCAGGTTCAGCGAGCTCTTCCTGGAAGTCATATGAGCTGGCAGTTCTCCAAATAAGTACAAGGTAATCACAATCACAATGCTAATGGTCAGTTTCATTTGGTGCTAAATATATATAGAAGTTACTATATGTTCGAAATTTAATCGGTTTCAATATCTAAAAGTCACCTGATATCGCTTGGCGGTTGTGCGACTATCGCCATTGCCGGCATTACACCGCCGACTCTGCTTTGTCCATTTGCGAAAGGCTATGATAATTGCCGTGTTCCCAATCAATAGAAAAATGGCCGGCAGGAGGGCCAAAAGGGCAAAGGTAAACCAGTTTTGAGCCTTGTAGAAACTGTGAGGGGGTAATCATAGATCATAAAATTCTTTCCCATCAATACTCTCCCGTTACTCACTTGGAATAGTAGAAGTCGGTTACATAGCATTTTCCATCACTGCCCAAGTAAAAGACGAAAAAATAGGGCATATTAACCACTATGGAAATGCTGATGGCCATGGCGATCATGTAGCGAGCCACCTTCCGTCGGCAAAAGCGAGGCGCTCCTCCATTGTTTCTCCTGAAGCTGGACAGATAGCTGAATCGGTCCAGGCTCAAGCAGGCCAGGATCAGGTTCGCTGCACCTGTACTGATGCCAAAGAGCGGCGTCTGCCACTGATAGTCATAGGCATTCCAGGCAGGATCCATGTAGAAATAGCTCCGCGACAGAGCGGTCATCGTGATCAGCAGGCAGGATATGCAGTCCATGCTGGACAGAGCAGCCAGATAGCTGAAGGCCGACGGCGTCATCTTGGGTCGCATGAAGACCACGGCATTGATAAAGTTCGTGCAGAGACCGAAGGCAGACAGCGTGGGAATGGCCAGACCGTAGAGAACAAAGATCCCCACCGATGGTGGTCGCCGCTGGAAAATGCACATGTCACTGTGCTCCATGAACTCCTCCTGACCCAGCTGCCAGCCCGGTGGCCTGGTGAAATTCACGGCGTACCTGATGGATAAAGCGAATCGATGACTATCCATGTTGTTCACTGACTGACTGGAGAGGATGATTTGGCAGCGACTGCTGGACACGTCTATCTAATTGTTGCAAATTCACGATAAGATTATCTAACGCTAACGGACGCATAAATGTTAATTTGTACGCAATCAATGATAAGGCCGCCACGCAAACCCACCTCAACATCGACCTCTATCTCCACGGATTGCCAGCCCTCTCCCCCTAGGTCTGTCTGTAGCTATATCTGCGATACCATATAGTATATGGTCCGACATCCTAGCATTCTCTTTTTGGCTGCATTTTGGAACAATTTCGAATAATGGATACCTTTAGAGAGTTTGCAAGTAGAAAACAAAAAGGGAGCAAGGGGATATTGAAGTGAGGGCAAGGAAAGTAAGATATAATAACATTATGCTTCCCTATATACTATAAATTAGTTTCGTGATGTTCATTTTTTATTTTAATTAAAAGATATTAGCATTTATTATTTACAACAACTGAAGCCTACTCTTAAGGGTCTTTCTATGATTTCAAACCTCTGGTGTCCAGTTTCCTGATAATCATTTGTAACCCCAAAAGTATTTCCAAAGGATCATCTTATCCTATAACCCCCAATTCTTGATTGGTATCCTGCATTCCATAGATAAACATTTTCCGATTTGGAGACTCAGATGTATTTAGTAGTATTTTTATTTACTTTTGGGTACTCGTATTGTGTGTGTGAGTGATGTGCCCAAAGCCGTTTGTTTGATTTATTTGTGTTTGTCCCTTTGTTTGGCTTGGCTCAATAAATTATAGATTACATTCGGTTGGGGTCTGTGTGTGTACTCGTAAATGTAAGTATATAGCTGATGCATACACAGCTTACACTGACTCCGCAGATACAGTTTCAGATTCAGATTCACGGTGATTTTTGCAGACGTAAAAATAGTTTCTTTAGTTCAGTTTTTGTTCGGGTTTCTTGTTCGAGAGATTTATTTTATTCGGAAGATTTTGCTCTCGAGCGATATCGTATGGTATCGTATATATCTCTAGGTGAATATCGTATCTGTTAAGTAATTCACATCGATATTTCGTAGATATAAATATAATGTATATGTGTATATATATCTATGTGTTTTTTCCGTTTGTACTAAGTTAATATGCAATAAAAATACATACGTATGAGACTTTGGTTTAAAAAAGTGACCTTGAAAATCATCAAAATTACATAAATATGTTTGTAAAAATGTCGACTCTAAACCAAACTTTGCCGCGTTAAAGTCCTAACAATATGCAATTTCAATATGTATATAGTTCGATAATAAAAATTAATTTGCTTTCCTCAAATTGTAATATTTTCAATATTGGAACAGACTTGAAAAATGTTTTACTCCTTTTCTCGTTCATTTATTTGCCATAAAATTCATTAAAGTAATTCAGACACACACATATACATCTATAGATATATGTTAATTAAGTATTACATTTAATTGTTAAAAGTACGAGCAAATTTCATCCTCACTCTCGGAGATCCCGGAGTACTCGGAGTCCCGGTTGAACCTTAAGTGCTACTCATCGTGGTTGTGAAATGCACTCATCGCGAGTACTTTTGATCTACGTGGTTGGCTTAGTTTACGTTTTGATTTCAAATTGGAGAGAGTTAAATTAAACGTTTTAAATGCTTCAAGTTCGGAGTTACACAATTTGATGTATTTAATATTAGTAATTATCGAATTCACTAGTTCAAACTACGATTAAGCTTTACCAATTCACGTTTAGATGTTGGCTAAGTTACTCTGTTGTGCCCAGCGCAGTTAGCTTGGCTACACACTCCCATTTATCCTCTTTATCCTCGTTTTAATTTAATATAATTGTTCTATAAATATCTTTGTAGCCTCGTTTGGCGTGAATTCTGTTAAGGTTTCTTCTATGAGAGAAAGATAGCTACGAGAGGCACAAAAGCTTAGCTCGGCTGGCGCTAATTTGGAAATCGGTCTAGGCTATATACGTTGACTATAGTTTCACATGTTTATAGTAGATTGTCTTTTCCCATAGTTAAACAGTAGTTGTTGTTAGCCGCTAGGTTCCTGTCAAGGTACTAAAGTTTCCATCGCAGGAACCATCTGACGCCTCGATTGGGAGCGAACGGTTCCTCGGTTTTTGTTTTTAAGCTTTAGTTTTACAGTTATACAGTTTTTAGTTTTACAGTTTTACAGTTTTACAGTTTTAAAGTTTTACAGTATTACAGTTTTACAGTTTTAGTGTTAAGTATCGTCTAAGCTTAACTTATTGCTATGCAATTTGTTAGTTATGGTACATTGAGACTCTATGCCAGCTATATATATAGACGCGCTATATATACGTGTGTTTTGTAATGCTTTTCGAAATAAAATGTAAAATTAATTTACACGCACACTCACATATATGTATATATATCTTTAATTTTAATGGAATTTAAAAAACACTGTTCTATGATATTTCTGCCTAAGTATTGAATACGATTAACCGAGAAGTAAGTGATCTGCTAAGCTTATTAATGTCTCCCTCATCGGCGAACTCACCTAAACGCGTTTTCGATTTGATCATAATGCCGGGGCTAGCACTACAATCGAATGACGTTTGAACCTGGCCCAAAAACTCCTGAATCCTTTCCTATCCTCTGCTGGGGGAAGCTTTGCCAACTTTCCGCCATATTTAACTATTAAAGTCGATTAATTTTCTACACAAAAGACACTCAGACATTGGCTAAAAAGTTTACTTCCAAATGGAAAATGGAAAATGGGAAAAATGGAAAATGCACTTGTTTAAAGCTTGCTGAAGTTTATATTGTGGAAATACAGCATCGATCAGAGTTCTACGCAGACTGTGCCAGTATTCGCTATGGTTACTTTGAAATGATGATTTTTATTGCTTTCCTTTGGCTTGAGGTGAGTGGTGGGTGAGACTTGATCCTCGAACAGTATTCGAATAATACACAACTAAAGCTCTGTTTCACAGTTTCTAGCACTTACAATTAACTCAAAACTTAACAATTTAATAATTATACATACATAGATACAAGTAATATGCAAAAATCAAACAGAAAACTTAACAAAGGCTAATTGTATATGTAACAAGATGTCTTTTTCGCATTGCCAAGTAGTTAGTTAGTAATCAATATCAAAATAGACTAAAGGGACACAACTCGCAGCATGGAAACTAGATCCGATTAGCAGATCTATGGACCGAAAACGTATTCGGAATTCATGTAGGAGAAGCCAACGAATTCCGACTGATCCAGGTTCATCATGAACACCTTGTCCGTGGGCGTCAAGTCTGTTTTCTCTGATGTGAACTGCTTGTCAAAGTTGGACACATCCTTGCGGTGTTTCTGGTGGAATATTAATTTTATATATATATTTTTATATTAAATTATTTTTATAGTTGCTTACAATCTTCGGTTTGAATGGAGGCTGCACTTCGCGATTTTCGATTTTCTCCCAATCGATGCGCCGGAAGAAGGGATGCAAACGCACATCTTCCTCGCCAGAGGAACCGCAACCCAAACGCTTATTCGGCTGCTTGGTTAGGAACTGGAAGGACAGTTCTTCATTACCTAAATATTTTGAATAATTTAAGAAGTTATACTCACGCCCTTGCAGGCCTCTTTGGCCTCCTTGCTCAGGCTCTTCGGATAGGATACATTGTGATCGGTGATGGCTGCAAATAGCTCCTCCTCATCCTCGCCATCGAACGGCGGCTGGCCCACTAGCATTTCGTAAAGCAGGACTCCATAGGCCCACCAGTCCACCGATTTGCCATACGGTTGATAGAGAATGATCTGGAAAATTAAAAATATTTGAGTTGGTTTATTTTCCAGCTAGAAAATATTATTCAAATATGTAAACAAACCTCGGGAGCTATGTAGTCTGGGGTGCCGCAGAAGGTCTTCGTGGTCTTGTCACCCACAATATTTTCCTTGCACATGCCAAAGTCAGCTATCTTCACATGCCCATCCGCATCCAACAGAACGTTATCCAGCTTGAGATCCCGATATAGGATACCCTTGCTATGTAAAAAGAAAAGTCCTGCAGCTATTTCAGCGGCATAAAATCTGTATAAAAAAATTAAAAAGATTAGGTATATCAAAACTATTTAAACTCTTCCAAATACTCACACTGCCACCGGCTCCTTAAACTTGCCAAACTGTTGGATTTGGAACATCAAATCGCCGCCATTCACATACTCCATCACAAAGAACAAACGGTCCTGGAAAGGAGGTATTTTTCACTCTGGATTCTTTGATCGTCTTCCTAAAACCCTTGACTCACCATAGTCTGAAAGCAGGAGTGCAATTGGACCAGGAATGGTGGCTTTTCCCCCAGAGCCAGGACTCGTTTCTCGATCATGGTGCACTCGACATCGTCGTCCTGGATGATCACATCCTTCTTGAGTATCTTGATGGCATACAGCTCCTCGCTGCCCTTACGTTCAGCTAGTAAGACCTTCAAGAGGATATTTTTAAAGATATAAAATAACTTAAGGGATATACATTTTGAGCTAACCTTGCCAAACGAACCCTTGCCCAGAACTTTGATGAAATTAAAGTCCGTGGCCCGGATCATGTCCTTCTTGGATGAGGAGTGCGTGTTTGTGTCGCTGCGCATCACCAACGGCTTCTTCTGCGACGGCTTCTGCTTGAGCTTCAGCAGATCCTGCTGGTCATCCGCACATGGCACATTGTAGTACTCGCCCTCCTCCTGGGTGAGCAGCTTGAACCAGCCGTTGGTGGGGTTTTTGATGATCTCCGAGATGCCGAAGGATAAGGCACCCATAAAATCATTGCGAGAGGTGCGGTCCCAGTCCCACACCTCGATCAGAATGCGTCGATCTTTGTCCTCGGGCTTGAGGTCACTAGTAAAAGGTTTAAATTGAATGTAAACCATCAGCCTACTAAATTCATCCGTAAAACCAAATCAAGTAAACTCACTAGCTTATAGTCTCATTCCAAACTGGATTCAGGCAAGCCTTGATGGTGCGAGTCTTCTTCTTCGACTGATCCTTGTCGTCTGGAATCAGCTTGACCTTCACATAAGGATCGCTAAGTCCGTTGGGATCCATGGGTATGAGATTGCGACCCTCCTTGACTGTAAAGAACAGGACAATGGAATGTGGAGTGTGTGAGAGGGGAAAGCATAAGCAGTCAATTAAAGCCCATCCGGGGTGAGTGGAAAATCCTGACACAAAGCAGCTGCCATGAGAATTACGCAAAATATGCTCATGGGCATGGACAAAGCATTCTGTCCTGGAGGACACCCATCCATCCAGCCATCCTGCCATCCTACGCTCCTTTGTTCTGCAGCTGCATTCCAGTTTAGTATTCATTATGTGGCATTTGCGGCTAACGAAGGAGAACGAATACGGAGAATTTCCTTAAGCGCGCATAATGAATTAATGCAAATCGTAAGCAATTTTCCCCAGGAGCCCAAAGGACCTGCAACTTTTCTGCTGCAGGAACCGAAACGAAACGAGACGAGAGGCGGCCAATGGAAGGCCGAGAAATACAAAGGCGCAAAGACTGTTGCGAAGATGTAACATTTTAAGCGCGTTGCTTGGGAAACTTTGCGGCTTCCCGGGGCATAATTTTTTTCACTTGCCTTCTTTTTTATACATTCTGTAAACTTTTTGCCTGAATCAGTGTTGCTCACTGAGCTTGTTTTAAGCGAGCAGTAGATTGTTTGTATATAGTATTTAGCTTAATAATTTTGGAATTTACTGCATGTACGTACATATAATTAAATCAAGAATAATATACATAAAAATGTTCGAAACCTGATTCAGTATGGAAACCTAAGTAAAACCCAGCGTTGGCCACGCTCATTCCAAAGCCACTGCTGGCAACACTGGCCGCAAGAGCCAAGCATTGCCGAGCCCCAAGGCGCGCGCACAGAATAAAAAAAAAAGAAACAAAATAAAGAACTTAGACCATAATTGGTAACAATGCTTAAGCGGCTTTAAATTGTATTCGCCCGACTTTGGGGGCCACTTACTCTGGACAGTTAGGAGATTCTCCTTGACATTGATCTCCAGATTAATGCGGCCGCGCCGCTCCGTGTGATCGCATCCGCAAAGACTTGGTACATTCTCCTTGCAGCGGGCATGAACGTTCATGTCACATGCTAAACGGGTTGGAAAAGCGTTTAAAATGGGGTTTGAATTTAATTGTTGTTGGGATCTTTTGAAAAGGGATTTTAAAGTGGGGGTTTGAGAGCTAGGTTAGTGGGATTGACGAGAGACATGAGTTGGATGTTAAAACGTGGAACAGAAAACGAACTCACACGGGTACAGTCTCGCACAAAGTGAAGTACACTCGCTCACACAAACAGGACACTCACACACAAACGCACAGAGCAAAGTGAAGCACAGTACTTACCTTGTCGGATGTTGATAACTAACGTTTACCTGTGGGCCAATGCAGGCGATAAATCCGCTGCTGGCAATTCAATTGGTAAATAAAGCAACCTCCCACTCAGCAAACCCCCGCCTTTCTGACCTTTTTTTTTCATTTTACTGACTTGGCAGCGGAAATTGACAAACTGTTGCTCGGTGGAAGAGTGGAAGGACCTGGGCTGCTTCTGACTCTGACAAGTGGCAAGCGTTCGATTGGAAATTATTTGCTAAAATCAAATTGCGATTCATTTTCATGCAATACGTTTTGTTTTCAATTAAAGCGCTGTGCCGTCGTCATCATCATCATCATCAGCAGCAGCAACAGCATCAACGGCCACCATCGGGCATCAATGGGCATCATCCTGTTTGCGCTGATTGCTTCAGTTTCCTTTCACATATCCGCTTTCCCCGACTATTGTTCTTCTCCTTTCGCCACATTCCGCTTTGGTCAAGTGTAAAATTACTTTTCGTTCCAGCCCCGGTCTTAATTTCACTCAGGCGAACGCTGCGTATACGTAATAGCCAGCCCTCGCTACGTATGCGTGATATTTAAGTTACGTTTGCGGGGGCCCCTGTGGCTCGTTGGTCAGCACAGAATGTGCAAAAATGTGTATACAAAGGCAAAAAAGGGTTTTTCCTTTGGCATGACACAAAAAAAAAGAACAGAAAAAAAAGAAAGAAAAACAACGGAGAAAACAAACACACAGATATGACTGTGTGCGTGCCCACATAATGTGGCCTCCACTCTCAACAGTATTCCTTTCATTCATATGTATTTCTGTCTGCCTGTGCGTATTTATATCCCCATTCCAGTTGGCATTCATCAACAGATATTTTTGCAGTTTTGTGGATTTGGGAAAAGTTGTACTTGCATAGTTCCACAAATATTCAGAGAACAGCTTCTGTGGTGAGTTTACAGCACCTATCTTTATTTATTCTCTGGTGAGCTTAACCTTATTGGAAAGGATGTGCACTTATGGTAGTCTGAAGCTTAAAGCAACTTCCTTAATTTCATATTATGTCATTCAATCGAGTGTATTAGGCCGCCAATGCAAAGGTGACCAAGAAAGAAGCATAGTTATGTTACAAAGAGTCCATTTAATTATACAACTTCCTGCATTGTCTGAAGATTAAATCATGACTTTAAGTAATGGAGTTTATGAGACATGTACCCTCAAACAAGTAAATTTCTTCATTTAAGGCCTCATATTCAGGATTCATTATGAATTTTGGTTTAACTTGTTTATGTTTAATTTAATTTGAATTGATATGGAACAAATTAAATGGAGACGTGAATCGTTGAACAGATATTTTCTTACGGAATATTTGAAAAATATGAAGTGTGAAGATCTATGTCCCTTTGATTCGTCTTTACAGCTGTTTGGGACTAGAATCGGAGTGGCCAAAACAGCATTTGTCACCGTTCTTACAATTCTGACCGCTTGTCTCAAAAATGCACATTGTCCGTATCCCGGTGCAAAATCCAGGTGCTAGGCAATACAGAACTGAATGCCTCTTTATACACAAGGGTGACCATATTGTCGCACTGTTCGGAAAATGTAACCTAATTAAATTCAGTTCGAAAGCATATATACACTTTCTGGCAAAACAAATCGTTTCAGCTGAAGCAAATAATCGATTTATGTTGGTAAACATTTTTTTTGATGCTGATTAACTCGGAATATAACATTAAATGTGTAGTATATACTAATATATAGACTTCTCGTCTTTTGGGAAGACTAATAATGACACCAATTCCAGAAAAAGGGTTCGAGGGCTCAAAGATTTTCCACAGCAGTACAAGGGCACTCACGCATTTGTTCATTATTATTTGGCCAAAAGGCCAAGTCCGACATTAAATAGAGCCAGTAAATGCCCCCATAAAAAGGTAAACAAGGGACTACAAATATAGGGAGTACGTAAATATAGGTATATCTAATGGGCATTTCAAATTAACAAACATTTATTAAGTAGCTCCACATGCACTACGGTCTACATATAACGTGAAAATTAACAAGTTTTTAAGACTGTCAACAGAAAATGAAATGCAAGGAAAATTCAACACAAGGCAAACGAAAAGGGGCAAGCGGCAAAAAGCGGACGGAAACTTGTCAGCGAAAAAACAACAAACAATTCGCACAAGTGTGCACAACACTCGCAGACACACCGACGCGCACACACACCTCCCGCACTCAACACAAACACAACGACAAGTGCACACTTGAGCGGGAACAAAGCGCTGCTAATTGTAAATTGCAACAATCTAAAAACTCTGCGGCATCGCCGCCAAAAATGCAAATGAGCGAGGACACATACGCCGCAGCACCGCAAATAACGCGACCGCGGAGAGCGCAGAGTGAGCGGGGGTATTTAAGGACTATATAGGACTATATATGTACTCGTAGGAGACTTTACCTCGACACTTGAGACCCTTGTGCGTGATGCCGTGCAAAAGAGACCCACAGTGATCGCAAAACATCGGCGACAGGAAGGCGACATTCTGCCATTTGTGGGGCATTTGATGCGCCTGCCCGATTTCAAATTGGAAGAGAAAACTAATGGAAAATTAACGCAGGGCATAGGTATAGCATAAGGTATGAAAGCGGGTTGCTAATAGTTTATGTAAATAGCTAAGATATAGTACTAACAAGAAACGATTACAGAAACGATTACAAAATGAGACACGAAATGGGCGACAATATGCGGGAGTGCTTACGTATTAATTACTTCATTAAAATTAAGCTAATGTTACTACATAGACAGTAAGTAATCAAAAAAGAGTATGAGTTAAGAGAAAAGTGAGATTCAATTATTTAAACCTTGCAAACAAAAAACGCCATTAAATTTCACTTCTGACCAATCCGTATGCAAGGACCTTGCCTCCCTAGTGGAATTCCAATTACCGTAGTGGGAGAGACAGCGCTCAAAAGTGAATCGATCAAATAAGCTAATTAAGGACCTCCGGGGGGCAATCGTCCCTCCTCAAACTCCCCCCTGTTTTCCAGTGGCCAATGCAAAGCGCAAATGTTTTCCGTTGCTGTTACTTTGCTTTCGTGCTAATGAAATAAACGCGACGTTAATTGAGTTGCAAGTTGGACGTCACATGTCACAAGCAGCGAAATCAAATGGCAATGAGAGAGGGGACTCCTGCTGTCTCTGTGTGTTGGACGAGTGGGACGCACACACAACCACACACATGAGCAGATGGGTGCCTGGGGATGCCATAAAGAAAGGGTATTTTTTCGCTGCTCTTGATGCTCTGGCGAAGGTCGACAAGACAATCGCTGCCTAATCCCTTTCAAGGAACTCTGGCACCCAGAGACACACGCCACGAGGCTACGATGGGCAAAATGGGCAAAAACGAGGGAACTGACTATAAGATACCCGGCATTGAGTTCCATTTTTGTCTGGCTTAGGCTTATAAGAAGTTTGAATTGATGCACAAGTCGTTCTCAAGACCCAATTTAAAACTGAAAGGGTATCCAAGATCGGCTTCAAGAAGTTAGCTGCCTTTCTTGTTTTATTCTCTTTAACATTTATTTTGTGTTACTTTATATATTCATAATAAGCCTTAGTTTCCTGTTAATATTTCTTGAAGCGCATGGATGACATTGACTGGCAACTTTTCGGATTCCTTAAGGTCCTGTTTCTTGGGTGCACTTACTTTTCGGCAGCAGTGTCTGGAAGGAGCCATCATTTTTCACCCACATAACCGAGTTTTCGTTTGTTGTGTTAGTTTGAGGAGAAAAGGGATGGTGCAAGCAAGGACGTTTGATAGCATTATGCGCCTGCATGAGCACCCACTGAGTAGTTGCCTTCGTCCTTATGTATTTTTCGTTTTTGGGGGTAGTATGGGTGCCGGCAATTTGTTGTTTGTCTCTGCCAAGGTTCAACAGCTGCTCAGCCATTAATATCCTTTTGCTACCAAAAGACAAACACCAGCGGAAAGCAAACATACAAACACACACGCGCGACCTTGGCGGCGGTGGAGGAACGAAAAAGTTGTTGCATACTTTGGCGGGCATGCTCAAGGCCACCAGAGTGGGTGGCAGTCGGTGGTGCTGTTTTGGGGGGCATCTGTTTGGATAAAATGCAATCGCATTGAAGGTAAACACATGAATGTGTGTGTGTGTGTATTCACGCGGCCTCCAATTGGACTCGCCTTTGAGTGGAACTGACCCTGTATAGCCACAGGTGTTGACACTCGAAACGAGATCCTCGTGGAAATTCCTTTGTGGAATTGTTTAGTTAAAAGGGCAAGGCAAAGGGGCCTAAAATAAAATCGGACTTTAAATCAACAAAGAATATTTTTTGTAAGTTTTAGGTTTATTATGAAAAGGGCTTAAAATGTTATCAATTGAATATTTTAATGAAATCACTGGTTATTTTGAGATATTAATCTTGTTATTTTCATTTATTTTTTCCCCCAGATAAATATTCTTCACTTGATGCTAAAGCAACTTTTGTGTAATAATATACATTTTTTCTTGGCTTATCTTTAACACCAATTTACTACCATTAACACGAAAAAATTGGCTAAAAGTTCAGCTGCTGCTGGAGTTCAGCTGTGTATATTTGAACCATTTTCCTTATCGCAAGGCCACAGTATCGGCCCCGTAAACAAACTCCCACCTCAGATACTTTTCCCAAATAAATCTCTCCAGCCACAAACACACACATGCACCCACATGTAAGTAGAGATAGAATTTCATTTTCCGACCCTCATTTGAAGCCTACTTATTTTTTGCCACGTGCCACACAGGACTAACAGGGGGGAACCAGGGAGAACAGAAATTTGAAAAAATATTTGCAGCGCGAATTTATCACAGCATTCCGTGCGTCCCTGCCTGTCACCTAGCAAATTCGTGGCCTGCAAAATGGCCAGAAAAATGCCATCATCTAGCTGGCAGGCTCCATTACTCCATTTACATCCATTTACATCCATTGAATGTAATTTCTGGTACATAAAACGCCCGCCTGCATACATACATACTATCAGTGCCGAGCATATTAACAACTGATGCCCGATAATAAATGAGGAGCGGGCAGGGGCTGGGGGCAAATATAAATTGCCATGTCATTTATACCGACAACCCAGATAAGCGAGGCGTCTGTTGGGGTCCTGAACGCGGTCATATCTGGCTATCGTCTCCCACCGGGAGAGGGAGAGCGTATCAGCGGCCTGACATCTGATAGCATTCTATTTTTTATGGGACTAACTGCATTTGTTTTCAATTTCCGCCTCGAGCACAAATTACTGACTGGCACAAAAAGGCAATCAAATTGAGGCTCCTTCCCAGGTGTGAAGCTGAGCCAAAGCTGAAATTGATTTGCCTACACAAGACCACACCTGTCGCAATACATTTGATCCGATTTGATGCACAAGGGCGGCAATAAAGTGCCAAAGATGTCGCACGAATACTCAAATACAACTGACAATGGCAACATTTAGGCTTATTGGGGCCAGATTGTATGTCACACACCCGGAAAAGTCTGGGGGAAAAGCCACTGGAGCGGGTGAGTCTGTGTGAGTGTATGTAATTGATAAGGACAAGATCAGGGAGCTGGGGGCTTGAACGAATTGGAGCCAAATTTGAGCGACAAGGTTGCCATGGCCACACAAATACACATCAGCATCGCAGTTGGCGGTGACAGCCGAGTTTCCAATTCGCAGAATGCTCTCTTATTGCCTCTGCATTTGGTGTTTACACTTGACTCGCTCTAATTAACCCAGTTGCCATGGAGGTCCTGTCAAGCCACTTGGCAAACTGGCTACAGTAGTTACAGTTCGGTTAAGAGAACACAGGCCCAAAAATACAGCTCGAGGACCCGGAAGAAACTAGTTAATTAAGTGGTAAGAGTTGTGGCAAGAGTTGTTGGGAAATTGAAAAGAGCAAGCAGGTGCTCCTCTTGTGGTATGCCAGTTAATAAGATTGCTATGACGAGTGTCCTTTATTTATAAATATATTAAATATCATATCTTTAAGTATCTCTTTTCTATGTCAACGATTTAATATCTTATAAACTCCATTTAGTACTAATTTTCCAACAAGTTAAACACGCTCATTTGATGTTAATCTTATCCGTAATTCTTCCCTAACTTCCAGATGGGATGTCGAATTTAACACAGAAATTATTCCCGCAATTGCAACAGCCTCAAGGCCTCTCGACCCTAAAAACTTTTTATCTGCAGCCCGAAAAACACATTAAAATTATATTTATATCGGAGGCTGGCCGCACAAAAATGTCTGAACAAATGACAAGCATTGTTTGGCAACTTAGTTCTCAGCCCCGCAGCATATCCCCGGCATGTGCATAATTATGCAAATGAATTGGTTGGCTGTGGGGGTGGGAAAAGCGGAAGAGTGGGTGGAAAAGCGGATCTGCTGCTCCTGCTGCCGCTACACGTGCCACAAGGAGAAAACTTTCGGTGCTGCGAGTTTCGGTTCGGTTCTGTTCGGATCGGTTGTGGGTTAAGTGGGGAGGGCAGGCAAACAGGATACGAAAAAAGGAGGTGTATTGACATATTTACAAAGGTGCGGCCTGCATACACATATACATACGTACATATAGATGTATGTAAAACAATTTAAATAATTAACTTTTCGGGCCTGCAAGAGAAACTTTCTCCACGTTGCTTTCTTTGCTGTTGTTGTTGCTGCTGTTGACCAGGTCAAATTGCGTTTAAAATTTAATTCCCACACAGCACACACACACACTGGCACACACTCTCACAACACAGGCTCACAAACATTATCATCATTATTTACACTGTCAGTTGGGGTTTCGTCGGAAAAGGATTAAAAGTTAAGTGAAAGAGAGGAGCGAACAAAACTTTGGCGGTTAGAGAGATAGCAGAGTAGAAGCTGAGAAAGGAGGAAAAGGGTTTCGGGTTTCAGGTTTCAGGTTCGGGGACTTACGGGGACTAACTTTAGGGGGTTGACGGGTTACCTGAGCATTTGAGACCCTGGTGGTAAATGCCATACAGCAGGGAACCACAATGATCGCAGAACGTGGGTCCTGCGTATGTGAATGGCTCGAAATTGTGTTGAGTTTTTGGTGAGTCCTTTATTTCATTTATTTTTTAGTTTTTGTGGTGGCAACAATTTCAATTTCAATTTCGATTTCGTATTCGATTTTGTTTGTTGTGGTTGGTTTTATTTTTTGTTGGTGCGTGGTTTCGTGACAGCGTGAGTTGGACAGCGAATTGAGTTTTTGGTTTGATTTTATTTTTGGTGGATGCACACATGGAAAAGAATACAGAGTACAAATTTTGTTCATGGTAAATAAACAGAGCACAATGACAAATTAACAAGTTCTTGGTTCTAATTTTGCACTGAAAACAATAAGCAAATGACAATAAAAAACTCTACTTATGCCTACGGACTGTGTTAACTGCGTTTTGTTTAACAATCTACTTAACTTAATTTGCAAATCTCATATACAAATTCCATGTGCGAGCTGCAGCGGAGGGTACTGAGGAGGGTACTTTGCCTTTTCCCGCCTTAAAAGCTAATTCATCTGAGTCTTCTCTTGGCTTTATAAATATTCTCCCCAACCAAGTTTGTTCTTTACAACATTTTTCATTGTAATACAGTAGCAGTGGCATAAATATATAAGCGAGGGGAGGAAGTAAGTTTGGTTGCTTGGTAAAAGTTGTAGCATTTATGGTTTCTTCATGATTTTTCTGTTTAAAGATTTACCTTTACTACCATCCCAGTACCACCTCTTCAGTTGGCTTCCCTACTTTCTATTTAAAGCCTGAAAACTACTTTATTTGCTGCCTTAAAAGCCAATCCATCTGAGGGTTCCTCCTCCATAAATATATTTATATTCCTCGGCTGCCATATTTTGCCTTCTCACAACATTGTGGCTCGGACAGGCGGCATGAATAAATACAGAGAATGTGGGGAACTTGCTGTATGCGGAAAAATCCAAATGACATTTTCCATAACCCAAAGGGCGCCCACGGACGGACGAAAGGGAAAACCAGGACGAGAACGAGAACTCTCGCAATTTTAGCAGCCCAGAAGAGAGTCTGCTGCTTAGCTGGCAAAGCAAAGTTGACAGGCGAGTCGGGAACAGGAAAGGCAAGGACCACGACGAGGACGAGGACATGACAGCTGGGACACTGGGGACGGACAGGGCCCAGCATAACCGAAAATCCAAATGACAGTTTAATTTGACAGAGCCCACAAAGACTAAAAGCAATGCAAATAAGTCCATTCCTACCCTTCCCTGCCACATCTCGCACATGGAAATGCAGTTTCATGTATAGTAGTTTATCGGGCATATCCTATTTAACATAACTCAGAGTAGGTCTATATGTATATAGTGTGTGTGGGTGCACACTTACCGAATCGATGCCTTTATCCTTGCCCGGACAGATGAAGGTGACGTACTCGTGGCATCGCTTGTGCACCACATAGGAGCAAACTGCAGGCGGAGAATAGAATAAATTGGATGATAATTCGTCACGGAGCTCTCAGTCTCTCAGCTGGCACAGTCCTTACCTTGGCACTGGAATCCCTGCTTCCCGAAGCCCCTGCAAAAAATATGGAAATCAAAGGGGAATAGAGCGTCAATTTGCATTCGACCCCAGAGCGATTGTTGTCATTACGGCAATTAGCATAAATATTTAAATCGCCATTGATCAATATGCATAGCGACGGAGGGGCACCCAATCGCGGGTCCCGCGGGCCTTTTAAAATTAATCAATATGAGAAATGCGCGGGAAATACAATATGCGAAGCCACGCAGCAGGAGGCCTCGTTAAAATGTCAACTTATTAAAATGCTATTCAGGGAATACAAACGCCACAAGTCTGGGCTACTGTACGGTGATTTCTTTAAATAAAATAAAACTTAAAAATAAGTGAAAGGAAATGTTTAATAGATAGCAAATAAAATTACTAATCAATGATAATGATATTTTTTAAATTTACTATTATAACAAATGTTAAGAAATCTCCTCAAATTAAATATGACATTAAAGAACAGAATTAATGGTGAATGCCAATTTTATTGTTTTAAAAACCTTTTAAGCGTGTCCGATATAATTAAATTATATAAAATAAGATGCAACAAGCTTAGCTCTACAAAAGTAATCATTAAAAATAGTTCATGGAAATGGTCTTAAATTTATTTAAAATACCTTTCTCGGCCTGCCCAAAGCTATGCCTTAAAAACCACACCCGAGAACGAGCATTTGCATTCTTAAACTAAAAAACTAGAAAACTTAAAGCCATTCCGGAGCCCGAGCCTCATTCCGGGCCACTGGTTAATGGCCAGAACCTGTTGTGGGGCTGAAATGCCGGGTTTACGTGACCCGCTCTGGGCTTTTTCTCACCCCTTTTGACCGTAAATGACTTGACCACAAACCGCTTTGGCCTGCCCAGCCCCCAGTCCCCTAGACCCTTTCAGCTGCAATTTGGGACAAGGCAAATTATTCACATGCACAGCGCCTCTAAATATATATACTTGTGTAATATATAAATTAAAAAGTTTTGCAGTTAAGTTGAGAATAAGTTGCAGTTCTTTAAGGCAGAGCTAAAGTTAAACCGATTATCTCGCCACCAATTTGGACCATTCACACAAATCGGGGCGATTTGTTATCGCTGCTAACGAGTGCAACGACGTCGTTTCATAATGCTACGCCCGTATTTCCCATTTTCCCATTTAAATTTAATTCCTTTGTTTGGCCAGGTTGTCTGTTCGTGGCTTTTCGCTGTTTTTCCGTCTGTTTTCTGTGGGGCTTTCCAGCGCTTTTTGCCCTCTTTTCTGTTTGCCCATCAAATGAAGTGAAAAAGCAATTTTCCCGCGCCTGCAGTTATACTATGATTTCATTTTCTCCCCTATCCTCTTCTGCCCACGAAAAAATATTTATTCACTGCATCTTTTTTATGCATTTCAATTTTTAATTAAGCGCATATTTTCCAGCAGCAACAACGGAATTCAATGCGTACAAAAAACGAGTTGAAAAAGCGACTGCAAAAAACTATTACAGGACAAAAGGAGTTGGGGTTAAGAATGTTTGCAATTAAAGTTAATTAATCAAACAAGCCAAGAGGGAAAGGGAACGGGAAAAAGAATGCCTGGCTTGACCCGCATATTTCCTAGTTTTTATTTAGAAGATTTCACTTACAAATTCGTATTTTAATTAAACTGAATTAGAGCAAATTAATTGGTCCTTGTTAGGGGTTCGCCAAGTCAACCCAAATATTCATTTCCCAAGCCCAAGCCCAATTACCTCGGTACCTATTATTCGGAAAACTTGAACTTTGCTGAAAGTTGGGGTAGTTTTTGGGGCTAACTCGTATTTTTCTTAAATAATTAACTTAAACTGACATTTATACCACAAGTCTTTAAAAACACATAAATCTTTAATTAAACAACTTTACTTTAAACCTGCTTTTAAACCATATTATTCATTCAATTAATTTCTTGAGCAAAAGTCTTATTAAGACTTTTAAAGGGATTATAATTTCTTTACTTTTAAGTTGAAATCAATCACACTAGCTACATTTATTTCCCTTCAAAGTTTGTATTGTTTGTAAGGCTCCGCTATTTTATATTCCCAAAAATGCTGACTGATTCATCCATCCCAGGGTATTTCGAATTTCTGTCTGAAATTTCCATCGTGACCTTTTCGGTTTCCGCGCTATTATGCAAATGACGTGCCGTAAACATGGCAAATGTTTCACCTGCTCACCTGCCGCAGACGAAGTCGGCGGGCGACACTTTGCCACCGCATCGACGCCTCCCTTAAGGCCCCCGCCCACTCCCCAGCCACACCCCACTTAGCACCCTCAGTTCGCTAAAATACGTGCCTGCAACGCCTTTTTGCAACGCGTTCGCCGTGTGCTTGTGCGTGTGCCCCCAAAGGCCCCGCACTATTAATTAAAAGTCGAAGCCGAGCCGGTGTTATACTGTAACAGTGTAACTGTGGCTGAAGTTGTTAATTAGCTGCAGCCCCCAAAAATGGGCGTGGCCGAAAGTGGGGTGTCCGTTGTTTGGAGTTTGTTGTTTGTTGTTTGTTGTTGCTGTCGCTGCTGCTGCTGTTGCTGTTGCCTGTTTAGTGGTATTGCTGTCAAAGCGCGTTAATTACGTGTAATAATGATGCAGTGCCAGCTACTTGGCTCTCTGCGAGCTTGGCTAATACCCCAGGTGGAGGGGTATATTGGAAGCCATAAAATATGGCTTAAAATAAAGCATTCTTCATTAAGTATTGAGTTTTATTACTAATTTAGTTAGTATAATTAGCTAATTGTTATTATAAGATCCAGCTGGGGTTATTTTGAGCTCAAGATCTCCTTAAAGATCTATAAATTTCATTAAATTTATTGCAACCTTTAATTATACAATTAATTTATGCTAACTTAGCAGACTCCATTTAGGTATGCAACATGTTTTTCACATCCAGTAAATACCGGGTATCTCATAGTCGGGGCACGCGGTAATAACGTTTTTTCTGGCTTTACGCTGGTTTCATTTTTGGGGCGGTGGATACCAAAATTTTGTCGTCGATTTTAGAGCTCTGTCTTCCGGCCGTCTATGGGCATAGATCGATGATGCTGGCAGCTGGTGGCGCATTTTAAACAGCAATTAATTTAATTATTGCCAAAATGTTTTCGCCGACAATTAGCTAAAGAGCCTAAATAGCAGCAGCAGCAGCAACAGCGTCGGCAACGATGACGAAAGTCATGAAGAGACAAGCTTAATAAATTGCCTTGGATTTGCCCCACGCGAGAGTTCCATATCATTCATTAGTCGTTGGCTTTAAATTGTCAACGCAACGCCCTGGCATTATGGCACTTTGCGGAGCGACGGAGTGTGTTTGTTTATTAAATATGAATTAATATCACTGAAATTGCTCGTCAAAATGTCTCTGTGGTTGGTTTGCGGAGGGGTGAGGTCAAGCCATCTCTGACTATGAATATTAAGTGGAGAATTAATTAATTTGTGTGGGCGAGAGCATATTCTAATTTTCTTTTTGATGGAAATTCAATGAGCAAATTTCTGCTACTTTAGGATGTACTGAGAAAAATGTGAGATTCTAAAATGTTGCTATATGAAGAGGTAGATTTAAAAGATGTTTTTAAGAAGCAAAACTTAGTTCTTCTTTTTATTTTCAGTAATTGCTTTAAATTTAACTACTTTCTTTACCAATTGTAAATACACCATTTTGTTCTCTGTGCATGTCTATTAGGAAAAATGACCCCTGATTACACATTACCATGATTTCCAAGCACTACCCCGAGCACACCATGAATAGTAATATAAATATATTTTTCAAAATACCTACATCCATGCATATCCCGACTGATAACCGCTGTAAAAATCGAAATTCTGTTCAAAAATCGTATCTTCAAAGGCATATGGGTCCTGAAGCAGGAAGTAACCATACAGCTTGGACATTGCGGAGGGAGTGGGCGAGGGGGACTGGCGAATTTAATGCGCATGAAATTGATTTATAATCCGCAGGGAAGCTGCGAGGCCAGGATGTGACTACTGGGACCCGGCTGCCAGGACTACCAAAAGTAAACAGGTTACCCGACCTGTGTCGACATAATTTCAGCTTCGCTTTTCTTGATTTTGTTTTCATTTTTTTCGTTGCAGGGTCTTCTGTTTGTTTTTGCTTAGGGAGCAACAATGGATTAAGACAGATTTTGGCAGCCTTACCTAAATTAAATATTACACAGGTTAGCTTTTGTTTCTGCTCGTTTTTTTCTGTACTTTCTGTTATTTTTGTAATTGTTGTAACCTTATGTTGAACTTGCCTGGGCAGCCGAAGCAACAATGTTGTTCAGGGGGAAATACTAGTACAGTGATGTCTCAATAAAAATGTATATTTATTAAGGTAAAGGTCTTGCAAAATATCTTCACATTTTAGGTGCTCTATTAACTGGCTTTTTATTTTCTTAGTGCTGAAAATATTAATTTAAATTTAGTAATTTGCGTTTTATTTTGATAACAAACATGTTTTTAAATTAAAAATTTCCTCAGACTTTAAGAAGGCATTATTAATTAATAACAAAGTCCATACATAATAGATCACACATAAATTTTTCACATAATTTCCTTAATAATTTTTTCATTAAAAACAGAATAAAATATACATTGCAAGAAATTCATATAACAAAGGTGCACTTTTCTTGACAAAATCGCCTTCCCCTGTAGTATTTACTAAGCATTTGTGATTCAAGGCGGATCACTGTTCAAGTCGTGGCTTTATTTTTCTTTCACTATCCTTCTTTTATTTGTGTTGTGTTCTTCTTTTGTTGCCCAGTTGTTTCGCCTTGTCAATATACATTTATCGATTCTGGCCACTGATGTTATGTGGCCGACGCATTGCTGGCCATGCTTGTGTAGACCCACAAGTGCCGCCGGATGGATGGGGTGGGAATGGGCTTGGGACATGGCTCTGGCCAGATACATATGTTATGCTATGGGCGGCAGGTGGGCAGGCAGGTAGGTGGGTTGGGGATACTCACCAAATAAAGTCCTTGCAGTGGGAGCAGAAGGTGGGCTGCTTGAAGAACCGGGCGATGAAGCAGTGATCCTTGACATTGAAGACGTTCTTCTTTTTGAGCGCTCCCTTGCGGAGGCGGGACTTCATCTTGTTCTCGCCCATGGCCTCTCCTTCGGCGCCACCTGCCTGCTGCTGGGCATCCCGATCCCCGTTGTTGTCGCTGCTCTCCGACATTGTTAGTATTTCCGTGTTTTTCTCCTTTTTGGGTTTTGGGCTTCTGGGCTCTTCCACCTGGTCTCCTCCTCCTCGGTGTGTTGTAAATAAGTGTTCTTTTTGCTCGCGTCGAGTATTTTGCAGCGTTCACAAATCGCAAAGGTTCTTTAACTTGCTCACTTGTTGTTGCCGCATTTGACTTTGTTACGTGCTCTCGCCCAGCCTGGCTTTGTGTTTATTGATTTTCAGTTTTTGCTCTCGGCCTGCTTTTTATTAGGCCTTTAATGCCATCTAACATGGTTAATAAACGAAACGAAAGAGAGGGGAAACAAATTATGACGAAACTGGACTTTTAAGATCTTGCTGCTTTAATTTGGGCAAAGCGATTTGCATAATTTTATTAATCACATGCCGTCGCAGTGCGTTTATTTAAATATTATTATTTTCACTCGCGTTTCGCATCGATTTCGATTCGGTTCTCTGTCATAACGAGCACGGCAATTAAACAAAAAAATATCAAGCAAACGTCACCGGGCGACGGACAAACAAGCTCATAATTAGCATTCATTTTAATGCGGCGACAGTTAATTATACAAGAGAAAGAGAATTGTTCGGTAGGACGAAGGGCTTAACATCGCAGCTGACAATCACCGGAGTGGCAGCTAAATAATAAATTGCGAATAATTTAATTTTTTCCCAGCTTGTCCGAACGAACGAACTCGTGTGCAAATAATAAAAAAGCCAAGTGTAAACGAAATAATTTTTATATCATTTCAACTTGTTTTGTTTTTGTTTTCGCTTCTTTGTGTTTGTTATTGGTTTATTGAAATTTTTGCAACGCCAATTTTTGTGTGCTTCGCGAACAGACACGTTCTTGCTGGCCACTGCTCTCACCTGTGCAGGTGGCTGAGAATGCGAATTCGAAGTGTTTGTACCTCATAAATTTTGGCAAATTAATTGTATAATTTTTTACGTATACGTAATAAAACTTATACTGTATTTAGTTGTAAAGTGCATACTAAGTTAAAAACGTTGTTAGCTCACTATGTATAAAGTACAAAAATAAAATAAATAAATGCCGATTTGAATACAAAATTAAAACCAACAAACCACAGTTAAAACCTATACAAAGTTATCTCAATTAAAAAAAAAAACCTAGGCATAACAGTGCGTATGAGTAATATAGTTTGTACCTCATGAACTATATTACTCATACGCACTGTTATCCCTAAGTTCTTTTTGAAAAAAAAATGAGATTACTTGGTATAGATTTTAACTGTGATTTGGTTTTAATTTTATAATTCAACTCTTGGCATTCATTTAGTTCATTTTTGTACTTTATAATAAGCTAATAGAGATTTTACCTTAATATACACTTTTTTTAAAGACTAAATAAATGTTTCAAACTCTTTAAAATCATTTTAAAAATTATATTAATACTGGAATGGCAATTTAAATTTTATATTTTAAGTTTATATATATGATTACTAAACTAAAATTAAGTGAAATATAAAAAAAGTTTAATTTCAAATAATTATTACGTATAATTTGAAGATCCCTATTAATTTTAACATTTAATTGTATTTTTTAAATTTCAACTAAAGCGTTTCTAAATAAAATCCACTCCCTTGCTACCCTGTATAGGCATGCAACATCCACAACATACGCATTGATTGAAGCCACAAATCGAGGACAGTGTTGCATACACAACAAGCCCGCAAAGGACATGTGTGTAACTCAGTCCACCTACGACTGCGAATGTGATTGCGATTGCGTTTGGGACTGTGTTCGTGTGCGACAAGCAACAGTTACTATCATTTCCGAACCACTTGTGCTCGCTTTTTATTTTCTATTCCATTTTTTGTTCGCTTTGCCACCCGTGGAACGCAACCCCTCACGTTTTTTTGCCCGTTTTTTATGCTTAATGGCTTGTATAGTTATGACCGCTTTTTTGTTATTGTTATGAGGGAAATTGTTATTAAAATTCTTCCAGGTGAACTGCCATTAGTATTAGGATCGTAAACTCTCTAGCTTCAAGCACTTGTGCCACAGCATGTGACATTCATTTTGTTTACTTTTTGACCGATGACTTGGGCTTTGGTGGGTCTGATTCTGATTGGAGTACACTGCACGAAAAACGCACTGGGTACGATTTTAAAGGAGAGCAACTGCCTTGGCGGGCGAACCGAAACGTAGTGAGCGTGTGAATATTTTCACACGAGCGGAAAACCAAGTCCAAGGGTCGTGGTGAATTTCCCAGCACTCTCTCTCTCCCTCTCTCGTTCGATGGCTTTTCTCCAGGTTACACAAGATTTTCACGCACTCACACACACTCTTCGTAGGGGCAGTTTTTCCCCAGCTTTCCGCCTATCCTTCGATGGCTCAATGAGTTTGATTTCCCGGCCACGTGCGCTTCGCTCGAGTCACAAACGCGTTCTGACCAACATATTTCGGCGACTGCCTTTTTCCGGAGCGCCCAGAACCCAAAGCGAGCTTTCGGGCGCCTGTTAGCTAACAGCCCTGTTAGCGTCCGCGTCAGCTGATTAACATAAGCAGGCATGGCCATATAGCTACGGCTATGGCCCCACCGATCCACCACCGAGACGTCAGAGCCTCGGGCTCTGATGACGCTCAATCGCTCAATCGATCCGATCGTCAGCGCTTTTGGCCGCTAATTGATTCGACTGAACGAAACTTGTTAAATGGCTGCGATTGCGACTGCGGGCCAGCCAGTCTGCCGGCCAGCCAGGCAGCCGGTTTTGGGCCTCATTCGCAGACACTAAAGTCAAACAAGAGGTGAATTGATTGGAAACGGAATACCCAGCACCGCTAAGAATGATCGCAATCTCAATCAATTTAATCTCCCTCACAGATCCAATTTATCTTATTAGCAGACCTTTTCTTATTGCTTTTTAGCATTTTCGAGTTGTGTACACAAACGTGTTTGTATTTGCTTTGTTTCCCATTGTGAATAATTAATTTAAGAGGTTCAAACAGTGTGTGAACTAATTGGAAAATAATTATAACCTAAAGCAAGTCCTTGAATTTCCCTAGAGCTGAAAATTAATATTTGTTTTCTAGGGAAAGTCTATTGATTCTTATAGCTGATATTAAAAATTAGGAAGGGTTTAAAAATCTGATGCTTCACTCATCTACAGTTTACAAGTTATAACAAATTGATTTAATTAATGTTTAAGAAATATATATTAATGTATAAAAGAGAGGGAGGTAACTATTAAAAATCGGCCAAAAATTAATTTCAATCCGGAAAGTTTTTCTGTATAAGTTTGTATCAGCTTAATTAATCGGTATATTAAGTGAGGTAAAGTATAAAATCTAAAATTTTGAAAATTTTAATAACGTAAAATATAAAATGTTTTAAAAAAAATGTAAAAATGACTATTTTATTGATTTCCAGGCCAAAATTAAAATACCCTAAAGGGGTATGAATATTGAAATATCGTTAATAATTGAATTTACTTAATTTGACCCATATATGTATCTGGAAATCTTATGAAGAGAGATTAATTTAATTTTTACTGTACTCCAGTTAATTATGTTCTGTAGATATGTAAAACTTCAGTTTCACAATTATTTAAAATTTTTACAGATAAGATAAAAAAACCAAATCGGTTGTTATCACATTCAAAACCATAATTGATGATTCATTAAGTTATGAAACAAATACTGATTGACGCGCCTTTTCAATGTTAATGGCAGATTTCAAAGATATGAAAAAGAACCTTAAAAACAAACAATTCAATGTCTAATGCATAACAGAAAACTTTTCCTAGACATTGAATAGGAATTTTTATCATTTCGATTGAAATGTCTAGCCCATAAACTTATACTCTTTAGGGTTATATGGGGTTATTTATCACCTAGAGGTTTCCTAATTTACAAGCTAATTCAGGCTAATTCCGAATGGCTCATAAATTAAGGCATGTTTATCTGAGAGATACATTTCGCAATACAGAACTGTGGGCTGATCTCCGCTTACAGCTCCCTAACCGCAACCTTCGCCTACCTTCGGTTACCTGTTACCTGTTACGTGCCACATGCCCCCGCCTATTGGCCACAGTGCCACATCTGATAGCCAAGTGTCACGTTTCGCGGCCCCGGCAGGTGAAAAAAAGTAAGAAAAAATACGAAATCTAAAAAGCTGGGGCGTAGCTGGCGAATCGAGAGCGCTTCGACTTTTGCGCGGCTAATGCAATAATTATTTATCTGTTAGAGGCACGGACACGGACAGACCATAAAATATCACATTTTCGGTGGCGATGCTATGCGATGGCTTGTCGGTTAGTCGGTCGGGTTGGCTCTAATAGAAATACCAAATATTTGGGCAGGCAAATAAATAAGCTCTGCATTTGCACGCTCGCCCAAATTGGAGATAAAATATTGTGGTAAATTCCCATTGCCAATTGCTCAAAAAGCCATTTGCCGGTCGACATGTAAATGGGCATGTTGAAAGCCAATGGAATTCGGTTGCAAACTTGCCGATAGATAGATACTTGGATAGATAGAAGGTTGCACGGACTCGTAGATAGCTGACAATAATGCTGGCGGGAATCGGCCAAAACTAAGTAAGATAGTAATTTATGAATAATTTGCTTTAGATATCGCACAAACACTAGGCAATAAATATCAATTGCCCAGGCAGGCGAGGCAATTAAAGCCCATTGAAATGTATTCTCTGCGGCAAATCATTTCGTGTATCCTATATATCTGAGGGTAGGTTGGTTTTGAGAATTAAAGGAGGGGCTTATATGGATATTGGAAATTATAGGGTATTTTTTGGTCGCTTTATCTTAGTTTTCTACTTCATAAATTTTGATTAAATATTACACTACTTGCCTGGAATGCAGAGATGCAATTTTTAATTTGTATACTCAGCATACCGAAATTAAGGCACTAAATGTCTATCTCGTAAATGTATGCATATTTTTATTGAATGAAAAATATTTCTAGATATCATAAATATCTCTTAGGACTAAGAGAAAGACTATTAATTGCAGAAGCCACTTCTACAAATGACTTCCACCTAAAGCATCTTATAAAAATATTCAAAACAGGGCAACCCAATATCCGTTGATACCATATCTTTTCTGCAATAAATTATCTCGACACTTGGCTAATTTCTGAGAGGCTTTCCAGAGCACTTAGCCCACATCTGAACACTTTGGAAGAGTCTCATGTGCGGGGAACCTAAACCCAAACCAGCTAAATCATCATTAAATCGATTCGCAGCTTCGAATGGTAATTTCCAATCAGAATCCCATACTTTCACTTCACTGCTCTGCTTTTAAGCGTCTTTTTTTCTCCGTTTCTTTTTCCCTGAGGCGCTCTTCTCTTTTTTCCTGGTTTCTCTGCCGGCGCTTTTGTTATTATTGCCTTTGCCTGGTCGCTTTCCACGCCCCTTGAACCGCCCCTCGCAGCTCTTGAGGGCTTTGTGCAGCTTTAATTTTCTTTATCAGCGCAAACTGACCATTTTTTGCACGCACACAAGACACAGGAAAAACAGCAGCTACGGCAAAAAACACGGCAGACCAAAAAATAAAAACACACAGACAAATTTCAATTAAAAGCGTGGGCGGCGGCACAAAAGGGCGTGTCACTCACGCATAATTGACGCAAATTGTGGCAATCAAGCAATCAAAAAATAACAATGCCAATCTCCGCGCAATCTCTAATTTGGCACTTTTCACATTTCCACCATTGAGGGTTATTAACGATTTGTTTAATGAGCATTTACATATTGAGTTTTTAATTATATTTCATTTGTTTAAAATCTATTCAGGGATAATAGTCCAGCCAATTAGGCTAGACTGAAATATTTTACTTTTTGTGGCAGTTAACGAACCGTTTAAATCAACATGTTTATTTATTAATTATTTGTATTTTTGAAACTCTTTCATTTCGTATATATTTTTATAGAAAACCTCTCTGTGAAAAATTTTAAATTAATATTAACACGCTGATATGAATACATTTAAATAGGTAAACTTTATCGAGGCTCTGTTTAATTAATTATTTATTTATTCTTTGGGAAAATGCGGAAGAAATTCGAGATACACACACTGAGGCTGGGAAATACTGTTACTGTGAGGTGTGCGAATTGTATTTAAATGTTCCAGCTGTTCCAAACAATTAATTTGCCAGTGAGAGTTTACATTCGCTTTAAGTTTTTTTTTCTGGCTTCCCGGTATTTTGTTTTATTTTATTTTAGTTGTTCGGCATTTTTCAATCGGAAGCCGAAACCCGATGGCCGCTTGCCATTTGCCACTTGGAGAAAAGCGCTCCCGGCGACCCGTTCAGTCAAACTTTGCTTTTTTTTTTTTGACGGCCCACGTACTCGTCGTACTCGCACTCGTACTCGTATCGCTCAGATACAATTCGCGTCTGTCTGGCCCACAAAATATACGAAAATACAAAATACAAAACAAACCGATCGCAGGTCGCTCGGCGGCGCCGCAGTCGCTCTGCCACTGCACAGACACCGGTTCTCTTGGTCGATCGAGCCCACTGTGCCTCAGCCGGCAGAGCGTCGATCGGTTTTTGTTTGTGTTTTAATTGATTGCGTCGAAGGGGAGGGGAAAATGGCGGCGGGAATGGGTCATATGGAAATCACCAAGTGTTCCAGGCACCCCAAAAAATATCACAAACATTTACCAATCAAGAAGATCGTACAAGAATTTAAATCTGGGGTGTTCTTAATACTAGCTACTCCTGGTATAAATATAATTAGGTACTAATTTATTAATTACACTTCTTTTTTTTAAACTATTACCCTAAAAACATTATTTATTAAGGAGTACTAAATACAAATTGATTTAATAAGAAGCCCAGAACTAAACATTTTCTTTTAAAATGTGTTAAAACTTTGCTAAGATGCTAAATTCCATTTTAAAATATTTTAAACATTTATTTCAACACTATTTCTTCTTTTAAATATGGTTGCGGCTTTAATAATGTATATTTTACTGTAAATAATAAGAAAATATTATTAGAAAAAAAATTTAATTTACAGAAATTAATTTATTTACTACCATGTATCTATTTCCTCACCAAAAGTATATGCAATGCTTATCAAAATTGCTTTTTAAGCTCTTAATAATCGTTTTCTGATAGCCTCTACTATGTAGTTATATCTTTTTTTATTTGATAAGGGTATAACCCAATCGACCAGAGCTCTTTTGTGACCACCTTCCGCTTGTGCTCTTCCCTCGCGAGAATTTATTGCATTTTCTTATTACATTCAATTTGGACTGTCGCTGCCGGGCTTCGGCTACAGTGGCGCTGAGAGCTTGTCCGCCGATTCCTCATATCCCAGGCTAATTGCCATACCCCCTCCCATCCCCACATGGATAACAATAAAGAGATTTTAAAAGCTTGTTCTCGTATACATATATCCATCCATCCGATTTTTTTTTTTTTTGTGGCCTCTCCGTTTTTGTTTTGCTTTCCGTTTTCGGCCTCGAAACAGATGTGCCACCTGCCCACGCATCGTGCAAATGCAAATGTATCTGCATCTCGCATCATGCATCTCGCACCTCGCTTGTTTCCCCGCTGGCCGAGTGCCAAAATCCATGAAGTTGTTCTTGGTGTTGCTGTTGTTGTGGCGGCTAAAAAATCTCATCTCTCACATGGCCAGCGAGGGGATGAAATAACAACCTATCCCCATTCGGCATTGGCACGTCATCGCAGGGTGATTGTCAAGGTCTTTCCCCTAAAAAATAAAGGGAATATCAAAGGAAATGAAGATAAGCTATATGTCTGGGGACTTGGGGATACCTGGAAGTTAAATTTTGGAAAATTAAGCATCCTTTTTGAGCCGTTTTTAATTAAATCTTTACATATTTATTGGCACCTTTAATGTATGTAAACCACATAATTATTTATAATTTTTACAGATGCTTTAGATAGCCTTTAAAAAATCTGCAAATTGACAAGAATCTCCCGATTTTATATCTTTAAAAGTAATATGACTCAAGGATGCTGCTCCCAAAATATACCCCCAGCTCTGTTACAATACCGCGTGTCAAAATTTATACAAAGCACATGCAAATGAAATCTCCTTACTCACTGTATTTTTTATCTGCCACGGCCTGGCCCCGTCCTTGTCGCACATTAATGCCTGGGATCGGGCGAATTGTTGTTGCTGGTTGATGGGTGGCTTTTTATGGAGTGCAGATTGCCGGGTTCGCATGCAGAGTTATCAGCTAAAAAAGCAGCTTCATGTAAATAAAAAAGAATCGGCTATAAATAATTCAACGAAAGTCATTCAGCGCTCTCGCAATTTGCCTTGGGAAATGTTTGTACATTTTCGGTGGTTTGGTTTTTTTCGCATGTATTGGGTTCTGGGGATCGAGGGAATTGGTTTCATTGAGTTCTTTGATTTTTCACATACTTTGGGGCTGGCATGGAAAGGCTTTTCCACGTGCATTGAAAAACAACAAAACTGAACAAATATTTACACAGAATTCGGTGCAAAATTGAACAAACTTAAAAAGTGGTCCGGCGCCCATTAATTAAATGCTTGGAAAGTTATCAAAGTTTGCTTGTCTAGTCAAAAATTAAGAAATAAGAATTTAATAAAAAAATGTCCCCGCTTTAGGTCCCCTCAAATGTCCCCCTCTCGAAACTTGTCAGTTGGCGGCTTCAAACATTTTACTGGCAGAAAAAGTTTGCCAACAACTTTCGGTTGGGGGAAGGGACACGAATTTCTTCTTCCTATTTAATTGGTAGGAAACTTGGTGGGGGTGAGGACTGAAAATGAAACTGCTGTAAAGTGATATATAGTGGGAAGTATTAAGTCTTTAATTTGATAAAGAAATTTTTATAGCGGAGACTCCAAAAATACTTGTTAAACTGGTGTTCTAATTAGTTAAAATGTTATTTGTTCTGGGAAGTTATTTAAAGTATTTATTTTTGGATTTATTTATTTTATTTTATTACTGAATAAACTATATAAATAATTACTTGTAACAGCCAGAATATATTCATAATATACCTTTCTTTCTCCTTTCGTTATGTTTGGCAATTTTTCTTCTCGTTTTAATTAAAATGAATTATGGCTATCCCCTGAAATCGATTCCCCGTTCTATAGCCGCTTCATTGGCATTATTGATGTATCCTGCTGGTGAAATCTTTGTCTTTGCCGGGGCCCGATCCATAGTTCCCAGCCGAAGTTTGGCATGTGTCCTCTCCATCAATTTGTGCGTGGCCTCCTTGTGATTCGCTGCCATCGTAGGCCATAAAGAGGCAGGCGTCGGGGCCTTGGCCACTTGGCCCGGCCAGAGGCTGGCTAGAACAATGAGTTGCCCTCCTCATTGGCATGAATAGCTGAACAGGGGGCGGAGTGCTGGCGAACTGGGGCTGGTTTGCATGGGGGCGGAGGAGCAACAATTGAACTGCGGGCAACCAAAGGCCGCCGCAGCTTTTGTTGCCATGCGGATGACACTTTGGACCCGTGTATGTGGCAGCTGCTCCTCCTCCTGATGATGCCATGCCTAGCTGCAAAATGCTGCTGAAACTGCTGCTCCTACTGCTCCTGATAATGAGGAGAACTGAGTGCAAATGAAATTCAAGTTCCTGGAACAAAGGAAAATCAGTTGGATGTGGGTCACTCTCTACTTTAAGTTAGAAATAATGACTCTGTCAGGTAATTGCTGCCCCCAAAGACTCGAGAGCTTAATTAAGACATTCTGGGAAATAGTTCCTGGCTGAACACAAAATAACCTCCGATGGCGTAATATGTCAAGGTAATTAAGGAATTTAGTTAAAGCTTCCCGGAATGAAGAACAAAAAGTGACTTTAACTATTCAGTTCTTAAAATTAGAGGGTGTCTCGTTTGAAAACTCCCTTGGCTCTTTGCCTTATTTCGAGAAAGTAATCTCTGGCTAATCAGGACCTCACCTGTCGCCCGCTAATTGACAGCCATCAATCTTAGTTCCCAATCGAATGTCCTTGGCCGACGATTAACGATTGACGATGGCCGCTCAATGAGTCAACAATAAGTACCATTAACGATAACATCATCGGTGTCAGTGCGACAAAGCCAATAGACTGGCTGCAATAAGTGGGCCCACGTACACATACTCGGCAGATTACAATAAGCATACACACGGTCAATACACACTGATTACACACACGTACATTTCAATCGGGCATTTACACTCTTATGGCATTCCATGGCCAATTGAGTGTTGCAAATTAAACCAGGCCACGCCCCTCATTAATTATGCAGGCACCCCCGCAATCTCTCGGAGTATCCTGCATATTTGCCTTGACAGATTGATTCTTGGGTCGGCTACAGGATTTGGCTACTACTACTGCTACGACTCCTTTTAAATAGCAATTTGTATGCAAAGTTTTGCGGCACAAAGCCGGGGATTTTCACAACAAATTAACGCAAAATAATTTTCAGTTTCTCTGGGTCCTAGGAAGAGGAATGTGGATGTGCCCCCGGCAACAACTTGCCATTTCCGTTCTTATACGTTCCCTAGGCATGTTTATGGCCGTCTCTCTGTCTCCTGGCAGTCGTAAAGGATTCAACACGTGGCAGCTCAGGCCCTGAAATTACTGAAATGGCCAACAGGGCCACTGGGGCGGGGGGAAAGCAGGGCGGAAATGAAGGCTGAGTGAGCGAAATCCTCATTTATCGTTTGCCAGCTACTAATTTACACTCAAAGCACTCGAAATGGGGCAGAAGAGGCGACGGCTGCGGTCGTGTAATTAAAATGGAATTGTAGCGCGTGCCAAGGCGCACTAAATGGAGACGGAACGAGACAAATGAGAAATGCCGAGCGGCACTAACTGGGCCACCGGCTGCCTACGTATACGTAATGCCGAAATGCAGGGCACATCACGTATACGCAGCGTAAACACGCATTAATTTCGTCTCCCCAGTTCCCCTCCGGCCAGCCTGGGGACCCCAAGAATTTCGCCATAAAGAATGGACCCTCGATTGAAAGCCCCTCTGCCCCTCACCCGTCCGCCATTAATGCAGCCGCCATGTCCCAGCAGCGGTCGAAAGTTTCAATGGTTTTTAATTACTTTCGGAAAAGTAAAAAAAAAGTAATCCCTTCAGAAATAAATAAACCAGCTGAAAGTTTGCAGCGGGATGTGCAAGTGAAATAATTGAATCGCTCAACTCCCTGGAAAGGGAGAGGGTGGAAAAGTTTTAACATCGACTATATTGGCAGTTTGAACACGAATATCCCTTAACTTTCGCCCCGCACATATTAGAAAACTTAACAGAGAAGGGATATAGTTTTTCTTTGGTCAGTTATTACTATGTTCTGCTTATCCCACGAAACTCTTGTGTGTGAAAGCCCACTATTCGCTAATTAAAGTCCTAATTGCGGTCAGATCCTCGACAGGCAAATGGCAAATATATGTATATCCATTTCGTGGCCAGTGTTTGTGAATGGTTTCCAGCTGAACGCGCTGTCCAAGATACACCAATTATTGGTCCCGATTCAGTCAGGTGCGTTAATTGCATACCTGTGCCAGTGACAAGCACTGAGTGTGTGGCTTAGCTCTTAATTGGACATGCTTGTTTCGAATATCAATTATGGCCGGGACAAGGTGAATATTAATTTTAGACAACAGTTTGACTTGGAAACATGATCTTTTAAGGACTCGTCGCTTGTGATCTGTGGCGCAGAATTGGAGTTTCTATAATTCAGGGATATAATTCACTCATTTGGCTGTGTTTTCAATGAATAATTAAATGCCTGCCTGTGCTTACACAGCTGGCGTACTTCTGGGCCAAAAACGAAAGTCAAAAGACCGCTGCCGAAAGCGGAGGCGTAACCATCACCGCCGCCTCTCATTGTTTTTCATGGCGAATTTCACCTTCTCCTCCGTCTGTGTGTCGCTGGCATTTGCCTTTCTTCACGCTGTTGTCTTTTGCTCCTCCATTTTTGTTTTCTTTCTTTTTTGTTGTGTTTTGTATCCTCGTTTCCTCTCTTTGCCTGTGTCAAGCGGCAGTTAAACGGCATTCGACGCTTTTCCAGGGTGAAAATGAGGCGGGGAAAGGCGCGGAGCAGCCTGAAACAAATGCCTAATGCCTAAAAGCAGGCAACACACAGCTGTGTGGGTGTTTGCTCTTCCTGTGTCTTTAAATGTGTGTGTGCTTGCTTATCCTTGTTTGCATGCCTCTCGGTCTGTCTCCGTCCGTCTGTTTATCAGCTTTCTGCACAGCAAGAAAAAATCTTAATTAAGGGATCAATATTTATGGGGCAAGTTTTTGTATCAAGATGAGAGTTAAGTTCATAATAAACTTTAATTACATTTTTTGAATTTATAAGGACATGATATTGTATAAATTAACTCCTTAAATACTTAGTTCTATACATAAGTAGAAGCTTTTTAAAATAAGTAAATAATTCCCAAATTTAATAAACAAGTACTTACTGTCTTATTTACCTTTTTAAATATTCAAAAAATATAATTTCAGACTTAAATAACCAACTTATTCGCTCTCAGTGTACCTATCCTTGTTAGCTTTCTATCTTGGCCTTAGTTCCGCCTTTTCTTTACCATTTTTTGGCCAAACTTGAGCGCCATAATTTAAGCTGCTGTAAGTGGGAGGTGGAAATGCCCGAAAGCGCCAACATTTAAGATAAATAAAAATCCGGCTCAAATCAAGCAAAAGACAGGACAACAACAAGCAATTGGCAAAGTAATTAAGTGTTCGCCATCTCCCTTTTCCCCTCGTTCTGCAACATTTTTACCTACATTTATACATTCTTGGGGTTTTTATGGTCTTTTTACAATATTTTGCACTTAGCAGACCGAGACCGACATCGTTGCGGCTGCCATTCTCAGCAGACTAATTATGATTATGATGATGCCCACTCATCCACAGCCAGGCTCCAAACGTCGACCGTCGCCCGTTGCCCTCTGCCCTCCCACCAATCGCCCTTCAATTCCGTTTGGCAGCTGAGTGACGTGGAATTTCAGAGGAGGCCTTGGATTGGGTGGAAGTGGGTGGAACTGGGTGTTGGGTGGCCAGGGGGCGGTAGTGGAATGTGCGTGGCTGTCGCATATTTGTTGCACGGCACGTTTAGCACATCGTTACCTGTGCGTAAGTGCTCCAAAGCTCCGGAGCTCCAATGTTCCAGTGCTCCGGTGGGTGGTGCCTCCCGACAAATCAATATCAACAGGCCGAAAATGGTGATTCGAACTCATTGTCCCGACTGTTAAGTGGTTGCGAGGAGCAGATGCTGTTGTGCCCCAGCATATTGTTGCGGTTTTGCACATGCGACATTATTTGCACAAAGAGAAACTGGCACGAAATACACAGTATTGGATTTAAGATAGTATTATATTATTATATTTATTAAGAATTTTTATCAAATAAACCCGGTGACTTAAGATCTCTTTGGAATAAGCATTTATTTTGAAAGCATTATGCATGTTTCCTTCCCTTAATCTGGCAACCTCCATAGTTAGAATTTCGTAATAAATACAAATATTTCCTTTATTTTTTAATATTTCCAAATACAACATGTCTCTAAGAATTTTCCCAAACTACATTTCTAAGCTTCGGTATTCCGCATGTTGCCAACACAAAACTGGGACAGTTCATTAAACTGCTAAAACCGCCAGATGGGTAGATGGCACGTATCGCATTTCCGTCGCGGTCTAAATTGTGCATTTCAATATTTATAGTCGCCGCCCCTGTGGTGGCCAGCCACGCCCCATAATGCTCCGAATCGCCCTGCAGTATTAACAGAAAATCAATAAAACCGTTTTAGAGCTCATTGAATCGTTAAAGGACAAAATAACGAACCCAATGACTTATAAATACCAATACAGACCAACACTCGGGGACACAACACACCCATGACCACCCTCGCACACACTGGGGTACATATATTTAGAAGCATAAACCATTAATCATATATTCGCTACAAAGACAGCATTAAAAATACATCAAAATGCTGGAGAACTCCGGCGCAAACATTTGTATAAGCGATTGTGTGAATAAACAATTTATTATTGTTCAGTTCTGGCTGCAGGACATTATTTCCATCGAAGGTGGGGGAACGTGGGGGTCGAAGAGCCCCAGTAAGCCCTACGGTAATCCTTCTTGGACGACTTCTGATGATGAATGGCTGAGGCATGCACGTCCCTCCAATATTCGCTTAATTAAAGCTATTAATTTGTGTCCTCCCATCAATCATTGGGGGCGGGACCTGCCCTCCCAACAGGAGCATCGTTAGATCCGGAACCTGTTGATGTTGTAGTTGGCCATGGATGTGGATGTGCCCGTAGATGTGCCAGATGTTGCGGAAGTTGCAGATGCAGGTCGTACATGGAACCCGACGAATGGCCCTGAGCAAGGACCTCAACAAAAGATGCGAAAGTCTTGTCGTGTAAGAATCGGGGCGGGACTTGGGGAGGCAAAAGTTACCACGGTCTGGCCTTGTTAGTCCGGACGTGTCCTTGTCCTGCTTCAAGATTGTGCTCAGTCTCGTGAGCTTGCCGCAAGTTTGTCAGTTCGCCGATAATTGGCATTAGATTAAGCTCTACGATGCATTATAGTTTTAATTAAACTAAGAGCTGCAAGTGGCATTCTCTCTTGAAATGCTTTTAAGAAACGATTTTAACTTTAGAGAAGTTTTCAGTAATCGAAGTAAGATAATTTTGTTACTAAGCTAAGAGGAAGCAAGTGTAAAGGCCCTAGAAATTCATATTTCATAATTCAAGGGACTAACGGATTGTTCCATCAAAACTAATCTCTGATGATTTACATAGTTTCCTGATTCTGCTTGATCTTTATGTCAGAACACACTTTGCACTTTAGTGTAGGGCAGGCGCAGATCAAAGAGGAAATCGAGTTGTGCTCGGTTGGAAACTTTAAGTTGCTTTCATCTCCTGGGCTCCAACGAGCTGCCTCGTTAATGTGCCTCCCGAAAAACACATTGTTGGTCCATGTGTGCAAATACATACATACCTCCCTGCCAGAAAATACAAAGGATACAGCCAGATACATCGTCAGGGAACACAGATTCATGCATCACTCGTCGCGCTAACTCACTTTTCGTGCAACACAAATACAACGGATACAACGAGTCCTGTGCAGGAGGGTTGCGGCTCCATTGTCATTGTTTATTATGCCAATTTGGCTGCGAGCAACAAGCCGGGGCTGGGGAAACCGAGAAAACGCACGACAAACACAGGAAAAGCAGCAGCCATCGACCAAGCATCGACGCATTTTCGACTGGCGGAAAATTCGAAAATGATGTTTTCCCCCATGTCTGTCTCTGGGCCAATTTGGAAACTCGACGAGGGAAAAAATTAATAATACAAGCGGAGTGGCCCCAAATGCCTGCCAGCAGGCATATATAGGAAATTCAAATGTTTGCCGATGAAAACCAGAAAAGAGATTTAAGCAGAAACACAGGCACAGGAATGTACCCGAAAAAGGCAAATTTGCCAATGGTTTTCTCAGCTAAAAATGCAGCAGCTGTACATGCACTTGCAGCTCGATGAAACCAAACAAAACTCAACTCAATGGATCCTGTTTAGTTGTTGTCATAAATCAAATTTATTTTGCATTTCTTAGCCCCAAGCCACAGACACAGAGCAGAAGGCAGAAACTTGAACTCGAAGAAACTTTCTAGCTGAATAAATATTGAAGGAGAGCAAAAGTTTTCTCAGACCAAGGATGGGTAAGCAGGCCAAGCAAATCGGGCTCAAACGCATTGAATGGAAAAGTAAACGTTTCCCGAGATTTCAGTTACCTCCTTTAGTCATTTTCCCCCTTTGTGTCCATCGTTTTCGTATTCAAATCACTTAAGGAAACTGGATTGTTTGTGGCTCTGGCCATTTGCTAATTAGAAACCAGAGTCAAGAATATCGCTTACCTTGGCTGGGCCAAATACCCTGAAAACCAATAATGTAAATAAGGGAGAGGGAATAAAAATGTAAATATTATATAAATAAATTATTATTTTATATTTAAGGAATTGAGAAAAATTTATTATGGCATAAGATAATTTTAAAGTGAATTCAAATTCTTAGGTATATTTATATCATTTCAAAAACTTGTTGAATATTTTGTTCTTTGATATCTCTTCATAAAAGTGCCTTGTTCCTAGAGTATGCTATCATATATTTATTTTGTCAAATTATTCATAGCATACATAGCACTTAGGAGTCTTTTAAAGTGTTATAAAATCATCAGAGATCCACTTATAATTGCTTTTCCGCACCTGAAGCATCTGAGAGCATCTCAAGTGGCGGTTAAGCATCTCGAAGTGCTATGTAGATGTGAGTGCGCTCAATAAGACAAATGAGAGTGCGGCATAAGGACCTGTAAGTGAAAAGTGGAAGATGAACGGGCATAGGCCGCTCTCCTGCCAGCCTCCTGTCACCTGTCCATCTTTACCCCGAGACCTTATCCTTTGCCACCCGTCCACGTGCTAGCTGAGGGTCATTTATAACCCGTCCGAGGGCAGCAGGGCGGCGACCAACAAAAGTCAGGGGAAACATTTAAAGTGTTTGGCAAACATGCTGCAACTTTTGCGGGATTAAGCTCAACTTTCCAAATGGCCAAGTAATTGCCCAGAAATTACTCAAAATGGCTCGTCAAAGGGGACCAACGTGGCGTATGAGCGATGGCTGCATGGCGTATGAGTGATGCCCAGAAAGTAGATAGACAGCTACATAGATCGTCGTCGCATTCATTTCATTTCCCAGCGAGGCTCATTACGACGGGATTGGAATCGAAATTGAATTTGCCCACCATTAAGCGAGTATTCCATTTCAGGACTTCTTCCTCGACACCCAGTCGCCGCTGAGCACTGGGGATTTGTTTATCCGCCTGATTGCAATCGCAACGTAATCAAATTGCCCCGTCGCAGTGGCAAGAATCTGGATCCGGGAATCGAGAACCGAATGAACAGCTCCTCGAGGAGGCTCCTATTCAGTGGTTAGTCGGGGGTCAGCTGGAGCTACTGCTTGAACCCATCAGCAACAGATTGAGCCGGAGTTCGTGCTGCCCTGGGTGTCCGAGTTAAAGCAAACTTTGCTCTGGGGTCAAACATCTCTCGCCCCGTCGCTATCGATCGGGTCCTTTTTACACTCGCCCGCCTTTAAGTGTCCTCCTCCTGCGCTCCCTAAGCGCTGTCGTTGTCCTGCTCGTTATCTGTCGCTCTCTCGCCGCGTCCTCCGCTCTCTCTCTCCTCTCTCTGTGGCGCTCCTGACCCTCGGTAATTGCATGGCCAGGACTATTATTATGTGCTAAAAGTGTTATGGCGAGCAGGAGCAGGACTAGGGGGTCAGGGGGCGGTCAGGAATCTGCCAGCCAGCAACAAAGAGCAGCAGCATTAACATTATAAATTGTGCGATGTGCTGGCAACTTAACTGCCAGCTCGCTGGAGATAGGGATAAATATGCAGGATGTGCAGGGAGTCGACAGGGAGTTATCCTAGAAAAGACTAAAAAATTATGTGCGAAATTATTAAATAAAACTAAATAAGTAAGTCAACAAGTATCAAATTAAAAATGTTGGAAGATTTCTAAGCTTTCCTCTGGGTTACTTTAGAAGTACTTTCAAACCTTCAACAGTTTCTATGGCACTTCTAATACCTAATTATGTCTCCGATTCGCTTTGAATTAACTATGATTTCTTATAAAAATAATTATCAATATTATTTTAAATACCTATTTATATTAACTTATAGTCCAGCTCCTTATTCCCTTTGCTATCCTGTTTTATTTCTCTGGCATATGTGTGGGCTTGTGCTTGCGCGGAGGGCCAGACTTTGCTTTTATCTAGCAATTTCAGGCACTTGATTTGAATTTACGATTGCCGCTTATTGCTTTCTTTTTGTGGGCCGTCTTCTAGGCTCAACAGTTGCCTGCTGGGACACCCCGTTTCCCGTTCCCCGTCCTGGTCCTGTCTGGGATTGATTACGAGGCCATAATTACGCATGCTGTGCATGGCGGAGGCGCTGTGACTGAGCTATGTCCTGCGCCACATCGGCTGACTTATGGCCTGTGACGGCGGAGCTGATTCACGGCCTGGAATGGAAGGGAAGAGAATGCCACTGCTGCCATCCATCTCCTTACACTGCTCCGGAGTCGAGTTGCCGCATATCTGATTACTTCTCCAGCGCTCACCTGTTTGCTCTCGGCCTTGGCATTATTTAATTGTTCATTTATAAGATAGCCCCGGAGCTGGTGCTGGTCCTGGTGCCGGTCCTTGGTATGGTTTTGCGCTTAGGTCAGCACAAAACTGTCTATGGCCAAAAAGTAATTAACAAATGTGGCAGGGCCGAGTGGACTCCCTTGGCAACTGCCAGATCTCATTTAGTTTAGCACTGAGAGAAATAACTGGGAGAAGTAATCACACGAAATTTAATTGAAACTCATAACATAGGCAACTTTCTTCTTTCTCTTCAGTTTAAGCAAAAATCTGTTTAGTTTTAAGTTGAAATAAGTCACGAGTTCTTAGCCAAAAGTTTATACAAGTATTAAAGTCTTGGTTTTTGTTTTCCTTTTTTGAGAGGAGAAGATTTTCCTTCGAGTGCCTGAACGTTTTTGTGTGGTTGAATTTTGTGAGCTTAGGAAAAGTGGAAAAGTGTGGAACCGAAGCTGAGCGGTTGAAAGCATTTCATTTTCATCTCGACTTTGTTTAGCCGCAACATGAAAGTAGTTTCCCGGTTAATCCTTCATGCTGCTACCACTCAGCTGGCCCATATGAATTTTATTGATTTTTCTTGCCGAAAATATTTCACTCTTCGCTCGTCGTTTTCCGTTTTCCGCCTTCCTTCCGCTTCCTGTCTTCCCGTTTTCTCGTTTTCCTGCCTTGAAATTGTGTGTAAAATTGTTGTGTGAGCTGTAGGTGGAAACCAGGGCAACTCGGGATAAGTATCTGGATATTGACAGGCTGCCAACAGGCTTCGCTTGCTCGGTTTTCTCAACGCTCTTCGTCTCCTTCGACTGCCTCGCTTCCTTGACCTGTCACACACACTCGCTCACATGGCAGAACCTGGGGTCCTGCTCCTTCCAGCTTATTATTTCGCTTATTGATTTCATACGCCGCCTGCCGAAAGCGGAAGCACTTAAATTCCTGCGGTGTTTCCGTTGGGCAACACGAGCGAGCATCCACGTCACCATCCTGACCACGTGCTCCGGCTGATGCTTTCTCCTTGGCGAGGGCTTCCCCTACGGCCCCAAAAATCATGGCAGCCATGAGGACTCATTGTCACAGTATGCCTCTGGGCGTTGATTGCTCTGATTTGCCTCCGTTTCAGGGATTGAGGCAGGACCAGGCGAGGGGAGGTCCAAGTCCAGGCAAGATTATGCCACATGCGGTGCACCGCAAATGAACATCATGCTGGCTGAAAGCCGTCCAAAAGTTGGCATTGGCAACGCCTTGTTCTCGCTTCCTGCAGCTGCAATGGTTCTGACCGTGTCCGGGTCGTTAGGTAACCAAGTCCACACATACGGTTACATAACCCACAGCCAGAGAGATGCCACAGGAGGGATCCTGTAAATGGGAGTCATAAAACGGCATTTTATGTTTGTTTCAAATTATTTTACATTAATTATCGCCTGAAATTGAAAAGAAATCTGCTTATTATAAAGAATCTCTTTATGTAAGTCAAGACTGAAGTTTGATTTGAGATCTTTCAACTTCAATTTTATGGCTGATAAGTTTTGATAATTATTTCACACTTGGCTTGGCCTGGCTGCTCCTTTTCCAGGTTTGGCTCTCGGCCCACTCTAGGGTCGACTGGGATTACAGTCATCGATACTGACACCCCTTTGAAGTGTTTACCCCATGGCAATAGTTGTGGTCTCTTTAGTTTCTTTTTTTCAGTCCTCTGATCCTGACTGGGGTTTCCTTTTTTCCTGGTTTCGCCACCCTCAATTCTCGCTTCAGCCTTGAGGCGTTTGGTTTTCGTTTTCATTTTCATTTTTGTTCTGGTTTCCTTTTCCTCTAGTTGTTTTATTTTGTGTTTTTTTTTGTTGCCGCAGCAAGAAAGGACTCTGACTTGACACAAGCTAACATGTTTTGCTTACTAACGGGGCTTGTTCCTTGTTTGCCCACAGCCACACACAAATAACGAGAGGCACTGTGCGTCCTTGTGGCGCGTATCCTTGTCCGCCTCCCAGTGGAGAGCCTTGCTCCCTGCCAGGGCCTCATTTTCATTTAATGTTTTACAGTTGAACTGTTGCTTCGTCGAATGATGCCTCTCTTCCTCCCCTTCGTCACAGTTACTCGCTACTCATTTCCGTTTCCGGTCGGCCGAGCTGTTGGCAACCGTTATTGTTGCTGCCTCCTTGCCGTATCTGGCTTGAGGGCTGCCACCTGCGCCTTCCGCCCCGTTCGCCTTCCCCTCAATTAACTCGAAAGTCATTTAATTTGGGGCCCCTTTGCATTTATTTATTGCAACATCGCCGACTTCCCTCTCTTCGGCAGTCGAATATTTTCTCATATTCACAAGGGACGTTCGCCATGATTTATGGATTATTCATTACGTTTTCATATTGACTGCATCCTTTGGAGCAATTTTAATATTCTTTATTTACCAATTCCAGCTTTCTGAATGTTATTTTAAAATGTCACTCTGGGGGACTATTTTTGCATGTTTATTTACCTAACTTTCATTGATTTACTCGTTGCGGCTGCAATTATTAAAGTTTGCATCAGATATTCTCTGGAATGTAGCTCTTATTTATTGCAATATTTTCAGCGCTCGTTTTTTGACAGGCGAACATTTTTAATATTTATGTGGAGCCCTAGCCATGATTCCAACACTTTCTTATTGATTTTCCTGTTAAATTTATTCAGCTTTTTGTTGATGCGGATTTTTCATTTTGGATCCCGGCACGTTTTCATATACTTCAATTGTTGCTTCCTCGCTGCCAAGGACACTCCACACGCACAGCCACACTTTCACTCATACACACACACCCACTGGGGAAACTTTCCTATTTCCGAAACGAAACGAAAACTTTTTCCTTTTTTCACAGTGAAAGGTCGACGTGGCTGCCGTTTTCGCTTTCAATTGAGCAATTTCTGCTTATAAAGAAGCACCAAAAAAAAGACACCCGAAAATGTCGAATTTCGGCTTCAATCTCAGCAGCCAGCAGCTGATGCAGGACCCAGGACTGAGGGCTTCTCCAGTGCCAGCTCCAGCTTTTCCCACTTTTTCTTTTGCCTTTATGACAGCGACGATGATCGGGATTCATATTCAATTCCGTTTTGAGTTCAAAGTTTTTATAGTTGCTGGCAGCGATTTGTTGGCAGAAACTTGCCAATTGCTCTTTAAGCGATTTATGCAAGAAAATTGCAGATTATCCTTGACGGACACCAACTTTTATGGAATGGCGGGCGCACTGGCAGAGAAGAGGCAAGGACGATGAGTAAATTCCAGGCAATCAGGACTTTGTGAAATATGTAAACACCTCGGCATTCCTTTGGCAAAAGGGGAGGGGAACGTGAGCTACGCATACCTTTGGCCTGGGTCAATAATGGCCCTTTTTAAGCCATCTTCTGCTAATATTTAAATATTTGCCCAGGCCACTCTTTCATCTCTGTTCTCTTGCCTTTTCGCAATTATGCCAGACAAATAGAGCGATTTTTCCGGTGATTTTCCTCCCCTTTTTTCATCGGCCTCTGGATTTGTGTTTGTTTTTACACTTGACCTTTTCGCCACTTCTAAATTTTTGGGTTCCAGCCGATTCATGGCTCTTGCCCTCGGATTATTTGCAAGCAACATTTGGCAAGGCGAAAGTCAGGGATAATTATTTGAACTGGAATTTGTTGCTTGGCTAATTCCGTGCGGCACTAGGGGCACACACGATTCCCCGGAACACCAAATATGCTTAGTTCCGGCCCCAACTTTCATTATATGACATGAATTTTTAATCAAAGTAAGCAGCGGCACAATCAACCCGACAGATGTGGCACGGCACGTGTATCTCTGAGACGGGAGTGTTGTGCGGTGCCGTTTCCGGTGCCTCTATTGGAAAGAGTCGCTTTTCCACGCGCTTATTACTCCCACATAGCTTATTATGCCCCTCATCCCGAAGAACGCCTCTGCCGAATTACTCATGTGTTCCGTTCTGAATGTCTATTTGAATGTGTGGAGAAATATGCACAGGATGTTCTAGATTTCTGCAGAAACTCCTGATTTAAATTTATTTAAAACTATCTTTACTATGTGGTAAATAAATAAACAGGGATAAATTATAATTTGCAAAGAAAAATAACCTAAAAGTTGTTGAAGTTTTATAAAATATAATCATCAAAAATAGTTAAAATTTGTTGATAAACAATATATGTCGATCATAAGTATAGCTATATTTATTTTTTATGTAAAATTATTGATAGACATATTAATATTAAGTGATGTTTGAATACATATTCTCCTTGTTAAATTCGAATAAAATTAGTTCACAAAAATTAGATAAACCTTAGAAACTTTTAAGTATTACCGATAAGGACATAGATATTATATTTTATTCCTTTCATTATTAGTCTCATCTTAGCTTTCTTCAATTGTTTTCCCAGAAATTCTCAAGAACTCCCACCTTCTGACTGATTGAAAGCCCAGCTTGGGGCCTGTGATATAACCCCTCCATTAGTTATTTACTTATTCAAATGCCCGGTAAAATATTCCTTTGGCTAAACTAACCCTTAAGATGGCCCATCTGGCAACTGATTTATATTGGTATTATCACTTAATCCCGCACAAAATCTCCTCGATACAAGGAAACCAGAACAATTTATTTACCCCTGGCTCATTGGTATGCAGTGCACGTAAGTTTGACTCAACTCACTTTTCTCCCTCAAGAGATTCTCACTCGCTCTCTCTTTCTCTGTTTCTCATCTCTCGGAGGTCCTTTCCCAGGGGGAAAACGTACGCGAAATTGAAAAAAATTGTCTATCTTCGTGGCATTTTTGTCAAGGCAAATTGGCAGCCGGGCTTAAATGAAGTGCTCGATGGGGACAGAACTGATGCGAGCTCAAGTGCACGGCGGGGAGTAATTAGATGTCCTTGTTCCTGTCAATTTGCAAATAATGCGAATAAACGCTTTTCGCAAGCGCAGCCTCGAAATTTATGGCCGGCAATGCATAATGGTGGCATCATCAACACTGCCTGCCGCAGTGGCAATAAACGCCAAACAATTGGCCACTTAAGCGGATGCCGTACGAGATTGGGTTTGGTCCTGGCTCTGACTCTCACTCCCCGTCCGTCCAGCATCCTTGTCCATGTTCAAGGCTCAGGTTTCGTTTTTGGTTCCGCTCCCGCTGAGCTGCGCAATTTATGTGCATTTTTATTAAACAGTTTAGCTCTGGCCGCCGCTGCTCCCGGGCATTTCCACATTTTCCGCCCACCGCTGAAGGTCGCAGGCCACCGAAAATATCTTTGTTTTTGCGCTTGATTAGGCCCAGGTTTGGGGTGAAATTAAAAACAAACCTTGTTTCTGTGTAGCTAAGTGATTAGGATTTATGATACTCAGGAAAAGAAAGGTACAAACAAGCAATAAAATATTTTTGAAATGGAAATATATGTGTATGTACGTTAAATAACATAAATTTCTTTAATGACCCTTGTTAGACTCGTAAGAGTTTATTTATTACTTCAAATCATATTCAAATAAACTTAGAATAAAATAATTTGAATAATAATCCTTGAAGATTCTAGTTCTAAATAATTATGCATCTTTAAGTTTCTTTAAGCCTACAGTCTTACACTTCAAAGGCAATCACGCATATTTGATTTTTTGTTTCCTTGTTAAATAGATCCCTTTTAGCCAAATTCGATGCCTAAGCCTTAACAACCCCGAGTCCTGGCTGGCAGGAAATCAAAATGGAATGAAAGCCGAGCGGCGAACAAGTTTGCTTTGATGCATGCCGTAACGGGAAGAAGCAGAGCGTGGCGGCACACTTTAACCGTTAGGTGGAAGACAATCGGAAGGACACTCACACACACTCGAAGGATACACATCCTTCGCACCAATACAGATACATACACACGCACACAGGCACTGCGCTTTTGAGCTGCAGTGAAGCGGAACGAGCGCAACGACCGGCAGAGAAAGTAAAAGCTAAAGCCAAAGCTAAAGGATGCGCGAGGTGAGAGAAATGCCAGCGTAATGGGGGAGAAATTTATGCAAGAGAGGCGGGGAGAGAGTGAGTGAGAGAGACAGCGGCACACAGGTTGAGAGGGAAAGGAAGCGACCGACTTAAGCGACTTACTTTGTCTATTTTATTGGACAAAAGGCTGCGTTGACGCGCAACAGTTTTATCTCCATCTTTATTTTTATTTTCATTTTCATTGTAGTTTACGGCGCAAGGCAGCGGACTGAGCCGTAAAAGCCTGCTCCTGCTCCCGATCCTGGGTTTTCCGCATCTCCCGCACGCAGGACCTTGCCCCATCACTTATTAATTAGAGCACGCGAACTCGTATCACATCTCGGCTTTGGTCCTATTACTCACAGCACAGATATCACATACAGCGGGCAAGGCAGATATAATTTTAGATAGAAAAGGATATAGTTTCTGGATATAGTTTAGGGGATATAGTGAATTATATAGGAATTTCCCTTAAAGGAAGAGCTAACTCAAATATTCTGTTGTAGAAATGCTATAACTCTTTAAGCTTCCTTAGTTCCTAATATTTTATATTATTTCCCAATTTTAAATACACTTTTGGTTCAGTGTTCCTCATATTCCGAGGGGAAAGGTTCGTAAAAAAAAGGAAAACCATATATGTTTCTGTGTGCGGAAGCGATGGCAGAACTTAACATTAAAAATAAATACCCTGATATACATATACCGCTCGCTGGCTGTCCGGCGAATGTGCACAAGTGCGGACTCAGCTTTTCCGGCGCCTCTGGGAGTGAAACTCTCACCTGGTCCCCCTTCCTGGGAATCCCTTCATACCTGTGGCATCCATTTGGCGGAGTGAGCTCAGAATAATTATTTCATGCGCGCTGTTTGCATTGGGAATAGCCAAACTCCACTGAACCAAGCGAAAAGTAGGGGAGTAAAATCGGAGGGTTAGAGCAAGTCCACTATGCATAGCATAAGGAATTTTCCAGGGGGTTAAAATGGGAAAAACTAGTATTTTATGTAACTATTTAAAGGAATTTAAGTAAAAGAAGATCTATGTTTTATGCTAGATCTAAGATATAGAAGCAGCCTTGGAGTTACCTCTTATTTTTCTTCAATATTCAAAACCGAATCTTAATTTGGAAATTAGAGTAAATTTCAAGGTAATCTAAGGCCTACTAAATATTTTACTGAATTTTCATATTTAAACAAAATAACTTCTCTATATAGAAATACTTTTGTAATAAGCCTTACTTTCCTGTTAAATTTTTCTGTGAAAAATCCCATATGTTGCTCTATGCGTTCGAAAGTTTTGTGGTGTGGCCGCAAAATCCTTTTGCATGGGGGTTCCTTTAAAAAACTTGTCAACTTAAAGTTTTTATTTTATAATTCTCCTTTGTTCCAGCCCGCAAGTTTCTCCCTCAAGTTTCTTCTAGTGGAACTAAGACAAAGGCGCAGTGCCCCTTTTTCTCCTGCAACGCCCCTGGCGCTCTGGCCTCACTTAACCATCACGTTTGGTCTATAAAAGCAGCTTTTGTGAGTGTATGTGTGTGTATGTGTTTGTATATCGCACACACACACATACATATATGCATACGTTTTCCCCCAGCACAAGCCCCGTGAAATTTTCTATTTGTGTATTTTGTTTGTGTTTATTAGTCGCCTGTGTGTCTAGAGATTGATGGCATGTGCCATGAAGACTTTGCCGTGCAAATTCACTTTAAATGGAAATCCCACTTTTCCATGCTGGGAAAAGCCTTTAAAAAGATTTGTTTTCGTCTGAGAGGAATACGAAAATAAATAAGTTTTTATTGGTTCTTGGGAAATCGATGAGAAACGTGATGATATGGTGAGCTCAGATTTTTCAATGCGTTTTCTACGAAAAACGAGACTTCATTGTGCAGTATATTGTTATTATATAAATAACACAAAGCAAATAGCACATATTTAAGGGGAATTTATTATTTATTATTACTTTATTACTTCTTGCTAAATTTTTAGCCATCAAATTTAAATTTAAATTACACACAGATCCGTGCTGGTTTTTCATTTGAAGCTATATCGATTGCCTGGTTTTAATTACGATTTCCACCAACAAGACCCTTAGCACTTGGTGTACAATTTTACACGGTTATAACAGGAATCTAAGAAGTAATTATTTTTACTTGGATTTTAATTTTTTGTTTTCTATAAATATTCATATATTTTATTGAATTTTAAGGACAACACAAATCCTTAAATATCTTAGTACAAAGCAACATTTTTTTTACTACTTATAATAAGTAGTTGTAGGAAGTGATATCCTCCCATCTTTGGGCTTATGTTTCCTGTTTTCCCTACACAGATTTTCTTTTGTGCTTTCCTTTCCAGAAGTCCCCAATAAATGTCTGTAATACTATATGTTTTCAAGTATTTAAGCCATAAAAGCGATCTCTTCTCCTAGGGAAATGTGGTTGTAAAAATATTTCACTCATCGCTGGTCCTCATCCGGTGGGCGCTCTTTCTATTTTTTTTTTTTTTATAGTGGCCCATTTGAAATTTGTTTTTATTTTGGCAGATTTTATTACGGTTCTCCGGGATTATGTAAGTATATATATATTTATTTCAGTGCTTTCTGGAGGTTTCCCTTTTTTTACTTCGGTCATTTCTGCCTTGCGCTTGACTTGCTTCGTAATTTATTTGATTATGGAGGGAAATGGGAATGGACTGCCATCTGGGGAACGTAGTTTTCCTCACTTGCACTGGCGGGATGAGGGTGAGGGGGAGAAACTAAATTTCCCAGCCATCCGTTCTCTGTCTCGATCATTGAAGCTGGAAAATGGCTTAAAATGTTTGCCTGCACTTTGCATCTGGGCGACTGCCAAATGGCACACAGCTGTGAAAAAGGGCAACAAAGTGGAAGGATACGTGAAAGCAGGGACAATGACTTGCACACACACATACACACTAAACTGAGCAGGAAAGGGCAACAGTTTGTTTGTTTAAGTGCCAGAAACTGGCGCCACGTGCAGCTGCCAACAATTCCGCAGGCCGTGCCTGCATTTTGAATGAGGCCGCGGGCCGGGAGGAGGCGCAAATGCAACAGGAGGAGCACGAGGACCATTCAGGCAGGACAACAGCCAGGACTCAGCGCCACCTGGGAGACGGTTTAAATATTTAGCCATGGCCCAGAGACTCACTTAGCTGATAAATCCACTCTGCCATCCGGACAACAATGAAATTAGGCCTAAGCGAAATTCATGCGCTCAACACACTCGGAGAATGGAATGTGACTTGGTGTCCTTGTTATAAGCACTTTGGGTGTTTAAGGATTGAAGTTATAGAATTGAGAACCCTATATAAATAGTCTATATGCTAGTATAATTAAGCCGTACTTACCATTAATTTTGAAAGGATCCTGAGTACTTAACCAACACCCCAAGCTCAAGCAAGTTATTACGGCTAAACTCAAGCCGGTTATCATTTTCTGGTGTCACTTTTTGCCAGTGCCAAGGCAAGTACACCAGCTTGCAGCTAATTCATGACAATATTCAGCGGCTTTTGTGGCTTTTATGGGCCTATCCATGGCCCGAAACCATATGCATGTCATTGCCGGCCCTCCCGCTCTCCCAAATGGCCATCAGCAGCTCATAAGACCGAGGGATCCGAAAAGGAGGAGGAATGGCCAAGTGCCAGAGCAGTTAGTGGCAGCAAGAAGGAAAAAAATGTGGCCCTCGCAGGGATGGGGATGGGGGGCACATTGAGTCCGGGTGCTCAGGCGGAAACGGAAGTGACAGTGTATGAAACAGACAGATAGCGCTGGCAGCCGAGAGCAGGAAGCGGGGGGAGTACAAGGATGGGGCCTCCACAGACGGCCACAGGTATTGGGAGAGAGATAGACATGAATAAGAAACGCACTTGGTAAAGCGTAACAATTTCATCGTTATCGTGTTAGGACTGTCGGCACAACCGCATGTACATCTCCATGTATATGTATATATTTATTATATACACAAATTTGCATTCGAATTGAGGCAACACAACGGCCAGCGAAGTGTGGCAAACAGATTGGCAGACCCAGCATAAATAACTTAGCTCAAAGAGTTGATTGTTCAGGGGGGAAACTGCGGTTGTCTTTGAGTCTCGTCTCCCCCTAATGCTGGGCAATTTGTAAGCTAAACCCATTTAATGGTGGACATTGACAGACTGCAGGCATATACATACTCGTCCGTAAGTTGGCGAGTTGGCAGACGGCAGCAACCATTCAGGGTCACCAAAAGTTGAAGCTCAACAACAAAGCGGTTTGTCCAACAGATTTTCCCATTTAAATTGTTGGAATTGAGGTCATAAGATGTCAAGCAATATTTTTGCCTGGGAAAATAAACCAATTGAAAAGCGTTTTGTTATATAAATGAAGGAAAACTACCATTATATGCAGTGTGTATTTTTAGCTAGGACTTCTTAGGATATTTGAAATTCAATAAATATAAGATAGTTCAATGGATAAATATATATTGCTTGAGAATTAGTAAACCTTTTCATTATTTATATAAATAACCAAGCTCATGGGAATTTAATTAAAGCACTTGTCTATGCAACTTGTTAATATTTTAACAGACTTTTTAATATTTTCCACCATCGAATTGAGGTCACCAAAACTTAAACTTCAACCATTTTACTTGGCCAGCCCACATTTTCCATTTTAAATAGTTCGAATCGAGCTCATTAAGGGCCGAAGCATTACAAGGCCATAATCATCTACAACTTAGGAATAATAAACTCATCGTGGGTGCTATTTAAATTATATATTCCAGCCCGAATGAGGGGTGCCCCAAGTTGAAGCCACAAAAGTTTTTCAGCTGCCATGGCCTAAACCATCCCCCATCAAGTGATAGTCTTTTTTAGAGCTTTTCTTTCACGCTTATCGAGATCCTAGACGGCTGATTTATAAGCTGACAATTTGGCCACTCAACGACATCCGCTGCTCCTTTCGAGGCTTCATTAGCCGGCGAACAGCAGGAGACAGAGACAGAGAGAGAGATCAGCAAGGACATGGCAAACTATGCTGCGTTTTATTACACCGCACAATATATATCTCTCGTTCGGGCCATTATTTATATTGTGTTAAGCACTTTAGTACATCCTAATGCCAGAGCCAAACTCCAACATGGCCGACACGAGCCGTGGACCGGCCAAAGAGCGGAGGCCAAAGGACATGTTGCTGCTGCTGGTGGTGGCAAAGCCACAGGATGCGATGAATGGGGATGCAGCGAGGAAATACCGCCACAAGGACACAACGCCAACGTCGCCTCTGTATGCTGTGCAACCAAAGAGACATTGGAACGTGTCTAAAAGCCGTGAAAAGTGCACGTAAACCCGCAAATTGCCGCTAATAGAGTGCAAACAGTTTCCAGCAGAGGATGCTGCGCCATCGAAAAAGGAAACTGCAAAGCTGAGAATCAGTGGGAAATTCAGTTAAAGGCCGAGCAAATCACAGGACAAAGCGGAGAATTGCATTCACCTTGGAATGGTTTTGGCATCGCGTCCCTTAAATCACAAATATCCGGCGACAATCTTGGCCCCCCGCCGCCGCCGCCGTCGCTCGGGGAATTTGTTATTAAAATGTGGCCAAAGACATATTTCCCGAGCCACCGGAAAACTATTTGCCAAACCGAGAAATTCGCTTTCCGGTCCTCTGGCTCACCTTTCCTTGGCTCAGGGATGGTAAAGGTGATGTGCCAAAAAGCGATTTTCGAAGCAATTTTACGCTCGCAGTAGCTAAATGGATTTTGGCAAATATCTTGGCTGAAATTTCATTAGAACCCGCGGAATCCAGCAACAAGTTTCGGGGCTTAAGGGCAACTCTTGGCCCCAAAAACATAACTCGGGAATTCTTGCTTGTTGATGAGTTTAGATTTCAGCCGAAGTTAGTTAGTTAGTTAGTTAGCCTGGCAGCAACAATCTTGAAACTTCCTGTCAAGGGTTTCCCTCGCAGTGCACACGCGGCGTATGCGTAACTAATTCAGGTGCTCTCGTGTGGTGAGTTTTTCCACAGTTTTCCCCTCCACGATGAGAGAGAGAGAGAGAGTAAGAGCAAGAGGGGGAAAAAGTCAGCTGCTGGTCCGAAATTCTCTCTGTTTTCTTTTACTATCTGGGCTCTATATGTTATCTCAATGCTAACTAGCAGTCACTTTCGAGAAAAGAGAGTCAAAGCTCTCTAATTCAAGTTAAAAAGCTGAGCTCTCTGACAAATAAAGTGGCTAAAATAATACACACAAGCTTTTCCATTAAGTTTATAACGGTTCAAGCACAGGACAAGGCACACAAAGTTCAATAAAATCAACATTTAGCTTATATATCCTTTAAAGCTTTTTTAGGCCACTTTTAAATAATGGTTATAAACTCGGGGTTCATAAAGGAGAATCCTATAAAATCGTTCTGGTCCAGATTCATCATGAAAAGCTTGTCCGTGGGAGTTAAGTCCGTTTTCTCCTTGGTGAACGCCTCATCAAAGTTGCAAATGTCCTTGCGATGTTTCTGGTTTATAATGGTAAGGATGAGCTAGGTTAAGTTCTAGTTTTCAGATTAGAGGTAAACTTACAATCTTAGGTCTTATTGGTGGCTCCATTTCACCAGCCTCGGCCTTGTCCCAGTCAATATTCCGGAAGAAGGGATGTGTGGTTATCTCCTGTCTGGCATAGCGACCTGCGCCCAAGCGATTGTTGGGCTTCTTGGCCAGGAACTATATAAAAGTTCTACATTTGTTTCATATTGTTTAGTCAAAGTAAGTTATTACTTACGCTAGTTATGATATCCATGGCCTCTTGGGTAAAATGCTTGGGAAACACGGCCTTCTTTTCCTTAATATTCCTGAAAACTGTACTCTCGTCATCACCCTCAAAGGGAGCCTGGCCAGCCATGAATTCAAAAAGCAACACGCCGTAGGACCACCAATCAGCAGTGGTGGAGTAAGGATCATAGCTTACAATCTGAAATAAAGCAGTTTTTGTTAAGAAATATTAAGGTAAATATTTTATAAATTACCTCGGGAGCCATGTAACTGGGAGTGCCACAGAAAGTGCGCGTGGATTGACGATCAGACACGCCCTCTTTGCTGAGACCGAAATCAACCAGCTTGACATGACCCTCACCATCCAACAGAATATTATCCAGCTTCAGATCCCTATAGATGATATCCCTTTCATGCAGGAAGAACAAGGCAATGGCCACCTCCACGGAATAGAAACTGGAAAGCAAATGGATTTTCATCTGTAATTTAGCAAATTCTACTAGGATTTTTAGCTAGGAAACTGAAAGCACATAAATATAAGTATCTTAATCTTCCATATATCTTAACCCACAAAACTATCTTTAAATCGTTTCAGATATCAGAATTTTCCACTCACATGGCAACGGACTCCTTGAACCTTCCGTATTGCTGCATATGGTACATGAGATCGCCGCCCTTGCAGTACTCCATAACGAAGAATAAACGATCCATGGTCTGGAAACAGGAGTGCATGGAGACGAGGAACGGGGGACGACCTGACAAGGCCAAGATCCTTTTCTCATTCATGGGCAGCTCCATGTCGTCCGTTTGTATGATGACATCCTTGCGCAATACCTTCACCGCGTAGAGTTCATCAGTGCCACGACGCTCGGCCAGCAGGACCTTGCCAAAGGATCCCTTGCCAATGACCTTGACAAAGTTAAAGTCAGCCGCACGGATCATGTCCCGTTTGCTCATGTTATGCGGCATGTCCTTGTTGTCCATGCGACGCTTGTCATTCGGCCGGCGATCGTGCTGGGGATTTTCAAAGATTATTTCAAGGATTAGAGTACAAAGGGATTGCAATTCCTTACCCTGACTTCATCGCGCAGTCGAGCCATATCGTTGATGGCATCCACACAGGGAATATTGTAGTGCTCACCCTCCACTTGGGAGAGGAACTTGTACCAACCATCGATGGGTTCCTTCTGCAGCTCTTCGATGCTGAACGAAAAGGAGCCCATGAAATCGTTGCGAGAGGTGCGATCCCAGTCCCAGACCTCGATCAGTAGACGTTTCTCACGATCCTGGGGCTGCAGTTCACTGAAAAAATTAAATCATATCTTCTATAAAATATAATATATACTTCAAGTTTGAGAAGGCTCAATTTTATCTGACATTTTCTAGACATTTTTACAAATCACAAAATTATCATAGCTTCGAATGGATTTGAATCAAGATCCATGTCCTGCGAACTTGGAAATGGAGACTGGCTTCACGCCAGAGGGACGTCTCTTGCAAGTGGGTATGTATGCACAGGCTCCATTATTGACTCTCAAACCGTTCTTCCACCCACAGAGTATGCCTTCCAGGCCGTCGAACTGGAAAACGTCACCGCGGTAGCGATCAAGAGCGGCCACTGTGCCGTGGTGGCCACCCAAAAACTGAGCTATGGCAAGTACGTTGTGCCGGAAAGTGCACCGAACCTATTCAATTTGGATGAATCCATTGGCTGTTGCATGGTAGGCCGCTTGGGTACGTCGCCACACGGTGGAAAATATCTGTGACTGAGCATTTAATATCCCACAGGCGATGTCCAGTATCAGTTGCAGTTGGCCAAGCAGATTGCCTACATGTTCGGGTGCGACTTCGGCTACCAGATACCCGTGGATGTGCTCTGCCAACGGGTGGCCAACATCAGCCAGGTGTACACCCAGAATGCCATGGTGCGTGTCCTCGGCTGCTGCATGATTCTGATCTCCTACGACGACGAGACGGGACCCATTGTCTATAAGACGGATCCGAGTGCACACTGCAGCGGCTTCAAGGCCTGCGCCGTGGGCACCCACTCGGCGCAGGCGACTAAGTTTCTGGAGAGAAACTACCGGAGCAATCTGTCCCAGGATAACGCCATCAAGTTGGCCGTTGGCTGTCTGTCACATGTTCGCTGCAATGGCAGCCAGCCGGAGACCCTTGAGGTCGGTGTGGTCAGCCAATGTGATCCAAAATTCCGTGTCCTGACAGTCAGGGAAATTGAGGATATTCTGGCTAATGTCGATTAGGAGTCCTGCTTCATTATTCGTAATTTTTGATGACACTTTATGGTAAAATAGAAACTCAATTTTGATAACTATAGCTATGGCTGTTGTAGAATAAGTTAAGCCTCTTGACAATAATTTCCCTCTTAGACTTACAAGGTGAAGATCTCATTAAAAACCGGATTGAGGTTCTTTTGAATGGTCTTGGTCTTCTTCTTGGTACGTCCCGAACGATCTGGATGCATTTGGACAGCAATATAGGGATCACTGAAGCCATTGGTGTCCATGGGAATGAGATTGGCTGCTTCCTTGACTTTGTATATAAAATGATACAAATGATGAAAATAATATAGTAATTACTTCAACAATCTTTTGACTACTTACTCTCCACTTTCAGGTTATTGCCCTTGAGCTCTACGTAGAGCAGAAGCTTTCCCCTGACTTCGCTGATGTCGGCACCGCACATGGGCGGCACCATCTCCTTACAGGTGTGATGTACATTTAGGTTGCAATCTGTAATGTTTTAAAATCAATTAAAGATCTATCAAAAAAGGAAGTATATATTTTTGCTAACTCACTTTCGCACTTGACACCCTGATGGGCGACTCCATGGAGCAGTAGCCCGCACTCATCGCAAAAAGTAGGCGTGGTGTAGGTGGTGGAGATCCAACCGTGCTTCACTTTGGCACAATCCGCATCGAAGTCCGTGTCCTTGCCAGGACACTTGAACACCACATACTTGCAGCACTTTTGATGGATGTTGAAGCGGCATTCTAAGGGGGTTATAAGTGCATTATAATTGTCCTTACATAAGATATAAGATGTCACAGAAGTCTCTAATAAATTAATAATAATAAAACAACAAAAAGCTACCTTGATTTAAAATCAATTTAATACAAAAATACTTTCCTTTTTGTTTAATTTCAATCGAAAACTCTTCTGTGACACCCTCTTTTATTTTATAATAGATTATTTTTATGGAGAACTTTTCCACCTACCCTCGCATTGAAAACCTTGCTTGCCAAAGCCCCTAAATCCCGTCCACGGAATCCGCCAATGCAACAATGCGAAACGGAAGAACAACGAGAAAAGAAAGGAAAAACAGCGAAAAGTGTGTCAGCAAGCAGGGCGCTAATTAAATTAAATACGGGGAACAGTAGTTATCCAAGCACAAATTTTATGCAACCCGTACTCGAACTTGTATCCTAGCAATCCTCACCAGATAAAGTCCTTGCAGTGACCGCAATAAGTCGGCTGCTTGAAGAAGCGCACTCCAAACTTATGGCCATTGACCATCTCCAGCCCCTTGCGCTTCATGGCGCCCTTTCGCAGGCGGTTCTTCATGTAATTAACAATGTTGGCCTCGCCGGCAATTTCCAGGATATTTCCCGGGCCCTTGCCACCAGCCGCCCCAGCAGCTCCTGCAGGAGCCGCAGCAGGTCCTGAGGATGGGAGCACCGTGGCTCCCGGTGTGGCAACAGCAGCGGCGGCCATCGAGAGGCGAATTCAGCGAAAACTGGACAATAAAAAAGCTGACTCAGACCGCGCGGTGTAAAGCCCGTCCAGCAACTGACCCATCGGTCAGGTGGAGACCCGTGAAAAACCGAGCCGCCACTCAAGTCAAGCCAACAAAGTGCGCCAGCAGAAAGTTGAAGGCAAGACAATGGCCAAAAGGCGGGATGGGAAATTAGAAAGCAAAAATCTGACGACATTCTGAATTTTCTGTCTCATGCTGGGTAAAAGAATACCCTAAAAGAACTAGTAATTACGTTATCCATTTACCTATTAGGTAAGGAAAAAATGGAATATTCGTTTAAAAATCTATATTTGAGAGAAGACTTTGTTTAAGTTCAATAATTAATTTTGCATTGTAATTGGTAAAATTACTTCTTAAAATGCACGACATATTAAAATGTATAATATTAATTCAACCGAAAGCCACAGCAGGCTGATACTCACCCTGTTAAATAATTTTAAATTAAGTACCCAGTTTACAAATAAATATAATACAAATTACAAATTATATATACAAGTTTTTAAATTGAACATATCTAGTTATAGCACGGACAAGCTTTATTTTTAAGTGATTCCTTGACGTTCGCTATTATGAAGCATTCGAGCGAAAAGTGCCATTAATTTCTACGGTTCATAAAATTCTAATAATGTTTTTATTTCCGGCAATTAAAACCGAAACTAGTTGCGCTTATTTATGAGATAATTTTAAAGAATTGAATTTGTACATTGGGTAATTAGGGAGAAGAATATCCCATAAATGAATTAGGATGATATACAACAATAAAAATAAAAACTTTAAAATATTCAAAAGAAAGTCAACTATCTGTTAAAAGCTTAATTAAATAATGAACTTAAATCATAATTATGGTAAGCATTTAATTATACAACCTTTAGACATAAATCCAATTACTTATACAACCCAGATTTCGCTTGTCACATTAATCGTTTATCGCTTGGCAAGCTATAACGGGCACATAACTATCCCCAAAGGACCTTGCGTAAATGTTATGCACTCGTATTTGTTTGAGGACCCACCCCTCGCCCCATCGGGATAATCAGTTCTCATCATCCTTGCTCCGAGCTGATTCAGTTAGTGAAGCTCCGATGAGGCATGCATCATGCCGCCTCACACAGTCCTCTCCCAGGACGAGCCACTCGTCAGCAGGCTGCTGTCAATCGAACCGAGGACCCCCAGCACTGAAGCCGAGAGCCCTCGTCTCTGTATTGTGGGGGGTCCTTGCCAGCGATAAGTGTAAACAGTTTGGGGAAGGTCAAGAAGGTGCTTACCTAGCCAGAAGACAAACATAATCATCCTCAGTGGCATCGCCCAGAACAACTGCAGCAGCAGCAGCAGCAGCTGTGACGTCAATGCACAGAAGGGGTGCAGAATGTGTGTGTGTGAATCGGGGGCAGGAAAACTGCTGCCCCTGGTGAGTGCACTTCTAAAATTATGAAGATAACTTTAAAATTTATTTAAAACTAAACAGATGGATAACTTAATTAATAAGGTAAATTTATTTAACATAACCTTGTGTTTAAACGGAGAAAATTCTTACATAAAAAATTCTTGCATAAATTTCTATTAATATGTAGCTTTTCCTTAGCTTTCCCTTACATTTCCTTAGTTCTTCAAACATCCTGATTTAATTTCCCCAAGTGTAGTATGTGCGGAAGTTTGTTTGACGATTGTGTATTTATACACTGGCAGTGCTGATTAATTTATGCAATTGCTGCCGAGGCATATTTTCACCATGATTGATGTGTGCCGCCCGCCTTCTACCGAGCCCCTCTTACCGCCCACTGTTCGCACACCCCGGCCCCCGCCTCTGTGCAGGTCTAAAAATAGAAATAGAAAACGCAAAATTGAGCACACAAAGTGCACACAGGACACAGAAGGACATGCTGGCAAGGCAAACAAACTAAAAGCTATGCTAGTGTTTCTGTTTCGGTTCAGTTTTCTCTTTCCGCTGCGGTTAGCTGAAATTCAAACCGAAATAACTCGACAGAAAAAACAAGAGTAAAGAAAATAAAGCAGAGGGAAAATGCTTCTGAAAATGGTTCAGAAAATGGGTTGGAAAATGCATTTAAGCGGAAATGCAAGCCCTTTGTCAGCGGAATGTCATTACGGTCCAAGTCCAAGTCAAAGTACGAGTATCTGCATCTGCGACGGCACGCGTATCTGTATCTCAGAAGTGCACTCAGTGAGTCGACAAATATGCACTCAGAGATTGCCCAGAACTACTGCTGAACACCTGTCGGTCGAAGGGCGGAAGAGCAGGTGGCAGCAGTGGCAGCAGCGGCAGCAGTGGGAGGAGCAGGACCGCCGCGGGGAGTTGCAAATAGAATCCGTTGCCGTGGCAGCTTTGGCTTTCAATTTACGTCATCATTTCCACGGCGTCGCCAAACAATTTTCCCCTCGACTGTTTTCCCTCTTTGCAATTTCACAAAAGCAGGCCAAGCCGCAAGGAGCGTCAACGCTCTCTCGCTCTCAGGTTCTATTTTCCTCTGACTCTCCCAAATAGCCACCGCTCTCTGCGTATAACACCTTTTGTTTGACTTTGACTTCCAGTTATTTACTTTGGCTTTGACTTTGCTGTGCTTTCATTTGCCTTTGCGCTAGGCCTTGCTTTTCCCACGTCCCAAACATTTGGCAATTTCACTTGGCTACTTGTTAGCCGATTTTTGTTGTACTTGTTGTTGCTGACCTGCGCCCTTAACACCTATTGATCTGCAGAGCACCTGTGTCCGTTGTGAGTGACTAGCTAGGATGGGTTTCCGGCGATGATAGCGGAGAGGAACGTAATTCTCTTTAAATAGGGAAAATAATAGCGAAGTCTAGTCATGTAATTATAAATCCAAGCTTTGTCATTTGCATGGTATCTTAATTTAATTTAAATGTTTGTGTCAGTTTGAAAAGGATATAAAATATCTAAAATAAATGTATTCTCATTAAATATTTTTACAATTCTTTCATTACTACTGAAGCAAACGGAGACTTATCTAAATAAATAAGACAAACTTGTATCATTTAAATTATTTTAAACAGAAAATCCATGTTTTACATTCATTTTTTGTACAACAACAATTTTCTTTGATTGTTAGCCATTGAAACCATTTCATTATCTTCTTTTTAAAGTCTCTTAACTTCCTCAAACCATGATTAATAAGTACAATAATTAAACAATGAATGAACAACGTTCAAATTCATTAAGTTCATTATAAAAAGCTAATATCTGAGGCTCGTAACTTCTGCATAAAGATCATCTACAAAAGAAGTATATTTCAAAAACTTTCATGCATATTTAAAGATTATTAAAATCACCAAATTAATACAAGAAAAACAATCGAATTGGAAATCGTTCATCAATCAGCAAAGAATGTAGTTATTACAAATCGGACAGCTTTTCTGATTTAAAATTTGTATAAATCAAATTTCTCAATCATTTTTTATAATTTAATATTTTTGGAAAAATTGGGTAAGTTTTTTTTTTAAGAACATGGCATGCACTTACATCGCCATATGAATTCCTTTACCCCGCCAGATGCAAAAATATTCTCGCCAAAACAGCAAATCGCAAATCGGACGTGATAAAAACCGCAGCAATTAGCCGAACAAGGGCCAAATGGCCGACCATAATTAACAGTGGCACATAAAATTGAACGAACACAATTGTTCGAGCGGACAAAACCGCAACAAAACAGTGGCAAACTGGACGCAATATCCGTTAAAGGAAAAACTAGTGGCGAAAGCTGCCCTCAAACTTTGTGATTTGTTTATACGGCTCTCGGCAATGTCGTGACGTGGAGAGGAAAGCAAAATAAACTACTACTAACTGACTGGATGACTGGCTGACTGCCGGACTGGGAGACAGAGAGAGTGTGGAAGCGGAGTAAACAATAAATTGGCAACATGGTCGAGGGAGAGGTGGTGGAGCACGGGTCGTATACGCAATCTGTTATACCAAAAAGTCGCCGGCAGGCGGGCAAAGCGCCTGCGCTAGCCAGCCAAAAGGGAAAACTATCCCAAAAATTGCCTCTGGAAAATCCTTGCAGCCAGTCGCACTCGCAGGCGCTACGGTGCAGGTTGTACAATACGGCAGCATACGCGGCGTATACGTAACGCGAAAAACTCTCACCTTTATCTCGTGAGTTAATTTGCTGCAAACGGTTGTTTTTCACCTGTCGCCGCTGATGGCAGTTGTGACTTAGCCGCTGATCAATTAGAAGCTGACTCACCTGGCCTCTTGGGGGGTCAAAGTTGTTTGATTTCGGGCACAAACATCTAGCGTAAACAAAACGTGTCCGAGGACCCATTGGAAGTGACACATCTCGCTCTCTCTGCCCACTCTCGGCCTGGAAAAACGCGTCAAGCTCACGCAGCTTCCACGACGGTTGCGTGGGAAATTGGCGAAGCTGCTCTGCGACATTCACCGTTCTGCGTTGGCCCCAAGTGCACGTGGGCCAACACTCAGTTACGGTGTAATAACAGTGCCACATCTTCGCCAAACCGGACCAGATTCCACACACATATCGCCCCCCAGAACACACTATTATAAATAAAGCGCCCAGAGCCTGTAATCAGTCGGCCAATTTTGCGTGTCAAGCCCTGTGATTCTGCCTTTGTGTCATTTTTCCGCCATGTAATTGTAATTAATGATCGTTGTGCGCGCTGCTTGTGGTCCTGTAATTCCGGTTTTTGGCGAATTCCATACAAAGTCTTCAAGAAATCCCGTCACTTTGCTTTATTAAAGTGTCATCCCCCTGTGGGAGCATTGAAATCTTGCCGCATATATCACTGAAAGTTTAGCGAAATTCATCAGCCGAATTGATGTGTGTGTGACAGTCAGGTGTGAAATATTGTCCAGGGAGAATAGAGAAAGTGAAAGCAGCATTGCCCCAGGGTCCTGATATATTTATTTATTTATAAGAAATAAAGTGTGTACGGTATGAGAATAGTACAAGGAAAATTAATTAATTAATTATTAAGGAAAGAATTCTGATAGTTGTGATTTGGAAGCATAACTTGTGATTCCCTAATATATGGTTTACAATCGCTTAAAGTCAGTTTATCTGTAAAAACACGTTATAAATAAATAAAATATCAATTTGCTGGCCATCTTTAGTCAGCAACAGCCAAACTTAATGTATTCCTGAATAGTTTTCACCCTAAACATCTTCTGAAAAATCCTTTTTCGCCAAAATAAATCCAATAAAAACTCCAGCTCCCTTTTCCATTATCCCCTAATCATTTTGCCTTGCTCCCCTTTGGGGGAAACATTGAAAATTCAACGAAATCAAAGCCCTCGACAAGCACTCGATTTGCCATCATCGAATCCCAATTCCAATTTTTGCAGGATGCAAAATTGATTGCAGCTCATTAGCGGCAATTGGGAAAAACACAGACCCAGCATGCGAAGGAAAAAGAAAAGTGAAAGCCAAATACGACTTTAAGTATGGGCAAAGGTCCAATAATGCCGAGCGAAGTGCTGCCAGTGCCGTGTTGTTCGTGTCCATGTTGTGATTACATAATGAGACGCAGACGCTGCTAAGAGTCAAAGTCAAAGGAGAAGTCCCCGCGTACTCGCGCCGCAGAGCAAAGTGCCAAGTGTATGAAACCCAGCAAGCAATATCTCAACTCGCCACAAGTAACTCCCAGCCGAATCGACTAAAAGGGCGACTAGAAGAGCCCGAAAAAAAAGAAAGAAGTACCCCGAGGAGCGACAGGACCTCCAGGAACCGAGCTGAGCAGAGCAGGCAGAGCCGAGCCCAGCTGTAGGATGCCCTTCGGCCGCAAGTCCCCGCTGGAGGCGCTGGCCCTGCCCGGCGTGATGCTCGCCTACAAGTACAGCCAGTTTCGCCAGCGCCGCCGGGAGGCCGCCAGCCGACGGGTCACCGAGCGCGAACTCTCGGCGCTGCACCATAAAATCGTGAGTACAAAATGCCAACAGCTAGCGAGCATAAGAAAACAGAGTCATTTGGGCAGCTCCAAGAAAAGGGTATATTCATTTCTTGTGGGAAAGCGATTCGAATAAAAATATTACTTCATTTTGAAAAGGGAAATTTAATTTTTAAGATTATATGCAAGAAAGATACATTTAATATCTTCTTGTAACCTTTGATTATTTTAGAAAGGTAATAAAAAATTAAGATTATCATGTAAATCAAACAAAATATGATATATAAACTCTAACAAGCATCATTTCAAACTCACTTAAGGCTATAATAAGACTTGTTTTGCTGCTTAACATAGAATATTGTTTCCATAATTATGTCTACAGGGTACTTTTATCTTCGATTTCCTAGCATTTTTCTTTCATTTTTGTTTATGTACCGGTTTCGTTCTTTCGCCGTCTTCGACCCATAAAACGTAACGCAATAAAAGAAGCGAAACGGGAAAACAGCGGCTAACGTTTATCAAAAGAGAACGGCGGCTGGAAGTCGGCTGAAAGTCTGGGGGGAGATGGCTAAAAGCCGGGTGAAAGTCGGTCGAATGTCGGGCATCATTAGTCACGCGGGGCGGCGGTTAAGGGGGGCCCAAGCAGATGCTGCGAGACGCAAGCCCCTAAAAATTCCCCATTCAAGCTGTTAAATAGCCGCCACTGGTCTCGTGTCCTTTTTGAAGTGCCGCTCTTCCTGGCTCGCTGTTTGTTTTGGCTCTGGCCTCTCACATTTACAGCTGGCAAATAGTTATAAAAATAAAAGACACACACAACGCACACACACAAAAAAACGTGAAGCACATCAAACAAGGTGAGGCTCGGCTTAGCTCAGTTTGTCATGGCCCGCAAAAGTAGGCAATAAAAAACACTATAACTTGTACGACACTGGGCACACATGTGTGTGGCTCTCCTCGTGCCTGTATTTGTGCACACAAATGGGTCTAAACTTATTTGCATTTTAAGGGTCAATAAAAAATTGTATGAGGAAGCAAATAGCAAAGGAGGAAAGTTTTCGAATCGAGATTTCTTTGGCCATTTGCCTTAATATTCTGCCATTTTTATGTGATACACACTTTGATCTTGGCCACAAAACAAGCCATAACTCTGTGTTTGATAGGGATCCTTTTATCTATTAAGTACTCTGCAATGCCATTCCATCTAATGAACTTAAAGTATCTCAAGTTTTTTGATTTGTAAGTAAACTAAGCGGAAATAGAGAGTACTTAGTGTTAGTCAGTCAAAAATGGCCGAATAAATCAGCAAAAAAGGCATTTGAAGCTCTGTTTAAATACTCTTTAAGTCCATTTAAGCATCTCTACTTACACCGACCATATGAACAGCATTTAGGGGGAAAAAGACTGAGTTATAAAGTCAGCGCTCATTTGCATTCGCCACAGGACCAAAATGTGCAACGCGACGGCCCGACTGCAAAGTGCTAAGTTCACTTGAGATTTTACGAGACTTGTTTGAAATTTATGACTTTCAAAGCCATAGACAGCCACGCCCACTTGCCAAGCACACACACACACACACTTGGCACTTATATAAGAGGTCCAACAACAACAAATGCAAAGTGCACAAACACAGGACAAAAAAAAGTAAAGTGCTGCCAGTCCTGAGCTGAGCTGAGCTCAACTGCTTTGCATAAAATCTGACGCGTGACTGTAATTTCTGTACGACGACCTTGAAAAGCAGCCAACACAGATGGGCACACGCACACCAATACCCCGATACATTAGCCAAAATGGCCAAACACACGGCAAATGCTTTTATCCAACATTAAAATTCACAAAAGCCCAAAGAGACTGCCCTTCTGAAAATGCCTGCACAATTAAATGGCCCCCTTTGATGGCATTTTGTGGCCACTCACGGCTAGTTGAATCCTAAATTAGGGACTGTAATTGTGAGTCAGAAAGGAGGCTCAGAGAAATTATTTAAAAGCAAATGAAATATATATCAATTAAAAGCCAAAAAATCTAAAATATAATGCCCTTAGGCTTGCAAAGGTTTGAGGAAAAAAATATCATAATATATATCAAATTGAAAATTATGTATTAGTATAATTTCTAGCAGATATTTAATTTAAAATATAGCTGTAGACTGGTTTCTCCTAGTATATTAACCTTCACAGTATCTAAAAATTCACAAGCAAGTAGTATTTCTCCCAATGTCAGCCAATCTCGATCGAATCTCGATGGGTTATGGTTAGTAAGCCACAGATCCTGGCCATAAACATGTTCCCCCCAGGAACCTGACACATGCCGCACCAGTGTTCCGGCTGAGCCAAGCTAAGCTCCATGTAATCCAGCCGAGAAGAGGAACGAACCCTTGAACACCCCAAGACCCACGGCACACACACGCACACACATACATATGTGGTGTCGTTTCGTAATCCCCAGAAGTATGCAGCGACAAAATTGTCATTTACTCCGTGCTGCGAGCACCGGAAAAGCTGAAAAGCGGGCCTAAAGAAATGGAGAGACGGTGGCATAGAAAGCCCAGGAGAAGGAGAACGCCTTTCGCGATATGTTATTAATGCAAATACGCATAATATATAACGAGTTGATTAGCTGAGGGCGCAGGTGGCAAATGGCAGCGAAAACGGGCTGGAAAATAGGGACTGGGCTAGAGAAGACAATCCTTTTTGGCGGCTAAAAGGAAAATGCTGTCAAAACTGAACTCCCACTAAAGCCAAGTCGCGTGACTATCCTACATCAGGCGAAAAAAAAACATAGAAAGTGAAAATCCCCCTAAGAAGGACCTCCAAACTGGACATTTTCTATTATTTTTTGTGTTTTTTCGGTCAGGCAATGGAAATAAAATTTATAATTTACTTTGCGGAAGGGACAGCAGGCGGAAGTTGTCACCTGGCGTGGCATTGGGAATAGGTGCAAATTAATGAAGCCTCAGTCCGCTGGAAAGGTCAGACCCTGCCCTTTGTGGGGCTTTTCTTTTTTTTCTTTCGTTTGAACCTAAATTGAAATGTAGGAAAACTGAAACATGATTATTAGCTGCTGCAGTTGCTGCAGTCGCATGTCCTTTGCCTCCCTGTTTTCCCTCTCTCTCTTCTCGTCTATCTCTGCCTTTTGACCTCTGTGTCTGTGTCTCGTTCCTCCTCCCCCCGTGGGTCTTTAGCAATAAATGACCACACAATTTGACTTGGCACTTGCAACGTGCACACCGAAAGTCCGAAAAAAAAGAATCCAGCTTAGTCATCCAAATGCCAAAACAGTTGCTTTGGCCTAGACTGGTTTTGGGCTTGGTTTCGGGCTTAGTTTCCGCCTAGATTGCCTTGGCTTTGGCCTGGAGCTGTGCGAAAGGGTGTGCTAGTCAGGGTTAGAAAAAGAGAATATATATTGGTAAATGGTAAAGGATATTCCACACATAAAATGCAACTCTTTATGAATGAAATATTTCCTTAGTCAAATTGAAACACATTTTTCTTAGTTAATTAAATCTGTCTAACTTACAAAGTTTCTCATAAAACAAAAGGGTATCCCTTAGTTTACTATATAATCTACTGCTCAGATCCCTTTGTGGTCGTTATGCAGTGCAAATATTTGCCATTGCACTTTGCCCCACCCGTGCTAGTAACCAAACTGAAAATCGGTTGACCATAAATCAGGCACGAAAAGCATTTGATAGTAATTCCATTTTGAGTGTCCACTCGACACAGCGCGCCTTGGGTGTTGTTCGGATCGGTTTACCTAGTGGCCAATCAGAGGCGAGTTACCTCTGCCACCAATTTATAGTGGACACTGCGAATAAATCATTAAGATCAGGCATTAGTCAATTCAGCTGGCAGCTGAGTGCCATTGCCATTTAGCGGGAAAATGGTCATTAGAAATCCAGGGATTTTGGCACGCAATGCAGGAGCCGGATGTCCGCTGACTGTTTACTCACCTCTCTTGGTCTCGGGGACCCCTTGTTCCGAGAAGTAATTGAACTTTTGTGTCGCAGCAGACACGCAACTTTCTGCAGGATAATAGCAAACGACGTTGTTGACGTCTTTTCTCCTTCCTCTATTACACTGAGGAAAACAGTTTTGATTTGTAGACAATTGTTGTGTATTCTAATTCCTTGTTTCCTGACAGAAAACAGTATATTAAAAAAAGGAAAACCCTTGAGAGAAATTCATTCCAAGAACGTTAGGCAATTCATTTTATTAAATGCATGCTTAAAATTCTCAAATGCTTATTGGGTAGCTATTCAATATACAAAAATATTGTTTTATTAGTTTTTATTAATCCAAAGTTAATAAAAAAAACACAAACCAAGGTTTCACTATAGTAGTTTCTTTAACAAATGTAAAACTTCTTCTTATAATTCACAAGTTCTTATTCAGCAAAGGTGTAGCACACGGTCTGCAAGTCCCCTTTGTTTAATTTCAGACTATTTCCCACTTTTTCCATCCATTATGTATTCTCTTTGTGTAAATATTCAAAGTTTTTTATGCGAAAATGTCAGCGTGTGTTGCCTTTGTCGTCTGCGAACTTCCGCTTTTCCTTTCCGTCTTCCCCCTACAACCCCGCCTCGCAATTAGAGTGCATTAAACTTTAGTGTTTACGCATTGAGTTCGCTGCTCTTGTTGTTCTTGTTTTTCTCTTTGTTTTTAAGCCAGATTTCCTTGGGACATCACGTGCTGCACCGAAAAAGGGTTGTGAAAAGTCCCCGTTTTCCACTCACACTCGAAACCCTTGGGGCGCGGCAATGCATTAGCGCAGGTCACGCGATGTCTGCACCATTATAGCATGTAGTATACATATGTATATATACACACATTTATAAAGCAAACTGGAATCAGGGTATATATGGTATATTTATAAGGGGGGGCGGGAAATTTTCAATGTAGTCAGCAGACGTTTACTTTAATTGCATTGATTGGAGCATTTAGAGTGGCCAGTGGATGTGGAACACGATACGGTACGATATGCAATTACTGGCGAAGGCTCTTGCAAGTCGCGCAGGTTAAGAACCATAATTATATGCAGAGGAAGAAACAAAGCAATGACATTTCAAAAATAAATAAAGAAATCTGTTAAAGCCTTTCTCATTGAGTAAGAAATTAAAATCTGTCTTGTAAATGAATTATATTTGAATTAAATTGAATCAAATTACACAAACTAAACTTAATTATTCAAATAAAATGATGAACATTAATATCTCAATCCTTAATAAACTTATATCAAAAACCAATTAGATGATGTCAAAGTATCCTTCTGACATGTTTAAACCTCAATCAATATTAATTTCTGCATTATTAAATCAATTTCAAACACTTTTCCCATAGATATCAATAGCAAACCTAATCGAATTAAAGCCGCAAAATGGGTTAAGGCCGCACAACTGGCCGGACCATCGGTGGCAGTTCACACAAGCTCAGTTTCAGATATTTGCCAAACTCTTTGCTTTTAACCATTGTCACATTTCATTACGCGCCAGTGGAGATAAGGCCGCAAAAAAGTTTTATCCCCTGCCGGGCGGCTGCAATGTGCCAGAGAGAATAAATAAAAAATTCCGGCAAGATAATAAAAAATGGCAGGGACAGCGAACAACGAGCAGTGAACAAAAAATGCAATATACGAGTGTAGAACAGCCACGCAGGGGGGTGCAGCAGCTGGGGGGAGAACAAAGGGATGCGAAATTGGAACTGCGCCCGATGCACCGACACACTCTCAATAATAAACTCCCCCACACACAGAGCTTCTCCCGCCTGCGGCAATGCGTTTTGGTTTTAGTCCAAGGACAGATTTCAATTAAAATTTATTGTTTGTGCCAAGAGGCAGGCGAAATAAATTGAAAAGAAATAATAAATTCAATTTGAAAATTATTTTCAGTTCGCCCCTCTAAGCCGTTGCTAAATACTCGCCACCCAAAGGACTCTCGGCGAAATGTACTCCTTTACGGCTCAACACTTCCTAGGGGGGCGGGAGTCCTTCTCAATATGCTCCAGGGGGGTTATACAGCTTTCCGCCCCTCTTTTCTTCATGGCCACTGAGCATTCACAAAATAAAATATACTAGAGAGTGAAAAACAACTTGTTCCACACATGAGCTGCCCTGAAAGCAGCCTGGAAATAGAAATATCCCAAGTGAAGCTTTCAAAGGGCCCGCCGCGTGCTGCAGTTTCCACATTTTCACCTGCCCAAATGCACATCATTCGCACACTCATACACACACACACCGCTCCCCTCCTCCTTCTCCTCCTCCTCCTGTCATTTTGATTTCAATGGGCTACCATCCGAAAATGGCATCGCTTCGGTTTCACTTTGCACTCTCGTGTTAAGAGCCCTAATTACACTCTCAGCAGCCAACCGCCAGCCATCCAGCACCCAATGCACCTCGTCCTCGGCAAGGCACATCCTGCCCACATGTGTCTAGTTGGCAAATTTGACACTTTTGTCATAATTTTGTATGGCTGGGCAAACAAACTATGATGCAGAGAGGAAAAACAGGAGGGCTTAGTTGTTATTTTGAAACAGGTAAAAGGGAAAGCATGAATTCGCGATGGTTTGCTAGAAAATTTTGATGGAAAACAAGACTTGAAACTGTCGAAATTTCAGAGAAATCAAATACTACACTAAATTTCTGAAATATTTTTCAAATTAAAAGTAAAGTTTTTATGAATTAAACGTTCAAACTTCTAAGGCTTTACATATTTAACTAGTTTATACATTAAACATAACCTTAGCCAATTCAGTAACTTTAAGGTCTTGAAAAATCTTTCTTTTTTAAGAAAAACAGCTTCTTAAAATTTTGAAATCAATTAAAATTCTATCTTTGATTTAGTGGAAAGTCTTTTTTTTTTAATGAAAAATTTTGTGTAATAGATACAACTCGCTTTATTTACAAGAATTAGTTTCACTGATAAACTTAATAACATTCTACAACCATTTGAAAAGAAAATGACTATAATTTATCAATTATTTATTTAAAACTAAAGTTCTTCTATAAACTTTTCCCAGTGCACTCAACACAAAGTAAGTCCTGTGCTATTCTCCTTGTTGTTTTTTGTTGCTATCACATCCTTGTTGTTGTTTTAGTGGTTGTGCCATAGCAGCTGCACTCGTGGGCGTGGAGGCCTGGTGCCTGTTTTGTGTTGGCCAGAGTTTTGCAATTAGCCCAGCGCCTGACAATTGATGGCAGGCCAGCTCCTGGAGGCCCACAAACACACACTCATCCTCCTTCCCGCACACGTTCTCGTCCTCGGTGCCTGTCCCCAATTACTATGGCTGTCGACAAGCCATTTCGCCCACGCTCTCAGTACACACATATTGTTTGATTTGACTTTTATGGTTTATAATTGGTTTTTAATGTGGTCGGCAATTAGCGGACATCAGCGGGAACTAGACCATCTCAAAGATTTAATTCACCTCGTATACCAAGTGACATCTCCATCGGTGGCCGCCATAAAAACGCTTGATTTATGCTCCGCCATTGAGGAGTGACATGAAGAGCATATTAAATGCAATAAATTCACTTAGCGGCAGCAGGGGGGCACTCACAGAAAGGCGAAAAAAAACGGAGAAAACCCACTTGGATACAAGGAGAAATACAAGATGGGAAAGACGAATATTGAAATACCCTTAAAGTGCTTTTAATACTACAAAACTCTTAAATACAGCTGAATTACCTATGTAGCAAGTGTTATTTAAGGGTAAATCAGTCTGAAAAGGAGTTTAAATATTGTTTTATTACTATTATTTAATCTTCATATCATACTTGTCATACCCTATAAATGAGTATTATAAAAACGCATACTCTGCAAGTCACTGACACGTAAACGCTGCCTGATATAAATGCAATTTCTCTTCGTGACAATGTTGCCCCAGCGAGCATGCTTCAAATAAACAAGCAGAGGCGCCGGGAAAATGCTGAAGGGGGTTGCCATGAGGGGCCCTTCTCTTAATGGAATTGTTGGAGCCCTGCTCCTTGCAGCACTTCCTCCACATTGCAATTATCGGGGCATGAAAAGGAAAGTGCAGCGGGGCGATAATAAAGAACAACAGCAACATCGGCAGGAAAGTCATATGCCAGCACTTCGCCGCAGGGCGAAAGGGAGGGGTAAGGTGCAAGGCATAGAGTACAAAGCCCCATATCGATTTAATTAATTTTTCCTTTCCTTTAAAACCAGCAGCAGGTGCCGAAAACTGAAGGATTGACTGACTGACTGACTGAGTGACTTCATGACTGATTGCAGTACATGCTCGAATTGTGTTGCTTAAGGTTACCTACTTTCAGGTGTCAAAGTGCCTCAGGTGGCTTGGGAAAAAGTGTGTCAACGGATTAAATTACAAAATTTAATATGCTTAGAGATTTTGATAGGAAAAAAGACGTGAAAATTAATAAAATTGATGAAAAACTCAAGTTTTAGCTTGAATTTAGTTAAGGAGGATAAATGTTTATGATTTCGTTTACAACCCCCTACTAAGTTATTAAAATAAATGAGAGGATAATGGAATGTCATTAAAAAATTAATCATTAATTCATATATATTCTAGATTTATAAGTTTCCTGAGTCCTTTGTAGTCCAGAAAATGTTAGAACCACAAAATACGCTTTAGCTTTCGTTGCCTCATCAACTTTGTCTTGCATTTGTCTCCCTTCTAAATGGCGTGTTTATAGCTGCTTTAGATCAATGTTAGATTGAAGTGGCGACCCTTTATCCTGACCCAACCTTTCTCAGTTAACCGAAAAATAGAGCCACCTTATCGCCACCTTCCACCACCTCTACCTTCCCTGTTCAGCGCACACATGTGTTCGAGTTAGAGTCAACAAGAATAGGGACCAGTCACGGTATTAATAATCAATTCCAACCTCGATCAATCAGCAATCGCTCATTGACAGCTCCTGGAATTCCTTTTCTCCGCTCCCAGCTCCCCCTGCACCCCAGGTTTACCTCATTAGCCACAACATTCCTGTGAGTCAGCAGCGAGTCCTTCGCACGTGTCTCGCACAGTTGTCGCCCGGTTTTCCATGGCATCATGGCATGCCCAACAGCCATATTCTACAGAGGGGAGGAGAGACGAATTCTGGGGTTAGACCCGGGGCTAAGGAGTGTTTTCATTATTATTGGCCTACTTTTATTTACCTGGCCGCCCCCGCCGCGAAAATGTCCATAATTGACAGTCCGCTGAGCTGAGGCGGACCGAAATACCTGGGAATTACGAAGCGAAATAAATGAGTGCGCAATCACAGTGAATTCTAGTTGATTGCTCAATAGGCAAATTGAATGGTATTTATATGGAATTCGTTGGGTAATAGCCTTATTATAGTAGGGGAATATATATATTTTTGTAATGCCTGAAGGTCTTACGTCCTCTGGTAAGGCAAAACAATCTTAAAAAGGTTTAAATTTTTTAAAGAAAAATATCCCTTTGCCAGAAAAGTTTAGAAAAACCTTTGTTGACAGCAGAAATAAATATTTAAAATCATCCATGAGTAATTATTGCATTCTTTATATAGATATTAATATAGAGCCCCTAATCTCCACTATAAATATACTCTTTGGCCGAAGAAAACGTCATTTTGATGGCTATAAGAGAGTCGTAAAAAAAGATTAAGTTTAACAACCAATTACTCAAACCTTAAACACCAATCCAACATGGACCTTTGTCGGGTTCGGGCCTGGGGACTCGGGGATTGTGCAACTCTTTATCGATTTGGCGAAACCATTTAGATGTGGCCGCTCATCAAGGCCCGGTTGCCATTAAATATAAATTCGACAAGGCATTCTGGCCATCCTGCAGTTGACCCAAAAAGCCACTCGACTGGGGACCGAACCTGAGGCCTCCCGGCCCGAAAACTAAAACTCACAAATCATTGAGCGGTTCGAAGTGGAAATGCTGAATACGAAACGAGGCGGACGATGAGGAAATTGCATCTGCATTCAGTTGGCCGAAAGTCTGGCTCATTAATAATGCAGGTCGCATATGGAGAGAGCAACTGCCTCTCCCCCTGCCCCCCCAGCAAGGCGGGCAGCACCGCATTTTCATTTTCCCTTCCGGCTGGCCACACCAACTGCCCGAACTTCCCCGAACTTGCCGCGACTTCCGCCGGCTCGTTAGGCGATGGCTTGTGAAATGAGCTCCGACGTTCATTGCACATTATGGCCCACGTCCTGTATGGCTTCTGTTCCGTGTTGTTTCCTTTTTTATGAGTCCTTTTTTCCAAGCTCCTTGCATAATTACAGGCGGCGGCTGCATTTTAAAGAGGCGCCCCGACCCATCGAAGTTAATAAACAATTTGCACTCGTTGGCAACCGAGCCCCCTCCTGGGCTGAGCATTATTCGTTAATTACTTTTTAATTGCACGGGCCATAGCTCAACTTCGGGGCAAAATTTTGTTTCGCTTTGGCCTTGGTGCGTATACTTAATATCCATATAATACACATTTTTTCGGGCGTTACTCTAAGGTTTCCCGTTGCGTCATAGGCGTATCCACTTTGCATGTCCCCCTGGGTTCCTTTTTTTTTGTTTTGGGTTCGCACAGGAGGGGGCGTGGGCCAACTAAATTAAATTACTTGCCTTTTAGAGCGATTGTCCTGATGATGAGTCACGGCTAAAAGTGTGCAAATTGAGCCTCCTCTGGCGCTGCCTTTTTCCCTTACAAATTTTTTCGGGCATGACGAAGGTCCTGCTGATTGTTGCGTTGCTACCTGAATTTACAATGATGTTCTTTAAAGGGGGGAAACATATGGAGGGTTTTACTTGCACAATTTAAGAAGGAACTTACATGTTTGAGCTAAGGCAAAGTATTCAATTTTAAAAGTTATTACTTAAAAGCACGCCCTTCTAGCTACCTTCTTCTTACCAAACCGCCCTAAACAAAACCCTTACATATACAAAATCCCCACCGCTTTTAACTATTTTTACTTAAGAATATTTATTTAAACGGCTTACAAATGCCCTGATTACGTGCTAGGAATACTTAAGGAAAAGATCACAAAAACTGTTGCCACAACTGCAACATGGAGCTAATGCGGCGGCGGCAGGAGCAGGGGACGACGGCTTACTATAATCACGCCGCTCACATAAATCTCAACCCATGTCGGAGGACACTCCGGGGATGCCGACTCCCACACAGAAAAACCCCCCTCGAAAACCGAGAGCGAATTCCGTCACGTCAGTGAGGAGAAACCATCAATGTTGTTGCTCAGCGCGTTGTTGTCGTCCTGCTGCTGCTGCTCCTCGCCAGAACCGGAGACGGGAGCCCACCGATTGACAGATGTCTGTCTGGTGGCATTTGGGGGCAATTTGTAGGCAATTGGCAGCTGAGGAGCCAGCGAGACAATCGACCTCGCCCGGCTATTCCTCCCGAAGGGCCTGGCGTCGTTCGTATCCAGGAAGAATTTGCCACGTATCCTGCAATTGGATGGGGCTATCAGCGTGTCTCACAGAAATGGGCTTGTGTGAGCCTGCTCACCTGGGATCCGCGCCCATGCCCATGAAGGCTTGCCCGGTTCCTGGCTCCCGGCAGGCCCCTATGGCTTCCGAGGCCTCGCAACGCTGAGCGGGAAACCCTCGAGGCTGTGCTATGCTCTCCACAAAGTACTCCCAGGCACGCTGGTGACTGCAGCCAACTGCAAGGACAACAAGGAGGGAAGTCTTGCTTAAAAACCCAACAAAAATATATATATGTTTTGTGAGAACTCACTAATTATGCCCAGCCAGCGATTATTGGCTATTTCCTGCTTGGCACAGCCTGGCTGCAGGGGTCGTCCTCCGTTCGGATAAAAGTCAGCATGTCCCATGGGAGCAGGGTTGCCCAGGATGCCGCCATCCGTATGGATGACATCCACGAAACGGGCATCGCTGGGACTCAGGCGACGATTGGAGCTATTGCCCTCAAACAGAGGAAGTGCTGGATCCAGAGCCGTTATCCTGGTTAGCTTGATGCCCCACTCCTGCAGCTGCTTGCCAGCGAAACCCGCCACCTCGGCGCCTAGACTAAAGCCAATCAAGTGGATGTGCTTGGCAGGGTATCCCTTGTCCACCAGATATCTCAGGAATCTAGCTATATATCGAGCCGTCACCGGCAGATTCTCCACGGCATTCGAGTACCAGGGCACCGCCGTCATCGCGCTCCAGTCGATGAGGACCACGTTGTAGTTGCCCCTTCTCAGGAAGGCTGGAATGCCAAAGGGGTATGGTGCAGAGAAAACAATATATTGAGAAAAAATTATGAAAAGTTCTTAACAAAGTTCAACAAAAGGTATAATAAATATTTGTGTATTTCGCAAAAGATTCAAGAAAATTAATATCATAAGAATCCTCGCTCAAATTTTTTGTTGCGTGTATGGAAATATTTGGCGAGGCTATAGCAAAATCCTTCATCCCTTCACTTACCGTCCTTCAACTCCTGGCTGCTCTGACGCTCGCCGGTGGCCGATTCCGAGAAGCCGTGCAGGTAGATGGCCAGCGGGTAATTGAAATTGAAATTGCTCTGCGCCAGCCGGGCATCGTCGCTCAGGTGTAGCAGCTGGGCGGCATTGCGGTTCTGCCTGCAATGGAGACATGGAGACATGGAGACGGGAAGCCTCCTTTGAAGGCCCTCTCAATATGCATGAGCTGTTTTCCGGTTGCCTACCTGGTGTACAGCATGAACTTGATGTCCTCGCGCTCCTTAATCGCACAGCAGCTGGCGCAGGATCCGCGTGGAGCGGCGCTGTAGAAAATGGGGGAACCAGCTGTAAAGTAGATTAAAAATAAGGACTCAAAGTATTATTAAAAATATATTATTTAAATCAGTTAAATGTGGAGACTAAATATAGTTCAAAAATGAAGAATTTCATTAGAAATATACTTATCTATAATTTAATAAAATATTCTGACATTTTTAACTTGTTCAAGAATATTATTTCGAAGCTTTTTCCGCCATCTATATGAAGCGAAATACTTAATTTTATGTACAAATTTGTCACCCAAGACCCCATTTGTTTCAATTTGTCCCTTTCAAACCCTAAGTTCATTGTAAGCTCTTACAAATGGCGCTCAAACTTTAGGCGGAAATGGAATTTGTCAAGTGCCAAGCACAAGCAGGTCTATTCAGAGCTTCGAAATACAAAACTAATTGATTCATTAGCTTCATTAGCTGGCAACTACTGGCTGGCAACGCGTCGAAATGCCAGGTAGCCATAACCAAAACAAAAAAAAAACTATACCAATAACAAACAGTAACAAGCAGAAGCCAAACCCAAATGAAAATGGAAGTGAAAATAAAAACAAAAACAGTGGCCCAAGAAAACACAAACGAAAACGAAACGAAACTGGCCTAGCGAAGACCGACTTGGCCGTGAACTTGAGTGGCGTTAACTGAAATGAAGTGGAATGGCTGGGGCTTGTGGATATTGTACAAGACAGCACGTGACGCATACGCCGCGTGTTACGCGACGAAATAAAAACAAGTTTACATTTCCATCTGTGGCTTTCGATATTCACACGGCCGAGACTGCGCCTGGTGGGTGGTTTGGTGGTTTTGGTGGCTTTTTTGTGCGAGATGTCAGTGGGTCAACCACTGATAGATTTCAATAAAGTTATCATTGTCTGTATTGCCTTTTGTTTATCGCCGTTTTTGTTTTGCTACACATTTTTAGCGGGTGCTTTTGCTAATAAGACACTTGATCGGATGCCAAGTAACAATGTGATGGCCCCGGCCAATGCCAGCTTCATTTGCAATTCTGGCCACTTATCACCTTCCGTTTGATGTTATGCAGTGGTAAAGAGAACTATAACAACTTTCAAATGATCTTACCACTTTAAATATAAATACTATAAAGACATATTTTCCTTAATTATTTATGCAACTTTATTTATAAGAATTAGTTGCTAAGGTCCCTTTCAAGTTAAGCTTTCCCATTTCGAAAGCCATTAATCAGCTTTAATTTGTGGTTTAGTAAATACCTAATTATATAGTTAACGTATCTCAATTTCGTGCTCCGCCATAAATGCTATGCCTTTTTTAGCCATACTCTAAATTTTATGTATGTAGATTATATATGTTTTATTTATGTAAATGTCAGTGCTTTTTTTCTCAGTTTTAGCGGAAGACTTTGTAGCGCTTATTTATGGGGAATGCTTCGTAGTTGCTGCTGCGTATTGCCATTTTAATATTATTTTTTATTCTCTTTGTTTTGGTTTGCTTGGCTTTTGGTTTTTGTTTCCACGTTGTTTCGCGACGTCATGCCGTGCATTTAATTTGTATTTCATTTTTAATTATCGCACTCTGGGCTTTAATTTAAATATACGTTTTGGCCAGGCAGTTAATTAGCGGCTTTAAACCACGCTGATCGTTATGGTTGCACTCTTAGAACTTTACGGGCACCGGCTTTATGTTTCTAGTCCTATGTGCTTCCCCCGGCTGACATTGAAGATGTGGTGATTTACGCTCTTAAGAATGGACTTTATGATCTAGATGGGGTAGTTCTATATCTTTAAGTGGCGTAACAAGGGGAAGAACCGGGAAGAATGAAAAGAATATAGTGCCTTTTAAGCGTAAATTATGCGGTACTTGGTTTTATGAATAACTTTCTTACGGAACATGATTTTTAGTGGACATTCTTAGGGAAGAAAGGTTTAATATATGTTTATTACTTGGCAGTGTCAAGTATTAAGTTGCAAATTCGCACAAAATATCTCCAAAAACCCTGACTAAGGACAACCAGAAGCGTGCATAAAGTGAGCGTTTTACATGTGACACTTGATACATTGATGGCTTTGCCTGTTTGCCCAATATCTTTTGTGATGATTGGCTTTTGTTCCCTTCCCCCCTGACAGCCTGCCTGATTTTCCCCCGCCTTGCTGGCTCCCTTCACGGCTCAGTGGCCATTCGAACCGACCTACCCCATGTCCAATATCGCCGATGGTCAACAATTGAGTCTTTTGAGTGCTCGTATCAACAAAGACATCAAGTTGTTTGGACATTCGCTACCGCTCCTCCCCGCCAATTTACAAGCCACTTCGCCTTGAACTTATGTGCACAGCACAGCCCCGCCCCCCCAGACGCCCCACAAGGCACCGAGGCACGATTTCCCAGCCGGCGACTGACATTGAGGCAGAATCAATGCTAATAGATGCCACAAACGCGGGAGAGAGGGAGATCAACTTACCGAGCAGAAATGTAAATACATTGCATAATGTCGAGGCGGCCGGCAACACCATGGCAAATATGCTAACTATATATACTATGTATAGGACTATAAAACAGTTCAAATATTGGCTCAAGTTCTGAGGCGTTCACTGAACCCCGGTTTCTGGGCGTCGGCGTGCTCAGCCAATTCACTTTCGGGCGCGAAAAATCAACATTCAAATCGGTTTCCGCATTTGGCTGTCAGCGCGGCCGTACTATCTAGGTTTTATCACTCGAAAAAACGCGATGGGGATGATCGATAACGAGCTGACAAAAAATTAACGCTCTGTTCTCAACGAGCTGCGGCGGCGGACTGAGCGATCGTAACTCTCCAAGCGCCCAGCTAGACGCTCTGCCGACGGCGCTGCTTCGACGGAGCGACGTCAGAATTCGCGCAGCCCTAAAAACGAAAGACTCAGGCAACAAACTTCGGCTGGATATGCGTTCCGTATTTAAATCAGTTAATCAAGCATGCAAGAGCCGCCGCCGTACGTCTCGAGATCGTTAAATAGTTTTTTTTTCTTTTAATTTCCTGATTGTCGTGCGTCCAGCACCCAACACCCACCGCCTCTGACTCGCTGCCTGACTGGGGTTCGCAATGAGCCCACCCACCAGGCGATCTTCGGTGGGAAAAAAGGGTGAGCCAAAGCGCGGCCGGATCCATCTGGCAGGCAGGCAGGCAGCTCACCTTGACCAGACGCCGACTTTCCGTTTCACTTCACTTATCGCCTCTCGATCGCATCCGACATCCAACATCCGACAGTCTCTATCCATTCTGACCCATCCTCGATGGCTTGGACCTCTTTTTTTGTGTTTGAGCGGGTTAATTAGTACGGCGCTGAGTTGGGCATTAATCATTTGATATATATATGAATATATATATGGCAATCACTTACGACTTTTCAATCTTTAAAAAAAAAATCTTGAAAATATTTTAAATGCTATATGTATGACTTAAAGGATTGCTATTTGTATTTATTACATTAAGAACTAATTTTCTTATGCTTATTTACTTATATGTAGTTTTTGTTTTAAGGCCAGCAAAGAGCATACAAACTTCTACAAATTATTTTTAAAATTATTTCCAATGCGGGCGTGCGATTTCGCGGCTTGTTTTTTGCGGCTGCCACTCAGCTGTCAATAAATGTGGCGGATTCGTTGGGGGTTTTAGGGGTTAAATAGCTCAGCTCTAAATTTTAATAATTCAAGCTTAACAAAAAAAAAATAAATTAAGAAGAATTGGAAGAAACGTATATTTGTTTATTTCTCAGTAAATAAAATTATTTTAAAATAACAAGTTTAAGTAATCAAGAAGTTTATAATCAAGACATTCAAAGCCAATTAAATTGAATAAAGAGTTCAAGTTCAGGGTTTGTTTCTAATCATGGCCACACTAAAGAATAACAAGATAAATAATAATTTAATTTTTACCACCAGCTTAATTTGTAATCACAAAAAACCCCCTTGAAAACATTTCTTGCCTTCCTCTCTGATCCATATCAATGGCCTGAACTGTGTGCACTCGACCAGAGATCCGTCAGCTGAAGCTACAGATGGCGGGAGATAATTGCAAAAAGATTCTTTGGACATTCGCGGTTGGCGATCGATTGAATGAACACTTGATTGATTTGCCATTGCTTGCATAACCCACCAAATACAGCAATTAAATACATATCTTACATGTGCAACATTACAAACGACCAATTAAAGAGACCTTCGCCGGCGAACAATTCGCGACATTGAGGAACCACCAAGTGCAAGGGCTCTCACCACACGAAAAGCACAAACTCCAGCACAGTCAAGGAGAACCGCCTTGAGGGGCCACACACTGCATACACTATATACTATATATCGGTTCTAGGTTCTTTATCAAGAGCAAACTCATTACCGGCGCGAAAAATGTGAATGAAAAATCGCAATGGAAAATGACAACTGAGACTGCAAAAAAAAACAAACAAAAAGATACTTTACAACTTCCTCAAGCCTTGCCAGATTTATGGCTTGCACATAATAAGCACAGATAATTGTGGCACAAAGGGAGCAGCTCCCAAAAATAGCCAAAGATGCTATAAATATCTTAAAGCGATCGTAAAACCACGCCATTCGATCGCCTCTTAAAAAGCTGCTGAATCACACAATTAATTATCGACAGGCAGTAGTAGTTCTTATAAATGGAAAGATTCGAAATTAATAAGAAGTATAATATGTTCAACGATCTCTGCCGCCGGCCTGAGGTCGAGCACCGACACCGACACCGACCGAAACTGACCTCAGGCTACACAAAGATATATAGATAGAAATATATCTGCTCAAATACAAAGCGAAGCGAAGCGCCATTTGCATAATCACTCGTTGATTCGATACGAAATCAGACCGTTAGTCAACGCACAGATTGCAATCGACTGCTAATTTGGTAAACATTTTCAAAAATTTCATTTATATTGTCCGAACAGCTTTATGGACATGCCAAGCGGCTTCTGGCAAGGGCCTTGGCTCTGCCGCCATTATTTACAGCTAAACAGTTGTAAAACTGAGCTGTCGGCCAAGTCAATATCTGTCCACTGTTTGACCAATTAATTTTACACAATTTATGGTGTTTTAAGCTAAGATAATAGTTTTTTCAATAAGCAAGTTGAGGGGGGAAATAGCACAGAAGGAAGGGAAAGTTTGTTGTATCTATTAAAAACATGGACATTTTTGAAAGTTAAAATGTTTTCAGCAGAAATTCTGCAAATTAATTTTGCTTATTTCTTATTTCAAGTTGATACTAATCTTTCGCTGCCATTCTAAGTTGAGCCATAATTTGGCATTCTAAAGTTTATGTTCTAAAAGGAACTTATTATCGTAGCTGTTTAATTAGCAGAATTAGCTTTTAAAACATAAGTGCAGTTGAGCCATTATATAAAATTGTAATATTAAAGCTAGATTGACACACTGCCTCTATTGTTTTTAATCGCCTTAACCTTTTAGCCAGTCAACAAATAAATTATTGTTCTAATTAAAAAAGAACTTTCTTACCAGAAAAAATATTATTCGGCTCTGTGATAAATGTATTTATTTTCATACTTATTCTTTTCTTACTTCTGAGTAATAAAAAGTTTTTAACAAGATTGTTCCTTATGAAAAGCTGAGTAAATTTAAAGAAAATATTTTAGTAGACTTAAGAGCATTAAACCTTTTTATGTTTAAAAGTTTCCCTTTGTCGACTAGTTTTTGCTTTGCACTTTATCCTTTATTAACAGAAAATTTGAGTTATTTTTCAAAGGAACTCAAAAGTTCTCAGTAGACCGAAAAAGCTTAGTTACGAGATCTTTGTTTTACAAAGATTTCCACAGATTATAATGCCGCATACTCTTAAGCTCAAGAAAATAAAACATAAGAATTTAAAGACCTTGCATACTTCCAGGCAAAAGGTATATCTTAAAATCTTTATTCCTTTCCAATTCCAGGACAAGCTGCTGAGCAAACTCGAGGAGGAGAGCGAGCCGGATCCCCCTACCTCGCAGGAGGACGAGTGCGTGATCTGCATCAATGCCCGGGCCACCATGCAGACCTCGCCCTGTGGCCATCGCGTCGTGTGCCGGCGTTGCTTCGTCAAGACGATCCAGAGTGCGGTGGCTCAGCGCCTGCTGCCGCTACGCTGCGTCATCTGCCGGGCCAGGGTCAATCGGCTGACCTCGTCCTCGGGCACCTGGCGCATCCAGGAGTCGGCCAGCAGCTACTCGATGGGCGCCAAGAGCTGGGCCTCAGCAGGAGTGGCTGCCGGCGGGGTGGTGCCCTCGGCCAGCTCCTACTCGATGAACGATGCGCACAGTGGCCATCACACGTTCCACCAGCCCACGCTGCACAAGGGCCGGCATCACTATGTGCCAGGTGCCACGTCCCGGGGAGCCGCAGGAGGGGCCAACCATGCCAGGGTCAGCCAATCGGACAGCCTGTACTCAATGAGCTCGACGGGCTCGGCGGGCTCCTCGGCCTCCGGCTACTCGCACTACTCCAAGACGTCTTCCATATCGAGCAGCGGCCCCTGCTCACCGGCCTCGCCGGCCGTGGCTTCCAGCTCCCATCACCTGGCGCCGCCCTCGCCCACCACGCATCATCATCATCATCATCACCATCATGCGGTGGCCTCGCCCACGCCCTCGGGCTCCTCTGGCAGCTCCCTGTCGCCCAGGGAGACCACTGGCTCGGGCTCTGGCGGCTCCCACTCGCATCACGGTGGCTGTCCCAGTGGCTGCTCCGGCGCCGTGCCAAGGAAACCTCTGCACACGCTCACCAACTCTGCCTCGACATCCGCTTCCGCTTCCGCCTCATCCTCCAGCAGCAGCAGCGGCGGTGCAGGAGCTGGACCAGGACCTGGAAGTGGGCTTAGCGGAATGATGACGCCCACGCACACGTATCCGGGAAGGCGGCACGTGAAGAACCGACTGATGGACATCCAGAACCGACTGCCACCCATCAAGGAGTTCCGCAGCCCGGCCAAGGTGCCGCATCCCTCGCCCGTGCACGTCAGCAATCCCAGATTTCGGTGGGTTTATAATAAGAATAAAATTTGTTGAAGTTCGTTGTTAATTTTTCTTAAATCTCTGCAGTTACTCCACTTACACAAAGTCTAGTGCCCATGAACTGGCCCCGCTGCTGCGGGAGTCTGGTTCACCGCCGCCTCCACGTCGACCCAGTCCCATGAACATCCAGCTAAGCTGCTCCGCCTTGGCCCCGCCCCCATTGAAGGCGGGCGGGGCAAAGATCAGCCCGGTGACCTCAAAGAACTCGCTGCCCAAAAACGCTTACGTGATGCCCAAGGACAAGAAGCCGCCAGCTTCGGTTCCAACTGGGAAAACCAATGGTGCTGCCGCCGCCAGATCAACTCCTCAGGGAGCAGGCTGCTCGCGGGCTTCGTCCGGATGCGCAGCTCCGGCTGCAGGGTCAACAGGGCCAGGATCCACTGGTACTGCCAGGCCCACGACAAGCTCTTCCAGTCGCAGTTTTCCGCTTTTCTCCGCCGGCAGTAATCAGAGTAAGTTTAGCCTTTTTTGAACTACTTGTTGATGGATTAGTGCGTGCTTAGTTTAGGGATTTTTCCAAGTGTTCTTGATTATGAGAATTCTAGGCACTAATTGGATATATTTCCCATTCCAGGAGAGAAGGCTGACAATAAGAAGAACGAGTCCGTTGAGCGCAAGAAGAAGGAGGAGAAGCTCAAGCTGAAGGCTGAAAAGGAAGCCAGGAAGGTAGGTGCAAATTATGGGGAAAATGAGGGGGATTTTCGGGGCACCGTCCTGTTCTTCTTTGTTTGGGAGATGCATTGTTTTTTTCCCTCCAACTGGAACCCCTGACCCGGGCTCTGCCTATTTGTATTGTTTGTAATTGGCCTCGTTCCCCTTTTTCCTTTTTTTGCTGCTGCTGCTGCTTGCCAACTGTTTTGGAAAAGTTTTTCATTAATCGCAGGCGAAGGGGCGCTTGGGGGAAATGGGAAGGGAAATGAGTGCCTTTTGTGCCGGCGAAAGCATAAATTTCCAAACTTACGAGCTCATAAAGCGCGCCGGCAATTCCGATTTTCTTCTTTATGATTTTCCGAGCATGCAAGCAAAGTTCTATTTAGTTAACAACCGAATTGCAAATTTTGCATATTGCATTTTGCATATTGCAGGAGGAGAAGCGCCTGGCCAAGGAGGAGGAGCGTCTGGCCAAGCTGCATGCCAAGGAGGAGAAGAAGCGCGGCAAGAAGGAGGCCAAGGAGCTGCTGTTGGCCAACGATGGCAACAGCAAGAAGTGAACCCAATTAGCCAGCAAAAACAACACAACAAAAACGCATATTTCCAGTTGCAATTCTAGCCTTAAGGACATCACCAAGAGTACCCGTGTAACCAGGACCTGGTACCCGGTGCTATATCAAAAAGCCGATCGAATCACACACCTCAAGGAACCCCACATGAAACGAGCTTGATTGTATTTTTAGGATCATATTTTGTCAGTTAGCCGTTAATCCTTTGAATGAGTTTCCAAGCCAAAAAATAATTTAAGTGATTTTTTCAAGAGTAATTTCCAAAGAGCACAAAGAGAAGTTGCCTTGAGGAAGTCTTACATCAGCTTGAATGTAAGGTAATAATTTTAAAACAATTGTTTAGAGGCCTATTTTTTTAGAAATAATTTGATTTAATTTAACGAAGGGTTTACCGTACTAAAAGGCCATTCAAGGCGCTCTTAAGCTTTGCTGGCTTATCAGAACCCCAAGAAAACGATGCCAAACCTTTGTATGAATGATAAAGTTTTGGCAGAAACTGATTAATCATCTAATTCTTTGCTTCTTCCATTAAGTTGTCCCTATTTAACGCCGACAACTTTCATAACTCTTCGCTGTATAGAGATTATGCTAAGAGTAAAATGAAATCGCTGCCTTTTATTAGACGTTGCCTCAGCTCTCAGCTCATCATCTGTATCCCATAATCGATTTAAAAGGTTGTTGAAACTATTTCAATTTGTCACATTCCGATAGAAGTTTCCTAAAAACAATAGAGAGATTACTACCTTTTTACTTTCGAGTTTCCAAAGAATACTAGACTACTAAAACGATACTCCTACGTAGAGAGCTAGCCTCGTCTCGAGATATAGAACCATGACCACTATAAGGCAAACCAATGTTAGAGCCAAGCTTTGGCAAGAGTTAGCCGCAATCCGGATACACTTACTAACTATATACCTATACACAGATTCGATCAACCAATATGTTAACATGTTGACTAACAAATTACGAAATGAGAGCGTATTTAAGTAGTTTTCATATACCCCTCTATATATATTATATATATATCTGTATCTGTAACTATATCTATAGATTCCATGCCTATACTGGGAACTGTTCAAGCGGCAAACATAAGCAATGTTTCGATGTATGTATATGTGTATATGTATTAACAAGATTGTTTTAAAAACAGAGACAGGATTCCCCTTTGAGAGAAAGACAGCGAGGGAATCGAAGAAACCCAAATAAAGAATCAATTATGTTGAGGACTCCTCATCCTGTGGTTTTCATGACCTTTCCCTTGACCTGCTGCTGTTTGGCCTTCAGGCATCGGTTGAAGACGTTGGCAAAGGTATATGGCAACTCCCTCTGGCACCCAAGGTTCCCCAGCTTGTGCAGCGCTCCAAAGTCCAGGCAATTGATCACCTCATCGCCATTGCAGTCCTGGCCGTGCTTGAACATGTAGCTCTGGATCGTGTCGGCGGCACAGTGGGGGTCATTCACACAATTGGTGAATGCTGAATGGTGGAAATATAAGAGGTAATAGTGGAATAATCGCAGAACTTATGGCAGGACCTACCGTCCTCGGAGAGGGCTGTGTCACCTGGCAGGGTTATCTTGCCCGCCTCCACCCAATAACCCCAGGTAATCCGAAATATTCCACAGGCACCGTTCACGCAAATTGCGGATGCATTGCACCCGCTCATTGTCTCACACAGGCAGTCCAGGCAATCTTCCGTGACGGGTTTGTTTGTCACTAAAGACACGGAAAGAAAATGTTTTCAGATTTAATAATATATTCTTAAACGGAAAATTGGATGTTAAAATTATAAATGAAGAATAAAAGTTTTATATTTCTTGAGATCTTAATCATGAATTAATTCTTACTTCAACCATTTTTGTTAAATTTCTAGTTCTTTTGCCTCAGTGTTTGAGAGAAATTAAAATGGGCGGATGTAACTACAGGCTATATAGTATATCTACTATTCCCACAAACAGGCTTTAGTTTACAGCTTCACAGTAAATGGATTACCATAATTATAGAGCGTTCTCAACTACGTACTAAGCCGCAATTAATTGTTTTCTCACTGGTTGCACTGTGGTGTCAGGTCGCATTTATCTAGTAACTAAAATGTATGGTAGGTATTGACTACTTACCCTCATTGCTGGTACCAGTGTGGACGAATAGCCACAGAGCAGCCAGACTGACTAGTAGTAACCTATACATAACTGAGCTTCGGATCCGATCCAGAATCGAGAAACCGACCTACCGTCGCCGTGTTGACCACACAACTGATCTGAGTTGGCCCAGCCCCCGGTTTATTAATAAAACTTAACGCCTGCATTAGCAATGCAATATTCGCACATACATTAAGCGGACTCTTCCTCATAATTTACTAATTTATTAAGTTACTAAACTAGTAGAATGCATTCCCGGAATTTCAGGTGGCTTTCTGGCGCTTCTCCGCCCGTAAAGCATCTCGCAGACAGCGCTTGAAGACGCTCTCATAGGAGTACGGCATATCCGCCTTGCAGTTAAAGGGACCCATGTAATGGATGGCTCCATAATCGTAGCAGTCCTCCGTTCCGTCATCGTTACAATCCTGACCGTATTTGACCATATAACTCTGCAGGGTATTGGCGGCGCAAATGGGATCGTTGGCGCAGTTGGTGAAGGCTGTTAATCAATTAATAATTAATTAACATATCCTGATGAAATTAACTTTAAGACTCACAGCTATCTGTCAAAGGCGAGTCCCCGGGTATGGTGAATCGTCCGGAGTCCACCCACTGATCCCAAGTGATCCTGAAAATGCCACAAGCCCCATTCACGCACACAGCCGTGTCATTGCAGCCGCTCAAGGCCTGGCACATGCAGACCAGACAGGTCTCTGTGATGGGCTGCTGGGTCTTCGCTTGGATCCACATCACTCCGATGGTTAGTCCCAGGAGAAAAACAAACAATGATGATCTGGTATGCATGCTAGCTGATTTGAGAGAACTATATTCGATTCAATCCGCGATTGTTTGCTCACTGAAACGATCTCAGCTCGCGCTACTGGTTATATTAGTAAACACTGAGGGTCAGATCGAAAGCGACTAATTGCGGCAATAGGAAATAAAGCTGGTCTAGTGTTACAGCACGGGCGATTCCCGGGTTATATTTATTTAACATACAAATTGTATGTATATTTGCATACACATTTTCAGGTTAAGCAAGATGTTATTTATCGCAAAACATTTCTTTAAAATATGGCAAACACTATTTAAAAAAAAAAAAACAACTATATTTTATTACTCAAATCCCTTATCCTGGTAGTTCTCGATGCACTCCTCAAACGCACTCTGGTATTTGTAGGCCAAGTCCGCGTGACAGCCATAAGCCCCCAGGTTGTGGATTCGGGCATAGTCATGGCAATCCGTTTCGCCGTCCTCGTTGCAATCCTGGCTAAACTTCTTCATATAATTCTGCACCAAGTCGGCGGCACAATGCGGATCATTGGCGCAGTTCTGGAAGGCGTTTTCCGAGTCAGGATCCTCGCCGTTCAGCGTCAGCTTTCCCGCATCCACCCAGTAGGCCCAGGTGATGCGGAAAATGCCACAGGTGCCCTTCTCAGGACTTGTGCAAATAGCGGTGGCATTGCAACCACTTATTGCCTCGCAAATACAGTTGAGACACAGCTCAGTTACGGGTTTATCCAGCACGTGACCTGCATATCAAATATATATATTATATTTCATTTAAAGTCCTGATGAGAAAACTCACCTTGACTTCTGACCAACGCAGGTCCTAGCGTCAGCAGTAAATAAAGAACATATCCCAGGAAAACTCTCATTCTCCGTATTGTTATAGTAATAATCTATCACCTCAGCACCTGAAATGCGAATGGCGCTAGAGAAACCCATGAAACAAGTGCTCACCTGGTAAATATGTCAAGTTAGCGGAAAATACCGGTTTCTAGGGCGCTTTCAAATGATATTTTTAATATATTCTATTAATATATAATGTTATACATATATTTTGCGAAAATGCATACCATTAAGGGTTGTGTATTGTGACATTAAAATTTTCTTAAAAATGTAATCAACATATTTAATTTAAATCATGGACTTTTCCTGGACATGCAGACTTTAAACTTTTTTATCACTTGGAATGCTTCGAAAATATAATATACTTTTGGGCTTAACTCATTATTTTGGTCTTAAATGTTGTTAATAAAAAAATCTTTCATAAATCTGTAATTGATGGAAGTTCTTAATTAGACTTCCTGAAAAGTCGTAACAAGAAGTATGCAACAATAAACTGATATGTAATTTTTGTATTACGCCGTCAGGTGGCCTGAGTTACTTCAAATATTAACCTTATATTTTTTAAACATACATCTTACAAGTAAATAAAGCTTACTTCAAAAAGCCAAAGCTCGAAAACCCTTTTGGTTTAGAATTAAATTGGTGGGCTATTTTAAAATTGATCATAACTAAGCCAACAGTCAGTCTAGCAAGTTATCAAGTTTAAAAATATTTTTCATCAAAATTTTCTCGAAAATTTGACAATTTTAAAAATTATAACAATTATAAACCCCTTTCAAATATTTGAAAAATTTATAAATATTATTTTGCTTGATAGATTCGGTTATTGATGCTGATTAACAATATATATGATTCAATGATTCATAGGGTCGGAAAAGACTCCTTCAGTGCGTTGCAAACTTCTGAATAAGATTATATGTTAAAACCCTGCAATAAGGGAATTGAATTAGGTTTTACAAATGATGACATAATAAAGAAATGCCTTAAGCATATTCTTTAATTAAAATAACCTGTTTAATAAAAAATCTTGTAAATATCATTCCTTGACACAGTGTCATTTTATTATCAATCTCAATTGCGCAATCTCCTTCGAATTCAAATGCATTGCCATAAATTATTAATTAATAAAATTTAGTATAGATATTAGTTGGTAAATAAATTTAGCATTATGATGGGATTAACCGGAAATGCGCACATCGACGCTCTGGAACGAAGTCAGGCAGGTGCCCAAGGTGTTTTGATAATTATAGGCCAGCTCGCCGGTGCACCCATATCCTCCCAGCTTATGGATGGCGGCATAATCATAGCAATCGACTTGACCGTCTCCATTGCAGTCCTGGCCGAACTTGGTCATGTAGTTCTGGATGGTGTTGGCCGCGCAGTAGGGATCGTTCACGCAGTTGGCATAAGCTAAAGATAATATCAATAATAATTAAAGTGGGAAAACCGGAAAGGATGGGGGCCTCGGAACTCACCGTCCTCCGACTGCGGACTCTCGTTGCCCAAGGTCAGCTTGCCGCCGTCGGACCAGTACGCCCAGGTGATGCGAAACAGGCCGCAGACTCCACCGCCGCAGTAGCGGGTCTGGTTGCATCCACTGATGGCCTCGCAGATACAGCCCAGGCACACATCAGTCACCGGCTTATCTGTTTGGGGTGAGAGATCAGTCAAATCAAATCAAATCAGCGACGTATTTTGATTAGCCTCGGGAGCGTAACCAGAGCGAGCTCCAACAAACAAAAACCCGAATGGTGTCACACATATTTGCCCAGCCAATGTCATAGCTTTATTCAGAGCATTCGGTAATATTTGCTGTTATTTTTAAGTTATATCAAACCGAAATTATTGAAATTTTAGCTGGTCAGACTAAAAATGGACTAAAATAATGAGAAAAACGTTTAGGAAATAGTAATATACCATTTTTAAAATAAGCTTTAAAGCAAGGTTAGCTCTTAGTGCTTAACAAATTAATATTATTATACTCCTATTTATTATATTCATGTTTACTAGTTGTAAACAAGCATTTAATGCAATTCAAAACGAAATCTCTTTTCAGTCCAGATCTTAAATTTTAGTACAAAAAAAAAATATATATATATAATAAAATATATCGATGGAAGGAGAAACCATTCCGCTGATTGCACGCCCATGAACCTGAGCTGGAACGTTCCGTTGAATCTGCCAGCCTCACGTCTACATCTCATTTTTTAACCGAACTAGTTTTGCAACTTTCAATAGCAACATTGAGGCATCTCCGGAGAAAAAATCCGGCAGAAACGTAGGCGTGGATGAGTCAATATATATGTTATACATATATTGGAGTTATCAAGACCTTGTTCTTGTAATTAAATTTTTGTATATATCTTTGTATTTTTAATGAGTATTTTCTAGCCTTTGCTTTACCCACACACACGCGCGAAATCGCGGTAGTTTCCAAGTTCAGTGACCTATGCGAAACTAATCTTGAAAGGCGCAAAAAATTGGGTCAAGATTAATAATGTTTTTGGCAATCTGCCGAAAATTCTAAGCTTCAATAATTAATTCTGAAGCAAACTACTTTTTAAAAATTATAACAAATTACTAAGCTGAGGCAAACTGATATTTATAGGTATTTCCCTTAGATAATCGACACGCAGGCTGAGATAAAACCAACAGACGTCATCGTTTCGAATTGTCACGAAGGTGGTGGGGTTTTTTTGCGGCCCAAAACAATAGCATGCCAGAGTGCATTGTTGAATTCCATTCCGGAATTGGGAAAATTTCAAGGTAATCGACATCCTTTTCACGAAGAATTCAAAGATAATGGATAATGCATAGTGTTAATTAGCCAGATAAACAATAAGTTTATGAAACAGAAATCCGAATGAGCTCACTGCACAACAGCTAATAAGGCTAGCGATTGTTAGATAGTTAAGTATAAACGATAATTCCAATTGGTTTCCGCTTAATGTAATGGGCATATAAAAATCGGAAGTAATTTCAATGGCAAAGCTGCGTTATTGACAGTCAACGAACCGGCCCGTCCCGTGTATCAAATGATAGATACGCCTCTCAGATCCAAAATCGATCCGAAACGACGAGCATTAATGGACGTTTGTCAACGTCTTAAAACTTATTATATGCAAATGGTGACAAACATGATGGTTAAATGTATCTGGGAAATCCATCTAAGAACGAAACATGTCTTGCTCGCAGAACAAAAGATACAAATACGAGTATCTACACAATTGCTAATTAATGTTAATGAATGCAGACGATCCGGGTATTTGTATTTCGCGTTAAAAAAGCTAATGTTTTTCAAATGGGTAACGAATTCGTGTCGAAAACAATAACAAGAACGGAAATGTTCTCGTATTTTGAATTTGTTTTACTCACCGTTGGCCTGAATGAGAGCCGCAAATCCCAGGCACAGCAGAGCCCCAATGGCCACAGTGCAGCACAGTTTGTTGGCAGCCATTATATTGGCAGTTCTTTTGTCCGAAAAAAAGATTTGATTTTTAAGCTGCAACCGACTGAAGAGCAATATATATAATCCAATGATTTTATGGTTAATAGAACCGAACTGTATCGAGCGCGCCGATTAACTGAGCTGGGGATGCGATGAGCTAGCCTTTTTGGTTGGCCAAAGCTCTGACAAAGCTCGGAAACGAAAGACTTGAGCTGAGAACTTGAGAGAGTTGGGGCAGCCTAAGAGATAATTTAAAACTATATACATAGTTTGCCTTCATTTTTACAGTATACATTTGGGAGTTGAATGGTTTAGGAAGCATGATTAAGATTTCAGTCTAAATAGATACAAGTATTTTAAAGTTTCTTTATAATAATAAAGCTACTCTTTATCCTCATATTAGGGTTAACTCTACTTCCTTTAAAAATCCATTTCATATTTGCTTTACTTTGCTCAATTTATTCAAAATATAAGAGTATCAAGAATCTCATGCTTAGATCTTGTTGAAGGCAGCAATGTCGACGGACTGGACAAAGTCCTCGAACTCCTCAATCTTCTCCTGCAGCAGGTCAATGGACACCTTATCGTCCTCAATGACGCACATGATCTGCAGCTTGTTGATGCCATAGCCCACGGGCACCAGCTTGGAGGCTCCCCACAGCAGACCGTCCATCTCAATCGTGCGCACATTCTTCTCCATCTCCTTCATGTCGGTTTCATCGTCCCAGGGCTTGACGTCCAGGAGCACGGAGGACTTGGCAATGAGGGCGGGCTTCTTGGACTTCTTGGCAGCGTAGGCGGCGACGCGCTCCTGCTTGATGCGCTCAGCCTCCTCGTCCTCCTCGTCGTCGGATCCGAATAGATCCACATCGTCGTCATCGTCGGCTGCCGGCTTGGCGGGAGCGGCCACGGTGGGCTTGGCTCCAGCCAGCTGGGGCAAAGGAGTGCCAGTCCATGCGGCGCGCTCCGCAGCCTCGAAGGAGGCAATGTGGCGGTACCAGCGGGCCACGTTCAAGTAGTCGCCGGCCGGGGCCTTGCCCAGAGCATCGAACACCGACAGATCGGCCTTGCTGGGAGTGTATCTACGGGAATTGAAGGGATTTTCCAGTTATAATGCTGAAATGGGGAAAGCTGAGACTCTGCCGACGTGGTGCGGTCGTGCCTAACCTCACTCGCCGCACTCACTTACCCGCTAATGTAGCTGTTGTCGGCAAGGAAGTTGTTCAACTCCTTGAGTCCAGCGGGGGTCTTCACATCACCGAAAGCCATTTTAAATGCGTTTTTGTGGGGTAAATTCGCGTTTAACAATTAAATGTCGTGATCTGCGCAACGTGCCGACGAAGAAAGAAGGTGTGACCATTCAACTGATGCGTTTTAGCTATTTTATGGCTAGTTATAGTTATGTTTTAAGTAAATAAATTTAGCTATTTTTTGATAATAGTTTTAAATTTTCTGTATATGATAGATGATGGCAACTATATTTTAGAAAAAACTATTTATTTTCAGCTCTACTGTAAGGTATAAAAATTACATCTTTAAGCACGGTACCCAGAGGGTAAAAGTCCGTTTCTAAGCAGTGAGAGAGAGCGAGAGGCATGAAATCTAGGACGGATGTTTGTGCGGGCCGCTTTCAAGAGTATCCAGTCCTGATTTTAAAATACTAGAAATATAAATGGCATTAGGAAATTATTTGAGGGCGCCAAAAAGAATAACAATTTTAATAAAACAGGCCTTTCGCTCTGCCCATGACATATTTCAAAGTATGGCCATGGACAATAAAATGCAAATACATTAATGAGCATTAAATATACCTGGAACGAAAAAGTTCAATTTAAAATATGTTTTGCATATCTCAGGGAATTCTCTGTCTCTCTCTCGCTCTCTCTCCCTTTTCTATTCTTATCTGTTTCTCGCGCTATTTCTCCCTCTCTCTCTCTCTCTCTCTTTCTCTCGCTTCCACTCTGTCTCTCAATCTCTCTCTGTCACCCTATCTGTGGATCCATCTCTCTCTGCCTCTATCTCTCTTTGTTTTCATGTCTACGCTTCTGTCTCTCGATCTATATATTTCTCTATCTAACTAACTCTCTGTCTCTCTATCTATCTCTCTCTATTTCACTCTTATTTCTTTCCCTCTCTCTCTCTCTCTTTCTTTCTATATTTCTCGCTCTCATTCTCTATCTCTCTCTATGTTCCTCTCTCTCGATCAATCTCTCTCTCTATCCATCTCACACACCTATAAATAGAGGCGTCTCGACGCAGCAGCCTTAGTCTCTCTTTCCACCCGTGCATCAAACAACTATCTTACCTGTGCACTCGAAAGGACTTAATCATCAATGAATCTCGACCAAGTCAGCGGAGTGGTGATGAAAGGTAACTGAGTATCCTCTACTGCGGGTAAGACTATTATCCTATATCCTAGTTATAAAGCATGGACATGTACTGGGAGTTGTCTAGCGTTAGCACAGCCGCCAAAACGCATTACAGTATTTGTTCTAAAACAAATAATCAATAGATGCCCGCGACTTATTTTCAAAATTTTGCCTATTGTAATCAAAGTATTACCGTATTAATTGCTCTAAAAAATGCCGAGCAACTAGTGGAACGAACGGTCACACTTCAAAAGAATATTTTTCGTTTGCGAAACAGATCTAAGTACTGGATACCATGCTTAAGGTTGTATGCCATGGGTTTAATAATTATAAACTATAAAAAAATACATACATAAATTCATTTTAAATAAAACACAGATTTTGGTATAATTGGTATTTTAATAATTAATTTGAAGTTTTTAGTATTAATTCTAGTTTTGGTATATTTCACCGTCCCTGTAACTGTCACTCTGATGCTACAACAATTTTTTGCAGACGCATAATTTTCACCAAAAAGCCGAAAAAATAGTAAAAACGCGAAAAAGTCGTTCGAAAAGCAAGCTAAACGAGTAATAAACAAAAGCGTCTAGTGAGAAAAGTTATAAACTGCCGCATATAAGCAGGGGGAACTCTTTTAGCAGGGTTTTGTACGTGAAAAACTCGCCCCATTTTCGTTATTGAATTTTCAACTCGTGGAGAGGGAGAAGTGAAAAAGTTTTTGACCGAGAAAAAGGTTTCAAAACAACGAATCGAGTGCCGAAATGAGCGACTTTCAAACTCAGCAAGCAAGCCTTAGTCAATCTCAGGCGCTGGCCCAGGCAATACAGCGTGCCAAACAGGTAAGCGAACCCCGGTCAGCCCCCGGGAAGAGGAAGAGCCGGAAGCAGTGTGTGTGTATATATAAAACACAATATTCCCTGTCCCGCTTAACCGCAGATTGCGGCAAAGATCCAACCGAACCAACAAGGCGGTGCACCAGCGGGCCCATCGCCACCAGCGGGAGGAGGAGGTCCCGGTCCTGGCGGCAACGCTTTTAAGCGAATAAACGACGACGGCGACAGTGGCCCCGACAGCAAGCGCTCCTTCGGTAGCCCAGACTACGCCAACAACTCTAACATGAGCAGTGGTAGCGGAGGTGGAGGCGGTGGCGGCCAGGGCGGCGCCAGCATCACCCAAGCGATTGCCCAGGCAGCAGCGGTTGCCGCCAGACTGGCTGCCTCGGCGGGAACCACCTGCGAGGAGCAGATTCGCATCCCCGACTCGGTGGCCAGTGCCTTTATGGGTCGTGGAAGCAACGACACCATTACCCACATCCAGGCCGAGTCGGGCGCAAAGGTGCAGGTTATGCAGGATCAGGATCGTGTTCTGATGCTGCGCGGCCAGCGCGAAACCGTAACCAAGGGTCGCGAGATGATCCAAACTATGGCCAATCGGAGCGGAGGCGGGCAGGTAGAGGTCCTGCTTACCATTAACATGCCGCCACCAGGTCCTAGCGGCTATCCGCCGTATCAGGAGATCATGATACCGGGCGCCAAGGTGGGCCTGGTCATTGGCAAGGGTGGCGACACCATAAAGCAGCTGCAAGAGAAGACCGGCGCCAAGATGATCATTATACAGGACGGGCCCAATCAAGAGGTGATCAAGCCGCTGCGCATTTCCGGCGAGGCACAGAAAATCGAGCACGCCAAACAGATGGTGCTGGATTTGATTGCCCAGAAGGATGCCCAGACTCAGCAGCAGGGCGGACGAGGTGGTGGCGGCGGAGGAGGAGCAGGAGGTGGAAGTGGAGGCGGCGGGCCAGGCATGGGCTACAACAACTTTAACAACGGCAACGGCGGCGAGAGTGTTGAGGTCTTTGTGCCCAAGATAGCGGTGGGCGTAGTCATTGGCAAGGGCGGCGATATGATCCGAAAGATACAAACCGAATGCGGCTGCAAGCTGCAGTTCATCCAGGGAAAGAACGACGAGATGGGAGATCGGCGGTGCGTCATCCAGGGCACTCGGCAACAGGTCGAAGATGCTAAGCGTACTATTGATGGCTTGATCGAGAACGTGATGGTGAGCGGGCGTCCTTCAGGTGATCTGTAGATGCTTCTTCTAACCAACTCTCCCGATAGCAACGCAATGGCATGAACCGTAATGGCAATGGAGGCGGTGGAGGCGGGGGCCAAGGAGGCGGTGACCAGAGCAACTCCAACTACGGCTACGGATATGGAGTGAACCATGCTCAAGGCGGACGGGAGGAGATTACATTCCTGGTGCCCGCTTCCAAGTGTGGGGTAGGTTTCATCTTCCTATTTTCTTTTGCAATTTCCGTAACTATTTTCCATCGTTTTCAGATTGTTATTGGCCGAGGTGGCGAGACCATTAAGCTGATTAACCAACAATCCGGAGCCCACACGGAAATGGATCGCAATGCCAGCAATCCGCCCAACGAGAAACTTTTCAAATCCAAGGGCACCACCGACCAGGTGGAGGCAGCCCGCCAAATGATCTCCGAAAAGATAAATATGGAGCTGAATGTCATCTCCCGCAAGCCCATCGGCGGTGGAGGTGGCAACCAAGGAGGAGGTGGTCAGAACAATGCACATCACAATCAACAGCAAGGCGGCGGCTATGGTGGCCCCAATCAGATGCAAGGCGGCGATCCTAGCGGTGGTCAGGGATATCAGCAGCAACAGCAGCAGCCCTGGGGAGGTGCTCCCTACGGTCAGCAGGGGTGGGATCCTTCAGGTCAGCAACAACAGCAGCAGCAGCAAATGGCGATGGCAGCCAATCAAGGTGCAGCTGCTGGCGCTGGAGCAGGAGCCGGCGGTCAGGATTACTCGGCACAGTGGATTGAGTACTACAAGTGAGTGTAAATGATAATTTAAGAAGGAGTTTTAGGAGTTTTGTATGAGAGTAGTTTCTGAATTTTTAAGACCTTTAAATAACTGTTAAAAAATTTTCAAAAATGTTCAATTTTCAGACAAATGGGCTGCCATCGTGAGGCTGAGATGATCGAACAACAGATGAAGGCCAAGCAAGCGGGTGGTGCCTCTGGTCCTGGCCAGCAGCAACCCCAACAGCAGCAGCAACAGCCTCAACAGCAATCACAGTCTCAGCAGCAAGCAGGAGGTGCAAGCGCCGCTGGGGGAGCCGATTACAGTGCACAATGGGCAGAATATTACCGCAGCGTGGGCAAGATCGAGGAGGCTGAGGCCATTGAAAAGACGTTAAAGAACAAGGTAGGACTTAGACAAACCATTCATCTGCTATCTATTCTTCATCTATTAAACTAATGCTCTGTTAACTAATTAGTCACAGAATGGAGCACCCAGCGGTGGCCAGAACAATGCGCCTAATCCCAGTCAGGGTGGTGGTCCCAATCCTGGCCAGCAACAACCCAACCCAGCTGCAGCGGCGGCAGCAGCAGCAGCAGCTGCGGCAGCGGCAGCTGGCGGATATGGACAGAGCATGACACCCAGCCAGTACGCACAGTATTCGCAGTATTATGCGGCGGCAGCTGCTGCTGGTGGCCAGCCGCAGGGAGCGCCGCAGCCAGGCGGCGGACAAGGCGGTGGTCCTCCAGCTGGTTATCCTGGTGGCTACCCAGGCGCTGGCTACGGCGGCTATCCCGGCGCCCCTGGCCAACAGCAGCAGAAATCACACAAAAACGACAAACACTAAGAGCGTTAGATGAGGATCGGGAGCGGAAAGCGGGAAGTGGAAGTAAAATCTGAAGTGGACGACGCTGCGATAGGAGGGCGATGCAGGTGCCTTGCATGGGGTGAGTTATTCCCAGTTGCTGGTAGTGGAGTGTGTATTTTACAAATCGATTTGAATTGAATTCGAATTTACTGCCTGTAGAATTTTCCTTTACGTATTTTATTGCTTTACCTATCTGCTTCTGAATACCCCGCTTAGTTTTAGAACATGCATCCACCCTCTACATTTTACATAAGTGGGTAATTCACAGTTCTCCAACTGAGCATACGAACATTTTCTTTTTGCAATTCTTTAGCTGGTTAGTAGGTTACCTTGGTCTCTAAGCTGTGAATTATTTCAATCAAGACGAATTGTAGTATATAGATTTACTTTGTATAATTTACCTATGCTCAGCTGAGAAACACCGACCCACATCTTATATTCTATATTTTGACTTGTGATAATGCTAACCAAATCTTGTTTACCATGCGTAAAAACTCTTTGCAGTGATCTATTGTTCTACTATGTCCTATGTCTTTTATCCCCCACAAAAAACATAAAAAAACTAGCAAATCCGAAAAGATGATTTTTAATAACATTAAACAGCAGAAAAAAAAAGTGCAGCATCGCCCGAAGGACACTGACAGACAGAGACAACACATGGCGGAGAAGGAGGAGCAGGAACGGAGTCAATAAATTGAGAAGTGCAACATTGAACGTTTAGCTTGTGCTGTCGCACTTTTGCATAAATGTAAATTAATATTATTATTAACACGTGTCTATTATTTGGATATTGCCTATAATTTCCCACTAGAACCGTAAGCACCCTTCCCCGAGATCCTAAGTCTATCTTTACCCACTATCTATATATGCCTAAACCTAACATTATGCAAGATATATGCCTATGCCTATTGCTGATGATCATGATCACCATTTGTACAGACACAAAGAAGCGAATTATGACAATGTTTTGGGTGTTTTTAAATGATTTCTCTCACTTTCACCGTCAATTTAGGCAGACCGAACCATCCGCTGTCTTCTTTTTAAGACATTTGGGAAAGATAGCTCTCAATTGCAATAATACTGAATTATATATCCTGACGCCTATATATATGAATATATATATGTATTTAATGCTTAAAAGATAACGAACGTTTTTGATACATGAAACCATTTTCACGTAGCCTAGCTTAGTTTGTAAAACAAATTTGAACAATATGAGAGATCTGCAATTACACACGATCAACGACATCTGCTGATCTGGTAAGATAATTAACCTGTAGCCGAACTTTATCCATACAACAGTGCAAAAGCGAGGGCCCGGTTTAAAGGGTTCTTTTCATGCTAATATTTTCACCTTTTAGTTGTTACTTCATTCTTTATAGCTGTAAGCTGAAACTGAGTTAACTTATTATAACTTATTTCCTGCTCTACATATAATTGTGTACTATTCCAATCATTATTTACCCCTAAAAGAACTCAACTCATTTACGAGCAGGAAAATCATGCTTGTTTCAATATATATATATATCTATATTATCATATGCAAACATAAAGTATGTTCTTTCAGAAACAGAGGCCGCTCTTCAGACGAGTTCAAAACAGAATTACGAAATGAAAAACCCCAAAACTTTCTCACGCCATAAAACCCCTAACGAAATTGAACAAATATACAAACAAGATATTGTAAAAGTGTCAAACTTGGTAAGATCATCGTGTGTTATTGTTACTGTCTATATACAATTAAACATACCTATTGCAATTGAATATACTTACCCATAATGAATGTAGGTCTACCATTATTTATAAACACAACTTGAAATAGTCTAAATTAAGTTTTACGTCTCCCCAAATATCTGATTGTTGCAACAGCAGATGAACCATATATATTGTAACCGTTGCCGGCTCAGATCGGAATCCAGATCCAGATCCTGATCCGCCCTGCAGTCGGCGAAACTTTGAATAAACATTTAATATATATCATATAATATATATCCATATATATAAACATATTATCAGCATATGGCACTTCGGTGCTGTGTGCGTCCTACTGCGTTTCTATTGATTATATTTATACCCGTTACTCTTAGGGTCCAAGGTAAAGTATTCCTCTGAATCTCAGCATCTATATGTCCAAAAGCTTCGAGATCTGGTATGTAGGCTCCCCTGAAGATACAATTTAAATGTACTGAAAGTCCACAAAATGAAAAAGATCTAGGTAAAAATTTTGTAGGTCATGATAAAAGTATATTATATAGGGCCACTGAGTAGCGGGTATCACACAGTCGGTGTATTCCGACTGTTTCGATATTACTTATTTTACTTTGAAACCCGTTTCTCGAGCATATTTGCAGAGGCTCTTGTTCTTGGAGATGAGATCTGGGGGATCGGGCGAGGCTTTTACTTTTCCTAGTCGAATGATTACCACTATATTCGGTATGCTTTGAACCATATTGGAATTACATTTTTATATCAAACTGCACAATTATAATATTGCTTAATCTGATTATCCTGAATATCTATATATTATTACTGTGAAATTGTCATATACAATATATATATATATACATTTCTATATATCTTCCTAGCAACTTCAACGATATTCGATTTCCCGAACAGTGCTCTCTCTATATTACTCAATTCAGTGCTGTATTTTTGTGAAATATCGTTTCAAGGTATCATTTGCTTGCTATATAAGCGGTTTACATTGGCTCCCAAGCCTATCCTATATTTATATTGTTACCTTTCGTATACTATCTATATAACTAACAACTATGATAAGTGTGGCAAATGGTTAGGGTTTGGATAACATCCAAAGCAATTGTGAATAGTAGCTGTATTCAATCTAAAATACTATATGGCAGTTTGAAGATTAGTAGCTCAAATTTAAAGTGGTTTCGGGAAGTCGTTTCTCTTTCATCTTTTAATTCCAGGAAAGGTTCCCAAGATGATCTTTCACAGAGGGGTAAGTATAACCACATACTAGATGTAGTGCGTTCAATAACCCATTTCGTTGAGCATTTCTTTTGGGTCCAATGTCAAGCCGTTTATTTTGCAATCAAATGATATATATATTTTTGAAATTGACATTTCTGCATACATTTCCATTTATATTTGATTTAAATTACGTGCTTTGATCTATTTGCAGGACCAATTGAGAGAAAATTTTTTTATATTCCCATATTCTCATTGACATATGTATTTAACCAGAAACTATCGCAATATTTTTCATATATATATTTTTTTACGTTGAAATACTTTATTTATTTAACTGAATCATGACTGACTATCTGTGTGTTTCAGCCCTATGTCACCGTGATATCTTCCAATATCTGATCCGATATTAGTTCTTCCGAAGTAGTTCCTAAACCGTTTTGTGTACAAATAAGTGTATTACTAGTAATACTTTTCCCATTATTCCAATTTCCAAATAAACTTTTCCAATTACAAAAAAAAAACCAAAATAAAGTTTGTTTTTCACGTGGAAGAGGTGATTTTTAGGGTTGCTATTGTTTTAGGAAACATAAGTTCTCCGCCTTAAAGCACTTCCCCCCATCCAGTTAGCCAAATAATAATCACGATTTTACTTAATTTGTAGCGTTTTATTACTGAATACACTGCATTTATTCTTTTTTTTTTTGTTATCCTTTTAGCAATTTGCAGTGAAACATTGAAAGTTGAAACAGAAATTCTTTCAGTGGTTTGGGCAATTCAACATACAGACATACATCGAGTTATTTGCTTTTTGTTATTTATTCACGAGTTTACTACAAGAAAACTTACATTGAGATGCGGCTGTGATAAGATTCAAACTGATTTTGTTCCTTGTGGTAATTTGTGTTAGCTTGATATCCGGTTTTTATTTCTTGTACTCCCTTTTCTCTCTTTTAAAATTAACATACATCTATTTTTACTTCGTTTACATCCTAATATTTATAATATTTAACTTTATTAATTTTTTCTCTTTCCGTTTTGTCAATCTTTTATTTGTTTATTTTACTCACACTGAGGCGTGTGAGCTTGTCTCTAGTTGCGTTACATTGCCGAGAAACCTTCCTCCTATCGTCGATCACTAAGGCCAGAGCTTTTTTTGGGCGGGGGATATCAAAATTATTGGGAAGAAATGAATATCTGAAAAAACATCTGCTGGGGGAATCACTCTCCGCTTTAGTGTGTATTTCTCTGTGTGCCTTAAGACTACTTGCTGCCCAAAAAGCTACATTTTTACATTGCCAAAAACGTTTTGCAAGTGTTTTTCATCCATTTTCGTTTTTGTACTGCTGCCAGTTTGTGAATATTTTCCTCAATGCATTTATCAATTTGTAATTTTGCTTTTAGTTTATTATTTCTCGTGGCTTAATTTTAAATACATCATTGAACGTCAAATCAAAATGCACCAGTTTAGATTTGCTTTTATCGGATTTTTACAAGTTTATCTTTCTCTTCGCTTAATGTACACACATTTTGTTCAGAGCTGCCCAAATCAGAAAAAAGTGTATATGGATGTGTAGAATTGGACAAATAAGAATTGTATATATACATTTAAATATATATAAGAGTGGATAGTCTACTGCCGCTGACGCTAGGTTTAAGGTTAACTGCAGATAGCTTTTAGGATAGGTGTACAAATTATATACTTATAGGACAACTACTAAGAGTAACTCTTCGTGAACTGCGCCAGACGTTGTTCTGTCTCGGCAGTTTGTGAAAAGTGCTGCAAACAATGTGCTGACTTTGATGTCGTCACTTGTTTTGTTTGTCTACAGGACCTGGACCCTCCCCCGTCTTCGTCTCTACGTAGTCTATGTCGCAATTAACTGAAAGAGAATTAATTGTTTAAAATGATATTCGCTAACGCGTAAGGGAGTTCGCTTACCGCTTTGACTGTGGCCTTGATGAAGTCTTTCTTTTCTGTTAAATCAAAGTCTGGATATTTCGCATACACTTGCTTGCACACTGTTTTCATGGTAATCTCCTCGAGATTGGCTTTATCCAAGATCTCTTTGACATAGCCGCGTATTTGTTCATCCTTTAATTAAAATGATAGATTAAGTATTAAAATAATACTCTTTGGGTGCCGGACTTACCGTTGGGAATGCCTGTTTGCCCTTTTTGGTTAGTGGCTCGTCCTCGTCGGATTCATCCTTGTCATCGACATCATCATCTTCTTCCTCGGACGACTCCTTCTTTGATTTCTTCGATCGACCATCGGCTTTTGAATAATGGTATAAACGAATACAAAAATATCTTGGGTGATTCTTCTGTGGACTTACCCTTTCCAGCTGGTTTTGACTTGTTATTAGCTTTGCTATTTTTCGCAGGCGTTGTGGGTTTCTTACTCTTTTTGGGACGTTCCTCCTGCAAGGGAAATAATTATCATATGACTACTGGGTACTCTGTTCAATTTGGATGGCTTACCTCGCTTTGCTCACTGCCAAATTCGGATAGCTCCTCCTCCTCCTCGTCTTCGGATATATCCTCTTCTTCGCTATCGGAATCCTTGCGCTTTCGCGCCGCTGCTCCGCGCCCTCTGCCTCTTCGTCCAGCTGGCGCAGGTGCTGCTGGCCTTCCACGTTTGCCCACTGCGCCGCGCTTGCGTTTCGGGACCTGTATAGGTGCGGATACGCATCAAAATTAATACTGGGATTCATTCATTAATAGATCAACCTACATCACTATCAGCCTCGGACAGTTCGGATTCCTCTTCCTCCTCTGAATCAGAGTTTCTCCGGCGACTCTTACGCGCCGGACGACCGCGACTGCCACGACTGGGAGCTTTCCGAGCAGCAGCACCTCCGCCACCACCACCACGACCGGCATCAGAGTCCGAATTTCCCGAAGGATTGTACTATAACAAATAAATACTTATCAAATCTTTCCGATTTTTCCGATATTAGGGTGTCTTACATCTGAGCCCGACTCCGAGTCATCATTGCGTCTCCTCTTGGCCACAGCTACTTTGTGCTCGCTCTCCTCAGAGCTGGAGAAATCGACATATGCGGACATTTCTGCAAAAAAAATCAAAATAAGTTAGCTTCAGAAGGGAATCTTAGATCTGCGATGATCCTACTTTTTCCTGCGGTGGATCGCCTGGGACGTCCAGCAGAATTTCGCGCAGAACCTCTACCAGCTGGTCCACTGGACTTGGTGCTCTTGCGCTTTTTGTCCTCCTCACTGGGCGGATCCTCCTCATCCTCATCCTCGTCCAGATCCTCCTCCTCGGCATCTTCCTCCTCCTCGTCGCCCTGCTCCAAACAGAGCGATTCATCGGGTTCCATCAGGAATTTGAGCACCCGTAGCACAATTTCGTTTTTGCTGCCCTTGCGATCGAGCACGAGTATCTCGCAGATGCTGCGCAGGCCCTTGTTGTCGACCTTTTTGATGGACTCCAGCTTCTTGTTGTACTCTGCCGAATCCTTGGCGAACTCGAAGCCGGCAAAGGAGCGCAAGTTCTTCTTAACGACGTTGTTCTTGCCCTGTGCTCCAAAGCAAAGCTGAAGAGGGCGAGAAATATCGGAGTTTGTATTAAAAGATTTTTAAGTTTTGCGGTTAAGCTTACTGCATGCAGGGTTTGGAGCCCATCCACGCGGGTCTTGTTTATGTTCTCGTTGATGCGATCGATCTCGGCCAGAGCCACGACATTCTCATCGTCCTCGGCTACCTCGTTGTTCTTGTCCAAGCCATCGTTCTCATCACCATCAGCATCATCCTCCGCGTCTTCGTCATCCTCTTCGTCGTCATCGTCCTCCGCCTTGCCCACCTTGCCGTTCTTGGCTTTGGTCGCCTCGGCCTTCTTAGCCTTTTCCGCTCCTCCCTTTGGCTTTGCCTCATCTGTGACATCCTTCTTCTTGTCTTCCGCATCCAGTTTGGCCTTCTGCTTCTTGTCACCATCCTTGTCATCTTCCTCTTCATTCTCATCTGGCTCATCGCCATCTTCTGTGTTTTCATCATCTTTGTCATCATCCTCCTCCTTTTTAGCTGCATCCTTACTGTTACTTGATTTCTTTACTGCCGGTGAGGGGGATTTCTCCTTTTTGTCCGCAGCGGCTGATTAATTTATAAAAATATATATTAATTATTGCTTGAAATTAAAAAAGGAATACATATATAACAAACATTTTAAAAAATGTCTTCATGCTTGGGAAGTCCAATGCTAGGCTTTGGGAGCGCAAGGAACTATGAAAATTGAAGTTTTGATGTACCTTGACTCTTACTACGCATAACCCACATAGAAGGATTTAGCATGAACAATAGCCAAGGAGAATATTGAGAGAAATAGCAGAAAATTTAGCATAGTTTTCGAATAAAGTTTTGTAAACATTTGCGCTGAGAGGACTCGAACCACCACATGCCGCAACACCATAAACAAGAGACGGAACGACGCGTTAGACCGCAGCGCCACAACGAAGCTCTCCCAATACGAAGATAAACACCAATAGGAATCCCAAAGGGAATGAGAGAAAGAGAGAATAAGAGAGCAAAGCACACAGGCCCCCCACCAGCCCCCAGAGGGAAAGAGAGGGACAACAAGAATAAAGTTCGCCGCGTTTCTGAAACGCGCGCAAAATTCATTTTATGATTTTTGTTTTTCTCTCTCGTTCTTTGCACGCACACACACACTGGCAGGTTGCGGCTGTGTGCGCGTGGCTTTTATTTACCTGCATCCGAGTCGGGAGCTGGAGCTGCCGTTGCGTCTCCTTTGGCTTTTTTATCAGCGACGTCATCAGTGGCCGCAGCAGAGGCGTCGACATCGGCAGCGGCAGGGGGTGTCGCTGCATCGGTGGCCTTTTCGGCTTTGGCCTCCCCCGCGGCGCCCGCTGCATTTTCCACATCGCTTACCTTATCGGCGGCATTTTCTTGGGCTGCCGTTTCTGCCGCTTTGTTAGCATCCTGCCGATGGAAGGGGAACATGGAAATATACAAAAATCACTCTGAATTACACTTGCTAATTTTTGGCGGCCTCTACCATAGGTTTTGTGCGTTTTTATTCGGACCAAGAGTGTGTTTCCACGGCGGGTTTGTGTATGCGTGTCTTTCTCCGAGCGAGAGGAGAGAGGCGATAGAAATTGAAAAAACAACATTGCAAATCTATGAGGCGGCCACACACTCGCCGTCCCGCTCACGCGCACGTATTTGTCGGGGGCCCGACGAGCGCAACGACGCCATGTTTATACACACATAAATGAGCGGGGAGAGAACGATAGTCGGGCACTTTGCATCCACACGGTGGCGGAGAATTTGTTGCGCTTTATTTACACACAAAACACCTTTCCGATCGGTCTGTTCTCAATGCACCCCGCCCGCTTGCACTTTCCGGCGAGTTTTCAATACTTTTTCAGCAATTTACATACCATAATTTTAATGGTTTTTCTGTTTTTTCGTCAGCCGACACACATTCAATCTGGTCACTAGAAGTGGTGCGATAATATCGCGAGCGGCAGGTACTAAAAAATGCCACGCCGGATAAGGGGTGTTCTTTTCTGTCGTAGTTTTGGCGGGCTTTTGAGGGGTTTATAAAATGTAATTAGGTAACATTATATATTATGCGTGGAAAAATAATGATTATTAATGTTTTCACTTGAAAACGCCGCACAAGAAAACAAATAATACCAATCGGCTATTATTTGGATGATCTAGTATAAGCGATGATTTTTTAATTCTAAGTGCTTATACAATATCCTCATTTTGTATTGTTACTTGTTGAGTTGTATTTAAAATCTAAAACAGTAAATGTTTTTATTGTGCCAAACAAATCACGATTAAAATATATTTGTTGTGTGTGCGTTAATTTTTTTGTTAAAAATATCGCCCATAGTGCCATTGGTTTCTTCTAAGATGTTGCTTCGGAAAACTTTGTATAATCCTATGAAGTAAGTACAGGCTAAAATGTGATGGTTCTTAACGCTTTTTTGTGTGCTTAAGTTTAATTTTATTAACTTCCTTGAGCGATTTAAAAAAAAATACATTTTTAATATATTTTCAAATATTTTTTTCTTAATTACTCAAATGGTGCTGAGTTTTTTATTGACAATACGGTCCCATTGGCAGCTAAAAAGCGCGCGGCGTGTTTTGCAAACAAAACATTTTTGGCAAATCGCTGGCGTTTTCTTCTAAAATTCTACATTTATTTATATTGTACTGATCAGAAATAACAAGACTATCATGGGAATTTTGGGCTTATCCAAGCTCATTGCCGACTTGGCCCCACAGGCCATTCGCGAAAGTGAGATCAAGAACTTCTTCGGTGAGTGACCTACGGATTTCTTTAATTATAGAACTAATTTCTAGTTTGTATTATGTCCTTGTAAAGGTCGCAAGGTGGCCATTGATGCTAGTATGTGCTTGTACCAGTTTCTCATCGCTGTGCGTGCCGAGGGCGCCCAGTTGGCCAGTGTAAATGGTGATCCCACTTCCCACTTGATGGGTATGTTCTATCGCACCATCCGTTTGCTGGACAACGGAATCAAGCCAGTGTATGTTTTCGATGGAAAACCACCAGATCTAAAGTCTGGGGAGCTGGCGAAGCGAGCTGAGCGAAGAGAGGAGGCCGAGAAGGCTCTGAAAGCGGCCACGGATGCGGGAGATGATGCTGGCATTGAGAAGTTTAATCGCCGATTGGTTCGAGTGACCAAGGATCACGCCAACGAAGCCAAGGAGCTGCTCTCACTAATGGGAGTGCCCTATGTGGAGGCTCCCTGCGAGGCGGAGGCGCAATGTGCTGCCTTGGTCAAGGCGGGCAAGGTCTATGCCACTGCCACCGAGGATATGGATGCCCTCACCTTTGGCTCCACGAAGCTGCTGCGATATCTTACCTACAGCGAAGCGCGCAAGATGCCTGTCAAGGAGTTCAGCTACGACAAGCTGCTCGAAGGTCTGTCCATCAACAGCCGGGAGTTTATCGATCTCTGCATCCTTCTAGGCTGCGATTACTGCGAGAGCATCAAGGGCATTGGACCCAAGCGGGCGATCGAGCTGATCAACAATTACAGGGATATCGAGACCATACTGGACAATTTGGATACCAGCAAGTATACAGTCCCCGAGAACTGGAACTACAAGGTGGCGCGCGAACTGTTTATTGAACCGGAGGTAGCCAATGCCGAGACCATTGATCTCAAGTGGACGGAACCCGATGAAGAGGGCCTGGTCAAGTTCCTCTGCGGCGACCGGCAGTTCAACGAGGAACGAGTGCGCAGCGGCGCTAAGAAACTGCTCAAATCGAAGCAGGCTCAAACCCAGGTGCGACTCGATAGCTTTTTTAAGACACTGCCCAGCTCTCCGAGTGCCATTAATGCCGCCAAACGGAAGGCCGAGGAGGCCAAAAAGAGTGCCAACAATAAAAAGGCCAAGACCAGCGGTGGTGGCGCTCGAGGCAGAAGACCCAAGTAGGTAGCTTAAGTTGTGGTCTGGAAAAAACATACAATTCTTTTAATCTTAAACTTATCCGTATTTAAAGCCTACGCATACAATAATAAAAACTACATCTTTGAGCTTAATCCTAGTTGGTCTGCTTGTGGGCGCGGTGAGGTTGGGATGTTGGATTATGGATATATTGGATTTTGAATTAAGAGCTTGGATTTCTAAGGGGCTGGGCTGTGGGGACTACAGCAAATACTGCTTGGCCAGGGCTCGCAAAAATCGCGATTTCCGCACCATGGCGCTCTCTCGTTTGATCTCCTCATTGTTGTTAGCGTTCAGCTCCAGGGTGCCCATCATGGAGATCTGTTTTGGTGGAGAGTAACAAGAAATAAATACAGTTTTAAAGATTCTTTAGCTAAAGCTTCTTACCGCTTCCAGTTTCCGACTATGCTCGCCACGTTTCGCGTGCAGGTTGACGATGAATTCCAGCAGCGTGGTGTCCCAAATGCAGCTATAATACGCATCCATGGCATCCGTAAAATTCGAGGACTTCTCACTGAGATTCTTAAACACAATGCCGTAGTCGATCTCATCTAGAAACTGACATAGAACGGTGGCTTGCATGTGACAGCCGAGATTGGCGGCACACCGAATCATTTTGCGGATGACATAGTCATCGGCCACGTTCCTTTGCAGCGGCATCGTGCAGTAATCCGTACCAGTGACCAAGGCATTCACATAGCAGCGCATGGCGGACTCATTGTTGCCAATGGCCAAGTCCAGGTCGCCTTTCATTTTCAGCCAGGATATGGTCTGAGGATAGTAGGCCAGGGCCTCGGATAGCAACCATTGCAGGATCTCGCAGACGCTCCTCAAGCTGTAGCTGATGGGGCTGAAGGAGGGAAAAGCAAAGCGATTAAATAGAATCTCTATTCTCACATATAAAGAGCAAACTTCTCACTTGGTAATGCTGGTTGGCCACAGCTGCATGTACTCGCAGCTGAGATCGTGATTGGGGTCGTCCTTTAGGATGTTGTGAATCTTGCCCAGCATGGAAATAGCCAGCCCGAAGACGCTCTGGTGCCGAATTCGCTGCAGGAAGGCCTGTAGGGAGCTGATCCCGCCCATACCCGACGATGCCCGCTTAGGGACATTAAGGAACATGCTCAGCATGAGCTCCCAGGAATCGCGACACACCTTCTTGGGGCCCTTCATCTTTTCCATCTCGATGAAGGTAGCGGCGAAGGCCAGCGGCATTTCCAGCGGACCTGCCCGCTTGTCCAGGTAAAGTAGAGGTGGGAATTCCGTGAGGTTTAGTAGCATGATCGCACAGCTCTCGAGGATGTCCGGCCGCGGGATGATTGAATCTCCCGCCTGCAGGGCACCCAGGCACTGTTTGCATCTACCGCTCAGTGCTTGGAGGTCCAGCGGCTTCTGATGCCACTCCTCCAGGCATTGCGTAATCTGTATATGCAGGATCTCCCAGGTGAGCAGCTTGCACATCAGCTGCACATTGGCCGCCATCTCCTGCCGTTGCGTTTCTGACTTTAGTACACTCAGCATAGACACCGCATCGATATAGTTGCCCCTGATGGCCAGTTCTCTTGCTTTTCCTAGCAGCACATAGCTGAAGTCCTGCAGGAAGCTAACCGGCATGGCCATGATCAAGGCTTTCAGGGGTTGCGGCACATCCCAGCTGGGATTGATGGCCCACAGGGGTTTGGCAGGTGCCGTGCCGCATAGTTTCACCAGCAGGATCCTCACTGTATTGGCATTGGTGCAGCTGATGAGTTGTCGTTCCAAGGCGCCCACATCTATTCGGTTTACTGAAACGATTGATAACATTAGGAAATCTTCGTAAGATATTAATTCTATGGAAACACTCACTCTTCGAGTGGCACATCCAGTCGGAGAGCGACGCCAGCGAGTTCGTGGGCACTGGCGGTGCTGCCTGCAGCATTTGCTCATCCAAATCCTTAAGCTCATCTGCCGTAAAGATACCAAACCCCCGCACTGTCTGTAGCAATGGCCGCGACTGTCCTCCCTGATGCATTAAGCAATCAATGAGAAAGTGCTTAAGCGCCTCCTGCTCCTTGGGACTGCAGTGGCCCAGCACCTCCTGGAGGGCCTCGACCAGCGGCGGCAGGCAGTCCAGATCCCTATACTTCTCAAAGTACTCCACGCTGCCAAAGATGCTGCCCCACTCGAAGATATTGCGCACGACATTCAAGGCGGCCACCTGCAGTTGCAGCTGGACGGTTTCCTTGAGCAAGCCCGTGGAGAGGGTGCCCTCGATGTCCAGTTCCAGTTGCCGTCGACTCACAAGTGGAATTTCCCTGGCTTTATTGTCTAACCGCAGTATGGGCACAATGTCAGCATAATTGTTTAGCAGGGATTGTTGAAACCGTTCTAGGAGGGTCTGAGCCTGAGCGCTGATGCCACAGGCTTGCAGCAAGCCCTCCAGCTCCGTCGGTCGTATGTGGCAGAAATGGAGCGTGGTCTGTGGAGGTATGGCCTGCAGATTGCTGTTGCAGGCGGCGGCCGCTTCTCGGGCCAAGACATACTGCTTGGTGTACAGGTAGTACTGGGCTAACTCATAGTGTATTTGGGCGCGCAGCTCCTGTGGCGTTATCAAATGCATAAGGTCATAGTTCTGGCCAGTGCCCAGATCGTCGCACTGCAGCGTTACGAAGCTGTCGTAGTGGAAGACGTAGAAGGGCTTTGCCGAGGCGCACAGCTGCTGAAGATACTCGATGGAGGGCTGTGTGGGTGTCTCCAGAAACTGCTGCAGCTGGTCTATCGTTTGGTACCTGAAAGGAGGGAAAATAAACTCTTCAGCACGCGGGAAACGAAGAATCGCTATGGACCTACATATTCGGCGGACGTTGCGTTTTCATAGCCTGTTCCTTGATAAGCTGTAATCGCAGCAGCAGTCGGTGATATATGGTCAGGGCGAACCTTGCTGCTCTCTCATTGCCAGCCGCAGCTAAGGATATATGTAATGGTTTATAAAAAAACTTGGAATAATCCTTCAGAGCAAACTACTCACATATCTTCATATCGAATTCACTGGGTAGGGGAATACCCAGGGGCCGTCCATAGCTTATTGTGCAGAGATCTCGAAGCAGGGCCAGCTGCATGAACACCGGCAGGTTCTTCTCCAGCGCATCCAGATCCCACTTCAGCCAGGTGGCCACCTTAAGCTCCAGAATCTTAAGGGCCAGCTGCTTTCTCGTCAACTGTAAGCCATTTTCTCCTGCCATTTGTGGAATGGGTGGCACAATCAGGGCAGCGGAAGCGGCTGGCGTGGGCGCATTGGCTCCGCCAACCACGCCGGGAATGGGACTGCCGGAACCGGGAACCGCCAAGCTCTGCAAGTCGCTGCCCGGCGTCACTACTGATGCCATTGCCGTGTCTGGTGTCATGCTGATGAACTGCATGATCAGCTCCATGGCGCTGGGCTCTAAATTGGAGAAGGTAATCCGACATAATCCTCAGAAATCCGAAAGATTCCACAAGTGATTCCTCCTTACCGGGATGTGGGCGCTGCAGGTGCTGCGTTATCTTGTGCGGATCGAGCAGAAACTCGAACCACAGCACCGTCTCGGCGGCCAGCGGCACGGGCTTCGGCTTGAGCGGATCATCCATGCTGAATCCTTCCCGAAATCACCAATCAAAACAAAAATTAAACAAAATCTCGTTCAGCAGCGCTGCATGGTGAAATGTATCGATGACGAGACAGCTGGCGCTCACATTCTTCTTCTGCACTTCTTCGGGCGTACGGTCACTCTGTGTGCTCGCGCTCTCATTTTTGTGTCGTCAATTCTCAAATTTGCGCTGTCGTTGCGTGACTTCCGACTATCGGTTAAGGTATCGCATGTCCGGAAACGGAAATTGCGATCTTTAAGCGTGTGACAAATACATTTTACCACTTAATAGTATGGGGTTTATTTATTTCTATGAGCTACTAAGAAAACTACCTGTTTAAATATTACTAAGAATGTTTTAAAAAATATAAAACTTGATTTCTTTCATTTTAAATTTAATAGTTTATCCGAAAGAAATAATACACCCAATTTTGTAATATTTAAAAACTTTTTTATTACAAGTGTAGTAATCATAAATATTAACATAATTAGTCTTGTTAGATAAAAACAAATTAAGTCATTTATGATATAAATTTACAAGAATACTTTATTTAGGAACACTTAAAGAATTTTTGTTTCATTAAAATAAATATAATATCTTATATTTTTCGACAGATTTCCCAAAACCTAAGTTTCCATTTTATGCAGCATTCAATCCTAAAATTAATTTCGAACTTTTTTATGTGTGTTTGCAGAGTTGACACATTTTTGATTTTATGTCCACCTCATTGGACGTCATAAAATTCTTATTTATATCGTCTTTTCACATAAATCGGTGGACATAATAATACTAATAAAAAAAAAAAACAAACAGAAAACGATCAAAGGGGAGTACCTAATCATTCCGCACTGCCTAAGACATTTGAGATTTTTTCGTTGTAGTTGTTCATTAAAAATGTAAAATAGCTTGAAAAAGTATTCGGGTAATTTATGCAAATATTTATGTTTGTTGAATTTCGAGTGAGTTGCTCTAAAGTTGGACTGTCTCCGACTCTTTAAGGTCGATTTTGTTGGGGGCACTGCGAGAAATATATGAATAGTTCCGATTTATTATGGGTAATAATTCCCTGTGGCTATGGCTACGTTTTTGCCAGTGTAATGGAGCTCGAACTTCTCCCAATTTTATCGTTGTCTTTTTTTTTAGAGCCGTCTCTGATCGTGAACTTTATGAGCATTTCTCGGGCCTCCGATAATCTGAATCTTAAAAAATATTTAACGTTCAATCAGGTGATTTTATGCAAATTACACGTTTCCAATTTAATACATATGCATGGCCGGTCTGTGACGGTGACTGTGACTCTGTCTTTATGGCATTTTTCATCTGCTTATGAAGATTTGTTTCAGTGGATGCGACTAGCCGGGCCTGGGCACGTCAAGGCTTCCTCCTCTAGAAAAAAAACCGACGGAATGAAATTTCGAAATAGAAATATATTTTATTTCTGGGGTCACGATGGGCGATAATCTTTTTACTTTGTTGTCTCGCCATTTTTCCTATAATTATGCAATAAATAACACGGCAAGGAGACTTAATTTTCGAATGTTTCTTCGCATAAGAAAAGCGTACAAATCTTTTTTAGTTGTCTTTCTTTTTGGGGGAAAAGCAGGCGGGTGACAGGGTAAAGGGGGTGTTTCGGGGGTGGCCCATAAAAACGTCAAATGCGTAAAAGTATTATTCCGATTTTCGTGTTAATATCGTCATAAATTTTAATAATAAATTGACATCGAAAAAGAATAAACCTTTGGGTCTAAAATTATCTTTCGCCTTGAAGTCTTCGGGGAATATGGCTATAGGTATTCATTCATAGTTTGTTGAAGCAGCCCAAAAATTCCAATCGAATGATCCGATGCGATCCCATCCCATTCCGAACCATTTGGCTCTATCTATAATAGTTGCCCGAATCAGCGAAATTTCTAATCTCTTTCAGGTTCAAAGTTGCCGCCAAGGAATGCGCCTGTTTTGACGATTCGACTTGGGACTATTTAAAAATATTAAGCGCTAAACGTTAGCTAAGTCATTGCTAAATAACATTGATTAGGCGCTTGATTTCGAAAGCATGTCAGCTGGGTTATCTATCAATTTGGAAATCACTCGAACGAACAGCTTCGGATCAGTGGCGCTTCTCGGTCAGGGTGTGCTCTGAAAGGTATATGTTTTCTGGATTGGGCTTCCTTCCCCTGAAAGTCTGATTAGATTCCCGAAATAGTTATACTATTTAGTTGCTAGGGGAAGTGCCGGCCTAGTCTCTGTTAAATATTTGCATAATATGCCATACTTTGTTCACAAATTAATGTAAATTTCGGTACACCTCTGGCTCTAGAAAACCAGAAAGCTCTGGGCCCAAGTTAGCATAGCAAACAAAACCGAAAAGAGGAAAACAAAAGCCGAAAAACAGCTTTGGAAATCTATTGATTGGGTCGTAAATTTGTTTGCTTTTGGGGGTTTCTGGCGCGTCTTTTGTCGGGCTCATTTGCATTTTATGCAGGTTGATGTTGAGCTCGTGCCATTCACAAACATCGATCGACGCACACACATAGTCCCCGAAATATTTATGGCTTTGGCCTAGCTATCATTCAATAATCTTCGCATAACTAAACTGACCCAGTGAAATTCTCCATTGTCTTGGGCCGCCATCTCAGGAGTTTGACTTGGGAAGATTTCTATCAGCGAATAATAGTATGTACCATTAATGAGATCTCTTTCTGCGAGCCCACAGCGTCACAAAAAGAAGTATGCATCACATGAGAAACATTTTTTAAATGATCTTACGCATGAAATTAATACACTTTCTAAAAGCGGTTTTAGTGGGATTGTATAATTTATTTAAAATCATTTGTAAGTGCTGTCGCTGAAAATATATAAATATAATCTGGAGGAGTCAAAAAATACTCATGGAACTTGTTTCCTTAATGCTTAGAAATAAAATAAAACACAATTTCAACAGTTTCTGAACTATTCAGTACTATTTTGAATATCATTCTATCCTAATCAATATAAAAACTTTGTAAAAATATGTTATGTGTTATGAGTTAAAATTTCACAATCTTTAAAATATAAAAATTTTCTGAGAGTATTTCCGATGACCACGTATATCCTGAGTGGTTTTAAACACACATTTTAGTGAGTTCTAAATTTTATTAAAAATTTTCTTGCCTGGCTTTTCCTCTCCTCTAGAGATGTTATTAGATGCCATAAATTAACTAAATTCATTGCTATTGCTAAATCTTTTTACGTACGCACCACGAGACCACGAGACAAAAAGAAAAACCACCAAGAAAATACCGAGAAAAAAAGCAAAATAAAATTTAAGGAACGGGGGAAAAGTTTTCGAAATGTGTTTTCTTGTCGAAAGAATTCGTGTCTGTCGTCTGCTGGCAGGCGGCATGGAAACAACGACACGAAAATCTTTCAGCAACAGTTGACACACACGGACGGACGGGCGGACAGCCGAACTGGCGGACAATCGGACGGCTGGGAAAACCGGACGGACAAAGTACGGAACGAACACCTACGCAACTACTCCGGGGGAGATGGGGTGCTGCTGATGATGATGTTGATGCCAGGGCAGGGGGCTCTGGTTCGGAGAATGTCGCCTCCTCCAACTGAAATGAAATGAAAATTGTGGCAAGCTTTTTGCGGCCACCGTGTCGCCGCTGATGGCTTCTGAATGATGCAAAGGCGCATGTTGGGAAATTCTCTTTCCAATTTCAAGTCAAAGATAATAATTAGGGAAAAGGGTCGATAGTCGAGAGGAGAAGTACCCTGAAAATATTGAGAATTCTTAAAGAAAATTAATATCAATCAAATCAAACCTTTCATAGAGTTGATTAGGATTTAAAGCTAGTTTTGATTACTTTACGTAAATATTACGTTTTTGCAAAATGCTTTTATAGCTCATGATAATCTTAGTTTCTATTTTATACCCAGGAATAAATATAACTCTGTAAACTATATTATAAGAATTTGGAGTTCCAATTATAATGTAGCCTTAATTTCTTTGGAATTTATAATTTTTTAACAGAGGAGAGAGGATCTTTTAAGGATTTAAAAACCACAATATATATTTCTATACTCAAAGAATTGTAAAAATTAAAATATTCATAATATTATCCTACGGAATTTTCAGACATTTTTAAAGAGACCAAAAACTGGATCTTGGGTACATCCCCCTCAAAAGTTAGAGCATCATGAAATTATCTTTGTCGCCGCCACGGATTCTTTCGTTTTTGGGGCTTTTTGGAAAACTATTTCAAAATGTAAAGGCATTCTCCTTCTTTTTTTCGTCGTTCGAGAATTACCTCGCTGTCGCCACAATGAAAGTTGTTAAAGATCCTCCTCGAGATACATTTAGTGTTTGTTGCCTGTCGCATTTTGGACCAATTTTAGCCCTGAGCTATTTATTGGAATCATTTACCATGTAATGGCTTCAATAGAGCGCTTTTACATTCTCTAGAAGTGTCACTGGGATTTGTCCTAGAAATTCTGAAGAACTCTACGCGGAAATGTGGATCAATGGAGCAAAAAGAAAACTGTCAGCGGGAGGGCTTAAGATCTACGAGATCAAAGTTTCCCCTCCAGAGCTAGGCATATACTAATTTGGGAAATATCTGTAAGTTGGCAGCCAAGTGGATTGAAGTCGAAGTGATCGGAAAGATCTTTTGGGCCGAAAAAAAACCACTCACTGAATGAATTTCCATTCATTGAAAGTTGCCACGGCTCGGCAATGCCGTCGAATGCTTTTTGTTGTTGATGACGATCATCTTCAGCTTGCCAGTCACTTGATTTGGTTTTTCGGTTTTTTGGTTTTCGGTTTTACCGTTCGTGGCAGCATTAATAGCCCGAAAAATACACCTTGCCATTGCCAAACAAAATCGAATTCGGGGAGAAAAGAGCAGACTCCGGCGATCGTGTCTCTTGATGGCCCAGCAATGACACACATTTGTCAAAACGGGTTCACTTCAAAAGACCCCGCGAGAAAGGGAGAGAAAGAGTCGAGTTGCTGAAGGTGCAAGACATGACAGCAAGGCAACGGCTACAGTAACAGCAGCAGCAACAACAAGTGAAAGACAAATGTGCAGGCCATCAATTGTCAAATTCCAAACGGGAGGAGATCGCTTCGAGAAAAAATATATAGGAATAAGGAGAAATACACGGAAAATATTTTGGAAAATTTATTGTTATATTAAATGGGAACCTAATACTAAAAACTTGTCTACACATTTGTTTAGTGTTTAAATATGGCTCTTAAAAGCTTCCATTAGAAAGCTAGCCTACCATCTTCTTCACCATCCATTTCAACCTTGAATTATATGTGGTTTCCATCAGTATGTTGCTTGAACTAGTTGGGAATTATAATAGTTACTGTGGTCTGTAGGCTTCAAGATGTTTATAAAAAATTTATTTCAGTTCTCTTGACTTAACTTATTTTGACTTTTTTAAAATAAATAATAGTGTGTGCTTTACATAGTAATCTGACTTAAATTGATCGTTATCATTATTATGTTATTATGTTCATCTTTTAAAAACTACAAATACAAAAATATTAACAATTTCTAGCAATTTGAATTAATATTTAAGCCTTGAACTTAATATAGATTTAATAACCTTTCTTTCTGTGTAGAAAAAGTGTTCCCAACCTGATGGATTTCCCGCTGATGGTGTGGAAATTGTTGCACAATTGTTGCTCTCGCCATTCATCATCCATCCAAATCCATCGCCTTTCCCCTTATTTTCAGCTTCTTGGCCTTGTCAAGTCACGAGTTTAGTTTTTCTCTTTATTTTTTTTTGGGAGCCTTCAAGTATTTCGATTGTTCTGCTGGCTTTTTGTTTGCTGAGCAAATATTACCAACTACCAGGCAGCGATCCCGAAAAACACCTGGGTGCCGCCGAATAAATGAAGGAGCCAACTCATTTGTTTAATCGTTATTGAAACAGTTGGTCTGGGTCTGTTCTGTTCCATTGAAGTTAACCTGTTCGATCGGACTCCCTTTCTTAATCCACGCGATATGCATTGCCACCTTTGTGTCTGGTTTGCTCTGTTTGCGAGTGTGTTTCCTTGATGCTCTACTGCAAACAGAGCTGCCACTACTTACTAATAATTTGGTGAGGTTTCGTTAGACTTGTTCAATGGGGGACAGAGAGTCTTTATGGATTTTAAGCTAATTTAATTAACCCTCTTACTAACTCTAATGTTTATTTGAACTTCAAATAAAACTTCGAACCCACGGCAATAAATATAAAACGAGGCAAGGGAAACTTTCTCGGGGCATAAGGTGAGTTGTCCGTTAAGAATTCAAATAAAACTTGGCCTGTGCAGAGGCAGGTAAAAACAGGTAGTTAAAGCAGCCACTGCTGCTCCTCCCGGGGCACCCCCTTGTCGGGAGACCCCTGTCGCCAGTCACTCCACTTGCACACACAACTTTATGGATTTGTGCGAGAGACGGAGGGAGCGAGGGACCCGGAATGAGCCGCACTTATTAGTCTGTTAGTCTGTCTGCACTTAAATAAATCCTTCAGCAGAGGCTCGTCAGAAACTGTTTACCATGAAGAGCGTAAGTGGATTTGACAACTGTCAACTGGTCCCTCGGATCTCCCTCGCTCTCTGGGGCTGCCTCCTGCATGCTAATGACGCCTGGGGCAGGGATAATGGCGAAAGAGGGACCGGGACCTGCACTTGCCACTTGACATTCCTGTCCCTGGCGCGGCTTCCCTTCCCATCATAATTTGTATATTCCTCATTAAAATCCAATAACGTATGGTTGCTGGGAAACAGGATTTTCTGGCGGGAATCAACCAGTTTTCGTTCTCTCTAGGAAAGAAAAGGTTGCTCTTGTTTCTTGTTTGAATATACAGAAATATATATTATGTTTAAATTAAGTTGGTTTATAAATAATTATAAGGATTAGTTCTTATAAATAAAATACTTTAAATATTTTAAGAAGTTTTTCTGGTTTTAACGCATTGTAATAGAAAATTGTATTTATTATTACAATAAAAACAATAATAATAACTTTTCCAAGTAAGAAGTTTCTTACAGGAAAACAGTATGCATTTGAAAGGATACATTGGACCAGGATATTAGTTATATAGACTTATTATTTGATATATTTTTTGGATTTCAAGTAACAATACATTTTAGCTCTTGGCAGTAAAAAAATTTAAATATTCCTAGGGCTTTTAATAATGGTCAACAATATTTGTAGTTATTTTTCTTCTCCAAATATTAGGCTGTTTTTTAATTAGCATTTTCTGTAAATATTTTATGAACTTAAACTACTGCATATTTATATATTTAAGTTTATTTTAATGGCCTTATGTGGCATTTACATTCTCTGTATTTATTTTACTTAACTTTAAAGTAAAAAGACTTTATAAAAAGTCTTCACTGCAAAATATTCTTTGTGTATTAAAAGCAAAATTCAACCACAAACATTGAATACGAACTTAAAAAATGAAAAGGCAATCAAAAGAATCTTTTACGAGTTTCAACTTAGCAACCAACTTATTCACACTAATCTCTTTTTTAAGTTCTTTTGTATCTATTAACTATTAACCCCATTCGACCTGCAATTTGGCCGGGCTTGATCAACTTTGACCCTGCTCAAAACACTTTATAGTTCACAGAATTGGTCACACACACTAACACACTAACACCTTGGCCGATCAACAGGTGGCTGGAGTTTGGGAATTTATGAAACTTTTTAATTAGGCCCCGTCTAGAGGGCGACTAATGAATTGACTCGAAGCGCACTGGCCATAAATTTTAATTATGCCCCAAGCAGCCAAGACTCGAGATAGAAAATATCTTAGAGAAGGGTATGAGGGAAGAGTGGCGGACTGTGGGATTTCGATCGCTTCGACTTCGGTTAGAAGGACCGACCGCCGGAATTAAATATTCAAAGCGACTCGTAAATAAGTAAGGCCACGGTCCCCGGACGGAGATCATCGATGATACCGAGCATTGACTGCCTTGTGCGATGCGGACCAATGACCTTCTCTTCTCCGCTCCAATCAAGCGTGTCCTGTCCCATGCTCGCTCATTTCCTTCCAGAGCCTCCAGAGTCTAGGGCCCCTAATCTGCCGCGCAGACACTTGTCCTAGCCGAAGTGTCGAAGGTGTCAAATTACGACGACTTGGCTGGGTTCCAACATATCTCCGTGCTGTGCCTGAGCACTGGGATTGGATTTGAGTTGGCGGCACACAGAACCCTGCTCTACGCGGCGTGAGAATCAGTTTGGAAACCCGAAAGATGCCTGGGCTGGGTAATCTACAAGGAAATAATCAAATAAATTAACTGACAGGAGGCAAGGAGGGAATCTAAATCAAAAATCATAACTTGGTTTATAAGTAATAAATACCTTTGATTTACTTTCGTGTCAAGTGAGTTAAGTTTTGTTTAATTAGTTGCCTAAGTTGCCCAGTTGATTATTTCATTCTGTTCCTTCCCTTTATGCCCTCTCACATTAAGACCTTTTATTGCGAAACGTAAATCAAACAATTTGTCCTAAATAAGTCATGTCTGCATATTTGAGTTTGGGTTTTCTTCTTCCACCTTGGCGATTTTTATTCGAACTGTCCCTGTTCCTTGGTCCATTGTTTAAGCCCTTTTCGTTGGTCATTTGCCATCTTTTATTTATGAACTCCGAGTCGGGGCTCCTTGCGAATCCTTTTTGGGACTTGTGGCGCGTTCCTCTTGCGGTTTTATTGCCCCTTTTGTTTGGTTGTTTGTCTGTTGCTTTGTTGGGTTTGTTTGTTTCCAGGGCTTTATCGAGCGTGTTGCATCTTGGGCGCTTGTAGCTTTTAACCAATTGCCTGGCACTTGGCGGCGGACATTTTAACAGGCCATAAATCTGATCGAGAGGCCTGAGACTAGCGGAGCTGTCAGAGCCAGCTGGGCACTTAGCCAGTTTGATGACTCAAGTCGATTCGCTGAAGCTGATCCATCCGTCGAGGTCCAGGCATCGATCTGCGTAAGACACAAATCAAATGATCTCAGAGTTCTAACTAAATTACCTTATATCTTGGGGTTTATTATGGTGGCTTTTCGGACTGAAATGAATTATAGTTAAATACTGGCTTATTTTAATGATCAAATTGAAATGGAGAATTATAGATTTTTTCCACTTATTTAAATAATTGTAAGTAGAATTCCTCTGTAATTAAGAGACTACATAAAGCATTGGCATTATTCAAATTATATTTTTAAATTGCACAACTAATTCATTGCATTTGAATTAACTTATTCCCCTTCAGTCTGAGATAATCCTGAGCTTAGCATAATAAGAATTATAAATACTAATCCATCACAAATTTAATGGAGATTAGAAAAATCCCTTTATATTTTCACATCATTTTAAGTCTAATGATCTGAAACACTTAATTAAAGTCTACTTAATTCTCATTAGACTCCAATAGGCTAGTAAAGTAATGTTATTCAGATTAGTTTCCATATTTTAAATTACTGAAAATGATAGTTCCTTAATCTTGGGGGAGGGACCTTTCAGGGGTCCGACTCCACTTGGCCATACAAATCATCCCACCCTAATGCAGATTCATATATATTCATTATGCTGTCAGATTCTGCGGCGCTTCGGTTGGGACTCGCTGGGCTTTTCGGTTTGGGTTTTTCATATTTTGCGCATGCGCAGCGGCGACTGCGGCTGCGGCGTTCATAAATTTTTCACACCCCATGATTATCGTGCAGATTGGCCATCGTCTGCCGGCCGGCCACTTGGGAGAGCCGGGCAATTTAATAAATACTTAAACCATTTCCAGAGCCAACTCCGCGCAGTCGCAAGATTGTTGCGTGAACTGGAGTTCAAGTGAACCCGGGGACTCGGCCTGAACCTGTTGTTCTCCCGGGTCCCGGGAATATTAAGGCTTATGAATAAATTCCTGGCTCCACTCCGATAAGCCAAACGGAATCGCTAGTCCCTCTCCGTTTGGGTTTCAATTTCTGTTTGGCTTTCGGCTTGGGGTTTTGGTTTCTTCATTTGCTTTATCGGAGTCGCGCTTGGCAGCCCTCGCAGGCATTTATCAACAGCAGTCCCCCCTTCGATATTTAAATGGATTTTGGTGTGCCTGCGGTCTCCGTGTGGGTCCCAATTGATTTCCAATTTTGGCGGAGCTCCTTATCAGTTTTTAGTTTATTTTTTCACTATTTTAGTTTCTTAGCTCGGGTCAAGTGCAGTCATAAAATAATCAGTCATGAAATTTCGAAGTAGAGTTGATAAAAAGTAGAAGAACCCGAAAAAACCAATAAATTCTTTAGCAGAAAAATGTATAATAAAATATTATCACTACAAAGGGAAGGGAATTTTACATTTTTAATATTATAGAATAATTTATTTAATTTTGTAACCAAATTTATTGTTTGCCAAATTTATCATTTCGGGGGAAACATTATTTAAGCTGAGATTATTGCAATACATTTATATGCGCATTTAGTACTAGAAATTAAAAATATTTTTATAAGTCTTGTAACTTGTATTGATGTATTATAAAATATATATTTTATTTCAAAACTTTTTAGCTATATTGAAAAGCCTTTAATAACCCTTTCATTCTGTTTTGTTCCAATCATAAAACTTGGTTTCTATCTGTTATAATTACTAAGCAGTATTTTACCGTGAAATCAGTTTTTACCTATAAAAAAATATCTATAAAAATTTGTATTTTATTAGCTTGTCATTAGAATTGAATATACATATTATTGGCATTTTTTTTAAGCAATTAATATCCAGCCATAAATTCAGTGGATTAATAAAGGCCATGTGAGGCATAGACATTTACATATATTCTAGCTAGAAAAAAAACCCTATGGAATATTTCTTAATGTGTCCCAATTAAATATTGCGATTGGTTCCCTCACACAAACTCTTAATTAAAACTTTGTATGATCCTAGTCCTAGACTGACATGAACTCAAGAGCTGATCCGGCAGGCAGCTGTCGTCCGGCGTCATAAGAAGACTGCCAAAGAACCCGATCCCGATCCCGATCCCGATCCCGAGTCCCCTCTTGCAATTCATTATCTCCGTCTGTCGCTGGGGGTCGGGGAGCCACTGAAACCCTTTATTTGTTCGCTGCTTTTAAGCAAATTACAGCCTTTGCCAACTTACCTGGCCATCCAGCAGCAGCACCAGCAGCAGGTTGCTCGTTCATTCATTCCACCGGCTACCTGCAACTCGCAAGTCGCAACTGCATTGCCACGGCCAGGGCCATGGGCGATGACACAGACAAGATCTGCATGCAACGCGATGGAGGCGATTGTCCAGCATTTGCATAAGTCAATGATATTCCTGGAGCGGATCTGGGTTTCTTGCTCTCCACCATTGGTTGGGGAACACACGCATTCCCACCTAATAGGATATGGATCCTAAATCTAAGATTTTATGATCATAGCTCAACAGCGAGTCTACAAAGTAGTTTTGTAATTTTGTTATACAAATTGTTTCATTTGTTTTTAAAATTTGATGTAGAATAAGGTCTTCGGGAGAGTAGATTAGAGAGTTTTTGTTACTAAGTCAAGAATTTTCGGATTATTCCAATTTTATATATTAAGTTATTTACCATTATTACTTTTAGATTCAATATTCCGATAGCCGATTAGATTCAGGTGGCGCTAAAGTGACCCCAATCCATAAATTTATCTACACATTACTGGTTAACAAATGGATAATATTCCTAATCAGGTAAAACTTTCTTAATCTATTCAAAAAATAAATCACGTATAGACAAATCTCACAAATAAGTGAATATTTGCAGCAGCAGCAGCTTGTCATGTGCACAAAGTTCAACTATAGGAGCCACTCAGGCCAATTGGAGACCCCAGATGGAGGAGTCAGACTTCCACACGGAGAAATTACTTTAAGCTATTGTTAAAAATAAAATATTACATTATTAAAAAGACAAAATAAATGCAAAATCGTATAGAGATATAAAGATGAGACATTGAATTTGAAAAAATAATTAATAACAATTACAACAATGATATAATATTTATATATATATCATTTAGAGTTCATGTGTTCAATAAGTTGTTGCAGTAGTTTTGTATAAAATATATAAAATATAGATTCTGGTAAAGACTATATATACAATTGATGAACACCAGCAATGTATAAAATAACATTTTTGTGTCTTTAAAAAAATGGTAAGTATTTTCATAATTTTGATTTGAGCAAATGCCAAGTCCGCTGGGCAATTTGTGTGTTATTTTTTTCACCATGCCACGCCGGGCCATGCCATGTCGCTGGAGAGGAGTAGGAGCCAGGCTCGTAGCCCCAACAGACTCGGAGTTCCACCAGTTAAACGCTTCACCTGTTCGCGCAAGGCGTGTGCTTGTCTTGCCATGGCCATAACTCTACAACCTGCCCCGATTTGCGAGGGGAGGGCGAGGCGTTGGTTATTAAAGCCGGAGGAGAGCGAGTCTGTGTTTGAGTCTGGCCAAGACGCGCGTGCTTCCTTGCTTGACTGCCGACTGCCTGCCGCTTGGAAACTCGTTTCGATTATGAAAATTCCAAGCATTAATAACTCTGTTGCTGTTGCTGTTGCTGTGGCTGAGGTTGCTCGCTGGGACTCTGACTCGGATCTGGACTGGGTACGGCCTAAGAACTGGAGACCGGAGACTGAATACTGAAGACTCCTCGGCCTAAGCGCGGCGGCAAACTTGCTACAGAATTTTGCGCTATAAATAACAGGCGAAAAATACTCGTAAATAAAAGAAAAATAACAATTCGGTTGTTAGGACCAAACGCATGTATAAAGGTATACACTGGCCAACAGTAGCTGGCTGGAGAGTAAGTGAACAAATTTTTGCTTATTTTCTCTTCCTTTCCGTCTCTGTTTTTATTTCCCATTTAATTTACACTTGTGAGCAGCGGGTTCAAAAGTCTGCTGCTGACGGCAAAAACAACTGGCATGCTAATAATTACAAAAAATGCAGCAACAAAAAAGAAAAAAATAGAGACTACTTTTTAATGGCTTACACTAGGCAGCAGGGAGAGTGGAGTTTTCTTAACTATCATTTTGAATAACAATTCATTTTGAGTCAGTCAAACATTTGAAAACAAGTGGATAATAAAAGCAACTATTTTCTTAGCTCATAGTATACATACTTTATATTTATAATATTAGCCGGGTGTCGGGTGCTGACCAGTGTTACCATTAACCTGTTGCTTAGATGTTCTTCCACATTCGAGTTAAGGTTCATTGCAATTTCTATGCAAATTTATATAATTTTTTACGTGTTAAACGAATACGTACATAGCCACAGTTGATGGCTGTTCGCGTCTAAGGCGGCGTCTAAACCAGCAGCCATTTCATGTGGTATATAGTATATGCCATATTTGCTGCCATACAGTGAGGGGCGTAGAGTTCACTTATAAAGCAGTTGTCCATGCATATTCAGAATGCCTTGGGACCAGCCTCCATTGCCAGCTTATTTTTTTAGCGCGCTAATTGCCCACTGAGCTTTGCTGGCAAAATGGGGAAAATTATCTAATTTTTAAGATGCACATTTTTTATACCGAAAGATTGAGCTGATGCCAAGCATGTTTCCTCTTGCAGTGTCACAAATGCATATATTATTAGGCCTATAAAGTACCCACTGCTGGTTATTAACTACAAACCGAAAATGGCACAACTTCCTTCCAAAACTTTTATATTGTTCAAGTTGAGCTGACTTTTTTATCAAGGAAATACGAATTGTGCTTAGCGGAGTAGAATAACCGGGCTGATAAATATTACATATTTTTCTATTTTTTTAATTACCTCACTGAGCGGACGGAGCCGATTAGCTTCAGGTGGCGCTTAAGTGACCCCAATCCATAAATGTATCTACACATTAAGGGGAAAAAAAAGCAAATGGCCGTTTGAGGTATGTTTTTTACACAAAACTGTTGTTTCAGACCGGGCCTGCATGTAATCGGTTTGTGGAGTTGCGTTTTTCCCAGAAGGTTTTTGTCTGAAATTCTCAAATTTCAAAATTATAAAACTTGGTATATTCGGTATTAGGTTTGAAAGAAAATTTGCATATTTGTTAGCAAATAAGTCCCAAGAATTTATTCAACGAATTTTATATTATACACTTATCTGCTCAGATATTACAGAAGTTATGCAGTAAATGCGTAATCAATCCAATTCCTACAAGTAAACTTTATGGGAATTGCTGCTGGAACACACACCGAAAAAAATTCTGAAAGCCCTCAATAAAGTTGACAGGTGTTAATGGGGCCTGATCGGGTAGCAGGCACTTGCTAGGGTTTATAAGGAGCCTCCAAGTCCTGAGGCCCGCAGTTATATTTCCAACTTGAAATGCAGTACTTGCTGGTGATACTGATTATTGCGTTGAGCGTGTCCCATTCGGGGACCCTAGTATTCTTCAAGCAGTTGGCGAAAGGCAGTACGTAGCATTCAAAGAAACTTCAGATGACCGATTCTCAATTGACACCTTAAATCTCTATTTTCAGAGGATGGTTGCAAAACGGATAAAGCGGAACTTAAAGTAGGCGAGTTTATCCAGGAAGATAAAGTGTGCGGCATTATGCGGTGTGAAGATAAAGAAGGCAAAGCCCTTATAATGTAGTGAGTAATTAAAAGACTTTTTTTTGTATTTATTAGTGATTACATAATGATTGTGTTGTCCCTATTAGTTGTCAGGTCCCATTCCCCTTTGCGAAATGCCTAAGTCAATTCATAGACACCACCACGTCTTTTCCCAAGTGCTGTTGGACTTGCGTTAATGAAAAGTGGTGCTAAGACTAGGCCCACGGTGGAATATAATAAATACTAATACTTCAGTATTTAAATATACCTTTTATATGAAAAGTACAACATAAAATTACAACTTAAATCATGTAGTTTAATAAGGCAAGTGGGCCGGTTTTGTGATATTTACAAAGGATTCAAATGCAGAGATGGTTAACTAGCTGATGATGATGATTAATGAACTTTATCTATTAAAATGCACTTGAGAATTATTCAATCATTTCTCTCTGTGTTACCTGCTAAAGAGAAGGCGTGCACAGTAGCTCAGGTGAAGTGGCTGGAGTGGGGCCAGCGTTCAATTACCTGTGGCCAAGAGGCGCTCAGTTATTTTCGCTAGCTCAACCAACTGGGAACCAAGAACTGGAATTGGTAACTGGTAACTGGGAATTGGTAAGTGGGAAACGGCAACTGGGAGCTGTTAGCCGGGTAACTAGGAGACCCTCTACTGGCGGCATTGTTACGCCGGCACGAGTCTACATCGACACATCTCCTCCACCCTCCGTGCAATCATTGCAATCAAGTTGGACCAGCAGGAAATGGCTTTCATTGCCCTTGATTATGAGCCATGAGCTTGCACTTCCAGTTCCAGATCAATTTAGATAACTGTGAGGGGAATTCGGGCAGGCCAAGCCTAATTGAATTCCCTAACTAATAAAAGGGAAATCGAAGCCATAAAACTGCACCTAATTGATGACCTAAGCAAGCTTTGGTTTAAACATATTATTGCAGACCTTTTTTATGTAACCTTGGTCTAATAGAAGTATTCAGCAAACATACATATTTATTTTAGCTTAAAGATAAGCTTGGGTTAAAAAACAAAACATATTCTAATAGCTCCTCAGTTTGGCTTAAATATGTTCTTTTTCGAGTTCACAATATCAGGGTCAGGGTAAAATACGCAACACACTTCTTATTCTAAATACCTAAAACACGTTTTATATACTTAACATGACTGTTAGAAATTATCAAAACTCCAAAGATTCAGCCACGAGTTCCAAAGGTATATAAATGAGCTGGCTGAGATGATCGTTAAAGCACAGTTGACGGCCCCAGGCTCGTTGTCCGTCCGCCTGTCCGCTTGTCCGTTCGGTTTCACATGATCGCATCGCCAGCAGACCCTCTCAGAGGTGAGTCCGCCATGTGGGCACTGGCATTGGCTGCAGCATATCTTTTACGAGCTTTCGGACTGCGGCTAGTTAAGGTCTTGAACCTGTTCTTTTGGTTACAGATGTCGTAGCTCCGCGCTGCCTCCTTTCGCGCGATTATTAACGATCATTATGAAGTTTTAAGTTAAGTGGTCAATTAACATTTGCATGACTGAAATCGGAATTGGAAATTAGTGTCTAACTAATTAATGTACAAAACAGAGTAAAAAGGCGAACCAGAGATATGCTTTCCAGTTCCAGTTCACTCCAGTTACCGCGATCTTCTTCGGGCCTTCAACGACATGGCAAGTTCATTAGGCGACAAAGCTGCTGCACACTCCGATGGGAAATGATGATGACGTTGGATGCATTTTCGGTAATTCCCCTTAACCGTGACACAATCAATTCACCGATTGACACTGCATGACTTCGCATAAGTCATTGATGCCCCAGAGACATTATTAATCTAGCTTGATTGCTTTGTTAGTCTTTAATTGATTTACGCCCATTCACTGGCCCCTCTTTAACCCCACATGGTCGGTGGGGTTCATCGCCTTTCTTCGGTTTCTTTCTTTTTTATTATCGTGTCAAGGCGTATTATATTACAGTCCGTAATTTATAAATCATGCTCAATATTTTGATTTGAGCTCATTTCCAGTGCCCCACCTGACCGGGCCAGGCCAGTCACAATCTCTGTCCCTCCCGTACTTATAGTTTGTTACTGTGCTGAGATATGATCGTAGACAAAAAATATACATGAAAAGACTGAGAGATATGTGCATAAAAGTATTTATTTATTGGGACTTTATTATGTAAGGTTTACAGGTTATATTATAGGTTATATATAAACATAAAATAATCTCTACTGATTATTAAGACGGTTCTTATTCGGTTAGTTTCTTAGTGATTTATATTTCGGGTGATATACAACCCAAATCAGTTTTCTTTTCTTGCGAGCAACCTAATCCACTGAAGCAAAACTTCTGTATGGAACGGCTCTGGACTGTCCACGTCTAGTATCTCCGTAGCCGGCACGATTAGATACTCTCCCAACGCCCTTGATTAGATACTCTTCGCCTTAGGTTCCGATTAGATAGAGTAGTAGCTCTCCATATATTCCATATATATGTCAGTACTCAACGTGGGGGTAGGACTTTTCTTCTTCCGATTTTCCTAGAATTCTTTATAGTGATCTGTACACCTTCTAGGGAGAGGTTATAAATCTAACCCGTGAAATGGTATTGGTCAACGCTGATTGGCTTTTTCAATCAGTTACAAATAATTACTAATGAAATCTCTGTGGGCCACACTCACTCACACCCCAAATCAGATGTCGGAGGTGAGATATGCAGCCATATGAAATTAATTTCAACACTTTTGCCCCTGGCCACTGACAGTATCGATGATCGAAGTTGGCTGCCTGAAATGGTTTGGCTTTTGTGTGATTTTTAATCGATCGTTATTGGTTTTTTGTATACCCTTGCAAAGGGTATAATTTGATCTAAAGTTAACGTTACATTTTTGAGTTTCTAGAATGTTCCTTAGACAAGTTGCTGGAAAATATAGAAAAGGTATACACAGGTTTTTACAGGTAATAAAGAAATTTTGTGCAGTATAAATAATTTGGCAAGTATATAAAATCGTCGGCTTGTTCTCTTTTGGTTTCTCAAGCTGGGAATTTCAGTGTTGGTTGAATGTGGCTCCATGTGGTGGACATTATCTTGCGGAGCGCCATGTGGATATCAAGTGTTCTCGTCGCTATTCCGATTAACACTCGCGCCATCGATACATAACCGCCCGGCACTTGGCTCCTTCAGCGCCGCTGGGTCGGCCCCTGAAGTGTTTCCCTATCTGGGCACTGGACCCTCTATTGCCCCGATTTAAATTGTAGATTGGCCAACACAGCACACCCGCCCGCAATTAGTTGTTGCTTGTGAAATTGTCACACGATTGCTGACTTGGCAGTTTGAAGGCATTTATTTGACCGTTAGACTGCCTCGCATTTTTCAGGGGAATTATGAAATAGCAGAATTCTAGAAATAACTACAGGGGAAATAGACTTATTGGGAATACTAAAATATACAACTCGTTCGCCTAGACACTTGACTTGACTCAGTGGCTCTCAAACAGTCCAAGCTCTTTGATGGACTTCACCATAAGAAATGATTCATTACGTCGCCGCCCCATTTGGATTACCACGAACTCTAATCGGGAATAAATTACCGGTGGGGTAATGGCAAGGCATTGGATTAACCAGTTATGCATTATTCAAGGGGGTGAAGCCAAGGGAGAAGGGCCGGAGAAGGTCTCCCGTGGCTTTAATTGATTTATGCAGTCTTTTATTGAAAATGAGACCGAATGGGTTAAGTTTACGACCTGACAACAGCAGGCGTTTAAGCGGGGCGAGAAGGAGACATACTCCGAGGAAGGAGCTGAGGAGTCGGAGGGGCAAGGTGTGCACATGTCATTAGAGCCGCTGCTAAGTTCATTAACAGGTGTTATATTCGTTCTGGTTACGTTGGTCGTTCCGCCTCTCGGGGATCGTGTTGGCTTCGACCAGACCGGACCGAGACTAACGCATTTTTCGTTTTCCTGATTAGATTAACCCCCGTCCGAACCAGAAACCCAAAGAAACAATACCCACTATGTGCCAAGAAACTGTAAAATTTAAAAGCCCTGTAAACTGTTTTACGATCCCTATACTCCTTCAGCGCTCTCCTCGTACATACGTGTCATTGTGTTTGCCTCCTCATATATCTCTCGGTCGGCGTTGGAACTCTAAATAAACCCAGTCTCTCTTGTGTGGCTTTGCCCACATCTATCATATATATTATTCCATACGTGTATATAGTGTGGCTGTAACTCTGGACACTCTTGACAATTAAGTCGCTTGTTTGCCAGGTGGCAAGCGCTGGAATTTGTATTTGTTTTATCTGTTATTACAGACCCAACAGCACATTGATGTGTTGTAGTAGAAAAAAGAGGGAAAAAATGGAAACAGATAGAGAGAACCCTTAATACAATCTCTGGCTGTGATCAGCTTCCTAGCCTTATCTCGTCTGGGCCACGCTTATCAATAGCTTTGAATGTTGTAAGAGTTCGAGTGGAGGACTTGAGTAAGTATTATGAAAGATAATGGCACTTCCTTGATCGGGTGCAAAGTTTTAAATCGACGTCTAGCCCATACTTATTAAAAGTTATTAGTACTTATTCAGCATTAAATGTTTACTTTTAATATTATTTTTAAACTGTCAAATATCTAGTCAAAAAGAAAGGTATATACTCTAGGTAAAACATAATTATTGTAAGTAAACAGTTCTTAAGAAATAGAAAAGTAAGATCTTTGATTATAATACTTTTTTAATTCGAGTAATTCAAATTATAGAGTTCGTTTTAAGTAGCATGATTACATATATTCAATAAGCAACAAATAATCTAATAAGTCTATATCATAACCCTAACCAAGAAATAAACCTATTAACTGAAATGCTTAAGTAATTGATTCCATAATTAACTATCATGGATCCATAGTCTTTATAGAATCTTAGTCAATCTCCAGCAGGTACGATCGATTTCTTAAACACATGTATAGTATCTGAAAGTTCCGCCCAATTACGCTTAACCATAAGCACATGTCCTCGATTAAATCATAATATTTCAAGCTGCGTTTTCCCCGATCACGTTTCGGCAATTTAGAAGCATTTAATTATTTGATTATGGCAGCGGTTTCTTGTTTCACATTTCTCTAATTTCAAATTATGAGCATTTAGATGCCGCAGCAAAGTGAAAAAAGAAACTAAATGAAACGAAACGAAACTCAACCTGCTGCTGCCTTGCCTTGGCTAGTAGGTTGACTATAATCGTAAATTCGTGGACGATAAAGGAGGACAGGGGAGGAGGGCTCCGGCGAGAGGTATCACCATAAAACAAGACAATTTTTGTCACTAAATGATGCCGCGATGGAATTAAGAAACCAGCGAGCCAGCCTCCGCTAAATGCTCAGAAGAACAGCAAAGAAGTGAGCGGAACCATAAAATATATTTTTTATAGGTTCTTCTCTCGCAGCTTTCCCCCCTCTTGCTATATTTTTTACAGTGCCTACACGATACAGGGAACATGCAAAGCACTAATCAATATTAAGTAAATAATATGTATTAGTGAGTTTATAATAATGTTAATGAATTAACTTTAACAAAATTGAGAACAAAAATCAAGGATAAGGGGGAGATTTTCGAAACTATTTAGAACCTTATTCGGAATTATTTTGAATGTAAGATAAATTTGTTTTTAAACTAATAGAAAAGTAATTGTACAATTTAAACTTTTAAACTTTTAATGCACGTATTAACACAAGTTGTATATATCTTCCATTAAATAATTAAGAAGGTATTCTTTTTAAATCAATTTTTATAGAAGTATTTAAGTGAATTAAACATATTCACACAGTATAACAAATTATAAATCCTTTTACAATTTGTCACAAACTCTGTTAACTTTTTTTTAGTTCCCTCTATCTGATGTACACTGTGTATAGTGTTTACCTGCACACTCGCCGCCGGGGTCCGGGATTTGAAAATGGGAATTGGGAACGATCTCTCTCCTCTCGTTTTTTTTTTTCTTTTCTCTCTTTCTTTTTTATATATTTTTTTAACTGATGTCATCCCAAAACGCGTCGCTCGGATGCTGCAAAAAATAAGAATTTATGACCAATTTTCAGCCGCTTGTCCGCATCCCGTCCCGCGGTTGTCACTCCTCCTTCCTTCCGATCGCCTTACGCTTACGCACAATTGAAAAACTTGTTTTTCTCGGTATTATTTGAGGCATTTCTTTTTGTTGTTGTTGTTTTCTTACAGATGGTTAAGGACACGGACGACATCTTTACCTGACAGTATTAGAGGTATCTCAAAAAGATCTAATGCTGCCCGGTAAGATGTGAACAGATGTCCTTGCAAGCTAGCAGCAAGTTGAACTGGAATCGCCGTCATGTACACATACTTTATATAATTTACTTTATATAATTTATAACCTTTTATAATCTCTTCTTACTGGGAAGCTCAAAGTTCGCAGGAACCTTGGAACCTTGGCGATAAGAGAGATTCTGCTGCGTGATTCGTCGAGTTTATTTTAATGCTTTTTCCGCTTGTTGTTATAGTTTTCTGTGTCTTTTGTTATTTTCTTAGCTTTGTAAATTTAATCCCATAACGAGTATTGATTTTTTTCCTTCTGTTTTCTGTTTCTGGGCACAAAAACAAAGCCGGGCTCCATTCGTTCAGTGCAATGTGAGCGCCCTCGTGTTTCTGTGTGTCAGTGTGTGCGTGTGTTTCCCAGCAAACTTTAACTTTGTACCGGCGCGCGTGATGCCCCAGGGAGAGCGAGCGAGAGGCGGCTATAAACGCCTACTTTGACTCTTCAAGCGTCTGTGTGTGCGTGCTATTTTGTTGATGTTATTCATAATTAAATTGAAGCTGGCGCCAGCCGATAAGTGCAATTATTGTTGTTGCGCGAGATGCACCTAACTCACACACACACACGCAAGCGTACAAAGTTCCAGTTGCTTTGACACTCTTTATCGTGTTTTATTATTCTTGATTTCTGTTTTTCAGTTTTTTTCGACCACCGGAAACATGCACAATAACGCCCGCACACGCATACACTCGCGACAGGGAGAGAGTGAGTTCCGGACCGTACAGATCGAGCGCTTTGCAACGCGGCGGAGAGTGGTGTGAGTGTGTGTGTCTGCCTGGAGTAGGCAGATTTTCGGCAGTCACTCCTTGAAAGCCAAATGTTATTAATTTGTAGTAATAAACCGTTACGATCGAGCACCAAAAGAGAACTGAAAAAAGATTTAAAACTTTTTAAAATTGAAAGCTGCGAGCGCCGGCAAGCTGCGTCGCGGCGGCAGCGCTGCCCGTGATCGCTGCTTTGTCGGCGTCGGCAGCGCTGCCTCAAACATGTTTGATTCAAGCCTGCTGCCTGGCATAGCAGCAGACGTGGCTTGCGCCGTTACGTTTACGTTGTGATTTGATTTTTTGTACTGTGACACATTCCTTTGTCGCATATTGTAACGGTTTTTCGGCTTCCTTCTTCGGGCGGTGCTGCGCTGCACACTCTCTGCCGCAGCGCAGCCGCTACTATTGCTACTATCAATTAGCCTCTTCTTCTTCATCACCATCATCTCTCTCTTTCGTCTTCCTCCTTCTCCTTTTCCTCGGGCGCTTTTCGGTCCCGCTGCTTTGGTTTCCCGCCTCTTTCGTACTTTTCGTTGTACTTTTAGTGGCTTTCATTGATTAATCAAATTGAAATTGAGCTTCGCACGTACAAAAAAGGGGGCTTGAGACTTTTGGGTAAAAATATGAACTACTTTAGATTTTTTTCTTACACTCTTTGAGAATTGGGTGTACAAAGAGAGGACAATAGATAGGTCTGAGCAAGAAAAGTCGTGTATGAACTGAGGAAGAAATATTTTGTGTATGCTTATAGCAACAGAAATATTACTTCTTCCTTTAACCTCCCCAATTTTTTCTTTTGTGTTATAATTCTTTTTAGTTTTTCCACGGTGCAAAAATGAATTTTATTTTAATAATTTCTTCAATATTACTAATTTTAAACCTTTCTTTTGCTATGTTTCCTGGGCTAGCCTTACTAACACCTGTGTTTACCTGTGTTTTCCTTACATTCGATTTCCGGTTGCCACGGACGATTATAAAACCATGACATGAAGTTTAGCTTCCGTCAACGATTACAGGAATTCCCGTCGTTCTTTTTTTGGCTGCTGCTTTTCATTAACAGGTTATGCTTTTGGTGTTGCCTAATTTCAATGTTAATCGATTGTGGAAATTTTGCTTAATTGTCTTTAATTTTTTTGGCAGCCAAAAAAGAATTTATGAATCAGCAGAGCTGCAGACACGTGTAAAAGATATAATTCGCGCGTTTACTTATTCTGGTTTTGTTTTATAGTTTTTTTTTCGGGTGAATGCTCCAACGATGCGGCGATGCTGGAAATGTGTGAAACACGCGTCGAACTGGAGTCGGTAGGTGTTAAAAGTATCGGTAAGTTTAGCTCTCATACACAGCCACTCACTGGCACACAGATAACCGCCGATCACGAATTAGAATTCATTAGGTTATATTTGGAATTTCTCTTAACACTTGACCGAGTTTCGTTGCACTTGTCGTCCGCTCCTCTTGACTTTTGATTTCCTCAAGGGTTTTGCCTTATTTCAACTGTTACTGATTGGTGTTTCTTTTATTCTCTAAACATTTTCCCACTTTATGGAATTTCTGAGGTCCACCGGCGCACGATCAACTGCAAAATGTAAAGATTGTAAAAATAACGCTGAGAGTCGTTTCCGCGCGCACTGCGGCGGCGACGTCGGCAGCGTCGCTTCGAACGTGTGTGCTCTTGCACAGCTGTTCGCCGTCTCCCTCTCTCGCTCTCTCCTGTAGTCAACTGCCCGGTGCTATTTGTTGTCGCATTTCTATTAGCCAGCCACAGGGGCAGGCGCCATCCCGCTCTCGCTCGCAGCTTGCTTTCACTGCCGGCCTGTTGCGCCTAATCCTAGTGCCATCTCGCTCGCAACGAACTTGGAACATGTTGCGACCGCATGGTTTCGTTACGTCTCTCTCGGTTACGTTGCTCCTGGAAACGACGTAAGGCCGTGTGTGTTTGCTGATTTGTTATTATTATTATTATTTCTTTTTAGTATCAAAATCAGGCTACTTTTGATTGCGCTCTGCTTTGGGCTTGCTTTTTCGATATTTGTTCTTGTTTTTTATATTTCTTTTGGCAGTGTAATTTCCCCGCGCGTCTGGCGGGCTGTCCAAAAATGGACATGTTCACTCAATTAATAAGAGTGCGGCAAAAGGGCAGCGCAGTTGTCAGCGCAGTCGGCAGCGCAGTCTGCACCCTACACCGCAAAGACCGGCTTCCTTAGTTAGTCTTTAACTTTGGTTTCATGAATTCTAAAAAGAAAAGGTTTTTGGTTATTATAACTTTTGATGTTGTAAATATTTCATTTTATTTCTTCTTAAAAAACGGATTTCAACAAGAATAAGTTATTAGAATTGAATTCTTATCGCCATTTGGAAATTAGAAAATAATTTAATTTAATTCTTAGATATTTGGTTCAACCCTTATTTAAGATGCAATTCGTATTTAGTCTTACTGAATACATTTATCGTCTAGCTCAAGCTTTTCCTTTGGGTACCAATAAGGAGTTGTACTACTTGCAAGGGACCTTTTGGTGTCAACTGCATCCGTCTACTAATAAACACAAATTGTCTGGTAAAGAAGTTCTTTTTTGAATTTCAGTGCTACATTTTTTATTTTTTGATATTCTTGTCTTTCCCGTTTAATGTACATCATGCCGAATCTCTTTCACTCGAGGGGAGTGTTTGGGGAAGACATCGCGTCGAGGCGAGCCTACCTGCTCCAGTCCTCTATTCCGATCCCAATCCCATGCCCATGTCCATGCCCATTCCCATACTCTTGTCAGATCTGGTTTTCAATTTTTCTTGTATTCCGCAAGATCTTCGTTTTTATAATTTTTTTCGATCTTTTTCAGGCCTGTTGAAGGACCCAGCGCACCAGAAGCAGCAACTGAAACCCTTTTCTCGTTTTTTCGGTCAGATTTGTTCGCCGGCGGCGGCTAATTAAAAAAACCCATACAGAGAGTGAGAGAGGGCGAGCAGGAGGGTTCAGTGAAAACCAGAAATATAGGCAGGGAAGGATATCACTCCCCGATGTGACGTGTGTGTATGTGGGTCAGTTTTGCGCGATGATAAATGAAGTGCACAATGTCGTGTCATATATTTAAGCTCGAAACAGACTCTCACTTAAAAATCATAATGATAATACAACCAATATACATATGTTATATACTTATATCAAGGAGGATTTTGTTCTCTATTAGGGGCCTATTAGGAGTATCGAAGGCTTTGGTCCGACTTCCTTACTGGGATTGCTATTTTTGCGTGCTTGCCCGTACTTGATAATGGGTGTTCCTTCGTTGATCTTGATGTTTTCCAACTCTTTGAGTCCGCTTAGTTCTTCGGGATTCTTAAACTTTGACGTAAAGATTTTATGTGTTTTTAATAAATTGGGGTTCGTTCGGCTTGCTTGAGCAGTAGCGCCTGCCCCAGTACCATCTGCCCCAGTACCGCCTGCCCCAGTACCGCCTGCCCCAGTACGGCCTGCCCCAGTACCGTCTGCCCCAGTACCGTCTGCCCCAGTACGGCCTGCCCCAGTACCGCCTGCCCCAGTACCGTCTGCCCCAGTATCGCTTCCTGTACCGCTACTAGTACTGTTGTCTGCGCATTTCCCCCAAGTGGCACAGGTCCAGCAGCATTGTGGAAAATCAATTGTTGTTACAACAGCAGTTTCGGGACATTCCGCAAAGGTTACTGGTATCTGACAGCTGAAATAAAGTAAGGATCCATTATCGAGAGTTCACTTTACCCATGGAAAGCTATTGCTGGACGAGTTTAAATCTCTCCTGGGACTTACTAGTGGATAAAGGCTTCTCCCTCCTTATTCTGACATGCAACTACACCGCAAGTGTTATTGTCCTGCGTAAACTCTCCCGCAGCCACTTCTGTGCTATCATCGACTTTACAGCCGTTCTCTGAAAGAATTCTGGATATAAGAGCTAGCCCTTGGGTATGCCGAACAGCTCCACTTACTGCCCTTTTCCATCACCTTGTAGTGCACCAGGGCACTGGAGTAGGGCAGGCTGGCTAGCCAAACGATTGCTATTAGAAGGCACTTCATCCCAGCTGGAGGATTGGGACCACTTTGTTGGCTCTCATCCCTGAGCGAACCTTTTATAGCTTTCCATGAGGGTGTTACCCGATCTAATGGCGGCCACACCTGACGCCGATCTCGCTGAAATCAATGTTTATGGCACCCGGTGGGTCGGGGATTTTTAGCTTATTTTTTTTTAGATATTTCCTTTCAGCTGGCACTTTAATGAAATATAATTTATTTAATTGACAGAAACTAGTTAAATAAACGTTAAATCTTTTAAAATCAACGAGATTGTGTAAGATATATATATATTGTTAGGGTGAAACACCACAATTACGCATTTTTCTTTGGACCCTTTTAACACCGGGAGTAACGCAGGCGGCGTTCTGCTTGGCCTCCACGGCGGCACAGGCTGCTTTGTAGGCCGCCTGCTTGGTCTTCTCGTAGTCCTCGTGGGCACAGCTCAGCTGCTTCTGGAACATGACCAAGCGGTCGCGTGCGGCCTGCAGGAGCTGTGTCTTCGCTTCCATCTCCTGCTGCAAACCGAAGGCCACCGACTGCATGCTGGTCAGGCTACTCTTGGAGGTCGCCACCAGCTCGCTGAGCGCCTCGAACTGCTGGGTGGCCGCCTTGGTCGCCTCCACAGCTGAATTCATGTTCTCCTCGATGGTCTGCAGGGCGATGGTCTCCCCCTCGATGACAGCGTTCGCTTCCTGGGTCTCCCTCTCCAGCTGATCAACCATCATCTCCTTGCCCAATAGAGCTGCCTCGGCGGCCTTGGCGGACTGGAAGGCCTTCTCGGCCAGCTCCGTCTTGATGTGCTGGGCGGCAGCCAATCCGGCAGCGGTCTGTGCCTCACTGGCCGCCTTGGCATCCTGGGCAGCCTGTTGGGCTATGGCCGAGGACTTGGCCTTGGGATCGTTGGATGTCATGACCTCCTTGACCTTGCTTATTATCGCTTCGCAGGTGCCGGAGGGCTTTTTACAGTCCAACCCAGGATTGGAGGCATCTCTAGTGCCATAACATTCCCTTACAGGGGCTGGTTCCGATCCTCCGACCCCGCTGATGGCCACAAAATCGTTCAACAGATCCTTTGGATCGGCCTTACGCTGGTGATGGTGCGTGTGCCTCTGTTGTTGGTTTGGAATAAGTTGAAGGTCTTAAGGATCGGTAATTCGACTTGCCTTGACCAGGACGTGACTGCTTGTGCAAGGGAACAGCAGGTGGAGGAACAGTAGGTACGTAAACAGCAATCCTTTCATTTTAGTTAAGAATTTTATTCTGACAACTATTGAACGCGACAATGAATTGTAGTTCACAGATGGCTTGGCAAAAAAAAATTTAATATAAATGAAGAAGGACCTCGTTTAGAAAATCATTTTTTTGAACTATATTGATTCTTAATGACATCCCTGGTTACCAATATAGAGGTCTGATCCATTTGTGACTTAGCATCACCATTGGCGATTCCCTTTTGCAAAGTAGTATGGATTAACTATTATTTATATGGGATCATTATTCCTATAGATGGTATGGAAGGACCAGGATATCTGCAGCGTATACGTGCCAGAGAGATTAAGAAATTGCCTTAGTGATCTTAAAAGGATAACATTTCAATTTAGTTTAAGGAGTTTCCTACAAAACTAATAAACAACAATACGAATAAAGGATACTAAAAAATATTTATTTTTATTTATTTATATTTTAGTATGTTAGTAGGTGGCACCTATAACCCTCCCTCACACTCCCTTAACCAATCAGCCCTGCAATCCGTAAGATACGTTCCGAAGCCATCCGTCTATCTGCCGGTGCCTGTGTGCGCGCACATCTCACAGATACTGGCTGCATTCTAAAGTGTCTGCGAGTGATGAGCACGCGGCATTTACGGACCCCGGACTTATAACAAAGAGAGCACCATCGAATAGAATATAGAATGCGCAATAAGAAATAAAAAATAAAAAACAAAAAATAAAGGAGAACGACGCGTCGCAAACAAACCATATAGACACGAATTGCTACAAAAATGCCAGCTATGCTAGAAGTAAATGCTAAAACTAAAGGCGCACCGCAAACTGACGGCTAGACAGAGGTGGACACAAACGGATCCGGACGGACAGCTAGACGGACAAACAAAAATAGTTTTGGGAGCGCCATTTAAGAGTAGAAAAAAAGGAACACTTTGCCATGCCGCCGTTTCTCGGTTCACATTGTTTCCTTAGCTAAATGCCAGAGTGTTAAAAATAAAAGTTAAAATGCAAAACACAAATTAAGTTTATTGTTCCAAAGAATCAAAGAAAAACATTTAGAGAAAAGAAAGCTTAAGAAACTAAAGATTCGAGTTCTGGGAAAGTGGAATATAGACATACAATAAATATATAAAGTACATTTAATGGCTTATTAAGTAAACTTAATTAAATTTATATTGAAAGATAGGTTCAGTAATAAAGTTTATGTCTCTAAAAATTGAAGGAATGAGTAGGAATAATTTTTAATTAAGTCTTCCAAGTATCCCATAAATCACCAAAAATTGTACCCTTTTCAACATAAGTGTCTTGAAATAATCACCCATCATTCATTATATATTCATATATATAGTCCCAATATAATTAAAGTATTTTTTTCTGGTCAGAGTATTAATTGCATTTTCTAGCCCAAAGTTCAGTGCGGTTCAAGAATAGACTTCATCTCAATTCTAGCCGGGATTCATGCGCTTAAATCATGCCCCTGTCTTGGGCAGAGGAGGAGGCCGAGCGGCTGGACGAGATTAGGGGCAACACTGTGTTGGAGACTGATGGCTGATAGCGCTGATTGCATAAGTGAGAGCCCAGGCCCAGTGCCAGTGCCAGTGCCTGTCCAACTGTGTCAAATGGCACATAAAGATTCCGATTTAATTCTAAAAAAAAAAAATACTAATAAGAATAACGCCAGCCAGCGCCTGCATTGGCCGTATTTAGGGGGTCATGTCGTGGCCCGGGACTGATAATCCTCCAGCGGAATCGGGCACGAACGTTTATATTTTAATGCCCTATTTAAATAGACTTTCGAAATGTGATGATTACGCGTTTTCAAAATTCAATTTGCTGTTATCGCTGGCCGAACTGTTGCTGTGAGCGAGCGAGGGGGATTCTGGGTGTGTGTCAAAGGTCATGTAGCCCAGCGCTATCGGTCGATGGCGATAATGAGCCGTTTAATGGCCCTGATTAGCCCGGACCGGGAGAACAGTTCTGGGTTTCAGTGGAGCGAAGCGAACAGTTCCGCAGGCATCCATTCGGATTGGTGGGGGAAAGGGGAGACTTTATGTAGATCCTGCACTTATATAAACCATAGCTAATTTATTTCAATTAAAATTCCAACTTTAGTATATTATTTTAAGCTGCACTTTGTTGCCATATGTTACTGGGTGGTTTCGCTGAGAACTGGTAATTAAATTCCTTCTGGCAGGCGCAGTTAGAAGCCGGCCACATTTTTCTGCCCATTATAATCCAATCAATATTCCTCGAAGAAAACGCTCCAATTATATGATGTCACTGAGCGAGTGTCTTTCGGACCCAACCTGCTGTGCCACCCAGCAAACGAGATCGGAACAAGATCTCTGCCAAACTGCTCATACCTTGGCTCGCTCGGCTCTGTCCCGCTCCTGCAGGTAACGGTCAGGTGACAAGCGTAACGAGACGAGCGGCAGAGTATGCGCTGCAGAGCATAGCCATCCGATTTTAATTACACGTAATCTTTATAAATAGAAGCAGCAGGCCAAAGGCAATAACCGGCCAGGACCCTTGGATGTTTTATGAAAAAGTGCACTCCACGAAGCACCGTCCAAGTTGAATGCATAAATCAATAGGTGCACGGCGAGAAATGGTTTCTAGCCTGAGAAGTTTTCTAAAGAAAGGATTTGATAAATTAAATGTAATAGGAAAAAAACAGCTTAATATCACTCTAGAGTTGCCTCGATTTTCGCTCCCTGTAGGAGCTGTGGATGGCGCAGATACCGGGCTAGCACAGAAGCCGAGAGCGAGAAATGCCGGACAGGCCATAAATGAGTAATTGCTGACAACGCTGGCGGACCTTGTCCAGTAGCCTTGGCTTGGGCTTTCTTGGTCGCCGTCTATGATGGGTTCCAGTGCCATTTTTAGCCAGGACAACAGGCCATAAATGTGAGCCTAGACAAAACAGAGCCCAAAAAGAGACAGGAACTTAGGGAGATGGTATATCGAATGGGAAATACTGTAGTAAAACCGATGCAAACGTTAATTCAGTATTAAAGAATACCCTAAGCAGCTGAGAAAGCTGGATAAAACCTGAAATAAGAGAGTTACAAACCTAGTTTATGGCTTATACAAACTCGTCATATTAGGAACTTAGCTAATTCAATATAAGAGCCAACAAATGCCGCCATCAAGTGCCAACAAACATGCATAATCCCATCGAGGGTATGCCAATGTAAACATGGTTGAAGTGGAGAAAAAGTGAGTATGCCAGGTATTCAATTACATTGCCCATGTCCCCGCCTCTCTCTCCTCCGGCTCAGTGCCGCCGCCTCCTCCTTCTCCGTAATTCCAAGCCAAGCGAACCAAAAGTTCTGCAGAAAAATACTTGGATTTATGGAGTTTTTGGAGTCGGCTTCCAGGTAAAGATGCCACCAACTGCAGCTTCGAATGCCTCCTCTAACGGTTTGGGCATTGCGTTAATGATACTTGTTTGTATCTCTGTATTTCCATCCGTATCTGTATCTGTAGCTGCGGCTGCATCTGTATCTGTATCTGGGCTTTGTCTGGTTCTGCGATGCACACGCCTCATGTTGACAAACTCACTTTACAAACAGTAATTTTTCTCGCTTCATTGGCGTCCCGTCTCGTCTGGAAAGCCTCCGTGACCCGCCCCCTTTTCCGTGGTAAAAAGAAGCCTGTAAAGCGAGCGGGCATGCGGTTTGTTGGCCGACTCAAGTCTGCTGCTGCTGCCACCGCCAGTTAAATAAATAGAAAATACTCGTACACAAAAACCCAAACAGAGAGAGAAAAAAAAAACTAAGCAAAACAAAACAAAAAATAATAACCCACGAAAGCCTCTGCGGCGGCAAAAAGCTACTCGTACTCGCGCACTTGGCATTTTCATTGTCGCTGACCGATTGTTCCATGTTTGACTTGCTCTACAGTTCGATTGCCGAACGGATCGTGGGGATCGGATCAATGGGTGCGGCGTACTCCCCATGTGAACACGATAAAAAAATAGAAAATAACACCATGGAAACTAAATGAAATGCACTTGGCGGAAAAACCTTTGAGATGAAGAGCAAATAATGTTTTAAGTCATGAATAAACTTTAAAAAATGTAGTAACACTATATAGAATATTTTAGGAAGAAGCATTACTTTAAGCTTGTTTATCGGTACAATTAATATATAGCAGCGTGTACCATCTATCTCTTTAAAATACATTTCTTATATTTTCCACAAGAAAGTTCACCACTCATCAACAATCTTTACCAATGGGCACATTTTATATACCTCCATTTAGAATGCTTATATATTTTCTCAGATAAGTTATTAATTTTTGTCAAAATTACAAAATCAGCTTCACCAAAAATTTACCACAAGTTCAACAATAATCAACAACACTGTGTTGAGCCTTGTTCTTTACCCTCCCAGTACGTTGATCTTTTTGCTCTTTTTATTATTTTGTTTATTCTCACATTTGCATTTCCATTTTGTTGCATATTTATGTACCTCCATTAATAATGCTTATACATTTTCTCAGATTAGTTATTAAACATTGTCAAAATTACAAAATCAGCTTTACCAACGATCACCAAATTTCCCAATTGTTCACCAAAAGTTCAACAATAATCAACAACACTGTGTTGAGTATTGTTCTTCACCCTCCCAGTACGTTGATCTTATTTTTCATTTTATTATTTTGTTTATTCTCGCATTTGCATTTGCATTTTGTTGTTTAGTGTGCGGGTATGTCAGCCGCGGCGGGTGCAAAATCTAGAAAATTACATGCAAGCTGCGACACATTATGCGCGACGCGACAATAATATTTCTATTGGCGAAAAACTTCACACTTAATGTACTCTGTAAAGTGTCGCTAAACAGGAAAAAAGGCCAAAGAACGATGTCTAAAATACTCTATAAGATTAAGGGAGATTTGGGGTTTTAAGAGGATTACAAATTTGTAAAGGTTTTAGTAGAAAAGTAATGATTGGTATTGTTGTTGAAATGAATAGTAATCAAAAATGGTTCTTAGGAATATTGTACATACGTTTTTATTGACTTCTTAGGGCAATTATCTATATCCTGTAGTTAAACCTGTAAAAAATATAGATATAGTCTTGGTAATCATTTAAAAAAATATAAAAAAATAGTAAAAGTATAAATTCAATTATACTGATTTTTTTCTCTTACTTTTGATGAATAATTAAAACCCAAACTAAGAATTCGAAAATACTTATTAAGGTTATCTTCGACTGTATTTCAAAATACGTTTTGAAAGGGTGTTCGAAAAAAAATCAGCATAAAAAATATGGAGCAAGTCGAATTCAAACAGAGAAAACCTCGAAAGTAGTTGCATGTGTTGCACACCCCCGGATTTTTGTTGTTCTTTTTGGTTTTGGTTGGGACCGGCGGGTGTTGGAGGAGAGGGACGCTGGCCAGGAGGAGGGGCCAGCCAGCAGACGGAGACGGAGACGCCGACTAGTCAACGCTTTAAGGAATATGCCAGCAAATAATTAAAACATATTTAAAAATAGTTTGCCATATGGATGACGACGACGACGACGACGACGAAGACGCCTCTGCTGGCGAAGATGAGGCCCGGCTGGGTGACGTGGTCAGACGGGGTCCACCCCTGCACCGCCCGCTCCTACTGCTCCTCCGCCCGGTGGCCCACTCCCACCCATGACAAAGCCAACAAAAAGCAAACAAATATTTGTCTGGCCGTCTACGTCTCTGTGCATTGACCGTACCGCTGCCGCACTTACCAAGCTACGGAGATGCAGATACTCGCACTGGCAGATGCGTCCTAAACCATCTATGTCCATCCAAACCATTTGGACTTTGTCTCGCTTTCGCTGCCGTTGTCCCTCGTGCCAAGTTCAAAATTATATGCTTTGCACTTTTGGTTTTAGGCCCCCTTTATTGTTTTTTGTTTTTTATTCTCCTAAATACATTTTCAATTTGTACTTTTTGAGTTGCGTTTTGGGCCTGGCCAGAAATAGTTGCGCCAGGCCGGCAGCGCCTAATGTTATTGCTTTAGTCAAAGTGGCTAAAAAGTATCTGCCAACGTGACTGGCTGTCTGAGCTCGTATCTGTATCTGTATCTGTGTCCGTAGAGTGTGTATCTCTCTGCATCCGTGTCTGATGGTGTACCCCGTTCCTCCTGTTCCCAGGTCCCTGTTGCGATGCCGCCCAGATTTATTTTCATTTTGATTATATGCCTATATATACATATATTCGTATGTAGATTTGTGTATTTTTGGGTCTTTTTGTTTGTGCGTGCGAAAAACAGCTTACAAATGAAAACCGTAATATTTTCGACAGCAAACAAATTCCCGCTGTCTATGTAAAGTTTGTTGGGTCATTTATTAAAAGTTGCAGAAATGAAGCATGAGAATTTTGGCTTAAAATAAATGCCATTAGATAAATATAGTCGAATCCAGAAGAGGATCCTTCTCTTGGCTTAAATAAACTAATTTCTTGAGGAAAACAATTTTATTGAGTTGTATCTATAATTTTCCCTTCAAGATCCACTCGTTAGGCTTCAGTTTATAGTTAATCAACGTCACATCAAACTAGGAATACATTAGGCCCGTGCAATCTATCAATTATACTATCCAATAGGCGACAGACCCTCCTCCACCTCCAGCACCTCCTCGATGATTCGCATTTGACGCTGCACTTTGCGGAAATTGATTTTGAAAACATGTGGCGACGACATTTGGCGCCACTTCAAACGCTGGCGGGGATCTCGCAGTGGCTGGAAAAATAACAGGGGCTCGCGGCCTTTGGGTATTCGCTGAGCGTAGCTCGAATCGCGGCTCTGTGTAATGGCTAATAAATTACCTAGACAACGCAGAATTACAAATCGCTTTGATTAGCAATTAAAATGCAGGGAGAGCGAGAAAAAGCACACACACAGCTGAGAACAAAGTCGAGTGCATCTGGGCCAGGCCGGCAAATCTCTTAATTACCCGACAACAGGTGCTGCCGGCTCGCTCTCGGCGATCGCTTATTAACTCATTATAAAGGCATTTCGGAGCAGTTCGATTTGCTTTGCCTGAAAAGCATTTCAATTGCCACCGACACTCGCACACTGCGAAATGCGTGTGCCGAGAGTGGCTGCCATGTCCGGCTGCTGCGACCTTCACTCGCTCCGCCAGCGGCAGAGGGTGACTCAAGTTGACGATTGGCAAAATATTATTACTAAAAGTGTAGTTCTGGGAAGGGATAAACACACACACCCAATAACAGGTTGGGGATTAATTTCAATTTGAAGTAGACAGGAACACTTGAAGTTTTTCCAGTTAATGACATTGATCAATCTCAAAAGGGAATTAATATATGAAATTGAGGTGTGGGGTTGAGTTCCCCTAAAAGAAATACTAATCCTTTGAATATAATTAAATGGAAAAGAAGGAATTACAAATCAGTCATTAGTATAACAAATTTAATTAACAAGCTGTACATATTTTATCTTTCTTCAAATTCAATTCTTTTTGTAATTCTTCTTTCTTATCTAGAATTTATTTATTATTAAATAAATTGCTAATCCCATTAAATTGCTAATATATCAATTATATTAAATTATTAAAATAGTAAAATAAGCTATATATTAAATTTCTTCAAATTCAATTAATTTTATAATACTTTATGCTTTTCTACGATTTCTGTTTAGTTAAAAATCTATTAAAGTAAATTGCTAATCCCATTAAATACTATAAATAATAAGCTTTGTATTTATTTTTCCTTAAGCCCAATTCCTTTTTTAATAATTCGTGTTTTTCTACGATATATTTTTAGTTAAATATCTACTAAAGTAAATAGATAATCTCATAGAGTAAAAACCATTCTAAATATATATTAATTTTCAACCGACTCACCCCGATATACATTTCTAGAGGCCCCACGTCTGCTGCTGCTGCCTCTGTGAGATGCAAATTTAATTCGCTAAATGATTTTGCCGGGTCTGGGCAGATATCTGGGAAACTTGTTTTGCGTGAGTATGCAATTAATGCCCGTCAGCCGTATATTCCATCTATCATAATTTTATTTAGTTAATGAGAATTTTTTCCGCCGATTCGCAGGTCTGTCTGTCTGTCAGTGATGGCAAATGCAAATGTCACAAAAGTCACAAAAGCTAAGCCTAGTCATGGGGATTGAGTGCAGAGATGGAATGGGCTGGGCTGGGTCTTGGTCTTGGTCTTGGTCTCTAACGGAATGCAATGTGCGAAAGTGCAGACCCTCCTTCTTATAATCATGTAATCGTATTTGTACAGACTGTGGGTAATTCCAAAGAAAATTCCTGGAGGAAACTCAACCCTGGTGGCTCCAATAACGCATTGATACTTCCGCAGCAGAACGACAAAAATATATTTAACATAAAAAAGAAAAAAAAAACAACAAAATACAATTCCAACACAAATGGTTCCCACAAACATTCTCCGACTTACGCAAATGATATAGTCAAATGTAAATCAGAAATGTGTGCACAGGAAAAAATCTAGGTTTGCGGAATTAAAAAGATAATTTGTGTAGCATAGAACATATATTTTTTACTTAATAACACTTTTATATTTAAATAAAATTGACCTATTTTCCCTTATGCGGTTATGACACTGCTAGGCATCATTAATATTGGAGTAATAGACCCTTTCCCTTTCCCGCCTTAATATCATCTCAAAAATCCGTATTCTTCTTATTTCCTGAACTACACTTCATTTAATATTTAATAACTAGCATCAGATGTTTCTCTCTGTGTACTATCCATGGCATATCTATGTGTATACGGATGCCAGGGCACACAATGACCGTTCAGCGAAGACCGAGCGATATGCGATACATTTGTCATACTCGTACTCCACCCCGTGAGCTCAGATGAAGAAACTGCCGAGATCAGCTGATTCCTCCTCCTCGGGGTCCCAGCTCATGAATGGGGAGAATTTGATATGATTTTTCGCGTTTAATTCCTTCACTTGAGAGCTTGTCCATTGTCCGTCAATTGAGTCATCAACATTATCCGTGCACCAGTCCCCGGGGCCCCGATAATAAATAACAAAATCGTTTTATTTTATTTTTTTTTTTATATTATTTGGGGGCTACGCTGCGGTTATTGGATACTCAAGCGGATATACAACACTCCGCTTTAGACGGGACAGGAACTGGGACGTTTCTCATAAACCACAATATGATATCTGCAAACAGAACTTGAACTTGAACGGCAAAACTTGCTTATCAGCAATATATGATTTATTTCTGGCATGCAATAAAAGTTAACTTAAGGTAAGAGAGCTTACAAAATTAAAAGGATTCCAAATATAATGTTATTGTTGATTTATTAATTTATAATTTCATAAAAACTCAGACTAATGGGATAAATTAGTTATTTGAATGCTCTTTCTGGGATGAGCACATGATGAAGAACCTTTGACGAAAACTTATAAGGAAAATACCTGTTTATATTTCAAGAAATTCAAAAATTTACACAACAGAACATCCAATTTAATAACAATTTTCATAATAATAAGCTATAGCCTTAGAGCATTATATATCATAACGATGACAGTGCAACTCAAAGGGTTCCTATGGCTCATTACCTCATAATAACGATACTGATAGCCATATCTCTGGACAAACACTCGTTTCTTCTGAGAGATCGACTGCTGATATTGTAGCCGTGGAATATATACATTACATCGCAGACACGGAAACACTTGGTTTTGGAGCGATGCACAAATATTTACGGAGAATCCATTGCCGGGTGCGAACGGAGGCGGAGGCCACACATTTCCTGTGTTTGGCAGTTGGATGCACTTTGGACAAGTGTCAAAAGGTGTCACCTCCACCGAAGGTGCTACCCCTCTCTAAGAGTGATATTTCTTCTTGTTATTTTAGTTGTTTTCAGTTCTCTTTTTTCCTATTCAACTTTTTTTGGAATAATGTGACAGGGCCTGTCGGCTACCAAAGTTGGCTTTTTGCCTCTGCACAGCCACACCGACGGGGAGGAGAGGTGACAACTGGAAAGACAGCAGAAACAAGAGCCACCTACAAAGTGTACACAAATAGCCGGGTACTTGGTCGTACTCCCACTACCACTGACAGTCGCAGTCCCAGTGCCGGTGCCGGTCCTACTGGTTCCTACTCCCATATCCCTCTTGTATACCATTCCCGTAACAAACAAACAAACAAACAAATGAACAAATATTTGCCACAAAGTGCGAGAGGAGGGCGAACTCAAGACGAAGACGGCTGGGAGCCTGAAGAACGATAAAATGGCATTTATGATAAATACATAATACTCGATGTGTACCCACTCATTCAGTTATGCACTGAGAAAATAATGGAAATTATTTTATAAATTAAGGAATTCAAATATAAAGGATGTATAGTTTTAAAAACTATCAAAACAATGGTTTGAACTAAGCTGCGAAATGTTGGTGAAGCATTTTCATTGCATACTATTTGGCCCATTTTTATTGTTGAAATTTTTACCAAAAGCCCATTAAGTAACTTATAAGAAGTGTGCTAGAAAATGTGATAATAACAGACATTCCGACTCCTTTTAAAGTGATTTAAGCCATACATTTTCCCATTTTATTTCTTTTTTAAAGAATTACCTTTTAACATTAAAGACCCTTTCTTTCAGTGCATAATAAATAGGCTACAGACGTGTTGTCTACGGCATTTGGCACAGCACTGTTGAAGAATGGAGCCGCCTAGAATGGAAATATCGGAGTGGGGAGGCTCGAAAAAGAGAATTCAAGTGTCAAAGTGACAGTTTCGAAATTGATTGCAGCGACAATTGTTAGTGTTTGTGTGCGTTTGGCTGATAAATAAGGCAGCTTTAAACCGACTTAGCGGAGAGCCATTGGGTTATCTAATAGCCCAGAGATAGACGAAGAGATATAGGGGCCATGCTCCATATCAATATCCACTTGTGCAGATGATTGACAGGCGACACGTGGTCATCACCGAGGTGTTCCCAGTGCCAGGGGGTTCATGCGGCCTGCCTTCGATTATCGCGATCACGTCGAAGACCTGGCATAAACGATTCCGATATATATGTACATAATACCTATCCCATTTTCAGTTCTGCCACGATGGCAGCGGAATATAAATTACAAGTGGAAAATTGCATAAATTCTTGGCATGCCTACGCGTATGAGAAATGAATCGATACCAAATCAACCAGACCCCGGGCCCAATCGAACTCTTGTGCCAAAGACCAAAAAATTATTGGAGTTACGGGACGTTGCCTTGTCAAAAAAACACCAAACAAATTGACAACGCGAGGGGTGCCCCGTGTGTGAATGTGGAACTAACGAACGTTGCCAATGGCTGGGGCACAGGCACAGAACAGGAAAATAAAGGAAATTTATGTGTCTGTCCTCGAAAAAAGAGCATAAGGTGACCAGGCTGCCCCTAACAACACCTGGGAACGAGCCGAGCCCTGCAAGCACTCAGAGAAGAGAGTTCTTAAGAATCTGTGTTTTTAATGTAAATGTATCTTGGAAGATTTGTTGATCTATTTTATTTTTGATTCTATTAATATATAAATGTTTTAATTAGTAAAACTAATAATTAAAGTTAGCTACCTATTTTTTACAAAACTTTTTTAGCTTCTTATTTTATATTTTTAGCTGATCACATTGCAAACTGAAGGATATTCCCACTTCGGTCCTCTGAAGTTTGTGTTTCAATATAAAATCTATAAAAATATTAGACTTAATTTTGTATTATTTTTTCCTCAGTGCTGGAGCAAATAAATGAAGTGCCATGTGAAAATATTTCACACGTGCGAGGGTCCAAACACTCGTAATACAAAAAAAAAAAGGAAATGCTTTGTGGGCAAAAAATATTCGAGATTGCGGGGCTCCGCTCGCTGGGCTCCATGCTCGTTGGACTGTTGGGCTGTTTAGTGGGGTTATTTGGTCTCCATTAGATACAAATCGGCGGTGCTGTTGCGGTTCATTAATTCCGCGGCGTTTGACAAATGCAGCGCCAGGAAACGACAACCACAAAACCAGGCGACCGATGGACTGATTTGAATACACAACGCTGTGCGGGCCATTTGCATTTTTAAACGATTTTCTCATTTGGGTTCTTCATCGGTTTTTTTATTTTTGTTATTTTGTTTTCTGTTTCGAATTTCTTGTTACCGCGCTTCAATTATGTAAAAAAGCGGTCGACATTTAACCATTTTGGGGTCGTATCCCCCTCCCCACATTTGAACCCACCGCAAAAGAGGTTGAGATAAGAGGGGCAACTCGTACTTGAATAACTGCACATGTACCCCTTATTTCTGGCCACGCCCAGAACATAATTCCAGCATGCTCAGATGAGCAGAAGGAAAAATAAATAAATAAAGAAAACCTACTGGAGAGCCGGATAATATTTATTTGGGGGCGCATGCGCGGTGGCCTGAATAGAGACCCCCAAAACACTTCTGTGCCCGGCAAATGTATGAAAATTAATGTTGGCAATCTGTAAAATCCTGTAAAGCGTAACTCAAACTCGCCGCAGAGGAAAAAAAATCAGAAAATAAAACTCAAGAAAAAATACAAGCGAATTAATAAGCAACGGGATGCCCAGCAGTGATGGGAACTTGGCCAATCGAAGGCCTCCGAGATGGGAACTTGCTGGATCTCTTTGCTCAACTATCAGATACGGATAAAAAATTGGTTCTAAATTAATTTCAATGTTCGTGATCTCAATTTGTTTTCATTTGTAAAGAACACAACTTGTATCTTCGATGCTTAGGTTTTGCTGTCTTTTCAAACCAGAAGATAATTAAATATTTATCTTTAGTCATCTTAATTTTCTTTAAAATAAGGAGCCATCGCTAGGGAGTAGTTGCCAAAAGATACAATATCTTTGAGATTAAGTTGTTGGTCTTTATCCTTTTATTAAGTTAATTTAACTTTGATAAAAGCTATTAAGTTTTACTAATAGCTTTTGTAATTTATTCCAGATATATTTTTTGAATTAGGCGAGTTTATATAATACCCTAATAAGCAAGAGAATTGAATATCAAGTAGGCATTAATTAAGAATATCGAACTCTTTACTAATTTAGAAGTTGCTAATTTTAGCTTATTTTAATTTGTTTCATCATTTAATTCCCTTAAGTTTCCCTTAAGAGCACTCCATCTTCGCTGTTGCCTCCTCAGTTGTTTGGAATTTTTGAAAATTTTAATTAAAATTGTGGCTGCGGAAATTTGTGCGCGCTTCGGTGTGTGTGTGTGTGGAAGGAAGCCGCTTGTGTTCCATGGTTCTCCTGGCCGCCGCCTCCAAACCTCCCCCTGGAAATTGCACTGCCAGTGGAGAGTTGCAAGTTGCATGTTGCAGGTTTTACAAGACGGGCGACATCGCTTGTACAACATGCCTGTTTCTCTTCGCTTTTTTTTCTCCCATCTTGCACTCGCACACACACACCCTGGCACCGGCATCCCAGCGAAATGATCGACGACGTTGCAAAGTATTAAAGTCAGCGCGACACAATCTGCATATTAAAGGAAAACGAATGAAAAAAATACAACAACTTGTTGCACAAACACCGATACACACACGCTGAGATGGATACAGTGGAGCCTGTGTTAATGCTTTAATATTTATTAGTGGGAGAAGCTATTGGAAGGGACAATTTTCAGGGGGAAATTTTGTTTAAATTAAAATATTTGCAAAAGAAAGATTTATTGTAGAAATATTAATTGTATAAACACCTTATTATTGCCACATAAATCGATTAGGTTCTAAGGATGTGGCGTGTAAAAGTATGCTACATATTCTTGTAACTTATAAAAGTCAGCAAAAGTAGGTGTTGTTGAAACATGCATACCTCATTGCATACTTTTAGACATAATTTTAAATGTAAATAAAAACGATATAGATTTCTTTGTCTCTTTAGATTTTCAAATACATTCTGTTTCAAACTCTGACTTAGGCACCTTCTCCTGTACTTGCAGAAATTAATACACGCCTGACGGGCTCACAATCAAAAGAAACGAAACGAAACTGCGAACCGGCCGCAACTGGACGGGATCTGGAGGGGTACAGCATCGGGATCGGGATCGTGGGGCACTGGACCTGGCCGAAACGGCTTGCAGGTGTTTGGTGCTCGCCTGGCTCGTTCGGCCTAGAGAGAACCGGAAGAGACTGGCCGGGAGACAGGACATTGATCTCGGCGGCCACAGCTGATTGGATTAGCTGTGAATTGTGCCAATTCAAGGGGCCGCCGCTTGGCCGGTTTAAGCAATCCGCAAATCCGCAAATTCGCCAGCATTTCATAAGCATTTGGTCTCGACGTTTCGCTTTTTTTTCCGTTGCTCACCACGTCTCATATGCATTCGGTGCTGAACTTTTGCCACAACTTCCGCTGACAAATTCAAATTAAATGTTGCATATGTAACATATGCACGAGCGTGGCCCTCTTATAGGAAATTTATTGATAGGCCAGCGCTACAGAAAAGCAAAGGAAAAAATAAGGAAAAACAGTTCCCCACTCCCCATTCCTGCACAGACTTTGTGGCAGTTGTTTGTGTTTTGCATTTCGTTTGGGTTTCACTGCGGCTGTTGCCAGGCAAAGGTCGCCAAAGGTCGCATATTTATGACGAGGGGCTGGGGCTTATGTTTTTCGTAAGTGGAGCAGAAACCAGAGCAAGCCGAGTCCAAAGGGGGACTCAGAACTCTGCTGTAAGCCCTCTTATTTGTATTTACAAATAATAGTCTTAGTCTGTTCTATTTTATTACATAAATCCATATCAAATCTCAGTCAAATGATGACTAATTTGTGGCTGCCTCTAAATTTGGTCTCAACTAAAGATCTTTATGCGGACTCGAGGCGTTAACATCGTGAGTCACCGCCTAATGCTGGGCTGTCCAAGAAGATTGCCAAGAAGTCGTCAAAGTGGAGACGGGCAAAAGTATCTCGAACGGTGACAAGATACAAGTCACACCGTCGAGCGAGTGATTCAAGTCGAAAGGTATTTTCTCTGCCGCCATTGTCTCGTTTTTGTAGTAGTTGTCGATGACGCTGTTCGCTACATTTGCAAATATTTGCGAGATGCTGCGAACTGCGAGATCTCAGATGCAGATGCAAATGCGAGAGAGAGCGCAGATACTTTTTAGCGTTACAATTTCCGAAATACTTTTCAATAGAATGTCAACAGTTGAAATAGCTTTCCTTTCCGTTTGATTTGGTCTTGCATATATGTATCTATACACTTGCAAAAGGTACTATGTTAAGTTTATTTCTTAATATATAATTGAGATACAGCGTACATAGTAAGTTATAAAGTTCTAAAGCTGATTTTTAACAAGCATATAATTTATATTCAAAGATAAACATGATTGTGATTTCTTTCTGTGATAACAGAACTTTACGTTGTACAATTTTTAAACAAATTATTTTGTATCATTTTAGATGATACAAAATAGATACTTCATTGTCTTATTTTCATTTTATTTAATTATATTTCAGTCAATCCTCTTTAAAAATAATTTAAGTTCATAGAAACACCCCCCCAAAATAAGTGTATCTCAAAGATCGATCCTCGCGGCCCTACTTCCTTTCTTGTTTCTTATAAAATGTATCTCAATCTGTGTATCTGCTGCCTTTTGTAATGCAATTGAACTAAATGTGGCGACTGCGTGTGACATTTTTCTCCTGCAGCCATAGAAAAACGGCAGCAGCTGTATCTGCATCTGAATCTGACTCTGACTCGGCATCTCCGCCTGTATCTGAATCTGTGTATCCGTGTATCTGAGGCTGACTGTGATGGGCATGTATCTGTATCTATCAGAGCGTCGCGTCGTCGCCGTCGCTGCCTTGTGGCCAATGTAGCGCAACCATTGATGAAAGCTGAAAGCGACCCAAGAGTTGGTCATTGAACTGGCTACCTCCTCCTCCTCCTCCTCCTCCTCCTCCTGCCCATCCCCACCAGAGTTCTCCTCTGTGATTTTGTCGAAAGAAACCAAGGCATTTAAGTAGTTCGATGGGGACAAACTTATCTGCTCGTTAATTGTTTTGGGTCTTTTTCGATGCTGTCCCCAAGAAAACTGAGCAGCAGCGCACACGATAAAAAGAAATGGGAAACAAAATTTAAATATCTATGCAGTTGGCATAGCTGACATACCCTAGACCAGGCACTCAGATACATGGTGAGAGCGAGAGAACTTGGCAACGTTGCGTTTGAAGTGTCAATTTTGAAATGTGACTCGGTTCCAACGACTTTTTCGGTGCGATCACTTCGCCGGGGCTTCTCTGCTTCGCCGCCCTTTGCCTTTCAGTTGGCAAACTAACAAAAATGTCCACCACTCGCCCGAATAGAGCATTCTGGGTAAATCGAAAACGAAAACGAATTCGGTGAGTTGTGAGTGTCAGTGTGTGTTTTCGGGGAAAAGCGGAAGCCGCACTGAGTTCAGAGAGCTTGCCAAGGACCTTTAGCCCCGCTTTTTTATTCCCTCATTTTTCTTTTTTTTTTTTTTGCCTAATTCAATGCAACGAGGAATCGCCTTAATGCACTGTTCGGTGCGAAAAGCATTTAACATTTCAATGAACAATGAACTATGCACACCGTATGCACACCCATCTCCTCGACCCATGCTCCCTCGGTCTCTGTCTCCGTTGGCATATCAATTATTTGGCGGCCCAGTATTTTAAAATACATTTCAAAACTCTGCATACGGAATGGAAGAGTGCTCTACGTAGGTCTCGGGCGAGTAGGGGTATTTGGGTTATATCAAGAAAAGATAAATATATTAAAGAGGTTTGAAATTTTCTAAATTTATGAAAAATTCTAAAAGTATATTTTCGGAAGAAGCTATCCTTGAAGCCTTAAATATAATAATTTGTTTAATTTAACAGTTCGTTCTCAGTATAAATTAAGATTAAAGTAAACGCTTTACCGTATTCTTTACTTTTTATTTGAAATATTTAAATAAATATATTATTAAAACCTTAAATAGCTTCTTTACTCCAAATATATCTTTATATAGTTAGTATTTTATAGGACTTCTCTGCATACTGTATAGTCACTAGTCAGGGCTTTGAAAAACAAGCAACTCTTCTGTTGTAGAGTACTTTCCAGTCTTTGAGACCCCAGAGAGCACTCATTGATTCATTGGGGTATTTCGGTACCATAGCTTTTAGCTCGATTGAAAGGCAAAATAGGCACCAGGAGAGTGTGTGTGTGCGTATGGAGTGGAGAAGTGGTATCCATTTCGTATGGGCAGCCGAGGACAGAGACCTGGAAGACCCAACGACGGAGCGACCAAGACCGACCTGGACTGAGACAAATTTCAATTCCACACCGCGATGTGTGTGCGCCTTACGAATTGCGTATGCAGGCCCACTTGGTCAGTTTTTTGAATACAAATCTACGCGTTTTACATAAAGGCAAAGCAGAAGAGGAGGGGGCACCGGCAGGGGCACCCTTCGCTGGATTTATGGTAAATGAGCTGAATGTGTAATCAATTCTAAGCCAGGTTGTTGTCCAAACTTTGGCCCTTAAGCTGCGCGTCAGCGGAGTTTCATTTCATTTTTATGGCCGCCATTTGGTCTAAACCATAATTAAGATTCAATTCAATGCAATTGGTCAGCCGAAATTGCATTTTTGTAGGCCGGAAAATTGCGTATGCAAAGCGTCGGCCTGAACTTGCTGCTGGTTAATAAAACGAAATTGAATTGAATCGAATTGAATTGAATTGCATTCGAGCCGAGCCGAGCCTGAGCCCCATTTCAAATTCGATTTGCTCCGGTCAAAACGATTGGGAACATGACGGACCATGTTCCTCGTATCTTGGCCGAGAAGAGAGAAGAAAGTTCCAAGCTCTCAATTGTGTCCCAGGCCATGCCGGGGCCCCGCTAATTGTCTGAATTGATTAAGCCGATTGTCACAAATTGTCATATGATCCAATTGGAATATGAAATGAATAGTTAATGCCTTAATGGGATCGCCATTATATCGACGGCGCGTCGACGGGGCGACTTTCGAAAATATGTGGCATTTGGCTAACTCAATTATGTGTGGCTCCAACTCGTATTAACTTCGCTTCTCGGTGCCACTGAGGTTGGGCACTTGTGGGTTTTCACTTTCACAATATTATATGTTAAGATATATATACATATATATGTGCTCAGTTACTCCATGCTCAGATACAGATACGCATACTCATACTCGTACTTATAAATGCCAGAACAGCAGACAGCCGGTAATAACAATTGACAGTTATAGATACATGTGTATCTGCTGGATACAGAGAACGGAAATTTTGTGGATAGAATTTTAGATTTAAATTAGGAGAAGAGTTTGTTAAAACTTTGGAAGGTCGTAGGTTATGAAATATAAAAAACTGTTCAAAAAATGTAACTAATATTACTGGCTTGGAACTAAAATTCCCAACTAAAAAGTCGGTTAGCAGTTAATAGTCATGGAAGAGGGATGGCTTCCTTTTTGACGCAGAATTATATCCAGGCTTAGTTTGTATTTTATTTAAACACCTCAAACATGTTCCTTTTCCCTGACAGAATTTTGTATTAATTTAATTTTTAAAGTGCACCCTGCGAATGTATCTGCATCTGTGAGTGCAACGGCTAACAATAACTGCAGCTGTCAACCAGTTGTGCGGTTCATTGGCTTCTTGCCTGCATTCGCCACCAATAATAATAACAACAATCAACAACAACAATCAACAACAGAATAAAAGTAATGAAAACAACTAAATAGTTGGCTAGTAACTGGGTGCGAGCATATTGGAGTGTTTGCCTTTTTCTTGTGTCCGTTGGGCCACAAGAATTATGACCATGCAAGTTATTAATCATTTACGTGTGACGTTGTAAATGTTTTTTACGAAAAGAAAACAAAAAAAAAACGAAATACGAAAAACCCCTGCCCCTCCCTCAGCCTGGGGCGTGAAAGTCATAATAATTTACTCAGCATAGACACATAATTTTCAGCTCTTTAACAAAGCCAAACAAAGAGACAGGGTCAGTGTTGGGTATCTCCCTGGCTCATAAAATACTTTTTGGCTTTAAAATCGGGCCCCAGCACGTGCTCTCCAGCACGCTATATCCATAAATAACTAATAAATAACTTACTACGAATAACCGAAAAAATGCCTATAAATTGTACTCGACACCAATTAAAATATATACCTAGATATATATGCGGCATGCCTCAGTGTAAGCTATTTAAATTGGAACCCGAAAGAGTTGCCTAGGAATTTGTCCTCTTTACGTGGCAAGGGGTTGTGGAAAGAGGGGATTTCTAGGGGAATATAATGGGGAATTAATTCTACTTCTACCACTACTATTATTATTAATCTTATTCATAGGAAATTAAAGACATTTACATGGATATTATGCAAATTAAAATTATGGAAATTGATAAGATGGATACTTAAGGTATAGAATGGTTAGAAGGTTATTAATTTGATTTACAATTTTAATTGATATGAGTTAACCTAAAACTCCACAAGATAAAATAACAAATAATGAGTAATAATATAATTTAGCAATTATACAAAGGCTTGGACAATATTTTTACTTTGCTGTCTTTATATTTACTGTTTAAAGAATGATCTCAACGAAATCAATTAGGAAATCAAAACATTTATGGTCTTATTTTATGTTCATTTAATAATTATAAAATCTTTATTACAAATAACTTTACCTTACTAAAAACAGGCTCTTTCCCTGGAATCGGTTTACATTTCAATGAAAATAAAACAATTAAAAGCGTAAATTGTTACAGATCGATTTTACCACCTGTTAAACTATATCACAGGTGTCTCCGTGCCACTTGCATTTCGAATCTGACAAATTAGCAATCTGGTGGCAGACTTCTTACCCACTAACCCCCGACCCAGAGTGGCTACCGCTGCAGCTGGTTCGGGCCAAGTACGAGTATCTGCGACCGTATCTGGGCAGTGTCGAAGCAATTAGAATAAATTAGAGAAACAGCTTTTGATACAGGTGACGTCCGGGGCAGGCGAGGAGGCAAAGGTGCTGCGGACCACAAAATGTAAATGAAAGAGACACCGAATACCGAAAAGCCACGAGATACGGATACCAGATACATTGAGCACAAAATCTGAATTCGATTCCGTTTGAATCCAAATTGAGGTTTAATTTTCTTTGTTATTCGATGGAAATAGAAGCACCGAGAGGCAAAAACCCGTTCTGATTTTGAGATCAGCTTTAGGGATCCCGCCGTCCCAGGTCCGTCGTTCTATTAGTGCTCTTTTATAGCGGTCCGCTTTCGTTGGTCACTTTTGTTGACTTAATTTATTGACATTAGTGTTTCTGTTTCTGTTTCCATTTCGTTCTCTTATTCGGTCTCTGTATTTTTTATTTTATTCGATTATAGCTCTTGATTTGCCTTTTATGTAAAAATATTTCTGTGTCCATGCATTCTTGACAAACACCTGACCGCCGCACCACGAAAACCAAAACCAGTTGGCATATATTGGCCGCGACAGCTGTTGGGGCTCCGAAGATACAGGTACCGGGCAAGATAAGGCTAATGAGATGGCCTATAGCCGATGTGTGTTTGATTTAGTCATGGACCACAGATAAATTTAGATGCAATCGGGAGAGGACGGGGACCCTGGGACACTGTGAGTCGTATAATAAATTTATTTCCCCACAGTAATTAACATTATACGATTCATAAAATTGCACAATTCTTTGATGAAAGCTATCAAATGGCTCTCGCTCACCTCTCACCTCTCGCCTCACCTGATCGCATGTTGTACCGACCACAAACAGTTCGTTTTTCTGTCGTTTTAGTGCTTTTTTCTATAAATATGCGCAGACATAAAACTTTTGGGACTTGATAATAAATGTTTTTAGTGTTTATGAAATGAAAACAAAAATTTAGGGGGAAAGGAGGTGGAATTCGATGAAGGCAGATATGATGGTTTGGGGTTTCTAAATACCCTAGAAGATATAGTTGGGGGAACTACTACCTAACTTAGCTTGATTATTAGCTTTAAATGTAATAAAAATATGATAAATTTTAATATTTCAATATAAAAACTGACTTTGTGATAAGTCAACACTATGTTTTTCAAGTTAATATTAATAATCTAAAGTTAAAGAAGGTAGTAGTAGAAGGAGAACTTGTCTATTACAATGTGCACAGAATTTTATACTTGAAGCACTTTATTTCATACTTTTAGACACTTTTTAAATGTGATTTAAAAACACTAAAGTAAAAATATGGAATCTAAAAAAGTCTGCATTATTTTTCTTTAGTTTTAAAAACATTTTCCCTCTTCCTATATACCCCGAAAATATCACAAAAGTACGGTGGACAAAATTATAGCGAATGAAAGAATGCAACAAGAGAATCGCCCACCACACACGCACAACGCCCACATGTCAGCTTTAATAGTTGAGGGAAATTAAAAGTGAAACAAGAAAATGTCAAATTTATTTATATTATAAACTTTACTCACCTCCGCTGGCGCGGCCAACTGGAATTCTTTTGCGGCCTCAAAAGCAGGAAACGACCGATGGCCGAAAAACCATTTGAGAAGATTTTCCTCAGCCAAACAAAAATGTTTCATCTTTTGAGTGCTCGCTGCTCCAACCAGTGCGTTGTTTTTGTTGAAATTATTTCGGTTGACAATTTATTAGCATAGATTAGTCGCTGGTATTTGTTGCTTTTGAACACGAAATGCTATTTCAGCTTGATTTTAGTTTATTTGCAAGTGATTTCGATTGTCACAGGAGGGATTCGCGCGATCCCCGATCTCGGCTGAGAAATGCGTCTGGGCGACATAATTTGGCAGCAATTTGCCTAGGAATTTGTCAGGATAAATACGCCTGGCCGGCCAACAGAGGCTTTCCTCAATTTATTTATTTGAACACTGCCATTTCTGGGCTCATTTCAGCCAGGAGGATCTGCGGCGACTGACTGACATGCTGCCAACTGTCCGGGCACGAAGTCTCCTCCAAGGACTCGTTCAAGTTCCGCATGCAATATAATTTTATTTGCCAAAAGCTAAAGGCAAAAACTATGACGAGGCCACACAGGGGGTGAAGGTATGTAAGTGTGGCACTTTCCCGGGGCGGTTTCAACGCCTGCGCACTTTTCCGAGAGGGACCGCCGGCGAGGGCTTTTCCAACATTTACGAGTATTTTGCATTCGTCGTCCCCGTGTTGTTGCAATACGGGAAAATTTCCGCATATCATGTTAATCGCCCAGTTACACGCAATTGTTTTACCTTTACCTGGGGGGTCCCCCCAAAAAGTATGTCGCCTTTATATTTCCTTTAGCGCTGCGTCGTTTCCTCGACTTAACAGTTGTTTTTGGCAAATACTCGGGGTCTCCATCTCCATCTCCATCTCCATTTCCATTTCCAGCTCCAGCTCCAGCTCCCTGGGATCCACAAAAAGCACAGCTCTCGGCCTGGAATTACGTTATTGCCCGTAATTAATTTTTGGGGCTGGCATACAAACTACCTATTTGGTAGCCGCCGAAAACGCATTTGAATTTATTTCGTTTGTCGCGCGATTTGTTTTGCATATTTTCATACTCCTTTTGGTAGCCTTGGCAGGAGTTGTTGACCCTGGGAGGAGATTGTCGGCCGATTGCCTGAAAGTAGGCAATGATTTCGGTTGCCAACAGGAATTTATGCAAATAGTTCGCAGGACAAAGTATTCTTAATTGAATGCCAATTTTCGGTTTAATATTCGTAATTAATATGCATTTGGTTTTAATTTAAGCGAATGGCTTTTAAAATAAATCATAATCTTGGGGTTTTTTTAGGTTGAATAAATAAAGAGGGGCCTTAATAAATTATACGAGAAAAAGTTACAAATATATTAATGCCACTGATCTCTGTCTTTATATTGGACCCTTTTCCTAACACAAATATACAGATTTTCAGTTAAATTTCCACCCACATTAAATCATACTTGAATATGAAAACCAAGAATCCCCATCAATTCACAGCTTAGATTACATTCCTCGACATTTTGACTGCTAAATTGTCGTAATTAGTTTAATTAAAGCCAAAGGTGAACAAAGGAAAATAGGCGAGTGTAACTACACCATAAAGAGCAGCGCCAAATAGCCGTAATTAACGGTGGCTAAGTAAGAGAGATGATGCCGAGTGGGCCCATGATTAGCATAATTTGTGTGCTGGCCTTCCCCGCGAGGGCGTGGCCAAGAGTGGCCAAAAAATTGGGGTCAGCCAAGGGGACCTTGGGGAAATTATGAAGAAAGTGTTCTAGGTTTCAGTTAAGGGTCATTTCTCATCCAACTGTCAGTATTTTCCACACACTCTCGATGACAGGCCAATGTCCCCACAAAGATGACGTTCTCATGTTCAGTTTTTTGTGGGTTTCCGAGGACTCCTTTGTGCGGCTTCACTGGGTTCCAATTATTGATGGACTGCTGCGAAGACTCTAGGCTTCCCATTCCCCTTCCGGCTCCAACTCCCAATTGAAACATTAAACGCCGACAGCGAGTGCAGCCCGCAACTATACAGAGTTTTATTCCATGTCCCAAATTAATTAAGCAGAAGGATAAGATACCCGCCATGACAGGACGGGACGGGAGCAGAACACTCCAACTGTTTGCCGACTCCCTACGCATCATTTAATTACGTTAATTGGCAGCGGGTGGTGGGTGTTGTTCCACTGGGAGGGGCTCCAGGGGTTGGCGATGACGTTGTCCGTTCCATGTCACCCACCAGAGTCCGGCTGAATATGGAATTACCGGTGGCCAGTTGACCCACATGTGCAGTCACGACAAGTACGTACATAATTTAACCTACCTATGCAAGCTTTCCCTGTATTCTTCCTGGCATTTAAGTCATAAGGAAAATGGCTAACAATATGGCAACCATTTTGTAAGTTTCCCGCAGAAATTCCAGCTTCCCCTGCCCTGATTTCAAGCTGTCAACTGCGCAGCATCCGTGGATTCCAACCCCTGGACCAGTGACACCCCCGTAAATGCCAGAAATCAGCTCAGGAGGAAGGCGGCCATTAAGTGCCTCGAATTATGGCCAGAGGCAAGCGAACGGGACGGATTCCTGAACCGAGAAGCCAGAGAGGCGCAGACAATAAGTTGTGGCCCCCACAGGCAAACAACCAGCCCCAAGAGGCAACCCACCTCCACCCAGGCCCCAGGCGGGGGTGATCAGCCACCAAAGTCGAGCTAAACATTTCTAATTTATTGATGTTTCCGTCGCCGGGAAAGTTCTTGTCCAACTGCCAAATGTCTTTTCGCTCTCGCTTCGTGTCGCGCTACTGTGGAGGCAACACAAATTTATGATGATTAAGAAAAATCACAGAATACTTAGCCGATCTATAGATAGTACGATATATGGCCCTGTCTATGGGCAACGTGTGTGCGCCTCAATGCGACTACGACTACGAATCTCTGTCGCCCATTTTCACTCTCATTCTCATAATTTGTTTGTTGTTTCAAAAATAGACCGTCTTCGGGCAGCTCAGACAACAAACCAACAAGAAAATTAACAAAAAAAAAAGAAGAAAAAGGAAAAGAGACTTCTGTCTGGGCTGTGTGTGGGCGGTATTCTACAGGCTATACTTCTGGATCCGCCCTCGGAGGGATCCATCAATTACGCCACGAACAGCTGAAAATGTAATCAGGCGAGCAGCAGGGTTAAGATACATCTATGAATTTGAATCGTTTGGTCTTATACCCTGGCAAAGGGTATTAGAAATCATTATTAAGTAATTATAATATTATTAGGTATAGTTTTGTACACAACTACCTTAACCGTGAGACTTTAAGGTTCTTAATTTAACTTAGTTAATATCTACCTCCTTCTTGGGTAATATTAATTATTCTGAAATTGTATAAATTTGATAATATATATATATATAATATATCTTTAAGATTTTTCAGGTTTAAACAGCTTTAGGGCCTTAAACGATTTTTTTAATAAAATTCATGGTTCTCTTTGAATCTAAGATTACACTTCATATTCTTTTTAAGCTTTACTCAGGCCCAATAATATAAGGATAGATTTATAATTTTTTTATATTTAAAATAAATTTAAATTAATATTAAAAATACCCAAAATATTTATCCATAAAATACTACTACAAGAGTATTCAAAACCCTCCTTTCTCATTTCCCTTTGGCCTTTAACTAAATAATCCAAGTTCCATGGCAATTAGTTCCGAGATTCTCGGATGATTCAGCCCGCAATTAAGTTAATGCCTTGGTGGAAAACTCAAAACATTTATTTTATGAAATACATTTTTCGCAACCTTCGCATTCCTTACCCATTTCCCCTTGAGGAAAGTTGTCAACTTAAACTAAAACAAAACTAAAATAAAGGAAACAAAAAACATGAGCAGAAGAAAAACCACAGGCAGAAAAAATTTGTCATTAAAAATGTCAACTGATTTATGGGAATACTGTGGCCATCGTTTATAGTTCAAGTGTGCGTGAGTTTCTTTAAATATTTAGTATTCCTCGTTTTTGTTACCACTTTTTGTTATATTTATCGTTTTTGTTGGCTGCCTCTTAATGACTTGGTTGAGTGTGCGAGGAAAACTATTAAAAGATTTTAGCAACTGACTGAATCAATAAATAACTGAATGAACTGGAATAAGACAAAAAACAACACACAAAAATCGATGGGACAAACAAAAGACGGCAAACAGTATTTTAAGTTTCTGTTTTTCTTTCTTTTTTTTTGAGACCGTAAAGTAGGTTTATGGGTAGAAAAACACAAACACGGCAAATGAGTGTAGATAAACTTTAACTACCCTAGACCCAAATGCGGCACGAGCAAATGAAACGAAATAAAACAAAACACGGCAAAATCAACAAACGGAGCGGAGCTCCAAGCCTGCAAATGGAGTTGCCAATGCCCCTGTCCCTGTCCCTGTCCATAGTCCCTGACTCCGCCAAATAAACAGCTGGCTAACGAATCTCTCTGGCCAGCCCTCCGCCTCCAGGGAACCCGACTCCGCGTCGAATTGGGCCTTCAAATAGGTTGTAAAAAATAAGTATTACAGCTTTTATTTCAAACTCAATTTGTTTCGTTTTTGTTTTCCTTGTAATGTGTACAAGCTGCTCTAATTAATAATTAGCACAAAGGTAACTGTAGAAATTCCTAATCTACAGGAAATAGGTAATAGTAGTTAGGTAAAAAAAAACTTTCTTAACATTGTGTTATTAAATATTTACTTATTACCTATTGGCTTATTTTATAGAATTTCTTTTTACTTAGAATTCTGGCTTGCCTTTTCGTAATTTAATATTCAATTGAAGACAAAAAGGATATAAGTATATTATTAAAAAGCCCTCCCTTAAAATAATCTTTATAAATTATGAAATTTAAATAGATTCAACACTTATGTAAATGTTTTTAAAGTTACTTTGCATATTATCTATGATCCTTATAGTTTTTTTTTTATTTTAAATGAATAAGAAATTCCTATAAATTTTCAATCAAATTCAATTAATGTCATTTTATTGTAGTATTTTATCAAAATTTATGTCCTAAAATAAATGTACACATTTTCCCTTATATTTAATTAAAGGCATTTTATTTTAGTATAAATATATACATCGTAAACATTAACCCACCCTAATTAATTATCCCCAATCTAAATCAAACTTATAACAAATAACGAAACTTCCATAATTCCCAACTAATTTATGTATTTTGTAGATCCCAAATATCGCGCATGTCTGGTGTAAGTGGCTTAACAAGCTGATTCCATCTGCCTTTTCGATTGATAAAGCTATGAAAGTAGATTTGCCCATGTCATGACTACGATATTCAGTCAAATTGCATGCCAACAGCAGCAGCAATCGGTTTGTTTAAGCGACTGACGCCTCCTCTTGCCCCCAGAAGCCAAAACGTTGACATAGTTTTGGGCCCTTACCCACCAAAAAAAATAAAGGAAACTAAAAAAGTATAAGCTAATTTCGAACACAGTTTTTCAGTTAGAGAAACCGCCCCTAATCGTGGCGGTCTTTGCATGTTCAACGTGCATATTCGCCAGGACCCGGCAACAAGGATATTCCAGCAGTAACGAAAAACAACGTCGACTGCCAGTTGTCAACGCATATCCATTTTCGGGCCCCTGGAAAGCCTAGCTGCCCCCCACTGCCGTTGTTTGGCCTGGCCAAATAGCAACAAACCGAAGCCAGCCAAGTGTCCCCTCTCTTTCGGCTTTCCCGAAACAAACTTCGAGGAGGGGGAGGGCTTTCCCTGCCTCCCCCCTGCTGCGGTGTCCTCTGGCATACACAAATTTTCAACATTTTCGCTAATATTTCCGCTGCCGTTCATTTTAATGTGCGCCATTTGTTTGCTTTGCTGGTGTGTCGGTAAGCTGCCCCTATGCGGGTCAGTTGGTTTCCTGTCCTTAAGGCAGTGCTGTCGGGATGGGATACTCTGCCTGAAACAGGAAGGATTAACCACTAAAAAAAGGGGAAAATGTTAAGTATAAGGTAGAATAAAACTATTGACAATTGTCCTATTTATAAATTATTATATTGTAAGTCTTTTTGATACAGGTATCAGGTATACAACATGTTGATGTTATGTGAGGAATTTGGTTAATTTTTAATGTCACTTAGGTCCTCCAAAATATAAATATATAATAAGATTATACCAACTTTTATTCCTTTACAACATTTTGTTAAGAAATAAAATATTTTAATAAATTACCTACATTTATATTTTTTAGAAAATAATCAGTTCATAAGTTCAAAGAATATAACTAGACAATAATATGCTTGAAACCTAAACTTAAGTTTGCCTTGAATAAAAGGCTTTATTTTCTATTTGCTGACTTAAAATCTAACAAAAACAACTCTTACCTCTAGTTTATAAAGGAAACTAAATATTTTATAAAATTAATTTATGAAAACGACAAACCAACATCACTATTTCTCTACCTCTACAATTCAAGTTGCTTATCGGGCGGCCTGCGGTTTTGTTTTTGTTGATTTACTGGGGCAGCCTGTTGAACTTTTCGCTCCAGTGCGGCGCGACAGTGGACACAAAACAGGACACACCCAGTCCCCAAAGGGGCGTTCCACTAGCACACCGCAACTCCTTGAGCCACTCCAACGAAACCCATTTCACTTTAATGGTCATGCTTTTGTTTGCATATATCCGGTGACTTGTTCTGGGGAAAAGCAGATATATAGGAAAATTTAAGTTGTAATACACAGTTTATTTCGGGAAATTAAATACATTAAATGTGTTTTTAATACTATGTTTGGAATTAAAACAAATAAAAACAAAATTGGTTAGTAGCTAAAAAACGACACCTGTTGTATAAAAATAGCGTGAGCTTTTTCTGTGGCGTCATCTATCTTTCGATTTTTATATAGAAAGCGAGGTAAAAAATTTGTAAAAAAACAAATGTAGGGTTTGTGTAAGTTAAAGGTTTTTATACATTCCTATAAAACTATGTAAAATGTGGACTGCTGACGGAGCAGTCATGTTTGACGCTATAAATTCTGAATCCTTATAGATATCTGAATTGTTTTGAGTTAATATGAAAGATTTCTGTATCAAAGATAATCCCAACTATTGTTGTATGGGTAAAATATTGTGTAAAACAGACGTCAACATTTTTTAAATATTTTTTACATTATTATATATTTTTCAAAGTTACAAATTATTTGCTTTAATAAAAATATACATCAATATTATTATCACATCAACATAAGTTAAAAAAGAAATCGTAGATACATAAATATATTAAACGCTTACACTTTTCAAACTTTATAAATTATATAAAAACATAAAATATTCCCCAAATATATCTCTGACTTATTCCATTTTAATTTTCTGTTAATAATTTAAATTTGCATATTAATTAAGCTATGAAACACCTGTGACGCAATAAGATAACGACCCACCTCGACCGGATTTTCCTGTGGCGCCTCCTTAAACCTTCGTCTGGCCAGTGAGCAGTTTTCATTTATTTGCAAGGGGAAAAACTGGAAAGCCAGATTTGAACGGAAACGAAATTGATTGGCACATGTGTGGTGTGAGTGCGGAGCTACCATCTCTCTCCGTTTCTGCCAACGCCAACGCCAGAAAGCGGCTGCAATTATGCAATCAGTCGCCAGCTCGCCGGTCGTTTGCATGTCCCAGTCAATTGGCGAGCGTGACTGCAGCTGACCGAGTGAGGCAAGTGGGGCTACTGGCACTCCGATCTCCGTTGATCCACATAGTTAGCGGCTAATCCGACAAATATTCGCCATCACATGGAGTCTGTCTCTGTTTGTTGGAAGATACCGCCTTGGGAGGTCTGAGAAAATAATGGAAAACGAATAGTTCCGGGATTTCTTAGGATTTTTGAGTGGCTTAAAATTATTTGAAGATAAAGTAGAACACTTCTATAGTTAATTAATAATTATATAAATATTTAATAAAATTTTGTATTTGTTTTATTTTTTAATTTCTGTTTTTCAACTATTTGTAAAATGGTTTTGTGCATTTTTTAGAGATAGATAACAAATATAGCTCATGTTTTTATAAGAATGCTTTTAAAAATGTGTTTTAGCTTAAATGCATTGAAGATCAATAAAACGCTCCTCTTACTTATAAATTAAATAATGAAACACACAAAAGTAAAAGCTACTTAAATAATAAAAAGCCAGCTTAAGTATTTTGAAGTCATATTAACTCTATTAAATAGGAAACTATACAGGGAAGTCGAAGTAAGAGGCCTTATATTAACGGAAATAAACCCTGCCTAATTCATATATTTTGCAAACCGTACTATTTTTTATTTCATTATCCACAAGGTACCAATTTTTGTATAGTATAGGTACCTACTTCCTTCTGTTCCGATTATGAATCTCAAATAATTTAATGGACTTAGGATATACTAATACTAAAAAAAGCTATTTACTTAAGTGGCATTAACTAGATACTAAACCAATGTTGGCTTTACATGCTTCAATGACGTGTTATTTGCTCAGTTTCAAGCCCAATGGCTTGGCTGGGTCGGCGAACTCGAAGTGAACCAGTTTTACGGACCACTTGCATTTCCGCGAGCTGTCCAGACTGTCCAAGTGACCCGAGGCAGGCGCCAGTGCGTCTCTCATTATGCGATCGTTGAGTCGAGTTGACTTCAAAATGCTGAGCAAATTAATAGGCAATCGAGCGACTGTCTTTGGGTATGCAAATGACACATCGAAGCACCGCCGATGGCAGTGGGCCATAGGAAAGAGACATAAATCATGCAGTCGCATTGTTATGGTCATGAATTGCATGCCGAGTTCGTGCCTTAAGTCTTTCGTTTCGGCCCGTCAGCGATGTCAACACATCATGCCGGGTGACCTTCAGACGAAATTAGTCTTCAATGGGCTGAAAATAGCGTAATTGAAGTCCAGTGATTTCCCAGAATTGCAGTTGTGCGGAAACTGTAGCAGCAAAAAGTGGGAAGCGTCCGTTTAAGGCGCCCACCAAACTGGCGTACCAGATCGGCCTTATATGGGCCTGACAACCAGCGGCCACCACGTCTTGTGGCTGCTCACGCACTTTGTCAAGGCAGTTCGTCCAGCTTCCTTGCTTAGTTTTGTTTTCTACTTTTCGGTGGCCAAGCAGGAAGCCGATCTCAATCGGAAGTAAGAGCAGCGCAATAAAAATAAAATATAAATAAAAAAGGTGTCAGTTCATTGGCATGTGTGTGATTTGGCTTGAGCTTGGGACTGTGGGCGTTGGCCACGCCTCTAGCCTGACAGAGTTATGCAGCCCCACACCCACTCGATAGCCATTCCGGGACAATCTGCGATCGCTTTGGCAATCGTTTTGGCAATTCAAATCAGCCAACGCGCCGGAGAGCTAGGAAATGCATGCCAAATGCTGCTCTAATTTTCATGCCGGAACCGATTGCAGATGTGGCGCTGTTGCACACCGAAAAGATATCTTATAAAATGTGTAAACAATTGAGAGGGTATTTGCATAAAAAACTAGGTATGGAGTGTGTTGCTTAACCACATATTTATATATTATATTTAATTAAACATCTCATGATGCATTCAGTGGCCTAAAGAGATATAATTATTGAACTGCAGCGATAACTACAAACCCATATATTTTTGCATGATTATAGAGAAAGTGAGAAAAGTTATTTACCATGAAATAATATATAGATTTTTAAGATATTAATTGAAATCTGCATTCAAGTTGTCTTTCAACATTTTTCGTGAATATTTTAACTGACAAAAAGTAGTTTTAATTGAAGTATTCGCCCTCGTAATTATAATTTAGGTAATTTATTTCACAAACATTAGTTGAAAACATAATGTATAGTCTTAGATCATAATAATTTTTATCTTTTTCTGTGAGTTTTCAAATTAGTTTTATGTATATTTATTTATATTAAAGAAGGCTTAGGATATTTTATAACATAGCATACAAAATATATTTCAAAAATATTAAAGAAACATTTTTAAAAGTTTTTACAAGTGAAATATATTTGTAAATGGTGAAGTTACTGGTGTAAAACTAAATTTTTATTTATTTTTGTTAAAAACACCTAATGTTTTTATGTTTTTTTCTGCTTTGTTTATTTTCTGTGCAGAAACCACTACACAAAACACCCTTGTAGCCTCCGCATACATTGACCGATTACCGCCGACGATAAGATGAATAATCATGAAAGGCATAAATAAATAAAAAATAAAACTCCACATCAAATCACACAGAGAGAAAGAGAGAGAGGGGGAAAGGAAAGTAAAAGTGGTTCAACACCGTCTGCGATTGGGAGCTCGCAGTTTCAGTGGCGAGGAAAGGCTGGAGGAGATCGGAGGAGGACATGGTCTAAGCTGAACGCATGGCCATGGGCAAGCTGTTACGCATTTCAGTCCAGTTTTTTGCGGCTGCACTTCCTGAAAGGGGACTCTATGAGTATGGTATCTATCTCAAATTGATGAATATTAATATGATTTTCGGTTCACTCGTCCGGTGCTGAATCACGTTTTGGCACTTCCTTGTACGGAGGGTGGAACTGGCTGTCGGCTGTCGGCTGTCGGAGGAGGCAATTGATGGCCAGGCCATTAAGGGTGAAAGGCAAGGAGTGAAAGTCCGTGCAGGACAGCAGAGAACGAACTGTTTTCGCTTGCTATTTTATAGTTTAATTTGTGGTTATTATGCAACTAATTAAGCACTTCCCACAAAGTGTAACGGAACCCCAGAGCCGACACACACGCACCTGGAACTCCCTGAGCTGGCCGGGCTGCTCATTCAATTGAAATTAAATCAACATGCAATTAACTTGCTTTTGGCCAAATGAATCGAACCATTTAAAGAGCGGTATTCCGCATGTCTTGGATCCCAACTGAAAATGTGGCAGGAAATGAAATCAAATGGAAAATGGAAAATGGAAAATGAAAAATGGAAAAGTGAGAAATGCAGGCTATTGTCTTTACCGGCCAAGTGTTGCCACATAGCCCGCCCGGCTTGCACATGCAAAAATGCATGGGCTAATGGGGATGAATGGGGATCTAAGCCAATAGGCACGTCCACGAGCATTGCCCTTAACCGAGTTACGACGGCTGGACAATAAATTACATTAAAAACTATCTAATTAATGCGACACCACCTGGCATATCAAAACCCGGCTGCAGACGTGACGACCTTCGCGGCGATTGGACAATAAGAATTCCCAAAAAACAATAATCACTCCACAAAAAAACCGAAGAGACAAACGCAATAGGCCGAGGGTTTATTATTTCTTCGATTTCGATTTGTTTGTTTCGTTGATTTCCCAGCCATTGCGTGCCATTAATTTGCATTGCCCAAATGAACTTTTTTCTTTATTGAGATTTATAACATTTATGGCCATAAGCTTTTTCGTGGCGATTACAACATTTGGAGCAGCCTGCAGACCAAGTCACGTCTCTCCAGGCCCAAAAAGAGCCACAAAAAAATTAAACAAAAAATATACAAAAAAAGAGAGGGTTATATGTGAAAAGAAAGAGAGGCAAAGAGAGCCTCAAGCCGGCTTGGCCTGTCGTGAAGCTTTGGGAGCAAAAGCTTGGCTTGTTTGGCTTTGTTTACACACGAAACCGTTATCAAAATTCAAGGTCTGGCTCGGCTTCGACTCTCGTTTTCACTGGAGAAACGGCGAGCTGGAGAAACAGAGACTTAGAGAGTGAGAGAGGGAGACACAGAGGGCCTGCTCTCATTTCGCCGGCTGCACCTGCGCCTCTATTTAACCGTAGGTGCCCGATCTTCGGCGCGACAGTCGATTCCACGAAAGTGGCCAAATAGGTGGTAACAGCCACCACCCAAGCATCCCCCAAGTGGCACACAGTGATAAATAGACCTACAACCCCATCCGCCGGAATAGTGCATACTCAGATAGTGCTATATCTTAAGCGTTTTCACCAGCTGTAATCGGGAGCCATGAGGATCCAGCGGCACTTTGTGGTAATTACCAACGAAATATCCAAGAAAATAAGAGACGGCGGTGGAAAAGTGTCGCGAAATGGAAATTAACATGGAGACATGGGGGTGGCACTGCAAACAAGTGGAACTAATGGTGTACTCCGGCCCAAAGTTGGCAATTATTTTATTATATTTGCATAGCTGGCAAAGTTATAGGTGTTTCTGTTGTTGCAATCAATTTTCGGAGGGGATTTACGCCTCAGTGAATTCCTTGAAGGAAATTGCAAGATTTTTTCGGCTAAATTACGTGATAGTTTTGATAGTTTGGCAAGAGATTGGGTAACCTTGATGTGTGTGAACATTTATGTTTTGATTTTAGGAGGTGTTATGACAAAAGTAATAATTAATTACAGAAGCTAGTTAGGTGGTATTTAGGTAGCGTTTTTGTTAAACTTTAAATACATAAGAAACATAATTATATTAGACATGAAAGGGAAATATTTTATAGAATATTTGGCAAGTATTTGAAGCTATAATATGTGGTGAATAGTTTCTATAAAATTCTATGTTTGTAATATTTTTGATTACATAAAAATATATAAAGAAATTTATTGTTTTTTTAGTTTAGGAAAAGAGATACAACTCCAGTTAATTTTTTGTATAATATTTAAAATCTTGCTCGTATTTCATATTTAGAATTTTATTAGTAATACCTTGAGTAACTTGAGTGCAGTTTTAATGGTATATACATTTTATTATAAATTTTATCAATTAAAAATTTCCCCAAAAGTACGCTGAATATTTACAAATTAAATCTCAAGTTTACCTTAATTACTTCCACTTCAATTTCATCATTTTTTTTAAATGTTATGATTTTCCACGAATTAAATCATTTCTTTTACAACTCCATTGACTTAAGGGACTTAAAACTGGCCAAAGAAAAACACTTTCTTCCTGCTGGTCAACATCATGATCCGTGCAGCTTACTAGACCCCAGCCAGGCCAGGTTGCTCCATCGGATACCTAGCCCGATGTCGATTCCAATTCCCTTCCGTCGCATTGTCAACAATTAAAATCGCGATCGTTTCATTAGCGACCATCGGGCATACGTACATATCCATGGGGTGCAGTGCGGAGCTCTTTTCCCTCACGACCGATGATCCAACTGGTGCAGGCGAAACCCGTCGGCGCAGCTTTCACTGCCCACATACGACGACTTGTAGGGGAAGCCGGCACGAGATCGATCTGCTACAATTAGCACTATTCGTGGCACGGCGATGAGATAATTTTTGCTGGCGCTAATTTCCATTTCATAATCGAGGCTCGTTGACATTTATGCGCAAATTGATTGGGATTAGGTTGTGGGCTTTTGAAATTGTAGCCACAAATAGGGTCTGATTTTGCGAAATCCCAAGAGGCGTTGGTTGACGCTGTGACCTTGTTGGATTCTCCAAATAAAGAGCACAGCTGGCTTGCGACACTCCTCGGCCAGGTTCCATGTTTGTGTTTTGCCTTTACAATATAAGGGAAATTTACATAATAAAACAAATTGACCAAATAAAGAGGGGCAGACCCGAAAAGTCTTTGCCCTGCGCCGTGATTTGTCATCGGCATCAAGTAGGTCTTGACCCAGGTCAGGCTTTGCACGAAATTATAAACATCACAAAGCGGCGGCGGCGGCGTCAGGTTATGATGCAACATTTCTCTTTCTCTCTCTCTCGGAGGCGGCCCAGACAATGCCAGATTATGACCCACTTAAAACTCGTTTCCAGTCACTCACCTTTCTTTGGAGAATATGGAATTCATTAGCCATGATCGTTGCGAATTCAATTTGTACAGGCTTTCTTCATGCCCGCCTCCGTCATTGTCTTGTCTGCTCTTGCATCCCTTGCTCAGTTTGTTTCCTAAGTCATTTGATTTGTATCTCGAGTTGTTTGTCCAAGTCACTTGATTGGTATCTCCTTCGCATTGCAGTTGGGTCTGCTCGGTGTGCTCTCCGTGGCCATCGGTGGCAGCCACTCGAAGGCTGTCGTGGACCAGCAGCCTGCCGCTTCCCAGGTGGACAGCAAGAGCGTCGCCCAGCAGAGGATCGACCTCGGGGGACTGGGCGATTCCCTGTTCCACGATCATCACATTCACGAGCATGTCGAACACGTCGAACATGTCGAACACCATGAGCATCACCACGATCCCGGGTACTGGAAGAAGAAGGTGACCTGGAAGGAGGGCTGGAAGAAGATCTGGAATCCGGCCAAGAAGCAGATCTGGAATCCTTCTTGGAAGAAGGTGAGATAATTTCAAGAATTTAAACTTCATTTCACAAAAAAGAAATTAAAAAAGAATAAGTTATTTTTTGATTTAGAAATTATTATTGGACAACTTTAACTTTACTTCTTTTCCAGATCTGGAAGCCCCATTGGGTCAAGGTGCCAGGCTGGAAGGAGATCCAAGTTCCTGCATGGAAGCAGATTTGGGTAGGTACCTTACTTACAAACCCCAGAATATTTTTTTTTATACAAATTAAAATGTACTTATCTTAAATTAAAACTCTTGTTCTTTTTTTAAAGGTCCCCCACTGGAAAGAAATTTTAGTGCCTGCCTGGAAGGACATCCAAGTACCTGATTACAAGCAGATTTGGACACCAGAACTGGTTAAGGTAATCATAAAATAAACTTCAACGTGTACATGGTATTTAAAATTAATTTATATTAAATTCCAGGTTGGCATTCCGGGCGAAAAATATCTGGGCAAGGATCACGAAGGTTGGGAGTACACCAGCCACGATTTGTGGAAAAAGGTCCGTATAGCACACCTTTAAAAAGAAAGTACCGTCTGAAAGTTATAATATGTAAAACCCTATTAGAAAGTGGTCTGGAAGTCGCACTGGAAGAAGATCTGGAAACCAGCCAAGAAGCAAATCTGGGTGCCCGAGAAGAAGCTGGAGTGGAAGGAAGCATGGAAACAGTACTGGAAACCGGCCAAGAAGGAAATCTGGACTGATAAATTGGTATGTGTGTAAAATAATGAATTAACTAACAAAAATTAAATCTCTAATATTTTCCTTACTTTTCCTTCTCCAGGAATGGAAGGAGGCATGGAAGCAGATCTGGGTACCCGGCTGGAAGGAGATTTGGGTGCCCGGCTGGAAGAAGATCTGGAAGCCCGTGGTCATCTCTGAATGGTTCCCCTCTCCCGATCACCACCACCACCACGAGCACCATGAGCACCACGAGCATGGCTGGGACTGGGATCGCAAGGACACTGGCAAAACCGCCTCTGCTGCCGCCCCCGCGACGTCGGCCGTAAAGGATAAGGTGGTTTGGAAACGAGATGACACCAATGCCGCTGGAAAGCCCACGCTTTTACAGCCTGTGGCCAGTGCCGACTTCCAGGCCAAGGCCCTGGAGGCAGCCAAGTCCCCGGTGGCCGTTCCCGCCGCTGCCTCGGTGGCAGCCACCTCGCAGTCATTCAAGTTTCCCGGCGCGTAGGCGTCGCTCAGCATCCGCCATTGCATCACTGAGACGCCCAGTCCCCACCAGCTCCTTGTAAATAGTCGTAAACCAGTCGCTAGCTCATAAGGCCATCCATCCACTTCCATCTGCCTTGGCGCCACTTTAAATTATCTCTAGGTTTTAATTACCAGCCGAAAGTGAATACAAAATAAAAGATAAATAACTAAATACTATACTAGCGGGGAGTCCATGGAGGATCAGTCTCTCTCGGTGTTTACTTGTCCGAATAATGGCCCTTCTCCACCTCCCATTCGTTGGGGGCATTGGGCAGCGGCACCCACTCGTTGTGGACGGTGGGCGTCCAGACCTTTTTCCAGACGGGCTCGTAGATTTTCTTTGCCCGCCAGTACTTCACCCAGCGGGCGTTCCAGGTGGTCTTGTTGGCCCAGAAGCCGTCGGCCTGCGGATCCAAGGTGTCTGTGTGGCGCACACTGCACATTATTCGTAGGGGAAAGGAAGATAGTTTAGTGAAAGTGGTCTAGTGGCTGGATGGTTGTGCAATCCCCTCACAAGGTGGTTGTCTTGCCGCCCAGGCAGCAGCGGAGGCAAATAAACGCCAAGACCAGCAGCATCAGCAGGGGCTTAAGTTTAATACTGATCCATGGATATGTCTCCTCCATCCTGTTGCCGCTGCTTCGCTTTGTCGTCGTCATGTTTCGCAATCGACTGGAGCCGCCGCTAGACAATCTCCACATTTTAAAGGCCTCGTGCGGCATGCTCCCTAATTGGGATTCAGTGCGTCTGTGCGAATGAATTTGCAAATTCCCGCGCTTGGCACGATCTGATTGGTGTGTAAATAACCCTTGGTTGCCTTATATAACACGAAAACACACATTTCTTTCTTTCGTTTTGTGGTTTGATTTGTTTTTGTTGCATTTCTTTGCCTTAAACTAGTGTAAAAACGCTGCAAATGAAAAATCTGTATGTGTGACAAAGCTCAGGAGTTGAACAATTCACGAGGCCATCTCAACAGACAAAAAAAAAACAACAAACATTACTTTCGTTTTGCTAACAAAATTCACGCATGCAACTTATCGGATAAGGTTCATATGTATTTTATAGCTGTAGTTACATGTCTAGAGTGCATCAACTTAAGGCAGATTATACAGATTAACTGATGGTTGATCATGAATCATGAATAGTGGTAGCGATACATTACATATTAAAGCCCTTAGTTACGCGTAGAAAGTTCGTTTGATTTTTGATTCCTTGTTATAGTAATCGTTGTGTGACCACAAATTTAGATCTAGTATGGCACAATAAGCGCAAAATAAAGTTGAGTAAATGTCCAAATAATTGACTTAATTTTAAGTATTACAAATACAAAATACATACAGCAAAGACAGCACAGAAACGATACGACAGCCCTGATCCCTCCGCTTCCTATTGAATTCGGGGCAATATAATTCCCCAAATTCTATCGAATTGGACTTTCAGGGCTGTTAAATATTTTGGGATCATTAGAGTATCCCTTGCGTTGCTCTGGTTTTAGTCTGTTGTGTGATTGTGTGGCTTCTTCTCCTTCTTTTACTACTGCTTCTGCTCTGTTTCTTCTCCTTCGTGTTCTCTCCTTCGGTGTCAGTCTTTTGAAATACCATTTTGAAATCGATTCTCTTAGATGCAGACTGCAATTTTTGTTCGTTCGTTGTGGTTGTGGGAATGTTCTGTGGTCGCCTCGTTTCAGGGAGTGAGTGAGTGGTTTTGGTGGGTGGTTTTTTCTCTTTTTGGCTGTGCACGTTTCAAGGATAAAGCTAACTAAAATTAGGCATACTACGCTACGATGAGTACAATATATATATATTCGAGTTCTGGTTGTTCTTCCCTCCTCCACGCTCATTCGAAGGACATCAGGTTGGCGGGCAGCGGCTTCGGCACTCGCATGGTGGCCAGCTTGCAGATGGCATTCGACCAGAGGTGCGACATCTGCGGACTGTCCGTCCGGAAGCGATAGACAGTCCCCAAGGTTCGGTGGCACAGCTCAAAGGTGTTCTTGTGCTTGGTGTTGTCGCTGACATGGGCATACCATCCATCCAGGGGACACACCTTGCAGGGCTCCCTTTTAAAATCGCTTCGTTCGCTGCCCTTAAAGGACTTTGGCGGAAAGTAAACCAACGAATTGGCCCAGATCTGCAGCCAGTAGCGCTGCCAAGATGCCACCGCCGGCTTTCTTCCCTCTTTCTGGACAGTTTTCCGACGGACACATCCCTGCATGGCGGCTGCTGCCTCTGGAGACATTAAATCGCAGTCGCTGCCACTGAAATCGCACATAATGCCCTCGGCACTCTCCAGCGAAGTGAGATCCGATTGGGATATGGCGTCGCTGTGCTCAAGTAAGGAATCATCCAGCAGGTGGTGGCGTGGCTGTTGCTGGCTGGGATCCAGCTCCAAGTGCAGGTGTTGCGGATATCCATCGCCATGAGTATGCGGCGCAATTTTGCCAAAGATGCTGTAAAGAAAAAAGGTTTAGTATGGTATTCTTTGGTGGTTTATTCATTCATGCTGTTCAAACAAATGAGAATAAATGAAATAGCAAAAGGCAAACAAGGATGAACTGCGTTTGTATTTATAAATGGATATGGTCGATTTTTTAATGGAGAAAACAAGTAAGATCTATGGGTAAGAAGGAAACGGCTATAAATTTCTTTACTACTGTAATTGCGACTATTATTCATTTTCTCAAATATAAAGCTTATAAATATTTGAATTATTTATTAAGCTAATCTATGAATCAACAATTCAATTTCTTAAATTCGTCCAAAGAAACTTATTACTCCAACAAATCGACCGTAACCTTGTTTTTTTTTTCATGTAATTGGAAGGGAAATGTGTGCTCTGTGAAAATCGAAAACCAAATGTCATGAGGAAGGTGTGGAGGCGTGTGTTTGTTTTTTGTTTCTTTTTCATACGAAGCGTTTCCAACTCGGGTCCGTGCAAAATAAATGAAATGATAACTTTCAACTTCCAACTTCAAATGGTGGTAAAAATGAGGAGAATAACGCATCGGATCAGCATATCAGCATATAGTTTTGGTTATTCGGTTACAGACTGGCATTACACACACACATCCTAGCTACAGGACTTCTGGTTCATGGACTCACCGGCGGCATCTGCAGCCCTTGTTCGATATGGTGCCAATGCCCGGCGCTATCATCACGATGCAGCACTGGCACTTCTGGGCAAAGTTTCGCGGCAGGCTGCTGCTGCGAAATCTTCAAATTTAAATACCAACAAAACACACACGCGGAAAACCAAAGCATAAGCCAAAAGCAAAACGAGAGTCGAGTGAGAGAGACAGAGAGATCGAAACGAGACGAGACGTGGATTATAAGGATTAATAAAGGACCCGGTGTACACATGTCCAATTATTGCGCAGTGAGTTGAGGTGGTTAACAAAGGAAACCAAAGGGGGGTAGCCCTAGGCTGTGGGAGATTCCTCTACTTACTTGGTGCCCAGACTCCGGCACTTGCGATGGCCTGGCACGAACTTGGTACCGCTGGCCATGCGCATGGAGCCAATGGTTTTGGCCGGCGAGAGATTCAAACAGCCCAGGGCTGGGGTGACAACTTCTACGTTGAAGGACTCCTTGGAACTGCAGGAGGATGAGCTGGGTCCTGAGGGCGAGGCGGGCTCCAGATTTAAAGAGCGCCTGTAGGGAATAGGAAATAAATTAATAAAAAATGGTATGACTTATAGAAAAGCAAGCTTCGCTTACTTGTACTGATCTTCCTCAAAGATGTTCTGCAATTCCTCGATGTATCTGATGGATGTAAGATACTTTTGCGTGGCCTCATGCTTCTGCAGATGCTTGTAGTCCGACTGCTGATAGTTGGAGATCACGCGCAGAATGTTGTTCATTTTATTGCGACGCTGCTCCGGTTCCAATCCACCCTTGTGCGGATGCGCCAGATCGATGTAGATCAGGTCGGTGAGAAACAGACCCAGATAGGGAATGCAGGGCAGGCGGAGACTCTCAAGGTAGGATCGCAGATTCGCCCAGTTGTCCTGATCGCTGAATATATCGCTGAGTCGATCGAAGGACTGACGATCCTTCTTCGAGAGACAGGCCCAGGTTTTCTTCAAGCGATAAATGCTGGCGCTTTGCATGGCCGAAATAATGGCGAACAGCGAGTGCAGATTATTAAGCTCGTGCAGCTTTTTGGCCACCTAAAAATATAGTTTATTAGCTAATATTAAGTTTTTGTTGGTTAATTTTCTCACCTTAATAAAGTGTGTCATTATCTCGGCTCTCTGCTTGGGCTGCTCGCCATTAAGGATCTCCTGCACTGTCCAAAAGCTCGTGTGGTTGAATCGTTTGGTAAATGCCACTATATTCGGTGTGTTGACATGCTTATCCTTCTTCGTCCAAGCGCAGCTGCTCAGTTCGTCCGGCTGGATAAGAGCAAAGACTGGAAAGTCCAGGAGGGTGATCTGATTGGCCAACACATCGGCGGGTACACGTAACGCGCTCAAGATCACCGCATCCAGCTGCTTTATAGATGAGGCATGAGCCGGCAAACTCTGCGTCTTGGACGGCGGTGCAGCCGAGGCTCTAAAGAATTAATAAATTAGTTACTGATCGGATTTAAAATTTAGCAATTGCCTTAAAAGGTCCACTTACGCAATGGTATAGTAGCAGCCAGGGGAATCTGGCGAGGAGGAGAAACTATTTAGGCAACCAATGGAGTTCTTGCGCCGCGTGCTCTTTATATTCAGAGTTTTGCTGGCCTGCTGCTGCGTCATGGGCGGCTCCATCTGATGCTCCTTTTGGGCCTTCTCTTGGCGCAAACAGGCCATAGTATGGGCATTGCCATTGGGGTTGGGACTTCGTTGTTTGGCCACCAGTCGCGCTGGCTGCTGATGCATTGCGGGGGCAGGAGGAGGAGGAGGTGAACTCTGCTCGAACTGGGCCGTGGCATAGGCCTGACCCGTATATCCATTGTAGTCCGTGTTGGATTTTCTACTTAGCTAAAAGGATGAAAACATTTGCTAAAATAAATATATCTTCATCAAGAGATTTAGGTCAGTAAACTCACCTCTGAGTAGCGCAGATTATCCGTGGACAGGTCACGTGAGATTTCCGAGTAACGCATCATGGCAGCCAACTCCGGCTGACTTTGGTCTTTCGAGCGGCTGTTCAAAACTGCAATGAGCGAAGCGAAGGCTGGAATTAGCTCTCTGATTACGTTCGCTTCGTGATAAAGTTATAGCTGTCGGTGTTCCGCGCACTGGGCAGACTTTTTGTTGACTGAAACCGAGTTTGTTTTCCTCAGTCAGTAGTTCTGCATTGTGGCTTTTGTGTTGCACGAACGGCAGCATTTAAAAAAAAAAAACAAAATAAAAAACTGGGGAAAAAACTGGTGGCAAGCCAGAGCGAAGCTTCTGGCACGCTTCGCTGCTCGATTTCCAATGGAGCGGGCCATGTGAGTCACGAGCGGAGCGAGGAGCGAGAAGCGACAAGACCTGGCCCATGCTCTTTTATGGTAGCGCGCATTCGGAGTGGTCAAATGGCTTTTCGGGGGTGCAACGCGCTGATAAAGAGACCCGCTTGCAGTGGTCAGCGGAAAGTTTGGGTTTGAAAACAAGTCACCCGGTCAGAAGAAACGAAAATTGGTTTTCGGCCCAGTTCAATGAACCCGTCAACTAGCGGCAGGCGTCATATAGAAAAGCCTAGTTAACCATGCCTGGTTCCGCCTTTCAATATGTGTGGAGGCCAGTTTTTTCTGTACGAAAAATTGAGAGTTGTTATAATTTGTTTTTTTTTTTAATTATTTTGAGTAAAATTTCCATATCTGAATAGATTTTATTAAACTTTTAGTTTGAAATCAAGTTTAACAAACATATTCAGGGAAGACTGATACCTTAATACCTTTTAACTTTTTTCTGACAATTTTGTATGTTCTCTAATATATTCCTTATATATGTAAATAGTTCTTTGAATTAAAGTTTTATTTTATCGACTTTCACAGCCTTATTAGCTACCAATTCTATGTATTGAAAACAATTATCCAAGTATTCAGTATCAAGAAACAACTATCTACACACTTTCCATCACCCCATATATTTCTATAAAAGTTTCTCAAAGACCGACTGTGCTGACCCCGTCTAATTAATTTCAATTAAGTTATAATCATATGAAAGCAAAAGCTGATCAAATGCAATGACGTCCACACTTTGTCATTGGGGAATGGGGACTGGGGTTCTCTCTGCGGCTTCTTTCCTTCGATTATAAATATATATATTTTGCCCCGTGACGGGTGGAGCAAATGGAATTATCCGACTTTGAACTGGGACAGAGGCGAGAGTGGGCGAGACATAAACCAAAGACGGAAGAGGAAGGAGGCAAAGCGAATTCTATTGTTTTTAATTTTTGTATTTAGCCAGAGATAAATTCCATTTTAATCATGCGAATTTCTCTCGTATCTCCCGTTTATCTCATAACCCAAAATTCAATTACAAAAAATATACAGCCAGCCAGATATATGCTGGATATATAGATGAAATGAAATCAAATTGGGCGGAACAACAACAATAACAACAGCAGCAGAAGCAATAGCAACAAGATATAGACAAGACAAAAGGCGAACACAAATTATATTCCATAATGCCAGACGACTCTGCCTCAAGTTTTTCCTATTTTTTTTTTGTTCTTTCTGTTCCAAGCAAATGGACTTTATTGACTATTTGAACTATTCCATATACACACACAGATCACTCCGATGTGCTGATCTGCTCTCGCCAAATTTATGTATATATATCCGCCAATCTGTGCCATTTCTCTTCTGGATTTCTTTACGGTTTTTGGGCAGAGCGGCAGGCAACGCTTTTATGGCCATATCAAATGCAATTAAAGCCAAACAATTAACCCGCCGCCGACGCCCGACTGACTGCTTCCCACTGGGCTCAATTTAATCTATGGCATATGTAAATAATTCGTGCCAGACAGCAATGCGCTCCTTTAATGCGATTTTGTAAACGAATTTGATGGGCGAGTAATGAATTGAGCCAGCGAATGGTTTGTTTTCGTGGTCAGGGATATATATTGTGCCGCCCACTGACGCCCCCGGATAGTCCCGGCCCCGATTCCAGTGTTTATTGTTTTTACATAAATTTCTTGAAGGAAAACAAACAGAACAGCTGCAGGGTTCGAGGAAATCACACAGCCGCCTGCCTCCACGATTGTGCTCCTCGGCTCTTTTGTTTATCAGCGCCAGCAATTGTATTTATATATAATACATTACACGCACACAATTCTACATAATCCCGAGGAAACTCGGGTTTTTTCTCGCTTCTTTTTGTGTTGGCGTTTTCCATTGATAAATACTTTTCTCTGGCCCGTGTGGGCTGCCTATGTGTGTTCTTTTTGCTCTGGAATTTGCAGTGATGACAAATGATTGGCCATCAAGTGAGTGTTCAACCTTTTGCGCTGACTCCGACTGACCCTCGGTTCTCGGTTTAAGAGGGGTTAAAGATCTCTGGAACATCCAGTAGCTTTCTTTGCGATTCGAAATTTCAAAATGTGAAATCTGAAATTGTGGCTAAATATTTACAGAAGAAAATATGAGAGAAGGTCAGCCACGAATGGCTGTCGCCAGTGATCTTCGCATTTAATATATTTTCCGTCTTCTGCCTTGTCTGGTTCAATAACCGCCTAGAGGAGATTACGATTAAAATGCTATATTTTGCATTTAATTCGATCAGCCTTCGGCTTGACGTCCTCAAAGTGGCGAGTGGGAAAACATTTAGCTAATCTTCCATTGAAAACCCGAGGGGCGTTATCAGGCAATCGTCTAACTAAGTATTTGCACACACACGCGTGCGAGAATAAATACATATAATTAGCCTGGGTAACAACAAGAGAGAAACTACAAATGAAAAGCGCCAAAGAAGCCTGGCTTTTGAAGATCGAACAATGGAATACGCTTTAGAGCTAAGATTGTGAAATTTGCCTTCAGGAATCAAGAGCTATTCTGGCTTGAAAGTTATACATATATATTTTAATCCTTACAACGAAGCTAATATTAATCAAATCCATTATCCCTTAAAGATCAATAGAATCTAATTAACAATTCTCGAAAACAGAAATACCTTTTAATTATAGCAATTTTCCAGATTTCTTTCAATTAGAATTGACCAGAAATGAATTCATTTATGCCAGCCAAATGATATAGAGATCCGTTTCCGGCAGTTCCGAAATTTGTATACACAAAACGGACTACAGAAGAAAGGTGGTTCTGGGGCACAAAATCAAACAGATGGCATTTAGATTCAGGGATTTGTTTTTCATAAAACAAACACCTGATTATTCCTATGAGTAAACACCTCTTAAATAAATTTGAATTCATGTGCAGATAAGACAGTATAGATAAAAATCTAACCAAGAAAAGCCGAGCAGGTTTGAAAATATTCGAAAACACCCTGAGCTCTGGCAGAGTATTTACTAAGAAACAAAGCAAAGGAAGGCCAAGCTGGGGTTTCTTCTTTCATGTCCGATTCTCGGGCTTTGTTTTTCTTCTATGCGTTGTGCGATGTGTGTGTGTTTGCGATCCACACCACATACTAAGTGCACAGATGTGTAAGCCGCCAAAGTGGGTCACTTGGTGAGCATCCAGCCCAGTCGGGGAACCGAGCCTAGAACTGAGCCACTTACCCAATTTCTGGTTCGAGTGGCTGCTGTACTTAAAACGCAGCAATAGGAACAAAAGGCAATTGGAAGCGAGAAAGAGCGAGGGGCGAACCTTGAAATTCAGCATTTAAGCGTCTCTGTAACGCAGGCAAAAACATCTGTCGTCCACATCCTGTTGAGCGAGTCCGAGAAAACCCATTACACGGAACGAAAAGGATCTTTAAGGATTTCCTTGTAAAATTACATCTTTGCCGAGATCTAGATTATAAGATAACATGATAAGTTTTAACATTCGATAGTGTTTTTTTTTTTTTTTTTTCTAGGAGTCTTAAAAAGAAAATGTTCAATAAAAATATATATATAATGGTAATTAAGAGTTACTAAAGATCCCGAAAAGTGTGTGTAAAATAATGTAGCATAATGGAAAACTTTGCAAAAATAGTTTTTTAATCGTTTTACTATTTATTTAAGGACCTTATCCGCTATCCGACATCAGATGTCCCCAAGAAATATGCCCATTCCCTAAATCTATGGGGCTTGTGAAGAAATAAAACAAGAACTAAGCCAAAATAGCATTATTTTAAATCAAAAAGCCGTTTTGGATTAGTTTTTAAATTCAAAAATGTTCAAAGTTCGTAATACTAATTAATATTATAATGCCCTGCCAGGGTATGAAAAGGACTTCCCAATGCAACTCAGCAAGCTATTAAACATCTTAAAAACTATGCAAATATTTCTTTGACTGTAGGCCAACAACAACAGCTGTCAGGCGAAATTTGAAGAGGCGTTGCCTGCACCCGAGCATTTTCTGTGTGTATCTTCTTATCACTTGGCCGCTTATCAACTGATCTAATGCCGAAAGGAAGTGCCAAGTGCTAAGTGGATTTTATTGATTGTCCGCCCGCGACGACGATGATTCACATTTCAAGAAATATACATATATTCACAGAGGGGGAAGAAATCGATAGCGAAAAAAACGGGAAACCAAATTGAACACGAAAAGGGAAGCCGAACATAAACACAGATACGGATACACACCCACACACACAGCCGGAGGAGCACGCAATTTGCTTTTGTAAAGGTTCCGTTCTAAGCTTATTGTATGCAAAGTGTGTACTGCCCACCCGCCGCCCACTTTTGCTTTAGTTTCGTAATCATCACACCGAAATACACAAGACGGCGGTGCGAAAGAGAACGCGCACTGCACTTGATATACTTAATGCTTGACTCTGGGCGACACTTTGACAAACATAGAAATAGCGCCCTGCATATTGTTGTTATTTATAGGCGGCGGCTTCCCCTCCACTCCGCACTGTCCCCTCACAAAACACAAAAACACAAGCCAACGGCGATCGGAACTTACTTCGAGCAGCAACTGAAGCATCATAATTCGCTTAATTAGTGTGTGGGATGACACGCGCGACGCCACGCTCGGCTAATTGCTATTCATTACACTTATTGGCCTTCTGCTTCTGCTTCTGCCTCGCCTGTTTGTTTATTCCCTCGAGCGGAGAAAATCCGGAAAAACAGCAGCAGAGGCGAAAAAAATGTTCCGCGCGACGCCGAGGTTGTTGATAATATATCGATATCAATATGTCGATGTTTTTAGAAAAATCACGATAAAAATATATCGATTGTTTTCTGAAATATCGATTTTCCAAAAATATCGATATATTGAAATAGTGAATTTCCCCCAAATATCGAATATTCTATATTTTTAGAAAATTTTTTTATTATTTAAATTAATCATTTTATTGTTCAAATTACCCTTTAATTTTCTTTAAGTTTTTGAGTCTTTTAAAATTTATTTAGTCAATTATCATATTTAATTATTAATATCCCCGTGTTTACCGGTTAAAGCCTGCGATGGTTTGATATTTTATTTTATAAATAAATAACTTCGATATTTATTTTTTTTAAACAACGAAAATATATGTCAATTTGTTTGTAATTTATTTTTAAATCTGTTTTGCAGCGAAGAAATTGTTATTCTTTTGATGTGTGACCGCTCCTTCCACTTGTTGATTGGCATATTTTGAGGGAAATTTATGCGGTCATACTCTGTTGACAACTTGGCAATATTTGAAACATAAGGCACGTTCATATTTTTATGATTCGTTAATAATTGACCCTAAGCTATTGGCATACGATCAACTCCCAGTTCATATCCAGGGAACTCGGAAATTGGATTTGGGCTCCTCTTCTTCCTCCACAAAACCAATATCATATACAAAGTGTAGTCCATATGTTTAATATGTAAATTTGTAAGCACCCAGTCGAGCGGTAAGCCATAGTAGCTTTGGTTAGCTTTTATAATCAATAATTAGCTTTATATAAATAAATATTTTTGCGCCCACCGATCGGTGCTATCCGCATTATATTATATATAGGATATAGAATAATAGTCTTCGTTCGGACTTACCCGCAGTAAAGGACACTCAGTTACCTTTCATCGCCGCACAGCAGATTTGGCCGAGATTCATCGATGATTAAGTCCTTTCGAGTGCAGAGGTTATTATCACAGTTATTACACATTTTTAGCACAGGATTATTTACACAGACAGTAAGTTGCAAGGTGAACGGGTGGAAGGCGCGGACATACTGAGGATGCTGCGGAGCGTCGCCTCTATTTATAGGTGTGAGCGATGGAGAGAGAGGGATGGACATAGAGAGTGAGAGATAGAGAAAGAGAGCAACAGAAAGAGAGTGAAAGTGAGATATAGAGAAATTGGCAGAAAAAGATAGAAAGTCTCTTTTGCTCTCTTTCTCTATCTCTCTATACTATAGCTCTCTCACTCTGTGTCCATCTCTCTCTCCATCCCTCTCTCTCCATCGCTCACACCTATAAATAGAGGCGACTCGCCGCAGCATCCTCAGTATGTCCGCGGCTTTCACCCGTTCACTTTGCAACTTACTGTCTGTGTAAATAATCCTGTGCTAAAAACTGTGTAATAACTGTGATAATAACCTCTGCACTCGAAAGGATTTTATCATCGATGAATCTCGGCCAAATCTGGGGTGTGGCGATGAAGGGTAACTGAGTGTCCTCTAATGCGGGTAAGTCCGATCCAAGACCATTATTCTATATCCTATATATAAAGCGGATAGCACCGATCTGCAAAAATATTTACTGATATAAAGATAATAATTGATTATAAAAGCTAACTAAAGCTGCTATGGCCTACCGCTCGACTGGGTGGTTACAAATTTATATCTTGAACTTATGGGCTATTAGATTGGTTTTGTGGAAGAAGGAGAGGATTTTGTTTGAGTTTGCTGTTGGGTTAGGAGTTGGATTGGGTTTTTCTGGGAAGAGTAAGCAGATCTCGTTATGTAACTGGCACAGGTTGTCCAGCTTTTTCGGGTCTGACCCGGTGGTGTACACGGGTACACTGGTAATTGGAAATCAGAAAACTTATATAATATAATATATAATCAAAATAAAAACTGAACCCTTGATTTTGTATAAAAATATATATATTTAATTCCTTTACTTACATCAGATGTGTAGCATTATCATTTCATTCTTTTTTTGGGTTATTTTTCGCACTTGCATTTACAACAACAGGGTCTTATGGCTAAGGGGAAGTGGGGGGAAGTTCGATGGGCGGAGGACAGCGAAAAGGCGGAAGAAGAATGGGACAAAGAGATGTCGAAGAAGGCGGTGAGGACAGATCATAGTTCTAGAAGGACTTACGCCTAGGTATATTGCTATAAGTTCGAAGGATCTAGCTAAATGTGTCTGGGTGTCGCGTTTCTAGTACCGATAGCCGCTGCCATCGTTGTCGCCATTCTGGCCACCTGGTCCGAATCCGTTCCTGCTGCCCTGACCACCTGGCTTGCCGCTCGAGTAACCCTGGCCATCCTGGCTATCCTGGCCGTTGGGGCGACCGCCAGGACGTCCGCTAGAGTAGCCGTCGCGTCCCAGATCCTGACCGCCAGGACGACCGCTGGAGTAACCCTGATCGCCGCCATCCTGGCCGCCACCAATGACACGTCCACCGATGATCACGCGACCGTCAGAGCCACCATTTCCATTGCCGCTACCTCCATTACCACCTGGCCTGCCGTTGGAGTAGCCACCGGGGCCAAAGTCCTGGCCACCTGGACGACCGCCGGAGTAACCGTCACGACCCAAGTCCTGACCGCCTGGGCGTCCGTTGGAGTAGCCGCCAGCTCCCAAGTCCTGGCCACCCGGGCGACCCCCGGAGTAGCCTCCAGCTCCTAAGTCCTGGCCACCGGGGCGACCACCAGAATAGCCTCCTGGGCCCAAGTCCTGACCACCGGGACGACCACCGGAATAGCCTCCTGGGCCCAGATCCTGACCACCAGGACGGCCGTTGGAGTAACCTCCTGCTCCCAAGTCCTGACCGCCTGGACGTCCGCCCGAGTAACCACCATTGCCGCCGTTGCCTCCTGGCCTGCCATTGGAGTAACCATCCGGACCCAGGTTCTGGCCACCAGGACCCGAGGCACCGCTGCCACTGCCATCGTTGGCGTCACCCTCGTAGCGTATCTGCGGTCTGTATCCCTGCTGGTCGGCCTCGTACTCCACGATCTGGGGAAGAGACAGACACGGGACACGGTGTTAGCAGTGACTGGAGGAGGGGATGGAGGAGCAGTGGTGTCCACTCCTGTTGCCCGCAGCCGCTGCTGCTGGTGCTGCTGCTGCCGCCGCCGACGCCGCTTACTTGCTTCCTTCCGTCGGGCAACAGGACATTGTACTGGCCGGTGGTGAAGTCACCGTCGCGCATCTCTGAATGCCCGAACGAGAGTCCGCTGGGCGCGTCCTCAACCTGGTAATTAAATTCGTACTTGGCGGGCTCCTAATGGAGAGCGAGGAGCATTGGATCATGGAGAATGGAGAGCGGATTGGGGCGTGTGGAGAAAGAGAGAGAAACACAGAGAGATAGAGTGGCTAGGATCAAGAGTTCAGGTTTTTAGATTTTCAGATTGTTCAGATTTCGGGGGATGCAAGCTTTGAACGCAGGAGGCGGTGCAGGTGAGCGAGACGAATCTACCAAAAGATTGCAAGGGCAAGTGTGCAGCGTGGGCGGTGGAGCAGTGTTCCCCTCTAGGTGAGCGGTGTTCCCACCAGTGATCCCAGATCCCAGATCCCAATTCCCAATTCCCATTAGAAAACTACCAGCTACTCACATCATTGTCGTAGTCGGAGCCGCCGCCTGATTGTCCTGGGCCGCTGCCTCCCGCACCGCCTGCTCCAGCTCCCGAGGCCGGAGGTCCGTAGGAGTCGGAGGGACGACCGCCGGGTCCAGATCCTGGAGCTCCATAGCTGCTCGACGGACGACCACCGTTGCCGTTCTGGCCCGGAGCACCGTAAGAGTCCGAGGGACGTCCACCAAATCCTCCCTGACCACCTTGACCCTGGCCAGGAGCTCCATAGCTGCTCGAGGGACGACCGCCATTACCACTTCCGCCACCAGGAGCACCATAGGAATCCGAAGGACGTCCGCCATTACCACTTCCGCCACCAGGAGCACCATAAGTATCCGAAGGACGTCCACCATTACCATTTCCGCCACCAGGAGCTCCGTAACTGCTCGAAGGACGTCCGCCGCTTCCGCCGTTTCCGTTGGAGTAGCCGCCTTGACCCTGTCCAGGAGCACCGTAACTGCTTGAAGGACGACCGCCGGTGCCACTTCCACCTCCAGGAGCACCATAAGTGTCCGAAGGACGTCCACCATTGCCATTACCACCGCCAGGAGCGCCGTAAGTATCCGAAGGACGTCCGCCACTGCCACTTCCGCCACCAGGTGCGCCGTAACTGCTCGAAGGACGACCGCCACCAGGAGCGCCATAGGTGTCCGAGGGCTTGCCACCGAACCCACCCTGTCCTTGGCCTTGACCCAGACCCGGAGGTCCATAGCTGTCCGAGGGACGTCCGCCGTTTCCACTTCCACCGCCCGGTGCTCCGTAGGAATCGGAGGGCCTGCCGCCCGGACCGCCCTGGCCACCCGGACCACTCTGACCCGGGGCTCCGTAGCTATCCGACGGCGGTAGGTACGAGTTGACAGGCGGCTCCGGCCGCCCAAGGACCACAGCCGCCAGCAGCAGCGTCACACCGAGTAGCTTGAACATATTCCACAGGAGGAGCTGGATCGAATCTCTGGTATCTCTGGGATGTGGCTAGCGCTTGGGAGCAGCGCCGAATTCTGACTGATCTGTGACTGCTGCCACAAGGCGTATTTATATGTGGCAAACCGAAAACTGAAAGTCTAGGATGCACACACACTGCGCACACACTGCGCACACACGAACTCGATTATGAGTTGGAGGTGGCTGTGGCTGCTGCGGCTGTGCTGTTGCTGTTGCTGTGCAGCGTGTGGCAACAGGCACAGCTGCCGCCGCCACATACGATCGTCTTCGGAGATGCAGTGGCTGATTCTATGGAGCAGCCGCCTGCCCAAAACAAAAATCTCAATCACCGCGCTCCGAGATCGCACGTGAAGGGTCCAAGTCTTGGCTCTCGGTCTCGAGCTGATTCGCCTTCTTCTGGCGCACATCTTCTCGAGGCGAGGTGGTGATTGTGCTGGGCTCCACAGTCGCAGCATCCAACTCTGGATCTGTAGTTACGTTGGCCCAAAGTAGTCTACTCGGTCACCTCGTGGGGTGAATGTGTCGGCGGCGTCTCCGGCGAGTGGTTCAGTTGCTCGTGGTTCAGTTGCTCAGTGGATCAGCAGTGTGACAAGCGCCAAAGCTTGCATTTGTTTGCCTTGTCTTGTCGGAGCGAGTGAAAAAATAATAAAAAGCGCAGCGACATATTGAAGAAGATCGTGCCAGCGGCGACCCCAATTGGAGTAGGATGCGCAGAGATGCCTCTGAGATTCGCTGATGGGTGTAGAAGGGTCGAGTCGATCGCTGTGGGTGATGGTGGAGATTGTGGCGATGGCAATGGAGATCATGGAGATGAAGGGTACGCATGAGATCTGTACCCTGGAATTGGGGAGCTTAATCTTGGTGAACTGTATGGAAAATTGAGGCAATGACACTTGGAGATCAGTAAATCAAACATATTAATGGAGGTTAACAAGTTGATAGATCTATTTAAGCTGAAGATGTTGGTAAAAGAGGATTTAACTTTATCACTTTGAATATATCAAAAGAGGAACAAATTTTTAAAATCAATTTTAAGAACTAGAATTGTAAATTACTAGGTTTTCCTGTAGTGATAATAAAGAAAACTTTGAGTGATTTTTTTTACTCCTAAAACTGTTTTTCCTCATTCTATAACCCTTCAGCTTATCCCTCTCCAATATAAACTCTATAGATTCGAGATTTCTTTGATAATTGCTCTAGAAGGGTACCCATCACCTTGAATGATGTATGGCTATGCCCATTGTACTTGCAACCATTCATTGATTCAGTTATTTTTCGAGAATCCAAACCAAATCGAAAACCCAAGCCCACACAAAGAGATTCCCGAACCTTATGGGAAATTAATTGCGCTGAGTTTTCGCAGCACGCCCACCTTGTTAGCTATGGGCTGCCGGTAGCGCCATTCACAGATCACAGATCGCAGATCACAGCCTTCGCCGGCAAATGGGAACGTGCAGAATTAATTGCTCCGCTACGTGCTTGGTCATGGGAGTTGGAAGTTGGAAGCAGCTCCACATCCTGCCTAGAAACCATACGTGCGGGTCAAAGTTCCAAGATGAACATGAAGATGAAGATCTTCTGTAAAACACGTCACCAGTTTAGCTCCGGGTCAACCTAAGTAGCCCATCTCGGTGCTTTATCTTCATTATAATTTCTGTAAATTTCTGTAAATATTTTATTGTAAAAACTTCACATATAGAGACGTCGGTAACGTCCCCAGACCTCCTGGAAGAGCCATGTGTGGATTAGGTAGATGGCCAAGCACACCAAGCAAATGTCTTGGAAAACAAAGACTAGCAGGAAAGCCAGATAAATGCATAGAAACAAGGTCACAGTGCACAGTAAAAGTTGAGTCAAGCAAAGCCATTTGTGCTCAAAGAAAGCTGCAAGGGGAAAAAATTATTATTATTTAAATAATTATTTTTTCAAAACTTTACAGACTTACAGCTTAAAAAGTAAGCCACATAAAACACACATCCTATGGCGCCATTGGGCGGACTTTCTTTGCTGCTGAGACCAAAGCCATTGCCATAGCTAGAACATGGATAATATTATTATTTTAATATTATTATCGCATAAATAATACTCCCACTTACATGGACTTAAAGACCAGCGAGCAACTTATGTTGTCGTGTACATCGCAGATGGGTCTGTAATCCGCGTCCGCATCCAGTCTGAACTTCACGTAGAGTGAATACCAGGAGATGGCCAATCCAATGACGCAAATCCATCGCAGGCGAGAGGACTCGCTGCCCATCGGGTCCATTGCTGTAGGCATAATGAGCTCATGACTGGAGGACTCCGTTTCACAGCTGCCAGGACTTTTAGCCAAAGGAAAGACACCAGGACATTGTCATCGATTTGACAATTTTATCAGCAGCTGCGCAGAAGGCAAAAGCTAGGGATGCTTTCGGTATACTTTCCTGTGGGCATGATGAATATTTTGTATACCTTAAATAATTTAAAATATATTTTAAGGAATATATCAAAAGCTTAATAATTTTCATACTAGCAAATAGATGATATTTTTTCATTCTTCTTACAAAAAAAAAAAAATTAAGATTCTTTCATATTTTAAAAGGGTGTTCTAACTTCGTCTCTCCTTTAGGTTTTCCTGTTTGTTTTCCTAGTCGGGATTCGCATAAATTTTCGTTCTCACTTAATTTGAGGCGACACGAGGACCAAAGCAACAGGTAATAAAAGGTAAATCTGCGTGGTTTGGGCGAGGTGGCCAAGGCTACACATTAAAGCTGGGCTTACACCTTAAAGTAGGGAAGGTAAAGGGGATTTTTTTTTTGGGTTAGCCCCTCACCCTGGGAACTATCACCTCTCTCCCTAGTGACACATGCACATGGATCCGAGGCACCGAACATCGCATTAGGCCACGCTCTGTTGCATGCATATGAAATTAGCGACTGAGGCGACATCATCTCCGAGTCCCAGGCGACCAAGAGACGACATCTTAACCAGGCCAAAATCAGACTACAAGCTCATGATGCCGCGACTCTCGGCATGACACAATGATGCCTCTCAGTCCCCCACCCACTCTTCCAGCTGTGCAGCATGTCCCTTTTTAATTTATAGCCTCACGAATTTGAATTCATCTGTGTTCGGGCATTTAATAAGAAAATAAATACAACAAAAAACAAGAAGCTATGCCCATCCAAAGTGATATATAAATCCGCGTTAGCCATGAGGTAACCGAATGGAAACAATTTACAAAATTGCAGTAGCTCTGCCCCCAGGAGCGAAGTGAAGTGATGCATTTACGCAACCTTGGAACTTCCTCATTCAGTCATATGAAAATGGAAAGAAACGAAATAAGAGAAAAATGAAACAGTCACCGCAGAGCCAGCGACTTGGCACAGATTTCCGTTTGACATGGAAAACCCTTCCAAGCGGCTGTCAACTCGATTCTGGCTCAAAGCCCAGCCTCACCTGGGGCGATCGCGTAATAATTTGCCACTGTATATGGGCCAGGTAGTTTATTGAACTTTACACTTCAAAAGGTACACTGGAAAAATACAATACACACTGGAAAAATACAAAAACATGTATCTGAAAAGTATGTGGTCTTTCGAAAAAACATTTATTACACATACTTTTGCTCTTAAAAAAAAGAAAAAAAATACAATGTCCAGAGAGCAACCTACATGGCTGAATTTGGGATAGAATTAAAATTATTTACTGAATATCGATTTATCGATATGGAAACGATATTTGACTCGAAAGTCGATATCTAAATCTATATCTTAACATTGCAATAAATCCGTAATCTTTCTGATTTACGGCTCCACAGACGTCTTTACTTGTTGGGTTAAATTCTAATGAATTTCGATTTTATTGATTTTAAGCGGTTTTTCTTGCTGTTTCGAATTTCTATATATAAAACTTATCAATATTTTCGATATGACAAGATATTTTTATCAATATATTTATCGAAATATATCTCTCGATATTGATCTCCAAGTTGATGTCTTACAAGATATCTTATGCAAGTCATTCTAAAGTAGCATTTACATATATGCGAGTTAAATAAAGCACAAAATAGAAACCTTTTAATATAATTAAATAGGTACCTCTAAATTTTTTCCCACTGCAACCTTAATTCCCAGCTGCGATCTCCATATGATAGCAGATGCTCGGATGCGTTTAGAAGGGCTAATGCGAATGCTAGAGCTATTGGTATAGGTACAGGCATGGGTAAATAGTTAAAGCCAAATCCGATGATGCCGCAGCTGCTTCTCTTCAAGCACGCGCTGTGCTGTTGTTTGTCTCCAAAACAAATTTTGCCGTGGATCCGTGATCGAAATCAAGTGAAGTGCTCAAACAAAAGCGCCTCGGGCCTCAAGTGCAGCTGACTGCGAAATGAAAATGATGGAGCTTGAGCTCCCTCCGAGCTCCGACGATTATGATTATGAAGGTGAACGCTCCTCCGAAACGAGCAACAGCGAAACGTGGAGCTTGCAGCTTGGCTTTTGTTGTTGTCGCTCCGTTGCACGTGCAAGTGGAAGGAAGTTAAGGTTACTGCGTTTGCCGCGATGTGGCAATAGCACACATTTGTATGCCTCATTTGGCTTAATAAATTCGCAATTAATTAGAATCAAAATGCAGCAGTTGTCAGCGTAATATAATGCTAATGATTGCGTTTATACGAATATTTTAGCACTTGCTAGAGAGGGTAAGATCCAAACCACTATTACTACAATATATCATTTGATTTGATAATTAAGAAAAATACATCCATAAAGTATGATAACTTTCTTCATTTAATAATGAATTTAATTCGCTATAAAAGAGATGTAATATAATCACTTAGCAATCAAATTAAACTTCCAGCTAGCTAGCATTTATTATTGCTTTTATATATTAAGTAATTTACAATACTGGCTGACAAGGTATTAAGTACTTCCCTTTAACAACTACAAAAGGAATGATAAGACCGAAAAGAAATATAAAAAAAGGTTGCCTGCTCCAAAGTTTCTTAGTATCAGTCCGAAATCAGAATGAAAGCAGTTAGCTTCATACTGGCCTTGTTTTGGCTGGGTTCTATTTATTCAGCCAATGCCGAAGTTAGAAATATTACTGAATTCACCGAATACAGTGGTTCCATCGACAATCTGACCTGCAAGAAGCACTATTCTTCCTGCCAGGCGATCGACCCCCAGAAGAGCGGTGTCCAGAAGATCATAGTGGGCAACGATGTCTTCGATGTCTATTGCGATTCGACCATCGCCGGAAGGGGCTGGACGGTCATCCAGCGAAGAGTCAGTGACGAAGTTAACTTTAACCGCAAGTTTTCCTCCTATGAGAAGGGTTTCGGGGACCTCAGCGGAAGCTTCTGGATTGGACTGGATAGGCTGAACAAGATAACGTCTTTGGAGTCCCAGGAGCTGTATATCCAGCTGGAGGATTTTAGCGGAGAGACCCGATTTGCTCGCTACAGCCTGTTTAAAGTGGGTGACGTCTACAGTAATTACTCGCTAAACTCGCTGGGCGTATACAGTGGAACCGCTGGTGATAGTATGGCCTACCACCTCAACCAGCCGTTTAGCACATTTGACAGGGATAACGGTCCAAGGTGTGCTGCACTGTTGAAGGGAGCTTGGTGGTTCAAATCCTGTTTTAGCAGGTAAAGTAGTAAAAAGTATCTTTTAAGTCCTTGTTGTTTAACTATTATTTTCCACAGCAATTTGAATGGTCTTTACTTAGGTGGTGCCTATGAAGATGAATATCTCTTTGCCACTGGAATAAATTGGGAGTATTGGAGGGGATTTTATTATAGCTATAAAACTGTACACATGATGGTGCGACCGAGATCAGCCAACGTCCTATACTAATGTTCTGGTCTGATGTACTTAAACCCTTGCCGTGTTTGCTTTTACTTATAAGTGCTTTAAAATTATCAAAATTTTAAGAAGAAGTAAATGTAATATATCCTTTTTTGAGCACATAAACTTTATTTGTATTTGGTCTTTTATTTTAGCGGATGTTTCAGCCATGTTAAACAACAGAACGTGTGACCGTAGCAACTAGATTTTAAACATTGTAAAAAAATGTTTTTAAATTTGTGGAACTTAACAATTGACAAACAAAAAATATAATAAATACCAATAAAATGTTGGAATATTCTGATGAAAATATGGTACTTAAACGACATTAAAGGTACATACAAGAAATCACACTTGCAATATCTCAACACCGGAAACACGAGTTGTATCTTGACAGGATAGGATGAATATATCATATAGCTGCCATAGGAACAATCGGAAATTAAATTATTACTTTGCTGGTTTTCAACATATTTTTATCTCTCTCGAGACATGACCATTTTTAAGTTTTTATTCTTTCAGATTTAATTTTATGAAAATCGAACCATTATATTATATAGCTGCCATAGGAAAGTTCGGGATATTAATAGAAACAAATTATAACTTTGCTGTTTTCAATATGTTATGATATATTTTGAGATATGAGCATTTTTAAATTTTGGTTTAATTTTTTGCAGATCGGATAATTATTTCATATAGCTGCAATAGTTTATATTTTCAATTGGCCAAAATGGTTAAATTCTCAATGATTTAATTGCACACTGCAAGGGTACACAAACTTCTGTATTAAAAAAAAATTAAAATTAGCTTAATTTCTTAATATACCAATAGCATTGGTGCTTAAAGTGCACTCCCGGGTCTAGCCTTCGTTTAAGATATATCAAAGGTGATGGCCTATGTCATTCTCTTTTGAAGTTATAAATGTATAAATGCGGATTACGGATTATTTGACGTTGCACTCTTAGTAAATATTTGAACAGAACTCAATTTTACCAAAATCCTACATTAGACACTAAGAGTCTTTTTAAAAACCATAATAAAGCAATTACTAATTCATAATGCGGTCTGATAAGATATTACAATTGATTAAGGGTTGTCTTTAGCACAAATCGATAAGTTCGAAAAAAAAGTATATAAAAAGGCTGCCCTCCTCGAAGGTTCTCAGTAGCAGTCCGTAAGCAAAATGAATATAGTTTTCTTCGAACTAGTCGTGCTTTGGCTGGGTCTAATTTACTTAGTCCGTGCCGAAATCGGAAATATTACCGATTTTACTGAATATAGCGTAAATGAGGAGTCAGAGTCCTGTGAGCTGTTTTACTCATCCTGCGCTGAGATTAATCCAAGTGTAAGCGGTATCCACAAGATCAAAGTGGGCAACGATGTCTTCGATGTCTATTGCGATTCGACCATCGCCGGAAGTGGCTGGACTGTCATCCAGCGAAGAGTCAACGACGAAGTGAACTTTTACCGCAAGTTTTCCTACTATGAGAAGGGTTTCGGTGACCTGAACGGAAGCTTCTGGCTTGGCCTAGATAAAATACACAAGATAACTTCGTCGAGGTCCCAAGAGCTGTATATCCATCTGGAGGACTTTAACGGAGAAACGGCATTTGCTCGTTACAGTCTCTTTAAATTGGGAGACGTCTACAGTCAATACTCGCTGATGTCATTGGGAACCTACAAAGGAACCGCCGGGAATGGCCTGGCCTACCATCTCAACCAGCGATTCTCCACATTCGACAGGGATTACAACGGATGCGCTAAAACCCGATTAGGAGCTTGGTGGTATAAAAAATGCCAATACAGGTAGTGTACTAGATGTGCACCTATTTGAAAAACTAGTCTCTTATCTAAGTTTTCTCTCAGTAATCTAAATGGCCTTTATTTGGGTGGTGCTGTTGCCAAGGAACTCGATCACTGTGGAATAATTTGGGATTATTGGAAAGGCGATCGGTATAGCCTAAAAACTGTTGCCATGATGGTGCGACCAGCGTAGAAGAACGAAAACTAACGACGAAAAATTAATTTATGGAATTATAAATCTGAGTCGAAATTCACGATAGACGAACACCTGCTGATTTTTAAATAAAAAAATACAAATTACAAATACAACGGAAGCGCTAAAACCCGATTAGGAGCTTGGTGGTATAAAAATTGCCAATACAGGCAGTGTACTAGATGTGCCATATTTGAAAAACTAGGTTCTTATCTAAGTTTTCTTGCAGTAATCTAAATGGCCTTTATTTAGGTGGTGCTGGTGCCAAGGAACTCAATCACTGTGGAATAATTTGGGATTATTGGAGAGGCGATCGGTATAGCCTAAAAACTGTTATCATGATGGTGCGACCAGCGTAGAAGAACGAAAACTAGACGACGACAAATTAATTTATGGAATTATAAATCTGAGTCGAATTTCACGATAGGCTCTGCGCCACCGAAAACACCTGCTGATTTTTAAATAAAAAAACATTTGAAATTGCCGCCAACCGTTATTGAGAACTATCGATAAGCACAGAATCGATTAATATTTTTGCTATGTAACGTATATATCGATGAAAACTTGATATTATTTTGTGGTACTCGCAAAGCAGAGAACATCAAATATTTAATTATTTAGGTATATTCACAAATCTTATAAAATCAATACCAAAGTTTAGTATATAATTTGATAATTTAAATGGCTTAGATACTAATAGCTAATTATCGGTCAGTTTCACATTACTGGCTGAATCGATATTTTCCGCTGGCTCCTTGCACATCTCTAGCTAGAACTAATTGTTCAAAAAAATAAAAACGACGAGAACGTAAGCCTTGTGTTATTTGATTAAAAAACTAAGGCATACATCATAACTTAATTTGCAGTAAAATAATTCGCCGATATGTTTGTGGCACGTAGAATTTCCCAGACCGCGAGGTAAGTGCAGATTAAGTCTCCGAGAAAAAGAATCGATGCGACGCCGGCCGATTACATAAATAGCAATAACAACTACATTTTATTTATAATGGCGGCCCTGATCTTGAGGATATGTGTGTAATTCAGACGAGTCTCTTGACCCCTTGCAGCATGGCGGTGCGCGGCAAGCACTCGCTGCCCAAGCTACCGTACGACTACGCTGCCCTGGAGCCCATCATCTGCCGGGAGATTATGGAGCTGCACCACCAGAAGCATCACCAGACCTACGTCAACAATCTGAATGCCGCTGAGGAGCAGCTGGAGGAGGCCAAGAGCAAGAGCGACACCACCAAGCTGATCCAGCTGGCCCCGGCCCTCAGGTTCAATGGCGGTGGCCACATCAACCACACCATCTTCTGGCAGAATCTCTCTCCCAACAAGAGCGCACCCAGCGATGAGTTGAAGAAGGCCATCGAGTCGCAGTGGAAGAGCTTCGAAGAGTTCAAGAAGGAGCTCAGCACCCTGACCGTAGCGGTCCAGGGCTCCGGCTGGGGCTGGCTGGGCTACAACAAGAAGTCCGGCAAACTGCAGTTGGCCGCCCTCCCCAACCAGGATCCCCTGGAGGCCTCCACCGGCCTGATTCCCCTCTTCGGCATCGACGTGTGGGAGCACGCCTACTACTTGCAATACAAAAATGTTCGTCCCTCATACGTTGAGGCCATCTGGGACATCGCCAACTGGGACGACATCTCGTGCCGCTTCCAGGAGGCCAAGAAACTCAGCTGCTAAGTCCGGGCGACTTTATCTATGTCTTAATTATAAGCATCGGCGGATCTTAGATCCTAAATTGTAGTCTGAGTAGCTGCTAATAAATTGGTACCAGTTTGCAACTAAGCCTTGCAAAAGAATGAATTTGTAGGACTCAAGGAAAGTTGGACTTCAGTAAAAAAATTTTGTGTGTACATGTTCCCTTATTTATACCTAAATTGTTTTAAGTGTATACAATACTGCTGCCCGCTTAACCACCTCTGACGTTTTTCAACACTATCAGCCGTGCGAAAGTCCCATCTCTAGCTAATCAGCTGAGCGCAAACAAAAACAAAAGCCTGCCACAGACTTGGGGGTGGAAAATTTACATTTCCCCCGAGTTTTTCCAAGCTTGCGTGCGCGCAGCTGCGAGCAATTTTCCAGCACGCGTATCCGAATGGTGGGACAAATGGCCAGCCGCTGGCAGAGTCGTTTGTTGCCTGTTCGCGTAATGGCCACCGTCGGAAATTCGGACATTTGAAACGCCAAAAACGGAACAAAGGAAAACCCATCAGTATTTCCTGTGCGCGGTCGAAATTAATATAAAACCAATTTAAATCAAATAACTTGAGTGCAATAATCAAAGGAAACAACACTGTGATTGAGTGAGTGCAAGGAAAACTTGGGAAAATAGAGCAGGATTAACACCGCGGACTAAGGCGGTGGTCTTACAAAGTGAGTAATCGGAGTGCTGCGCACCAATTAAATATAGTTAAAAATTCTTAATGACACTTGGTGAAAGTGTTTCCTAAGCCCCTGCGAAAAACTCCACTTGGCTGTACTCGGAAAATTGTGTGAAAAATCGATATTCCACAGCGCGTTGGCCCAAGAACTGCGCACGCATCTCCCACAGGGACTCTTCCGACTTTTATCCTGTTGCGGATCCTTCAGCTCTCCGTTAAGCAGCTGTTTGCTTGCTAAAAATAAAACCTCTTAATCGCCGTTTGCGAATTTCCCTCTCGAGCATATGGTGCAACCTGTCACTCCAAAGGGTTTCGCTAACGGGACGAATTTATGTTTTCCGACCCACGCACTTTGGTTATCACCTCGCCAATTGACGTCAGGAGTGGAAATCGAGTTACCAGGGGAGCTGGGTGCTTCGAGGGCGTTGTTGGTAACCCAATCAATTGTTTGCTGGCCAACCTCTGACCTTTAGGAGGTGGGGGAGGATGAGGAGAGTCTGGTGACACAGCCTTCACCTCGGTGCGACGCACAAAGTCATTGCATCCCCAGTCGAGTGTCAAACCGGAGTGGGTTGGTAAACACCCCAATCCTATATCCGTGGGATGTCTGTCTGTCTGTCTCTCCGCTAGTCTGCCGCGCGTGGGCGTCTGGTGGCGTCCCTTTGGCATTCCATTCCCTTTACTGCGCATCGTCGTGGTGTTGCATGCATGGCGGAAAATGTGAGTCCCCTGGCGGGATTGTTAATTCTTGGTTGATTTCTGGAAATGGGGATATGAATGTACAATTTCTCTTACCTTAAAGATAGAAATATTCCATTTCTTGCCTGATTTCCTAATCTTCCATTCACCATTCGATGTTTACAGAGATCCTTGAATATCTAGGGTATTAAAATGCCTTCTGATTACGTGACTTCAAGGATTGTCAAAAATACTTCTTTCTTAAGTGCAGAATATACCGAATTTCGAAGGCATTGCATGTATATATATTTATTTTTACCAGTGTAGAAAGGAGTGCGTCATGGGAAAAGGACTTGTGCGGTATGATTATAGTGACCAGCTTGATTGAGAGATTAAGTGTGCACAGGATTTGAAAGAGGATTCTTGGCAGCTTGGAATGATTATTGTTTGCTGTTCTAATAATAGAGCAAATCCTAGACAAGACCATTTTCCCCTCGGGAAAATATGGTTACATTCGGACCAGCTAAGGGTTCAATCCAAGTTCCGCCTTTATAGACAATAGCTGATCCAGCAAAGCATTTCAAAGTCGCGGCTTAAGCACCGCACCATAAAGTGGCTTCCAGAGACTCGTGAATAAATAATGGAAAATACTTACTATGAAAAAAAAAGAGTAACAAAAGTGCCAAGGCGGGGGGCGCCAAGCAATAAACATAAATTTCCGCTGGGCAGCATTAAAAAGGAAAGCGGGTATAGCAGCCGTACCACACGCAGAGCTGGGGAAAATTCACCTGGTCGCGAAATGGCTTCCTGTCCTTACAATTTTCCCTTGTTTATTATTAATTTTGTTTAGGGATGGGCAGAGGAGAAAGGTCCTGTGGTCCTGCGGTTGACCAAAATGATTTATGTTGCCCGTGGGGTGCACTTTTAAGGGTTCCCCTCTCGAATTGCCCTTAAAAATGCAATGTGCCCCCTAGTTTCGGGGCGTGGCTGCCGCCCATTGCGGTCTACTACATCACGTGTGGCCGGGGCGGCCGGTCGGTCAGCACCCCGGAAAAGTAAGGAGAAAAAGCGCTTTCCAAATGGAAATCACTTGCTAATCAACGTGTCCTGCCAGCCGCGTGTGTAACAAATTATACCCTATACATGTGTATATGGAGCGACAACTAGGCACCGAAAGTTACAACATTCCATGCCCCGCCCGACATTAGGGCTTTCCTGTGGCGCAGAAAAGAATGGTGCACAGTGAAAAATATAACTTCAATTGTTACAAATTTAAAAGGAAACTACTTAATATTTTAATTAGTTTTTATTTTCTCTGAGTCCTTATAAGGTTTTCAATTATTTTAAATGATTTATTGGAGATCTTTGAATCTAAATATAATCTGTTTTCTTTTAATTCCTCTTGTATTCTATAATTGATTTCTAGACTTTTTCTTATATTAGATAGCATTTCTTATAAAACCTGAGAAGTCGAAATAGTTGTTCCTTCATAATATTTTGGGTTTTCTTTGTTGTGTAGCAGAAACACGGAGTAAACAAACCTTGAAATTATGAGAAAACCGAAAAAACATATATATATTCGGTAGTGGGTGGAAAACAGGAGGGCCTTTGGTGGAAGGAAGCAATGTTTGCCTCTTGAAAGATGATTCACCATTTGGCTCGTTCTTCCTTCCTTCCTTCCATATTCCTTTCTTCCTGTTCCCTGTCCTTTGGCTCAGCTGCTTTTCCATTTCATTGGGACGCGACTGTGGCCAAACGCACACACACAGTCCCAGAAAAGCTTGGCACGAACATTCAGCCAAGATGAGTCATCCGCCGTTTCGCCTGTGCGACTGTGTTTTTGCTTTTTTGCGTGGGGCAGGCCTGCTGCCGCTCCCCCTCCCCCCTGCCTGCTTCCTCTTAGACTTTCCCCACTTTCCTCAGCTTTCATTGCAATGACTTAAATAACCAAATCGCATTTATCGTTTATGTTCCACACATACATCCACAGACACACACACACTCAATTTGTCAGTGTCCTGGGGGTCTTTAGAGACGAGAAATGGGAAAGTCGTAGGGGCTGGCTTTATACACCTGTCTGACACTCGAAGAGCTCTCATTTTTTTCCCCTCTTAAGCTCTTAAATGTGGCAGACTTGAAAATTGAATTTAAATGTAATTTCAAGCCCAGCCTGCAGCAAACAAGAATTTAAAAAACACACCAGATGACTCATCCGCCGTGTTGTCTGCTCGAGAGTTATATTTTAATTGCTTGATCCTGGCAAAAATTAAAAAAAAAAGGAAGAGTCAGCGAACCCTCCTTAAACATGATGCAGCGGAAAATTTAAATGTTTTGGCTCTTGAACTGTCATTGACATTCACCAGAGGAAAGTTTTTAAAGCTGAGGGGGAAGAAAAGGAATTGCGCAGCCAACAATGAACGTCAACGACCCGCCCGCTTTTCCCCACTCCCTTCCATTTTCCCCGATTTCCCTCAGTCGCTCACACACGCTCGATATTATTTGGGTTGGTTTTGACGCGTGTGTGTGGGTTTTCCCCATCTCTCCTTGCAATACGCACTCCCAAAGAAAATTCTGCGCAGTAATGAAAATTTTTATGCAGTTAAAATCTCTAAATAAATTTGAAATATTAGGGGAAAATGTCACCAGTGGGACTCTATATCGTTTTAGGAATGTACATCGAGAAGATACGTACGATGTATCGACTAAAGTAATGCATTCTAAATTTTATATAATTTTTAAAGCGAAATGTATCGTACTTTACGATAGAATATTGATGTTTTTGTTCACATATTGTTCAGTTTCCTAAAATGTCGGCCGAAATATTGGTATTTACGTCATATATCGAAGCATTATCTTACACATTTTCATAATTTTATTTCACATTTTAAATACACCATACAAATTTTTGTAAATGATAGTTAAATTATGAATTTAAAAACCATAGTTTTGAATACAGAGTGCTCATCATGCTCGTTTAACTTTCTTCGGACAAACAATACAATGCTGGGGGCCAAGACGAGGCATGCGATACAGGACCTCATTAGTTTTCGTATATTTTAGAACTCTATTACACGCTGCTCACGTGCTCACTGAACATGGATCCACCTATGGCGGATGCATAGGCCATTCTCGGGTAGCTGTGCCTGGCCATGGCCGTGTTCGCGACCAAGGGTCCTAGGCCATTTGTCCAGGACTTTATAGAGGCACTCATGAACTTCTTGTCCAACTCAAAGTTACTAGAAATGACTTCCACAATCCTATCGATTTCCGTCGCGCTCACATAGATCACTAACATGGATTAATCACGACTTGCATGATGTTCAGCATCTTCTTCCAGCCGTGCTTCTTCATCTCGTAGTTCACTAGCGGAATGTAAAAAACGCAGACTAAAGCGATCGGAGTCTTGGCCAATAACAAGGCCCGCTCGATCATATTAGCTGGCCCTTTGCCACTCACGGCACTTGATGGGCCTCAGCGCCAACCATAAATCCTTGAACAGGTGCCGGTTCTTGTGGTCTTTCCTGTCGTACATCATATTCCTGGTATATATACTCAGGCATATGTTGTCATTCGCCTTGTGGTATACTGCATTGTGGCCATCGGCTCCCGAGAATATCTCTTCTCTAAAATCTCAAACTTTTGGTCCTGATAACGATATAGTCTCGTTTCCAAAGCCCATATTTCTCATAGGTTTCTTTGGTATCTTCCAGAGGCTTAAGTTTCTTGATTTTAGTTTTTATTACTAAGAAAATATTATTCAGATTGGTTTAAAGATAAATACCATAGGAGATACAAATAGAAATTAGGATGACAATTTAAAAAGAAGTTCTTTAAAGGCCACCTTGTATATGATCTTATATTTATATTGTAAATTATTATTTTACAAATACAAATTCTCTAAAGGCCTCCTTTATTTATATTTTAAAATATTATTTTAGTAATGAAACTCATTAAGTGTAAGCACGAACGGCATGACATTGGTGCTCCTGTTGCAGTCCACGGCTCTTTTTATAGTCACTCTTATCCTCGTAGGGAAACTCGCGAGCCGTAAAGCAGCTAACCCTCGTCCTCGTGATCACTAGATCTCTCTTTTCTTTTATTTTATTAAAAATCTGTAAGTTAGAGCTTTACTGTTTCTGAGATTCTTTTATATATAAGATTCATTTATTTACTATTTGCATTTAAAGTGGCCAAAGTCAGCCGAATAAAAAACTGCCGACTATAAATATTTGCCTTAAGGGCTGACATCTCTACGCCCCCAGCTTTTCACTGCCCTGTCAGCGTCAGATTTCAATGTCAATGTAATTACGTCGGAGCAGTAAGTATACAAATGAACTACCGACTAACATAAAAAGCCAGATCCTGTCAAGCGTCTCGAGGCGATGGGAAATCAATAAAAGACTACGAAAAAAGGGAGGTGGCCCTCCTCCCCCAACACACACACACATGCACAGTACATTTTACGTCATCGGAGAGTGGCTATAGCCGTAGCCACTGTGCCGGCAGCGATAGTGAAATGGCTGATAATAAGATCAGAGACAGGGGCAGGGACGCTCGGGGCTGTGACAGTGGCTTCCTGCGAAAGTGAGCGAGCACCTTGCGTTAATAATGAAATTCTTTGTGCCAGCAGAGATGACAGGCGAGCGTTTTGTTATTGCGGTACCCCCCTCGTGTCTAGATGGAATTTATGAAATTATTCGCATACCCATATACACCTCTTGCGGCCCACAACTGGGAACAGCTTGGAACACCTCCTGCCCACCGCCCTTCCAGAGCTGACCCCCGGACTCTGACGCATGCGTCGTGGCGGAGGGCTGGTCGTATCCTCTGAACTTTCCCAGAGCCAGAGCTCACTGTGTCGTCTACCCTTAACGGGTGCAGTTCGTTCTGGTCTCGAGTCGTGCGCGATTTTATTTTCCGAGGGCCTCCGCTGGCTGGCCATCGATTTTGTGCAGAAAAGCCCAGAGTTTTACCCACAGAAAAGTTAACCAAAAATATCACAAGAAAAGGCAGCCAAGTAAAGAAAATAAACCATTCAAAAATCAAATGGAATTGCAATAAAGCCGAATTCTAAGCCGAAAGTTGATTAAAAATTGTCCACAAAAATAAAAGGAGTGCAAAATTTTCGCTGTTATACAGAAAGGCAGAACCCCTAACATATACACACAAGCATATATATACATATATATATATATATATATATATAAAAGGGATATTTACTATTAAAGTCCAGAAGAAGCTACGCGAATGTGCGCTTTTGGTTACCTATTGCTTTTCGCCCTTTTGCTGACAACAATCCTGGTGCTGTCCATCATATTCGCCACCACCTCCAAGCGATCCATGCTTGATAGCTTCATACTAGTATTCAATTACACCCAAGAGCAGCAGCAGGACCAAGAAATGCTTCAGCAGGAACGTCAGGACGACTATCAGCAGCAACCACAGATGTTCTTGAAACAGAAAATATTTTGATTTTTCGTTAAGTTATTTTTTTATGTGAAGCCCCGATAATACAAAGAAAAAAAAATACTATAAACCAAAAACGAAAAGAAAATTGGTAAATGCTTCAAAATATATTTGCAAAATTTCATCAATTCGCTCGACCAAACATTTCAAAATTCTCAAAAAACATAGCCCATTTCGTTTTTACATAATTTTGATTTTGTGCTCTATCCCCTCCCCCTCCTTCACCCACAAATGTCATGTCCACGAAACAGTGGCCTCCACGAACAGTGTGAACAGTGCTGAGTGTAGAGATTTCCTGGCTCGCGTCGGTGTCCATGGCAAAGGCAACATGGAAATTTATTAATAAAGGTCAAGACGACCCAAGCGAAGGATATGTCCTGCGCGCGAGTGCCTGTGTGTGTGTGTAGGAGAGTGTGTGTGCGCGTGTGACTGGAGGTCCTGCATATGGCAATAAGTGCCCGCCGTGTTGCCCCGCAGGAAGCCATAAAAAAACCACAATATGACGCAGAGGACAATAAAAGCGAAGTACCTCAAGTACTTGGCTCGAGTCTCAAGTGCAAATGAGGGTTGACTGAGTGACGAAAACAAGAGAACTTAAAGAGCCGAGCCAGGTGATAGGACATCGAAAACAGGACTAACTGAAGAGGAATTTCAGAAATTGAACTTATTTCCGTATCATTTAAAACCCTAATTCCGACTCGCGTCAGTCTGCATATCATAAAAAATACAAAATAAAAACCATTACACAAATATTTTGCATATTGTACCTCATCTTCGCTCCTGCTTTCTCTTCTCCTCACCTTCTCTCTGCTTTCTCTCCGCACCTTCTCTCCACATGTCTCCTGCTCGCGCTTCTGCGCAATTCTTTCTTTGTAGACTTTTGCCTCAAACTTTCTGCAGGCTGTTGCATATTTGCTTTGACAGTTTCGTCAAATTAAAAAAAAAACATAAACAAAGTGTTTTGGTCAGGTAAACAAAGAGAGCGAGAGAAAGTGTGTGTGAGAGAGAGAGTGTGTTGAGCAAGAGAAATTCTCACAGCTGCGCATTCGAATCAAAAGACATTGGAAGTTTCTCAAACTCGGTCTCACCATATTTCAGGACTCTAGTGTTTGCTAGTAAAAGAATTTCATTGTTGGTTGCGTGGAAATAACATCTAAACTACAAAAAAGCGAAGTAAAATAGTGTTTGGCTTCTACAAAAATAAACTAAAATAAGTAAAGTGTTATAGAACTAAAAATAATAATATTGATCAAGGAAGTGTAATCAAAAAGTGAAATATAAATCCTGTATTAACTCATGCTACGATGAATTCGGTGGATATAGTTGTCCTGTAAGCCAGTAATTTATTGGCTTTACTCAGAGGTAATTATAGAAATTTTTAAAGAGAAGATATTGGAAATCATTTGCAAAGTGATTTTCTTTATTCCTTTTTGGGTGTGAGTGATTTTCTTTATTCTGCCTTTTGTATTTGCTCGATGACTCATTCGAGTGCTGGCCGACACTCGTCTGCGTTTTATTGGAAGCATTGTGGATTGTGGAATTTTTCCCTTGGCTCTCTAAGTGTGTGTGAGGGGATGTGTGAAAGTCAAGAGGGTGTTGAAGGGGTTACACAAAACTATATGCATAAAATCAAAGTTCGAAAAAACAAAGTTATTCTAGAAAAAAACAAACAATTTGGGTTGAGAAACTTATGTTTAAAGTATTCAAAAGCAGCTTTTAAGTTTGATTTTATTATTTTTAAAATACAGAAACTTAAAAGAGGCGTGTTCTTTTTTAAAGCCGAATTTGCTGACTGTGAGACCTAAACAAAGTCTTGTTTAAATCAGAAAATCTTCTGAAAGGTTTAAATAATGTCCACAAAACACCAAGAAACCAATACGGACCCCACCCCTGAATTCAATACAAATTTCCCTGGCGACTTGCCGGGGCATGACTCATAGTTTGAAGCCACCACAAGAGCCAATGGAGTACGAGTACGAGTATGAGTACATGACCATTTCCAGTCCGTGGCAATTTAAAAATGACAGAGTGTTAGCCAGAAGTGGAAGAAGTCCCGAGCCAATTTACAGCCCACTCGAATGACTTGTCTTGAATTTGCTTATTTAGAGTATTCCCTTCCCTCCTCTACTTCCACTCCAGTTAACCGGAAACCAGGACACCCACTGAGAGCCAGGCCAAGATGTCGTCGGTTAAGGTGGCGGTGCGAGTGCGCCCCTTTAACTCGCGCGAAATAAGCAGGGAGTCGAAATGCATCATCGAGATGAGCGGGGCCACCACGGGTAAGAGTCCTAGATGTCTGGAAATTACATTTTTATAATGCAAAAACCCCTTGCAGCCATTACCAACCCGAAAGTACCACCCAACACAAGTGATTCGGTAAAGCGATTCAACTTTGATTACTCCTACTGGTCGCACGATGTAAGTGTATATAACTCTCAAACATTTAAGGCATATAAATAATAAAGGGTTGTTATATCAGCACCACGATGCCGACTTCTCCACACAATCGATGGTCTACAAGGACATTGGCGAGGAGATGCTGCAGCACTCCTTCGATGGCTACAATGTCTGCATCTTCGCTTATGGCCAGACCGGAGCTGGCAAGTCGTACACCATGATGGGCAGGCAGGAGGAGCAGCAGGAGGGCATCATACCCATGATTTGCAAGGATCTTTTCGGTCGCATACAAGAAACGGAGACAGATGAACTCAAGTATTCGGTAAGTCATGCGTATAAATTTGAGTTTAGGATAAATACTAATTCTTTCTATAATTTGTATTCCAGGTTGAGGTCTCCTACATGGAGATCTACTGCGAACGGGTTAGGGATCTGCTGAATCCCAAGAACAAGGGCAATCTGCGTGTGAGGGAGCATCCTTTGCTGGGTCCTTATGTCGAGGATCTATCCAAATTGGCCGTCACTGATTACCAGGACATTCACGATCTCATTGATGAGGGCAACAAGGCGCGGTGAGTGGTCTTGTTTTTAGTTAAAAATAACATATATTATAAAAATATTTGGTGTTGTTTTCCAGAACTGTGGCCGCCACAAACATGAACGAAACCAGCTCCCGTTCCCATGCCGTCTTTACCATCTTCTTCACTCAACGCCGTCATGATACTATGACCGATTTGACCACAGAGAAGGTCTCCAAGATAAGCCTGGTGGACTTGGCCGGATCGGAGCGAGCGGACTCCACTGGCGCCAAGGGAACACGCTTGAAGGAGGGAGCCAACATCAACAAGTCCCTGACCACTTTGGGCAAAGTTATCTCCGCTCTGGCGGAAGTTGTAAGTATTTCTTATATCAATCTTTGTTGAAATAATATAATTAATACACTTACTCATTCTGCTGCCTTCATAAACGACAGTCTGTAAGTATATTTGCCTCTTAAGGGCCTCAAATAGTTCCTAATATATTGATTTCTTACGATAGGCCTCCAAGAAAAAGAATGCCAAGAAGGCTGACTTCATTCCCTATCGAGACTCAGCTCTGACTTGGTTGCTGCGTGAAAATCTGGGTGGTAATTCGAAGACAGCCATGATAGCAGCCATCTCGCCGGCAGATATTAACTACGACGAAACTCTCAGCACTTTGCGGTAAGCTTAATATTAATTATAATATTATATAACATACTAATACGTAATACTAGCTATGCGGATCGTGCCAAGCAAATTGTGTGCAAGGCCGTGGTCAACGAGGATGCCAATGCCAAGCTTATACGCGAACTCAAGGAGGAGATCCAAAAGCTGCGGGATTTGCTCAAGGCCGAGGGTATTGAGGTGCAGGAAGGTGAGTCCCCCAACTATTTACGTAAGGTTACCTCCTAAGCTAGAGTACATTATAAACCCAGCCACACATCCAAAATTACTCGCTACACCTACATATATAAAAATAATAAAAACCAAAGAAACCCAAGCCTAAGTTAGTCCTAGTTCTAGTTACTAACTAGTAAGTTATGCTAGAGAAACAAAGAACAAATCCAAAACCCAAAACCTATTTCGTTTAGGACCCGATGGCAAGGTGGTGTGTGAGAAGCGCGATGCGAATAGTAAGTAAAGCCAACAGCAATTCAGCGCTAACCAAAATTCAAAGGCTTCACGTGCAACAAAATTGTTATAACCACAAAAATATATACAAAAATGTACAGTGCGTTTCAGAGCTTCATGAGCGAGTTGACAACCCTGAATGTTTAATTTACGCATAGTTTTGAAACGCACTGACCTTGTAGTTAACCACTGCCCATAATTATCTTGAAACTCTCTCTGTGTAAGTGTGCATTTGTAATGTGCTGTACCGTCAAAAGCTTCAAAACCAAATACCGCTTCAGGACGAATATATATCCCATATGATAATCACAATCAAGTCCTCTTTATGTTGCCTTCAAATACACCAAAAGAGCCTCCAGAACTGAACTCCTGCAACAAGGATCTTCAGCTGAAAATGTTAATGGCGTTTTATTTGAGTTGCCAAAGTAAAATGAAATCAAAGTAACGAAAGACAACTCCTCGCAGTCCTCACTGCTGCCAAAGCGGGAAAGTGGACAGGCCAGAGTTATGCAAGAGTCCCTCCTGAATCGGCATATTCGCTTCGTTCCGTATATATATATCTACATGTTCCTACATATCTCTATGTATTCCATAACCTTGATAACCTTAGCACGCTTATCACTGCGCTTGTGACTTTCGAAAGCAGTGAGAGATTCGATTCTCTAATCGCCTTCCTATTTTTGCAGAGGATGAACTCACCAAGTCCACGGTGATCAAGTCACCGAGCAAGTCTCGCAATCGCAATGGATCCACCACGGAAATGGCCGTGGATCAGCTGCAGGCCAGCGAGAAACTCATTGCAGGTAAGAGTAGAATTTAGTTTCGGATTAATTAATATAATACACATAATAAATTCCACTTAGAACTCAATGAGACTTGGGAGGAGAAACTCAAGCGCACCGAGGAGATTCGCCTTCAACGGGAGGCTGTCTTCGCCGAGATGGGCGTGGCCGTCAAGGAGGATGGCATCACAGTAGGCGTATTTTCGCCCAAGAAGACCCCGCATCTGGTCAATCTAAACGAAGATCCCAATCTCTCCGAGTGTCTGCTCTACTACATCAAGGATGGTTTAACCCGGCTGGGCACCCATGAGGCCAATCTTCCCCAGGATATTCAGCTCTCGGGGTCGCACATCCTCAAGGAGCACTGCACCTTTGAGAACCGAAACAGCACGGTGACCCTGCTGCCGCACAAGGACGCCATTATCTATGTCAACGGACGCAAGCTGGTCGAACCGGAGGTTCTCAAGACCGGCTCCCGTGTGATTCTGGGCAAGAATCACGTATTCCGCTTCACCAATCCGGAGCAGGCACGAGAGCTGCGCGAAAAGATCGAGGAGGAAAACGAGGCGGAGAACGAGGTGGAGAAGGCGGACACCCAACAGGTGGACTGGAACTTTGCCCAGTGCGAATTGCTCGAGAAGCAGGGCATCGATCTGAAGGCCGAGATGAAGAAGCGTCTGGATAACCTTGAGGAGCAGTACAAGCGCGAGAAGCTGCAGGCCGATCAGCAGTTCGAGGAGCAGCGCAAGACCTACGAGGCTCGCATCGATGCCTTGCAGAAGCAAGTGGAGGAACAATCCATGACCATGTCGATGTACAGCAGCTATTCGCCAGAGGATTTCCATCAGGAAGAGGACGTCTACAGTGAGTCATTTTAAAGTATATTTAAAATTATGTGATATTATGTTGCTAATCCACAGCCAATCCCATGTACGAGTCCTGCTGGACAGCCCGAGAGGCTGGCCTGGCTGCCTGGGCCTTCCGAAAGTGGCGTTACCACCAGTTTACATCTTTGCGTGACGATCTCTGGGGCAATGCCATATTCCTTAAGGAGGCCAATGCCATTTCTGTGGAGCTCAAGAAAAAGGTAGATCTCTTTTAATATTAAATTTGTTATTTCCTTAGTTTAATCCCTGGTAATTTTCCATTTCCAGGTGCAATTCCAATTCACTCTCTTGACCGACACTCTGTACTCTCCATTGCCGCCCGAGCTGGCCTCCAGTGTGGCTCCACTGCACCAGGAGGATGAGTTTGGAGCTCCACCCGTTTCCAAGACCTTGGTGGCCGTCGAGGTTACCGATACCAAGAATGGAGCCACCCACTACTGGTCCCTGGAGAAGCTACGGTAGGTCCTTCCAAGTCCAATGCTCGATTGCGATCTCCTGAACTTCCTCCTTCCTCACATTCATTTTTCTCTGCACTTTGGTTGAGAGTTAAAAGCTGGCTTTTGATTTGAGTTGGTCGTTATCCTTTCGTTGGTACGTGCATGGTGGTTGTAGTTCATCATGGATTCTAGTTTCTATCAAATGCTCTAGAATTTCTTGGTTCATTTGTGTAACTTTTGGCTATAATCGAAGCGAAGAAGATCACGCCGCCACCATTTACGCCTCAAGACTCATCGCCATCATTCGCCAAAGCCCGAATACAGCTTAGGTTAGGTTATTTGAACAGATGTTGATTTGTACTTTTTCGGTTCTCTTACTACGAATCCCGCGACCTGTAACCTGTGCCCTCGAAACCCCAATCCCACAATCCCCGTTTCCTACTCATTTTTGTACACCACCAAGCTATCGCCTTGAGCTGATGCGACAGATATACAATGTCGAGAGCCCGCCATCGTCCATGCTGTTCGATACGTCCGGCATGGGGGAGGTACTGATCGGAGCGTTGATGGGACCACCCAGCCAAGATCTGCATCCCGGGCAGCAGCAGCAGCCGCCAGTCGAGAGCGAACGTGGCCGCCTGACACTGGCCAATCTGATACCTTCTAGGTGTGCTTTGACCGCAGGTTTCATTTGTATATAGACGTGTGTGTAGAAAACTATCCTTAGTTGTAGTTGCATGGCTTTTCATATAAATTCGGCTTCTGATTTCTGGGGGTTTCAAGCTTGCTGTGACGCTGTCTTCCGCACCTCTTTTCCTATGCAAATTTGAATATAATTTATTAGGATTCCCTCTCAAATTCTTCGTGCTAATTCCGAACTGAATGTGTTTTTTAGGCAACGCTTGGAGCTGATGCGCGAGATGTACCACAACGAGGCGGAGATGAGCCCCACATCGCCGGACTATAATGTGGAGAGCCTCACTGGCGGCGATCCCTTCTACGATCGGTTCCCCTGGTTCCGTATGGTGGGGCGGTCGTTCATCTACCTGAGCAACCTGCTCTATCCGGTGCCCCTGGTCCACAAAGTGGCCATTGTCAACGAGCGTGGCGATGTTCGTGGCTACCTAAGGATTGCTGTACAGCCTGTCCTAGACGAGGAGTCCATTGACTTTAATAATGGAGTGAAGCAATCGGCTCGTTTGGTCTTCAATGAGGACGATGCCAAACCCAAGTATCGAGCTCTCAACGAGAAGGATGATGTCCAGCGGTATATCGATAATGGAGGTCTAGATAGCAAGCTGGAGGGTACGTCTATCGAAGATTTGGCTTATTTACACGATTTTATATTGTTGGTTCCTTAACAGAACTCGAAGATGTAGATTCTGGTCGCGGCATCGACTCCAATTCCGCTTCCGAGTGTCACGAGAATGCCGAGGAGCCCGGCGAGCATTTGCAGGTGGGCAAGGAATTCACCTTCCGCGTCACCGTACTTCAGGCCACAGGCATTGGCGCCGAGTACGCTGATATATTCTGTCAGTTCAAGTAAGTAACCCATTCGAGTTTGTCTTGTAAATGTGTATTTGATAAGGATTAATCGTTACAGCTTCTTGCATCGTCACGAGGAGGCTTTCTCCACTGAGCCCGTCAAGAACTCAGCTTCGGGTGCACCATTGGGCTTCTACCATGTGCAGAATGTAAGATTACTCCTTCTCCTGCAGAGTTCTTAGTCACAACATTTAAAATACTTTCAGATAACTGTACCCGTGACCAAATCCTTCATTGAGTACTTGAAGACTCAACCCATTATGTTCAAGATCTTCGGGCACTACCAGACGCACCCCTTGCACAAGGATGCCAAGCAGGAGTTCGTTTCCCGGCCACCACCACGTCGCATGCTGCCACCGAGCATACCCATCAGCCAGCCGGTGCGCAGTCCCAAGTTTGGACCCCTACCGTGTGCACCCACGTCCACGGTGTTGGCCAAGCATGATGTTCTTGTTTGGTTTGAGATCTGTGAGCTGGCGCCTAATGGAGAATATGTGCCATCGGTTTGTACCATTATATAGCATTACCCGTGTAGAAACTAAACCAAATATAACTCTTTTTACAGGTGGTAGAGCACAGCGATGATCTTCCCTGCCGTGGCCTGTTCCTGCTGCATCAGGGCATCCAGCGGCGCATTCGCATCACTATCGTTCATGAGCCCACAGCCGAGGTTAAGTGGAAGGATATCAATGAGCTGGTGGTGGGACGTATACGCAATACTCCAGAGTCATCCGACGAGCAGGATGAAGATGCCTGCGTGCTGTCGCTGGGTCTGTTCCCCGGCGAGGTGCTAGAGGTCCCCGGCGATGATCGCTCCTTCTACCGCTTCGAGGCTGCCTGGGACTCGAGTCTGCACAACTCGGCGCTGCTTAACCGGGTCTCCCAGGGCGGTGAGACCATCTACATCACCCTGAGCGCTTATTTGGAGGTGAGTCAAGGAAACTCATAAAATGTTTATAGAATTTTTTATAAATAATCTATTTTTCAGTTGGAGAACTGCGCACGCCCGGCCATAATCACCAAGGACCTAAGCATGGTCATCTACGGCCGCGACGCTCGCACCGGTCCCCGCTCTCTGAAGCACCTGTTCTCCGGACAGTATCGCAATCCGGAGGCCAATCGGCTCACCGGCGTCTACGAGCTGGCGCTGCGCAGAGCATCCGAAGCAGGTAGTCCAGGTAGCAATTCTCATTGTAGTTGTACTCGTACTCGGTCCGCTTGCACTCGCTTGCCGAATCTCTGGAGCTGGCCCCCATTCACTTGGTGTTTTTGCCTTTTCTCTTTGCAGGTGTGCAGAGGCGTCAGCGTCGTGTGTTGGATACCAGTTCCACCTATGTGCGGGGTGAGGAGAATCTTCACGGCTGGCGGCCAAGGGGAGACTCCCTGATCTTTGACCATCAGTGGGAGCTGGAGAAGCTCACCCGGCTGGAAGAGGTGGGCCGCATGCGGCATCTGCTTCTGTTGCGCGAACGCCTTGGCATGGACACCAACCCCAATCCGACCACCAAGACAGAGAAGGATGTGTGCAATCTGGCTGCCCGGGCCGCCACCTCGCCCGTACACATGGTCATTCCACAGTCGCCGCAGACTCCGGTCAAGGATCCGCAGCAAATCATTCCAGAGCGAGAGTACAACCAGCGGGAGCAGGATCTCATGCTCAAGTGCTTGAAGCTGGTGCAGGGTGAGCTCTGAAACTGATTCTTCCACTCTGTCAGTTGCTAAGTATCTGCTTTCAGGACGCTACACCAAGAGCGAGGCCAGCGACACGCAGACCCAGTCGGATGTGTCGCCCAGCGATGAGGGATGTGCCGACATGACCGTCAGCTGCATTTCCAGCAACTCAATGGAGTAAGTAGTCGCTTAACCACCTCGCCAACTGCATCCACACGATAGCACCTTCCATCTTAGTTAGCTTGCATCCATATTCGGCTTTCTTGGTTTATTAGAGCAAACGAAATTGGCACTACACCACAGCACACAACATGCTACATCAGTCCACCACACTAACCCATCATCCACGCTCCCATCCTGACCTCACAAGAACACTCTGTACACCACGAAACTGCTTTTCGCCGGGTGCATCCTCTCGTCAGAATATTGCAAACAAATTTGTGTTTAAAGACCATATTTACTTGTTTATAAATCAACTTGTTGAGCTTAATGCGAAGAGTTACACTTGAGGCCCTTGGCTTCTATTGGAACACACGATGGGTTTCCACAACTTGCTGCTTAACTCCTTGTGGACACTCCGTGCGCAAGATGCATAGTTCAGACTGCTCCTCAAAGACATAGTCAGGCTTACACACGCAATTTACGCCACAGAAGCTGGGACATTTCTGCGATATGAAGGCACAGGTTTCGGGACAAACTCCGGCACACCTCTTTCTCGTGGCGTTGTCACCACAAAAGCCAGGAAATGGATTCCATATGTACTTCTCGCGATCCGGTTCCGGGTCCACAGCATGGTGTAGAACGATTTCCTCATCAAAGCTAGTAACTATCACCATTTTCATGAACAAAGCCGTTGTCAGCAGCAAACAAAGGGAAATTAGCACCCGCGCCATTATAGAAACCAGAAGCAACTGGAATTAATCGATTCAGTCTCCGCCTTATATTGTTGCCAGCAGCTACTTCCATGTAATTGCCTCCTCCATTCGATCATCGCAGTGCAAACATCTAACAAAAATCGACCATTGATCGCTCATGTTCCTTCCTAATAACTCGAGATACTCAAAATACAAAAAACTTCCAATATTTTATTTGTATGTTTTCCTTTTTTCGGTTTTCTTTTACACAACAAAAAATTAGAAACAACAAATTTGTAATTCGACGCAGGTAATTTTCTGTTCTATCCAAAGAACCCAAAACCTTAAATAAACCAACTCACCTCGTGAGGCCCTGGCTAATTGCTCTTGTTTTGCCCCAACCAGATTATGTTCGCCGGATCGGGCCGATGCACCGAACGGCTGGGAGGCCCCAGCCCCGGCCACACAGCCGGCTCTGCCGTTGCGTCTCTATGTGCCGGAATTGGAAGAGATCCGCGTCAGTCCTGTGGTGGCCCGCAAGGGGCTGTTGAACGTCCTGGAGCATGGCGGTTCCGGCTGGAAGAAGCGCTGGGTGGTAAGTAACCTTTGGGTTAGAGAAGAGTTTTGTTTTTTAATTTAAAACGTTCTTCTTGTAGATTGTTCGTCGCCCTTATGTGTTTATCTACCGATCGGAGAAGGACCCCGTTGAGCGGGCTGTCCTGAATCTGGCCACCGCTCAGGTGGAGTGCAGCGAGGACCAGGCAGCCATGGTCAAGATACCTAACACATTCAGGTGGGCTTAATTCTCCTCTTAATTTATTGTTTCTTATTGAGTAAAACAACAAACCATTCATAATTTCAGTGTGGTGACCAAGCATCGTGGCTATTTGCTGCAGACTCTCGGCGACAAGGAGGTGCACGACTGGCTGTATGCCATTAATCCCCTGCTGGCCGGGCAGATCAAGTAGGGTTTCCTTACCTAAGCCTTTTAATTGTATTAATTTAAATTCCCTTCTTAGATCCCGCTTGGCGCGTCGAACCTTGGAGCCGGCCAGCCAGACGGCCTCTCAGATCCAGGCCAGCAGTGCGGCGAATGCCAACAGTGCGAACAAATGAGATACGATCACGATGGAATCCGTTTTGGTTTACTGAGACGCAGGCTATGGCTGGCTGCAGCGCCTGAGCATCGCCCGACGACTGGTCAGGCGGAGATCGCAGCGGCTGGCAACTGATTGAGGGTATAGCTTGGATTCCATCGGTGTAGTAGGATCTAGAAAATAATGAAATCGAATGATCAAGTCAGCTAATTATGATAGTTATGGGAGGAGAAACCAAATGCAAAGCGTACGTAATTATTAAGTAGTTCAACAACAACAACCATGGATTAATGGGTTTATGGATCATTATTATGTATTATGTATTTCGTGATTAGTTGCAGCTCCAATCAGACACGGATAGCCTACTTTTTAGAACCCGTCTTATGGTTAAGTTCTTGGACAATTCTGTAAATAGCCTTTGTTGGATTCGATTGTATAAATGTTTGGTATTTAGTTAGAGGATCGTTCTTAGTTTGAGTTCCCAGCGTGATATTATGTTGATCAGTTTAGATTGTATTGGATTCCCTTCTCAAATATATGCGACAATTATGTAATGATGCTTGAGACACACACGTATATGCATTTTAAAGGAGCAACTAAAGCAAAAACAGATATATATATATAAAGAATTAATGTATAAAACCCTATATATTTGCTGTTTATACACAAATTTTCAAATACTTGTATCTTGTATTGTTTAACCGACAGACGGAGGAGCAGGCAGCGCAGCCAGAGATGATTAATGATACCAAATATGTGTGTGTGTGTTAAAGGAAGACCGTACAGTATATAGGATATAGCTCAGCAGAATTGCGAAATCTCTATAAAGATAACGATTATTGTTAGATCTATATATATACAAATATATATACAAAAGCAACCAGAACTATACGCGAATGAAACTATTTTACACACCAGAGTTACGAACGCTGCTATAGGAACAGTTGTTGCCCCCGCCCCCACATTGTCGACTGTTGTTGACGGCTTTTAAGGCTTTCCCCCACAGTTTCGCTTCTCCTACAATGCTCCCACTCGGAACCACCTGCAAAAGCTTCAAGCAAGAACACAACGTTACGGAACAACCAATTGTAGTTTTGATAAGAGTCTTAAATTATAGTATGCAATGGCCACCTGTACATTTCCCAAGAACTAAAACTGAATCTTTGCTTTTGCTTTACCTCAGTCAAGGAAGGGTTTTGACATTTCATTTGCGTTTTGCCTTCGGTTGGAGCACGAGCTTAGGTCAGGTTAATGGATCAAATTTGGGGGAGACAATGGAGCTTCGCTTGTGCCCGGATCACAAGTCCCGAGGCTCCCCAATTGTTGATGGGATTGCTTTCGTCCGTATCCGTCACGGAAACGGAGCGTTAAGCGATCGTTGAAGGGATATTGGATATAGGGTCGGCGTTTTTGGGTTTGAGTTTATTGTAGCAAAATGTAAACATTTGTTAAACTATTGAATTAATTTCGAATTGTAACATATTAGAGAATTGTAATTACAATAATCATTATACGAGCATTATATATTATCTGATATATCTATGTAATAACCTTTTGGCCCGGTTTGAATTTACCAAAAAACAATTGAATTGCACACACGGAAGACACACAGAGCAGCTAGCAATTAGCAAGGCGAGTTAACGAGCATAAACTCCACTTATATATGTATGCGTATATAGTACATACAAAATACATTTCAAAATCTATCTAAATATACACATCGGCTATATATATATAAATGAGATGATTGCCTGGCAAACGTTTCAAATGACAGATTAGACCGAAAGGAGCAGCAGAACCAATGCAAGGATTACCAGTTGGTATCAATGAAGCCCCCGACAAAAAAAAAAAAAAAAAAGACGGCAAAGAAAACCCTATGCTATGTGTATGTATAATCCAAAACAAATTGATATATGCCAGGGCGTATCACTATTAAAGAAATATAAAATAAAACGGCTTTAAATAAAATCTGTAAATTACCAAATTTCTTTGATTTTCTACATACTCTGGTTAATCGTTAGTATATATTTTTAGTTGTATAAAAGCGGAGCATACAAAATGAATTTTATTCAGTTAGCTATAGGCTTAATTCGTTCCATGAAACCTGGAGTCAGTTTATCAGAAACCCTTGCATCATGGAAAGCTTCAAGACAGTGTGGCTACTTGGTTTTCTGTTGGTAAAATGACCTTTGCTCTAAACACAACTAAAAGTTAAATCAAGCATTTTATTTAAATAGATTTTTCAAGTCAGCTTAGTGAGATGTCACAGCTTCAGTCCAAAACATATGCTCACCTGTGCTGAGATCATTTCGAAGGGCATTGCAGAAATCAGCAAAGAGGTCATGCCCAGGGTCTCGGAGTTGTTCGAGTGCACGCGCTTTAAGCCAAAGGACACCTTAGATGATCTCGATACCCCGCGTTTCAGGGCACTGGTCGGCGCCTTCCTATTGAAGCTCGTCCAAGGACCAAGCTGTCTCGATACCTTTGCAGAAGGCATGGCAGAGCTAATGGAGCCGCATAAGGCCCAATTCAATAAGCATAGCTGCGCCTATTTGTTTGTTGTTCCACAATGTTGGCCCAGAAAGTAAATATTAAAGTAAATAATTGACAAAGATTGTACATTTATTCGTTTAAAATACTTTTTTATTTTTGGTTTTTCCATAGTCGGGGATGTTTACTATCTGTATCTGTTAGTATCTTATATATCCAGGAGAGTATGCTTGACTTTTTCAGAATTAAACGTACAAGTGCCTTAGGGCAAATAGGCGTACTGAATCAAATTATATATTCTTACTATATTACTTTTTTAATGTCTAAATACAATACAATAAGCATGCACAATCGATTAAGTTTTTTAATGGCAAAGAAGTACGAAAATGTACTCACAGCTTCCATTAGTTGTACCTTGACATATCTCAGAGATGGGAAGTAGGAAGATTTTATTTACACTCTCTTGTGTGGCGGTAAGATCTTCCTTAAGATCCTTTTTAAATAAATAAAATAAAACAATATATTTTCATAGCTTTTAGCAAGCACCTGTGGATACACATATAATCTGAAAAAAGTGGGCGTTTGTCTGCAGATTGTAACCGAAGCCACGTCCTCTGCAGCCTACCATGTCCTGCCATTGTTCCATGATCTCACCCAATGTATTAAGTACCGAAACCACATGGACCTGGATAAATTGTCCTTTCTCATGTTCGGCATGGTGATCTACGGTTGGCTGCAAAGCTTAGCTCTGGAAGTCAATTGCCTTTGGGCCATGCAGGATCGACTAAGGCAAATCCTGGATCCTCATTTGCAGCGACTTCACCAATACGAATGCATGTACATGGGCTTGCCCTCACATTGCATACCAAAATGATTTAAAGAAAATTAAATAAAGTCTTTGACTGGAATGCAGACTATAAAATTGTTGTAAAAGCATAGCGAATTAGCTAACATCTGCTCAAGTGTTACAGCTGAAAGTAAAAATATTCATAGTCATTCGTCAGCATGCCGAGGGTGAAGTTGACTCTGTTGCTGAGCTCTTTGCTCGTAAGTTGATCCAGTAAGCAGCCTCAACCCTTCTTCACTGCCTTAACCCCTTCCCCCTTACAGCTCTTACAAATAGTGGCAATTGAAGCACAAAAGATAAACCTGGTCAAGATCAACAAATGCTTGAAAATTGCATTGGAACTAACAAGTGCTGTGGCCGCTAAGATTGTGCCGGTGATCAAGGAAACGATTGATTGCGTTGACTACCAGGTCAAAATAAACACTGATCGTATGAACTTGATGCAGTTAGTCTTGTTGGTCTACCAGTTCTTCGTGTATGCCCTGAACAACCGATTGAACTGTCTGACGCACTCCTATATGTCACTGGCTGCCATCACGACTCCTTACACAGACGCGTTGGGCTCCATGAAGTGCCTCTATATGTTTGTTCCGGATCCTTTGTGCTGAAAAAACTAGAGACTGGCAGAAGACCTACAATAATTTTAACCCAAGCAAATAGAATTTGGCAGGATTATGGGTTAATAAATAAATAAAACTTTATTAAAGTATAAGTTTTTGGTAAATCAAAGATCTAAAGTTGCTGATACTTTTTATTTATTATTTATTTTATTATATTTAAAGACTGAAGGATAAGAGATTTCCTAAAAATATGCAGAAATAATATTTCCTTCTTGCTTTTTAAAACTACTAGAAATCCTAACCAAAATTGTATAAGTTTGCAACTATTGCTTTATGACCTTGAAAGTAAATAGGTAAAATAATGAATTACAAGTTACAAAGCGAAACAAATTCATATTGAAGCCCTAAACACGTTTTAGCGTAAAATCTGCTGTTAGAGCTGCCAAGACGCAGGACGAATGCGATTATCCTGAGGCCTATAAATAGGGCAAGGGGTGCAGCGTGCCAGAAAGGTGCTTCCGGACTCTTTTAGATAGAAGTAATCCAAAACCCCAGCTCCAATGAAACTGCTTACGTTTACCCTAGTGCTAGGCTTGCTGGCTGTAAGTAGTCTCTTGAAAATTCAAAATATTCAATTTAATTTTCATCATATTTTTGTATACCCAATGACAGTTCGCATCTCAGAGTCAAGCCCAAGAACCTGACTGGGATAAACTTTTAAAGTGCGCCAAGGTGAGCGCCAAAGTGGCTGCCGGATTTGTCAGGGAATCGGTTCCGGAACTGCGAACTTATCTGAACTGCATCGACTTCACTCCGCCACCGAATCCCTCAAACTGCCTTCTGGGATACGTTAAAATAGCTTACGAGCTGCTGAAACGCAGCGTCGACGGGAACATTAATTGTCTGGTGGATCCTCTTAAGAGAGGTGTCGCTTACCTGAAGCCTAACATAGCCGATATTGACAAACTGAAATGTATCCAATAATACGTCTAAATTTATTGTCAATGTTTAAATAAAGTTTAGAGCAGCTTTCAGCTTGCGAAATTTATGTAGAGTGATCGTATTTAAAAAATAAGTTGACTCAAGGCCAAGCCCCTCGTTTTATTATACCCTTGCAGGGTATTATAATTTCAGTCAGAAGCTTGCAACGCAGTGAAGGAGACATTTCCGACCCATTAATGTATATATATTCTTGATCAGCATCAACACCCGAGGCGATCTAGCCATGTCCGTCTGTCCGTCTGTGCGTCTGTCCGTTTCTACGCAAACTAGTCCCTCAGTTTTAAAGCTACTATATCATATAGCTGCCATAGTAATGTTGGACAAATATTACGTATACGTAATGTTAAACCGAATTTTTATATGTATAAATGTTGTTTACAATTCCTGTTAGTTTTACTTTCCATTTGATAACATTTTATTAATTCATAATTATCCAATTGTAAGCTGCAAGGGTATACAAACTTCGGCGTGCCGAAGTTAGCTTTTTTTATTGTTTTAATATAAATTCATTAAGAACTCATTGTTGCTTAAAGAAATACAACAAATGATCTATTTTATACATTTCCAATGCAATACACATAAAAAAAAAGTTACATTCTGAAATGTTTACTTGGTGCTCTGCTTGAGGTAAACCTCATAATCTCTTCTTGCCAGGCTCAGGTTTGTCCTCGAAAGTCAAATTTGATCCATGACCGTGATCCATAGCAAGTGGCGCATCTATAGAAAATTAGGATAACCAATTGATTTGGTTAACAATCCTATAAATAGGACAGCTGAACCCATAGAGACTCAAAGCCCATTCCGTTCCCAATCCCTTAAGAATGAGCGCGTTCAAGGCAATTTTTTTGCTAAGCCTCTTGGCCGTGAGTACCATAATCGTATTAATATAGATGCAAATATATTTATATAAATAACCCAATTCACTTGAATAGATCTTTTTGGCCCCCAGGCAGACCGAGGCCCAGGGCGTTATCAAGCCAGAATGGAGTAAGTTCGCCAAGTGCTCCCAACTGTTAATCGAATCGGTGTCGCATCTGGCCAGAAACGTTGTTCCGACTGTCCAGGAAATAAATACCTGCACCGGATATGTAGTAGTGATACCTCCCAGAAACTCACGAAGCCCCTTATGGTATGCAAAAATTTCGTTGGAGTTCCTCAAGAAGTTTATCCTCGATAAACCCGACTGTGTGCCCAAGCTACTGAACAAGGTGTCGGCGACCCTTCAGCCATATGTAAACCAAATCCAAAGCGTGGGTTGCTTGGACGAGGATGACTATTTCTATTAAATAGAAAAATGTGTGTAAATTGTAGCTAAACAAATTCCAATAAAATGGTAAAATGCATGGCTTTCATGTTAGCACAAGTATATACTATGATCATGTATTCTATAAGCTTTGAGTTTCATATTAGCAAAAGAAAGATCCTTTTAGCAGAGACTTTTGTCAGATGAATTAATTGAATTATGTTCTTATTTACTTAACTTACTTAACTCCTGAAAAAACCGTTATTTCATTTTCAAGGTCCCTGGATCAGACCCTAATAGATTAGATTAGATATGGCTTAGGGGTCATGCGGAGGCGACAAATTGCGAATAAGGAATGCCCGTCGGCATCACTAAAGCGATTATTCCGAGGCCTATATATAGGGCAAAATGGCCGCGTGCCCCTAAACGTGGGTCAGAAGCCGTCTAAGAGGAAGCCACGATGCATTTAATTAAGGTAGCATTTTTGCTGAGCTTTTTGGCTGTGAGTATGCCCAGCGGAAAACTGTATTACGATTCTGATCCGACTCCCTCCTATAGCTGTGCCTAAGGCCCCAGGCCGAGGCAGCCATAAGTGCCAAGCTGAACAAGTATCTCGCTTGTGCGGAGGTGGTCACCGAAAGCATTGCCAAGTTGCTCGAGAATTCTGTGACGGCCATCAAGGTGCTGTCCGATTGCTCTGAGTTCAAGCCGCAGCTGAAGCTGAATGGCAGCGTCATCAGATTCGTAAGGATGGCCTACCATTTCGTAACAAAGGTCCTTACTGAGAAGCAGAGCTGCCTGCTCGGTTTGTTCACCTCGACCGTGTCCCTAATCCGACCGTCTGTAGCCGAGTTTGATCAGCTGAATTGCTTGAACGCAGACTTCTAAAATAACATTTAAAATCTTTCTGTTAGATGTATCTTGTTTGGAAATATATCTATACACAAATTTCTTAGCTGGGGTTGCCAAAATAGTTTATGTGCATTAAAAATTTCAGTGGGTTATTGATAAATGAAATTGATTTCTTAATTAGGAACTCTACTTGCAAAAATGATGCCTACTTTCGACACATTCTCATAATTCAGACCATGAAAAATCCATAAGAAGAACAGTTTAATAATATTTATTAAACCATAATTAAAACTAACTTGTAATCTTCTTTTTTATGTACAAAATACGATTTATTTTAGAGTCAATGGCTAAAATCAGCATCAAAGTGAAGATAACTGAAAAACGTAGAACTTTATTAAAGCAAGTTAATTTTAAAAAATGAAAACTTACGTAAAAGTCGAAAAGTAGTCATTTTCGTGTATTTCGAAAGCTCGCAAACCTACCTTTCTCACCACTTTATATAGCAAACTGGCGACAAATTCGTGACTATTTAATTTTCGATAAAGCCCTGAAAACGCAAACACAATTATTTGGGAGTACCTGCAATCTGGCTGGGGGAACGTGACTGAGTTGAGGGAAAAATACAGAGAAAACGCATTCGCTGGCCAGGTAAGTCCTACAGTTGCCAGTGGCACCTGCTAAGTAATTACTTCAATTCCATGGTCCAAATCCCTTCCATTGTGGCTATGAAATTCCATGACAACCGAAGGTGGCCACGCTCAGTGATGCAAATCCCAGGCAGAATGCCATCGCATAAGCCCCGACAAGCAGCCCGAGTGCTGAGTGCTCCACGAGAGGATTTGGGTCCGTACAAGTACAAGAGATTCCGTAGAAGATCCGCTGTAATTAGGCGAGTTGTCGCCGTCGTTTGCCATTTGGCCATGGCTCCCCCGACAATACCATCTTCTCTTCTCTTCCTTTTTTTTGTCCGCTCCTCGAATGAATAATTCAACAGTCCAGCAATGCCGCAGGTCTCCCAGCTTCCCAGCCGCGGGACCATATCGGTTGCCGGCCATAATCGAGGTCAGTGAAATCAAATCGCGCCAACCAAGTGCTTAGCACTTGCTCAGCGGCCTGTGGAGGAACTGGAATTGGATCTGCAACTACGAGTGGATGTGGTCGTGGAAGCTCTGCTCCCTTGGCTCTGGCAGCGGCTCCACTTTCAGTGGCCAAAAGCGGCCATGGGATCTTCCTCCTCCTCGTTGTCGGTTGCTTTTGTTTCCGTCAGCCAAAATCACAGCCACTAAAAATAGACAACAATTAAATGCAAATCAATTGCATTGATTTTCTCTCGATACTCAAGTACAGGAGGTTGTGCCTTGTAAAGAAAAGTTGTGGAAAAGAGCAAGAAAATTAATATTTATTATATTAAAAAAAACCTTAAATGCACAAAGATTGAAAATGTGTAGTATAGAAATCTACTAACAAACCATATCTTGGGTATGATGAGTGTTTATAAGTACTATTAAATTTACTATTAAAATTATTTAAGGTGCATTAGAAAAGGTTTCTAGAAATTCAATTGTCTTATGCACTCCTCACTGTTCTTGGCAAACCTTTTAGACACTGACATTGTCCCCGAATCCGCCTTAGCTTCCCAATTAGCAGCTATAAAAGCCACCAAGATGCGCCACAAACGCCAGACGTTAAAGTGACTACCGTCCGTTGCTATCGGGACTCAGTTAAAGCCTGAGATTCAGCTTCATCCCAACAGCTTCTGCTAGTACCCCACTGTTGAGATCGCCATGGTGTTCGACTCGAAGATTAGGGTGCCCAAGTACGACTCGGATGCGTTCGACAATGTCGAGTACGAGCTGCAGTTCACGTACACGCTGGAGACGGATCGCCGGATCATGAGCTTCTACGATGCCATGTGGGGCATGGAGGTGTCCGGCGGCAGCGATCAGTTCGAGCCGCTGACCATTGTCAATGTCTCGCCCACGGGCCTGGCCAAGCGCGGAGGAATGCGGGTGGGCGACGAGATCACCCAGATCAACGATGTGCCAGCCCTGGAGATGACCTTCAACGAAGCCCTTCAGATGTTCCGAAAGAACCCGCGCTACGTTCGCGTCTATGTTAGGGGGTGAGTTATATCTCCCATATCTCTAAAAATATTAATTTCACTTACTAATTACTCCGATATTTATTTTTATCAGTGACGACGATGCCCCAGGCGAGGAGGACTGGACCTGCGACTGCTGGTTCAAGCCCAGGAAGCCCTGGCGTCGCGACTTCACCCCCATTCAGTGGACCTTCCCCTGGAACGATCGCCGCAAGCCCGTCTACAAGGAGTCCAACTGCTTCATGGTACCCAGCAAAATGGAGGAGAAGATTCGGGCCAGGCGTGCTGCCACCTCGGCTGTCCACAAGAAGGAGGACGCTGCTCCGCACACCCGCTCGCTGACCCCAACGCCCAGGCCCAAGAACCAGCCGGGACCCAATCTTCTGGAGTCCGTGCTGAGGCCCCGAGGACCTCCACCGCGGGACGTTTAAGTAGGCGATCCGTAGGATGAAGCTGACTAGGAAAACAGGCAGCGCTGGAAACGCTGCAGTGTCTGAGGATTCTCAAAGGAAGAATGTCCACGTAAATGGCAGGCAGGCAGCTGTGCCCTAAATTTGCTTGCCGAAGGGATTGGAAAAGTGTTCGCAATGGAGCACTGTCCAAACCAGGTCCATTGCTTCGAAGGTATACCCAAAAATAATTGAAATGCCATTTAAAACGTTGAGCAGAGATTAAGAAAAGGGTCCCTTTGAACTTTGTCGAAATGCTGCTCTTGTATAATATAGAATATATATAGAAAAATTATCATCTAAAGTCTAGGTAGAAGGTGATATTGTCTTTGTATTATATTTTTACATTTTGAAAATGAACGCTCCGAAATAAAAAGTGTTACTTATCGGTGAAACGAGAAAATGTTTGTTAAGATTATATGGTATATTTGAAAGGTCACAAGCTAATCTATTGGTAACACTTGCTTTTCCTATAGCTTATTTAAATCTAGTCATAAATTCACGCCATAATAAAGTGCATCAGTATTCAATATTTAGTTTGCCATCATGAAGATCGTCGTCTTGCTGGCGGTGTTCATCCTCTGCCAGATTCCACCTGGACATTCTAGAGATATTTATTTGCCCTGCTATACAGGCGAGTTGTACTACACTTGCGCGGATTTATGCAGATGGGGCTGCAATCGGGTCTACGAAGTGTGCCTCTCGCGGTGCAAAAGTGGATGCGGGTGCGGCAGGAGGTCCCTAATAATGTACGCCCGCAACCAATGTAAGTTATTACGCAAATGCTGAAAATGAAAATGAAAACATCTACAATTCTGAACACTTAAATAAAATATTTTTTCGATTTTTTTTCCGTATGCTTTTATTAGTAAATTTAGATTTTAATGGGAAATAGGTATATAAATTGAGACATTATTATTCTTATAAATTTTGAAAATCAAGACTCCGAAAGAAAACGTGTTATTTTTTACTGACACGGCGCAAGGGTTGTTATTATTATTTATTTAAAATGTCAAAAGCTAATCGATTGGTTATACTTGCTGCACTTATACAAGATTTAAATCTAGATATAAATTCACGCCGTAGCACAGTGCAAAAGTATTCAATATTTAGTTGGCCATCATGAAGATCGTCGTCTGGCTGGGGGTGTTAATCCTCTGCCAGTTTCTACCTGGACATTATGGACTTTATCTCCCCTGCAGTTCAGGCGAGGTGTACTACAATTGCGAAGACTTCTGCAAATGGGGCTGCAGATGGAAGCATCATGTGTGCCTCGCGCAGTGCAAACGTGGGTGCGGATGCGGCAGAAAGGTCTTAATACAGACGGACGGCAGGGAATGTGTGCAATTACAGATATGCACGGATTAAAAGTAATGCAACAATGATAACATCTACAATTTTCAAAATTTGAGTAAAATTTGTTTTCAAATTTGTTCAATACTTTTTTATTCGTGAATTATGATGACACTGCATATTTGTGGGCCTTCATTTACCACCAAGATGGCATTAATGGAGCACAGTATTTTATTTATCTTTTAAATTGTATACATTTGGAAACTCAACGGTCCGAAAGAAAACATGTTTCTTTTTAGGGAAAAGAAGCTGGGGCTTACTTAAGACTATATGGCGTCTTTGAAAGGTCACAAGCTAATCGATTGGTTACACTTGCTGTACTTGTACATTTATACAAATTATGAATAAATTGAGTTAAAAAGAAGTAGTCAATATTTGCTGCCATAATGAAGGTCGTCGCCTTGGTGTTTATTCTCTGCCTGGTTCTACCAGGACTTTGTAAAGAGCTTAGGATCCCCTGCTATGGTGAGGTGTACTACACTTGCAAGGATTTTTGCCGAAGGAACTGCGCCCAGACCCGTAATGTGTGCCTCAGGGAGTGCAATCGTGGATGCGGTTGCACGGAGGCCTTGATTGTTCTGGACGACGGTGGATGTATGCCATTACAGAAATGCGAACCTAAAAATAAATGATTATTTTAATTAATAAATTATTAATGAAGGTTATAATAAACCAATGAATTCTGAATTAACTAAATGACTTTTATGATGAAAATGAAAAGCAAACATTTGTTTGCGCCTTCAATTAGTGGAAGTAAATAATAGTAAATAAATTAGTGCAAGTGCGGAATGTCCTCGGGCTGTGTGCGATGAGTAAAGGCGAAACAGTGGCTAAATGAGAGACACCGCAGGCATTTATCTTTATCGTAATTGGATTTTATGGCTTTGGAATTCAATATAATCATCTTGTGTGTATTTATTTATAGGTTCTGTATGAATTATAGTTTACATTTTGATCTTTTTCCTACTTCAGACATTTTCTGGTCGTTTAGTATAATATATTTATGAAATTAATTGGCCTATGGTTGTTGTTTGGTGCATGATAATTTAAGTGAAAGCATTCATCCGTTTTGGAAATCCGAAATTTCCCTCTCCCCCCGGCAACAAAATGCTAATTGCCGCTCTGAGCGAAATACACATCCATGTATATGTGGCACGTTTGCACAGCCATGAATCAGGAATGCTATGTTGGCCAGATGGGAGGGCAAACAATGGCGGTTGAAATGCAAATCGGGCGAATCTCGTCTCATTTGGCTCCACTTTCCGCCCAGCAATGTGGAGCAACTTTCTGGAGATGCGTTTTATGAAGCATATAATTCAATTTCCATTATTCAAGGCAGCGGGGAGTGCTGTTGTTCATGTTGCTTTTCCTGGCAACCCTAGAATGTTGGTTTACAAAAGCAAATGCCGCATTATTTACACTGAGAAGAAGGAATATGCAACACTATCCGATCGTCTGTTAATTTGTTTATTGAAATAAAGGATGATTAAAGTTAGGGATCTTTATCTTACTCACTTATAGACCTATTTACATATTATTCTGTGGAAACAAAAAAATATATTTTTCACTCATTTATATACCCTGATTTTCTCTCAGCTTAGCATTTCTACTCGAACAAGGAACTTCCCTTGGGGGTCTTGGCTTTTCCCCGTGTTTCTGCTGCGTTTAATTGAATGAAAGACGGAGGCTTCAAGTTGATGAAGTCCTTAACCCAATCGTGCGGTGGGAGCCATTTCGCAGCCAGTGGAAACAAGATGGCGGGGCACAGGCAGCCGAGGGTTAAGCGGGCCACAAAGGACCGCCAAAGCAAACCCAAACGCAATCGGCATCGCAATTAATATTAATTTAAAACGAATATCAAACCGAAGGAGGTTAGTGGCAGCGGGGTAAAAATGGAAATTCCCTGAATGAATTTTTAATTGGCGAACAGGAAAAGAATTCCACGGAAAGTCGACTCTTGCGACCCTAATGACGAGGACGATGATGAATGCTCGTGCTTCCCGTTTGACTTTCCGTTCGAGTTGACTTTTGATTAATGCTTTAATCGTACCGAAATCGATGGGGGAGTCGGGCCATTATTTATTTTGGCTTTTCCATTTTTCACCCGAGAAGAGGTGCAATTTCCAATGGGCAAGGTAATGCCAATCATTTTCACCAACCATTAAAGTTTAAGTTTTCACTTTCCTCGGCGCTGATGCAGCGATAAAGATGCCGTGACAAAAAGCTAATTTCAGCCTAATCACAATAATAACTGCGACTCCAACTGGGGCTTGGCCAGGCGCTTTAGCAAAATTTCGAAATGTAATCTATGCAGACGAAAAAAAAAGAGAAACAGGTTCGCCATCGCAAGATTGGGTAAAATTTCCAATGCCGATGCCGATGCCAATGATGATGATGACGGCGAACAACTCAAAGTTGTCGTGGGAATCTTGGCTGGCCAAAAGCTGAAAACTTGTCAAAGTGAATGCCATGGAAAATTAGCAAAAATCATTGCAAATCAAATGGAAGACATGACGAGCCACAAAGAAACTTTTTCAGCCGACATCCAATGTCAGAGATTGAGTGCCGCACATCAAAGTTCAAAAGTGTCAAACGTTGTAGCCACCTCCTCCACCATCATGCCCCGGGATATGGCAGGCAGTCGAGAATGGGAACACACTCCAAAACTGGTCCTGGTCTGGCCCGGTCTGGTCGAGAAACCCAGCCGGGCCCGGAGCTTAAGCCAATTTATAGTTTGTGTGGTGCCAGGGCGACATCGATGCTGTTTTCCCAATGCCATCGGCCTGGACGCTCCAAAAGTTTGCCTCTGCCACTGCACACAGGAAAAATCCCATTGGAAGTTGTGTAACTAGAACCATAAACCACACAAACTTGAGTTGAGAAGTCTCCGCTTAGTTACTGGACGTAGTTTGGGTTCAAACACTATTACTGAAGTAATGAAAAATCGAAAATCAAAGTTCGAGTTACAAGATTTTTAGTTGCAAAAGCTGCATTCTTTAAACCTTATTTTTGTCTGTAAAGTTCATTTGTTACTTATTTATTTTTCTTTAAAAATATAATTTTTGTTCTTAAGTCGCGCTTTTCTCTTGGTGTGATATCTGTTGCCACTTTTTCCAGTGCCAACCAACAAGGTCGTGAGGTGAGCTGTGAGCCGGGATCTGGTAGCTGCTGGGACTATCAGTTTGGGCAAACACAGAGTACGTTGTAGGTTCGAGGGGAAACTTAAGCTGTGTCAAATGTGGGTCAATCTTAAGCTAACCAAATAAACGATTTGTCCGAATCCAGGAGCAAGTCGTGCAGTTAAGAGGCCAGATGAGATTGAAATTCGATTTAAGCTGGGTATTTTCCCGACAAAAATTCGGAAAAAGAAGAAGGTTTACTGGGAAATATATTTGGATTTGTAGATCTAGCTATTACAGATTGTTTCTAACGAATACATAAATATTTCATAAGTTCAAGTTGAAGTAATTCAATGCTTCACTTATTCTGCCTGCACACTTAAATATGGATTAAGCCCTGGCCCAGCCACGTTTTCGATGGCCGTCATCGACTTGCAACAATTGTTGACTGCATCCTTCAATTTTCATCCACTCCGGCTGGCAGGCCCGATAAATCCTGATGCCCCTCGATGTCAGCCGCAGGCTGAAGATCTCTGGATACTCTCCCCCTGCTGGCTGACAGCGCCAGAGCCGGGTTTTTTGCCTGCATGAATATTTCATGAATGCCACTTCTCGCAAATAAAGTTGTTTGGCAGTCACATTTTGTGGCTCCCTACTTGTTGCTGGTTGCCCGCTGCCGCTTCCCGTGTCAATCAATTCATGCAGACGAGGCCCCTTGACTTTGGGACACATATTCATCCGCCTTCCACCTTGCCCCTCTCCCCGCCCTTTGGGTCATCCCTAACATTGCGCATACGCCGCATAAGCCGCTGACTAAACATGCCAGCCAAGGCGGGGTGAGGTGGTTGCGGTTGGTCGAAAGCTAAACATTTTTATCGCATTCAGGAATCCACACAAGCAGCAGCAACAACAACACCGGGAGACAACAATTCACTTTGGTCATTAGCATAAGAGGCGGATCGGGGGAATGTGCCGGCCAGCGATGCCCTTAATTACACATTCCTAATCTGGTCCAGGCAGCGGTCGGGCAGGAGTCGGAAATTAAGACCTATCCGGGCGAGGAGTCACAGATTAAATACCCCGAAGACAATGTTTCAGCTTAGGGAATTTCGGGGGTAAATATAAATAAGCGGGAAGGGGTATTGATTCTGGGAATTAAATAAAACGCTGGCAAAGGCAGTGAATTTGAGTCAGGAGACTGAGCCAGACAGGATCAAGGAATCTGAAATGTAAAGTATTTAGACATTTATGTTCTCTAGAATACTTGTCATCTTTAGGTTTTCACTTCAATTGATGAGCAACTTTTCCTAAATGTTTGTTTTTAATTAGATTTAAAATTTAGTAATAAATAAGTTAAGGAAAGAAGAAATAATTAATATTGTTTTAGTTTCATAACAGTCTCCTTTTTCTTTATTCTTTTCAAGTTTTATTTATTCCACTTAAATATTAATAAAAGTTTCGCCGATCATTTCTTTATATATTTTTCCCCTTGACCTCAAGTACACTAAATCACTTTGCAGTTCTCCCAAAGACCTTCATCTTGGGGCACTTCATTAGCGCCGTATAATTGGATCGTGGCTTGGCCAACCGCTTGAACTGCGAACTCTCTCCCAGTTGTCCGGCGAAAGCAAAATTAATTAACGTTGCTGCAAACTTTTGCCACTACAATCTTTTGTCATAGTTTTCCTCCAGCTCCATTTGGTGACCCAACCGTTCCGCTGTCCCGTTATCCTTTTAAGTTTTCCACTACGGAAAAATGTCACGCAAATAACAAAAGCAACGTTTTGGCTCTTTTTTTTGGAGGGGGGCGGGAACTGAGAGGGTGAAAAGCTGCAGGGGACTAAAAGCGTTCGGTAGAGAGCAAACAAAACTTAAAACTGGCTGGCAGCCATTTTGTGCAAAGTGTTTCAGTCCGATCCACTAAGCCCCCTCCGCGCCGTTCGCCGTGCCCGCTTTTCCCCCGAGGATACTCGGTCATTTTGGACTTGCAACTTTTGTACGCTTTCTCCGGAAAGAGAGGAAAACGGCTGGGAAATTCCATAGTATTTGTGAATTTTTTTCTTCACCAGAACCTTGGGTTCCTTGAAGGAAAGCAGAGAGTCTTTTAATTGTTTCTTACCAACTGTCCAGGGTTTTAAGCGCACAATTAAATGTTTAACCCGTTTGGTTTAAAAATTAATTATAAAGGAATTTTAATTTATGAATTTTTTTTAAATCTTTTATTATTAGTCTATTTTTTTATATGAATAATAAACATTATCCTTTTAATAGTTTTGTATTTTTTTAAACAACGAAAGCGTTAAAGCAACAAGTTTACGAGCTTCTCAAAGGAAAAGCTTCTGTTTTTTCTCGAAGAAAATAAAAGTTCTTGGCAGTTAAAGGGTTAAGAACTGCCAAATAAAGAAAAAAAAAAACAAGAAAAGTAGAAGCATAAATCGTTGGATTTACACTGCGAGCAATGCAATTGGAGCAATTGCCGCGTTTCATTTGCTTCACCCGCCCGCGTTGTTCGCATGACTCTTTTATTTGTTTGTTTGTTGCTGTGTGTTTGCCGCCGAAATTGAATTTCTCTCTCGTTCTCTCTCGCTGAGCGGAAAACAATAAACAAGCCAAGTGAAAAGGCGACGGAGCGCAGCGGAGAGAGGGAGGGAGAGGGGAAAGCGGAAGATGAATGGAAGCTGCCGGCGGAAGGAAAGCGAAGGTAACCAAGTTGCGTATACGCCACGTTGCCCTCGAGCTGACTTTTGTTTTTCTGTTTGCAGCCCTTTGAAAGGGGTAATTCGATTTGAATAGCGAACTTGCAGAGGTCCAGAAGAAAATTCAGAACTTTCAATTGTATGAATAATGCCCTTAAAGCTCCTTAAGTGTGGGGAAAGCGGGAGGGAAAATTGTAAATACTTTTAAGGAACTGGAAATCATTAAATGCTTAACTAGATACATTAAAGTGTATTTGTGTTTGCGCATATTTACATCAGCTAAAGTGTTTTCTAATACCTTTTTGTATTTTGAAGGAAATGATTAATATTTTAAAGGGCATTTGGAAATTGTATTAAGCCAAAATATTATCCCTCCACCTTCCTCAGCGCTTTTTGCACGCCTCGTGCCGCTTTCCTTGGCACATTGTTTGGCCAAAACGGAAGGAAACACTTTCATTATCACTTTGGCGCTGCAAATTTATGGCGCCAACGGAGCGAAGTGGAAGTTTAAACTCCTTCGTGGCCAGAGCACACTTACGTCTTATGTATCCCTTCGATTACGTCGTCGTTCGAAGAGAATATAAAATGCAAAGTGAGGCGGAAGACGATAAAGGCTTTACGCTGAACAGTTTTACAATCCCCTGACCAATCGATGTCGTCGGTAAGAGTCAATATCTTGGCAGGATTGCAGTGGGATCCGGCGAAAAAATGGAGGTGCTTAAACTTCTTTGCGGAGTTGTTGTGGGTCGGAAATACCCCCAAGGATGGAACCAGGAAATAATATTTCCTACCTAATTGTCTTCGCTCGCTCTCTACGTAGGTAAGGTTAATTATTAAATTAAACCTTAATTACCCTAACCAATCGATATAAGGTATGAAAGGCACTGGCTTTCCTGGATTGTCTGCAGTTCAGGAGCAACAATGTAGGCGTTCTTTGGCTTACTGGCGATTCTCCTTGAAGCTATTCTTGGTGATAATATTCTAATTACATAAACGTGGAAAATGGGAATTGCTATGGCCGCCTATCTAATTGTTGGAAGATGTCATGGTCTCGATGGATTATTTGCAGCTTAAGGCAAAACTAGAGGTTTATGTTTCAATATTTAATGATACGTAAATAAAGTTTTGAGAGAACTGGATAATGTATTGATTACCATATTTAAATTCATAACATTAATTAAGAACTTGTATGGGTGTTTGTATATTTTTTGCTCTTACTCCTTTGTACTGTTTGGTATTTTCATTATCATCTGAGTGCCCTCTTTGCACCCATCCTATAACCTAATTAGGAGCTGCCATTCGTACAACAAAATTATTCCAATACTCTGCCGCATTTTTCCGAAACAATTTATGAAGTTTCCTAGGTAACCTCAGCTCTTTTCATTGAATCTCTCCCTTGACTGTTGGCTTTATTATTTGTCGCTTCTTGGTTTATATCGGTAGCTTGTTTTGGCTCACTCGTCAACTGTACAAATTTGTGGAAGGTGGTTTATGGTCTACATACATCTATAGGGGTCTACATAGAATAGGGGTAAAATAAACGTAGAAGGCTCGTATGCAAAACTTTGGTAGAGCCTCGTAGCAACTACTTGTAATTTCTCCTTTTCGAGACTTATATTTATTGTTTTTCAAATTGGACTTTAAAACATTTTTGCTTGCACCGTTCTTTTCAAGATCCAGAGAGATCCAAAAGTCTGGAATATTCTCGGCAGGTTCCTCACCGTGTCTGTTGCCCCTAAATTGTCAATGTGTGTGCCCGACCATGAAAAATTAAGTTTTCATTGTAATTTTGTTTTCATTTATCGTTTTACCTATGTCTTGTGGGACCTTAATTACCCTAACCAATCGATGCCAGCTATTTAAGGTACAGTCTTCGCTAGATTATCTCCAGTTCGAGAGAAACTATGAGGGCGTTCAGAGGCTTACTGGCGTTCGTCCTTCTTGGCGCTATTCTGGGAGAGGAGCAGAATCAGTCAACAGATGATAGCTCAGAGGATAGCGGATGTGCAAACTTTGCCGGAGAACTGTACTATGGAGTGAGAAAATCCTTTAAGACGGGAGAAGACTTTGTAATATCACCCGTGGGAGTTTCCTCGGTGCTCGGAACGCTGCTTTTTGCCGTGGGTCAAACTTCTGCCAGAGAGATCTCCAATTTTTTATATCCCACGTGTGAAAATTCAAGCAAATTGGATTTATTTGAACCATTGAACCTAAATCGTCAGGCGTCCCAACTTCCGATGGCCACTTTTGCTTTGGTTCAAAAAAGAGTTTCTGTGGACAAGCGGTTCGAGGATCAGGCTAAGGAGCTAGGCTCCTATGTGTTTAAGACAAGCTTTCTGTCGTTTCAGGATGATTTCAATTACTTTATCATTAACAAAACTCATGACAGATCCATGACAGGTTTTCCACCACTTGTAAGCCTCTGGAATCCCGAATCGACACGTCTGCTTTTCTACAATCACCTCAGGTACAGAGCTCAATTTGATCAAAAGTTCTCTTTGGTTGACAGGAAGCTAATTGCACGACAAGCCCTGGTCCTGCACGCCCATGTTCCAGAGCTGAAGGCCCGAGTCTTGGGCCTTCCATTGCATAATACCTCCTCAATTCTGTTGATCCTGGTTCCCGAGCAAGGAATCGATTTGCACAGTGTGGAGCGAAGACTCAGGAAGGTGGATGTGCGTATGTTGCCTGACAAACTGAAGGATACTAGGATGGACATAACGCTGCAACGCATAACTGAGATTAAATATATATTTTTGCGCGATGTTCTGGAGGATGCGGGTATAAAAACCGTTTTCAACGAGACCACTGCCGATTTGAGCGCCTTTCATAGGGAAGTGCCATTGGATAATGCCCTGGTATACACCGAAATTTTCTTTGATAAAGACGGGATTAACACCGAAACGTCGGACTTCAACAAACAACCTATTAAACCGATGGAGGCTTCGGGCGAATCTGTGAAGTTCAATGCTCTTGGCCCCATAATCTATGCAGTTGTAGACGCAGATCGTGTCTATCTGATGGGTCGCAGTTTTGGGGAAAAGTTTTAACGGCCAGAATCGAAGTTAATAAACTGTGCAGCATCTTAGCCTATTCTGTTTCTTTACATAAACGTGGAAAATGCGAATTGCTATGGCTGCTTAACATCCAATCGATGGATGATGTAATAGTCTAGACGAATTTGCAGTTTAAAGCAGGCCGTAAAGGTTTTGGTTTTTATATTTAATGGTAGAGAAACATGTCATACTCCTTGCCTTGCTGTCAAAAATTAAGAATTTTGAGGACTTGGGTGATTGTATAGTTTCAACTGTAACTTTTTTGTTCTACCCTTAGCTCCTTCTTGGTGTTTTCTTAATCAGCTGAGTGTCCCTTTTGCCCCCTTCTTATGACATTATCAAGTGCTGCCATTCGTTCAGGAACATTATTCTAACACTCTGCTATATTTTTCCGAGACAATTTACGGATTTTCGTAGGTAACCCCAACTCTTTTTCATTCTCTCTCTCTCTCTTGACTGTTTTTCTTTATTATTTTCCGCCTCTTGGTACGTTTCAGTAGCTTGTTTTGGCCCACTCAGTTGCTCGTCAGCTGAAGCAATTTGCGGAAATTAGCCAAGGTGTTTTATGGTCATCACCATCGACCTGTCCCCTTTCGGCCTGGGCAGTCTTCGGATGAAGGAGCAAAGTGGCACTTGCAAGTGGATTGTTGTCCGCCCGGCAACGTGAAAATGTTGACTTTTTCTTCGGTTTGCTTTTCCGACACTCCGATCCCCATCGCTGCGCTGCCCCTCCAGGGGCATTTTAATTGAGGTCTAAGCTGTAATTAAGCAGCTCGGCCTTTTGCCATGTGCTCTAATTCTATTTTTGCAGTTTAATGAAGTCCTTGGCAGCAGGATGTTCCCCATTCGTTGCTCCGTTGGTTGGTTTGTTCGTTGCCTGTCACCTGGGCAAATTGGCTGGCATTATTCATGCGCCGTCCTTTAAAGCTCTGGCCCAGTCCGGCGATATAGCCAGCCGGCCAGTCGTTGTTCAGGCCGGGCTTAAATGCCAATATATCACCGGCTAACAACAAGGCCCTGTTTCAGTACAGTTGAGGTCAAGAAGGAAGTATGTTTTAATATCGAAATATAAGTGTTTATATCCCTAAATTCAACACAAAACTATTTTCTTTTAAATGTAAAGACGTAACAAAACATTTAATATTTTTTGAGACATTTATTAGCACTATTCTTGCAGCCACAGGTGTGCCTGAGTTTGTGTAGCCGTTAGTGCTGTGCCGTATAACATGCACCACACACACATGTCTCCACAGGATACTAATTATGATTGCGGTGGCATGGCAAGGACATTGAAGCGCCTGCTCGTCCTTGCACCTTCATCAGCCAGATGAGTAAATGCAGCCGCTCGAGTGTGTGTGTGTGTTTGTGCATAAGCCGGTATTTGTGAATGGAGAAGCTTTAAAAGCATTCGCACAGCTCCAATAAATGGCATCCGTGTTGAAAGGATATTCCTCCTTTGAGGGGATTTCGACTTAAGTTCCCAGTGAGGAACTTTTTCAGGAGTCTCTCCTAATCTTCTTTGCCCCTGGCTAATTGGAATGTAATCTGTCTTAACTTCTTGACAAGGTTTTCAGGTTTTTTTCTAAGGTTCCCTTTATTTTTGACGTTTTACCCAGCTGAAAAGAGCTTTAGACAGAGCTAAATTGGGGGAATGAAGTAAGAGACATTTATTTAAAAATACATTTCTCACTTAACTAAATTCACAGATAAATCCACTAGTTTATTGAATTTAACCTAAACTTTTAAGCAACACAATAACTCTCCTCACCCCAGGACTCTATTAATATTCTAGCGAATTTAACCTCATGTTATCGACTATCAGCAGGTTGCTCCTATTTAACCCAACAATATTAAGCTTTAACCCCTGCAATCCTGACAGCAGTTCAAACACCGCCCAGCCGCCCCTCCAGCGTCAACCCCTGGGTATTTCAATTTCGTTTGGTTACAAATCGTGAACCCCGCCATGGCTCAACCCTTCCTTCCTCTGCCTTTTGGAATTCAATAAAGAACCCTGTCCCTGAGTCCCGGAGACCATCATAAATTTTCGTCATTCTCAGCTGCACCTTTGGGCGAATTTCCCCACCCTTTCACCGCAAAACACCTGTACTGCCACGCCCCTCTACTCCTCGAGCCATTTGTCAGAGTTTCCCTGCGATGTGCGGGGTGGCGGCGTAGGAGAATGGGTCTTCCAAATAGGAATAGCTGCCAAGTCATGTCATTCCCTGCTCATCTACATACACGCAGGGATCCTGACGGGGGCAGGAAACACGGCGAAGGCTCGTATGCAAAACTACGTTCGTGACTCGGTGCCAACTACGTGTCCTTCCCCTTTTTCGCGACTTATATTTACTGTTTTTCAAATTGCACTTTGCAACTTTTTGGCTGGCAGCGTTTTTTCCAGATCCAGAGATCCAGCAGCCCCGATTTTTTCCGTCTGGGTCCCAGAATGTGTTTATGGCTTCTTAATTGTGGATGTGTGTGTGAAAATAAAGCTTTTTTCCCCAGCCGAAAAGTTATTTGTCATGGGTAAATTTGAATTTTCTTTTTCTCCGGTTTTACCCGTGGCGTGCGACTTTAATTACCCTAACCAATCGATGCCAGCTATTTAAGGTACAGTCTTCGCTAGATAATCTCCAGTTCGAGAGAAACTATGAGGGCGTTCAGAGGCTTACTGGCGTTCGTCCTTCTTGGAGCTATTCTGGGAGAGGAGCAGAATCAGTCAACAGATGATAGCTCAGAGGATAGCGGATGTGCAAACTTTGCCGGAGAGCTGTACCATAGAGTGCAAGAATCCTTTCCGGAGAGTGATGAGTTTGTGATATCACCCGTGGGAGTTTCCTCGCTGCTCGGAACGCTGCTTTTCGCCGTGAATCAAACTTCTGCCAGCGAGATTGCCAATTTCCTATATCCGAAATGTGAAAATTCAAGTGAGGCTGCTCCACGTCGTCCGATCCCACAGCGCCAGGGATCCCAACTTACCATGGCCACTGTTGCTTTGGTTCGAAGGGGAGTTGCTGTGGGGGAGGAGTTCGAGGATCAGGCTAAGGAGCTAGGCTCCTATGTGTATGGGACAAGCTTTTGGTGGCCCGGAAGTGATTTCAATCAGTTTGTCTCTAACAAGACCAATGACAAAACCTTCATTGCTGTGGATGGACTTTTAGATCCCAAACCAGACACATCAACCCGTCTGCTTTTCTATAATGGCCTTAGGTACAGAGCCCAATTTGCGCAGAAATTCTCCATTGTCAATTGGAATCTGTTCGCACCAAGGGTCCAGGCACTGCACGCTCATGTTCCAGAGCTGAAGGCCCAAGTCCTGGGCCTTCCCCTGATTAATACCACGTCTGTCCTACTGATCCTGCTACCCGATCCAGGAACCGATTTAAAAAGTGTGGAGCTAGGACTCCGCAAGGTAGACGTGCGAAAGTTGCCCGGCAAACTGAACGCTACTACGATGGACATAACGCTAGACAGATTTTATAAGAAACAGTATATAAATTTGCGCGATCCCCTGAAGAATGCGGGTATAAGAACCGTCTTCAACGAGACCACTGCCGATCTGATCGCCTTCAATAGGGAAATGCCATTGGATAATGCCCTGGTACTCACCGAATTCGACCTAAATGAAGACGGAATTAATGTTGATTTCCATGACCGCAAACACAGTGCCGTTCTTAAGGTACCGGATTCGGGCACATATCCGAAGTTCAAGGCATTAGGCCCCTTTATTTATGCAGTTGTAGACTCAGAGCGTGTCTACCTAATGGGTCGCCGATTTGGAAAAGAACCCGAGAATTGAAGTTAATGTAATGTACAGCATTTTAACCTTTACCTTTTCTTAAATAAAGGTGGAAAATGTGAATTGCTATGGCTGACTTAATGCTGTTCAAAGCAAACCGTTAAGATTTTATTTAATGGTCCAGATACCTGTTAATTGATACGTGTTTGCTAGAATAAATTAAGTATTTTAATGACATGGGGTGTTTGTATAGTTTCTGCTCTTACGACGAACGCTCTTATGGAAACTGACTTGTTGCCATATACGTGTCCTTCCCCTTTTCAGGGACTTCTATTTTCTGATTTTCAAATCGCACTTTGCTCCTTTTTGCCTGGCAGCATTTTTCACAGATCCACCAGCCCCGATTTTTCCCGTCTGTCTCCCAGAATGTGTTTATGGTTTCTTAATAGTGTGTGGAACGGTGAAAAAGCAAAGTTTTTTCCCTATCCGAAAACTTTTTTGCCATAGGTATTTTTTTCATTTTTTATTTGGTTTTTTTTCGTTTTTGTCCATGGCTTTGACAGTTTACGTTAATCCCGGCTGTCGGCACAGGGCTTCGGGATAATGGCCATAATCGGGTTGGTATAAATATTGATTAATTACCCGTCATGTTTGCACATATTCCAACGGCGAATATTGTTTTTAAAAATAATTAAATTGTTTATACACATTCGCAGCCTGATTGGTGAGCATAATTAAGCTGCTTAATTGGCCATGAATTGAACAATGAACACTGCTATTGATGGAATGATTAACTCGGCTAAAAGGGGACATAAAAATGCACTGGTGTGCTATGAATTGATAATGCGAGTGAATAATATAGAAGATTAAGTCCCCAGATGGATTTAATATTATGTAATACAATTTAAGCCTTCAATCGTTTGTCCTTGGCAACTATTTATTTTTCAATAAAATGTTAATTTCAATTATAATTTCCAAAAAGAATAATAGAACCCAAATTGCATATCTTAACAAGCAATATACATATGTAGTACGATGCCTTAGGCCCCTAAAATGAGTTATTAATCATTGGCTTTACAATTTTCAAATTGAGTAATTTACTTGTGGCCCTTTTGCGCAATTTAAACCTTGGATTAATTTTTAGCTCGCCCTCTAATCACCCAAAGGGATCAAATTCCCTGCAGTCTTGTTTGCGCTGCAATTTTAATTGCTTACAAAATCAATAATCAGCAATGCGGCATAAACTATTTATGTGTGTCAAGCCAATTGCCAAGTTAAGTTCCCTAAACTAACGCAAATACACAGGCGAACAAATAAACACACACTCACTCACACGTGCCAACTTCCGCTCACTCACACCAGCAAGAACAAACTGAACTCGAGTCAAAAGTTATGGCAGGCAAATTGACTTGGAGAAATGCTCTGCTCTGCGAAGTATGCAACCATTTTCCTCTTTTAGTTTTTTATTTGGCACTTCATTTATGTTTGTGTGTGTTTTTGGGTGTTTTTGTGGCGCTTTTGGGCGGTTTTCCGGGGGTTTCCCGGGGAGACTTGTCTCGCCTGCAAGCTAAGCCGAGTCAAAATCTAATTGGATTTGTGTTCACTCAATGAACTGCAAACGAAAAGTGTTTTATATGATTATTCCATCGGGAGCCTCCAGGGACCCGAGAAATGAACATTTTTATATCGACATTTTGCACTTGCCATAGTCCATTAAGCCAAAAGTGCAAGTGTATGCAAAATATGTGTCAGTGTATACTGGGAAAAAATAAGCTAAAATAAGGATAACAAACTTTTTATTTTAATTTATTGAATACGTATTTTAGAAGAATTCTAAAAATTTACATAAAAGCAAGAATGCAATTATATTATCACTTATATTTATTTACTAATACTTAATCGAAGAAACATCTAGAAGTGGATTAATGTAGTAATTTAATTCACAAATGTACATTAAGATAAATTATATAAATTATCAATCTAATTAAAGTATATCTTAAAGATTCAAAGATTCAACAACAATATAAAATGGAATAAGAATCTCCTAGTTTCTACCTTTTCTTAACTAGATTTATTTATGTTTTGTTAATGCTATCGTTTTCTTTGATAACTTTTTAAGTGTATTTTTTCTCAGTGCACTTATTTTTTACTTGAAGTATCTCTAGTGAAATGTGTTTCTTTTTTCCGCCTGTTATTCCGCTTTTATTGAGCTCTCTTGTGAAGGCGACAAAATATTTGCCACGCGACATTTTTCAGCAATTAGGCGTAAAAACACGTAGCCTGGAATGGGGCGACGGAATCCCCGGGCATACTTTGGAATCGTTGGGTTTATCACGGGTGAAAATCAGGATGACTAAAACAGAAATAAAAAGGGGAAAAATCAAAACAAGAAAAAAGAAAAGGGAGCAAGCTCTGTGCCTGCAGTCTTTAATGAGACGGAAAGCGAGCGCCAATCGCTGCAATTAAAATTAATTACAGTATTTGTCAGCTTAGCCGGGGCCAAGCAACTAACTAACTGGCCACCAGGTGAACCGAGCTAACTGCCTGGGATTCATTCAGGGGACTCCTCTGGCCGGGACCCGGGGGAGTGTGGGAGAACTGCTTTGATTGCAATCGCGATCGTTAATTAAATGTCGAAAGGAATGTTGTTGTTGCAGTCAGTGTTTGTGTTGCAGATGTTGCTGCCGCTGCCTCCTGTGCGTAAAGATCAGCCAAAATGGATAAGGGCCAAGTTGCTGTTGCCTTTGGCTATTTATATCTGCACCACGTTGTTGCACGCAATGCAATGTACATACAAGACGCTGTTGCTCATGCTGCTGCTGCTGTTGCTGTTGCTGGTGCTGCAACTTTGCCCCGATGTTGCCGCAGTTCCTGCAGTGGCTGCTGCGGGCTTTATCGCCCTTGATCTTGGCTAAATCGAAATCGCCGGCGTTGCGTGAAGTGTTGCAAATGAGTTTTTGTCTGGGGCGTGCATTGAATTTTCAATTGGTCGGCAAATTGGCAGCGCCAACGAAAACAGTCATCAAATGAAAATCGCAGGTGGCGGTGCAGCTGTATTGAAATTGCTTATTTTCAGTCATTAGGGAAATGAATGATTTGGGCCAAGGCTTTAAAGCAGCTGGTTTTAATATAAATTAGGTAAATTACTTAATTCGGTGGTACTTAATACTACAAAATCTACGATTGTTATTAAACTCCCAATTAAATTAAGCTGTATATTCGAAGTTCTTTCCTACTTTTACTCCATAAAACATAGCTACTTTAAATATTAACAATTTACTAATTTACTACATTAAAGGAAAACAGTTTAATTTTACAAACAAAACCTTTACATTCACCTACCACCGACTGATGAACCCTCTTCCTATATATTGACACCATTATTTGCTATTACAATTGTGTATGGCAGAAATGCAGTTGTGTAAACAGAAACTTGAGTTATCAATAGCGGAAAAGTTGAGACGCGTTTCGGGCCAAGAAAACTTTTTCGCCGCATAAAGGAAAAACTAATGAAAAATGCAACAAAAGATAAAAAAAAATTGATTGGTGTCGTCCCCTCATTCTCTCCTATCGTCCCCTCTCTATCGTTACCGAAAACTTGGCCATGTTTCAATTGAAAGTCCATAACGAACAGTGCACTAAACAAAAATCCAACTAAGAACTATCGAAAATGTGAAATAAATTAGAAGAAATTAAACATAAAAAATGCAAGAAAATTACCTAATTAATTTGAGACATATATTATACATTCCATTTTAATTCATAGTTATTTTATGTAGTTTTTTTTTTTAAATATACAATACCAAGTAAGTTCAATCTTAAATTTTGTTTCTATATTAAGAAAGATTTTAAAATATTTTTATAACATAAATAAAGTTGCCTTTTGGTACTTTTGAAGTTGAAGTTTGAAATTAGGACCTTATGGAGCTGTTAAAAAAAAAAAAAAAAAAAAACATAAATTTAAATATATTTGTATTATAAAAAGAAAAACAAATTCTTTAATTTTTCATATTTTTTCATAGTGCATTAAAGGGAAATGCGGGGGAAATGGAGAAGGTGCGAAAGCGAAGCAATTGAAAACAGTTTCCGTTGGTGTTGCAAATTGTCAATTTCGTGGTCGATTTTTTGCACTTGTCAATCGCTGTGTCAAACGCAAGCAAAATTGCTGACCGAAAGTTAATAGATTTTGCTTTTTGACCGTTGGCAATATTTTAATTAATATTTGCGGTGAAGTAAATCCGAAAAGTCTGCACTGAATATGTCAGAAACAAACGATTTTCGAGGAGTTTACCTTTTTGCACCTTTTGGCAATCGCCCCTCGCGACAAAAACAACAAAAACAAAAACAACAACACATTCAGTATGCAAATTAGCCACGTGCAAGGCAATGGGCAAGACAAGTGCAGTTGCCAACATGTTGCAGGTTGTGTTCGAGTAGCAAGCCGGCTTTAGCAAGCGAACAGGTTCAGCGACAGCGGTTCGATGTTGTGACAGTGATGAGCAGTTCAGGCTCATGTTGGCAGTAAAAAATAGCTAAAACCAAGAAAGGAAGCCATCTTCGAGATAAAGAATTTTGGTTAATCTTGCAGTTTTTATATGGACTTATAACTAAGACAAAAAAGCACTAGCATTAATTGGGAAAGCTTTTCTGTGTTAGATTTTATTAGGTTAACAAATTTGCATAAGAAGTTTCGAAATTTAAAACTGCTAAATATTTTCAAATTTTATTACAATGTAAAAAATTGCAATGTTTTTAAAATTTTGAAAAATTTTTTTAAATTTAACGGGCATGGCTAGATTGATGCTGATCTAGGATATATGTGATATATAAGGTCGGAAATGTCTTATTTGTTGTGTTTTAAAACTGTGAATCTCATTATAATACCTTACCAGGATATAATAATAGTAGATTTAAAAAAATGCGACAGCATTATTATTATATTCAAATGTTATATACTTACTAACCTATTTTCAACAAATAATTAATATTTAGTTATATTTAATAAAAAAAAAGTAGTTTATAGGTACCTTAATTCCAATGCAATGCAATTTAAAAATCATTCTATGCTTTAGTTAATTTTAGGGCTTGGTTCATATTTAGTCCCCTGGGAATGATTAATGTTTCCTATACACCAATCGGACTTGATTGCTAACTAACTTTACATGCTTTTTACTGCATTTAGAGTGTACGTAAGTATGGGGACCCTCTGTGGAGACTCCTATCCAATTGCTGGGAAATAAGGCACTCAGTTTTCCCCCCCTCGTGCGGCATTATCGTGGACTTCTCTTGGATTCCATACCCTCACATTCCCCATATTACAGAATACGGGCTCATTTGTCATTCACATGCGCACAACAACAGCAATAACTATAGTAACAACAATGTTAGGCGTAACAACAAAGGGTCCTTCTGTGCCAGAGTCGCTCCCTGTGTGTGTGGCTTATCAGCGAGTGTTTATCAGACAAAGAAGTGACCCAAACACACACTGCAACAACGCCACCTTACAACTCCCAACTCAAACACGAACTGGAACATCGAACATGTTGGAACGACGGGGCTGCCGGCTAAAACCGAATCGAAATCTTATTTTATTCTTCAGTCGATTTTTGACCCGGTCGGTCCGTTAGTGCGAGCGAGCTAGGGTGACTGGGAGAGCGCGCGTGCTAAAGTGAATTCGTTGCATTTCCCTTCCTCTTCCACTCGCACCTACGCTAGGTGTTAATAAGCGCGGGCCTGTGTTCCGAGTCAGTGTGTGTGCGTGAAAATTGTAACAACACATCGGCACATCGCAGTCAGCTGTGAAGAGTCTTTCAGTGTGTGAAAAGTAAATAAATGCAAATGATAGTAATAAGCAGAAATTACAAATTAATAGTGTGAATCGGCCGCTGCCACAACCGACAAATTAAAGCATGCTAATCGAAGCAGCTCAAAGGCAACACGGCTTATAGTAAATATTAATAAGAAAAGGCACCACCACACATAATCAATCGCACTTTGCACTTGCTCCGAATTGGAACTTGGGAATTTTTGACAGCTGAGGCAAGGAACGAGGAGAGAGCACAAGGGTAAGTGTAACGGTACATAGGACTTGTAAACACGCGACATAGGCTGTCTTTCTCGCGCAGCTCGCACCTGCTGCTGCCTATGCTAGCGCCTCTGCCCAGTCTCACACACACACAGTCTACCCTCTTGGGTCGCCACACCCCCTCGGTCTACGCCCCCTCGCCTCCTCGCCTGACAGCAGATCAAACAAAACATTCTGCCATTGCTGTTGTGTTTGTTGCTGTCGTTGTTTGGTTTGCTGTTGTTGCTGTTCGTGTGCCCCGTTAACTTCGGCTGACATTTTACAATGCCCGCCTCTTCCTCTTCAGCTTCTTCTTTACATGTTCTTGAGCTTGTTCTTCCCACCGAGTCTCCTCCCCTTTCTCCTCATACTGTGCCATTTTTTTTTAGCGTGGTCTGACTTTGTCTGCGGGCAAAAAACAACAACAATCAAAGTCTAGGGAGTTAGACTAAACATAAATACAAGACATAGTTGCAGACAAGAAAAAAAGAATGTGCAGATATGTATGTACACAAATATTCTTGATTTTAAATTTCTTAAATTAAATATATTTAAATTGAATTTAGGCCTTCTCTTTCAACCCTAACAGAAGCTGTCGGAGAATCTTATAGGTAGAAGATCAAGGCTAGAATATTTTATACACTAAAATTTTAAAAAGTAAAGCTTTCAGATTCTGTATTTCTATTTATAATTATTTCAGCTGAAAAAGGTGGTCAGCCTATGGGGCACTGGCATAATATATTGATAATAATATGCTACGTAAGCACTTCCTACAATTATAATAATTAAACATAACAAAAAGAGTGTTACACATGTCAAAAAATAATGATTTCCAAAAGAAATGTAAATGTAATATAAGGTTTATTCAAACATTCTGACATGAAATCTAGAGTGCCATTTTTTTGTTAAGGAAATTCTATAAGATTTAGATTCTAAAACTTAGACAATTTACAAGCTTGCAGCATCTTATTTTTCTCTGTTTTAGCATCTGTCCAAGACTAAACCTGCTGAGTTGCAGGGCTGAAATGACCTATGACCGCACCTGATTAAGAGTATCAGAGCTTCCCCTAGCTCAGTAATTCGTGTTTTTGTTTGCAAATTACTTTTTATTGGCCATTTCCTTGACTTTGCTGGCTTTGGGCGTTCGTCGCCCTCCACATAATTTTTTTTCGGCAAAGAAAAATCAATAAATTTCATTTGATTTTTATAGCCGCCTTCTGCGCCCCTAGCAGCTGTGTCTCTGTATTTGTTTTTACTTTATATACATACGTATGTACATGTCTGTCTGTGTGGGGGGCTCTTTCGAGGAGACCCTTGAATGGGCTCGCTTTGTTTTTGCCTTTGGCTTTGCCATGGCAGCACTTACCCCTCTTCAACTCCCACTCGGCCAGCCCCTTTTGGCCCGCTTTGTCCGTCTGCCTCTGTGCGTTTTGCCGGTTTTGTTTTGGTTTTTGCCTGAAAACCTCGCTGGCCTAGAATCCGGCATATAAAAAATAATACTGAATTTCCCCTTTTGTTATTAATTATCAAAGACGGTCGTTAGTTAGAGCTGCCGCCCAGATTAGACAGTTGATTCGGGCGGGGATGGATTGGTGTCATGGCTAAAAAGAGGCGCTTCACTCGCAAGACGCCTAATTAATCAGAAATTTTTATTACATTTTAGATTGTATTTTCTGTGGCATAAATAAGAACCAGTTCAGCTGGTCAAGTATTATTTTCAACTGGTTTCGGGGCAGACTGTCTTTTGAAGTTGCTCTCGTGTGTGTGTGTGTTTGAGGAGAGATTAGATAAGATTAGATTGCAATATATACATACATCTTTAGCGGCCACTCTTTGGTTATCTGTGGCTGCGGGGAAGACATCGTTATGGAATAGTTTGCGGCCTAAATAATTATAATTACTGCCGCTCTCAGTCATATAACGCGTTGATTATGATTTTATATGAATTTATTAATTTACTGCTTGTGCTAATTTGGGCATTTTTCAATGGGTTTTCCTTATCTTGTTTGGGTTTTTATAGAAATCTATAAAGATATGTACGTAGATATTGGTCTGACAATTCTGCCAGATTTCTGAAGTTCTGAAAACGTATATTAATAATTTGTATTCGTTTTTTTCTTAAATTCAATTATAGCAATAGCCTCAAACTTGGTATTTCCGCTAATAAATTACTTCCTGAACTTAACACTTCCTCAGGTTTTGTATATATACAAAAAAATATCCAAAAAACAAGCAAATACTTTCTACTTGAAAATAAAGACATAGTTAAGCGTTCATACTGCCAAATGTGACATTTGCAATATTTTTACTGGCGAATAAGACGTGTGCCTATAAACGGTGTGATATATAATATGCATAATATAGCTATTTCAATTAAAGCACCTCCCAGTGACAGGTAAAAGCGTCGTTTGTTTTACTGCCCCGGAGGCTTCCCTTTTTCCACCGCTTCGCTGGGTTTTCCTCCTTGGCTTATATTTCCATTTAGCATTTGCTTAATTTCATAAAATTCACCTTCATCGCAGTCTCCCTGTCGTTTGTCGCTTGTCGCCTGTGACGACGAGGGTTTCGTTTAATTTCATTTCCATTTCCATTTTCATTTTCATAAAAACGGGTTTCAGGTGAGAAAGAGGCCTGGGTTCAGAGGTCTCTCGTTTGGCTCGTTTGATGCTTGGTTGCATCATTAAGAAGCAGCAACGGCAATTAAATTTAATTATTTATGTCGGCCACTGAGGAATACAGGGGTAAAGGTAAAGTTAAAGGTAAAGGTAAAGGTAGAGGTAGAGGTAGAGGTGAGACACAGATAGGAGCCCACCTGTGGTCAGGCGGTAAAAGTTGAAGCTGTTGCCATTTATGTTAATTTCGATGAATTAATCACTCCCCATATTAGTCTCCTTACATCACGGTCCATTCTTTGTCTGGCCATTCGTGGCGTTATGGCATTATAGTATGCCATAGTGGCTTATGGCATGGCACAATATCGAACAGGTGCCAGCTGAATTTCCATATCTTCTCGTACGGCCTCTTCTTCCCCTGAATTTCGCACGTCTGCACGTTCTCTATTGGAAATGGGAGAAAAAGGCAAACGAGAAGCCGAGTGGCAGTTAAGTTTGCTGAAAAAACGAACATAAAACAGTTGTCAAAATGTGGTACATGGGAAACAACATTATACAATATTCTTTGTCTTCTGGCTGCCTGCACGTTTTCGACTGTGGATCGAATTGCCACAAATACTTGTTCTGCTGCCGGTATCTAATGCACGGAATGTCGCAGGGATTGATGGGCATTCCCAAGGGGAGGAGCTGCTACTACTACGATAGCTAGTCTCTGGTATGTCCCAAATTCCAGCAATGGGAAGTGCTGCTCTGCCACACGACCAAGTGGTTGGGCGGTACTGATAAACCCGACCTTAGCCCAGTTTAAAGCACACTCGATGATGGCTTTGAGTGCGAATGGATAGGAGTCTCCGATTGGGACAGACAGGTGACAGGTCGTTGGGTATATCTAGAAGTTGATATATTTGTGACAACTGTTAGGGATAGGGTGGTCAACTGTAATGCCAATATTTGGCTATAAAGTCTTACCATTGCTCAAGGGGTCTTAGTTTTTCATTCTTATTTTCTCATATAACATAGTGTATATGTTTGTTCTAATAATGGCATTTGTTTCACAGTTGAATTACCCTATTATTTAGTTGTTCTTCCATTATTCTCCCTTTAGTTTTCCATTTTCCTGTGACCTACTAATTTATCTCCACAAGAAAGTTTCCCCTTGAAAGATTGCCTTAGCACAAAAGCTGAATCGCAACTCCTTCCTGAGAGCAAAACGAGATCTTTTGTCAAAAGTTGCGCTGTGTTAGTCTTTTGCCCGATTTCGGCTTGGGTTTATTTTTCATGTTTTCCGTTTTGTTTGTTTCTGGTCGGCCCCCTTATAATTTTGCTTCCTTTGGCTGATAACAATGCGGAGAGCAAAACTTTTTTAGCAGGCTTTTATGCACTCCCCCGGTGCTCGAACTCAAGCCCGAACTCAAACTCGCACTCGCACTCGCACTCGCACTTACTCATTCTGGGGCGAGTGTGAGTACCTCAGAGTTGGCGGAGCATTTTGGCAACTGCTTTCAGCTGCTTTGCCTTTTTGGCTCTTTTATTGTTTGCCAGCTCCTCTCGAAAGGAGTGAGTAAAGTCTGACGCGTAATTCATTACTTGTTGAGGGTTTGTTCTTCTGGCTTTTGTGCTTGTGCTTACTTGGGCCGGAGCTCCATCTCCGTTCCCACCTCCCCAGCAGAGGGCGAGGGTGAGATGCGGAAGTTTCTCCCGAGATATCGCGCAAACTATTTGTATTTGCAACGGCCTCTCATATTTTACTAGCTCCTCATGCCTCTAATCTGACTGCTTACGCCGCCCGTTGCCCTGTAATTCCGCCGAAAGTCCGGGCATAATGTAAACAAAAGCGAGCACAAAAATTTTTCAATGCGATAAGCAGCTTCTTGGATAAAGTGTATATACCATACATATGTAGGCAGCCGCTACTGGCGCAGCTCGGGGAATACTTATCCCACACCCAGATATTCTCTCCATGACTATCTGAAAATATGCTGGAAAATTTTTGACTGACCTAGAGTCGACTTGGAGATACCTAAGGACCTAAAACATATACTGGATAATCATCAAATACATAAAATGCTTTGAATATATTTTACCTGAATTTTAAAGTATTTTTAATACGTTGTTTATGATCAGTATAATCCATTAAGTGTTGGAGTTTATTCCTCTCTCTTAGCCCCAAAAATACAAACAATTAAATTAGTATAACCACTTAAGCCGCATAAATAAAACCTTAAGCCGGCCAAAGAAAAATCGCATAACTTTCGAAATATTCAGTTAAATAATATCTGTTAAGCCCAACGCATAAATTTATTGTCCTCATTTCGTATTCATAAGTTGACGGAGTATTCCCCGTGAGGGATCCTTGGCCAAGCATATACCGGCCCAAATGAATACAATGTTTAACCATTATGTCAGGGCCGCATGGGAAGGCTTTCTTCATAAATTCATAAAATTTCATACACATAAATTCACCGACAGTTTACATTTTGGCATGTCTATAGGCGCTTGCCTGCCTGAACCCCTTTGTTTATATGATAATGAGAGCGTCTGCGCCCCTGTTCGGTTCCAGTTGATTTCTGGACAGAGGGTCGGATTTTTGCAGACAATCTATTTCGCTGGCGTTTTTGCCTATTTTGGCCAGAATTCCTTGCTGCTGCTGTTGCTGCCCCCCAAGCCATGTCGTGTGGCGGCGGCGGGCTGCTGCTGCTGGCCAATTTATGGCCATGGATACTATAAATTGCGGCCGGGCTATTGATTTGCTGTTTGCCATTCAGCTGCTGCGTGTGCTGACAGTTGACAGTTGAGTTACAAGGTCATTAAGTGGGGGGCAGGGTGTGGGGTGCTGTGTGGGAGGGTGGCGGCAGGACGCGAACCCGAACCCGAACTCGAACTCGAACTCGTTTGTGCGTCACGAGATACAAATGTATCTCTATGTGCCCACGCCTCGCTATGTGCGCGCTTGTGTCTACGCAATTATGGTTAATGTCCAAAGCGTGGATTCATTTCCGTTTTAAACAATTTTTTGTTTTGTTTTTTGTGTTTGGTGTTCTGTTCGGGCCTTATGATTGATTGATGGTCGGGCATAGAGAGGCTGAAAGGTCACTGGGATGGCCTGGAATGACTGGCAGCAATCCTTCATCTTTTGTTGTTCCGCACAAAAGCGGGCAGGCGAAGATGATCCCTCGAATTGAGTTGTTCTGCCTTTTTGTATCACGCCGAGATACAAATCTTTTCGCTGGGATTTTTTTAGCCAGCACTTGGACAGTTAAAAGGGTACACCTTGAAGAGGGAAGCGTTTCCGACCTTTTGCCATACCTAAATATATATTTCCAGGTCAGTAGCATTTGTATTCCAAGACCTTTATAAATCATACTAATACCACATATATACTCACACTTTTTAGGGTAAAGAAGGTGAATACTAAGTATCTCCTAGTCAGCATAGCCTCCTCTCTATGCTAGCCTATTTCCTACTGTTCTTCGGTCTCAGATTACCATTTCAGTTTCGGGTCAATTAGTTTGTTTGGCCAACTGTTTGACACATGGACAAGGCTCTAACTGGAAATGGAAGTGGAAGTGGGTCGGAGCTGCCAGAAATGCAATGTGAAAAGATGCGAACGTGAACGCGAACGCTTTCACCCAACTCGAGTGGCAAGATACAAGATACGAGATACACATACTGACAGCTACTTAATCGAAGTAGCCGCAGTCTAAAGTGAAATGCTGCGTTGATTTTTATGCATTTGCAGCTGACCGAAAGCCGAAGAGAGCAGACACCAGAGACCGGAGGCCGGAGACGGGAGACCAGGGAACCAAGACCGAGTTGAGGCCCAAGATGAGTCTCGGTTTTCAGGGCAGATGACTGCCGCATTCCACTCAAAAGATGCTGCAGGCCCAAAAAAATACAGACACTCGTACTCTCTCGTATGTGTAACCCAAAGTCTGGTCTCGGGGTATCTTTTTGTTTTTGGTGGATGCAGGAGAACCTGTTTGGTTTGGGATTTGGCTTCTTTTTTCCCTCCTCTTTTTATATTTTTTTATTCTTGTGTGTTGGAAATTTACGAGTTTGGCGAATACCCAGCGAGAAGAATTCAATGAACTCGTCTTCTAACTTGGCTCCTCCGTCGCCCGGGCTAAGTGGGCAGATCCCAGACATGGTCTTAGGCCATGTAAATGGGGGTCTCAACAACCCAGGCTCCTCCCTGTCCTCGGTCCCCAATCCTCCCAGAAATTGCTTTCGAATTGGATTAGCTGCATATAAAAAAGTTTCTTTGTAGGCCCACAAAACTTGTAGGCCGCATGTTGCAGTCGTGTTGATTTGTTGTTGCTGCCTGTCCCAACATTTGTCTTGTCATTGTTTTTACTACTCGAATCTCTTTTTTATTTGTCGTGCTCCCAGTTGGTAGTTTTGGGCCCGGGTCCACTGGCAATTAGCTGCAGACTCTGCTGCTCCACTTGCCCCATCAGCCGTGACAAATCTGTGTGCGCCCCGCCCGCCCGCCAAAAGATATTTTTAATTGTGGACAACGCACAATTAGGTCCTCAAGTTATAATTAAATGTGGCCAAAGCTCTGATGGCCACTAAGCGACACTAACAGCCAGGCATCTAAGTTTTAATTGCTGTCATTTGCTGAAGTGCCCGGAGTGGCAGATGAGTTGAGTGGCCAAGAGGAAGAGGGAAATCACTATAAATACATTTGTGCCAAAGCCAAGTTTTTGTCGATTTGAATGCGAATCACTTTTGCGGGGCCTGCAGCGATATTTCTTGGAAGAATCATTAAATTTAGAGTGGCTAATGAAGGGAACTCTAACGATGAATGCTCAAGCTAAATTGGTTAAATTTAATCGATTTTCTGCAAGGTAAAATAACAATCAAATTGAGAATCTGATATTGCAGATTGTAAATTGAGAAGGTGAATTCCAATGGCCAGCAAGGCAATCAAAAATAGAATTCTGTAAACATAAACAATTGAATATAATATACAATTGAAATAAATTTTCATAAAAGAGCTCCTGCCAGTTGAACTTGTAATTGAACTTAAATAATAAAAAGGCAATGAAATATTTACTACAAATCGAACACACACAAAATAAACAAAGGAAAAATGCTAAAAAGTGTTTATGCCTTGAATACCTGCCTTGAAGATTCGTTTTCCAGTGAGTTTTCCCAGCAAATCATATTTTATTCAACACCTTTAAAGATAAGATTCAATATCCAACTATTTAATTGCCCAGACAATAGATTTTTTCAAAGCAAATCATAACTACCGAAGAAAAAAAAACCTCTTTAGTTTACGGCAACACACTGAAGCAGCTCTAATGACTCGAACTAACCTTCGGCAACAAATCACGGCTGTCAGATGCGGCGGCAAAAATGAAAAATAAATATACAGAAGATATATAAAATACAAATACAATGGCCAGCAGCAGAAGATTTAATAAAGCAAGCACCACCGACGAGCACCGAAAGGCCAATCAAGAGAAACCTGTTGCAATTCTTTGCGTTTGCCTCCAACGACGGGTCTCGTTTGGCTTATTTTTCTGTGCTTTGTCTTATATAGTATTCCGCATACTGCGGATCGTTTTTGCGGCAATGCAGACTATTCTGCTGCCGCGTGTTCACAGTTTTCCACTGTTGTTTTGGCATTAGGAGGCATGAATGTTCATTAAACCGTAACCGCAGAGGCAGCAGCGAGGCAAAGGCAGAAGTTGTCAAGCTCTGGAGCTCACCTGAAAAGCCAAACATTGCCGCAAATGCCAATGCAAATGCCTCAGGTGAGCGGAGCGGAGCTCACCTCGAACGCCGAGAGCCGAGAGCCGAGAGCCGAGAGCCATATCAGTGGCATTTAAGCAGGAAGGTGCCAATGAGGCTGATTAACTGGATAACAAACTCCAAATGCCCTTTCAGAAGGTGACATTAAAGGAATATAAGAAGTGACAACTTAATACCCGGGTTCTTGCTATGTTAAGGCCAACTGGAAAACTCTGATTTCTTCTAAACAAAACCTTAAATAAACAAACAAGTACTTGGGCATTACAAAATATGTAAAATCAACTTAGACCAAGTGCTTTTGTGTTTATAGCAACGAAACTTTTCCCCGACGGCTCCAATTTGTGTTGCCAATCATTATTGCAAACAAATTGTTTATACAACATTGACGTAAGCTTATTTTGTACTTGAATTCCTTTTTTCTCTGCTATTTTCTACTACAACTCGCGCTGAAAATAGACCAAACAAATTTGTATTTCACAAGTCAATTAAGAATGTACAAGTAATATTTATAGGTTCTGGCAGCAAACAACTAAAAATGTCATTAAATTAGGCAGGGCCTGGGGTTCTTTTGGGGGCTTAGGTAGATGTTCCACTCATTATACCCCGATCCTCGTCAAGCGTCAAACACAAAAAAGGTTTCAGCTTACAACTCTGGGGTAAAAAATAAAATAAAAGAAGATAAAATAAAGGGAACAAGAAACAACCACCGAGAGTCAAACGCGCTTTTGGCCTTCGGGCATTAAACTTTACTTAGCCATGGGTGCTTGGGGTTTTATTTTTTTTAGCTTCAACTCGTAACTTTTTACATTTGTGGCAAATGTTGCATCACCATTAATACAAAACGGCCGCAACAACAGCCACACACAATCGGCGATGATGCTTCGCCTGGATCCCCTTCTATATGCTAGTAGTTATCCCCCTCGATTTCTGGGGAGACCCACTCATCTAGCCACAATTTTTCCACCTCTTTCACCCTCTTCATCTCGCATCGACACTTTCAAATGCAAATGCAGACGATGATGACAGCTTCCCCACCTTCATATTTTCCATCTTCAAAGGCAGCATCTGCACGGGCAGAAAAATATGGAACTAGATCGGATATGAAACCTGAATATATTAATAAACATCATGCAGATCTTGGTTTAATATTTATTTCCAAGAAATGTAATCTTACATTTCTAAAATATATATTTTTAAAGTACAAAATCTGTATTTTCAATAAATTATTTTTCGTGCCAGTCTTCAGCCTTTTGTTAAACAAATTGATGCTGAATGGTGATTCAAAATCAGTTTTCTTTTCAAACAAACATTTGACAACTTTTTCGCGTGCAATCGCTCAACTGTTGGGCCTGAAATGTTAATGGTTAATGCCGGGCCTATAGGCTGTGGCGAAGGTGCAGTTCATGAGTCAGCCTAACCAGAAAATGTCAGTCTGATGAAAGAGCAGCAGCAGCAGCAGCCGAGGCAGCAGTGGGTTAAACCTGAAAATGAAACAGGCTGTACTCACCGGCGACTGCAATTTATCACAGGTTTGCGAGTTGCAACAGAAAAATTTGTAAAATGCATTCAGGTGCCGCAAAATATTTAAAGCATGCCACCAAAGTCGGTAGGGAGTCTGGGCCTTCGACTGGGGCTTTAGTGAAGTCATTAAGCTGGAAGTTAGGTAACCCATCGGATGGATGGATGGTTGGATGGTGCGCCATGAGGCAATTTTCCGAGCCCTGCGGCAGATTCGAGTGCCGAGTGTTGCCCAGAGCCAACTGCCGGCGTTGCGGGCCCAGTTGATTGAGCCGTAATTAGGCGGCTGCTTCATCGGATCTTGCCAGGTTTTCTCTGATTTTCCTCTGATTTTTGTAATCTTTTTTCTCCTCTCTCGGCGTGAGTGTGTGTTGCAAACTTAATTAGATGGAGCCGCGTGGCGTTCGGTTGTCGGTGGTTATGTGGGTCGCCGTCGCCGTCGCCGGGTAATCAACACCCGCAAAAATGTGTTACAGATATACGCGCAGATAAATGTATAATTTGAAAACTCCCCACAAAAAGGCATTCAAATTGACATGGACGGCCGCGACTCCCTGGCATCGCGGAATGCCGGGCACGTTGGAAATTAACCAAACACAAAATTTATAAAAAAAGAGAACACAGCAAAGAATATATAAAAAACATAAGCGAATAAAGCGGACAGTAACAGCGAACCGGGCACGGTCCACAAGGTGTTGAGGTGACCAGGGACCGAGACCAGAAACCCAAACCAAAAACCCAAACACCAGGTGAACAACCGTCTGATTACCTTTCGGAGATTTTTACAGCTATTTGCTTATGCCAGTCTCGCCTCCTCTCATTCACTCTCTCCCCATTGTCGACTCTTTCTTTCCTTTGTTTATTTTCCGAGGGCACCTGTGCTCCTCTTTTTGTTGTTGCTCCAGCATGTCGAGCACTCTAATTATATTTGTTGTTTTTTTTTTTTTTGTTTATAAACAAAGAAAGTTTGAACAAAAAATAATTAAAAACAACATCGCGGCGGGTGGAATATCTTTGTGCTGCTGCAATTACGGTTTAACCAACTGGAGCTGTAAATTAATTCAAATTAAGCTGTTATAGCTGCATATTTTCAACCAAGTAGTTGATATAATTAAGTTATTTCGGTGGAAATTGGCATTTTCGTTAAGTGGCTGCGTGTGGGTACTAAAATAATTGCAGTCTAAATTTTCGCCAATTACAAAGTAAGTTTAGCAGGTACTTTAGTATATAAAATGTATAGTTTTGCAGGCATGGAAATCAATATTTTGTAATATATGTTCCCTGAAGGGGTAGAAATAGCGCTTCTATTTTTAGTCACCATTAAGTTTGTTTTATTTCGTAATGAAAGTTTTTATAACGCTACATTTTAGGTCAGCAATTTTGCTGGAAATTGGTACATTAAAATGTTTAACTAGGCATGTGTACTAAAAATTACTACTGGTCCAAAAATAGCACCATGGGTCGCTAATTTCTGGATGATTTCCCATAAATATTTATTCTCTTTTACAAATTGCAGCCGAGATTATATATAATTACCTCGTTGTTATCCTTATCTATAAAGTAATTACACTTTGTTTAAAACTCCCTCCCTTCGGGTTGGATAATTCTTTTGAACGCTTTCATTTACATAACTTTTATCACAACATTCACGGAACATTTCCCGTTCCATCTTTCATAAGTCATGATTATTGTACTTTTTGCCTCTCGTATTTTCTTTTGAACTTTGGCTAATTTTTTGTTTTGTTTGATGTTATGTAAAGTTAATGCCCGCTCCATCAATGCTGGTGGCTCTGGCTTATTCATTCATTCATTCACTTTTTGCCACCATCATCATCTGCCGTGGCCATCGTCATCGCTGGATCACTTTCACTGTGGCTCGGCCCCAAGGCTGTTTGGGTTTGTTTTTGTTTTCATATTTATTGGAAAATAGTTTTTGTCAGGCTGGTATCATCAATAAATAAATGCGATAAATGTTTGGCATATTTTATTTAGGGTAACGTTTTTGTCATCAGTGTGATAACTATTCTGTTATTGCAATTTGTGCGCTGTTTTGGCTGATGGCAATGTTAAAATTAATTTATAAAAATTCCTTTTACCAAATTTGGTATTTGATGTGCAGGAACCGGTGTAACCCCCCCCGAAATGATCAAAAAACATTCGGTTAAAACTGAAAAGAATGACCTTTGCACAGCAGTTGCATAAATTTAAATAAATGTAAACATTTTTGGCAGCGAATGGTCAAATATTTGTCAACGAAATGTATGTTTCAATGTAAAGTAAATGCGAAACAGACAAAGAATTGCGGCAAGGTGCAAATATTGTGGTTTGCTGTTCCCGTAATGAATGTATGCAAATAATTGCAGTATCGAGTGCGATGAATTCACAAGCGTGTTCTTACTGTCCGCATGTCTCTCAATATTTGCTGAATTTATCGCAGAAATATGCACGTGCCAGATCAGTCAATAAGTTTCTGTTTTTCCCCATCGATTTCGCTATCGATAGTCTGTCAAAGCTGTCAGGCTGTTTTGTGGAATTCCATATTAGTTTGGTGATTGATGATATGTGTCGTTATAAGTTCTTAAGTTTTTCTATATTTATTTATAGATAAGATTTTGATACGCCACGAGGTTTACTTTCAAGCTTTTTGTTTATAAATCAAGGCTGAATATATCATAGCTAAAGTTTACAGTGGAATAAAGATATACAACCTTGAGTAAGCGATGTGACAGATATCTCTATCTACCTTTTGAGGCCTTCATCAACGAAACTTCTCCTATCTTCTCTTATTAATCTAGGTAATAAAAGTTAATTAACTTTTTATAGCGCCTTTGAACTTGAGTAAATTTATAAATATTTATTTAAAACTCTAGTTAGTTAGCCAGCATAAAAAGAACTTTTAGAAACTCGCAGTCTGCTTCCCTGTCATATGTGCTCCGACTTTCAATTGACTTTAAGCCCTGACTTCATTTATCGCGTAGCTGCAAAGTATCTTTCGCAAACTTTGAGATACAGATACCGATACTGCAACCCACGCAGCTTCAGGAGAGTGCAGTAGCACGGCTCAGCAAGGCCAACGTTAGTGTAACTTTTACAATCGCAGCTAATTAGCAAATTCATGCCAATTTCGAGCTGTAACAAATAAAATTACAACATGCACGTGTCGCTTTATGTAATTAGTTGCAACATGCTGGCAAAAGTTCCAGAGATAAGTCCTTGCCTCGTTTGGGGTGATAAAACAAAAGTTATGTCCCATGGGAACGGGTCTGGGAATGGGAACGGGAATGGGAATGGGAAACTGAAGAACTTGAGAACTGGCGAAACTGGGGAACCGCGAAAGCTGAGAAACTGCGAGTCGCATAATTCATAATGAAGATGTTGCAAAGAGCGATCGCTCCAAAGTCTAGGCCAAGGGAGTGCTGCTCGTTTATCACAATGCAAAAAAGGGGGCTCCCAGAAGAAGGCCGGCGGGTCCTGCCGGTTCCAAAAGGAGGATGGTCCCCGGATGGTAGAGGAAGTCTTCGCATAATTACAAGTCTTAACTTGGAGCCTCGGGTCTCTGCCTATTTCTATGGAGTGCTGGAGATGGGTCCAAGTTACACGGTTTGTAAGATCTTTCAGGACTTAAACCCCATAAAGACATGGGACATAAATAGAGAACAGCATAAAATTTCTCTGGATTTACACACTCAGTTGTATTTTTTATTTTAACTAAATTTTTTTCCTGATTTTCCAAACATTTTCTAGTTGCTAGTTTCCCTCGTGTCACGAGCCCACTTCTATTGGCAACCGAACGGCTACTGAAGGCCTTTGAAGGCCCAAATCGATTTTAGTTATTGATTGTAATGATTCCTTGGGCCCCATCCTTCATGTCTGCCTCCTCTGTGTCCCAATATATCCATCCTCGGCCTCCCTATCTCGTTGTGTGCCGCTCTGCTATGATTAATTTTTGTGCCTAGTCAGGTCTTGTGGGTTTTGTTGTTGCCGTTGCCTTTTGTGATTTGAAAAATTAGTGCAAACTGCAAATGATCATAAATCAAACAGTTTTGTTGATTGCATCCGAAGTGCCCACAAATTGCATGATTTTGCAATTCCTGGGACTGCATCTCTCCTGCAGTTGGCATTCCCCGGCAACGAATCCCTGTCCCTTGGCAGCCGGAGCCTGGGGTTGTGTGGAGCGAGAGAGGGGAGGATAAAGGCCATTCCTGTGCCTGGTAGTTCCGCAAATAATTCGAATTTTTGCAACGCGAAAACAACTTGGGCGGAATCATTGCCTGGCATTCTTAGTGCTTTGTGTTTGCCTGGCAAAATGTTTATTGTGTTGTAATTAAATTACCTGGACTCGCGGGGCCTTTAAGTGCAAAGAATCTCGGGGAAGGCGGCTCTGTCTAAGCCTCAGATACTTCCAAACCGAGATCTTAACTCAACGACGAGATGACGAGGCCCCAGTAGGTGCTGATAACTGGTTTTCCAGCTATGTAAATCATCGCTCCGACTTTAGTTAATACTCGCACAGCAAAGAAGCCTCGCGTGTGTAGTTATGGCCACACGACCTTCGCTCATCGATGATTATGCGGGATATAGCATTGAACACACTCGAAACGGTTCAAGACAATTGCACAAAATTAACCAGAGATGATGATGATGGGGCCCGTGGCCCCCATGACGTAACCCCGGCACTTTGTCCGGCGATCATTAGCAAATAATTTGCGCCATTTATTTTGGGCAGACACACGGAGGGGGAGCTAGAGAACAGAACACCTTTCGTCGGCCGGGAATCGTTCTTGTAATCGGCTTAAACTTTATGGACCACCATTTACCTTAATGAACTGCCGCGGCCCTTGGATGTTTGCAGCCGAGTTTAGGTGGTCGATTTCTGTAAGCAGCTTAAATGCGATCTGATCGCCACAACATTTAGTTTTCGCTTCTGTTCTCTGTTGCCTTTGGATTAATCTCCTTTTCGGATACTGCCACTCGTTGCCAAGGGAAAATGCATACGGTCTCCGGTTAGGGCATCGCTAATTAGTGCTGCCATTTCAATTAGCCCACAGATGTGTCGACGAGATGGGACTTTGCCCATCTATCTGGGTGAGTTGGTCACCGAATCCCCGTGCCCAAGCACACACACACACAGATCCACTCGACTGCTGCCCACACTTTGCCCCTACGTCATGCGATTGGATCGGAGTTCTCCTCCACGGCAGTCTGTCCGAGGGGCCGCCCTGTCCCCGTGCACCTTGAAGTAGCTGCAGACAACGGCCAACACCTAACCGGTTCGACACACGGGCAGGGCGGGTAGGGCGGGAAAGTGGCGAAAAAGCAGGAAAAATATGCGATAATATATAGTATGTGGGCGTTCGAATTGAACTCGGGGAGAAAGCCAGGCTAAGTGGAGAAGAGAAAATGCCGGAGTCGGAAAGCCCGTTGGGGGGACACTAAGCCACATTGATTAGCCGGTGACCCAAAACGAAAATGTTTGGAAAACGTTCAAGAATCTTGTAAGGGCCTTTAGGAATTTCCCTGCCTAATAAGAGAGGCTTAAAATGTAGCACAGCAAAATTATTGAGCTCAGATATAGGTAGATTTATAATTTATTTGTAAGATAATTACATGTCTTTCTAGGAAATTTGTACTTAATTAGAGAAGTAAATGTCTGCGAAACTAATCTATTTCAAAATAAATATAATATAAAATCAATTAAGCTTACTTAGAATTTACCGGCATTTAGCTTTTTATAATGAATAGTTAAAACTGCTCCTGAATATTTTATTCATTTTATATTCCACGACTAATCACATTAGCCACACGCCGTAAATAATCCACCTAAATGTGCTGGCTAATTCCTGGGAAAGCTTCTCAAACAATAATTCATAAGCAATAAATTGTATTTATTTATTTCATTATTATTCTAAATTATTCCCTGGCTCTACCATTATTATGGGAAATTTTCCACATGCGTGGCCAAAGCGGAAATGAAAACTCCCCGGCAAACCATATGGAGCCAGTGCCATAAATTCTCTCACTGCCTTACAGAAATAATTAAATGCATGTAATCTATAAACAAAAGCACTCCACTATCTTGCTGATAGTGCGGCTATTTATCGCAGCCTTAACTAATATTTTGTGTGCATATTTTCCTGTGTAATTGCAGCTCTTGTCGTCACGCTCCAAGTAAGAACTTGGAAGGAAAGCCCAAGGAAGCCGGCGGAGGAAACCCAATGCTCAGGTAAGTCAGCGCCAGAGGAGAGGGGAAAGCAAACAAATTTTCAATGTCAATTTGTAGCTGGAATTTATGATAGCCATTGTTTTGTGCGCCAAATATGGCTAACAATTTCACTGAACATGGCCGGCTACTTACGGCCAACTAACTGGCCCAAGACCAGGTTTCATTGTCTCGATTGTGTTGGGCTGCTGCCACTGCTGCCTTCTATATTTATTTTCCTTAACTTTTTTGTGTGCCTCGATGTCGTCGGGCCCTGCTCTCGCTCTTGGCCTCGTTATTGTGCCAAATGGCCATAAAAGGTTAATTGGGTCCTTAGCAACTCGGCGGCAACAAATAATGCAGGCATTCCTTAGACTTGGGCGAGTGCTTCTTCTACCTAGGCGCGACATAGAAAAATCTTAATTAGTTAATTAAAACAACAAACAAACTGCAGTCGCGACAAGAACTGGTCAACTGCTCTAAAGCTTTTCGCTTTTTTTTATATTTGTCTGTCCTGTTTAGGTCTCTAGTGCTGTCTGCACTGAGCTAAATTTAAACACATTTGGTAAAAATATCTAACGTATCCTTCTTCACGATTTTAAGTTGATTTTGGTTGGCAGATGCTTCTTAAGCGAAGCTGGCCATACTAAACGTTCAGTGTGGCCATGTCACTAGGTAAAACATTTTCATTCGAGTAAAGTGTGACCCTGCAAACTTATGGTACAATGATACTTTCAATCCTTAGCTTTCATACTGCTTTTATAGTTTAAAAATTTTATAAAAATGTTATACAAAAGCCAACCTAGTATTACCTACTATTTTTCTCAGTGCCCTTTTCTGCCGTGTTGTCCAAGGGCGGACTGCAAGTAGTTCACTTGGGCTACTGCATAATTCATTCGGTTTTAATGACAACGAGGCGTGGATGCTGGACGTGGATAGAGACACGTTGTCTGGCCCTCCACAGATCCATCCTTTCGCTCTCTCAAATCCCTCGAGGTGACATTAAACTATGAAAGGCATTTAGTTTAGCGATTTATATAGGCGACTTTTGACAGTTTTATGTCGCCCGGATCCAGATTCAGATCCAGATCCGCCGATAACGAGCTGGCAGCAGCTGAAGTGTTCCTCGGTTCCCAGTTGTTGAACGTGTTGCTCCTACTGCAGTCTCCTCATTAAATGGAGCGGCAAATGTTTATATATATATTTATGTGCGGCAGCCTGTGCCCCACAAATACTCGTTATCCTTTGGCCAGCGTCGATGCAATTGCCTGGCAGGGATTTATTTGCTTTTAAGCAGTTTGTAATTGCCATATATCCAACGTGCAAGGAGCGTAATACAAGATGTGTTTGCCGGGCGAGGCGACAGGGAGGATGCTCGAGGGTTCAGGATCCTGGTCCGTCCACAGTGGCGACCGTGGCTCCCAGGAGATTCCAAATTGATTTCGCCCTAACGAACCGAATTAATACGGGAGCAGTGCAAATAGATTTAATGAGAAACTGGGCCGGAAAAGTACATTACTGGGGCCCTGTCAAGGGCAAACATATTTTCCAATCAATTTTAATTGACAGCCTGCAGGAATTAAACACTGACTAATTAAAGAAATTATCTTGCGAAGAGCGGAGTGAAAATAAAAGTACATAGTTCGTAGAAGGATTTATTTTATAAATCAAACCATAGTTCTTCTTTCGAAAACTTTTCCCAGAAAATATTTATTTCTCAAGTTCAACTTTAAAGTTGGCACAAAATCCTTTGCCATAACAAACCAACTTCCTGACAAGTTCAAAGCCCATCCAATTTCCATAAACTTTTTATGCAATATCATTTATGATCTAATTTGCCTCATCTCCATTTCCCCTTCGCTTGACCTTTGCGAAAAAAATATATAAAAACTTTGGCTGCGAGCAAATTGTTGGACATGGAAAAGGCAACGGAAAACCTCAGCGAAAATTCCAACAAATGTTATTTTCAATTTCTTCTAGTTCCACAACTTTTATCCTTTCTTGACCACAAAATGTGGGCCTAATCTGCTGCCGGCCCGGCCGAAATGAGCAGTCGGAAAAAGGACAAAGTGGAAAAAATATATATAATGGGAGCATGTTATAAGCCTAGACGGGGAAAAATGACCAACAGCATTTAGGGGACGGCAGGGGGTGAGAAAGGACTCCCACACACACACACACATACATACATGGGGGGAATGAAACCATTTTTGTCATTTGACAGGCAATTTTCAGGCGTAACATTTTCGATTTTTCCTAGACCTCTCCCGATTTTCATTTTCCGCCACAACGCAACCGAATTATCTGCCCCGAAAAAGGAGCAATAAAAAAAGGGAAAGAAAAATAAAATATATGTCCTGTCGTCCGTTGGTGACCCCAAAAGAAAATGCTATATAAAAAATCTCACGATGATAGTTTATACGGCTAAAAGGCTCTGGGTGCATGTGTGGGCCAAATCTGTTGCCATTTCTCATGTTTCACAAAACATTTTTCCACCATCCGGCCTGCCGCTCCGCCGTCCTGGTGTCCTTCCGTCCTGCTGCCAATCTGCCCGGGATATTCCCGCTGCCATGGTGTCGAATATTTAATCGAGCTGCCACATTGAAATATATTGAGTGTATTACCGAATTCAGCAGCCGCTCACAACTCAAATCTAGCTCTGGGCTATCATTTGATTAAATCTAAATCTGTTTACGAGCCGTACTTTCCTCGCCGCTTTCCCGCACTTTTCCGCCCTTTTCCGCCCCTTTTTTCAGCCCATTGCAGGGTCCGCTGCAAGTAATAAATTAATTTCCCTCCTCCCTCGCTGGTGCTTTGTTTTTAGTGTTTTTGTTTGCTCTGGCTAAACCTGAACAAACAGAATTAACGCCGATAACTTTTTGCGTGTGGTTCATTCTTTTTGACTAGTTGGGCAAACAGTTTTGTGAAATGTTTGTTTGTTAGTGAGTTTCTGATAATTTAGAAGGTATATGGGAATGGGGCTTATGGAAAAAAGCCGTAAAATCTCTTGCTCTACTTACGAAGGTGCTAACTTATATCAGGGGCACATTGATTAACATGGGAAACAGCAGACTACTTTTGGAGAATTTTTGTTTACAAGTTATAAATCGAGGTATGATTATAGCATAGGTAATGAATGGTAAATTATATTAAGACTTGAAGTAAGTTTAAAAAAATAATTATAAAAGTCAAAAAGCGTTATAATTAGTTTAGAGTTTAAAATTCTTTATTTATTATCGTAAAAGTAAATTTGAAGATATTATTGGAGGACTATACATGTTCATATAGCTGCAAGGTCACACTTGGCCTAAGTGTGGTCAGAATATGTAAACATCAGTTCCGCAGCCAAGTGTGACCTTGCATTTATATTCCGGTGACAGTTTATGTTTCAGCTTTTCTTTGCAGTTTTATTCAGATACATCATAATTAAATTGAAAGATTTATTTCTCAGCCTTATAATGGGATTTTCTTTTATTCTACTACCTGAATTAATTGGTACTCTGTAGCCTCATACTCCCAAGTTTTAAAGAAAAATATATTTCGGTTTGTTGGAAATTAGTTTCTTATTCAATTTGGCAAAGTTGACGGCCAGACTGGCCAAGGGCCAAGCGAATTGAAAGCGGCAAAATGCAATTCCCGCTCTGAAGTGCACGGAGGACCAACAAAAATCGAAACTCAAACAAAAGCCGAAAAGGCCGAAAAGCAGGAATAAACTACGAAAAAAAAACACCACACAGAAAGAGAAGAAAAACGAAAAGAACCGTGAAAATCGTGAAGATGCCGCCGAACGGTCAGGTTGAAAAATGGCATGAAATGGAAATGGAGGTGAGGGCCTCCGGAATGGCTTTGACTTTCGGACTGAAACTGCCGGGAAAAGGCAAACAAATAAATATTGGGGTCGTGCAATAAAACAGAGGGAAATGCCACGTGGCGGGGAGGGGAAGAGGGGTGGACACTGCAGGTGGAAAATGCATGGAAAATGCATGCATATGCAAATGAACAATTGATTTCCTTGCGGCTCATTTCAAGTTTTATTCGAATCGAATTCCGCGTTTAACTTGGCTCTTTTTCGCTTGATTTGTTATGCACTTTTTCAACAATTTTTCCTTTTAGGCCAACAACTTTTTTGACCCCCAAATTAGTTTGTGGTTTCGCGTGGTTGTTTCTGGCAAGGCATTAGACAGCGGAATGCTGACCTTGTTTTCTGGTTGTGCAAGTGCAAGGTCAGCCGAAAAGGCCATTGAAAAAATTGCCAAAATGGAATCAGAGCGGAGCAGTGCTCAGAACTCGGTTGGTCCAAGAGAACCGAAGTTGTGGCCGTAGCTGAATCTGAATCTGAATCTGGGGAATTCTGATTACGTTTCCCCTGAATTCTTCTCGGATTTCATTAGCAGTCTGTGTGCTTTTTCTGGGTTGGGCAGCGACCAGCAACCACCACAACCAACAAGTTTGGCAAGTTTCTTTTGGACAGTTTGCCGAATGAATTAGGCAAAAATCTAGCCCAAGTTTTTGACAAGTTTTGATGGCAACAAAGGAAACGATTTGCGGCCAGATTATCAAATCAAGTCCGGCACAGGCAACGGCGACGAAGAAATGAGAAAACAAATAATTTGATTTGATTTCTGGTTTTATGTCGATCCGATAATGATGATGATGCTATCACAGACGGGCGGTCGTCTGGGTTCGTTCAACCTCTGGGATCCCAGGCAGTTCTAGCGGTAGTTTGGGTGAAAACTTTCCAAAAACCCTAATTACACTCCATGCAAATTGACAATAAAGCTGTTATCCTCAAGAGGGAAAGACGGAACGACGGCCATGAATCTTGCCGGCTGGCAATTATTTAATTGCACTTTAATAGCCCCTGCACACTCATCCTGTAATTTATTTTCGAACAATGAAAAGTGCACACAAAAAGAGCGCTCGAAAACACAGATGTTAGAGAAAAAGCATTTAATTACATTTTCCACATGTGCGGCGGCGAAAGGCATTCGTGCTGCCCCCGTTTGTCAAATTAAGAGCCATAAAAAATGCGTGGCATGCCACCAATTGTCGGCGGGGAACGCAAGATCAAGAGCTGCAGCTCCCAGCTTTAGGATGCACCTGGAACTGGTCCTGGACCGAACTGGTTACCTGCCTCGCAAATTAACAGTTAAGCGCCAACGGTAAATAATTGTCAAAGACAACAACAACCAGTCCAAAGAGGCTCAGCGGCAGAAAGTAAAAAACTGAAAATACAAGAAAATAAAAAGCACTTCGTGATGCACCGCTCGCAGATGAAGTTGAAGATTGAGATGAAGAAGTCGCGCCGGTTGCATTTGCCATCGCAAATGAGGTTTGACTGGTTTCCGTGACATGAACCAAATGCCCAAAAGGAGTTCTGCCAGCGAAGGCAACTACAGTAGGCCCTGGCTCAGAGGGATTTGAGAAATTAGAAAACAGTTAGAAATGACAAAATCCGGCTAGCAATTCGTGGCAAATAACTAAGCAAACGAAAGTGATCTCAGTATTTGGCAAAGCATTCACCGGACAGCTTGTTCATTGCTCAAAACAAATAGAAAAATGAGCTCAGAAGTCTATAAATATAACACGAAACACAAATTATAACGAGATTGTCATCTGAAAGCGACAATGCGTTATTGCCAATATACTTTCAGATTTGTTGTCTACAAACCCTAAGCCATTGACATTTTAGTATTGTTTTGTAATTCCTTAAATATTGCCTCCTTTTTAAGTATATAAAGCGGGAAATGTTTTATCTACTTTTACGCCTCTGTTCAACCTTCCAAATAATTTTCTAGCTTAAAGTCCAGTTCATCCCACACGTGACTTTAATTTTCTCCCCACTATCTATGAAATTTAAACCAAAAAATAAGAGAAAAGAACACTCAAGGCTAATAAGCATTATTGCATTTAATTCTGATATTTTCTGGCACGGAATCAAGTTGGTTTCGCCGCATCAGAAGCACGGACCAAGTCAAATTCAATTACCATTCGTTGAGATTTCAATTTGCGGGGCTCCGCTGCGATTCCCACTGTACCTGCTCGGAAAGAAGACCTGCGTCTGTCTGTCCATCTTCTGTCTGCGAAACCCATCCAATCCATTCCGTTCCCCCGGTCTGTTTCTTAGACTGGTAATTCTAGTCGCCTTGGCAACTTGGCGCTGCTGGCGGATGTGCAAATATTTTGATTAAATTTTCTCCATGGCAACTTTCTTTCCACGAAGCCAGGCTGCAACTGCAACTGAAGCTATACAGCAGCAGCAGCATCACCACCAGCAGCCTCATCATCATCAGTGGCAGTGGCATCCATCTGCCAGTTTTCTGGCTCTGGGGTTCTCAGCCATTTCCACCATTTTTCCTCGGCGCTTTCCCGCCTAACCCCCATTTTCAAACACGTTCTGCTGTTGAGTTTCCACTCCTTGAACTTGACTTATGGAGGGACATAATTCGGCTAAGTTTGAGCGTGAATTTGGTGTGGCAAAAGTTTTTATAAAGTATCGATAAAAATCGATTAAAATTAAATATGTTACCTAATGAGATACAGAAAATAAATATCATTTATGTTTTTGCTTGAAAGTTAACACATTTTTTGCGATATTTTCGATATCACTTCCAGCGATATCCCCTCGTTAGCCATCTCTAGAACAATGTCCGGGCAAAAGTCTAACCTGACGACTTCATTCCGATGCACTCGAGAACTGGGAACTCATTAGAAACTGAAAACTTTTCATTCGCCAGCGAATGCAAATGAATATTAAACGAGGCAGTTGCCGGCGGCAGGGGAGTTCCTTGTGGCTGCGTTTTAATAACTGTGGATTAAGTCTGCATAAATAATAATGATTATAAACTGTGTGAACCGCAGCCAGCGTGAAAATGCACAGCGGCTTTTCCCACCCCCCTTCGGAAAATTCCTTGTGCCGCCCTCGCAAAAGTTTCTGCATAAGAAAATGACAAATGATCGCCGGGCAAAAGTATTCAAAAAGTAGCAAGCAAGCTGAAACCGCGACAATAAACTTTTCTCTCGCTTCCCCCTTTTTTTCCTGCTCTTTTCTTTGGCAGAAAGAAAATGCGAAAAATTCTTGGACTTTGTGATGCGTAATTTGAGGTTCTTATAACCGATTTTCCAGCAGGAAAAGCAACATCAGTCGCTGCTATTCTCTTACGGCTTTAATTTGCAGTTAAGTGTTCGGCGAATTATCTGGGCAATTATTTCTGAAAGTTCTGATTAATGTGGGGCATAGATAAGTTGGACTGAGGCCGAACTAAAAGCAATTTTCGAGGAACTATTCGAGCTCTCGCTGTCCCTGTTTCACCTGTGTTCCGTCATCCGACTTAATTGTATCTTATCTAGGCAGGCCGAGGCTGAGGCGGAGCGAGCGCTGACTAGACTCATCAGGGAACGCACAAATTGGCCGACTCGCTTATCAGGCAATTAGCCGGGCGATAAGACGCAACACGAAGCAAAAACCCAGGTAGGAGCACAGGTGACGAGGGTGAGGCCGAGACAAGTAGCCTCCAGGGGGAGAAAATTAGGAGGGAAGTCTGCCTGTCACCGCCACAATGGAAACACTTATCAGGGCCACCGTCACTTCCTCTCCGCGCTTTTCTAGTCCTCTAATTTCGTTCCAGGTTGTTTGCGCTTATCGCTGGAAAAGAAAGAAAAACCAAAAGTTTCGGTGCATTATCATGACGGAAATGGGATACTTTTGGGCCTAAAACTAAGCCGCCACTCATTACGTTGCAAACTACACGCATTCCGAAATAGTTTGTAACCTGATAAGCCCACATTACTGGTTGTTTTTCCAAGCTTAAATTACACTTCATGCTACACGCATAAATATTTATTTTTACGACTGCAGTTCCGCCTACAAGTGTTCTAAAGTGTAATTAAACGAATAATTCGGCCAACAGAGAAATAATTGAGAGGGGCAATAATCTGCAGGTTGCCAAAATAGCCAGCTCTTTGAAATCGAAATAAGCCCGATTTTACTGGCGTATTTAATCAGAGAGCCAGCTAATGAAAATAAGTGGAGTTTTCGGTGGAAAACCAGCGCAGCTGGGGAAAATCGAAATAAGTGGCAGCATTAAATACGCATTGGGAATTGTACACAGCCCCAAAATCGACGGCCATAAAATATTATGATAACCATGACTACCAACTAGCCGCATTTGAAATTTAAAGTCCAAGCCCAATCCCCAATGGAATCCCAATCCGAAAGCCAAACATTGCGCATTCGCCGCGTTCGCCGCAGTCACCAATACCAATACCGCAACGACAGACGCGTAGTTTAATTAATAAACAAATTTAAGAGGCAATTGGAAAATGCCACCTCGAATTTATAATCAGACATTCTCTGCACACAAGCCATCAATTATAAGTTGTCCGGAATTCTATATATCGATAAGCAACTGGAGCCGACGTGTGCTTGAATCTGATAAATGCTAAATTTGGTTGCGGCGAAAATTGATGGAAAGTGTCGGCAATTATCGAGTATTTTTGGCTCGTTCCGAAATAATAATTGCGAATGTCAACATTGGGTTTTTCGGGAGTGTACGTCCTCCCGCCCCTCCGTCCGACCTGCCAGCCAACTTTAATCGCTCTATTTTGCCCGGACAAACTCCGGTTTTGTGTGTGAGTTGCTGTTTTTACAGCTGACTGAGGACATGACATGCTGGTAACAGGCGGGCGAGCGAGTCTCCCCCGCTTTCCTATTGTTTTCAATTTAGATGCGCATACAACGGAAATTGCCAACATAGCATAGGGAAATCACGGGGCCAGGGGGCGGCCTGGATGGCACTTGAACCCAACGAGCCATAACAAAAGGCACACGAAGTAATTAACTTGTATTTATTGTATGCACACATAGTTGCCATCGTCGGTTTGCTGTGCAGAAAATCAGGGCTCCGGGCAGAGTGAGTTCCCTCTGTCCCGCTCGCCACAGCCCTGCTCTAATTCCCAGTGGGACTTTCGAACTTCCAAACTATACTCCTTTCATGCCGAATCGCTCACTCGGCGAACCTTACCGTGTATGGAAACGGCTCATTCGCTTTTATTAAGGCGTGGCCGGGGTAATTCATGATGCCTCAGTCCCTTCTCGACTTACCATGAAACGCACTCTTACCGGTAAGAGGGCCATTCAGAGTGACACCGTCGCTTCTCGACTGACCATGAAGTGCACTCTTACCGGTATGGAAAAAAATCAGAAAATTATTTTGCTAAAAAAAAAAAAAAAACACATGAACCCCGAGATTTTTCATTTTTGTTATTGACTTTACATATTTAAACTTACATTTATTATTGTTTATAAATCTTACAAATTTTTCTGGAATACTAAAGGACCAAGTAGGGATCGAACCTGTGTCTCAAGTGTTTAACGGACCGGCCGCTTACGCAATACGCCACGTAGGCAAACTGATTTGCGTCGGCGATATACACATATGACCCTTACGCGTGTGAGAGTGACAGAAGATTGCAACCCCTTAGCAAATGTTTTTATTTTGCTCGGTTGATCTTTGACTGTGCTGTCGCGAGCCGATCGTGACACGTGGCTCAGTGGTTAGAACATCCGTCTACGAAGCAAGTGGGCGCGAGTTCAAATCCCGCTCGAAACTACCTATTTTATATCTTAATTTCTTTCAATTTCCTTTTTTTTATTATTTTATTAGAGCAATGATTGATAAACTTTTTTAAAAGTTAAAGTTAAAGTTTTAAATAGTTTAATAAACAAATATGTAGCTGGTGGTGGTGAAGTAATTGCGTCGTAATAAGATAAAATCCCAAAAGGGAAATATCGCCCTGAGCGAAAGCAGTGATTTGTATCCTTACCGCAGCAGCGATGGATTCAGGTACCTGAGTCTCCCGCTTGCCACTTTGCTGAACTGGGGCATCATACAAAAAAACATTACCGTTCAACATGGATATCCAACTCGAGTCGCTCAGGGCATGACGCAAAGTCCGACTGGGTTGATAAGCTCGCAAGTTGGCCTGGCCCTTGATCCCAGGGTTTTCCCGGGCTTCCCTCGGGGCTTTCCACTTGCCACTGGCCATCGTGTGCACTCGATTACTCGGGGCCGTCAGAACTGCAACGGCCGGTGGTCAAGGAGCCTTGAATGAGTTGCGATCACGGCCCCGGCTAATGTTTATTAATTTTCATTTTCCTTCGCACACATTTTCCCTAATAGACTGTGCAATCGCTTGGCTGGCCACTGAAAAAAAAATAATGCAAATTGCCTTGGCTACCGGGGATACACTTGGAAAATTAGCCATGAAAACAAGGCGTCTGAGAAGCTACTTTTAAATTCGGAATTCCCCTAATCATTAATGTATGCTCTATCTTATCTTAAATGTCTAATTTGGACGTGTAGCTGTGTGGCTTTGAGAGTGACATCATCAGGAAATTTCCTTTAGTAATTTCTCATAGTTAAAGGCTTATCTGGCAGCCTAATATAATTTATTTAATAATATAATTCGCTTAAAAGTTGCCTGCTTAATTGAATATCAACATATAACATTTTGCTAATTGAAAATCAGTAGGGAAATCAGTTAACTGGATTATGGCAAACCGAATTTCAGCGCCCAAGCTGTTTGCTTGGCCAGGGTCAGGATTAGTCCTGGGACCAATTCAGTGGAAAACCAGCACCGAACGCAACCTCAAACATACGCCACTCGCATAGCCCACTCCGCGGGCAGTTCACTCGCTAATTGGATTAGCATCGAAGGGTATTCAACTGCGGTTAGGCAGGCGAGGAACCACAATTTCTTGTTTTCCGTTTCATTCCGCGGATGGTGGATGCGCTGCGCCAACCTGACACGCAACTTTGCTCTCTGTGGGGCAGCCACTTGGGCTCCGCACTATAAGCCACTCTATAATGCACTGTGAGAAACAGAAGATTCATTATAATTTATATATAATTTATTTTAACTAAATCAAGGCCTCTTGTATGGAGTATTTCTTGTGCAAATATTACCCTTTGATGAACGACATTTTCCTCCCAGTGCCCGGCATGCTGGCCTGCTTTGGGCATGGACTCCACCAACTCTGCCCCGTTCTGTTTCGCTGGCTTGGGGCTCAAGTGGCGTGTCCATGTCATTTACCTGGCAGCCACTCAAGTGGCTGCGGCAACGGGGCGTATGGGCGACGGCGGGAGCTGAGGAAGCCGAGGCAGCTGTGGGATCTGGCGGGGATCGGTACAAAGTTCTGATGCGGTTTTTGCTGCAATTATATAATATTGACATTAGTTGCATGTTGCCTGTCGCTTTATGTTTGTACCGAGGCCGGAGATTGAAAAAGCTTCGAGCTTAATTGCATCTTCAGTGGCTTCTAGACGGAGATAAAGATGCGGCGGCAGCGGCTGCTTCATCAGCAGAAATCAAAAATCAATATTATCTTTAATGGCTCAATTATTTGATTTGCTTTTCAATTTAATGGCTTAATGCCGCAAATTAATTACACTTACCTGCCCTCGCCCTGCCGCTCAGCCCATCGTACTTCAAGCCTTCGAGACTCATGAGTATCTTTACATTTCCCCTGTCCATCCACAGAATCCAGCCGCTCTTCAGGCCGATTCACACATATCGAGGCGGCTCAGACTGACTGACAGCCACAGACGGCTGCAGACTATTGACGATATCTTCCAAGAGGACAAAAGGCATATCAGGAGGGAGAAGGAGGACGAGAGAACGATTGCAAAACGAGAAAAACATATCCTGCATCATAAATCATTGCCAGGCTTTGATTAATGTTGCGTATACGCAATGTGGGCCTCTAACTAAGTGAAAGCTCAAAGAGAGAGTAAGACATCAGCACCTTCTGTGAACCAACAACATCATCATCATCGCCGTCGTCGTCGTCGGCGTTCAGTAGCAACCACAAATCCTACAAACCAAAGATGGCCTTCATCTGGCGGCGACGTTCCACGACGATTGTGAAGCTGGTCTTCTTCCTGCTGGCCATCTGGTTCTGCATAGCTTTCCTGGTCTACACGGACGACACCCGGCGGAGAGCCTCCCAGGAGGGGGGTGGCAGTGCGGCGGGCAGTGCCCTTGGCGGAGCACCAGGAGCAGCCGCAGGAGCAGGAGGAGCAGGAGGACTGGGCGATCCCATTGCCCTGCCTCTGAGGAACGAGCCTGCTGGCGAGGACCCCGGCATCAATGAGAATGTCATCGCCGGAGCAGATGGAAGACACAAGCTTGCCCGGGACGAGGCCGACATCCCGCCCACAGTAAGCAAGCACAAGGAAACCCTGACGGAAAAGCTGCGCAAGAGGGCCCAGGAGCACCAGAAATCCAAGCCCATGGAAGGTGAGTCTGCCTTGATTTAATTGCATATTAATTGCTTTTATTCGGTGGAGCGGGTGGGGTCATAATGAGTAATAATTAAAGTTGGGCGAGACGGGAATAAAGCGAACATAGAGTATTTTTAGAGCTGGAATTTTTACGCAATTATCTAGTCCTGTTAGAGGAGCAAAATGGAGAACAAAGAAAACTAAACAGGTCCCTAAGGCACCTGTTTACTCAGCATAGTTAGTTAGCTAAGACTTTTCAAGGAATTTGTAAATAGGTGCAAAGTATTCTTTTCGTAATTGAATCGGTGGTTACTTTTCTTAATTCAAATTTATAAGTTCCTGATGTCAATTCCCTAAAATAAATTAAAAGTAAAGGTTTACTCATTCTATTTTATAAAATATCAAAACTAATCCCATTTAAGTCTCATGAAATATGTACCAAAGTATATTCTGCTTACCTAATGGCCTTTCCACTCAAGATTTTCCACGTAGATTTACTCTGACAAATATTTTCCAAAGGAAACCCCAACAAAGGCAACATTTTCCCTAAGAATGCTCCTTGGTTTCGCCCCGATTCTGCAAATCTTGGCCCATTAGTGCCCAGTGCACTTTGCATATCGGAATCCCTCTGTTCTGTGTCCTACAATAAGCATTTATATTGAAATCAGTTGCACATTTATTTCCGACTCAAAGCCCCTCCGAATCGCCCCGGTTTTCCCCGCCTTCCCTCGAGCTATTCAACTGGCGTTTTCCGCTCTTGTTATCGACGCTTGCAAATCTATTTTCCTTTATAGAGCAAGAGCAGAAGCCCCTCCGCCATCCCCGCTGCTTTGGCATCAACGAGCTGGGTTTTTTGCACTTCATTTCCACGCAATCGCTCGCAACTAATTCCCATCAATTCAATGCACACGCAAAATCCCCCGCCTCCTGCGCTGCTTTTTCCTCGCATTCCTGCCACCCATTTGGCCGCAGTCTGGTTCTCGCCGTGCTCCTCGCAGTTGTTTACGGTCACACATCCTCAATCCTTGTTTGGGAGATTGCATTTTGGGTCACCAGCCCGATCCGGTGGAAGACGTTGCGCACCAAACGGGGATAATAACACATATTGCTTTCCTGTGCTCGCCCCTCCCCACTCTACGGGGCGGAAAACTGGCTGCCGCTTGCTGCTGTCACACTTCCTTCTTTCGGCCACCGCCTTTGTGCCTTTAAGAAAATTTCTAACAAGTTTTACAACAATATCGAAGATGCCAGCGGCGAGCACTAACAACCCAGCAGCGCAGACAACCACATGCAGCACTTAACAACTCGGGTTTTTCTGCTGCCAAACAGCATTTTCAATGTCAGCTGGGGGGAAAAAGCGGGTCCGAGGGGCACTGGCTCACACTCGCATGCGGCGCGGAGATAGATATTCGCATTAAGCCTCGGCGGCGGCTGGCAGAAATAATGTTACTTACTAATCAAGTCAAGGCTTAGAGGAGCCGGCCCTGCGATTTTTACTCAATGGACACTTGACTGGCCGCCCAGGCAAATCAATGAAGCCAGACCGAAGCCAACCAGCCATGAATTTCAGGGGGCTCTGGGTAATGGCAATTGCAAGGGGCCTAAAAGGCACTGAAAGAAAATGGGTTAATAAAATAAATTAAGGAGAAGACAAATCCATACTGGGATCAAGTAAAATTAAAGGGGATTTAGATCTTAGATGTACACAAAGCTCATGGTAATGTTGTGGCTTAAGTAATAAGTAAGAAGTTCTTGAATGAAGACACCTTCAAATTTCGCCCCCGATCTCATTTTGATTTCTAGATTTTTCTCTCACTGCTGTACCTTGTAGCTTCCTGTACGAAAGACCCTCCTTCATCTATTGCCTCGCATGTGGAACAAGCATTTAAGATTGCATCAGCATGTGGTCGGTCAGTTGGGGGAATAAAAAGGGAGAACCAAGGTGGAGAGCTGGGAGATCTAGCCTTCCCGGCAGACAATGCACGTATTTGCAATTTCGCATATCATGTTTGCATCTCTCGCTCCTCGCTGCTCCTTCATCATCGTTCCCCGTCCCCGACCCATGCTCCGTCATCATCATCATCTTCATCATCATCATAGCCATTGTCGTGGGCCAGCATCTGCTCATCAGCGTTGAGGTGGCAAAGCTACAAGTTGGTCCCCGATCCTTGGCAGTCGCCAGTCTGTGAATCTGCAACAATCGGAGGCTTTGGAGGCTTTGCAGCCATCGGAGGCATCAGCAGCTGCCCCATGGCGTCAAAATTGTGTGCAAGCCTACAAACGTTTACCAACACTCCAAAGGAAAAGGGCTCGCACAGGGGGACCTATTGATTTTTCAGGCACAGTGAGGCCAATATTAATATAAAGATATATAGAAAGGGATATCTTTTAGGTATTAAAACTGAAATATATATATACATTTTAATAGGGTTCTCTGGAGAGTTAATTATTTAACAATGATAAAATAAGAAAGGAAATTCTGCAGAGGTTCAAGCTAATATTAAATAACCTTTATGACTTTCTTTGTTATGTTAAAGAAATTAATGACACAATGCAGTATCTCTTTATCTTGTTGGGGGCCTTAGGTTACCTCATACTTTCAGATTTCTGACTGAGGCAGGAAAGCTTTCCAGAAATAAAAAATACATTTAAAAGGTTCTTAAGTGCTTAGATCTTAACAGTTCTTTTAATTGATATCCAAACCAAGCTGATTATATTACAAATCAGTTGAAATAGGTTTCATACCATACATGTTTCTACCCCGATGTTTGTCTGTTATGAAACCCATTTCATTTTAATTAAATCTTCTACAGACTTTCTAGACAGCAAGCCATTAAGTTTGGTTTATGGTTCTGGAACTATAATGATTTAGAATACAAATCAGACTCCGGCTAGCATTTACAACTGCTTTGGCAGAGCCACAAATAGATCATCCTTTCCGAGGCTGCCTATGATTTTATGGCCACTCTCTCGACGGGGGGCTGCTATAGGGACCACGGTGGCATCCTCCTCCATTGGGGCAGTCCCTGCAGTCGCCCTTACAGTTCTTACTTCCAGCCTGTGTTCATAGCTGGTAATTAGTGTTGTTGTACTTATTGGCTTTGGCCTTGGGGCGCGTTACCACCGCCGAAATGGCTAAAATGGGAAGAGTTGCCAGGCGGGGATCGGAAGGGGGCAGAGTGGACTCCAGAGAGAGCGTGGCTGCAACACGACGTTTATCGCGCGTTCGCATCGGGTTCTTAAGGCAACTAAGCCCCAATTCCCCCACTTTGTAAGGGCTCCACGCTATATAATGCGGAGCACTGAGAAAAATAATCCTTACTTAAGAATTTTCATATAAATTTTAATTAAAAATTAAGTCAATATAAGCCGTATAAAATAAGTTTAAGGTATACGAATATAAATAACCCTTTACCTGAACATTTACATTATTTGTTGATTAATATTTTCCTCAGTGCACTGAAACCTGCCCTCTGGCCATGTTATCTTGATCGTTGGCCACCTTTTCCCTCCCGATCTCCCCGACTTTGGCCTTTTTTTCTTTGCCTGCTCTTCATATATGCATAATTCTTGTTTTTACAATTTAGCAGCGATAATGATTTTATATATACATGGCAATATGGTTACGCCCCCTTTGGGCCAGATTGATTTGCCTGCTTTGTCCGTCAGACGTTCTTTTTTTTTTTTGTGTGTGTTATCCTTCTTCCCTTCCCTGTGGCCTTAATCAATGCTAATCCCAGGGCTAGATTCTCTTTTGTGTTCGCATGTCTATTGCTATTTATCGCCCACACGCAGGATAGATACATGGTATTTGGATATGAGTAAAGGACATGGGAAAATCCCCTCACACCCCTCCGGGCGGAAAATCTTCCGATATTCTGCGAAATAACGGCACTTTGGCATATTATGTTACTTTTATGCGGCAAACATGATGATGAAACATGCACGCAGCCCAACAGGCTAACAGGCAGATATGTCAGCCGCCTTCCGTTCCGCACACACAAAGGTATTTGTCATGCGGCCACGCCCCCTCCTGCTTGGCAGGATACAAGCGCAGCGCAGAGTGTCCTCCTCCATGTCCCCCTCCGCCCCCATTTTCCACCTGCTGTCGCTGTCTATAACAAAACATTTATAGCTTCCTGTCACGCTCAGGCGTGTCCCTCGAGCTCTGCTCGCTGCGATTGTCTCCTTTTGTCTTCGCTGTGAGAGAGCCTCCTCTCTGCGCTTTGAAGGCCGCCCCTGTGAGTGCTCCCCTACCCCCCGCACCACTCTCTTTGGGCCAGATGCCAGCAAATGGAAATATAACGCATACGCAGCCCAGTGGGACTTTCGAACTTCCAAACTATACTCCTTTCATGCCGAATCGCTCACTCGGCGAACCTTACCGTGTATGGAAACGGCTCATTCGCTTTTATTAATGCGTGGCCGGGGTAATTCATGATGCCTCAGTCCCTTCTCGACTTACCATGAAATGGACTCTTACCGGTAAGAGGGCGATTCAGAGTGCCACCGTCGCTTCTCGACTGACCATGAAATGCACTCTTACCGGTATGGAAAAACATCAGAAAATTATTTTGCTAAAAAAAAAAAAAAAAACACATGAACCCCGAGATTTTTCATTTTTGTTATTGACTTTACATATTTAAACTTATATTTGTTATTGTTTATAAATCTTACCATTTTTTCTGGAATACTAAAGGACCAAGTAGGGATCGAACCTGTGTCTCAAGTGTTTAACGGACCGGCCGCTTACGCAATACGCCACGTAGCCAAACTGATTTGCGTCGGCGATATACACGTATGACCCTTATGCGTGTAAGAGTGACAGAAGCTTGCAACCCCTTAGCAAATGTTTTTATTTTGCTCGGTTGATCTTTGACTGTGCTGTCGCGAGCCGATCGCGACACGTGGCTCAGTGGTTAGAACATAAGTCTCCGAAGCAAGTGGGCGCGAGTTCAAATCCCGGTCGAAACTACCTATTTTTTATCTTATTTCCTTTCAATTTCTTTTTTTTTTATTATTTTATTAGAGCAATGATTGATAAACTATTTTAATAGTTAAAGTTAAAGTTTTAAATAGTTTAATAAACAAATAAGTAGCTGGTGGTGGTGAAGTAATTGCGTCGTAATAAGATAAAATCCCAAAAGGGAAATATCGCCCTGAGCGAAAGCAGTGATTTGTACCCTTACCGCAGCAGCGATGGATTCAGGTACCTGAGTCTCCCGCTTGCCACTTTGCTGAACTGGGGCATCATACAAAAAAACATTACCGTTCAACATGGATATCCAACTCGAGTCGCTCAGGGCATGACGCAAAGTCCGACTGGGAGCGTTGACAAATATTGTCAATTTCGATTTCCTAAATGCACAAAAGTTGGAAGGTGAATCGATACGAAAGTTGAGAGGAAAAAGTTGACAGCTGAATGATCAATTTTCACTTAAGTTGATTATGTTTGGAACTACTGAGGAATGTAAAATAAAATTCAGGAAGCTCTGGGAACTTGTAGATACTTATTTCTATATTGTAAAGATAAATGTGAAACTAGTTCAATGGCTTATTCAGTTTATTTCCAGATAAAGTTATGCCTAAAATTAAACTACTCAGAGTACCATTAAAAATGTTTAAAGAAATACTCCCAAAGTTGATTAAAAACAATTTCCACTACATGAAAATGTCATTTAATCAGATAATAAATCTATTATCACTTTGCTTTGTATACAAAAGTTGGATTTAATTGATTTATTAATTACATTTTAAGCTCTTTAAAATGAAAATAAATTTCGATTTTAGAGGACATCAGAGAACTTGCTCCCATGGCGGGAATTATCCCGGATTTATAGCCTTTCACATAATGCACAACTTTGTTGGGCTCACCTTTTGTCCAAAAGGGCGTGACCATAATTGGGTTACCTCGGCTGGAGCTCCTCGGGATGAGGGGCTGGAGGAACGGCGATAAAAGGGAAGCGAGAGCGGAGCATCGCCGCTGGGCGGAATCATTAATATCGAAAGAGGCCATAAATATGCTACAGTGAATCAATAAAAGACATAAAATCCAGTTACAGTCCCTCCTCCCCGCCCCTTATTTATTCTTTTTTATTGTTTTTTATTATGACGATGCGTGTGCAGGCCCGGCATGCAAAAAAGTTCATTACGAACGGGGTGTGGGCTTTCAGGATGGGAGCAGGGAGCAGGACGGACGCAGGACTAGGCGGAACTAAGGATGCGAGGACTGAGAACCGAAAACTCGACTTGGCACACGCGTGAATGTTCCGCAATGAAGTTGTAACTACGGCAACCGGCGACAAATCATAAAATTTATGAGTTCCCCAGTCGCAGTGCCCCTTGATTTCCACCCCTCTCTGCCCTTTCAAGGCGCCGCTTCTGGGCAATTTAATGGTTTTTCTCTTATTTTCCATTTTTGTGCGAACAAATTTATTGTCGGCTGATTGGCCTCTTGGTTAGGCTCCTCTTCCCCGTCCCGCAGAATCCGGGCTAACATAATGCGGTTGGGATCCCCTCTCCCCTGGCGGGACATTCCACTCATCCTGCTTATTTCCTAGCCTTTTATGGCTTTTTATTTTGCCAGCCAGCTTTTCATGCTTATTGAAATTGAAATGATTGTGGTAATTGAAATGTTTTTGCATGGCTGGAAGTTGACCAAATGGAATGGGAATGAGTCTGGGAGTAGGACAGAAATATGCTTCCCAATTTGGGAAAGGAATGAGGCAAGCGGAAGGTTTTAGTTAGTGCGATTCGAAAAAAGAGAGAGAGAGAGATGAGATGGGAGAAAGAAACCAGTTAATAAAGCCCGGGCCCTTAAGTTTTTTATGGACTTTTAATTGGACCGGTTCAGTTTGTCAAAACTTTAGAAAAATCCTCGATCGGAAAGGGTTTCGGAAATGGGATTCTCTTTGGTTTTTAATAATCAAAAGTAACTATCAACTTTTGTCTTAAACATTTTTAATCAAATTAAAGAAGGATTTATACCTTCCGTTCAAAAACCCTTCAGCTAAAGGAGATTTGAAAGTTTTAATGTTTGTTTTCCTTTGAACATGTTAGAATAACTTTACCTTAAATCTCTCTTAATCCCAATGAAATTAGAAATCCTCTACCTCAAGTTTGATGAGACACTTTTAATTAAATTCCTAATCCCCCTAAGCGCAGACTCAGGTTGTGTTTGCATGTCATTCCTCGAGAAATTCCCATTAATGTGGTCCCGTTTTCGGAAGGACAGCGAACACAGGACTCCCGGACAGGCAGAGTGGCATTCAGGCGATGCCCAATAAGTGTCACTTGTGGCTGACAAATCGCATAAAAAGCAGGAGCAGAAGCTCAGCAGAAGAGCTGTGTGCTGGGGAGATCCTGGGGGGCGAGTGGAGACGCCAGCAGAGAAAACAGGAGAATTCATATTTCCATGCAAATGCAAATAACAAAATAATAAAATGCACAGCAAGCAAGGACACAAATGCTGATGGCACAGCGTGCCCTCACATGTGCTTGTGAGGGGTGTGAAAATGGGGAAAGTAGGAGCATACGAGAAGGAAATTTGCAAGGCAAACGATTTTTCATGACCCTGTGAAGAGCAGCACATCTCTGACGATGGCAACTTTTCATGTGCAATGCACCGGCACGGGGGGTTTGGGTGTGTTTGTGTATTTTGTCGTAAATTTCACGCACAACAAAGCTTTATCTTCATTCGGCTCACCTTTGGCTCACAATTTTAGGGCAAATATAAAGTAATGTTTACGCTTACTAACCATTTTCCATTTTCCCTCTGCTTTTCCTCAGATTCTAAAAAAGTGATTGATCCGCCGGGCGAGTTTGAGGACAATCCCGGCGAGATGGGCAAGCCGGTGAAGCTGCCCAAGGACATGCCCGAGGAGATGAAGAAGGCGGTGGACGATGGCTGGACCAAGAACGCCTTCAACCAGTACGTATCCGACCTGATCTCGGTGCATCGATCGCTGCCGGATCCCAGGGATGCCTGGTGCAAGGACTCGGCGCAATACAGAACCGATCTGCCCAAGACCGATGTCATTATCTGCTTCCACAATGAAGCCTGGACGGTGCTGCTGCGCACAGTGCACTCCGTGTTGGACAGATCTCCGGAGCATTTGATTGGCAAGATTATCCTAGTTGATGACTACAGCGATATGCGTAAGTTTTGATGGAATTTCTTTCTATTCATTTTAATCACCTAAAATTTCCCTGTTACAGCTCACTTGAAAAAGCAGTTGGAGGATTATTTCAAGCCCTATCCCAAGGTCGAGATTCTCAGGGGCAAGAAGCGAGAGGGCCTGATCAGAGCGAGAATTTTGGGGGCCAATCATGCCAAGTCCGCGGTGCTCACCTACTTGGACTCCCATTGCGAGTGCACAGAAGGTGAGTTTAATTGAATTAAAAATGCAAAATGCCCAAAAGTATACCAAACTTTTTTCGGCTGGAAACTCGGCTTTCAATTTGCCATATCGACCATATGCTAATTGGGCAAATAAAGCTGCAAATTCGCTCTTAATTGACTTACCAACTTTTGTTAGGGAACTTTTACGGGAGGGTTCCATAAAAAATGCATGGAAAAATAAATATTTTAATTAATGCCAGCGACCATAAACCGAAATCAAATGGCAGATTTTAGTGCCGCCATAGAGCCGAGATTCATCCATTCGTATCTCGTTTATTGTCGAGTGTAATGTTCTCGGCGGTACTCAATTTTGATGGCCATCAAAGCAAATCCGTTGGGCCGAATACGATGCCAATAAAACAAGGGGCCAGCCCTAGAAAAATCACTTAATCTGAGGCATAAGGCCCGGTCCGTTTCAGTTTCAGATTCGTCTTTCTCCTCGGTACTGTTTCTCATTTTGCTGCCTTCATTAAGCCACCGAAGCTGGCGATAAGTAAACCTACGAAAAAGGCAATCAATTTGGTTTATTGAGAAACTTGGCAAAAAGTACACAAGGGCGGAGTCAAGGAGGAAAAATATTCATTCGGGAAACTTTAGTGACTGATGGGTTGCTGAAAAGGCGACTTAATTATTCTGCAAAAGCTGTAGATGAATATTTATACAGATTTTTAGTTATTAAATCAAACTTGGGTTCTGGTTTTCTTTAAGAAACTCTCTGCAGTTAAAGACATTGCTTCCAGTTACATTGTGTCTTGAAAGCATCATATTCCTCACATTCATCTATACACATATTCCCTCACAGGCTGGCTGGAACCGCTCTTGGATCGAATTGCTCGCAATCCCACAACCGTTGTCTGTCCCGTGATAGATGTCATCAGCGATGAGACCCTAGAGTATCACTATCGGGACTCAACCGGCGTCAATGTGGGAGGCTTCGACTGGAACCTGCAGTTCAGCTGGCATCCCGTGCCCGAACGTGAAAGGAAGCGTCATAATGTAAGTCCATTCAAATAATTTTCAAGGCGAAAAAACACTTCTATATATATATGCATACAGCCCCCAAAAGTTGGGGTTCCGTGTTCTGCGGTTAACTTAGGCTCACCCGGGAAGGGTATTTATCCCCACTTGTGTGTGTTTGTGTGTGAATTTGGCTTTAGTTATGTTTGCTTAACGCCGCGGTTACCATGGCTATATGCCGTCCCGTGACTTTGGTTTGTAACCCCATTCGGAGGTTTTTCCCCATCGGAACGCCGAGAACATGAAGCCGCTTAAAGCGCCTGAACGTGACTACAGAAACGGAATGTTTGCCGTGAAAAGGGAATGTGCGCGCCTGTCAATACAAACACACACATATTCAGCAGGGGTTTTCCGGGGGAAGGAAGCACCAGGGAGGTGGAAAAGCGAAGGCAAACACTCGTTCTCACGTACAGGCCACAAAAGTGTCGTTCGCAGTATGAGCTATTAGAACTAAGAGTCGTTTCCCGCGCGGAGATGAGCTTGCAAATTTATGCTCAAGTTGGGAGGAAGTTAGGGCCAAAGTTATGGCCATGGTTAGTTATATGGCCAGATAGTCCAGGAGCCTCGGGGATAGCCAGAATATTTAAAGAGGCTGAAAGTGATAGACATAAAAAACACAGATACTTAAGTTTTATATTGGGAAAAGATGGTGGTGTGCATTAAAAATAAATGGGATTGTTAGATGAGCCTGTAAATTGTGCAGCATATACTATAGAATAGAATAGAATAGAATAGAATACACCTGATTTTTTACATAAGTTCTATTTAGCATTTGTATAATAACAATGGCTTTCGGAAGGACTTCTCCCTGTTTGGTGAAAAGTTTAAATTATCTACCCACACTCCTTAACTATACACTTAATCCTGCCAACACGTTTTGTAGTTTTATGACCGCCTGTGCTCAACACGTACAAACTTTTCCCATACACTGACAAGCAATTAGATACTCCCGCACACACACACACGTGCTCGATTGGGGGGGCGGAAAAGGGTTTTCCGGCGTGAAAGGCGTGCGGAGATGGAGAGACAAAGAGACAGGCAGGCTCCGCAAATGGACATTCGAGACTGTCGATGGGTTTTCCAATTCGACGACAGCTGCTACTGTTATGTGAATCGAGGAAAACTACTCCTTAGCCGAGCCATTTTCCGCTTTTCACCTAGAACTCCTTCGGCTGACTGGGAATGCCATCGAGTCCTCTGCCAGTTTGCTTTACGTTTTAATTAAAAGTTCATAATTACACCGTTCTCTGGGCGATTCTGGTGTGAATTGCCTTAAATGGCGCACATTTATTACACATGCGATATATTACGTGTACGCCGCGAATTGCAAATGGCTGAGGCGAAGTGGAAGCGCAGAAAATGCAGAAAAGCGGGCCTTGACACTGCAATTAAAAGCCAAAAATGTTAACAGCACATTTTCGCCGGCTGGCTGTGTTTCTGTTGCCGCTACAGTTGCCGCTCCCGTTGCTCTGTGTTGCATCGCCTTTTTGCGGCGTAAATATCTGGCATAATTGTTTTTACAAGCGCCGAGGGGATTTATGGCAGCACTCTTGCCGAAAAATCCCCCGGCAAAGGCCGCACGGCCGCTGCAAATTGTTGCCGGTTCCTGGCAACATGCGGCGTGGCGTGGTAAATCCTGGCCCCGAATCCTGTCTCCATCCTCGCGTCGCCTCAAGTTGCACTTAGCAGCTAAATCAAGTAAAGCATTTCCTCCCTGCAACAACATTGGCAATTTGCCGGCTCGAAAGGCGGAAGCCAACTGCTGCTGGAACCCATAAATGTAGCTTTTCCCCGTCACACACACATATGAGTGTATGCGTGGAGGGAACAGATAATGGCCGACGCGGAGAATTTTCCGTTTTCCCCTCCCTCGAAAATCCCCAGCGAAATTGTGTAAAGTTTTTGCTGAAAATTGAAAGGGCTGCGCCAAGGATATATGTTTAAGGAGGTGCAGACTGCAGATTTAAGAGAAACCTAGTTGGTCTCTGATTTTGTGAAATAAGTATACCAACTTACTTGGGTTGGGTAACTTTGTTATTTAATTAGGAAAGGATTAAATCATTATTTGGTTGCATAATTAAAGTAGTTTCCTTATTACGGCCTGGACACCTACTGTGCACAGAGGGTTGGCTCCCTTCCTCATAACCTGGCAACCGATTAGTAATTTCTAATATCTGTTTGAGTTATGCGATACGCCAGGTGGCATGAACAAAGCCCAACAGTCTGCGACAAGCTCAAGTATATATGCTCATCCCCTTTCGGGGATTTTCAGCTGCCGGGCACAGCTGTTGACAGTCCCAAAGCTGCCTGAACGAAAATCCGCCCGGCAACTTCTGATGTCTGTCCAAAGTTGCTTAACTTGTTACGAGTTGGCAGCAGAGGCAGCAGCAACAGCAACAGTAATACTCCTAGCAGGGGGAATCAAAAATACATATTCGTTATGGGCAATGCCATTTCCCCTGCACTCAGAGCTGCTACTTCAGCTTTTGTTTGTATTTCCTTGGTGGATGCTGCCTCTGCCACTGCTCCGAGGTAAAAGTTGTGCTCCTTTCAGCCCGGGATACATTTATTTTTATTTTCCTGCAAAAATTCTCAGAATGCAGAAGCTGGGGATTTGGGCTAATGGCTTTGCAACTGCCAGGCAGCTCCTGCTCCTCTCCCCTCGACGAATCAATCAAATTGAGTTTTGAGAAGAGAGAAAAATCCGTTAAGCAAATCTTTGACAGTTAATCATTTTAAACAACTTAATTCTGCTTTGAAAACTTTGCTTTATGTTGCCCTTTTCTGGGCTTCCTTTTATATGCAGGATCCCAGGCAAGGCAATGGGAAAATTTAAATATTTAGGAAACCCCAGCAAATAACATAAAACCTCATTTATTTCGTTTGCACAGCACACACCGCAGGCAGAAAACATATAAATATATGTATATAATATCGTGTATCGCGTGTGTGTGGCAAGGCAGTGAAAACTAATCCCCGCAAAGAGGAAAAAAATCTCGAATAAAACTACGAGCACAAACAAATTCATACAGAGCGCAGATCCCTGCGGGCTGGCTGTGGTCGGGGAATATTTGCCGGCTGGGCAGGGCGTTGAAACACTAATCCAATTATTTGAGTATAAAGAGTAGCGGCAGAGTAGCGACTAAGGCACGAAATTATTCGATGGCGGCGGCCAGGGCGTATGCGCAATATGCGTGCTCCAGCAGCCAAAGGCACACAGCGAACGGAGCACTCATACGCAATGTTGGCCAGAGCGTTTAACTATACATAGAGAGGCCAAATATACATAAAGAAGAGTGCCTGAAGTGCCAAATCCCCGCAGCACGCACTCCCCTTACCTGCCCCGAAGCATCCTCAAATGGAATACCCTTGTTTTTGGGTATGAGGGGGAATTGGAAACGAAATACAGTCGAACTTTGGTAAGAGGAACTCTGGTAGAGCTTCGCTTTGGCTTAACTGAAATTGATTAGCCTTGGCGTTGGGGCTGCTTCTAATCTTTATATGCAAAAATATTACTTGTGTTCATATTTTATTAATTAGGTAACTATTAATTCCTATAAGAAAGTTACCGCAATACATTTTCTGGGCATTATACAAGGCTCAGTTTGAGCTTTACTATATGCTTTTGCATTTATGAAAATTTGAGTAGTCACTTCGTCTTTGTTTGGGTTTAGCTTTAAACATACGCTTATTTTGCATAAACTAAGACAAAAGGCCTCAGTAGTAATAATAATAAATGAAACATATATAGTAAATATCAACAAACATTATATATATTCTTTAGTAGTACATAAGTTCTCCTCGTGGAATTTCAACTGTAAATAGAAACTTGTGGGCAAAGTTTACCTTTAAAAATTGTTTAGGCTGTCGTCGTCGCTCCTCGGATCCCATTCCAACCTGGCACATATGTACCTATAAATGTGTGTGCCTGTGTAATGGAGCCTGCGGATAGGTAAATGCTTTCTAATATCCTTGGAGAGGGGGCAAACAGAGGGAAAGCAGAGATAGAGCCGCTCTCATCCCGGCCATTGCACGTTTCATTTCACTTCTTTCGCAGCCGCTTTATTCCATTCGGATTGCCTGTGCGTACGCCTCGTTGTTGTTCCCTTCGAGGGCCTTTTTATGCCTTTGTCTGGCATTTGTTGTAGCTGTGAAATCGTGCATAACACTGGCTTTTTCCTATGGCCAACAGAACTGAACGTTCTGGGGCTCGATACTCGTGTGTGCTGCGTATGCGAAATTTTCAACGTTTGCGCTCGAATGACAAATGTTGAGCAGTCAATTCGGTGCTTTCGTTGCCGGCTTTTCGGGCTTCCAGCCACTCCGGTCTGGTCTGGTTTGGTCTGAACGCTTTAATGATGAAGCCCATTACGTATTTTCTGTCAAAGTCAATTGGATTTCGCCTATTCATCAGGGCAAGAAGCCCGAGGCGCAGCAGTCGCAGCGAATGCCTAAATATTCCCGCGGGGAAAGGCGGCGATTGTGTTATTCATGAAAACAGGGGAGTAGGAAAATTAATGTCGAACATGTATGGCAATCAATATGTGAGAGAAAACAAATGGGAAACAGGGCGAATTATGTGGAATATTTATATGAATTTCTATAATGTGAGAAGCTCATGGAAAGCTAAACAAAAAACAAAGTAAAAGACGAAGGAAAATGAGATTTATTAAGGTACAAAACGTACTATGTAATGGCTTATAAAGAGACGGGAACCCCAGGGGTAAAATAATATAAATATTGATTCTTCTGTTAATATATATTGACTTCCATATATCCTGTTCTTTTTTGATGAACTTCTGTTCAATAATCACCCTGTATACACACACTCCTGTATGTAATTAGAAGCAATTACCCCAATAACTTTCCTTTTACGTCCAATCAAGCTCAATTTCCACCCTTCATTCAAGCAATTATTTGAGACATGTTCTAAGCTTCGTTCTTTATGACATTACAAACATGGTTGGGACAAATAATTCCGTGACAAAGCATAACGTGGTCAATTAAACAGAAATCAGATAGGTGTCCGCTTAGTTGGTCAGACGATACTTGACAGCCCTCAGGATGGGGTACTTCTCGTTGGTGCAGAGTCCTCGGAAGTCGTCGTAGGACAGGTCGAAGAGGGCCACTCCGCCCAGGTTGTTCTGGCGCACATATCCCGCCTTTTCGGCGGCGGTGTCGGGGTCCTCGAAGCTCACCCAGATGCCATTGTCACCCTTCTTGTCGGCGGCCCTGTAGGCATACGATCCGAAACGCTTTGCGGGATCCTGAACCTTGGTCAGCGGGGCATTGGCGCCCTTGGAGTAGGCATTGTCCTTGTTGGGCAGCAGGGCGCACACCTCCGGCCAGCTGTAGATACCGTGCACCTGGGTGTTGCCACCCACGGGGGCCTCGTCCTTCACATGGGAGACGGGAGGCAGTCCGGTCTCTCCGGAGTCATCGGTCAGCTTCCAGGGACGGCCGTAGGTGGCGACGCCCACGTTGATCTTGCTGGCGGGACAGCTGTTGCGCAGCCAGTACTTGACCTGGGCGTCCACATTGAACTCGGGATTGCGATCGCTCAGCTCGTAGGTCGGGGCGGTGAAGTCGGCCACCTCGGGGTTGCGCTGGGGTGTGAAGAAATCAAAGGTTCCCAGGTTCACAAAGTCCAGGTAGTTGATCACAGCAGGGATGTCGTAGAATACTACGTGAAAATATGCACGTTAATTAATGAAATCATTCATTTAAAACACACTTCTACTCACGCGAAGAGTTGACATTGGGCAGCACGGTGGTGGAGAGCAGGAGGTTGTCCGGACGGAAGGAGTTCTTCACGTCACGCAGCAGGGCTGTGAACTGCTCCTTGTGCTCCTCGGACTTCTCGTCCACAATCGAGTCGCCGGAGAAGACCTTCTTGAAGCCCTTCCAGATGCTGCCCAATCCGCTGTGCACCTTCTTGGGCTTGTTCTTGGGGAACTGCCAGGCAATGTCCAGGCCATCGAAGCCGTAGGTCTTCACCAGCGAGTAAACAGTGTTCACGAAGCGAGTGCGACCCGTGGAGCTCTCGAGCAGAGCCAGGTACTTGTTGGGCAGCTCCTGGGCATCCTTGTCGGTCTCAATGTCCTTGTCGCCGCCCACACTGAGCAGGATCTTCAAGGCGGGGTACTTGCGCTTCAAGCGGGTCACCGTCCTGTAGAGACCCTTGCCCAGATCGAGATCCAGCTGCTGGTTCAGACTCACGGCCTTGTTGGAGTCTCGCTCGATGCCGGCATAGCCGTAGATCAAATAGTCGCAGAATTGCAGGGCCGGCTCCAGCTCATCGATCACCAGTTTGCCAAGACCTAGATTAAAGAGGAGGTTATTAGATTTAGGAAAAGGTTCAGAGCAGAGGGAAACACACGAACTAGCAGACGATAGTGTTATCAGCATAAAATTAAATATTAAATAAGCTCGAAATAGTATTAAGAGGGAAAGGTTATTGTTTTCTTATCTTCTTAATTTACTTTTGTATAAAGGAATCACCGAATTTATTCGCAGTGCACTTTATCGCTCGCACATCCGACTCGAATAAATAGCAAACTTCTAACAGCGATTTCCAGGAATTTCTTGATAAGCTCGCTCGCTTGTTTTCGATTTCGTTTCCATATTTTCACCGCACTAATTAGCAACTTTCCGAGGTATTATATAACCTCTGGAATGTGTTACTGGGTACTAAGTAACTAACCTTCCTTGACGAAACTGGCCGAGTCGTAGTAGCAGACCAGGTGCTTCTTGGGCACCCCGGGTTGCTGGGGCGCAGCCTGGATGCTGGATGCCAGGCACAGCGATACTATCGCCAGGGTCTTGATGATCATCTTGGGACGCTTCTAATATTTTTTCCCGATTCCGTTGAGCTGTTCGCCGCTCGAGTGTCGACTGGGAACTGAAAGCTGAGCTCAGCGCGGCGCGGGAGCCCAGCTTGTCGAAGGTTGAGACGTGGTCGTAATTGTTGTTCTTATTTTCGTTGTTGTGGGCCGAGAGCAAAGTGTGAGCTGATAAACAAACCTGAAGCTGAGGGGCGATCATTAGAAATACATACAGTGGGGAGTCGATAGGGAAAAACATACTATTCAAGTGTTTAAATGAGTTATTATGGTCAAGTTTGTTAGTTAGGGGTGAATTAACGATCATTATATAGTTAGTTGTTGAATAATGATATAATAAATAATGCAAGGTATAATAAAAAATTTAAATTGTTCATTAATATATTTCTCTTAAGTAAAATCTGCTGTTTCTTTATCAGTTTAAATCAGTTTAAATTGAATAAATATATTTCTCACATAGTTCAGACTACAAAGTCTACAAGATTAGGATATTTATTTTCAAAAGAAATTAAATAGGACTTCCCTAAAAATATGAACCTTTCTCTTACTTAACTGGCTTAAAAAAAACCCTTAATCTGTTTGTTTTACACCCAAAACAGGTTTACGTATTAGGTAATCTTCTTCGTGTGAATAAACTTCCGAGGCCTGTTTCCACTGTATTAATGCCAGTGCGTTTGTGTGTGGGCCTCACACAAATATATTTAAATTTTTACGACTTTTGGCTGTCGACAAATTTAAATTTGTTGTTGTTTTTCCGTCTGCTTACGCCTCTTCTGTTTGTTTCCTTTGCTTGTTTGTTGGTTTCCAGCTCTGAACTGCGAACTGTTATCAATTCTCGGCCCCGATTTGGGATTTTTTTCGTCGGATTTTCTGAACCCTAATCCAGGGCTCCTCCCCCTGGCCTTCTCCCGTGGCATTCCTTTCTTGTGGGTCTTTGCATAATTCTTGTGTTTGCTTGCCCTAATCGCTGTTCAATCCACTTGCTCCCTTTTGTTCTCTGAACCTCTCACTAGCACATGCCCGGTTTCTTTCTGATCCTGCACAGGGGGAAAAAGGAGCAGGGAAAGTATAGGAAACACTTCCATTTTCCTAGCAAAACTTAAGTTGATTTATAGGGATTTATTAAATCCAAGTCAAGTCTTGTTTAAGTCTAGAAATGGCTTTACTTTGAATCATATATGAAACATAATTATTGCAATATAATTTAATTTAATATACTTTAAAGTTAAATGTCTTATTGTGATGGAACCTCTGGTACATTTCTCTCTCTGCAACTGCAGCTTACTCGTGTTTCATAATTCATGTTGTGCGAGTGGGGTGTTTGTGTGTGTCTATTTGTAGGAGCGAGAGTGGCTCCATCAATTCCATTTATTTAGTCTGCATCCTCCTTTATTCCCGGGCATTCTTACCCGGCCCACGTCCTTCCATCTGTCTGTTTCCGAGTTGAGGAATTGTTTTTGGGAATTCATGGGCATATCGAATGTTACATTGAAGCCAAATGAAATTGGCATGCTCTTGTTCCAGCTCCTTTTGTGCTCGATGTGGCCGGGCCTTCGGTTGATTTGAATGTGGAGTGAAGTCTGCTTGAGGAAAGGTCTTGTTTGCCGACACTCAATTATTTTCTGTGCAATTTCAATTTTGTACATTATCAATTAACAGACTCGCTTTCATCTTTTTTTTTTTTTGTTCGCTGACCTGTGTGTGGGTGTTAATTCCGCGAAAGTGAGTGAGCCAACAAAAAAATCGGGGTTAAGCTTGGGCTTCGAAAAACCCAATCACATGCACGAGCGCTTTCAACCGAATAAAAAAATACCTAAAATCGCCGGGAGCCCAGAAAAAGGTTTCATTTTCCCTCCTTTGTGGCTTTCGAGATTTTCGGATTTTTCTCTTTTTCTAATTTTCAGCCAGGCATGTTCTCTTTTCCTGCTTTGAGCTTTTTTGGTTAATTAATTTTTCGCCATGCGCCAGCGGAATATTACTTACACATTTTCCTTGTAGTCCGCATAATTACGTGCACGTTTAACTTTTAATTGAAATGTTGTAACTAGACTTGATGGGTTGAGCGGGAAAGCTGGCGGGGGAAATGGGGAAATGGGGAAATGTGGGGAAACGGGGCCAGGGAAGCGAACTAGGACCTGCGGGCTTGTCATGGCAATTCATAAAACTCCTTGCTGCTGCTTCCGCTCCCTCGCTCCCTTCCTGCCCAGCTCTGTCTATATTTCAGTTTATTATATCGAGCTAAAAGCTGGCGTTCTTTAATTAAACGTGTAGCCAGTATCACACACAAACACACACAGCATACACACAGCACACCGACTAGCCCCAGACGCATACATATATTTTTGATATTTACGAGCGACCCCGAAGTATGCTACACTTTAGCGAATTGCAGGGCAGGGAAGGAGACAGAGTGGGGACGGCTTTTCGGCTGGCATTAACAATATTCCAAAATTATTATAAAAATACCCAACAATTGGAGCCAGCTTTAACGAGCGCCAGCTGTAGGAAAAGAGAGAGAATAGGGTCTGAATTGCAACTACAGTGGAATGTCGAACAAAGGAATTTCTAAGGAAAAGTTGTAGATATTTTCAGAGATTTTTCTTCTCTCTTTTTGCTTTGTTTTCTTTGATCTATTAAGTCTGAAAAGTCAACATTCTTTTCAAAATTTTATATATAGTAAGGAGACTGCTGCATGAACCAAAACTCAGATATAATCTAAAGGATTTCAGGAGAAATATAGTTAAATTTAAGAATAGTATTTTTGTTAAATTTAAACAAAAGCAATGGTGTTCTTTGAATTATATCCCATTTGTTGAAATGAATGCTATATATAACCAATTCAGACTTAAAGTTTATAGACTGTAACTCTATTTTGCCACATCTCTTCGCTTTTTATCCATAACTTTGCATATTAAGCCATGTGCGGAGGGTGAAAACACAACAACATCAACGCAGACACACACACCAGAGAACAGAGAAAACTTTGTTGGCTGCTCGTTTGTTTCTGTTCACAGGCAGACCCCTTAACCCCGGACCGCACCTACCCCCTTAACCCATGATAGCCGGAAAACCGCAGCACACACACACACACACATAGGGAGAAGCGAGGAAACAAGATCGCTCTGCAATTTCGCCTCGTGGCTCGCAAGTGTATTAATTTGCACCCAATGGCGAGTGACGAGGATGGTGCCTTTTTTGTCCGGGAAAACCCGAAACTAACGACCCTTTCGATGGGCGGTGGGCGGTGGGCGTGGCCCAAGTGATTTGTGGGCGTATAAGACAGATGGAACCAGGGCTGGCCGATGATGTGACGAGACGAAGACTGTGAATCCATCCGTCTTCATGGCAGGCGAAGCAATTTGCGCCTCGGTTCATTTTGGCCAAACTAATTGGGCCAAAGTGCATTTGTGGCCTGCTATTTTCCAGCCCTGGCTGGGGGGAGGGGAAGGGGGAACCCGGCCAGGGCATATGCAAATCACTCACTCAGGCGCACACAAAATACATGCATCTATATATACACAGGGAAATGTATCCTCTGCATGAAAGTCAGCTTACGTGGCGCATGATTTATTAAAAAACGCTCGTAAAAATGCACAGCACACTCCACCAGCAAAAGGGAGCAAAACACGGAGTGGCGAAAATAAAGAAAAACAACACATCAAAGGCGGCAGCAGCAGCAACAGTATGATAGCTCCCACTATCCTGCTGCCGCTCTCGGGAAAATGCATGAAAAATAACTATGGAAATAAGCGGAGGCAGCGGATGGCACTGCTGCTAGCAGAAGCACTAAAATAGATATGAAATTTTTAAAGCCTCGCCAGCAACTCTTAACCCATGGCGGGCACAGCAGGCACGCCCCTTCAGACACTTAGCCGGGCACGATGATAGTTGTGGGCGGATATATAGACACCCGCATATGGGGTATATAGTGAGGAGCAGGACAGGATCGGCTGGGAGCCAAATTTTTCAGACCATCCATCAACTGTCGGAGCTGGGTTCATTTTTAAGCAATTTTCGCAAACGATGCGAGGGGCGAAAGGCTCATTCCGGAGGCCCCTCCGGTTAGATGAGGCCCCGCATGAAAAATGCACTAGAAAAAGAGATGTAAACATTTATAGCAGAATAGTTTTTTATAGCCAAGAAAATGGTATGTAAACTCAGCAAATAGATGGAGTTTTTTAAGACCATGATCTATTACTAATTTTATAACATTTCTAATAGGATGCTTGTGTAAGTTACTTCTAATTAAAGTCTTTATTTTAAGTTGTACAGTTGCTTGTATTTTTAGAGAAGTTATTTAAGGTCTTCAAGAAATGAAATGTTGTTAACTAAACTATTAAAGTAGTGTTATATCCTTAGGAAAAATATTTAAAATGTTTAGTTCTTGGCACCAAAATAAAATTATTCATTTAAAAAATTCTATAAATTATATAAAAGTATCCACAATTATACTAGTACTATAAACTTATTGCATATCCCTCAAATGTATATTTTTTAGTCTTCTTTATATATTTCCTACTTTTCTTGCAGTGCATGTGGTATTAGAGTTTAGGGTAACTTTTTCACCCCAGACAAGCAGCTTTCCTCAACTGCAGCCCCTCATCAGCAGCGTCAACTCCCTCCCAGCTCTCGCCATTTCCATTCCGGGACCCACTCTGCATCCGCGTCGTGGTCGTCATGCAATCGGAAAACTGTGAAACGGCAGCCATGTTTGGTTTTCATCGCCAGTTCCTGGCAGCGCAATTTCGTATTATTAATTAGCTGCCATTCCGCACTCCGCTCTTCCGGAGGGTAGGATCTCCGCTGTACCGTCATGTCCGTGGCACATTTGTTCTGGTTAGTGGTGGACAGTGGGCCCGAGGCAGGGCCACCGGTTAACCCCGGCCAGAACCCAGCCCAAACCGACAAAACCCAACACAAACTGGGCTTCATTTGCATAGCGTCATTTTCGGGGAATATGTCTTAAGCCCCATTTACACCAGCTAATGGATGTGGGGCCCTTTAAATGACACCGCCGAATGATAAATGTGCGAGAATTAGGGGCAAGGTTTTTACACTATTTTTGTAACCAAATAAAGTGGTGCTGGTAGAGTGTGAAAAGCCAAGTTAGATATCGATCTGAAAGTAGCCAAGATTTTTGGGAATAAAATATGGCAGAGAGGCAAGTCAACACTCCTTCAGAAACTCGAAAGCAATTTGCCAAGCCAACTCAATTTATACTTCCTAGGACCTAATAATATTCAGCAAATTCTGCACACTTTTAACAATGGATGTAAATGGGTCAGCGTGGAGGAGCCATCTGCATTTTGTTAACTGCTAATAACTGCACATTTTCCGCCCACGCGCCGTTCCGTCAAATTGCATGCATAATTTATGCAGTCGGCCCTTGAGGCGCACGGCCAGCGTCCATATTCGCTCATCAACTGGATGTAAGCACGTACTTAGAAGGCAGTTACCGTCCTCCTTCCTGGCAGTGCCCCGAAAACCATCCATCAGCCATCCATCTGCCAGAGTGCCATGCAAATTGAGCACGCGTTTGGCATAACCAAAAATTACATTTTTATCAAGTTTCGGGGGGAAGTGGCCTTGAGGGTAGTCGGGCGTTGGCCACCGAGAGGTGAAAGCTGGGAGGCAGCTGCCCAGGCAGGCGGACAAGGATAATCGCGAAACGTTCATCTCAAGAGAAAATATGAAGGCAAGGGAAAATATATATAAATTACTTGGAATATTTAAACTTTAAGTAACATAACTTATAAAGGGGGCTAGGAATATTTTTGATTTGAATTTAAACTTACTTCTAATAGACCTCTTAACTAGTTTAATTTGCTACAAATTGAATTTATTAATTCCCTTAGTTTCCAAAAAATAAATATTCAGATAATTTTTCTAAGGTGTAAGCTAGCTCAACTGCGCTGAAGATCCTCCAAACTTTCGCGCTTACTTAGCGCCCCGGCTTAAAAACTTAAACAACATCGAGGCAAATTAAATAAGCATGGAATTTCGGCAGGACCTAAGCGGCAAGTCCTTGGGCTGGGTCAAGCACATGCTTTTGGCCAGGCTGCCATTCTGACAACGTAATTTAGTAATGTCCTCGGGCTGCGACGGAGGGTTCTTTCGAGTGTCGTAGGGAAAGGCCTGCCGGCGAGGGCATTTGCCATTTTCTTTTAATTTTCCAACAGTTAAGCCGTCGTCCTGGCCCCTTCGGCTGCCCGCGCTGTGCGTTTTGCGCTGGCAGATTTTACTGCTTAATACGCAAAGTTGCACTTTGGTTTTTATTGCACTTGGTCCAGGGGATCTCGGGATCTGCCAGGACCCCGCGCCAGGATGCGCCGCGCACTAAAAACGTACAAAGTTTTGTGCACGCGCTTTCGCGCCTGGCAATCGCTGCTGCGTTTTATTGCGCCCCCAAAAGGCCAGGGGCGCGGATTTAGGAGGGGGCAGGCAGGATTTAAACGGAAACGGAAAAGTTTTATGTTGCATTTTGATGATAATTTCCCATTATCGAACGGGCAAAATCGTTAAGCTTCTTAAAAGTGTGAAAGTTCTGGTGTATAGATGAGTTTTTAGAAATTAAAACTAACTTTAAAGGATGAACAGATTTTTCGAATTATCTTTAATGAAGAGAAGGAAATTAAAATAAAGTAGAGGGATTAATTTTTAATTATCGATATTAGTATCGGGGCTTAAGGTTTTCAGGAACTTTGAGTGGAAAACTTTATTACCTATAAACTAGTGAACCATAAACTTATTCCGCTAATGAAAACTACCTAGGAACACCCTATGACTACTCCACTCCGCGGCGCCCCTGGCCTTTTGGTTTCTCCTTTTGGGGTGTCCTGGCCAAAGGGGTTCGGCCCTCCGTGGGAGTTGGTGGACTGGAGCGGTTGAGCATTTGCTAACAGTCCAGTGAACCGGTAATCAAAGCAAAATCACCAGAGCACTGAAACAACTTTTTTATGCTAATTTTTACCTCCAGCCGGTGTGCGGTGTGCGTGTGTGAGTGAACGCTACATTAAACATTTAAATACGCTTTTAAGCAGTCTGATTCCCGGGCCAGAAGGATGTCGAGTGGGTTAAGCGGGGGACGCTGAAAGTTCGCCGATGGGAATTCCACTTCTGAGCTCTTGAGCAATAAGCCAAATTGTAGCTCAGAGATACATTCCACGCAGATGCAACGCTGCTTATCCTGATTCCGATTCCGAAGGAAAACACCTCCCTCCTCCACCTGCAGTCCCACTTCCTCCTGCCCTGGCTCGCCCATTGACCTGAAGCATTCCTCAACTATTAACTTTTGGCGGAGATTGCGACTTTTCGGTGCTTGACTCAAAATGCAAATAGCAACTTGGGCGCATGAAACTCTCAAGTTGGCCCCGCTAAGTTGCCACTTTGCCATCCTACGGATATGGGCGGCATGTGTGTTTGTGTCTTAGGGGGGCGTGGCCCGGCCCAAGCACTTGTCAAAGTCAACTTCACATTATGTCAAGCAGCGTTATATTCATTTTTTCCGGGCTTTTTCGCGCGTGTCTCGCTTCCCGTCGACAAAGTCTTCTTTATTTTGTAGAGCATCGCATAGAAGCACTTACAGGGTAGCGATGAGGCTATAGGTTAAGCAAGGGACTTTTAAAATAATTAAAGTTTAGGGGGACAATATTCGATTCCCTATAATTAACCAGAATATTCCGCATGTTCTTATTTTCGGAGTATTCCTAGGGTATCCTCCTCGTTCGATCCCTTTCCCATTTCATTTTTTAAGCATTATCATCGCCTGCTGCCTCCCCGGACTGCTGCCTGCTGTGAGCTAAGAGACCCATCGGCACTTGGTGCGTGTCTGCAGAGAATCCACCATCCCCAGGCCCAACCCCGGGTCCTTAAGGCTCCTCTGACATTTACGATATTCCTGGGCATATTTTTTCGGCGCCTCCTGCCGCTCGACGTGACTGTTTTATTTGATGTTAATGTGGATATGTTGATGCCGCTCCTGAGTGGAGCTTTTCCGGGTGAGGGCATGCGGTGCGGCACTGGGTGGCGGGTGGCTGCTCTTGGGTTTCCTTGAAAGCCACAGCAGGTTAGCACATTATTCACAAAGCCAGGCCTTTAAAACCGAACCGCACTCTGAGGTTTCGCTTGCTTAATTTGCGGTTGGGCTGATCCAGAGGCCCCAGGATCCCCGCCCTGGGCGGGAGGCCCCCGCAGGACTAGGCGTCCTTCATTTCTCATCATAAAATGTGTCACACACTCTAACCATTATGAATGCCCGACGATTTATTTGGATATCCAAATATGCCAAGTGAATGAGAAATGTGCCCAAGTTACTTTTGACGTCTTGTCATTTTAAGCTCTATTTCGCTGCCTCGGATTTGCCATTATGCCGTGCCTGTGTTGTTTATACAATTTTCCAAGGAAAAATTGATTGTTCTCGGCCATGAATCTTTATTTGAGCAGCGTTGGGAGTTGGCTTCGGTTCTCTTGGCCGGATTAGGGCGAAATAAATGGCCCGAAAGCGAATTCAATGTGAGGTGAGAAGGGAAATAACAATGCGATTGGCATTTTTTGTCTTCGTTGTTGAGAATGTATTTTGTAACTTTATTGTGGATTTTTGCGGCTTTAATGGTCGATTGAAAAATACTTCTCCGGCTTTGTTGAAATGTAATGCCCTTGATTGATTTTCATATTGTGCTATGCAATTTCCCAAAGCTTTTCACAGCGTGCACAATGGCAACTTTGTTTCAAGCGGGGAAAAATATGTGAAATGCATTTATTCGCCGGTATTTATTAATCGAACTTTTTCATAATGCCTTTTGGTTTTTTGAGGGATTGTTTAGTGAGAACGAATTGAAAATTTAATTTACATAATTAAGACTAATTGAATAACGTGGAATTTTGTTTCAAAGCGTGACAGTTTTTATTGAAAGCATTTGTTTTGAACGAAATTAAATTTTGGACCATAATTAAGTTAAAGAGATTATAGTGCACATATTTCTATGAAAACTTTAATTTAAACTTTAACTTTGGTTTTCCTAGTAGCAGTTACAGAGTTTCCCCTTTCGGTTTTCCCCACCCATAAGAACCACATAACACGACCATAAAAATTGCGTTTATTTGCCCGCTTTTAAATCATTTAAGCTGCATTATATGCAGCCAATGGCAAACATAAAAATGCGGGCCAACGGGGAAAATGGGAAAAGCTGCCGGGCAGGGCAGGGCAGGGCGGGGAGAGTTTCCGTAAAGCTGCTCGGGGGAGGGAGTTTGGAAAAGCGAAAAGTTCTGCCGCGTTGTTTGCACAAACAGCAATTGCAGCGGCAGCACGCTTCACTCATATTTTCGTGTATATTTATTTATTCAGCTCTGCATTTTATTTCATTTCAGTTTATTTTCGCCAGAGCGAGACTTTCCCGCTCCTTTTTTGTAGTTTTGTAATACATATAACCGTATATATGTGTGTGTGTGTGCGCCTTTTACTTCCATTTCCTGAGCGGGTAAGAGCGGAAAACAAAAACGGATACACACACACAGACACACACAGGAAGAGCGTAAAAAATAAAACAGAAGTCGAGCGGGTTGGTGGGTTATAACAATAAGAGGAATCTTTTCATACTCGTCCTCGCATGCAGCGTCCCGAAAGCACCTTGCCGCTTTTCACTTTTGCTATTTGTTCTGTCACTTCCGGTGGCAACAAAAAATGGCCGCCCGCATGCCACAGCCCGCCGTCCTGAGCCCACAGAGTTTCCTTTTCGGTGCGTTTCGCATATTTGTCCACATTGTTGTGCCTGCCGTCCCTCTGCTCCCCCGTCTGCGCCGTTGCAGGCGTTTATTAAATGTCACACTGCGAATTTTCCATCCCTCTTGGGAGCTTTCCAGCCCCCCAAAAGCACAATGGCACTTGTCGCGTTTGGAGATTTCACTTTGTTGTCCGGTGGCCGGATATACATTTTTTCTTGCTGTATCTCGTACTTCTTGTTGACTTTAAGTTACACGTTTTTAGTTGTCTTCCACTCAGCCTGGCATCGCCCTTTTCCGGCTCTCTCTCTCTCGCTAGCTCTCATTTTCCTCTTGGGCCCTTTGCCGTGACAATTTCATTTATTTTGCCATTTTCCGTTTTACGTTTGTCAGCGTTTTCTCCCCCATGGAACCCAATTGCTTGGGCCCCTGCAAGTGTATCTGTTGGTTTAGCCAGCGCGTTGGATTTCGGGCCTTGCAACGTTGCGTATACGCAATAATTACTGATTGCGACCTCAGTCGCATTTCTGCCATAATTTCGCAATAATGCAAATTATTATGATGTCTCCCCAGCGAGCCGTTCATTAAATGAAATGCAATCACAATATATAAATTAAATACATGTTTCAGTTTAAATTATTACCACTTACCGGGGGTTTTAATAACCTTATGGATTATAGTGACTTTAAAAATTTCATTTGGGGTATGAAGATTTTTATATCAAGTTAGTTACTTTTAAACTTAAAGGAAGTCGACGTCCATTATCAATAAATATCAACTAAATACAGGTAAAGCTAACAACTAAACACTATTGTTATAGGTACCAGCTCCTAGCATTTTCTCTTTTTATTTTGCAAACTATTTCAGCATAATATTTCAATTTAGCTTTACATTCGTCTAACTCATGTGTATTTTTACGAGTTATTTACACAATCTACTAAAAGGGCATTCAAGCATAGCTATCCATTCAAAAGTCACTTTGTATTTGTAAATTTTTAATTTTATTTCACTGTAAACTTATTTTCCACTCCCCAAACTCACAATAAAAAACAAATGGAAAACTTTATTTATTTTTAATTATTTTACAAGCTCACCGACTAGCAGCTGCTGCTGCTGCTTGTGGCATAAATTCAAGTGCAAACACAACACAAACACAAACACAAATTCAGGCCGGTACAAAGATAGTGGGAATTAAATTGCATTCAGAAATGAAATAAAATTCTCCAATTAAATGCAAAAAACTGTGCTACCAAGGGGAGGAACCAAAAACTAGACCCCAGGACTCTGGTCCAAGGATTCAATTACAACAAAATTTCCAGCTCAAAACTGTGTTGTGTGTATGTGGGGGGGAGAAGGGGAACATCTTTTGGAAGAGCAATGAAAATGTTGTACTAAATAAAACGTAGCCTCAAGTATTTTGTGGCAAGCTGTTGAAAGTAACGAAAAAAGCGAGCGAACAAACTTTTTGCCACCCCGAGAGATGGGAAGCGATTGGGGCTGCGGCTGCGAAAAGTTTGCTCAGGTGCGCTCGGCCACTTGTGGCACTTGCTCTCCTTCTCGGTGTTTATCTCTGGTTCGGCGCAGCCGGGTATCAATTAGCCAAATGAAACTCTCTTACCTGTGCTTACTTTCCTTTTCCCTTGTTTTCCAGAGCTCGGCCGAGCCCGTTTACTCACCCACAATGGCCGGTGGACTCTTCTCCATTGACCGGGAGTTCTTCGATCGCCTGGGAACCTACGACTCCGGCTTCGACATATGGGGCGGCGAGAACCTGGAGCTGTCCTTCAAGACCTGGATGTGCGGAGGTACTCTGGAGATTGTGCCCTGCTCCCATGTGGGCCACATCTTCCGGAAGCGGTCGCCATACAAGGTAAGTATCTTTCCGAATCCCTTTGTTCGGTCTATTCGTTGGGGAGCGCACTTAAAGCCGGCAATTACCAAACTTGTGCCAATTTTTGCCGTACATCATCGATCAATTATGGAAAAGAAGCCGCAGGGAAAATGAGAAATCATTGCGGACAGAGGGAAAAACCAATATTGATCGACCGGTCCAGTGCTCATTAAGAAATGGCAGTTGGTCTGCAATTTGGGCGGGCGGAATTTAAAACTCTTAGCCAACATCGCCTGCTGTGTGCATTCCGTATCGTTTTGTGTGGGCAGCAGCCTCAGGACCAGTTACCAGACCAGGCCAAAGCAGACCACTCCGCTCCAGAGGTTCGTGTTTGGTCAACAGTGGCCCAATCCTGGCCACGCCCCCGACTCGTCCTCTTTGCCAAATGGCAGCAACATGGCACACATGGCGCAGACAAGGACACAGAGGCACAGACACAGATACGGACTCCGACATGGACATGCATTGCGGCTGTCTTTGCAACATGTGCCGGGGTGTGTGCGTGAGAGTGAATGAGTGTTTGTGGATTCTCCGCACACCACACACACCACCCACTCACACACACACACACTGCCCCTCCCATAGATCTTTGCATTTTGGGCCAGCTTCAATTATCAACGGTTTACGCTTGACAAAAGTTTGGCAACTGTTTTGATGTCAATGGCGTAGCACACACAGGAGCCCCAATGCTCTTGGAGTGGAACTAACCAATTGGGCACCTGCCAAATCCCGGGGGAGTTTCTTGTCCCCAGGATAATCACCAGAATGCGCCATGGGAATAGAAATAGGGGATAGACCACTAGAGAATTGAGTGTCCATCTGGCAGTAGTTCGATTAGGATACCTCTATTAACCTTAACAAGCTAAGCAAATAGGTATCCTAGGAAAGGATAATAAACTTTAATAGGCTTGGTTTCTGTGTCTATTTTCTTTGCATCGGTTCAAGCACCTTTTCAACTGAATTTGAACATCTGCTTAGAAATCTAATGAAAAGCAGTTCTCTTCTAAGTAAACCTGCAATAAATTCCGAACAAAGTCAAGCCATAGTCAAACCCAAATTATATTAAGACGCCAATTTAGGCCCAATAGTCCTGTGCAGCCTCATTTGAGCCCGTTCATTGAACAGTCATACACAAATACAGTTAAAATATTTCAATTAAAGTCCGACAATGAAATTCAAAGTATGCAAAGCAATTCCATAAGACTTTCAGTTGGCTGGCAACAAAATAAAACAATACAACTTAGAGGAAAGTGCAACAGGAATTAAGAGCAGACCTATCGATTCGGAAGCCCCGTCACGATTTACGGCTTGAGTCGGCAATTTCAATAAACGTCAGGAGCAAACAGTTGCCTCCCTCCTTTCCGACCAGGAATTTTCCTGCTATCCGGCTGGAATGCAACTAGGCAGCAGGGCACACAGACACCTGTACAGTGAACTCATAAACACAAAACAAGGCACACAACAGAGGGGCAGACAAAGGCAGAAGGCGAAGACAGATGGGCGGGCTGGTCGCCCGGGAAGCTGGGGGGTGGGAAGGTGACCAGTTATCCTAGGACAACCGCAAAAGGCTGAGGACAGGAGCCAGCAGGAGCCACCTAATGCCACTAAGCAAGAGCTACTCATTCAGGTAATTAGGCTTTGTTGGCCACTCCACTGCTCCCCGCTTCCCTGGCAGCATCCACTGCGGTATTGTTCCTCCGTCGGACTCTGTTTGCTGACCAAATATTTCCATTGACTCCGGCACTCCGGCAGCCACTGGTCCACTGATTGCGCTTTCCCCCCATTTTCCATTTTCCCCCGACTAACACCCTGCTCATGGCCATTCTTCCCTCCAATTGCAGTGGCGTTCGGGCGTGAATGTGCTGAGGAAGAACTCTGTGCGACTGGCCGAAGTTTGGATGGATGAGTACTCGCAGTACTACTATCACCGCATCGGCAACGACAAGGGCGACTGGGGCGATGTCACCGATCGCAAGGAGCTGCGGTGAGTGCACTTCAGGGGATTACCCCCAGCCATAACAATAACCATATCAGTTTGGCCAGTGCCGGGCAGTTATTAGCCAAGTTCTGTCACCATTACTTTTAAGAGGGTGCCAGGAATGGCAAAAGTTGCTCATTTCACAGCATGCTCTATAAGGATTTTTATCTTCTAGTTTGAAATAAATCTACTATGTTTCCTCCCCAGTAAAAATCTCAACTGCAAGAGCTTCAAGTGGTATCTGGACAACATCTACCCCGAACTCTTCATTCCCGGCGACTCGGTGGCCCATGGAGAGGTAAGTTCTCAGTGTTCTGTTCCCCCTTCGACCCGACCCGGACCCCTGGTTAACCAAGAGCTTCCTCCCAGAACTAATAACAAACCGATTCTGAATAGCTAACATAAACTACGAACCCATGCAATGTGAATCCATTCCACAGATAAGAAACTTAGGTTACGGCGGTCGCACCTGCATGGACGCACCTGCCGGCAAGAAGCACCAGAAGAAGGCTGTGGGCACTTATCCCTGTCATCGACAGGGCGGGAACCAGGTTTGTCAAGCCATCCATCTCTGCGTCCTGCGACCGCCACAAACTCCGTCGAGAAACCCGCAAGAAGATCAAGGAATATATCCCCTGTTTTTTCACACTTTGCTAATACTTACTGTGTTCCTCCCCTAAAAACACTAAATTCTCTCGGGCTATTGGGTGTTATATATAGCATATGTACACTCCCCTAAGACTCCCTTACTTGAACCCAGCTGTCCGATGGATCCTCTATATAGTGACCTTAATTTGCAGATCGCCAACCTGCCCTCGGGCATGTGCCTGGATGCGAAAGAGAAACCCAACAGCGAGGACGTACCGGTTACCATTTATGGTTGCCATGGCCAAGGAGGAAATCAGGTATCCACCTCCGTGTCCACGTCCTTAGAACTCTTCCCGAAGGGAGACGAATCCGTTTACCTCTCGACATATCGATCTCGTTGATCCTCTCGTGCTTTTGGGAACACCTCTCCCTGTCGGTGTTCTGCTTCGGTTGTTTACTTTCCTGTTACTGAGTTGAAGCTTTTTTGCTATTTGTATTATTATACGATTATTTTTGGAATTTTTTTGTTAAACCTCCGCTTGCTTTACTTACTTAAGCCTAAATCTATGCCTTTACCTAAAACAAAAACCAGACTCACACTGGACAAAGTACTCCTTCCATATCATATAACATTATCATCGCTTAACCAATTTTAAATCAAAAGTTTGGGAATATTGCCTTTCTAAAGGTGAAAAGAATTTTTGTTAAGACTTAAACATGTTTTGGAAACTAATAACTAAAAATATAACATTTCCATATTAAAACAAACTTGGAAAACTTTTTAAATTCATTGATAGATTTTTTTTCAGGAAGCTAAAATCAGCTCAAATAAGTATTCGTGGATAATATCTCCTTTTTTGATTTTGTTCACAAAGAAAACTAATTTTTAAAGTAATAAATTAAGTTACTAAGAATCTTTCATCTCCAAGTTTAGGCCACCAATTTAATTAAAATATTATTAAAATTTCTTAACTTTAACTTCATTTAATTAAATTATCTTCAATCCTTTAACAAGCTCTTTATCTGCCACTTAAATTAACTGCAAAATGGCTCTTAAAACTCTTTTCATTCTTTAATTTCCCTAGATAAGTAAATGCACAAAATTTCTGCAACTGTCTTACTTTTTGTTTTGTGTTCAAAAAGTTGTTATCCGTAATATGTTTTTTGATTTTTGGTGCCTGTGTGGGAAGCCCCTCTTCTAATAAGGTGACCCAAAATATTCGGATCCCTCGTTGCGACAATAACGTTGTTTTTGCCATTGTTATTTCTATCATCTTGTGAAAGTCCTGCGGTTTTGAGCACTAATTCTGACGGAGTTTGTGGCTACAATAACAAATATTAGTAGAGTACATAAATAATTTGGATTTATTGCCGCTCGCCGGCAAACAATTCATATTCAATTTATTTGCCTGCCATAAGTGAAAGTATTTATCAACGAATTTTGCCAGCATTGACATTTTAACAGTTTTGCAGGATGCATACAAGCGCGCGAGCACACAACCCACACACTCTCACACACACAATACCATAACACACACGGGCGACACAGTGTTGCACATTTGGGAAATTCGGTCGATTTATGCCATGTCACAGAAATTAATTAAAACGCAATCATAAATAAAAGGCCGAATGATAAATCATTTACATGGCTTTGGCTTTGGCTTTGTACTTTTTTGTGTGTGCCATTAATACAAGAAAAACTGAATAAAAACAAAACAGCAAACACTCGAAACAATGACACTGGCAAACAGGGCTTTAGTTACTAGTATTTTAAACAAGTCGGTGGGCAACAATGGTGGAACAAACAGACAGCAAATGAACTGCTACAATGGAACGCTTTGCCTACACTCTGTCTGAGATACTTTCACGCTCTCCCAGATACAGATACAGATACACCTACAGCTTCAGATACAGATTCTCTGGGGATGTGTGAGGAGAATATTGTATATTCAACATTTAAAATGGAGGCAGAAGTGTTGACCTCGTTCTGCTTGTTCTAAAATCGCCCCAGACAGACATCTGCCACGCCTACTGCCCACGGTCTCTGTCCTCCCTTTTAAGCACAACACTGTGCTACAAATAGCAGCTGCATTTAAGGGAGAATAGTTAAAAATAGAAGTGTGCTGGAAACGACCATAAGATACCTGGCAGAAAAGACGGCCTCCTTTTTGGGGTCACTCAAATTTATAGACAACTAAAAGGGTTTATTTGAATGCAAAATGTAATCATTTTAAACCAAATATTGTAGATATTTTTAGGGAATTTGAAATCAATTATAACCGTAACACAAATTACACTTTTTCCAAGTGATTTGTTCAATTTATTTCAAATAGCAATTTCTGTGGTGTCAATTTATAAACAAATTAATTTTCTGTGAAATCGGCCCGCTGAAATCGAATATACCCTAGAATAACCCCGAACACCGCTTCCAAAAAGATTTAACCAAATGTTTGTTTGCACTCCCAAATGCGGCGGCGTATAAAATAATCAACATTTGCGACGGGACAACATGCAGCACGCGCTTCGCTTTTTTGAGCGCAAATTTTAATTTCGCACATCGCGAAATTTAGCTGGCGAACCGAGAAAAATGGGAAAAAGCGGAAAAGTGGGTGAGCGCGGGAATACCGCTTTCGACTGCCGCGTCAAAGGATATACATCTCCAGCGAAAAAAACCCTGGCTCCCCCAAAAGGGGTTAGTGGTACTGTCCACATAATGAAAGTACTTCTCTCGCTCTCGCCAAAAAAAAGCGAACGCGTCTCGGCTAGCAAAAATATTTGTGTGCAGCCAGCAAACAAATTTGTTCAGTGGGAGAGAACAAAAGGGAAATAAAGCTACACACATAAAAAATACACTAGATAAAAGGCGGGGAGTGGAAAAAACGAGACGTAAAAAACGTAATTAAAAACGCATCTCGCGCGCAGACACACACACACAGAAAACGCGATACTAGCGGGGAAAAGGGAGCGGAAGGATAAAAAGAAATGCAAATTGAGAACGCGAAGGACGACAGATGAAACGACAAGGGGGCGGGGTCTACGAGGGGCGTAAGCCTAAACAATGAGCGAGGATGAACACGAGGCATAAACGCTGCGGCGGGAAACGTCCTTGGACGGGCGGTGACGGTGGAAACAGTGCATTAGTCTGGATGCAACGGCGAAACGTGACAATACTGTAAGGCGGGGGCTAAAGGATACAAAGCAGCAGTAATGTCAGAGATTAGAAAGCGGAATATTTATAGGATTCAAAGCAATAAATAGTCACAAGAAGCAGCAGTGCATTCGAAAATGTGATAATTAATTTAACATCCTACTTTTTAAGCGGGAATTTCTATCTCAATCCAGTTTAAAGTCACTAAATACTTTGATTTAAAGTAAATCAACTTTTTGAGAGTAAATTTAAAGCATAAAAAGTAAGCCTTTGTTAGTGTTTTCTATCAGAGCAGAGCATTGACACATGAAGCTTTTGGCCACTCCCCTAATTGAACTGGTCAAACAATAACAGTAATTATTCATGGCACACAACATCCCCCCCGATGGCCTGCGCTGACCGATCTCATCATTATTCCGGTCCCGGCATCATTATAAACAAAATAAAGAAGGCAAGAGAGGGGGGTGTCTATCCGGGACAGGCAACAACGACAGGAAACGGAAATGGTAACACAAAATGGCGGCTGGTCACGACCCGGCTGCCAAAGGGGGATGGGTGAAGGGGAGGCAGCACCAAACAAAGGCAATTTCATTCTGTAGCAGCGAGCAGTGAGCAGCGAGCAGCTCAGGCCATCTGGCATTGGCAACGTGTTTTAAATTATAAATAATCATGGCCAGCCCAGACTCGCACACCCCCAGGACATGTACCCACACACACACACTCGACACAACACACACCCACACACTGAGAGCTGCTTTTCGGCATTTAATTGAATAAAACATTAGTGTGTAATAAAGTTGTGCGGCTGTAGACCTGGCAAAACTTTTCTTTCGCTGCTGGCAAACGCATTCGCTGACATTACAATTTATATTAATCCCCGGTGTCTCCCCTCGATTTCCGCAGTACTGGATGCTGAGCAAGGCGGGCGAAATACGTCGCGACGACTCCTGTCTGGACTACGCCGGCAAGGAAGTGACGCTCTACGCCTGTCACGGCGGCAAAGGAAATCAGGTGAGTATAAGGGAAAACATGGCAGAGGGAGAACCATAACAGGAGGGAGATTTTTACTGATTTCAGTGCAGGATTTGCCAATGTAAAAGTATATATTTAATATATTTATTCCTCAGATTTTATCAGGAGATTGGATAATTATTTAAAATTGAAAAGCATCTAATAAAATCCCCTCTCAATTACAGTTCTGGTCTTATCGCGAGAACACCAAGCAGCTGCACCACGGCACCTCCGGCAAGTGCCTGGCCATCTCGGAGACCAAGGACCGGCTGCTGATGGAGGAGTGCAACAATGCCCTCAGCCGCCAACAGTGGTCCCTCGAGAACTACGACAGCTCCAAGTTGTGAGGCTACTTCTATGCGAGGGGCAACCTCATGTTGCCCACTTCGCGGCGACACCAGCCACCACATGCATAGCAGCAGCAGCAGCAGCAGCAGCAGCAGGATCTGGGGAGCAGCAGGAGCAGGGAGCCAGTCATGGAGTGGAGGCAGGAGTTGGAGTAGGATCCGCGAGGCATGTGCAATAGACGGGAAAGGATAGAGAGCAGCAGCAGCATCACTTGCCATGCTATATAAATATAACTGAACTTTATACATGTTTCCAAACAACAGAATAGACGTTACTTAGCCCTAAGCACCTACCAACCAACACCCACACCCCAAACACACCCGCAGACTAGACAAACAGACACTGAAGGAACGACTGCTGTACAGTAGCTATAAGATGATTAGTTCTCTAGACCTAAGTCGAGGCACTTAGGATTAGTTTTAAGGAGCTGAGCTGAGCCGAGCCAAGGCCAAACAAAACGAACGCAGGCGATGAGTCGTAGCGCAATTTTTGCATTTAAATTTGTAAACATTTAGCACAATTTACGGAATGTGTGTGTGTGTTTGTTTGTTTGTTTGACTTATACTCCAGGCTCCGACATATTTATGAATTTTATAAAAAAAGATAAAAAACAAATGTCATCAAATGGCTTTGCGAGAGCCTCATTCCAAATATATGTTTTAGCGAGTAAGCCGTAGGCTAAGTCCGAGTGGGAAAGCATTTGGTGATAGCCTTTGTTCGTTTCGCCTCCCTCCCCCACCATTCCCGATAAAATTTTGATTTTATTTATTTTCCTGCGGTACGACCTAGGGAGGTGTTGCCTAATTTTTAGACGAGCGAGTGGGAGCGTTGGAAACCTTATGCCAAATTACGTTTAGATGTTTAGATTTCGTGTATCCTTTGTGTTCCCTCTTTTGAAAATCCGTTGCATTTCGTTCCGTTGGATTCTCAAAGAAAAGTATAACGACGACATATCGTAAGCCAGCTTGTAGTACTTACCAATATCAGTTTCCCAACTACCGATATCACAGAAGATACATATAGCGTTAGTCCTTAGCGATTAGTCCTTGATGCAAACGTGCATAGTGCCTTCTATTTATAACGGACGCATTCTGACACACACACTACTCACGATATGATGTTTTTCTTAATCGTTCATCGAACTCTTGTAGGATTAGGCTAGGTCACAATCACAGCGACTGTGTATATACCGTACTGTACAATTCCATATCGCATCCCGCTGAATGTGTACATAACTATCGACTACATACTGTTTATCCAAGACTAAAGCGTACATATTATATATCTCGATGCTGCGGCGACAGCTTGTTCTTCATTTGCTAAGTTCTATTCCAGCCAGCGAGCTTCACTGTAGGCGGCATTTACAACTTACGTACGAAACCAAAAGCCATACACGAAGTGGTCGATAATCTTTTTTAAAAAACTACAACTTAACATAGTTTAACTCTAAGCGCGTAGTAAATGTGTAGCCAGGACGCAAGAATTGTGCAGAGGAATCACAGATACAGTTATGAATAAAATATGTGAATTGAAAATAAGTCAAAGGTTGTTTTATTTAGTTAAGGATTAATCAAGGTGCTGGTCACCAAGACGGGACACCGTGATCCAATCATGACTTTCAGTAAAAAATCATCAAATGGCTGATTTCAGGCAGCAGACGTCTGCCAGTTTATTTTTGTGGAGGATAAGAAATTTTTTGTTTTTAATTTTTATATTGCTATTTTGTTACCTCTAATAATATTATAATTTTAGCCAAAACCTTAAAAAATAGTGAAGGACTCATTTCCGACCCTATAAATCATATATATTCTTGATCAGCATCAAAAGCTGAGTTGATTTAGCCATTTCCGGCAGAAAAAAAATTTCAATCAATTTTTTCAAAATTTTATAAGGGGTTACATCGTCAAAATTGTCAAAAATTGATAAAAATTGTAATTCAATAAAATGTTTAATTTAGTATGCAGATTTTGAAAGCTAATAAAAACTAGCTTAGAAAAGCTTTCCGAAGTGAAATAAGTGAATTTTTGGCAAAGTTATCAAATTGCAAAGCACAAGGGTATACACACTTCGGCTTCCCAAAGTCTCCTTGTTTTTTTTATGTTCAATTTTGATGCTTGCCTTTACCTTGATTGTGCCATCTGTCGGACGGTAGTTGCACCCAGTGGCGCCATCTATCGGGACTTTTTCATTTCTACATGTAAAAAAAGAGTGAAATTAAACTTTTCCTCAATTGATTTATTCAAAGAAAAGAATATTAGTTAGTTAAATTTAGTAAAGTTAAATGCCTCGCCCTGGCATAAAAAATATAAAACTATGAATGTAAATCTGTAAATATAAGAAATATAGATAAATGTAATGAAACTAATAATACTTTATTAAGTTCGAAATATACAAGTAAAACGTGAGACATAAATATTTTTAAAGATTTTGAAATGTTTTAAAATCGATATAATAAATTATGTAGAGTCAACAAAATCCGGAAAGGGAAAATTTGCCTTGAAAATATCATAATTGAACCTTGTTTTAACAAAAACAACAACAAACAGAACTCTATAGCTGCGAGCTATAAAAGTTAACAAATTCAAGATAATTTCATTTCTTTTTTACATTTCTATTAAAAAAAAAGTTCTTGATTTTTTATGTTTTTTGTCTAATTATTGCTCAAACTAAAACACCTACAAAAGGTTTTCAGGCGCGTCCTGCTGGGCTGAATGAAAAGACAACAATGTGATATATGGACTTAGATTGAATGAAAATTGCTAGGGTATACAAACTTCGTCTTCCCGAAGATAGCTTAATTTCTTGTTTTAAATAAAAAAAGTGACATAAGGTTTGCAAACTAAGTTTATTTTCAAGTCGGCTATCAAAGGTTTTTTCGCATCAAAAATCTCCATTTAAACCTTGGCGTTCTGCTTGATCCAGGATCGCAGGGCTCCCACATAGGTGTACATGGCGGGACGTCCCTTGGCGCCGCAACCGAAGCCCCAGGATACAACACCGAAGAGCTTGCCGTCGACGGTTAGAGGACCACCTGAGTCACCCTGGCAGGAGCTCACCTGGCCACTGGGATGTCCGGCACAGACCATGCGGTCGGTGAGCCCGGGAATATTCTGGGAGTTGCAGAAGTCGCGGCTCCACAGTTGCACCTGGGCAAACTTCAGGCGGTTGGGCAGCTGCAGGTTCTGGTTGATGGCTCCGAAGCCACTGATCGTGGCCATGGTGTCAGCGGCATAGTTGGAGTCGGAGTCGGCCAGCTGGATGGTCTTCACCGATCCTCCCATGGGCACGGGGCTGCTCAGCCTAATCAGCGACATGTCGAAGTCCTGGCTCTGCGGGTTGTACTGCGGATGGATGATGAACTGGGCAATGCTGAAGGTCTGGCCATTGCCAGCGCTCAGGTCGTTGGTTCCCACAATGGCCATCATCTGGCTGGGACTCTGGCCCATGGTGCAATGGGCAGCGGTCACGATCATCGTCTCGGAGATCAGAGAGCCACCGCAGTGATGGCGACCCTTCAACTGCAGGGAAACCTGGTGCGGAAATTGACCCGGGGCAGCGAATTGTCCTCCTATGATCCGGGACTCCTCCGAAGGCTCCATCTCGCCGAGAGAGGAAGCCGCAACCAGGAGGAGGATCAGAGGTGTTGCTATAGTCTTAAGCGTGGACATGCCGAAGGTTGAGTGTGCTGACTGTGGTTGGGGTGTTGCCTATTTATAGGTCTTTTGGGGTTTGTTTCATTCGAGTGGTTTTATCGCCCGAATGGCACACTTCCATGTGGGAAGCACTTGTGATAAGTGATGAGTTAGGTGGGGTTTCAGTATTTGGGTTTTTCGTTTTAATACCCTTGCGGGGTGTTATGATTGCAGGGTATTAACTCAGTCGAAGTTTGCAATGATCGAGTCATTTCCTACCCTAAAAATCAATTATATTCTTGATTGTCAAATTGTCAAAAATCAACAAAAAAATTTAAATTTTTTAAATTCGAAATTCAATATGTATATTTGTTAAGCTAATAAAAACTAGCACAGAAAAGCTTTTCAAACTAAAATTAATGGAGTTTTGGCTTAGTTATGATCGATTTTCATGATCCAATTGCAAGCTGCGAGGGTATATAATCTTCGGTTCGCCAAAGTAATATTAATTTAAGTCCGCCAAAAACAAATGCATTTATTCAAATATAAAATTAATAAACCGAAAAGGTTTTCTTGATTATCTTAAAATTTTTCAGAAGCTATACATCTTTAGTCAAATTTGAATAAAATGCAATATGATTTATCAATTTAAAACAAGAATTTATCTTTTTTATTTTTTGTTTTAAGGATTATCTTGACACTCAGAAATCTAAATAGCTCTTGAAATATTTTTCATATATATCCTAGTTATTTAGATAAAATTAAAGCCCTAAGGTACTGCTCTACTTAAAGTTATTTGCTTTTTCAAATAGCTTAGTAATTGCCAATTTGTAACTAGGCCAAACAGCAGGGGCTCGGCCTGACATGATTTCATGTGCGAATTTTAATTTAGCCACAAGAAAATCAAGTTCAACGCGCCGTGACCTTTTTTTTTAGAGTTTCTGGTTTTCTAATTTAATGAGAATCGGATTTCTTGGCTCCTCCAGCTGCATGACCGTTACTGATCATCCAGACGTTCTTCCAAGTCTCATGCTTGAAAATATTGCGATAGTTTTGCACGGAAACCAGGTATTCCGAGCCGAAAAGAGTTGGCACCGTAACATTCTCAGCAGCCAGATTTTGATTGGTGGTGGCATGAACAATCACCAAGGGGGAGTTGCTCTACATGTAGTCAAGACAATAGTAACAATATTAACAATATTAACCAATATTTAGATATGGCTTACAGGTACATCTTCTCCTTCGCTTTCGAAGCGTAACTTTGGGTTGACGTGCCTGCAAAACCAGTTAGTGTAAGCCGTAGGTATATCGCTATTGGGAGAGGTGAAATTCTGTAAGATAAATTATAAGATTAAGTATATATTTTTACAAGGTCAGAGAAGAACCTTACACTGCGCTGAACTAGCCCCAGGTTGAGATTCAGCTCGCCATGTTTCTGGGACACGTAGCTGGCATTGATGCCCTGCTGCAGATTGCATCGCTTGGGTCCGCTGTACAGCACAATGGGATCCTCTTCCTCGGACATGCACTGAAACTGGAATTTTTGGCCGTACTTTATATTCTGTCCCGTAAGATCCTGATCACCTGCGTTGACAATCCGAAAGGAGTTCCGGACACAGGCAAACCGAGAGGGCGCCACCGACAACTCGCAGTCCTCGTTGATCGCTTGACTGCGATACACTAATCTCTCGCTGAGCACCACCGATAGAGCGGCATTCAGTTCGGCTGAGTCTACACCCTCGATGCCCATGGTGATGGGCATCAGCTGCACCACATCCCCAAATACGATGTTCTGTTTGGGGGCAGCCAGGACTATGGGCTTGAGGAAATTGTCGAACAGTTTGCGGGCCTTAACCACAAGGAGTTCTCCCTTATCGTGTTGCCTCTTGAAGTTTATTATTTTGTCCTATGAAAACAGAATTAATTGAGTAGTTAGTATATTTAAACAGTCTTGAGTAGCTTACCTCCTCAAGGCACTTGTCCTCCACCCAATTGCCAATTCTTACACTTGGCTGATATCGAATGGAACCCGAGACCGTATCGTTGATGCTGCAGGGCATTTTGTAGTGTCTTCTGATGAATCGAAAAATAAATAATTTAAATAAGATTTAAGGAATATTTGCTGTCTACAACTGGCTATGATTTAATGTTTTTATTGTCTGTGGAAGTGCGTAGCAAGGGGTTCTTGGTTCTTATTTATTTTACAACCCCAACTCCCCTCTACTCACCACACTTTGAAGTCCAAAGCACACTTTTAGGTGTCCTGGGCAATTACAATCTGAAGCAAGTGCTGCTCAGAGCCCACGCTGCGTATGAGTAACGCCTGACACAATATTTAGCACTGGACAACATTTCTGGTCTCTAAGTTATCTATTTGCCGCTTCTCTATGAGATCAGCTCAAACAGCGATGATTGGCCATGTTTGCTAGGATTACACTCGGTCCATCCGCCGCCGTCGTTGTCTGTCCTCAGTTGAGTCCAAGAAGTCAGGAATCTTGGTGAGACTTGGCAGCATTCGCTTTCTGTCTCTCAGCGGGTTGTCTGGGCCAAATATCGGTGACAAGATAAGCCATTTGTATCAGCATTTAGCACATCGTCCCCGCTGTTGATCGCGTTAATTGTGCTTGTTATTCATTATCGCCGTTGGCGGCTGGTGTTGCTGGTTTACCTGTGCGCGATTTACCTGTCGTTTGCGCCCACATTTGCAAGTGTGAGTAGTAGATGTACCCGGCCGGATGGAGCGGCGTGCACATCACGTGAACGTGAGCCAGCGGCTCGGCCGATTTGCGGCACGTTTCTTATCTGGCCACTCGATTGCAATGGGGGCTATATGCGATATATTGTCGTCGGGCTGTGAGTTTTATGGCCATATTTACCTCCAGGCCCTCTTCTAATCAGCTATCAGTCGGTCCATGTTTAGTTTTCAAACTGATTTATTTTTGTTTTCGTACAAGAGAATTTAGGGTGGGGACCGAATTTCACAAAAGTTGAAATAATGATGGGACTATTTATTTGTGCCATATTGTTAGGGGGATTTTCAAGAAAATTTTCAATATTTATTACAATAAATTTATGTTTGTTTTATTATTTGTGTTATTTTATGATTCACAATCTCTTGAATTACCCATTTTTGAGTCGAGTTCAATAACAAATCCATAATTGGCAATGAAGCTCAGGACACTGATCACCTCGTAAGAGGGCACTTTCACCTGTTCCTCACTACATTTGCTAAACAGAACGTAATCTTTCTTATCTCATGAATGATATAACCGATATGGATGACATAGAAACCGCCACAGATCCTTGCCAGACATCCTAGGGACTTGTACTTGCAGGTCTCCTTACAGTGCGAAGAACAGAACGATTTGATGGCATTTTTGTCGCATTTTACGATTAATCCAGCGGTATAAACGTGGCTAAAATTGTTTCTAAAAATAGGATTGTTAACACTTGAGTTGTCCGATACCACATGTTTTTGCTTCTAAAAGTACTGGCATTACTTAATCGGTAGAACTATTGAAAGTGGTAGGTAAAGGAACTTGATAATATCCATTACTGGAAAGTTTTCTGTGACGGATCAGTGGCATAGTTTCTCTTACAGTTAAATAACTAAAATTACCTAATGTATTTCAAATTGCTTTGTTCCGCTTAATAATCTTGATCTTGATCTTGATTGTTTCCCTCTTAAAGATGCGGTTATTAAGGCTCATAAAATTTGTAGATGTTGTACCATTTTACTCTCAATAAATACTAAGTACATTGTAAATATAGAAATCCTATAAATATAGTCACTAGGGCCATAATTTAAAAGCCCGAGGTCTTAACACTTTTAATCAGATTACTTAATCTTAAAAATAAATATATATAAAAATAAAGAGGCCCTCTTATCTGTCATAATAATTTGTGACTTCATTTTGGGCAAACGCCAAGAACAGTCAGACTTTGCTCGTAACAAATTAAGCTACCAACTCATATTTTAAATATTTAAAGGAAATAAACATACTTTAAAATGTATTTACTTTTACTGATTAAGGATTTTATTTTACTTCGCTTGATATAATTCTTTAGGTATTCTGGTGTGTCTTTTTTCGACGAGATTGTGTCTTAAATTAATCACAATTAATTATCAGGCAATATTATTGCTCTCTAACTTTCTTAGTATCTCTTTGCGTAAGTGACTCATTATTTCAATGGAAAATCACTTGGCATTTCATCAAAGATAATGCCAAATCATCGAATAGAAGTACTCTTACCCTTGTTTTGCACCTGAAGGTAATGCAATCTCACTCATTAATTGTTCGCTGGCCACAAAACGCGTTCTGTTATCTTGGCCAAACAGAAATCCGCACAGATGGGAATCCGAAAACAAAGCGTTCTATACAACATACTAATTGCGTCAAACGACGGGCCCCACAAAACGATAGCCGATCAATTGCGGCGCTGGAATATCATCTGCATCGATCCGATTTTCGGGACTCCGTCACTGAAGCTCACGCCCTGTCCTATCTTGAGTTGCAAAATACAATTAATGGTGAGATAATGTACTCGTGGGACCACTTGGTAGGACCTGAAATGGATTGTTCGAATATGATTTGGCATGGGCAATTGAATGGCACTCGAACCTGTCATACTTATGGCCTGTACCAGCGATAGCAGATCTCCCTCCGAAAGGCTGTGGCGAGTGGAGTCGCGGTTGTTAGGCTAATCCAAAGACCATAATCCCAAGTCATGTGACTAGGTTTTCCCTGCCCCAACGGATCAGTCATTCATGGTGGCGACCCTACATCTATGTGTATATCTTATATATACTCGTAGTGTGCTACTGCTGGTCAAGATTGTGTTTTACGACCCTTTATAGACCAGAAATCAGTTGATATTGGCTACCTGTAGAGGAGAACTGGCCTTAGCCTTATCGGCTGACCAAAGTCGGTTTATGGCGCATTAAGGCACTGGGGGGAAAATAAGGCATAAAAGGGGATTTACGTTTATTTAAAATAAAATATATATAATATAGAGTATAAAATTGGATCTGAAATCGAGGATTATAGAGTAATAAATATATATTGTATTAAAAAACTAAGTTCTTTAAGTTTTTAATAATCAATGTTAATCAATAATTTATGTTTATAATATATGAAAACTTTAAACAATCCATATTAAATCAAAGAGTATTAGTTCTTTGATTTTTAAAGTGTGTTCTCTCTCAAATTCCATTACCTGTTCTGATTATAATACGCAGAAAAGGCTTTATTCTTGTGCGTAAGCTATTTCTCCTTTTTAATAGGGGGGTGTATCAGGCCTTATTCCATCCTTTGGCTGTTCTGTCCTTGACGTCAGCAGATTTGCTTGGAAATCTAGTGACTGTAAATCTCCTCATTATACTTGTCAATTTGTCAATATCGTAAAAGTCTCTCATCACTCATCGCTCATCGCCATGCGTCTCTCATGCGAGTGAGAGCAATTAACTTAATAATTTGCCAGAAAGTGCGAGTGAGAGCTCACGTGAGTGGCACACGATTCAGCGAGAGTGAGCGGGGCGAAGTCGAATCAAAGTAACTGCACTTGACTCTCTTTAATCTCTCTTTAACTGTCGTTATTGCTTGTCAGGAACACAGTCTCTCTTACAGTGAGATCCTCACAGGGCCGTGCCAACTGCCACTCGTTCGATGCCTTATGGCCGCGGTTATCATAATCATTATCACCTGGCCGGCAGGTATTTATCAGGCGAAACGAAGCTCGGCCGATGAATTAAATGAGAGCTTCGTGCTTCCTAACGCCGCTGCCTCGGTCGCTGCCGGCGTCAACGTGGCCGCGATGCGAGTAAAATACAGAAACAGAATTATAAAAACGTTCAATTAGCCGAGCTAGTAACTCATTACAGTTCCAACGCTCGTTGCGAAAAGAGCGACAAGCGACAAGCGAAAAGCTCAGAAAAATAGCAAGGAAAAAAGGCTGGTTTCCCCAAAGTGCGTGTGAAGAAAATTCGCAAGGCTTCCACAAAATAAAAATGTGAGTGAAAATTTCAAGTCTAGAATCTAAAGTTGAGACAATTTCGCAGCGTTTTCAATTTCCGCTCCTTTGTTTTTGTCTGCAAATTCGCTGATATTCAGTTACAAAAAAAAATTAACAGTGAACACTCATTAAGTTATGTTTCTAGTCGGTGATAGTTGTAAAAAATATAAAATGGTATAAAGAGATTATTTTCAATCCTTGCTATTGACTTAAATATTAAAGGAAAAGTGCTGTAAAAAAAGTGTGTAAATAAATATTAAGTTTGAGAAACTTTCCTTTGCCCTGCAACTGTAAAATAAAATATATTTGTATAGTTTTTCAATTGCCTATGACAACAAAGTAAAAAGTGCTAAAAAAAGGCATGCAACTAATAAAAAGTTAGCTCCCATAGTTAACTACCTTTACTTTTTATTGGTTCCCTCCACCAGGCGTGCCCTGTAATTAGTCTGACTGCAAAAACTTTAAGACAGAGAAAATAATTAAAAACCAGAGTAAGGCAAAACAGCTGATTCGTATTTTTGAAAAGTTGTTTTTTCATTAGCGCGTGTGTTTGTGTTCAGTTCAGTTCAGTTCACTCCATTTCGCAGTGAGGTGAGTGAGTTTCTGATTAAAAAGCGCCTGCCAATTAAAGCCACAAAAATATTAAAAATATGTTTTAAGACCCCCCCCACTCGAATGCAAATAATTTCGAATAAAAAATGAACAAAAGGTTAAACAAAAGAACGAGTTAAGTAAGCAGAACAGAAAAGTATTGCTCTTTATTGTCAAGGAACTCGATTGCAGTGAACGATTTACGATCGCTAATGATGCATTATTTCGCGCAACACTCACTTACTTCCTCGCAGACAAGTGGCCAGTGATTACGAGAGCCCTAGACTGTAGATTTCATGGCGAATCCCGATTTCGATTTCGATCCCCTAGCAATCGATCCGGCTCAAGTGCTAAAATGCGCACCGATAAGCAGATAAGCACGCAAAAATACCTTTTCGAGGGCCCCTAAGACCCCAGACTCAAACAGTTTTCCACTGTTCGAGAGCAGAGCAGAACAATGTAAACACTCGGGCTATAAACAATACACTGAACAAAAAATCATAATTAAAGTAATACTTAAGAAGCCTAGAACATGGTCTGGAAATATAGGATGGCAAAATTTGTTTGCTTATAATTATGATTTCATTTTAAACTAGTTCCCAAGGCACAGCAACTACTTATTTTCCACTTGTTCCTAAGAAAACTTCACCCAACATTAGAGGCCACATTTCTGCTGAGTGCACAGCCAGTCGGCCGAATCGAATGTGAATGTGAGTTGAGGTTGAAACCCGGGCCTGAACTTGAACTTGAAAAGCTGAATGCAAACACTCCCAGTGGAGCGCCAGTGGAAATGAAAATTGAAATGCAACTGGAAATGGAAATGATGCTGGAAATGTTGCCAGCAATTGGAACAAACGGCGCATAGCATTAAAATAAATTAATTTAAGAGGATACGCCATTAAAGTGCCAATGGCCAATCCGAATCCGAAACCTGATGGAAAATTTACCCCTGCCTCGTCACGAATCCATTGTATATGTGACGAAGGCTGCTTTATGGGCCGGCGATAAAGCCCAATTATGACACAATTAAGGCAATCTGATACCTGACGTCTTGTGTCGCTTTATGGCCATCATCTCAGCCAGTCAGTGAGCCGAAAAAGGGTGAATGAAGAATAATTAGCACGTGTATCTCGTTTCCGTGCAGGGTTCGTAGTGCCGTGCAATCTATGAGAGGTTCCCCACTCGACTCCGTGTGTACGTACCACCGGTGATAACCGTTTTTGATTTACGGCCAGAGTCACTGCGGCAGTCAGTAGTGGCCCCCTCATGGCAACCCACCTGCACACCATTCGGAGAATTCCAATTTATCGGGATAGAAGCTCCGCTCCGGCAATCTGTCAATAAATCTGTCTGGCCGGGTATTTACAAGCACCGGGCTGGGCTTTCGGCCACAGTATTCTCTTGGCCAAAACGAACTTTGTCAGCCTCTTTTGGAATCGCACTTATCTGGACGAAATTTCCGCCACTTGACGGGCAATTGCTAGCGCCTTGGCGCACTTTTCAATCCGATTAAGAGGCGTTACCGATAGCGATAAGATTCATAAATTGTATGGTTGCCCCTTGCAGTAAAAATGGTTTATAGACGACCACAAGTCTATAAATTTTCGGCATTTATTATTATTTACTAATGCACTTTTAATGCCCGCAACCAGTGACAGTCGCTGCACTAACAATAAACGTTTTCCATTTAAATTTATTAGGTTTTGAGTATTTATGGACGAGTATTTAGAGACGAGTATTTATACACGAGCAGTAGTAAATTACCAGGGGGAATTTATTTTAATTGTTCATATCTTATGCAATGTGTGTTGAGACAGCTAACTTTAAGCCGTTCCAGGAGCCGGGCAACCATCGCTCTTGACTGATTGGAGCGATCTGCGGTTTAGCGATTAGCATTTGGCCATAAAATGCAAAATCATTCCACGTCCACGTTTGATATCCCCGGTATTTGTGTCCGATGTTTACCCGAAAGTCACTTTGCTAATTGTCTAAATTGATCAATATTTGTGACAGAAATACGGCAAAGGAAACTCGAGATTTGCGCTACTTTAGTCGATCATCTTATTAAGTAACGCTGTGGAGATCACGTTTCTATTTTTGATCGTTATACGATCACGAGCCTATAAATATGGGGTTCAACAAGGGGTTACGGAATAAATGCATTCATTAAGATAAGGATAAACGTTCATATGTAACGAAGCAAATAAGATATGAATCATAGAAGCAAACAAATGTGTTTCTGGTGTTTGTTTTCCAAGAAATCGAGTTGAAGTTATGGAAATTTAGCAGCAGTTCTACTGTAATTAGGGGGCTGCCCCCACTTATATTTTATTGTTTACCAGACTCTACCGAATAACAGCCCAATTAGGGCTTTGTGTGGGCTTAATTTCTAAGAAATCTGCGCAAACAAATTGGGCAAAAAAGTGGCACTGGGCTGAGCAGGTTGTTGAGACGTCTTACGAAACTTTCCAAAATGTTTTTTCTTGTTTGAGCTCTCCTCTGACGTGCAAACCATCCGAAAAACAATTGAGATTCCGCTCACACAACACCCAAGTGCGCATTGTTATTTATTATTTACGGTACATATATGTGTGGGTATTTAAATAAATGTAGAATCAAAGCGCTGTTATAATGAATTTACCTGGAAATATGTTTCGGCGAACCGCGTAACCAGTTTCTTTCAAAAGGGAAACATTTTTTCGGTAGTTTACCAGTCGCGCGACCGTAAAGTAAAAGTTCAAAAATATACGAAAAATAAAATGATAAACAAATTACATCATCAGGGCCCCGAAATTGTCAATAGCTGCTTGGGACGCGAGATAAGTAGAGCTGTAAGGTTAATTACTTAACGAAAGCAATTCGAGTGCAATATTTTAATGCAAATATTAAACTAACCTTGCTTGGCCCAGAAAATGGCGAAAAAATCCAAGGTCTAGCCGCAGAACTGGCTAAGAAAGCCGGTGACAAACTGTACCTTCGATCAGATCAATCTGTCAATTTATTATAAATATATATTCCGAAGCCGTCAAATCATCGTCCAATATTTGATCGCCAGTCGCTGTTAACTGGGAAAACGTGCGTAGGGCGACTCAGACTCGTGAGATCGCGAATTCAAATGCCAATATAGAGCCGGAATGACGATGGACATTTCGCATTCGGCGACACTTGCCTCGGCGTTTGCCTAACCAATTGAAGCCGTCTAAATTTATCAAACTAATTTGTTGACCGCTCTGCTCTGCTTTCAGATTAACAGCTTGATCTGCCGATCTGCGATCTGCGATCGTCGATCTGCCAGTCGGTCAGAAAAGCGGGGAAACTGCTGGAGAAGTGAAGGGATCCGGATCCCGTCCCCGAAGACCGACCGAGTGTCAACAAGACCGGCGAATAAATCGTGCAAACAGCAGCAAACAGCAGACAGACGGAGCAGACTCTGTCTGAAGCTCAGGTTCGGGGCTTATTTAAGGCCCGCTGCCCGCCGACTGTCAATCAGAACAAGTCCAGCTGCCAGCGGCAGCAGATCGCGAGTGAAGAAGCCTCACCTGCAGAATCACCTGAATCTCCAGCTCAACGTGAGCCGGGACAATAAATAATAACAATAAAGCCCCACGTCGGTCAATAATTAAACTGCAAATACTCATTCCACTGCAACACCCTCAGACACCGAGTGTAGTACTTACATTGTGATATTTAAACGCGCCACCTGCAGCGGCGTAATCAATTTGCATTAACACTTTGTGTTTAACTTCGACAAAAGCCCAGCACAACTCCGCACTTCCCAAGATGTCGGCGTCAAAGGAGGCCATTTGTGCGAGCACCGAGAAGGATCTGGAGAAGCCTCCGCTAGGTGAGTTCTTCAAACTAATATATATAATAATAGTAATAATAGGGAGTGCGGGCGGAATATCACACTTAATTGGTGTTATATTTGCAAATTACAGCCGAGATAATTCACAATTTCAATTACACTATAGCTGAGATAATTACCAATTGTAATAGCACCCTCATTGTTAGGTCATACTCTGGGGATAGGTAGAGATGTGACAAAAACATCATAAATCTAAAAGCTAACATTAAGGGAGATGCAAATTAAGGGTCTGAAAAGAGGCATTTGCTTTGTAAAGAACCTAATAATAGGTAAGGATTTATTTTAGTTATTTGTTTTACAATTATACAAGCGACTAAACAAGTTTCAAGTCTTCTTTTCTATTATTATATCCTCTCAAAATTATTAGAAATACATTTAAAGCCACAGAAATTATTTAAAACATCAACTCAAAATATTACTTAGAATAGGAAATAACCTACCTCTCCCCATAATCAATAAAATATCTATAAATATAATTTGCAATAGGAAATAACCTACCCTCCCCTAGTAATTATTATCTCCTCTCAAAACCGGCTTTGCTAAACTAATTCGAGACCCCTAATAATGATCACTGATCTGAATAATATGCAAATACAGTTTTGCTTTCTTTTCACCGAATAATTTTCCGGTACGATTGCGATTCCCTCTGAGGCATACTACCCTCAAGTCTATGATTCCAGTCACCGGGTAATTGCCCCATTTATTGCCCATAACAATACACTGTCGGATATATGTCTCGCTCGCTGAGACGACATATAATTTACATTTCTCACTGGCTCAAAATACCGGGCAAATTAACAGAGCCAGAACACGTTCGCCCCGGCTATTTTGCAATCGTTAAACTCGAAAATTACACTTGAAGTCGATTGAATGGAATTCTCAATGCCTACGAGTGGCTTCTCCTGGAATCCACATGATTTAAATAAACGAAATCAGACCCGAAAATGGATGAGAAGGTTGCCGCTAAACGGAAGTTATTTGTTATGCAACGGAAAAAGAGGAGAAAAATTAAATTCATTATTAACAAAAGCCGTCAATGCGTGAGCCAAATTCACAATGATCGTATGACACAGGGACAATAATTTGCACGGAGAGAAAATAATTGCATAATATTTTGATATTCAGTGATCATAAATCAACAAAAACTTTTAAAAATGGGATTTAAGGGTTGAGATTTTAAAGGAATTCATTTTTAGTTACTTTTTCTTTCTAAGAGGAAGACTGGGGTACAATTAGAACGTGTGTACAAAAAATATATTATAAGCTTCCCAAATATTATATTTTATTATTGAGATGGCAATCAATTCTTCTTTCTTTCTGTGTATTTTTGGGGGTGTGCGTGCCAGTGGGTGGGTGGTACTGTGAGTCAACACTGCCCACTGGTGTTGTGTCTAATTTGCCTATTATTCTGCCTTTTGCGGACAGACCAAGTGGCTTGTTTACGCTAATCTTGGCTTCCTATTTCTATAATATATTTATTTTTTACACTAAAAAGTCATCTGTCTGGCACTTGACACAGTTTATTTGTAGTTCCCGGTTCACCTTTTTGGTAGGCAACTGGCCAAAACCAGTTACCGGCAAAACAATACGAAAAGCAAAAGCGGGCCAAAAACAGAGCCGTAAATCGCGGCATTTCGCCAAATACAGTACGTGTTTATAACTGTGCAAATGAACTCTGCAAGGCAATGGCAACAGAAACTCGTTTTTCCCGGCCACAGATTCCCCAGAGATTCGCGGCTAAGGTCAGCGAGGGAAATGCACTCGCACTCGCCTTGGAATACCGACGAGAACGAGTACATTTCGCTTTTTACTTTCATTAGCAGCCATAACATTTAAACTTTTGCGATTCACAAAGCTCTCTTGTGACAGACAAAGAAAAAAGCAATTTCCGATCTGGCAGATTGACAAGTTTTGTGGTCTTTCGGCAGCCAGTCGCTGGCTTTTGGCCCTGATATTGACATTTGAATGTGAGCGACATGCAAGCCGTTAATTGGATGAAAATATTCGCATCTATTCAATTTTCCAGCCAACGCCCCCACAGTTTAGATGCCTCAATAATGGGTGTATCCCAAAAACCCCCCCACTAATTTAACAATGGAAGCGGCGACCTGTTCAGCGATGCGCTCGACTGGAGCTCCATATCCGTTCTATATTTCCATGGGACCTACAGTATATACATACATATACAGCATATAGTATTGTTGACGTCTCGGGGCTCTGGCGTAATCCGATTGCAGCCCATCTCAGCTGGACCTGCTAAATTGGAAAATTGCCTTTACAACAACAAAAAGCCAACGCACAGACACAGACGACGAGCGCAATATAAAGTATTCAATTTGGACAGTTGAAATTCCTTATTACTTTTTTTCACGAGATCGTGACTTTTGCGACATTTTTCGTAGAAATTTATTTGATTTGCCTTTTTTTTACTTTTTTTGCAAACTAGGGGCAGGCAACTTACTCATCTCATCTCGAGTGCGCTTGTTACTATTTTTATAGCATTACAATTACCACGAAAATAGCCAGAGATTCATTCAAAAAGAGTGCGCTACCATTTCACCTGCAAAAGGGAAACTGAAATAGAAATTGCCGAGCAATTAACCCACTGAATGTGTCGCTGAGTTGGAACTATCTGATGATAACAATAAAAAACGGAGGGTAAACATGCGCCGGCTGACATCAGCTTAACCTCCCCGGTGGCAGACAAAGCTGCCTCTTTTATGGAGGGCAAATATTTGCGATACTCTTTGGCACCTCTCAAGATGCCCGATACCAGGAACTCCGCTCCACTCCGCCAATAGGAGACAAGTGGGCCTTGTTTATGCTGAAATTGAGTTGAAAACCAAATAAACAATTATCTGGGGAGAGTAAGAATTTTCAGAAATTCCCCAGAATGTAACGTAATCCCTCTCATTTAAACCATAACAAAAGAAAGCTAAATTTTCAATGAAATCCAGTCAGCGCTTACGTTATTACGCATACGTTACGTTAGCCCCAAAGCTCACCCCAAAAGCATGCTACGAAAATGTAACGAGAGCTTGGTCATGTCAAACCCATGTAGAGTTTGTGTAAAATCGTTAACCAAGGCACAAATCCATAAATAATTACAAACAAGATTATTGCTGTGGCGAGCTACAAAAATAGCAAATAGTTGGCAGACAAAATGAAAAACCACTTAATTGCTTTGAGCGCGCACACAACTGTACTCGGCGTACGAAAAGAAAAAATATTCCATTAGAGGGTCTGCCAAAAATTCACCCTACATGTGTACATTTTGAATCATATATTGCGAATATGGTTTGTAGCTGTATATGTCAAGCTAGACAGTGTGAATGGCTTCTCTTCTTTTCTGTCACGAGAGCTTAGCAGACACGCTCAATGCCAGCGAAAAGCAATTAACAAAAGGCATCATAAAAACCCAGGGAATATAGAGACAGGGGGCTTGATCATTCTAGTATATCTCTGGTTGTGGTTGAGATATTGATGTGAATATTGGTATGCAACAATATAAATGCAAAATTATTTCTTTGATAAAACTTTCATGCCGTTTTGATTTTCGGTTTGGGTGATAAATCAATTAAAACTATTATACTATGCGAGGTTTTTACTAAGAATGTGGATATTTCGAATTCTGTAAAAATAAAATTAGTTCCTAGGCACTTATGAATATTAATTATTTGAGCTCTTGCCAAAGATATGGATTATAAATTTGGTTTGCAATAAAAGAGAGATTATTTATTTAATTAAATTTTTAGGTCCCATTGATTTTTAGATTTGTTTAGGAAATTATCTTGAGAGTATACACAGAAAAGAACAAATCATAAAGTTCAAAAATCGTAATTATAATATCCTGAGCTATAGCACATTCGCTATTCGTTGTGATCCCTTTAGATCGGCAAATTGAACTTGTGAGTAGAAGCAGGCGACAAACACGTGTCTGTCTCAGCCGCCGGCAAACTTTGAGAGCGAGCTCCGCCATCTCATAAACACACGCACACTCGCACACCCACCGACAACACCCACTAGAAACACCCGTTCATAAACAAACACTTGTGTGAGTCAAGCGTGACTGTAGCTATTTTTACAGTTTCAGCTTTGGTCGCGCTCTGCGGTTTGTGGAAACCAAAACAAAGGCAGGGGAGCCGCTCGCCAGGTTTTATTCTTTCATTTGGGCTATGTCAAAATTAGCAACAACTTGTCAAAGCGATTACATAGAGTATACATTTTGGCATGACCAGTAATTACACAGAAAATAGTGCACCTTGTGCGGGGCGCCTCCATTTAGCGGCGTCGCACTTCTATGACTTCATCGGCAGTCGGCAAATACTATGTGTACATGTGTCTGCCCCATTTGTTTTTCTTTTGGGGGTGGTCAGTGGGGGACTATGATTAAAAATATATATTTCAGGGAAGGAATAGACCTTGTTTTAGGTTTAATTGTAAAAAGTCTAATTAAGCAAAATTATGCGAGTAAATCTCATACTTCATCTTTAAAATATATACTATATTAAAGGGGTCTCAGATCTCTAAATGTTTAAAAATTCCTTATAAATAGTATTAGGAAAAACCTTCAAGAAACCCTTCAAACCCCCATAATAGAACCCAGAAAATATCTGGTAATCTGGTAATTTTCCAAGGTATTACCATAACCACTTAGCTTTGCATATTTTAGGCAGCGCGTGTACGCCCCACTCCATGTGCCGTAAGTCACGAGATGTGAGTGTGAATGGTACAGTCGTATGCTTACGTCCATCCGATATAATTAGACATATATACTCGATGGAGGTGCGCACGATTTCTTTGACTTTGGTCCGAGCAAAGAGTTCACTCTACCAATTGACATCAATCGCCGCCTGGCACCGCGAAATGATGCATTTGGCTGGGAGAATTTTCCATCGCCCCACTCGATTAGGGAAAATCTGAAAGCTAAAACTGATGTAATTGCTCGGCGGCGGAGAGAGCGACGCCGGCGCAGAGCCACGACAATATCCGAACCCAATTGAATGAATACCCACAGAGGGTACCCATGCCGAAACCCATAGCCATAGCCATACCCATTCGCGGTTTATAAGCGAAGGCGACGCAACAGTTGGCGCTCAGTAGAAAAAGCTGAAAGCAACAAGCGGGAGCGAACAGTTCCGACTCAGTTGACCGCTCAGCGCCGAAGGCACCACACCACCCCATCACAGCTAGTTTTCCTCGCAGAACCTCCGAGTTTCCCAGCCCGCGATATGTTACGGTCTTCAGCCGGAAAAGTGGAAAGATAGACAATGAAATGGTTTAAGCGTGTGCGCAAAAAGTGGTGAACTCGAACTCGAACTCGAACTCGGAGAACCGAAACTAGAAAATACCGAATTTAATATAGTTAAGTTTAGCAACAACCCCTAAGAATTAAGGCCAACAAGATGCCCTTTCGACGCAGCAGTCTGAATCATCGCCATCGCGATGGCCATGTTTTGGTGTGGAACCAGAGGCACCTCCACGAAGCACTTGAGGAGCAGCCGCAGAGTAAGCTAGAACTCCACCGAAAAAAATTTATACAAATTCTGATAATGTGCTCGTGTCTAGACTGCTTTTAAATAACATTGAACGTGTTTAAATTTAAACAGAGTTAAAAGAGTTTTAGGAGAAACTTTATCTATTTTCTGTTCTTAAATCTCAATTTTAAATTGAAATATTTCAAAAAAATATTGATCACTAGCTAATGTTTATATATATATTTCCCATACCATTATCCCCGCTTTCTTTTAGATTTTTTTGACCCCACTGCGTATACGTAATTTCGTTGTTAGACCACCAAAGAAGACTTATTTCCTTGGTCTGATTTCGCGAGACATACACGTGCTTCTCCTCATTGCTGGCAACCAAAGCAAACACGCCGATTTTGCAACACGAGACGTTGGGTGGAAAATTAGAGAAAACGGAAAACACTGGGAATGAGGGAAAACGAGGAAAAGAGGGAGGCGGCACAAAACGAGCAAATCGCGCGATTTTACGCTGCGTGAGCACAAATAAACGGCGAGCCAGAACAATATTTTTAAAATTAATTTTTGACTCGGCAAATTCTGCGGTCCCTCGCCCATTGTTTATGTCATATTTTTTCGATGAACTCGATTTTTTCATGTTTTGGAAACTAAATTCCGAGGAAACGGACAGGTTATTGAACACAGAAATGCTTATCGCACAATTTTTGAATTTACCACCACGGGGCAAAGTTCAGTAGTTGGGAAAGTGAATTGCCTCAATTAAAGCTGCGGGCAGCCTTGAACTTTCGTATGCGTCACCCCCTAATTAAGCCGGGTATATAGTTTGTGTGTAGTAAACCCTAATGGCAGACCCTGAAAGCGAGCACAACTGTACTCGCAGCTGGAAATCCAGGCTACCTCACGTGTTCCACGCCCGTGCGAATTGCCGAGAAATGCCGACATTCACGTTTGCCAAATGACACAAAACGGCACTAAAAAAAACATCAACACTCGCCCATTCCAATGTAAACAATCGCTTTCGTTGCAATAATAAAACGCGATCTCGGAATATGAGTCTATGGCGATGAAATCAAACAAATAAATGAGCGGAAATTACGAGAGGCCATTGTGCAATTGCACTTGAAATCAAAGGAATCTAGTTTATTTTTACAGGCCAAAAATAGATCAAATTACTGGGTAATAAGCAATATGAAAATGTTTTTTGATGTAAGCACTTAATGCAGACAAGTAGATTTTTATGATTTCGATCCTCACATATTTCGTTCTGTGTAAAGATTGTTGTAGGTTTTCCGATCTACGCCATGAGTCACCTTAGCGAGCCCGGCGAAAGGCTTATCTCGTGCGGGCAACAAACCTTGGGACTAAGCAAACCCCAGACAAGATTATATCTTTATATCTCTGCGATAGCCTAGAAATATTTGGGTTATTTCTGCATTTCCGAAACATATAATTTCTCATCTAACATTTACAGTTGCTGACAAGATTTCCGCCTGCCCTGGGCTAAATTAGATAAATTAGTTTGTGCACGCTTATTGGTCACTGACGCAGGCACAATTATTTTCTCTTGCTCTGGGGTATATTGTTTTTGATTAATTTAATTTAATTTTTGTATTTCTTTTTTAGGATGCTTTGCCACCCGCTATTTTGTGACCTTTATGCTTTTCCTGGGCATGGCCAATGCGTATGTGATGCGCACAAACATGTCGGTGGCCATTGTAGCCATGGTCAATCACACGGCGATTAAGACTGGCGATGAGGAGTACGATGATGAGTGCGGAGATCGTGATATACCCATTGTAAGTGGGATTTGTAAACTTAATGTTCTGAGTACCTGAAAGAATCTCTTCAAGAGATTTCAAATCATCAGACTTATTAGAAAAGTCTCTTCAAAATTCTTCATCAATATATCCCATTTAAATGTATATTAATTACTTACCCATTTTCTCCTTCTAGGACGATTCCCAGGATGGCGAGTTCCCCTGGAATTCGGCCCTGCAGGGCTATATCCTGTCCTCCTTCTTCTATGGCTATGTCATCACCCAGATTCCCTTTGGCATTTTGGCCAAGAAGTACGGATCGCTGCGCTTCCTGGGCTACGGCATGCTGATCAACTCGGTGTTCGCCTTCCTCGTCCCGGTGGCTGCCCGCGAAGGTGGCGTCTGGGGTCTGTGTGGTGTGCGCTTCATCCAGGGCCTGGGCGAGGGTCCCATAGTGCCCTGTACTCATGCCCTCCTGGCCAAATGGATTCCACCCAACGAGAGATCACGTATGGGTGCCGCCGTCTATGCGGGTGCTCAGTTTGGAACCATCATCTCGATGCCACTGTCTGGTCTGCTGGCGGAATACGGATTCGATGGCGGCTGGCCATCGATCTTCTATGTGTTCGGAGTGGTGGGCACTGTGTGGTCCATTGCCTTCCTGATGTTCGTGCATGAGGATCCCTCGGTGCATCCCACAATCGATGAGCGGGAGAAGAAGTACATCAACGATGCGCTGTGGGGAACCGATGTGGTCAAGGTGGGTTTACTTTAATTAATTGCTTTAATTAAGAATCTAATAAATAATTTATTTACCCCTTTAGAGTCCTCCGATTCCCTTCAAGTCCATCATCAAGTCGCTGCCCTTCTATGCCATTCTGTTCGCTCACATGGGTCACAACTACGGCTACGAGACTCTGATGACCGAGCTGCCCACGTACATGAAGCAGGTGCTCCGGTTCTCCCTCAAGTCCAACGGCCTGCTCAGCTCCCTGCCCTACTTGGCCATGTGGCTGCTGTCCATGTTCATTTCGGTGATTGCCGACTGGATGATCAGCTCCAAGCGCTTCTCCCTGACCGCCACCAGGAAGATTATCAACAGTATTGGCCAGTATGGTCCAGGTATCGCTTTGATTGCCGCCTCCTACACGGGCTGCGACCGAGCCTTGACCCTGGCCATCCTCACCATTGGAGTGGGCCTGAACGGCGGCATCTACTCGGGCTTCAAGATCAATCACTTGGACCTCACGCCCCGTTTTGCCGGCTTCCTGATGGCCATCACGAATTGCTCGGCCAACTTGGCCGGTCTGCTGGCGCCCATTGCCGCGGGCAACCTGATCTCCGATCCCAGCAAGGTGAGTTATAAGGAGTTTTTAATAAGAAAACAAGGGAAAAATTTATGGACCTTAAAACTAATATAAATAATTATCAAGTTTATAGAAGCTTTTCTTCAAATCAAAACTGTATTTGAAAAATTAGGTACTGTCAGTTTTGTGGGTTAAATATAGCATCTGTGACCAAAGCAATTAAGAAATAATTATATAAGCCAGCTCTCTACCTCACATATAAACGAAAATAATCTAGACTATGATGTATAACCCAAATGAGAGACAACTAAATTCTTTTCAGAAATATTGCCAAATTTGCTTAGCCAGATTTGGTATAAATACATTCAGCAACCTTGTTAGACTCCTTAGTATATAAACCCATCAATTATGATAAATTTTAAATAATTTGACTAACTTTCCCCGGCATCTCTTATACTTGCAGCCCATGATGGGTCAGTGGCAGATCGTGTTCTTCATCGCCGCCTTTGTGTACATCATTTGCGGCACCTTCTACAACATCTTCGGTTCCGGAGAACGCCAGTTCTGGGACAATCCCGAGGATGATGAGCAGAAGCCGGCCCTGCAGACGACCACACCCCAAAGGCTGAGCAATGGAGCGGCGCCGCCGACGCAGGCCATCACCAGCTCCTAGGCAGCGGCCGGGACGTAGGATTAGCCAAAACACACACACCGTACACTATATTATATGAAATGCGTAGCTTAGTCCTTGTTTTAGTTACCTATATGTTAAGCCAAAAGTTGTTGTACCGATAGCTAGCCACTGATCTATTCCTATTTCCTGCATATACACTAACGATCCAGCTAGCGATCCGCAGAACAAAGACAGTTTTGCCTACGATTGTTAATTTGAATTGTGAACTCAAGCCCCAAACTGAAAACCAAACCAAATCGAGCACAAATTGTCAACTCTAGTTAGGCAAATCGAGGTCTACCATTGCAAATGCGTAGTTTTCTAATCTTATTGTGATAGCGACAGAGTTTCGTTCTCTCACCGATTTGTTTTGAAACGAAATGATCCGCTCAAGCGAACATTGTTAGGTAAGCAAGCAACCAAATGTATGAGAAACCAATTAAAACTATAGTTTAAGTATATCAACGGAGACTTACTGGGTTTTTACTTGGGAAATTACGAGGGGCTTGTTCAGTTTCAGTAGAAAATACGGAGTACCTGGAATATGTTTCCTTGGCAGTTCCCTAAATGTTTCCATCTCACCCCCAAAGCCTAATTCGTTATTAATAAGCAGTTGTCAGGATATCAAGTGAATCCATCTTCCGGACATGTGTATAAATACCTGCAGCGAAAAGGATATCCTTCAGTTGTCTTTTCCCATGGGTCACGAAGAGGAGGAACTCAGCCCGGAGCAGGTGGACCTGAAGGTGTCGCCTCTGGTAGGTTCCCTGCGGCGCACTTGGAGCGACTTTTGTGCCAACAGCACTGTCCATGGATTGAAATACACCCGCGACGAGGATACCAATAAAATAGTGCATTTTGTGTGGCTCCTAATCTCGCTGGTGATGTTCCTCTGTGCTGTGGTTATGGCGCAAACCTTCTATGTGGAATACCGCAGTAATCCCACCAGGATGAATGTGGAGAGCGATCATACACCGGTTAATAATCTCTACTTTCCGCCGGTTACAATCTGTCCGGATGTGCTTTTCAATATGCAAAAGTCCAAGGATTTTCTTCAGACTCTGTGGGTAGAAGGGAAACTTTAGAAAGCATCTAGATATATTATTTATTTCACAGACAACTCCCTCAGGGAGTTGAGCTATCTGGCATTCTGCGAAAGCTGCACATTTTCTATGGCTTTATGTTGGACGATGAACGCTATACGGCGCAGGATATCGAGCAAATGGAGTCCTTGCTGTCCCTCAATAATCTCACAATTCAGCAGCTGGTGGATCACTTACGTTGGGACTGTGATGAGATTCTCTATCGTTGTAGGTTCAGTGGCAATATTGTGGATTGTTCGGAGCTTTTTCAGCTATCCAAGACATTTTTTGGACATTGCTGCTCGTTTAATTTGCGACAAAAGGGGTTGGTAATATTTAATTTACTATAACTTTTTATTTATATAATATATGAATATATTTTCTTATATATATTTTCTTTTAAAACAGCCTCAATTTCACCGCCCAGCGTGCCGTAGGAAGCCAAAAATATGGTCTTTCTGTCATAGTTAGATATAAAGATGACAGCTACGATCCTGTACAATCGTATTCCTATGGCGTTAAGCTGCTGATCCAGGAAACCGATGCCTTTCCCAGTGCCCATGCATCTGCCAATTTTATAGCCTTTAATACAGAGACCTTTGCCGCTTTGAGACCCCAGGAGACCTTTTGTTCGGAGACTGTCAAGGCTCTGAGCATAGAGGAAAGAAATTGTGTGTTTCAGAAAGAGTTTCCCCTTCGCTACTTTCCGGATTATGTGTATCCCAATTGTGAACTGAACTGCAGGGTCACAAATATGGTCAAGTTTTGTGGCTGTCACACGTACTTCTTTGACTTTAATCGTACCAGAGATAGGATATGTACTTTCCGGGATATTCCCTGTCTGGTGGATAACTTTGGTAGGTTTTTAATTAGTCAGTAAGAATTTTATTACATTTTGTATATTTTTCCAGCAAATATTATTACTAGAAACAGAAGCACTCAATGCTATTGTCCACTGACCTGTGAGCACTTTGATTTCGATGTCCAAATATCAAATTTTCCCCTGCAGCTCAACATGCCCGTGGCGGACAATTTCTAGTGAGAATTACCTATATATTTAAATATTTTTTATTAAGAAACTCTCTTATTTCAGCTCAGGAATAGCCAAGAATGATGGCATAGTGCATGTCTTTATTAATTCCTTCAGCTATCGCCGTCTACGTCATGATTTGATCTCCAATGTGGTAACTTTGGTTTGTAGGTTTAATATACAATTTATTAAAATATTACTATAAGAGGTATATTTATTCCTAGCCAACTTGGGCAGTGCCTTCAGTCTGTTCGTTGGCATGAGCATGCTCTCTGGGGTGGAGATTATCTACTACTTTTCCGTGATTCTACGCAAGAACTACAATCTGGAGTGTGAAGTTCGTAAGAGGATGCTTCATAAGGGGCCAAAGTTCGCCTGGCCGAAGGCAAATGACACTCACAGTAAACACAAGAAATCTGTTTTCATAATTCACAAATCGTAATCGTAATCTAAAGAATGACAGAATGCAAAAAAAATAGTGTCATAAATAAGAGTAATAAAAAATTATCGATTTCAAGCAGAGCATGGCGTGTGATTGAACTTATTTTTACTCTTTAGAGAGGGGTACTTGGTTTTGTCTGAGAATCTAAAGAAAAGCAAGGCAAGTTGAGGAATTTGTTTACCCTTTACAACAATTTAAGTTATATGTTTTACTATATTAATACAAATACGGGTTAATAAATACTTAAAGCTAAAACCTCTTGAACTTAAGACTCTCGCAAAACATTGTAACAATCAGCAAGGGTATGCAGAGTTCCAAATCTAATCTGACCGCCGTGTGTCTTACGATGTTCTGGGAATGCCAAGACACTCACGACTTGCAAATATCCAGGGGCACTATCGCATATTGCCATAGGTCAGCCGATGGCCATTGTAAATCTGCCCCGAATCGCTGGGCGACCATCTGCTGGTCGTAAATTGGACCCAAGCGAAGCAAATCCGCGATAAGATTGCTGCGAGGCGTATAAAAGGAGCTGGGGCTCCGGAGATTAGGCACAGTTTTTACGGTCATGATCAAGTTCGCTTTGGCCCTGACGCTCTGCCTGGCGGGTGCCAGCCTTTCGCTGGCCCAGCACAATCCCCAGTGGTGGGGCAACCGCAACACCATCGTCCATCTCTTCGAGTGGAAGTGGTCGGACATCGCCGAGGAGTGCGAGACCTTCCTGGCACCGCGCGGCTTTGCCGGCGTCCAAGTGAGTCCCGTGAATGAGAACATCATCTCGGCGGGTCGTCCCTGGTGGGAGAGGTATCAGCCCATCTCCTACAAGCTGACCACCCGCTCTGGCAACGAGGAGGAGTTCGCCGACATGGTGCGTCGCTGCAACGATGTGGGCATCCGCATCTACGTGGACGTTCTCCTCAATCACATGTCCGGTGACTTTGATGGCGTAGCCGTGGGCACAGCCGGCACTGAGGCGGAGCCCTCCAAGAAATCATTCCCCGGTGTGCCCTACACCGCCCAGGACTTCCATCCCAGCTGCGAGATCACCGACTGGAACAATCGCTTCCAGGTGCAGGAGTGCGAGCTGGTTGGCCTCAAGGATCTGAATCAGCACAGCGATTATGTGAGGAGCAAGCTGATTGAGTTCCTCGATCACCTCATCGAGCTGGGCGTTGCCGGTTTCCGTGTGGATGCCGCCAAGCACATGGCCGCAGAGGATCTTGAGGTGAGTTGGCTATAAGGGGAGAACTATAAAACTTACTGACCTTGTATCCTGTTAATCTTTTCCTTAGTACATCTACGGCAGCCTGAGCAACCTGAACATCGAGCACGGCTTCCCCCACAATGCCAGACCCTTCATCTTCCAGGAGGTGATCGATCATGGCCACGAGACCGTATCCCGCGAGGAATACAACCAGCTGGGTGCCGTCACCGAGTTCCGCTTCTCCGAGGAGATCGGCAAGGCCTTCCGCGGCAACAACGCCCTCAAGTGGCTTCAGAGCTGGGGCACCGACTGGGGCTTCCTGAACTCCGAGCAGGCCCTGACCTTTGTGGATAACCATGACAACCAGCGCGATCAGGGATCCGTGCTAAACTACAAGTCCCCCAAGCAGTACAAGATGGCCACCGCCTTCCACTTGGCCTACCCCTATGGCATCAGCCGGGTGATGAGCTCCTTTGCCTTCGACGACCACGATACCCCGCCGCCGCAGGACGCCCAGGAGAACATCATCTCTCCCGAGTTCGATGAGGATGGAGCCTGTGTGAACGGCTGGATCTGCGAGCACCGCTGGCGCCAGATCTACGCCATGGTGGGCTTCAAGAACGCCGTGAGGGACACCGAGCTGTCCGGATGGTGGGACAATGGCGACAACCAGATCTCCTTCTGCCGCGGCAACAAGGGCTTCCTGGCCGTCAACAACAACCTGTACGATCTGTCCCAGGAGCTCAACACCTGCCTGCCGGCCGGCGAGTACTGCGACGTGATCTCGGGCAGCCTGATCGATGGCGCCTGCACCGGCAAGTCAGTCACTGTGAATGAGTACGGCTACGGTTATATCCACATCGGATCGGATGACTTCGACGGAGTGCTGGCCCTGCATGTGAATGCCAAAGTCTAGAGCCAGGTGGTTTTTTGGGTAACACAGAAATCTGGGCTTTATTTTGTCTCAAATTACAATAAAAACGAACGCACATAATGTACACGGAGGTCTTTAGCTCTAACTTGTCGAATATGTATATATGCGAGAGCGGTAACAAAGTAAGACATTCAACGCGATTCAAACTGGAACTGGACTTAGTCTAACGGATGCCAGGACAACGACATCCTCTGAATATAATTCTGGCTTTGGGGGTTGGGGAATAGTGGATAACATATGCATGGGACTGGATCCTGGATCCTGGCCTAGATCCACATCCGATCCAGCTGGCACACTGTAAAACCGCTCTGCAAATAGAAGAAGTTGGCATTGTGAAATTGTAGTTGGATGCTCTGGCTGCGATTCTCTGGCGAACTGATGCAGTCTCCACTATGGCGGATCGCCTCTCGCAAGCATTCAGAGGCGCTACGAAAAAACCGATCCAAAATACGAGTATCTAGCGGGCTGTCAAGCTGACTGGCCGACTGACTGGCGGCTGGTTAGTTTCAAAACAAGCAACTACAAATCAAAATAGCAACGTTCTACTTGGCATTCCGATTAGTTACGGGTGTTTAGCGCGTGGATCGACGGGTCTCCAGATCACCAGATCGCCGGATCTACGGATCTCCGGATCCCAGTGTGTGTTTAGCGATTACTTAACGATTAGTTACCATTGAGTGGGAATTAAATGCTCGTGATGCGTAATTACCTGTAAAATGCTGATATCTTTCTGCTTACGAGTAAATTGATTTGCTAAAAAGCCAACGTTTCTTACTTAAGAGTATTACAAGTGTATATATATAAGTGTGTATATGTTGTAAATTATGATACTTTAGATGCTCCGCTTAAAGTAGGATTCTCTTAAACATGTTTGGTTTTGCCTTGTAACTAACAAACACAGAGTCCAAAAACCTTGCTCAAAGTTTAACATTAAATATTAATTTTGGTAATCGCGGTAATTTCCATGTAATGATTTCCTTCTCTCTAGATTTTCATTTTTACGACTTAAGTACGGCCCCAAATCCAGCTTTAATATAATACACGCGCTTGCGCATAATTTTGCTCTGATCTTAGTCTTAGGAGTTAACTAGAAATAACACTTCTGACCTTTTTTTGCAATAGCAGCGCAGTTCGGTTACATTTAGAATTAAATTGCATTGGGTTTCCTCGGAACCATGATCAGAATCGGAATCAGAGTATGAGTATGTATATCGATTATATGATGCCATCAAAAATTTGTAATACTCGCGTGAGATCACGCACAAATGGTATATTATGTATATGTATATATCTATGGCTATATAACAGGAACCACGTAAAAATGCACAAATACTTAGAATATATATAATCGCTTTCTTGCTTTCCGGTCTTCCACATTAATTACAACATCAAAGTGTGAACTCCTGTATGTATACATATAAACTTTTGATCTATTGTTTTCCTTATACATTTTCTGCTTTTTAAATAGTAGTCAGGTAAATCGTGGGAGGAATTATTGTTGCGCTTAAGTTTGTAGATTACATATAATATCCTATACACATACGGATCTAACGAGGGTTGCTTGACAAATCAGCAGAGATCATAAGTACCAGACTTCGGTGGGCCGAAGTTCGCGCCTTTTTTGGTAGAGCTTTTGAAACGGCCTAAAAACCAGAACCATTTTATAAAGTTTGATAACCGAACGCCCATGGTTTCGGCGTCTTCACTTAAGCCTAGACATCAAACGGTTACGATTACGATTGAGAGAGGTCAATATACATAGATTCAACACTGAGATTGTCAAAAATATATGCGTATCGAGGAGATATCGAGAGATTGCCGCGAATAATTACTGAGGTTCACCTTGGTTGGCACCAGCAATGGGTAGTACATGTATCTTTTGGATTGAAATATCCTTCTAGCTAGATAAAATACTTATCATATTTTATATGGATGTGTACTCTGAATTCTATGAAGTTGAAGGTACTGATAAAATTCATACGAATATGAATTGTTTTTAGCTCTTAAGATTCTCTAATTCCTTTTTCAATATTTAATCAACATCAAAATGAGACGTATTATATTTATTACCATCTGTTAGTTGGTTATCTTATCTATTGTACAGCTTGAAATATCTGAGGTTTGATTTATTTTGATTTGATTTTTGTGGTATTAACAGTATTACCACCCATAGAGGGGCTAATAGAAGGCAGTTAGTGCGAAATCAAAGTTGAAGTAACCTGTCTGTTCGGTTTCCTATCTAGGTACTTTCCCCATCACTGGTGGCCAGTTAGCTTCGTTTCCTACTCTCTAGAAGCTCTTGCCCGCATCATGGATGCGCTTGCGGCGACTGTCGCGCCTCCTGTACCGATCGATGATCCGCGACCGATGCCTTTCCGGGCACAGCGCCTCCGGCGAGCTGTCCACCTTCTTCATCACGATGCGGAAGGTGAAGGTGTGCTTCGGCGAGGCGCTGGCCGCCCGTCTCGGCGACGGCGGCTCGAATTCACTGCCGCTGGAGAAGCCGCAGGAGGAGAGCGGTCCCGTATGGGGCAGAGGACCCACTGCACCCACTCCAGCTCCCGTTCCCGAGGCCATTCCGGTAGCCGCGTAACCTGGAACTCGTTCGCGCGGTATTGTTCCATTGTTCGTATAGCCCGAGGGAGTGGACATGGAGCCCGTGGAGAGCTGCTGGGTGAGCACGGAGCTGGGACGTGGCTCGAAGATAGAGGCGCATCTCTGATCAGTGCAGAGGAAGGTCCGCACCTCGCGCTCCTCCTCCTGCAGGCCCTTTTGCCGGACGGTTAGGGGGAAGTGCTTGCGACTGGGATCGCCATAGGGACTGCGCTGAGGCGGCTCAGGGGGATAGCCATAGCCGTGGGGATAGGAGCCACTGGAGTCGTAGCTGTCCCTGGAGCTGTAGTTCGATGAGGTCTGCTGGGAGAGCGGACTGCGTGCCCGGGAGAAGGCACTGAAGGGGGAGACGTGCAGCTGGCGGAAGTTCTCCGTCCGCTGCTTCTTGCTCATCGCCGGAAAGGGGAAGCTGGGCGAGCGACCACCGCCCTCGGTGGGCGTGTAGTCGAAGTGGGTCTCCAGCGAGGACTTGCGTCCGCCGCAGGAGGAACCGGACCTCTGGAAGGTCTCCGCATCCACCAGCTCGATGGAGCTCTTGCGCAGGTCCACGGGCCGGCGGCCCTGGCCCTTCTCGTCGGTGTCCACGATCTCAAAGCTGGAGGTCTGGTCCTCGTAGCTGGTGGACTGATACCGCGAGATCGAGACATCGAAGCTGGTGTCCCTGGAGGAGTACGGACAGTCGAAGCTCGACTCGCCCCGGCTGGACTTGCTCCACTTGCTCTCGACCAGCTCGAAGCTGTCGCCCCCGGAGTCCAGGCGCTGCAGGTTGATCAGATCCGTCTCAGTGTCCACTCCGGGACTGCGCAGCTGCTCGAGGAACGGGGAGCGCGGCGGATCGAAGGAGGAGCGGCGCGACGGCGGCTCAAACTCGATGGTAGGACACTGCAGCGGCTTCTTCTCGGGCAAGGTCGCCGTCAAGGCCAGCGACTCGGACTCGGCCTGGACGGCGGCCAGGTCCGCCTCTTCGGTCTCCCGCCGCAGCGCCTGCAGATTCACATAAACTGGTTCTGGGGCGTAGGCCTTCAAGATCTCTACCAGCTCGGCGCGCATCTCCTCGGGTATCATCAGATCGTTGGAGTCTGACTCCCGCTCCTCGCTGATGCGGGGCTCTATGGGCTCGCGGCTCTCGGAGCGACGCGTGAAGTGGTGAACGACGGCGGCTCCGCCCTCGCCGTTGAGGGCCACCACCTTCAGGGAGTTGGTGACCTCCTCCACGAACTGCGCCATGGCTGCGTCGGTCTGCTCGCCCTCGCCTTCCGCCTCCTTCTTGGCCTCCTTCTCGGCCTCCAGTTCCGGTTCCTCTAGCTCGCGGAGCCTCTCATGCTTGATATAGGACTCACCTACCTTCTCGAAGTGCACGTTGGCCAGCTCGAAGGGCTGCTCCTCCAGTCCACCTACCTGCTGCTCTGGATGGCCCTGGCTGAGGTCCGCACTGGGCCTCTTGGATCCCGACGCCGAGGAGCCCTGCCTCTGCTTGTCCTCCTTCTGCTTCTCCTCCTCCTCCTGGCGCTTCGCCGATCTGCGCAGCTTCAGCGACATCTTAGTGTAGTGGGCGAACTTCAGGGACATCTTCGGCTCGAAGCCCACCTCGGACATTTGCTTCTGGACAGCACTCTTGGCGGCCGTCGACGAGGCCGCTGGACTGGCGGAGAAGGTGCTCTGCCGGATCAAAGGGCCACCGGAGGAGCCAGTCTCTGCCCGCGTGAAGGCATTCGCAAAGCGATTCGTTCGCGTGGATATGTGCTTCGATGGCTTCCGCACAAAGGCCAGGATCTCGCGCATCACGCTCTTCTTCTCCTGCGGCTGGGCCGCCGCTTCTTTCTCCTTTTCCTTCTCCCTTTCCCGGGCGGCTGCCTCGGCCGCCTCGCGCTCCCTCTCCGCGCTCTTGTACGTCTCGGCGGGATTGGAGACGGTGATGGGAGGTATGGGACCCATCGGGGAGCGCTTCTCGCTGGCAAAGTAGATGGGCGTAAAGAGGCTAATGGAGGGTCGCTTCATGCCCACGAAACCCGCCTCTTCCGGCTCTGTGGCCATGTCCTGGACATGCACCGTGGACGTGGGACTCCTGCGCGTTCCCGGCACTCCAAACTGACAGCCAAAGTCAGTGGGTGCGACTGCTCCCAGTGGAGATCTTCGTTCTTGGGTGTGAACACTGAAGGTGGGACTACTCCGACGTGGCATGTCTCCCGTGGGACTTCTGGCAGTGGGACTCGGGTCATTCGGTGACCTCAATCCGCTGCTGGGAAAGAGCGGACTGCGGCGGCCCTGTGGACTGCGATCGTTGAGGCCGACGGGACTACGTCTCCCCTGGTTGCCCAGCGAGATGGAGAGCTGACCGCTGTTCTTCCGCCGGTTGGAGGCACGCAGTGTACCCTGGCGCGACAGCGACGTGGGCGTCTTCTGGGAGCTGCTGCCGGGGCTCTTGGATTCCGGTGCCGGCAGCACAGGACTCTTCGGTGTCAGAGGACTGCGTTTCTTGTCGGCGCCGCCATTGCCCGAGGTCAGGGCTGTGTTCAGCGTGAGATTCGGCGCATTGTTGGGACTCCGACGCTCCGAGGGACTGCGTCGGGTGCGGAAGGACTGGGACTTGGCCTTGCGGATCTTCGGCAGCGACTGGTGGTGATGGCGGTGACGGTGGTGCTGCTGGTGGGGCTGGGACGACGTGGAGGAGGAGGAGGGGCCGTTCAACTTATGTTAGTTGCTGTGATGCGGCCCACTGGTGGGGTCGCTGCTGCCGCTGGAGCTGAGCGTGGTGTTCGATCCGTAGGGATCCAGTGAGCTCTGGACCGACATGGAGCGACCCTGGTTCTGGCGCGCCCGCCTCACTCGGCTAGAGTTGGGAGACAGCTTTCCGGGGTCGATGCTTTCTGGGTCTGCCTGCAAAGTGTAGAATCAGACATAAAGGGGACAACAGGATGGATGGACGGAATGGAGTGCACGTTGGATGGATGGACGTTGGAGACACATGGACATGGGCGTTGAGATGGAGAGACAGATAGGCGGACAGATAGATGGACAGATGGCGGCGTGAGTGACTGAGTTAAACACCAAGGAAGCAGCGCGTTAGCAATCGAGAAGCACAGTGCAACCCACCTGGTAGGCCAGCGCGTTCATGATGATCGAGTAGGGGACGAGGTTCAGCGGATGGATCTCCCGCATCAGGACATTGGCAGGGATCTTGTGGAACTGGATGTACTCGCAGAAGGTGCCCAGGATCTCCTTGATGTCGATGTTCTGTATGGAGAATCAGAGAAGTGTTATCTGTCTTGAGAAGATATCTAAGTGACCTTCCTACCGGATTGTTGTCGTAGTACTTCTTGCTCCACATGAGCGCCGCCTGGAACTTGGTGAACTCGTCCGCCCGCAGCTCTTCCCTGGCCAGGATCAGGCGTACCACATGCTGTGGCAGCAGGGTGAAGCTGCCCAGATTCAGGACCTCGTTGCCATGCTCGTCCACAAACTCCAGGACCTTCTGCACCAAGGTCTTGGTGCACTTGTACTGGATATAACGCTCGGCGGAGGCCAACAAGGCGCACACAGTGTCCACATTGATGCAGCACTGCACGAACCCGGCACAGGCGCGACGCAGCTCCTCGAGGCCATAATAGTCAGCGGCATTCATGACACCTATGGAAAGGATTTTTAATGTGAGAAATACTTTCTTTTAAACTTATTTATTCAAGTTACCCAGAAGAGTGCGCGGCTGCAGGGTCACACAGCCCGTGTGAATATACTCGATCAGCTGGCGGAAAACATCCGGCTCGAACTCCTCAATAATCAAGGTCTGATGCTGCTGACCTGCGGGCTAAATTCAAGAATATTTAATCAAGAACAATGTACATTAAGGACTTGATCAAGCAGCTAATAGAACAGTCACAACTAAGCGGTGCAAGGACTATAATTTTCATAGACATTCCAATATTGGTGAAGGTCAGGCAACCCAAAGTAGCTCATTCACAAAGGTTTCGTTTATATATAGTATAGAAGACAGATGACAGACAGTATTTGTGGGTAGATTACTTCCCACCTATAAGGACTCTCTATACAGGAAGGAGAAGTATTTAGGCATTCAAGAACTAGGCATAGTTATAGGAGTAGCACAAGTCATTTAGTGGAAAGAGCACAAGTCCATTTTGATGACACTCAAACCATTCTAGGTAACTCATCCTCAAAGATTAGACACTTGATTAGACGCACATTCAACATAGACATCTACTTCTAACCAATTGTATATATTTATAGATTTAATAGGTACAGGAATCTAGCTTCGAAAGGCCGAAGTTGTAAATGTCCTTGCAGATTTGGGAGGAAAATATAAAAAATTGAACTAAACGAAATTAAGAATCACCTTGGCAATGGTCTATCGGAAAATGCAAAGTAAAAACAGGTTCTGGGACAATAATTTGTTATGCCTGCAAGGACACTTCAAGGGGCTTCAATCAATTACAACACCCACACACGTTTACAGCGACAGTATTTGATTTTGTTTTTGATTTTATTTGATGCTTGGTTACCTCGGGTATCGGAGCTAATTGTTGGGTGAAACCGGTTCTCTATGATTACGGATATGGGTTGCGGGATAACGAGTACGAGGACGAGTTTTTGATGAGGAATGGTGGTTGTCACAACAGAGAATGCACGAGAACATTGATATCAGTTAAAAGGCTTTTTCGCTGGCTCACACGAATTATGTACACACACCCACACACAGAAACGAGGAGGAGGACAATGCGGAATGAAGGTAACTGAAAAGGTGGTTACGAAAATAGCCCCAATGATGCAGAGAGGCACACACACGGCAAAATGCAAAATCACACCGGCACACACACCTCTCTCCTCCACACACATCGAACTGAATGGAGATGGAGATGGGCATGGCTTTGTTGAAATGAAATGGAATGGATACACCCCCCTGGGTAATCGATTATGGATGAATACGGAGCACACTTGTGAGGGGAGAGAGTATCAAAGCATGCGAATGCGAACCTGTTGGGCGGCATTCTGCAGATTGAGCAGCGGTTCCGAGGAGCGTTTCAGGAAGAGCCGCAGCTTGTTCTCCTTCGTCGAGGTCTCCCTCTTCCGCTGCGGCGATGGGGCTGCATAGAGCATCTTGGCGAAGACCCGGGAACGGGATGCCAGCACAGCCTAAAGGATGAGAAATTTAATATTTAATTATTATTTTGATTAACTTGACATATATCATATATCATATTTTTCGTTGCATTTATGAATAGAATTTAATGTCCTTCTATATTTTCAATTTTATTAATAAAATTACATCAAATTCAAGACTTTATAGCCTCTGCCGTGACTCAACTGTTCAGTTATTCAGTTCAGTCAAAGGCACACGCATTCCACAGGGACTACATTATTTAGAGGCACCGAGTGGCGATTACGCAGTGACCTGATTCCGATGCCCAGCCTCGCACAGGACACAGCAGCATGTACACAGTGCGAAAATATCAAGTACTGGAATTAGAGTACAAACCTTGACGGCGCAGACGGGTTCACGGGTATCGCCCACCAGGAAGGTTACGTCACAGAGCTCGGGCATGGAGGCCAGGAACTTCATATCCTCCGCCAGGCCCGTCTTGTTCTCGAACGTGGAGAGGTCCGGCTCTGCGTCAGCCATGCCGGGTAGAATCAATGCCTCGGGCATTTGGGTTTACTGCAAATCGCACACACACAGATTTTAATTAATCAAAGTAATCCTGGACGGGGCAAGCAACTAGCTTAAGCCTCGCAAATAACTTCTTTTGAGGATTTTCATTTATTGATTCGAAGCTGTCTGTAATTCGTTGAAAACTTTTTCAGAAAATTTTTATTAAAAGAGGAATTCTTGGAGGAAAAAAACTTTTATAATAGGATTTATAAAAATATTTTATAAAATTCATATTAAAATTGGAAAATACTTGGGAAAAGGAGGCATACTTGAAACATTATATTTTATGATATAGATCACCATGCAGAATCCTTACACTTTTTACAAGTTAAACTTTAGCATTTCTTTTTAAAAATAAAGATGATGAAGATTTCATTTAAACAGAATTTTAATTAGTAATCATATTTCAATAATTTTAAAAATTTGTTTTTAGCATCTCTGATTTAAACAACCTGCCATGAAGCTCAGATTACCAACAATAAAGTACTTGTAAGTATTTCCTTGGGTCGACTTAAGGTCCTAGCACTTCCTTTGTAATTGAAAACTTCTAAAAATAATTTCTTTATTATCCATCCCATTGGGGTTTAACGCAAAGCCCAGCACCTGAGCCTTTGAAACCTGCTGGTAATTAAATTGTAATTCACTTCCACCTTTGGCCTCACCCAGGACACGCGTCTGCGCCTGCCCTCGCCCTTCCACTGCCCCCGCAGAAACTCGTCCTAGATGCCAGCCTCCGCGTCTGTCCTTGAACATGGCGGACGACTGGCAACTAAATTACAATTACCATAAAGGCGAAAGGTAAAGAGGCAACCTCAAATGCCAGCCAGCAAGGTCCTGTCAACAACAACCACAACAATAATAAGAGCGCCAAGGATCAAGGTGGGCGTGGCTGCAGGCGAACAGATGGTTTCAAAGGAGCATGCACGGAAAAATGGGGGAAAACTTGCACACAATATGTACTAGCAAAGTGACCGATGCAAATCCAATAAAATGCAGCGACTTTTACCTGTTCTTATCGATCAAATATTTAGGTACTATGTGTGATTATAACTCACCCACTTGCCACTTACCTGTTGCAATGTGATTTCTGTCTCTGGTCCCACTCCCTCAGATATTCTCTTTATATTTTCTTTATTTTACACATACAGAGTTTGTTTGCTTTGCAACGGATTCGGTTGAAACCCGTTTGCTGCCTTAATATTAAGTCATTTCGACTGCATTTCCAGGAAATAAATATTTTAGCAAAGTAGGAAAAAATCGTATAAAGAATTCGCACAATCCAAAAAGTATTTACAAAGGTGAGTCTCTCTCGGTTTATTACAATTTACAGCATGCCAGAAATTGAAGGTTAAAAGGGTGGTGGTTGTGGGTGGATACCAAAAAATTGTGCTGTGTATAAGTGTGTGCCTTAAAAGAATAACTGAGAGGAAGGAAGAAAGGACTACGAAAATTGTTGTATGTGCCACGCATAAATCGGAGGAGGAGAAGAGGAGCAAGTCGAGGGGATGGAGCAAAAATTGTATGATTGAATTTCGGTTTCGAGGCGTGGAGGAAATTGTTCAGGGTTTCAGCCACTAACTTTTTCCCAGCCAAGCTGTGCGAAATATATATAAATACACGGAGTTGTCCGATTTCCGGGTCACTTTCACTTTTCCACCAGAAGAGTCGGTGACGGCGACAATGTGTGTGTTTGTGCTCCCGATGTGGTGTGTGTGTCTCGAGTTGGTGTGTGCTGAAATGCTGTGTGAGTGTGGAAAGCAACCAAGGCAACAGAAGCGACACTCAAGCACACTCGTCCTTTCACCCACACAAAGGAGCGCGCGCGAAAAAAAGCGTAAATTTTCACGGTTTTTGAGGGTTCTCTTAAACCTGAAAAACTCCACGCGTTTGGCGAAATTATAACAAGGTGCAGGTTGTGCTGAAGCTAATGGCCGATAATTTGATTTTTCTCTACTCGGGGACTCTGGCCAACTACCACACACACACACTCGCACACACACTGAAAGCAAAAGCGCTGGACTGGATGAAGAGCTTGAACCGTTTTGCACAAGGCACAGGAGCGTTCTGACCGAAATAATTGTGTCTACATCTGAGTAGGAGTCCTCGGAGTCCGTTCGCAGCTCCTGCGCATGTCCCGCGCCCATCGATCCGCTGGTGGTGGCCACGTTACTGCCCCGCCATGGCAGGACAACGTGGCCCACAGCCACTTGTTTGCATCACACTGTGTTTATGCCGCCAGGGCGCAGGCGCCGCCAAAACGTAAACAAAGGCCCAAGCCCAGAGTTTGACAGCTAACTCCGCAAGGTTGACAGTTGACAGTCGTAATTTGACAGTTGACACGCTGAAGTGCTTTCGGCACTAGTCTGGTCTGACCCCTGGCCAGGGTTTCGGTTTCACTTGTCGCCCTTTCAAGGCAAAACAAACCAATTGGCGGGCGGTGGCAACGCTCGGCAGCCGAAAACACTCGAAACAAATCACTGCGACCACACAGGCCACCAGAGGCACAGTGGGTAGCTCAAGTGGCGGACGAGAATGAATTCTCAGAAGCAGGGAAATATATACGGTTGAATCATATGTTATTATTAACTAAAAATAAAAAGAAAGACTTTATTTTAATCAATGCATTATTAAAAGAAAAACATTATATTTAATGTTTACTTCTCAAGACTTACTTCTCTCCAATAAATTGTATTGTAAACTTGCCACTGGCCCCACTGTGATCATCCAACTTCCGGTTTTTAACCCCCGGTTCCCTTTCGAAGCCCCTTCAAAACCCCACAATCATTAATTACTTTCGCAGCTCCCCAAGCGAAAAGAGTCCCGAGCAGGAGAAACTGTCGCAGTGCCTGCTAAAAATACATCTTGCCTTGCAACAAGCCAGCCAGACATGCACATAAATCTTTCGTCTGATCGGAAGGCACATCTCAAGTGTTCCGCAGGTAGCCAGGATGCTAGGATGCCAGGAGCCAGCGTCCAGAGCGTCATGAGGTCAGGGGTCAGCAGCTATCCTTAGTCCTGACGCCACCGTCCCGCTGCGATAGGCCGAAACGTGAACGGTGGGCAACGCACAAGTCAATTTCAATTGCATTACCCACTTGACACGTCGCGACGAAAACAAATAAACAAACACGAACACAAGGATGCGGTAGCCGTGAGAAAAGCGAATCAGTAGATGCACTGGGAGAAAGGTTTTTAAAAATTAAATTAGGAAAATATTAAAGAAAAAATAGAAATTATAAATAAAATACAAGAATGCGGTTGCCAGGAGGAACGGAAATCAGTAATGCACTGCGACAAATTTATTAAAGAAATCTACTTAGGAAAATATTAAAGGGAAAAATGAGGGGGAAGTGTAAAAGATATAAATAACATTTATAATAAAATAAAGTAAGGGAATTACTTATTTTTAAAATCGTTTCTATCTTTTTATTAAAGAATAATTTTTTGGAATATTTTATATATATGTATAAGGTTTCGAATAATGTTAAAATGAACGGAAAATGAAAATTATGAAAAATTATAAAGCGTCAAATTAAGTTTTTATTAAGTTACTTTCTGTATTCGAGATTTATTTGGCCTCCCTGTATCTAATGAGTTAACGCAACAAATAAAGGTATTAAGAAATATATATATTTTAGTTTAATAATAATAATTCGATAACTATTTTTCCGAGTGCAGAAAATGAGATGAAATGAGATGGGACGAGATGGTCTCGGGACGCGGAGATGTTCGTCTTCTTCGGACGACGCCTCCGCAGCCAGCAATCTTTAGCTTCTGGCCGATCTCGGCTGGCTGCGGCGATTCCCCTGCCTCTCTTGTCAGTGGTCGTCGAACGGTCGCAGGGCTCAGTCGCGCAGCGGATGTCGCAGCAGAAAGTCGGATATATCCGCGAGATACTCGAAGCCGAAACGCATCTGTGAAGTACAGAGGCTGGCCCGTGTGCGCGGATTTAAGTGAATATAATTGAAGACTCGGTGATATATGTATATATAAATAGTGGGATAAACTCTTTCGTCCACCGCAACGACACGTGCCGGGCACACAGACACTTCCCCAATCGAAAACTGAGTGAGTTTCCCGCGGAGAATATCTATAAATATTTACAGGGGCCAGCAAGTGCATCTGCTGGATGCGTAGACTGCATCTGAATCTTTTATGTGCCATTTTGGCAGCAGTTCGCAATTTGCGCATCTTTAAACATCTAACGGTCGCGTTTACTGGTGCAAAATAGGGAAAACACCGCGAGATGGAAATAATATTTTTATAAATAAAGTGGATTTCGAGGTTTCCTTCTGATCGGTCTTTGACGTCGCCTCTCCCTCTTCTCACTCTCTCTCGAGATCTCTCGATCTGTAAATCTCTTTCCGTTTCTGCAGCTGCCGCCGACACTTTTAACTATATACACAAATATAGTATATATTGGCGTGTTCTACAGATACATATAGTGCTATATATCTGCACATGTACTTTCGACTGCGGGACGGGACTCTATATTAATTTTCGCTTAGTTGTCGCCACGTCTGTGTCGCCCATTTCCGTTTGTTGTCGTCATTAGTTGATGATGCCCAATGCAAAATATATAAATAATATTTGTTGATTTAGGATGATCAGCTAATTTTGTCAAGGGAAATTAGGATTTGAAATTACAGCAGGATGAAGTAGATGTTTTGCTTTGATACATGGTGGAATATAGTAGATACTTGGGTCTGCTTATTAATTGCCAAAGTTGTAAACAATATAAATTAAAAACAATTTAGCACATGTCTGGTAATAATTTTATACCAAAGTAAAAAGTAAATTCAATTTGAAATATATATCCCTAATAAATCTTTTTTAGTTTTGATTATTCAATATATTTCACAGACCTATCTGAACTTCTAAAGTTTCAATTACATAAAAGCTAATAATAATAATGCTAAATTCCTTAGAAAAAGCCAGTGCAATCCAAGGCAAATCAGGCTTTGTTTCCATGACCACGGCACCTGTTGGGCCACAACTAGACAATTGCACTTCCCCTTGGCTTGCATAAATGATGGCTAAAAACAAAACCAAGTGTCCGGTGAAAGCACACGGCTTACACCAGTATCCTAGAGCGTCGTCACAATCTTGGGTTCATGAGATAGGACCTAGATAAATGCATTTGTGTCGCATCCGTGGCGCTGATTAGGTGATATTACAAACGGGAGGGCGAGGGCAGGATGCGACAGGATGTGGGGAATGGGGGCTTATAGTGTGCTGTGCTGCAAATTGAAAAAGGAAACGCAGCTCGGTCTGAGGCTGACGCACAAGCGAGCACTGGGGACCTGGGCACTTGGAGAAAATGCAAAGGATTTTCTAATGATTTAACATTTTGTAGAGTCTTAAACTATAAAGCTAACCGATACTGTTATTTTTCAACAGGTGAAAACCGAATTAGTTTTAACTAACTATAACTATAACTGATTTATACAATGGGTTAATGCATGTTTCACAAGAAAACCATGATGTTGTGTCCATAACACTGTTGTTTTGACACTGTTGTTTGGGAAAAGTCTGTAAGAAAATCCGTGAATTAGTTTCGAAAAAATGAAAAACTTATTGAAATTATTTTCAGTAATTTTTTGAATGTTTCGTTTCACTTTTTTGAGTAGTACTTTATTAAATACTTTTTATGTTCCCTTACAAATTATTTTCATAGCTAGATAACATTTATTTTGATTGTTATTTAATTTTTACATTTATAATAATATTCATTTTTGTATAAACTCGAAATTAATACTTAAGTTTTAAACTTGTTTTGCTATAAATATAATTTCTAGCAAAATGTTTTCCATCTCATGGCCATAAAGTGCACAAATAAATTTCGAGAAATTAAGAATCCTTTCTGCTCGCAGCGACCATTGGATCTCCTTGGACTTCAAGGTGACTTTTATTCCGAGTGCAGTGCAGGCGGGCAGACTCCGCCTCCTCAGCCCGCTCTCCCTGGCCACAGATAATACTCCTGCCTTGCCACTGCAGTGGCTGATGTAGCTAAATTCAATTTCCAGCAGTTTGCATTAATTTCCCAGCTTACGCCGACCGCCAGGGCGCGCCACTGCTGCCGCTGGTCGGGGCCGCCCCCTCCTGCACTTTCGCGTTTTCAATCGAATCGCAGGAAAAACAGCAACAGCTTTTCGCTGTGCGGGCCCAATCCAGCGAGTTAGTGAGTGGGAAATTTCCTAGCCGTATCCGTGTACCTCTCTCGCTCTCCCTGAGTGTGCGTGTGTGCGTGCTTCGAGCATCCTGCGGCTCGATTTCAGCGCAGGATATTCGTTTAGGCGAGATGCCGATGCCGATGTAATGAAGCTGGGCCCGATGCTAACCGGGCATCTGCGACTCTGCAAATTTCCCCACATTTCAGTCTTCGTTTGCCGAGCGTCGTGCGCGCAAGTATCCAACAGATACGCGGATAGACGGGCCCCTACAAAAACAACAGAAAATACCCACAGAAAAAAGATTGAAAATTGAAGAAGTACTTTCTCAGAAATTGAGAAAATGTTACAACAAAACCAGCGGCCAAACAAGTTAACCAGCTAAAGCGAGTGCTAACCAGTTGAAGAAGTGAAGAATACTAACTAGAAAGTGGCGAAAAAATCAACCAGGGAATCTATATCCAATACATCTTTTGTGTGGCATCAGCAGCTTTTGGAAATTTCCAGTGACAGTACCCCAGAAAAAATATACGAAATGGAGTTATCCTCGGTAAATGCGATTATATATTCCCAGAAAATGTATTTGAAAAGCGAGCAAAATGCTCTGCGAAAATATTGAAAAATCCAATGAAAAATTTGTTGAGCTGCAGGAAAAATTTCGTTACTTTGTGCGTGTGTGTGTGTGTGTGGTGTGTTTTTGTGTGTAGTATCTTTTGTGCGCCTCGGCTGCTATGTATCTGTGAGATACGCAAAACAATTTGTCTGCGCCATTAGTAGCGCACAGCGCCAGGGTGTACGTGTGTGACAGTGTGTGCGCGCCTGTATGTGTGTGTATCCTGCGCAGTCAACGAAACCAAAGCTGCGTTTCGCATCCTGCCAAATCCTTGCCCCGAAAGGGAGGCAGAGGGCAGCGCAATATTTGCGACGTTGACGCAGCCTCAACTCGCTAGCGCCGTCGATGTTGTTGTTGCCGCCGCCACCGACACCGCTGCTGTGTGTGTATCTGCAAAATAAGGATACTAGCTACTACACTACCCATGTGCTTCGTCCTGTTTTCTATTTTCTGTTGACAGTTCTGTCGAATTTATTAAATATATTTCATAAGAAAAAGTCCAGGAATCGTTTTGTGACAAAATTGTTAGATAAGGATTATCTGAATGTCCTTCTTAAGGGATACGAATCGTAAAATATGAACAAGAATGGCAATGAATATCCTTTTAAGACCTACGTTTAAGTTAGTAAGCTGGCAGATCTTAGCCTGGAGTTTTTGACTTTATTTTAGCCTAGACTAGACCTAAATAATTTTAAAGAAGAAAGGAATATAAGGATTTATTATGTGATAAAATGATTACCTTAACTCTTGGCAAGATTTTCTTAATTGTTTTATTTTGGTAAGAACTTTGTTGCGGCTTTACTTAATAGTATTTAGTTTAATAAAGCTATTTATTTATTAAATCTGCTTGAAAAACTTTCAGTTAATTAACTTTTAACACTTTTTTTCAGCTAAAAAAGGAGTTATGCAAATCGCGACTTCCCTTTGTATATCATAAAAGTAATTCTTAAATCCAGGAAGTATGTATGTATTTATAAATATGTACTGACTTTTTTAAATCAATTTGGTTAAATATCCTTAACCTAATACATCCTTTGAATTGATTTTAATTTACTAAAAGAAATTTACCTTAAACATCTTCAGAAATGTGAAATTCCCAATTAAAAATTGTTTATTTATTATTATTATATTATTATGCCTTTTGTTTGTGGTGGCTTTCGATTGATATTAATTACAAGTTTCTGAATTTAGTAGCTTATCAAACGAGAATTTAGCTTGGACTCATAAATATACTTTATGTATACATCCTTGTAAACAGAATTAAATGAAGATGAATTGGGACAGAAACGAATGTGATAAATCAAGTCTCTAATCAATTTAAAATGTATAAAATATTTCCATGGATTTCCATCTGATGTCTCACTTATTATGCTCCACATTAAAAAATCCTTCACAGAATAAACTTTTCGTGAGGACTTCGCTTCGCCCGGTAATCCTTGGAACTTCTGGCACTTGTCCGTGTCTTGAACTTTTGCCTCAGCTCGAGTTCGCTTCCTGCTGCCCGAGGGGCTTCTTTTTTTTTTTAAGAGGCGAAGGGTGGCACTTTGCATGCATGTGTAGTTTTCAGCTAGTTGGCTTGCCGCTTTCCCAGCTCGACGCTTTTCCCGCTTTCCCGCCTCAGTTCCTCGCCGTCACTCGCAGGACTTTCGACTTCAGTTGCGTTTCCGTTCTGCACTCGCTGGGGGAATCGAGCGAGTGCCGGGGGAAAGCTGTGGAAGTTGTCAAGTTCTCGCTGGTTTTCCCCAGTATCGCTTTTCCCTTCTACGAGGTGTGCGTTTCAAGGTGTGTGTGTGTGCGAGTGTGTGTATATTTACAATTCCGCTTTGTTGTTGTTTTCGCGACAGCCATTTTGTATAGCACACTTTGCGTACTATGAAGTTTCCCACAGACACACACACAGAGGCACTCAGCTTCGCGTAAAGAGAGAGTTTTCTGCTTTTTATTTTCTGATTGAAAATTTCCCAACTTTTTCCGAATATATTTTCCCTGTCTTTGTTGTTTTTGCTTCGTTCTCTCATCATTTTTTGCGCGTAGGGAAGAGGTGCCGAAATAATAGAAAATGCGAAAAAGCGAAAGGAAAAACATCCTTTTCTAACCCCGCTCGCTCTCGCTACCTATCTCTCTCCCACCTCCCCATCCATCTCTATCTATTTCCAAAAGTCTAGTATCCACAAGAAAAAGAAGAAAAATGTTTGTGTTCTGCTAAATCAAATAAAATAAATGCACTTCGCATTCGGCAAAGGAAAATGCGAGAAAATGCCATAATGTGTGTGTGTGTGTGATGTGTATCTCAGTGTGTGTGGAAAAGCAAAATGTTAAAAGTGAAATTGTACGACGCCCCTTTGAGTAAAAGAAAATGTGCCTGTGTCTGTACACAAGAAATAGATTCGTCCAAAAGGCAGAAATAATTATGAAGAAATCCATTTGGACGAACATCAAGATATATATGCCTGAATTCGGGCCATTGAAATATGTGTTCAAATCTTTAAATCAATCTACAAAGCCATATATACATGTATATACCATGGATTTTATGAAAATTACTGGGAACTCGATAAGGCAGCAAATTGAAATGATTTTAATGTACTTTGTATTGCAGACTTGCACTTACTTTTGTTCGTGGAACACTGCCTTTGGCTTTATTTAAATAATGAGATTGTATTCCTGTTCCCGGAAAATGTGTTGATTTACATTCGAAAAATAAATTAGGTTTCATTTCCATTTAAATCTAAAATCAAAAGCGATTTCGTCTTTGGCGTTTCAGCGATTCGCAGAAAGAGGGATGAATGCCATTTTCATAGTAGCATCAATGCAATGAAGACTTCCAGGAATCCCTGTCATTTTGTAATCATTTTAGAGTGGTTGAGCTTGCACTCTGACTTGCAATTATATAAATTGTAAATTTTTAGATAGTTTTTAGAATAATTGATATTTTATGCAGGAGTATTTGTGCAGAAATACTTTTTGTTGGTTAACTTAAACAATGTTTGAGCTACTGTGGAAGTAGTCTCCTCTGCAATTTAGAACTTTATTTATTAATGTTTAATTATTAAACTTTAAAGCAATTAAAATATATTTTATTTTATAAAAATCGGACTGCAGTTTGAAATAAATGCATCCCCCTAATCAAAGTATTGTGCTTTTGCACACACAATGATAACGTAATAACCTCCGCATCGAAACCGCAATTTGAATAATAACAAACCCATCACAAATCGTAATTACGAATTTTCGAGTAGCAGAAACCAATTTTGGTCTCCCATCTACCAGGACAGTCGAATTCCAAGGCTTATAATTGAAAAGCGCAATCGGCAGCTAGCATCTTGTGCCTCTTGGCAAATGTCAGGTAATCGGAGGACTAGCATCGATTTTCTTGGCCCAGCCTGAAGGTAAATTCCTTCATTCTGCCGAAAGGAAACACGTTCTCTAATAAAGGCTGCTGCTGGTGGTGGTGGTGGTGGTGGTGCTGCTGCTGCAAACTTATTGCAATTTCGGTCCCTGGGGCCTCTTCACAAAGTGAATGGCACTCTCATTGATTCGGCGATGGCATCCTTTGGCAGTCCTTTGAAACGGAACGCATGTAGCCCTGTTTTGTGTGGGCTAAACCTAAGCCCGTGCATTATGAAATGTCATCACGTGGGCCGAACATTATCCGCTTTTCAAAAGTCAAACGTCAATGCGAACGATTAATTATAACTTGTCGCTTGTACAGTTTCCCTTTTGCTGATTTTAACGGAAATGATAATTAATTGGCGAAGAAAAGCTGCGGGGGCTGACTTTAGATATTAAAAAAGGGGGAAAATGTATCACTTGACAAAATATTTTTGTGTTCTAATTGCAATTTAATGATTTTCTTACAGATTTAAGCGAAAGTGTTGGTTCGTTGGAAAGGGTAACACACTCTCACCTGCGGGTGATAGCTTTAGCAATGAGCTGCCTGCACTTGAAGAACTTTAAACGCGCCGAGTGGTCGCCCCTCTTAGCCAGGAGTTAAGAAGCCACAAATATAACCCACACACAGACACATATACATATTCGAAAGAAGGACATTTTCAAGGAGAGATACCACACACAGAAGAGCCATATTTGAGTGGTTTTGGGAAGGAGGCTTCTCCAGGATGCAGCTGGTGCAGTGGGTGCTGCTGGCCCTGATGCTGGCGGACTATAATCCAACGCTGGCCCAGCGACCGCTGATCATGAACCACACGTTCAGCTCGCTGCCCATGTCCCAGCATGCCAGTTTTACCAACAGTTGGCCTGGTGGCTCCTCCTCCTCCTCCGGATCCTCTGGCAAGCAACTCCGCAACGGCAGACTCCACGAACAGCCGCTGCCGCTGCCACAGCCAACCTCGCCGGTGGTCACTCAGTACGAAGACTATGAGGTGGCCCCCGGATCGCCAGGCTCACGCAGAGATAACAAGCGAAGGTTGGCCCAGCTGGCGCCGGGACTACTGCCACGTCCTAGCGGTAGCAACGGACGCCGTGGCATCGAATCGCTACGCAAGGAGCTGATGAATCCCTCGGTCGGTGGTCCAGGCGGTGGCATCTCTGGCAGCAGTGCCGGATATCCCTCCTACTCGGCTACCTCCTCCATCGGGCGGATTGATGGCCTAGGACAGGGCATAGGCTCGGCGGATCGCTATGGCGAGCAGCTGAGGCAACCCAGTGGCATGGCCGCCATGACAGCGGGTCCTCTGGGGGGAGCCTATTCCACCAGGTTTCCTCCGCTCTACGGAGTCGATGACAACCCAAAGCGAATGTATCCGCGGAAGAATTCCATCAGTGAGCTATACAAGCTGAAGACAAGGCTCAACCAGGCGGATGAGCCTGCCGGCGGAGTGACGCATGGCAACTTCGAGGGTGATGCCCAGGGTGCTTCGGCCTCAGCTGATCCTTTGCAGGAGATCAAGGACAGGATAAGGGACACGTCTCCCAATGCGGTAAGTTTGGTTCTTAATCTCTTTAATTATGTAAAAATATATTTATTTAGTTTCCTGTTAATAATATTTACTATAATCTCCCTCAGAACACCTATGCTCCTCACACGGATGCCACTCCCTCGTCGGAATACGAGTACGAGCTGGGCGTAAAGTGCAACTTCGAGTCGCCCTGCAGCTGGACCTGGGTGGAGTATCCCGATGGCTTCCAGGTGATCAGTGGCACGGAGCTGGCCAAGCGGAATCTCACTGGGCTGCTGCCAGGACCCGTGGCCGATAGCATTGACGATGCCACTGGACACTTCCTGTATGCCCGAGTCCAGCCCAACTCACGGCCCCTTAATCTCACCTCGCCGGAGTTCAGTACCACCATGGAAAAGTGTTATCTGGAGGTGTATATGCATCAAAGCGACATGAGCCACGGTCTGTCCAGGGTGGTGGTGGAGCCACTGCACACCCAGGAGAGCAGCTGGGTGCCGGCGGAGATCCAGGGCGACAATGTGCGTCAGTGGACAAGGAAGGTGTATCGGCTGGGTCGTGTTTCCCGGGATTTTCGCATTGTCTTTGAGATAGTTCCCGATCTGAGGCCCGGACAGAAGGGTCACGTGGCCCTGGACAATCTGCGGATGGTGAACTGCTTCCCCGAGGGCACCAAGTCGGAGAAGTGCAGCACCTCGCAGGTCAAGTGCACCTCCAACAAGGTGCCCGTTTGCATCCACCTGCCGCGCATCTGCGACATTACCAAGGACTGTGATGAGGCGGAGGATGAGCAGCAGTCGTGTGGTGAGTAACAAATAGTTTTACCAACAAAATAATAGTATATTTAAATAAATAAATTTATTTTTCCCTCAGACAAAATCCCCTTTGGCGGTCGCTGTGACTTTGAGGAGGACTGGTGCGGCTGGCGTGACTCTGGCAAGACGGTGCTCACCTGGTCCCGGCACACCGGTTCCTCTCCGACACACGACACTGGACCAGATGGCGATCACACCATGCAGCATCTCCTAAACAACACCAGTGGCTACTACATGCTGGTCAACATGAACCAGCACCAGAACAACTCCGAGAAGAGCTCGAACATTGGGTTCGCCAGCAATGCCGTCATGGTGAGCAAGACCTTCAATCCACCGCCCTCGGTCCATGGAAATCCAGACTCGCCGTACCGTAACTCCTGTGTGGTGAGGTTCTTCATACATCAATTCGGCAAGAATCCGGGCAGCATCAATCTCTCCGTGGTGGAGATGAAGGAGAAGGAGAACATTACCACCACGCTGTGGTGGAGCACCAAAAACCAAGGCAGCGACTGGCTGAGGGCAGAGTATGTTCTGCCCAATATAACGTCCAAGTGAGTTTTATTTTTTTTTTATTTCTTTTGAATATATTTTAAATATTTTGTATCCCTTAGATACTATCTTCAATTCGAAGCTCGCATGGGCATGAGAATCTACTCGGATGTGGCTGTGGATGACTTCTCGTTGAGTCCCGAGTGCTTTGGCCTTAACATTCCAGAGGATCACCTTGGTGGCTACAACTACTGGGATGTGCGGCAGAATCTGAAGAGTCCTACGTACAAAGACTTTGAATATACAAATTGTAAGTTGATATATATATCAAGTATACGACGTGGTGTTCTTAATTAGGGCCTATTCCTTCTGATATTTATGGTTATATTACGTATACGACATGGTGCACTTAAAAACAAAATATTTCTCAACCAGATCTTGAGCTAACCAGCTGCGACACTCGAGGCATGATAGGACCCACACAGGCTCAGTGCGAGGCTGCCTACAAGGAGCAGAACAAAACCCATGTCCTGCGAGAAGTCCATGTGGTGGAGGACCAAAGCAGCTACAAGGGCATGCAGAAGTGGAAGGTGCCCAACGAGGGTCACTACACGTGAGTTTATCTGTTTTAAATCCTCAATTTTATCATACTTATAATCCTCTCAATTCCAAATCAGAATCATTGCCAAGGGCGCCAGCGGAGGACTGGGTTCCGGCGGCGTGGGCAGCTCCCGAGGATCGGTGGCCGTGGCCATTCTGGAGCTCCACAAGCACGAGGAACTTTACTTCCTGGTGGGGCAGCAGGGCGAGAATGCCTGCATTAAGTCCATGGGTGTGCTCAAGGAAGCCGGTTGTGGCACCGATCACGATCTGGACTTGGCGCAATACAGCTTCCGTTCCAAGCAGGATATGGTAAAGAACATCTACATCGAAAACGGTGCCGGCGGCGGAGGCGGAGGATCCTATGTCTTCCTGCTCAATCAGGCCAAGAATGAGGCTGTACCGCTCCTTGTGGCTGGCGGCGGAGGAGGATTGGGCATTGGTCAGTACATAGACGAGGACTTCCAGCATGGCCAGAAGGTGAAACCCTTGCAGGCGCCAGAGAGTGGCCAGATCAATGGCGAACCGCTGAACAAAAAGACAGCCGGTCCTGGCGGCGGTTGGAGAGCCAAGGAGGATCAGGCTCTGAGTCCCACCTACGGAGCTGCACTGCTCCAGGGCGGTCGTGGTGGCCACTCCTGCTACGTTGAGCTGGCGGACAATGGCACCTCTGTGCATCGACATGGCCAAGGTGGATTTGGCGGCGGTGGCGGTGGCTGCAACACGGGAGGAGGAGGTGGAGGCTATGCCGGTGGCGATGTTTATCTCACGGAATCCAATGGCGAAGGAGGCAGCTCCTTCATTAGTCCCACTCGTAGTCTCCGGGAGATTAGCGATGTCCATGCGGGTGCCAGCAGTGGGTCCGGTGCCATCATCATTATTCCGGCAATCGAGGGCTGTGGCTGCGACTACAGGTGCGTGGCCCTGGACGAGTTTCGGTCGAAGGTGCGCTGCATCTGTCCGGATGGCTGGATTCTGAAGAGAGACAACCACACCGCCTGTGAGATTCGCGAGGAGGCTGGCAAGTCATCCTTCCAGTACCTGGTCTCCATCCTGATGATCTCGCTGTGCGTCCTCTTCATATGCATAGCGGCGCTCATCTTTATGTTGTGTAAGTAGTCTTAATGGAAATATATAGCGATCTATCACATATATGGATATATTTTTATAATTCTTTGTCCACAGACAACCGCTATCAAAGAAAGAAGCAATCCAAGAAGCGCCACAAGATGCTGGTGGAACAGGACCTTCAACTTACTCGCTTGCGTAACAACATCGATGACTCCAATCTGAACAACTTCAATCCCAACTATGGCTGCGATGGCATTCTCAATGGCCACATCGATGTCAACAGTTTGCCCCAAGTGGCACGTGACAGTCTCCAGTTGGTCAAGTGAGTAACTCCCAGACATCCCTTGTATTACTCTTACTAATCTTTGTAATTCCTTTTAGTGCCCTGGGCAAAGGCGCCTTTGGCGAGGTCTACATGGCCCTATATCGCCATCGCGATGGTGATGCCGTGGAAATGGGCGTGGCAGTGAAGACTCTGCGCGAGGATCCTAAGAGAGAAAAAGAAGAGGACTTCCTTAAAGAGGCCGCCATCATGGCCAAGTTCAATCACCCCAATATGGTTCACCTGATCGGCGTCTGCTTCGATCGCCAGCCGTACTACATAGTCCTGGAACTGCTAGCTGGCGGGGATCTCCAAAAGTTCCTAAGGGAGAACAGAAACACCCCGGAACGTCCTTCGCTACTGACCATGAAGGATCTGCTCTTCTGCGCCTTGGACGTGGCCAAGGGATGTCGGTACATGGAGAGCAAGCGATTCATTCATCGCGACATCGCCGCCAGGAACTGTCTGCTGAGCAGCAAGGGTCCTGGCCGAGTGGTGAAGATCGCGGACTTTGGCATGTCCCGGGACATCTACAGATCGGACTACTATCGCAAGGGCGGCAAGGCCATGTTGCCTATCAAGTGGATGCCGCCGGAAGCCTTCCTCGACGGCATCTTTACGTCCAAGACCGATGTCTGGTCCTTTGGCATTCTCCTGTGGGAGGTCTTTAGTTTGGGCCGTTCGCCATATCCTGGCCAGCACAATACCCAGGTGATGGAGCTGGTGGTGCGTGGCGGTAGATTAGGATCGCCCACCGAGTGCCCTGTCTCCATATACAAGGTGATGGCCGACTGCTGGAATCCCACGCCCGAGGACCGGCCCACCTTCATCAGTCTGCTGGAGCACCTGACCGCCTGCACCCAGGATCCGAGCATCATGAACGCTCCGCTGCCGAATATCCTGGGACCGACGGCCTCCGAAAGGGATGACACCGTCATCCGGCCGCCCAATGGCGAGGAGTTCTGCCTCGCGGTGCCGGACTATCTGGTGCCCCTGCCACCGGGTGGCCACCCCAACCCATCCATGGCCAGCGGCTCCGGCTATGTGCCCGAGTCTCAGCGCCAACAGATGAGCTCATGCACTCCGCCGGCGGTCACCTCGCCTGCTGCCCCACATCCCCGGCCAGTGGAGAACCCGGCTCCCACCACCGGCGACTGCTGGGAGACGTCCTTCATTCTGCCCAACGCCAAGACGGAACAACCGGCAGCCGGGGGCAGCAAGGATATACCTCCTCTGGCCTCCGGCGAGGATGCCAAGCTGATCAGCCTGGACACGCCGCAGCCCACGCCAACCACGATCCAGCCGCCGCTCTCCTTCGCCTCCCAGCTGGACGGCATCACGTTGGACCCCTCGACGCTGTCCAAGAGCCTGCCCAATGGGAGTGCCAAGCAGTCGTATGCCAATGTTCAGGTGAAGAACGAAACGGAGGCCAAGGTCACCAACGGGGGCTTGGTAGCCAACGGAGGCGGAGCCGTGATGAACGGCGACATCTCAACGGGATCGACGACGGGCGGTGCGGACTCACCGTTCACCATTCAGGGTTATGCGGAGCGGTACAAGGACAACAACAATCATTCCGAAATCAGTTGTTAGGAGCACAGGGAAAAGTCAGTACTGGAAATATCAGGAATATAGTTCTAGGATCAGGAATAAGTCGAAAAAAAATATTTAACTTGCTTTATTTCTTGTAGGATTTTTCTGTGCTTTCAAGATTTTTAAAATCTTGTCTTCAGAAATCTTTAACTTTTATATTTCTTTCAAAAACAACAAAAATATTAGATAAAAGATATACACTTTTATTTCGAAAATTACGTTTTTCTCAAGATTTAAAACTTCAATTTTTAAGAAATCCCTAGTTTCAGGTTTTTGTGTAAGATAAAAAACTGAAAATATTCTTTTGAAATATCAACTTCATATTTAATGTTTAATATACTAATTTGAAAAACACTTTTTCATTAATTTCAACAAATAGCTTATACTTATTCCTGACCTTCGAATTATACTCCCGCTCGGTGACAGCATATTTTCTCACAGTGCACTTTCTGCATCGCCCAGAAGTCAGTCTTGTTTTTGGGGGGCAATCAGCATTGGTTTGCGCCTCATCAGCGCTTTGAATATATATTTAAATATTTATTCTTGAATCTTAAAAAGAGAAACCAAGAATATGGTTGAAACAAAAACCGAGTGAGAACTTCACAAGAAAACAAAACGAAAATTGTATTGTAATTTAAACATCAATTTGTATTGCGTGGACTTGCGAGACAAATGCAAAGTAACACTTAAACTTAGTTGGAGTACATAGTTTAGATTTTTACCAGACATTAGTTTTGCAAAAACGAAGTGAAACGCTATAAGACACACATTATTGCGAGAGGTTGTATATATAAATTGTAACTAAGTTTTACACGTACGGTTAATTAAGTTGAACTACTTTAGTTTCCTTTGATTTGTTTAGTTACCTTTAGTTAACGTTTTAAGCTGATGACTGAAATGCCAAACAATATTCCTAAAGTAAAACAAAAAACAACAAACAAACGAAGAGTCATACGTTAGCTTATTTTTAATACTCAGTCCAGAACCGGGAACCAAGATGCCAACTCAAAGTAGCTTAACGTGTCATTTGAAGTTCACAATAAAACCACAAATGTAGTCAGAGGGGGGATACGCCAGACAGACACCATTGCAGACACACGTTTTTAACATAGGATATTGTTTTATTTAGGGTTCTCAATTCCCGTATTGTTTACTCCGAGCGAAACAAAGGAAAGAAAACATGTAGTGTAAATAAGAAGCTTCCGTCATAGAGAAATTACGTATATTGTATGTATTTAACTAGTCCTAAGCGAAATAAAATCGAGTAGCGAGTCAGGCGGTAGACGAGAAACTACAATTTACAGGGTGATTTTTATGAAAATTCAGTTGTATGTTTGAAAAACAGAAATTTAGCATTAATGGAACAACGTTCAGCTCGACTTGAGGTGGTCAAAAATGTTGTAAAATATATATATATGCTTTCAGCACACAGCCCTGGCCCCGGCCCTGTATTTGTTCATCATCATTAACGCTCTTTTTTCAGGTGTTGATCGGAGCATTCGAATTCGGAATTTTGTACATTTAGTTGGAACGTAACAAACAAGCTTTAAATTATATAATTTTTATAAAGATATATTAACGATATACAAGTGAGGCGACAACATTATATTTAACCGAGCAGAAAAAGAAAATAAATAAATTATACAAGCAGTAAAATTTGATTACACTGAGGTAATTTATGTATATGTACGAGTATAACTAGGCTTAAGCAAAAAATTGAGTGTGTGTTTAAAACAGCAAATCGAAAAAAAAATTGAAAAACAAAAGGATATATATACATATTTAGATAATGATACTGAAACATATATAGGAGGGATAACGATACCGTTACGTCTATGTTTTGCTTTATGTACAATTCTACTGTTATATGCGCATACATCTATATACACGCAACATATTCTCGTATATAAACATTAATATAATCAACTTATATATCCAATATGTATGTACGACTAAAGCGAAACGTTAATTTAAAATGCTGAATCCGCGGAAAACCGAAAAGCGTGTAAATTACATGTATATTGAGAGATATACATATGTATTCAGATGTGTTCTCGTTTTTGGGGCTTATATTTCGGAGAAAAAATATCTTTGACTACAAAACTTCAAGGGATTTTAATTGTGAGCTTGAAGGTGTCTAAAAGTATGATGTGCTATATTAATTTATATATTATTCAGAGCATACTATTAGTCAAATTCCGCTTCAAGTGATTTTAAATGTGTGCTGAAGAGTCTAAAAGTTGCTATGATTTATTTACAATTATTCAGAGCATACTTTTAAGCACCATTTTGACGGATCTTAAATCTCTAAAAATATAAACATCTGAAAACGATAGCGCCTCTGAATAGCCACTCTAACTTGTATTTCATAAGGAGAGTGTCAGACAGGAAAATCGGAAACCAAACAAAAAATGTACAAAAATAAAGCAAAATAAATAAAAATCAATTGAGAGAAAATAATAATAAATCTAACAACTGTATGCTCAGAATCGAATGCTCAAAACGCGTATGAGTATATACGTGTACTTGAATATATGTATATCCCAGCATCCGCGGCTTACACTTAGTACTTAATCGAGTCGATAACTTGATCGTATTTTTTTGTTGTATGTGTATCTATTATGGTTGTGCCGAGGCATCTCAAGTAAATGCATTCACACACACAGACACATCTCTAGGAGATCCTTTTCAGCACAGCGGATAGTGGAGGTCGATGGTCCGAATACATGCATATGTATAAAAGCAGAAAGACACACTCATACGATCCCACACACACATTTTTGTACCCTGAGAAGACATTACCTTGTGTACCTAAAGCCCAGAACCTGAAAGAGAAGAGTTACATATGCATATATCCGCAGATCGTTGTTGATTAATTGTTGGCACTGGTTCAGTTACAAGATCTTTGGGTTTTTGGTCTGAGAAAGGAATTTATTTTCGACTCAGATCTTTTCGGGATTGTTAAGTTTACGAGTCCTAAGGGTTCAGTTCTTTAACTCCTTGTTGCTAAACGTTTGAGACACTCACAGTGATAGCTCAACTTTCGAATATAAATCGGGTATTTATTTCACTAAATTAGTTAAATTCCTTTACAGTTGGTTTGCTAATAGGGGAACTGAATGTTTTTTTGATGCTCAGAACCAGGTCATGGCATTTAGATCACTGTTGACGATGGCTTAAACGACTTCGATTGAAGAACTTCGCTGGCCAATATCAGTAGCTTGGTGAACACACTTCATTTCTCAACAATAAAAATTCGCAACGAAATTTAGAAAAGGAAACATAAATTATATATACATACAAATATATATATATATAAAGACAAATTTAAGAAATTAATTAGGTATAAAGATCACACAATAAATGGTATTTTTATATACTACAAAAAAACTCCCCAAAAAAAGATAAACGAGAAAAACAAATCGTCGAAATGCAAGTTTAGTGCATGCAAACAGGCTTAAACTTAGCTCTAGCTATTAAATATATTAATAAAGTAAAACAAACATTAATGGTTTTCATTTAAAATCGTAAGTTATTTTGTTACATTAAAGAGGTAATGGAAACAAAAAACAAAACTAAATAATAAACAAGAAACAGAAACGCAAAGACTAGAACAACATTTTGTAAGCTGGATTAATTGAGTGATGGATCGGTGGTGGCAAGTTATATATAATACAGCATAAGCAACTAGGCAGACTACCAACCGACAGGCGCAGAACAAAGTCCATTTAGAAGAGAAACCACACTCGAAGGTAACCCAAATATCTGTCATAACTTGCTGAAAAAGAAAACAATGTCGGCGACACGAGAGGTGCACTCACTCACCTTGTATAATTTCCAACTCGACCTTAAGCTATAAAGAATACCGGCTAAGAACGTATAACTGACACTTACCCACGCTCGTACCCCCACTCACACACTCTTCTGCTCTCAGCCCTCAGCCTTTAAGGCGCGGGTTTTCCCCAAAAATTTCCACATTCTCCTCGCTTTTCTCCCACCCCTTCAGTGAGTCGAGGATGGGTTTTGAATTATCTAAGCATAAGCACATCTTACAAAGCAAAATCGGTAAAAAAAACGTATAAATATATCTAAATAACATATATATTTGGGAAAATGTGAAGTGCAGAACAATTTTAAAGTTGGTAGCGTGTAAGCGCTGGAAATGCGAATCGACAAAAACTGAGAAATTGAGAGAAATAATAAAATGAAAATTCATGTGTACAAAAACAAAAATTGAAAGTGTTTTTAATTAGGGGAGAAATCGCTTGAGGAAAACCTAGAAATTTTCATCCATATTTACCTGAAATAAAAACCTCGTTTCCATACCATTTTCTTTATAATTTCTTTTATTGAGATTTTTTTTAGATTGAATTATTTTCCTGTTTTTCTTCTTCAATTCATTTTCATCCATTTCATTACTAAACTGCAAATTTCTTGTCAGGACCAATGGGAACTAAAACGTTTATATAGCTTACAATTGGATTTGGTTTCTTGTATAGTTTCAGCTTCTCGCTTCTCGAAATATATTATTATTAGATAGTTTTTATTTTGTTGTTTGTCTAGAGGCTAATTGAACTTTGTTATTTAGGAAAATAATAAGAAGAACGCCTTGTATACTTTGTATTAATATTTTGGAAGTGTATTTTATTGATGCACTGCAATTTACAAATCGATTTAGAAATAAAACATAATAAATTCTAGGCATAACATAAGATATTCAATAATTGCACGAAAACGAACCCGAGAACGAACTATCCTGGCCGTAACCCGACCCGGCCAACATTACCTGGCCCATATCGATCAAACGAGACGGGAAGCAAAAGTCCAAAGTGGAGGAAGAGTTGGTTGATGACCCGATTTCCTACTGACTGGATGGAATGTTCTTACTATATGTGTCTTGGTTTCCTCTGTGTGTGTCTGTTTTTCGTTTTGTGTTTATAATTATCGCATTTAAATATAAATTTCCATAATCGTGTTTCTCTAATTGCGTTTGTCTCAAAAAACTTCATTCATAGTTTGTTATTTTTGGAAACTCTTTTCTGGCTACGCTTAGATTTAGGTTTTTAGGCTGCAAATGCTAAGAAATTATGTTTCTGATGTTTATATATAAATATAATTTTTGTTTTCATTAATTTATTATCATTATTATGGATTTTTTTGTGTAGTTTTTGCTTTGTTTCGCTTTTTTGTCATATACATATACATAAATTGAATTTTGTATATCTGAATTTTTGTCTCCTGTCGTATATAATTCCGCTCCTTCTGCTCGCTTTTTATATAAATTGAAAACTTAATTGTAAATGTAAAAATGTTAAAACTACATTCAATTATAAATAATGGTTTTTGTCTTGTCGTATTATTTATATGCAATGTTCGCTCGTTACGTAATAATATTTATAATTAATATTAATTAATTAGCATAGTTTACGTTACGTTTATGTAATTCTTTAAAGCAATAACAAGCCATTTCATTTAATTTCATTTATTCTCTTTACTAATCGTTTTGTTGAATTAATCGCCATTGTTGTGTGTCATATTTGTGTGGTTTGTATAGTTTTGGATGTACTAAATCATGCGAATTGCTTCGTTCATTACCGCTGAATCCCCGACCATAAATTCACGCTTCACGTTCTGAACTCTCTATGCAAAAAGGTGGAATCCCCTTCTTCTACTTTGGGTTTCTTCTGCGCTTCCCTCGTCGCGCCCTAATTATTTCACAAAATTGTACAATCTCGCAGAAGGAGAGAGTGGAGACAACAACCGACACCAGAGGCCTTTAATTCCCGACCTATATCTTTGCACCTGAATAAGTTAAATGGGTGATGTGTGTGTGGGTGTGTTTGGTGTGTGCGCGCCAATGCCATTTAATAGTTACCCCATTTGAGTTTACTACTCGTAATATTTGAATCTGCCATCTAGCACGATGTCCCTTCTCGTAGTGGTTTCTATGGGTTTTGATGTTTCGTATTAATTTCTTTTCTTTTTTTTGTGGGTTCTGCTGTTTGTTTACTCAATTTGTAACATAAAAATATGAATATAACTATTTGCTAAAAACCTCTAAAATGTGTCGCCACGTTTCGGGCATTTAGAAATCGCAAAGAAGATGATGATGAACATCGCAGATCCTGCCAGATCGCAGCGAATAAACATATACATAATATATATATGCGTCTCAGCTTCCACATCGGTCGCCACCTCCTCGTCCGGCTAATTACAAAAAGGGTATCAAGCGCGCCATCTTCAGTGCGTTCTCCAGAAAGGCGCTCCACAAGTCGTTCAGGCGCTTGGAGCGCGACATTAGGAAACGCCAGGTGAGCAGCACCGCCACCAGTTTGGTCAGCTGATGCAGATAGTAGAGCCTATGGATGGGAAAAGGATGTTAGCTATCAGTATTTAAATAAACTTCGTTTTGGATAAAGAAAATAAAAAGAATAAGATTTTTGAGCCGGCATCGAGTTCTCTTGAAGTTTGGTTAAGAAATTAACGCGAGAGTACTCTTTTGAGTGTATACTGCTTATATTCTTACTGTTTCTATTTGTAGATTTGTAGACTTTAAATTGTATACTGTCTATATTCATTCTTACTGTTTATATTTGTATGATCAAGAAGGCACAAATATCCTTGCTAGCTATAGAATTCCTTATGCGGTACGCATCTTATTCATTATTATACTCCTGCAGGGTATTACAATTTGAGTCAGAAGCTTGTAAAGTAATGAAGGATTATATATATTCTCGGCATCAAAAGCCGAATTGAATTAGCCATATGAGCATTTTCAATGCTCATAAAAACAAGAAACAACAGTAAACATCAAGAATACATTTTTGGCAAAGTTAACAACGATTTTAATAATAAATGGCAAACTGTTCCTTTCGTGTTTTTTATTCACCTCGCTTTTTCTGCTCAAGTATCTCTAGATAAGTATAAGTAGTTGCTTTTAGCCTTAACTTTTAAAAATAATAATATTTTTCCTACATTTTCTATAGTATGCCTTCTTGGACATTTAGTAAAAATGTAGCCTCACCTGAGCATGCGTTTTCTGCTGGCCGGCAGCGAGTCGGGCCGCTGCTTGAACAGGAACTCCCTGAAGCCCAGCACATAGCGTTCCACATATTTGTCCCAGTTAATGTGGCGCACATCGAAAACGAAGATCTCGCGATCCTTGGGACTCAGCGTGTGCAGCAGGGCGTGGACATTGTCGTCCTTGAAGCGCCATTGGCGTGTGGCGAAGTACTCTAAGCATTCCACAGCTTTGGCAATTTTATTTTGTACGTTGACAACGCTGAAACAGAGACAGCAGAGGCCAAATTCCATGAAAAGCTCTGGGGAAAGCGATTATAATTGAAACTTACAATGGCTTCTTGCCCATGATCCTTGCCACTCCGTCCAGAATGTAGGCCGGTAGGAAGTGTTTGACTATACAATTCAGCGTGTTCATGGGGCGGTTCATGCGCAGGTCGCCAGTCGGATACCACAGGCAGCCCTCTGGGAAAATAATATACAATATAATTCCGGGTAATTATTAGGGTCTCGGTCAGGGCGGGGCAATTACACCGCTTTTCGGTCAAGGGGTCTGTTTTTTTAGGGGCACAGGGGCACTTTTCTCACCCAGGGGATGCTTGCGCACACTGCACATGGCGTGTTTGACAAACTCCGACCAGATGATGGGATTGCGCTGGCCGGTGCAACAATTGTAGATGAGTAGGTTGTTGGACTTGCGGGTCGCTGTGCGCCAGGCGGCGGCAATCATCAGGTTAATCACAATATCGACAGGTACCATATCGGCCACATAGTTCTTCTCGCACATCATCGTGCGGAACATGCCCTTGGCCAGCGCCGAGACCAGGCCCGTTGGCCCATTGAAGTTGTCCACCCATCCGGCGAACGGCTCATTCAGACTGGCAGTCACTGTGGAAGGAAAAATAAAAGGTAATTAGTTAGAATAATGTTCACTATAAATTAACTATGATTTTGAATTAAAAATTACTTTATTATTTAAGATCATTAGAAACTTGTTCTAAGACAAAAAATATTTAAGTATTGAAGCTGCTAGAGAAACTACTTGACCAAATAATAATCATTGTTTAGTTTATCTACTCTATTCAAGGTGTACTTGAATAATTATAGAATTAAGCAAATGTTGCAGTTCAAACGAGACACAAATGCAAACAAAATTAGAGGCTCAAGTGTTTGAAATATTTACAGATACTCAATGAGCTTGTTTATGATAATTTATAGATATGACTTACCAATCGATGGCCTCACAATGGCAACGGGCAGATTACCAGCCTCCTTAAGTAACATATGCTCCGCTAAGGCTTTTGTAAATGTGTACGTATTGGGACGCTTGCCAATCAGACGCGGTGTCAGCTAAACAAATGAAATATTTATTAATTACCTATTTAATTATTTAATTACAAATAAAATAGTTCAAAACGAACCTGATCGAGTATATCCTCCGGAAGCCAGTTGATTAGTGAGATGATATCGTCGGGATTGTAGGGCGGTGCATAAATAACCTCGGACACATCGGTTCTATCGCAATTGCAATAGGCAGTGGATACATGGATTAGTGCCTATAAAAAGAACAGTCAATTTCGGTTACTTCCTTGGATAAGCTTTATATTCGTATATATCCCAACAACTTACGTCCAGTGACAGCATGCGATGGCAGAGCTCGACGAGACGTTTCGTGCCCAGCATATTGATTGTGACAGACAGTTTGAGCTTCTCATCGAATTTCACAGTGGCAGCCGAATGAAAGACAACGGAAACATTGCGACACAGTAGGTTCTGTAAAATAGAAAGCTCTAATGATTAAATACGAATTCTTAAATATGGTAAATATAGAAAAACCTCACCTGATCTTTTTCTGAAATGCCCAGTTCCTCGGAAGTTATGTCGCCCGAAATGGGTATGACTTTGCTGAGCTCCTTGGGCTTCTCCTGGCGCAGTGATTCGAAGAGCTAAAGAATAATTTATTAAATTACTTTTAAATATATATTAATTTATAGTTTTACTCACTGGTGCATTTAGTAGTTCCGTGAGACGCGCCGACACTTCTTGACCGCGTTTCGGTCGTATCAGTAGATATATATTCCTTATGTCCGGACATGAGCGCAGCAATTTCTCCACCAGCACCTGCAAATCGAATTGTAATTAGTGACTCAATCATGGGATATGGCCATTAACCAAATAAACGATTATTGTTACACCCACAGGCACACAGGCACACCGGCACACAGGGGCATAGGGACACAAGGACACACTTGACCCACTTCGATGGTGTCTGCGGTTAGTCTTGATCTGACTTCAGTTCTATAGTATATAGGGGGTTGGGACACGCCCCGAAAACGATGTGAGAATTGTAGCGGAATTAAACGACAACAGCCCACAGCAGACAAAAAGGGGTAGGTGGTGGTCGGTGGTCGGTGGGCGGTCTGTGGGCTGTTAACTGGTTGGCATTTGGAAAGGGTGCCGAGTGGGCGTACGACTGCGGGCAGTGGGCGTGCCAGGCGCACAAAATCGATGAATAACACAGAGTACTGTGAGCTCAGAGTCTGGGCGGCGCCACTGCGATTTCATGTCATAATGACGCAGCCAGGAGCCACCGACATGCAATATGCACAGAGAATAATTAGAGTTAGTTAATTCTTAAAATAAAATAAAGGGAAATTTCTTTAATATTTTGAAGATTTTCTGTTACTTGAAAGTAAACCGAAAACTACACAAATGCTTTAAATATTATAACCACTTCTTGTCCAAATATTGTTGAAAGTTTACTCTTTTAAAGTTTTTTGTATTTAACACAAAATCTATATATCTAATGTTTATTTTCTTTCTGTGTTCCTATATATATTTAACAATGGCCGGGACGAAAATTGGCACAACAGCCGGAGGATGTATTTGGAGCAGGGGAACGAGTGCCTGCCCCCATTACTTGGGGAACAATTAAGTGGAACTCGGAGTGGGAGAACGAGCAACCAAAAGCCAAATGCATAAACGCAGCCACAATACTCGTGCCATATACACACTCCCATACATACACACATATGTGTAGCATTATTATGAAGTATTCGCATGGCAGGCGACGATGAGTCAACATCGTCTGGTGCAGCCCAGCTCAGCGCGACTCAACTCAAGCATTTCGGCTTAGAAAAAAGCAAACCGAACCAAGTCAAGCATACACGCACATCGCTCATAAGCAGCTCGCTCGCACACAGTGCATCTAAAATTCAGTGGGAAGCGGGGGAAGCCCCCTCCTGCTCGAAAGCCAAGCAACCACCCAGCAATCACTCCATTGCCGCGAGACTTGTTGTTTTGTTTATCGCCAACACACACACAAATATTTGTGTGCATATTTTATGACTGGAAACGCTTCGAGTTCTCTCAATCGAGCTCAGCCAGGCCAAGGGGTTCAATAGTTCAATTTGGAGTCAATAAACACACGCGGCGTATGCGTGACGTGAATGCAAGAAGCCCGGCCGGCAGCCCGCAAAAGTATGCAATAAAAGTTGGAGCGAGCGTTTCCGAATGAGAAAAAAAGGATAATGCGTGTGAATTAAGGGTTAAGGTTTTCTTTTTTGGGTGTTTTGTTGTCAACAATATAAGCAAAAAAGATCTGCGACTGGTAATACTGATTCTTTGCAAAGTCGACCGTCTTTAGGGCCTAATAAAGGGCCACTAAACGTGAATAAAACGATTTCCCAGCGATTTCTTTCGTGACACTCAGGGTAAATTTTCTTAAATAACTCTACGAGTTCAACTCACCTTTCCCATAAAGCCAGTGCCGCCTGTGATGAAAACGCTGCGTCCCGCGTAAAACTGGGCGATGGGCACATAGCTGGTGTCTTCCGCCCGAAAGCGTTCGTAGGGCAACTGGAGGCCATTGCTGCTGGGCGGCAGGGGCAGGGCCGTCGAGGGTGTCACTGCGGACAGGAGGCTCGAGACGGCCGCGGCCGAGGATGAGGCTAAGGATGAGTTGGCGCCGCCGGAACCGGAAACAGAGCCCGATCCTGCCGCACTCGAAACGTTGTAGCCGGAGGAGGCGTTGTTGCTGGCTGACGTTGAGGATGATGCGCTGGCGCTGGCGGCATGGGTTAAGCCGTTGGTTCGGGCCAAACTGCCGTTGAGTAGCTTGGCGGCATCGTGACTGTTTGCGGGCTGAGGGGGCGACTGTTTGAGGCTGCTGTTTGTGGCTGCTTCCGTTTCCGCTTTGTTGGCGACCGCGTTTGACATGTTCGATTGTTTGTTGCTCTGCCGGTCCTCGCTGGTTAAGTTTGTGTTTTGCGTGTGTGTGTGTGTTTGTGTTGTATTTATCCTTCTTAAGTTTTAGGCTAGGAAGCAGTTCTTTCTGTCATTTGCAGTGTGCGCTTCGAGTTATCCTTCTTCTGTCCTTCGTCCCTAATATTCAATATTTACTTTGGGTTTTAGTTTGGAAGTGCTGCTTGCTCTAGTTCGTCCTAGTTGGAAGCGTATGAATTGTTCACAAAAAACTTATGTGGAATAGCTAGCTGAAAGTCGTTCTGTCGCCGCTGAGCGTTGATCCATGTTTCCATGTGTCGCGCTTGTCCAGGAGGTTGCCTTGGCTTTTCAGGTTGTTTTTTTGTTAGTGTTTTTTGTACAAAAAGAGTTCAGCAGGAGAGTGTTAGTCGTCCTCAGGTGTATCCTGTGGGTTGGGTGGGGGGTGTTGAACGTGACCGATTTACGACAACTTCCAAGCGTTTGTGCTCTGCTGAACTGTAATTCAGAAATACAAAACAATAATTAGCATCGTTGAAAGTTCTTGAGAGTTGTGAAATTGAAAGCGGCAATTAGGAGGTACATCATACGTTTTTACTAAACATTTTTGAGTTTGTTTATACACTTTTAATATTGTTTAAGCACTTTAACTCGCAAAAATTCCCATGACTTCTAATTCATTTTTAAATAATTTTGTTTAACTGTTCTTTTATGAATGAAATCTGGAATATATTAATCCAAAAACCCAAGGATTCTAAAAAACATGAAATAAAAAGTGATTAAATACATGTTGTCCCATTTTCTAAACCTATTAAATATTGCTAACTGAATAATTGAAATCTCTACGTTTCTCTACCTCATTTATTGTATAATTTTCCACTTCCACTTCCTCGAAATCCTTTATTAAACCCAAATCACTCACTATTACCAAGGAGGAGACCTCAATTAGCCGAGAACAACGCATTTGTGTCAAGCTTGATTATCCCACCAAACCCAAATCAAAGTCCGCCTATGCATTCAATAACCCATATATCCTTCCACCTATTTCCAATCCCAATCCATCCATCTATCTATCAAAACGTCATTTATCCTTGGGACCGGCGTCTAAAATTAGCAACCCTTTTTGAGCCACAGCTGAGTGGCAACCCAAATCCGAGCTATGACGTCCAACAACTTTGGCAGTCGGCCATCACGGAAAAGGATATGCAAATGACGTCGAAGGATATGAAATGTATGCAAGGAACACCACCAACACCACACCGCACACACATGAGTCTTGCAAATAGTTTTCGACCGGCCGCAATCGAATTTAACGCACAATAGAGCTAAATATGCAAAGGCAGCCTAATGCCTTAATCGGCTTACAAGGCGGGTGCTGAGAACTGCAAACTGCGAGTGAGAAACGAGACCCGAGAACCGAGAGGCAGAACTGAAGACCCGGGAACGCAATAGATACTTGGTACGAGGCCAGCCGGGGAGACGATACTGTCGATAGCAGTGACAGTTGGCGAATGCTCACTATCCGCCTGGGAACACTTCATTCTATATTAAACGATTTTTACATGAGCCGAGCTGAGCTGCGCTGAGCCGAGAGACTTCCAGCGCTATATGGCGACCCGCATGATCAAGTGCCACTTAAGAGGGTCTCACACGTCATAAATCTCCGCAGGTCCAAAGTTTTAGTGCCCTTCGTAACTACGCAAGCTCACAACCCCCGAGAAGGCGATCATCAGAAGGAGATTAATGCGCGCCGGGGGCTAATTGATCGCGGTGGCAGGGATAGGTGTCAGAATGCGAGTGCCTAATTGGCATCTAGGAAATACTATATATGTACAATATTTATTGGTCGATCGGCATCCGAATCGGAATCATAATCGCCAGTTAACCTCCGCGGGCAGGAGGTTAGAGAGCGCACTTAGCCAGTTCAAACAAACGCGTCGATGCGACGCACATAGTTTCCTGGCTCTGTGTAGGGTTGTAAAGAACCCTAATGAATTTGTCAACAAGCGTTGGTAACAAGTGAAACAACAGGGCTGGCTAAAAGGAAAAATGTCAGATAAACAATAAATCGTATTTGTTCCTCCGCAAAATAAAGACTCGAGTGCGCGTTTGGGGGAAAGGGTCTGGTCCGGGCTTAAACTTCGAACCCTTGCATCAGTTAGCGCTACCCGTGTCTCATCTGTAATTCGCCGAATGCGAATGCTAATTGAATTTCAAATTGATTGTTGACCAAATATTGATCGTAACCAGGAAATATGGGAGTGTGTGTGAGTAATATCTTGGCTAGATTGATTGGTGGATGCGATATACTTATGGGTGTGACGTCAAGCCAAGGCTCGATCATCATGATCACAAATATAAGCATAATAATAATGCTGATGGCGTGGTGTTGTCTCTAAAACGAATTTTTGGGAGTTCAAGCTGATGCCCATGACTTTCACTTTTATTTTTCGAATCTTTTGTAGGTCTTTGGTTTTTTCTGCTTTTTTAATATCTAAATTCCGCAATATTTTTTTCCACCACCCGTTTGCATGTATTTAAAATTTGTTTTTGTTTATTTTTTTATTTTTTCTTTCGGTCAAACTTTCGTTTTCAATTTTTAGTTTGTACAAAAATCTACCGCCACAGATGGCTGGCACTATTGCTTTTTTTGGTCATTTGCATTCCGGCTTCGAGGGTTTCTTTTAGTGACTTGGCTAAATAAGATTTCGATGCTCGATGCTCGGCGTGTTAAGAAATTTGGCACATTTCGGCAGCGAGCCTGTGTGTGTTTGTGCGGCGATGTTATCAAATCGCTGGGCTATATCCGCTGAACTAGTTGGGGCCAGGTCTATATAATTAAAGCTTAAACAACTCTCGAGACGCGGCGGCAATCAGAGCGGCCTCATCACGTAACTGTAAATTTATCAATGAAGACCTGGCCAACTTCGTTTACTGGTTGTTGTTCCCTCTTCATTCTAAAGTGAAATTTCTTGAAAATCAACTTTTTCTCAACCTGTCCCTGTCTCTCATTCTATCTCTCTTTTTCTCTCCCTCTGTCTCTCCATGGTTTACTCTTTTTCCTGGTTTCCTACTGCAACGAAAAATTTGCGCGCGCCAGCTTCAAGAGGCAAATGAACCGACTTCGAGCCATCATTGAGGCCACGCCTCTTCTCGGCTTTTCGGAGGAGCGTGTTAACCAAACATGAAGACCGAAATGCTGTTAAACGGTAAACATTCAGCATTCAACATTCAACATTCAACCTGCCTTGACAAGGTAGTTACACACCAGCAGTCTCTGCTGGCAGCTGCCCGTGTATTGTCTGACCCATTTCCTATAATCGTGCCGCATTATCATCATCAAACTCATCATCATCGTCAGCGGCAACCTCAACCTCGTCATCATCGGCCGCGTAATCATTATCATTATCATTATCGTGTTCGTCATCGTCATCAGCATTCGACAACTGGCCAAGTCGCCTTGCCTTGCCTTGCCCTGCCGGACATTTGGAAGCGACCGCTTTACCAATTTTACATATACCCTAGAGCCGGCAATGGAATGAGTTGCTAAGGCAATGGCTTGGTAATTGAAAATCATATTTGTAAGCTCTTAATTTCTCGTTAGTTCTATGTGAGACTTATTTGTAGTAAATTTCGCTATCTAAATAATACCTAATAGAAAAATTAGAGCTAGCTAAAATCCCTAAAGCTTAAAGATGCTATAAATTGAGTTGAATTTTAAAGTTCCTAACTATTTGTAAACAAAGAATTAGCAAGCCCTTTGAATCTGTTTAAATATTAACAGCTAATTTGCTTAGTTACTTTGTAATTTGCAAATGTGGAATTTATCTCCAACCTTTCCACAAAAAATGGCGCCTTAAATCGTTTAATAAATTGCAGTTGCCAACCTATAATTTGCCCTTCCAGAGTATTTCTCGTTTCGACCACATCGACCGCCTTACTTTTTCCCATGGCTTGAAGACCTGTCTTTAAGCCCGTTTCTTCTTTGCGCTTTTCTACACTGTCTCCTCACTTCGGGCCCTGCCGTTTCCTCATTTGGAGCTTGTTGCTTTCGGATTACGAGTCTTTAGCACTCAGGGCCTCGACACATAAACATATATACGCGACACACAGCAGTGCATAACACACTTCCGCATGCAGACATTACGGGCAGGTTAGACCTATAGCCAAAGGCAAGATATAGCTGTGCGATTCTGATGTGAACACGATGTCAACCTGTTTGTTTTGGCAATGTGGAAGCTCGTTTCATTTCGATCGCATCGGTTTCTTTCGCTCCGAAGATCGAACACAAACGAAAGTTCAAATATGCATTTTCACTTTTCAACAATGGAAGGCCTCTCATTATGTAAACCCGTAGAGCCCGAGAGCTCCACGGCGGATGCTGTGGTTATACACACGGTGCCATGGGTGCCTGTGTGCGCTGCTTGGTGTTTGTGAGTGCCCATAATGGGTCTGTGCCCTCTATTCTATTGAACCTTTGAGTGGAGGCTCTGGAATTGCCGTCCGCCGTTGGTGGGTTGTGCTGCTGCCGCTGATGCTGATGCTGATGTTGTGATGTCGTCGGGATGTCGCCATGTCGCCATGTCGTTTTTCCAGCTGGCGACTATGTCTGCTCTTGTAGTTATCGTAAGCTATCTATGCTTTGTGTGTAATTGAATAAATCTGTAGGGGGTTGTGGATAGAATGGATCTCGGATCTCGGATCTGTCCCTCCCGCCTGCTACTGCCCACTGCTGTTCAGCTGCCCATAATTTGTGTGGCTTGATTAACAAACAAAAGCGCTTTCGCAGTTTACAGCATAAAAGTTAAATTTAACTGTGTATAATGGGGGCTGCTGGCTCCTGCTCCCCCTGGCCGGCCCCTCACCTGAAAGGCCCCCATTCGGAGGTAGTCAGCAGATTAGCTACCCAATTTAAAAGCTCAGCTGAGTCGAGTTAAGCCTCCGTCCCGCTCGCGCCCTCACGCGCTCACGCTCACTAGATATTAAATAATTCACAATTATAATATACACATCTTGTCGTCTTATTTTTAGGCTTTTATCACATGAGCTAAGACCAAACGTCTACGGGCCCAATTAAAGCATTCTTTTGGGCAGCAGTCCGCCTCCTGTGCAATTAAAAGCACTTTCTCGGCTAATTTGAATAATCAAAAACAATTTGGACTTTGCAATTATAAGATGAAGATTTATTGTCGACGAGACCTTAAGATGAACCTCCTTTTTATCTGACAAACTAAGGACTGTGATATGGGGTTCTATTTAAAAGATTTATGAAGACTTTTACGGGTTCAAGTTCAGTGGAGATAAGCCAGAGTCAGCAAGGTAATAAAAAGGGTTGATAGGTGTCAAAAGCACACATAACAGAAGATATTTAGGTTAGTGGTAAATAAAGAAGAATTCAATACAATATTTCTATTTATATTCCCATTAAATTTGTTTGAAAAAAATATTGACAGATCCGAAAGGTTGAAAGATGATTTAAGCTAATGATAGCTTTATTTAATCTTCCAAAAATGGTTAATGAAATAATAATTACCAAGAAAGGCAAATGTGGCGGGTAAACAAAAGATTTCAATGACATGTTTATAGCGTTTTTAAGCAAGCACTATTTACAGTCGCCAAATAGTATCTCTTGAGAACTTTGAAACTTTTTCCTTATTGCAAAACGTCTATGGATTGTAGCTCATACCCAGAATTTTCGCTTTACGTCACAGACCGCGAAAGTGTGTGTGTGCCCAATAGGCAATCCATCTGAATGCCAAGTGGCTGGCTTAATGGCTCCGTAACCCATTTTGAGTAGGACCATTAGCCAAGTAGAATCAATCTAGCCCAGAGTTGCGAAAGTGAAAAAGAAATTCGATGGGTCGCTTCGCTCAGACAGTCGGAGCACGTAACCAATAGAAATATGTCGCCGCCGCCTCCAGATGCCAGTAACACAGATACCGAACCGATACACCGATTCACCGATACTATATGCGATACGTATCGGGCATTATTGACTGTGGCAATTATTTTCGGCTGAGCTCAGCTCGACGGGCTGCCGATGCATTTGCGCATGCGTCCACTCATTTCGTTCCATTCCACACTCCACTCCCAGCCAAAAATGTGGGTCAAGTCAACGTGGGTTCGCAATTATGACACATTGTCCGAGCGACAGATATTTACCCCACAAAAGCAGAAATCGGTGTAATGATATTTGTAAATGTAAAAATTAAATAAACAATCGGACGGACGCGGCTTTTTGGAGGGTTTTTTTGGTAATTCGGTTTTTTGGACTTCGGGTTTTTGGTCGTTTTTCTTTTTGCAATGTGAGATGTGTAGTATCTTTGTATCTGTCAGTGTGCGTATCTGTGTGCATGGCCATGATCCATGTTTATTTATTATGCTCCATCGTCTTTTCGCTGTCGTTATCGTTTTCATTTTCGTTTTCGTTGTCGCTAGTCGTTGTCTCGTCTGTGTGCAAATTTTATTTGTAAATATGCAATGATTAATATTACAAATATACAGCAACAAAAATTTCGAAAATATTTGTTGCCTTTTAAAACTTTCTCGCGGCAACACAACCTGGATATGGATATTGGCTACAGTCTGGCTTCTTTAAGTCGAACCTAAATGTGGCTTAAATCGGTGCCTAAATATGTTAGCCTTGAAAGGTAGCATTATACTTGGCTTATTCCCTATGATTCACAACTGGTTATAGCAGTAAACGTCAATTAGCTAGCCTACTATCTTTAAATTCAATGAAATACCGAACAAAAACCCATTTAAATATTAAAAAAAAAAACAAATTCATTTGTCTTAATTAAACTCTCAGTTAAAAGACAATCGCCTTTTACCTATCGAAGCTCCACTGTGGCCTAAGCTGTGGGTCAAATATTAGCTAAAAACGGAATTGCATAACCCGACGACGAAAAAAGAAACAGCTCAAATATTTGTGGGCCAGGCCTGGCTTGCACTTACTTGTCAGATAAACATATAGCCCAAGAGATATTGGCTTTAATCGACGAAGACGATCCGAAGATGCTGCAGCAGCTCGCTTTTCGATTGAACTGACTTGATTTGTAAGTCGAATTTCCCCGCTTCTTTTTTCCGAGGAACACCGAATCTAGGTCATTGACATAAAAGGGGGACTTGCGAATAATTCGTTTGTTGTGGTCTCCGGTTTTCGCTTTTTATTTTTATATTTTATTCGGAACTTATGCACTTGCGGGGTTTTCGAGGTCGTTCGTTCGGTTGGAAAAAAACTGATTCGACAGAAAACGATTTCGGAAAACGATTCTTGTTGACGATTATGCAGAGATTATTTATTTTCAATTTGACACATAAGGCAAGGCAAGGTACAATACGGATGACCCGATACCGATACTGCTACTGATAGCCACTCCTGACACACTAAAAAACTCCAGTCTGAAATTCTTCTGCCGCTTCTTCTTTCCTTCTTCTTCTTGGACCCCCAAGAAATTTCTCCAAATATTTTCACTTTTGCGACAGCGCGAGAGGGAGAGAGGCGAGTGAGCGCGCGAAGAGAGCCAAGACGGTTGCGCAGGCGCAAAGAAATCGAACCGACTGCGGCGGCGGAAGACGAGAGACTGAGAGCGGTCGCGGGAGAGAGTTGACCGTTCTTCTTGCCCTTTTTTACTGACTTTTCAGGTGATCGAGTGATCTTTGAGCGACGCGTCCGCTTCGTCGGCCGTTTGGAACTAAACTTGGCCGCCGAAGAAGTGAAAGATTTATGCAGTCGGCGTCAAAGCTGCGCTGCCAAGAAAGGCGCACAAAGAAAGCAGCGCAAAGAGAGAGCGGCTCGGACACGTAAACCAAACGCGAGATGGCGATCGGCCGCAACATGGGAGAGAGATGGAGAGAGCGAGCGTGGAGAGCAAGGCCTGGGAGAGAGCATGCAACAAGCTTTAATTGAAAAAGCCGCAAAAGAACGGTGTGTGTGGAAAAACAAGTCGTGGAAAACGGAATGACGAAGGAGAAGATTCAAACCGGGGAAGGGGGAAATTCGATATGTGGTCAGCAGGCACTGACATTGACCACGGCGCTGGCAGAGACGCGGGCAGAGGCAAAAGAGGTCAAAGTACACACATAAGCTTCCCGTGTCGGCTATCGGGTATCTCTTTCTTTCTCTCTTTCTCCCTCTCGCGCTCTTTGCGTGCGTGTGCATGCATAATCTTGCACTTGCCACCAGGTAACTGGCAACGCGTAAATTGACCAAAAAAAGGCTTTCGTGTCTAATTGAAAGGCAAGTCACACTTGCGGTTAAGCAAGGGGGCGGGGTATCAACAGCGGAGCTAAGTAAAAAGGGGGCAGGAGAGGTGATTAATTCACCACAGTTAACTGCAAGAACTAATTGAGTGCACTGGGAAAAATTAACAAGCTATGAAAATATGCTATATCTATGTTTTATATTAAATATGCTGGCTTGTTAACCTAATAAGAAATAACTTCTTCTTATTGGAAACCCACGCTTTACCTAGTGCTTAAAATGCTATTTAAAACCCCTACAGCAAGATGTGATAAACTAAAAAGAATATTAACATAAAACTGGTCTAAGCGCACCTGGAGTAATTAATGTATAATGTGTTTACATATATACATATGTATATAAAGACTACTAGTGTCTCGTTATTAAAGATACTCATAAGTCAGAAATGTTATCTGCCCCAACTAAATTTATTCACTCTATAAATATTCAATGATCATTCTTAATACATGGATAAACATACGTCAATGCAAATTTAACCAGTATTCACGTGTAATGCAGCACGATTCCTTGGACCTATGGTACCATAGATGTACTACTATATATGTATATTATAGGAACAGTAATAGATAGAGTATTCAGATGGTACCATAGGTCAGCTAAGTCATGCAGCACTACACGTGAATTCTTATTTAAATACAGATAATAATATTGTTTAAATGTAGTATTGAAATTTCCATTGACGTATGACCCTTAAGTTTTGTCGCAGTCAACCAAGCACTTAACCAACGACAACAGAAGCCTAGTTGAACATTGAGTTAGTTCAAGACTCTTAAAAACAGAGGCAGTTGAACAAATAAATAAACAATGAATCATCACCTCGTGAGGTAAATATTTAATTAATCGGTCAACGAAACAATATTTATTTTAATTTCGTTAATAAACTCTCAATAAAGTATTCACTTTAGGTATATTTTAGTTATCTGTCAAATATTATTCATATCATATTAAACATATTTTTTAACTGTGCGCAAAGAAGGGCTTAGACTCTGGCACATGGCGATTTTTCAATAGATGCCTGTGGGTGTGTTCCATTGATATTTCTGCCACGTGCCCCCAAAATCCTGCTAATTGCTTCGGTCAATATTTAAGTTTTTAATTGATTTTGCATACACCACTTCTCACATTCCCACCCAAAATAGTCAAACGGAAAGCGGAAACTGCCGGCCAGATCGAAGAGTTAGCCAAGCGTAGCTCAAGCGCCTCCAACGGCTCTACTGCCCAGGCCACCCCTTTTCTCGGAGTGCAAAAACTAGAAGCAGAGCCACCAAGAACGTTGCTTGCCAAAAAACCATAGAATTTACTCAGGAGAAAAATAATGCTTGAGAGGGGAAGGAAGAAGTGTGAGGCTGAGGGAGAAACCCATTTGCCTACTTTGAGGCTGAGCAAATAAATTCCAATCTGACCGGAAATGAAGCAGCATAAAACAAAAGTTTTCCTTTCCTCAATGGCAGGCAATATTCACATTAAATGGGATGGAACAGAACGGCTGTAGTTTTCCGTAACTCAAACCTATATTTTCCTTGAATATACATTTGAGGTCCTTCGATTGGCATTAAGACCGTTTCGGCGAATTTGCTATTAAAGGGTTCACTATTCCTGGTGTTTTTCTCGAATAATCATTTCATTTTTTATAAAGTCACAACTTTCTCCAAGATTTCCTTTGCCCTTAGGATGTTTTTTTAGAGAGCTAATATTCCATAAGCAAGGACAAGGTTTCCTCTCTCACAATCATTCGAGTGTCACACTTTGGGGCTTAATATATACCCCCCCCCACCCTTAGCGTCGTCACATTTTCCACCCACATTTTTTGCTCAGTTTTATTTTTTTAATTACACAAAGTTACGGCATTAGGATGGCGCCCTGTTGACAGGACCTTCTCCCTGGCTCGTCCTCGTGCCCGCTCCCGTCCCCTTGTCCCTTTTTATTTTCCCATTTTCTCGGCTGTGAAATGGCAAACACTCACACACATGGTCACAATGGGAAATCGACGGGGTGGCGGGGGCTCGCGGGTGGTTTAAGGTAGACAACAAAACGGGGAAAATGACATAATGCACTTGAAATGTTATCGCCTCGCTGTCGAGTGCAACAAATACACTGGCACACACAAAAGCACGCACACACACACACTGATCGGTTGGAAAATCTTCGATTATATCGAATTACTATTAATGGGCAGCAATTAGCCATGGCCAGGTTGTCAGCCTGTCCATTCATCTTGGAACATACTTTCGGGCATCCCGGGCAACGCCACTCGCGGCCACCCCTTGTGAATTTTCTCAAAGTTTTCCGGGCGCGATGCCACACACTACTCACACATCGTATAGTATTTTCTTTTTTTTTTTGTCGTTTCAGCTCAGTTGGCGGAACTTTCCCAGCCCTTTTCACGCATTTTTGCAAACATTTTCACAGTTCATCAAAATACAGCGAATTAAAGGGAATTTTTCTTAAATTTGTTAGGTTTTTGTTGGAGGAAACTTTTGAAGTCGCGTCTCGACCGCCTTGAAAATCAATTGGAAAATGCCTGGCCTGTGTTTCATTTCATTTTCCTTTCTCCTCCCAAGCTCCCCAAGATTATTTCACGCGCCTGCTCTCGTTTCGCGAGAGATACAATATTGGAGAAGTCGAGAGAAATCAAAAGAGAGACTCAGCCCGCTCGCTGGCTCGCTCTTTCGCTGCCATTTTCTGCTACTACTATTTTCCTGGGCGTCTGCCGGCTTTTCCTGGGGGGGTTGTTGGCAATTTCCAGCTTATATTATATAATGTGCCCAACCAGCTGACTCAACAACTCTGTCAGGCCGATGGATGTATCAGATATGATAGCTCCCTATCTCTGGGGTTTTATCGATCTAATATTAATATTGGCTGTACATTTATGGCGGCTGCTTATTTAAGTAATTTTCTAGGGAAATTCATAATTTTATGGGGCATAATTTTAGGCTGGCACAGGCAACACTGCCACTCTCTCCCACTCTGTCTCTCTTTCTCGGCTTAATGACGGATTCTCTTTGCATTTTCCGCTTAAAGCTCGACTTGCTCTCTCTTTGGCGGAAACATAAAACGGAAATGTCAGATTTTCTGCTAAATTTTTTACAACCATCGACGCCAAAAAGCAGCGACATTCTCCGGATGAGATAATAAACCCAGCGACATACATTTTTTTATGGGCAACGTGTGCGCGCGGGGGGCGGTGTTGAGCTGAGCACAGGGGCTGCTTCTAAAAGGGGGCTAAAAATAAATGGCAAACGAGAAAGCAAAAAAGAAAAACAAGGAAAAGCATGCTCAAACTAGGCAAACAAAATTATGCTAAAAATATGCTTAAAATCGGCTAAAAATTATGCCAAAAATAAGGCAGACAATTGAGAGGTAAAGAGGGGCCATTTCCTGCTCGCTTTTCTTACTCGTTTTCGTTTTCCTTTTTTTAAGGGCGTGTACGTACCGGCTCCAAAACGAAAGTGAGGTTAGGAACGCGTGTGGGGATGCTGCGGCGATTTGGAACTGAACTGGATTTCCGGGGCTCCTCGATTTCCTTTCTCTTCTCTCCTGGTTGTTCGCCCAATTCTTTTGTTTTTTTATTTTGTTTTCTTTAGATTGGATTTAACAATTGATTGCTATTATTTGCATCACACTAACACACACACACGTTGCCAGGCATTTCGCGTCGCGCTTGTTTCCTTTTTGGTTTTTCCTGCCTATTTTCCTGTTGTATTATTCTAACACACACAGGCCTTTTCCGGAGCAAGAGAAAGGTACCGTTGTTTTCGACGCACTGCTCGAAATGCGAAATGTGACTGAGGCAGGAAGAGGAAGAAAGCTTCTGGCGAACCCGGCCGCCTGCAATTTTCGCTCTCTCTCTGTATTTCTCCTCTTTCTCCACCCTCGCGCCCGCGCCTCGCTGTCTCTTTCGCGCTGCTCTCTCCTGCGCTCTCCTTGACAACTTTTTTTTTCGGTGGTGAGTTGACGAAACACACGCACGGTCTGGGGGCTGATATTGCTATGATTTTCCCACCACCTTGGCCGCTTTTTCCTATTGAATGAAATCCACTTTGGTCTAGTTCTTCTTCCTATCCGCTGCGCTTCTTCTTTCCGCCTCATGCGCCTGCGCCGACCGAAAGACAACAAATTAGTTAAGGGCAAACAAGGAACTGATTTTTCGCACTGCATTGGGTGCCATAAAATCAGCGTTTTGAATTAACCGCCAGTGTTGCCACGTGGCCAACGGAACAAAGCTGCCATTCGGCGGTTAATTCAAAATGTTAAACATATAGAATCAGATTGTACAATTAAAAAATGATTATTATCACGCTGAGAAAATAGATAAAATTATTCATTTCATTAAAATAACAAAGCAATAAAAGTATAAATTTTGTATAAACTAACTTAAGCACACATAAATATTTGTAAATCATTTATAAAGTTATTAAAACATTGAGAATAAAATAAAAATGTATTTTAAAATATTAAACTTTAGTTGGTATTTAATTTCAATTAATTTAAATTATTTCTCAGTCTACATTTTTTTTTTTCAAATCAGCATAATTAAATTATTAAAAATTATTTATAAAACAACTCTGAACAGTAACATATTTCAACTTGTAATTATAATTTTCTTAGTAGAATTGCAATATTTTTCAGATAAAAGCTACCTCGACTGAAATTTTATTCGACTTTTCGTTGATCTCTTTCCATTTTCTATTATATTATAATCTGGAATCGAGATAACCTTCGTAGGCCCAAATATTTGGACAATAAGCAAGGTCGCCAGCCGATTGCAGTGCGGCCCAACATAATGTGAAAATCAAAACAGAAATACGACAAAAACAAACCAAAAATGCATTGTCATGTGGGGACGGTGGGGCCTTAACGTGTCGATTATATAGACCCAGGGGGCGACCGGTGGGGCTGGTGGTGATGACGGCTATAGCCACTCTGCATATTAATCAATTTTTAAGCTGGGCCGCCGCTGTAAACACATTAAGACAAATGAACGCTGCGACACCAGAGTGGAAATACTAGATGCTCTTAAAGAGGCAATAATTGATAGGTCAGGAAAATGCTATATTAATTAGAAAAGCTAATTAAAAAAGCATATATTTTATTGGTCTAAATGTGTCATATGGTATAGCTATTAAAAATGGGTTTAAGCTTTAAAGGAGATGTGAAGTTAAGACATGTTGAGAGAGAAAATAATCTTGAAATACAGATTTGTTTTCATTTTTTTTTTATTGTGAATTGTTTAATTTCAATGTCGATTATAAGAAAATATTTATATTTAATATTATTTCTATGAAATCTTCCTGAAAGATTTGATTTACATTTATTTTTAACACATTATTTCTAGGGAATATTTTTGGCAAATTTATTTCTAGGAAACATATTTTAAATCCATTCAACAGAAACGGCACACATTTAAAAGAATAAAAGAATGGTGATAAGAAGTTCCACGCTTCATTTAACCATGCATTAATTAATATATATATTAATTCTAATAATTTTGTTGTACATATTAGTGTATGAATCACCAGAATTATTAATCCAAAAAAGACTCATCATGAGCAAGCTCTTCTCTTATTTTGCTTTTAGTTTTCATTAAACTGACATCGGTAGCATTTTTTATTTCATTTAAAACCAACCTCAACCTTTGACTTGTATCTGATTAAAATTAAGCCAAAAGATTCAAAGATTCATGATTAAGCAAAATCCGGCATTACCCCTCGAACCGCTCCCCGTCGAGGAGGGTATTGCCGGAGACAAGCGTCTTTAAAGCGATAACAAATAGATGAGAGACATCGGCAAACAGACAAAAGCCAAACATGAAATGAAATACCCAAAGCCCGAACTCATTACTCATGCGCCCTGGGTGACGTCGCTTACGGCCAAGCCCGCCTCAGGTACGAATAGCTCCTCCAGATGCCCATCTCCACCGCCCTGCCGCTCCCCGCCTCCAAATGCTGCTGCTTTGCTGCAACTCCAGCTCGCGATGACGGAGCACAAAAAAATGTGAGGCAGCGAGATGCCTTGTCATGGGATCACAAGTCCACCAAGTAAGTAGCAGTAGCCATGTGGCGCTGACTAAGTGGGAATACGATTAACTAACAAGAAAGGTTTGCATGTTTTTTTGCGTACAAATAAATATTCAATTGAAGACACTTTGCTAATTTGTGATTAACTAACAAAGAACCTATTTTCATTGCGGTTTTCCTGTTTTTGCACATAAATAAGTATTCAAATATTGACCGCCACTTGCAGTGAATTGCATTGCTAATGACGGCGATTGATTTGTATGCGGTTTCGATTGCAATTGTGTTATTTATTGTTAAGCAATGACAAGTTAAGTTAAATTGTTGAGAACACAAAGAAATATCTTACAAAAGACAATAATATTTCTTATTATTATTCTTATTATTAGATTATCTACATATGTCAATCCCTTTCCTTAGTGTGTTTGTTTAAATATTTAAATAATTTAATTGAATGCAATTGTCGGGGTTTTCTCCTGAGAGACTCATCTTAGGCTCATCCTCTTTGAGATGTTAATTTCCAAACTGTTTATTTTGTGACCGCAGTTTCCCTATTGTTACCTCTTCTCAACCCTTTCTCCCCCCTCTCCTCTCACCGATTTTTCCAACTTCAGCGACTTTCCTTCGCGTGTCGCACAAATTATTGCCAATTTTAACATTTCTTTTTGGGTAAAGAGCTGGGTCGTACCCTCCGACAAGCACACACCTGTAATTACAGCCCAGGTGAGGTGCTCTCCAGGTGGTTGCTGCTAAGGCCTACAACTCTGGTTTCAGTATCTCCCACTTTTTTATTTTATTTTTATTTTATTTTTTGTCTTACCTGGCTTTTTAACTAGGTCAACTGCAATTGAACCCGCCGGAGGGGAAACGAGCTTAGAAAGCTCAGAAATCGGATGCGGATCGTCTTTAAGTGGAAGGCTTTGTTGTAAAAAACAAAACCCTCCAACTGATTTGCATTTTTGCATCGGATCTATAATTAAAATATCTTAAAAAAAGTTCCACTAATAGAGGTACTTTAGCTAATTAGACAATCTAAAACGTGATCGGTAAACACCTCATGCAAACTACTGGTGATTTTCCTACCATATAATGCAATGCCCTCAATGGAACCCAGTTAAAAACTCATCAGAATCAGCAGAATATATCCACCTACCTGTGTGTACTTGGCCGTAATAAATTTGAGATGTCAGCAAACTATATCGTGTGCTGGAAAATAAAAGAAAAGGAACATGGTAACAAACTGAAAAGTTGGCAAAAATTGCAAAAAAATTTAAAGGGAATTTGTATGAACAACTTTTTACAGAAAGAAACCAAAGGTAGGGCCTGACGGTAAAGTGAACTTTTCCTGTATGGAGGAAAACCAGACAACAGCTGCAATTTCTTTAATGTATATTTTTTATAGATCATTAAACCTAAGGAGAGTTTAATAATTAAAGTTTTTAAAACAGGAACCAAAAAGTAAACCGTTCAATAAATTATAAACAAAGACCCTAAAAAGATGTAATATTATATAAAAATTAAACATAATAAACATATAAAATCACTTAAATGGTGTGGTAGAATTAACAACTGAACATGGCTATAATATACTTTAAAAGGAAATTTAAGATGCGTTTAAAGATTTAACAACCTAACAAGAGTTTTCCGCAGTAATTTAAACAATTTAATGGTAGATATAAGTAGCCTAACAATACATTAAGTAAACCCTTCTGTAATTTTTTCTTGAGAAATACTACTGATAATAGAGTAATTTTAAAATTATAATATGACCCGAAGTTAGGGTTTCTAATCTAGAAAATGGCTAATGAATGACAGCATTAAAAGAGCCATTTTAAGATGATTTTCGGTAAATATTTTAAGACCCATAATTCAATGTGGCATTTGATGTGTGATTTCTGTTTGATGCGCGCATTCATGGCTCACTCGGAAAGCCGTAAAGGCATTGCCAGATCCACTCAAAAGATACCACGCACTCGTAATAGATCCAGCAATAGCCGCGATTTGGAGAGTCAGCTTTCTCGGGCTCAGTTACCAAAAAGTCAAAGCCAAGTCGCTGCTTCGCTGGCCACTCAAAGCTTCTCTCTCGCGGGCTCGGTTGTATTGTGTTCAGAGTTTTCGGTTTCTGTATTTTTGCTTGGCTGCTGCTGAGTTTGCGGGCTTTTTGTTTCCCCGTTCGGGCCTGGCTCTCGATTATTTTCTGTTCCGATTTTCATTACGTGACCCGAAGTCTTGGCGAGCTGAGCTCAGGAACAACTCGGCGGCGCGGAGACTTAGAAGCTCGGAAAGACTCAGCGAGTGAGTGCTTTTTCAGCAATATTTCCCCCCAGAGCTCTATAGAGCTCTCCATAGAGACTGGGGATAGTCAGTCTTCAGTGAGCGTGCGTCGGCATTGGCAGCAAGTTGGCTAAAAGCGGATCCGATCCGATATACACCGATCCACCACCTCCTTCGCAGTGACCGACCAGTGACCACCCTCTCCCCCTCCGATCTCCGATCGCCGATCTCCTCTTGGTTAGTCAGTCAGTTGGTTCGCCAGTTTGCACTTCGGCTTAGCATCTGCCCAAAGTCGTGCTCCGAGCCATTAAATCAAGTGCAAAGTGAAACCCTCACGGGTGGTGCAATCGATCGATCGAAAAATCGGTGGAAGTTATACTAAAACTAATGAGCGTTTGCCAAATCAGTTGCCAAACAATCGAGGCGGAAGTGACGAAATTCTGTTCTGTTTAGTTTTAGAAAAGTGTAAAGTGAATCGTTGTTTTTTTCCTGTTCGCTACTTTGGTTTGCGGAAAAACCAGCCGATGCCTCAGCTCTTTGATTTTCACTTAAATGTTTGTTTTCATAGCTTTTCCAGTTTTCCTCGCCGCTCGCAGCCGCTCTCTTTGCGTGAGTTCGTGTGCGTGTGTGCCAGAGTGTGTTTTTCTTGAGTTACTTGAGTTTTTCGCGACACCGAACTGAGTGAGTACGTTTTTCCAGGCTTTGCTGGAAAATTCATGGGCAGCAAAACAGAGCGAGCAAGAATGTTGTTTACGATTTCCCACGACCAGTAGTAGTGGCTCTTATTAAAATTTTATGATGATTTATATGTTTTATATTCTGCGAACTTGACGCGTGGCCTTTTTTTTGGCCAGACATCTTCTCCATAATTATTTATATTTTTATTCACTGTGGCCTAGCATCGAACTTTTATGCCGCAAACCGGTTTGCCAAAAGTCTGGAAATACAAATAAATTAAAATACAATTCCTGGTGTATATAATGTCCACTACAGGCAACAAACTCAATTGTCAAAACTTCAAAAAGCCCAAGTAACAAGGTGAGATGAAATTCTCGCTCCAGTTCGTTACCTCAGTCTTTTGATTGCCATTGAGAGCAAATTCCTACGTTAAACATATAGTTTTTTGTAAAGATTTTATTTATTTATTTAATTAATTGTACCTTAAAATTAATTTTGAGATACAAAGAGAAATAGCCAGAGCAACGAAGGCCTTCAGGCTGGGTTTTTTTTTTTTATGATTTTTTACAGTGTGCTTATATTTAGTTTATTTATTAATTTTATAAAGTTTATTATATTTTGATTATTGACCTCTGTTAGCATTTGGGTTGGTGTGGGAATTTTCAGGGATTTTTTGTAAAGATAACAAGCAGAAAAAATTAAAAGCCAAGTAAAAAGATGCTAAAGTTCGTTGCTTGAGTCTTTTGATTGCCATTGAACGGAATCCCAATTATCTCGACAAAATCAAAGGTTCAATCAGCCCGCTTTGTTTCTGTTTATTTAGTGTTGGGGATTTCAATGTTAAGGTCTCTACACACACAGCAATTTAATGCTAATGCCCAGCCCAAGTGCGATTTGTTCGCTATGCTTTTTCCCCTCTTGGCTTTTTTATGGCGCATTGAATCGCACACACCTGGCGTCCCTCCTCCCCCGTTGTCGCCCAAGGTGTCCATGTGCCTGGCATAAACAAAACAATATTATTGTTACACATTTGGTTGCCAAGGCGGAAATATATACAAAACAACAAAAAATCAGGCAAAAATGCGATCAATTCAAATGGCATCGAAGTCGTATTGAATGGAATGAAATAAAATTATAACAGCACATGAAGAGAAATCAATGCTCGGGCCGAGATGAGAGAGATCTGGTGTTCATCGTAAAATAGAAAGTGACCAAAATGGATCTTTAGTCATAAACAAAACCCAAAAATTCGTCACAGTTAGAGGATACCCTAACCGCCAAGCCGGAGTCTCTCTGCAGAGTTGGCTAATTTCTCATTTCATTAGGGTCTAGTTTTTATTTTCGCTTATTTATGCCTAGGGCTTGAATTTGATATTTGCCATTTAGAGAGGCTGCAGACACAGTTGCTGCCAAATATATGTGTACACATACTCCGACGCAGAGAGACCCAGCTGGGTTCCAGTCATTTGTCTGAACAGAAATTACGAACCAAGCAAAAGGCAGACGTAGCAAAATTATGCAAATCTTAGGGCATATAATGGCCACGGGTCTATCTCTAAATATATCTGTACAAAAGTGTTTGTTTATATATAGGTATATAGCGCCCCATGTGCTTTTCCAGTAAAAATGCAAAATAGGAGATGAGCAATCCACAGACCCTCAGAGCTCAACAACAAAAGGCTCTTTCTGAGCTCGCTTCATTGCATTCTACACACAAAAGATGCTGCAATGTTTTTTGTTTGCAAAAACACTGCATACAAATTCAATTTCAATTTATTACTTGTGCATAAATCTGTGCTTTAGCTAAAGATAATGTACAATTCCATTTCTAAGACAATTAAAATAAAGATTCCTGTTCCTAAAATTAACTTTGATACTATTCCATTGGCATTCACGCATTTTTATCGATTCTTTTAAGCCCTAACTTATGGCAAAGGTCAATATATCAAAGTAATATATCAAATAGATTTAAATCTTGAAGCATTCAAGGTCTTTGCCCCAAATTTAGAATAAACCCAATAAACCAATGTCAAGTTCAACGATCTGATCCGATCTGATCTCGGAGCCCTTCGAAGCCATCAATAACCCAAGCTGTCCACTCCGAAGCGAAAACCTGTTGCTCCAATCCAACGAAGAACTCCACGAAGCCAAGCAAAACTATTACAAATGCGCCGTGAAAATATGACAAAAATGTTGCTGGGCCAGGCCAAAATGGCGATGTGTTGCGGAGACTCGGCTCCGAGATTGAGGAAATGAAATGCAAATCATTTGGATGGGGGCCAGGCCAAGAGCACCAGACAACCGAAAACTGAAAACTAAAGACCGAAACCAGTTAACTTCGATTGGCTCAATGCTGGCCGATCTTTGGCGGCATTCTGTCTCAGATCCCAAGAACCTCTCTGGCACTCGATTATAATTTGCATAATTCTGGACACCGCCACATGGCAGAGTTTGTTCGAAAGCGAAATCCGAAAATGTGTTTAGTCAGCGCCAGGAAATTGTTGAGGGGAAAACGCCAGCGAAGGTTGCTATTTTGCGGGGCTGTCCGACCTGTCAGTTGGCCAATTACAAGCGAATCAATTAGCGCTCGGGTGTTAGCCCACAGAAACCCAGAAATGCGCAACTATAACATCTGAATTTCTGTACCGACTTTGGGGGAGCGAGAGAGTCACGATTCATCTGCATACGAAGACAACGCAGCAAGACGATCGACGATCTCTACAGATCGACAGCGATTTGACCGTGACCGTGCATTTTCATTGAGCCAAGCGTTCCGGCTCCAAACTCCAAAATATATATGTATCTAAAAATGTATAGATAGATATTGGTGGGCCTACGGATCGCCACCTCCTCCTCCTCCTCGGACGGACAACTCCACTCGAGATCTCTGCGCCGGGCGGCCTTGACACAAATTTGGAAGCGCCGATCGAGTCACACGAAAATGTTCAAAATTAATCTCTCCTCCAACAAATTGTTACGCATTTCGTTAATTATCTTTTCCACCTGTGTACACCTGTACAAAGAGCTTGGGCAACGCGCGCCGCGCGCTCCGTGTGAGATCTAACTACATCGGTTATACCTTGGTTTGATTTCTTTTTTACTTTTGGGTTTCTTTTTTTCGGATATACGCGTCATTTGCCACTAATTAGTCGAGCTATTGATGGTCGTGCCTTCGGTTGGAGCGAACAAAAGGCGGTCTTGTGAATGGTTCGGCACTTGGCAGCGGGAAAGTACAGTTAACAGTGTTGGGCAACGGCCATGAGTGGGTTCGAAAGTGTGGCGGCGGGTCGAAAGTTTCTTTAAAGGGGTATTAATTACCCTTGAGCTTAGCTTAGCCGCTCTAATCAATTTGGTGATTTGTGTAAGAGGTTAATTTGAGTTAATTGTGGGAAAGTTAAGGTGCATAATGCCCCGGAAATTCACCGATTAGTAGTGTTGGTAAACTACGATATTCTTAAAGTGTGGCAAAGGGTGTCAGTAGGGCGATAAGTTAATTTCCGTTCTCTGGGCATAAATTATATGTATTTACTAGTCATAAGTGAGCGTCACAGTTGCTTTAGAAGTCAAGGGGAAGAACGTTACAGTTTTAGCTGTAATTACAGGTAACGTTCGATTACCTTGCTAGCTTTGTGAACATTCATGTGACGTTTTATTTGCTCATCTACTTGATTCTCAGAAATAATTACTATTTACTTGCACTTGTACTTGTTTACTTACAAGGCACACATTTTCTTCCGGTGAATAAGTCAACGGAAAACTAGCAGGATTGTGGAGAAAATTTTCCCTATAAAATTATATTGTATATATATTCTTATTTTAGTCAGAAAACTTAACTTAAATTAGCTTTTGGCCCTCTCAGAGCCGATTTTAAATGTGGAGTTAATATTGGCATTTTTCTAAATACTGTAATTTCCCTCTCAGAGCCGATTTTAAATGTTGGGCTTGTCTAGTTGTCATTGTTCTAGTTACAATAAAATATTATTATCTTTATGTATGATTTTATTGTTTAATTGCATTTGTCATGGACAAATGTATATTTCGGCAATAACGGTAATATCCCAGGCTCAACTGTGATCGATTAAGACAAACTGCAATCCCTAATTATCAGTTACCAAAATGATGTTAACCGGCATAGTTGCCACTCAAAAGGGTCTTGTCAAGATTGGCCATATGAAAGCTAGGTCCTGCCACCTCCGAGAGCAGGTTGAGGCGCCGCAAGTAGCTGGGCACGGGCGTGGGTCTGCGTGCAACCAACGGACGACTTCTTATGGTCATTTTGAAGCGTGGTGGCTCAACAGATTTGCGCACACGCTTGCGTTTCGGCTTCGATTTCTTCTCCTTATTGGGGATTGCACGGAGCGGCTTCGGCATCAGAGGCGCGTTGGCCATAGGCTCGGGCTGTACTTCCATGGGCTGAGGATTAAGGGCGGTCTGGTGGTAGCTTCGCCTCTGACCGTCGCGGGTATAGGATGGCGGGTGGACCATAACCCTCTTTCGGCGCGGATGGGGCTTCAGCTCCACGGTGGTCTCTCCATCCTGGGAGCCGGGGCAGGTGTGCCAGGAGTGCCAGTACTGCGATTCTACCTCCTGATCCCGTTTCTCCTGCCAGGATTTTCCGGGTCGATTGGGATCGTAGACCAGCGAAAGGTTCCTGGCCTTCCAGTCCTTATCTCTCGCATCCTCTTGCGCCTCCGCTTCTGACCTCGGGCTGTCTTCCGCTTCCGCCTCAGGGCTCTGCGTCCGCCAGTCCTCCTCTTCGGCTTCTGGTTTCTTTTCAGCCTCCATTAGCTCCATGAGGCGTTTCTGGAGGCCGGAGCTCTGAAGTTGTCTGCTTCTCCAGCCTTTCAGTCGCCAGTCCTCTTCTTCCGCTTCCGCTCTCGGAGTTTTCACCCGCCAGTCCTCTTCTTCCGCTTCTGGCCTACGGCTTTTTAACCGCCAATCTTCTGCCCTCGGGCTTTTCACCCGCCAGTCCTCTTCTTCCGCTTCTGGCCTCCGGCTCCTTACCCGCCAGTCCTCTTCTTCCGCTTCTCCCCTCGGTCTTTTCACCCGCCAGTCCTCTTCTTCCGCTTCTGGCCTACGGCTTTTTAACCGCCAATCTTCTTCTGCCCTCGGGCTCTTCACCCGCCAGTCCTCTTCTTCCGCTTCTGGCCTCCGGCTCCTTACCCGCCAATCCTCTTCTTCCGCTTCTCCCCTCGGTCTTTTCACCCGCCAGTCCTCTTCTTCCGCTTCTCCCCTCGGTCTCTTCACCCGCCAGTCCTCTTCTTCCGCTTCTGCCTTCGGACTTTTCACCCGCCAGTCCTCTTCCGCTTCCGGTTTGTTTTCAGCTTCCATAAGCTCCATCAGACGTCTCTGAAGGGGAGAGCCTCCGGCTTGACCTCCCGTACGCCAGTCCTCTTCCGCCTCCGCTTCCCTTCTCTGCTTTCTTATCCAATAGTTGTCTTCCGCTTCGGCTCTCGATTCCTTTTCCGCTTCCGCCATCGGTCTGTTTGTGCGCCAGCTTGGGTGGGTGTTAAGCCTCCCCATGAGCCTCTTCATGCGCCTCTGGAAGGCTGACTCCTCTGCCTCTGCTTTCGTTTCAGCTTCCTGCCCCATTTGCTTTTTCACCCACCAGTTAGATTCCGCTTCCGCTTCCGCATCGTTTGCCACATGCGACCTCTCTCTCGAATCTCTCCGGTGATCGGAGTCCTGCTTCTTCTGATGCGCTTTCGCCATCAGATGTTTGTGGTGATCGGGACGGTATGTGATGCCAGATAAATTGATTTCCCTCTTCACTTGCGGCCGACTATGCCACTGTCGTCGATTCATCTCGATGATGTCCTCCTGCCGCTTCTGATGTTCGGCGAGATCCTGCATAATGCTGACCTTCCGCGCCTCTACATTTTCCGAAGCGGAATCTGAATCGAAATGCTTTTGGATCCGTTTTTGCGACTCTAAGCGCCGCTCCTGCCGCTTCTGGTCATACTCCTGCAGCGATTGACGATACTTGTTCTTGGCCATATACAGACGATCATTGCAATGGGACTCGTAACCGATATCATTCAAGTTCTTGGGGTGATTGTTCCGCCAAGGATTTTCACGAGGAAGGTCTACATCGCTCGGCGCCTGGTAGACCGCCTCCATTCGAGACTGGGTCAGATCGTGAAAGGAATACCGATCGGCATAGTGGCGTTTCTGTAGGCAACCGAGGCGGTGTGGGCCGCCGATTCGCCAGCAGTACTTCGCACTCAGTCGGCCGGCTTCAAACGATCTATTCATAATGCCAAGAACTGTGTCCGCGTTGGGACAAATACTGATAATTTTGTTAGTTCCGTACTTAAATTTCAATAAACCAAAACTGCAGGCTTACTTAAATTTTCAACACCGAAAAGTGACCAAAAGTGTTATGAACTGAACAGTTTGAAAACTAGGAATACTATGCACAGATGAGGTGCCTATACAGCCCAAAAACGAAAAGAAAGTCAATGCTCTCTTGGATAAGCATGGGGAAGGGAGTCAATGATCCAGGGCCTACTCAACGTCTGGAGGCAGTTCTCTAAAAATGCTCTTAAGTGGTCTTAAAAATACAAATATTCCACTTGTAAAATACTTAATACTTAATATTTATAAGTAAAGCCTTTGTAATGCTGATTTATTCTTGAGACATTTTTATAGATTTTTCAATTATTTAGAGGAGAAGTTTATATATTCATCATCAATATTTATTCTTTACAGACATTTCCCTAGTTAATCATGCTTAAATTATCTCCCAAGCGGTGTGTCTTTGAAGTATACTTCACACCCTAAAAAATAAACAAATAAAAAAAAGGAAAATTATGAAAACAATGGAGAGAAGCATGGAAAGCTTAACTTAATGCAGGTTAAGACCGATGTCTAGACACTTACCTTCCGGTAGCTAAACCCGCTGCGTGCACTCCACTTCCATCTAATTTTGATAACAGATTTATGATGCACTTCCGCCGCCAGCTCAACTTGACACACTGAGGGAGGTGTCGTCTAGCTGGTTTCTTAGGCACACTGTCCTCGATTGCCGGCTTTTTCTTTCTCTATTTTTCTTTAAACTCTTCACTCTTGGGCTAATGAACTTGAACCAAGCGATTTCATGGCTCGTTTTCGTGTATTTCCTGCAGCTTGCCCCATCCGATTCCAACGCTCAGCTGCAAATTGGCGCCGCCGACGAATCTCGAGCCCTACACCATGGCTGTCATCACGGAACATGGCGACACCAACTCCACCTCCGAGAACAACAACACCGGAATAGTGGCCAACGGGAAGCCCCGGGTGAATGGCTCCAGCCAGCGGCATCAGCTGAGCACGGCTCTCACGATTCCGGAGTTCTTTGCGCACAAAAACATCTTCCTCACCGGCGGCACTGGATTCCTGGGCACCGTTCTAATTGAGGCTCTGCTGGACACACATCCGGACATCGGTACCATTTACGTCCTGGTGCGGGGCAAGCGCAAGTTCGATCCGAACGAGCGGATTCGTCGCCTGCTCCAAAAGCCGGTAAGTCTGGTGGCATTGCGGGACACGCCCCCTTGACACGGATTTGGGCCCCCGAGGGCGACAGGGCATGTCATTAAAGCCAATTACGAGGCTTTTTTATAGAGCGTTAATTTGTCCAAGTTGCCATCTCACCTCAAACGACCTCTTCCGCTGTGAGCGGCGATCGGCGGCGCTTAAAGTTTCTTTTTTCTTTCTAATTAATTTCGTAGTCTTGAAACGAATATGGGGTACGCTATTTTGGGAATAATAGTAGTAATATCATTATTAGAAATTTTAATAGTTTCCTAACATAATTGAATTCATTTATTTTCTTATTACATACTTTAAAAGGAGTCCTGTATATATGTAATTATTTCATAGAAACTAGTTCCAAAATTTATAAAAATTATACAATAATTTATAATAAAAACAATTTAATTAAACTAGTTTAAAGGTATTACTAAACTATAAAATCCGCCTTTGAAGAGTATGCAAACAAGCAGAGATCTTCCATTATGTTTGCTCTTTCTCCTTACGAGACTCTTCACATCTTGTTAATTATATTTTAAACGCATTTTTAATGGCGTAACAAAAAGCTGTTAAAAGCAAATGCTTTGTTGTCTTTAGACATTGCTTACCTGCGCGTGTTTTTTTTCCACCAAAAAAGGCTAAAGTACAGAAGAAACACTCAAAGCTAACAATCGAAATTTGTGCGGCTTAATGTGGGCGTGGATATTTACCAAGCCACCTTTCGACCGTGGAGTCATTAATTTCTTACAACCGCATACATACACTCAAAAAACGGAGATCTTTATTATTTGTTATTAATTTTAATGTCTCCCACAATAGATCTTCGAAAAGTACTCGGAGAAAACCCTGGCCAAGGTCGTCCCCGTGGTGGGGGAACTGAGTGAACCGAACTTTGGCTTCGCCCCCGAACTCCTGCAGGAGCTCATCGACCACGTCAATGTGATCTACCACAGTGCAGCCACCATCAAGTTCAGCTCCCCGCTGCGCACCGCCATCCGGACCAATCTCACGGGAACCATGCGCACCATCGAGTTGGCCAAACAGCTGAAGCAGCTGTCCGCCTACATCTACTGCTCGACGGCCTTCTGCAATAGCAATAACCGCGGACTCATCGCCGAGGAGGTGTACAAGTCACAATTCGATCCGTACGAGATGATGAAGATGGCCGAGGACGATGCCGCCTGGGAGGACTTCACCGATCAGAAGTGCAAGGGCTACATCCGGGATCATCCCAACACGTATACGTTTACCAAGAATCTTTCCGAAAATCTGCTGATGGCCGAAATGTCGGGACTGCCAGCAGCCATAGTCAGGCCATCGATTGGTAAGTCTTTTCAAGCGGGTTTTTTACGGGTGTTTACACAACCGAACAACCAGTGGTAAGGCCAATATTATCTTGCCGTATAATCAAAGTTTGGCACTTGACGAAAACTCAACAGCCACTTTCGTAGGACGATAATAGACACGTACAGTGCTTTTAATTGATTATACCTGAACAACATGGTCGTTTTCACACGTTATGTTGGTATAGTGCAGCTTAATTGATGTCAGAAAGTGGTCTTTTTTTGTTTAGTTGTATTTTTTTAAATTTAAGGGGGATATTTAAACACTGAAAATGTTTGAAACTCTAATTACAGTACAAAATCAGTTTACTTATGTTAAAATGCTCTTTAAAAACGTTTATTTTTGTAAATCTTTAACTAATTTAATAAACATAGTGAAGATAATCATTATGAAAACCAATGCCTGAACCTATCTATCACCTCCTAAAAATATTTAGTAACTAATTAACTCACCCTTTTTTTCTTCTTTTCCAGTTTATGGCACCTTGGAGCACCCAATGAAGGGCTGGGTGGGCAATGCAAACTCTGGTCATCTCGGCTTCCTGGCCGGTTTCGTGAAGGGAATCTTCCGAACGATGTGCGGAAGTGCTAACGCTGTGATCGACATCATACCATGCGACTATGTGATCAACTCATCCCTGGTCATGGGCTGGTACGTGGGCACCCGGGAGCTGGAGCAGCCGGAGATCATCCACTGCACCTCCGGGGAGGTCAATCCGCTGACCCTCTCCCAGTTCTGTACGATCATCAATGACAGCGTGGAGCGGCATCCGCCCAACAGTTTCGTGTGGAAGCCAGCGACTAAGCTGCGCAACGGTTGGCGCTACAATCTATTCTTCTATCTGTTCCATCTGCTGCCAGCAATGGTTTTCATAATACCAGAGAAGCTTTTCGGCATTGGAATGCCACAGCACACGTAAGATACGTACTTTACGGATTTAAAACAATAATATATAAATGTTTGCGATATCTTGTAGGGCCTATGAGTACATGCGTGTGTTCCAGAAGGGCACCAAGGCCTTCGACTACTTCCTGGACAAGGACTTCCGCTACTCCTTGAAGAATGCCCTGCGCATTTCAGCTTTAATACCTGAAAGCGATCGGAGGCGGTATAACTTCGATGCCAGCCAGTGCGATTGGTCGGAGTTCATCGATCGCTGCCTGATTGGCATCCGGCGCTTCTACTTCAAGGAGTCGGCAGTGACCACGGAATGGCATCGCAACTACTGGAAGGTGTAAGTATAATTTACTCTAAATGAAAACCAAATCTGATTAATATCCTCTTTTCCAGTTTTAACTTCCTGTACTATGCTGGCTATGCTGTCATCTTCGCCGTCCTGTACTTCGCACTTACGTTTTCCCTGGGCCTCCAGGTTGGACTCACGTTGGCGGTTCTGATCTGGGGTTTCCTGGTTTGGTTGTAGCCTGGATTCGTGCCTCGCCAGACATTGGATTGTGCAATATTTCGAGCGCAGATTCCAAACCTCCCGCACTTGGTTGTTCGTTTCCATCCGTAGTTTGTTCTTAGTAGGGTATCATGTATTTTATCTTTAAGTCTATACACACAAGCCAAGTACAAGTCAGACAAAGAGTTGTAATATAATAATATCTAACTATCGATCAGAGCAACACTAGATACGAATCTATCTATTCACACAGCAATGCAAAAGTAGCCCAAAACTTAGTCACATTAACTAAACACTAAATGGTAAACTAATGAGCGATTTGTACATTGTTGTCATAATTATCCGGTTTGTAGTCAAATAGTCGAAGAATACGAGAACTAAACATTAAATGTGTAACTATTATTCCAATAAATATGATTTTAATGTTAAGGAGAATCGTGCGAACTGTTTTTTTTATTGGGATTGCGTTTAAATAAAGTGGAAATGAATCAATAATATGATTGATTCTTATAACCTTCTGGGTTTTTTTCTAGAGTTATCTCGGTAGAGCTATCATAGCCCCATCAAAGTGACTATTGTGGGTCTATTGGGGATCTAGAATATACCATATTCTTGTATATATTTGTAGTTTTACGTAGACATTAGACGCTTAATTTGAATATCTATATTGTTTTACACAGACTCTACACATTTTACACCTCACTACCCAGGTTTACGTTTATAATTTACGCAATTCTACATCCCAGTCTGCTGAACAATATAACAGATCCAAAAAATTCCGGCAGTGGCGCTTTTAAAAGAGAGAGGAAAAATCTTAACTGAAGTTATAGTGAATCTCCGATACATCGGATACAAAGGATTCTTTAAACTACTTACTAAGATTTATAAACTAGTTTTACACTACCCGTTTTTATAGATTTATTGTTACAGTTTTTTTTAGAGTTTTTAAAGATTTTGAATTAAATTGCTAAGACAATCTTGCAATTGTATTTAATATTATAGATTATAGATAATAGATTCAAGAAAACTACAGAATATAACCTATTTTTAAATGTCATTTTCCTGCATCTTATATAAAAATATCAAAAATTTTTTATCTAGCGATCTGTTCAATTATCAGAGAGTTCACTGTGTATAGACTTTAACTGTTATCTCTCGAACTTTCTCTCTCTCTCTCGCTCTCACTTATGTACACTGTACATGTGTATGTAGTCTTTGCAAACTCTCTTTAAAAATTAACATAACGATCGTTTTAATATTGTAAGAAAAGAGTAGACGACAGGCAATAAATAATGTGGTAGTATTTGGGACGCAAGTGCACATTGGGCCTAATTCAATAAAAATTTGAGTTGTTTTCAATAACTTTTAATAAAAAATATAGTTTAAATATATAATATTTTAAGTTTAAATAAACCAAAAGCGAGATTAACTTTGCAAGTTCGAGGTTTTACATAAGAGACTAGTTTTCGTAGAAACGGATAGACTAGTGGAATCTATCAGATCACTTAGATGCTATTCAATGTATCTTATAGATAGCGTCCAAACGCCTGAGTAAAATTATAAGACCCTCTGTAAGAGTATTAAACTCACCAACATTTTTGACTGAATAACTGGTTTGACGATCCGTTGTGGCGTTGGAAACGATCATCGGGTGGTTGCCGAGCACATTTCCGTGGCCATTCAGCGGGCAGATTCAGTTGAAGTTTTACTCTTTCCGGCAAACGTTCGGGTATCGGAGCAATTCGTTGGATCGCAGATAGCTCACACAGATACTCAGATACTCTGGCGGCGTAACTCTCACACGTGCAGTTGCACTGGTGTTCGTACTTTGTTTACAGTCGCATCGCAACAACAATAACGGCAGCGGAGTAAGAGATATATATATATGTAGAAAGAAAGGAGACGAAGCAAACGAGAACGAAGAAGAGGCAGTAAGAGAAGAGAAAATACGTGGAAAAGAAAAATTCCGAGGTTCTAAGCCGAGTCGCTAGTCTGAAACAAATAACCAAATCGTGCGGCTAACTGCAACGGCTGGCATAATTATTGGCAATCACCACACCTGCTGAGTAACCATGGCCAGGTAAGTGTGTGTTACTGCCTAACTCGACTGCAAAACAACGGTGTTTTTGAGATCTTTAGTGGTATTTTTAATTTTGGTAGCCCGTCTGACCGCTTTTAGCCAGCAGCAGCAACTTTTTCTCTTTTCTCCGCTTTCAGGTGTCATTTGTGAGGTTAGAAATGCGGTGCAAAGTTCGAAAAGCGACAAAAATCCAGCAACTGATACGTATGCAAACTACAGGCTTAGTATCAGCATTCTAGAGTTTTACAAGATTCCTACCAGAAATCCTTAGAGATTGGTCTTATGTATCTCTTTTAAATTGTCACTTTAGAGCTCCAAGTTCTTGATCGTATTAAGAAATCCCAATTTTAGAAGAAGTTTTAGAATAGAATTGAATATTTCAATAGATTATAGTACAGCTGATTCTAAACAAATCTTTAGGCTTAAAAAAGTACTTACTTCCAATAATAACACCTTATAGGAACTTATGGTTAAACTTACTAAATTTGTTGGTAAAGTTACTGTTACTACTGATAAAGTTTCTCTTACAGTTACTGGTAGACAATAATAATCTTAGGTCATTTAAATTGAAGTATATATATATTTTATATCTTTATCCCAAATCCCCAAGACCTTTGTAACTACAAAAAATCATAGTTCGAGTTAATGAGAGTTTGAAGTTTGACTATATACTCTATAATTAACTGTCACTCGTGCCTGGAGACTAATTCTAGTTCATTACGGCTTGGAAGTGGGTCGTTAAGCTCGACACTTTCTTCACAGCTCGAGAATCTCTCACCTAAAGGGTCAGCTTGCATTAGCATTGTCACCAATGGAAAATTTTAATAAGCCGCTTAAATGTGAGAATAAAATGCAAATAGGATTAGGATTTACATTACCCGGCCTAACTTTGACCTGTCTAGAAGTCCCTATGCCATAACAAGACGTCAATACTCAAACCGGAAATCGAGCGGAAAATTACAGGTTAAACGGAATCAAAAGAAGCCGAAGGGAAACAAGATTATTACATACATAGTCCTCACATCCTGACAGGTTGCTAAACACCTTCGGAACACAGCATCATAAATAATAATTTGCCCAGAGATTTATGTCCCTGCACAAGGTTGGACGCAGTTGGTAGGGTCAGTTACCCAAAGTCGAGTGCCTTAATGGCCGAGGTGGTCAAGCGAGCAGTGAAGTTTTTATGCAAGCTAATGATATAGTGGTTCTTAACGCCAGCAATTACGGAATGCGGTAAACTGCTGCCAATGAGTGCTACTGAATTATGCAACAGTTTTCCAGGGTAGTTTTCCGTTAAAGCTCTCAAGCGTTATATTTTGAAAACACTAGAATTAAAATGATTCAACAATTATAATTTATAAAGGAAATTACTAAGTACTTTGGTTACTGAATTACTAATAAAAGCAACTTCCATAAAACTTTATTTAAATGTAAGAACTATTTCCCATAGTTTTTAAACTTAAACTCGTTCCTAGGCAAACCAAAACCTAATTTGAAACAAATTTCAAGTAGCCCTGCCACCATAAATCGTTTCACTTAATTATCCCAGATAAGCCCGTGACTGGTCAATGGAAAATCTAATCTCAGGAGCAGTGAGTTGATTTCCAACTGATAAGAAAGTTAATTTGCTACAGCCCCGAAAGTTATGAAAGGGAGACACAACAGCATTTAACAATTTTGGCAAAAAAAACTCCCCAATGAGTTATTAGCCATTTGCTTTGATTGGGTTCACCTACCTACTACCTGTCGTCCCTTTCGTTGCCAATCTGCTAGCCACAAAGTGAAAGCTTAATTTGGTTGGCTTCAAAGCAAGCTCTTGAGCTGTGAGCCTGGCCAAAACGATGACTTGCCTTTTTTCGTGTGTGTAAACATGCATAAGCACCTGCAAAAGCTTCAACTGCACACTTTATCACATTTTGATGTGTTTGAGGGCCTCCTTTAATTGCTCAAAAGAAAATTTGCATTCGCATTTTTTGCGGGAATAGGAAATGTTGCAGTTATTTGCTCCCATCCGAATGGGATTTGTTTTGCAGAAATTATATCACGCATGGGTAGAGGGGGAAAACATAAAAGACAGGAAAAAACAGAAATCATCTTCAATGATCGTCATTATAAAATCATTTGGCATGACAAAAAAAGTGAAGAAAAGACTGGAGACAGCGAACTGTGATGGAGGTCATTAAAAGAGAAATGGAGTTGGCTAATTGAATGGTCAGGTTGCGTGTTATTGTCAGAGACATGTATATCGCCTAGGTTTGGTAATTCGATCGAAACAGTTGGGAAATTATTGGGTGTAGTACTTGAGAAAAGGGATTTCCGGCTATGAAAGACCTAACTTTAACCGAAAGACATCTTTGAAACTCTGGGAAAATAATGCAGTTCTAATAATAGAATCAGACAAGATAAGGCAACTCTTGAACCTTCTCCCAGGTCTCCAGGAGATCAAAGGCCAGTGCTCACAATCTTAGAAGATCTCAAATCACTAGCATCACTAGCCATTAATTAACATTGAACGTGACCCACCTACCACCACATCCAGTTTCTCTACTCTCCCCTTAGTTAGTTTCCTTAGTTCATTTGCAAGTTATTCAATCGCAAGACAAGTTTCCAGTGGAGTGCTCGTTCCAAAGTACCATGAGAGCAGCATTTGAAGGCGACACCCACGACATGGATTTGAATGCCCGCCAGCCGACACCTGCTAACAAATCATTAGTTAGATCAATATTAGAATCAATATTAGGAATCTATACAAGGGGCACTTAGATCTTAGATTCCACGGGGGAAAACTGGTTTCCCGCTGGACAAACAGAGTCAAAGATGATGCCCTCTCCCTCGGAGGTTTTTATGGGTGAGCGAGTGTCGTAAGCAACGGCGTTCGCCCATTTGAATGGGCGATGAGAGAAAGTTTGGTTCATCTTTTTTATGAGGCATCTATAGATATAGTCGCTGGTAGTTGCATAAACATAGAAGGCGGGCTCAACTAATTGGAAAAACTCTGCGCCTTTGCAGCTCACCCATCACAGAATTCTACGGGGGACGCAATGTGTTCATTACGGGAGCCACTGGCTTCGTGGGCGTCACCATTGTGGAGAAACTCCTTCGCGACGTTCCCAACGTGGGCACACTCTACCTGCTGATGCGGGCCAAGAAGGGCAAGAGTGTCCAGGAGCGACTCGAGGAGCTGAAGAAGAACTCGGTGTTCGATAAGTTCAAGGAGCTGCAGCTGGAGGCTCGTCTGTCCAAGATCGTTCCCATTGAGGGCGATGTGGGCTTGGAAAATCTGGGCATCTCGCCCAAGGACCGCCAGATCCTGATCGACAATGTGAATGTGGTCTTCCATTCGGCAGCCACTTTGGACTTCTTCCAATCCCTGAAAGAGACCACCAACATCAATCTGAGGGGCACAAGGCGAGTGGTGGAGCTGTGCACGCAGCTGAAGAAGCTGGATGCCCTTGTCCATGTGTCCAGCGCCTATGTGAATGCATATCTGACCGATGTTGAGGAGAAGCTCTATCCCTCGCCCGAAGATCCCGAGAAGATCATCCAGCTGGCGGAGACGCTCAACGATGAGGCCCTCAAGGAGCTGGAACCAAAGTGAGTGGGGATCTCTGAATTTATAATCCAATTTATAAAGAGAAAATTTCTTAAAGACTGATGAAGGATCACCCCAATACCTACACCTTCACCAAGCACTTGGCCGAGCACGAGGTGGCCAATGTGGCCAGTAAATTCCCCTGCGGCATTGTCCGTCCCAGCATGAGTGAGTGTCCATTGAAGCAACCCTGCCGACTTCTCCATAAACTAATACTAAACCTCTTACCCAGTCACCGCCGCTTGGAAGGAACCCATTCCCGGGTGGACCATTTCGAAGAATGGACCGCAGGGCTTCTTCATGGGCGCCTCCAAGGGCGTATTACGTCGTCTCCCCCTGGATCCTAACATCATCATGGACTACATACCCATTGATGTGGTGGTCAATGGCATCATAACCACCGGATATTATGTCCACGCTCTGCAGGCTAAGAACGGCGGCCGACCAGACGATCTCCAGATCTTCCACCTGACCTCCAGCACTTACAAGCCCTTCCGCTTCGAGCTGATGACGGACAAGATCAACGGCTATCTGCACGACTATCCGCTGAACAGTGCCGTCTGGTATCCCAACCTGCGCTTCGTCAAGAGCCTCTGGGTGTTCCGCCTGGGCGCCATTCTCTTCCACTTTGTTCCCGCCTTGATTCTGGATTTGGTGACGAAGATTGGAGGCGGCAGACCGATGTGAGTAGCGGGATGATTTATGAATATGGTGAAAGTCTGCAATTACTAGAAAAAGAGGGACTGGATTAGGGGGTTTTTTAAAAGCATAATTAAGATATATTGGAAGCTTAAGCTTGGGGTTTTGCATTGCAAATGATGTTGCGAATTTTGAGTTTTCTATTCATTATTTATTTTTATGAACTTTTACCTTGTCTCCTTTTTTTGCACATTTAGTATTATCATTTGATTTAAAGCGAAATGCTTTCTTATCTGGTTTGCGTTTCAAAATAAGCGAAATTTATTATAATGAGCTAAGAAGATTTGATGACTTTGAGAAACTGAACAGAAAGTTTGGATAATAAATAAATATTCCTTCTAAAAAGAATATTTTGTACTCTATTAATTCAATTAAAGCGCTAAATAAAGCATAACATTATATTTTCTAAGGTGCTTATCACCTTTGAACTTTAGAACAGCTTAAAATATAAAGGTATATAATGTTTATTATATATACATATATTTTTTTTATATTTTATATATTTTTTAATAATTTTAATAATTAAAAGACCATAATTTACCTCTTTTTCCATGATTTCCCTGTAAATGCAGCCTAATTCGTCTGCACAAGAACGTTTGGAACTCCCTGAACACCCTGGAACGCTTCATCTTCACGGAATGGCACTTCGACAACAAGCGCCTGCTGGCGCTCTCCAAGGCAATGAATCCCGTGGACAAGAAGAAGTTCATCATTGATATTGGAGAGCTTAAGTGGGACGACTACTTCAGCAATACGATTCTGGGAGTGCGCCAGTATCTCAGCAAGGAGCCGCCCAAGAATCTGGAGAAGGCACGTCGCAAGGACAAAATGTGAGTACCCCAAAGGTAAATACCATAACTCAGGTACTAAAACTTATATCCAACAGTCTCCTGGGTCTTCATGTGGCCCTGCAGCTCGGCTTCTGGTATGGTATCTTCAAGCTGGTCGTTGGCATCACTGGAATTTCGGCCGCCAAGGGAGCCCTCGTTCTGCCCGTCCTCTATTACCTGTTTGGACTGCTCTAAGGCGGCGATCCTCTTTCCGCCAGTAGTTCAACATTCTCTTAATGTTATTTATGCTAAATGCAACTTGTGCAAGGTTTGGTTTTAAAATATAAAGATATAAACAGGAAATGAATCTATCGTTGGGAAATCGAAGTTGGTAAACCCAGTTGTACCACCTGTAGAACGTTAAAAGTCTATTAAAATGTTGGTATTCAATCTACTATCCGATCTATTTATTTATCTTTAATTCATTTAATTTTTTAAATTTTATTAAAATTTTTGAACTTTTTAAATATTACCAGCAATGCCAGACTATTGAGTCTCGAGCCATCCTTGCCAGACTTTCTCGGTCTCGACTTCAAGAGCTGTTAGACTTTTCAGTCTCGAGCTGTAACATTGCCAGACTTTTTATACTTGTTAAATACTTTTCGGTATATTTTTTAGGCGAACATTTAATTATTATTTTACTTATTCTGTGAGAAAATACAAAGATTTGTCGTCAAAAACATGTAATTAATGATCAACTAATTATAAATTATCTTCTAAAATTGAGTTTTGATTTAATTTGCACTTAGCACGCAGTATGACCGCACTGCGGGACGGAAAATACCAAAGTGCATCTGAAGCCAAACAAATCAGCAACAGTTTGGTGCAGGCAACAACACAGCGCAACCAGCTGGTCCAGTGCATTCCAAAGCGCTGTCCCGAGGCCAGTGTTGCCAGTTTAGCTTATTAAAAGCTAATTCTATAATATTTGTCCGTCTGTCCCACAGTTTTGAAGCTATCTGAATGAAACTTTACAGATGGTCTTCTATATGCTCTCACTACTATATAAGTCGGAACAGGACGACTATATCATATAGCTGCCATAGGAACGATCGGTACATTTTCAGGAAAAAAATTAAAACTTGGCCAATTTTCAACATATTTTCATATAATTTTAGACATTCAATTTGTAATCTTTTAGAATTTAGAATTTTATGAAAATCGGACAACTATATCATATAGCTGCCATATAAATGTCCGGGAAATATTACGTATACGTAAATGTTAAATTCAAATGTGTATATGTGTAAATATATTTATATGTATAAATGCAAGGGTATACAAACTTGGCGTTCCGAAGTTAGCTTTTTCTTGTTTTTAGCTTATTTTAGCTTATTTTTTTTAAAAACTCATCACCTGGCAACACTGCCCAAGTTGACCTGCAGGAAAGAAAAGCCCGCTTTTCTCCGTGACCTCCTTGGCGAATACACAAAAATCGCGGACAATTTTTGGCTGAAGCCATGTTTTGAGCCACCGGAAACAGCTGATAATGCGGCGTTCAGAACCGGATAGCGAGCCCTCGGACTCGGATTCCTGCTCCTCCACGACGGACAGCCAGGCGAGCCACGAGCGGATGACCCAGCGAGCAGATGTGTTCACCATCAAGGCCATGTCGCCCAGGTGAGTCGGCGAGAAGGTCCAAAGTGCGGTTGTTCTTATCTCTAATCCGGAATCTTATCTGACCCTTTAGACCCAACGCTGGCCTCGGCGCCTGGCTATGTTTGTTGCTTCCACTGGCCCTGGGCGTCCGCCTGTTGCATTCCCAGCCTGAGTGCCAGGATCAGGCCCAGATGCAGTGGATCCTTACCGTTTCAGCCGGCGGAATGGCCCTGGAGACGCTCTGTTTCTTCATATACGCGTTCATTAAGACGGGCATCTTGGTCAAGTGCCTCGTGAGCCTCCTGCCCGGAGTGATTACGAGCCTGTTCTTCTGCCTCCTAGCGGACACCTCGCTCACCTTCGCTATCTCCGTGGGATTCATGTTGACCGCCTCGTATCAGCAGATTTATATTTACACTCTGCGCGGCTTCAAGCGGTCCTTCACGTACGGCGAGGCTTCTGTTTTTGTCCAGGGACTGGTTCTCTTCGCCATGAGTGCTATCAATCGATTCAGCAGCCTATTCTGCGACGGATCCTGGGCCACTGATGATTTTGACAAGCTCAACATGATCATGGTCGTGGGTATACCTGAGCTTACTGAAGTAGTTCTGTATTTTCACAAATTCTCATCCCCAGAATGCTCTCTTCTGGCTGCTGGTGTTCTGTGTGGCCCTCATCACACTTCCCTCACTGAGGAAACCTCTGCCCTTTTATTTGTCGTTCGGTGTACTTTTGGCGGCTGTCACCTGTATGCCGGTGACGCAACCCCTGCCCTTGATTGCCCTCATCCAGTTCCTTCTCCGGGATCAGAATCGCCTCAGCATCCTGGTCTTCTATCTGCTGCTGGTTCTGCTCACCTGCATTACTGTAGCCTGGCAGATAGGCAGCTCGTCGAGGGCCAACACACGGGTGCGAAAGATCTTCCACCTCTTGATCGTGCTCGTCTATGTGCCGGGAGTGGTCTACGAGTGCGCCCTGCTGTACCTGGCTACTGGAGTGGCGTTGGCTGCATTTGTGGTGCTGGAGTTGCTGCGCGTGCTGAAGATTCCTCCATTCGCAGACAAGCTGGGGGATGCCTTCCGATCATTCAAGGATGAAAAGGATGCTGGCGATATGGCTTTGACTCCGTTTTGCCTGCTCATCGGATGCTCAATGCCCCTTTGGTTGACGCCGTGCCCATGCTCTGGCAGGGATGTGCTGGCCTTGCTCTCCGGAATTCTGGCCGTGGGTGTTGGTGATACTGCCGCCAGCGTCGTTGGCTCTAAATGGGGTCGCAGCAAGTGGGGAAGTGAGTGGTTTTATACTTCTATTATGTAGAATTTACTGAAGACTGTAAAAATTCCTTTCAGAATCCTCCCGTTCTGTGGAAGGCACCATCGCCTTTGTGGTCTCCATTCTTATCGTCGTCGGGCTGCTGGAATTCGCCGGATTGATGGCCATGACCCAGGCCAAATGGTTCGCCACCATTTTCGCGGCTCTCAACTCTGCTCTCGTGGAGGCCTTCACCGACCAGGTGGACAACTTGGTGCTGCCGCTGATATTCTACGCAATCGTGGGTCTGGCCTAAGTGGCCGCAAGTGGATGTAAATAATATGTGACGAATAGTAGCATTCCCCGGTGTATTTATGTGTAAATTATACTTAGCGTAAGGAAAAACTATAAATAAATAAAAATACTCTGCTCTGCGTGTAAAAGTTCAGCTTCTGTTAGTTAACACTATGTTAGCGCAGATAAGGGGGCTTTAACAGCGTTGGTGCAGTGCTTTCAACAGAATGTTAACAAACACGTGGGTCTTGGAAGTTCTTTTTTGGCAAAAATACAACTCTCAGGCCAACAAATAACACAATTCGGGCATTTCTATATAAAGTGCAAATACTGCAGATTTTTATTGTATAACAATGGTCATCGGATGATAAGTTCTTTATCGCCTGCGGAGTACTCCAAAGTTGACGTTCTGCCTGGCCCGGTATTTACACAGTATATACGGCGTTTTTTTGGTGGGTAAAAAAAGAAGGTCCAGCTTATTCGAAGAGAGCGAAGCCCATGTCGTCATCCTCGGACTCGGACTCCTCCTTCTTCTCCTCCTTCTTGGCCTCCTTCTTGTCGCCTCCAGCGGCGGCAGCGGGAGCAGAGGAATCAGCAGCAGCGACGGCACCGCCGCCTCCAACGGGCATGGAGGACAGCTTCTCGCGTCCCTCCTTGATGAGCTCCTCGATGCTCTTGCCGGCCAGCTCCTTGATCACCTTGGTCAGACGCTCAGTGTCGACCTCAATGCCCACGGAGCTGAGGATCTTCTCCAGATCGGCGTTGGCGGGAGAGTCCTTGCCGCCCAGGACAGCCAAAAGGTATGCAGCCACGTAACGCATGTTTAAGTCTTTATTTTTAATCGACACGAAACGTGATTAGCAAAAAACACAACTTTCCTTTGCAAGTTGACGAGCGAAAAGAGACGGAAGTTGGGGGTGAGAGCCAGAGCTGCAAAAATATCGATGTCCCTATCGATACCACCTATCGTCGTTGAGTTCTAGCGTCGATATTTTCCCAAGAGATGAAGATTGAATTACTAAATGGCTCTATTGAAGGATGAAGCTCGTTCTAACAGACTGTTACTTACTTAAGATATAAACACGCTTAATTTTCGCTCATATACGTGATAATTATTGTTTTTACATCATTTTACACGCAGACGTTTTTAAAAAGGCGATATATCGATGAAACATTAATGCTTATTTTTTCCGAAAGAGGTCGCTTTTCAGTTCATGGTCAGCTTAAGAGTGACCAGTTGCCGCGGAAATCCGCCCATTTTCTAACACTAGAAACGGTTTCCGCGCAAAATTCAAATAATGCGAGCAAAGAATAATATTACTAGTAATATTGACCATTCATTTTGATTTGCGTTTAGAAACATTTTGATTTATATTAAAGGAATATTTCAATAAATTTATTAAAAGTACCTAGCATGCATTAATTATTGCCAGGTCATATTTATTTATTTTATTTTTAATAGTAAAATCTTCAGCAAAATTCTAACACAGTTTTACCCAATCTCTCGAAATGTATAAAAATTCTCGAAACTGCACAAATATTTTCATTTTTCAATTTGGCTAACTTCATTTGCAGATTTATACCCAAAGAAGAACTAACTTAGAAAAGCTTTTCGAATTAAAATGAACTACTTTTAAAGTTTTTTTTTTTTAACTTTAAGTTGTCAAAGAAAATATCATATTCAAATATTTATTTAAGGATGTGAATATTTCAGGTCTTCAGTGTCCTAGTCAAAAATTTAATGATTCGCTGTGAAAATCTTAAATATTTAAACATAAATGCTGGAATTCAAATTTGTAAGTTTTACATAATTTAAATTGGTGAGAATATGTTAACTCAATATGCCTATTTGTTTGATTTGATTTTATTTATTTATTTAATATCCTATCGCTACAAATATATTACTTTGTTACTTAAATAAAAACTAATCAAATTATTATTTATTTTGTGTTTCCATAGATATCTTAAATTATTGTCTCTCTTATTCTATATTTTAAACAATTCCATTTTGAGGTACAATTTCAATTTAATTTTCCCGAAAGAAAACTATCACCAAATAACCGGAATTGCAAATTCCCAACATAAAAGATGAATGTTTTGTGTTTGTTTATATATTTAATTGTTGCTGTATATATATATATATTGTTTAATATAATTACAAATGTATGTATAAGTGTTGTTGTTGTACAAAATTTTGAAATTGTATAATGCATTCCTGAACTTTGTGTATCACATTTCGATTTGGGGGACTTTCCGTTCGTCCTCGAGAATCGTTTCACATTTACGGTCATCCGTCAGTTGATTGAATCAGCTATATATAAACATATATATATATATGTATAGTTGATCGGCAGTAATAAGTATATATCGCGACACTGTTTACACGTTACGTCTTACAACTACAAACATATTAAGGTATTCCTTCCACATTCCGGACCCGGATCCGGACACAGTAACTTAACTGACCTGAACTGGACTGGGGCGAAAAAAAGAAAACAAACTGCTTCACACACTACACTTAAAAAAGGAACATTGTAACAAGAACTTTGCGAGGCCATTTGTGGGAGGGGCTCTTGACTACATCCCCCAGCGCCACATCCCCCCACCACTGGCCCAGGGTTAGAGCGGCTCCTGTTGGAAGTACTCGTGCTCCATGCAGGCCAAGGCGGAGGGTCGCAGTCGAATGTCGTAGGAGAGCATTTGCTGAGGAAGCGAGAGCAAATATATATAAATTTGGAGAGCTATACACAGAAATAGTTTACTTACATTCAACAGATCATCGGCATACTCGCAGAGGTTGGGGCAAAAGTCACGGGGTCTCTTTGGATGCCGATTGGGGAAGTGCTCCCTGGCCACTGAGATGGTTTGCGGCCACTGCTGGTCTGTGGGTCGACCCGTCAGTCTGAAAAACACGAAGGAAATAGATTTACAGGTCACGAAAAGGGTAAACAGGTTCACCCACTCGAAGATGCGATCCAGCTGATTCTTTTCCGAGGTTCCCGGGAACAGGGCCTTGCGGTTGAACATCTCAAAGATGATGCAGGCAGCACTCCAGATATCCACGGTGCTGTTGTAGGACTGTGCAAGCAGAACTTCCGGGGCTCTGTACCACAGGGTGACCACCACCGAGGTGAGCTTCATCTCGCAGTCGTAGGTCTTGGCCAGGCCAAAGTCAGCGATCTTCAGGTGACCCTGCGCCGAGACCAGCAGGTTCTGCGGCTTCAGATCCCGATGGACGATCCGATGGGAGTGCAAAAAGTCCACGCCGGTGAGGAGTTCCCTTGAAAGGCGCTAGGAGAACAAAGAATATAAGGATCAATAAGGAGCTGGAACGGATTGACTGCACCCACCTGCACTGTGGCGGGCGACATGCCCGATTTGGGCAGCCTTTCTATGAGATCCGACAGATCCTGCTCCAAGTGCTCGAAAACCAAGAGAATCATCAGCTGGCCGTCGCGTTCCAGAAACTGGCATACTTCGAAAAGTCTGGAAAGAGGGGAAACACGATACACACACAATTATATATCAGTTTGTTTGTGTATGTGCGGAGGGGAAATGTTTAAATGTTGAGAGCGCAATTTCCAAGCTGTTATAAAATGCTGCTCAGCAGCGCCACTCTTCGAGTGGCCATACTTCGGCCACTTCTGGAACTAGGCAAAGCACTCCAGACAAACACACATGCACGCCTACGATATTCCGAACAAAGAGCAAAGAGTTTGAATAGCGTAAGCAAGCGAATAAGAGAAGTCCCCTAACAGAATGTTAAGCAACATTGTTGATCGTTCCTGCTAAATGTATTTTATTTGACTTGTTGACAAAATAAACAATTTTACATGGCCAGAATAATGTTACAGTTAATTGTCGCCTATTTTTCATTAAAAATAATAAAAATGGTAAACCTTTTAATGAAAATATTTTTTCAAAATAGTTTTCAGGCCACCACTTTACTTGTTTTCCTTCAAACCCAAAATACAAACTTTTGATTTCAAACAACATCGAACCACAACAGTAGCGGTCTTAACATACTGCTACTGCTGTTGTTCTCTCGAACATACGACATTCACGCTCTCCCTCTCTCACGCTGTTGATCGACTGTTTCGCAGGAGTGAGAGCGCAACACCAAGCCAAGTGAGGGTGAGTGAAAGAGCGCAATGCTGCCTATCGAGCGTTAGCAACATTATTATTTGGTGCTATCGAGTCTGTTAGGCGCGCGCTCTGTTAAGTTCAAATTTCAAACGGCTGCCGCAATGTACGTACAAAAAATCAGCGAATCTGCGAATGCACATTGACAGGGGCGTTATCAGCAGGAAAAGTGGCGCCGCCTCAGAGTTATTTGACAGGCATATGCCAAGAGCGTGGGTAGAGGGTGAAGAGGAGTAAGCCAGAAAACCTGCAGCGCCGGATCGGCGGCCTATATAAAGCGTGCAAAAGATAAACGGAACCGCTGCGCCAACTGACATTGTAGCGAGGTTTTTCAAATTAGTCGGCAAATAGTTGGGGCGCCACCTCGGCCTCAATATGTACCTACATACAGATAACACCCCTCAGGTATATAACAATTCTCCCGTGTTTGCGCCTTAATTTTCAGCTCAAATAAGGTAATATTCTTGAGATAATGACACTACTCACTTCACTATATTGGCGTGATCGCTGGCATTCAGCTGCTTCAGCAGGGCAATCTCCCTCAGCGTGGACATTGGGACTCCATTCTCGTTCAATGCGATCCGCACCTTCTTAATGGCCACTATCTTCCCGGTTTTCGTGTCTCGGGCCCTGAAAACCGTTCCATAGGCGCCTGAAAGCAACAAAAAAAGAACAAATAAAAAAGAGCACACGAAATTAGATCAAAATTTGCGAATGACGGAATAAAATGGAAATGCTAATCAGAAGCGCAAAGCAGGGGAGAGAGCGTACGACACGCCGGGCAAGGCCAGATAAGAACAAATAAAATTGCCGAAAATTCGCAAGACCAGCGGGGGCTGAGGAGGGACCAAAGGGGGGAGGCCCACCCAAGTCAGCTGTGCTGATAAGATGGGCGAATAATGCCGGCGATTGGTGATATCGTGGGCTCTTCTGCTGGCAAACTATTCCAGATTGCAGGAACTACAGGCGCAGGCAGAGACTCAAGCACACAAATTGGTCATCAATTTGGTTTTGATTTTATTATATAGAAAAATAAAAGCCACTTATCTATGACATATGAACCAATACAATTCTTTCGAGCATTTCGCATTCATTGGGTTATATTTAGCACTGAGCTTAAGGGGATCTATATAGAATTTGCTTTATTTTATTTGGTCAGAACTTCGGTAAGAAATAAGTTACTACCAGGAAATTGAACACTAAAATAAATATCAGTTATATTTCTATACAAAAGATGTACAGATTTTACTAGAAATAAGAAATTTAATTGGTCATTTGTATTACTGATTCGTATCTACATATATATCTATCTTTCAGGTATGTATCTTATTTCAGAACTATAACTATAGACATATATTAGCTTAAAAACTTATATAAATTAATATAATTTTAAGATTTCGCTTTGTGATGCTGCTTAGCTTGACAACAATTAAAATTCTGACGCTATTAAAACCTGATATATAATGATCGTACAACACGATCTTGGCTCTCTTTTTGTTCCGTGTGGAGAAAGCCGAAAGAGAATGGGAAGAGAAAGAAGAATCCCAATCAGAATCAAATGCCAGAGACAAAATGTTGTCACCGGAAATTTACGAGTATCGCCCGGACTGATGGACGGACGGAGACATGCGTGGGATACCACGGCAACGGCAACGACAACGAGACAAGACCAGACACCGGCTATTTTGGGTGACATTGACAGACAACGTAATAGACCAAGGGCACGAAAGGGGGAGGTTCGGGGGCCACCTGGGCCCGTGAACTGTGCCGCTGTTTCGCGAGCCAGGCACAAGGCCGAGAGCCCGACTTCGACTATTATTGCGACTTGCGACTCGTTTTCGTCGTCGGCTACTGGGCTCTCGATTTGATTTTGTCAAAATACGAAAAGATACAACAAAAACCCGAAAAATTGCGCACAGACCAAGGCACAAAAATAAAGAAACAACAATGAAAGGTTGGAGCGAAAGCGAATGGCAAGGGGCAATAATTGAATGAATGCGAACAGCGACACAGACGAAAAATGTAAGTGTGTGCCGTATAACAGATGAAACTCAGTGCCCCATGAGTGGCTTACCTTCCGTTTTGAACTGACAGTATCCATCATTAACATTTGCTCGGTGACGTAATTGATTTTCGGCCTTTATTTACACAAAAGTAAACGGTTTCGGCATTACTGACACAAAAAAAAAAAAAATAAAATAAAAAACGATCATGAAACACTTGTCAGAGCATCGATCCGGGATCAATATGACTGGGTTATGGGCGATATAAAAACACGTGGCTCTGAAAGGAACCTGAAAGTATGCAAGGAATGTGGGGAAAAGCCCCTAAAGAGGGAAGTTTTCAATAGAGAGGGGTTTACTAAGTAAATATTTCCCCTATTCCAAGAATTTTCATGCTTAATTAGTCGCGGTTTTATTATTGAACTCTACAAAAGCTTCGACTTGGATGACTAAGAGAGTGCCCTACACCTATGAGCCTGTAAATATTAAATTTTACAAAAAATCCACCCCAAAACTGCATAGGTCAATACCAAGTCGTTAAATATCCATAATTAGTCAACAAATTAACAAAAATCATTAATAAAAAACCACTTTTACTAGCAAATATCGGGTTTGGTTAAGCTTCATTAGTTCTCCAGCTAATAAACGCTTTAAGTAACCCTAAAAATAAGCCATAAAACTCCCTAGTCCAAGTTTGCAAACAAATTAAAACAAAATCTTAAATAATCCACACACACAATGCCTCAGTTCCACGGAGCACGATAGGTAAACACAGCCAGAACTATGAGAAACCCACCTTGCAACGACCTATCCCAACAACAAAATCCGCTTACCTGTGCCAATGATGTTGAGCTCCTCGTAATTAAACGGATCACCGCTGCCAAACTTCTTCGGCTGTGACATTTTCTGTCGCTTTGAGAGTGACATATAGGTGGATTTCTATTGGTTCAGCTACAGCTACCGATCTTGCTTCTGACTTGTCACAATTCGCCGGAATTTGGCATGAGTAGCGACGCTGGATCGCACGCGAGACTTAATATTCAGTGATTGCGCCCACTGTAAAAAAGTAGAAGCGATGCCGATTATCGATCTGTGCTAAGGTATCGATATGTCCTTCTGCCGCGTGCGATGGTTCTCGAACAGTCCGACAGGGAGAGAGAGAGGGGAAGAGAGAGCCCTTTACCTGTTGCCTGTGAAGATAACCCAAAACTCGCGATAAAGACTGGTGTGACAGGTGTTAATGGGGCCCCGAAAGAAAAAGAAGTCTGGGCTACATGCTCTCCTATGCTCGTTCTATCTATGGAGCACACACACACACACACAGGCAGGCAGGTCTCGCGGCGGTCGTTGAACTTTGGTTAATGTTTTCGTTTATTTGTACTTTTATTTTATGTCTAACCGATCGCACGAGAGCAATCGCCCAGCCTAGCTCTAGTTATGATTTATGCATGTTTCTTCTCACTTCCCGGACTCCCTCTTCTTTTGAGCGGCGTCTCCCTTTTGGGGCTTCTTTCGTGCATCCTGTTACTTTTGACAGCACACGGAACGCTACTTATTCTAGGATGACACTTGCTTTACTCTCGAGAGAGGGCGTGAGAGATAAAATGTTAGTAGCTTTCTATTTGTGTATTTCTTTGTACTATGATAATAAAGGAATTAACCGGAATTACTTCGCTCAGTGTACTTTTGGTTTTACCAGCAAGTTCCATGCCCGTTCGTATTAGCACCGAAAAAAGAACCCGAATAATTTGTTGTTGCCATTTGTCAATTAATTCTAATCGCGAGACAACAGAACAGCAAAATAATGCAACAAAAAGGCGAAAAAGCAACAAAATAACAAAATAATAAAGAGAGTGGGTAGATTTCTAGGAAACGAATTAGGAGAGGTGTATAAATCTCGAATAACTGTTGCACTAGTTGCTTTTGCTCTTCTCCCTATCTCTTTCTCTCTCTCGCTTCCACTGATAACCCACACACGCACGCTTCTTTCACCTTTCTGCTTCGGCACTTCTTAGTTTTTTTCCGGTGTATTTCAATGTCAATGTTACTGCTTTTTCGGCTTTGTTGTTGTTGTTGGTGTGTGCAAAATATTAGTTAAATATTAAAAAATGTGTTTTTTATTTGCCAAGTGACTCGCAATCGCACACTTGTAAGCACTCTAGTGATCTCACACACACACAGGCAAACATGTCCATATATGTTTGCATGTTTGTAGGTTTAATTTTTATTTTCGATTAATAATTTTTGACATTTGTTGATAACCAGCAAGAGCGCACACGATCGAGCACGGCGACGAGTAGCGAATGCGGTCGGCTGCCCGATTAATTAATAAATTCACTAAGTTAAAAAAACTTTTTACCAATATTCGTAAGACCGCCAGCGAGGAGTGTTTTTGTTGCAATGCTTAAGCATTTTTTCGCTTACGCGACGCTTACGATATTCGGCCATTACAGCGATTTCTCTTCGCTGTTAGCTAACGCCAGTTTACTCTTCGCCTGTTAGCGCGCTGTTAGTCCGCTAAAACGGTTAAATTTCGAAAGTGCTTTCAGGGAGTTTCGATCGCAGGTGGAATAATGCAATTTTTTGTGTTTTATTTTGATGTGTTTTTGAAGTTGAAATTATCCTTAGAAGTGAAAAACTTACGAAGGGACATTTGAAAATGATGTATATATTTTTATTAGATTTATTAAATTAAAGTAGCAGAAAAATGTGATAAATAAAACTATTTATTGCCGGTAATATTTATATTATTTAATTTAAACAAAATTAAACAATTAAATACTCACAATATCGTTTTTCAGTTCTTCTGTAGGAATATGACTAAAAGGACAAATTAAGAATAAATAAAGAAATGATTTGATTGATACAAAACAATTATACAGAAATTAAAAATTAAAAAAGAATATCTTATATTAATTTTCATGTTTTGAACGAATTTAATTTCTTGTAAATATTATTTCATGTGCTTTTACGTCACCTATCAAACGACAATACTATTTATTATTCTTGGAAGGGTTATTAACATTTTCTTCTTATTTATTAATATATTTTTGATTCCTCATATTATCTTCCCAAATGGCGGCATAAATCATAGTTTTCACACGGACATTTAAAATTAGTATAGTCTAGACAAAAATAAAATAATAATAAACAAAATGATAATATAACATAAAATATATAAATAAATTTATTATCAATCACACTTTATTATTTTGCACAATAAAATATACGAAGAAAAGTTTAACAAAAAAGCTAGCAATTCATCGTATATTTTATCACAAAGGTAGCAAAAAACAGGATTACTAAAAATATTTAAGAAAAACTATCTTTAGTCGTTTTTAATGTTAAAGGGATAATGTACAATCGTTCATATGTAAGCAAATTTTTTTTTAATTAAAAAATAAAATAGAAGTAAATCAAAATTAAAAAAGAATAGTACCAATTTTTACGCATACCACAAATTTTACACGAGTCTTACATTTTACTTTATTCATACACGTAAGACATTGTATTAGGTTCATGTCTAAGCTAATAATATCGATATAAAAAAGCTCTACTGGGAGGGGGGTTCGGTCTGAAGCCGCCAAAAATTCCAACAATTAAATAGCGAAAAATTATGTTTCAGTCAAAAACCGAAAGTTAACATCCTTAACCAATACCAGGGCCAGCAGCCATTTATTCTAGGCATTCAGTTGTATAGGTAATCCTCCTGAATATGTTTTTTGGTGGGGAAGTTCTTGCGCTGCAAACGGGACTAAAATGTATTTTGTTAATTATTAAATCCATTACATAAATGCAGATTCTAGTAAAACCTCTGATTGATGAAAACTGCATTTAGCTTTACTCAAATCTTTTTTTTCATGTTATAATAGGCGCAATTTCGATCCTTAAACCATTGCTTTGATGGGCTAGAGACACTCTTGAATTCTAATATTTTCGGGATTTATTTCTTATCTTCCTAGTAATCCTAATCCTAGATTTGTGCTTAACAACATATATAAAATTAACTTAATTAGTTTTACAGCTATAGTTTTAGGTATGTCTTATAAATTATATTCCTAACAAAGTAAATTATAAAGGTAAAAAAATTATAAATTTATTAAAAAAATTGTTTGGTTATCGATTTTAAAAATTATCTATAAATTTCTTAAGAATCTTAAAGTTTTTAAAATATATTTTCTTTTGTAATTGACCAGTTCAAAATATTGGCCAACCCCTTAATTTATTAATTAAAACCTAGAAAGGCACGCAGTGGTTCTATCTGCTCCAGGTGTTCTTTCCGCAAACTTGAGTCTGCAACAATAAAACCCAAGCAAACTTACGACGGTGTTGGTTGTTGTTTTATTCTGGTATGATTTGAGATACTTATATAATAACTATTTTTAACGAAACGGATTTGCCGTCAGTTGAGATACTTTTCTTATACAAAGCAGTGCAAGATGTGCTGACAAGCAGTTGAAAGCAGTACATAAAGCAGTTGTTATTATCAAACTCGACAATTTATTTTAATTTTTACACTAGGCTTATGTCTAAGCTCCAAAAACCCGGAAAAAATTGAAGTTGGCAAAGCATTGGAAAGCAGTGTAATTAGGCGAATATTTTTATAGTATACCGATTTTAGTTAAAAAAAAATAATTTTTACATATTAAGTAATGCACTGCTTTAAAATTCGATACAGGAAAAGCTCAATTGGAGCGTTTTCGATGTCGAAAAAGCTCGCCCTAATCGGAAGGCGCCAAAATTCAAACAAGTATTGCGAAAAATCTTGTTTCAGTCCAAAACCAGCAGTTAACACCCTTAAACAATACCGGAGCCTAATTAGCTTTGGCAAAATTTCCATGATCTTTGGCCAGAGCAAAACAAATTAGGGCCCAAATCAAATTAGAGCTTGGCCGTCCCAGTGGAAAGCGTGTGACGAAGCAGGCGAGGTGATAATTAACCCGCGATGGGGTCTAAATCCACAAGATGACGTACCGAACGAGAGCCCGAAGTGAAAAGGCAAACAGTGAGTGAGCTGAGACCAGGATGAATGGCTGCTGGGAAATTGAGATTGAGATGTTAGTTTGCCTGGAACGTGCCCCTTTTGTCACCTCTTGGGGCGCCATCCCAGCAGCTTCTGTGATTCAGTGCATCCCAATTAGCACCTCGGTGAGTCGCGCACTCCTCCGCGGAAGTCAACGCCCAGTGGCGGGAACATATCTTAGCCAATTAGAAGGCCTTCATTTCCGACTAATCCCCGGTGATTCAGGGGGGATGAGGCAAAGGATCGGCATGTCGCCGGACTTGTAGCGAAGCCTGATAAGAACTTTATTTTGTTTTTCACTCTCTGACATTTGTGACGACCCGCTTATCGCCGGGCCATTTGTCTTATTGCGTTTCAAACCGGCTTCGAGCCAAAAAACTAATTAAATGAAATTTATTGAGCAAATATCATGGGCGAAATCACTTTGCGCTCTGGCTAAAAATACCAAAAGGCTAAGAAGAAACAAATAAACACCGAAAGCCAGGTGAGAGTCTAAGGTGGGGGGTGGCACTCTCCGAAAAAAAAAAAAACGCAACCGGTTGGCCATTGACACGGCCAAGACGGGTCTGCTAGCCACCGAATAAGTGGCTTTAGCCACTTCAGGCGGGACCAGCGTCACAGCCATTCTCGATCTTGATCCGATCTGCCACTGATCACGTGCGGCAGGCGGCAGGGGGTGCGGTGCTCCAGCCGAGCGTGGCTCATTACCATTGCCATTAGCTTTTTAACAAGAACCCGCGGCCTTCGAATTCCCCTCCTCAAGCATGAAAGCCAAGCTCAAGTGCCAGTTGACAATTTTCCAAGCATGCCCTGGCCTAAACACACACAGCATAGCCAGCAGACATGCGTCACCGAGCTCGGCGATTTGCATAACTTTGAGTTTGAGCTTGGGGCCCCTCGGAATTGGTTCCGACGCTGATCCGATCCGATCCGATTTACGACCTCACCTCCCCCTGGCAGTCTCTTCCGTGTTCCAGTTCCAGTTCCTCATCCTGGGATTAAGATCTCAGATCGGATCTGTTGATTAGTAAGTGCGTCATGGAAAAAGTTTAATTAATTCCCAACCGAAGATCGCCTAATGCCCGGCACAAACAAACACCGCTGACGCATATGTGGCGCTGATCCCCCTGGGAAGAGCCGAAGAAGCCCCCCTCAGGCGTTAATTACCTGAGCCAGCTGGCTGCTCTCCAAAAGCCGCTGCAGTTTGGCAATATTCCGAGTCCAAGCACACTTGCTCTAAGGCTACGCCGCGATATCGGCAACACTTAGCAGGCGAAACCCGTTCGGCATACGAATCCGTCGACGCAGGCCGTATAAAAGTGAATTGTGGCGAAAATTCTGAACAGTTGAAGCGCACGCTCAGCGGCGACAGCATCGCATCGAGATTAAACTCAAACAATAAAAAACGGGGGCCAACAAGGTGTTAAGCGGCCACTGATAACGACTAAGCCCACAAAGACAGCGCCAGCGATTCAGTACGATTCCGACGCTACGCGAGTGAACACAACCAACAAATTGGATTAACTTCGACTTGTGTCAAGTGCCTGAACCAGTTAGCAAACAGGATACATTAGCCAATTAATTAATTAGGCCATTAAACGAACGGTACCCAGGCAAAGATGTTCGCATACTCCCTACAAGTAAGTATCTCGCGGGGCTCGGATTCGAATTGAAATTTGAAATTTATGAGCCAAACACTCAGGCCAGCAGAGAAACGTGTTTCGGCCATTAACATTTTCAACCGAAATTCACAAAATTAAGGCTGCAAAACAAAGACCAGACAGACGGCGTACTCTGATTATTTCGGCAAGGCCAAACGCATTATCGAATCAAGTTATATTCGTTATTCTATTTCTATTCCTACCAAGATCGGCTGTGAGCTGTGATGCTGTGATCTTGTGATCTTCATGAGGAAGTGTCATAAAAGTCTCCGGCTTTATGGCCTGGCCCTCCTTCCAATTTGCACTTGATCTTCAGTGTGAAATCTTAAATCTTTAATCTTAAGTCTTTTATCTTCGATCTGCTATTTTCGGATCCTGTTGGAAGCCTTGAGCGGCTTAACCCTGAACCACAAAAGCCCAAAAAACAACCGGTTACACGGCCGCAATCTCAATCTGTTGATCCTCTCCTTTTTGGCCCGCTGCTGATTGAAATTAATTTGTTTTCTGTCTGCGGTTAAGGTTTTACATAACTCAAAAAGCCAGCGAAAGAAGTGCCAAATGTGAATCATCCATCATTGGGCTTCCAGGAATATAGTATAGGATCGAAAGGCATTAGCATACAGCATATATTATTGGGGATGTGGAGAACTAGAGAGTGGTGCATCCGGTTAGACGGCGCCTGGAGATCAGCTGGGTTCTCGGTTCATGCTCGATGACGCCTACCAAATTCGAGACGTGCTCATGAATATTTTACGTGCGACTATAAATTAGATTTGATTGCGGTTATATCATTGGCTCTGCCCCTTCTCCCTCTTAATTCAAATTAATTATTGTATGCTAATTCACAGCATAAGCGCTAAGAGCAGACAGGTTCTGGTTCTGGCACCGCTTGGTTCTGCCGCTGGCCTCCAGCGCGATTCACACCTTCTTTCCACTCTGACTGACTGTTTCCTTCCCGTGTCCTCTATTGCAGGTCAGCTCTGTGATCCTGCTGGTCCTGGCAGCGATGGCCAGTGCAGTGCCAGCTCCCCAGCAGGAGGTTCCCCACGCCCTGCTGGACATCGAGACGCCCAACCAGTTCAACTATAGCCCCTCGCCGCTGGCCCAGCCGGATAGCCTCAGGTCCAAGCCGTACTTTGACTTCCTGAGCACACTCTACGCCCACGATACGGCCAAATCGAACCTGTTCCGGCCGTACAGCCGCCAGCGCCGGGAGGCGGAGGCCGTGGCAGCTGTGGAAGCCAAGAAGCTGGATCGCCCGCGCCGGGCCATCGTCTTCCGACCCCTGTTCGTGTACAAGCAGCAGGAGATCCGCAAGCAGGAGATCAAGGATAGGAATGCCCAGAGGCGTCACGACCTGAACCGCCTGTATCGCCTGTAGTCCTGCTCACGGTGTGTCCATCCAGCCAACCCGGGATGTTGGCCATCTACAGGGTCCTCTAGCACTTAGCCTCCACTGTGTCCTAGCCTTAAGTAATGCACTGCAGCACGACGAGAGCGCACTCATCGCTATATTATATATATATGTACTCCATTCGCACCGCCTCACCACCACCCACATCCTCGTAGCCCTAAGTCCAGTTGTTTGTTATGCAATTTGTTATCGCGACGTTTGATTAAAGCTAACAAAACTGATTCTGATACGAGCGGCGGTTTCTATCGGGGGGAATCTCCAAGCGGGGATTTGAACAAGCTGTTATCGCCATAACTGAACAAATAAGAAACAATAAGACCCATGTGACTGGATTAGGATCTAATTATATTATAGCAGCGCTTTAAAGGTTATCAACCGGATGTCAATGTCGGCTGCTTCGGTCCATAAAAAAGAGGGTTTATGTTTCAGGTTTGCACTTTCCAAAAATACTATATTTTACAAGTCTTATTAGAAGTTAATCCTCATTCGCCCCACACGATATTCTCGATCCAGTCGGTGTAGAGATGCACCTTGGTGTAAACACTGGGCAGTTCCTGAACGCCACACACTATGCCGTAGGATGTGACACCAATCACTTGCTTGAGGCATGAGTACACGGGATGCTGGACGAAGACCGGCCCCCCGGAATCCCCGTAGCAGGTATCCCCGCTGCTGCCTCTAGATCCAGCACAGAGCTGAGTTCGCACATCGATCTTGTGGCTCAAGCGCTCGCTGCACTGCTGCTCCTCAAAGCGATCCAGGGTGACCTTGAGGAGATGCGAGGAGGCCTTGCCGCCCTCCGAAGTGGCGCCCCAACCGGCGGCCGTCACCTGCAGATACTCGTTTCCGCTGGCGGGGGGCAGGCAGGCGGGTGCCACGTACTCGTTGAAGGTAGCCTCTTTGTCCAGTTCGAGGAGAGCAATGTCATTGAAGCGGCCCCCAGTGTCGTAATCCTCGCCATAGCCGGGATGCACCACATAGTTGACCACCGAAAAGTCCTGGGGCCGGGCATCGTCCTCGTTGCTATTGTAGTCCAGCTCTCCCAGTCTCACCACATACTTGGGACAGTCGTAGTTGGGATCCAGGCGCTGGGCTTTCGTCCTGGAATGAGTCACGACATAAAAGGAATGGGATTTTATGAGAAAATAATAATTGAAATATACTTCTTAATAAATTAAAACTGGCTACAAATACATATATTTGTTGGTAGCAATTAAACTGAATGGAAATTTAAGCCTTCTGAAAAACCATTTTGACAAATATCATGTTTTAAACATGATGCTTTTCTGTTTGCTTTTGTTTTTGAGAACCACAATGGTTATATACCTCTAAGATAAATAATTTATGGTCTTGATACACAAGAGTGAAGGAAAAGAATTTCATTGACTAATTAAAAACAAAACATTTATTTCCTTTAAATTATTTTGTTTTGGAAAATTTTAAACACTCAGACCAAAATCCAATTTAATATTTAATCGGTGTGTTTACTTACTCACTGGTCTCCAGGCAATGGGCGGCGGTTAGCACGAACTTGGGATGAATGAGGCTGCCACCACAGTCCCATTGAGTGAGTGGAGAATTTTTCCTACGCTGCCCCAGCAGCGCCATAAAGGGAAATTCGCGGCCCTCGGCCTTGGCGCCGCCCACAATAAAAGGCGTGGAACGGCAGGAAGCTCTTATCTCATTATAGCGGCGACATTCTGTTTGTAAGACATTGTATGAGAGGAAAGTCTTAAGAATGTCTCAATTCAAAGAATTCATTAAACTTATTTTTCGTGTTACTGACCCTTCTCAAATTTCCTGAGCCTGACGTCGGCGGATAATGGCTGCATCTGGCTTTGCATATTAATTGGCAGTGGACAGCAAACAATGTCGTTGAACTCGTCGCAATATTTCACAAAAGGTCCGATTGAAGCCAGGTTATGAAATATGGTCGGGCAGTCGCTGAGCTCCTTGCACTCCCCGGTTCCATTCTCGCAAAGTTTCAAAACAGTATGGCCGAGGACTACGCCCAAAAACAAGGGAGTCAAAATCGACACTTGCATTTTGGCTGGTGACGCGTTTCAAACTGAACGAAAGTCAACTTCCGACTCGAGCTTAAGCTGACTGATAAGGAGAATGGGGTTTTTTGTTTCCGGTATCATTCGAAATCGAACGTTTATAAGTTTAAGAGAAGATGGTAATACTTGCCCTCTGCTTGTATACGACTATTTTCTACAACGTTTTGAAGCTAAATTAAATCAATTTATTTTTTGAATTTAACTGCTGGAATTTTAAGTGTAACTGAATTCTGAGTGCTTCTAAATACCATTTTAGAGTGGACCGCGGTGTACTCAGGTTCACGAAACGAAAGAATAATATACTAGAAATTTTTGGTATATTGAGAAAGTGTGTTGTTCAAGAGAAAACAAAATGTAATAAAACACGTCGTTCTGTGCTTTTTTTACAGTTCCTTTACACATTTTAAATTATTTTATCACTAAATATAATAAAGCAGACACATAATATTTAAATATACACAAATGATACAACATCGTTTGAGTTATCGGTAGTGTTACCATGTGAGCAGTTAGTATTTTTGGCCCACGGTTTATTTTAGCAGTGGTGGCCTGGGCACACTGATTTTAATACTCTTTCCGTTTTGTGCACGAACCAAAAAAGATGGCCGATGTAAATATCTTTGAGGAATCCAATTAAATATTTGGCATCCGTGCGGGAATCGACCGAAATACAGTGCGAAATGAGCTCGGTGGTGTTTCACGCACGGCGGCAGATGTTATTTTGGAGTTCTTCAGTGCAATTTTCCCGCAAAATGGCAGCTATATTGACTGTGTTTTTCTTTTCCTTTGATTTTTGCGAAACAGCAAGTCGATGAAAATCTGAAGAAGAAGCGTACCTTCAAGAAGTTCACCTACCGTGGTGTCGACTTGGACCAGCTTCTGGACATGCCCAAGTGAGTTGGATATTGAAATATCAATAATGCGTCCCCTAACCGGCGCTCTTCTTTCCCGACAGCAACCAGCTGGTGGAGCTGATGCACAGCCGCGCTCGCAGGCGCTTCTCCCGCGGCCTGAAGCGCAAGCCGATGGCTCTGATCAAGAAGCTGCGCAAGGCCAAGAAGGAGGCGCCGCCAAATGAGAAGCCCGAGATTGTCAAGACCCACCTGAGGAACATGATCATCGTCCCCGAGATGACCGGCTCCATCATTGGTGTCTACAACGGCAAGGACTTCGGCCAGGTGAGGAATAATTTTTAGGCGGTTTTCGTGACATGATTTGGGGTTAGAAATTCAGATTGAATAGAAAAATAATAATGTTCAACGACGCAGCAAATAACTGTTGTTGCTTATACCTCCCGGTGACGCATTTGTAGGGGTGAAACTATTGAAGAGGCAGTTCATTTAAGACAAAATGTGTAGTTATTATAGTGAACAAGTTGGATACTGCACTAACAAAATGCAAAACATAGTTTTATCGGTAAATCTTCATTGAATTTTCTATGAAAATCATAGCCTAATTGTTCAGATTTTCATCTAAAAGTATTAACTCCCAACCTCTAGGTCACGAAAACTTGCCCATCAATGTTACCTAGTCTCAATGCCAGATATCTAATTCGAAATTTCCTTCATCCCACAGGTTGAGGTCAAGCCCGAGATGATTGGCCACTATCTGGGAGAGTTCGCTCTGACCTACAAGCCCGTCAAGCACGGTCGTCCCGGTATCGGTGCCACCCACAGCTCCCGTTTTATTCCTCTGAAGTGAGCGCTGCTCATCTTTATTTTGGGATGTTGATGCGTAATAAATGAAACGTACTTTTATAAGAACTATGTTGCGTTTCCCTCACCCGCCCATCGCAAGTAAAGGAATGGATAAAACTTAAGAAATGTACGTTATCTATTTATTGGAACTTATAAATCAGTGAGTGGCTGTGCGAACCCAAAATGGGAGCTATCTGCGCTGGCGGCGAGCGATATTGTGGCTGCTGCTGCTGGTGCGGTCATAGGCGGTGTCTTTCATAACTGGGGCACTCCGGGGACTCCTGCTCGTCGTCATCTCGCTGACATCGGCCGATCCGTAGGCGCTGTCTTTAACTTGAGAAGCATACGGGAGATTAGCATAGCTCGAGGCCCGGGCATCGCAAAGCTCTGAAAGTGCGGCAAGGATTAGTAACTAGCCGGCGGTTGTCATCGCCTAAAGAAGGAGTTGTCTTTTGGGGTGAGGCCCGTGGATGTCTGGAGGTGCTGGTTGAGCTGCTGCAGGCTGTGGCTCTGGCCCATGTTAAAAGCGCCCAAAGCGGGATAAGCGGCGGTTACGATGGAGGACTTGAGGATGCTTCGGCTGGAGTTGCGGGTGCCCACTCCGATTGAGTTCTTGGCGGCGGGAGAGGTGTTCACATCGAAGGTGGTTAGCATGGGATTGCTGCTCAGCGAGCGCTGGTTCAGCCGAGGATCAGCCTCACCTAGACGATTCAGCTCCGTCTCCATGGAGGTGTACATGGTCATGTTGCTGGCCAGCAGATCCTGCCGCGAGCCCAGCGTCAGCAGGCTGTCCGCATTGTTAAGCGTGGAGGCTGTGGTGCTGTAGTTGGAGGAGGGACTGGCGGACTTGGAATACGACATGGCCACTTGGCCCATTTCGCTGGGACCCTGCTGCAATGCCCCCGTGCGTGGGTCGAAGTGCTTCTGGGTGGCATCCTTAAGGGTGCCCTTGATCTCTTTGGTGCTTTCCGGCGGGCTGGCCGGCTTGCGCAGTGACGAGATGTGGCCGGGCAGCGGCTCCCGGGAAACTGATGACGATGGAGAGGCGGAATTGGTCTCCTCGTTCTCTTCCTGCAATGGTGGATGAAAGGAGTTTATGTGATAGTCAAGCTACTTGGGTGCTAAAGAATAGATTTCGTGACGCTTAATGTGAGTATATCCCAAGAGAATTCTTGGTTAATCTCAGAACAATGCCTTTATTTTCTAAAGACAATCGAAAAAACTTGGCAAGTTGCCAATTAATTAAAATTAAAGGTTGTTCTGCCATGTTTTTTCAAGATCAGGTAATTTTAGCTGCTTGAAAACTTAATCCATTTTAAAATACGTGTAAAGCTCACCTCATCCTCCTCTGTAATGATGGACGACTCGATCCAGTCTTTGATGCGGTTCTTCTTCTGTTGGCGATCCACATTCGTCTCGATCCCGCAATCGGCCAGAGTGTACAGCAAACGATTCTTCTCATCCGGACTGCTGTGGAAGGAGTACATGGACGGACAGAGCTCATCGGTCTCGTATTCGGCCATCTCCTTCTGCGCAGTCTTGGCCAGCCAGCGATCGTCTAGGAACTTGGTCACATCGGCCAGGCTCTTCGGGCGGTTGGAGATCCTGGCGAAGAAGCGCTTGAACATGCGCTGGGCATTTGAGGTGAGGAGCTTAAACAGCCGAGGAGTTCGCCGCAGGGGCATCATCATAAGACCACCCTGCCAGGCCAAATATCGCACATATCGAGGATCATCAGAAGCAGCCTTCTGCCAGGGTAAGCAGCCAGTTAAACACACAAAGATCACGATTCCAAACTGCCAGACATCGTGGCTGGGATCGGCTCTGAAGTAAAGGGTAATTTAGTTAATGGGGAACATTGTTACCGGCTCTCTACTTACTTGTAACTGCCCTCGGGCTTGATTTCTAATACTTCAGGCGGACTGTAGGGCAGCCACTCGTTCCGCCGCTCCACAGTGGAACCTGTGGGAAAGGACTCGCCGAAATCGCAGAGCTTGATGCGCTGGAAGTCCGAGCGATAGATAAGGACATTATCCAACTTAATATCCCGATGGACTATGTCTCTGCAGGAAGGGGAAAATATGTACAATTAGAAGGGTTCGAAATCTTCTGTATGGATTTGTGTAAATAGTTAAACTTACTTTGAATGCATGTAGTCTATGGCCGAGGCCAATTGTTTGGCCACACGCTTACTGTAAACCTCGCCCACGCCCGAATCGGTCACGTTCGATGTGAGATCCCCTGAAATTAAGAAATTCTATCAAATTGCTGATTCCATAGAATATATAGTGCTAAGACCCACCTAATGGAGCATATTCCTGGGTAAATACGTAGAAACCCGCCGTCTCAAAGGCCACATCGTAGGTGGTCACTATGTGTCGGTGCACGCCCAAATGGAGTCCGTAGTGGAATTCCCGGTAAAAGTCTCTTAGGGTCACATATGGCTTGGGTACAGCTTTCAGGACCATCTCCGTCTGGGATCCCCGGTGCTCAACCAGCAAGATCTTCCCGAACCATCCCTCGCCAACGATCTGAATGATATCAAACTCGTCCACAAGCTGGATCTATATATAGATGACATATTAAAATAGCTGTGATTGCGACCAGAAAACTACACCATCAATGTTTTCGAATTGGTGTGTGATGAAACTTTTTGGGAAACCTGTCGGTATTAATTAATTAGCCAATAATTCTGGTCAACTAAGAAGAGAATGAAACAGCCTCTTTTCCAACTAGTCTCTGTTTTAACTTAAATTTTTTAGATATTTAGAGTGGATGAAAAGTATTCTAAATTCAGCTCCGATTAATAATAGTTCCTGTTCATAAATTGACTCATTCCCAAATGGCTTCCTGTTCTGAAAAATCAAAGAGCAGAGCTTGGTGCAATATGCGCGCCTCGTTTAAGACCCACCTCAACTATATCGGAACAATAAAATATACAAATGTACAGATATTATGTATATATAAAGTGTGAGCGAGAGAATCGTGTATATATAGTGGCGTTACCTAGACCTATTAAACATTACTGTATTCGAGACCGAGACGATGCCCATTGCTGTTTGTGTTTAATGATCAGAAATCTAATCGTTAACATGGCATTTTCCCCGATGTGTTGTAGACGATTTCCCGGGGAAGAGATTATTGGCAGATTGCCCATCATAACGCTCAAGACGCGACTGGGCCAAGTCGAACTCTTAATACCTTTCTATAGCTATTTGTTTATTGGCTGGATCATAAATGGAGATTGGGATAAAACCAATTAAAGCCAGATGGACTCACTCACCTTCTCCAGTTCAAACTCTCGGATCTTGTGGATGTGTCCACGTGGTTTCTTCGACATTTTGACTGTTTGCAAATGTTCCTTCCTTGGGTAATGGCTTTTGGCTTTCGCCTCAGTTCATATCACTTGATTCACTTGCAATTCTGCGGAGCTTTGTCCATGAGCAGGCCAATAAAATAATTGAAACAGTTTATGTACGCGAATGTATCTACCAGAATGTATCTACATATTTACACTTTTGTATACAAGACGGCGTTGTAAATATTTATAGCGACAGCAGCAACAGCAGCAGAAGCAGCAAAGGAAAACATTTCTATATCTGTTGGATTCCTTTATACGCGCTAGTAGCATCTTTATTTATGTGCCTTGTCTTTTGGCTTTTGTTGCTTCTGCTGCCGTTTCTGCAAAAGTAAATCAAGAGATGAATCCGAAATTGATCGGGCCTTTCTCGCTTCCTGGTAAACGGACATGGACCTATTATTGCACATCTAGTGGAAATTCACCATAACAAATACGGGTAATCCGCAGAGCAGCGCGTGCACGTATAAATATTTGGACACGTACACACCGCACACACGGACACGAGCGGAAGAATTCGAAAGAATCGCTCGCCAGACGGCAATAAGTTTTTAGAACCAGGCCGCACAATTCTTCTCGTCACTCTCCCCGGCTTCTGTTCAGCCCTGCTCGTTTCTGTTTTGATGTTTGTTTTCTCTTTTCGCTTTATGCATAATATCAACAGCTAAATTAAAAATAATGCCCGCGCCTGCCTCTTATATAAAAACCTTTCGCGAAAGTAGCTTCTGCAGATTTTCGCCAGCGGCGGAATGAATTCGCGTCTAATTTATCCAGCGAACGCACTATATCGACTCGCATTTCCACACGCACTGCCGCAATTTTGTCAAGTGAGCTGGCAGCACTCTCCGCATATGTACATATGTGGGAGTATGTATTTATACAGCTGCACCTGCAATTAAATCCGCGGTCTGCTCTGCCACAACGCATCCGATGTTCACGAGTGCCCGTTGCCAACTGCTCTCGGTTGGGATTTAAAAAAAGATATTCCGAGCACTGCACGCGAGCGTTTTCGAAAATGTTTTCGAAATATGTTTGTGCTGCTATTGGGAGATTTTGAACGAGAGAGGGCCTAGGAGGAGAGACCGTTGCACAAGAATATAGCCAGAATAGAGTAGGGCTAACAGAATAGAGAGGTCTTTACAATGATTGACCCCGTTTAACCCCTAGATTTTAGAAAATAGGAATCTAACATTGTTATATGATGCTTTTCGATTTTTATTATAATTCTGGGTAAAGAATATATTTATTTATATGCAATTTTTAACTTTAGCCATAATAATCCACACAGTAAATACCTTTGAACTACACAAACTATTTATTTCCCCTTAAAATTTTATTATACCCTTGCAGGGTATTACAGCTTTAGTCAGAAGCTTGTAAAGTAGTGAAGGAGTCATTTCCGACCTTATAAAGCGTATATGTTCTTAAACAGCATCAACAGCCGAGTTGATTTAGTCATGTCAGGTATACAAAAAATCGACTACATTTTTCAAAAATGTCGTTAAATTTACCAAAAATTAACAAATTGTAAATTAAGAAATAACTCAGAATGCAGAAGCTAATAAAAACTAGCACAAAATGGCTTTCCAAATGAAATTAATGCCTTTTTGACAAATAGATAAACTATTTAAATAATAAATTCCAAACTGCAAGTTCATGCTAACTTTGGCTCCCCAAAGATACCTTTCCTTTCTTGTTTCAAACTAATTTAATTCTCAAAAATCACCATTCAGCGCGTTAACATGGCGCTGTTAAAAGCCTCTCCAACCAACAACAGCAGCCTCCTCGGTTAACAGCGCACACACAGTGAATCTCTGCACCAATACAGCACAGCGGGCATGTACACAAGAGCATCACGTATACGCACCGTTGCCGTGGTATATGTAAGCCAACTCTAATTGGTCACTTCCGTTCCGGTTCCGTCGACGTTTCCTTGGCGCATGCGACTTTCAGGCTTTCAGTTTGGGGACTTCAGCTCTAGAGGTTCAACTTCTCCGCCACCGCTGCTGCTACTGCCGCTGCTGCGCTTGACACACACACAAAAAACTTTGCCATGGCACATAAGTGCTGTGTGCTCTTCGAATGTGTGTGTGTGATAAGAGATGCAGCCTTTATAACCACTTGTCGCGGACTATAAAAGTGGCAACTGGCCAGCAGCCATTGGCAAACGCTCGCATGTCACCGAAGGCGCAACAGCTCCGATTCGATTCGATTTCGATTCTGATTCCGATTCAAGTTGAGAAATTTCCCATAAAAATACATATCTGCTGATGAGTGTGAAGTGAATTTCGGTCTGGATACTGTTTTGTGGAGCTCCTCGCCCAGTTTTCTATATATTTTTGGACAGTCTCAAGGATTACTTAACAATGGATTGGTGCAACTGTAACATTTGAGCTTGATATTGTCTAGGTAAGACGGTGAAATAATTTTAATTTAAATAAAAGTTGCTTACTTGCTTACTTTAATTTTATAATATTGTAAAGTTAAGAAAAATACTAAAAACAGTTTTTTGAATTCACAATTCCAATTTAAAAGTGCCTTAAATTTCTGTAAAAGTGTTACAAACTGGAACTGTTTCTCAGATTCTAGGTACTCCTATCAAATGGAGAAATATTTAGTTTACAGAGATTTTGTTAAGAATTTCGTTCTCAAGAATATTATTAAATAAATATTTAAAGTTTAAAATAATCAAAGAAAATATCAATACTTAAAGTCACCATATTTACCATATTTACCATATTCATCATATTTAGAATAACAATCCAATTCTAAGTGTTATGCTTAGAATTGAAAGATGAATTTAAAAGGAACGTGATTGCAAATAAATTAGCCTTAATATGTGCTTATTTATAACTAGATTTTAGGTTGAGTCTTCATTGATTAAATAATTTAATTATTACTTTAGCCTAGTAATAAATTTTTCAATTCTACTCACAAAATGTCCGGAAATATTTACACAATTGCTGAATGAATTCCCCAACAAGCAGCCACATTTTATTTATAAATTTTTTACTTTGTAACTTCTCCTAAAGGTCTCTAGTTTGATCATTTCCAACCACAAGTGCAAGCTCTTGATCGAATCATAAATAAACAGTTTTTATAATTGTAGTTGCTCATAAATAAGCCCCGAGTAGCGGCTTAGCCCGCCGGGCACTTGAAGCACTCAATCTGCATTCCGCTTAATTGATCACAGCTCTGGGCAATTAAAGTCAGCGGGGAAGAATTAAGTAGATCAGATTAATTGTTTGACGTGTTTGTGGTTTCATTACACGCAAAGATTCCCCGAGAGTTCCATATACATATATGCACATACAACATCGTAAATATATATACTTGTTCTGTGGTGTGGATGGGTTGGTCAAGTGTTTGCTGGCCAGTGTGTTTGGACATGCCACCTGTCGTATGCGTAATGTGCCAACGAGCTCTTCAAGGGCTGGGTGAGCACATGTCGTGGCCAAACAGGTTTCAAGTGGCCCTGGACACACACTCATTGAGGTCCATGGATTTACTGAAGAGTAGAAAGATGGGCAGGGATTGGGACCTAAACGATTCCGGGTTGATATTCGGTCGGGGGATATATGTATATTCGAATCTGGAAGAGCTAACTGACCCATTGAAGTGTTTCGATTTCACACAGATTTCAAAGTGCGGCGGCGGGAACTTTAGCGTGGTCGAATATCGACACGATTTGGGTCAAGGACACGACGGGTTATATAGTCGCAGATGTCACCAACGGGACAGGTATCCAAATCAAAGACGCCCACGCCACACGATAACGATAACAATAGCATCAGCGACGAGCGGGAAACATGGAGCGGCAAAGTGGATTTTTTATTGTCGGTTATTGGATTCGCCGTCGATTTAGCAAACGTCTGGAGATTTCCCTATTTGTGCTACAAAAATGGAGGTGGTAAGTAGTAATTCTTATATTTTATTAAACCATTTCATTGCGTCAATCCGAATTTATATAAATTCTCGAAAATGTGGTACAACTTTATAGTTTTCAATTTGAATAGATTTTTGTTTTTGGTTTGATTTTAATTATATAATACATATTGATATAGTGTCCAAAGTATGATACATTTTAGGATAAATAAATTGGGTTTCTAACATATTAAGCATACTTAAAAACACCCTTTTTATTGATTTAAAAACCTCTAGAACCTCTTAAAAAGTTTAAAAATAACAGAATTTTCTTGACTGGAAATGAAAAAACGGCTGTATAATTTTTCTCTGTGTGAACTGGCCAATTAGGGGACAAAGACATTTCGTGAATCGCTCCGGCTGAGTGAAAATAATTTATATGGCTTTACACATCATTGGGCTCGCCACGGAACCCGTCGCTTTCCGCTCTCCGCATTTCGCACTCCGCATTTCCCTTTCGGCCTTGTTAACACTTTGTCAAAGTGGTGCGAAGTGCCGCAACTGAGGGGGGACGGAGGCAGGCTTGGAGCTCATATCCTTTATGGAGTAGCAGGAATAGAGGGGGAATGGACCCGCACACTCGACTCGAACACTTACTACGCTTCCTGATCCTCACCGTCGACGCCATCATTCAAAACAATTCCAAAAGTTAAGTGCTTCTGTATGACAACTAAATCTGGCAGTCATAATCGCATTTGGCCTGCTTACTCTTTACCCTCCTCGTGCACTCGCTTTCACCCCATTCCCGGGCAATATGTCAGCCGGCTGATGTGGAGTTCAGAGCTGTGCTCTCTAGGCTTTTGTTGGCGGAGCACTTTCCCCATCGCATTGTGGGAAATTCATGTGCGAAACATGTCTTCACCCCATTTTCCCCTGATGGCGGCACTTTCCCGCTGATGCGTTGTGAATGGATTGTGGCTCCTTGCACGGGCCGGGCCCTTCGATATAGTTATTACTATTTTATTATGATTCTTATTTTTTTTGCTCCATCAAAGCTTCTGCTGGATGCTTCCTGCTGCCTTTAAAATCATAATAATAAATTGTTATATTTATACGCTTCATTGCGTTCAATCAGTGGCTCCGGCTACGGCTTAAGTTCCACTTTATGTCCGTTGCCAGGGACCACCACCACCGACTCGCTCAGGTTGCGATTATTGCCACAGCTTAGTCGGTATTATTTATTCTCTTTCCCATTTTCCTGCTTACAACTCAGAGGACAGGGGAATAGGAGCAAGCTGTCCTGGCAGCAACAGGCTGCGCCAGCCACAATGTCCTGGATTAGGGCTAAAAACCCCCAGAAGAGGCACTTGCTCAGGCACCTCATGGCTTAGATCGCGCATACGTTCATCATGCATACTTACCAAGTTAAATATGCATTTTGTCCTTAGGAATTTTTGCCTCAAAGGGAAAGAGGCATCTTTCTTGCTCTTTTAATTCTATGAAATTACATAAAAGTATCTGTATTTTTTTGTGCCAAGTTCGTTATGTCACTCGGCTAGTTAAGACCATTAACATCAACTATCGATGAACATAAATTGTCCCAGTTTTGACCAACTGATGGCGTGAAAATTCAATTACTGGCACATATTTTCCACTGTGTCCATGACGAGGGGGAAATGCACTTGAAGCAACGGAAATTATGGCTTCAACAACAGTGTCGGGGACGTCATAGATGGCCTGACTTTATTTTAGACGTTTTTGTTTTACATTTCCACCCATAATTGACACGACAGAAGGAAGCCTCCGAGGCTGGAAAATCCTTTGTAGCTACGTACCTACATATATATCAAGCACAGCGCCCAGGCATATATAGAGTGGCTGGTGGGGTATATAATGTCCGTAGACGACTTTGTCGGCCACTTTGCCTGCTAATAGACATAATCAAATCATAAAAACATCATCCCCTGTCACTCAACAAAGTATCGATGGCACTCTACCAATTGTCGGGCCCAAAGGGAGGGGTTTTCCCCGGGGGGGCTGGGTATTGCCGGAGGTGACGGAGATGACTGCAGGAGACAGGCGTCCTTCCTCTTCATCTCACCCTGTTTCTGTCTCTGGCCTGGCCCGGCTTGGCCTGGCTGCTGTTAATGTTTTTAAAATGTCCTTAGAGTGGCACTTGTAAAACAATTTGATTTTGTGTACCATCGAACATACATAAAAGAATGGCGTATGGTGTCTATGTATTAAATATGTGTGTAATTATGTTTGGCGACAAGAGCGAGGCGAACAATGCTGGGGCTGTGACACGGGTCAGTCCCCAAGTGTAGCGGTTATGCAATCGTTATCGTAAAAAAGTTATTGATTGCGCCTTCGGTAAGAATGCAGGCGAGGTGAAAGTCGAATGAATTTTGAATAAAGGACGAGGAAATTATATTTGGGGTTGTTGGGGAAAAACATAATAATAATAAATAATTTAACACTTTAAGGTTTCAAAAAAGGGTATCTTAAAAGATTAGCAATTATTTATTATTTAGCACAAAATTTACATAGATTTCTTTTTGAATATTCACATAATTTCTTTAGCGCCTTCAATATTATTTATTATTTTAAAATGAACAAAAAAAGCCCGATAAGTCTATAATATCTTTCCCATTTCAGGCGCCTTTCTTGTGCCCTACTGCATCATGTTGGTGGTCGGGGGCATACCTCTATTCTACATGGAACTTGCCCTTGGCCAGCACAATCGTAAGGGAGCCATTACCTGTTGGGGTCGCCTAGTGCCACTCTTCAAAGGTAAGTAGTTCTCATTAGACCAGTAATCTAAATAAACCCGGATCTATATTTAATCAGGAATTGGCTATGCGGTGGTGCTGATTGCCTTCTATGTGGACTTCTACTATAATGTGATTATTGCCTGGTCGTTGCGCTTCTTTTTTGCATCCTTCACCAGCTCATTACCCTGGACGTCGTGCAATAATATTTGGAATACCCCCAATTGTAAGCCGGTGAGTTCTGTTTCTGCTATTAATTAAATGTGTAATTAATCTGTTTTTCATTCACCCTGCTTTAGTTTGAGAGCCAGAATGTTACTCGGGTCGCAGTGATGGGCAATTATAGTGACTATTACAGCCTGGGCAATCAGAGTCTGCTCTATAATGAGTCTTATATAAATGGTTCGCTGACGAGCTTGGAAGCCCCTACTGGAGGTCACATGGAGGGCTTTCAGTCTGCTGCCTCCGAGTATTTTAAGTGAGTAAATTATCTATTTATCTAATTAGAATTTACTATATATTTTTTTTTCTATACCAGCCGTTATATTCTGGAGTTGAACCAAAGCGAGGGCATCCACGATTTGGGCGCCATCAAATGGGACATGGCGTTGTGCCTACTGATTGTCTATTTAATCTGCTATTTCTCCCTGTGGAAGGGCATCAGTACTTCCGGCAAGGTGGTGTGGTTCACAGCCCTCTTCCCCTACGTGGTGCTACTAATTCTACTGATCAGGGGTCTCACCTTGCCCGGATCCTTCCTGGGCATTCAGTATTATCTCACTCCCAACTTCAGTGCCATCTACAAGGCTGAGGTTTGGGTGGATGCAGCCACTCAGGTGTTCTTCTCCCTGGGTCCAGGATTTGGTGTGCTTTTAGCCTATGCATCCTACAACAAGTACCACAATAATGTGTACAAGTAAGTGGGATTTGTTAGGGAGTTCTTAGAGAAAATATATATTTGTTTGTTTCTTTCGATAGGGACGCCTTGCTTACCAGCTTCATCAATTCGGCCACCAGTTTTATAGCAGGATTTGTGATATTCTCAGTGCTGGGCTATATGGCTCACACATTGGGCGTGAGAATCGAGGATGTGGCCACTGAAGGTCCTGGCTTGGTATTTGTGGTCTATCCAGCTGCCATTGCCACCATGCCGGCCAGTACTTTCTGGGCTTTGATATTCTTCATGATGCTGCTCACTCTGGGACTGGATAGTTCGGTAATTATATATATAACTTTTACATCCAAAACATAGTGCTAAATCACATTAATTCCTTACAGTTTGGCGGTTCAGAGGCCATCATTACCGCCTTGAGTGATGAGTTCCCGAAGATACGAAAGAACCGGGAGCTGTTTGTTGCTGGTCTATTCTCTCTCTACTTTGTGGTTGGACTGGCCAGTTGCACTCAGGGAGGATTCTACTTCTTCCATTTGCTGGATCGCTATGCCGCCGGCTACTCGATCCTGGTGGCCGTGTTCTTCGAGGCGATTGCCGTGTCCTGGATCTATGGAACGAATCGTTTCAGCGAGGATATAAGGGACATGATTGGCTTCCCGCCGGGCAGATACTGGCAGGTGTGCTGGCGCTTTGTGGCTCCGATCTTTCTACTCTTCATCACAGTCTACGGCTTGATCGGTTATGAACCGCTGACATATGCGGATTACGTGTATCCCAGTTGGGCCAATGCGCTGGGCTGGTGCATAGCCGGCTCGTCGGTGGTGATGATTCCGGCTGTGGCCATTTTCAAGCTGCTTTCCACGCCGGGAAGCCTGCGGCAGCGGTTGACCACTTTGACCACACCGTGGCGGGATCAACAGTCGATGCAAATGGTTCTAAATGGGGTCACCACGGAGGTGACCGTGGTGCGATTGACCGATACGGAAACCGCCAAGGAACCCGTCGATGTCTGAGCTCGACCTATGGCTCGTTTTCAAATTTACTATGTTTAGATTTGGAGATTTACCAACAACTCACGTTCACATACTTGTGGCATTGCGGGAGAGGTTTAGCGTTTTTGATTTTTTGACATTAGGAAAGCAAGGTCCCGGAGGATCGGCTAATTTCGCAAACAACGTACTTAGGTTTCGGCACCGGAAGAGGAAAACCAAAGAGACAGAGAACAGCGTCAAGCCATAAGTCCTAAGTTAAGACTAGCTTGTAGTTTGTATGGTTAATGCCAGTTATATAGCATACACATATATATATATATACATAATGCTGTGTAGATAATACCAAAACCATTAGAACGGAAGGCCAGCCGTCGTTTAAACCACCTAAAAATCCTCCAAAGAATGTTTGCATGTGCCAATGGAATTAACCACACGATCGTAGCTCAAAATGGACCAAATTGGGCATAGAATCTGTACATACACAAGAATCAATGATGTAAAAGCTTTAAACACGTTATAGGATATGTCTCACGGAACTGAAGCATTGAAAGCTGCCACAGTTGTACCCCAAAATCCCCCCAGACAGCCATTGGGGGGATTTTGTCATATGCCAAGGTTTGTTCTAGACTTTTTTACCCCCCGTCCAGCCAACTGCTGTTGTTTGCTTAAAGCAGCCATTTTAAGCAATCAATTGGGAGTTACGAAGCATTCCCCGTTCATAGATCGTTTATGTATATAGATTTATGATATTTTGTAATTATTTTAAGAGTTTCTTTCACGCTGAAGCAGAACTAACAGCCATGAGTTCTGTTTCAATTTGTTGAAATAAATTATTATACTTTGAGTTACTTAAAACGAAGAGGTTGTTTAATTGTTAAATTAAAAGGATACATTTTAATAATTAATTAATTAGAAACACTCTTTTGCAGTTCTCTACTTAGTCTTCTCGATTACATCTCTCATCAATCGGGCTGTCTTAAACGAGTTCCAACCTTGCATTCCCTGAAATAAATTCAATTTCTGCACCACCTTCTTGATTAGATATTCGGGTTTTTATTCCAATTTGTATGCTTTGGTTTTCTTGTACAATAATTTCAATTATTAACGTATAAAAGTAAAGAGGGGATCGTAACAAAAGCAACTCATATGGTTTCCATTTCGATGATTTGTATCAAGTAGCGCAGTTCCGGATAAATATTGAATTCCCTCTCACAGAATCGCAGCTTTTGAGTAAGTATTCTTAGTTGGGGGTACATATTACATATCGCATAAATATTTGGTATGAGGCGTACTCTTCGCACGGCACTATGTAAGCATTTGCATTAAAAATATATGTATGTATGTTATGTATGGTTAGGTCCGATGTGGGAGGTCTAACTCCCCCGGTAATGGATACTCGTATAACATGTTGCGGTGTATGCAGATTACGTATGTTGGTCGGGTTTTGGGTTAGGGTTGCGATTAGGGTGCCTCTAGTTTTCGAGTTTTTGATTTCTTTGGTGTGAACATGGTTTGCAACTATTGCTCGATTATGGTATCCCTTCTGGTGCTATAGAGCTGAGGATTCTAACCCAATAGAGCTTAGCGTATGTACAGTAAATATTTTTGATTCTGATCCAGTTGCTTTGGTATACGGGCTATACATATATATGTAGGTTCATAGTTGTAGAGCAGAGGTGCCCATGCAGATCACCCAAGGGCAACCCTTTAGTGCTTTGTCTGAACACCTCTGCTCAAGAGATATTCTGTTCATTCTTTGCGCGGTTACGAGTATTTGCGGGCAGGGAATGCGCCAACTTGATATTCGTGGATGTATGCTATTTCGTGCTCTTCGATGATTCGCTAACTAATCAATATGCTATATGTAGATGTATATGTTGTGCAATAACGCCTAAAACCCATTCATACAATGCTGTTCGCTCAAGCAACAAATACGATCTCGCCACGGAAAGACACTTTCTGAATTGACAAATGATCTAATGACCTATGTGAGTGTCCGATGGAATCTCTTAACTGACTTCGGTTAAATGTATAACAGTTATAAAATCTAATTCATATTACGTCTGTGCATTGAGATTTGTTCGGTGGATGTTATATATATATATATAAATATTATAAAGTATATATCTATTATATGATATCAGCTATTACCTCAGTAGAAAATAACATTTAATTCGTTTTTAAAGCATTAGTTTTTTTGGTTTCGAAAATTAAATTTTCATTAGAGCGCACACAAAACTGGTTTCATAATTCGATAAAATTTTTCGTTAAACCTTCGGGGAAATATATATCTAGGGATACAGCACGGAATGAAGCCTTTGAGGCCCCTCGTCAGAAGCCCTTTTTTCGGCTCACAGCAAAGCGAATCGGCAGACCGTACGTAAGATAGGTAATTCAACTATAAAGGCTACATTGGGAAACAATCGGTTATAAACAATATCTATATATATATAAATACGAATTTGTTATCAATTATTTAGTACCAAGTCTACGTAATAGGAAAAATGCCTAAAGTAATTGCCTTATGTACGCTTAAAAATTACTGTAATGCACCAAGAGATTTCACTTTCAGTTTTATCAGCGCTATAAATATATCCATATCCGTATCCGTATCAGTATCCAATTGCAATCGTTCAGATCAACATATATACGCGCACTTGTTTATAATAAGTACAGGCCGACGACATAAAGTATGAGATACCTAGTCCAACATCCATATTCGAGTTATTTGCTATGCACTTTACGAATATCTATCTATATCCTTTGTATATGTGTGAGTCGGAGTCCGAGATCCTACTTAGGTCTGCTGTATTGAGCTCAAAAATGCAGGATCCACCGAGGCCACCTTGGCCGTGAGGAAGGCGTGCATGCAGAAGAGCAGGCTCTGCAGGACTTGGCATTCAAGTTCCTGTTAAGGAAAAGATGAAGTTGATTAACCTCTCTGGAAATTAAGGTGGCTTTCCTTACCTTTGTCTCTATAGCCCGACTATCGTGATCCTGAAAATGCAGCTTCAGCTTGGACTTGCCATCGTCACTGGAGCCCCTCAATTGTGAGAATTTATATTGCCAAACAATGGCTGAGTCGGCACCTTCGGCCAGAGAAAATCCTGCTTGCCAGTCCAGCGTGAGTCCTCCACTCTTGCCATGATGCGAAACAGCAAATGTTTTGCGCTGAGGATGAGATTGAATTAAGTCACCTGTATTTATGGCCTAATGGCTTCAACTCACGCCCAATTTAATAACACTGGTCACGATAGCCGCATTCCAGCTGTTCTCGATCCTCAAGAGCTCCTGTCGGGTTTCCACGCTCAAGTAGCGGGGTTCGTGACCAGAACTTTGCAGCAGGAAGCAGTGCTGGCGGCTATCCACAGTCTCCGATTCCTTGACAATACGGAACATGGTCTGGTACACCTTGTAGACGACCAGGGCCTTGCTGATGCCAGCCACATTGAGCTATAAATAAACAAAGAAATTATTTTATAAATTTTACTATACATTTTTAGGTATTTTCCAACTTACTGGTGGCGTTTCGAAGAGCATCACTTCGGTTCCTTTGAGCAGCAGAAATCGGGGCTTATAACTCTGCCAAGATATATTGTTGTTAATAACTCCCTCATTCACCCAACCCATGTATTCGATGCGCTCTCCCACCGCAAAGTTTCTGTTGTACAGCTTCATCTACAGGTATACAAATGTGGCTTAAAAAGGGTTAATATAATTATTTTGATTCGAACTTTCACCTGTAAATGCGTCAGGCCCACCACATTATCTGTTATCAACTTAAGCCACTGACTAAGTATGGCTAGTTCATCGCAGTGTATGACTCCAGTGGTAATGCCGTTGAGGCCACGAACTTCAAAGGCATTTTGTCGCAGCTTATCGGTGCCATAAATGTATCTTGTTACATAGGCCATCATTAGAGGTACTGAAAGATAGGAAAAAGTATAAGTAAATGCTGGTATTTACTTTATTAATTAACTAAGAAATCATTAGTAAAAAACTAAAACTCTTAGTTTTAATAATAAGCCAAAGTAAGCTTCCTTGTACGAAGCAGTTGATAATTGTATTGAAAATGAGGTTAACTCTTGTGCATTACTAAATTATAATATTATCCCAATTCTTTAACAAACTCCCCTCATTTACCTGCCACCACATCGGTCCATCTTTTTTCGGGCTCCGAGCATATGGACATGGGACGACTGCAGCTGCGACTGATGGTTCCACTATTGACGGAGGACTTGTAGCCCTCGTCGGCCTTCAGTTCAGCGCACGTAGCATCGTTGTCAGAGTCGGGCGTGTCTTTGGTTACTGAAATTTACCCCGAAAAAACAGAGTTTATTAAATATTAATGGTATTTACTTCACCCAAAACTCACATTGCTTCTGAAGGAAGGGCGTGGCAGCGCGATAGTGCTTCACCGTGAGCACAACTATATCTCCGGCATTTCGCAGTATGTTCACCGCATCGTCATGGGGACAGGCCGTGATGTACTCCCCATTGACCTTGATGATGGCATCGCCCACGAACAGCTGACCCGTTATATCAGCTGCCTGATCCTTGTAGATTCTGGATATAAGTATAGGAAGCTTGTGTTCAGCTCCACCTTTTATGCTCAGTCCTAGGCCGCCTTGCTTTTGGCGCGTGATTTGAACCATGCGTTCCTGCATTAAATTTAGTCTTTAATTAAAACGAATTTTTTATATAATTTCAAGTCTTACCTTTGACTCCATGGGCGGTCCATTCGGATTACAACTAGTTGGGGTTACCACTTCCAGTTTCTGGAGCGAGAGCAGCTCCATGGTGAGATTGAGACGCAGGGGCTCGGGTCTGCTCTTGCCATCGCTCACATGGACCATGCCAGTGCGCACCTGTAAGGTATATTTATATTCCAATATAATCCAGATTGTCTATATTTTTAGCCTACCTTTAGGTTTTGATCCAGTTTTTCTTCTATTGGCGTGGCCATGGTGTCAGAGAGCTTCATTATTCCTGAAATCATCCAAAACAGGGTATTAGGGGAAGTGATTTATGGTGACAGATAGCTTAAAATTCTTGAGTTCATATTACAAATGGGATTTTAAAGATGAAATATGATTAATGGGGGGAAAGGAAGAGATTTATATTAAGAAAACAAACTTTAATATCATCTCTCTGAAGATTTGAAGGAGAGATTTGTTATGTAAACATGAAACTCCTATACCTTAAGGAGAATGCACTATTTTATTAGTTAACCTTTAAGATTCTTACCCTCGACCTTGCTTCTTATTTAATATTTGAAATCGTACATTTAATGTCACATAAATTTGTGACATTTTTTAGGCAAGCATTACCCCTTGAATATGTTGATTTGATTGATTTCCTCGGAATGAATAATTTAGTGTGAAACGAGTAAAGGCCATGTAAAAAGGTTGCCAATGTTGCCTGACTTGCGGCAATAAAGGGAGGGCTACCCTTGTTAACCGATCCGACGATGGCCGCCAATCAAGTTGGCCCAGTGAGCCAGGAGGAGGCGACTTCTCAGAGAAGCCTCCGCCTCTTCGTTGTTATTGTTAACACAATGGTATATATTGTGGCCATGGCAATGGGCCGTGAAGCAAGTGCAATCAAATCCGGACTCCAGCTCCGGTTGCCTTTATCGATTGCCAATTTCCACGTAACAGATACATGAGAGACGGGACAGCAGAAAGCAACGCAATTGCAATCATCGGCGGAGCATATCGAATTACGTTGCCACCACCGCTGATGAGCCACTGGCGGCGGTTCAAGGTGAGCCGTGCAATTGCCTTAATTAAATTACACATGCAATTAGAAACAATTAAGCGGCGGCGATGTGTAATGGAAATCTGCCAGATCGAAGCGATCCATTCCTCGTACCTACGCATATTCCGGGAAAGCCCTGCGCGGCGGCATATGTTTTCCATTAAAGTGGAAAATAAATATGCTACCGGAAAACCAGATATGAGTGAAAACACATTGAAGTGCGGGCCCCTCCATCTGTCGATGTTTGTGGTGTGGAGTGCTGAGTGCCGAAGTGTGGCCGCAACTGTTCGTGAGGAACGGGGCACCAGAATAAGAACGAGCATTTCGGATAACCACTTGTGCTCCATAAATAGGTGTTGCTCCCAGGGGAATCGAATGGTGGAGAGGGAGTGGGTGGAGGGGAGCGCCTTTGAGCGCCAAATATGTGCATATGGTGCCTGCCGGCCGCAATGCCATCTGAAATTGAGAAATTCGCCATATGACTGGAGGGGGAGGACTTTCACTTTATTTGTTAACTTTGAATTTGGTACACCGGAAGATGCAGTCAGAAAAATAATTCAAATTATATATAAACAACAATTTCTTTATATATAATTAAGGAAATAAAATGACTCAGAAATGTAGTTTTTTGGAATATATTTTTCTTAAAGAGGAAAACTCCTTTATGAGTTATGAATCTGATTAGGCAGAGTCTATATCAAAAGAAAATACTTTCGAAGGAGGTAATGCTTTTACTACCAAGAATACAATTTGAAATGGAAACTATAAGGACATTTATTTAGGAATCGGCTGAAGACAGCTTAAAGGGGTATTGGTTAAAAAAACTATTTGAATTCCTCCGAACACCAAATTAAAAGGGTACTTATCTATTTTAGATATTTAAAATTGTCTTGCTCTAATAAGAGGGATTGTTGCATAAGTATTTTCTCAGTGTATTGTTACATTAAAATGTTTGTCTTGAATTCTGAGAGCATTGCAACTTGCAAAATTGTCGCTTTATCCCCGAGTCCCTGGGTCCCCTTTGGCTGGGCGCGTGTCGTGGCAGCCAGAGAATGGTCATTCGGCGGACCACCGGGGAACACGCATACGCTCCGTTGTCCCGGGTTACCTTTGATTATGGCTTTATTACGTGTGCACGCTGCGCTGCGTGCTCCGGAGTCGTAGGACCGTAAAGTTGAGCTCTGCCTCCCCCCACAGGGCGGAGGGGAGCGGGAAACAGGATTTACTGAGCTTCAAACCAAACAAGCCAACATGTTCGGCTCAAGGGTTTCGCCAATCAGCTGTGCCTCGGAAAAAGAGCAGCGGCAGCAGGAGCAGGAGCAGAAGCCTTTCGGGCTGTTTGCCTGAAGTTTCAGCGATTGAACTTTTTTTGCAGCTCTGCCACAGCAAGTAAAACAAACACACGCACACGCAAACACACTCGCACCCACACAGAGAGAGAGACATACTCGCATAACCGATACTTTTTGCCCGAGGGCAGAATCGTTGATTATTAATTTATGTGTGTTTGCTAAACAACTCCACCGCGCCCACAATATCGGCTTAGGGATTACCTCCTTGTATTGACGGATGTACTTAGGCTCGGGCGGCACACATATATGTGATGTGTGCTATATATATGGACATATAACTGGCACAAAATCGTTTTTCGCCCCGTCCAATTGGGTCACATTTTCACAGTTCACAGTTCCACTTGCTGTCCTGGGCTTGAACTCGCGACTCGGCCAAATCGCAGCTCATAAAAGTATGCTAACTTTCCGTTCTGTTTGTCACACTTTTGCCCACTTCACCATTAATGTATATATATGTTTATATATATATATGTATATATTTGGTTGGCTGTACTCCCAGCGCGGAGCCAGGTCCTTCGAGGTCCAGAAAACAACGTTCCCAAAGCCAGAGCGCGAGCGAACTGAGAAACACACCGCCACCGCCACCTCGCTCGGCAGCAGCTTTGTGCAGCCTGCAGGCCATATGTTTTGTTTATCGTAGAGTTGCCCCGATTCCGGGGGTAAGCTACAGCCATCGAACTTCTAAAGTTCGTGCCACAGCTTTGAGGCAACTTTGTTGTGGAACCAAAGCTCTGTAGTGTATTTTACTCAAGAGGTCTAGGTGGCGTTAAAGATACATTCCCGGGCGGTTTTAGTTCGCACAACAGGCATATACGCAATTTGGCGGTAAAACTATTTACAGGGTGTGTAAAAATTTTTTGGAAATGTAATATGAGATTAAAATAAATGTAATTATTTATTTATTTGAATTAAAAAAATATTAAAGGAATATGGAGTAATATTTAGTCTTTTTTTTGCGGCAAAGACATAGAGAATCTAAGCAAGATTAAAACTTCCACAGAAATTATAACGTAAAGCATAATTAATTTTGATTATTATTAATGGTTTCTTTAATTAAATTTCAAGTAACTTCAGAGTCAAGGTCGGTTAATTAATAAGGCAAAACTTCTTTAAATAATTTATAACATGGAAACATATTTCGTCGTAGAAATGTACTTTTATTCACTGAAAGAGATTGGGGACATGACAAATACAAGTTCTAGTTCAAATATTTATCTCTTAAAACCATAACCTTTTAACAATTCCCTGTACATTTAGAATAATAAAAAAAATCATATTTTATAATCCAATTATGATATATTTCAAAAGTTTCATTGTATCACAGTACTACTTCCTTACCCAAAGGTGTAATTTGTATCAATACAATACCTAAACCATTACGGATCAAATAAATAATTTTATAAACAAACAAAAACCGTAAATTTCAGGAAATGGCTGCCGAAAATTGAATAATTCCCAAGGGAATCGGTAGCTGGTATCTGTTGCTCCTCCACTGGCAAATACTATGCCGCAAGGCGGCCATATTGAGTCCCATTTCGCCATGCAAGTCGAACGAAATGCTCGTTAAATGTTAATTAGAACGCTGAATCAGCGGCGTTGGCTCATTAAAAGTTTTGCGCGCCCATTTTTGTTGTGATTGTTAACCAGAATAGGGCCAAGTTCCTTGTGTTTTCTTTTTGGCCCCTCCCTTCGCTCGGCTCAGTGATAAGCCCACGAATAAGTGGCATTCGAACACAATGGATGGGATGGGGGCGGCAAAGTTAATTAATGTATTAGCCAAGGTGAAGCTTCTCTGGCAGGTGAGCAGGAAAATCAGGTTAATACTCAAGGTGGCTTTTGCTGAATAAATTAGAATAATACAAGTTAAGTCGAAATAAAGCTATCATTACTAGGAAGGTGAAAAATAAAATGTTTATTCGTACATATCTCAGAGTATGTTCTTGACTTCATTTACTTACTATAGAAATCTACTAGACAGCTGAAGTTCCTTAGCCAGAAGTAAAAAATAAAACACAAAAAAATTTGTTTAAGTGCCTTCAGAATAAGGGAGATCGTAATGCAATCTGTTATCATTTCTTAGGTTAGTAACTCTCAGAAAATATTGGAAAAACAAAGACATACCTTCTGTCAAGTGCTGTTGCTTATTATGGAATATATGGACTGAACCTATTGACACTGGGAAGTTCGTAAAGCTAAGCTGACGTGGTGACGGCGTAGTATCTTGTCCTGCGATGAATTTAAATTTAATAAAGATAAAAAATTTAATTTTCTTTCAGAAGGAAAGACAAAGGCAACCCTCGAGCTTGTGGAATCTTTACCATTTTGAACATGTTGGTAAGAACTATTAATCTGCATGGAAGAACTTTGTTTTGCCATTGAGTTGAGTTCATCAAAACTGCACAGAGGCTTGGTATTTTTTCCTGTAAATATTGAAAAATTTTAATGAATTATTTAAAACCTATTCGTTCGGCTTTATAGAGTTTTAAAGGATTTTTTTGTATAGAGGTTTATATAGCTACCATAAAATGTAAAAAATTACCTTCTTTTAACAGTTGCTGTTTATTCTTCGATCTAGAATTTTGGTTATCTATCAGTGTGGGCTCAGTAAAGTTGTACCTGTGCCTTGTTCTGATGTTTATGGTTCTGGACATTAAATTAATATAGCTGTAAAGTTATTGGTGAAGTTATTCAGAGAGTCCTTTAATTTTGTTAATAGTTGTCTTACCTCTGACGTTTTTGAAGACAAGAATGCGAAGAACCAACAAGTTGACGAGTGGAATTCAAAGAACGCAAAGTCTGATGTCTCGAATAAATACCTGGACGACCAGAGTTGGCCCAAGTTAGACGACGATCATGGCGTACCAAGGAAATAGTACGGAGCAGTTGATTGCGGTGTATGACCCTTGTGCCGGGTGACCTTATGTCCCTGGGTCTCAAGACAGATCTCAGATTGATTTCATTAGAGCTTTGATAGCTCTGATGGTCATAAATTAATGCATTGAAGCGGCGTCCTCTCAGCGAATTACGGTTTACGGTCTTGCCCATTACAATATAATCAAGTTGGGAAATAGAACAAACGCCTCAAAATGATGAGATGATGAAAAAGCAAAAAATAATGGCCAGAGGTGTGTCCCTTTGATTAAAAATTGAAGCTTGCTTGGAAAAAATATGAAAGAACTTGAACATTCGACTAATAAATAGAACTATTGTAAAATCATGTGTTTTATATCGATAGCAACATATCGCAAGCCAAGAACTTAGCACAACTGTACTGAAATTCATTATTAAAAGATTAACATATTAAATAAATAATATTTTTGTGTTATTTACCATTCAAAAACACTTGTTTTGACTTGTTGACGCATTTCTGCTGCTCTTTAGCGCCTTTGAAGTTGATTGCGATAATGGCTTTGCCCGGACAGGTGCAGCGGATCACCAGGACGAGGACCAGGAGCAGACTTCGCCCTCGAGCGCCATTCCCCCGGCTGTCACTGCCACTCAGCGCAATCAGTTGGGATTTGAGACATTGGCGGCGATGGCAACTATGGTGAGGAAGGGCTTCTGGAGGAGCTAGAGCGGCAGCAGATCCCAGGAACAACAGCAGCCACAACAACGTCGACGTCGTCGTCGTCGGCATTATTGACAAAAGTTTTCCGTTTGTTTTCGGGGCTTTCCTCAATCCTCCATCTCAGTCTCTCGCTCTGCGGTTGCGGGAAAAGGGCAGCTTCAGCTTCAGCGGGAGCCACATTTTTGTTAGCTGATTGAAATTAGTTGATGCATAAAAAAGTTTGTTTGCTAACAATTCCGTTCGAAAATATTTCGGTTCTAAAGTAAAATTATGACTGCTTTGCATATTTTTCGGTTACCAATGTAAAACTTTAGGAGCTACGGCAACGACGGCCCAACTTATTGGCATTGGCAAATGTTGGGAATTTATGGCCTGTGCAAATGTTGGTTTGCCATTCACAATTTCGCCAAGAGTTTGCCTCTTTTTTCGGGAGGAAAAGGATCCTGCATTCGCCTGAATTCCTGTAATTGCATTAGTCGCTCGCTTGTTGATTTTGGCCAAAGCGATTACATTCCGTTTCTTTCCTTCTCTGTTTTATTTTTAAAGCCCCCATCCAGAGCTGGGACAAATCAAGGAGCAACCTCGTGTAATTGAATAATTATGTTATTGTGTGGCTCGATGAGCTTGAGAGATTTCCGTCTGACAGCTGCCACGAAGCATGGAGCTGGTCCTTGGTATCTGCTAGTTGAAGGATACACGCACGATACACAGATACAAGATGCCGCAAGGATGTTCACTCTACCAGCAGCGGCAGACTAACACAAAAACTTAATTAAGCCTGATTCGGGTCTTAGCACCTCCGGAGCATTAGCAAATCAATTGAGTTGGGGCGAAGGAAGAGGTCTAGACTTGTGCACAGTGAAATATTAAATAAATAATATTTGTTTTATAAGAAATTTTATATTAAAATGTGTATATTATTTGGTACAAATTAATTTAATGCTTGAACATTTTTTGGTAACTCAAGATGACACCTTTGAAGATATATTCCATCGAGATTAAAATCATTTTTATTTTCAAAATATTTATTTCTCTTGTTTCTTATTCCGAGTGCGTGCATATATGGCATATATTCCGTTTGATTGGATGGTTGTCACCTCCAGGATAACCCATTTTAATGCACTTTCACACTCCACAGGATGAGCTCCTCTGCTGCGCTATAAGCTGAGCAAGCAAACAAATCGCACAGAGCCTGCTGGCGTTGCGGGGAAAATATGAGACCAAGGAGGAGAACCGACTCCCTAGTCGAGGATCCTGGGAATCCAATCCAGAGGGGGCGGGGCACTGGGCGATGCAGACCACGCATGCAACATGCCAGCGACAACTTCCGTTCTTTCTCCGGTTCCTGCGAAAATATACGTGTTTTTTTTTGTAGCCGAGATTCACGGCACGGAAAATGCTTTCAATTTAGCAACGAGCACGATTCGGTCGAATGCATGGCAATCAAAATGCGGTTAGTTGCGTGTGGCAGCAGCAGTGGCAGCAAAATAAGGGGGGAGGAAGAAGGGGGCGGCAGTGCCACAACAACCGCGGTAACAACGCTGACAACACAATGACAACAACAGCAATTGCGAAAAAAAATGACAATTGTCAACAATTTTAATTTTCATATGCACGCAATACAACGACAACGACAACTTCAGCAGGACAACAAGGATTAACATACGCGCTCGTAGCCCCTACCCCACCGGAAATGCACTCGCACACAGGCTCACGAATTGAGTGTGCCTGGGTGTACGTGTGTGTGTTTGAGTTTGCGGCCGGCAGTTTGTTTGCATTTGTATTGCTAATAAAGAGGGGACGTACAGCCTATCTGCCACGCCCCCGCACAGTTGCGGTTGAAATATTGTTAAGACAGGTCCCTCGAAAAAAAATATATGGGAAATCCTAGGGGGATACGGAAATGGCCAACGAATTGAAAACCTTTTAAAAGGCGCCCGAAAGTACGCTCTGGTAAACTTTATTCGCAGTTGCTGACTATAGTTTGTTAAAATTTTTTAACATTAACAAAACACTTTCAGAGTCTTCGTGCTTAAGTTAAAACTTATTATAACTATCCATTAAATAAATATAAAATATATTTCGCTTTTTTATAACCTTTTGGGGTCATATTACCTTCATATATACTGAACAAAACCTTTTAAAAGCATTCATATAAATTCATTTTCATATCAATTTAAGAACTATTCAAAAATCCCCACTCACCATCACAATTTAACAAGTTAAAAGCGCTGCAATTCAATTACTAGCCCAGCTGACTGCATTCAGTCTTGGAAAGCATTAATTAAATATTCCCACTTACTCTGGACACTTGCCCGCTGGCGCTGATTTACGATCTATAGAAATAGTTGGCCGTAATAAGCACTGGCAAAAGGTTATTATTATTACAGCAGGCATCCATCGCCAATTGATTTACGCACTTTGCCATTAAATATCATTTTGGGCTTCCCGCTTTTCCCGCTTTTCGCTTTTCTCTGCCATTCCCCAGCAAAGCTTATAAATTAATTAAAAAATCAGTATAAATACATAAATCAATTACCCGCCTCAATGAGACGCGCGAGGCACTCTTTGGCGCCAGCTTTGGCGCTGGGAAATTACTTGGCAGCTGCAATGACAAGAGGTCTGTGGAGGAAAGGGGAAGAGGGGGGAAGCAGAAGGATGCAGAAGGATCCAGAAGGACGAACGAAGGAGGATGAGAAGGAGCGCAGCGATAAAAACGGCAACATGGCGTTCAAAGTGCACAAAATGGCGGTAATTCGCGCTTTGTTGCTGGACGGCCAAAACGCTTCAATGGTTAAAGTGCACAAGGAAAAAAATTGATTAATAATTTTATGAACTTGAAATTTGATATTAATAAAATATTTAATAAAATATATATATGAATTGTAATTAATTAATTATTATATTTATATAAACAGGTTTAACTTTCTTTAAAAAAACCCGAATCCTCTCAAGAAATATAGTTATAGGTGTTCCAATTAATATTTAAAACTATTTATCTCACATATCTCAATATAAATAATTCCTATAATATTTTTCTCACAGTGTAAACGCCTACACAACAGCAACAACGACAGGCATAACCACAACAGGAGCGCGAAAAGAAGAGCGAACTAAAAAAAAATTGGAAAAAAGCAAACAAGGACGCTGCTAATAAGAGCGAGAGGATGCTGGAAAAGTGGGTGTGGCAGCTGGGCAAATGCTGGCACTGCAACGCCGAAGAAAATATATTGTTCAGCTTAATTTCTTCCTCGCACTTGCACTTGCACTTCTACTTCTACTTCTACTTCCACTACCACCCGGGCTAAACTTTGTTCGAGGGCAAGAAAAGCGTGAATTGTTCATAAAATATACGCTGCAAGGACGCCGAGGTCCTGTGCCCGAGCACCACCCACCACCGCAGCGGTATGTCATTAATGATTTCCTTTCATGCGGCCAATGCAATTACGTACTTTCCCCCCATTGCCCCGATGAATTGATGGGGCAAGCTCCCGGGAGTTTGATAAAGTTAGCATAAAGTTCCTCTTATTGTCCGGGATTCCCTCATTATCCAACTTGATCCTAAGTTTACCACAGAATTATGATGTACATACATATGTCCCGGTCTAACTATGACAATTTCATTAAATATGGCTAATCAAATAATGTAAGCAAAGGGAAATGCCACAAGTTGTGTACGTCTAAGTGTATAAAAACTCACCATCAACTGGTCATATTTTGTAGGGCAAACACACACACTCTGAAGTTTTTCCTCCTGACCACTGGAAAAGTGCCTGGTGTCTGAGTGTGACTTGTGTGTTGTTCCTTTTTAGAGCAGATGGAAAACAAACTTTTTCGTTGGACCATCAAAATTATGAAGTGCCATATGCTGGGGAGATGTACGAACATGGCTCTGGGAATAGCAGGTCCTTTTTTCCTTTGTTTGTTGCTATTTTTGGGAGGCTGTGAGTGATCTTGTTGGCAACCGCAATCGTACATCAACTGAAGTGGCGACTATTTGCGAGAAGGTGAGAGAAAACACAGACACTCTAGAAGGGTTTTAAGTGTGGAAAAGAGGGGGAAAAATTGATGTTTGTACAGGTGATGGTGTTTGTAGGGCTGAGGCCTGGTAGGATGTAAAAATAAATAATAGAAAAATATTTAGATACCTGTTACAAGTATATATGTATGTTAATATATAAACAAGTCTTAATTGTTCATTAATTACCAGTTTGTTCATTTAATTTTTTGCTTAAAGAAAGCTCTTAATCTCCCAACTGAAGGGTTAATAGCATTCCACGCAAATCTGATTAAAATAGGAATGTAAAAAAAAATCCCCGAAAACCTGGGCAACCTGAGCCTGCACTGGGCCTCCTTTTGGCCCAAAGTGGCTCCTACTGCCTACTACCAACTTTTCAATTACTGCTGCCCGGGCGAAAGTAATGGCTGAAACTGAAGCTGAAGTAACAACCACTGCCAGCTGGCAAATGGCACATTTTGTGCTTAATTTCATTTCCGTTTAGGTGCCGCTCCAAAAATGCCATTTGGAGGCATAGAGCAGCAGCCTGAGAGGGGGTCAGGGCCTTGCTGCGCAACAATGAAGCGCTTGGGTAACGGTAAATTTCATTTTAAAAGCATTTTCATTTACATTTTGTCCATTTGATTTTGCCATTGAAATTTCGAAGCGAAAAACTTTTCCGCCGGCAATTTTATTGTTTCGCCATTATTACAGGTAAGAGAGAGAGTGCCAGTGTCTGTGTGTGTGCGAGTGTTGAAGCCCCAAAACAGTTTTATGACCCCGACGGTGTGGCAGAGTCCTCGCCTGGATCCATCTCCGGCTGTCCTGATGGGCTTCCTAATCCGTTTGTGCTTTTAGTGGCGGCGAAATTTTAACGACGCATCTTCGGAATTTGTTTAAGAAATCTATAAGAGCGCAGCCCATTTCATTATTGGGGCTCCCCTTTGTGTTCAGTCTCATACACTGAGAAAAAGGGTGGCCTAAAATGTATTAATCATCCGTAATAAAATGTTCTCTAAGGAATGTTACCAAATTGATTTGGAAATGTGATATGTGATTTATGTGATGGAAATAAACAAACCCCTTGCATAATTTCGTTTTTTTTTATTTCTTGAAATTAATAAGAAATATATACATAAATTATTAGACTAAAGAAGTAATTTATACATCCAAAGATGCCAACGAATTAATTTGAAATCCATAAGAATGCTATAAAAATTGTTTGATAAATTTGAACATTCTTAAGCTGTGATTGAAAGATCATTGTAATTATTATTTGAAACTTATAAAGTGCTAAAATATATTACATAAAAATCGAATTAATTTTTTTTTTTATTTTAAGCAATTAAATGTCAACGGTCTTTGGCTTTAATAATAAATTAATTATATATGTACCCCTAAATAAGGTTTTAAGTTTCAAAGAGCTCTTAACATTCCAGCCATAAAGTGCCACACATTTTCTCTCAGTGTTCATTTTTCTCAGTGTTCCGTGATTTTTCACTTTGTCTGCTTTTGACTGCAGCCATTGTTTGTTTTGTCTTTTTTTCTTGCCTGTTTGTAGCCGGTTTCTTTTTGGTTTTTATGCGCGACTCTGGTTGAACGCTTCGCTGCTTTGATTTGCCTTGCTTAGCTCGGTGCCCCTTCAACCCCACGACCCCTGACCCACCGGGACCCCTGACCCTTGTCCCGGCCAGTGCAGGATACTCGAGCCAAGGTCCTTGGACAGGACAGGGCAAAGGCAAAGGCAGCATCAGCGGCTGAAACAGGAGCAGCACTCGTGCGCACTTCGTGCTACAAAGCAACAAATCGAGTTTGCGAATAAATGAAATTACTTTTCGGTCTAATGACCATCATCTGCTGATTTTATTAGATTTGTTTCCTTTTGCTCTGTGTGTTTGTTTACTGCTTCGGCTGCTGCTGTTTCCCAGCTTTTCCCCAGCATTTCCACGACTTTGCTGCCGCTGTTGCAACATCGAACTGTTTCAGCAAACTTTAAATGACTTTTGTGCCCAATCGCTGTGAGGAAAATGTTTGATAAGGGACGTGTTGTTACCTTTTCGGTTTGCCGGGGTGCTTACCCCTTAGTCTTACCGAGGAATAAGTCAAGGGAAGTCAAGGGGACATCCAAGGAGATTACCCCATTTTTGGTTTAAGAAAATTTATCATATTTTTAAAAGCGATGTCAAGTTCTGAAAAATAATATGATTTTAAGCTAATGGAAAAAGTACACCTGAAATTATCAATTTGTGTGGGAATATTTAAGGAGAATTTGATGATTTCTTCAGTATTCTACGTAGCTTTTGTAAAAGTTTATTAAATATACTGACAGAGATTTTACCTTAGAAAAAAAATCAAAAGATTTAACAACTTATTTAAATATTTACCTTATTTTTCAGAGTGCTCCCTTTGATTATCCCATATTTGTGTGGGATTTCCCTACAACTTTACATTTTCCCGAAGCACCTGTTGTTGTTGTTCTTATTATTTTCCTGGTTTTTCCCCGCTGTGAACTGGGCCTCTGAATTTTCCCAGCCTGACTCTACTTTCAGCCGCCCCTCAAGCAACAACGAAAAAAACTCTGACATTTCATTTTTATGAAACATCTTATTTTTCTAATTTGCAACAGCAGGTGTCGCCATTTTCTGCAATTTTGTGTTTGTATGAGAAAAGTGCTCGCTTTTCCGCCTTCACAATGCCCCAAACGCACCCCCCCGCTGGTGATGTTGAGCGGGTGTAAATTCAGTTTACTGTAAAATTTAATAGAAAACGAATTTTCCCCCCACAAGAGCAGCAGCAGCTGTGTGTACATGTGTGTGTGTATGAGTGTTTTGGGGGGCAACAGTGCGTATGTGTGCGTGCAAATTGGGGTCCTTTGTTTATAGTGTTTCACATGTTTGCATATAAAGTGAGAATTCCTGTAAAGCATGCTGTAAAAATACGTTTAATAAGCTACAAGACGGCTTGTGCACGGAAATAAATAATTGACATGAAATTAGATTAAATTTGTTAGTATTTAAAATTCAAGCAAAGGGAATGGGAATGGGGCGAAGTCAAACATCAGTTTATTTTATTTCGGAATAAGAATTTGTTTAAAACAAAATACACCTTTTGTATATAATTTTTAAGCCAAAATGAACTATAGTTAGATCAGCTTTTCTACCTTTAATACCCAACATATTTCTTAGATTAAAAGTTGTACAAAAAAGAAAATTTTCATTTAATTTCTCTTCAATTTCTTAATGTGTATTGTACGCTTTCTCCCTCTTTGCAAGAAAAATATAGAGCGTCAGAGGGATACGAGAACGGGGAGACGGGGACTGCCAACCGACCTGACGTCTTTATTAATTCATAAAACGGTACAAGCGCCAGGTGTCGTTGACGATATGTCTGCGCTCAGTATTCTTCTTTTTTTTATTATGTTTTTAAAAGTCAAACAACGAAATTTCTGAAGCTCTGCCCAAATTACCAATAAAAACAATAGCCGAGCCACACACACATACCTACAATACTTGCATATGTATCCCCCCATTTTCCCCAAGATCCACCCATCCACCTTAGTATAATTCGTTATCTCTGGGGCGTATCAAAATCACGCTTGATTAACTTTTTCGAGCCATTTAACAAATAAGCAATAAAATCCGTGCATTTCCTTAGTCCGTGTCCAAGGCGAGACCTCAACCCCACGGCCTTTGGTCCTCGCTGGCAGGGTTTCCTCTCTGTTGTCTTGAGCAAATTGCCATTTTGTGTTCAAATGAGACGTTTATGTTTTTTAATTTTTTTGTCTTCCCTTGTTCTTGTTCCCGGTAATGGCCAATGTCAATGGGTTCAGCTGAGGGCAATCTGGGGATCAAGGAGCTGCATTGAGAGAGCCTGGCAGGGTGTCCATTTATAAATACTCAAAGTATGCTTTTAAAAGCTTATATCAAATGGTCTTCTAATAAAGCGAATGAATAGAAGTTTTCATCACTTTGTTAGAAAAAACTGTTATTGTTATCCTTGATATTATTAAAATTGTTATTGTTTTCCTTGGACTTCTTTTAGAATTGTTAATAATTATTTTATTTAAACTAATTAGTGACGTTTGGATAAAAGAATTTATTTTAATTTTAGGAATTTTAAATATTAAAATCTACTTAATCTTAATATAATTTTTGGTAATACATTTTTAAAAATTCTTAGAAAACTGGGCCAAAGTGGCTTAAAGGTTACAACCAAATCATATTTTAAACACAAATCAATAATATTAAGTTAAGAAAATTCGAGGAAAAATTGTACTCTCTTATCTATATTTTTCACAAGAATTGAATTTGTTGTATTTAAAAAAAATCAATTTTATTGTAAAATTATTATATAATATGAAAAATAAATAATTTATGCTTTGACAATTTTAAGAAAAGTTCATTTAATATTTTACATTTCACAGAACAATTTTTGAAATAAAAAATGATCGTCCACTTAAAAAAAAGCTGACAATTCAAGTTGGAATATTTTATCTTCAAGGTATTTTTTACAGACTTTAAACTTTTCAACTTAACTATTAAAATATTGTTTTACATTTAAATGCATCTTTGCCTTATTTTTGACGTAAAGTTTAAATTAGAGTAAGTATTTCGTACAATGCTTCTTATTCACTTATTTCATGTTTGGAAAATGCTTAAAAATATTTTTTAACTCCTTAGGGCTGACCAGGGTAGCTATGATATTTTTTAAAGTTCTTAAGCACTAAATCTACCTGATTGATTCAACACTCAATCAATATTATGTTAGAAATATCTGTTAGATATCTGAAGTCAGATTGATCGATTAAAATGCTGTTGTCACTTCCACCATAGGAAAGCTGTATTTATTAGCACATCAAATTTGTGGCTGAATTACTAGCTGTCAACGGTCAAAGTTCGCCAAGAATCTACTCGATTTATTTGATTTCCGGGCTAATGTTATACATTGTCGAGTCTTTTAGCCAGTAATAACAAATAAGGTATCGAAGTAAAAACTCTTCCCGTAGTCCCAAGTGCAATAAATAAAAGTGAGTGAAAAGTATTATAGTTTCAACGATTTTTAATCTGCTCTGGATGATCATTTACTTTACAATTGTTACATTCATAGCTGGACAGCTCTCGTTTTTCCTTTTCCATTTCGAGGCATTTTTACGTGAGCGGATACTTTACTTTGACCTCCAGCACCGCCTTAGAGTCCTTTCTTTTTAGGATCCAATATATGTAAAAGTCTGCTTACCCTATTCCCTAGCTGCTGTCTGGCACTGCCCAATCCAAGGAGAGCGCAACACAGGATGAGAAGTGCAAAGGCTATTTTCGGTGACATCTTAGCTTGAAGTGAAAATTCTAGACACTGTACTGACTTTCACTCTATGGCACTCTTTTTATACTTTTTTCGTACTTTAGTCAGCATTAGCAACTTCTGATATAATAAATATAATAAATGATAACTGAGCAGATTCCAAGAATCTCATTTTCAACCCACAAGTGTACTTCTGACCTCCAGCATATTTATTCCACCGGGACTCGGGACTAAAGGAAAAAGTTTACCTTGAATCATTTGTATGTAAGCATATGTTTCAAAAAGTTGTTAATTATTAAATCATAGGCTAAGACGTCAATAGAGCTAGGATGTTGGAGGACGTCTACTAGGCTTTGCCTTTTAAAGTTTAATTTTGATATTTTAAAAACATTTCGGATATTTAAGTGTTATAACTTTTTTGTCACCCGGATGCTGTAAAAATATTAACAATTTATATTAAGGAACGATCGAAAAATTTCTAGGAAAATCGACAACTAACTTTGTATATTTAAATGTTTCAATTAAAAGTCAAATTCTCTGCAGACTTATGAAAATCTAGTCTTTATTTTAAATATATAAATGATTTATAAACACCTCCACAGATCCTATACCTTGGAATTCCCGAAGTAAGCCTTCCTGCTGGTTTTATTCTTTTTTATGTATTTTCTAAACTCTGATGATGTCATTAAGAAATTCTTGATAATCTTAAGTTCTCCATAAATTGATATTTCTATAACTCGAGTTCTTAAATCACACAAATCACTGATAGCAAGGCTGTCGTTAAAGTCACTCTTCAAAGATATTTTGAGACATTGGGCTTTGCATTCTATTTCCTTATCAGTAACATAAGAGTATAAAAGGCGGGGAAAATCTGCCATAAAAAACACAGTACCTCAAAGTATCTCTTAGTTTTTAACTATTTGTTAGCTTTAGATAAATAAATAAATAAATCTCTTCAAGCTAAGATGTCACCGAAAATCGCTTTCGGCCTCTTCCTTCTCGGTTGCGCTTTCCTGGCACTGGGTAATGCCGAAAGACCATATCCATATTATAATGTAGGACAATATCAAGATTCAAGGACAAATTTGGTAAGCATTCATAATATTAAATTTAAAAAGATGATACCTTATATATTGTATGCTATGAATGTATAATCCTTTTATATTAGTCCAGCCTACTTCGGATCCTTATAAATTGTATATTAATAAATTTTTATGTTTATATAGCGCCAAGGTGATTTTAGAAATATCGTTGTGCCAGAAGCTCCTGGTGCCGGAGGCACCCAATGTTTCTGTCCGTGTGGTAATGGAAGTTCGGGAAATAATGAAAATCCAAGGGATTATGATGAATTATCAGATGATGATGAATATGCAGGTGGTCCAGTCCATAAAGGAAACGATGGAGGTTCCACGGCGAATAAGATATCCGCATACGATAAATTAAAACCTCACTTTGGACGAAAGCAAATTTTTTAAAAACAGAGCTAGGCTTTTTCTAACAATTGTAACGTAATTGATCGGACAGAGCTTATTAAAAACTATTAAACCAATAATATTTTCAATCTCACAGATATTTATTCCACCTGGGACTACGGGAAGAGTTTTTACTTCAATACCATCCTAAGTTGTTTGGCCCAAAAGACTAAATAAAAAAGGGATTAAATGGGCACCGAAATGAAAAAAAAATCATGGAGATTCTTGGCCAACTTTGATCATCAACAATTTCTAAGTGCCCCACTCAGTTTATTATGGCTAAAATTAGTATTCTACATTTTCCAATGCATTGCTAATCAATCCAACTGCATTGAGATATGTAACAGATATTTACTATCTTAAAGTATGCTGCACACACCTCAATCAATCCCGGTTGAGCTCCAATTGATTTAGTGTTCAAGCAAGCATATTTACTGCTTACAGAATTTGTAAAATATGCCAACTGCCAATGAATTTGCAACTCATTTCTGGAAACACGGCACGACGACACACTTCGAATACCAGTCGGGGCATAAATAAACAAGCAGAGGAAATTGCAAATCCCCAAATTAGCATTAGCTAATCAAGGCAACGACTGGCAGGGGCGGGGGCAAGTGGGTGGAAAATCTTAAAGCAAATAATGTGCCCAGCTGGGCGCGTCTTGTGTGCGCTAAGTGCAATGTTAAGGGTCCGACCCGGGGCCCTCGGGATGTTGGTATAATATATAATCGAGAAGTATGCCATTTGGATGGCAAAATTAAATTTGACTCGCCCAACACGGCCCGCAAACAATCGCACGCACAAGAGCAGCCTGGCCCGGCCAACATTTGCCAACTGCAGCTGCGAGTACATGGCTGGCAGTCAAATTTTCGGCTCTCGTCCACGTTCACGTTCACCTGGCCCAAAGCCTTGGCCGAAGCCAAAGCCATGGACCAAATCAGGACTCCTGGCTTGCGCCTGGCAGGGACCAATTAAATATTGAGAGAGAGACATTTGCCATTTCGTGCTCCGTTTGTAATTAGCCGTAACATTCTGCCGTATGCATGCATGAATATATACACACACATATGTGGACAATCAAGTCAGCCTCATAATGCCATTTACCGAAAATTCCATTGATTGGCACCTCCTTCCTCACAGAACCTTCGACTTCAAAGCAGTTTCCCCTCACTGGGGTGAGGAGGGTAAATATTTTATAGTCAACATAATCACATCGCACATCAAAGTCCCGAAATCAGAAATCTAAAGTCCAAAATCAATCGAGTTGGTAAATCAGGCCATATTTATTCGAGAGCCGCATTCGATTGGAAATCAAATTTTGATTCGGCAGGTGGGTTTTCCGCACACCTTCCCTCTCTCTCTCTTTCTGATGGAAAATTACTCAAGCTCAAGATGAATGGATCTTAGTTTTCCCAGTAGCACCACGGCTGATTGAATCATTTTCGGGGGGGGGTGGAGATTACATTCACAGCTGGCTCAGGCCACTTTTCCGCATAAATACTTAATACTCTACTGCATTTGTGGCTAATTTTCAATGTTTATAGTTTACAATGTTTATTTCCTTATTTATAGCTTGCTAAACAAAATCTATAATGTCTTAGCTTCAACAGAAAAATCTCTTTAAAGAATATAGTTCAATAAAAAAATACACCTTAAAAAATATATATTTTTACTTACCTAAATCAGTTTACTTTATAAAACTTTTTAGTTTTTTAAGCCTTTTTAAATGACCCCGAAAAATAAAGTTTTTTTTAAAAGAAAAAAGCCGATCCAAGCAATCCATGAATTTGGACTTTGGAACTGTCAACATCCTCTAACTAGCTTAACCGCTTGTAGGGCTTATTTTACTCTAGATTGTCGTACGATTCAGATCGGTTTTCCTTACCCAACAAGCAAAATTTTCAAGTGAAAAAAGACCGCAATAATTCTCCAAATTTTTCGTTTTCCAAAAAATTTTAGCGTTTTTCTTTATAATTATTTTGCTCAACGTACGTTTGTGGTTATAGTGACAAATTAAAGATGCCGTCAACAAAGTACTCTCCCGTGGTGAGGTCCTGGGTCCAGACGGTTGGCCGTATTGGTGCCAGGTCATTCGCCACCGAATGCAAAAATCCTAAGGGTGCCGTCGTTGGCATCTACTCGGGAGATGGCGACAAGCCGGCCAGGCCCACCAAGAACGCCGTCAGCCTGGACGATGTTGTGGGCGGAAAGCTGCTCTCATTGATCCGGGAGCGGGGCATAAATGGCACCCTTGGCAAGGGTCTGCTGTTCAGCGGCTTTGAGGGCGAATACCAGTCGATAGCAGTCATCGGTGCGGGCAAACATGGCGCGGCCTACAACGAGAACGAGGAGCTGGACGAGGGCATGGAGAATGTGCGCATAGCGGCCGGCACTGGGGCGCGAGCCTTGCAGCTCCAGGGCATGTATGAGGTGCATGTGGACGCCTTCGATTATCCTGAGCAGGCCGCCGAGGGCGCTGCCCTTGCCGTGTGGCGGTTCAATGCCAACAAGAGGAAGAAGAACCGCCTGCACACACCCAAGCTGGACATGTACGGCAAGGGTGACCGTGATGCCTGGATTCGGGGACTGTTCAAGGCCGAGTCCCAGAACTTGGCCCGGCGTCTGTCAGACACGCCGGCCAACATGATGACACCTTCGATCTTTGCCCAGGCCGCCGTGGACGCCCTCTGCCCGTGCGGTGTGTCCGTGGAGGTGCGCTCCATGGACTGGATCGAGGACATGAACCTCAATTCCTTCCTGATGATCGCCAAGGGCTCCTGTGAGCCACCCCTGATGCTCGAGTGCAGTTACTGCGGCACGACGCCCGAGGATCGTCCCGTTTTGCTGCTGGGACAGGGCCTCACCTTCCATAGTGGCGGCCTGTGCCTGAAACCCAAGAAGGGCCTGGACAAGTACCGCGGAGCCATGGCCGGAGCCGCTGTTTGCGTGGGAGTTCTCCGTGCCGCCGCCGCCCTGTCGCTGCCCATGAATATCACTGCCGTCATTCCGCTGTGCGAACACATGCCCTCTGGTATGGCCGTCAAGTGCGGTGATGTGGTGTCCCTACTCAACGGCACCACCATGGGTATCAAGAGCGTGGGCAAGGCGCCAGTGGTGCTTCTGGCCGATCCCCTGTTGTACGCCCAGGCCACATTCAAGCCCAAGCTGGTCATCGACATCGGAACGGTGGCAAAGGGAGTGGATTATGCTGTTGGCGGTGGTGCCAGCGGTCTTTGGACCACCTCCAAGTCTGTATGGCAGAGCTTCCGCAAGGCTGGCGGCATCACCGGCGACCGCATCTGGAGGTTCCCGCTCTTCAACTACTACAAGCAGATCGTAACCAACAACATCACCTACGATCTGTGCAACACTGGCCGCGGTCACGCCTCATCCTGTCTGGCGGCAGCCATCTTGCACTCTCTGGTCCCCTGCGTGGACTGGGCCCATCTCGACATCCGTGGCACGGGAATGACCACCAAGGTCAACCCGCTGCCATACCTGCTGAAGGACTCCATGACCGGACGCCCGACCCGAACCGTGTTCCAGTTCCTGTTCCAAATGGGATGTCAGGACTAATATGCGTCTTCACAACCGTAGTATCAGGCTGGTGCAAGCACGACTCGTCCTGCCATCCAGTTCTAGTTCCCGTTCCAAATGGGATGCCAGGACTAGTATTCGCCATCACAACCGTACTATCAAGCCCGATGTGTCCTGCCTTTCAGTTCTAGTTCCTGTTCCAAATGGGATGCCAGGACTAGTATGCGTCGTCACAACCGTAGCCTCGGGCTAGTGCATGCTTTCGATCTGTGGGTCCCACCTGTCTTGACCCATGTATTTCATTAAGTCTTTTGGTCTGTGCACACAAGGATGCAATTGGTGTTAGAGTGAGCACACTTCCCGTAGAATAAATATAAGTGAGAACAAGTGTTGTAGTTCAATGGTTTTTAATCTAAACATTTACTCGTCGGTGCCCAATTTTCACGTAAGCGGACACTGGATTCTGCATATTACCTGAAACTCCATTGCCACCAGGACTGCCAGCACCGCCTGGGCCGCCGGGAAGTCCACTACTGCCTGAAAGTCTACTAAGAGCTGGAGGTTAATTAACATTTACATTCACATTCGAAATTGAGAGTACAAATAATTTTATAATGACATCACTGCTTGAAAAATCTCTTTCTTAAAAATAAGTAAATACCTTTAAAAATATCTCAAATTTGGGATAAACCAAACTGTTTTTTTTTAATGACAAAACTAAGAAGAGTTTTGCGTATCTCAAATCAGTTAAGAAATTTTAAACATTTTCGTTTGTCTGATGTATATATTTATTTTATATTTTGCCCCCTCTAAACCGCAAACAATACCATCCTCACTAAAAGTTGTAAATTAAAAATCATGGAGGCACAGACAGGAGTCCCTCAGCCAGGATTATGCCGCCGCTATGTAAATGATAATGACAAAAGAGGAAAATGCAAGGAGCAAAAAAATCATATGAATTTCAATTAAGCAGTCAACAAGCGGGCCCCGGAAGCCGGACGGAGGGCCCTGCTGCTCCGGCCAAGTGCACAGCGATAATAATAATAATAATGGCGGGGAGAGTGGAAATAATTAATTTTCCAAACCAGTGGGTCCAACGCTAATTAAGCTTAATTTTTGGTGTTGCATAACTAATTAAGGTGGGAACAGTGCGAACCGGCCGCAGCAGGCGTCAAAAGCGTCACAAGGAGGCTATTATGCAAAAATGTTGCACTTTAATTCTATTTGTCTGCGGGTTTGGCGGCAGGACAATCTATAATTGGAAAGTATGCCCACGCTTATCTCTCCTGTTTTCTCGACTATTTGAATATGGAATTCAATTTAATGTCGCCCCAGCGCAGGAATATGCAAATCTTTTCTATCAAAAGCACACAGCACAAGCACACAGCACAAATGTTTGCCTTTTGGCTTTGAGCAAGGTGAACCGAAGGGTCACATCCCGAAAACCCAAACCAAATGGCAAATTTGGTCATTTTCTCGCCTTTGCGCTTGACCTGGCCGAAAGGGACGACAAAGTTTGGTCTCCACAACCTGGAAAGCACACACACACACACTTCATTCCGATTTCCGGCTAGGGTTTCCTCGTTTTCCTCGTTATAAAATATTTGCCAAGTTGAATAGTTCAAAGTATTTGATTTAAAATTAACATTTGTCTTTGCGCACTCAGTCGGAATTATGCAATGTGTTCAGAGATAAGCCCAGTTGCAATGAAAATGAAATTATTACATACATATTTGCAGATTACTATTTGGACAGCCATTTCTCACACTCCGTATATTATTGTTAAATGTTTGCATAATTGCCAGCCTGAAGCTTGTGCATATGGGATTCCAGGTGGCTTACCGAAAACCATAAGGATACATGGTTAAGGTTTAAATAAACAATGACACGGAGTCGGCCCATTTGGATTTATCTGCTTACCTGCATTAGAAAGACGAACACTGGGACAATTTTATGAAGCCAGCTCTAAGACTAGTGACTAGATCTCTGCTGTTGAAGCTAGTTGACTAGAAGGGCACTGTATATGATTAGAGATGTCTTCCTTGCTTAAAAAATATATAAGAATTTGTAAACTTACAGAAACCCAAGAAAACAAAAGCTTTCCCAAAAATATTCCTCAATAGGCACAACATATTGTAAATAATTTTAAATAGATTTTGTTTTTTATTAAAATGTTTCTTGTCTCACTTTATTAATAACTAAACGCTTAACAACTAAAGATTTCTTTTTTGTTTTGCAAATTACCTTAAGTACATTAAGTCTGAAGAGAGTGATGCAAGACACTTAAAATCAAAATCGAAATACTTGTTTTGTCACTTGTTCGGCGTGGGCAAGAGGGAGGTTACAATAGAATGGCTTCAAGTACGCATACACTGAATGAATTAATGCTCGCTTTTTGATATTTTAATGGAGTATTTATATATAAGCTATGGACCGATTCGAGTTAAGTATGTCGATGCACGTTAGGCGAGTATTGCTTGTGTGATTGAGGTTTACCTAAGGATAGCTTCCCGTTTATATAGAATTGTATTCGATTTAGGGCTGATTCTTCTTAAATGCGTTTCAACTCGATTTATGTGTCGTTATAGTACATTTATGTATATTGTGTTCATCGCGATTATGTATGTATTTATGTATGTATGTATGTAGTAGGGCTGTTAATAAATTTATCAAAACTTAACATCACATTGCTTCTTCGATTACATTAATATATGTATGCTTTGCCTTGAAAGTTCAAAGTTCGGTTATATGTATATATTACGCTGAAACTGATCAAAGTCTAGATTCAAATAACGATATGAATGTGCGATTCTGCGGCAGTTTTACAACTCGAATCCCCATTGATCAATTGTCGTAGCTAACTATGGGTTCGTGGCGTATCTTTAGTATATTTATATATAGACGTGTGTGTAAATCGATTCAAGGAGCTGTGTCATGCGATAATAATACCCTATATAGTCTAAGTCTAAGTCGATGAATGCATTGTAAATGCCTCAGTAAATGCATAATCCTTTAGGAAGAGTGTTTCAAGTGTTTTCTGTTCATTGCTGAAGAATGTGTGTATGTCTATGATGATGTCGCTGATGAATAATAATAATAATAATGTTTATAATCCTTTTCTCCGTTTTGTGTTGTGCGCTGGTTGGCATTTATCTTCTTCGCATTTGCATTCGCTTTGCATTTACTAAAACTGATTGGACGACGATGACGGCATGTTGAGGGCGAGACTCTCTTCACGATATCAGACATTGGGCTTGCGGAAAATCTCATTCGGATGCTGATTGCTGCTAAAGTTCTGCCGTGTCGAGCATTGCTGCAGAGAAATAAATAAAAAGGTGAGACACAATTAGTAAATATGTTTCTGTGTGGAAGACATAGGCCCCAAAGTGATTGCATTTTAATTACATTTCCATTGCACTGCATCTCCCGCCCCACCCGGGCGGACAATTACCCTGCATTTGGGTCACAAACACACACAGACACCCATCGGATAATGACAACTTAACTGCCTTACACCGTCGTTTTTATTATTATTTTCCCTTTGATTTGACGTTGCGGTGTCAGTTCGGACAGAAGGCTATTAAAATAATTGCCAGCCAAATCGCTTATTATGGTGTGTGTCTGCCTTCGACCCACTGGCACCACCAACCCCTGCGTTCGCCTCCCCACCCTCAATACCCAGCGGGCGGTAGTGGTGGTTGGTGGTGGCCCTCATTATCACTTACCGCTTGCTTCTTTTCCCAGGACTTCATGGCTGTTTTGTATTTCTCGAACTCGTGGCACCAGTCCGAGTAGATTTTCTGATAGTCATTACTCTTGTTCGGCGGAGTGCATCTGTCCCAAAATAAACAATGTTTCCATGTGATTAGAATAATGGAATTTCTATATGCGGAGGGGGTTTCTATAATGCATGTTTACATTAACAGGTAATGGCTTGCATCTGATTATTTTACTATTTATGTTTTGGGTAATTTTGTTCATGATTCGTTTTTTAGTATATTTTGGGTACAAGGATACTTACCTATGGGCATCCACTGTGATGTTGTAGCTGCACAATAGCGAACCGCCCAAATGGCAATCGTAGCGACCGCCATCGGCTTCGTTCACCGAAACCACAACCAGGCCACGTTCCGTGGTCTCAATGTATTTGGTGGGCGAGTAACGAATCTCATAGCTGTCAGGGATGGCAACAACAAAAAAGGAGGATAACGATGGAAGAAACTGTGTCGTGTCATTCAATCAGCCAATCCAATTTGACTCACCGTCCTTTGTCCTTGGAGTGATGATACCAGGTCACCTGCTCATTTTTCAGCACTTCGGGGATTTTAACAAAGCAACCCAAATGAACGCTCTGGCCATAGGTCACCACAATTTTCTTCTTCAGCACACTGGAGTCGCAAATGTCACTTGTTTCGTTGGCCACGTCCTGCATAGTTAAATATTTAATTTGAATTCGGGTCAGAGTGTCTTTCTGTTCTTTAAATGGATTAAAAAATAACTAAGTTCTTTGGAAATAAATAAAATATTAATTTCGATAAAGACTTTCCATTCACAGTGACTTTTTATAATTCTTTTATTGGCGCTTTCATCTGCAAATGTTTTTCCTGCGTTCTCTTAGTTGCAGTTAATATTTAATACTCATGAAAGCAGGTCAGTGGTGGCTTTTATTCTTTCACTTTGTTTATAACACATCAGTCCTTGATTCCCCACTCACCTGCAGCAAATCCAGCTCGTAGGGCCGGCACGTGTTGGCCTCCTTGTCCCAACCGCAGTACGGATCACGGACGCAGCGGAAGCAGTTGTCGTAACGGCGATTGCACATGGCCAAATCGATTTGCTTGATGCGATGATCGGTGCCAATGTAGAGGCTCTTACGTGTCTGGCTGATTTCCATTACCTGGATGGCCTCATTGGGTGCAACCTCGAAGATATCCAGCAGCTTGGACAGCGACTCGCCGTTGCGATAATACTGAACAATTTTATAAACGCGACCGAGATTGGTGCCCACATAGTAAACAATATATTCCTGATTGAGGATGTCAATGCGGATTCTGAAAGGTGGATTAAGGCATGAATAAGGATTTCAAAAGAGCGCCCTATTTCGATGAATCCTTGAGATTTACATTTATAACAAGGCTCTTTTTATCTTGGAATTAAATATGTATTTTTAATAAGCTGATTAAAGCTTGTATTTATTGTCTGAGATATTTAATTTAGCTTTAAGTTGAAGCTCTTTAACTTCAATTTAAAACTAAAATTAGATGTTATACAGAATATTTTCCTTTACAAGGGTATTTCTACTACGGAAATACATCAAATAAACGAAAAACTCTCAGTGAATCTGTGAATTTTACTTTCTTTATTTTTACCAACAAAAAAAAAGTAAAATCCGCAAAAGGATTACCTAGCTGAAATAGCGCTTTTCAGTCTAAAAGCACACCTGAAAATCATCAAAAAATATAGATATTGCAACTCACTTGTCAACGACGAGCTTGGTGAAGACCAAATCCCTCTTATAATAGACTGGATTGTTGTGCTCGTGATTTACGGCTTTGTCCATAAGTGGATGGGATCTGATGAAATTCAGCACAGTATCGGGCAGATTGGCAGTATCGTTGACACATGTACCCGGCCGCGGTTCCGGCACCTTATTGTTCAGCACCGGCAGCCAAGCGGAATTCGATGAGGATTGCTCCTTGAATTTACCTGGATACAAAATAAGATAGAAGGGGAACAATGGCTCATGTGAGATGGGAGTGGCAATTGAACTGAACAAAATTGTATCTGCAATTGAAGATTTAAATCTACGAGCAAGAGGTGTCAGCTGCTCCTCCTCTAAGCTGTCAAGCGGCGGCGAAGTCCCCCATCTGTGTGTGCCGTCTATAATCCATTCAAATGGATTTTCTAATGCGATTTATGTTGCGCACGGCAACGAATCGAAACTGAGCTGAAACTGAACCGAAACTGAACCTCAACTGAAATTACAAAGCAACCAACAGCAACGCAGCACAGAGGAAGAGAGCACGGGACGAGTGCTCGCTCCTCTTGAACGGATAAAACAAATGTGTGGATTGCAAATAAAATTTGCCAATAAGTTGCATGCGCCATGGCCATTTCCATTTCCAATCCGGGCAGCGAAACCAATCCACTTGGGGGACAATGGACAAGCGAGGAAATTGCACGTCAACGGAGCGATGTGGATGTGGATCGCCCAGAAAGGCGATAGCGATAGTAAGCTTACCATTGAAGGCTGCCTGAACCTCGTTAATGTGGAAGCTGCATACGGCAGATCCAATCAGGCCATTAGTGCTCGTCGTGAATGTGGCAAAGAAGCGGCTCTTGTCGTTGGGCAGCTGGTAGACCGATTGGATCTCGTTGAAGTAGAACGGAAACTCGCCGGAGATGCTGCAGTTGAGGCGGGCCTTCAGGTAGGTGGCCCAATTGTGGGCCAGCAGGTTCTTGCCACCCACATCCTTCTTGCAAACTCGGGCTATGCGTGAGTAAACGGCCTTGCCGCAATTAATGTACTCCACGGCGGTTTCACGGAAGAAGAAGTACACGTACTCCCCGATGTCAAAGGAGCCCACAAAGTTGGGTTCTGAAATGAAAAAGGTAAAAGAGTTTAAAGATTATTAATACATTTTAAAATCTCAAGTTATAAAGCAATAAATCAAGAAATTTACAAAGAGGATAAGGCACTCTTAACCCAGAAATAAGTCATCTTATTACTTTCCAATTCATCCAATTTTGCATACTTACTGTCCAGCCACTTGGAGTCGTATTTCAGGGTCCTCTTGAATTTATATTCCAACCGTTTAGCCGAAGTATTATAGAGATCTGTGCGGAAAATAACCGTGTCCGCCTTGGTGAACTCCGCATTGGTGCCCGAGTACTGAAACAAAGAAAAAGTAAGTTAGGGTCCAAGAAACTTTAAGTTTATGAGACAAAATTTGCTTACCAGGCCAGGCAGGCCGCCAGGATTGCCGTTCTCCACATAAATCGCCGTCGAGTTGTCCAAGGGATCGTAGGGACACTTGGCAATGCCCAGGCCAACGCCAATCACATATTCCGAGCGCGGCAGGTGGGTCAGGTTCGCCTAAGTCGAAACGAGCAGGTGAATAAAAAGGGGTAGATAAGCGGAGAAGATTCGCCTCCGAGTGTTTGACTTTAGTTTAAGGGGCTTTATCTATCTATACGTGTATGAATAGATGTCAAAGGCCGAGTGAGCAACTGTTGATTGCCATCTAAAGTCAACTGTCGGTGGCGGCAATCTTTTCATGAATGGCTTCCCAATCTGGGCCGACTTACATAGATTACATAATCCTTGGGATTGTGGGCGTTGGTGCCGCACACATAGAGCCTATCGCCCTGCTCCATTGACTGGATGACACGCACATGGTTCTTGCAATCGAAAATCTGCGGAAATACATATCGATTATAGAGACATGTACATACATAAACATAAAGGATGAAGGATGAAACTGGAGAAGAAGCCACCACAATGTTAGCTACTACTATTGAGAGATCTTTTTTTCAATTTATTGGGGGCACAGCATCATCTGTTTTGTCACCCAATCGCAGCGATATCGAAATTGTTGCCAGCACTACACACTCCGTAATGCTGCAGCGAATTTGTGGCAGAAATGTGGACAAATTGCAATAGCACGCGTCGCTGCCGAAGCTAAATCAATTGGCAACAATGCAACGAAACGCTGCAAAAATTACTACCACCCCACACTGGGGCACACACACAGACGAGCAGCTTTATGATGACTTAAGCAGGATACCCATGTGGCCTCCGTGCTGCTCGCGTGTGTGTGCGCGCAACATGCAACATGCTGCCTTTGGGTGCTTCTGCTGCTTCGGCTCCTGCCACGAATAACTTGAAATTGATTTCGAATGAAAGGATTTGCTGTCACATTATAAACGAGTTGCAACAGAAGCGTCTGCCACATTGCCAGTCGATGGGATTTCCTTGGCTTTAAAACTGCAATCGAGTTACTGAAATACCTCCGCAGGGATGTGATTTATTTGCAACTATATACAATATATACAATATATATGTATATATGTGGGAGGTACAGAAGAACGCACACGAATTTCCACCGAGAAGGTAAAACAATTGTATAAAATGTGGGTTTCCTCTGAAGGAAAAATATTAAATTCACGTGAAATTGGAAGGCAGATTAAAATGAAGAGACAAAATGTATTCTGAAGATGGTATTTCAGATGGTAAAATACACATTTGTTTGGTTTGCATAATCCTTGGATTATGATTGTTTTTAATTCAATTTAAAAAACACCTGATCTTAGCCTGGAAACGTTTCCAGCTCAAACCTGGCTGTGGAGTTCAAATCTTTGCAAAATTAATTTAGATAATGGAAGCTTCTGAAAATTCGGAATATTTATTTAGTCATTTATTTACTCACCTGACTCTTTCCCTTGGAAACACAGCTAACCACATCATCGCGCGTTGGCTCCAAGTTGATCACATCCCGCTGCAACGAAAGGTATTCCCAGATAGATTAGCAAGATGTGAGGGAAATTAAATCTAGTTCAGCTGGCACAACGATTGCCGGCATTAACCATTAGCTTAAAAGCTCACGTGCTGCGGGCTCTATCAATTCAAAAATTCAATTTACTCAAAAAAGCACAAAATACGCTCATACAAAAATTGTATATTGCGAATGCGAAGGCTGGGTGGATGCCGCATGTGGCATAAACTACAACTAGCAGTCGTCCGTGGCACCTTCAGAATGCTTTCAACTAAATTTATTTATAAATCACGTAATGTTACCCAGGCAGAGGCACACACAAAATATTTTCACGCACCAACCTCTTCATTGCCGCCATCGCCATCGCGGCATCCACCCACCCAACCACCCAACCAACCAACGAAGCACCTAACCACCCAGCAACCACCCACTTGGGAGGCCGGCAGTCGCAGCAGAGCGTTCATATAAAACCAAAATCATGTATTATTTAGTTGAATTTGCATTTGGCGCATAAAGCAGCGGTAGCAGCGTGATGGGGAGTAGGAGCAGCCAGAGGAGGAACAGGTGCAGGAGTTGGGAGCCGAAAGGAGAGGCAGACACTGAGAGAAAACAGAGATTCCAATGTTTAATATAAAAACTGAATCAGAAATTAACATTTTAAGAACTGTTCGAAGTTCTAACAACTAAAAGGTACATTTAAATTAAATTTTTCAATAATAAAGAATGGAGATTTTAGCCATAACTAACTAGCTAGTTGGGAATTATAAGAGCATTTCGAAAAAGGATACATTATTAAAAAAAATTTGCTTTAAAATGAAACCGATAGAAAATATAATAAGCACTTGGCATTAAATAACCCAAAACAACGTATGAAAGGTAAATTAAAAAGTTAAAGAATAACTTGCAACAGCAAACAGTTGGGAATTTTAACAGCACTTATTTAGTATTTATTAGTAATCAAAACAATAGAATAGCTAAAATAAAACAACGTTAAATAATCTAACACAAGAGACTTTCTTAACTACAGTCATTAGTTAAATTTAATAACCAAATTTCCTGTTCTTTCCTGCAGTGTAGAGCTGCCTGTGTATAGGCCAGAGCCAAATGATGCCCACGGGCGAATGTATTCGCACTTAACCGCATAAAATATATTGACGTATCCTGGCTGGCGAACATGCGCTACAAGGAAATATAACCTCTTAGACTTTTACGATTCAGCTCGGAGTTGCGTTGTGTGTAGCAGGTAGGGCTTGGCAATGGCATGGAATGGTTGGTGGAAATGGAAATGGAATGGATGAAGGGCACTGCGAGGGGGGGAGGCAGCTTCAGCTTCAAATCAGGTGTGTGTGTGTGCCTGTCTCCCGCTCATAAAACAAACTTTTGCAAGTCATAAATTCATAAACAGCCCAAGCCCAGGCTCAGGCCCAAGGTGCCCGGGACACGGGGTAGCACTTCCTGTAATCGAATTGCCTCGCAAATGTTGTGGCAAGTTCGCGTATGTGGCGCCCGATACGATATCTGGCCAGCGCATAAACCTGAGCCCGAGGACGACGACTGGGCCAGTTCGGGGAATACGCCCGGAACATAATGCCCCGGACAAGAGAGTGCATATTAAATATGTTTTTTGTTGCCCTTTTTTTTGTGCCGTTGGGTTAACTAAAATAAACATTCTTTTTTTTCGGCTGCTGCGCCGTGGGAATCGAAGATTTGTGGCTGTCGTCGTTGTCGTGTTGCCATTTGAAGTGCGCCTAAAAGGCTGCTAAGCCGGTGTATTGTGCTGACAACGTTTAGATGGCGCTTTATGGCCACAAAATGCTGCAAGAAGCTTAGCGGCCATTTGGAAACTATGGAAAACACTCCTCGCACACACACAACCCACCCTGCCAACGGGGAGTATAATGAATTTTTAACAATATGCCACAGAGCACAGCGCAACAGCCGCAAGCAAAGTTGTTTTGCCCAAAAGCTTTTCATGATTTTGTTTCTCTTTTTGCCGCCGCCGCCGCTGCTGCTGCCTCTGTCAGTTAGATTTGTGACTCGACCCTGGACAACCTGCCACATCCCCTTTGGCGACCTTTGGCGGCAAAAGGACTTAGCCTAAAAGCCTGCTCTAGGATTATCATATTCGAGGCATTTAGGATAATCGGACGCGAAGTCGGTGAAAGCAAAGTTAGCCATAGAACTTACATTACAATTGGACGAGGAGATGTTCTGCAGGTTCAAACGGAATACGCGATCCCTGGAAGAGGAGATAAGAATATATATAATTATTGTTTTTATGATATTACCATTTAAAGAAACTTACATGGCGCCCACATAGAGCGTATCCCGATCCTCGTTCATATGGAATGTCCGGTAGTACAGCTTGCCGCAGTTAAACTCCCGCACATGATCTGGAAAAAAGTGGAGTGAAAAAGGAAAACATTTTCGTTAAGTAAATTCAATATTTGCTCAAGAAATTTTCCCTAAGTGATACGGCGGATGCAGGGACGTGGCGGACATGGCGTCTAGATAGTGTCAACAAAGTTTTCATTCCCGGCAAATACTCGAACAGGACACTGGCCACAGACCAAACGGGATGGGGGCCAGAGATACAGATAGATAGATATCCCATTTCAATCAAATGACATTTTCGTGCACATTTTTTCCACAAAAAGGAAAAAATGAGGAAAGAAAACTCGAGAATGGCTTTGTTTATTTACATTGAAGTTTTCCGCAGAGCGAAGCAGAAAATAAGGAGAGTTTAGGGAAAACTCACCCAGCCCCAGAGACATTGCCCACCGCCAAACAAGAGCCATTAATTATAAGTATTGTATTATGTTAATTTCTGTGACGTCGCTTTGTCTGCAAATTGTTTGCCCATCGGGAGGATGATGTGTGTGTATGTGGTTATTGCTAAATGCTGAGCACACAGTTCTTTAATTAAACTAATTTGTATTTGCCCGCCTGTCACTCAACGCGCTGCCTCAATATCATCAGCAATTAATTGAGATGATGGGAGTTATGAGACGCAAGCATGGGGATGAGGAAGCTGCGGCAGCCAAAAGTGTCAAATGTCGTTCAAGAAATATTATGGATGACCGAGGCGGCATTATCCCCCGGACAATGGCCGAAAGTATGACAGAGGTCAGCGAAGGAGCAAACAAAAGGGCAGGACCCCAAACCAAACCAAACACAACAGCAGCCAGCACCCAAACAGGCATCCGATTTATGCTTCTGCTCAACAATGGAATATGTAAATACCGAAAGGAAACCCAAGACCCCGCAGGATGGCTGGAAAACAGGCAGAAATGTAGCTATTTTTGATTTCCGATTTCGGGTGAATATATTTTTTTGTTGTTCCCTTTTTTGGGGCAGGGCAAGGGGAAACGAACAACGAACGAGCAACCTATTGGCCAACTACAATAGAAGTGCGCACTCACATCCCCATATATATATACTCGCATGCCTGTTTGCATGCACAATTCGGATAGAATGTCCTTGCCAAACAGGAAGTCGACTTGTGTACGCTTGAAATGCTTTTGTACATATTTTTATTGTGAATGCCTGTCGAACTTTCCTGCTTTTTCTTCGACTTTTCCCCCGTTTCTATTTTGTTTTTTCCTCTTTTTTTACAACAACTTTTTCCCCAAGTTTTATGCTTGCATCTTAAAGGGGGGAAAGTCTGGAGCTTTTCAGAACTCTTTAAGAAACCCAACGAGGCAAAAAAGAAAATCATAAACAATTTGCATTTACATTTACGCAACTTAATTGACCACATTGAGTTGCGAGCTGCTCGGGAGTCGATTTCATAGTATCTGGCCTTCGAGCCACAGAACTATAAATGTTCATGGAGTCTGCCCCGGAATTGGTTAAATCTCTCCGGCACACAACGATTTGCGAGATTGTTTATGGGGGCCAATTGTCATCGGCAGCCAGTAAAAACATATTGCCACGATTTCATGACTGGATTAAGCCAATAAAAATATGGCAAATATTAACATAAAATTGATGGCACTAAAGGACGTGAACTTTTGCGAATCGAGGTTATCCCAATTGGCTTCTGGCGCTTTGTGCAAGTGAGTGAAAATGGGGTCTTTTAAATTAATGGTAGGATTCGGAATTATGCATAGGAAAATGAGGTTGAAGAAATGTTGTCGTCTTTTTATTGGTTTATTTAAATTTTTGAGAGTTAAAATTCCTAGGTTAATCATAATAAATAAGAAACTATAAAAAACAATAAATATATCTTACAAATAAGTTTTTTAATAGCTGTACACAGTAAGACAGTTTATTTATTGTATAAGTTTCTTTATGTATTTTTACTTTTCTTTTTAAAGTCCATAAAATAGTAAATTGCTTTCAAAAATTACCAAAAATTCGCCATAAAATACGTTTTTTCTAATACATTTTTTACAGCAGATAAACCCACTTTAAAACATCTCTCCGCCTATCAGCCTTATCCATTTTCCTCGTCCAAGACCCCATGGAGATCCCGCAATATGCCGCTAAAGTTTACCCAGAAGGCAACTGTAAAAATCCTTTCAAAATTTGACATTTAAGATGTGAACTTTATTTGCTTTTAATCCAAGTCCAATCAAAATCAAATTGCATTTACGAGCTGCCTTTGAGTAACGAAAAAAAAGGAAAACAAACGCCAAATTTTATATTCCTTTTTTTGGGTTTCGCTTGGCAATTTTCCTTTGGGATTTTCATTTGATAGGGAGGGAGAGGGGGAGTAGGAGAGTGCTTATGTGTATGAGCATTTATGACTCCGCCATATATGTCAATAATTTTTATGCTCTTCATAAATATGCGTTTGGCTTTTACGACCAACCCCCCACGTGTGGCAAAACGGAGCGAAAAGCGTTAAGATGAGACGACGGCGGCAGTCAAATCAATTTCTGGAAGGGAGAAAATGACATTTCCGAAAACGTTATTATCAAATCAAATGCGAGCTGAAGGAGCTAAGGGAGCTCGGAGGAGAGGCAAGTGGAATTGCAATGAGCATATTGTAAATTTAATGTCCTCCCACCCACTCAATCCACCCATTTGACCGCGCTCCAGGCGAATATACACATATATGATATACATATATAGGAGCGTAGAGAGCCCATGTCAGTTGCAGGTGCACGAGCCCTTGGCTGACATTTACCTTTGAAATGTTAAGGTAAATTCCAAATTTGTCGCAAAAGATGACACAGAACCGGCTCTCCAGGCATCCTTCCTTGCACCAAAGTTATGTCAAATCAATACCCCAAGGCTAGTTGAGCTCACATCGCTGGGTAAATAATCTTTAAAGCAGAAAAACCGAAATTTCCTTTGATAATTATTAGTTTGTGGAGTTTCTTTTGTGGCTCAACTTATTCAAGGAATGTCTAGAGTCTAGACAATGGGATGGCGATGATGAGGCAAAAACAAAGCGCAGACAAATCGACAGGGAATAAAATGTACAGTCAAACTTCTGAGTAATAAAATAAGTTCTCTGGGTATTTTATTTCATAAATAATAAAATATATTCTTGGTAAAATTATAAGACATTTTTCTCCTTCACTTTCCTGCTGTATAATAATATTAGGTGAATCCTAGGTAACATTTAATGTTAATGGTGTTCGTTTCATGACCTTAAAAATATTAAGTTAATGAAAATAAAAACAATTAAAATATTTTCAAACCCACTAAATTAATTTCCCTGCTTTTTGAATCCAACCCAGAATATTTCTGTGGAAATTTCCCCACTTATTTCCATGCTTTTGCTAATTATGAGACGTTCACGTCGGCTCTAAGCACTCCAAAAGCCGTCTAGACGTCTGCACCTGGGCTACAAACCGAAACTGTAAGGCGTGGCATGGGGGGCCGTTTCCGAGCGGGTCGAGAAAAGCCAAAGAAGAATAGGATTGCAGAACGAACAGCTGGGAAGAGGGAGGAGCGGGCGCACATGGAAGTGGAAACCAAAATGCTTACCCAAAGTGGTTGCCATTTCATTTGCACACAACAACAAAAGAGCCACACTCGTGGACTGTCTCCGTCTCCTCTCCTGATTGTGTCTGTGTATATAATTAAAACGCATATGCATGGTAAATACACTTATTGTCAGCACTGTACGCCGTGCCTGAATGCCCAAAGGCTTCGGGTCTGCTGCTGCTGCAGCTTTAATTCTACACTACACAATATAGAAATGAAAATTCCGACGATGAGAAATTCTGCGAGGGTGGTGGCTGTTCTGTGCGAAACATTTTCAACTCAATTTAGTTCATTTTATGGCAGCAGCAATGCGCAGCGGCAAGTTCATTTTGTTGCAAAATACCAGCAGAAATGCAAAAAAAGTAATACCCGGCTAGCGCACTCATAAAAAAGCATGAAAAGAGCAGTCAAAACACCACTAGACAGACCAGCAGCAGCAGCACTAGAAACTGCACCGGCAACAACATATATAGTATAGTATAGTATGGTGGTATATAGCCTGGACATCGCCCAAAAGCTGGCAACAAAAACGCAACAAAATGCGGATGCGGTAACTGTTTCGTTTTTGGTTAAAACGAGGTAGAGTTTGAGGTAGGAGAGGTGCTGCTGCTTCATGGTGCAACTCCATTTGACGATCTCATGGGTGAGTGTGTGTCTTTCGGCCACATAAACGGTTGAAATAGTTTTTAAAACCACTTTTTTATACCCTTGCGAATGAGAGCATTATAAAATAGTAGTACATTTCCCAAATGTCAGTACCCGATCAATGGTTTCTCTGCAGTGTATCTTTCGGTGTGTATTTTCGGTCTGTTTTAAAATAATTTTACTACTTAGCATATCTTTAAAAAATTAGGTAATATTTGAAAAATTAATTCTTAACTTAGTATTCTGAATATGATCATTAGAAATAGATCAAATCGTATCTATATTTTTAGGCATTGTTAACAAATTAGAGTAGAGTATTGCCCACTTCGTTATCTAACATAATAGCTCCTTTTATCCCATTTTTTGTTAGGTTCTAACCCCAGCACCTTTATGGTAAATTTGCTCGGCAAGTAAAACATTCTGCGGCCCGCTTAATTTGCCATGAAAGTCTTGATGCTGTTGCCACTTAAGTGCACACAAAGCCGCAACTTGCTTGCTAGCCATATGCAACATATTTTGGCCAGACAAAAGAGAATGCAAATTTTGGTCTTTGGCATGCTTAGGCTAAGTCAATTAAGCCGAAGCACACACACAAGCGGGCTGTGAATGAAAATTTAATTAAATTTCACCTTAAAATGATGGGGCTAAATGGAAATTAACGTTAAGCGAGTTGTTTGCATCAATTTAAGGTGATTGAATTATGGCAAACGACAGAATCTGTGGCCTAACTGCATTTGCAGTTGATTGATTGCATTTCGCCTGTTGCCTGTGCTAATTGCTTTTGCAACATTTTGCGACACTTTGCTATCGGTATTCCTCAGTCCATTTCCTACTCTCTGCTCTCCACAGCCCGTTTTTTATATTTCTTTTGCCCTCGAGGGCGATAAGCTGACTGACTTCCTCTGCTTTAATCAGCCGCACACAGCCTACATAAAGTGCGGCTTTATCAATCGAATATTGCATAACTATTTGCAAGGGCACTGGAGAAAAAAATACAACAAATCAAATTATAAATTATATACATTTCATAAGACAGTCATAATCCTGGAGTGAATTGTATTTTTGCAACCAGTGAGCATCTTATTCTGTTTCAACACAAATCAAATCTACATTTCAGAACTATTTTTCCGACTGAAGAAGATCCCTCTCTGTTCTGGCAACTTTATCAAAACTTTTTATTCTTGCCAAGAAGTTTTTATGATTTTAGAACGCTTTTTTCTCCGAGTGGAGTTAGCAAAGTTGTCCAAAGGCGAAACGTGATTTTCCCTGCGTTCGCAGCTGGCCAACTAAAACTTAGGAAAAGAGCCCGCTTTAAACACACTTTTAATGATGTTGCCACCACCGCCGCTTGTTGCTCCCACTGGCAAGTCGCCGCCACTCACCACTTGCCACTTGCCACTTGTTCGCAGTGAAACATTATTAAGCCCCACTTTTGCAGCTGAAGGTGTCGGGCATTGCATTGAAATTTAATTTCGCGGGAAACTTTTCATTGTGAGGAGCGCGGTGCCGCACCAAGCCTGACATGCTTTGGGTGGTTCCCCGGTTCTGGGTCCCGATTGCAGGCTCACAGCCAGGTAAATCCCCTCCTGGAGCTCCCGGAGAGAGCACCGGCACCCAACGACTCTACAGTCTACAGCAAAGGGGTGGGCTCAATGAGCTACTGTGTCAACAGCTTTTGACATTGCCATGATGAAGTGGAGCTTGCTGTGGCACTACTACTCTCCCTAAAAAAAATATATACAACTCGGGGGCAAGAACTACGCTCTAGCTTTATCGCTTTTGTCGTTTTAATGGGTCAGCAGTGTGCCTACACCCTGGGAGATGTACTGAGAAGCTCTTTAAACTGTTGCGCTTAGAAAAAATGGCAGACAACCAGCGGCTGTAATAAATCCCAGATTGCGGCGCTATCTGTGGCAATAGAAAATTAATCCAAGCGTTGAAAATAAATAGGAAAAAATGTGCTATAGTCCCAAGCAATAGCTTTTTGTGGGGGAAAGTTTAATTAATCTTAATTTTAGAAATTATAAGCTACAAAAGGAAGGAAGAACTAGAGGGTTTATTCGCCAGCTTGACTAGGTTATAACTTCAGTAGATTCTTAAGGGTTTTCTATATATATATAATTATGTATTTCCTATAGATTGACTTTTTCCAACTGTGTGAATTTCATCGGCACTGTTAACATTTCCCTTCCTTTTTTAAGGTCAGCGGGACGCCAGCAGTTTCGTGTTAACCCAACACATCTTTAGGAGGCTCAACCTCAGCTACCTGCCGGTAAAATGAGTCAATAATCATGGGTTTGGTCTTTATAATGAAGTCATTACACCTTCTGTCAAACAGCAGGCGAACTTTGTATCTTTGTATCTTATGTGTGTGAGGAGACAAAGAAAGGAGAACGAAAAAGTGGAAGCAACCGACAGACCGAAAGATACAATATAAAAATAGAATTTAGGGAAGAGTCGCTGCTAAAAACATCTGTCAAACCGCTGAGTCAACCAATTGAAGTGGCCGAGGTGGTGAAAGAGGGGGAAATGCAGAGGAACGAGGCTAGGGAAATGCCACAGAGAGACATAAATTTAGTATTCCCTAAAATGAAGTGCAATTAATTTCATTTAAATCAATAAAAATAGTGCTTTTTCAGGCATTCCAACGGAGGCGGGGTGAGAAAAAAAAAAAAAGAGAAAATAAATTTTAACCATCAACGGGGGAATTTATAGTTGACATTTTAGAGTTTGGTTGTCATACAGTTCGCTGCATTCTGTGTGCTTTGCGGTTTAAGTGTTTTAATTTATTGCTTAACGATAGGTTTATATGGTGCATCTGGTGCAGAGTTCACCTTCTATGTTTGTAGCCTTTTCAGCATATATTTAAATTTTTATTTTGTATTTTCCGATAGACAGTAGCGGTCACAATGATAGTAGCAGGATTTTTTAATGCATTTCCTACTAGTTCGTAGCTTGTTTTGTTTTATTTTGTATTCCTTGTTATATTTATTTTGCTTACATATTATATTTCCTCCAAAAAGCAACCTTAAACCTAATTTTTTGCCTATATTTGTAGATATTTCTTTGTTTTCTTCCCATACACTTATTGTGGTATAGAACTTCCTGGTAAAGTATGCGCAAACAGCTTGAAGGCTCCTCTAATCGCCTCACGTTCTCCTCTCGGGGGCAAGTGCTTAGCTATTGAGTTTACAGTGCAACATGCGGCAAGGACCAAAAGTTCTTGTCGGCACGTGAAGTTTTATGCTGCACTTATAGCTTATAGCTTAAAGATATAGCGAGAAAAAGGGGGGAAGCTGGGAGAGAAAATGCGGAAAAGCCATGACCGGCATTCTGGCACGTGAACCTATTAGAAAATGTTTACTGGTCTTGACCTGAAGCTCTGTTGTGTGCTCGCCAACCCAAATGATATTTAAATTTTGTATACAACATTTTCTACGTTCTCTGATAGCTTTTTGCTGTTCCTCGGCATCCATTGAACTCTGGGGAACTTTTCAATCAACCTCAAGATGATAAATTAATGCTGCCCAAAATTATTAAGCAAAATCCAACATGCTACGGACTCATAAAATGGCCAGAAACCTGTTTCGGAGCTCACATAGTTGAATTTTAAATAACTCTTAGGCCTTAATGACTCAATAAAACTGGTCAAACTTTGGAGCGAACAGAGGGCTTGGGAATCGACTTTGATTTCTCATTAAAAATGGAAAAGTTTTTACATTCTTTTTCGGCCGCAGCATTAAGGGGACACAACAGTCAATTATATATCATTCAGGATTTATCTTTGTGGATTACGGGGACTGCATATGGTTAAAATATGATTACATTATTGGTATTTGTTTAAACATGAAATATGCATATGAATAGCAACAATTTACAATTGCACAGCCCGGCAATATTCGCTATGAATGCCGCGCATTAATATGCAAATTATAAATAATAACAACAATAACAATGCTCCCAGCTGCGGGTCCAGCAAAATGGAAGTGGAAAATGGCCCCAATCGAGACCGAGAAAAAAATAGATGCAATTGAAACCGAACCAAACGAGATAAATAATAAAGGCACAAAGAACATGTGCGAATATTATGGCAAATAAATTACAAATTTGTTTTTGCCTGAAAAATTGAAAAATAATATTTGCAACTGTTAAAAAACGGATGTGTAGTGTAAGCCCCCAGGGATAACCGATGTTTGCAATACCCTCTCTATTTATAGTATTGGCTATTTTAACTAAATTTTGGGAGAATTTCGAAGAGAATATATTGATAAGTATAGTGTTAACAAAATTTCTTAATCAAAATTTAAAACTTTGAATTAACAACTCAAGCTTTACGTTAAAGACAACTATAACTTGTTGGGAATTTTAGTGACAGCAATAATATTTTGTGGGTTTTAAAAGGACACTGTTTAATATAATAATTTAAACAATTCCAAGAACCACAAACATTCTCTGGTTTTTGTTACTGTTAAATACCCTTTAAAAATAGCATTGGAAAACCCCTGTGAACATGAAATATAAATTTATTTAACAAATGTATTTTAATCCCCCTTTTCGATTATTTACCTCTCCCATGTTTGCCGTAGTTGTTGTTGCCTTGATCGTTTCCAGTGCAACAAGGACGCTCATAGTAGAAGTTCCAGGTGTTTTCATAGTCCGCAGCCGTCTCGCTCACACTGCTGGACAAGAGCAACAGGAGTGCGAGGAGTGGCGACAGCAGGAGCAGCGACATTGCGGGGGCGCGCGCGAGAGAGAGAGGGAGAGAGGTCCAGGCTTCCCTCAAACCTCAATTGGATTACAGCGAGAGAGAAAGAGAGCGTGCTTTCGGCGATTGCTTGTTGATTTTACTGTTGCAGGAGAAAAACCGGCTCGTTTTTTCTCACGAATAACCGTTAACACATTTAACTTGTATTATTTTTACACACTTTTGCGGCAATTGCAATGGAATTGATTTCACTGGCAAATGGATTTTAAAATAAACTTCTTTCCTCGGGCGATTTATAACACTCCGCCCACACCTCCCCCTCGCGACGGTAGTGCCAATTTCGTTTGGATTAATTATATATGGGATGCAACACACGCACACACACTCAGTCACACACAAATAAAGTAATGTATTTTCCCAGTTGTGAGTTCAATTCGGTTTTCAATTCGATTTCAACGCACTTAGCACTCGACAATTGGTCGCGAAGCATGTGCGATAAAGATAAAGGCAAAAAAGGAAACTGGTTATATGCCCACGCAGGGAAAAATAAAAGAATAGGGAACAGAAACAATGCCAACAACAGGAATTCCTCAGCTCGCGCGAGAGAGCGAGACAGCGCGAGGGAGCGCGCTACAAGTGAGCAGCAGCGAATAACAAGTAAACAAACTCAAACTGAAAAGTTTAAACAATGGAATTGCACCGGCTTTGGCTTTGTTCAGCGATTAATAAATGATTGATCTGCAAATATTTCGTTAGTTGCTTAAATTTTAACTTTTACTTCCAAGCACACAAACACTTGCACACACAAACACGAAACCAGAGATACACACTTGAGTTGTTGTTGGGAGTTTGCAACTTAAATCGGAGTTTTCGAACATTTAATTGAATGAGCCTTTACACCACAATTATTTAAACTCTAGCTAGATAGTTTTTTTTTTATATTTAAGGGGAGTAAATTAAGAACCGCACACGAAAGAAACCAATTTTAAAATGAATATAAAGCGGAAACACAAAAGATCGCCCAACAACAATAAAAAACAACTCACGATTAGTGCGGCCAGCTTAGCTTATTTCAAGCTAGATTGCATATTTGAAAGAGACACTAGCTTATAGGACAAAACCTTGGATATTTTACAATTCATTAGCATATTGCATTTGTGACTAGCTTATAGAATATAAAATTGGTTATTTTAACATTAATTTAGCACAATTGGCTAACGACATAAGGGGTTTTAAGCATTGGATAGATCGGAAGAATTAAAAAATTTTTTGTTCATATGTTGCGAGCTTGCAAATAAATGATTTGATTTAAACAATATCCAATATTGACAAAGAACCCAAATTGATGAAATTAGATGAATTAAACAAAGGGAGATAGTTTAAAGGTTCAACAAAGCTTAATTGTGAGGAAAACAATAAGCCAATTTCTTTGCTTTGGATTAACGCTGAAGTTATTATTTAATGTTTTACGATACGAATAAAACTGCGCAATATGAAATAAGGTTTTTTCTATGAAAAAATGTATGAATTTGAAATCATATATGTTTCTTTCATTTAGATTTACCAATTTGTTCTTAGTAAGATTCTGATAACTTATATCTAGCTGTGGCCTCTATTTTCTCAGAATCTAGCTTGTTTTAGAGCTCATCGCCGGCATCAACATTGGCGATACTATCCATATATCGATTATTTGAAAACGAGTGTATCGATTGTAATCGATTGTTTGGGTGGGAACTTTGCTGATCACGTAAGGTTTTGGCCCGGATAACGATCAAAAACAACATCCCTCTTCGAAATAAATATCGTAAATACTTTTATCCCCTGGCTTTCCCCCTGTTTAATTTTCCTAACATAATCGAATTACAACTAATTGCGCAATAAGGAATAAAAAAAATCTCAGCCTCGATATATCCAATTATCTTATTGTCTATTTTCACGAGCTGATACACACTGTCTCTGAGTGCCGTTACAAAATGGCGCCTTTTCAATTTCCCAATTTCACCGCAAAGTCGTGCGGAAGCGACGAATGTGATTTTTATTATTCCAAGCAACGACAATTTTGGCAATGAGCAAACATTTGCTGAGCCAGGCAAACAAAACGCAGGATAGACTGCGGCCTCGGATTCCAGATTCCGGATCCAGGATCCCCAGGTATGCAGGCAAACACACACGTTTGCATTTAGCCTTGCCTCCGGGCGGCAATTAAACACAGTTTGACAGTGTCTCTGGCATTTGAGTGTCTGCTTGGCAAAATATTTAATTAAAAAGCAAGTCGGTTATGTTTCTTCTTCTCTTGATATTTGCAATTGTCGTCGGGGGGGAGGGGAGTTAACGCTCAACCTGTGTGCCTGTGTGTTTGTCTCCTTTGGCATTGTCTGTCTGGCCTCTTCTCTCTGTTTGCCTGCTAATGAGTTTTCGCAGCATCAGTACACTACGCCAGTCCCCCCTCGACCGCCGCCGAGCTCTTGCATCATGATACTGTTGAAAATTTTTGACACATGTTCACCCACTCGCACCCCCATTGTTGTTGGTGCTTTTGTAGTTGCTTTGATGTTGGGTGCCATTTTTCGGGTTTTTCCTTTTTTCCTTCTTTTTTGGCGATAGCCTTTCAAGTGCAGCAGCGACAACGTTGCCATTGTCATTTGTTCTCGCAAAGGTTTCTTTCACACAATGTCAACTTTCAACAAAGGACTTTAATTAAGTCCTTAATGACAGCTTAATTTAGCGCACTTTGCACAGCGCGTATGCCCCAACACGTACACAAACAAACGGGCAGGACACACACCACACATGACACCCCACAGTCACGCACGTTGTCCCTCTCAAGCTTCCTTGGGAGAAAGGGTGTGAGTTTTGCTTAGTTTTTCTCGCTTTTGTTCATCTTGCGAGCACACAGTTTGGGTGAAGAAAATAGTAACGAACTATTGATGGGATACTGTCTCGGCAAAGAGAGCTAACAATTTGGTAATAGAAGTGAGAGTCCTTTTCAGGTCAAAAAAAGTTCGATTTACCTGGTTTTATACCAACCAACTTCAATTAAAATCGAGAACATTTTATCAAATTACTCAAAAGTTAAAGAGAATCATAATTAATAAATCCGCAATTAAATTGAATACATACAAAATAAACTTTTTTGAAAGCTCCGTTTAATAAAAAAAATACTTCTACAGTATCCAGATACGATCTGGTGCATTAATCACCTTTATCCCTTTTTTGCTATTAATTTGACCGCATTTGTAATTGCTGTTTAATACTTTAAGCTCCTGGAAAGGAGAGGAATGGAGATAGCGTGGGAGCGTGTCCTTAAATAGCATTTTGATTATGCCAAATAAAACATGAAAACTTGCCTGGCCAAACATTGTTGGTGGTCGCTCAACTTGTCAGCGGCCAGCAACTTTCCATGCATTATATAAAAAGTTGGCCAAATAACCGGCAGCCAACAACTATGCCAACAACAATACGCACATAGAACTTGCAAAAAGCGATAAAAACCATTTGTTGTGGATGTCCTGTTTTGATATTTGTTGTTCTGCTCCTCCTGCCTCTCCTTTGTTGTGTGTTCATGTGCTGTTGTTGTTGCTGCTGTTGTCGTCGTCCTCGCAAGTTGGCTTACTCAAGTTACTTACAAAGATTTCAATGCACTTTCATCCTACCAACTTGTTCGCGCAGAAAGCCAAAAAGCAGAAGAGAACCTGGACTGACCATTCAGCAAAAACAACAACAACTACGGACGAACTCTACTAAGTTGAATATTGGCTAAATAGGAATTTATATCGTTTTATTGTATATTTTGCTTTTTATACTAAAATCTATATTATCAAAGCTATAAAGGATAAATAATGCGGTTGGTTTTTTTAATATACTGTATTATTGGGTATTTTTAAAGATCTATATTTTCAACTTATCCTGATCATGAAATATATTAAAATGATATTAACAAATTTGCAATAACATTTCAGTTCATATTTAAAATTAATTTTATTTAGTTTCTGTAATTTACCCAATAATAAAATACAGACAAATATTTTTCCAAAAAAAGTTTCTGAGGTGTTACGTTTTTTATGTGCTTTACTTTTTTGATTTTTAAGGCCTTCCCCTATAATAAATACCACAAACATAAGTTTGTTGTAGGTAAAACTTAATTTGCAATGAAATTTGACTAGGATATATTTTTCTTAATTGTTCACCATACCGATCTCAGACTGTACCAAAAACAGTGGCATCAGCAGGCTCCAGAACAAGAACAAGAACGATTTGACTTCTGGAAACTGTCAGAGCAAGCAAATGGCACTAAATATTAAGTTTGCCGTTGGAACTTGACCAGAAAAAGTAAACTACGACGAAAACTTGGCCGGCCAGAACTAATGAAAGCTTTTGCAAGTGTGAGAGACTCGCTGTGTGCGTGTGTGTGTGTGTGGGCTAAAAGTTTTTGCCTTTTGGCTCGACCACAGAATTTCTCATGAGTTGGCGCTGCGGCTGCGGCTGCACTTGTTTCAAGTTCAATTAATTTTAAGTGCGGCAGCAATTGTGTTGCACATTGTTGTTGTTTCTGTTCTTGTGCTCGTTTGTTTACTACGTTTTTTTTTGTGTGTGAGTGTGTGTTTGTTTATGCCGCTTTCGGCCAAGTTGCAGTTCTTGGCTCTTTTTTCAGGATTCAACTTTGGCCTGACATGCAATGTCAGCGCCTGTGTTTATGCTATAAATAATGCAGCATATTTTGCATAATGACAAGTTATCGCACACAAACATAATTGCATGTATTTGTATTGCATACTTGATGACGTCACCTTAAATATGGCCTAAAAGGAGAAGGCCACCCCTGAATTGTGATCCTTGACCCCTAGTTGAAGCCATGGGGAGAGTAAATAAAGTATGATAAATAAAAGAAAAATTCTATTTTTAAGTTCTTATAAATTTCTCATGGGACAGTTGTTGGTTTTGGTTAAATCCTGTCTAAGATATAGCATTTCCCAGATCTGATCCGATCTCGACTCACTTAAGGTTGGTGTCGCATCCGTCAGCTGGTGGCAGCATGTCTGGGATTAGTGTCACATCAAGCAGACAGATGGCGGCTAGCTGGCGCAACACAGATAACGGGATAACAACAAAAGTCGCAGAACCAGCAGCGGCGAAAGAGACAGCAGATAAACAAATCTTGTCTAGCCGCACAAAAAGAGAGAGAGAGAGAGAGAGGGAGAGGGAGCTAGTGGGATGAGAAAGAGACAGGGCGACAGACTTCAGACTAGTCAGGAAGTTGGCTTGGCAGCTTCAAAGTCTAACTCGTCTGCAAACAAAACTTGCTGGCACTTTTCCTTCTGTCTCCCTTTCGACTTCTGTCGCCTCCTCTGTCTCCCCCGCCCATGTGCATAATTAAAAAAGCATTTTGGACGCCAGCGAGACGAGGTTCAACTACTTTCGGATTTATATTGTGTCACTCAATGCGACTCCGACTCCGAATACGGCTGCGAAATGCAAATGCGAATGCAGCAGACGGTGCAAAATTCGTTGCATTTTGAATTGCGGCAACAAAGCGGGCGGCGCTCGCAGCAGCAACCTTTTGAGCGCGTGCAACAGACTAGAAGAAGTGCTCACCAAACTAGGGACGAAAATTAAGCGCTTTAAAGTGTGGCCACACCTCCAAATTGACCCTTTCTCATACTCTTTACACTTGTAAAAATGACTAGCAATAAAGGAAATTGAAAAAAATGTGTATGTTATAAATAACTGCGAAAGCACCCCTGAAATCGTTAATAAACATTTTAATAACCAAAATATTTTAGTTCTTCAATATTTTTAATATGTAAATATGTGTTTAATATTCTTAAAACTTTTCAAAATGTTGTTAAATTATAAAAAATTTTTCTTAATTTTCAGCTTATTCTTTATAAAGATTTCTTGAATATAAGAAATTTTATAAGTCAAGCAATTACACTTTACGTTTTATTAAAATTCCTAACTAGCTTTTAAGAATTAATTTTTATTAAACTCATTTTTGAGATTACTAAGTATTTGATTTTATCATACTTTAAGAACATTATAATTTTTTCATATTTCCAATATTTCTGTTTAGTGAAAATCACTTAAAAATAAGTGAGAAAAGAAGAGAACAGTCAAATTTTCAGTTTTTTATTAGAATTTCCAACTAGCTTTTCAGGAGTCAATTTTACTTAAACTATTTTTTGAGGTTGTTAATTAAAAAAAATATACATTTGGTACTAAGATATAGTAATTATGCAGTCCTATTTTACCTTTAATTATAATTCCATAATAAGATAATGTCTGATATTTTAGGAACTTTTTTATATAAAACTGAGTCAAACATTTTCAAACTTATAAATGCTGGCTGTATTACACCCATCACTTTAAAGATCTTTATATTTTCGCTTTTCGTTTAACTATTAATTTTCCTTATGTCCCCACCACTTTGATGTTATTTTGTTGAGTGCCTGACGCTGTCACTTGCCATTTGCCGGGGTAAATTTATAAAAAAGAGGTGGATAATTTTATCGCTTAGCTACGGTGAGACCGCAGCAAAGCTGAGTTTTCTGATGGGTCAAAAGCCGCAGTTTCCAGCCGCATGTCAGCAAAGTCTGGGAAAATCCGGCTTGAAGTTTTTTTCCCCCCAAACACCGCAACGCACTCGCTGTCAACTCTTTTGGGCCAGAATTTTCCAGCAGCAGCAGCAGGAGCAGCATCGCCGCCAACCCTTTCTCTTTGGCGACATCAGGTGCAGAGCCACACAACAATTAACAGACTTTTGGCTGGGGAGAGCTGGCTTTTGATTCAGCCGGAGCTGGCAGATTGCTGACTCCGCTCCGAACGCACTGGAGGAGGCATAAATCGGGACGTCGAGGAAGAATTTTAATTCCAGCTGTCAGGCGGAAACATCACAAAGCCCTGTCGATGGCACACACTCGCACACGTGTATATGGGCAGTCGCCCCAGTTATGGCCACATTTTTCCGATTGCCACTCGTTTGTCATCTTTTTTTCGTTTGTTAGACCGACCTCAGGAAAGGCTGGCGAAAATGTGCTTGTCAGGAGCACGAGTCGGAGCCAGGACCGGAGCCAGGACCGGAGCCGGAGCAGGATCGGATAATTGAATTTCAAAAGTTGCAACTGCCGAGGCAGAAACAGAAACATGGCAACAACTGGAAAGATGTCAGATTAATAATTTATCAATGTCGCAAGTTTATTGAAATAGATTTCCGCCCCTGTGAGACATTTGCATTTCCTGTTTCCGCTCAGCCATTGTTGTTGATGTTTGCCTGGCTTGCATGTGCAGTAGTTGCATTTATGCAAATATATTCGGAATACATATTCCAGCATGCATACTTAAGTTTATTACATTTTCCCTTCCCCAGCACACATACTTACACTCACACGGAGACTGGTCCCTAATTGATTGAGATGAATCTGCCATTCCACCGGGGTGGCCACTCCTGGTCCTGCCCCGCCTCCTAATCCCTCAGCCGCCCACTTCACTTCATTTTCATTATGTCAGATTAGAGCAAAAGTTAAACATTTTCAGCAACGAGCTGCATATTTGTATTAGCCAAGAATTGAATTTAGTTTTGCATATTTGAGATGCTCTCAACAAGATAACTGACCATTGTCTGGAGCTTGTTTTGATGGCGATGGTGGTGGCGATGGCCCCCACCACCTCATTAGGAAAAACTCGGCGAAATTATGAAATGACTGTGCTGCCCCTGCTGCTGCATACTTAAAAGGAGGGCCGAGGGCCCAGGCCAGGCAAATTCCTTTCAGACTTGCCATTATTAATTGCACAAACACAAATACAAAGTACAAACAGATTCTGGCTCGCCGGAGTTGCTCCTGCGACTGTTATTGTTACCGTTAGACGGAGAGTCTGCCGCCCCTCGCCGATGCCTGTCTGATTGCGCCTTTGAGCAAACAAAGGATTGCTCCTTTGTTGCCATTAAGTAAGTAGGCTTACTAAGTTGCAGCCGCTGCCTCTTTGTTCAAAATTAAGCGCATTAAAATCGGTTCGATGCGAAGGTGCTCCTTGACTGCTTGGCAGTGCCAGAAGCGGAACCGGAAGCGCTCAAATGCCAAAGGCATTGTCTGACACCAAAAACGAAGTTCTCTAAAACCCGAATTCCTTTTGTATTAATAACAAAGCATTGTTTAATCGAGGGATTTATGGTCCACAAGAACTGTACTTCAAATAATATCCACAAATTATATTTTAAGAACCGTCCGCAGATTTTAAAATAAACAATAAAAATGCTTAGTGCATAGTATATAAAATGGATAAGGTATATTAGCAATAAAAATATTTAATTTTTATAAAAGGTATTTGTTTAGAAAACTTGTCAAAAATATATTGCTACAAATCCTTTTAATCTCTCCAGCTAAAACATGCAATTTTAAACTTAGCTGCTTGCATCAAGGACCTGCAATGCTTGACACTACAGGACACGCTCTCTGGCAAAGTCAAGTGCAAATAAGCAAGTGCAAGGTGGCAAAATGTGTGTAGCAGGAAGGAAGGTGGCTTGATGGTGGAAATGTGCTGCTGCACGTTAAGTATTATCAATTTACAGCTAACATCGCCTGATTGCCGAACAGCACACAAAAGGTGAGGCCAAGCAGGAACCTGAATCGAAAGCTGGCAACTCGATTCCCCGGGAAGGACACACTTGGTCCAATTGGCCACTTGAGCTGCCGTTTGCCAGGAGCTTTTTTATGGCTCATTGCATTCCCATCTAAGTGTGTATGTATTGCAGGGTATGTTTGTTCAGTTGTTTGGATGTGTACTGTGCATTTTTCATATAATTCCAGCTTCCAGAAACAGTGAGAAAAAGTTTAATATAGAAAAATTTTTTTATAATTTTGTAATATATTATTTATGATCTAAATATTTTGAATTATTTTAAATTCCATTTTATAAGTAATTATGTTTTGTATAGCAGAAATATAATCATTTTAATGGTTATAAAATATCTTATGCATCATTCTTAAAATATAGATCTAAAGTGTGTAAATTTTATTTCAAGTTTAGTTAAATATATTTTTAAATTTTCAATTATTATCCCAATAATTATATTACTTCAATCTCTCTGTGTACAAATTCCAAGCTTCAAGTTGAAGTTCGAGCCCGGTTTTCTGGCTTTTCCTTTTTCCGGCAGGCAAGGCAAGGCCACTCACTGGGGAGCGCATATCCACATGCCACATGCCACATGCAATTGACGTGCTAAGTAACTGTGTCTATGCCACCCAGGGCCCAGGACCCAGGACCCAGACCCCGGGATCCTTCCCCATTATCCTGCATATCCTATATATCCTATACGTGTCTCTGGCTCATTTGCCTTCGCTCGCTTTGCTACTCTAATTTTGCAATGCTGTAGTACTCCTTCCCTTTTCCGTACGTCTCTCAAACGAAAAGACATATGCACTTGTCTTCTGGGTGTCTCTGTGTGTGTTGTTTGCTTTTGGTGTTGATTCCCAAAAGTATTTTGTATTTTCCATTGTTGTTGGCTTGTTCTTGCCTAACAATTTCCATCAAACTGTCTGTGTTTCTGTCCCGTGCCGCACAGAGTTTCCCTTCTCCGAGGGTTTTCCTTTTGGCTTTTGTTTATTTGGAGTATTTGTTACGAAGCTTTGGAACTTTTTTTCGGGGGCACACTTCAGTTTCAGTTTTAGGATATACGAAACAAAGAGAAAATTGTCAAAAAGTATCGACCAAGGGGAAGCTAAGATTTATTTCTATTTTACAGACTTGCTTTATAGAAAGACGTTTTGAAAGCATTCAATTTTAGCCTGTAAAAATTAAGACTTTACAGTGAGATAGGTCATAAGAAGTATATAATTCTATGGTATAATTTTCTGTTCTTATCCTTTCTTTAATCCTTTATTTTCCGTCAAGTGTATATGGAACACTGCTGCATATTATCGTTCATTATCAACTATGCATAATTATGAGGCAGCAATAAGGAAAAACCAAAATCAAAATAATTATTATTTTGGCCCCGGCCTCGAGCATTTCCAAAGTTCAAATTGAAATCCAGCCAGGGTTCGTTCGTTCGCTCTTTGAAGTGCGAGGGAAAAGCCTCAGGAGCTGGCCAAAAGTTTTCGCCGGGCTTGTTTCAGCCGGAAATTTCAGGCCGTCGGGCATAGCTCAAATGACTCATTAAATTCCCTTTTTTTGCGGGTTCTCAATTTTTCTTTTTTTGGGGAATTTTCCGAAACACTTTTCTCTATGCAAAAATTTTCACTTTGCTTCGCTTTCAATTTATTTCTCTACACGGGACAGATGCCAGCGACAATTTACAGGACTCTGGGCACTGGAAAAGCCGAAAGGAAAGGCAGGGGAGAGTGGGGAAAGCACCGGGTTGGAGGTGGGGTAGGGAAAACCAGAGGAGGAGGAGGAGAAGGAGGTACAGTGGTCCAGGGACTCCGTGCCATAATAAAACGCTCACTAACACAATTAAACGGGCTTTGCCGGGGTAAAAATGAATGTTAAGCAAACATGACAAGGCTTTTAAGTTTATGGAGCTACCCAAGCCCCCGGGTGTCCGCCCTGCCATTTTCATCTGCGGCGTAGACTAACACGCTCTCGTTTTTCCTGGGGAAAACTGCTGCACTTACTGTCACTTTTCATATGCAAAGCGTACCGTACGTCTGCCGTTAATTTAATAACATGTAACATTTTGCACAGGATCAGGTCCTGGGCTGGGCGGGCTACAAAGTGCCCAATTAGAGGGCGGAGCTGGGGGCTGGGTTCAGGGTGGGTCCTCCGCACCGTTTACTTTTTTCACAGTCGCTGCATTTTGCAATAAATATCCAAAATGGCAATTGCCAAACTCAAACACACACACACACAAACGCGGATGCGAACGATTTGGCAAGCATTTTTGGCTTTTGCGGAAGTTCGGCGAAAAATCGTTGACAAGCGACAAAACACTTGACAGCGTCAGCAGAGCCAAAAAAAGGAGAGGAAAAATGGAAGGGAAAAAGGTGAGCCAAAAACAAAATGGAGCACAACAAACAAAATCACAGCTACAAAACAGCAAGGATGCCAAAAGAAGTTAAAACGAAGCAAAAGATAAACAAGCCAAGAAAGTTTCAGGTGATCAAAAATGGGATACCTCTCGGGGGGTTTATGGACTCAAATTTTGTAGTTTGCAGTTTGGATAATGAATGAGTTCAATAGATTATTCGGCAAAGCAAAAGCATTAAATATTCAAACTTAGTCGCATGTAGATTCCACAAATCACATTTATAAATCACACATTTGCTGGTGAATTTAATTAAATGTGAGCTTAAGCTCCGCAAAGATACAGATTTAATTAATTAACAACCCAAGGGAATTAAAATCACCTATTAAGATGCCTGAGGTAGAGAGGGTAAAAAGGATATTAGGCCGAGAGACATTAAGATTTTAGAAATCAAATTCATAAATCACTCTTTTGCTATTCAATTTAATTAAATGTTATGTCAGGCAAAGAAATAATACAGATTAAAATAGGTAAGGCCTTAAAATATTATATAAGCCCATTTCTGGGTTGAAATCCTTCCCAATATATATACATATGTATAAATCCTTATACACCCCAAAGGCGACACGGTATCAACACGTTCGAAATTTTGTGGTGCAAGCAAACCTGAGTGCAAAATGGGTGAGAAGCCGGACCGCCGGCAAATAAGAAGCAAACTACAAAAATGTGTAAATGTGCAATCAAATGAAAGAAAACCAATAATCGAAAAATGCCAATGCAGCGTACACACACACACATACCCACACTGCCAGGACACAGAGGATAGCCAGGGAATTATTGGCTCAGATGGAGGGGTAAAGGTAAAGGTGTAACCAAAACCATGAGATGCGGGGCAACGAAAAATGCACTAAATAAAACATGAAATTGCAAAAAAATGTCGACCATGTGAGCGGCACAAGGATGTCAGGTCGCTCTTCCTCCTGCCAAGGAATTTGCAGCTATAAATTGTTGTCGCCAAATAAAGGAGGGAAGTGTATAGAGAAGACTTGCCTCCCGGGAATAATTGTGCACACAATAAATCAACTTGAGCAGCGGCAAGTGGCAAACAAAAGGATTTTTTCAATTTGCTAGCGCAACAAACACAAAATAAATGATAATAGCCACGACGAACTATTGTTGGCCAAGTGTTGCTTTTTTGCGAAATGCGAGACAGCCCGGAAGCCGGAGGCCAAAATGTCAAAATGCTAAATATTAATCATCATTATTTCAATCAACATTTATTAACATGGACTTTGCATTAGCACATAATGTATTTTTGACCTTTTGTCAGCTCCAGAGGGTTATGTATCCCTTGAAGCACAGCGTGGTGGGAGTCGACCACATTTTCAATTTTGCCACAAGGGTCAGAAGCGAAAGCAGCCAAGGAAGAGTCACAAGGGCCGTGGCCCATTCGTTTGTCTTTTGCGGCCTGTCCAAATGTGAATGTGTCTGTGCCTGTGTCTGTATCCTTCCCCCCTTTTGGCATTTGTGTATCCCCCAAACAAGGGCCCCAACCAAAGGCATTCCCCTTGGCCCCAACCATTCCAGAGTCATTTCAAACTCGATTTCAGTCATTTGTCTTTTGTCATATTAATAATTCCCTTTTATTATTGCCACCATGATAATAAGCTGTCTGCTGTGACCGTTCCACTCGAACATCCCCCATCATCCCGAGAACATTTTCCATTATCCCCGACTTTTATAATTTCCCATCGCAGCAAAAAGGTGCGCGTTCACCTTTTTTGCCCCGCTCATTAATAATAATATAAGGGTGCAGGGCAGGTTGGGAGATGCGTACCCTTCCCGTTTCCCCAATTGGAAGAGGTTCGAGTGCTGCATTGTCCACTGAAACAAAAGTCGCTGGACCGGTCTTTTTTTTTTACGCACACTGAGAGAAATTGGAAGAGTAGCAATTTGTGTAAAAAATGTTTATTTTAAATACGATTTTCCTAAGTTTCCAAGGCATTTATTTAACAGTAAAATAAGAATAATTTTGAAATTATGACATATTCTCTTCTGTTGTCTCTCTTATTTAGTTTTAAATAATAAATAAGTTCAATGTAGACAAGTTAATTACCTAAATTGTCTGAATTCAGAATTATAAGAATAATAATAAAATAACTTATGTACTAAAGTGTAGCCTCACAAATTAATAAATTCTAATACTTTAGCTGAAGTTGATACATCCCTTAAAAACCAAAAGATAAAGCCTTAATCAGTAATCGATTAATAAGCAATTTTTGGCCAGTGCACAGCCCTCAACTTGTTCTCTTCAAGTCATTAATTTTCATCTGTTGTCCTTGGTGTTGCTGTGAGCTGTATGCATCCCCTTTTTGTATTTTCATTTCTTTTTTTCTGCAGGCAAATCATCTTAAGTATTTGCTCGTTGCGGTTCGCTTTGTAATAGATCATTAATAAGGAGTGAAAAATTCCACAAATGCTGGGCCAAAGTAATATTAATGCAGTCAAGTGAGTTATTTACTAATTTGATAGATAACCGCAAAACTTCCCAGCAGAAGCTTAAGAAATTCTGCTGCTGTGCTTCGCTTCCCTCCAGCAGGCGAGTGAAACTTTTAACGCAAGTTTCATTGTTCAATTACGAGTGGAGTGTGTGTGTTCGGGATGGATGTGAGCTGTGATGATGCTGAAGACAAAAGGTGGAGGACTTGAAGTTGTCAGCTTGTTAGGCGAAGTTCCTCTCCTCAGACACGGACAAAAAGAGTCCTTTTCGAATATGCCAAACAAAACGCAAAAGTTCCCAGTCGAGTGCGGGGCGTGTGCATGTGTGTCTGTGATTCGATTAGCTTTGGGGTTAGCACAAGTTGGCTTCATTCAAATCAAAACCAAAAACCACAAAATATCAAGTGCCAGGCAAAGGCAAGGATCCTAACTTGATTTGCAATTATTATTGTTTAACAAGAAGCATAAGCCGACACTTATCCCAACTCACATACACCCGCCCGGGCTTGCAGCTCCAAGCTGGCTGTTATTATTATTGTTGATACACAAGAAGAAGCCCTGTGAGCAGGGAAATTTTCAAATATTTGAAAGCCTTCATCGTCTCCGGCTCCGGGTCCGCATCCAGGAGCCGCACAATTGTTGCTCCAGTTGGCAGGACGAAAAGAGAGCACGGAGTCCGGAGGAGGGCATAAATCCAATGACAGAGCCAGAGACCAATGTCATCTTATTTTAGGCAAATGATAAATTGACAAATTTATTTGGGTCACAGCCAGGGCACATTCATCATCATTTGCAGGAGGATTTCCATCGGGCCACAGGGAAATTGAAAATTTCTCTCTGTCGCCCGTTGCGTATTTTCTAGGTATACAATTTTTCTTTTTCGCTTGTTGTTGCTAAGAGTCGAGTCCTCCCACTCATAATGGAGTTTGCCGGCCAACCAACAACAACTGACACTTTTGCCTAATGCTAATGCAGTTATAATGAGCTCTAAGCCAATTGGATTGGATGTCCCTGTCCCTGATTTGGGTTGAGGCAAAGTCGGAGTCAAAGCCAAAGCCAAAGCCGAAGTCGGAGTCAAAGTCCGGGAGGTGCTTCCTTCGGACATTTGCATAATTAAAATTGATGTTCGTGCTGCCAGTGCTAACCGTACTACTAGCAGCTCTGCTCCATCGAAAGTGCTTGTACCCCTACCCCTGACCTGTTGTCCATTGTTTATTTATAATCCCAGCAACTAGTTCGCTGATTGAGTTGCCCAAGTTGAGGAGCGCATAAATTTGCATTATAGATCGACACACAGGAATGACTGAGGAAGTACACTGGTAGCAAAGGCTTAATGAAGAATCAGGTGTGTGGTTCTTGCTTAAAAAAATCGATTATTAATTAAATAGTTAAGGAAAGAGCTTAAAAGTTGAGATACATTCATAATCTTCTATGACAAAGTCTCAAGGTAATTTATGGAAATGGTTTCCGTGACATTAAAGTATAATCAGGTGTATTTTCCTTAATTAAAAAAAAATCGTACCCATTTATTTAATTTTTCATTCATTTATCATTTATCAATTAAACTTTTACTTAGTAATAAGTAAGAACCTCTTAAGCTGAGATACATAAATAATCTTCTATAAGAAAGTCTCAAGTTAATTTGTACAAATATTTTCCCTGGACTCTAGAAGTTAATAAAAATTCAGGTGTGTTTTTCGTGCTGAAAATAATCCTAAGCATTAGTTTTTTATTTAAAATATAAATTTCTATTAAAGAAAAAACTCTTAAAAAGTAGTTTATAAAAATTATTTCCTTGGTCTTTAGGCATTAAACTAATAACTTCCCAAAGTTTTTTGTTTTTAATGGCTTAAATAAATATTAAAAGAATTAAAACCCTAACATTTTAACCCCATTCTGCCGGTGTATGTTTATGTAACGAAGGCCCTGTTGTTCTGACCTACTGTGCATCTTCATGCAACATTCGTGCTGCAATTTCTTTTTGCATAATGCAAGAGAATGTTCAGCCAGTGCCTAGACGGTAAGTCCAGGTTCAATCAGCCAACCAAAGACAGGTGAGCACAGACTGTGAGATACTCTTTTTTTCCACTTACCTGGTGAAAGTTCCTCGGTGACTGCCTGAATTTGAGAGAGAAGTAGCAGGAGGCAACTGCCAAGCAGCAGCCATGGAGCTCCACTGCTCATGGTGAGCACACTTTCTTTTTGGCAGACAGTTAGCAGAGGCTTTTCGGTTCCAATTGGATCTGGAATGGTTAGCAAGAAAAATAATAGTGAATTATTAAGGAGATTCTGAGCTTAAGCAGGATAAATTCCTCAAGAATGAGGTTAACAATCTTCAAGGAAAAATTAATCACAAATTTAACTTCATAATAACTCACTACTTAGGCATACACTCTGTATAAAGTCTGTGGAGTTGTAATCCCCTTGGCTAGCTATATAGATATATCTTTCGACGGCGTAATTTGCCAGCGAAATCGTTAAGATTTCAGCCATCGAAGGGGCGTCAGTTCCCAACGCACATTATTCACTGGGCGCTCGCGCCACCAAGTATGCAACGTCATGCGGTGTGGCAAGGGCAATGGCAATGGCGATGACGATGGAGGACGCAACGATGGAGCGACGGATCCATGGATCCAGGCAGAAGCCACTGCTGAAGACCTCGACCTCCGATGGGGGGGCGTGCCCGGAGCCACACGTCAAACACATTCATCACGAGTGCCAGAGTGACAGATGGCAAATGCGCCTACGGCCTCGTTTGTCCGCCGGCTCCTGGCTCCGGCCCCGGTCCTGAGCATCATCCTTGGTCCAGTTTGGCCCTGACAACCGAGAGCCGGGCAAGGGCAAAGAGGACAAATGGAAATTTTTTCCAATTATTGCCGGCGGAGGTGGCGTCAACAGAAAAGGAACATTTAACGCTTTAAAGTGTGACAATACCCATATTTCATTCAGCACTCTGAGCTCCTGCCCCGAGATTCACGGATTCATCAATAACTAATTGCAGAAATTTTGAGTGACGTCCGCACTTGATCAAAAACTCATTCTGTCACCCGCATGTGGACACGGATCCAATAACGACAGCGCTGTGTATATATAGCGTATATATACAATATATTCTAAGTAGTGCAATATGTAATGTGGTCACATCTGGGGCTGACATGATTTTGGCATTAAAACGAAAGTCATTTTTGGTTGGCTTCTGCGAGGGAGAACCTTTTCATTTTGGCTTACATTGCCTGTGCCCGTGCCTTTGCAAAATGTTTTCCATTTTTCGGCAAAACTTCACTTTTATTTTAGACTGACAGCAGCTGCTGAATAATTACGCATACAGAAAAGCCCGCGGACAGGCTAGGGTTAGGTGAACAGTGTGGGGCATGAGTTTAAAGACTATGAAATTATATAGAGGAAGAAGATAGGAGAGTGAATAAATGGATAATAAATGTAAATATAACATAAGAAAATATAGAATTTCTAGAGAGCTCCAACAAAACATTACTTCAATATTTTCCCTAGAGTCATCCTAGTTTCCCTTAGTATTTGCTTTCAAATTTTCTAATTTCTCTGGTGACCTACGCCCGCGAAACGGACTGTAAGAGGCACCATATGCCAACATATGACCCAAGACACGGCTCAGCGGCTCCCATCAACACTTTCAATTTCAAAAGGAAACTTTTGGGGCCACCGCCGACCGCACCCACACACACATACTCCTGCATGTGCCCCAAAGGGGGTGGAAATTTTTAGAGGTAAGGGGGCCAGGCGGATTGGCAAGGTTTTACGAGGTCCTGTTAACCGCGGGTATTTACACTAAGTCTAATGAAATGTTTAACAAGCACTTTGCTCTGCGCAAATCCCAATGACCCATAATATTAGCATAAAATCACTTGGCACTGGGGAGAAAGGGGGCAGAGCCAGCAGCACCTACCAACCTCCATAAATAAGTAGTTTGGGTGTGGTGTGTGTGCTGGGGCAACTACTTGCTAGTCAGGCTGCGTGGCTTGACACGCTCCACGGCGAAAATGCGGGCCTCAGCTCGGGAAATTTTCATTTAAATTGCACACTTTAAAAGTTTACCCCCACCCAGGGGGCAGAGGAAGGGCTTAACAAAGCACCGACATGGCCTACGGTTGTATATAGAGTATATATATATTTTGCCATTACGATGCATATAAATTTTTATGTTGGTCCATACTTTATTTGTTTCCTGGCGGCCGGCGTTTGGTTTCTGGGATCACCCTCTCCCTCTCGACTACCAAAAATAAATTACATTAAAATTCTAAGCCATCAGCCGGCAAGAGAGAGAGAACGCGCGCGAGCTTTGGAAATTTATTTTTCCACATTATCCGACGCTTGCCGCAAAACTCTATTTTCCTCGGTCGGCCTTGGGTCGAGAACCGTCCCGGATCTGGCGGCCCAGCCAAGTTGTAAAGTATCATTCGAGTCAATTAGTTCATTTGCAGAATTTCATTTCGGTCTAACAGAATTTTGATGAGTTTCATTAAGTTTTTGAAATAAATTTGAGCCTGAAATTGGGTTAAGCGAGAATGTTACCATGGCTATTACGTGGCCTTTTATTTGTTTCCTGTAATTACATTTTTATAGGGACTTTCTCTGGCTTGAAGTTGGGCATTGAGGGGTTAAATCTGTTACTACTAAGGAATAGTTCCTAAAGGAAATAGTTAATGGTTAATAAATTGTATATAAATATATTTTAATTAAAATGAAAGGAAATTAACCCTGTAATTCTTTAAAGGAAATATAAAAGTAATATTGCTTAAATATTAAATTTTTAATCATTTTAAAAATATTCTTATAAATGATTTGTAAGGATCTTTACCATTTCAAATGTTTTATTTATTTTTGTATATAAAACCAAGTATTAATATTTTAATATGTATTACTTATTATGTTATAATGTACATAATTTTCCAAAATATCTCTTAAAATTTTTCTTGAAAATAAAATAATAATATTTTCATTAAATTCCTTTAATATTTTGTTTTATCACATTGTTTTTTGTAATTCCCTTATTCATCTTATTCCTACTAGGCCGCACAAATCCTTGCACAGGTATGTCCTTTTCCCCCACATCCTCACATACATGTGTTTGTATACATATACACACTTAAACAAGCACATACACAGGCACAATATGCACTGCCTTTTTGGCATAAATAAAGGATATAAAGTTTTATACCTCAACTCCAGGTATTTACTTACCTAATTAAATAATAGCCGTGAGGTTGGAATACTGTTTGTTAAACCAAACAATCCGATTGATTGTTTAGTTTTTTTATGGTTAGGATGAATTGAAAAAATGTAAACACACTCTTGTATGGTACACACAAACACGCGAAAAAGGAACACGGATGTTGTTTCCGAGATTATTTGCGTTTCTCAAAGGATTTCAACCAAATCACAACCATTGTCTACTTCTAAGATGGTTAAATAATATATTACACTTGAGTTTTTAATGTTTTTAATTAGAAAAATAACAGAAAACCACGAAAAATTCACAGACGCTTGAAACTTGCTGACAAAACGGAGCAGACAAACTCTCGCTCTCTCTCTCACGCCGTTCCTTTGCCACTTCGTTTCGTCCTGCGGGAGAGAGAGCCAAGTCAGGGCAGCTGTTCGAAAAAGGACCTACGAGCGGGCGAGGAGGGATGCCGAGAACTGTCAAACTGACAGTTGAGAGTCGAAAGAGCGCAGGCGCTGTCCTTGTGCCATTGCCATTTCGTTTCGAAGACCTCAACCTGGGTTCTTGGCAAGGGTTGGTCCTGCCAAACTCATATCAGAGAGAGAGAGAGAGCTGAAGAGAGAGGGGGAGAGAGAGCGGCCGACAATTACCTGGAGAATTGGCATTAGCCCATTTTCGTTGCGTTATAAATTGCGTTTGTCACTTTGGAGCATTTTGCGACCTCGACACACGGCTAAGGGTGTGATTTTACATTCCCCCCTCGGGCCCAAGCCAGGATCCCAGCCCCAACCCCGATCCCGGATCCCTGCCATTACATTTAACTTTCCTCGAGCACAGTCTGTGCTGCTGCTGCTCCTGCCTTGGAATTAATTTTCGATTTTATTGTCAGTTAGTCAAACGCAAGGAGTTGCCTGGCTGTCGCTGCGTCTGACTCTGATTTAATTGAAACTGCATGAATATGCAATTTCGGGCTATAAATTGAAATGCTGCTGCTGCTGCTCTCCCCCCTTTTTATGGCTTTTTTGGAATTTTCACTTTTAATGCCACTCAGTTGGCTGCTTGGTTGCCTTCACCGTCTACACATCTACAAAATCACATATGCTCCAGTAATAGAATAGACTAGATTCCAATGTAAACACAACATATATTCAGGCGCAAGAAATACAGGCGAAGGAAAAGCAGGATGTGGGAGAAGCTGGTGAACTGCATCAAGAAGGGTGGTGGCAGTTACAAGAAGAGAAAGGGCTGCCAAGGGGTCCTCCTTTCGGACTTGAAGGAGCAGGTGCCCCCGAATCAGATGAAGCAGTTTAAGATATTTGCCCAGAAGCACGAGGAGTACAAGGAGTAAGTGTTGAAGACCTTCGAATATATGACAGGAGACTTTAATTTACTTTTACAAATGGAGTAGATAGTTTACAGGATATATTGAAAAGATTTATTAAGAAATTTATTCTTAATAACAAATTGGGTTTATCCTACAAATACCTGAGGAATTCAGGTTTAAACTCTGTATAAAACTTCCTTAACTATTTTCCTTATATATTTTGATGATGGAATATAATCAACATTTTATATCTAATTAATTAATTAAAATAAATTTGCTACACTTATAGCTTATAAATAAAACCCTATCCCCACCTAGGCGCGTTCGCAAGTATCCGGAATCCCTGCCGGCTATCGATTGGGATTACTATCGCCAAAATGTGCGCCCAGAATTCGTGGACTGGGTTAAAACGTACGAAGCTCGGTATGACAAACTACATTCACTGTTTGAAAATCGACATGCGATTGTGGATCACAAACGCTACTTTGAACTGGTAGACAAGGAATCGGAGGTGGTTCTGAAGGAGATTTGTGAGTACAAGGATGCCTCGAACATAAGAATTAAGCAGTATACCGAGCAGCTAGAGTTCCTGAAGGCTCTCAAACCCTACGATCAGATGACCATGGAGGAATTCTGCATTGCCCGCCCTAACTTGGCGCCCGATTTTATAAACAAACCCACTTTTTGGCCCCACACACCGGAAGAGCAAATGCCAGGTCCTGCGGATCCAGCAGCAGCTGCTGCTCTCCACGAAGAAGATCACGAGCCACCTGAGCCGCCAAAAAAACCGCCACCACCGGAAGCTCAAGGAAAACCAGCTGCTGTGGCAGATCCACAGAAACCAGCTGCTGCGGCGGCTCTGGAAAAACCACCTGGCGAAACAATGAAAAATATAGAAGCCATGGGCTCTGATTTGGCCGAAAACGCCACTAAATTGGCCAAGGATTTATTAGAAAAAGCCACCGTTTTGTTTTATAATTTAAAAGAAAAACTTTCTGTAGTGGCCAAGGATGTTCAAAAGAAAGCCGAGGCCGCCAAGGCAGCCCGTAAAGAAGCTGCAGACAAAAAACATTCAGATTCCTATTCGACTTCTTCAGATCCCTCAAGTCAGAAATCGCTGGATAGCTTTGCAGAACGGGATTCAAAGCCCAATATCTGCAATCAGACTATTATTCGTTCCGAGGAGGAGGCACCGAATCCGGAGGTCAAAGCTCGCCACGCTGACCTGACCATCGAAGCAGAGTCTTGCGAAGCAGAGGACGAGAGGATTCGTCAAAAGACCAGAGACCTGGAACGCCGTCGTCAGAAGGAGGAGCAAAGAGAGAGAGATGGGTTATGCCAGGTGGTTCCTGAGCCTTGTAAACCCAAGGAGGTGGAACCAGTGTGTGAGTCTCAGCCAGATCCCTGTGAATCCGTGAAGGAAGAAGCCGTCTGCGAGGCAAAGCCAGATCCTTGCAAGCCCAAAGAGGACGAATCCTGTAATACAGAGAAGAAAGACTCTGATCCCTGTAAAACAAAATCCAAAGACACTGAAGACTCGGCAGAACCCAAGCAGACCGAACAGGACTGCATTTCCGTATCGAAATGCAGCGAGGAAGTCCAGAAAGAGGAAAAGAAACCCGGGGACACGCCCAAGGAAAGCGCCTCGCTGAGAGAGAAGATTGAGGGCATGGACCAGAAAGTGATAATGGGCAAACAGGTTGCTAAATTCAAGGACCCAAAGTGTGATGAAAATGCCATTATTGGTGGCACCGTCGAAGTGGGTCCCGTCTATACGGATCCTAGTCAAATTGTTAAATTGCTGGCTCAAGAAAAGAAGGCCAAAGAGGCCAAGGTCAAGGCAATGGAGGAAGCTCGCATCCAGGAAGCCGCCAAACCTGTCGATTGCCAGCCCGTTACCATTTATCCCAGGCGCGTGATGAAAGCCAAAACCAAAGATCCGGAGAAGGCCGTTAAGTCATCCGAGAAGTTGGCTAAAGATGTGCATAGCTTGGCCCAGGGAGCGGCTTCGCTGCTTTCGGAGGCCTCCAACATTCTGGATGATTTGAAGAAAAATAAGGAGGTGCGCCTTGAGGTCCTCGAAAAGGCCTACATAACCGCCCAGAGTCAGGCTCTCGGTGCCCTGGCCGAGGCCTCAAAGGCTGTGAATGCTGCAAACAAGTTGGCCAAGAGAACGCGCGAGGCAAAGGGAGCAGTCAGTAGCCAGGACAAAGAGGCTTTGGCCATGGCCGAGAAGCATGCTCTTGTGGCCAAAATGCTGGCCAATCGTGCTGTGGCCTTAAAGGATGAAATTGCCCGGGTTCTCAAGGATCTGAAGAAGAAAGGATAATATCCCTCGTTATATCATATGTATTTTTTCAACGTTTTTGTACCACAGTTTGTTCAATGTTGTTCGTATTAAATTTTATGTTGCATTTTCGAGCGTTAAAAGTTTCGCTTTCATTTCGTAACATTACGTTTGTTTTTATGCAAATTTATCCCGGCCAGCTTTGCTGACCAAAAGTTGGCGGCGGGCAATAAATTTTTCTTTTCCACCAGCTTCAGTTGGCTACTGCTACTGCTGCTGCTCCTGCTGAAAAGTTTTCTATTTGGAATTAGCCAACAAAATGAGCTGGCATGTGTGTGTGTGGCTTCGTAGATTGCATAATTATGCAAATTTCGTTGTTTTTCCACCCGCTACTTGGACGGTATAAAAGGGTATGATGCATAGAATTGTTAATGTGATTTCGAGGTATTATTTTACATGATTTGGTACGGTTTAACGAAGCCTTAATTAAGAGAGAGTGTCGAGTTTAGGCAAAGGTATTTGTTTAGAATTAATAAAACCAAGAAAAACTATTGATACTATCGATATAACTTAAAACAACCCCGAAAGTATATGATTAAGTCTAGGCTTTCCCTGCATGAAATAATTCTTCCAACTATCAATATTTCAGCGTTAAAAGACGAAAGATGAAACTTCTTTTTAGATTATAAATCACTTAAGGACTTGCCTGAGAGTAAGCTATAGATGTTCCTTAAGAGTAAAGCTTTATAAAATCAATTACTACCTGAGATTACAGGATACTAGCCTAGTCAGGACGTTGCCATTACGTTGTAGCACCTCCTTTTTTGTTTGCCATCCAAAGCAGCGATTCTAAAAGTGTTGCCTACTTTTTGGCGCACCATTTTCGCAATCAAACACATTTGCATAATTAGCTAGTCCTGCGAGTGTGCGTGAGGGGGTGTGTGCGTGTATGCGGCTCCTGTGTTGCGTGTGTTGGTGCGTGCTTAATTCCAGTTTGATAGTTTGTTATAAGCTTTAAGCTGAAACACATTCCTTTTGTTCGCGCAGAACAATGGCGAGGTCTGCTCTTTGGCTGACAATGTAAACAGTCCGCCGAAATCCGGCTTTAATTTATGTGTATTCATCGGCATATATACGCGTTTATTTAAATATAAATACATATATATATATTTGTGAACTTGAGCGGCGTTAAACAAGCCATATAAATTCAATTTGAAAGCGCTTTGTCTGGCGCTCTTTGTGAGCCCTCATTGTATCCACCTTATCGCTTAATCGATTACGTAGGTGACAAAAACATTTTACAGGTGGAGTGCCCGCCTGCCGGGGTCTAATGTACCTTTTGGGAGACCTTTTCTGGACCCCTGGCCCCCGCTCCTGCGGAATTTGCATATTTATTTGGATTTTCAAACTGATTTTAACCCCTTCCTCGGTGGGGTTAGTCGATTAAGCTGAAAAGGATTATTCATGAGCTACAAAGTGCCGTGCCGGCTTAAAGCCGGGACCCTAAACCAAGGCAAGGCGAAGGCCCAAGCCAAGTTCAATGGAATTGGCCATTTGGCAGCGTTTGGACACATTTTCCCGACCGCCCCTGCCAGCCCAGAACTTTTCCTGACTACTTTCATGTGCTCGTTGACAGTTTCCCGCTGTTTCTTGTTGCGGAAATATGAAATATGGCGCTTATGTTTATTGTTTTCTGTCTCTGGCAATTTTCAATCGGAATAGATTCTTTTTGGCAAGCAGCGAGTGGAGCTCGCCTCCGAGTTCAACTGGCACTGACCCAAGCATAATTAAAAATCCTGCGAGCACACAACAAGGATTCTTCTTCCATGATGATGATGATGATGATGGTGGTGGTGGTGGAGGGAGCTCGGTTTGCGAATAACTTTTCCTTGCCGCGCATTACGAGTGTTTTTATTGCCTCCCCACTAAAGCCGTTTCTGGTATTTCGTTATGTGCAGCTGATTAACGGTCGGCCTTTATGGCTAGCTCAGTTTTTAATAGCCCGGCCAGGAATGCGCACAAAAGGGCCTAATTAGCGGCATTTAACTAAGCCGCATGTTTGGCGACGTGATCCTGATTATTACACCAACAACACGACCAGCCCTAGTTCTGGCTCTGGCTTCAGCTCCGGCTTCGACTCTGGCTCCATAAAGGACCTGGGCTCACCTGAGTGCCCACGCGACGACCCAGGACATTGAAAATGTAAATTTTCTGCTCGCGCACAGCAGGAAACCTATAGCCCGGCTTGATTAGTGAATGCCACCGACTCCGGGCGGCGACTCTGGCTCGTTACTCCGGCTTCCCGTGTCCGTGCCCGTATCCACATCCTTGCTAGTATCCTTGTCCTGGCGCGTGTCCCTCCACACTCACATATATACATATATGTATATTTAGAGGCAGACGCACCGGCACTCGTACCCCCACTTAACGACGTAGTTAGCGTTAGTTAACGTATGTACGTGATATCGTTAAACTTGGTCTAACGTTACCCGACCGCCATCGCATAATAAGTGTCTTATTAGTTATGCCAGAGTACGGAAAGAAAATCCTTAGACTTTTGAATGCTGGTAACTTTAAAATGTTTATTTTTTCAGCTGAAAATATTGCGAATATTGTCAATACTTTGTGTTATTTTAATGAATACCCTTTTAATAATATTAAGATTTATAAATAGAAACTTTTGTAAGGTGTATAAGATGTTTTAAAATGTCTTATTTATTATCAAACGATGTTTTTCCAAGTATCTACATTTCTCTGCATTTTTTAATAATTATTATTTTAATATTTACCAAAATATCTATTCCATATTTCTCGCTCTGCATCTGGGGGCATCCTGTTCAGGCAACCCGAAGCCAAAGCCAAACCCAGTTTAGGACACGCATCGCCAACCTAGGAGACACTTTCCATGGCCAGGGGCAAGCCGAAACTTGCGCTCCCGACCAGCCAGCGTCTCATCAATGGGCAAATTCTGTTTGCTTGGCTCAACTGTTGCCCTGAATTTCAATTTGCGGCTGCCCCGTGTGTGTGCCCACCGATATGTGTCTGTGTCTATTTAGAACAAAATACTCGTACTCGCCTCAATTAGCCAATTGCTGATGGTACTTCTTGTACCCACGCTCGCTGCCAATTGGCGGGCATTCTCCCGGCATCGATGGGTTTTAATTAATTCAAGGCAAATACTGGGGCCAGTCCTTGAGCTGTTGTAAAGTTTGCCGGTGCGCGAAATTCTCTACGCAAGCAGGTCCTAAAATAACAAACAACCTGGAAATCTATTTTCAAGATAAAATTAACGCTGCTGCGTCGGGGAGAAGTTTGGCTGGGGGGAAATGAAAATTAAATTCCAAACAGCCGGTGGGCCCATTTCGCGGATGGGGGAGACGTGTCCAGGGTTGGTGGTTGTTCCGCCGCGCTGTCCAGGTAATCGCCAGCGTGTAGTATTTGCTTTTGGCGCTGCTTGTTTATTTTTTAATTTCCTTCCAATTAAGCAACAAACAAGATACCGAAAGCGAAACCGAGACTGCGATAAAAACGCGCACGAATCGGCAAATAAAAAAGCAGAGAAGACGGCACCAAAAGGAAAAATTAAATCAATTCGGCGAGGACCTAAAATGAAAACATGCTGGGAAAATTCATTAAAAAACCGAAGCTTTCCGGGGTCCTATCTGTGGCAGTATTTCTTTATTTTTTTGTACTTTGTGTAATTGGAAAATCGAAAGAGAACTTATAATGGAACCTATTTTTATAGTAAATATAGTAAATAGTTATAATTAAACTTGAAAACTTTACATTGTAAACAAGTAATTCTCTTGAAGTTACCAGCTTCAAATATTTATTTAATAAATCTTTTTTACATTTAATTAAAAATTCTTATGGGTAATTTTCGTAGTCTCTCGCTGAAAGTTTCTTTAACTATACCTACAGATCATTCATTTAAAATTATGCAAAGGCCTTGGCATTTAGAACTTTCCAGAGAATATATATTAGCCTACCATGATGTGCGGAAAAATGGCGGGAAAAACCTTCGTCACGCACACACATATAGGTCTCAAAAGCGGCCCAAAACTTGTCCCTGTGCATGTCATTACCTATGCAAAACATGTGCGCATTAATAAAGAATGTGCGCCGGGGCCTCACATCTCTTCTCAGCACGTACACATCCTGCGTTTCCTTGGAGCAATTAGGTCCTGTACCGAAATACCCGAATATGCTTTCTTTTCTTAGCACTAATTAGGCATATGTAAACGAGGCCTGCCGGCCAGCTTTTAGTCCAGGCTAATGGAGGCCTATAAACGGGGCCTTTAAGCTTAGTCCATGACGAACTGGACTTTATATAAACAAAGTAAGAAAAATACAAATAATTTACGGGAATAAGGTGCAATTTTTTGTGAAAACTCGATTCTAATATGATCAATTCACCATCAGCTTGTTTTTATGGAATGAAGGTTGTTCAATATTCTACTATATGATAAAATAAAAACAACCACTAACACTTTTTACAATTTTATTAGGCGCTACCCTATACTGACCGCTGAAGCTTGGTTAATAAACATACGGACTTTACAGCTCTTGTCTTTTTGCAGACTGGACGTCAATAAGGATAATAATTGGGGACAGCACAAACGACATTTGAGATTTGTTTTTAGGAACACACATTTCAGGTCATTGCGGATCCATCGTCAATACTCTCATGAAGAATCACGATTTGCAGGCCATCTGGAAAAGGAACTGAACAATGGAGCGCGTGGGCCTTCCGCTCATGTGGTTCTTGAGTAAATACGGCGGCACACCGTGCATGGCCAGCATTCCGGTGCCGTGGATATCCAGGTGCACCCAGTCGGAGCAGGGCACCAGCTCGAAGAGCATGGCAGCGGCCAAGCAAGAGGAGGCATGACCCACGCCCTTGTTGCAAATATCGTAGGCCTTGGTGGGGGCAACCAGTTTGCTAAAGTACTTCCAGAGCGGCATGCGCCATAGCCGATCTCCGGTGAGGGCGCCCGCCTTCTGAAAGTTCTTCCAGAGGAATGAGTTGTTGGTCCACAGCCCCGTCGCCGAGGCACCCAATCCCTTGCGCACGCCACTAGCCATTGCTCCCACCTCCACCACCAGCTTGGGCTTCACCACCGACTGGGCATAGAGCAGCGGATCGGCGAGGAGGACAGTGCCGGCCAGGCCCATGTCCTTAACGCGCAAGGTCTTGCCGTTGAGCAGGGTCACCACATCGCCCGGCTTGGTGGCCATCCCAGAGGGCATATTCTCGCAGAGGGGCAGCACAGCTGACACATTGATGGGCAGGGAAAGAGCAGCAGCCGCCCGTATGGCAGCCACACACACTGCAGCACCCGAGACTGCTCCCCGGTACTCATCCATTCCCTTGCCAGGTAGCAGGCTCAGGCCGCCGCTGTTGAAGGTCAGTCCCTTGCCGAGCATCAGGATAGGGCGCTCATCCGGCGAAGTTCCGCAGTAGCTGATCTCCAGGATGACCGGTGGCTCGCACGAGCCCTTGGCCACCATCAGAAAGGAGTTCAGGTTCTGTGTCTCGATCCAGTCCATGGATCGTACCTCCACAGCCACGCCGCATGGGCACAGGGCATCGACGGTGGCCTGCGCGAAGATGGACGGTGTCATCTGGTTGGCGGGCGTATCGGACAGCCGCCTGGCCAGATTCTGGGACTCGGCCTTGAACAGGCCCCGCGTCCATGCATCCTGATCCGTCGATCCGTACAGCTCCAGTTTCGGTATTGGTAGACGGTGGGACTTGCGCTGATTCATGTTGTACCGCCACACGGCCATGGCAGCACCCTCGGCCGCCTGCTCCGGATACTCCATGCCGTCCACGTGGCAGATAGTGCAGCCTTGCATCTGGCAGGCTCTCGCACCCACGGCGGCGCAGACTCGCACGTTCTCCATGCCCTCGTCGAGGACCTCCTCGGCATTGTAACTGGCACCTTCCTTGCCCAGGCCAACGACCGCCACACAGCAGAACTCCTTGTCCACGTTCTGGTACAGTCTCCCGACTCCCAGTTCCCCGTTGAGGCCCGACTCCTTGATCAGCTCCGTTACCTTGCCGCTGACGCGATCGTCGAACTTCTCGCCGCCAGGCGAGAGCTTTAGGTTCTTATCGCCATCCTTGGCATACACTCCGATCACCACGCCCTGCATGGGGCCACTGGTGCCGTCCTCGCACTTGTATCTCACCTGAAGGAATAAGGAAGGGATAGTTGGAGATGAGGAACATATGTGCGTGGAATGAGGCCTAAGCTAACGAAGAGTAGTTAAAATATAAAGAAGGATAGTCCCCTTATTTAATCAAAGACCCTAGAATACCACCATGGATAGTGCTTTATTATTCACATAATAAAATAAGCAAGTGTGTATGCCAGCTTACAGATCTAGAATACCTGAGGTACCCTATACGCATATTCGGTCGTCGGTTGCAGCTGTATGGCGTTACCCATCTTGTTATCAAAAGGCATTACTCACCTTGTTATTACAAGACCTTGGGCTCAACTCACCTGCTGGTAAAGCGGACCTTTGGCAAAGATGGAAGCTCGCGGACTCCTCATCAATCCCATCATGGATCGGCGCAGACATGAGGCCACCTGAGAACGAGGCATTTTCGGTGCAATTTGGTTAAAGTTCGCGTATAATTTTCACTTATAAACCAGTTAAGCAGATGTGTTCACTGGAATCTAGACATAAAATAATACAAAAGACTTGTGGGCTTGTTTAAAAAACTAAACGTAGTGTAAGCTCCGTTGAGCTGGAGTCGAGAAACTGAAATGACCGGACTTCCCAAACCACCTGACACATTCACAAATTTTCAAAGCCAGATTACTAGGATCAAAAAAAAAATAATAATAATGATATTGCAAGTTTTTAGTTGAAACACATACACAAAAATTGAGGATACTTTGGCGACACTCCAGGAATTTATTTATCCACCGACACTTGAAACTTTATGCGCTGATTAAATTTGCAATTACCGGCAACAACAAGTGCATTTCTGCCTGCGGCTTAATGAAAAAGCGAACCGGGCTGAGAGGAGAGTAAAAATACCCGTGTGTATATAAAAATTGCAACCAAGCCGCAGACGAAACACGTAAAAGCAATAAAGCAATAAATTGCCCAATTTGAAGCACTATTGTAGCCAATAATTTGCACAGCCACTTGGCCTGCTTCGCTGGCGCAGGAGCCCTTATTTCAGCCCATTCTGCCAGCCCTTGCCACCACCCACCGCATATAATTTTCAACAAAAATATTCACATTTGTCAATGTCGCGTGATTGATGTGGTCGAACGCATTTCCGCCGAGCCGAGCGGCCCAGCCAACGTGCTGATGGAGCCCAAATAAAAAACACAGTCCCAGAGCGCAGTCACAGACAGAGAAATACACTGAAAAGATTACTAACTTTATTTTATATAGTATAAAAATTCATAAAACTAAACCGAAACATTATTCATTTTATTTGTATGGTAGTTTTTTAATAAGATAGCAAAGAAACTATGGACTTGCAAAATTTTACATATTAAAGTTGTTTAAAAATATCTTGATATAAACCATTTATATACTTGTATAAAATAAATACAATATTTTTATGTACTTTTTAAATTTATTTATATTTACATATATCTCCTTCAAATGCCGATAAAATTATCTAAAATATTTATTTGTGGAACCTTAATATGTATCACTATTTTGATATGTTTTTTAAATATTATAACTAAGCCAAAGAAAACATTAAATTGAAATCAAAAAGTATTCATGAACTTGTTTTTATCAGGTGAAGAAATCATTATAACGAATTTGTTTATTAAAATATTTCATTTTTTTTAATGATTGTTAAAAAAAAATACCCAAAACATACGCTCAGTGTAGATATATGCAGGCAAGCAAGTAGGCGTCGCATAAAAACAAGCAAAACATACACTTTTTTCGTATACAAATGAGTGTACAAGAAGGATGCTGAGGCTGTGGACATGGCCATTGCCATGGTTATATGTAGCTATGGCGGTGAGCCCGGAATCTGGACTGTGGGTATGGCCGTGTTGGCGACATTACGCGATTTCACGCATGATTTCAAATTAATGACAGAGGGAGCTCAGCGCACACACACTCTGGCCCGTGGCACACCCGAGGGCGGTACACCTTTAAGCCTGCGTCCCAAGGCAGGGGAGAGCAAAATTTAAAATGTCCACCCGGGACAGGATGTTTAATTTCCTAAATGCATAAATCTCACTAATACGCCAAATCTAAATCTAATGCGGTTAACGCTTTTTTACCGCCGCTGCGGGGTGCGTGCAACATCCGAAAATCATAAACAAACTTCAAAGAGGACAATGGCCAACCGAAAAGCGTTTTGCAGCTTATTACGCACGGCAGCCACACGGTAACTGGTAACTGGTAACTGGTAACCTGGGCTATCCTCCTCCGCCTCCTGTTTCAGCCCCTGCCAACCGCAACAATTCACCAAGCTCCTGGATCTGATGGCCATTGTGGGAGGCGATACCGAGGCCTAGTTGGCTCCCGGTAACCCAACCCACACACGTAACGCGTTCATTTCCATTTCCGTTTTTTGTCCTCGAACACACCGAATGTCCCGCAAAACATACGTAACTTGGGCTGGCTTTTGTGGAAGATCCTTTCACAGGCGAGCCCCCTCGCCCTTTGTTCGGTTATTTGTTTGCTTTTTCCACAGAGTATTGCCAATTGTTGCAGCATTGATGCAAATTTATTGCCTTCCTTGTGGCCTTTTTAGGATTATTTTGTTTCGTAAATTAAAGGAGATGCCTTAGCTGATTTTGGGGTCTTCCTAACACTTAGTCCAAAGTTGAAATTGATTTCTGGCTAGATAGTGTGCACTTCACTTGAGTACTCACCAATCAAAGAGTGATGTATCTGGGTTTTAGAGTTATTTGTTAGAGATGTTTGACTTTATTTAAAAATGCATAAATTGAGAACTTCAACTAACGCTGTTTTGCAAGCTCATATTTTGCTGTACAAAACTGCTGTTGACCAGGCTAGGTGTCGTATTGGTTTTACTCTTCTTGACAGTCTCGGCAATCCAATTGGAATAGCTCAAGATATTCGTAAAGACTGACACTCCTCGACAGGGCAGCCAGCCATTGCTGACGACTCCCACCTGAACGTAGTAGTCCGTCCCATTGGCCAGCACCATGAATCCCAGAGGGCCACCAGAGTCCCCGGTGCAGGCATATTGCTGAGGATTTCCGGCACAGATGTGACTCCCATCGACGGGATATTTGTAATAGCTGCGGCAGGTAGTGATGTCGACTTGGGTGAGATTCGCCGTCTGGAGCACATGGCTTACGGAACTATTCTTCGTTGCTCCCCAGCCGCTCATGGATAGGTCTCTCAGCGTGGCCACGTACCGCTTCCACTCCTCTAAGATTTAATTTGCACCCACACGCATGTGGCGTACTTGGGCTTGGGAAAATGTCGAAAATTAATTTAATAAAGTTATAAATTAAGAGGGGAAGATTTCGTTATATTTATAGAATAGTAATTAAGGAAGTTTTCTTTGTAGAACTAAGAACAGACAACTTTGTGGAAGCATAATCTGATTGTCGAAGAATTCGAGGACCTTTGCTGAATTGTGTAAGCCACTGTGTTCAGTCCTCAGTATATTACAGTAAAGAGTGGCAATTTACGAATTACCTGTATAGCGGACTTCCTGTTCCAGTTTAAGTATGGCTATATCATCACGCACTCTCGTTTTAAAATCCGGATACGTCTAAATATCGGAGACATTGTAATTCCGCTCAGATGGAATACAACCCAAACGGCGAAGGCAGGGTTTCTGGGGGCCCCAGTCATACTCGCCCAATCGAGCTAATCTGTTGTAAAAAAAACATTACACCTTGAATTTAAAGCACACTTTAAATTAGATAAACAAAATACTCACAAGAGTTTGGGAGTTGGCGAAACGCAGTGAGCGGCGGTGAGAACGTAGGCTAAAATGTTGAGTAAAAAATAGTACAGAAAAATTCAAATTTTTATTAAAAGGATTTAAAAAACCAAACCTTTGGCAATCAGTGACCCTCCACAGAGAAAGTTCGTGCGATTGTGTAGAAAAGCCATCCATGGTGTGGAATGCTCTATGGCTGTCTGGCCACCGGCAAGTCGCTGTTGAATCGGACTTAAGCCGCATTCTGGATCAATTAGGCCGGCGGTTCCGAGATAAAGTCGACTTCCAAGAATCACGAAAACTCATAGAATGAACCAGCGAGGAATATACTTCATCACGAAGCTCTCAAACCGAACTGACTAGTGACAGTGAATTCATTTCGGGCTTATCTACATCTAAGCTATAGACCAGCTAAATAGTAACTTATTATATACCACTTAAGCGGTGTTCCTAGAATTTATGTGCTATGTATCTCCCCATCGAGCAGACTTGAATGCCTGGTTTATAAGTTTGGAAAATGTTCTATATATATTTGATTAACTATAGATAGCGCACTTCTAATAAACTTTCACAAAGTAATGCTTCCCCATCGTGCATAGATACCATCTATGCGGCAGAGTTTTCCGAGCTCACATGCACCCAGTAAAATTCAAAGCGTTATATGTACTTCATCTCAAAACACTCAAAGACAACTGACGGTTTGAGAAGATCGTTCCACAGAATACATTTCGAGCTTATCAGCACTTAAACAGTCTAGTATCAGTTGGAATTCCCAACATTTTTTCAAACTTATAGTACAAACAAAAGTCCATCTCATCTTGTATACACTTAGGATTTATTTAAAGTTACTAATTTTGAGTCGTATTGCGATTAAAAATGTTTTTCGTGGACGTAAACTTAATATTTTCTCTATATATAATTTGTTTACCTTTTCTTATTATTTTTAAAATTGATATATTCTAGTTGTATGAATGAACGACTCGACGAATCCAATCTGCGTAAGGCAAAACATTAGTAAACACGGATACTCCATTGTAGGGCATTCGGTGATGGCTGACAATTCCGAATTGAACGAATTTCATAGAATCACTATCGTTTATCATTAAACCCAACGGACTGCCGGAGTCGCCCCTTCCCACATAATGGTATGGATCGCCGGCACAGATGTGGGTGCGATCGACATTGTATCCGTGGTTGTAGTGGCATCGATATCGATCGACATGCTTCAATGTGGCTGTCTGGAGAATGCTGCTTACGTTGGCGAATGGAGTGGTGCCCCAACCTGATACAACAAAGTATTTACGAGACTTTACGTAGCTCTCCCATCTGTGACCACCCAAGACCACGCAAATAGGCCTAATGCTGTCTGGGTAAAGTAAAGCCAACAAATAGATTATTAGATCTGATTTCGACTTACAAGTTCGCATTATTTACCTGTATATATCACTTGTCGGCTCAGTCGGCCCAAGGCAATGTCGTAGTACCTGGGATTATTGTAGTTAGGGTGCCTTATTCTGTTTGTGACCAAATATTCCCTAGCCATAGGCGCACATTCATTATAATTACAATCTATGGGGGTTTTCGAATTGTATTCGCCCAGTCGAGCAAATCTGCAGAAAACTTAAAATAATTCTTAAATAATAATAATACATTTATACTTACATTCTTATGTTATTGTACTTGATACCAAAGCAATGTCCAGCTGTCAGGATGAACCCTAAGTGAAGATTTAAGTTTATATTATAGTATACGTATGTATTAAAAAATACCCACAAGGGTGTATAAGTGAGCCACCGCAAATAAATTCGTTTTTTGAGGAGTGCAAATATACCATCCATGGCTGATACATCAGCCCTGCATTATAACCTCCTGTTATACGGGGTGACATTATTGAAATGCCGCACCTTTTATCTAATAAAGTCGCGAATCCTGTAGAAAATAAGCTACAAACAGTCAGACTAGTCACCAGAACAACGCTCAGAAGACGCTTCATCTTGGAGCTCTTAAATACAACTGAGAGGTGTTTCTTCCAGTCTTATCACTCTCGATTCGATTCTACAGAAGTTGTACCACAAAAATATTAAAAATAACAAATAATTTTTAAAGGGAAAATGCGTAAACATTGGTTATTGTAGTCAAGATGAATAATGTTAATTAATAGTAATAATATTTATTATTATATTCATTCAGATTTCAATATATTTATCCAGAAATATTCATAAACATTGGCATTAAGCTTGAGTTAAAATTGAATGTGTGTGCTTTGTGGTCTGGCAAATGAAGTCCGAGGCGGTGGGTGTTCTCGGGCATGGAATTCTCAGATGGCTCGTAAATTTGCCGACTGCATAAATCACGCAATTGAATTCTAATTTTTCGGCTCCGGCAGGCCACAGAACAATGTTGCTCGACTGGAATAGGAAATGCATTGCGAGGCTCTGAATCAATCATTATTTTTAATGCACAAATGGGAGCAATTACAGTCAGCTGCTGCTGCTGGGCCAGACAAAAGAATGTCTCACTTGATTTATCGAGATTTGACCAATGTTTGCTGTTGGCCATGCATCTTGTTTATCAACTGCCAAGTCGCTGCCTTTGAATACTGGGTACAGAAAGTCGACTCCCAAGCCATTCCCAGTGCCAATGCAAACAAGTGCTGGTGAAAGCAAGAGTTTAAGGCTTACAGTGGGAGAAAAAATGTCAACCAACTGGCACATAAATACTGCTAGAGTTTTAAATTAAAGTTATAATGTTTCATTTTACTAGTTTGAAAATTATTAAACAAAATTATTTATTTTCATACAAACAGTTTAGTATTTGACTCTTTCCGTAAGTGCAATAGTTTCTTCGGTCCAAATAACTAATGAGACTGCTGACAGTCTTCAATTAGCACCTGGCACACCCCCAATTGCCACAAAACAAAGCCAAATATTGTGCCCACCGGGGTATATAAGCATTGGCAAGACCCTAAAGCCCTAATAGTCACATAATGGCTTTCTCCGCCTCCGTGTCGCTACTTTTGTTTATTTTCGCCATCAGCTGTTGGTCGTCAGTTTCTGCAGACCTACGATCCGATCTCAAAGATTTTGCTGCTTTGGTTCCCCGACGACGCATTGGCTTCATAGCCGCCAGATACTATATCTTCGATCCCAGGTTCCGGCAGGCCGTGGAGTTTGTGCGCAGCGATGAGTTCACAAACACCTGGCAGCAAGTTCGTGCGGCTCCCGATTTTGTTAACATCATTAACTACCTGACGGAGAACGGCTCTGGCTATGATGTCACCACTCTTGTGGACAGGCTGATAGACCGATTGAAGGCCTTCCAACTGTCGCGCACTGTACCCGTAGAGCTGATGCTCCGTCGCGATCTCACAACCTTCCTGCGCGACACCTTACAAAGTCTGCCCCGGACGAGGATCTACTCACTGATGGCCCAGAAAGTACGACAAGGCGGGGAGTTCGCCAAGCTCTACAAGGCCCTCAGGGATAAGGAGTTCAAGGATCTAGTGCAGCGAGCGAGGGTAAGGATACCGGTTATTTATATAAGCTTATGAATTTAATAAATGAATTTTGTTAACCTTTTAGTACTCGGCAGACCTGAGGGCACCCTTGAGAAAGCTGAGCCAGAAGAGCATCAACGTGGATGAGTTACTGCAAATACTTTTTGAGGTCATCAGCTGGGGTCCCCAGGTTTAATTTATAGCTTTTAACAAAATGATTCCTTTTGTACACTACAATTATTTATTGCTAGAGCTAAGCTTGTATTTATTATTTCTCCTGCAACTTAATTCCAATGACGTCGCATTACGGCCACGAGCCAAGGGGTATAGTGCATGACATCCGTGAATATGCCATAACCGTCGCAATTTCCCGTAACAGAGCTGGCTATTCCGAACTGGACAAAGATGTTCTTTTTCCTGTAGGCGACCATGGCCCCCAAGGGACTTCCCGAGTCGCCGAAGCAGATGAACTGCGAGGGGTTTCGGCAACAAAATCGCTCTGTCTGACCGCTGCACCAATACTCGTTGATCCGCCGCAGTGTCAGCCTCTGGAGCCTCGTCGGCATCTGGTAATAGTGGGCACTCTGACCCCAGCCGGTTAGGGTGAGGTCTTGAATGGAGTTGACCCTTGACCGTAGTTTGGTGTCCAAGAGAATACATATTGGTCGGACATTATCTGCAAAAGAATTTCAATTTAATTTTATTTGGAAAAGATTTCGATTTGTTTACCTCTGTACACCACAGTCCTGTCTAGTTTAAGTAGCGCTATGTCATGGGACATGTGAGTAACGTAGTTTTCGTGGGTAAAAATTTGTATGACCCGAAATTCCTCGGTGGGGCCATCCCTGTTGGTGGCTGAATCCAGTTCCCCCAAACGGACATACCTTTAGCAATAAGAAGCTATTAGTATGCATCTGAAAGGGTAATTTATATATCATTACCTACAAATTGTCGTTGACTTGGGTACAGTGAGCTGCTGTCAGAACAAAACCTAAGGAAGGATATGTAAAAAATACTATACTTAAATATTAAATAAATAAATTTATTAATTGCTTACGGTATGCAATCAGTGAGCCTCCGCAAGCAAAATATCCATTGCGCAGCAAGTATGCCATCCAGGGAGCCCTCTCAGAATTTTTACCACCGATAACTCTCCTTCTGTATGACCTCTGACATCTATCGTCCAGCAACTGCGCGGATCCCATCCCGAGGATTAAAAAAATCAGGATGGCCGAAGGTGTCAGGATTGCGTTTGGGAATGTCATCTCAACGAAATCAAGAGAACAACTGCAATATGTCAATCAATTATTTAAATTGTTTGTCCGCTTTTCTAAAGAAATTCTTTGGAAACACTTAAATATGCCCCCTGGGTGTAATGTCTTGATAAGCAGCATTGCAGTTCACATCAGAAATATATTACTGAGTATATGTCTTGGTAGAGATAACGCCTAATTTTTTATATGTGTATTTATATATATTTTTTTACAGAGAATATTATAATAGCAGATAGAAGATTAAATAAATTAATCAATTTACATTTCGTCGATCAAGCGAGGTCTGTCTGTCCAATCGTCTATTCATCTGTTTAAATAAATCTCTGACTTAATATCTTAATTAAACTTGTTCATTACATAGACCTTAATGTTAAACATGTATCAATCAATATTCTTTTATTCCTTGCTTTACATTTTACTTAAAAATCGACGAAATAAAGTTAATTATTTTAGTCCATATGCCTTCCTTTTTTTCCTCATTTATGGTGCTAACGATCCAGGGAGTAACCTTCACGACATCGGTGTAGGTGTTGCATAAAGAGTTCGAACCTTCGGCGAGTACTCCTAGTTGGGCCAAGACCGTCTCACCATTGTACTTAAAATAACCTGTCAAGGGACTTCCCGTGTCACCGTCACAAGAGAACTGATCGGGGTTCTTTACACAGATATATCCTTCTTTTCTATTGCCACAAGAGGACGGGTCAGTCCGCTGGACAAGGGCTTGTTGGCTGGTATTTTGAACGCTTCCCAGTACTGTGAACTCGGTGATGGAGTTGAGTTGTGACTCCACAGCAGTGTCCACGATAATACAAATAGATTTAATGGTGGCTGCGGAAGGGAGAAGTTATCAAAAATATTTTCAAATAATATAGAGTTCTGAAAATGAAATGTTTCCTACGTTTGTACTCCACTTCCCGCTTCAGTTCCAACAGGGCAATGTCAATGTTTTTGTCCGGATGAGGGTTAATGGAAGCCACTGGAATTGTTTCCTCTTTTTCTGGAGTAGACTTGTCGTATTTGCCCAATATCACTGAGCTGGAAAAGGCAGATGAAAGCCTTTAAGTAAAATCTTAAGAATTAATATAAGAGATATATAAAATATTACTTACTAGTCGCCCTTGAAGTCTACGCAATGCTTAGCGGTAAGAACGAAGCCTAGAGAATTTAAAATGTATGTTAAGTTTCTTAAATTTTCTAACAATAAATCATTAATGAAATTACTTACGATTTGAAATGAGAGAGGCCCCACACTTGATCACGCCATTAAGCCTTAAATAAGCCATATGTGGGTTGGGATTATTATATGCACCGCCGCCACTTATCATGGGAATATATCTGGGCCGACATCCCTCGTCCAGTAACTTGGCGCATCCTTGTCTCCCGAGGATCAGGATTATTGAAAGTGTCAGCAGTGAGTAAGCGGGCATCATCTTAATGCAAACGGCTTAACAATAGACTTTAAATGAATATCAAATTCTTACTGCCTGCTCTTATATAGATTAAAATAAGAATTCAACTGAATTCGACGTTATCAGTAACTAAATTATAAATATAATTAAACATATATATTTATTGGTTGTCAGGAAATATTAAATTTTAAACAGAATTCTGCAAGGTTAAGGTGACATCATCAAAAACAACAGTAGTTAAATATTAATATAAGTTGCTGAATATACTGTTTAATCTCTTAATTTATATCTCTTATATATCTTATTTTCACTTGATTTTATGCTAATTTTTATTCATTTAATTATTCATAACATTGATTTAAATATTGCCCAAAATGAAAATGTTTAAGTAAATGCTATAAATGTTTTTTAAGCTCTTCAAAATAGCCTTTAAAGTTTAAGTAAAAGTTATAAATGTTTCTTAAAATTTTAATCTTTATTAGCTACATTCATTGACTCCTATGTATCCTAAAAATTCAATTAAGTTTTAAAATGAAATGTACCCTCAAGTTTCTCAAAAGTATTTCCGAAAAATTTACTGGGTATACGAAAAGATTTTAATTTTTCTTATAGTTATTGAATTTATTTTAATCAACAATTTTTATTCATAATTTAAAAGTTTACATTTTAAATTCTGTATGTTGCTAAAAGTTTTTGGTTATAGTGTTCGAGATCCAAGCAGTGTACGGAACGATATCCACGTATTTGGCATAATCGTAGCACTTCGAGTGACCGGAACTGAGAACCCCGTATTGGACAGTGGAAGTGACGTGGTTATATTTGTGGGCACTGGTCAGGGGGCTTCCAGAGTCTCCGTGGCAAACAAACTGCGAGGGATTTTCGCAACAAATTTGACCAGCTGGGTTACCGCATAATGAGGCATTTATCCGCGAAACCGATATTTCTTGAAGGATGGTGGCAGGTGACTCGTTAATGCGAGAGGTCTGGCCCCAGCCGGTGACGGTAAAGTCGTTGACAGATAATAATTCTGGTATGTCTTGAAGTGTAAATAATACAATGCAGATTGGTCTGATGGTTGCTGCAAGACAGGGAATGAGTTTTTCCTAAAAGAATATCCTAATCGAAATGTTTATTACCTGTGTATGTCATCACTCTTGCGGCCAATTTAAGTAGTGCAATGTCTTGGCCCCATGGTTCAGGAAAGATATTAGTCACCAAGATGTCAAAGGTCTGGCCATCAGTTGTAATCGAAGTATCATACTCTCCCAATCTAGCATAACTGAAATCAAAGAACTTTAGTTTACTTTTAATTAAAATAAATAAAGTTTTCATTACTTACAAGTTATTTAGAGATTTTGCACAATGTGCAGCTGTTAGAACAAAGTCTGCAGGGCTCAAAAGAGAACAATTATAACAAATTAAAATGGTTGTTTAAAAAGAAAATAATATTAAATATATAATAATATTAGACATACATATATAATATCTGCTGATATAATTCATTTAAATATTTACTCACGAGAATTAACTAAAGAGCCACCGCAAATGAATTTTCCATTGTGTATGAGGTACGCCATCCATGGAGCTCTTCTAGCATTGCTCCCATTGATCGTCATCTCCGAAAGCCCCTCCTGGCATTTATTGTCCAAAAAAACAACGGCTTCCTGTCTTCCGAAGAACAGGATTACCAGTAGGATCAACAGTGGCAGCGAGTACGTCATCTTGATTGAAAGCTTGAAACATAACTGTTCATCTTAAGTAAATATGAAATTGTTTCTGGCGAAAAGAAATATTTTTATTGAAAATAAATATAAGTTCGACAGCAAGGTTTCTTATTTTGATAAGGGTATTTCATGTGAATTAAACGCAGTAAAATGTAAACAAGAAGTTTATAAGCGTTCAGATAATTAGCAGTAACGTATATTTTTATGGAATACCTTTTGATATGCAACATCAGGCGAAACGATTTATTTATAAGAGAACTGTAGTTATCTTCTGGTTCTGAGAATTTATAGGAAGCTTCGTTAAGATTAAACTTTGTTTATTGTTCTGATGTCGTAATTTTTGTTTACATATAGGTTATTGTTTTGTTATTGTTTTATTGGTTGTGTTCTCAACGATCCAATCAGTAAATTGCACGACATCAGCATACCGGCTAAAGGAGTTGCATCTGTCAGTCTGACCTCCGTTGAGTACTCCAACTTGGGCATTGACAGTTTCCTTGTTGTGCTTAACATAAGCTGCCAAAGGACCTCCGGAGTCACCTTGACAGGCAAACTGATTGGCGGCCTCGGCACAAATAAATCCGTGTGGTCTGCCGCAATCGTCCCATGGGATACGCTTTAATTCGGCTTTTTGGAGTATCCATGGTCGATCTCTGTGGTTTTCGATCGAAATCTGGCCCCAGCCGGTTATTGTAAAGTCGCTACTATGCCTGAGTAACGCCTGTTCAGGTCCCAAAAGAATACAGATCGGTCTGATATGGTCTACAGAATGGCAAGTTAATTAAATATTTATGAGATATATAGCCAGTCTTCCTACCCTCGTATTCCACTTCTCGATCCAATTTTAGCAGCGTCAGGTCTATGAAAGAGTCACTATGAAAAATGCGTTCTTCTATTTCAAATGTTTGCTCCTTTTGAGGGTCCCGCGTATCGTGAACTCCCAACTTTACTAAGCTGGAAAATTGAAATTAACACTTATAGCCTCGTTGATATTAAATTCTTAAGAAATCATTACTTACTAGTGTCCAGCGTGGATAAAACAATGCCTAGCGGTAAGAACAAAGCCTGAGAATTGTATATATGAAAATATTTGAAATACCTTCAAGTAAAGTTGAATACTTACGTTTTGATATAAGGGAGCCACCGCAGTGGTGCTCTCCATTGAACGTTATGAAAGCCATATATGGAGCCCGCTCAGAATTTAAACCATTCCGAATCATTGGCACCTGTCTTGGTCGGCATCCCTCGTCCAGCAGCTGGGCCAATACCCCTCTCCCGAGAATCCAGATTGTCCAAATAATCAGCAGTGAATACGCGGACATCTTCTCTGGCAATGTGGCAGAACCATACAGAATTTCAATAAATTCCAAATTTTTTCTGCGTCGCTCTTGTATTCAGACTCTGCTTAATAGAACTGATAACGAGCATGCTGCTCGAATAGCAATTAGACTCAGAACTTTGACACCTGCTCCAGTTTTTAATATATGTTAAAGATGGAAATCTATATTTATATATTTCCCGTAGTTTGCTATCATCATAATTTACTGAAACATACCACATTAATTTGTGACCTCAAGTGACCCTCAAGTTTGCTTTATTAAAAATTTCAAATTTATTCGGTATACTATCTACTCATTTTTGCATTAGTCTTAATATATATCCGACAATTGGAGTGTGAATTTTGATTGTGACATCAACATAGTTGCTATAGGTTTCGCATGCCATCGTCTCGCCTGAGCTGGCTACTCCAATTTTAGCTAATATAGTGACGTTGTAAATTCTAAAAAATCTTTAATAAAGTTCCAGTACAGGTATTTCTTATGTTTTTTTTCAAAGTAGTGGTTGTGAGGTCAGCCAGTTCCCTATACGAAATTACTAGAAACATAAACACAAACTTGCTCAATCTTCGGCTTTAAGAATTCTAGGTAAATACAAAATAACATAAAATAAAGCCAATATAATATTGATTACTCATGACTTTTAAGGCATACAAAAACCAAAGTAAACCCCTTTAATGGCTGTGACTTGGGGCGCTTTTCGCACGATATTATGTCACTGCAATGTGGAAAATCAGCAGAAAGGAAAATCCCCATTGCCTTTTGCCGGCACGCACATAGGTGCACAATGTGCAATCATTAGTGCGGCACGAAATCAGGTTGCAAGTGCATCTTGCTGACGCAATTTGCCCAGAAAGCCTCATTGATTCGGGCAGACCGATGATAGCTGGCGCCCAAAAGTCACTCTCGATGCGTCGGTGATAAATGTCAGGCGGCAGCATAAGGGATTTTATCCAGTCGAGCTCGCTGCATAATTTGTCGACATCGACATAGTTTTTATGGCTGGCAGTTGCAAGTTTATTCGCCACAAAATGCGGCCATATAAGCGTTGCCAAGTTATTTCGAATGGGGCAAATTGCAGTCGCTGTTGCTGTTGATGTTTCACTTGCTGCTGAATATGCAACAAAAGTTGCTGCAACTTGAAACCCACATGGCGAGCTGGAAAGCCAAGCAAGCCAAGCCGATCCAGCCAGCCCGTCCCACATCATTTTGAAGCAGTTTTTGGCTGACAGCGTGGCAGAGGCGGCGAATGGGAACGAATGCGATGCCTCAGCTGGCAGTTGGCCTCCTGCGGCTCCTCCTGCTCGTACTGCTACTCCTGATCCTTGCTGCCTCCTGCCCCGCATCCTGCTGGCTGTACTGCTCCTGCTGCTTTTGCTGTTTCCCCATTTTGCTTGACATTAATTTTATGCCATGTTGCTGGCGTGCCAGCGGGCCAAAACGCGCTTAAATTGTCGCATTTGTCTTGCCGTTTTAAGTTGGCTGTTGCTGTTGCTGTTGCTGCTGCGTTGCTCCTGCTGCATTGCATAAACTTTTGTGTAATCCTTTCAATTTGTTGCATACTTTTAGGCGGAAATTAAAATAACAAGCGCTACGTGGCGACCGCTACACTCAAAAAAGAAGACAGTCTGTCGCGGATTAGAATTAGGATGACAACACAACTTAGAGCGTTATGTTAGCTGTAGCTAAAATACACTTTTTTTTATCATTTTCAAGTCTTTATAAATATGAGTCAATAAAGTCTGAACTTATGAATCCTTAAATATGGGTCTAAAAGTATGCAGAGTGTAACATTGTTTGCATTTAAACAGTGCTACATTGTGCAGTCTAGTTTTGAACACAATTTTAAAGAGATTTCATAACTTTCTCTCAGTGTACCTACTGACTTAGTTACTCCACTGGCATTTGTTGGGAAACTTGCTCTACACGTGTTATACCGTACACTCTAGTTCATCAATTAGTAACCTAGACAATGTTGCTCCATTTCTGTTTCTGGCTCTTGGCTTTTTGGGTCCCTCGGATTTCCTACCCAACGTCTTTCGCCTGTGGAGTGCATTCATACAGCCGGAATTTATGCTACGAATTTCTGTAATGAATTTTGCAAAATAGTTAAATTGAATTTTATGCTGCGAAGCCTTTTGTTATTCCGACTCCATGTTGCCGCTGTTGTTGGTGCTGGCTCTGTCATTCGGCATCAAGCAAAAGTAAATAATTGCTGCTTAAAATGCTCGTCAGGAGTTGGCCATGTACTCGTATTCGTCCTGGTACCTTATTCGTATTTTATTTTCATGCTTGGCCAACAGCCCTTTGGCCTTTTTTCGGGTGGCCAGAATTTTGAGTGGCAGCAGTAGCAGCAGCAGCAGGAGCAGGACCAGGGGCAGGAGCGTTATCCTGATGGGTCGATTTGTTTTTTGCTCCTTGGGCGGCTGACTCGTTACCGCCTTAACTGCAATATCAGTTACAGGAGCCGCTCTCTATTTCAAAGCAGCCTTTGGCCGTCCTCACTGGCTGCCTGACTGTCTGCCTGCCTGCCTGCCTGCCGGTTATATTTCGACCAGATTGTCTGTATTTGCGGTTTGTGCGTACGTGACATGGATGTTCGTTCGACTGGCATGCCTGCTTGCTTAACAATTAGTTTTAAAATGCTGCAGGACATGGCCAGTTCTTGTACTCGAACAGCTTCTCATTAGAGAGCCGGGGGAGAGCCGCTGCGTAATCCTTTGGCCAAATATAGAGAGCTGCCCCACTGCTGCCACTTGTGTTGAAAAACCGGAACGGGAAAAAAACAAAACCGGCGAATAAAAATCAACAACAACAATCAATGTTGTCCCGTAATCAATTAACGATTTAACGTTCGTCTAGGGCTGGTCAACTGGTCAACTGTGTGTGCGCCGTCAGCATTTGGCGCCTCACCTCCCGCCCCTTTTTTATGACCACCCCCTGACTGGGTTTGTTTGTGTACGCGGGGGTCGAAGGTCGCCAAGGGGTCATGTTGATGGGGGGGGCGGCGCTGCATGGACACGTCATCGTGAATGCATTTTGGGGGAAAGCGCGTTTGTCTTTGTGTGTGCAGCTGCACTGAGATAAAAATTTAAAATTAAATTCTATTTATTAAGTTCTAATGAAGTTTAGGTATTATTTATTTCAGAAAACCTAAACAGAAAACCTGAACATAAAATATAAATAATCTTGTAAACCTATCTCGTTTTTAGTATGAAACTCTAATCCAATCAGAACCTATTTCCCCCTTTTTATTTTCTAATGTCATCCAGTATTAGTCACCATTTTCTCACAGTGTACCTACACAAGCACTGACAGGGCTGTCATCTCGCTAGAAGATCCTCTTAGCTCTTTTTCCATTTCAGCATCGGCCCTGAACGGAATGAAAACCCCAAGCGAGATTCGATAATCTGCAAATGGCAATCTCATTCTTGATTGCCTGCGAACCACCACGTCGTCCATTTGAAACAATTATACGGGGGCGATGGCAACCCTGGTCGGCCAGCGAAAGTACGAGTATTTGTTGGGGGCTAATGTGATTACTCCTGTCATTATTTCGTCGCTACATCCGTCTCTCCAAAGGGGATCCGCAGCCCTGTCCGCCTGCCATTAAATTGACCACCGACGACTGGTCGGCTGTCTCCCCCGCTCCCATATCTATATATACACCCGATATATATATACACATTTGGCCAGATGTGGGTGCGTGTCTGTGTGCATTTAACTGCACGCTTTCAAACTTTGACCCGCGCTTCATTCCGGAACTCCATCCGAACGTCCTGCCATCTGTGTGCCGGCGCGGCGGTGCGGTGCGGGGTTTGATTGGTTATTGACTTTTAACAGAAAAATTGATGTAATGCAATTAGTTTTACAGCTAAACCGTTTGATGATTGTACAGCAAAAACAACAACTGCTAAACGAGCACTTTACAGCCAACAAGAGCTGTTTAATGGCAGTGGGCGGTGGGTAGGATTGGAGGGTTAGGGCGTCGGATTGGGATGTATACATATACATATGCACACGAGTTGTTGCTGTGTGTTTGTCAAGGGTGATTCACACGAATCCCCCAGGAGGTACGAAGGATATCTGCTTGAGATTTCTTCTCCTGGGGTTAGCTTGAATTTCTCAAGTAGGTGGCAGGATTATCTCGAAAAAGCTGTTGTAATTTTAGCAAAATAAATATGAAGAAATAATATTTGGTTCTATAAAATACCAAGCAAATATGGCACTATAATTTAGCAAGGAATCTGTTTTTAAATTTGGTAGGTAGTGTCTGATAATTTCTGGTAAAAGCAAACGGGTTTTTTGACACCTCTAATTTAAACGTTTGAACGTTAAGATTAACTCAGTGTTGTTTAGAACGAAATTTTTAAGGAATTGGAAGCACAGTATTACTTTGACTTAAAAAAGAAAACATTCAACTAAGAACTGATGTTATGCTTTTTCTCCTCCCACAGTTAGCTTTCAGAAAACAGCTGTAATTTTTTCGGGCCGAAAAAAAACTTAACATTGACTATGAGTATCTGTTAATGCAAGCCTCATAAGATGATCTACATTTCTTACCAAGTACTTTATTTGCTCGAGAAGTTTTTAAAGTAAGTCAACAAACCGACTGAATATTTTAAAAATTTTTTTAGGTTTCTTTTGCTTTAATGTAATACTAGAAGCCCCAGGCTTACTCGGTTAAGCTCGAACAATTTGGCTTGCCATTGTTTTTCAATTCTCATAGCAATACATATATAGAATCACCAGTAACCGGATCCGCTTCCAACTCGCATGCCAAATCATTTGCTAATAGTGCAACTTCATCGCCATCGCCAAGCCATGTTCGACTTTACGAAATTATTAATTAAGCCGAGGGCGGCTATCAATTACACGCTCGCCCCGGAATGAAACCATAACGCGAACGCGAATTTCGGCGGCAACAACAGCGAGTGGCAACGGAAAACTGAATCGAAATGCCAGTACATATGCGGCCAAATGAAGTGAAACATGGTCCAAAAGGGGGGCCCATAAGGGTAGTTGAAATTTATTACAGTTGTACGAAACAAAGCGTAAAATTTTTGCTGCTTAATTGAAAAATATAAATTGCTGGCAAGCATATAGGTATGTACATGCATACATACATGTGGGTGTGTGTGCGGGACCGGAAGTAAAGTCAAAAGCAGAACAACAACATTAATAACGCTGCCAAACGGAAATAATAAAACCCATTTTAACGATGACGCCAAAAACGAAATAAAGCAGCATTGTGCGAAATATACATAAAATGGCTCAATATTGCGGCAGTGCCAGTCATAACTGTAACTGTTAAATGGCCTTAATGGCCGACGAACTTGCTCCATCGTCCAATTACTTTTATATATCACACACAAGGAAAGTAAAAGTCAGCTGTAAAAGGACTAAACTCTTGCTCAACTTATTAGCAGGCTTAGTTTTGACTAAACAAAATAATTGAGTAAAGCTCCTGTTTCGAGCTTAATACTTGATCTATAAAGGAGAGACTTTTGGCTTATTGATATTTCTCAATCGGTACTTAAAATGTTGTTTATGATTTACCATTACTGTTGCCTCATTATTCGCTTTTTAGCAATTAACTTTCCTTTCCGCAAGTTTCCCCTCGACGAAAGTAAAAGCCTTTTGCCCTGCGGAACACTCCTCTTGATCCTCAGCTCATCATCACCCCCAACCCCGTTTCAGTTCAGTAATTTACAAGCGGAAAAACGACAATCAATGCGGGTCAATATTTGCCAGTTGTAAACAGAACACCAACACTAACAACAAGCGAAATAAAAAATGGCAAGAATCACACATATACTCACGGCCAAAAGGCAAAAGAAACCGGCAAAAAGTCAAGTGCAAACAGCACAAAAAAAAGAACGAGAGAGAACGGAATATCAGGAAAATCGAGCGAGGGAGTCCAAGAAAATGCGACATGCAGGTAGCATAAATGGATAAAAAAGAGGAAAACTGGCAGGAAAATACAAACACACCCATACAAGCACAATTATCACAGCGTCCGCCTGGGGATCCTTTGATGATGAGCTTCCTGCACATCAAAAGCCAAAAATAGAGCAACGAGAACGAGCAGAAAAGGCCAACGGGTCAGGGGCGGCAGGTGAAGGGCGAGAGTTCGGGTTTTCGGGGTTCAAAAAAGGATTCAAAATGGGTAAAAACGTAACGAACAAACAACGTGCCCCGATGTCAGCCACACAAATTCCATCTCTCTGCCAAGTGGGTGTACTCGTATGTGCATAGTATGTGGGTTTGATTGAAGCTGCGTCTCCTCACCGATAGACCTGGTCATCCAGACGGACAGACTTCGGGGCACGGGGCACCCACACAATCCCCAAGCCCCCGAATCCCTCCCAAAAAAAAGAAACAAACCCGAAACGTACATAGGTAGCAAGGCAAACACGCCTTGACTCCTGGTCAGATATTCTGATTTGTTTGAGTTTCTACTTTTCGAGCTTAACAAATTAAGCGCTCAATCTGTAGGCCACCAAGCGCAGACAGGGGAAGTCCCTGAAAAAATACGAAAATCAAGAAGAAAACTAAGGGAGGCATTTGCCAACACCACAAGGCAAAGTCATCAGGCGGACAAAGTAGCTGCTAAAGGGCTAACAAGAAGAGTAACTAATGACTCCATCTACCCAAGCATACTAACATGCTAAGAAATAAAAATTAAATAAAATTATAAAGTACATTTTTAATAAGCAACAAAAGAAAACAAAAGCGGAAATCGCTGCATATTAGGTGACAGCAGCAGCGATTGAAGTCAACTCTTCGTTAGTTCTGTTTGTTGTGGAGCCACCCTGGCATTACTCCAGGACTCAGCCCCAAGCCACCCCCTGGGACTTGCGTGCGCCACCTGCGTGTGTTGTCGACGTTTTCCATTTGTTTGCATTTCGCCTGTGTATGTGTGTGTGTGTGCCTGTGTGTGTTGGCTCCTCGTTAGTCCTGTCGCTCGGTTTTCCCCACTCGCCCTTTTCGGTAGCTAGTTTTGATGAATTTATTCGCTAAACATGTTTATTATTTGCCAGCAAATCACACAGCAATTTGACAGTTTTAAAAGTTTACTTCTGCCAGTTGATGTGTGAAAACGTAGCAGCAGAAGGAGGAAAAGGGATAGAGGGATTGGAGACTCGACTTTTCCGAAGGTTTTCCTCGGTCCTCTTTTGTCCTGCTGATTAATGGTTACCCACAAGCTCTGGTAGCGCAATTCGTTTGGTATTCAGTCCACAGTTCTCCTGCTGCCAAATCAATCTGCCAGGGGTTTTCTTTGCTTCAACTTTACACAGAGATTAAAATGTGGGTTAATTAAATAGTTTTCTTATAGAATTAAAGCTCTTCTTTGAGGATTAAAATAATATAAAAATACTTTGCTAATTTTAAATAATATAACTTACTAGAAACATGAATGAAAATTTAAACTTAAGGAATTAGTATTTCCTACTTTCGAAAATTGATTTCAAGTGTTGACTTTAGTTTCTTAAATAATATTCAAATACTCTCAAATTAAATGTAATCAGAAACCAACACTCTACCTGACTTGAATTAACAATTAACGATTTCATGACCTTATCCGCTCAGTGCTGAACTTAACCTGCCCCAGATGCCGGCCTGGGCGTTGTGTTAATATTTTAAGCTGCGTAATTAATTTAAAACCTTGTAATTAATAAATAACACCCGCGTGTAGCAGACCCCCCGAAAATCGGCGAGGGAAGCAGACACAGAAACAGATAAGCGGTAATCATTAACACTGCGGCCAGTTTGGAGGCTGTTAATGGATTTTACTGGCTTTGCCTGCGGCCTGTCGCTGCTTTGGTTGCTGCTTTTCCGCTTTCCCGCGTTTCCCGCTGCCTCATCCCTCCGGGGGGGATGTTGCCGCGTTGTGGCAACAATTGTGCGTGCTGCGTGCCGGGGCTTTTAGCTGTAACTAATTCAATTCGATTGGAATTTACGGGCTTAGTTGCATGGTTAAAACACTTTTCAGTTTTTCAGTGGAGCAACTAGGTGAGTGGGGCATTAGGCGATTTATTTCCATGGTTACGTATTTGTATACCCTGGTGGGGTACTATGATTTTATACAGAAGTTTGCAATGCAGCAAGGGAGTGATTGCTGACTTAGAAGAAATATTTCAGAGCTTTGTCAATAAGAGTTTACTATACCACTACTAATTTAGTTTGTAAATAAGGTTAAGCTACTAGTAAAAATAATTCTTTGTTAGGAAATGTTTCCGAATCGTAGTTCGAATTTATTGGGGATCGTTATATATATATAGTAATTCCATTATTTGTTTTAATTTAGCTTGCCAATTTGTTTCCTTCCAAGTCAGATATTTCTTGTCCAAGTCAGCTATTTTCCAAATAATTGGACAGGGATGCCTCTTGAGACAGATCGATCTAAAGAAAATGGATGGATGACATTCACATCTTTAATTCTTGATCTGTGATCCTTACTTACTTTAATTTAGCTCGGGACGTACCACCAGGAGGAACCCAGCTTGGCTCAAGTTGGCAATGGCGATCCAGTGCAACATCATCTCAACGGACATTCCGAACATTATGCAGTAAATGGCCAGGGCCATGATCAAGCCCTTTGAGTCGTTGAATTGGGCCACATGGCGAATCGCAAACGCATGCATGCTGGCATGGGTGAGAAACTTCAGGCAGCAAATCAGGATCCAGGGAGCCAGGGGCAGGAAGTTGAAGATACGGCGCCTGGTCAGGCGCTTTGGCAGCATCACCACCGTGGGCAACATGGCCAAGGCGGTGAGCACCAGGGACCAGAGCAAAGTAAGCCATATTCCCGGGTAGCGGAATGTGACAGTGAAACCAATTTCATTGTTCAGGCGGAGTTTCATCAGGATGTCCGGGGCACTGGCTATTGTCGTCAGCAGAGCGGCTCCATAGAGCAGCTCGAACAGCAGATATAAACGATTTGCCATTTTGAAATTATGATATGAAGTTATACAAATTTTAAACTAAACAAAATATTAGCTATTCTGCTATGATTTGATCTTCTTATGGAAGCTTTTCGAATGAAAGTAATATCAAGGATTGCTTGATTGACTTACAGACATCTAGTGCTGACTTGTAGTTTCTATAACTTCTTTAAGTGTTGGTATATTTATTTGAATTGATTCTTAATAAATAATTTGGAAAGAGCAAAGGGTATATAAACTTCGACGTGTTGAAGTTAACTTCCTTTCTTGTCGTATATAATTTTGTTTTACTTTTTGGTAAAGTGTTGCCGTAACCTAAATACCAAGAGCATTATGCCTTCCTGCATTTGGTTTTTAGGGGTATTTTATCCTAATGAGGCTCTCGAAAGTAATTATTTTGGTAATTTAGGTCAAATGTGCACATGAGGGTTCCTTCTATTTTAAGCAGTTTTTGCATTTATCAAACTTATTTTATTTTGTAAAAAGAAAGAGAGTAGTACTGTTTTTTAATTAATTCCCTTATAGCTTCTAGTTTAACCTGCTTCATGTTGCCAAAATAGAGGGAAATAGGTTCCATTTCCAAACCAATTATCTTTGAACTTAATTGAAATCATTGGCTTTATTGTTAAATAATTTAGAGCTTAATTTCGTTAGGCCTGCCTGTCCCAAAATTGGTTTTGCATGGCAACATCATTGATATGGCAATTGCCACTTGTTCTATTAGATGGCTCACAGCACCCACAGCACACACGCACACTCACTTCAGTTCGACAACATACTGGCACTATGTCCTGACACCCACACCATATCCTGCCGCTGATCATCAATCACGGCGGCACGCGAACCAGAAAACCCAGACCGGCTGACAGTGCACTTTTTTTCTCCATCGAATCCCCAGGCGGGCGGCCGGAGGGTAACTTTTTTGGAGACGGGTGTGTGGATACAACTGGTACAACTATAATTGGCAATTCATGCAGGAAACAGGCCATTATGCCGCTGTTAACTTATTAGCCGGCCATGGGAACGGCCCCCGGTTCGATCAGCTGCTGCGTCACTGCATCCGGAGCTGTCACCTCCTCGAGTGGCCCCGGCCGGAAGTGTCCGTTGCTCTTTTATCGAATATAATTACCATGCCAGCAACACCTACGATGGTGTCCCTTTCTCCGAGCCCATGAAACGCACTCAATCTCCATGTCCTTTGCGTAGCCCGCGGCGGCCATTGTCTCTGTGCAGGAGGTGTTCATCTGGATAAGGCACTGAGGCATGAAAATGTGACTGGAAAATAATATTAATCGTATTGTAAGTAAATAAATTTGTGATATATTCTGAAAGAAATTATCTTACATTTTCAATCGTATGTGCTTTGCGATTAATTACATACATTATATTATTAATTTTCCTATTTAAATATATTGTTCTCACTGTACCAATAAGCGGCTTAATTACAAATGCAGCAGTCGAAGCCGGGGCAGGGGCAGAGTCTGAGGCAGGAGCTGGAACAGGCGCAGGTGAAAGCCCGAGGCACTGGCATAAATACATGCACTTGGATTCGCATTAGAACACGTCGTGTCAGAAGCCTGTTAATTACACTAGCAGCCTGCTCAAGGCTACTGTTTTCCCACACACCGTCGCATCCGTCCCATTACCACCCATTCGCGCTCCTAAATAACCAACGACCGCCCTTAGGCATCTCTGTTTATGGTGCCATTAAGCAGCCGCCGAACGGCTCTGAGCAAATGCAGAATTTGCAATGTTTGCTTGAGAACATAAAATTACAAAATCTTGGGACCCGAATTAACACGGCCAAAAATGCCGGGACATGTGCCGATTTCTGATGTGTTCAACGCCCTGGCAGTTCAAACACAATAAAAATTATGCGTGTCATAAATCCAACTGATGAGATTTGCATTTGCTCCCTCGCCCCCAGCCCCAACTCCCTTTCGGCAAAAGTCGTTATGCCATCAAACTTGAGGAGTGACAAAGGCAGGGGCATGAGGATGCTGATGGTGATGGCGATGGGAATGGGTATGGGACAGTGTTTGATATCCAGCGGGTGCCATAATAATTTTCGCCTAATAATGATGCGCGTTATGGCTTGACGACAACAGAGGAACCTTCCTCTCCGCCATAACTTTGCATGTCTCTCTGCCACGACGTTGCAGGGAAACAAATGACGCTATTCTGCGATGGAGTCTCGAGGGCACTTGAAGAAAAATTGGGTAGGAAAGGGATTGCTTCGCAATTTTTAGGAGTTGGTGAGCATATCATTTTGTTAATTTAAGACTCTAAAATTTGTTAAGAAATCTTTTCAATTATTCACAAAATCAGTTTATAATGTGAACTTTATAATTCCCAAGATTATTCTTTAGGTTACATCTATTTAGAGGAATAATGAACTCGGGAGTGAGTTATATCTTTTTTAAATTTTCTAGAACTGTACAGTATTGTTTCAAAATCTCTACGTTCTTTCTTCGAGTGTCTGTGTGTGCAACAAACTCAATCATAATCTGCGGCCAATGGCATTACCCCAGCTTGGAAGTACGACGTTGTCATGACAACTTTCCGCCGAGGCAACGAACGCATTGCAATAACTTTTCGTTTCCTTGGCTGCCGCTGGTGGAGCTCCTTTTACAGCTTCTTCCCGGTCTGAATCTTCATCTGGCTTGTGCAGTTGATAATCAGTGGCATTGGCATCATAAACATATCAGCAGGAAGTAGATAAGACACTTGCCGCACTCCCACATCCAATACACTCGACGGCAACTCCGCCCGCACAGTGGCTTAGCTTGCCTCTTAATGGCTGTGCTTGTGTGTATGTGATTAGGCATCGTGAGCATAAAAAGAGGGAATTTCCTACAATGTTTACTCCACACAAACTCAATCGGAGGACTATAAATACATGCAAGCTGGAGCTTCACTGGAATAAATCCTTTTGAAATCAAGATTACACTCTAAGCAATGAGAAAACTCATTAGAAAGTCAGGTATTTAAAATTATGCACCGATTGTAGTTACTTAAATAGATGATGAGATGAGAAAATATCATTATTCAATATAAAATCGTGGTATAGATTTAGTTTGATAATGGCTTTCCCTAAAAAAAAAGAAGTATAAATTAAGAAACATCCTGAGATCTCTGTTTTCCTTCAGTGTTGTCCTGAAGTGTGCGTAGGATTCATCGGAGCATTTCGTTTCTGGCTAAGCATGGCAAATTAGGCTTCTGATTGGGGACCCGAATTGCAGCCATGAATAATTTATGTCTTTGCTTATGCCTCTGTGTCCATTCGACAACACCGCAAAAAGTTGTGAGACAGAGGGCCAGTCCAACACTCACTCTGCATAATTGCCTTTAAATGTCTGGCAATTTCAAGAAGCTAAAACATTCAAGTCTTTGTTTTGGTCACACACACACACAAACACACACCGATGCACACCGGCACACACCCTGCTGGACTTTGTGCATTTCCCGTCCAGAGCATGTTGACAAGAAATTGCATAATTATGGCTTGCCCGGACAAGCGGTCAGATCAACTCGACCGCAAGTGCTGTCTTTACACGACAAGGACAAAAGGGAGAAAAGCTGCCGGGCCAAAGTGGCAGGCAAATCTAGGGGAAAATCTAGGGGAAAAGCTGGGGGAAAGACTGGAGGGTGCATGCATCCAGGGGATGCAACTATCTGGAGCTGTGGCTTAGCTCCCAGTTAGCAACTCCGGGCCAACGAAGTTTTGGCCGCAGGCACCAGCAGCAGCAGACCACCACATATGCGGACCTCTGGCTAGAACGGGGAAACAGGTGAGCGAAAAAGGATGCTAACCTGGTCAAGCAGATGTTGTTATACCCTTGCAGAAAAAGGATTTTAATTGGTCAATAAATATCATTATAATTAAGCCCTAAACCTATTGTGTCAGCAGTGGAATAAATATTATTTCTTGTTTGAAATATATGAATGTATATTCTTTAACAAGGCATTTTTCTGGAAGGTCTTTCCAGGAAATGTAAACTAGTAAACACTCTGCGAGGGTGCAAAAAGGACACGGCCAGGTAACTCGACCAGGTCCTGTGCATATGCATAAGCGGGAAAGCAACGCCTAAGCGGGATCCTGGGACAGCAACTGGCACAATTGAATTGCATAACATGAATGGAAATTAATCGGCAGGCTTTGAAACCGAGAGCTGCTCTTGCGGCTGCCCAATGAAACTAGTTCCACGTAAGAATTTGCATATACCAAGGATATGCGGCGGAAAGATACGAGGTTCCCGAAAAAATTTTCAACGTTTTTTTTAGGGTTTTTTTTATGGAATGTCGAAGATTTAAAGCTGCTCCGTCAAAGACTCGATTACAGGTAATATTTATAGAAATACTTTACTTTAAAGTAAATTATAGAAAACAATATAGATTTATACTTTAATAAGGTATATTTAAATAATTTCAAATTCTTCCATTTCTTAACCAATAGAACCCCTATAGATTTTAAAACATCCAGACCTCGTACCATATTAAAGCGTTTTTTCCTGACTTTAAAGAGGAAAATTCCTGGGGCAAACCCATAGCAATTTTCACACTCGATTAGCTGCATTTGTGCACGTGCCAAACCGAACTCAAATAATACACAACAACAGCGCTCGCTGCTGGAAAAATAAAACAAAAAAATATATACGTATATCTGGTAGAGAAATCCACAGGGGGAAAATTACAATAAGCGTTTAGATTTTCATTAAAACCAAAGGGAAAGCCAGGATCGAGCATGTGTGCGAGTGTTGCGTTCCAAGAAAACGTTGCCTACTTTGCAGCGCACACAGCGAAATGGAAAGTTAAGCACTTGAGACGGCGACAAAGGGGTGCTTCTCGTGGGGTGAGTCCCCGGCACCCCTTTGCTAAATCCCCTTTCGCCAAGTCCTTTGTTTGGGTTCGTTTTATTCCCTCTTTTTTCCTTTTTTTGCACTGAGCTGCACACAATAATGAAAATGTTGTTGTTTGTTAAATTCCAACAGCCGTTGCTAGAACACACTTGAGCGCCCCCACACACACGCGGAAACTACACCCTGCTACACATACACACACTCATACATATGCACGGCTACATTGCATTACTTCCGCCTCAATGGTAATAATTTTAAAATCAATACAATTCAATAAAGTTTTATTACTGACGCTGACAAGGGTGGCGGACTTTCCGCAGAATCCGCCGTTGAGTGTGGTGCTTGGTGAATTCCATGGGTTAAGTCAGAGCGCTGAGAGCTTAACCCATGTCTGCTTTAAGTGAGTGGAGCGGAGCGAGGCGGGGCGGGTCGAGGCTGTTCCACCTGCCGCGGAATCGCTGGCAATTAGAATACGTTTTATAAGCAAATTGCCACCGAACTTATGCGTCAAAGTCCAACGCCCATTTGTATGCAAATGCCACTAAGGAAGGAGCACTGAGAGAAACTACAGTGGATTCTAAACTGTATTTATAGACCATATTTTTGCTTTGTACAATAGAGACTTATAACATAAAGCTACTTCTGAGATTTAAAAATAAAATTAAATGGATTTATCTTTTCAAATAGAGTTTTTTAGACCCATTTTCCGTAATTTAATTGCCAGTGCAGGTCAGCGGCTGTCGCAGTCTCCCAGCCACTTTCCCTCCTGATGAATCAAAGTCATAACGTGGCCCGAACCCCGCCTTCCTCCAGCCACCCACCTCCATTCTCGACGGTTACGCATCGTTATGCACAGCGGCAGCGGATGACTGTTATTAAAATCAGTTGTTCGGGGGAAAAGTCTTCTTTGGGGCAGACACACTGGATGCCAGGATGGAAATGGGGATGGATGGAGGAGGATTTGGCACAGCTGTGTCAGCGCCAACTTCATTATGGGGACCGGGACGGGGTGCAGGGACGACGAGCGACGCATTCGTTTAATGTCTTAATTCTGCACTCAGCCAAGTGAAAAATTAAAATGGTGCGGCTCTTTTGTTCGGAGCGGAATCCTCATTGGCAACAGCAGCGGCGCCAGGTGAGATGAAGTCCTTTAGGGCGCAGCGGTCATAAGTCTAATGTTTGCCTTGTTTAAATATTAATAAAGCCCGGGGAGAGTGGCCTTAGCCACAAATTGTTAAATTGAAGCTAATAAAATTTGGCTATTACGCGTGGCCAGTGTCCATTTTATGGGCCACAAATTTCATGGCGATTAACTGTGATGGCGGGGCATGCATCAAAAGCCCGGAGTCCACGCACTTACAGTGGATTTTTTTCAACCTTAAAGTGTGCAATTTCATGGATGAAACTAAGCCATATGGAAGCCCTTTAAACTTAAATATCATACATATTTTTAAAAATACAAATAATATTTCAACCTTTTTTCTGTCGTTATGCTTGCTATTATTTTTAATAAGTATACCATCTCTGTACCATTTAAACCCCTCTTTACCACTGTTCACCGGTTCGACTTCATTGCGTAATTGTGGCCAAACACTTTGGGGGCGAGAGAACAATGGAGCCCGAAAATATTTTAAAAAGAAAGAAACACAAAATCGCGCGAAAAGAAATAAAGTAAAAATTAAAGCGCGCAAAATGCAAATGTGCGGTAAGGGGGAAAATGCTGCGAGGTGAGGGCAGGACGGTTGGGAGGCGTTGGGAAAATGGCTCAGCCAAGCGTTTGTGCAAATTATGGTTTAACACCTCATTGAACTCGCTGCCAGGATGCCAAGGGGAGGCGATGGAATAGCTCCTCTGGAGCTGCGAAAATTTGAATTTGAATATGAATTTCATATTCAAATGAGTTTTCAAAGACTTTGTGTGGCGCCAAACGGGGAATAGAGTTAATTATATATAAATTATGGCTTATTGTTTCCATTCCAGCCTTGCCCAAAATATATGCAAATTGGCCGCATAAAATGCCGTTTAATTGGACACCAGGCCGAGGCTGAGCCAGATCAAAGCGATTAAGGCCAAGCCGGATGAAAAGCGATGCATAGCCAAGCAGTTTTCCATCGGGCCGATTAAATTAGAAAGCTGAGAGAGCCAAGGCGGGATTAACGAAATTAAGAAGGGTTTCGTAGCTCGGCTCTTATTCAATTGTCATTGAGGATTCTGAGAAAATAAAACAAAAATATTATTAAAGCTTAGCTGGGGTATTAATAAATGAATCATAATGATCCTCAGCAACGAAGAAACCAGATATCTCAAGATTAAAAATGAATTACTAAATGTATTCTCTATTAGTTACAAAATATAAACCCTTTTGTCGCCGTCCCTCCTAAATAATCCGTATAGCTGCAGCGCCTTAAGCCACTCTCAGACCTCACTTCTGGGCGGTTGTTTTGCGGTCGGTGTGCATATGTAAAACCTAATTACAACTAATTAGTATTTGCACAAGTGACAACCTTTGACCCAATGTAAACAATGGACACTGTGCGGCGGGCAGTCAACAAGCCAAACAAAACCGGGGGCCGGCAGGGGCAGTGCTGCTGGCCGAAGGAGTGACCGAATGCAAATAAACAAAACGCTTTGATTAGAAAATTTCATTACACCAAATCGAACGTTTGCCAATGGCACACACACACAACACACACCCGCACCCACCCAAACACACATGCCGGCACACCCGCAAACACACACACAAAGGCAAATACAATCAGTGCCAATGCAAACAAATAAATGCACAAAGGGGCCAGCCCGAATGCAGTTGCCCAAATGCATCAGTTCATTAAAATGCCAGCGCCCCATCCTGCTGATCCTGATCCTCCAGCTGGTGCTGGTGATGGTGCAGTTTCCCCCTCCTGATCCCCTTTCAGTCATGTTTGGGAAAAACGCAATTTAATAACGACTGCAAATGAGCAACGCTTTGACCGGTCCCACACACTCATCTCCCCTCTGCAAATCCAACATTGGGCCTGTAGTGTGTCCTGGGTTTGTGTCAAATTTTATGGCCCAAAGGCGCATATCAAATGAAATCGACAGGCCCGTACCAAACCCATTGTGTGTGTGTGTGTGCACTGGAGAAAATTCAGGAGGCGGTTCAAAAAATTGTATAGAAAAATGTGAAGCTTAAGAGCTAAGGACTTTTGAGACATTTTGTAAATAGGACATGATTTATTTGTTTCAATTATATGTAATTCTTGTAGACTTTGTTAAATATATTTTAATTATTTTTTTTTTACAGAAAAAATCAGTAGTTTATATTCTTTCAGGCCTGCGTAGTCCTCAATTTAATAAATCTATAAAATTTAACCTTTGCTCTTAAGGTTTGGATATATAATTTTAATCGATTTTTCTCCTTTAACTATGTAATTTTTGATCGATTTTCTCCTAAAACTCTCTAATTTTTGCTAGATTTTTCTCTCGGTGCACGTGCTTAGGCCAAGGCTGTTGCAGTTTCAGTTGCAGGCTGCACTATATGGGCCCAACTCAATTTATTAATGCACCCGCACAGATGAGTCCGTTGGACTGGCTATATGGACAGGATAAACGGCGCAGGCATCACCATGGGAGCAAATGACGGCTGATCACAGTGCCAACGGATTATGGCGCCCTGTGACATGCGGCTCCTTGGAGACTTTCCCAGAGATCTCGGCCTAAGGAAGGTTTAGGTAAATTTACATTTGGCCATATTTTACGGGCCTCAGAATCGGTCTCGGCCTGGCTGTGCACCCGGTGGCCGCAAATATTTTAACACTCAATTAAAATTGCAATGCAAATAATTGCAGAGCATTTAAAGGCTATCTGTCCGGGCAGCTGCATTCGCGTTTAATGCATTTTTGTGGTAATGGCAGCAAATTAAGCGGAAATTACAGCCCATATCGATATCGATACTCGCCGCCCGGCGGCAGGCAACTGAGCGTGCCGCGATGCACGTTGCTCAAATTATGTTGATTTATATATAATTTTTGTGTAATTTCATTAAGAAATGCAAATTGCACATTAAATGCTATAAATATTGATAAATGAACGCGAACCATTTGCGGGAATACCAATGAAAGAGAGCAGTTGCCGGCCGGCATGCACAAATGAGCAGTTTCGGTGGCTGGAAAAATCCTTGGCTGAATTAAATTTCCTTTGGTGTTTTTTTTTTTTTTTTATATGATTAAACCCGTTTTTATATAATTAAAAAATGATTTTTTCCTTTAAATAATAAAGTTGTCCTTCATTTTAATATATATTTTAGTCGTCGAAGCTCGGAAAGTCGAAGTTTGTTTACCCTTGCAATTTGCAGTTGGATCAGTGTGACATAATTAAGCCAGTATATAATATTTTATTATTATACTTTAATTCTTGAAATACTTGAAATATTACATTATATAATGAAAATTGTTTGAAAAAATTCAAAGCTTAAAAATATCATAACTAAGCGAAAAACTCATTTCATTTCGGAAAGCCTTTCCATGCTAGTTTTTATTAGGCGAATAAATCTGCATACTGAATAGAGAATTTATTAATTAAATAATGTTGGTCCATTTTAAGGATGTCACCCCTTATAAAATGTAGAAAAAATGCATAAAAAATTTTTTACCTTCGGCCATAGACTTGGCTGTTGATGCTGAAAAAGAATATTCACGATTTATAGGGTCAGAAGTGATTCCTTCACTGCATTGCAATGCATTGCTTACTTCCAAATAAAATTATAGTACCCTGGAAGGCTATACAAATGTGGTGTTACTTCCTTTCTACTCTCTTAGGACTTGAAAAATTCGCCCTTGATCTCGGAACATATAGAGATCCGCCTAAGGTTCGAATCATCGAAAGCTGAAATCTCCAAGCGGACTGCATAGCGCCCGGGCTTCAATGGCACACCGAGGCCGATGTGTGGATCCAGCGTATATGGTTCCATTATGAATGTAGTCTGCAACGCATCAATAGTTAATTATATCGAAAATGTATACGATAAACTAGTCTTACACCCTTCACTTTGATACATTTTTCTTCGATGTCCGGTTTGTTTGCTACATGTTTAGCATATAAGTCGTACCAGATCTGTCTGCGGTCGTAGAAGACTTTGCAAAGGTCCTTGCTCAAAATATTCAGCGTCGTGGGCTGCCAAGTTCCGCGATCGAAGAACCGCAAGCTGCCAGCCATCTAAGAGTTTATATTGTGGACTCTAGAATTCTGTACAATGGTTAGGGGAAGTCACCTCTATACGATCCGATGGCTGGACATCCCATCTGAGGGTATGGTTGCCGGAAATGGAGATTCCGCCATCATCCATTGCGTAGTTCATGTTGCTTAAATCGAACAAGGTGTGCAGGTTCCCGGTTCCCTGTGGCACGTCCGCGCAGTCGCTGAAGACGCGTTCGTCCTCTAGGAGGAATTCGTACTGAATACCCATGGAAGAGTCGATCAGCTGCACAGCTATGAGCAGAAAAACTCCGAGAGCCATCCTTCGATTGTTGATCAAGTAAAACCCATTGCATCGTTAAGCCCCTTTTATGTCAACTCGACTTTGAATAATATAATTATTAATTATAGACATAAAAAGCTCCGATGGTTATATAATGTGAAAGTGTGTAATTTATTAGTTGTACAATGATCTGCGGTATATTTAGCAGATTGATTTGATTCACAAATTATACGTTTCATTACTATTATTATTTATTTATCTACAAGGTCACTTGGATCAAAAAATGAAATGTGCTTTGTTTATTCATTGAGCAAGCAATTTCTTTTAATTTCTAAGTACAATTCGCAATGATTGTTAAAATTAATCTTGGTTAACAAAATAAATCCCAAACATTTTTGATTCCAGCATTAACATTCTTGCAAATTCTACTTTTAGTATGATGTTAGTGAAATTTATGATGTAAATAATAATTATTACGAGCCGCGTCGGCATCATTACGGTATCATTAGATCTAAACATATTATTTGATTCTAAATCTAATTTTAAATTATACATATAGTTTCCGAGGGCAGAAATAAGCGTGATTTTGCCCATCTCGATCTAAACATTTGTGATTGTCAAACGGTGGACTATAAAAGGGGGTCTGCGATTAATTTTGAAGTTCATTTGATTCGAAATGCTCCTCCGAGTGTCGTTGATAAATCAGTTACTGATTGTTTTTCAATTTCTTAATCTCTCGACTGAAACCGAATTTGAGTTCGTCACCGACGACGAATGGTTCTTTAGTAAATGCAAGGTCTTGCCAGGTGTCCTCGACATTAATGGCATGTTCGACATGAGTAAGTTAAACCTTACCCTGGTCGAGGAAGGTATCATCTTTTCGGGAAACATGACAACAAGGTGGCCTGGACTTGCCCCATCGGATCGCATTCAGGTTTTTCAATATTAACCCCTGAGATTACTTACGATAAATAATGTTATTGTCCTTCAAGATGGCCTCAAGCGTACAGTATTTTGATCGAGGTACCTGGGTGCCGACCATACTGAATATGCTGATTCGCGATGTCTGCAAAGTCATGTTCGATGAAAAGCAAGTGTGGTACAAGCCTTGGTCTTCACATATAATAAATCGAAAGGACGTAGAGAACAAATGTTTCCAAGTGCCGGGAGTACGTTTCCGGTTGCACTATTTTCGCTTTCACAATGATTATTTCTTTACAGACGGTTTTCATTTTCGAAACATTTACGGCAAACTTCAGATTTGGAAGTGGCATAGCATTTAAACCTGGCCGCTATTTAATTCGGACTCAGTTTGCGGCCTACGACGAGGCCAGCACAAAGCGGCTAACTGAAGTTTGCTACGACATGACGGGACAGTTTCTTAAGGTCTGAAAATATTTAACAATTTTCCCCAAATCGAGAAGAAAACGTAGAAAAATATACATTTTAATATGTAATATAATAAAAAGTATACAACACATAGTCTGAATTTTTAAGTATTAATTCTAAAAGAATTGTACTAATGGTTAGAACTATCGATACATCAAATCGAGTATCCCAAATAGGCTCTCGAGTAGCGTCTACAACTTGTAGCATTATTTTTAAAAAGATTTAAGTAAATAACTAAATTATATAAATATTTACACAGCATTTTAAAGGCCTTAACGTCCGAGAATGTATGAATTAAAATCTCGTGGAGTACATATATGGTTAATTGGCATTGCCAAACACTAACTTATGTCCGATTCTTATCAGTTTCTGATTCTGTATCTACTTTTAAATTATAAAGCTTACGTGTTAATGCATTTTTGTTATTTATTACTGTGCCCTTGTTTGAATTGATGACTATAAAAAGAGATTCGCTCTCGTATTAAAGTTAATTTAATTCAAAATGCGTCGTCGCGTTTCGCTGATTTATCAGTTACTAACGGTTTTTCATTTAATTAATTACTCGACTGAAGTCGAGTATGAATTCGTCATGGAGGACGGAAAGTTCTACAACGAATGCAAGGACCTGCCGAATGCTCTTCCTATGGAAGGTATGGTCGACGTGACCAATCTAAACCTTTCTTTGGTCGAAGACGGGGTTATATTTTCCGGAAATGCGACAGCTTGTTGGCCTGGGCTGGACCCATCGGATCGCATTCAGGTTTTTAAAGATCAATGATCTAGTATTAAGGAGAAGTAGAGCATAATGATCTTTTCCTTTTAGTTGGCGGCAAGCGTTCAGTACTTCGATCGTGGTACCTGGGTACCGACTATACTGAATATGGTGGTTCCCGATTTCTGCAAGGTCCTCTACGATGAGAAGCAAGTGTGGTACAAGCCGTGGTCTGCACACATAATAAATCGAAAGAATATAGAGAAGGAGTGTTTCAAAGTGCCGGGTGTACGTATCACGTTGCACCTCTAAATATTTTATGGTTAATAATTTCTCTTTTACAGACTGTTTTCATTTATGAAACATATACGGCTAAATTCAGATTTGGATGTGGCATACCACTAGAACCTGGTCGCTATTCAATACGGGCTCATTTAACAGCTTACGGAAAGTTCAACAGGAAGCGTCCAACTGAAGTTTGCTTCGAGATGAGGGGACAATTTTTTAAGCTAAAAAAATAGGTCAAAACTATAAAAAACCAAATTAGCAAATGCAACGGTTTTGAGAAGTGATTTAATAAGAAATACGCAAGACCTGCTCGACGGATTTTATTGGTTATAATTTAATTAGTTTAACTCCTGTTAAATTAAGGAGGCCCTCTGTGTTCTGGATATCAGGAGAAATGTTTGGCAGAAGATAACTTCCTGTAAGGCATTGACAATAATTCGATTCGGACTTCGAACTGACAGTTTATCAATTTTTATATTATTTGGAAGCAATACAATAGATGTTAAATATATAAATATATTAAAGCATACAACAAAATAATAAGGAGCAGGCTGTTTGGCTAGCGTGGGTATTTCAGACCTAATTCATACTTGTAACGTGCTTTTGATTTAAAATCTATTATTAAATTAAATCTTTAGTAATTCATATGCCCAGTAAAAACATGTATTTTTCCAATCTTGATCTCAGTAATAATTATAATTAGCTAAGTCTTACATTCTTAAAAGACCTACTATAAAATGAAATCCTCGTTCGTATTATAGTTAACTCTATTCAAAATAAATCACAGTTTACCGCAGAAATATCAGTTGCTGATTATTATTCGTTTTCAGATGGCATCAAGTGTGCAGTACTGGGATCGGGGAATCAGGGTGCCGACTATACTAAATATGCTGGTTCTGGATTTCTGCAAAATTATGTTCGATAAAAGACAAGTCTGGTATAAGCCGTGGTTCTCACATATCGCTAATCGTAAGGAGATAGAGGAGAAGTGTTTCAAAGTGCCGGGTGTACATTTTCGATGGTTCCTCGTTAAAAATGATTTTTCTCTTGCAGACTGTCATTATTTTCAAAACCTTAACGACACACTTTAGATTTGGAAGTGGTATTCAATTACCACCTGGACGTTTTTCTATTCGCGTTAATATTTCTGCTTACGGCAAGTTCAACGTCAACCGGAAAACGGAAATCTGTTACATAATAAGGGGGACTTTTTTTTAGGATATAAAAATAATATATTGAATTCTAATAATACCTTAACTACTTAAGTAGTTATTAATAGACAGTGTTGTAATAGTAAATTTTACAAAAGTGTGAATTAAATGTTGCAATTGAACTTTATATATATATATAATAAGTTCGATTAATGCTTAAAGTGGGAGTAAAAATGTTCAAGAGTTTTATGCAAACTATCCGAATTATTTAATTAAATGTAATTACTCTTACTATTAAGCACATTTAGATTTATAAGTATTATCACAGCGATGGATCATGGCCAAGAACTTTATTAACTTGCGGAACTATCAATAAATAATTACCATAAAAAACCCTTGGCCGCTCATCACTTTGGGAAAACGCCTGCTAACTTATGTAAGGTAATCCCCAGCTGACCTCAACTACCAACCGCTGACCTTTGAGCGGCGAGCAGAGCTTGTTAGCCTCGTTTGTACAGCCCCTTGGCCCCTTAACCCCATCACCCACTTTACCCACTTTACCCACTTTACCCCCCATACCCTCTCACACACACATGCACACTCGGACACACTCGGTGTTTTATAACTATTTGGCATTCGAGGCAGCAAGTCGCACCAGCAGTAGATAACGCCCCTTTTTCAACACTTTGAAAAAGTTTAAATATAAATTAAAAAGTTTTCCCATTTTTTGTTGTTGCCGCTACTGCTGCTGCTGCTGGTGCTGGGCTTGTGTTTTATTTGGTATGTATTTTATGTTCATGCAAAGTGAAAAGTTTGCCGGACGACATCGAACCCCAAAGGGAGAGAGCCTGCCTCGGCCAATGGGCTTAATGCCGCGGCAACTGTTTAGGCCATTTAATCCCTTACCAATTTCCGCACTCGTTTCGTGGGGGAGGAGCGGAGGGACTGCCGCCCTGCCCTGATACTTATTAGGCTGACTGGCGATTTATGCAATTCCTTGTCCGCTTCTGGTATTTGCAATACATTATTGCTGTCAGATGAAGTTGTCCTTTTGCAAAATTAATTGCATCCTTTTTGCGGGCGGACAGGGCTGGCCGGACTGGCCGTTGTGGTCCCCTGACCGCAGGCAGACTTCAAGGCTGGCATTGTTGTAATATTTTTGTTAGTAAAATGTGGTCAAACTTTGGCAGCCATAAAGGCGCAGCAGCGCAAACAACTCTTCGGTTGTTTGCTTGTGTTTGCTGGCCTGCGGAGTAAGAGGCTTGCCGCAAACATCTGACCGTAATGCAAACGCATTTGCTGCGTGCCACGCTCAAAGCACCCAAAAATGTTGACCATCTCCGTAGCTACTTCCTTGCGAAAGGACCCAGGACCCAGTGCCTAAAACAGCACCTACACACTTACATACATACCTCCTCTCTGATCGTTAGTCGTTGCCCTGAAAGGCATCGCATTTGGCTGCTTGCGGCTTGCTTGAGGCACTCAACCTTGTGCTGCAGCTCTGAATGCAGGCAAAAATCAGTGAGCGAAATGCTTTCCACATTTCCGTGTGTGAGTGTAAGCACACGAAGAAATTTATAAATGTTTTCTGAGAGCTATAAAGGAACTAAGAATGTTTAAAATGGTTTAGTTTAAAAGTTTGATAAGCAGAAAACAGTGCCGAAATTAAATGTCAATGCTTTGAATTTATTTTAAGTATAAATACTTTTTGGTTTTACAACCCTATATTAAAAATAAATTAACATTGTACAATTTATTTTTAAACAAACATATTTCCAGTGTCTGTGAACCAAATGTAATCTTTGGTTGCGGCCATATATCTCCTTTGCAGCGGCTTTACTTTGCCCTGGCTCCGAAAAAACCGAAAAAGTGTGGTCGAAAAAAGGAAATTAAGTTCAATAAAAAGGAGCATTCGTAATTTATTAGGGTGAACCAGTCAGTGGCCCACCTACCTCCCGCTGCCTCCCACTCGGCCCCTGCAATATTAAAGTTTCGGCAGCAAACCCATTTATTCAGTGAGTGCGAACTGCCATGTAGTAGTTGCTCGTTCAGTTTCAGTTTGATGGCACCGAGAAGAAGTTATCATTTTGACAAGTTCTTAATATGCAATTCCATTAAGCGGCAAGGCGGCGTCGGAGGCAGCAAAGTTGGGCTGCTCCGATGTCCCACTTTCAGGACCCCATTCAGTCGCTCATTTATTCGCCCATTCAGCTTGCAGCGAATGAGGAATAGAGGAGAAAAAATGAAGGAGGAAGCATAATTGCATTTCGTGGACAATTAATTCCCATTCTATTGCCCATTTCGTCGTAATTTAATTGCAAATTACTTCCCCCCTTTATGTGTGTATTTGTGGACGTAATTGTGGCTTCATTTGCCTTCAGCTTATGCCTGGACACGCAAGGCGTTCCCACTTCCTTAAAGGGCTCCCTTTTCGCTACTTTGTTGGCCATTCATTTGGTCGCTTCCAAATTGCAAAACTTTCACGCAGCAGTAAATTCTGGAAAATTGCATGTGAGCTGCTGCTGCTGCTGCCTCTGCTGCTGCAACTTTCCTCGGTGGTCACACAAAATTTATTATTAAAATTCACTCCACTCCATAGGAAGCACTTGAGCATAACATTGAATCTCATTTGACAATTCCGTCCTTCTATTTGTTTTGTGTTTCTTTCATTTTTTCCTGTGTTTTGCATAATTCCAAGCAAAGTAACTCCAGCGGAGTGGAACGACTCGCCAAACAGTGGTTTGCAGCTCTAAAAATTGTGGAATATAAATTAGATTTGGTCTTAAATTATAAATTAAATTAATTTTAAAGCCAGGAGGAGTGTAATTAATTGCTCCTTAAGGCATCGAATATGTGTAGAGTTTCGATTGGACTTAAGGAAATTCTTAAAGTTATGGAATCTTGAAGGTATAAATATTTGACTCAGGGATCTTTTATTTTATTCAAAGAAATTAACATATTATTTAAAACCATTATAGTTTAGTTTTTATTTTGTATATAATAAAATAAATAAATAAATATGTAAAATTTTAGAAGTAAGCTTAGTTCGTCAAAGTCAAGTCAAGTCAAAGTTAGGATACTTTTATACCATGCAATTTGACCGAATTTGAAATTATATTTTTCAATATGAAATTGATCATACATAAGTCAAAAAAGCATTGTGTTAATCTTTAATTTGTAAATATATCGTTATATTACATTTAATAGTTACAAATTGATTTAATTCTTACAATTTTAAATATGTAACGCATTAAAACAATTTGAAAAGGTGGATTCATTTTTATTTTATACCGGACATAGCTTGATTGACTTATCAGCAGACGAGTAAATGTTATGATGTGATTAAAAATTAATATTCGTATGTTAAATAACAATAATAATAATAACTCATAAAAATAATAAAAATAACAAAAAACTGCCAGAGCTAAATACATTTTAAACCAATAACCCCTACTAGAAGGAAGTAACATATTTTCCTTACTTTCTTTTCTATATTATTTTTCTCCATAAACTTTCCACTGTGCAGCTGTCGGCAGGGGCTGGCATGGTTCGGGCGGAAAATGTGGGTGGCAGGGGCGTTGGTCAGCTGTGTGACACGAATCAAACAAAAGCGTCAACTTTGCACAGAGCAAATGAAAGCGGAAAGGCAAGTGTTGATAGAGGGGGCAGAGTGGCGGGGCTGCGGAGCGGTTGCTGTGCTTACATTGCCAACAAAGTAGAAAATCCGTAAGAATAACACAAAATTCTGGGCACTACCGCTCCCTGCCTGCCCTGCCCCTCCGTCTCTTTCGTTGTCCCGCTTGTTTCTCGTACTGTTTCTGTCCCACACCCTGTTCTTCGATTATCCGGCGACGTCTTTTCTGGTGATTGTGGCACCTGCAAACGAAGCTGGGTGGGCGGAGGGTCGGGCAAGTGGCATGTGGCACAGACAAAGTAAGCGCCCCAAGCTGCAGTTTGCAGCTGCCTGGGCACTTGGAAAAATGGAATATAGGATAGATTATAAGGTAATTGTAAGGATATGAATAACGAACTTAAAATTAATAAAAACGCAGACTAGAGAACATATTTATTTAGTTATTTTTTAAAGGGATAATATGATTACCAAGATAGGTATATATATTTAAGGTATCCACTTTTTCCTTCAGTGTGATTGTGCCTCTCTGTTGCTGCTTCATCAGTGGCAATTGTTTAGCTGCGCTTTTTTGGCCATTGGATTCATTTGAAATTTATGCAAATTAAGTACGGCACACAGCAGAGCGGCGCATACTGCAGTTGCATAATCCTTGGGGCGCAAAGGATTTACACTTTTGCTTTTGCCAGATAATTATCTTAATTGCAATTTTCGCTGCTAGCTGCTCGCTGCTCGCTGCTGGCTGCTCTCGACTTCCTGCTGCTGGGGAAAAGCGGAAAATTTACAATTTAATTAAAGCTGCGCAAAATGTTACCAGCTAAACCAATTAGTCGTTCAGTGTGTGAGTGTAGTTAGCATAACAAATTAAATGGCAATTAATTTGCAAACGCTTTCCGAAAGCATTAATAAATGCAGGCCCCATTCATTATTCGGCAACCTGCACTTGCCGACCGAAACTTTCATTATTTGCCATCGGTTTTCCCCTTGGCCTGCAGGGTTGCATCATTTTTCAAGCGGCGGCAAATGAAAGCACTTAATCTTGCTCCCTGAACTTTGCCGCAAACTCGACTCAACTCGACTCTACGCAGCTCGAGCCGAAGCCAAAGCAAACACTCTGCACTCTTGTAATTTTAATCAATTCATCTTAATTTCGTTTGAAGTGCACATTAACCTAATGGACAGACAGCCGGAGAGGGAGTTCCGAGGACCCTACTGCTACCCCTGGCCAATAGGTGACGGTGCCCTATTAAAATGTTATCTTCTACTTGGGTAGTTGGCCAACAGGATGAAATATAAATACTGAATATATATCTCCGGCTGCGACTTGGGCTCGGGCTCGGGCTCGGTCTTGGCCTTGCCCTGTGGTCCTCGGACGTCTTAGGCGGCGGTGGCGGTGGCGGAAATGGCGAGGTGGGCAAGGTGATGTTTCATTTTCACATTTCCCATTTATCTTGTTTAACCGAGAAGACGCCTCAAGGTGGCTCCGTGGTTCTCCGCCTGGCAAAATGTACAAATGATGTACAGCTGAGAGAACGAGAGCTTTCTGTATCTCAGGTTAAACCTAAATGAACCTGAGAGATCTCGGGTGGTTTTTGGCTACAAGGAACAGAGGTAGTTTCTTTAATAAAAAGAAAAACATTTGTGAGATATTTATCCAGAGAAAACTCTTTGGCATGTATTCCCAAATATTCTTAAACCAATTCCCACTCTGGGAATTCAAGAAAAACATCCTGAAATAAACCAAACTAATGATAGCTACCAACAACTTATGCACTTAATACAGCCTTCTTTTGGGGTTTGGGAAAATATGGAAATTACGGATGCATTTGTAAGCAATAACAAATCATTTTTTGATTAACTCATGCGTGTCAATTTGACGTAAATCAAATATTTTCCCAACACACACACACACTCGCTCAGAAAGACACTCTGAGACAGATGCACAAACAGCTAAGAGAAAGGAGTCGGGGAGTGATCTGGGAAAATGTGGAAAAAAGAGGAAATCTTGCCAAGGAAATTGCAGTCAACAACTAAAGAAGCATTTGCCTCCTTATTTGCCTTCCGTCTGAGATTCCGCCCCCTCCGACGCCATCCCCATGGCCATCGCCATTCGCCATTCGCCATTCGCCATCGAGAATTGAACTCACAAAGATGTATGCAAATGCAGCATAAACAAAATTCAGCATATTTATTTCTGAGGAGCGGAGGTAAAACGTATTTTTACGCTTCATTGGAATAAAAAATATATGACTTTCTGCTGAGTAGGGAGGATGCGCCCGGCTACAGGATATGCGGATATGCGGATGCATTGACAACGATTTCCGCTGAGCTGCAGGATGCCAAGGTACGAGTATTCCTGTGATCCGCAAAGGAAGCGATTAAGATGCAGCCACATTAGGCAGGCCTCACTGCACTGGTTTCGGTTACCGAACCTGGCCCAAATCAGATCAAATTAAATTCGCTCGCTGATTAGATGGCAAAGATGATGCCAGAGTAGCAACGGGCCAAGTACGGCCAACTTGGCCAAAAGGAAGGCTCCCGAACCGAGCTGAAGCGACGTCAAATCTAAATGAGGTTATAATTAAAAAAGTTTTCTTATTTGCCGTTGCCGTTGCTGTTCCCGTTGCTGCTCCTGCTGCTGCTGCAAATGAAGAAACAAGTAATTCGCCTAATAACGAGCTTATGTAATTAGCTCATAAACAACACAGAAGCAGGTCCAGCAATTGCAGCCCCCGAAAAAAGTGAAAACAACAACAAAAATTCAAGGAAAACAACAGCAGATAGCGAATCGTACAAGTCAAAATGTAATGAAAAAGTTCTGCCAGCGAAAAAAGTTCGAGGAAATTCGAAGGTAAGCTGAAAACGGCGCAAAAACCTGTCGCCTGTCCTTCCGAAAAAGTTCCTACTCCCACTCCTATATATATATTGTATGTATATATAGCGATGGGGGAAATGGTAACTGGTGTGTATGTGCAATTTGATAATTCTTACATCGTTAGTCAAGGCAGCCAACTGCTGGGGAAATTATCAAATTGAAATTGGATGGAAAAGGTCGCCAGTTTTGCTAGATTTTCGGTGGCAGGATATGGTGGAGGTGATTATAAGAAAATGTAAGAAAATGGAACAGAAAAGTTAAAGTTTGAGGAAACTTAATAGTGAATTAAGGGAAAGCCAAGATAGAAGGTAGAAAGTGCTGTTTAAAATGTAAGAAAAGAGTGATGTATTTAAAAGAAAAAATTTACCTATTGATTTCATATTTTTTAGGGAATTTAACCTCTATCCTTAACACACTTTTAGACTATTTAGTGGTCATGTATTCTGTGCTGAAACTCCACTAAAAACTCTAGTAGCATAGTCGCTTGGCTATAATCGATTCTTAGGCTTGGATAGGCCAACCGCAGGACCTCCAATTGGATCATAATTAACCACTACAGCGCTCGTTAATGCTCGTTACGGTCTCCTATATCCTGTGGCTCCATGGTTACTCGCCGTCATGTGGAATCACTCTTTCATAGACACTGTCCCCAGTCGCCGGCGGCCTGGTCATCTCATTGGAGTCGTCCCCTGGAACCGCAGGCTGCGTGTGCGGCCAGCAACACTTCCGCTGACATTTCAATTACCTCCACCACTTAATAACAGAGGGACAGATGGACAGACGGTCGGACGGAAGGGACTGCGGCTGGGAACGGAGCTCGGGGCACGGGGAGAACAAAGCCCGGCCGCCAGCAGTTGACCATTGCCATTTGGCATGTGTGACTGACTATGACTATGAGACCAGGCCCTCGTGGCCAGTAGCAATTTTTTGATTAATGTGTCTGCTACAAATTACAAAAAACGACCAGAGCGGCAGACAATACGTGATACCGAATGCAAAACCCGTCCGCACTCCGCACTTGCTTCCGCCGCAAGGACGGCCCCCCGTCGAGTGCCAACGAAATGAAATAAACTTGGCTACTAATGTGGCAACACCCCAAACTAAATCTGCAGCCAACACGATGTGATTTGTGCTTCTCGGGAAAATTTACTTTATAAATTTTTGGTAAAGTGGCAAAGACAGCCGAGCGGCGGCAGTCAAAAATGATTTTCTAATTAAATTGCCAGAGCCCCCGAAGAAGAAACTTTGGCGGAAAAACAAAAATATTTCGTCTTTGGCCCTGGCCTGGCTTTCGCCTGGCGAAAAACTTTAAAATTCAATTAAAAATAATGCGGGTGCGCCGGCAATCCTGGGACGGGGGCATATGGCATGAGCTGACTGACTGACTGGCCGAATGCAAAATGAAATACAAGCCTGAGACGAGCATTAAAAAGACTCGCAAACTTGCAGCGGCAGGAGCTGAGGCTGTGGCTGTTCCCGTTACTGAGTCTCGCCAGTAATTTGTGCAAAATTTTACTAAAAATTACTGCCAAAGAAAATTTGCACATAATTTGATTAAAAAGTTACACGCATTTGCTGTGGCGTCAACGCCAGCCTCGACGTAAGCAGCAACTTTGTAGTACTTTATGGAAAACGAGCAAAAAATATATAATATATATATGGCGAAAATTAAAAGTGCTGCGGCTGCTGCGGCAAGGCTGCGGCCATGAAGCTTTGCCTTGGATACAGTCAGGACTCTGCCAAGAGACACCTTTTTTATCACAAATAAATATAAAGAGTTTTAGGAGTATGATGTAATGAATACGACTATAAATTGACCCTTGAAACACACTTCTGTTAAGTTCATAATTCATTAAAAGAAGGTAAACTAATTATATTAAGTTTGCCTTTGCCTGTCTGAGAAACACTTCACCGTAGACCACTCTCCTTGAACATTCTATATATTTTATATCTATATTTTTCCTCGCTTGCATTATCCTGCCTACAATCTCAGTCGGACTCACACTAAAGTCCTGGTTGAAGGACGAGGCTCGCTCAGAGCAAGGGTCTGGAGACTTATTGCGGCTTTAACGCTTGAAAAGTTGGCCAAAGAAAACTTTCGAAATGATTTCGCTGCAACTGGAGATCCTTGTGAGTCCAGGCCTACTACACATTAGTTGCTCTCCCCTCCGCCTCCGCCCCCTTCCTGGAGTTGCAACTCTCGAACTCAGCTTAGGAGTCCAACTTTGGGAAAATAATTTGCCAGGAACTCGCACCGAGTGTCGGATATCAGAGTAAACACAATCCGGGATCCGAGAGGCGGTCTTCATCAAATGTCTGCCGAAAAGTGGCAACTCTGACAACGAGGATCTGTCAAAACGAAAAAGGAGCAGGAATCGGGGAAAACAAAAAGGGGCAAATGGGAAAAAAGTTGGCAACTTTTGTCTAGCTAATCAAATATTTGCAGCCAGCGAGCGATGGGAAAAAGGAAAATTCCATGGACTGGGGCGGACCGATGGCAGAAGGCATTCGTGCGAAGTACGGTGAAGGACTCAAATCCTTTTAGGCACGTGTGTGTGTGCAGAGTACCGTTAATATGACAGGAACACCATGCTCAGGCGTGCGTGTGTATGTGACATGCAAATCTTGTTTGTCAAGTGCCACGTCACAGTCCCCGAAAAATGAGTAACAAAACTCGTTGTTGCTGCCGCTGCTGTCGCTGCTGCCCCGGGGTTGAAGTGCGTTTTTTAATTGAAAATTATTACGGAAAAGTTGTAAATCCCCCGTATTAACTGCGGGGGAGTATGCGAGAAGGGAGAGGATGCTGTACGTAGAAAAAAAATTGGTAAGTAATCAAAATAAATATAACAATTTACAAAATCTTATATAAATAATATTGCTTTATTGAAATATAAGAAGTAAAGTTTAGGTTTTAATTGTGTAGATCCTTTATTTCAATATATTTTTCATGATTATAAATTTATGATATTAAATAAATCCATATGTACATGTATCTAGATTTCTAATTTTAAAAATATATAAAATACTATTCTTATTAATTGCAATTCCCCAACTTCAAGTAGCATTTTCTTCACTTCTTTTTCTCCTCATAAACTCGTTCCTTTTATATTTAATTTTATATTAGGTCCCTTTTTCTTCAAGTGTCTGGTTGTACTCACTCAAATTATTAGAGGGGCCAAAGGTGGTCGTCCGCATACAGCGGATTGATGTTGTTTAATTAAATTAAACCGCCGCGGCGCCACACGTCTGCCCCATCATCCCAGCATCCCAACTTTGACCCAACTCCCGGCTGCCTTTGTTGTGGCATAAAGGCGTTATTAATATGCTTATGTGCTGCGGATCCGCTGCAGTAAGTATACGCACGGTATAAGTATCGGGCGAGAGTCCGAAGGGTTGCACTCGCAGCCAGCCAGGTGCTTAACATAATGCCACACATTAAATTTTAAGTGTCAATGGCGCCGCTTCTTTGTTGCCCTTCATTATCATAATGCTGCTAGCCATAAAAATGCTCAACTTTTCGGTCTTTGCCGACCCGCAGGAGTGGGTGGATGCTTATGGGATCGTATATAGCTTTATGTCTCTGCTGGGGCTCAAAAAAGAAGAAATAATCTCTGAATTCTGATCTAAAAAAAACACCGCTGCGGATTAATTGTTTCATATAATTTGGGGCCTAAAAAAAGGCATTAAAAATATATAGGAGAGTGAGATGAAGTGGTCAAGTTTATTTTTTATGCTTAAGGTGAGTACGTGTTTAGGTCTTTTTAAACTCAGCTTAAAACTAAATTTATGTGCTTAACGACAAGGAGGTTCTTAAAGCACTGTCTTAAAATTACATCTAAGATCATAGGAAGTAAAGACATTTTTATAGCGTTAAATAATCTGAAAATCCAATTTAAAACATATCTTTCAGGCCCAGAAATAATTGTTTATTAAAAGTAATAAAATCATTACAGTAAAATTAATTGAGCGTTGAAAAGCAGTGCGAATTGGGTTTTGAGAAACCTAATCGATCGAGTAAAAGTACTGTCTCTGTAAGCAACTACAGGGTTTCTCGCACATAGAGGAACTCTCAGCTCGAATAGCTTGTTTAAATAATTTGCAACTAAGTGGCTCTTCTTGGCCAGTCTCCGCTGTACTCCCCTTTGTTCGCTTGGCTTGCTCTGTTTGTTTGTTTATTTATTTGCTTGTTTGTCTATTTTGATTTATTTCATTTGGAAATGATGCAGTGCCGTCTTGGCTGTCGTCAGCCTCCCCCGGGATGGCCTGGGCTTAGCTAGTTGAGGGTTAGAAACAGCCGAGAGAGTCGGTAGTTTCCCGGCAAATGGCTCACAGCTATTTTTATTTAATTTTTGTCCCAGCCAGGATACTCCACTGACATCCAATCCTTAGACTGGCTCTTATTTGTTCATGAAAATTGCAGTTTCTGTGATATTTGCCCTCGGTCCGTCCTGTCCCCTCGCTCGGGCACAAGGTATCCCATAATAATTTTCAATTTCTATTTCACTTTATTTGTTTGTTTTGTTGTCACCCCGGAATTTCATATCCTTGGTTGCGAGTACCTTGGCAAGCTTCTTATAAGTTTTAAATACCTTTCCCTGGCCGTCCCTGTCTCAATCCCTCTACATGTACTTTGGTTGGTCAAAACTTTTTAATTAGCCTGATCTTGAATAAAAAGCGAAAATTTTTAATTACACCAAAGTTTGCGCAAAAGAAAAACTTATTTGAAAGGAAAGTTTCCTGCTGGAAAAAATGTCAAACAGATCGCAGGGCTTCGGCTCCATGTAGGGATTGTTTGTGCTCGCCTTCACGTTACGCATAATGAGCGTCATAGGAAAGGGCAACCAGAGCCCAAATGGCATTTTGCAGTCTTCGCACGTCCGTAAATTGCGCTCATTAAATTGCAAATTTAAATTTAATTAGTTATTTATGCAATTTGATATTTTCGCAGGCTGTTTTCTATTTTGTTTGCGTTCTGCGGCCATTCCAATGTAAATTTCATCACGATTTGTTATTCATATTGAGTTGGGTCGCGTTTTTTCGCGCGTGTATTAGTTGTTTTTCCGCCTTTAATTTCGGGCCCGCCATTATTTTATTTGTGCATTACGCGTTTTTTTTCTATAAATATTCAGTGGCTATTAAATGCAGTTATACATATTAAAAATTTGTGCTGCATTTGTGATTTTTTGCATTTTGTCTGTGGCAAATAAATATTTGATTGCCCATTTGTCACACATTGACCCGAATGGAATAATTTCTGCGCATAAATATTAATGAGTTTCGCCGGTCTGTTTAAACTTAGTGCTCATTTAAATGTCATTAGCTGGATGTCATGTCAGTTATGTTGGGTTCAGTAATGGCATAATATCAACCATTATCATATTCTGCGGCGGTAATGCAAAGTTATGTGAATTAGTAAGTTATTTTTGCATCTGTTTGCTTCAAGTTATCAGCTGGTCACATTAGCGGCTGAGTGTGTAGATATTGAATATTTGAATATTTAAGAATTTTTCATAGAGATAGCACTTCAGATAATCGCTTGAAATTTAAAAATATTTTGTTATGAAGAAACCCACAAGAAAATAAGTTAAGTAGCTTAAAGCCTCCATCTATTGGTATTATTTAAAAATTTAATATTTCAGCTCCTGTCAGGCAATCGCAGATTCCCAGAATCAAGCCCTATTAAAGCCACCTTCTCCCGCCATAATCCATCCCCACTTATCGCAATCGCTTGTCATGTGCAAATTTGTTTGCGAATTTGTAAATAATTCCAAATTCATTCACTCGACTTTTTTCTATCACAGCTCCGCTTTTTCTATGGCTACGCATCAAGTTGATTTATTTGCCTGGAAACTTTCTTCACTCTCGGTCTGTCTGTCGGAAAATGATTTACATAGGGATAATAGAAAAAAAATAAATTGATTTTAAATCATTTCAACAGTGTGTAGGCAGCGGCAGACGACACTCTGTGCCAGGGCGGACAGGGCTGCCAAGCACCCGCTCTCCGCGCACCGCATTTGTATGCAAATACGCGTGAAAATAAAAAATAAAAAACGAGAAATAAATAAAGAAAAAATAACAAAAGGCAAGTTAACGAGTATTCAAAAACGAGATTAAAATAGGAGTGCTCTGTGAGTGCCGCATGCTGTGATTTATACGCCCCAGTCCAGGCCATCCTCCATGTCCTCCTCATGATGTCACATCAGCTGCACCGAGGAAGAGCTGGGAAGTATTCCATTTTATCTGGGGGATGGGCATACCCCCGTCGCAATCACTCTTGCCCGCTGGACAGGGTAGCTCAAGATATTATTAACATGTTGCTGCACAACACACTGGCCCCCAAAATTGATTCGCAACCTTGGTGAGGCGTGGACGAGGACGAGATCGAGGATGGGGATGTCGAGATGGAGCGAATTGAGCCGTGCTCAACCCTGTTACATTCTCGTAATCTTTGGCAAGAGGCATTTTGGCACTTTGCATAGTTCGAGGCTACAGTCGGGGCCAGAAGTCTGCATACCCCATGATTTACTCGCTCAGTCACAAAATATGGAAATTGCTCGTGTCTCAGCCTAGGCCATGTCACGGCGCCCGCCTCTCTTCTCACCTGCCGTTGCGGTTTTTGTGACATGCCGCATCAATCCATCGCCATTTTCTGTCTCCCGATGGGAAGCTCTCTGTGTGTGCTGCAGGATATAGTCCTGTTCGATCTTTTGCCAGCCGATGCGATGGGCTGCGGTGCTGCTCCTGCGATACTCCTGTGAGCATCCAGAGCCGGCAAATTGAATAGATTGCTAGGTGGACCAGCCGCAGTCGCAGTCGCTTGCTGGCAGCATTTTGCCCCGAATTTTGCATACATAAATATTTATGAATTTATTAAAAGTGAACCACACACACACACACAGTCGTTCGCTGGGGCATCCTGGCGGCTGACTGGATGGATGAATGCATAAGTCAGCCGCTCACGAGTTTCGAGGAGAAAGAGGTAAATGCAGAGCACAAAATTCGTGAGACCCAGAATTATTTATATGGAAATAAATTATTGAATTATTTAATTATTAATTACAAATAAGTTTAACTTAATAAAATGTATGAGTCTGAAGTCATAGAGTATCGAATCTTTTTTTCCCAAATTCATAGCAACTTCTAGCCTGTTATCCTAGCTCTTTCTTGTCTAATCTATATACATAAAATATTTAAACAAATATATAATATATTTTCCCAAGTGCAGACAACCTGCAGTCCTGGGTACTGGGGCTAAAATGGAAAAAGGCCGTGGAAAATGGGTAGCCTAGGCCATCCCAGCCGTCAGCAGCAACGCCTGCACACATGCCACAGCCACCGACGGGGAAAAAGGCAGAAGAATGGAGGGGAATCCCCCCGTGCAGCAGCAACAGCAGCAGCATGCTCCGTGTACAGCGAAATGTTTGGTACATTTTTGGGAAAATTTGCACCACATAGCGCCCCCTCAAACCACACCTCACACCCCTGGGGTCCGCCCCTTCGAACCAAAAATAAAGAAAAAAGGAAAACTGCACAAACTGGCGCGTTTCGTTGGCTCTGGGCTCTCCGGGCCCGGGCCCTGGGTTTTCGGGACCAGGTCTGGGGTCCATTCATTTGCACCAGAACAAGGCAATCGCATATTTGTGGCAGGAGGACGCTGAACGAAATTGTCAAGTTTTTGAATGCCTCAGTGGCTCAGCGGCTGTCGCTGTCGTTCAAACTGTGGATAAGGACGAGGTCCACATATGGACCATACACCCAAAGAAAACGCTGACAGGGAATTACTATAATTGGAGTCATTTCTGAGATTTAAATTAGGGAAATTTATCTTTATCAATACGAGATTAAAAGATAAAATTTAGATTTTATAAAAGAAAATTTAATCATTATTAAATGTTTAGATATCTAAGGCATATCTTTTGACACAGTTTTCGCCACCTGGTTTTTGATATTTCAATTAAACCTATACATTTTCCAGGACTTTTCTCCGACTGCATGTCCTTGCCCGCTCGTCCGTGCTTGGTGGCCCCGGGCAACGCATAATGCATGAAGTTGTCATTATCAGGGCCAATTCAATTGAGAATTTTCGTGCCTAATTCGGCACAGAGGAGCGCAGGACCAAGAGCAGGAGCAACAAAAGAAACCGAATTTCGCATAATTGAAAATTTTTGGTGGTGCAAAAAGGGGCAAAGGCCACGTTGATTGCGAAAATTTTGTTTGACCATTGACATGGCACTTGATTATACCTTTGCAACTCTGCAGAGTGTGTGTGTTGTGTGTGTGCCATGAGGTGTGGGTGCTGCCAAAGTAATTTAAACTTGATGTCAAATTCAGCAGCGTCATTCATTTTCAATGTCGATGCATAATTTTCGGTGAGTCTCGGCTCTTGGAGTGTGAAGGCCACTTGAGGAGGCCTGCCACGTAATTACCTGAGGCACTGTAATTGCCCAGGACGAGGGTCCTCGAGAGTGACGCGTCGTTTTTGTGGCTCTGTGGCTCCTTACTCATCACTTTCGAACTTCCCATTCCTGAGACGGGGCAGCAGCATTTGACTTGAACGCAATTTATGCAAATTTCTTGGGAAAGACAACGCACATGGCAATCAGTCGAGGGTGGGTGTGCGTGGTGTGCGTGTGTGTTGACAGGCGGGCCTGAACCCATGCCGGAGTCCCCGATTCCAATTCTCCCGACACGTCCAGCCTTGGCACATTTAACAAGGCAAGCCGCATCGAAATCCGCACGATTAGCATAAACGCATTAAAAATCTGCCACCCCCAAAGCGGCACACATGAGCTCTCTCCCTGTTAGTCGAAAATAATGGGGGCTGGGGCTCCGGTCCTTCTGGGTCGGCGGCTTTGGTGGGGCGGAATTTATGGATTATACTGTTTGTTTTGACATGCTCGATGACAGCCTCAGCGGCGGTCGTTCAAGGCAAGTGAAATTTTCAATTGCCAAAACATGTTGCATGCGGCCAGCACACCGCCAGAAAAATATGGGTAATGATAGGAAGAAAATCTTAAATTTAACTAAATATAAATGGAATTTTATATTAAAATGCTGTATTTTTTAAGTTGATTAAAAATAATAAGAGCCATCAATGGACAAATAATTAAACATTCAAAGAACCTTTGACTTTTAAGGTAAGTTTCCTTTTTATTTAGAATAGTGCTACCTTGATAATTTTCGATATTATTAACATAATTATTTATATCACATATTTAATACTCTGTATATTCCTTATACTTTACACCATATTTAAAAGTATTATCTAGCCCTTTAATTAATAAAAATACATTTTAAAGTTCATCATAACAAATCTTATTAAAAGCGCAATTTCAGAAAACTTTAAATACTAAACTAAAACTAAACTCTGACCCCCACCACATTATATTTACCATAAAAATGTAATTTGTCAAACATCGCAAATAATAAGGGATGAAAAAATCTAAATAACGTAAAATAAATCAAGTATCCTTGTAACAATAAAGCTCATTTAAAAAAATCTCTATTTTTTCCAAAAGATTAACCTTTAAAGTGCCACTCAATCTGCAAAAGAATGCTCAGCCTGTCGCTAAAATGAGCATTCAATATGCAAATTTTTATATTAATTTATATTTAATCGGTTTTTAGTGCTGCAACGGCTGCGACACAGCCACACACATGATGCCATCAGTGACGGGTTAAGTTATTCGGGAGGACGAACGCGGAGGTTCGCTGAATGCAATCATAAATAAACAGCACGCATCTAGCATACTTGCATGTAAATAAGGGGGGCAGCAACAACAATGCCCCGTCACAACAGGCTTTCCATTTTCCGCACTCCACTCCACGCCACCCCTCCTCCCCGTCCCTGCCGTTGTCATCGTAATTTTACATTTTTCCTTCAACTTGCATCGTCTGCGGCATGCATCACTCACTCACTTAGCACCGCATGGCCCTTCCCTTACGACCTTGGCTGATACTGAGGGGAAAAGAGTCTAATGTTTACAGTCTGTATGATTTTCAAATAATAAAAAAAATATATTTCTCTTGTGTTTAAATAAATTTCATCAGTTTAAATGTTAATATTAGGGACAAAGATAGTTCTTGTTCTTTGTATTTATTGTATAACTTAGATTTGTATCTACTTCTCTGTAAGTATTTTATTTCTTTTGAGTTTTGGACAACATATTTTATTACTCAGCTCCCAGTTTTTTTCAGAGTGCATTAAAAATTGCATTTCCAAGCGGACTGCGCGCTGATGAGCTCTGTGCATTGCACACTCCGTGGCGCAGACTGCCAACCTGCCACGGGCACCGCCCATCAGTTATTTGTCTCGCGTGGCATTGTTTGTCTTGCGAGTTGCGAGCTGCAAGCTCGCTGGCTGCCTCATTTGCCGCTGCCGCTGTCGCTTTAATGTGTGGGTAAATGCGACAAAATCAAGTTAACTGCCAGCATTAACGCACATGCAGTGAGCCAAGCCAGGCATCCAGCCAGCCAGGCAGCCGGCGAGAGAGCGAAACTTTCGACGCGACTTTGCCAACTAACTGAGTTTGCAGCGCAAATGAAATTTGCCAAAATGTCAGCCCCCAGCCCGACATCAAATTACGGCGCCATCAGAAGGATTTTAAATCAATTGGAGGCGAGGCTGCGTGACAAATAAACCTAAGCGGAACGACCACACTGCGTATGCGCAATCAGGACATGCGGCCGATGCTCCTTCTCCTGCCCCTGCTCCTGCTGCTGCTCCTGCTGCTGCTAATGCTCTAGCTCCTCATGCTCATGCTGAAGCGATTAGGACGGGCGACCAAAACACGACCACGACCCTTTGTGCGGGGCATTATCTGCGTGGCCACTTGAGCGAGTCAAAGGGGCACTTTGATCTCTGGACCCCAACCCCGTCTTGCACCTGAGATTTAGCTTATTCGACACGGTGAAAAATAACCCAGCTCATGTTTTCAAAGGAAAAAAGAAGAAATTAAAATAGAGTTACCTCAATATGTACATTTTTCACAGCCTAAAATACCTTTAGAGTTATAGTTAACATATAGAGTATCTAAAGAAATAATTCATAGTTTCTACCACACATTTTCCCGCTCAGTGCCGCCTTGATTGCCTTCGGCCATCAGGCTCTTCATGTTGTGGTCACTAAGCAATGGATGTGGACACCTGATTGAGGGCCCATCACTTGAAGTTTGCATTTGGCCATAATGGCGGATGCTGCTAATGCAGTGATTAGTCAGATGCACACTGGCCCAGGTGGACGGGGGCTCCTTTGAGTTCGATGCGAGAGTATTTCCAATAATTAAACAATCCGTGCAGAGCTCCCCCACTTGAGTCCTTTGAATCGATTCGAATCGCATTGAATGCGAGTCGAATTCAATGGAGATTTCGGTCAGGGAGAGGGCGAGGACCTCAAGTGAGTGGCATGTTGCACTTTAACCGGACTCTGCCGCCGGGATGGGGGCAGAGCTGTCTGACTATCCGGTGGCCACACACTTTTTTCCCCTGGCTGGTGGAAATCAATTTATGCCTGGCCAACGTTTGAACAATTTCTGTTTCTGTTTCGGTTTCGGTTTCCGTTTCTGTTTCGCTTTGTGCAATTGACGGGCCAATAATTAAGCCAGGGTCCTGGGAAAACGCTCGGAAAAACGCTTGAAAAGAGCATGAAAAAAGTGGGATGTTAACTAACTAAAGGGGTGGTAAAAAAGCGAAGAAGTTGGAAATAGTGTCGATACGAATAGAAAGTATATTTAAGCTAATATTTTATTTAGATTATTTCTCACTGAGTTATCAATTTGAGATTTCCCTAAAAGGGAAAACCAGTGCAGGTCTGTCAGCCGGCTATTTGGATTTTACTTCACGCCGCCGTCGCCGTTGCAAAGTCAATTTCCTTGCTGATTTAAATTTCAAAGCAAATGACAGAAGGTGTTGCTGCGCTGCCGCAAACTGGATTAAATTTCGTTTAAAATGTAAATGGAAAAGCGTGATAGACAGGTTGGGCTTGTCTTCTGAATCATATCCAAATTTCGTTTACGCCGGTGAAACTTCAAAAAAAGCGTTGAAGGAAAAATACTGAGCGCACGGAACGCAGGAAAAACTAAACAAACACCTCATCAAAGAACATCAAAGGCCGCCCAAAGGAAAAAATGGAAACCCTGGGCCCAGGAAAACCCCAAACAATAACCGGCTGAGGGGAGGAAAATCAGAAACGAAAAAGAAACGTGGGACGAAGAAAGGAAAACATTTTGGTGCGCACAACGCAGAAAATAAAATCAAGAATTTCACACCTTATCAATTTTGTTAGATTAACAAAACGAACAATGGGGTGGGTGGGCGCCACCACCCACCACCCCTTCTCCAGCCGCCTTTTACCCATGGAAATTGCATCATCAACGTCCTTGCCGCACTGTGATCGACATCATCATCATCATCATCGTCATCGCCATCGTCATCCTACCGATGCAGGAAAGCCACCGTCGCCGCACTTTGTCATTAAGGAAGTCAAAAACTTCGACCCCCAATCCGGCAGCTGGAGAACTGGTGAGATGGAGAAATGGGGGTGGCTTCTCTCTCTCCGGAAAACCCGAAGAAATGAGGAGCAAGCCGGAGAAGGGAGCCAGGGGGAGATTGGTTTGGCTTTGTGTGACAGCCACGTTGACATTTATTTTGATTTCAGTTTCGAGTGCAGGACCTAAGTGGGTGAACTTTCTATTTCCCCGCTGCTGCTATCCACTCCAACCTGTTTACCAACCCCAGCGATACACTAGGAGAAAAATAAAAGGAAAATGTATCTAAATAACAAGAATATTTGACGCCATTCCATATATTTTCTTTAGGTTGCATTTAAATTAACTTAAACAGGTTTTAACTATCAAAATTATTTTAAAATCAATTGATTACAGAATTTTCCTCAAGTGTAAACATGCTAATGTGCATCTTGGCTTAGCTTTTCACTCTGGGGATGGCCTTTTTTCTTGCTGTCGCCGCCACTAAATTGAATTTTATGTGGCGGATGCCAACTTTGATGTGTGCGTTTATTAATGGTTGCTGGGAACTGTCAGCCGGCCCAACTGGGGGATGGAGAGGGAGTGTCGCCTAAATGGGGTCTAAATCAGCTCTGATAGAGCGCAGACTTTACGGTAATTGCAGCGGCACAAACAGGGGCGAAAACGCGCAGGCCGGGATATGGCGGCAATGTGGATTCGATGAAATATGGCCCGCAAAAATGCCTCGCACAAGCAACGCCTCAAAATGCCAGCAATGTCCTGTCCGGTTGCCCAGCTGCCGGCTGCCCAGCTGCCTGGCTGCCCGGCTGACCAGCGGCTGCAAAAGTCCGGCCATCGAGCGGCTTGAAATTCCATGCATAACTTGTAGCAGCAACGAGCAGACGAGCATATGTAAAAAGCGGAGCCAGCCAGCGACACATACCCTAAGTACACACGAACACACATAGCTGGCGGGTTTCCATGACATAAAAAAAGGAGAAAATCGTCGGGTAGCAGCAGAAAAAAAACGAGAATGGAAAATCTAGCCCAGCCAAGTCTCTAAATTGTGTGGCCCTAAAAGTGTCCGGCGGCACATAATGCTCAGAGTACATGCACTCGAAGAAAGAGTACGTGATGGATAAGGCATAGATATTCCCTTTGAATAGGTCATGAGGCTAACAAAGTTATTCAACCACTTACAAAATTATATATATTTATTTTCGTACTCCAAATATAATACTTTATTAGCTGCAAATATGCTTCAGATAGCTTTACTTTGCCATAACAGACTTTCCTACACGGTGACAACATTCAACCCCAAGCCTGCCTTATTTGCTCTTCTCTTGAAATATACCTTAACTTGTTCGACACTTTCCCAGTGTATTCCCACACACACAAATCTGTCTGTGTCCTTGCCACATGCAACGTCTGATGCTACTGCTGCTGCTGCTGCTGCTTCTGTTGCCCAATGGCCGCAAGGAATTTCACACAATTGCTAGAAAAATTGCAGAAAATTGAAAATGTGCGAGAGCGCATAAATTTTTACTGCGTCACTTGTGAATGCTAAATTGTTGTTATTTATGTGGGCACTGTAAAAGCCAAGGTCCGCCCCTTGTTCCCCCTTCCCCAGTCTGGTCTAGAATAAAATCAAATCTCTAAGAGCGTTTAAGAAACAGATCGATTTCATTTTGCTTATGGCAATGCCAATAAGGAGTTTTCTTAGCGACTTCAGAGGGATGTCTCACTGAAATCGGTACGAAAAATACCTGCTGCATCTCAAGGTCACTGAAATGGCGAAAAAATACAATAAGACTTGACGATTTTCCCCAATTTTCAGATCACTCCCCGCTTGAGAACGTGTAACCCGGCGTGGGCTAGGAGTCTGAAGAAGTTGAACCCATAATGCGACATCGAGGAGACGATCAGCAGGCCGACACCCAGAGATATGGTTCTTTGTTCGAAGCTACTAATCCAGTTGACCACTTTCTGGACCGACTGCTTCCTCTCCAGCTCCATTTGCACCTCGGCCTCGCGCTCCTGGCAGCTCTGGCCGTACAGCATCAGGTACGAGATCTGCATGGTTTCCGCCTCCCGGATCAGGACATGCTGCTTATCCGGACTGGTCTCGTTGTCGCAGAACACGAACTCCACCACGGCCACGCAACGCAGGAAGGAGCCACAGCGGGAGCCACCCAAGCCGGCCTGGGGCTTGCTCCTGGCCAGGGCCTCGTTCACATTGCTGGTCAGCTCGACGCACTTGCCATCCGTGAAGTATTGGTCATTTAGCAGGGTGTACATCTTCTCCAGCTTGCAGCCGTAGAAGCCCAGTCGCACGGACTCCTTATTGCTCTGCCGCAGACGGTAATAGGCCTCGGCCTTGGCATTTCCCCTGCCCAGTCGCACCTCAAAGATCTGCGTGGGTGGCCGCTGCGGAGTGGGCATGCCCAGGTGGGCGTACAGCTCGGGGAACTCGCAAGGTCGCAGCGAGTTCAGGGACACGCGATCGCCCTGCTCCACCAAAACGTCCGTCAGCAGGCGGCACACACTGGGGGAGCAGGACATGTAATCGCAGTGCATGAGCTCGTGGTGCAGGATGCTCAGCGGGGGGACCTCGCTCAGAGTGTAATACAGGTGATCTATGCTAGACCAGTACTCTGGAAAGGGTCTCAGCCTGCTCCGGTAGCGGTAGCTCAGGGCAGCGGCCGCAAAAAGCGACAACAGCGCCTCGCAGCCCAGCAGATCCCGCTGTAGACGCTCCTGGACCAGGAACAGTGCCTGCTGGTCCACCAGATCCGGTCTCGATTGCAGGGCCAGCGTCAGCAATCGCCGCCAGCCTGGCCGCTTCACTGACCTGCTGCGCCGTGGCTGCAACATCAGAATCGTCATTTTCACCGAGAGATTTCCCTTCAGAAACAGGAATTTTGAAACGGTTTCGCAGACTTTTTGGCACAAGCCGTCGGGCATCAATCTAAGCCTCCCGACAATCTCGACAATCGAATGAAGTGTGTCGCCCAGGTGGCAGGCCGGATGATTGCCCCGACTGGTTGCAGGAGATTGGATTTCGACCTGGTCAGGCACTGGAAAAAACAATCACGGTCTTGCCGAAGTGTCGCTTGGAATCTCTTTCGAAAATAGAAACCTGTAATTTAAACGTGTAATTTATACTGACATTAAAAGCTGTAATATCTATGGAACAGGAGGGTTTTTGTGCATATTTTTCTTATTTTTTCCAGTGCATGCATAGTAACAGTTGGCAAGTGTGCGCCTGGGTTATGGCTGGCTGCCTCGTTGGTCTGTAATTGATTAATGGGGCCTGCTGTCGAATGCCTGATGCCTGCTGTCTGCCACTTGATGGCTGACGCTCACCTTATGCCAGCTTCGGTTTCAGCCCGGCAGGAAGTCCCCTGCTAAACGGGGGTGACTTAACCCGAGACGATCTCCAGCCCGACCTAGAGCAACCCCCCGAGCCCTTGCCAGAGCAGAGTTGCATCATAGCTACGCAGTTAATTGGATACTTTTTCAATACTTTTATCTCCGGCAGCAACCCCGAAAACGCCTGGATCCCTCCACCTGCCGCAGCATGCGTAATTTATTGATATACTCCCGCTAAATTATGAGTCTCCTGGGGGGCGCGAGAACCGACTACATATATATATTCTTTTTTGTGTGTGTTCTCCCCAGCACCCACTCCCCCACTGCCGAGGCTGCAGGTGTAGGTCTGTGTGGAAATCAGTTAACCGAAAAAGTTTGCAACTTTTTGCCGTGCTCGCTGCCTGTGAAATCAAAGTTGGAGTTTATTCAAATAAACGCCGACATTAAGAGAGTTGCAACTGTTGCGTTGCGTCTGTTGGAAGGCGTCTCCTGGCATTCGGCGGCATAAATCAGGACCAACAGCCGTGGCAACTTTTTTTGTGCTCCGCAGATAAACTTTTGACGTCATTTAACCCTCTTTTTTTTCGGGACCCGGAGTGGGTGCCAGCGTTGTTATTAATATGCCCAAGTTTCTTTTGGCGTTGTCAATTCCCTGGAGGCGTTGCCGGCTAAATAATTCCAGTTGCCATCGATTTCCCGGTGTCAGGGCAAACAAATTTCTTTAAGGGATTCACTTCGTTTATTACACACTCAATAAGGGGCAGAATTTGTATGTTTTTTGGTAGTCAAATATAGAAAAATAAACAGGGAAAATGGCAACCGGAAATGCCTAGAAACTCAAGGTGTCAAAAAGTCATATTTGTCTCTCTTTTAATTTCTGAGAATTAATTAAAGTTTAATTCATTGATTTCTTTTTCTGTTGACATACAAAATCAGCACCCTGGACATTATTAATTACTAAAAACTTGAGATGGATAAATACGACTTCACGGACTCCACAATCCGCTCCACATAGATGCCATTGTTGTGCAGGACAAACAGGAGATTTCGCAGCGGCAGCGAGTTCTGAAAGGCGAAAAATAAGACTCGAATCAGTGCGGCGAAATCAATTATCATAAACACTCTGCTCTATCGAATTGCTGATAAATATATATGTGTTTTGGGAAGGGGGAGCTGGGGGAAAATAAATATAAATTGCCTGCCGACTGGCGATTTGATTTCATAAATATGTGCCTCACGTAGGCCAGCTCAATTGCCAATTAGAAGCGAGGCAGAAGGAAAAAAAGAAAAATACAAAAAAAAAGAGCGTTAAAAGCGGCAGAAAAATAATAAAAAGAAAAGGCCTTGGCGGTGGCACTTGAAAATTCGAAGGCATCAACGGAAGTTGATTTGTATACGGAATCGCATATAAAAGTTGCCCACTTTTAACCTGCACCTTTCGCCACGGAAACTCAATAAAGCAATCCGGAATTTTTCTCACGTCCCGCTAGGAAATTATTATGGAGCAGCCAGAGTCGAAGAAGGCGGCCCTTTCAAATGGAATTCTTTAAACAATTTTCCACAGCAAACACACACACACAGACCCAGCGAGGAGTCGTACAAACAAAGCGTGTCCCCAAACCGAAACACAATTACATACACCACATGCGAGATGTGAGGGATTTTCCGGGTTCCCGGGACTCACCTGAAGACCGTTTAGAATTTTGGGAAACTTGGCACTGCTGATGCTGTCGACGACCGCTGCGAACTGTTTGTTGCTCTCGAATTCGTCGAAGAAGAGCGCCCACAGCTGGTCCTGCGGCAGGATCTCCAGCACATTGTCCACCATTCCGTGCAGGCCGCTCAATGGCTCCCGGGTGGTGGAGCTGCCCTCCTCATTGGTTATGGATTTTGGCGGCACTGCACAGGGAAAATTATTTGGCATGAACAATTTATTTCATTTAAAATATTCAAGAATTAAATTAATTAACCAAATATTGCGCATACGCACCGTTGACTGTAATAGACTCCAGTATTTCAGGCTTAAACACATCTGCCACCGACTGTATTGCCTTGACCACATCCAATCCCTGGGCACTGAGGTAATCCGTCAACTCCAGGACCTCTGGCAGCTGCAGAATCTTCCGCTTGATATCCGCAAAATCCCGACTGGCTAGGAAGGCATACGCCCTCTGGAACTCCGCATCGTGGTGGTAATAGTGGGCAGCTATGGACTGCACTTCACGCAGCGGTATCAAAGCAATGAAGCCGCTTAAGTCGACGGTTTGGTTGGCGGGATTCGGCTTCTTTCGACTCAGGAAGATCAGGTCATCGGAGCCATTGGCCTGGCCATCGCTCTCGTCGCTCTCCTCGCTGGCGGATTCACCGAGCTTCACGAATCCAATGCCACTTAAGTCCGTCTCGGCACTCTCCTCATCGTTCGCGAAATTCGGCAGAGCCACCGTGGACGAGATGCAGACCAGCAAAAGCAGCAGTTGATGGCGATTCATGTTCCGGTCCGATCCGATGTGATCTCCTATCCAGATTTAGAGCTTCTGGCTGCCGCTTCCCACGGTCTCTGTTGTCTGCCCCCCATTTGTTGTGGAGACTTTGGAGACTGCCCTGACCCATGATCGTTGTGTCCGCGGCGATTATTTAATTGAATCAGTGGCATTCAACACAAAAAAACACCCTCAGTGGCGGCCAGTCACGAGCGAGGGCTGCAACACACATGGGAAAATGTGAGTGCACTTGGAAGACATACGGAAAACATAATGATCAAAATATAAACTGCAAGGTTGAATGCATTCATAAGGAGCCTAAATATAACTCTAAAAAAATATTATAAAGCCTGAAAATTTCTGGTAAGAACAACATAATTCCTTCAAGTGCATCCCTCATAGTGCAAGGCTGGAAGTAAATAAAATATTGATTTATATGGCTTATCGCTGGCTTCGATTAGGCCATAAAACATGCACATCGGATTGCCGCCTCGTTCTCGTAAATTACAGGCGAATAGGCGGTTTTCCTGTCCGCCGTTTTGGCCAACTGCATTTCCGCCGATGCAAATCAAAGAAAATCACACCCGCACACACACAGCACACCCAGCAGCACCCTCGCTGCGGGTGAGCGTGTGATATTCACACTTTGACAGCTGGCTGGAGTGTCACTCGGTTAGTCACTGTACGTGTCAGTCAGTCAGTCAGTCAGTCATTCAGCCAGTCCGTCAGGCAGGCGCTCATTCAGGTCTCGTTTCCAGCTCGCTCGCTTGTCAAACTGTGCATAAAATATGTACATGCATATGTCTCCGCACACACAGCACACACACAGTCCGCACAGCTCACTTGATATATTCATTTGCTCATTCAGCAAGTTAAGTAGGAATAAAATTGTCAATTTTCATGTCATTATTTCATGTCGTCGTCGCCGTTTGCCGTTCACTCTCGCATGTGTCAACTGTGACACTCTCCACTCTCGCACACTGGAATTCCGGATGGTGTGGTCTACGGGTGTGTGTGGTGTGTGTTTTCAGATATGATTTATTCACTTGGTTTGATTTATTACAAGCCCACAGCTCGGAGAGCCCACAGAGCTTGTAAATTGTTCTGCCTACAAACCAATAATTGTATCGTTGTCAACGTCACCGGCTCCCCCAGAACTTTAGTTGCGCCGCAATTTTTTACATAAATTATTTGACTAAGCCCCAACTTGATTAAAACTTGGCCTAGACGATAACCGGAACGAGAACGGGCCCGGGAACGGAATTCAGAGCGGGAACGAGAAGTCTCAGGTTCACCGTAACGCTTTGCCCCGTAACGTAACGTATGACACTTTATAAATTTGGAGCGCAAAGTTTCGAGGATGCAAACTTTGCCGGGGTCGGTTTTTGGAGCCGTAAACAATTGGCCGGGCAAGTTATCCAGCACTGAAATTAAATATTATTGTGATAATTTATATTATTATATATAATTTCTACGGAAGTTAAACAAATAGTTTCCTGGAAAAGATAGCATCTGAAAATATGATAACAGAACTTTAAAATGGTAAAAATATATACAGAAGAGCTGTAAGGGTTCCTAATATCTGGAATCAGTTGGGAATTAGTGGGATTTATTGTAAATTTATTATTTTTCCTACAATGATCTTGTTAAATTATTAATTTTGATTATTTAATATTTTATACTACCAACAATTTGTATTCCTTGAGCAGGCTAACAAAAGCCAAAAGGGTTATAGCTAACGATATATTCCGCCCTGTCACCCTAGTAATGAAACCATATAATATTTCTGCCAGTGTGAAGGGCGAACCGAACTTATAAAATTATTTCGCCACAGCAGAATACTTCAGCGAGCTGCTGGCATACCTCAGCTGCCATAAAGGTGGCGGCGGCCCAAGTTGCCGGCTGCCGGTTGCCGGTGTGCCGGCGACTTAATTAACTGCAGTCCGGCAAAGTCAGCGGTACACACGCACCTGAGACCTGAGAAGGACAGGACCAGGACCTTCCTGGCTCAGACGCTGGGCTGCATACTTCCAGGGCGTCGTCGCAGTAGTTAATTTCATGCTGCCTGGCTTTAGCCCCACCCCGTTGGCCATGTGTTTTAAAGTGATTTTCCTTGGGCCTGGGCGCCCTTTTGTTTATGTTGCGGCATAAGAGCTCCAGTTTACCGCAAGTGTCAACATTTATTTCCAACTTAACACTTTTGGCGTAACATGGCGCTTAATCCGCAGCGCCAAGTCGAGCCGCGCCAAGAACTTGACTAATTTTGTGCAAAGTTCAGCATTAACATTACCGCAAATTAGCAAAAGTTTTTGCACAAACAGCCGCAGCGCAGGAAAACAAAAAAATGGGAGGCCCAGAAAGGGGGAAGGAGCAAATCCGATTGCAGGGATTGCAAGGCGGAAAAGCTGGGGGAAAACGAGAAGAACGCAGAAGAAAAGCCAGGAGAAGCGGGCTGCAGGGAGCACTTCCCTCTGAGTTGTGGCATCAGCAGACGGTGCCTGTAGTATCTGGGATGGTTCACTGACTGCCATAAATTAACTTGTCTAGGCCCGATTCCTTGCCAGGACTCGGCCTGTCCCCAAGAACTTCTTGCCAGATTCTGCTGCTCGACTTGTAATCTGTTTCACACTTTTCTCCCTTCGCAGTTTGATTTCGGCTTTAATTGCACGTATAATTTTGGTTTTAATTACACACAAAAATGTATATTAAGAGGATTATAAATTACACGCTTAAAGCATGAGAGATTTATTATGAATTAATTATGGGTGGGCTTAGGGTTACGTTTTTATAGTTTTAATTTTCAAAATATAAACTGAATAGAAGGTAAATATAAAATAAGAGATATTTAAAGGTATTTATTTAAATCAAAACGAACAGTATACAGTATATTTGTGGTAAATTCAGGTTGAATCACATTTATTATTGACTGTACCCTCAGGTTACCAGTACAGTAACCTCTCCTGGTAAATATTTGTCCTTTTATTTGTAGAGATTCCATTTCAATAATAATTCTAATTCCAAAACCTAATTTTAGATTTACCCCACTCCCACAGATTACCATCGAAATGGCTTATTTAACGGCGGACAGATCAATCGATATATGCCTTATCCACGGCGACTTGTTCCCCGTCAGTTGTCAATCAATTTTCGGGGCTTTCGGCTTTGATTTCCATTTGCCCGTCCACCGTCCCCCGGCGATGGATGAAGGATGTCACTAAACCATAACAAAAACAGAAATTATGTCCTTACACACAGGTCACCGGCACGGCGAGTGGCTGGCCGTGCACAACCTTCAATCAATCGAGAGTCTGTCATGTGGATTGGAGGCGGTGTTTTAGGAGCCGGGAATCGGACGAGGACTGTGGAGGACTCCGACCCCATCCTTTGGAGAGTGGTGGTCGTTCCAGCGCTTTTGACACGTTTGGCAAATATTTGAGCACGTCTAAAAGCGCGTTACGGTCTCCAGCAGGCGTTCAATATTTCCAGAGCGAGCGCAGCCTCAGATGACCGCTTTTCCCCTTGGCTTTCCCGCTCCCACCCTCCGGTTTCCCTACCGAATTTTGTACCCGATTTTCGTCCCCGATCTCCCCACCATCGGCATCGCGTGGCAGTGCGTGCTTTGCCCTTGGCCAGTGGCTTAATTAATTTTCGCTTCCGTTAACAATTTTTATGCGGACTTGGCTCCTTGGAAGCGTTTCGCATGCGCTGATTTCGTGTTTATGGCTCCTTTAATTCGCCACTAATGCGGGTCCGTTTGCGGCGGAATTATTTGCCGGATACATGCGATTAGTTTTGGCCAGATTGCGAATAGTTTTAGCCCCACATTGGTCTCCTTTTTGGGTTTTTTGCAGGCATGCAACAAGTTAATTACATAATTCAGCCTGCCCACGCCTGCACTCGCTCTTGATATTTATGTCAGGCCGAAGGGATTTTCCCAATAAACACCACATGCTGCCAATGCTAAATTCCGGTTAAACAGCACCAGCAGCAGGGCCAGAAACTTGGCCAAAAGAAAAATATCACGAAATAAAATTAAATAAAATAAAATAGAAAAAGCAGTAGCTGCGCCATTCATGGGGGGAAAAATAAAATAAAACGAACGAAGAGACTTAAAAAATAAGCTAAAAGTCTTTTGAAGTTGCCAAAGTAAAAGAGCAGGGGGGAAAATGGTAGCGAGGATGGGAAACGGAGGCAAACAGCGCGATATAAAGTTGGGGCTTTTTGGCTTTGACGCACGTAGCTCCCGATTTGAAAGTTTGTCGTGTGTGCCCCGTATATACACTCGCTTTTTTGCGCTCATATCCGAGTGTGTATGGGAACAACAAGGAATCGACAGTGTAGCCACTTCCCCTCCTGCTGCCGCTTGCTGCAACGCTTTTATTAAGCTTATAAATTTTTTATTTAAGACTTTTCACTTTGAGCAGCTTGCTGCAAGCCTCGGGGCCAATGGCAAACAGACGACATGAATGTGACATTTATTTGAGCGCTGCCAGGAGCATTTCAATTTCACATTATATCCGCACAGGCCGCCAACCCGTTGAGGCCATAAATTATCGAAATCGTTAATGCCAGGATTGTGAAATAGTGTGACAATTTCATTAAATGCCCAGAGCGACCAGTGCGCTCCAAAATAAAATGCAAAATTTCAATAAAATGGCCACGGACATGCGAGCCGAAAACATTTGATAAACTGCAACAATTTCCCCCAGGGCCGAGCTCCTTTTTTATGGCAGATGCCCACCCGTATTAGGTTAGCGAATATTTTAGCCGAAAATGCGACTAAATCCATACGGAGTTTATTCGATTTGATTTGTGGCCAAACTGGAGTTTTCAAACTAACAATTTTACGAATTTTCAGTTAGAGATGGCAGGGCATTGATAATGAAAGGAAACAATAAAAAGTTATAATTACAAAATATTACATAAGATTATCAGATTGAAAGGAATGTAAAGCTTTGCTACAAATTATATTACAAGAATCTTCTATATATTGGATACTTCTGATATATTTATGACGTTAATGACTTCTGTTTTTAACAGACAAATGTTCAATAATTACCATAAATAATTGGCTCTCATAACCCCAATCGATATAATCCCAAGTAATATCGATCTTTAGCCAGCTCTAATTTCGATAAAAAGTTACTAGCACCACGTTGCGTATGCGTAATATGTCTGTCTGTAAGACACTAAAAAAACGTCACGTGCTGCATATAAATTGGCCAGTTTTTGACATTTTTTCTATGAAACTTTTTCGCCGAGGTGCAAATTACTTTTGTTCCATTTCCCTTTTGTTTGCTCACGGCGTATTTTTACTCTTTTTTCTGGATTTCCTTTTTATACTTTTCCCCCTCCGAAACTTGACAACTGTCAAGCATCGAAATGACCAGAGTTTTTGGCATTGCCTAAGCGTGCGTGTGAATGACCAAAAACTGGACACGGACGCACAAGTATTTATAGCAAACTCACACATGTATGCATGGTCAAAGGAAATCAATTTCCATATGCAAAACTTTTTTAGTGCACGTAGGACCGGGACTGGACGACGAGGGGGAGCCGAAATCGAATTTTGTCCATAAAATATTCAAATTGTTCTGTATAAACGACGCATAAACATTCTTTGTGCAGGGAGAGCTGGCTGGGGAAAAGCGGGAAAAACACCTGCAGCGGCGTGCCATTTCGATCCAGCTCTCGAATCGCATAAATTTTTATGTTCAAATGCCAAAGGCCGTAGGCAGAGGCGATCGCTTAATGTGTCCCGCGGCTGAAATTCAATTTGTGGCACATCCGTGGCCGAGAGGAAAGGTACGACCAGCTGGAAAAAAACAGAAAACATCGACCCGAGGAAACTGCAAATGTGAAAAAAGTGCAAATGTCCAACTGGCCAAGGACCAAGGAGCAAAAGAGCAAAGGAGCCAGGGCCCAAAAGCAGGAGAAAGCAGTCAAAACGAATCGATGTGAAACAAAACAGGAGGAAAGTCTCCCCAGGAGAGAAACTGTGCGAAACACAGCCTGGCTGCTCCTGCTGCTACTACTTTGCTATGCGAACGATTGATTGAAAATTGATTTCATTATGAACTTGTGATGCATATTCGCCCGACCAACAAGCCACCGCCCGGCCACATATCCTCCAACACCGCCCGGCATTCCCATGCAGGGTCCTGTGCATCTCGGTAGATAATTGGATTTCGGAAGGTTGTACCAGGGTCCTAGTTCCTACACCCAGAGAAACTACGTCTGTAGAGCTCCTAGAAGAGAAAGTTCATTGACTTAAGTCCTTAATTTCACGTAGAACTTATTACGGAATATCTTATGGGCCTTTTTTTACATTGTCTTATTTTGTCCCTGGACTTCTTTTTATTTTTCTGAGTGTCTTGTATTGTGCACTTCCACTCTTCCAATTAGTTATGGAATTTTTGCTGTATTTAAATTTTTGTATCCCCCAGTTAGTCTTATCGGAATGTGTAAGTTGAGAGGGGAACTCGGACCGGGTGGTCTCCTTAGGACGAATCCCACCCAGACACAGACCCAGGAAATTAAGCCGCTTATGGCCGGGCCATTCGTTCCCTTTTGTTTTTTAATGCTCAGCCATGCTCCCATCTCCCTGCTCTCTCCTCCTCCTGGTTTCTCCCCAAAATATTACTCAGTTGCCATTCCACTTAAGATTCCGCTGGCCAAGTGCACTTGTCCTGGCCACAAATGGCTGTGTCGTCTGTCGCGCATATTTAGCATAAAAGGTGCGGCGGCCAAGTCTTCGGCGGGGTCTTGGGCTTTTGATGTTCGCTCAGGCCCCTCTCCCTCCCGTCATTGTTGATATTTTGCATCAAAATTCTGACAAACTTGTTCGCCGAACGGGGGGATGGTTGGGTGAAAGCAAGAGGGACTAGATCCAAAGCGGAAGTGGCGACATTTTAGGATGTCACTACGAGTTTGAGGTCGCCGCAAAGTGCGCAACACAATTTGCATAATACCCGGTGGGACGGATGGATGTGGATGTGGATGCGGATGCGGTTGTAGATGAAGGGCAGTCGAGGATGGAGATATGCCGAATGCGGTCTCGAATTTGGTACAGGTTTTGGGTTACCACACTGAGGGAAAGCTAAGAAATATAATTCTAGCATCAAAAACCTTTAAAAAATGAATGTATATTTTAGTTTAAAGCTTCAAACTCATTGTTTCTTAGTTTAAATTGCCCCACCAGGATATTCTTTTGATTAATTGCTAATTATTTTGGTATTTAAACATAAATTAATTATCCTGACAGTGCATGCAAATGAGCTCGAGATGAACAAGCAGGCGTTGTAATCTTCGTCACTATATAGGTTCAGGCCTGGTTAGGTCTGAAATAATACACAAGCACGAAGTCACCTACCAGCTATTGTTGAGCACAACACACTCACACGCACACTTATACTTTGTTCCCGAAAAGGGATCCCCGCCATCGAGGGACAAGGACATAATGCGCTCGACACAAAGGACGAGTCGTGCCAGGGTCGAGGAGCAGCGGAAGGCGGAAAACGAGTTAAAGTGCGTGACTGACTTTGAAAGGACCAAATTGCTGGACAGCATGCCGCGCGAGATGGACTCCTTCTGGGTAACCGATACAGCTACACCCAAATGCAAGTTCAATGGTCACAAAATGCTCCGTAGCAACAATTTTAACCAGGGACTCGGGTTTACGTACGACGAAAGGCGGGTGCTCTCCATCCATGGAATGCTCCCGGCGTCAGTTCTAACCATTGACATGCAGGTGAAATGCTGCCAGTTAATCGTGGAGGCTATGACCACCCCATTGCGGGTAAGTTTTAAGCTTATCAACCATGTCTGCAATGTATATATAATTAAAACCAACTCAGAGATACGTATACATCATCCAGTTGTCGCAAACGAACAACAGGCTCTTCTACCGCTTTCTGCTGAGCAATATTGAACTCTATATGCCAATGATGGATGCCTCCAGTTATCCCCACTTGCTTGAGTACCACAAGATGCTGTTCTCCCTGGGCAGGTGCATATACGTCACCATCAAGGATCGGGGACATGTGCACAAGGTGCTGAGCAACTGGCCCCACAGGTGCGTCCGCTGCCTGGTGGTGAGCAATGGAGCTTCTGTCCAGAGCCTCGGGGACATGGGTATCAATCAGATGCCCGCCCTGACCTCCGTAATGCATCAGAACGTGGTCTACAGCGGCATTCATCCGAAATTCTGCCTCTGTGTGGTGCTGGACGTGGGCACAAACAACGAAGATCTCCTGAAGGATAGGTTCTATATGGGCCTAAAGGAGCGCCGGCCGTCGCAGGAAATTTACGACGAGTTCTTCGAGGAGTTCATCTTGGCGGTTCTGCGGAAGTACGGTTCACGTGCCTTGATCCTTTGCAAGGACTTCGAGGCGCAGTATGCCAAAAGGCAGCTGGAGAGGTATCGGGACCGCCAGTGCATCGTGGATGTGGACTTCCAGTGTATAGCCGCCTGCGCTCTCTCCGGGGTAATAGTGTGCAATAACGCCGTAAAGAGGGTGCCCTTCTCGACCAATATGATCCTTTTCTACGGCGCCGATCCCACGAATGTGGGAATGGCCAGATTGTGCATTGCCTACCTGAAGAGGGAGGGACTCAGCGAGATCAGCGCCAGGGAGAGGATATGGTTCTGCGATGCCGATGGACTGATTGTGATCGGCAGACCTGGCATACCCGCGGAGCTGCTGGAGTTCGCCAATCCCCACGAGCCGATATCCACGTTGGTGGAGGCCATTCAGCAGCTGAAGCCGAATGTCCTGGTCGGTGGTTGCTCCCAGGCGAACGTCTTCACACCAGACGTCCTCCGGGCCATGGAGCAGAGTGCCCAGCAGCCCATAATTTTCGCCCTGTCGAGACCCGTGAGCCAGGCTGAATGCACTGCCGAGGCAGCGTTCGCGTACACGAAGGGGCGATGTGTCTTCATCTCGGGATCGGTGCTGCCTCCCCTCAAGTACGCCAACAAGATGTATCAGCCGGGGTACTGCAGCAGCCACATCTTGCTGCCTGGCCTAACTTTGGGCGTGATGCTGGCCGGCTTCACCAGCGTTCCGGACGAGACCTTCTGCGTGGCCGCAGAACGATTGGCCCACATGGTTTGGCCGAATGATTTGGCCATGCGGAACGTCTTCCCGCCGATGAGAAAGATTCAGTGCATCAGCCTGCACATGGCGGAGGCCGTGTTCACCTACGCCTTCCGCCGCGGCCTGGCAACGCTGTGGCCGCGACCAGAGAATCCCATGGAGTACATCAAGTCGAAGATGTATAATTCCAGCTATCTCCTGCACACCGAGGAAGTGTACTGCATGCAGGAGCGGAAGATTGCTACCACGGAGTCCGAAAATTACTACCAGCTTAACATTTAGAACCTGTACTTGCCTCTAGGCCATTATTAAAGGGAGCGAAGGACATCGAAGGGGTTCTAGCTGGGCAAGTCGGGGGCAAATTGCATGGCATATCATGTCTAATAACAGTTGTTGGCCCAGTCCTTCGCATATTGATTTCGATTCAAACCCAAGTCGGAGTGCAAGTACGCCAGCGGGCAATTAATTGCATGCAATTTTCATGTGTCAACTCATGCTGTGTGGCCGTACGTACATACGTATGTATATATGTACGTAGGACACTGAGAGAAATGGTTTGAGTAAGGGAAAATTAAAAAATTTGAAATAATATAGTTCGCAACTTATATTCCTTCCCTTCCTGTTCGTTGACCAACTTTTGGTAAGCTCCTGCTAGTTAACTTTTTTCTATTTAATCTCCTGTTCGTCAACCATCTGCTAGTTAACCTACAGTTAGTTGATCTCCTGGTTCACTTTATGCTACTTAATGCCCTGTTAGTTAACCTCCTACTATGTATACCCTACTGCTTCTTATCCTCCAGGTATTTAAGCTCGTGCTACTTAAACTCTTCTGCTAGTTAACCTCTTGATAGTTAACCTCCTTCTGTTTAAACTCAACATAGGTAACCTCAAGATAAATAAGCTCCTGCTAGTTACTTTTAGGAGGATGTTCTGTAACTGGCCTCCTTTTAACTTCCTGCTAGTTTAATTCTTAGTCAAAGCCTCCTGTTAATTAAAAAAAATAAACTTTTTGTATTACAATTTTTAAATATACTATTTCAATTTTTCCGAGTGTGTAACGCTTGTGCGAGCGGGTGTTTTCAGGTGGCTCGGAACTCTCCTGTGACTTTCCAAACTATCGCCGTACAACAATAAAATAATTGAAACAACCACCATAAAATGGTAGGAAACACAGCCACAACAAAAATGCAGACAAATTAAATTGCCCGAGTGTTGTGTGTGTGCGTGTGTGACGTCTGGCTTTGACAGGTGTGCGTCTGAGCGAAAGCATGATATTCCATTCCATTTATCAATACGGCAAATGAAATGCAACCCGGCCCCGTGTGTGTCGGTTTCCTCTTTGTCACATTGAATTATTTGCTTAGGTTTTTTACTGCATTTTCCGGGGATCGTTTATCGGCTAGCTTTTTGGCATTGAATAGAGCGTGGCTGGAATTTTCATTAGCCACATATTTTGATAGCGCATCAGGTGCATTTGACTCTGTACCTCCGACACTCAATCACTGGAAACAATGTTTGAGACATCCGCCAGATTTTATTGGGGTTCAATTACAAAGGAATTTACTGACTAAGCTGGACCCCAGGAGATGACATCGTAGCCAATTGTTTTGAGTTCCTGTGCATTGATTTGATGTCTTGAAAGTTCTTGGATTACGCCTTGTACATTGGCAGAGGTCTGAAATCAAAGGGGGTTTAAGGGTAGTTTTTAATAATTAAGGAAATTAAAATTAAATGATAATTGCTGTCTTTATGATAATTGTTTAAACAAAACCAAATTTAGAGTTCACCAAGTCAATGACATCTCTTTTATGAGACTATACTATGCTATGACTTGCATGATTTGTAAAGCGCAGAGATGGAAAATCTGTGCCAGTGAGTCAGATTAAAAATTAGAACTCTTACCCAAGCCGCTTCGCATTTAGCTTTGAATTCTGGACTCCTCAGGGCCTGATAGAACTTTGCAAATATAGCACTCTTCTGGCGTTTCTCGTTGATCAGAGCCACAAACCGATCACGGGGCAGATGAGTGAGTACTTCCTGCACGAAGCTGGTGAAGGAGCTCAAATTTCTTGAGTCCGAGTCCGGCTGGAGTAGGACAAAGACTAGTTCCTCGCTGATTGAATTGCCAAGCGATCGACGATGTCGGTTGCTGTAGTCATGACTTTTATAATAATGATGATGCTTGTGATGATACCAATGAGTTCGCCTCTTCCCCAAGGTGGTATCATTGAGGTGCACAAAGTTGATCAGATCCACAACTTCGGGCAGAGACTCTGTGTGCTGTTGGAACCTCTTGAAATCGGAGCTTCTCAGAAATTTTACAGCTTTGCGAAAGCCGGAATCCGTAATCATGTGCTCAGCCGCGATCTCATCGATGGTGACACTTGGTATCAGCTTTTGAAAGTCTCGTAACTCGCTTATCAGCTCTGGGGAATATTTCACGGCCCTGGGATAGCAAAAATGTCCAGAAACTAGCAGCACGCCCAGAAGGAGAAATTGCAACACAAGCTCTAAGGTTGACATTACTTCTGATTTTCGGTTTATAACATATCTTATTAATTCGGTTTTGCAAGCTCTTCTTCGCTCAGCGGTTTGTTTATTACTGCCTACTTGGTTTTTCTGGGGAAGATTAAATTAAATATGTTTCCTGCTAAAAGCTTGTGTTATGGTACATTTTGAATACCCTAAGAAGGGTATACAGGATCTTAAACATGGTTTGTGGGAGAGTTAAAAATATTGTATATCTCATGAAAAACATGAAAAAAATTCAGTGAAATTATTCATTCACAATGTTTTAAGTGGTAAATTTTAATTTTTTAAGTTTCAATTATTTATAATTCCAGATCATTTTGTAGTAATATTATTTGGAAATTGGATTACCTATAATATAATATATACAAACCAAAATGTATACTTCCCAAGCAAAGATATGACTACTTACTGTTTTTATGAATAATTTCTGCTTCGAAAAGAGTACTCCAAAGTCGGCTGGTTTTCATATACTCTGGTTATCTCTCTCTCCTCCCGCTCTCATTCTTTGCCCGAGCTGATTACATTCGAACTCGAATGGGACTCTGAGCGAGTACAGTTGGACTTGAACCCGGTTCCTTGGCTTCGCTTTCCTACAGTCGCCTCCCGAAATAAAAGACCACACTTTTACGTTTTGCTTATTAAAGAATCTTATCACATTTATTTACTGCATTTTACTTTTATGTGTTTACACCTAATTTGTTTTCTTACTTTGTTTCTGTTTTTCTGATTTTGTTGTTTGCCGGAAATATTTCGATAGCTCGTAGACCGATCTGCGTTTGAAATTGTTCGAACCTTAATTGGGCGTATTCGAATTATTTGTAAGCGCAAATTTTCTTTTATTGTATGAATACTTTGTAAAAGTCGTTTATCTATTTATGTATATATATATATATTTACCGCGATTATTTATTTACCTTGTATTAATATTTTTACAATGAATTGTTCGTTAAGTACTCAATTAATATTAATTTTCATCTTTAATTGCCGCACTGGCAATTTGATTCATTTTTGCTGCGTGTTTTTTCCGAGTTTTCATTTGTTTATCCTCTCTGGCTGCGTCTATTTGTTTTTCTTTACTCAACATCATGTGATTGTCATACAAAACATTTCACATAATCTTTAAATTATTTACAATAAACGTTCGAACGAAAAAACTCTACTGAAGGCAACGCAAAAACATTTCATCCATTAAAGTTAGAAGCTCAGAGCATTAGTAGCTTTTAAATATACTTTCGAATAGTTTTCTCCTGTGGTTTTGGTTTAGTTCATGTACAATGGCAATGGGATTGCCCGTTTGCAATGCTAAAATGTTTGCTATCTTTTTTCGTCTTGTTGGGTAAGTCCTAAGATGAAAACATTAAAAATTTTGCCGAGAAAATCTTTAGAAAAATATTTCGAGTGTGTGCGTGGGGTGAGAGAGTAATGCTTACGATTTGGATTTTCTTTTATTCAAACATTCCTGCTGCAAATGCCTATTTTGGTTTCGAGTTCTGTGAAGCGCTTAGTTTTTCCAAGATTCCTTTGTTCTATATATTACGGCAGTTTCAAGTGATTTTCCGGGTGTGTGCGTGAAGGGAGTTTCCCCAGTGTTTAATAAAAACGTATCTATTTGCCACACCGACTTACCTAGGCTACGTTCGGGTAAGTATCATGAGCATGTTGGTCTCAATGCAGTAACTTCATGTGTCTATAACTATATGTCCTCATATTATATATTATAATATATATGTAACTATGTATTGCTTATCGTAAACATCAGGCCAACGCACCGTCTATACAAGAGCGAGTTAGTGCCGAATCGAGAATTCCAAATCAAAATCGGAGCCGAGTAAGAACTAAATTAATGCTGATTCACTTATATCCTCCTATTTACAAATCGCCTTAAGCTATAGTCCATAGCCGCCGGTTATACATACATATATGTATGTATGTGTACTGTGCGTCCAACGTTTCCCGTCCCTCCGCCTATTTCCGGTTTGTTTTGGCTATCGTTATAAGTTGGTTCCGTATCCGTACTTGTCTATGACCTAAACAGGGGCAGCTAGTTGTGTGTGTGTGTGTGGCTTACGCTAGTTTAGTCGAACAAATATTGCTAAGTAATATACAAATTCGTTTAAGATCTTCCCAACCCCAAGAGCCCGAACGAGTTCTCGGAAACCGAACTAAATCGAAATCAAAACCAAATCGTTGCGCCTCATCAGCTGTGAGCTACGTTAATACTTTTTGCCTTGGGTCAGATTCTCGCTTAGGTGGTTGCAGTTCCATCTGTGTCTGTATCTGTATCTGTTTCTGTTGCTGTATCCGTATCCGTATCTGTAGATTAGATTATCCTTAACCTTAGCTCGAAGTAGAAATAGTGTCGTGAGTGTCTTCTGTGTGAGTGTAAAACCGTAATTTCCATTTGACTTATGGCAGGATCCTTTTGCTAGTAACTTTTCTCGTTTACTCCATCTTTGTATATCATTTAGTTATATGTCGAAAATCATTCAGTTAGACGCTGACAACATCTCAAAAACGAAACGAAACAATGACAAAAAACGCATCGAAATTATTGGAAATATTGTCGATTTTAAAAGCTTAAAAATTTCAGTCTTTGTAGTGGTTTTTCCTTCTTTTCTTTCTTTTTTTTTGTTTTGTTTTGTTTGTTGTTTTTCTATCAGTTTTCTTCGTCGGCCCTTGTCACATTCTCATAGATGTTCTCCACACAGATTTCTTGGGTGCTCACTCTGTTTGGCTTTGCTCCTCTGCGCCTGCAAACAAAATACATCCGAATGAAGCAAATATGTTTAGATATACAAGGATATAGACAGTGAGTCCTTGTTGGGGGGAGCAGAGGGAGGAAGGAGTGGCGGGCGGCTAGTGTGGGTTGTCTTACATGGGCACTCAACTTACATTTACATTTTAACTAGAAACTTTAGAAGCGAGCAAATATGGTAAGCACGAACACGAAAATGTACAATTTGCGGTGGGCGGTGGCCACGCCCTCCGACGACGACGACGACAGAAACTCAAAGCTGTACAAGTACGCTGGACATTTCCATATCGAGGGGCATCAGCGGCAGCCGGGGGGATTGGACAAAGGACATTTTTGGTTAGATTTCGTCAGGGTCTACTGCCAGAACTGCAGCTACTGGTAATGGTGGGGCTGGTGATGATGGTTTGCTGCACCGAAAAATCATTCTGACACTCGGGAATGTGTAGTATGAAGTGGCATGTACTATATAGAGGTCTTACTTTGTATTTTACTTGAAATAAATAAGAACTCTGTACGAAAACCTGTCTTAATGCTTCAGAAAAAATATATATGAACATTGCCCTAGTTTCCTGATTTCTGTTTTACTTTCTTTTCACTTTCAACTTTCATATTCCTGATTGCAGAATGATTTTTTGTCGGCACACTCACTGATTATGCAGGGGCAGAGACAGCATGTGTTGGTTATTTTCGGGCAACTCCCAAGGATACTCACTTCTGGGTCAGACCAAGGCATCGTTGCTGAACACATCGTTCACGTGCTTGCCGTCGTTGCTGCTGATTGGTCCTGCCTTATCCTTGAGGCCGCATTGCTAATAAAAATAAGTCGAGGGGGCGAAAAGAGGGGGAGGAAAACACTTAGATCTCTGCCAGCGAATTACAAAATAATTAAAACTCAAAAAGCACCCCCACACCTGACGCCTGAAAAATTAATTAAAACAATTAACGGCAGCTGGCGCCCAACCCAAAATTATATGTACATATTATTCCCAGGGATCCCAGGGATACGCACCTCCTGTTTGGCCTGCCACTGCTTCATGGCCGATTTGTATTTCTCGAACTCGTTGCACCAGTGCGAGTAGATTTTCTGATAGTCCTGCTTCTGCGACGGCGGGGAGCACCTGAGTGGAGGAAAAGTGAACAATAAGTTATTGACATTTTCACGGAAATTAGGCAGTGGAAACTGGAGTTGATGGGTCCACAGGGTTGCCAAGTTAGCCTTAATAATATTTTACGAACTTTATTTCGTTGTATTAATTAAGCATGCTAATTTATTAATCTAATAATATCTAGCACAGAAAAGCTTTTCGAATTGAAATTAATTATTTTTTGAATTGAAAATGTTGACACATTGAAAATATTTAATGGAATGTATTTAATTTAAAAATGTAAAGATGATTGAAAAAATATCCTACTATATATAATACATACAATATTCATCATAAATAAAATTAAATTACAAATAAAGCAAGAAATACCTCCCATTAGATATTGAGAGTAAGCAACCCTGGGCGTCCTTGTGACTTTTGTGGGTGACTCACCTGTGGGCATCCACGGTGACGCCGTAGCTGCAGAGCAGGGTGCCATCCAAGTAGCTGTCATAGCGGCCGCCGTCGCCCTCGTTCACCGCCAGGAGCACCAGGCCGCCCTCGTTCGTCTCGATGTACTTGGTGGGCGTGTAGCGCACCTCGTAGCTGCCAGACAGAGATGGGAGACAGTGAGACAGAGATTGCGAGATGGCCATAGAGATGGCTATGGAGATGGCTGCCGCGATATGGCGCAGGGGATTTTCCATTTTCTATTCGCATTCGCATTGGAAACGCACAATAAAAATCAATATAAACTGTGTGCGCGAGGCACACAGACGCTGGCGGATGCTGCGACTATCATTGGGTCGCACCGTCAGTCGCGTCGAAAGTTGAAAGTTTTCCCATTACTTGGGCACCAGCGGCAGCCTCAGCATCAGCAACAGCAGCGTAAACGCCAAAAAGCAGTCTGGGAGCACATTTTAAAGTGTCAATTTACCGCAGCATTGGCACGGCTAAGTGAGATGAAGCAGCGCTCCGCTTTCCCATTTCCCCCAGCATTATTCGCTTTCAATTTTCCCAGAGATTTCGATTCAGATAGATGAGAGGGTGTGGGGCTTACCCGCGAATAATCAGAGCACAATAGTCTCTCGGTATTAAATTTACTTTAAGGAAGCCAAGTAATGGATATGCAAGGATACGTTTAATGCCAAAGCCCCGCCACACTCACCGTCCCTTCTCCGTGGAGTGATGGTACCAGCGGGTCTGCTTCTTCCTCAGCACTTCCGGCATCTTGACGAAGCAGGACAGATGCAGTGTCTGGCCATAGGAGGAGGTCACCTTCTTCTTCAGCACACTCGTGTCGCAGATGCCCGACGTCTCGTTGGCCACATCCTGCAGCAGACCCAGCTGGTACGGCCGGCAGGCTTTGACCTCCTTGTCCCAGCCGCAGTACGGATCCGCGACGCAGCGGAAGCAGCTGTCGTAGCGGCGGGCACACATGGCCATGTCGATCTGCTTCACCTGGTGATCCGTGGCCAGGTAGAGGGAGCCCGTCTTGTGGCTGAGGGTCAGCTCCCGGATCGGCTCGTTGTGCGGCGAGGCCTCGAAGATGTCCACCAGGTTGGAGTGCCGCTGGCCGTAGTGCATGAACTGCACTATCTTGTAGATGTGGCCCGAGGTTGTGGCCACAAAGTACACGAGGAACTCCTGGTTCAGCTTGTCGATCCGTATCCTGAGGGGAAAGCATCACGGGAGGGGAGAAAAAAGGGAGAAAAGCCAAGAAAGGCAGCGTCAGTGGCAAGCGCTTAACTGAAAACACATCCTGCGGCACTTTGTTCACAAGTTCCGGCCAAGACAAAACATTTTTCGCTGCCAGAACAACTGTCAGGACAGAGCCAGCCCAGGAGTCTGTGCACTAAACAAAAAATAATAGAAACGAAGTGTATGTAGAAATCATTTAAAAGGATAATAATAAACTCAAGATTTGACGCCTTAGGATGAATGATGAGCCTTACATCGCTTTTGAAATCAACCAAACGTAATTAACAAAAGCTGTAATGCCTTGAAAAAATATTAGAAAATTCAAAAACTCCTTTTTTTAAATGATATAGTTCTTTTCTCCACGTGTAACCCCATATATACTCGTATAAACCCGACAAATGTCAACAGGGATACTCCCATGCGACTGGCTCCGTGCCAGGGCGGCAGACAACTGGCTGGCAGCGCTAATGAATACGGCTCTCACTTACTTGTCCACCACCAGCTTGGTGAGGATGACGTCCCGCTTGAAGAAGACCGGATTGCCAAATTCATGATCGACCGCCTTGTCCATTAGCGGATGTTTGCGGATGAAATTCAACACGGAGTCCGGCAGCGTGGCGGTGTCGTTGTGGCAAGTTCCCGGACGTGGCTCCGGCACTTTGGAGTTCAGCACGGGCAGCCAGGCGCTGTTCGAGGTGGCCTGCTCCTTGAATTTGCCTGGATGCGGCGAGAGGGGTAAAAGAAAGGGAGGCAGGGGAGGCGTCAGTGCGGAGTTGAGTGCCGGGCAGTAGTGTGCTGCACTTAATTTATGTGTGTCAGTGCGGTGCGAGTGCTGATTTGTGGCACTCGCACTCGGTAAATATAAAATATACAATTTAAGAATCATTGCCACAGCTTTCATGTTTATGCCAAGTGGTTTCAGCATTAACATTTCATGAATAGCCGGGGTTAATGAATTATAACCGTATATAATATATTATTTAATTTTAACTAGTAGTATTTTGGATTAAAATTATAAGAAAGATTAAATTTAAGTCTCAGAAATCATATGTGGAAACTTTAAACTGCATTTAGTTAACTTTATATAATTCCTTTAAGTTCTCTTACACACTTTTCCCTTTCAACCTTAATATTAAATGTTGTTTTCCTCATTTTCATTTTAAATTATTACCAAAATCTAGTAGCACTAACGTAATTAATCTTTAAAGTGCCATGGCTTCTGGTCATTATATTCAGAGTCCTGGCTGTCAAGGATAAAATACAATTTAAGAATCATAGCCTGGCCTTCGAGTGCGGCTGCATAATCGTTTGTTGCCATAATTAATTGCTGTGGCTTTCCACATTTATTTTTTTTTATATATTTTTTTTTATCACACTCGCTGCTGTCTGTGCAACATGCCCGCAAACTTTTCGTAATGAATTTTAAGTGTATGCCAGATTTTTTGCAGCACTTTGCCCTGTGGCTCCGTCTGTGTGACTGCGTCTGTGTGTTGTCTGCCTGATTGTCTGCCTGTCAGTCTTGGCACCGCTCCACACACACAGACCAACTTTACGGTGTTAATGAACTTTCCGGGCCAAGTTGGGTTAAAAAAGTGTTGGCCGAGGTACTCATTACTTGGACCGAAAAGCCCTGAGTCCCCCGACTTGCTCACGTGCAAGAAATTCGAGGCGAATGTGAGACTGTTTCAATAAAAGGAGGAGGGATATGTGTGCCGGGACCTGGCAGAGGTCCTGTGGGTGGTGCCACCATCAATTCAATGCGCACCATTTAACGCTCAAATTCCAGGGACAAGGTCTCCACCTGTGCGCGTAATTTCATCCGCAGTCACTGGCGAAATGGGAATCCCCCTCAAGAATTATGGACAGTGCAATAAATCACACAAGCCGACATACCCACATAACCACACTCGAAGGAAAAAGGTCTTGTTACTGGCATATATGTATTCTAGGAATTTACTTGGGGAATTTAATATAAGAAACACTGTGGTAAAAGTATTAATCTTTTTAAACTATAGGCGTTCTTTTAAATTCTAAAACGTTAACTCTTACTCTACTTTTAGTTTTAAAATAATTTTGTAAATTATTTAATAAAATTCCTCTTGAAAATGATCTGATCTGACACATTATACGTATCTCTGACCTTTGAGTTCTTGTTTGTAAAATGTTTTCTGTAATGAAAACTTACCATCAAAGGCCGCATTGATATCCCCTATGTCGTAGCTGCATACTGCCGACCCAATTAGTCCATTTGTATTCGTTGTAAATGTGGCATAAAACTTGGTATCATCCGTGGGCATCTTGTACACCGACTGTATCTCGTTGAAGTAGAAGGGAAACTCGCTGGAGATGCTGCAGTTCATGCGCGCCTTCAGATAGGTGGCCCAATTCTGGCTGATCATGTATTTGCCACCACGATCGTTTTTACAAACCCTGGCCACACGGGAATAAACCGCCTTGCCGCAGTTGATGTACTCCACAGCATGTTCCCGGAAAAAGAAGTACACAAACTCGCCGATCTCGAAAGAGCCAACAAAGTTGGGTTCTGAAAGTATTAAATATTAAGTTAAATATAGATAAATATATAAAATAACTTAAGAGGGTTTGAAGATTTCTCATCATACATTGTTAAGTCATAAACTTTCGGTAATAAATTTCTTTTGAATTATTTTCATGTCTTTAACTTACTGTCGAGCAGCTTGGAGTCGTATTTGACGGTCCTCTTGAAGTTGGCCTCCTTGCGTCCATTCGTCAGATTGTAGAGGTCCGAGCGAAATATGACGGAATCCGCTTTGGTGAACTCTGCATTCGTGCCGGCGTACTGCAGTTTGTTGGGGGAAAGCGGGGATCGGGAGCGGAAACAAGAACGAGAGACACAATCGTGGTTAGCAAGCGGCGACTGATGATAAGGCCCGAACATCACGCATACGCCCAGTAAGCCAAGGCACGCACGCACACAATTACGCACAAAGTGTACGCACGTGCCTCCCTCTCTGTACGCACTCCCCTGGCTATGTGTGTGTGTGCTCTAATTTAATTTCAGCTGCTTTATTGCTGCCTTTCTACCGTCTTTTCTGTCTTTAAAATTTTCCTGCCTGCGCGTCCCAAACACAACTTTGCCAACTTTTTCCCTACCATCTCCGGGCCTTTACTTTTGTAATTTTATTACAATTGACATTTTTCTTTTTATTTGTGCCTTTCTTTATCCTTACTTTTATTCCACTTCCGCTTTCGGGTCTGAACTTACCAGGGCGGGCAAACCGAAGGGATTTCCGTTCTCCACATAGACGGCGGTTGAGTTGTCAGCGGGATCGTAGGGACACTTGCCAATGCCCAGGCCGATGCCGGGCACGTACTGGGATCTGGGTAAATGTGTTAAGTTTGCCTAAGGGTTGAAATGGGGTTTCGGGTGTATTGGGTGTTTGGGCGTTTGGATGTTTGGGTGTTGGGGGTTAAAGGGAAAGAAGGAGGAAAAGGGGAGAGCAAAGCGAAAAGCGCATTAGTTGACTTTAATTTTGGCCGCCCGCTGGCTGAAATGAACTTCAAAACTTGACTGACATTCACAATTAGGCACATTGATGAAGTCCCTGGGAAAATCCCTTATTTTGCCTTTTAAATTTGTTAAAAACGGAAGTTTTTGGTTTACAGAAAAAGGATTTAAAACAAGGACTTCAGCATGTACTTTGTACATTAGTTTTGTGCAGTCTGAACTTTATTTAAAACTTTAAGCTTGTATGAAAGTCAGTCAAGTTGTTTGAATTACAATATTTGAAAAGCAAATGGAACATATGCACTTTCTGCTATAGAATGCCTCTATTTTCCAAAAGTGAAATTCCCTTTTTCAATTAGCTTTCCCAGCGCACTTACATTTATTACGTAGTCCTTGGGATTGTGGGCGTTGGTCCCGCAAACGTACAGCTTCTGGCCATTGAAGTTCATCGGCTGAATAACCCTTATGTGATTGCGGCACTCCACCTTCTTGTCAAGTGCCCCAGATTGCGGGGTTGCATTGAATTCGTTTTTTGTTTTGTGTAATTGTAGTAAATGTTAGAAAATAATAGGTTCAAGGAAATCAAAGAGTGGGTGGTTTTTTCGTGTGTGTGAGGTTTCGAAATGCAAAATGGAAAAGGGCGAGGCCGAGGCATGAGTTTGGTTCACAAATTCATTGATAGACAAAATTTTGCACATGCTTTGGATTGGATTCAATGGTTAATGGCAATTATTTTGCGACTCACCTCCCGCTTGCCCTTGGACACACAGTTGAGGATATCCGAGCCGGTGGGCTCCAGGATGAGGACATCGCGCTGGAAGAATGAAAAATGGCATCGAGTTGAAATTTATGTTGGCCAAGTTTATTGAAACCGTGCTGGAATTCGATGCTGCGGATGCTCAACCGAAGGCACGCGTGCCAGAAAGCATTTTTGGTAGACTCGCATGTCCTGGCAGTATTCTCGTTGGTTTCCCTTTATTTTTTATTATTGTTATTCGGTATGTGGCTCACGTTGGACATTTGTTTATTTAATTCGATTCGTTTTCTCTGTCCCCCTCCTTTAAGCGGCACTTGAATCGACAATGAATCTCCTTTTGGAGTTTGTCTTGCTGCAAATACTTTTGCCTAAGTGAAAGCCACAAATCAATGAGGGGGCGAAAAAGCCATCGACTGACAATTTTTATGCCTGACATATAGACACAATATCCGGTGGCTGCGAGGATGCACTCTCCACTTTTATTTCCACTTGCCCAAAGTGTCAGTCCTTTTGCCGCTCCAAAGGCACCGGGCGCGTCTAAGTGCTGCTGGCTTCAAATGGAATTCCTTTTGGCCGTTCGCCGTCCTCCGCCCGCCCAGAAGTCAGCACAAATAATTGCTGTTAAAAGCATTTGCTACGTCTCAGGAGGTGGCGATAGTGCACTGGGCTGCCGACTTGCAAGGACGCAAGGACGACGAAAAAAGTGGCGGAAAACGGTTGAACGGACAGAGGCGGATATTGATAGTTGAAGATGGAATCATTAAAGTGCAATTGCTGGCTGTCAGTGACAAGTTGGTCACTCACAAATGCAGCCGAGGCTTAAAGATTTTCCTTACTATGTGTAAGGCGTGAATAATTTTCCAGGAAAATGGCATTTATTAAGGCCACAACTGTAACCGATAGGACAATAAATTTAGGTCAAGAGACCACTCAAGTTATAAATTTATAATTATTCTTCAAATGTCTACAAGTGCGACTAATACCAGGTATACATTTATTCTAAACTTTATCTTACCTCGCAAATCGATTGGCTGATGTTGCGCAGATTGAGCCGAAAGATGCGATCCCTGAAGATAGAAAGGCAAGGAGACAAAGAAATGAATTAGCATGGTAAAGAGGAAAACTTTGTCAGCCCCCGACACTCGAGTTAATCCCGAACTCGTGCCACCTCATGCGATAAGTTAATGCCGCACCAGTTGCCAGCTGTCTGGCCCCCGTAAGCCCAAGCTCATTGACATTTTCCTGCTGCTTTTCTTTTATATGTTTTCGGGTTGAAAAATTGTTGTCGCGCGCAGAGGCACACACCTGCTGTGCGGAACTGTCAGGCCTGCCAGCGTACTTATTGCAGTCAGTGTGCCCTGATTGATTGATATGTCGAATGTGGCAATATTGCCGGGCAGACGCAGGCGGCTTTAAGAGCCGCCATCCGACCACTCGAAACTTTTGCGGCGCCGCGGAAAACAAAAGGAAAATGCAAAGGGCCAGTGGCAGTAACAGCGGCAGTGTGTTTTATGTAGTTCCTGACACTGCCGAGTTTTTCGGGGGCTCTCGCTCTCCCCCGTCAACCCGGAGACCATTAATCTTCATTTCCCTGCCGGGGCGCTCTCTAGGAGCAGCCCCCACGGCAATCGCTGACGAGAGCCGCCAGCTGTGGTTGGTGGATCGCCCGGGCTGCCTGGTTCCATGGGTCTCCTCCACGAGTCAAGTGGTAATTTCGGTTACTTTGTTTGCCCGCTCTTAGGCGACCATCGCCTCGTCAGTGCTTCCCAGGGCTCGTCTACCCTCGCCCTCCTGAAAACCGCAAACTGTGAAAATGTGGCCGTGTTCAACTTGCCACAGACAAATGAGCAGACGCGGGAACGGGAGCGTTGTCAAATTCCAGAGGCAGGGGGCAGACTCTGCCGGTGGCGGCATTAATTCATAATTATGTATGCCGACAGTGTGGCCAGGAGTCCTGGAAAAATGAAATATGCAGTCCCAAATGCGTTCGGGTTTGCCAAGTAGGGACGACCCCCGACCTGCCTGTGTCCCAAAACGGAAGTTTCTAATTGCCGGCAGCCGGAAAAGGAAGTTTACCGAAAATTATAGGAATTTTTCTACATTAAAAGGGCCTCCAGTTTGCCCTACATATAAATTCAATGCTTTTAATAACTGATTGTATCAATAATTCAAAGCTTTGTTTGAAAGTGAAATATTTCGGTGGGAAACTAGTTGTTTCTAGGTTTAAAGGACACCCTACACCCTGATTCATTCATCGTCAGATGAGGTTTCTCTGTCAGGTTTTCCATTTCAATTTCCCCACTAATTAGTTATACTTACATTGCGCCCACATAGAGCGCATTATTGCGCTCATCCATGTAGAAGGTCTTGTAGTGCAGCGGGCCGCAGCTGAAGTCCTTGACATGATCTGCAAGTAGACGAAACAGGCACGAGATTGAGTATACGCCGTGTGTACATGGATTAGCAAAGGCCGTGGCAGTTAATTAAAGCCTAATGAAACTGTCAGCAGCAGTTAGCCAACAAAAAACCAAATGAACTAATTAAACTATTATAATTTCAGAGCAGCAACAACAACAATCCCAAAGAGAAAGTTAATTTATGGGGGCCAGAATCCAAGGGCCGGAAAGTAAATACAGTACAGCAGAGGAGCGACAGGCTCCACGGCCATGTCCTTGCACATTTGACACTGACAGTGTCACGTACTCCTGCCAGCCATGTCACGTGCCCAAGGCCCGAGTCCTGGAACCCAAAGTCAAGTCGCAAAAAGTTGCACCGCTGTCAATGTCATTAACAAAAGATTGAGGCATTTAGCTGAAATTTTTACGACATTAAGTTGTCAACTAATTTGGCACAATTAGTAAGACAACAACAACAACAGGGGCAGAGCACAAACAAGCCAGAAAGTACACACACACACACACACACAGAAAGGACAAAGGACAGTGGCTGGACAACTTTTTATTTTTTGTGCCAAAGCCTGAGCAAATCCTTTGATGGCCGCGCTAAGAGTCATTTGTGTTGACTTGGCCAGCTCCTTTTGTCCCGGCCACTGGGCATTCGACACTGACAACCCCTAATGGCCGGGGAGACAACAACAATAGCAGTTACGGAAGAGATTTCCATAATAATGCATAATGAGTGATAGATACGGAACTGTTTTTCTGGCCTCATGCAAATTAGCCTTCCTCTTTTAACGCTATCGACCCCGAAATATGGCAGGAGTTCTGGAATTGTTTTTATGGGTCTCACTTCTATTTTTTTTATGAGTAAAATTGTAATTGTTGTCTTGGTCTCGTTTTTAATCAATTAAAATACAGATTACTTAAGAAGCTATACACTTGTACAGCCAGTAGAGGCTTTGAAAGGGATATCACTTTTGTTTTTGATCATTTTAGCCAGAACACATACAGAAAACTGAACAATTGATCCAAATTTAGGTTTGTGTCTTTCTATTTCTACACCAGCAAGATGAGCTTCCTCAGGACATTCAACTGGGGACTTAATCGACTGACAACCATATCCAAAACACCTCAAGGGAACAGCCAGCCCAATCTGGAGCAGTATCGACAACGTGCAAGCTCTACGCACGACACAATCCGCACACCACTGAATATTGTCTTCTCGGCCAAGTACAATAAGGTAGGACACAATTCCAGAACTCCTTAGGGAAATCCTAATCCCATTCTTTTCAGGCCCTGGCCTTCACGTTGGAGGAACGTCAGCGGCTGAACATCCATGGCCTTCTGCCCGCCTCCGTCCGCTCCTGTCGGGATCAGATGTACGCCATCGAGACCAACTTCCATTCGTTTGAGACAAACGTGGAGAAGTACCGGTACTTGAGGACCATGCGGCAGAGCAACGAGCGGATGTACTTCCAGTTTGTCTCCGATCACATAGCCCTGGTCCTGCCCATAATATACACGCCGACGGTGGGCGTGGCCTGCACTATCTACGGCATGCTGTACCGGGAAATAACCGGGCTGTACATAACCAAGCACGATCGCGGCCATATTGGGCAGGTCCTTTCGAATTGGCCAAAGTGTAAGGAGATTACGGCCATCTGTGTGACCGATGGCGAACGCATCCTGGGCCTGGGAGATCTCGGAGCCAACGGAATGGGCATATCCATTGGCAAAATGGACCTGTACACGTCCTTGGCCGGCATCCCGCCGTGTAAACTCATGCCCATTTGCTTGGACGTGGGCACCGAGAATCCCCTCCTCCACGAGGATCCTCTCTACATTGGTCTGCGCGAAAAGAGGCTGAAGGGCGAGGAGTACGATGCCTTCGTGGACGAGTTCATGCAGTCTGTGGTGGAGACCTTTGGCAATAAGACCCTCATCCATTTTGAGGACTTTTCCACACCGAACGCCTTCAAGTTTCTGAAAAAGTATCAGAATCGCTATTGCAAATTCAACGACGACATCCAGGGCACGGCGGCTGTGGGCGTGGCCGGGTTGCTGGGCATCCAGCGAATGACCAAGAAGCCGCTGCAGGAGCACGTTATCCTATTCGTGGGAGCGGGCAGCGCCGCCATGGGTATATGCGGACTGCTCAAGAAGGAGCTGATGTCCCGCGGCCTCGGCGAAGAGGAGGCCTCGAAGAATATATACATATGCGACCAAGACGGTCTAATAACCAAGGAGAGAAAGAACGTGCCGGAGGATATCCAGGCGTTCGCCAAGGACACGCAGCCGATAAAGTCCCTGGAGGAGGTGGTGGAAAAGTTCCACCCCTCGATTATAATGGGTGCCACAGCAGTGGGTGGACTTTTCACTGAGAAAATCATCCGTAGCATGGCCGCGAATCACGAGCGACCAGGTATCTTCGCCTTTTCCAATCCCACCAGCAAGGCGGAGTGCACAGCCGAACAGGCCTACCAATACTCTGAGGTATATTTCTTAAAATTAAATATATTCATCAATAATTCTATATCTGTCTTAGGGTCGCGCCGTCTTCTCGGCGGGTTCCCCTTTTCCTCCAGTGGAGTTCAATGGCAAACGCCTGACGCCCGGTCAGGCCAACAACTGCCTGGCATTTCCCGGCGTGGTCCTGGGAGTCCTCACCGCCTTGCCCCGCACGATTCCCGACGAGATCTTCCTGGTGGCCGCCCACGAGCTGTCCAAGTTTCCCTCCGACGAGGAACTGGAGAATGGCCAAATCTATCCGATGGTGGAGCAGGCCAAGGATGTGGCCTTCAAAATTGGCTTTGAGGTAGCCACGTATATATTTGATAAAGGTAAGCAATAGGTCCACTGGAGAGGAGATCCAATGTAGATCCTTCATTCTGTAGGTCTAGCGCAAAGATCTCCGCGGCCCGAGGACCTCTGCAGATTTTTGTTAAAGAACATGTACCAACTGGAACATGGCAGCTCGCTGGCCGAGACATGGCCATATCCGAATGTAAAGCCAAATCCCAGTCCTGACGATAAAAAGAAGAAGCTGCCAGAGAAAAAAAAGTAGGCCACTTCAGACTGAGAATGTGAAATTGATATTTGGTGTTATTTTTACAGTTCGTACAATTTTTCTTATCCAAAAACTAACAAAAATAACTTTTATCAAAATTACGAAAATTTTCAGTTTAACTTGATTACAATGGTCATAAGGGACATAACGTGCGTGGGCCCCATGCTAAGGACCCTCCGCCGTAATTCCCCGCTGCCTCTGCTCAGTTTTCGCCGGAGAATCAACTATAACGATGACATGGATCACATAGTGCGGCCCGACTGGAAAATCATTATGGATGGCAGACAAAATAAGGTGAGGTACTCCACACCAAACTCTATAAGGAAGCAAATTCTCCAGAATGAATTTAGTTAGATTCTAAAAGATATTCCATTGCATGCTTAGTTATTAATTAGCTAAGGCACTCTACATGACGATTTGATTTTACTGTTTTTCTATAGCTACTTTAAATGCGTATTTCAGGGCCTCTGTTTCACCCTTGAGGAGCGACAGCGCCTAGGACTCCAAGGCCTATTACCCTGCGCGGTGCGTTCCATGGATGACCAGATGCTGGCGATCAAGACGAACTTTAATGCTCGACCTGCCAACCTCATTCGGTATTCGTACCTCAGTTCCCTGCACAACCGACACAGGCGACTTTTCTATCGCTTTATTCGGGAGAACACCAAGGATGTGCTGCCCATTGTGTATACCCCGACGATGGGCGATGTGGTGAACACCTTTGGATTGAATTTCCAGTTCGCCAACAGCATGTACGTTAGCATTTATGACAAGGGACATGTCGCGGAACTGTTGCACAATTGGACAGAACGGAATGTGCAAGCCATTTGTATTACGGATGGGGGAAGGGTCCTGGGATTCGGGGACATGGGTGCCAATGCCATGGCCATAAGCGTGGGGAAAATGGTCCTTTACACAGCACTGGGCGGAGTGCCGCCCTCCCTTCTGATGCCCGTTTGCTTGGACGTGGGCACGGATAACCAGGCCCTGCTCCAGGATCCACTCTATGTGGGCCTTCGCATTCCCCGGGTGAAAGGTCCCGAGTACGATGAGCTGGTCCAGGAGTTCATGGAGGCGGTGGTGCAGGTCTATGGCAACGATACCTTCTTCCACTTCGAGGACTTTTCCACGCCCAATGCCTTCAGGTTTCTGGAAAAGTATCAGAGCAAGTATTGCTTCTTCAACGACGATATCCAGGGAACGGGCTCCACCGCAGTGGCCGGATTTCTCAACGTAGAGCGGGTCACTGGACGCAAACTGGAGGATACCGTATTTCTCTTTGCTGGGGCTGGAAGCGCCTGCTTGGGCATTGCCAACATGCTCGTGATCGAGTTTGAGCACCGCGGCGTTCCGCCCGATGAGGTGACAAAGAATATATATCTGCAGGATCATATCGGGCTCCTAACCTGCGATAGAACCGATGCGCCCGAGCAGGCTAAACGATTCCTTAAGCCCGAGGAGCCCTCCAATGATCTTCTAGCCACAATCCAGAGGCTGAAGCCATCGATCCTTGTGGGGGCAACAGGCCAGGGTCAGCTCTTCTCCGAGGAAATCCTCAAGACGATGGCCAAGATAAACAAGCTTCCTGCGGTATTCGCCCTCTCGAATCCAACTGCCAAGTCGGAGTGCACCGCAGAGCAGGCCTATTGCCATACAGAGGTTCGTTTTGGAGTGACAAATCTAAGTTTCTTCCTAAGCCTTCTCTTTATTAATGCTACTACCTTCAGGGCCGTGTTCTCTTTTGTTCCGGATCACCGTTTCCGCCGGTGGTGATAAACGGAAAGCGGTACGAGCCCTCGCAGGCCAACAATTGCCTATCATTTCCGGGCATCGCTCTGGGCGCTATTACTTCGTTGGCCCAGCACTTGCCCAATTCCCTATTTCCTGTGGTGGCCCGCACGCTGGCCGACGGCACAACCCAGGAGCAACTGGATGCTGGTTCGCTCTATCCACCCGTCAAGGATACCAGTGAGATGGCCATAAAAGTGGGAGTGGCAGTGGCAAAATTTATATTTGATAATGGTACTGATCACTTTTCCGCTTCCTCTTAACTCCTTCTCTTATAAATTTTTGCAGGTCTTTCGAATATTCACCCCGTGCCCGAGGATGTCTCTGAGTTTGTAAAAAAAAGGCTGTACAAATTGGAGTACCGAAGCTCGCTGATTACTACCTATAGCTGCCCAGAGCCGACGCCAATACCGGCGAAGAAAACTAAGAAAGAGAAAGCATGAGCGTGGCCGGACTCCTGACCTGCTTTTCTAGGACCAGAAAGGACCTTGTGTAATTAGTTGAAAATACAGCAGGATACACAGACAACAAAACCGTGCCACAGGAGCAACGAAGGCACGATAAATGCCCGACATTTTAACGTTATTATTGTCCTGTCAACGCAAAGCCAGTTGACATGCTCGTGCGCCAGGACATTGTGTGCCGTGTCCGTGTGTGTGTATCTTGCTGATTTGCATATAAAATAGGACGAAATGTCTGCTCACCAAAAATGTCAATCAATTTCTTTTCCTTCTTCCTCTCCTTTTTTACCATCTCCTTTTTTAAGCGAAGAGGAGCGCCGAGAGAGACGAGGACGTGCATACATTAAAAAGCAATTGGTGTTAAAAGAGCAGTCAGGCGGCAGTCGCACGTTGTCTGCCTGTCTATCAGTTTGGCATTGGCATGTGCCCCTGCTGCCTCGGCTCCTCGGTTTCCCCTACGAGAGGGGTGCGGGCTTCTCCCCGGGAAACTTGCCTTGCCGCCGCCGAAGGAAGCCGGGCAAAAATGGAAGCAACAGAAATGCGAAATCATTTCCCTCGACTGACAGCTGTCAAAATATTTGCTCTCTGTCGAAGGCTGCGTGGCTTCTGCCGCTGCGCTTGTCCTTGTCCCCTGGAAATTTCATTTTAATATTCATTACTTCACACTTAACGCAGACACACAGGCCCACAAAAATTCATTGGTGACCACAATCGGTCCTCGAATCGCATCGAATCGCACCGATTTCCCCGAAATAGGGAAGAACTTAAAGTGCCAGCGGCTAAAGATCCTGAGGCCGTTCGCTTTCGCTACGGTTAGCCTGGCTTACGGAATTTAATTGGCCATAAAAATGTATGCGGCTAGTTGAACGTGGCAAGCTGTGCCCGTAAATCGTAAATTTCCCTCTTGGCATAAGGTGGGGGCAGTTTCCGCATCGATTTACGCCCCACGATAGGGCTCTAAATTTAAATGCCAGCGGCAAAGGTTAAGGGTTTCTTTTTTCTTCTTGCTTTTCTTTTTTTTTTGTTTTGCCTGCTCTGGGATAAAGATTATATGATGCGTCAGCATATAAATTATAGGCCAGATAAACCAGATAAAAGGCAGCTAAACAAAGTCAGTCCTCCCAGCAAAGTGGGGAGAACTTGAGTTGTTCTTTTATTTTACGTTTATATGCACGGCTTACCCGCCCATAAAAGTTGCAGAAAAGACAGATGACTCTGGGAGCAAACATTGAATTATTTTGTTTGCAAATAATTAGGTTTTAAAAGGCATTACCCAGATAGTAGGACTTGCAATGTGCTTGATTTATAATTGAAATTTAATTTGCTCTTGTTTCTTCCCCGAAACTTAATTGTTAATTTCGTTTACTTGGCGGACATTTGCATTGGCTTGCCCTCCCCCTACGCCCCGGTGTTATCAATGTGGCCAAAGCCTAAGCCTCAAATGGGTCAAAGTTGGGGGCCAAAGCTCACTTGACTGTGCTCAGTCGATAAGTAGCCCCAATAAACACAAAAGTCTACTCTCGGCCTGGCCTCTGTTGCTGTTCGCCGACCGCTACTTCATCTTTTTGAAGATTTCCATTTATCTGCTGGCCAAGATAAAACAGGCAGGCACAGAGCCTGGCTGGCTGGCTGGCTGGCTAGCAGGCAGGGCCAACGAAAAAATAAAGCAGAAAGCAAGCCAAAAAGAAAGCGGCACTTAAATCCATTTAAGCGAATTTTTCAAGCATTAAATTTGCGTTTACGTTACGTATACTTAACTTCCAATGGCAACGGAAGCTGCGGATGGCGGGAAGCTGGGGGAAATGAGGCAGGGCAGGCAGCTGGGGGAGGAGTGAGAGGAGGTCTGAGGCTGGCAGCAGGTAAATGAAAAATTTGCCTCCTTTTTTCGTGGCCCGGGATCCAAATGTATTTTGCATCATTTGTCTTAGCCAGGCCAAGGATCTTGCTCCCAGAGTATGTACTATACATCCCCCCAGTGCCTATCTGCCGCAAAACACCTGCCGCCGCCTTCGTCGTCGCCTTCGCATATGGTCACAGTTTTCGGTCCGACTTTTGTTTCACACTCTCCCCCGGCAGGGAGCTCGTGCAGTAGTAGTACATGTGAGAATGGCGCCTTTTCCCCATAGTCAACAGTTTTGTTTTCCTGCGACTGCTGCCATTGTTGTGCTTTGCGGCCATGTAAATGCCTTGCCACGCCCCATCTACCCACTACCACATTCTGCCGTTGTTGTTATTGTGAAGCATTTTTCCTTATCTCCACTTTGCATGCCGCACACTGTTTTTCCCTCCTTCCGCTGGGGCTTTCCTTCGGTTTTCTTCCACTTTTTTTCCAGACGAACTGAGTCAGCACTTAATTTTTATTTGATTCTGTCTCAGTTGCGTTGCGGTTGCTTGACTCGACTCCACTCCGCTCCACTCCACTTCACTTCACCGTAGATTGAAGCCGAGTGGCAGAGAGTGCGTAATTTTTTATGGCGTTAATTTAACAATGATTGGCTTTTCAACGCAGCCAAAGGAAACTGAACCCGCAATGTCAGTTTTTATTAAGACAAATGAAATGAGAGGCATTCCTCGGCTCGCATTTCAACTTCAAGATGTCCGAGCCAAAAAGAAAAGTAGATTTGCTTATTGATTTTCCAGCTCTTGCTTATGAATAAAAATATATAACACCTCTCGTGAGTACATTTGAAGATCACACTCTTCTCTAAACACATTTTTCTCCCTGTGCATTAGCTAGTTTTCCGGATTGCGGAACGTAAGGCCCGGGTTTCGGGCCATGCATCAAGCTTATCTCGCTCCCTGCAGCCGTAACTGTCGCACAAATCTCGAAGCCATTTGCCAATGTCCTGGGCCACCTGCATGCCCGTTACATATAAATATGTGTTCGATATTTAACAGCTTCCACTCGAATGCGCCTGGCACAAGGACAAAAAGGATGGCGACGGATGAGCAGTTGGGACGGGACGGGATGGGACGAGTTGGCGCTGCAGACGAGACATATGTATGCAAAGTGAACTGCGGCGGATGTTGGCCAAGCTTAAATTTGGCTCTGGCTTTGGGGCAAGTTTGCTCAGGGAGGCTTGCTCGTGGGCCAAGTACAAATAAGAGTTACATGGAGAGAAAATGTTGCACATTTTTAAAGGAGGTCAAGAGATTTCTAGTGAAACCAAAGGGTACTTTCTTCTCATTTAAATTTAGTTCTTACAGAAAACATTTTATTGTAAACTTTCAGGGAGTTAAATCTATGAATTAAGAAGTATGTTTTGAGGGGTCCTTAAGCAAAATTTGTAAGAACTCCACTGCCTTGTCTTAATCCTATATAAGTTTCTAACGGTTTTTATTATTCAAATTTCAAGTTCAGTGTATCGCTCTTTTGCTAACTTTAGAGTAACAAACAAAGTTCCATTTAAAATGCAACTCTGGCTGTATGAATTCGACATTATATTGGCTTTTTTCCGCGTGCACAGTAAAAATCCAATAAGGTAAACGGCAAACAGGCCGTGGGATGGCGGTGTGAGTGTGTTGTGCTTGTAAGCACCTGGCATTTGTGTTGAGCACGTTCGTACCTTATGTGGGATTTAGTTTAGACTTCATTTTACTGCGCTGCGCTTTTGGTTTCATTCCGCCTGTCCCACACTGCCCATTTTCCTCGCTTTTCCCCGCTTTTCCTCGCTTTTCCCTGCTCTGCTCTGCTCTTCTTTATGCCAGTTTATGATGGCCTGGCTGTGCCGTAAAAAAGCGAGAAAGAAATTGGGTAGAGTACGGAGAATACGGAGTACGCGGCGACGACACAGAAATGTATAGTAAAAATAAAGCCATAGACATGGCTGGCACCGGCACTTGAGTCCCTGCTGCTGCTGCAGGCCGGCGGCACACCCAGGAGGTCGGAGAAGCTAGACAATGCTGTAATCTAGAAACACAAACGTGCAATTCTCTGCTCACTGTAAATGTGGTTGCCGCTCGGCGACACACATACGACGGCTTCCTCTCCCAGTGTCCCCTTACATATAGTACACACTCACTCCTGACACGGAATGGCGTGGGAATATATTACAAGTTGGTTTACAAGGGAAGTATGTCAGTGGCTGTCCCAGGAACCAGCAGCAGAGAGAAAGGAATCCAACTTAAAGCACTCAATGCGCCGCGCCATTTCTTTAAAGCGAAATCCCAGGGAGATCCGGCTTGATGCCGGGACTGGTCAAAAATTGAGGCAGCATAATTCAGCGGATGGGTTTTACGACTTCATCGGAAGCCGAAGCTGGAGCTGGAGCTGGAGCTGGAGCTGGAGCTGGAGCTGGAGCTGGAGCTGGAGCTGGAGCTGGAGCTGCTTGCTGCAATGGCGAGAGGAAACATTAGCAAGTCTAGACACCTACGTCATGCGTCAGCAACAGTAGAAGTAGCAGCAGCAGCAGGAAAAGCCGAAAAAACGTGCAGGACCAAAAGGATATATACTCGAACGAAAGGAGCCCAAAGAACACGAAGAAGACTGGCGAAACTGGGAAAAAATGAGACGTCAAGCAGACGATGAAGTCGACGTGGTCTGACAGCCAGACAGCCAGCCAGCGAACTCTCGAAAGGAACAGAATCAGCAGCTGGAAGAGGAGCAGAGGCAGCAAAGGGAGCAGCAGGAGCAGGAGCAGCAGATCCAGGACCAACAGGAACATTTGAACCTCTTGGCTTGTTTAATATGCTGAAAAATACGCGTCTCGACTTACTGCTGCCCCGAATTTTCCTGCCCCTTGAACCCCAGCTCCCACTTGGAATGCATTTCCAAGTTTTACATTTCCATTTCAATGTAACGACACATGTACTTGTGGTAAAAGCTTAGGAGGAAAATGTGCAGAGGAAGGGAGAAGCCTCGAACATTTCCCAGGAATTCATCAAGCGATCTCTGCGCTTTGAAGCGTTTTTAATTACAGCGCATAATTGGAATTCGATATCTAACCGCGTTCGGGCGGAGGTCACCACCTGAAATTAAAACAAAATTTCCAGCTACTCCCCGTCGTTTGTGGTTCGAGTGGGTGTGTGCACCAAGCAGTATGATAAAAATTTTCCAATTACCAATTTTACATATTCCAAAGCACCCAGCATAAATATTTATGGCGAAAATTTATGAAAACTAAACGTGAGAGCCAAGCGATGGCAAAGTGGGTGGCATGCAATCGCATGGTGGATGTTACTAGACCCAGACACACATATTTACACTGAAAGGAGGAGCTATTTGTAAAAAAAGGAGCCAAGCTATACAAACTAAAAAATGTAGGTCAAACTTTCCACAAATTGTTTTAATTAAATGTTATTTTAAGCAATTATAACCATTTTATTTCAGTAACTTGATTAAGCAGTCCTTTCGTAACCCTTGCTTACCTTTAAAAGGTAAGCTTATTTAAATTGATTTCTTTTAGGTGTCCAGTTGGCAATCATTTACTCCAGCTATTGCTCTAAGGATCATAAGAAAAACTGAAATTTTTCCCAGTGTTTAAACACATTTACATGTATCTGCCGGGTGCATTGGATAAGCCACTAGTGCACACAGGAGTGCGGGGCTCAAATCTCTTGCATATTTTTTAGGTGATTTGAATTTTTAAGAGAGCACTAAATTTTTGTTCCAGCTTATCCCCCGGGCTGTGTGTCACCGAGTTAAGGAGACTTCCTGGCCCCGGAATATCTGTGGCCCAGAACACTTTCCCCGCTGCCCGCCGCCGCCGAATCCCTGCGGCCACGTGACATTGGAAAGGAATGGAAAGCTCTCCCTTTGCATACCGAGAGCAGCGTGTGTGTGGTGTGAGTGGCAAAAAAATATTAAAAAAAAAACACGGGAAAAAGAAAACTGAAAGCAACCAGAGCGGCGGCACTTTACCTTGATTTCCCCAATGCTCAGTGAACCGCCCAGCGGCCCCTCCCATCAGTCACTTACTCACCCACTCGCAGCGCAATTGGCCGCAATTTGTTTTCAGCTGCTAAACAAGTCGGGGAGTTCCCTCGGCGCCTTCGGTGCGTTGCAAGTGCTAATTAATCTTAGGCCAGGTGTATGTGCCTCCTCGGCGATATGAAGTGACTGCTCAGGGCTCGCACCCTCGAGGCGGCGAGGCGGCGAGGCGGCGAGGCCGACGGTCCAACTACCCCTTGCCCTTGGCCATTAATTAAATTACGCAGAGGAAAAAGTTCAAAAACACATAAATCAGTCTGAATCATTGGGGTTGTCTCTCCCCAGATGGCTTTTTAGTGCCCTTGCGGGACCCGGCATAAATATTTGTACTACTTTCCCCACTCGCCGCGATCCGCACGCACAGATAAACTCATTTAAATGTTAATGCAGCGTCAAAAGTTTGCCCGAAACGTAGGAAATTGCATGCATTTTATTGGCCATTATGCGTCCGTATTGAGACGTCCTGGCCCTGCAGTCCTTGCTCCCCTCATCGGTGGTGGCTGGTGGTGGTGGTTGGCCCTCTCGCTGAACTATTTCCCATCTTGGTTTAATAACTGCAACATTGATGCCTTAACCCCTGGCGTGCCAGGAGGGCGAGCGACGTGTAATGTGGGGTTGGGAGGGTGTGTGCCTGTCTGCATGTTAATTATGTGGCGAAAAAGGCAAACTAAACAAAGAACACACGGAGCTGGGCTTTTTTTCTGGGGTTGTATGTCGATGGAGCGATGGACGGTGATTAGCGGAGGACTAAGAGAGTCAAGTGTGAAAAAGGGTTACTTCGGAACTAAGCTACATTTTATACACAATTTTTTATAAACTTGGAACTTGCCGGAAAGCGGAAAACACTTGTCTATGTTAGGAAAATATAATGAATACTGAGGCAGCTGGAACTGATTGAAAATTATAGTGTCATTGCTTGAAATAATCAAAGTTCAAAAGAACATTTTATATATTTCCCTTAGCATACTGATTTTTAAATCGCGAAAAAGCAGCCTTTTCCAAATAGTTATTAGGAGAAACCCAACGAAAAGTCCTTTAATAGCATTCCCAATTTCTCGCACTTAACTCCTTAATAAGTATAGTTTCCTCAGCACAAAACTTTTCATATATTCCTTTCGGAATCTATATGCCCGCCAAAGTGCACGTGAAAGTTTTGCTAATTAGTTGAAAGAATGCAATTGCAGTTGAAACTTTTGCCAACAAAATCCCGACTCGTTTCCACCTGCAGCTGGCACTCTGGCACCCTCCTGCTGCCTGCTGCCTGCTACCTGGTGCCGTAGCTCTTGGCCCACTTCATGTTATTGTTTATAACACATTTGCTCATCATAATAAGCAACATTTTCGTAAAAACATGCCAAGACAGTGGCGGCGCCATTAACCCTGTTAATGCTGCAATTATGCGGCAAGAATAATGTTCCAGGAGCAGGTGCTGTGTGGGGCAGGTGAGGCGGCAGTTACTGAGGCACACTGTTACTACAGTGGGTAACGGCCATAAATCCAGGAAGCCTTACCCGAAACTTCGGTGTGTGTGTGTTCGGGGAGACCAGTTCGGCATAATGATACTTGGGCGGCAGGGAAAGGAGTGAGCTGCTTCTCCTCCTCAGGAGCTGCTGGCAACTCAAATACAAAGTGGAGAATATACATACAATGGCACTAAGTTGTAAGTTTAATTACCCACATAACAGAGACATGAAAAAGGGGAGGCGATGGCGAAGGACCTCCTCAGGAGCAGAGCCATCGTCTAATTAGACAGACATGGTCTGTCGTCTGCAACTGGCAACTGGCACAGTTGGTCCGCCGGCTTAATATATAGGAGCTTGATTCCCCTTTACGATCGTTTTATTGTGTTCGGTGTCCGTGCGTGCACTATAATTGCATTCGCCTCACCTCTCACCTCTGGGGTCGGAAACTACTGCCACTGCCATCATATAAATCGTAAAAATGTTGAAAAATAATCATCATAAAAGACAAACAAGAAGCCATGCGGCACGCAAGGTGGGCCAGCTCTCCTGCGTCCCCTCCGCCTTCATATATATCCCTGGCGTTATTTAAGTTTTTATGTCCCTTCTTCGGCTCTCTGGGTGTCGTGTCCTTTGCCTTGGCTACACATAAATCATTTGACTTGTTTGCCCTGCCCAGCGCGGCGCCCCGCTTTCCTCTTCATTTACTCATTAGATTTGGGCCATTCGCCCAGTGTCTCGGTTTATGCTTGGGTTTTTGTCGCTTTCATAACACAAAGGACATAATAATATGCTTATTTCGAGAATACACCTTTTGTGTCAACAGAGCTTCGTTTTCCTCTCGTTTCGCCCTGCTCCTGCGTCAGCAGAATTCCCTGGAAAAATGAAAATGGAAGCAACAGCAACTGGCCTCGACGTTGATTGGCAGTGGCTTTCGGTCTTTGGGTCTTTTTTTCGGCTGGTTGCCTGCTATTTTCTTAATTTTCAACACATTTGCTTCTGCTCTGAGGCATTTCCTTCTGCTCAGCCACGCCTTCGAGGGCCGGACGACAAAGGAGTATCTATTTCGTGACAAAAGGCAACTTTAACTTTGCCCCAACTATAAGTTTTCTTTGGGCCAAGACTGCTTCTGCTACTGCCTACACCTGGCAGAAAAGTATGCTAACGCCTTGTAGCACGCACATGGCCTGGACTCAGCTGGAGTGTCAGGGAGCGAGAGAGGAGTGTATCCTTTGAGCCTTTTTGCGTTTCGTATGCGCATAACTTTGCACCTCGACCAGACGCCGCCGAAGTGCGTGCGACACACATTTCTGCACTGCGCAAAACAAATACCATTAAAATTGGACGGCAATTCGATTTTTATAGCTACAGTGACGCACATGAGGCAATAATTAAAAGATAAAGTGGGAAATGTAGGAAAAGGGTAGAATAGTTTGCATAATTAAAGTCCTGCACGTGCTGAAGGCACAGTTAATTGTTTACTATTTTGGCATTGTTTCTCAAGTTTTCTATTATAATCTCTTACTTACCTGCCTTAGGAATCAAACTCAGATATATCCTAAATGATCTGCAATCTTGGAAGATCCCGCCTAGCACATATGCCCTTCCTGTTTTCTCTCCGTGGACCCAACTTTAAGGATTCGCTTTAATTCAACGCACACAGTTTCCTTGAGCGGTTTTCCCTGTAATTCCCAGGAATAAAAGGGAGGATGGATGGTGGTAAATTCGGACGCATTGCTTTGACGACGACGACGACGCGTGGCCTAAATTGTTTCAAATTACAGGACACCGCACCTTGCCGCCTTAATCCGTAACTATGCCTGGTCTGTATGTCTGTATATGTGTATCTTCCCAGGCCGGTATGTGTGTTTGCCATTTCCGGCAGCTCATTTCCGTTTCACCTCAATTGGGTAAACCAGAAAAAATAAAAGCTTCTTCTATAAAACCCGTGTAGCACTAAAAAATCGCATAAAGGCAACTCCGAGGGGAGAGCACATGCAGCGCAGCAGCAGCAGCAGCAGGTTGTGCCCGGCTTTCACAGAAGGGTGCATAAATTAGAGAGTTAGACGGGGCTGGGATGGTGCTTTACGGGCTGGATGAGAGTGGCAAGGTTGCAGTTGACCGTAGACAGCTGGCGGGCAGAGACAGAGAAGACGCCAGCCGGTGGACTAGCCACCCCCGCTGGGCGGAATTGCGGGCAACACCTCAGCACTTATTTATGGTGGAGAATTTTAAATTCAAGCCAAGCCACCTTCGCTGCACACAGGCGCTCACTCCCTCACTCGCTCTCCCTTTCTGGTAGCCTCTAATTCGAAAGTGTGGCAAATTGCACGGCACAAAAACCCAGCCGAGCACCGCCGCTCCGCCGGAGGAAATTTGGCCCAAAAATTGCACGGTAATTGTAGCCGCTAAATTTCACTTTTGCTCGGGCTTTGCGCCAAAACGTGGAAGGTGGAGCGTGGAGCGTGGAGCGTGGAACGTGGATGGAAGGTGGACTGCCAGCCGGCAGCAATTGAGCGGTTACAACAGCAACAATGGCAACAACAGCGGGGGAAAAAAGTGAATTATGCGGCAGACTGAAGTTTGCTCGCTCGCCCCCGCGGGAAAACCAACCACCCCCGCAGCGCTAGCTACCTCATCTCATGACAGCCTGGCCGGCAGTTTTCATTTTTAAATTGGCGGTTTTATGTGCAATTCGAAATGGCAATGTACAGGAGTGTGTGGGTGTGTGGGGGGGTGTGAGTGTGTGTTTTCCGGCATGACTAATATTTGCACACACACACACACACACTTGCTGGCAAACACAAACACACGCCCAGAAAAACACACTCACACAGCCACAGACAGTCTGCTTGTTGTACGCATTAGCCAAATTTTATTGCACACTTTTGTGCGCTATTGCAATTTAATGTGCCCCTTTCCGCTCTCCTTTTAGGTCCTGCTCCTGCTCCTGCTCCTGCCTGCCATCTGCGCTCCGTGTGCGGTTTTATGCTTTACGCATAATTTTTGCGTAACAATTGAAGCACTCGCAATGCGAATGCAAAATTTTCAACGGTTTGAGTTGAGATTTATATTTTGCTATTAAGCCACATTTGCCCGGCAAAGGCAAACAAGGCGGCCAAGTCCTCGTCCCCCCTACTTACACACACCTCTACCTCTGCCCACCGCAAAGGGAAAGTTCATTTTTCATGGAAATGACTTTATATGATTATTCGTGTCGGCCCTTATAAGCGAACGAACGGTGCGTGACGGTACATTAAGGCGGCTTGAATGTCAGCGGTCGATGGGTTCTCACTTGGGATTATTGAGCCTCGGGCTTTCCTTGGCCGGAAAATTATTAAAAATTAATGTGAGGTATAAAACTTAATTTTAAAGTGTGCCCTAAGGTAAGATTTGTTCTTATAGCATACATGTAACATTTATTTTTACTGCTTTTTATTTATATTTTCTAAGCTGTCTTAAGAATCTCTCTGGATTTACCTAATTTTCTTACTAAAAACCTTATTAACCCTGTTAAAGCTGCTTTAAGTGCATTGCTTTTATGAAACGCACTGTAAATAACAATATACGTACTCATACGATATACGTAGGTATGGATATCAGCTCTGTCATTGCGGTTACCATTTACATTTCAAGCCGAGTCAAAGGAAAAGTGAAAGGTATTTGTTTATCATAAATACTTTGTCTTTCCCTAGGCCCGCTCCCTCTCGTCCACTTCCTGTCGTGAGTAATATATATTTATATATATACACATATATCGGAGCACAAATGAAGTGAATATTTTCTCGCATTGATTTCGGTTGGCGTGACTGCAGGAGGCCACACGGCGTATGCGTAATAAATATTGAATATCCATATGAAGAAGTTGTTTGGCCATAACTTTCCTTTGTCTTTATGTTCCCGCATGTGCGTGTGTGTGTGTATGACTGGGTGAGTCCTTTGTTTCAGGTTTATTATTTATTATAAATGACTGCACACACGGACCGACGGACGGACGGACGGACGGAGAAGAGAATCCCGCTTAAATACTGTTATTGAGTGCGCCGGAACCGACTCCGATTCCGATTTCGATTCCGATTCCGACTCCGTCTCCGAGCTGGGAGTATCTGTATAACTGTCGGACGGAGGAAGCGGGTCAATCGATTCTTTTCTTCTGTTTTTCCCCCTTTTTCTGTCGCTTCTGTAGGCGTTTCCATTGTCTGCACAATTTTCAAACACAAGCTGCGCTCTATCCGGGCACTAATTAGAAATGGGCTGTTCCTCCCACTCCGCTGGCCACGAACTCTGTCCGTCTGATTGCTTTGTTATCGCCTTCCATTGTGCATCGATTAAATGATGTGTTAATTCTGCACCCTTTCTGGCATGTATTTGGATAACATGCGGAAGAGCTTCGATGTGACCCTTTAAATCAGTCCATTCCTATGCATCACGAGCCGAGGACGGCGGAATGACTGCACTTAATGCAATTATTTTGGCATGGCACAAAGTTTTTTGTATGTCATAAAAATGGACAATAAACCAATTTAACTTTTGCAATATGCTGCTGCTGGCTAGCAACCCCTGGCAACACTTGGCAACCCCAAGAGGCCAACCGAAACCGAAACCGAATTCCGAATGCCGCCCCTTTCTCTGGGCAACTTTCCCTGCTGCTGCCGTATGCTTTCGGTCAAAATAGTTCGGTGTCCACTCTTAAAATCCAGCACAGAACGGGGGGCTCTCCCCCTAATTTCACGCTGTTCCATATTCCAAATATATATATATAAATTCCCCGGAAAAAAGGGCAAGAAGACGAACCACCACCACCGCTGAGTCACATGTGGGGTTAGGGCCAGGCAATAACTTTAATATATTTCACTACAATTATTTCTGACTGGCACACACACTCACCACCCCCTTTCAGCCTAATGAATGAACATATTTGGCCTGTTCATATTGTTCCAGGACTGTTGTTATCCTTGCGGTTGGTGTGTCTAACTGCGAGCGGATAATTGAAATCGAGTGTAAATAAGTGCACTGCCATGAGGTGTCTGTCTGGAGCTGGGGAGGGACGCTAAGTGCTCTTTCTGGAGATCAAAGTTTGCAGTTTATTACTTGCTCTAATGATTATTTATATTTATTTTGTCCTGGCTGGCACCAGAGGTCTGTGAAGGCCATGAATAATGAGTGAATGAAGTGTTTGTGTGTAGCAATAATTAAGGACCAGGCAGAGAGCTTTAGCTGGTAAAATGCCTATCAGATGCTGTTATGTGGCTTCTGTTTAATATTTAGTTTAGTTACGACTTATTTCGTCTTTTATAAATCTCGTTTGTACCTTTACATCCCTGAAAGCCATAATAATTATAATTATTCACTGTTTAAGCCTGGCCCTCGCTTATTTCATTGTTTAAAGTGTTTAATTAAAAACATACGGCTGACAACAAGGGCGGCGCAATATTGTCAGCTCTCTGGTGTTATGGCCATCGGGTTTTTCGCCATCATGTGTCAGTTGCAGTAGTTGCATCAGCAGCAACTGCCACGGGAGCAACATCGGTGGCAGAAGCAACATGCGTGCTGCTGCTGCTGCTTCCTGGCAACAAAAGCCGCAACGGTCATGTAAAGTTAATTAAATCAAGCGACATGTGTTTTAAATAAATTGAATAAACTCCGGCATTAACATAAAATGAAATTAATTTTAATAGGCTTGCCTGCCGTAAGTTGTTAAGCCAAAACTATAAACAAGTTGCCATTGTGTCGCCCGAGACCGAGCCGGGACCCGAAGAAAAGTTGAAAGACCAAAGTTTTAATGCCTCCTGTTTTTTTGGGGTTAATGCGTACAAGTGTGGCATCATTATGTTAACGAATTTATGGCAAACACCACACACAGACTGCCAAATTGGAATGGAAAACGTAAACTTTTATAATCAAATTTAGTGGCGCAGACATTTCTGGTTTAATTAATTTGTCGTCATTAACTTGAGCCGAAATGTGAGTGGCTTTGAAACGTGATGAGACGGGGATGCCGGAAAAGTCGGGCTCCTCTCTTTTGCGGTTGCCTCTCCGTCCTTGACGAGGCCTCTCTTCATTCCGTCGAAGGTGTCGAATATATACACACCCACGTCCTTTGGCTTTTGTTTAAGGCAACAAGAAACCGCAACTCGTGTGTGCCTGTATCTCTATCTCTATCTGTATCTCTATCTGTATCTGTATCTGTATCTGTATCTGTGGTTGTATCTTTGCACGAGTGTCCTTGTAAGCCCGAGTGGGCGGAGGATGTATATTACAGCGGTGCACCGCATCTGATCCGTGGTAAGGACGTCTTTTTGCATTAAGATATATGGTACATCCTGGGTGTGCGAGTGTGTCAAACAAGCGTTTGTACTTGCGCTGAATTATGTCTCCTGGAGTTGCAGTTACACGGGGCTAATGAATCCGAGGCCGAGTCCGCAGGCCGTAGGCCGTAGGAAACCAGGTCAATGCGATTGTAAATTATGGCTTAGCCCGGCTGATTCCGGATTTGGATTTGGCCCAAAAGGACACTAAACACACACACCGAACGGGCGAACAGGTATTTATAGCAAAAGCCACACACGGGCAGACATTTACGGGAGCATTTCCGGGAGCCTCTATTGATTTTCTTAAATTCCGCCGCAAGGCATGCCCCAGCACGTTGCGTATACGCCCCGTCTGCCGATTGTGCTTGCGTGTGTGCCTTCGGTTCGGTTTTGGGCAATTGCCGCCTCAACATGACTCCGAGGCAGCACTTGAATTGTGTGAATCTGCTGATGGACTTATGAAATCCAGGCAGAGCTCCTAGCCGCCACCCGCTGCTCCCTTTTATTTTTCTTCCCTGAAAATTGCTGCTTAATTGCTGAGCTGGGGTTGGCTAATTTAGCCAACTTCCACCTGCTGGTCGAACGTAAAAGTTTACTCGTTTTCTGCCCCCGAAAATGAAGCAGGAAAAGTAAAGGAAAACAGAGAAACAGGCAACTTTTGTTGGCTGCCAGCGCTAAATGCTCGAAATTCTTTAAGTTTACGAGAGGAATGAACATTTGTGAGCAGTTTTCATTTTCCTACTTTACGGCTGCTCCCCAGCCGTTTTCCTATGTTTTTATTTTTTTTTTTGGCTTCGCGTGCGTGGGGGAAATAAGGAGCCAAGTTTTTTGTGTGTACTTTTGCACCCCTTTTCCGTTTTTCCGCTCCTCCACAGCTCCTGCTCCTGCTTTTGCTTCTGCTGCTGCTGTTTCTATTTACGCAATGTCCGCAACTTTGGACCAAAGCCAGGTGGATTTCGGGGCCGGGGCCTTGCGGGGGGTCATTTCAGCGGCTGCCCCCCACAGCTCTCGCTAATATTCGCCATTAAACTTTTGCTTGTTTTTCTTTAATTAACAACGCAAACATCTGATATGCTATCCCGTCGCTTTTCGCCTGGCACTTTCCTTCTCATTTTCCCTTTTTTTACTTTGCTTTTTTGTTGCTTACTTTGGCGTCTCGCAAAACCTTTATGAAGTTGAAAATTTCCTTCTTTCCCCCTTTTTTTTTGCTTTGCGGGTCGCCGGAAAGTTTGAGCGCTTAAAACTCGCTTCTGTTTACATTTCTGCGGCTGGAAAATCCCTTCCCCGGACCAGACCCAGATTGGTGCGGAAATCTTCGGCGTAAACCGAAATTGTTTATGTAAATAAAAATGCTAAACAAAGGCGCATTTTCACACATAATAGCCGGGGCTTCCCCATAATTCCTCATGAGCATTAAAAAAGTTTCGCATTATAGCCCCCAAATAGTATTCGTTGCCGCCGCACTCTGTCGGTTAAAGCGGATTACTTTGTACACACTCATCCGATATGCGAAATGGGTTTTAATTATTCAGGGACAGAGCCGGGGAAAGAGCGAATCTGTGTCGGGCTAAGCCCGGCTTTCAGTCCATAAAAACTCCACTTGAAAACTAATTAAACACTAATAGTTGGACGAAAGAAAACAACAACAGCAGAAGAAAAAAAAAACAGAAATACCAACAAGAAGAAAAGCAAAATAAAACACATCTTAAGTGGCGGAAGTGACGGTCAAGATGGGGGCTTCGCCGAGCGGCTTTCAGGGGTTAGGGGAAAGGGTACGAGAGGTCCTGCAATTGAACAAACACAAAACGAAGACCGTGCAGAAAGGCGAAAAGTTTTTAATTTTACTCCGAGCAGCACTGGCGGAAAAGTAAAGTACAAGGAAGCACAGGCTGCTGCGCGCGAATGAGTCTATAAGTTGGCAACACCCGCTCCTGTTCCCTCCCCTGATCCTGCTCCTGCTTTGACTCCCGCTCCTGCTCCTGAAACCCTATCAGCTTCACACAATGCGGAAGAGAAATGTCTTGCCGATGAAATAAAACAATGGCAAAACAATAGCAATGCGAACGAGTCCTGGGTGCCAAATGGCCACGAAGCTGGCGAGTAGCAAGCGGGACGAGGTCCCGGGAAATCAAGAGGAGAAAAGGGATAACAGACGTCGCCGTCGGAAGTGGAGCGAAATGGCAAATCAAGAAATGTAGAAGGAGGCGTGGGCGGGCAAATCCGCTTAAAGTGAAAATTATTCCTTTTGCCCAAAAAAGGGAAACCCCCTCCTCAGACACATACACACATTCGTTTCGGCTTCTTGGCATTCGCGGCTATGTAAGCTGTTGACTTATTTCGCAAAGTTCGATCCCGACCCTCGGCTGCCATTGTTGCGAATAGTTTTGTATGCCGGAGCTTAGCCGGCCGGGAATGCCAGGCCCACCGAACAAAGTGAGGCAAACGTTTAGGCTATTTTATTTGTATTCCGCCTCTGGCCCTGTCTGAGCACTAGGAAAAATATTTCTTAAATAGGCAAGGTTCTTGTATTTAACCAGAAACTAGGAAAAATGTTTTTAGGAAGCGTGTTAGGATATTAATATCAAGGTTCTTAAGGCGAAAACAGTTTTCTTTGAACTCTCTTGATATTTACTTTATAAAAATGCAATCTACTTTTAAGGCCACCAAAATTGAAAGTAAATATTTCAACAACTTGAGAAACTCTTCATATATGAGCATTTTTAATTATACTTTAAAGTTTAAGCATTGTTTTTATTGTTATTTCTAAGCAATTATTGTTTTCATTTTATTCTAAATACACTATCAAAATGAAAAAGTCGACAATTTGTTCCAACGAAGACAAATGCTCAACAAAGGCCGTATTAAATTCACTACAACAATCGCTATTGTTGACTTAATATAATAATTACAAAATAAATAAATATCTCTAGGAAATATCAGGGCTAGTATACTTATTAATAATAGAGTTAGAAAAGACAAGTATCTCACAGAGGATGCAGGTATATAAAAAAACTTTAGAAAAAATATGTGTTAGAAAAAATATGTGATTTTCATGATTTAAGAATGTTTGTCAGAATATTTCAAGCTCTTTTTCTAGATGTCATTTCTTGGAATTTTCCCAAAGAACCTATAAGTCTTTCCTCAGTGTGCAAATAATTTCGGGACTGATTAAGTAGCACCTAATCCGACCGCAAATTAGGGGACTCCTCGGACAGCCTAGCCAAGCATTCAGTCACTCACTCACTCACTTACCTCTCCTGAAATGGCGAGATGAAATATGCAGGGGAGCTGGTAACAGCTGGGCAGCGACTTACCTTTGTGGTGGCGCAGGTGGTGGCCGGCGGCGGAGCCCGTGCAGCAGGGCGGCTCGTAATACAAATTCCAGGTGTTCTCGTAATCCGCCCGGGCAAACTCCACGCGAATGAACTGCGCGCCGAGGACGAGGAGCAGGGCGCTGAGGCTGCTGAGGCGATTGAGGAGCCGGTGGTTCCTCCCCGTGGCACACATGCTGCCTAATCCAAGGTAAAGTCTTGGCTTAATTCTGTTTCTAAAGGAGCGGTCAGAGTCGCACACAGGTTGTTTCTTTTCCTTCCCGAAGGTTGATTAAGTTGTCTCTGTTAATTCACTAGTTGAGCAAACTTGAGCTGGGCATGGCGATCTTCCGGATGCAGCGATCTTCCCATTACATAGACACGCACACACAGTCTCGCTTCGAGTCGAATTTCGTTCAGATTCTCGTTTCCGTTTTCGCTTACGTTTCCGTATCCGTTTCCCCTGTTCACGCGCACTTCGCGAGCAGCAGACACGAACTGAAGGCTTTCGCCACGAGGAAGTGTGTTAAATAAACACACTCGCAGGCGTTCGCTTCGCGGCGACTTCGGAAAACCTCGGCTGCTCGGACCTGCAAGAGCGTGGAAAATTTGAGAGCATTATTGTGTGTTGGGTTCGTGGGAAAAGCGGCGCAGGCGCAGGGCGAAAATTCCCTTGCGCTGAGTGGATTTCCCAGTAATGTTTGTGTTTATGCCAAGTGTATTGAACTCATTTGCAACGGGCAATGTGCAACGTGCAGCGTGTGCAGCGTGCAACGGAGTCTGCAACGGCCGCATTTTCAAGGGTAAATGCAGCAGACACATTCAAGCTGAAGTGCATACAGGCCGCCCAACACCCACCGGGGGCTCACCCCTCCTCCTGGCAGAGCCGGACAACCCAAAGCGAGAGCAGACGGCTAGACGAGTGAAGGGTTTCCGAAGGAAAGGGTAAGCTCCTGGCTACACTCAGCACTCTCGCCCCATCGAAATCCCAAGGAAATCGTTCTTAATCGGTTTTCGGTTTTAAAACTGTTCCCATTTGGGGGAAATATTTGCAACATATTTTTTACATTTTAAAAAATTAATTTGCAATGATTTTGGGGCTTAGAAAATATTATTGCACTGACAACTTCTTAAGTTGTACGGCAAGGATTTTTAGCACAAATATTTCTATATTATTTCATTTTAGGAATGTGGAAAAAAATTCTATGACATATTTTAGCAACCAATTTAATTAAAAATTGGTTCTCTATTGGCAAAATTTAATTTTTTGTTGCATTTTTCTGTTGCCACATTAACTGATTTAAAATCCTTAGAGATTTCCATGGCATTCCTGAAATTCTTTATATTATCAATATTTCTGTTCATTTTCTCTTACTTCAAACAGTAATAGATTCAGATTACCATACCTCAGAAAGGCCTAACTTAAGATCCTCCTATCGCTGCATCCTTCCACCTTAGAATTTCTAATTTTATGAAGGCTATTAATTTTTTTGAGTGCCCCATGACAGAGAATCGCAGCATTGAGCCTAGCAGACGCTGCACTTAAAGTATGCTCGTGCATTATTATTTATGCATATGCTGGTAGTTGTTGTATGTGTCTGGGAAACTCTCTGCTTTTCCTCTGCTTTTTTCAACGCTCCGCATCGCGCAGCGCAGCGTCGCGTGTTTCAATTTGCAATGCAACATTGTATGCTGCAAAAAGTTCTCTAAAGCCAGACATAAGTCACTCAGACAGGCCCTGCGGGGGCGGCGGCGGCGGTGAAAATAGGGGTAGCAGTAGGGGCTGCGACTGTCGGCCAGACACAGTCGAGCCCAAAGACAATTAGGCATTGTGGTGTGTGTGTGGGGGCAGAGGGTGTGCGGTGGTAACCTTCAGACAGCCGGGTCCTTCGAATGTCTTTCAGCTTACTTTTACCCGTTTGACTCGAGAGTTATTCTCTGGAGTTGCAAGGCGGCGGTCAGGGATCGGCCGAGGACTCTGGTCAGTTTGGGACAGGAGCAAAGTTTTCCAGGATTCCTGCTAGACAATTGTGTGGCAAGTCAAGTGCACTGGGTAAAAATGGTTAACTAATCCATGGATTTAATGGTTTTCCTTTGGGCTTAAAAAATGTTGTCCAATGGGTAAGTATTTTATTAAATAAAATCTCTGGTATACATAAAATACTCTACATTTAAAACTGATTCAAGACTTCTATTTTAAGAAACTTTTTCTCTCCTATTCAAAATTTCCTTGAGCCTGATTCCCGATTCTCAGCCATAATGCCATATGGCTTCAATTTCCCTTGCAGACGTCAAAGAAACCGGGCCAAGAAGCAGCCGGCACCCACACACACCTGTCGTGGCCAACGAAACGAGCTCCACAATTGCCTTATAAATGCCCTCAAACTTTGACTAAGCCAAACGAAAAACTTTGATTAATGTGCGCTTAAAGAGGAACCAAATACGTGGAAAAACCTCAACGGGAAGAAAAAACAGCTAAAGAAGCGGCAGGAGCGACAGCAGGACAAGGAACTAAGGCGGGCAGGCAGGCAGGCAGGAAAAACAAGGACAAAACTTTTCATAACTTAAAGCCAAAAAGGACAAGGAGAAGGTGGCCTAAACGGCGTGCAGCCAGCGGCTTCTTAGCCAAAGCGCAGTACAAAAACTTGTGCAATCAAGACGGGTTAGCAGGATGGCTGGCGCACAGGGGCAAGGACGGCGGCGGACGCGGCGACGGCAAAAGGTTCAAGGCGCCGCACAACAATGTCAGGGACCCGCTGGCAGGACGAAGGAATCACAGCGCGAAAGCGTTAAAAAAGCGAATTGTAAAACAAGCAGCAAACAAACGAGCAACATTTGCTCTGGGGGCTGGCTGGGTACCGGGTACCGGGTAGCTGGTACCACACCCCCCATTTCCCACATTTCCCGCATTTCCACACACAAAGTAGCCACACGATCCCAAACACAGGACCCGCCTTGGCGACCCCCCTTAAAGTTGGTTAATAGAAAGTGTAATTCGATGCATTTAATGTTGGCAACGGTTGCCGGCGCTGCTCAATGGAAATCAGTCTACGCTTTTCCCCCAAGTATCCTGTGGAAATTGGCAGGCCCTGTCGTTGTCTATTTTCTTGATTTCCTTTTTTTTTTTTTTGTTATGAGTTTTCATTGCATCCTGGCAATGTCCTGCACTGCCGTTCCTGTTTGAGTTGCTTACCTAATCCCTGCAAACAAGTTAAAAACGTTGTAAAACAAACAACAGTACAGAGTGGGTGGGTTCGATGGTTGTGTCTGTGGGTTTTACTGCCGCATACTTTTTCGGGGGTTACGAAGGGAATGGGGAATACAGTAAGTACTTCCTATGGTGATTTTTGAGGGGCATGCATATAAATTCGTTCAGATTCTTTGATTAAAATTAGTCTAATAATAACATTCTAAGTAAAACCTTAGGCAAGTATCTTGGCTTCCAAAAAAGCATTTCTTTCAGCTCTAAAATTGTTCAAATTTCTTGTATATTTCTTTAGCAAAGTGTGTCAAAAATTATTAGCAACTTTTTTATGTCTTTTATTTACGATTCCAGTCAGGGAAGCTCGACTGTATATATTTTTGGGGAGTGGATAAAAACGAAGCGATTTTGACTGACATCGAGTGCCATGAGAAATACAAACAATCAGGCCGAGGCAGACAGTTGCATTCCCTGAGCCACCAGCCACCCTTCGTTCACCCCACCCCTCCGTTTTCCACCCCTTCCATTTCATTTTCCATCCCACCACCCCCCTGTGCAGGGTAACCTCAGCAACCTGCGGAGCGTGCCGCAGCAATGAAAACGAAGCGACAGCAATGCTAATAGAAATTAAGCGAAAGTTAGTCAGAGGGTGAAATCGGACTCGAGGCCAGGAAGCGGAGATGCCGAATGCTTTTCCTCCCGCTGCACCACCCACCTCCACCTGAACCCCGCTGAAGGTCGCCCCTGCAACGCTTGCTTTCATTTCGTTTAGCTGCCTTTTATTTGCGACTATTTACATTTGCTTTTATTAATCATAAAAAGAGCGAGACCAAGAGGAATATTTTGCTGAAATTGCCAAAAACGTTGACGCGGCTCGTGACCTCCGTCTGCCGCCGGATTCCCACCCCTCCTCCTCTGGGCTGGCTTAGTGTCCTGGCCGGGTCCGTGCCTCCTGGTCTGCGCTGCACGAAAGTGCAATTTGATTTTAATGGCGGCAAAATGTTGAATTCTAGTCGCATAGCCAGACACAGACGGAGGACCAACGTTGCTCGGTCCCCGATCCACGCTGCCATATCCCCTTAGCTGTTGCTTCCTGCCTGCAATCAGGAGCCATTTGTGTTTGTCGTTGATCCTCCTGGTGCAAGGCTCACGCACGTGCACTCAGGGAAAAGAAGGGGGAGTTTAATACAAAGAATAGTTTTAAGTCTTGGAAAATGTATGAAAATGTAGAGAGAACGATTTAAGTGCTTCAAAAATAGTTCCTCCAATTCCAATTCCTACAATATTTTAAGTTTGTTTTCTAACTTTTTGGAACTTATGAAGAGGTTCTTTAATTGTATAATTTTTTTAACTAATTAGACTTCTGAAATTCATTAACTGCTAACCAAAAACCTTAGCCTTTTTATGCAGAGACTAAAGTCTAAGCTTTGACAGACAGCACAACGTCTCAGGCATATAAATAATTTATTTAAAAAATAAGTTTAAATCTACTGTACTTATAATTCAAACTCTTTGCTCTAGAAATACAATTCTTTTCGTAAGAAATAAATTCTTCTCACAAGTTTCAATAACTTTTCTTGCAGTGCACTTGCACACACTGTCACACTCCCCCTGGAGTGTCGTCTGCCAGGTTCCGTTTTGCATTTTGATTGTTTTTTACGAGTGAGTATGAGTGTGTGTGTCGCCTGGAGTACGTGCGTGCATTTGTTTGTTTGTTTGTTTGTTTGCGCCGAATGTTTGGTCGAGAACTGAGGCAAACAACCGCTCGTCACTGTCATTAACGTCATTGTGGCTCCGGTCAGGAGGAGCAGGAACAGGATCTGGCCCAGGGTCCCTGGCCGGTGTGTGTCTGGCAATCGAACGACGACCGACGACGGACGAACGACCAGCGCGTCTAACAATTTAAATTATTCAAATGACATTCTTCCACTGGTTTTGCTGCCTCTCTCCCTAATTACATTTGGCCAAGGTTTAGTTCAAGGTGGAAACAGGCAGAGAAAGAGCCATGAAAACTATCAATTATTCATTTATTTTCACTTAATTGACTGAAATTTCAGGCGACACACGCAGCGTATCCACGCACAAATGCCATTTGCATTTTGTTCTCCTTTATTTTTTGGACACGCCCTCGAAGGAAATTTATTGCCAAGCATTGACCTCTAGGGGGGAAAATGGAAATACATGGTTTAAATCTAAAAATAGATGCGAATTTTATAGCTGAACTTTGGTGGTAATTACACTCTGACATTAGGTCTGAAAAATTTAATTATATATTTTTAAAGTTTAAGTAAATTCTGTATTCAAATAAAAGGGAAACCACTGATATTTTTAACACATATTCTTACTCTCGAATATATTCAATTTCCTCAAGATCTTTGTTGTTAAAGAAAGTATTGTATTTTGTTAATTTTTGCCCCACTGTCCTTCGTCCAGAAAACATTAAGAGCGAGTCTCTGGTTTGAGGCCATCATTGGCCTTTGTTTGCTGATGTTTGCAGAAAGTCAAGTCCGGGGTTGAACCTGCCTGACTGTTGGCGAGTCCTTGATAAGGGTTTCCCAGCGGCACGCACATGCCCCCACCCCTCGGGTCGTCACCAGGAAAACCCCCTCAGGGCTCACAATGCAATGCTGTGTGCATGGGCTTAACTCTAGTTTATTTGTTAATGGTTTATTTATTAATTCCTGCGGATTATCACATCAGACAGACATTGCCCATGGCAACGAGATAAGGCACGAATGGACAACGGAAATCCATATGCCATTTAGTCGACGTTGCCGACGGGGGGTTGGAAAATCGCCGGCAACGGAAAATGCTTATCGCTCGGCAGCTAATTCACGCCCCCGCCAAAGTCTTGAGCAAATTGCAAATTTGTGTCGAACACTTTTGGCATCGTGCATTAATAATGGATAAGCAGCCGCCTTGAATAGTTTCCCACATATCCTTTATCCTCTTAAAAGTGCCAGAAACATGCGTAGACAATTTCCTCGGCGGCGAGTCGGCGGAGGCAATCCGGAAATTTGAAAATTTTCAAGCACAAGCTCTGCGAAAGGGAAAACTGCACGGCGAAGCTACAGGAAAATGGGGAAGTGGGAGAGGGAAAGCTCTTCCAGGAGTGCGTTTGACAGGCTGTGAGTGTTCAGGCGTGTGTGAACTTCCGCACATGCACACAAACACACACTCAAAATTGAAGAAAATCAGGCGGCAGATTCCCACTCATTCGAGAAGAAACAAATTTTCCAAAAACCCGAATATATATAGCATACAGAAATGAACGGCAAATACCCAGCAATTAGCAAATAAAATGTTTCAACTAAAATTTCAGCAACCCCCAGGAAGCGAGTTCACAGAAACGGGAGTGGAAATCGAGCAGGGGGAGGCGGAATGCCATGGGGTAGCCGAAAACCTTTTAAAGTATTCAATAACATGAAAATGCCAACCCTGCTCCACAATAAACCCCGCCGCTTGCTTCTATTTCAACCTGATGGACGTGACAACAAATTGAATTTCTCACGCCTTCAGATTCGGTTGCTACAATATTTTTTCGGTATTTTTAAAACTCGCTGCGAACCCGACCCAGTCCAACCCTCTTGAAGGCACATAAATGTCATCAAGTTCATTCTAAGCAAAGGTTATCGGTGGAATGTCATAAAATAGGAGTAGATGTCCATAGAGCGCATCGAATTTCCATGACCGTTATGTTTAATATTGAAACGGCCAGGAATTCTGATTATTTAAACTCCGTCCTTAGCCATAATCGTCAAAAATAAAGCCACTTAGCCTATGCCCCTGCCTCCGGAAAATAAAACAAAATTGAATGTCAAATTCATACTCGAAATTCAAATTCAAATTCAGACTGTGCGGCATGGCATGAGTCTGACATTGAAATTTGCATATGCCACGGCGGCGCTTACGTGTTTTGTTTGCTCTTTGTTTCTGTTTTATTTTTTGTTGTTGTCCCCAACCCCCCAAAATGTCAATGGGGTTGGTTGGTTGGTTTGTTGGTCTGTGTCTTGGTGGGGGGCAAAGCGTGGCGTCCTTTGAAGTGTGCCAGCATGGCGCTTAGCTGCTGATAATCCTTTTTAAATAAATTTGTTGGCACAAATCGTTATGCCAGCCACACACCGAGGGGGGCCTTGAAAACGCACCTTTTCTGGTTTACATTCATTTTCCTTTTTTATTTGCTGTTGTAGCTTGCAACCCCTTTTCATCAGGACTGCGTTTTGCTGCCTCCCCCGGACACTTTTCACTGTTTTGCTAAGCATGTTAATACACAGGAAATTAAACACTTATACGGAAGTCATTGAAAAGGCAACTCCCATACATGATGCACAGGAAGAAAATCTAGTAGAGTGTGTATTCTGGAGTGTCCTTTTAAAATGAGTACTGAATGAGGGTATAGATCATCAAAAGTCATATAGATTTAATATATTTTTTATGGCATTAGAGAGGAGGCTCAAACAAAAATATCTTAAGCTTGAATTTCTTAAATTGAAGTTAAGCAAGTTATTTAGAAATTCAATATCTTTATGTACTATAATTAATAAAGAATTTAAAAACATGTTCGCGATTTTATTGTTAAAAGAACTTTCCATTGAGATATATATCTCTAGAGATATAAACCTAACCAATTAAGACCTCCTATAGTTTAATTTCAATTCTACAGTAAACTTAGACCCTTGAAATATGAAATTCCCAGAAGGTAGGGTCATTATTCCTCAGTGCATCCATCCACATGCATGAAGTGGAATTCGAAAAGCGTCTGAGCATTCAATTATGCACAGGACAATGGCGCAATGGGGCCAAGGTAACAAACGGGCTTATGACGGCCGTTTTCACTACAACTCGGATGGCACTGAGGAGCGGGCCGTGATAATGATGATGATGAGCTGGATGATGAGGATGATGAGGATGATGCTCTCGGTGATGTACATGGAGGGCACCCTTAATAGACACCCCCAAACACATTAACACAGAGCCACAAGAGCGAGAAACAAAAACCCACAGCCAGGCGGAGGCATGAAGAAAATTTCATTTAGTTTGCACTAACACGCTGTCAACAAAGGGGGCGGGAAAATGTTTTAGGGGCGGGGCAAGCTGAGTTTTCCCTTGCCGGCGAACTTAAGCGATTTTGCATTTCATTACGGCTTCCCTTTTCTGTGTCTTTTTTTTGTGGTAAGCTCTCAGAGCAGAGCGGAGCAGAGCAGACAAAAACTGAAGATAAACACAAATACATAATCCAGGAGGGCAGGCACACAAAAAGGGTTAACCCCCGGCAGTAGCCCCATCGAAATCCCAGAGCCACTATCCGTTCTCCTTCAGCCAAATCTGTTTTGTTGGTAACGGCTTGAGTTACTTAAATACTTTGTGCGGCGCATTCGAGCGCAAAATGAGGCACGGATTGACCCCCACAGGATTGTGTTATAAGATAATTGCTTAAAAGGATAAAATCCAAAGGGGACAGGGGCAGAGGACACCGACAAAGGGGGAGTAGCTCTCCGCGTAGACCAGCCCCATTGTGACGGACACGTAGCGTATGTAAGCGGGGATTTCTGATTGCCGGCGGAGTAAAGTTTCATTAAATCGTAAATTGCCATAATTCAACGATTTACATTAGCCGCTCTTTAAAATCAGCGAATTACGGCCCGGGGTGGGATAGGGATAGGATGCAGCGGTATCCGGGCTGTCCCTGATCCCGGGGAGCGGAGGCCAACAGCCAGACATCGATTAAATTGCGCAACAGAATGAAGCAATAAACATTTAGAGGGCTCAGGACCCCGGACGCAGCGAAGTCAAGGACCAGGACCAAAGCCCAGAGCACACGACAAAAGCAGAAAAATTATCGCAGTGTGTGTGTTACACGATGTGGAGTCCACTTAAAAAAAAAAAACTAAGCAGAGCCTCTAAGTTAATAAATTATGAAATTGATATATGATTATCAAGGAAATTTCTATAACTTGTAGAAACAAAATATTTTTTTGTATTTTTTAAGAGTACGTGGACTGGAAAGTCAATATTTCATTAATTTTTCTTAGAATTCCTAAATGATTTTTTGTAATAAAACCTATATATAATAAATAACTATTGTTGAACATATTAAAATAAAATAATATTAATATTTTATTCTAAATGTTATTGTAAACTATTAAAATCTTGATTTTTGACTTATTTTTACAAAGTACCTATATTTTAGGCTCATTCTCACCCCCCCCCATAATTCTTAACTGATTATAGTGTTAAAAAGTCGTACACCATTCAATAATACAAAATAAGTCAATGATAATGTATGTTTCAAATTCTGTTATTTAATAAATATTAAATACAATTATCTAAAAATATGAACAAATATTTCCTTTTGAAAACATTTTCCATGAACCCATAAACAATTTCTCCAATATGTACCACGAACATTGCCTTCAATTGACTTTGCCATATAATAATCTCTACATAACCCTCATATTACTCAAATTTAAACCCAATTTTTTCTGTCAGTGAACTGTTTGTGTGAATATTTGCCAGTGGGTTAAACGTGTGCACATCGACATCCGCATCAAATGGCCAAGCGACGTTTAGCAGTCGATAAAGTCATTCAGTGCAGCACGTGAATGCCGGCTAAGTTATGCCTGTGAGCGTGTGTAGTGTGTGTGCGATGTGTGTGCGTTTGCGATGTGTGTGTGCCAGCCAGCCCCGTGGTGACCCCCCGGTTCGGCGTGGCTCATTTTACGCTTTTGTGATAAAGTAATCAGCTGATGCCGCCGGACAAAGTCCGGGGAGAGATTGCCATCGATGGATGTCAACTGGGGCCACGACACTGACCATCGGTAACCGCAAAATGTTTATTGATTTTACACAGCCAACACACACACACAGAGCGTCGTTATAAAATTGATATGAAATGCATTTTGTGCGGTTAAATATTGACAAGAATTATATGTAAACTTTGTCGAATTTATTTACCAAACAAATAGCAGGGAGAAAAAATGTGTAAAATAAATCAAACCAAGACCAGTCATGCCGAATTGGCCAAATCAAAACAAAAATCGACAAGAGAGAGAGAGCCCGGCTTGTACCATCAAATCAAAATAGTTCGGCCAAAACAAATAGGGACATAAAATGAGGGGACTCTTGGGGGGTGTGTGTGTGTCCTCGAAAAGCCTCTCTGGACAGCCGAGCGTCTAGACAGGATTGCATTTCGGCCATGGCCAATAAAGCAAATGCGAAAAACACTGGTCCTACACTCGTACACTAAAAATTAACAACGGCGGCGACACGTTTCGGCCAAAACGAACCAAATAAAGCCACCGAAAATGGGGGAAAATGCGGGGAAAATAGAAAAAAAAGGGGGAAAAGTAAGAGAAAGCGAAGGGCATAAACCAAAAGACAGACAACTGACAGACGACTGCCAAAATGGAATAAGAAATGGCAATGAAAGTAATAAAAATCCACGAGTGAATGGGCCAAAAGAAAAGGGGCCGAGGGAGCGACAGAGCGAGACTGGGAATGAATGAAAATCGGAAAATGCTAAGCAAACACACGGCTAAAACGGTCTGCGAAAAAAAGGAGGATAAAAAAGAATATAGGAACAAAACCTGGGACATAACTCCGAGTGGCTGTAAGTGTGCGTGTGCAGTGAAATAAAAACGCAACAATGCGCAATCATCATTATCGTTAAAAGAGGCGCTTACAGAACTAGACAAATTGCCACTTTAGAGGGAACTCTGCTGGACCCGGCCAAAAGCCAAAAGGCTCAAAGTGGCAACAGCAGCAGCGGCAGCCACAGTAACAACATCAGCAACACTTGCTGCTGGAACAGGAGCAACATCAAGAGCAACAAGAGCGGAAGTTGGCGGCCACAACGTGCCAAGCGGGGCCAAGCGTCTATAATGACCTCTGGGCGAATGGGCCAACACGCACACACACACACAGCAGAACTGGCCCGCATAAAACCAAAATGGCGCACATTAGAGACCCGACTCGACCCGGCCCCCACCGCAGAAAAGTATGCTACGTACGCCTGGCCATTTCAGGCCAAAGACCAAAAAAGCAACAAGCCAGCTCTTCAAAATAACGCAAAAAATATAACGGCAAGTAGGAGAAAAGCCCTGGGAAAAAAACCATAACACTCATAATCAACTGCCGCCGACTGAACAATGAATGGAATCAAACAAACCCAAACAGAGAGAAGCACAAGCAGCCCAGCAAGTTCAAGGTTCGCAGTCGTCTCATTGCTGGCTTTTGTTTCAGCCATTGGAAAAGCATAGGCCAGCACTTTTTTGGCCTTAATTATAGGCACGCACACTCGCCGAAGAGTCACAAACACATGAAGGGGCACAATTATGTGGGGGCACAGCAGCAACATACAAGCGCAGCGGCAACATGAACCTCAGATTCGTTTTTCAGGCACGGAAAGAAATGTGTTTGGCTCAAAGCAGGTGCTGAAAATTAAGCAAGTCTAGTAGTTGAAATACTAATTTAAATAGAAATAATCATAAAAATAATATTAATATAAAAAGTTCAGAGATTTTTTCTTGATTTGCTTACTGATCTTAAGGTAAATAAATTAAAATAAACACTTTTTGATTGAAAGCTTCTAGCTTTTAAATAAAACCTTTCAATTCCGCATGCTTAGGTTTTCCTAGAATATATTTTTTCCAGACTTCTCATGATTTTCCCTCTCATTAAGCTCACCCAACACAGCTTTCAGTGTTTCAAGGACTCTCCCTTGCCTTTTTTGCCTGTATGCTTGGTAATTTGCTGGCATCTAAATGCTTTCCAAGAGCTCTCATTAATAGGAGGGTTAGGAGCCATGCTACCCTTTTACCCTTCTTAACAGCTTTGATTGCTGCTCTTTCACTGGATTTTCCTGCTGCTCCTGGTGCTGCTGGTGCTCCCCATGCAATGGCGACAGCAATTATTGTTACAATTAAAAAACCATTAGGCGTAATTTGGTTACTTTTCTGTAGCTCCTTTTCTCGGCCGTGTTGTGTGTTGTGCTAGTATTTGTTTGATTGAGCCACACGACACTTCCGCTGGGAAGGCGCCGGAAAACGCAATGAAAACATTAATTTGCCGCCTAAGAATCAATAAGGGAAAAAGTGCGGCGCGTATTGCCGAGAATAACTAATCCCCTGGCTTAGGTATTTACCCTCGATTTCAAATATTCATGGTAATAACGCAGAAATTGCTTAATTCCATTTAATAAGCTGAAAATGTCTCTCTCGCTCCTGCAATTGATTGTGTACACAAGGTGGGTAATTTACTGGCCTTCCGTCCCAAGAATGTTACCAACTTTGAACTTAACTATTTATGAAAATGAACTTTGGCTCCCATTATCGCATAATTTCCTCAGTCCACGGAAAGGCGAAAAGACCAAAGGGAAAGTTCAGAACAATTTCTGAAAACGTTTTTCCACTTTTTCTTTGAATTCTTCTTCTTTTTCGACAGTTTTTTCTCGTTTTCTATTCGTTTTCCACTTCTTTTTTTTGCCGTAACACACATGCAACATGCCACCGGGCAGAATGGCCGCAAAGTGATGGGCCTAGGCTGCCATTGATTGGCAGCTGTCTCACATGGCACCCGCTACCCCTAATCCAAGGCAGGCCCTTCCTTTATGCCACCAGCTGAGTGTCAAAGGCGCTTAAACGCTTTGAGCATGCCGCCCTGCCACTGCCCCTGCCACTGGTCTCCGCACTTCTGCACTCCTTCGTTTTTGGCCAGGTTCCCTTGGCCTTTTTTCGGCTCTGGCCAATCTTCTCAGGTTCTTTTGTGCCGAGTGAACGCGGAGTGAACAGGGCTGAAAACGCTTTTTGCGCCCATTGCATTTAATACTCTAACTGGCCAAAAGGGGAAAATACAATTGGTGGTTTTTCCACAGCTAACGGGAATGGTTCTACTGTCGTGTTAATTTCCCAGGAAGTTTAATAAACCTAATAAAGTCCAGCAAAAACGTTGTATGTTCTTTTACTCATACTTTTTACTTTTTCTACTCAAATAATAAACCTTAGTTCCAGTCTAAATTTTTTACATATTCACAGAGCTTGGAAAACTTTTTTGTTAAATGAAATGCACATTAAAGTTAGGAAAGGATACTATAATTATTTAATGCGTAGGGATTTTTTAAATTATTGATTAAAATCAATTATTGATTGATTACTAATAACATACAAATTATTTCCAACTTCTAGGTCAAATATTTTGTACAAGAATCTAGAATTGGAATAAAAATTAAGAAAGTTCTTGCACGAAGACTGAAAACTAAAGCCCTAGAAGCTCCACTCTTGTTAATTTTAATTAAATTGAAGCATTAAATAATTGATTGGACCAATTAATGTTATTAATGGCATTGATAGCCATCGGAGTATATTAATTTCTCCACATAAATAAAACTCTTATTAAAATGTTGATGTTTTAAATGTGAATAACTACTTCCGGAAATAATTATAAATAAAGCTGTCGAAATGCAAAAAATATTTTACTTCCAAAAGTCATCATTAATTATGTTATCATTTATTAATACAAGCTTCTAGAAAATATTTATTTTACTTCAAAGTGTAAAATATTAAAATTAAAATGATTATTTTAAGCAAAGTGTTTATTAATTACAAATATGCAGTTTATATACTCATCATATATCTCCTTTTATATGAAATACTTGAGATACTTAAACATTGTCATAAGGACAACCTGATAATTACTCAACAAATATTCTTCCAATTATAATTTACCTAATAAAATAAATATAATTTCATTATTAAGAATATGTAAATGATCTCCAGTGACACTAAAATGTTAATGCTTTTCTTTCACCATAAGTTTAGCTCTTTACACCACTGAAAGGGCATTTAACCTGCGACTCTCTTCGCGAAGCTTAACCCTCTGCAGCGGTTCTCCGCTCATAATCCCCAAAAAACAGACGGCGGGTCGGAGTGCTTTTGAAGTTCTTTCTGTTGTTGTTCTTGGTATGCAGAGGCGGGTTGAAAGGGGCCGGAGGGGGCAAGGGCATGCGAAACAACCTCGACATGCGATGCAATCGCTGGCTCTTTTTTTGTCGACCAGCTTTTGTGTCTTGGTAGCGTTTTTTCGCGCTGGTCGCGACCAGGTGGCTACTGTTACTGCAGTTTGGCCAAGATACTGCCGCTGCTCCGAGACAAAAAAAGGCGAGAGAATTGCGCTTAGAGCTCTTCTAAGTGGCAATAACAATTTGGCCGTTTGCATTCGCAATTTATGCGCTGAATGGGCCAACTCGGCTGCACTGCAATGCAAATGGCAACAACTGATGACCAAAAATAACTTCTCCTTCTGCTGCTATGCTGGCTTTTTTCTGTATTTTTTAGCCTTTCAGCCTGGCTGAGAACGGGTTTGAATCAACAACTGGTCAGCCGCCAGCCAGGCAGGCAGCGGGTAATGCAAAGTGAAACAAGCTTGGCAGGTAACGCTCAGGTGGGATTCTGATTGGAGGACAGGGGGATCTCGGATTTGTATATTCACCTCACTGGAAACTGTTCAGTCTGCGAACGGCTACCTGGCTTAATCACCGACGTTTCTTCGCTGGATATTCTTGCACTTTTCACAATATATATTCACGAGTTTTCATCTAGGTTTTTGTCTGCTATTTTTCACTTTTCCAAATTCACGCTCACCAAAAGTACCGTGAAGGATGGGATGATCGCTTGGATTTGTTTTCGAAGCGGGAAATCTGGCTCCGTTTATTTTCCGTTTATTTCGTCTCGAATCCGCGTTCAGTCTTTACGTTTATTTTCCGTTTTCCGGCCGCGGCGGTACGTGACGTTGCTTTTGTTCAAAGAAAATTTTTTTCGAATGCCTCGCTTGCACTAGTATTTATAGGTTTCCCACAGAAGCCGAACCGAGACGAGGGCTGTCCGATTAAACGTGTTCTCTCAAAAGCCTCTCCAGAGAGCGAAACTGAAACTGTCGCGTTGCTGTTGCTTCGCGGCTTGAACTTTCGGGCATAACTTCGGCTTTTAAGTTCAGCTCGGCTCCATTCGTTTGCCCTTCGTGCGTTCGTTGAAAAACGAGTTTCGTTTTAATGCTTATAACTGTTCATGGGAACACTTTTCCTTCTCGAGCCGGCTTTTTAACAGTTTGTTTACGTCGGCGAGAGCAGGCGTTGCTGTTAAATTAGCAGCTTTTAGATAAGGACTTCCTGGAAATGTTAAAAGGGGGGAATGTTTATATTAAAAAAATATTTATAAAAAATATGTTCTGAAATATTTAGAGTTCCAAAGGGTTTTATCTAGAATTTTTGCGTTTTCATAGCTTAAACCTGGTTGTCCTTACTTTCTCATTTAAGTGGTATTGCAAAAGATTTAATAAAATAATATTTTTTAAAATAATAAATCAAGAAAAAGCTTTTAACTTTTATTGGAAAATATTTTAAAATATTTATAGCCCAATTCCCCTGCTTTAAATGTCAAGGCAGGGTAGAATAATTTCAATCAGAACACTGCAAAGTGAAGGAGTCATTTACGACCCCATAAACCATTTAAAATCATTATCAGCAGTAGAAGTATAAGTAAAAATATGTTTTAAAACTTATTCAAAGTTTTATAACGCTTTAAAACATCAAGATTGTCAAAAACTAAAAAATATAAATTATACTCTTCTAAATTTTATATTCAATAAGCACCTTTGTTCACCTCATAAAAACAAGCCCAGAAAAGCTTTCCAAATTTAAATTAATGCATTTTCGGTCAACTTCGGCTTTCTGAATTTAACTTTCTCTCTCATTATTATTTTTATTTTAAGTTATAAAGGGTTATTTTTTATTTACATTTTTGTTTTATTACGATTTAAAAAATAAGACAAATTTGTTGAATAAAGAATTTTTTAAAGAGTTTGTTACCATTCATTCATTCTTATTTTGCTTTACTAAAATAGTGTTAATAATAAAGAAACACACCCAAAAGTTACTTTAAGTAGGTACTTTAAAAATTTAATTAATACATATTCCTTGACTACAAGTATCAGCATTAATTTGACATAATTCTATCATTCATGTCTGGTTTATATCAAACATCTTTTCAGCCCTTCCAGCGACATTTTCTTTGTCACTCTTAACGGGTTAATTATTCCCTTTTGTCAATGCCAAAGTGCAATCCTATTAAAACACTGCCTAAAAGCCAGTGCACTTACCACCAGCCACACAGTTTTAATTAATCCATTTTATTAATATGTGTGGTTAGCCTGGAGAGACATATGGCTTAAGTTGCTGCCTCTGCCTTTACAGAACTTTCACTTAATTGCCATAAATTAGAAGTGCGAATACGTGTTGCATTAAAATTTCAGATCAATTCCTGTGAACCGAGCCAATCAAGTGATTGACCACAGAATATGCGGTGTGGGGCGGAGCGGTGGTACAAGGAAAATCGCCTGGAATTAGGACATGTGGAATAATTTATGCTCGAATTAATAATGGCACGTAGCCAATCATTTGAATGCGATTTAATTAATTTCCCATGTCGAACTTCACCTGGAGCCGGGCTCCTGCGTCCGTAATGACAGGACTTGAGCCACTCGTTAGCCGAGATAGATGATATGCACTACTTACGACCGCTTGTATATCAATAAAATCAAATAAATATATCGCCCGAGGCTCTGGGGCCATCCACCTGAGATCCGCACGCATATAAATAACCAATGATGCGGCATTTATCTGACTGCCGACCGCTTTAGCCCGCCCCCTGCTCACCACTTCTTTATGTTATTTTTTTTATCTCCTGCCGCCTCAAACTCCGATTTTCCCACAGCCGGCCATCAGTCTCAGCTTACGTTCCATTTAAAATGGTTTCGGGCCGCCGTGGGGGCCATTGAAACTAAAGACGAAGAAATTGTTCTTACCAGGCACTGAGAAAAATAGGGAGAAGCTTAAAGGATACTTTTTAGAAATAAGAAAACGAAAACAACTAAATTATGTTCCGTTTAAATTAATATTGTCATGTAACATTTATTTCTAAGGGCTTAGAAACAATATTCTCTTTGATTATCATTTAAATCATTAAGAAACCATTAGCTTAGCTATTTGAAAATCACTTCCAAGTGCTTAAGTCTGTCTTTAGTTTTTCACTTGATAGTTTTGGCTTATTTGACTAGACTTGTTTGACTTATTTTCTGGCAGTGTCTCCGGCTCTTGTTGCTCGGCCATTGTTATTGGGGGAGTTGGCAGTAGGATTCCTGCCGAGCCGCACTGGGGCTAAAAGGGATAAACGTTTTTAGCATGGCCTGCACGATTTTTATGCAGAGAACGTGTTGTTGGTCCTCGTGCTCCGTTGCCCCTGCTCCTGGCCCGCGCCAGGCTCTTTTTGGCTCAGAGGCTCTTGGCCATGTCCGTGCGACTGTTTCGCGTCATTTGCTCTCTGCTGGATCGTAATTTTATGGCTGCCAGCAGCTTCTTCCCCGGGTCTCCAATTGCCAGAGGCAGTCACAGCAAACGGAAGTAAACTGAAGCCAAAAATGCTAGCTTTTATTTGACGAAACGGGGGTCGCCTTTGTGACTGCTGACTGCTGCGTCTCCTCCGATCCCAGGGCATTCCTCGAGAAGTTGTCAAAACAAAGCGAGCGAAACTAACAATAAGTGGAGTGAAAGCTAAAGAGGTGTGGTGGAGGACGGCAAACGGCAGGCGGAGCCGAGAATATCGCTTACCAACTCGTTTGGCAATTTTTCTCAATTTTCACATTGAAAACTAAGCGTCGGAGCACCGAAAGAGCCGGTCCGACCCCCTCAATCGTATCTTACGTTGGGTCCACCCCTTTGGGGGTTCCCCGGCTCCTTTTTTACCCCCTTTTGCCTTGATGTTTTGGGCATCCAATTTGAGTAGGAGAAGGTTGAGAGGTTCAGGGAAGCTGCCGTTGGGAGGTGTCAGCGGCACAAAGCCAACTGGATTTCCGCAGGCCAACTCGGTTTCCCAGGCACTGAGGGAAAAGGGGGTGGGCTTATATTTAAATAAGCCCTCTTTACGATAGATCTATATTTTTAGAACTCTATTTTTATATAAGTATAAGTATAAGTATTTAAGTTAAGTAAAAACGACTACAAGTCTTTTTCAGAGTTTAAAATTTTCTCCATGTGCATTTATGGTATCCACCTCCGTCTTGGGGCTGCTAGCCATGTTGCCTTTGCTGTTGCTGTTGCACGATTGCTCTTTGGTGATTTGGATTCCCACTCACTCACACACTCACCTACACACGAAACAAAGCACAAATTGTTGTATGTAATTGTGCGTTGGCTCACACCTACGCACTCCCACACACACACACACATTATCGCGGACACCTGCACACACACAACAGCAACTGGAGCAGCCACACGAGCTCACCTGCTGCTGCGTGCGCCGAATTCCATTGCACTTGCCGGCGCCTGCCCCAGGATTCCTCCCCTTTCCCTCCTTAACCCCGCTCCGCATCCATCCCCCTTCGGAGCGGCGACCCTGTGCAAATAAAAAGTGATATACGCGCGACACTGAATGAATATTAATCGCTTTCTTTTTGCAGCCAACTCTCCAGGTCCTGTTCCCGTCCAGATGGCCATTCGGTTGCCGGGGCCAGAGCCAGTGCCCGTGCCAGTGCCGCACCTTCTCGGCCAGAAACAGCCTTTGTTTGAACCATCTGGCTGGCTGATTTGGCAGCTTAAATGATTTCCGCTTCGACTTGACTGCGTGTGGAATTCAAGGAAATTTATTAGTTAAGTCTAGCTGATTGTTCCTGTTCCTGGTCGGTCGCTGGAATAACTCCGCCTTTTCCTGATTTCCCGTCTGGGCTTTAAGTTCTTTTTATTATTTTTTGGGCAAGTCACACTTTTTACGTTATTTTTTAGGTATAACCAAAGCACTTAGTAAAGAATGGTTTAATATAATCTCTGGAATAATGCCTGATATGCACAAACAAAAAATAGAGCTCTTTAGCACTTTTAAAATGTGTTTAAAAATTGGTGTAAAGATTGCATTAATGTCTGGTGTATCCAATTTTGTTTTGTTATATTGTAAATATAAAATCTTATCTATATATTTGAAAGTCAATGTATAAGATTTTTACAACCAAAAAATATAATGTTGTCTTTTTATATGAATAATAAATACAAGAGTATTTACAAAAGCAGTCATTTTTTATTATGTTTACTCTTAAAAAGTGTATACTCTATACTATATCATAAAATCTTTTTTAATTCAAAGAAATTTTTATCAATTTTTGTTTTTAGTGTCCCAAAAACCCCTTGAGGCACAACTTGTCACAAGGGTTAACACGCTTCTTGTTTTTATGTTTTTATACGCTTTTTTTCTTGCTCACCTCTCTCGTGTACTTGGCACCTTTGAAAGGCTTCACTGTACCCCCAAAATAAAATATATACAGCAAAAAAAACACACAAATTTCAGGCAATTCAATTTTGGCTCCCTGTGGATTCAAACTTTGTTTGTATTTTGTTTTTTCGTCGCCACCCTTGAGGTGTTTTATTTTTAATGAATTTTTCGCATTAAATTTCGCAACAATGAATCGCTTTGTGCCGTAAGGGGTTCGGTGTCACCAAGGTGTTTGCCACGCTTGACACCTCGTCTGGTCATACCCATCCCCATCTCCCCCCCCCCATGCCCCATTCCCACTCCCTGCCCCTGGGTCCTGAGTCTGTCAGGTATTTCCGCAAACATGTTTGCATGTTTTGCCACACAGAATTTATAGTTAATTTTCAATTTTGTTCAACAAGCTGCACAGACACTAACACTCACTGGGCTCACATAGATTTGAATGAATGGATTCCATTTTCCAGGCATCGCAGGTGGAAAGGGCCGTCGGGCGGTGGGCGGTGGGCGGGGCAGGCACCCAGTGTCAAAGGCAAACTTTGCAGACAACAAAAGCCCGTCGCAGGCTGAGAAGGAAGACGCAGGATCTGGATTGAGAAGGAGCCGGGACACCAGGTTCAAACTTTACGCTCTCCATTCTAATTGCCAGAGCTCTCGGCACAGCACCCCTTCGGTAGGTGTCACGGGCTACGCCCATGCGGCTTTTGATTCTCTGTGGTTGTGCGTCTACAAAAAAGACAACTAAATAATACGAAAAAGAAGAAAAAAAAAACTCAGACACACTCGCAACGAAACTAATCTGCAAGTGAACCCGAACATGACACACTCACTGGGAAAAAATGACACTAGATTATGGATATTTGGGAAATTATTATTAATTTGATTTAGAAAGAATTTCACATTTTATTCAAGGACGTTCCTTTATTTTATTTTAATTTTTTGTTTGGATATATGAGAGAGAATTCTGAGATTACGAATTTATTATTATATTTATATTATCATATATTATTATTATTATTATTATTAATTATTTAATATTAAAAATAGTTGCCCAGTTATGGTTTATACAATAAGCGTCCTTTTACAAATAAACTACAGTTTAGTTATATCAAAAAGAAAGATGTTGAACAGAACTTCCACTTAAAGATTAATGATGCCAGACAAAAGGGGATACATTTAATTGTACTTTATTTAGGCAATACTTATATTGGCTTATATATTTTTACCTTATTGATATATTTCCAGTTCATATACATACATATATTGTTCCCCAACATCGCAGTGCAAACAGATCCCCATACACGCCCGTGTAGACATAGAAAAGCAATTTGTTTGCGGCTCTCACTATTGTTGCATGATTATTGTTTGTTTGGCTGCGTCTGCTTCCCAGCTGAATCGCGACTCGAGTCGCAGTCCCTTCCACCTCCATGCCCAAGCCCCGCTGGAAAAGCCCGGAATTTTCCCCATCGTTGTCACACTTTTTTCCAGCAGCCGCCCTTGTGTGTGTGCGAGAGAGTCTGAGTCTGTCCTTGCGGTGTATTTAACCTGTCTGCTTGTTGGATTACGACAACCAGCCCACAGACAGACTGAGCGGGGAGCAAACAAAACAGGCAACAAAACATGTATCTATTCATATGCCACTTTGTGCCACACTCGGTGGGGTGGAGGCGGGTGGTGCGAGTCGGGTAATGCAATACGCATGCAACGATACCACACAGAGCCCCTGAAGAGACCCACAATGGCGGACTCAAACCCTGTCTGTCGTTTCCACTGGGTTAGCAGACATTTTAACGCTTATTTTACTTTTGGCTAAAGCACACAAGCACACACACTTAAAACACACACACCCCCACCGCAATCTTCACAGTTATTTGCCTTTACACTCAGCTCAATTGCATTTCACAGCGAAAAAATGCGATCAATTACTGAGATTTATGTGATTCCCCTGACCGTGCCAAAGGAGAAAGTCCTGGAAGACATCGCATACAAAGTAGCACCAGAAACCTGTGTTTAAAATAGATTTCCTTGAAATATATATATACTGGATGGATAAGTAAGAACCTGAAGCTCACCGGCAATGGTTTGAAAAAGGGGAACCACCATCAATATTCTGCCCTCAAGTTGATAAAAATATGCTACCGACTTGTAGAGCAATGTGTAGATAAAAATACAGGCAGACACTAGCCAGGGCAAGAAGAGCCAGTGATTGGTCTAAATAAAAATACTAATATTAAATATTTTCTATAAAATACAGTGTTTACCTTTATCGAGCCCACGAATAGGAACATTGCGCCTAGAATCTGAAGCAGGCAAACATGGTTCCACACACAAATTTCCCAACATTTCTGGAGCTCCACAAAGGTGGGTGTTGTTACCAAGATGATTATGGAAATAATTAGGGAGAGGCCAGCAATGACCATGCGAACATGTTTGGATCGAAGCATTTCTCCCTTTAATAAAACACCGCACTTCACTCTCTGAAGAATTCGCAAGAACTGAGCAAAGCTTTGCCTGCAGACCTCTGGAAACCCTTATCTACTCAAATGAGCAACGTAAATAATAAAAAAGGAAGTTAGTCATTAAAAAAACTCCTGATAAGGCAACCCCTTCGGATTAATATACATTTTCGTAGAAAAAACAATCTATGTATTACGTATTTGGCCTATTGATGTACAAAGGTCTGCTCCACATACATAATGTAACCGAAATTAGCCGAGTTTCTAAGAAAATTATTGAAATAATAGTATAACTTTTGTGTACTTAAAGAGTAATTGAAGTAATTATGTTTAAGGTGAAACCGAAACCTTTTAAGGCAGAGAACTTTAACGAAACTAGAGGTTATGGGCGACGATGGATGTTCGCCTTAAGTAGCTAAAGCATTTCGCGTAAATTAGCCAAGTGTAGACTTCATTAAGTTGGGCCAGTAAATTAAGTGCTAATGTCGAAAGTTTTGACCGACAAAGTGCGCAATGAAATGCTGTACTTGCTGTAGTTGCCGCTATCCGAAACTGTTGTTGAGCCTGATATTTTTGCGCAACACTCCACTTGCGGCGGAAACAGCCAGCGGCAATAGGAAAAGCAGCAGAAGGAGCCGCTTTATCCTCATCCTTGTCGGTGGAAACCTCAACAAAAACAATAACAACAGCGGAAGCAACAGCAACACCAGAAATTAGAGTTTACTTGGTATCACGAATTGTTAGATACTCTAATTCGTATGATGGATTTTGTAAAATATTCCTCTTTGCTTTTAGATTACTATTAATAATATTTAATATTCCAAAATGATAGCTTGAAAAGTTATTACAATAAACTAAATTAAATTAAGATATGTCCCTAAAGATATATATTATTTCCAGCACAGCAAAAAAGGAAACTAAAATAGTTTGCTCTTCTTAAACAGTTTTGTTCTATGTTTCTTATTTTTTAAATATTTCCTTTGATTTGATTAATCTACCATACAAAAAATTTAAACCTATTTAAAAAGAAAAGACCAACACCTTCCTCAAGGGTATCCAAAACGGGGAAAAGTGAGGGAAAAGCAGAAGGGACGCGAAATTGATGATGTAGACCAGCGAGCGAAAATTGCACTCACTTTCCTCCGGTAGCCCCAGCATCCCCTAAACACACCTCTCCAGCCCCCAAAAGGGCAGTTGTGGCCCCCGAATCCCTTCCCCCGCCCCACTTAATGCCTCTGCGTAAGGCAAAAACAGTCTGCGAAATTTTTAATGCTTTAATCTTGATGCTAATAAATCTTGAAGTTCCCTGGCACTTTTACATTACTTGCAGGAGAGAAAGGGTTGCCGGGGGCTGGGGCGAAGGGGTGGCAAATACAATTAGACAGCTGCACGCTTAACGTTCTTAGTTTAAGCCAATTTGAATGCACTTTGCCCCGGCCCCCGAACAACACTTAACCCTAGAAGGACTGGCCCATGCCTCAAACCCCGGGGTAATTGCAAGTGACACTTGAGGCGAGTGCCTGGCTGACATCGCCTCTAATCGAATTTCTAGCTGTTCGGTGCGTGCGGCCTGGCCATTGATTAACCCTACCAGTGTACCTACCAGTCCTCTCCAGGAGTCGTATCAATCAACCCTCCTCGGGTGGCGGGGGAAAACTGCCAGCATAATTTCCCTGAGAAAAGTTGGCCACAATGTCATCAGCGGCACTTGCCAGTTGACAGTTCTGCGGTGGCGGCACCACCAGGAGAAGCCAGCCAGGAGCAGCCGGAAGCGGAAGGGAGAGAAAAGTGGTTGTGACACACAATTGTCAGAATGGCGTGTGACAAAATTTTGTTATTAGAACAAGGCAAACCAGGCAAATTTCGCCTCGTTTTATTAACTCGAAATTTATGGCCAGCCATTAGGCAAGACAAATTAATCAAAAGCGGCAGCTAAATTTGAGAATTCTTTGCTTCATTTTATATGAGAGTAAGTAGAAAAGTTCAGGGGTATATTGAGTTTGCTAAAAAGTAAATTGAACAACCAGGAAAAAAGCTATACATGGTCTAAAAATATAGGTAATTCTTGAAAGAGGATATATTACAAACCTAGGAAATAGTACAAATAAGGAGTTAGCAATGCTGCTAATTAGTTTTTTAATTTTCTTTGTTTCTATCAATTCTATAATGGTTTCCCATTTAAGTTTCTAAGCATTTATTTTATTCTTATTTATGAAGACTACTTCGAACACTTTTCTTTTTCTACAAAATTATAAAATAAGGCTTCCCCAAAGTCTGCAATAATTTTCCCTTCACCAGGTATCCCATAGTCGTGACCCAACTCTGTAGCCATTCTTTCTTGCTTTTATTTCCATGTACATAAAATTTGTATTTAAAAATGAGTTAGACGCGGAGCTTTGGCTCAATTTCACGCCATCTCAGCGTCTCCCACCTGCCCAATGCCAAATGGATCCCATTTCTCTTCGCGGCCCTTCCCGACTTTTCTTATTATGTAAGAATTTGTCATTTCCTTGAGCTGAAATGCAATTTAAACGCTGCTCGGCAGCGAAAAGGAATTTTAATGTTTTCGTTTTTAATGGGGAAACATTAAAGCGCTGCCCGGCAAGTATAACAAACTTGATGTCTTGGGAGGATCCATCGCCCCAGGAGCAGGAGCAGGAGCAGGAGCAGCATATGTTGACCACTCAGTTAGCCTTCTTTATGGTGGTGGTGCTGAACAGCCCTCTTTATACTTCGGAATGCTGGAAAAAAGTGCAAAAATATGTTGCACATAAATTTGTATTAAGTTTGGCCCGCTGTCACTTTTTCTTCGGCCGCCTAAGCAATGCGGGCAGACAGCATAACGACATAATCATAAATTTAAATATGCAACCCAGGGTTTCCCTTTACATCTCTGCCAAAAAAAAGTAGAAGAAAAGCGGTGGAACGGAAAAAAGAACGGCAGCAGCAGCGGCAGTGAGGAGGAAAACCTTGTCAGTGACAGTTTCACTTTGCCTGGCATAAGGAATTTTCCCCCGGTTTGCCAGCCACACATGTTGCCCCAGCTTTATGCGTCTTAAATGGAGTTGTTTTCCAGCCGTCGAGATGGATATGGGGAAGGGTCCAGTGAAGTACTGCTCTACAGGGAGAAGGTCTTCATTAGCCCGAACAGGAATCGGATTAAAATGGGGGCTAGGGATTAAATTAGAACCCTTAAATATAAATCAGATCAAAACTTATTTCCTATAAACCATTTAACAAATTCTTCAAGTAATTTCTTATGATAATATATTATTATACACTGTAATAGTAAGTTCATTGTAAATACTTTATTATCAAGTATAATCCTCTAAATCTCACCTCCTAAACCTATTAATTAAATATTCAATCAGTATCCTAGTTGACAATCCTAAACCGCCTTTGCCTGAGTTATTGGCACCATTGGCCCCATTACTATATTCCCAGTTCAATCAAGTAATTTCAGAAAAAAGGGGAAAAGAGTGCCAAGAAAAATGTTAGGAAAAGTTAGAGGAATCCAACACCTGGGCACCCTTTTAGCCCTTTTTACCCAGCCCGGATGCCTCTTACTACCCCGGGACCCCCATCAGGATGGAAAAGGACCCAAAATCTGACGCAAACATTTTCGAGTAATCCGAGAAAAGAGAGCGAGAGAAGAAACGACAAATAAAATGTTTCGCAAAGCAAACTATGGGGCCAACAATGGATTTGGGACGTCCCAGAGGCACACGGAGAGCAGGCTGTGGCGCCCCAAAGGAGAGACATTAGTTTATTAGAGTGAGTGTGAGAAGCTTTAATGCCCGAAACCCAAACAAGAGATAGGAGAATCCTGGCCAGAAGGACACAGGGGCGTGACAAGGCAAATGCCTGTTATTGTGGGTGCTTAAAAGTAAGAAAGAGAGAGAAATCTACACAAAACAACAGTGCTTATTAACAATTTAATGATGGGTTATTTTGGAAACTAAACAATGGTTTAAAATCGAGGGAAACCCTAGACCTATGACCTCTCTTACCCAGTTAATACTATGTTAATGACAAGTAGAGACCTGTTTCTTTCGGTGCATTTAAATAGTGTAAAGTTGGAGCTCTGTTGTCCGACATGGAAGGTGCTTCCGGATCAAGGATATACGCAAATAATGTTTGTAAACAATTTTTATTGCTTTCTGGTTGAGATGCGCCGCCCCGCATTTGTTTGCAAAAGTAAAAGTTGTTGATAGAAATCACAGAACATAAACACTGAGGAGATGCCAGCCGGGGATGGGAAGATACAGATACAGCTACAGATACAGATACGGATCTGCACACAATAACATAAATTGCAAAATGTGACAAAGGGTTGCCCTTAACCCCTCTCCGCGCTGAGTGGGTCAGCAGCCCGAGGAATATAAATAACAAAGCCTGATACTTCGCCCCGAACTTCTGCCGATGACATCAGCAAACAGTCGAAGAAATTGAAAAACCAATCCGAGTCCGCCACACACATGACCATGTGTACCGAAACCACTGACATGGCCAAAACCAAAAGACAGCGCCGAAACCAGCCAGCCAAAGTTAGGACTTTAAACTTTAAGCTGCTACGAAAATTTCGAGGGGTCTTTCGATAAACCCGCAGCACTCAAATATATACACACACACACCTAGCCTAGACGAGGAGGAAATTGCTTGCCGTTCCTAACTAAAACTTGGGGAAATTATGAAATTCATACAGGAAGACAATTTTCTTCCACATCTAATTCGGTTGCAGCAGCTTTTACTTCCAACTACAGTCAATTTTCTCGAGATGAAATTGAATTTGATGTCCTAATTCGATTGTCAAAGTCTTTTACCATTTGCAATAATTAATTTTGGAGTCCTTAACAAATTATTTAATAATCTTCGTACAATTTAGTAAGGAGAGATTGTGATTTTGTTTAACTTTGTTACAGAATTTTATTAACAATTTAAAAATACATAGTTTCAAAGTCTTCACCTTGAAGTTACTATATGATTTCTCCTGCAAATACCTTAATAACTTTTATTGCATATTTTCATCTGTTCAAATTATAGTTTTAAAAACTGAATAAGGTTATTACCTAACCTATTTGGAGTACATTTTCAATCAGGCAACGTTACCTTTATATCCTGTGAATTTTCTTCTAACCGAAATATAATTCGACTTAGGCAAGTTGCCCTGTACAAATGCAGCTACATTGCTGCAGCCCGAAATTTGTTTGCGGTCTTAGCCATAAGTTTGTCCGTCGACAGGCAACTTGTGGCGGCTCCTGGATGCTGGCTGCTACTCCTTGGCAGCTTTTGACTTCTGACAGCGGTAGCTATCCAATCCGCATCCTAGTTCCCGTTCGCTTGCCTCGCCGCCCGGGGGATTCCCTGCGCGAAATCCTTGGGAAGCCCTTGCAGTGAACACACTTCGGGGACCTGGTTAAAGTGCTCCAGTGCTCGGCTCCCCTGCATTTATATATGTACTTCACATCCGTTTACAGGAGAAGCCGCCCAGGCTTCACCTTAAAATAAATCCGAAACTCGGACGAAAGGATAACCGGAGTTCGTTGTGAGCCCTCCTTTTTGGAGAGCCGGCTCTGTGGCAGGTTTTGACGGAAATCCTTTACCGCTCGCCTTCCGCAATCCTGACCAATTCGTTTGGCTTTATTTAAGTTGCAATTTGCCAACAACTGATAGGTAGCCAACCGCCAGTTGGCCAAGCTTCTGACATCTTGACTTTCATTAAGATTCTGCATATTTTGGCAACGTCTCAGTTTCAGTTTCGGTTAGCCAGATTGTCGGATGGAGAGGCAACAGGTTTAATTTGTTTCTGTTGAATTTTTTGTATCTGTAACCAGGAGCTGTATTATGGCCACCGAGGCTGCACTTCAGCCAATGAGCTGGGGAAGGAAATCTAAAAATTACATAAGGGACCAGGGGATTTTTCGATGGCACGGCCTTGTCGCATGCCAAAAGGAACAGGAGCCACAAAGCTCCTCGGCTAGATTCATTTGTTATTGTGCTCCAGCTTCAGCTCCAGCGTCAGATCCTGCTCCTGCTCCTGTGCTTAGCTGGCGTCCGATTCCCAATGCAATAACTTAAAAAACACGAAGACAGCCTGACAGCTCTACGCGCCCAGCTCCAGGCTCGTGGCTCCTGGCTCCTCTGGATTCAGTTCAGGACTCAGTCCTGGCCTCAGTTCCTACAACAATGGAAGCGCGCAGGACGATGGCAGCGCCTCTGGGCCCGGAAGTGCCGCCATGACGAGCATAATTTAACAAGGCCAACGCAGCAGCCGTTGCCAGGGCCCAACAAAAGGGCCGAAAGCAGGACCACCAAATGGCCAATGGCAGTGGACACAGCGGCCCAGGTCGCAGAGCTGCAAAAAAAGCACAAATAAAGAAATCATATTTCCCCCCAGCTATTGACAGCGTAATCAGCAGAGTTGTAATAAAAATCCAAATACAATTTATTGTTGTACAGAAACAGGTAATTCATTACTTTATCGCAGCGAGTAGTTCACAATGCAGCAGCTGCGACCATAGATACACTAAAAATAAAGTGGCAAACATAATAATATGAAAGCCAAGGAGAGACCTTTAATAAAATGAGTAGTTTATAAGGGTTTTATAATGTTATCCCTTTGGAATAAGCTATATTCAAGGAGCTACAGGAATCATTGAGACTAGCAAGTGAATGATGATCTAAGCAACGAGTAAAGACGATGAGAGCTCGTTAAGGCGGAAAGACGAGTAAAACCGACGAGAGAGATGGGATCGAGTTCTTTTCTTATTCGAAACTAACTTGCTTGCTATTTTTTAAATGAAAAAATCATATTTTCATATCATTAACGTTATAAACTATTTATGTTATCATACTTTTCAAAATAATCAAACTTCACAATGTTTTCTTCGCAGTGTTCCTGACTTCCAGACTCCCACTAAAGCCGACAATTTATGGTCTGTACTCCGGCTGTTATATAAGATTGTCCGTAGATTGTCCCTGACCCGATGCAAATGGTAGTTGTATTTTGGTACCTTCCTTAGGCTGCCACCGCAGACAAAGCCAAGACAAACAATCAACAAGCCAGCGACTAGCCGCTGGACAGTGTCAACAGTCGTTCTGTTTGGACAAGATCAATAAACACCTCCGAGCAAATAATAATAATGGTATTTCTGTGCCCGGCTCTTTGTGCACAAATTATTGGTGATAGCCACTAACCCGCACGTATGCGATGCATAGTATAAATATGCGCAAACAATGGCACGTACAAAGTTTCCTCATTTCGCCCGGCCCGCAAAAGTATGCTGCGGGGACAGAGGAAAAGCGGAAAAGCGGACGAGCAGCGGGCGAGAATAAATAAGCATAAATGGTCAGCCAACCGGCGGAATAACAATAATGCCAGCAATAATAACAAAGGCCAGCGCAGCTTATGCGACAAGCAAATCAAGTTAAAACACAAGCGGCCACAGCTGGCAGAAAGGCCTAAGAGAAAATTTCATTCGTTGAATATTTTAAAAATAATGTCGCCCCGCGGCAAATTGAAAATTAAACGAAAAACTTTAAAATAACTATACAAAAACAAAAAAGAACAGAGAGCAGAGAGAGAGAGAGTGAGCGGTCCAAGGAAAAGTTCCGCAGCCCGTTGGTGCTGACCCCAAATTGTAGGCACAGGCGGCAGTTTTCATTTTCCGGCTGCCAGTTGGCTGTTGCGCAAGTGTTGCCAACTTAATAAAATGAAGCTCAAACATGAAAAGTTGACCAGGCCAAGAGTACGCGCCCCGGCAGCAACAACAACCAGCTAACACAGGCGGCAAGTGCATGTAGAAAGTTGTGCCAAAAATACATTTCCCTGGACTTTTTTTCCTCTTCTGATTTTTCCCGCTGTCACTAAGTTTTCCCTTTCCCAAGGAACCACTCACTTTGGCCAACAGATGTGGTCAGAACAATAAAGATATGGGTTGAAATCGTTAAAAATATATATTGTTTGTTAAAAGCAATTTAAAAAAGATTGTGCATTCTGAAATTTAATGTCTTTCTTAATTCGTAATAAGCAAGCAAAATTGTATTTAATATTTTTAGTTATTTTATACTGCTAAGGCGGATATAAGTTGGCTTTAATTGGGTTAAAAAAATATTAGGATCTTATGACACAAATATAAAATATTATTTAATAATATTAATCTTCCCTATTAATTTTATTTTTTATTTAATAATTTCAATAGAATTGGAAATTCGTTTCAAATATTTTTAGAAATAAAATTGCAGTCCGAATTATAAGATTAAAATATATAATAAAAATACTATTGTTTCACCCTGATCTGATCTTTTATGTACAACTGTATACATAGGCCAGCTCATATTTTACAGTGGCTGCCCCCATTGTGTGCATGCGAATGTGTTTTGTGGGGCTTTTGGTGCTTTTCCTGTGGACTGGGCGGCGGTTAGTGGCACAAGTCTCGGCGGAGTGCCTAAATTGAATATCATCAAGGCTCAAATTAATGTCTTCAACAGCCAAAAACTTTGCCACTTGGACCACGGGCTCACGGATCCAAGGACCACAAGGAATCGGCGGCTACTCGCCCGAGAAGTTTTCCACTTTTTCTCTTTGCGCTTTTTTTCGTTGCTTTTCTTCTTCTGCTTTTGCCGCTTTTCCAGCATTTCCTCCTGTCCGCACATTTTGCGTTATTCCAAAGTTTTTTTAGGGGGCGAGCTCCAAGCCGGGGTTCCTTGCTCCCCCTGCCTCCTGGCTGCCGGTTGCTTCTTCCCGGAAAGTTTTATGCGCCTCAAATTGAAATATTTCCATAGAGCTTTGCACACCCTAACGATCTCAGGGTACTTTGAGCCAATGGAGAATCTTGGGAGAGGGAAATGATTGGGTCTGTATTAAACAGAAAATATTTGCATGACTAGGAAGAGGAGGGACTTGTAGAGTAGAGTAGTAGAGTTTATTAGAAGGAATTTTAGTGTGAATTATTTAAATATTATTTATTTGTCCATATTAAGTAATAACAAACTTATTATTTAAGGAAATGAGAAGAGCATTCTGAGCTCGCCAAAAATACAATTCAGTGACCAATTCACCAAAGCCCAAAAATCAATCAAACCAAGAATAAGAAAACCATTTTTAAATCAAATAAAATAATGCCTAAATAAAATCCGAAAACTACCTAATTAAATATTGATTCCAAATGTACCTAAGCAGTCATGAAATGTAATAATTTACTTCCATTTATACTAACCCACCACCACCTTTGATCTGACTTACCCCACATCTGCCGGATTCATTTGTTAGAGTATCCCAAGCTCATCCTCCATTAGCCAGATTCCCTTCCATCACTCCTGGCTAATTGCACGCATTGCCACCGCCACCGAAACCAAGTTGGTCAGTGATTTTGGGGCCCCGCGCCTCCCAATCCTGTCCAGGATTGTGCCGGGGGCACGCGTCGATGCGTAAACCGCGCAATGTGTTATGCATCCCTTGGGCCGAGCGGGGAAACCAAAACTAAAACCAATACCTGCGGTCATGCCCTCCCCGAACACCATTAACCCCCGATTTGCCGCGTCTATACATATGGACGAGTGCGTGTGTTATTAATCCCAGGCAATCTATTAAAAATGTAAAATGCATGAAGCTCGAGACAATTGCAGTGGCGAGCGGCAATGGCAAACGTCTTTGCACCAGGGAAATGTCTGAATGTCTGGCGCACCGCACGTAGCCACTAAGCAGGGCGGAATACTAGACTTTCCTGGAGTACACTGGAAGAAAGAGGGTAATCAATCGGAAATATAGTAAAATCGGAGAAATTATTAGATATTTTAATCATATTTCAAAGGGATTTCTTAGGATTCAGTTAGGGAATTAGTTTTTTAGAAGGGCTTTCTTATGTTTAAGATAACTTCAATCTAAAAAAATATATAAAATAATTTCATATACAATTTAGAGAAGTGATAAATTCTAAAGGACATCAAATTAATATCCTCCTAATTATACTTCTTGGCTAATAAAAGTATAGTTTTTTGACTTAAACAAACCATATATAAAGCCTTCTCTTAGGTCCTTAAATAAATATTTAAAAATTCAAGCAAATTTTCAATTGTCAGAATTTGTATCCAATTTGATCTAGATTATAGCCCAACTTTTTTTCCAAGTACACAGAAGAGTTCTAGGTTTCCGGAGACGAGCCATGCGTGCTCGGTGACTGGTGACTGGTGACTCCCGCCCGGTGGGCCAGTCCGCCGCCCTGTGCAGCGTCTCCGGGTGCTGCATTATTTACGCGACGGTTCTTGTTTATTGATGTTTGTCTGTCTCGGTCGGTGGGTCCGACTCCGAACTGCGACTCCAGCTCAAGCCCAACTCCAACTCCACCTCCACCTCCACCTCCTCCTCCGGCTCTGACTGTAACAGTGACTCTGTGGCCACCACTACTCCGGCTCAGGATGGTCTTGCTTGGCTGGGCAAAGCCCACCCCTTGCTAACGGGCTTAGCAACCCAAGCAAGTTGCCGCTACACCAAGGCCAGCCAGGATAGGTATCCTTGCTACCTGGCTGGATCTTTCTCCTTGGGACGCCGTCACACCGGGTGCTTACATATTCATGAGGGTTGCGGCAACAAAGTAGCCAAAAAACGTGGCCAGAAAAAAATAAGATAAAGGAAAAAGTAAAAGGAAAGCGGGTGCAGCGGGGCGCAGGGAAAAGCTAAAAAGGAAATGTCTTCGCATGTATTGCCAAATAAAAATTGCGGTTCAAGTTCGTTGGCTGCGCCGAATCCTCTCGTTACCCTTGTTATCCCTCGGTGATGCAGCCACTCTGGGGAATTGTGTGCTCCTCGGGCTGGCATCTCTTCTTTTTTTTTTTAAGGTTTTTTTTTGGTGGCGTCGATCCGTGTACATATTTGCCAATTGCGATGCAGCAATTTGCTGTTTAAATATGCCCACTTAATTGAGTTTAATTGTGTGTGCGTTAAGTGGGCGGAAATATTTCAGAAACATTTTTCAGCCCGCTTCCCTCTAATTTTCTGGCCCCAGGATCGATATCAAATAACAGGCTTACTTTCCGCGCTGGCCGCCGAAAAGAGCTTATTAAAATTTATATATTTAAATAGCACTAGCAGACCTGACCCGCTTTGCTGGGTCCGAGCTAATGCTAGCTAGAACGTTGTTTTGCCATGTATATCATTTGTAGAAAACTATAAAAGTATGCTTTATTTATTTATTGTACAATATATTTGGTTAGTCAGATTACAATACGATCATTATGAATAAATAAAATTTTTTCAAATGAAAAGTACAACTAACAGGAATTATATAAAAATTTATATAGCGTACCCTGTGCACACTTCGTAGTACATTAAGGAAATAAAATTGAAACAAAAGCAAAAAATGAAAAACCCTGATTTCATAAAGTGAAATGAAAAACAATTTTATTGAAGTGCTGTATGGTACACAACGTTCTTTGTTTTTGAATTTGTATTTCTAACGAATACATAGAGAACAGATGGTTTTCCAACACGTGAACATGCAACATAAAGTTGTCCATGTGAAAACACTGGATTCTCTAAATTTACACCACAAATTCCCAACGACTGGCCTTGTGCCTTATTGATAGTAACAGCAAACGCGAGGCGCACTGAAAATTGCAAACGCTTAAACTCGAAGATCTTTCAAAGTTCTATCCAATGCTCCGACTGATTTCTTGTGTGCCATCGTTCATTCATCCCAAATAATAATGGAGCATTGCTGCAATACTTTAGCTGTGCCAGATCCCTTTGATATGTTGCACGTTGGAGTTTCATTCCCTTGATAATTCAATGGTAGTTTCAAAGCCGTACCATATCGATGTTAAAATTGGTTCAAATTAAATCACACCAATTTCCAAAAACAACTGGAAAAAAAACTTTTGCTGTTTTTTTCACTTTACGACTGTGTGTCGCTATTCATGCCGAATAGAGAATGAGCCTATACGTCAGCATTCCCCAGAATGGGAAAAGGCTGCCGCCAGGCCCACTTCGACCCAGCCAATATTTTATTTAAACCTTTTTTACGAATTATACATATTATAGGTTTCTGGTCACTATTATAATTATTATTAGTTATTCATCCGCTCCAGCTCTGGAATGGGCGATCCTGCAGGGGAGGTCAAGTTCTCTGTTTCGTCTCAAGGCACATCCATCGGTAGTAGATAGTGTTATACACTGTGTAGTAATAACTCCGTGGACCAGATACCGGTGGAATTCGTTGAACTTCAAGTGCACGCTCTCGCTCACGTTGTTGCCTTAGTCTCACTTTGAGAAACTCTTAATGAAGCAACGATTCTCGCTTTTCGAGTATGACGTCCCAAATTTCTACGTGGCCGTACCATATCGATGTTAAAAACGTTCATAACTTACGAACCAAAGCACATACAGGCATCGTATATACATACAAACCACGGTATTGATACCACCTTTCAAACAAAAAAAAAATTTTTGAAATCGGTCAACGCACTGAGCCTAACACTCGCTACAAACACTTTTGGCGTTTAATTTTTATATATATAGATTTACAGCCGAGAGTCCCCCACACTCTGGGGCCCTGTTATCCAATCCTCGAATCCCTTGCAATTTGTTGTGGCCCAAGGCGGCATAGATGAAAGTTTTCCAACTGTTTTCGCCTTACGTTCCCCCCTTGAAAATCCACCCGCACTTTTTGCACATACTTTTGACAAAAGGGGTAGTTGTCGCAAACACACACACACTTGATTACAGGGGGTGGGCTAGACAGAAAAAACAATTTCACGGTTATTCCTGGCAAATATGAAAAGTAAAATGTAATAGCCCCAACCTCTGACAAACATGACAACAACTTCAGCTTCAACTTTCTCGGGGAGGAGATGCCGGCGGCCAGGGCAGGGCCACCCTCAGCGGGGGCTGGCAGCAGCATCGTAGCTTGTCAAGCGGAAACGGAAGTCAGACACTTACATATGCGCGCGTAACTTTACGCCCATCGTCGTCGTCGTCGATGAGTTGTTGCCGCTGATTTGCCATTTCTCGTTTCCCTTTCATGCGGTATACCCTAGAGCTGAGAAGGGTAATCCAGATTGAGTGACCAGCTGGATGGTTTTATTTGAAAAGTTTCCAGAACTAAAGCATTTACAATGTTCTTTTTGTGGCTTTGAAAACGATTCTAGCTAAGGTGAAGCTACTACAAAAGTTAAGCGAGCTTAAAACATACATTTAAGTGCCCGAAAGTTTGGTCTAAATAACGAAAATTCTTTCCTTGCACTTGAATTTTCCTAAAAAAAATAATATATAATATATAAATAATATAAAGTTATATATCATGCGAAAATTCGCAAGTTATTGCAACTTTTTTAACTTGCTTAACTTTGAATATTGTGAAGTAATATTTTATTAATATTGTTAACTAACATATTGTGGTCAAAATTATTTGAAACTATTTCTAATAATTACTCTACACTAACTTAAATTTTTATCTCGGTTATTATTATATTCCTCGTCAGTTCCCACAAGCCCTTCAAAACTATTATAGAGTATATTCCAACCGAGCTATTCCCAAACTTATTTTATCATTGAAATTTTTTCGATTTCCCTGCTTTTGGAGAGACTCGGTAGCCGGGGGCATATTTCAACAGTTGCCAGTTATGTAGCTGCTGTCATAATATTGGCATGCATATATCATTCTGACGGTCTATAAAAATTTCTACACCCCACCGGGGGAAGCACGGGTATCCAAGGGTTGATTCCAGCTCTGTCGTGGCACTGTTGCACTTGTCATAGATATGGCCAGGGATAGGGATATATATATTCGAGGGGGTTGGACAAATGGGGTTTGGTCGTTTCATTTTCGCTGCTTGGAATGTAATAAGCCTCGATGGACTATCGCTTACTCCGATCCTAAGTGGTTGATAATAAATTGTTAGTGAAAAATGTGAACATTTTCCGGGAAGCAGGGGGAAGGAATGATGAAAAAAGGCCGCCTCAGGAAATGCGTGCTGATTCGCGTTTCGGCGTCATTTGTGGGGCTTAGAAGGTGCTCAAAGCCGACAAATCACGATTGGGATTCGTGGGGCAGGGGCCTTTTATGAGACACGTTCCCGCATAAGGAGACACCTCTAAATCCACCTCAGCCGTGCATTCACCTGCAAGTCCCCGAGGTAACATTTTTATTAATATTTAATGCGAGTTTTGCAAACTTTCCCCTAATCCCCGCACATCAACCCTCATAAAACGCAACTTTTCGCACAACTGACAACTCAATTCAGCATTACTCGAAGCGCAAGACCTCCTCCTCTTCATCTCACTCCTCGGAGCACTCCATTTCATATGCCCCATCCTCGTGCACGTGCCAAATATTTTGGCCAATCTCCCAGAGATATCTCCACCTCCGGCTTTCCACTTCTTTGCCTCCATGCAAAATATTGTGGACTCCATTAGATGTCACTCCTCTCGCTGGTTCTTGCCCGGCATAACTGTGTAATGAAAAATATTCCGCCAGACTTTCGGGGATGTTCTGATTTTCCTAGACGCTCTCGATGCCCGTTTGTCACCCCCAACAAGGACAACAAGTGGAAACTAAACATAAATCATAAATATTTTAAAGTTTCAAATTACCAGCAGTGGCAAAAACAATCAATGCCGGCAAACCCAGACACCACCCACTGCCGCGCCCAAGGCCTTTTTGAGGCGTTCCCCAAGCGCTGTCACACAGCTGTCAACATTTGCCAAAAATGAGGGGTGGGGCGGGGGATAGGGGAGGGGCAGCAGCGCAATCAGCGCTAATCTAATGAGTGCCAGTGTTGCATGTGGCAAGTGTAGCTGTTCGCCATTGTTCAGCAGGTGTTTGGCAGTTCCCAAATGAAATGACAAAGTGCGTTTTCCCCACGCTTTTACACAGCTCAAAAAACTAGACATGTTTTCTATTTAAATGGAAAACAAATTATTATGAAGTATTATTAAACAGTGGTATTAAACATAATTCTTATATTTCCCAACTGATTATTATTAAATTCTTTAAATTATTTATATATTAAATAAAAGTCCCTAATTAATAAAGTTAAGGCTAAAGCTAAAAATACTTTTCGATCTTTTAATGATGTTATAGGTTAATGTAGCACATTCTTAAGCATGTAATATTCCATTCTTTATTGTAAGCCCTTATAATTGAAATAAAACAAAAAAAACTCTGAAATTCGAAAAAATCATAAGGTGAATTAAGTCTTCATTAGTAATAAATTTTTACGTACCCAAAATTTATTTAGCTCCTTTTTTCTTGCAAGTAAATGCCAACGACTTCTCTCGAGCTGTTTCCCGACATAAAAACTGCCTTTTTCCTCAGTGTCCTCGCTCTGTGACAGTTATGAATATTGCAGGATGCCAGAATGACATCCTTGTAACTTCTCAAGTATGTAACGGTGCCTTTATGTGCAGTTACCGTTAGCAACAAAAGAGGCAGCAGCAGAAGCAGCAACAACAACAGAAGACCCGACGGACAGGCAAGAAGGATGTCCCATCCAGCCGTCATATAAAAATAATTGTTTGCCAGCGCATTCATTACCCATGACGGCTCTCGCTCTCTCCGTTTGCGATCCTTGCCGGGGATATTAAAAATGCAATTTCTGGCCGAAAAAAGGAAGACACAACGCGCGCTGCAAACCGCATCTCGTTTGCATCCTGCGAATCGCATTGCCGGGTTACGAGAGAATACTCACCAAGGACTCGAGCTGCAATTTCATTTAAGGTCTGGTCAAATTAATAAGAAATAAAAAATAATAAGCATTAATAAAAATAAGAATCAAGGTGCGGCAGCAGATGGGAATGGAATGGAAATTGCTCATAAACAACTCCATCAAATAAAGTGCACGCCCAGACGGGCGAAAAAAAAGACAATTTTTGTTGTGCCGCGTTTTTATATTTTTTATTTTTTTGATTTTGACTTTCGGCGTAAAAACCGCAGCACAATATTAACAATGACGCATGGCTCACACACACTCATACACACATCGCCCACACAATCAGAGAGACACAACACTGGGAGGACACACGGAGGATGCAGGCGGGGCACAGAGCCAGACTATCAAATTTTAATACGCCATCCTGGCCATGCCTTTATTTCATACATTTTTAATGAAATTAAGCGGCAAAGCTTTTTGGGTTTTCGGGTTGTCGGTGTCTGAGTGTGGCCGTAGCATTTCGAAATAAATCATAACGAGTGAAATAAGTAAGCCAGACATACACACGGACACTGTTTGCATACCTTTTTAAATGGTTTTCTTTTTTTCAAGTTTCGTTCCTGGCTTTTTTCGTTAACCACAACTAAAAGTGCGCCCCGTTAAATTATAAATTAAGCGGTTTTATGCGGACTATATATATGCACACGCACACACACTCGCTTTCAGGATTTGGCCTTTTGTTTTTAATGAGTGCGATTGCAGTGGCTTGAATTTTTAAAAGGGTCAACTAGAACACAATGGGAGCTTCCTGGGGTAATTCAGTTAGAGATGGACGGGAAAGTGTAGGTAATATGGACATTCACTCGCTTCTGCTCGATGAAAAATAAGACCAAGTTAAAAAGGTTTAATTTAAGTTGAGTGAGTATGTCTAGCCTAAAGAGAAGCCTATCTTTGGATGTCAGACAGAATAACTAGTCGTCAACGGTTAATTCAAAAGTAAGAATAAGCTCGAAATAAAAATTAGATAATAGATAAGTTGAAAAAATCACAAATATAAAAGAAAATAACCCAGAAATCGACGAAATTAACATGGCACATAAAAATATAATAATAAAAAATGTAGTCAAGAAATTAAACAAATAACCTATACAAAAAGTATAGTTGTTAACTCTTTCAAGTTAGAGTACAGACTCGTATAACCTTGGTCGATTCCGTCATATTTATGCAGTTTTAAATGAATTTGTGTTACCGAATCAAACAAAAAAATATCCAAACCAAGATAAAAATATGTTTTTTTTGCTTAATACTCAAGGTGATAACATTGAGGCGATATCTTGAAACTTTTTGAAAAGAAAAATCTATTTCATAATACCTTATCTAAAATAAACGATCTTTAAGGTAGATAAATGATTTTCCGTTAAATGTAAAAAACAATAAAATAAACAAGTTCCATTTATTATAAAAAAAAACAAAACAAATTAGAAAAAATAAAACAAATAAACTTAAGTAGAGTTTTCATGCATACTCACGCTCCCCTCTCGAAAACCAAATCCCGAATGCAGCCCGTAAAAGTATGCAAGGCAAAAGAAAAACGAAAAATAATATTAAAAAAATAAATGCGGGACAGCGGCAGACACAACCCCCAGAAACCGGAGGACATGGCGCTGCCATATGCGAAATCAAAAGTTGTTTATGACTCAATTTGTAGTTTTGAACATGAATTATTGCAGCTGTGAGAGGGGCGAGCCGAACTGAACAAAAAAAGGACTTCGAGTGGGGAGAAATAAAAACAAAAAAAGGAAGTCAAGGCAAACACGAATATGTGCTTGAACACAAATTTTCGGATGAGGAAAAACTAATTTCACAAAGAGGAAATTAAATATGGCAAAGTTTGAAATGTGACAGATTTCCCGTTGTTGCTGCAGCTGCTCTGGGCGCTCTATTTCGATTTTATATTCATTTGTGCATGCGGATAATTGAAACATTTCTGGTGGCAAACATGCAAATTTCCATTTCAATTTGCAGCCAAACAAGGACTCAACCGAGCTCAGCAGGACAATGCAGGTGAGTGGCCAAAGTGGAATTATTTGAGCTGTTGTCGTTCGATCGGAGCTGTTTTTGAGCCCAGCTTGAAGCCGAATCTCTCTCCATTTAATTTTCCCCAACCCCCAATGCCGAGTCCCGAGTCCCCTTCCCACATCACATTTCATTTCATTTCGCATAGTTTGCTTTGTGTTTCGTCTGCCGGCCAATTTCGCATATTTTTACGACTTGAGTTCGGCACTTAATTTAGTCAATAACATGCAAATGATTCGCCCGGAGTCTAATTGGAAGCGCAACTCAGCATTTGTCTGCGAAGTCTGGCAAGGCAGACTGCAACTTTCCCCCTCGGTCTAAGCGTCTCGTGTCCCGCCCTTTATCTGCCGGAATCCGCATTAAAACCTGCGGTGCGTCAAACTTATAATCAAGAGGGGATTCCCCGGGCTCCGAAGGGGACTGAGAACTTCAAGACTGATGAGCTACGGCGTTTCTGCATTTCATCACCGCCGCTTGGCCACTGAGAAGGTGAGCTCGCAATGGAAATACATTGAAATAATAAGTGGTCTTAAAGAGAAAGGGATGTCGTCCTGGAGGGCAAACTGCTTTCGGTCGATGGACTAAAAAGAATATTACGGAAAGCATGCCGAAAATAATTAAAAGCCATTTAATCGATTTAATAAATTCCTGTTTAGCCTGAGTTACCTCTTTTAACACCCCCCAATTTCTCCCAGTGTGCAAAGTGCCATCTGCAGGCGCAGCCAAGGATACTCACATTCTTCATCATCAAGTGCTGCTCAGTTGCACGTCTGTGATATGACTCGGTTGGTTATTCGGTTGCGGTTACAGTCCTTCCGTCGACTTCTACTGGGCTTTCCCTCTGTTTGTCTGGCAGTCTGTCTGCCAGCCTGGGTTTCTCCTGACGGGTATGGGTTTCGGGCTCTTATTTCGCAGCAGCATTCCAGCTCTCATGGCACTCTGTTGACACATTCCCCTGACAAATGGCCACATGTAAGTGTATAATTGGATAAGAACTTGGTTCCCGGGATGCTTCCCTATTTTTCCGCATGATTTTCCGCAACTCTTTTGTGGAAGCTCACTCGGCGGAGGCCGTTCAATCAAATTAGCGTAGAGTGCAATCATCGGGAGAGCAAACTAATATGCCTGGCCAAAATGCTTCATGGCTGACTACTTATCGCTTAATCACATCACGGGCGGGATGGCACGGCACGGGCATCACGGTATCGGGGCATCTGCATAAAACATTTAGCAACATCAAATCGTTACCCGCCCATCCACACACATCAAAGCCAATCAAAATGGCATTTCAATAATATCAGAGCCATACAATCGCGTCAGCAGGGGTTCCGCCCGGTGGAATGGAAGGGGAACTGGGTCTGGGTCTTCTCTGCGCTGCTCTGTTGTAATGGAGCGCCCATATTTCGATTCTGGATTTGGCCTTGTGTGCGGGGCTTATGAGTCAGTGAACACAGCATGTGTGCGAGTGTGCGAATCACATCAATGATTCGTTCACAAATATTACAAGCTTGGGCACGCAGCAGAAAGAGAGAGGGCCACACTCGCAGTGGGAATGAGGGACGGCCACACTGCAGCTAGACAGAGATGGGCAGATGGCCCGGCGGAAATTGTGTCAAAGGAGACTTTCGCTTTCCAGCAAAATGTGTCCTTGTCAGGGGGTGTACGCGGGTGCGTCATAAAGATATTGACAGTCCCATAAAGATAACCGTAGTGGATTGTAAATGGCAAATCAAGGAAGAAATTAGGCGATGTTCTCACTCTGACTCATTCCCCCTTTCTCTTTCTTTGAATACTATTTCCTTCTTACCTTCCCTCAGGGAAATGACACTTGCCAACAGAGAAATCTATGGGAATCAAGATCTGGATAATCGCGTTTTACAGGTCACGATTCTGGATTGGTTCAGACTACCTGAAGTGCAAACATTGAAAACTCTTTTGTAACGTGTCAGAAGAATATAATTAAGAAGCAGGAGACTGTTTCATGCTGGATTTGGTTATATTATGAATTAAAATCATCTTCGGATGAGCTCTCATCGTTGCAATCACAGCATCTTTCTTTCTTTGGCTCTTCCTTCTTACAGTCGTCGACTATTTCATCGGACAAAGGAGCATAGTGGCCAAGATTGGCCTCCCGCCTCAGACGCTCCCTTTCCCTGTCCTCCTCGCTAAGGCATGGCTCTTGGCATTGCTCCTTCTGATCCTTGGACCTGGACCTCTGTCCGTAGGGTTCCAAGGATTCCTTGGACTTAGCCCTTTTAGCTGATTTTTCTTGCTCCTCAGAAGAACTCTGCTTTTTAGTCAATTTCTGTTGCTCCTCGGGAGCAGCCTCCTTGAGATCCTTGAGATCCTTCGACGATGTATGTTCCTTAATATTCTCGTGCACGTCCGATACGATTGGGCTATTCCTATCAGAATCTGTTTGCCTTTTCAAATTCGCCTCAAGATCCTTCTGCTTCGGCAGCTTCGGCTGCTTCAGCACCTTCTCCTTGTGTTTACAAGAACACTTCGATTGCTTTTGTTTATAACAGGGGCAGTCAGGATAGTGCTCCGATTCAAGCCTAACTGGCACCATTTGATTTCGGGGAATGGAACAGGAGCAGGTAGGAACTTCCTGGGCTCTGCTACCTGCACAGCAACAGCACTGCTTTGGCGGTGGTTTTGGAACTACAGGAGCACACGAGCAATCATCAAGCACCTGACCACAATTGGTGGATTTGTTGGTCGAACAAGTGCAGGACTTCCTATCCATTCTCTTGGAACTGGAGGCCGGACCTCTACTTGAGGTCTTGCCCGCCCTGCACTGGCAAGCATTATCTTTGTCCTTGGACATGCTGATCTCTCTACCGTACTTGCAGAGGAACTCGATGATCACTGCGTTGCTCCAGCCGTAACCCACAGCCGTTCGCGACGGACAGGCTCCCGCGGAGCTGCCGAATTCCTCGCAGAAATACTGTGACGGAGGTAAGAGTAGGACTAGGCCATTACGGTGCTAGACTTAAAATTTTTTAAAGAAAGAATTCTCTGTGACTTTTTGATTGAAGGTAAAATTTTGTACTGAATACTCGAAAATTGTTGATAGCCGTTCTGGATGTTTTTACACCCTTGCAGGGTATTATAATTTCAGTCAGAAGTTTGGAACGCAGTGAAGGAGACATTTCCGACCTATAAAGTATATATATTCTTGATCAGCATCAACAGCCTAGTCGATCTAGCCATGTCCGTCTGTCCGTCTGTCCGATTATACGAAAACTAGTCCCTCAGTTTTGAAGCTTTCCGAATGAAACTTTGCAGATAGTCTTCTATATGCTCTCACTACTATATAAGTCGGAACGGGCCGGATCGGACGACTATATCATATAGCTGCCATAGGAACGATCGGTAAATTTTCAAAAAAAAAATTATTACTTGTCCAATTTTCAAAATATTTTTATATAATTTAAGACATAGCCATTACATATTATTCTAGAATTTCGGTTTTAATTTGATCAAAATCGGACTACTATATCATATAGCTGCCATAGGAATGTTGGGGAAATATTACGTATACGCAATGTTAAACCAAATTTTTATATGTATAAATGTTGTATACAATTACTGTTAGTTTTACTTTCCATTTGATAACATTTTATTAATTCATAATGATCCAATTGTAAGCTGCAAGGGTATACAAACTTCGGCGTGCCGAAGTTATCTTTCTTTCTTGTTTAGAAATTATTCATATTTAGAAAAACAAATCCTGAATCTCTGTCGTGACTTACCTTCTCGAACATAAAGCCCTGCGCCTTGAAGGCGTCATAATTAGACTTGACCCAGCGGTGAGCCCATCGCCTGGACATGGCCTTGGAGGCCCTAGTGCCCAGATTGTCCAGCCCTTCCACGACCATGAACATCATGGGCAGAAACATTTGGCCTTGTGTGCGGGGCTTATGAGTCAGTGAACACAGCATGTGTGCGAGAGTGCGAATTACATCAATGATTCGTTCACAAATGTTACAAACTTGGAAACCCAGCGGAAAGAGAGAGGGCCACACTCGCAGTGGGAATGAGAGACGGCCACACTGCAGCTAGACAGAGATGGGCAGATGGGCAGATGGGCCGGCGGAAATTGTGTCAAAGGAGACTCGCTTTCCAGCAAAATATGTTCTTGTCAGGGGGTGTACGCGGGTGCATCATAAAGATATTGACAGTCCCATAAAGATAACCGTAGTGGATTGTGAATGGCAAATCAAGGAAGAAATTAAGCGATGTTCTTACTCTGACTCACTCCCCCTTTCTCTTTCTTTTAATACTCTTTCTTCTTACCTTCCCCCAGGAATATGACACTTGCCAACAGAGAAATCTATGGGAATCAAGATCTCAATAATCGCGTTTTACAGGTCACGATTCTGGATTGGTTCAGACTACCTTAAGTGCCAACATTGAAAACTCTTTTGTAACGTGTTTGAAGAATATAATTAAGAAGCAGGAGACTGTTTCATGCTGGATTTTGTTATATTATGAATTTAAATCATCTTCGGACGCGCCCCCATCGTTGCAATCACAGCATCTTTTTTTCTTGGGCTCTTTCTTCGGACAGTCGTCGGGTATTCTATCAGCCAAAGGAGCATAGTGGCCAATTGGCGGTGGTTTTGGAACTACAGGATCGCCGGAGGAATCATCAAGCACCTGATCACAATTGGTGGATTTGTTGGTCGAACAAGAGCAGGACTTCCTCTCCATACTCTTGGAACTGGAGGCCGGACCACTACTTGATGTCTTGCCCGCCTTGCACCGGCAAGCCTTGTGTTCGTCCTCGGACATGCTGATCTCTCTGCCGTACTTGCAGAGGAACTCGATGATCACTGCGTTGCTCCAGCCGTAACCCACAGCCGTTCGCGATGGACAGGGTCCTGCGGAGCTGCCGAATTCCTCGCAGAAAAACTGTGACGGAGGTAAAAGTAGGACTAGGTTATTACGGTGCTAGACTTAAAATTTTTTAAAGAAAGAATTCTCTGTGACTGTGTGATTGAAGGTAAAATTTTGAACTGAATATGTCTAGGCTCGAAAATGGTTCATAGCCATTCTGGATGTTTTTTAGAAATTATTCATATTTAGAAAAACAAATCCTCAATCTCTGTCGTGACTTACCTTCTCGAAATTCATGTTTTACTGAATGTGTTCCGTTATACTACCCGTCAACCTCTAATAAGGCTCCGTGGTTTACTAAAGAGTTGAGTCGCCTTAAAAACAAAAAGTCTAGGCTGTATACTAAATTTAAACGCACCGGTTCTCAATCTGCTCTATCATTTTATTTATCGGCTCGGTTAAGCTTCACCGTGTTGAACGCGCAGTGTAATAAAAATTATCTTGCTCGTTGTAGGGCCCAGTTTTCTGAGGACCCAAAACAGTTCTATAATTTTGTTAACACTAAACGTAAGCCAGTTACTCATCCTTCCTCGCTCTCATTTGAAAATACAACCGTAAATAATAATCCGATCTATTTGCGCAGTTTTTTCAAACAACATATTCAAACTCCACTGACTCAAATCAGACTTATTCTTACATCATTCCCAAATCGAACTTAATTTTCATTCCTAGTTTAAACGAAAGCTCTACTCTTTCAGATCTTCTCCGTGTTAAGCCAGTTCATTCGCCAGGTCCCGACGGAATACCTGGCTGTGTGCTCAGGTATTGTGCCGACGCCCTGTGCAATCCCCTTCTGAAAATGTTTACCTTATCCTTAGAAACCTACCACTTTCCCCTTATTTGGAAGAAGTCGATTGTCATTCCTCTCCACAAAAAAGGTAGCACATCGGATGCCAACAACTACAGAGGAATCTCTAAGCTGTCGGCCATCCCAAAACTTTTATCATTATATCATTACTCCACATTTGCAGCACCTTTGCAGTTCAAAAATTTCTCCATGTCAGCATGTATTTATAAAGCGAAGATCAACTACTACTAATCTTTTGGAGCTCACTTCCTTCATTGTAAAGGGCTTCCATAACAACTTTCAGACAGACGTAATCTATACTGATTTCAGTACAGCATTCGACTCTGTTAACCATTCTCTTCTTGTTCGGAAACTCGACTTAATGGGATTTCCGGTTGATCTTCTTAGATGGATCTCTAGTTATCTGAATGGCCGGACGCAAATGGTCCTTTTTAAAAATACTTTACCAAATGTTCTCAGGGTTACTTCTGGCGTCCAGCAAGGGAGCCATTTGGGACCCTTGTTGTTTACATTTTTTATTAACGACCTGCCCAAAGTGCTGACTAACTCCAGAGTACTTATGTACGCGGATGACGTCAAACTTTGCGTGCAATATAAGGACGCTTCTTGCCAGTCAGATTTACAAACAGATCTTAATAATTTTCAAATATGGTGCCGCGTTAACTTATTAAATTTAAACGGCTCTAAATGCAAGCTAATGACATTTTCTCGTGTCGTTCCCAAGCTTGCAACTTACACTCTGAACTGTCGCCTTTTGGAAAGAATCAATATAGTTGATGATTTGGGAGTCCGCCTGGATCATAAACTTGACTTTATTTATCATATTTCCTGCATGGTAAATAAAGTCAGAGGTGTGCTTGGTTTCATTAAACGGTGGTCGAAAGAATTCAATGACCCCTATGTTACTAAGTGTCTTTACATTTCTTTAGTTCGTCCTATCTTAGAATATGTCTCTTGCGTGTGGAGCCCTCAGTATGGGGTCCACAGTAAACGCATTGAGTCGGTTCAAAAGAACTTTTTACTTTTCGCTTTACGCGGTTTAATTTGGGATGCAAACCAGAGGTTACCCTCTTATTCCTGTAGACTCCTACTAATTAACTTACCATCCTAATCTAATCGTAGAACTATGCTAGGCATTACCTTCATTTACAGCCTTATCGGAGGTGACGTTGAAAGTGCTGATATTTTGGGTCAGCTTAACTTTCACGTACCAAGTAGAAATACTAGATCTTATATTCCCTTAGTTTTGCGCCACTGTAGAACGTCCTTTGAATTGCATGAACCCTTTAGAGTCTTATGTGCAAATTACAACGATTTGTAAATAATAACGTCTAACGTAGATACTCTTCGCAAACTAAAAACTTTAATTCTATCCCACTTAGCACGCATGCAAGCAAACAATCTGGCAGCACGCCAGTAGTTACTTCCTCGAGTTTCTTTTCTATACTTTTCTATACTTTAATTTATCGCGCCTACTAACACCTTACACGAACAAGCACGTGCTTGGTGTCATACGGGCCACTTGAATGTACTGATCGTAGTGCATCAACGTCCAGAACATAAAGCCCTGCGCTTTGAAGGCGTCATAATTAGACTTGACCCAGCGGTAAGCCCATCTCCTGGACATGGCCTTTGAGGCCCTAGTGCCCAGATTGTCCAGCCCTTCCACGACCATGAACATCATGGGCAGAAACATTTGGCCTTGTGTGCGGGGCTTATGAGTCAGTGAACACAGCATGTGTGCGAGAGTGCGAAGTACATCAATGATGTGTTCACAAATATTACAAACTTGGAAACGCAGCAGAAAGAGAGAGGGCCACACTCGCAGTGGGAATGAGGGACGGTCACACTGCAGCTAGACAGAGATGGGCAGATGGGCAGATGGGCCGGCGGAAATTGTGTCAAAGGAGATTTTCGCTTTCCAGCACAATGTGTTCTTGTCAGGGGGTGTACGCGGGTGCGTCATAAAGATATTGACAGTCCCATAAAGATAACCATAGTGGATTGTGAATGGCAAATCAAGGAAGAAATTAGGCGATGTTCTTACTCTGACTCACTTCCCCTTTCTCTTTCTTTTAATACTCTTTCTTCTTACCTTCCCCCAGGAATATGACACTTGCCAACAGAGAAATCTATGGGAATCAAGATCTCAATAATCGCGTTTTACAGGTCACGATTCTGGATTGGATCAGACCACCTGCAAACATTGAAAACTCTTTTGTAACGTGTTTGAAGAATATAATTAAGAAGCAGGAGACTGTTTCATGCTGGATTTTGTTATATTATGAATTTAAATCATCTTCGGACGCGCCCCCATCGTTGCAATCACAGCATCTTTTTTTCTTGGGCTCTTTCTTCGGACAGTCGTCGGGTATTCTATCAGCCAAAGGAGCATAGTGGCCAATTGGCGGTGGTTTTGGAACTACAGGATCGCCGGAGGAATCATCAAGCACCTGATCACAATTGGTGGATTTGTTGGTCGAACAAGAGCAGGACTTCCTCTCCATACTCTGGGAACTGGAGGCCGGACCACTACTTGAGGTCTTGCCCGCCTTGCACTGGCAAGCCTTGTGTTCGTCCTCGGACATGCTGATCTCTCTGCCGTACTTGCAGAGGAACCCAATGATCACTGCGTTGCTCCAGCCGTAACCCACAGCCGTTCGCGATGGACAGGGTCCTGCGGAGCTGCCGAATTCCTCGCAGAAAAACTGTGACGGAGGTAAAAGTAGGACTAGGTTATTACGGTGCTAGACTTAAAATTTTTTAAAGAAAGAATTCTCTGTGACTGTGTGATTGAAGGTAAAATTTTGAACTGAATATGTCTAGGCTCGAAAATGGTTCATAGCCGTTCTGGATGTTTTTTAGAAATTATTCATATTTAGAAAAACAAATCCTGAATCTCTGTCGTGACTTACCTTCTTGAACATAAAGCCTTGCGCTTTGAAGGCGTCATAATTAGACTTGACCCAGCGGTGAGCCCATCGCCTGGACATGGCCTTGGAGGCCCTAGTGCCCAGATTGTCCAGCCCTTCCACGACCATGAACATCATGGGCAGAAACATTTGGCCTTGTGTGCGGAGCTTATGAGTCAGTGAACACAGCATGTGTGCGAGAGTGCGAATTACATCAATGATTCGTTCACAAATGTTACAAATTTGGAAACCCAGCGGAAAGAGAGAGGGCCACACTCGCAGTGGGAATGAGAGACGGCCACACTGCAGCTAGACAGAGATGGGCAGATGGGCAGATGGGCCGGCGGAAATTGTGTCAAAGGAGATTTTCGCTTTCCAGCACAATGTGTTCTTGTCAGGGGGTGTACGCGGGTGCGTCATAAAGATATTGACAGTCCCATAAAGATAACCATAGTGGATTGTGAATGGCAAATCAAGGAAGAAATTAGGCGATGTTCTTACTCTGACTCACTTCCCCTTTCTCTTTCTTTTAATACTCTTTCTTCTTACCTTCCCCCAGGAATATGACACTTGCCAACAGAGAAATCTATGGGAATCAAGATCTCAATAATCGCGTTTTACAGGTCACGATTCTGGATTGGATCAGACCACCTGCAAACATTGAAAACTCTTTTGTAACGTGTTTGAAGAATATAATTAAGAACAGGAGCCTGTTTCATGCTGGAAGATTTTGAATACAGCACTACAAATTTTTCACATATAAATTTTGTTCATGTTCTTCAGTTTGGTCCTTTCTTGGTTGTGAGTCATGTGTTGTGGATGGAACACCTACTGTTCCTCCTTCTTCTCGTCACAGGTGCAGCATTTGGTTTTCTCTTTCTTTTTCGGCACACAAAATTCGCTAACGGGGTCCCTCAGCGGAAACTGCTTGTTGTAGAAGGGCGAGGGTCCATAATCTGGCGAGTGGTCCTTCGCCTGGCGAGGCTCGCAGGAAGGGCAGTTGCCAGCTGGAGCTGCTCTGGCAGATGAAACTGAAGCTCCTCTCCCAGATGGAACTGCGCCCATTGAATCCGCACAGCAAGTACATGGGACTCGCTCTGGGCCGTAGACCGGTATATCAAAGTTACTCTTTGGAGGAGGTAATTTAGGGGGAGGGGGAGTATAGCCACTAGGTTTTCCGTGGCAGCTGCAATATTCGCCCGCCTTGGGATAGTATCCAAGATTCTCCATCTGGTTGTGGGTTCCAAAGTTGGCATTCGTCGGGCGACTGCACCCGCAATCATGAGACCAAGATCGAGTTGTGGGTTCTGGTTTGCAGCAGCCCCTCTGCAGTCCTATGGAGGACATGCCCTTCATATGCGCCTGGTCGCAGTCACAGTCCTCTATATTGTCTTGGCCCATCGTTCCCGTGGAGGAAGCGGGTTTTGGATCCGAAGAGACGCCACCGCAGTGCGGGCATACACCGGTTGTAGACTGAGTTGATTGCTCATGCGCCCTCCAACTCTGCGCTTTTTTGCTCTTAGCAGTTACTTGAGAATGTTTTCCTGATGGACATGGCGGACACCAAATGTCATCGGCACCCATGTTTCGTGAAAAACACGGACATTTCTCGGCAGCCATATTCTGATCCGTCGGAGAATAGCCCGCTGGTCCTGGACCTCCAGAACACGTACTATACTGCAGCCGGCCCGGAGGCTTCTGCAACGTGGTCATCCCGCCGTTGCACGGTGAACACCCCCTGGCTTCGACTTCTCTATGCGGCTGCGGCGGAGATCTGCCCAACTTGTACTGCTTACCACGTGCTCCTTTGCCATGTACTGCTGAATCATATGCTCCTTGGCCTCGTGCTTCTAAAGCCTGTGCTGCTGATCTTTCGTCATACGAATAATCACTTTTTACATTTCCTACCTTGCCACGTGCTGAATCATATGCTCCCTGGCCCTGTGCTTCTAAAGCCTGTGCTGCTGATCTTTCATCATACGAGTAATCACCTTTGACATTTGCTACCTTGCCACGTGCTGAATCATATGCTCCCTGACCCTGTGATTCTATAGTCTGTGCTGCTGACCTTGGATCATGTGGATAATCACCGGACAGACTATACTGTCGTTGCTGTGATTTGGACAGTTTGGGCTGTTTTGTTCTGCTCTGGGCTCCTGAAATTCGATGTCCTGAACCTCCACTACACGAACAACCATCGGAAGATTTGTACCCTCCTGGTGATCCTTGGCCCTGTGCTCTTGAAGGCTGAGCTGAACAACCAGAACTTTCGGTAGTACTGATCGGTTGTGGCGAAAAATAGACCTCATTGGAAGGACTCCTCCGCTCGCCGCAATTCAAATCATCTTCGGATGCGCCCTCATCGTTGCAATCACAGCACCTTTTTTTCTTGGGCTCTTTCTTCGGACAGTCGTCGGCTATTCTATCGGCCAAAGGAGCATAGTGGCCAACAAGATTGGCCTGCCGCCTCAGACGCTCCCTTTCCCTGTCCTCCTCGCTAAGGATTGGCTCTTGGATTTGCCCCTTCTGATCCTTAGCCTTTAACTTCTTTCCGTGGGATTCCACGGATTCCTTGGACTTAGCCCTTTTAGCTAATTTTTCTTGCTCCTCGGAAGAACTCACCCGCGACAACTCATCCTGCATCTTCTTTTGCTTCTTAGACAATTTTTGTGTCTCCTCTGAGAACTGATCCTGCTGCTGCCTCTGCATTTTACTGAGCTTCTCTTGCTCCTCACTAGAATAGCGTGATAACTCTTCCTGGTGCTTCTTTTGCTTCTTAGACAATTTTTGTGTCTCCTCTGAGAACTGATCCTGCTGCTGCCTCTGCATTTTACTGAACTTCTCTTGTTCCTCACTAGAATAGCGTGATAACTCTTCCTGGTGCTTCTTTTGCTTCTTAGACCATTTTTGTGTCTCCTCTGAGAACTGATCCTGTGGCTGCTTCTGCATTTTACTGAACTTCTCTTGCTCCTCACTAGAATAGCGTGATAACTCTTCCTGGTGCTTCTTTTGCTTCTTAGACCATTTCTGTTGCTCCTCGGAAGTAGAGTCCTTGAGATCCTTGAGATCCTTTGACGATTTATGTTTCTTAATATTCTCCTGCACGTCCGAAACGCTTGGGCTATTCCAATCAGAATCTGTTTGCCTTTTCAAATTCGCCTCAAGATCCTTCTGCTTCGGCTGCTTCGGCAGCTTTGGCACCTTCTCCTTGTGTTTACTAGAAGAACGGAAACACTTCGATTGCTTTTGTTTATAACAGGGGCAGTCATGATAGTGCTCCGATTCAAGCTGAACCGGCACCATTTGATTTCGGGAAATGGAACAGGAGCAGGTAGGAACTTCCTGGTGCTGGCATCTCCCCGATGAATGGGCTCTGCTACCTGCACAGCAGCAGCACTCCTTTGGCGGTGGTTTTGGAACTACAGGAGCACAGGAGCAATCATCAAGCACCTGACCACAATTGGTGGATTTGTTGGTCGAACAAGTGCAGGACTTCCTATCCATACTCTTGGAACTGGAGGCCGGACGAAAGGAACTCTGAGTCCCTATTGCCGCTGTGGTCTTGCTTATTAGTTCGCCACATAAACAGGTCTTCATTTTCTCCACATCTCTACTTGAGGTCGTTCGGAACGCATTTGTCTCCATGCTCGCATGGCTGGTGATAACGTACGAGTCCTTCTTCTTGCCCGCCCTGCACTGGCAAGCCTTGTCTTCGTCCTCGGACATGCTGATTTCTCTGCCGTACTTGCAGAGGAACTCGATGATCACTGCGTTGCTCCAGCCGTAACCCACAGCCGTTCGCGACGGACAGGCTCCCGCGGAGCTGCCGAATTCCTCGCAGAAATACTGTGACGGAGGTAAGAGGACTAGGTTATTACGGTGCTAGACTTAAAATTTCTTAAAGAAAGAATTCTCTGTGACTGTGTGATTGAAGGTAAAATTTTGTACTGAATATGTCTAGGCTCGAAAATGGTTCATAGCCGTTCTGGATGTTTTTTAGAAATTATTCATATTTAGAAAAACAAATCCTGAATCTTTTTCGTGACTTACCTTCTCGAACATAAAGCCCTGCGCCTTGAAGGCGTCATAATTAGACTTGACCCAGCGGTGAGCCCATCGCCTGGACATCGCCTTGGAGGCCCTAGTGCCCAGATTGTCCAGCCCCTCCACGACCATGAACATCATGGGCGGGAACACATTGGGATAATCCCACTTCTCACCCGCCTGCTTGTTCATCGTGTGCGGCACACCGCCGTACAGGTCGTCCAGCTTGTTGGTCTTGATGTGCTCCATCACCCCCTTGGACACCTTGTCGGTGTCTATCAAGGGAAAGGCCCGGGCCCACAGAGGTGCAAAATTGGTGCAGCAGAAGTAGTTGCGGGACTGTTTCTTCTCCACGTCATAGTCCAGCCAAATGCCGGCCTGGCAGTTCCACAGAACATCGCGAATGGCCTTCACGAGGACACAGGACCGATCCTGGTACTCTTCGGCCTTCCTGGCATTGCCCGCCTTGCGATTGAACTCGGCCAGGATCTTGCCGCTTCGAAAGATAATGGCGTTGAGCTCAACGGGCACAATGGCCGAGGGCTTGGTATCGCTGAGGATGGCTTCATTGCTCGAAACGAACCAGCGGGAGCTAAACTCTTGTCCCGATTCACTGGCCGACTTCAATTCGGTGTAATATTGCTCACGAGCCTGCTCGTCCTCTATGTTCTCCGCCGCCGCCAAGTCCTCTGCGTAGGCCTCGGGCCGTGGTCCGGGTGATCGTGATGCGGAACGGTATTGATACATTGTCCTGCCCTTCACCTCAATCGAGCGCTGACTCACAAAGGTCTCGAATTCGGTTTCCAGCAGCGGCAGGGATTGGATGGCAAATTGCTCATCCCTGGTCACCTCCACGTAGGCCTTCATCATCATTATCAAAAGCGGCGGCTGTGTCCTTTCGTCGCAGTAAATCCTGCCACAGGCCGGGACATACCCATATTGCTGAACCAGATACAGGAAGTTCTCAATCATTCCGCGGGCCGTTTGGATCATCCCACATTGGAGCAGTCCACGAATGATCCAGAACGAGCCCCAATAGCTATACTCGCGGCAATCCGTGTCGGCAATAATAAAGGGTTTGGGAACGTAGATAATTGTAAACAATTCCGGATTCTTCTGGACATCGTCTTTAATGCGTCGCCCCAGCTGCTTCCAGAGTTCGTTGATTTCCGCTGCGAATTGCTTCATTTGGGGATCGGAGATCCTGTGGAGAAACGACGGCTGGGCTTTCCAGTCCGTCGGGGTCCATGGCTCCAGGTCCAAACCGGGCGGATTAAAGTGTCTCTGGAGTGAAAGGATTGCATAATAGGGAAGCATTGAGATTCCTCGTCTTAAGGATTGTATTAAAGCCACGACAACTTCCTAAACTATTCCTAACACAAGGTCAAGTTAATTATGAGCTAATAGATAGGTATACAAATTATATATATATCTATATATGTGTATGAACCAGCAACATTTCCATGAAGAGGAAACTAAATGTACATTCTTAAAGCCTCTGATTAATATAACCAAAATTTTGGGGGCAAAAAATAGACCTCAGGTTGGCTTTAACGCGGCTACTAAGCTGATATCCATTGTATACTTTAAATAATGAAAATCTTCGACACTTTACCTCAACAAACATCTTTAGGAACTCCAGGGAGCCATCGTTCCTAGCACAATTACTGAACATCTCGTAATCGGCCATCGTCTGGGCGGGTGTATAAATACAGCTCATGTCCACGAAGTACTTGGAATCGGGAAACATGTTCGAACGCTGAACACGATCCAGCAAGGGACCCGAGCAGAAGACGCTCCTGAGAGTGGTTTCAGTGAGTGATGTGGATCCAGGTGCTCGCAGAACTTACCTGATATCCACGTCGGGCGATGGTAACAGTGGACTGCAGCTGCATTCTGACATTTTTAGGAACGATTTTGAATCCGGGATCTATATTTTCTATGTCTAAGGGAAAGGGCCAAACTGATTAACTAAACCGAATGAATTCGGAGATCACATCCGAGCACCAAGGCGCAGGCGACTGGGGTTGAGACATACATAAATCAAAATCCGAACGGCAACCTTTGTTATATTGACCATTAAAGCAAATTTGTCGACATTTGCCATTAAGAGTCAACAATGCTCGGCCATAAATCAGCGCAAATAGACAGGAAGCGCCTGCGAATCTTCTCCGGACTCCCGACTCCTTCTTCCAGGGCCACACATTTATTTTAAATTACCATAAATGCCCCTGACCGAGAAAACGAAACCAAAACCGAAACAAGAGCAGTGCCGCGGCGGGGCAGGGCGAACTTTTGCCTAAAAGCTATTGGCCTCTGTGTCCATTTGTAATTTCCAGACAATTTATCAAACCAAAAGCTGAAAGAAGGCAAGGGCGGGGAATAAAGGGAAAGAGCTGTGGAGGAGGCCAGAAGTCGGAATGGAAATGGCGCAGAAAATGCGCTTCAAGTGGCCATGGCCATGGCCATGACCAGCGGAGCGGGATTCAGAACAGGATTCAAGTAAAGTAAAAATTCTTCGATTCCTGGACAATCAATTGAGAGGAAAGTAGGGGGAGGCAATCAGCCCCGGGCGCGGCACTTCATAAATTCCTTTGCCTTGGCCCCACTTCAATGCAAGTTTTTAGCTTCGACATCGGCATCTTTATGGAAACTTCTTAAGAGGGAGAGAGAAATCGAGGAAGCACGGAAATTAGTCATGTCGCATTCACATTCTCTGTCGTCTGCAAAGTTCATATTGAATTTTCGTCCGGCATTGCGGAAAATGCAGCGACTTAAGCTTGCAGCTCCGTTTCGGAAAGAGATCCGCCAAATAATTAATTTTGCATATGTGAAAATGCAGCTAAAGGATGCGAAAGGGAGTCCCGACACTTGTCCTGACACTTGACCCGCGGGCAATGTGATCAACTTAACGAGCTGCCAGCGAGGGGCGAGTGGGTGAAACTGGGGAAAATGTACACAGCGAAAGAACAGCGGAAAAGCAAATCTATCTAAGGAAACTTTTAATTTTTTGTCTAAAACAACCATAACGACAAACGAGTAAGGGCAACAAGGCAAGCGACGAGTAATGATGACGAGTCAATAAATTAAATGCATACCTACTTGTTCATTTTCCCAGTGCATCCTTCCTCCACAGCTCACTGCAGGCTCATCACCGTCACTCGCTGTTCCAGCTAATTGAGTATTCTGCTCTTAAGTGGACACAGCCGCCTCCGGCGCCTTTCTGCCTCATTTGCAGGCCCGCACATAAATCAATAAGTTGCATTTCGGCCTTAAATTAATTAAAAAGAAAATTCGCAAAGAGCAGAGGTTCTCTTCCGTTTTTTCCTGTTTTTTTTTACTTTATTTCCAACAACATTGCAGTCTTTATGGCGATGATGTCTGTGCTTAAACACTCCGCCAGCTGACAGCAATCAATCAAAAATTGCACTTGCCTTAGCGCGACGGCGACGGCGGGCGGTGACGGATGTATCACGTCGCACCACCCAGGGAATCCACCCAAAGGCCACCCATTTCCAGCTGGGCCGGGAGCATGATAAATTGTCAACACGCTGACGTTTGTCTGCAGCGATTTAAAAACTACTTAAAATGTAAATGTTGTTTCCCTGTTGCTGCTGGTGTAGTGTTGCTGCTGTTGCTGTTGCTCCTGCTCCTGGCTCTGCTGTGTTTGGGTTTTATGCACACGTCGCGCAGCGTAGACTGCGAAAATCATGTTGTTGACTTTGAAAAAATATGTGTAAAAATGCGCCATTGTAAATAACAGAACATAAACCCCCGTGGGAGAGGAGACAGGCCACGGACTTCCTAGTTGACAGACTGTCTGAGGGAGAGTGATGACACGGCAATGTCAACACGGGCAACTTTGGCAGCAGAACAGCTTCAGCAACAATGTGTGGCATGAAGATGCCACGCCTCTGTGATTGCATTTTTACACTTGTCAGTGGATCTGGGCATCACCTCTGTTTGTCCCCGCACTTTGTCGTCTAGTGTCTAAAGTTTGCACTGCCCGAGGTACGGACTCCATACCGCAGCCACATCCTGCTGTCGCTCTGGTGTTTCTTCCACGCCAAATGAGTTATAAATTCAGCTGTCAAAGGACTTGACAATTGATTAATTGAAATCGACTTGGAAAGTAAGTTGATAAGCACACACGCACCGAGGCAGGAAGAGGCTGTCAATCACTCCGCCCCAGGGCACCAGCCATGGATCATTCCTTGATGAGCCAACTTTGACCGGGTCAGATCAAACAAAAGGGGCTAAATACCAGAGGGCAAGCCGCAGACGCTCAAATTAACCAAGAGTCTAGTTAAACAGAAAACTTTTGGACCTACCCGCCCCCGTGGATAGACATCTTTGCCTGCCTGTCTGCCGTCCTGCCTGGCCCCCAAAGTTGACAACTTAAATTGTTAGTTGCCCGATAAGCCGGCAAGCCTGCAACCTACCAACTGTCAGAGTGGATGAGAGTGGGCGTATATATAACATTTTTATTTATTTCACTATTTTTTATGGGCGGGGTAGGGGGCAGCGGAAGGAGGGTGGAACACGCGCCACATGCCAACGACAAACAAATAAATAAAATTCCTCTTTCGGTCTGCAGATACCACCCCGCTTTTTTCCGCCGAGGGTCAACGGAGAAGGAGAAGTGTGTGTGTTTTACAAGTCTATTAACTTGTGGCGCTTATCTAATGCTGACAGCAAGTTTTTCACTTTCCCGAAGTTTTCGGCCTCCCCCAGCCGGAAAACGCCGCTTCCTGAGTGGAGGAAGAATTCTCCCTATGCAAGGGGCTGGGAGGTAAGGAGCCCGTCCCGATGTCAATCATTTGTTGATCATTTTTCTTCCAGCCCCATGCATAATGTATCGCCTAAATTTGTAGCTGACCACAAGGGTCGTCCTCAAGGATACATTTTCAGGTTCACTGAAAGAAATAATGGTATCATTCGAGAGTGCTTCTCTCTTTACTAGTTTAAATCGATTAACAAGAATTAAAGAAATTAATTTAATAAATATTCACCATTTATAGTAATAGTAAGTTTCTGTCAACTTTCAAACACTTTTTTCTCAGTGCTAAAAAGGAAAAGTGCCAGACTGTCGGCCAAAAGTTTTTCCTTTGGAAAACTCTTGATTTCCTTGGCAGCAGGGGTATGGACATTGGTCAAGCTAGTTGCTGCTTCATTAAATGCAACGCCAAAAAAGTTGCATCCGTGCAGCTGCTGGAAATATTTATGAACTGTCCGAATGCCGTCTGGTGTCCATATATATACGAGTCCACTATTTGCCAAGTCATACTGTCACACAACCCACCTGGCCATCTGGCCACCTTCTTTCAATAAACGTTAAGCATTACGGTTATTAGTTTCTGGAAGGGCACATAAAAACTTCAACTCGAGTCGGGACTTGCAGCCAGAGGCTTACGCAAGGGGGTATTTTTTATGAAAAAGGTATCGAACATAAAAGAAATAGGTAGTTTATAAAACTGTACACGGGAGGAAAAGTAATTTAAATTATTAACTATTATAGAACAAATCTAAAATTATGCAATTTACATATTTTTTTCAGGGCAACTTTCAGTCATCTTTTAAAATACATTTAAGCCATTTAGAATGTTTTGATGTTCTTATTTTATTATATACTTATATATATATCAATTGTGCTCTAAAGCGGTATTAAAATATTTTAAAATTAACATAAGTGACATTAAATGGTGAAAGATCTCTCAAAAAGCGTCTAAGAGTATAAAACATTGTCTAAGCTATACTTTTCGTGTGATTTTAATCCTCTTGACAGACTTATTTATTAATTCAAGTCAATTTAAAATCATTTAATAACGAATTACAGAATCACAATCCCCTGATAAAATCCCCTGTACGCTCCTGCCTGCGACACTGTTGCCAACATTATGTTGGCACTTTGCTGATGCTATCTTCGGCTGTGGCTGCTTCCTGCTTGCTGCTCGCTGTTGCCACTCTGTAGCAGCAACATGTTGCTGATGCTGATAATACTGTCGTTGACTAGTTGACTATGTTGCCATTCCCGGCATACTTGAAACGATGGGGTCCTGTGGAAATTACAACGGCCGTGATACTTCCCAGTGCATTACATGCAAAGTCCTTGCGGCAGTGACAGCAGCAGCAACGGCAAGCTGCAACTTATTAACGCGCAACCAGAGCTTCGCAATTGACCGCAATGCTGCAGATTCCGAACCCAAAACCGAATGGAAATCAGGATCTGAATCTGGAGCCGGAGCCGGAGCTGAAGCAGGCGCGTTGACGACAACGACGACGACAGACGGAAACGGAAACGGCAAATAAACGCACGAGCGCTGACGTGCGGGCACCAGCGTGTCAGCGTTCTTGTCTTTGTGTTGTGCGTGTGTCGTGTGTGCAGCACTTGTTTGCATGCAACGTGGCAACATGGCAACGACAATGGCAGCAACAGCAACTGCAGCAGCAGCAACGGGCATTTATCTGGCTGCCCCAGACCTGCCACGCCCCCTCGTAATACATTGCGGTCGGGATGTTGCATGTTTGTGGGCGCTCGCCTGCGTTTGGATTTTTTACCAATACCTCTCATTCGTACAGGTCAACGAGGTATCCTGGATGCCGGTTGTGTGTTAGTAATGTGGGTCCTTAAAATGTAAATCTTATCACATTAAGGACATACAAGTATTAAAAAAAAAAACAAAAATAATTTTCGGAGTCTTAAACTATGCATATTTCTGCCTAAATTTAAAAATAAATTTCCATTCGATATATTTGCATAAACAAGTTTATATTTACAATGTGTTTATTAATAAATAATAAAAATTAAGGAAGACGTAAGTTATTTAAATAAAATAAACACTTAATTAACTCCGCTTCCTTTTTAAACTTATTTAGCTAGCAAAATATCTTTAATAAAAATGATTGAGTACCATCCGAAAATTATAATAAATATAACATATATAAACTACACATACATTGGTCATCCTTTAGTCGTTATAATGTTCTACTATTACCAATTTTTTTACAATTTTTATTTTGTTGGCCTCGGCGCCATCGTTCGCATGCACGGCAAGGATTTCTCTGCTTAATTTGTGGTTTTCAACCAAACAGAACAACGAGCAGCGATGGACGATGGCTGGCAGATGGCGGAAAAGCGGTGGAAAGCGGTGGAAATGCGAGAGTGGGGAGAAAGGGAAGCCAAGCTAACCAACTGGTCAACAGCAATTGCAATTGCAATTGAGGTTGCAGTCGCACGAATATTCCCGGAAACCAGGAAGCCCTTAAATATGATTATGGCATATGCGACGGCCTACCAAGGGGAAAGGGGGGCTTAGCCAGTGGATGCCAAAAAAATAAAGGGGGTACTGATTTTTCGGCCATCTTCACTGGAATCTCTCTGGCTCTGTTTCTGGCGCTGGGGCTGGCTTTTCGGGCCCACAAATTTCCACGAACTTGATTTAATTGTCACACATTACGGAACCACAATTACATAGAAAAATGCGCCAGAAAGCGGAAATGGCAACAATGCAAATGGCAAGCAACAATGGCAGCTGCAGGCTGCAGGCGGCAGCGGCAACAACATCAAATAATAATACCAAACTGCGGCCAGCAGGGACTTCCCCTTTTTTGTGGTGTCCCTCTCACTGGCTGGAAAATAAAATGCGCCATTTGCAATTGTAGTTTATTTTAATACCGCAATTAGTGCTGTTTTCTGGGGTGGAGTGGTCGTCCCTCGGTGGCACGCAATCCTGCGGAGGACGGCGCATGCTATTCCCCTTGTTGCCAACACACCATTTGAGGTGCACCAAAGTTGCCGCAGAGGTGATGCCTTTTTTCAGACGGAACTTGCATAAATATCACACGGAATGCACCCTGGAAAGGGGAATCCCTTTAGTGATCACTCTCCGCCGCTTAAAGAGCTCTCCAGTCGTCTGGCCTTTTGGAAATGATTTGCGATGCTGCAGCCACTGTTAATTGATTTTTAAGTGCCAACTACAATCAGGCACATACGCATCAGGTGACACATGCAGGCTCATATTACAGCCATTGGCATCAAATAAAAACCTTAATGTAATCGGTGATAAAAAATATGGTCGCTGGCAGAGCTTGTAGACTTGGAAAGGCTCTGTAAAGGGATGTAGTAAGACAGAAAGGATAACAGTTATTTAAAGATATGTTGCCTTATAATAAAATAACTTTTAAAAATTATCCTTGCTGCCTATATTTTAGAAGACTTTAAATGTTCTAATTAATGTTTATATAAATTTTTTAACATTATAATTAAGAGTTAAAACTATGTAGTGCTCATAACATTATTTCTATTACTTTTCTCATGCTTATTTCCTAAAAGATTATATGGCACAAACTCTGCTAATAATATTTTAATTTATTTATATCATTAATTTTTAATAAATAATTCTTAAAAAACCTCTATAATTCCCACAAGTTCAATGTTAATTCTACAACTGCTCATTATCAGGTATAGGAATCCGATTGAAAGTTAATTGCTGATCTCATCCTCTCGCCTTTTTGTTCTATGTGCAACGGGTGTAATCACATTTTATGTTAAATGCACTTAATTTTTTCCCTTTTCGCCCCAACTAAATGCCAATTAAAATTCGTAATTATTTTTTAATGGCATTTTGTGGTCAATATCAGAGCGATTGGCGATGATTGCACAGCGGTGGCTCGGCGGAATGAAAGGGACTCAACTGAACTTTGATGACGGGATGCCGTCATGACAATCCACATTTATGACGACCAAATGGCCGGTATCGATATCAATTGCATGACTTGTCAAAGCGGCGCCCGCCTAAAAGGAAGAAAAGTGCCCTGCACATGTCCTCTTGGCTTGTAAGGGGTAAAATTGCAAGCAATTGCAGCACAAACAAGGAATCGCAATAAGAGCTTCCAATATCCTGCTGCCTCACGGAAATTCGAGCAATCATCACCCATCGACATTTCGTTTCACTTCAAACAGGACACGGCAGGAAAATGCCGCAAGTGACAATCATTTATATTTAATAAACAACTAACGCATGCAGGACACACAACAAGGGCCACAAAAATAGCCAGCATATTGAAGATGGGAACTATGCTTTTTTGCGAATTTATTTTAAATTTTGTAATGCACATTTTTGATCTCAAATAAATATATTTTCAGTAACCTTTTTTTGCAATTTGGAATGTTTTTAATAATAATACAAATAAGCGTGACCCTGATGAAGGAAGACGCAGAGTGTGCCTTTATTTTGACAAAACCTTCATCCTATTTAAATATTGGGTTGTTGATGTATTTTACTGAAACATATTAGGTTCTAATAGTCCAATCGCCACTGTAAGCCCATCAATTGGAGTCCAAGGGAAAAGGGGGAAAACCGGGTCGGAAAAACAACAGTAAGATGACGAGACTAAGCGGCCATTGTCTCCGCCTGCTGTCTCCTCCCTCAACGCGTTTGCCCACCGTGGAAATTGTTTATCATGCATTTTGTTCGATTCCGAGTCGAGGCGTCTGAATAATGCAGCAGGTAGTGTTCGGTGATGGAAATGTGGGAGTGGAAAAGCTGTGGGGGCGGTCAAATAAATAAGCGAGCATGAAAGCGAAGACGAAAACAACGGCGAAGCAGAAAAGGACAACAGCAAAAACAGTGGATACAACAATGCTGCAGACACAAAACCGCTTCGAATCGCTTTGGGCGGCATTCAAATTGAATATTGAAAGCATCGAGCACAAAACTGGCAAACACTTGAATTATGCATTAATGATGTCTGCCACAGTGGACAGGACAATGGAGGAGGGTTAAGGGACAGAAGGGTTTTCCTTTATTTTTTGTTATTTTTTTGTTTTTGTCCTTTATCGGGAACAGGAGACAAGAACGACGGCACTGCGTCGCTCTCTAGCTGACCGGCGACCGCTTATTAATTTTTTATGCGTCTGCTATTTTTATGGCCAACATGAAAGCGTTGGCCGCAAGCGTTTTACTTGTATTTTTGTGGCCATTTTCAGCTAGCTTTCAGTAGCCTTTTTCCACGAACATTTTCATTTGTTCTAGACGAAATTATGTTGGTGCTAGTAACAGCAAGTGCATGTGGGAAAAGTATATATATTGAGTGATACAAAATATTTTTATTTAAAGTTTTATATAGCAAAGCCTTAAAATTAAGAATTAATAATTAGTTCAATTATTAATTAGTAATTATAATAAAATCTGTACTATTTTGTATGGTTACTATTCCCTTCAATAGTACTGTCCCCATTGTTTGCTAATTTTTGGCCAACAAAGTATAGTAGTATTATGCTTTGTGTTGCCAGATTTTCCATTTGGCTTAATACTATTTATTCGCCAGCGTTTTTGGATGGCTTCTGCATAAAGCACGATGCGCCCTTGACAATGGTTGTCAATAGTATCCCGATACCGGTGGCCTGAAAGACGTTAATTACCAGCATTACCGCGGCCGATTATCAGCCGCACAAATCAGCGGTGATGTTGGCATGGGCCCAACCCAATGCACCGTGTGCAGGCCAATGGAAAACTCATTACATGCCACAGGAACCATCATCCAGGAGACAGCAAACAGGCGACAGGAGACAGCATACAGGCGACAGGAGGAAGCAGCAGCAGCTCCCACATCCCAACGTCCCGCGTCCACGAAAGGCCACCGCAACATGTCGTAATGCGTGGCCCATCAGCATTTGCATGCGGAGCTGGAGCCCGGTATCTCCCGATACTTAAAGCCAGCCGGTAGAGTTGCAATGCCAAAGGACAAACTTAATGTCAACACGCTAATCTGTCAGTCAGTGGAAGTCGACGAGATGGGACCTGGGAGCTCTAAGCAGAGATTGGGATTGGGAAAGGATCTGCCGCAATGTCGGGCTACTTAAGGAGCGTTTCACCGCCTCGGCTCGCTGCACAAGAGCTCTAAGATGACGGAGGCGGGTTGTTAAGGGGGTAAGGAAACACCACACAAAATGTTGAAATACTTATGTCTGATATTGTTCAAAGTTTGGTAAGTACAATTTTTATTTTAAGAAATATGTTGAATAAATATTAAAATAATATATGGTTAAAGTTGGTTAAAATTATAACATAGTCGTAGAATAACTATTTAAATAGTATATATATATTCATGATCACAGATTATACAATTATTAAATAATAATATTAAAACCTTGTCCGAAAATCTTAAATAATATTTAGCTTTTTCCAACTGTTAGGCATTTCTAACATACTTTTAAAATGTATTTAAACAGATTGTTTCCTAAAAATATCAGCTACGAATTTATAAAATTACTCGATTTTGGCGTTGGTAAACTCCGATTCACCTTATTAGCAAATATATAAGCCTATTTTCCCATTTTCTAGCTAATTACAAGGTCATAAACCAAAAGTGAATGTAGTTTTGGTCAATTTTAATTTTACGGAACCAGCCTATAAATATTTATACATAATTATTTCTTAATGTGTAGCTCTGCCTTGATGGGTGCAACAATAATGCCGCATCCTTTTGAAACGACAAAAATTTGTTGCTTTCAGCGGGGGCTTGACGCCTGACTGACGCCAGGAGACACTGGCGGGCACCACAAGATGCCAGATGCCATCACCTAGCCGCCCACTCAGTTACCCAGCTCCCCATCCAACTCCCACCAACCTCCCCGTATCCTTTGGAGGACGCGCCTTATCAACTATGCAGGACTTTGTCTCTAAGCGATTGCAGCCGCCCCCTCGGCCGACCCAACCTCTCTCCCAGGCAGCGTCTTTTGTTGCGCTTAATGAATTTTACGTAAATTTTACGAGCGCTGATTCTGATTTCTGGCAGCCAGGGCCACCCCAGCTATTAATCCACACTTTAGTACGAGCACCACACCCCCCGGTGAATGGAGAGTGGCTGGTGGCTGGTGGCAGGATGGATAGTGGGTGGTGGCTTTTAGCTGGTTGTGCGTGTGTAATGACAAGTTCAACAACAACTCCGGCATTGTCGGTCGGCGGCGACTGGTGACGAGGACGACGTGCTCCGACATTTGTTTGCCCAAGTTATGCAAATATTTTTCCAGTCAAGAAGTTTTTGTTTAATTGCATATTTTGAGTCGCATTACGCGTGTCATAAAGCAGGGATCCGTAGCTTACCACAGCTTTAAGGTGGGGGAGGTGGTACAGGAGTTAGTACATCCTGAAGGCATGCCCCGGAATTTTAGAGTTCACTTAATAGTAGGCAAGGCCTTAGAAGCAACACAAGACAGGCATAGAAGCTATGCTTTATAAGCCCTATATGGGAGATCCCTAATCATTTTAGTCAAATGTTTCGGTTCAGATAATGATTCTTTATTTACCAAGTTTTGTTCGTGTAAAACGTATGCCATTACCATGTAAACTTAAAGTAATCGGAGTCGTGTTGGTAAAATGTGCGATTAATCAGTTAACATCGGAACACTTTGAAAACCTTTAAATAAATATAGTTTTTACAAGTTTTTTAACGCTAAAGGCATTTTTTTTTTTAACAATAGTTCCTCTTTCTATTTGATGTATTTTTCAGTCATATCCTTTACCCATTTATCATGAAATTTTAGTTTTAAAAGGCAATTATTTTCAAAATGTGGCGGAAAAATCGCATTTTAAAGATCTTTTTCTATAGCCTACTTTTCGGGCACCACTTTCTTCTTCTCTGTATCGGATAGCACCGAACACGGTACTACTTTCTGTCAGGTCGAATGACACAACAATATTTTTCTTTTTCTTCTTCACGCCACAAATCATGGCAAGCCCTGGAACCTGGATTTCGTCGGAGGTTGAGCAGGGTATCCTGCTATCGGAGACAGAGGAGAACGGCATTGTTACCAGAACGTATATAGCACCCTTGATGGAGCCGAAGAAGGTGGAGGTTGCTGATCCCTTAGTTTTGCCCAAAAAATACCCGATGCCGTATTTCTGCCCGCATTGTGGCAATGGGATTGGCTCGTCCGGAGCCTTCACCATGCATCTTAAGGCCTGCCAACGACACCTGTCAGGTGTGGACCACAAGAAGGAGCTTTCAGCTAAGTTGGAGCCGCTGCCGGCGTCTTGCGAGCAACCGAAGCTTGAGAAATCCTATCCGAGCTTCAAGAAGTGGGGCAAGTCAATTCTTAGCCCTTTCCAATGCATCTTCTGCAGGAAGGAGTTCAAGGTACAGTCCGAGCACGGACAAGTGCGGCGTCGGTATGCTTGCGACGATTGCGGCCAGAAGGCCAGAGCCGCGGAGGCGGAACGCCAGAAAAATCCAAGTGTCAAGAAAAAGACTCTGATTTGCGATCGCTGTGGGAAGCTGTACAAGCTGGAGGGCTTTCTCGTGCGTCACCAGATGCTGTGCCAGGGCCTCGGCGTGAAGAGGAAGCGGGAGTACTCGTACCAGATCCACGATGTCACGAAGAAGAAGAGCGAGGGAAGTGGCGAAGTCACCAAAGTTCAGCTGAAAGACGAAGTCCAAGAAGCCTCCGAACCTAAGCAAGAGGTCGAAATCCCCACAGCCACCGAGGTTAAGCTAGAGGGCGAAAATCACGAAGTCACCAATATAAAGGACGAGAAGAACGTGTGCCACGGTGATAGCTAGCCGTCAGTTGTTCGTTACATTTAACTTCTTAGGAAATTTTATTTATTTTGAATTTATATAAATTAATGAATTTTTGCTAACAAAAAAATCAAATTTTGATGTAAACTTTTTATAAAAATTTAAATAATAGCGGCCATACTAGTATATCGTAAATCGATAAACAATCAATTTCCAAAATATTGTATTTTTGGTATATTTTAAATTAAAAATACCAAGCTACAGGAAAATTCGCTAGATTTTGGTATATTTTTTAAATGACGGCAGTATATCTTAACGGCCGAGCCGCGGTCACACTGCGCACGTGTAAATTTTGTGGCGAAACAAACAATTTATTTGTGAATTTTTTTAACACGCCGCCATGAGTTCCGACGAGTACAGTGATGGCATGGAGGACCTAAAGGACCTGATGGCCCTGTACAAGCAGGAGGAAAAGAAACCAGCCAGGAATAAGAAAGAACCTTACGTGCCGAAAGCTTCCAAGGCGAGGAATCTTAATTATGTAGAGGTGCCTATGGAAAAGGTACTCTTCGGGGACAGAGAGCGATTTCTCAAGAACCTGGCCGCCTCCGTGAAAGGTCAACCGATACTTGATGAGGGCGATGAGGATAAGGAGCAAAAGTTCGGTGATGGGAATCCGACAAAGAGGAAAGCTGCCTGGTCGGATTCCGATGACGAGGATCTCCAAGTGGGCGACGTAAAGAAGCCCACCAAGCACACGGGGCCCCTGAATCACCTGCGCAAGGATAAATCCTACAAGGAGTACCTGACGGCACGATTCCAGCGCACCCAAAACCAACCGAAATGGGCGGAAAAGAGGATAAAAGAGGATGACGATGACCTGTCATCCGATGAAGAGCTTCTCCGGACCGTGGGCTTCATCGATCGCAAGGCTAGACGCAATGATCTGCCGGAAAAAACGTTAAACTTCAAGCGGGTCAAGGATCTGAACAGAGCCTCCTACGCCGAGGGCCTTGTCTCCAGCGTGCAGTTCCATCCCACGAGCACGGCGGCTCTGGTGGCGGGCGAGAACTCTGTGGCCACCATCTATACGGTGGACGGGCAGAAGAATGAGAAGCTGCACAGTATGCGGTTTAAGAAGTTTCCCCTAATCTGCGCTCGGATTGCTCCCTGCGGCACCAAGGCGTTCTTTGGTTCGATGAAGAAACACTACTTTGCTTACGACCTCCTGGAGGCCACGGAATCAAAGCTGGTGCTGCCGTGCGACATAAACTCGATGCACCGCTTTGAAGTGTCGCCTTGTGGGAAATTCATTGTGACAGCTGGGAAGTATGGAGCCATCCACCTCCTGACGGCCAACACCAATGAGCTGCTGCACAGCTTCAAGCAGGAGGGCGAGGTGCGAGGCCTGTGCTGGTCCGGCGACTCGCGCAGGGTACTGGCCTGCGGCTCCAGTTCCAATGTCAGCGTACTGAGTCTGCGGCAGAACCTAATTGAGCACTCCTTCCTGGACGACGGTTGCATTAGTGGAAAGTGCATCCAGCTAGCTCCAAATCAACGCCTCCTGGCCACCGGCAGCAGCGAGGGTGTGGTGAATATCTACGACTACGACACAGTGCTTGCCTCGGCAACGCCACAACCGGAAAAGCGCTTCATGAACCTGAGAACGGCCATTTCGGATCTGCAATTCAATCACTCTTCGGAGTTGCTGGCCATGAGCTCGCACGAGGCGCCGAATGCCATTAAGCTGGCTCATTTTCCCAGCGCCACTGTGTACTCCAACTTTCCCGGGCAAACAGATAAAGTGGGATTTGTGACCTCGATGGCCTTCTCGCCGCACAGCAGCTTCGTGGCCTTTGCCACCAAGGGCAAGAGGGTGCCGCTCTATAGGCTTAAGTACTACAAGAATTATTAGCTTTAATCGAAGACTGTTCGATTTGTATAAGCATTTCCGATAATAAAAAATTACAACTGTTATATAAACATAAAGAAACCAGAGCCTGGGATCTACAAAGAATTATTATTTCCGTAGCAAATTAACAAGATTGTGGAAACTTATCGCTAAAACTGAGGGCGGTAGACGTCCCGCTTCTGGGAGTCGTGGATCTTGCCAATTTCGTCGAGCTTCTTGGTAATGTTCGACGACTGCGATTCGATCCACTGCAGCGAGCTCATGTGGGCGTTGACGATCTTGCCGATCTGGATTATGGGATCGGTGGTGTCCTGTCCCTTGTTGGTCTCGTTCAGGTTGTCGATGATCTCCTTAAGATCCTCGGACATCTGCTTCAGTTGCGTGTCTAAATTTTCCACCATCAAATAGGTCTGGCTGCGCTCCATATCAACCCTTGGAAGATTTACAAACTCCTTCTCCAGCGGTGCTAGGCTCTCTTCTAGCTCTTTATGCTGTGTGGCAATAAACTCAAGCTCCTGGTCAAGCATCTGCTGGTCGGTTTTCACCTTCTTCACGGCATCGTTCAACTCCACGATTTTCTGGTTATTACTAATAAGAAGCTTGTCCCAGGCGTTGATCTGCGTGGCCTGCTCGGTGAAGACCTTCTCCTGCTCCTCAAACTCCAAAGTCCACTTGTTGATGTGTTCCTCCAGCTGATTGTACGACAACTGGGAGGCTGTGGAGACGGCCGCCGAATCCGTAGTCTTCGTTTCGGTGGTCAGGTTGGCGAAGGCACCGCCGGTGCCTAGTGATAAGGGAGCTCCGGTCCCGGCCAACGGAGCTTTGGCCGCTGGAGCGGCTGTCAGAGTTGTAGGTGCAGCGGCTGTGCTCTTGGCGGCTCCCAATCCAATGCCGCCCAGTATTCCCGTTACGGGAGCAGCGCTGGCTGATGCGCTGGTAGTAGCAGATGATGCCGCCGCTGCTGCCGGCTGAGCCATAAAGCCGCCAAAGGCAGGTGGAGCCGCTGCTGCTGTGGTTCCAATTGTTGGCGCAGCTGTGGAAACTGGATTAGCTCCTGGCTGACTGCCCCCCAGGGTCAGGGGCGTGGAAGTGGCTCCCGCCAGACCAAAGCCGCTGAATGGTGGCGGCGCCTGTGTCTTGGCAGAGTCCGCATCCCCTCCACCAATATTTGCAGCCGCTGCTGGCGCACCGAACGAAAACGATGGCGTTGTGGCGGGAACGGCGGCAGCTGTTGCAGGCGCTGCGGGCGACCCGGTATTCAGGCCGAAGGAGAACGAGGGCACACCTGCCGCCGGAGCAGATGTGGTTGTGGGCAACTGGAATGCCATGGCTCGTTTTTTGCAGAAAATTGAATTAAAAATTAAACGAAGCACACGCCAAAGCTGACAGTGTGACCCTATCGCTATCTGCCAGTGTTGAAAAGCGGCTTTATAGTTTTAGACAACGGCCTAGCCGTCTCTAGGTTACGGATTTTCGGCCCGGCCATCTCTAGGTTACGGATTTTCGGACCCGGCCATCTCTAGGTTCCGTTTTGTTTATTTTTCTTGTTGTTTCTGCCGGGCCCGGCAATTGGTGAGGCCCATTGAGTGATGAGGGGGAAGGGAAGTCCGGGTATCTGACTGGAATTGGAATTCTGCTAGTGGGCGAGCGACTGAAAGTGCCCGAGGAATTCCAGGGGACTGGTGTCCAGGAGACGGACCTCAAGGTTCTCGGACCAGCAACTGCGGCCTACTGCGACTACGACTCTCCAATACCGATCCCTACCGGCAGGCTGTGGAGCAGCAGCACGACAGCAGGACCCGGTACAAAACACTCAACTTGCCACCCTCCACTGCGGATCAGGAACTGGAGATTCAGGCAGGAGGTCGCACAGCAGCACCAGGAGCCCAAGCAAGGTTTTTGCATTTTGTTGCGCTGGATCTGAGTTGTTGTTCTTCCCAATGACGACGTCCGCGTCCGGCCACCAGAGCCTGCACCAAGCCGGACGCATTTCGTCTGCGGCGATTTTGAAGGATGTAGATTTCGCGCGACAGATCCTCCGCCTTGAACTTGTTGACCGTGGACCAGCCGAATCGAAACTGGGACCCGGAACAGAGTTACTAATGTCCCCCTCTGTGGGCGCGCATTAGCTTTTCCAGGAACTCCCGCGGTTCTCTAGTAATTAAAAAAGCGTTCGCGTTGGAGTGCGTGGAGGCTCCTGGTCTTCGCTCTCAGAGTCAAGCCCTATTCCGGGCGACAGCTTTTGCGTTGGAGTCCGTGGCACTTGCTGTGCAATAGGAAGCTCCTGTTTCCCGATGTCCAAGCGCTGGCTTCCGTGGGAAGCGGACGGGGGCGAGGGCGGTGGCGGTGGCGGGAGCGGGGGCCGAGTCAATAACAAACGCAGCCCCAGAGCTAATTTGTCACCTTTCGCTATCTGTAAGTGGGAACTGTGATAAGACGACATTTGGGTCAAGAATTTAATTACCAAGTCAGAAGTGCAACGACACCTGGGTTCAGTAATTTTATTTGCTAACTCAGCAAAACTACACAAATGTACATAGTGTACATTTCTTTATTTTCTCATTTTGTAGACCAGTTTAGCTGGCAACCTGCGCCGCAATTGAACAACAAAAGCATATCAGAAAGCCGCTGTTCTCTGCTCCACTCGTCGGCCGTCGCCCGTCGCTCTTCGCTATCTGCTCCCTGTGATCGCGGTGAACTTGGCTTGATAAGAGGGACTGGGGCTCTCCTCCTGTAATCGAAAGCCTGCTGTTTGTTCCACCCGGCGAACACCAAATCAGTCGATGGGTGTGCTCCAGTGCAATAGCAATTAGCCACTAACCTTCTGTCGGGTCTCCAGCTCCTCCCACTCTTGGCGTACTTCAGGTGCCTCCTCCTCTTCCACCTCCTCGTGGCAAACAAACATATCTGGAGTGCCGCTTCGAGAGCATATAAATTCCCTGGCTTTCCATAGGCCAGGATTCAGTCGGCGCCTGTGGTTCACGATGTACGGAACGAGTAGCATCTTTCTGGGCGGCCTTTGTCTACTCCTGCTGCTGCAGGTTCTGCCGGAGGCCATGGGCCTTGATAATGGTCTGGCGCTCAGGTGAGAAGAGATTTTTTAATTATCAACAGATTGTTTTTTCTAATTGAAACTCTTCCTATCGATTACAGGCCACCTATGGGCTGGATGTCATGGGAGCGGTGAGTCTTAGTGGTCTTTTCTAATTAAAAAAACTACTAAGGGAAAAACATTTTCTATGGTTTATTTATAAATTTTAATTATATTGTGTGAATTTCATTAGCTTCCGTTGCATAACAGACTGCAAATTATATCCCGACGAGTGCATTAGGTAATGCTTAAACTATATAATTAATTAAAATTCATTCACAAGTTCAAACCCGATTTCTTAGTGAAAACCTCTTCCGTCGACATGCGGATCTGCTGGTGTCCGAGGGCTATGCTGATGCTGGTTACGAGTACGTCATCATCGATGACTGCTGGCTGGAGAAGGATCGCGACAATGATACCCAGAAGCTAGTGCCCGACAGGAAACGCTTTCCCAATGGCCTAAATAGCCTAGCAGATCACGTAAATCACCTTATCTTTAACTCCTTAAACCTTCTATAATATCCTTTCTTTCAGATCCATGACAAAGGGCTCAAGTTTGGTTTGTACCAGGATTTCGGCACGAATACCTGCGCCGGGTATCCTGGCGTCATTAAACACATGCAGCTGGATGCCCAAACCTTTGCCGACTGGGATGTAGACTATGTAAAGCTAGATGGTTGCTATGCCAATCTAACCGACATGGTTACAGGTTATCCAGAGTTTGGACGCCTCCTAAATGAAACTGGGCGTCCCATGGTATATTCCTGCAGTTGGCCGGCCTACCAAGAGGATGCGGGCGAGATGCCCGACTACGAGTCTCTCAAAAAACACTGCAATCTGTGGCGCAATTGGGACGATATCGAGGATTCCCTGGAGTCTCTGATGCAGATCATAGATTATTTTGGCAAGAATCAGGACAGAATTCAGCCGCATGGCGGACCAGGACACTGGAACGATCCGGATATGCTGCTTCTGGGCAATTACGGTCTGAGCTACGATCAAAGCAAGCTGCAGATGGCCATTTGGGCCATTATGGCAGCGCCTCTTATTATGTCCAATGATTTGGCCGCAGTGCGTCCAGAGATCAAAGCTATTCTGCAGAATCGGTTGGTAGAGCTGTTAAAAATGAGTAAGGACTTTATTAAATAGCTTTATAATTTTCAGAGCTGTTATTGCTGTGGATCAGGATGAATTGGGCATCCAGGGACGCCGCGTTTTGACCCGCAACCTAATAGAGGTCTGGAACCGACCCATTACACCAGTGACCAAGAGTGGCCATCATTCGTATGCCGTGGCCTTCGTGAGTCGTCGGGACGATGGTGCTCCCTACAGGATCCCTTTCACGGTCAAAGATTTGGGCCTGAACAATCCCAATGGATATAATGTGCAGGATCTGTACACCAGCCGAAAGCTGGGTGTCTACCAAGCGGACGGCCAATTTATAACACGCGTCAATCCAAATGGTAAACGTCTTATGTGAGATTATGTTTAAGCTTCATGTTTTATTATATTTTCCTCTTTTCATCATCTGCTCTAGGCGTAACTTTCTACAAGTTTACAGCGCTCTGATCTGTGAAAATGCAAATCAGTCTTTGCCATCAAATCGAATAAGCCTCTTTTATACGTCGTCCCACCTGGATTATCTTCTCCCCCTTGGGGATGAGCCGTGAGCTAAGTTATTACAGATAAATACAGGTAAATAAATAACTGAAGAGCTCGGTCTTACTTTGACTTTTTGTTGATTTTTATTGTTCGTAAATCAATTGATTGTGTGTGCCGTACACACACGCATAGGTATAAGTATTGTACATTTATAGGCATAAATTGCAGTGTACCTACTACACTAGTTAAGACTTGTTCCATGGTATAAATAAGGTCTGACTGGATGAAAATATTGATTCGCAAGCTTGTATAAATAATAACAATAGGTGTAGTGTACTATATACGCGATTAGGACCCGCAGAATAAGAAGAAAGAGAAGGGAAAGCGACCCCTGGGATCGTGATCATCATACCAGCTATAAATAGTTACCGTCTACGTGGGTTTGGTCGAGAGAGAAAGAGGGAATTAGAGTTATTGTCAAGTTGGAAGGCGAAACCAGAACCAAACCAGGGACCCCATATAACCTAAGGTTAGTGCACTCCATTGCTGATGGTCGGTGTTCGCTCGTAAGTGCGCCGATGCAGCGCATCCACGTCCTTCAGGTAGTAGGTGCCAGGGAACAAGGCGGAGATGCTGCCTGTTGGCGTATACGGTGCCGCATGGTTGTTCTTCTCCCGCACCTCCATTAACGATGAGAACTGCTCCGGAGCAACCTTCTCGCGCGAGTTGAGCAGTGGCTGCACGTAGTCCAGCTTCGAGACGAACTGTTCAAAGGCCGCCGCATCCTGAGTGACACTTATCGAGTACATGGAGGCCGCCAGTCCGGATCCGTAGGAAAACACACCAATGCGCTTTCCCACCAAATCCTTTGCCGGCTCGCCGATCAACAGGGACACCAGGCCGGAGTACACCGATGGCGTGTACATATTGCCCACCTGGTTGGCCAGCAGCAGCGACTTCTTGGTCTTGCTGGCAAAGATCTCCGACGACTGCGTGAGGAAGGCCTTCTCCACGTCCCTGTCGAAGTAGGTGCTCTCCAGCGTGGAGCTATTAAACCGCTCCAGACCAGGAAACTGCTTTGCCCGCTCCTCCTCGCTGCTCAGCAGGTAGTCATTGAAGCTTAGGCGGCCGACGGACTTCTGCACCAACTTGCAGAAGGGCGTGTGGAACAGAATGGCATCGAAGTTGTCCAAACTCCACTTTTTATTGGCATTCTCCTTCTGCTGGATGAACTTCTTCCGGTACAGCCGATAGCAGGTGTCCAAGGCGGAAAGGTAGCACTGAATGGACAGCTTGCCGTCCACCGTTGGATACTCTGAGCTGAGGTCCGGCTTGTAGAAGTCGTAGGCGTGCTCCATATGCGTAGCGCGCAGACCACGATCGAACACTAACGGCGCATCGGGGCCTACCAGCATGGCAATGGCTCCCGCTCCGCCAGTTGGACGCGCAGCGCCCTTGGCGTACACCGCAATATCAGCACACACGGCCAGGGCCAGGCGACCATCCCAGCTGGAGGACTCCACCCAATTGACGGCATTGAACAGAGACGCCGTGCCGCCATAGCAGGCATTTGTGGTATCGATGCCCTCAATATCCGTGTTTCCGCTCTCGGCAAACAGCTGCATCAGCACAGACTTCACCGACTTGGACTTGTCCACAATGGTCTCGGTACCGACCTCCAGTCGTCCGATCTCAGAGTGCTTTACGTGGTGCCGCTCTAGCAGTCGGCTCACAACCGTCAGGCAGAGCGAGTTGACATCCTCGCGGTCCGAACAGAATCCCATCTTGGCCTGGCCCAAGCCAATTGTGTACTTGCCAGCAGAGGCGCCATCAAAGGTCTCCAGCTCCGTCTGGTCCACGTACTGGGAGGGGAAGAGCACCTCGATGGCGCGTATTCCAACGTTCTGGGGCCACTGGGATGCCATGATTGTTTATTGGTTTAATCTAATAATCCTGAGCGCTGAAAATATAAAGAAAGTAAAGTATAAGTAACTATTGATTCTTACTCCCTCTAATGGGAAAGTTTATACATTTTGAGAGAAGCGCAAGTTTATTTAATTTTCACTAAATGGCTTCCGTTCGTCCCAAGTAATTGCTGAAGTTTCATAGAGATTTATTCGGAGGAGATTGCCAAGTGCAGCACTTTTCGTAATGGTTCTTTAGTTAGTACTAAGTAAATATTCCCTTTTTATTGTGAATCGCGTTCTGTAAATTGTGGCCCGAATTCCACTGACGATTGGCATTGGGCAAACTTTCTCCCCGCGCAATCACTGCGTATTTTGTCTGCTTACAAATTGGACGAGGGCAGAAGACAACCTGTTGCACGCTCGAGCTGCGTTGGACGTGTGGTAAGCCAGTGACTTTGAGTCGGTCTGAAGAAGTCATCAAAGTCGCGCCAGGCAGAGGCGCCGCCTTGAGAAGAAGGGGGCCAAGTGATTTCCCCGCCGCGAAGAGGCTCTGGCCAAAGAGAGAGAGATCGCTGTAATAGCGGAGAAAGTTTCCCGCTCCGCCGAAGCTCACAAAGGAGAACCCAAAATCAAACCAAATCAAGCGAGAGCCAGAGCAAAGTAAACCAAAACACACGCATCATCGTGGGACAGGTTGGGAGCGTCTCTTCTTCACCCAGATGTAGGTCATGCCCACAAACCACTCTCGCTACGCCAATGCCCCCGTGTTACTGGGACCACATTTCGCTCACTCCACCGAGGGGAACGCGAACTCGCGTCGTCTACATATTGTATAACTCTGATAAGAGTGCGGCGGCACCCAAACCTAAATCCAAACCCAAAAAGCGATTGACATGTTTACCGTTACTGTTAGCACCTGCGACGACCACGACGACGACGAAGACAGCCTATTGGCTTTTTGGTTTTCACTTTTTGGGCTTTGTGTCGCGGCGAGTATTGGTTACTGGGTTTCGGGTATCGCGGGTTTTTACGGAGCGCCAAGCGCGAAGCTCACACGATCGAATCTCTCTGCGGACTGACGGCCATCAAGGCGCTGCACTGGCATATGAACATGACCATGACGGTGGGGAATTGGCAGTGCCAGTGGAGAAGCCGCGAACGGCAAACAGAAGCGCCAATGGAGGCGCTGTAAGTCAATGCCAATTGCTGAAAGCGCGCGGCGAACAAATAGCGATCGTGCATAATTATGGGAAATATTTATCGCTTAGATACGGCCACCGAGCACGAGCCAACGGCTACGTCTGGGGCCAAGTCGGTTCAACTGATCGTATATCACTATAGTTATAGATAGCCCTGTTGCTGCTGCTGTTGCGATGGGCTAAAGATCAAAGGCTTCGGGCTGATAAGCCTGAACGGAACAAAGAGTTTTTTACTGCAGAAATTACTACCGAAAATATACGATATATGTATGGCGGAGTTCTTGAATTTGGTATAACGTTGCGTATGCGTAATATTTCCCCAACATTCCTATGGCAGCTATATGCTATAGTAGTCCGATTTTGAAAAAATTAAAACCGAAATTTTAGAATAATATAAAATGGCCGTCTCAAATTATATGAAAATATGTTAAAAATTGAACAAGTTAACATTTTTTTTCTAAAAATGTACCGATCGTTCCCATGGCACCTATATGATATAGTCGTCCGATCCGGCCCGTTCCGAGCGTATAGAAGACTATCTGCAAAGTTTCATTGAGATAGCTTCAAAACTGAGGGACTAGTTTGCGTATAATTGGACAGATGGACGGACAAGGCTAGAGCGACTCGGCTGTTGATGCTGATCAAGAATGTATATACTGAATAGGGTCGGAAATGTCTCCTTCACTGCGTTGCAAACTTTTGACTGAAATTATAATACCCTTCAAAGCCCCACTGCTCCTAAGTAACCCTTGGGTTAAGGTATGGAAATGAATGCACTACTTATGCGGAAAGGAAAGCAACAATAACAATAGAGGGAACCGGCGAGACGGAGGAGGTGTGCAGGAAGTGTTGTGGTTTTGTATGCTTATTTTTAGCACTTCGGAATTGGGAAATATTTAAGTAAACACACAGAGTACTGGAACTGTTGCGCACTCGGCTAATTGCTTGCTCTTGACTCATTGCCTTTTTCGGGGAATCGATGGGCGAACCGAGGAGGAGCAATCGGAGGAGGGGGAGGCGATGGGAGGCCAAAGGTCGGGGCTCCCGAAAGACACACGTGTAGTATATGGGAACGGGACCGGTGCGATTAGCTCAGTTTAAAGAGCTTAGATTACGAAACCCGGCTGGAAAAACTGAACACAGATGAAGATGTCGTGACAGAAAGCCATTGACTTTCAGAGGGAGGCAGGAACAGCTGGACAAGTAAATTATTCCTTAATTGCCATGACTTATCCCAATGCCACGGTAATTCTATTCCCCAATCAGGCGACTTCTGGTTACATCAGCGACCAATCTGTTGCCTGGCTGCGCTAACTGCCGCCTCCCATGGGAACACGCCTCCCTGCAGAACACTTCTCACTTACTTGCTAATATTAGTGGTCCGGGGCGGGCGATATGTTTTAAACTAAACTAATCTCCAAAATAATTAGGCGAAGAAACTGCGGCACCTCAGCCGGGCAGTGTTGGTAAGCGTGCGCCCCACCACCACAACAGCTGTTCGCGGGGTCAGCTGCGAGAAGTATCGCACAATTTCGGATATTTTTGCTTCCACATGCGATATTTTATCGAATATTGAATATCGATGTGTGAATATTTTTTACCACCTCCATTTTATCACGTGAATCGCATTTGTGGGTGGCGGCGGTCGTTTTGCTGATTTTTAGCACAGAAAAACACAGCTCGCTGTTTTTAAATAGCACAGAAAGCACACTCGTGTAGTCCAATCAACCAGAGCCGCTAAAAAGTAAGTGTCCGCTATCAAATCGGCAGTTTTTCCACGTCGTTTCCGGGAAAAGTGAAAAGTGTCCACGCATATTGAGAAAAAACCACCGTAACGCATCGCAGTAGGTCTGCTGACCCGCGACGAGATATAAATGACCCTGAAAATTGAGTTCTGCCAGCTCGGGAACTGGCAAATTTTGCTAGGCACAAAATGCAGCATCTGCCGGTGGGGACCATGCCGCTGGGGATGCGGATATATCTGGAAATGTCCAGGTGGTGGGGGCAAGCGGCGGGCTTGGAAAATATGTGAAAAGTGTTTTGGTTTGCTGAAAACCCGTGAGCAGAAAATTATCGATCGAAAACTGTCATGTGACTGTCACCGAACAGCTGACAGGCCGAGCGAAACTCTCCACTGCCAGAGAGCGGTCTCTCTCTGGCTCTCCACATCTACCCCTCTCGCTCGCTCTCGCTATCTTCCTCTCTGGGTAAACAAAATAAATAAGTTGAAAATTCTTGTTTAAAAATTTAAACATTTTCCGCCAAGTTGAAATAAGGCACGTTCCGGACATACAGCGATGATAATGCTGTGCACACAAGCAAGTACAACTTTTCCACATTTGTTCAGAGCAGCGGCGACACAAGGACCCCTAATAAATAGTTGTATTGCGTGCAACAAGGACCTTGGTGAAAGCTGACCACATATTTATTTAGAGGCGAAAGTCAAACATGGCCAATACATGCGGCGAAAGCTCACTCAAATGGCCAAGAACCCCGAACAGCTGCTGGAATTCCAGCGCGTGCTTATCTTTGGGGCTCCAGCTCCTCCTGCTGGTGTGCTGCTGCTCCGACCCCCGGATAGCACATTATTATTAATTAATTTGGGCGCACACCCACTGCGGCCAAGGCTCGTTCTCCTATCTGCTCCCCCCTGGCTTTCCTTTGTGCCCCTTTTATTGTTTTTCTTTCTCTCTGTTTTCGTCATTGCAATTTCCTGTATTGGCTCCGGAGTCCGGACTACCCCAACTCGGGACTAGGAATCGGGATCAGGAAAACGGCGGGGCCCACACCATTAGCGACAGCCGTTGGCCAGTCAGACTGTCTCCACTTGTTTGGCGACGCCTTGGCTGGAGCCCTCCGCTCCGCTCCTCTCAGTCCTCCGGCTTTCGTTCGTTGCCTGCGTTGCCTTTTCGATTCGACTGGGCCAATCCACGTCACCACTCCACCATAGCAGCATAACAGTTACTCCTCCTCCTCCTGGTGCTCCTCCTCCTTTCTCTCTTCCACTTTCCCCGCCCTTTCGATTCCCCCGAAGCAATTTAGCTTTCGTTGCTAAAAATAAACATACACACTGGAAGAAAAAGTATAGCCAATATTCCCAATATTACTGATAATTATTGTACGTCATAATTATTCAACCAGAATTCTCTCTCGCTCTGATATGATATCATTTATATGTAGGTTTACGCCAACCAATTTTGTTAATATCATTTTTTCTGTGCGTGTTTCCGTTTCCCGCTTCCCGTTTCCCATTTACCATTGCCTCGTTGTCTGTTGCTAGGATTGTTGCTCCCAACGCCCCTTTTTTCTGATAATCGTTGCTCCTGACGCTTCCTGGGCGAGGACAATGCACTGCCTTGACTTTTGAGGGGCGGAGATCGGCTTTGAAGGGGAGAAAATGGGAATGGGAGCAGAGGGGCAACTCCAAAGCTGGCCTGTTGTCACTCCTTGAGCTCGTGTTGTGCTTTCGTGTCTCTTTCTGAAGGCCATCATAGTGGAGGTTATGTAATAACAGCCTGCCATAGGCCCGAATTGGGTAAAGTTAGATTTATATCTCGTGGCGTTTGCTGTGTGATTACTCATACGCCCTGTGGCAGGAGCAAACAAAGCAGGGGCAGAAGGAGGTGAAGGAGTCCAGGAGTCAGCGACACTTACCCAAATTGAGCACTCGTTTTGGTTTTGGCCCTGGCGCCTTTCCTTGCTTCGTCATCAAGTGCTTTTTCGGGTACGGTCGGATCGTGGCCACTTCGGCTCCTCGGCTTGCCGACTTTCCGAGTATCCGACTTTCATGGCATCTGGTCGTTATGCCAGCACTCATTTCGATTCGAAACACCGACCGAGAACCACGGAAATGTGTCCGCACTTTGAGTAGGAAAAGGGAATATACAAACGGAGTAGAGGAATACCCCAACATCGGCGGTGAAGGGGCGAAAAAATGCCAAAAAAACTGGTGGAAAAGTTCCTGACCATTTTGTTGAGACGCAAGGAGTGTTAGGATCAAGTGTTTGTGTAAGCACGCCAAGGATATATATGTGTGCATGTGTATATTGAAGCATAGAGACACTCTGGCGCTGGACAGTCTGGCGCCAGAGTTCGGTGCTGTAGTGGCTGACATTGGGAACACTCTCCTTTGTCCGTGAAAATGGCAAATTTCCAGTGGTCGATCGCAAAAAAAAAAACTCAATATTGACCGAAGGCCAGTGGCAATTAAATTTTGAATCCCCGGGAACTTTAAAGACAGGCGATGAGGGAGATTCTTACATAATTTACAAGGGAGCGGGCAATCGATTAGCCAAGGTCACAGTCAAATTGGTTCACTCACCCACCCATTGTCTCTCTGTTCGCCTACCTAATAGCCATCAAGATGATGTCCGAATACTGGATTATCTCGGCGCCGGGCGACAAGACCTGCCAGCAGACGTACGACACCATGAACAACCTTACCAGCAAGCAACACAATCTGTGCAATAACTACAAGTTCCATATACCAGACCTGAAGGTAAGTGTAGTCTTAATCGCCTAATCCCTCCGGCTAATCATAATCTATTGTCTTAGGTCGGCACCCTGGACCAACTGGTGGGTCTGTCCGATGATCTGGGCAAGCTGGACACGTATGTGGAGCAGATCACCCGCAAGGTGGCCAACTATCTGGGCGAGGTGTTGGAGGATCAGCGGGACAAGCTCCACGAGAACCTGATGGCCAACAACAGTAAGTCGTCTGCCTGCCACTAATAAGTTGTATTAGTTTAGCTCATAGTCTAGCTTAGCTTAGTTCCGTTTAGTTTAGTTTAGTTTGGTTAGGTGATGCCTGTTCCGAGTCACGAATCTATATCGTTTTAGTTCTTTAGTTACTATATATACATATTTTTAAGCAGTTCTTCTGACCGTAGACACTGTTGAATCGGAATGCTGCTCTGATATAATCGTACCATGTGTATTGCCCACATCTACTATTGTTTACCCACGACTGTTCTGTACTAACAAAAACAAGAAAAGAAGCTCATGAGAGATTTCCCGGAACCGGGCCCCTTTTTCCTCAGAGCTCAGTTACTCTGTGGAATGTTTTCAATCTACTATATCCATGTCCTCTCCCTCTGAGATGCGCCCTACAACTAACACGAATCCCGTCACATTCCCTATATATTTACGATAATAACGTTACAGTAGTTCGAAAAGTACTTTGCGAAGCGAGAAACAGATTTAAAAACTAATCGATTTTCAGCCGAAACCCTCTTAGGCTTTACAGTATCTATTCCTTTCGAAGTTTCCAAGCCTTTTTCGTTGTTTTCTCTTAATTTTATTATTTACTATCTTTTAAGTTGAGGTTCCTTTTCGATTTTCTGTTCTGAACTCATGCGCACAATCATCACCACAGAAATTAGGGATATTGAAGGATATTCCCTTAGGGATCCATGTAGTTCGAAATGGTCTGAAAGATATACTGCAACAACAATGGAATTAAAGTTTACGGCAAACTATAAAGCTATACATTCAGCGGGAACAAAATTGCAATTAAAACAATGAAAAGGAAAAGAAATTATGGAAATAGCCGAATGGCAATTTGCGTTGTTTATTTTGTGTTGCGTTTGTTGTACATTTTAATACGCACCGACCTCTCACACGCTATAAAGATCTCGAAGATCTACAGAAATACAGACACAGATACACATACACACACACCGGCGTATATATTTTTGGCCCCAGCCAAGGGCGCCCCCGAATCCCCGGTCAATTACTCCGTGTTCGGTCTAAGGTCGCCCCAAACAAAACAAAAGATACAAAAGAAACTAAGAGATACTCTGACACACACACACGCTGGAGAGGAGGAGAAGGAGGAGTACAGTGAACACTTTGTATATTTTACATGTATTGTTGTACGTTTCTTTTCGGTTTGTTGGATACGATTGAGTTGGACAAGTTATTTGTGGTTTTCCGTCATTTGAAAGCCCATTAGTTTTTAAATCATTCACCGCAAAAAATAGAACGAGAACGAAAAAAAATATAGACGAAAATGCGAACGGAGAAAAGCTAATGTGTAAAGATATATAGAGACCCATAAATTGCATATACTCGTACTATATAAACATATATATAAACTCTTGACTATGACTTTTTGCGCGAGTGTCGTCGTTCTTCCCTCATACTACTTATCTTTTAATTTTTATTTCGAGTTTACATGTAACTATTATTTGTATAAAAATAACAATATGTACTGTACATACATATGTATCCTCTCTCTCTATATATATAGACTGTTGTAACTACATATTGTGTGTGTGCCTGATTGTGTGTGTGCGTGCGTATCTGTGTTGTCTCATTTTATACCCTCACCTGCATCGATCCGCTTGGAAAACGCTTATTTCTGTTACATTTTCCTCCGGCAAAACCCACTCACTCACATGCACACGCACACGGACGCCGGGCTAGGAGATGCATTCTCCCGGAGTTGGTTTTCCCCGGAAAAGCCTGCCTGTGGGTGTGTGTGTGCTTGTGTTTGTGTGGCAATGAGTGGGAGTGTGTCTGTGTATGTGCACCTGTTCTCATGCGCTTTTCACACAAAAAACCATCGCATTTCGCTAATTGGGTAAGATGGGGAGATACATTGCAATTAGAGCTAATTGGAAAACGCGTGGATAAACAACAGCAACAACAACGAAACGCTTTTACACTGCAACTAGGAAAACTACCGAAAATATCAAAATAAAAGCACAAAATGAGACGCAAACATCTATCTATCTATATCAGCCATGGAATCACAGAGTTCCCTCTCGATTATACATACTATATATTTTGTTCCACTGTTGTTCATGGGATGCCATTCAGTTCTCCTTGACTCATATATTCCCTATCGCACTCACACACATCCCAAAGCCAAAACCAGATCCAGATCCAGATCCAGAAAGTAATACAACCAGCACACATGAGTATCAAATTTCTTACATTTTTCCCCACATATGATTTTCGTTCTTTTGTTTTTAAAATATTTATAAACGAAGATGAGTATCTTTTGGTTTCGCTTTTGGTTGACAACGATGATTGATCAGGATGATGAGCAGTTCGGTTTTAGAGTTCTGTCTAGTTAAATCGGTCAGAATTAGTCCCTATATGTATGCTATATAGTTTTACTTTTAATTTATTTCGACCTGAGAACCTCCGGAACCGCAGAAAGCGAACTGAAAACGAACTAAGACTAAGTCCTGCCAACGAATCTAAATGCCTTGTGTTGTATTGTCTGTATTGGAAACTCGTAACTCCAATTCCAACTCCATCTTAAAACGAACCCCGGCCCGCCTGATCGCCCGATCGAACCTGAACCTGAATCTGAACCTGAACCTCCAACTGAAATGAATCGTGAACCGAACCTGGTGCCGATGCAGGTCCTGGGCCACCTGACGACAGCATGCCGTGTCGCCACCACCAGCGCATCAAGCATCTCAGCCTGCGACACCAGCGAAAACACCAGCACACGCACCACCAAAACAAACCCCAACACTACCATCACCACCACCATCACCACCAGCTGCCCCAGGATCTCAAGGGTAAATCCGCGCAAGCATCACAGGCTGTTGCCTGTTCCCCTGCCACTCCTCCGCCCCCTAATCTTCCGCCGCCAACACCTGCCTGTGCCTGCATTTCCGCCGATGCTCTAGCTCCCGGACACGGACACGGATCCGTATCTGGCGGCAGTCTGACTAACCTATCGTCGAGCCACGACCCGGAGCCGGAGTTCGATACCTGTCCGTGCGATGAGTGCTTCGCTTGCGCCCCGCCCAGCACCAGCGCCACGGCCAGCACACTCCTGGCGGACGAGTGCTACTCACAGACCGCCTCCTCCATGCTGAGTGCTACCCGCTGTGCCCTTTCCACGGTGGCAGCGATAGCCACGGGCAGTGGTTTGGGTAGCGGACCCAGTACCAGTGCCGCGGCAGCGGCAGCCTCAACTGGTGGCGTGGCCTCCTCCTCCGCCTGCTCCTCGGCCTACTTCTCCACGTCGGCGCCAACGACCAGCAGCTCGGTGCACAGCAGCATGTCGCGATCTAACAGCAAGCGGCTGAATAACAACACTTGCAGCATCAACAATAACAAGCTCAGCTTCCGCAGCGGCAGCCACGTGAGCCAGCTGCATCTGCCCACGCATCAGCAGCATCAGTCGCATCATCAGCTGCATCATCCGCCGCCTCCAGGGCACCATCAATCCCATACGAATCCGCTGCAATCGCCCACGCAAAAGTCCGTGTCGGAGGACGAGGGCGATGCGGCGGCTCCCGAAGATAGGGAAACGGACGGCGAGGACCCCAAGAGTCCTAACAGTGTGCAGTCCGATCTGTCGGACACCTTCGACTGGTGGTTCAATAAGCCCAAGCGTAACTCTAAGAAGAGCAGGTATCTTATCATCGCATTACCTACTTTGTAGAACGTTGCCAAATCGCCAGCACCCCAGATAAACAAACATAAACAAAAAACTGAAAAAAAAAAAACAAAATAAATAAAAGCCAGTCACCCGCTGTCATCCCGCTAAGCTAGCCAACAAAACCACACCAAAAACAAAAAACACAACACTAAACACTGCTGTAAAAACACAAGATACAACAACACCACACAAACAACACTGAAACAATGGTGCACCCGCTTTGCCTGCTCTCATTCAAAATTACACCACACCAGTAAAACGAAAGTCCTGAAAATCCATAAATGTTTGAGTTGATTAAGAACCGAAAACCGAGTCAAATGCAATAATAATGTATTTCTTTTTTAAATCACTCCCCATCGACAATCGCACATTTGCCACCCGCTCACCAAAACACCAATGCGCCAATTCACCAATCCACAACGACAGTGCACAACGCAATACAGAAACACCACAGTCACAGCCACAACAACAGACACCACAAGGACACCAACAGACAGCACAGCAACAGTCAACGACGATACACCAACAGACACCACCGACACCACTATACCAACAGACACCACAACAACACCTATCCAAAGCAATGACATTTTGGCATCAAGCATCGACCACACCGCGCTCTAGTTATCGCTCTTTCTTCAATTCTCTTGCCGATCAAATTTATAGCAAACGTTCTACACCGAGTCAATTAAATATAAACAATGGATTTAATTTAACACCAACACATAGATCGTCTCCAGTGAGTAGTTGTTGTGGCAGTAGTAGCCAGGGGCGATCCAGTCCGGACACGGATCCCGCCGAGCCGCCCGAATTTCCGCTGAGTCCAGGTTAGCATACCTGGGTTGGTCCACGACCCGACACTCTTTGCAGATCGCGATCTCCGGATCGTGATCGACGTTGACATATACCTACTATAAGTGTATGTACATGTTGATGTTGCCGTTGCTCTCCTCCGTTCCTTCCGTTTCATTTCGTTTTTCTTTCTGATTTTCCAATTATTGTTTTCCCGAGCAACTTGATGTGTTACCCACCAACCACCAACCACCACCGCTCTCTCTCCACTCACTTTCTTTGACGTCGTCCACTTTCGAAAGTGAATTGCAGAGGACTCTTTCTGTTCTATCTTTTTGTTGAAGCAACTATTTAGCCAAGTGATCGTTTCGAAGTTCTCCTACTTTCGCCACTTTTGATTTGCCTTTCACTCTCCTTTTTCTCTCTGTACCATATATATATATACTATATATTCGATATATATATATTTGCAAACGCCTTTTGTTTGCGCTTCGTTTTGCTTTCTCGCGATTTTCGATATGAATCTATGGTATTTGTATAGAAACCACACACGAATCCGTTGATTATTTGTACCAGTGTAAAAGTGTAAAAGCGATTATGTTGTTCTTTCAGTGTACGCTCACCACCAAAATCACCAACCAAATGTTGTTCTGCGCTCCACATCATTACAGCCACGATTAACGCCGATTCCCATTAAGCTATATCGCTATATATCTCACCCAACCAATCACCAATAAAAAAAATAAATGCAGCTTTGCCGAGCGCCAAATGAGTTACTGTGTTTGCTTTGTTCGCATTTTTATTTTCCCTTTGAGTGTCTATATAGAGTATCTATAATTATCACACACAGCATTATGTTTTCAAAGTCCAGCTAAAGTGTTCTGCCGTGTGACACGAAAGGTATTTCCAATTGCGACTAATACGCATAGTCCCAGCCCCCCTAACCTCCCGTAGCCTTGTACTTGCATCCCAAATTCGTTTCTTTTTTAATCTTATAAACCTAATACTTATATATCCTGGGTGTAAGCGTGTGTGTGTCTGAGTAATCCTTTATATATGTAATGTTATGTGGAAAACTAAACAGCATTTTTCAGTTACCTTTATACTTTTTGTACGACTTATATAATTTATATCAGCTTCCGAGCCTATAGTTTCCTTCAACTAATTCTATAAAACTTTTAGATCGATTACTATTACTTTTCGATTTCGTTCTGTACTTACTTAAACATTAATGGGAACCACAACCTTTTTGTGTTCCTGCTAGCCAACTAAGTCGACTATCTCGAACGAAGCCTTGTGCCTTGACTAACAATACCTTCTTCGATTTACTATAGCCGAACTGCCGCAGTACTTGACCCGCTTCCAATGGGATATGGCCAAGTACCCGATCAAGCAGTCGTTGCGCAACATCGCCGACATTATCTCCAAGCAGATTGGCCAGATCGATGGCGATCTGAAGACCAAGTCGCAGGCCTACAACAACCTCAAGGGAAATCTGCAGAACCTGGAAAAGAAGAAGACGTGAGTGGGGATTGAATTTTCGGATATACTATATATTTACTTAATACCCCTTTATTTGCTCTATAACAGTGGCAGCTTGCTGACCAGGAATCTGGCTGATTTGGTCAAGAAGGAGCACTTCATCCTGGACTCTGAGTACCTTACCACTCTGCTGGTTATCGTACCTAAGTGAGTTTCAGATTTATATCTATTTTCCGTAATTTCATTTTAATTGCCATTATTTCCCTTAAAAAAAGGGTCATGGCCAATGACTGGCTGACCAACTACGAGAAGATAACGGATATGATCGTGCCCCGCTCCACTCAGCTCATCCAGGAAGACAGCGACTACTGTCTGTTTAATGTCACGCTCTTTAAGAAGGTGGCCGAGGAGTTCAAGCTCCATGCCCGTGAGCGCAAGTTTATTGTACGCGACTTTGTCTACAACGAGGAGGAGCTGGCCGCGGGCAAGAACGAGATGACCAAGCTGATGACGGATAAGAAGAAGCAGTTTGTAAGCAGCTCACTCGGTAGATGTTCTCGGCGGGAGAGATTATGATCGATATTTGATTACAGGGTCCCCTGGTGCGCTGGCTGAAGGTAAACTTCAGCGAGGCCTTCTGCGCCTTGATCCACGTAAAGGCTCTGCGCGTTTTCGTTGAATCTGTGCTGCGGTAAGCTTTGGGATTATATTTTCCAAGAGATCTAACAGTTACTAATCAATTCTCAACCCATAGATACGGTCTGCCCGTCAACTTCCAGGCCATCTTGATCGAGCCCAACAAGAAGAGTGTGAAGCGTCTGCGTGATGTGCTCAACCAGCTCTACGGCCATTTGGATGGCGCCTCCGCCTGTGGTCAAGTCAGCAGTGCTGATGTGGGTTTACTTTCTATAACAATCTATTTCACTTAAATTTAATATTTTTTACTTATATACATTAATACAGAACGTGGACATCCCCGGCCTGGGCTTCGGTCAGTCCGAATACTATCCCTATGTGTTCTACAAGGTCAACATCGACATGGTGGAGCAGGCCAAGATCTAAATCCCCCAACATTGCATAAGCATCCTAGCATCCAACCACACAAAATATACTTTACTCTACAGAAAAACCAACTAAAAATCAGCTGAACCATTCGCAGACATCAAATGAAACAAAATTAATAGATTACTTTAAATAATTTTAGTCATTGTTATCTAATTATTGTTGTTATTATGTTGCGCGTTGCCGTTAAATTCTGTTTAACTTACGGTTCGCGCGTCAACACAACCGAAACAAGTCAAGAAAACGTTTGCAATTATCCCCCGAACTTTCCCCGATTGTGCTTTGTCCCTATTCAGTTTGCTAAACAGTATTTTATGTTGTTCTTTATGCCTTATGATGAATGATGAACAGAATGTTTAACCCGTAGCCAAATTTACACACATTACACAAACACATTGTCTTGTCGCTGAAGCCCCACGGCTTTAATTCTCCATTTTTGTTTGTTTTTTGGTAGCTATACAAATAAACATTTGAGTTACATTTCGTTTTGAAAAGAACACTTTCGTCTCGTTTCGTGCTTGGAATCCTGTATCCGTATCCGTGACTAACCACCAACGATATACTAAAAGAATCATGTCCAAATTAAATTTAAGATGGTGTCGCAAACTTTTGCTAAGGAAAAACGTTTCGAGTAAAGACAAACACAATTAATTAACGCAAGTATTGTATTTATAAATGTTGCCTAGAAAAATCGAAACCCGCTCGCTGTCTTTGCATACTAACTCTAATAACCCCAACTGCGCTGAGGCGGACCTACCGAGCATTTTGTGGTTCTGCTAGCTTGCTTAACCCCCGGCGCGAGAGGTGGAAATGGAGAAGTGAACAATAATATTCTATTCGTATGTAAAGTTTTTTTTCAGTTTGTGAGAGAGATACAGTATCTACCTATATATATAAATATTTTAAATTTATGCATACTATGTGTAAAAACGAATGAAACGAAAGAAACCATGTAAATGTCATTGCGTTCTATATAAGGTGCAATTAAGCCATCCTTGTAAATAATTATAAAGAAAGAAAGACATTCCCAATTTGTTGTTTTGTTGTCAATTCTGGTTTTGCATTTATTTATCCATACTCTTAGTTTACATTTAAATTACCAAATGTGTGGGTTTTGCACGGACTTTGATCGTCTTAAACATTAAACTAATCATATAATTAGAACAAAAATAATTAATATAATAATTTAGGTTGTATATGGGGACAATTACAAATTTTGTATAAGATCAAATTCCGTGCGAGGGAGGACCGGTTGGGGGCTACATCTCCTGCTTGGAGATTTTAGTGTGCGCGGAGGCATTGCGGGAAATCTTCAGGATATTCGGTGGCTTCGGCTGGTTCTTGTCCGCCTCGTATTGGGCGCGATGCAGACGCTGACGATGCTTGTACATGTTGGCGCTGCAGAAGAAGGTCATCGGGCAATTGGGACAGGTGTAGAGTACTTCGCCCGTATGGGTGGACGTGTGTTCCTGCGGGAAATAGGAGGTTACAATCTTCAATTGAAAAGTAAGGTTCCTGTAACTACCTTCAGTTCTTGCGGCCGTTTGAAGGCCTTCTCGCACATGGTGCACTTAAATTTGCGCTCGCACTCGTGGTTGTGATAGATGTGACGCCTCAGGGCCCTAGCATTCGGTGACACCTTGGCGCAGATGTGGCAACGATGCTCGCCCACGCTTTCAACATGGATGCTTTTCATGTGTTGCTTCAGTCCCGTCATGCCCTTCAGCCAGGCTCCGCAGATCTGACACTGCTTTAGCTCCGGTTCCGGACGCGGCTTATCCGAGTGCATCAGCTCCTGGTGCTTCTTCAAAATTATCTTTGTGCGCATCTGCTTGCCGCACTTATCGCAGATGATGGTGCTCTCCGGGTCGTGCATGGAGCTCATGTGGTTCTTCAATTTTCGTTCGGTAAGAAATCTGTTAGAAAAACGGTTAATGTTAATCTGAAGTTTGGAGGAACTAAGGGATTAGGCCTACTTCTTATTGCACTCGGAACAGGTGAACTTGAACTCAGACTTGGGCACGTGCTTGTTCAGCTTGTGGTAGTCAATGGCCGTCTTGCTGAGAAAGGTCTTTGCGCACAGGTCGCAGCTGAAGGTAAGCTTGATGGCCGGATCCAGGTGCACCTGCTGGTGCGATTCCAGGTGCCGCGAGTTTTGAAACGACTTCTCGCATACGCTGCACTTGAAATGATCCGGATTCCAGTGAACCTGCACGTGCTCGGCCAGCACCTTGCGCTGCGTGAACTTTCGGCCGCAGCACATCATGTAACCGGGATCCACCTGGTGAGTCAGTCGGTGATGGCGCTGCATTTCAGTGAAATTGTGCACCATCAGGTTGCACAACGGACACGGCAGAACGCTCGTGAAGAACTTGGCGATGATGGTGTCGTACTCCTCCTGCTGCTTTTTGCGCTGCTCCAGCAGTTCGCGGGACATGCGCACCTTCGGCTCCGCCGGTTTCGTGCGCTTCTTGTACTTCTTCGGACGCACCACCGTCCTCTTGGGCAGCACAGCGAATTCCTGCTTCCCCTCTTTGTCCAGCTCGAAGTCCGAATCGGAATCGAAGCCTCCTCCACTGCCTCCGTAGTTGTCGTCGTCAGATGAGTTATCGCTGGGCATCAGGCCATCATCCAAATTGCACGAGAAGTCGGGGTCCTCGTCCGCAAAATCTTCCACTTCTTCGGACTTTAGATTGAGTTCAATGTCTTCTTTCGGTTTCTGGGGAGCGGCCGTGGCAGAATCTGCTTTGCGAGGACGTCCACGTCGCTTTTTTGGCGGCGTAGGCTCTACAGGCTCCTCTATTACTTCAGAGTCTTGTAAGGAGCCTTCCTCGGCCTTTAAGCGCTTCCTCAGGCGTCTGGGTGGGGCCTCCAGTTGGTCTGGAGTGGTCTGTGAGTTGGCGGTACTCTCCAGGATTTCTATTCGTGGCAAGTGGTCAAGTTCGTGCTCTTCTATTTTGACCTCCGGGTAGAAGAAGTTCCGTCCGCCAAGTTCCGGCGTCTCCTGCAAGGGCTGCACTTCCCCGGCGACCACTTTAGCCGTTTCAGCCAAGAAGGAGGAAGTGCCTTGGGTGAGAGGATCATCCTCCATAAGCAGTACCTTCGTTTCCTGCAAAGAGTTCTGTGCCTGGCTTACGAATTCGTGCAGTGTGTGAAAGTCGGAGACGGTTTTCCAGCACCGCCCGCAGATCCTTTCGCGACTCTCCTGGGAGATCTGGAAGGGAAAGTGCTGGTTGACGATCCTGGCCACATCCAGTTGCAGAGCCCTGGCGGACTGCACGTCTATGTAGTCGCCCATCATCGCCGGATACTCGCACATGCAGAGTAAGCAGCACGAAGAGGAATCTATTGTTAAATAGTTAAATGTCAAATTGTGGCATCACGGGTTGGAAGGAGCACTTCTTGGCTTTGCGGGCTGCTTCCCAGCACTCGCACAGTCTTACCCATTGTGATGCGTGGTCAGGGTTATGAGAGCTTGCTAGCCATCTAAGAATTGATGTATAAAATTCACTTTTTTATTTACTAATTTGTTAAAAGCCGCAGTTGCACTCAGGACGCCAGCTGTTTTCAGTCACAATAGCATCGATAACCGATTACCGATAACCAAATGATAACGAGGATGTGTATTTACAAGCCAATCTAATCTGGTCCCTCTAGAGTCTGGACTGCTAATGTGGTTGATATTTTATAATTCCAAACCATTCTTAATACAAATAGAGCAGTAAACAAATAACTATTCAGTTCTTGATTTGCATCAGTCATAAGATAATATCCTGCTGCCCGATAAACACAACTCCTGGTGGTTAGCTGCTATAATATGGTGACCAGAGACGTGTGAACTTTTGTTTACATATTTATTGTCTAACTTTCAGCCGTTTCCATTTTTTTAAATAGGAAATTGAGTCAATTAATATCCAAATGGAAACCCGAGAGATCTATCGATACACACCTGAAGAGATTGTCACGCAAACCGAGTGTCCCGCCTGCGGAATAAATATGACCTGTATGAAAAAGCCCTTCAGCCATGCTAAAAAGTGTTTCAGCATCAGGCGTCCTGGTCCAGTTTACAGGATTTTCGGCTACGAGGAGTGCCAATGTGGTTTGCTCATACATGACGGATCAAAAGCCCAAAAACTGCATGTTTGCATGGTAGTTAGATCTCAAAGATTGCTTTTCCAGTATTAAGATGTCTATTTTTCGCAGGGTAAAATTCCTCCTTATGATCCTCGTGTAGAGAAGCCTGCCTCTCCGCCACCCAATCAAGGTTCTTTGCCACTTCCGGAACCAGCCCCTGCACCAACGCTCTCAACTGCGCCGGCGAAACAGCGTGCTGAACAGATACTGGACCAGAAAATCCTGCAGCCACAGAGAAAAAAGTGGATACGCAACTTTACCTGTCCCATTGAGCAGAAGCTCGAAGATATTCAATTGGTGAAACGGCCGGGCGTTTATAAACCTAAGCTCAAATCGGTGCCCAGAGTTCGCAACTTCGACATGCCTTCCAGACCTCCATCGGACGAAGTTAGTGTTTACTCCATAATTCGGGAGGATGAGTCTGTGCCCATTGCGGGCGGATTGGTCCTTAAGGTGAACCATGGAACTAAGGAAATCGTCTTAATTAAGAAGCAATCCTTGCGACTGCCAGCGCTTAGGAAAAGCTGAAAATCGTGGGACAAAAATTAAACCAACATTCTTGTATCTTTTTCTACTCTTTATCAGGAAAAACACAAATTACATGGAATAATGTTGAACTTATATAGTTTTATTTAAGTTATATGTTTAAAGATTTTTGAAAATAAACAAATAAGAAAAAACAATAGTGTCAAGCTGGGAAAATAAACGCCACCTGGTCACACTTGCGGCGCAAGCAAAACAAAAATCCACGTAAAAAGATTCGATTTGACGGCAATTATTTTTAACTATCCGGATGTCTGCCGCCAGGACCCAGGAATATGACTGCACCACGAAGTGCAGACACCGCCAGCATGGAAACAGCATCACAGCGGCGCTAACGAAACGTTCAATCGACAACCAAAAGCTGGCGGCTTTTATTTTTAAGACTTGCGGAAATTTTGCCAACATTCTCGATGACCTGGTAAGGTGGTGAAATAGGGCTGCAGCTGACCAATGCCAACCTCATCTTCCTCCTTTCCGTAGGGGCGTTCAGCAGTTCATATGTCCGCCTCGACGGGGCGATACGAGATCCTGGAGTGGCTTCTCAACCACGGGGCTTACATCAACGGCCAGGACTACGAGTCTGGCAGCAGTCCCCTGCACCGGGCCCTGTACTACGGTTCACTGGACTGTGCCGTGTTGCTGCTGCGATATGGCGCCAGCCTGGAACTTCTAGACGAGGACACAAGGTGTCCCCTCCAGGCCATTTGCCGGAAATGCGATGACGATTATGGCTTGGCCACAGATTCACAGTGAGTTCGGACAGATGCACTATGCTTTCAATATAACAAGCTATCTTATCTATCTACAGGAACGACGTCTTGGTCTGGGGCTCCAACAAGAACTACAATCTTGGGGTTGGCAGTGAGCAGAACACCAATGCGCCGCAGGTCGTGGATTTCTTCCGCAAGGCCAACATTTATCTGGAACAGGTTGCCCTGGGCGCCTATCACAGTCTCTTCTGCGACAAGAAGGGGCACCTGTATGCTGTGGGACACGGCAAGGGTGGTCGCCTGGGCATCGGAGTGGAGAACAGCCTGCCTGCCCCCAAACGCGTGAAGGTGTCCTCCAAGCTGGGCGACGACTCCATTCGCTGCATCAGCGTCTCCCGCCAACACTCGCTGGTGCTCACGCACCGCTCGCTGGTTTTCGCCTGCGGGCTCAACAGCGACCATCAGCTGGGCGTGCGTGACGCACCCGAGCACCTCGCCCAGTTCAAAGAAGTGATCGCCTTGCGTGACAAGGGTGCCAGCGACCTCATGCGCGTGATTGCCTGCGATCAGCACTCCATCGCCTACAGCAGCAGGTGTGTCTACGTCTGGGGGGCCAATCAGGGTCAGTTTGGCATTAGTGCTAACACGCCAAGTATTATGGTTCCCACAATGGTGAGTTCCACCCATTTCTATGGCCTATAACTGAACCGTCCTCTTTCAGATCAAGTTGCCAGCTAGGACCACCATTCGCTTTGTAGAGGCCAACAATGCAGCCACGGTAATTTATAGCGAAGAGAAAATGATTACGCTCTTTTATGCCGATAAGACCAGATATATTAAGACGCCAAAGTAAGATTCTTTAGGGGCTTTATAGAAATTTAACGGAAAAATATTACTTACTCCAGCTACGAGGATCTCAAGAGCATATCGGTGATGGGCGGCCACTTGAAGAACTCCGCTAAGGGCTCGGCGGCAGCTCTGAAGCTACTGATGCTCACCGAAACCAATGTGGTGTACCTCTGGTACGAGAACACCCAGCAATTTTATAGGTAAGTCCATAAAATAACTATATCATTCAGGTAATATATGTACTACCATTTGCAGATGCAATTTTTCGCCCATCCGACTCCCAGAGATTAAGAAAATCCTCTACAAATGCAATCAAGTGATGATTCTTTCCGATGATGGCTGCGTTTATCGCGGCAAGTGCAATCAGATCGCGTTGCCCGCCTCCGCGCTGCAGGAGGAGAGGTCCCGGCCCAACCTGGACATCTGGCAGAACAATGATCAAAATAAAACGGAAATCTCCCGCGAACATGTTATCCGCATTGAGCTGCAACGCGTACCTAACATCGACCGGGCCATCGAAATATACTGCGACGAAGGCTTCTCCTCGTTTGCCGTACTGCAGGAGTCGCACAGAAAGTATTTCCGAAAGCCTCAACTGCCACGAAGGGAGCACACCTTCAAGAAGCTGCTGCACGACACCAGCGACTGTGATGCCGTCCACGATGTGGTGTTCCATGTAGACGGCGACAAGTTTCCCGCCCACAAGTTCATAATTTACAGCAGGGCTCCGGGACTCAGGGAGCTAATACGCTGCTATCTGGACAAGGATATCTACCTCAATTTTGAGCATTTAACGGGAAAGATGTTTGAATTGGTTCTCAAGCATATTTACTCGAGCTACTGGCCCACCGAAGATGGTGAGTTGAAGCCTAGAAAGCTTTAAAAGAATCTCTTAAGTAATTACTTCTTCCTCATCCAGATATCGACTGCATTCAGCAGAGTTTGGGGCCTGCGAATCCCCAAGACCGAAGACGTACCTGCGAAATGTTCCTACCGCATTTGGAAAAGTTCCAATTGGCCGATTTGGCCAAGTATGTGCAGAGCTATGTGCGGGACCATCAGTTCCCACTACCCAGTGCTCGCCAGCGATTCAGTCGCTTGCATCGCTTCGATTTCCCTGAGCTCTACGATGTGAGGATTGTGTGCCAGGATGGTAAAGTACTGGAGGCCCACAAGTGCATGCTGGTTGCCCGGCTTGAGTACTTTGAGATGATGTTTATGCACATGTGGGCAGAGCGCTCTTCGGTGACCATGGAGGGAGTGCCCGCGGAGTACATGGAGCCGGTGCTGGACTATCTCTACTGTCTGGAAACGGACACCTTTTGCAAGCAGGGCTACCTGGAGACGTTCCTCTACAATATGATCACCATTTGCGATCAGTACTTCATCGAGTCTCTGCAGAATGTGTGCGAGCTGCTCATTCTGGACAAGATCAGCATACGCAAGTGCGGCGAGATGCTCGAATTCGCAGCCATGTACAACTGCAAGCTGTTGCAAAAGGGGTGCATGGACTTCATCTGTCAGAACCTAGCCAGGGTGCTCTGCTATCGCAGTATAGAACAGTGCGACGGTGAAACTTTGAAGTGTCTGAACGAGCACTACCGAAAGATGTTCAGTAAGGTATTCGACTACCGACAGATCACGCCGTTTTCGGAGGCCATAGAAGACGAGCTGCTACTCAGTTTCGTGGACGACTGCGAGGTGGATCTTGAGTATCGAATGGATGCGGTTTGTGGCTGATCGAGTCTAAGGATTTCGAGATTCCTAATTTTATCTTTCCAGGAATCAAAGCTGAAGCAGGCTGCTAAGCATAAACAGAAGGACTTACGCAAGCAGGATGCCCGCCATCATTACGAACAGCAGGCCATATCTAGCATGATGAGGTCCATCAGTATCAGTGAGGCTGCAGAGGTGCCTGCATCTCCAAAAGAAACAGCTCAGAGTGAGGCTAAGAACTGGTCCCGAGTGGTGGACAAGAAGGAGCAAAAGCGAAAGCAGGCCGAGACGGCTTTAAAAGTCAACAACACGCTCAAGCAGGAGGAGCCACCGACGCCTGTACTGGTGGCGATGGAGAGGACGCCTGTAAAAGAGCAAACACCACCTCCCTTATCATCTGAAACGGAGCCCAGCACGCCATTGAACAAGAGCTACAATCTCGATCTAAGCTCCCTCACCCCCCAGTCGCAGAAATTGTCCCAAAAGCAGCGAAAGCGTCTCTCCTCCGAATCAAAGAGTTGGCGTGTGAATAATCCACCTCTGGTTGAGCAGCCCTCCACTCCAGTCTCCATTCCGAATGCCTGGGGTGTGACGGCCACTCCTTCTAGTTCGTTTAACGATGCCTTCGGTTCCTCAGCCACTGGTAGCAGCACGGATCCCACCTCTTTCGCCAACATGATGAGGGGTCAACAAGCTGCAGCTACAACTCCCACCGAGAAGGGCCAGAGTTTCTCACGTATCCTGGCTGACGAGCGACGGCAGCGGGAGTCATACGAGCGGATGCGTAACAAATCCCTCGTTCATACTCAGATTGAGGAGACGGCCATAGCTGAGCTCAGGGAGTTTTACAATGTGGACCACATTGACGACGAGACTATCACTATTGCTCGGGTGTCCAGGCCCAGTGACATCAACTTTAGCACTTGGCTGAAGCAGTAAATCGCCGCGAAAACGCTCTACCTCTTAGGGTAGCTCAGCTATGTTTTTTCTCGTTTCGTCCTTGTTATTTTATTAGACTTTCCGAATTGTAAAATGAGTTTAAACTTTAAAGCGATTTATACTGCGAACGGGGGGTGGACATCAAATGTAGAACTCGGAGCCGCCTGCAAAGATGCTCACAATGTACTTTCCTGCTGATCCTGATGCAGTCGGGAGCTTGGACGTCACACATATTGGGTAACAAACTTTATTGCATGAGCGCATACATAGATAATACATATATATATAGATATTTACAAGTTGGGGACATACTCGACAATGAGAAGGCAACAAGAGACAAGTGACGAATAAATAGCCATCTAAGCTAAGCTAAACCGAACCGAAACCCGAAAATAAACCCGTTGCTTATGCAAATGAGAACACGATGAAAAAGGGATAGAGAGATGAGAGGAGCGGTGGACTTGGAACTGAAGATGGCGATGGAGATGGAGGAGAGAGATGTGGCTTGTTCAGAAGCACTCCTTACGAAAGGCGAATCCGTACTGGTCGCACTTGTATCTCAGCGTTTTGGCCAACTGTGGTGGGCCGCAGTAGAAGACGGTGACCTTGCCCTTCTGCTGGGCCTGTAGCTGCTTGAACACCTTGTCCCAGTTGGGTCGGCCGGCATTAGTTCGGGTTTTTAAACCCGTAATCAGATCCCGCTTGCCCTGTAAGAGGAGGAGAACCAAGAGCATTAAAGGAGACTGTTTTTGAGGATTCCCCGGAAGCTACCTTCTCGTGCAGCAGATCCAAAGCGAGTTGAAGGCCTACCGCCTTCATATCTGTTCTCTGCAGCGCACTTGTGATGTACATGTGCATGTCCAGAAAGCTGAAAGCAGGATAGTTGACAAGTTAAAAAGGTTGAGGATATACTTCCTAGATGGACTCACCGCTCCATGGCGCCGCCCAGCTCCGCCTGCTCGATCTCCAGCTGCGACAGCAGGTTGACAAACCACTCGAAGGAGCGCTGGTCCCGGTTGATCCAGAAGAAGTCCACCTTGCGCAGGTTCATCACAGACTTGGGTATCTCACTGGCCCACTCGAACTGGCACCGCGGACAACTGTGTCGCGCCTTCCAGTACCGATGCATGATGGACTGCAGAATGGACGCGAAGGGTGTGACTCCGATGCCCGTGCCAATGAGCACCGCGTGTTGGGCCCCGAAGATGTGACTCGAGGGAGCGCCATACGGACCATCGATGAAGATCTGCGAGGAGGTTAACGCAATGAACATTATTAAAGGGTTAGTGGGTTAGCCCAAGGTGGCCAAGTGTGTGTATGTTTGGTGTAAACCCGCACCTCCATGACGCCCGCATCGAGTGTGACCTTGCCCCCGCTGTTATTTGTGGAGCTACCAGTCGATCCTCCACCGCCGCCTCCGCCTGATCTGTTATTTATGGATGTGGACAGGGTGCGCAGGAAAGTGGGACGCCGCAGAATGGACTTTCTGCTGCCCGATCCTGCCGTCTGTACTTGATCCTTTTGTTGAATTTGCATTAGTGGTTTTAGATGGGTTAGTTTTCAGTGGATCTCAGCTGCTAATCACTTACCTCCAGTGGCTTGGAGGCCACCTCGGCAGCCAGACTGAGCCTGGCCATCTGCAACTTATCGCCCGATTCCATCCTGGAACCCATTGGCATTCCCTGTTCCGCCCTGCTGGCCGGGCTTCCGCCAATAACCTCTCCCGTGGCCAACTGGTTCTCCCGCTCCTCCATGCTGGGCGTCTTGAAGGCAATAATAGTGGGCTTGGTGCGCATATAGCGGAAACTCTGCGCCAGCGACTTGTTCTGCGGACTGAGGTAGGCCAATCCCACGCTGTTGTTCCGGGCACGTCTCACCCGCTTCTCATCGAAGGCGGACTCGGACTCGGAGCGACCCAGAGCTCGAAGTCTGTGGATTAAGTGTGAGTATTTTTGAGAGAAAGTAAACAAAAGACTACTTACGCCTTGAGGCGACTGCGCTTCTTGCTCTTCACACTTATATCCGGCAGGGAGATACTCTTCTCCAGCGGTCTCTGTTTCAGGTTGGCGTCCTCCCTCTCGTTGTCGCCCAGAAAAGCTCCGTTGGGCATGCCCTTCTTGGGCTCAGCAGTCTCTTTCCGGGAGAAAGTACGCTGCAGACTCTTCTTAATACTCCGAATGCGGTTCACCCCTGTGGCTGGCGGATCAGGAGCAGTTCCTGCCACGGGCTTGCGGTTCTGGCGAGGAGGTCGCACTGGCGGCACCGCCTGCACAGCCAGATTTCTGGCCAGGAAATCCGTTTGAGGAGTGGCGGATCTCTCGGTGGCCATAGCCGGATTACGGGCCTCGTTCAGGAGCATAAAACTGGGCGTGGGAATGGCATGCATATGCTGGTTCACCTCCTGGGAGGAGCCGCCCTGCTGAAGCTTCTGTTGTTCCCGCTCGAAGTATCGATATAGGCGGTTCGTCCATTCGCCAACGGTGCGTATGTGCAGCCACATGTAGTCCTCCTGCTCCGGTGCCGAGCTAATGGTAAACGGATGCCACTCGTAGTTGGCAATGGCTGGGATGTTCACAAAGACATAGTCACCGGGCCGGAAGTTGAAGTGCAGTGGTCGCTTGATCACCAAGTGCACCACCTTGGAGGGCAAGAGCAGGCCCGAACTGATGTAGGTCTTGCCATGCTCACCCTTCATCCAAATAAAGCGGAGAGCCCGCTCTACAATGTACACCAGACCCGGCAGCATGAACCACTTCCAGAAGTTGGGTCCGTGGAAGAGGCACAGCACCCAGAAGGGCACGTACAGCAGATGGGTCCAGTAGAAGACCTCGAAGCTGCCCTTGCGCCTGACAAAGGGCTGGGAGCACACGAACATCACCACCAGAATGGCCAGCAGGGCCACTCCCGTGGGATTTGCACAGCCCGGGATCAGGCCAAAGAGCCCCGGACGATCGGTGAGTAGCCACTCCCCGATGGTGTAGTGTCCCGCATTGATGTTCGGATCGTTGATCACGATGATCGAGAAGTTGAACAGATGCATCACGGTGTGGACCAAGCTCAGCACGGATATCGTGATGCCCGTTAGCTTGTGCAGATAGACGTGATGGTCCAACGGGAGATACGAGGACAGACCTCGACCCCTCAGGTAGGTCAGCGAGTGTCGCAGCATTAGCACCAGAACCCAGGCGCAGTTGAAGTTGAGGCATTGTCCTGGAGGAACAAACCATATATTTATATTCAAATGAACGGTTTCTGAGTGGTCCAGGACTCACCGCAAGCTCTGGCTATGATGACAAAGCCATTGCTGGCACGATATTGAATGGCGCGGGAGATGAAGAGGCACAGGTTGACGGCTATGTAGAAGAACAAGTAAGTGACAAAGACCTGGTTGTTCTTCATATAAGCCAGCGATAGCTGGTGGGGAAGCGAGCTCCAGAATCCGCTCCTAGCGGCTCCACCCGACTGCCGGTCCTCTGCTATGGGTACCAGCCAGCGATCGATTCTAAAAAACACAACTTTATAAGTACAAATAATTTAAATATTAATTTTCCCCTAGATCTTACGTTATGCTGAGGTTTTCCAGGAGGCCACCGTGCTTGTTGAGCTGGTTCTTCAAAGCCTCGTAGGTGATCTCCCCGCTGTTGTGGGGATCAGCATCTTCAAACATGGCGCTGGTGAGGTCCTCGATCTGGTCTTCGGAGAACTCCATGCCATTCTCCTTAATGCAATGCCTAATGACATCGTGCAGCTCCTTATGCTGGATAAGACCGTCGCCTGGTGAGTTAATGAAAATTAAATTCTCATATATATTACCATATATTTCAGAATAAAAACTCACCATCTATATCGTAGACCTTGAAAAGAAACCGGATCTTGTCATCCGCCGACTGACCCGAAAACTGGTGTATGGCATCGATGAACTCCTGCAGGGAAATCGAGCCCGAGTTGTCCTTGTCGAAGATCTGGAAGACGCGCTCTGTGAAGAAGGGCTAAATAAGTGGTGAGAAATAAGGTTTATTAACATTTTAGACTTAATTATTTGTATCCCAACTCACATTCTTGGAGGTCACAATCTTTTGGAACTCCTCCCTTCGTATCTCCTGCTCGTTTCCCACTGTGGTACGAAAGAGCTGCTCCAGCCTGGCCAACGAGCTCTTGTCAAAGCCGGTCCTTGGGCGGGAGTTGGTCAAATGGGAGATGAACTCCATCACCTGGTTGGTAGACACCAGATTGCTGCCATCCACCTCTATCAGGCGATAGAGTTTATCCAAAATCTGAACGTTTAACTGGATTAAAATAATGATTCCTGACAGGTATTACAATCCACTCACTCCTCTTGTGTGCCAGATGTCGCGGAAGTTCTTGAAGCTCACGCGGCTATTCTCACCGCAAATCACATAGGCCACCGACTCGATCTGCTCGGCAAAGTCCATCTGGCGGTCGTCTCTAAAAGAACCCAGAAGATGTACTCAACCCAACTGCTCCCATATGTGCAGTTGTTCCTCCCACTTCCTCATTTATTGGGGCACAGAAAGAAATAGGATGGCTTATAATACTTCAATTCGTAAAGTTCGAGATTAATTTAGTCTTATTTCTATAAAACTGATTAATTCAATTAAAAATATTTATACTAGTTCATTATCTCCTTATACCAATTTAGTAACTTATTTAAATCTTAATTGAGCCAACCATTTCTTTTCTGTGCTCCCAATACCAGGTCGTGCTCTCCCCCGCACCCGCGCCTGCACCCTGTGATGACTCCGATGTCGCTGCTGCTGCTGCTCGCACTATATTTGTATTTGAATGACTTCATTACGACAGGCAGGCAATGACAGTTTGTGGCTGCAGTCGCCATCCCAGTCCAGGTCCCGGTCCCAGACCCAAGTCCAACATAGAGTCGCTGTCGAGGCACGCGGACTATGTTAGCTGTTGTATATGTTAACACACGGCGCAGATAGCATCGCCATGGGCAAACGGACAGTGTCTGGGAACGAGGCTGGCATCTGGGATCGGTGGCGAGAGGCATTCGCGGCGGCTTCTGGTCGGCGCAGCTGGAATGCCTGGAGCACGCCAGTCAGCTCTCCAGCTCTTAACTAGGTGCGTGTGTGGATCCAAGAGGAGCGGACTGGATCGGATAGCTATTTTTTCCAAGGCGAGCTAATTGTTTTGGCACCGTCGCAGCAGCGATCTCAGAGGAGCAGGAGGAGCCAACAGGGCTAGAGGAGCTCATGGAGCTGGAGTAGCTGAAGGTGCTCGATGAGTTGATACCCAAACTTACGTCAGACGACCCTTGAGGTGCTCGATCCAGCGATCTTGCAGGAGATAGCCATTCCGCTCGAGATCGAACAGCTGGAAGAGCTTCTGCTGGAATTCCTGTAAGCAAGCAAGTTGGAAAAAAAAACAAGTTGTAAAGAACTGAATTTATGCGTCTCCGTTTCTGTGAAAGTGTTAATTAATTTATCTTTCATCTGTGTTTGCATTGTTTGGAGAAGCATTTGTTTATACCCCACACTCTGGAGATTTATATACACGAAAGACTGTTTACACTGCTCGCGGTTCGCGGAGATCCCCGCGTAATGAGCATAATTAAGGGGCAGAGGTGTTCTGGTCCCACGATCCCCCAACGAATCCAATCCATAGCCCAACTATGCGGCAGTGATTGAGACAAATGCCTGGCATAAATTACCCGCCTATTAATATTTTAATGACATTCGATCTCACGATCATGGGAGCCCATCACATTGTCTGCACAGTCAAAGCGCATCGGCCGCATATTTTGCATTTGGTCACAGTCGGCTAGCTGATGCCTATGGCGATGGAGATGGAGATCTCCCGATGATGAAAAATGTGCATATTTAACGGATGAGCCCTGACTGGTTAGGCAGCTTTCGGGGAGCCCATAAAAACAAAATACTCGCGGCCGAAACCAAAGCCACAACAAAGTAAATACAGGCAGAGCCCATCAAAAAACGGGTTTTACGATCGATCGCTGGACCAGCTCGCTGACCGGGTAAAGGACCACGGAATAAGTGGCACAAGGTCACCTTAGTAGTCTGGATTGATTGGAGTTGGAGACCCATATCCATTACCATTCCCATTCCCCATTCGCATTCCCATTTCGCATGGGCAGTGATGTAATTAATAACTCACAGAACTAAATATATCGCCTTAAACTCTGTATCGAGGGATCGGAATTGAGTGGGTATCGAATTCCCCAAGTGGCTTCATTTTGTGACTAATACATGATTTTGTATTGATACTTTATGGGATCTAGATAGGGGAATTCACTGGGTTCAAATACTCCTTCTGTTACAGGTTTGATTTTATTTATAATTCTGGGATATTCTTTCACTTTTCAATACGTTTTTGAAGGTCACTTTTGAAGCTTCTTTCACGAAGCTCACATTGAATATTTTTACACAGGAGAATAAATTGTTTTAAGGCTAAGACATTAATTTAAAAAATCTATTTATTTTTATCTCAAGGACTCCTTCCCAATTTACACTCTCACCTCATCCAGGAACAGCTTGCGAAAGGCCTCTCTGGTATGCTTTCCCTCGCCCTCGTCGAACAGAGCACTGCACTCGGATATGAGCAGCCAGCGCTGCTTCTCCCGACGCGCCTCCAGCTCCATGGAGCTGCAGTTCTTATCTAAATTGAGGTTGTATCGTTCCATGTACAAATTTGATTGCCGCTGATTCGGATTTCCATCTCCACTGCCATTTCCATTCGAAGAAACAGTCGCTCTGGCAATCGCTTCCTGCTTGCCAACGCTGGCAACTAGAATGCTGGGAGAGCTGGCCATAGATGCCGCCGGTTCATCTGCACTGGCCACATCTACTACTTCATCCAAGTTGAGAACGGCCGCTTCGCTCTCTTCGCTATCACTATTTGGTTGCACTTCCTCCTCCGCCGGTGGGGGAGAATCGCGTGCGCCATGCAATCTCTCCAGATACTGTGCAGCCTGCTGGAGCACGTGACTCACACCAGTGGCCGCTGGCGGCTGGATGGGCTGCTGGGCTGGCGTCTGGGATTGCGGTAGCTCATCCGAGAAGGACACTTTTTTGGGGGAACGCGACGGTGTGGCGGGTATCTCGAGGGAACGGCTAGAGGACACTGAACCTCGGTGGTTACCCGAATCCTGTTCGGCGTCCATGTTCGTTGAGGGGATGGAGGAATCACAAGACGGCACACTACACTTGTCTGGGACTCATGCCCGAGGATAAGGGCGTGCGAATTATCCTTGAAGCAAACACAACGGCGTTACGAGAGCAACAAAACGACGGCACGGGCGTAATACTAATGTTGTACTGGAGCAACACTTGGCAATGCTTTACTTAAGAAACTCTGCTTAAGGACTACTTAAGAATTCACCACTTTCTCGGAAGGAGTTATCCTTGAGTTACAGAAACAACACAATGGCTGCACAGCAGCAACACATGGCAATCCTTGCCAGAAGCAACAATAAATTTTCACTTTCAAGTAAACACTATCTGCTCCACAAGGAGCTAAAGAGTGAGAATGATCCTCGCGTCGGGGGTTAAGTAAGGCGTTAACGACGGCTTTACGAGAGCAACACGACAGCGTAACGGGAGCAACACGACGCGATCCAAGCAAGAAGCAACACCAATCGGCGGCAGCGGCGAGCAGCAACTGAAAGCGAAAGCCAGGCGGACGCACGAGCCAGGTGAGGTGAGGGCCTCGGATCGTATCGGAGCGGAGTGCTATAGCTGCGCAGGTGGCGTGCATGCGTATGGGTGAGCGGGAGACCGAGACCGAGACCGAAACGGCGCTCGACGCTTTAAAAAACGCGTTTGCCCAATATATCGGTTCAATATATATTTATTTCAGGCTTCTGCCAAGTAAGCAAGCTTTAGAATGGACGTGCAACTGGACGACGTTCCAGCAGATACAAAGCTACATACGTGTGCGTTGGTGCTAGTGCGACGCGTATCTTTGTATCTGTATCTGCATCCGACTCATAAAATGGCTGCTGCTGCCGATGCCGCTGCTCCGTGATATTCTAATTTGGTTTTCGCGACTCATTCGAGCTTCTGTGTACTTATTCGATAAGGGCTGCAAATAATTCAGGTGGCGCGGTGGCGACGTCTTCATTTTTTAATTTCAACGCCCGTGTTTCGTAACCAATCAAACTTGTGTTTATGTGCCACTGCCGTGGAACGTGTCTATTTCCGAATTCCCGGAGTCGCAGTGCACGGCACATACCAGCCGATCCGCTTTTGTTTCGGACTGCAATCGGAAATGTTGCTTCGCGTTTTGGCAGCAACTCATCGTCGCGTAATGGGTCAAGCCCCGGCGGATTGGCCAGGAAGTGAGTGAGCCAGAGAGTGCGTGATTGGAACGGCGTAGCCAATTCAACGAGTATTCAAGAGCTCTAAGCGGTCAATCCCGCTCAAGGTCGGTCCCAACACTCTGCTGGACCTGCGGATACTTTTGTTACTTTCAACAATGTATTGTTATCGTGTCGTTGAACCACCGTCACCTCCCATCCTCCCAGGCCCCAAGTCGAGCGATTGCAGCGCCTTGAAATCGAATTTGAAGTTGGAGTTGAAGTTGGTGCTGAAGCTGTGAAGTCGCTCCGCCAAAGGGCGATCTGACGGATACTTTGTAGATCAACAGCTGTGTGACTCGTGTCTTGTTTTCCTAAATGCCGCTATTTTAACGCTACACGGAAAGAAATGGGCTTTGAAAATACCTATCAGTGTCTAATAACTAATATTTATTTATTATTTTTGTGTTAAAGCTTTAATACAATTAATAAGGAGTGTTGGATTTCTGAGAAATATTTAATATTTACCAAATGCTTACTGTTTGTTCCTTCCATATAAATCAGGTTTATTGGCGCTCACTGACCACATAGCTTTTCATTTATGATTTTAAAAGATAACATTAACATCTACAAATTCCAAAATATAAAAATATATAAAGTCGAAAAAATATGTTTATTATTTTTAAAGTAACCCCCTTTCTAAAACTGATAACCAATTAAGGTAACCTTATTTTTCGGTGCAAAGAGCGGTGTGATCTGCTGATTAATGTTCGACAGCGGCCTTTGGCTTTTGTGTACAGGTCACTGGCCCGCACGGAATCGGAATCTGATTAAGAGATACAGATACAGGCGTGAGATTCAATTTCATTTTCGGCTTCAGATACAGATTCAGATCGTTTCCGCCTCCGCTTCACACTCGGCTAATCCGGGGCTGCATGTGTAAGCCACTTGTAGATGGGACGAGCCATGTGTTGGCTGCCTGCTCCCGGTATCTGGATATCTCACATCCGGCGAGCTTAGCGGGCTTAGCTCACTTCAGCTAACACCGAAGTAACTCACCTGCCAACTGAGTGCGTTTATGGCCATTGTTAATTGCTGAAATTGGCATTCCCAATCGCAGCGGGCGACACTCTCGGCTGGTCAGCAAGTCGCATTCGCCAGATACAGATGCAGGCACAGCTACAGCTACATCTAGAGGTACAGCTCCCCCGTTGGTGGCCAGGGAATTGGCCACTGTCGTCCAGTGGTCATTGGTCCCTCATTGTGATGGCAGCGGTGGCGCTGCAATTGACACCGCTGCGGCCAATTAAGCCCGCAGTTACATCCGCGGAATTGGAGTTGCAGTTGCAGTTGGCATCAGCAGACCAGCAGACAGACAGAGATACACAGAGTCAGCCGCCATCCGCCATCCGCCGGGTGGTCCCATGGTTAAACGAATCCCCGACTGCTGGCATGCAGATTGATTTGCTCGGCAAACGACCGCCGCTTGTGGGCAATTTTCCAAGTGGCCGGCGACGAGAGCGGTGTCATCAATTTAAATTAAGTTCCAGCTTTTTATCGCCACTCGGCGGACCAGTCTCCTCCTCGGCGCAGTATCTCCGGTCTCCTCCGTCATCATTATCCAAAACATGTCATTAGGCGGCCGCGAAGATGCCCAAGTGCCAGTGCCAGTGCCAGAATCCTGTTCTGCGGCGACTGTCTTCGCTATCAACTCGGCATTCCAGCTTCGGTGCTGCCAGCAGCGACGCTGGCTGAGATGTCGCCGTTGCGTGCAGCGGAAATTGGCCAAAGCGAGATACAGATACTGCGGTCGCGGCTCGGATTCAGACTCCGCAGAGCCGCGGACGCGCTTACATCGATCGGTTTCGCCTAATAAAGCGACCGCGATCGCCACGCTAATTAAAATAATTGAAATTTCTCACGGGAAACGCGCATCGCGACACTTGCAGGGCATCCTTTGGATCTGGTCTCCATCCTCCTCCATTCTGATTCCCATTCCCAACCCATATCCGTTGCTAGTGCGGCTAATTGCAAATTGCAACATGGACAAGTGGACATGTCCAACAATCGAATTGACAGCTGCTTTACCCCCTGTCCCTGGCACATTTGATGGACATTAACATGGATCATCGGCCGTTGTCTCCGCGCCGCCAGGAGGAGTAAGAGCCGGCGAGGACTCCAGCATAAATGCATAAATTTCATTAGTCGCTGACAGCAGGAACGCTTCCCGCTAGTGTCGGGCACCTAAATTAAATGTCCTCCTAGCTAACCGGCCTCACTAAATAATTCAGCTTTCAATGATTGGAGATTGTTAACCCTTTTTGTGGGGCTTGTGTTTATTTTAGATTTTTGCAAGATCTCTATAAATGGGGGATTTTCTAAAGTAGAGGTATTATTTGTGCATTTCAATGGTATTCTAAAAATTCAAAATAGAATATTTAAATTTCGGTATTATCCCGAGACTATGACAGGCTTGTTTCAACTCATTTTCAGATCTATGAAGTAAAGCTTAAGAAAGCGCAGATAAATTATCTAGCTTATGATAAACAAATCAGATCACAAATAATCACTAAAATTTATCAAATGAACCTTTCGGTTTTCAATGAACATTACGAAAATAGGAATATAAAAAGTCATTTACCAAAAGTATTAAAAACCAAAAAAATAGCTACCTGAAAATGCAATTTTACTTAATAAATAATAATAAATTTCCCTAGTTTTTTGCACAAAACATAAAAAAGAGAGCAATCTATTAAAACTTGAACCAGCAAAGCTGAAATCTTATTTCAAAATGAATCCAAGCGTAAAGTTAATTAAGGGAAACTGATTTTACCAGGAATAATAAATACATCGTAACATTTCCAATTATTTTATTGGCCATATTTTGATGAGTAATAAATTGTATGTGATAAAATTCCCTACATATTGAGACCTCATATAAAATGGGTTAAGAGTGGCGCAGGAAATGCTGACCAAAATATAATAAAAAAAAGGCCACTAAACGCAGTCACAAGAAAATATTGTTGCCGGCGATCGCGATTCGTGGATCGTGGCATGCGCACTCTGATCGAGATTGCAGCGACAGATAGCGGACCGAAGTTACGATCATACATATGCATATAGACTCTAGGTCCAGCCCGCTCTGGCTCCTCCAGCTCCTCTGGCTCCTCCGGCAATCCCGCCTCGGGGCCGTAAAGTTGTCGAAAATGATTTGCAGATCAAGATTTGGGAGCACAATTTATGTGATAACCCACTAAGAGCAGCCGAAAAAATGCTGGAGAGAGAGCAAAGCAATTGCTATGCGAGATCTGTGCCGTGCTGTTCCGTTCCATGCCTCCTCCTGGCTCCTTCCGCCTCCAACTGGGTCCAATTAGTGCGTGGACTGCGGCTGCATTGGAAATGCATGGACAATTGTTAGTGCCTCCATGTAGCGCTAATAATGACGCCTTTAAATGTGCAATAACAATTTTTGAGGCGCGCAAAAAGTGCCTTCTATATATATCTACATCGTGCATCGTACAGCTATATCTGTGTTGAGTGCGTGTGTGTGTAGGAGCGAGAGCAGTAAGTACCGCCCATAGGCTGGAAAACCAGCTACAGCCCCCTCATCCCGTCCAGATCGATCTACACAAAAAAGCTGCTCATGAGCTACGTGAGTTTTTTACTGATCAGCAGAAGATTGACTTTGATCTGTTGGTGGTAATGGCTGGATGGTTAATGGGGCAGCCTGAGTGCGGATTTCACTTAGCCAGCAGGCATTTCAAACCTCAAGATGTGAGTCATAAATGCCTGGCATCTCTCTTAAGGCACATTGCGCATACGCACTGTTGGCGCTTGAAACACTCTGCCCGTGATAATATTATGATAATGAGCCCAGAGTCAGATTGCCTTGACTTCTTTTTATCACTCAGCGTACCTCATTTGCGTGTGATTTTTGTTTTGCGATTGCAAAATCAAGGGGAAATCCATTGTATCTGAAACTTCGTAGAATGTAATGTGAAGAGGTGAAGGAATCTTTGGTTTCCGCGGGAATCACAACGTACCCACCCACGTCACTTGTCAGTTAGCATTGATAAAGAGCTGATCGAAAATAATTTCCCTAGCTGATTGCTGCTGGAGAAAAACAGTTGATTCACGGGGAGCGGATATTAAATATTTTATAGGTCAAAAAGATTCGATTTCAGTTGATTATTCAAAATGTGAACTTGTGAATTAAATTATTTAACTAAAATCCTCTTGATCCTCAAAAATGTTAATAAATTAAATCAAATTTACACTCAATTTTCTATAATGGTAGAATAGTTTTTAATTTATTTCGAGCACGATTGGATTCATTTAATGAATATGTTTAAATCTTCATACATTTCGAGAGTTATTTTCTTGTCATTTATTTTCAAGAAAATTCCAATCTCTGTATTTAAAAATCCAAAAATATATTCGATTCTTCAATCACTTTCCTGATGATTTGATATTCATATAATCTAGGGTCAAAAACACGAATACATAGATTATTGTTTATCTAATAAACAGGCAATTAATTGTTTACCCATTCATTGGGTTTGAAGGATTTATAGCCTCTCTTGTGGTTGCAATCATTAATCAATTTAATAAACTCCGGCTGGCTGATTTAAAATTGGGTGCATGTCGGTCCCGTTGAACCAAATTAAGCCCTTGGGAGTGGCCCCAGCCGCCCAATTGAAATGCCAGCTCATGTCCGGGGCACTGGGACTTGGAGCAGGAGGTGAACACTGGACACTGGACCAATGGGGCTGAAACCTCTAGACCGCCCGGGCGACAGCTGAACAAAGTGTGTGTCAGTTGCAGTCAAGTGGAGCCATAAAGCTCCATGATCCCGCAGATCGACGGTGGCGATGCCGATGCCGTGTCAGCTACTGCGATCAGTCACCCGGCAAACGCGAATTGGGATTGGGATTTAGATTTGGCTATGCATTTGGGCTATGGACAGACGGGTGGGCGGCACAGCATTCGCATTCGAATTTGGATTTATGGGCTGCCCAGCGTCAGCTTAATGAGCGGCCTGCATCCATAATGCCGACGTGAGGGAAAAACCAAAAGGAAAACTTGGATAAAATTGAGAAAAACCCAAGGAAAAAATACAGAAAAACTCAATGGGATTAGATTAGACGGCGCACAGCTGTCGTGACAGGTTGAGAGCTGAGTTTGGAGTTTGGGAAACGCGCACGAATGAGAATTTATGGCCAATGCCAGGCGAGCTGGATCTCGAGCGGGCACCGAGCCGGGGCAATATTTTATAATGACTTCATTACAAAAAAAGGAACCAAAATCAAATAAAGAGCAAAGGAGTCTCGGTCGAGTCCCACAGGCTGGAAAATTGTAATAAAAACTTGGCTTTATTTTGACTTTTCCGCTGCCAAAATTGGCCGCTTTGATTCGTCGCATAATTGGCAATTATCGTAGTGGTCCGAGACGTGGGCGATATCCTCTATTTCTTATTCATTTTATTTCTCTCTTTGAGGTGGCACGCAATCCCTGCGGGCTGTCTTTGTATATGCACAGGATTTATGCACTAATGCCACATTGTGGCTCATTGTTTATTGATCGGTTTGGTGGGCATGGTCAGGTGCGGCAAGCGGCCATTTATTAATTGCAATTCCATTCACTTTGCCTCCAGTGGCGCGAGCTTAGCCTTAGGCCCCGGCCCCGCCAGTGAATGTGGCTCACAGAAAAATAAAAAATAAAAATAGAGAGAAAAAATAGTGCAACTCCTGCACGCACATTTGCATTTTATGGCTGAAATTAGCGTCTAATTGGAGTTTACACGCTGCATATTTTATTCGCAAATAAATTGTGTTTTTGCAGTGAGCTCTGAGCTTTTTTGGGGGGGTTTGCCTGCCGAATTTGTCAGCGTTTCTCGCTCTCTCAATTTAAAGGCAAGTGCTTCGAGCCACTCACTCACAAATACCCATAAAAACCGGGGGCACACACACTCCGTTCGGCTGCAATGGCTGCTGCTCGACTTTGGCCTATGCGGCGTATGCGTGTTTTTTATAATTGCAAATCACAACTACCATAGCTCACGCACTCGTACTCGCACTGGCACACACACAACTGCCCGCGCACACTCACCTGCCCGGCACAGGTGGCTGGCGGTAGGCGTGTTCATTAGCCGGCCTTAAAACGCACACACATCTTTCCAAAATGGCGAACATATCGCCGGGCAGCAAACTTATAAATTGAGCAACCAAACGCCAATCTTAAAAGTGACACAAATCGCCCGAGTTGCAGGTGGCGATTGTTCAGAATTATTCGGTGAGATCAGCATAAAACTCAGTAGAGTGGTTCCCAAGAGATGGAGCTGATTAAAAAATAAATTAAAATTAAATATTTAGAATGTTTTAATTAGGAACAGAATTTTAGTTTACAAAGAAAGTTTTGGTGACTTAATGAATATGGTTAAAAATAGTTTTAGGGATTGCTTTCTGTATGAACACGAATAAAAATAAATTATTGTTTGTAATTAAAATGTATTTGTGTATAAAAACCTTAAAACTGTAATAGTTGTGTAATATAAAAACGTTTTCATTCGTTTAATATTTATTTAGGTTTCTTTTTGTCTTTGTAAAGGCTAGTAAAATGTTTTTAATTTGTATTACATAGTTAAATAATCCTGTTCTTAATATATTAAAATTCATTTAAAGCTATTTCCTAATAAAGACCCTTTTTTCTATTACCTAATTTAAAACCTTAAACAAATTAATAATAAAAAAACATTGTTAAATTAATCTACTGTGAATGTTACTATAAATGAATATAATGGGAATGTTATCATAAATGTGATTTTCCACAAGAATAACTTATTAAACAAAATTGAATTTGTTCTAAGTTCTTCTTACTTTTTGATTCTATCTCGAAATACTTTATACATATCTATATCTATTTATATCTATATATTCGTTTAATTAAAAAGTATTTCACAATCATTACAAATTTATAATTTAATTAGAAGCTTACAACTCATTGAAGGAGACTTTTCCGATCCTATAAATCATATATATTCTTGATCAACATTAACAGCCGAGTCGGTCAAGCCATGTTTGGACGAATAAAAATTTTAAAATGTTATAAGGAGTTACATCTTTGAAATTGTCAAAAATTAAAAATAGTTTAATTTTTAAAGTTTTAAAATTCAATATTCTAATTTGTTAACCCAATAAAAACTAGCAAAAGAAATCTTTAAGAATAGAGATTAATATATTTTTTACTTAGTTCTGATCGCTTTTAAATTCTGCCCATAATGAATTACAAACTTCAACAATATACAATGTTTGTTTCCCTTTTTTTATTATTTTAGGTTAATTATTATTCAAGGTGTATGTCAGTTTGTTCAAAATTAAATTTATAAATGCATACAATAAAGACCTTAATATACTATATTATTGTTGGAAAGTCAATTAGCAGCTTCAAATAAAACCAGTCAAAGCCCTTCTCTGAATTAATAAGAAACTGATTGTGATTTATTTATATTAAATTCGTAAAGTTGAAGGCTTCGCATAAAAATTATATATCAATATATAGACATTTTATAAGCAGCATTCTTGAGTGACATTTTATAACCTGGAGAGTAGAATTGTAACCGAGACTTTGCCGGCAGATACTTTTATGGAATTCGCACCTGTGAAACGTGGAAGTATCTTGAGGATTTTCCTTGAAATCGGATGCATTGCATGTCGTCAACTTGGCCGCTGTTCCGCCAGTGGCAGCGGTGGCAGCTGGGACTTCTCCCGTTACCGCGTCTCCATCACCTCTAGTTGCTTTGGCTGCTCCTACTGCGGCATGTTGAACAAGTGCTCAGGATCGGAATCGAAATCGGAATCGGGAGTTATCTCTGAGCAGTGGTGGCGTTGCCGCTGCCGAGTGACAGGCGGTGGCTACCAAGCGGGCAGCTTGAAATCCGATACGCCATTTGCTGCTCCGACTAATCCTGATGCGGTGCACCGACTCGGCCCACTCTGGCCTGGCTCTGACTCTGGGCTGGCATTTTCCAATTAACTTCGCATTAGCCACCGCCCAAAGTTGGGTTCTAGCGAGCTGCTTATTCATATTTCCCTGCTGCTGCCGGCTGTCAGTTGGGGCCATGTAACGTCATCCCGGAACATGACAGACGCGGGCTAATCCTCCAGCCACCATCCACACCAACGGCCTGGAACGCTAAAATTATTAACGCCATTAACGGCAATAGAAATATTTGTGCAGGCCGGCCAAAAAGCCCCATTCCACATCCCCATACCTATACCCAATCCCCTCCAGCCAGAACCCGAACCCCTCTCGGCATTATCCAAACGGGTTCCGGCGCGGATGAGGAGAAAATTACAAGTCGTCGTGGCTACAAGCGCCTGCGACTGTGGCCCACAAATGTGACTAATGGCATTTCTGAATGCAGATTCAGCCCCGAGCCGAGCACCTGGTGGATGCGGTTCCGCAGGGGGAGTTGCGAGCAGCCATCTCCTTTGCAGTTCTTTAAGTTTATGGGCAACAATTTTTAACGCCTTGCCATGGAGAGCAACTATACTGGGAGAGAAATATGGGGGAATTCGTAAAATAAAAGACATTCCGTTGGGAGTTCTAGTAAATCGCAGCCACCAAAGACCCTTTTGTTTTTTGGTTTATCATGTAAAGATAAGTATTTAATATTAAATCACATTATAAACTATGAACTGGAGATTTTTACGATTAACCTTATCTCAATTACCCTCTTTTTGCGATTCAACCTTCCAATTTCTCTCTGTGCTGCAGATTCCATGTGCGTGTGCTTTTCTGCAGCGTCATTAATTTTGCCATGAATTGACAAAAACATCATAAACTACTTGTTGAACAGAAAATCCACTTCGGGCGACAGCATCCCAGCATCCCAGCGTCGCGGCAAACCCAGCCCACGCGCCAATGGGGCCCAGCTGAAGCCAATCCAAGCCAATCCGGCCGAATGGGAGTTGGGAGATCGGAGCGATTGGGAGATTGGAAGAGGGTCTTTGGATGAGACTGCGATGCCGTTGCCGCCCGGCAGGCTCATGTTCGATGCTCCGCTGCTGCCTGTGCGTCTATGGGGAGCGGCTGGCTCATAAATATGCCAATGACTTGGCCTCCATCCGTTCCTTCTGCCTCTCGTTTTTATCCTCCAGCAGCCATGTGACCTGCAGCTGGAGGGCTTGGGCCAAATTAATGAGCCCAAAGAATGTCATTTTCATTGATCACCTTGTAATGGGTGAAAAAGTGAAGGGTCTTGGCTATAAACTGGGAGGGGCCTTTGACTGTGAGTCATAAGGAGTTACATCTTTTCTCTTTTATGGAATTTATCAATAAAAATTCAGTAAAAATGGCCAAGCCCATAAATATGAAGAAAAAAAAACTGGATTAAGATGGCCTTAAAAAGACCTAAGATTGTACACTTTACATGATGTTAGTTCCCTTCTAGTTAACTTTAATTAACTTATGATAATAAACATATCTTCCAAGGCCTGCTAACAATGTTCTTTAATGAAGGGCAGGTTGTAGCGGGGACCCGCTTACGCTGACCCACACGGCGTATGCTCAATGTTAATTAACGTAATGATCTACAATTTAAGCCAACAAACGTTTACAAACAGGCAACAGCAATTGGATGTTTAATGGACGCTCCAGTTCCAATCAGCACCCTTTCCCCTAAGCCACGGAACCGAACCCAGAGCTAAACCCACCTCCTGTGATCCCATCTAGAAAAACAAGTAGCTGGCAGAGAGATCCGGGCAGAAGGTAAATCGAAGCCGAGATTAATAGCGATAAGGCTATTGATTAGCATTTTAGCCACCGCCATTAGATGGAGGAGCGAGGCAGCCGAACAGCAGACTATGTACAGATCCACTCTAGATGCTATCATCCCCTGGATTGGAGGAGGGCGGGGATCGAATCGCATCGAATCGGCTGGGATCGTAAGGTGTTGCAGGCATGCAATGGGTAGATAATTCAAGCGGATGCAAGGCCAAAACCAGACACCGTTGCTGATCGAAAATTAAGCGCATGCCGGCAATTTGCATAAAAGCAGTTTAATGTTTAAATGTTTTATTGAATCGCAGCTCGATTACACGGCAACAGTCCGAGAGGACCAAATGAAGCCGCGTCTAATTTGCAATGCAAATCCAGGGAGGCAGGGAGAGAGCCTGGCGGGGCGACTAAACTATTTGAACCTCATCTGGACAATCTTAACCAAAGACTCATCTATTTGTAAGAAGCCAGGCCAAGCCGGTTTTTTAATTATGAAAAAAGCCGATAAGTTATCAGGGAGAACGTGCTGGCTCCAAAAGTGGGAAACGCTGCTCCAAAACGCTGATCAGTTGTCAATCAAAGGCGAAGACGCTGATGCTTCACACTCGTCGTGGATCAGCGGAGTCTTCGGCTTGGGGATCGGGGCAGGGTCAGGGACAGGGACCATCATCATTAGTCGCTGCCGGAGACATAGAGACACGTTTGAAAGCGGCCGACGACGTGCAACTGCGACAACAGGCCGGGGCTCTAATTGCGGAATGGCAGCTGCGATCTGGAGTCGCAGGGAACTGAGTCTTGCAGCTCGGCGACTCGAACTCGAACCTTATCCAACTGTCAGCGGCACTCAGCGCCGCAAAGTGACGCCTGATCTTGAACTGGTTCTGCTGCCGCCGCGATCGCGACGCGGTGGTCCACAGCCATCAGAATCCCAGACAGCCGCATATGCAAGTGGCTCCCGTCCACGTCCGCGTTCATGTCCATTCCAATCCAATCCAATCCAATCCATTCCCATTCCCTCTCTGGGCCTTTCCAATTCGCAGCAAAGCTACGATTTTCGGGCCCTGCTGTGACCAAATTGCGTATCGAGTGATCACGAGATATCCAGAGTTTCGGGGTCCACCGAGGTCTACCACATGCAGTGTCATTACTCGATTGGCGCAGGAAATCATAAATTAAATTCGATTGTTTGACAAGGCTCGCGAAATGTTTCCATTTGAGCCATAAGCGACGCGTCGCCCCACTCCACTGCATATCATTTACACGAAAGGAAAATATGGCCAAAAAGGAGTACCACTTCATTTGGGATAAAGAAATCAAAAGTGTTTACTTCTTAATCAGAACTTAGGAGATTTCTTTTGGATCATAGGATGTGAGACTTTATGTAAGAACCTTTTCAAACTTATAAACTTGCTTTCGAGTAATATTAATACCATTATGAATTTACTATAACAATTTAAAACTTTTAAGACTTTATCTAACAACATAATTATTTTATATTTTTTCCCTGTGCAGGATCGGATATCACAAGCTCTACAATTAGTAGTACATGCAACTGCAACTGCATCTCCATCCTCGATCGTCCATCGGAGCTAGAGTCGGATTCAGAGTCCGAGGCGGAGGATGGATCCAAAACGGGCAATAGCCGGCCTGCCGTTCGTACATTCGTGTAATGTTGGCCAATGCTCCCCCCAAAATTGGCGTGCAGCGGAAAAATGAGACAACGTGATCCATAAGACTCTCCAGCGATCCAGTCAGAGAGATTCCAACTGCAGCTCCAGCTCTAACTCCATGCAGCACGCACATAATTCATAAATGTTGCCACAGCCATTGCCGCCGCGGCAGCTGGCGGGGATTGGCGGTATCTGCATCTGTGTATCGGTGTCTGGCCTGGCCTGGGGAGATTCATAGGCACGCACTTGGCCACCACACTTCACTCCTCCGATCTGAGTTCTCCGGTGTCCACTCTCTGCTCGCTGCATATGCCATCAACACCAATCGCCAAATGGCGTTCGTGTGTGGCAAGTGACACACGAGGCGCTGCAGCACAGCTGGATGCGTCTCTCTCTCGCCGCATCTAGATCTCGGTTCCAGCTAGTGGCTGGTGGATGTGGTGTGCCAACAATGCCGGCAAATGGAGGCCATCCATCAGATGGAGATGTCAAGGCACAGGATTCCCACAACCCGGAGAGAAGTGAGATCTGGATAAAAAGACACTAGGCTTTGGGTATGTTATCCTGACCAAGAGGTGTACTATCTATTGCTAGGTAGTGGGTTTAACCTAGTGGTTTTCCGGAGTCCTTATTCCCACGGTATGCTTAACCTAAATAAATAAATTTTCAAGAAAGGTAGTTAGCAGTCCTATCACATTCCTGTATCCTGATATTGTTAGTTATTGGACGTTATAATAGTGCTCCATTAGCATAAACATCATCATTATTCAAATGCAGATGCCGGGTTAAGTATTAATTCAAACGAAACCCTCGGTTTTTTTATAATGCAGTTGTGTTTATTGCTTCTCGTTTAGTTTAGCTTAGTTCGACATTAGTTTAGCTACGCACTAGACGACGTCGTTCGCTCGTTCGCTCACACTTTAAAACTTAATTAAGGGTTAATCACTAATAGCAGAATGGGGGGTGGTCCTTAGCTCTACAAGTGGTTAGATCCACTCGGGCCGCTGCTATGAGCGGATGCTACCCAGCAGCGGCGTGCTCTCGGCAGCCTTTGAGGTAATCACGGTATGGCGGGAGCCGGCAGTGACCGGAGCAGCCGGTGGTGGCCTTGGTGGCCAGTTGCTGGGCCCGGGACGCTCATCCTCCGCCTCGTCGATGCGCGATTGACGCGCCTGTCGTCTCTGTTGGCTCAACTCGTGCAGGTAGAGAGCGCTTAGGCACATATCGGCCACGCCCACGTTCAGCGGGGTCCGGCCAACGCGCGGCTCCATGCCGCAGAGTCCGAAGAGCAGGGTCTCCCCAGGACCCTCCACGCGGCCCTCTGCGCGGCTAAGTCCCAAGTGTCGCATACTGTCCGTGGGTCCCATGCTGGCGGACAGGTTCTGCTGCAGCATCTGGCGGAAATCGCTGCCAGCGACTGGGAATCCTCCCGAGGCTGGACCACGACTCAGTCCCGCTCCCACGCTTGGGCGCAGGGACTGTGAGATCTCTAGCTGGTGTGGCGTCAGCTGGGCGGCCAGCACCGAGTTGGCCAGGGAGCAGTACTCTTCGCCGATGGTGCCGAACGAGACGAGGCTGTTGGTCAGCGGGTTCTCCTGCACCGTCGTGGTCTTGGCTTGCACCAACTCACCTACGGCATGCTCTCGGACGCCGCGCAGGAACTGCTTGGCCTCCTTGGGCATCTGCCACTCCGGATTGTTAAGCGTAAAGCGGAGCAGCGACATCTCAGTCTTGCCGCCGGCCAAGCTTCTCTGCTGCGGATCCTGCTGCTGGTGCGGTTGCTGAGTGGCTGGGCGGGTCATCTCCTCCAACTCGCTGGTCAGCTGCCAGTCGGGGTTGCCGTGCTTGCGCACATCCATCTGGGCGAAGGAGCAGACATTGCCCACGCCGCGCACGGAGACGGTAAAGGTGCGGAAGAAGCGCACCAGCTCCATGGCCTTGGGCCGGAACACAAAGATCAGCACGAAGGGTGTGACGAACGGGCTGAACACTTCGCTGAGCAGGTAGCCGGCCTTAAATTGGAAGAAGTGGCCGAATTCCTGACGGACCCGAGCTGTGTGCGCCTGCTGTCGCCACTCTGAGGGCAGGTAGTGAACGTGCGCTAAGATGGCGGTCATTAGCTGTTCAGGGCACCAAATGAGGTTCTCGTCGGGAACGAGAGTCCTGGCAATCACACCCACAGTGGTGAGCACAGCCATGATGGTAACTACGTGCTCCACCTCCGCAACATGAATCGAGTACATGGTCAGCACCAGGAGGAACAGGAGCAGGCCTCCGCTGATGAAGAGCAGGTTCCTGGCTATCACAGCAAGCAGTGGCGACGAGAACGAGTTAAGGTAGCGATCAGCGTACTCGTAAGCCCGATTCAACCGCGCATCCAGTTCGTGATCCAGCTCGTTGAAATGGCGCAGGTATAGGCGCCCGTAGTTCGACCACGTGCGTAGTCCCAGTGCGCCGGGCTCCTTGCGCAGGATATTCGCGTAGGAGAAACTGAAGTAGATGAGCTGCCACACAAAAATGACTGGAGCCAACAGAAGGTTGAGCAGCGCCACGCCCAGGATTAGCTTGGACAGGCGCTGGGCCAGCTCCGTTTGATTGCTCCTCACCGCAAACTCATCTCTGAGCTGCCAGTTGTTCTGGAAGGGAGATCCCGGTCCGCGGAACAGGATAAAGTCTATGTTGAACAGCATTCCACGGCTGAGGGAGACCACCTCCCCGATCAGCGGCAGGTGGAATCGGACGGGCAGCAGCTGCTTGTTCATCAGCGCCACCAGGTAGTTCTTAAAGCGCAGCACCCGATGGTAGATGTCCAGCTCGGTGAGCGACTCCTTGTCGATGCACATGTGCTGCTCGGCCTGGACTCGTCGGATGCGCTGCTGCACCTCGTGCCATGTGAAGTTGTCCAGCTCGGAATCCTCGATGTGCAGCGCCGAGTTGTAGAAGCGCCGGATGTCCGCGAACTGGGTGATGTGATAGACCATCTTTAGCAGACGGATACCCAGGTAGATGGCAGCAATGAACACAATCAGGTAGGTGAAAAATCCCACGCGATTTCCCCACTCCGACGTGGGATAGATCACGTCGGAGAGAGTGGTCTTCGTCCCGTTATGCTGGACGTCCCCAAAGAGCTCGTCGTAGCGGACGAAATGCGTCGCGAAGACCAGCAGCCAGACGACGAATCCGAACTCCAGCACCTGCAACACCTCGTCCAGAACGATCACTTGGAAGCCGTGCTTCTGCTGGTACTGGTACATCCGCGAGAAAAACGAGTCAAGGTCCTCTATGTGATTCCATCGCGCCCGTCCCGTCTCCGGGACCATGTGTATCATAACGCCACTGTTCCGGGGCGTGTCCTCGGCCTCGTGTTCCGTGTCGGGCTCCTCCAGCGCCTGCTCCATCCCATGGTCGTCGAGGGGGTCTAAATGCGCAGCAGCTGCCTGCGTTTTTGCGTCTTTCGCTTTTTCTGTTGTTGTGGTGACTGTGACGGGCGGGCGACGCTGCTCCTGGAAGGGACTGGCCATCTCCTCGTCCAGCGAGCGGTAGTTAATGTGGGGGCTAGACATCGCGCCCAAGGTCAACCGTGCAGCCTATTTTTATCGTCGTATATTATACGTTGGAAAATTCGTCGTTCGCCTTTGTTGTTTGATTTTACTGAACCTCCCGAGCCAGGGCTGCAGCGCCCTGAAGAACAGCTGTTGGTGTGGTTCATTTGTTGCCAGAGTTTTCGAGTACGAGAAACCAGCGTTGCCAGTGAGTAAAATCGATGACCTGCGTACAAGTTGGCAGTTCCGGTGCCATTTTTGTAAACAAAGTTTTGGGATCTTCATTTATTCGTGAATTCGATCAATTAGCAAAAAAACAGCCAAGATGGGTAAAAGACAGCACCAGAAGGATAAAATGTAAGTTTCCCAAGTCCTCAAAGACCCCACAGCCCATTAAAAACCTCAGTCTTGTCCAGGTACCTCACGTACACGGAGTGGAGCGAGTTCTATGGAGGGAAAAAGACCGAGTCCGCGGAAAATAACCATGTCAAGTTTAAGCGGCTGCCCTTCGAGCACTGCTGCATCACAATGGCGCCTTTCGAGATGCCCTACTGCGATCTGCAGGGCAACGTCTTCGAGTACGAGGCCATACTGAACTTCCTAAAAACCTTCAAGATCAATCCCATCACCGGCCAGAAGATGGACTCAAAGTCCCTGGTGAAGCTGAACTTCTATAGGAATGCCAACGACGAGTACCATTGCCCGGCTCTGTTCAAGCCCTTCAGCAAGAACTCGCACATCGTGGCGGTGGCCACCACGGGCAATGTCTACTGCTGGGAGGCCATCGATCAGCTCAATATAAAGACCAAAAACTGGAAGGATCTGGTAGATGACACGCCCTTCCAGCGCAAGGATATCATCACCATACAGGATCCTCAGAAGCTGGAAAAATACGACATCTCTACCTTTCATCACATCAAGAAGAACCTGAGGGTGCTCACGGAGGAGGAACAGCTGGAGCGGAAGGATCCGGCTAGCACGCGGATTAAGACGATGAATCTGGAGACCAAGGAGACTCTGGCCCAGCTGCAAAAGGACTACCAGCCGGCAGAGGAGGAGCCGTCTACGTCCAAGCGCACAGCGGACAAGTTTAATGCCGCTCACTATTCCACGGGAGCGGTGGCCGCCAGCTTCACATCCACTGCCATGGTGCCCGTGTCCCAGGTAGAGGCGGCCATAATAGACGACGATTTGGTCAAGTATGAGAGGGTTAAGAAGAAGGGCTACGTTCGGCTAAACACGAATTTTGGGCCCCTGAACCTGGAGCTTTACTGCGATCAAACGCCACGAGCCTGTGACAACTTTATCAAGCACTGTGCCAATGGCTACTACAACAACGTAATGTTTCACCGATCCATCAGGAACTTTATTGTAAGTATGCTCGGACTAAAGAAGTATTGAAACTAATTAAGGTTCTGGTTACAGGTACAGGGAGGCGATCCTACGGGCAGCGGTTCTGGAGGTGAATCCATTTGGGGCAAGAAATTCGAGGACGAGTTCAAGCCCAATCTTACGCACACGGGTCGTGGCGTGCTCTCCATGGCCAATTCGGGACCCAACACTAACGACTCCCAGTTGTAAGTCCTTTGCTGCTAATTAAGGTACTTCCTGCTGTATATTCCCTGCCCATCTTTAAAGCTTTATCACATACCGCTCCTGCAAACATCTCGATGGCAAGCACACAATCTTCGGAAAGCTCGTTGGCGGCCTGGAAACACTGCAGAAGATGGAGAACATCGAGGTGGATAACAAGGATAGACCAATTGAGGACATCATCATAGAGAACTCCCAAGTATTTGTAAATCCCTTTGCCGAGGCCGTTGAACAGCTGGCCAAGGAGCGCGAGGAGGAGGCTGCCAGCAAGGAGGAGACGGTGAAGAAGGAGGAGCAACAGAAGCGAATGAAGGAGCCCTTGAAAGTGTACAGAGAAGGTGTGGGCAAGTACCTTAAACTCCAAGCGACAGCAAAGAAGCCAGAGACTCCACTTCCTGCCGCACAAGCAGCCAAGAAAAAGAAACTGAGCAGTGGCTTCGGTAATTTCTCCAGCTGGTAAATGTGCAAACAGATCCAAAATATACTGTTAGGTTGAATTTACTTTTATATAAAAATATAGTTTCTATTTATCCTTGGCTTCGGTTTCGCCATCCGGGCGCTCCCTTTCCTGCCAGCTTTTTTTCATCTCCTGGAGTTTGCTTTGCCTACGACGCCTTTCCGTGGATTTCCTCTGCTCCTGGGCCTTAATCTGCGCCGCTATGGAATGCTCTCCATTCATATGAGCATCCAGTTTCTCCAGTAGCAGCTTCCTGGCCTCCACTCGGTTTTTGGAAGCCAGGCGATGGGTATGGCACTTGATGGTGATGTTGGTAGGTAGATGACGGAGGAACACGCAGTTGGAGGTCTTGTTCACCGCCTGGCCACCGGGACCACTGCCTCGCGTAAAGGTCTCCTCGATCTCGTTTTCCTGGAGAGTCGGATAGCGGGAGTAGTCCAGATTGGCAGTGGATTTGCAGCGCGCGGCGGACGGAGGAAGTGACAGAAGACGTACCAGGCCCCGCAACATTCCTACAGAATGCGTCCCTTCTTCAGCAGGGTTTCTCCTCTCTTAAATTATAGAATTATCTCGAATCAGACAGGTGTTATGAAATGGTAAGCTGATATTTACCTTAAAACTGAACTCTATTTCCACCGGATTTGTGAGGACTCGGTTGTCCCGGAACTCGTGGCGCACTCGACCCAGAAAGTAGTTCTTGTCTGTCAGCTTTAGGTGGTTTCCGTACCGTATTAAATGTTTGTAGAGGCGCAGGATTTGCTGCCGGGAAGGTTGAAACATTTTCGGATTTTTATTATTTTTATTTTTGCTCGATCCTTTTACAGCACTGGTGTGGAAGGGCTCACATGTGTGAAACAGAACCAGCACAGGTTGGCAGTGCTGCGCAATCAGCTGTTTCAAATCAAAACAAAAAAAAGCAGATAAAAGCAAATTCCCAAAATAATCAAACTGATAAGGTTTAACACAAGAAAATACAGTGTATTTTAAGGGGTCTGCCTTCATACGGCTACCTACCTAGCTATTTAAAGTTGGCCGTAATGATTACAATCGATTTTTAGTCATTGTCAAGCACCAAAGCAATGAACTATTTATTTCTTATCTGCATTTCACGCCTTGGCCAACGTGTCGACATCAATGCCATCGTCTATGGAGACCCCACTTTTTTGGCTTAGCTCTAGCATTTCCCTAATCTGGTGGGCCACTTCCCGATCTACCAATTCGCCGCCTTGGGTCATCACACGCTGTATAATCTCCTCTGGAGTGAACTGCGTGGCGAACATCTCCTGCGGCGAAATGTCCATAGGCTCAACGAGGGTCATGAGGAAGAATGCCGTTATGGACACACTGTACGGCAGGAAGCGGACGTACTCTTTCAGTAGCTCCGCCCGACTGTGGAACAAAGACAATTATTAAAATACAATAATAAGAAAATTCCTATACTGACCTCATGGTCTCCGGAACCTCTGCATTGGCGTGATTCCTGTAGCTGTCGTACAAAGCCGAGCAATATTCATCGAAGATAGCATCAAAGTTTGGATATCGCACATCGGCATAAACGGAAATAGCCAGAAAGACTGAGAGATCAACCATGGGCGAGGAGACGCGCAGCGTCTGGTAGTCGAACATCATAATCTCCTGCGGCTCCTCACCGCCATTGTACTTGTAGGCCACATTGTTCCTTACAAAATCTCCGTGGCAGAGTGTGGCTAGGGGTTCTCTGGGCGCCACCCGTTGTCTGCCATACTGCGTGCTGTCCGAGATCAGAACGCTGAACTTCTTTACAAATTCCTCATCGACCTGGGGCTGAAAAGCGGCCACCGCCTTGGCCACCCGCTTGATGCTCGTCTCGCCGGTCAACTTCCAATCGGGATTCACATCATCACTGGCATAGCGCGATTCCCTTAGACCGCTGGTCAGCTGGGCGAACCGCTCTGGATTCTTGTGCTTCAAGGCGTAGGCGAAACCATGGAACTGACCCAGGTAATTCACAGCTATTAGAGCGTGTTCCAGGCTTAGACCCACTCGATCCTTTGTGACCCGCCAACCTTGCTCAGCGAAGTTCTCCAGGATGACTACCGCCGAATATTGATTCAGTTCACTGTAGTAATACTTTGGTGCGGCGAATTTCCCGTCAACCAATCCTTGGATCTCTGGCAGAATTTGCGTGTAAAAGTTGATCTCATTGCTGAAGAGCGCTCCAAACTGAATGGATTCATAGATGGGTGGGGGCATCTGGGGTGTTTTCTAAAAAGTAGCCATAATATTCAACTTACTGCTCACATTTCGGGACTCAAAAGTAATATTCGTTATAAATTCTTAGCTTATCGCTGATCTAAAAAACAATCGATATGACTGTCATATTTGGAGTCAAATTTAGCTATTCCTTAAACATTGCATCAAACCCCTGTAGGTTCCCACTGCTTGATTTCTTATCCTTTTATGAATTTGAAGTTACACTACCTTAACGACCATCTTTCGTTGGAACTTCTCTCCGTCGTACTCAAAGTTAATCGTTGTCCGGTAGCACGTCGTGATCATAAAGGCCTCCGCATGACCAATCACATCGATCTCGATGTCTCCCACCTGGAAGGTGTCCGCCTTTGCATCGCTGTAGTTATCCACCAAGCGTCCGCTTTTGAAAATCTTTGGCAGAATCGTTAAGCGCAGCCACTGGATCTCCTCCTCGATCTGCGACATGGTGTCCGTACTGGTTGGCTTTAAACAGTTTAATGAAAATGTACGGGTGCCGACAGCTGCTTTTGTAGGCTCTGTAAGGCAAGTCACGTTCTTTGATAAGAAATAATCAAAGAGCGAAAAAAGCATTTATTGTTGATAGGAAGTTTGCCCCCTAAGAGAAAAACAGTACATTTATTTTGAGCACCGATTTCGGTTTGCTGCAATTTCGTTATTATTATTTCGAGCCGATTGAAAATACCGATTCTTTACAATTTACCACTTAAATTATATTTCGTAAACTTCCCCACATCAATGCCTTCGTCTATGGACACTCCGCACAGTTGGCTCAGCTCCTGCATCTCCTTAATCTGGTGGGCCACTTCCCGATCAACAATCTCTCCGCCGTGCTTCATGGCACGGTTTATGATCTCCTCATCGGATAACTGCAAAGCGAACATCTCCTCCGGCGAAATGCCCAAAGGCTCAACGAGGGTCATAAGGAAAAACGCAGCAATGGACACGCTGTACGGTAGGAACAGCACATACTCCTTAAGGAGCTCACCCCGTCTAAAAATTTGATATGTAAAGGAATAAAAAACGCATAGCAGATTCTCTCTTTACGCTCACCCCATGTACTCCGGGACTTCAACCTTGGCATGCTTCCTGTAGCTGTCATAGAGAGCAGAGCAATACTTATCGAAGATCGCATCAAAGTTGGGATACCGCACATCGGCATAAACGGATAAGGCCAGGAATATGGAGAGATCGATCATGGGCGAGGACACACGTAGCGTCTGGTAGTCGAACATCATGATATCTCGAGGCTGCTCCAGGTCATCGTATTTGTACGCCACATTGTTTCGCAAGTAGTCCCCGTGGCAGAGAGTGGCTAAGGGTTCCCTGGGCCTAACCCGTTGCCTACCATACGATGTGTAATCCGAGATCAAAAAGCATAACTTCTTCACAAACTCCTCATCGATCTGGGGTTGATAGGTGGCCACCGCTTTGCCTGCTCGCTTGACGCTAGTCTGGACACTGAGGTTCAGGTCTGGTGGAGGCGTATCATTGCCATACCGTGATTCCATTAGCCCTTCGGTAAGCTGAGCAAATCTCTCCGACTCTTTCTGCTTCAAAGCGTAGGCGAGGCCATGGAACTTGCCTAGGTAATCCACAGCGATCAGAGCGTGTTCCAGGCTTAGACCTACCCGATCCTTGGTTACCCACCAGCCATGCTCAGCGAAGTTTTCCAGAATGACCACCGCCGAATACTGATTGAGCTCACTGTAGTAATACTTGGGTGCAGCAAAGGTGCCGCCAGCCAACTTCTGAATTTCCGGGAGGATTTGTGTGTAAAAGTTGATCTCATTACTGAAGAGCGACCCAAACTGAACCATCTCGTAGATTTCTGGTGGCATCTTGGGGGTTTTCTACGAAGTGACAAGCGAAAGTGCGAGTTTAATAATTAAATTTTTCGAGGTCAATGTACTTTGAAATCCAGTATTAGTTTGTTAATTTCCGTGATTGGGAAACATTTTTGGGAAAATAGGGCTGTGAAACTGGTTTGATAGGGCTCCCTCTACAACTAGACGAGTCTTCCGTTGCCACGAATGATATTTTAGTTCTCCGCTTTAATTTAAGACTTTTGGAAGTTGGACTTTATAGTTACGTTACCTTAACGACCATTTTTCGCTGGAACTTCACTCCATTGTAATCAAAGTTGATGGTGATTCGATAGCACGTCGTTAACATAAAGGCCTCCGCATGACCAATCACATCGATCTCGATGTCTCCCACCTGGAAGGTGTCCGCCTTTGCATCACTGTAGTTGTCCACCAAGCGCCCGCTTTTCAAGATCTTTGGCAGAATCTTAGTGCGCAGCCATTGGGTCTCCTCCTTGATCTGTGACATGGTGCTTATAAGGTGTTTAACTTCTAATATCCAAAACGCTTGGCTTCCAGCCGATGAATGAACACTCTTGAGCGCGGTAAGCAGCTTTTATAGGCTAGCCCTCGCTCTTCTTGGGTTTAGAGAAAGCCAGGTGGTAAAGGTTGGAAATTCGTGGGTAATGACGGACGTTTTGGATGTATTTGGGAGCTTAGAGCTTTGTATAAATTATAATACTTATATTTATTGATTTTCATATAGTTAATCGTTGGGAAAATTTTTTAATTCATAGGGAACACACGTGGCAATTTTTCCAAGTCAATGCCATCGTCTATGGAGACCCCACATCGTTGGCTCAGCTCCAGCATCTCTTTAACCTGGTGGGCCACCTCCCGATTTACTACTTCACTGCCCTGGTTCATGGAGCGCTCGATGATCTCCTCATCCGTCAACTGGAGGGCAAACATCTCATCCTGCGACATGTCCAAGGGCTCCACCAGGCTCATGAGGAAGGTGGCCGTAATGAAGAGCCCAAAAGGCAGGAACCGTACGTACTCCTTCAGGAGCTCCGCTCGACTAAGAGCATTACAATATTAATAATATTTCCGTTTCGCTACAGTGTTTGCTTACCTCATAAAGACTGGAATCTCGGAATCCTTTGAGTGCTCTAAGTAGCTGCTATGCAGTGAGGAGCAGTATCTTTCAAAGATTGCATTAAAGTTGGGATACCGCACGTCGGCATAAACAGATATGGCCAGAAAGGATGAAAGATCGATCATGGGCGAGGACACCCGAAGTGTTTGGTAGTCGAACATCATGATCTCCCTTGGATCCTGCTCCTCCTGATCAATGTACCTGTAGGCCACATTGTTCCTCACATAATCTCCGTGGCAGAGTGTGCACATCGGCTCCCTGGGCGCCACTCTCTGCCTCCCATACAAATTGTAATCTGAGATCAAGAAAAACAGATGCCTTACAAAATCCCCATCAATCTGGGACTGATATTTTTCCACCGCCTTGATCGCCCGCTTAAAGCTTGTCTGGTTGGTGAGATCCCACTCCGGGTGAACCACATCGCTCTCGTAGCGCGATTCCCTCAACCCGCTGGTCATCTTGGCGAACTGCTCCGGATTCTTGTGCTTTAAGGCGTAGGTGAAGCCATGGAACTTTCCCAGGTACTCCACCGCAACCATGGCGTGTTCCAGGCTTAGACCCACCCGATCTTTGGTCACCCGCCATCCCCGTTCGGCAAAATCTTGCAGAATGAGCACCGCTGCGTTTTCATTCAGCTCGCTGTAGTAGTATTTGGGGGCCGGGAACGTTCCACAAATAGTCGTCTTTTGGATCTCCGGCAGAATTCTAGTATAGAATTCGATCTCATTGCTGAAGAGCGGTCCGAACTGAACGTTTTCATAGACATCTGGCGGCACATTCGGTGTTTTCTGTAAAAAGTATTGAAAATATTGAACTATTAGGTTTTGTTGACTTTCTTCAGTAAACATTCCTAGCAGGGGGTTCCTTATCAGCAAATAATAATTGATATGACACTTGCTTGATTAGGCAGACACTACAGAGACCTGGCAAACATTCATTATCATTCCTATACCCTTTTAAGGTATAATAATTTAGTCAGAAGTTTGCAAAAATATATTTTTTCTTGATCAGCATTAGCAGTCAAGTCGATCTAGCCAACTGTCGCAGAACAAAATTTTGTAGAAAATAATAATATAATCGATTTCAAGTTCCAATTGGTAACTTCAAGGGTATAGATATTTCGGTTTCCCGAATTCGGCTTACTTTCTTGTTCAAGGCTTACTTCACAATGTTTGTTGAAAATCCAATAAACCCCCTGGGCATGGCGTACCGCTCTTATCTGTCGCGTCTGGGCAAAACACTGATATTTTATCCGAAGCGGCGTCTATCTAGAGGGACTTGCTAGTGTACACGTATACTAGGCATTATTAATAGGGTTCTACGCTGTGTATAGCAAGATTTATATATGTTTGCTTTCGTGACAAGCTTATTGTGCTGAAATTATCTCATTTCCATGCCTGCCACACCTCCGCTCATTGTCTCCCGGCTTGGCGACTTTCCAATTACTCTACCTTAACGACCATCCTCCGCTGTAACTGCTCCCCGTCGTACTCGAAGGTGATGGTGGTCCGGTAGCAGAAGGTCAGCATGAAGGCCTCCGCATGACCAATCACATCGATCTTGATGTCTCCCACCTGGAAGGTGTCCGCCTTTGCGTCGCTGTAGTTGTCCACCAAGCGTCCGCTTTTCAGAATCTGTCGCAGAACAGTAAAGCGCAGCCACTGGGTCTCCTCCTCGATCTGCGACATGGCGTGTACTTGATTTTTTGACGAACCAAACTGGCTTGCTCCCGGGAAATGACTGAACAGAGGCGAGAGGCGATAGTGCATTTTGTGAACTCTTCTGGTCATGCTCTTTCCGAGATTAGACGAATCGTTGAAGAGCGACGTCGAAGGTTCTCATATAAATAAGAGAGTTATGATTTTGTTTAGTTACTACTAATACGCGCTCTTTGCGTTTGTTTTATTATTATTACATCATGTTCAGGGTCATCTTATTTAAAATGGAATGATAATTCAACAACATTTTGGACTGAGTTTTAAAGCTCATATGTTGGCCAGAAATTAATAATACATTAAGTAAGCAAATATTACACTTTGGGCAGCTTATCGACATCAATGCCATCGTCTATGGAGACCCCACACCGTTGGCTCAGCTCAAGCACCTCCTTCACCTGGTGGGCAATCTCCCGATCCACCACTTCACCGCCCTGGCTCATCACACGCTCGATGATCTCTTCATTTGTAAACTGTAGGGAGAACATCTCCTCGGGCGACATATCCTGAGGCTCGACCAGGCTCATGAGGAAACTGGCCGTGATGGACACACTATAGGGCAGAAAACGCACGTACTCCTTCAACAGCTCCGCATGACTGTAAAGATTCAGATAAAGTAAATTTATGAATAAAAAAAATAATTATACTTAAATCGTCTGCTTGCCTATGTCCCACTCACCTCATAAAGTCTGGAATCGTAGAGTCCTGGGTGTGCTTTGTGTAGCTGCCATAAAGTGAAAAGCAATATCTTTCGAAGATGGCATCAAAGTTGTTATACCGGACGTCGGCAAAAAGGGATATGGCCAGGAAGACCGCAAGATCGATCATGGGCGAGGAAACCCTCAGCGTTTGGTAGTCGAACATCATGACTTCCATCGGCTCCTCTGAGGGGTTGTTGTTGATGGCCAGTGGTGTTCGCACGATTTGTCCGTCCACTAGCTGGGTGGAGAAGATCTCCTCTGGCTGGTCCCTGTACTTGTAGGCCACATTGTTCCTCACAAAATCCCCATGGCAAAGAGTGGCCAAAGGTTCCCTGGGCGCCACCCGTTGCCTACCATACGATGTGTAATCCGAGATCAGGAAGCATAACTTCTTTACGAACTCCTCATCGATCTGGGGCTGATAGGTGGCCACCGCCTTGGCCGCCCGCTTGATGCTGGTCTGCATGGTGAGGTTCCAGTCGTGATGAACCTCATCGGTGGCGTAGCGCGACTCTTTTAGATCGCTTGTAAGCTGGGCAAACTGCTCCGGATTCTTGTGCTTTATGGCGTAGGTGAAGCCATGAAACTTGCCCAGGTATTCCACCGCAATCATCGCATGTTCCAGGCTTAAGCCCACCCGGTCCTTGGTCACCCGCCAGCCCCGCTCGGCGAAGTCCTCCAGAATGGCCACAGCAGAGTGCTTATTCAGCTCGCTATAGTAGTACTTGGGAGCCGCAAATGTTCCACCAGCCACCTTCTGGATCTCTGGCAGAATTCTCGTGTAGAAGTTGATCTCGTTGCTGAATAGTGGTCCGAACTGAATGGAGTCGTACATCTCTGGTGGTACCTTCGGTGTTTTCTGCAAGATGGGAATATGAATATATATTTTATTCATTACAAATCTCTTGGCTCCCAAAAGAACAATGATCACTGATCACTGTTTCCATAGTTTTGCGATCTAATCTAATAATTTTGATAAGGAGCTGACCAAAATCAATGATGTCTCTCTTCTATTTCACAATATTTGACGAAAATTCATTGAACCCGTACACGAGAAGTGCCGAGATCTGTATTTCTTATCTGTGGTTTTGTCTCGCAAACAAACACAAGATGATTTATGCCAGCCACTTTTGTATCTTTAAAGGGGTGTTTACGCGTTGCAAAGTGTATGTTTGTTAATTAATTTCGAAGACCTTTTTACTGTGGTGAAATTCAACTAATTTACTTCATACAAAATTATACCTTAACGACCATCTTCCTCTGGAACTTCTCTCCGTCATACTCAAAGTTGATCGTTGTGCGGTAGCATGTCGTCAGCATAAAGGCCTCTGCCGGTCCAATCACATCGATTTCGATGTCTCCCACCTGGAAGGTGTCCGCCTTTGCATCGCTGTAGTTGTCCACCAAACGTCCGCTTTTCAGAATCTCTGGCAAAATCGTAGAACGCAGCCACTGGGTCTCCTCCTCGATTAATGACATTGAGTCTACAGTATATATTGCCTCGTTTTTTTACGCGATCCGTACTGCTTAAATGCCGGATAAAGATTGAACAATAGCGAGCGGTGAGCGTGCACTTTATACGCTCGGCTGGTCATGCTCGGTCCGAGATTAGCCGAAACTGATTGAAGAGCGAACCCAAAACTGGCGAACCCGAAACCTCTTTATTAAGAGAACCCTGTCTAGGCTGATAATGAGGCTTGCTTGCTAAGAGAAAGCTCTTGAGAAGTGATGCATCATTTACTTTGAGTCTTCCAAGGATTCTTTGTCAAAATTTATAGTTTTTAAACAGATTGTAGGTCAAAATGATGACGCCTGTGAAATGGTACTTGCTATATGTTACCGGATCCCTGAAGAGGGCCAACACGTACGTTCAGAGATACAAGGAGGAGTCAGAGCGAGTGGAAATGTCGTGTTCCAAGGGCAAGATCTCCACCAAAAAGATGTCACCGATGGCATCGAACATGAGTATACCGCAGATGGCCAAGAAGAAAAGCAGGCGCCGAGGCACCGGGAAAAAATTGTCAAAGACCATTAAAGTGACTAATACCGATCCACTGAACTCCGGCTGTTCAGGAACCAAAATCCAGTCTCTCAGCATTCCAGACTCTCCGCAAATGCTTGAGTTCTTTGCGGAGGTGCGTCGGCGGCAGCTTAGGGACTACTATCTCCGGATGAAGGCAGCAGAGAGATGTTCGAGGGTTCCTGCGATCAGTCAAAAGTGGAAGCCTTCCTGCATAATACTACTGCCCGGACACCAAAAAGCATGGGGCAGGAATTAGGAAATATTACAAAGAATTATAGGGTCAGCTATCGGTTAGGGATCCCGCATGGCTATGGAGCTCTTCGCACATCCGCACTCAGCACTGAGCTGTGGATGCTGCGCTGTGTTCATTTCCATTGACATGTGGATCGTCGATCCCGACTCCCGACGAAAAAAATTTTGTATCCTGTGGAATTTTAAAAAGAATAAAAATGGAATGCCTAAACAATGTTTTAAATATTTATTAGCAAGCCTTGCTTTTGTTGCTGCTGATAAGCTTTGATATTCTGACTGAGTTTCAGTCAGCATTTAATCCAAATCAGTAGTACTCGGCTCTAATAGAAACTCCCGCTATTTTCCCGCATCTCACAATGTTCTCCGATCCCTCCCAAGAGACGCAAGCAACGCAGACGGAGGCGCAGCCCGATCATGCGCCCGTCTGCGTGCCGCTCGTAATGGTGGACGAGGATGGGCGGAAGCGGTACTGCTACCATGGCGGCAAGTGCAAGTGCGCACATTGTGCCAAGATCAAGGCGGAACAGAACCAGAAGTTGGACCAGGAGCTGATGTCCTACCTGCCGTCCTCGAGGTTGCAACTGGTGCCACCCATTCGAATGGTGAGGCCGAAGCAGTATCGCCTGGAAGCTCGGCGAGCAGCTCCAGAAGTGGCCCAGCGCCTAAAGGAGGACCACGAACGTCTGCGGGCGGAGTACCCCATCTATTACCTCCCGGAACGGTACTTCGGCAACAAGGCCTGGACACTGCCCGGACCGCAGCACAAGGAGACGCAGACGGAGATTCCCATCGGAAAATACGGCATCGATGGCTGTCCATGTTCCACCAAAAACCTGTGCTACGATTTGTAGTTCTGGATAGGATTCGGCAGGGAATCTATGAACGCAAATGGGTGGGGGAGACATCAATAATTTCGGCAAAATAAAGACTAATTTTTTTAAATAAAAAAATGTAAATATGCGTTAAAAATCTATTATTCATAACTCGATTGCTTTTGGGCTGTCGGTTTTAATAATCTGAAGGTCTTACAATAGATTAAATTACAAGTAAAGGGTCCTTGTCTCTGAGATAAATTTGGACAAAATTCAAGTTAAACGATTAATAATTAAAGTTGAATTGGTTATTTGGCTAAAATATCTTTAATTAAGCTAAGAAGGCTTAGCCCATGCTGTCATCCTTGTTTATTGATTACTCTATGTTCGTAGGCTCACATTTTGGACTCCCCACTTAAATCTGACCACAAGTATGCTTCAAGGTGCAAAATTCGTCCGGCAGCTGGCCAGGATCGCCGGTTGCCGTTATTATACAAGCAAGGTGAGCGGCAGCCTAAGTTCCGCCTACCTGAAGGGCGATATGCGTATGGACCCCGTGTACGTGCTGCCTAAGTCTCACTATGGCGGCATCCACACGGTCACCCTGTACACAGGCAGCTCCATCATTGGCCAGCAGGGCGCCAAATTCGTCACCTCCCTTCTCCAGAGCAGTCAGGTTCCCGTGGAAGTGCAGCCCATTGGCGCGGAGCAGGAGGATGAGTATTTTAAAGCGGTGCTCCGAAATAGGGCTGCCGTTCATGTGGACATCAATGCGGATGAAAAGTCTAAGGCGAGATCTCTGAAGATCTGTAACGATCTGGACCTGTATGTGTTCAAGACGCGGACGCGCACCTTTCCGGGATATAAGGGCCGGTACCCATGCGTCGACATCCAAATGATTGGGCAGAACAATATGGGCAACTATTCGGAGCTAGAGTACTCGCCGGTAAACGGCGTAGTGGAGGCCCTGTCCGTGGTCACCCAGGCGGCCAACCGAAAGTACCTGGAGCACGCATTTGCGGCGGCGGCGGCTGCTGGAAGAAGACGAGTCACGCTGGTCAACAAGGCCAAGGAGTGGCCTCTGAACGACGGCGCCATGGTGGAGGATGCCAAGGAGATCCACCGTAAGTACGAGGACAGCCTGGAACTAGAGCTAATGGAGGTTGAGGAGTGCATCAGCCGGCTTGTCACGAACCCTGCCTACTTCGACTGCCTGTTCGCAAGCGATCGCTATGCGACCTTTCTCTCGACCATTTGCAGCGCGGTCTGCGGCGGAGCCAATCTCTTCAGCGCCGTGGAGATCGGTGACAATCATGCCGTGTTCAAGCCCCTGCAGACGAAGCTATCGCTGACGAACTACTCGAATCTCAGTGCTTACGGCATCATATCCACCATCGCGGATCTCTTGGAATACCTGGGCCACACTAATTGCTCCGAGGCACTGTGGACCCAGATGAAGAGCACCATGGAGGAGGGCATTCGCACGGTCGAGTTCGGGGGCAAGGACTCCGATGAATATGTCATTTGCAACGTCAATAACAAGCTGAAAAGTGTGGCATTGGGTGGAGGCAACGACGGCGAAGAGTCCGAGTAGCTTATTTTTTAAGCTACGCTTTAAAATTATTGATAACACGTATCGGTGATATTATATTTTAAAAATCAGTAAATTCCCGTTTCTTAAATTTTGTTCTGCTGTATTTATTTGATAAAAATTAATTTGACTGTAAACTTGTATTAGTTGGTAACAACAAAAAAAACATGAATTTAGTTTATTTTAACAATTCTTCCCAATAGTCCTTAAAAGTTACGCCGCTTAATGGAGCTCTTTCGCTGGGGATCGTAAGTTTAGTCAATTAGAATAGATTTTATAATACCAATATGGACCCTTTCTAATGCATTTGGAATATTGGTTCTCCAGGAAAAAGGGTAGACCCAAAAAAATATATATAAAGGCGTAAATGTCTCGAACAAATGTAATCAAAATGCATAAGAAAAAGTAAATATCCTTAAAGAAAAAATATCCCACCTGCTCCTCCTCTGTGCGCAACTTGCCCTCGATCATCTTCATCTTCCAGTTATCCGTGTAGGTAACCAGCTCCACCATCGTCTTGAAGGAAACGGTCTTCTGGACTTTTGAGCTCTTGCTCAGCTTGGCGTTCTTCTTCTTGTTTGCAGGATAGTTCATGTAATCGTACACAATCGGCTGGTCAGGCGCCTTGACGATATCAATATTGTTATCGACCGATTTCGTACGGACCTGATCTTCCTCAGCCTTCTTGATAGTTGCAAGTTTCCTGAACTTGAACCGCTGCTTCGCTTGTTTCTCCATGACCCGGATGTGGGGCAGGGGGCATAAATTTAGTGGGATTTAGTTATCGAGCTATCAAAAATATCAAAAACTTCACTTGTGAGAGCCGGAAGTCAGATTCAAAGTGCCTGCTGCGGGCGGTGTGCGTGTGTGTGTTGTAATAAACGTTATGTCCTCCCATTTGCACGTACAATTTGAATAAATTTATGCTCCCGGCCGGCGGCTGTAAACAACTACATAAATATCGGAGGAGCAGGAGCAGGACCTGGAGTGGGATGCGGACGAGTCTCCTCTATGGTGGCAATAAAATGTCTGTCCAGAAGTGAAGCATATTTGCAGGCGCCGAAACAAAGGCCGCAAACACAATTGCCATGTGTGTAGTACAGTGGGTAGTACTGGCGTGTAAGCCCAAGTCGATACTTTATCATCATGCAAATGGCCCCCTTTTAGCCCCCTTTTTTCGCCTCCGTTATTCCTGGCTAATAAGAACGATAAACGACTCCGCAACACAAACAAATAAAGGGAGCTGTGTAAACAACAACAAAGCCGACAGCACGAGGGGCAAAGCCTTGCCGTGGGCAATCTTGAATTATGGCTCAATTTCAGGACAACAAGAAAGCAGGAAAAGAAAGACAATCGTTTACACACATATACATAGTATAAGCCGTAATTTATTCGCCACTAGAAAAGTTTGCTATATTAAATTTTAGTCGAACAAAAACACCAGCACACACACACACTCGCACTCCTGCATCCTTTCTGGCCGTCGCATCCTTTAGCAACTCTCGTAGTAGTGGCCCGGTCATTGCTCCAGCTCGTTGGACGGTCCGTGGGTCAGCTTGGATTTGAGGGATCCGCAGACCATCATGCAGGTGAAGAGGGATAGCTCCAGGACGCGGCACATGCAGTAAGCCACCACATCAACCAGGTGCTCCACGACTCCCAAGTACAGACACATGCGTGGGGTGGCGAAAGTGTGTTCGCTGGCTGCAGTTAATCCTTGGCTACTTCGCCGATTCCGTCGATGCACTCTAGGCTCCTTAATCTTCCGGAATCCTCTGATAAAGTTCACAATGTTTATATGCGACAAACTCTTGGCTGTAAATGATAACACTCCGCTTGCTGGTCTCCCGTTATATTCAATCCTGTTGCTGTTGCTGAAAACACGAAGTCGTCCTTTTTCATCTTCGTATCGCATTTCTCTACAAAACAAAACGAGAGCCGAACAAGTGCCACAAAGAGAGAGAAAGAGAGATAGAGAAGGAGTGGGAGTAGGAGCAAGGATAACAAGGATGTGGGATGCCTGTCAGTGGCGGTGCATGCGCAAACAGGTTCTCCCTTACTCCTTTTGCTGTTTGAATAATAAGCTTGCAAAAATTTAGGATAACCAGGAAGCTACATCTATTTTAAATTAAACGATTTCATACTGACTGACTGGAACCTACTTAAATTAGATTAAAGTATATATATATTCTATTATTATATTGTTATATATATAATATTACATTTTATAATATATTTTATAATTGTTTTAAAATATATTTTAATATTTCTTAGCATTCTCTTATTAATTACAGTTTTTCTTTAACTTCCCTGTTCAGGTATTAAAATTTTGTAGCTAGCAATAGCTGCGAAGTGAATACAATTATCTCCCAAAGGATCCATAAATCGTGCGAAGGTACTTCCCATTTAATGAGTTATTACTTCTCATTGATATTTAACTGTAATGATATGTGATCATTGCCAGTTAATAGTTTGATGCGACTGCTGGCTAGACGGCAAATGTCGTGTGTCTGCGGTAGATTCTACCTTTGCAGGACTTCCAGGACAACCACTACTCATCTGAATGCGCCTTGACCATATGTTAGGACCCAACCGAAGGTGGCTCGGTGCAACATATGGTCACTAGACACGAGCCACAATGCAGTTTTCGGTCGGCGAGTTAATTGATGGCCCAAACCATCCCGGACAGTAGCTCATCCTCGCAGCCCTGCTGTTCCCAATCCCTTTCTATTACTGCGTTTATGCGATACATTTTGTGAATTCGTGTTCTTATGAAATCAAAAGAAACTTCGAATATGGCATAGAAATGTTGACTTTCTTAACTTTTCCTGAAGCTCCCAGTATTTTGGGAAAATGATTATTGTTTACATATTTATTGTTCATCAACTGTTTACATAATTTATTACAGGTAATTTATAAAATGTTTACACGAATTTAGCTTCGCATAAACAAAGTATCTGTCTCCCTCTCGCTCGTGTGCTGTTGAGCGTGAAAGTCACAAATTACAAAAAAAAAAGAGGAGAAGCGAAGAGGAGAGGAGGCAAGGAGATCACAGGCATGATAGCACCAATTTGGCAAGCTATGACGCGTGGCCCATGCGCAGTATGAGCCAGAGCGGGATGACCTATGAAGTGAGAGCACCAGCGAGTGTAGGCGTGCGCAAACGAGAGAAAAAGAGAGAGAGGGCCGACTTCTAACCCCTAAGCGTGTGCCAGGGGGTTAAAGTAACCCCTCCACGCGAGGAGATCCTTCGGTTGGGATATGGTAATAACGGCAAGGATCCCTCCCGGTCCCGGGGTCATTTGCGGGCCGCTTACACAAACTTGGTCAGCGGACGTCGGCGGTGAAAATATTTGTAGAACGCATCCGCGGGGGTTGAGTTCCGACGTCTTGGACCCGATCAGCACTCAGTTGCATCGAAACTTCAGAGCCGCGCGGTTCTTCTGCCATGAGCTACTACTACTCCTCTGCGTCCGAGGAGGACTGCAGCTCCCAGTACCTGGGCAGCCCCAACTACAACCTGGCTGGCATTCCCGCTGCCACGCCGGACTACGCCCAGACATCCTATCTATCGCCCGAATGGCAATTCCTGGATGCCTCGAGTGCTGGAGCCCAACTGACCACCATCTCCTCTGTCTCCTCGGTGGAAATCGCATCGCAGGCGGAACTGGAACCGCACACCGGCAGGCGTAGCCAGGATAAGTCTGGAGAGTCGGATGACCAAAAAAGCAGTCCCGGCAACCAGCAGACCAATCTCAGTCCCACAGTCCAGAAGCGGCGACGTCAGGCGGCCAATGCCCGGGAAAGGAAACGCATGAACGGATTGAACGAGGCCTTTGATCGCCTGAGGGAAGTGGTGCCTGCTCCATCCATCGACCAAAAGCTGTCCAAATTCGAGACCCTACAAATGGCCCAGTCCTATATCCTCGCCCTGTGTGACCTCCTCAACAACGGAGATGTGGAGGTGGATGCGGCTGCCTACTCGATCTTTGGCAGCGGCAGCGAGAGTAGCTTTGGAATCGGAGGAGGGTCCTCATCGTAACTGGATACTTTAGTTCTCTATCTGTATTTAGCACTAAGCTTTGTGATTTTCATCTTACTGTAGAATATCCTAGATAAAAGGAAATAAATAAAACAACATATGTGAAATATATTTTAACTTAAAACAAAAAGCCGAAGTTAGTAAACGGGATATGGAAAGAATCGGAAATCGATCACTACAAAAGGAGCAATGCAATAGTTTAAAATTCAAAACATTAAATAGTTTAATTAATTTTTGCCAACTTATACGACGTAACCCAGTTTAAAGTTTAAAATTTGGATTTTTTGGTTTTCTGTTCTTCTTCTATTTAATAATTATATTAATTGCGAATATAACTAAACATATATGATTTTTGGGAAATAGCCCCACAAAGTATATCAAGACATTATTTCCTTAATATATTATTGAAGTTATTTATAAACATATTTGTCCAATTTCATTTATAATAATATATGTGCTTTTTAATTTCACATAATCAACGATTCCACAATCTTTTCTTAGAACAGCGTTAACAAAATAAAAAACCTTTGGTGTCATTTTATAAAACAAAGTTAATCTCAAATATAAATATTTCACAGAATTTTGTTGTATTATATTTTGTATTTTAGAATGTATTTTGCTTCCGCTAAGAACACTCTCGTTTTGCTGTTCCAATCAAGATGACGTCCTCGAATTCTGTGATTATTGCACTGATATTCCTGGTTTTTGTGAGGCTAGGTTCCGCCATGCTTTTGGACGACGGATGCAAGCCAGTAATTAAAAGTACGATACTGTTTGGTGAAAATGCTTCCCCAGCTCCGTGGATGGCATACTTAATAAAAGATGGAACTTTTATATGCAGCGGCACTCTTATTTCACATTGTGAGTAATTACTTTTGAGCGCTGAAAATAATGTTTACGCATATTAAAACATTCAAAAACGCTTCTCCTATTATATTTTTTAATTTTTCTTTTCTCCTTCGAAACCTTTCTAGTTTTCGCTCTTACTGCTGCTCATTGTGCAGACTCAACCAAAAACTTGTAAGTAAGCTCGCTTTAAATATTTAGGGCCCACTGGACTACAAATGCTTTTGATTTTTTGTATTGTAGTATTGTTAGATTGGGAGAATATAATACTACAGACGATATCCCATCTTCCGATTTCCAAGTCAACCGAATTTTAAAGCACTGGATAATGGACATTGCCTTACTTAAATTGCACAAAGACGTTAGATACTCAGGTAATTACAAAGTATTATTGAAGCGTCTTATATATTTAATAAACTTTATTTTCCGCAGAATACATCAAGCCAATTTGTATTTTATCTTCGAAATTTTACAACAAATTACCGACTGTTAATACTTTTTTTGTTACCGGCTGGGGAACGACTTCTGACTTAAATAAGAGGTCTTCTTCTACCGTACTGCAGCAAATGTTGGCCAAGCGGTTGCACCCACCTGAGTGTGACAAAATAGAAGGAGAAATTTGCTGCGGACATCCGTCGGATGATCAATTTATTTGTGGTGGAGACTCGGGTGCTCCCTTAGTAGCTTATGTTAAGTATAACAGAAGCACCACAATCACTGCTCAATACGGCGTAGTGCGTGGCACTAGTGAATTATGCCGGGATCATGCGTATTACGTGGATGTCAATGAGCTTTCTTGGTGGATCTTTTCTGAAGTGCGTATCGCTGAGTTCGATCTTAAGATAGCGAACCTAAAAAGGCGCTTAGACTGGAAGTATTAATTATAATTAATTTATTTTTCTATGGAAAATAAAAAAAATTAAATATAATATTGATTTTGTTGTAAAATGGACTGATATAAAAAAAAAGGTTCCTTGGAACTAATTAAATATATAAGGGGAAATTTCTTAATCGCTATAGCATTCTGTATTTACAATGAAAAAAGTCGGAATTCCATCATATGCACCCAATAAGTATGTATGTGTATATTATCTTCTGCATTATTTCCAAGAAATGACTTACTCAAAATCATATTGAATGATTATTCTTAGAAATGGTCATTCGTTGGTTATTAGAACAGTTCGGTTTTGGCATTTCGATTTAAATGAGTTCCACGAATTTTTTATTGAAGCTGTTGGTAGTCCTGTTCTTTGGGAAACTAAAATCGCAAGGGCTTTTGGATATAAGATACCTACCAAAGATGAGGCCTATGCTGATTAATAGTACATTGCCTTGCTTAAACTGTCTGATTCTGTTTCTCTCACAGGTAATTGTATTTCATGTTCTTACGCATCTGCATACCCATTATTACCCAATAGGACCCAGGGCATTTGCTAAAAATCTGTTTTGTGTTACCGGCTGGGATCAAACCCCCTGCTTCAACGCGCGTCTGCCACTATACTCCAAAAAATATCTGTCCAGCAGTTGGATCTCCCTTTCACGGACGCACTACGTCTGCTCAATTCGGGGTACTCAGTTACGGTCATGAAAGTTGCTACGACTATGCCTTTTACATGTCTCTTGGATCCAGTAAGTAATATATAAACAAGAATATATATTATTGCACTACATCTTTTATACAACTGTGATACTTGTGTGAACGTACATATATAAATACAAACCATATTTGAGTCTTCTTTTCACGTAAAAACGGAGGTGGGTTAATCTCAGACTGAAATCGGTCCACTACACACTATGGCAGAAGTTTAAGTCCTTATAGGTATATTTGCCAAAAAATCTTTGAGTATAAATATGTGTGTTCAAAAAATACATCGAATTCTTATAAAGTAATTATTGCAGCATCGATTTTTTGGCAAGTATAGCAGAGATAATAAGTGGTTAAAATGCCTACGGATTTCATAGAATCCTTTTGACTGTATATATGTGTATAGTTTTAATGCTGCAGATTGTATTAAGCTAAAGCTAAAAATTGGATAGACGTTTGTAGAGATCACATTTTCCCTCAAGTGAAACCCAGATTCAATTGACCATCAGATCGTTGGCTACGCCTCAATAGCTCCGAAAACGATCGTAAATTAATTACTAAAAAGTTCATTGATAGGGGAATGTAAGTTCTGGTGTAACCCCGAAACCGTTTTTCAAATTTTTCCCGCCACCAAGCGGCGCGGCGAAGCATGACGCCCCTGGAGTTCTGGCCCAGAGGTCCTTATTGTCTCATTGAATAAAAGGCAGCTGAGTCCAGCGCTTCGGTTGGGTACTATTCTTTATATGATTCGATCGCCGTGGTCAGGAAAGTATGTGTGAAGACATAACTATGGACTGATCACAGAAGCGCCTTTCGCTTGGGCTTTGCCGGCGGCCTGGGAGCCACTGTTTTAGTTGGAGTCGTTCTGGGCTTCACATCGGTGCCACTGTTTCGGACCGTGATGCGCTGCACCTCCACTGCGCCCGTACTGAAGGAGTTTTTCGAGGGCCGGAAGCCTACGACAGGAGGAAGAAGAACAATAACTTCGTTCTTGTCCTCAACCGAACTGAAGTTCTGAAGGGAATTTTTCGTCCCGTTCTCAGATAGAATTGCAACATTCGCTTTGCTTGGTGGTCGGTCAACGGGATGGCATCGAATTGGCCGAGCTAAAACACTTTTCAGCATCCTTCGAGGAGAAATAGCCGGTTGGAAGCTCTGCATGAGCCCAGGACTGCTAGCTTTCATGGTCTGATGAAGGTACTCCTTGACGATGCGCATGGTGGTGTCTGTCATGCCGGGTGGCATTGCATAGGACCTTCTCTCAGAGGATCCCTCAATCGGATGGAATGGCGGAGATGGGAACACTGAATTGGACTCTGGGTTGCTCCAGGACACGCTCTGGAAGCCGGAGATCTGCCGTTGGCAGTGCAACTGCTTCCAAGGCCCCTGTCCTGGGTCATCCCGGTGCGTATCACGTCGTGCAACAGGCTCCTTTGGAACGACAATGAGATACTGCTGGCTGTTATCGTCGTCCTGTAATTTGCAAATGAAATATGAGGCCGTGTTTAAGTCATTGGGCAACTTGCTGTTGACAGCTGCACTTGGTCGTTGGTCCGTGGTCCTTTTGGCTCCGCTCTGGGCATTGCGTTTACCATTCGACAAGGAGGTAGTTCGTTTCTTGGCCGTCTCACCTGGCTGTGTCTTCGGAGGAGCTAAGTTGCGGGTGGGGCTGGCGGTTATGGGTTTGGGCTTAGAGGATTTTAAGTTTTTCGAGGGACCAGCGGAACCCGGTCTTGCCTTTTTTTTCTTGATAGGAAGCGGAACACTACATTCTGGAACCTGCACTGTTTTCGTTTCCTCGGTGAAAGGCAAGTCGAGGTTAAAATTAAAGGATGCCTGCCTTGAAGTACTGGCACTTTCACTTGCATATTTAGGAGCCGTCTCAATTCCAACTGAATTATCACAAGGGGTTCCATCGCCGGCTGGATTTCGTTTGGGGGACTGAGTTAATTTTTTGAGAGGATTACTGTGTTGCCCGCAATTGCAAAGACACACATCTTGAGCTTTGTTGTTTTCTTCATTGCATTTGCATTCACATTCAAATTCGGATTCATTTTCATCTGAATAGGCGTCTTTCATACAATTATTTTCCTCGTTCTTATTTTGGGCACAGATGGGTTTCCTTCTGCAACCTGTTTTTTCCAGCCTACAACAAACCCATGATGTATCATTCTTCTGGTCTCTTTGGCAGTTTTTACGCCGAGGTCGAGTGGAACAAGGAGAGGGTTTCCTTTCAATCCTGGGTTTTCTATCATCAGTACTGCAAAAACATTCATATACTGAATCGTAGAGATCAGGTTTCTCTGACTTATACTCTTGCTTCCGTGGACAAGGTTTCATATCATATCGCTTGGGAGTGTAACTTGGACAGTCATATTCCGATTCATATACTTCGGTTCTCCTTGGCTGACGGCAAGGAGAGGTTGTTTTACTTGTAGGCCGATTGAAGTCAAAATCCCTGTAATTCTGGCAGTTCCTAGGGGATTCTCCCCTTCTTCTAGAACCACCTGGACTCTTCCTTTTTTTATATCTTGTACATTCATCGCTATCGCTGCTACAGCCGCAGTCGTCTAAATAATCGTTCATTTTTTTCCTGCTTCTTTTGGGACAATAATCGTCCGTATCATAGTCATAATCATCGTCTATATCGGGACTTCCTCTCTGAGATCGTGCATTATTTTTACAACACTCATTCCTGTCGGTCTTTCTAGGCCCACGTTTAAAGGTTTCTCTGGGTGAATCGCAGTACTGATCGTAGTCACGATATCTTCCCTGGTCATAAGTATTATCATCTGAAGAACATTCGCAGTCATCCGTGGGAGCTTTCTTCTTCTTTAGTCTTTGAACAGTGGTGCAATCCTTCATAGGTCTTTCGCCATCTGTAATATCGTTTCTAGGTCTTGGAATCATTCGTGCCGGAGATTGATTTCTATCAGTCGTCGCCTCAATTTCGTCATCGTAGCATTTTGTTGGTCTTCTTCTTGGGGTCGCACAAGGCTCCTGGGAATGTGGCCTTCTTGGCAAATTTGGACACGTGACTTCAGTGCAAGACGAGGCATGAGTGCAACATGTCTCAAAAACTTCTCTTCTTCCCCTTCCTATCTTCTTCGTATCTTCTTTGCCATCGCATGGTCTTTTTGGCCTATTATCCCTAATTCTGCGTTTGGGCGGTATCGTCTCGACCTCGGATTCGCATTCGCATTCGATTTCTTCTGGCGGAGGGCGACATTGATTGGTGGTAGTTGGCTTTTTGTCATCTTGATAGCCACACCTTCTTGGGGGAGGACGTGTCCTCCCAGCGATTCTGTCTTCGCGGTCCTTCCAAATTTGGTCCGGTCGACTGTGACATAGGGATTTCTTTGGAACCTGGCGAAATGACGGACACGGAACATACAGCGAATCATCCGGGGGCTGTGGGAACTCTTTAGGCTCTTGGGCACAATTGTAGTTCTTTGTTGGTAGTTTTGAAGGCGGGCAGTTGGGGTTTGTGCACTCCACATACTCTTTTCGCATTGACTTCTTTCGAAACTCGAGAGGGGGTTTTCTGGAGCAAATGGCCTGGTCCGTTCTCCGAGGTTCCTGACGTTCAGGGTTCATTCTAGTTGATGTTTCAGGATAATTATCATAATCATCACACTTCCGCCGCTTTTGAGAAGGGCACTTTTCATAGTTACAGTCAGTACTACACACATCTTTCTCTGCCATGTATTGTCTCCTTCTGGGTGGGGAGGGGCACTCTTCATAATTCCTCTCTGTACCGTTATTGCAAGACGCCCTGCGATTTGAGGTCTCATCATGCAATCCGGAACTTCTAACAGTATATTCAGTGCTTCTAATTTTGGTGACATAATCCACCCTATCAACCTTTCTGCACCCTGGCTTCTTTTGATCTCCATCTTGATCGCAGTTAATTGACCTTCTCCTATCAACCTTTCTGCACACTAGCTGCTTTTGAGTGTCCTGCTCGGCGTCACTGCATCTACCTTGATTTTGGCTACATCTTCGAGTAGGACTATTCCTTAAGACATCATCTGATTGCCATTGTCGATCTCTTTTATTGGCACAAATTCGAGTGTCACAATCTTCCTGCTGTCCGTTAGTAGTTTCTATTACTGGCGATTGCTCGGTATACCTGGTAGTGTCAGCTGGGCACCTATTGTTCGGATCCGGGAGACTTGAAAGAGCACAGTGAGCCTGGCAGCTAAGATTGCAGGGAGGCTGGCAAGGATACTGGTAGTTAGCATGGCATATTTGCACGTCTTGCGAAAGCGGACAGACCGTCAAAGGCCTCTGCGCAGGCACTGGAGTTGCGGCCTGCGGTTGACAATTACAGCTCTCCACAGCATAACCGTAAGAGTTCGACTGATCCGAGATCGGAGACCGTCCGTAATCAATCCCCGGCTGGAAGGGCGCATAATTCGTATTAACGTACTGCTGGGCTGGCTGCGGTTGATAGTAGGCTGTCTTGGGGGTTTGCATTTGGAAGCACATGCCGTTGGAATATATTTGCTGGCCTTGCGGATCATTGGTGCAGCTCCCTGGATTCTGCATTGGCTGATTATTTATGTATATGTTGGATTCCGGAATCTGTGGGCCGTGGCAGTAGTTGCATGGTTCCGGCCCGGTCCGATAATCAGCAGTGTAGCGCCCGTAATCCAGATCCTGCTGATTGTTGTTCATGCCATTTAAACTATTAGGCAGCTGGCAGCTATTCTGCGGAACCCCTGGCTGTGAGCATACATTTATCTGATCCGCGCCCGACTGCCGTCGTTCATTAGAATTACAGCAGCATGATGAATTCCGGGATGCGTTCGACTTCAACTGTGCATGTGAATTGGAGCAGCATGCTGGGTTCCGGCCTTCCTGCGGCGACAACTGAATCTGAAGGCATTCGCCTGATTTGCAACAGCATTTCGAGATCTGACGATTTAGGCATTCTTGTGATTTGTAGCAGCGTTCTGAGTTCCGATCTTCGGGCGGTGGCAACTTAACCCTTGGGCGTTCACGTGTACGTTGGCATAATTTTTCCCGGGCTTCCTGCGCCTCCAACTCAGCCCTTAGGCGTCGGTAGACGGCATTTTTGTTCCGCTTCCAGTTGCTGACGCAGCAAGATCTGTCTCTGCCAGTGTCGGGAGGGTGGCACCTGGGAACATATCTAGGGCGGGGTTGGCAGCAAAGTTTGGGGCCTGGCTCCGTGTACCGGCTCCTGACTGGTGGACAGCAACATCCAGAAGTCTGGGAGGGCGCTTGAGATACGCATACCGACATATACGAACAGCACTTGTGAGCGTTTAAATTCATTGCCCTGCGAGGACCACAACACTCTGTTGAACTGGAACTATCTGTGTCGGTACATTGGCATCTCGGTTTGCACGAGGGCTTTTTTTTCTTACACGGCACACAATAGGCTGTGGGATAAAATCTCGGGGTATCGTTGCCGGAGGCGGATCTTTCAACGTTCTCTGCCCTAACCGCTCCATTTTCCGTTTTTCGAGAAATTGATGGATTTTCTGGTTCCAGGATCAGCTTATAATAGGTGTACTCGGGCTTGGTATCATTATTACATAAGGAATCTGGTAGTGATTAGAGGAATATATCATGTCAAGAGGTGGGGCATTAAGAGAGTAAGAGTCACCTGTGCACTGCGAAAAAGTGGCCTTTGAAAAGTTGTGCGGATAATTACATGGTTTATGGTCGTCCCGAAGAAGGGAATCCTCCAGTATACCGGCCTTTGACTATTTTGGAAAACCGGGTCTTGAGATACTTCTCGGATTGGTTAGTCTCCGTTCACTCACCTCCATTGTCTCCTCGGATAGAACGTTGCCCAAGAAGAGTAGGTCATTAAAGTAGGTGTGTCGCGGCTTATGGCTATATCCCTCCAGTTTGCTTTTTCGGATGACGGCACACTCCGCATCGTAGTAGTTCCGCAGGGCTAACACCTGGAGCTTCACCTGGTCCGGAGTCAGGCCACTATTCATTCCTCGCGTGATCTTTCGCCAGGCATCCTCTTGCTCAGAACTGCTTAGGTAGCCTGGGGATTGCGGATTCCAGAGACACTCGCAGGAGCGATACAGACCGATGAGCTTCTGCGTTTGACTCTCGTTTAACGCCATCTTGCCGCGAAGTCCCCTCGCACTCGTTCCCAACCAATCGGTGGTCAATCTACCATAGTGTAGATCCTTCTATATGGCGCAATTTTGGATTTTAAGTGGTGTGTGTGCGAAATATAGACTATTCAAACATTTAAGACCCCAAGCCGAAAAAGTCTGACAGCAAATGCAAATCGATTTTTTGTTCATTTTAATTCATCCATAATATGGTCTAAACTAACTTAAGCTATTTTATTTTATTAAAACCTGATAAGCCCAAGCTCAAAATTTATCATATCTAGGGATTTGTGAAGCTTTATTAAACTACTTAGTATTTTTAGATCAGTTTACAATAATTCAGAGAACATATCATTGTTTAACCAAAATTTCATATTTAAAGTTTAAATTTTAAACCGTCCACCATTTTGGCTTAAATGGTTAACGGTATGAACGAGGATACCACTGCGGACACTAATAGTATTTTTGTGTGGTATTTTTGTCAAATCAACGCGCTTATTGCGGTATGTTTTTCCGGGCGGTCGTGGCATTTAGCGTTGCAACAATCGCGGTCACACTGGCCACACGGGGCAGAATTAGGCGAAAATAGGCAAATAAAATTTTGAGGGACACAAATTCCGTTCCCATTGTCGCATGCGAGTGCATTTAACGGCTGCATTAATCATTCCGGGCTTATGTAAACCAACGCGGCCTCTAGAACCGAAATTTCCGGCCCTCACCACCTAAGGGGCGAGACGTGTGTCTGGTATAACCACAAATTTTCTTTTTTCACTGCTGCGCCTCTCCTCTGAGCCGCCCCAAATTTTCGCGAGTGCGACGACGGTATCGGAATTGGAATCGGGAATCGGGAACTAGGAATTAGGAAACCGAATAACACAACATAACATTAATAACTCAAAACGGACCCAATTCGCATTCGTAACAGTGTTCAGTGGCCGCGCCGTACGGAAGAAACCCTGTGCAGTGATTCGCTCGTTAAATGACCGGAGCGACCCAGGCGAGGATTATCCACGTAAACAGCTGCCTGAATAGAGGTCGCGCCTAGAGCCTTTTCGATCCGATCTGCGCCTGAAAGAGCCAAAGCTGTGAAATGTCCGCGGAACGCGAGATCCCCGCCGAGGACAGCATCAAGGTGGTCTGCCGCTTCCGACCGCTGAACGACAGCGAAGAGAAGGCCGGCTCCAAGTTCGTGGTCAAGTTCCCCAACAATGTGGAGGAGAACTGCATATCCATTGCGGTAAATAAAAGTTTACTTCCCTAGTCGGTGTCCCTTTGATGTCTGCCCCCCATCCCGAGTGCCGCCACTGTGTTATGCATTAATCTCTGCGTGCCGTGCCATGACGTCATGCCTATTAGCGTACATTACCCTTCCCCAATTCGCTGAGCAAATGGAACGCCAGCAGCGGAAAGAGAGAGGCCTCGCCACTACTACTATTCGCAATTGGCAGTGGAGCCCCAAAAAAACAAACATAGTTGGGAAATATCCACAGAAACCGCTCCAAATCAATAGCACTTTGCATGAAATTGATTTTCCCCGTGCTCGGCTAAAATGGGGGTGTGTTGGCGGTAAAAGAAGAGAAATACCACCCACAAGACATGCTCGAGAGCTGGCCGTTCTTTGGGGGCCGCATAAAAATGCGCTTTTCTAGAGTTTCCAGTCCGCCTTCGGTCGACGCTTACCTCACTTACAGTACACAGAAAAACACGGCAAAACACCAACACACACCACAGCACACACGCTTAGAGCGTTTCCCCGCCTGCCATCCCCATCCCGCTCCGTGCCACAGTGAGTCATGCACACGCAAAGCATATAAAAAGCAGAAAGAAGGAAAACAATAAGAGCAACATTGAAGGCAACGGCATTCCGCTGGCCGTATTATTGCTTTTTGGCGCTCTTCTTCGACATGCAGACCAAATTTCATAACCGAGTTTTCCGCTAAACGGCGGCAGCAGGTGTAATTCATCATTTTCCTGGAAGCAAACCTAAGCAATTGAACCAGTTCCAAAAAAGAAAAGAAAGAAACAGAGGCAGAGCACTGGTAGATGAGACCCATACATACATATGCATTATCATTACTCGCACTTCTCGCGCTCTCCACTCGCCTCTCTTTCTCCTCTGCCTTCTTCTGCTTTGGCCGCTCGTTATTCAATATTCTTCCCCCCGCCATCGCCATCCCCATTTCTTGATGCTCATAATTACAATCTGTTTCGCGGCCATGCGTTGAAAATGATTTGAAACCCAGTCAGTCAGTCGGCGGGAAAGGTAGTGAGCGGGGCCGGGGGAATCTCCGAAAGAAATTTCACCGCAACCAAACACCGGGAGAAACTACTACAACTCGATTCTTCCATCTACCCGCAGGGAAAGGTCTATCTGTTTGACAAGGTCTTCAAGCCGAACGCCTCCCAGGAAAAGGTCTACAATGAGGCGGCCAAGTCGATTGTCACCGATGTCCTGGCAGGATACAACGGGACGATATTCGCCTATGGCCAGACGTCGTCCGGCAAGACGCACACGATGGAGGGCGTGATCGGGGACTCTGTGAAGCAGGGCATCATACCGCGCATCGTCAATGACATCTTCAACCACATCTACGCCATGGAGGTGAACCTGGAGTTCCACATCAAGGTCTCCTACTATGAGATCTATATGGACAAGATCCGTGATCTGCTGGACGTCTCCAAGGTGAACCTCAGCGTGCACGAGGACAAGAATCGGGTGCCCTATGTCAAGGGCGCCACGGAGCGGTTCGTCTCATCGCCGGAGGATGTCTTCGAGGTGATCGAGGAGGGCAAATCCAATCGTCACATTGCAGTAACCAGTAAGTTTCCAACATATCTAGTTGCAAGGTCAAAGTAAAGTAAACCCAGACAATAGGTGCAGAAATCCGAAAGAAAAGTCTGTAGCCGTATGGGCAATACCTATAATTTTTCCAGTGTATATATGAGCTTGGCAATGATACAATATTATAATTAGCTCGTTACCCGCTTGGTTTCAATTAAGCGACCATTGTCACACTTATACATTTTGTTTGAGAATAACTTTCAGTTATTTTAAGCAACTTTTAACGTTTCCTCAGTAATATCGTTTTAGTAAGCTTATTTGTTTGGGCTTTCTTGGCATTTTCATTAACTCTGATGATCATAATTAATTAAAATCTAAGTAGATCGGTTTTCAGTAAATCGATTTAAAAAACAATATATTAAACAAATCTATTAAAATCGATAATTCTTTCCATACAAAAATAACTTGTATATTCATCAAAGATTTTTCATTTTATTGTTCTCGGCATTTTATCTATTGTTATTTGTGTTAAAATAAAATTTTTTGTTGCGTCTTTGGAAATATAATGAAAAATACATATTTTTTTATATTAATATATTTTTTAATTATGCGATACATATTCGCTTTCCAAGATCGATTAAGTCGATTCTTAAAATGTATATAGATGTATCGAATAATTGAAAATAAATCGATATGGAATCGATCTTATTTCCAGCTCTACTTCTACGGAGTACAATACTAAACCTTTACAAATCTTTTCCTTGCAGACATGAACGAGCACTCTTCACGATCGCACTCAGTATTCCTTATTAACGTCAAACAGGAGAATCTGGAGAACCAAAAGAAGCTCTCTGGCAAACTCTACCTGGTCGATCTGGCGGGTTCCGAGAAGGTTTCCAAGACAGGCGCCGAGGGCACGGTCCTCGATGAAGCCAAGAACATTAACAAGTCGCTGTCTGCGCTGGGCAATGTAATCTCTGCGCTGGCGGACGGCAACAAAACGCACATCCCCTATCGCGACTCCAAGCTCACGCGCATCCTGCAGGAGTCGCTGGGAGGCAACGCACGCACAACCATCGTCATCTGCTGCTCACCGGCCAGCTTCAACGAATCTGAGACCAAGTCCACCCTTGACTTCGGCCGACGAGCCAAGACTGTCAAGAATGTGGTCTGTGTGAACGAGGAGCTCACTGCCGAGGAATGGAAGCGGCGCTACGAGAAGGAGAAGGAGAAGAACGGCCGGCTCAAGGGAAAGGTGGAGAAGCTGGAAATCGAGCTGGCACGGTGGCGAGCCGGCGAGACCGTCAAAGCAGAAGAGCAAATCAACATGGAGGATCTCATGGAGGCCAGCACGCCCAATCTCGATGTGGAAGCTGCTGCTGCAGCGGCGGAGGCGGCGAAAGCCGCTCAGCGAACCGCCCTCGCCAACATGTCCGCCTCGGTGGCTGCGAACGAGCAAGCCAGGCTGGCCTCGGAGTGCGAACGACTCTACCAGCAGCTGGACGACAAGGACGAGGAGATCAATCAGCAGAGCCAGTACGCCGAGCAGCTCAAGGAGCAGGTGATGGAACAGGAGGAGCTCATTGCCAATGCCCGGCGGGAGTACGAGGCCCTGCAGACCGAAATGGCACGCAGCCAGCAGGAGAACGAGTCGGCCAAGGAGGAGGTCAAGGAGGTGCTCCAAGCTCTCGAAGAGTTGGCTGTTAACTACGACCAGAAGTCTCAGGAGATTGAAAACAAGAACAAGGACATCGACGCCCTCAATGAGGAGTTGCAGCAGAAGGCGACGGCTTTGAACGCCACCGGCACGGAACTGCAGCAGCTCAAGGACATGACCTCGCACCAAAAGAAGCGCCTTTCCGAAATGCTGGCCAACCTGCTGCGCGAACTTGGTGATGTGGGCCAGGCTCTCGCCTCTGGCGAGTCGGCAATCGACCTTAAAATGAGCGCTCTCGCCGGCACAGATGCAAGCAAGATGGAGGAGGACTTTACCATGGCTCGTCTGTACATCAGCAAAATGAAGACGGAGGCGAAGAATATTGCCCAGCGTTGCTCCAACATGGAATCCCAGCATTTAGATTCCAACAAGAAGATCTCGGAGTACGAGAAGGAGCTGGCCGAGTTGCGTCTACTCATTTCTCAGCACGAGGCACGAATGAAGTCGTTGCAGGAGTCGATGCGCGAGGCAGAGAACAAGAAGCGCACCCTCGAGGAGCAGATCGATTCCCTGCGGGAGGAGTGCGCCAAGCTCAAGGCCGCCGAACACGTTTCCGCCGTCAATGCTGAGGAGAAGCAGCGGGCGGTGGAGTTGCGCTCGATGTTCGACTCGCAGATGGACGAGCTACGAGAGGCCCATACCCGCCAGGTGTCCGAGCTACGCGACGAGAACGCCGCCAAGCAGCACGAGTTGGACGAAATGAAGGATGTCCACCAGAAACTGCTCTTGGCCCATCAACAAATGACCGTCGACTACGAGAAGCTGCGCCACGAGGAGGCCGAGAAGTCCAACGAGCTGCAGACCATCATTCTCACCACCGAGCGACGCGAACAGGCACGCAAGGACCTCAAGGGCCTGGAAGACACCGTGGCCAAGGAGTTACAGACGCTGCACAACCTCCGCAAGCTTTTCGTCCAAGATCTCCAGGTATTTCACATATATACTTTCCTTTAATCTTTTATGCTTATTCGAACTTCTTTCAGCAACGCATTCGCAAGAACGTGGTGAACGAGGAGAGCGAGGAGGACGGCGGATCCCTTGCACAAAAGCAGAAGATTTCCTTCCTGGAGAACAATCTCGACCAGCTAACCAAGGTGCACAAGCAGTTGGTGCGGGACAACGCCGACCTGCGCTGCGAGCTGCCCAAGCTGGAAAAGCGCCTGCGCACGACCATGGAACGCGTGAAGGCTCTGGAGACGGCACTGAAGGAGGCGAAGGAGGGCGCAATGCGAGACCGCAAGCGCTATCAGTACGAGGTGGATCGCATCAAGGAGGCGGTGCGACAGAAGCACCTGGGCAGAAGAGGGCCGCAGGCACAGATTGCAAAACCGATCCGCGCCGGCCAGGGCGCTATCGCCATCCGTGGCGGAGGCGCCGTTGGTGGTGGGGTAGCGCCGCAGGCTAACATTGTCAACTCGTAGATCCGATTACCCCGCCACCCGTCGCCGCCCAGTTCAGCTCCGCTTTAAACTAAACTATGTGGATTACGTTATACATACATACTTAACATAACTGATAATTGCCTTCGCTTAGAGAGATTTCGTGTCGCGATCGTGTGCAGCGCTTTAAATAAACATACATTTTATATTATTTAATTAAATGAATGCGTGGAACCGGAAATTAACTAAATTTTACAAAACGAAAATAATAAAACCCACAGATATGTAAGACCATCTATGTACGTTAAGAGTATTTATAAACTTTTCAAACATAAACCTAAATAAAAGTCGCAGACAAATTAAGGTCTCTTCGGTTTTGATTCTATTTCCAGTCAAAAAAAATGTATTAACTACTTGGTATTGCATCCGCCAGCTTCTACTCTGGCCACAGTCGCATGCTATAGCCAATGCCGCAAATGTTGTGGTGCTCCCAGTCCTCAGGGGAGTCCACAACCTGCCACTCGTACCACACCTTTGTGTCGTCCACACAGCGCCAGTACTTGATGGATATGGTCTGGCCCTCCTTCAGTGTTCGGGCGCGCTGAAGAAAAGCAAAGTAATCAAATTTCATTTTCGGGGATCAGATATTAACTCACCGTTGGAAAGTACATGGGGAACCAGGAGAACATCCCAGGCGTATGGGTCATCGGGTTGATGCTTAAGCAGATGTCCTTGTAAAGATGAGTGTCAAAATAGCCACCAATACCGTGCATCACGCAATTCTTTTTCGCCGTGAACTTAAGCACCTTGCAACGCGTATTGTCGATCTTCTCCTCGCGATTGGGATGCGTGAACTCAAATAAGGCCTGCGGCTCGTCGATGTGGTAAATGTTCTTCATCAGCACCACATACCCGCAGTCGAATGCAGTGGCGTTGGACAAAGCGCAGGTATTCTGATACAGAATAGAAGACATCAACGGATTGATGTATGAGGTGGATTTGTAGGGTATGCTGATGCCATCTGGCTTGAGCAGTTTCAGGGCACCGTCAAGGCACTCAGGTGAGAGTTCGTTGTCGCCAAAGGAGCCTAGCAGCTCGGATACCAATATATCAGCTAGCTCTGGCGGGTCAAACTCGCGCATGTCCTTGGAGAAAATGTGGACATCTGTAAGGATTCATTTTGGTTGATGATTAACTTGTAGCAGTTTATTTAAAATTCTTACCCTTGTTGGCCCAAAGCGTCTTAACCATATAAGAGAGTGTGCGAATAGCGTTGGCATTCTTTTCTATAATATACAACTTAACTTGACGCTGTGCCAGCTCAGCGGCATTAAAAACAGCCCGGGCGAGCGGACCCCGTCCTCCGCCCAGCAACATGATCACTGTCTGGAAGAGAGAGAAAGGTATTAGCTTTTCCAAACAGAACCGACGTTTTTACGTACCAACTTATCTTTGGCTTCATCGTCGCTAACACGATCTAGCAAAGCAGCCTGCACAGCGTTTTGATAAAGCTTATATTTCACAGGATCCGTTTCAAAGACCTCATATGTATAGGTATCCAGGTTGTCGCTCAGCGGCTGCAGTGGAATCTCAAGTACGTGTTCATAGCTAAAAGGAGTAAGTAAATTTAAGATGATCTCTTCCATGGCCGAACTCATTCTAACCTATTTAACACGTGATTATCGGTATTCTGACTGATGAGCTTGTTAAGGTAATCCGCATACTGATTCAAGGCGTTGTCGTTCGGATTTGTGGATATAATGACGTTGGCTCGCACCGTGATGAAGTGCCCGATGATAACCTGCCACTCCTTCTTAAGCACAGCGTAGTTGGAGCGATTCCTCACGAACAGCGAGGATGGAATGATGATGGCTTCGATGGGTTCTCCCAACCAACGACGCACAGTCTCCTTGCAGGGCCGATCCGAGTCGTTTAGCTCAATCACCACCTTGACTTTGGGGTTGTGGTCGACAGCCAAGCGCAGGTTATTCCACCATGACCACGGATCAATGGTTTCCGCCTTGGCAATGTCTTCTTCGGTAGCATCTTTGCGATGCTCAAAGGTGGCCAACTCCGGGTTGGTTATGGGTACACGGATTAACCAGTTGCCTTGGGGAAAAAGGTCTTTTCATAAGTTGTAAAGGCTGTAGCTCTTAATCTGCAGCTTACCCTTTGTTTTGGCCCGAACAATTTCGGACAGTTTCTCGTTTTGAGGGCCTCGCAGACGCACCATCACGTTGCCCAAGTTCTGCAGATGCTCCGCCCAGGTCACTTCTCTCAAGAGCACCTCCTTGGCATGGGCTTGCAGCTTGGCATTCGGTGAGTCCACATTCACGTCAGACAACGTGAATATCACCTTCGAGTTCCAATCGTAGCCACTCAAAACTGTGGCCGGGTATGTGGGATCCGACTCTTGGGGCTCAAATGGCAACATATTGGCGTTGATTGAGGTGGCCACCACAGAGTACTTGTTCTCGGTGGCCTTCTCGACAAACTTTGGGATGTTGCTGATGCCCTCCTGTAGCAGGCAGACGTAGCTAACCATTTTAAATATTTGCTCCGCCTCTTTAAAATTAACAAAAAATGCGGTGACCGGCGAAAGAGAGACCGAAACATTCTATTTTGAAAATACCATGAGAGAGTCGTCATACTGCAGTGGCGCTTTGATAATTTTGTATAGGAATCCAACCTTAATATTTTGAAGCATACAATATCTTTATACGTTAAATCTCAAAAATAGGCCATAAAAACTTTCTGAAAGATATTTATAATAAATATTTATATATATTTGTAGCAAATATTTGTTTCAGTGTTCTAGAATTTCATAGAGTGACCGTAGCGCAATGTCTTAAAAAAACCAATGTTAAATTATTGTTGACACTTCTGTGTGTTTTGCCAATTTTTGTGTTATTCCAATTTTATATGATAAGCAATAGCTTCCGGCGCTGTGATAGCATGTAATTATCCTTCTTGTTCATGGCTAACCGCGATGTATTCTCCAAGATCCTGCCAAATGTCAAGTTGGGCACTCGCTACGATGAGGATGGGCGTGAAGTTCAGGTGAGCTCAACTAATCCTTCGGGGATTCCCTGTTTCAAATTCGCTTTCTTTTGTAGGTGGAGCGTCGCGAGGACTCGGATGCCACGGCCAAGGAGCAGGACACCTTCGACATTCTGGTGGCAGCAGGCTACTACAGGGCCCGCATAAAGGGCTTGTCTGCCTTCGATAAGGTTGTAGGCGGAATGACTTGGTGCATCGAGTGCTGCGACTACGACGTGGATGTGGATCTACTTTTCCACGAGAGCCTCTCCATTGGGCAGAAGATGTAGGGAATATCTGCAGCAAGTAGAGATGAAGGCGACTAAAGTTCCCCTTCCATTCTTACAGAGCTCTGGTGGAGAAGATAGTGTCGGTGTTGATTGACATGAAGTGCCCGCATACTTTGGAGCCCCATCAAGTGCAGGGCCTGGAGTTCCTTTCCATTCACCCTGTCATTCAGTGGTTGGTCAGGACTTCGGTAAGTCGAGTTCTGAACTTTGTAAGTCGAGTTTAATAGCATTTATTTGACTCTCAGGTGGAGAACCGTGCAGAGCGTGGTCAGCGCTTGAAGAGATTTGCCATTGGTCAGTTCCACAATCACTATCAGTACAAAAGCGACAAGGACAATCTCACTAAAATACGCTTGGCATCAACTCACATTAAGGCAATACAGGAGCTATACGGTCCCAAGAGACTTTATGAACGACAGGAAGCCCCTGGTGACGATGATGTGTCAAGAGTCCGACTTACTCTGCTTGAGTATGGAGATCCCGGCCCGTTGTTCAAGAGCAGTGCAGAGAGAAAGGCTGCTCAGGCTGCAGGCGAAGCCGAAGAGGTATTTAATCCCTAATATTACGGCCAAGAATTCTTATTTATGCTTTCATCATTACCACAGCTTGATTTGGAGGAATACCTGCGCAGCTTATCCCTCGCTAAAGAAGACCTTATGGGCACTCAGAAGCGAATTGATCTAGATCCCTCAGCGCGACATGAGCTGCAACAGCACTATGCCGACTTCAAGATGGAAATGGAGACGGATGCCCAAGAGCTGAAGGCACAAAACCAGCAGAAGCGCCTAGAAGCGGCCAAAATAGCCCTAGAGCACAAGGTGAAACGATACTGCAAGGACAACGAAGAACTGAAGGAAGCGGAAAAGGAGCAAGATCAGAAGACCAAGGAAGTGGAGGAACAGTTGAATACTCTCACCGCTGAGCTGAAGTCGCACAAGGACACGGAAGAAAAGGCGGATCCAAAGTGAGTTGCTGCATAAAAATGTTTAAAGAGACCTTTTTGATGTATATGCGTTTCATAGGCTGCTGGATAAAGTTCAAAGCTTGCTACAGCAACATGAGGAGCTGAAGAAGAGCGAGGGGGAGTTCAAGGAGTCTTGTCGCACGGACTTGGCGAATCTTCAGCAGCAAATTGAGTATGGTCCAGCTATAAGCTTTCTCCTTTAGAAGATATAAATTCATCAAAAGTATTGTCCTACAGCGATTTGGAAGCCTTTAGTGCCCAAGACGCGGAGACCCAAGCTGCAGCCTTGGCTAGCGAAGAGCAGCGCCTCAAGGAGCTGCGCCTGCAGCTGGCCAAACGCAATCGCGGTATCGTTGCCATCGAAAGAAAGTTGGATGCCATTCCCGATCGAACGGAGCTTGCCCAATACCAGCGACGATTCCACGAACTGCACAACGAAATGAGCGGCAAGCACCTGGAGACCAAGCAATATTACATCCTGTACAACACACTCAACGACAAGAAGCGCTATCTGGAGAAGGAACTGGCCCTCCTCAACTCTATCTGCGAGGCGTACAACGAGGGCATGATGAGTCCGCACGGCCGCGAGGACTTCATCCGCCAGTTCGAGTCCATTGTGGACGGGGTGAAGAGCGCCCACGACAAGGTGCGGCACAAGTACAATGAGGAGCGGATGCGGCGCGACGAGCTGAACGAGGAGCTACAGTCGTTGCTTGAGCTCCAGCGGCAGTACGCGCTGGCCGTCAAGCAGCTCACCCGCGAGTGCCAGCGTTGCGAGCAGCTGCAGCAGCAGCTCAGGTCAATTAGGAACAGGACCCAGTCCTAGCTATCGGTTCAACTACTTTAATTAACACGGAACACACTTAGCGAATTCGTTCAATAAATTAAATACACATATATCGCCCTAATTGTAGTGCCAGTATCCCAGCAATCCTATTACTGCTCCCCCAAGGATTCGCCTTGAGCTGGATCAAGTGCGCACATTTGTCAAGCTTAACTTTAACCTTTTGCACCGCACCGCTCGTATTTCATATATTTCCATTCATATTCGAGTATTTGTGGAATTCCTGTCACTGCTGCTGCAGCAGTTTATTTCCATGGAACCACCCAGCAGGGATGATAAAGCATCGGCAGGACATGCAGCCCGAAAAAATTTGCATATTTGCATTGCTGCCAGCTCACTTTATTCCATTCCATTTGGCGCTCTAATTAATATGCGGGCCGCTTAGTGGCATGCCGAGCAATCAGAGCCACTTCAGGAACTCGGGGACCACAGGAACTTGGGGGGGCCCACAGGACCCCAGGACCGACCGCAGCTGCTGCTTGCTGTTAATTAATGTCCTTGCACCTTAACATTGAATTCAAGCTGGGCCAATGCAATTACATTTTATTGCGTGGCAATCAATTCCATTCAACAAGTGACATTGAGACGGGCCGGGGATCAGATGGGAGCATCCGTGGTGGCCCACTTCCTGCTTCCTTCAGCGTTCAGCCTTCGGTCATTTGGCCAAGATAAATATCCAGCGTATGACGAATATTTAAAGTGTCTGGGAGACAGACCTCCACCGAAGGTTAAACCGGAGTCCTTGACAGGCATTTCACAACTGACTTTATGGGAACTCTGCTCCCGGCTGCCATTGTGGCCGCTCCACCTTCTCCGCGACACTGTCTGCCTTATCGTACAAGAAACACACCCATATAGAACCAGTCAGGCATTCCGCCCATACATACATGTATGTGCTTCGTTCGGAGGTCGGAGTCCCTGGCTCCGGGTAAAAGTGAAAGCCAACACAAGGGCCCATATCCTCCCGCGTTTCCTCATTTATATTTGCTTTGGCATTTCACCCATCATCCGAGCACAAAGGCTGAATGGAATCGAAACGAATGGGGGCTGATTCCGGGCGCTGATTGGGAGGCGAGAGAGCACACACATAAGCCTTGACAAAAGTCAATCAGCATATTTGCTCGATTGGAGGGAGCATGCCAAGCGGATAATCGATTCGCAATGTGTTTGAATAACAAATTACTGGAAATTGTGAATGCGAAAGTCATTGTATCACCGAAGGGACAGGCAGACAGACACATGAACACATACTAAACACATGTAGTACTTTTTGGCGAAGGATTGGAAATGGTTTCGGGAATCGGGATTAAAATGTATGCAGCTGTCAGTGCCGCCGGATTGCGATGGAAATGTCGTGCCAGCCTGACAATCTCCGCGCTGCGATGCCACTTGTTGGCCTTTGCCATCTTGTTTGGTGAGTGAACTTGCGACTCGAACTATTGAACTTTGGGCTCAAACAATGAACTGTCCTTACTATTTGCTCTTCCTTCGAAGTGGGGGAGCATACACCAGAAGAAAAGTTCCCAGAAGAAAGGAAATGGGGGAGTTTGAGCAGTTTCTTAACTAGTTTCCTTGAATTAATAATCTTTAGAAGAACAAATAAAATACACTTCGTAAAGAATATTTTCTAGTAAGCTCTAAATATTTTGGTTAAATATTTCGTACCAATTGTAATATTCGATTTATATTAATTTCCCTTTGTTTAAAATATCTTATAAATACGACAAAAGTCTAAGGTTTCTTGGAGCTCATTTCAAGCATATTTATTATACTTTCTTGTACACATTCAGTAACTCTTTTTAGTAGTGTAATAAAGGCAAAGGCAATAATCGTAGACATGCACAGATGTTCGAGGAAAACTTTAGCCCCATCTTGTCACATTGGGGGTGGAGGGAAAACCCAATGGACCGGGCTCAACCACATAATCTGCTGGCCAAGTTTAATCTAATTTCTGTGGCATGTGAATAATCGTGCCGAATTAGTTGTGTTGTTCGATTCGATTCTGCTGGGATGTCAGTGCACCTTTTTTGTCAACAAAGAAAGTTGCCAAGGATGCTTGTGCCCACTCTTCGTTCAGGATCCTGCTGCCCGGGAACGACATATGTATGTGGCAGACAAGTTTAAATCAAGGCAAGGACAACAAAAAGCGATAAAGGAGCGATACATGCATTAATCAACTTCGGCAAATGAACCAAGTTGGCCCCGGGGCCAAGACCCAAACGGGAGGGAGTCCAAGCCCATGACCTCAAATATCGAACTTTGGACTTAGCACTCCTCCAGCTCACACCCCCATACGCCGTCGATTTGTCAATGTGTCAGATGATCAACCGAAAAACGGGCATTGGAGGAGCATTGATTTAATTAATTTATGTTGTCGCTGCGGGCCTGGCAACAGCCGACTCTGGTAACTCTGGCCAGGATGCCCAGCGACTCCTGGCGCTCCTCGCTGGGGCCATGCAACAGGTTGACCAGCTTCCGTGCGAAGAGAGCTTTTTGGGAAAGCTCAGCCAACGATGACGACGACGACGACGACGACGACCACAACGAAGACCATACTCATGAATGAAAAGCGGAGAAGCTGCTGCCGCCGATGGGCTCTCGGCTTCAGCTTCAGCTTCAGCTTCAGCTTCTGCCTGTGGTTCTGCTGCTTCTGTTTTCTGCTTTCAGTTTCCGGAGCTCTCATTGCGCCGCCAGCCGGGCCAGCGAACGTACACGGCGCGGACTCCTCCGTAGAGATCCCCATATCCGCACGAGATCCCTGTTCAGTTCCTGTGCGCGGTTCCGTTCAAAAGGAAATAACGGGCGCACAGCCGTCACATTTCATTTGAATTTTAATTCAATAAAAAAGTGCACAAAAAGGCGGGAATCGTAATAATAATAATAAAAAGCGATATATACCGGGCAGCAACAAATGTAAATGTGCGCCTGGCCGTTTCCATTTCTATTCCGAGTTTTCAAGAAAAGTGTGTGTGCGTGTGTTTTTGTGTGTGGAAATATGCAAAGATTTGCGTAAGTCGCAAGGCGTAAAAAATATTCAAATTTCATGTCGGAATTACTGCTCGCATTCTTAAATAATCCAATGCTGGCACAAGTGTGCAAATAATAAGGAGACTCGAGACTCAAAAGGCGACGCCAAGCGTTTGCTAATAGGATTACGCATCACCTCCGCCGCTGACAGTTTCGGAGGATTAGCAAGGATCCACTCGAAAGCTTCAGCTTCCTCCCGACCCCGCTCGACTTCAAACAGGTAGGATGTAGCGCAGTGCAGTGCAACAGGCTTTTAATCAAAATCACTAATTCGTCGAGGACGTCGCACATGGCGTATGCGTGATTTCCATGCCCCCGCCCAGGCGCAGTCTCATTCCGATATTGATACTCGTATCGCTTTCTGGCTAATTGTTAACTACAGCCCATGGGACGGACACCCACGGAGGCGAATTAATAAAGAGCTAGCTCGGTGGCCATATTAATTTCGGGTGGGGGAAGGGTGCTTCAAGAGGAGCAGTAAACTCCATAAATATCACATTTTATTAAACAAAGCCCGAATCCATTTGCGTTATTGCGATTACGTGCACGAATGTTAATTGAAGTCACCTCACCTTTTCAGGACCAGAGGGAGATATATACACCCCTACATCCACACACACCCATTCACCTGTCGTCCCCCGGAACCTCCCTGAGCACTTATCAAGCCAGCAGCAAAACCACCAAAACAGATTAGATAAGTCGATGGCGGCGATTGGTGGCTGTGGAAATGATTAGCGAACAAAGAGGGTTGGAGGAGAGGGCGATAGAGATGTCGCTGGAGGAGACTCTGGCTGCGTGGACAGGGGCGGCGAATGAATATTCATAATGAGGCGCCAGTTACACATTTGCCGGCGAAGCATGAAAAGCAAATTACGCACAAAATAATTGGCATTAGCATATTTTGTGCATCCCCGTACACACGTCGAGTGTGAGTGTGCACTTGTGTGTGTGGGTGCGTGGGGATATCCTGTTTTATAAATTGCTTTCAAGTTTCTCTTCTTTTCATTCCCACTCCCCCGTTTTGATTGAACTTCAAATTCCCGTCTAGCACCCACATGGCGTATACGTGATGCGTCTGAGAGGATTACAAAACGATAGCTGGCAGTAAAGTGAAGTGCCAGTGTGGGATCCGTTCTCTTTCTATATTGAATAAACATTTTTTATGCCCCTCCCCTCGGTCGCTGGGGAAAGTTCTAATTGATCCCCCCAGCTGACAAAGCGGAAATGGACGGAGGACAGAGGACGGAGCCCAGAGTATAGAGCATACAGGGTTGGTAAAGACGAGCAAGCGAAATTTGTTTTCAATATGGACATGTGTTTACTTATTTAGGACTGCTTGGCCTTTGTATCTCACTTTCCGTCCCAACCGCTCGGACAATCCATAATCCCCGCTAAGCGAGGCGAGTGTAAACGATTCCTTGGGGGCATAAACTTCACATTTCCCCCAGTATCCTTCTCCTAATACCCGCTGCGCCACTTAATCATTACAAATAAGCCACATATTTGCACAGGGAGAAATTCGAATCGATTAAATTGGTTGTAAAGGAAGAGTGATTGAGGTGTAAGAGAGGAAGTACATAGTATGGGTATTTGTGGTATAAAATGTAGTTTTAAATGAGGAACCTAACTTAACGAATGATAAGGAATGCATCTTTGAATAGCACAGATAAATAAGATTCAGTTAAAGTATTCGTTATTAAGTTAAAAGTATTCCTTAATAAGTTTTTAAAATGGTTCTAGCATATACTTCCTAAAATATCCCTTATATTTTATACAGATCTCAGAAAACGATTAAATATTTTAATTCTTAACCCTGTCACATTAGTTTTAAAGAATACAAATAAATCTTTATGGAAGCATGGAAATATATCTAGTTATGGCATTGTTTTTCTCGCCCTGTACACACACACGCTTAGTGGGTAACATTTATGGCTCGTTAGCAATTCAGTTCGAGGCTCGAGCTTCGAGACTCGGCGCTCGCTGCTCGAAGGGGTGTGGAGATCGACGGGCATTATGGCCAAAGGCAGGACCCAAAGTTTTGTCTAGTTTTGAAGTTGCTGCCACATCGGCTGCGGTTGCTTTTGAGGTTCATGGTTTAATTGGCCGGGCATCCCGCTGCAAGCCAATTTCCCCGGATTTTTGATTGGTTCCCGGGGCCCGGAGAGGCATCGAGATGCAAACAAGCAAAGTGGCTTTGGCCAGGACAGCAAAGCAGCAGCAGCCACATTTTATCAAAGTCAATTCTTATCTGCACGAAAAATGTTTGCAGCTGAAGTTGATAAATGGATTTACTTTGATTTTACAGCTAAAAATCGATGCGGCTACCCGGTACGTAGAACGAGTACTTCTCCCATTTGAATCTGTCCGACACCAGGAGTCAGAGCCCAGGGAGACCGGAGAACCCGAGGGCCCGTCGAGACAATGGACCGAAAGGGCGGTCAAAGACTCGTGTCTGAATCATCGAAGGTTCCCCGCTTCTGTCCTCCCACTTGGCTACTTGGCCAAAAACCGAAATTGCACTTAAAATTGAATGCTTGGCTGGAGGAGCGTGCAACCCACAGATAATCTATGACATAAAATCACGCGACAGTAAACGCCGCTTAATGCCAGACAAAGGCAAAGGACAAAGGATCAACTGCAACTTGTGTGTAGCTTTCCCTCTGCTCAAAAGGGACGCGTATTTGTCCATGTACCTTCTTTGTGGCAGCCACTCGACTGGAAATTACATAAAAAACTGTGCTTTTGCTCTTCATTTTTGCTCTCGTTTTGATTATCAGCCATTGCATTTGCATTCACAGTGGCATTTCCATTTTCATTTTTATTCCCATTCCCTTTCAAAATTTCCCTTTCCATTTTTCACGTTCGCTGCCCAAAAACGAATCCCTTTTTGATTTTTTTGCTGTATGAGTCACAGCTGCACTCGCTCTATTTATCTGTTGAAAATTTTTTCGCTCATCTGGCAGCTTGTATTTATCATTTGCGCATCATTAGGTCGCGTCTAAACGGAATTATTTATTTGCCTGAGTGAGAACTTTCCCCACTTGGACAGCTGCTGCTGCTGCTACTGCTCTTGCTGGCCCTAGAATCCAGAGAACTCTTCAATTAACACCAACTGAAGTGCAAAAAGTGCTTCGTTAATCAAGGATTTGTGCTTGAGTTTTCCCTGGAACTTTTCTTCGCTTCGCAAACGATTAAAGTTTAGCAGATTTAATTGGAAGTCCAAATAGTTATTCTGTATGCATTTTGCTGTAATTTTCAGTTGTTATACTATACTTTAGTTCATAAGGTGCTTCCTACTTTCCTAGAATTCACTCTACAAGTTCCAAATAATTATAGTGAACCTTTAAGTAAATATTCTTTTTCTAAGACTTTTATAAGCTCAGAATCTAAATACCCTACACTATATAAATTCAACTTTATGCCCTGACCTTCGCCTATTGAGTTCTCCAGACAGTTTCCTTAATTTCCACAAAAGCCTTAAAGTTGAGCTGCTTAAATTGAAGACCAGTAGTGGATCTTAATCATTTACTATCAGCTTGAAATGGTTTTCTGATTACCTGCCGGGAAAGTTTTATGAGCCAAAGAGCCCAGGAGCAAGGAGCTTCTCGTTTTACCAACTTATCCACACGAGCTGCAGGCTGAAAAATTTCTGTTGCCTGCCTCGAGGGGCCCTTTAAAAATTTCGACCCACCGCAGACTGTGTGTTTCGTAATTGTGTAAGCCAAGAATTTTGCATTTAATTGCTTAATTACTGCTGCTCGGCAGACATTCCCGGAGAGGAGGAGGCGGTGGAATGACTGAGGAGCCCCTGACCCACAGCCACTGCTCCCGGGCACTAAGCGGCTGGCATTTATGTTTACGTCTCTCAAACTGTTTTATGGCCTCGCAGAAAGGAGCATTTATGACTGCCCCGGGTCCTCGGATTCTCGGCGGTGCAACTGTGCTGGGGGGCGTGGCCAGAGTCAGACCACAATTGCCACCAAGTGGGCGTTTAGGCACTTGGACCACAAACAACTTTCTCGCCAGCCGCCGTCATGAATGCAAAGTTTTTCTCCTTAACCCCGGATTTGTTCTCCTTCCGTCTCTTGCAGACTCCCTGCCCGCTGGTCATCATGCTTACCATGGTGGTGTGTTCGTTGCCCGCGTAGCTAGCTGCATCCCATCCGACGTCCGGACATCGCCCAGCTATGTGGACCTACATGATGGCTGCCGCCCGCGGAGATCGGGTCAACACGATGATGTCCACCCGGAGACGCCCCGAAGCGGAGTCCCCCAAATACGGTTACAAGTGAGTTTTTTACGTTGATTACCTTATAAAAGTTCCTATTAATGTAGCAAGTATTATTAATCAGACAAGTAAAAACATTTTCTGCAAATAAAATAAAATCTGGAAGCATTTGTAAAAATGAAAATTGTTTATTTATTCTTTTTGAAAAGCTAAGATTAAATGTAATCCTAAAGTATTAAACAAAACTTTAAACTCTTGTTCTTACATATTATTTTAAATTGTTTTTTATTTAAAAATGCTTAAAGCATTTTAGTAAAATATCTTAATAAGTTATTTTCGCATTAAAACTAATTTATGTGTTGTAGTCTCCACAAATACAAGGAACTTTCCTAAAAGGTATTTAAATGCATAAATGACAATGTTTAAAAGTTGCATCAGCTTAAGCCAAAATTAATCAATATTCAAAAAGTTTTCTACTCCATATTAATGTAAATAATATGAATGAATATAGTAAAACAACTTAATGCGAATTAGGCTCAAACAGATATTCTTTAAAATGTATTGAGAAATCAAAATTTTAAAGTAGTATTTTTAAGATTAAATATTTAAATTAGATGTAAATAAGAAATATACAAATAATTAAGAATTTAGTTTCATTTATTTTAATATATTTGCTTCATAAAAGTCCTGCTTAGAGAGAATGTGATCTTTTATCTCTTAATAGTTTCTCACTTTAATAAAAAAATAAAAATATATATGAAACTAAAATATTTATACCAAATATACTTCCTTGATACTGTGCCATCAGCCTCTCCACTCGTCCTATGTACCGAACCACCAGATTCGTGGGCCCCGCCTCCTCGGCACCCGCCCAACTGCAGCTGCCCTGCGGCTCCCATCAGTCAGTCAACATGGGCATGGCACCGCCACCGCTGGAGGAGATTAGCGGCGGTCTGTTCGCACCCTTTGCGCCAACGGCGACGATTACGGTCGAGCAAGCGGCCACCTCGATACCAATGGCCGTCGAGGGCGAGGTGCATCATCTCCACTATCCGCGCAGGAGCTGGCAGCGCAGATATCGTCAGGGGAATCACCGCCAGGCGGAAGGGCAGGCGGGACAGGATGCGGACGAGGAGGATGACGACGATGACGACGACGATGATGATGATGATGAGGACGAGGAGGAGTTCGGAGAGGCTGTGGGGGAGGATAACCCGGAGGAGGCCATTGCAAGGGCTGACCAGCAGCACCATCAGCAGAAACATCACCATCACCACCAGCCGCATGCCAACGATCCCAGTTATGTGGAAAATGGCAGGAAGCTGATACAGGTGAGTGAAAAACAATTGCATAGTTATATATGGTTATATATGGATATATTTTTGATTTTTAATATAAATTCAGAAAGAAAGCTTACTTTGGTATCTTTACTTGCGTTTAATATAACAAGAACCTGCTGCTAGATTTGACCAAAATTTCCTAAAACTAATGCAGAATTTTAAAAGTTCTAAGTAAGCCTGTTTATCTCCATAATATTCCAAAGCAGCTAGTTTCAAAATATGCATGCCTAAGGGCGTAAAATGAATAAATCAATTTGCCAGAATGGCCAACGTGGCGTATGCGCAATTCGATAGTAGATGCAGATAACAGGTCACTGATAAACGATGGCCAATAATCCGTAGCCAATAACTGATGCATTATGTTCCGTCGAGGTTGTAATTTCATTCTGTCCCTGGCCACAATTCAATTATGTGGAAATGTAATTAAGTAATTGCTCTAATTGATTGACGCCTCGCCTGCAGGAGGTGAAGAAGTTGGAGGGGTCGCGATTGGCCCAGTTTCTGGAGCTGCGGGCCCGGCCAACTCCGCTTTGTCTGCATAACTTCGCGCCTGCTTCTGCCCCTGCCCACCCCTACCGCTGGCTCCATCTGCCAACCGCCATTCCAGACTAATGCAAATGAACTGGGCAGACCTTCATAAACTTGACCTTGCCGTAAATCGCGTTTTAATTACTTCCTCTATTGTCACGTAGCCAAGGCATCGCCCCGAGTCGCCTCCTCCTGCCTTTTGGGACCCTTGAGCTCCCCCGGGCGTCGCCAGTTGAATGCCGTTTTCGGTTACCCGCAGAAATTTTTATTAGCACGTGTCAATTGACTTAAAACACTGCAAAAAAGAGAGACAAAAAAGGCTAGGTGCTGCTGGTCATGAAGGGGGAAATGGGGGTGTTGGGTCTTTTTTTTGGGCAGACCCATTAAGCCGAGCACAGTTTTGGGATACTCTAACACGAAAAATGGTTGAATAACCAAGCTGAAGGTTGAAAAAGTTTAGAAAAATGAATAAGAAATTTATTTAAAGTGAAATTTAGTCGGTATAGGGGTTTAAAATTAATTTCTTTTAGAATATAGTAACAGTTATTTAAATAATACAAAATTAAATACAAAACAAAGCTTAAATTTAAATTTAAACTTTTTAAAGAAATTTATGTGAGGAAGTGCAACTGAAGTGATAACAATTTGCTTAGATTAAATACGACAAGCTTCTATTTGCCAGACAAGGCCTTAGTTTAAAGCAAACTGTTAGTTTCGTATGCAAATTTCTAATATTTACATTTTCTAATTTTAAACTCAAAGCCTTGGCCGGCAGAAAACTAATCCGAAAGGTGACTTCCTTTGACTTCAGTATCTTGAATCTCGGAGCCTGTCACATCTGTCGCTGGCCGGAGTCAACTTACTTACTTAACGTGGCTGCAACGGCAGGCCTCATCAGCAAGCTGGCGGACTCATCACCCACCAGATCTCGCATGTCCTGTCCAGGATAATTGCATTACTTGGGTTTCCTTATGAAATAAGAAGAAGAAGACGGAAACCAGACTTCTTCCGACCCGCAGGGCTATAAATAAGTGAGAGTGTATTTCGGTTGGGGGCTGGGTGTGTGTTTAACGAAGAACAGGGACAACACCAGCTGCTCCTGGTATCCCCCGGCGATGCGGTGCGGAGCCAAGGGCGACAACCAATTTGATAGATAAGAGAGTCGAGTTCGAGTGCTCCGCTCAAAGTGAATGGGCACAGGGACAGAGACAGAGCGACCGAGCAGCACCACAAACAGTTTCAATGTCATTTCATAAATGGCAACACAAACGGCAATACCAATACCAATGCCAAAAGAAAAACGCAATGAAATAAATACAAATGAAAAGCCCTCAAAGCCCCATCCTCTCAAGGCCCCCTCTGTCCCGTTCCCCGTTCCCCGCTCCCCGTTTCCCATTTACAATTTTCCATTTCCACGCCCGCATATCGTTGTGGTTGTCGTCCAAATATTGGCTTGGTCGCTCGGTTGGTTGTTGTTAATGCTTTTGAGGTGTGTTCCAAGTGTTTGTCCAGCAGCAGCAGGAGCACTGAAAAACAGCTCAAAACAGGCGAAGAAAAGCTAAGGAAACCCCAAACTGCTGCCATTGTGGTTATATAAACGTCCATTACTCAAAATTGGCCAGAAGACAGGCGGGGTGAGGCTAAGAGCAGGAAAAGTGGGAAATTTTATAGAATTGGCATTGAAAATATGACAAGTCTCGTGCCAATCCAAAATAGTTACAAGTCCTCGAGTTGAACAGCCTCGACAACAGGACAGCACAGGGCTGTGTATCCTTGTCAGCTGGTCGTACAGTCATTCAGTCATCCAGTCATGCCATTAAACCGATTAATGAACTCTATTTGCCTGGGCCATACCTGCGTACATACACGGAGCGAAAAGGGGTGCCTTTAAACCATCTTTGGGTTTGTTTCTGGCAAGGTCTGTAAACGACATGGTTCTGTGGATATTCTACATATTATTGCATGCTTTTGGGAATCAAAAAACAGTAGTTTCCAATATCCTAAACAATTTTAAGAGATATCCTTAAATATTCATATTTATTTACTTATCAAAGGAACCTATATTTTATGTTTTTAGAGCCTATTATAAAATTTTAGAACATTATTAACGACTTCAAAAACTCTCGGAATTATTTTCGATCGAAGTTGGGCGATTTGTAAATCACACTTTTCTTACCGTGTAGATGTTAGCTCGATTGTCCTGCCGTCTTTGGCATAATGTAGTTGTTGCTGTGCAATTTGAGAAGGCGGCAGGACACTCAACGCGACGATGATGGCACTAGGCGGCGGAGAAAGGGCGGCGAAAGGGGCAGCGGGAGAAAGCAGAAAGGAGCGAGAGCAAACAGCGAAAGTGCGGTCTGTCTCGCGGACTTTCCGTTTAGTCAAATTTTTTTTTGCCCATCGACAGTTACGAAAAAAACGCGCTCGCAGGCGGCAGCTTAGCTCGCGGCCAGTGTAACTTTGCAATAAATAAAATTACTAAACAATCGTTTAAACAAAAACAAAACACAGAAACAACTGCCGGAATTAAGAGCAAAAACAATGCTGAACTCGTCAACTAATGCGTTCGGTAAACAATTGAAAACAAGGCTTAAAACTGAAGCGGCAATAACAAGAAAACGAAAAAGAAAAAACAGCGGCAACAACTGCAGGGACATCGGGATTTCCATGTTGATGAGGGTCTCTCCTCTGATTCGATCCCTTGTAGCTTGTTTTTTTTTTTTTTTTGGGTGGAAAACACAACAAACAGGACATCGAGGGAGGAGTGTGGAAGGCATTAGTCAGTTTATTAAACGGACCTTGTTATCGTTTAGACCAATGTTCGACGCCTGTTGCCATCCGATAAACATCAGGGCTTATGGTCATCCAATCTGCGTCGCAATTTGCATAATTTCCCACGTTCCCATCGAAATCACAATCAAATAAATATCCAACTATCGCCTGTATCAATAACAGGCCAGTGATAAAGTGCACGGGTTGGTCCGTAAAAACGACAAGGGGTTTAGCCCCCCTCCGAACCCGTTGCTGTGTGATAAGATATCGAAAAAGCGATTTTTCTCAAACCATTTGGTGTTGTTTTTCAGGCATTTCCCCAGCCAGAAATCAGTCCAAGGTTTATTATAACAAACAGCAAACTATCGACCAAAACAAAAGGCTTTAATATATCTGTTCTTCGGGAGATAATAAGCACAGATTAATCACTGTGCGCATTGCATCAAGTAGAGATTTCCGAGAACACCTCGAATAATAACAGATAAGATACATACATGGTTAATGGGGAGTAAACCTTCAAAATCGTATCTAGATTCGATTTCCATTTGCTGGCATTCCCGTATTCAATTCTCCTGCACTTTGTACCGTCTCTAAATAACTCCTAAACGTTTCCCAAATTCAATTTATTGGCTTGACTGTTAATAAACTCCAGAGTTTACAACTCTATTGGCTTCACTTCCTCAATTACGGGTTAGCTATTTGGTCTGTTCTAACCCGATTTTTATGGTGCAATGCCGGCTTAGTCATGTTTTTATGGGGTGAGCATAAAATGCCCACGCGTGCCATAAACGTCGATATGAAAGCGCTTGATTCGCTTAGCATAAAGTTACCTGGACAGGTGGGGGAGTTGGCGGACGGTGGGCGGACTTCGGACTAACGGACTCGCAATTATGGAAATTTATTGTGAGCTCCACGCGGGGCCTTTGTGCCCTGAATGCCAATCAGGGCGGTGGTCCGATGATAATGCCAATGCTGCTGGGTCAGTGTTTCAAGTACGGCCAAGAAATAAAATAAAATAAGTTAAATAAAAGCCGCTCGATTTTTGTGCGTAACCTTGCGTTTGGCGAATCGTTTGGCCGTCCGGCTGATGAGCTCATTGGAAATCAATATTATCGACTTGGAGAAAATTGATCATCCCAAAACACCGGCTATCCGTCAAATCAATTGCGATTAATTTATGCCCAAGTTAACGCTCCCGCCCCAGCTGACCGCGGTCCGCCTTTTAGCTTAATTGAAGCGACGGTGTTGGCCCGGCCAATTAAAAAGCATTTAGAGAAAACGCCAAACGCCGGGCAGTGTCATCAATCTTGCCTGCCGTTCGGGATCTTCGGTGCTACGAAGGACCTCGGTCACTGGAGACATCATCATCATCCGCTGTGGCTGCAAGTTAATTAATTAAAACGCGGCAACTCGATGAGTGGCGATGCAAATTAAGAAAATGGCAAAACAGCATTTTGAATTGACAACAACAGCTAGAGAACAGTGGGAGCTCTTTAAAGAGAAAAATTCGTGGATTGGGGGGAAGTTATTAAATAGGGCAATTTCTTATGCTGAAATAGGAACTTCTGTGATAATTCGAGAATTTTTAAATGTTTGCTGACAATGTTATTCTTTATTTTTTAACTTGTTCCTTAAAATTCTAAGAAGTATATAAAAACAAAAATTTGGCCCCTGATTCAAATAAAAACTACCGAAATAGCTTCTTGTCCCTGTTCAATAATATTATAGTTGAAATAAAATAATTTAAATAAATTGTCGGTTTTTTTGTGAAATAATTCAAAAGGTAGGACGTTCTTCCCACCTTGTTCCAAAGATTATACCTTGGTTAAAAGTCAAGTTCGATAAAATAATTAATATGAAATAGGAAATGCTGAATTCATGCCTTTTATTCTTCAAATATAAATAAATTAAGCGGGGTTTTTTACGGGTTTCCCTTCCTTATAAGACCTATAGTATGATTTGTGATTTGTCAAGATCAATTGTAACACCAAAGCGAGTGCCTTAGCAAGTCTCTACTGTACCACATTGCGTATGGATGTCGTGCTTTGGTCAGTGGCGTTGCCTCTGCCAGCGTCGCTGCCCGGCCTTCGATGGCAGCGGACGAAGCCAAGTCAAGTGCCGCATTTTGGCGGCATCTGACGGGGCGAACAGTTTGAGAAGCCAGCTCGACGCCAGCTGAATGAGCGCATGCGCGCAGCCGTTGCCCAAATAAGTAATCGCAATTGCCGCCGTTTATTGTTATTGCCGCAGGCTAAATTCGGTAGAATCACGCTGCAGGAGTGGATAAGCGAGAAGTGTAAAAGTGGAAGTGAAAACCCAAAGAGGAAGTGAGCGAGGAAGCAGCTGAAGGGAAGAGGAGCAGCAGGAGGCGTCCGAGGAACAGCTCAGTCGATTTGCATGCGACATTTCAAAGTCAGAGACATGGTGCAGTCGCTGGATATATCCGCCATAACGGGACAGCAGACAGATGCGGTAAATCCACCTTCACAGATACACATGTGACCTTCAGACCCTCCACCCCCATTCCCATCCCCAACCCCTACACACTCACACACACAGCAGGGGGCGTGGCATTGCATTGTCATTCGCAATTTGCCATTGCCCGCCCAACGAGGCGTATGCGTCATATTTTCTGTTCTTGCCCTCGTAGCCCCTTTTTTTTAGTTTTTTCTTGTTTTACTTTTTGCGTTAGCTAAGGATAGCTTAATGGATTAACCGCTGCCGGCGGCTGATAAGCGTTTATTAGACTGTCAAGCACACGCCTTTAATGCCTAGAAAGTTGTCATGGCAACTTGAACGGCGAAAGAGTAAGAGAAAGGGATTTCTTGAGGCTTAAAAAAGTGTATAAAGTCTGGCTAATGTTTTTCTGGTCTGGTGGAATATACTACTTAAAAGTATTGCACATTGCTTGAACCTAGTTAAGCTTTAGCTGGAAATGTTAGTACTTGAATAATAAATTCATTTTGTAACTCTATAATTCAAAACAAGACCAAGTTCTTTGTGATCAACTTGTTTCCTTCCTTGTGATTAATTTTCATTTTATTACATTTTTTAAAGACTTTTCTCTCTTGAATTCAATTTGTAATTTATATATTTGCTTCTCCTTGTATTGTAACCATCATGTTTTCTCCATTTACAAATCTAAATTTATTATTTCCGCTATTTAAAACCTGCAAGCATCACCCAACATTAATGCATTTAATTCCTTGTTTAATCCTCTTTTTGCTGCATTAAATCTAGCTGAAATGATTGCCCTTGTTCGAAGAATATAAAAAACCAGAGCAGATGAAATGCTTTTTAAACCGCATTAAATCTGTAGTTTATTCGTTTTTCAGCTGTCTAGCAATTGGCCGCGCCATTCAGCTGGCAGACATAACAAAATTTAAGCACCAAACTTGGATGCTGCCCAACTTTTAATGTGGTTAACGGGTGGGCGGATGAAGGGGCAGGAGAGCCAGAAAAAGGAGATACCCATAACCGGAGCACTAAAACGCTTCAATTAGCAAACGTTCGGGGAAACTTTTATCCCAGAACTTATGTCTGAACAACCCACTTTTAACCCACTCTCGATTGCAGTGCGAGAAAATCTTTAGAAATCTTTGATGATTCCAAATAATCTAGATAATGTTTAAGATCTAAGAAACATTTATGAAATATGGTTTACCCATAATAAATATCCTAAAAACTAGAATTTTCTTAACCTCTCCAATAAATTTCTCTCCCTGCAGGAACCAAGTAAACATAGCAAGCCATCGGCTTTGAGACGCACCCTTCAAGCCCTTCGCCAGCGTCTGACTAAAAGGAATCGCCCCAAACCGCCGGATTGGTTCCTCGAGAAGTTCTCCAACACCACCAACACGGACAAGATTGGCAAGGGCTGTCCGGCAATGGAGGACGCGGCCCTCTCCAGCGAAATCCGAGGCTCCAGTGTCCTGTGCAATCGTCTCTCCGTGGATCCCACCCTGCAGTCGCATTACAGGGTGAGTGAACTCGCAACTGGAGTTGCCAAATGGAAACTGAGTCACATTTGGCATTCCCTTGGCAAGAAACACTGCTTCTAGCATAGGAAACAAGAAGCTTAAAGTTGTAGACCAATTACTTAAACACACTTTCATTTAAAAGGCTAAATACTGACTAGATGTTAGTCTTAAATACTAATTTAAACTTCTTTTTGCATAGTGGCTGGCCATCGTTTCACTGGCGGTGCTGTACAACATCATCTTCGTGGTCGGACGGGCCGTCTTCTGGGAGATCAACAAGAGCGCACCGGCGGTGTGGTACACACTGGACTACCTCTGCGACTTCATCTATCTGCTGGATACGCTCGTCCACATGCACGAGGGTGAGCACCTGACCCGTCACACATCCTGGCACATCGCATCCCCGCACCGCAACCTCCCATCCCGTTCCGACTCCCGCTCGGTTGCGTGTTTGAGATTTGAGATTTACCTATGCAAATGAGACCGGCACTAAGCCGCCTTCAGACAATGGCAGCGATGCTGTCGGCAAAGCCATTTGCCACGCATATGAAACCCATTTCTGTCCCTGAATCCCACATATGTAGACGAGTCCTGCCAGCTCCAGCTCCGGGTGTGGGTACGGTTGCGGGTCCGGGTGGGGACTGTGGGAGTGGTTCAGTTGCCAAATGCAGGGGATAAGCCAACCTTGACATTTTATACAATGGCAACAAACGTTCTGGTACCCCTTAGTAACTGCTGTGAAAGGCATAACTAATTTGATGTCTGAAATGTGACAGTTATGGGTTAAATGTACTATACTTAGAAAAAATATCCTAGACTTCGATTTAAATGTTACAGAAGAGTAAGAGTTGGGTTTGCTTTCGAACTCCGAAACCCCAAGGAAACCATCTCAACTTTTCCACAAGTGTTTGTATTTTATGTTGAGCTTCCCTCTCCCTATTCGAGATTGCAATTTCCTGTCTGCTGCTCAAATATTTAGGTTTATTTTAGACTAATTAATGCTGGTCTGAAGTTCGTTTTTAAAGGAAGAATATTAGGGAGGGAATATTTTGTTGAAAGAATGTTAAATCATACTACCTTTAAAATGTTTAAGAATTCTTAATTGCATTAGAAAGTAACTCCCCCTTAGCATCCCAGGGTATACACACATTCATCAATCCCACAAGACCCTTAAAAAAATCCAAAGGACTATAAAAACTGTCGCCGCATGGTGCAGGCAAAAGGCATGACTGAAACAAAAGGAGGCACCTCCACCACCACCCGGACTCGGAGCGTGGCTCTGGGTCACCGCTACCACAGAGCGAGTCAAAGCCAAAGCTAACCCCCCTTTTGTGTGTCGCCTTTATCCTTGGCAGGGTTCCTGGACCAGGGGCTCCTCGTGCGGGACGCTTACCGGCTGCGCAGTCACTACTTCCACACGAAAGGCTGGTATCTGGACGTGCTGTCGATGTTGCCCACGGACCTGGCCTACATCTGGTGGCCACCGGAGACCTGCTCCAGCCTGTACCTGCCCTGTCCCGTCATCGTTCGCCTGAACCGCCTCCTGAGGATAAATCGACTGTGGGAGTGGTTTGATCGAACGGAGACGGCCACTGGATATCCGAACGCCTTCCGCATCTGCAAGGTGGTCCTGGCCATCCTGGTGCTGATCCACTGGAACGCCTGCATGTACTTTGCCATCAGCTACGAGATCGGATTCAGCTCGGACTCGTGGGTCTATAATCTGAATGGAACGCGGAACAACACGCTCCAGCGGCAGTACATCTATAGCTTCTACTGGTCGACGCTGACCCTGACCACCATTGGAGAGACCCCGACGCCGGAGAACGATGTGGAGTATCTGTTCGTGGTGGCCGATTTCCTGGCGGGAGTGCTCATCTTCGCCACCATTGTGGGTGAGTTTTTGGGTCCTTTTTTTTGGCGGAAGCAAATGAGAAAAATGCCCGTAACAAATATTCCTTAAGAACCATAATTTATTTCAAAGAAAAGTGCTTCTGCCCTCATTTAGGAATTATTGTAATTCCCAACAATTTCCCTTGGTACTTTCACAGTAGCTCCTGGTCCCAGGGTCTCAGGAATTCAGTGGGTCAGCGGGTGTCCCTGGCAAATCCTTTTCGGGCCCTCTGTTTGCGCCTGTTTACGCAAATATTTTGTCTGATCGTTTAATTGGTTCCAGAGTGACATCTGTGACATCAATGGGTATTAATTTACAGCCACGCACGTCAGGGTCGTTGGTCGTGTGGGTCGGCCTCCGCCTCCATTCCTCTCCGGCGACCCACATTATTCATTACGCTCCCAGTCTGTTCTATTCGTCTCGTTGGTTGCCATTTTGTTTTGTTTTGCCGGGTTGATTTGTTGCCTCCTGCTCCTCCTTTTTTTTGGCAAACGTGCCTTTTTATCATTTTTGTCGTCCTCCTTATCGCTGCCATTACCGTCCCCGGAGCAAGTCGCATTCCCGGCAGCTGCCAGACTGCTCGAAGCCTCACATTTCGCACCCACATCCACGACCTCGCTGTGCAAACAAATTTACTTACTGTGATGAATGCCGAGTTCGTTTGGACAGGACAATTTGACGGATGCACTGAGAGAAAATTAAAGTTGTTAACTTACCACAATCCCATATATACATATGCTTAGAGGCCAAGGAAATGTAATAAATATGCAGCGAAATTCATGAATATAAACTCTGTCAAAGCCAGACTTCCTTTTGAGGGACATTTTTGCAAGAGTCTATATATTTTTTTAAGTAAACTAAATGTTTCCTGTGTGCTAAAGGAGTCTAAAATTTTAATTAGTTAAAAAAAAGTGTCTCTTTCGCAGAAATTTCCAAAACCCTATAGCTTGAACTTTTTTATTTCTTCCCACATCTTAGAAGAATTAGCTGCTGATTATTCTTACAAGTGGTTTCTCAAATACTAAATATTTCTGATTCACTTTATAAATATTATAAATACGTTCTATTCAATTTAAAGTAAATTAATCTTGAAGTTATAGATTTTAGTAAGTATTAGTAACTTCATGCTTAACAATTTCATATTTATTAAAGAACCTTTTTAATTATATAATTTATTATTTTATTGGAGTTTAAGGTGATAAAATATTTGGTATATAATAAAATTCCTAGCGGAAATATAAAGCCGTCTATTCCTTTTGTTTATTTTGGTACCTCAATTTCTTTTATTATTTTAAGATATGTTTCAAAAATTGTAAGCTTCATTTACTTGAAAAATATTATCCTAAACTTTTTAAAGCCTCCTTAAATCGTCCTTCGACATTAAGTATTTGAGAGAAAACCTAATCAGAATCTATTTTTTGCCAAGTGGCCCGGAGGTCACTCCGCCATTCCACCCCGTTGTGCTCAGAGATGGGGGTGTGTGTGTGTGCGCGTGAGTTTGGCACCGGAAGTGCCGCCATTAGTCGCCTTTGTGCCGCATTATCCAAATGCCGGAATCCCCGAGTGGCACGGCACACTGGTGGCTTCAGTTTCATTGTACAAGCCGGTTATGAGGCGGCCAAGATGAATGGCCGTTCCGGCTTAGCCTGCCGCCTGTTCATTCATTAACCGAGTTTCCTTCTCTTCCTGCCCCTCCTCCAGGTAACATTGGCTCCATGATCTCCAACATGAACGTGGCCCGCGTGGAGTTCCAGAATCGCATGGACGGCGTGAAGCAGTACATGGCCTTCCGGCGCGTGGGGCACGAGCTGGAAGCCCGGGTGATTCGGTGGTTCGCCTACACCTGGTCGCAGAGTGGCGCCCTCGACGAGGAGCGAGTGCTGGCCGCCCTGCCCGATAAGTTGAAGGCGGAGATAGCCATCCAGGTGCATATGGACACTCTGAAGCAGGTGCGGATCTTCCACGACACGGAACCGGGTCTCCTGGAGGCCCTGGTGCTGAAGCTCAAGCTGCAGGTCTTCAGCCCCGGCGACTACATCTGCCGCAAGGGGGACGTGGGCAAGGAGATGTACATCGTGAAGCGCGGAAAGCTCTCGGTCGTCGGGGATGATGGCATCACCGTGCTGGCCACCCTGGGAGCTGGTTCCGTATTCGGTGAGGTGTCCGTGCTGGAGATAGCCGGCAATCGGACGGGCAACCGGAGGACAGCCAACGTGCGATCCCTGGGCTACTCGGATTTGTTCTGTCTGGCGAAGCGGGATTTGTGGGAGACGCTGGCCGATTATCCGGAGGCGAGATCCACGCTCACTCAGCGAGGATGCCAGCTGCTGCGCAAGGATGGGCTCCTGGATGAGCAGATATTTGCTGGTGAGTTACGAGTTATGAATTATTTATCATTTTTTTGGTCCTAATGAACTTTTACTGCTGGGGGCAAACACTTAATTAAATACTAATTCAATAATTGTTCATGAATTATTTAATGTGTGTTGAAAAACATTGAATTTAATTCTTGCTCAATGGGTTTGAGAGCGCAAAATAAATTACTATAATTTGTGGCCCACTAAGCCAAGGCAGTTATAATAAATCTGCTTTAATTTGTCGGAATTATGGCATAAATGTGTGTGTTTAATCATTGTTGAGCTGTGAAAATCGTTAATGTTAATGGAAATGGTTTGAGAAGTGAAGAATTGTTTGTGTTTTTCTGCGTATATAAAGGATAATTTAAAGGAATTCATATAAAGTTGTGATACCTTAGAAGTAACAAGAACATTTTATTACTAAGAAATATCTTGTTTTTTTTTTCACTTAACAATCAATAAGAATTACCCTAACAAATCAAATTCCCTTTAAAATTACATTTTTTCCAACTTTGCAAAGTTGTTAATTGAATATTGAAAATTTCCCGCTTTTTCAGACTCTCAACGTGTCCACGACAGCATCGAGGGCGGCATTGAGAAGCTGGAGCTCTCCGTGGAGAACCTGAACATGCGGCTGGCCCGCCTGCTGGCGGAGTACACGGCCAGCCAGGCCAAGATCAAGCAGCGCTTGGCCAAGCTGGAGATGAAGTGAGTGGCTCTAGCTTCCCCCTCGACCGACCTTAACCCCCCTAAATCTCGATTTCAGTGGAGGTCCTGGCACGTGGCGGCTGGAGTGCGAGCCGCAGACGCGAGTGCGCAGCGGACGACTTTATTCGCTGCAGCCGAAGCGGCGCCCACGTTCGCGACCCGACGCCACTGCCAAAAGCGGCGAGGCTGCCAAACAGAACACGCTCTAAGCCCCGGGAGAAGCCCAGGAGGGGCGGCTGGGAGGAGCGCCCCAACACCCCAAACCAACCCCCAACCCTTTGGCCAGCCCCGAGGCCGGAAAATAGTGATAAATGCATTAAACTTGCAGGAGTATAACCTTTGGCCCCGGGCCAAACTTTCCATGAATCTGTTTTTTCCCGGGCAAAGGTAAAGTTAAATCAATTTTTAATTTTTACAATTAGTTACGTTAGGGTGCCAGCGAGGCGGAAGGGTGCAGACTTTATAAATTTGTAAAACGATTCAAAACTGAATGTGCCTCAAAAACCAGTGTGTGCGTGTGTGTGTGTGTGTGCGAGTAGAGCTAGGTTAAGGGGAGGACCAGAGGACGGGGGCGAGGCAGGGAAAGAGGGCGAAAGTTAACCCGCTACGATCCAGTGTACATATTTTAAGCATAGTCCAATTTTACAAGCGAACAGCGAATGTTTGCCTAGGCTAGGATGTTTTTACACACGCACCCGGACACACACACCGAACCAAGGATTAAGTGCACCCAAAGGCATGTATAAACAGAGGATCAGCCGGCACACACACACAACCAACTGACCAAGAACCGTAGACGTTGCTGAAACTACTTAGGAGAAGGTTAAGGGATAAGCCAGCACCGAGCACGGTGCTGGCCAGGATTAGGTGGCATCAAACCGAACAAATCGAATTCAAAGAAAGCAAATGTTAACAAGCAAGCTTCCAAAGCTTCCAGGCCAAGGCAAAAACCAACACGAGAGGGGGAGAACAACAAGAAAAACAAAGAGGAAAACAAAAAACATTAAGCAAAAAGATAAACAAATGAAATGTATTTTTATATTAGTCCTAGACATTGAGTGTACGATGTATTGTCTATGTGTAAGTACGGCTAAAGCAACAGAATAAACGAGAATCGAGTCAAATTATGCCGAAGCACTTATGCCAGCGTAAACGTATCCGGAGCGAGTGTTTCACAGCTCCAGAGTTTTCCAGTTCTGGGTAAATGCAAATCGCCCACAGCCTCCGGCCACGCATTACCTCCATCGGATTTTCTCTCGCTCTCACAGGATTCTTTTTAGCAGCTCTAATGACATCTTCGAGGGCGTCGTAGACAAGAAGTACAAAACCCCAGAGGAAGGGGAAAACGCAAAGGGAAACTGTATATGAGGACACCCAACAAAGTCAATAAATGCAAACGCATTGGAGAAGATGACAGCGACACGCGTTGGCTTTTTGGGTGCGAGTTCTTTGTGAGTGTACAACGTACAACGTGGCGTATGAGCAATGCCAGTGCCGCAAAAAAGGTAAAAATAAAGGTTTGTAGAAGAAGTGTTAAGCGGGGAGCAGCGGAGAAACACTACACAAAAAGAAACTCCAAATAAAGTGTGAAAAATATGCTTTCAACAGTTGACCAGGAAAAATTCCGGTTTTAAGGCGAAAATTGTGCTACAAAATCCCTTTTCTCTCATGAATATGCGTTTAAAACAAATCAATACTTTTAATTTCTAATTAAATGCAAATAAAAACGAAAACCTACCACTTTAAATCCAAGTGTATCCAGTTGACTGAGCCAAGTGGAGCCATGTGGAACCCCAAAACGGTCGCATCATGCCGTAAGTGCAGTAAAAAATCAATTTTGACAAAATGTGAAAAAATACACTGGAAAAGCCTTAGGAAAATGAAACGGGAATGGGTACCGGCAACGAGATGTGCGATGCGGGGACGCCCCTTTAAAATCACTTGGGCGTGAGGCGAGGGGCGTGGCACGTGAACGGAACCGCTTGCTCGGTGAAGAGGCAGCGCGGTACGTTGGAAAATGACTGACAATAAAATGTTGACGCAGCCAAAGAGCATTATGGATACAGGGTGCTCGCAGGCGATTGGATTAAGTTGATAAGTCGGTCCTCGGTATGACGGGGGCCTGGGGTCCTGTATCCCGCCCAAAAAACACAATAACATTCAGGGTACCTGCTGGTCCTTGCTTTATTGAAGGCGCCGCGCGACGGGTCCTTTTATACAGCCTAAGCTGATTGATGCTGAGAGCCCTTCACTTCACACATCTGCATAAAATAAATCCTAATGTGCACAATGTTGGATTTAAAGTTATGAAAAAAATACAAATAAAAAGGTCGCAGTTAGATACTCTAACACCAAGCGAAGGGAGAGGAAAAACCACAAGTAAAATGCACTTTATTGAAACTTGCCTAATTTCTTAAAGCAATATATATATTAAAATACTTAAAAATTAATGAAATAAACAAATCCCATATATAATAAGTTTTCATGTATACCTGTAAAGGATCTCTTTTTTTTATATGATTTAAATTTTAGGTAATTAAATGGTAAGGGTTCATTCTCTTCCCAAGTAAAGCGTCACCAATCCATCAAATTTCCCCGAAAAGAGAAACCTTGATTGACAGCAGTTAAGTAGTCGCAGCCGTATGTGTCAGTAGGTTTTCTACTCACAGAGTAGCCTAACTAGGAATCACAAGCAGAAAAGACTAACCACATACATACAACGATTTTTTATACGAAACATAATGTCTATGTCTTCACTGAACAAAGTGCAAACCCTGCGCTGCCTGCAATGCATGAAGGAGATCCAGTGCTCCCCCGTTGACCCCGGCCAAATGGTGCTGCACATCCAACAGGATCATCCCGAGGTCTTTGCAGTGGCCAAGGAGAAGATCAAAAACTTGCACACGCTGATCGGAAAGGATTACATGGCAGAGGATCTCTCGGAGACACAGATGGCCAAGGCGACAGTGACCACTTGTAAGTGAGCAATTTAGGGAAATCTGTGAAGCACCTTCAGGTATCCATCAATTATCTAGACTTGGCCCACAAGAAAAAACACCACGGGAGTGCTTGCTCCATTAGGGACCGCGAGCCCGTTTCTGAACGACCCAGCCCCTGCTCCTCTTTTGCAGACAAGGAGAAGGTGACCCGCAAGCAGAGCTTCAGGGCATCCATTACCCACTGGGCCCCGGCAGAGGGCAACATCTTCTGCCCGAGCTGCGGCTTCAGCCAGCGGCCGGTGATCAAGACCGCCTCGGAGATGACGGCCACCGGAGCCCTGGCCACCTGCATCTTCGCCTGCTGGCCCCTGTGCTGTCTGCCGTTCCTGGAGAGTCGCGAGTACCTGTACTGCTCCAACTGCCGCGCTTTCCTGGGCATCTACGACCGCGAGAAGAACTGCGTGAAGCCCAGCAAGGAGTTCGTGGCCTCCAAGGAGGAGAGAGCCGCGGATATGAAGCCCGGCAAACGTGTTTAATATTTTATATTTCATTTATCAAATTGTTCGTGTCAGCAAGTAAGTGTAACGCAAAGGAGGCGAGCTTTCCGCGGAGCTTTGCCCTAGTCAATACAGAAACCACTTGACTTGCCTCATTGGTGCACAGCTATTTGGGTTTGGTCTTGGGCCTTTCCGGCCTCCTTGGCCGCCTTCTCGGCCCTCTTTTTCTCCCTGTTCTCCAGGATCTTTTCCCTCGACTTCTGAGCTCTTTCGGCGCAGTCCTTGGGACGTGTCTTCAGGGTCATCTCATCCACGGCCGCCTGCTTGCGGGCGGATCTCGAGAGGCAACGTTCCGTGCAGTTGACGGGCACAAATCTGCCAATGAAGCAGCCGCAGTGCAGACAGTAGTGGTTGATGTCCTGACGACCAGGCCATTTTTTACTAAAAAAAATAATAGTATTAAATCGTATTTAACCATTAAGTTGGTTTTTTTTTACAAACCAAAGTTTGGTGAATCCCAGAAACCTCTGCAGGCAGGTAACCACCTCCAGTTTCACCACGCTCATGCCGTACTTCTCGCAGGAGGGACACTGTAGCCAGGTGGAGTCCTGCTTGAGGTAGCCCACCTGCTGCTTGTGACTGACACTAATGGCCACAATCTCCGGCTCGTCGACGGTCATGGTGATGTGAGTTCTTTGGAGAACGAGCGGCGACTGAAAGCGAATTCGATTTAAAGAGATCAGAAGAGTGGAAAATCAGAGAGATCTCCCTTGCTCTCCGTAGATTCTCAGTTTTTCTCTAATTCTCTCGTTTGTGTGTCTCTCAGAGGCGTTGGTCGGGTAATTAAGTTAAGACATCGGAAATATTTAAATTACTCTCGATTACAATATTTTAAACGATGCACGGCGAGTTGAGTTGTATTTATATTAGGTTTATTATGTCTTACTAATTTTTCTTATGAATTATTTTAATAATCTCTTGAAATAAATTAAATACATTTATAATAAATATATAAAACTTGTTTTATTCATTAAAATCACAAGAAAAATCTATGTTCTTTAATTTTTTTTCTCTCCGTGTGATGATCAATGATCATAAGTTCAATGTGTGTATTGGATGACATCTTCCTTGGTTTCCTACAGCTGTGGCCGCCGGTACACGCCCAGGTATTCCCCACAGGCGCCACAGTGATGCCTCTTGGTGCAGCAACGCAGCCAGGATCGCACCACCCGAGTGGTGGCCTTCGTGCGGCAGTAGGGACAGGTGATCTCGTTGGGACCAGGACCCACGGCAAAGTACAGAGGTTTGGGATCCTGAGCCATTTCAATGGACGGAGGAGAGCGATGTTAACTGTTTCAAAAACAAACGAAGACTGAGGCCAGCGGAGAAGAGAATCGAAAACTATAAAATACAAATTAATTATAAGCAGAAAAGAGAACCCCAAGAGAAAGTAAGAGTAGAAATGAGAGAACGTGATTCAGTTTCTGTTTTATTTTGGTTTTATTTTCGCAGTGGGTGGGTGTTTTCTTGCCTGTTTTTTTAAATATGTGAAAAATGTGGAAATTAGTCGGTGGTTGCCTTTAGTTTCAGGGGTGCCCGGCGCTTCATGGAGCGTCCGAAGTAGCAGCCGCAGTTTCCACAGTAGTGACTCCTGTCCGTTTGCTTGCAGGGCACATAGTAGTTGAAGCAGCAGCAGCAGCAAAAGGTCCTGCAGAAGGACTTCCTCTATGAGGCATTTCTTTCGAAGATTAAATATCATTAGATACCCACACAAAAAGACAGCCCACAACGCGATTGATTTCACTGGCCCACCACTTGAGATCGTTCTGGACCACACTCAGATCCTTGATGCCGCAGGCGGGGCACTTGATCTCCACAGCCTCGCGGGGCAGATTAAGGAAGGTGCCCGTCAGCGGTGTGGCAAAGTTCTCGTAGATCTTACGCTCCCTCTGATCCTCCAGAGCCTTGGCCGCCCGCTCTCGGGCCTCCTGCTCAGTCTCCTTCTCCGGCAGCGTCGTCGTCATGGTTGCTCCGCAATTAAACTGAAAGCGAATTTCGGCCAGACAAACGGACAACCGTTTTGGATTTTGAAAGAGAGCCTGAGTTCACTGAGAGAAAAGTGCAGTTTTTTTGATACAAGAGTCTTCTCTATTTGTTATTGAAGACCCTTGTATCAAAATATCTCTTAAATTATTTAAAAACAAGAGTTTACTACCACAATCTTTACTTTTCTTTATTTTGACTTCATTAGAAACTAATTAAACTTTACTCTACTAATATAAATAGTATTCCAAATGGAATAATATATTATTTCCTCTCATTGAGTTTATGTTTCTCCAAGTGCTTTAAGAAATAAGAGCTTTTAAAGAGTCCAAGAGCACCAAAAGAGAGCGACAAGAGAATTGATTTACGGTGCGTCTTTAATTGAGTTAGATGCGTAATAGAATTATAGAACAGAAGTGAAATATTTGGCATTAATAAACACATTTTTAATTGATTCGATGAATGAACTATTTGGCCTTGCGCTGGATTCCCAATTTGCCGCCGCACGAACTGCAATAAATTCCCTTGGTCCACTCCCGGTTGCAGCCACACCAGGTGCAGACGCAGCAGATCCAGAAGAGCGGGAAGATACTGTCAATGATTAAGAAGAAAAAATATTAAAAATGAGAAGATGCTGCAGAAAATCACCAGAAATCTTCTCGCAGGAATCCCCTTACCAGGAAAGCAAACTGAGGCACATACTGGCATCCTTGCAGCTGGCTGCCCTCATCACAGCCGCCTGACTTCGCTCCCGGCACAGGGGACACTGCAGCTTGTAGGTGGATGGTCCCACGGCATAGTAACGGAGTCGTGGCTGCTGGGAGGCATTGGGAGCAGCGGGAACAGCTGCCTCCTGGGGAATGAGGGTCACCTTCTCCGCCACCTGCTCATCGATAAAGGGCACCAGGCCATCGTCCACCACCACATTGGCTATGATATTCCTGGAGCGCTCCTCCGCCGTCTTGGCGGGCACCAATCTCACCCGCAGCCTCTCCACCTGCTGATGCTGCTCCATGCTAACTGACTATCTGATCTCCGCCAGAGGCGAGACCCTGCCGGCGGAGAACGAAAGAGAGATCGGGAGACAGTTCGGTCGCTAAGAGAAACACTCCCAGAGAGAGGGGGAGAACAATGGCATGCGTCTGTCGATGACCATGGAGCCCATGATGTCATCTATTCTGTGCGGTGGCCCCTCAACCAGAACCAGATCGACAACCAAACATTCTGCGAATATTTGTTTATTCAATAAATGGAGCAGTTGGAAAACACATCAACCACATGGAAAATGTTTCGAAATCTGGGTACTTCCTTCAAATTTTCAATACTTTGGAGACTGGAAATATAGATATTATTTCAAAATTCATGTATTCTTAACCATATGGAAATCGTACTTATAAATTGAGACATAATCTTTGATATTTCGCATCTTTTTGTAGCTGTTTAGCCAAACAGGTTTTGTGTTCAATAAAATTAAACATTTATAAAGAAGAATCTTTTACTTATTATTTAATAACATTTTATTTAGATGGGTTAATACTTTCCATTATCAGTGTATAGTTTTTGTAAAACCATAACACGTTTGCCGGCAATCAGCTGCTAACTAGTTTTTGTTTATGTTTATGTTTGGTCTTGCTTTTGTTTATATACTTTACGCTCGCAATCTTAAGCTGAATTAGATGAGGAGAGAGCTTTAACTCAATAGTTTATTTAAGGTTTAAGAGAATATGGTAAAAACTTTAGTTGAAAAGCTTATAACCCAATCTATAATACCTTTTCATTTATATAATTTAAGCACTAGAAAACCTATCTATAATTTTACTTTCCAATCTCATTCGCTAAATATAAAATTATGTTTCAGGTAACTTACTAGACTTCATGAATTTTAGGGGGTTATATTTATTAAGAAATTCAGAAATATTAGTAAAATAATCACCATATATTTGCAATGCACCCTTAAATATATATACAAGGGTTTATCACTTCCAAAGAAGGAAAGTCATTACAATACTTTTCCTACTTTCTCTTGGTCAGACGCACTTTCAGACCCTCCTTGGTCACCAGAACTGGAGCAGCATCAAAGCGGAACTCCACCTCCTTGCGTGGAGCCTGTACCAGATCGAAATTGGCCAAGACCTTGGCCACCGCCACCTTGGAGTTGATCTTACCCATGCGGAGAGCTGATATACAATATAAATAAGATATAATCTGAACCCACATAAATATAGTGATCTCGATGCTCACCTATGCAGTGCCTGGGACCCTCTCCAAATGGCATATAAGCTGCCGGATCGTAGTTCATGTTGTCCGCATCAAAGCGATGCGGATCGTAGCCATTGGGATTGGGGAAATAGACGGGATCACGATGGATGCCAAAGAGCGAGATCAGAATGGGAGTGCCCTTGGTGATGGTATGGTTAGTGCCGGGAACGGGATAATCCTCAGTGCACTCGCGGTTCAGAAAAGGTAGCCCAGGGTATTTACGAATGGTTTCTGTGGAAAAAAATTTAGATTTAAAAATCATGTAGAAAATCATTTATAGATATGCTAAAAGTATGTAGAATACTTTTCCACACAATTTAAATAAATTTCCATCCTCACCCATAATGCAAAATTCCAAAAACTTCAAGTCCTGCACAGCTTCGTAGGTGAACTTATCCTTGGGTTTCAGGTTGTGCTTCTGAAGCACCGCATCCACCTCCTCCCGCGCCTCCTTCAACAGCTCCGGATACATGGACAGCTCGTACAGGGTGAAGGCCGAAGCGGCGGCAGTGGACTCCGATCCAGCCACGTAAAAGAGGAAAGCCTGGGCGGCAATTTTCTCAATGGACATCGACTTGAGCTGCTCCTGGGGCGTCTCTATGTCCCACACCTGATCGTCGTCCTCGCCTATTTTTCCAGTGTTACGCAGCCGGATGAGCAGTTGCAGCATGTCCTTGCGGACCACGTTATTCTGCTCCCGGAACTCAATGGTGCGCATCATCATGTCCCGCAGGGAAGTCAGGATACGGCTCTCATAGCCCAAGCGATTCATTAACTTGGCAATTCTGAAAGGAATACAAATCGCCAGAATAATTGTTATGAAATCTGTGATAAATTAAATTGGTAAATAAATAAGTATTGGGAAATTATAATTGTATAATTGTATAATTTTCCCAAAATAGGAAACTAGCATAGCTGCTTCTCACTTTGATTCTAAACATAAAAAAAAAGTTTATTTCACAATTTTAGGAAATGTGAACTTTAAGAATAGCTGTGTTCCAAAACTACAAAACTCCCTGAGTGAGTTCAGGCTATAAAATTCTAATTTCACAATGTATGAAAATTATTGTTTGTATACTTGAATTAAAGAAGCACTGGAATCAAAACAAAAAATCCGTTTGTATACGATTTCCTTCTGGCTAAGAAAATGCAAGCTCTTGAAATGCAAAGCAATCTAAATATAAATGCAGCCTTGGGACTTTAAGTGCCTCAATATTTCAGAAAATAAGTGCGTTGAGTACTGCACATGTACCCCATATATAAAAACACAACTATTACTCACATGGGACATATAAACATGGACATGTTGTGGATCTTGAGCAGCAGAGACTTGTCCCTATTCGCCGAGCTGCTGATATCCCGGAACTCATTTTCCGGATTGCTGAAGCTGTCGATCTCCAGGCCAAAGATCACCGAACCAATAATATCCACCGCATACGTGGTCATCACATCCTTGATCTCCACCTCGTCGCTCTGGTCCAGAACTCCCTCCAGATGCTGCACCAGCTTGTCGCCCACCTCGTCAATGGTGCCGAACATGCCCTTGATTTTTCCCGAGGAGAACGACGGCGTCAACTTGTGGCGAAGATTCCGCCAGGATGCCCCTCGCAGGTTGAAGAGATTGGCGGACAACGGATCCTTCTCCTCATCCACGTACACCCCGCGATCGTGGAAGCTGCCAAAGTCACTGGTCATGATCTGGCGTGCCAGCTGGGCATCACGAATCAAGATGCTCCGCTGGTTCATCATGTAAATTCCCACAATCTTTCCCTCGTGCCGGGCGTAGATATCGCCCAGGGCTATGCCCAAGCTCCGTTCCTGTTTCATCACCGTGTCCATTACCCCGAAGGGGATTACAGCCGGCTCCTCCTCCACGCCCAATCGCTGCCAGTGGGTATAGTGACGTCTCACATACTGGTATAGCAGGCCCAGGCAGAGGGGCAGCAAGAGGAGAATGATCCACATTTCAGGGACACTTTTTTGGGAAACCTTAAGTCGCTAGGATTCCTACGGTGGTGAAATTGTTTAGAGCGTGATCTTCTCCCCACAAACTGTACGAATTCACTGAAAGGGGCCTGGTTCCTATGGGTCTCTAGACCCTCCCGATAAGCACTACGAGCGAGTGTCCAAAGCAAACAACGATTCCACTTTGATGTTTTGTTTTTGCGATTTCGCGCTCTCTTCCAGAGGAACACGAACTGGAAAAAGCTTTCGGCTCTTTGGGAGGGAACAGGGCGAAAATAAAAGAGCGGAGAGGCTACCTGTTGATCAGAGAACCTACCTGCAATCATATTTCTTTAAAATCACACAATGCTCTGGGTTTGTTAATTCAGAAAAACAAATCATTTTTATAATGAAAACAAAAGCTTGGCGATTTAAAAACGTTAATCATTAATTAATTAAAATACTAAAGCATACAGCTTTCTATTAATTAATTTCCCAAAACAAATACCTAAGGCTCAAAATGTAATTTAATTAATTAATTTAAACGGTATTCTCTGTGGAAATATTACTTAAATATTTTATTTTTAATCATTCTCTTTGGCCAGTTTCGATTCCAAAGCCTTGCGCTGCCTGCCCAGCTTTTTCTCGTCCAACTGCTCCTTCTCCACCTTCCGGAATCTTTGCCAGCGTCCATTGTCCTCCACTTCGCCTCTTTGAAGGCGGAACAGGGTTCGCTTGTACCAACTGAGGGTGATGTTGCGTCCTATGAAGCAGCCGCAGGAGCTGCAATAATGATTGACATCATGTCGTCCCCGCCAGCTTATGGGATTGCTAAGGAAAATGGATATAGAAGAGTTATATCAGATAGATAGCTTTTTTTATAGGGGTATTATAGGTCAGAAATATAGTTTAGAAGAGAATAATAGGGAACAATATACTATATCTTAGTAAAAACTGATCAAGTACTCTTTAATAAGAGCCTCACAATGTTTGGTTTGCTTCTATTAACTTTGAGTTGATTTAAAAGACTAAAAAAGACTAAGTAGACAATAATCCAATTAATGTCAAACAATTAAGGAACCTAATATTCATTCACAGTAAAAATTTATAACAACCTAAATTCAGACACTAAATCGTACCAATCAAAATAGCCTCATAAAATGAAAGAACGTTCTGATAATTTATGAGGCAATCAGTCTAAAGACTTAATTAGTCTAATAATATTTTAAAGTAAATAAAAAGTAATTATATAAGACACTGCAATTTAAATTTAATTTCATCAATTCAATCTTATATATCTCTTCATTTGTGCCATCATTCTGACCTCACTTGTATATGAAAACCCACCAGCAGAGAAGCACATTCAGCGAGCAGGCAATCTTCTGTAGGACGGTCACCGCCTCCAGTTCCACGCGAGTGATCTGCAGCTCCTGGCAGGCGGGGCACTCCAGCTCCTGGGGCTCGGTGCTCAGGTGGCCCACCTGCGGCACTTGCGAGATGTCGCCCTCGAAGGCACTACCGTCCAGGCTCTCGGTGCTGGCCATAGCGCGGTGAGAAGGTAACTGAATCGAGAGCCCCCGAAAAATGTATCTGTATCTGCATTTGTATCTACATCGAAATGCGTGCTAAGAGCGAGCCAGAGAGTGGGAGCGATGGCGTTGCTTCTTTGGAGGCACCGCCTAACTGCCCGACCAAGTGATGATCGAATAATAAATTCAAGTGTGCGCTAACTTATTAAAAAATTTGACAACAGCTGCTGGTTTATTTATAGATCGTTAGAGAGCTACTACTAAGTGGAAGCCCGACTAAGTGGGACGCCAGTGGAAGCCCAGGTGTCCACCGCATCTGCTGCAGAAAACCCGCTTCGTCTTCAGGCGACTCTGGAGGCAGGAGTAGACAAGGGTCAGGGCGAAGATGGGGAAGCAGCTGGCAGGATTATATACATGAGTATAAAAAGGTAATAAAGACCAACTCGAATCCTTACCAGGACAAGGTGGACAGGAGACAGCTGAGCTGACCCAGAGCCCCGGTCATTTCCACAGTCTCCGTCTTGCTATTCTGCTGGCACAGGGGACACCTCACCTGGTAGCTACTCGGTCCAATGCTAAAAAATCGCACCTGCGGCTTCCGAGGACCTTCGTCCAGCGTGGCCGTGGTGGCCGCCGAATTGGTGTCCCCCACTCCCTGGAGATCCACCTCCAAATCCGCATCCAAGTCGTTCCCGCGAGACATTGCGACTGCCCCAGTCAAACATTTTTGGCAATTCCCCCGGCATTTCAATCGCAAATAAAGAGAAATGCTTCGATCGAAAGAGAAAAACACGGAGAGAGTAAATGCTGAAATCAACAATTCTGTGTTTTTTTCTTTTTCGGCCTCGGCTCTTCAGTCTCATCACAACGCTCATCTCACTCGCCGCAAGGTCAGCAAGAAATGCTTAAAAACTAAACAAAACAAATAATTAAATTCGGAGCACCCACTCCACAGTTCCCATGCCCCTTCCCCAGATGTTGGCCCCCTCGTCACTGTCTTTTCCATGCCCCCAAGAGGTAGCCACATTTGCCACAAATGACCCTGCAATCGTTGTTCGTGCGTCTCGGGCAGCAGGGATAAATGGGCAGCATGGCAAAGCAGCTGGAAATTAAAACGAAAATTTAATTATGTTATTTATGAAAATAAAGTTTGGGGAAATGAGGAAAAAAGTGAGGAAAACTAAAACCAAAATGGGATCTCTTTTACATTGCTTAAGCATGGAGTGCCTCAACTCGTAAATCTTCTTTCGCAAGTTTAAAAAGTTGTGATACTTAAATATTAAACATATTTTGGTTAACCTAACATATTTATTAAATATAGTAATTAAATATCAATTATTATCTTTAAAATCATAACATGCTAATTTGAATTCTTCATTTTTTATTCCTCACATATTCCCCCCCACTCATTGCCCCACTCACCACATGGTCAGCAGTCGCTCCAGCCGAACTCCCTGCTCGTGCAGCCGCTCGTTGCACTCCGGACAGTACATCTGGCGCAGGCAGCTTATGTTGGTGGCCGCCGGCGGCGGTGGCGATACCTTCTCGGCCAGCTGTCCCGTCGAGTTGCTCTTCCGGCAGAAGTACGTCTCCGGCTCAGAGTCCTCTGCATAGCCGTAGGGATAGCCACGGTGCGGGGGCGTGGCCAGGAGCAGCTGGTCCAGGGCCTGGGCTGAGGCCGATGGCTTGGTTTGGCCGCAACTAGGATTCAGATTGATCTCCACCAGGTCCGTGGAGAACTCCTCCTCCACCTCGGGCGCTTGCAGGTGGAACTTTAGCTGCCGGCTCATGTTGTCGAACTGGCGCGACCCGAGTTTCCTATTTGCCTATAAATTGGGTTATTTTTTGTTTTTGTTTTTTTTTTTTTTTACAATTGAAACATTGAAAACATCAAAAGGTGGCAGTTGTGGCAGGGAAGGGGGAGTCTGTGGGGGAAGCAGGGCATTGGAATTGGCTAAACCAGTTGTTCATCTGTTTTGTCAAGCCCCCGCCGAAGTATGTATTTGCCAAGCCAGTATTTGCCTAACACTATTTTCATGGCTGCGATGTTAACGGCTGCACTTGAACGGCGAGTCAATGCTAAAAGCTTAGGGTAAAGCTGCCTACGAGTGGGTGGTAAATCGAGCTTTTGGCCATAATAAGCAACGGTTAAAATATAGTCAGTTTAACCCATTGGGAACCAGGAAGTTGCAAAGGTATCTAAGGGTATCTACCCATCCCTAGGGTATTATAATTTTGGTAAGGATGCTTGAAAAGAAATGAAGGAGTCATTTCCGACCCTATAAATCGTGTATATTATTGATCAGCAACAACAGCCGAATCGATCTAGCCATATCTGAGGTAGTAACAAATTTTATCTATTTTTTTTTTAAATGTAATTTTTTTAAATTTAAACTTGATTTGCTAATTTGTCAAATTAATGAAAAACCATCACTTAAAAGTTTTCAGAATTGAAATTAATGCATTTATGGCTAAGTTATGATAGATTGCAAATGGCAACTGTATACAAACTTTAGCTCTTCGAAGTTTGCTCTCATAACATAAAAAAGGTAAAGTTCTTAATAAATGACAAGGTTCATCATACTTATAAAGGTTTTAAAAAGGTATTACGCTATAATATCTAATATAACTAATTGGTTTCTAAGTAAATATAAAAAATAATTATCGTGGTATATATTTTAAAAATATGTACATTAGTACATATGTATGTATATACATATTTTAAAATTTATAAGTAATTGGTCAGTAGAACGAAAGATTCTAAAAGCTCTCTTACATTATTTTTCTTAAATAAATGATCGTTCAAATGCTGCTTTACATATCTAAACAGCTTGAAGATACCTTTGATTGTATGCTCTATTTTACGTACGTATACGTAATTTTACGTACGTATACGTAATTTTACGTACGTATACGTAATTTTACAACGTATACGTAATTTTATTTAAAAATCTTGCATTGCTTATAAGAACCGATGTTTAATTAAATATTTTAAATGTAGGCTGGAGAAATGGCATTGTGCTGCTGAAACCGGTACAAATATATATCCCAGCCGGTTACGCACCTGCTGGAAAGATTAAAGTACAATTAGTATTCAGATGAGAACGCGAGAGCAATAACCTGTGGATATCTACTCTCCGCCCTTTGTTAATTCTCCAAAACAAATAGACCCGAGAATATCAATTTCCAAATATGCCAAGTTGTCACATCAACTAGCGCTTAATCATCGGCTATCAGTCGAGTGAGTCATCCATCTCGCATCTAGAGGAACATCGACGGCGTTCACTAAATCAAGTGCACAATAAAGAACATATCCGTTTATGAGTTAGACCGAAAATCCCCATTGTGGAGGAGCTATCACAGAGCAGCGATAAGATAGCAATCCGAATGTTAAGGTATTGCGGGAGCTCCAGCTCCAGTTCTCTCCTCAGTGCAGCGCCAGCCTTCGAAGCGATCGGTTCAGTTGGTTCGGAAATTACGAGAGTCCAGTAAATCCAGAGAGGGACTACAGTCATATAATTATGGACAGCAAGCAGCCTCCGCCGTACAGTGAGCAGGCCGGATTCACGCCCGCCCAGACCTATCAGCCCGGTGGCCCCACCCAGCCGCCGCTGTATCCACCGATGCCCCAGCCCCCACAGCCCTCCACGGTGATCATCCAGACCACAACCACCTCCAACCTGGTGCCCATCGGTAACGGTCCAACCCGCATCCGTTGCCCCTCCTGCCATGCCGAAGTCCTGACCACCGTAAAGAGCACACCCTCCGGCAGGACGCACTGCTGGGCCCTCATCCTGTGCCTGTTCATGTAAGTTAACGCTGTCATCTGATCGCACAGTTCTTTTTTTTATCGCCGCAACTGCTGCAGTTGCCAAAGGTACATACATAATGGCAGGTGGGGCGTAGCTAGAAAAAAATTAAAAGGGTGAACAAATCAGACAGATAGACATACTAAAATTATTGTATCAACAAAATATTTGTAGAAGAATCTTTAATTTAGATCTGAAAATATTAGGAGTTTTCTTTTCAAAACTTGAAAAAATTAAAATTACCTGAAAGTACATTTCTAAAACTGTATACTTTGTGTATTATATTTATTCTTGTTTCGTTTTAAACAAACACTTTATAGTGCTTTTACGTGACTAAAAGTAAATATTATTATTGTGTTAAGGATTTCTTGGAAAATTAATATGATTATATATTAAATATTTACATAAATTATATTTGCTTCATCAGAGCAATGAAGGATTGCAAAATAAGTGTATGATCTATAGCAATTACAAAACTTCAACAACTTCCCATACTCCACGACCTTATGTCTGACTTCACACATTCATGCTTAAAAATAGCAAATTCTACGCCCATGCCGAACACTTGCGACACCTTATCGCGAGTACAATGGGTCTCTATATACTAAAAAACATTGTTATCGCAACTGGAACTGGAGTTGAGTCAGATAGCGCGGCACTAATGGGGCCGGGCTGAAAACAAGAAAGCTGAGCGACTGAAACGGGTGCTCGGGGCCTTGTATTGTCCCAATTGGAATTAGTGCGGCAATTAGGAGGGTCCCCTGACTAACTAACTAATTAAATAACTAATTCCCCGAACCCATCTAATCGATATTTATTTCGATCTCTCCATATTTCAGCTGCTGGCCGTGCGTTTGCTTGCCGTACTGCATGGACTCCTGCCAGAATGCCAACCACTACTGTCCCAACTGCAGTGCCTACATTGGCACCTACGAGAACTAAAATTTAATCTTTAGGAGATCCCAACCATTAATCATGCCATATTTCAACGAAAAACTTTAAAACTGTAAATATATTCTTGTATAATCACACACATTAAACACGAGATCCGAACCGGAGAGCGGAAATGCGAATGTTTAACTTGGCCTGCTTACCTAACTTAATTACTGTGGCAGTTTAATCACTCGGATTGGTCATAAAGCACCCACCACACACACGCCAGCTCCTGATTAGGAGGAACTTAATATCTTGGACAAATTTCTGGGAAGGTTCAATGGCATTCAGTTACTCATAGCCACTTGTAGCTTGGTGATAATTGCAACTGTTTCCGTACCTGGATTATAACTGCCATATTGCAGCTTAACATTCAAGATTGATAATAGCGACAATGGTGTATTGATTATTACCTCACTAAGTATTTGAGAAATGATTTTAAAACGTTTAGATTACAGCGAGAACCTTCTCGATTCATAATCAGTTTATTTTATAAGCTGTTCAAATTAATATTAAATTAAAATAATTACACAAAGCTTAAGTCATTGCATTGGCATTTAAATTGTGTAAAAATGTATGGATATATTTATTGAAAAGGTCTACTAAAAGCCTTTTAATCACTTTCAAGTAATAGGGGAAATATATTTTTAAGCAATTCCAAGAAAGTTCAATGGCATCATACAAAAATTTCAGGAGTTTACAAATTAGTTTTGGACTTAAACACCAAAAACCACTCACAAATGTCTAATAACTGCTATTACCTGATTAGTAATCTGACAAATTCAAGGTGTCTGGTATGTAAACCCCGTTTTCTAACTTTCGATTTTTATTTTCTCCGAGAAACTTCATTACTCAGCCTAAGTCACTTGTTCTATGTGCATCGATTAGGCGCTGAACTTAAGATACTATTTTTAGTAACCAAATTAAAATGAAAGACTAAACATGCACAGAAAAAAATTATTTCAATATTTAGAGGAAACAAATTATGTGATTTAAACTTATTAAATAATATCTAGTATCGGAGCCTATGGATGGAAGCCTTCGAATGGCCAGAAAAAATATCTCGTGGCGAGAATTATCACGAGATAATCTCAATGAGATCAAACTTGTATCATTCTTTACATGTCTTAGGGTTTAGTTTTAGTAGTGCCTTCCTTTTGGGAAACCCATTTATGTGGTTTAATCTGAATTATCCTATTGTTAGCGATTAAAGTGTACAAAGTCACTGGAACGAGTGCCAATCGATAAGGTGCTGCAAATGACAACTCCCCTTACACCCCTTCCTGTTCGAAATGTTTTCATATAAAAAAAGAACTTGTCGATTAGTCAGAAATAAGATAACGAGTTGCGGTAGAATGGCAGTGTTATTAGGTGGCCGCCGATTTCAGTGCCTGTCCCGCCGCAAACATGAACACCACATGGGTGGGCACTGCTCCGCATACGGACACGGAACCGTCGCCGCCGCCGGACTGCGGCGTGGTGGTGACCCAGATACCTGTTTACACCCTGAACGGAGTGGGGGCGGGGGCAATACCCTTGACTGTTGGCTGGCAGAAGATGCGGGTGCGGTGTCCGTCCTGCAAGGGCGAGGTGGTCACTAGTCTGCTGACCTCGCCCACCCGGAAGACCCACCTGTGCGCCCTGACCTTGTATATCTGCTGGTGAGTGGGGGAGGGAGTTTGGCCGTAGCTGGACAGTATAAATAATTAATCTTCCCCATCAGCTGCTGGCCTTTTGTATGTTTGCCGTACCTCTTCAACTACTGCAAGAATGTCCAGCACTATTGTCCCAATTGTGGGTGCCATATAGGAACTTACACAATTTGAGTTGAGACTACTTCCAGGAAGTATTTACCAAGGAGGCTCGAAAACAGGATCTTTTGAAAAGTTAAGTTATCAGTAATATCAGAAAGGATTTTATAAAATAAATATTATATTTATAAAAAAAAAATCAATGTATTGCCAATGAATTTATTATTATCAGAAAAGAAATAAAAAAAGAGATAAATGAATTATATTGTTTCTTTAGTTATTACTTACCCAGACTACAGCAAGTTTCTTATTTAGGAGGACCTACTGTAAAGCACCCAGCTGACAATTACCCGCTGTTTCCACGTTTAAATTGCATTGTTATCGATGTAATCTATTCAGCGATTACTTATCGATAAATGCAAGCTCCCGCGATCGTGTAGTCGTCTCGCTTCAACGCGCAGCACAGCAACTGTTTTTTTTTATTGCCCTTTGAGAAGCACATGCATTTTGGCCCCGAAGCTTTCTACCTTTGTGTTGTTAGTCCATTCGCTTCTGTATTCACACCGCAAGCGGTGCCGTTGATCGTTGACTCAGAGCCCAAGCTTCGGGATTCCAAGAACTATAGATAACGCGGACTACAAACAAAAATGGACTACAAGCGAGTGAATTCTCCGCCGGCTTACTCGGATGACATGGCCACAGCGCCGCCACACGAGATAGAACACTCGCAGCCGCAGCACCTATATCCTCAAGTACCGATGCCTCAAATGATGCCAATGGTCCCGGCTCCAGCTCCGGCCCCACCACCGGTGAGCGTGGTTCATCACCAGACCACTGTTCTGGTGGACTCACCAGGCCACGGAATGATCTGTCCCCACTGCCAGGCCAGGATTCGTGTGCGAGCGGAGTACCATCCCACTGGCAAGACTTACTGCCTGGCAGCTCTCCTCTGCCTCTTTCTGTAAGTAATGCAATACAAACATATAAATGTGCATAGGTACATACATATTTATACATATAGCTGCGGTCAATATAATAGCACCGGAACACCGTTTTCGTCACCTTAAGTCAGACATATTTGGGGTACGACGATTTACGGTTGATTGAGCACGCATACAGTGGGCAATAAATAATTTGATTTAACTTTAGAACCTTTTAAAGACATGCCCACTGTGAATAAGTAATTCGATCTTCGTTAATTAGACTTTTTACAGAACGAGATTTATATAATTAATGCTTTACCACCTCGGCAAAACAAGAGGTAAATCCCTTTTTTTTATTATAAAGTGTCATCAGATCCCAACAAGAAATATAAATTACACCTTTTTACACTAAAGTGCTGATAAAGAAGCAAAGAATTGTCTCTTCTACCTCCTACCTCTTTCTGTTATCTAAGCTCAATTTGTTAAGGGCCCTTCCTGATATTAGTCATAAATAATCTATAAAAAAAAAAACGACAAGGAGTTGTTATAGAATGAATTCAATTTTAAGAAACGTCAACAAATGATAAACTGCACTATGTTTGTATGCATGTATGTATGTATATTTCACAGGAAATGGGTAACCGATTGTGTAAACAATACTTTAATATTTTCCTTCCCCTCCGATCCTCTAGCTGCTGGCCCTGCGTTTGCGTTCCTTGCTGCTGCAACTGCTGCTACGAGAATTCACAGTTCTGCCCCAACTGCAATGCCCGTTTGGGATCGTTTTGAAGACGTCAGCGAAAAATAATCGCCAAACTATGCACAAACTCGGCTACATATTCATCCGAATATCCTCAAATACATTTGTATGTAGAACATACATATACATATGTATTTATCAGATTTAATGGAGCACTTAATAACCATAAGCATTATAATCATGTAATTAACTCATCATATGTATAACAGAAAACCAAATCATCTTAATGTTACTATGCTTTCTGCTTGCACAGAAAACAGTAAACAATATGAGCAAATAAAGTTTTCACAAGGGAAGCATTTCGTGGGGTTCCCCATAATTGTCTTGTTCTTCCTGTAGGTTTCTTTTTTTTTGCCTCTGGTAACATTGTGGCTTGCGTTGGATACCTTACGTGACCAACTTATTTACACCTTTATAATTTTTTATTTTATAATACTTAAATTACCATTATTGATGTGTTAAAAAGATTACGACAAACTAAAATAGACTAAAAAGTCTATATATTTATGTACATTTTGTTTTACTTTATTTTCAAAATGGTGGAAAAATAATCGATTGTGGACTTTTGATGATATCGATATATCGGTAAAAGACTTACAGCTCTAGCTTCTGGCGTCCTCTAATAGTAGTCTCGCTCTCTCCCAAGCCCAAAAGAGGCGCGAATTTTCTATTTGCAAGTTGCAACATTCGGCTTCTGGAGTATTGAAGTTGTATTAACATCTCATATTTGTCAATATGAGTTACCATCAGTTGGATTCGAAATGTGGGGACTCCCCGCCTCCATATTCCGATGAACTTGCTGCCGATTCACCGCCGGAGAGTAAGCTGAATATTCCGCCACCACATGGCGTATATCCGCAGGTGCCGATGCCCGAGCAGTTGCCACCAACTCTTTCACCGGTGACCGTTGTGCACCAGACCAGTGTTGTGGTGGACACCACCGGAGGGGGAATGATTTGTCCCCACTGCAACGCCAGGATCCGGGTTCGAGTGGAACGCCATGCCACTGGAAAAACTTACTGCTTGGCCTTGATGCTCTTCCTTTTTCTGTAAGTGTAAAATCTAAAGATCTTCTGCTCTCAGCTACAGTAATAATAACATTAAACCGGCAAAAAATAATAAATAACTTGTGAATGCTGGAAATATTTCAATATTTCTTGTGAAAAAAAAAATGTCATTTAAATTTAAATAAAATGTGCCTTAATGTTGTTATTTGAACTGTGTATGTGTAAAAAAATTCACTTAAAATGTGATATTGTTCATGATAATGACCGAATCGTGCCTGGTAAATAATTCTCGATTTTCCCTCCCATTCCCCCAGATGCTGGCCCTGTGTTTGTGCTCCCTGCTGCTGCAACTGCTGCTACAAGACCTCCCAGTTCTGTCCAAACTGCAACGCCTGCTTGGGATCGTTTTGAAAGCGTCAGCGAAAAATACTAGCTTCAAAAGACAGCTACATACAAAACATAAAATCCAAGACATAAACAAATAAAGCTTGGCCAAGCGAGGCATAATTCAAAAATTTCATTATCTTAAAATCCCATGAGTTTTGCTTTGTGGTTCCTTTTGTATCTGCAATTTCCGCTATACAAAAAAGTATATATTTCTACATTTATCCAAGTACGTATCGAAACATCATATATGTATATATTTTTAATTGTCGGGGGTACCATTAAATCTTTAAGAAACGGACGGCATTGTTGGATGCCCTTATATAGAGTATTTGGGTTGATGCGCAGGCACAACGTTCGTTAGCAAATAAACAATAAAACAAACTATTTTATAAATAACAAAAATTAAATGCAATATAACAATTACAATTACAAATGACCGAAAATATATTTCATAAAACCATTTTAAACAAAGCCAATTAAAAGCACATTAACTTTTAACGACGAGATTTTTTGGGCAGCTGAAATTCTTTATAGTCATGCTCTCCATAGCAGAGGTCGTTCTGATCAGTTGCCTCCCTTGGAAGGCTGTGAGTAATCAGTATATTAAATATATTTTAATGAAAACTAAAATACTTCGTATTATTTAAAGCTCTGTGAACCCTCTCTTGTATACAAAATGAAGAATATCGAGTGCCTGACTATTCCTGGCTATTCGGCCAACGCTTCTTGCTTTATAAAGGCCGTTAATTGGAACAAGGCAGTGGCTCAAATGGACGTGGATCTCGCAAGGCCACTTCATAATATATCAGTAAGCTAATTGAAATAAAATAACTCTGTCATCCCTTTTCAATCTAATTTTCTATCAGGTTCGGCTTCAGGTATTCAAAAGGGACTACTCCAATCAGTTTCAACCCTTTCTTATCGACGTGAAGATCAATGTATGCGACGTGCTATCAAGACGAAGCTTTGCACCATATGGAATAATCATAGTGAAGATAACCCAGCGGTTCTCAAACTTCAATCACAGCTGTCCCTATGAGGGCCACCTAATAGCTCGCGACGCCTACATAGACGAGTCCTTTATGCCGATCAGTCCTCCATTGGGCTTCTACAAGCTGAATATCACTATAATGGAAAACTATCCCAGTAAGCCAGCTGCCCATGTAGGTGGCATTATATGGTATGCTCAGGTTATGCAGCCGTTCAAGAAAAGGATAAAACATAAAACCAATGCCTAAGATTCTGCAGGATTGATAGCTCTCAAAATAGTGTGTTCTGCTTAAGCATATGGAAAACTAACATAATAAAACTAAATGCTTATTAAAAGGCAGTTATAGTGCAACCCTCAAATGCTCCGACCATAGAACACTAGATACTTAAGTTACTGCATACCTTCAGGTAGCAAACAAACCCAAACAACAATTGTATTTTAAAATAGTTGTGCTGAATTAAACATCCTTCAAGAAATTACCTATATGACTTAAAGAATATTAATTCAATATTTGTATGGCTCTCTCAATTTATTGTTGTGACATAAACTAAAGAGGCCTCCTGAAAGGGTATACAAACACATCCCCCCGAGTACGAGTTATCAAAGCTCTGGATCGCTGACTTGGAATTCATTTCATCCTCTGTGTTGCTGGCAACATTGCTGCGGCAGCATTCCGACTTTTTCGAAGGAAAATTGCCATTCGTCGTGAGGCTTGTCTTTGTCGGGTGAAAATCGCGGGTCGCAGAGCACGTTCGTTGCTCCAACAGTGCGCAACAAGTTCTGCGAACTCTCCGGAAATCGGCAGCTTCGGGTATCCGTTCAAACCACGACGCAGCGCAAACAAGTACGTGAGCGAGTGAGTCAGTGTACGCCGGACCAGAATTTATAAGTGCAGACAGCGTACAGTTGGCGCGATAAAAGCATCCATCCGAATTCAATGTCAAGTTCAATCAAAATCCCATATTGAGAGATATATAGAGGAAGCAAATCGGACAACGCCTCGAAGAAGATTACCACTCGTTCGCATATATCTGTGTGTTTATTTTGAGGGGTAAACGGGTCCAAGGCACGCACAACGGCGGGTAGGTGGACTCCTAGGGGGCAGGATTAATCACTGGCGCCGGACACACCCTTAGCCTTATGATGATACTGTGCCGCGGCCGGCCAAGTGTGAATATAAATAGATTGTGTTGATTTTGGGCAGGGTCTTGCGCCTGGAATTGTATACAAATTGGCCAAGTGCTCGTGCCGAGATGATGGATAGAACAGGGGCCAGGGGGGATGAGCCCAGTATGACGGCATCGACATTTGGAATTCGGCATTCTACTTGCCACATGGCGGCACTCCGCCCTTTCGGTTTTTGTCTACCAAGCGGATGACCTCACACATTGCTCATGTATTTGAGGGGGAGGAGGGTCCACTCCGGAATGGATTGTACTGTTCATGGCTTGTTCTGCTTGTTCTGGCGGAGATAAGGTCTGATCATAGCCCTGGTGCACGGCAATTAAATAGTCCCGAATGCACAACCTATTTGGTGCTCACTTCATTAATATCCGAACTGCACGCGAGGTGTGCAAGGTCGCCCCTTAACTCACCGATCGATATTAGAGTTATTATAAATCGTGTTTTATTTTTCTGTTTAACCCGTACAGCTCTACCAACAAGCAACATGTCCACCTCAGTCGGTCCCGAGCCCTGCAACCTGGTGTGCCCCAACTGCCGCCAGCAGGTGACCACCCGCCTGGAGCCGAAGGCCAGCACCAAGACGCACCTGATAGCACTGATCATGTGCCTCACCTGGTGAGTTATCTGGATCTTTGTCCTTCTTAAATTGATTAAGGTTAAAGTATATCCTTCTCGTAGCCTCTGGCCCTGCGCCTGCTGCCTGTACTGCACCCAGTGCGCCAGGAACACCAACCACTACTGCCCATCCTGCAACAACTTTGTGGGCACTTATGAGCGCTAGACAGGATCTTCTGCCCAGCCGGAAATTGATGCATTTGCCTAGCTCTAGCAGCCATGTTGAAATGCAGGACGAAACTTCATACCAATTCCGTAGTTGCCTCTCTCTCCCCCACACACACATTTATTCTTACGCAATATTTTGATGTCAGGCAAAACATTGTTGTACCATTTTAGGCTCTTGTAATCCCAGCACAAAAATAATAAAATCGATTCAAGGAAGAAAACGTTGGGTATCCTTTGGGAGATTTGCTGTAGGTTTTCTGTGGAAATATCAATAACACAGAGATTTTCGTACAGTTTCAATGAACCATTTTCTTTAGAAATATGAAATGAATAAAAACTGCTCATGTGAGGCCTTAAAAAGCTATTTAATCAAGGAATAAAATAGAAAATGAAATTAACTTCAACTGCGTAAATGTACAAATTCATTAACATTTTGGGTATATTTAATTCCAATCATATAATTCTATTTTATGGATAAATTGATTTTGTTAAGAATTTTCCTAATGACATATAGATCTTGGTTAAACTTCTTTATACCTGTAAATTAAATTTATCTTTATGGAATTCCTAAAGAGAATTCCCAATTATTTTAAGTACCTAATTCACATCATCAATTGGTAAATGTAAGTGCAGCCTAATAGCTCAAAATTAGGTGAAATGTGAGGACATTATTTACAGACAGCCGCCTGCAAGTCCATTCGGTCTATAAAGGTATGTCTAAGGTTTCCCTTGGTTATATCTCTAAATAAAAATGGATCTAAAAGGCACGGAATTGCGGTATCTATCAAAACCGGAAGTGACTAATACTCCTACAGCTCAGCCGAATTCTGTTGTGGTTATTGCTCCAAATGGTATACAAAAATATCAAGAAGTAATTCTTATCCCATGATTTAAATATAATCTGTACTTTTGAGGTGGCAATCCAAGCAAACTAGGACCTGTGTCCCAGCTCATGCAGTGTCCTCACTGCGGCAGGATGATGGAATCCCGTTTGGAAAAGCGCGTGACCAAGCAAACACATCTTTTCGCCCTTGCCCTTTGCCTAACGGGGTGAGTTTTTCATATAAATTGCTTAAGACATGACACACCCAAAAGGGTAGTTAATTGTTTAATTAATGCTATCTTTCATTCACGAATACCAACTGAACTTTGTAAATATCGCCAAGACAGGCTTAAAGCAAACAAGACTTTGTTTACACCATAAAACTAAGAATTGATATTCTATTTCGCAGACTTATATGCCTGGCGCCTTTGCCGTATTGTTTGAAGAGTTGCCAGAATGAAGACCATTTTTGCAGCGAGTGCAATCGGTTTCTGGGAAACGCCCACTAATAAACAACAACAAAACAAATAATTAAAATCTCTTTTATTCTAAAAGTCTACGAGCAGCAGTTTGAATTGCACAACACAGCGATAATCGCATAATTATCAATCGCACATACACGAAGCAAGAAAAAAACCCCCCTTTTGGAAACTGAGCCAGGAGAACTCCATCGCACTGATGTGTTTGCACCGAGAATCGACGGCCGAACTAGTAGCCAAGTATACCTACCACATCAGTTTCGTGTCGAACTCCGAGCGCATCGCACCTCGAGCGGAACTACCAACAAGTCGCATAATGGAGAAGAACATGGCATACAGTCGGGAGGAGCCTATGCCACAGGCGCCGCCATCCTATGACAACACCCAGCAGATATATCCACAGGTGCCGATGATGGTGGCACCGGCCCCCACTGTCCAAGGTGAATAAGGAAACTGCGTCTTTTCAAATTGTGAAAACATCAAACTTCAAAACGAAATAGAGTAAAAAGTGTGTTTGTGTTTTTTATGATTATTTTGAAAATGTGCCTAAAAACGAGCATACAAATTAAGTATGTCACGCTTTGAGTGTAAACCGAGTATATTTTTTTATACCTCCGCTCATTTAAATTCACTCATAGCAAACATTTTTTTAATATAAAGAATATTTAATACCAATAATTGATAATTGAAAATAAGTGGCAAGTGGCTATTAATCGGAAATGTAAAGTAAAAGAATTAATTTATTTTTGTACAATCCAGTAACAGGATTATTTTGCATTGATGAATGTAGAAATGTATTATTTATTTCAATGACGCAGTTACTAATCCATTTATAGTAGTTGTTATGCCAAAGGAACTTGCATCCTTTTCCATTAAAACTACTTCCTACGTTTCCTGCCTTGATCAAGATATAACTTACAATATGAGTTATAGCAATATAGCAGCAAGAAATATAGATTTTTAGTTGCATTAAAGTAATTAATGAAATTCCCGTGGCTTTTTTCCAGCACCTCAGCCGAATGTACTGGGTGGAGTTCCCTGCATGGCCACCTGCCCCAGCTGCGGAGCTCGCCGGCAAACTAATGTCAACTTTCAGGCCAGCACCAAGACCCATTTGCTGGCCTTGCTCATCTGCATGATTGGGTATGTATCTCATTGAAAGTCATACAAAATATAGAATAGAATTTATAATCTGATCCTTCCCCAGGGGCATTTGCTGTTGCTGCATTCCCTACTGCACCGACTCCTGCCAGTCGGCCAATCACACCTGCAGTGGCTGTGGAGCTTATGTGGGCACCTACAATAACTAAACAGATCAAAAAAGAGGGGAATCACTCCAGTACTAGTGCATGGCACCAACAAATATATTCTTATTGCAAAATTACTTTGAATTTGTGGAATTTATCAATAAAAATAAAAAAATAAATATGATCTATATATGTACATGTGCACCACACTGAAATGAATAATAATCAAAGTAAATAAAAATAAAAAAAACTTGAAATTCTTATGCTTTAGATTTCATTGCTTAGTATGAAAATATATATATTTATATAGAAAATGCGCATTGAATTCTGTCGTAAGCTCCTCGAAAAAAGCGCTTGATAACGACTCGAGCTTATCAGCTGGGTTTGAATGTTTCTCAGAATTTTGGAAGACAGACTTGAGCGGTAGTAGAGCTTACGACTAGTATTGAAAAGATGTCGGCCAAAGGCAGTCAGGCGGATACAAGGCGATCCCCAGAGGTTTACAGAAGCCTGAGTGAACCGGACCCAGAAATTCCAATGGCTAACCCAAAAAGAGCCTCCTCGGAGGGATCTCTCATCTCCAATGACCTCAAAATCTCTTGGCATCAAAAATGCTTGTTCAATCTGCGGTAGGTTCACTATTCGTTTTCTTGTTTGTTATATTTGTTATTATTTTATATGAATATTGCAGCTCCCTAAATTGTTTTGGCAAACCTATGGAACACTAAGCTTGCTATTAAGGTGCTGAATACAAGACTATGTGATTTATTTATAAATCGAATCCAAATTGTGATTAATCACTTGCAAAAAATTATATCTTATAACTGCCTCAAGAAGTAAGTTGTGAGTCATACATTTTTAATATTTAAAATGTAAATAAAGATATCAACAACTTATATACTTTTCTTATGGTGCATATCCCTGAATAATTAAGTTTTATACCTTAATTATTTAAGATTTCTAATGTATTTCAAATTGTAATAAAAAAAATGTAAATCCGGCATGAGGTAATGGGGTTTTCTCACGCTGAATATGCATAGGATTTTCCAGATTCAACAGGTTTTCAGAACAAATCGTATGTTTAGCACAGCGAAAGTTAAAACACTCAATTAATTCCCCCCATTCTCCATGATATTTTGTATATATTATTTCAATATATTTATTATACAGGTACATCGATTTGTAATATGTTTATATATATAGAAATTTGGTAATGTAAAATAACATCCGATGATGAAATTTGCATCATCTTTAACAAAAATACTGGTCCTCATTTTTGCCATTCTTGAAATTCAAAAATACGATTTCAAATATTTTAAAATTACTTTCTCTCTCGCCTTGTTAAGCGACCTTTGTATTTCCAAACGGAGCTCTCTATTATCTTCAGGAAATACATTCCACAAGCGATGCCCCCCAGAATCTGCATCAGTTTCGCACTCGACTGCGTTTATTGCAGCATAATGCTTTGAGCTTTCATGACTCATACCCAGGGCAAATCATAGTCTTCGAGGAAAAGAATGTTTCTCAGTGAGTAAACAGCGCTTGCAACAATAAGAGGTTGCAATGTCCGAGAACCGGAGCTGTCCCAACTGCGATGCCAGGCCCATGATTCGCGAAAGATACTTGACTATATCTCGATTCAAGAAGCTTAAAATGGATATCGAGTGAATTATAAATTTACAAATTTCCTAAAGATTTATTTTTAAAGTTCCCCTTGTTTTTTTTTCCTTAGAGCTGTGTGCTTCTGTCGCTGGTATTGTCCTGTGGGCTTGTACAAAACAGTGTTCAAATGTCGCTCCTGCGGCTGGAAGGGCGATCCCGACGATCTGCACTGAAATGAGCCACTCAAAAACATTAACAAATACAGAAAACAATTGCAGTATCAGCTTTTAATCAGCTGTTGCATTTGCTGTCTGCTGAATACTCAAAAGTTTTGAGTCAAAACAATGTAAAAGTGAGAGCGAACTTCGAGACTCATAAGCTCTGAGCTTTACAGAGAGAAAAATTAGGCATGTAGAAGTGAAAATTGTAAAGATTTATATGTCGTAAATATTATGTAAAATATATAATGATTAATACAGATTATTTGGAATTTTGTATGAAGAATTAAAGGTTAACTATTCACTCAATTGAAGTTAGTTTTTTTGGCAATCTTTTAGTTATCAGACTGAGACAATGAAATTTTGTGATTTTCAAAATAACCTGTTCAATTGTACGGCTTAAATTAAATAAATAACAAATTCCTAGCTATTAAATGAATAAAGTTTTACACTTAACATTTTCTGTAGCGTCTTACACTTTCATTTTTGTTTGCTAATTGAGTTGTTCAACCTGGTAAGCAGGTACGTAAATAAATAGTTTCGTATGGTTTATTATATCTAGATAAGCCGAAAAGCTGGCTCTTGAGAGAGCTTTTGTTGCCAGCAACACACAACACCAGCAGCAGCAGCAGCAATGTTGCAACTACAATAGCAAAAGCAGCAGCAATTTGTGACGAAAGTTCGAGGCCCGGCCTCAGTCCCGGTTAGTCATCGGTTTGCCAGAGAAGATGCAGTACAACCAACCGCCGGCGGGTCCGACGGGCTATCCCTATCAATCGCAACCACCCAGCTACGAGCAGGTGGTACATGTCCAGGCACCAGTTCGAGTGGTTCACGGCGCAGTTCCACCGCCGGTGGTGATCATACAACGTGGGTTTGGCATATATTATAAATATAGAGTGGAAAATGTTGAAATTAGTATAGATTCTAAACAATAATGTTGAGTAATAGTTAAATGTAATAATAGTTTAATAAGATTAGTTCTATTTAAAAATATGCTTTAGTGATCAGAGAATCTTTATTTGTTAAAAAAAGACTAGGGTTCGAGTTACACCAGTCAGTTTCTTACCCATAAAAACCCCTTTAAGAACCTCTAACCTCCTGACCAATAGATATTCCAATTAATCCAATTTACAGACCAATCTGGACCGCCCGTGGGTCCCGATCCCACCTTCGTCATGTGTCCTCATTGCCATGTCCAGAAGCTGACCCGCGTGGAGTACTCGCCCAGCGTGAAGACCCACTGCATGGCCGCCCTCATCTGCTTTGTGGGGTAAGATATGGGAGTCTGGGAGATCTTGGGATCTCTTATCAGTGCACACCTTATCTAATCGGGAGCGGAAATATCCCCAAACAGCCTCTGGTGTTGCGTCTGTTTGCCCTACTGCTGGCCCAGCTGCATGAATGCGAATCACTTTTGCGGCAACTGCAACAAGTTCGTGGGCGTCTACAGCAGCGATTAGCAGGAGTTCCTCGGAGTAAACACAACCAGCCAAAGACGAACCGAACCCGAACCCCATCGAACCCATCACCACCTCCATGCAAACACCAATCATCGGGAATGCGAACATTTTTGATCAGGTGTCGATGACAGACGAACCGAATTCGCTCCGTAGCAGGTAAACAGTCGGTCCGCGGCGAGCTTTGGGCTTTCATTTGATAAGAACAATAGCGCGATACGGGCGTTCTTTTTCCACGGCATTCCCTTGAGTCATTTTCCAGCGATTCACACACCCAGAAACTACCACTGACAATATGGAGAAAGTGTATCCCGCTGCCCCTTTGGAGGCGCCCAAGGGCTCTGGAGATGTGGAGGCCAGCTCCATCTCCCCGGAGCACCAGCAGCTGTTGACACAGCCGGCACCGCCGAGCTATGACCAGGCCACAGCCACTCCGGCAGAAACCACGGGACCGGGAGCAACTCCAGCAACCACCACCACCCACCACACGGTGGTGGTGGTGCCCAGTTCGCCCTACGGCCCGGAGCCCATGGACATTCAGTGTCCGTACTGCCACAATCACGTCCGGACCCGGATCTCCTACAGGCCCAACTCGCGCACCCACCTGATAGCCTTGATTTTGTGCCTCTTCCAGTGAGTAACTCAGCTATCGCATTTAATGTTCCATTAACACTGAGGGAAATACTCACATAAAGTGTGGGTTTATTCAATTTAATTTTAAATTAAAAATAGATTGTTGGGGTAAATGTAAAATAGAGTTAATGTTGATAGTTTGGTTTTCACTATTTATTTCATATTAAAAGTTTTAGTTCAGATTAAAAGTTTTAAATTCATTCATTCATTTAAATTTATTCATTTCACTTATATAAAATAGAACGTAATATTTCTGAATTATAAAACTAGTAGAAGAAAATTCTATTAATTTTTTTAAAACATAAAATTATCCAGTCATTCTCTTCTACAAATTTCTCGAAATGTTAGGGTAATTCCGTTGAACGATTCGTGTGTTTACCTTTAGAAATAAGTTCGTGGTAAGTTCGATAATTAAGGTGATTGATATAAATAAAGCCGGTATGGCAAACACTATAGGTATTTTGTCATTTGATTGCCGGCCTTGTCCTGTATTTCACACTTTTATTGGAATTTGGAAATGGGAGAAGGAGATATGATTTATTATTTTATTGTTAGGAATTGAATGTAACAGACTTCTCAATATGGATTGTGATATAGGAAAGTAAGATTACTCCCTAATAATAATAAGTTAACAAAAACGTATGTTCTAAAACATACCATAACACATTTTTTGGTTAATATTATTAATCTACATAAAACTATAATAGAATAATATTTATGTTTTTAAGATCAAAATGTGATTCGCTTTATTTAAACTACTTTTAATATTTTTATTATTACTAAGTTATTTTAATGTTTCTCAACTTCAAGGTATTTTTTTCCAATGTATTTTCGATTTCCTCTATGACTAATGTCCATTTCTTTCGCTCCCATTACAGGTTGTACTGCTGTGTGTGCCTGCCGTACTGCATTTCCAGTTGCATGAATACGAATCACTACTGTGGCATGTGCGATCGCTACCTGGGCACTTACAACCGCAAGTGAGCTGCGGAAGAGGGTTTCGGCATCGTCTCGTCACTCCATTCATGTTAACACATTTTCTTGTAATTAGTTAATAAAGGCCTGCAAACATTCATATTGCAAAGGCTTCAGCTCCAGTGTTTCGCAGTCGAAGTGGTTTAAGAAATGAATAATGCTTTTCGGTTTTGCTTATCAATTTATTTTATTGCTTTTAATGGATTCTTATCTGAGTTTGGGGGTTCACATGAATTTACTCTTGGGACAATACGTAAATAATTTATGTTATTATCAATCAAACAATTTATCAAAAAGAAATTTATTTTTGAAAAAGGTACAAATGTCAAAAATGTTATTTATTAAATAAATGTACAAATAATAATAGTTTGGCACAGAGTTCCGTAAAGTTTTTAGTCAAAGGTTACTCGCCATAGGAGCTAAAAAAATGAAAAAATAATTTAAATAAACATATGATTGCAATGCGAAGTTCCTACTATGTCAAGGATAATAATTTTCTGCGTACTTACTGGAACAACCAGAGAATCCAGACGTCCATTTGCGTTATATTTCCATTTCAACTTTAACCTGAACTTCTACCGAAATCTCCACCTTGACGGGTGGAAAGGGAAGTGGACTCGAATTGGAGTCGAGTGGAATTGTGGAAAAATACAAGGGTGGCGGCGAAGAGATAATATTTCCCATATTGCCTTGGGAGATAATTTTAAATAATAAAATCAAGAAGTTATAGTCAATATCTCTCACTTGTCTCTAGTCGATTTGCTGAAATCCGTATACTATATATATTTTCTTTGTCGATCTTTCTAATTACTAATTTTAGCCAAAAACCTCGGTCAGAGAATGCAATCTAAAGTGACCTTAAAAAATACTAAACGAGAATACATTAAATATGTAAATATTAAATATTAATTTTTAAAATTTGTATTGGTAAATTTTATACAAATTTATATAAAATCGATTTTATTTTATAAGATAGAGCGATACGAGAAATGGGAAAGATGCCTGAATTCCCCAGTGGAAAATTTAAATACTGTATAAAAAACAGTCACTGGATTATTAAATCTAAAGGAATAAAATAATAATAGAAATTCTCTGATAATAAAAACCAATTAAATATATTAACAATTTATCTTTTGCAAAATATCTCTGTAGATTACAGTTTGGAATGTTAAATTCATATTTCAGAGCCTTCAGATCTCACAAACTTGGCATTCTAGACGATCGGTTTTTCCGCCACCTCGGTGGGTCTGTGATTTTCCAAAGGTTCTTGATCACAGTGAGGCACCATGGGATTCTTCTCTAAAACGTAATCTCAAGCCTCCTTAAAGATCTTCGTGATCCTGCAAAACCTGTCATAGCCAATGGGGTTATCATAGAGTGCCACCTCCTTCAAACCTTGCTGCCGATTGCAACAGCGATCCGGTCTGAAGTGACTGATGAGGTTTCCCTGCAGATACAGGTAATGAAGATTGTTCACCATGCCGAAGGTATGCGCCTCTATGCCATGTATCCTGTTGTAGGATACAGCAGCGGTGAGTCCTGGTGCAGGTGCTCCAGTTGTTGTAGAAAAGTATTTTTAAATCCATAATAATAATACAAAACACTTTAAACATAAACCAAACTTAAGTTCTATTAATTATTTCCTTTTCTTTCTAATCACATATAATTCTCAAGGTCCCTTGAAAAACTTTGCAAAACTTTATTTACCCGCAGCTTTACCCTATTTTTAGCTAGACATTTTTGTATCTGTATCTAACATGCCCTATCCGTAACCAATCTTATATCGGACATCCTCTTCTCGTACGTGAGATAAGTTGGACAAACAACGATCGGCTTTGTGTGCCTAAAGATAAAGCTCTGAAAACACACAATCCGAGAGATACTTTCTGTTTTGCAACGCCAAATTATTGCTCAACCTGTGCAGAGCTTTCCCAAGCTCGCTCCGAACGCCGAGTTTGAAAACTTGTTGAATCCGAGTCCGAATCTGGGTCTGAATCCGAATCCACTGGCAGTTGTGAGTGGCGAGCGAAGTGCAAAAGACGCCGAGTCGAGTTGTAAATACGCAGAGTAAACAAAACCGGAATCTCTTACTCATTACGAACAGAAGTACAGAAGAAAAAACCCAAATAGGTTGAACCTTGCACTCGACGAGGGTTTCTGGGATTAGTTTTTTAAAGTTAGGAGTCTTTTCTTCCCAACAAGATGGACCAGAAGCGAGCCATGCTCTATCCCCAGGTGGACTTCAACTCCCCGAGCGCCCCATCGCCGACGCCACCGCCAACTCGGGAGTTGCTCCATCCCATGGGCCTGCCCGTGGAGGCTCCTCCGTCCTACGATGTGGCGGTGGCCGTGCCAGCGCTGCCAGCTCAGGTGGTGCCCGCCGTTCCAATGGTTGCCCCACCATCGCAGCCAGTTATTGTGGTGGAGCCGACGGGCCCACAGCTGCCGCCTACAGTGGTGCAGACACCAGGTGTGTGTGTGTGTTTGTGTGTGCAATTACTATCAAAATAATTAACTTACGTCATTCTGATTGCTTGCAGATGCCCTGAACCTGGGTCCAAATAGAAGCAGGGTTCTGTGTCCCGCCTGTGGAGCCCAGAAAACCACCAGAATGACCTTTACTGCCAACAATAGGACGCACATGGGAGCAGGCCTGCTCTGCCTAGTAGGGTGAGTAATAATGGGAGATAACCCCCCGAAATACAAATAGAATCTGCTGAATGGCCATCAATTAGCATTTTTCCTTATCAATAAAGTCCACTATTAGTCATAGATTAAACAGCTTCTTAAAATTAATCTGAAATGAGGATTCTTAAACAATGGGTGGGAGAAAATAGAGATAGGTATAATCTATGATTTTGTTAAACCTTTAACTTGTTTTTAATATTTTAATACTTTAAAATTTATCATTTCATAATTAAAAAACTATACTGCCCCTTTTAACTTGCAAATTAAAAGAAATTTTTTAAGACAAGTCTTGTCTCTAAGAACATCAAACATGTTCTTAAAAAAATGTATTTAGAGATTTTAAATAAATAAAAAAAAATCAATAAAGAGATCAAGTAAATTTTAAATTAATTTCTTAAATCGTAGCACCATTCTATTAACGCTTGAGATTTTGTCGTTTACTAAATTTTGAATTAAATTTTTATTTAACTTTTGGATCTAAATATTCTATTAATTTAACAATTGTTTTATATTTTTAGGTGGTGCTGCTGTGCCTGTTTCGTACCCTATTGCATGAATAGTTGTCGCACTGCCAATCATTACTGTCGAAAATGCAACACTTTCCTGGGTTCCTACACGCCAAAGGGAAGATGATGAGAATAAGACTAAGATAAGATGTGATCTGGTGGCTAGAGATAATAATAAGATACGCAGGAAAGAAGTTATTTACACACGGAAATCAGCTGAAACTTGTCACCGCATAAATTAAGATTGTACAGTAGCCATTGGCTAAAAAGAAAAAGCTCAGCAAACAAGAGAAACGAATGCAAAAGAGATGTTTTTGGCAAAGAGACAATAACTATTCATTTCCTTGGTTTCTCTCAATCAATAATCACCATAATAAACATAAACAAAGGCATTTGCTTTGCTTTGGCCTTCCTAATAATAATAAAAGCGTGGGTGCAAGCAACGCTTCAAAAAGCAAACAAAAGAAACACAAGATAAACTTGATCGATTTCAAATTAAGTTTGGGCGCCTTATCAGATTACAGACTTGCCAGATGGTTTAAGTTGCAATGCTAACCAACACTACTCAAGACCAACTATGGCAATACTGATGCAAACAAACAAATTTAGCGTTGCCAGACTGTGCGGTTGAGAGCAACCAGCTTTGCCAGAGCAAATAATATGGTCAAAATATCGGTATATTGATATTTCGATATATTATAAACGATATGGCAATACTGCTGCAGCCAAAAAGACAATTGCAATTTTCACAACAAAAAAACCACCTAAAACGCTTAAATTAGGCAACCAAATGTTTGCGAAAAGCGCTAAAAACCTCCACTGAGTGTGCGTGCGAGTGTGCGTGTGTCTGTGTGGGCGTGGGAGCAACACAGCAGCACAACAACAGCAGCAGCAGGAGCGCCCAGGCAGCGCAGCAGCAGAGGGGCACCAGCGGCGGCAGGGGAAAACACGTAAAAGAAAAACTCTCTTCGGCATACAGCTGCAAATCCGCGCGCCCCGCCGAACGGAAAGCGCCTGCCCCCACGAATTATGGACAAGAAATCCTCGCCGGTGCGACGACAAAAGCGGCAGGCGAAGGTGATCGAGGAGAACTTTTGGGACTGCAGCGTCTGCACCTACAGAAACTCGGCGGAGGCCTTCAAGTGTCGCATGTGCGACGTGCGGAAAGGTGAGTGACCTCGATTCACCCGCAGTCCCCGTCGTTCCGGTTTTCGTTATCGCCAATCTCTTTCTCTCTGTGCGGCCAATTCGATTGATTTTGAGTGTTTGCGAGGTTTTGATGGGTAAAAGTTGGTCTATATTTAAAAAGAATGAATTAATAAAATATAGCTGTGTCCCATTCAATGTCTAAGTTGAAACCTGGAACCTCCCTGCTTTGCTTTCTATTACATAGAACCCCAATCTAACTTGAATTCTTGCTTCCCAGGCACCTCCACGCGCAAGCCGCGCCTGAACTCTGCGCTAGTCGCCCAGCAGGCTGCCACATTGCCGGGAGCCAGTGGCAATATGCCCAATGGCAAGTCCGCCTCGGGATCGCGGCATGGCAGCGGGCATGACAGGCAGCGACATAAACGTTATCCGGCCCGATTGAAGAACGTGGACCGATCGACGGCGCAGACGCGCGAAGTGACGGTCAATTCGGTGACCGTGTTCATCACAGAGTACAAGGCCAAGCCAGTCAGCAGCCGGCGAGAGTCCAGCGAGCAGAGCTTCAGCGAGAGCAACGATAGCCGGAGCTAGAGGGGGGATCATCCGTGGCCGCGGCCCTCCAGCCACAGGCACAGCAAGAGCCAGAGCCAGAGCTCTGTGGATCCGAGTCCTGCTGCTCTACGGTCCCCGGTCCCGGTTTCGGTCTCGGTTCCCTGTTACAAGTTGTAAATTCTAAGTGTTAGGCCCCCGGCGCAAAACGGAAACAATTGTAAATCGAAATCCATTTAAGTTATCAAGTATTAGGCCACGTTCAAAGCAGCAGCAGCATGCGCCAAGCCACGCCCCTCAAAAACGATCATGACTTCCAGCCCAGGCCAAGAAGCGAAGCGAAGCGACGAGTCGATTGCATTTACACGACGCTCTCCAGAATCCAATCTTTGAAATGCGCTAGAAACCCTGTACATACCGATCATGATGAGTTCCCCCTGAATATCTCTGTCTCTTATTGTAATTTTAGTTGTAATTGTAATCCAGCTACTATAATTCTAATTGTAATTCTAAATCCTAATTTATTGATGAGAAGGCAACTCTATCTATAACGCCGTGTACATGTCCAACAAAGATATCATTTGTCTCGTAAGTGTCGAATTAAAATATGGTTTACCTAAGTGCAAGCTAATCTCAATGTTCCCACTAGCAGCGACTCCCAACTCCGAATGGTTTGTGTAACTTATAGTTTATAGTCTATTTTTTTCTACTACCTACTAGACAATGCTGCTTGACAACGAAGAAAGAAGTGAAAGAATGAAAGAGTGAAAGGGAGTACGAGGTGAAGAGAGCCTTGCTTGGTTGTAGACAATTTGCTAATTTTAATTTGTTTATACACAAGACTGATTAAGCGTTACCAAGCCCGAGTCCGACTTTCATTTGGTTTTCACCCGAGGAGTTGATCCAAGCTAAACAAAAAGCAAAACAATAGACGAATACTCGAACTCGCAGAAGTGAATTTTGTACTTAGCAGAGCTTAAAGGCTCTTCCACCATAGAAATAATTACTTAGCAAACAAAACAAACAGATTTTTGATATGAACGATTGTATTTAATATTGGATAAAGGATATAATGGTTTATAATGTGCTTGATATTTGTATTTTGAGATAGATTATTTAGCCACACACACGAGGTCACCTACTACACACAATACTCAAAACTGCCGACTGTAGTCAATGAAATAACTTCCAATAGACACACCAAACTTCAGAGTGGATTATTAACATTAAACATTAACAACTAATATCAACAGTTTGCATTAATCAGCAGCAACAGAGACGGAAACTTAAGCTAACGCAATTAAAGCCACCCCAACCACACCCAACCACAGATAGTTAAAACTTGAATTCAAATTGTAAAGCATCAACTTTTAAAGCATTATAAAATACATTAAATAAATTTCGAAAATGCTATTCCAAATCGTTGTCTTCTCTCTACTTCTACTGCCAGAGTTGAGTTTAATTCTTTTTATTTGCGCTTATCCAACTTGCTAAACTTTCTGCTGGCTGCCAACTTTTATTTTTGATTCTTTTTATGGCTGACATTCGGCTTAAAGTTTAAAGGTCTTTAAAGAGCAAAGGAGCAGGCAAGGCGAGCCACCCTCCCTGGGATGCCAGCACATTCTCCCATCCCCATCCCCCATCTCTCCCCCCAGGACCACCCACGCATTGCCTTTCCCTCCCTTTGTCTCTACGAACATGTGTGTGTGTGCGAGTTCTGCTTGGATGGGGGCGACATCATCTGTATCTGTAGCTGAGTATCTGCTTACGCGTGCTCCCAGCCTCGAATTTTCGGGCCTCAGATCACACCAGAGCTTCGTTTCTGTTTCGGGAAGAACGGTGCCAGTGCCGGAGCCACTGTCTCTGGTCGATGGCTACGCCTTTGGCAGCTGCCTCAACTTTTCGCACAGAGCCGGAGCAGCACATCGCACGCTTCGCAAATAAATTACAAATTGTTTCGTTCCAGCTATGCTGCCACAGTCCAACTCCTTTACAATCAACCCCTAGCTGTTGCAACGCAATATGTTCAAATATACGCAGTTTTTTCCAGAGAACTTATGCAAATAGTTTACATTTCAAACGCTTGCAGTTTGACTTTGGGCTTAACTTGTCATAAGTGAGTTTGCAGCTTATGTAAATTAGTAAAAGATTATCGAAAAATGCTCGACTTCAATTTGAATAACATTGTTAAGAGTTAATTAGGCTTTAATCATATCCCTTTCTAAATTTTAATACCCTTGCAGGGCATTCTAATTTTAGTCAGAAGCTTGCAAAGCATTGAAGGAGACATTTCCGACCCTATAACACGTATATATTCTTGATCGATCTGGTGAAGAAAAAAATAGTATCGATTTGAAAGTTAAAGGAACTAAAATTTGATTTAAATATAATTTTATCGGGGTGGTAAAAAATAATAAATAACCTTTTTGTTAATAGAATATATATAATAGAATATTTAAAAAATATTTACGTTCCTTAAATACAGGCCCCACTGTCCTTGCATACAGACACAAAGCAAATTCCTTCCCCCGCGAAAAGCTCACACAATTCGCTTCAGACTTCTAGCCCGACGTTCGGAATATCTCCCGTTCGTATTTTCTCTAAAATGTTAAAATTCGCAGGACCTCACACCCGAGCTTCGCCCTCTACTTCCATTTTGCCCCACAGGCAGCAGCAGCAGCAGCAGGACCTGCGTTATCAGCGCCACACTCTGTGCGCTTATCTTCCATGTGCGCTTCGTTCTCGTAGCTCCTGCTCCTGCTCCTGCTCCGGCTCCGGCTCGGCCAGCTCCTCGTCCTTTTTGCCATTCGTCCTTCGTGGCCCTCCCCGCCTTCTTATCCGTTTGTTTGTCCGTGCTTCCGCCTCATCTGTGCGACCGTCCGCACATCCTGTGCCACCCAGCGCCCTTCCTCCCCCTCCTTCGTCCTTGTGTGTAGTTGGAAATTCTCGTTTTGCTTGGGCTAAACACAAAAAAGAAAAAAAGAGCGAAAGAACGAAAGGCGTTGCAGTATTTGGAAAATGTTGAAACTCCTTGCGGCCGCCGGGCATTGCTTTCACATGACGCATACGCCGCGTTGGCCGGCCCGAGGATCGCCCGGCCCAGAAGGAAGACCTGAGCAGGATTAGAGGTGTGGGTGGTGCCACTGGTAATCCCCGCAAGTAACTTGAGCACTTTATGGCACAGCGCGCACGTGTATGCCAATCGGTACGTGTGTGCGTGTGAGTTATCTAACACCAACGGGGCGGGGAAGGCGGTGGGGCAAATCCCCGCTTAAAGCTGCGATATCTCTCAGGTTTTAAACACTCTTTAGGCCTTAGCCATTTTAATTACATTAAAAAGTTTCGCTGGCATTAAATAAATTGGAGCCGAAGATGAAGATGAACACGAGAAGCCGAACTCGAAGAACGGCGAACTTATGTCACTTTGATCCTTGCGAGTTAGAGTTACTTTTGGGCCAACTCATGCGCGAGACAATGGGAGACAACTACCCTTGGTGTACGAGGAGTAGTATCCTGCCATCCTGCCATCCAGCCTCATCCCCCGTGGTAATCAAGTTCAGTCTTTAAAATTGAAATTCCAGCATTAGGCAAGGAATGTGGACCAATGTAAAACACACACAATCTATCCTGGGAAAAGGGGTGGCAGCTCTAAAAAGGATTCGAAGATAGAGGAAACGGGCCGCAAAGAGAGAAGGGTGACGGCCAAGTGGGCGGGGCTGGCGCTTATCTGTTTCAAATGTGCCACAGCACGTCGAATTTTATGCACCAAGAAATTATTATTCATCACCCATTAGCGTCTGTGCAAATAAATCATTGGAAATTCAAATTAAACTGCTGGAAATATTAAAGTTTAATTTAAAAGGCTTTAAGGTGGTATGTTGGGTAGATTAGTTTATAACAGGATCAGTGTTAGGCCCAATTTGCAATTAGAATCCAAAAAGCATACTTATTGACATCCACATAATAACCGTGATCGAAGCATAACTCACTATTGTGTGTCAGTAGGCCGTATTGAGCAGCGATAGTGGTGGTTTCGTTATATTTAACACAAGCTACTAAGGGACTTCCCGAATCTCCTCCACAAGTATTTTGACTGGGATTTTGGCAACAAAATTCGCCTATTTGGCTGTTACACAGCTTTGGATCCATCCGGTGGACAAATATTTGTTGCAGTACGGTGGCAGCTGTCTTATTTATACGGGAAGTCCTTCCCCAGCCGGTTAAGGTAAAATCATTAACAGCGGGTAATTGTTCCAATAACGCAGGTCGTAAAATACAAATTGGCTTGATGGTTTCTGCGAAAAATAATGCTTATTAAATCTAACTTCCCGGCATAAATTAAGAAGGGGAAATCAATTTTAATTACCTGAATATGTCACTTTTTGGGCCAATTTAAGTAATACCATGTCGTGGCCGTGTGGGGCAGTAAATGTTTTTTTGATTCGGACATCGATAGTCCGACCATCCTCTTCAGTCGAAGTATCATACTCACCCAATCTAACAATTCTGTTAAAATATTTTATTCAGATTTTAACTATAAATAATTAAATATAAAGAACAAAGATAGCCCAAAACATCAATACCGAATTCGCTAACGTCATCTTAATCGAATCGGCTGAACCGAACTGATCATATGTGTCAATCAAGCCTCCGCTGATAGAAATAAATAAATAAAAAAATTTCTGGTGAAAAATAATATATAAAACAATATTGTTGTTTTTTGTTTGTTTAATGATTTGAAAAGGTCATTTCTAGCAGATTATAAGAAGATCACAAATGTATACCATTGGTAAGCTATAATCCAAATAAAAATTTATACATTATGTATAATACATTTTTTAGAATAGTTAAAATATAAATACATTTCTTCCTGATGGGATTTTTCGAGCCTAAGAAGTCGAGTCTGTTTAAATAAGTTATGAAAATGGAACCCAGATCATAACTTGGCCGGACGGTGTTTGACGTTAAGACCTTTAGAATTAGCAATGCGTGTTCTAAGTTTGGTTTAAAAAATTACCCTGTTGAATTTCTTTTTTAAGGCTTTACAAAATATTTTTATTAGTTTTTCATAATTTTCTTTCCTATATAAAATGTAAAATACTCCACGGTTTTTCAATAAAAAACCTCTTCAAAAATTCCTAAGACCTGCCTTATTTAATGTCTGACTCCTTTTGTTCTTTCCTTAATTAAAGTTGAAAATTAAAGTTTCTCCAAAGGAGCAAGGAATGTACGACAATCGCAGTGTCACTGCCGCCGCTACCACCCCCTTGGGTCTCTTCCCCTCTCCTTGGACGGCCCTGCCCCCGTTTGGGCCGTCAGCTTCATTGTGTTTATTTCTCATGTTAAAATCAAATTCCCGCGTGTGCAATTTTTCATTTGGCCCGAGAGCCGGAGTCCCGAGCCCGAGCCCAAGCCCAAGCCCAGCGGAGAAATGAAAAGGAAGTGGAAAAATGTGTAAAGGTGCGTGTGCCGGGGAAAAAGTAGCAGAAGCAGAAGCAGGAGGAAGGACGAAGGGGGGCTGTAACCCAGTCGGACTTTGCGTCATGCCCTGAGCGACTCGAGTTGGATATCCATGTTGAACGGTAATGTTTTTTTGTATGATGCCCCAGTTCAGCAAAGTGGCAAGCGGGAGACTCAGGTACCTGAATCCATCGCTGCTGCGGTAAGGATACAAATCACTGCTTTCGCTCAGGGCGATATTTCCCTTTTGGGATTTTATTTTATTATGACGCAATTACTTCACCACCACAAGCTACATATTTGTTTATTAAACTATTTAAAACTTTAACTTTAACTTTTAAAAAAGTTTATCAATCATTGCTCTAATAAAATAATAAAAAAAGAAGATTGAAAGAAAATAAGATATAAAATAGGTAGTTTCGAGCGGGATTTGAACTCGCGCCCACTTGCTTCGGAGACTTATGTTCTAACCACTGAGCCACGTGTCGCGATCGGCCCGCGACAGCACAGTCGTAGATTAACCGAGCAAAATAAAAACATTTGCTAAGGGGTTGCAAGCTTCTGTCACTCTCACACGCGTAAGGGTCATATGTGTATATCGCCGTCGCAAGTCAGTTTGCCTGCGTGGCGTATTGCGTAAGCGGCCGGTCCGTTAAACACTTCAGACACAGGTTCGATCCCTACTTGGTCCCTTTAGTATTCCAGAAAAAATTGTAAGATTTATAAACAATAACAAATGTAAGTTTAAATATGTAAAGTCAATAACAAAAATGAAAAATCTCGGGGTTCATGTGTTTTTTTTTTTTTTTTAGCAAAATAATTTTCTGATTTTTTTCCATACCGGTAAGAGTGCATTTCATGGTCAGTCGAGAAGCGACGGTGGCACTCTGAATCGCCCTCTTACCGGTAAGAGTCCATTTCATGGTAAGTCGAGAAGGGACTGAGGCATCATGAATTACCCCGGCCACGCATTAATAAAAGCGAATGAGCCAATTCCATACACGGTAAGGTTCGCCGAGTGAGCGATTCGGCATGAAAGGAGTATAGTTTGGAAGTTCGAAAGTCCCACTGGGAAGTTAGCGGCACGCGGGGTGGTGGCTCGGCCGCTGTTTTAGGGGGTGCGATTGCTCCACTGCTGCTGGTTCTTCCGGCGTGCTGTCTGACGTCAGGTGGATTCGAAGTCAGCTTAAAGAACAACTTTTGCCTACGAAACTTTGTGCCGCCGCCAGCTTCAATTCTTCCGTTTTTCAGTTTCATTTTTACCATCCGAGAGCTGCATTTCGGGGTAACATTTTCGATACCTGTCGGCATGTGTCGAGTACCAACAGGCATTCTACGTCCCGCCCTCCACGGCATCTCCTCTGCTGGGCTCTCGCCTCTCGATTTCTCCTCCTTGGCGCCCGCATAACTTGCGCTCTAAACAAAACAAAAATGCGTTGGCAAAAGCGTAGGACCTGGGACAGAACCAGGGAGACAGCTCCACGGCTCGGCAGGATGGGGCAGGCGGCGGCGATGGTGCTGGAGGAGGACCAAGGGGACAGAGGCAGAGGCAGAGGCAGCTGGCTGACTACGATGGCGATGGTGATGGCGACACTGGCAACAGCAAAGGCAACGTTAGTAAAGATACTCTATGTCCAAAGGAAGGTACATCTACCTTCTAAGAGGGGAAAGAAGTGAATAAAGGAGATGTGGTATGGTGAAATTTATTTTAAAGATATTTTTTAGATAAAATTAAATAACATAATTAATATAATAATATAAACCATCTTTTAAAAATATTCTCTTTGCTCGTATGCTTTAATTTATTAATTAAAAGTCTATAAATTTTTAGTAAAAATATAAAAGTAATCTTTTAATTTTGTTGTTATAATCTACATTCTATATTAACCAGGAATTAAAATTTAAAGTATGTATTATGATATCAGAACGTGATGGATAACACGAAATTGTTGTAAACAAAAACTAAATAGTCTATATCTTATCAGCAAACTTTTTCTACAGATACAATAAGCTGATACCTTGCTATCTTGACTTCTAAGAAATGTATTTGTATATATGGAACATAAATATTATGATAATTAAATGTGTTTTTTTGTATATATGAGGAATTTATCATCTGGGACTGACTTAGTATCCCATAGGTCCTGTAAATTAAGTAAAATACAAACAATGAATCTAAATATCCCTTAAATTTCCAGCAGATATAACTATTTCTTTAAAAATGTGTCCAAAATAAGAGTATTTGGCAATGAGTGTACTCAATAAGGCCACTAAGCTGTTCCATCCTGCCTGGCTGCTTGCTGCTCTGGCTGAAAGGACAGCGACAGGCCGCCGAGGACGAGGACCAAGGAGAGTGCGAAGAAGAGCGACGGCAAGACTGGGGGGCTGGGAAGACCGGGGCTGACTTGCGCTTGGGCTTGGGGGTGTGGAGAATGGGGAATGGAGAATTTGAGAAGAAAGGCGGCGAGGGAAGGGGCGCAGAGAGGCAGACACGACACACCAAGTATACAATAGCTTTAAGCTTAAACTCTCGCACACTTGCACGCACACACGCTCACAACCCCCGCCGTACACTCACACAAATACCCCTCGTCACTACACTCACACATTGGGCATGGCAGTGGCGAATTTAAAGGGGGATTTTGGGGGTAAAAAAATTTCTTATTTAAGTTATTTAAACTTTATTTAGGTAATATGTTTTTAGTGGAATAATTTTAAAGAAGTCAAAGTCTTTTAATTAAAGCTTTTTCTGACTTGAACAGGAATACTTAAGAATTAATAAATATTTAAGCGCTAAGCTAAACAATTTATATAGTTTTCCCACCTTAAATATATCTCACTTGAAAATCATAGGCCCCTCTTAACCCAAACCCAGTCTAAGCCACTGAAGCATACATATATTTGGGAATACAGGGCCACGAGCAAGTGGAGAGAAAAAACAATATTTTTGTTGTTTCTGCCCATGCTGCGTGAGCCGAGAAACCGGAGAAGTGGAGAAACGGAGACGCAGCCTTGGGGCGAAGTTCGTCTGCTGCTGCTGTGGCTGCTGCTTCACGGGGCAAACGGGGGGGTCTATGTGTGGACACCGAGCGGGGGCCGTCCACGATCGGTGGGGCACCCTGTATTTGCAGCTGCTGACGGGGAAGAAAATTCACGGACGAACGCTATGTGTCCAAGTCCAAGAAAGAAAAATACTTGCCAGGCGACAGCACAGCACAAACAGCCAGCAAAAAAGATATTCCAGGGCTGCAGCAGTTCTTGAACACTTTTATATTTATATATGCTTGTAGATATATCCCATATCCGAGCAAATATTGGACTAACATTGACACCCGCCAAGGTCCCCCGCAAGAACACCAGCTGAACCAACTCCGAGGGGGGCCGTATTTATGGAGCCAAATCTAAAATTATCTAGAGGGGAACCCACGGAATATAATAGGGAAGTTCCCGGAATCTTCACCTCACAAAATCCCCTGAAAAGCGTTAGAGGTAAAGTGTATGTATAGTTTTGAATAATTATTTTGTTATATATTATATTATTACAATTTAAATATCGAGTTCTGTATAAAGTACTATAAATAAATATCTTAAAGCCTTATAGAGATCAGTTTAAACTAATGAAACTTATCTATTTCAACGTTATATACCCTAGGTTTTTTCAACTTTTTGCATAGCTTTTATAATGCGATTGATTATCCAACAGGAAGTCCCATTCGATCCATCATGAACTGCACTATTTTGGGATAGCTTTGACCATCGCTCACCAAAATGGGTCATCCGGAAAGCGGCGGAGCAGCTCCTATCTGTGATCATAGCCAAGCGTTCTGCTTTATCAGTGAACACCGAAAATTAAATGATATTTTTCGGTTTGTACAGCTGACGAATCTCCGATAAGAAAAGCCCGATCTACCTCCGGGAATAGCTATACTACAGAAGAAATTGTATATGACAAATAATACGACTGTGAGATACCCAGGACTTGGTGATCAGTTAGTGACAGTTAGGGTCTAATATCAACTTAACATCCTGTAAATACTAACTCATATACAATATACTAACACAATCTTACAACAATCTTCTTCAACTATGAAAACTTATTTTTTCTTAGGAATACTAAATATTTCCTCGGACCCCTATCAAGTCAGACTATGGTTACTTCGGCCTCTTTAGCACCTTCGAAAAGCACACTATTCCCTCAAACCCCCACATTACCAGACATCCAAGTCCAAGTAACTCCCGTGGAACCATCTATATAGAATATCGCAAATGCAGCCCTGGCAGATTGGAGCAAAATGGAGGGAAGGCAGCGGCTACGAAAAGCAAGGCAGCCAGGCAGCAAGGCGGCCAGGCAAGACGGCCACCAGGCTGGGCCAGCTACAGCTCCAGCAATAGCTATAGCTATATAGCTGCGGATACATCTACAGCGACAGAGCAGCTACAACTACAACAGGCACGGCTCCAAGGGAGCACGGCGAGCGGGAACACGGAGCGGGGGGCGCAGCGCCCATTTGAGGCAGCCAGCAAGTAGCGAGTTCGCCGTCACAGCGCCGAGCGTTTGACATTTCCCCATACTTGATGGCGCGCCGCCCCGAAAAGTATCTTCGAATCGATGAAATTCAACACAGGCAGGCGGCAGATAAAAGAACCCGCTACTTTATGGCGCGTCCGCCACCAAAATGCGCCGTATAAATGTGGCCCAAGCAGGCATTGGCAACGAATCCCGAACTTGCTGGCGCCGATCGCCCCGCCAAGTAGCAGGAAATTCGAGTGGACGTCGCAGAGCTCGGCCAACGGGATACTTGCTGGAGCGGATTTCCCCCCACCAACTTCGCTTGTCGCTACCCAAGTGGTGGGTAGCTGAGAGCGACTGCAAGAGAGAGGGAGCGCTGCTGCCTCTCTTCCAAGAGTGAGAGAACGAGAGAGTGTTGTGTGGGGCTATAGTGTTTGTGTGTGCGAGAGAGCAGTATCTGTGAGGGCGCCTGCTGAATGTATCTCTCAGTTGCTGAATGAGCTTGAAATACGTTTTGAAAACACAACGGTTGTTGGGGTTTTTCAAAGGGTCTAAAAGGGTTAATAAAATCGGAAAAAGATATATAGTAATAAATAAAATAGAGTATTCTTAAATTATATAAATAATTTGGAAAATATTGGACTTTTGTTTCTTGTAACTTAAAGGAGATCTATAATATTTATTAAAAATAACAAAAAAAACCTAAACAAATATATCATAAAAAGTTTTCCTAAATTCCTCTCTTTCCAAAATTTTAAAAGGACTTAAATTCTGCATTTGAAATCATTTGAAAAACCACATTTAAATAACCATTGCCTACTTTGTGGGGCAGGCGTGAGATAATCAAAAATGGCCATTATATCTGCACACACACGCACAGCCCATGCAGACACATGCCGCACAGTGCATTGCATGCACATTTCATGCATTTCCTTTGTACAGAGGCCAACTTATCAAGTTTCCTGTCCACCAAAATCCAGCATTCCCCCGGAAAACACACGCACAACACGCCCCGCCGCCCATCATTAAGCATATACAATATATTCCGGCCATGTACAACAGCAGCAATAGCCTGCAACTCCATCAAAAGCTGATGCAGCAGCAGCAGCAGCAACGTGCAACATCGCCATCAGCAATTCCGATTCCGATTCCGATTGCATTTTTGTTGCACGCACATAATTTTTGTGTGGCTGTGGATAATGATTTGGTTACATTTGATTTGCCCGCCTATATATTTTTATGCAACACGAATGCACCCTACGACTTGGGCAGCCACAGGATGCATCCGGTGGCTGTGTGTGCTTCCATCCTGGAGCCCAATTGCTGTACGCTTAACCTTCTGTTTAACTTGTTTCCGAAACAGATACTTTTACAATTGCCTGTGGATAGAGCATAAAGAGATGAAGTGCTTTAATCGAGTTCGTTAATGGCAAGTTATCGCAATTACCTAATAATATTAGGGAAACTTGGTCTTGGCTAGGAAAGTAATAGACAGGGCCAAGTTATGTATATTATTTACTCATATATGTATATAGTGTTTTGTAATATCAAGAGTATCTAAAATTGCCCTAAAGGAAGATACCAACCATAGGCAGTTCGATGATTATTCTGCGGTTTAAAGGGAAGTGCTATCCTGTCTCCTGGCTGCGGTGGCCAACAGTTTTTACTTATTTATGCGCTTTCCACATTTTTGCATTTGTTGCAACACATTTTAATATTCATTTCGGGGCGTGGCAACGTCCAGCCTTTGCAATTAACAGGAGCGTGGAGGCATGGAGCGTGGAGCGGGTTAAGGATTGGGGCAGGCGTAGTAAGCTGCTGGGGAGCGAGGGGTTAAAACAAGTCGTAAAGATCCTAAGGCGGATCAACCTGGCTGGCAGGCGAGCAGGTGGCTGACACAGAAACCCGGCTGCCAGCCGAAGCCAAGCAACAGGCACTATGCAACAAAAGCAACAACAACAGCAGCAGCAACATGCAACAACAACAATGGCGATTGCCGGACAACTCTTGACATGCATATGCAAAGGTCTTTCCCAGGTTGTGCGGCTCACAATCAATTGGAGAGACCTTCGCTCGCTTCTCGTTTGGGAACCCGCCAAAATGCAAATGACGACAGCAGCAACAGCAACAGCAACAGCAACGGCAACTGGCGAGAACGAGAACTTTGACGAAGCCTTTGATGTGCGCCGTTGTCATTGTGGGTTAAGTCAGCCACTGGTTCCCCTCCTCCCGGCCTTCTTCTCACCTTTCAGACCCGTATATAAAGCCTTATATAGCCCATATGGCAAGCAATCTCGAATAATCAATATTTGCGAGCAGGTCCAAGTCCAGGCGAAAGCCGGGCGCTGCCCAGGTCACAACAGGCTGAGACGGCGGAAGTCGTTGTCACATCAATGGCGACAAAGCACTTCCGCTTCTCTATTCCCAGCTCTGCTCGCGCAAAAGGACAAAGGATGCTGCCAGCGACTGCCTGGTGCCTGCTGCCTGCCATCCTGCCTGAAAAGTTGCCACTCAGGGAAAAGAGGAGTTGGTAATATAGACGTGAGAATAGATACGTAAATTTATGATCAATCTCAACTTGGAAGCGCATGTTTATGCAATAACCTTCTCTGAAAACAGGGTCATTTAGCTCAAGCTAACAATTACTTCATAATTTTACATCTTTAATTGTTAAGGCTCACTTACTACTGTTTAGTTTATTGCTAAATTATTTATAAGCTTTGCTAATTACTTCCCCTTAGAAAATAAATATTAATATCTATATTGTTTAAAGGTAAAACAAAATCAAAAATTTTTAAAGATTATAATGATGATTTAGAGAACTTGAATCTCAAGGTATTCGCTTTAATAATTCCCTTTATTTTCCTCCTTTCTTTCTCCAGTGTACGCTCCCTCTTAGAAACGGAGATCCTAAGGCCTTTTGGAATACCTTCGTCTTCTGTGCAGAACCAGGCCAAATTCTACTCCTCGGCGGCACATGTCAAGACCTCGTGATGTGGCAAAAAAAGGGGGCAACGAGCGAGGAGGGTTCACCCCGTCAAACCAAAGGCGTGTTGAATTTCCAGCGGGCGAGGAGGCTTAACCCATACCTATAGACGGGCGAGGGCTACGATAACCCCTTATCTCTCTATAGGGCCTCTGGAATTTCAGGTTGAGGTCGAGGTGGGGGGGGGGCTTGGGGACCCGAACTGGGGATACGTTCCCCCGACTTTTTTTTAACGTTTTTCGTTACGTTTCGTCTCGATTCTTTGCCAGCCCCGATCGTCGTCTGCTCTTTGTGCATTCTTTCAGTTTGTTTTGCCCGCGTCGCTCAGTGTGCGCCTTTGTCCCCTGCTCGGCGTTCTTCGTTCTCCAATTCTCCGTTCTCCCGTCTTCGGTGCCCTGTCTTCTGTCGCCCCTGTCTTCCGAGGCATGCAGTCATCGGCGACGTCGCTGAATTTCATTTCAGCCAAAGCTAAAACCAAAACCAAAACCGAACCCAAAGCGAACTGAACCAAACCGATGGTGATTCATCGAAATTAAAAATAAGTGTTTTGTATCTGTATCTCAGCGCTTGTTTCACATTCGCTCAGGTTGTTTTTGTTGTTTCAGACGCTGTTGTTTCGCTCACATTCCACTGCCGCCGATATCTTCACTGATTTTCCTTTTTTTTAAGATAGAAGGAGCAAATTAGTTTTTACTAGTAAAATTTCCTATTCCTATTTCTATTCTGTAATGAAAACTTGATTCAAAAGAAGCTTAAATGAACTGAGTATTTTAGAATTTGATTAGATTTTACTCTAAAATTTAGAGAGAGATTTTACTTTATGAAGAATACAAGGATATAAAGGATAAAAGACCAATAAAACATGATTTTAAGTTTGATTCGAGTTGCACGGTGTTCAAATTATCTTATTCTTAATAGAAATGCTGAGAAAAAAAGATTTATAAGCTGCCTATATGTTGTGTAATGATAGAGTCCTATTTTTTAAAGTTGTTTATCAAAAATTAAAGCTTTCTTAAAGCTATACTGTATCTTTAAGTATATATTTTATACCCTAAATATTGAGGTTAATTATCCACAAATAAGTCAGTCCAAAGTGAACTTAACATATTGAATTGCAAATACATCCATATCCACTCTCTTAGGATTTTGGCATACTTTCAGCTCAGCTTAGTCACCTGTCTGAGATTTCCCAGGAAAACTCTCCCAGTCCAGCTATGGGAGCCCGTCCAGATTAGTCACCAAACGCTTCCTGCTCTCGCTTCAAGGACACCTGTTTCCACATTCCGATCCCCGGCATGCAGCATCCGTCTTTCGGGGAGGCAGGTAGATGTATCTGTATCTGTAGCTGTTGTATCTGCAGTATCTGTAGTCGCCGTGATAGCCTTGCCGCGATTGCAGATGGTGGTGGTGCTAGGGCTGTTTCGATGGTGCTACAATGGTGGTGCCTCGAATATCCTTTAGCCATTCCTTGGTCACCTTGGGCGGCATTCACGAAATGTGTATCCCTGGCACGCACACAGCCAGAGCGGCAACAAGAACAACAGCACAGGGGTATCCATGGGACACACATACGGGGACGGGTCCGGGTCCGTTGTGGATTAAAATTTCTTCGTTCCTTCTATTTTTTTATGTACGTAGAATGCATTTCCCTTTGGCGCAGAGGCAGAGGGAGCGAAGGCAGCTAAGGCAGCGAGGCCGGCGGAGCGGGGGGCATTTATTTTCGGCATTTGAAGTTAGTCCTTTGAAAAAACGGGGGTTCAAATTCAAAGCGCTAGACCGAACGAATCGCAGCGTGCGAAGGGTTGCTCGCCGGCTCTGGCTCTGGCCCTGGCCCTGGCTCTCCCTTCGAGTTGCCTTGCCTCGTCGTTGCTGTGAGTTCCTGTGTGTTTCTGTATATATGTATGTATGTGTGGGTATGCGTGTGTGTGTGGAAGGAACACATTTGGATGCCAGACTGCCGTCGAGTCGCAAACTCAAACTCCGTGCCCAAAACTCCCTGTGCGACATTACGGCCAAGCAACATCGACACAGCAGCAGCAACAGCAACAGCAACATCGAATCGATTTTGAAATTCGTCTCATGGCGAGTGTGTGGAAAATGCTGATAAATGGGAGTTAGACTCGGGACATGGCACCCAGCAAACACAGCTCCCAGCTCCCAGGATCCGGCAACGGATCCCCCCTCGACGACTTTCACTGCCACGGCCATGCTAATGAGACCTCCACAAGAAGGCCGCACACATGACAAAAAACACAGGTTTTCTTTATAATAAAAAAAACTCAATTTGGATTATTTTTTTTCGTTTTGGGTGCCTTAAAAATATAATTTTTTTTGGGTTTTTTTTAAAGAGATTTTATGACCCTTTGATTTGAGAGAAAAGTAAAAATTCTCGAAGTAAACTTTCGTACTTTCAAGTTTAAAATCAATTCTAAGCTTTACATTAGGCTTATCTTTGCATCTTAGTAATAAAAATAAAATGCTAAATGCAATGTATAAATATCATTTATACTGAACTTTTCGAACGGTGTTATTTCCACCAAAGTTTATTTTATAGAATTATTATTCTCATATGCTAAAATAACTTAATTGAATGACGGTTTTGTGTCAGCCCCAAGACTATAACTAAAAATGTTTAGAATCAATAATTGGGCAAGAGAATTGGAGGTTAATTTTAACCCGTAGGAAATTTTAGGAAACTCTTTAATTTACCAACAATAACGATGGTTAGGATTTACCTCCATAATTTGTTTGCATTTAAAAAAGGTTGAAATCTATATTTTTGCTCAAATTTCGTATAAATTATTAAAGTTATATAAGTAAATTAAATTATTTCTCTGTGCAGCAATTGCATCTGCTCCCACCGCACGACGCAAATGCAATTGCAGTGGTTCCCCTGCTTGCGATACATCTCCAGTGGATTCCTACCCCTGGAGTCCATTCCACACACTGTACTGCAATCTCCACACGCTCCACCCGCCGTGACCGATAAGTCAAAAGGCCCGTTCGGTGGGTGGTGGTGGCCCATTGGGGGGTGACTCCGTTTGTTTGCCAACGTCGACGCATTGATAAGATAAGCAATAGGCAATGGAAAGTCTAGAGGTCTGGAGGTTTGGAAGTCTGGGCTCCGGAGCTCTGGAGTTGGTAGCTCGGGAGCTCGGGAGCTCTGACATCAGGCCCATGGACCCCCAGAAACGTGGAACTTCTGGCAACTGGGAATCGGGACCCCATCGCTGTTGCCGTAGCTGTTGTTGTCGTGACTCGACCGACGATATCTTACGGCTGCGTTTCAGAAAATTCAAAATTCATAGAATGCAAATGTTGGCTAAACAACATTTTGCCCGGCACACGACCGCGCTCCCAGTTCCAGTCGCAGTCGCAGTCGCAGCTGAGGCACAAACAGAAACAGAAATAGAAACAGAAACAGAAACTGGGACCACACCGATTCAGGTCTCGCAGCTGGGGGAACAAGGGGCGGCCAGCGGTGCTTGAGTCAGGTTTTGTGACTTGAATTTTAAGTAAAAACTAACTTAAACGGCACCGCCAGTTCCAGCTCCAGGTCCAGGTTATAGCACTAGAAATACCCAACTTGGAATTGACCGGGATTTACATTGCACCGAATAAGGGTATTTCCAGATCGAAATCTATTTAATGGTTTAGGAAAAGTTTTTCTTTATTTTAGTTGCTTAGTAATTAAGTTGAGGGAAACGCAACTAAAAGTTTCCATCTTAAAAAAGTACTCCTACTAAGTTATAATATAAAACAGCTAAGTTATTATACCAGTGTGGAAGTCATTTCCGTTCCCATTACCTACACTTGCATATGTATATTCCTGATCAGCGTCAACAGCCAAGTCTATCTAGCCATGTCCGTTAGAAAACAAGATTTATTACATTTATTGTCAAATTCAGATAGATATACAGTCAATACTCATTAATTATTCCTACATTAAAATGCACTGAAGAAATTAGATAGGAGTCTAGGGCATAATAAAAACGTATCAAATATAAGTCAAAGAATTTATTTGAAACTTCAGATTTTATAGTTGTAGGCTTTACAATTACAAAATGTGATTAAATAGATTTATAAAAGATCTAAAGAACCTTTTTAGGACTATAAATATCTCTGAAATCTTATGAATCTTTGCTTTTTTCATTACAATAAAAATATGAAATTAGCTTAGGACTCGGGGGTTCCCCAAACGATTTTAAACTCGGTTGGATGTTCCTCAAATCGGATTTCAGCATTTATGCATGAATCTGGGACTGAGTCCTGCTCGTTCTGTTTAAAGCTTTAATTTTGGGGGGTCTGACCATTGAATAAATGCAAAGTTTCCAATTGGGTGGTTTCCCATACGCACACACACATAGCTGGGCTTTTGTGTACATAATCAGACACATACACGCACTTGACGCATACGCACATTTAATGCAAATTTAAGCAGTTAGCAAGCAAGTAAAACCGTTATGTGTACACAGGGATATGAGGCTGGCGCAGTACATGGCCGCCTGCATGTGTTTGTAAATGCATCGATGCTTATACATAATGCAGGCAATATAAATAATTGCAGTACATAGCAGTGCGTGTGTGCGTTGCATAACCGCATATGCCATATACGCACATATCTGCTATGCAATATATATATATATATAAACATATATATACATATATCGGCATCGGCATCTGCATCTCTGGCTGGCTGCACATTTCATTGCAATTGCATTAGTGCAAGGGGCCCTTTGTTCATTACAAAATGCAGAAGCACCCACACTTTCGCACATTCCATGCATGTCTGAATAAAATACATTTTAAACACTTGCAGAAAATATTGCTTCCTAATTTGGAGTTCAAAAAATCTTTTAGTTAGATAAAAATAAATTTATATAATTCACAAATCCTTATTCCTGAAGATTTAAGTGTTTAATCACATCGTATGCTAATTATAAATATGCTCGAATAAATCTCAGGTATGTTTTTAGGATGTACCCTTTCATAATTTATAAACTCCTTATTAAAGTATCTTTTACTTTAGTCCCCTTTTTTCTCTCTGTGCATTGAATATTTACCCATTTCCCTGGCAAGATAAACACATCATAAGACTCTCCCTGTTTTCAATCAATAAAAGTAAAGGCATTTGTTGGATTTTTATACATATTTAATTTATTTTCTTTTCCTTTCACGTCGCCATCATCTTTCGAATTTTTAGTGGGTGGGAGGGGGATTTCGCCTCCTAAAACAGAAATATCAATCGACCGAAAAAACTTAGATCTAGGGGAAAACTTGAAAATCGAAACTCAAAAGGTTCTCGCAGAATCAACATAGTTAATAATAATATAGATAGTCTTGCAAAAGAATTAAGGCATTCAGTATATTGCAGTTTTCAACAAAAGTTCATCGAATCGTGTGATCATTTAACTAATCCAAAAACAGAGAGGTGGTGAAAACCGGACTTAACATAACATTGTACATATTTATTAATTTTAATTTAATTAATTTAATTTATTATTTTTGTCGTTTTTTTGTTTGCTTCAAGTGTTTTTGCTTTATATTTTTCCCGTCTCGTCGCGTCGCTGCTTAAATAAAATTACGTAATTGTTGTTTTAGCGTTAATTTTTTGTTTGCTTATGTTTCCTCTTTTTTATACAATACATTTTATATCACAATAGAAAAAAGAATTAATTCGCATATTCTTTTCGATCGTTATCTTCTCGCCTATTTCCCACTTGCTTTTTTGTTTTGCTTTTTTCGCTTACTTATAAATTAAACAATAAAAAATTTACAGAATTTTCTTTAACGTTTGTATGTGTGTGTTGTTGTGTTTGTGTTTATGTGTAGGTGAGTTTTTGCTATTAAACAAGGTTGTTTTGTATGTTTTTTGTTTTTGTTTTTTTTTTATAACTTGTGTTAATATGGTTATCTCCCCTAGTTTTTCGTTATTTGACTAATTGTGGCTTGACAAATGTTTAAGAACTAAGAATTACATTTACGCATCTACTATTAACATTGTTTTTTTTTTCTTAAATTCCATTACTTTTTGTTTACGTTTTAATAAACTAAATTAAACGGCATAACTAACGACGCTGTACTAAGCAAATTCGCAACGAACGAGAGACGCGGAGAAGACGTCGAGGAAGACAATAACAAAAAGATACAAACAAACGAAAAAGGGAGCAGGAAAAATGCGACGGAGAGGAGAGCCAAGAGCAACAAAGGCAACACAAGAGCGGAGAGTCAAGTCTCCAAAAGAGCTTTAATTCCCCACTACCACTCCCCATACTGCCTTCGTCGACCGCTCTTTGTTTTATTGTTTTTGCTGCTGCCGCTGTTGTTGTTGCTGTGGCAATGGAGGACGCTGGCTTTTGTAGCCGAAGCGTGAATTAAAATAAACTATTTAAATTTATTTGCATCTGCTTAACTGCGGCCTGCATTGCACACACACATACACATGCTCACATGTGTATATAAATGCGCTGCCCACTCTACTCGCAATCCTAGCTCCCTCTCGCTCCCTCCTGCTGCTTATCGCGCGTCTCCATCGCCATGCACTTTGTTGCTGTCGGCCATCGCTGCAGTTGTTGTTGCTGCTGCTTGCTGTTTCTTTTTCTCTCGTTTTTCGTTATTTTTTATCGCTGCTGCGTGCGTGTAAGCCGACGCCAGCGGCTGTCGCCCCTCTCGCTCTGGCCTACGCTTACCCCCCTTTAGGAACCTGCGGCAAACACAACAACACAACGTAACGCAGCAAGCTCCACGGACAGTGTTGTGTGGCTTTCAGCGGGAAAAAGCTACATCTTGGCTACTACTGATGGGATTTAGGTGGAAAATAAAAAAATCGTGTTTAAATGTTAGCAGGGATCTAACAAATTGGGTTTCTGATAAAGAAGTATGTACATTCCCTAATCATGTTAATCAAAGATATTGTACATTTTTTTGTCTAAAATATTTTTAACCGCAAAAAAATGATAAAAAAAACTAACAGAATTGTAAATTTAGATAAAACAAATAAACTATTAGGACCTCTAGCTTAGATTTTCTTTAGGTACTTCCTTTGTCTTAGTCCCGTTAAAAAAACATTACTTTTAACAAGCCAAAATGCCATCACACTCCGTCTGATGCCGTTTGCCTCTACCCCGCTCTCTCTCTTTCTGTCGCTGTCCCCCCACTCTCCTCCGCCTTGTGTGTGTTTCATTGTTTGCTTTTTGTTGTTGCCGTGTTGTTTTCAGCTTCTCCGCCTGTTTCTACTCTGTTCGTACGAAAAAATGTAGTACAGCGTGTGGTATGGCAAACGAAAGCTATGAGTTTTCAGTGTATCTTGTCTGCTCAGACCGACTTCGCCCCGTCCCGTCCCCTTCCGTTCCATCCCGCTCTCGGGATCTAAGGTTGGGAATTATTAGTGCTGCGAGCCGCCGCCGCCTCCTCCTCAGCACAGGCGTTGCAGTCGTGGTGGACACATCATCTCACCAACCAGAGGCCCAGGTTGAGCTTCTGCAGCTTGGGCAGCTTCATGATGATGTCGATGCCCTTGGAGCTGAGCTGCGTGCAGCCGTAGAGATCGATGGTCTTGAGGTTCGTTAGGTCCTCGGCGAGCGTCTGCAGGCCCTTGTCCGTGATCCGGCTGCACTGGCCAATATTCAGGTTCTCCAGCTCGTGCAGCGCCTTGGCGATCTTCAGCATGCCCTGATCGGTAATCTGGCACTGATTCAGCGAGAGGGATCTCAGCCGATAGAGTCCTTGGGCGATGTGGGTGAGCGCCTGATCGCTGATCTTGTCGCAGAAGCTGACGTCCAGAGAGTTGATCCCGCTGCCGCCCTCCGTGAGGTAAGCCATTCCAATATCAGAGATGTTGTCGCAGGAGCGCAGGTTGAGCTGCTCCAGCTTGGGCATCCTGGCCAGATGCTTCAGCCCGCTGTCCGTCACCGAGACGCAGAAGCTCAGATTGATGGACTTAAGCGAGGTCAGACCCTGGGCGATGTGTCCCAGCGCCTCGTCGCTCAGCCTTTGGCAGTCCTGCAGTCCAAGGTATTCCAACTGCAGGTTGCCCTCCGCCGTCTCCCGAGAGAAGCCTGCAAGGTGACCAATGCCCTGGTCACTTATGTGCCAGCAGGATCGCAGATTCAGGTGCTTCAGCTTCTTCAGGCCCCACGCGATGAGCAGCAGGCCGGTGTTGGTGATGTTGCAACAACCGCCTAGCTCCAGCGTTTCTAGGTTCCTCAAATGCTGCGCAATCCGGCCCAGACTGGTGTCCGTGATCTGTTTGCACAGGGAGAGATCCAGGGTCTTCAGGTTGGGCAGGTCCACGCTGAAGGCGTGGCCCAGGTTCATGTCCGCCACGTTGAAGCATCCACTGAGGTTGAGGGAGGTCAGAGCGGGCACGCCCAGCACCAGATCCTTGAGGGAGCGGCGCAGCGATAGGATCTGCACCTTCTTGATGCCCCGCTTTACCAAACAGTTGAATAGACTTGGGCTGGAACGCTTCAGATGCAGCTTGGCCTCCACACCCTTCCAAACGCTCTTGGCGTAGGCTGCATCCCGCCAGGCTGTGCAGACCTGGGCCGCACGTCCCAAATCCCTCACGGGCAGGTGCTCAAAGATCTGCTCGAGAAGCTCCGGGAAGAGGTTGCTGATGTGTGTGCCCTCCGCCGGAGGTGGACTTTCCGGCGAGGCGGGTCTGTGCGGTAGGTGGTGGTGATGATGATGATGGTGCTGCGCGTGGGCGGCCGCTGCTGCTGCCGCCGCCGCCGCTGCAGCTGCGTGCTGGAGGTACAAGGCCGGCGGAAGGGTTTGGAGCTGGTGATGATGGTGTGGCGGCGGGCGGTGGTGCAGAGCGTAGGGCGTAAAGCGCAGCAGGTGGTGATGCGTGGTGCCGGTTGCACCCGCTCGCGTCAATACCGGCAGTTCAGTCTGTTGGTAGAGTTCGTCGATGGCCGCCCAGCTGGGCGCTCCTGCTCCTCCCACAGAGGCGCCGCCTCCCGCCGAGGTGGCCGCTCCTCCGTTGCCAGCATTGCTGTTGGAGCCGCCGCAGTGGTTGTTGTTTAGGTTGTTCAGCACGGCTAGCGTCGACTGGTGATGGAAGGGCAGCAATTCCGTATTGGTGGCCATGTCCGCCTCTGGTTTCTAGCACTTCTCTGTTCGCTTGGTTGCTTTGCTTAGTTATTCCTTTGCTATTATCTATATAAGCTGCATTTTACCGAGTTTACGCGTGGTCAAAGACTAGTTAGTAGTTGGTTCACTGTGATTCACTCGCGCTGCACTAACTTCGGTTTGGCTTGTGAGTTATCTTAGTTAGTGAGTCCAAGTCTCTTTTTGCGGCAGAGACTGATGCGGAGCGATGCGCGCGAACCGAATGACGAAAAGATACTTGGCTCGAATCTGCCAGTAACGTTGCTTATAGCCTGCGACCCAGCGGCAGTTCTCTCGGATTAGCGCAGCACTGCTGCTCCGACCGAGAGAGCGTGAGAGCGAATGTTATCTGTGGGAGCAGGATAGCGCTTATTCAGCGGTAAGGTTGCCTGTGCTGCAGAGCAGGTAGCAACAACTTTCTCTCGCAACTGTTCTCTCTCTCTGGGGGGCTCTAACTGAACGGCTATTTCTAGCCAGAATTGGCTTGTTAATGGCTAGAGTTTAGGCGGGGGTGGAATATCCGATATGGAAATATGGGAAATTGTTGTGAACCAAACGAAGATTTTTGAACCTTTAATATTGTTCAAGCGATAGATAAATTAATTTTTCTAAAAGTATTATACAAAATTGGTTTTCTCAAACAAGAATTTAATTCGAATTTGTTTAACAAAATAAAGTAAATGATTTTCTGTCCTTAGGACGAATAATTAAAATGTATCCTTAGTTTAGCTATTTCTGACCATCACTGACAAAGAGAGCGAGAGAAGGCCAGACTGACTGTTAGATTGACGAAGAGAGAAAGCATCGAGAGCGACTAATGCTGAGTGCTAGACCTGGCTTGGATTTATCTTTCTGTGCTTGGCTTTGGACCCCAGCTCCGCTCCGTGGTTTCAGGTTATTCTTTTGCTCAATGCCAAACTCCGACGCATTTGTTGTTGCTGCCGCTGCTGCATTCCGAAGTCGAGCAGGTACCTGTCTTCCCTCTCTATCTCTCGCATCGGTGTGCGTTCTGAGCCAATGTGTGTGTGTGTGCGATCGGTGCTCGCTACCTGCGAAGGCAGCAACAACAACACAATCCCGGTTTCCAGGAAAATATTAACGATAACTCAGAAAAAAGAGAAAAAAGTACGTTGCCGCACTCACACACACAAAGAAACACTGCTTGGATGCACAAATCCGAGTGCAACGACGGATGGCAACAACAATAGCGGTGCTTGCATTGTTATTGATACTAGGAAAGCGAATTTCTCGCCTCTCACTCACACTGTTGCAGCAGAGTCGCCCCCTAACAAAAAAAAAAAAAAGGAAAACGCCGCCGTCTTTGGTTGCCTTCTAAAAAAATATCAAATAAAATAGAATAAAGGAAAGGAAAGGAAAAGAAAAGAGGGACCAGGATCGGGATTCAAAGTCGGGAAAAGGGCCTGAGAGCTGGGAAAATCTGTGTCGCTACCTGACCCCGAAATGCTCACACCCGCACCCTCAAACGCACACAGCAGCGTCCTGGAAAATTATTCACAAAGCACAAAAGTGTCTGGAGGAAAATTTGAATACTCTTTCCGTAAAGCCAGCTCAATTTTGCATCATATTCGGTGAAGTTTTCATACCCTGGCTAAAAATTTAATTTTAATTTTAAATTCCACTTGCTTATTTGTGAAACTAATAAAAACTAGTATAGAAAATTTAGTTCAATTTGTAACTTAAAATACTGATCGAATTGGAAACTTCGCAACTTAATTTCCTTCATGTCTTACATTCTTACTAATCTTTTGACTTAAAAAATGTAATAAATTTGTATGTAAAATAAAATATATAAACTCTTAAATTAATACATGAATAAAATAATTAAGTATATTTGTAATTAGATAGAAAAATACAAATTTTTAAAGTAAAGTATTGTATTTTTTCCGAAAATAACAATAATATTTCAGACAATCTTATTTATATGTATTCTATTCTATTTTATTTGATGTATCAATCTTGAATTTACAACTTTAATTCAATATTGTATTTAAACATGTCCGGTTCTTTTGATTTCGTCTACCCTCAAGTTTTCATATAAATATATACATATTTATTTTTGGAAAACCTGTGAATTCTCATTATATATTTTGTTTTTTCTCACACCTAAAAACAAAATTAAATTGCTGCTCGTAATTAAAAATGACATTTAACTTAAGAAGTTAAGTTGTAAATAGTAAAGTTTAAAGATTAATAAACCCTATAATCGTATACCGTAAATAAATCAACCATCTAAAGTTCAAGTCAAAGGACCTTTAAAAAAATATATATTTCATAAAAATCCCTTTTTCAAAATACTATTAAATATCTGACAGTATGAAATGATTAAATTTTCTGTAATTTCAAGAAGTAAACCCCATTTTAAAATCACTCAAACAAAGAATTTTGGTCTCGGAATTATATTCTCAGTGCCAGGGAAACGAACCTTCGTTGATTTCTTGGGTCTCCTGCCGAGGACCCTCGCAGTCGTACAGTCATTATCCTGGCGGGCAGAAGGGCAAGGCGTGCGTCCCTCCAACCCTCCTCCGGTCCCGTCCGGTCCCTTCGCTCCGTCCTCTTTCCTCATCCTCAGCGTCATCCTATCCTCTCATATGCTTCTTCTACCTGTCAAACTGGTTTGGCCAAAAAGGGCCAATCTCTCCCTCTATCAGTCTTTCGGACGTGTCAAGGCGGCCAACGAAAATAAAAATAATCTCTTCGCTGGAACTCTGTAGCTGCCGCTGCCTCGGATACTCAGATACTCGGATACCCGTGCGTCGTCGTCTGCATCTCTGAAATATAGTGCGGCGCATATAATAATCGATTGGTTTTCGGCTGCCTCTCCCTCGTCATCTTCCCCCCGCTCGCCTTTCCTCTTTACTTCTTTTTTTGCGCATTGCGTACTATGATCACGATCATTAAAGCTGCCGCAGGTAGGAGATACTCGCAGAAGGTAGAAGAAGCCAGCGGAAAAGGTGCAACACGCGCAGACGCAATGCAAGCGGGCCAAATGCAATCACCGTGGGCAGCGGAGGCAGTGAGGGAACGACGGAACCAAGCCCACGCAGCCATGTCGCGGTTTTGGGCCAGTCGGGCCCAGCAATCCGCTCAGCTACTTGTCTTATCTGCAGATACCAGATACAAGATACACGGATGCGGCCGCATCTGCATATTCATATCTGCAAATGGGCACATCTGCCAATTGATGTCTCTGCTAACTTCGTTGCCCCTGAGCCTTATCGATTAAGCGGAGCTTGAGAACTTTATTGCAGCCAAGGCAAGATCAAAGGAGGTGGCTTTACTGCTGTCATCCGAGTTAAGCCAAATGATGGTGAATAAATTAAGATGATTGGGATGTTAAGTCGTTGGCTACGTGATTTTGCATGCTCTCGAGGCACGCATAGTTAAGTTAGAATGTATCTTACGACTTGTAAGGCGATTAAATTACTTAGAACTAAGAGAAGGATGTAACTTAGGAACAGTTGAAAGCATAAACTAACAAGCACATTAGAGTAAGTTCTAACGATTCAACTGATGGAAAGGATCAAGATCTGTCTGGTCATGGCATGTCACCAATCCAACTTGCCATCCATCAGATCCAGATCCAGATCCCGACTGAGACAAAGGGAAGAGTGTGCGCCAGCCAAGTGCTGCGGGAGGGACAGAAACAATACAAACGGCGCCGCCATCAAGTCGTTCAATTGATACCATCTCTGACCAATTTGTGGTCTGCCCGCATTTCACCCAGCTCGACAGAAAGGGTGTGAGCCGAGCCAGAGAAGACCAGAGCTGGAGCTGGAGGTGATGGTATTCTGGCATCAGAACGGCGTCAAGCTGTGACAGATTTGTTACAGAACATCATATAATTTGCCTCTGATGTCAATCTGATCACCCACCAAATGCGAGTGATTTGTGATTGGAAAAGTTGCGCTCTTTAAACAAAAAACTAAAAGAGGAAAGTGAATATTCATAGAGATGAGGCAATTTTTATGTTACTTAAAATAAAGAAGGAAAAACATTTTGCCAAGAAGCCTTTTTGAAAAATTCAAGGCTTAAGTACCGAACAATCAAATGGTCTTAATATCAATCCATAAGTTAGGTAATATATAGAACCATTTGATCTCAGATATGATCCCCTTTGCTTAGATATTACACCTCCAACACCAATACTTACAATCTAAAACCAATCTTCACACAATCTGTTAAAACACGCAATACGCAGAAATAAGAATAGATTTCAGATACAGATACTGGGGCGTGTCCTCTACATTCAAGTGAATTTCTTTCAGGAAAAAAGATCGCCTTAGAATCCCGAGTGTCCCGTTGGGAATTAACACTTGTCCAGCTCTCGGAGAGACCGCCACTTCCACACCCCACTCACATGATCAGCAGACCGCTCTGGCTGTAAGCTGAAACCGGATTGAGAGGTCATGGAACAATCTCAAGGGTTGTCTCAAGTGCAAAGTTCCGTTGCAACTCAAGGAGATTTCTGGCGAAGTACGTAGATATCCGCAAGGCGATCGGTGAGCGTAACAGGAAAGGAATTCGGATGAAGAATTACCAGGAAGTGCAAGTAGGTTACTCGAATACTTAAGATCAAAGAACAAAGATCCTTGATATTCCCGAATGACTTTTTTTAACTGAAAGAACTCAAAAGATCCTGCAACTGGAAAAAGGAAGCCATTATGTTCCAGAGAACCCCTTAAGTTCAAGAAAACGAATCCAAGGCAAACGGCCACTTGATTTATCCACATATATGTAAAATGTTCCTTTATTGTTGATGTAATTTTAAATGCTATATGTATATATCTAGATATAGTATTTATATATCGTAAGTAAGATGTCAGTTATGTTTTGCATTCTGAAAAAGTTCGTTTATGGCATAACGCACTAAAAATTAAATGTCCGCTTTCGTTTTTAGGTTTAAGGTTTTAGGTTTTCGGTTCGTTCTTAAAATTCGTTTACGCTATGACTTTAAAATACTCCCGCCGTTGCACAACTCTAGAAACTAGTTGCTAATTATTATTAAAACCCAGACCCAACTATGCTTCGTCTCTCTATATGCACTATATATGGCTACGGAAGGGCAGTTCAACTCAAGCAAGTTGGATTCGACGTACTAGGATTAGGAGTATGTGTCCCTATATATATATAATATATATATGTACATGTGGCTAGCAAGGAAGTGGATGTGAGTGAGTGGTATGCTAAAGCATATTTTGATTTGATTTGATACATGCGCGGTTCTAGGTGCTATATGATCGCTATATAGGTGTGTTATGCATATGCGTTTATTTAGTATTATTTTAAACGATTCGTTGACTCTGAAGCACCTCCCTTCCCGGAGTCAGCTCACGATCCGGGGTCTTTTGGGAGAAGAGTGCTTGGCAGCGAAGTGTCTGTCCCGCCTCGCTTCGCTTCGCTTGGATTCGATTCGATTCGATTCGATTTGATGATATATTCATTTTGCATTTCTAATGTGTTACGTGCCTAAGTTCTAAATTATGCTATATTCGCTTCTCTGTCTGCGTGGCGGTTTTCCGACAACAAACATTCCTCGTTGTTCGAAACAGAATGAACGAAAAACTCGACTTGACTTGACGCTACTCGAAATCAAGAAACCATAAATACATAAAAAATGATTAAAATACTATAATGTATAAATGGGGGTTATATCACAGGTACATTTTAGACTTTTTTCAAAATGCAAGATTGTAGAAAACATTGTGTGTCATGATGGAGGGAGGTCTGCCCCGGGGCCTTGGACAACGGAACGGTTATGTCGGCCCCGGAGCAGGCGGCTCCTCAACTCGTCTAAATGCTATGTAAGTAGTTGTTGTGTGTGTAGTTTAGTTTGTAATATATATACTGTATATATTCACTGGGTCAATGAAGTATATTATTCCTTGTTTATAGAAAAGCACTAACCATTAAACATTGCAACTGCCGTCTCACTCGTCTCCGCAACTCGACTCAGAACGGAGACAAGTGCTCGATTGTGATCGTAGATATGAAAGAGTTTTGTTTTGCATACAAGTACTATATATCGTAATCAGTATCGGTATTGTATCGCTATCAAGCCTATGACTAGGACCAATTCGAGAGCCCCAAAACATGCTGGTTCTAACTACATACGTAAGTCGTGTACTTGCTATGGCCTGATCTGGTTTATCCTCCTTCCTTCTCCCCTCTATAAGTTCCTTTGAGTACGTATTTCAATGAAGTTCTGCTGGGACACCCAGATCCCTGCTGTCATCTAGTGATTACTCTCCCCCGAAGCAATATCTATATCGTACAGCTCACGCGTCTCTCTTAAGTACAAAGGTCTCCGCTGGCGGAACATTCCTGTGGTGCACATGGGATGATGGGGGAGCATTGTGCCTGTCTATGTGAGTGTCTACGCTGGTAGATGATGATGATGTGATAATGGAAAATTCGTAATTGCTAAAGCTGCACAATGCCCCCATGATTGTGACAAGTGGGTTTGGGGGTCAGCACCCTGGGTTCCCATACAGCACAATTCCCCATTACGATTTCAACTGCAAAAAACAATCCTCTTTTGATCCAAACTGGTTACAATACTTAGAATAGTGGGATGTCCTGGAGAAATATGCTGTGGTGGAAGCCCAGGGCATTGTTCGTACGTATTCGGTCTCATATCCAATAGTTGCTGCAGAAACTTTGACTACGCGACTGGTTTCTAGTTCGATATGAATGAAGAGTTTAGACTAGAGGCTACCTTTAAGACTAATCCACCTCCTTAGGTGTTCTTAGCAGTCATTTGACGGGGCGCCGGCTCCCCCGCCTCGGCGTACAGGCAGGATCCCTCGCTGCAGGAGCAGGTGTCGCCTTCGCGGGAACTATTGCAACAGTCGCTGGTGTACTGACGCTGCTCGTACTCCGCCAGCATGTTCTCATTTTCGCTCTCCAAGCACGGCTGCACCGCCGGCTGACGGCGATGGTGTCCACTCCGCTTGCTGCTGCTCCCATGCTCCTCCAGCTGCTGCCGCTTGTGGCCGTGCGAGGTCCTCGAGTGGTCCGAGCACTCGGAGGAGCACTGATAGATCTGGTGGCTGGAGCTGGTGGGGTGCATCTGGTGACTGTTGGGATGCACGGGCTGGTACCAGCCCTCCGGCACGGGAACGGGAACTGGCGGTGGGGGCTGCATGGGCGAGGGCGTGGCCAGGGCGTCACAGCTGTTGCAGGCCCTGTTCTGGGCACATCGTGCTGCATTCAATCCCGCCTGATACTCACTGGTCGCATGTCGCTGGGTGGCAAATGGCAGGTGATTCGGCGGTATCCCACCGCCCGGAGCCGTGGTGGCAAAGTAGGCCGGCAGCTGAGGCGGATGCTGGCTGGTGGGCGTAATCTGGTAGCGGTTCTGTGTGCCCCCAGCCACAGCCGACAGTGGATTGCTGTACACATTCTCTGGGGGACAGGCGACAGCATACTGTGGGGAAACGCCCCAGGCGGAAAAGCCGCCCGAGGAGCTGCTGTGTATCGAAGCGTTAAGGATGCTGGAAGAAGAGGAAAGGGATGTTGACAACACTCTTCTTTTTTATCAATACAAAATTAAAATGTAACATCTATTTTCAAGTAAACTATTACTTAGTCCTGCAGCTCTTACCTTTGGTTAGTAGAAATGCCAGAGCCTGCGCTCTTGGAGCTCTTCCGCGATGATTCCGGTGACCCTTGGGCATAACCATAGGTGGAAGACGGCGGCGGATGTTCTGGTGGTGGTGGCAGGAACTCTGACCAGTTGATGGGCTCTGGCGGATACTGTAAATAGTTGGACTTCACAACAGGAGCCACCGGTGGCTGGCCAGCAAATGCGTCTGAGTAGGGTGAATGAGTGCCCGAATCCTTGTCGGCACTCAGCGAAGTGGCCTTTGTGCAGGTTTCACTCGAGGAGGTTCCAATGATCATGGTGGTGGCATACGGTGTGGGATTGTCAGGACTCTGAAAGCATGTTTAAGGTAACTAACCGGATGTAAACAGGTATTCCAGGGTTCTCACCTTTCGGCAATTGTAGAAGGTGGTCAGGTTGCGGGTATCCACTTCGGCGTAGTCGGTACCGCCATCAGAGTTATTGTAGTTTGACTGACTGCTATTAACGTGGGATAGAAGCTTCGATTCGCTCAGCCCCGAGTCCTTGTCCGTATCTGCGGTTCTCCAGCCACGAGTATGGTCAATCCAAAGACTCTCCTTGCTGTTGAGGTTCAACGCGGTGATTTCGTTGTCGCTGACCACTGGAAATAGGTATTTGAAAGAATGCGATGTTAGACAAGCCCATTTTCTAATTATTTGAAATAGATTTTAAATACTTACCACTCATGTGACCCAGTTGCTTGGTCATTTGATGCTTCCGCTTGAAGTAAACCATGGATATGGCCGCCGAAATGACCAAGGCCAAGAGTAAGATGCATACCAGCACCATAAGCCACGGGCCAGAGAGGTAATCAGTGGTTTTCTTTTGCGTGGTGGGATTACTGCTGCCGGTGGGTATATTTCCATTGCTGTGGTACGTCATGTCCTGGCCCTCATGTCGGCCGTCATGAGTGCCACTCGGGTGGGCACGCGGCGGATGCACATGATGGGTGGGGTCCATATAGAGTGAGATCTGAATTAAATGTTAATAAAAGTCGAACTATACGGAAGTGTATGCTTAACTCACCGGCTTGGAGTAGGGTCCATCACCAGCCTTGGTAAAGGAATTCAGTCGCACACTGTAGACAGCTCCGGTGGTGAGGTTATTTAGGAGCACCGAGGTGGTCGTGGCATTCAGCGTCATGTTGGCCAGCACCTTCATGGTGTTGCCTGCACTGACCTCGATCTTGTAGCCATACAGATTGCCATTGTGGTGCTGGGCGGGCGGTGCAGTCCAACGCACCCAGCCGGCGGTTTGGTTGTACATGCCAATCTGTATGTTATCCGGCGGGGCGGAGGGTACTGCAAATGGTAAATATTTTTCAATAAGAAATACCCCTCTCTCTGTCTGATCTGTCTGAGTACTCACCATCTTCATAGGTCAGCGCCACCTTGGAGTTGCTGGGCTGTCCTTCGATGGTCTCAAAGAAGGGCGTGAGGAAGAACTCATATTTGGTGTACTTCTTCAGGCTGCCCACCACAAACGATTCGGCCGAGGTATCCAAGACAGTGATCGAGTGATACTGAGCTGATTCTGAACTAGCATCCTTGTAATGAATACGAATGCCCTGTAAGAAAAGGTAATTAGCTGGGGTTTTTACTAGTAACTCAATGGTTATTACCTCCACATATTTCTCATCTGCGCTCACATGCAGCATCCAATCCAGGCGCACAGCGCTGGCATTAATGGCCGAAGCATCTATCAACTCCACGGACTGTATCAGTAGAAAGTAGAAATCCTTGTTAATAAAGTTTACCCTTAGTAAGTTAGTAGGTTAAGCTCACCTTTCCAGTCAGCAAAGTTCGTGCCGCTGACAAATCATTGGCCGAGGCTGCATCGAAGTCCTCGTCAATTGTTTTGATGGCATTCGATAAGCCCGAGGGCACCGATACGCCCTGAGAATTCTCAGCTCTCACAAGGAAGACATACGAAGTGCCCGGACTGAGATCAGAGATCTGAAAGTGAAGCGAAATACAAGTTAATCAAACTCCAACCCTTTGTCCTCGTAGCTAATCGTACAGTGACTTGAGTGTCGCCAACACGATGGGCGGCGACAATCCAACCAGTTTGCAGATCCGGACTGAAGTACTCCACAGTGTAGCTGAGATTAAAGTGAATAATAATAAATTTAAACGGTGATCTCATTGCCATGTTGTGTGTGTCGCGTCATCTTACCCGATTATGGGTCCCACAGCGCCAGGCTTCTCTTGGCTTTTGGCCCAGCGGAGGCTGATGCTACTGCGACTGACATTGAGGACTTTGGGTGTGCCGGGCGGAGCAGGATATGTGCTGGGGTCAGCGACACGGTGCAGAGTGTTAGAGCCGGATTTGTCCACCTTGAAGAAAAGGTAATCGGGGTTTAAGAACTTTGAAATCACAGGAAATAATATAAAAACCTACCGTTAAAGTGGCTGCCCATGAAGTGTCTCCACGTTCCGAGGATGCAGTGCAGGTGTAGGACCCAGAATCACTCACTTGGAGGTCTATACAAATAATATATCAATGAAAAATCCATGGATATCAAGTACTTGAACACTATCTTACCATCAATCCGCAATGAACTGCCTTGGATGATACTGTGACGATTGCCCGTTTGAACGGCAAGCCCGTTCTGGAACCACTTGATGCGGGGACTGGGATTCCCAGTGGCTCGGCAGGGCAGCGTGGCCACCGATCCCTTGGGCAGTGTCTGATTGGCGGGTCCAATTTGAATAATGGGCGGCGGTCGCTCGTCCACCGAGCTGACCTGCAGGAATACTCGCACCGTTGAGGAATCAACCACACTGAACGCGGAGCAGACATAGAAGCCCTCGTCCTCCTGCCGTACATCCGTGATCTGCAGGGTTCCATCTGCGGCCACATGCTGCCTGCCGTGGGAGCTATTGGGAAACATCAAAGTGGACACGCCTTCCTTGGTCCAGAAAACCGAGGGCGGTGGATTTCCGGCTGCCATGCAAGGCAGCTGGACAACGCCATTGAGTCCCACTTTCCTGTTGCTGGGTCGCTTGGTGAAGTTGGGGGGAGCTGAGGGATGGAAAACCATGGATTAGAAGGGTCTACTTGAAGCAGTAGATAATAAAGACTTACCATGAACTGTGAGCGAAGCTCTGGCGCTAATCTGTCCCACATTATTGTGCGCCTCGCAGACGTAGGTGCCCTCATCGCTGGGCGTGATATTCGAGAGCTCCAAACTCTTCTCGTCGTGTAGGATTCGAGCTCGGGACACCGGAATATTGCCCTCCTCCTTCTTCCACAGCACCTTCGGAGGCGGATCACCGCCCACGGAGCAGTGGAAAGTCGCTGTTTGGCCATAGAGCATCACCTGGTCCTTGGGCTCCTTCATGAAGTAGGGCTTGACCTGGACAATTAGCTTCGCGTAGCTGGACTCGCGTGTCCCCACCAGATTCTGGGCAATGCACTTGTAGTTGCCCTCGTCAATGGGCTCCACATTGCTGATCAGCAGGTTGCCCCCGTCCACGATTCGCACGCGCGAGCTGGCGCCAAACGACATGGCTTTCAGGTCGTCCAAGGGAACGCCATCCTAGTGGGGAAGAGAAGCGGTTTAGCTGGCGAAACTTTGACTGATTTTGGGCGAGACTAGTTTCGGTACCCACCTTCATCCAAATGAGCGTTGGCTCTGGAATGCCTTTGGGCGGCCCACACTCCAGCAGAGCCGTCTCGCCTTTGGCCACTCGCGTGTCTTTGGGCTCCACGCGAAAATCGTCGCGCAAAACTGGCGAACAACAAAAAATAAAAAAAGGCGAAATAGTCAGTAACAAAGCCTCGCGTGTGGGCAGACCAGTCTACGGACCGGAGGACTGGGACTGGAGCGAAGTGGAGTAACATGGACTTACCAGCTATCTGGAGCGAGGCATGACGGCTAACGGCCTGGCCCACTCGGTTCTTGGCCACGCACCAGTACTCGCCGCCGTCCTGCTCCTTCTTGCCCTGCATCGTCCGGTAGAAGAAGAGTGCACCGTCCTTGAACTGGACACGATGTGACTTCTTCTCGTTGGTGCTGACGGGTTCGCCATCCTAAAAGCCAGGGTGAGAAAGTGAGAAATTGAGTTGAGATTTGAAGGTTTAAGTTTTTGGGTTGTCCATACACTTGAGGAAAAACTATAAGTTCTTATATATTGAACAAATCATTATTGCATTATATAAGAAGTTTTTACTTTATATACGGCTACAATCTATGAATATAAAATTTTCTGTGGCTTCTATAAAGACTGAATAAAAAAATTTTAAATGAGAATGAAAACTTAACCTCGAACATTAACCTGTCTTTTATGGCTAAGAGGACAAGATTACCAGCGATAGTTTCGGTATACTCTAATCTACCATTTCCAAGTTAATTGAGGGGTTTTTAATTAGAAATTTTTAAATATAAATACAATGATTTATCAAATAAACATCTGACAATGGAAATTATATAAATAAATTCATTGCTCTAAAGGTCAAGTAGATTAAAGAATTTATATTTTGATAATTAATTATTCCGAATAGACGGAATTTGTGATTTATAGAATTATTAAGAACAAATTGTTTTTTTCGTAAGAATTTTATAAAATAAACATTTTAAGTCTCAAGATTTCCCAGTAATACAAATTTAGCTTTGTAAAATGTTCAAATATATGTAACTGTGTACCTTAAACCACTCGATGGTGGGCTCCGGCTTGCCCTCCACTTTGCAGTTGAGTGTGGCGGGCTCATTTTTCTTGACCACCAGATCCGTGGGATGCTCGATGATGCGCGGCGATTGGTACTGGCCTGCAAGGAGGAGGATTGGAATCAGGATACATGGCATTGCGTTGTCAGGGGAAATCCGGATGAGCTCGGTAGTTTACCTCTGACTGCTGGCAGCGCCACCAGGAGGCCGAGGAGCAGCGGCAGAAGCAGCATCCTGCTCCCCCGGCTGCTCGGACAAGGGTTAATAGTAGTAGTTGTGCTAGTCGTGCTCCAGGCGATGGCGATGGCGATGCTATGAAGATCGGGATGCATAGGAGGAGGTGCTGGCGGTGACTCTACAGCTGATTATTCAGATGGTTCAATGGAGCGGCGATCATTGTAGCGTTTGTGGATCCTACGATTGATGGTGGCAATATGTGTTAGCGAAATGGTGTGGGCAGCTGTTAGGATAATGGCAAGGCGTGGCCTTTCGTTTTTATTTTATTATATTTTTTTTTGGGTTTCGAGGGGTTTATGTGTGGTGTTATGTGCTTTTTATCTGTCCAAAATTCCAAATTATTTCTCGACTGCTCCACTTACGCCGCCTGCATTTCCATGTGATAAGCACATACACACATAACACACGCGGACACCGCACACTCCTCAGTCACTCACTCACACCCACGTACAGTGTGCTCTCGATGCAGGAAAGTGTATCTGTTGTAACTATTCGGAGTTAATCACTGAATTCTTATAATAAAATTAAGAATTAGTATAAAAACTGGTTAGGACTTGAAATCGATTGAAACTGCTTCTAATAGTATGCTACAAACAATAACAACAAACAAATTTTTAATGAGTTTGGAACCTATATTATGTTCTTCTATTGAAATCAGTTTCCTGATATTTACTGAACTTAAGGAAATATACAGCAACAAAACTATTCTGTCTCTGCTGTCATTTAAAATTATATTGAACTTAAAGCAAAATATTTTAATGCCAACAATTTAATCTGGAATTATCAAATTATAAATATTTTCAAAACACTGGCTAATACAAACATCTTTGATATGCATTTCATGATGTCTTAAAGTATTAATTACAACAAATCTAAACAAATAAAGTAGTTTTACCTATTTATTCGACATTCATACACTCGGAAAGTTGTATGCTCTAAAAATACCCACTTCTTCACTTTCACAAAGACTCCTTCGACAGCTGGTTCACTTCACCGAGCGCCCACTGTATGTGTCTATGCTGGTTTTCCATTAATTTTATTTCTGTATTTATCTCTCTTTGTGTGTTTATCTGCCATTCGATGGCGGCGAGCCCCGAAAATTTACAATCCAAATTCTGATTCGGAGTTTGATTTCACGATGATGTTCTCACACTTTCTTTATAACGTTTTTATTTTTTGATTCAACTCTGCCGTTTTGGGGCATCGTTTGAATCGGTTTTATTGCGCTTTTTTAGTTCTTATTAATCAGCCGCGCAGTGTAAGTTTTGTTGGTATTTACTCGTCGATTGCTCGCTTTTCGGGGTTGTTTTCTGAGGCAGCAGCAGCTCTCGCGCACATTTTCCACATTTCCCGAACGAATTTTCTTTTTGGTAATTTTACAAGAACAAGAACCCGCCGACCCTCTCGCTCGCACTCCCACACCCCGGACTCGCGCCTTCCCACTCTCTCCTGCCTGCCGTTCCTCGGCTTTCCCCCACGTTCCGCTTGTTGTTGTATCTATAACAGTGTGTTGTATCTATAACTCCTCCGCGTTGTAATATTTTACATCTCGACAGCAGCTGCACTTTACACACACATATCCCCAATTTTGGGGCTCTTTTGGGGCCTTTACGTTCACGATTCGATCACTTATATCCTGGCAGCGCACTTACTTTTATTTAGTAGGAATTAATTATTTTCCTGCGGTGCAATTGATGTGAAAACTCGCAATTGGATTGTATCTTGTATCTGGAAATCGGAGAGCGCAATGGAACAACCGGAACTGGAGTGCAGGGCGCAGCGGAACGGTATGGGAGAGCGGGACAGTGTTGCCCACTATCGGTCGTCGCTTATCGCAGCGCTACGCAAGTCAGCCTTAATAGCCAAAAATAGCTAGGTAGCTTATTATTTATATATATTTAATTGTGTTTCTATAAATTAAATATTATGAAATCCATTTCTACTCAGTCGAGCAGCAAATGCTCCTATTTAATAAGTTGGCTATTAGTTTACAACCATTTCTAAGCTTTATATAAATAAATAAATAAATTCGTCGGTACAGTAATAGTATTTACTGTTTATTTGTGAATATGTTGTCACAGTCCAGCTGCTTGTTACCATCAGATGAATATTCCGTTTTTGATACACAAATCCGCATATTTTTAATAATATTTTAAAAACATCAAAAATTTGGGGCTTTTTGTTTTCGACCATTAGAAACGGCCAAATATTCTCTGAAAATAGCTAGGCTGCCAGCTCTGTTTCGGAACGATTCGAAGGGGAATACCAAAATATACTAAAGTCGCCTTTATTCACTGATCTGGCAACGCGGCTCAACCGCTGTACCGTTGAGTATGTGTTTTAAAGCTCGGGTTAAAATTTAAATATTATTTTATCAAAACAATTAATTCTATTCGAGAAGTTTATTTATTCTTTCCTTATTTTAATTAATTCTATCAATTTTAATATTCTCATACATCGATTAAAAATGAGAATATTATTATTTTTGCTCTTTATCAATTTTCCAGGCACCATTCTTAGTCAATCCTGGCCAGCTCCACTCTGCCCCTGAGCATGTTTCTCGAGCGCACCGCATTTGTAAAATTAGCCTCAAAAGCAGGCACTCGGCTGCGCCCTGAATGGAGATGGAATGTGGGCGGTGTGGGCGCCTGGGGACGACGGCCCGTTGGCAGGGCGCTCCTCACCTGCTTGGGCTGGAGATGCAGACGCGACACCCGGTCCACGGACATGCTCTTGGGCCGCCGGGCCAGATATTGGTGGATGTGGCTGTTGGAGCCGTTGGCGATGTTCAGATTGACCAGATAATCCTGCAGCTGAGCCTTTAGCTGGGCATTCTCTGCCTCTAAGCGGCGCTTTTGCTGCTTCAGGCATGCCACATCCACAGCCACGTTGTTTACCCGCCGCCAGAAGGTGTCCATTTGGGGCACCACACCCACCTCGTCCTGGCAAAAGATTAATTTTATGAAAAAGTATATAAGAGAATCCGAGTTATTCAAACGTTACCTTTAGGAGATCAGTAACAGGATCGGTTGATACTCCCGCCTGTTGATCCTCCACCTCGCGTATCTCTATAATCTCCCGAGAAATTTCCGGCAGCTGGAACATTCGCTCCCGCTCTGTTTCCATCTTGGCACAAACGGCGGATAGCTGCATCAGTATCTCCCCCTTGCCCACCGTCTCCTTGAGCAGCTCCAGGGCATTGTAGCTTTCCACTGACATCAGCTTGAATGACTGATGATCTCGGGCCACTTCGTTCTCCACGCAGGTGCGCAGCTCCCGGAGTCTTTCGGTCAGCTGCTGCTTGATGGACTGCCGCTGCTCCACTTGACCCTGTTGCTTGAGATAGAACTCCTCGGAGACCAGACGCAAATTGGCCAGTTGGTCCACCAAATGCTCGATTTCGTGCGTTTGCTGGCTTATCTGAAGAGCTGCCTCCTCATCCCGCTGCTTGAGATCCACATACTCCGAGTAGAAGCCCTCGATGTGCTGGCAATAGCCGGCGAGCACGGACTGATACTCCTGCCACAGCTTCTCTAGCCTGGCCTCTCCCCTGGAGGTGATCTGTTCCAGCTGCAGTTGCATCTGTGTAAGGGAAGGGATATATATATTTAAATTAAATTGAAAATTAAGTAAAATATTAATGAAACCATAACAAAAGTCTCGCAATGACACATTAATATAGCACGCGATTGCCAAACGTGGATTGATGGGTGACTTTGGAGCATTGTGTGTCAGTCAGGTGGTCATTTCAGATGTCACTCTAGGCCACTATAAATCTGGTTGGGTCAGCTGCTACCCCTATCAGTCATCGAGATGCGCTTGCTAATTTTGCTGGTCATCTGCCTGAGCATCTGCTCCCACTCCATTTCCAGCCTCAAGTGCCGATCGCAGGAGGGCTTGGGCGAGGCAGAACTGAAGAGAACAGTTCGGAGCTGCATGCGCCGTCAGGATGAAAACGAGGATCGAGGACGCGGACAGACTGGCCGACAAGGAGGTGGATATGGCTACGATTTTGGACGCAATCAGGATGAGGATCAGGAGCAAGATCGGGATAGGAATCAGGGAGGTCGAGGTGGCTATGGAAACCGGTGGCAACGAAGCCTAAGCCGGCAGCAGGAGGGCAGGAACAACACTGGAGGAGGCTCTGGAGGCGATGGAGGTCAGTGTGTGGCCCAGTGCTTTTTCGAGGAAATGAATATGGTAGGTGTTTACTCATCGCTAACCAAACTCTTCCTTGGATTTGATGGTAAATCCCAGGCCTGGACTATAAGTATTTGCCATCCTCAATCCTCCCTCAGGTGGACGGCAATGGGATGCCCGACCGGCGCAAGGTGAGCTACTTGCTGACCAAGGACCTGCGCGACCGGGATCTCCGCAGCTTCTTCACGGACACGGTGCAGCAGTGCTTCCGATATTTGGACAACGTCGGCAGGAGCAGGCAGAACAAGTGCGCCGTCTCCCGGGAGCTGGTCAAGTGCATGTCGGAGTACGCAAAGGCGCAGTGCGAGGATTGGCAGGAGCATGGCAACATGCTCTTCACCTAGCTCCTCGCCCACACTTACCCCACTCTTTAAGTCCTCGCAGCGGTCCAAAAAGCGCTCGTGGTTGTCCCGGATCCCGCCGTCGGTCGTCTCCTCCAGCTGGTAGAAGACGCACTCGAGCTGCTGCTGCTTCCGGGCGTGCATGTCCTTGAAGCCGGCAGAGTCCTGCTCCCACTCGCTCAGCACCGCCTGTTTGTCGTCCTCGTAGATGCGTCGAAAGAACTCGATGCGCTCACGATGGGTGTCTTAGTTTATAGGGATTCATTAATAAGGATATGCTGTTAGTTATTAAGGTGTTTGGTCCTAATCCTTTTTGGCAAGGATAAAATATGTTATAAATAAACCCACCAACAATTTTAGTAATATTTTCCATATGGGATTGCTGCAGATTGGCGTACATATCCTCAGTGGATTCAATATGGGCAATTAGTCGATGGATAACCTGATCCTTGCGTTTCAGGGCCTCCTTAAAGAAGGACTCCACATCGATGATTTCACGGCGCAGTTCCTGGATTTTAACCTGGCGCAAAATGCTGCGCCACTCCTGGTTGATCTTGGCCATGTTCAACCGTCCAAAGGCGTCCTCCCTTTTCAGTTTGTTCTATTTTAAACGATGCCTTAAGTGATTTTCATTATTTTATACTAAAAGCGGAAAGCGATACCTTCATGTACATGGAAATTAGCTGCATCTTGCGGCGCCGCGTCTCCTCCTCCTGGTCGGCCCTCATCTGCAGATACCGGGCGCGCTCCTCCTCGGACATTTTGGCCAACTTGTTGCCTTTTCCTTTACCCTTTTTGCCCATCTTGCTGCTGTTTTTCCCCCTTTTGCGTTTGCCCTTAAATCAGCTTATCAAGTTTCAAAGGCCAATCTCAGACTAATTAAGAGACCGAAAGCCGCGCCTCGGAAAATAAATAACGATTTGATTGCCGGCGTTACCATGACGCAAGTTTCAGTGGCCGCCTATACACCTAGTCGTTGCTAGGTTTGTTGTCACAATAATAGATGCGAATTAAATTAATGCGGAACATTGCAAAATGCCATTAGGAGGGGACTCTGTGTCCATCAAAGGGGAACCATTTGACATATAAAACGAGGGGATACTAGCTGAAAAGCAGTCAACATGATGGGGACTGGCTTTGTGATTCTCTGTGTGATTCTGTCGCAGTTATTGGTGTGTATTTTGAGAAATTTTCGTTCTAATTATAAACAAAGACAGGAAAATTACCATGGGAGCAGCTAAAAGGAACCTGAACTACTTCTCCTTACAGAAAATTGTACACCATAACTTAGATTCCTAATTACAAAAAGTGTACACGACTTAAACAATTTCCATAAATTATTTCATAATTTATATTCTATTTCTCAGTTTAGCACCTTAGCTATCCGTATCCACTGCCGGCACACGGAGCGCATTCATGAGGAGAACATCCACCACTGCTGTCAGCATCCCGATGGCCATAACGATGTTACCGAAATGTGCGCCAAACAGACCAATTTCCGGTTGCCCAATCCCAACGAGGAGGCCATAGAGGATGTGACGGTGGACCAGGCCATGCTTGGCACCTGCTGGGCCAAGTGTGTCTTTGATCATTACGATCTGATGGAGAACAGCACCTTGGACATGGTTAAGGTCAGGTCGTACTACAAGAGATACCACAAGACGGACCCAGAGTATGAGACGGAAATGCTAAATGCTTACGAGAAATGTCATTCGAAGAGTGAGTAATTAAATATTATAAATTTAAAATCTTAATTTTCTACCCTTTTTGATTAGGCCAAACAGCCACCGAACAGTTCCTGTCAATGCCAATTGTAAGGGCCTTTGGCACGGCCAAGTTCTGCAAGCCCACGTCCAGCATCATCATGTCATGTGTGATCTATAATTTCTTTCATAATTGCCCGAAGAGTCGCTGGTCCAACACCACCGAATGCCAGGAAACCTTGGCATTTGCCAAGAAATGCAAGGATGTGCTAACCACAATGTAAAAATGTGAATGTATTGTAATTGGACTTCAAAAAATTATAAATAAACAGAATTATGAAAAGGACAAAAGTTTGAGAAGGGTTTCTAATTAAATCTTTGATGTTTTACCATAAACTTACTTTAAATAAATATTTCCTTAATGTGTTTATAAGCAAACGAAAGCTGAAAGAGGAATCTACTTAACTAAAAAAATGTTTAAAATCTTTAATAAGTTCATTTTGTATATATCCTTTCTTTTATTTATGTTTTTTTAAGCACATTATTCAAAATATACTTCCACAATTCCCTTATGTTGGACTCATAAACATATTATAGAATCGTATATAGTATATTAATATAATTTTTATTGCAGATCTCTTTAAAGCAAAATCTAAAGAGTGGCCAGCGAGTCCTGACACTTCTTGCTGAAGGCCAGAGTGTCCTCGCACTCCTTGGTCTTGGACCAACGATCCGCTGGACAGTTGTGGAAGAACTGACGAATCACGCAGGCCAGGACCACACTGGACTTGGGCTCACAGAAGTGCTGGGACATCTGCTTGAACAGAGGCTTCGACAGGAACTTGGAGGTGTTCTCCTCGCCTGCAAGAAACAAAAAATTGCTAACAAGATTTTCAAGTATGACCAACTTGTACTTACTTTTGCCATGACAGTGATCGAAGGCGTTGATCATTTCCTTGGCATATTCCGGATCGTCGACAAATTTGTCATTGAAATATTTCTTTACAGCCTCCATGTCCAGGTTGTTGTCCTTCATCAGATTCAGTTTGCCAAAGACACACTTGCCAAAGCAGGTGCCTCTAATGGCCCGATCCGCGGTGATGTCCACCAGTGCCTCCTCGTTATGGTTGGGCAGCATAAAGTCCGTTTCCTTGGCACAGCTTTCGATAATGTCATTGTGGCCCTCAGGATGCTTGCAGCAGTGGTGGATATGCTCCTCATTAATGGCCTCCGGATTTTCACAGTCAATCTTAATGCCGCTGGCGAACTGGTAAGGTAAAAAGGTATTTAATAAATGTTATATATTATTCTAAAAGGTTATTACCCATATCAGGCAGGCAAAACTTGCAAGAATTATAAACTTCATGGCTCTGCTGCTGCTTTCTCCTAGAAAATGAGCTTAAGCTGACACCTTATATAGCGAACGGGTTAATCGTTAAAGTATTAGCAGGAAATCGTTGCCAATTTGCCAAATGTCAAGTCATCAAACTGTCCAAAAATGTAATACATTTATTCAACCTTTTTCCGCTCATTGCACTTTGGGCATTACAACTGCCATTTGTTACATTTAATTAAGCAATCCAATTTATGCAAATAATGGGGGCAGCACATGATGTTATAAATGTTTTTGGCCACTGTAAATTACCCTCATTCGCTAAACGATGGTCAAAGTTAGTTGTTATTTGTTAACCTTAGTTCTGGTGGCCATTTCAGGGGCACAGGATCCGGAGGAAAGCACCACGGTGGCTAGTTCTGGCGGGGAATTGACGGAGGAAAAGTGTGGAAAGAATGTGAGAATGAAAGAATTTTATACTAACAAGTGCTAATTGCCTTTTGTACTATTTTTAATCCAGCGTGAAGGCTGCTGTTCCGAGCTTTATATTGGAAACGAAGCAGACCTAACAAAATGCTTCGTTATACATTCCCCCAAGTTGCCCATGGATGGAGACACGGACATTGGCAAGACCCTAAGGTTTCTTTCGGTATGAAAAGTTTAATTTAAATATGAGTAAACTATTTAATCATTTCCCTCCTTAGTGCTTTGTGGAGTGCCTGTATAAGCAGAAGAAGTACATTGGCAAGAGCGACACCATCAACATGAAAATGGTCAAGTTGGATGCGGAAAAGATGTACGAGAATCGGCCAAAGGAGAAGGATTACCATATTGCCATGTATGACTTCTGCCGCAAGGATGCCGTGAGCGTCTTCAACCTGCTGAAGGCCAGTCCCGGGGCCAAGGTGCTCCTGAAGGGCGCCTGTCGTCCCTACCTATTGATGGTGTTCATGTGCATGAGCGATTACCACCAGAAGCACGAGTGCCCCTACTTCCGATGGGAGGGTACCACCAAGGCGGGAACGAAGGAACAATGCGAGGAGGCCAAGGCCAAGTGTTATGTTATCGACGGGATAACTCTATGATAAAAAACGTATTGTACTCCCCAAATCCAAGCAGTCAATATTTCGAGGCGACAATCTCGATATGTTTTTGCATTTCGATGACACACTTCTCACACAAAATAAATAACCAAATATATTTAAATAAACAAATACATACTCCCTCCCAATAAGACACACGATGAGTTTCGAGGTGCGGTTGGCCAATGTGGAGGACTTGGAGGAGATCAACAAGCTGATCTGGTCGCCGGGCGTCAAGTGGTTCGGCAATATCCGGTCAAAGTATCGGGGCAAGATGTCCCTCTTTCAAACCCACCAGACCCACAGGATTCTGGCTCGTAACAAGGAAACCTCCGATTTGATAGCCTACGCCGAGTTCCGCAATTATCCCGGCATCAGTGCCCTGCCCTCCGATTGCTGGATGGAGTGGTTGTCCATAAGATACTGGTATCCCCCGGACTACAGTCTTGATATGACCTAGTTGTTAATTCGTCTTCCGCCTCCTAGTTTAACTTTCGCAATTAGCTGGCTTAACGCTTTGTTCTGTAACTTTTGCATCTACAAGATCGACTATCCGTGTGTGATTGCTGAGATCATGAAGGAAGTGTTATACCGGGAGAATAGGGTGTGGTATATAATCACCGTAAGGACGCCCAATGTACGACAATCCCATCACTTTACTGAGACCTTCGAGGATCTGGAGCCGATATCAAAGATCTTCTATCCTCGGGAGTATCGTGTGGAGACAAACGACAACACGCAATCGCTGTACATTGTGGATCGCTCTGAACGGTTGCCAAGGATCACATATCGAAAGGCGTTGTAAGTTGATGCTGAAAGTTCCTTGTTAAGTATATTTTACATTCCGCGTATTCACCAGGGCCGAGGACAACGATGACATCATTGCCATCCAAGAGGTCGAGATGCCAGAGCTACGCATGGCACTGGGTGACTACTACATAGCGGAAGTGATAATGAGTCAGAATCCAGAGTCCGAGAAGAACCTACTTATCGTAGGCGAGATGACCAACCAGAACCAGGAGACCGAGATTTCCGTCTTTATGTGGCTGTCCACGGACATTGACATTCGGTTCTATGTGCAGAACTACGAGGTCGGAGCCTTCGGTAATCTGGTGAAGAGCACCGAAGGGTGCGCCTCCCACTACGAAGCGCTGACGGTGTAGTGAGTGAGCTTCCTTGAGCGGCTGGCTTTTTTCGGTTAATTTCCATATATAATAAACTCATTTTTGGCAGTTCAGTGAAAAACAGAGCGCCAGCCAGCATGTTCACCGCGGATGCCATCACCGATCTGCAAAATATTACGATTCTGGGGGGTATCCAGCAGATTGATAGTCGCATGAGGTAGGTGTTTAAAAGCTGAACGAACCCCTATCGATGTGGATCTTTCTACAGCGTGGCCAGTGCGGGCAAGGTAAGGATAAGCTCCATTAAGGGCACCATTGTGGAGCCTCGCGAGGACAACGAACAAAATAGCTATTATATGCGCGAGGTCCTGCATTCAAAGTACAAGCACATTATTGATAGTAAGATCTGCATATATATTTCGAATGAATAATATCCTCCCTAAATGTCTCTACGTACCCCTTCCCTCAGAGCTCAACAGTAGCGATTACTATATGCGAAACGAACCAACCTTAATAAACTTTATGTACCCCATCGAAGGGCATAGTCCCGGACCGGAGGCCATCGCGGCGGCCTCGAACGTCTTCCTGCTGAAGTGCATTGTGGCGCGAGAGGGTTTCCCCCTGCCACGCCTCTTCAAATGTCTGGTGGCCACGTTCTGCGCCTATCCGGAAAAGGACTACTGCATATTGGTAATGTCCCAGAGGAACAGGAACATCAGTAGTCACCTTGAAGTCCTGCCGTACTTCATGGTAAGTCCCAAGGCCTAAATGCTTTTCAGTTTAATTATCTCTTTGAGTTAAGCCCGTGGTCGCACGACCAACTTGTTTGCCCGACTTGGACGAAGTGTACATCACCCACCGCAGCACCATTTTCGGAGAGATCAGCATATACAAGATTACGAAGGACGATGTGCCTGTAGTGCTCGATCTGGTTGTGGGTAATCTGCCGGAGCAGTCGCGCTCTCAAGTGTTATCTTCAGAGAGTGTCTCCTACTGCTCCAAGGTCAACGAGCGGGCGGAGCTGGAGCACGAGCTGCACGTCCTGGAGGAAATCATGACGGATGTGCTGGAGAACGAGTTCAGCGAGTTCACGGTGTTTACCATTCGGTGCGGCAACTCGGCGAAATCCATTGAGCATAACACGCCCATTGGGTACGTAGTGCTTAGGCAGTTCCACAGCCATTCGAAGCTGTATGATCACTATCACTTGCCCCGTCAAGAGAATTATCTCGATCACCTGAGGGCCGAGATCATATCGTTGCGTTTGCATCCACTCTTCTTGGCCAGCTCCGAACAGATCTTTCGCGATCTGGCCAGGAAGACGAACTTCTTCGACTTCTATTTCATCTCCTCGTTCCATGTAAGTTGAAGGCGATGTAATTAACTAAGTTTATTGAACAAAAAATATCATTCGCCTTCAGGAAAGGAAGTTCGGCAACGACCTGAAGAAAATGATGATGGTCCTGGAGCCAAGGCCCATAAAGAAGGCTCCTGTGGCTTTTCAGGTCGTCAAAGAAGTCGAGCCTACGACCTGCCAGCTGAACCTTCCGAAGCCGAATTTCGCCCAGGATCAGCTCATCATCTACCGACATAGACTCAAGCCGAACAAGTGGTTTACCAACAGCAAAAAAATTGTCATTATTGGATTTACCTCCAACACTAAGGCCTTCCTTCGTCGACTTATTTTTCAGTGGAACACCAAGGAGTGAGCACTGGGCCCTTTATGAAATCCCGAACTCCTAAACCTCTAAACATATCTACGTAGCTTCAACAACGCAAACAACTACACCTGCCTAAGCTGGCCAGAGGTTACGGTTATCTGCAAGCCGGGTGTTATGGAAGCGGAGTACGACAGCCTGTTCGAGTGTCCCTATTGTTCCGACAAGAGCAGTTGCTATCTGACGTACCAGAACGTGCCTTGCTACATCCGGGACTGTTGTAGGCGCATGGACATGCGGTACTGGGTGCACTTTGTACCCGGCAGAGTGGAGTTCATTGACAGGTTTAGTAGCGCTTACCAGTAAATATTCTCTGATTACCGGTTCCAAAACGTACACAGGGAGAAAAAGTTCGTAAAGGCGAATGCCTGCAAGATCTACTATGACTCCTTGCTGCTAATGTGCGCCCGAAAGTTCGTCCTAAAGGTTCCGAGCTCCGAGGTGGCCATATCTTGCCCGTGCAACTTTGTGGAGGTAAACAGTCGGGTGAACAAGCTAATGCTCTTTTACAAGATACGGGCTCTGCTAGAGGACATTCCGAACACCTACCTCATCGTAGTATACGGCAACAATTTGGCCACCTACGAGTGCGTATCGTTCCTGATTACCCACGGCGTAGAGAGCTCCCGGGTAGTGTTCATACAGCCTCATCGATCTACCGGCAACGAACAGGAAACTAAGCTTAAGAATCCGACCTGGGACAATAACGTGCAGCTCATCCTGAACGACATACTCACGGACAGCGGCGTGAAAATCCTGGAGGACTATAACTTCCACCACTGGGTGGTGCACGAGTCCGGTGACTTCATTAGGCAGGTGGTCTTTCAGCATTTTCCCCGCCGCACTGAGGAGGTCTGCGAGTGCGACCTCTTCATCTCCTTTGCGGAGGGTTACCTTAAACCAGTTCATAAGCAATGTGAGTGTACACATTCCTTGGAATACTCTTGCCAAGTTTCTCTTATATTCTGCATTAGGGATGCAAAAGGCGGGCATTGAAATTGAAGGCGACAATATCCTGGTAAACGAGCGCTACCAGACCAACGATCCGAATATCTACGCAATTGGAGACTACATCAAGTTCCGGCGGGAATGCAACTTTCAGTACAAGTACGTCTGCGAACGAGAGATTGCCCGCAAGGTGAGGTGCACGGGTCCTCCCACATACCACATCTGAACATGCCCAATGATCATTTGCAGTTGTTGCATCATCTGGGCATTTCGCCCATAAGAAACTTTGAGCACCGGTTTTCGGAGCCAGTTCACTTTCAGGCCATCCTCCCACTGAAGTACTACATCACGAAGATCACCTTGCCGCGGAGATTTCTCGCCAGCCAACTGCCCTATCGTTACGTGTGGAACAGGACCACGTACAAGGATGGAACCTTCTGTCGAGTGGGCCTTTCGCAGACTATGGTGGTGGATGAGATTGTGGTCGTCACGAAACTGGTGTGTGTGTGCCCTCATGGCACCCAAGGATTTGTACTCACCAGAATGCTCATTTATATGCTTTTTAGGAGTGTTATCTGGACTTCCTTCAGCACTTTTGTGGCAAGCACGAGTTGCTTTTGAATAATCTAAAGGCACGCTACGAGGCCAATGCGATTAAAGATTTTCTGAAGTGGTTTCAACAGGCCTGGGCTGAATTGATAATGCACGAGAGTTTTAAGGACTTGCAGGTGGAGAATAGGACAATACTGAAAACAATGGCGGTGGCCGCACAAAATGTAGGTGTATATGGAGATGGGGAAAATCCTTTCCTTTATTAACCTATTACACCATTCGATCCATAGAAAAACGTGAACCGTGGCCCTCTCCAAAATGTAACCGACCAAGACTTCTACATGCTAAATAAGCGCTACGTGGAGCAGAAGCTGCTAAACTTCCTGAGGGAGCACCGGGCGGATTTTAAGCACAAGTTCGCCCTACCCGAGGACTACGTTTCAATGAACCCATTTTCATGGCGTCCGAAAGAGACAGACCAGTCACCGGAGACGTCAGAGGAATAATTTGTAGAAACGAAGTAGTCGGTTTATGTACCTTCCAATTTTCATGTGTAGTGCTCTCATCTCAAATACACAATTCACATTTTGTATGTAAAACTTAAAAAAATGGCAACCATAAATGACAAGGTTGTCATCCATGTAGCTGGAATTCAGGATGTCAAGCGTATGGAGGATCTCTATACGGCCAAGGACACATGGCACTTTGGGTTCAAGGAAACGCCACCGCTTCAGATACTGTTCTGTAAAAGTCATACGTATCGCTTGCTCGTCTATAACAGTCAGGAGTTCCACAAACTTCTGGCCTTCGGCACATTCTGCAATCACCCGGATATCCCAGTGCTGGCCAACGATATGTGGCTGCACTGGCTCAACAGTCGCTTCTGGTAGGTTGCACCGTTATCGATTGAAGCAGCTTCTCAACTTCTTTCCTGGCCAAAAGCTTGGACTTTTCTATCTCGCTGGTTAACGCGATATTCTTCAACTTCTTTATCTGCAAGGAGAACCAGCCCTCGATTATCAAGATGATCATCCTGGAGGTCTTCTATAACGAGCCCAAGGTAAACTTTATGATCGTGGTCAGGCCGCCGGGGCTTCCATCAGAGCAGTATGTTGCAGTCGAGGCGTTCGGCAGGTGCTACTATCCCGAGAAGTCGACTGTCGCTGAGATGGCTAATGTGCCCTCGATCATCGTGATTCATCGGCGGGACGTCATGCCAGCACTCACATTTCGCAAAGCACTGTTCGTTTTGATCTCAGAGTTATATGTTTGAGCGCAACCTTATCTTTCGTTTAATGACAGGCCGGAGGATAACGATGACATTGTGGAGATGATTGATTCCGAAGACCCTCATCTCCGAAAAGAGCACGGGGATTTTTACATTGCCGAGCACCTACTGGACATGGCGGCATCAGAGGGAGGCAAGGGCACCGACCAGATCATTATTGCTGAGGTGGGTCTATTGCATCCGCGGTCCCCATTCAATCGTATTTGCAACCGCCCCGCAGTTTGAAGAAGAGATCACTGAAGGCGTCAAGGGAGCTGGGCTTATGTGGTTGTCGGACTCTGTAGACGTGGAACAGCTGGCCACAAGCTTTCACCTGGAGCGATTGGGTAACTTGGCCAAGTATACGCCGGGTCTCAAGCATGCGCGTTTTGAATACGATGTAGTGTGAGTTCGAGCTTATGAAAAGGGAATCCAAATTTCTATTTTCCTGTAACTCAGTTCTGCAGAACATAGATCTTTGAAGACCCTATACACTACATCAAAATTGGACGAAATGTTCGATTTGCTGGCGGAATCCGGAATGCATTCTAATGAAAAAGATCCGTCGCCAAAGAAGTTGCTCTACGCTAAGTTTAAGTACATCTACGATGGTAGGTAGACTGTCGCCACAGGACATTTTATTTAAATAACTCAATACTGTCTCCCATGGGCAGAACTCCGAACTGCAAAGTACTATTATTATGCCTACAAGGACAAACTGTCAATCTCCTTCGACTTGCCAGAAGGAGAACATTCACCAGGCCACAATCGGGCCCATTGCTTGGCAAAGGCTTCCAATGTCTTCCTGCTCAAGATGTTTCAGTTGCATCCTCTGGTGCGGACCGAGTATACCTTCTTTGCGCTGTCGGCTGTCTTCAGTGCCTTCCCGGATCTGGATTACTGTGTGACAATGACGCCGACTACCGTGGCCCTGAGTCCTTGTCAGCGGGAATTGCTGCGGTTCTTTATGGTGAGCCCGATTCAAGTTTGGGACATAAGTATGAACTAGGATTTGGCTTAATAATTCCCCCAATTCAGCACATTAACTTTCGCCCAAATTGCACTGTCGAAGAGAACGTATTCGTTGCCAATCGCAGTACATTGTTTGGCGAACTTCGCGTATTCCGTATGGAAAAGGACGAGATCGATGAAATCAAGAACATCATCTCATCGCAGTCCTCCAGTAGGTACTCCAACACTCTTGATGCTGCTGAGGAGGAAACAGCCGGTGTGGACAACTACACGGATGAGGTTTTGCAGCTTTTTAACCAGATCTTCGATGACATTTGTGACAATTCCAACAGCGAATTCAGCTGTTTCACAATTCGGTGTGGTCAATCGAAAAAGCCAGCGGACTGTCCAATGGTGGGGTTCATTGTATTAAGGTAGGTTTGGAAACTCTTCGATCAATTCAACCGATCCGTGCCTGTCTCACAGACCCTTTCTGGGCTATGAGGATCTGTGCAGGCTCTTCATGCTGCCCCGGGACCAGTTCAATTTAACCTACAACCGGGGAGAGGTCCTCATCTTCAAGCTGCACCCATTCTTCCAGATGTGGAGCAGTACCATCTTTCGCACAGTGGCCTTGTACGATGATTACCAGGAACTCTACTACATCAATTACTTTAATGTGTGAATGGTTAATTGGGGCTTTCACGGGTGAAATTAATTGACCGTCCCTCGCTATTTTTCAGGGTATCTCTTTGCCCAATGACCTCAAGTACAACATGATGCCCTTGGAGCCGCGACGCATGAAAAAGAACCATTTCACCATGGACACTTATCGGAAGCGCTCCTCTGGAGCGATCAATCTGCATGGCGCGGAAAAGACCACCAGTCGCCTCCGTGCCTTCTTATACAATCTAATGCCCACCAAGCACCTGGGGGCTCAGCAGTCCCTGTTGGTCGTGGGTTTCTCGGAGATTTGTCGTGCTTTCATGCGCGTCATTGTCTTTTCATGGAACACTAAAGAGTGAGAAACACCCAGCACACATACATTAATGACCGAGAACGTTATATTTCCATTCAGTCTGTACAAGTTTAGGAAGTTTAACTGCCTGCCCACGCTGGATCTCACGGTAGTGGTGCCGCAAGGAGTTGTGGAGGCAGCCTACGACTGCGACTTCAGGTGCGCTTACTGCGGCGATGGCAGGAACTGCTACGTGAACACCGGCAACGATCATCCGTACGTCAGGGATTCCACGCAGCGCATGGACATGAGGCACTGGGTCCGCTTCATCCCCGGAAAAGTGAAAAAAATAGATAGGTATGTCAATACGACAGCCAATGGGATACATATGGTAGTGATCCGTAAATCTCCGACAGACAAAGCCAAATTGTAGATCTGGCCGACGGATGTAGGCTTCGCTACGAGAAGCTCCTCATTATGGATGACACGAAGTTCGGCTTCGAGGATAGCGAGTTTGAGGGTCATCACCCATCGGGCAATTATGTGGTCAACAATTTTCGACTGGACCGGATCATCTTTTACCACAAGCTGCGGGACACGGTTCAATCGGAGGGCCCCTACAACATCATCGTGTACGGCTATGGGATAGCTGCCTATGAGTGTCTACACTTTATGGTGACCCACGGCTGCCAGACCAAGAACATTACCTACGTGCAGCCCCACTTGCCGACGGCGCCCCAAGACCAGGGTAATCCCTATGTAGATGCCTTACTGGATCCCATTATACTGGATATGCTCCTCGATCTGGGTATCACAATTTATGTATCGGCCAACTTTTCTAAATTCTACTTTAACGAGGAGCACCACTCCATCAAACGGGTGGAGTTTACGATGATTCCGAGTAAGTGCAAAATTACTTTGGATTGCACTCTCTTCGTCAATTATAACTTTAACAACATGACCTCGTCTTTGGAGAAGAGTGAGTGGCAAATACCCAGCTAAAATACATAGTCCACTTATTTTAACTTCACTTCCTCGCAGTCCTTGCCGATGCAAACATTGAAATGGTGGACAGGAAGATTTTGGTCAATACACGTTTCTGTACGGCTGATCCCAACATCTATGCCGCGGGCAAAAATATATACATCGTACCCTTGCCCAACTATCAGTTCATGTATACCAGTCCGCAGGAGTGCGCCGAGAAGGTGAGTGTTCCTTCGCGGTTTGAGAATCTGAATTGAAACTCAATGAAAGCACATTTCCAGATGGCCTATGAGCTGGGCATGCTGAAGATAGTGATGCAGCAGCGCTTCATAAGACCCTTGTTGTTCACGGGCATGCTGCCCATGGGTTATCACATCGTCAAGATCATCCAACCCAAGCCGCTACTCATTGCCCAGCTTCCGTGGGACTTTACCGAAAATATGACAACCTACGAGGATGGAGACTTTGTGCGCATCCGACTCAACTTAAAGAGGATTGTCACGGAGATTGTGTGCGTCACCAAGAAGGTTAGAAGTTAGTTACCGCCCTAAAGTCAATAACTCCTAATACGTCTTATGCCATGCATCCATTTCAGGAGAAGAGACTGTACTTCCTGGAATACTTTTGCGGCAAGCATGCCAAGCTGCTTAACGACATACGCAATCGCTTTAAGGCCGGCTGGATTACCAACTTTCTGACCTTCTTCCAACAGCCCTGGACGGAGCTGATAATGCACGAAAGATTCGAGGATCTGCAGCTGAAGAATCGCCGAGTCCTGCTGTCCATGCTATTGATGAGCCATAGGAACTCGGAAATCAGGAACAGTGTCGAGAACGTGCAAAGGAAGAAGCTAGAGGAGAATGTGATTGAGTTTCTTAGAACCTATCGCCAAGACTTTAACCATGAATTTGCACTGCCGGAAGATTTGGATAATGATACAGGTTTCGAACTATTTGTTAGAACATCTAACAGCTAGCCGTAGTCACAAGGTTCCTTTTTCCTAAATCTTAAATTATCTAAAATTGTGTGGATTTAGTTGCATGTATCCTCAGTTCTTGTATATATCTACCCTATTCCTACGGCAACTTTGTTTTCTACCAAATTAAATAAATAGAATTATGTTTAACGCAGCTATGTATTTAAGTATGTGTATTGCATACAAGGCTAAATAACTAAACCAATTAATTCATTGCAAGTTTATACATTGCTCAACATATTTAATCTATATTAATAATTCCTTCTTATGGGATTAACCTAGGATTGAATTCGTTATTCGGTTCGATCTGTTTTCCAGTTAGCTAGCTTTGATTAGTATAACATGTATAACTCTTTAGCTTATTTTAATATACTACAAAGGGATGGACTTGGATCAGCTACAGCGGAGTACAGGTCGATGCCTTGCGGCGCGCTTGGTCGCGGGCAACGGGCAATGGGCTGAGGCCACTGGGGAAGACGATGACATGGTGGTTGAGCTGGCCTCATATGCCCTGCAAATACCTTCGTAACTCCTCCTCAGTGTCGAAGATCATGACGGGGAAGGGTGATCCTGGCACGAATTCGCCCGCCCACTTCACCTCCACGCGATAGTCGCCGGGTTCGGTTGGATCATACTACAAAATTAAAGAGGTTTTAGTTGGATACTTGGGCTTATTCCATGCTGTTTTATGGTTTTACCTTGCACAGGATGGTGCGATCCTTTTGGCTCTCTCGCTGCATCTCCACGCGGAAGGCGCCCTTGGGTCCGCGCACACGCACAGTGAGCTGACCAGCGCCAGCACCTCGAGTGTCGCAGATAAAGCGCGACTGGAAGGTGGCCAGCACACCGTGCTCTATGCCAGGTCCATAAACGCGAACCTTTTTAGGACAAAAATCATTGATACAATTTTGAAATTTATATTCATAAATCTAGAATCTCACCTTGCTGGCATCGGGAGCACCGGCCACCTTGAGTGCAAATGGCGATCCGGGAACATTTTGTCCTCCGTATTTAATGGTCAACAGATGCCTCCCTGGCTCCTGGGGCTTGATGTTTAGCGTGAATGTGGCATCGCCGTGATCGTACAGCTCGCAATAGGCTACCTTGCGAACGCCAGCACAGTGGGCAGTGAGTTCGCCAGGCCCGGCTCTCCGTGTGTCTATCCAGGACTTAATATCCTTGCCCACAATTCCATGACGCAGTCCCTCGCCAGAGGCAATCACCTTTGAGGCATCCATCGAGGAGCCCACGGCCACCGTTAGCGGACAGCCCTTGACCAGTCTTCCGTTCCACTTCACGGAGAGATTCAGAGTGCCCGTGGTCGATTTCTGGGGTGTGTACGAGGCCAGCCAAATGTTCTCGCTGGGTCGGGGCTGCGCCAGGCTCACAGGCAGCGATGTGTTGTCCTGACTGGTGAGGATCACATCTGGCCTGCCTGCCGGGGCGTTCGACGCATCAATGGTGAAATGAGCCGCTTCTCCTGCCTGGGCGGCAGCTAATCCGCGACCCATCAGCTGAACTTTATCCGCAGCTTGTTGGCCGGTTACGAAAGCACTCCTTGGGCACTGGGTGATGGTCAAGCCGCTCCAGGTTAGATCCAAATCATGCTCGCCGGCAGCCAGGTTTTCGCCGGTGATGTTCAGGCACATCTTACCATCCGCCAGCTTGTCCACAGGTATTTCGATTCCATCGATGCTGCACACTAGTTTGCCAGGTCCCGCATTTTCCACTTCAAAGATGATTCGAGCTGGGAGAATGAGTCGGCCATCGTGATCGACCAATGTTCCCCAGCCACCCACAGGTGTGACCTTGTTGGACTCCACGCAGCTGATGTGCCACGGCGATCCCGGTAAGCTCCCTCGATTAGGACAGCTCGCCCGGATCTCGTATTTGCCCACGGATAGGATGGTGTAGGAGATGCGCCACTCGTTATTGCCCAGAGCCTTGATCTTGGGTTCTATCCGCTCGCCATATTCATCCAAGCGCTCGATCTGAACATTTGGGGCGATGGGACAGTAGACAACGAAGGAGGCCTCCTTGTTCCGATGACACACTTCCAGTCCATGTCCAGCTGCCCGGGCATCGTTTCTTACTCCACTGGCGGAGGCTGTAAAGTTCAGTGGCGAGCTGGGAATCGTCTCTCCGCCGTACATCAGCGTTAACTTGTAGTTGCCCGGTTGTGAGGGCACAAACTCCACATTGTAGACACCCTCTGACTGCTCGCTGATCAGCACAGGCAGGCTTTGGTTGCTGGGAGAGATGGCAAAAGCCTCAAGTTCGGCGGTTCCGGCGTTATCGGTGCGCACGGTGAAGCTGTTGGGACTGTGCAGGGCCAGCGGCTCCTTGGATACACCTTGCGTGGTGACCTTGCTGCTGTCGAAGGACTCGCAGGTGAAGGGACTGCCAGGCAGTGGCTTCGATTGGTGGAGCACCTCTGTGGATAAGGACATGTTATTATAAGTCACTTGGCTTCTTATGGAGTACTCACCAATCACACACTGCCCCGGTTTGTTGATAGTAAACTCGGCTTGCAAGTGGCCGTTCTTGGTCTGATAGCACCTCACCGGTAAAGCCTGTCCTCCTGGGCCAGAAACCACCACATCGAACTCCCTAGCTGGTCTCTTTACCGTATCGATGGCAAACGAGGTGGTCTTGCCCACGCGAGACTGATACAATCCCAATCCACTGACGCTGATCTCCTTACCAGCACTCGCGGGCATAACGTTAATCTCCAGGGGCTTCAGCGAAATGGGCACGTCGTTAAATAGGATGCTGATTTTGTGGGGAGCCACTCGTGTGGGCTGGTAAACGATCTCATATACTCCGGCCTTGCTGGGTCCGCGAATGGTGTGTGGAACCTCGGTGGCGCCACAGCGAACCAGAGCCGAGAGATCCCCCTGGCCAGCTTCATTCAAGGAGACTCCAATGCTGGCCGGACGATGGCAGAACGCCTCGCTCACCTCGGTGATCTTCACCAGTGTGGGATCGAAGACGCACAACGTGCGAGAGCCAATATGCTGTCGCGTCTCGCGGTCTATAAAGCGGAGTGTGTAGTTTCCGGTCATGTGTGTACGGAACTCGGCCGTCTGCCTGTTGATCGAGTACGGAACGGACTTCTGATCCGGCGAGAAGATCTCCACGATTTGGTCATCAGCCGGGAAGTCAATGGCCGCCAAGCTACCAATCTGTATGTGCTGTGTGTGCTGCTGAATGTCCACACGAAAGGGACTGCCGTCTACGGCCACCTCATTGAAGGTGATGTTCACGTAGTGCGGTTCCGTGCTCTGGGGCACAAAGGTAACGTCATAGAGTCCCCGGGCGCAGGCCACCACTTCCGCCTTGACAGTGCTACTGTCTGTGGAGACCACCAACTCCAGGGTTCCTTCTCCAGCTCCTGCCGCATCCACACTAAAGGTTACTGGCACTCCCAGATTGGCAGGCCCATATTGCTGCTCCAGCCCACTGATGCTGACCCTGGACACATCAAAGACGTTGCAACTGAAGGGGGATCCATTGATGTGCTGGTCGTTGGCCGTCACACTGATCAGGTGACGACCCACAGTGGTGGGTCTGAACGAGGCAGAGTAGCTGCCTCCGTCGTGCTGACTCAACTGGCAATGCTCGTTGTCTCCCGACGGCGAGGTCACAAAGATCTGCGGTTCCGTGCCCTCGAAGCCTTCGAGCTCGAAGGTGTTGTCCATCTTGACCGCAGCTTGTTTCAGGCACTCGCCCATGGCCATGGCCCGGGGCAAACCCATCGATGGCGAAGCAGCAGCGGCGGCTATGTGACAGCTGAAGGGAGAACCCGGTACCGGATGTCCATTAAATCGTACGGATAGCGAGTGGGTGGCCGCCTCCGTCGGCTTGAAGTTCACCTTGAACCGGGCATTGCCCTCTGATTGGACAAAGTTTGGCACATTCTTGCCATTGACGGCCACAATTATCTCCAAGTTACCAGCTCCCGCCTGAGAGGCATTGATTCCAAAGCTCACACTCTTGTTAACCACTCCGGCTCGGATATCCGTGACAATGACTTTCTCAGCCGAGTAGGCTTTCAGCAGGAACGGGCTGCCCTCCACATGGCCACCGCCTGGGAGACGTACCTCTACTGAATGATCGCCCACCTCCATGGGTTCGAACTTGACGTTGTAGCCCAATGTGGAAGATCCCAGGGGATCAATCTTTACGGGCACACTCCGCCTGGCAGGTCCGAGTACTTCCACTGTTGGCTTCGTGTCGGACTCCACCACGAATTCAAATAGCCGGCCCACACTGACCTTATCCATCGTCTCCGGGGATTGGATGCGAGCGGCGGCAGCCACGCGACAAGTGAAGGGCGAGCCAGGTACATCCTGGCTATTAAATCGGAGCTCAACGGTGTGACTCTCGGCCTCGCGAGGTGTGAAGCTGATGGCATAGGTGTGCTGTCCTTGGGCCTGGGCTGATGTGGGAACCCTGCCGCCGTTTACAGTCACCTCTAGATTACCGGGTCCAGCCTGGGAGGTCTCAACCAGGAATGTGACCGGCTTGCCCACTGTTCCGCTGCTCACATTCTTCACCTTGATGGCGCTGACATCGTATACCTATAGGAATTGAAAATATAAATAATATTCAAGCCTTGTTTCTCTATCCATGCACTCACCTTGGCTGCATATGGACTCCCAGCGGTGGCCAGTCCATTGACCGTGACATTCACGCGATGCTCGCCGACGACTCTGGGCACGAACTCAGCCTTGAAGACGCCATCAGCGGACTGATGCACTTGTGCAGGAACCGACTGGCCAGCAGGTCCTGATTCGGCCAGCGATTTGCATTTGTTGTTGATGTTTGTTTAACATTTGGCATTCATATTCGATTTTAGTATTGATTAATTATTGTGTTTGGTTTGATTTTGATTATGATTTGGATTTTCGGTTGCGACGCGGCCGGAAACGAGTTTGAGATTGATTTCGTTTGTTTGTTTTGTAGAAATTCGATTTGATAATTGGGCAACGGTTTCGGTTTCGGTTTCGGTTGGGTCAGATGTGTTGTGTTGAGTTGAGTTGAGGGGGTTAGTGTTTGTTTTCAGTCGCGAATGAAGCGAAAAAATTTGGAAAAATGTTCACTCGATTAGTAATGGGCATATTAACTGAGAAAACTCTGAATGTGTTGGGGGTCTTGGGGTTAGTTGAAGTCATTTACTTGGAGGAGTGCGGTTAATCTGGGTTAAATATTGGATTCAGTGTGCCAGAAACGGTTAGTAAACGGAGCATGGGGCAGGGGTCAGGTCAGAGACAGTACAGAATAAATACGAGTTCTCCCAAATAACCCTACGCAAGACCCTGCTGGATATATTCAACCTACATTGTATGTATTTGTTTGTTTTTATTTTTTTATTCGAGTAATTCTACACATTAATCAGTAAGAAACAAATTAGTAAACAATCGGACATTAGTAGATACTTCATTTTGTTATTGTATTGGCTTAGAACTTCCCTCATCGGAGAGAGGCCCTTCTCTGGGTTATTATCTTGGGGTTCGGACTGTTAGCAAAGTATATATACACCTGGTGAATAGTATATATATACGTAATATGTAAATGGGACAGTGCGGAGACTGCTCCCGCATTTAATAGTATAGGTAATATATATAAGTAAGTATATGCATATATATTCATATATATATATAGATATAGTCTAGTACAAAAGATTTCGCCGTCCTGAAATATATAATACAGATACAAAAGTGAGCAACATTATTACAAAAAGGACACATATTACAAACAATGAGAGCAAACACAGCAACAATCATTAAATGCACACAAAACACACACAGGAGTACGGAGTCGAACTACATGGAATAATAGCAACTAAATGGTCTCTATGGAATTTTGTGGGGATTACACATTCCGGCTTATTTGCATACATTGGGCTATTCCTGGCGGTACCCACAAAACAAAAGCTACGGACGGACACGGATCTCTTAAATTACAACAGTCGAACTACGCTAACCGGCCTGCCTTTTGGCAACTTGAATAGACTCTCATTAAAAAGCTTATAGAACAATGAAAATAAACTTGTTATTGGCTCTACCTGTTGGAATTCCCAAAAGGAACATGGGAAACTCATCTAAGTTAAGAAATCTAAGAACCATCGATTTCCTACAGCTTAGAGTTCTCTTCAAGACCTTGCGTTCCTTACTAACGAAGTTCGACTGTATAAGCAGTGATATATGGGCTGCATAATTACACTAACACACGCACAACTTCTACGGGGGACTGCGCATCTCATAAATCCACTCTTGTAAGTGCAACACCTTGTCTTTAGATTCAGCCTGAGACATCAACCACTACTTGTGGGGCCTGGTGGGGTGAGGAGGTGGATGGCAGTGGGAAGTGGGAGGTGTGGCATGCTTGGAAGTTTCCACAACGATTTCCGCTCATACAAATGTTGCTGTACAAGTCTGAGTGCGTGAAATGCGAGAGAGTGTGTGCGATGCGGATACTGATACGAGTTGCAGATACGAATTACAGATACAGATACCGATACAGTTACTGCTACCAGATACGGGGCGGGAGTGGGGAATATGTATGCAAATGGATCGAATCGAATAATACGCATGGCAGACACAAACATTTAGCAAACGAGCAATTAAATTACGAGCCTTAATACTAAAAACCAATGCACAAAACACAAATAGAGGAAATGAGCGGGTGGCAATCGCACCACACACAAACTGATGATGACTGGTGGGTTAGCGGGAGCTGGAGGAGTGGGTACATGACTGCCCTAGCAGCCCAACTGGCCGCCTACATACCTTCCACGTTCACCTCGATATCCTCCAGACGGCCGCCGTTGTGATTGATTACAAAAGAATTGGTCTGATGCACGGGTCCTGGCCCGCCGAGGGACACCTGAGGCCCGGCCACGCCGCCGCTGATGCTGACCGTTATCGGACAGCCGGGCACGGGCATTTTGTTGAAGGACACGTTGATCGTGTGCTCGCATGACTCGGTGGGCACAAACGAAACGGAGAATCTGTAAGAGAAGGTAGCGAAGAAGTTCTTAGTAAAATAAAAAAAGATCGTAGTACATAAGAATATATAGAATATGCATTCAGCGGGTTAAACTAAGTCTTTAGTTCTTGCTGTTTAAATACAGACTTTGAGCTTTCACTGGCTGAACTGCACAAAATCAAATTTATATATTGATAATTATACATGTATTACTAACATTAAGCAAACAAATTGAATATAAATGCCTTTCTGTAGATTTTTAAAATGTTTGCACGTAAACATGCATTCAATCAAGTATTTCAAGCGGAAAAATAAATTGAGCAAACATTTCAATTAAAAAAGCTGTTTTATAAAAAAAAAAAATACATCTACAAAATATTTACATGAAAAGAGAGAGAGGGAATATTTCGCAACTAAAGTATCTGCTCACCTTGCACTGCCCTGCGGATGCACCTGTGTGGGAATGTTCTGTCCCTTGGCCGAAATCGTTATCTCCAAGTTGCCCTCACCGGCATCACCCGCATCCACCGTGAACTGCACCGGCCGTCCCATAGTGCCGCGCGATACGCTGCCCACCACCACCTTGCTGGCGTCATAGGACTTGGCCAAGAAGGGGGTTCCCTGGACGGCGAAGCCATTGTACTCCACATTAATCGAGTGGCCGCCAACGTTGGTGGGCGTGAATTCGGCGGTGAAGCCAGCGTGGATATCTCCAGTGACTCGAACTGGCAACTCCCCTTGGGGACCGCGAACACTGACAGCCAGCTCTGCGGCACCGCCTCCGCTCACGGTGATGTGAAAGGAGGAGGGCCTGTTGACCGGGATTAACTCTAGATTGGAGAGATTCAGGAGCACACGAGAGGTATCTGCCACGGCGCAGACAAAGGGACAGCCGCGCACCGTTTCGCCATTGAACTTGATATCTATAAGATGCGATTTGGCCTGCTCCGGCGTGAAGGAGACGAGGCAGCGGCCACCGCCTACCACCTGGACATGATTGGGCACCTCGCCCTCGTTGATGGATATCTCCAGCTGGCCCTCGCCAGCGGCGCTGGCATCGACGCGGAACTGGCACGGCTGGCCGACCACGCCGCCATTTACCTCCGTCACCTGGATCAGGCTGGAGTCGTAGACCTTGGCGATCAGCGGGCCGCCAGCGATCTTCGTGCCGTTGATGGACGCATCGATGACGTGGGTGCCCACTTCGGTGGGCACGAACTCGATGCGAGCAGCACCATTTGCCGCCTCATGGGTGACTCTGGCGTTGAGTTTTGACTTGTTGGGAGTCAGAACCGTGGCCACGCACTCGCCTTTACTAAGGCTTTGTCCAGGAGGCGGCAGTATCTCAAAAACCGCCGGTGTATTGGCGGGTACCAGGCGAGTGGATTCGCCCAGAGCGGTTAGACCGGGTGAGGACATGATCTCAGCGTGCCACGGTGAACCTGCAATGGAAATGGAGAGACAGACAAAGACGCATTAGTTTCTAATGAGCAACAATGGTTTGGATTGCTTGCAAGTTGTCAACTTAAAGAGCTAATCTTAACGAGCGACGGCAAGCCCAAGTAACGATATTTGACCCACAAAGCCATCGCATGCACCTGCAGCTCAGGTAATTGAGATGGATGCCACAGTGTGCCAGAGGGTGGGTCAAAGATTTCTTGTGTTGAAACACACATTTCACCTACTTTCTCCATCATCATTTAGATTTAAACACAAGATTACCGAGCAAACTCAGAGCTGAGCGCTTGTGATATTATTCAGATAACATTTACGTGAGCTTGTTCCGATGTGGTCTTGATCTGATTACTGCTAAGTAAGCAACTTAATGGCTTGATTATATTAATATTATATTAGCTCTAAAACTTTAGCAAATTCCAACTAACAAATGGATATGGTCACGAACGACGGCCAATATATTGCTCAATCAAAACTTCTCAACCAAGCCTCGCATTCTTCAGGCGGCGGCACAGCGGCAAGGTTTCCGCTGCGACTTTGCATTGTCTCTCGTTGCTTCTCATTATAATTGTCGCAATCTCCATCTGTGCCGCCTCGTTGCTAGCGACAAGTGCGTATCTGTATCTTTAGCTGTGTAGGTATATGTATCTAAAGCTGCGTATCTGGTGCCCTGCCTCTGCACCATCTCGTCGGTGGCATCTGTATCTGTGTATCTGTGGCAGCGCCTACATTGCGAGTGGAGACTCTAGACAAGAGCGACATAATTCGCCAGAGTTAGTTCAGGAATGTTTCGAAACGAACCCGAAAGCATCATTAAACTGTTGGAGGAGCCGCGAAATCGAGTGGCTTGGAGCAATGCGGCTGCCAATTTGCGATGGCGGGGTAGATTGGCAATTGGCTCGTTAAACGTTCGCTTATTTGTTGGCACTCGCATCTCACATCTCACAGCATTTTTATTGGACACGGTTGGGTCTTTGCTGGTGTTGGTTGTCTGGCGCTCAAATTTACTTTTGTTTGCAACTTTCCATGCATTTCTCTTTTTGCAATTGTTGCACTTTTCCTTTTAGTGCTCGTTTGCAGTTGCTGCTGTATTGCCGCGTTGCTGTATAGTACTGCTGTGCTGCCGCTTTTATGGCTTTCCATGAAAATTTCTGCTGCAATGGTCAGTTGCCAGTTCGATGGAAAAAAATCGAGCTGTGGCGCTTTGTCACAGCTCAAAACTCGCTTCGACTGGGGTCCCCTGTCACTTCTACCACTACTACTACTGGCATTTTCCCTTGCCGCTGAATAGTTTAACGTTCGTTTTGCCTCTCCCTGGGAAAAACTTCTTCCCTCTATCCCTACAAGCCCGAGCTATGAAACCGAAAATCTCTGGATAGGAAGTGTCACCCTCTGCTATCTTCTGTTTGCTTTTAGCACTTCGGACTTGGACTACAGTTGCTCGTAACTGTTTCTGGCTGTTTGTTTTCGGTGCTCGGCCAATTGGGGCCATCATTAATCAGTTATCGCATTCTCATAACTCTGCTCACGGCTAGCGGCTATGCAAAAAGTTACTGTTAGGCGACCGCCGCTCTAAAGAATCCAACGCAATACCTAGTTAAAGTTTGTCGGTCCGGGGCTCGGACTCGACAGACTCAGACTTCCCCGCAGCGAAAATGTTGCATGTGCCGCTCGCTGTCGCTGCGAGGCAAGCAAGCAGCAAAGAGGCAGAGCAACTGCACTTCGTCTAACCGAAAAGCTAAGCTGACTTTTTGCCGCTCTTCTGGCCGGTTTCCCAGCTGGAGGAGTGCTAATCGCAGCGCTGAGTTGTTGCCTGCCGGTAGGAGAACAAGTGCAGTAAGCATCTAACGCTGTTATTCAATCTGCATAGGCATTTGTTATAGACAAACACTGCGAAAAAAATAGAGGATTGAGTGTCTATGAGCTCTGGCATAGGAAAATAATTGGAAGAGTATAAATCCCTGAGATAAAAACAGCTTTTTACTCTAACAATACTCTTTAACAAATTATTCATATTCTATAGATTTTGAGTATTTATAAAACAATTTTGATCATAGTTCTGAATGAATAACACATGACATTGTACTTGATTGATCTTTTCTCTTCAATGTAAATAATATCTACTAGGGAAATAATAGATGAACAAATGTGTAAAACGACGCAGGGTCTATCTATCTGTTTCCTCTCAGTGCAGGCACCGGTGTGTTTTTGTTTGCCTGCGGTTACGTGACTGGCCGCAGAAGCCCGTTAGATGGCCTGCAGCTGTCGCAGAGGTCTGATTCTAATTCGGATTCGGATTCTGAATCCGAGTCTGAACCTGACCGTTACAGCAAACTATTTTTTGGAATGTTACAAAAGAAAGAGATTTACGTTTTGGGGCTGGAGACTGGAGGCTGCTGCTGTTGACAGTGCGAGATTGCTGGCGGCGGGATGAGGTGTGAGTGGGATCAGATGCGGAATCGGTATCGGAGGCTGAAAACGCGCGTGGAGTGGACCTTATTCTTTTGTTGAATCAAATCACAATCGCTGGCGGCACGTCTGAACTTGAAAGAGGTGAAAACTATTTCGTGTAGCGATTATGTCAGCGAGTTGTAAATGATTTATTTTTGTGTAAGCTGCGAAGCATTTATGCTTCGAGTGCGCGCTGCAATCTGAATTTCAACAAGACAAGACGATTTAGCGAAAACGCTTAAAAGAATCCGCCGAGCGTTGCACAAAATGACATCGCGGCACGACCACGATTCGGCGCACGTTTTAATCGCGTTTTTCCACGACCGGCGACGAGACTTTAGTCTTTTTATACGTTTCTTTAATACGTTTTGTTTTAAATATGTATGTATTTATCGCTCGAGCTGAACTCCGGCTCTCTGGGGTTGGGGTTGGAGTTGGGGTTACATTGGAGGGGGTCTGGAGGCGCGTCAAAACAAAAAACCAGTTGATGCCTCCGCAGCCGTTGCTGCTTTTCGACAATTTTCGTTATTAAATTATGCACAGCTCAGACAGACGACGGACTGGCAGGCGGCAGGCGGCAGGCAGTTTCACTTTGAATGACGGTGGCTCATAAAAATCCCAAACAGCCGAACAGCGCTGGAAGTGGGAATGTGTGCCAATATGTTGAGAGCGGAAATGGCTAAAAAGCGGCGGGTAAAAGCAGCCAAAGGAGGGTAAAATCGGGCTCAGTCGGCGGGGGGAAGCGAGAGGTGTGGCCACTCCACTCAGCTTCGTTCATTGTTAAACAAAAAAGAAACGAAACGGAGCCAAACGAAATCGAAATGTTTGCTCACGATGGCTAAACTTTAAGCATATTTCGTGAGTGTAAATCGGTGGAAAGTGGTAAAGCGGCAAACTGGCCGACGTGGCCAAGAAATCGCAATCTCCACCAGAGATCTGCCGCATACCTGTCGCGCCCTCTGATGCCGCATACCTGACTGACAACCTATCCCAACGGGTTTTGGGCTGCAGCAGCAGGAGCACAAGGCACACGGATCACGGCCCGCGATGATAAAGGTATGCGGGTACGGGGAAATCGCCTTGGTTTTCTCGACTTTGATTTTCGCCTGGCCTGCGCCGCACCAAGAGATACATTTATACACACAATGGCAAAGGCATGCAACAAGTGCGCCTTGAACCACATACAACTGCATGCCATGCCTGTGCCTGTGTGCCTCTATATCTGTGGCTGCGCCTTTGGCTCGGCCAAGAGCTGGAGTTGTAGCCGGAGCTGCAACAGCAGTTGCTGTTGGCCAAGAGCGAACCAAGATGGCCGCCCCTTTGTCACTGGCAATTGTAAATAAAATTGCAATGCGGAGACAGTTTTCCTAGCATTATTGATTCGGCCAAGACACAGCGATACAGCGATGCAACGCTCAGAGCAACGACGAGCTGAAATATTTCCAGCTTAAAGGTTCATTAAACTGGTTTTCGTTCGCACAGCAGACCCCGAAAAAGTAGAAAAGGAAAAAAAACAGAGAGTGGAGGGGCGAATATTAGCATATTTCTTTGGCTTAGAAATCTCACACACGGAATCTTTTCGATTCGCTTCACATTCCGGGAACTCAAAGAGCTCCGTTCTTCGTCTTGCCAACGGATGTTTTTTTATGCCTAGGGGTTCTTGTCTCGTATTTAACAAACAATTCTTCACTTTTATCTGATTTTTTACTCTCTCAAGAGCCACAATCACAATTTCAGTGCGTTTCTTGCCAATTTTCCTGGCTTTTTGCGATCGACCGTTAACTGCGATTCAGCCGACGTGTCAGTTTCGTTTGGAGCGCGATCTTCGACTGCCAACGCGACTCTCGATGGGAGCGCCAGCAGCCCAAAACCCGTCCAGCAAGTACAAGAGAACCCAGAGCGTACCTGAGCGTAAGCCTCAGAGAGATCGCGGCAGGTGAGTACAGGTGAGAGCGCAGAGAGTAAGAAACTGAGAGTTTCAAGCCGTAGAGCGACTCACATGGCGCTTCAGAGAGTAACAAATTCGCCGCACAGTGGCTAAATGTATTTAGAAACCAAAATTAACTGACATTTTTAAGATAAACATCAGAAGTTTAATAATGATCAAGCTTTTAAAATTTAAATTGAACAATGAACAAATTGAACTCTTTACATATAAAACAAACTTAAAAAAAGCGAAAACAAATCGATTTAGGAACAAAGAAAGAGAACCTATTCAAAGTCTAAGAAAATCATCTTTAGATTAAATGAACAATAACCTATCAATTTATATGAAAATTAAATACTTTTCGCTTTCATTGCATAGCGAACAGAATTCAGATCTATACATCTGCAGCAAATGACAATAGAAAAACCAGTAAGGTATTTTTATCTAAGATCATCGCCAAAAAATGTAGTTCTAAGTGTGCTGCCTTTATAGGTAACTGAACAGCTAATCCACCCACATCTATTAGAGTTATTCAGCTCTAAACTCACCTGGAACGGTCTCGCCATTGAAGGTGATTTGCACTGTGTGCGTTCCATGTTCGTGTGGCGTAAAGCTGGCTATGAACCTCTGGCCTCCCAGCGAGCGGACCGAGGAGGTGACACGCCCGCCGTTGACCAGGATCTCCAGATTGCCGGAGCCCGCCTTAGAGCCATCGATCTCGAACTCCACGGGTCGCCCAATGGAGCCATTCGGTATATCCTGCACCCGAATGGCCCTTGCACCAGTGGCATTGCTGTCTATGGGTCGAAATCTAGACAACGAACTATAGCCATATCCAGGAGAAACTCCATGGCCATTGCTTTCAGTAACCACATGCTCGCTGGACTCTTTTACGGTTTTCGTATACCCGCCGGATTTGTCCGTATAAGTATTGTTCGAATGTGACTTGACTGTAATGGCACTGGGTCTGGAAGATGGGTGGAAATTAGTGTTTGTTGTTCTTACTCAGAATACCAATCGTATCAAATAAATCATTTACAATATTTTAGCAAAAGTAATATCATAAAGTCTTACTTGTAACGCTCTCCTCCATCATCGGGGGAATCCCGGCGATAGTCCGACAGCTGCTGCTGCTGCTGTTGTTTGTGCAGGGCGAACTTATTGTACTGCGTATTCCGGTGCGTCTCGTGGTCCAAATCCGGACGATTGTACTGCAGTTCCGTGTTCAGCTGCGTCTCGGTCATGTTCGCCAGCGATTCAAGCGAATTGTGCGAGAGCATATGCTTTGTCTTATTAATGACATCCCAACTGTCGCGCCTGGCCGACGCCGGTTTCATCGAGGACACCCTCACATTTGAGGAATGGTCGATTCGCGGCTCCGGAGATCCAGTACGACGCAGCCGCTCGGCAGTGCCGTACAGCGAGGGACTGGAGCGCATGTTTGAATCTGTGACATAGTTCGAGGTGGACTTGTAGGTCGACGACTTCTCCACCGTTCGCGATTCGTAGCCATTCTGAAAAGGATTATTTGTATATAAGTTTCAAGATTCGGTTTATGCCAAGTATCCAGACTATACCTTGTTCAGGGTACTAGTCACCGGACTGCCCATACGGTGGGTGGCAGTGGTAATATAGGCGTTCGGGGAGTAACGCTGGACGGGCGAAACGGAGGCGTGGCGTGGACTGCTGGTTACATTGCGCGTAGAGCTTTCGTATTGATTGGACGTCTTGATGGTCAGCGGACTATGGGTGTGCAGCTCGCTAGACCGGGTCTGTTTGGAAAGTAAAAGACAGAAATTAGTAAAGGATCACTACAAGTCATTCACACAAAGCAGGCAAGAGTTAATCTTGGGTACTTGGATAGTTCTCTTTTTTTGGGATAGCAAATCGAACAAACAAAATTTAGTTACATTGAGTGTGGGACTAGGTATTGGACTAAGCGATCTGGTCAGGGTGCTGGTGGCCAGCTGCTGGTGTCGCTGCTGTTGGAAGCTAGTGCTGCTGCTGGTATTGGTTGTGCTTGTCAGTTCGCGTTCCTCGCGCGGTGGCGTCAATTTGGGCTTGGTCACCCCACGCCGCTGACTGTACAGTTCATTCTCCTTGTCGTAGTAGTAATCGTTCTTCGTGGAGCTGCTGTTGGAGGTCTTTGAATCACGGCGTGCTCCGTTCAAGGTCTCCGTGTAAAGATCAGCCGAGTTCAGATACTTGATACTTGGCGAACCACTAACTGGCGGTGGCTGTGGCGGCGGGGATGTGTGGTTCTCCTGTCGAAAGTAGTTTTCAGTGTGTGTGTTTGGGGTCAGGGCCAAGGATGGAGATGGGTTGTGTGGAGTGTGTTAGCCAAAACATTAAATTTTGATGGGGTAGTTGGTGGTTATTGAAAATCCATATGCCGTATGTAGCATGCCATAGCCCCTCTGAAATCGACTTACCTCGCTCTCCCGTTTATAGTACCTTGAACTGGAAGTGTGGTAATCTGTGGTATCCAACTTGGGCGAGTATTGCGGCGAGTAACTGTTGTTTCTTTCCGCCGCATTGTGCCTCGATAGGGAGGAGTTTCGGTAATCATTATGCCGGGTATTCGTGGTGGATATAAAATGCATCGAGGGACTCTCCGAGCGGTGCTTGCTGTCATGCAGCGGACTGCTGCGCGTCTTTCCAGATCTTCCCTTAGTGCCTACTCGCATTCTGTAATGGATATAATTTATTAAAATATTCCTTTACTTATGACATCAAACTGCTCACATAAATGGCGATCCCTTGACATCGTAGCCATTGAAGTAGATATAGACCCGGTACTTTCCATTTTGCCTGGGCATAAAGGTGACTCGGTATTTGTTCTCCACGATCTTTTCCACGGAGCAAACCAGCGAATGCTTGTCGTGCACGATGTCCACGTGCAACTCTCCAGAAACTCCCACTCCACGAGCATCTACCTCAAAGGTGTGAGCCCTTAACGGCATGGCTCCATCTAAACCGTGGACCGAGACGCCGGAGGCATCGAAAACGGCACAGGTGAAGGGCCCGCCCTGGATATGACGGCCTTGGTAGGTGATGGCAATCTCCCAAATGCCCGCCTCGTCCGGCTTGAATATGGCACTGTGTCCCTCGTCGATCTTCTTCAGTGGACAGTTGTGGGAGATGCCCGATGGGGAGACTGCTGTGACCAGGATATCTTCGGTTTTTGGTGCTCCAGTGGCATTAACCAGCACCTCGACGAGGCTGCCCAATGCACACGGCGCCATTCCTGGAGGAGCCACCTGTAGCAAACGAGGCAGGACGCGAAAGAAGTGCCCGCCCAGACTGTCCTCTCCGATCTCCACCACAATCTCGTGCATCCCATAACGCTCCGGCACGAAGACTCCCTCGCCGTGGGCATTCAGTCGCACAGGTTGTCCCGGCTGACCGGAAGGGGGAACCACGTGACAGCGTACCGAGCTGAGGCTTATATCCCGAGACAGCACATCGATGCGGAAATGTGTCTGCGTGTGAATGGGACATTAAACATTAATGTACTGCAATTTGCACCCAGAATATCAATACAGTGGTGGTCAGAATATTAGGAATGACATTGTCTAGAATAAAACATCAATTGTTGTGTAATATTTTTTAACATAGTCCTTCGTTACGTTGAGATACAAAATATAAATAAAATGAATGCACTTGATTATCATTACCATATAATCAAAGTATGCTCTTATTTTGACCACGACTGTAGCGAAATATGCTGTACTCACCGGTTCGCCCACCCGACCGGACGTGCTCTCCAGATAAACGTTGACCAGGTCGGACAGTGGCGGGCGCGGCGGAACCCACTGCAGGTGCGCGGCGTAGGCCATAATGCCCAGATGCTCCACTTCCGGGTTGGCCATGTCCTTGGCCGTGAGGATGGGCTGCACGCCCAGTCGGGCGCCCGCATCCACCGCCTTTCGAATATTGTTCTCGTAGTGGAAGGGATCGGTGCTGAGCTTTTCCGGAGCAGGTGCAGGGCCGCCAAGTCCCTTAATAACTTCGCACATCACGCGTCCATCGTTCCAATCGGTCTGCAAGTGTGAATGAAAATTAAAACGCAATTAAAGAACAGGAGGCAAGGAGTTAAATGGACGGTGAACTGGCGTCAAGAACACATACTGCACAATTACTATTTCGCCTACGCCAACAGCCGTGCAGTTTTTTAAATGCAACACATATGCAGCAATCAAATTTCATTTTTTAATCGATCTTTAGATAAACTTTTCCATTTGATCGCCCACGAAGTTTTAGTGTTAATAAGCGTAAGCCGTGGCTGGCCGCCATTTTGGTTTTCTTTCCAACACATGGGCGTAGTCAAAAATATATTCATTTCATGTAATTATACATTAGTAAAACAATTGGATTTCACTAGTCTTTAAACGTAAAAATATAGTGTAGTAAAGGCCAACAAAATTTCATCCTAATATTCAACAACTTAATAGAATATAAAAAATTGTTAAAGATAAATGGGCTTTTTAGCCTCGTGATCCCTCTTACTACGCACATGAAAGCAATACAACTTTGGTGTCGAAGTGTTGGAAAATGACTGACTTACGGTCCTGCTCATGGGGATGGCGCATGGTATGCATTAAGCGGAAAAGGGGTTAGTTTTAGTCACTAGAAGATCAACTTTAAAATGTTATATATAAAATAAATAAAAACATTTTACTAATATTAATAATATTTTGCATTCTAATATGCCTTCCGCTTCTGACCCCTTTTACTTTTTACCAGCTACGCCCATGCAGCCACAACTCACGTGCCAGTGTTGTAAAACACGCATTCGCCATTTGTCTTCTGTAATTTTCTCCGACTCACCGTAAAGTTCTTAACTGGATCCTTGACCTGAGTGTTGACCCAACGCATCGTGGCATTATAACCAGGACCGCCAGGTTTCATGAAGTACGACAAGTACGTCATGCCGGACAGCTCATCCAGCCAGGGCGAGGCCAAATACTCCGGTTCCAGTACTTTTGGAACTCCAAATTCGCGCTGTGCCAGATCCATTGCCTGCGTGCAGTTGCGCACACTCTGGCCGGGATCCAGGCTACGCCAGTGCGGAAACAGGCCCGGCTGGCAGTAGTCCAAAAGCGCCGCCAAATTTACGCCACTATTCCAATCGGTGGTCAAATTAGTGATCCTGCAATCTGGAAGGGCAGCCTGCAGCCAGGCGAGCATCAGCTTGCGCGGAGGGAACTTGCTGCGTCCGATCTGGTAGCGCACAATCAGCGACCAAATCAGTCCAAGGATCAGCTTCACATTGCCATTCACGATGTCCACATTGCCGATGTTCACCAGCTTGATGTGGTCCGCCTCGATGGACTTCAGCGCCGTGGTGGCGTTCTCCAGGTAGTGATGTTGATTGGCCGGTCGACGGTTCCACGAAGGCTTCAGCGGGCGCGTCTGCAGACTCTCAACGAGAGCGCACAGGCAAGTACCATCGCAGAAATCTGTAGCCCAGTCATGGACCTGGAAAGATCAAAGATTGACTTTAGAGATGCATCGCTTTATTTTTACAGGATTGTTATAAATATCTGGAAGATGATAAGATATATGTAGTTAGGGTAATTAACTGTTAAGCAACCATATTTTAATTGACTTCAACGTTAATTTTAATTTAAGTTTGTTGGCTAATTTCGTATGAATTATTTAGAGAAAAACAATTAACATTTTTTAAAGTGTCTTAGAAATTACAAGTTCGTTTTATTTTAAACAATGGAACTTGTAAAATTTCCGAAAATAACAAGCTATAATAACTAAGCCCAACAATAGGCGGACTTCTCTCACTCGAGTTTTCCTAACTGACTCGACAGTTTTGGTGTTTACAGAAATGATTCAATTGTTAGGCAAATCTTAGGAATATAGGACTTGACGGTACATATGTACATACATAATTCCCATTACAGATTAGCAAACGTGTGAGGCGCCCGCCCTCCCATGTCGGTTCATATGCAAGAAGGCCGCTTGACAGGCAGCCTTCCTAATGAGCAATCAACGGCAACGGCCCGGCCGCCCCTTCCGCAAACTGTTGGCCCACTTTACAAGGTGAACTGCTGCATGGAGCATGGGCATGGGAACCCAACAGGTTCGCTGAGCTCGGAACTGAGCGGCTTTCTCCGTCCGGGTGCAGCCAATTGTGCGCGATTTTAAGCATTTGACATAAAGCTTTTTATCTGGTGGCTGTCAGCATTCAGCCGGCGAACTAGAGAACTGGCGGACTGGCAGACTGGTAAACTGGCGAACTGGCAAACTTGAGACGGAGTCAGAGGCAATCGCGTGTCTGTAGCTGTTTGTTTGTGCCTAGGAAAATATTCATTGGATGCCATAAAAATCTCGCACATAGTTGCGCCATCGCTCTCTAACAAGCTGCCGCAGGTTGTTATTTGTCGTTGTTGTTTCTGTTATTATTCTGTGCGCACAACCTTTAAATTTTTAAGATGCCTCATCCCGCTTTTACGATATGAAGCTACATAGGGGAGTGGTATTTTTCAGCAGACGCAGAATATTTCCCATTTTTAGAGTGAATTTTTATTTGCATGTGAAATTTATGTATGCCTCCTCATACACTCGCTCTATGATCAGCGTGATACAAAGTATTTACAAGCAAGAAATCTGATTATATTTATTCCTCTCTTGTCCTAAATATTATCATTTATATTTATGTATTGTACTATCATAGAAATAACATTTTTATATTTGGCGTATTAAGATGCTTTTTTTTAAATTTGATAAGAACCTAAGTTTTTGAAGTTCAAGAGGGATTATCTCCGCTATATATGGTGCAGAGTACTTTGTCTTCTTTGCAAGTCCCCTTTCTTGCTCTTGTCTTTATGCATATGTCATATTTGTCTCATATTGTACGCATGAGCTAGAATAAGTGGTTTGTAAACAGCGCAAAAAGCGCAAACTTGACAGTCTCGTTTTGGTTTGCTGACCCAAATAGACGCGGGCTCCAGGTCACTTCGGCCTGGCTCTCAATTAGCGCTGCTTACTTGGGGTCTTCAGCCTTGCTCATCGCATTCATTTTTGGCCCAACCGAAAAAACACACGAAAATTATACACAAAACTGGACAAGATTGCGGACAAAAAGCTTTAGCTTGTTTTGTGTATTGTAACTGGTAATGGGAATCCGAATCGATGCGATGCGTCGGCCTTGGCATTCAACCGGCCAAATATGGTCGCCTCAGGTCGCTCAGCTCGGTGCGTGTGAGAAAATCCGACTGTTTTTGAGTGACAATCGCAACCGAAAAGTCCCTGGACAAATGAAATGCATTGTTGTGAGTACGTACATAATCCGTGCGAGTACTCTTGGAATTAATTGTAATCGTAATCGCTGGAGCCAGTGGCTGCCATTGAAGTCGCTGCTCTGCGGGGGCGTCTGAGCCGAGTTTTATGAGCCCGCGCCATTTAAGGCAACTTGCGGAAGAGCTCAGAGCCCGAAGCTCCAGTTTATGATGGGGAATTGATATTGTTTATGGACACTGTTACCTGTCGTAATTTTGCTCATTTTTATTCAAGATAAATATGGTATACTATCGTATATAAAAGTATGCTCGTTTACCTTGCTTAGTGAAATTATTCGGGTTTAAAACGTAGCACGGTTCTTTGAATTATTTTATGAACTCGCTGTGTTTGTTTTTAAATATAGTTGTAGGGCTCATAAAATTCCAACAGTTGACATATGTACATACTTGAGTTGTTTTTAAGACTTGGTAGATATGAGAAATCTCTTCAAATATAAATGGTTACAGAAAACACTTAATCACTTCACTTGTTATCACTTGATTCTTTATAGTAGTATTTCTATTAGCTTAGAGCAACACCTGGCTAAAGTTAGCACATTTCCGAGAACACATTCCTGAATCTAAAACGATTTGTATTTTATGTGTGTTCTCAGGCCCTGCTTCGATTGATAGTTCTACGAAATGTATATTCAACGGACCCGACCCATTGATTGGGTAATTGTTTTTTTGCGCTTGATCGATCAGACTCAGTCGGTTAGAAAGTGTTACATAACTGCTAGTGAATGCTACGGGGGATCGGAATGAAATGGTTGGAATTGTCTGTGCTATAAGCTCACCTGCATTCCCGTCTCGCGCAGGTGCTCGTTGACCCAGTTGCGGAATGTGTTCGCTTGGATCTCCACCCAGAGATCCTCGTTGCCGCGGATGTTCATACCCTTGGCGGCGGTGCCCTCGGGACTGCGGGCCACCAGTCCGGCGTGGGTGATCTTCTGCGTCTCGGTGCTGCCATCGGAGTTGTGCTTCAGCAGCCCCGCATGCGTCACCTTGGCGCCCTTTATGTCCTTGACGTCCATCGCACGTCACTCTCTCGCTCTCTTCACTCACAGCACGTGTCACTGCACTTCACAGCTCGACTCGTACATATGTACAGGTGTAACTCTCGTTCAAACACTGAAAAAATTGGTCAGAAGAATTTCTATTGATCAGACGCGACTCGGTTTCGATTTCGGTTTCAGTTTCGTTTCGTTTTGCACACGCTCGCAGCTCGAAGCGAACTGTTTTAGCCGCAGCCTTAGTTCGATCTCCGAGCGGGGCTGCTCTCTAGGCCTGGCCAAAACAAACCATGACGTCATGGCCAAAGCTCAAAGCTTTAGCTCCAGAGAGCAGCCGGAGCGGCAGCAGGAAAATATGCGGGGGGGTTCCACCAGGGCGAGTGTGTGCGAGTGTGTGTGCGAATATCTCTGAATCTGGCTATAAAGCAAAACTGGTTTCGTCGCTTCCAAGCCAAAACGAAGCGGGCGAAAAGGAAAATTGAATACAAAAATAACAAAACACAAACAACAACAACAACAAAAAAAAGAGTCTGAAAAAATAACAGAAATCACTTAGTTTGGAATTTCGCCGCAGCAAAAGCGAGCAGATCTGGTGGGCAGCGCTGTTGGATGTGGATGTGGCGGTGGCTGAGGCTGAGGCTGCGAATGTGAATGTTGACGTTTGAGCAAGTCTTTCACAAAACGCCACGCCAGAAGGCCAGCCAACAGCCAGCAGCGTGTGTGTAAACGTGGGAGCCACCACCGATGATAATGATTGTAATCACAATTGCAATCACAGTAATGAAATCTGCCACGATCAATTGTCAATTGTTCGCCTGTTTTCACTTGTCGTCGCACTTTTACCTTAACAATTTGTGCAAACCGAAAGTTAGACAAACATACACGCGGGCTAACAAATCGAAATTTCAACTTGGCATTATTCCACACACCAACAACCGTGTCGCGAAGACAACGAGGCGTCAAAAGACTGTCTAACCGACTTAATTATAGGAAATCCGGTTGCGTTTCCAACAAGCCAGCACATATATCATAGCATGTCCAGTTCTGAGCGAGGCTGGTATGCAGATTTCCAAATACTATTTATTGACAAACACTTTTCGTGGAGCTAAAGGTAAACAACTCTGAGATGACATCACTCATCATCACTTGCTGCTGCCCGAGCACAGCGATGAGTTGTAGCTTGAGCAGGCAATACAGGAGAGTACAGAGGTAAAAAGAAATTGGTCATCGATTCAGGTATTTTTTGTAAGTAAATAATACTCTTAAAAGTGGAAGATCTGAGGAATATTTAAGAAACGTGAAATGAATATTTTTTAGGACAACCAAGCAACCATTAAATGAACGGGTTAGCTTTGTTTTACTTTGTTTTAAAAGGAAGATCGTAAAACGTTGAAAAAACTATTGAAGCTAGTAACTAATTAAATATATTAGTCTATTAGTCAATTGGCTATCATATAAAATTAACTTTACTGTATTTTTAAAGGGAGATGATTAACTGAAACAAGGTATTGTTAATTTTTTACAGTGACAAAACTGCGTTGCTTGGATTGCATAAATTAAATGGCAAGGGGACAGCAAAAAGCAGTGGAAATAAATGAATTGCTCCTCCAACTTATGAGTGATCCCGCGACTGATGTCATCCACTGACACTTGACATTGGCAATGAACCTAATTAGTTGCACTCGCCATCACTCGCCGCTGGAGTGGAATGAGCTCCACTCCTCGCCGTGTTCTATATATTCCGCTCGAGGCAAGGTCATGGGAATGGAAATGGAAATGGGCAAGGTAATGGCAACGGGGAATGTCTCTGACGCACTGACCAATTTGCAGGCCAGTTTGCTTAGTTGGTCAGCGGCGCAGAGCAAACATCGAAAGTGTTGTCGAGTCCGGGAGTCGTGACTAAAATTGGTAGAAGAGGGCAGCAGCGAACACACCTAGTTTAGGGCATTACGTAATTCCCGAATATCGTGCTGGATATCTGTGCTTATATATATTTATATTGGTGTATCTATAACACAGAATGCGATGTGCACGTAGGTGTCTGGCATTTTTTACACTTTTCGATTTGTTTGCTGTCCGAATAAATACGAATATATATTCGCTTTTTGCCTTGCTTGCCAACCCACACGATCAGCGAAATCTCAGAGTCAGAGTCGTCGTCGTCATCGGGCTCCCACCCACATGGCGTGGTGGTTCAACGCCTCGTTCTAGACGTGGGTGAGATTTCAAGTTTGATTTGTGCCAAAACCGAGCACCACCAAATGGCCATTGATTTCTCAATGATTCTCAAGTGAGAATCTACAACTCTGTTTTGAGCTAAGCTGTGGGAATATATATTTGGTTAAATGTTCTATGACAACGTCATTAACTTTGAAATATATATGAGACTAACTGGAGTGTGGAGGTGAAGCCCATAATTATGCTTGATGGATGGGTTAAGGAATTTACTCTAAAATGCTTGGATGTTCTTGGGTCTGGGATCTTTTTTGAAAAATGAATGGAGAGTGTTGTATATTAATTTGGAGCGGATTACCCGAGGGGTATATGATGATTTCCTTTGAAGAGCTTTGCTTAAATTTCTTATTGATGTTAGAGGTCTTAGTTTCACTAACAGATTTATTAAAGTTCATTAAAAAGAAAAGATTTCCGTTGAAAAACTTGCTTTTAATGTATTTACATTTCCAATTACTACCGCTATTTTTCGCTATTTTTAGTGTTAGATCATTTAAGCCTGAATAGGCGTCTTGAACTTCACTACCAGACGTGTGGTAGACGGGGGCCATTAGTTGCTGTTTGTTATACTACATATTCTATTTCCTGTTGGCCAAATGCGATTGTAACACTTGCCACGCCTCAAAGCTAAATGATGGCTCATTAGCGCATGCTTCTATGGCGAACAAGCGTTTATTTTTGGCAACATTTTTATAGCTGTTTGTCATAAATAGAAAAACACTCAAGTCGGTACATACTCGCAGACAGACAGACAACCGTACGTCGGTACATTTTAGGGGGCGCTGCCAAGTTTGTGTCTTCAGTCTTTTGATTACGCGAGGCTCCGGTGCCAGAGGCAGAGGTGCTTGTGCCTTCAGTCTCTTGATTAATGCCGTTAGGCGTCGCCAAAGCGCAGCCAAGCCAAACCTTCTTGGCGCGAGTGAGTGCGCGTTCTATTGTTTTTTAATTTTTGCCCATTACTCTACCTCGTTTATTTCGCCTAAAAGCCGCTGCAATTACAGTGGAAAAAGGCTTTATTTGTTTGTTAGCCCAGCTAACGAAAACCAATCGAACAGCCAACGGAGCCAACGGAAAAACCAGATTCAGATTCAGCCCGAGAGACTCAGACTCAAGATTCAGATTCGCTTTCGGTTTTGCTTGTGTGTTTTCGCTTCCCCTCGCATTCGCCTATTATGCAATGGGCTAGGCCAGATATCTGAATCTGAATATCTTATAACTGCGACTTTTGGTATTTATGCTTTTCACACGGCGAGCCCCGCAGCCAGAGCCGTTCACGTGTTTAGCACAAATTCCGCTCGGAAGTATATAAATATATATACCTATAGATACATGGGTATGGCCCCTCTAATTTAAGCAGCAGCTCAAAAATTAGAACAACGCTCGCAACACGCAAAGTCAAAGAAGAAAAAGACAGCAAAATAGAGTCGAAATTAAACACAAAGCGAACAGCGAGCCAGGCGCATGAAGATCCATAAAAAGTATGTAGTTAACGTTAGCGTTAGACGGCGGGCATCAGAAGTTTATTATTAAAAAGTCGGAGGGGACGCAGCACACACAGCACAGCACAGCACAAGCAAGTAGGTACGAGTACGATCCGTAGTTTTGTTTTGTTTCCCTTATTTTTTTGGCACTTGTTGCTTACACTTCTTCGATTCGCTTTCGGGGACAAGAGGGAAATAGTGTTAAGGTAAGAAAAACACGTCCAGCGCGCACGAGTTGCTCACAACGACTGACCCAGGCAGCAGCTCCGGGGATCCGTCTGAGCCAAAAGCTCTAGCCGCGGAGCTTCCACTGGAACTCGGAGCGACGTCATCGTTGCGATCTCGGCTTGTTTTGTTTGGCCGTCTTTGTTTTGGGCTCTCAATTCGCTCACGTTGCTCGGTTTCCGCTTACCAAAGTTAGTTGGTTAGTTGTTAACGTTCTGGGGACGCGACTCGGCCCGCTCGAGACTCAAGTGTTGGCCTAATGGACTCGACTACTCAACCAGCTCGTTAATTGCAGGCGTCGGCAATGCGATGAGTGTGTGGTTTTGGCTGTGCCTTTTGTAATTGAACAATTTTGCGGCTCTTTCTCAGATCTCATTGATTACGACATGCAGGTTGCATTCGATCGGATCGATGGCTCGATCGATGGATGAGTCGTTGGATTTCCCCTGCTGCCCCCAAAAGCCAAACCCCTGCCCAGAGGCATAAACGAAACGCACGATTTTCATGTATTAAGAATTTCTTGTTTTGTTTTTTGATTTTATTTGTATTTCAGTTTTTCTTTCTGCGCTTTTCTTGTTCTGTGGCTTTATTTTATAATTTTTCTCTTGTTCTTTACCCTTTTTAGTTTTTAGTTTTGTTCAAGATTACAGAGTTGTTCAGCAATGTAAACGGCTTTGAAACTCTCGCACGATAAGCTCGATTTACCTGCTGCAAATCGGGGGCCTTTTCTGATCTGATCTGACTAAAAATGCCTTTTTTCGCCTTGGATGAGGTGATCTCCCTTGCGAGAACTCTGCCTCGTTCTGTGAGTTAGCTATGAATGCTGAATTAATTTACCGTCTTTTGTAGTTCTTATAAATTAATTAATTTATAGTAAAAATAAAGCTATAAATGTTCTTGTTTTGTTTTTGTTTTCTTTCATAGAGATTGCAATGCATAAAATAATGTAAAAACCTATCATTATGTAAGCCATTCAAACTCGCGTCATCGTCACCATCATCAACATCAACAACACAACCGAATCGATGTAGTTCCTTGTATTATACGTTCAATATAACAAATAGATATATATATGTCTATACACATGCGCTCTAACGGAAAACACTCGGAGAAATCAGAGGGAATAATGAATCTAACAAACGACAGAGAGTCCTGCTGTGGCCGGTAAGCGTGCTAATAAGCCATACAAATTTAATTTAATTTAATTTAGTTATTTATATTCAACTTTAACTTTGGCTAACTAAAGAACCGAAAAACTCCGCGATAAATCCCGACAAGTTGCGGCGTTAGCTTCCTTTTAACGCTATCCTCTTGCCCCTGGTATAAGCCTTTGTCTTAGATGAAACCCCATTTTGATGTTTATTGTAATTATTAATTAATTTGTTAATCCGTTATATGATATTCCGAAAAGTAATTAGGTTGAAAAATACGGAAAAAGAAGAGGAATTTCCTTCTATTTCTTGCTCACTAGAAAATCGAAAATTAAGTATATATCTCGTTGGCGAATAATCTAAGGAGAATCCTAACAAAATTTGAGTTCAAGTTTTGGCCTTTTCGTTTTTGTTTTTCTTTTTGTTGGCATGAAATGAGTTTCGTTCCAGTTTCAAGTTTCCGTTTCCTCCGGCAGATACTCAAACGTATCCCAGCTCTCTCATTCTGTAAAGTTAAGAATCTTATTCGATTTAGCTATATAATTATTAGATTTCCTTATCAACCCAGGTTCTGGTTTTTTAATGTTTATCTTTTGTTTTTCCTTGGAGTTGACACTGAACAATTTTCATAAACGATCGCGATTCGATCTCTGGTTTTTGGTTTTTTGGTCTTCTCTGGTACACATCTAATGGTATAACTAGGTATAACTAGAGTTACAGGCTAAACTAATTCATTCTTTGCGCCGCAGCTGCCCCATATTATGGGGATTCTTGAACTGCGTTCTGTGTTCTGCTACAGAACCCTCTCTGGCCTTAATTAATCTGTGTTTTTCTTTCTCAACTACAATCTTCAGCATTGGTTTTCTTTTCTTTTTTGGGCAACTAACTAAAGTTAAATACATTTAGACCTTTAAACTTTTACCATATCATGTATATATACGAATATGTATATATAATTTAGATATACGACCATACACGACAGTAGTACAATATAATATTGCATTAAAAGTGGTTTCCTTTTGACTGATCTACTCATTTATATTGGGCTTTTAATAATAGTTTAATATTTATAGCTTCATCCTTCGAGTTTTCCCCCTTCTTCATATTTATTAATATAGTTTTTGTTTTGTTTTTGGAGTGTGTGGTGTATGCTCTGGCAGTTCTTTTCCAATAGTACAAATATTTTGCAAATATTCACTTAGTTGTCCATAAATTGTTTATGCATTATTTTCAGTTTTAAAGTAAATCGTTTCCCATATACACATCTAGTAAATTTTCATGTTTTCGAATTACAATTAGCAAATATTACAATAGATATATATATGTATTCATTTGTTACACTCATGAGTTAAAGTAATATTTAGTTATTTCTCCGGATGATCTCTAGACTGGGGCTATGCTAAGTGGAGTGTTCCTAGAGCGAAAGTATTTACAATGGGATCTCGAGTACCCGTTTCGTGTTTTGGTTGAGTAACCATTTTTAAAAAGGAGCGAAGAGCGTCTAGGCCTAATGATGTTTCCTATATAAATCTCGAATCTATTTCTGATTTTAGTCTGGAAAAAGTGTTAGTGTGTTTAGGGTTACAAGTTGTGTTGGTTTTTTTTTTTTTGGGAAAAGTTCTCTCTCGGAATGTCTATTAAAGCTCTTCCGATCTCTGGCGCCGCCCACCTCATCCCATTACACTTGCTATGTTCTTTTGATCTGAGTGGGTTTCCGTTTCTCTATATATATTTACACATGGGCTTGGCGCGTTTTTAACAAATTTTCCATTGGCAGTGCCACCTTTTTTGGATATTTTCTTTTGGTGTCGCTTGATCATAAGAGATATTAATTGCACATCTTGGGGGTATATATCTGGCCATCTCCTCTCTGCATCCTCCCCTCTCTATCTCTCTCCTCGTCCCTGTGCCCTAAAGCGAGCAGTACTTGGCACAGGTCTGAGTCCCCGTCTCAGACTCGAGTGGTCGCCTCTGCTCCTGCTTCGGTACATCCCGGTCCCCAGCCAGTTCCTCCTGCCGCTGTATAGCTGCTGCTGCTCCTGGTCATGGTCATGGTTTTATTCGTTAATAAGGCAATCGTTAGGATGCATGCACAACACACACACACACACAGAGAGTAACACACACATAACAAAGAGGGAGAGAAACACAACAGACAGATAGAGAGGTGGAGATATTGAGGGGGCGAGAGTTTAGATGCGATATGATGCGGTTTAATGATGGCGCCCGCTGATGATGATCTTCCTCGCCAGCCTTTCTTCGGATGCAGTCAGTAGTTGTCAGATGATCGATGATGATCGTGGAGTCATGAGGAACATGATATGTACACCATACCGATCGCCTGATGGGGCAGCACGCTCCCGTGTTATATGATACTCTCTCTGTTCCGTTCCAGCTCCTCGGTCTCGTTCTCGGGATCCACGCTCGATGTGGACGACACGCCGCAGATCTGCATCTCGATCTCGGCCAGTCGATTCTCCAGATCCCACTGCTGCTGCGACAGCTTGGTGTTCAGAGCCTGATTCTCCGATTCCACTGTATGCAGGCGTTCCCTCAGCCGCTTGATCTCGTCCTCGAGAGCTTCGTGGGAGCCCAGCAGTGGCGTGGTTCCGCCACCGGCTCCACCCACGCCCGCTCCATAGCACTCCAGCTGCGAACTGGAGTCGCATATGTGACCTGAACGGGGGGCGAAAGGTACAAGTTCATAGCTTATGCTGTAGTCTCTCATCAGATTTAATCCCTGTGCTTACCCGTGTGGCTCGGCTGCGACTGGGGTCTTATTGAGTGGTGCGACGTGGCTCTACTCCGGGGTCGCTCCTCGGACCCGTGGGCACTGGGGCTAACTGATCTCGGGGAGTCGGTGGCCCTGGCCAGGCGGTCGGCATAGCTGCGGGGGCTTTGAGGATGTTAGTTGGGAAATACGAAACGGGAATGGGAAAAATAGCACTCTATTGAAGGAACAAACCTATACGTATCGAGTACCTATGAAAACCCACACTCGATTTAACACATTCCTTCTGAAGTGCTGTTGTTCCGAAACCACATTTTCAACGTGGCTGAAGGAGGAGCTCACCTGTAACCATGCGACTGAGAGGATTGCTGCGTGGACTCCTGCCGATGTGGCAGATGCTGCTGCTGGGCCGCCTGATGCTGCTGCTGGAGTTGCTGCTGCTGCTGTTGGAGCTGCTGCTGGTGCTGCTGTAACTGCTGGTGGTGGTGCATCGTTGCCGGTGGCAACCACATCTCCTCGAGCGATGTGCGGCCACAGCTCTCGACTAGGCCCGGCGTCGATTGGCAGCGACCCATGGCAACTACATTAAAGTATTTGACTGTGTTTTTAAATCAAAATCGTTCACAACCGGAAGCGGACGCAAATGAAATCGATAAACGACAAAAAGGCAGAGAAGGAGAGACGGAAAGATGGAACGGAAGGCGAAAACAATCGAATCGTGTTATTCTGGGGCAATCGTATTCGTATTCGTATCTTTGAATTTCGAGTGGTGTTTGTTTTTGGGGGGAAGGGCGGGGACGGGCTGGGGGATTCGTTATTGGAATGGGATATTATTGTGTGGTTGTTGTGGGCAGGGGCCAGAGGCAGGAGGCAGGGAACAGGACACCGGGCTGGGTAGCAAATAAGACAAGTGCCTTTACCTTTCTCCAGCGGTGCCTTCTTGTACTTCTCCAATCGCTTGACGGCTATCGACTCCAGACGAACACGCGCCGCCGGATACTCCTTCAGCACGTCCCACATGTCCTTCTTGCTCAGAACGAAGAGGTCGCTATATCCCACCGAGCGAACGCTGGCTGTGCGTCGGTTGCCTGTTTTTGTTTCGCATCGTGAAAGTTGCCAAAGCAAATGTTTGCCAACGCAAAGAGAAAAGTTTAATGGTCTTGCAAAAAAGCATTTCCCGGCTTGAGTCGCTGTGTTCTTCGAGTCGCTGTGTGTGTGTGTGTGTCTGTCGATTCTTCTTGTTGACTTGGCCGCACAAAGACATTAAAATTGCATGCCACACAATATGGATAGAAAGGTCGAGCCAGAAAATAGACAGGCCCCAAGAGCTGTATTTTATGTCTCGGCGAGTAAATATTAAATGGGTTCAACGCCAGATATGTTTTGATTAACAAAAATTTAGTTTTTACATGGAAATAATTTCCAACAAATATATTTAATGAAGAAAGCTAATAATTAAGGTAGCAGGAATTTTTAAAGGTATTTTCATAAATTTTCCTTGCTATTTTATGATTTATTTGACTGATTTTACTTTCCCTTAGTATTTGAAATAGTTTTACTTAAAGCGTAGTCCTTAGAAATTTTATTTAGAATTTTCTATAAACAAGGCTTCTATAAAAGAAGCTTTATACCCAAAAAAGTATTTAATATTTTCTGTATTCCTCGAATTTTAATCTCTTTTACTTTTCAAAGACTTTCTTTTTCAATATTGCTATAAAATCTCTCCGTGCATGTCATGCAATTACCCCAGCTCTCTCTTAACATGAAGAATCGCTTGCAGGTGTATGTGTGTCTGTGGCTTGTGTCAATGGGTCGTATACTTAATGTTAATTACACAACTCTCAATACAATTACGTGTAGAGAAACGTTTAAATTACGTCCAGGCAAAGCAATACAACAACAACATCGACTCAGAGACAAATATATATATATAGATAGAGAGAGACGGATTAAAATATAGAGACAGAGACAGAGACAGATGTAGATAGCGAGAGGGAGAGGTGGAGCGACTAACTAGCGTAAGAAATTGCATTTCAGTGCGAAAATCCCTCTAGGCGATTCTCACCGTTGATCGAACACGAATGGCACCAAGACCAGAATAATGCTTTTAAATCATGCAGAAACACAAAGGCACTTTAAACAATTCGATTTCGCTGTGTGTGTGTCTGTGTGTCGTACTTAGGGCCTCCCGGCCTTCGAGGCGTAAAACTTTCGGGCCACCTTAACTTTTGTCTGCAAATTGAGTTGGCAACAACTCCTGCCGTTCGGTTAATTCAATTAGCCGCCGCCCACGGTTCATGTCTCCCGCTTCACGGTGTTTGTGTTGACGCCTTGGAGTATGCAACTCACAGATACACAGATATGTATCTCGCATGCAGTTGGAACACAAACACAAACAGACACATTTCCTGGTTAATTATGACCGTGGCTGGGTCGAAATTTCAGTCCCGAATCAACTTCACGGTTGGCTGGGCCTAGCAACTATTAAATGAAATTAAAGCGGCGTTTACTACGTTTTTTCACTGATCGTTTTTTATGCCAACCACAATTATTTCGCGCATTTTTATAGTGTCCCTACAATAAAAATGTCGGGAACAATAAAATCAAGAGGGGGCGAGTCCGAGAGACCCGTGCGAGTGCATGCAGGTGCTATAATTGCATTTGACATTCATTAATTTTTCAGCCGCGTGAGAGGGCCGGGGAAGTGCAATAAAAAATTCGTTGCACACTCTTAGGGCGGCAAAAAAAGTCTATAAAGATATATGTGTGTGCATATGAACAATTTAAAGTGACAAAGAAAAAACGAAAATTGTATTCTCCATATGACAGATATCTATAAATTAAAATGTAAATTCTATAAATATTGATTCGAGTGCTCGGTGGGTGGGTGCTGGCTGGAAGGGTCTCTAAACTATAGCTTCGGAGGGTCGGGCGGGTTCTGTTCGAACTTTCCGGTTAACACCTATTATAGACAATTACACATTCCACATATAGAGACACAGAGAGAGAGATACGTTGTATGCTTTCTAGATTTTTGTGTGATATTTAGTAAAGTGTGTCGTCTGTTGATTAATAGATTTGCATTTTCTTTGGTTTGGTTTATTTGATTTTCTGGGGGAAGGTTGTTGTAGTAGTTACGTTATCGTTATTGTTCCGCCTGTCGCACTAAAACGGGATATTTACCAAGTTCTTTACCTGCGGTGCCCATATTGAGTATACTAATCTCGCCAAAATAGGAACCGGCCTTCAGGGAGGCCATCACCGTCTTTCCATTGTCGGCCACCACCTGCAATCGTCCTCGATTCACGATGTACATCTCCTTGCCCACCTCGCCTGCGGGGGGAATGCGGAATGAGGGAATTGAAAAAGAATAATGCTATTTGGTTCGTACTAAGGAGCTGGGGATACTCACCCTTTCGGCAGATGTAGTCGCCGGGCGAGAAGAGCACCGGCCTCAGGCGTAGGACCAGTTCGCATAGGAAGCCGGCCTCGGTGTTTTGGAAAATCTCCACCCGCTTAAGTGTATCTAAATGGACGTTAATTGCTATTTCAGCCTGCGGAAGGGGAATCGGAATCAGTACCATCAGTATCGTCATCGTCATCGGCATAGGAATTGGTATAGATTTCTCCTTCTCAGGTAATGGACAAATCGTGTTCCGGCAGCGTACTTACCTTTAATTTATCAGGAAGACAGGACACGGCGCGCTCCTCGTCCGAGCATTTTTGCGTGAGCCACAGGTAATCGAACCATTTGATGACCTTCACCTGCAGATGATTCGGCACACGTCGCATCCGCATGTACGTCTTCACGCCATCCAGCTTGGCTGAAGTTCCGAAAACACACGGAAAAACATAGAATAGCAGAAGAGAAGAGAGAAAAGAGGGGGAAGAGAGAAAGGAAAATGTTTTATTTGTATTTTCTGAGGATTTTCCTGGAAATGGATACGCGACTGGCATACAAAGTGCGTGGAAATTAGGGGTTTTTGTACAATGGGGTGTATAGGTTAAATAATTGCTAGCAAATTTGAGCTGTTTCGATTTGAGATAAACTTTATTAAATTATAGGTCCAAAGGAAATGTAAACCTTAGGATTTTTCCTTTTTGGATTTGTTCTTTTTTATGAGAAATCTTTGATAAAAATCCATCTTGTATTTGTTTATAAATTAAATTCTTTCAAATTTGGTTAATTTGATATAAATATCACCATTTAGTACCTTAACTTCCCGCTTTTTGTTTAAATCTACTGTGCATATTTTAGGTTACCCATAAACTCTCATATTTGTGCTATTTATCACAAGTTTCCAAGCTTGTTTTTAATTTACAACGAAAACCCCTCACGCAATACCCCATCTGCTTTTATATTACATTATATTCCCACCGTACCTAGGCTTTGCCCCCTAATCGGTCAATCAAGATGGTCTGCATAAATTTGTAATATAGGGCTTTTAGCTGTCCGACAGAATGCTGCGGGACTTAAGCTCTGGCCGGCACACCTGGCGTATGCTTGATATTGATTACTGAACCCACCCCGAGCGGGGCTTCTGTTTAGCCAGCAATTAACTATCCCTCTTGTGCCGGATGAGCAGGCACAAAGCCAGCATCGCCGAAAGGAACCTGACCACATCTATCGGTGGCTTAGTGGAGAGTCCGGCCAGCACGCTGCAGTGGCTGCAGCTTAACAATGAGCGATGCTTGCCGCTTGCTCGCTCGATTGGCCATATCTGTGGAAAGTGAAGCATTCCGTGTGACCGGGGACGGGACACAGCCGGACAGGACTAAGACAGAACAGGACAGGATACTCGATTCTGTTTGAGCAATATTGATGACAACTGGCCTTTGTTTCCATGTTAGGGTACGCATCCACACCCACACCCACTGCACCCGCCGCTCCATGCGCTGGATGCGAGTCATCCCAGTTCGATAAGAGGAAATTAAATCTCTTGGCTCGTCAGTGGTAACAAATATTGACACAATTTGTCGTCGGCGGTTGCCGGCGGGGAATGAATGAAAATGTGGAGTGATGGCTGCTGCTGCTGCTGAAACAGGTAGAACTCAACTCAGCTCAACTCGACGCCACGCAACTCAACTCGACTGAATCGAACTGAGTGCTGCTGCGTCTTTTGTGTTTGCTCGTGCAAACATTTGAAAACCAACTGACAAACAGGCAAACAGATTGAATACAAATAAATACCCAGTTACCGGGACTAAAAGTCCAGAGGGAGCGAAGGGCGTGGGAGTGGACGTGGGTGTGGGTGTGGGCGTTGGCGTGGCCAGAAGGGACATCATCTATAATGCAATCAATCGCCAGCTCCCCCGATCTCCTCTTAGCTCTCTGGACCTGACCGAGCTCCCTAGAACTCCTCGCAGCTGCCCAAGCTGTCTTGGGCTCCCAGCTCGCTGCTCTCCGAGCTCTAGTTTTTCCCAGTTGGTCATTTGTCATCTCTCAATTGTCAAATGTCCTTTGTTGTCCAACTCAAATTTCAGTTCGCTTGTCTAATAAGATAGCAACCAAGGGACTGCGAGGCAGGGAAATAATGGAATATTTTTTGAAGAGTTTTTAAATATTAAGTAAATGCTGGAAAAAGCACTTTAAGTAAGTTTTATCAAAGATTTCTTAGCTTTTTCTTACAGTATAAACTAATTTAATGATGAATTTAGTATTTTATGTCGGATAACTTAATTTAAACTGAAAACAATCAGGAAAGCCTTACATTCTCTGTCGTATTGTCTGCTGGCTCTCTCTATTCCCTGCTCTTATTTCAGTTGCCTTTTTCCTGCCCCAGAGTCCCCGGTAAAGTGAAAGATTATTGAATGGCAGTGTCTGCCTCTTGGCAGCCATTACACATATCGGATATGGATAACGATAGAAATGGCGCAGCACACACACGGAGCCACCTCCTGCTCTAGTTTCTATCCCACATTTCAATGATACTACGAGTGAGCCATGCAAAATTACAGCGATTTTTATTGCGGGTTGAATGCTTCAATGCATTCGACACTCGCTCCCTTCCGCACGTCCATTGAATTTTGCAAACCATTTTTGCTCGGCACGTCCTTTGCGGGTTTTTGTTACAATTGAAAATCAATCTAAATATTAATTGCATATTCCATGGCAGCAGCCATGGCAAAAATAAACAAATAGGAAAGTGAGTCTGCGGCGCCCAGTGTTCGTATTCGCATTCTGTGTGCGGTTGTGTGGGACTCGGTAATTGCGGTTGCCTTCGATAGACTCCTCCGGGCTCCACGCCCCCACTGTCTGTGTCTCGTCTTGGTTTTTGGTGTTTTTAGAAATTACTCGAGCTTTAATTCCTTTGCTTGCTCTGCGGCTGAACGAAGGAGCTTATCCTGTTTCCTACGTTTGCTCTCCGTTTCGTTTCGTTTCGTGTCGCTTCGCTCGCTCTCCTCCTTCCATTTGGTTGCATTTTGTGAGCAAAATTTAATTTGCCATTTTTTGCCCCCAAGTCACTTGGCTGCGCTTGGCCACGACGCCGACGATGCTGATGATGATGATGATGACGATGACGATGAGGATGCGGAGGGAAAAAAGTGCATTTGGCTTCGCATTCTGCTTATTTCTTATTTATTTTTCATTTTATGCTCTGCTTCGCCTACAGTTGCCCCCGGGCGAACTTTGATCTGCTTCTGTTGCAATTTTCGTGGCGGTTTTTCGGTTCGGAAAGGAGGTCCTTGGGGCCCTTCTACGGTGTGTCTGTCGGTGTGTCACCTCAAACTAAGCGCTGTCGCTTCCCAATAATTACATTTACCATTTTCTGACTTGACTTTTGTTTCTCACGGCACACACACACACACAGTCAAAAGCCGAGGACAATTGCCGCCAAAGGATCAACCGCAGACAGGAGTCAGGCATGTGTTTGTATGTGTGTTTCTGCTTTTGAAAGAAATCTGGGTGCAAAAGTTCAGGCCATTGTCTGGCAACAAACTGCAGCAGCACCAAGTTTCACCCCGGCTAAGGAGGGGATCGCACACAAACAGTAAATATGCGTGACAAAAACTTGCTCTTCCTGCGCGACTCCTGCACGCCCAGAGTCCTTTCATAAAAACGCCACACACATAGTCCCTGCCAGAAATATGAAAAAAGCTGTGAGGGCGGGTGTATTGTGTGTGTGGGGCAAGTGAAAATTGCAAACTAACTAGAAACCACTTAAGAGTCAAGCTGATGTGTTATGCCAAAGACGGAAGTTGGGCTCCGTGGGGACAGGACAGGAGACAGGACACGAGACAGGAGGAGTCAGGGTCCCAGAACAATGGCCCCCAAATGGGAGTTGCAAAGCTCTCTGCTGGCTGGCTGCCTGGCTGGTGGCATTTGCTGAATGTGCACAGGAATCGAAAGGAATTGTATGCGATTATCACCCCGAGTGCAGGGAATGCTTGTCGCAGTTCGAAGCGAACGAGTCCTAATGGTCTGCGGGGGCTTTTCCACCTGTCCCTTTGGATTTTCCCTAAAATGTAGGGAGAAGAATATCAGGGATTTAAAAGAGTTTATTGAACATTTATATGAACTTCATCGGGATTTATTCATGTTTTTTGTTGGCGAAATAATAGCTTGTCTCAGTTTTCGCTTATATAAAATAAACAGTTCAAGGATTCTGGATGAGTTTATTGACCAACTATAGTCAAACGAATAATATATCTAGGATCTGTATGAGGTTATTTAAGGCTATAATTAAATCATTAAATATGGTATATAAACTTCTAGTTTAAGGAGAAAATGGTATAAATATTCTAGAAGATAACGCTTTTAATTAATTATTAAATTATTTAACTTGAGGCCTTCTATTTGATAACATTTCATGGAGATTCATCTTAGAAGAAAATAGTGAGGTTATTAAACCTTGATTACTTTTAGTTCTTCTTATACCTATTTAATCTCAAGAGGATCAAGTAGGGAATTAATTCATAGAAAACTCTTTAATTCCTGTTTTCATGCTAACTTAATGCGATTAAAATTCCCTAGGTAATTATGTTAAATACCTCCTGCGTTAGTTTCAACCTAAACAAAAAAGAGATAAACAGCTTCCTCATGCCCATAAAGTACATACAATTTCAATTTGAAGCGAAAAAGGCATTCTGCCCCGGATTTTTGCACCTTAATTATGCATTTACCGCTGGTGCTTCTACAGCTGCTGATGATTCCGGATCCCAAACCGAATGCGAATCAGAGTCTGAATGTTTTCTGTGCGGGGCGCAGCAACAATAAACAATGGCCGCCAAGTGGCAGGATGCAGGAGGTTGCAAGGAGGCGGATGATGGTCCAATGAAATGCTGGGGATGGATTTATTCAGGCGGTAACTAAAAATAAATGCGGCGAGCACCTCTCGCAGTTTGCAATAACAATGCGCATGCCAGCTGCATCGGGAGAAGGACTTGACTGGCTGCCGCTGCCGCTGCTGCTGATGCTGATGCTGATGCTGTTGAAATCCTTGGGAAATTCGCCATTCAAGGATAATGGAATGCTTTGCCCTTAAAGAGCAGCTACATGCCGTAACAACGACTACGGCAACAACAACGAAAGCAGCTAAAGCTGCAGAAAAAAGTGGCAAGGGGCACAAGAACAACAGCGGGCATGTTCTAAAAATACGACAGTAAGTTGGTGTACATGCAGCTTAATGGGCAAAAGCGGCCACCAGCGGCGACTGCGTCTACGATATTGATTGGAATCCGCATATATATATGTATATATATCCCCACACACTCACACACACACACACGGTTACAGCTGTGGGGCATAACCAGAAGCAAACATAAACTCACACAAACACAGGACATGGCTGTGGCAAGCAAAAGCAAACAGCGAAACGAACAACAAACACAAACCAAGCTGAAAACACACACACACACATATGAGACCCCCCTCCCCAGGCACACACACACACGCAGCAAGGGCGGGCAACTTAAAGTGGATAATGGACGTCGCTGCATCCCCCTTTCCTTTCCCTTCCTTTTGCGAAAAGGACGTTCTGAAAAAAATAAGGAAAAGAGGTACGCTCCAAGGGACACACACACACACACAGAGAGAGAAAGAAAGAGTGAGAGGTAAATCGAAGAAAGCGATACCCTGGAAAGTTTTGCGAAAGTCCTTTGACAGCCCCTGGCCACTGGGATTCGTGGGATGTCCCGTTTTTGAGAAGGATACGCCTTGTAGGTTCAAGAATTTTTATGGGATAAGCACTGGCAAAAAACATGACCTTATTTGTTACTATATTGTTATAAAAGTTTACAAATTCAATGATTTATAATAAATAGTTGAGAATTAAAGAGAAAAGGACTCTCATGAATCAAAAAGTGGGCACTTATAGAATTTAGAGTTCTGGGAGGGATATAATATTTATTTCGTACTTGGAAATTATAAATTGAAAAAGGTATCAAGGCTTCTTGAAATATTCTCCAAGTGCCCATGAATTCCAGTAGAAAATAAACAATTATTCTTTCCCAAATACATATGTATGTATTTCAATTTTCCCCCAGTGTGTGGAAAGGATATCGCCGGCTCCGTGTCCTGGGCCAATGTCGAATCCTCGACGCGCGTTCTTGACTGAGTTCGTTTGCCTTTCGTCACTTCGCCTCGTTGCTATTTTTAGTGCCAGCATTGTGGTGGCCAGGCAAAAACAAAAACAAGAGCCAAAAGCAAGGGCAAACAGCAACACTTTGGCCATTATGCATTTAGCAAGTTGAAAACGAAAACGAAAATGAAAACGCTTGGCTAAGGCACTACAAATCTTCTCCTCAGCCGAGCTGAGCTGCATCTCTCCTTTGGATCCATGGCGGTGTTCCGTGCTTCCTGCTCCTCGTGTTGGTATTTGTGTTTGTGTTTGCTTGCGCTGGCTTAAATTGAGCGCGTAAATTGTTTTAATTGCAAGGCCAAAAGCCAGGTCCAGCCAGTGAGCCAGGCCAGGCCAGGCCACGCCAAACGGACGTTAATTGTAAATGAAGACTAAGAGCATTTCACCGTCGAACAGAGAGACTGGCTTCGCTCACACCATGTTCCCCCGCCAAACACAATGCAATAAAAATTTAAAAACTAAATAAACCGAGAAATAAAATTGAAAAACTACACTCACACATGCACACACGAAAGGACACGGGCGATGATTCATATGCAAACTGTCCACATGCATCAATCAAGGTCCGTTGACAGCTTTGCTGACAGCGGGAAAATTTGCATAAAACTATTTACAATAACAATTACATAATGGCAGGGCGGGGCCTGGGTTACGATGGGCGGGGCGGTTCTCAGAATTTACATAATTTTAAATGTCAGTTTTTGAAATGCTGTTTGGACTTCAGCCAAAACAGGGGAAATTTCAATACACAGCCTCAATACTGTGAATGTCCTGAATGAGTGTGTGCAGGTTGGTTTTTTGCTAATGTGGGTGTAGTGCAACACTGGGGGAAAATACTTTATTTTATATTCTAAAATTAAAAGATGTGGATATTTTTTTTTTAATTTAAAGGAAAACACATCGACTATTTTATATTTTAAAAATATGTCAAGAGTATGATAAAAATGTTAAAGGCTTAAAATCTCTTTATATTTTGTCCAAAAAGAGTTAGTTTTTTTTTTTTTAATTTTGTAAATTTCATAAAATGTTGCCAAAAAGGATGTAATAATTTATCAAAGATTTCAAACTAATATTATTTATACGTATTATATTTTATTGCTCTTACATTTTGTCAAAAAAAAAAAAAAAAGAATGTATTCAAGACTTTAAACTATAAATTTTAAAATTATTTTAGAATCAACCAAAAATTATGCAATTTTATAGTTTAGGTTTGATTTAAAATTTCAAAACCCTTAAATAAAATATGAAATTAAGAAAACTCCGTCATTCAATTAAACATTTATTTAAACTGCATCAGTGTATCACATAAACTTTCATAGTTCTAAAGCGATTTTAAATATCTTAACAGTATGCAATAAACTATTTTAGTTTTTTTTTAGTGTTTGAAATTCCCTTAAATGTCCAAAAAGGTGTAAAAGCTTTCAAACTTATATTACGTATACGTAATATTACATTTTGCCAAAAAAGGATGTAATAAAGACATTCAACCCACATTACGTATACGTAATTTTTTTCATATCATACTTTTTAATACCATTTCAATTGATTTTAGGTACTCTACACCTCTGCCTGCGACTACGATTTCTAAGACCCATTTCTAGCCATTTCTCTCAGTGTCGGTGCGTGTGAGGGTGTGAGTGAGCTTGTCGATTATCGCAAGCATTTGGCGAATGGCAAACTTTTGCGCTTGTCGGCGTTAACAAGCCACAGCCATGCGTTTAACTAAGCGTGAATGTAACAGTGTGTGTGTGATGTGATGTAAAAGGCAAGGGTAAGGGCTGGGGGGCCAGGGGGACGGAGAATCGAGAAGCCTGTCAGCGTGTGGCGGAATGTGTGTGAGTGTTTGTGTTTGTGTGAGAGGTAGCGGCAACATTGTTGCAAAATGATTTTGAAAAAAAGAACCATCAATAACTCAAATATAATGACAGTTTTCCACTTGTTGTTGCCTCCCGCCCGCTCGGTCGCCCTAATCTGCTTTTCCTGCTTTCCCAGCCCAGCCCGCCCCCCTCCATGCCCCTAAGTGGGGCTAAATGGATGAATAACTTAAGCCAGCTGCTTCGCCGCTCCTCTTAGTGTGCGATGTTATGTAATGTAATAACGTCAATCAAATTTAAAAAGGCAGACCAACTATTTCAAAATCAATTTTCATGCCCTTCCCCCCAGCCTTTTTCCTCCTTTTCCGCCTCCTTAGCAGCGGGAAAGTGGAAAAGCGGCGGAAGGAAACAGGAAAGCGACCTCGGCTTAAGCAAATACACAAGCACAAGTTGTTGCAGCCCCGCAGGAGCGGGAATCCGGAATCCTGATTCCTGAGTAGGACGTAGGATGCAGAGCAGCAGCGGCGGAGGATGTAGGCTAATGTGGCAGAAGAAGAAGGCCAAGACTCAGGACTCAGTCACTTTGCAAACTGTATCCCGAGTAAGCCGTGACTGGCGCTATTCGCAGCGACATCGTCGGGGTGAAAAAGTGCTGCTGCATTAGTTAAAGTTAAGTTTTAACTTTAGACGAACGAGCGCCTCTTGTGGCTCGCCCACTCCTCCCTCCCAGGAGGAATGCGAATCATTAATCATTCGTCATGTGGGACGGCGACAACATTTCATTTGCTTATCATCCCGGCTCAAAGTCTTCGGGGGAATGACTGAATGAGCGAACGAGAGCAACAAGAGCAGGCCTCAAAGTTGAATGAATCAAATGGGCTGCCGGAAAAACTTATTGCTAAGCCTAGAAATCCGTGACAAGTCAGTGGCTTCCTCTAGGGGCCGAGGCTTAAGTCTGAAATAAAGAGCGCCATCATCGGGGAGTAGAGGCGTTTTAATTAAGGAAATTTTCCCTTCTAATGTTGCCGTGGGTGTGTAATCTTAATTTTAAGCCATGTCTAGGCTTATTTCTTTATTTTTTTGGTGGAGAATAATACAGGATAATAATACAGGACGAAGGAGCTGAATAAACACTCTAGAAACTTGTTCTTTAAGGGTACATCTCTTTTTTAAGGAACATAAAGGCCAACCTACAAAATTGTGCACTACTTAGGTATAATTTCTCCACAAGTATGATTTTCCTTATTCAACTATTGATTGAAATTCACAGATGACTTACTGTTCCCCATCGATGAATCCCTGAGAATAGGCAAGGATTTGAATGGACCTCAAGCAGACACACTCCCTTCAAGTCAGATGCGAGTGCATCTATTCAATTTGCTATTTGTATTTCTTGCTCCCAACCAAAGAACCGATGGTTGATTTTTTATGGTCAGCACTAGTGGTCGCTGCCCATCATCATCGTCATCATCATTCCTGTCCCATCGCCGACCACTCAAAGGCAAGCGCTGAATTGACAAATTGATGGATGGTTCTCCAAAATGCTGCATGCCTCGGCAGCGCCTCCTCTCCTTATTTTCCTTCTCTTTTATTTTTTCCCCCCTTTGTATATATGATGCATTATTATTCCGGAAAAGTTTGCGGTCGCAACAACAGCAGGAATCGCCTGGCTAAGTGTTTTATTAGCCATCGAGAACAGAGTTTGAGTTCGGTTGAGTTGAGTTGAGTTGAGTTGATTGTCAGTCAGTGTTTTCACATATAGTGGCACACACACACACAAGCCAGTTTTTGTGTTCAATTTTCCTGAATTACTCTTGGTGTTTTTATTGGGCTTGCATTACCCTTTCCCCTCGACTTTTTTGCGATGTCACACATGTCTGGCCTGAACAAGGACCTGATCGAAGAGTTGCAGGAGGCCTTCATTATGTACGATCGGGATGGCAGTGGCGTCATTACCCCGCAGGAGCTTCGTCGAGCTTTGATTACCGTGGGTCACGATAACACGGAATCAGAGCTTTACGATCTCATTAGCACGGTGGGCGTCCATAGGAGTGCGTCTCTAACTCTGCCCAAGTTCATGCAAATGATGGCGCCCCGAATGGCGGCTGTGGATAGTGACGAGAATCTGACCAAGACCTTTCACCTCTTCGATCGCGACGGTGATGGCTACTTGACCAGCCAGGATGTGCGTGCCTTCATGGTCATGATGGGCGTGGTCGTGACCGATGCAGATATCATAGACATATGCAGGGAGGTCGATATAGACCGCGATGGCCGCATAAGCCTGCGTGACTTTATGAACTTCATGCATACTCCCCTATAAGCTAGGCTGGCAGTAAAAATTGAAAATTTGCCTGCAGCAAATATGCAGAAAAAATACAAGCACACAACAAGCAACCACAAATGCACGCAGCGAAAATATATAGATAGAGGACACTGACAGAAAATGTATCCTTAACTTGAAAGATGTGTGATTCGATTATATTCTGGCAAGAAAACTGTCACAAGTTGATGGACGAGAGCGAAACGAACATAACTTAAAGAATTAAACTATGACAATGACTTTTATTAAACGTATTTTTTTTATTTATAGCTATTTGTTTCATTTATCTGAGCTTGATTTTTGAATTTACATTAACCTTAGGAATTGTTTGTTATTTTGACATGAATTATGCTTGTCAAAGTCAAGCTTATTTTAAAACACTGCAGAAAACGAAGGGATTAAATTAATTTGAAATAGATTTCACTATTTTGAAAGTATTTCTCTGCCTGCATAGTAAAAAAAAGCAAGCAAGGCAGAGTGGAATTGAAAACGGAAAGAAAAAATTGAGAGCATAAAGCCAGAAATTAATTCAACAGCACGTTTCATCCATTAAGCCGCCAGAGCTTTGCTTGCTGACTTTGCCATCGCAACGCCGCCCTTCTGGCTCCTCTGGCGCTAGTGATGGCGCTGGCGCTCCTGCTCCTCGCATGGACATGGACATGGCAATGGACACATGTGCAATGGCCATAGCCAAACACACATGCAAAGTGTTGTGTAAACAAGTCAGCTGCCAGTTGACCGGCAGGCGGCTGCAGGCGGGGCTTAGATGAAGCACCAACAGCATCAGGGGGACCAAGAGCTGGACTAAAGACCTAAGGAGCCTCCTCCTGGCCACAAGGAAAATGCCGAAGGTGCCACGCCCCCTTTGGACTCGCCCACTGGCGTCCAATTGTGCTTTGTTTGCTCCCCAGCGGAAGGCAAGGCCAGGCAGGGATCCATCTGAAGGCGAACCACCTTGACTCGTTGTCGCCGTGAGTGGCTTTAATATATATATACATTTTTTTTAGCTGACGCTGCCCTTAATGAAAGCCAGAAATGATGCGGCTGCTTCTTCTTATTCTTGTTTCCGCTTCCCCTAATGCGTCTTCCTCTTCCTGCCTGACACGCCAAAAAAAAATTAAAAGGATAAGCTGAGGATTATGATTTTTTTTTATTTTGTATCCAGATATATTTATTTTCATGTTACCATCCATTTCTCTTTGGGATAGCTTAAAGTTTGATAGTTTTCAATGCAAAAACCCAAGTTTCTCTCAGTGCATACGATCCTAGGCCTTCTTGCCTTTCACTTGGCATTTTCCACTTAGCTGACTTGGATTGCTCTTGCATTTCGTCCAGTTATTTATGGCTCGGCCGAGTAAACGAGTTCATTTAGCTAATGGCCGCACGCCCAACTGAGCCTACGAGAGAGATTGCGCCACGAGTCCTTCGGGTACTTCGAGCGCTCCTTGTGTGCCACAATGGACATTAGTGGCACTGGCACTGGCACTGGCACTGCCGGCCCTGGTACACTGGCAATGGCAGTGGGACATCATCATCATTGCCATGGCAGCACCAGATTTCAATATTTTGCATACAATTTTTGCCCAGCTGGGCAGGAACGGCATTCAACCGCACAATCTTGGATTTATTCCCATACTATTCGCCTGCCAAACAAGGCAGCTTAGGTGGAATAAGGACGAGGACAAGGATGTATTTTGGCCCATTGTTGTGGTAACGTTTCCCTTTTTCCTAATCCCGCATTCATATGCTGCGAGGTCCTCCTCGTTGCCAGGACAGCCGGGATACGCAACAAGTTAACGCTGCTGGTCAGGAATTCTGATGACAATTCACAGAGAAATACCTACAGACTGGCCATTGTTGAAGTTCACTTTTTCATCTGCGTTTATAAGGGTTTTCTGAGCGGCTGCTCAAGGGGAAAGTCAAAGAAGGGACTGCCAAGGACACGTCTTGCGGCATCTTTTTATATTAAATATATATATTGTTCCGAATCATTTTCATGCTGCTCCTCCCCGCCACCAATATCCCTGGCCATAACTTACACAAGCAAAAGGCAATGTTTCAGTGTCATCTATCAGGAGCTTATTCTGTGCATTTTCAATTAAATTTGTCATATTTTCTTTGTTTACATGTAACAAAAACATTAATTAATCAGGCTAAGTACTGTGGTATATAGTATATTCCATGACCTGAATGTTTTCGCTTTCGCTTTTCCCGGCAGAAGGATTTTCGATATTGTTTTCCTTGCAAATATCCAACAATAGTTGTGATTAATGTCAGATAAGTGCTAACTGCAGCCGAGGGTTGCAATATTTTGTGTATTATATAACATTGTTAATGCTATTCCTGACCCCAATCTGCCCCCTATTTCTGGGCCACTCACCTTGAAACTCCTTGCGCGCTGCACTCACTGACGTCACTATGTTGGCCACATGACCCAGCACCGTGGCGAAGAGCATCAGGCCAAAGAGCAGCTGCAGAATGACGAACACATACTCGCCCTTGGAGCGGGGCTTCGGCAGATCCCCGATGGTGGTCAGGGCGAGGGTGCACCAGTAGTAGCTCTGCAGATACTGCTTGACCACGTCGGCCGACTCGGAGTCGTGATAGACCCAGTTGCGCGACCCGAAGCCGTTGTTCTTGTGGATGATGTGGTAGAGGCAGCCGTTCCAATGGAATATCACAAGCAGGTAGTGGATGAGGGCCGTGCTCCGGAACAGGTTCGGGTAGTTGGTGTGCCGCTCGGTCCTGTCCATGAAGGCCCAGAAGCGATAGATCTTCACCAGCCGGAAGCTGCGCAGGATCGAGTTGAAGCCGATGGACAGATAGAGGAAGTCCAGCGGCAGCAGGCACAGGCAGTCGATGTAGAAGATCGTCGAGTTCATGTAGTGGGTGCGCAGCTTCAGGGCGTCCGTCTGCAGCACCCCATCCTCCAGGTAGCCGGTGCGGAAGTGAAAGAATATATCGATCAGATACAGGAAGTCGGACAGGTAGTCCAGGCAAAACCAGATCGCGATCGTGCGCCGGTTGATCTCCTGGAAGGCGAAGCGGTAGATTATCACCCAGAAGTTGTACAGGAAGGCCATGGACACCACCATGGACCAGTAGTAGCACAGCCGCCCCGCCGGATCGAACACAAAGTGCAGCTTCCTCGCTGCCGTCGCCGCCCGTATCCGCTGCGAGGCGGTGCGATGTGGTTTCTGATGATGCGGCTGGCCGCCATGCGGCCCGCCTCCGCTGCCGCCACCGCTGCCGGCACCACCATGGTGCGGATGATGCGGATGGCCGCCATGAGGTGGCCCCGGGCCACCGGGTCCACCCTGCGAGGGCGGACCGTGTGCGTGCGGGTGATGCGACACCGTGGAGGCCGAGTGCTGCAGCTGGTAGGGATGATGCGGCTGCTGGGCGGCATTGTGGTGACCCTGCTGCTGCGATCGGGAGCGCGGATAGCTGTGGAGGGGTTAGAGATATTATCCTGAAAGTCAGAACTCCTATAAATGCGACACTCACCGATCCGTGCCGTTGCAGTAGTTGCCGCCGTACTGGTTGTGCCCGATGCCGCCCATGGCCAGGCTGGTGGCTCCGCCGCCGGCCAGCGTGTTATCCTGCGAACCGCGTCCCGTGGAGCGGTTCCAGGTGCCCAGCAGCGGCTGATCGCCGCTGGCAGCCGCTTTCAGGCGCCCGCGCGACTTGTTGCGTTGCTTGTTGTGCAGAAGATCCATTTCGGAGGCAGTGCTTACGGTGGCCATGTGCGAGTTGGAGGCCCTGGAGGCGCATGGTGTGGCCAGGCTGTCGTGCGAAGTGAAGAAACCTTGTTGCGAGACACTCTGGCCGAATTTCGGCTGGGTCATGCCAAACTTTGGTCCTAGATCTGTGGATAGTAAACCGTTAGGAATAGTATTAGTAAAGGTTTTAAGTACATGCGGTAGAATTTATTTTTGGGCAAACCTAGAATAGTTTCGGATTTGGGGGATTAAATTTTATGTGAACAATTGAGAATTTTAATTGGGATGATACAAATTTGAAATATTGTAAATTGTTTAAGCAAAACTTGGTGTTTTCGTGGATTAATTACATTTTATTATTGACTTGTATATTTATCTTGGGAAAACAGGAAATGATATATTAGAAAATCGCTTAAATGGAACCGTTTTTATTATTGTATAATAAATTTAAATAATAAAAGATTCTTAATTTAAAAAGAGCTTGTAAAAATATAATTTTCCATACGAAATGCCACCTCGTTTTACCAGAAATCAAGCAAGAGCAAAAAAAATCACTCATAAAATCAAAATCATTTGTTTGAATGCCTAAAAGTATGCTTTATAAATGATATTTGACTCATCAGAGAATAAGTGAAGTAAAAAAGTCTACTTTCAGGCATCTTTTAAAATGATTTCGAATCGAGAAATTTTGTATTTGCAATCTTGCTTCCATTTTCAAGGATCTGGGATGACGCAGCCTTACCGAGAAAGCTCTGGCGATCGATCGAGAAGCGCCTTAGGCTCCCCAGATCGATGAACTGCTCGTCGCCGGCCATTGTGGGTGTAATCGAGAGTTCGGTTGTGTGTATGGCGGCACCACCACCACCGGAGCCACCACCATGGCCGCCACCTGTATGCGAGGATAAGCCGCCGCCACCAGTTGAAGCACCACCACCACCACCGCTGGACGTGGCACCTGCCCCGGATATACCAGTGGAACCACCGCCCACCGTCAGATTCGTGCAGGTCGTGCCACCGCCAGCACTGCCGCCCATGCCGGCGCCCAAATATCCCGCGTTGCTGGCATAGAAGCTGCCATCCAGCTCGGCCATCTGCTGCTCGTACGCGGTCAGCGGATTGATGGATCTGGAGCTATGGTCCCGATACAGTGGCCGGGGCGAGGGCATTAGCGAGGGATTGAGCAGCCCGTTCAGCGAGAGGCGGGGCTGCATGATCTCCGGGAAGCTGGCCCGCGGGGCTAATCTGTGGGCAATGTTTGCCTGAGATGTCGCTGCCGTTCCCGTTCCCGTTCCCGATTTGCTGTTGCAATTACCAGAGTTGCTTTTGCTTTTGCTTTGGCTCTGACTGTGGCTGTGGCTGTGGCTATTGCCGTTGCTGTTGCTGCTGTTGCTATTGCTGTTCTGACGTATTGCAAGTGTTGTTTTGGTCTGTTGCGGCCTGTCATTGTGAGCGGCATAAGCCTGAGTCTGAGCCTGCTTCAGCCATCGTTCGTCATCATCATCGTTAGCGTTGGCATCGTTGTCGTTATCCCCTTCGACATGGCTGTCGTGGCCATCTGCATCGCCATCGATGGCCGCCTCCCGCCTCAAACTGGGCGTGCCAGCTGCACTTGGCATTGTTTCAAGCATTTCGCATCGAGTTTTTGTGTGCGATGTCGATTAATTTCGTAATTGGTTTCGCATTGATTTATGGAATTCGTATATATATGGGAAGAGCACGAGAAATGTGATCAGAGTATAGTGAAAAATTAATTGCAAATTCTCCATTAATAACTTTTTTTCTAGAAGGGTTTTAACACACACACACACACAGAGAAATGAGCGAATAAATCACAATAAGAACGAGTGAGAGAGGATTGGTTTGGTGGTGGTTTTGGTGGTTTCTTTTTTGGTGGCTACAGGTGGCTTGCTTGGTGGTGGTGGTTGGTGGTGGTGTTGAAAGTTTTGGTCTTTAACAACAACTCAACTGCAATAACGTTATCAAATAGCAACAGCATTGAACAAGAAACAACAACGAGATGTACATGGGGACATGGGTGTCGTATACAGCAAGGACTTATGTTTATTTAGGACTAGAACTAATTAAATCTTACCAGGACTTGCTTGGGTACACAGAGAAACGGGTATGATTTTCTAGACAATTTTGAGGTCTCTTATAACCCAAATATTTAAATTTGATTAAATCGGTTTTTAAGATGTGTGTTCTAAGAAAATTTGTACGGAAAAGCAATGTTTTTGTTACTAATATTAGACTATAAAATTGCTTAATTTAATTGCCTATTTACAGGCACTAAAAATATATTTTTATAACTTGTAATGAGTAATGAACTGAGTAATAGTAAAGATTTAAGTAATTATGATCTGAAAATCTTAAAAATCTTTAAAATATGAAATTAGTTTTAACTAGTTCGAGGCACCTAAAATGGTTGTCTTGAAATTTCTAAAGCTTTTATATATTAAGGTTGCTATTAAGTAACTTCAAATAATAGTTATGTTAGTATTTAAAAATAATTAATTAACTTAGATTTCACTCATTGGGCTCTTTTCTCTGTGTACTACTTGCATGCAAAGCTGGATTGTCGGATGGTGAGGTGATGGCTAAGTACCTTGGCACCAAAGTTGCTCGACTCGTACCTCCATTTCATTTCGAGTCCCCGAAATGTGCTAATAAAGTTAGATTTAATTACGTGCGCCCAAACGGTGGAGCATGCAAGAAAGCCAGACCGTGGCAAGGATGCGATGGAGCCGGGCAACACACACACACTCACTCACTCCCTCACACTCTGAGCAACACACACGCTGTTGGAGCTTCATTACTTTTAACCAGCTGCCTGGCAACTGGCTGCCACTTGGAAATTCATGAGCTGCCACACGCAAGGGCTACGAGATGCTCCGCTCTCCCGTCCTGTCCCGTCTTGTCCCGTCCTGACCCGACTCCTTTCCTGGCCAAAAGACTGGCTCAAGTGCCACTTGACTGTCGAACAGCCAGACAATGAATGGCCAGAGCCGCTACCTCTCCCTGCTATTTGTGTCTATATCTGCGATGTCGCCAGCGAACTGCGTGCGGCGCCAATTTATTTCTATTACGAGCACTTCGTGTCCTCCGCCTGTTGCGGAGAAGTAGCTGCTCCTGCTAGTATAGTGGGCACTGGGATACTGGATATGTACCTGCCTCCAGCTGAGTGCCGGGCCATTGATTATTGGCAGACCGCTTTTAATTATTGCCCAGCTTCTTCTGGGCCAAAGTAATTCAATTAGGCCACCAAACAATGATGCTGACTCGAGTGTCTGTGTCGCGAGTGAAATGCAAAAATTGTCAATTACTTTGGCCCACCTGCCCCGACTCCTGCTCCTCCTGCGGCTCCTCCTCCGGCTCCTGCTCATTGTCCCTTGCTTTCCACACCTTGACTCCAACACGAATTTGCACTTTCCTCCCTCTTGGCAATAATTTCTAATTAATTCCCGCTTAATGGCAACATACAAATCAACTTGACCGCGTTTATTTATTAACTAATTCCACTTCGGCCACGCCCTTCACGTAGCCACTTTCGCTCGTGGCTGGCAAGCCGGAAAAATAAATGTTATTTAGCTGGGGAATGCATTAATAATAAATGCCACGGCTTTCACTACACATCTCTCTCCCTCTGTTTCCCTCTACATCTCTCTATCTCTCTCGCATTAAATGAGATTCCTGGTAATGAACTATTTTTAAGTCCTTTCTGGTTTGCGAAATCTAGGGGAAGCTGTAATGGCATAATTTTACAGAGCATTTAATTTCATATAGACACCAGAACTGGGTGGAAAACTGTTTTCATTGTTTTAAATCGTTGGCTAAATATAGTTGAGTAATTGTTTATTATACACATAACTACTAGCTGGGGGAAACTAATTTGTATGCTGGAAACTTTGGGTAAACAGCAACTTTTGTAGAATTGAAAAAACAGAGAAAAATATTAAAATATTTTCCTTCAGTAGCTATGATGTTTATATAAATATATGCAGCCAGATAAGTTATAAATTTAATACAGGAATATTTATTAGGATACAGCAACTAATTTCTAGTCCCACTGGAAGAACTATAACTTGTATATACTTCAGATACTATTCAATAGATTAAATACATGCTAAGTTGAAAAGCATAATTATTTTCTAATTATTTTCCCCTCTTTCCGATTTCAACTGTTGCTTAAAGTAATGGGTAATGGGCATCCCTTGGTCCAATTATTCATGGCAGCCTTGGCACTTGTTTGATTTCAGTTTTGTCGGAAAAACTTAGTTCGCCAGAGTGCATTTCAATGTCGAACACGGCGTAGTGAAAGTTTTCACTCACACATCCGAGCAAACAACAAACAACAGACGGCGATTGCGTCATTGGCAATTTACAAGCCTGTTGCCCACTTCCAGCCGCTGTCAACGCAAATTGGGCCGATACTCTTGGCCACAGTCAGAGATATGGAAATGGGAGCGAAGAGCAACGACTACAGCCAGCGACGGATTAAGGGGAGCCTGAGTCCCAGCCCTGGCCCTGACCGCATTCCAAGTTTGCAGACATAATCTTGCCACTATTTAATTTTGCTAATAGTTGAGTGTCATTAATTTAAACTTTTGCGCTTTTCGGTTTGTCTTGGCTGCGGCCTCAGTGATAACAAAAACAGGGTAAACCGGGCCAAGGAGCCGGAGAATTAGAGGGAGCAAGAGCACAGCTCGAGTGAGATAGAGCGAGGAAAAATGAAAAATCTACAGCTTAATGTGCGGCACTTTGTCATGGCCTGCCAGCCGGAAACGGAAACTTGCGACAAACTTGCGCAAAAGTTCAACAAAACGCTTGAACGGCCTCGCCTCACTCACTCACTCCGGCACAGGGCGCAGGATTTCGGGGAAACCGAGAGCCATGAATTGTCAATAAATTTGCTTGCCGCAAATCATCGCAGCCCGGCCTCGGTCTCGGTTTCGGTTTTGGGTTTTTCTTTTCCTTTCCCCATTTTGGGCCAAGCGAAAAAGAACGTCCGCTTTTGGGGCCAAAAAACTAAACCTCAATTATTTGGTGCAGCTGCCACGGCAAATGAAAATATTTGAGAACACGAAATACTTTGACAAAAGTTTGCGAGCAAACTTTACTTAAACATACTTGAGCCTTGCACAAACACGCGGGCAAGAAAAGAAAGGGGCAGGGCAGAGCTGGGCCGGGCCGGGCGAGCATCGGCAGCAGTGGCAAAACCCCAACTCAAAGTGGAAATGGAAACTTAAACGACACAAAAAGGAAGTCGAGCCATAAAAACATTATGCAAAAACCAACTTCAAAAGCCTCCGGGGCAAAGGGGCATAGCTGAAACACAGTACGGGGAATTTGAATAGTCAACTGCCAGTCCAATGAACTGGATCAAGGTAAAGCCACCTCACTAGGTGTGTTGTTTGGGAAACAGTTTCTTGCAAATAATCCAAGGCGAAGAGGTCCCAGAAATCGGTGCAGATTGAATTTCTTCTGCCGTAGAAAGCATAAAAAACTGGTTTACCTTGGAGGCATATAGAGAGTCCTTTTGAAAAGGAATCTTAGTTATTGGGAAATTCTCCGAGCAAAAAGTAGCTCATTACTTTCAGTGCTTCAAGGCTAACGACAATTTGTAGTAATAAATCTACATTAAAGCACAGTGGGAACACTTTAAAAAGTGATTTATATCAAGTTTCTTGTTTTGAAACAGAGTAAACTTGCAATGCCTCTTGGAAGTTCTTATTTTGGCAGCTTAAAAAAATACTTCTTGGAGAAATACACAACCAATAATTAATGAACTTCACTTGCTGCTATTTATGGTTTAAAGCCTAGAAACCTATGCAGGATTCCTTTGCTGAACTTTGATTGAAGAATCTATCCTCTGCTGGTCGAAGTTTCCAACCAAAATGGCCAATATTGGTGACACAGGTCGGAGCAGGACAGGACAGAACAGAACAGAAGAGGACAGGACAGGACAGGACCAACCACTAGGACTTGTTCCACTTGGTGCTGTCCCCGCAAAATGTCACTCTTAATTGGCCCAAAGTCCGCACGAGCACCGCGTCCATGTGGCTTTAATTGACATTGCCGCCCCGTGGTCTCCCTTCCTGAAAGTTCCACCGGCGTTTGGTGGAAAAGGGGCAATCAAGCACTCAAATTCTGATTTTCCAGAACTGTGAAACGAAAGTGGAAATTTGATACTGCCCGGCCCGTAGTGGAGTGCTGGAGCTGGTGGCGTTTGACGTAAGCGAGAATTGAATTTGGGTGACCTGAATGCCGAGGCCCCCCGAAATTGTGAGTGAGTGTCCTTTGAGCTTCGAGCGGGGATGCGGATCCCATCCAGCTTATGTTTTGCGCCTTCTCAGCTGGCGGCACCACCTGCTCCCCATTTAAGTAATGAATTTTGTGCATCTTGGCCTGGTTCTTTTCTTGTGCTTCATTTCGTTTGTCTCGAGCAGAGCTGCTCCGTAGGCAAATGCGTAATGACAACATTAATGCAAACGACTTCATTTAATTAAACGCTCTTTTGAAGGAGCCGCTGAACTGGGGAAGGCGCCATCATCATTGCGACTCATTGGGACTCATTGCCACCATCGCATTACCCACTCCCCAGTGCGAGTCCCTTGCCGTGCCGGCTGGGATCTCATTCTGGCGCTCGTCCCGAGCGTTTGGTATGCATGAATGCGTATCAAGGTGCGATAGGGGGGTGTGTCGCCTCCCATATATAGTACACCCACATACACCCCAGAAACTGCCTATGTAGTTGTGCGCACGTGCGTGTAAACGCCGCGAATGTACGAGCCTGCTTATATGCATGTGTAGGCGTGGCCAGGTGAAGCCGCTGGAACAGACGGGCGGCAGTTGTGGCAAATGGAGCAGATGGAGCACAAATGCTCCGCGAACTCGCCGGCGAAGAAGCCATTTCAATTAACGCTTGGACAATGGGCAAAGCTGCCCGAAATGTGCGAGTTTAGAGGCGACGGCGGCGGAAATAGCAGATGGACAAGCACGGCATATCCGCTTGACGCTGCTAATATGGCGATATATATGGAATGTGGCAATAAGCCATCATCGGGAATTAAACCCTACAAGAGCCTAATGAGTGGGGATTTTAATTAAAATTGTGGCAGAGCTGATTTGGTGTTTAACTGTGAGGATACAAAAATTAAATAAACTAATTTCGGGAAGAGTTTCAATGAAAACAGATCGCTTTTAATACGGATGCGCTACAGGGAGTATAAAAAGTATATTCTGGCCAGTGATAGAGGTTAACTTCAATAGAGACCAGCAATTACAGAGTTAAAAATAGATTTTATCACAGCTTGAGAGCCAAGGATATCTTGTCCAGTTTTACTTTTCTGTGGAAATGTAACATATAGTAATATACATAAATATTAAACCCACAGGTTAAGCCGCTTATCCGGGCTCCTTGCTAAGGCACTCAAAATCACAGCTACCGCCTCTGCGATATAGTACTAAATGTACTTTAAATTTTGCAACGCTTTCAATGTATTTAAGTGACTCAACTCATTAGCAGCGGAGCAACAAGGATGCAGTGCAGCTGATGCAACCGCAAAAGCAATAAAAACGCGGGGGGAAAGTGCGGGGCCGAAAGCCAAACTGTTCATTTGCATGCCCTGGCGCTCATTACATTTACATTAAACTTTTAATATGCGCGGACATGTGGGTGAAAGGAGTACGGGGACGGCGGGGTGCCACGACGAGTGTGCAAGTTTGTCCGCCAGGATATGCCAGGACGTAAGGACACAGGCATGCGGGTGCAGCGCTGAAATTGAGTGACAAGCAATGGCGGCTGCCCGCATCAACTGAATACCTTAATTTGCCATGGAATATGTAGTTAATTACGTTTCGGCCAGCTGTGCATCCTTGTTTTTTGGTGCCCATCTCAGTCCCAATCCCGATCCGGCCACCGGGGACCTTTAACCCAATGCTGAGCGGTGGCTAAGCCAGCTGAAAAGCGACTTTGGCCCCGCATTTGCATTGGCATTGTCGTGGGACATCGGTATGAATGGGAGATGAGCTCGCGGGTCCCGCGTGGCGTATACGTGATGTGCACAGAAAAACGTAAAACATCACTGACACTTTTGGGAACTTTTTTGTGGGGTTTATCTAGAAAGGAGTGGTAATAGTATCCTTAGAGGAAATGTATACTGCAAGCATTACAGAAAGTGGTTGTGGGTTTAATTATGCTTTGATTTAATCATTATTTAATGTTAGCAATTAAATAAATATATTTATGAAGCTTTTTTAGGAAACAAATTGAAATATGTATAAAGAAGAAAGTTAAACTTTTGAGTGTTACAGAAATTTGATCAGACTTTGAAATTTATTCTTTGAATTTAAAGCAAATTGAAGCTATTTGAATGGAGAGAATCCCATTTTCTCCCAGTGTACTCATGTTTGGCATCACAAAAACTCAGGAGGGAGCAGTGGTGGTCACACACCCATCACATGTGTGTGTGTCCCGGGGTGTGTGTGCGCGCTTGTTCTCAAGTGTAAGTGCATTTCGTTATGAGCTTAGCAGTCTTATAAATGTTTGCGTATTTGTTTGCCTCGACGACGTTGCTATTTACTTGATGTGACCTCTGTGCTCGCCCTGAATCTCTCAGCTAAGCAACTTGCACTTGCATCTGTAGCTGCAACTGCATCTGTATCTGCAGCTGTCCCTGTATCTCTATCTCTATCTGTATCTGTATCTGTATCTGCAGCTGCATTCTGTGAATGTAAATGTATCTGTGTCTAGGGGTTAAGACTGCGCTCACAGCACATAAATATCTAAAGGATTCTTGAGTAACTTCTCTAATGGATTTGGGTTAAAAATAAACACAAGGGCATGTGGAGGGCAAACATCTGTATCTACACGCACTCACACACACACACACAGAAAAGAAGAACTCCTGTGTGTGTTTAAGATTTACAAATTAGTTTAATTTAAATTAGAGTGCGAGCACTTAGCAGCCAGTTGCGAGTGAAATGTCAATTGCAGGCGACACTACAGTGGAACTTCGCTGGCTTCAAGAACATGCTGCTCTGCCAAATTGTTGGCTAAATTGCAGGAAATTCCTTGACATGTGCAGGAGGAAAATGGAATTATTCGCTGGCTCTTGCGGAATTTCCATAAGCCCGGGAAAGGGGAATGGGAATACGAGGATTTAATGCCTGCAAAACTTAATTTATCCAGCCAGCGAGCAAGGCAGAAATGTTCGCTCTATCCCTGCAGGCCATCTTGGCAAACATCAAAAAGAAGGAGCAAATTGAAATTGTACTGGTAATTATTTAGGACTCCCTTCCTCGCACTCTCACTCACCCCCACACCCACACTGGCACACTCAGACGCTGTCAGGACGTCAGGACGCACACACACATTGCGCAGGACAATGCGGCATATTAAACGATTTTAAGCAGAATTTATATATGTATATTGTATATGTATATATCCATATGCGATGCGTATGCATGTCATAAAGCTGTCCAGGGGCCGTTGTCCCTGCTCCGTGCTCCGTGCTCGGTGTGCCTCGTGTTCCGTGCCCCATGTACCATGTCCTGTGACCATGTCCCCGTAATGGGACGAAAGTAATAAGCGTGGGCCACGGCGGGCCGGGAGCGAGAAGCTGAGGGGACCAGCTTATTGTTTACGACGTGCTTAGTGGCAAACTCTGCTTTGATAATGAAACGTTGGCAGGCAACACGCGCTGGCAGTTAACGGCAATTGCGACAAATGCCAAAAACAGACAACGCCAGGCCAACAGCTCGGCTCAGCTCAGCCCAGTACAGTTTGGTTCAGCCATGTGGCCTGTAATTTTTGGCCAGAAAGTTAGTTGCATACATATATCTGGGTATTCTAGCACTGCGGAAAATATCAGGGTTTTATACCTTACAATCATTTAGTCATTAAAATAATATTGGTAAAAAAGATCTTATATCACACTTATCAAAAAATAACTTGGAAATTTTAAGAAACTTTTACAGCACTGCTCGAAATACATCTAAAAAATTATTGATAATGTCGATAGCCTAAAATATCAACAGTCTTTTTATACTAATAATTTTTTTGAAGTGAAAATATTTAAGCTAAACCCAAAGTTTATTTTCTATTCAGTAAAACAACTTGAGAGTTGTAAGAAATAAGTACAGTTTTACTCGAAAAGAGGTTAAATAATTTCGATAATTTCGATAGCTGATTAAACTATTTAAGTAAAAACTAGCAATAGCCTTATAAGCTAGAGCTGATGAGATATAACTTTTAATCGGTGTTATTTTCACATTTAGCACCAGGACTAAATGTCAACATATTTGACTCCGAGTCTCATTTCACTAACTATTTCTAGATAGTTTTTCTATCAGTGTGCAGCACGAGCGGGGGAGTGTGTAATGTGAGACAAGACAGGCGCACGTGATGTGATTAGGACAAAGCCGCAGACACAAACACTGTGAAGAGGGCAAGGCAAAACTTCGAGCTTAGATTTTAATTTTTGCCAGCGATAAAACAGAAGCCAATGGGGCAATTTGCGCCAACTAGGCGTATGCGTAATATGCGTCCTAACACTAACACACACACACAAACACTGTATCTCCGCACACACCCTCACCTACACCTCTTTGCTCCTGTGCGTACGCAATGAACATTTTTACCCTCGCAGGCTGATTATGCAAATGGCGGAGCTGAACCCCAATAAGCAGATTCAATTTGGACTCCTGCAATGGCATAATTGTAAGGAGCTGACCCGTAGAACTCATGCTGGTTGCCAGTTAAGCACTTTCCTTGCCAGGCGGCCCTTGCTTGTTCCTGGCTCCTCGGTCCGTAACACTTCAATTAGCTCTCGAATGGTGCAGCAGCTGGCGCAGCTCTTTATCTTCCACCGCAGCCACAAATCAATAATTTACCGAAATGCAGTTTGCCGTTAAGGCTCCTCCAGTTTCCCGGCTGAATGAGTTAAGGGGGAAAAACCATATAACCACATGGGGAAATTGGGGAAAAGTGAGCTTGGGTTTTCTTGTTTTTACAGCCGATAGCACACGCATTATTCGAGCGAGCGTTGCATTTTGGTTAAGGTTTGCTGGTGAAGTTCGGTTTAAATTTGCAAAGATTGCAGCAGTTCATCGGTTTACGAACAAGTCAGCTTAAAGTAATCCTTTAGGGAAAACTCTGCTGTTGAGATATTTGAAACAAGGAACGTTTAAAAGTTTTCAGCAAGATCGCAATAGGAAATAACACTAAAGTTCCGTTTAATCTTTATAAATATGTTTTTTGAAAACTTTTTGATATATTTCCTTTTCATGCAAGAAAACTTGAAGTTTTCTGAAAAATACCACTGAGTTTTAATAACATAGGGAAATTTAGTGTTTTGGTCATAAAATAACAGACTGATTGCCAATGGACTTGGCCTCCAAAAAATAAACTGGCTTCCGTCCTGAATAATAGGGCAATAAAAACACATACATACATCTCTAAGCAGGAAACTTTTGCTTGGAAACCTTTTGTTTTTAGTTCAGGAAAAATTTGCAAACACAGTTGTTATTCTGTTATTACGGACAGTACGATGTGCATTATAGCTGCTGCATAAGCATTAGGTATTCTCTGGCTTTGCATGCCGCAAATAGTTCCTTTTCCAGCCTCCTCGGCCCTGGTCGTACTTCATTGTTTCGGCAGTTTTGGTGCGTTTATGCCAAAAATGTTTTGGCTACCAGCCATGCTCTGATTACCAAAGTGTTCGCCAATCCAGGGGTGTGTGTGCACTGTGCGAGTATGGGAGTGTGTGTTCTGCAAGTAAAATTCAGCTGAAACCGCTTCAAGTTGCAATTTCCGACACAGCATCTTGGCTCAAGGATATGAGTATTTCGCACAAGAGCAGATCCTGCAACTATAATTAAAACTTTAACCAGACAAACAGCGGCCGCAAACAGAGATTTAAGCACTGAGAACAATAAATCTCAAGCGAAAAAATGAGTGTAAATAAATAATTAATACACTTGTTTAGGTAAATTTTGAGATGGTTTTTTTAATGAATATTTAACTTAAAAGGAAGCTTTCCTATTTTCCCAAACAAAGGTTAGTTCAAGGGCTTTTTATATTCTTAGAAAATGCATAGGTTTTATTTAAATTATTATATTTAATCCTACAAGGCATCGTTTGAACTTATAGAATAGATTCATTGAGTAAAATGAATCTTACTCTTAGGCATCTCAATTAATTTTTTAAAATCACCAAAGATAATGCTTTTTTATATTATTTTTAATGGTTTAAAAAGCATTAAGAAGAAAATTAAAAATGAATAGCCTTATTTAAGGCTCCAATTTCTTGTATTTTCCTGTAACAAATAAAATTAAGCTTGGTAAGTGATAAGATAATTTTTTGAACTGTGTGTAGATGCTACTCCTTGCTCCGTAGGTCACGCCCCCTTTTGTAAACTGGGAAATACGAGGCGCCCCCAATTACCCCCCAACCTTAGCTGTGACCCACCAAAAGCCTTTGCCTAAGTGAATTTCATGCATTAATCGCATTTAGGACCCTGTAAGCCGCTTGTGGAAATGTTAATTGATCGAAATGCACATCCAACACTTGGGGCCATGACCTTGCGGACGGACCCTTTTCCGCGGGGAGTTGCTGGCTGCTGGTAAAGGGGCCTTCAAAAAAAGGACAAAGAGGGGAAGGCAGCTCCTGGAACTGGTCCTGGCTACTGGGTACTGTCCGAGCCGAAAGTTAAATTAATTTCTGTCGACAGCACATCGCGAGAGAGAGAGTGTGGGCGAGCAGTGCGGCGAAAACTTTCAAATGAATTACATATTCTAAGCACGCGGCTTTTTCAGGGGGCGTTTTTTTCGGGGGCGTGGCGAGTATTTGCTTAGCATTGCTGCTGTTGTTGGCCAGCATAATTGTATTTGCTTTGGGCCAGCATTTGTGTTGCCGCCTCGCGCTGTTGCCCCTTTTTCAGCTTTGGGTGCCTTTCGTTGGGCGAAAAGTTTATTTTTGACTTTTTTCTTGTTTGTTTTTTAACTGTTAAATTGTTAAAAAATTACAAATAAATTGAATGAACATCGTCGTCGTCGCCGCCGTCGCTGCGGCAAGGACAACAATGTTTTCTGCGGGGGGAAAAGGACAACAATTACATTGTATTGACTTTTCAATTTCGTTTTGCGGCAACTTTTTAAAGTGCTCGATTGAGGAAGGCAACAGCGACTGGAAAAGGGGAAAACCCGGCAGGAAGAGAGCTGACTGTGTGTCTCCCTGGGAAATTGGTCCAAATTTTTTTCGGGCGAATGTTTGCCTTTGACTTGGGGCTCATCCTGCCTCTCTCTCTCTCGGCAGTTGATGTTGTTGCAGCAGTGCTGCCGTCATTATGCCATTAAGCCCTAAAACGAAACCTATTTGGGTCACATGGAAGAGGAGTCCGCCCGAGAGCCAAAGTGCTGCTGCGTACCGCCTTCTGCCTCCTGCCTCCTGCCTCCTGTGCATTAATGGCCTGCAGGACACACTAGGCAGGGCTGTGGAGAAAGCCACTGGACAAAGAGCAAGAAGCTTAACGAACGTATAATAAGGGCCGGGGCGGACTCGACGGCTCGGCTAAAGAAATGCCAGGAGTCCTGCAGAGCTATTCTCACAAAGGATATCAAATTTAAGTGCACACACATCAGGGCATCGTGTCCTGCCAATGTTATCAATCAATGGTAGCTATATGCCCCTGCTTGAATGCTGACCCCCTTCCGAAAAATGTTCCTTCCTTCCTTCTCTTTTGTAAATATCTCAAAACTCCCCCCAAAGGTCCGACCTAATCGCATTGAATTTAATGTCAAGCCATTTCGGAAAGGGGACTCCCTTCGCGCTGGCATATTGGTTTATCAAGAGATTCCTTTTGAAGAGGATCATGAAAATACTTTGAACTTTTTATTGTTCAATTCGCAGACAGATAACATAAAAACGGAGTTCATTTGGTAATTTTCATTTCATAATTTGCTCGGGGAAAACTTTAACTTGACTTTTGCGAGGGGCAAGTAAGTGCGTGAGTCAGTGGGAAAAGGAAGCGAAACGGAACGAAACGACTCCCTTACCCAGTTTATTTAGCTCGTAACTCAATTGTGGTTATAACCGTTGACGGGGAAACGTGGAAATCATAACATAAACTCACATGGTCAGGAAAATTTTGTAAGAGAACCGGAGCTCTTCTCACGCTTGGCACAAATTCCGCTGATTGGCAGCCAAAATGCGATTAGGCTGCAGTCCGACCAAGTAGAGCTCCTACACTTTTTTGCCAAACTCAGCTTTAAGACGCTACGTGATCAAACTTCTTATGAGTCGCAGCTTCTTTTTTAGCCACTTAGTTTTTTATTTGTTCGGTTGCCGCCTAAATTGCGCTTATCGCATTGTAAAAAGGCAAATTTCGGCACAGACCCAAGGAGAAAAGCCTGAGAACCGAGCGAAAAACAAACCCAAACAAAAATAGAGAAGCGAAATGTGGGTGAGATGGCCAAGTATAAAATTGTAATCCGCTTAGTTGGCCAGCAAAGTGTCTCGTGTCGTGCTCCACGCTGCCAGCTGGCAAAACTTAATTTGCTGCAGCGCGACCGTTGTGGTAATTACCACATAAATTCTGAAGCAAATTGCTCCTTTAAAAAAAAGAAAACTTTGCCTCAAGCCTCAAGCTGTGGGTGTACGTGAATTTTCTGTATGATATTTGGGCACTGAGAAAAATATATGTATATAAGTTTACTCTTTAAAATATCAAAATTTTTATCGAAAATCTCTAGAAAAGTTGAACTAGAGAACTATACATTTTCAGTGCATTAAAATGTGTCTAAAAGTAGGCAATGATTTCTCTTGCTTAGAAATCTTGTCAGTTTTGTTTTGTATGGAATTCATAGCATACTTTTAGACTTATTGTGAAAGGAATTCAATCCTCTGGAGATAATAACCATAATATTTAGACCTGATCTGAACCTTACTGCTATCTGAAATCATTGTTTAATTTTTAGAGCCCTTTTCCAATAATTTCCTAACCCTAATTATCCCCATTTCTGTCTGTGCATAGATATTGTGCTGACTGAAAGCAGTAAAAAGCATATTTTTGGCGCAAAGAAGGTCAGACATTAAAGAGATTTTCGGTTTGGCTCCTTGCACCGCTCCAGCCCCGCTCCTCTGGGCTATCCCTATCCTTGTCTGCGGTCACTGGCGCTGTTAATCCCCTGCAAGTTAATCCTGCCAACTGGCCCACATCCCGACCGGCGACATGCGAGTATCCGAGAGTTGGCGAGCTTGCTAGCTGGCCGGGAACAGACCGAACTGACCGAATTATCAACGCTGCTGCGGAGTTGGCAAAAACATGAGTAGAACTCTGCCGCAGGCTTAGCCAACCGAACTGAGAGCGAGGGCAAGGAGCTGCGGTTGAAAAATAATAGGTTTATGCTCTGTGAAATGGCAGAGGGCACGGGCAAGTGATTGATATGCCCGACATGTCGCCGCATGAACTCTGTCCTCTACTCACTCACTCTCCCTCTCTTTTCCTCTGTGTGTCTGTCTCTCTGTCGACCAGAATCAAATTCATGGCCTTAAGTGCTTAATGTTTGATGTCTGCCACTCTGTGTGAATGTGGCTCTGTTTACTTGTGTGGTCCAACACTTTCATTTGCATTGAAAGCGCCGGCGACGAATGAGGGAAAAGTTGGGCAAGCATTCTATTAAAGTTGCGCATTGGTGTGAATAAAGTCGAGGAGAAAAGTAAGTTAAATACTAAAATTACATTTAATGGCTTTGAATATGTTGGGCAAACAAAGTTTCGAAAATGTATCACTTGGCGTGTGACATATATGGGCAACAGTGCGTATGAGTTATATGCCCCAAGAGGGTTATCACTCATACGCACGGTTGGCTGTTATAAACTATTTTATTAACAATCAGGACAGGGTTAGGGTAATAGACTTTAAAATAAAAATAATCTGACTTTAATAAATTTTTCCAAAGAGAGAGAGAGAGCTTGAATATTTCAGGTTTCCCATCAAATTTCTTAAAGAAGTACAAAGAAAACCCTAAAAAAAATAAGTCTTTTCAACCTTCTGACAGATGGAAGTAGAGTAGCCCATTTAAGTCACTGCCCATTTAATCAGTTTGTGAAAGAACTATTTCCCCAAAGCCGCTGGGCACTCAACTTAAGTCGCACACGCTCCCAGCTGCAAATCATTTGCATATCTTCTTATCTGACCATTTCTAATGCCCTTTGTCTGCGTCATGCACACTCAAAGGGCTTGAAGATAACGTTGGTGGCGGAGACTCGAAGGGAACTCGGCTCAATGGCCCTGCAAATGTGCAAAGGGCGAAGCTGCTTTCCCCTCTACCGTTTTTTTGCTCTCTGTTCTTGCTCCTTTTAATGCTGCACTTTAGTTGATAAGTCAACCATTCCAGCGACGGATTCAAGCGCTCTTCGGATGACACCTGGCTGGATGCCAACTAATGCGGCTCCTGCTCCCCAGAACTGGGCACCTGAGCTCCTGCACCTGCATTTGTAATTGCATTACAGGCAACAACATTGGCGCCGACCTTTAAGCCCCATTCTCAGGCTCGTAGGTGGGGGTATTCCCCTTTCTCTTCCCCCATTCGCAATCGCATTTTCATTCTCATTCCGCTCAAAGCAAATCCCCTTTCGCTGAAAGCGCGCTTGTGTGCCGCCAACTTTAAGTGGTCCTTTGTGCTGCACGCAGTCGCCTCTCCGATGCTAAAGTTGTTCCGAGCACTTCGCGGCAACAATGTGGACAGCGCAGCGCAACGCGGCGTATACGCAACGCCGTGCTGGATGGCAGCCATCGCGAATGCCAATTAAAACGGCAAGCCGCGCAACAATGTGGCAACCTGAAGTGCCGGCAACTATTTTTGCATTCCCTGTGTTGCTACCAAATTCGAGACATGCTGCTGCTGCCGTATCTCTCCGGTGAGTGCTTATAGTTCGGAGTAATCTACACCCCACTTCTTCGGCTTTTGGTCTTAAAAGCCCTGCCCCATCCGCCACTCAACTAGGCCAAGCTATTGGTAAGCTAATACGCTTGCTGTAATCGAAACTCAGCCACCCCTCGGGCAAATTGCTTTTATAATTGAAATACTCAAATTACATATGGCCAGCAACTGCAGTTGGCCGATGGAAGTGCTGCACTGCCAAGAAAAACATTGGTTTAGGAGGAGTTTTAAAATAAAAGTTATATGAGAAAAATAGCAAAACAAAAGAATATATTTATTTATACGAGGTAAAGATATATGATCTTTGTTTTAAGACCTTGTTACACCTTTGGAAATAGCTAGAGTTGGATAAAAATAATTATTTAAATCAACCACTTTTAACCCTCTCTTAAATTCTTACTAAACTTTTTAAAGTACTTTAATGAGTCTTGCTCCTGATAGGTCTCCTAGTTGAAGGCTCTTCTTGATTAGTATTTGTTCAACCCGTTTTGTTGCTCAGTGGACAGCGTTTTAGACAAAGTTAAATCGTCCGGCCAGCGAGGAAATTTCTTACTGCCAAAGAGAGGGCTTAGAAGACAAAGCAGAAGTTGCAGCGGGAGCAGCAGTGCTCCGTCCGCCAGCAAAGGGATTAGCAACAGGAGCAGGTGGAGGCCACTGGAGAAGGACGCATAAATTCTAATTAAAATTTGTGTGCCAGGTGGTAAATAAAACTAATTATACATGCGCAATTTTGCCTGGTGCAAGTGCGAGGGGATGCTTTAAAATTGTCGTCACCCGCCGTATCTCCCTCTCTCTCATACTTTCTCTCTGTCTCTCTCGCTCTGTCTCTTTGTGTCCTGCCATAGAAGTGAACTCTGTTGGCAAATGGAAAAAGTTTTGCTGCGACTCAACTATGTCTGGCACTGAAGTCTTTTTCGGGTTTGAGTTTGGGCTAAAAGCAAAAATTCAACAAAATACAAAATGCGAAAAACGAAAAACGCAAAGCAAAAGCTGGAAAGAAAAACGAAACGAGAAAGTTTTGCGAAAACTTTTCACAGGGTGATTGGAGGGAAAAGGGGTGTGAGCCCGGGAGGCCCCCATCCTCCCCCCACTTCGGCGGCCGGGTGGCAAATCAATGATGCAGTTGCCATAAGACCCTCTAAGCTCAATTATTGCAGGACACAACACAACGCAGACACAGAGACACAGTAGACAAAAGACAAAAGAGAAACAGAGCCAGAGTCTGGCCATTGTTGATGGCTATATCGTTTGGCAGTTTCCAGTTAAACGTGACTCGGACAAAGGCATTCCCCAGTCGCAAATCCACAAAAAAAGCAGAGGAGAAAGAGAAATAATATGGCAAAAACGCTTTATCTGGCCTCCTAATAGATATATAAATGCAATTCCGTGCCATTGATCGGTTCGCCCGCAAAAGTAGGCAACGAATTGTTCAGGCAAATTCAATTTTCCAAGCTTTTAGAGAGCACACACACACTGAACACACGCACAAATCGTTTGTTCGAGGACCGTGTGCCATAGATTTGCTCACTTGTTTCCCATTTTTACAGCGTATTTTGCGTGTAACTCAAATTTAATTTACTGATGCCATGGCTCACGGGAAAAAAGAAGGAAACTTTGATCAAAGCCTACTCCCCGCTCAAAATTGCCTTTGTCGCACCCAAAACAAAGTATATACTATATGTTCTGTATACAGCAGGGCAATGTACTAAAAATTGTCGAAAGCATTCGCAATTGGCGGGGATAGACGGGGGAGTGGGTATAAAAATATGGCAAAAGTTGGGGAAACTTTTTCAGCTCATGTTTTTCGTGTGCTTCGTTTGGGGTCTATCATCTACATATATCCTACTGTTCGCCATGATTCTCCACGAAAGAGAGCGTTAAAGCGTTGAAGGCAACATTAAAGTCCTGGACATGGTATAGGCCATAAATGTCAATTACAGTGTTGGCCAATAAACAAGAGAACTTGCCTTTAAATGCAGCATTAAGAACCATTAAATGCATTGCGAGTACAGCAGACTCGTGTACAAAAAGCCAAAGTTTCATTGCCTGACAAATTGAAGGCAGTTTGCTAATGTCCTGGCAAATACAATGCGACAAGAGAACAGGATCGAGCGAAATAAATCTACGCCCCGGGTACCGTGTGCCATGTTCCGTGTCCGTAACGAGCCACCGAGTGGCCCAAATACGGATTTATGCCCCGCTCAATGATAAATTGAATTTCACTCAAAATTAACTGTAAGCCGGGGAAAGGAACGTGCTGGGGCCGAGCGGGAAACACAGGGAGACTTGTAGACTCGGATACCCAGAGACTCGGAGGGATGTCTGCAACATATGCGGCCTATAAAATGTGACAAGGAAACTAACGAAGGCCCCGACGCTCTGCGGCTTTGGCTTTGGCTTTGGCTAAAACAACACACTTACACACACACACCACAACTCGCATGTGTGCGACCGCAGCCTCCGAATGAAATTAGGGCAAAACCCGGCCAGCCACTTGGCTTGACAATTGCCTAAGCATATTTGTCATTTGATTGATTTATTCTGCAGGGCCAACAACAGCTGCCATTAGGTTGGCCAAGATTGTTTGTTATTTGTTTGTCTTTGCCGTTCTCCCCGGCTAAGGCGCTTTTGTCAAATCAAATCTTCATCGCTTTCATTAGGCCACAGATTTCCATAATTTAGCAGGGCCCCAGCCGTGTGTCTACATTTGTCTACTGCCTTTTTTCGTGGATGTGTGCAGAGAGCCCATAGAAAGCAGCGGAAACCCTTAAGTGCCTTGGCGGTTTTTCGCTGAATACTTAATGTGTTTTCCGTGGAAGGCCCTGAATCAATAAGTTGAAACTAAACTTGATGGCGAATATATACATACATTTTTAAGGGGAAAAAGAAAGCTAGTATAGCTAAAGTAAACTTTTTAAACATTCCCATAGATTTTCCAATTATGTCTAGATAAACTCTAGTTAATGTTTAAATACAATTTTCCCCTTTGAGCCCTCAGTGTGAATGAGATGAACACAACGCTTCTAACGGCATGCAGGTCAGGTTGATTAGAGGGTTTTCACAAAGGTTTTCACACACAGTGTTTGGAACTAGGCAGTGGTGGTGGTGGGTCTACATTCTTTGGTGGCGTTACTTAACTGCAGTCCAGGTGCTAGATTTTCCAGGGACTTGGGAAAAGGGGACCGGGTACGGAGGAGCGAGGACTGTGACTGTGGAAGGGGCGGCACTCCGGCACTCACCTGTTGAGTAGCGCGGCAGTGGCGCATCGCCGGTGGCAATGCAGCCGCCATAGGAGAAGTGGTGACTGCTGGATCCGGTGCCCGAGACCACCGCTATTTCGTCCAGCTCATGGCCGGGCGAGGTGCCGGCGGATACCAGGCGGGTGGATGAGGTCGCCGAGTTGCCCTGCGAATTCTTGCGTCCACGTAGCGAGAGCACCAGCCTTTTGGCTGTGGACATGCCCCCGACTTGCGATCCTGGCTCTAGGTCTCCGGCTCCTGCTGCTGCTTGGGCTCCTGCTCGTGCTCGTGCTCTCCACTTTCGCTCCTGCAATGGAAAAATTGTGAAATGGTAAATGGAAACGCGAAACTTTTTCAATATTCCCATGGTGCCGGCGAGCAGACTCGCTGCCTTCGCTATTTATTTCGTCAATAATTTAGAACAGAGCTTCAAAAGATATGATAATTTCTTGTGGAGCAGCGGCAAGCCAGGAAGATGGAGGGCCGGGGCTTGGAATTTTCATTTTCATGCTTTGCCAGCTCAAGACAGCGTCACAGACACTGGGAGCGAGCTTCTTAAATTATGCAAATGCTTGCAATCAAGGCTAAAGAAATGCCACAGAACAACACAAAAAACAAAAAAAAAAAAAAGAAAGAACGAGATATAAAAGAAAGGAAAATAAAAGAAAAGCGCACAAAATGATTGCGACATGGAAAATATGAATGGAGATATTAGCATATGAAGGGGATAGAGTAATGACGCTGCGTTTAATGGCTTAAACATGAAACTAAAATCCCTTGAAAAGAGCGTTTACTATTGATTTTAACGTCAGTCAAAATTGTCACAAAAATTGTGTCAAGTTAGGGGAAGAACTCTGAATTGGTGTCTTAAGAATCCTTAGAACTTTGACCAAGAAGTCACGTTCTTAAATGGGTAGCAATCAATAAAATCTAATAACAATTAGGAATAATTTATTCAAAGAGCCTAAAATGGTTATTATCAAAAGTTCTACAAAGACTTGTAGAATGCTAAACTAGAACTAGAACCCCTGACAATATGAAGCTAAGCTTTATCTATCTTCCGGAATGATGTTTGCTTAAACTTTAACTAATGAGACCAGAGATCCTACTAAAAGTCCTTGTTGCGCCATGACATTAGATTTATATATATTTTTCAGGATTTAAGCCTAAAGCCGCTTAGCCAAAAAGAAACAAGCCAAAAGCAAATGATAGACACAAACACGAAACCCCAATGCATACATACACGCACCGAAAACCAGAGATCCAGGCCCAGGACCAGACCCTTTCGTCGTACGTCGTCCTTCGTCCCTCGTCCTTTTCCTTATCATTTTAATATTTAATAAGCAGTGCGCAGAAGGGAAGTGGCAAAAAACCGAATGAAATGAGGGGAACTCAACTCAACAGCGACTCTAAATATTCAGTTGAGTGTAAACTTGATAAGTTGTCTCTCTAGCAAATGTACAGCATATGTTGGCTTCGCATGGGGGCTGGAGTGGAGTGGGTGGAGTGGAGTGGCGCGGAGTGGAGTGGGTAATGCATATTATTCTATTCCGATATTTACATATTATGCCACTTTAAATGCCTCCTCTGGCTTTAAACTCTTTTGGTAAATGCCATTTGACTGGGCGTATACGTAATATCCCCAACACACACAGCAGCAACAAAAAAGGACCCCCGAACAGTTACACACATTCAACTTTCCTTTTTTGGATACGTGACGAATAACAAATTTGTGGGATTTTGCAGCATTTTGATTGAATGTTGTCGTCGCTGCGGGAAAACTCCGAGGAAATTGGTTGGCGGTGGGGGGAGTCGCTGGGGCGGACGAGATCCAAATACAAATATGATTTATGAGCCGCAGCCGCCTGCAAGCCAATCGCATATGGGGGGCAGGCGGCGACTATAACTGCAGATGTTGCACAAACACACGAGCCAGAAAAATCGGAATCGGACGAGTGAAGCAGCTTAAGAACTTGTGCTTGACTTATTGCACATCCGGTTCCCATAGACCCCCTCCACTTTCCCATATCCATGATTATGCAAAGGCGATCAACAATAATCGGGGGCCTAGGGGGGAAAATCGAAGGGAATTTATGCCCTTTCTTTGCTGATTTTTAGCTGAAAGTCTAGAAAAACTTATATAAATTCATGAGAAATTATATATATCTGTATTTGAAATCCATTTCATTTTCTTGGTTATTTGAATATTTACTTTGATTACTACGGTTATAACTCCTTTGTCATATACTTTTCAATCACACATTTCGACCATAAAACTTGATGATAATTCGATATGTTTTCGCATATCGACTCCCAGAAGAACCTATTAAAACATTCGATTTCATGCTCCCACCACACAATGATTACGTAAAGGCGATCAAAATTATTAGCACGAATATCCAATGAAGGTCTGTGGGGAGAAGGTGGCAAAAATATCCTGGCAGCTATCCAGTTTTCCGCTTTCCTTGGGCCAAGCCCAAAAGGCAATCAAGTGTTGCCAAAACCTACGTAAACATGAAAATTGCCAGGGAGACCCAGACCCAAAACCCCCCTAAAAAACAAGGAAAAGAGAGAAAATTTTATGACAGGCAAATCGGGAAGAGGAAAAGGTGGCGACGGGACGTTTGGAGATCTCGGGCAATTGTTTGCATTGTGCAAGTGTCAACAGCATTTGCAATTCCGTTGCAATTTTTAGCATCTTCGTCGGGCTTTGGATGCAAAGTAACCCGGAGCGTGGAGTAAAATTGCATTTCCACACCTCAGACCCCAGCTCGGCGCACCTCACGTGCCTCGTTCTCTTCTTTCTCGTTTGCAACGAAAATATGGTAATTCGCAGCTACCGAAGGTGGAAAACAGTTCGCATCGTATTCCCAGTGAAAGTTTAGCCAATATTGTTACAAACCGCATCTGCTATGCATGTGGACTTTATAAATATAATATATATATATGGCTATATATTGATAAGTGCAATTGAAAATGCATATATCTGCACAAATGCGAATCCAATTTTCGTGTCAAACTTGTTTTAGCTAGCCGCTCCTAAGCCTGATAGCATTTAATTGCTTTTCGTGCGATTTGAGCTGCATCAGCGTAAAATAACGAGCTTTTGTTTTTAGCTAATTAATGCAAACCCCTCGCTCCTCAAATAATCCTGTTTCAAATAATTCCCAAGAACACCCAAGAACTCCAGCCATTTGTCCAGCTCGCATTGCGAAAGACGGACAGTTTCGTGCGTAAAAAATGAGTTGCCATCAATCTCGCGGACACACACAAAAAAAAAAGCATTTGCAGGACACCACCGAGAACTGGCAAAAAGGCTACTAATTAGAGGCAAGAGTCGAGGATACTGGGCGAGCACAAAACCCAAGCTTTTCTGCGAAAAAAGCGCCTCTATGCGGCTTTGGTCCAAGCTGATTCTGAAAGTGATTATATCCCCGCCCGGCAAGGGCATATTCCATCTGATTAAGCCAAGTGCGCATTTGTCACGCGAATGTGACAGCATCCACAAAAGGATGCTGCGATGGTCGGAAATGCTGACAAGTTGCCATGGACAAGTTGATGGAACGCGATCTCGCGCTTACCGACGACATTTGACGCCCCTAATTGCGCACTTTTCTGGCCAAAATAGAAAAACCAGAAAGAGCAAAACTAATTCGAGGAACAAAAGCACCATTTTCCCTGCTCACTGGGGCCCTAATTAAAGGGCTTAACCACTAAGGTGAGGGTTATATTTAAATGCAAAATGTCAACAGAAAAGAGGTTACTTTATAGGTGAGGAACTCTTAGGAGTTAGGGTCTAGGGTATCCGCTTGGAAATATTTTTATTAAATTGATATAATTTTACACATTCCTGGGTTGTACATAAATATAAAAATAAAAATGTTTATATATATGTAACATAAATACGAAGCAACCGCAAAATATTCGTGCTTCACATTCGCAAAAACCATCCTCCGAGATCAAAACAAGTCAAACGAAAACATGTTGGCCAACAACATACCGTAAATTGACGCCTCTGGCAAGTATCAGGGTTAAATAAAGTTGAAAATCGCATTTAATGCAAAAGTAAATAACGCTTGCCAATAACTCCACGCCCAGCCCCAGCCCCCAAGTGCATTGTGCTAAATTCCGTTCGGGCCTCCCCCTTTTGGCCTGCGTCATCGATACGCCCCGAAAACCACCCCCGCGACCGACCTCATTGCAGCCCCATTTGTGCAATTATATCAGCCTCGGCTCGTTGCCACATTTTCCATGCAAATTAATGCAGCTGCCTGCCTCCTGCTGCTCCTCGCCGGCTTTATTCGGTCCGCGTTTCTTTTATTTTTATTCGTGTGTTATTATTGCGCTTTAATCTTATATCGATTCCAATTTTTTCTCGTTATTGTGTGCAATTATCATCGGCGCACCCCTTGTCGCGGCCGCAAAATGTATAATTGAGCAATTTAATACGAAATTTAGCGATTTTCGAAATGGGCATTGCGGTTGCTGCACAAATATTTAATTGCAGTTAAGCTTTGGGTATTTTGTTAATTCTATTACAACAACGGCTATCGTCTGCCGCCCCCTCTGGCTTGGGGCTACAAACTTCCGCCCACTTCCTCTCCCCCAACAGCTAAAATAACCCAAACAAGGAGAGCACAAGCAAGCCAGCCGGCAGCGCCCCAACTGCCAGTGAATCCACCTTCCCTTTGTGGATGCCGTACATCTTCCCCTGCATCTTGGCAACCGGGCAAACGTGGCGCACGAACTGCAATTTATAACTGTACATACGTGAGCAGTAAGCCAGCGGCGAAATCCAGCGCCACCCAACCCACGGAGCCGCCCAGCACCACCCAGCACAGCCCCTTGCGGAGGCCAGCGATGGGAGGTTACTAGATAGTTGTATCTAGATACATGTCTGCCGGTTGCATTCTACCCAAAATTCAATTAACAACCCATAGCACGTAACTTGATCGAAATTTTTTAAATTAATATTTTAAAAAATACCCATTTGTAAATTGTTTAGTTTGGTTATTAAAAAAAACCTTCCTACCATTAATGCTGTTAAGAAGTTATTGACATACAGGACGTATATGTTATTCAATTATAATATATTAAAGGTTTTTAACACCTTAATTTTAATTAAGAATTTCTCTTGCAATCTATTACTTTATACTTTCCCTAAAAAAAGGTTATTTCATTGAGCACTCACATAAAAATGCCTACAAATAGGTATATAACATAATATCATACTTTTGAGAGTATTTACAAAAGTTTTTTAAACACCTATCCAGGCATTTCGTTTGAATATTTAAGGACTTTTAACGTTTCAACTGTATTTAAAAACTTATCCAGCATTTTATAGCCCTTAACTTGTCTTAAAAAGGAAGGTCGAACCATCGTTATATACTCTTCTTTCGTGGATACATTGTTTACCCTACCTGGGTTAAAATGGTAGTTTTCCCACCACTGGCTGGCTGAGACCCTGTGGCACATAAACATTTTGTTAGCTGCGCTTTAGTTCGGACCAACGCTGCCGCCTTCGCCTTTGTGCAAGGTGCCCGCATCCGTGGCATCCATCCTGCAGTTTTCCCCTTCCGCATCCTCGTATCTTTATCCTCGTCCCCCAAAAACCCACCCAATCCGCACTGATGGCGCTACAGTTTTTGTGATTCGACAGAGCGCATATAAACAAAAGGGTCGCGGCGTTTCGTGCGAAAAGCGGGCAAAAAAAGGAGGAAAACAAAAACAAAAAGAAAAGAAAAACAAAATGAAAATGAAAATGAAAATGAAAAACAACTTGGAGTAAAGAAAGGGAACACAAATGCCAGGATTGTGTGTGTATGGGGGAGGAAGGCTTCGCATTCAGATGCAGCTTCAGCTAAAGCTACAGCTTCAATGGCTGTTGTAGTTGTACGCTGAGAGAAAATACTTGGCTCTACAGTTGAAGTTTCACTTTATTTGTACACATATCGATGACTAGAAATTTTTCGAATTTCAATTTTTGAATTTGTAATTCTTGGTTACATAAATCCTTTTATTTAATTTGAAAACTTCAAATCTACCTCTCTTAAAATGTATATTAATTATATTATTAATCGACAACTACTATTTATTTTCCGCCAATTTATTCGCTCAGTGCACATGTAGTTGAAGCTGCTCCTCTACCGGAGTCCTGCAACAAATTTGCTGGCACAGCAGGCGAAAATATGTGCCAGCGCAGCAGCCACGAAGGAGCTGCACGGACGGCAGGGGCGGGGTTTCATGAAAGGATATTTCACTTTATTGGCAAAGTCGAAGATGGAATGCGCTTATAGTGGCAGTCGGGATACGGGAGAGGACCCAACAGTGACAGCTACAAGTTATTGCCACGCCGGCATGCAACTTCGGCCAGGATCGAGGTTTATCGCCAGCGAGCCACGGAACTTACAGGGGCTCTAATGCATGTGTGACTAGTACAGCAGCGGTTGCAACTCTAGCACCAAATTCTAGCTCTTGAAATATAAATTTATTCCCAGAAAGTAGCTGTCTCCCCGAACTATTCCTGTGGCCACAACTGCGAAGACTCTCCTGCCCTGCAAGAGGGTGCTGAATAGCCCATGGCAGTTGCCAGTTTCCAGTTGGCAGTGCGAAAGTGCCAGCCAGACACATCCATCAGCTACCTGTGCCACCTCGGCAATCGTCAATCTTTTGGACGGCCTTCACTGCCGCCTTTGAGTGAGTGACAGGCCACCTTTATCCGGATCCTCCGGCTCAGCTTCAGCATCCTCAACCCCCAGCCTCCCCATGTGCTTGGCTTTAATTAAGCGTCCCATTTGCCCAGAAATTGCATCTGCAGCAGGTACACACAATTCGCTGGGGAAATATTTGCATTCCACGTATCCAAGCCCCGTTGGTCTAAGCGTTCGCGGTGCTCGAAAGCCTCTGGGTTTTGGGGTCTCAGACCGAAGCTGAGATTGAAATTGGAGTGGTGGAAATTTCGGGGGCCTGAGGTCGAGATGTCATAAGCAGAAGCAGCCTCTCTTGGACCCTCGACAATTGCCGGGCTTAATTGGATGCAAAATTAACTGTTAAGGCATTTAGTGTTGCCGGGCCAGGGGAGGAGGAGGAGAGGTAACTGCTGCTGACTGTGGCTTAGGTGTCATCACGGTCGGCTGTCCTTGGCTTGCCGCAAGGCCGCAGGATAGACAAGCCGCAGAGAGCATACTCAAACTTGACCAAAATTTAATGAATACTTAATTTAATGAATTTTCCATTGATTAAATTGTTTAAGAAGTAGCGAACATAAAGCTAAGCCTATGAATTTAGCGCTGAAGAAACACGGAAACGCCAATGTGGGATACGGATAACATATAGTAACTGCTGAAGTCAGTTATATAGCGATAAGTAACCTTAAATCTGTTTTGTATCTAGCTGAAAACTAGTAATAATCCGGCTATATTGGCTTACGCTCAATGAAATGATTTTCCCATGAACCCGACACACTGGATGGGGCCTTAAAAATTCAATTAAGTTGCCTTGTGGAACACCTCCCCTCTGTCGTTCTCGTTGCAGGCTTATAGCCCTGACAGTTGCCCCATTTTGCCCCCAAGCTCTCCATTCTGGCTGCTGCCAAAACATGCGTGTCACAACAATTGTCATTCATTTTGCTCTTGGTCTCGCTCAATCTCTCTCTCGCCAGCTGGAAATTCACTTCGCAGCAACACAACCCACTTTGCCCCACAGCCTCCCTTGCAATTATGGCCCAGTGACATGTGTTAACAGTCAGTCTCCCCTGCTTATGTCTGCCCCGTTCCATTCCCCTGGCTGCTCCCTATTCTAGCTCAACATTTTCGCCAGATATTTTTGCCCATTTCCTGCAGCCTTTCAGCCTGAAATCAATATGGTGTGGGGGATCCAGAGAGGGGTTAGTCCTGCCATCAGCGCCTTGATTACTGCTGTCATATTATTTTCACACTTGAAATGCTGCCGCCCGACTTGGCGCTCACATATCACCGCCGTATATACATATATGAATCGATCTGGCAGCCGCTCTTGGTCATTATCAGCGACGGCCATTATGTGACACTTGGCTGTCACTTTACATGCAGCGAGTCCTTGTGCCTCGCCGCTCTAATATCCCGACATCCTTTCGACTGTCAGAGCAGGCAGTCCAAGCCCCTTCCCCTCTATTCGTAATTGATGCTGTTGGTTCGGCATATTCTTTTAAAGGTATAAGTATAAAATAAAATAATAAAGAAAGACTATTGCCAAGGTAGTGGAGTTTAAAGTATACTTGGTGCACATTTTAGAAGGGTTGCAAGTTTAATTTTTAGAACCCTGTCTCTGCTTTCTAGTCAAGCCAAAAACCATGCTTTCTTCAATGAAATATGACCAGATAATAATTACTTTTTAAAACAACTCTACAGCAGTGTAGGCACTGCCAGTACATTCATTACCTTTTCTCCCCCTTTACAAATCAAATCAAATACAGACAACAATCAGTTCCCTCCCTATATACTGGATGATGTTACCCCTTAATCCGGTTATTTTTCTAGGGATTTGCGGCGCTCTGGTAAGTGAAATCGAATAATTAAACCGTTAATAATCCGGCGCAAAATTGAAATCATAGCTGCCATTTGGAGTAGTGGCCAGAAGCCTGAAGCAGCCTCTCGAGGAGGGAACCCCGATTCAACTCCGACACATTAGTCGTTCGAAGCGGACATCTCCCAGTCTTCCAATGGATTTCCGCACGAAGCACTTGCCATGCGATATGGACCAAAGGGGCGCCATGAGCTATATGACTTCCTTCCCCCGCCAGTGCATTTGGGCCTACAACAATCGCTACAGGAGTGAAGACAACTATCGCATCTACAAGACCTACCAGTTGGAGGCATTCTTTTTTGGCCAGTTACATGAGAGATTGAAGCAGTACGAGCTGGAGCCCCATAACTACGATTACAATTAAAATGTTCAATAATCGTTCAAAAACTGAATTTGCGTTGCAAAGAAATTACAGATATATCGTAGAATGATCTCGCTGTTTTCATTAGCCCTCGAAATATTCTCAGATTTTTATTTCTGATTGGGCAAAACAAGAAGATATTCAGGGGATTCCCCTATGACTGAATGACGGGAAATTGCATTTCTACACCCTTGCAGGGTATTATATCAGTCAAATTTTTAAAAATTTGATAACATTTGTTTGCTCTGATATGGCTAGATGTTTATGCTGATCAAGAATATGTATGTCTTATAGGGACTGAAACGCCTCCTTCACTGCGTTGCAAACTTCCGACTGACAATTTCAATCATTTTGTAGTATATTGGTAGAAATACCCCGACAGCATGCCTTAATTATTATCCCGATAGGATCACATAGTCATATCGTTCTTTGTCATCAATGTAATACACAAAATATTGAGACACCTACACAAAATGGACACCAACATTATTTTCCTGCTAATAATATTACAAATTGTAAGTAATCCGATTAATCTACATATTAACGGATAATATCGGAGGCCATATTGCAGTTGTGCAGATTTGGCAATGCCAGACCTGTTACTGTCCAGCACTCTCCTACTTCTGCACAAATCGAGAAAAGTAACTCCACAAGCAAGGTTCTGACCGAGAGAAGTAAGTCCGAAAACAATGGTCCGATCAAGAGAAGTAACTCCACGAACAATTTCCGGATCGAGCGAAGTAACACCACGAAAAATGGGTCCATGGATGCCACTCCGTTGTCTCGAACCATCCATTATTCACTTAAGCATATTCCGCGGGAAAAGCGCGAATCGCCGGAGAAAACAGTTGACTTCCATGGCTTGCACCAACCATGCGACTTAGACACTAGAGTTGAAAATCGTTTGAAGATGCCTATATTGTGTAAATATGCATTCCATGCGCGATATGAAACATTGGAGTTGTACAGGAAATGGCGACTATACCAAATGGAGGCCTTTACGTTTAACCAGCACTACGAGCGCTTTAGGCGATTTGAAACGGAACAGCACGTCTTTGAGTACAGGAGTACAGGCTTATTATCTTGAATATCGGTAATACTCTGGTTCTGTTAGTGCCGAATAAATTGTATCGTTGGAATTTTACATTTTTTAGTTTCCTTTTCTTTTTCTTGGTATATGTAAATTTCTCTTTATTTGCAAAAGTGTAGATGCGACAGTCAAGGAAACAATTAAATTAAAAAATAAATTAATTTACACTAAATTTTCGAAGAAAAATCTCTTCAGTTAATGCCGTTTTCATTTTCCTAGTCATATATAAACTTTCTCCGACCACAAGACGCTTTTCTGAGAATCTTCTCGGCATTTTTGACAGGCATCGCAAACTGAGTTCAATACAAGCGGAAATTTGATATTTTTGAAAAGCTTTTTCGCTGTTGGTCCTGGAGATGGGAAAATGTGTGTAGCAGCTGCTGTTTATTTTCCCACGACCTGGGCGTATGTTTGGTTCCAGAGTCCCTTGCGAAACAGTTCAAAATTCTATAATTATGAGTACATTTATCATGGATTCTGTATTAATTGCGGCCCCTGTTCATATACATTGATGGAACACAATCAATCAATTTCATTAATTTAGGCAAAAGCAAATAAGGTGCAACGCCTTAAGTGAATTGGATGGCGTGTGTTTTTTGGGTCTCCGATTTTTATCTGCCGGATTCCTTCCCGGATAGCATTTGTGTGTAATTTGTAATTTTGCGGATCATCAATCAGCTGTCGTCGGCTGTCGAGCTGCGATTTGTTTCAGCGGAAGGAGCAACGGGGAAGGCAGATTGGAGGGCACGGGACAGGGGACGAAGGTTCGGCTCTTGTTTCACTTTGATTTATCGATGACTTGGCGAAACACAAATGTTTTCCCTTTAATTACGCAGGTTCTGCAGGAGAACTTGTCCTATCTGGCGCCCTGGATTAGGTTTTTCATTGTCCTTCCTTTATAATTAACAACCGCAGGGCCACATCCCTGGGGCCTAAAGTTATTTATGTATGACTTTTCAATACTTATACTTTTTTATTTTCCTTTGGTATTGCTTTACTTTTTGGTAAATTGTTGTTGCAGTCAGAATTATTTTTGAATTAAATATCTACAAAAAATATAAAGTTCCCTTGAACTCAAGCTTTGCAGTTTCCTGTACTCCATGTATAAATTATTAAAAATTTGACTTCTCAATGCAAAAGCTTTGCTCTGTGCTGTCTGTGGATTTTTCTCTTGAAAACTTATGAAAAAACAAGTTTTTCGCTTTGCTGATTGAATTAAATTCAAGTCGGTCTGTCGACAGCAAACTCCACCGCAGCTCAAGTTGTACTCCACCTCTGGGTAAGGAAGCGACAGCAATTTGTTTTTTTTAATTAATTTTAAATTTCCAAATTAGTAACTGGCCAGTCAGAGAAACATAAACAAAAAAAGAATAAAAAGACCGAAAAGCACCCAAGATGATGAAAATTGCTAGTGGAAAATATGATGAATTCCTTGTGCAAATATTTTGTATCATTAAAATGTTAGAGAATTTCTTTTTCCATAGCTCACGGTGGAAATTTCTATGCTAAAAAGCTTTTCTCCCTCGCTTTTTTGCTTTATGGCCAAAACAGCATTTTGCGTTGCTTTGCTTCTGCCAAGGAGCTTTATTTATTTATTTCCGGAAACGTGCCCTTGAGATTAAAGTATTGCCCCCACCTTGCTCGTCTTCATCGCCCCCAAAAAGTGCTCGGCCATCTGTATGTAACTATGTACAGGGTACAAGTATACGTATGTATATGCAAACGGAGATACACATCTGTATCTGTGTGCTGCTGTTCATTTGTTCATTAGGTTGCTTCGCGTCACCCTGCCTCCCCAGCTCCAAATCAAGCTGGAGCCCGGCCTCCTCCTCCGCCTGTTCCATTCCTTGTGCCCATTTCTCGCGCGTGTCTGGGTGTTTGGTCAGAGTTGTTCAAAGTTTCCACACCCGCACCGTCCACTCCCCCGCTTGGTCACGCCCCTTAAGAGTGTCCTAGGCGATGGCGGTTTGCTTTGCTTAACTTAATACACTAAAAAAAACAGCAAATATTTGTTCAATTTTGTAAAAAATTATTTTTCTTTGCTTCGAAATATTTAAGTACAGAATAATTATTACAGAATAATTCTTAAAAACTCCATAAGCTAAAATTTGCGATTACAACAAATATTTAGAACCTATTAGGTATCGAAACACTTTAAAAATAAACTCGAAATGTATACCTAATGCTGGTATTGGGCTTAAATAATAATACTATAATATAATTAAATTCTTAAATGTTTCTTTTCAATATTTTCCATGAACTATCAAAATCAACAGAAATTTTAAAAAATACCTTGGCACATGCCAAGAAATATATTGCGAGTGCACTCTTTTGACCATTTGCGCGGCTCTAATGAAAACACAATAAAAATTTTGCGCTTTTCTGCCTTCCCAAGTGGCTGTGAAATTTTTGATGAGTTTGTCAGCTTGTGGGAATTGCGCCAATCGCTCTGGCAGTCGCTGCTGTCGCCAGGCGAATACTTATTAAGCGAACTGTGTGCGCCATGCCGCTCCTCTTAGAATTTAGTTCAATGTAATTAAGCTTCTGCTCCTTGGGAGCGAAGGTCAAAGTGCGTTGCGTCCCCTGCTGGAAAATTGTCTACGGCGCGATAATTATTCGATGACCGACTGACGGCCGATGACAATTTTCCAAAGGCAGGAACAGCGCCAGGATGGCCATAATTCAATTAGTCGCAAGCAAATTCTCCCGCCCATCTGTGGGGAGGAAAGTCAATAAACAACTTCATCTTCATCTGAAGTTTGCGTTCGGCGTCAAAAGTTTCCAACTTTCCATTCTGTTGATGGCCAATTAGTTCACATTGCCCATATACTCGTCTAGTGGGAAGTCGCCCAAAGTATTCATGGGCGAGGAACATGAGTGTCAAGCAGCAATTGCTACCAATCAAATCAATCACCTGGACTTTGGCCCGAATACACACACTATACGTAGCTGTTTATGTGTTGGCCAATATAAAATTCAGTTCAGTTCGCCAGCTAGTCCGCTGTTATCCTTAATCCTTCGCTGTTTTTTTCCTCCTCCGCTTTTGAAACTGACACGTTGCCGCTCTGAGGCGCAAATCTCATTTCCCTTGTGGCGGCGGGAGCCACTGAGAAAAAATGTATCATCCCGCCGTCCTTTTCTCACCCAGCTTTTCCTTCTTTTTGCTTTTATTTTTTTTTTGGTAACCCAATTTGATGGCCAGTGCTCCGCTGCTTTGGCTCTCTGCTTACGTCATAGCTTCGCACCTCGCACAACTGGCTTTCTGTGTCACAGACACACACATACACACAGAGGGGCTCACACTCTCAGAGGGACACACTCGTTCACATACTGTTGTGGCCAAAATATTAGGGAAATCACCTAAAAAGTATCTTAATGTATACATTGATATGTTTGAAGTACCAAATGCAGGGAAAATTTGTTTCGATTTTTTAAGGGCTTCAAAAAGGGATTATATTTGTAATTAATAATATTTTCAGGTGGTAAGAATCTGTAGTAAAGAATTCTTTATGTTGCATTATCGTTATTACAATTAAAAGCGAGGAATTAACCATAGCAATCGTATTGCATAGTTTTAGGCTGCAGGCTTACAAATCTATAAAAGAAAAAACTTCAAATTCTCTCTGCATCTGTACTTAAACCTAAAAAAGCCACAGCAAGTAGGTATGGTCAAGTTATAAAACAAATGTAAATTGTTTTGGCTACCTCCTTTCTCTTCTCTCCTTTCCCTTGAGCTCCCCAAAGACCGACAGACAGATGGAAATGACCACATCTTAGTTGTCTGTTAAGTGCTAAACTACTTTGTTCACCACTGCTGTAGACACCCGCAGAGAGGAGGCGGCTCTGCATTATGGCCAAAAAGTGGACGAAACAGAACAACAAAATGCCATTGGAATGAGAGGCATAAAAAATGGTAACAAAATTACATACATCAAAGGTGTTTTTTTCTTCTATTTTTCGTATATGAATATACGAGTGAGTGTGTGGACGTGAAAGGGAGTCGGGGGATGCGGGATGTTGTTTAAGGGTTGCTGCGGGCCATGTTGCCGGTTGCTCGATGCCTTTACTGATGTTGTTGCTGCCGCTGACCAATGGTCCGTGTAATTTTTTGGCAAGCATCTCTTCGCATATCAGCGCACTTGTGAACCTTTTTTGGAGATGGGTCGTGAAATATGCGCCCCCTTTGCCCGTCGATTGCTTTTCCATGTTACCTTTCCCTCAACTTCAGCCCCCATCCCCGCCCCGGCTCTCCGGGGCTCGTATCTCATCCACATTTATGATGAATGTGTGCAGGCCCCCATTTCTGTTTTTTCTGGCCAAATAAACTTGGCAAATATGCGGCCTTAGTTTAAAGCCAAAGCACGCGCCGATTGACATCATTAAGCCTGACCCAGCCAGCAGCTAGTTGCGGCACTACATCATGGTTCCGGCCTTCCCAAAAAAAAAGAGTTATATGTATACATATATGACAAAAAAGTGAATGCACAACTAAATGAATGGCACACATGGGAAAGCGTGTATACAGGAGCCGGGGCGGGAAATGAAAAGAGTTTTGATTTATGCAAACAGTTCAGCAGAGATAACAAAGGCGAAAGAGTTGGGCAGAAGGCGGAAAATTACCCTGTTTGAACGGAAAATCCGGTGTAAGAATTTTCAGAGCAACAAAAAGCTTATTTTCGATTTATTTCCGGTTGTATAGGTCATCAAATTACAAATAATAATTAAAAGACCAGGCTTTTGCTCTCAAGTATGCAGTATTTTTACAGTCGTTGCCTTAATTTCCGGTACAATTTCTAAGCCTTTTACTTTCACTTTTTGCTGTGTTCCGTATAGATTTTTCGCTTTCAACCATCTTATATAAAAATGACCAAATATTAAAGGGAAAACGTAGCTGAAAACTGAGGCCAAGCGGAACTCAATCAAGTTGTTAACCGAATATCCATGTTTATGCGTCTCCAGATGCTCTCAGATTGCACAGAATGGATCCATAAACAAGCCCTACCACCAGTTAGGCTGTAAAGTTGATAAAACCAAACCCCAAAATACGCTCCCCAAGCATCCAGCTGATGCTCCCCACAAATTCACAGAGTCAGAATCGGCGCGTGTGTGTGCTTGGGCTGGATTCTTCTCGCCTTGTTTGCACTTGGTTATTGATAGTGCTTCAATCTGAGGAAATAATAAATAAATGAGCCTAACGTCACGGCTCATGTCGTTGGCCCACCTACGTAGCCAGCAACACCCCTCAAATACGTACACCCAGGCACACTTAAACACACACGAGCACCAACAGCATTCGCACACACACATCACACACACACACTCACCCCAAAACGGACTCATTCACTCAGGACATTTCCTCTTCTGACGCTGCTGCTGCTGCTCCTGTTTTCCATTTTCATTCTCTGGGCTCTGGGCTCCCCGTCAGTTTCTCAATTTCCCCCGGAGCTGCCAACATTTTTCACATCTCGGCTGTACATGCACTGGGAGAAACATCGATGATTGGAAGGCAAAGAAATTAATATACACATTTTATGCTTTATTATAATACTTCTTCTTTTTGTATATATCTCATTTTGATTTAAATATTTTAAAGCTTTCCCACTCGTTTAATAAATTTCCATGCTATTCATCCAACTCGCTAAGTGCTAGATTGTTCTTTGTTTGACTTAAAATATGAGTTTATCGCAGTGCTTTATTTTTCGCTGCGTGTATGTTGGTTTGCTTGCTGCTCGCTGTTCTCGGCACCGTGCATGTGTGCGTGCTTGTGACGTATACGCAACGTGTGCCATATTTTTACATGGCCGCCGGGCAACAACAACTGCGACAACAGGCCGCCTGCAACTGACAGGCCGCACTGCCTATGACGACTGCCATGGGCCAGCGTTTCCTTCAGTTATTTAGCGCGCCTCGCAGCGGTCTGTCCGCCGCCGACCTCCGACCTCCGGCCATAGCCATGCCATTGCTTTTCCGCTGCTCGCACACAAAGAGCAAATTGTTTTAATACAACGAGTACATACACGCACACTCTCCACGCCCACTGCCCCCTTACTGACATCTCAATTTGTTGGCATTGTTGTGCAGTTTGCTTGGGAGCGCGCTTACAAGTTTCTTATTGCAATGCAAATTAACATTTTTTTCCGGACTCTGCATACATGTATATCCATACCATGCATACTAGCACTTGCATGAAATTTCATTAACATTGCGCATACGCCCCGTCGTCGGCGCGGTCATTAAGTAATCCGTTTCATTCGGGGGCTGCCGCATGGCACCTGTCCATAAAATGCATTAATCAACTGTCTGGCAATTTACTTCGCATACGGCACATTCGCACGCACAAAGACTGGCAAATTAAGCGTTGGCAAAAATTTCATCTGACAGCGTGGAGATATATGAACATGGATATGCACAAAGGGAATGAGCAGAGTAATAGCATTCAATGACATTTATGTATGCGAAACTCCAAAGAGCTGAAAATTGAGACGGAAAACGGGTGAAAATGAGCCCGATGAAAGTTAAGATACTGCACACAGATCTGGCATGTATATCGTGTACAAATATTTACCTGTAAAGCCTTTCAACCTTTTAGTATAAAGCGCCGAGACAGCCGTTTGCATCAATTTCATCGTCGGCCGCCTGTCAATTTGCTTTTTGGCAGTTTGACTGCCATTTTATCGTGCATATGAGCACACTCCAAAAATGTTTATTTCTATCAGCTAAAAGGAAATATTTTCCGACATTTTAATATTTTGTTTTTATTATAGTGCCTCGCACACGCCACCCTTCGCACGCAGATGCTTTTAAATATTTCAGGCATATGTAATGCCTCAGTATTCGCCATCGATCCCCGTGCTGCTGGCCCAGACAGTTTGTTTTGGCTGTCATTGCTTTTAAAAACTTTATGACACGGCTAAAAATTTGGGAATTTTCATGCAAATATGTTAAGCAGGGTGTGCCAGTGTGAATTTTTAAGAAAGATTTTTGAATTGTAATATAACTTTTTATAAATTCAAAGCTGAAAGTTACTCTCTGAGATGGTTTTCTTTAACATTACCCCTCTTATTTCCTTGCTTAAATCTCTCATATTTATTCGGATAGTTTTCCCTTGTGAACCACATACACCCTAATATTTACTCAAAGGTATGCTGCATATAGCCAATGGGTATTTGTGTTGTAAATTACGAAACGCATATCGAGTGAAAAGTGTCAGAGTCAAAGTTGGAGTAAGGTCAAGTTTTTGGGCTCTCGTTCACGTTGGATATCTGGGAAGCTGTCTGCCAATCACAGCCGTATGTGGGTGTGTGTGTGTGGGCGAGTGAGTGTTCCTTGCTATCTGGCATATCCTTTTTCCTGTGGTCCTGGCAGCTGCTGCTGCTGATTTTATGCTTTTCTCCCACTTCATAGGCGGTGTCGAGAGACATCGATGTCGATGTCGTAGAGTCGTAGAATCGTCGCCGTCGCATTGCACATAAAACATTTTTATTGCTCATTTAGATATTTATGCGCAGTTTTATTATAATGAAAATTGTGCGTATGCGTGCGGTTTTTATTGTGATTGCATTGAGGCCAACGAAACCAGCCAGTTTCCAAAGTTCAGTTCAGGGCCCACCGTGGCTTGTGTGCGTCACACAGCTGCCGAGAGTTGGAAAGTCGGAAAGGCAGAAAGCCAGAAAAACTGTGAGGCAGAGGGGACAGACTCTTGGCTCTCCTCTATCTACATCAGAGCACATACACACACACACACAACATACAAGCATTTTAGCCAGCTTCAGAGTTTTTCAAACTTTCAAACTGCACGTGATTTGATTTGTTCCCCCGACCCCCTCGCTCCTCCGCGAGGCTGGAGGTCCGTGCTCTGAGCTCAATTTTACGCAGCTTTTGCTTTTTGCATTTTATGCGTTTTTGCCTTTTTTACGAGCCTCACGTCGACCGCAAACAAATTCAAATGGCAATGGGAATGGCGGTCGCAATCGCAATCGCAAATGGCAAATGTCGCAAAGCGAATCGCGATCTGGCGGCGAGTCGAGAGCCGACTCCGATAAGTGCCCGCCAAAGTAGGCAACAATTTTTTCACTGCTTCCTGAGCTGCTGCCATCGTTCCCCCATTTAATTGCAGATTTATGCGCGTGTGTGTGTGGGTGGGGAGAAATTAATGACCGAAACTGCGTAACGAGCTTTTCGAAAAATATAAACAAAACAAAAACGAACAAAAAACGTAGCCAAGATTGGCACGAGAATATTGTTGGTCCATTAATTAACGCCGAAATGATCGATAAAGTTTTGCGCTGCGGCTTATACATTTTTAAGCTTTTTGGGGTAAGATGCATCCTTAATGGCTTCTGTTGGGCATAAAAGCATTAATTAACGTCTATCAACTTTTATGTACCTTTGACAAAAATAAATTAATATAATGTCGCATGATACTGCAAATTGAAGTCTTATAATTAATCGAGTGGCGGTTTATTGCCAAGAATAAGCTCTTAATGTGAGAAACAAATATTTTATTATACTTAAAATAGGGTCAAATATTTTATTAAGCCAAATTGATGCGAAATTTGCATTTATTGTGGGAACCTTAAGCTCCACAATCACTTTTTAATAAATGAGATAATTATTTTCGATAAAAGGACACTCGCTTAATCCAATAATTACATACATTTTTGGTTAACGGACATTCAACCGCACTAAAAACACAAGTAAATCAAGCTTATAATTAACGAGAAAATATAAAGGTTTCAATTCGTTTTTGGCTGCAATTAATACACAAATTATTAAACCAACATCGAAGGGCTGTTTTCGTGGCTGTGGGCACACCTACGACCACTCGAAATCAACAACGAATGGGCAACATAACAACAGCCGCAGTAATAATAATTACAAACCAATTAAAAGCTTATTTACATATTGTCTTTGTCATAATGCAGTCGAAGATACAAACGCAAATACATGACATACACATGTACGCACAGATGCATCGCTGGGGAATAGGGAACAACAACATCGGCAGAACAATGCCAATGGTAACGACAACTGATTGACGGCAAACCGTCAATGACACGAACCCAGCTCAGAGGCTGATGCAATTGCCATATGGCCGCCCACGAAAACCGCCCAACGCAAAACACCCCGAAAACCACCCACTCGAAACCCACACTCATAGGCAATTGCATTTGCCAGCTGCGGGTGTGCGTGTGTAAGATTAAGCAAATTTTGCGGTAAATTCAATTTTCGATTCAACGCAATTGAATGAATGCAAATCACTTGAGCAGCAAAAGGCGTGAATGTTTTCCCAACTAGACATGCTGTCAGCAAATTTCTAAAATTGAGGTCAGGAATTATTGCCTACAGCTGAATCCATGTGAAAAGATACAAAGGATACTTTTGTATTAGCCAAGACTAAGACTTTTAATTGGATCTAAAGTATCTATATATATATAAAGAACATTTCAACTGAATTAAAATTCATTTGCAGCATATAAACAAGTAGCTACCTTGAGTAAATAAAATAAATATATTTCACAGAAGGTCCCCATTGGCTGGGTACAAGGCGAAATGATAAAATAAGGCTTTGAAACTACAGTTTTGTCTAATGGTAGAACCTTTGCTTTGTAGTATAAGGGATTTCATACCTGTTTACACCTGTACACATAGTTTGCAGGCCCAGTTATGCCAATTGCATCTACCCACATTTCTCTACGAATATTTCGACCAAAGCTCCAAGCACATACAGTGCATAGAAAAAAATATAGTTAACAAAAGCTCAGAAATAAGATTTTTATTTTCAAACAAGCTGTAATCCAAAAATAACAGGAATTTTTAGATTTTTTCAATTTGAAAGCTTACAATAAAGATGATTAAATACTAGTTAATAATTATAAAAACCTATTTATGCAACTATTTAAAAGTGCTTTTAGAAAATAAGTATTTCAAAATACAATATACTTAAAACCTCAGCTAAGGATATTCATCGTTTTAATTTTTTATGATACTTGTTTGAAATAACCAAAAATATGCAAAACTACCAGTTTTAAATATCAACAAATAAATTATAAATTAACACTTTTCAAAAAGTTACTACTCTAACGATGACCTATTTCTCGCTCAGTGTGCACACAGAGACGCATCTGGTCCATTAGACTGGTCAGTTGGCCAGTTGACATCCATCCTCACGAGTCTCGTTTCGTCTCCTTTGGCTAATGCGGCCACTGGGCAGTCAACTGTTCCGCCTGCCCCCTGCCGCCTGCCTCCCGCCTCCCTCTCTGGCACACTCCACCCATCGTCACTCCCTGAACATAGTATAGTCCTGTTGATTTTGCCCTTCGGCTGACACAGAATGTTGTTGACTTTGCATATTAAAACAAAATGAGAATGCAGAAGCAGCAGCGGGCACAACAACAACAACCGACGGAGGAACATTGTTGAAAGATATGGAAGGGTTTCTCCGTTGGTAAAAGGGAGAAGAGGCAAGGGGCGGAGGAAGGCACTTATAAGGCTACTTTTTCATTTGTGACGCCCACGTTAAACTTTAATTAATTATATACAGTTTGTTTGGCAAATTAAAAATTGTTGACTTTCACAGAATCGCAGAATGATGACGAGGACGATGCTGATGGGGATGGCGAGGAACCGGAAGGCGAGGTTTGGGGGAATTTTAATTAGGCAACGCCACACACCAACACACACACAGTCGGCGAAGGTTGCGTAAGAGGCTTAAAGTGCGAAAATGGCGGAAAAACTGATGGCAAAAATGTGAAATGCTGTCGAGTGTGACGTCCAATAAGAATTAGTGGCCAACAGGAGGCGGTCCGGCATCAGGGTGAGGCAGGCAACTCACTCGTTTGATGCTGTTTTTCGTTATTGCCATTGATTGACACGCAAAGCGGCCACTCTCTCAGGTGTATTTGTGTGTGTGTCTGCTTGTGTGTGTGTGTGGGTATTTCGTAGGTCCGGAATTTCGGAGCCGGAATGGAGAAACCAGTTGACATGGCCAGGGCGTTGAGAACCTGCTTTTCAGTGGCTGATGAAGGGGAAATGGCACGGAAGGAAGGGACTGCTCCAACGTGGCCATCCACGCTAATTGGAGCACGTCGCAGCATACTCGTGCACTTAGAGAAACATTAAATTTAGTCGAAATTGTACTTCAACGTGAATTCCTACATATGTAACATAATTCTGTTTAAAGAACGATTAATTGCACTACCGATAAGTAAATTTTTATTAACTTTTGTATAACTTAAGATCTATTCCAATATTTCAAGACATTTAATAGTCACAATTTTAGTGGTTTTTCTCAGTGTTTTCAGACGCAGTACAGGTGTAGCTGGGGGAAAGGTGCAAACGAAGAAATGCACTTAATTGGAATACGACGTCGAGGAGGGCAGCGCGAGTGCGTCGCCACTGCTCTATGATTAATTAGTGGCCACAGGAGAGTGTTCGGGCAAAACAGCAAGGTACTTGGCGGGTGGTGGAACCGAAACTGTTCCGTGAGATGATTGATACGCTTCTGGGAAACTCTTGCGCGCCTCCGAAAAAAAGAGATTGAAATCAATTAAAATTCTGCTTAGTTTTTTGTTCTTTTTTTTGCTAGAAACTGGAGTATATTAAGTGAAAATTGAGCAAGAGAGATTTTAAGTCTTAAGCGAAAAAATTTCCACCGAGCTGGATCTCTTTTCATATTTTCAAATTGTCTAAAAATCTTCAGCAGGAATAGATTCTGTGTAACTTGAGCAGCTGCTGCCTGCTGATTTTTGTTCGAGTTGCCAGGCCATCTCCATGGAGATTCCACCCTCAAGACGATGTTCTTTCTTGATGTTTGTCGCGTTTCGTCTTACGCATAATTAGCCGGCGTAAGTAAACTCCTTAAGCTGCAGTTAAAAGCCATAAAACTTGCGCGCATCGTTTGCTGTCATGTTAAATTCATAATTTCAATTTCAAATTGTTATTACAGCCTTCGTTGTTTTGCCATCCTCCCCCCATGTTGTTGGCTATCTCAACCCCTTCTACCATGCCGCCATCTCAACCATCCCCTCTTCACGTTCCTGCCTGATTATTATTGACAGTTGCCGACGTCTTTTGTTGTTGTTGTTTTAGTTGTCTGACGCCGCCCCCTATCCTGCTCATTTTAGTCTCATAAATATGCAAATTAATCATTTGCGGAAATTTACATACTTAATAAGTCGCTTTAATTAAATGTTCACGCACGCATGCCTTGCAATCTTGCCCCCGAGAATCGCAGGAAAATCGGTGTGGAATCCTTTTTTCCACATTAATGCCAGCTTGTTAATTGTGCTGCAGCTAAAATATCCCTCGTCTCTCTATAAAGCTACTCCGCTAGCGATGGGGATCGGTCTTGGATTCGGATTCGTGCCCCGAGGGGGGAACACCGGAAAACCCGGGGCCTGGCAACTGTTTCGCATATTTCGGGACACAGTCACGTTCCATTTAAAGCAGCAGCAACGGCAACACTAAAAGAGAAAAACAGTTTATCTGCCGAAAAAAGCGAAAAAAAATAAACAAAATAAAAAGAGAAAACTCGAAGCACAGAAATCTTTTTTATGTGTTCAACGAAAAATTGTTGGCCGAAACGAAAATGAGCACCCAGGACCAGCAGCAAGTATGCAAACTGGGAGGCGCAGCGAACATAAATTAACATTTTTATGCCCCGCTGCAATGGACCAAAAAGAAGTTGGCTCACAAAACAGTCAGCAGGCGGCAGGAGGCAGGCAGCAAGCGGCGGAGGCGAAGGACACCCGGTGTCGAGTGATGCTGGGTGGTGGGTGCTACAAGAGTCCTTTCTAATGCCCGCATTATTTACGAGGAAGCTGAGGGCCCATTCACATCTCTTCATTTCATTTCGTTTAGTTTCCATTTCGCTTCGTTTCCATTTCGCCTCACCGCATTCTTTGCCATTCGCCTTTGACGCCACAAATAATTTTAATTGGTTTTCCTTTTTCGGGGGGACCCCCAGCTCCAGCCAGGTCCCTCGCCCCAGATGGTAATGACTTTATTTCTATATATTGTATATTCAGAGAGAGAGTTTGGAAACCATAAGACCATAACTTGTAATCGATAAACTTTTCTTTTTTCTTGTATTTCATTGGAAATAACCAGGGAATTGCTCATCAATTCGGGATTATTTTAAATTGCATTGAGCAACTGGAGAATAAACTACAATTTAGCTTAAAATGATAAGAAACTATGAGAGATTTGGGTTTTTGCCTATAATCGTTTAAAAGCATTCTCTGGCAGTGCTTCCCCATATAGTTTCTTATTAATGTGCCTGCAGGAATATTTTTCGTGGTTATGCTTGTAAAGTTTTCTTTGAACAAATTACATCAGAATTGCTATAAACTCTCCTTGTGTAAAATGCTTTAGATATTTTGTCAACATGATTTCGATTAGCTTGGAATGCTTAGGAATTTACTGAGGTCCAGATAGTGCATAAAACCACTCATCCTTTAGATTATGGCAGCATATTCCATTTATTCATATCATTAAAGTTTTGCTTGTGTGTTGGTTTTGTTTCTTTGTTTGTGTGTGTGGCAGCCGCAATTGCAATTTGATTCAACTAAATTTGCATTTTTGTGTGTGTAAGTGAGTGTGTGTTGTTTGTGGGTTTTGCACTTTCAACTTTTGGTTTTGATGAATGAGAAAACAGTTGATGTCAGTTGCAAGATGGAGAAGAGAAATTACCGAAATTCAGAGAGGGTTACTGGCTTATATAATTGCCCCGCAATATGCCTTAGGATAATAAATAATAAATCTTAAAATTAATGAATTTTCGCATTTATTACGTATACGTATCAGCAGCACAATACTCAGGCAAGACAAGATTAACAAATAAATAAAATCAGGTAGTGTTTGAGAATAATAGAGTCTTTTTATCATCATAAATTATTTTTTCTTGAGAAAATAGTTGGTTCAATTATCCTGCTAAGAATAATTACCTTTTTTGTAGCATATCTTTCGGGGCATTAAAATATCGATATTACGTATACGCAATTTTTTAACTCAAACTTGATCGTAACTCGAAATCTATACAAGTGTGGTACGAAAACATATAAATACAAATCTTGAAATTCTTGAAAACTCATTATATTTCGACTGATTTACAGTTAAAGTTTGAGTTTATAACATACTTTTTCGGGGGCATATCTTCAAACTTCTCACTCACCTTTCTTCGCTGCAAGTTTCACTTTTGCTTTCGCTCCGTTGTCTCCTCTGCCTCTATTACACTCTTGCTCTCTCGCTCTCGCTCTTTGGCTCTCCTTTCTTTCTTGCTTATTTTACTTTTTTCACTCACTCGAGCAGCTTAGCAAGCCATTGTTTTAGTTGTAGCTGCTATATCGTTGTGGCTCTTGTTGTTTTTGTCATTCCGAAGTCAGCGACACACACGCACACACACAAGCACACGCACTCGCTTTCGCACACACATAATGGTTGTGGGAGAGGGACGGCGAACGAGCGGGGCGAATTCATTAGGCATGCGGGAATTTTAATTTCACTTGCTCACACGCGCGCACATATGTGGCGACATATTTCTCAAACATTTTCGTTAGTTGTTGTTGCCGTTGCTATTGTTGTTATTGTTGGTGCTGTTGTAGGTGATGCTGCTGTTATTGTGGCTACCGTTGATTTTGCCGTTGTAGTTGGGCATGCCTCTGCCTTTGTTTTTTGCTGTTTTCAATTTGCATGTCGCGCTGACCTTGCCGCCCAAGTGGAAATAACTGTGCCAGCCACACCGACACACACAAAGCGCACACACACACACGTCCGTACGAAACACGCTGACAGCTGTCAAAAATTGCGGATGGCGGATGCGGATGCGTATGTGAATGCGGATTCTACAGATGATGAGAAGGGGGAGTCATACAAATGCCGACGTTGAGCGGCGACCGGCAAGGATGCCAGAGTGCCACCAGAAGGAGCAGTAAGAACCAGCAGGCCTCTAAAATCTCCATGCGCTCACATAAAAAAATGCGAGTTTAATGTTCAGTCAAGTGCGTGAGTGAGACCGACGGCTGCTGCCTTGCTCTCTCTCTCACTCCCATGCCATATACTCTCCCGCTCGCACTCCCTTCGCGTATTTATCTTTTTCCCGTTGCCTTTGTTCTACGCTCTCAGTGCGTATGTGGCTGTGTGTGTGTGCAATGACAAATTTCTGTCATTGTCTTCGTGCAGCAGAAGGAGCAGCAACAAAACACAGAAGAAGAATCGCTAAGGAGCGCTTCCAGTTTCAGAGTTTCCTTTTTTATATGTTTTTTGGAGATTGGATGCTGGCCCAAGTCCCCGTTGCTGTTCTGTTAATTTGCATAATAAACGTTGATTTTGCAAAGAAACAAATTCCGGACCATATAACACGTGGCCAGAAATTCGATGATTTTTTACTTTCTGGCCCCGCTGGAACCAGCTGGCGGCTGACGGCGATGAAAACCGCCCAGCAAATCGCACAGAAACTCACTTAAATGGCACATGCAATTTTCTCCTACATTTGACAGCCAGCGTTCGGTTTAGTCCCGTTATTCGTTTCGTTATACCGCCGCGTTGTGTTCACAGGACCGCACAAGCTCAGACTGAAGCGCCGACGAGATGAAGGAAGCTGCGTGAAATAACTGAATCTTTTGAACTTGCGCGCGCATTTCAATTTGGGCCCACAAAGTCCACAATCCACAGGGCATAGTTTAAATCCACAAAGCGGCGAAGGTTAAGTCCTTTTTTTGCCTGCTCTCTTTTGTTCGTCTGCGCTCGGGTAAACGTACGAAGCGCTGGCTGAGAGCGGGCGAGATTGAGGCGGCGCAACAATGAAATGCTCGAAAGTCTCCAAAATGAACAGACCGTTTTAATAACTCGACGCGTTTCGCAAAACGTTTGCGATTACAATTCGCCGAAATTGAAAATAAAAACGAAAAGTAAACAATTAAACGATATCACATCACATTTCTGCCCCACATGGGGGATGAGTAATTTAACTGAAATAAATTTTACATTGAGGACCTAAGTTGCCTAAACAGCCAGCAATTGCCAATTGTAGGATTGGTAATCACAATCTTCATGATTTTGTAATAAAATAAGCTACCGTATTCAATCCTACCAATTCAACTTCTTGCAACCAACCAGCTAACTAAAACAAAAGCCTCTCCTTCCTCCACAAAACCAATCTCATATAAAAATTTAGTCCAGTCTAGCGGCCTTAGCAGCTAATGCTCTTAATTAATAGGTTAGCCCTAAGTTTGTAACCAATTGTTAACTGAATACTTTTTTGCACCTACCGATAGAATTATAATAGGATAATATTCTTGGTTCGGACTTACCCGCAGTTGAGGACACCCAGTTAGTTAGCTTTCTTCGCCACATCGCAGACTTGGCCGAGATTCATTGATGATTAAGTCCTTTCGAGTGCAGTTATTAACACACTTATTAACACAGGATTATTAACACACAATCGGGTGATCGGGTGGAAAGCCGCGATAAGCCTAAGGCTGCTGCGGCGATTCGCCTCTATTTATAGGTTTGAGAGATGGAGAGGGAGATGGATAGTTCGAGAGAGAGAGAGAGAAACAGAGATAGACAGATAAAGAGATAATAAGAGAGAGAGCGAGAGAGAGAGATTAATAGAGAGACTTTTTCTGTCTCTTGATCTATATTTCTTTAACTCTCCCTCATTATTTCTATCTATTTATCTCTATCTATCTATCTATCTCTCTTTCTATCTCGCTCTCACTTTCTCTCCCTCTCTCTCTCTCTCTCTCTTACTATTTATCTCTATGTTTCTCTATCTCTCTCGATCTACCCATCTCCCTCTCTCTTCATCTCTCACACCTATAAATAGAGGCGACTCGACGCAGCAGCCTCAATCTGTCCGCGGCTTTTAACCCGTTCACCCAACTGTTACTAATGTGTTAATAATCCTGTGCTAATAAGTGTGTTAATAACTCCACTCGGAAGGACTTAATCATTAATGAATCTCGGCGAAGTCTGCGATGTGGCGATGAAAGGTAACCGGGTGTCCTCAACTGCGGGTAAGTCAGAACCAAGACTATTATCCTTTATCGTATATATAAAGCTGAAAGCACCGATCGGAAAGAGCAAAAAAAGTATTTATTTACATAAAGCTAAGCAATTGGTTTCAAACTAAGGGCTAACTTATTAATTAAGATAATTAGCTGCTATGGGTTACCGGTCGACTGGACTAAATTTATATATGAGATTGGTTTTGTGGAGAAAGGAGAGGCTTTTCTTTGAGTTTGCTGTTGGGTTGGCTAGGAGTTTGATTGATAGGATTGGATACAGTACCTTAGGGACAATTATTATTCTAAAACGAAACATCAATGGGATAACGGACATTGTTTTTCAAAAATTGTCGATTGTCAACAAAGTATGCCCGCATTTTTCCGTTGCGAAACAGATTTAAGAACTAGATACCGTGCTTTAAATAAAACTTATAATGATTACGTTATCTGATATGTTTAATCAAGTCAATTGCTGGTCACACTGGAGACGTAACGCGTCGTTGTCAAATAGTGTGCCTGCCCTACTGTCCTGAAAAAATCCGCCATTTTCTCGACAATTGCTTAGGCCTTTCCGTCAGATTTTTGTGTGGGCACACTTGCGACCATCTTTGTGAAAAAAAGGAAGTCGATGAGGAATTGTCCAATTACTTCCGCGGCGAAAAGTTAAAACCCATTAAGATGTCGATGATTTCTGCCCGCCTGGCGTCCTCGGTCGCCCGCAACCTGCCCAAGGCTGCCACTCAGGTATTAACCAACGAATTTAACGAAAAAAATAGCACCGAAAAAGTGTGCAAAAAAAGATGTCATACATAACCGAATCGATGGGTGGCAAGTATTTGCGAAAGAAAAAGTGCAGCGTGCTCCAAAAGTTATACAAACAGATGGATAACAGCTTTAGTTTGTTTAGCTGACAAGTTATTGCAGATTTTGCAGTGAATTAGCAAGAACTTGGTTACGCAATGCGGCGGATTATAAAGCGGCCGCCGAGATTGGTTGGTTGCCAGGTTACATAACCAGTGAGAGCCGAAATTTGCTACCAAGAAGTGTATAGTTTTTGGTTAAATTGCGAGCACTAGAAGGTGAAAAGCGCTGCATAAACCTTGTTATTGTGCTAAGATTACATAATTATGGTTTTGGCCGAGCGGCCCATGGGATCAAGTTTGAGGTTATGTCCGGCGACCAAGCAAGTGGTGAAGGTGGATTGAGTGAAAAGCAGGGTGTTTCCGACAGCCAGACACCCTGCCAAATATACCTTTAATTTTTTTATGCGTAGGTGGGGGTCAGGTGCGATTCCAGATAGATGCTACACTTTGATTATCCAATAAGTTGCCTTACATAATCTAATATTATTATTCCATCTCTTTTCACAGGCCGCCTGCAAGGCTGCTTATCCCGCCGCCAGCCTCGCTGCCCGCAAATTCCATGTGGCCAGCTCGCAGCGCAGCGCCGAGATCTCCAACATCCTGGAGGAGCGCATCCTGGGCGTTGCCCCCAAGGCTGACCTGGAGGAAACCGGCCGTGTGCTGAGCATCGGTGATGGTATCGCTCGCGTCTATGGCCTGAACAACATCCAGGCCGATGAGATGGTGGAATTCTCCTCCGGACTGAAGGGCATGGCCCTTAACTTGGAGCCCGACAACGTTGGTGTGGTGGTCTTCGGTAACGATAAGCTTATCAAGCAGGGCGATATCGTCAAGCGTACCGGCGCCATTGTGGATGTCCCTGTCGGTGATGAGCTGCTGGGTCGCGTCGTCGATGCCCTGGGTAATGCCATTGACGGCAAGGGCGCCATCAACACCAAGGATCGTTTCCGTGTTGGTATCAAGGCCCCCGGCATCATCCCCCGTGTGTCTGTGCGCGAGCCCATGCAGACCGGTATCAAGGCCGTCGACTCCCTGGTGCCCATCGGCCGTGGTCAGCGTGAGCTGATCATTGGCGATCGTCAGACTGGGTAAGTATCATTAGCCAACTCCTCCGCGAATGGATGATTAGACCAGGTTGGGACTACCAACTAACGCATTTTTTTTATTTATTAAATGTGTAGTAAGACCGCTCTGGCTATCGACACCATCATCAACCAGAAGCGTTTCAACGAGGCCCAGGATGAGTCAAAGAAGCTGTACTGCATCTACGTCGCTATTGGCCAGAAGCGTTCCACCGTCGCCCAGATTGTGAAGCGTCTGACCGACTCCGGTGCCATGGGTTACTCCGTGATTGTGTCTGCCACTGCCTCCGATGCCGCTCCCCTGCAGTACTTGGCTCCCTACTCCGGCTGCGCCATGGGCGAGTACTTCCGCGACAAGGGCAAGCACGCCCTGATCATCTACGATGATTTGTCCAAGCAGGCCGTGGCCTACCGTCAGATGTCCCTGCTGCTGCGTCGTCCCCCAGGTCGTGAGGCCTACCCCGGTGATGTGTTCTACCTGCATTCGCGTCTGCTTGAGCGTGCCGCCAAGATGTCGCCCGCCATGGGCGGTGGCTCCCTGACCGCTCTGCCCGTGATCGAGACCCAGGCTGGTGATGTGTCCGCCTACATTCCAACCAACGTCATCTCGATTACCGATGGACAGATCTTCTTGGAGACTGAGTTGTTCTACAAGGGTATCCGCCCGGCCATTAACGTCGGTCTGTCCGTGTCCCGTGTGGGCTCTGCTGCCCAGACCAAGGCCATGAAGCAGGTCGCTGGTTCCATGAAGTTGGAGTTGGCCCAGTACCGTGAGGTCGCCGCCTTCGCCCAGTTCGGTTCCGATCTGGATGCCGCCACCCAGCAGCTGCTGAACCGTGGTGTGCGCCTTACTGAGCTGCTCAAGCAGGGACAGTATGTGCCCATGTCCATTGAGGATCAGGTGCGTATGCAGTAGGATAAGCTAAACGTTTGATTTATCCATGGTCATAATTTAAAAAGAAAAGATAAAAGTTGTTTATGGATTTTCAACATTTTGCCAAAACACTTCTAATGCCCTTCTTCCGTTTACTCCCAGGTTGCTGTCATCTACTGCGGTGTGCGTGGTCATCTGGACAAGATGGATCCCGCCAAGATCACCAAGTTCGAGAAGGAGTTCTTGCAGCACATCAAGACCTCCGAGCAGGCTCTGCTCGACACCATTGCCAAGGACGGCCAGATCTCCGAGGCGTCCGATGCCAAGCTGAAGGATATCGTCTCCAAGTTCTTGTCTACCTTCCAGGGTTAAGCAGCAATTACATGAAGAAAAATAAGGCAGTCGCGTGCGCAATTAACATCTCCGAGATGGCATGAATAACGCCGCCGTCCCTGCGCTCGTCATATACAAGAAAAATTTAACAACTTAAAGCTTAAGATAAAACAGAAATTATAAACAAAAACAAGAGAAAACTCCTTTGCACATTCATGTTTTCCTGCGTCTCCCGCCGGGAATTCCATCTGATCCGTTGTCCCACGCCACCATGCCGCTAAATCTTGGGAGAGAGAGAGCAGGCGTAGGCGTCGGATTGGATGGTGAGTTCTGGTCGGATCCAGTTTCGAATTTCAGCGAAATATCCGTGTGGTTCCTCCTCCTTAAACGATAGATAATCCCCCCGTTGTTCTTCTACACTTACATTGTAATCAATATTTGAAATATTGTAATCGAGAATAGTCGAAATACTGTCTGTGGATGATTGTGAAACGATGATGAATTAAAAACGATACTAAATTATACTCTACACGGATTTACATGTTTCTTCTTTGCTGGGAAGTTAAGCTGGTAAATGTTTATAATGATTAATTTAAACCGATTTTGTTGAACGAAACAACATTCACTCATATATTCAAAGCATAGTTCAAATGTGGAACCGGCGAATAAGCCGCCTTCATAAAATATGTGTTCTAAATAAATATTAGTCATATTCCAATTATTACGGTTTGTGCAAGCTAGCTTCCTTCTGCAAATATTACATAAATATGTGTAAATTTATACATATCCACAATGTAGTTAAAGGAAGGAAAAGAAAACAGTATCTTTAACTACATTCTTTCTTTTCTTCCGCAAAGGAATCAATAAACCAGGTACTCACTCCTAACTAAGGACCAATTGCCGGCAGGAGTTCCCTGAACTAATCTTGGTCTTGGCACTCAGCTGATCCGCCAGCCGGCGGGCAGATGTCTGCAATTCTCGTCCCTTTGCTTAACCCCCTGACCCTTGTGCGAATTTGCCACCCCTCGCTGGGCTACCTGAGCGATTGGCTGTAGTCCAAGGAGTAAGGAGCAGGAGCCAGATAAAGAACCCGGTGATTCAAAGTGCTTTGTGTTGTGCATATTTGGTTAACAGCTACCCAGAAACGAGAGCAAGAAACCCCCAAAAAGACCAAAACCGGCAAGGGCGGCCCAACAATCAAGACCCAAAAAAACAGTAAACTCAAATTATACGGCCCGAACTTTTTATGACGCCCATTGCCGCTGGCAGTCAGCATAAAATGTGCCAAAAGGGAGGAGCTCAAAGGGGGGCGCAAAGAAAAATTACTTTCCTTTTTATTACATTTGTTTGACCGTAAAAGTGTCGAAATTATTTGAGATGCACAAAAACAGAAATTAATGAGAGTCATAAAACCGTCAAACTTAAATTTCGAACAGGCGCTCAGCAAAGAGAACAAGCAAAACACAAGCAAAAGCAACACGCGCGTCTCGACGACGTGATGCCCTGTGGGTTCAATAGTTTTTTTATTAGTAGCTTATATATGAATTTAAGTTAAATTTTATATTATTCATAAAAATGTTATTTAGTTTTTAATTCATATTTAATTTTTTGGTATTGGAAAATTTGAACAGAAAAACAAAAGCCTTTATTTTTAATTCTTACATTTTTATATAGGCGATAGGCATTGTCAAAAATCATTGTGTCAAAGGTAACAGGAAAAACAATTATTTATACGGTAGAAACGTATTTTTTTAAGTTCGATATACCTTCAGTTCTATGTATAATGGGTATTAAAAGAGAGAGGAGACACCCCCACTCATACACACGAAAGTCAGACAGCGACAGTAGCACATACACACAGCCACGTGGTTGGGCAATTACCGTTGCCCATGGAACAGGGCACACATAAAGAGGAACGAGGAAGCGAAAAGAACGGCTGAGGAGTACATCACTGACCTGCGATCGCAAAGATGACCTTTCCGGTGTCTATATTATATCTAGGTATAGCAGTTTGTATGTCTGCTTTGTGTATTCAGGATTAATAAGGGAAAAGGACAAAAGGAAACAGGGAACACTGTCCTTGGCAAGGGGTCTCCGTCTGGTCCTGATTTTTCGGTATGGGGTGTAGAAAATTTCTCACACTCATCAGCTCTCAAAGGAACTTAGTTCTGAATGTTCCTTTACATACCATGTGTTCATTACGAAAGAAATAATTTAAAAATCACCATATTTCCATATAAAATTCACAAAACTTTATTTGTTATATGTATGGGATCAGAGACAGTTTCGAAAACATCAAAGTTGTTAAAAAACCGCTTATTATTGCTTATTTCTAGGTAAACAATAAACCTAATTTATGATGCATTTTTGTATGAAATGTGCAAAATACATAAATATAAATTACAAATAATCTAGTCTCATCGTTATTTTGGGAGTTATGTGAATATCATTTTGCACAAGTTTTGGATTTATTCTTAGAACGTAGAACGAACAATTTCCCATCGAAATTAAAAACTAAAATACAAATACGTGTAGTTATTGGGAATATAAAATATAGTGCTTGGAGAGACAACGCCGATGTGTTCGGCCAGCAAATGAACTCGTTGCCCACTCTCTCTCGGTGTCCACCGCACCGCCACTCGCTCCCCACTGAGAAATTGTCCCAGCGGGAGGAACAGGCGGGCGTCCAGTCTCCGGCTTCCAGTCAGCCTTTCCGGGTGGAAAGACTCGCTGCCAATGGCCAGCTCACGAGCCACTTGTGCACAGGGGGCAAAGGTGCTGGAGCTTGCCCTTGGCAGCGGGGGAATACTGCATTAAGGGACTCCAGCAGATTGCGATGATTTGAGGATTGATTACGAGATGTTGGTGATGATGATTACAACTACGGGTATTTCACAATTGTAACGAACACGAAACGAACAGAATACGAAATACGCTACAAATTTAAAAATGAAAACAAATTAAACTATACTACGTAGTCTGGTGTGTTGTGGCGGTGTCTGGTTGTCAGACTACTTCCGCAGGCTCTGGCCTATTATAGAGTCTAGCAGTGGGCCGCTCAGCTCCGGTCGCAGCGCAATCTTCTGGAACTTGCTACCCTGGTATTTGTTGTAAATGGCCTTCAGCTTGGCCTGGGGTGCTTCCCGGGCCAGTTTTGCAATTTGCCTGGTGATGGGTCGCAAATGGGCGGCAGAGTACCGCGAATAGAAGGACAGAGTGGCCGTCCAGTGCCGGTCGTTGAATCCCGTGGCAGCCCGGTAGTTTCCATTCAGCAAGTGCAGCGACAAGAACAGCGAGGCGGCGGCAATCTATTAAGGAAAAAGTTATGTTATGATTTTGTAAGTTAGATGTTTATTTAACACAACCCACTTCCGAGGGCTTGTAGCTAGCAAGATCGTAGTCCACGGCAGCCAACTCGATAAAGTACTTGGCCATGGCATGGTGTTCATCCTCTGCAGCGGCAGCTTTCGAGTAGCGACGCAAAAAGTGGATCGGCAGCGGACGCGACAAGTTGCATTCGATGGCCTTGAAGATCTGCAGCTCCATCTGGCGGATCTGGCGGCCCGTGTACGTGTCATCGGTGATAAAGACAAAATCTCCGATCGCCGGCGGAAACAGCTCCTCGTACTTGGTGGCTATAAAGAGAGCTGTGACACCCACCAACTGCAAATAGGTGCGTTTGGTGTCCTTGACCACCTGCAGGTAGCGATCAATGATGGCCACCGCCAGCTGGAAGGTCTCTGCGGCCAGGTGGAACTGAAGGTGAACCTCGTTGATCCAGTCGATCAACACAGCTCGCATTTTATGCGACACTTCCTTCTGACCCGCCAAGTGATCCTTGAAGATGGGCTGCTCCTTCTCCACCTGGTACAGATAGTCATAGATATCGTTTACATATTCAGAAACCAGAACCAGGTTCTCTTTGTCATTTGCGTCGATATCCTCTACTCCCTCCAATCTTTTGGTCGACAGCGAGATAGCTGCGGTGGGTATCGTGGTGGCAGCAGGAGCTTTCGCTGAGCTTGTGATAGCCGGACCCTTGAGGAAGGCCAACACTCCCGATTCCTTCTTTACTTCAGGTTCCTTTTTAACAGCAGCTGCCACAGGCTCCCGACGAATCCCAGAGACACCCATCACTGGCTTCGCCAAGGCGGCACGTAACTTGGTCAGCGATTTCTTCGACAGATTGCTATCCTCACGCTTTAAGGTTGGCTCATTTACGTTCTCATTGGAGCTAGCCTTGGCTGTGAGATTATGGGGATTGCACAAAAAATGTTAATTAGACTTTTATACTATATCCTAGGCCAAGATTCGTTCGGCTTAATAATAGTACTTACCCTTGGCGGGTTCAACAGCAGCTTTCACCGCAATTGGATTGCGAACCGAATTTGAACGCAAAACTACGGTGGCCTTCGAAGCAGCTCCATTCGTGCCCAGTGGCTCTTTCTTCCAGTGCGTGTCCACGCGAGCCTTGGCATTCCGCAGGGCATTGGCCAGCTTAAGGTCCTTAGTTCTAATAAAATTAAAATAGTCCTAAATAAATCTGAGTGGGCAAATGACTAGATGTTAACTCACTCTTTCTGGACCGCATCCTTGGCCGCGATGGCGCGGTTTAAACCACGATTTTGTAGGTCGCCTAAAGCGGCGCGTTTTGTATTCACCTCCTGCGAAGGTGCTGTCAATTTCTTTATTTGCACTTGGTTAATATTTTCCGAGGCGTTCTGAGAAAATATTTGGGAATTTACAGAGATGTAGTAAATATTTAAGCCTAACTACTTCTTTGGTTACATAAATTGAATATTTGTACTCTTGTAAGTAAAATTCAATATATTAAATATAATTTCCATATTACAAGACATCTATAATCCATAGAATATATACATATACATACATAGCACCCACGCCCCCGCCATTTTTTTGCAAAAGAACCGCAAGACTCTAATCGTTGTTTCAACTCTTCCTTGATTTACCAGGAAGAAAGCAGAGGACAATAATTAGCGGTGCAAGTACCGCAACTAGAAAATTGCGCCAAAATGTGACTACAGTAATAACAACAACACTCATGATAAACGGCACTCTTTCACCCCCCCCTTCACACGCGCTCTGCTCTCTCACTCTCTCTCAGTATCTCTCCGCCTGTTTCGTCCTCTCTTTTAATGTCCCTAGCCCACGCTGCAATGGCGTCTTTGAACCCGCTACTTTTCTAACTCTTCTATGATATCTATCCCGATTCTGGCTAAAGTTAATATAAAAGGTATGACTCACCTCATCGCCTCGCATTTTCAGAGTTGTGCCCACCATTTTGATTGGTTTTTTTAACTATACAAACACTAGTAACACAAAGGAGCAGACGCTTGATCGCTTTTTTCACTTGTTTTTTGAGCGCGTTTATTATTATATTGCAAAACTCGTGTTTTTTGTTTCGAAATGAAGTAGCTTGTGAACGAAGCCGAATAGATGTAAGTAATGCACAATTTTAAAATCAAATGTTGCTGAGATTGGTTATTGCTTCGACGAAAATCTGATCGCACGAAGCGGAGCGAAACGAAGCCAAGCTGCAGTTGAATTTGAATTTTGATGTGTGATGCGAGCTAGAGTTGGCCAGAGATCGATAGCACTATCGATAGCCCGATGTTTTACAGTGTGACCCTGGACCTAATGACAAACTGAGGGACTAGTTTGCGTATAATTAGACAGACGGACGTGGCTAGAACGACTCGGCTATTGCTGATCAAGAATATATATACTTTATCCGGTCGGAAATGTCTCCTTTACTGCGTTGCAAATTATAATACCTTGCAAGGGTATAAAAAGCTTAGAAAACAGCTAATTTATATAAAATAATATTGTGTATATTTTTTATCATTACAGACAAATATTATTAAGCATACAAAATAAATTCGAATAAATGAATAAATTCGTTAATATCTAGAGAATATTTAATACATCCTTAACAACATCCTTAAATACATCCTTACAATATTTCAAAACCAAGATCGGATTATAGTTTTAAAAAGGGTTTCGATGCTCAAATTCGCCACTTGAAAAATGTTCTATACGTCAGGTTTTCGAAATACTTAAACGTCGAAGTGCAAAAAAATCGGTTATTAGGTACATGGCTGTAACTTAAATTTTTTTTCGTAAAGATCCTAAAGTTGATTTCTTACCATCAATACTTTTTTAAAAAGAAAAAATAGCTAAAATGGCAACACGGTGTGGCCAAGGCGCAGTGGCTCCTCTCAACACAAAAGCGTTGCCAGACTAATCGGCTAACTTAAATATTTTTTTCGTAAAGATCTAGTTCATTTCATACCATCAATTAATTTTTAAAAATAACTTATTACCATTTTTCCTTCATTAAATTTTTCTGCGTTTTCTTCTAAGAATTTCTTGGTAAGTCCTAGTTAGTCTTATAGTTTTTCCCTTTTGTATATTTGCCAACCGAAAAGAACAAACCGACTTCAGTTGTAAAATAGTTTAAAAACCTCACGATTTGTAAGTTTTATATAGATTTATTGATTTTTAACCTATTTAGTTGTAATAACGTTTTCGAATTCATTTAATTGACATTTGATTATTGCAGTCTAATCAATACAATTTATTTCTGTTTCACTCTATCAGTGTTAACTTGCAAACAATAATCTTCTTAAAAATTTTGTGTTTATAGATAGATAAAAAATCAAATCAAATCAATAAATTAAAAATAAAGGAAAAAAAGTATTTTCTGTTGCTAATTAAATTTTAATAAAAACCGCCTAATTTTCTTTAAATTTTGCCATTTTTTAAAATTTTATTTAGTTTATTTTCATTTATTAAGGCAATACGGCCGGAAGCCCCGGCCAAAGCTTGGCAGGAGCAAGCGAGAGAGAGCTAGAGCGCCAGAGGCTCTCCTTCGATCCCACCCACCACCCACTCCCATGAGAGAGAGTCAACAGATGAGAGTGACATGTATTTTACAGAATTGAGAGTAACAGAGTTTTGTCAGTAAATTCATGGAAGTTAACAGCGTTTTGTCAGTGAATTCATGGAGTAACAGAAGTTTGTCTGTGAAATCCTGGAAGTAACAGCATGTTGTCGGCGAATTCTTGGAAGTAACAGAGGAGCAAGAGAGAGTAACCTAGATCAGTGTTGCCCTTTTGGCGTGTCGATTTTTTTATGATTCAATGAAAGTGATACTATTAAGTATTTAAGTGAGATGTAGTAAAGCGTGATGTTTTTAAAAAGCTAAAATAAAAATGCATTTTGCTTTAAAGAAAGCTATATTCCCCGCTAGCCGCTAGTTTGCAATTTATCCCGCATTTTGCTTTTGAAAACCGCCAGATCTAAAGGGGAAATAGCTAAATTGGCAACGCTGGATGCGAGCTAGAGTTGGCCAGAGATCGATAGCACTATCGATAGCCCGATGTTTTACAGTGTGACCCTGGACCTAATGACACTGTTATAAACTCTTATAAATTGGGTTGTAAAACGTGGAAAGGTCTGGCAAGAAATTTTGGGAACTGTTATATGATAGGCTTTTATGTATTAAAACAACTAGGAATGATACAAAAACAAAATGTTCACTAATAGAATAAACACAGGGCTCGTTATGTTTGATAAATTTTAATATAGCCAGTCTACACCATCGACAGTCCTAAAAATTATATCGATAACAATACGAAAGCTTGCAGAATTTGATAAAAAAGTGAAATGCTTGAATTAGTGGATTTAAACCTCTTAAATCTATTAAGAGTGTCCAGACTCATGTAAATTCTCTCGTATAGACCCATTCTCTACTCGTATAAGCATCACAATTTTTTGGACAGCTATTTAGAGTTGTATTAAAACTGTTCTAATAAAAATTATTTTGGTATAAAAAATGGCAAAAATGTGTCATAATTTATCGATAGGCTTAGACCAAAACAGTGCCCCCCATAAGATTTAAATTTAAATTTAAAATGTAATCAACGGTTGAAAATTGTAACTGTTAAAAATGTATAATTCACAAATCTTGCAAAATGAAAAACTCCTCTAGCTGATTATATTTCTAGTTAGTTAGTTCTGGCTCTCAATTTAATTGTACGACTAGCTACAACTCTGCTTAGTGCAGCTTCTCTGACTCTAATAATTCTCCCTTTTAATTAAGACATTGCATCGGGTTGCATCAGGCATTGATTGCCTCAATTAAAAACTGATCACTTCAATTGGCTGTCTGTTTGGTTTGTTTGTTTTTGCGCCTCCCTGATTTGCATTCGCTGATTTAAGATTTCCTGCTGCCACAGGCCGCAGAACATCGAAACTCGTAGCGGAAATGCAGCATAATTCTTGCCTCTCCTCTGCCTTCCTTTTTTTTTGCTGATGATCAGTGTCAAGTTTTCGTCTGCTCCATCATTTTCAAGCACTTGACCACAAAACAATCGCCAAGTGTCTGCCTCTTTCCACTTTATCGCCTTAGTTTTTGCCAATGTTGTTTTTCTTCAGTAAGATCTTTAATTCTTTTTCTTTTCGGCCCTTTGCTCCGTCTTAACGGTTGAGGCATTCTTCTTCTCTTCTTCCGGCGCTCTGGCTCATTAGCATATATTTATGAGTTTGTTTTGCCTGGCGCACAACAACTCCCAGCCGCCGAAAAGCCAAGCCGAGCGAGAACGAAGCCCCTGCCGACGATCGTCGAGGGTGTGCATTGCTCCAAGTTATAGTATCGTGCTCCAAGTTTTCCGTGATTTTCACATTTCATTCGCAAAAGCGCGGCCGTCGCGAGTGGTTGTGTCGCTTCCCCCTTGCGTCGCGATCTCCTTCGTTCTGACAAATCCTTCGAAAAGCCATCGATCGCATTGACCTCCGGCCAGAATTTAGTGCTTTAAACGGTCGCCTATTTTCGTTGTGATTTATGGATTTGAATGGCGTAGCTAAATATATATAACATTTGTTTCGGATATGAACCAGAAGAGCGTTATGCTCCAAAGCCGATGATCTATATGGGAGCCGGGGCCGTGTGTGTGCGTGTGTGTTGTATGCTGCTTAATTGTTCGCTGGCGTTTAAATAAAAATAAGTGCGTTTAAATGTGCAAAACAAAAGTCTGGCATTATTGTACTTTATATATTGGCGATCAGTGAGCGAGGCGCAGTTGGAAAAGAGCCTTTTCAAGCACCATTTCAGCCTTATCTCGAGTGCTTCGGATTAATAAGGAAGAACTTAGGCAACAAACTGTGGCCGTAAAGCCGAGATAAAGGCAAAAAAGTAAACTAGAGTGGAGGAGAGCAGCGCCAAAGTGGCCCAAACAACAAATGACTCGTAATGCAATGCCTGGGCAATTAATTAGTGCATAAACAGTTAAATTAACTGCCGGTGCAACACGCGCGTTCACTTTTCTCACTCTCTATATACTACTATATACATAGGTATCTCGAGAAATCGGGCTAGGGAGTCTACCAGCGCTCGCAAAATGTAACTGCACACACAAGAAGCCACAAATTATGACGCAAAATACCGAATTCGGTATAGCGAACCCCGAGGAATAAAAATATTTGCAATTTATGCAACATTCGTCGCATCGCCTGGCTGTTGCAGCAACAAAAAGAGCGATTAGCTTCGAGCATTACAACAATACAGCCAGACAGCCAGAAAAATCACAGAAATTCGCGGCGCACTTCTGTTGTCACCGTCAACGCATCGTTATGAGTGCCGCCACCTCAGCAATTGGGTCTAATCGGCATCGTCGTTTGGCTTTAATGGTTTTGACCACCTTGTGGCTGCTAATCGATGCGAACGCCTCCGCTGCTGCCACTGGGCAAAAATCCGTCAACATCGAGCTGCGACGCAAGAGGAGCTTACATTACAATGGCATTGAGGTGAGTCCCGATATCAATCAAAACTTGAACAAGGCCATAGGTCTTTGTATTTTTAATTGCCAATTGCAGCTGGGGTTTTGATTTTGTGGAAAACGAGAAATCCATTATGATTAAATTATTATGTTTACTCAAAAGTACTTAGAAGGAGCGAAAGTTGTATTTTTAAAATGATTTCTTATTTTAATTTACATTAATCTCAGCTAGAAACTATTTTATTTCTTTGTACGTTATTTAGAAATTGTCTTAATTTGCTGTCAATTTGCTGGTTTAACTTTCTTACCTACATACATTGTATTTCTTGAGATTTATTTCTGTATAATATTTCAGTCTTTTAAAAAATCGAAAAGAAATCTCTTCGGAAATGCTATTTAACTTATAAATATACTTATTGCATTCTTCTTAAATAGGATACGTCTCATAAGATATTTTTTTAAACACTTAATGCCACGGACGTGACTTCCATTATCAATCAATAGTTGTTCTTGGCCTCATTGTCGCGCGATATGTGATATGTGATATATCTTTGTGAGCTTACACTCAAACACACGATTGAAAAACGCATAAAATGAATCAAAGCTAAGAAAAAATTTTAGAATATCATAACCATTTTGGCAACCTTTTCTTACAACAAAATTAATATACTATTTAATTAATTTATTAACACATTTTTTACTTGTCAGTTTTATACTAGAAAAAATGATATTTACTCTAAGAATCTTATGCTACGGGTATTTTTAAATTATAAACTTTTTTATTTAAAAGAATAAATAGTCTTCAATTTCATGAAAAATATATTTTAAATTTAAAAAAAGTCTATAAAGAAAAACACAAATCCGTAAAGATGTAGGAAACCTTAACGTATAATAATAAATATATTTTCTTTAACTCACTTTTTTAAACTTTTGTAAAATGTAGATTTTTCTATTTTCCCAGTGAATCTGTTCAGGAAATGATTGTCGATATAAATCACTTAAGAAAACCAATAAACAATATTGCCCGAGTGTAGACGTTCTTGAAAGTCATACGCTTAACCCATATAGCGAAAACAGGTGATCATCGTCCAGCCACACATCATGCTTCAGGTGACAATAAAGAAGCTAAAAAATCGCCATGTAGACAGAACACGGACACGAAAAAAAAAGAAAACACATTGTCTCTGACTCAACTTGGGTTGTGCCAAGCTAAGCAAAAAATATAGTTGAAGTTCCGGGGCAAAATCGGGGGCTATGTGTAGAACAGGGAGGCGTTGAATGACCTCTGCAGAATTGGGCGGCTTGGAAAACGTTTTCGTAATTTGAGACCGGCAACCTAATAAACATAAGCCAGTCGACAACAAGTCGAATTACACATGTCTTCCCTAAAATTACCCCTCCCGTTATACCCTCTATTTCATATATATTTTTATGATTTAAATTCGAGCCTTGGCGGACGTCGCAGCGTCTTTTTGGAGGAATGCATCACATGATTACGGGGAATTGCAATCCATCTGTACACCAGCTGGCGACTGCAGCTGCCCCGAACTCCCATGGGATTCTCAGCTGGGAACTAACAGAAAAATCTGATTGGCGGAGTCCAGCTTTCTGCTTTTGTTAGCCAAGTTATTGACCCTTTAGAATCGTTGGCTCGGTTACGCTGTTGATTATGTGATTTCCTTTCAGCCGCCTGCAAAATTGGCCCGAAGACAATTTTCTGTGATATAATTTCCACGTGTTTGTTTCTAGTTTTCGCTATTTTCCCCCTTTTTATTTTTCTTTCTGGCTCTTCTTTTATTTATTTTCTATTTTTTGCGCTCATTGTGCCCACGGGTCACGCAAAATTTCATCACATAATCAGCGCCGCTCGGCGGGGGCGATTAGAGTGAGCATATATGCTTGCATTTTCCACTCCGCCTTTCCCCCTTTTTCCAGCCGGTGTTTTTGTCACAGGTTATTGTTGCTCTCCGTGCTTTTCCGGGGCTTTTCATGTTGATTTGGTCCTATTATGCTGTGCCCTTGCAGCCAATTAGTGTCCATTTCATTGAGCATTGTTTGCCATTCGATAAAGTTCAGCGACAAAGTTTCGTAAGACCGGAGATCGGGAAATGCTATAGCTTTTGCAAAGGGTTCGTTGCTGTAATCTTTCAGAGCTATTTATTTGTACTTGGGAAAACATATTTGTTTTGTTTTTGCAGCACTTTAGTTGAGTCAATAATAAACAAGACGCAAAATTAATAATAAAGTTTAGTTTGTAAATCATGGAAATCGGTAAAAATAGGTTTAGTGTTTTAGAGAATTTTATTAATTAACTAATTAATTTTGTATATACTATATGTTATAGGTTTTAAGAAGGCACAACATTAATTAATGGAACCGAAGCACATCGAAAATTGAAGTAGAAAAAGTAACATTTAAGGGCACTTGAACTCAATAAAACATTAATTCAAGTTCATCATTAAAAGGCCCAAGTAATTCGGTTTTTGTGAGTTTTTTTTTCTTGGCTGAGGTCACTTAAACAGACCTCTTAAACTTTTTAAAAGTCCCAAGTAAACCTATACACCACCTATAAATATAAATATATAAAGTAGAAAGAATGAACCTCTAAAGCACCCAAAAAATCATTCTTTAAAATGTAATTTAAAATACCTTAGCGTTAAACGACCAGACACGCCCCTTTTTTACACAAAAACTTACAATGTTGGTAATAAACATCAGCCACAACGGCAATTTGTAACACCTTCTCCTCGCGAGAGGCGGAGTTTCGATCCGAAAAGCAGAAACGCTCTTCACGCTTCGCCGGCCGCAAACGCGCTTTTCCACCAAATAGAAAAATCCAAATAAAACCGAATGAAAACTGTTACAACAAATTAAATTAAATAATCGCGCAAATAGGCGCACACGCACCGCAGATATATGGATCAGTCTGGGATATATACATACATTAGCCGAGTTGTGGTGTTGCATCAACCTTTCCACTGATGACCCCGGCACCGCAGCAGCTGTTTGGAGTTGTCTAATTGGGGCTTTCTTTCGAGGTACAAATTTTCCATTGTGTCTGAGTGAAAGTATTTTATTTTTTTTGTCTTACCTTTGAGGAAAATAAAAAAACCCTTCTCCGTGGGTGCTCGCATCTGTTTTGGTCTGTTTAACGCTTTGCTGGCCATGTTACACTTTCCGCTTTGCATATTAAGCCTTCATCTATCTGTGCTCTTTCTCTTTTCATATATATCCCCCATTATCCCCACTGCAGCTGGACGAGAATGCTCTACTGGGCCAGCTGAGGGAACACGAGAGGGCCCTGATCTTTGGCTCACGATCTGGGGAAGAGGGTAAGTGTTGGCCCGCCGGGCACTGACTTGTAAAGATTCTTAACTCTGACCCATAAAACTAGATATTGAGGGCGGATACTGCACAGAGGAAAAGTAAGGTTTTACTTGGCTTCTTAATTAATTGTTCAAGGAGAGTATTAAGTTCCACTTTTGTGTACAAATTGATATATTTTTCGGGGTTAATTAATTTCGGGGTTAATTTCCTTTAATAAGTACCTACTTTGCTAACTTATTTTCTCTCTGTGCATGTTAAAGTCTTTTAGCCATGACCCATAACCAAAAGTGCAACGTGTCATTAGGCTGGCAGCCCCCAAAAACATCAACAACTGCAATCAATGAATGTTAAACTTGAACTGTTAACTTGGAGGTGTTTTTGGGGAAAGGAGAGAAAAGAGGGTGCTGAGTTTCCCAGGGCTCGAAGGGGCGTGGAAATCTGCACAGTTGTTGGCATTGATTCATGGCAGGCATTTATGTTGTTTGTTTACCTGGCAGCACTCGATTTTAAGCTCGTGCACTTGGCGCGTCAGGAGGAGCATCCACTGGAGGAGAATGCCCAGGTGGAGGTGAAGGAGGGGATCCCCCCGAGAGGACGTCAGCGCCGCAGCTTGCCAGCAGAACAACAAGGTGAATGAAAAATAGCTCAAGTGCCAATACCGAATCCGTATTCGAATTTAAATCGAAATCCAGAGAGCGCGAAATCCACATCTGCCAGCAGCAGTTCGTGCTGCTCCAGTTGCGGTCATTATTATGCGCAAATGTTTAATTAATTCAAATGCATTCGACAGATGATGATGACTCCGAGGCAGTGGAGGCCAGGTTGCAGCTGCAGCAGTCGCCGCAGCTGATCGACGACGCCTTCATCTTCATCCGGCGCACCGAAAATGGGACACAGTTCGTGGATCATTCGCCGCAGCTGCTGAAGCGCCTGGAGCAATGCTTCTACCGGAGTCCAGCGGCTGCTCTCGATCTCTGCGAGCCGGGCAGTGTGGTGGGTGCTGGTTTTTCCCTTATCCCCAACGACTAATAACATTGTTCACGCCTTGACTCCTCATAGCGTGGCGTGTTCCAGCAGAATGCCAGCGACTTTGTGATCCAACCGCTACCCCCGCGCTTCGGCAGCGGCGCCCATGTGCTCTACGAGGCGCGGGTGGACAGGAGCGGCACTGGTGGGGTGTCGTCGAGGCGGATTAATGACGGGACGCCGCCACCGTTAGACAGCCAGTTGCAGTTCGAGCCCGATGCGGAGGAGTTCAACGAACCGAGGAGGCGTCTGCGGGCCCAGTCGCCGCTCAGATTGCGCTTTCAGCCACGACACCATCATTCGCATCATAGTCATCACCACTCGCAGCCGAGGCATCGGCGGAGGACGCGCCGCTACATTGGGAATCCACCGCGCTCCCGCTGGTCGGATATTCCGGATGAGCTCTTCATCGAAACGGCCATCTTCGTGGACAGCGACCTCTATGCGCACATGCAGCGCAATTTCCCCACCGACACGGATGGCAAGGTGATCAGCTTTGTTCTGGCCATGATCAATGGGGTGCAGCTCCTCTATCATCATCCCACGCTGGGTCGTCGCATCAACTTTGTGCTGAAGCGCCTGGAGATCTGGAAGTCGAGGGATCCACCGGGACTGTCTCGCTCCAGGGATGTGGACAAGTACCTGAACACCTTCTGCAAGTGGCAGGAGAAAATGAATCCCTACTCCGATGCCGATCCCTTGCATTATGATCACGCCCTGGTCCTCACCGGCATGGATCTGGTGACCTTCGAAATCGGCAAGGCCAATAGCCAAGTGGTGGGCATGGCCACAGTGAATGGCATGTGCACCTCGATATACTCCTGCACGATCAACGAGGCCAAGCACTTCGAGAGCGTCTTTGTGGTGGCCCACGAAATTGGACACAAGTAAGAGTTGGAGGATTTCTGGAGGAATCCCTATTAACTATTGCCACATTTTCAGCTTGGGAATGAGGCACGATGCCAAGGAGATCAGCTGTGATCCCACGATGCATATTATGTCCCCCAAATTGGGCAGTGGCAAGGTCACCTGGTCCAAGTGCTCAAGGACTTATCTCGAGGATTTTCTACAGTGAGTATAGGGGAGCTAATACCAAGTTGAAATAAAGAACAAACTAATGCTTAATTACAGGGACCCCCAGGCGGAGTGCCTCTTTGATCGCGGCCAGTTTGTGGCCAACTTGGACCACTCTGCCGGTGGCATCCTGCCAGGTGAACGCTTCAATGCCAATCAGCAGTGCATGCTGCGTTTCGGCAAGGACTTCAAGCAGGCCAGCAGTCAAAGCAGGATGGAGATCTGTCGGGATCTGCACTGCCGGCAGGATGGACTGCCCTGGACCTCGCATCCAGCGCTGGAGGGCACTGAGTGTGGCGATAATATGGTAGGTCGTGGTGTTGCCCAAGTTGCAAGATATTCTCATCAGCTCATCTTCCTTAGTGGTGTCGCGGTGGTACCTGTGAGGCTCGATCACGAAAATCCTGGACTCATGAGAACGTGGCTGAGCCCACGCACGAGAAGATCATCCGGCATGATCCCAACAGGATACCATCGCTGCTGCATGAACACAATCCGCTGGGCAACGAGCTGCCTGGTTCCCCTTCGAACTGGGGCGAATGGAGCGAGCCGAGTGCCTGTGAGTCGGGCTGCTTGTACGGCCAGTCGCATCGCCTCCTGGAGGGCAGCACCGGACTGAGGACCTTCAACCGCAGCTGCTTGAATTTCCCGGCTCGCTGCATGGGTCGGGATCTGCGGTTCGTGACCTGTCCATCGGCCCAGTGCCACAAGGTGCCGCTCCAGACGATCGGTGACTTTGCCACCAAGGTGTGCCTGCAGGCGAGGAAATCCGATCCTGAGCTCACCGGCGAGGGCCAGCAGCTGAGCACCACGCTGGAGGAGTCGTGCAAGATCTTCTGCCGCACCAGGAGCAATGGCACCAAGTCGCGTCGCTGGATCTTTCCCGATGGCACATCCTGCCGATCGAAGCAACACAAACCGGAGGATATTACCTATTGCATTGCCGGGCGTTGTGAGCGCTTTTCCTGCGACAATTCCACCACGAATTTCTTTAAGATGGACAGTGATTTCTGCGAGAGAAAGTCCGGCCGTCCGGTCAGGGATTCCTCGGATCAGGAAAGCAGGCAGGAGACGCCAAACAAGCGATATGCGGAGCGGCAGCAGGGAATCACGCCAAGGAGTCCTTACGAGAATGGTAAGAAGATTTTTAAGGGGTTTCAGCATATGCCTAATAACCGTTCCCCTTAATCCCGCAGAGGTGGCAAAGGGCGTTCCCCGTGGCAACCACATCAGTGCTCCACCTGCACCCTACAAGCGAAGGACCTACCCGAAGCCCTATCCTCCAGAGATATCCCGACCGCCGCCTCCTGCCTCTGCCTCGCTGATCGCCATCGATCGCAGCTCTTCGCCGGAGTCCGAGTGGATGGTGCATCCGGGCTGCCACTCCAACTGCATGACCGACTCGAAGGGCGTCCAGGGAGTGACATCCCGAGTGACGGGTGTGGAGAGCATTCGCCTGTGCTCGTACCGGGTCCAACCCTGCGAGCGTCTGCAGACCGCGACGGAGTTCGCTGAGCAAACCTGCGCTCGCTACCGCTCCAAGGTGCGGGGCTTATCAGGACGCGGGGCCCAGATCTGGCCCAGCATCGATGAGCCGGATCGCAGCTGCCGCGTGGGCTGCCAGGACGAGTACATCAAGTATCGCTACTACCTGGTCAACGGTCGGAATGGACAGTTTCCGCTGGGCACGCGCTGTTCGCAGGTGGGCAAGCGATATTGCGTATACGGCAGGTGTCTGGAGTTCGGCGATGATGACCTGCCCCTGGAGAAGACCCACATAAGCTTGGGTCGCCTAAGGTCGCGAAGGAGGAGGAGCATGGACTCTAATGATTTATTAAACATAACGCAGAGCCTTGAAGAAACACATTTAGGTGAGCTTTTCGAAACATGTATTGGTGTTGTATGTACTCTTATTATTTCTATATACTCCCCAGATATCTCTGATGAAAACAACGAATTCACCCAACCCATACACGTCTCCGCAGACGAACTGAGTAGCAACAGCCAATAGCCCATTAGCCTCCTGGCCACGATTCCCTTAGTCGATTAAGTTCTAAGTTCTAGATTAAGTTCTCAAGGCTGCCCCGAAAAAGAAAAACTGCCGGAGAAATATACATAAACGATTTAATCTTAAAAAACACAATATTGCAACTTGTCTATATATTTTTTCCAGATATAATATATAATTTTTTAGGCTTAATAATACTCTATCTTTGATTGGAAATCTTAAACCCCTTCAAAACTCAATAACCCATTTTAGTTTACCATTTTCTTTGACCTGTTTTTTGAGTAAATTGCCAATTTAATTTGCTGCAAAAACCCACTGACAGTTAATGATAGTAAAATTGAAAATTCCTTGACTGGAAGGAGTCCCCCTTAATTTATTTTTCAATATTGGCTACACACTCGAGGTGGCCCTACGCCCATTACTAATATTTCTGAGTGGGTTTTCCTTCCTACTTTTTTTTGGCGTTCGCATGCAAACGATGGCAGCAATTACCAATACTCGATACCGAAAAAAGGGTAACAGCAATCGCCCAAACATTGGCCCACAAACACACAGGTCCTGGGCCGTTGGTGTGCGTGAAGGAAAAAATTAGATAAAACACCTACGAAACGCTGAATATGCCGCAGTCTGCAAGGAAAGCGCGCGTCGTGCAAATCGAAACGAAACGAAAAACAAAGCCCCGAAAAATAGGAGAGCGGAAAAGCTGAAAGCGGAAAGCGACGGCAAATCGGAAAGTCGGAAAAAGCGGAAACGTTGGAAAAGAAGTGAAGTGTATGCAAGCAAGGCTGTGATTTGTGACTCGAGTGTGGAGTGTGGAGCGGCAGGGTCAAGACATATCCTTCCGGTCACGTCCTGTCAAGTTCAATGCACCTGCACCCGACGGCTGCACTTAGTGGAAAAAGGCAAAACCCCAACGCCTATGAATAATTCATAGATCGTTTATAAAGCCCGCCGTGAAGTGCCATCAAGCTGCCTAATTGGAGACAAATTTGTATGGAAACCTGACCACTTTTAACCTCAGACTAAGTGGCACTGACATTTGAATGCCTCCTTCGGGTACAATTAAAATTTAGGTCAACTCGAGGCCTGTTTTCGGGGGGCAGGAGTTGCGAAAAAACCTTGGAAGTCACTCACGCAGCTCCCTGGGGAAACTGTGTCAAGTTGGTCTTTAAATTTTGACCACACGCAAGTGCGTACAAGGGGGTCAGCCATTACTCATCCATCGGCGAGCACGTGCTGTCTTTGTACCGTCAGGACCTTGGGGCAGGACCCTTGGCCGGTTCCTTCATACAAATTTCCATACCCTTCCTGCTCCCATTTCGATAACATGCCCATTTCGAAGTCGAAAAATCGATTCACAGCTAATTGGTTTGTTTTCAACGCGTTTGTGCTAGCTTTTCCACTAGTTTTTTCTAGTTTTTGGGCACCTGTCCTGCAGCAGGCCATGTCCTGTCCACCAAAACAAGCCGAGTGCATTAGATGTCGTGGCCAATTGTAAAATAAATAAATAAAACATAAAACTCACCTGTGAGAGGCCCAGCAGCGGTGGCTCTCGGAACGCCCCCAAGCCGGGTTCTATTTTGTGTCGTTCTATTTTTCCTTTGGTTTTCCCCACCCGCAAGCCGATTTCCCGCATATTCCATTGAGTATGCACACACGCAAGGTCCTGACCAGTTGACCGGTTGAGAAATTGACCAGTTGAGCAGCTGAACAGGTGCAGTTGTCAGTCAGCTCAGACGTCGTTGAACTTGCCAGGACAACGGTTCAGCCCAGCGCTCCAGCTTTTGAATATTCATAAACGGGATTCCCGTTCAAGAAGGATTTTCCAGTGCCAAGTGAACAAAGCTAAACCATGAATCGCGACTGGGGCGATGTGCAGAGTCGCGGACTCTAAGAGTTTCCCCGAAAAACCTAAAGAAATATCAAGGAGTGAAAAAGAGGAATTAAGATGCCGCCGAAACGTCGAAGAAGGTTCCAGGGACTTTACTACCATTCATCGCCGCCGAAAGGTGAGTGCCACATATACATATTCATATATTCATTCATCCTAATTGAGGGAAATTGTGGTGACAACACGCCAAGGGAAAAGCTGTGAGGGTTTCCTTCATTTCTTTTTATTTCGGTGGCCAAAATTTGCATATTGCGTGCCGTTAAGGGTGTCAGCTCAACAAGTTACAATGCGAGGGGAGCTCCGCTGCTCCGTGGCTCCTAGCCTGGAGTCGTGGTGCGATTGCCACATTAAGTGGCAAACACTAATGCGCCATTTCCGTGGCAATTTCGAGCCCTTTTTATTGCCACTCAATCGCCGTGTGTGAGTTTGAGTGTTGTGGCATGGAATGGAAATTTAATGATTCACCTCGGCCACCTAATTTACATGTCACTACCTCAACTGCTTTCGTCCAGTGGCGGCCAGCAAGTAAGTCCTGCCACCACAAATTCCTCAAGGTGTGAGGCCCAAGAATAGCTAAGGTGAAGACCTTGACACATAAGGTAGGTGGGGGTGTCAAAGGGTCCAAGGAAAAGGGTAAATGGGAACCATTTCCATATGTCACAAGGGAATTTCCCTAGGATTAGTTGAGGTGATAAGTTGTATACCTAAGCTGGAGTACTTTGCAGTGAATTCTGTGGTGGAGACCTACGGTAGAGGACAATTTCCTTCTTCCAAAGTTCATGAAGAAACCTAAAAAACATATAGATAATTTTAAAGAACTTAAGGAAAACAGTTCTGTTTAAAATTTTCTTTATATTATTATAAAAGGAATATATTATTAAAACAGCACAAGTTTTAAGTGCATCAAGCCATGAACACTACATAAGAGCTTTTTCTATTATATTCTTCACAGGAAAATATATATAAATCTTATGAATAAAGCCTTAATAACAAGACAGTGGCAATTTATTATATATACACTTTTGCAGGGTATTATAATTTAAGTTAGAAGCTTCTATCAATATATTATTAATCAGCATCTACAGGAAATCTAGCCATGTGCGACAGAATTTTTTTTTACAAAATTTTGAAAGTTGTAACATCATTAAAATGATAAAAAATGAAAAAAAAAAAACATATTTCTTTGTTAAGTTTTAATGCCGTATGCAGATTTATTACACTAACAATGAATAAATGCTTTCATATTCGATATTTTATACATTTTTTGCATAGTTATTGAATTTTGAATTCGATTCCCTGATTTAATTGCAAACTGCTGGGGTATACAAACGGCTTCCCGATGTTAGCTTTCTTTCATATTTAATAATAATATTAAAAATGTTAATTAAACATAATTTCTTGAATATTATTTATCATTCTTCAACCTAATCCACATTTTTGAATTGATTTAAACGTTCTTTACTTTATAAAACTCTCACGCGAAAATGCAACATCTCTTAACTTTTTCTTTAAATTAAAACTAGTTCAATAACAATTAAATTACTTTATTTTTCTTGTGCAGTAAAATATTTCTTATATTCAACCGAGGAACCTAAAAGTGTGCTATAAAAATACCTCAAAATGCTTCCCCGCGGAATGCTAATCAAGTTCGAAATCAGCCAAATGGAAATTCTATTTCCACATATTTGTTTTGGCTAGGAGCTCTAATGAAAACGTTGACTTTCGGCTTTATATAACACCCACCGGCACACACACCCACACAGCTGAGGGTTATTTATTCATGTCAGAAGTTGGAAGACCGCGAACAGGACGCAATTATTCCTCCTGCCCTCTGTCGCTCTCCTTTGCTGCTTTCTGACCACAACACAGACCCGAATTCAACACCTTTCGATTTCGGCTTGGCCAAGAATTAGTTTGCCAACGCGGCTCAAGCTGGCCAGACGCGAGAAAAACAGGCATTAGGAATCGAAGTTGTGACAGAGCACAGCAATCGAGGAAAGTGAGTGGGCTCCAAGCAGGCGAAGTATTTACTGGCTCTGGGAAACTGTCACAAATCCATAGTCATAACTCCATATAGTATATTTCCATAGTGCATTTATTTCTGTAAATTCCAAAACCCGATTATATTGCAGTCATGCCGATGAATGGACAGGCAGGCGGACAAAATGGACGCAAGCGTCGCGATAATGAAGGTGCGTATTACAGAGTTCTGAATGGGGCGGCATCCCGGCTGCAGTTCCTCCTCCAACCAGAGCCGCTCCAGCTGTTCGGTTCCCAAATGCTGCACTTAATGATTCAGTAGTGGGCGGAAAGGTAACTTTTTAGCCTTCTGTGGAAGAAAGTTAGCGCCGTCGCCGACCTTGAAGCATTTCAAGTTGGCTAAAAAAGTTCCGCCGGCGGAAATTGTCTCAAGTTTCCACTAATGCCACTTTAAGCGAGAGGGCCCGGAGTCACAGAACTTGAACATTCATTGCATTTATTTTTGTTTTAATTTAGTTTTCAGTTCTTGGGGCTTCTTGGCTTCACTTTCCTTTTTTCGGCAAATTGCATGCAGACACGAACGAGGGCGCGAATGAAATGGAAATCGCAATAAGTTTAGGGATTGGAATCCGCGCTGGGAATCGGGGCTGGGATCAGGGGTGGGGCTGGCTCGAAATTAATTTGCACATTTTCAATTTCCCATTTTGTCGGCTAATAGATTTCTCGGTGAAGCTATCCACCATTCGGATCTGGATGCACGAGAAGGACATCGGCAAGCTCACTCGCATTTTGTGGGCGGGCCAAGGGAATCGCCTCAGCCAGCAGGCCAGCAACAATGGGCGGGTGAAGCGCTTCCTGGCCGCCGTTCCCCATGTCATGGTAAGGAAAACGCCCTTCCCCCATCCCCCAGCAGTTACTAGTTTCCCCCACCCACTCGTAGAATGCCATCAAGGATCTGCATCAGGCTGTCATAGATAACAATCTGGAGAATGTGCAATCGCATTTGGAGCCACCGGTGCCTAGTGCCCTGGTCACCTGCAAGGATGGCAACGGGCTCAATGTGATTCACAAGGCCGCTGGCCTAGGACACACCAAGATCCTGGAGTATCTGGTGGGCATTTGGCCGGAGGGTGCCCATGAGACGGACATCACGGGCAAGACGCCGCTCCACTGGGCCGCCAGTGCCAAGAACAACATGCGATGCTACACCCTGCTCACCCAAGCGGGCTGCGATGAGGAGGCCGTCGACTATGTGAGTGGCTAGTCTCCAGGGAATTTTTGGGTTTGAGTATATTTCTATCTATCTTGTACCATTTGTGATTGACCTTGGTCAAGCTGAGAGGCCTTGGCCAGTTTCTTGGCAGGCATATGCTAGCACAAGTAATAATACACCATAACCATTATTAAGGTATAGTTAGCTGACCTCTAAACACATATTTACACATGACAAATAACCTCGTTGTCCGAAAAGCTACTATTATCTCTGGTAGCCCCTTTTGTTAGGGTCTTTAGGAACCTAAAGACACCTCTTACTTTACTTAGAAAGAGTATTTAGTAGCTCCTCTTGCCCAGAAATCGATGGGGAGTAAGTGCACCTGGGCAGCAATTAAAATGATTCATTGCGGCAATTTCAGAAAATGAAGACACCTTCGTACTATCGCCACAAGCCGCACGAAATCGAGCGGGCCTTCCTGGTTTATGTGCCGGATGCGCCGCGTGTCTCCCCCGACAGCGTCACCGATTGGGAGGCCCTGAGTGATGAGTCTGGCGGTGACAGTGTCGCGGGTGGCGATTCCAGCTCCAAGGTGACTATATGGTTGGGTTTGGGGATTCCCCCGCCCTAATTGCTGCTACTTGTATACCCGCAGAAACTGGACATGAAGGTGGCGCCGGTGGGGAATGGTCGCAAGTCGCTGGACGACAGCCTTGAGAACACCTCGGAGCTGGACACCAACGATGGGTAAGTTGTGGGTGATTAGGATTCCAGGGAGAAGCTTCATGCGTGTTAGATCCGAGTCTTGGCTTAAGTTTGGCTGCCGCCTGCGCTACTGCCTCTTTTTGAGTTGTGTGTGTTTTTCGGTGGTGTTTGGTTTTTTTTTTTTATTTGGGTGGCATGGCTTTTTGAGAGAGAATCTTTTGCATTTTGAAATCGCAGTACGAGTGTCAATGAGGATGACGATCTGTCCAAGGCGGATGCGGAGCCGGAAGTGGAGGCCATTGCATCGCCATTGCAGCGCCGACCGGAAACGCCGGGCACCTTCAACACGATCAATGGCAACGGCAATGGCGATCCCGATGGCGACGACAGCAGCGAGGCCGAGGTAAGTCCTGCTGCCTTTTTGCTTTAGAACCCTCCCCCCTACCCCCTAACTTTCTTTTGGCTTTCGATGGTTTAGCTTTGGCTTTTGCTTGCACTATTCCGTAGGAGGCTTTCGGTGTTTTGCATAAATTAATGAATTAATGAAATACGTAAATAGCTTTTTCGGTGGTTTGGAGACTCTGTGAAAGTAAGCCATTGTCGGCTCCCGCTTTTCCCCCTCCCTCTCTCTCTCTCTCTCTCGCTCGGCACTGTGCGCTTTTTGTTTAGAAATCCTTTAACCCTGCTGTACATAGGCTGAGATCGAAGGACCGTAGAAAGAAACTGTTGAAACACTTTTGGAAAGCAATCAGTCGACAATTGTTTACTTTTACAGAATATTGCAAGAGCTATAAGCGCAGACGAAGGCGAAGGCGGAGAGAACGGAGGCGGAGATGCAGCGATCCTGGAGAATGGCAATAGTAACGAGGCGGAAGAGGAGAAGGAGGAGTCTCAGGCAGAGGAGGATGAGTTGCCGGCTGCGATCGACGGCGTTGAGGACACAGAGCAACCCGAAGAGTCGGCTACGGAGAGTGAGCTAGAAGGAAACAAAAAGACTGAAGTGGAACTGGAACCGGAAGAGGAGCTAGAAGAGGCTGCCCAGGAGAAGCCCGAAGAGGAGGAACCCGAGGAACCGGAGGACGTGGCTTTCGAAAGCAACGATGTGGAGACCCAAAACGAGGACGACAAAGAGAATGAGAACGAAAACGATGACGACGATGAGGTACAGATGGGCGTGCTCTAAGTGTCCTCGGGCCGTGTTTTGTAGTTTGTTCACGTTTTGTATGTGCCGTACGCTCAATCCCATTTTATCCCCTCGTCAATGTGAACCTGTAACATGAGAATCTAATTAAACGAAAAACCTTCAAAACCAATCGCGAAACCTATATATATATATATCTCAATGTCAATCAGCTGCAGCCGCAGGCACCCAAAAATTCCATTCATATCAATTTGTTTAAACACTGCAAGAGCCACAGCAAAGAGCAACTAACTTCAGCCGCAACGAAACTTTAGCAATCAACTTCAACTTCAAGCAAAAAGCCCGCTTAGATAGCCAACTAGCGAAGTCCTGCGTATATATATATATAGATTTATATTTTGTAAAGCCAGTGTGTTACATGTTCTGCTCTCAAGCAATATCAATATAGCCGTAGCAATTATAGTAACCAATTAAAAAATGGAATGCAAAACCAGTGCAACCTGTGTCTCTCTTGCTTATCGTTTTTCATTATATTGCACCCCGGAATCCGTTTGTTTCCTTATCCATATCCGTATCCGCATCCGTTTCCGTATCCGTATCCTTTTCCCTTTCAGTTTCAGTTTCAGTTCTCTGTGTGTATGTGAGTGTGCTATTATTATTGCTGTTTTTGATCAAACCAATGCCAGGTCTGCCTTCTGCCCCCAATTTGTGTTTATCGATTGGCTAAAATCAGCAGCTGTTTACCCGCAGATAGGCTTTATAATAATGCACTCCGACCGGCATATATTTTCACTTTCCCTCTGGTCTCTGACATTTCCAACTGGGCCAGAGACGGCGACGGAGCCTGAGGTCGAGTCGGGTTCGGAGCTCGGTCCTCAACTGTCAGTGGCGGCATCCAGTTGTCGGTGGATGCGAATGGTAACTGAACATGCAAACGTCAGAAAACAGTTGCAGGCATTAGATATGTGATATTTGATATACACTACAGCTCCATATATCTATATATATGAAGTAGGCGGGGTGCGCCGCAGTCCCTCGAGCGATTTGTTAGGGATAATCAAGTGCAGTGCCTGGTGGGCGGTGTTCTTTTTTATGGCAGTTGTACCAGCTATTCCAGCTGCAGTTTTCAATGAAGCCTGGCGTATGCGTAATATCGCTCACACGCCACGTGGGCCATCAAACAAGTTAATTGCCTAGAGGCCTTGACAGACCGAACAATTAAAGCAAATGGGTGGCTATTTTCCCATTAAATTAAGTGGTTAATTTTTCTAGTGTCCTGTAACAGCATTGTAACTGGCATTGTCACCTGTAGCTGCACCTGTATAGTCCCTTGTAAAAAGTAATCTTTTATCCTATTTCCTGTATCTATGTGACTCTGCACCTTGTAGCCGTGTGTCCGGAGCACTGTCTCATCATTAAAGCCATAATTGTTAAGCGTTGCAATAAATCCATACAGGATGTTATAGCTTCGGACAGCAAGGAGGGCAAACCGCTGGCGGAGGGTGGAGCAGCTGGGCCGCAGGAGGAGGACGGCAGTGAGTCCCTGACATCAGCCATGGCCATCGAGGGCTTCGTGCAGGGAGCACCCGAGGATTTTACAGTTCAGTCTCAAACTGCAGTTGATGAAGTATACAATGCTATCCCTTTTCTATCTGTCACGTCACCCTGTCTCTCTCTGTTGCTGGCTCACCTGGCTTGATTTTGATTTTCGCACCTGACTAACTCACCCATTAATGCAGACCATCGAGTTCTATGATGATAATAATCCAAAACCCCAAGGAAATCACCCTTAACGCTTTCAAAGATGCACTCAAAAGTCACGTCTGTGTGTGTCCACATCGCGTCATCTCATCCGAGACGTTGCTTTCCTATCTTCCGCAGGACACGCGCATTCAGGGGATCATCGAGTCCGGCGACCTGGAACAGCTGGCAGAGATCGTGCTGAACGGTGATGGAGGACGCCTGATGGGCCTAAAGTCACCGGAACCGGAAATACAGGCCTTTCTCAACAACGTGCCCAGCTACATGGTAAGTGAACCACAAGCCAGGAAGGAAGTTAGGAAGGAAGAGCCCCCTTCTGGCCCACTAATTATGGCATGCATCATACATACCTTTCCCGTTCGACAGGAGAAAATCCATCGCGTGCACGACGCGGCACGTGACGGCGGCCTGCTGGCACTGCAGCAGGCTCTGGATCGCCGGAAGTTCGCCATTGCAAAGGACGACATATCGCCCAACGGCTCCACGGCCCTGCACGTGGCCGTGCTCTTTGGCCACACGGGTAGGTGTTGCCATCACCGGCTCTGGATTTCTATATTTGTATATGATGATTGCCTTTCCGCAGACATCGTTCGGTACTTGGCCTCCCGTTTCCCAGAGACCATGACGATTACGGATAATGACGGACGCACGCCGCTTCATTACGCAGCCACAATTAAGGACAACGGTCACTTCTACCACATGCTCCTGCAGTTGGGTGCCAATCCCAAAGCGATGGACAAGGTAAGTGGAGTGCCAGAGCAAGCAATTACCAGCAGGTGAACAAAATTTGGAGCTTGAGAAGTTTACAGGGAACAAAGAAAGTTGAATGCTAAGTGCGTTAATTTAACTGCCAAATTATTAAATAACTTAAATCAATCGGATAGAATAAAACATGCAAAATGGGGTTTTAATTCATGTTTTTCAAGCATTTATTTATTTGTCGCAGAAAATAAAGGTTATTAAATTTGAACAAATTAATATTTATTTTATAAAATTATATTCTTTTTTATATTATATATTAAATCTACGTTTTCTCTGAGTGCCTGCAATTATCAATTTTCTTAATTTACCAATTTAGGGCAACTAATAGTACAAGAATAATGTAATTTCTTTATAAAAATGAAGGCATCCATTCCAGAATAGAAGCTTCCCGCACTTGAAGTAGTTTTGGGAAATTAGCCAGCTGTTTCAGCATTTTAAATGACAAACGAAAATTGTTTTTAAATTACCCACAAACCCAAACCCGCCCTCCAATGTGGGCCAAGGCTCCGCCAGCCGCTGCCAGCAATCTTGACTTTCAAATGTCTATTGCAGCGGCTGATGGGAATCGATAGGCCATAAATATGTGATTAGCCAGAAATAAATAAAAATAACAAGATATTTAAAATTCAATAACCAAACACACGCAGCTGGGCCACTCGGCCGAGTTTTACCTGGACAGGGACAAGGCGAAAAACATACTCAACTACACCGAGCTGCTCAACATTTTCGGGGCCGAGGAACTGGAGAACCAGTTGCTCAACGACCAGGGTAAGGGGCGTGAGGCCACCTGCAGCTGTTCCAGCTTGACCGCTTCGCCCATCCATCCATCCATCCATCTATCCATTCGTTCCCTCCATGGGTCACCCATCCCAACCCTCCATTCGGGGCACCCGATCCAAGCTTTAGTGGCGTTTTTGTTTTCACACTCGCTTTCGCTGGCCACCACACACGACAACAACGAACCCACACACGCGTGCCGAAGGTAAACCGAAATAATTAAGTACATTTGTTTGCCAAGTCAAACACATCCGGAAGGGGGGCGTGCTCCGGGGGGGACTCGGTCGCTGTAGGGCTAAAAAACTCCGCTCCGTTCCGCTGAGGGCTAGTTGAACTCAGTCAGTCATCGATTTTCGGTCGCACCGTGCAGCACACGTCCTACTCGGCGTATACGTGTTACGGCAGCTCCAAGTCCAGCACTGCGTATACGCGATTGGCTGTCCGCAAAGAAAGAAAATAAAATAAAAACAAAAACAGAGGAAAATGGAGGGAAATCGCAATGAATTTTTCAATGAAATCATTGGCAATATCGATGACATATTCGGTACGTAAGCTGCACTTTCCCGGCCGGGCACCTGCGCCTTTTTTTTGAGCACCACCAGCACCAGACATCCTTGAATCCTCTCATCCGTTTCTGTGTCATTTGGGGTCGGTGTTTTGTATCTGTGTCCTTGTCAACGCTTTGGTGTGTCTGTGCCTGTTGTGTGTGTGCATAAACTGATAATCCAAATCGAAAATTGCCAACCAAATGCTGCTCCGGAATGCAGTTCCCGACGACCTGCACAGTGCTCGACGGGAGCTGCAGGATGGCGAGATATCCAGGACTTTGGAGCGCTGTTACAGCGTCATTTCGGAGTCGGGCAAGCTGCTGAGTGGCACCACGGCCTCGGCCCTGGCACACCGGAAGCCACTGAGTGCCTCCTCGCTGCAGCTGTCGGTGACCAGCTACCTGAGCCGCTTCCTCAAGCGCGGTGTCTATGAGAAGATCAAGCGCCGCCAGACCCGACTCGATCACAATCTCTTCGACGTCCTGTGGCCCGCCATGCGGAAGACGTCGAAGGCTCGCCACTTGGAGGAGGACATTAACTGCGGGATTATAGCACCAGACTTCGATGTGTTTGTGGTGTTCCAGGAGTTCCTGGTGCCGCTGCTAAAGGACATGCATTGCTTGAGCATCGATGCCGACTTTAAGCCCCAGCCCCGACTGGCTTACTTCCCCATGGACAATGGTGAAAGACTCAACACGGCGGCTTTTGTGTTCGACGACGAGTCCCTGCTGGTCACCCGCTGTCTCGTGGAGGCCTCGAGGAACTTGGACCAACTGGAGCTGCCGTTGAACCTCACAATTGGCCAGCTAGAGCAGGCGGAACGCCTGATGATGGGCAAGATATTCACGACCAACTTTGCGGATGCCATTGGAGAAACGGACTCGGGCAACTACTACACCTTGACTGAGCTCCTGGAGACCGACTCGGAGGTGGCCATGATGCTGAGCAGCCTGGGTCTGATGATACCCCTGCTAGACACCAAGGATCTGGTGCAGGCTGCCGAGTCCACGGCCTTCAATGGAGCCCTGTGGCCCTATGGCCGGGGAGTATTTGTTAATTCGGCCCACAACTTGGCCGTGTGGCTGAATTGCCAGGAGCACTTGCGGGTGATCTCCACCACCAGCAGCAAAGATCCCGCGGACATGGGAGCTGCCTACACGAGAGTGGGCCGGGCCATAAGCTACCTGGAGACGCAGCTGCACTTCAAGGAGAGCTACCTACTGGGGTATCTGCAGTCGAGGCCCAGCTACTTGGGCACTGGCCTCAAGATGACCGCCATCGTGAAGCTGCCCAATCTGATGAAGGAGATGGACAACCTGCGGCACCTGTGCTCCGTCCGGGGATTGAGCATGGTGACCAACCGGCTCTCGAAGCTCACCGTGCGCCTTGTAAATATGCAGAGCATGGGCGTGGTGGAGTACGTGCTGTTCCAGGACTACTGCACTGCAGTCACGAACATCCTGTCGCTGGAGAAGGACATGTCGCTGACCAACTCCAAGCACATTGCCACCATGCTGGTGAAGATCTTCAGGCGCAAGAAGAACAGCATCGTGGACCGCAACTAGGAGCAGAGACTCAGCCCCAACTCCCTGTACATACGAAAGCAACGACCTCAGCCTTAAACCCTAAGCCCCAAATATATATCTGTATACCAAACTCAACTGTGTCCTCATCTCAATTCTCCTCCGTTCATGCTGCTCTTAAACTTAATCCGCAATCGTAAGTGCCGCTTTGAGTTACACCTACCTAGTCGTTTCCGTATCCGTAACCGTGTCCGTGTGAGTGTCTTGTCCCCAGGACTGTGATCTCGTCACGATTTCAATATGATTTGCCAAGTCTCTTGAGTTCCACCGGCATCGGCATCCTCATCTTCGTTTGTTTACTCCTTACCCGGCCCTTCCTCCTCCCTCTCAAGGAAACGCTTCTCCTCTCGCTTTGTGTACATAGATTTCTGGGACTCGACCCACTGAGTGTGCCTCAAGTAATCCTCGCCTTCTGGAGTGACTAATGCAGCTTGTCTTCCTCGCAGGTCAGGCGCAGCCGGTGAGCTTTCAGGCCAATCCCATCTTCAAGACGGAGCAGGGCAAATACCTGGCTGATTGTGAGTATTGTTGGGTACAAATCACTTTCAAAACTAATCTCCAAACTCCCGTAGCTCTCGCCGATCCTCTGATCAAGGCCCTCACCGAAATAGCCAACAAGCGACCCCGAGACCCGGTGGCCTACCTGACCAACTACCTCCAGCACTTCATGGGCGAGCGCAAGCCAATGACCGAGGTCCAGGTCCACTCGGGAAGCAGCAAGACCAGCACGAATTCCACCTCCACCCTGGCCATGGCCAAATCGAACACCACCAGAAATGGCCCTGGTCCAACCAACGCAGATCTCATCGAGCTGGACGCTCGCTCCCTGGTGGAGGAGGAGGACGCCGAGGGCGCCCTGGCAGTGCAGCACTTGGAGGAGCGGGATGAGCATGGCCAGAGCATGTTGCACTTTGCCTGCGCTAGATCCCATCGACGGGGAGCGCTCTACACGCTCATCGAGGAGTCGGGCATTGATATCACCTACCGGGATGAGCTCTATCGAACAGCAAGGGATGTCTCGCTACAGGCCAATCAGCCCAACAATGCGGCGGAGATCGATCGCTATATCCTAGCTCAGGCCGTAATAGGTAACCTTAGCTTCTTTCCTCCCTCTTTGGTAAATCTACTATTGGGTTCTTACATTCCCAGGTGACGTCGAACCCTTTGAGCAACTCGCCCTGCAAGGCTACGATCACATCCTGGACGTGGAGGACGAGAGTGGCCAGTCCATTATAGATGTGGTTCAGTCCCGGCAGAACGATGCCCTCTCCGAGTTCTTGGGCAATCTGCGAGGCTTGGAGGAGACCCGCGAGGAACTGCATCAGATGATCAGGGACAATAATATGGAGCGTGTAATGGAACTGACCGCTGTTGCCAATGCCAAGTGGTTGGTCAAGACCAAGAACTACTATGGTAGGATTCTATTTTTTATAAGATTCCTAGATAGCAGCTAACCTTTTCCTTCAGGTCGAACCGCCTTGCACATAGCGGTGCTCAAGGAGTCCGAGGAAATGGTGCAGCACCTGGTGAAGATCTGCCCCGAGACGTTGAAGGTCACGGATAATGTATGTTGTGGAAAATCAAAATTTTTTTGGGATCTCCTAATAAAGTTTTTCCATCCCATCCCCGCCAGTTGGAGCGCACCGTCCTGCACTACGCCATGGGCACCAATGCTCTGGAGAGCGTCAGCCGGATTCTGATCCAGAACGGAGCCAAGCGAACGGCCAAGGATCTGAAGGGAAGGCAGCCAAGCTATTACTTTATCAACAAGGCGGACATACTGCGTCTGCAGGAGGAGGAGGAGGAGAGCCGCTGAGGCGCGCAGTGAAGCAAACATATGTTAAGTCTAGAGTACTCTAAGTCATTATTTAGTCCAATAAAGTACAAGTATATAGAGAGGTGTGGAGAGAGAGCTGTTGGCGATAAGCCGCTCGTGCCTGGCGCCCTGATTGATTCGACCACTTTCACTATCAGCGGAGTGACTTCACACACATGGACTCTCGAAAGGTTCTGGTTCTCGTTCTGGTTCTCGTGTCTGGTGAAAGCCAATGGGAGTCGAAGTGGGGGTTCCGGCGCAAGTTCTGGGCCAGCGATAAGATTAAGCCCCTTAAGCCCCTGGCTCTGATTAGCATGACTTTGATGGACAATACCCGCCATGGGGAGCAACGGTGACGTCTTCAAAAGATTTAAGGCCGACTGAAGGGGCCTTTCCCTTTCCTTCGCTATCGCATCCGGATTACAAGCGCCAGGAGACGATGGCAATCCTCTGACGCTATCACTTGCCTGCTTGACCGTTTGTCTGCCTGTCCGTTTGTCCGTTTGCCCGCTTGTCCGTTCATGGTAATTGTTATCGGCTCGGCTTTACGAGTACCGGCGCTCAGTTTCATTGTTGGGCTTCCATTCCTTATCGATATCGTGTTTGTGAAGTGCGCTGATTTGGTGTCCATTAGGCGGGTATCACTTGAAAGCTGACGTCTGGTCTGAGTACGATTAGCTCCACGGTTAAATGCGAGGTGTAAAGCGAGCTGGTTGCCAGTTAAGAGTTGAGTTCCATTCAGATCTCTAGAGCGTGCGGTGCGAATTATCAAGTGGTGCGGATATGACAGCGGAAACGAATACGGGTTAGTTGGAGGTCCTTGAGGAAGAGGAGAAGGACTTATTCTATATTTTTGAGGATAGAAATCCTTTTACCAACTATTCCTTATTTAAAAATCTTTCAAATTAAAAGTCATATGTATGAGTGATCAGATCACAAACCTACTTAAGACTTTGATTTAAGATGTTCTTTTTGAGGAAAATTTATAGAGAAAACTGTGTAATTAACAACCTTTTGATAAGGATTTACTAATAAACTCTAAAGTTAACCAATAATAAGGTGCTTTACTCACAGGACACATTTCTCTAATCCAACAGGTCCCATTATTGGGCAGCGACATCTGCAGGCATTCCTGCTCTTCCTGTCCATTGTGGTCAACTACATGGCCAAGTTCAATGCTGGTGTGGCTGTGGTGGCCATGACGAATGCCGAGAGTACCAATCCGAACTTTCCCGTAAGTTCGAAGGGGATTAGTTACCCTTAAGTCCCAGTGGTTTACCCTCTTACTTTCTGCAGGAGTACGATTGGAATGAAATGGAGCGATCCTACATCCTGTCCAGCTTCTTCTGGGGCTACATACTGACGCAGTTCCTGGGCGGCTGGCTCTGCAGGCGCTATGGAGCGAGGATCACCATGTTCGTGTCCACAATTGGATCTGCCCTGTTGGCCCTGCTGCCGCCTTGGTGCGTGTCCTGGGGCGGCTGGCAGGCCTATTGCGCCATCCGGATGGCGATGGGCCTGTTCCAGGGCTTTCTCTTCCCCTGCATTCACGCCCACCTGGCCAACTGGTGTCCGGTGAACGAAAGGAATCGGCTGGGCGCCTTGGCCAACACGGGTATCGATTGCGGCACCCTGGTGGCCATGTTTGCCAGTGGATTGCTGGCCGCCTCCAGCATTGGTTGGCCCGGAATCTTCTATGTGTCCAGTGGTGTGGGCATCTTTTGGTGCATTATCTGGCTGATCTTTGGAGCCAATACGCCAAGGGAGTCCAAGATGATCTGCGAGGCGGAACTGAACTACATTGAGACCTCGATCAATTCCAGCCGCAAAGCGGAGGAGGCGGAGCAAAAGGCCAATGGACCGATCCCAGTGCCCTGGAAGGCCATCTGGACTTCGGTTCCCTTCTGGGCTCTGATGATCACCAGGTGTTGCCAGTCCTGGGGCTACTCCACCCTCCAGACCGAGATGCCCGCCTACATGAACGGTGTCCTGCTGATGGACATGAAGAGTAATGCCATCTACTCGGCCCTGCCCTACTTCACGTCTTGGATGATGGCCTTTGTCTACCTGATCATTGCCGACATCCTGCTGACCCGGGGCGTCATGTCCATCACTGGCATTCGCAAGAGCGTGAACTCGATAGCGTTCTTTGTGCCAGCGATTGCCTTGATCGGTGTTAGCTTCTTGGACAGTGACCAGAAGTCCCTGGCCGTGGTCCTGATGTGTGCCAATGTGGGAATCAATGCAGGCTCCACGATTGGCAGCACGATCAACACCATTGACTTGTCTCCGAATCATGCGGGCATCCTCATGGGCATCATCAACACGGCGGCCAATGTGGTGCCTATTCTGACGCCACTCCTCGTGGGACTTATTGTCAAGGATGATGTGAGTTCAAAGTACTTCTATTTCAAGGTTTCTATTCCTATTTAATTATCCGGAAACCTTGCAGCACGATCGTACTCAGTGGCAAATCGTATTCATCATTGCGGCCGTTATCTTCTTTGTGGGAAATATAATCTACCTGGTCTTTGGTCAAATGGTTAATCAACCCTGGGATGCTCCCGACTTTTTGGACAGCCAACGATCGCTTAATCTTCAGGAGCAAGGGGTAGGTGCCAAGGCCCTGGAAGCTAGGATAAGTGAGGAGTTGAAGGAAGCCAAGCGAAAAGAGAGTGAAGCCGGTCTGGAGGGCACGGAAGAGCATCTGTAGGAAGATGGTCACCCAAGATGCAACTCGAAAATACCATTGAAATTTACTAACGGCTGGTCCGGGACTCTTTGTTTTACAAGAGTCTTTGTTAGAATAGGTGTAGGATTATGTATGTAAGTCCAAAGTCTTCCCAATGAGTAATCTAAGATGTAAATAAAATAGGAAATATCAACTGATTACACTGCGACCTTGTCATTGAATTAACTTTCGGCACAAGCTCTACAAACAACTTGTATTATCGGAAAACACTGATTACTATAAGAGGTTGTGGGTGTACATACTGATCGTAAATAAGCGAAGAATTGACGCATTTGACAGTTGAAACTAAGATCGATGGTTCTTTCAATTAAATTGACATATGTTTCCAAGACCAGAGAGACTACAAATTGAAAATCGATAAGAAACGAAGGTGTTGTAACAAGTTCGGTTGGGATAAAAAACATAGTGTCTCTGGAGATGGGTATAGCTGTAGCCTGGGTTATTCTTAGATTGTGAACTTTGAGTTGTTCTCCTTGTGTGCTTTAAGTGGCTCTCCAACATCTGTCGAGATACCAGCTAATCTTTCTAATAAGATCGCCTAACTCTCATAGTTAACTTAGGTCAGGTTTTAATAAAACATAAAGTATTATTTATGGAATCATAATACATTTCAGGCCCTATTTCTTGTACTTTTTGTAATCAGTTAAACGGGTTTATTTACGCATTAGATTAACTATTCGTGGAATAACCAATGTATTTCTGTTTTATGATCCTAATCGCGTGCCAGGCTCTCTTAAGCCACGACACGATCTCTTAGTGTTAGAACACACGCGTTGAAACCTTATCGTTATAGGATAATCTAACCGATAGCTAAATGTTGCTTATCAGCTCATATGATTGCAAATCGTGGTAGGGTGTGGTGTTACCACAGTTCATTCGGGTTCAATTAGTGCACAAACTCGGACGTTGAAGGGTTAATTTTGTAAAAAAGGAAAACACCCTCAAACAATGACAACGGAAATAAATAAAGGTAAGGAAAATAGTTTAATTTCTAAAATTTCCAATACCCAATGTGAAACGTGAAAGTTCTAGCGTCTAGTGAAGAAAAAGGGTTTCCCTGCGGTTAAAAAAATATATTATGCTCCTTTAGATAAATAAGATATATGAAAGATATCTATATGAAAATGAAAGTGAAAACTCAATGGAAAATAAATGTTATTCAAGGACTTTTATCCAATGTACTTAAAATCAAGACACAAACTTAATAAAAAACATGAAATCTTTTACAAATATAAGTAATTCAAAGCCTTAAATGAAGCCTTATTAGATAGGCTTAAATAAAAAGTGAAGTGTAAGAAAAATATTAGTACAGCGAAATTGAAAACTCTCTGCCATATTTATAATGGACTTTAATCCATAACACACGGTTTTTTGCCCATAAACTTGACATACTTTTCGAGGTCTGTCCACAGCTGACTGATAAAGCCTCATCCATGTGACGCTTGAAAGGGCTATAAATCGTTTAGGTGTTGGAATGTTGAAGTTGTGATAACACAATGTTTCAAGTACTTTTCAGATATTCTTCTGAAAATGATTATCTTATTTTCCCGTTCGACTCCAGGTCCCGTATTGGGAATGCGTCATGTCCAGACCCTGCTGATCTTCCTGAACATCACCTGCGTGTATATTGGACGCCTCAATGTGGGCGTGTCCGTGGTGGCCATGACGAATGCGGAGTCCACGAATCCAGATTTTCCAGTAAGATATATACGAGTCTCAAACAATTGTATTTTAATAAACGCCTTTTTTAACAGGAATACGACTGGACGGAGGCGCAGAAGTCCTACATCCTGTCCAGCTTCTTCTGGGGTTACATCTTTACCCAGTTCCTGGGCGGCTATCTCTGCAAGCGATATGGCGTTAAGAGCGTCTTGTTCTGGGGTTCTTTCTGCTCCGGCGTTTTCAGTGCCCTGACACCACTCTTCATCGGCTTTGGCGGATGGCAGGCCTACTGCGGTATCCGAGTGCTGATGGGCTTTGCTCAGGGATTGTTATTTCCCTGCATCCACCAGCACTTGGCCAGGTGGTCACCTCCGAAGGAGAGGAATCGCTTGGGTGCTCTCAGTCACACGGGCATCGAGTGCGGAAACGTGTGCGCCATGTTTCTGAGCGGAATGATTGCCAAGAGTGCCATAGGGTGGCCAGGAATCTCGTATGTCTCCGCTGGAGTGGCCTTCGGCTGGTGTGCCCTGTGGTTCGTTTTTTCGGCCAACAATGCGGTGGAGTCTCGCTTCATAAGCGATGCAGAGCTCCATTATATCGAGTCCTCGCTGAAGCACAACGAGGACTATCACAAGACTGTTATACCCATTCCGTGGAAGGCCATTTTGACCTCAGCTCCGTTCCTGGCTCTCCTTGTGGCACGTTGTTGCGAAGCCTGGGGTCTGAGCACATTGCAGGCAGAGATTCCGTCATACATGAATGGTGTCCTCGGCATGGACATGAAGAGCAATGCCTTCTTCTCCGCTCTGCCCTTCCTGGCCATGTGGGTCATGTCCTATGTTTACCTGATCACCGCCGATCTTCTGCTCGCTGGAAACAAACTAAGTTTGACGGCCCTGAGAAAGACCTTCAACTCGCTAGCCTTTTGGGTTCCCTGCGCCACTTTGATTGGCATAGGATTCGTGGACCAGGACCAGAAGAACGTGGCCATTGCCCTTATGACCATCAGTGTGGGCATGAATAGTGGTGCCACCATAGGCACTTCCTTAAACACCATCGATCTGTCGCCAAACCATGCCAGTATCCTGATGGGCATTGTAAACACGGCTGCCAATGTGGTGCCCATTGTCACTCCCTTGGTGGTTGGTTTCATAGTCGAAGAGGGGGTGAGTTTTAATTTATTTATTTCTTAGGAAATTGTTTTAAATGCCTTTTTCTTTTAGAGTAACCGTTCAGAGTGGCAGATTGTCTTTATTATCGCCTCTGTCCTCTTCTTTCTGGGCAACTGCGTCTTTTTGATCTTCGGAACGGCTGTCTCTCAGCCTTGGGATGCGGAGGATTACCTTCTGTTAAAGCAGCCTGAAGTAGAAAGAGGAGCAGCTCACAAGGAGGTAACCCAAGCAGTACCCTCTTTGGAAGGGAATGAAAAAATCAAAGATATTTCGGATTCCTTCAATAGATAATAAAAATTAGTATTATAATAAGAAAACTTTTTCCTTGAGTAGTCTGTAGTATAATCGTTGTGGAAAATATAATAAATGTATGTGAGTTTTATATATTGTTAATTTGTCAAAGGTAGCATATATATTCTTAAGATTAAAAACATTCCCGAGCATTTTTGTTTCTATTAACTCTTCATTTTTAAATACAAATTAATTTAACAAGTTCAGCAAAGATGTCCTCTTTTCTTTTTCTTTAAAATTCTTTCAGTACGCAGCCACCAAAAAGTAGGCCACAATTTTTTACTGACCGGAAAATCGTACATTCGTTCTAGTTTGTTTAAGATTATCAACGATAAGTCTGGTACTACAGAATACTTAATAACTTTGCAGTAGTTTATCGCCTTGAACTTGAACTCAAATAATTATAAATCAAAACAAGAAGAATGCATGAATGAATTAAAATTTTACGAATCCTATGCTCTCCCAGTGTTTAAATTCGCCCCCCATTTGACCTTATCACCTGATAGAGTATCTGATAAGGGAAATGTGGCTTATCGATCGATTCGATTTGGATTTAAATGAAGACTAAGCTAATCCATTCATTCATTTGAATTTCTGACGTGGAAGAGAGTGGTTGCAGGCTGAGGAGAATCTACAATGACTGCCGAAACCAGTAAAGGTAGGAAGATAAGGAACAGTCCTTCGACTGGGATCAGATTTAGCGATTAACGAGTGTTTCCCACGAACTTGACACACTTGGGCTATGCCCTTTTGCAGTCAGACCTTGCCCGCAGCCTGATAAGACCATTCTGGCCATTCGCACGCCCATCAAGTGGTCGTAAATCACTCAAATTATGGCCGCGATAACGGTGTCTCAAGAGCCATTCAGATTTATTTGGCCAAGTTATTTGCCGGCAGGAAGTAGCGCCAGTGATAAGAACGATTGTATTCCCTTCTGTCCATGTTTTTAGGACCCGCCGTGGGCATGCGCCATGTCCAGGCTCTCCTGATCTTCCTCAACATAACGATCATGTTCATCGGACGCCTGAATGTGGGCGTGTCGGTGGTGGCCTTGACCAATGCAGAGTCCACTAATCCGGATTTTCCCGTAAGAAATCAGATGGTATTCAAGAAATATGACTAATTGTTTGAAAACCCACAGGAATACGACTGGACGGAGGCGGAGAAGTCCTACATCCTGTCCAGCTTCTTCTGGGGTTACATCTTTACCCAGTTTCTGGGCGGCTATCTCTGCAAGCGATATGGCGTGAAGAGCGTCATGTTCTGGGGAGTCTTTGGATCCGGCGTCTGCAGCACTTTGACGCCTCTCTTCATTGGCTTCGGAGAGTGGCAGGCCTACTGTGGCATTCGGGTGATAATGGGATTGGCCCAGGGTGTAGTGTTCCCCTGCATCCACCAGCATCTGGCCAGGTGGTCCCCTCCCAAGGAGAGAAATCGCTTGGGCGCTCTCAGTCACACGGGCATCGAGTGTGGCAACGTGAGTGCCATGTTCCTCAGCGGAATGATTGCCAAGAGCTCCATGGGATGGCCAGGAGTCCAGTATGTATCCGCTGGACTGGCCTTCTTCTGGTGCGCCGTGTGGTTCGTATTTGCTGCCAATAATCCCACAGAATCTCGCTTCATTGGCGAACGGGAGCTCGGCTACATTGAGTCGTCGCTGAAGCACAATGAGAAGTACCACAAGACCATTATCCCCATTCCCTGGAAGGCCATATGGACGTCCGGTCCCTTCCTGGCCCTCCTCACAGCCCGATGCTGTGAGAACTGGGGACTGAGCACGCTGCAGGCCGAGATCCCGTCGTATATGAATGGAGTCCTGGACATGGACATGAAGAGCAATGCCTTCTTCTCCGCTCTACCCTTCCTGGCCATGTGGTGCATGTCGTATGCCTACTTGATCACGGCTGAGGTCCTGTTGAACAAAAAACTGGTTAGTCTGACGGTGCTAAGGAAGACCTACAACTCGATAGCGTTCTGGATTCCCTGTGCCACTTTAATTGGTATTGGATTCCTGGACAAGGAGCAGAAAAACTACGCAATAGCCCTGATGACCATCAGTGTGGGTGTGAATAGTGCTCAGACCATTGGCAGTGTCCTGAACACGATCGACCTGTCGGCCAATCATGCAAGCATCCTGATGGGCATTGTGAACACAGCTGCAAACTTTGTGCCCATAATCACGCCTTTGGTGGTTGGTTGGATTGTGAAGGAAAATGTGAGTTAACATATATTCTTTATAATTTTATATATATTTACCTTTTTGTTGTCCTTGATTCCAGTCCGATCGTACCGAGTGGCAGATCATCTTCATCATCGCCGCCGTTGTCTTTTTTGTGGGCAACGTCGTCTATGTAATTTTTGGGACTGCTGTAATTCAGCCCTGGGATGCGGAGGACTACCTCCAGCTAAAACAACCCGAACTGGGCGAGGAACCAGGGAGCACTGCGCCAGCCAAAGAAGCCTCTTCTTTAAGTGTCGAAGAAAAGCCAAAGCTAAAGTCCACAAGCAGATAGTAAGAAAGCATTTTAAATCCGAGTAGTTTATAGTTTTTGTTATGTAAATAAAGAAATAAGTACAAGTACTATTCAGCTTTGATTAAGTTGCCAGTTATCACAGAAATGTTTGTCAGATTACACGGTTATTGCTTAGCGATCTCATTTATGTGATTTATATTAAGGTTATATTTTTTACTGAGTGGTATTGTAGTTTCCGAAAGGCATAGTAAACAAAACCAAAGAGTTAAGCTTTGCTAAAATTGGGTGTCCTTTAGGTTGTCACACATTCATGAGGCCTATAAATAGTTCAAGATAGCCAAGTCTAAGGAGGGGCTTACCCTAAGTTCCTTACAATCATATTGTAAATGATTGGTTGGGACTAAAGGTTGAATCTTTGTTATAAAGATAAAAGTTTAAATGCACCCAAAATACAGAGGGAATCCTTGAAGTAGCCCATATATAAGGCGTCTTATTCCTTGGCTTATTTAGTTCTTTGTGGAGAAAGATCACTTATAAAATTATCTTATGCTAGCAACCTAATGGTCCTTATGCCATTTATAATACGATAATGAGAGAACTGATTTATAGCTCTTACACTATCTTGTAATCCTAATTATCGTTTTCCGTTCATAACCACCACATTTAACTCTTAAGACCCCGTAAATTCCTCTACCACTCGATCTTCAATATGTTCAAAGCGTCACCCATTAATAGGAAATCCATCCAAAGATTATTTGCCAAAAAAACTTTGCTTCGGAATCCCTCAAAAAGATAAGGAAAGCTCTAAGGCTAATCTAAAATCGAGACCCATTGAGCTTCCACTCACAACCTTACATCCAATTGAGTGACCGAGGGGAATCACTCGAGCTGGAATCCGATCAACCAGAGATTAGGGTTTTCTTTAAATTAATAAAGGTCAATAAATTGATAGGAACATTATAAATACGCCGACAGAACGGGTGGTGGCTCGGCACGGTCTCGGTCCCGGTACATTATCGATTAGTTTATTATTTATTTAACTGGTAGCATCGCTTATCGTTGCGTTCCATTGTTTCGGCCAGATTAGGGCCATAAAGAATTGTATTCAAAAAATAAATTAAATCATTCATTTATGGCCGATGGACGGGACTTTGATTGGCGAGTGAAGTGAAGTTAGACTCTTTCCGCTTTCCGCTTTAAGCTTTCGTTAGGTGAGATCGGATTGACTCGGATTGGCTCGGATTGGATTTATTTTCCCTAGCCAAAAGACTTTGCGTTGACAACCGTGCCATAAATCTTTTGGGCAAATAAACACGTCTCCGGCAATTGGGGCGGGTGTGTGTCAAGTGGGTGTTTGTGTGTATTTTGCTTTTGTTTTTTAATAGCTACCAACTCTGTGTAAATCCATCAATATTTACTGATACAGCCGACATATGCATATGCTTTCGCCCGACTTGCTACAATAGGTCGGCTACGTCAGTCGGCCCGAGTTCTGGATCGAGGAGTGCGTCAAAGTCTCGGCGATCATCTCTCTCTCTTCTGGGGAGTCACCTGCGGCGAGTCCACCGGGCAAACAATAGAGCCGGAATAATGAATGGCGGTGAATGATATCGCGGCGAGTGGCGGTCCTATCTTCCGAAGCTTTTCGGCCCTCGTATAAATGTTGGCAATACAATGGCGTTTGGGCTTAGAACCATTCTGCCAACCCAGCAGTGCAGACCTCGCAAGAAAAAAGAGCAAGGTGCTCCTAGCCTAGAGCTTCCAGTGTCGTAGTGTTACAGTGATAGGTGATCAACATTATCATCATGACCCATAAACCGTCCAAGGGCCCTCGCCTGGGCGTCCGTCATCTACAGTCATTCCTGCTCTTCCTCGGACTCACCGTGATGCACATCGCCCGGCTGAACGTGAGCGTGGCCATTGTAGCCATGACCAATGCGGCCACCACGAATCCCAATTTTCCGGTAAGTTCTCAAGAGGCTTCCTAACGCTTCTACCAAATGCTGACGAGGCTGCTGCCCTCCGCCCCGCAGGAATACGACTGGAACGAGAAGCACAAGTCCTACATCCTCTCCAGCTTCTATTGGGGCTACATCCTGACCCTCTGTCCCGGCAGCTTCCTGTGCCGACGCTACGGCGCCAAAGTGGTCCTGTTTGTGGCCTGCTTCGGCACCGCCGTATTCAGCCTGATGACCCCCTGGTGCATCTCCTGGGGCGGGTGGCAGGTGTTCTGCGCCATTCGTATTGTCCAGGGCTTGTTCCAGGGCGTGATCTTCCCGTGCGTCACCGAGCACTTGGCCATGTGGTCACCGCCGGAGGAGAGGAATCGCCTGGGCGCCTTCAGCTACACGGGTACGGATTGCGGCACAGTGCTGGCCATGTTCATCAGTGGCATGATCGCCAAGGGAACCATGGGCTGGCCCGGAATATCTTATGTCTCTGGTTCACTCTGCGCCGCCTGGTGCTTCTTGTGGCTCGTCTTCGCGTCAAATAATGCCACGGAATCGCGTTTTATTGGCGAGGAGGAGTGCAAGTACATTGAGTCCTCGCTCGAGCATAACGAGGACTTCCACGAACGGAGCATACCCATTCCATGGCGGGCGATCTGGACCTCGGTGCCCTTCCTGGCGCTCCTGGTGGCTCGCTGCTCGGAAACCTATGGCCTGAGTACCCTGCAGGCGGAGATACCCTCGTACATGAACGGAGTCCTCAACATGGACATCCAGAGCAACGCTGTCTTCTCATCGCTGCCCTTCCTGGCCATGTGGCTGCTCTCCTACGTCTATCTCATTGCCGCCGATGTCCTGCTGAAGAAGAAGTTCCTGTCGCTGACCTCGGTGCGCAAGCTCTTCAACACTCTCTCTTTCTGGATTCCTGCCGGCTGTTTGATTGGGATTGGCTTCCTCAATGAAGACCACAAGAAGCTGGCCATTATCCTGATGACGGTGTCGGTGGGCATCAATAGTGGAGCCACCATTGGCAGCTCCCTGAACTCCATCGATCTGTCGCCGAATCATGCTGGCATTCTGATTGGATTGAGCAACACGGTGGCGAACGTTATTCCCATCCTCACACCACTGATTGCCGGAGTGATCGTGGCCGATAAGGTGAGTCAGCGGTGGGCCGAAAATAAAGGGAAATTCCGAAACCGACTTCCATAGAAAAACAAACCCAATCAATAAATATATTTCCCAATTGTTTACAGCACAATCGCGGCCAGTGGCAGATCGTCTTCGGACTGGCAGCCGTCATTTTCTTTGTGGGCAACGTGGTCTTCCTCATCTGGGGAACCGCCAAGGCGCAGCCCTGGGATGCGGACGACTACCTGAAGCCAAAGGATGCAGAGTCCGCGACCAGCGAGAAGAAGAAGGAGAAGACACCGCCAGCGGAGATAGCGCCACCCATTGATCCGGTGTTGGAGCAGCAAATCACCTGGCCGGAGAGGTACACGGCACGGGCAGTGGAGTGATTTGTGGCGGAAGTCCAGGGCACTTGTCGATCCGAACAATTGACTTTGTTTAATCAGTATTAACCATAAGTAGGCTGTAATTTATATTTATTCTATTTATAAGGCGTGATCGTAGCACGGACTTAAGTAAATTATTTTCAATCGGATGGCTCGCTTTGTTCTGTTACCAATCGCTCGTGACTTCGGGCACTCCAATCGAGGAGCAACCCGAGCCGGAGCCCGAGCCCAATCGTCCAGCGCAATCTAATCTGTTAATTTATCTTTAAAAAGTATATAAGTACGCATATTTATTTTTTGGATTGGAGCTCATGTGGCCAATTGTCAATGGGTGGAACTGGAGTTGAGGTTGTGTGAAGTGTTTTGCACTGCCTCGCCTGTCGATCTCTCTCTCTCGCTGTTGATGGGTTCAAAAACATTTGCCACAGCTGTTTGTGAATATATGAATATATGGAATTGAATTGTGATACTTGTGATAACTTAGAAATAAACTGTTGACTTGTTTCCTCCTCTCAGCACCTGCTCGTGGCAGGCGAAGGTGTTTTCAATTAAGATTTATAATTAAGAACAAACTTATTACGGCCGCTTTTTATGTTGATACGTTTGCTAATTTAAGGTATGAAATCATGGATTTGAAGAGTGTTATGGCCTTGATCCTAGAGGATTGCCGTATCCTTTTACTTTACTACATCCTTTAATCCTAAAACGGATCCTCCTTAGTGATTAAGATCTCTGTCGCCGACGAGCCTATTTTGAAATTGAGTAAGGTCTCAGCCTTATCTTATCGATGGCTAATTCAGTCATAATTATCGCTTAACGATCGCTTTGTCATTTGATAAAAAACACAGCCGACTCTAATGGCCGGAACCAAAGTGATTGTAATTAGCTCCCGCGATTGATATAAAGCGCCCGGCTGACTGCCGTTGTTATGTTTACCTTTTGATAAGGTGCAAGAACGAGTGCGAGAACCGTTTCCACCCGTCATTGTTATTGTTTGTATTTATTTTCTAGCTCAGTTCTGCTCAGTTCAGTGCTCCACGAGTCATTGTATTGTGTTTAGTTTGGAGCACGTTAATCTCCAATGGGCTTCCGTTAAGTCATTTAATTGTCAATAATGACATAGAGAGCATCTACTGCAGCTAGTGCACTACTTATACTTTAAAGTATTACAATCATGTTTTTTAGCCTTAGGACTTTACTTTTTTTTTGCTGTAAAGTCCGTTGAGCTTTTTATCCCTTGCAGGGTATTATAATTTCAGAAGCTTACAACGCAATGAAGGTAATTTTATCCAAACATTTTATGAAATTTAATTCCCAGTGGAAACTTGATCTGTAATATTGTAGCTACTACTCCCATAAAAGTCCTTTATTCCATATTTTCTTGATTATTCCTATCCCACTTCTTAGTTTTATCGGTGCGTCCATTGGCATCTAGTTTCACTTTCGATGTTGCCCCATCCAGATCGGTCTCCGTCATCGGAGCATGTTTCCCTTGAATAGATAGGAATAGAACTTGGCGGCACGCGGCCAGAAATCAAGTTTCGGTGCAGCCTGTTTGCGATTTTGGCGGGCAAACTAGTTTTGCGGCATAACGCAGTAGCTGCAGCTACTTACTCCGCCCATCTCTGGCCAGTTCGGTGATTCGAGGTGGCGGCACTGGACGCATGTTGTGCACGTCGCAATGACGATAACATCGTTCAACTTGGTGGCCAAGGGTGAGCAGCTCTAAAAGTTCCAAGGTTCGCAGTCAGAGTCTTTTGTTTCGACAGATCCCAGATGGGGCATCCGGCACCTGCAAGTGCTGTTCCTGTTCCTCTGCGCCACCCTGACCGTGGCCCAGAGATTCAACATGAGCGTGGCAATCGTGGCCTTGACCAGTGCCAATAGCAGTAACCCAAATTATCCCGAGTACCGGCTGACGGAACAGCAGAAGTCCTACATTATCAGCAGTCCCTTTTGGGGCTCCTGCTGCACCCAGCTGATAAGCGGCTATCTGTCGAGTCGCTTTGGAGCCAAGATGCTGCTGCTGGGCATTATGTTCTTCACCTCCATAATCAGCATTGCCACACCCTTCGTCCTCGCCTGGGGCGGCTGGCAGCTGCTCTTCTGCGTGCGTTTCATCCAGGGACTGGTAATGGGCGGCATGTGGCCCTGTCTGTACACACACCTGGCCAAGTGGTGTCCCAAGCGGGAGGCGAACCGCTTGGGCGGCGTGATGACCACGGGCTTGGATTTAGGAACAGTAATGGGCTTTGCCCTAAGTGGCGTGCTCTCTGCCTCGCCGCTTGGATGGCCGAGCGCCTTCTATGTGCCAGGTTAGTGTCTACATATTACTCACATTTACCTATAGAGGTCAAATTACCAAATATATATCATTAAATTAAAGACTCTCCTTCAGTTCCCCTAACTTGTCTAATCATTTTTATCTCCAGGCTACATGGGCATGGCCTGGTGCCTCCTTTGGTTGCGTTACGGAGCCAATTGCCCCTCGGAGTCCAGATTTATAAGCTTGGCCGAACGCAAGCATATTGAGCTCGCCTTGGAAAAGAACCAGACCAATCATGGGGAGACCCCACCAGTACCTTGGCTTGAAATCCTTACCTCTCGTCCCTTCATTGTATTGGCCTTGGTCAAAATGAGCCAGGCCTGCAGTTTCTACACGCTTATGCAACAGATCCCGCGATATATCCACGGCATCTTTCGGTACAGCATCGCGGTGAATGCTTTACTCTCAGCCCTGCCCTTCGTGATCATGCTGATGTCATCCTACAGCTTTATTTTCCTGGCTGAATACTTGACACGACGCAAGGACATATCATTAGCCATACTGCGGAAGACAATCAATTCATTTGCCACCTGGACTCCAGCTGTAGCCCTAGTAATCCTATCCTATGTGGGCGAACGAAATGTGGTGGGCAGTCTGTGTTGCTTGGTGGCAGCAACGGCTGCGATCTCCGGACAGGCCATCGGCAGTTCCCTCAACCATGTAGACCTGGCGCCAAACTTCGCTGGACTTCTCTTTGGGATTAGTAACACCCTGATGTCAGCGGCCGGGGTAATATCACCAATAGTTATCGGAGTGGCGGTCACCAATGAGGTAAACTTGAAGGGTTTGAAACAGATCAAGAACACTAATAAGCTTGTACTAATTGCAGTCGGATCGCACGCAATGGCGCTCGGTCTTCCTGGGCATCTCTGTGATCCTTTTCCTTGGAAACTTGATGTATGTAATCTTCGGTGAAATGACTGTCCAGCCTTGGAATGAACCCCGAACCCAGTCCGCAACAAGTGAAGAAGCTCCCAAGGCAGCAGAAACCCCTGTAATGGCGACCGAGGAACCTGCACTCTATGTAGAAAGGTTTAACTATTTTTAATTGTATATTTTTAATAACGTATTCAGTGCTTATGTTGTTGTATAAAGACAGATTAAAATCACATTGGTATATACTATGTCACGTGTCCCCCGACGTGTGGAATTCGCTGCGACCAAAGTTCGTGTCGCGCAGATAGTGAACCGGCGAATCATTGATCAGGGACATCACTATGGGCTTGAGCCCCAAAATGGAAGCCAGCTTATATTTAAGGATCACCGATTTGATCAGTTCCACTAGCTGGGCCAGTGACTCCTCGTGTTTGGCATTTGTAGCATTACTCTGAGCGTGCAGCAGGTAACTGGAAAAGGAGTGGCAATACTTAGCTCTAGAGGTGAGTGGATAGTAATGTGCACTTACCCCTTGACTACCTGTTCGATCACATCGTCATTGATGCGCTGGTGGCACAGGTACTCCTGCAGATAGTTGCTTACTTGAAGGATGACAAACTGCGACAAGAGGGCCTCGCTCCAGTTGACATCATAGTTATAGGCGCGGCTCAGGATCAGCGTTTGTGGGACACTAATAGATGAAGTATATGCTTACATTTATAGATTATTTATAAAGGGAGACCACGCACCTGAGATGTGTGTTTACGAGCTCCCGAAACTGTTCTCTCGTCCGCACCCCAATCACGCTGACACAGAACAGATTGGCATTATTGTTGTGCCGCTTTTCCAAGGCCTTGTTGCAGAGATCTAGCTGCATGGCCATTAACTCCGCCCGAGAGACACTCTGCTGTGCCAGGAGGAGCTTGTTGTCCAGCAAATAGTTCTCCGTGGCATGGGTGTAGTTCTCTAAAGCCTGTTGCAAGAGCGTCTGCACCTGCGCTGAGCATCTCAACTTGTTGGACTGTTCGGCAATGCTCTGTATTTTGCTAACAATATCCTGGGCTTCCTCGGTCCACATCTCCGCCAGTTCCTTGTACATTAGGAAGTGCAGGGCCGCCAGGCGCAGTAGCTCCTTTCCGTTCTGCGGTTGGTATTCCTTTATGTAGCTAAGGATGGCCTGCCGCAGTCCACTCTTTTGATCCTCATCAAACTGCCCAAGCAGCGACTCGAACTGCTCGTTGTCAATCAGGGCATCAAAGCAGTAGAACATCTCTCGGTAGCGTGCTATCCCGATCAGCATTCGGACGATCAGTGACCAGGATTTTGCCTTGGCCAGTTGCCCATTAAGAGCTTTGGCCTTCTGAAGCACATTTACGATTCCCTCCATGGAGCACTCGTGGACAAAGCACAGGTGAGCCTTTATCAATAGCTCCACATAGATTTGATTTTGTTTTTTGTGGGACAAGACTTGGGGTATGCCGGACATGGTTCCCGTTGGCGGCGGAGTCGGCAGTCCATACTGTGTAATGATACCCGACAGACGCTCAAAGGCTTCCGTCTCCTCAAACACCTGGCCATTCTGGTATCGACGATAGGCCTTCAAGGCATCACAGTACTCAAGCAGGCAGTTACCCAATATTGTTGTATTAGGAGCAAGTTCAAGGAACAGGTGGAAGTCCCGATCGATGCTGTGACCCCAAAGGTCGGAGTTCCTCAAGGCATTCCTTGGCTGGTCTTTGGCATTGAAAATATAGAATCGCGGACGGACGATGCATGTGGTCAGCTCCAGGGCCAAACTCTCAGCGATCTCCTTTGGCGTCATTCTTGTGGATATTTGTATATCACTGACCACCAGCAGACGTTGCAAGCAATCTTCTCCTGCGGCGCTCTTTAGCAAAACACCCGCATCCTTGGTTCGTAACACATCCAGATACTCCTTGTCCAAATACATGGCCGCCCTGTAGGCCAGCACAATGCGCCTGCCTAGCTCCACGCCAAATTTTAATTTCGATCCGATGCCCAGCAAGGTGTCCAGCGTCTGTTGCTTCTCCTTGGAGGGGATCTCCTCGAACTCCAACGCCACACTGTCTGAGCAGGTGTCGGAGAGATCGCTGCCCCAGCGCGTCATCACATTCTGGTTGAGCGTAATTCGATTGAACTTGGGAAACGCACTCTTTTCGATCTCGCCGAGCAGCTGGCGTTCTTTGCTGGACAGATTGTTGATGCTAGTCATTCCTTCGGCCAATGCCATGGCGAACACAATAAATCGTAGGTCATTTGGCCGGAACTCAAAGAGCTCCTGAAGACGCAGCGCCTCGACAATGTCACCCTTGTCCAGAAGAGTGTTTAAAAGGGTGTCCAGACGGGTTTCCATGTCCGAAGTTAACGAGGTTTTACCAGATATGCTGAGGTCATCGATTCCAGCCAGTTCCTTGAGTTCAGAGAAGGATTTATAGAGGACACAGCGCTCCTGCAGCATGATTTGTTCGTAGTATTCCGAATGGTAAATGGTTAATTGGGCGAGCTGATCCTCCGGCAGCTGCAGATAACACAAGACCATATCGTACTCAATCTGATCTCGGTCAAAGGATTCATTGGGAAACAAATGATGCTGCTTGATCACGCCCAGCGCGCTCTGGAGCAGCTCGTAGCGTCGGAGGCCCACTTGCGCGGCGGAGGACGCTGCATGCAGCAGAAAGTTCACCAAAATAGCGGGTGGCAAAGCGTGTTGCTGAATCTCCCTTTCGTATTCCTGATGGGGTCGCAGTACGCCTCCTTCCAGTTCGGTTAGCCATTTGCCATAGACTATATCGCTCAGCGGCAACTGTAGAAGGGTGGCCAGCTGAAGAGCTTCCTCGTAGGCTCGAGCTTCGGTGAGAGCGTCCACCAGACGCCTGTACTCCGAGCTATCCCTCTTCACCAGCTGCTCCAGATCGATGTCCAGTTCCCTCAGCCAGGTGGCTGCCACACCGAAAACTTTGTGCAGCAAACAAAAATCCAGCAAGTCGCATATGTCTCCAACATCCGAACGACAGATGCAGTCAAGGAATCGCTGCTGCTGTAGGATGCAGTCAAAGTTGGACTGCAGTTGGATGATCAGCAGTCCGATGGAGCGTTGCATAACTTGTGTGCGCGGCAGAGAGCCACATAGGGGCAGAGTCACTGCATCCTGGCTCCAGCTGCAGAAGAACTGACGCAGTTCCACGATGGTGGCATCGCTAAAGTCTTCCTGCTGGGCAGTCAGCTGCAGGAAGCGGCACAGATGCTTAAATTTGCAATCCTGAAAGGCAAAGGATTTCAATTTAATGTCTAAAATCTCAACAACTGCACTTACCGGCTGAAAAATTTCCAGACTGTGTAGCAGGGCATTTACCTGACCTCCTGCTACAGCTCCTCGGATGACAGACCACACCCACTCCAGTCGATTCTCCTCTACCGTCTTGGTGGCCGTGGCCTCCTTTAGCAGATGATTCCACTGGTTGCTGGCCACCGCGAGCCAAACAAGCCAACACCAATCGCGGTTCTGTTCGCTCAGTGTGGCTGCCAGGACGGCCAAGACAGGCAGCTCCTGACGGATGCAGTGTCTCAAAAGATTGATGCTACTGCAATGTGGATGAGCACTGCCCAACATCATGTCCAGGAACTGGGCTGTGGTGGCAATGGTCTCATCCGGCAGATTGTTGGTGCTGCACAGGATAATGGCAAAGAGGTCCTGACGAGCGGTGTGTGTGAGCAAGGTGCACAGGGATTGATCCGTATTCCTCTGAAGCTGCTGAATGCTAGTGTCTTGATTGGAACTGTGCGATGAGTTGGTCATCGTTTCTTGAGAGGAGTTTGTCTGGGTCTCTCCACTCCGACGCGGCGGTCTCTGGAAGTTCCTCTTGTGCTGGCGATCTCCGATGGATTCATAGCTCAAAGCACGCAGAAGGTGGACACCCAGGGGAGATGATTTGAAGTGTGGCAGGAGCTTTTTAAGCTCGCTGAGGGGAAGATCAAAGTACTGGAACAGCAGCAACAGGTGCCACCAATCGTTCTTGGAGGCATAATATTCGAGTAAAGCCACTGGCAGCCTGCCTGGCGTATCCCGCACAGCCAGACGCATCAGAGCCTGGTAGAGTTCCAAGGGAAACTCCTTGGGATTCGCCTCCAGCTGTTGCACCAGGTCGCGATCCCATTCAGCCAGCAAATCCGAGTAGCTGCCTTCGCCCATTCGATTTGGCATCTTCCTTTGCAGAAGAAGGAAACTTCGTAGGGGTTGCGTATCGAATCCCAGCATTTCACAGCAGGCCACGCAATGGGTAACCAACTCCTCGTCGCCAGCGTATTGAAGCGCCATCTGGGTGACCGTTTCGCAGGCATGAAAGAGCTGCGTCTTTGTGATCTGTCCATAAAGCTGCAGTTGCTCTGTGATTAGGTAGTAAACGGCATAGGCACTCCTTTGCTGTTTTAGGTAATGAGTGTAATTGAGTTGAGATTTCCGTGCATACCGTTGGCACAGGCGAGGATTCGAGAAGCTAACCAGCTCACCGTGTCCTGCGGCGCCCAGAAGGGGCAAATTAATGTGCTTGAACTTCAGAAAGAGATCGTGGGCCGTTGGCAGGCCGGAACTGCTGCTTGTGGGTCCGTGATCGAAGCGAGATGTCAGGGATTTGAGATAGGGCACTCGTCCCAAACTGGTAGAGGTGAGGAAACCTTCCAGGGAACGCACACTCGGTTCCTGGCCCAAAAAGTCGTAAAAGGTGAGCAGAGGGTGTCCTTGAAAGGAGTCGGCCAAATCATGGGTTTTCTCCAAGTATGTCTGAACACTCTTCGAGATCTGTACAAAAAAATTAGACCTAAACAAATATTCTGTGATAGTTTAAGGGGAATTATTTCTCTTACCAATTCAAATCCCTCGTTTTTGGTCAAAGAATTCGTTTTAAGGTCCACAATTAGGTTGAGCAACGGCTCCTGGTGCGTCTCACTGCCCGCCAGCTGCTCCAAAGAAGCAACGGACACACATTCCATGAGAAGCAGGGAATGGAGGCCGCGATCCAGGAGATATTTAGCCAGGGGCTGACGGCTTATGAGATCCGCATGTTTTTCCAGGCATTGCATGGTGCAAAGTCGTCGCAGCTGGGTGGGAATATCGTTAGACTCGTCCCTGAAGAAGTAACCAGCACCAGCAAAAAAGTTGCGAAGTACTTCGCTGGGCTTCTGCAGCTGCTTCAAGGCATATTCGTACATAGTGTCTTCTATTTTCCAGGCGGCAAACCCCTTCTCCAGGGGCGACAGCTCTTCCTCGGTATCCACAGCTGCCTCTTGGCAGCAACACCATCGCTGCAGCTTCTCTACATGGTTGCTATCCACCAGATGCTGCCAGACCATTTCCTTTGAAAGAGATCCCAGAAGAGATTCATTGCCATTGGCAAAATATAGCTCAACGAGTAGCAGCTGTAGTGCCTCCTCCGGCAGGGTCATCAAGGCCTCTATGTTAACGCGGGGCAGCTGCACCCTGTGCTTGGCCAACAAAGAGTCGCACTCCCTCAGTTGCTGCACCAGCGACCAGTGATAGGCCAGGACGGGCTCCTCCTGCTCGTACATCAGTGGCTCCCGGTTGCGCAGGTGATCCAGGACGAATTCACTCAGATCCTCGTCCTGGCACTCGCAGGCGAACTGAAAGAAGAAGCACTTGACGTCCCGGTCCACATTACGGATGACGTCCTCCGCCTTGCACACCAATCGCTCCGATAGCAGCCGCTGCACATAGGCCTGGACCACATCATAGAAGATGTGACAGTACTCTGAGGTGGGAATTTTTCGCTTTTTCGCCCAGAACTCCATGCAAAGGGCGATGTGCTCGCCCTTGGTGGCCACTTCCTTGATGATGGCCACCTCGCTGATTCCCGACCAGCTCTTGAAGATCTTGTCGCGGGCCTGGGCCTGCGCCTGGGCGGAATGCATCGCGTTGGGTGGAGTTTTTCAATGGAATGTTCTGCGGGTGTTTTCACATCTCTTTGTTTCGAATCTGGAGCAATCAACAGTTGATAATAGGAAAACAGCTGTTTATTCGCGGAACCTTAGCTCTGGTTCAGCTGGATCTAGTTCCAAAAGCAGAGTACAGTGAGTACTGTGAGTACTGTAACAAGAGAACTGTTTAAAAAAAATCCTATGATTGTTTATTTTTTTGTGTTTAGTTTTGTCAAAAAAAAACTAGAAAATAATTCATAATATTCATATTCAAATAAAAAATTGGCATATGAAAAAATAGATAAGTTTATATAAATTTAAGATATTGTATTTTATCTACACACTTTTCAATATATATATACACATATATCCTAAAATTTTTATACCATCTTGACTACTAAGGCGAATTCATATTTTATGGAGTTAACGTCTTCCGATCCTAATAAATAACTTTTACGGCTGAGAACGATCTAACTACTGTCACCTGAGATGCCGGTGCGGCCAACCACCTGTAACAAGTAAACTATTTGGGGTGACTTAAACTTAAAATAAAATAAACTGCCATAAACTACGGTACAATTTTTTATTTCCATGTAAATTTATTTTAAGTTTTTCATTTGAACCAAAATAAAAGATGATATTTCTTTTAAATGTATTTTGAATGTAGTTTTTTGTTGTTCGATAAAAGCAATTCATGTTCAGCTCCAGTTTAGTTTAATTCAAGAAAACAAACAAACAATAATACAGCTCAAGTAATAATTTTAGTATATTTATTTAGATGATATTAAGATAGGGTCACTTCCTTTTTAATATCAACATTCGCTTCCGATTAATCGATATCTTCGTTTAGAAAAATACAACGAAATGTTTTTTGTTTTTTTTAAACAGATTTTAGTTTTATGCCGCCACTTTTTTTTTGTGAATACTGAGTAAAATAAATACTACGGTTAGCCCAAAAAGCACACGCCTAATGGAAAGAAATGACTGTCTATCGATGGAACCAAGTGGTTCGGGAGCCAGTTCATGTGCTCGTTCAGTTCAATATCGGAAGGCTTACAACGTCGACTGGTTCCACGAGAAGTTGGCTGTGGTTCGTTGAGCGAACCAGCTCTTTCTTTTTACTTCCTTTCGGTTCCGAACAAGCAGCAAAATGTCGAAGAGAGGTAAAAATGCAAAAAAATAATCCAATTAAATCGGCGAATACACGGGCAATTTGTGATAAATAAATACGCGACGCCGTCGAGAGTGAAGCAATGTAGTGACGTAACTAATTATCTGTGTTTTTTGCCATCTAGGACGTGGAGGTACCGCGGGAGGAAAGTTCCGCATCTCTCTGGGTTTGCCCGTGGGCGCTGTGATGAACTGCGCTGACAATACAGGTGAGTGACTGTTGCTGGCGAGAATTGGACCTGTATTTAATAATGTTCCGTGCTTATAGGTGCCAAGAACCTGTATGTTATTGCCGTGCACGGAATTCGCGGTCGCCTGAACCGTCTGCCAGCCGCTGGCGTCGGTGACATGTTCGTGGCCACCGTCAAGAAGGGCAAGCCTGAGCTGAGGAAGAAGGTGAGTGCGACTCCATGTGCGGAAAGTGTGTGTAAAGAGCAGAAATGTGCAAATATCCAAGGTATTTTATATGTTTATCAGATAGTACCGGCTAAGTGATATATCACGTTTTTATACACTTTGTTTTTGCAATGATTCTTACTAAATGAAGCAAATTTCTAATTTATTTGTTGAGGGTAATTGGAACATTCTGTTGTTTTTTCGTGAAACCAACTGTGTATTGATTTTTTTCTCTGTAATATAATGCCATACATTGAGATGTACAAATTCAACAAATTAACATAGAGCAAGTAGTAACACTTTAATTTATGCAAAATGCTTCTATGAATTGTGTATGTTGCTTATAGAGAGATAATCCGCAAGATAACTTATCTGTGCAAAGCACGTTTTCTTTGATTTGTTTGTGTAAACTTAATTTGAAAAGTAATTTTCAGCAGTAGTTTTAACAAATGCTAATTAATTGTACCTTTCTCTCTCATTATTGCCAAATATGCTGATTAATTAGATTAAATTATGTTAAATTGCCACATAGGCTCGCCTTTGCTGACAAGATTTTGCCCTTAATCCATATCTGCTTAATCACACATCTCATTCTTCCCACCTTTTACCTCTTACCTTACTTAACTAATCTATTCCTTAACTCCCATTTCAGGTCATGCCTGCCGTGGTGATTCGGCAGCGTAAACCGTTCAGGAGGAGGGATGGCGTTTTTATATACTTCGAAGACAATGCCGGGGTAATAGTAAACAACAAGGGCGAAATGAAGGGCTCGGCCATCACCGGGCCCGTGGCCAAGGAATGCGCTGATCTGTGGCCCCGTATCGCATCCAATGCAAGCTCTATAGCCTAAGGAGCTCCCATTTTCAAATAAAACCCTTAACGGAAAACAGATTGTTTTGAATAAGAAGTGTCTCGGATCTTTTATTGAATGCTGCAAGAGTGATTCGCTTTCGGAGGATCGTCGCGTCTACTTGGGTGCCTCGGTGCGCAGAGTGGGCTTGGGTCGAGTCACCTCCATTGAGATCTTGCCGTTGGCACCCTTGAATAAAGCGTAGCAGACCTGGAACGTGAGGCCCTCCAACGAGTCGCCATTGAACTTGGTGATGATGTCGCCGCGCTGCAGTTTGTTGTCAATCTCCGGGTACTGGCCTTGTATCTGCGAAATGGAATTTATCTCAAAGATGTACTTTCCCAGTTAACTGCTTCGAACACTTACTACATCTGCTATGGTGCAGCCACGTTCGTTGGGCGACAGGGAGAGACCCAGTTCCTTGCCCGCCTTCTTCATAAAGTCCACGTTGAACTTTTCAAGCTCTGGTGGATCGGCTCGAAAGACGGTAAGGGTGATGGCCTTCTCGTACGTAGTGTGGAACAGCTGATGAACCTTCAACGTGGTCATGGCCCCCACGTGGGTCGGCACACCGTTCACATCGCAAATATGGTCAAAAATCTTGAGGCGATTATCGGCGGCCACGGCTCCCTCCGGATAGACGTGTGTGATCACACAACCAGTCTGAAAGGATGGTTTAAATGGAATACTTTCGACAAAGGAACCTGGATGAGGCCCACCTTGACATGGTTGTTCTTGCCGCCGCAGACTATGACGCCCAGCGGCTTCTTCTCCACCTTCAACTCAATGAGAATCTTCTTGTTGGGCTTGATCTCGGCTGTGGCGGGTTCCTGTGGCTTCTCCTCCTCCTTCTTCGCCTCTGTGGGTTGGACGGTTTAAGAGTTCGAGTAACCTGTTGATTGAAGCCATACTCACCCTCCTTTTTCTTCTCCTCCGCCTCCTTGTCGGCCCTAATGGCCTCCTCGCTCTTGAGAGTTAATAGAATCATGGTCACATTTCCCTCGGCACGTTTCAGCAGTCCAGTTGCCTGAGTTCAGGGAGAATGGATGACAAACTTGAAGAATTGTTTCGTATGCAACACTTACATCATCGTAGTTGGACTCTAGTGTCACGTCTTGGTTGACGGCCAACAACATGTCGCCCACTTTCACGCCCGCCAACTCGGCATTGGAGCCCTCTCTCAGATCGGATATGAAGATACCATTTCCCACCTCAGCATGCTTGCCATAGATGACCATGATGCCCAGGAAGCCATCCTTGCGCACTTGCACCGTTCGAGCCTTGGGGAACTGGTCGAAGAGGAACTTGGTCTGTCGAGAAAGAAGAATGGAAATAATATAACAGTACTGGATGTGAAAATGTCCCATTTACCTCATCCGACGAGGTGGGGAACTTCTTGATTGGCTTCACACACATGCCCTCATCGTTGGGCTTGCGCCGCGAGGTGATCAACACCAGCTTGTCCCCGTCCACGTTTTTGAAAACGGCGGAGGCATTCAAGTGGCAGCGATTCTTCAGCACATTGCCGTTGACCTCGACAATTTCATCGCCGGGCTTAAAGTCTGCGCTGGCGAACACTCCGTTGGGATCCACGCCAGCCACGAAGCAGGCCATCTTCTGGCGGTCCTTGTGCCCAGCAAGAGCGATGCCCAGCGGCTTGCTGGGATCCCTCTGGACCTCGACCCTCCGCAGATCCTTCATCATGTTGTACCGCTTGTTGATCTTAGCTGGTTGGAAGATAGTTTACTAAGCTAGTTAGATTGGTTTTCTGGACTTACCCATTGTGTAGCCAAACTCATCTTCCTGCTCTTTGTCGCGATCCTTCTCCATCTTGTTCAGCTTGCAGTTGCCTGCGGAGGCGCGATCGATCTGATGAATTTGGGAGATTAGGGTATAAAAATAAAACCTAATTAAAAAGTATATTAATTAGTAACCCACCTCATAACCCGCCTCCGTGCGAATGCGACCGGTCATGTCCCGGGTATCCTCGTCATCCTCATCCGCATAGTTGCTGTATTTCTGTCGCATCGATGCCGTAAATGTGGTATTCCGCTTCTGCAACGTCTGTTGCCGGTTCATGCCTCCCATTCCCTGTCCCTGATTCATCCCCTGACCCATTCCCATGACCTGGCCTCCGCCCGCATTGTTGTTGGGCGTCTGGTCCTGGTTGAACTTATTCTTGGCTTGCATGTAGCCATTGCTGCGCTGATCTCCCTTCGCCTGCTGCTGCTGGTCGTCGCTCTTGTCGTAGGTCTGGATCTCCAGGTCGATCTTGAAGTCCGCCTCCTTGATGAGATCGATGACCGCCTGCTCGGTGGAGTGGCGCACATCCTTGCCGTTTAGCGAGAGGATTCGATCGCCAACTTTTAAGCGCCCGCACAGGTGAGCAGGACTATCGGGCACAATGCCCTTGATGAAAATGCCGGTGGTCTTGGTGTTGGGCGAGTCCTTTACCTCGCCGCGTACTATGCAGATGCCGAAGGACTTCTTGCCCGTCTTGTCCAGGGTCACCATGTGAATTTGTTCTGTAATTGGGGTATGTTGGGATTGGAGAAGATTATAGGGTATTTTTTGTAAATTTATAATAGCGATACACTAGGAACATTAGGTAAAAGTCTTTAAGCCCTCACTTCACATATAAAAGAAAGGAGCTAACTTTGGGAAGGTAAAGTTTGTATATTCTTGCAGTTTACAATTGGATTGGGGCCAAATTTAAAAAATTTTAATGGTGAATCGAAATATATATGACTCTTATCCATCATTCTTTTGCTCGTCTCAATATAACAACAAGAAGTCAAAAAAATGGGACTTGAAATCGATATTCAATAATCAAAGTTTTTGAAATACAATAACTAAACCAAAAAATCATTAATTTATTAAGAAAACTATTATTGTTTTCTTATCATGTTAAGAAATCGTGAATTTAAAAAGTAAAACATTGATTTCTTTTAATGTTTGACAATTTTAATGATTTAATCCTATAAAATGTATAAAAAATATATTTAATCCGCTTTTGATGCTGACAAAGAATATAAATGATTTATAGGGCCGGATATGATTCCTTTTTCAGTTGCAAAATTCTGGCTAAAATCAGAGAGGAATCAGAGTTTATTTTTCAATATATTCCTCTTAACCTTTTCAATAATATTCCATGATAAAGGATTAAAATGTATTCGTCTTAAGTTTCTTTGCGAAAAAGAATTATTCAAAATATTATATGTATTCAAAATACATTTAAATTGAAAATTTGATTTGGAAAACGTTATAGTTATTGTAATGATTCTAAAGTGTCACGAATATTTATTGTCAAGAATATAAAACAACCATTCCAAGGTCAAGTTCCGGATTAGCTACAAATTTGATTAGCCATTGGCCATGAAGCCACTCAATGGGCACTGACCACCATTGGCGCCCGGATTTCCCAGGAACTGAACCATCCTCGCTGGCTGGGATCGATTGCTCTATAATCCAAACCAAACTCGCGAATCACTGGCCGGACATTAAGCGCAAACAATTAATTTTTAATTTGATTTATATTTCCAATGGTTTTATTTATTTATATTTTTATATTAGATGTAAGTATTCCGCGTTGGCAGCGCCCGATTTGAGTCCATTGAAAAGTGCGCCTAAACTGATTTTACAATTAGCAGACCAACATTCTTGCTAACTGACTTAGTGGCCATTCTATTTTGAGTATGATTTTCGTATCGATTACACTGGTCAGCGGGGGCTAGCATTTTGCTTTCAAAATAGAGGAAAAAATCATTAAAGACTGGTATCATAAATTTAAAGCCCAACATAGCTTGTAGCAACAGAAAAAGCAGATAACTAAATAAATAAAATAATTTTAGATGAATATAAGGTTTAGTTTTGAATTCTAAGGCTTATATTTTAAATTACTGAATTAGCCTTATAATATATACTAGTTTATTATAAACCTAAACTCTTAGTAGAATCCTTTTTTTATCCTTACAAGCCTTGACATCTGTATCTTTCTAGTCTCCAGTACTTACAATATCTTACAAAAATTTCCCTTACCTGCAGCATACTGCTATCGATCTGGCGGAGGTGCTTCCATTGCATTGAGTAACTTTCTCTGTCTTTTATGACACTACTCTCATAATACATAGCTCCCCCAAGACGGTCATAGAGGCTACAATCGCGGAAAGTGAAGGGGGAATTGCGCCAGTCAAGTGCTTTTATTGTCCATAACACGTTATTAATTTGTTGTTGCGATTTGGCCAATGCTGAACTCAACACTCCAGAGCAGAGGAAGCCCGTCAAGTGTGTTGGGCAGAAATGCCCATCGATTTTATCTTTTTCCTTCATTGCACTTACAACTGAAAAGCATATGTCACACACACTTTTTGCACCTTTACAAGTGGTTGCAAAATAAATATATATCTTTTGGCTCTGCCATATAAAGAATATTTTATAATTTTAATGTTGGGTTAAGGTTACCACTAAAGTACTGTATATTAGTAGCTGTAAAAATAATTATTTATTTTCTTATTTATGTTGTTTAAATGGTCTATATTAAAATGACCCAGATTGCACTGATTTTTTAACACTTTAAACTTAAACATTTAATTATTTTGGTTCTTAGGTTGTCCCTCAATGTTTTACAATAAAATCAAGTCAGTGATCAATGCTAAAATATTTTTACTCTGTAAAATTTGTATAATTTATTTTAATGAATATTTTTATTTATGCACTTACATTTATGCACTTACAACAAGATATGATAGGTGAGATGCGCCAAAATGTAGACAACACATTTTGGCAACATTTCGTTACTGACATTTCCAGAAGGTAATACGGGAAATTTTTATTTTATTTGCGACAAAGTCAAAGGCAACCAAATAAAGGATCCAGGACTCCAGGACAATTGAAGTGGCGAATGAATTTAATTTGCCAGCAGGGTTTAAATTCATAATCAAGATTTGCATTTTAATGCCGAACGAAGGACGAAGGGGGAAAAGAAAATGGAGAGGGAGCAGGAACGGGAGATATGCAAACATTTCCATTAAATGCTCGAACGAAATGAAACGCGCGGAGGAATAGCTAAGGCAGCGCCAAAGGAAAACTAGAGTAAACACATGCTCAAAGGCGAGCGGGGGAAAATGGGGGGCAAAACTGGAAAATGGCTACCAAAGAAGGGAGAGCGAGAGGCTCAGAGGGAGAGGGAACGGCAACGACTGCGAAACGATGTTGGAAATTAATTTCATAATAAAAAAGCGTAAGGAAACCCATTTGATAAAACAATTTCCTTTTTGCCTCCCAACAGTCATGTTTTGTTAGTAAAGTAAATTCAAAAGAGAGCACAGCGAAAATATGGCAATGAGCTTAACTCTCTCCACTCCTGCTCTCCAGCTCTGCTCCTTCCGCCTCTCGCCCCTCTCCCGCTTCTACAGCCTCTGCCAGCGTCGGCGTTGCCTCTGTCAGGACGTCGTCTTTTGATTGGCTCTCCGTCCAGGGCCACGCCCACTGCAATGGCTGCTTCCTTTTCGGCTGTTGCCGTTCCTCTCTCTCCGTCTGGCCATCTCTCACCCCCTGACGTCCTGGCCGTGAAGCTGTGCTGCCGCGTCGCAGTCGGCGCATGGTTGTTGCGAGGATTTAGTTAACTGAAGTGATTTTCCACTGTTTGCCGTCGCACACACACCCACTGCCTCACTCTTATGTAAGTGGCCACACGTGCTTGTGTGTGTATGTGAGGGGCCGTGTGGGTGTGTGGGTGAATCCGTTGTTGACTTGTTCTCGTGTTGTACTTACATGCAGTTATATCAAATTGCTAATAATCGTTTAGCAGGCACTTCAGAGTGCGTCCTGGAAATGAATAAAAATTACAGTTTTCTGCGCAAAAACACTTCAGACTTCAGCGGCGATACGGATTCGGCATAATATGGAAATTGCTCGCAGAAGCTACGTTGAGCAGGCGGACGATTAAGGAGGGGAAATCAGGAAAAACCACAGAGGAGCTATGGCCTAACCGGTTTTAAGGATATTTTACAGCAGGGACTAGAAGCTCGATATGGCTTAGGTTCTCAAAAATTAAGTTAGTTATTAACTAATGATACATTTTAGTAAAATGTTTAAATATAAACTTTTAAGGTTAGCTTTTTTCTGGAAGGAGGAATGTTTAAAAATCCAGTTATTTAACAACATCAATTTGTAATACAATTCGCTTTGAATACTGTGATATTTAAATATCCTGCCTATTTGCCACACGTTACTTTTAGTATTAAAATATATAACATCAAAAGTTTTATTAAAAGTATTGTAATTAATGTTTTTATGTACAAACATTTTGTCAAATTAAATAATCGAACACATTACTTTCCTTCTGAATATATAAAATCCTTAAGTTCTTGTCCATAGAATTTGGAAATGCATATATGCATTTACGTTTACATTGCATTTTATTTTGTTACATTTGTATATATATTTTAAATTTTATATTTATAATTACAATAATTTATACAATTAAAGAAAAGTGGCAATAATCACCTTTAAATTACTTTTTCCTTATTTTCTAAAACCTTCATAACATTTAAGTATCTTAACAATACTGTGATCTGTCATCTGTGATGCATACAATTATATCTATTTCAAATTAAGATAAAGGTAACCAGAAATTTAAAAACCCCCCATATATTTTGTATACCTCTACAAACTAAACCGAACAACCGATAATCCCAACGATGCTTCCCGATACGAAATGCAAATTGAACTCCTGAAAAACTCATTGAAAAACTTATAATCGATATGATATTGAGGGACGCAACAGGCTCTCGTCTCCCTCCCGATAAGATACACAAAACAAAGCGGGGCCTCAGCCTGTCCTCCGGAGGAGAGGAAAACCAACTGAATATTCTCACGACATTTAAGGACATCTACAAACAATTACGCCCGTACATGTGTACCCGGCCCCTGAGTTCGAACTCCGAACTTTTAGCTTGAGTTCCGGCTGGAATGACGTACGGAATGCCCGCAGGGAGAGGGCGTCGGGGATTATAGATATTTGTGTTTACTACGGCTGTACATATAATGTCCTCATAACTTTTAATACGTGAACGTGATAGAGCAAATAATGGTGCCCACATGGACTCCGAGCAGCCCGTTCACTTGCTGCAGGGACCCGGGGAATGGGAACTAAACGGGAACGGGATTTACGGGATTACGCGCGCCGCCCAACATTAAAACTCAATTTGAATGACAACGCGTAAGCAAATAATTGTCCTTTTTCGACCCGCCAGTGTCCTCGGTCTTCACTTGAAAGTTTGCTCTCCACACCGTAGTAAGTTATTCAAATATTGAGTTTTTCAACTCGACTCAACTCGAACAACCACCCCCAGAACCGATCCGTGAATGTGCGCAGGGTCGCAGGCGGATTCCTCTGATGACAAGGACGAGGCCGAGGATGAGGATGAGGACGAGGCCTCGAAATTTCATTCGCTTCCCTTTGTTTGAGTTGGGCTCGGTTCACTCCTCTAAATACATTTGATTTGTTTACCATGGCCCGAGGCCGAGCCCAAGCCTTAGCCGGAGCTGGAGATCTTAAGCTGCATGTAAATGCGTTAAATTAAATTTCAAACGCTTGTACTCCTTCCAAAGGACAATGACAATCAAATGGCTGAATGGATTGAGTGGGTAGTGGCTGACGATTTTGATTTAGTGCTCATCCGGCTGTCCACCTAATGCGATTATGGGAAGAAAGATTTGCGAGCTCTCCATATGGAGACCGGGTTTTAGGGAAAACAAAATGGAATCTCAGAAGGGAGTTGTTCAACATTTTGAATTTTATTGAAAAATTCTTTTAAATATATGTTGGGAGTTTATTATTTACAAGTAATATATTATATAATATATAATTAATTATTAATTATATATATTAGATTTTATTTGTCTTTAAGTTGAGTAACATTTTCAATGAAACCTTTTGTATTTTTTTTCTTCTATAGATATTCTCTGAAAATTCTTAAATGAATATGCTTGCTTTTAGGCTGGAAATTCTGTTTAAAAACTTATTCTCCTTTCCTAGGTGATTGCGGATTCAATATTGTTGATTTTGGACACTGATAGCCTCTGATAAAACCATCGACACCATCCCGCACGTGTTCGCACTTCGTGGTCCTTTGGGCACGCGTTAACTTGTTTGTGATATCCTCATCATCAGAGCAGGCAAATATTTATTGTTCGCATTTTATTTGCAGCGCAAATTGGTAATATCCACGCCCAGCATCGGTCCGGGCCAGGACTCTGCGTGTCCATATCCGGGCATTGCGTCCTCTATTTTCTTTTCATTTGTCGCCATGTCGCCCACATTGCTTTGATCTAACGAATTGATTTACACTAACGATTATTTAATGAAATTCCACAAGCGGCACTCCGTACCCCGCCCACCCTGCAGGATGTAGCAGTATCCCTGGCAGGAAGTGTGAATTACCCGACACCCACTTCAATTCTGAATGATTCGGGTAGCGTCCACGTGCCAAACGTGCCCGATGACAACTTATTAGGCGTGTCTTGCGCCACTTTCCACCCACTAATTTCGTTTTTCCCATTTTCCATTCAGAATTTTTCACATTTTATTTCTTTCTGGTTTGATTTAAATTTGTTTTCACTCTAGAGTCCTTCGGTGTGATGTGTTATTCCTTTTGTGGATTGTTGTCATGCTTACGGTTGGACAGCTAATGAAGATCTCTGACTGGTTCTAGGAAAAGTATTACTCATACGACATGTTGACATATCTGAAAATCTTTGAGCTAAATTGATCGTGTTAACAATATATTGGTTTTGTTTTATTTTAGTTTATAAGGTAAGGATAATTATAAAATTTAAAATAAAAAATTTACAAGATAGCTTAGAAGTTTCTATTTCCCAAAAGTCCTCGTATGCAAGTATACCTTTTTAAATGCTTAATATGTACATATATTTTCATCTAAAATGATTAAAATTCATTAAATTTAACAATTAAGTAGATACAGAGTTTAGCCTTTGATAAATAATTTAATTGTATAATATATTTTTATCTTCTGAAAACAAGATACCTCACAGGGGTGATTAAAAAATTTCTTCCCCATAAACGAACTTCAACAGATGTTTCAGCTTCCAGATTTTCCGCATATAGAAGACTGAAAACTCCATAATCCCAAACAAATTTGAGAAAATCCCATCCAATATTGACTTCATAATCCTTGAAACCAAAACAAATAAACGATTATCTTTCACGGCTGCTGCTTGGCGTGAACGCGTCGAAAGGGGAAAAGGCGGATTAGGATCCCAGATAGTTATTACCAACTGTCCAAATTGCTGCCACGCCCCAACAGTTAAGAGAGCAAAAGGCACGAACGACGTCGAAGGGAAACCAATGCCGTATCCAGAGAGTTTTGCTTTCGTGGCATACGGACAAGTGACAATCATCCCACTTAATTGAATTCTGCGCTGCATAATAAATCAACTTAATGCGATCCAAGTACCCGGTTGAGTTCCACGCGGATGCAGAGCAATTCAAAAAAGGAGCAAAGAGCGTGGCGTGCGAGCGGGCAAAGGGAGCGATATCCTTCGGATGTGGTTATAGGTGGCCCAGGCAGTTCCAGGCACCGGCAAATAAACAACAATAACACACTCAGCCAGCGATGCCGATGCCCACTTCTGCGCCCCTCCGCAATTTCCACACTTGTGCTGACACATTGAAAGGGCTTTGGGTTTTATTTATGAATTGAGAAATTGACATCCTGGACGGAGAGAGGGCGGAGGCAGGAATGGTCCTGAGGAGGCTTAGGCACACGGTCCTCGATTTTTATTGCCGCCAAACAAGAGGCTTAGGCAAGGCATCAGCACATCGCCACAACCACCACAGCCACCACCATCCATCCGCATCCACATCAAATGAACAAAACTGAATGAAATGAGCCACGAAACATCAGTGTGTGGCACTTGCTGTTCGTCCCAACCCTGCGCTTAAAAAAAATCCGGATAAATCGAGCGTGAAATATTCCAGCTCGCCTGCAGGACTGCGACTCCGGGAGGGAGAAGGACGAAATGGTTAAATCGAATCCATTGTTGTGCCTGCCACTTGTTGGCAGGTTGGATAGACTTTGGTCGAAATTTGCGGCTGCAGTTGTGCAATTTGTCCATTGCCTGCTGTGATTTTTTCCATTGTCCTTACGGCGGGGTTGGTTCCAGATCCTTGTCCGTCAAATTGAGCGTCACTCAAGTATTCAAGTGCCTGTATGTGTATCTCTTACGGCCTTTCTGCAGATACTTCAAAGATTTAATAATGACATGAGAAGTGAAGCTATTAAGCCTGCCTTTATCCCGCGGCTCGAACTCCTTTGTCGGGCCTCGAGAGTGTTTGCCTTTGCCATCCAGCAGGTGCCACCACCCCCCATCGATGCAGGATATGTCAGGATGCGGCATGTCGAGTACAAATTAGAGGATGCCAAGCCGATACACTAGAGGGAAAGCAATAAAAACAGGAAACGGATCACCGAGGTATTGATATTAGAGTCATGACTCTAAATAAATCCTGAGCTTACGAAGTTAGCTTCCTTTCTTGTTTATTAGTAAAACATATCTTAAAAGTGAATAAAAATATACAACAATTTTCCAGCAGTGTATAATGCTGAAGGCGGGACATCGTTTGGGTCTGGCAACTGTCTCCTTTGTTCGGTGCGAAAAAGAATGATTGTCCTTGCCGGATCCTTGCAGTCAAAGCAATTCAAGTGTCAAATCTTTTATTTGCCTTTTGCAGATTTCGCAATAAAAATTTGTATTGTGAAAAGTCTGCGCTCATCCAAGCCAAAGACCAATCCCGAATCCGAATCCGAAGTCCGCAGTCGGTGTATCCTTCTCCCTCTTGCTCCTTTTATCCGCTTGGCGTATCCTTTGGTCGTTTGTTTGTGTGCAATAAATTTGCTGACAAAAGAGGGATTATTGCTGGATCATGCCGCTGTTGCTGCAGCTCGGAATGGGGATGGTGATGGTTATATATATATATATATATATCTGCAGCAAACCTGAGGACGGCGCTGAGCAGGATATGCTCCTGGTGGCTGGTTCCTGTCAGCGTGCATTCCTGGGCGTTATTGTTTGGCCATAAGTTAATTGTTCCCCTGCGAAAGCTTCACTGCACCGCATCCTCACGCTCAACTGGCCGCCAAAGTCCCTCGTCCTTCGTCCGCACTCATGCTGAGCTCAAGCGGTGATTAACCATAGTATGACAGAAGACATCATGGATACGGATATGACCAAGGGATTGGAGAAGGCCAGCGATAGGGACGAGCGGGGTGCACATAGTTGGCAACCTTTAATTGCCATGGAAACTACTGAGCAGGCGGTTAAGTAATGAAAAGTGGATTGGAAGAGCAAATATTTTTGATATATATCATATACGAAGGATCTGCCAGGGGATTAACTTGAATGACAGGACAAAACACAGGAACCAGATACTGGATTATCCTAAGTCAGCGGAAGATTTGAGGTTTGTGAATGAAAATGAAAATATAACAATAGAGCGCTTAAATTTAAATTGCTATTAGAGTAAATACATGTATTCATTAATTTTGTAAGCACTTTAGATTAAAGTCTCTACTAGTTTACTACAATAATTATGTGTCCTTCTGCTTGGATATGTATATTTCAAAATAATTTGTGTTACATTCATAAAAAAGAAAAAGTTAATTCCTTTATTAATTAGTAATTAAAATTCCGTATTACAAACAATAAATTAAACCACATTATCCCTAATTAAATGGTTATCATTTAACTATAATTATTTTCTTCATACTTTGATAAATATTTGCTGAGACAGAAAACAACAATGACAAAAAAGAATCAACGGAAACAGACGATTTAATTAATAAATCTGCGGTTACAAATACAAACTTTTACACTTTCAATAAAATGTAGTTTTTCATATAGTATTTTTTGTATAAACTTTTTAAAATATTTCAATTAAATTTTTGGTAGATTACCGAAAAAATAAATTGATAAAATATTCTCTACAAATATGGTACAAATTTATTAAGGAAGGTGAAGTATTTCATGAAAGTACAAACTCATTTTATGCTCTTATTGATGACTTTTTTGAAATAAGGTTTGATTAAATGAAGCCTATGAATATAGAAATGCCACTGCTTTACCTGTTAATAAAGATTCTGGACCCACATGTGTGCTTCAGGAGGAGAGGGCAACTTGATTACTTTTTCGCCCCGAACAATATCCGTTTGGTAGCCATAAAATCTTTTGTTTGCTCATAAAGAAGACAAAGGGAAAGCCGCAATAAATTTTGCGCAACTAGATTGCTCAACGGATGACTATCCCCCAAATCCCAAATACCCGAAATCCCCCGTAAACACCAACACCACTAGACGGGATAAAGATACATACCGGAATAGCGATGCCACGCCCCTAAAAATCTAGCCAAAAAATCATTGATTCGTAAGTGTAACAGAAACGGGTGGAGGGGGACTTGGGATTCGGTATCGAGGGATGGGAATGGGGATAAAAGTGGTGGCAAAGCCAAAATAGAATAATGAAAACGATGCCAAGAGTGAAGGAAGCGATATCAATATTGTCCTGAATGCGAAGATGGCGGCCATTATTGTGTCGTGTTCCAGTCTCTCTCTATGTGTGTGTGCCACTGGCTCTGTCTGTGTAAGCCAGTGTCTGTGTGTGGGTAACTTCCGCAAAACTGGAAAACTAATTTGAACAAAGTACAACAAATAAAAGTGACTACTGAATGTTTAATTTGAAAAGGGAAGGCTCCAAACACTGCTGCTGCTGCTCCAACAACAATAATGTCTAACAACTGAAGAACAAAAACAGCGAAAATGAAAAAGAGAAATAATACAAAACTCACTTGGATACAAGTACAAATGCAGCAAACACATGTACCGTTTCTCTGCCTCTTCCTCCTCTGCCACCCACTTCTTGCCTCTCCCCTTCTTGCCCGCCTGCCTTCCCCATTGTGTTTAGGAGATGTTGGCAAAAATGGCGCATTCCGTTCCCTCTGCCTCTTCACCCCAAAAAACAGGGCAAGATGCACTTAGAGAAATGAGCGACTTCCTTTGGAAAATTTTTTTATTCAAGAATGCCTTAACCAGCGAATAAATATTTTAAATATATTTGTTTTGGCCCGATCTGGGAAAGAACTTATTACAATCAGGAAAGTTTTACTTTTATATATTCAAATTCATAATTTTTAGACTAAAATTTACGATAGAATCTTTTAGTAATGTTGAAAACATTTACTCTCATTGAGCTAAGCTCTTATATAATGGTTAAGTTAATTCACAATTATTATTTCACAATACATATTTAAATTAAAAATGTAAAAAATTTCTTTCTATTGGTGACTTTAATATTATATTGTAACGAGAAATAGATACATATATTATTAGTACCTTTATAAGAATGTGTTAGCTTCATAAAAATCGCAGTTGATCAGTCCGTTATCCTTTGTATTAACCGCGAGATCCCGGGTCAATAATGTCTACAGCCCAAAATTCGAAATGTGGACTTGTGTGATGTCTTATAATTATACTAAATTTAAAGATTAACTAAAAATCATGAATTGTACATATAAAAAACTTTAATTTACCTTAAAAGTAGGCAACGTTTGCAGATATTCCTGTGACCTCCTTAAGATAAAAGCACCAGAATTATACAATTTTTACAGTTAATATTTTGCAAGTGTCCTGAGGTAGGGAGAGCAAGAATAAGACCGAGAATGCGAAACCAGGAGAAACCGAGAAACGCCGACATACGGTTAGAAAAACATTCGCACATAAAAATGCTAACATTTGAACGCGGGAGAAGAGGGCGGGAAAAGAGAGCGGCGTGTGGTTCAGCAGAGGGACATCGGGAGAATGGGAATGGGACGACTGCCTTCATCCATGTGGCTGACATAATGAAACATTATTAAGAGCCACGACGTCAAAGCTGCAAAAGGTATCTAAATTTGCGCAAAATGTTTATCCTCCCGTCCGCTTCCTCCTCCCCTTTCGCCCACTGCCAACCCAACGCCCTCTTGAGTTTTGGCTTCTGCAGTCGCTGCCAATTTGCCGCCGTTGGGAGAGGAAAACACAAATATCACATTTACAGGCAGCACTCCACCATTTTATATCCTCTTACACACACACGCACACACCCTAGTGTGAGAGAGAGAGAGACGGCAAGAGCGGCGTAGATTGGTTCGTGTCATCTCATCCCCCGGCAGAACAAGAGAGATGGCGTACTCACTCTCGCTGACAGGATGCTGCCGGGCTGCTGCTATGCTGCCGCTCAAGCGCTGTTCGCGTCGACGTCGACGTCGGCAGTAGAATCACAGTTATTCGAGATACGAAAACATAGCAGCGGCGACACAAAAGCTCAGGGAAGCGTCGGCGGCAGCGGCAATGGCAGCGGTTTTTCATAAATAAATGTTTGAGTTATGTAGAAAAACATTTTGGGCGAGAAGATTTTCGTTTTCGTTGCGATTCAGTTAACATTTGGCCAGCGGATTCCGCCTACAACGGACACGACGACGGACTACGCGCTTTCCGCTTTCCACTTTCCACATTCCACTCTGCTGCTGGCCATCTGTACCGTTATCCTTATAAGCAGTGCTATTGATATCGGTTCGCGTTTTCTATCTGTGAATAAGCTCGTATGAACTCTTAAAGCAAACTGCAAGTGAAGTAAAAAATTAAAAAAACGAACACAGTTCCTGAGCAAAATAGTCAAACCAAATAAAATAAATACAAGTGTTGCGTCCTCTAATTAACTAAGCAAATCGCATATCTCCAGTGCAAACTACTACAGTGATCGCCCGCAAAAATGCACACCAGCACTAGCACGGATCCCATGCACACGCTGCACGACAGTGTCTCGCTTTCGCCGCCGCCCCTGCACAAGAGCCAGCGCGGCTCTACTGGATGCAGTGCATCCTCGCGAGCAGCCGCCGCCGCCATAGATGCCATGTCCATGGGATGCGATGACAGCGACATTGAGCCGTCGGCTGTTGCCGCAAGTGGGGCCGGCACCACCAGTGGTGGAGATGGTTCCGGATCCGTCGGTGGTCCGCTGGTAAAGCCACCTTACTCCTATATAGCCCTCATCACTATGGCCATTCTACAGTCGCCACACAAGAAGCTCACACTGAGCGGGATCTGTGACTTTATCATGTCGCGGTGAGTTGAAACATCTTTGGAATTATAAGATCGTGGGGCGCTTTATAATATTTGAAAAAGTGCTAATTGTATTTTTCATTTTTCATTGAAGGTGGGATTCTTTCATTGATTTAAGCTATTTAATTTATTTTGAAAGTATCTGTAGAAATTGTTTATTTTTTTTTTATAAAGCTGTTGATAAAAAAAAGCGTTAAAGAAAAAAATAATATATTGAAAACATCAGAGAAATATTGGATAGAAAAATATCTACTTTAATTCTTGAATTTGATTTAGAATAAGATAAAAATGACATTCTTAGAATGACATTCGTATATCTTTAAACAAATTATTATATTTACTTTAATTAATATAAAAAACATCTTAAAATAGCATTATTTAAACACAAATTTGAAACGAACTATGCTATGTACATTAAAGAGCTCCTTAAACTTCCAAAACGTTTCTGCAACTAATCGGCGACAACTATTAGTACAAAATTAACTGTTTTTAAAGCAGCTGAATATCTGAAGAATAATAAAAGTAACGAATTTTAACTTCTTACAAAAATTTTGCCTCCCAAAAGTTGAATTATGGGATAATCTGTTTGAATATTCATTTTAATTAGATATTATTATTTTTATTTTACCGAGTATTTTAAATTATTTATCAAGCTAAACTAATTATAACTTCCTAATTACCCGCAGTTTCCCGTACTACAAGGACAAGTTCCCCGCCTGGCAGAACTCCATCCGGCACAATCTCAGTCTGAACGACTGCTTCATCAAGGTGCCTCGTGAGCCGGGAAATCCGGGCAAAGGCAATTTCTGGACGCTGGATCCCCTGGCCGAGGATATGTTCGACAATGGCAGTTTCCTGCGGCGCCGCAAGCGCTACAAGCGAGCTCCCACAATGCAGCGCTTCTCCTTTCCGGCGGTCTTCGGCACCCTTTCCCCGTTCTGGATCCGTAAACCAGTTCCCCTCGTTCCTGTGCACTTCAATGTGCCAAACTTCAACGGCAGCCGCGACTTTGATGTGGGCCACACTCCGGCGGATGTCTTCGATTCAGCTCTCAGGGCAGACAAGAAGTTCAACTTCTTTGCCAATGCGGAGGCTTCCTTTTATCAGGGCAGCCAGTCCGGTGACAAATTCGACAGGCTGCCATTTATAAATCGCGGAAGAGGAGTGGACGCCCTGGATGCATTGCCTCATAGTAGTGCAGCAGGCGGAGGAGGTGGCATATCTGAGAGCAGCAGAGCCAAGTACAAAAGTCCCTATGCGTTCGATGTGGCGACTGTGGCCAGTGCCGCGGGCCTTCCCGGCCACGGGGATTACCCGGAAAGAATGTCGCGGGGTGGCTATATGGATCTCAATGTTTATACCGACGATGCGGACACAGAGGCGGATGTGGACGCTGAGGCCGAAGCCGAGGCAGATGACGACTCCTGCGAGGACAAGATCGATGTGGAGAGCGGAAACGAGCAGGAGGACTCGCACATCTCGGACTCCGTGGACAGTGTCTGTACGAATCGCTTGGACGCACCGCCGGAAGCCCTCATCTTCGCGGATGCTGAGACCGCCAGCCGCAGTCCCAGGACACGAGGGCACTTTGACAGTGAGCCATTGGTGAGCCTGCGAACCAGCAAGCAGACCAGCGCCAAGGACTTCCGCATCGAGACTCTCATTGGCCACCATCTGCGGCACGGTGGCAGCCAGGAGGAGGCCAGCGACTAGGCGGGATCAGTGGAAGCCTGTCCTGTGTACAGTCCAATCTATTGGTGATTTCAGTTTCGATCTAAGCACGTTTTAAAGCTCCTCCCGTTATCACAGGAAACCCCCGACTCCCTGAACCGATTCCGAGCAGCAAGTAGTGATCAGTAGGTGTATATCTGAATCTGTAGGATGTAGCAGCCAAGCACACGAGTTTTTAAATGCGACCAAATCAAAGTCAACGCTATAGTTGCCAGTCAGTCCACTTACTTACTATATAGCGGCGCGTATATCCATGTAAATCTGATGCATTGCACATTATAGGCATACTTTTAAAGCGAATTCTGGGAAAGCCAGCTTCCGGATTTCCATATCTCTATACCATACAGTACTATTCATGTGTAAGTGTGCGTGTGTGCGTGCGTGTAATTGTAACACATCCAAGCAAGTGGAACAGAACACTATTAACTATAAATTAGTATAAGAATTTTGCTGATGTTATTGAAAATTTAATAAACAACAAACATAACAATAGTAGTAGTAGTGGCGGGGTATTTTATTTACCGGTTAAAAGTTGCAGTCATTAAAAGGTAATTAAAGAGATGTTAAATTGTAACAATTTATTTTTGTTCTATATAAAAAAGTGTTTTATTAAATCCGGAGTATTAGTATTTGTTTAGTTTTCTAAAGAACCCGTCCTAAAAAATAACTTATTTAAAAGTAACAAACCCATATGTTATATTTTTTACCCATTTCAAAAATAGTATTTTATACATTTCAATGGTAAATTGTAAGTATTATTAGAATATGTTTATCCCTTAGTTAACTGTTAGATCCTTGTACCCGATTTTATCCTTCAATGAGACTTATACACCACCACTTTGACTTTTTCAAATTAACCGCCAAAAAACGACCAAGCGATGTGGCAACCCTGACACAACGGTAAATCAGTGCCATTGGTTTCCATGCACCTGCGCAATGGCCGCCGCTCAGCTGTTTTTTGGCTAAGGACGAAGCGAGACGGGGCGAGACAACAACTCCGCGAAGCTCGGCTCTCGCTCGCACTACCAAAAGCTTGGCTCTCCGGACGCGGCATAGTAGTAGTGCGGTTTCCAGTGTTAAAACATTAAAAGCTGCGCCTGGAAGCGGGACAACAGAGCTCCGCAGAAGATACCAACACTAGCTATTGGTATCCGCCAGGCACAAGTACGAACTCCGCTCGGCTTGGCATAATAATTCTCTCCCAAAGGACTCCACCAACACACTAATAGAGGTGGGCGCCCGCACACACAGACAGACACTATAACGCACGGTTGCGGGTGCAAAAGTCGATTTTTCAGGACAACAAAAAACGAGTTAGTTGTATGTGTGCAATGTGCAAAAGTTTTTAAATGGCCCGGGTCATAAAGGGAGTTTGTAATAGTTGTAGCGAGATGTCCTGTCGCCCAGTCAAGGAGCCGAGGCTGCTGCAGAGGTGCTGAGCGAGAAAAGTTTTTGTGCCTGGCATTCGCCGCGTCCCAAAGGCCTCCCCCACTAAAAAACAACATCCCCCTGCCGCTGCTGTGATTGAGATTGGTGATAATGACTGTGTCTGCATGCCCCCAACAAGCATCCTTAAAAATCAGTGTCCACAATAGTCAACGATAAGTATTATAGCGTCCAACGGCAATAGGCATTAAGAGTGTCCTGTGGTGAGACCAGCAGCGGACCAAGTCGCGCAAGATACGGATCTGGAGAGTTTAAGGAAACCAGTTTCGAAGTAGGCCGCTCACATGGCGGTCTGGCGCGGCCGGAGGCTGTGCGCCATGGCGGTGGCCTGGCTCACGCTCCTCACGGGTGAGCCCTCTTAGTGCTCGGTGTTGCGGGAAATCCCTACAGTAATCACATCCCGTCTATCATCCCCCCAGTGTCCCATTCGGTGCGCATCACCAACCTGCGGGTGCCGCACACCTACACTTTGGTGCGTGACCGGGAACCCGATCCGTTGGTCCTGGACTGTGAGGTGGAGATCGGAGCGGGGGAGCAGGGATTCGTCCTGAAGTGGCTGTTCAACAATCACTCCATCTACCAATGGATACCCTCCGTCAAAGGATTCGCCATGGTGAGTCACGAGCCACTTACCACGGGCCGGTGCTGTCATTATGTCCTTTTACCTGACACATCTCGACATTTATTTAGTTCCACAAAGGGTTTTAATTTACTTGAAAGGTTAACCGAATTTTAAACAGACATATGGTAGTTTATATTTTGTTTTTACTAGAGCCAAGATTCCATTAAGAAATTAACTAGAAACAACTCTCAGATCTTATCAATACTAAGTATATATAGGCATTGTTTTAAAAGATAGCCAGCCTTATTTATCAGAGTTATTTGTTTTCATTTAGTTTTTACCATTAATTTTGATTTACCGATTTTAGTTCAATATACTTAAAGTTCACAACATGTATCCTTGAAGGGAAGGAAACATAATTCGTGTTAATCATAATTTACCAAGAACAGGGAAGTTTTCCTTGCTTCTTATCCGTTTCGCTGCTTCCCTTTTGTTGATCTGTCCCGGTTCCCTGATATAGGTCGTTGGCAGCACTGCCCGAAGGGTCACGAAATTAATTAACATAATACAACCCCCCCTCGTCTTTGTCTTTTTCTTGCGCTTGCAGGGCTTCATGAAGTCGAAGATAGACACCAAAATATTCGCCATGGAGGGCAGTCCCGGTGTTATATCGATAAAGAATCCCGACTGGAACATGACGGGGGAGTACACGTGTGCGGTGCAGACCTTTCAGACCACGGATAAGCGGAGTGCCCGCTTGCAAATAATCGGTGGGTGTCACGGATCGGCGGTGTACACCTGAAAGATGTGCGGTTCCAGGGTGTGCTGTGGGTTGAGTCGGGTTATGAGCAGGCGCCAGGTGTATGGTGTGGGGTGTATAAGGGCTAAGGTGCAAAGAGTTAGGTGTAAGGTGGGGAGGTGGCTCTGCCGGGTGACCCGCCCACTGCCACTGTCGTCTTGACTTGTGTGTTTGCATATGAAGGTGTTGTTGGGGGTTTGGGACGATGTGTACACAGAGAGAACAACGTAATGATTTATGTACTTTGAGCCAATTTACAAAAGTCAAGCCAAGCCAGCCAGGCAGCAGCTTAGTGTAGGACATTCTTGGTTCATTCCTGGTTATCCCACTTTCTCTCCCTCCTCCCCTTCGAACACATCTTGGCTGTATGCCATGTTACTCCATTTAAGTTTGCCTTCGCTCTTTTTTGCTGGCTCATCTATTTTGGGGAAAACTTAATGAGTTACATAGTAATAAACAAGAGTATAAAAAGTTGAGACGTCAGTAATAAATTAAAGTCGCTTCCTTTTAAGCATGCTCCGTAACTTATTTGTGTGTTCCACAAAGTCCGGTCACTTTACAGATTTTCTCTTCACTAATGGACACGAAAACACGACCGAATATCAATTTCCAGAATCAGTTTCATAATTAAAATATTATTTTTAAGCCTGAAAGTTGGATTTTATTTTGTTTACTTCAAGTCTCATTCGAATTTCACTTGTGGATAGCCTGCAACGAGTCCATTCGCTTTTGTACAGTAAAGTTTTCGCGAATATTTTCATACCATTTGCAAGGGTAATGAAAAATATTTGTTTTCCTTTATTTAAGCAAACACAACTGTACGTCCATTCTACACTTAAAAGAAATCTGTTAAAATTGAGAGTACTTTTGCAAATTAAATTTAAACTCTGGGCATATTACATTAAAGGGAATAAATATTCAATGATATTATTAATTCAATACTACCAGGTAGGGAATATTTAACTCGAGTATAAAATTATAAAGAAGAGACCGAAAGAGATTTTTCTTTTAATTGTATTCTTAGTAAGGGTCACCAATTTTCTCGCCGTGCAGACGTTGATTCCCCGTCTGTTTGGCGCACGTGTGATTTCCCTTCATATTTGCATGCGTGTCATGTGGCAGTCTCTGCGGTGGCCGGAACCACCGGCGCTTGTTTGTCCTGTTCTGTGTTTTTCTTTGGAAGACTCGACTCCTTTATGTTGTTTCTTTTCGTCTCGTTGTTTAGTTTGACACTTGATTAATTCTCACGGCTTTTTTGTTTTTGGCTCCTGTCTGCATCGAATCCGAATCCCCCTGGCTCCCCAACTGGCAGTTCCTGAGTCGGATTTCATGCTGGAGGCGCGGATGGGTGTCGCGCGTACGGACGTGGACATTATGTGTGCGGTCCAGCACGTCTTTCCGCAACCTATGCTGTCGGTCATGTAAGCTGAGCACGCCAATTTGGCGGCTTTTTTTGTTGCTTTACCATGGAATCGAATGACTCAAAATTTTGTCCTTTGCCCTCGCCGCAGGTTCGACACTCACATACTGGAGTCGGTGCTGACGCAGTTGGACCAGGACCCCAGTGGCCTCTATAGCATGACCGTGCGCACGCGCATTCCTAGAGATCAACTCGAATCCCCCACCCCGATCACCTGTGCGTTCATCCTGATTGGCACCAACTATACCAAACGTAGAGAGACTATTTTTTATGGTAAGTACAGGTAAGCAGAGCGAAAAGAGTAAAAAATCTGGAGTTGTGTATTAAAAAAAGTGTATCAGAAATCTCTCGTTATTTTAAAACAAATATTTGGGCACCTAAAGAAGGCAATGTCTCTAGTATTTGATATTCAAAGCCCACGAAATACCTGTTGCTCGCGAAAACAATGTCAAATTCTTCCCAAATTACAGTTTCTAAAGTTTTAAATAACTGAGTAACCCCGATTCTCCTTGCAGATAAGGCCTCAACTATACAACGCAAATGGACAACGGTCGCCGTAGTAATGTCCATAGCATCCTTAGCTCTAAGCAGTTAGTTCGGTAGTGTCCTTCGATGTAGGCTATATTGGTTTTTTATATATTTTGATGACTAGAATATTTGATGATATTTCATTTTTAAATAGACTTTTAACGGATAAACGTAATTTTTTGCGGTATTTTTAAAAGAAGCGCTTATTTTGTACATGCATGTAATGTCTAAGGCAAAAGAAACACAAATAAACAAAAACACCACAAACAAAAAACAAAACTCAAAATGCGAAAGCAAACGAACCCATTAGAAACAAGAAAGAAACACTCATAACAAGAAATTATTGTATTCATATACATACGTATTTACCACATAAATAAATAAATATATATATATATATATATGATAGTTATATCTGATGTATAGATCTAATTGAGATACTGAAACGCTAATAATAAAAGAAGAAACGAACAAGTAAAAGTGCATTAGACTGAACGCTTTCGTCGTGGCTTTTATCTGCCAAAAAAAAAATGTTTTTTATTTTAAATGGGGGATTTAAGCCGAGTGAAAAGAATTAAAATTGTATAATCAAACAGAATTACTCTTAATTATATTTTTTTATATATCCCATTTAATTATTTATTTGCGCCAAATTTCGATTTCAAAACGATTTCGAATTTGAATCTTTGACACAAGCAACCCTGCGTTTTGTGAGTATGTAGCCCTGCGCGCCTTCCTGCGCACACCCTTCCAGCCGTTCCAGTCACTTCCAGCGAGCCTATGAGTATGCAGTGAAAATGACAGCAGTGGCAGAGGAGCCATCAACATCACCGTTAGACAGGCAAAAACGTTGACGCCAGCGCCAGACAAGAGAGCCAAGGTTTCTGCCCCCAGCTAACCCGTTCGATTGGATAATCCCTGCAGATCTGAGAAGCAGAAAAACGAAAAACGGCTACAAATAGCTCCAATTTCCAACCAGACGACGACAGCATGTCCTAGTGAAGTCCAAGCTGAGGAGAGGAGAGGCAGGCAGCGAGGGAGAGGGAGAGAGTGAGGGACCCTTGGAGGAGCACGATGGCCTCCGGCGATGGCGACACCATCAACACCATCGACATGGACAGCTCCTCCACGTCGCAGGCCAAGCAGGTGGATCCCAGCAATGGTAACTATCAACCATCCACCGTCACCACATTTTCCCCGTCGCGTCGAAAGCGAAAAAAAATCAATGGCAGGCGAATGGAAGTGCGCCCCTGGCGCATGTGTCTCGCGTGGCGTGGAAGGGAGGCAAGGCAGGGGCAATCAGAAGAAGCAGCACGACGACGCACCCCCGCATGCCACCTACACTCCAGCCCTCGCACGTTTCCAACCCCGCATCAACCACCACCTGATAGACGACAGACTTCCATCGGTTCATATTTATATTTTTGGATTGATAACAAAAGAAAGTTACAAGGTAGCTGAGCAGGAGGCGTAGTAGGAGCTAGTGAGGGCCTGGTCACCCAAGTTCAAGTCGCGGTGATTGACCAGGCGACTGCGTCATGGCCTGAATTAAACATGATGCCTAATAATAAGCTCTCGTTCCGTTCTCCTTTTAGCCTCCAACGACCATGTGGGCAACAACTCATCGCCTGAGGTAAGTACATCCGGGCGGAGGGCACTGGAGGCCAATTAAATCGAGCCTAATCCCGGTTCACTTACTCTTCCTCTAGCTGGGCAGTCGGCCGTTACGTGCGGGCAACAACAAGTCGGACAAGGAGCGCAAGATTGGCCACAGACGAGTCGGCGAAGGCGGCGAGATTACGTACAAGAAGATACAGACGTCGCAGATCATGGGCTCCATTCAGTTGGGCATCCAACACACTGTAAGGAAAAGCTCATAAAATGTTGAAGATTTCAAAACATTTGATAGAGTGCCTATAAGTGGCTTTATTGTCTTCATATTGCCTGTATCTTTGTTTGATATCATACTTTCTGATACATTTTAAATTCATTTTAGACCCTTAATTAGTAACATTATTACTTTGGGCACTTAATTCTTAAGGTATAAGACGATTTAGTGTATTATTATCTTGGAAAAAATATCAAATTAATCAGCATTAGTTTAAATAAGTTTAAATTAGTAAAAATATTAAATTATTCCTTCATTACACTCTCACAGGTCGGAAGTCTTGCCTCAAAGCCCAAGCGGGATCTACTTATGATGGACTTCTGGGAGATCGAGAGCATCACCTTTCCGCCAGAGGGATCTAGCCTTACACCTGCCCACCACTACAGCGAGTTCAGATATAAGATCTACGCGCCCATCGCTTTCCGCTACTTTCGGGATCTGTTTGGCATCCAACCAGATGATTTTATGGTAAGACTGCTTACTCTGTATATAAGTCAGATGCTTTAACTATCCCCTTACAGATGTCCATGTGCACGTCCCCGCTGCGGGAACTGTCCAATCCTGGTGCTTCCGGTTCAATATTCTACCTGACGGACGACGACGAGTTCATCATCAAGACGGTTCAACACAAGGAGGGTGAATTCTTACAGAAACTACTGCCTGGGTGGGTTTCTTGCGTTAATCTAACCAATATATATTAATCTAATAAAAATATACCTATGTTGCAGTTACTATATGAATCTAAATCAAAATCCGCGCACGCTATTGCCAAAGTTCTTCGGATTGTACTGCCTGCAGACGAGCAACGCCAAAAACATTCGCCTGGTGGTCATGAACAATCTGCTGCCCTCGTCCGTTAAGATGCACCTGAAGTATGATCTCAAGGGGTCGACCTTCAAGCGCAAGGCCAACAAGGCGGAGCGAGCCAAGAAGTCGCCCACGTACAAGGACCTTGATTTCATGGAACAGCATCCCAATGGCATTTTCCTGGAGGCCGAGACGTACTCCGCGCTGATCAAGACCATTCAGCGCGACTGCACAGTACTGGAGTCCTTCAAGATCATGGACTACTCACTGCTGCTGGGCGTTCACAACCTGGACATTGCGCTAAAGGAAAAGCAGAGCGAGCACAGGAAGCCGGTGAGGGCGCCTCTGGCCGAGGACTCCGATGTGGATGTGGACGAGCCGCTGGACGGATTGGAGGGCGATGGCAAAGATCGTGATGCGGCCACGGGCATCAGCAGGAATAAGTGGGTATCTTTTGTATAGGTAGCCATGGAACCGATCTGTAGAGCTAATCCAGTATGGCTTACAGGTCCGTCAATCGTCAGCGACTGGTGGCCCATTCCACGGCCATGGAAAGCATTCAGGCGGAGAGCGAGCCCATCGATGACGAGGAGGATGTGCCGTGAGTAATCGGGTTTTATATTCCCTTGACCTCGGATTGAACGTTTTCCATAACTTCCAGACCTGGCGGCATTCCAGCTAGGAGTGAGAAGGGCGAACGCCTTCTGCTCTATATCGGCATCATCGACATTCTGCAATCCTACAGGCTGAAGAAGAAGCTGGAGCACACTTTCAAAAGCATCATACACGATGGGGTGAGCTATGAAGGCTGCACAGGATATACAAATCACTTAAGAATGCTTAAAAGAACCAGTTTTCGATGTTTCTAATGAAAATTCCATTCTTTTAGGAAACCGTTTCGGTGTGCCGTCCCTCGTTCTATGCTCAAAGATTCCAAAACTTTATGGCCAAGACCGTGTTCCGCAAGATACCCTCCCGTAAGTGGACCGTGGGCGTGGAAGTCGGGCTAAGTACTCGTACTGTAAGGCATTTTTGTGTGCAGTTGGCCGAGTTATGCAAGCACTCCAGTTTCAGTTTCAGTTCGAGTTCCAGTTGCAGACTTTTTTGAGTAGAAAAACCACACTCGTACACCCCCAATTACCGATTACATTCACACAGACACACCGAACACCATTAGACACTCACTTGTAGCTTGCTAATTTTGGTTGATCGATTGATCGGTGGCAGCAAAAATGCAATATGGTACACTTGGCCTGAGTAGACGCCGTTGTGGAGCATCTGAACCAACATCGAATCAAATCAATATCCAACAACCGCTCTGTTCTCTGCTTTCTTTTTGACCATGTCTCGAATGCATTCACTCTCTCACTCTTACGCATATAGTGGATCTCCCCGAGATCAAGGGGAATCACAGAAAATTTCGTACCTTGGTAACCAGCTACATAGGTAAAGAAACTAATGATCGATGTCTCTTTCTTTCTCTCTCTATCTCTGTTTTTGATTATATCTCACTTGAGTTTCACTTAACACCTTTTTAAGCGGTTATAATAACAGTTTTATTATTGTACTGTCCACCTCTTGGTTTTCATATGATTTCGAAACGGACGCCCAAGCATGCCTCTCTATATCACGTTAGTTAAGTCCACATACCCTGGCATCCTTGGCTTCCCGGCAGCCGTATTGCTCTAAGGCTTTGCGTAGTTGCTTCGGAAGTGCTAAGCTTTTTGAACTAAACATCCTTTACAAAGGATTTTCAAACTAATTCTTGACTTGAACTACATTTTGCAGCGCTTAAGCATTCGCCCTCGAAGAGAAAAAGCCTGTCAAAGGCCATACAGCGCTCCATTGACAGCGACAGCGAGGCGGTCACGAGGCGTAAGTGGAAGCTATATACTTTAAGGATCTGATAGAGCTCAGTTATTCTATTCATACGGCTCCTTTTACGCTCTATGTAAATAATATAATTCCCCCCCTTTACTCTCCTCAGCGGTTCACACCTCGCACTCGCACAGCAGTGGCAAGATCCATCAGCCAGCCAAGCCGCCCACTACGGAGCCCACGCCAGCGGGCGCGGTAGGAGGAGCAGGAGCTTCTGCTGCTGGCTCAGCTAGCGGCAGTACCACCAATGAGCGGGCGCCACCACCCGTCAAGCAACGGACTCCGGCGGCCAGCAATTTGAAGGCAAGGGTGCCACCGCCAGTGCCGCCGCGTGGCTCACCGCGACGCAAGGACGCCCAGGATCGCTCGACGCCAGGTACACAACAACCGCACACTACTAATCCTTCCCCGGCACCAGCACACATCCATACCCTCCAGGTGCCCAAGCACGAGGGCAGGCCGCGTTTCGGAGATCGTCGTTCGCCCAGCAACGTCCAAGATTGGCTTGAGCTGCACGATCTCTTCGATGGTCCGGTTAGCATTGAGCCCAGTGCTCCACCTGCTCCCTTGCCGGATCCAACGGTGGCTCTGCTCCGAAGCTCGTCGTTCCGGCGCCGGGAATCTCTGAACTCCGCTTATTCCACTGCTCGTTCGGAGAGCAGTTATCGGCGCCAGCAGCCGCGATTGCTCAACCACGTGGATATATTCCACCGGCAAAACAGCTTCGTGGCGCGCAGCGAGCGATCCTCCGTGGGCTCTATAGTGCGAAGTTTTCCACCCATCCGAGCGGAGAGTTATCGTACTGGACGTTCCCGATCCTCGGGTAGCATTCCTAGCCAACGTTCGCCCAGGCGTGCAGTTCAGGAGAAGCTGAAACGGCAGCAGAAGAGGAATCGCTATCTGCACTACGCGGATCTGGCGCTGGGCGGCGATGACTGTCAGAATCAGCAGGAGGAGGACAATCTGCTGCAGTCGGTTAGTGCGTTCCTAGAGGTAAAGCGGGAGCTGGAGGCGACACATCGCCCAAAAAGACCGCTGCCCAAGCTAATGGATCCTCCGCCGGCCGTAACGTTGCCCAGGAGTCCTCCGCCACAGCAGGCCAGGCGGGGCAAGAGACGGGCGCCGAAGGCAGCGCCATCCACAATACCCGAGAGCGAGGGATCGACGGGACAGGGACAGGGACTGAAACGGGAGTAGCTCCCCGCTTGTACCTAGCTTACCCCAAACTGAACACACACACACATCCTTATCCCCGATTCTACTACTAGGTTTTTCTGTCACTCATTCCGCTGTATGTTCTGCTCTGCTCATTGTATTGCTAGGCACAACGCCATCATGCAGCTCGACTCCTCCCCCCGCCTTTGACGACATCTCTGAGGACAGCTCGAATAGGAATAGCACCAGCACCTCGTCGATGGGTCGCCGGTCCCACCATCATCACCATCACCATCACCAGCAGTCGCAGTCGCAGTCGCAATCGCAGACGCAGCAGCAGTCGTATTATCTGGACCGCAAGATGAACATTGGACCGGCCTACCGAGGCTCCTACAAAGAGGATATCGTCAGGTGAGTTCTTTTCAATAAAATTGAAATAAAATTAATACTTTTATTCGATAGCGTCTCGGAAGTTCACCTGGACACACTGCTGGCAGTGGACACGTCATCGAGCAGCCAGTACGGATCCCGCGGGGGATTGGCCTGGACACCGCCCGCTTCAGGTGAGGGCTCCACTCCCACATGGACAGAGGGCACACCCAGTTTTACGGACTCCAGTTCGAGTGGTGATCTCGGTAATTGGCACTTGAGATTTGCTTTGAAATCGCTTTTTGTGTTTCTATATCTATCTGTATATGTGTATTCGTTCACGCTTGCAATCGTAGACAACTTCTCGCCCATAAACTCATCTAAAATCGATCGACACAAGCCGACGGTGGAAGATGCCATCAACTCTCTGTCCGCGGGAATGGTAAATATCGGAGGTGGCCAGCTCTAGATACGATCCACAACACACACAGAAACTCCCTACCCCGATCCGCAGACACATACATACATTACAGATCCGTAGTGGCACACGCTCATCCAAGACATGCGAACACCATAAACTTATCTAGACTTTTTCGAAATTGCATAACATATTCCGTTTTGGGTGTACTTTACTCCCACATTGTCGCATCTCAGCATCTCACTGATCCATTATTGCCTCTTCTAATGCATTCTTATAGATCAACTAACATAGCATGTGATGTGATGACAGGACACAAGACACACCAATCCAGATTCATCGCGATGTGAACAGAGTCTCAAACTCGTACATACCGACAATGCTTGCGTGTTCAGGCGCACTTGTATAGCTAGGATATAATCAAAAAGGCGCCCCACGTAGAACAGAGTACCCGTTCCCCCATGCCACGTTCAAGTCCACGACCACACCCACACCTGCCCAACCCTTCCAGCGGACACCGGGTGAAAACAGTTCAACCAAGTCAGAGCTCGCGATATTTAACACAAGCATATACTCCCCCATATATAGAGAACTCAAAAAGCATTAAGAATACAATAAATGGCAAATCAAATATGAGTAAAGTGCGAAGGATGGCATCCAGTTGGAGATCCGAGATCTGCTATCCGTTATCCGTAATCCCGTTCCCCTACTACATACGTTCAGTGTACACGGTGTAAAGAGTTCGTTATGCGTTGAGATCAGATTATATATATACGAAAATATACATTACACTGAAATTAATAAACGTTTTTGCGATACTTTCGATCTCCGATATATCCACATAAGTACGTATTATGTATACCTATGTATAATCAGCAATCGCGATAATTACAATATTGTTGTAAAATATTTCAATTTACAAGGAGCCAGACGAGAAGAAAACAAAACAAACCAAGAGCAAAATTATATACATATTATATATTCATCTGTATTTATTAACGATAAATGTAACGCGCTTAGGTTAACTCCACACAAAAAACAGAACCGAACACAGAACCGAACCGGGACGTACATGAGATATTACTTAAAACAACGGACCGACACGGACACGGACACTCGACCACTTTCGACGCATACAAGATGAAAGAATTGATTATTTATTAATTAGTTGAATGTTATTTAACTTATATGCATTATTCTAAAGATTACTGAAAATCCAATTGTAATTACAATAAATTAAATTGCAAGGTTGAAATTTCGGCTTGTTCTCACTGCTTCCCGCAAATGCGATTTTGCTAGACTAAAACAAAAGTACGTTAAAAACAGGCGACTAGTACAACTTCTGCAGGTCGATCAAAGACTTGTTCAGGAAGTCATTGGTCCAATCATTCTCCGGATTATCCAGATGGTTATCGAAGTCCACCACATCGCGCATGGCACCGCGCTTCAGCAGTAGAGATACGCCCTCTAGTGTCTGGGATGATTGCGACAGTGTGAACTTGGCCTTCGTCCAACGGGTGGCGGATTCTCCAGAACAGCTGTATACTTGGATGGCGGCGCGGTCGTGCTGAAGAGTCATCAGCTTGTTGTCCACCACCACGAAGCAGGCGTTTTTGAAGTTCTCCTGAATTTTGTCAGCTATCTTGGCCGCCGGTGTCTTGTCAACCTGATTGTCGTAGAAGTTTTCCGGCGCAGCATAGTAGCCAGCAATCACCAGGCCTTCGCGCTCGGCGTATGCATCGATCTGTAAGGGAAAGAGTAGGTTATGTTCAGAATATATTGTTTTTTTTACACCAATTCGATTTCTTATATTTGCTGACGTGGGGTACAAAGTACTGTCATAATGTAGGTCAAATAATACAAATTTAATTAATTTTATAAGCAAGGATATGCAAGGATATTGAAAGACACTCATTGATAGACCATAGGTAATTGGTTCATTCTTTATTTTCTAAATATTCAAAGAGATGTTCCTACATATGTTTATCCAACATTTTGACAAATAAATTTATACGACCCTTCTCTTATTTTAATACTATTTTTTTCAAAGTGTCTTCAATTAATCTTACACGGATTATACTTTACAAATATTATGTTGAGTTACAAAATAACTTAATCCTATTGCAAATATAGTGAAAAGGGAAAATTGTCTTTAAATTCTGTCCTAAACCGGCAATACCATAACCATAACATATTAAGGAGTTATAAATTTGTACATATATATTTTTCAGATTTAATGATTTTTCTGAAACACTATTACTTTAATTCAAAGGAAATTCAATGAAATGCCCTATTGTTTCTAATATTTGGAATTCGTACCCACATAAAACTGGTGGCCGGCAGGCCGTAGTGAAGAGTACAAACCAGCTGCACATAAAGCTGAGCAACGTCCGCATTAAAGTTCAAGCATGTTCCAGAGACCGGCAATTGATAATTACCTGCATTAGGGCCACCTCGGCCATGGGGGTGACATGCAAACACTGATGGAACAGAGGAATCGCATCCACGATTTCCACGACGGATCCCTTTGTGGACTTCTCCGACAGCAGCAGCCCGTTGACCGCCAGGTGCGGATACTTGGCTGCGTGGAATATCAGCTTGGTGTAGGCCCGATCCGAGATCTTGTAGTCGCACATTTTCTTTGATTATTTTTTTAATTTACTCGTAGGAAAAAACATGAATTGGAAATTAGTGCTGGCTCCGTCGACCCACAGTACAATCGATACATCGAATGCTAATATTTCGATGTTTTGCTTTCGATAGCGATTGTGTCTAGATTTTGTTTTATAGATATTGTATATAGCTAAATTTTATTTCCAATTTAATTTATAAACTAAACATTTTTTTATCAAGCCAAGGAATATTTAAGAACGTTTGCGGTAATTGCTTGCGGCGTAGCTAAATAAAACAAGCATATTATTTTAAATATGTATGTATTATATTCCGAGGCTATATATAGTTAAAAATATGTATATATTTTTTCAAGCAAGGTCAAATTTATTTTAAAAATGTTTTTAAAATCCGCTAAGACACCATCATGCACTGGTCACACTGACGCATTAAATGGCGCGAAATTCAATTGGATATGACTTCAATTTTATTTATTACTCCAAACTAATATTTAATACTACGTGGGTGATGGAAAACATAACTAAATATGTGTAACATTTTATTTCTTAACTTTCCGTCTGCGTCCCGCTCTTGCTTGGCTTTTCATTCTCCATTTGTTTATATTGTAACTAAATAAAATTTTAGCAGTTCAGCTGAATGTCCAATGGAAGGTCCTGGTCTCCCTCTGTATCCCTTGACCCTGAAATCCGCACCGGCGAGGAAACTACGTCTGGTTGTCATTCAGTATTGCCTTGACGTCTTCGGCATCCAGCGTCTCGTACTTAAGCAACGCCTCCGCCAGCGCCTTGTGGCCCTTGGTGTGTTTCCGCAGAATAGCCTTCGCCCGCTCGTAGCTGTCACTAAGGATGCGCTTGATCTCAGCGTCCACGGCCTCAATGGTATTGGGTCCGAGGGTGTCGCCCGTGCCCAGCCCCTTTGACGCCTCAATGGTGCGCAGACCCACCTTGTCCGACATGCCCCAGTCTCTCACCATGTGCGTGGCAATTGAGGTGGCCTGCTTGAGATCGCTGCTGGCTCCCGACGTGATCTTATCCGCCCCAAAGATGAGCTCCTCGGCGGCACGGCCGCCCATCATTGTGTCCATCATGGCCAGCAGCTGCTGCTTTGTGACATGGTAACGCTCCTTCTCCGGTATGTAGGCGGTGTGGCCCAGAGACGGTCCGCGCGGCATGATAGTCACCTTGTGCAGCGGATGCGACTCCTTAGTGTAAAAGGCCACGATGGCATGTCCGCCCTCATGGTAAGCGGTAATCGTGTTGGCCTCTTCGTCCGGAAGGCGAGCCTTACGCTCGGGCCCCATAAGTACCTTGTCACGTGCCGTCTCTAAGTGTTTCATGTTCACCGTCTCGGCTCCGTCGATGGCAGCTCTGCGGGAAAATTACAAGTTAAAACTATTTTTCCATTAACTCGATGCTCCTAACCTTAGTGCCGCCTGGTTAATCATATTCTCCAGGTCCGCTCCCGTGAATCCGGATGTGCCGCGTGCCAGCATGTCCAGATCGATTTCGTCATGAAGAATTTTAGTGAGGTAGAGACCCAGGATTTCCTTGCGTCCGGTAAAGTCAGGTGTGGATACCATCACCTCCACATCAAAGCGTCCGGGGCGCAGCAAAGCCTGATCCAAGTCGTCGCGTCGGTTGGTGGCGCCCAGGACAATAACGCCAGCGTTCTGATGGAAGCCATCCATCTCCGAGAGTAGCTGATTAATGGTCTGATTGGCATACGGATGCAGCACGGAATTGGTTCGCTTTGCGCCCACCGAATCGATTTCATCGATAAAGATCACGCACGGTGCCCGAGCTTTGGCTGCCTCTTTAATATAAGATCAAAATTTAGTAATGGCTTTCTGGAGATGGCTTTTAACTTACTGAACAAATCTCGCACTCGTCTGGCGCCCTGGCCAACGAGGACTTCGTCGAATTCAGGGCCAGCGGCATGGAAGAAAGGAACTTTGGCTTCACCGGCCACGGCACGAGCTAGAAGGGTCTTGCCAGTGCCCGGCGGGCCAACCAAAAGCACACCCTTTGGAAGCTTACCGCCCAAATTGGAGAACTTATCGGGGTTCTTAAGGAACTCAACCACCTCCTTTAGCTCCTGCTTGGCCTCGTCGCAGCCTTTAACATCGTCGAATGTGACGTTGATCTCCTCGGGGTCTACCTCTACTTGATTGCCCAGCTGGATGCTGCTGGAAGATAGCAAAATTAGACCTGCAGTAAAGGAGGAGGAGCAATAAGAGGCTCACCGAAATACAGATCCGTTCGAGGTGGTGAAGAAGCTTAGGAATATGCCCAGAAAAACGACGATTACGACGAGAGTCTGAAAAATCTTAGTTACAATTACTGGCAAATTACCCAAAAACCTAAAGGCTTCGGGTATTTTTAACACGCACATACCTTTATATACTTCATTGTTTTCCCAGATTTCGGAGAATCCTCAGCGTTAGCAGCTGCCAGGTATCCCTCGGCAAATGCTATCTTTAGGTTCTCCTAAAAATCAAAGGGTTATTACAAGTAAAGAAGGATTCAAGCACCCAGCCTACCGCATTCTGGCCACCATGATCGTCGGATTTGGCTAAGAGCCGGCGCAGCTTTTCGGCCTGGAAGTGTGTCTCGCCGTCAATTCGTTGCGGCGCATTGGACAAGGCAGTCTTTAGCCTAGAGGTCATTGTGGGATTGCGCTTTTGTTCCGCCTCAATTGAGCGATCTGTCTTAAAGCCACGCATTTGTTTCCTAAAAAAAGAGAGGCAGATTTTAGGAGGAGAATTTGACGATTCATTCCGAGCACTCACAGCTGTTGATTGGAGAAGAGCGGACGAAGAAGACCTGGCGTTATAGTTGGAATCACCTTGCTGAAATAAAGAGCACCGTTAAGATGGAATCTTGGATGGACATTCGTAATTAATTGCACTTACACGTGGGCCCCCGTGGGCTGGGTACCAGCTGCTCCGGTTAGCGAAACTTCAAACTGATAATTTTGTAGCTGGGCACGACCGATTTGTGTGGCCGGCTCCTCCAGCGTGACGCGGACGTCGCGCATAGCGGGCAGTAGGCTGGTCACCTTGGCCAGCGTCTCGTTCACCAGCTCCCGGTCCATAATGCCGTTCAGCCGTGCAGCCTTCTCCACCATGCCCTTCAAGCTGGCGCCCGACTGGGTGAGCAGGTTACGCAGGTCCAGCACGAGGTCATGACTTCGGCCCGTCGTCGTCGATGGCGTAGTGGCACTGGCAGACTTGGAAAGGCGCACCACACTCGCGCTTCCCTGCAGCTTGGTGCGCTTAACGGTGTAGTAGTGCGGCTTTCTGCTGAAGTTGCCTAGGTACAGGTAGGGCTGTCATCGGAACCCCAAATCCAAACAGGCAGGTGTAGTGAGAAAAACAGAGAGCGGGAGATGAGACACGTCAGGCGGTGAGCGGAACGGAGGGCCGGGAGGACCGGCGATCGGACTTACCACAGAGTGTGTGGTGGTGGAGAACATTTCCAAAAATACAAAACTCTAATTGAATAAAACAACAGGCGCAGGAACGGGGCCAGCAGACGACACAGCTGTAACTTTACTATACAGCGAAAATGTCATAATCTCGTCGCGTCGTGCGTGTTGCATCCCTGGTGTTGCTGGTGGTGCGTGTCCTCCGCCCGCTGAACGCTCTTCGGTTTCGATTGTCGGCGGTTCTTTGCGGTGACGCTACGGTTAATTTTGACTGGTTTACCTGTCTGGACGGTGTTAATAGGTGACAGGAAGATGCTGTGCACTTCTTCAAATATTAAGAGGTTGTTTTCATAAATTTTCTGACGGATTCGATTTTAAGTTTTGTTCTAATGGAGCTGCAAGCCTCCCGATAGCATCATCGATATTACCGATAGTTTATGATACTAACGGTTTCTTGCCATAGAGAAATTTTCTTAGAATTTGAATAAATTTATCACACAGACCATCCATAAAAAACGAAATTCTTTCATTTAAACTTTTGATATACATATGCATGCCATTACCCGCATTATGCGGACAGATGGGACTACAGAGGAAACATTTTTTTATATATTTTTTAACAACAAAATTATGCCTGCTTTGTTTAGAAATATATAGCATACTTATCAGACTATTAATTTTTGTTAGAATTTATTTGTTTTAATTATAGCTTTTTTTTGCACGTTAGTTATCGAAACTATCGGTATTTGGTTTCATCCCTAAGTAGTGGGGCAATGCCGGTACCTCGAGTATTATATATTTCACATATTTTCGAATAAATTGAGTCAGCATGGACTCGCCGTTGAACGATGGGTCGCGTCAGGCTCCGCAACACACTCCTCATCCACTGGTAAGTACGGAGAGCCACAAAATCCCAACTTCAGCTATAGATTACCCCTTTTCTCAGGCCGACTACCAGTTCTCCGCGGAGGAGGTGAAGGCGTTACGTGAGTGCAATACGGAGTCGTTCTTCCAGAGGAGTCTGCCTTTCGGCACCGGCCTCGGCCTCTTAGCCTACTTTGGTGTGAAGAACGGCTATCTGCAGGGGAATGGCAAATATGGCGCCGTGCCAAAGGTCGTAATGGGCGTCATCCTGGGCTACTTTGTGGGCAAGTTCAGTTACCAGCAAAAGTGCGCTGAGAAGATCATGCGCCTGCCCAACTCGCAGTTAGGCGAGATGCTCCGGCAACGAAGGCAGGGCGGCGGAGTCATCAGCACCATCACGCCGGACGAGAACCTGGGCAGAGCCTTCACCCTGGCCCCTTTCACACCCAGCTCGCCGGATGTGTATAGCGATGAGGCGTATCAGCCGGGACGTAGCACGTCGCTCAACCTGGACACAGAGTCGCGGCCCACAATGGCCGGCCTGGACGACATCTACCGGCCCACGTTGGACTGTAAGCTCATTCAATCAGTTGATTGCATTAGATGTCTAAAATATCATGTTCTCTTCAATAGCTGCCGCAATGCTGGATACCGAACTGCCGTTAGAACCGGCCAAACCAGGTCAGTCGTATGAGGATTTGCGTCGAAGAAACCGAGAGGAGTACTTAAAGCACCAGCAGAGTCCATACTCAAAGCCATACGAGCCCCCGACTTCCCTTCAGCAGCGACCGGTGCAGGCAGCACCCTTGGATCCCGCTGCAGGCGGCAAGAGGAACAAATACGGAGACTCCTGGACAGACTGAGCTCTCAGATTATATTTGTTATATTGTTGGACATACAAAAGAGTAAAAAAATTAGGTTGCGAACAGACGGGATCTATTTACATTTCAAGAGCCTGCCGTATAGAATTACTTTCTGGCCTCTTCGTAGTTATCTTGGTACCACTGCACCGAAGCCTTGATGGCCGTTTCGAAGTCGGTAAATACGTAGTTGGGCAGATATGTGCGAAGCTTGGCATTAGAGGCGGTCTTTTTGTGCTGGCCGTCTGCCTTCGTGATATCACAGACAAGTTTTCCCTGGAAAGCGAGGGTAATAGGAAAAAAATCTATCAGAACAAAACAAGAAGCTTACCTTAAAGTTAAATGCGTTGGCTATGGTGTTGGCCACATCGAAGATGGTAACCTCCTGGCACTCGTCCACACTAAGGATAATGGGCTCGACGCTGTCATAGCTCCTCAGCACCCAGATCATTAGCGCGGCGAGGTCCAGCGAGTAGATGAACTGTCTCAGTGGCGTCCCGCTGCCGAACACCGTGAATACCTTTTCTGTCTCGGGCACCTCCGGATTTTCGGTGATAAGCTGGTGCATGCGGTTAATCATGCCCGGAATTACATGGCTCACCTCGGGCTTGTAGTTGTCGTGGGGTCCGAAAATGTTGCAGGGAATCACAGAGGTGTACAGCCGGCCATATTTGTCGTGGTAGGCGTGGTTCTGCACGTCAATTAACCGCTTAGCATAGGAGTACCCGTAGTTCGAAGGGTGTGGCGGCCCGTTGTGCACCATTGTCTCGTCTATGGGGTAGCTGGTTTTGTCCGGGAAAATGCAGGTGGACAAGCAAGACACGACCTTGACGCATCCCTGCTCGTGGGCTGTTTGCAGGACATTGTCGTTAATAATCAGATTGTTGCGCTGTAAGAAATTCTATTGGATTCGGCTTTTCTTCTGGTGACTGTTTCCTGCAGCTCACCAAGAAGTCCAGATTGTTGTTCATGTTGTGAAACAATCCTCCGACCATGGCGGCCAGGTGGATGACATGCGTGGGCTTCTCCCGTGCGAAGAGTGCCTGCGTGGCGGCCAGATTTCTGTGTGAAACATTTGTTTATTCATTGTTTGGACAGTGGTTTTGAATTACTCACAATAAATCGGCGTCCTTAGAGCCAGCAAAGTACCATTCCTCGTCCTGGCGACCCTGATTTTTGATAACCGTCTGCAGGGCTTTGCCCACAAGGCCGGTGCCTCCTGTCACTAGCACTTTCATGGTTTTTAGGTCAAAAACTTACGGATAAATCAAGTAGTTTTTGTAAGTTTTTATGTTAGTGTGACCAGTTGCCACGAATGCCGGCTGTAATCAGTGCTGATGCCTTAGCGATGTTATTTCATCATCTTGTTATTATCTTTGAATTAAATATCTTATCTATATAATAAAAGCATACTCATGAAATGAAAAATTTTATTTTAACCATTACCTAAATTTTTTTATATATTTTCCTAAAATATATTTTCTAAAATTTACATAAATATTTCTAGCATCTTTGTAGCTAAACTTTTACAGATTCTGATTCCTAGAATGTGTTGGTAACACTGTTCCTCACCGGCTGCAGACGCTATTTTGTTTATGCCCTGCCAGAAATGAATAAAAACGTTTAAATGGATACGGAAACACAAGTTCTTGACGCCGTCAACGAGTTCCTGGTAATACCGAAGGCCGGATAAAGAAGAAAACAGCTAATGTTTATAGCGTTCTTTCCGATTTAATTTTGCAGAAGGTGGACTCCATTGACGAGGCGTTTGTGAGCGTCATTGTTTTCAAGCCAAATGGCGAGCAGGAACGGGCCACCAACTTCGCCAATGATTTGGGTACGTGCCCTGCTGTCAGAGATGCTAGTGGTGCTAAGAACAGGATTTCTTTTCAGTCACGGCCTTCGGAAATGTGCCCCAGGAGAACCGGGACCAGGTACTGCGGCTATACCTTCTGCGGGCTGCCGGCGCATCCGGTTACCACATGAAGGTGCTGATGGCAGCGCTGGTCAAACTGGTAGATTCTCACGTTATTACCGCGAGGATGCTATGCGACAAGGTGTTGTTCTGCGAGAAACTAGACTTCGAACACAAGACCTTCTGGATCGAGAGCTTCCGGCTGATCAAGCGAGTAATCATGCAGGTTGACTATAAGGGCGTTCGTGAAATCATGAAGGTGTGCCGGGACAAGGCACAGTGGTTCCCGCTGAACGTCAACGTCACATACATGCCCCAGCTGCTTGCCGTGGAAGAGATTTTGCGCTTTATCTTCGACCGCAACAACTGCCTGCTGCCTGGCTATTTTATTGCCAACGAGATTATGCGGCCGTTTCCCTACCACTGGAAGCTCAATCGGCTTATGACCGACTTTGTTGAAGAGTTCCGCACAACAGCCCAGATGGTATCTATCATCGGGCACTCCAGCATGCTGCCGATTGTGGAGCACTTCGGCTACGCCGATCACATGATGAATTCGTGGCGGCTGGACCACAACACTCTCAAGTTTAACTTCAAAGGCAGCCTGCCGTACGAGCCGGAGTTGCTGGAGGAGCAAAAACCCCTGCTCCGCTACGTTCTAGAGCAGCCGTATTCGCGGGAGATGGTCTCCCAGATGCTTAACCTACAGAAACACCAGAAGCAGCGCTACAATGCCTTGGAAGAGCAACTGGTTAACCTCATAGTCCAAGCAATGGAGATGACGGAGGCGACCGATGCCACTGCGGGCAGTGGCTTCAATGCCTCAGACGAGCAGATCACACCGTATGAGTGGGTGTGGCTGCATCTCTCCTCGCAGCTGATCTACTTTGTGCTATTTCAGTTCGTGAGCTTCATGCACATTGTGCTGGCGCTGCACGAGAAGGTAATTTCCATCTAACCCATTTTAGTTTCATGATAATCTCAGTTTTATTGGCCCTTTACAGCTCTCAAAGTTGGAGCTCCGCAAGGGCCGCGACCAACTGATGTGGATCCTCTTACAGTTCATCTCTGGAAGCATACAGAAGAATCCCGTAGGATATATTTTAATGTCTTTGCTCAGATCAAAAATTTCTCAAAGACCTTCCCCATGTAGATTACAAACTTCCTGCCCGTCTTTCGGTTGTTTGACCTTCTATACCCTGAACTGGAGCCGCTAAAGCTGCCGGACATAAACAAATCCTCGATGGTCCGCCACATGGCTCCGATTTGTGTATGGATCCACCTGATGAAGAAGGCGCGAGTAGAGAACATGAACATCACAAGACCGTTGCCTATCGCGCTTAAAAATCACTATGAGTAAGATATATTTTCATGCTCTAGTTAAAGTTGCATTAATTGGTTCTGTTTCTTGCAGCTTCCTACAGCACGTTGTCACGCCCAACACTATGATGAACATGACCATGGGCAACGACTTTCGCATCATACTCATCTGCAATGCATATTCCACAAATCAGGAGTATTTTGGCAGACCGATGGGCCTGCTGTTGGATGCCCTTAATGGGACCTCGAAGTCGCCAAATGGCTCCCAGATACCAGCTGTTACCTTCTCAGTTACGGTGCTGGACAGTCTGACGGTGCACAGCAAGATGTCACTTATCCACAGCTTCGTCACTCAGATGCTGAAGCAGGCCCAGACCAAGGGACAAGTGCCTGCGGCGGCGCTTTTGGAAACCTATGCGAGGTTATTAGTTTACACGGAAATCGAGTCGCTGGGCATCAAAGGTTTCCTGAGTGAGTATTAGAATAAATATAATTTTAACTTTCCAAGTGATCACATTTTTAATTTTCTTAATACAGGTCAACTAATGCCGACGGTGTTTAAGAACCATGCCTGGTCCATGCTGCACACCCTGATGGAGATGTTCTCCTATCGGCTGCACCATGTCCCCACCCACTATCGTGTGCAGTTACTATCACTGCTCCACTCCCTCTCCTCTGTGCCGCAGACCCACAGGATGCAGCTCAATCTTTGGTGAGTTGGTGTTGATTCCTTAAAAGGCAGCTTTTGTCAACTTTTTTCTACCCTTTGTCAGCTTTGAGTCCACTGCCCTGCGATTGATCACCAGCATTGGTTCGGCCGAGTTTCAGCCGCAGTTCTCGCGCTACTTTAACGACAAGTCACCTGGCGCCGTGGCGTCCAACGAAAGCGAGGAACTAAATCGAGTGCTCATCCTCACATTAGCTAGATCCATGCATGTCCATGGCGGCGGGGATGAGATGCAGGGCTGGTGCAAGGACTTCCTGTCTAATATCATGCAGCACACGCCACACTCGTGGCCCATGCAGTCGCTGGCATGCTTCCCACCTGCCTTAAATGAGTACTTCACGCAAAACAATCAGCCGCCGGAGAACAAGCAGCAGTTGAAGAAGTCCGTGGAGGAGGAGTACCGTACATGGACGTCAATGACCAACGAAAACGACATCATTGCGCACTTTCTGCGACCAACCACGAATCCACTGTTCCTTTGTCTGCTCTTCAAGATTATCTGGGAGACGGAGAACATCAGTCCAGTGGCTTACAAGTTGGTAGCTATGTAATTTTTATTCTTCTCGACTTTTATTTTCTTTTTTTCAGGATCCTAGAAGGTATCAGTGCGCGAGCTTTATCCACGCATTTGCGAAAATTCTGTGACTTCCTAGTGGCCGAGGTGGCTAGCTCGTCGGATGGCCGTGACTTCATCCACAAATGCGTTGATACGATTAACAACATGATCTGGAAGTTCAATGTGGTGACCATCGATAGGGTTGTGCTCTGCCTGGCCCTGCGAACACACGAGGGCAATGAGGCTCAGGTTTGTTTCTTGATCATTCAGCTGCTGCTGTTGAAGGTCAGCGAACTCAGGAACCGCGTTCAAGAGTTCTGCAAGGACAACAATCCCGATCATTGGAAACAAAGCAATTGGTAAATGGTCTTAGATACATAGAAATACTATTCGACTGATTGGTACTCCTTCAGGCAGGACAAGCATCTCTCCTTCCACCAGAAGTACCCAGAGAAGTTTGCTCTGGACGAGTCTGCCTCGCATATTCCGCTGCCCGTCTACTTTAGCAACGTGTGCCTGCGCTTTCTGCCCGTTCTGGATGTGGTGGTGCATCGATTCATCGAACTGACAATTGCGAATGTCCATCCGATTCTCGGTGTTATTCTGGATCATCTAAGCATTTTGTACAAGTTTCACGGTGCGTGTACGATACCTTCTATTTAAGCATTTAAAATACTCAACAATCTTCTGCAGATCGACCCATTACATATCTCTTCAACACTTTGCATTACTATGAGCGGATCTTACGCGACCGGCCGGCGCTGAAAAAGAAACTGGTAGGGGTTTATGACTTAACAATGTAATTCGTGTAATTAATTGTGGTTCTAGGTACACGCCATAACTGGTGCATTTAGTGAGATTCGGCCGCCCAACTGGAGCATTAGCGAGCCATATAAGGCGTACCTGCTAACCCAGGATGCTATATGGACGCCCGAACTAAGTTACTATATGAGCTTGATCCGACGCCTGGCAGACAGTGAGTTAAACACTGATGAGTTGTGTCTTAAGGTTAATCCGTCTGTTGCACGTTGCAGCTATCAGTGGAAAGAATGTGTTATATTCCACGGATTGGCGCTTCAATGAGTACCCTAATGCCCCAACCCATGCGCTTTATGTCACCTGCGTGGAGCTGCTGGGTCTGCCGGTAGCACCTGGCGTGGTGGCCAACAATATCATCGATGTGATAATCAACGGTTATGCGGTGATTCCGCAGAAGGAGATTCACAGCTACATCAATGCTGTGGGCATCGTCTTGGCGGCCCTGCCCGAGCCCTACTGGAGTGGCATCTACGATCGTCTGCAGGATATGCTCAACACACCCAATATGCTCAATTGGACTTACAGATTCAATGCTTTTGAGCTATTCAACTTTAAGACGGTGCGTGAGGGAATGCTGGAGAAAAGCTATGCCGCTGTCCTGGCTGTGGCGCATTCTGTGTTCCATCACATGGGCGCCTTCAAGCTGGCGGCGATGACCAGATATATCAAGGAGAAGCTAAAGCCCTGCGTGCGCACCGAGCAGCAGCTGTTGTATTTGTGTCACGTGTTTGGACCCTTTCTCCAGAGGATTGAATTGGAGAAACCCAACGCGGTGGCCGGCATAGCCGTCTTGCTTTACGAGATTCTGGAGATCGTGGACAAGCATCATGGGCCAAAACCACTGATCTATATTGACCAGATATGTGATTTTCTGTAAGTAAATAGAAAGTGCTTGCAGTCCATGCCTTTTTAACATTTTTAACACTTTAAAGCTATCACATCAAGTACATTCACGTGGGTAACATTATAAAAAACGAGTCGGAGGCCATAATTAAGCGCCTGCGTCCTCTGCTGCAAAAGCGACTCCGGTTCATAACACATCTCAATTTGGAGGATATTCACACGGAAAAGATGTAAGAAATGTGTGGATGAAATAGTGTGTAACACTCAAGACATTTCCCTTATCTTTTAGCGCCGACAGCAATGCAGTATCAGGTCAAAACCAATCCCCACAGCAACAACAACAGCAGCAACAACAACAGCAGCAACAGCAGCAGCAGCAACAGCAGCAGCAGCAACAGCAGCAGCAGCAACAGGTGAATGCAATGCAAACCACAAGCGTTCCTTTGGGCAGCGGTGGCAACCCCCAACAACAACAAATGTACATCCAACATATGCAACAACAGCAGCAACAACAGCAACATATGCAAAACATGCGCCACAATTAGACTAGGCAGACTCTCCAACCAAGTGCAAGTTGACGTAAATATTTTAAGCTTAATTTAAACGTAGTTTTATTCCATGTTAAGTACCGATTATTTGCATTTATTGTATCATTGTATCCAAGTCCGATTTCCATGTACTTTGTAATCGTCCTCAGATAACTTTAGCAAACAGTAAAGAAAGAAACCCTTTCAATTTTAAACATATTTGAATTCTAAAAGCTTCCATCTTTTAATGGCCGCTTCCTCAATCAAAAGCTTAAATTAGTAAGTCACAAACGGAGTGCGTTGATATTCTCAGTGAGAATTTACCTAAACTTAAAGCTCGTCACTACTCACCTGAGGTAGATCTAGTCAACCTCAACTGATGCTCTCAGTTTCGCCCGCAAAGCCTTCGGCAATGTATGTGTTCGCCAGATTTAAATGGATGCTGGTGCTGCTGGGTTTAGTCGGCGTGTTGGCTGAATACTGCGACAATGGAACGGGCGAGTGCAAGGAGCTTACTGGCACCGACTGTCCCGTGATATTCTACAACCAGCATTTGATTGGAGACGACGTGAAGTTCTGCGATGAGTTCAACGACATTGTTTGTTGTCCCATACCGCTGGACCGCCAGAATCTGAAGCCAGTGGAGGAGACGAGGCCGTTCGAGAAGCGTAAATACCTTTGCCTGTATTTATAGTTTCCATTATTGATCAATATTTTTATATACACTTTCAGAGTGCAAGCAGTACAATGAGGGCCGCGAAGCCTGTCACTCCACGCCATTCATTGTGGGCGGCACAAAGGCCTCTGGGCGGGAGTTCCCCTTTATGGCGCTAGTTGGAACCAAGCGGCTTAACAAGTCCGCTGTGAGTTGGGACTGTGGGGGTTCTCTAGTGCACCCCAAATTCGTGCTGACTGCGGCTCATTGCCTGGAGACGGACGAGTAAGTAGCTCTAAAAGCTTGATAAAATATTAAATATCTCCAAATCCAGAGATAAGGCCCAACGATTGGATCCCAACTTCGACTCCCCAAAGTTTGTAGTTCGTCTGGGTGAGTTGGATTATGACGTTACCACCGACGATGCAGAGGTGCAGGACTTTCGAGTTGTCAACTATGTGGTGCATCCGGGCTATGATGACGATAACGAAGAGCGCGGCTCCAAAAACGATATTGCAGTGATTGAGCTCGATCGGGAGGCTGTTTTCACTGATTATGTGGCGGCAATTTGCCTGCCACCAAGTACCGGAAATGAGAACCAGCAGGTGACTGCCGCTGGCTGGGGATTCACCGAGGACGGTGTGAAGTCCACTCACCTGCTAAAGGTCAGTCTCCAGCGATTCAGCGACGACCAGTGCCAGAAACGACTGCGATTCGGTATTGAGACCCGCACCCAGTTCTGCGCTGGATCGATGACCAGCGAAAAGGATACCTGTAACGGGGACTCTGGCGGACCCATCTTTGTGCAGCATCCGCTGTATCCTTGCCTCAAGCAATTAATCGGCATCGTCTCATACGGCTTGGTATGCGGCACTCAGGGACTGCCGAGTGTCTATACCAAAGTCCACCTGTTTACCGACTGGATTGAGAGCATTGTGTGGGGAAATTAACAATCTGGTTGAACAAAAGGGAGACTTATACCATTAGATATTGTTTAAGAAGTATATTAAAATTCAAACCTAAAAATTCAGGGAGTTCACTTTAATGTTCAATAAAATAATTGTCCTGACTGCAAAAGTAAAGAATTAGAGAATTAGTACTCCAATGAAGTGTATATAAATAATGCCTATCAGTGAACAATTTCACGCTTGGCTATAATCAAGATATGAATAATGGGCCTACCCTATATTACTCCAGCTTAGCGAGCATAAAAATCTGTAGCACTTAATATTTATTGAGCTATGATCGCGTTTAGTTCGAAATCAGTATGGCTTCTGTTAATATGGTCAATATCGATGGGCAAGGTAGGTAATTAAGAAACTTTAAGACCCTTTTACTAAGTAATATTTTAGGTCTATTGCTCGTTCGAGTTCGCCAACATAAACTGTACTTCCCTAGACAAGTCATTTATGGATGTCGACGAATGCTTTCTGAAATCAGTGAATCGCACATACAAATATTTAACCTTTAGGACAAAGATCTACCAGTTTCCTGTAGACGATATGAAGGTTGGTATTTTTCGATAGATAATCAATTTTTAACTATATTCCTACACCTGATTTTAGGTCCAGGTTCAGGTGCTCAAGAGGCTAAATGGCTATAAACCTTTTCTTTTTAATTTCACTTTGAACGCCTGCAAGTTTCTCACCGGACAAAACAATGACAGAGTTCAATTCTTTTACGAGCTCTTTGCTCCCTATTCCAACATGTTGCACTCTTGTCCCTACAATGTAAGTTTGGTTTAATTAGTCTAAATGATCAATGACATGTTTCCATGTTTTAGCATGATATTTATGTGGACAAATTGCCGATAAACTATCTCAATTATAAATTGTCCAAGGTACTACCTGTTCCCGATGGATATTACTGTGTGCATAGCATTTATTCAACGCATAATCAACCAGTATTCGATCTAAAAGTTTATGTAAATCTATCCTAAATGGTGAATTTGTATATTAAGTTAAACGAAGAATTTCTGTCGTTCGGTTTTTTAATAACTAGGACACTAATAAACTGTTTAAACTGTCATTATACACATAATTATATAAATTGTTTTGGCTATTTCAAATTCCGATTATTTATAAGTTTAATGATGATGATGTTTAACCATAATTATACACCATTGATCAAAACAATCTCCAGTTTTATCTGCAGCAATCACCGAAAAATGTCCTAAAAATTATATATTTTAATTTAAGTCAGAAGTTTACCATGCAGTGAAGGACTCATTTCCGACCCTATAAATGATATATACTCTCGATCAGCATCAACAGCCCAGTCGATCTAGCCATGTCAGGCAGAAAAAAAATGTTGTTCTAATATTTTTTTAATTTTATAAAGTTTTATATTTGACTTGAATTTTAAAATTTTTAATTTGTAAATCAATGGGCTATGTTTCTGTGAGCTGGAAACTTTGGACAAACATAAGCGGCGCTTTCAGCCTTCCCAGATCCAAGAAAAACTTTGTTAAAAAAGCTTTTTGTATTGCAAGAATTAAACAAAAATATATATAAAAAATTTGAACATTTTTAAAAGCCAAACTGTGCGAGACGCATTTTATTACCGGTTATAGTTTTAAATCTATCACTTTTTAAACTAAAGAGAAGGAAAAGCGGCAAAAAGCTCTCTCTGGTGGACTTGTTTTAGCCAGAAAATGGCTCAATGGCTCAATCTAGCTTTTGTTTATAAGAAAAATATGACATCACTGGTTGAAACCTCGAGCTCGAATCGCCTCACCTGTAAGCCCGCACCGATCTTCAGTTTCGATCGGGAAGTGCGGACGCGAGGTCTTGGTCTTCTTGAATACCGCTAATTGCATTTCCTGCCGAGTGCCTTGTGGTGTCGTCAGAGTTACGAGTCAGAGTCCGAACGTCGGATCTGCCGGAGCGTGGATCCCCCGGATCGTTGCCGTCTTCGTTGTGCAAGTGCGCGCCAGTCACGTACCGCCGTTGCAATCAATCCAATTATATATATATTGGCCACAGAAGAGCCACCCGAAATATCCAAAAAAAATATTGTAACAAACAGTGCACCTTCGATGCTCGTTGGCTGATTGATTAACACATCACCTCCCACCCACACACAGGGAACAAGTATCGGAATTGGAATTCGAATTGGAAGTGGAATCGCTGCCATTATTGCAATTGCAACTGCGCGGTGTGCATCATCATCAGCGGAGAACGTTAAAAGTGCCGCGACTGCATTGTTTTGACTTTGATCGTGTGTGTCGTGGTTGTCGGTTTTCGGTCTTCGGTCTTGGGTCTTGGGTCTTGGGTCTTCCCCCGCCGCCCGGTCTTCTTCGCCCTGTCCTCCAGTTAATGCTCCCCCCTCCAATCCAGCGGAGCGCGTGCGTGTTGTAACTTTTGATTAGCTCCGTGGCTGGAGTTGGATTTGCTCTGGGATTCCGATTCGGATCTTCCAGTGCGCTTGCGTTTTTCGTAACTTATCGCCGCCCACATCTGTTGGAGTCGCTCTTGCATTCGCCGCCTTCGACGCCGCCGTTGCGGTTCGTTCTTCTTCCTCAGGTGAGCTTTTGTGGAATGTCGCTTCCTTGCACTCGAAAAAAGTGTAGAATATAAAGTATTTGTGGTTTCTAGTGAATCACATAACAGGATTTAAGGGAGTGTTATTTCTTCCATGAAATTAAATTCACCTTTTTTGCACTAAAAAAAAAAGAATTAAGAATAGGAAAGTAACGAAAGGAATGTACGTTTTTCTTATTATAATGGCTAAAGATTTTAAAACCTTCCTCCCAAGGGTTTCTGATATATGATTCTTCCTCATAATAAACAAGGTAGGAAGCTATCTTCGGGAAGCCGAAGTTTCTGTACCCTTTCTGTTTATTATTAAGAGGCCAAGTTTGAAAGCGATCATAATTAGGCCAAAAATTCATTAATTTTGATTCGAGAAGGTTTAAACATTTTGAAATAGTTGAGTAAAATGTTGTTTTTTCCGAACATGGCTACATCGACTCGGTTGTAGATGCTGATCTATATTATATATAACTAGCAGACCTGACCCGCTTTGCTGGGTCCGAGCTAATGCTAGCTAGAACGTTGTTTTGCCATGTATATCATTTGTAGAAAACTATAAAAGTATGCTTTATTTATTTATTGTACAATATATTTGGTTAGTCAGATTACAATACGATCATTATGAATTAATAAAATTTTATCAAATGAAAAGTACAACTAACAGGAATTATATAAAAAATTATATAGCGTACCCTGTGCACACTTCGTAGTGCATTAAGGAAATAAAATTTGGGACGTCATACTCGAAACGCGAGAATCGTTGCTTCATTAAGAGTTTCTCAAAGTGATGAGCAGCGTGCGGCTACGAATTCTGCTGTTGCTGCTGCTACTAATCGTCGTCGTGCAGCTATTCGAATGCAACAAAATGCGGTTCGTCATATTGTGCTTGAAAGAGCAGCATTTGGTTATGATTCTACTCTTGATTACGCTTTACATAGAACTGTATTGATCGGTGCAATGGATCAAGTATGCAAGCATTGTAAAGCATTGAAGTTTAAAACCGAAACACCTGGATTGTGTTGTGCTAATGGTCAAATAAAGTTACCTGATTTGATGCCACCGCCGGAACCGTTGTGTTGTTTGATTTTGGGTGGTGCACCGAATTCGAATCATTTTTTGAAGTACATACAGACGTACAATTCGTGCTTCCAAATGACTTCATTCGGTGCTACGAACATAATTAGTGATAACTTTATGCCGACTTTTAAGGTAAATTAACATTTTACAAAAATTAATGTTTCTTTTGATGATAAAGCAACGTTCGACTTTGAACATTTCGATTCTCAACAGATTCAAGGCCAAGTATACCATCAACTTGGTTCTTTGTTGCCCTTCCCTGACCAAAGTTATCAATTTTTGCAAATTTACTTTGTGGGCAAATTTACGTGGCCGTACCATATCGATGTTAACATTGGTTCAAATTAAATCACACCAATTTCCAAAAACAACTGGAAAAAAAACTTTTGCTGTTTTTTTCACTTTACGACTGTGTGTCGCTATTCATGCCGAATAGAGAATGAGCCTATACGTCAGCATTCCCCAGAATGGGAAAAGGCTGCCGCCAGGCCCACTTCGACCCAGCCAATATTTTATTTAAACCTTTTTTACGAATTATACATATTATAGGTTTCTGTTCACTATTATAATAATTATTAGTTATTCATCCGCTCCAGCTCTGGAATGGGCGATCCTGCAGGGGAGGTCAAGTTCTCTGTTTCGTCTCAAGGCACATCCATCGGTAGTAGAGGGGTATTAGTGTTATACACTGTGTAGTAATAACTCCGTGGACCAGATACCGGTAGAATTCGTTGAACTTCAAGTGCACGCTCTAGCTCACGTTGTTGCCTTAGTCTCACTTACGAACCAAAGCACATACAGGCATCGTATATACATACAAACCACCGTATTGATACCACCTTTCAAACAAAAAAAAAATTTTTGAAATCGGTCAACGCACTGAGCCTAACACTGATTACAAACACTTTTTGCGTTTAATTTTTATATATATAGATTTATAGGAAATTACTCTTTTACTGCCTTACGAGGTTCTGGCTAAAATTATATTATTCTGAAGGAGTATAAAGATTGGAAAGCATTCTTATATTTTTCCCATGTGCATCAATTCTCCTTGAGGGTGTGTCCGTGTGTGTATGTTGTGCAGGAAGATGGGAAAAAAGAAGCGACAGGAATGCCCGCTGAATTGGCAATGCAAACGGGCACTTATTTTGAAATTCCCTGCGCATGCCAAGGCGGATGATGGAAAAAAAGTGAAATTCAGCAAGAAACCTTTGTAATTAAAGACACAAGCACACTCACTCGCACACGAACACACAGTGCCAGGCATAATTTATTGCATATAAGCGTTTGGCGTTGCCGTTTGGCATCTGACAGCTGCTTTGGGGATTGTTTCTGCGGAGATCGATGTGGGCTGCTGCGACGGCTGCTGCTGCCATATTCTATTCTTTCCTATAGTTCTGTGGCAGATGAGATCATTCCTGAAAGCCCGAACCCGCGGAATCGACCAAGAATGGTCGAAAATACATGGCAAAAAATCCGAAATCGCATATACGCTCTGTAAGTCCATTAATCACGGTCGAATAAAGAGAAATGTCTCGAGTTGGGGCTCTCTGAGTCACTTGTTTTTCGAAGACTTCTTAGCTTTCATTAGTCAACCTTATCCAGCGGCGGAATCTAATTAAATCCCCTTTGTTTTCATCACCTCGATAACTGTTCGCTTATTTCCCTCTGCCATTTAAGCCGCTTAACCAAGAGCCTGGCTAATGATTGACCTATTGAGGCAATGAGAGACAATCATCTAGGTGTGGATACAATGAGAAAAAAATTTGAAATGTTCTGACTAAGCTCTGACTTATAAAAGTTATTAATGATTGCCGAGGGTAAATACTTCCTTGAATCGAATTCCAACTGTTTTACTAAAAAATGTTGAAAGATATATATATTATTTTAGTTTAATTGAATTCTTTTATTAACTTAAACTATCCGTTTATTTTTATCAATATAAAACTCGTTAAAAACCGTCAAATTTCTTGCTGTGCATAATCGATTTGACCAAACCGCCATGTCACGCCAAGATTAGACCGCCAGCGTAATGGAGACAGGCCAGAAGTGACCTTGAGGGTAATAACAAAACACCCGCGACTCGCGGCTCTCTTGGTCTTGGTCTTAGTCATGCCCGGAATGCAGCCGAGCAGCATTGCCAGCTGCAAAGGCCAAAACCGGATGGCATCCACCACCACATCCACATCCAAGTCTAACATCTAACACACATGAGTGTGTGGTGTGCGCCGCTGTGGCTACCCACACCACACAGATTCTCGCCCATATCATTTTTATGGGAATTATAAAAGTATTTACTGCCACTCATATAAAGCTCCATTATTAACATACTTACACGCGGCGAATTCCAGCGCCCAATAAACAACAAAAATGCCAATAAGCCCCAAAAATAACAGCTTAAAACAAAAAGCCAAACAAAACAAAAACAACGAAATATCCATCAACAACAAAAAGCTAAAGAAAACTAAAAACAAAAAGTGAGAATGCGCGAGGGCAAACGAAACGAGAATCAGAATCTGATCCGTCGTCGTCGGGCAGGTTTGTCTAATGGTCGTCGAAGGCGGGCGGGGGACCTGGCACTTGGCTAAACAAACTGGTTGGAAATATATAGAAATATATATATATATTTGTGTAGAGCACAGGTGGGGGAACCTTGAAGCGCATCTTGACTCTTCAGAAGTAATTTGAGCCGTCAAAGTCGAGCCGAAAACCAATTTGTAATCCGTGCACTTGTTCGGCTCCGAAACCTGAATAATATTTCGGCTATACTGTCAGTTTTATAACGAATATTTCGCATTCATTTGCCAAATTATTTATAATGGCAGTTAGTTGAATTTTTTATTATTTTGTTTACGCTGACCACATATACGTACACTCGGAATGCAGAGATGCTGCGCGTTCGTTGCCTAAGTCTTTTGTATCGAGCCCAAGTAAATTTACATTTGAGCCGCGTGCGTTTTCAATGCCGCGTGTTTGTAGGCAGCCCGTGTAAATGGCCATAATCGCACATCGGATTACGCAAAAGACCGTAACAAAATCAAACAAACAACACAGCGGACGGGCTGCAATCAATTGCTTTGACTTGGAATGCGTAAGACGTCCGCGAACTGACCTTAGATTTTTTATGTTAATCGCTAGCCAATTGCTCACCAAAATATATCTAAAAAGAAGACAACCACCGAATGACACAGAATCTGAGAGAGTCTCGACTCAAAACTTATTCAGCGAAATTTTGCGCGAAAGTTGTACCCTGACGACGCTTTTGGGCGAACTTTGTAAAGATTATTTACGGGCATTTATGTAAAGCTCCCGGACAGGTTTCTGCAATTCATTAATAAATTAACAGGTGGATGCGACTGCGACTGTCGGGTATGTCATTGCTATCGACGAGATGAGTTGGCACAAAGAGAATTCACATCTCTCGAATGATTTAATGTTTATAAATACGATTTACGTCTCGATAAAATCCATTTTTATGGCCAAAGTAATGTTGTAAACGTGATTGTGACTACTGCGATAAGAGCTATACCCTGAATTTATATTTGCAAATTATTCGCAAAATCGAGCTATCAGTTTATTAGTTTTCCAAATATAAAAAAAAAGTGGGAATTGTTGAATATTTATATCGCCGAATGCATATTCATAAGCCATTTTATACATTTAATATCAAGTTTAACACGATATTGTTTTTTATGGTTAAACCATTTACGATCTGTTTTTAGATAACAAATATGTTGGGATACAAAAAATATAAAAAACTACAAATCGGGCTCCTCTTAACCTGTCTGCCTTCTAATACCTAAAGCCCACTCAGCCGAAACGGCCATCATTTAATCTCGACTCGGCTGGCAGCTTGAAATGCGAGATCTTACAGGCGAAGCTCACAAGTACTTACTCTGGGTGGCTCTCGCCAGTTTAGAGATCAAGTTTAACAAGCATAAAGCGACGGCAAATAAACGCTTGCTGTAGACGAGGCTTAACCCTTGGATTCACCCTGACCCCGGCATGGGCGACCCCAAGCCCGGAACCCGTGTAGCTCGTTCTTGTGAAAGTTGGGCAGCGCCGAATTAATTTAATTTCAGAAATACTACACATACTTATACCGAAAGCGAAGCCGAAACTGGCTGCACCAGTTCGACGGCTTACACGCTGCTATTATGCTAATCAAAATCGGAAATTAACCGCCACACAAAATCTACAGATCGGAAGTGTGGGGGCCGGAGTGAGCTATAGAGAGAGGTAGATCCAAATATGGGATAATTTGTCAACTCGGTGATGGCTCAATTTTCATAATTGATAGAAAACCATCGAAAGTGACGGTCTGTTTACTTTTCCTCAGTTGCATTCAGAGTCGAAATCGAAGGTGAAATAGAAAATAAGCACAAATCAATGAAAAACACTTGGGCTCTCCGGACCGGGGACAACTTTCACTGCGAACCGAAGATGTCATCGCTATGTGGACTCCGCCAATGGAATTGATTAACGATCATTAGCACTAGCCACAGGCGGGAGCTGACTTTTAACAGTCACTATTTGAAGCCCCCTTTTGTCAGGGGGAATCAGAGGAATCAATTTTAAACATAGGGAAGATTAATTAGTGAGAAAATAGATCGAATAGAAAGGATTCCTTCAAATATGTTTACATTTTACAGTTTAAAAGGAACACATTTCAATCGTATTGTAAATCAGAGCACAGATTATGCTCATAATAGCTCGCTTTCGTACAGGAAGTCCCCATTACAGCACATTAAAGACTTGCCACAAACCCTAATATTGCTGCTAGTTCCCTATTAAAAGTCGACTCAATATCCAGCACTTAACAATTTTTTTTCTCTGTGCACCTTGGAGGTAATTATAATGAGCCAACTTGGCACACATGTTTGTCAATCACATATTATCGACGACGACGGCGACTCCCCGGCTCCAAGTTCGGTGGCGGACTCGTGGTGCGTGACATTAGAGTTGAGAAATTTCGCGCAAATAGAAATCCAAACGAAATGTTTGAGTCGAACGGCATAAACAGCAGCAGCACTCGCATAACCATCATGACGGGCTGATTTTCGCACCACACAACTCACACAGCATTCAGATCTGTGTTTGGCTCGAATCAAGTGGCCAGTGGTATGGACCGTTAACAGCCCCTGGCCAAAAGCCACACATCACCCATACGCCGGGTGGTGCGACGAAAGAGTCCATCAAAAAGGCCCGATTAGAAAGTTAGTGTGCCGTGCTAGCTGCTAATCAATTTCCATGTGGTTGCCTTTTTTTATTTAACAATAAAAATGGCAAATATGGATAAACTTTTAAGAATATGCTTGTAAACTTAAGGGATCCTTAACTCAGCCCTCATTTGTGGAAGTCCTGCTGAGCCCCTATTTAAATACAAAAAACAAATGGCTTTTGTAATTGAATTTGTTGAAATCTTCAGTTGAATGAAGCTCTGGGAATTTTTCTGTTTCAATATGGCTGAATCGTTTAACTAATAGAAAGAACCTTTTAAGGTTGATTGCCATGAAAATGTTTTCTTTAAAATTAATAAAACTAAATTGCTATTAGATTAGGCTTAATAGATTAATTCGCATTTTTACTTATAACAAAATGGAAATAATGGCTCATAATTGTGAGATATTGATGATCTTATTTATTTATTTATTTAGAAAACAAATGGCTTTGTAATCGAATCTGTTGAAATCTTCAGATATTTCAAGGTCTGGGAATTTTCCTACACAAATAAGTCTGATGAGTTTAACTAATAGAAGCTGTTAAGGTTGATTGCCTATAAAAAAAGTTTCTCTAAACTTAAATAAACTAAATTGGTATCCGTTTAGGCTTAATGAATTAACTTACATCTTTACTCAAAATGAAAGAGAAATAATGACTACTATTGATCTTTATGTAACTTCTGAGTTGAGTAATGTTGTAGATAGAGCATTTATGTAGTTTAGTGAATTTTCGAACATATTTCCTCATACTTAGCCTAGTCTTAACCTAATCTCTGTAATTTTCTTGTACCCTTTCCAGTTGAGCTAAATCACTACTTAAAAGATTAAAAAAAATTCCCATTACCTAGCAGAAAGAAATTGCAATTTATTTATTTATTAAGGATTTGTTTTCAATTGGTTAAATTTTTCCCTCTCCGCCTTCTCTGCAGTTTTCCCATATCCCCTCCCTTTTAGCCACTAAATGATTACACAATCGCCAATGGCCAACTCGCATCCATTTAAAATCAATTTCAGCTCTTTTGTTTAACAATTTTGTACTTATCTTGCCGTGGCTTTTGGTGGCTGCCATGTTATTCTCTAATTTGGCTGGCCCGAAAATGGAGCGCGCGCGCATAATTCCAGCAAAGTACAAGTATTTATTTTTTCCTTTTGGTCAAGAGTATGCCAGCGCCTGTTCCTATAAATTTGGCTCTAATTTCGGGGCTTTTTGGGAGCGGCCAGAGGCGATACACTTGCTCCGCCTGTGGGCCAAAGTCTGCGGCTTTATCGATCTATCGCCGATCCATTAATAGTCGACTATATATTTTTGTTTTGGGGCCACTAACCGGTTATCCGGTGCCCAGAGTATCTCCACTCACACACAGAGAAGTCGCCGTCGCGTATTTTGAAAATCGTCGTATCTGAGGCCCAACATGAATGAGCTTTTCGAATATTTCGTAACCAGTTGGACTGCATTTTTTCCCTCCACTCTGAAGTCGACTCCACTCGACTCCCAGTCCAGTCCGCAGCGTGAATCGAACATGAGTAGCGTGGCCAAATGTTTATGTCCGCAGCTATAAGCGATATGTCGTAGGAACCGAGTCAAGTGTTCTTTTCAGCCAACTCGAATCGAGTTGAGGACTTCAATTTAATTGCGTGTGAATCGCATCTGAAACGGTTTCGCTTCGGCCTTTGGCTCTGTCAGCTAGTTAATTACATCTCGGTTCTAATTAGTGGAAATGCAAAGCACTCGAGAGTCAATTCAATTAAAGTAATTGCTCACCTGAGCACCAGTTCTCCTGGCTGTCTCCTAAGCTCCTAAGCTGGCTCTAAAGCTGGCTCTAAACTATTTTCCCTTAGTCAGTTGGGTAATGAACCGCACATTTGGTTTGGCCAACTCATGATGGCCAACTTTAGACTCTAGTAGAGTGAATAAACAGTTGGCCCATTCGAAGAATGGCCCAAAGCCCGCAGTCTCCCAGTTTCGTCTCCAGCTGAGCCCCATTAGTTTACTTTGCCCTGCTTTTCGCTCCCCAAATGTGGGCTTTTTGATTGCACATAAAATTGGATCACTTTCAACTAGATATTAAGACTTTTTACAAGTTGAAGTTAGTTTTGAGATGAAAATCTTAAGTATCTGCTAGATGCTTCAGAAAACTCATGGAAACATGTAAAAGTTTGCTTAGAAAACTCTTAGAGATGCCTTGGAAATTTCCCTTTTAATTCTTCTTAATCAATGAATTGATAAATGCATATAATTATTCTAATAGCTTTCTTTTGGTAGACTTATTTAAATATTCAATTTAAAGAGATAAAAGTTCCAAATAAATGTCCAGATTAAATTAAAACTTGTTTTTTGATTCAACTTCTTTGTAAAAAGTAACCAATTTTCCACTTATAGGTGGTTCTAACCCAGTTCATGGAGACTGCTCCAGATACTTGTTTTATGCCACTTCATTTGTGTGTGCTTTTGCCTCGTCTTAATTAACATTTTTTACATGGTTTTCGATTTTGTTTTGCTTCGGTTTTAGCTTTGGCTTTGGCGATGGCGACTTCAATGTCAAGCCATGTGGTCGTCACAGTCGATGTTGCTGATGTTGTTACCATTGTTGCTACTGTTGCTCTGCTCCCAATGCCAGACAGTTGCTGGTCAGCGACGGCGACGGAGTAATCAAAACCAAACGAGGCGGTCACCCAAAGCAGCTGCGGCTGCTGCCTCGGAAGTCGTTGGTGCTGCCGCTACCGTTATGGCTTATAAAAATGTTTATATATATCTTATATATATATAAATCTAGTTATTTCTGGGGGTCTGGCATTGGACAATGACTCGGTGATTACCGCGACTCGGCCAAGATCTCGACCGTAGTGAGATGTCACTGGGAGAAGTGGAGCAGTGGAGTGGCCGTTCCCATTCTCGAGATTTTCGCCAATCAACCAACTAACACCAATTGTCGTTGATTTATCTGTGGGGCAAGAAAACAGAGATTTCATGCAGCATGCAATTTGCTTGTCAAAACTGTGGCACCATTTTCCATATCCAAACAATTCGGTCGGTTCGGGCCACATTTTTACGCCCATTTCAACGCCATTTGTTGTCGTTTAGACTCAGTATCCGGGGGCTACGAAAAATCCAAGAGCAGGTAGCTTGGGTCCCACTGATTTATGTCGTTTTATTAGACAAGCTATATTTTGGGCTTGGACTCTGGCCTAAGTGCTCAAGTACAGAGAAAGAAAAAAAGTTATTTGAGGGTAAACAACATTATATAAATATGGCGTTACATCTGGCGACCATGATGATCGTAAAGGGTTTTGAAAGGGTTTTAACTTGCTAAAGTCCTTATTTTGATTTATTAGGAGATAAACGATATAAACATAAATAAACATATACTATTTTCTATTTATTTTACTTTGGTTTCCAAACATTTAAAGTATTTTATTTAAAACCGTACAATCAAAACATATTCGAGTATTAAAATCTTATTTTAAGTTTAAGTTTAAGAACTGTCTAGGCTTTAGAAATACATCATTTTTGGTTCTGTGTATCTAAGTATCTCAAAAAGTTGTTGCTGTTTTGTAGTAGAGGGGGGCAGCTGTCATTGGCTTTGATTAGTTTGTTGAACGCGGCAAGACCTTCGATTTCACTCTGCGAAGGCGTTGTACAGACACTCGTGGATGGACATACCATATAGTAATTCCGATCGAGCATTGAACCGCGCTTCACACGCAGCTCACCTCGGAGGATAGTCATCGAAGTATGGTATCTGCCTGTCACAGTAATGAAAATCCGCAGGAAAAAATACAACCAAAAAAAAAAGAGAAACGAATCTTTCGACACTTTCTGAAAAATTTTCAGCTGCAAAAGAAACTCTACTAATGGTGTAGTGGGAAATTTCCTTGTCATTGTTTGGCCAATGCAATAAATCATTTTCACAGATCCATCTGCCAGATACTCACCACCTACCATCCCCCTTAAAAAAATTATGCAATTCTCGCCTAATAAATGTTTCTATAAATTACCTTCTTTCAGCAATGTGCGGCCAATTTGTTGTAACGAAATTAATTATATAATTTCCAAAAAACACCGCCAAAATCCCCGTTAAAATCAATTGAAAAAAAGCCGGGAAAAAGAGAGGAGGAGGCCTTTCAATAGACACGATACGCGGTGCTAATGCGAAAAGAAACTCCCCGACAATAGCCAGAAATTGTAAAGAAATAAATTGTGAACATACAAAATGTCTATAAATAATACAAGACATTCGCCATTCCGATTCGGTTTGGGATTCGCTTCGAGCTCCCTGCTGCTGCTGCTGATCGCCGTGTGGAGCTGCTACCTCGGAAACTATGGAACGGAGGCCCACGTGGCCCTCACCTATCCACCTGCCCGCAAATACGATCTGGACTTTCTGGACAACTCGCGGACGAAGGCGCCATGTGGCATGCCCAAAGGTGAGTGCTTCTTGTATTTAAGTCTTTTTTTTTTGGCTCTGCCTCTTCTGTCTTTGGGATCTGGGAACCTGGTTAGTTAGAGATTGACCTCGATTTTTGTGGAAATATATGCACAGACAGAAATTTCAAGGGAATATTTTAAAGATACTTCTTTAACTTAAAGGTAAACTAGTGGAAAATTTCCTTTAAATTTCTATTAAACTTACAAAGACAGAATGAAGAATTGGAAGAATTGCTAAAATTGTTTTATTTCAAAGTATAGGTATTTGATTTTTTAAGTAATCAAAATCAAAATTCCTGTCCTAAAAATGAGCAAAGCATGATTTAAAGTTTAGCACATTTTTAAAAATAACCCACAAAGTGGTAATTGAGTTAAGCTTGTTGTTATTTAATTTTCTTTGAGGGTTTTTTTCATCATTCATTCATTGCTTCTTGTTCGGTTTGTATAAGAATATATATATATATTTGTTTAATACCGTTTTAATTGACTTAATGTTTTTCTTGTGTATAAAAACATTTCCCTATCACTGACACAGTTTTCCTTTTTTTTTTTGCTGTTCGTGGGAAATGCAGCTGCTGGAACAGGAGCAAATAGTTGGCCCAGCTCCAGTGGAAATGCATTTCCCAATTGCCGATTGTTGGCCAACTCAAGTTGGTTTGTTCAGCTCGTCTGCCATGGCACGCTTCGATTATAATATTATGGCTTATTATAATGGCTAGTTATGTGCGCTTTGTTTGCCCGTCTGTAATTGGCCAAGCACGTTCAATTCACACATGCACTGGCCAAGGTACAGTGCGTTTCGAAAGCCGAGATGGTAGATAAATATTAAATAATTCATTACTTGATGGGCCACTTGAAAATTGAGATACCAAATTACATTTAATAATGGAATTGTTGTTTGAGAATTCTGAGTCAATTAAACTGGCAGTTCTTTCCGGGTTTAAAAATAGAATTATGATTGAAAGTTATTTTAAGTTTAAAGGAAGTTATTACGATAAAAGGAAAACTACTAAGTTTTCCGCTTTGAAAAAAAAAAAATTTTTAATTAGAAATAACCTCTACTGGTTAAAATAATTCTAATGCTAAAGTTTCTCTGTATCTGCTAATACTGAAACCTTGAAAGCATGGAAATTCGATCGATTTATGTCATTCACGAGTGCCTGCTAATGGCTTTACACCATAGAAACGCACATGCACTGCTGTGGCCAAATGTATTCATAATTTAGAGACGTGCACTGTGCAGCTGAAACACTTTTGCTTTTGCACTCGCTTGCATAATATGCATATGCTTATGCTTATGCCTCTGCCCGTGCCTCGTTGTTATTGTTATTATGTGTGGCACATCTTGCTCAATGTTTGTTGTTGCTGTGCCTGAAAAGTGTTACCAATTAATTTGCATATCGCGAGCGAGCCGCCATTCACTTGTTCGCCGGCAGGTGTGCGTGTGTACATTCATTTAAAAAACAACAACGAAATGAATGCGAGTGGATCCCAATCGAAAAGAAACAAAAAATTGGGTCACCGAAACTATGAGTATTATGATTATGATATTCATTTTGGTGCCTCTCCGTGGTAAAATGCACTTTCGAAAATAAATTAAAATCACACCTTTCCGGCGCCTCTCGAAAATATTTTGACATTTGATTTTGAAGGGGGGTCACAAGGGTTTTCCCTCCAGTCCCATCGATACTGTTTGCATATCAATTATGGCCGACGATTGCCTTGAGATGGCTGGTAATTGGCAACTGGCAACTGGCAACTGCCAACTGGTTACCTGATCACACACGTGTGCCGCATCAAAATGCCAAATCAATTTTCATGGATATAGGTATATATTATATATGCCTCTAAAGTATCGGATAATGTGTGTGCACAACCCGTTGAGCGACATTTTTGTGCGCGGCACTTTTGCCCATATTTTTATTTATTTTCATTTTAAATTTCAATTTCGTTTGCAGTTTCATTTCGCATTGTTTTGCCTTTGCCTTGTTAATTATATGTGTAAGCGAACACATTGCGTATACGCAACGTGGAGCGCAACCTGGCCGGTGGCACGTTTAACCCATTTTGGGGCATGACAACTTTTGCCGCAGCCTGCCAAACGCGTATTGAGTTGGCCAAGCAAGTTGCCAGTGCTGCACAGCTGGTGCACAATTAAAAATAAAAGGTTTATTATTACTATTTATAATATATATTTGTTTATAAAATATATTTTCCATATTTCAAGCCTTTTTTACCTACGAAATATTTGCTTCACTTTTTTATAAGTTTGCCTGAGAATTTAGGAATTTTGTGATCTTTGAAATTGGAAACTACGCTCTGGTATCTTCCTTAACAACATCTTTTCTGAGTGTATTTCTTCTGCAGCGGCTCACTAGTCGCCTTGATGATGATGTATGCGCCGACGAGAGCCAAAGTGGAATGCAACATGCTGCAAGTGAAAAAACTTTCACTTGTGCATTACGGCACACAGAAGTCGCCTGGGGGCAGAGCGTGTTGATTGGCGGGCGGCGATCGGGCGGCTTAGGTGAAATATTCCCGGCCAGCATCCGCGATTACGGCATGATGAAAATGTTAACAACTTTATCCAGGGACGTGGTGAGAATTTATTTAAAGTAGAATTAACTTATAGGGGATTTTAATATATGAAAATTAATCATACATAGGAATCATTAATCAAGATGGGAAACAGCCAGCAATCTTGGCTTCTTTATGTATTTAAAGTTTTTTAAACTATTTAAAACAAATCCTTTCCTTGTCTCTGGTCTCCGCTACGCCTCTGACTGTATCTGCGAGTGGTGAAGATGCATCTCTATCTGCATCTGACAGTGACAGCTAAATGTGTTTGTGGCTGCTGCGATGCGGCTGCCCTTTCTATCATCTGCAAGTGGTTCACTGGGACAGAGATGGGGACTGGGTTGAGTGACTGCTGACCTCTGCGCAGCATCTTGCAGCTTGTTTGCATTGTGGCTGCCCCAACCTCGAGCCTCCTCTAATCCATCTCAATTTGTTCGTGTTTGACACTCTTTCCAACCCTAGACTCTTGTCGCTGTGTCTGTTGCACACGATTTGTTTTGATTTGGCTTTGTTTTCGTGTCGTCTTTTTTTTGTTTTGTTTTTGCTTTGTTTTTTTTTTGTTTATGGCCACAAAGACGCGACTTGTAATTGTCTGCCGAGCACACTGGAATGGAGGTCAAGTTGTGGTCGTCTCTTGTGTCACCAGTCGAGCGTCAAGCCGTCGAGATGCCAACCAGCGGTTGGGCAATCCATTTGTGGGGTTGACAAAACATCGGTTTCGATAATTAGAAGAGCAATCAGAGCTCAATGCAAATGTCAATTAGTCAGCTAAGCCACCGACTTGGGCAACATTCAATATCAATAACCGAAGATTTATCATCGCGACAAAAACCAAGTCACAGTCATTTATCACGGGGGTAACACTGGTTACCCAAACTCATATTTCAGACCAAGATCCCCATGGCAAATCCTGCAGCGAAATGTCGCTTTGTGTGAGCCATTCAGAATATCAATGAGAGCGCCGGGCCACAAGTGACATTTAAGTCGCTTGCGCACACGGACCTCGCTACGTATACGTAATGCAGTCGGGAATGCATAAATATGCAGCACAGAATATGCACATGCCTCTATTGAAATGTATCTGCGTCCCAGCCGTAAATACCAGAGCCAGGCTACGGAGCTACTGTGGAGCGAAGTGTGGAGCAGTGGATCGGATCGGATTGGATTGGCATGGATTGGCTTGGCTTGGCTTGGCTTGGTTTGGCCTAGCCTGGCCTGGCTAGGAATGACTTGGATTGGGTTGGGTTTTGGTTCGTTCAGTTGGAGGCCCCCTAGGGGGCGGCTGGCCAAGACAACGTCACGAGCAATTAACTAAAGCGAAACTCCTTGACCACAGCAGCCGGGGCCAGAAGCAACAGCAACAGGTTAGGGAATGCAAATGGCACACTGAGGGAAAAGTAGTCCATTCCTTAAAACTATAAACTATAAGATTTCTATAAGATAATACTCGAATTTCTCCCTGTGCATTGCCACCAAAGCCCGGCAAATATCGAGAGCTGCCAAAGCTGGCAAGATGTTAACCACTTGGTCAGGTTAATTTGCGGCGGTGGCAGCCACAGCCACAGAGTCGAACGGTGGCAACTTGCAACTTGCAACTTGTGGCGGACTGTAGGGTTGCCAAAGCGAAATTAATTTTATGGCACGTTACTTATGCTGCTCTCCCCCCTCTTGCCTCATCGAACCAACCGCCTTGCCGGCATGAAATGCTGAAATTTATTGCCCTCCACGGCGCATGTGCAACGCTTCGTTAGACCGCCGGCCGGGAAGTGTATTTGTCAACTCAAGGCAGACTGTACATACAGAAAAAGAAGTTCATTTATTTTAAAACAAAAAAATATAACAGTAAAGTATAAAAAATACCTCATTCCTTAAAAACCATGTATGTAGGTACTGTCTATCTTGCTACCAAAATAAAGACCAATGTTTATGGCTGTTACTTAAAATAATAGTAAATAGCAGTTTTAAGTAATAATTTGTAGAAGTATTTTGAATTTTTTTCCAAGTGCATTGCAACTATTGCGGAAGTCTTTGTTTACGGCTACGTGAGAGGCGTCGTCGACCATATTTGGCTACTGTTTTTTCCTTTATATTCTGTTGTTTAGCTGGGTGGCTCGTGCAATTAGAATGCATGCAAGCGAACATTCTTCTATCAACAAGCAAATTGCCCAGAGGGGGGTTTCGGGGGTATGGGAGGAGCACTGAGGATGATGTAATGCCGTCCATTAAAAGAGTGCCTGCCCAGGGTCTTCCAGCCATGTCCAAAGTGCTGAGGTTCCCACTTAAAGCCGCTTTTAATAGCTGTGATTCAGACAAAGGATAAGGCTGAAATACTCAAGTAAGAGTGAGTTTTTCTTCTTTTTTACACAACTTAAATAATCTTAAATAATTATAAAACCAAAGTTATATTTAAATAACAACAGCATACCAAAGAAAATTTAAATATTTCCTACAAACAAAGTATCTTTGGTATTTCTTGGCAAAGAAATAGAAGATGGCTTCTTTGAAATTCCACCGCATTTGGGCAACCTCGAGCTCCAAATTCAATCAACACTTTCGGGGGAACATCTCCTCCCCACCTCGATCGATGGAATTCAACTTACGATCAAATTAGTTAGGTTTCCAATCAATTATAAACCGATTTCACGCGCATCTTTGCCGCCGAAGAGGCGGCCCCCAACCCCGATTTGAATCCGACCGAACAGAGCAGAGCGGGCTGGGACGGGATCGGAACGGACTTTCGAAATGGCCAGACGATGCCGGCGAGTTCAAGCTCAACCACCGGCGGCACAGCTCAGATACAGCGGCACAGATACAGGTACAAATTACAGCAGCCTCCAAAAACAAAACGCAAAGGTGAACAACTTTCGCGGGTTGCGCGCTCATGGGAAATATGACGGAGTTGAGCAGCAAAACACGAAAAAAACAGCGCATAAAATATTAACCAGACAATTCCGAACCGATCGGCCGACCGGACACCATGAGAAACGTAAAAAATGTACAGCCAAGTGAAATACTCGGACGAGAAAACACCTGCTAATTTGGTGCACGGATTCAGATGCGATTCAGATTCGGATACACAGGTGCCGCCCCTTTTCGGGCCGCATAATTTGTATGGATATTTCGATTTATTAATGGGAACACTTGATTTATCCGCCGATAGTCGCTTAACCCATTTCTCGATCTGGTTTGGCGGCTTTTTTTCCCCAGTCTCGAGTCAAAACAAAGCCATGGGAAGCCGAAGCCGTAGCCGTAGCTGTAGCTGTGTGAGGTCTCTGTGTTTGTCTCGTTTTTGTGGGGCTGTCAGGTGCAATGAAATGTTAAGAATGCCCTGATCCGCATTCGATTTGATTCAAACTGATTTGCATTTCCCAGTGGCCCAGAAAGCCAGAGAACCGACAGGGGAAGCCCTGTTCGTTTCCAGCTGAGCGGTGCCACCGATTCTCCTCCACCGCTGGTGGTGGCGGCGGTTGCGCAATAGAAATCAAGAGTTTTCCGCACAAAAGAACTCCCGAGCAACCGGTGACCCACAAATGGACATTGCAGCTGCAGCGGCACTTAACCAAAGTAGAAGTGGTCTCTCTGACCGCAGAATACCCTGCCAGCACTAGAGATTCCACTCCAAGAGCTGCCACATCCAATGGAAGATATACCCCATGATGGTGGTGTATCCAAAACAACTTGGCGTTATGTCCACTGCTTAGGCTGTCAGTTCATGACCATATTGGGATGACCAACTGGCAGCTGCACGACGACCATTGAGCGGGAATCGAGTGATTCAAGTGGCCAGTGGTCACTGGTTTTTGCGCATTCAGTATATAGTATGTTGTTCCCAGACTTTGGCTAACTGTGGTGCGATCTCGTGCCAGCAGCAGCAGCAGCAGCAGTAATCATAATTTTCAGCTTCCTTATTTGCACAAGACAAGAGCGCGGGGACATCGGGAAAGTGACACTCCTCCTTTCGCTTTCGGAGATCGCTATAAACGTTTAATGGCCTCAATTAGCGACTCGTTCGGCGGCTATTGGCTGCCAACGATGTGCGAGCTGGCCATTGATAGCCCCTGCCGTTCTTCACCAGCTCTAACGTCACAGTGAAAAAAAACGAACTCCGTTTTAGCCACAAAACCGCATAATTCTCCTGGGGTTTAGGGTTCAGTGGTTCGGAAACTGCACAACTTTTTGAATGGACTATTTTCAAACTCATAACAACCGGAAAAGTTGAAAACATTTAACATTTTGAGCTTATGGATCTGTAAATAGTAGAGTACAAATCTTCAAGCTGGTCGATCAATTGTTTCTATATAGCTTCTATTACAAATATAAAATACAAAAAATCCTTGTAAAAACTTCTCTTGGACATTGTGAAATTGTTTTCCGTGCACCTGCATCTGCCACTCTCTGTCCCTCCAACCATTGAGCCCATTCAGGTTGTAAGTTTTTCACAGCTGGTCAGCTTCGGCATTCAGCGAAGATTACCGCATTGATCTTATGCAACGGACGAGTATGAAATTTGCCTGGGCAGGTTCACAAAGATGTTGGGGCTGGGTCTTGGCACAGCCAGGCATACGTACATTTGTATGTTGGATCGTCCCAGCCCCTCCGCTGTCATGTGCAATTTGCCGGGAGGGGAAGTTGGGGTTAAGGCGCAGGTGCACTCGTTGCCTTGCAATGCAGAACCAGTCCAACTCCAGGGGGAGTGGATTTAATTATGCGGCTAGAGCTGGGCAAATAGATGGCCCTTGACGGCGACTGTCACCCGTAATCACCGGCTCACTGATCACGCTCTGATTTTCTTCACCCATTCTCCATTGCAGGCTCCATACGCACCACGCTGCTCGCCGGCATGCCGTTCAACGTCACCTGGCATTTGGCCTATCCTCACAAGGTAAGTGGATTGGATCGGATCTCTTCACTGATGCAATGGGAGCACAACATTCCTCTTTGTGTTTCTTATCGCCGGAGGGGCTAATTAGTCGAGAATCCGAGGGTATATCCATGCCATTCTCGAGATTCTCGAGCGATTGCCTCACATGCACGCAGTCAAAGTCAGGCCCTGAGATCCGAGATTCGAGATCGGAGATTCCCATGTTTGTGGATGCACGACATCGTGTCACAAGTTCTCAGTCATTGTTTCGGCTCAACCATAACCATAATCATAAACGTAACATTTCCAGGGCGGCTTTCGGTTGCAACTATTGGATGCCCTTGATCGGCCTGTTTTGGACCTCACGCCCCATGTGAATAATTCCGAGTTTGTGCGAACAGATGTCACGTAAGTTGAGCCTCCTATTTCTCAATGACTGGTTAAGGTTAACTCCCACTCACTCTCACTAATTATCCATATTTCTACCATAATTTATCCTTTAATCTAATGTTCTGAATCTCTCTTCTTCCCCTTCATAGGGCGCAGTCGTACCAGGTTAGCATCAGCAGAGACTTTGAATGCTTCAACTGCACCTTGCGGCTGCTACGTCAGGCGGATGAGTGGTCCAATAGCTATCGCTTCTGGTCCTGCGCGGATGTGGACATCAAGAAGCGCAAGGACTTCAAGGAGACCTGCTCCGGCAACGGCAAATACTTCACCTCGCGCTGCAAGTGCGACAAGAACTTCTATGGCCCGCAGTGCCAGTACAAGGACGAGTGCTCCGCAGACTCTGACTGCGGTGTCCAGGGCAAGTGCGTGGATCTAGGTGGAACCTCGCTGCCTCGGCGGCAGTGCTACTGCAACTTCGGATGGTTCGGAATTGGATGCAACAAGCGATCGCCTTACAAGACCACCGACCTCGACCTCTCCTCGTACGCCAAGAAGGAGCTCTCGCCCGACTACCACATCTACTGGCGACTCCTCGAGGAGCAGAAGGAGATCGAGGTGGTGCTCAAGGTCAACGGTACTTCCTGGGTGGGCTTGGGCTGGAGGCCGCGCGGTCTGACGCCGGAGTGCAAGAACTTCCCGTTGGTCAGGGACATTGGAGACTTGACGACAACGGTAGAGCAGAGCTCGGCACCGGAACCTAAGAGCGAACCGGAACCCAAGAGTGAACCGGAACCTAAGAGCGAACCGGAACCCAAGAGCGAACCGGAACCCAAGAGCGAACCGGAACCTAAGAGCGAGCCGGAACCCAAAAGCGAACCGGAACCTAAGAGCGAACCGGAACCTAAGAGTGAACCGGAACCCAAGAGTGAACCGGAACCCAAGAGCGAACCGGAACCCAAGAGCGAACCGGAGCCCAAGAGTGAACCAGAACCGAAGAGTGAACCGGAACCAAAAAGCGAACCAGAGCCCAAGAGTGAACCGGAACCTAAAAGCGAACCAGAGCCAAAGCGCTTAGCCGAGTTAAGGGCCGCACCAGAACCAAAGAGCGAACCAGAACCTAAGAGCGAACCAGAGCCCAAGAGTGAACCGGAACCTAAGAGCGAACCGGAGCCCAAGAGCGAACCGGAACCCAAGAGTGAACCGGAACCCAAGAGCGAGCCGGAACCCAAGAGTGCACCGGAACCCAAGAGTGAACCGGAACCCAAGAGCGAGCCGGAACCCAAGAGCGAACCAGAACCCAAGAGTGAACCGGAACCTAAGAGCGAGCCGGAACCTAAGAGCGAACCAGAGCCAAACAGCACACCGGAACCCAAGAGCGAACCGGAACCAACAAGTGTGCCGGAACCCAAGAGCGAACCCGAGCCAAAGAGCGAACCAGAGGCGCAGAGCTCCAAGTCCAAGAGGGTAGCCGGAAATTTCGCCCAAGAGGGTGTTACCTCCGTCTCCCACAGCGTCTCCTACCGGGTCAGCACCAAGTCAGATCGTCAGCGTCGTGAAGCGGGCACAGAATCACCCAAGTACCGCCTGAATGCGTACACACCGCGCCATGACTTCAACCCGATGGACTGCACGGACATCGTGATAGGAGCAGCTCGCGGATTGGCCAGCCGGGTGGGAGATTACTACACCCGTGATCGATCAACTCCGCGCAGCGATGAATTCTACGGCGGCAAGTCCAACCTGGCTTTGGGCACGGGCTTCGAGGAGAACGGTGTTACCACGATCATCTTCCGGAAGAAGCTGGTGGCAAATGAGCCCACCGATCACACCCTGGACGATGCCCTAACCCATGTTATCTGGGCCAAGGGCCAAGAGCCTGGCAGTTATGTGCATGTGCCAGCCTCCGGACTGGAGACCGAGTCCTCGACTGTCAAGGATTTCTATCAGCCGGATGAGCTGAAGTACCATGGACACCAGATGCAACGCGGAGTTACCCAGATTAACTTCTTTGGTGAGCTACAAATAGGATTTTAACTTAGTATTTCCCATTTCTAAACTCTGTTTACCCCCTCGACAGAGAAAGACAAGGCATCCACGAGCACCGATCGTAATGATCTGAGCACCAATGTCCTGGATAACGATTGCTATGGCCACTGGAAGTATCCGTCGAACTGCTCACCCCAGGAGCACACCTGTGAGTACTATGCCAGCTGGGAGACGGTCGGCAAGGGCGATGAGATGCGTTGGCACATCGAGACTTCGAACACGGAGACGTGGACCGGCATTGGCTTCAGCGATGACCAGAGAATGTCGCAGACGGACTCCATTATTGGTTGGGTGGACAAACGCAACGGCAGACCCTTCCTCATGGACACCTGGGTGCTGGGTTATGCCCCACCAAAGCTGGACGACCGCCAGGATATATACAACGCATCCGGACGCATCGAAAAGGGCGTGACCATTCTGGAGTTCAATCGCAAGCGGGTTAGCAACGATGAGCAGGACTTGTCCTTTACGGACGATCACTGCCTGTACCTGTTCTTCCCGGTTTTGGGCGGTGCCTTCAATGTGGTGAACAAGAAGATACGCAAGCATGAGCAGGTGCCCAGCATCTCCTCGCAACGTGTCTGCATCAAATCGTGTGGCAAAGGTGAGGTGATCTGTATGCTAATAAGGATGACATTTTAATGTTTTAATTTCTTCCCTTAGAACTGGAGGCCGTGTTCGTGGGCACAAGTACTCCGGCTCCCAGCCGTCTTGTCTACGCCGTGGGCGTTAAGCTGATGAACTTGGGCGAATCTTATGAAGCTCCGAAGCCTGGAACCGTGGAGTTTAACAACCTGGCAGCCACCATTTCGGATTCCTTTAATGGTTTTCTGGGTTCCCTGGCGGGTTATTACAAGACGGAGATATTGGGCTTCGAAAAGTAAGTATAAAGCTAGGGAATCTTATAAGATCTTTCAATAATACTTACCTTATCTTACCTACTTCCAGAGAGGGCAGTACCATGGTGGCCAAGGTTCAGGCCATGTTCGACAAGGGGGATGTAGAGAAGAAGCACAGCTTGGAGACCAATGCGGTGGAGAAATCCAGCGAGGAAGCGGCCCAAAAGAACGCCGATGCGATTAGGTCAGCCCTGAAGGATCAGATTGCCACAGGACGAGTGGGTTCGCTGACAGTGGATCCTCAGTATCTGGACTTTGAGGCCTTGGAATGTAAGTCTAGGTGTTGAGTACTACTTCTAGTATCAACTTACCAATTGTAAACCTCTTTACAGACAAGAGTTCCTCCGAACCGAATGCCAAGGAGACACTCCTCTCCTTCTTTGATCTCTCCGAGACGCGGCTATATATCGTTCTGGGCCTGATTGCCGCCCTGGTGCTCATCGCTCTGATCCAGGCCTTCTGCACAATTTGGAAGACGTCGCGCAAGAGCAAGAACACTAAGGTGAGTGAGCCTCCTAACTGACTCTAGTGGGTCTGCACTAGGTCGGCCTGCACAGAGGAAATGTGTGACAACATTGGTTTTTCTTATCATATCAATTGCAATAACAATCGCAAAAGCGACGAATGCTACCAAGAAAAGTACAATGTTTACAAATAAAATAATTATGAATATATTTTTGTTGGATTTCATGGAAATGGTATTGATAACGTCGAGTTCGTGCTTTAAATACCTAACTAGTAGTGTATAGCATTCCTATAAAATATTACTGAAAATCCAATCCAATGTGTTATACATGTGCCTTACTTGCACCATTTCTCTGTGCTGTCACGGCCAGTTTCATTCCTTACTTAATAATCTTAACCCTTATATATTACCCTGTGTCGTTCAAAGCTGGTTTACGTGATACCCGAAGAGTGGCGCATGTACCAACAGCGACAGCACCAGCGCTACTATCAGCCCTCTAGCGATCTATAGATCAGATATACTTACTATATAGAAAATCCCACTGCCCGATCCACCTGAAACGCGAGCCACAGCTACAGCTGCCTTAGGCGCATTTACAATTTAATTTGAAGCCATCTTTTAGTTAGTTTAATATTGCTGGAAACCTCTTGATTATGTACTGTATCTGAATCTGAATCTGTATCTGTATCTGCGTGTGTGCCGCGTGCGTTTATCAAAATTCTATAACCAAATGGGTAATTCAAAACTTTATATTTTCTTGTGGTTTCTGTTTGTTGTATTAACACCTCGTCACCTAACAAAAAAAAAAAACAAAAATAATAATAATGATTGCAAACCCACCCACCTCGTCACTCTGTACGGTGATCTCTGTTCTTCTCCACTACTTCTCTGCTCTCTGCCTGTCTCTTTAACAATCTTTCCTGTGCTTCTTCCAGTGCGTCCTAATCCACATTCGCATTTCTCCTTTAACTTGTGTGATCGGGTTCTCCTGGCCAGTCAGCATTTGCTATATGCTAATCCCTCTAGAAACCACTGGGCAATACGAACCTGAGAGTAGTGCTCTTAAACTTAAAGATATCCCGCTGTCGTCCTAACTCTACTCCAACTATTAACAGACTTCTTACTGTACCTGGACTATCCGGGTACCTTGGCTTGGTTAGGAATGTAAAGTGATTCGGCTTAAACGCAGGCACAAGACACATTTCCAGAGCAGTTGTACACAGAAAAAATGGAATCAATTAGCATATATGATGTTAAATATAAAGAAATCAACAGGAAGTATGATGCAAAATTTATAAACTACAATTTCATACTTTAAGATAGTGTTATACTGATTTCAAATAACTAAAAATTAAAGTTTTGTGATCAATATATTTTTTCTGTGTAGTACATAATCGATCTGCATAGTATTTGGTGAAATCCAAACCCCTTAAGACACCCCCACCAAATGCTGACTGGTTGAGCGCACCTTGAGATAGAGACAAACATATTCCGCCTTAATCTCATCCCGACGTCTCTTGTTGTCCTTGCAGGAGAAGCTTATCCAGAACTCGCCCTGGAAGGAGTTCGCCTCGAACACGAACTACGCCTTTGATCCCTACGGCGAAACAGAGGAGAAGCACATGACCAACAGCACGACGGCCAAGGAGAAGGCCCGCCACCGCCATCAGTCCACCACGAGCAGCCAGCAGACCACGCTACCCATGTCCCATTCGCCCACAAGCAAGTCCCAGATGTATTACGAGAGTCCCAATGGCCAGGGCAAAGGGGCCGGCAATGGCAATGGTAGTCGCTCGAACGGACGTTCCGCCGCCGTCACCCAGGAGAGCAGCGCCGGAGGAGCACCCTACTCGCGTAGCTCGTACGCGGAGCGAGCTTACTCGCTGCCCCGGCAGGCGCATCATTACCAGCAGAGCCCGGCCAGCATGCAGCCATCGGGCTATTATACCCACGACAGGCGGGCCGCTAGACAGGGCAGCCGCGACAGGGAGCGGGATCGTGAGCGCGAACGCGAGGAGGAACGTCGCCATCGGCAGGATCGAGATCGGGACTCTGGCTACGATCGGTCGCGGGATGATCCGCGCCAGAACGGCGGCTCCGACACGCCCGACTTCTACTTTATGCCCTCGCAGCGCAAGTACTCCGGCGAGGTGGTGCGCGTCTACGTGGATTACAACAAGGATCCGAAGCACTAAGGCACACAATCTGTTTATTTAAAGTTCGTTTTAAGCTCTACCATCTGTACTCCGTCCGTTCGTTGTCCGTCCGTTCCGAGTTTGTCTTTTTTTCGGACTTGGAATCAGTTGAACTTGATATAAACCTTAATTTTTTTTCATACTCTCGTAGAATCACCGTATCTTTTAAACCAAAAGTGTATACTTTTTAAACCAAGTTCGAAAAGTTGTCGAACACATTGGATAGATCTTTGAGCTGATCCCCATCTCTGTGCACTTTTCCCGATCATGTGCTCTTCATTTCTCCCCCCTTAGTTTCCATTTTGCCATAAAGCAGCACGGGAACGCAGTGGCGATGGCCTTCCCGGTGGCCTTTCCAGGTGCGCCAGCTTTACACCACAAAACGCACAACAACGCATGATTCTACAACTTAGTGAATTGTAAATATTTTGCATAGACTACAAAAACGAATAAATCAGCAACACAAATCACAACTGCAATTAGGTACGTGCATTCAGAATGTTTTCGCATTGTCTTACTTTAAATGTGCAAAGAAACATAGTCACTGTATTTAATCAAATTAAATATTCGCATTAAGTACGTATAAATAAAGTTAAGGACATTATATACGCCAAAACCTAATGTTGTATGATTTTAATAATTTCTTACTATGCCAGCAATCCAATAAGTGTACTGCATGACATTTGTGAGTACGATTAGGCCATTTGATGAATAACTCACGATTCCGAATAGAATGTACCAGTCCTTGCCCTTATGAGCCACCTTTGCCCCCAATATGTCGCCAGTATGGCCATATTTCTCCGTCATTTCAGGCTCTTCGATGCATAGTTGATCCTCCTCTATTTTATGGTTGATTCTGTTGGAACACTCACTGGAAGCGACAGGATGAATTTCCATTGGAAAGAATGCGGTTGGCTGAAGGGTCCTAGCCTGCCGGAGCATACAGATTGGTTTCCTTCCGTCTGTAAGGGTTAGCTCAATCAGTGGTAGGCATAATATATTACAGGAAAGTGTTAAAAATTACCTGAAAGCGAGACCGGCTTGGTTAGCTTAAGAAGGGCTATATCATGGTTGAAATTGCCCGAAAAGTCTGGATGCTTAATGATTGATTCGACTTTCAATTCTTCAAAAAAATTCTCATCAGTTGTTAGGACTTCCCTATAAACAAAAATATATTATGTTCTATACAAAATCGTCATAGAAACACTTACAAAGTGGCCGCAACTGAGGGCAAGTCTTTGGCATTTGTAAGGACATAACCTGAAAATCACAATTAATGCAGAATTATAAATCATCCAGAGATTTGTTCAATTACATACGGTGTGTGATCATGACGCCTTTTCCTTCGAATCCCAATCCATAGATTTTTACCAGAAAGTTCGTTGATATATCGCCACTGCATTGGTCGTACAAAAACATTGTCTGTCCGGGAGTTCGAAATCCGTGAGGAGGAAGATTCTGAGAACCAGCTACAGACGGTGGCGGATTCGTGGCAAACCCGGGGGGCGGGCGATACAGAGAACCAGGAGCAACCTGTGTAGCCCTAACATTCCCTGAAAATCCTGATAGCCTTTGTCTAGGGGTATACCATTGATATTGATTAACATTCGATTCAATCCAGTTAGCATAGCTTGAGACATCGGTGTAGACGCCCGCTCCATCGCATCTTATTTTGCCAAAGCTTACAATCGCCAACTGTATCTGCAGCTCCTTACCCCTCACAACGAACTTGTTTGTCAGGGGACCGCCAGAATCGCCCCTGCAGGTATCTCCATTCCAGGATCCAACACAAAGCTGGTTTGAGGTGAGTGAATTATTGTCTAGGTACTGATTGCATTTGCTGCGATCAAAGCGATAGACTGTGACTTTCTGAAGGATTTCGCTTTGGAGTTTCGTCTTTGTTTGTCCCCAACCATACGCCTCGAAAAAGTTCATGTTCTCCACTATGCTCTTCATGGAAGGATTTAGGACAATGCATATCGGATAGGCATACACTGCGGAAAAGAAAACTAAATAAGCAAGCAGGGGCGGTCGACCAGTCAACACTCACAACCAAATTGAATATTCCGCGATAGTTTGAGCAGGCCAATATCATGATGCATGTTTCTATTGTTGAATCCATGATGCGTCACCGCCAGGCTGACACTGTACTCTTGCGCTGGGTTCGATTTGTTATAAGCACCCAGCATCACGAATCTGCAAACAGTGTAACTATTATACACGTTTAAAATATTACGCTTTAGCTATGCTCACAAGTTGCTTTGATCCTCAATGCAATGAGCGGCGGTCAACACGAAGCCTGAAAATGAAAACAAATCCAATTAATTTTCTTATCTATACGAAGCTCGGTTTCTTGTGAAATTTGAAAACACTTACTTCTGTGGATCACAGTGCCGCCGCATTGAAATCGCTCTGCATTACGTATGGCTACCATCCAAGCAGCCGCCCTCCATTCAGCATCTTTGCCATTCAAAATCTTTGGGCCTACTACAGGAGTTCCGCACTGTTCCACCAGCATTCGAGCAGCGCACCTTTGAATCATCAGCACGGAGATCAATATCGTCCATAAAAACATCTGCATTGTATGGAATAATGGGAGTAACTGAATCAACCAGCGGGAGAATGAGATGAACGAAGAATGTACTAGAGCCGCTTATCAGCACATTGCCGAGTATAGAGGCAGATTTCAGCATATTTCGCTTAGCATACACAAATTGGGCTCATAAATATTTAATTCTCTTGTTAAACGTTTTCCAGGGGATTCGCCCAATTTAATGGACTGAGTCATTTAGTCTTCTATCATTACGAATGTTGTTTACGGTGTACATGGATTACGGATTGGTAAGCTGTAAAATCCTACAGACATATTAGATTTTTCGATCATTTATCAGCTTAGTTTTGTTAAATAAATTTCGTTTCGGAGAAGAAATATTGTGCACTCCAAAGTACTTCAATAAATATTGAATCTGTAATTGAACTGAATATATAATAAATATAATAAAATTAATAAAAGCTTTGAAATTTGTTCTTAATCATTTAATTTAATTATACATTTTAATAGAACTTTAAATGGTAAACTTATAAAACCGTAGAACTGGACAAACAAATGTTAGGAATTTCGCACAGCAGAGTCATTAGCTCAACGATAGTTCATAAAGCTGGATCTGGAATGACAAGGGAGGTGACTACAAGCGGCAGAGTTAAAGGAAATGGGCTACTTACCCTCCAAATGCCGGTTTCTGGGCATTCGAATTTCCCGTCTGGGCTAAATTTCCAAAGGAGAGGCCTGAATCCTGACCACCGAGTGTCTCAAAGATATTGCCCTCGGTCGGCTTCGGCGCTGCCCCGAAGGCCGGTGTCGAGGCTACTGGATTGGCGCTAGCGCCGCCAAAGCCACCAAATGCCTTAGGACTGCCAAATGTGGGAGCACCGCCAAACGTGGGACCTGCTCCGAAGGCGGGAGATCCACCAAACACAGGCTTGGCTCCAAATCCACCTGGAGCCGCCGGCTGCTGCGGCGGCGATTGCGGAGTTCCAAAACCCGTCTGGGCTACTGAACCAGCGGCACCGCCTTGACCAAATCCAAAGCCACCCGAAGCAGGTGATGACTGCGAGAAGGAGCCAAAGCCACCGGTGCCGGTGGTGGTGCCGCCACCAAAGATCGATCCTCCCGAAGCTGACGACCCTGACTGGGGTGCCGGGGAGCCAAAGATTGAGCCACCACCGCCGCCGCCAAAAGCAGATGGTTGCGGCTGCTGCGGTGAGCCAACCGGATTGGAGAATAAATTGCCACCAGATGCCGGGGATGCTGCCTGCGACGACTGGCCAAAAACACTTTGACCAAAGATCGAAGTACCTGCTCCTGAAGCGGGCGCGTTAACCGGACTCTGTGGATTACTGCCGCCGAAAATGGAGCTTGAACCAAACGGTGAACTGCCGGCTCCACCGAAAATGGAGCCTCCACCACCGGCAGCAGCGGCGGCGGGCGCCGCTTGGCCAAAGCCACTCGGCTTTAGGGCCTGGCCAAAAATGTTGCCGCCGGAAGCAGCTGCTCCAGTTGAAGGACTGCCAAATGGCGCCGGATTGCTGATGGCCGCCGAGGCAAAGAGACCCGTTGGTGGCACAGACGCTGCAGCAGCAGGCGTGGCGGGAGCAGCTCCAAAAACGCTTACCTCCGGCTTAGGGACATTGCCGAAGATATTTCCAGTGGGTGCAGGTGACGTTCCGGTAGCGGGTGTGGTAGCAGGAGCAATGCTTGTTGCCGTCGTCGGCGCCTGAAAAGGGCTGCCGGCCGCTACTGTTGTGGCTGAGGCAAAGCCACCTCCAAAAACTGAAGTAGAGGTGTTGCTCGTTACCGATGTTGCGGAGTTGCTAGCTGTCGAGGTCGGCGAAGATGTGGATCCTGCACTTAGGCTACTGAAGGCATTCGAGAAGGAGAATGTGCTTCCCGGTACTGGGGTAGCAGAAGCAGTTGTAGCTGATGGAACCGCTGCAGGGGCTGCCTGAGCTGCTGCGGGGGTTGTAGGAGCTGGTGCGGGGGCCGCTAGAGCAGCAGCGGGGGCGGTCGAAGTAACGGTTGCTGTTGTTGGCACAGCCAAAGGATCAGCGGTCTTAACTGGTGCAGTTGTTGTGCTGGGATCAACTTTAGTGGACGCCTCTGTTCCAGTGGACACTGGTGTAATGCTGGCAAAAAGTCCCTTCGAAACGTCGGAATTTCCCCCGCCAAAGGAGAAGCTGCCACCAAAGAGACTTGCTGGCTTCTGGCTGGAGTCTGGAAGAGACAAATCTACTCTTAGACATATTTTCAAGGGGAGGAAAATGTGATCACAAAAGCTTACCCGTTGCCGTTTCCTTTGTGTTTGGCTTGCAAATGCTAACAGAGCTAAAGAGACCTCCAATGGGATCCGAAGTGCTGGTCACTCCGCTACCTGTGGTGGCCGGAGCAGGAATAGGGGCTACAGCGGCGGGATTTGACTTACTGCTGACCATTGTGGTCTCGCTGGCAGTTGGCTTTGCACCGAACAAACCGAACGGAGCAGATGTCGTTGAGGCCGTGGATGTTACTACTGTGACCGGAGGAGCATCTGACTTCGGGGCGGCAGATTTACCGAAGCCCAGAGATGAGCCCAGACCACCAAAGCTAAAGGCAGAGGAACTGGAAGCACCGCCGCCTAAGGCACCGCCAGCTCCCTTAAAGCCACCAAAGTCAAAGGACTTGGTGTCCGCCTTGGGATTTTGTGCTGGCTCTGTAGTAGTAGTAACAGCTGCTGCTGATGCTGGTTCTTTCGGCTTGGCGAGCTCTGGGGCCGGCTGTTGATCCTTGCCTAGCCCTGGCAAAGGGTTCGTTTTAGACAAGAGAGCTACTGGAGCTACCTCCGTCGCAGCTGCTGTTGGTTTTGGTGCTGCGGGGGGTGTTACGCCACCCCCACCGAAGGAGAGGGTTGTCTTCGATCCGCCACCGAAAGTGAAGCTGGAGCCCAAGCCGCCGAATATGGATGTTCCTGGCTTGGCAGCTTCCACTGGGGTCACAGTATTTGTAGTCGTTGTCACCGTGGATGTTTTGGCAAAGGGACTACTCTGACTGAAGGCAAAGGCAGTGGCACTCGGATTAGGAGCCATGGTATGGATGCCTGGCTTGTCCACCACTGTCGGCTTTGATGGCATCGGTTTTGGTAGTTGCGAAGCTGCTGCTGCAGGAGTTGGTGCAGGCGCGGCAGGAAGGGCTGTCGCTGCTGATTGGGTGTATTTGTTGGCCGTTGTCGGTTTGGCCTCCGCCTTCTTGATTTGTTCCACCTTGCGTTTTGTCTCTAAAATAACCTCCGACTTGAGGCCCACGCGATCCGGTCGCTGCGGACATATGATATTGATTTTCTGCGCTTGGACCACACTACGTATCTTGTCCAACTTTTCTTGTGTCAGTTTGCTGGCATTGGAGTCCACTGCCTGGCTTAGGGTCATCGATAGAATGGATTCGGTCAGAGTGTCCACGCTGCAAGGAAAACTGTAATTAGTCAAAAGAAATAAATGGAATTTGCAACACTCACGCTTCCATGGTGCGTGTGCGACTCTTCTCCTGGTCGAGCAGAGCGACCTGGAGCAGTCCGCGCTCCTTGAGCTTGGCCTTTATCTTGTTCTGCAGGATCCTCTGATCAGAGGCGAGATTCTGCAGCTTGGTCAGACGCTGATAAATGCCCTCCAGGCACGGCATATGAAGGCGCGACTTCGAGTTACGCCGGACAACGTCCTGGAACTGCTCCCACTGCACATCGATGTGCTGCTGGGCCAGCACCAGCTGTGCCTCATTGGCTGCCACATAGCTCTGGAGACGGGCCAGCATGCGGCGGCCAGCAGGATCGTAGGAGCTAGAGTTCATCAGGCGGGTAATACTAAGGGAATAGGGGGAAACCTTTTACAAGAAGTCCTTGGATTAATTCGAATTCTTTAGCTTACTCTGGCTTCCTGTAAATCTCTAGCTTGCCACGGCACTCAGCCACGATGGCATAAGCCTCGTTCAGACCCTGCCGCAGTCCCTGCACATCCAACTCGAACTCTACATCCTTGGCCTGCTCATTTAACTCCTGGAGATCGTCCAAACGCTTGGCATACCCCTTTAGAGCTGAGGGCGTAGCAATCTGTGAGAGATCGTAAATAAATAATCTGCAAATTAAATGATATATTATCCTTACCGTGCTTAGCAGCTGTTTAGTGCGTTCTTTTTGCTTTTGAATGTCCGCATCGAAGCCCTCGATCTGAAGGGCAATCATATCCCTGATGATAGGCTCAGTGTCGTCTAGTTTTAGGGTATCTGATGCTGGCTGAGCTGAAGGAGCTGCTGTCGGAGCAACTGGCTTGGTCGCCACTGGCGTAAATGTCGGCGGGACTGTGTAAAGTGGTTTACTAAGTAGAGTCCCAGCGCCGCCACTAGGTGCAGCAGCAGCAGCGGCTGTTGAGGTTGCTGTTACTTCTGGAGCTGCCGGGCGGGGTGTCACTATACCTGAAGAGGATTTATTTAAGGCCATGCCAGGAGCGGAAAACATAGAACCGGTAGACGCAGTTGTCGATGGAACACCAAATCCTCCAAAGCCTGCGGCGGCAGGTTTTGCTTGTGTGACCGTTGGGGCAGCAAAGGAGAGTGGTTCTGGCGCCGGAGCAGTGCCAAAGGTTAGTTGCGAAGCAGAGCCAGATTTCGTTGCCGGACTGGCAAAGGAGAACATGGATAGTGGCTTGTCCTTGGCCGGAGCTGGCGTCGACGTGACCGTATTTGGGGTGAAGGCGAACGAGAAGTCCGAGGAAGCACCAACAGTTGGTGTTTTGGACGGCGGACTGGCAGTTTCCGTCGCCGTCGGCAGCGCCACCTCCTCCTTCTGCTCCTCATCGCTGGCTGGCAGTAGCGTGTTTAGCGCTCGGAACTGGCCCGATGTGTCTGCCACCGGTGGGGGAGGCGAGCAGACAGACACGGCTCCCGGCAACAGATTCAAAAAGTTGAAGGACAGCAGGGCTCCGTCCGAGCCCAACACGTGCACCATTGGCATTGTTTGGAGCTTCTGCTCGTTTATGATCAGCTGATGAGTGGAGGATGTATCATAAGCGAAGCCCAGCGGGAAAGTCTCCTCCTGAGTGGACTCGCTCAGCGGCAGCTCAATCCTGGCCTCATCCAGCAGTGTAAACTGCTGCCAGGCGGGAGTGTCACCGGCCTCCGCGGTGCCCATGATGCCGACCTCAACGCCGTTGGCCGAGGTAACCAGCAGCACGTTCCACTGCGGCACATGGTTGAACAGGAACTGATGGTTACGCGGCCCATTCAAACTGTAGCAGATGTCATAGTAGTTGATGTAGCTGGGAGCAGCCGCCTTCGGTGCATTTAGAATGTACAGCGATGGATTGCAATCCTCGCCGTGTTGCAGGAAGATCACAGCGAACTGGAACGTCGACAGCCACTGGATGGCGATGGTATCGAAAGGGGCGTCGTGAACATTCGCCGGACATACCAACGTCTTGGCAGGTGTCAGATCCGGTTTGAACTGCTGCAGCTTGCCGCTTGGAAAGCCCAGAACGATCTGTTTGCCTTTCGGCGACCAGCAGCCGCATTTCACCTGCTGGCTCTTGTCCAGGGAGTGCATTTCAAAGTTCCCGGCCTCCTTCAATGCGTACATTCCCAGGGCGCCGTTGCTGAGGACTACGGCCAGGCTGTTGGGCAGCACGGGATTCCACAGAAGCTGCACGGCATGCACATAGTCCTCCGGCGCCAAACGGATGCTGTAAACTGGACGAACGTCCGGCGTCATGAACGATGGCACTGCATAGATGCTGAGCAGGCTGGTGCCGTTCTGGGTGTGATTAATCGCCAGCAGGTTTCCGTCCGCACTGCACGATATGTAGTTGGGAACGCTGGGCAGGGGGACAAGGCGAGCCTGTGGCTGTTGGCCCGTTGTTTTGGCACTGGCCAGATCCTTCAGAATAATCACTGTGTGGAGGAGAAGGTTTAAGTATGAAATAAACGGACTAGCTGCTGTCCTCACTTACCCTTTAATTCAGGCTGCGTAGGACTTCCGGCAAATAGCAATCCTCGGCTGCTGGAGATCGCCAGCAATTTAACATTGCTGCGCGGCTCTCCGCATTTCTTGAACGCCACGAATTTGTCATGCAGCTTAAACTGAAAATCCTGTAATTAAACCAGTTTATTTAATTAATAAGAAGCCTTTAAAATAGTAGAATTAGTTGTGTAGATTTGTCCACAATTTAAAAGGCATGGCATTCCGATCTCAGGGATATTGATTACCTAGCTCACAATTGATTTCGGGAAAATGTCTTGAAATTGTTCTCACCTGTGTGTCCTTGCAGGCTGGTGCATTCTGCGCCATTTTTGTCCTTTCTTCTATTATTTCTTTAAATTCTTTCAGTTTTTAGCAAATCTCGCAATTGAGCCGGCAATGTGGCCGCAAGTCAGAAATAAAAAATACCGAAATGCGAAAAGCGCGCCACTACAGAAGGGAAACTCACCTCAATACCTTAAAAAAAGTTTTAAATATCTGAAAATATCCTTATTTAATTATATGATATCAATAAATTACTAAATTTATTTTATTTTTTTATAAAAAGTTTTGTTCTGATCTTAACTAATATCTTTTAAGCTGAACGATATTACCGATTTTCTTTCGGACTCGGATATAAATTTTATCGCGCACTCTTTCTTGGTATATTTCGGCTTTGGTATTTTTCAAGTATGCTTCAGAACGCGCATTTCATCACATCTCTAGCGCAGCAGCTTTGTTGTTGTTCCTCTGTCTCTGTCCAGCAAACGTTCTTTTTTTGTTGTCAGCAGCGAACGAAATTAAACAAAAGCGATTTATTCGCGGGCAATGCAGGCACAAATCCGAGCACAAAAAGTGGCCCATTACGAGTGAAAAAATGCACAAAGCCATGTAGAAGTAGTCGAGCTGTTCGAATCGGAGCTGGCGATGCACACACAATTATCCAGTGGCGACGCAACACGGTGCTAAAAAATTGCGTAGTCAATTCAAGTTGGAGTCGTCCATTTCTTCTCCTGCTTTTACTCGTTGTTCAATCGCAGTAGTTTTCAACAACAACTATTGTGTCAAGTTTATTTCGAACTGGCCTGTTAAAATTGCTCATTAAAAGTATTTGGAGCACCTGAAATTACTCGAGTATTAAGGAGGGTAGGTAAGAGCCAGGATGGGGGCCACAAAGGACGATTATTTATTCCTGTGTTTTTCCACAGAACAAAGAAACCCAGAGGCCAGGCCATCAAAATGATCAGCAGTCTATTCTCGCGGTTGATAATGTAAGTAACTACCAATAACTCCTTCACCGTTTCCCAGTGTAAACGAACAGATTGGGAGTGCAAGCGGGAGCATCGCTGCTGCTGCTGCTGCTGCTGCTGCTGCTGTTTCCGCTGCTGACCCCCAAAAAACTTTTCAAGCTCGGCCTTCGAATCGAGTAAAAAAAAACTTGGAAGAGTCGCTGCCGCCTCGATTCCTAATTGTGTGGGCGTCACGCTTCTGATTTTTTTTAGTGTTACGTGTTTATTTCCGTGGTTTCTCAAGCGTGGTTGTCGCTCGAGTTTCGTAAATCACAGATTTTTTGTTTATTAATCAGCTGTTGCCAAGTACCGTTCACTTGCAGCTGTGTGCGAATGCCGAGTGCGTGTGCGTGTTTTTAACCCTCAATTGAACTCCTAATTTGGAGTTTGCTACTTTCTGAGGCCGTCGCTCTCTCGCCTTGCCCGATTTGGATACCGAACATGTTGTTATATAGCCGGCTATATACTCTCTTTGTGACTCCCCGCAAAAGTGGCGGCCTATTGTTGTCAATATTTATAGATCGGGCACGAATTTGTACTTTGCGTTCATGTGTTGGATGTCGCAACAGTGACGGTCGCATTGTTAGAACACCTTTGAAAGAAATCAGAATTAGAAAATTTTAATTCAATAAATTATTGAAAATATGTACATATATATTATTGAAGAAAATTTAAATTGGAGTCTGAGGCATTTTTTAAATATTCTTACTTAGTTTGCAAAATATTCGCAAAAACCCTAAGAAATGCTACAAATTTCACCGTGTCTGTGTTAACCCGTACGGTGTCTCTGAACTGTGGCGGGCATTCCGCCGTGTAAACATTGCCGGAGAGGCTGCTACTGCTGCTGGTGCTCTCCGAGACCCAAGCGAGTGTTTATTAATAGACCCCCCGCCAGAGCGTTAGATGGCGCACGTCTGTTCTCCGCTAGCACCAGTCTCTGCTCGGCGTTCTAGCGGCCAGGATCGTACTGACTAATTGCCCTGCTGCGGGCTATGCATAGTCGCCGTCGCCATGAGCCGGCCAATCTATCAGCAGGAGCCGCGGGCGCAGCCGCTCTTCTACCAACAGCAGCGGCCAGCTAATCTCCGACGCCTACGTCATCCGCCGGGCATTGTCTACGGGCGCAGTTACTCGCTCGAGGAGGAGCAGCACCTAACGGATGAGGATGTGATACCCGTGTATCCGAAATTCATCTACTCCCAACAGCAGCAGCAGCAGCAGGGGCGTCGGGTTCCCTATCCGATATATCAGCTGGGGGATTCGATGACTTCGCTGGACAGCGATTTCACGGACAATGATTACTACAACGGTGGCCCCTATATTGTGGAGCAACCGCCACAGGTGCCACCCGCTGCCAAGATGGTCCAGAATCTCAATGCAGTGGGCCGAATTCTGGAGCTACTGCAGCGCTGTCCATTGCCGTGTCTCTCCTTCAACACGACCTGCATCTGTTCGCTGATTGTCATATTTCTAGCCCCGCGTACTTGTGTACAGAGTTTACTGTTTCCCGCTTTCAGATTGTTCTGCGGCACCCTATATCCGGCCTATGCCTCCTACAAGGCCGTCAGGACCAAGGATGTCAAGGAATATGTGAGTATTCATAATAAATTAGGTCATAAACATCTAGGAGAAATGTAAAGAGGTTAATAAATTCATTATTAACTGTAGATAAATCATAAATCTTTCTACAATATTTTCTTTTTATTAGCTACTCTCGTTATTATTATCATAATAAAACTCGAAATAGGCTAAATTAGTCAGAAGTAGTTTACCGGAAATGTTGATTATTTAATAACCTTGATTTAAAAAATTTTGTTTCTAAATTTGTCGGCATTTTTGCAGTGAATGTACATATATGAAACTAACATTAAATTCTACTCTTGATATTATTAATAAATATCTCTCTTATCCCTCAGGTCAAATGGATGATGTACTGGATTGTCTTTGCATTTTTCACCTGCATTGAAACATTCACGGACATCTTCGTCTCCTGGATACCCTTTTACTACGAGATCAAGGTGGCCCTCGTCTTTTGGCTTCTCTCGCCGGCCACAAAGGGCAGTTCTACGCTGTACCGCAAGTTCGTGCATCCGATGTTGACGCGCCACGAACAGGTGGGAACAGAGATTTCTCATATACATATACGTATCTCTTCTGACCCGACTTGCTATATTTTCTCTTTGTGCAGGAGATCGATGAGTATGTGAATCAGGCCAAGGAGCGGGGCTATTCGGCAGTGCTTCAGCTGGGCTCCAAGGGAGTCAACTATGCCACCAATGTCCTCATGCAGACGGCCATTAAGGTAATCCCATCCGCACAAGCCTCCACCAACAGCCCCCACTGACACACTCACCCACAATATCACACTCACACACACTCGACTCGCTCAATCACATTCATTTGGCCATTTTCGATCGCCTCCAGCGTCGTTGCATAAAATGAGCAGCTTCTGGCTGTGCCATATATATATATATTTTCGAGATATATTTTGCGCAATACGCTCGCGTGCTCATCTTAATCATCGCCAAACTGGTCAGCAGCGAATCCCCAGCAGTAGCAGTAGCGGCCGACGGGAGCTCCTCCACATCATCGTCATCATTATCACCAGCATCAGCTCGCTCGCCTTCTTCTCTTCACATTTACTTTTTAATATTATTTAGTTTAAAATGTCTAGAATTGAATGCTCTTTTGTGCCATTTTAGCGTGTGTTTGTTTCGCTTTAGTTTGTAGTGTGTTTCTCTTTGTGTGTAGCCAGATCACCACTATATACTATATAAACTAGAGGCGATGCACGCCAGAAGAAATCCAACATGTTGAAATAATGTAATAAAAACAAAAACCGAACAAACCCCTGGCAGAGCTCACCCCGCCCCAGCTAATCGCCCATCGCTATTCACAATTTGTATGTAAACAATATTGAGATGTGGGCCAAATGACTTGTGGGATGCAACGTTTAGCCTCTGGATGATGAACTATTGCAGTCGATAAATAAGTTCCCTGCCATTGATGTAGGTCAAAATATATTGAGAAAGATATTGTTGGGAACAACTGAATCAATTTGTAAGAAAGAATGTGAATTAGTCATTGGGATTTCTGGAAAACTTGAGATTCCTTTCTTTTGTTAATCAGACAAAGGCCATTCGTTTAGGCGTCTGAACAAAAGGGATAGTCTATTTTTGAAGTACATATTTATGTGTATATATACGAGGTCTTTAATGTTTGTACAAAGAGTGCAGGCTTTTCACAAGACGGAGACTGAAGTACTATTCAAGGGAAAAAATACATCTTAGAAAATGTTGAATTAGAGTTTATAATAATAGGTTTCATAAGTAAATAGCTAAATACATTAATAAGTTAGCTCAAATCAAGTAAAAATCTCGCCAAATACCCCAAATAATATAGCGAATTAAGACTTCTTTGTATCCATTTCTTTGTGATAGGACTTCTTTGTTCAGAATCCTAAAAATCAGTATTATGTTTAGTTTACGCCGGAGATATGTGCTTACAAGGCACTCCTTGGTTTCCCCATTGGCATTCCTCCTCAGTAGTTGCCCAGTTGCACAATTTTAATTCCAATTCCGAGGCGGCTCTCTAGGGTAGGGCGGCATACATATAAATATAAATAGATACCGGGGCATATTATGAGACAATTCTTTAAGAGTGTGTGTGTGTCGTAGCGTATGTGACCCAGCCTGCAATTCATTTCAATTTGAGACTTTTTTGCGTTGCTCTTTTTTAATTAATGTTTTTCTTTCTTCGTTTCTTCACTTATGTTTCTTTGCATTTAACCCACAAACAAAAAATATAAAACCTATCCAACTAAACGCACCTGCCTGCACCACCGCTCGACTGCCACTAACCTGCTGCCACTAACTGCTAGACCTTTGCGCTGACCACGGGTTCTACGGGTAATGAACAACGCGGCCTACACAACTCCCATTCGGCAAATGAGCTAACCCGTAACCAGGACATCCTCGATGGCACGGATGAGTGGCTGCCGCGTTCCAGTTCCCTCAGCAGCGTCTACAGCCACACCGAGACGATCTACGAGGCACCGAGGGTGGAGGCCAGGCGATTGGTTATCCGCGAAGTGACCGAAGAGGAAGCTGATGACCAAGATGATTTTCCAATGGGCGATGCCGGGGCAGCTCGACTGAGGGATCTGCCCGTCCGCAAATCGCAGCCCCGTCGTACAGCCTCAAGCACCTCTACGTCTACCAGAACGACGGGCAAACGTGGCCCGAAAGCAGATACGATTCGTTCGCGTCGTAAGCTGCGTGAACCAACGCCCGATGTGGATGTGGAGAACGATTAGGAGGAACTGATCCAAGATTCAACAAGATACTCAGCAAACGTTTCGATTTTACAGACTCAGCGATATATAAGCACTCACAAAACATGTCCATCATCCTAATCCCGTCGCGCTCTTGCACAGTTTTTAATTCTCTCCACACGCACACTACAAATATTGCTATGTTTACACCTAAGTTCTTCAATTAGAACGTAGTTTAAATTAATTTATTGAAATGTCAAATATTGTGCTCTACTCCACCCCACCAACCACCAACCACGACCCACTATGTAATCCTTCGAACCCCCTGAAGGGCGGTGGTAATTTGGTACAGACCATTAAGCGAAGCTACAGCCTCAGCGATCTGAGCGAGCCTGATATGCATCGCACCCAGGACGAGCTGGACGATGTGATGATGTCGTCGATGGCTTCATCTGCCGTAGTTATGCGCTCACCGTCCACAGGCGGCCGTCTGCTTCGGCCAAGGAATCAGACGCCCGTGGGTAGATCCGGCAGCGGTACCCGTCATTCCACGGGCATGTACTTCACGGAGATGGATGTAACCGCCAAAAATGTGGGCGATTTTAAGTGAGTAAAAAGACATTACATTTACATGGGTAGGTGGGTCCTTAGTATATGCTCGTTCTCTTCCCTGGCAGCTACAACATTCGCAGCCAGGATGACATCAGTTCCGGCTACTCGAGTGCTGAACCTGTCAGCGGTCTCAGTCGTACCTCCTCCATGACGAATGCTTCCAAGGTTCGCGCCAAGTCCAAGCGCAATGAGGTAGGTATCACCTATGTCCTTTGCAACTATGTATCTTAATCCGTTTAGAGATTGGTGTTGGTTTAGCAGTTGCTGGAGGAAGAGATGAGGGACGAGGTCTTTATGGAAAACCAGTTGTACTTTCAAGGTGTGCATCCTGTTCCTGTTGTAAAAGAGTTAAAGATTGTGGAGAGTAAGGAATTTGAAGTGGAGGTAAATGAGCAAAAGCATGAGAAGGATGTGGAAGATGAAGAGGATGATTTTTATGAGGCCTTGCCTTTAATAGAAGAGGAGGGGGTCGTAGAAAACAAGCTAGAACCCACAAAGGAAGCTTCGGTATTCGCTCCCATTGAAGAGGAGGAGCTTATTAATCTGCCCTTTGAAGAATCACAGAAGAAAGCATCAAATGAGGTGGATTCCAACCAAACCAATAAAGTTTTGGAGGAAGAAATAAACAGAAAGCTAAATGACACTCCATGCAAGTCAGATATTTTGCCACCCATCGATCCCTTTGTGCTGGTTCTTAGTGCTTCTGCATCCGCGCCAGATCCATTTCTCGCAGAACGACCTCGTCCAATGTCGCCACGCGAAATGCGAGATACTCTGGAGGAGATCAAGCACAGTTTCCGTGCTCAACTAGAGCCCGAGCCACCCTCTTCGGCCTCGCCTTCTCCATTGCTGCGACCCAAGGCGAATCATGGCAAGGGCCCTGCTCCGCCGCCACCTCTGCCACCTAAAAGGCATTCACTGAGCCCACAGCCGGACACCATCAGCCAAACATCGACCGGCAGCATGGAGCGCAAATCAGGTATCGGCCAACTGTTCAAGCATATCAAAGCTAATGTGCTGCGTAACAAAGCTAATCCCAGCCAGTCGCCAGCTCCGGAGGATGAGCAGCAGCTGGCGGCCAGAGAGACGCAGATATGATGAAGTAAGCCCAGCAGCCACACGATGCTGTCTCATCATCTCCCAGTGTTATGTTTCGCTCTCACCGCCGGGAGACGTCAGCTCCGCCCGCGCCTTAACTTCCATGGCCCACGACCCAAATATGACATCCCACTTGTACAGTTGCGTTACTAACACTCAGATTTAAGGATATGCAGCATGATTTTTGGACAGTTTTTTGGCTAAAGGACCTACTTAACCTGGTACTAATAAGTTTTTCTGCTCTTGCTGGACTCATTTCAGGACAAATCCATGTCTGCTAGCTACACTACCTTGCCGCGGACCAGCAGCAGCCGGAAAACGGATAGATCCCAGGGATCGGGCGGAACTGCCAACACCGGACAGGTCAAAACACGCAACAAGTCGGAGAAGTAGAGGCGTAAGCATCGATCTTTAGCCATCCTTGCGATGTGGGAGTGATGGTGGATGTTAAGAGTAAAATCCATAGAACAAAACCTCATGTTTTTAGTTTAAATTGTAACTTAATACGGATATATCGATACTGATAGCTATATATGCAGCATACATGCATTGTGTACTTTGTTTGTGATTCTATTAGAGCTCCAGGGTGCGTTACTACGTCCCTGGCCGATATTGGTACTCATTTCGTGACTAGTTTAGCGTTAAGCGAGTCTCCCTAGCCTAGCCTATCTGCCCAAAGGTTCTCCAAAACAGCTGTACTAACCAAAAATGAAGGCCCCAAGAGACGAAACCTATCAATTGTGTAGCATAAATTCCTAATATCGTAATTGGTCATTTAATAAAACAAGATCTATACCATTGAACTGATTAATAATATTGTTTTTAATTAGGATATTGCTACCCGGAAATATTAATAATACAGGCACAGATTGTACAGAATGGTTTTATCGAGTCCTGCTGATAACCGTATATATTTAAGCTTCCTCCGGTTCCGGAGCGCTCTGGGTGTCTCCAGCTCCACCTTGAGATTCCTTCACTGATCCCCTTACTGATCCCTTTTGTTCTTCCCCCTCATCCACCTCCGAAACATCATCCTCGTCGCTGAAGTATAGAACTTTGCGAATATATCGGGCTACCAACTCCTGCGGTCGCTTCTCCCATTTATTTAAAATATCGTGCGGGGTTTGTATCTGAAGACGATTCTCGGTCACATCTTAAATGGACATCAGTATATTGTATTATATTCACCTGATCTCCCTTGAGGCGATTCAAAATGGCCACGCAGACGACGGCGCTCCGGATGCCAGCCCGACTGGTGAGGGAAGCAAAGGCCAAACTCTCCATCTCAATGTTCTTTATGTTCTGGCTCTGGAGCTGCTCCAAGTAGGCCTTCTTTTGTTCCGGTGCGTACTCACAGAAGGCGCCATCCAATCGTGACTGGCCCTCATAGAAGTCATGGGCACACAGGGTCTTGCCAATGATGGTCTCGTACCCATCCTTACACGGATCGTGGCAGAGCTTGATGTCAATTGCCAGATTCTCGTCTAGTTGGGTGTCATATTGCTCGCTGGAACCCTGCACCAAAATCTCATGGGCGGGGTTAAGACGACCGTCCACCGCTTCCGAGGTGATGATCACTGTTCCGGGATCGACGTCAATTCCACCGCAGGTGCCCATCCGTATAAACACAGGATCTTGGCATTTTGCATGATACATCACCTTGATGAGTTCGTGCAGCAGGATGGAAATAGAGGGACATCCTATGCCGTGGCTAGCACAAAGCACAGGACCCACCTTGAACAAGGAGAATCGATTACCCGCCTCCGCCATGTCCCGCAGCTGAGTGGCCGCGTTTATCTTAAGACCGATTTCCTGCATCACATAGTAAGCAAAGTGTTCCATACGCCCTTTTGTCCCTCCCATGCAAACGAACTATTTTCGGAAATACAATATGTGATGTGTTAAAAAAGAATTATGTTAAGAATATGTTAAGTTCTGTAATTTATAGCAATAATTTTTTTTTAATTGGACTGTTTCTGGGTTGGATTTCTTTATACATATGCAATCTTAAGAAATATGCTACAGTTACTAGTCTCTATATATTAAGAAATTGTTCGAAAAGCTACTGAATTTTCAATAGGCCCTAAATACATGGATATAACTACTTTCAGACTGATTGAGGGCTAGATTATTTCCAAATATAATCTTATGGCGGCGATTTGTCTAGACAACCCAAAAGACCATAAGGATTACAAAATTAGTGTCGTAAGATATTTATCAAAGTGGTCCATTTAGAATGTTTGTGGATCAAATACCTTTAAAAAATAACTGAAATACCCAGAAAAAACAAGAATTTACCCGAACATCTCCGAAAACCTTGGGAAAATCAGTGGTCTCCGTATCCATACCCAAATGATATAGAATATCGGGCTTCAGGCACTTTAGACAGGGATTCAAGCCATACATCGTGGACTCCTTGGCCTCATTTTCCTTCTTGCAGCCAACCTTGATCTGTTTGACCAGCTTGGTGAGCGTCTTGCTCTGGAGGTTCACAATAGCTGTGGGTTGTGATTTATATAACGAGCTCCTTGGTATATCCTTTCGGATTCTTTGTCGTTACCTTTTAACTGGCTCACTTCGGTGGCCAAACGACAAGCACAATCATTACAATTACTTTTGGACATTTTGTGTTATAACAAAAAATTTTGAGAACTTTTAAAATGGATTCTGTTTAAAAATTTTACAAATACTGGAATAAAGATGTCAACATTCTGAAAAGGAAGGTAATTTTGAGAATTTATTTTATTTGGTGAAAATTAGTTTTAGGGTAAATAAATATTTTAATTTTTTCCCCAACATGTGATCTATTCATGCATAACATCTGGAACCGCCCTCGTAGGCCTGAGTAAGCGATGCGATTACTTTATACGCCATGATCGCGCTGAATTAAACTATAAGAAACGACGAAAGAGACCAAACCGGCTTGCGTACCGCCGAAACCCCATCGCCGGGATCCGTTTCTGCCTCTTTATCTTCTTGCCCATTTCCACTTTCCGCTCCAGACACAACTTCAACTGCAGCAGCCGGCGGAGAAACCTTCGTCACACATGCGCGCAGCAGCTGATGCGCGAGCGCTGACCTTGACCCTCAATTGGAGAGTAGCGAGGCGCGCGAGAGAGAGCAGCCGACTTGTTGCCAAGTGCACTCGGCGGAGTTAAAGTTGCGCGCACCCACCCCTCCTTTCTTTCGCACTCTGCTTTATTTTGCCAGCGAGTTTTCACCATTAGTGGCGACTGTACTTCGCAGCAGATATATTCACTTTGTGCGCGTGTGTATGTATGCGTAGTTGTACATAAACTGCACGCGGGCAGGAGCGCAAAGAAAGCAGGCAAATATATACACACACACCGCACCGGGGAGAGACAATACAAGCTGATTTCGCCAAGAGCGAGTGAGAGAGGGAGTGAGAGCCCCCATCAGCTGCCCGCGCCATGTGTTCGCAGCTGCAATTGTGCCGGTAAACTGGTTGGGAGAGGGAGTGAGATAAAGAGAGTGGTGCCCCCGATCGCTCTCTTCTATTTCTTTTCTTTTTACTTTTCGTCCGCCCGCCCGGTAAAGAAAAACGCATGCCTGGGATTATATTTTTTTTTGTCTCAAATCAGCAGCTCCAGCATTTTAATTTACAATTAAAAAACAATCACAGTGATATTTGAATTTCCATTTTCTTCATCGTACGTAGGTTTTCGCATCTTTTGTGGTGTGTTCCGAGTTCTGAGTGCCGTTTCGTCTTCTTCTTTGTCTACCGCTTAGCTCATCCTCTCCAGCGTTGTGTTGCTTTCATAGTTGTTCTTGTTCTTGGTTGTTATTGTTGCTGTGTGTGTCTACCATTGTTGATGTTCTCCTCTTGTTCTTAGTCTGCTTCTCTGTTCTTGCTTTTTCGCGCTGCCCCCTTTCGGCTCTCCTCCTTAGCATTATTCGCTACATAGCTAGCTACCCCGCTCGAGAGATCTTGCCGGGCGATTTGATACTTGATGGGTTACTTGGGATGGTGTGGTGGGTGGTGGGGTAAGTAGTTGGTTACATCTTGCCAAGGCTCGCCTCGCCGGCAGCAGCTGGATGGAGTCAGAGTAGAGTAGTAACGTGTGGATTCTTCGCCTCTGCTTCTTTGATTTTGTTTTTGATCATTTTTTATTTACGATTTTCTTCCGATTCTGTTTTTTTTTATTTTTTATTTTTTTTCTGTGGAACTCCCAATAGGATCATAATTAATTTTGTTTTCGCTTCTATATAGTAATTTAAGGTATTTGTTTTTATGTTTGTTTTATATAATCTTATATAGTTTCATTCCATTCGTTATAATTTTAATTAGTAAATTCAAACACTTTGCAGCATAATCATATATATAATTATAATAAAGTGGTTTGCTTGGTGAATTCTCTTGTTGTTGTTGCTTTGTTGGTGTTGTTGTGGCTTAGTCTCATCTTACAAATTGGGTCGTCGTTTCGTCTCCTCTCATTCTCCTCTCCGTCTCATCTTCTTCATCTTCGTCGGCGTCATCTGCTCTCTCGGCTGCACAGCTGCCGTTGGCTATCGTCGTTGTCTTCTTCTTCTTGCTTTTCGCACCTTCGCGCGCTCCCCGATCCACGATATTCGCCTTCTCGTAGAGCCTCCTTTCTTCCTCCCATTTTCTCTTGGTCGCTGCAGTCTCTAGTTCTGCTCAGCTTTCTTCGGAAAGTTTCTTACACATCTCGGGACGTTGTTGGCACCGCGCTGCAGGCTCAGCTTTTGGAATCAGAGATGGGATGGTTACTAGCAGGGATTGGGATTGGTTATGATTTTGTAGTTCATGGATTCATGTCTTGAAGTGAAGTGTATGGATTTAGGTTGGATGGGTTGGATCGATCTTGACGTGGGTGCTGCTGTTGCTTTTGCTTCGGCATCGGCTTAGCTGTTGATGTTGCTGTTGGCTGGCTTATGTGAATGTTGTAGCAAATTGATTTTTCGTTTTTCATGTTTTTTTTCATCTTTCTTCCTTCTTTTTCATCATCATAATCTTCGTTAACTTGTTCTTCTTCGTGTTGAAATTTTCGCATTCCTCCTTCGATGATTATATATTTTTGGGGGTGGTCCTAGTCGTAGTGGCCTAGTTCCGTCCGCCCTTCTCGTCGCACTCGCGCCTCAAGTGTCCGCTTTTGCCGCAGCCGTAGCAAGTCTTGGAGGTCTCCGGGCAGTTCTTGGAGATGTGTCCGGTGCGGTTGCACTTATAGCACGACACGTTGGCCGGCCCGCGCTCATTGACAGCCTCGGGGCAGTTGCGTACCCAGTGGCCGGTCTTGTTGCAGCGATAGCAGGTCGGGTTGTCCGCCTGGGTGCAGTCCTTCGAGATGTGCCCGATGCCGTTGCAGCGATAGCACCGCTCGGCCTCCTCGGGGCAGGCACGTGCAAAGTGCCCGAACTGGTTGCATTTGTAGCACTTCTCCCGGTTGCGGCGCATGCCGCCGCCATCGCCGCCGCGCATACCGCCGCCGCCGCCGCCTCCACCGACGCCAGGTCCGCCGCCGAGACTGCAGTCCCGGGCAAAGTGGCCCGGCCGGTTGCACTTGTAGCACGTGGCAGACATCGACATCTCCGCTTCTTCGCTTTTTCTCGGATCCTCACACAAGACTGAATTCGCTCCTCAACTGCTGCTGCTGCTTCCTCACTTCCTCACACTCACTCGAGCACTACACACTGCTTGCGCTGGATGCGAAAAAACCACACAGACGAACAGGATCTCCGGCAGATTTCCTTCCTCGCCGTATATTTTCGACGCCAAAAGTTAAAATGGCTGCCGAGAGTACCGAGTTGACGGGTATCGAGTACTAGTCAGAGTTGCTTCAGATGCGGATAATTGCAACACTGTTCCTCCACGCGGTGCACATTGGTTTGAGATGCGGCAATAAGGCAGTCAAAAAGAAAACAGGGAAGCCTGGCTTTGTCGCCTGCTCAAGTACTTTTTCGAGGCCTACTTCGTTTCCAAGAATCCGGGTTTCCATTCTCGACATGCATTTTTTGCACTTGGCTTTCAAAGAGATAAGCTCCATAATATACGGTAACATACATAACCCAATTCCGACCCGGCTATTTTTGGACCTTTTGCTGACGCATAACCAGTGTGCCCGCAGCGATGACATTTTTTGAGACTTTATGGCGCCTATCGATTACCGCGTTAGGGTTACTCACAGGTATAGAAGATAACTTAATATTTCAACTATTGCCAAAATAAATCTCTTTTTTTTTGGAGATTCTGATTTTACACAATAAAAATAATTTGAAGTCCTTAAAACATTATTAAAAAAAATCACCCCCATAATCGATTACCGATAGGTCGTTAAGGGAATGCTCCACAAAATGCCGGTAGCAGAAGGGTTGTTTAATACAATTCGTTTATGTTTCAGGTTTTAACAAACATCACAATGCAGCCTTAGTCATATATATTTTAAGAATTAACAGATTTCCCAAATATAGTGCCGGCTTAAGGGATAAACTTTATAAACACATAAAAAACGGGAATTTGACACAAGAACTTCTTAAGATCAATAATCATAGCAATTAAGTACGTTTTACTTCTAAATATTCTAAATAATTTGGAATACCAAACTTTGCTAGGAATAAATTACAGGTAGCTTATCGATTGCTACATTAGGGGTATTCATATAAATAAATATTACACAATTTTTTTACATTAAAGTGGGTATAACATATTTATGACTCGTGCGTCATTACTAGTAACTTCCAGAATTTATTAAATATTAAATTCCGTTTAATTATCGTAATCCCGTTATCGAGCACTTTTTGGCCGTTAGAGCTGGACCTTCCCGATGCTTGGATAGTTTTGCAAGTGCCGATAATATCGCCAAGGGGACACCTTTAGTAATGCCCCATCATTAGCGCCCCAAGAATAAGATTGTTGTTTTTCTGCACAAAAATATTTACGTTAGTTATGCGTGCGTGGCCAAAATGATAATTGTTTGGTTAGTGCTTGCCGCCACACTGAGCCGCTGCATCGGAGCCACAACCACGATCTCGATACCGATCACCACGCAGGACATCATAGCCGGCGACGTGTTTTTTGAAATCATCTCGCCTACGGACTTGGAGTACACTTACCGGTTGCGACCGGCCAAGGATTTTGGCGCTGCCTTCTCAGAGAAGCTGGAGGGTGTGCCGCTGGTTCTCACGGATCCGCCGGGCGCGTGCCAGAAGATTCGGAACGCCCGCGATCTCAATGGCGGAGTCGCACTCATCGATCGAGGGTGAGAACTGCCTATAGATTCGTCCCCTTCATAGGGCTTATCTTTTGGGATAGGAAGTCTAAGAGGTGGTACATATATATTCACTATCAGTAGGTTTTACCTTACCTATACCAATAGGCAAGATTATTTGTATCACCCATGGAAATATTTTGGTTCCGTCCAGTTCAGCGCTTTTAATTCTTAATATTATCATATTATCAGGCTGTCACATTCAAGTTACGTGAGGGATTATATCTTCACGGGTGAGAAGGAAATCCTATATAGAAAGACTTCGCTTGAATATTACAATTATATTGTACCTTGATTTTACCTTTCGAAATAAGACACACCCATAACTTCTTATCTGTGATCTTATCTTAATGATTCTCTTCATTTTAGGGAGTGCTCCTTCCTCACCAAGACGCTCCATGCTGAAGCGGCGGGTGCCTTGGGCGCAATCGTTACGGAATACAATCCCAGCTCGCCGGAGTTTGAGCACTACATTGAGATGATACATGACAACACGTACCGGGATGCCAATATACCGGCCGGCTTTCTGCTCGGCAAGAACGGTGTCATCATCCGGTCGACACTGCAGCGACTGAAGCGGGTTCAAGCCTTAATTAACATACCCGTCAACCTCACCTTCACCCCGCCCTCCAAGATCAATCATCCGCCGTGGCTTGGCTGGTGACCTGGATGAGAGCCGCGCATGTGGACGAGGCACATTCGATTTGAAAACCAAAGTGCATAATTGTATTTAGAACAAGCAATCGATACAGCAACTGAGACTAATCCTTAGAGTAACAATAAGTAGCTAATTTAGTAGACGAAAGCCATAAAATGTAAATAAATTGCTAAGCAGCCAACCAGCCAGTCAGTCAGTTCGCAAGATTGTAAGCTAGACAAATACTATAATAGTTTATTATTATATTGGCGTACAAGTACATGATTACATTTTGCCCAGGGCGGTGAGATTCAGGCACATGCCCAGCGTGAGGATTACGATGACCACCACGAGGATGGCGAAGCATAGGTAATTCGGCTGGATGGGCATCCGGAAGAGTTTGGCGGACATGTCCAGTGAGGCGGCAAAAAGCAGCGTCGAGTTGAGATCCTCCGCCGAGGTATTATGGTAAACAAAGGGACGAACCCGTATCTGATGGCCGTTCGCCTGGGCATTCTGGCACACTCGCGTCACCGAGGATGCCACGAAAAAGGGCAGCAATCCCAAAAATAGCCACAGCACCACATTGGCTATGTTCAGCAGGACAAGCTTCAAGGCGCAGAAGTGGAAATCAAAATCCTTAAAAAGGTACACCAGTCCGGCAAAGGCGTATGCCAGATTCATCACAATCAGGAAGCAGACAGGGATGGATACGTGCTGATTTAGCCGCTCCAGTAGCTTGCGGAACTCAAGGACCTCCCTCATCCAGTCCAGCGAGTCGATAGAATGCATCAGCAGCTTATGTGACAGCGTCTCCAGATGCATCCTCAGCAAGTAGCACTCGATGTAGTAGTTGCTCAGTATGATGATCTCTACCAGATCTTGAAGCAGTATGGTGATTAGTAGGCCCACTCGCAGTCCTATCTCCCAGTCGCTAAGGGACTCGACCAGCCAGGATACCTTCACGATCTGGGCAGGCTGCATCACCACTACGCAGCAGGCGTAGCCAAAGAGCAGCATCAGCAGGGCCAGCGCCACTCCCAAGAAGAACCACAACATCCGGCAGAGTCTCTTAGGCTTGGCGGACATCAGGAATACGCGTTCGATGAGGTTCTGAAGCTGCTCATGGTCAATAACCTTGCATACTAAGACGGCTGATACGAATCCCATCAGATTAAAGGCACTGGGCACGATGTAGCCAAACAGGAGTTCTCCAATGGTGTTTGGAGTAACTGCTCCGCCATCGGTGCCATTGGTGGTGGGTCTGATATCTCGGTAGCTGTTGAAACCACGATCGCCTCTGCAAATTGGCAATTGAATAGGTTAATTGAAAGGGATTCTTTGAGATGCGATTATGATAGGTTATCAGTCTCCATAAACTCACAAACCCCTTATATGCCTTAAAATAATTTTAAACTAATAATTCTAAAGATATATTTTAAGAGTGTAACGTAACAGTTATTTAGTTATGGCGGAATGCTTAAACTACGTGATAATATTGCTGGTTTTTGTTCTCCCCAATATATATATCTATGTTTTGACAGCTAGTAAATTCATTCAAAATATATTGACAAGTGATTTATGCCACCTGGTTTTTCGCTGTGCAGCGGTTTCGCACTCACCTGTACCCGCAAATGTACCGCAAAACATAGCCGAGGAGCAACACAAAAAGCACCATTAGCGCCTGGACATAGCTGCAGCAGGCCCGGACATTGCTCATATCCGTGGAGATGGGATTGAGGCCCACCAGCGTTAGGATGGCCACATAGGGACGAAGGAACTGTGTACGGACAAGAAATGTTAGTTCCCACGATTCTTTGGTTGAGTAATCCACGGGCGGGTGGCGGTCAGTGTGATGCCATGGATGCCACTACACCTAAACCAAACCAGCAGCTTCACACCCACCTTCCGTTTGCAGTAGTCCAGGAGGGCGGAGGTGGGCTCATGCTCTCCCGGCTGCTGCAGTTCATCGTTGTTGGCATTCCCGTTGAGGCGATTGATGAAACAGAACGAGCTCTCCGCATTATGCCGATACATGACAGACAAAGACAAACGTCAACAAAACGGCAGCGGCAGCGGGAGCGAGACGGGTGGGCGAAAGTAACGGTTGTAGTAACAGGTCTCATTCACAACAAAAGCACATAGCGTGGGTGGGAGGCACAGTGAGAGTGAGAGTGTGAGTTTAGGGAGAGTTCTTGGGGAAGCACACGCACGCGAGAGCGAAAGAGAGGGAGAAATAGACCGATCGCGGCTGGCGGTCCAGCCACAACTGAGGCTCCAACTTACCAGCTCGTCGTGGAGCCAGGATGAACCTATCGAGGTGGCTCGGCTCCTGCTTCGGCTGCCGCTTCGGCTGCTCCACGGCTCCGCTTCGGCTGTTTGTTCGGTGCCGTTCATCAAGTGCAACTGTAGCGGTAACGGTAAATTGACTAAATTGAAACTCGAGCCCCAAAGTCGGAGAGAGATTGGGGGAGAGAGTGAGCGCGCAAACAATAACAATCAGCGTTGAGAAGCTTTCCTGCGTGAAGCTCTCTTTGAGCTTTGTGTTCTTGCCGCCCCATTTCCCCCGCGTCCTACACACACCCCAACCCCCCTTATCAATCAATTTTATTTCGGGATCGCGTTTCTCGAGTCTGCTGGGCACCTGTTACAGTTTAGATAGGAATCAGGCCCTGTTATCGCTACTACTATCTGCCCCGTAGAGAAATTTGCATTTACATATGTTTTGCTTCCATATCAGGCATGTGTAAACTCCCCATTTGTACATATGTGGATATGTAATGAATAATATGCATTATCGCGTGGCAGCTTTTCTTTGTCACGCTTTCGCTGATCGCACGCCCTCTCTCTCCCAATCACTCACTCTCTCTTTCGTTGGCTCAAGACCTAACGGCGCATTGTTGCTGATTATGCTTTATTGGAATCTCTCTTTCATAATTCGTATTACTCATGGTGTCGCCACCTCCCCCTAATGTCTGCGATAAGAAAGTCTTCAAGCTTTTCTTCTGACTATTATTAACCCTCAATATGTTTCAAGAAATTTATAAATATAAATTTAAAAAGTTATGTTTTTGTATTTCTTAGTTCAGTTTAACAGAGAGAATATGGACAAATATATAGAAATATCATGCAAGCTGCCCATATTAATTATCACTTGTTGGACGAGTCATCTTTTAGTTTTTGTTTATTTTTTTAATTATTTAATTATCTTTTTGTTTTGTTCTCTGTGCAGCCTTTCCTCACGCAACACTGGCGAGTTTTTATTAACTGCTTGCAAAGCGTCTTAACCCTCTATCTACCTTTGTGATATTGTTGTAAAAAAAATGTTTTTAATTTAATTATTATTTAATTATTTTTAATTAATATAAATTACAATTCAAATTGTTTATTTTGCAGAATTATTTACATTTAAAACCATATAGCCATATCTACATTACGTCCTCATAATTTAATAATTTAATACTGAAATGTATGCTTAAATATGTTTAAAAACGAATATCACGATTAAATACTACGAATGAAGTATTTCCCAGAGTAATTTCCACATCGGCTTAACTTTTTTTGCCTCCCTCCCGCATCGGTAATAAAGTTTGGAAATTTACGCAAAAGTAATTAAATGAAATTGAACGCAAGTCGAAAGCGGTTTTAACTTTTTGCCGCCACTTAAAATGCTGTTCGACGATTTGGTAACGGGGCCAAGGGACAGAGATGCCGCATTCCACTTTCAGTCCAGTTACAGGCCGATATCCATGGACTACTGGCGCCGCAGCAGCAGGAGAAGCCGCAGACAGAAGCCGCAGCCTGTCGGGATGTGAGATACGAGAGAGTGGAGTATCTGGTGCCGGGGCTTCCCCTTTGCACTCTCATGTAAATTAGCTGCGTTGTCAAATAATTCTGATTTGTTGTTGCTACACACACACACACACAGTAGTGGCATGCTAATAAAAGCAGAGTTCACCCAGTGAGTCCTGCTATCATCCTGCCATCCTGCAATCCCCTCATCAATATGTCAGTCTGACCAACACGCTCGTCACTTGCCAGTGTCTCCACCGACCAGAGCTCTGCCCCGTCCTCTCGACTCTAACTAAGCGTGGGCAGCAGCGTTTTTGTTTAAAAATCAAATCAAATATTACGAGAAAATTTCAATGTGGTCGAATGCATAGGAAATTTTATGCCCGCCACAACCGCAAAAACGCAAATGTTGACTCCGTTGGATAGCAGCTGGAATACGAGCCCGAATCCGTCCAGATGAAGCCGGACAGATACGGATACCCACTCGCACAGCGCACATCATTCAGATATGGATTCTGTCGACTGGGTGGACTGAACTGGACACGGGAATTGTGTGACATGTCATGTCTCACATTGCTTTAAGTCTGATTTAAAGCGCAACTAGGGAAATTAATCTGATAAAGGTAAATCTATAAGAAGAAGCTCAGTTTACTAAGCACTTAGATATATATTATAAAACCAATACCTTAGGAGATTTAAAACTTTTAATTGTGGCGCTTAAATAATAACATTAATAATAAAAATAATAAAGATACTTGTTTTTGGGAACTATACTCCAGTATTTAAAAGATCTCAATATAAAAATACATGAATTCTATTTTTAGAAACACAACAATTCATTTATTTTACTTTAGTAATTTTAAATCTTCAATAGTGGCACAGAAAAGTGTGCTGCAAAAATTAATGCGTATTCTCATACAATAAAAGATACTCTGCACTCCAGATAAATAACTATCAGTATTCCATTCCATTAAATAGCAGAATTCCATTCTTAAAAAATAAGCATTTATTTAATTCACCTTACTAATTTGAAATCTTTAGTTCCTGTGTCTAAAAGTGAGCTTTAATATTTAAAAAAATTATTTTAAAGCTTAAATTTGTACAGTACAAGATACAAAAATGCTTTATAGAAACTATAAACCTGCATTTGAAAGCTCTGGAAAAGGAGATATAACCAACGTTCCTTTCCCAGAAAAACTATTTATATTCTTTACTATTAAATAAAATTATTGTCTTAGCTACTTACCAACATTAATTCCATTTTAATGTCGCCACAAAACCACATCGAGATACAACCAGATTAATATCAATATCGGACTCTACACATTTGTTACTTAATTGCCGGTTTAAAGACTGTGTCTGTGTTTTATGCCCGTTGCCCCCTTTGCCAGCGTGTCAACAAGAGATCAGAGATTGTGGGACGTGTCAAGTGTCCGAAATTCAATTAGACTTCATTAGCATTAGCAGCCGGTGGCAGTTAGTTTCCAACCCACAGACCCCTCTTCCCAGCGAGCCCGCTTGTGGTTTCCTCTCACTCTCGCTGTGTTTGTGCGTGAACACAGATTCAAGCGTTGGCAGATTAGCATAAATGAGATCATTAAAATGCGCTTACGTTTTGTGTGGGCGGTGGGGGCTTGGCCTGGCTTAGGGGTCAGCGGGCGTTACGAGGTGCACGGGTCACGGCCTGTTCCTTTCGCACGTTTCACGGAGACAGACACCGACTGCAAATTGCCTTGGTCCTGCGAAAGGTGTCACTGCTGCCGGTTGCCGTCTCGGCTAGACGACGGACCTAAGTGAAATTTGCATAATTATTGCAGCATCTTTTGGATGCTACTATGTCCCCCCAGCTGTCCCCCCAAATAGTTTTCCCTCTGCCCAACAGCTCTGCCTAATTTGCTCATTACGTTTAGTGTGATGAGGCAGTTGGGATAAAAAACAGAAGGATCCTTTGGCGACTTTACTTTAAAATTCGTTTTCACTTTGCTACAGGCTTGGAGTGGAAAATAAAAGCTAATTTTATTTGATTTTTGGGGTTGATTTTGTGGCATCTGTAAACTGGGAAATATTTTTAAAATATTTATTTAAAGGCTTTTCTCTGATTTAGGATATTTAAATAATGTGTATAGATATAGATAAGCAACAATATACTTACATTCAAAATATTCCCTTTTAAAGGATCAACATGTTTCAGAACATTATTTGTATACGATTTCATTTAATTTCGATTTAGCCTTGATGCTATATGAGTTTATTTTGCTTTAAATTGCATAAATAAATATGAAACCTTTAGAAAATCTCTTTGGCAGCCAATTATTGGAATAATAATATGAAAATTCACATTCGAATTACATTAAAGAACCCTTCATTTAAAAAACCGCATTAAAGTAACATTTCATCGGAACAATTAAACGTATTGTAATTAAATTAATTGCAGCGCATTCTCCCGCCCGTTTTCAACATTTCGCTTAATTCGGACAATCCTTACCATGCTGGCCAGTGCTTCATTTGGGGCTCATTTTAAATTCAGTCAGGTTAATTGGACTGTCATATACCTGTTGCTCTTGTGAACTTGGCCAGGGACTCCGACCCCGACTCCTGCAGAAGTTCATGCACATGCATTTAAAATGCTTTTGGGTTTGGGAACACCAGAACCCGCCGAACTGTTCCCATCCAAACAAGCTAATTTTTGATGATATCCACAGAGGGGGTCGAAATGGGAATGCGAATGGGTGTGGGTATGAGTATGAGTACGGGAATGGGTATGGGAGTGCCGTGGTGCACTGGGGACCTGGTGCACTAAAAGCCTGTCTCTGGCTGCAAATTGAATCAGTCGTCCAGTGTCCGTGGGCCCTGACTCTACACTGGCCATCCATTCGTGTGCCCGTCCCGGGGCGAGTTTTAGTGTCCAGCGGGCGGCATGCGCGCTCTCATGAAATGTGACCGCAATTGCGGTTCGTTAGCTGCATTTCAGCTAGTCCGCATCCATGTCAGGGATGATGGGATGCAGCAGGAGCAGGAGCAGAGCAGAGGAGCAGTAGCAGCAGCTAAAGCAGGAGCAGGAGAAACACGAGTTTCACCTGCACGTGCTGCCGCCGAAAGAGCGAACCCCAAACAGGCGGTGATGAGTTGGCAAGGTGGTTTTCAAGGGGGTGAACGGATGATTTCGTAAGGGTGGCATGGCGTTGGCCAGCATGGCCAAAGCGCCGGGCTTAAGTGGTCCAAGCGACCAAAAGCACTTTGACCATGCGGTGGGAAAGCCCCAGGCCCGGCGGTCTGGCACCAGCTCACAGCGTTACTAAGGTCGCTACATAGGGGAAAAGGGGTATTTATTCAAATAAATGTTTAATTCTAAAAAGCCTTCATATATTTAATGAAATATATTTATAAAATGCATCAAAAAAATAGTTAGTGGTTTAAAATACTTTTCAAATGGTCAAAAAAAGTATGCTGCACACTGAGAAAAACATAATTTAGCGGTACAAACTTTAAGATGCATTTTCAGTTGGTTTTATTTGTATAAATTTCTCACTTTATTTATATTATTAAATTACGAAAATAAAACAATTTCCAAAAATAGGTATCCCCAAAGGATTCTACAAAGAGTTTTCTCTGTGCATCCAGCTTAAAGGCTCTTTGGGAAACCGGCATGGACTCCAGGTTAAACGCCTTACCGAGTGGGGATTATTTATGTTAAAAATATATAACACTCGAGGATTGCCCAGGCACTTAACGGCAATTAGCTTCGAGGCCACACACACCTGTGGATTCAATCCGTCGCCGAACTTTTGTCAACCGTTCGGGGTTGGTCCTCCATCCCTCCCTGAACTCCACCTGCATCCGCAATCACAGCTCGACGGGATTTGCGCATCATCAAATGACCAACTTGAGGTAATTACCAACAAGGAGCACAGAGGCACGCACGCACACAGCACCCCAGTCATCCTCCTTTCATCCGGATAGGAGATCCCAACGAGCACAATCTGTCCGGGCACGCACAGAAAAAACTTCTGGCCTCCGTTTGGTGTCTCCTTTCAGCGCCGGCCAACGTGACGGGCATGCGGAATAAGCCGGAGACGAATAAGGACCCAACCCGTCGTCTGAAGGGAAGCTTAACAATTTAAACGGATCCCGTGCTGGATTCCAAGGATATGTCGCATTAGCAATGCCCTGACCTACTGATGAGTGCCAAATGAGTTGTTAGGAGAGTGGCCAGGCTGCAGGAGTCGTCTGCCCTTGTTCCTTCCACCTTTTCGGTCCTTTGGGGTCCTTTGGGGGTGTGGGTGTTGAGTGTGGGTGTGGTGGGCCTGTGACTTTTGTTGCCAAACTAAATATTGTTAGGCAAAGTAAACGATGTTGTGGACTTTGTGCCTGTGGAGTGGAACAGGGGTGTAGGCAGAGGTGTGGCAGTGGAAACTGGAAGACAATTCAAGGAAAAAGTTGTAGCACAAAAATAGAAATATTAAAAAATATATTATACCCTAAGAGTTCACAATTTTCCTTTAGACATTATAAAATTCAGGGAAAAGACGTGTAGTTAATATTTCTAATTGAATCCATACTGACTCGAAGGACACCAACGGCTTCCTGACAGGGCTCTCTGCTCCGTTTCTGCAGCTCCCGGGAACTTCTTTTATTTTTAGTATTTTCCTTCTTTTTTTTTAAATTTCCCTTCCCCTTTTTGATGGAGGTCTCTGCTTTCGTCGTGCTTTTGCCAAGGATCTGGCCGAGTGCCTCACGTCTATTACCGTTAACCGAAACCCAATGCCATTGCGGCCATTCAAGTCGACATCCTAGCAGAGGCAGGCTGCTCCTTCGGGGGCATCCTCAGCCCCTGGTTGCTCCTGTTCGAGGATTTCCTTCCTCATTTTCCTGCCACTTTCTGTGTGCGTTTCTTTTTTTTCTGTTCCTTTTTCCCACCATTATGAAACTGAAGCCAGGCTATACAGAGAGCAGGAGCAGCAGGATATGATGCAGTCAGCGGAGGACGCACCTTGCACCCACACACACAGGACACATCCAACCATCGCTGGAGGGATATCCTGGCTCCTAGCTCATTGTTGACGCAACCTGCTCATTAATTTTTTACGCTTAATGTGCGCTCATAATGATTTTTAAATTGAGTCTCCGATTTCACAGATTTTCTCGTTCTCCCTCACTCTCGGGTTTCCACCTTCAAGACTTTGGACTGCAAACAGCAATGACGTCACAGACGGCTCATTAGTGACCAATGTCAAACGAAAATAAGAACAAAAACAAACTCATTCAATTAGGCCTGCATTCATTCATTCATTTATTTATTCGCCGGAATCATTGATACACACGGTCTTCGGTCACTTATTTATTCATATTTGCAAGGGGAGCTGCAAAAAGGGAAAAAGGAGAGACTGTGTGCGGACACACACTGAGTTTACTGAATGCAGTGATTAAAATGCAATAACAACAGCATCTCGATTGCGATCCCAATTCGCATTCTCGCATTCGCAGTCGCATCCGCCATTCGCCTCTTCACACACAAGCTCCTTTGCAGCTCATCGCATCACGCATACGCCACGTTGAGCACTTGGTAGGTCGAAAAGTGGCGAACGTTTTGTCCTGGCTGACAAATTTAATTACTGCCTGCCGGCCTGCCTGCCTGCCTGCCTGGGCGCTGCTCTGTTGGCTCATACAGAGCAGCTCCTGCTCCTTCCCTTGTGCTCTCTGCTGTTTGTCTCGTCACTGATATGGCCCAGACATCAGACACATGGCCGGAGGCGGAGGTGGAGGCGGGAGAGGAACTCACCCGTCCGGGATCCGGATCGTCCTTTCGAACGGACGAAGTCACTTCATTTGATGCGTCAATCAGCACAATCAAAAACTGCAGCCATGAAAATCAATTAAAAACCCGTTGACACACTGGCCCCGGACCAAGGATGGCACACTGAGGGAAAATATGTGGCTAGGATAAGGAATTGAGTGAACTTGCATTGGAAATTTGATACAAAAATAAGATCTAGAATGTAAAATTTATATTTTAATTGTTTGAAATACAAGTTGTTGATAATTAGTAATTAAAATAGCTTTAAAATAAGATCCATATTTTATATTTTGAACTCATTTGTGCTTTAAGATTTATTTACGATACATGTGTTTCTTTTTGCTGGAATTTAGTACTTTAAAGGAATAATAAACTGAATAATAATGGTTTAAAACGATTTTAATATAAAAGTATTATTTTATGTAAATATTTCAAATTAACTATTTAAATATCAAATCACAGCTATAATAGTTTACTATTAATAGCAAATCAAACAGACATTCCCTTTAATATTTCCCCCTGTGCAGGCAGTCGGTCCTGAAACTTTGTGCCTGGTCCTGCGTCCTGGGTCCTTTATTCTGTGCCTGTTTTCCAGGACCTGGTCTTGGGCTGTGTACATCCGTTGGCTGTCAACAACGTTGAACGTTTTGCAATTGACGCCGCCAGGATTAACATTTATATTTCAGCCGGCTAAAAGGGATCGACGAGGGGAGTGCGAACTACCACCCGGACCTGGTTGGTGTGAAGGACTGAAGGATGTTATTTTCCCCGGCAAGCGATGTTATTTTTGCCTGTTTCATGCTCGTTACAATTCATTTGATATGCAAATGCTCTTTTGTAGCGGATATAAGTAACACATTCGCGCACTCCTGCAAAACAAATCAAAGGCGGGCGACAGGACGCTGATGACTCTCAGGATTTATCCACACCACTTCCTCCACCGATCGGTATCTCGGCATCGGTGTATCGCTTACACCAGGTGATGTCAGCAGGGCTCGTGCATAGTTAATTGCTGCCGCGCTGAGTTGCAAAAATCGGGAGGGTATGATAGGGGGAGTACGACCTGGACTTCGCCCACTTAATAAATGAAATGTCATTGAGGCATGTGGCAATCAGCGCCGCACAAAACTCAAATGAAAACACAATTCAACACGCAGCAAATGACGTCGTCGTTGGAGTAGGAGGTCGCCTCCCTCCACTGTTGGATCCTTGCTAACTGACTGAAGGACTGAGGGACTGACTGGTTGACTGACTGGCTAACTGACAGCGTCCAGGCGAGCCTCGCTTTATCTGCCCCTTCAGGGTTTTCATCCAGCAGGCAGTGGAAAGGGGTCCAAGGAAGAGCCTGAAAGTCACACCCACTTGTCCACTTGTCATAGACACCACACTCTCAACCCATCCAGAAGTAAGTAAAGTGAAAGGGTGTTGAAGAACTGCTGAGTATCCTTGAAAGAAGATGCCCTTACACTAGAATTATCAACTAACTTAAGCATCAAATTAATTGTAATTAAGTGATTAGATGTTTATGGAAAGTTTTGCAAGTTCAAATCTTCTTTCAGTCGAGATTTTAAATTTATTTTGTTAGCATTAATATGTTTCTTAAATTCAGTGTTTAAGAACATTTTTATATTGAATTAAAAATCATTTCTTTTTCTAAAAAAAAACTTAGTTACCTTACTATCCAGGTACCATCAATCCCTCTAATACCCTGTGAAGTTCACACCAGCGAGATTTAAGAGAGAGCCCCCAAAAAAAAGGCGAGCGATGCGTGTGCAACTCGGCTGCAATTGCTGCTGTTGCTGTTGCTGCTGCTGCTTTTGCTGCTGCTGCTTTTGCTGCGGATTCCCCTACAGTTGCCGCTATATCTGCCATAGCCATGGCTGCTACTGCTGCGTCAGCTGCAACTGATGACATTGTCAGACATCAAGGCGGCTCTCCAGCTATGAAGGGACCAACTGCCCTGACAGTTACTCAGCGTCAGACATCGAGATCCTGCAGCAGATCCACAGAGATAAAAGTGTTGCTAAATAAGCAATGGTAAATATACCACGGAAATACAATATTAATTTCTTTTCAAAAAGATTTTGTAATATATAAAATATGTTTTAGATATTCTAGAGAGGTTTATTATTTTCCAATCCTATTTAGAACCCTATTTCAAGCCGTAGTTATTCTGACTAAGTAGGTTGCAGTCCCATTTTTAGACATACATCTTAGAAATACATCAACAATTTTTATATAATTTTATTTCCAGTGTAGTTCGGGGGTGTGGGATGCTGGCGGGTGCGTTGGGCAAATTAAAACTTGGGCCACACACTTGACACGTGCTTAGTTGGTGCTGCACTCGCTGGGAGTTCCCCTGCCCAGAGCCTTTACTTTGTTTTTTTTTGTTGGCTTTGCATGTTTGCGGCTTCTGCGGACTGAGTTTGTTCTGGCCATCTGGCTTTTTCTCTGGTTTTGTGACGTTTGCCCTACCCTGTCTCCGGTTTTAGCTAGTTTAATTTATGGGATCGCCTCCTCGGCGGCATCAACTTGCGTGTGCGGATGCATAAACTTGTTGCACACATTGCGGCGCCTCCACTTCAGGTGAGGAATGCACTCTCTCAAATTTATGTGGCAGCCGAAAACTTATTTAAGATGTTAAGTGCCTGCCGTCAGCAGTAATTCATTTTTGGTTGAAAATTCACCTTTTTAATAGGGCAATAAAACGCATCATAATCATAATATAGAAGCCATTAAAATGCATCAGTCTTTCCATGAATTATTTTATAAATTTATGTTGGTCCGGGCTTAGTGTCTAAGCCAAAGATTAATAAATAATAATAAATAGTGTATAATTTAAAGAAGAATTTATCTTGTTCCTTTGCCATGCTAAATATTAATTTTACCTGGAAAATATGTGGCTTTCTTCCTTTGATTTAAACTGTATGCTTTTCTATGCTTGTTTTCCTCGAATTAAAACTTTTCATGTTGTTTTTGAGGGGGAAAGATTAAGTGTAAACTTGCAACTGTTGCACAATTTGTTGCTGCAGCTGCAACTAAATATTGTGATTATTTTACTAGGATTCTTTTTTGTACACAAGGACATATGTTTGCGGGCCAAAAATTGAATCAAATAGTAATTTATAGCCTGTGAAATTTCTGCAAACTGTGCAAATATTTTTGTGACTCTTTTTTCTCGAACATTGTCGTTGGTCCTACACACATGGCATCGCATAATTTTAGGCATAATTCTTTTAAACAAACTGGCGGCAGTTTTAAGCGCAGTTTCTGGCCGGTTGACTGTGTTTTTGGCTGTGAGGCTGCAGCAGTATAAACAAGCCACTCAACCCACTTGGCCTGGTGCACTCCCTTTGCCAGCCCAACATGTTGGTGGGCAAATGTGTTTTTTTTTCCGTTCGAGGGGGACAGCGGGTTGTCAACAAAAATATCACTTGTTTGCATGAAAAATCTCTGCCGGAGGGGGTGTTTTTCGTGATAAAATGAAACAAAGCCTGGCGACAAAAAAAAAAAAAAATACAGAAAAAAGGAAGCCCGCGTAAACCAGCAAACGCCAGCGGAATTGAGCAATTTTTATGAATAGCAATAGTCACCGGGAAATAGTAGAGCCTCCTCCCCGAACCATACATGTACGGAAAAAGAGTCCTAGTTCATCTGTCTTGCTTGAAGTGGATGGGGTCCTGGGTGCTTGACAGTTTGACGCCCCGTAATTCATGCCATGATGAACGTCGACTATAAAAACCTTTTTTTCTCGGTCCGCCGCTCGCATGACATCTCACTTGACTTATGGAACAGCTGTTAGGGATTAGCATTTAACATGGGTTCCGCCGCCGGCCATTTAAACCCTTCATCGGGCCCGGAATGAGCTTAAATTGGTAACATTAACACACAACACACAACATACAACAAGCAAAATGAACACATTTGTCGCTAATCCGATTTGTCTGTCGGCGACGGCGGCGGATGGCGATCGGAAAAAGTTTCCGTCGCCGTCGTCGGTGGGTCATAATTTATTACCTCCAGTTGGGCCAACTTAATTATATACGTTTAATACAATTTGCCGGCAGCGAGAAATCGAAGCAGGAGAGAGCAGAGAGGCGAGCGGCAGGGAATTAAAAAATAAAAGTTAAAACACCAAAAAGTAAAGGCTGTCGCTTTGCAAAATTTGCCGGCCATTCATGAAAGTAAATAATTGAGTTGTCTGCATTATAACCGGTTTTAATGTCTGTAACCATACAAGGGTACTAAAGAAAGATGAAAAAAAACTTATAAATAAATGTTTTATTAATAATGGAAAGGTTTATTTATAGTAGTAATAAAATAACATTACCTTTACCTGTTTAATTGTGATGTTTCTTTCTATTTTTGCAAATTGAAAACAAATTTAATCTGCGTCATTTCGATTGTGATTGTACGTAAGCTGTACATAGATGTCTGATCTGCTAGACAGTTTATTGACATTTTTATATGTCAAGTGATAAGCTTTACTTCAGAGTTTTCGTTATGGGAAATTTCGCAACAATGATGACAGTACTGAAGTCTACTTTCTCCAGTTCAGACCGGCAAGGAAATTCCAACTTGAAATGACCAAAGTAGCAATTATATTTCTTGTGGTCGCTTTGCTTTTCGTTAGCACATGTTCTATATCTGGCGAAAATGAATTTAAAAATCATTTAAAATTAGGGGAATATTTTGATCAGGTAAGTGGAAAGCGTTATATTTAAGTATAATTAACCACAAATATGATTCGAATCATTTTTAGGAAATGAAGGAGAAGTATCTGAATGAGTCATTTCATCATATGGGAGTTTATGTTCAAAAATAAATACTTTTGAATTTTGAGACCATATTAAATAAAATAGTTGTATACAAGCTCTTTGTAAAATATGCAAAATATAGAAAATGTTGTATAAAAAAGCCCAGAAAAAGCTACAGAAATTAATAGAGAATATAAATCAGGCTTTAAGGTAAGCAATTCAATATTTTAGAACACAATTTTAATTGATCTCCTGAAATGTTCCGGGTCTTGAATGTCATATACCCTATGCCATATATAACCCAAATACCACCTTAAAGAATTTGTAACTTATACAAAATCACTTTGACAGCTGAACAATGTTATACTTTTGATTAAGTATTCCATTCTCATCTTTTTTTAAGGACTAATAGTTCTGTGCCTGAATAAAGCTCTGACCAGTTAGCCCTTTTTCCACTATCGCTTTTCCATTACCATTTCCCATTTGGTGGGCGACTGAGCACTAATTTAATTAATTGAATTCATTTTCGGCGCCAATGTTGTCGGTGTGTGTGCGAGTGTGTAACAGCGAATTAACGGCAGTGTCATGTGTGTCTGAGTGTCCTGCTCACCGAGTGTGCCTGGGAGTGTGCGGAGCGTGGGAGAGTGCATTTTCGGTTTCGGTTTTTGAGGTTTCAACGGTTTCGGTTCAGAGCTCTTACCTGTACTTACAAATATCTGGTATTATGGGGTATATGTAGATTTTCAGAAGGAAAAGTATAAAAATAAAATAAGTATTATGAAACGTTGTTTTGCATAAATGCAAATGTAATAAAGTAAGCAGAGAAATATTTATGTTGAAGAAATTAATTTACGTTTGATGCTTCATACATTTAGACATCGTTTTTCAAGATTTGTATCTTAAAACCTTTAAAAACATGAAAATAAAAGATAATCTTAAGATACAAGTATACATTATTTATAGTTTTTTGCATTTAACTAAGTAGCACTTAAGTTATCTGCGTTGCATCAGACGTTACATTAAGTTTGTAAGTTATATTTTAATCTTAAGTTTCATTCAAATCAAAAAAAATTCTAGGAAACTTCCCAAGATATACCACATTTAAAGCTGTTATTTATTGAATCTAGGGCATAGCCAAGTCGGTACACATCATTTCTTGGCCCAGGGCTCCTGTAAAGTATTTTTCAGCCCAAGTCTTTCCAGGACACCTTGTACAACCTGGATTCACCTCCCAAGAATCAATGTCTAATCGACTCTAATTCGATTTCCGGACGGGCCCAATCAGTTAATGTATCAATTGAGTCGCAATTACGTTCGACGCTCCGGATCTAGCCCTGAAAATAATTGCAATCAATGGCCGCCGCCGCCGCCACCGACGACGATGAGCCAGACGACGCTGCAAAATGCCTTTGTGGCATTTCAAATTAGCGCATCGCTGGCAACCGATGGCCGTGGTGGTAATTCAAATTCAAATTCAGATTCGGTGCCGGTGACGGTGCCGCTTCAGCATCGGTTTCGGTTACAGAAATATGCCAAATGGTTGGAACAAATCTGCAGTTTACAAACTGCTCGCTATCAGCCCGCAATTATGCATGTGAGTGCGTGTCATTGTCCTGCGTAATTGTGCGCGCTCTCGACTAGAAAATGTTGCGAACTAGCATAAACAAAAGGCCCTCTGGCCGCACTTTTCGGGGGTTCGAGTTTTAATTATCATATAACCGCACACACACTCCCGATGCCGGCGCCGGCGCCACCTCCATTACCACCTCCGCATGCAATGTCAACTTGATTATAAATTCAATGGCCAGGCTGGCGGGGGCGGGCTTTGTTTTCGCCATTGAATAGATGCCACTCGGTGTACTAGTACTGAAGGACGAAAGGACGGGGCCTCATGGCTCCGTTGCGGAAATGCTGTCAATTAAACGTGGAGAATGCAGCTCTTGTTTTTAGTCCTGTTCCTGTTCCGGTTCCTGGTTCCCTGCGAGCGGTAACATGTGTCTGTCGGATGCGTATCATTGAAATCGATCCTGATGCAACTCAATCGATGATGGACGGCTGTCGTGGTTACCTGGCTGTGAAAGCGGAGACCCGTTCAGTGGGTCCTTGTGGAAATATCAGGTTAGGCAGGCTGCTGCATATTTTAGTATACGTTGTGGGTCTTTTAGGGATATTAGCATTAGTAAATTATCTTTTTGATCCCTGAATTATGTCTCCGAGTGATGTCCTGTCTTAAAGACCTGTTCGGAGCCTTTGTGGGAGTCAACTCAATTTGTGCCAACTGTTTTAATGCTTAATGCCATTCGCTCACTTTCGGTCCTCCCCCTCTTCATTCCGATTCGACTAATGAGCTTTGGGTACCTTTTGGCTTTTGTCATGGCTCTTTGACATGTGCTCCCGGGTCCCTTAGCGTGTCCTTTGTAAGCTGAATTTGCATTTGGCCTGAGACTCAGCCTCAGTTGGAATGCGCAATGAGAATGAGTCCTGGCGCAGTCAGGGGCATGGCGGGGGCATGGCAGGGGGAATTGCGGCGAGGGAGGGGCGTTTTGGGAATCCTTAACCAACTGCTTGGCATGTGAACACTGTAGCCTCACTGTTCCTACTGCTGCTGCTGCTTCTACTACTGCTGCTATTGCAATTTATGAAGTTCAGCTGTAATGCGCTTTTAACCTGCAGCAGGAGCAGCCAGCGAGCGGCGTTTGTGGCATTGTGGTCCTGCCAGCGCAACTGCAGCGGCCCGAATGCCGCTTATTATTATGCGAAGCACGTGGCCGAAAACTAAACACACACGACCACCACGAATCACCAGTCGGCGGGCACTGGCCGAAAATGTGATTTATTTGTACTGGAATTTACAATTTATTTGGGTATCCTGGAGATTCAAGCTGGGTTCTTGAGAAGAGGACTCTAAAAGTCCTTGAAACTTAATTGAAAAGTAAATTTAAAATCCGATATTACATAGTTCTTGCTCTCCTGTATCTCTTTTGCTTTATTTTCCACGCTTTGCATGCAATGTACAGGCTACATCGAACGAGAGAGTTCCTCTTAAGCTGTACTCTTAGAGAGGTTAGGGATTTTCTCTCCTAAAACAAAAAAGCGGAAATGAAAGAGAGCCAAAAAGTGACCGCTACGAGAGGAGTCGCACTTTTGTGCTTTGGACTTTGTTTTGCTCTAAAGTTACTCCAAACTTCCAAAGAATATTTTTATCCCATTCATAGGTATGTTTTCTTAAAACTTTCAAATTTGAAATTATTTTTATAGTTCGCCCATTTTCACTATTCCTCATTTATTAATTATTTCTCCAAGTGCATCCTGCAGCATAAATAGCGTTAGTTGCATTCGTACATCCACCTCACACATCCAACTCGCACAAATAAGTCTGGGCAAACATAAAATGTAACATGCGAGCGCCGCATGTGCCATGCACAATAAATACGCGCTACCGAGGAGGCACTGTGGTGGTGGCCGGGAGGTGGTTACTGTCAAATGGCATGGTCAAGTAGTTTGGCTAAAAACTGCTAGTTGAAAAGGGGAATCCCGCACGAGGGAAGGCACGACTGGCAGATCATGTTTCTTGGCACGCACACAGATGCACATTAATAACAAACATGGCTTATGGCAATGAAAAGTGTGGATGAAAGCGGTGCAGAAGGTGTGAGTAGGGAGAGTATAAGGGGTGACTAGAGGGTGACTAAGGGGGTTAGTAAGGGGTGACTAGGGGGGTGAGTAAGGGGTGAGAAAGGGGTGACTAAGGGGCTAGTATAGGATGAGTTAGTTCAGAGTAAGGTGTAATATATGTACGTATGAGGAACTACTAAAGAGAACAAGTGATGTAAATAGTGAAAAAGAGGTAAGTTATATCCATAAAGAACCTTAAAAATGGAAGGAACCCACCATAGTTCAACGTGTAAGGTCAAAACTTTGACTCAAAAGCCACCAGAGTCTCCTGTGGCTGCTACTATCTCATTGCCACAATTAAAACTAAAACCCCACAAAGGCGTGAAACTGTTGCATACACACACACACACTCACACCGTTGACACCCTCAAAAGTATACCCCATTTGTGCAACATCCTCCCGACTCCTGAAAGTATGCACAAATATTTTGACAAAGCAAATATTTATCAACTTTTGTGCTCTCTTGGCCTTTGGCCTCGCTGCCTCCAAAGTCAAGTGATATGGCTTGATACGAGGGTGTTGGCCAGTGTGTTGTTGTTGGTCAAGAAGAAATTCAAAGTCAAAGTTGTTTGCTTAGTTATATAACATAGTGTGTATCAACGGATACAACAGAAAAAGGACTCGGCTCTGAGTGCGAGTGTGAGAGAAGAGAAGGTGAAGAGGCGACTTCTCCCACTCCTCTGGCCTGAACTATGACCTACAGTACGAGTGAGTGAAGGACTGGGCACTTTCGAAAGCTCAAATATAAATATATCATTGGCAATTTTCTGCTTTAACTTTGTGTCTCGTCCTTTAAAATTTAAATGGAAATTTAAGGCTGTAAAACCAAGCAATATTGCAACGACACTTAAATGCTGCATATTTTATTTATTAAGAAATGCAAATATTCATGGAAAAATGTTCATTGATTTTTTATAGTAATCTTACCAGATAAATAAATATACCTTTCGCAAGTTAGCAACAGTTTTGAATTATGATAAATTGCCGAGCCACTTCCGGTATCTCTCATAAAAACTATAAATCATGCTACCAAGATCTACCAATAAACGCCCTCATTTGCAGCATATGACCAACTTCCGGCTGCAACTAGCAATTTATCCTCAGCTGTGATGCTGTGGCCATTGTTGCTGCATCCTTAAAAGCGGCGAGTGCAACGGGGGGTCTGGGAAAAGTGACAGATTCCTGGACGAGTGAGTGTGAAAACCCAATAACCCAAAGCTCAAGGTGACAATGATGCAGCATCTATGTGATGTCAGGCGATGGGGGCCAGAAAGTCACCATGGCCCAGCATTTACGTCCTTGGGCTTTGTGTCCCAGTGTCCTGGCGTGTCCTGCTGTCCCGGCCACTGCCCGTTTGTTTGCCCTTGTGTTGTTGTTGACTTATTATATTTTAACAGAGAACAAAAGACGAATGCAGCCGGCGTTACTGTATTTTCATTGTTTAACAATGACACAAGGGTCAAAGGTGAGCCGGAGAGAGGAGCAGGACAGGCAGCCGAGTTGCAGTAAGCAATTCATCCTTGATACTAGCAAGTTTCGTCCTCTATTTGCTGTCCCCTTTAAGAGTCCTGTATTGCATAAGTCCAAAGTCAGTTAGTGTGTCTCAGACACGGGGGAGTGTCTGTATGACATAGATGTCAGATGGAAGTACATTTTTGAGGGACTTTTGGAGAATATGACAAGGATTTTGGTGTACATTTTAAATTTTTAGTGAAGCTTAAGTATATTTTTATGGATTCTTAGACACTCTTTTGGCCGCTTTTTGGTACTTAATATTTTGTGTACTTGGAAATCCTTATCAACTTTGGAACAGTATTATTAATTACCTCTTGAAGAAGAATGTTCTGCTTAATTTAATGGGGTTTCCTTTAAATTTCTAGCTTTATTGGTAGTTCTTATTCCAGAGTATCTTTAGTTCGCATATAACCCTAAATCCCGTTTCGAGGTCACACATGCCACACACAGGTAGTCTGCTGGCTGCAGGTTGCAGCTCGTAGTTGAATAAATTTGTACAATGTCACGGCAATTATGTAAAACAGCGCCATTAGTGCAAAGATTTTCACCTCGAGCGGGCCTGACTCACTGCCTGAATGGCTGGCTGACTGACTGAATGACTGAATGACTTACTGACTGAGTGAGTGAGTGAGTGTGCGAGTGACAGACATTTGCTCGAATTTATGAGGCATGCTGCAAGGACAATGCAGCCTGCCACGTGTGTTTGTGCATGTTGATGATGTTGCCACACCGGCTGCTGCTGCTGCCTGCCCTGCAATGGTGAATTATTTATGCCAACTTGACATTTACTTGGCCAGCAGCCGCCCGTCTAAGCCCCGAGTCCTGAGCTCTGAGCCTTGTCCTTTGCCTTGCATGTTGTTTGCTCTGCTTGAGCATTTTTCAGAGCATACTTTTCCGGCGCATTTCGTATTAATTGCTCCGGTGTGTTGAATTTTGAGAAGATCTCGCTACTTACATCCATATACCAAACTATATGTGTAAGAGAAGGTGAGGCTAAGCCTCATTTCTGTATGAAAAGTATTTAGAATTGGTTTTCCCAGTTTAAAAATATTCTCTTTTTGGGTGTGACCTTAAGCCAAAACTTAATTTTTAATTAACAATTTACTGAAAAAAGTAGATAAATCTTTTAACAATTTAATATATATTACAAAACCTATAAAATTGTTTCGTAAAAACATATTTAAAAGAGAAATTCCTTTAATTAGAGATCCTTACCATCCAAAAAACTTGCTTTTGAATAGTTTCTATGCCTAAAAGACTTCCTTATTAGAGTCTGAAAATGTTTTCTAACCCAAGATAGTTCCAGAGTTACTCCCGTAAATAAATATGGCTTTTATATCCCCATCTATATTGGATTTTCATCACGGCCGGCCTCAAGATGAGGATGAGATGTGGCCGCCGCCTCGGCCGCAATGCTTAAACACATTTTAAATATTCATAATTCAATTTTGACTTGGTTCTCCTCCGCTCAACTTTTTGCGGCCAGTTGCTGGCCGTATCTACGTATATATACTATATAGTTGTTACTTATTTGCTGCCACTCGCCACCGTGGCTGTTGCAACTTGGCTGCTCCGCCTTGGCTTGCCAGCCGAGTATCTTATTTTCCTATTTTGGTACGTTATTAATGAGCAAAAGTAGAAATGCAGGCCACAGAAACGGATAGCAGTCGGCGGAGTTGGGGGCTCAGGATGAGCTGTTAAAGGGGTGGCAGCCAGGAGCTGGGAACTAGGTTTTCCCTACCAGACTCTAAGACTGAGCTACGGCTCAAGAATTTATTTAGATTTTGAGGTTTTCAGTTCATTTTGAGGGTTATTTGATTAGGTTTCCATTTAAATTGGTAATTTATGAATGTATTTTAATACTATGTGTGGGTTGGAAATATTATTTAACATGTTAAATAATTAATAGTGATGGTTAAGCCCAGAAACATTAATCAGAGAATGCTTAATATTTGATTTAACATAATAAGAAGGCAATTGCCTATTTAGGGACTATATAAAAACTTAAATTTAAAATTATTTGTGACTCATTATTTATTCGTAAATCATTATTCAACTTATTATAAAATTAGATATCAAATTTATTTAGGACTTCATTTTAGTTTTAGTTATTATTATAAAAACCTCTTCCTTTTTTAAATACACACTCTAAAGTGGTTACTGCTTTATTTCTGTTTAATTTATTTCATCTCTTTTCATCCTATAATTGCACTTTAAAGTTTTTATACAAAAATATATAGTTTTTTTCGATCTGCCAGGTGCTCAAGGACTTGGCCCTATTTGCCCTGTAGGGCAGCCGTGTTTTTTTCCAGTACCAAAGCCATGGCCAGGGGCAGTCAGTCGACTGGCAACAACAAAACAAAGCAAAGTAATAATTTCCAAAGTTTCTGACGTTGTGCCGCTCCTCCCCTGCCCCTTCCCCTCCCTCCCCCTGGCTGACCAACCAAGTCTAGATGCACTTAAATATGTATATAGAATATTTTTAATATGGCCGCGCGGCCATTACTCTGTAAATATGAAGGGAAAAAAAGTGTATATACAAATACTCAAAGGCAAGGAAAGTGGTGGGGCAAAAAATTAAATAATACTTTAGTCTCAAGGGGGGTGGGGGAGCCTGGATTGGTGAGAGGTGTGTGGGTGGGGCTAAGGAGGGGTTAACCCAGCAGGAGCTGGGAGGAAATTCAAAACTCATGATTTTGTCGTTTGAGTCGGCATATCATATTTATCTGCTAGCCGAGCAGAAGCCAGCGTAAGCCTTTGCCCCACCTGCCAGTCAGTCAGCAATAATAAGGATAATGCATGGCTCAGATTCCTTTACAGTGGCTCAAAGCCGCCGAGGGGGAAGTGGAGCTATGCTCCCGAGTATCTAAATAAATAGCTCAGCAAGCTGAAGTTTGTCTCGTGTTGGGAGCATCTCAGCTAGGGAAGGTATAAATGCACTTGGAGTAAATAATATTTCAGTATGGAAATGTAAAAACAAAGTGATTAATATGCTTTGCCGTCTAGTTAGGTATTTTCCTTACTGTAAGTAAAACTCTATTAAGCCCAAGTGCTTATTTGGAAGAGAAATTGTTGTTACTTTAATAGGTCAAAAGAGTTAAGCAAGTTAATTTAATTTAAGGTAATTAATTAATTCATTTACTACCTAAATATTTTAGTAACTTCTATATTAATTTATTAAAAAATGTTATCTAGTAATTTCCTATGATAAATGTGAAAATTTTTAACATTTATTTATTTAATATTATTCACTGATCTTTATTATATCATATATATAGACTATAAATCCCTAGGAATTCCAAGGCTTTCTCCCATTTAACCATCAAATTTCTCTGTGTGTATATAGCATCCACAACTGAACTGTGGCTTCAGCTCTTCGAGCTTCTACGGGGGATTTATGTTGTGAAAAGTGAAACATAAGCACGCCGGATTGCAGCGACTTTGGCAAGTCAGACACACGAAATAAAAAGCGTTCCGCAAAAAAAAAAAACAGAATATACAGTACGACACGTGCCATATCATGAGGCAGTGGCATAAGCATTGGACCAGCCCTAGCTCCCGGACTTAGCCCAATCTCAATCCCATACCCATCCCCCACATTCCCGTCTCCAGAAGCCCTCACGATGTGTGGCTAAAATGAGTTCAGAGCAAAATGTTTATATCCGTTGCAATTGCCGGCTGGGAACGCGCCACTCTCGGATCATAAATCGCTGAAAACTCGGCAAATATTGCGGAAAAGTGTGCGGAAAGAGATACCGTTAGAGCAGGCGGCTGCCGGGAAATCGACAATAAGCACAGGAAATAAGGCGAGCGAGCAGAGAAATATAATAAGTCAAATATAAGCTATATATAAGCTATATGTTTCACTTAAAACAGGTCGGAGATACAAGCATTTGAGGGATTAAAAGAAAATATAAAATATGGCATTTAAAAAATAAATGTGTGTATAAGATTTATATATTAAGATGGGTCTGTTTAGACTAAGAAAAAGATGATTTGAGTTTTCTATTATTATATTTTTCTATATTGTAAATTATTTCTAAGCTTCGGGTTTAAATATCTTGGTTTGCTTAGAAGTTGATTTAATACAATAAAAGTAAAATATATATATAAATTAGTTAAAAATTTACTAAACTAAACTAAATCTTGAATATTATTAAAAAAATCCCTTTGATCACTTTATTTATATCTCTTCTTTTTGCAAATCAAATAAATTTGTAAAAACCCTTTGATCGCTGATCCGAAAGATACAGCTCATTATCCGCCAGTTAAATCTGGGAAATCATTCCAGCCACTTAGCCAGCCCTTTTTCCTCTTGACCACTTGCCAACATTAGCAGCAAAAAAATTGTATAAAACATTTCTAATTGACTTCAAAATTAGTTTTTGCCTTGTTGCACAACAACAAATAAGCCACGCAAAAGCCAGGAGAGATAGATGAAAATTAGGGAAAATGCTGGGTGGAAAAAGGATAAAGTGGAGAGATATATATGTATATATTTAGCCGGGGCAAAAATCCTGCACAGTCAGTTAAACAACAAATAGTTTGAGCAAAGCTCAGCAAACAAATAAACAACTAAATAAACATTTAAACTTTTCCTCCATTTGCGAAAAGCTGAATGGGGCGAGATGAGTGCAGCCAGGTGAAAAAAAGTGTGCGTCGTCCTGTCCGGGGGAAAACTTTCGTTTGTTCCGTAAGCGAAAATCAAATGCACATAATTATGAACTTGAGGTGCGAAATATTTGGCCCATTCCTAGGACCCGGCCTTCCAGCGATTCAGCGATTCAGGACCACCTCCTGCGGCTCCTTTGAGCTTTACGTCGCGTTTAATTGGAATTGTTTCGTTGGGGGCTCCTGGAGAGGACGATTTGATTTGGATTCCCCAGCTGCATTTTGCCAATTAAAGTGGCAAAACTACTTAGTTTTTGATTTTGTTTCTCGCAATTTTTCGCAATTATCTTTAGCTTATGGTTTGGCCAACAAAAAAGTTGTAAAGACCCTGGGGTAAAGCGTATAAAGTTAATGCTATAAACTATTGTGCTTGACAAATAACTGAAGTTTTAGGAAAATACAATTTAAATTTAACAGAGAAAATGCTTAAGGAGTTTCTTATTTCTTTATTTAAAGAAAATCATGTATATAATTAATTACATATGCTGCAAACCTAGCTAATATTGGATAGTCGTTGTAATTAACTTAAATTTTTAAAAGAAGCTCTGTCCTTCTCTTAAACATTTCTTTAATTTCTTATCAAAGTCACGCACTTGGCACCTTTAATATCAATTTCTCATTTATGAGGAACATTTTCATTTGTACGCTGGCAGCGATAAAAGTTACCCCTTGCCCCCTAAATCACCTCGACGGGTTGGCGGCTGGTGGGTTGTTTCCTGGCGGTGAAATCCTTAGCCCATTTTCGTTAATTTTTGCCAGCACATTTTTTAATTTCACAGCATTTTTTGGGTGTTGGGGGAAGAAGAGATTTACCCACACCCCCGCCTGACTTTACCCCTAGATCCTGCCCTAGCCTGGCCATTACCGACGATTGGGCGCTGGACAACTCTAAACACGGCAATGGTAACGGCAACGGACCGAGTCTGGGGCCAGGGCTTCCACAGCGGAGTCAGAGCAGGAGCAGGAGCAGAAGCTGGAGCTGGAGCCGGAGTCGTGGCAACAAGAAATGCGGTTACAGTGTCCAAAGGCCGTCCTGGAATGCCATAAATTACGTTGTCGGCAGAGCGGCAAGGAAAGCGGTACGGGGCGTGGCAGTCTGGGACCCATTTTGGGATCCTTTAGGTCCAGGATGCAGTGCAATGTGCAGAGGATAGCGAGGGGAGTGGTTTGGGGCGGCAGACTGCGTTACGTTTTTGGCTCTAAATTAAATTTTTGCCAACGCCGAAAGAAGCTGCAAATTTTTGTGCTGCGCACTGCACTGATGCGGCATCGGAAGCGGAGAGCCATTAGTCCTTGCGGAGTCCTGGGCCACCGTTACTTCATCCCCATCCCTCGACCCCTGCCTCCTGGCTTTGCTTTTGTGGCCACCGCCTCATTATGGCCCAGTGTGTGTCTGTAAATGTGCATTTGTGTGTGTGTGGCTCTGCAATTAGCAGGCGCTTGTTAGTGGCAAAATGGCAAATGGCCAAGAGCCAAACTGATATGAGCTATCATAGAAATCATTGAAATTTACTTAGTGCCCATCCATCTAATTTCAGACATCATAAAGGGAGTTTTTAAATGGAGGGAGCACAAAGAAAATCACTAAATAAAAATATTTAATAAGGGTTTTATGACTTTGAGTTATTATATTTAAGATACCTGAATTAATATGGAATCATTTTCAGTAAGGGTAATACCGATTTCTTTATTAAATTTTAAATTTCTTGCTAATTTTCTTAGTGTAGTTTACTAATTTTTCAAATAGAAAATTATTCTCTTCCTTTCTAGAAAAAGGTTCTCTTCTTTTTAGTGGATTGTTCTTGTTTTTTTTTGAACAACCTGACACAACCATCAACTGTTTGGACATGACAAGTTGGTGTGATATTTGCGACAACCTGTAGTCATCCTTTGTCTCCGTTGTCATGCCTTTCCCCTTTTCGGTCTTCATGGTCCTTTCAGTGTCCTGACAAAAAGCCGCACGTTATCCCTGCTAAGTGCAAAAGTGGATTGCAGTTTGGATGCGCTCCTGTAAAGAGACTGCTTCGGGGAAAAAATGCTTCGCCTAAAATGGTATAAAAAGGCTGAAGGTATACCCTGTAAAATAAATCATAAAACATTTGATAAACATGATTTTGAAGAAGAGTTTAATCACATTTTCATTGTTTATCCTTTATCATACAAGAAATAAACAAACAGGAGTTTTTTTATATCTACAGTTTTAAAATGAAATAAACAGATTTCTGTGACAAAAATTCTTCACCATATTTTATGATATTTAAATTTTCATAGAATCATGCAGCAAACCACTTGATAATAGAGTACAAATATACCCCGGATGCACCTGAAAGTTACGGACCAGCCAGACACTTGCAAATGAACTTTGGCCTCCCTCGGAAAGGTGGCAGACCCTGTACCATTGTCGGTCCTGCCTGCCTGGCACAGGACAGTAGGGAAACGCGGGGATGTGCCTAACGCGGTGGCCAACATTATTAAATAGTTCAACAGCAACAAACAAGTCTCGCCTGACAAGGCCATAAAAATGCCGAGAAAAATGTACTGAAAATGCGGGGAAAAGAATGTGGCAAAGTGCAGCTTAGACCGCGATGAAGATGGAGAACTTGGCTCGGCTGAGTTATGATGGCCATAATGCCGCCCCCAGGACGAGGATGTCAGCGTGACCCTGTGGTATTAATGCCGTATTTATGCAGGAAATCAGACGAATGAACGGTAATGGAAACTGGAACTGCAGCTGTGGGAGACGGACGACCTTTGACCAGGCTTAATTAGGCCGGTTCCTTCACTCACTTCCAGCAGGCTCAGCAGGCTCACGTAACCCAGCAACGGCGTATGCATTACAGTTTCAGTTCCCGGACTCCGGCTCCGGCGACGGCTCAAGCCCCTTTCAAGCACAATGAAATTGAATTTAGTCTTAGGTACCCGTCACGTACTCCCTCCTGGATATGGTCGCCAAAAAACTTTCTTTTTTTCACAAATTATTTTCCTTTTTCTTTTCGTTTTTGAGGAAAACTTTGTGCTGCCGCCGAGAAAGTTTACTGCATAATAAAGAATAGAATAAAAGGAGGGAAGGCATAAGTGGGAGTGGCAGAACAAACAGAAAACCCCAAACAATACACAAAGGCGGACGGAATGATGGCCTGCCCCCGCCCACACCGACTTCAAATCAAAATTCTGTGTATGATACGTAGTCGTCGTCCTCGTCGTCGTCGTAGTCTCGGGTAACTGAAAACTTTAAGGCATCTTTTCGGCATCTAATTGGCTGCAATCGGCAAGTCATTGCGTATGCGTAATGTGCGACAAATCAAGCATACGCCGTGCAAGCCAAGCACAGTACACATTTCATAGTCATTGATTTCCGCAAAGAGTCCTTTGCTGAACTCATTTCGTTGGGGTACAAGGGTTGGGGGAAAAATTCTAGAACAAATAGCGGTACAAGCGGAAGCCGCAGCATCCGTAGAATTTCAAAAAAATTAAACACAAGGCGGGGGAAATGCGGGTTGCCTCGAACAAAATAAAGGAATTGCATAAATTTTTCACTTATTTGGGCATTGGCATTGAATTTTCATTTTCAGAGCGGGTCACAAACACACAGACACATATTTATCATTCATCTGCGTTTGTATATATTACTCACATAACAAACGATTCTCTTATGGATTCAGACATTTTTTCCGTCCCCTTCCTGCCCACAAATGAATGAGTTTTAATTTAAGCATAATTGCTTTCCGCGGGTTTTTGTGTCTCTGATGCCGGCATACTCCCCAGCCAGGGTAGTTGCACCCGCTCTTATCATACATTTTTGCTTCAAAAAATTGTTTAAACATTTTTTACAATTACAAATTTTTGGGTCCATAAATATCATATATTAAGGAATTTAAGGTAGGTTCCTCGTGGAAAGTTGTAATTCTACCAATAGTATTTGCACAGCTTAAGGGGTTATTAAAAAAAAATGTCTGTATTTAAAAAGTAAATGCATTTCCCATAAATATTTTCATTCTCCTTTTATAATTGTAACAATTTCCCCTCTTACATTTTAAAGTACTCCTCTAGCAACCCTCTTGCCTCTTAAAATTCCTCCCTTCCAGCATTTGTTGCAACGCGGCATTGTGCATGATTAACAAGTCTTCCGGACTGCACTTCCTTGGCCTGCGACCTGAAAATCGATACGGTAAAGTAATTACCAGACAATGTGTGAGAGTCGAAGGCCTCCGGCGCCTTCGCCGGCTTTAACTGGCGGGACTTGCTGCAAATTGAAATAAATCCAGGTCCCGGCCAGAAGTCAAGCAGTTGGTGGCCAGACGGAAGACATTTGTCAAGGAGCCGCCGCAGACAGCACAATTCCCCAAGCACTCCAAGGACTTAGCCGGGCGTGAAACCGGGGCTTGGCCATAACCGAAACAATCATCATTTGGACACTTTTAATACTTTGCCAGCTATGCTCGCCATGGGGCCAAGTCATGGCAGGATCTCTGCACTCCGGAGAACTGGAACTTCAGCTGGAGCCGGGAGCTGGAACTGGAGCTTGAGCAAGTGATGGCCACGGCGGCACTGTCACAGCTTAATTCCGAGCTGTTGTTGGCCAACTTTGCAGCTGGCGAAAATATCTCGCGGGATTGAAATTTATGCTCTCAAGAAGTTTTCAAATAAAAAAGGGAAACTCAAACCCAAAACTCGAACTGAACTCAACAGTGCGTGCTGATTAGTTTTTGTGGCTGATATGTGTTGCCATTGCTGCTGTCATATAAAGTTGCCGGAAATTCGGGCTGAAATGTTTTTTTTTTTTTCGTTGGGGTGTTGCTAATGACGCTTTGGAATAACAAATGTCGGGGGATTACAAATGGGAGTACATGTTATTGTAAACATTTTTGACATTATTGGTGTTGGGTAAATAAAGGTAAACAGGCTAAGAAAATAAACAAAATGTTGTCTATTAAGTGGGAGATTTTATTTACAGCATATATATATTGAAATGCATACTTACAAAGAAAGGCTAGATAGATTAAACAAGAATTATCAAGAGGAGCTATCAAAATAACGAGTAAAAGGGGCGAGTTATGTTGAGGGCTAAAGACAACGAGTAAAAACGACAAGTAAATCCGACGAGTAGGGAGGACAAAGAAACGGCTATCAAAAATATAGAACAAAATGATATTAAATTGTACTATAAATTATAATAACTAGTCAAAACGACGCTTAAGAAAGGCGATTAAATCTGACAGGCAAAGACTTAGCAACGAGTAAATATAGACGACGAGTAATGAAGATGAGTAAAAACGATGAGTAGACAGAAAACAGCAACTTTAATCTAGAATGAATACTAAGCTTTTAAACAAAGAGGGATTCGAGTTTCCCTACTTAATTACCCCAAACCTACCACAAACCTGATCCCTGTACATCTTGAAAAGTAAAGTCCTAAGCTCAAGGTGCTATTTCCTTTCCAAAAAACTTCCCCTTTAACTTGTTTTCCCTTCCAAAAATCTCTCTTTTAAGGTACAAATTAAGAGTGAATGAACTGTTGCCAACAATAAGGACTGTACAAATTACAAAGCCATTATTCGTTGCTCATTTGTCAGGCGATCAACGAGGCATAGCCACCACATGTTGCTTCCTCGCCGCATGCAACATTATATGCGAGGGCAACATGTTGCTGGCGGGCAGCCAAAAGCTGCTACAAACTGTGGCAACCACAATTTTGTAAATGTTGTGACAGTTAATTTTGACAAATTTGTCTGAAGTTTATCACTTATTGATGACAACAGCTATGACAACAACTACACATTTATGGTGGGTGAATCGAATTTTCGGGGCCGCATAACTAATTATGAGGTCGCAGGCTAAATTAGTTTTCGCCTCCACTCGGTTTAGTTAATTGTAAATGGCTAAAAATGGCCGCAAAAATGTAATTTTTATTTACAACTCACCAGATTTTTTCGAACTTTTTTTCGTGGAATAGCAACTGCATTTCGCTTTGGCTTATTCGCAGCTCTATTTGAGGTTTTATTTAGCTGGCCGGCGTTACCATAAAGCCTGATTTTATTGGTTCGCTCCGGCGTGTGTGTGTTTCGGGGCTTTGTTTAGTTTTTCGGCCAGCGCAGATTAAAAACTTTTCCCATTACGTAAAAATTAACAACTTTGGCATTTTTGCTCTCGCTGCCCGGGAGCCACTTCTTGACCGTAGTAGTGGTAGTAGTAGCAGCAGTAGCAGAAATGCAGAAATTGTTGCACTCACCGCCTCTGCTGTGTAGTTGCTGCCACTAAATTCTCTAAAATAAAGCACTCGCTTGCCCTTGGCTCCATTGCCCCAAAGGGGTTGTTGTGGGTGCCACGAAAGCGTGGCAGTTGCAACTGTTCGGCTCCATTTAACCATCACGGATTGTTGGCGCTGCCATGCCTTTAAGGAGCCCACTTTAAGGCCAATGAATCCCTAAGAGAGTTGAAAGGTGAAAACCGCTTAAGTATGTGCAAGGGGATTGAACACCGATTGAGTGTGTGTTTGGGGGGAGTATTTTGGGTGAATTGAAGAGGAAATAGAAGTGAGAAAAGTGAAATACAACAGTTCAATCAGTGAATTAAATAAAGGGTACCAGAGAGAAGGGAGAGGTATATTAAAACACTATTTTCTTGGGATTTTAAAATAATTATTTACACAAGTATAAATTCTATATGATTATGATAAATTTGTATAGTGTACATAATCTGAATACAGTTCTTAAAAATATAAAGATTAATTGTTAAACATTTTAGAAATATAAGGTTTAGAGATAAGTAAATCAGGAACGAAGTCTAAACAACTATAATATATTCAATAATTATAATTAAAATAGGAACAGATATATTTATCATGCATTTGATTTTTTAAAGCATTAAAGCTGATTTAACATAGAGTATATATAAATAAATAAATTGCCAATTATATAATATATCCAATAGATATATGAACTACTTTTTAAATTTTATTTAAATTAGGTTTCTTATATAATATTGAAATTTTATAATAGTAAAATTTTTCAACACTTCAACCATTTGTAAGTAAGTTGTGTTGTTGTTGTGTAAGTTGTAATTACGCTTTGAAAACCAGATATTAAATATTATTAAAAACTTTTCAAAGCTTATTAAAAAGTTGAGAGAATCCTTTATAGATTTTATCTTAAATTACCTACTTGATTAATTAATAATCAGTCTAAAAATAATCTCATTAAAAATAATACCCTGTACAGAAAAATTCCAAGGCAAAAACCTTATAAATAATTTATCCTTTATATAAAGCAGATTTATCAATTATATTTCTTTAAGATTTTCTATTACTTCTGATTCCAAACCGATCCAGTTCAAGTTTCCGCAACAATTAAAGTCTCTGTTATTATACAACACACAATGACATAATGACAGCTTTTGGTTAAAACCGACTTTTCTGAGTTCTGACTGACAGCAGCAACCAGCCATTAATTGGCTTCAAGTCCAGGTACAGGTCCAGGTCCAGAACCAGGACCAATGGAATCCGGAAATGCGTAATACGAAACCGGCGGCCTGTGGCCCGAAGGAATATCTGGTGTATAATTTCGTGTTGCATACGCACAGGCGTCAGTCAATTTCACTTATGGCATGCCATCAAATGCCCCATTCTTTGGCCATTTGAGGGGTCCTTTCTCCACTCCCCCCTCGTGAATGGGGCTAAAATGTGCGCTCTAAGCCAAATGCCAAAATGGTAAACAATGTGCAAATGCCTTTGCTGCTGGCCTGCTGCTGAGTAAAATTAAAACAATAAACGATTCGCATGCAGGTGAAAGTCGGTTGATGTTGCTGGGTGGCTGCTGCAATGCAAGCAATCTCCGTCTGGGCCGTAAAAGTTTTTGAATACCTCAATTGTAGCCCCTGAACAATGGATAGGGGGCGGAGGCGGGGGCTTTTTACGGGGGTTTTCCGGGTTTATTTGGGGGCTCTGGCAGCTAAAGAGGGTTGGGCGGCAGAGGAGGCTGAGAAGTGGCAGCTTGGTGGCTGGTCAACTAACATTTTACCTTTTAGGCAGCTCTCATGCATGAAATTGAAAGAGTAGCAATTGATTGAAAATTTGCCGTGAGTCTGGTGAGCGGGGGCGGATTTTGCGGAATATATGCATATATACAGAAGCCAGGATACACAGACAAAATAAGGATAATAGCTGTTGCACGAAAATTGCGGTTCACTTGATATTTTTGACGTAATTTGAATTTTTCGCCACGAGAGGTGGGGGAAAAAGAAATGGAAATTTCATTGGAAAAGCCAATGGTGGGGTATAAATTGATAACGCAGCATTATTACGCATATGCTAAGGATATTTAGTGGCAGGGGCGGGGAACTGGGGCGTGGCACTCGAGGGGAAATAAGCGTAGCAAAGACAGAGAGAGAGAGAGAAAAAGCGAGGTTCAACCCACTTGGAGTTCAACTAATCCTGGCAAACATTACCAAACGAAGAGCACAGCGCATTTTTGGCGCATTTCACTTTTCAGGATTATTTAGAATTTATGCATAAACAAGCAAAAGGACGTTACCCAAAGTCATTTGTTTAAGTCAGCCATGTGAGCGGCGAAAAGCGCAAAAGGGCTAAGAGGGCGAGACGGAGAGGGCACTGCACACAGACCATTTATAGCCATCTCGTCGTGCGCTGTCTCCCGGCTGTCAGGCTGCCTTTGTTCTGCCTTCATTTTTATTGCCACTAGCAAAACAATTTCACATTTGCCACTTACCCAGAGCCGAGAGTCAACTTGCAAATTGCCGAAACGCCCAGCGAAGTTTTCCTACTCCCCACCAGCCATTTTCCAGGCCGCTTTTCACTCTGCTCGTCTGCTTGGCAGCTTCAAATTGGGCAAAGAGCCTACAGAATGCTGCACGTTCTCGTGCATAAAATAACAGGCATCTTGAGACAATCCAAAGTCAAGACTGCATCCTTTCCTCTTGTCCTTGTCCACTTTGCCGTGCCGTCTTCTTCCTGAGCCGGTCATTAGCATTGGGCTTCTCACCTGGTCGCCTCGAGTGGCCAGCCCAGGAAGGTCACAGTCAGAGTCACGTAGGGATCTTTATTAAATAATTTATTTGTTCGTTTTCACCTCTAAGCTTGAAGGATTTTGTGTGTCATCAACGGTGGCGAGATTTGTTGTCTTAGAGCGGAGCAAGGTTGGCCTGTAAAGAAAACATGTGAAAGGTGTTTAAGAAGTGGCCTTAGAAATGCATTTAAATTTAATGTGCTAGTCGGGCACTGGAATATTACATTGTCAGGGATTTAAATGAACCTAAGCTACCTTAAGCCGTTTGGAGAATTTTCCGCAGCTCAATCACGAATAAAATTTAGTATTTGTGGTGCAATCTACCTGGGAAATACATACCTATATGCAGAAATGGCCTTAACCACGCCCCCGACAAGCTGCACTAATTGATGAGTACGGGAAAGTTGTTTAGGTTCTAGTGGTGTCACGGAGACATCAGGTTTCAGGTCTCAGTTCGGCTTTTGCCATTGTCCTACATGGCGTATACGTCATATGGCAATTTTGTTCGCCGACCGAAACTATGAGTGCAATTGAAGTTACTTCTCGAGGATTGCAGCACTTGAATTGTCCTTTGGCTGCTGACAAGCCAGCTAGCAGCCAGTTAGAGGAGGAGGAATAAAGGGCGCCGAGTGAGAGCTCTCTGGCTGACAGAAAGTTGCTGCAATTTTCGACTTGACTGGGCGAGGAGGAGTCAGAGTCCCGGAGTCAGGACTCAAGACTCGCCCGATCCGCTCGCCGACAAGTTATTTTATTGATAAACTTTTTGCCGAGTGCTGGGAGTAAGCCAGCGAGTGCGGCGGGGGACGAGTCGACTCGAGAGGCGGAATCGCTGATTCGCCAGCGTTTCTTTTGACGTTTTTGCCTTCTGCCGGTGGCAGTGGCACAGCCACTGCTACTGTACGAGTCCTGCTGCTGTCTTCACATTGTTTGGCTTAAATGGCATTAAATCCTTTTAATGCTGGGCTGCCGCCAGAGGGGCCCGGAAGCGGGCACTTTGGGGAAATCAATTGTGCTGATTGTCCTGCAATTGAGCTGCCAGCCCCTGCCCCACCACTTGCCACTCACTTTTGTTTCGACTTTTCTCGATTTTTCCTCTCGCCGGGTATTTATATACATACATATACATATATAGATTTTTTTTCGATAGCTCCCTGACACTTGGGGACATTATCCCTTCCTGGCCAGCTGAAGGCAAATTGAAAGATTTCTATGGCAAAACTGTTGCACGCACACAGAGTCGCAGAGTCACAGGGAATGCCTGAACATCTTCATTGCCATTTGATGGTCTGTGACTCGCAGGGATACGCAGCAGTCAGTGCTGGAAATTTGTCCTTTTTCGTGACAGAACTGGGTTCTTTTTAGCTTGAGATAAGTCAAGGTTTAGGTGGAAATCTGTGTTGATTTTGGACGGATTTACTCTACCTTTCAGTAAGGACATTAAATGTCTTTAAATTTAAATAGAAAGAAGATTCATAGGAAAGCCTGATTTCCGATATATCCATCCAAGAAAATGTTAGCATAGCGTTTGGTACTTTTTGGAAAGTCTAAAACCTATTTTCAATTTAAAAGAAAAATAATTTTTGATTATTTTTGAGCAATATGTAAAAACTGAAAACAATATCTATAAAATGAATCCTTTAAGTGACACACTAAACCCGAAATAAGAGCATATCCTGTTCGCTTTTCGCTGTTTTTATGAAATATAACTCTCGGTGATTTTATTTTTGTGGAAAATAAGTTTCTGGCAGCACTGATTGAAGCCATCTTTCACCTGCAATGTGTGCGTGCTGGAATTTGAGGGAGCCGTGCCCCGTCTTTATTGCCACTTTCGAGTTGCATGAAATTAAACTCGTTTTACGAGCAAGAATGCAGGCATTTCTGCCCTCGCCTGCAATCTTAAATCTTTAAGATGCTGCATTGGGAAATCGCCGTGGATTCCTATGGCTGCTGGCCTTTTAATTATGGAAATGTGCGGCCGCCGCCGCACTGAAAGAGCATCGAGTGTTATTAATTACAAACAAAGCGAGTGCCTTGTCAAGGACTCGCAGCTAAGCCAAACCACTCGGCCGCACAGAGCTGCTGCCCATTAAGGGGTATTTTTATGCGAAAAAAATAAACAAAAAACAAAATAAATATGGTGAAAAGAGGACTGCGATTGCGACTGCGACTGCAACAAAAGGCCGCAACCGAAATGCTGCAAATCTTTTAGTGGAAAATCTGGAAAAGCGTGCGGTCACGTGGCCAGCGCCGCTTCATTTGGTCCGCTTTTCCGCCACTTTGCCCCGTACCGCGCTTTGCAGCTGATAAGAAAACGCTTAGAAAAGCGTGACCACCACCACCTGAATTTCCACGGGCAGGTCCTGCTGCTCCTGATGCTCCTTTTCCTCCAGCAGCTCGACCACAGCCGCAAGATAAACTCCACAAAAGGCTGGCCTTTTCCAAACGGAAAAGCCAAGGAAAACGCAACTTTAGCGAATTTTTCGCTTCATGCCGAGTTTTTAGTCAGTGTTTCTTTAGCAAGATTTCCTTTTTTCCTCCCAGCCTCTTTCACCGTTTTCGCGCTGAATAAATCATCCGCGTTTTTTTATTTTTCCTCGTTTTGACTTTGTTTTTCGCCGCTGCCGGCAGTCATAAAACAATTGACGTTAAATGTTGCTAAATGAAAACTCTGGCCGAAGGAGCAGCTGGAACGAAGCAGAGCAGACTCTCGTCCATAAGCGATTTTCCAGCCGATTGAAGGGATTCTCAAACAGACTGGGCCAGTTGATTCTAAGCAGATTATCCGGGGGATTCCCAAGGCAAGGCGAGTGCAAGTGCAAGTGAAGTGAATTATTTACTTTTTGGCCAGGTTGCCTTTAGTTAAGTGTCTCCTATCAATGGAAGTACATAATCCGCTTTCTTAGGAGTTATTTGCCCAATAAAAGCTCACAAATAGCACGAGCTAAGAGGGTAATATTGTTATTAAATTCAGTTTATTTTACTGAGTTTAAATTGGAATTGAACCTATTTTATTTTCAACAAAATTAACCTTATTCGATTATTAGCATATTAATTGCAAGTGCTTTTACTATCCTTCTTCCCTTTAGTTGCCTTAATTCTCTAATTTCAGCTCATGCATTTAGCTTTGATGTTCCCTTGGCTGTCTGAAAGAATATTCTACGACTAATTAAGTGCTGGAGTGGAAGGGTTGCTCAGCCCTTCGGTTCAGTTTTTGACTTCTGAAGCAGGATACTCGACCCGCTTAGCTTGGCCTCAAAAAAATAAAGAAGGAGTGTTGCCTACTCTTGGGCTCACGCTGCACTTTAGTGCTCTCCGCCTTGAACTACACACACACGAGAAGAAACCACACCAAGTAATGGCACTTTTCAGACTCGTTTTGATTTATGCCAAGAAATGGGCGTGGGAATTAGCCCGACACCCTCACACGTAAATACAGACATCTCCGGTCTTTTAATTGACTTTAATTTCCAACACCAGAAACGGATCTCGCAGCTGGCAAGCACGTCGTCCTTCAATGGCTTCGCTCGGCCATTGTTTTGCCGCTTAAGGCCTTTTTGGGAGCGAAGCTGTCAGGCGGGAGAGCGCTAAAATAAACATACGGTTGCCAAGTTAAACACAGTCTTACACACACTCAACCGTACAGAGAGGGAAATTGGGGGTTTAAAATTAAGGAGTAAAAAAATATGTAAAGAAAATAATATTTTAGATTTACAGATAAGGATAAAGCCTAGCTGCTATAACTATCTAAAAACTAGGATCACAGTTTCGTATATTAACCATTTTATATCTTATTTTAAGCGACATCTAATAATTCGGTTAAGGTATTTTTTTACCTCTTTAAGGAATATCTTTTCTTACTATTATAAATTAATGTAGAGAATCTTTTAAAATGGAAAGTGTTTTGAGATCAATTGGAAGTCAGTAAAAGGTATATTTAAATTGCAAACTTATTTTCTAAAAGTTTAATCGATATTTTTAACAGAATAAAGCATTGCATATTAACCTAAATATGCTATAGGAGCTTTACTTAATTATTATTACTATTAATACTATTTTTAAGTTATTAATAATACCTAAAGCTTCTTATTTATGATCAAATAATAATTAAAACAAAATAACCTTGTACCTTGCCTTTGATTTTTCTATCATATCTATATTCTTTAAGAAGTATTACTAGTTTTCTTTTATTTTTAATATCAAAAGTCTCACTATAATTTGTATAGGAATTTTATTTTCTAATGCTCCTTTTTTTTCTGTGCTTTTTCTGAGACTAACATGCATAGATGTACTATGTGGCAGCACTCACACACGGACACTTAAGTTGCCAACAAGTCAGCGGTGAAGCAACTCCTGTTCCTTGGGCTTCTCCTCAGCTTTCACTCTTTACCAACAGGACCGTTAAAGCTACCGTTGCTGTGTCGCTGCTCAAATATTTACATTCCATTTAGGCGCCGGCCTGTCTGGGATGTCCTTCTGCCCCAGTCGCCGTCCCTCCGCTGCCTCGGTTCCTGTTGACTAAAGCACTTCATCTTCATTTCACAGTTATTTTCAACTTCATTTGCGCGGTAAATAGGTGAACAAATACGCTCACTCAGCCGTACCTCCCGCAAGGGGACACAGCCTCCTCAGTCCCTACGTCCTGCTCTAGCTTCGTCTCCGGCTCAGGCTCCGGCTCCGTCTCCGACTCCTGCTCCGACTCCTTCGATCTCGGCTTGGCGGGCAGCACGCCGCCTTGGCATTAATATGTGCCCTCGTAAGTATGTCACGGTGTCGTTTAACTTATTAGCCTCCATAGCAACCACAGGACGCAGGACCTGGCTCTGTGGCCTATTTGCATTAGCTTAAGCATTTTTTGCGAGTCTAACTTTTGAATGGGGACTATTGACTTTGGCCACAAGGATAATGAACGTTTGAACGTTTTTCCTTAGGTGATGATAGACGTGCACTATTATTAAGTTAAAAGTTAAAAATATATATTAAAATTTAGTAACAAAATTTAAGACAGAATGTAATAGAAATATCATAAGTAATTATTACAAATGTGAACAATATAGTAACTTGTGTAAAGTGTTAAGCAAAAAAAAAATAAAAATGTAGTAAGAAGACTTTAACGTATTTATTTTGCTATTGTTCCGATAAAATCTTTAGTTAAGTATCAAGAACTTGGCTTTGGAAGTATTAGCCTATTTTGTTATTTTTGCTTCAATAATCAGTTAGTCTGAGTTCTAACCTCTTAATTGGCAAATTTCGTCAGGAGTTCCGAAGGAGTTAAAAAGTCTCTTCAGCATTTAATTTGTCTTGTTCTTGACCTACAATACTTTAGAAATCCTTGCTTATGGCGCCCTTTCTTAGAGTATTTTCTAGTTCGGCGACCCTCTTACCTTAATGTTAGTTTTTCCAAACCTGTTTTTCCATTTTATTTGTCCACCGCCGCTGATGGGGTTGACAAGTCGAGCGCAAAAAATGTCGGTTAGCCGAAGCGAGTAAATTTCGCCAAAGTGGCAGGCGAGACGCCGAAAGGACGAAGGATGGGGGCCAGGGACAGGGGCACGGGCTGGCAGCAGGAAGGCAGGGCAGATGCAGGGGCGCAGATTAAATAATTCATTAAGGAAACTCAACTGTCGTCGGCGGCTTCTTCGGCTCCTTCAGCTTCCCCAGCTTCAGCTTGGAGATGTTTTGATAAGCAAGGGGTAATTAAGCCCAGCGCTGCGAGCTGAGTGTTGGCCGTAAAATTTGTTGGCGGAAAGTTTGTTCGCGCATAGATGACATGAATTTAAATAGAAATTAAATTAAAATGAGTCGCTGGCAGCGCAATCACGGCTTAAATTGTGCATCAAATTAAGGGAAGGGGAGGCCGGCGCTGGGTCATCTGGAAATATATTTAATAGCTGCGCGAAATTGGCGCAGCTTGTAAACACCGAACGAACCGAACGGACCCCACAAGGCAACTGCAACTGTGACTGCAATTAAAAAAGGCCAATGGACAGGGCCAGTACACTGGAAAAATATGTGAAATTAAATAAAGGGAAAGCTTAGAGGACAAACAAAACACCAAAGCCGCTGGGGAATCTTTCTTTGAAGACAAACTGATCAAAGGTTTGCAGAAATTTGAACAATACAAGCCTCTTGTTGTATCAAGTATTCAATCATTTTTAGACAAAACAATCATTTAATCCTTTTTCAAACCAATTCAATATTTCTCTGCCAGTGCACTTGTGTGAGCCTGCATTTATGTTGTGCATACACAGATGCATGTACGTACAACATGCACTTCATATGCATGACAATGTCATGGCAACTTGTAAGGCAACACCACTTACCCGGCCCGCCTCCTTTTCTTTCACTGCTGATTTATTGCAGCCGGAAAAGGGCCTCCTTTTCGTCCTGCCCGGCTGTTGTGTGTGTGTGTGTGTGTGTTTATACGTGTGTTTGCCGTCTCTGTACTTTTTCATATGTCCAATATATTTCAGAGATGGCCCATTGTTGGCCTTGGCACCACAAGCCAACATTCGATGGCAGTCAAACCACAGTTGCGATTTCAGCTGAAGTCACATGGGTTGCCTCGTAATTTCCATAAGAATTTATAAAATGTAATGGTTTGGCCTTGGCTTTTGACATTTGAGTTTAATTAAAGATTCTATATATATAATTTCATATCCTTACATTTTCTTGTACCAACCGTATTTTGTGTCAAGCCCTAACATTGAGCCACAACAATAGCTGTTTTGCAATGCACAAAAATGCAGTTAATTAGCGAAGCTAATAACTCATTAGAGTGCAAAAGTCCCCGGGAAATGCATTAAATTTAACAAAAGCTTAGCGGCTTTAAGTTGCCGTTGTCGCCCAAAAAACAAATGGGATGCATTGATTTATTGCCAAACTGAGCCGACGCCGTTACCAACTCCCTTTTGGCCAAGGACCTCGCTCATCTGCCGGAGCGACGTTTTGCTCGCCGGTGCATGAATGTCACTGCCGAGCCAAATGGACAAGACACCGAATAGCGAATAACGAACAACGAACAACGAAAACAGCGAGCGAAAGGGTTAAATGGCATTGAACATTGGCCAAAAAGGATACCGGGACCAACGCAAACAGCGCAAACAGAAAGAAGAAGGCAGCCCGCAAAAAGTGTAGCAAAGAAATCAGCGCACGTTAGCAATTAATAATGGGGAAGGCCCAAAGTATTCAGTCTCTGGAATCGGACTGCGTATGGGGACCTAAAAAATATCGTAGGGAAACCGGAAGGATACAAATGTGATATGGGCTAGCCGAAAAAAATAAGGGAAAATAAAAAATAAACCACAGATGTAGCAGCCTCACAATGGCGGAAAATGTATGGGACATTGTTCTGTTCAGGAGCAGAAATTGGAGTTTATAAATTCTATGAAAAAAAGGTAAGAGATTTGAAGAGATCTACAGGAAAAATGGAACTGTAAACAAAATTTATAATAATATAATAAAAAAATAAATATAATTAATTGATTTCGTATTACAAGTATTATCAAGTTCACATGTACCTTAAAAAAACAAATTGAAGGAGTTAGGTTTTCTCACTTCTATTTTTATTTAAACATATTATGTTGTGTTCCAAAAATCCAATAACTTACTTGTTTAAAAAAATGAATTCGTGTTTATATTTTCAATGTTATTATTAAGAAAGTTAAAATTCAATGAAACATTTTTAAACAAAACTTTCAACCGAATAGAATTCTTCGATGTTGTATTATAATTGTATTCTAGTTCAAATTTGTTTTAAAAACCCGACGGAAGGATGTCTATTTGCTCACTTATATTTATTTTAGGTTTAATTATTTATTTTGTGTTTCAAAAATCTAACAACTTAATCGGTTTAAAAAAATAAATTATAAAGTAAATGTGAAATCTATGTTGTCAATGTTATTATTAAGCAATTTATATTTCCCTGATAATGATAATGCAATTTTAATTAGACTAAGACTTATGCTAATTTTCCTTTCCTTAATTCATATAAAATGTATAGATTTTTTATTTAATAATTTTATTAAATATATCTATTTTTCTTTAATAATTGTATTTAGATTTTAAAGTTTATCTAGATTGTGCACCATTTCCCAGGGCCTTTAAATTGGCTGGCTCTTCGCTGTGGCGCTGACAGTTGCATAATACAAAAAATTAAATGCCACGTACAACCGTTCATGCTCACACCCAGCACAAACACACACACCCACACACACACACACATATACCCTGCCTGTCATATGTAATTATTAATTTCTAAAAAGCCATTCAAAAATATAATATAATTTGAAAATGCGCGCGACGACGTGCCAGCCTCGGAGTGTCTCTGATTGTCCGGGAAATGCCGCGGGCCAATGACCAGCGGCGGCTGGCTGCTCAGTTACAAATGTTGTGTTAGGACATTAATTTATGTGTGGGAGCCACACACAGCCGACCACACCACCCACCCACCGGGACCCCTTTCCGGGCCCAATCAATATTCCCGCGGCGTTTAGAAATATATGTATGCCGAATGGCCAAAAACGAGAACGCATCCCGCTGTCTGCATATGCTTTGATTTAAAAGCTCACGCACATACGGAACTAATCCTAATTTAAATGTTTTTCCTCGCATTTCCATCTGCGTATTAGTGCTCCCCGTGCGAGAGGAATTTAATTGTGAAAAACTTTGGACGGGGGGAAGGAAATGCGAGCAAGCGAACGGATCGCTTTGCATAACAAATTCAATTAAATATCCTAGAGCGTGAATTAAAAACATATTAGACTTAATTGGAAAATGAAAATTTGGTTAAAATAATATAAATAAAAAGGCGAGCGACAAAAAGAGGTTAAATTTTTAATCGGTGGCGTGCGGTTGCCACTGAACAATAAGTGAACACTATTGGCAACATTAAAAAATGTAAATAGTATTTTAAAACACCTCCATTATGCGCTATAATTTGTGAAACAAACACTGTTAACGTTTATTTCCCGCCCATTCAATTTCGACCAACTTAATTGAACTTAATTCTCAAATAGTTGGCCCCCGAAACTTGCGGCCATCCAGTTCAGTGCCATAAATTGTTGCACGATGGCCATAATAATTCTGCATTTCTGCCACAAATCTCCGCAATTCCCAAAATAGTTTTCGGAGCGCGTCAACAAATTTATTTGTGCGCGCCAAAGTAAAAAGGCCAACAGAACTATTTTGTGCAAACAAGTTAAATCAAATATATTGCTTCGATTTGCTGCTGCCCCTGCTACTGCTGCTCTGGGTTGTTGCATTGTTCTTGTTTTGCCTCCATTTTGTTGTCGGGGCAATTGCCAAAACACCAAGTTCAACAGCAATTAAAATGGCCAGAAAAAAGAAGCAGTCGCTGGATGCGATGCACACGAGGAGAATAAGGGAAATAAATGCATCTGACCAGCGGCAGGGCGAGCATCTCGGCTGCTTATCTGCCAGTTGGTTGCTCCTGCTAGTTAACAAACAACCCAGAAACACCACCAACTAAGCAACTACAACAAGTCACGGCGGCTAGGAGGACAGGACAGCGCAGTCCTTTTGCTTTTGGCCAAAACACAGAGCATTTTGCCCGCCCAAGAAGCCATAAAAATGTTGCTCACGCGGAGGTTGCAGGATCTTAACTGACGGGAGTGGGCAGTGAGTAGTACAGTGAATGCTCATTAAGAACCACAAAAGTGTTACTAGGAAATAGAGGTCACCTCCAAGTAAAGTTATATAAAGATCGGTTGTCGGAGATCGATTACAAAGGGATTTACAAGATCCACTCGATTTCGCTCTCTATTTGAGAGGATGTTCAAATTCTGATCTCTTTTTTAGTGTTCAGATATATCACTTGATCCCTCTCTCTTCGAGAGAATGTACGTTCAATTTCCGCTCTCTCTTTCTCATTTTCAGATAGATCACTTGATTATCAATGTATTCAATCTCTCCCTGTCTTTCTCGTGCTCTCTCCTTGCTTGCCTCAGTAGCGAACGAGAGAGTAGCATTCCAAGATATCTTCTCATTGTTTAATCTCTTACTACAACTGTGGAAAATTAAAAGAGAAACAATCAAGAAAAACCACTCTTGTGGTTCAATTAATTTATTTCTGGATGCGGAACTGAACCAGTACCAAAGCTGAGCTTATATACTCAATTACCGAATTCCTGAACTCCAAATTTCCATTGAGATTTCTATGAAAAATTGTTATATTCACTTTAAATGTAAAAAGTTGATCGAAATCTTATACTAATGAGGAAAATATGAGACACATATTGAGTTATCACTGCCTTACAAAGTCGGTGTGTGCACGTAAATCGCTGTAATAGAAACATTGCATTTTATTGCAGTTGTCTTCGTTCTCCCGGCTGTCCTTTCTTTAGTTTTTCTTTTACTTTTCCCCATACTCGCTCTTCTCCTTCTTTCCTCTTTTTTGTCTTTTGGCCAATAACATTCTGATAAATGGTCAGAACGGCTTTCGTGTCGATGTCCTTGAGGCAGGAGCATCAGCATTGGCATCTGCTCGCAGATATTTTTCCAAGCGGAGAGAACTTTTCAATTTGCACTAAAAGTATTTTCGTTTTCGGGCAAGGCAACCTGCCCTGCCCTGCCTTGTCCCGGCCCAAGTAAATCCCATGTCCCCAGATCTTGATTTTGTCAGCCAGCCTGCCAGGCTGCCAGGCTGCCAGGATGCGGCGAGCCGAACCCGACGTGGCTGCACTTGCCGCAAACGAATGCAGCTGGAGGCAGCTACTGGCAGCTTATAAATGGTGTCAACCTGAGGGGACTCTTCATCACCGGCCATGTCGTCCCAAAACCTTCCTCTCTCTTTTTGGGCCACCATTTGTCTTTGGCCTTTTTGTTGGCCGACCAAAAAATAAACTTTAATTAACTTAAGTACATGGAGGATATCGAGGGGTTACTGGGAAGATGTTTTATTTGCTGGAAAGGAGTCTTCTAATACACTCTTTGGATATATTAACTTATTAGTGGCTTAAGCTAGCGAAGTTTCTGTGTTTTTTTTTTTAAACTAAATCTTAATTTCTCAAGTAAAAAATCATTAATTTTCGGTTGAGAATATTTAAGTGTCGAGCAAGGAAAAAATCTCTTTCCATTATCCTTCCATGTGACTCGGCCAGCATGAATAATGCAACTGGCCAGAAGCTATTGCAGGAGACATTTGCATTCTACAGGATCTCAAACTCTGTGAGTGCAGCCTCAGGATTGTGGTTTTCGAGAGACAAAAAAAAAATAGTGAAGAAAGGCACACATGAGGCCTTAAAGAGATTGCGTTCAAGGTCCTTTATTGAGAGATATTAACTTGTCAGTTTAATTTTAAAAATAAATTGAAAAAATTAAGGACAGAAAAGGTTAGTTTTAAGCTTCCATTTAAAGTTTCTTCCGTCTTACACTTGTATACGGCGAAGACAGCAGAATTTAGCAGAAGATAGCAGAATGTTGGCCTGCAGAACTCCTATTCGGCGCAAGATAGGGGCATGGAGAAGCTGTAGGCATAGAAGGCGTGATCCCTGCAGGCTAAGCATGATTGGAGCCTCCAGGAGCTGCAGGACTAACACGCTTAGAAGGAGCTGCAGGCCAAGCAGACTTGCTGCCATTGGGGCGAAATTCGGGCGAACCCCTATTATTTCCAGGAGCTGTATTGTTACTTAATGTATTTGTAGTAGCTGTCGAGTTACTCGATGTACCTGCAGTAGTTGTACTTTCAGTAGTAGTGCTATTGGTTTTACTTTCAGTAGTTGTCGAGTTACTCGATGTACCTGCAGTAGTTGTACTTTCAGTAGTAGTCCTATTCGTGGTACTTTCAGTAGTAGTGCTATTCGTTGTACTTTCAGTAGTTGTCGAGTTACTCGATGTACCTGCAGTAGTTGTACTTTCAGTAGTAGTGCTATTCGTGGTACTTTCAGTAGTTGTCGAGTTACTCGATGTACCTGCAGTAGTTGTACTTTCAGTAGTAGTGCTATTCGATGTACTTTTAGTAGTTGTCGAGTTACTCGGTGTACTTGCAGTAGTTTCAGTGATGTTCGTTGATTTTGTAGTAGTTGATTCGGTGGCTGCTGTCACTTCGCCCAGCCAGCTCCTGAATCTTATCAAATTGGCGTAGACATCGGGATATTTGGTGCAGCCGCCATAGGAGAGGATCCCCACCAGTTGTTTGTTCTTAACCAGCGGAGCTCCCGTGTCGTAGGAGCAGGCTGCCTTATCGTAACTATAGGTGCAGAGGGTCAGATCCGAGACGCCATAGTCCGAGACCCAAAACCAGTCAGACAGGTCGTAGGCGCACTGTTCCCGGTTGTAGAAGCTCACCGTGGCGGCTTGCAGCTGATCTGGCAGACTGCCAAAAGTCCTGTCCCACCAGCTGCCCCACCAACTGGTGGAACCCCAGCCGGTGACCTGGGCCAGGGATGAATCATCCGGCACCTTATCCGTCACATTGATTGCCTTGATAGAGTCCGTAAAGGTCAGAGGCTCACAAAGCTCCAAAATCGCCAGGTTGTTGTCATAGCGATAGGAAGAGTATTGCGGATGAGTGTTTATGCCGCAGATCCTGGCCAGCGTTCCCCCACCCTCCCTGGAGCTGGAGCCCACTCGAACCCTCACCGAACTGGTGGGGCATCCATAAACACATCCAGCAGCCGTGAGGATCCTCTTGCTACCGATGATGGCACCACTGCAACAAGGACTTCCATCCACAATTATGTTCGCCTGGTAGGGAGCCTCCTTGATGTCCAGCGAGGAGCCGCCAATGATGCGGTTGGTGGAGTTCTGCCCATGGATGCATCTACCCGAAAGAGCGATCAGTAGAAGGGCCCACACGAGTGGAGACATTTTCACAAACTATGCTTTAGAATGCAAATGCCGCCTCTTTTATAGGTGTTGGGAGCTAGTATGACTTATCTTTAAAGTCGTAAGTCATGTTTTGTTATGGCATGCCGAATTACTGGCATTGTATCTAAGGGGAAAATAGTTTCAGTTTTGAGTGCGGTAATTTAAAGTGTTTCGGTTTGGTTTTCCGACCTTTAAATATTTTTCAGAGTCCTAAAGCAAAAATGTTATGCCAAGGCTAAGAACTAATAGTATTCAGCCTTGAACTAAAGATGCTAAGGCTGATGATCGATTAGCAGAATATGCATTACGATTAATATTATGATATTATCTTATTGCTAACACCATTTATAGTATATAACTAATAGAAAGACCTAGCTTAATAATATTTTAAAAGTACCCCCTTATCTTCAAAGTTATTCTATTTATAAAGAATATATTTACTAAAGATGGGGGAAAATTTAGCAAGCCTTTGTGTTCTTTTAAGAAGGGAAAACACATGGTTAAATATTCCTCTGCATTCCTTTTAAGTTCATATTATTTTATTTAAAATTTTAAATCTGTAAAAGTGATATAAAAATAGTAATTTACTAATGCATTCCAAGAGAAATTGTTTAGCTTAAATTAGTTTATTAACTTAAGTAAAAGTGAAGGTGCACTTTTATAGTTACATAAATTAAAACATATTTTTATATATGTAAATATTTCACTTTTCACTTTAATACAAACCTGACTCTCCTGTGGCTTTTGATTACAAACGCAAATGGTAATATTTCCCAAACAATTGTTAATTCAGTGGCCGTTTTTATGAAGTCGTTAATCCATATTGCCAAATTATACTGTATAATTTAAGCGACCGCACAGAGTCTTTTCGCTTAGAGCCGCTTTTCACGTTCCCGTTCCATCTCTTTTTCGATTTTCCGGCCAAATCTCACCAGCCATTACACTAAGCCGCTTAAATCATTTGAATAATTCTCACGCAGAGAAAAAAATGTGTGTCACCGATACATAGATTCCATCATTCGATACTGGTATTTCGTATGTATTTATGCGATTCTACATGAATGCGAATTTAAATCTGGTCAATGTTTAGCAAAATGTGGAAATAAATACATTCACAGCCGGCTGGCTGGCTGGCAAAGGACAATGCCGGACTATTTGGTAACGAGTTGTGGGGTCAAGCAAACAAACATTTTGATGATTCGCCATGTCAACTGGGGGCTATTTCGCCAGCCATCCTGGCGGATTAAAATAGATTACAACTGAATTATTTGATAATGCCCCAGCAGATGCAGCACATCGCATCGGTTTGCCCTCGACTCGCATTTAATTTTCATCAATGTGAAAATCATTTTGGGTTGTCGCGTTTTTATCACAACTTTTTACTTCTTTTCGGGTGCTGTTTTTTCGCTGGTTTCAGCACCGGCGGCGGTGTTTTCCATTTTAGGTTCTTTTTTCCCGTGGCCTGTGGTAAAAAATCATTTGGCAGGCGCTTTTTGTAATCAAATAATTATTTTGTGCGTTTCTTTTTAGCTCGAATTAATTGATTTCATTTGGGTTGAATCAGGCAAAGGCTTTTATTAGTGCATTAGTGAGATACAAATGGGTCTTTTTTGGTAAGAGATTGTTTTAATTGTTCTTTAAAAGTATACATTTATATCGAAATTATATTATATCCTACAGAGAAACAAGTTAATAATTGTATTTTAAATGTATTTTTGCAATTACTTTACTTCCAGTCAGAAGTTTTGACACGATTTCAATGGCCCCATTCGCGTACATAATGATTATTTCAGTTTTGGCTACATCACTGATGCCATAGACGTCCAGCGATGGCCATTTAGAGCTCGATCCAGCTGCTCCTCCATCTCAATCAGCCTTTGGCTCATACATAACCCAGTAAATCCTTTTTGCAGCTCGGCATCGTTGCCAGTTTTCACACCAGCGACAATTACTCAAACCGTTGACAACAACAACAGCAGCCACGGGACCTTGTACCCTTTTTCCCTGACCCGCTTTTCCTAGGGTTTTCCACCGCCCGCCTTTATTTTCACACACACAGTAGCAGTCACAGCTCGCCATTCGGAACCGGGGGAGCCGGCAAAACAATCGTTGACAAAAATATTTGCATGCACTTTGGGTGCACTTGTCTGAATCGCTGTGCTGGGGATGCTCCTCTTCTTTTTTGCACGGGGAAAAAATTAAATTGTATGATAATATTATACATTCGCTTGACAATCGAAATAACAGGAAAATCTATATTAAAGAAAATATCGACACTTAAACACTCACTTGAAATGGAGTATTAATTATTTAGTTAAGGATTAAAAATCTTGATAAATAAACTATTAAATAGAAGGTGTGCAACTTTTGTGTTCAATTAAATGTCTACTATATGATCATTGTGGGATTTAAATTTTCAAAAGAGTCTCGAACTTTGTTTTCGCGGATTTTTGGATTATTTGCTCGTCTTATTTACTCGTTGGATTTGCTTTTAACTTGTTTCTTACACTGTTCACTTATCCGTCTTTACCTTGGAGGATACTCGCTTGTTTACGTTTGCTTGTTGTATTTACTCGCATTTTCATTCTTACTCGTCATTACCTTGATCTTTACTCGTCGTTTTGTTCATTAGTTTTCTTGTAGTTTACTCGTTCGTCCCAATGGTCTCTCTCTGGTATTTAACAGAGCATTTCTGAGCCTTATTACCTCTTATAACCATAAACCCACCATCTTACTCTTCTCTTATTTTCACTTTCAATATCAATTTGTTAAGACCATCTTATTGAATTAAAATTTGTTCAGTGTAGTGCTCGTTTTGCCACTGGCGTCGGCGCATTAAATATTCAACACCTATGACAGCAAGCCGCTTGACATTTGGATCCGAAAACCCGGACACAAACTCTATTCCCCACACCCAGCCCAAGCATCCATCGTCGCCAGTGCTGGAATGCTCAAAACTAAAGTTTCTGGCTGGGCGAAATCTGCCGGCAATTTGCTGCTAAATTTGTCAAAAAACCAAAACCAAGAAAACTGCGGAAAAATTATGACTTCCGCAATTGTTGGTGGAACAAAGGGGACTAATGTAATGCAAAAGTGTGACCCGAAACAGTTCAAAGAGGCAACTGTTGCTCTTGAACCCGAGAAAAGCCACCACCCCCGTGAAAATCCCACTCACACGGCAAAGTTTTCAAATAGAAAATGTTTAATTTCCCCAAAGACAACGTCGATGCTGCTGCTGCTTCTGCTGGTGCTGGAGCTTTTCCCAAAAACGCTGCGTTTTCCCAGCCAAGCTAAGGAAACTTTCTTACATATTTTACAATAGATCCTCGTGTGTGTGGGGGTGTGTGTGATGGTGCCTGCAACAGTGCAGCCGAAAAAGTTTCTCCTTTCCTGGGCGAAAAGTTAGCTAAGACAAACTCCCCGAAAAATACCCCCGAAACACGCCCCAAAGCCTCCTCCTCCTCCTTCTCCTGTCCGACTTTCGAGTCGAACTTGTTAGTTTGCCATATAGCGTTGAAAATTATATTATTTTAAACTTTTCAAATGTCACCAGAGAGTCAGAAATTTCACCGAACGCCAGTGACAAACTCGTGCCGTCGCTGGCCTCCATTGTGTTCGTTAATTAAACATGTTGCCCCAAACGAAGCGCACAATAAATCGAACTACATGGCAAAGTGTCCGCACTGAAAAGGCCCAAATTGAAAATTAACTCCATTATCTTATCGAATCGGCTAATTAAATATGGCAATCACACGAGGGAGGAGAGAGCAGGTCAATCAAAAGCCCAAGCACAGGCATAAATAATATTACAAAATAGGCAAAAAATGTATTTGATTGTTAACGTAATTTAATGCAAAATATCAATAAATGTGAGAAGGTTGTGGAGTTTTTTTGAAGGACAGATAATTTATGCGAGGCATTTTATTACGCCAAAGAAAATTTGTTTAAAATATTGTATTTTAGGAGGAAATTTTACAAATAAAGGTTTGAGATAGTATTTATTTTTGTATTGCATTTGTACAAATTTTTAAGCTTAACCCTAACAAGTTGCCATACACTTCTACCACTTAAACTACTATCAATTTGTAAACTGTGCAGTTATTACTGCCTTAACTTGCTATCTCTGATCCAATTCCGACTTTTTGCCGGCTGCCTTATTCTTAGTCGCCATTCCTCCCGTGGAGCCCATTACAATCTAAAACTGTCGCAAAATGTTACAATGCGATCAAAGCGAAACTTCACAAGCGACACAATGGCGGTACATGGGAGCGTTGCCACTGCCTCGCAGTTATGGGGCACAATCAAAGGCAGTTGCAGTTGCAGTCGCTGGAACAGCAGTAACAGCAGCAGAGGCAACATCAGCAATTGCCAGAGGCGCCGGCGGCGGCAATGTTTTTGCCATTTGGAGGGTTCTGATGACACCCCCACCCGCCACTTTCAACTTTCCACTCTCCACTTCCACTTGCCACTTGCCACGCGACAACTAGCTGGAAGGCAGCCAGGCGGCCAACAAGTGTTTAGCTGTTAGTTTTGTTTTCAGTGCAATTAAAAAGCGCCTATACGCCTGACACGCCCCCTCAAGTGTTGCCTGCCGCCGCCGCTGCTGTTGACAAACAGCGAAAGGCCACAAAAGACACAAGAAGGGTGCGGGGCAGAGAGTGACGGTGGTTGCGTTCAACACTTGAGTTGTGTTTTTCAGCAGCCGCCGCCGAACAGTGGCATAAATAAGGGAAATTTCAGGGAAAATTGCTGAGAAATTTAGTTCTGAAATTTTAATAATTCACTTTATAAAATTACATTAAAATAAATATTTTTTTGTTGCAAAATGACAACGTTTTTTTTTTTGCAAAGAAAGGTAAGCATAAGGCTTGAAATATTTTTTTACCATATAAAATTTATATGGTAAATAAATAATTTTGTTATATTTGGACTCAAGATTATAGAATTATATAAAATAAGCAAGTTAAAGTCTGGCATATTCCACAAATAAATGCATTATTTATTAAATAACACCTTAATTACTACATTTTTTTAATGTATATATTTATATTATACTCTATTTTATTTTATTTTATTCCTTTGAATATTCAAATATGAACCCACTGTCCACCAAAGTGCTGGAAATCTGTGCCTCGCGTCTCCTGCTATTTTTTGCCAGCTGCGCCTGGGGATATGCAGCACAAATGGCTGGCGTCAAGCATTGCGTATACGTAACGTGGCCGCGGCGCGTTACGTATACGTAGACGCAGCCAAGAGTCTTTTGAACTTAGTGCCGCTGAATTATGCTAATCCCGCACGCTTAATACGCAATAATTGCAGTTTCTCAACAATTTCCCACAAAGTGTTAAATTTGATGTGTTTTCCAAGAAAACACGCACACAACATAAAGGCCTGCGCCTTTGTGGCTGACATGAACGATAGTTTTGGGTGATTTTGAAATAATTTAATAACTTTTCCAAGCAGACAGAAGCCGTTTGTACAATGCAGCTGTATGTAGGATGGGTTAAGCTAGGGGTTAAGCAAAAAGCAGAAATAAATTTCGCCTAGCAAAGGCCTAAAATACGCTTGAATTATTCAAAGCATGTAACTGATGAAGCAGAAACGAGACGAGAACCAAAAACTAGAACTCCAATTTCAATGTTTGAGTATTTTTGAGTGCTACGTGTTATAGATATATGTGTATGCCGGTCGGCCGGCAACATTTTGCCGCAATTGCGTCCTGTACAGAGGGAGAAAAGTATTACAATATCAAAAATCTTAAGGTAAAATCTTAAGCAAAGAAAAGGAAATGTTAGCTCAAAGAAAAGTAAGGTTTTATTGAGAGACGTCTTGAGATGTACTTTTATTTTTGTTTTATTAATATTTTTTGTAAAGATTCATAGTTTCAATTACAAAATATGTAACCTTTTTCCCTGTGCAACTCTGTGTGTGCGTGCAAGTGCATTGCCTATTATGCTACCAAATGAAAGTGGTAATAAATTGGACAAGATGTTGCCATAAACCACACCACGACAAGCCACAGCCGGCTCTGCTAGACAGGCCCATCGACCATTGGCCACGGCCATCTCGGCAGGATAGCCAGGAATTGCAAATGCAACGCATGCTGCAGATGCAAGTTGCAAGCGGCAAGTTGCAGCCACCAACATGATTATCGTGTACGAAATGCATTCGAAAGCCGAGGCAGCTGGCCAACAGCTGACATTGCCACCACCCACTCATCCACCTGGGCAGCAACCACCTATCAACCACAAGCGCATTTATGGCCATCAGGTTGGGCCCGAGAGAGTCAGGACCTCCCAAAAATTTTGGGTTGGGTTGGTTTTCCGGGGCCCGGGTTGCCATTTAATCTCTCCAAGTGACTTGCAATTGAAATAGAAACGAAAATAACTCAAAGTGAATATGATGTGGGTCCGGCAGCAGCGGCAGCAGCAGCAGCAGCACGTAAATGCTTCTGAATGCATCGAGCATTCATAGAGGGTTTGGATTTCCATCTACGAGTCTTGAGCTCTGCCGCAGTTATTAAATATGCTTAGTAGCTTAGCAGATTGGTCAAAACAGACGCACAGACACACGCACTCGGAAAAGCTGGTTCTTAGCCTAATTGCGTGGCAGTTCAACTGTTGATCCCAGGACCGTTAATAGTTTCTCCATTGTGATTTCAGTTTAGTTTAATGGGGCGTAATTAACATGCAGATTAGTAATTGATATATTTGTTTGCATTTTGATTCGACCTTGCTGGCAGGAATGGGGAACCATAATTAGGCGGCTTTAATTAGCCGTGTGGTGTGAGCCCTCTAGACAATTAAAACTTTGAGCCCCACTACAGAAAGCAATTAATTATTACAACTCTGGATTGTGTAGTTAACTGTAAAGGTATATTTTTCCATGTCTGGATTAACTTATAAAAAATATACTGTATACATTTTCATATTGTTTTACTTTATTTTTTTGGTTAGCTTTTTGCGATTTAAATAATGTTTATGAGAGTTGCATAATTCAATTATTTTGTAGTTCTCTTCAAAGTTGAATAATTATTTTTTATAGATTTGTATATCCTTTGTTTTTCCATCATTAGTGTGTTTTTTTGTTCTATAAAATCAAACCCAAACTCCCTCTGATATTTAATTTTCTTGTAGCTTTTAATGAACCATAACATGTATGATTTGAACTAACAAAAAACTGCATAATTATGCCAATTCATTAGCACAACTACAATTTTACCCATCTCTTTGTGATTTTCTATAGCTTTGATCTGATGCAAATTTACAATTTGATACGCATACGCAACGTTGGCCCAGGCGAAGCTTTCAGCCTTAATTCGCAGCTCTGTCTCTTCTGGTGCTTCTGGCTGCTTCCTGTTATTGTTGGCAGTTGTTTAATATTTGTATTTCTCAACTATCTCAGCAGGCAAAACAATCAAGCTTGGACAAAAGTTGTTGGAAAAGTTCCATCCACCCGCGCTGTTGTATGGAATGTGATAGGATTTTTATGTAAAACATAATTGCAGATTAGTCGCAGCGGAAATGTGCAAATAAAAGCAAAAGCGACAATGGCCACCGAAAGGATGCTGCACAGAAAATAGAGGAGAAAAAAAATCAAAATGTAATCGTTCTGTTGCCGCTTAAAGAGGATTAAACATGAGTGAAAGAGCTGCCGGGATGCCGCCAGGGACGAGGATATGTGGGCGGGCCAATGAATGAAAACTGAATGGAAATTGGACCCGGAGAAGTGGAAATCGGAGGGGAATTGCCCTGAATGCCACTCGACACCTCCCATTTGAATACAAGCTGCAACTGGCTGTCAATTTGTTTGCCATCCCGGCCAGCCACTCGGGCACGAAACCCACAAAAGATATTTTCAATTAATTAAGAACTAAAAAAAGAACTTGAAAGAAAAATAAATGGCAAGGCTGCCGGAAGAGCTTTTGCCGCAAAGCGATTGCCCAAGCTGCAAAATATGACTTCGAATTAATTCGGAAAGGAAAGAGTTTACGTTGCTCGTTGAAGATGGCCATGCATTTCGCCTATTTGCACAACAAATGAAGTCGAAAATGACTCTGGGGAGCCGTGAGCCTGCACATCCACTTCCTGGCCCCGCTGCCCCACTCTAAATGGAAACGTAAATATTTGAGCTGCAATCGAGAGATGCTCCTGTACCTGGGTCCCCGTTCGAACGGCTCCCCTCTTAACTCGGTTATTGATTTGTTAAGCATTTGGTCCACAGTCCGAATATGCCTCGCTTGGCCTCTCATAAAATGCAATTCCGAGATGTGATTGCAAAAGATGTCCGGAAATGTCAAGCCAATATATATTTATTGGCAGAAAAGGCTGAAGCCAATGGCAAGGCTTCAAAGGAATAGCATCTAGAGTTTGACCAGCAAATAATTCATTGTGAAATTAAATTTAAAGAACTCTATCGGAGATAAGACAGAATTTCGAATTCCACAATTTGATTTGAGGCTATAGGGATTATGAGGATAAATGTGAATGAAAATATTAAAGATATACTTGATCTAAGGCTTATACTAGGTTATAATGCTTAAATAATAAAGTTGTTAATATTGTTTTTTAGTTCGAATTAAGTAGAGATATAATTAAATGAAAATCATATATAAAATAATTGTTTTGAGAGAGAAACATTCTTCAACTCAATTTTTAAATAGTAAAAATATTTAGATTATAAAAACTATTCAAATTATTAAAAATAAATGAAGTCGTTAAATATCTCTTTAAGATAAACCTATTGTTCTCAGTTTAATAATTTAATTTAAATTGAAACAGGACTTTGTATAAAATAATTTTGCAATTAACATACATTTAATTTAAATTTAAACGGTGCGTTTTATAAAAAAATTTTTCAATTTTTCAAAAGAGTTAGGCAAGTGATATATATATTGCAAACTTATAAATCATTATAAATTTACCTTTAACCTTCAACCCTCTTAAGTTCAGTCACTGATTAAATCTGATGTTTAGCTCAGTTTAATTAGTTAACAGCAGACTTGTGACCGCTCACATTTCACTGCCAAAAGGAGACCAAATCAATGTCCGACCAAGATTGCGAATGTCAAACGCAAATTCAGGACGCTGGCCAAGTATGATAACTGTAATTATTGCACCCGAGCGGCAGCAGCCACTATTCACCCCCAGTGCGCCGCCTATCCTTGCACGTACGTGTCCTTGAGTCGTGTGCCGACCTTATAAATTAGCTGCCAGGCGAGAAGTCAACCGTCGTCGCCGTCGTCGTCGTCGCCGTCGCTGCTAGTCTAATGAACGCACCACATAAACATAAATTATGGCCAGCCTCGGTGCAGCAGGTCACCGCCGCGCTCTCCACGCGTCCTGGCGAACCCTTCTGGTAATCCCCCGCTCCTGCTTGGTTTTTCCCCTTTCAGCCAGTATGCCAACAGTGCTGGCATATTTGCGCAGCATACTTTTGGGCGCCGGGACGGAGAGAGCTGCATACTTTTTGGCCGCGCTCGGTTTTATCCTGCAGTAAAAAGCATTTTTGGCACGGCACTCGTTCGCTTTTCATACACTTTCCAAAGGGGTTTTAGTTCGTTGAGTTAATTTGGATTACATGGAAATTGGAAAGCCACCATTTTAAGGGGTGTAAATTATATGAGAGGTAAAAGTATGATAAGTATAAATACTAATTGAGAGCGATTACTTTTATACTGCTTACAGGCTTCCTTTAAAATTAGTAAGAAGATTTATTTTTAAATGATTTTGTAGAAGCAAGTAAAATTAAATATTGAAAATATGTAAGATGTTTTTTTTTGGTAAATTAAGGATAAACAATATCAATTTACCTGGTTTTCCTTTTCAATAATATCAAAAGTATGATTTCTCTGGAGCTTCTCAATTTTCCCAAAAAAATATATATACTTATTCCAATAACATTCGATCCTTAAAGCAGAGTAATTCTTGATTCGGTCTTTAAAATCAACCCTTCACCCATTTGGGTCGTTTTCCCTTTTGCTTCGCCGCTCTTCTCACCCTTTTTTTGCATTAATTTATTTTCTCGTGTTGTTTTTATTGTTTTTTCTTGCATATGCATGTGTGTGTTTTACTTAAAATAAATGTTACTCTTTAATCATAATATATATTCACAGTTTTTGTAAGAAGGTGTGTGTGGGTGTGAGAGGAGTGTGTGTATTTAAGTTAAACTAATATTTATTTATATGTATATATTATGTATACTTCCAAACGCCTTATGGCATTATCAATTTGAATATAGTTAAAGGTATTTACAGTGGGTGAAATAAATATACGCTATCCACTAAATAGGTTTATAAATAATCTATAAAATCCACTCATTCATAGAAATGCACTTTCGTTTTGTGTAAAAGTTATTGCCGATATGTGAGCAAATCCACTCGGGAGTGTTGATTTTTCCTGTGCGCTTGGAGGTGTTTCGAATTTCTATTTTTGTTTATTTTCAGAATTGGAAAGTGGCGGGACTGGGGCGCTTTCTAACTTCAGCTAACAATGGTTTGGGGAACCTAGGAAATATTACCTAAAATATGCCTACACTTAAAGCCTGGACAACTGCAACAAACTCAACGAAACTCTACTATTGCACGATCGACGATTGGAAAGTAAGGCCAACAACAACTAACTGCCTGCCACACTCAACACTGATTCTAACTAGGTAGCCTACATCCGATATATAGTAACATTCATAACCGTATATATATACGATCTTAGCTCTCCTCCCACTCCCTCCATATATATAATCATATATATATATATGCATACTGGTATACATAGCATACTTAACATTTACTTTACTGTATAGCTTAAGTGTTGCTTACTCCCCTCTCTGTTTAGGGGACTTCTCTCTAAGGACTCGTGTGGCCTAAACTGACTGCCAAAAGTATGCAACAGCGTGTGGAATTCATTCGGTGTGACTTGGGGGAAACCTTAACTATTTCTCCTTATTTTGTCGGCTGTCCCGTTTTGGTAAGACTGGTTCTAGATTTGTGCACTTAGCTGTGATTCTGCCATCTATCTGTGACCTCTGCTACTGGCCAGCACTGTGATTAGGGTCCCTGTCAGGAGGAGACTCAGGCTGGTTGTGCAAGACTGCTGGGAGCCATTGCCCTCGCCATCCCGACAGATGCTCGGATTTCGGGTAAAGTCCTCGCAGTAGATCTGCAAGATACAGGTTTGTCAGAATCTGTAAATTAGGAAGCATCATTCCACCACTCACCTTGGTCAGGCTGTTGGCATACTTGTCGACCAGCTCTCGCGTGAACTTGGCCGCCTCATTGCCACAGATTTTACGGGCCGCATCCTCCGAGCAATCCACGAGTTCGTTAATGGAGCTGCAAGATTTAATAATTCAAATATTTAATATATTTATTATTAATAACAAGATAATTTCTAAATATTTTCCCTGACTCACCAGCAAATGGTTTTAATATTCTCATTAAATGTCCCATTCTCCGCATTCTCCTGGTTCTTGTTGGGCTTCAGGAAGACCATGGTCTCCTTGTAGCGGCTGGCGCACACCTCGAACTCCTTTTTGGCCATCTCGGAGCAGGGCACGTGCTTCAGGTACTCCTCCTGGAACTCGCCCTTGTTGCACAGATCCCGAATGAACTGGTTTGTTCCATGGTAGAGCTTGTTGAACTGGTTCCTCTGCTGCAGGTCCATGCAACGGCGAGTGTAACTCTGGATGCACCTCACACCCTTGCGAAGCTCGCTATGAAATGGAAATAAAAAATAACAAATAAATTTAAGAGAAAATATTGAGTGGAAGAAGTGGAGAATTTATACTGTTCTGGAACTCAATAATACAGATTTTTCTGGTAGATAGCATTATTTTTGTTGTATTAAATTGAGAGAAATTCATTCAGAATATGAACACTCCATCTGTCCTTAGATTTATTTACTCATTTAAATATGTTCTTATTGAATACATTTTTACTAAGTGCGCTAAAGAAATGTACATAATTTTATTCCAATTAGAATGCTGTCGTAACGACATTTAATTTAAAATATTTGAAGGCCAGCAATTGCACAAAGAAAGCTGTCTCTCCAAGTAGAGAATAGAATTGCAGAAAACAGACGCAACTAAGCTTGTTGAAACAGTTCATGGCAGTTCATTTAAATGCAATATTTATACAAATATATGTCAACTACTAAGTAGCTCTTATAGTTGGGCTTATTTTACATATGTTTACATGTACGTTTACAGGAACAAAGAACTTGATCATCGAACTTTGGCTATGTACAAATAGAAGGGGATTGTTATGGGGTTCTGGGGCATTTTCAATCCTGTTCAGATCGACGGGAGACTGTTTTTTGCGTGGGCCACTTACTGACAAAGTTTGTCCAGTTCCTCCTTCTTGGCCGGGCCAATCGAGAACTCCGACGTTAAATGCAGCATATCAAGTGGTTCGGCACACTTGGTGAACTCCTCCTGGCCGCATTCCTGTGAGCTTGCCACCGAGAGGAGCAGGGCTGGAAATCGGAGACCAGAGGACGGTGGACGGAGCACAGAATGGATGTGGAGGAGCGTGGGTGAAAGACAAATAAACAAACAAACAGAAACATTGAAATAGTGCTCGAGCTGAAAGCTAAAAGGCAATCTGAGACTCTTGGCCAGGAGCAGGAGCAGCGTGGGGAACAGGACCTCCAAGAGCAGTAGTTGCAACAAAGTTGCAAATGTGCGTCAGGGGTAATAAAGTTAAACGTAAGTGAAATTGGCATTTCATAAATTTTTGGGCCAAACTTTGCTCCGTTTTGGCATGCGGGGACTCGGACAGATCGGGTCAGATATCCCTCCGGAAAGCCTCCATGGATACTCACCCGACAGAATCAGCAGAGTCCAGCTCCAGTTGAAATTCCAATTCCAGCTTTGATGCATTTTCATTCTCGGCTCTCCTCCGATTCGTAGTTTGCAATGCAATTGTTTTTCGCAAAGTGCAGCTAAGTGCATTTACTTTTGCGGGGACGTCACGGAAACTGGTTTGGTTAGAACAATAAATCAAGGGAAAAATTAAAACATTGATAATTATAAAATGCATATGTTTTTATGGAAAATTATAGGCTTCGATTGATTCATAATGCTTGATACAGTGGCAGTCAGCGCAGTGCACAGTGTTTATTTATTTATTTATTTATTGCTCTGATCGAGACGCAGTAAAAGCATTTCGCTGGTGACAAATAAAGCTGCAAAAATAAGCAAGAGAAAGAAAAAAGAAAATCACGACCAAGCTGAAGAAGAAAATTGATCTAAAAATACCAAGCGTTGAAGAGAAAAGCGAAAGCAAAACGTCAGAGGCTGTCTTTTCGGTGTCTTCTCATTTCGGATTGCCATTTTCCTTTTTGTTTTTCCCCTGCCTCACTCGGGGTTCCTTCTAATATTTTTCCTGGCCGTGGGAGCTTTTATTTTTACCTTTCATTCTCGCCAATTATCGTTGCAAATGTGGCGTGGACAGGTCAAAGTATAGTTTTTGGGAACAATTGCGTGGGTTGCTCTAAGCCAAAACCAAAACAGTGGCAAGCATATAATTGTTTTGGGTTGTGAAAATCAGTTAATGGGGTCTACAGTTGGTGGATATGGGTTTAAAGTTTGGAAAGTAATTATTAAGTCTTAAGATGGATTTTCATATATAAATGTATATTTAATTAAAGTCAGAGGTATTCATTTTTTTAATATAAAATATTTAAAATGCAAGAGACTATTTTTACTAATTGCTGCAAATTCTCAATAGAAAGGGAACCTTTTATAATATTCAAAATAATTAACAGGTTATTAGTATTAGTTATAAGTAATCTTTGAAAAATGCTTTTTAAGGCAATAAACTTTATAAAAAATTGTTGAACGAGCTATTTTTGGCAAGCCGAAGTTTGTACACCCTTGCAGTTTGCAATTTCCCATAACTATGCCAAAAATGTATTAATTTCATTTTGGAAAGCTCTGTAATGCTAGTTTTTTGAAGCTTTACAATGCGCATACTGAATTAAATATATTGTTTTAAATTAAAATTTAGATAAATTTTTGACAATTTTCATGATAAAACCCCTTTTAAAATTTTGAAAAAATTGAGTTAATTTTTTTTTTCAATTGGACATGGCTAAATCAACTCGGCTGTTGATGCAGATCAAGAATATATATGATTTATAGGGTCGGAAATGACTCTTTCACTATGTTGCAAGCTGTTGACTAAAATTTTAGTATAATGCAAGGCTATAAAAATTAATTTTAAATACCAAAGGAAATACATTAATATTTAAGTATTACTTTCTGGCTAAGATAAGTTAAGTTAGGCTTGCTCAATTTAAAATATAGCTTATATCATTTTAACTTGAAAGGTTAATAAAATTAGCACCCAATCGCACTTTTCCATAATAAATTCCCATGTTTAAAAGCTTTCTGAGGCAACAAATAATGTCTATTTAATTATAACAGAGACTGTGCAAATGCACTCTCATTATTGATAGGCCCGATACTCTCCCCCCGCCACACTCCTTGTTGTATCCCCTCCTCGCTGTTTGCTTCCCACATTTGCATAGACATTAAGGGAGATAAACACAAGTGAAAATTAAAAGAAAAAACTCATTCAAATTGCTGTCGATTTTCATGTGCATTCATTTGACCAGGTAAACGCTGTGGCTGGCTTTGATTATGCTCTGTGGCCATTTATGTTATTATTTTGTATTTATTTGCAGCACGGCAATATGTAAATACAAATAAATGTTGAGCATTCACCGTTCCCTCGGACAGATGCATTGAATGCCTATAAATAAACGATACGAGCAGGCAAACACGGACACAAACACTTTTCAAATGCCTCTCGACTTTTACTCGGGAATTGTTTACGTTCGAATGATTGAAGCAAAATATGAGCATCGCCCAGAGAGAGTTGGCTCAGGTCAGGGTTCTCGGGGTAAAACAAAGCAGAGTAAACCATAAATAATTAGGTTATTAGAGTGACAAGTTCATGTAGCTCCGCGAAATTGCACAGTTGCCCTGTCTTTGACTCTTAATTATTTACGTGTAACCGCGACGTCAGCCCACTTTCCGCATTTTGTGTACATATTTCCGACTCGGAATTTCAATCGCCGCCAATGGGCACTATTTGTCTCAATATGCAGGGCTTTCTCAGGGTGTTTGTTTCTTTTCTTTTTGAAGCCGCTCAATTGAGTAACGAAAACAAAACACTTAACAAGCGGCCGAGAACGAAACACCCTGCACATCAAGTACAACTGTGAATTAGCGAATTTTCAGAAAGCGAATTCTACGCAGACAGCCACACGGAGAATAATGAGGAAGGGTATTTAAATTGCTCGAAAACGAATTCAAAAAAAGAAGGAATACTATTATTTTTGGAATAGTTTAAGCTTGATAAAACTAAAGAAGAGCGAATTAAACTTTTAAGATAACGCTGTAAGTGATCTAAATAAATATAATTATTTAAACCTACTATTTTATTTTAAATAAATATTTTTCAGTACTATTATTTTACTAGTATAGTACTTGAACTAGAGTTCCCTTTGGCTGCTAATATTTTTTAAGCTCCGTAATTCTTTTGAATTTTCAAATAAAATTCTTACTTCTTGTAAGACACAGACAAATTTGTAATCCTTAATTTCTAATAAACGGTGACTATATCCCAATAAAAACCATTTTAAAGTTCATATTTACAAATAATTTTAAAAATTATAATTTATGATATTCACATACAAACACAAGGCTTCTAATTAAAATTCATTATATTCCGAAATTATATTTTAAAATATTACCTTGCCCTCAAATTCTCAAACTGTATATTATTTTAAAGACTCTATAATTAATTAATAAGTAGATCACAAACAAAGATTCCCAAAATTTTTTTTCCGTGCAAATATCGCCTTGAAAGTGTAAAGGGGGGCGGGCTGAGGGGGCGTGGCTTGGCGGAGCCGGCTGCACGTGATGCAAGAAGAAGAATGCAGTCGGACGAGCCCCTCTCCGATCGCCGATGGCCGATCTTCGCTGGGAGATCGTCGCCCTGTGCAAAATCGCCAGCCGTCCGTGAGCCGAGAGCCGGTTTTTCCTCTTTGTTGATTTTATTTTTATATATCAGCCTCTCTTTTTTATTGATTTTTGTTTGTGTTTTGTTATTGGGATCTTAATTTGTTTGATTACTTGGGCGGCTGCAGCAGCGGATCGAGACACACTTTCGAACGCCGAACTGCAGTTGGAGAAGCTGAACGATGACCGAGTGGGGCAGGCGGAGCAGGCGCGCCGTGTTGTTGGCCGAACGGAGGACAGAAGCGAACTGAATCGCTCAAGCAGCGCCAGAAAGCCAGAAGAAGCGGCGCCAGTTGCCAGTCGGCCAGCGAATGGCAGACTCGAAACGCTGCCGAGTCCCAAACCCACGAAGGCCGAGCGCACAGTCGCTCGATTGCTCCGAAAGCGTTGCAAAATTTATACATTTTCAATTAACTTTTGGTTTTAAATTTGATGTTTTTATAATAATGGGCAAACTTTCTATATTTTTCTTAATAAAATCTTTTTAAATATGTGTAAATTGTTTTACCATTGACTTTTTTTTAAATTTAAAATTTTTGGAGGACTCTTTATGAATTATAGACAAGATTTAAGTATCAGTATCTTCTTGTATTATCAGAATTTGCAATTGAAGCATAATACTCCAAAAATTATAAATACAATTAGTATAGAAATATGAACACAATAAAAGATTATTCAGCATGCTTTTAAAATTGTTACAATTAAACTATAACTTTACTGAATATGGGATATTATTTGGAAAAATTTCCTTGGCTAAAATAAAATAGCACCAAAATTTACAAAAAATTTAAAAGAAGTATAGAAATAAATGACACAGAACCCTGCATATATAATATACTAAAAATTATGAAGTAATGTTTCTTTTTTCAACATACTAATATTTCACCTTAAGGCAGTAATTAGAAATTTAAAAAAAATTTAAAATATTAGATATATATTATATATATTATATAAAAAAGAAATATATGTAATATTTTTTCTGCTTTGAAAAGCTTTTTAAATATCCTAATTTATCAAAATTAAATATATTCTTCAATTCAAAGACACGAATATAAACATTCAAAATAAGCTTTCCAAAAACGAGCCACTGTGCCCTGCCGAGTCCCCAATCCCACGAAGACCGAGCTCCCCAATCCGTACACGCGAGCAACATGTTGCCGGCGGACGGCAGCAACATCGCTGGCAACATGCGCCGAGCAGCAACTGCAACAACAGGTATTTCCCATTTCCCCGCCGACAACGGTGTGCAAATGATAAGGTGTTTTGGCACACGAAGGCTACTCCGCTGATAGAATAGACTCTGGCACACATACTTGCACTAATCCAAGGCATGGCATGGCCGCCTCCTCGCTGTTTGCCTTTCAATTAATTTAATAAGCCGGAAACGAGACGCGGCCGATAAGATTATCTACTTGGACAGGCCAGAAGGTGCCAGAAAAATATGTAAGCTACAAAGTGGATAAATAATACTGGGATCTGTAATTTAAATTTATTAAAATAATATGTAAGTACGTATTTTGTTGACAATAAAATAAAAAAGAAGTGAAAAAAAACTTATAATAGAATTTTCTATGATTGTTTTCTTATTTTCTAATAAGAATTTAAATGTGGTAATATATTATTATGATTTTATTCTTAAATGTATTTTATATTGTTTATATTTAAAGAGAAACACATACACATTTTCAAAAACTTTACTCATAAGAAATTTAAAACCAAGGAAAAATAGTATAGCCTTTAGGAAGCAAACTTATAGATAAGAGAAACAATTTTATCTTTTTTTCGCTAAAACTTCTTATTAAAAATATATAAAACAGTTTCTTTTGCTATCCTAAGCTCTAGTTTCCGTTCCACTTGAGACCTTTTCTTTCCGTGTGAGACTTGTGCACTTTCCCCCCCAGGAATGGTATTGGCCAATCATTTTTGTCGTTTTGTGAAATATTTGATTGTTTATGTTTGTCAAGCGCCAATAGAGAGCCAATAAGAACAACAATCAATGAGCGACTTCAGGTTCAAGTGTACTCAATTTACACGTGTGTCCTTGCCTTTGTTTTCCTGCCCAACCCCCCTCAGCACCACCCATGAGGCTCCTCCCCTATTGTGGCTTCGATTTTTGTTTGCTATATGCCAATTTAGCGGTATGTTTGCATATTTACTGTAAACACTGTCTAAATTAGGCGGAGATTTTCTCCCCGCCCCGGGGGACTTTGTAATGGAGTTTCCCCGACACCAGAGACAGACACATCCACAAATATGAATAGTTGCAAACAATTGAATTACCAGCTCGGAGGAATAAACACCTGTAACTAGATTATCGAAGCGCAGTGGGAAATTTAAGGGAAATCGTATCAAGTTGCAGAGCAATCGCCGAGAAAACGTACACAAAATTGTAATTGGTATTTACACTAATTGGTAGACAAATTCATAGAATAATTTGTTTGAAAGAAAAGTCTAAGATAATTGTTATAAAATTGAAAGGAAAAGGTTTAATGTGAAAGTTTTATAATTTGATTCCTGAAATAAGCAAAATATTTTACATGTTTTTGTGACATTCTTTCTAAACATGAATTGTGCATTTGTCTTTCATTGATTGTGGCCTTGTTCAAATGCCCAATTAAAATTAGTTGGTTTGTGTTAAAGTTTCGTTGGCTCATCTTCGGTTTATGGACAGGTAAGCAAACACATTTCCAGCTAAAGTTTTCTCAATGAATCAATATTCATAACAACTTTATTAGCCGTGCCAGTTGTTCAACTTGATTTAAGGCACTTATAGACTTAATTGTACCAGACGACGCTCTATCTATAGATCAGATAGAGTCGTAATTCATTCAATTGGCCACTTCAGAGCTTGGGCCTATCTAAACCATTCACTCTGCAGATTAGATAGTGCTTATTTTTTTGTCCATCGTTTGGTGATTTAGAGAGGAATGTCAATGAAAGAGGTTTTAAATTTAAGCTGCGTATAAATGTGCAGCCTCGTAAGAGAGCCTTCCTTTATGTTGATAATACTCTTTGTTCTTAATTTAAATAACTCAATAATTATTTTCCCTTGCAACTTTTATATTTATATAATTTTCCAAGACCATAATTGAGTAGCGCACTTAAATTTTATCACTAAAAGTTTCGATAAACCAATTAAATTCCAACTGGGATAGTAAATTCTGCAAAAAAAGGTAAACAACCTTAAGTGTGGCATGCCACACATTCACTGCTGTGAGGATTGTTTTACACTTCCAGTTTCGTTTTTTGTGCCCCACTTTTGCATCCATAATTATCGGAACTTAACCCTTGGCAAGTGCAACAAGCCCTGTGAGTGTCTGTGTGAGTGGGGAGGTCATTACCACCGGCCACATGCGTTTTGGGTTGACTTTGAGGGGAAGGAGAAGGAGTGGGATAAGAGGGAGCCAGGCTTTAAGCCATTGCTTATACGACAAGCGAAAACAAAACTCAAGTTTATTTTATTTTACTTGCCAGCCATGGCCCAACCTGCCAGAGGAGTGTGCTCCTCTTGGTCACGCCAGTAGCCCATACAGCTAACACCTACTCATACAGAGTCGCACAAGGGCACTGAGGGAAATATATAGAAATAACACTGGAAACTAAGTATTAAGTCGTAAGAAATAAGTGTCTCGCATAAATTATAAATCGTTATCATTTAATATTTTGGAATTGCCTAGCGGTATTTGATAGTGAGAACCTATTGTCTCTGTCTGAAACATTTATTGTTTAGTCGCTTTATTAGCTTTTACTTTATCAGAGTTAATTTAGACACCTTAATTTTGATTATAATTAAACTTTCTACCATTTTATTTTATAACAGGCTCGCCTATTTAAGCTCAATTTTACAATTTTGAGTATTAAGAAAGGCTTAAATTTTGATGTAAAAATGTTATCTGCTTTTATTTTTAAAAGAAATCATAACATAATATGGTAGGTAGGTTTTAGTGGTGATTATTAATGTTATTTATTTAAAAACATTTTCTGGACACTTAAAGTATTAAAATATAGTCTAAATGTAGGCCATACAATCCGAGCTTTGGGTGGTACATTAAAATGAATTAAAATCTGTAAATCGTTTCTGGCGCATATAAGTATATATTAATTTATTTTTAAATGTGTTTTTATTAGTCTGACATTGACTTTTATCTCTTGTTTCAAGTACATATTAGTGATTTTAATTATGCTTTGAAAAATTATAATCTTTAGATTAACATCATTATATATATACATCATTTAGGGTGACTTCAAATTCTAAATCATTTCTGTTGCCTAAATTTCTCTCTGTGCACACACACACAGTGGGCTATCGCGCATTAAGGACACTAACAACAACAATAACAACAACAGCAACATCAACAATAACAACAACAGCAACAATATCACCAACAGCAACAACGGTGAAAGTGGCCAAAAAGGTGTGAGAGTTGGGAGGAAAAAGATGGGGCGGCTCAAGGTGGGCGGCCGTGGGTGTGGCTCACTTGGCTTTTGTTCCTGCTTTTGCTGCTGCATTAGTTTGTGTTTGAACTTTGCAAGTTTTTGCCATCATTGCTATTGTTGTTGTTGTTACTATGGTTGTTCTTGTTAGTGTTGCTGGCACTGGCCACGCAGCAGCGCAACTGTTGATGTTTACATTTAGCGCTTGGATTTATGAACTCCGCATGCGGGGCACGTAGCATTGGACAATTTAAAGTTTAGCACACACACACACCCTACACACACGCAAGCAGACGCACCAAATAGGCCAAAATAGGGAAAGCCCCGTCGAGATGGGAAAGCGGCAAAAGGTCAATTGTCCTTTGGCTGGCAGGACAAAGGACCCACGACCAACGACCAACTCCTCTCCTCGTGGCATTCATTCTCTTCTTAAGTATTTACGCTTAGTTTATTTTTATTTGTTTAACGGCAATGAGTCCACAAAAGGCAAAGTCGGGAAATTAATGGACAGTTTGGGCAGAGTCGCTGTTATTACTCTGTTTGGGGAATCCTGTCGATTGCCTTAAATTGGGTGTTAAGGAGTTTGTGTGTGGGTATGTGGGTATATGTTTGTATTGGAAGGAATTGAAAAGGGATATTTACGGCTTTTGGACGGATTTTAAAAATTTAAGTTTTTTATGATCTTAGACTAAATATTTAAATATTGTGAGTATATAATTTTTAAAAAGGGAATTATTTACAAGAAAGATTTCTTGTCATAAAAAAATGCAGTGCTTTTCGCTTACATATTAAATAAATTGACACATGGAGGGTTTTTTTTATAAATAATAATAATAATATAAATTAAATTTAAATTATAATTAAATTTAATTAACATTTTTGAGATTTGAAAATCGGCTCACTGGCGTCATCTTTTGAGTTATAGAAACTGCAAATATTTTCCGCACTGCTATATCATGGCGCCACTGAGGTTCGCTGACTAACTGTAAAGCCAATGTAAATCGTTTGCTAGTTCAAAAGCCGAACACTTGGTTTTGAACGGAGCGCCACTGAGAATTTTCACGAAGTTGGTCTAACAAATTAAAATTAAAATTAACAAAGAAAGAAATTTATTAAATTATATTGAGCTAATTAGATTATGACTTATTATATTTATATTTACAAACTAAATTCAATTCTGTTATATTCCAAAACAAAGGCAAACTAAATTCGGGGAGCCAAAGTTTACATACCCTGGCGGATTGACAGAGCTTGTTTGTATTTGTTTATAGTTTTAATTTAACAAACCAGCATTTAATAAACTATATATTTTTTTGCGACCTAACATTTTTTTTAATATCACACCAAATAAAAAAAAATTATTATTTTCAATTCAGAAAGCTTTTCTGTGCTTCTTTATAATAAGTTAACAAAGCAGTCAATTGACTTTAAAATTTGAAAGAAGTATATATTTTTATTTTAAAATAGTTATACATTTTTGAAAAACTGCTTGACGGCCTCAGTCGCTCTGGCTTAACGAATAGTAATTAGAAATTTTATTTATTCTTACAATAATATTAATAACAAGGTATAAAAATCAACTGTTTATGCTGATTATGAATATATATGATCTACTCCCTTCAATGCATCGTATGGCTAAAATTATAATCGCCCCGAAAAAAATAAAATTATTTAAAAATACAAATAAGTTAAAGTTAAGTAATACCAATCGCCTTTTGAATTTTAATATATATTCATATATGATTTAAGCTCCAATACCTTCATGCCGTAGTTATAATAAACGCTGTGTATAAGGTAATTTCCATCAGGAACCGGAAGTACAGTGTTCAATAAATGATCTACATAGGTTATGGGCAGCTCTATATAAACGTCGTGCTGTAAACACAAAAAGGTATTGCAATTAAGTTAGTTTTCATCATCAGTCAGTTTGTCATCAATACTTACGTTGTAAGGGCAAGGATGGGTAACGTTTGAATAAGGAGCAATTAGTTCGTAGAAGAATTGTGTCACCTTATTCCTTTTGCCCTTGAGGAACTGACAGGCGTCAACGGTGAAATTGAAAAGAAACGGCTTATAGCCATTGAGTCTCTTGAACACCTCAACATGAACCTTAGATAGAAATTATTACATATATTATGTATCATTTTTTGAAAGAGAAGAATATTTCCTACCGTCACATTAGTCACCGGAAACTTGTAAACCTTTGACGCGAAGCTTGCGTATTTGTATGTACGATTTATAGATTTCAAGAAGCATTTTTCAACCGTCAATAATGATTTGTTAAAGGAAGTGCACTTCAAGTTGGTGAACTCAAACCTGGTGTGGGCCTGTAAGAGTGTTTATCAACAAGGATTGTGTTCAGCCAAGTTAACTTTGTACTTACTGCCAACATTGTAAACAATAAAATTATTGTAGCCATCGCTAAAGTTGACTTTAACACGGCCATGGCTCAATAGACAATGAACAGGAAAAATTGTTTTAAAAGTTGGTACTACTTGATGATTAGTTCTGGTAATTACTTATTCCAAATGGGCCGATTTTTGTTAAATAGTCTGAAAATTAGTCATTTCTGTATATACTATATAAAGTAATTACAAGTTTGATGAGTAAACAAACAAGCCAATTGTTATTAATAAATTATATTATTCTTATATATTATTATTGTTATTAATATATTATATTAATAATAGAATTTTTAAATTAAATATTATTTTTATTGAGTTTATCGCAACCATTATGTAATTTAATTATAAATGAATAAAATGTTTACTTTAACAAAAATGTAGGTTTATTTCAAAGCTAAATATAGATACATAAAAATGGAAAGCGAAATAGTGTTAAAATAAAAATATTATATTTAAAACGCAAGATTACAATAAAGGTTAAGAGTATATCTGTCAATATATATGCACGTAAACCTTTACCTCCGCAATCGGTATCGTATGCGTAGAAATATTGGTGTGAACTAGGTAATATCCCTCGGGGACTGGAAGTACTTTGGACAATAAATGATTGAGATGGCTTATTGGCAGCTTTTCCACATAAATGTCGTGCTGTTAATGTTTAAAATTAATACATATACATAATTTGATTATTATTTTACACAGAAAACTTACAGTGTACGGACAAGGGTGCATTATGTTCGAATAGTTTGCAAATGTTTCAAAGAAGAACTGCGTCACCTGATTCTTTTTTCCCTTCAGGAACTTGCAGCCATCAACGGTGAAGTTAAAGAGAAAAGGCCTATAGCCATTGAGCTTCTTGAAAACCTGAACATTGAGCTGTAATATAAATATGATTTAGTAAATTTAATTAAAAGAAATTGAAGCATCAACATACTGTTACATCCGTGACTGGAAACGTGTGTATTTTTGTCCTGAAGTTTAGATATTTGTATGATCGGTTCACAGATTTCAGGAAGCACTCATCGATGTCCAATTGCTTTTTGTCCAAGGTAGTACAGTTGAAGTTTGTAAACTCGAAACTACAAAGGACCTGTAGTAAAAAATACATAAACTATAATTATTTCAGAACTAATCTATGTAGTTACTCACGTTGACAGCTGTAAAAATGGTTAAAAATATTATTAGGAGCATCGCTAATGTTGATCTGAACACTGCCATGGCTCAATTGTTATTGATCGAAGTAAAGTGATTTTTAATGTTTGGAATATTTTTGATGATTATTTTTAGTCATTAGTAAGAATAGAGTGATTGCAGATTAAATTAACTATTGGAGAAACTAATTACGTAAAGTTTCAAGTTTAAATCAAGTTTTCATGAAGTTTTGATTGTTGATTTAGGACTCTTAATAAACGCGAAAATATACTTTAAGATCTAAAATTGGTATTTTTAAATTGGAATAAACACTGTGAACGCAGTAAAAGCCTTCGGGAAAGGGCAGAACATCGGTTAGTATATTATTAATGTAGCTTATGGGCAGTTTTTCCACATACACATCGTGCTGTAAATAAAAAATGTTACTTGTCATCCATTAAGTTCCTACAATTCTTACATTAAACGGGCAAGGATGGTTTATATTTGAATAGGGAGCATAAAGATTAAAGAAGAACTGCGTCATCTGATTCTTGTGTCCCTTGAGGAACTTACAGCCATCGGCGGTAAAGTTAAAAAGAAACGGTTTATAGCCATTAAGTCTCTTAAGAACCTGAACCGAAACCTATTAAAAAGGGATATTAAGACAGAAGTGGAGTCAAGAAGATAACCTACCGTAACATCAGTGACTGGAAACTTGTACACCTTTGTCCGGAAGCTCAGGTATTTGTATGTCCTGTTCACCGATTTCAGGAAGCATGCTGCCACATCCATTTTGGTCGTGTCCAGCGAGATACAATTAATGTTGGTGAATTCAAAGTGACACGAAACCTGGGTAAAATTTTAGCATCTATTTTCATACAATCTATCTAATTACTTACACCGAATATTGTAAGTGCAAATGTTATTAGGAGCAGAGCTGAGTTTGATATGAGTGCGGCCATGGCTGAATTAGTATTGAACAAAGCGAAATGTTTTTTGGCGATTAAATGCGATTAGTTAGTCATTAATCTGTATGGGGTTTATATATATGTATTTTTGGGTACCCTGTACTTATTGAATTATATAAAGTATACTGATTATTTGCCAGGTACGAAACAAAGTTGTTCTCTAAATAGAATATGTATCAATTAAGTCAGGAACTTCTAAGATGCTCTTTATGAAATGATAACTTCCCTGAAAGAATGCAATGCCTTTTGACAACTGACAGACACTTAAATACAGTACTTATCCTATTCCTTTCCATGAATTTCTATTATATACACTTACATAACTATAATTTAAGCTCCTTATCTGGTCATAAAACACATTGGCTCAGTGGCCATCCTACGGTCCGAATCAAAGAGATTATTGTACTAATTTTATGCACAAGCCGGAATTAATTGTTGGATTTCACCAGCCCCGTTGGCCGTATCAGCAGGTTGACACTCTCAATTGACTTGTAGGTTGTTTGGGCCTGATTATCTACCTGCTTTCCCCGCACTGCCTCCGCTCCTAACAAATTGAGGCGATTAGAACGTTAATTGCGGGGCGTAAATCTGGCCAAGTGACGCCCCGTCCGCATCACAACATCCATCAGGCCGGGCCGAAACTAAAACGAGGCTAGCAGCCGTTTTCGGCCAGGATTTACGAGCCACATTAGACCAGTGTTCGGAGCTGGGAGCTGGGAGCTGCAGTGCCATGGAGTGGCCTGGCTTCGAGTGGACTAGAGTGGAGTGGAGTTCGCCTGGCCGGTTATTTTGGCCTGCTCATAAGCAAATTTGAGGCAACAAGTAGCCAAGTCGAGCGCTCCATGGTTCCAGTTTTGGCCAGGGGCCCCTTTAACCCCCTTAGCCCCCAAAGCCCCTCTTGGCCCCTGCTCAGCTACCAACTGACAATGTTTACGGCAGCGTTGACAGTTTAAATCGCTCTGTGCTCGTATATTTTGACGTTTTACAGCTCGTGTGTTTCGAGGCTGTGTGAGTGTGTGTGTGTCGAATGGCCACGGCACTTGTTAGCCTGGCCGGGAATGGCTTTCTGGCCATTGCCTAGGCCCAGGCGCTAAACGTGAGAAAGATGCCTTTGCCGACGACGTCGCGACGCTTTCTGGATCATTACGCGACCCCGTCTATGGGCTAACAATGAGCGCTTGAAGAGCATTCGGCCATTCGGCACTTGACTTGCCCACACAAAAGATACTCCTCAAGACAGGGAGGTGGAAGTTGGAGATGCATGCAGGGAGAGAAATGTATGGTATAAAATTCCTATTTAAATAAAATGCAATATGAACCAATTTTAATTTAAATTTTATCATATATTCATAATATATAAACTTAGATAAAAGAAGCTTTAGAAACTATAGCTGTGGGTGTTTAAATAATTAATTAAATAATCACTGAAGCTCATTGGTTATATAATTTAAGGCAGAGTTGCCCTTACATGAATCCAAGGACCAAATCCTTTCGGCTTTGCCGAACGATTAGAGCCGAAGGTGTGCCGAAGAGTTGCCGAAGCTCCAATAACAAGTAGCGTCTTATTTTATTTAAAAATATAGTAGTAAAAAAGCTCAAACTTAAATTCTTGATATATAAGTTAATAGTTTAAAAAACTGTATATTTTAATTTTATTTTTAATATTTTCTCTCCGTGTAAATATCTTCGGTGACCTTCTTTGGGGCTGGACCCTGATTTAATCGCCACTGCCCAGCAAATAGCCGAAACACAGAAACCCCAAAAAACAAATAGTAGAAAAAATAGATCCAAAATAAAAGGAGGGACGGCCGAGAAGCGCTTTTCGTGAGCGTTAAAGTAGCATTGGAATACAAAGATGATCTGTAGCAGTTCACCGTCGTGCGAGAGGGACGCCGCTAGCCGGTCCAGCGGCAGAGGGAGCGAGAGCGAGCGAGAGAGAGAGTGGAGTGCGTAGCAAGCACTCGATCAACAAAAGGCATCACTTGGATGTCGCCTCGAGTGGCTCCGACTGTGGCTGTGACTGCGACTGTGGTCGTGGAGTGCCGGAATGAACTACAAATACACAGATACTCGCCACAAATAGGGTGTAAATATTTGCATTCTCTCTCCCTCTAGCACGGCCTCTCGCCGTCCCTCTCTATTTGGTAAATCAAATCAAATACCTGTCAGATTAGAGTGTACACTCGCCTCAGGTGCCTCAGGTGGCTGTTTGAATGGGATGCTGGCGATGGATGATGGCCCGGTGATGGTGTGCCGTGCTGTGGGTCAGTGTCAGAACAGAAGGGAATGTAAAGTTTACAAAGGAAAAGTTTGAAGCAATTTAATGAAAAACAAAAAAAAATTGATAGTGAGAGTCAAAGAGCAGGTGTATGGATATAGGGCAGAGGTAGTGATAGACAAAAGGAACAACAATTCTTTGAAAAGCTCTAATTAGGCCCTGATAATAATTCTTAAATTTTTCTTAACTTAACAACTTAATTAATTAACTAACAAATTGATCAATTCACCCTCAAACATTTATTGAATTTCAAATTTTGTATTCTTAAACAATTGGATTATGGATATTGGAAAAGGGAATTGTACAATAATTCTTTGATAAGCTCTAATTAGTCCCTGAAAATTATTCATAAATATCTCCAACTGAATAACTAAAAAATTAAACAAAAATATGATAAAATTAACTTCAAAGGTATATAAATAATACAATTTTAAAAATGTTAAAGAAAAGGTTTATGGAAATGGGACAGAAGAAAGGTAAAACACTTTGAAAAGTTTCAATGAGACCCTAAAAATTATTCATAAGATTTTCTTATGGAATATTAAACTCTGAAAACTCAATTAATTTAAGAAAATAAAAAAATTGTCTAAAAAAATTTTATAAATTACACTTTTTTAAAGTTTTGAACATCGGGTTTATGTATAATGGGTAGAGGAAAAGGTAAAAGGATTCTTAGATAAACTCTAATTAGTCCCTGAAAATTATTTATAAAATGTCCCCAACTGAATAACTCAATTAATTTAACAAAAAATGTATTAAATTACCTTTTAAGGTTTATAAAATATTGTTTTTCTTTTATATTTTAAACAAGTGAAGATGATTGATTGACAGCATATCAAAAAGTGAGAGTAAAAAGGGGTATTCAACGAAACGATATAAAGACTCCAAACCCATTATGCGTAACGCATCTTTTCTCAATCAAAGTCATACATAATTTTTCCACAACCAGTTACTTAGTGGCTTAATTCCTTGGCAATAAAATATAATGATTTCTCTCAGCCAAATAGCTTTGTTACACCTATCTATCTCGCACGCAATTCTCCAATATTCTGTTAAGTCCTCCCTCCCTCTGGAAATACCAAGCTCCTATTCAATTAATTCTACAAGATTCTCAACAAATTGTTTCATAAATAAATGCATCATTCATTCCATTTCATCATCATCACGATCATCATCTGCCCTAGTTCCTTTCACGACTCATTTACAATTCATTTATTAGTGCAGCCCGGCAGCCCATGTTCGTGTTCGAGTTTTCACTGAATAATTAATTTATTTTAATTTGTTCGCGCGCTCGCAGCAAACATTTCTGTAAGTATTTCCAATTATCGAATTGGTAGCTGGAAATTCTTATATTTCTGTTAACCCGTAACCTTTCTGTGGCACCGTTGACAAGCGGCTGCCGCTGACAGCAGTTGTTGCTGAACCCAAACGCCCAAATGGTCATCGATACTCCAACTCGGCCGGCGGTGTCTAGTCCCATTAATGAGTTCTTGTTGCCGCTGCTGTGCTGGATGTTGCTGCTGTTGCTGCTGCTGCTGTTGTTGATGTTGCTGCTGTTCTGGCTTCTACACAAAGTTCAAGCCGGCGACAACAACAAGTTCATTATTGCCAACTCATCACGAGCGAGTGTGTGTGCAAGTTGGTAAGACCTAAGACGGGACCTGGCCACTGCCCATGGTTATTGTTGTTAATGCACAGCAAAAAATATATCATTTAATTTATAAAAGGAAATATAAACCTACGAAGAAAAATTAAATGCATTATAAAATGTAGGGTACGTTAGTAGAAACCTATTAATAAAGATAGAAAACTTCATAAACAAACTCTTTGAAATGCCTTTTATTTATAGTATTTATAATATGGTGGTAGATACCTATTAAGAAAAACGGAATACTTATATACAAACTTGTTGAAATATTACCTTTTAAAATTATGCATCATCTACCTTTAATTGTTATATAATAAAAGAACATAACTAATATCTGTATAATATTTAGAAAAAATATAAAAATATCAATAATATCCCCGCTTAAAACAGATAAATTAAACATTAAAAATATAATATTTTCCTCTTTTAATCAGTTTAAAGACATCTTAAGCCATCTCAAATTGACTTTAAATTAATAAAAATAAAAAATATACAATTGTGCCTGACAAAACCAACTATTTCCAATTATTAATAGCTAGTTAACCAGTTAATTAATAATTCGAACTAAATTATTCATGGCTTCTTGCAGTGTTCTGCTCTTACCACTGCAGCGTTCTTGTTCCCAAGCCCAGAACCTATAAGTAACCAACAACGGCCACGGCGACGACGACGACGGCGGCTTTAACTGACAAGAAGCCGGATTATTAATCGACGTTTAATTAATTTATAACCAATTAAGCAGCAACATAATGCGGCAAGCGGCAAGCGACAACGACAAGAACAGAACGGAATGGGGCACAACAAAAACAAAAACGCGGCGGTGGCGGTGGCAGCTCCTGAGGGGGGCCTAGTGGGGGCTGCCGAAGGGGGTGGTGCATATAGACCAGAGTGAGTGAGTCGTAAATGCCAAAACTCGTTCTAAGCTTTTTTTTGCTTGCCCCTGGCTGCGGCCTGCGGACTACAAAAAAGAATTAGCCAGGCTTAAGTTTTTGCTCTTGTGCTGTGGCTGGGGGCGGCCGGGGATATATGCTATATATCTAGATATCCAGATAGAGAGAGAGAGAGGGAGAGTGCAGGAAAAAAGCCAATGTCACAATTTATGGCATTGTTGAGGCAACATGCACCTGCAGCAACAATGAAGCCGCTGCCGCAGCAGCAGCAGCAGCAGCCTGGCGGCGGCATGTTCACTGATCAGTTGTGATTTCTTTTTGCTGCTCGCGGGAAATCCTTATAAGCAAAATATGTTAACGAAGCATGAAAAGCACAAAAATTAAATTAAATCCAATACGAGTAAAGCAAAAAATTAGCCTACACCAGATAGGCCTTTCTAAAAAGCAAAAACAATTGAGCAATCTCCCCCAGAGTCGTCGTCGTCGTCGCAGTCGCAGTTGCGGAATCAGCGGACGTTTCGATTCCTATTAACACATTAGAAGACCACAAAGCCAGGCACCGCAGGAGAGCACCACCACAGCCACAACCACAGTCACATCGCACCGCTCAAATCACGCACCACCGGGCGAACGTCAAGGTTTTGCAGCTGTCAATAGCAACTCCCGCCGTTTGATCAAGTGAACCAAATTATTGTTTATATCCTTTAAAGATCGCGGGGTAACTCGGATCCCCGATCCGGCTGAGAGCGTTGCCTGGGAAATCTGGGCTTATGGGGTAGATCGATGGCGGATAATAAAATACAGTTAAAAGGCCTTAATTGAATTTTGTTTCTTACTATGTTGTAATAAAAAATGAGGACTATTTGCAAGGAAATGTATCGTTTGATTAAAATAACATTGTTTTTAGCTGTTATTTTTAATATACAAATAATTACAATAGAATAAATTTGAGTGAATTGAAACTTTTCAATCTAAAATCCGAAGAAACTTAACAGCATTCAACAAAAATGTATTCATTCTTTTCTATTTTTTCATACATTCTAAAAGTTGCCTTAATAAAACTTAGTTTGATATTTTCAAATAGCTCCTCTTTGGTAATTTTTATATTTTTTGTAACGAATTCCATTTTATAAAATCCGCTTATGAAAAACTTCATTATCTATTAATATCCTTGAATTTATATTTTAAGATAAATTCCCAGTCTTTGTAATTTTTGTATAAACTCATTGATATTGTAAATAATATATGAAAACCTACCCATTTTTCGAAGTTGTACATTATTTAACAACATTTTCTGCTCTTTATCAGCTCTTAAAACACTTTTTTCAAAACTGTTTCCATTATAATTTTATGACTGTAACCTGCCTTGCCATATATCCTTAACAAGACTTTCACAGCTAACTTAATCATATTTTACCATATCCTTTTGCCCCATAATTTCCACTATATGATCACCTCCAGCTAACTCAATGTCTTGCCTCACCCTTTAACCATTTGCACCTGTTAATTTCAAATTACCAGGTAAGATATCCTGCACCTTTTGGCTTGCGGCAGGAACCGCACCTCCACTCTGGGTTTTTACTTCCTGAATACCTTACTAATTGCCAGTGCGTTTCGGTTCTTAGGGTATTACCACCATAAGCTTTGGCCAATTGGTCAATGGATCTTGGTCAGATCTTGGATCTTGAGTCGACTTGTGGCAAGTTGTGAGTGAGTGGGGAAGTTGCTCTGTTTTGCGGACGTTGCGGTTGGAGTTGGGGCTGCGGCTACCGAGGCTGCTGGCGCTGCAGTCGCCGTCTCAGTTAGCGCCAAGATTTATGTGATCCTTAAGATTTATTGGTTTACGGCATTGTTGTTGCAATAAAAAACAACAACATTCATAAATTATCATTAAACGTTTAAATGTGACGCAGCATCAGGGGCAGCGCAGCAGCAGCTCTGGGGGCATGCTGCACGCTGCACGTCGCTCGCTGCGCGTTGCTAGTTGCAAGCTTAGTTCTTGGTCCGAGGAGAAAGAGAGAGAGACTTTTGCTATCTTTATAATGAGCCAAATGACATATTTATTTGTTGTTGCTGCAGGTACCTAGATGTTGCAGTTGCAATCATCGCTCAGGCCGCATGCAATTTCTTTTGGCCCGCGGTCGCGTCGCCGTTGCAGCCACGGAGTCTAGACACATGGCGCACCAGAGGTGACAGTTGATTGTCATTGTTGGCATATTAAAACAGGCTCACCGTCTGCACGCGCCGCCAACGATGGGCTGGGTTTTCTGGGCCCACTTGCTGACCAGGCCCAGCTACCACTCGACCCAGCCAAGACGACGGCTAAACGGCGACAGCCGCCGACCGAACTGACAATTGACACTCTTGGCCGAGTCCCCCGCACCCGTCGAGGGTCTCCCTTTTCTGCAGGTTTTTCACCAGTTACTCGTACCACAAACTTCACTCGCCAATTTCGTATGCAATGTGTGCCTTTAGGGCCTTTGAGGAGGCCAAGTACTGCTAGTACTGCCTGGCGAGAGGTTCACACAGCGTAGATCTAGGATCTGCGACACAATCTGGGCCTTGTCTGGGGCAAGGATACAAAAAACAAAAGCCACAATAGTCAAGTCCACGCAATAAGCAAAACAAACAAAGGGGAAACAAGTTATTAAACAGGGACAGGGCGATGGGAAAATAAAAAGGGTGGAACTTAAATGAAAAAGTTTTTTAACATTAGAAGTGTATATAATTTTAAGACATTTTCAAAAGTAACTTTAAAAGTATATACCTTTAGGACATAACTACATTTTATTTATTTATATGTAGCTTAATTTAATGTATCTTCCCATGGTATTATAATTCTATTCAGAAGCTGGAAGAAGAGGATTCATTTCTGACCTAATAAATCATATATATTCTTGATCAGCATCAAAAGTTGAGTTGATTTAGCCATTAAATGTACACCTTTTTGCCATAGTTATGAACGATTTTTACACAAAGGTATATAAACTTCGGCTTTCTAAAGTTAGCTTCCTTTCTAGTTTAATTAGAATTTCCTGCAACTAATATAAGCTATAGATAAATAAATAAATGAAAACAAAAATAAATTAAAATTAAACTAAAATACAAACAGTTCAGTTATTTGCCTCTTACTTTACAAATAAAATAAATAATAAATGTTAATAACCGCAATTAGAACAACATTCAAACAGCCTAATAAAAGTAGTTTGGAGCCCCCTGTGCCCCCTTTGATCTGGCGACGCCACTGCCAGATCCAGCAGCCTCACGATCCAAGCAGCCAGCCAGGCCATGGCCAATGCCCGTTGGCCAGAAACAAAAGTGCGTTAATAGCCAAGACACACATGGCAAATGTGCACCGCCTCCTCCCACTCCGGTGAGAGGAGTCCCGACTCCGACTATGACTCCGACTACGTCCCCGACTCCGGACAAGCAGCTAACGCGCCTTTTACAAATTTTTATTGAAAAATATTAAATTCTCATTAAGGCAGGAGAGGCCGGAGCAGGTTCCCAATTCAGGCGTCCAGGCAGCATCTCCTCCAGCTCTTTCCTCTTGATTTTTTGTTGTTTTTCTTGGCTCCACCAAACTCGAACCACGAACCCGAACCGAAGTTGGCGCGCGCTCACATGCGCCGATAGACTCGCTTAGATAAAAGATGATTTATGGGTTTTATGGTGTGATGGGAATTTTAATTTCCAGCATTTTTGCTTAACAAAATTAAACATGGCCGGGCTGGGCCGGGGCCAAGGGGAGATCGAAGCGAAGACAGGCGGCTTGCCTGTATTTGGGACCCGGCAATTGTCAAATGAGGCGACCTCCTCCGGACGATTCCATTTTTAATTGAGCCAAGCGCACAGCATGTACCTCAGGAGCAGCGAGCACCGAGCAGCGAGGCAACGTGGCAACGTGTCCATTATGCTCACTCACCTGTAAAATAAATGGCAAAACTGCCAAACACTTTGGCCAACTGACAACTGCGCTGCCCCGGCATCATCGTTCCAATTTAATGCCGACTCCGTCTCCGTCTCCGTCTCCAGAGGGGCTTCCAGAAGACGGGGGGCACCCACTGCTGTGATCTCCGAGGTCTTGCGGCCCGTTCGTTTACCGTTAGGTGTCAAAGATTTCATGCCCCATGTCGCAAACTAACGACACACAATCGATCACAAATCAAACGGACAGAAGCGGCAACCTCAGCGGCAGCAGCCCGCAGTTGCCGCCGTTGCGACAGTCATCCAAATGTGTCTCAAAAATCAGGCCGCGGCCAATGCAAAGCCGTTTCATAAATTGCACATGACCTGGCGACCAGCAGCTCCAAAAACTCCATAAAGACCCGATCTCAGCTTTGCTCCATCTCCACACATCCACTGCCACATCCAGCTCCTTCTGCAACTGCAACTGCAGCAGCCAAAAGGCAGCAGAAAGGCATAACAATAAATTAAAAATGGATGTCGATGGCCATGAGCACACGCAAACAAATTTGTTAAAGTTTAAATTTTTAATATAATAAATAATATGTTACGGTTTAATTTAGCTGGAAAAATTGATTACTTGAGCAAATAATTTAAATGAAATACGTTTTAAAATTGAAATGCTTCAAAAACAAATATAAGAAGTAACCATAAAAGCATTGTTTCTTCTTCTAATTATAGAGAAACACGAACAAGCCATATATTTCATAGAATATACTTAACTTAAAGACAATAAAATAAATGCTGCTTTTAATTTAAATATTTAATATGAAATATTTAATATAGTTTATATAATTTTATACACCTTAACTCCTTATTTATAATTCGTTCATTTTTGAATATTTAAAATCCAATAAATAATATACATAATAAATAAATAATATAATACAATAAAAAATATATATAATAATACATCTTAAGTTCTTATTTTCAACCTTTATTTAACTGAATCAATTTTTTTTCTCTGCTGGGCCAAAGTCAGACCGAAAGATCCAAGTTGCAAACTGAAAACCAACAGTCTTCGAGACTCCTTCAATTGCTGGCCGGTCGATTTGGTTATTGGAGCGCTTTCTGTCTGATGGACAGCTGCCGACAGCCGGAGCCACACATAGTTACCGCTCCCAGAGCAGCCCATCCGCTTAGTCCTCCTGCTCCTCCCACTCCACCGATCACCTGGAGACACTCATTGATGGACAGCATTTACTGGCTGCATCGCAAGGCGACTTTATTGGTTTTTAATGAGCAGCGGCTGTGATTTCATAGCTTATCTAAATGTATTCAGTTGATATTTGTCCACTGGGTGGCTTTGGGGTATGTGCGATATAATGAAATCACGGATCATGAGTCGTAAACTATTGGCAACGTTTATGGCACAAAATCTTTAAGATAGCCAGGTTTTTCAATTACCCATTTAATGGGGGAAATATGGCAATATAAAGCTACTTATTTTATGTTCAATGGAGTTTTAAATAATTGATTTGCATAAAGAATATGATTTATGGATGCATCTGCTTTTTATATTGAATTTTATTTAGACAAGTTAATAGATTTCCAGCATTACTTACCTTTTTCTTTGTAAACTTTCCTTAATTTCTATGAAATTTTTCCCAAGTTCCCATGTAATTCCCCAAATTTTTCTTTTTTCGATTAGCCTTTGCCTTTCGGAATTGACCAACTCTGGCTGCAGGGCATATTCAGCGTCGATCAGTGTTAATTAAGGCACCTTCTCACTTTATTTACTTTTACTCATTTGCATATGCGTTTGGGTCATTAAACCTGACCTCCCCAGTCCGCCACTGGCATCCACCATCCTCCCCGGATCGCAGCGAGTGGAAGCCACACTATTGACCTGACCCAAGGCATATTAATTAACCCAAAAAACCGGTCTGTTATATTTGTCTAACCTTTATGCTAAACGCGGTGACGGCAATAGCAGTAGTCGCTACTGTCGGCGTTGGCTCGTATTCGGTTATTAATTTACCAATAAATTGCCATGGCGTATGCGTAATATTTCACAATTGTGCCTTAATGACCGAGAGCGTTATTCATGCACTGATTTCCGCTGCAGGTGTCATCCAATCGAATCCGCAGTCGCAACCAGTTATGCGTATTAGCCGGGTTCCCGGGCCCCATGATCCAGCCCCGATCCAAGGCAGTTCCGAGCTCCAAGCTCCAAGCTCCGCAGCTCCATTGCTCCCAGCTCCGGCTTTTCGCATTGAAATTACAAATGACGAGAAATTTGTCATCTTTATTATTGCAAACAACGCGCAGTTGCCCGTTGCCAGTTGCCAGTTGCCAGGTTGCCAGGTTGCAAAACGACAAACGACGACAATGCTCCCCTGGACAATTGTGAGTGCGTGCCTCTTGTGTGTGCCTTGTGCCTTGTGCCTTGCCACAAAAGTCGGCTGACAACTTGCCACACATTTCCGAGCAGGCAGGCGGCGGCGGCGGCGGCGGATGGGGACTGTATCCAGACCCAGGGGCAGTTGTGGGTTAACAGCAGCCCCCATTGTGCGCCAATTGATTTTTCATTCAAATGAAAATGGCCAGGCGGCTTTCGGCCAGGGAACGCGTAATGAGCACGGCCAAGGCTTCCTCGCTTATGGTACAAAAAAGTATTTGCTTTTCTTTTATTTCTCAAAAATAATACAACTTGTTTTGCTTTTGTGTCTGTGTGTGTGCTAAAATCTATGATGACAGTTGGTATGAGGCAAATTGCCATTGGGGCTGGGCAGGGCGTACAGTGCGTTACGGAGCTGTAAGTGAGTTTACTGAGCTGGTTGGTGAAATATGCATTTTCTATAGGCATTAAGGCACAATGTTTGTATTCTTTACAGTATTTAGAAATATAAATATCTGTTTTTATTGATATTACTTGTTAAATTCTTGCCTTTCTCTTTCGGTTCAAGTTTATTCAAGACTTTTTTATAGGCCAGCTTTTTAAGGCCTTCCCCTGCTCAACTCCTCTTGGCCAAAATCCCCCAGTTAACCAGACTGTCACATCATATGCGTATAGTACAAAATGTATAAAATAGCCTACAGATGAGAGAATTTCTATATATAAATACATAGATACATATGTATATAAATATTGCTTTGCTTGGCTCTTTCAGATTTTATGTTTTTGCCTCTTTTGTTTACAATTTTCTACTTAACAACCAATAAAAATTCATCTAAAATTAGTTAAATTTTCCACTTAACCAACTAGGCTGTAAATGTTCCTCTAGATCTATGTACACGCAAGTTGCTAGCACCAATCCAAAACTATCTGCTAGTGTAATGTATATTTAACTATGTAGATACTTCTAAGAGTAGTAGGTTTAAAAATCCCCTTTGTTAACTTGGCTTCTGAAGGCAATTGTCTCTCTGGGCCCAGAAGGTGAAAAATTTTACAAATCTTTCGCGGCCCAGAACTAAGACTACAACTACAACTACAAGTTGGGCTTTGAGCCCGCTTACCATAAGAAATTGAGCTACTTAAGCGATACGGATATATCTGGTCGCGTGAAATGTGATCGATGGAAGTGATTCGGGTGCATATAAATAGAGGCGAGAGGCTCCTCGGATGAGTATTGTGTCCCCGGCTATGTGTGGAGTAGTGTATGGCCTGGCTGGCAGTTCCCGTTCCCGATTCCCGGATCCGATCCTCAGTGGCGGCGCATGTGCAGCGACAGGTGGTCCGAGCGGCTGAAGCTGCGCGTGCACAGCTGGCAGCGGAACGGCTTCACGCCCGTGTGCTTCCGGTAGTGGCGGGTCAGCTCGTCGGAGCGGGCGAAGCGCCAGATGCAGCCCTCCCACGTGCACACGTACGGCTTCTCACCTGTGGATGAATGCCAGATAGATACGAGTGGTGAGAGGCGGTTCAGGGTTCGCTTAACAGGGCACTCAAATACCAAATACAAAGTATTCTTAATTAAAAGCCCCCCTTGGCGCTCACCTGTGTGCGTCCGCTTGTGCGCCTTGAGGTGCGAACTCTTCGTGTACACCTTGTCGCAGCCCTCGGTGTCGCACTTGTGTACCTTGCGGTTCTTGGAGAGATCATTGTAGCCGCCGTTGGCCGCCGAATCGGAGCAGGAGGAGGACCGCCCGAAGGCGGAGGCACCTCCGCCAAAGTTGATCCCGCTGAAGCTGCTGCTGTCCTTGCGCGTGGCGCCCAGGGCCATGCCACCGAAGGCGGGATTGAGGGCGGCATGCGGAGAGCCCGATCCCGCGTAGCTCTTCCAGCTAGCCGAGGAGGAGGAGGAGGCGACGCCGGTCAGGGACTTGGAGGATGCACTGCCCCCGGTGGGGGAGGTCTTCCGCGAAGTCTGCGTGTCGCCGAACTTGTAGGGATTTTTAAACAGGCTCAGCAGCGAGAACTTGCGGTCGTAGTCCTGCATGGTGCTGGCACCTGCCCCAGATCCTGCACCCGCTCCCGCTCCAGATCCTGCGCTGCTGCTGCTGCCATTGTTGTAGCTGCAGCTGTTATTGTTATCCTCCTGCTTGCCACTGATCCTTCGGTAGGTGAAGAAGAATGGCGAGGCCGCGAAGAACGGCGAGAATGGCAACTTGGACACGCCGGAGGCATAAAGCTGTTGCTGCTGCTGCTGGTGCTGGGTGGTCTGCTGGTGGTGGGGCAGCCTGGCAAAGGCCCCCAGCGATGCGGCGCTTGCGGAGGAGCCCGCTCCAAAGCCCGCGGATGAACCGCTTTGCTTGCCATTGCTATAGCCATGATTGTGTCCAAGCGCCTTGGTTGCTGGCGAGGACTTGCAGCTGCCACTGCCACTGCCACTGCTGCTGCTGCCGTGCGAGGTGCTTGCTGCAAGATTAAAAAAAAATAAACGAAAAACCATTTGAGATTCGGTTAACAAAATGCACAAAATACTCGGACACAAAATGGCCAAAATGGCGGGGCCGACTTTATGGCCGGCAATGCCTAATGAGACTCGTAAATGAACCGCTAACTGATCGAAGCTACCAACCAGAAACAAGCCAATCAGGCTAAGTAAATAGACGAACAGCGGAATACTCTGGCTGTGATTGATCTTATATAGGGAATTTTGGTTGTAACTCAAGGAGACGATCTTTAGGAAATAATTCATAGTAGATGAGAATTTGGCTTATTAAATATAAGAATTTCTTTCTAAAAATGCCTATTAAATGTAGAGATTATGGGAACTTTAATCTAGTTATTTACATAGTTTCTTTTTCATGTATAAATAAAGTTTTCTAAGTTCATTAAAATAAATTATATATAGCATACAAGTAAAATTACTTAAAAGTTATTTAGAAAACTCATCAAATATATAAGAAATATATTTTAAAATGCCTCAAAATATAGACTAAGTAAAGACTTAGAGGTTTGTCTCTGAGATACCAAAAATGATGATTAAATCCTTGTGGCAGGGTATTGCAAATAAAGACTGATCTCCGAGGGGTGCATAAGGGGGCGGTGGAAAGATATTGGCTTGTCGGTTGAGAGTCTTTACACAATTTCCTAATTTCGTTCGGCCGCCTCATTGCATCAAAAACGTTTGCATGTCGCGTATTTTATGGCCGTCGGACGGCCCAGACCAGCGGACAGAGGAGAGCCTTGGCTGCTGATGTGGATGGGGATGGGGATGTGGATTTGGACTTGGACGCCGAGCTAGAGTCAGAGTGAGATTCAGATTCAGACGGACAGCGAATCCGTGCAGTCGTGATCCATTTAACCTGTACTCGGTGCTCCAGACGACGACTGCCACTTTCGGCTGCCAGTTGCAGTTGCAGTTTCTGCCGGGACAAGTGTGTCGATTTTGGCGCCCGCGACATCAACATCAATTGCCAGCAAAAACTGCAACAGCAGCTGCTGGTGTTGCCACTCTTAACCCCCTACTGCCCCTCGAGGTCCCACCAGACTGAAGGGTGCTCCGCTGTGCAAACAAAAAGCGCTGTGAAGTCTGCTCAAGTTTGCCACTCCACTTGTGTTGGGTCAAGAATCTGTTTACGTTTTTTCTTAAACGGATTAAGGGGACAGTAGCTCTTTGCATTCTTTATTATAAGGACTATACTATGGTTTTTTATTTGTTTTTTTAATCCTTGCTGTACTATAAATAAGGTCAAAAAGTTTGCTAAGCAGTGAAGGAGTCATTTCCGACCATATAAATCATATATATTCTTGATCAGCATCAACAGGGGAGTCAATTTAGCTGTGTCAAAAAAAAAAAAAAATTTCCAAAATTTTTTCAAAATTTTGATAAGGGGTTACATCGTTAAAATTGTCAAAAATTCTAAATAAATTTTAATCTCCGAAATTGTAAATGCAGCATGCAGATTTCTTAACCTAATTAAAACTAACAAAGAAAAGCTTTCCGAATTGAAATTAATGCTGTTTTGGCTTAGATATGATAAATTATAAATTCCAAATCATAACCCAACTGCCAAATGTAAGGGAATACAAAATTCGGCTTCCCAATAATTATCTTCCTTTCTTATTTTGTATGTAAAATTCAATTAATTTAAATTAACTAATTAATTTGTTAACTGAAAAATTTTAGCAAATTCTTTCACTACACCTTTTCCGTAGTTTTTATAATTGGCAAACAAAGAGGAATATTGTAAAGACAACCCATTTATACTAATTATAAGTTAATTGACTACATTTATTTTTTAAATTTTACATGCTGTTATTGAAAGATGTTCACATAAAACAATTGGCGCCACCAATTTCTTAAGGCCAAGTCGAATTATATGTAATTAATTTTTAATGAAAAATTAAAATGCTTATTCTTCTGTTTATAAATATCTCAAAGTCATGTGTGATCAATAGGTATATAGGAGAATATAAGAAGATAAATAATGAAAGTTACCCAAGAAATAACTTTAAATAATTGGATAAATTAATAATTCAAAGAAAGAGTTAGAGAGTAGATAAGAGAAATGTTAAGTTTAATAATTAAGTTTGTGGCAAGCAATATGAAAAGAATTCTAAAAGAATATAAGAAATTATTTATAAATGTTCCATTTTTAAATTATAAACATTCAGTTTTTATTTTAGAGACATGTTTAAGATATATGTTTCATTTAAAAAAGACTTATTTTTATTCCTTAAAAGATAGTGCCTCAAAGTAAGAGAAATGAAACCCTGTATTCTAATTCGAAAGATATTTATCTTTTATTCTCATTGCCCCCAAGCTTTTCTTCTTTTTTTTTTTTTTTGGTTTTTTGCTTTTTGCCTGCTTAGCACATTCAATTTTCACTCTTCTTGGCCGGGCCAACAACATCTCGTTTGTCAGGGCCCCGAAACAATGGCCAAAAGGGGCGAAAGGAGTGCAGTGAACAAGTGACCCGGGCTTAAGTGCTTTGTCAAGCCTGCAAACTCCACATGACCGAGGGCCACATGGCGGCCAGTCCGCCACACCATCCAAGCCTGGCCCGAACTGACCGACCGGCCGACCGACCGACCAAGCTGAGGAGAATGGGGTCCACTGGTCTGCTGGTTTCTTAGCCTCAAGTGCCTCAAGTGCGTTTGCGACTGCGACTGTCTACACACATGTGAGTTTTGGGCCCTGGCCTGATGCATTTGTAATTTCCATGCCAGCGAGCGTTTTGTTTCACCAGCACCGGGTTATATAGTGCCCAAGGTAGCAGACGGACGGTTCCACGAGGCTTACAGGGTAACTTGACTAACTTAAATTGGTGGAACTTTAATAAATGTACTATAAAAGCAACTAAATAATGCATTTAATAGATGTTTAAGTATATCATTTTAATAAAAGAAATGCAGAGGAGTTAATAGATTAATTTCTTCTTATTCGTCCACTTTTCTAGATGCAAAACCTTTATTTAAAAAAGATATTTATCGTTAATTAATATTCCTTATTGAAATTAATAAACAAATTCCTCTTAAATTATATATTTTAAATTCGACTTAGAAAAGGTTACAATTCACAATTTTTGTATTACAAAACCTTCACATATTCCAAGGGAATTCCAACCCACAACCTACCAATGAAGAAGGGTTTACTCTGCAGAGTTACACCTGTAGTTTTCGAGGGAGTCGGGCCAAGAGTATGCCCCGGGTTGGGGTCCGTAGTCCGTTAGCCCAGGCAGGCGCGTTATTAAAATTGATGGCATTTAATTGAACTGGCCATCAACGTCAGCCCACAGTGCTGTTTCTGGTGCTCGTACTCCCAGTCGCAGTTGTAGTCTTAGTCTTAGTCTCGTACTGTTTCTGTTTCTGTTTCTGTTTGTGCTGCTGCCTTTTCCGCTCTTTTGGCCCATTTGCGATGAATGCCGGTAAGGGAAGTGCCAGTGAGTACTGAGGGGGAAGGAGGCTGGATGCTACAGTGGCATATGCTAATGCGCATTATGTGCCAACTCTCCGGCTGTCATATATTTCTCGTCTCCCAAATGGCCATTCTCCTGTCCAGCCAGGAATATAGTGGGGTATGTGTATGTGTGTGTATAATCACCGCTTTTACCGAAATGCACACGCTGACTTCATATTTCTGCCAATTTGGCTTTGGCAACAGGCAAACAGGCAGCAGGCAACAGGCAACAGGCAACAGGCTACAGGCTACACAACCAGCTAACACCGGGGCGACCCAGAGATTTGAAATCACACTTGTGCCTATTGCCAAAGTGGTGCAATAAAAAAAGTGAATGTTGCCCCCAAGTGGCACCCGGCAGATCCGATCCGATCCGCAGCGATGCGATCCGAGGCGATCCGCTGCGATGCGATGCTATATAGACAGGCTCCTCCATCTCGAGCTCCTTTGGCGCGTCTTCAAATGGTCTTCGTCGCAGTCGTCGTCGCTGTGGCCATAAACTGCTCATTTGACTTTGCTAGATTTACGTTGAGCAGTTCGCCAGTAACCCCCAGTATTCCCTCTCCAAAAGGAGGGTCTTCCCCCAAGTTCCCCCCTCAGAGAGTGTGCGTAGTCGAACGTGCCGCCCCAGTCAGCGATAATTATGATGAGGCCAGATCGTCCCCAGACCAGGCCAAGCAAAGTAGTCATCGCCAGAGATATAGGGAACAGTGGTTCCTTGTTTATTGGTAATTTACGTTTTAGCTAAATGTATACCAGGTTTGTGTTGCAAAAGTTATCTTAATTACACGTTTAAATTACCTTTGAAAAAAATTAATCAAGATTAGATACCTTATCTTTTAGTTGGTGAATCAGTCGCTTTAAGTTGCTGAGTGTTAAGTCCTTAAAATTGATTTGAGAGCAAATGAAAAATTAACGAAAAATATATATATTACGTATGGAGCAATTTCAGAACTTAAAGTTCCTAAAATTCATATGAAACCTCAATAAAAAAAATATTTATAAAATATAAAATCTCTAAAATGTAGACATAATTATTTCGAGGGTTATATGAAGCTCTTTGCTATTAATGCATGTGAAAATAAAACAGAAAGCAGTTCTATTTAGTTAATTTATATGTATAAATATCCTCCTAACTTCAGAGTGAAATATTTCATATATTAACTTTCTAAATAATCAATAAACCCATACATATAATCAATATATACTTATTACCAAGTAATATATATTCACCAATCTCAGCACACTGTTCCCATGCACTGTGTGCAATGTGCAATGCGGATCTCGCACCAAATGCGACTGCAAAACTTGCAACTTTAGAAATGAGAAGCAGACGCGGCAGTGGCGATCGGGAGATGGGGAGAGAAAAAACCCCAGCGAACAATAAATTACAAAAACAGTTGATAGGGTTTAATGTGCACTTGGTGTGCGATTGGTTATAATTGACAGTTCGCTTGGCTGAGTTGGCCCGGCTTGGCTTGGCTTGGCTTGGCTTGGCTCGGCTTGGGCCAAGCTGAGAGCTCTGCGAGTCCGATTCCGATGTCGAACTCGAACCCGGGCCCAACTTGGCGACGTGCTTGGCCAAGCACCACCAGAAATCACCACCGCCAAGAGCCACCACACCACCACCATCGGCGTGTGTTACGTTTCTGGCCACTTAATTGCCAGGCGCGCTTACGTTGATTTACTAGTTGATTTTTATATGAAACTGTCGTATTTAACTTATAATTATGAAACAACATGGCTGCGTATCCGTGTCCGTGTCTAGCGATTTTCACACATGAACCGTTCGCTTTCTGGGCCACATCATTTGACCAACTTTGACTCCGGATCGGAGGAATACGTTTTGGGCCACCGACGAGTCACATTGGATTTATGGCATTGCGCATACGCCGTGGGGGCAGCCGCAGCAGTTGAAATCGCCACTATATAATATATATTCCTCTCTGGCCTTAACTTCCACTGCAGCCACAGCTCCAGCTCTGACTCTGGCTTTTTGTTTTAGCCATTTTTCACACTCTGCGGGCGTCTTTTGAACCTTGAAATAAAAGTTTTCCCACACTGCACACACGGCAAAACATTTCGATTTTCCTTTTGGCGGCTACCCCTCCTTGCCTTACCTTACCTTACCCAGCCTTGCCTTGCCGTACCTGCTGCCTTTACCTGGCTAATCCAGCGCCCGATTCCCAGCCAGCCCAAAATGGTAACAGACGTAGACTCCGTGGCAGCAGGGAAAAAAACTAATGAGCAACAACACAGCGGCCACGGAGGAGCGAATGCAAACAGCCAACTGCAAACTGCAAACAGCAAACTGCACCTGCCAAAGAGAGCCACAGCCAAGAGCCAAAGATCCAAAAAAAAAGGCCAGAAGGAGTTCAAAAAGGTAATGGTGAGACAGCAAATACCCTTTTAGATATAAAAGTGTTTACTTAAAGATGTACTTACTTATAGGTATTCTTGGTTCTGATTTAAAAATCTTATGAGTCTTTAAGTATTTTTTGTCATCAAATATTCATCTTCATGTTAATAAAACTCCTGGAAGTTAAGGAATTTATAACACTCATTTCAATATATTTGAGTTAATTATTAAATACATTACATTCATCTTCTCAATCTATTTGTAAGCTTAATAAAATCCAGGAAGTTAAGGAATTTATAACAATCATTTCAATGTATTTAAGTGATTTTTAAAAGGATTTTTACTTAAATATTCCTAACTCTCGAATAATATAAATAATTACTTTAAATAGTTATAAGATATATATTTTCCAAATTTTGTGAGTGGTTGCTATTTTATGTTTAAGCTACAAAGACATTTATATGCTTGCCTAACTGCTTCTTACATTTGCCAAAGTTTCCCAAATTGCAAGTTTTTTGAACTCGTTGATAGGTTAACTATAGTCTTCTAAGAAATACATATAATAACACAATATCTTGAAATTTCGAATACATACATTTAATTAAATAAATATGTATACAAAAATAATAGTAATGGCTTAATACCCTCTGTCTCCATAGGGTATTCACAGTCAGCGAGGGCTGCTGCCCACAAGAAAATCAGCAAACAGCATCTCAGAGACGTTGGCGGCGCTTCGTTAGCGGCTGCCGTTTTGTCCCTCTCCGGAGCCCCGATCTCCGATCTCCGGATCCCTGGGTCGCCAGGCCAAGACTACCCCCAAAGACACCGCCTCCTCCCGACATCCTCCTCCGGCTGACTCCCACAGGTTTTTGCTTTTGTTCCGTTGATTTGTTTTTTATGAGCAAATTGTGCAAATATCTTAGAGCAACAGAAATAGCAACAAAAATAGAGAAAAAACGTTGACAACTAGATAAATTTAAATGAATTTCTGAGACTCATAAGCTGACAGCGAAATGGTCGATCAGAGTCGTGTGTTTAGGGGCATGCCTCGCATGGAGTTCTTGATCAAAAGGCGGTAGCTGACAGCCAGCAAAAAGCGGACATTTAATTGTTTTTGCTACCAATTATGTATTTGTCAAGTTAATTGGTATGTCAACGCAACTAGTTTTTAGACCAGCTCCATCTCTCTCCCCAATGCATCCGACTTGGACTCGTAGTCGCAGTCTGAGTTGGAGTCGGAGTCGGAGTCGGCGACGGAGCTTGGCCTGGCTAACTGGAGTCATCAAAGCTGACCACCGCCGGCGGAGCAAACGCCTGACGCATTGTCAATAAGCCGGCGACGACTCACGGACAGATGGACGCACGGACACCGGACATCGTCGAAGATACGAGCACAAAAGCAATGCCAATCATGCAGGCATTTTACACCAAGCCTCTAGTCCGAGCCAAAAAGCCAAAGAGCCAAGAGATCCCAGATCCCAGATCCCAGAGCTTCAAGGAAGCACGGAGAAAAATGTATATGTTTAATTTTAAGAGAGTTCTAAGGATAACACTGACTCTTCCCTGGATTAATTAGAATATATTATCAATAAAATAGATGTTAAAAGTTTAAGTTCAATTTAATTTAAATAAGTTTACGTTAAACAAAAATAAAATATATTTTGAATAATTAACAAAAGGTTTTCAAGGCCTAAATAAATAAAATACCCTGGAAAATGCATTATTTAGATAAAAATTGCATCTATATTGACCCCACAAAGAGTTATATTTTCATTAAAAAGTATGTATTTATTTATCCCACCATTGTTTAGTTTTTTCTTCAAGTGCACTTGCAACTGCGAAGGTGTGAAATAGCTGGCCTGCCAGCAACCCAAAACCGGACCCGTTTCAGGCAGCTTCGCTTGTCGCCATTGATTGTCAGCGCGTGTTCCCTCTCCTGGCGTTGATGGATGGACGGATGGATGGCCTGGCTGGGATGGATCTGGTCAAGCTGGGAGCGGGACTGGGAGCGGGACAGGCGGCGAGTGGGGAGTGAGAACAGAGAAGGAGCAGCAGCGGCAGCAGCCCCTTCTTTGACTTATCGCCCGATCTGTGAGTGCTTAACAAATGCTTTACGCTAATGACAATTTTGTTATACATTTTATGCATGCACAGAGACACAACCAGATCGCGCGCATGGCGTATACGCAATGTCCAATGTCCGTGTCGATGTCCATGTCGATGCAATGGCAATGCGATGGCGATGCGATGGCGATCATGATCACCGGCCAGATAATGACGATTATTCCGATGGTAATGATGATGGCCTGAATGTGGATATACCTGTGGATGCGTGTGCGATAAGGCGACGGCAGCCGATGTCCGATGGACACAGCCGATAAATAAATTTATGCACAAACCAGACGAGGCGTAAAATGTGCAATTTGATTTAATACCCATATAGGTGCTATGTGTGTGCGTGTGCAATGATAATCGATTTATGGTGTGTGAAGTTTGTTTCCTTTACGTATGCATTTTTTTGTCAGTTTTCAGCAGGTCCAAGCCTGCCGCGATTCCGTTTTTCTCCCCTTGATTTTCTGTGCGATTTTTCTTTTGGTTTTTTTTTTGTGTCATTGCTAATTGTGTACAAATATGGACAAAAGCGTGGACACGGCGAAGGCGAAGGCTTTCTAAATGGCCAGCAAGTAGGCAGAGTCTCGCTCTCGGCCAAGTATTGCCAGTTGCAACAGTTGGCATCGGGCAGCCCAGTCTGCAGGTTCCATCGCATCGACTCGCCTAACAGGCGCTTTAAAATGCCTGCGAGAAATAATTTATGCATTTCTTTGTCTGCCGGCCGAGATAAACAGCCATGGCTAGCAGCAGTTTAAGTGGTTTTTCTTACCACTATATATATGTGTGCAAAAAGTACGGAAAGAATTCTGATTGGGCCGAGGCATTAAACGATCATTTTATGCAACATTTCATTGATTTATTGATGTGCATACGTAATCGATGGGCTGGCTGGCTGGCTGGCAGAGGACCTCATGCCTGACTTTACACAAAATGTCTCTATAAAAGCCACAGACAGATGTGTGTTTTATGTGGGAATGGGTTAAAAGTGGCCAGATTATTAAGTCATAATTGGCTTTTAAGCATTACATTTTGATATAAAAAGGAAACCGTATATTCAAAGACATGTTATCATCACAAAAATATAAACAACAATTAAATTACACTTTTAATAAATTCTATAGAAGATATCTTGCCAAATAGGATGCTTGTAAGTTCTTGAATATTTTTTTTTATAATTGTAATTATATAATGTGTTTTCATATTATAACAAAATTTTGTTTTATTTATTCGCAAAGTAACCTACTTTAGAATACTAAAACCCCACAAAGAATAATTAAACAAGTATATACCCATTGCATTTTATTAATATCTTTAAAGTAAACAGCGTGATTTCATTAGGTAGCGGTCTAATCAGTTTTACAATGCCTAAACCAACTTTACGAGATTAATTAATGTTATTTATCTTAAAATTAGCACACTGCTGTACCGCGGCCGTTATCGAAACGATTGATCGATTGTGCCTGTTAAGCACCGACTTTTACATCCCTCTAAATCACCAAATGGCTCTCTGGCCCGATCCTCGCCAGCCCCCAAAGGCTCTTTGGGCCTTCTTTCGGTGATTGTGGCTGTGTGGCCGCTGGGATAATTGGATCGCCGGGCTCCCAGCTTTTTGGCAAGCTTGGAGCTGGGAGCTGGGAGCTGGGAGCTAGGAGCTCAGAGCTTGGAGCCGGTGAGCGGTAATTGCCGCGTGTTAATTCAAACAAATGTCGGGGATTGCACATTTAATGTGAAAATGAAGAAACATTGGGCACACACTGCGGCCAAAGTCCCAGTAAAGTGAATCAGTGTGTGTGAGAGTCTGCGGTGTGTGTGTGTTGTATTTATGTGCTTGCGACTTGGCCCCAAACGAGCGACTAGTAAACTTGGCCAGTAATGCACTGCTAAAAAATTGCAAGTAGTGCAAGCTTGAAGCGTTTATTTTAAGTGTAAAAATAGTAACCAAAATATTCTGAATTGTATTTATAAATCCGCTTAATCTTGTTAAAAAGTACTTTAACAGTGAGATAGCTTACATGTTCGTTAAGTTTGTCTTATTAATTCCGATTTTAAAAAGTTATTTTTTCGATATACACTTACGAAGCCAATACTAGTATCTTATCGACTGATCGAAATCTCAAATAGAGATGGACCTTACACGATAGACAACTTCAAACCCCTTAAATGAACTTAAAAGTTCTCCTAGCTTATGAACATTAAAGTCCTCCTAGCTTCCCTTTTCAATTTTCCTTCTACTCCAAGGACCTTAAAATATCCATAATTTATGCAAACCAATTAATATTCCCCTAATTAACACGTTTCACTCTTGCTTTTTCTCTCTGCAGCACGCTGGCTAGGTGGAGCGAGTGAAATAAATGATCCCAGCTTCATGTTTAATTTATTTGAAAGTTAACACACATATAACAACGGCAACAACAACCGGCACTAGCACTAGCCTGGGGAAACAGAAGAAGAAGACGAGGCCGGTGACTGTAAAACAGTAAAACGCAAAAACAACACTGTCTTTAGACAAAAACAAAAATAAAAACAAAACGAATATATGTACAAGGTGGAGATGCCTGGACGTTTGTTGGCCATTTGGCTGGAGAGCACGGCATTAATGCGTCGTAATCACACTAAGCAGACATTAAATGCGTTTTCGCTGTTTGAGCACCACCACTACCAGTGGAGGTAGTGCCGCCACTATTACTATTCCTATTACCACCGAGAGGAACCACCAAAGATCCACAGATCCAAGCCACAGCGCGAAAGGAAGACTAGCTTTAAATACCCTTAAATTAAGTCCATTCCACGTTAATTATTACCTAGTCCTAAGTTGCTTATATTTTAAAAACTTTTCAACACAGCAATATTTTAAAAACCCTATTATTTTTTAATTGTTTCTTTCTCAAAAAATAAAATGTATTGCCAAACTCTGGCTTTATATTTTTATACCCTCTTGAAGAAAAGGGTATAGAAAGTCAGGCGAGGACCAGCCAGGCGAAGAGCTGCGTCTGCCTGTAAAAGTACAACATCTTCTTGTAGCAGCGCCTAAATGATTGATAAAATAATTGCTTGCACGTGATGCCACAGAGAGAAAGAGAGAGGGGCCCGGGGAAACACAGATGCAGAGAAACGGAGAATCGGAGAAGTGAAAAGAGAAAGGCCTTACCTCACGCAATTCCTAAGGCTACAAGACCAAGTGTCAACACACGGCCTGGGAATCCCAGGAACCTCCCAAAAAAAAGAAGCAAATAAAACAAGAAGCCCCAAAAATAAGAAATGAAGTTCCGAAGATTAAAATACTCTACCAAGTAAATAAATATTGCAAATAGAAAATAATTTAGGGTATCCTTTTGAAACCCCTTCATCATTCGGCGATCTTTTTTGAACAACAACTTTTTTAAGAGTTTAATATGTGACTAAAAGAGTAAGATATCATAAATCAAGTTCGATCGCTCAACTTTATTATAAGTCTGGGGAATCTTCAGGAATTCTCAATATACAAAAATGAAATTAAACCTCATTGTTTATGATTAAAAGCTCTAGGGTTACTTTGGGGTCATGTCCCCTTAAGACTAATAAATGATCTGATAACAAGCTATTTACGAAACAAAGCCTGTCTTTCAATGGAATTTATCACTTCTAATTAATAAAAACACTTTCCAGCTTCCCAAACCTTTTGAAAAATCCACAAAAAAACTAGAACCCAGACCCGTCAATCAGCGGAAGAACATTAATGCCTTCTAAAGCATAGCAATCCAAATGCAAGATTCGGTCCAAATACACCGAAAAAAGCATGGCAAATCTAACGAATTATAACGTGGGAAACTAACCGAGAGAGACGGAAAGTGAGAGAGAGAGATAGAGAGAGGGCACAAATTGCAGCAGTTAACGGTTCCTGTTTCATTGCAAATTTGGCGGCTGAGCGGCCAGAAAACAGAAACAGAAAAGCGGAAAATCCCGAGCCGAACGATGCAAAGAAATACAGAAACAGAAACCGAGAGACAAGCGCCTGAATGAAGCTTCCAAAAGGCAACATCGAACGGGCGACACTAACGGTACAGTGGTTTAAGGATACTCGGAAATTGTTAATAAATTATATATTTTTAATAAAAACAAATTAAAAAACAAAGCTGAGGTATGAAAAAGCTAGAAGATTTAAGTCTTTAGGTGATTCTTTAATATAAATCCAATTTAATATTTTGCCAATTAAATAATAAATAATGTTTTTCGCATCAATCAATCCTAAATGTCCTTTTTTGTTAAAACCAATTGGGAAATATTCATTTCAACAGTCGGATTACCTTCATTTTCATCCCTCAAACCTCATTTAAAGTCCTTTCTTCCTATTCAATTGGAAATGATTGGTCCTAACAAAATAAGGACATATGTGATTTATTTATATTACCTTTATTTACATTCCACAAAGCTCTTTAATAGCTCCTTCTTCCTTCTTCCTCTTCAATTAACTCTCTTTCACCCATAGATTTACTAATATATTTTTCTTCGAACCCTTGACCCACGGTGCCTTTGCATCTTTGGCAATGCCAAAACGACTGCTCCACGACAAGTGGCCCCCCGCACGGATCTCTGCCCGCCCACTCGTGCGCCACATTATTTCATGCAAAATCATGCCATGGGAACCACGACGACCGACCGAGCGATGCTCCGCGAGCAGTCATCCTACCGTCCTCCCATCACCGCCCTAATCCCCCCCGGACTCCACTCCGGACGAGGCAGCAAGCAGTCTAGAACTATTACCCCAGTCCCTGGCCATGGGACAGCATCCGACTGCAACTAATGCACAATCATCGCAGATTATTTCATTTAATGTCAATACAAAACCAGCAAGAAGCCATCGCAGGCAGCCTCCGCTGCAGTTCCTCCTTCTCTGGGTTTATGCACTGGGAATAAATATTAGGAATTTGAATCAGATAAGAACTACTCAAATATGAAGATGTATAACAACGGAATATGTGGCCAGCCTTCAAATATTGGGTCATAAAAAGGACATTGTTGGGTTAAAAAGGAAAGTGTGACACTCATTCTAAAATTAAGGTTAAATTTAAAATGTCCTATTTTTCACAGACAATTTGTAGATTTTCCGATTATTTAGAACTAAGAAACCCATGTAATTTTTCTCCATGCACCTTCAGCTCCGTTTCTTTTTCGGTTTGCGACTATGGGTCGCCCTGGGACCCGGGATCCTGGCGTGCATCGAAAGCTGAAAGTTTGACACTCCAATTCTCAATGCCGCTGGGCAAACAAATTGAGTGTAGAGCGCGGCAGGGGGCTGCTGAGGCGTTTTGCCCGTTAGTGTTTTGCAAACGAGTTTAAACTGCTGTTGACTTTTGAAAAGTTTAAGGGCCCGGGTTAGCATCGAGCTGGGAGCATCGACGACTGGTCGTCGAAGGCGATCCCATAGCCAGTTCCAACTCCTCCGTTTGACCTTGCAAAATCGATGTTCAATGTTCGATTTCGGCACATTTTCGCTGGCTTCGCTTTATTTATAGCCCGGCCGTTCGATATTTATTTGTGGCTGTCTCTATGCCCGATCCGATCGCATCCGTCATGCGCCTTTTCAATGATATTTGAAGTGTGCAATCAATTTTGGTTTCTGCGGTTTAGAAAACACAACAACGCTTTGCATATCGGAGGAGCGATTGAGATTTACCGAATGACAGAAGATGGGGGATCTGCTAAAGCGGAAGTTATTGAAAGTGAGGTTTATAGGGGAGTAAATAAACATATATGAGTGAATCAGGGTTTATTTGTGGGTCATTAAAGGGAATGAATTTATAAAGTGTCCTTTAATTTAAGGGATATCAATGTAATGAGTAAAGAATGTTAAGGCAGGTTAATCTTCCTCATAAGCAAAGCAGTTTCTAAACCTTTGGAAAGGAATTTAAAAAATATATAACAGATAGTCCTAAAGCGTTAATTTATAACATTAAGAGTTTAATAATTTCCCTTACTTATTAGCTAGTAGGAATCCAATGAATGTTTATTTCAAAACTTAATATTTGGTATAAAATAAATATAGAAACCCATTAAAGTCACCGCCATTGTTTCCAAGCCCCCATTAGGAGCTACTGCTTACACCTCTTTCAGCTTCAGCTTAATAGAGGCTTCGCAGGTAACCCAAGATCCCATCGGAGGACTCCCATTTCCAGCTATTCCCACAGTCGGCCATAAAGTATTCATAAAATGTAACCCAGCTCCCAGCTCCCAGCTAGCAGCTCCCTGCTGCCAGCTATCTTCCTTTGGCCATCAATTGAGCTAACAACCACCCACCGAAGCTAACTGCTCAGGGGACTAACAACCCAAGTAAAATATAAACCGAGCTGATATCGGGGCAATCTTTTAAATTAATTTGTTGTCACCAGTTTGTTGAAATAATCTGGCGAGCAAAACAAATGTTAGCTCCAATCGAAGCCAGGTGGGTGGGCACCACCACCACCACCAACAGCTTCGCCAGCTCCACCAACAACCGGAGGCAGCGACACATGCCGGAGCTCACAGCTCGGACCCAAAACTGCCCAACCCCAAAATTGTTCACCTGTCAAATCAGCGAGCTGCGATCTTTTATTGGTGGCAAGAGGCGAGCGCCAATTGTTGCCGGCCGCAGTAAGCTGCCACTGCAACAACAGCGGCAACAACAGCGGCAGCCGGAGCAGATTTATTTATTTAAGCGAGAGCCAAGCTGCGGTGCACCCAATTTCAAATGGTGCTGGCTAACCCAGACGTCCACAGTGAGAAATTGGGGGGAAAACTTACGAAATACATATGGATAATAAATAGATACAAGAGTTAATTAAAGAATATAATGTGGAAAGATGCAATAGGATTTCAAGATATGACATCTTTAAGAATTTATTCGAGAACTGAAAATGTCTGGATTTTTGTAAGCATATATTAACTCTTTATAATAAAAATAACTAGATACATTAATTGACTATTAAATATTGATTTAAAAAAGCCAGCTGGATCTAGTTGATAAGAACAGAAGCAGAGTCTATAAAAAGAATAATATTTAAGTCTCTGAAAATTACAAAATCCAACTTAATTTGAATATAACTATATTTAATTAGAACGAATTCTATTTTGTATATTTAATATATATTAAGGAAAGCATTAGAAGATAAATATTAATTTAATACAAATCATAACACACACTTCAAATGGCTTTAGTCGCTCGGGCTTAACGCAGGTTATTATCACAATAAAAATAATAATAATTAAATACCCTAGACCAAGACATAATTTCGTTCATGCATTATTTTAACTGTAAAATTGTTTGTTGATAACATATATGTCTTATATGTATTAACCAATTACCTAAATGATTCACGTAGTCACTGCCACATCAGATTTTCCATGGGCCCCTGGGCGCCAGAAACGTTTAAAGTGGAAAATCGTGTGCCATAATTAAAGCAAGTGTTTCCGAAAATTGTTTACGGATAGGATCGATTTGACATGGTGGCCCAGGCTATGGGGGACAATAGTAATAGTCTTACTACATAGTAATGGTAATTTCTCGCAGTGCCCGGCAACAAATGGAGCCGCTGCCTGAGTGGCTGGCCTCGTAAAGACTTAATTAAAGCGCTTGGACCCGAACCCGAATCCGAATCCAATTCCGAATCCGCATCGAATCCCGCTCCGTCTTGCTTTGGTTTTGGGTTGGGGCTGGGGCTGGGGCTGGTACTGGGGGATTGTGTTGTTGGCCGTTGGCCGAGCGATAAATTCATGCCGCTAATTTGGCAGCGTTAACTCAATTTGTGACCACAAAATGCACAATTTGTCGCTGATTTTGATTGCCCATTGGCTTGAAATTGGCCTGCCTGTGGTGTGTGTGTGCCAGTGTGGTGTACATTGGCCACGCCCCGAATGCTCACCCAATGTGAGCCACCTTTTGTCTGTGGCTTTGTTTATTGTCTAATTATAGAGTGCCGCTGCCAAAGACTGGAGTCGGCGGTGGTAACCGCAAACGACTCGGCTGGAGAGCGGAGCTTCAGTTCCCTGCTCCTGCGCGAGCCGGAGCTTCCAGCTAGCAGCTCCACCTCCATTTCCATCCGGAGTCGTACCCACAGCCATCGTCATCATCTCACGAGTGCATCCAACCGCATTCGGCTTTATCGGGCCTCGCAAATCTCTTCTCCTCACACAATTGACTGTCGGCTCTTTTCTTGGCTACGATGCTCCCAGCTCCCAGCTCCCAGCTCGGAGCTCCTCCAACTTCAGGGGTCCAGTGGGGTTGGTCTATAAAAAGATTTTCCCATAGCTTTGCCGCTTCATATTTTAAACTGATAAAAGTGTGAAGTGGCTGGAAAATGTGGTTCAGCTTTATGCATAAAGCGCGGCAGCCTTATAAGGCTCGCTCTCTTCCACCGAACTCAACTCTAAACTCCTAACGGACTGGGCACGCACTCCGTGGCAGTGGCCAACATCTGCAGATACAGCTCTCGGACCTGGAGTCGGACCCGATCCGATCCACTAACTGCCTCATAAATCTCGGCAATTAATTTCTTAAAGTGCAACACACTCGGCACTCCAGCGGAGAGGGAGACTCCTAGCCGTGACAACTGTCACCAGCTACACACGTTAAGTAAATAAAAATTTGCTCACATTTGTTTTTCCAGCTTTTGCGTAATTTGCGCAGGAATTTATCACTCGTTTCGCCTTCCTGCAGATTTGCAAGATGATTTAGGGCAAACCACTTGTTACGCAATGGGGAAAACTGGCTGGAAGTGTGCTTAATGAGAGGGAAATTAATTGGGGGATTGCTTAGTGATTGGTAGGAAGTCAAGGGATTAACTTTGGACATTGGAATGCTGGAATGTTCTGCAGGTGATAAAGATAGTATAATATTGCATAAGAAGGACTTTAGGATTTAGAACAGGTGCTAATTTATTTACTCAAGTAAATAGGTGGTTTCTAAGGATTTTGAGGTATTAAACAATATCTTCAATGCTTTTTATAGTGTGATAACTGTTTAAGAAGTCTTTTAGATTACATTGCTATATTATTCTTTAATCCTATAACAAAATATAATTTCATGAACATTTAATTCATATAATACTTATCTTAAAGTCTCCAAGTAATTTTATACTGATGTCCTTCGTCATTACTACATGACTTCCCTAAACTGTTTGTAGATTTTCATCTAATTTTCACTTTTACTTTTTAGTTAACGATATCATGCCACTGATATTTCTCACACTGATTTCACAATCGAATCCATCAACCGAATTTATATGGTGTTTGTGGCTAAGATTGCTTCATTAGGATTACTCCATTCGCCAGCCTTAATTTCCTTGTACGATCTCTCTCAGCTCACACACATTCAAATCGTTAGGCCGAAATGTGCACAATTTTATTTTGCCAATAATTTGCGAAAAAATATTTTCACGAACGTGGGAAAACCGCCGCCGACGACGACGACGACGACGACGCGACGTCTGCTGTCCGTGTTGTAATGGTGGTCGTCGTCGTCGCCGCCGTTGCCGCTGGTCTCCTCACCTCACCGGTGGCCACCAGTCGATCCCTGATCGGGACCAACCGATCAACAGCAGCAATCCATGTCAAACTGAAAATTCAACAGAATTCGAGCGAAGTTGCAGCCGCGTCGCAGTCGAAGTCGCAGTCGGAGTCAGCTGAGCAACAGTCAACCAATTATTTTTATCGATTTGGTTGCAAACGCAGACGCAGACGCAGACGCAGCCACAGTTGCAGTTGCAGTTGGAGTTGGCAGACGCAGGCTTTTCATAATCAAATGTGTGTGTTTTCCCGTGCCTTGTGCTCGGCTGCAGCATCAATGCTCAGGTTACTACAGCTCCCAATCCCAATCCCAGTTCCAATTCCAATTCCAATCCCCATCCGAATCCGAATCCGCATCCAAGACGGAGTCTGGGCCTTGTGGACATGTGGCAGGCGCAAATGTGCGACTTGTTGTACAATTTCAAATTGAATTAAATGATTGAATGCATGAATGACTGACGCTGCCAACTGCCAGACAGTGCAGACAGAAGACTCAGGCAACGAACGCAGATTGAGCGCGCAGAATGGCACTGAGAGGAAAGCTAAGGGGAAAGAATTTTAAGGAACAACTTAATGTTTAATGGTGAATTTAGTATTTACAAATTAAGGCATAGCCTGTTGTCTAAATGTACTTGTTTTTAAATTATTTAAAAACATTTTAGAGCACTCGTGCTTTGTTTAACTATTGAGAATTCTAATAATCTTTACATTTTGTTTATTAAATCACTTAAAGTACTCCTGAAAAACGCTTAATGAAAATAATAAAAACTTTTTTTTATAAGTCTTAAGGATCAGGATAAAGTATAACATTGCAGTAATTATTGCTTGATTTTTTTTTTAAATATATATTTAAGAGCAATATACAAAGTATCTTTAGTTCATCAATCTTATTGTGATGTTACTGAAACAGATATTGTTCTGAGAAAGGAAAAATTTGTATATTACATATTATATAATATAAATTACATATAATTATAAATAATATTTTAATATGTTGTTTTTTGTTCTTGGCAAAAGTATTCGATTTTATAATTCAGACTTGACCTCGAGTCTGAAACAATACTTAATTATTTTGTATAACATTTATAAAATTATGTGTTTACATTTAATATATTATTTTATATAACTTAGAAATATATTTAAGCTGCATCTTTTGTTATACAATTTACTTCTATGTTTTATATCCCCTTATAAACCCGGATCCCAGCTCTTTAAAATATTTACCCCCATTCCCCATTTCAACCCATTTCTCCCAGTGCAAGAAAACCCTCTTAGTCTGGTCTCTCCTTCGGCTGGCCGTGCGAGTGTTGAAAATCCTTTCAATAAATAGCTAAAGACAAGTAGCCGTTAAAACGCATTCAGCTGATTCTGGTTGTCGCCGGTTGTTTGGGAAGTTGTTGCTGTGAAAAGCCAAGAGTGTTTGATGGTGGCTTTTCGGCCATTTGATTCATGATGCTGCTGGTCCGAGAGCCCGAGAGTGTCTGTCTTCGCAGTGCTCAGTGCTCGGTGCTCCGTGTGGCATGTTTCGTTTGTTGCGTTTTTGATCGCAATTTGACAATGCGAACAAACACAACAGCGACGGCAACAGCAACGGCAACCAAATCAGCGCCAGCAGCAACAACCACATCATCAGGAATTGAAACTACAGACGGACAACGCTAAAATGAACATGCGCCCGCTTGTCATTTAACATTTTTATGATTTCCAACATGCAAAGGCAATAACATTGTGGCCAGAAAACATTGATGGGGTATGGGGTATATGGGAGGAACAGGGGCAGGGCGGGGGCCTAACAAGACGGAAAATCGGGGCGGAAAAGGGGGAGGACGCTGCTGCTCCGACTGCGAATGGGATGGATTTGGGAAAATTGGTCTTCAGTTCAGATTTGGCTTTTATGGCTTAATTGAAATGGCCAACTAATGAATGGGAATGGCCAAAAGGAAGGCATTTGCAATGCCAAATGGAGATTGCCAGCATTTACATAGCTCCCTCGGCCTGCCATTGCTACCATTGCCACAAATCCCCACAGAGACAGGAACAGAGACAGAGACATACAGAGAGAGAGATACGTACATGTTGGCCAGGAATTTGAATGGAACCAGTTGATGGCCCCCGACAGGACAGGAAATTGATTTAGGATTCCATTCTGCCCCTCCCAGCAGTATGCTTTTTATGTCCCATTACCATTAACGTGCACATTAAACGATACATCAATGTAATTGGATTATAATTGTGGGTCGGTTACGTTTAGCTAATTGGCTTCGTTTTTTGTTTTATTTTTTACATATCCTATTAAATCATGGCTTTGACTTTCCATTTCCAGGGGCTGATATTGAAGTGAGAGTAATAATGTTACTGATACAGAAAAGTTAGAAAGACCCTTTACTAAATTAAACATTTATAAAACAACTTTCCATATTACATATATTTTTTATTCAAATTGCATAAATATCTCGGATTTTCAGTTTAAAATAAGAACATTCGGAAAAGAACCATAATAGCCCTGGGCAAACAAATTATCCTAAAGTTCAAGCTTTAATTCAGACAAAATAATAAGTCGAGTTAAACTCTAATGATTATCTTTCTTTAAGACGTTTTAATTAATAAGCAATATTCCAATAATTATATAATTTGATTAAAATATTCATTTAAACACACAATTTCCCCCAAACACAATAGCAAACTTAACTAAAATCACTTCTCGGAAAACGACCGGAGACCGAATTTTCACCACTTCCGATGACAATCGTTGAGCTGCTCTTGACAAGATCGATGCATGAAATGCTCGTACAATTTTCTTGCTTTATATATTCCATTGTTGGTCGTGAAAAGTTCCCCCGAAATATCGAAGCGATCAAAATTACCGCCAACCCAGCCAGCCAAGGGCCCACAGCCAGCGAGCAGACTGTGAGAGAAGATGGGCGATCCGATCGAATTATAAACTAAACCAATCCGACCTGGACCGGGGCTGGATCCATTGATGTGATGCCCTGCACCGAGTCAATCTTCCAGTGCCACAGAAAGACGATAAACAAAAACAAAAAGCAGGCTGCCAGGGCAGCCCCGGCAGCCCCGGCAGCAGCAGCCACAAAAAAATAGAACGTGAGAAATAATATTCGATGAAGCGCCAAAGTAAACGCTTCGAAAAGTTGTTAGTTTATTCCTCTTGTTGCTGCCCGTCTGCAGCCCATTTTGCGCCTTGTACACGCTACCTTTCTGAAGGTTGATTGTGAAAGTCACGATTAAAGCAAAGTCACACTCCCCGAATCGAATGACGAACTGCGACCGAGGGCCGCCTCGCTCTCCGGCCTGTACGTACTACATCTGTGGATAGATGATATTCGGCTTGGATTTCGCGCTGTTCATCCAGAATTTAGCAACCCGCCTGGCGGATTTTTCTCGCTTTTCCTTCATTTTCTGTTTCTACTTTTTTGGTGACAAATTGGCAAATTGGGGAGTCAAATCTGCGGTGGATTGCGCGTGTCATTAAAACCAGCGGCGTTTGAATCTTTTGAAATTCACCGACTGCATTCAGTGAATGAATGCAAGTCTACTTGCGGTTTTTAGGGGATCATTTCAGAGTGTCGAAAGAGAGAGGGGGCACTTTACAGGGGCAAAGGAGGAGGCAGAACACACCTTTGCCTTGCGAATTGCGAAATTGTCGCCGCTCGGAGACACACCCCGCCGTCGGTTAGAAGGGAAAGAGCCAACACGGAGACGAACCAAACCCGGAGCTGCTCTAAGCATTTCTGTCACATTTATTATAATCTCATACCCTTCACTAAAACGACGGGAATAACTATTCAAATTGGTTGGTTAGTTAACTTGGGAGGAGAGTTTTGTTTAAAAATTTCAACGTGACTTAGAAGATTACTATTAAACTTAATGTTGGGAACAAAATATATTTAATATTATTAACAACAATAACTATTTTATATATTTGAATAAAGCTATATAAGTATATATAAAAATTATTAGAGCTTGTTGTTTTTAAAAATTCTTAAAATAAATAAAATAATATATATTCAAGTCCTAAAGTTGTTCCTAAATATCTTTACTATTCCCTGGAAATGTTTGTATTTTAAATAAAATTATGAAAATATTTTTGGCTCCCATTATTAATAAATATAAATCAACCTTTTTAAGAAAGGAACTTATTAGTTATCTTCCCTTTTCTGTTTACCCCAACCTTTCCGATTTTTCCCACTTAATATTTCTTTCTAAATCACTTGAAGCTAGCTTCCAATTGCAGACTCCGATAGAGTGAGGGGAATGGAAGCCTCTTGCCGACTGCCACAGCTGAGTGAGTGGCTTGCCACATTCTACACCTACACTTCCATTGACACAGGTACACAGAAAACAAAAAGGGAAAGCATTAATAGAAAAAGCTGCATTACTATAAGATTTTTATAAAAACTAAAGAACATTCCTTGCATAAGCTTTGATGATATTGTAACTAAGGTTCCTTGTTGAGCCTTAATAACAATTACAATTTGTTCTTCGTGAAATATAGAAACAAGCTAAGAATCGTCCTCTGAATTTAACTTGCCTTAAAAACTAAGGATATTTTATAATGTTATTTTTAAAGCTTATTTTTAGACGCTTATTTTCAGAAGCTTATTTTTAGTACAGATTTATTTTCCGATCATTTTTCCCTCTGCCCCAACTGGATGCTCCCACATGCCTCTGCTGGCTGCTTTTGCTCTTGTCGCATATCAGTTACAAAACGCAGAAGAGCGATCCACACCCAAAAGGCAGCAACACAACACAACACAACAAGGCACAGTCAACACCCAAGGCACACCAGGCACAACAACAGCCACAAAACTTCCGTAAGCAGTCGACAGTTTAATGACTTTGATGACGCAGCGTGTGCTTTCAATTTACAAATACAACTCGACTGCCAAGGCTCCACTTTGGCTTGGTTATTGTTGTCGATCTGTGGCTGTTACTGCGGCTCTTGCGGCGATGTTGCTGCTGCTGCCGATGTTGCTGCTGGGTGTGAGGGTGTTGCCGCATGGGACTGCGTTCCGTGGGCGTCTCTTAAGTCGTTTTATTATTTTTATTTTCTTCCCATTTGGCCACTGCAGCATCAGCGTTTGGCAGCTGTTTCTAGGGAAAGATTTGTGGCAAGCCATTGGAGAACGAAATAAAGGTAGCCCAGCCTTGAAAGTGGATATAAAATCGGAATCTAGGTCAATCGGTCAACGGAGCTAATAAAAAATTGTCCTGTGGCTTATAAAGTGAAAGATAATCTTAGGAAATGTCTTCTTCAAGTCTGTCTAGTGGTTTTTCCTAAGGATTGTTCCTTTATGAATTGTTAACTTTAGTAATTGAGCTTCATATAAATTTATACAAAATTCCTGTTACAAAAACAATCAATTAAATCAAAACTAAACACTTTTCCAATGTTGCAACATTTTTCCTTTAAGGAGCCCAGCAGAGACACGAACTTCAAATACCATTAATAGCCATTTTTGCTGGCTGACAATCCAATGCGGCGGCCAAATTCCTTCGATTTAATCAACGTGACAAACTGTCAGCCGAAAACCTACGGACATTACTCATACGCCACATGGGACTCGCGGTTAAATAGTTGATGTTTGCTGAAATTTATTTACATGTTTAATTGATGCCTGCGATGCGATATTGTCTCGGAGTCGGAGTTCTCGTTTTGAGTTTTTGTTTTTCTATTTCTATAACTTTTAATTTACTTGCAATAAATTTTTGTTCGACTTCTGTTTAGTTTTTTGAACATGTGCCGCGAAAATGAGCCAATTAAAGAAATGCTAACAACCGCCGAGAACCGTAACAACCTTGCGACCATAAAAGCACCAACAACGAAAAATTGGCACACACACACACACACTTGAAGAGAAGAAGGAGCTGTAGAAAGAGGGGATGGAGGGGAAGGACGAGGGGTCTTCCTGTGGCTCTTGGCAAAGTAAAACCAATCAAGTGGCGCACAGTGTCACTATTACCACCTGACATTTACACAAATCTTGCTTTATGCCTCGAATGAAATGAAACAACAACAGTGCGACCCAATGGAGGTAAACGAAGCTACACTGAGGGAAATACATTACTTTCATTGTGAATATAATACGAAGGAAATATCATGTAATTTGCGAAGAAAGCTTCCTTGAAACTTAAGCTTATAGCAGATTGAAACCTGTTAGGATGAGTACATTAAATAATGTACTTTCAGCTTTTATTGTTTATTTTTAAGAAAACTTAAAATAAAATTTAATTATAGGTAAAAATCTGTTTGTGACTTTATGATTCCCAACTGATTCTTGCTTAGGGATAAGCGACTAAATTTATATTTTAATCAAACACAGAACTTATTCAGCAAGAAGGTTCTTCTTAATATTAGTGTAATTATCGTTAAAAATTTCCCCGTGTAATTCGTAGTGAGACTTTTTTTTTCAGTGTCATTTGCCAAACAAACAAACCAACCAGCAAACGACAACGACGACTTCCTAACAACGCCGCCTGGCCCGCTTGGACTTCTTGGTCGAAAACTCTGCTCTGGCCTATCGCAAGGCAGCGATCAAAAGTGCTTGGACCTGGCTCTGATCTGGCTGGGACTCGGGCAGCAGCATCTGAGGCTCCATCCGAGGCTGGGGCCTCCGCCGGAGAGCGTACAGCAGCCAGAAGACCAGGCCGGGCGGCTTATCTTAAGAGCCGACCAGCGGCAACAGGCACAAACACCGAACACCGAGCTCCAAACTCCCAAGAAAACCTCTTTTGTATGCTGAGCACATGCGATGGAGCTCCGCATGGCCTGCCTGCCTTAAACTGATCGCTAACAATCAATTTATTGATTGAGGTCTCAGGTGTAATCGATAAGAATGTTTTTTTTTGTCTCAGTCTGTTTTGTTTCTGTCTGCGCCGCGCTCTCCGCTCTGCTGGTTTTTGTCTTTTGTCAGTTGGTTTTTGCTTGACTTAGTGCTCCAGTTTAGAGCTTTTTGCCGGGGCTAACATATGACATGGCTACATGACATTATCCGATTTCGATCCGCATTTGTTTATCTTAATGCATCGATGCGGCCCAGGTCGGCTATGCAGTCGCCGTTGCCGTTTACACATGACTTAGCGATGGACACTTGACACGGCACCGATGGCATGGAATTAAATCGAACCGCGCAGAGGTGTATCTCGGAGAGCAGACCCCGATCAATCTATAAATCTATTTAAATTAGATGATCTGTAAGGGGAGATAAGAGGCGCCTCTGAGAAATTAAAATATTGTAAATAACTTTGCGGAAGAATTTAGAGGAATTTAGAGCTAAACTGATCAAATTATTTGTCATTGTTTCTGCGACAACTGTGTGATCTCTTTATTAATTTTATAGAGTAAGTTTTTAATATACTATAATTATTTTTTTAAGCAGTTTAGGTTGCAATTATTACACCATATTTAATTTGATTTAAGGGGCTCTTATCCTTGTTATAAGAAATACCTATCTATATCCCGATTCCCTTGTATCTCAAAGATTAGCTCCATTCCTTTCTGTTTTACCTTTACTCTCTCCTTTTCAATTTTTTTCAAATAAACTTTATTTAATTTTTATTAGTTTCACCCTCAAAAATCTTCGACTTTCCCTACTCTCTCACCAAAAATATTTCCCGATAAGAGTCAAAGTTCCTTGCGGCAGAATGCACCTATCTGTGACCCGCCATCGGCATTCAGATCCGTATCTCGCTCCCATTACCATGGCTAATCTCTGGGCCCGAAGCTCGCTCGTAATTAGCCGCCGGTTGGGGTTCATTGAGGAATCGGTATTGGTATTGGCCCGGTGCACATGGCCCCGTGTTACAGAGCTGCTCCAGGCTAGTGGGCGTTCTCCTTTGAGAGTTATAAGCCAAGTGGCTGAAGTCGATGTTTATTGCTGCGGCGGTGGCTACAGATTTGGTTAACAGTTAACAAGCTTATCGCTCGATACGGTAAACAAAGGTGACGCGACCGCTGCGCAGCTGTTTTTTATTTTTGGCTATTTTTTGCTCCCTATAACTCGCAGTGGAAGTCACAGGCATCCTGCTGCACTCTCTGCTGAGTATGTAGATATTTGTATTTATTTTTTTGCTGGCCTTCCCGAGATAATTAAGGCAAGACGGCCGGCAGCTGCACTCCGCTTTTGGCCGAAAAGGAATCACAGCGGCTTTGTGCGCTGCCTTGTTAGCCGCCGAAACTAGATAATGATCTGAGTCGGGGGCGGTCAATTTAATGGTTAACTATTAATAACGTGATACGAAATTGGCGTTAATTTGTAGAAACATTCCCCGCCGCATGCACGGACTAATTTGAGACCAAAAACCAAAAGTGTAGCAGGCCAGGAGCAGGCCAAAAAAGGATGTGAATGGTGGTATGGTGGGTGTATTTCCCTCTTTTCGGTTTTTTGTTTCCTTTGCACCGAAGTCATGAGTCAAATTTTTTTGTTTGGCAAACACGAAGAGCGAGCTGCTGCCGTTGCACGATTTGTAGACGCTGCTAAAAGAATTCTTTTTCACAGCTAAAAACAAGAGGGGGGCAGTGTGGCAAAAACATACACCTATTGGAAAGGAAATGCACAGAGAGAAAAGGGGTATTGAATTATTATTTTGTGGTTATTTATACATGTGGAGTGCATGAAAGGGTTGTCATATAGAAACTAATGAGGACATTTGCATCATTGGAATTATTAGACATTTTGTAAGGATTACAAACTGCAAACTACAAATACATAATAATTATATCTAATATAATTTAAATCCTCTTGTTATTAATCTTAGAATAGTCCAATAATAAAAGTTATCGATTATTAACTATTTTCACTTGCTTTTAAAGGCTTTATTTGTCAATATCCTCTATGGTTTTATTATTTTTATAATTATTATAATTTATAAGGAGTCAGATGAGGCCCTATAAATCACATATATTCGTGATCAGTTTTTCGAAGTGAAATTATTAAAGTGTTGACCCAGTTATGATAACCCAACAAAACTGGAATATAAATGTATCGATTTAAAGTCCCTATAATAGGGCTCCACCTTAGGTATTCTTGGTGGTAACTCGAAGTTAGCTTCCCTTCTTGGTATACCCTTCCAGTATTTAAATTGATTTGGATCTTACTTTATTTTTAATTTCTCCATCTCTCAGTTTTTAAATCATTTCTCTTCGATATTCTCTATCGATTTATTATCAATTGATTTTGGTTTTAGCACTATTCACCGCTTTTAATATTTCTTGTAAATTGTTGCCATACCGATGATTTAGTTTGATTCTCACAGTTTTCACCAACTTTGCTAAAGAAGAATTTTCCTCCCATATTCTCTATCGATTTATTTTGAATAGATTTCGATCATTTTTGGCTCTGTGTAGAGCTTAGTAAACCAAAGTCAGAGACCAAGTGTGCTCCAGTAGACAATGCAAATTGCTAATATGCGATTGCTATGCAAGCCAAGTCGGAGACAAATTTTCAAATATTTTTTGTATTTTCGACTCTGCTCTGCTCTGCTGAATTTTTACTGCTGTTTGTTCGGTCTTGTGAGCTTTGCCGCACTTATGACCAATAAATATGCAGGCAGCTTGCCTCTGTTTTTTCTTGTTCCATCGGTTACGAGTATTTTTCTGGGGGCATTGTCTGCAGCTTGCGAAATTAGTTTGCCAGGCTAATGAGCTACACGAAAAAGATCTTGGGAAACTCCGGCACTATTGGCTGGGGGGACCGTTCGAGCTGCTGCTGCTGCCTTAGATCCTTAGATCTCGGCCTTATCGATGGGGATAAGCGGCACTGCGGAGTTTACGGCTTGCAGCTTTCCAGCTTTTGAGGAGCAGCCAGCCTCATTATGATTCGTGTGGGTTCAGCTCAACTGTGATGATGACTAACACGAATCGATCGTCGCCGAGATCTCCTCCGGAGTCGTTGTCAGCTTTCGAATTGTTTGCTCACGAAAGCGTGGATCTACTTCGGTGCAGTGTGGTGTGTGTGCTGGGTTGTGTGTGGTGTTGTGTGTGTGTTGTTTTGCGTGGTTGTTGCCTCCTTGTTTTGTTGTATATTTTTCGGTCGGATCTCTTCGCATGATCCTCTTTTTTCGGGTCTCAGAAGATGCGCGCTCGGAAGAACACTGTGCAACAGGTTTGGTTCGGCGGCCACCTCCCTTGGCTTGGCTTACTCGCCGGTTGATTTATGGGCGCCCAGATGCAGGTTAAGAGGGACTTCTTGAGTGGCTTTTGATTAGCTTCGGGGCATTCACCAGAGTTGGGGGAGTCTCGTCTCTGAGCAGGTGCCCTCTGAAAGGTTTTACATTTGTTTTTCTCTGTCTGGCATGGAAGTGATTCTTTTTCGTGGATTTTTGTATATATTTGGGAGTCTTCAGCCCGCTGATCAAATACCCTAACCCTGGAATTCCAGATTTAGTTACTTATAAAACCAAAAAAACCATTCGCTTCTGAAGTTTTGCCGACATAAAAGTTGCAGACATCAGCTTTCAATTACCAATTACCAAATAATCTTCTGGGAGACACTCCCCATCCATGTGCCTCCCAAAAATTCCATCTGGCCGCACCCCAGTCGCGTCGCCTGTTGTCCAGTGTAATCTTTCCAAGACTTCGTGTGGCATATGCTGTCTAGCATTTTTTTTTTTTTTGTGGACGGTGGTGCCTTCGGTGGTGGTGCTGGTGTGTCAGTTGCACGATTGCCAGAGACAACGTGTCTCCAGTGTCATCAGCATCTCCATTTTTCTCCGCTTGTTTCAATGTTTTCGGGTGAGTGCTGCCACCGAACATCCGAGAGCACCCCAAAGTTTATGCACAGAGAAAAAAAGCTTGAAGAAGCCTTTCATAGGATAATATTTAGTATTTTTAAGGATCTTTTGTATGGTTTACCAAAGGAATATTTTTTCGCATAGAACCCTAGGACCATAGAACCGTAGAACCATAGAACCATAGATCCATTGAACCATAGAACCATAGGACCATAGGACCATAGAACCATATGAAGAGATCATTCTCTAAAACAAAAGTCTGATATCGTATTTAAAGTTAATCTTTACATTCTATATTTTAATTTTTCATTAAAAGAGCAGAGGAAACACTTATATTTTTTTCTATTTAAACTATAGTTAATTCTTATAACTTTATTTAAAGGTTTACATATTTGTGGAAGAACTCAAAACTTTACTAAATTAAAACAATTATAGTTACCTATGGTTGTATAGCTTCATTTCTTCAATAATTTAAATAATTCCTCAAAAACATCTCTCATATCAAAATCCCCTTAGGTATCCATTAAGCTTAGGCTTATTTTCTCTCTCTGCATTTTTCAATGTTGTTGGAGGCGACGCTGGCCGTTGTTATAGTGCAGAAAAATTACTATGACAACGCTGGAAACAAGTAAACCACAGTTTACATTCACTCAATTCGGTTCCGGCGCGGGAGGAGAGCCGAGCTGGGCCGAGCTGGGATGCGGATGGGGATGGGTTGGGGATGGGATGGCATCTCCGCCAGATGGGGGATTGCGATGGGGGATTGGACAGAGCAGATGTGGGGGATACGGATGCGGGAGCGGGGCAGAGGCGTACTGAAACAGAGACAGAGACGGGAATGGCAGAATCGTGGCGTGGTGGTGGCACGCTCATCTTCAATTTTTCTACGATGCGACGTCGCTTGGGTCGGGTATTTCCTCTCTCTTTCACTCCGAGAGTCCCTGATCTTCTATTTTGTGTTTTTTTTTTTCGGCGGCGGCGACTCACACTCGTGTTCCTTGCACTCTACTCCCGGGTCTCGGTCTCAGTCTCAGTTTGAGTCTGGGTCTCGGTTCCCCAGTTCCCGCCGCCACGGTCTGGGCCTGGTCTATAGGCCCCGGCTTGTGGGCCCGATCTGCGCAGCGAGATGAGTGGTTGGCAAAAATGTTTGAATGCGATCACGAACTTGACCTTTCACATAACCTCAAAAGCCAGTCACAGTCACTCAGTCAAGTCAAGTCAAGTCAACTCGATGCGCTACATACGCGCCATGTTAACCAGGCCCAGAGACACGGCTCCAGCTCGAGTCGCGTCTCCACCCAGTTTCGGTTTTCAGATCTCTCAAAAAGAAACCTGCAGACCAGCGGACCGGCAGACCTGCAGACCCCTGATCCCCAGCAGATCCCCAGATCGCTGGAACCCCAGATCGCTAGATCCCCGGAGCCCATCTTCAATGGTCATCCGGCCGGGTGTCAGCCGCAGCATAATTAAAAAACAATCACCCCGGTCCACACGCCCCCTCGCTGGATGTGAATAATACTCGAATATGTGTGTGCGGGCCTGGCATCTGAGTTAGGGGATCCAGCGGATCTCAGAGATCTCGCGAATCTCGGGGAATCTCGGGGATCTCATGGATCTGGGCGAGGCCAGTGTGGTTTCAATGCTCCAGCCCGCCAGCATTTATGAGCTCTGCCTTGGCATGACTATCACTGGGGGAGCAGCAGTTGCAGATGCCAAATCAGCAGCTCGGCGAGATACCCGAGTCACAAGACCCGAATCGATGAAGTGCAGCAACAGTAACACTAATTCGATGGGTTGGGGGTATAAGACCTAGGGTTTATCCTTAGAAATTATTTATATTTTATCTTAAATAAGTTACAAATTATATAGTAAATTTTAGGCGGAAATAACTCTATAAACTCATGAGACCCGATCTCTATTTCCTAAGGTTTAAGTCCTATGATTTAAGTTCCATTTCATGTTAGTATATTATTTTAGTTTTATAAAATTTAATTTTTAATATTTTCATTGAGACATTTCTCACACAAACCCTCTTTAGGCTTCCCACTTTTCCCCTAAGATACCCCCACAACTGATGTTCCCACCTGCTCGTCACATTTTCACCTTGCCATCAATATGCCCCGGCCCATGCTTGGTACTCGGGCACTTCACTAAATGTTGCATATCATTCGATAGATGCCGTGGATGCTCCAACATCGTCGCCTAGTCTTCTCCCCGTCCGGCTCCTCCTGCTCCGCCTCGAACTCATTGCCCCTCGAATCGAGTTGGGATCTCCGTCTTAAGGTCGTTCGCTCGCTGGAACGACCCGCGTGTCGCCGCATCTACTTAACCTGGAAAGCCTATGCCCCTGAGTGGCGAGAGGCCTTTGGAGGAGGAGGTGAGGGAGAAGGCTGTGGCTCCGTGGTGTGGTGTGGGATTGTACGATGTTGTGTTTCGTTTGGGTAAGGCACCACCAGCTACAGCAGCAGCAACAACAAGAACTGCTGTGGATGTCTCAGGCTCTCTGGCTGGGACGCTCCTGCTCCGACTCCACCCTTCCCGGTCGGTGGCTCCTCCCTGCGATCCTCTCCTGCCTGCACCTTCAGCTGGTGGCTAGTTCAACAGCTTTATTTATGGGCTGTTTGGGTAGCTTAAATAAATCAAGTTGTAGTTGCACCGCCAGCCTCAGCTCCAGCTCCAGCTCCAACTACAGCTTCCCAGCCAGCGATCTCACCTCGCACTCGGCGGTTACTGCAATTAGAGTTGGTGGGAATTTGGCACTGTCTCCGCCGTTCTTTTGGGCCTTTGGCTTTGCCCTCCATTCATTGGCAATTTGGGGCTATCTATCGCTACGCTGGCTAATTGCATAATTATTTAAAGCCCATAATTTATGTGTGCCGAAAAATCTTCAACTCGGCTCGACCTGGCCCGACTTGGCCTGGCTTTCGGGTGGCTCAGTTTGTGGTTGTTATTTTGGGATGACCGTTAAGGTTGGAAATTAAGCTGGACCATTATGTGCCGTTTGTTTTACAAATTTTAACGCTATTTAACACATTCGCCACGGATCCGTGGATCACCGTGGATGTTGGTTACTCGGGTATCCGTGGATAGTAGCACCATAAACCATTAGCATGAGAGATTGCCGTCGCCGCCTCTCTATGCGCTTCTCAAATAGCTTTTGTGCCCCGGCCAGGTGAGCGCATTGACAAAATTAATGATGCCCTCACTAATATCATGCCTAATTGATTAATATGCGCGGCGAGACAACAACTTTTCTGACTTTGACTCCGGCTTTAGCTTTGGCTTCGGCTTCGACTTCGGCTTCAGGTTGAGCCGGGCTTTTTAATGAACGGAGCAGCGCTCAGGTTTTAGCTGTTAATCTTACTGTATAGCCATTTAAGGTAAGCTCTCTGGCTTCTTAATTAAATTAGGTGTACCGCTGGGCACCCTACGGCTGAGGAGCTGAGGAGCTGAAGAGCCGAGCGGAGCGGAGCTGCGCGTATAACTAACCATCTATTTATCTAGTCAACGTTTTTGTGGCCTTTCGGGGCGTTGCTGTTAACTTCACACACAGAGAAACACATGGAGTCAGAGGCAAAGAGAAAGGCTGGCAAAGGTCAAATGGTCAAGCAGTTGGTGGTTGGTCAAGTGGCCACAAAATCAACACACCGCGACCCAGAGTCCCAGTCCCAGTCCCAATCCCGTCACTTGTTCGGGTCAGGTTCCTGGGCGTCGGATATAGAGCGATAGCTTCACAGCGGTATCAGCATGATTTTAATGGGAGCCCCCCTCGACCCGATATCCATCTGGTGTATATAGTATGAATGGATCTGATGAGATGAGATTGGGCATTAGGCAATGACTAACGTTTTGTCTGCTCTTTTGTTCGAACTTGTCTGCGAGATGGCCGGATAATCTTCGGCATTTCATTCGCGGGGGAAGAGCCGTCGGAGATCTGAGGAATTCACTCGGTGGGGCTGGAGTGTGATCATAGGTTGATATTAATGTTGATAGATATCTTTAACATAGATCTCTTTATGCTCAAACGAGCTGAGCTTTTACTTATCTACCGACCAACCAGCTACATTGTTTGTTTCCCATTTGTTGCTGATCCATAACATCGATTTTATGATCTGAATTAATATAGGATATTAGGTATAATAATTTGGCAGTTCATTAGGTGCTATTTATGATTTTATGATCAATTTTGAATTCAAAATTTAGCACAAATATTATAATAATAAAGTAGAAAGCACTTCTTATAGAATACTTAAATTCATAGAAATTTTAAATTGGTTGGGTAAAGTTTTAAAGATGTTTATATCTGAGATTCTTTTATAATAATATTTAGAGGATGTTCCCTACAAAATTCTTTCTAAAATTAAAAAAATCCTTAAAGTCATGAGGTACTAAGAAGTAAGATCTTCTGAATTTCACTGCACAAACAACTTTATTATAAACATTTTTTAATTTTTCCTTTCACTCCACCCACCATCGGTATTTCCAAGTATATATCTCTTGTAGGCACTCCAAACCCACAAAAAAAAGTTTATCTTCATTAGATACAAAATGCAAATTGGTTTTGTAACCAATATATATTTTTTGTTCGAAGTTCTTTCTCTCGCTCTCTCGAAGGTGACCTGCTTTTCTCAAGTGATCAACTTGCGGCGGCCATTTCATTGATTAATTGTTTTCGGGTCGGTGTATTAGGTGTACGAGTATATGTGTAGTATAGGTAGCTTCAGGTTGAGTCAACTTAGATATAGCGTATAATTAGCAACTTACCGCGCGGCGAACGTAAGCTCAGATCAACTGGTTCAACCTGAACCGGAGGGCCCTCTGCCTGCGGATCGAGAAGAAATCGGAAAAGGAGAAGATTATCAGCAAAGGCATCAATGTTGTTATTCCCTCCCCCGAATATATACTAAATTATATATGCAGCCGAACAATAGAGTCATAATCGCAGCGGCGGCTAATCAAGTTTGACAAAAATGATGTTTCTGTTGATGGGGGAAAGTGCTGGACGGTCAGGCTCACTCCGGCAAAGAACACCAACCACGGGGGGCTTGGGGCTGGGATTTGGAGTTAGCTGGAAAGGTGGGGTGTGCGTGTTTGGGAGCTGTTTGGTGTTCGGTGTTTGCTTATTGAATTCATCTGGCTGGAACCACCGCAAATGACTTCCGTCGATGCCTTTCTCACTCCATATGGGGGATATGGGGATATGGGGATACGGGGAGATCCGAGATCGCAGCTCGGTGGCGATAAGTGGGAAGAAACCGAAAAAACCACAATTGTTGCGCATTTCATGCTCTTACGAAATCTTTAGCCAATAAACTAAAGGCAATAAAAACTAACCAAGAAAAAAATAAAATAATAAAAAAGGATGGAAGCAAAAATCCATGGCGCAAAAATAACAAAGAAACAGTTATGAGCTGCCCGCAGCGCCATAAAATGGATAAATTTTAATTTGGCACTGCATATGCATTTCAACTTCAGCGCCAACACTTGGCGATATTATTTAAACGAGGTCTGCATATATTCATAAATATTTAAAGGGTGTTCCGGACCAAGAGTTACCGCACAGATAGTCTGCAGTTTTATTTGCAGTTGAGATGGTCAATTAAGTTATGGTTTAATATTTAAGAGGATGGGTCAGAACATCATATTCAAGCAAATTTAACAACCGTTTTGGGCTTTTGTAAAAACTAAAAATGGGTAGGAACATTTACTGGTTATAAATATTGAATATATATTACATATGTTAAACCTGGCTAGCTTGACTTTTAATTTGTAATATGCTTGCTTAACATGTAATTCATTAAATTTCGGCTAGGTAAAAAGCCATAAACACTCAGGTATTAATAAAAAAATTATTGATTGATAGATAACAGATAGGAAGACTTATTAGGGGAGAAATTATAAAATAAAATGATTAATAGGTAGCTTAAGGAAAATAAGATGTGTGACCTAAATTTAAATTTGCATACATTTTAAATTATCATATAAAAAATATACATTTTGCCAAATTTGTAGTAAAGAAATATGTTCATTCATTTTTAAACCATCTTTTTAATAAGAAAGTTATTTTATTTTCGAGATATAATATTATAAAAAATACTGTTTTTCTGATAGCCAAATAAATATTTTTATTTTAAATTAACGAGTTAAACAATAATTCCTTACAGTATTATTTTACACCTTCTTGATATCCAAACTGAAACAGTCCAAGTCATTCCAGTCCTGCTCTTGACCAGTCAACCTGGTTAACCCAAGTAACCCTAATCCACTTGCAGGGTAGCCCCAGCCTTAGCCTGCTGCCAACAACATGGTCGCGAACACCAAAAACCAAGACGGCGAACAACCTAGTCGACATCCATGGATGCAGATGCCGAGTGTGTGCCCAGTGGGCAAAACAACGACAATTGTCAGGCTTGTAGCGCAAATTATGAAAAAATGTCAGTGGCGAGTGGGCGAAAAGATGGCTAGGAAGGGGATTTTTGAAGGGGAGCTGCGGTGGCGTACGGAATACGGAGAACCCAGAACTTGGCCACGCGATTTGGAGGCACTGCCGCGGCAGTTAGTTATACAAACAAATGCTCATTGCCGGCATTAGATTAGATAGTTTGTCTTCGATTGTGTCGAATGGCGGCCGCGGGGCCAATTGCCATGTCTCCCTGCCTTCTTGGCCTTCTGTCCACTTTATGGCCCACAACATTGACAACAACTTCATTGGCCGCCAGCAGATCGAAATCTGGATCGAAATCGAGCTCGAGATCCCGATTCCGAGCGATATCGCGATGTTGGCAATTGCAATTGATATGCGACTGATGTTGGCCCCTGTCCAAAGGTATTTATATTTATATTATTTCAGCTCAACTCGTTTTTTGTTACTTTTGCCCCCGTTTACTTTTCCCTCTAATTGCCCCACGGCGCTGATTTATTGTTATACAGATTCCCGTATAGATTCCCCTGCTTTATGATATTGTTATGGGGCGCTGCAGCCTCCGATCTGCTAATTTGTGATGGGACGTGCTGAAATTTCTCATAGGCGCCGCAATTGATAGAATGATGGCCGGGACATTAGTTGCCTCCGATTTCCCCTGACCTCCTCCCCATCCCGCCAACCAATTTTATGGATTGTCTTACGCTTGGTATGTGGTTCTCCGCCGACTGACGGACGTCTGACGACGGCTCCTGCCTTTGAGATGGGTTTTATGGGGCAGCCAAACGAATTGGCCCACTGGGAATTCCTTGGCAATTGTCATTTCGAATGGCCCGAGGCGAAGTGTATCGCTAGCATGAAAATATTTTACTCGCCTCTCGCTCTTAATTGATAAAGGCTTCCTTTTTTTGTAGGCGGCACTTCTTGCGAAGGCAACATATAGCCGTTAATGAGTTGTGTGTTTAACTGATATTGAAGACAAATTACAGGCAATAACAATTACTTAGGTGCTGTGACGAGGGCATTAAAATAACTTCAATGGGAACGCAATTAAAGTTAAGGTTTGAATTTCATTAAAATAATTTTAATGGGAACACAATTGAAGATTTAAACTTATTTAAAGACGAATGAAACCTATGTCAAAACTAAGAAGTAATTTTAAGAATGGATTTTATTTTATGAAGAGAGATATATTTATTGAATTATAAATTAAATAAATGGTATTCTTAGCGAAGAAATCTTTAAAAAGTAAAAGTAAAGGGTTGAATTGGTTTAAGAAAGGAAGAAATCTATGACAAAACTACGAATTATTTTAAAGAATAAATTTACTTTTGTGAATGCAGAATTAATTAATGAAGCACAAGTTATAAAATTTGTATCCTCAAGAAATTTTCCATGACCGACAAACCCTAGGGCTCATCCTTACTGGTAACTAGCAAACGATATAATACAATGATCTTAAAGATTTTCTGTAGAGTTATGCATAAAGGAAAAATTTATTATAATATGTAGTTAGAACTATAGTTAGTTTTGTGGGAATTATTGCTATATTTATATATAAATGCATAAAGATAACTGTGTCATATATTTAAAGCCTGTTCCCTATTTTATTTTGAGATCAGTGCTCAAAGAAGGTATTTTAGAAAAGAAGGATATCAAAATTATGTCAGGAAATTAATTATAACAATTATATATTTATAATGTCAGCATATTAATTTTAATTATTATTATTGTTATTTTTATTGTGTTCTTGACTTTATTTTCTAAGCCGCGCCTAATTAACCCCTACTTATCACTAGAATCTGTGTGTTATCCGCAGAACTCACCTCCTTTGCTGACAGAGGGTCGGATCCAAGTCCATTCTGCAACGAGAGGCAAAAAAACAGGGAATTAAGCGATTTTTCCCCCTTCGAGTAAAAAGTGCAACAGGTTGGTGTCAGCCATGGACTCCCCTCTCTTAACCCCTGTGACCCCTTCCTTAGCCCTGGAGTCGCCAAAACAAACTTTCAGCTGACAGGGTACAAAAAAAAAGGTGACCAGGAGGGGGAAAAAAAGGGGAGCACATGGCGGCATATGGCGTTGGCGTTGGCGTTGCAGTGCCTTGGTTGTACTTACCATGAAAACCATTAAATTGTAAAACGTCTTACAAAATAATAATTGCCCGGCAACGTTCTGGCCACGTTGTTACAAAAGACAGGCAGCAAAGGGTAGGAAAGTGGAGGTGGCGGCGGCGGTGGATGCTCGAAATAATCGCTGCAACTAGCCTGGGCCTGCGCTTGGCTTTTGGTTTTTGGTTTTGGCTTTTGCTTTTGTCGCAGCAGCTGTTGCCTGTGTCTCTTTTTCTGCAACTGCCGCATGCTATTTCGCAGCCGCGGAATCAATGACAAAACGCGGGCAACGCACCTTGAGTTTATGTTTTGTTTTTTTTTTTTATTCGCTACCTTCTCCTCTTTTTTCCTGCTCTTTTTCCCTTATTTTTCCTGTTATTTTTGCTTGCTTATGCTTTGAACTTTTGTTTCCTTTTGTTGGGGGAGGGGGGCCACCGTGGCAGAAGCAGAAGCAGCCGCATTTTGAGAGAGGGGGAGAGAGGGAGGGAACGAATGCAGCCGAAAAGGAGGGCAGCAAGGTGAGGGGGCCGCCGAGGGAGTTGGGTGAGTGCTCAGTGCGTGACGAAGTTACTTGGGCAAATATTTTATGAGTCGCCTAAGCATGACTAATAAATTAAGAAAAAAAACATAAAACATAAAACAAGAGCTTAGAGATTTATCAAATTGAACGGTACGGGAGAATATAGAGCAACAGACAGTCGAACTTCCCTTGAGCGAAACTCAAAACAACCCTTTTAGAATCTACTAAGTTTTAAGGGGGCAATAAATATGAAAAAAATTTATTTACAAAACATGTATTTTGAAGGTTTCTGTAGATGAAATTAGTCTAAATAAAAATATAAAGCTTTTTTTAATTTTAAAGGGTATTATTTTCTCATGCCTTTATGTTTTTTAGACAAAAAAGTTCATATATGAAGAAGAGGTCTGTTTTATTTATTTGAAAACAATTTTAATTTTGGGAGAGTGGTTTAAGGAGTACTTTACTTTAAATATTTTCTTTTTAATTACAGTAAGTATATAGTTTTTTTTTAACTAATTTATATTCAAATGGAAATATAATTAAGGATATTAATTTTAAATTAATAGATATTTATTTTCAAAAATGTGTTTTATGTCTTGATTGTAAAAGTGAAAGTATTTCCTACTATTTCTGACTATTTAAACCCTTAACTTAAGTTTGTAAACATAAGCTCAATAAAGAATTTAAGAAATAAATAAATTATATTTTATTAAATAAATAATAAATTATAAATAAATTTCATTTTATAGATAAAATGTTACCAAGACAGTACAAAAAATCTCGTTCCTCAATAAAGTTGTAAAAAAGAACAGCAAAGCTGTCAATTAAATTAGAAAAATTGTAAAACGCGTTCATCTAGAATTCATAACTCCCAAAAGTGTAAATCAGAACAAGGCCATTAAAAAATACAATACATTCGAGTCACCCAATTTAGTGGGGGGAAGTTTCGAGTTTAGGGGAGATCGACTGACTGTGACTAAAATTGGCAATTACTGGTGGCCCTTGCATCCGGTTTTAGTTATAGACTCGGGACTCGGAATCGGACTCGGTATACTCGCTGTAGTTATTGTCTGCGGCACACTTATTAGCACTTATTGCCGCCGCTTCCTGGGCGGGGGTGTTACACTTGTTGTTGCTTTAGCTGTTGGTGGGGCTTGCATTTCCGGTTGTGTTTGGTTTTTTCTCTACTTTTTTTCCAGTACAGCAGTCAATTGCAGTTCCCGGTCCCGCGGGCGCTATAAAACTCGCACTTAATTCGATCAACTGAGAGAGGCACATGCTACGCCCCACAACGCTGTGTTATTATTTATTTATTTATTTATTCCTCTTGATTCTTTGCTGGTAGGTACGTAGCCTTCGTTGTTTGCGGCGTGAGTGTGCAAATTGCGGCACATCCGTCATTTTAATTTCACTTAAAACGCCATTTAAAGCGTCGCGTCGCACCAACACACACGCACACGGCGCACGCACGCACGCGCACGCACGCTCAAAAGGCACGCACGCATGCGCAAAAACGCCGGCTGATAAAAAGATGCAAACAATGCAAAAGCAGACGCAAAGCGCCAACGGAACGAGACGAAACGGAACGGAAATGGAACGAAGGGCGAACGAAATGGCAACGAAACGCAACGCAGCGAGCGAGCAGCAGCCGAAGCACGTTTGAACGTGGCGCGCAGCAAACTTGCACTGAACTGTGAAAATTCCAAGCCGCCAACTGGGCTTGGGGCCGTGGTGAGCTTTGCCCAAAAACCCACCACCACCGCTCAGCGCCACGCATTTGTGTATGTGTGTGTTTGCACCACTTTGTTGTTTGTTTAGTTAAGGTGGAGCTAGGCTAAAATGACAAGTTGGCGCTTATATTATTGGGTGGCCAACGTGACGGAGTGAGTTTGTGTGTGCCCCCACCCAGGTGTGTGCCGGTGTGCCTGTGTGCCGTCGGTGTTCGTGCTTGTGCTCTCGGGGCTTTTTTCTGTTATTTTGCGGAGGTGTGTGTGTGTGTTAATTAACATGCAGCGCACACACAAGCACACACGCTGACAAGCTGACAAGCTCTTGGAAGTGTAGGTGTTTGGCGCCAGCGATTTCATTGGCTGAAATGGTTAATACCTAGGGCCACGGGGATGGGGTGTGTGTGTGAGGGAGAGCGAAAGGGAGGCAATTAACACAAGGTACAACAGCAGCTGACAGCTTCCAGCGTTGTCATTTCCATTTTCATTTCCATTTCCATTGAGCGGCTTCGTCCCTAATCTAAGCGGTTGCATCGCTCACGTTTCCCGCTTGGAAAATTACAGGACAAATTCGATAAAATAATCAAATCGATCAAAAGAGCATCAAAAAGCTATAAATATCTGTATAGATTCCAAGATATTATATGTTCTATATGTATATAAAAGGAGGTGAAATAAATACCAAAATATATACAATTTTAAGCATTTTGAAATCAATTTATTTTGAAATATTTTGATTCTTCAGTTATCCAATGGGAACTAAGCTCATATTTAACTCATACTTTTTCCATATTTATAATCTCTTAAAATGTTTGAAATTCATCTTAGATTGTCTATAATTTAAAAAGCTTGAACGATTTATAATGGGTTTACAATAAAAGTGGTAATAAACAAAATATCTAATATTATCCATATTGTTGAATAATGAAGTTCTTGATTAAAACAATAAAATAATTAAAGAAACAGCTTTCAATCGTCTTAAATTAAAATATCATAGTTCATAAAAATAAAAATATTGATCCCTTTTACATAATTAAATATACACAATTAAAAATAAAATATATATATAAAGTAATATTTTCTGAAAACCAAGTAGGATCATCCCACGAACTTTCAAATAAAGGAGCACATCCGTCATAGGGAACTACAACTGTGGAGATCAAAAGCTGTGGGAGTTTGTCTGAACCCCATTTTTTTTTTTTGGCCAGGTTACCCGCACCGTTAGACGTCGCCATTGCCTACCTGATCCACTTTTCCACGCGCTTTGACGACCATTTTTGGTAACAATAAATCGTGATACATCATCAAAAGTCAATTCGAATATGTAGACAACGCTGCGCTAGCGGCAGGCAAAAAATATTTTAATTTTAATTGATTGTCGAGCGAGATTTACGTGCACCAAAAGTTTCTTCTCACGCTCCACACACTCGCTATCGCACACGGAGTTTTGCTTTTCTGTTTTTGTTAGTTGTTTATTTTTAGTTTTTCAGTTTGCGATGGCAGGATTAGAGCATTGTCAAAATGGAAAGTTGGCCCGCTTCGAAATCGTTTGGCAATCGCACCACGCAAAGCCCAAAATGCAAATGAAAAAATCACAACAAATCCCGCGACGACGAGATGAAAAACAGAAGCAGCATCGCTAAATACAACAAAAAACAATAATACGCAAAATACCTTTCCAGCCTCTCATTTGGTTTTTATTTTCGTTTGATTCGGGCTCGTAAACGGAATTGAAATCAATAAACTACGTGACTGCAGTGTGTCCAATTGGAACATTAAGATCACATCGAATTGCTTAAGTCTACACATATTTTCTACATTTTGTTCAAGAGACGCCATCTGTCAGAGAAATTGATAAATATAATTTGATGGTATTGAATTATTAATTTCTGAAAAACTATATTTTGTTTTGAATTGTTTAACTTTTTTAATAGTTTCTCAGTATCTATGCTTCCCTTAAAATTGTTATTTATCAGCACATCCTTTTCTACATCTTGATTTAAATTTAATGTTGCCTACTTTGTGGCGCAAGTGTTCGTTTTCTTTAAAGTAGACCTTGTTTTATGTTCCATCCAAAAAGATGGCTACAGATTTTTAACTATTTAAGTTATTTAACATTTAATGTTTTTCATACATTTTTCACTATTTATTATGCTTGTCTCTATTTATTAAATCCCATACAATTTAGCAGGTTTGTATTCAAACATTTAAACGTTACTCAACCTTAAGTCTGGTGGTAATAAAGTAAATGAAGAATATTGTGCCCAATAAGAAGGATACCAGCTTGGATTGCTTTTAAATTGAACATGTTCCAGTAATATTATTAAATATTATATTTAAAATAATTATAAATACGTACATGGGTCCTTGAAAAATCAGTTTTTAACTATTAAGAGATCCTAAAATAATAAATAAATTGCATGCAATATTTAAAATTATTTTAATCGATTTAATTATATTTATAAAATACGAAATAATATATTTATACTGTACTTCAATATCCTTAGATTCTTTATTAAATAACTATAATTTAATAAATTAAATTAATTCAATCGCATAAAATTAAGCCATAAATATTATTGACATAAAAACAAAAAGGTAGCCAGAAAGTTTCGAGTCCACAAAAATCTACCTGGATAACAGGGCAAAACCCTGTTGGTGGTTTTTCTCAGGGGTCGTCCTGGGGTTTTGTTATTACCTAAGCCGGACGATCGACGATATGAAATCGCGGTTTTTTCCAGCGGAAGTTCTAGCTTGGCATTAATCGGGTATTTTTGTTGGCCGCGGCCGGAAATTTGACTTTTCGCTCGTATTTTTGTGGATTTTCGGAGCTGTGCGCGATCCTCGACGGAGATTTTCTCGGTTCGTGTATGTGTGTCTGTGTGTGGGAATTCACTAATTAGGCATAATGAAACCTTTCCGCGGAGTTCCCCTCTTTTAGGGTTGAGGATTTGGCCTTTACGATGGTTGGCAACTGATGATTATATAATAGCGGAATGATTTTGATGGGCATAAACGCACAAACATTTTGCCGGCTTTCCTGTGAAAATTCCGCGATCCCAAACTACCTATAAAAACGAATTTTCCCCAACCAGAAAAGGAAAAGGTGGGTGGGAAATTTCACAATCAGATAAAGTTCACTTGGCGTTTTGATTAATTTATTTATAAATTGATGTTTACGTTGTTATATTCTTTTTTAAATATGGAAACTCTTAATAAAGTTACTACTACAATAAAATGTTTGGAAATAAACAAGGAAATAACATATATTGTAGTGAAGTTAATTATTTTTATCATTTCATTTAACCAATAACCAATAACATATATTGAAGTGAAGTTAATTTTTTTAATCATTTTATTTAACCAAAGACAACATTTTCATGATTTGTTTCCTTAATAGTTATAGCAAAATTAAATTAAATGGAATTTTGTAATGTATGTTATTGGATTTTTTTTGTTTGCAATCTTTTATTTATTTTTATTTTAAGGCTCTTCAAAACATTATTACAGGATTTTTATAAAACAAACTTCACGTTTTCCAAATAAATATAAAATATTTTAACGGAGAATCTATTGATTTAGTTAAAAAACTTAAAACTAAGAAACAATTTTGTTTTAGGGTATTTAATATATATATAAAAATATTCAAAAAGATCAAAGTCTTATAATTTTTTTAAGTTAAATACACTAGAAAAATAAAACCGTTTAGTCCACTCTGCTCTGAAAATTCAATTAAACCAAGCGTTTACTGTCTAAAACTTTTTTAAATTATTACTAAGCTTGTCAAAAAATAAATAAATAAAAGTCGAAAACCTGCAACTTAAGATGCCATTCCTTCCTTAAGATATTAACATTTCCGCTCATCGAATCAACAAGTAAGAATATTTTGTAAATTGTCGGCACATTTTTTCCGACCAACCGACCGATCTGAGCGATCCCTTACCATTTCCCCATGCCATTTTCCCCGTGACATTTTCCCAAAACGGCGAGAAAACCCGGCAAAGAATAACCCAAGAGCGGGCCAGAGTCAAGGCTCTCTCTTGCCGAGCGGATGGGAAAATGCAAACGCATTTTGCAGCCGCCTCTGGAGAAAATGTAATGAAAAATACCCCGCCGACTGACGTCATACCTGCGGCACCGCAGCATCCGCCATTGGGCCAGAGCGGGATGGCCATAGAGCACGGCGCGAGAGGGAGCGAGCGAGACGAATATATGAGCGGCGGCAGCGAATGGCCGTCGAGCAGCCGCAAAATGTCAATTTGAGCAATGGCCATAAGGATCGTGCGTCAGTTGCGTTCCGTCAGTGCGTGCGATCAGATCTCTTTCGGGCGAACGAAACACTTAGTACATAGAGGATATATCTCCGATAATACATAGCTATTTATTAGAAAGTGTGTGCCAAATCATAAATCACCAAAATTCCCATGCAAATGATGAGCGCTCGCTCGGTGTCGCCCAAAGTGCTGCTGGACATTAGCTACAAGCCCACGCTGCCCAACATCATGGAGCTGCAGCACAATGTGATCAAGCTCATCCAGGTGGAGCAGCAGGCCTACATGCAGTCCTCGGGCTATCAGCAGCATCACCTCACCCAGCAGCAGCAGCAGCAGCAGCAACATAATCTCTCCCAGCAGCAGCAGCAGCACAGTCTGTCCCAGCAACCTCAGTATGCTCCCCTGCCCTCGGAGTACGCGGCCTATGGGCTCACTGAGCTGGAGGATCAGGACTACAATATACCCAGCAACGAGGTACTCAGCACCAGCAGCAATCACAGTGCCCAGAGTAACAGCCTGGAGCTGAACAACAACAACACCACCAACACCAACACCAGCAGCAGCAACAGCAATGCGACTGCCAATCCCACGGTTTTCGAGTCCTCTGGCTCCTCATGGAATGAGCATGGCAAGCGAGCCAGGAGCAGCGGAGACTATGACTGTCAGACTGGAGGTTCCCTGGCCATGCAGCCCGAGCACAAGAAACTCATCCACCAGCAGCAGCAGCAGCATCACATCTATGTGGATTACCTGCCCACCACTGTGGACGAGGTGGCCTCGGCCCAATCCTGTCCAGGAGTCCAAAGCGCCTGCAACTCGCCGCACTCGCACTTTGAGTTTCCCGACGAGGAGCTGGCAGAGCACAAGTCCCAGATCTTCCTGCCGCTCTACAGCAACCAGCAGCAGCAGCAGCAGCAGGCCCAGCAAGTGACCCAACAGCAGACCCAGCAGAACCACTCCCAGATGCACTTCCAGGCCGCCTACAGGCAGAGCTTCGAGGGCTACGAGCCGGCCAATTCCCTGAACGGCAGTGCCTATTCGAGCTCGGATCGGGATGATATGGAGTATGCCCGCCACACGGCGTTGAGTTCCGTCAACGATCTGAACGGAGGCGATGTCATGTCACCTGCCTGTCTGGCGGACGATGGGAGTGCCGGGAGTCTGCTGGACGGATCAGATGCCGGCGGCAAGGCCTTCCGGAAGCCACGACGGCGGCTGAAGCGGAAGCCCAGCAAGACGGAGGAAACGGATGAGTTTAGTAACCAGCGAGTGATGGCCAATGTCCGAGAACGGCAACGCACCCAGAGCCTCAACGATGCCTTCAAGGCGCTGCAGCAGATCATCCCGACGCTGCCCAGCGACAAGCTTAGCAAGATCCAGACCTTAAAACTGGCCACAAGGTAAGAAGTCCTTCGAAATTCCAGAAAATATCGCACAAATCAAAGAAAATAATCAAGCATCACAGCTTATAAAAAAGTATACATTTTATATCAGAGAAAACTATTTAAAAAAATAATTAATCAGGAAATATTCCTTACTAAATTCCACTTTAAACTGTAGATCGATCTATTTTATATTCTGCCATAAAATGAATAAATTCAAGAGCAGGATATTTTTTAAAGAGAAGTATTACCTTAATTTCCTTTTTAGATTGATTTATTATCCTTTATTTTACCTAAATCAAAATGTTACTATCTCAAAGGCATATAAAAGGGATATTCAATCAATTTTGTCCTTGCCTTCTAAATATATTTTAAGAACTTGATCTCACATCTTTTTCTACAAATTTCCTTAGGAAAATATACATGGTTTCAAGATTATTTTAAATACAAATTTATCATTTAATACAAGCGAATTCCTTCCCAATAATTATATTATTTTATCTCTAAATCCTTGTAACTTAGCCCCTAATTAAACCCCAATGTTTTCTTTTCTTTCCTTACAGATACATTGACTTCCTGTGCCGCATGCTCAGCTCGAGTGATATATCCCTGCTAAAGGCATTGGAGGCTCAGGGATCTCCCTCCGGATACGGATCGGCCGCCTCGCTGCTGAGTGCCGCCGCCAATGGGGCGGAGGCCGATCTCAAGTGCCTGAGGAAGGCCAATGGAGCACCGATCATCCCGCCCGAGAAGCTAAGTTACCTGTTCGGGGTGTGGCGCATGGAGGGCGATGCCCAGCACCAGAAGGCATAGCAGCGGATCGAGCTTCTATATACTATAGATTTTAAGGATCCAGGAGGGGCTTCCAGCTGCAACTATCGTGTGAATTCCAGAGCCCTAGCCGCGCTCACTCTTCAATTCTCTGTCACTCTTTCCATATACGCATATGTGTCGATTAGATGTCTAAGCCTAAACTTACGTTAAAAGCCTATTTAATTACATAGTCTAAACTAAATTAATTGTAAAGCAACAACAAAAAAACGCGAAACAAAGCCAAGAAACAAAGAAAAAACGCCATGAACAAAACCAGACGCCATTTTGTATTCAATTATTTCTCAGTGGGATCTTTTGTATCTTTGGGATCTGTCGGATCTCTCGGATCTTCTTCCTCCCCTCCACTAAATTGGGCGCGAAAATGTCTTCGTTGGGGGGGTCGGATCCCAGTTGCCAGTTCCCGGACTTGGAATTGGACTTTTTGTCTTATAAATGCGGAGACAATCGGAGCGACGTCGACATACTTAGAGCGTAACGTCATTCCGCCGACAGATGGACCGTGTGTATCTGCGAGATACACATACTACACACTGCATCATGTATGTAGACATGGGAGAGGAGACCCCCGGCATCCACATCCACATCCGGTTGATTTATGTTCGAAAACATAAAAACTGTTTACAAAGTATAACAGAAGAAGAACAAAGTATTTATGTCGCCAAAATGCGTATTTAAAACGCTCATAATTAGCTCAGTCAGATAGTTTAGTCGCGGTCGCCTTGGGGCCGAATGGAACTGGAACTGCAGCTGGAACTGGACTCCGCCTCATCAAAGGCCAGCGGACGGATCGGACCGATCGCTCTCGTTCATAGTTGTTGACTTAATTGCTTTTTAAATGACAGCAGAAAGTGTTCTCCGCTCTATATACAATCTGCACGGCTGCTTATTTTGAGATGCTCATCCGAAAGATCGCTGCGCACTCGTTTCGTGTAGATACAAAATTAGATTTGCATTTAGATGTGCCTAAATTGGCATATCGCATGCAAGTTGACAGGTTGTCGTTGGTCGTGGGGATATGGAGAACGCTTCTCTTTCAAGTATTAGAACGATGTTATGGGAAGCTATGAAATTAGGGAGATTATCACAGATTATCATAGATTATCGTGGCCACTTGAGGCTATAAAGAAGGTGTTGGAGTCCATAAAATACACCCACACATAAATGTACCCACTTAAATGCCTTCTTTTTCTATCTATTTGATCAGTTCACACTTCAGTAAATGATGTGAATGTATCTTGATTTATATGCATTCCGATTGATTTTCTTTGCTTTCATTGAAATTAACATAAACTGTGAATAATGTAGTTTTCGCTTTAATTACTTTTGAGCAATTGTTGGTCAAATTCTTTGTTCAAGGAATATAATTATAGTTTTTAATGAATTAACAAATTGAAATATAAAATAAGTATTTCTATTGTCTCTATGTTATTTATATTTTAACCTTAAACAAATTCCTTTATATATTATGAACACCTTAATAGGCTAGTCAAAACGTTACGATGTGTATCTTTCAGAATGTAAATGTCGAAATGTCCTTTAAATCATGTGTTAATTATTTTTGTTGCTTTTCCAATTTATTATTTTTCCTCAAAAGCTCTGTAACTATATTTAATACCCACGTGAAACTTAAGCCCAAAAGTTAACTAAAAATAATGAACTATAAAAATGATCAAATAAAATATGCTGCTTTTGTGGAAATCTGTTTGCTCTTCTCTGGCGTGTTTCTTTTAATTGAGTTTAATCGAGGGATTGTTTAGCTGGCAACCCAAATCAATAAACGAGGCGGAATCACCATTTTATTTTTCCTGGCAATAATCGTACAGCAAACGGAGAATTTCCTCGGAATTTCCACATCTAATTAAGGCGGCAAACTAAGCGAAAATGAGAAACGAGCTCTGCCTCGCTCGTCTTCTTTAAGAACAATTGATTTATGCACAAGTATTGGTTGCCAGAACGCCCCTTTTTTCGGCTGCCTGATGAATGAATCTGCATAGTTTAGATCGAGGATCACACATTCTAGGGACTGCGCAGCGGCGCCTGTATATCCTTCGGAGCGGAGTCAGCGAGGGCAGGGAAAATCATGGCCGCGTCGCTCGGGCATTGTTTTCATTTCATTTACGAGTCGACTCGAGTCGCTCTCGCCCACACACATATGTTGGGAAAATAATAGGAAATCGGTTTGTCCCCCGGCATGAGGTCCTTTGGCCTGCACAGCGAGATTTGCAGTCCTTAGGCGCATAGCACATGCCATTGATTACCATGTGTGGGAATTGGCCTTGCGAAAAAAGTAAGCAACTTAGTTGAGATCACACATAAAGAAGCGCTCGTCCTTCGTCCTGCGGCGATCCTCGCCCCGCTCCCGGCACGTTCTAAATTTAGCATCAGGATTTATGACGATCCCTCGTCATTTGAGCCGCTCTTCCAGTACTGCATTATTTTTTTTTAAGAACCCCTAGGATAATATTGGAAATGGCCGGGGAAAAGGAGAGGGGGCGTTGACAGTCGAGCGTCTCCCATTTTTAGGTAGCTACGCGAGTCCCGATCCCACATTAAATCCCCTTCTTGGATCTACTATATGCATTATTATGTGGATGTTTCCTTTGGGGGGCTGAACTAAAACAGAGTTCGGTGGAAACTCTATGCGGTAATTGCAGCCACCGAAACTAATACAGTGGAAGGGGAGACTGGATTCTTTAGTTTTCCTAGGGATTTTCAATATTCTGAATCGGGCATCCAGTGTCAGAAGGGAAAGTTCATTGGGGAAGGCGGGAGAAGAGAAAATTTCAAGTGCATTCGGTGGACAAATATTGACAGAGGATGTGGTTCAGTGAGTTAATAACTTATTGATAAAACTAACCCATAAATCAGTTGTGAAGGGGTCTTTTGAGGAGTTCTGGAAATCACTTCATTTAGGTTTAATTAGAATCATTAAAAGACAAGTCATTTTTGTATTTAATTGAAATAGATGTCACACATTTGAAATTTTATGATAAATTTAAAAAGTTTTAATTAATAAAATTGATTACATTTAAAATAACGAAAACGTTGGAATCTCTTTGATAACACAATAATCTTTAAATATAACTTATTCTTTTTCTTATTCCCATGTCTTTAACCTTAAATGCTAAAAATTTCTTTTCTTGAAATCGGTTTGTAACAATTAAGCACACGATGAATAAATAAATTTCATCAAAACTCAAGTCAAACATATTTTATTGTTCCAATGAACTCCTTGCCAATGCTTAAATGTGATCAAAATGCTCCACAGAGCTGCGAATATTACAATTCCCATTCGGATGTGGATTCCCTTTAGCCATTCCCAGATGAGCAGATGGCCGTGTCCGTGTCCATGTTAAAGTCAAAACGGTGTGTCCAAAAATTATACGAAGCGTTTCCGATTTCAAAGTAAAGCGAGACAGGCAGACAGACAGACAGAAAGACGGGTCGAGAGCGAAACGGAAGCGTTTGCTGCCCACTGGGAGACGGCGATGGAGACGGAGATCGCGATGCATTGTTGTGACCCATTCGCAGACTCATTTGTGCCCCGCTGATTGATCGTCCCGAAGGAGAGTAGCTGCCCCAGTCCGGAGTCCAGGGAAGTAGTTTTGCCAGAGGGGGGAAAGTATTAGGAATATATAAAATATAAGCTATAAAATTTTAAAGGAAAGAAAATATGCAAAGTTTTTGCTTAAGCTAAATTATAATTAGAAAAGTACCTTAAATATGTGTGAATTGTTAACAACCTTGTCCACATTTTAATCCCCCTTTTTACACCCCTGTCAGCATCCCCCGGAACCCCTATTCGGGGGCAAAAACATCTGGTTCACGCAACGCTGCCACCGACAACCAAATATGCAAACTGCGCTCAACGGGTGAAGTAATTAAAATCATCGATACACTCGCCTTCCTTCACGGAGGTGCTGCCTGCATTTTCGAGTGCATTTGGCCAATCAATCAGCGATCAAAGTTCATAGACGATCCAGAGGACTCACAGGGGCCGAGAGCCACAACGGAGGCAGTGCTGACTAATGGCCACCGATGATGAAGTCGGCCGATCTGTCCATCAGCAACAATAACAAAAAGCCCGGCTAATGTACTGAATGTGCATCTACAAGATACATATACCTAGATATTGATGTGAGCGGGTACAAGTTCTATATGTTTGTTTATGAGGCTGTTGGGGGATTGTGTGGGGAAGTTCATAAAAAGACAAGTGAAGGATGGTGGTGTATCAAGGGGCTTCGACTTTGGGATACCCCTTGAACGGTCTAAGTTTTCTTTGTTATTCCAATATGTTCAGATTTAAATAAAGATAAGTGCAATTTAGGTAGGACTTAAGGTTTTATATATTTCTTAAATATGAAAAGAGATCTACTACTAAATTAGCAATATAATCGTAACAAATTAGAGTCAATCAGATTGATTTCACATCCTCTCTACTAAAAAGAATTCTGTATTTTTCAGGCTCGCTTCCAGTTTTTTTTTCAGGTATACCTCGCCACATTTCAGTGCCACTTACAGGGTATTTCGACTGGAAGTAATTGCTTGGAGGCGCGAAAAAAGGGGCAGCAGCAAGCAGCGATCGCTACCAGCTTTGTCTCTGTCGCACCATAGCTCGCTCTCGCTTGCTCCCTCGCGCACTCATCCGCCCCGTTGCCATCGCTGTACGGACGGTCGCATAAATATTTTGCTTTTATATTTTTTCAGCCGAAGATGCGAGCAGCACATAAAAAGCAACGCGCCCGCGTACACAGCCGATTGTAGTTGTCTATAAACAAAAAACAATCCATAAAAAAGCCCAACAGCGACGGCGGTCGACATCCAAAAAGGAGCAGCAACAACAACATCGCAGGGAAGAGAAACCAAACCAAACCAAACTTTTGTTTATTTACACAAAAAACATTTTAGTGACTTGGCCCGCAGGCAAAAACTGTTGACTTCTTGCCCGCCCCTAAATGCCAGCTGCCCTTTTAACAGTCAGGAAGTAACTAAAACGCTTTTCCACTGCACAGGAACCAAAAATGAGATCAAAGGTCAGGCCATTAGATTTGCCAAAGATCAAGGAATATATCAGTCGAATCCTGGAATTTGTATATGGAATTAAAATCGTTTTATACAATTTTAAATACGTATTTACATTTTATTATTAGGTTTGATATAAGTTCCTAATATAATATATATAATACACATTAATCTATTTTTGAAAAGGGTTTTATAATTTCTTTAAATATATTTAATATAAAGATAAATACAGGAAAGAGATAAATATAAATTCTACACATTTGTATTGATCTTAAGCAACAGACCTCGAATTTACTTTAATAAGTGATTTAAAATACATAAAACCATATTTTCCTCAGAGTTATCTTTTCAATATATTCTTTTTTTAATTCTTAGTACATTACCATTATTATTACCCTCAAAAAAAATTTTTTAAATATTAAATTTATTATACCAAATTTGTGTTTTATTAACATATTATAAAATAAATTTTTCAGATTATTTTTCTCTTTAAAATTATTTTTCTATGTGCAATAAAAATCGTTTAATGTCAGCTAAGGGAAAACAAAAGATCCAGGACGGGAAATCAAAAGCAGCAAAATGGTGAATTCCTTGTTCTGGGAACGCGATCATCATCATCATCATCATTGTCATCATCTGATGTAAACGCTTGACACTTTGCGCTCGGATCTCGTGTCTCCGCTAGCTCCTCATCCCTCACCCTCACCCTCCCCAAGATTTTCCCTTTGGCCAACCGCAGCCGGTCTAAAGACAACATCTGGCGAAAGGGAAAAGATTAATTTCTGACAGCGCGGGAGCGTCCCCAAAGACGGCCATACATATTCATATGTACACTGAGATGAGCAAGATTCGATGGCGGCATAAAGACAAAAAACTATAAGAGGGTAGGGAATCTGGGTAATGGAGATACCCTGTTATTTATATAATAATAATTGTAATTTAAGTTGTGATTTTATTTTTAAAATGAGAGGTTTAATATGAAATAGATATGTTTTCGATTGTACATTTTCAAATATCTCTTTACTATTAAAAAATAAACTCTTTATGTAAAAGTTGCTATAATATAAACGTAAATATGATATTAATTATTAAATTGGTAAGTTGGCTATATGTATTGAAAAACTTAAAAAAAAAAATTAAATTGAAGAAGCATATTAACATTGAACATTGGGGAAAAATACATAATGAAATTACCCATTGCTTCCATAGAAATCTTTCAATATAAATAAATATTTTATCAACATAATATTATATGATAAAGCTAATTATTTAATAGTTAATACTACGTTTTATTTGTACTCTCTGAGCAGTCCAATATACCCCAAATAAATCGAAGAAAATAATAATTATTTATGCCACCGCTGATGGATATGAACATTGATGTCGATGTTGAGCAGATAGTTTTCCACGCCGCGCTTTTCACGGCCGCATCCATCAATCCCCGCCGCAACACAATACGCCATATAAAGTCGGATGAGAAAGTACATACCAACACACACACGGATCTCTCCGGATTTTGCGTTAGTCTGAGCCCGGGTAAGGCGACAGTGCGTCTCTAGAACTAATCATGAGACCCATAAAACATCGCCTTGAAATTGAATTCTTTCACTGCGGGACTTAGTCTCACTCTCGAGGGATCGCTTCTTGGGTTCCTCTTTAGTACTTTATTATGGACGCACTAACGATGTTGTTTTAATGATCTCAAAACTCGACAAAAATCCACTTGACAAAATCCACAACAGGCGAGTTCCTCCCTTCCCTTCTCAAGTGCCGCAAAGACCGGGTGAAGGGCAGAGGGCCCCCGAAGGGTCGAACATGCAATACATATATTTCGAGCGTAGTATATATAAAATAACCGGGAGTATATATAAACCGGAGATGTGTGCCTGTGCACTTTTTGCACAGACACTTTATGTCTGGTGGAATGTATGTGTGAAAAAGACCATTGGATGTCGGGGCATATCGTTGGAGCCTTGTTATTGGGCATGGTTCTCGGACGAAGGGAGTCGAGCTGATGATTGGCAGGGGCTATAAAAATTGTTAGAGCAGAAACAGCCATGAAAATGCCATTGAAAGTTCCCGTTGACAGATACGAATTATGCTGAACAGGTAACTAAATGTGCTCGGAAATTATGGATGCGGCGAAGGACATTGCACTTGTAGTTATTCCCAGAAATTAGGAAGACTATTTTAAAGATCCAAATTTATTAGTCATATTTCCAAGAGATTTCTATACCCCACCTATACTGTACGAAGCTCTTTTTGCTGAGGGGTTAACAAGTTCAATCTGAACAGTTATTTACTAGATTACACACTCGTGTTCAAATCTAGAGATCTGTACCCTAAAGGCGCCTTGTAATTACCGTGATTCACTTATTATTATCTCGGCTTTAAAGCTCTGGCTATAATTGCCTTTGGAAGAGCTTTTTAAACGCATATTAGTTAGTGTTCTTAACCTGTTAAGTGGGTTTTTAGGTTAAAGTGCGACGTAATATGATCTCACATTAAGAAAAAGCTTCTTTGGAATGATTATTAATGCCAGCTTTCATAGACAGACTGCAACTTACGGAAATCATAGGTCAGTTAGTATCTGTCATCCGTCGATAAGATAGGTTCCTATTTTTACGCACAAATATTAATTAAAAACGGTGCTGAAGTGATGTTTAATGTGGCACAGATATTTTTAGCCATTAAACCTTCACCAGAGCGAACCACCGATTATTTTGCAACGCCCAATTGACCCAGATCCCCTGAACCAGGCCCCCTCTCCGACTCACAGGCTTAATGTTTAGCTAGCTCCATCTCCTCAGCTCAGATTGTTTATAACAATTTAGCAGAGTCATGGCGAACGGTTCGGGCCCCAACACAAGTCAACATGCAAAATGATATTTAATAAGAGGTTGGCGTTGCACTCGCTGCCGAGTTGCCAGAGGTAAGGGGTAACACGCATCAATTGCTCGCTCCACAGTAATTTATGTTTATGAATATTAAAGGATTTTTGTTTAAAATTATGAAAACTAAAAAAAATATGTATGGAGAAATTATTAGACAGTTAAAAGCAGAAAAAGAGTTAAATATACGTTGTTATTTGATTTTCTATGTGATGAAATGCAGTACACAAATTTAGTTTCAACTTCTCAACGGAAAGGTTTAATAGAAGCTTCATCGACCAACCAATTAAATAAAGTATAAAAAATCCAAAACCAACAGAAAAGTAAGTAATCAAAAAATGTATAATAATTAATAATAATAATAAAAAATAGTACAACAATTAAGGCCATAACAAAATCAATAAATCATTAATCTCGGTCTTATTACTTTGAAGTCATTCCGCAGAATGATTAAAAAAACATTTAGATATATCAGATAGTAAAATTAATAGTAACAATAGATAGTAAAGTAAATATAAAAAACATTTAGACATATATAAAATCAGAATATAGGTCACTGCATAGTTATCCTAGATCCTTAAATACTGTGTGAATATACTTGTTAATACTTGCAAATTTAAAAGAACAAAATAATCGTATAACATATTTTGTAAAAAATAAAAGATTAGTTATATTTAAGTGGTATTTTTTATATAATTGGAAAACAATATGGGACATTATTGAAGCCAGTTTTGGAGACGGATTTCAATAGCTTTAAATATTTGTTTGTTTGATAACTAAAATTTGTATAAAAAAGAATGCATTTACAGACGAATTGGCCGACCACATAAATCTAGATAGTGAAGAAATTCGTTAACTTCCATATTAAGAAATAAGTATTCTTCAGTTTCAGATTCACAGTACTTTGAAAAAAAAATGTGTAAGAACATTATAAAAGACTTTAAACCCAACTCTTAGTTCTTAACTCATTTTATTTAAGCACTTTGTTCGCGTTGTTACAGCTGATTTCTCCCAGTGTCCACATGCATAGAAAGAAAGGCAAGGAAGAGAATCGCAAACAGAAATCGCTGAAACTGAGGGCAATACCCAGTGAGAGAAAGACACGTGTTTTGAATTAAGTGCGTGCTCCGCCCCTGCACCGCGACCCAGTCCACCCACTGGAGCACCCCCTCTTGCCATTAGAGCCACATTCTTGACGCTCCGTGGTTGTTGACATTTTAATGGCCGCAAAGGAAACACACTTGCAGGAAAGTAATAATAAAAAATATACACAACAATGCACATGCTGCATGTGCGGCATAATCACGTGCAAACAGGCGAAATCAGAATCGCAACTGGCAATTTGAGCGGATCTGAGGCAGCCACAACACGTCGTTACCTTGCTGCTTGCTGCTCAGGTGCAGAGCTTCGACCCGAAGCTTGGCTCTTAGTTCGCCTGCTCTGGCTGCTGCTCTAGTATGGGTGAGTATCTGTGTGCGACGGCGACCTGTTGCCACGACGTCGGCAGAGCTTCGGCTGCGGCAAAGGCAGCGACAGCGACTGTCAGCTTTTTTGGGCGCAGTTGATGAACGAAGCTGTTGGCCGAAAGACGCGACGGGCTCAAACTCCGGCTTAAACTCCCACTTAAAAAATTAACTCAGCCAAGTTAGTAGCCCAAGTTAAGAGTTAATTACCCTAAACAAAGTGCAAAAGTGAAGATTATAAAGGAATTATAACAAATTTGATATAATTAATCTAATACTTGACGATTATTTTCCGTAGATACATAAGTATATCAAAGGGAAACTGTCATTAAGACAAAGTGCATGAGTGAAATATATACTTCATAAATTATCTGGGGCTTAAGATTTATTTCTTAGTCATCATGCCAATAAGGAATTCCTTTTAAAAGAGTGTTTAAATTATAAACTAAGTGTTTAACAAACTATGAATAATATATACCATCTGTATAAAGATCCTACTTACGCTTAGCAGATCTAGAACTAGTTATTTTTATAAATTAACCCGTACAATGATACCTTAAATTTTCAAATAAAACGTATACTCTACCTAAAAAATACAAAACCTCACCATACGAGTTCTAAAACAATCAAACTTCCGTTCCTCAGTGCGTGCAATAAATCCATCAAGTTAATAGAGTGCGCAGCAATTTCAGCCACAATTTGAGCTCATCGCCACAATCGCATCTCATCGGGCATCTTGTGGCTGGTATCTCGTATCTTGTATCTCTTAATCCCCCTGAAAATTCCGAGCTTGAGTTGTGGGGACCCACAAAAGGCAAAGAAATCCAACAAAAGAAAGGAGAAGAAGATTTCAGTGAAAGTGATGAAGCGTCGCCAACATCCGCGTCTCTTAATGATCGGCAGAGATCACATGTGCTTATACGAGTGTATATGCATATAAGTGGGCCACCACAGAAACAACAATGGAAAAACAATAACAACACAGTAGTTATACTAAATGTTTGCATGCGCAAAATGTTGTAAAAAAAAATACAACACAAATAATTTACTGCCAGAGGACCGGAATTTCAGTTTTGAGTCAGCCTCAGGCTGAGAAAATAGCCAAAGTTTATGCATTGTGCCAAATGAGTGGACAAGGCAAAGGGGCGATGGGTTAAATAACTAAAAAATATAATTTAAAATGTTAAATGATTATAGAAATTTAAAGAAAAAAGGTCACTAATTAAATAATATAAGTTACTATTTAAAATAATATTCTTTTGACTACTCTTTTATTATATAAACATTATAAATCATTAATCAAATATTAAAGGAGATTCAGAATAAAATATTATTTCTATAGTTTATTTTAAAATGTTTTACATTGCTTTTTACTTTTTTTGGTTTAAATTCTTAAAAATTATTATTTTTAAGTTATTAGCTTATTTTCTTTAACCCCATTGTCACTTCTTTTGTGCTTAATGACTTCAAGTTGTGGTTTCACAAGCACACAATAATCTATTTTTAAAGTTGTCTCTTTTAAATCAAACAAATACTCATAGTTTGGCCTTCGGTTTTTAGGCTTTTGTTAAATGTGAATTCCTAGTAATCAAGCCATTTTCTAAGTAAGAAACCCTTAAAAAAGGTTAGGCTAGTTGTCCTTACTATACTCTATTTCCTACTTGGCCCATCGTTTCCCATTTAAATGCTATCCGCAAAACTCCACCTGACTTCCTGAACACTAAACTGGGTTTAATTGTCTTTGGCATTAAATGAGTTTACCATACATTAACGGGTTTATGACCCACCTGTAGCTACACTTAACTTGGCTCTTAGCCATTCGTCGCGCGTAAATAACCGCAGCAGACCCCAAAACTCACCTTGAGCCGACTGGCACACCTGAACTAAAAAGCGTCGCGCAGCATCATTCGAGCCACGTTAAGAAAAAAAGGCAATTTTTCTCCATCTTCTCGGTTGTCGTTGGTGTCACTTGTGCACTACAATTGCAAATTCCCCACATCGCTGTGGCTTGTTTTTCCACAGCTCTTTTATTCGCTTTGCGCCTTTTCTCTTTTTGTCTGTTGGTTTGTTTGTCTGCCCCTTCCGAAGACTGCCGGTCCTCGCCTAATTACCCATTATTTCGCTTCGAAAGTGCACTCAAAAAAGTGCATCTAAAAAATATGCAACAGATTTGCATTATGATTGAAAAATGTCGAAAAGAATTGTGTATAATTTTCTAAACATTTATTGTAGGGGTTTCTGTATATTTCTCATGTAACAAATATTGTTTAACATCTTCTTAAGTAGAATAAAATTAACAAAAATATATACCTTTTAAAGAGTTTGCAAGTATAAAACGTATAATTGAAAATTAAGTTTTACCTAATATAATATGCATCTAAAAAATAAACTAACTAATTAATTAACCATATTATTTTGTATTTTCTATTTACTTTTAGAATTTAACTTTTACCTAATATAATACGCATCTTAAAGTAAACTAACAATTAATTAACCACATTATTTTGTATTTTCCTCTGTGTAACCATCAAGAAACTACAAAAAGCCAGCTAAGCCGACAAACGTTAATTTGAAGACCAAAACTGAACCGCGCCGATAATCAGACACTTTTCGATCAGCCTCTGTAGATGCGGTGTTAAGCCAGAAATAAATAAATAAAATGTGCACCGCTGGCGCTGCTGCTGCAACTGCAACTGCTACTGCGGATGATGGTGGAGCCTCTACAGGTGGTGCTGCCGCCGGAACATCGGTTATCCATACGAGTGCCCCAAGTTCGACGGCCTTAAACCCCAGCGCCACTCAGGTAAATACCACACACAGATGACTCGCACGAATATGTGGTGGCCAACATACATATTTTTGGTTCGCGCTTGATTCGCTTTTGTTGTTTTTGTTTTTTTTTTTTACTGGTGACTCCCCTGAAGCTCTTCCCCCTCCTCCCTAGTTGAAATCTTATCTGACAACAAATAATACAACAAAAAACAACATACAAATAATAAAAACGAAGCCGCGGAAAAAATTGAGCAAAACCAGTTTACTTTTTGGCTCGCTGATTTTAACCGGGACTAGGTCTGGGTCTCGAGTATTATGCGATCGGTCAATCGGTTCGTATTCAGCTTATGATCAGGTTTAAAATAAAAGATTAATGCAACCCAAACGATGGCTTTTTATTGGGTTGATATGAAACAGTTTGAAAGTCAAGATCATGGCAGCTACTAAATGGTAATTAAACAACGTTTTATTATGGTTATAAGAACCAGTTTTCGTGCACTTAATTGTTTGAATAAGACTTTAGAGAATAGTACTTATAAGCTCAGTCTTTATTTACTTAATTTAGCTGAAAATGGTTAATGGTTTCGTTACATTTTAGGTGAGGTAGATAACACTTTAAAATAACAAGTTTGGTTGCAATAAGAAATGTTAATAATATTTTATAATTAATTATTATTATTCATAACCATCCCAATGTTGACAGACATATTTTAATAATGATAAATATAGTACAACTATTTCCATGACTTCCAATCTCAAGTTTAAGGCCGTTAAAAAATAATACAATGGGAAAAAATGATAAACCTTGACTCTTAAGTTAAATGTATAAACTAACCCAGACGACAATTGTGAATTTTAATTATAATTTTAAACACCACACCTAAGCAAAATTGAAAGTTACAACACTTCCCCGGAACTAACTGTCAGTCAAATACGAAAAAATCAAAACAAACAAAAATACGATTGAGTTTCAACCGAGCGTCAAGGGTCAAAAAAGTTAAGCAAAGATTTGTCTAGAGCATGATGACAGGCACCGACAACGAATCGTTGCTGGAAGATGGCGGCGGCCAGCAGCGCCTGAACATTTGGCAGAAGGTAATCGGGACTCCACGTACTATTCCCATATATATTTATATATATATACATCAGTGCACCCACTACTAGATTGTCTTCTTTATGCTGGGACTGATCATAGCTCTGACCATCTGCGTCCTGATCCGACTGTCCAATCGATTGACCGCCGATGCCGAGCTAAAGGCACTGAATCACTTCCGCGAGATCTCTGGTCGTAGTAGCCACATATTTGGCCACTGAACCTCTGTTTATCCACTCTATATTTTTTAATGTTTGTCTTTCGCTTTTTATCTTTTGGTTTGTTTGCTTGCAAATTGCTTAAATAAAGTGCTAAATGATTGAGGTGCGGAATAAGTTATGTATGGGGCAGGAGCTTCACTGGCGGGAGTGCAAATTAAACAACAAGCAATTAGCCAAAGATCAGGAAAAGTTTTAAATCAACGTCACTGGCGGGGGATTCATTGATTATTTAAACACTTGTGTCGGATGGGCATACGCGGCGTATGAGTGATGCGGGCGGTGTTTCCTTTTCTAACAATTACCTAGACACATATTTAAAATGGTTTTTAAATTAATATTTTATGAGTTGTAATAGCCTATCCTTTGCCTTTTAAGGTATCAATTGACCTTCATTCGCCGGAAGTTCTTAAACCAGAAAAAACCAGTTGGCGGGGTCGTCTTCAGTGGATCTTGGCTCCTATCCTCAGCGCAGCCACTGGTTTGATCCTTTATTACCAAGGACCCTGGTATGGATTGGCCACCTTCTATGTGAGTTTGGTAGCCGCTTTGCTGGTGCGTCCTGGATGGCAATGGTTCTATATAGCAATGGTGACCACTCCACGAGATACCAAGTAAGTTAAAGGCCAAGCTTTGTCCAGAAAATAAATTAAAAGTTCTTATGAAGAATCTGTTAAAATTTCTTGTTTTTAAAATAGATACTTTAAAATAGAAACAAATACTAACCATTAATTTATTCAGATTTATTCGCATTAAATTAAGTGTATAGACAAAGTGAGATTTATAAATGTGTCCACTGATTTTATCAGTTCTATCGTAAAATCAATCTATCTTATATGAAATATGATAGCTTGTCAGGTAGAAAATAAAATTGCTCTAACAATGATTGATTAATAAATCGTTTAAGAAACCTGATCTTGTTGTATTTTAAATAATTTTAATAAAAACTAGAATTTAACGAAAGAACTCACTTGCCTATAAACTTCTTCGGATTTATTTTAATAAATTTACCTTCTTCAGAGCTCTCTTCGCCTACATCCGTGTTCTGCTCTTCATCAAACGTCAGGAAAGGAAGAACGTGAACATCGGTGACATCTTCGAAGCGAATGTGGCCCGGCAGCCCGACAAGTTGGCGATTGTCAGCGAGTCCCAGCAGTGGACCTTCAGGCAGCTGAACGAGCACTCCAACCGGGTGGCCAACGTCTTCCACAGTCATGGCTACAAGAAGGGCGATGTAGTGGGCCTGCTGCTGGAAAACCGAGCGGAGTTTGTGGCCACCTGGCTGGGTCTGTCCAAAATAGGAGTAATTACCCCGCTGATAAATACGAACCTCCGGGGAGCATCGCTCCAGCACAGCATAACGGTGGGTCAGTGCACGGCTCTCATTTACGGGGCCAGCTTCAGATCGGCTGTGATGGACATAGCCAAGGATCTGCCCGCTCACGTCGGCCTGTATCAGTTTAACGATGAGGCCAACCAGGAAATTGTGGCTTCAGAGGGACTTAGCCAGGGACTGGCACAGCAGCTGAATGGTCTCCTGGAGACAGCTGCCAAGGATAAGGTGGCCGCTGGAGCTTCCCGACCGGATCATCATGATAAGTTGGTGTATATCTACACCTCGGGTACGACGGGTTTGCCCAAGGCAGCCGTTATCACGCATTCGAGGTTAGTTAAAGCAGTGATGATCAGACAGTACAGCCAGGTTCCCGAGTCCTGTTCCTGAGGTCATCAGGACTGATCGCCATCAATCCTCTCTTTCAGATATTTCTTCATTTCGGCTGGCATTCACTTCACACTTGGTTTTAAGGAGCAAGATGTCTTCTACACGCCCTTACCCCTATATCACACTGCAGGCGGAGTGATGAGCATGGGCCAGGCTCTTCTTTTTGGTTCCACAGTGGTCATAAGGAAAAAGTTCAGTGCTTCGGGATATTTTGCCGACTGCTCACGGTTTCAGTGCACGGTAAGATTAGTTTTCTTCATATAAATCCAAAGCTTAATATATCCCTTCTTTTCTCGAATTCCCTTCAGGTTGGTCAATATATTGGTGAGATGGCTCGTTATATCCTGGCCACACCACCGGCTCCACATGACCGCAAGCACCAAGTGCGCATGGTTTTCGGCAATGGATTGCGTCCACAGATTTGGCCACAGTTTGTGGAGCGTTTTGGTATCGGAAAGGTGGGTGAGTTCTACGGAGCCACCGAAGGCAATGCCAACATCATGAACAATGACAGCACCGTGGGAGCCATTGGCTTTGTGTCCCGAATCATGCCACAGATCTATCCCATATCGATCATAAGAGCTGATCCACACACCGGAGAGCCTTTAAGGAATAGCAAAGGCCTTTGTGAGCGGTGTCAGCCCGATGAGCCGGGCGTTTTCATAGGAAAGATTGTGAGGGGCAATCCCTGCCGAGAGTTCCTGGGCTATGTGGACCAAAAGGCCTCCTCCAAGAAAGTAGTGCGCGATGTCTTCTCCAAGGGTGACATGGCCTTCATCTCGGGCGATCTTCTGGTGGCCGATGAGCGTGGATATCTCTACTTCAGGGATCGCACAGGCGACACTTTCCGCTGGAAGGGCGAAAATGTGTCCACCAGTGAAGTGGAGGCGCAGCTGAGCAATCTGGCTGGCTACAAGGATGTCATTGTTTATGGGGTTAGCATACCTCACACCGAAGGCAGAGCTGGAATGGCGGCCATCTACGATCCCAGTCGCGAAGTGCAAGTCAGTCAGCTGGGCGTGGAACTGGCGAAGGCACTTCCCAGCTACGCGAGACCGCAGTTTCTGAGATTCCTGCGAAGGATCGACCTCACGGGCACCTTCAAGCTTCGCAAGGTAGAGCTCCAGCAGCAAGGCTTCAATCCGGACATTGTAGAGGACGAACTCTTTTATGTCCAGCCGGATGGCGTGTATGCTCCTCTGACCTCATCCATTTACGAGAGGATCCAGAGGAACGAACTGCGCTTCTAGGAGCCCTCCAGACTTCCCTATAAATGGGAAGTCAAGACTGTGCCCCAAGCATATGTACATTAGTAGAATGGATTCTGGTTGCATCCAATCTGAATTTCAATTAGTTTTAATTTGGTAGCTGATTATTTCGCTAGCATTAAAGTTATGCTTAAACAAGGAATTTTGTCGATGAAGAAATGTTTTCTTGGGGAAATACTGATAATGATTATAGCTTTGTCTACATTATATTGCTATAAAGTTGTCTGAATTGGTTCATATTTTATATGCTTTGAAAAACAATACCAAATACTACATTTGCGGAAAACTCAATGAAGAATGGTCATAAAACGTAATATGAATTCTAGCTAGTTCATTTAATAGTCTTTTATTGTGCTAGCATTAAATATTGTTTAGAAAGGAAACTTACAAATGAAGTAGCATCAGAAGCCACTATTCGTTATAACAAAGAGTGGTTTAAAATTATAATATTCCAATATTCTCGTTCTATTCCAATCTAATTGGGATTACAAATGCTAAAATCTCAGCTTTTCATTTAACTAAACAATAAGTTCACTTTATGGAAAACTAATCAAAGACATTGAAAAACTTTTAGCAATATTTAAGCCCAAATACGACTTGAAATTTCTGGGAAAACATAAGAGTATAAAATACTTTCAGCAGTCTCTGGGCGAACGCACTCAATCCTTCGGCGGCACGTCCTTGTTAAGCTCTGCCCGCTTCTTTTCCTCCATCCGCTGCTCCACCTTGTCCAGACGCTCGCTCATCGCGTCCAGGGAACTGAGCAATCCCGCCTGGATCTCGCCGTATCGCTTCATGGCAAGAACAAGGCTCTCCTCGATAAGCTCGCTCTGCTGCGCATATTCTCCATTGTTCTGGGTGATCTGTTTCAACTGATCCAGGCACTCGCTAGGAATGCTGCGGAAGTACTCCGCTCCCAGGGCCGGTTCCAGCTGCTTGATCTTCTCCAGTTGCTCGGCCTGCGTGCTTAGCTCGGGAGCCACGGCGTGCAGGTAGACCTCCTTGGAGCGCACCTGCTGCTGCTCCTCAAGGAAGTTTGGATCCAGGTATTTTTCCAGTTCAGGAGCTCGCTTCACGCACTGTTGCAGGGGAACACTGGTGGTGGTGACTTCGCTGAGAATTGCGTGAGCGGAGCACAAAGCGTCTACCACGCCCTCGCCCGCCTCCGGCGCATCGGGCAGGGGACCCAGGACTCGTGTAAGGGCGTCGATGCGCTTCTCCAGGATATCTAGGGCTTCCATTCCAGCAGGATTTTTCTTTGTTTTGTTTTCTAACTTTTCTTTTGGAATGATGTCAGGTTAAGTGTGACCGCAGCTTGACTGCTAAAATATACCATCCAGTGTGTACACACTTGTTGGAGTGTTGTTGGAGCCAATAGGTAATGTCTTAAAAGACTTTAAAAATGTATAAAAATAATAAATTTGTTTAAGGAATTTCCTCTTTGCGCTTAAATAGTTAATAAAATGTAAGCACTGACTCTCTGATTCAGAATTTCTATCTTTATCCTTAAATCGATTAAACACATTACAGCTTAAAATTCTCAAGAGATAAGGACTCCGCATCCTTGTTGATCTGCGCCAGATTGTCCTCGGATATGATGCGCACTACATCCGCGTCCGGTTCATCGCCGGCGGAATCGTCGAGGACACACAATAGTCCATCGTTCTCCATGTAGGGAAAGAAAAACTCAGGTTTGTCCCAGCTAGCCTTGCTCCCGATGCCACAGTGTGACTCCTGGGCCATGTGCTCCGCTAACAGTTCCTGCTCATCGAAGTGGAGATCGCAGGTGACGCAGCGCAGCATGCAGATCTGTCGACGCAGGTAATTAACAACCTTTACCCTTTGATAGAAGTTCAGGCAGCTGGTGGCGCGATCAAAATCCAAGCTATGGATCTCGTTCATGTGCTTCTTCACGTCGACAAAGTTCTCACCCAGATGGGAGCAGAAGAGGCACTTAATGGCACTCGGTTCGCCATCACCCGCCCAATCGGACCAGTCCGAGTCGTGTTCGCCATCCGAATCGGGGCGGGCAAAGTGCTTATCGAAGTCCACGCTGCCAGTTTCCATATCAACGGATGTGGATGCGGAGGGCTGTCTTCGCTTTTGGTGGTGCTGCTTCCGTTGAGTTGGTGCCGCCGGTCCACGATTGTAGTTGATGAGGAAGTACTTGTCGTACTCCCTGCGATTCGGATTTATCCGCTTGTGTCCCTTCTTGCGCATGTGCTCCTTGAGCGTCGGTCGATCCTTGAATATCTTCTCGCAGTATAGGCACACCAACTGGTTTAGGTTCTCCTCCAGGTGATCCAGCAGCTCGTCCACATACACAAGCTTCTCCGGCTTGCCCACCAGTAGGAAGTGCTTATCGAACAGATGGTCCAGATAATCCGCCCTCAGTCCCTTGATCACGGTTCTGCAAAATAGACACTCCTTGGAGAAGTTCCGGTCGGTGAGTTCAAACTGGTGCCGTTCCAGGGCCTTGCTAAGACACTGGTCCTTCAGTCTTCGACGTAGCTCATAGTCCTGGGGCAGAATATCACACAGCAGGTAGTACTTTTCGTTTTTCGAGTATTTTCCATCGGGCAGTTGGTCCAGAAACATCGTGGTGCAGTACTGCTCGAATTCGTGGGCTAAACACAAGGAATGTTGATTAATTGGTTACTTTACAATGTTTACAGATACGCACCCTGAAACTCCTTCTCCCAGTACTGCAAATAGTCCTCCAGCAACGCAATTTCCTCCACATCGGCTATGACCAGGCGGTGCTCCAGATACAAGTGTGCCAGACAGTCATCTTTGTCGGCGGGAAATATGTACACCTTGTCGCACTTGAGGCACTTAATGGCTGTATTGGCGGAGGGTTTCAATGGCGCACTGGACCTGACCTGCTCCGAAGCCGAATCCTCACCAGAAACAGCCACCGCGTGGTCCATTTTGCTGTAGGTGGGCAATGCAAGTAGTCTTATGGTTTATGAAAAAGGAAAGTTAATCATATATTTATATTTATTATATGTTTTATTATTTATAGAATAAGTCGGTTGTGCTAGATTACTTACTCTATTTACAAAGTAAATAGCCTCAAAACAAGCACAAAAACAATGTAAAAATTGCAAAACAGCTGACAAGTGCAGAAGTGTGCCCAGCCGTTTACCATCTAAGCAAACATAAAATGTGTTTTTCGGGGAACTTTGCTCGGTCACTCTGTTTCTACCGCAAACAAAGTAGGGGGAGGACTACCATTATTTTCAAAAAAATCAAACACGGAGCACGACGTTAGCGTAAGTTTAAGTGGCCCACACCGCGATCGATCCAATTCGGGACCAATTAAACAATCATCAATACCCACACACACGCCATACACACCCTCACACCCCTGCTCCGTCGCACATGCACGCACAGGCGCAAGACAGAGACACGAATCTCGGTACGAATTTATCAATTTAATACAAATTGAGACTCGTCTGCAGCGGGTACAAAGTTCGATCCGTGTGCATTTGCCTGCGCTTCGGTGTGTGTGTGCTTGTGCGTGCGAGTGCGAGGGAGAGGGCGTCCGATATATGAAAGCTAATTCTTACAGTCTGTGTCCAAGCGCTTTTTGTGAAAGTATTTCTGTTTCCCCGGCGAATCCGCATCACGATGGCTGCGCACTTCTTTCGCACTGCATTTTACGCAACGGCGGCGAGAAAATCGATGAGCCTGCCCTTCGCCGCCGGCCGGACAGCCGCCACCTTAGCCGTGGGCCTCTCCTTTGGTGGTAATTGTTTCCTCATTCCTCCGCTCCTAGCTCACGTTTATTTATAATTGTTTTCGATCCGATCTGTTTTCATTCTGCCCTCTACATCACGCCACACCACATGCATACGTACATCACCTGCCCCGATCCCAAACAGCGCAAAATAGCCGCAGCACTGTGCCGTACGAGAATGTCTACGCGGATAGCTTCTTCGGTGGCTGCCAGTCGCCGGTGTTGCTGCAGCGCCCGATGGGCGAGATCCGCAAGATCCAGGCACCGCTGATCCGGAACTTCTCGAGCCTGAGCAACCAGCAGTTGCAGCAGCCGGTTCAAAATGTAAGCATATTCTGTTTTTGAAAGACTTGGCAGGCAAAGGAACCGAAATCTCCCTTGTATACCCATCTGGTGCATCCCTTCACAGCTTAAGCACATTTTCTAAATTAAAAATTTCATAACCCTTTCGGAAAGTAAAAGCTTATTTAATACCTGGCACTCTCTATTTTATTAATGACAAGCCTAGTCTATAAATCCTCATCCTTAATTCTTAAAAGTTCCATTATCATAACTTTTGTTATCTCTCCATTAAAAGATACTTATTCCCAAGCAACGCTCAGAAACATTACTGAGTAAACACTCCTTGCTCTCTTATTAGGTCATTGTTTATAATATGTTTTGATTCGGTATGGACAATTTTTGCTAAACAATGTACGCTTTGCGTTTATATTATCTCCCTTAGAAGGATAGACTTCTAATAAATAATCTCAACAAACCTACTTATATGCGATAAGATAACCCTGTAGTACCAAGATGGACTTAAGATTATATAGACCTTTATGGCGCTATCAGATATAATAAGAACACCTGTTCGGTTTTGAAAATTCAAAAACACAAGAGAAAAGATTGTTTAACAACGAAAATGTACCAAGCCCTTCCAAAGCTTGAAAACAATTCACCATTTTGGCCTAATGCACTTACATATTACTGTGTTTTGTTGAAAGGTCGTAAAATTTCGACTTTGTAAGTTTATCACCTGCCCAGTCAAGTCTGTCTAAGGTCCGGTTCATTCGTCATATTTAACCCAAGATAATGTGTAATCTAAAAAGAGCATTCCCAGGCGTTGTAATTTAAGCTCTTGTTGTAGCCTTTTTGCATATCTATTGACTTGTGATTGAACTTTTGCTAATTTGTTTTTAATTTCTGCTTCTTAATTTTGTGCAATATGTAGTTTGTGACTTTTGAAATTTGCATGCTTGAGTAATTTGTATATTTTATGTACTTTGAACCCGGCAAATGATTTCGGCGCTCTATCTCTCCATACCTCTCCCGCCTTTCATTCGCTGATTTGTTGAGATTATCTCTGCCTAGTCTTATGCATATATATATTTTTAATGATTGTTGTTCAATGCCTGCAATTAGTAGGGGCTCATTAACCGGTTGAACCAACCAGTAAATGGTAGAGTCCGTTTCAGTCATTGTTATCACTGATACCATTTGCTATTTAAGTGTGTTCTACATATCCTGGGCCGTATGTTTGGAACCACCCTCGCATGAAGCAAGCTCAATTGAGCAATGTGGCACAGCTTTTTGTGATGATTCAAATTATAATGGCGCCCAATGCCAAGCTTTCGCCCGAGCCCCCAAAGTGTTCGTTCGGGTTCTCTGGTTTCCAGGCGTTTGAGCTGATTATACCTGAAACTTGTTGCATGCGGGGTATATTGTTAATTTTATAGTTTATACCGATATTTTAACTAGTTTTTAGGAGTGTAAGGAGTGTAATAACCTCAGGATCTATTTGCCATTTAAGGGTATAGTCGGATCACAAAGTCAGTTACTATAGTAAATATTTTATTTACCTAATAACCGAACATTTTGGTATGCGTTTAGCTTTCGAGCTTCTTATTTATAACCAAATAGTATTCTCTCGTCGAGACTCTTTAGTTTCTTCTCCCACAGGGGACTGAGGCTTCCAGTGTCGCATTGTATGTAATTTAAACCAATGCCGCAAAAAGTGAAAAAAGCATATTCCTCCCATATGTATACACACACAATCAACAGCTAGAATAACTATTTCCAGGGGGAATGTAAGCTCGCCTCAATTCCGCTCAACTATCCACGATCGTTCCACTGGATCGCTGGATATAGGCTACTATGTGGATCAGTCAGTTAGTCAATGTCGATGCACCTGCTTAGTTTTATCTTTAAATATGGACTTCCTCATTGAGATAACGGTGCTGGTGATATTAGCGGTTATACTGCTGAAAATCTATCATCGGGCGAAGCGTGTGAGTAGCCGTGAACTCTCGTCGGGGGTTCAAGTGCAAAAGTGTCAACCTAAAGTGAAAGTCCCTTCCAGCCAGCCTCTCTCTGTCTTTCGGTTGGGTCATCGTTCTGTGCTTCAATTATTGTGATTTTGCTCTTTTTCCATAACGAATTTATGCTTGAAATATTTCATTAATCTAAATTGCAACTTCTTATCGTTGGACTTCGGGTGCCTATCTTCAAATCCATGTCTGGCTATCAGTTAGCCTTGCTAAAATGTAGGAAAAAAAGAACCCAAAACCTTTGCACATTCAGTCGCTGTTTCGCCTTCGTGCCAATTTGTCGCTTGCTCAAAGAGACTCTTGATAATTGAAATCCTAAAGCAATTATACGGAAGCAAAACGGTATATATTGTACTGCTGCAGTAAATAATCTGCCCACCCAGTTATTACTCGCTCCAAATAGTCGCAAAGTGAACATTGTAATTCAATATCTTGCCCCGTACGCTTACAATTCCCATAAAAAGACCAAACGCACGCACACCTGCATTAGCCTTATCGGGAACTAGGGTGCTTATCATCACGTTTACGGTGGCTTTTTCAAGGTCAGCCGCAACTGTTGCTAGGATAAATCAGAGCTTTATCAAATCTGCCCCATAATTTGCATGGATTTTGGTGGAGTCAGCCGATCAGGCCATTATTTCAGTCACCCTGAAATTTCCTATCTAATCGGTTGCGATTAGGTGCTCAGTTACTCGACCTATCCAAACTTTGCCTTGCTACAAAAAAGATTACTCTGTGAAATCGGGTTAGTCTAGACGGTTGATTGTATGTATATTTAAACAGCTTATTAAACACTTGCACTCACAGCTTGCAGCTATGTTTATTTATTTTTAGTTTCATTTCCCCTTAGCCCACTAATCATATCTCACATCAGCTGTTTCAAAAACTCGATAATAATTATATTTCTTTCAACGCAGAGCGCCATGGCTCCGATGAAGAATCGCCGGTATATATCCTCGCAGGATATCACCAAGAACATGACCCTCTACACCAACAGTAAGACTCATGTCGAGGTGGATCCCAAGACGCTGGCGTTCAAGAAGCCCACGGGCAATCCTCTGGTCCTGATGATGGCCTGGCTAATGGCCAAGCAAAAGCACCTGAAGAAGTATGCCCAGATATACACTGATATGGGATTCGATGTCATGGTAGTTCACATTACTCCATGGCAGCTTCTGTGGCCGGTCAAGGGAACCCAGGTAAGTTTTCTACGCAGTTTGTGTACCACTTCACACGTTAATGATTCACCTTAATCCCTAACCCAGGTGGTGGCCGCCGAGACTCTGCGTTTTCTGGAGAATAACAAGTCGTATGAGCCGATCGTGATGCATGGCTTCTCCGTGGGCGCCTACCAGTTGGGCGAGATAATGCTGCAAATGTCGCGCGATATGGATCGCTATGGCAGCATCCTGGACCGCTTCGTCTGCCAGGTGTGGGACAGTGCCGCCGACATCACCGAGATCCCCGTGGGCGTTCCCAAATCGATTTTCCCCAAGAACGAACGCATGCAGAGCGCTCTGCGCAACTACACGCTGTACCACTTGAAGACATTCCACAACCAGGCCACCATCCACTATATGCGCTCCAGCCAGATGTTCCACTCCACCCTGCTCAAGGCCCCGGCGCTGTTCTTTGTGTCTGACAACGATCCCATCGGACCGCCGTCCTCCAATCAGGCGGTGCGCGACAACTGGGAGCGGGCGGACATTAAGTGCACCTTCAAGCGCTGGGAGCGGTCGCAGCATGCCGCCCACTACATTAAACATCGGGATGAGTATCTCGAGACTTTGTTCCATCATCTGGATGTCTGCGGCGTCCTGGAGGCCATCGGCGTGGACAAGCGCGCCAAATTGTAAGCGGAGAGCCGCTCACGAATTCGGTGATATACATTTATTCAAGAATCAACGCGATTATGATTTTATCCTAGCTGCTAAGACCTAAAATTTAAAAGAACAAAACGAATACAAAAGCAAACCCAATGTCCTTTCGTATAATTATGATCTGTATGAATTCCTAGACTAAGCTTAATGTCGTATTGCATCAAACCAGAGAGAAACTAAAGCTCCACACTCTATATATTGTTATATTGTGAGATCACTGCGCAGAACGGCTAAATAAAATAATTTAATTCAAGTAAAAAAAGAGAATAATTAAAAAAAATAAAAATAAAAAAGGTACAACCAGTACCAGACAATCGCTGCGGACAGGACTTGAACCTGTGCGGGTAGAACCCAATGGATTTCAAGTCCATCTCCTTAACCACTCGGACACCGCAGCTCGTGGAAACGGAGGTTCTAAAAGCGGCTTTTGTCTCAAATGCCACCCTCTCCCCCTCTCTTTCGCACATAGAATATCGGTAACAAGGTGCATCGGTAAGGTATTTCAGCCAAACAGCACTGCTTTTAAAATGCTTTCTCACATTGGGATATGCTTGTCCACTGCTTTATCAAGCAGGGAAATACTTTCACACTGCTTTGCCGACCGTACCAATAAGAACAGCACAGACACGAACCAGGGCGTAGAAATTAGTTGCTTCTTAAACCATTTTACACACACTACCGGCCACATTGGCAGGAACTAAATATTTTTAATTGATTTATATTCTGTGATGAAAATATACAAACACTCAGGACCATACGTTAATCAAAATGTGGACTGAAATTTCACTTCGTCAAATAAGAATCTTACTATTTTACGTTTTCAATTAATATAATTATTATTACCCTAGTATGGTATCGTATTATATTTTGATTAATATGAAATCTGGGCCTATGTACCTCTTCCAGCACCGCTATAAAAATCTGCTTAAACTTTAAAATATTGTTAAGTTGATTAAAATATGTGAATCAAACAAATAAAAGGAAACCGCCGATGTTCATAAAATATAAGAAGAAAAACAATACAAATATATTTAAAATATATTAAATTTTAAGAAATTAAATTATCAAAAATAAATAAAAGAGTGGAAAAATTATTTCAATGTTTTATTATTAATTGACTTGGGTTTTAATGGCGAATCGGAATATAAATATGACTTCTGGCAATCATTTGCTTTTTGGGCATCTAATTCTCAAAAGAGTATTTCATTTTAAATTGAATATAATATATAAGAAAATATAGATAAATATTGGCCATATATATTTTAAACCCTGCACTGTATTATAATTTTAGTCAGAAGCTTGCGATGCAGTGAAGAAGTCATTTCCGACCCTATAAATCATATATATTCTTGATCAGCATGAACCGCCGAGTTGATTTAGCCCATGCCTAAATGTTTAACCATGTTTAACCCATTCTATTCAAATTTTTAAATGTTACATTTTTAAATTTCGACAAAATGAAGAAACATTTTATATTTTAATAATTGTCAACCTAAAAAACTAGCACAGCAAAGCTTTGCTAATTTAAATTGATGTATTTTTGGAGTAGTTATGATCCATTTTTATAATAAAATGCAACTGCAAGGGTATACAAACTTTGGCTTCAAAGTTATAGCTTCTTTTATTTGTATGTATTTATTCGAAACATCTACAATCCTCAGTAGAAATGATTTTAATATTTACTTATAGAAATGTTTCCCCACTAAAACACGTTTCTTGTAAGGCTCATTTATTTATTAATCCCTTTTGGTTAATTAAGCAGAGTCCTTGTCAATGTGCGCAGGATTACTGCCCCCGAATTCTTAGTCATTCGTTTCCTAGATCTCGCTAAAGCTAAAAAGTTAACGATCGATTTGTGTTGTATCTTTTGTTGTGGGGAGGAGGGTTAAGTTCGCAATTTAAAATCAATAGATCTTTCACATATGCACTACATTTTGGGGAGGGTTGGGGTTTGGTTGGGGGCTCTTAGATATCTACCAATTCGTTTCGTTTTAATTAAAGTCAGATTAAAAATTTTCACTAATATCACCTTCTAGAAATTTGTCCAATTCGTATTCTCCGTTTAAAACTGATGTGTAAATATGCATTAGAGATGTATGTATGTACTTGTTTGTATATGAAATTTGATCCTTAAGTGGGTTTTGATTTGGCGATGTGCGGCGGGAACGAAATAAAAATAAACGTAAAAGCGTAATTTAAATAATTTGCATTTATTAAAAGAGTTAAAAAATAACTAATTTATTAATTGAGTAGTTTTTTAAGTGTTCTTATGTTTTGCTCTCTCTTCTGTTCTCTTCTCTTATTTTGTTTGCATTTCGTTTTCTTTTTGGGGTAGGCGTTTGTCTTACGTACTAATAAAATATGCAAGTGAGGGTGTGCTTCGATCGATGTGTGTAAGATGTGTGTGTGTCTGGATAAAGGACGAATATAAACAATAATTAAAAACTTAGCAGTGAGTTCTCTCGTTCGATTGGTTTTTATAAAATGTACAAAATGTAATTAATAAACATCAAAAATGTGTTAATTAAACTAAACAAAAAGCACAAGGAAATTGCCGGTCCAATGCCTACAATTATTAAAAATTTCGTTATGCCTAATTATCAACTATATGATATATATATGTATAATCTTGTATACTTGTATTTGTATAATTGGTTTCGTAATTTATATATATATTTGTATATATATATTTTAAACTACAATTAATAACACGCCACGCCACGACGTAAACAAACAAAGGCCAGGATATAGATCGATATATGTGTGGGGTGTGTGTGTATATATTCAAATGTATATGCACTTGGTAACTAACATACTTAGCTAAATAATTAAATTTTTTAACTGCAAAATGCGCAGCACACACAAGATTAAACGGGGCCTGCGGGTGCAGTTTCATCAACAAACAAATAATAAAAATAAAAAACCTATTATCTTGTCAAATTTTGATTTCAAATCGCCTTGATATATATCGGGTTCTGCATTACGCGTACTTTATATATTATATATTTGTAAAGGTGTCTATGTATATGCATATGCGTGGATCGGGTGTGGGCTCGGGTTTTGGGTCTCTCCATGCATCCTTCATGTGGTCCCTACTCCACTGCAAAGCCGCAGGTCTCCTCAACGGCCTGCGTCAGTTTGTCGCAGAGCAGCTGATACGTCTCGTAGGGCGGCAAATCGATCCGATTAAAGCAGGTGTGCGCCTTGGGCAGGTTTTGTGTGGGCACATCAGCGGTTAAGTGAATGGTAAACAGTCGTGGTCCCACTGCTCCCGTGGAGCCTTGCAAAGCCCGGAAGCCCTGCAGCGGTACACGCGACGATCCCGTCACAAACTGCAGCAGGCGAGCTCGCATCTCGGAGCTGTACGATTCGACCACCTGAAGATATAAGTTTATTAATTATTAAAATAAATAGACAGCTAGCCGAGCAGGAAATGGAGCTATACACACCTGCCAGAACCACAACACCTGCGTGGTCTCATTCGTACAGTGCTTCAGTCTCGTATTGTTGCGCCAGTCGTTGACATCAATGCTGGAGATGCCGCCAATAACCAATTCCAGTTCGCGCTCATCAAACGGTCTCAGCAACGGGCTGGGTATAAGCTCACAAAATCCTATAAAATATTTTCCGATTAATTTTACATTTGTTTAAACAAACTGTATTCCCAAAAGGCTAACCTTTCTGCAGAGCCAGAAACTGTTGTTCGATGCCGCGCATGAATCGATAGTTTACGTATAGCTTTACATACTCCCGCTTGTTCTCCTCGGTCACGGGAATGGAGGCACCTCCAGGCTTCAGTTCGTGCACCACCAGAGCGCCAAAGCTATTGTTCTCCACACTAAACGTGGACTCGATAATGCCGCTAATGTTGCTCTCCCTGAAATCACAGAAACAATAAGAACATGTTCGGAATTTAACATAAATCCTAAACTTACAGCATCCATGTGAGGCTGCGATGCAGCTCCGGATCCACGCCCTCGATGTCGCCCAGCGTGATTGGTTTGTTCAGCAGCTGCTTGTAAAAGGGCGTGGTGAAGCCACCATCCAGGCAATGACCATGGAAAACAGCGATGCCCAGTGTGCGTCCCACGAAATGGAAGTAGGACAAGTGATCAGGGTTTACTCCAGAGTCCGGATTAATTTGCAGCGTATAGTGGTCATCGCGACTGTACTGGAACAGGCCGTACTGCGGATTGAGCATCTCGCGGGAGAGCAGGTGCAGCCATTCGCGAGCCACGCCGCCATAGTCCAGGCCCTCTTCGCCCTTAAACTTGACCATTAGCCGCTTGCGCATGTCCTTGCCCCGCATCTTCATAATCAGTCTATAGCTCTCCTCGAAAATCTCGTTGCGCGACACCTCCAGACGGCAGTGGCCGGATTGGGGCTGCATCGTTTGCAGCTCGGTGCGCAGAGCCCGAAGCTTGCCCACCAAATCGCGACGATACTTGGGCAGAAGGTCGGCGCTCTCGAGCAATCCCTGCGGCAGATCCGGCACAATGCGATGTGGGGTGTTAGTTGTAGTCGTGGTCGTCGTCGTAGTAGTCGCTGTGGCATTCGCTGGAACGGCTGCTGTCGCTGCTGATTGCATGGCAGTGGCTGGCGCGGCAGCAGGGGGAGCGGGCGCTGCTGCATTGCCTCCCGCTCCGCGTCGAATCATGCTCAGAATGCTGCCACTGAGGCGAGGATCTGTAAACTGGGTCGTTCGATTGTTGTGGTCCACAAAGTACACTCTGCCTGAGGCCGTCTTCCGCTGCTCCCAGCCACTGGGCAGCGGTCCGATCGTTTCCAGCGTCAGATGCTGGGTGTCAAAGTCACGGGGTATCCGAGGATCGTGCCACGTGGACACACCCGTCGGTATGTGGAAGAAGTATACCTGGCCCTGTTGCGTGGTTCGCATTTCATAGCCCGGCGGCAGGTCCAGGAACGGACGCGCTGCCTGATTGGCGGCAGCAATGGCCGCTGACGCATAACGCTGGCTCGAGGATCCACCTCCTCCACCGCCAGAGGTGCCTCCGTTGCGAGTTCCTCGCGAGGAGCGTCGCCTCGTGGAGGACTCCTCTCCCTGCTGCCGTGAACTGCGACGCTGCGAGCGCTGACCGGGCGTGGCGGCTGTATAGGATCTGCTTCCTCCACCTCCGCTCACCGATGTGCTGTTCGCATTCGGACTGTGCACGTTCCCATTGGCCGAGGGCGTGACAGGAGCTGGCGGCGATGCGTTTGGGGTAGAAGGACTCTGGCTATGCCTAGGAGGAGTTGTTGTCGCCGTAGCCGTCGTCGTCGGCGTCGCCGCTGTTGAGGCATCCTCCTGCGTCCATCCATTGCTAGCGCTCTGGGGCTGCGCCGCCTGGCCACTTCCGGTTCCACTGTTACTTCCACTCTGAGCATTCCCGTTCACATAGTTCTGCTGTCCCGTTGGCGATGTGGGCGTGGCCTCTGGCTGAGCATGGCCATTCGTTTGGTGCTTTGGCGTTTTCACATGATTGTCGTTACTGTGCAGGCGACCCGGCGTCGACGTCGTTGTCGCGCTGCTAGTGGGCGTGGCCGGTTCGTTTGTGGGACGTTGCTCAAGAGTGCGACCTCCTCCTGACGATGAGGAGGACTTCTTGCCAGGCGTTGTAGTGGCTGACACTGGCGTCGTGGGGCTGGTGTTTTCCTTGCCCACACTGGACAGAATCTCCGTGGAGTGACGGCGTTCATCGCTAGCCGTCCCACCCAAGTCCCGATTGCGATTGCCGCCATTAAGCAGATTCGTGCAGGTGGTGGAACGCGTGGGACCTGCCGGCGCCTGTCGATCACCGTTGTTGCCATTGTGTGTGTTGTGGCGTTGTTGCGGCGATGTGGCGCCTACGGGATGCCGGGGCCTGTCCCATTGCGTGGACTTAGTGGCATGGTTCACATAGTAGATACGACCATTGTCTGTGCGCCGTTCTTCCCAGCCCTCCGGCAAGCTATCCTCCGAAGAGTCGTCCTCCGAGGGTCCCCGGACATCGCCACTGGGTCCTACAATGGCCAATGGATTGCCACTGCCGGGTCCATCCTTCGAGAGCAGCGAGATGATGATCTGGCCGCGCACCAGCTCATCGTCATCCGGTGACAGTTTGCCCAGATCCAAGCGTTGAACTGTTTGAGTTGAAAAAGTACATGTGATTAGGAAGTTTGCTCCTTTTTATAAGAAAACAGAGATCAACTTACACCCTGCTCCCTTGAGGCTTTGTATGTTGAAAGCGGGTATCCTCACACATCCCAGGAATCCACTGCCCTTGTGTATCTTCCGCTGATTCCACACGGTTATCGTGATGGCATCCCCGATGCCCAGAAACAAATCGTAGTGTGCGTTCCATTTGGGATCCAGCGAGGACTTGCTTATCTCCGTTGTGTACACCTGACCAGTGCCATCCACTTGAACCTTGGCAAAGGGATCAGGCAGACCTATTGGGACAGTAAATAAATACAAATTAGTTAGGTAAATTAGAGTTTATTATAGGAAAAGTGATCTATTATCTATAAACTTATTTTTTCTACTGAATGTATTGTTAACTATATATTGTACTGTGTAAACATTTAACCCATTGTAAGCTTTAATAATGATCATTACACTGCTTTTGATTGTATCCAATGAGTCCATTTTACACCGCAAATGACTGTTTAGAGTGTTAAATTTGATAGAAAAAACATTATTGCACACGAAAAATAAACTTATTTAAGTTTGTTGGATAGTTTTTAATGTGTTTAGTTCGAATCAATCATGGAGCGCCTCAGGTTCCTGGTAATTCTCATGCTGCTGATGTTATTTCACTTGTACAGGACCATCGCTGGATATATCCATCAGCATCCTGGCTTCGCCCAACGGCTACAAATAAAACCAGGCTGCTTGCAGGTGCCACAAAAATACACCGAAGCTCCAACAACGCAGACTATAATCTTCTCTTCCTTGGAGGAGGTCAACAATGCAGAGGCAGATTAAACAAATCCCACAACAGAAGTTCCCCGATTGTGTGAGTTCCCGTTTCAGTTGTGGCTTATCGCTTTCGGGGGACAGTACCCCACCAGCTGAGCTAAGCTGGGACCTATATAAGCACAGCCCCTCTCAGTCAGTGATCATCACAAGCAAACAGTCAGCAATGCCTTCTACATCTACTTGGATTCACCTGCTGGGACTTCTGGCCATTTTCCTGTTCGTTACCCTGGCCGCAGGAGAACCATTTCCCTTCGACGAGAGACGCCACAGGGGCTGGAATCCGCGACCAGGACAAATGCCGCAGATTCCCACCACACCACCTTTTAATCCCTATGGTTAATAAATAAATAAATAAATCATAGCTTTACAGAACCAAATGAATATCTATTCTAGCCATAGCTTATTTAAAGAATTTCATGAGAATATTACCAATCATTCGGCATATTAAAATCTGTCCCCAAATAGACATTCTAATTTTAGCTTTAGCCTCTGAGAATCAAATTCGAACTTCTCGTTGAAAGTGGCCCACTTTTTATGCTTCTTAGCCTTAGGGCAGGGAATGTCAATTAAATCTGAACAATGCTTCAATGAAAATGTTTACATCTGAGCCAAACCAAACGGTGAATGCGGTCAAGTGTCATTAGTCAGACAGACGCTCTCTGGAGGAGCCGGAAGGGAGTGGGAGCACGAATCGGGGAATCTATCTGCCAATCTCCGCTATCAGAATATAAATATATAGTAGGAACCCCCGCTGCCGCTACATCGCTTATCGTCTTAGGCGACCCACCGATAATGCCTCGAATCTTGACAAATTAAGCGCACGGCATTCCGCCTGAATTAAACAATTAAGAACTATCGAGCCGGGCAGGTTGGGGGCACATGGATGATTTACACAGACCAACAGACCAGCAGACCACCAGACCCGACTAGACCCAACCAGTCAGTGGCTCGCGGTTCGACAGCTTCTGACTCATGGCCCGGTTACCACCGGCTGAATATCGCAACTAGGTTTTTCGCACTCCCATATTTGTATCTATATCTGTATCTATTCGTGAATCGTTATCTCAAGGCTGTGGTGGCCGCTGTTGTAACGGCTAGGGCCACGAGTATGGCACAGGCACTGGCCTGCCATCAGCTGGCGAGGAGGACCTACCCGATCCGACCTGTTTGTCTTGGCCAGGTAACTTGAGTAGGCCACACTGCAGCGTCTGTGCCTGTGTCAGTGTCGCCAGGCAGCTGTTGATTGATTTTATGCAAGAGAGAACACACAAAGTGAGGGCAAAGGCAAAAGGAGTAAGAGGTAGGTAGAGGGAATTACTAAGGCACACTCTCTATAAGGAAGTCAAAGGTTTGCACAAGCTGCCAACAAAGAAGGTACTAGGTAAAGAATTTTCTTTACAACTCTGCATTCCTAAGAACAGACTAAAAGAATTCTAAGTTGATACCAGTCGAGCGGAAGAGGAAATATGTGCCAATGTCGGCAGCAGTTTGTAATAGAAATCGTACAACACTATCAGTGGTACTTATATAAACTGAACAAGCATTAAATTGGTCAAGGCAAAGCCAAAAGTAATCCTACATTCTAAAAGAAATATCTATCTAGCATAGTATCTTTCAGAATAAAACTAAGCTACTGAATTGCATAAGCCCAGAGCCCGACAAAGCCGCGATTTCGCACCACGCTCTTCACGGCTGAACTGACTGAAAAGTGAGAGAGAAATAATGAAAGAAAGCCCTCTTTTGGATTGGCGACCAACAGTCCCGTCGCCGGCTTTTAGACCAGCTTGGATGTATGGTGGCATGGCCAACAGCATGTTCAACCCCTTTGGCTTAACGCTACGTGGCACAATTTCGTGGCCCAGTCGGCGGCAAGGCGAGGAAGTTAACGACTGGCTGCACTTTCACTCGGACGGAAGCCGGCAGTCAGCGGAGCATGAAGTCAGCCGCATGCCACCGCTGGCTGGAGGAAGAGCACAAAGTAGAGTATGACGTTGTGTCACTGCACTCTTGGCACACGCTTTATTCTAAACAAGGATCTTCCTCCGCTACAGCCTTATCGCAAGCCTCCCGCTCCTTGATCCGCTCCTCGATCAGCGGCCGGAAGTGACGGATGAGTCCTTGTGGCGGCCAGGCGGCGCCATCACCTAGGGCGCAGATGGTATGACCCTCGATCTGCTTGGTTAGTTCCCACAGCATGTCGATCTCCGCGATCTGGGCCTGACCCGTCACGAATCTCTGCATGATCATGTTGACCCAGTGGAGGCCTTCGCGGCACGGAGTGCACTGTCCGCAGCTCTCGTGCTTGTAGAAGGCCGAAAGGCGAGCAATGGCCTTAATGATGTCCGTGTCCTTGTTCATCACTATTATGGCACCAGTGCCCAAGGACGATTGCACTGCCATCAGGCCGTCATAGTCATGGATTGCAGTTTCAACAGCCTCCTTTGGAACGCAGGGAGTGGAGGAACCGCCTGGGATGATGGCCAACAGGTTGTCCCAGCCGCCAATCACTCCGCCAGCATGGCGTTCAATCAGCTCCCTGGTGGGCATCGACATCTCCTCCTCGAAGGTGCAGGGATTGTTTACGTGACCAGAGATATTGAATAGCTTGGTGCCAGAGTTCCGGGCCCGTCCAAAGCTGGCAAACCAGTTGCCTCCACGGCGGCAGATGGTCGGCGACACGGACACCGTTTCCACATTAGTCACCGTTGAGGGGCAGCCAAAGACACCGACATTTGCGGGAAATGGGGGCTTGTTTCGCGGCTTCCCAGCCTTGCCCTCTATGGATTCAATCAGCGATGTTTCCTCGCCACAGACATAGGCTCCAGCTCCGCGGTGCACGTAAAGGTCGAAATCGAAGCCGGAACCGCACGCGTTCTTTCCCAGATAACCAGCCTTGTAGGCCTCTATGATGGCATACTGCAGGTTGCAAGCCTCATTGTAAAACTCTCCACGGATATAAACGAACCCTGTGTTGGCTCCCATGGCTCGACCAGCAATGAGACATCCCTCGATCAGCTTGTGCGGATCGTGGCGGATGATTTCACGATCCTTACATGTGCCCGGCTCTCCTTCGTCCGCGTTGACCAGCAGGAACTTGGGCCTTCCATCGGGAGGTTGATGCATGAAGGACCACTTCAAGCCGCTAGGGAATGCGGCGCCACCGCGTCCTCGCAGCCCCGAAGTCATGATCTCATGTACGATCCACTTATCACCCTTGTCCAGGATTTCCTTGGTTTTGTACCAATCGCCGCGCTTCATGGCCGCCTTCAAACGCCAATCGTGGCGGCCATATAAATTGGTAAAAATGCGATCAGCATCTGCAAGTGGACCAAAAGTGGTCTTCGTCTGAGCTGGCGGTGTTCCAGGTGGCGGTGGTGGTGGAGCACCCCCTTTTGAAGGTGGATCAGCTCCCTTAGGAGGCGGTGGCGGTGGCGGGGTGGGTGGACTAGGACCCGATGGCTTTGCGGGCCCCTGGGCTTTTCTTATTATATCATTATTATTTTTGTCTTCCTCTTTAATCTTTTCAACTTTTTCCTCTATTTTCGATCTATTTTCCTTAGCCCTGTCCCTTAGTCCTTTCAATAATTTCTCCTGTAGTTCCCGAAACTCAGCTTCTTCCAGTAACTTGTCCGCATTTTCACTGACGGGAAATTTCGTTGTGGGTGGCCCCCTTATTAGTGGAAATTTCAGGGAATCCTCTTTGTTGTCTTGATGATGGACCTCTCGCTCAATGCTTCGTTGCTCGAAAGATAGCAGTTCATCGTTAGCCCCATCGAAGGATTTTCCCTGGCTCATGCTATGGTATGTGGAGCATACCGCGTAGAGATGCTTTGTAATCTTTACATATTGAACTCCCTCTTGTGCCATTACATATTTTATTATTCCCGAGTTTTTAGGGGACTTGCGGTCGTCTTTAAACTTCTTAATTCCCGATACGCATCGTAGTCCACCTCGATTGGGTAACATAAATATCTTGTAATCGGTGAAAGGGCGGCGACGAAGCAATAATGAAATCATGGTGTTGTCTATATCCGGAAGTTCTGAATTCTCATTTGGGTATTAACTTGATTTTGATGATAGGAAGTACCTAAGCCTACTATGATCAAAACAAATGATAGGAGGAAAACCCATTATGCAGACATTACTCATATATAGTAATAAAAGAAATGTGTGTGTCCCAAACCGATCTATTTATAACATCGCAATATAACCAAAAATCCAGACCACGCGAAGAATGGACTTTCCCATTGACTTGACGGCGCCGGGTAAATAACTCAAATCTAATCACCAAAAGAGTCGATAAAATGTGAAGAAAAAACTATATGTATGTATATGGCAGAAAAGAAAAATGGGAAAAGGCTGGCCAAGACTCACAATCGTGTAGTATACAAGAGCATTAATATGACACCAGGTGCTAAAAATTCCTAAAACGTATAGTTCCAGTTAGTCATATCCTTTCACATGTCAAATAAAAACCAGACTCAATATAAACTATAATATTCTACACGATATCTATGGGAATCACGGTAATGTCAGGCCCATCTAGACATTAGCATTAATATGCCATTTCCATATCGAAAGTGACGGCCATTTCTGGGATCCCAACAATCCCCCAAAAACGGAATCTCGAATATACCTTCAGCACATATCAAATCATATATAGTTTGTAGTTTTTAGGGCAGCTTATTGGGCAATGCCTGGCGCGTGATTTAAGTGCAGCCAAGTGTAAAAAATGGACAAGAAAATAATAAATAAAAAATACAGGGAAAGAAAAATTATGCCGTGTGTGAGTTGTGGCTGTTACTGTTTCTGTTTGTATTTCCACTGCCACTCAGTAGCAGCAGCGACTGAGCGAGTGAGTGAGCCGCAATGAAAGCAAATTAGTAATAATCACTTTTGTTATATCTAAACAAAATATGGAAAAAGAGCTCAGATATGGAGGCGCACACACACGCACACTCGCATACTGTGGCACACACAATCACACCCCTTTTCCGCAATTTGTATAAAAATGAAAGTAGACAAAAGGAAGTGCTAATTTTAGCGATACCCCCTCATATGCATAGATAAATGCGAAGAAGAAGACGAACGCCGCAAGCAAACGCCGCAGAAAATAAAACAAAACTTTAATTTACCGCAAAAAGTGTGTTTTGATTGGACGGCTAAACAGGTGCGTAATTGATGGTTTTTGAAAACAAACACAAACGAAACAAGAAGCTCAACTCTGTTGTATATGGAGCAGGTGAAATTCTTTGGAAAATCCCCCAAAGTTTCCACCATGTTATAATTAAGCGGAAAAGTGAATCAAATCAAGTAATTAAGACTCTAATCACAGACCTAATCTGGGCGCACACTCCTTGGGTAAATTAACATGAGTAATTTATAGATTTTGGGTGTGCGTTAAAGCTGAACTTATTGCAAGAATTGCCTAATTTCAGTTCAGTTTAAAAGTTTTCCTGCAATTAGCTGTGCTTCTGAGTTATGCTGTACCAACATAGAGATCTTTATGGAAAGTAAGTGATTAAAATCGAGTTATCTTGGCAAATTCAACATGTTTTGCTTCCATATATACAATATATTTGTAATATAGAAACCAGCTAGATCGGTGAATGTAAATTGCTTTAAAGGTGTACTCACGAAATAAATCCTTGCGAGCCAAATTTCTAGCACACAATACTGCAAAAAAGGCAATAAATTATTAAGATATATTCAAGACGAACGAAAAATGTGCCAAAAAGTACTTACTCGTTATTCGAACTTTGTGTGTACCATTGCGACGTGGATAATCCAATTTATTCATAATTTCCGACTTTTAATTGATATTGTTTGGTTTGTATAGAAAAATAAATGTGGATTTATTTTGTATTTTGTTTATTTATTTATACGACAATTACGCGACGCGCTCATGTTTGTTGTTGGTTCGGCGGACAACAGAGGAGAAGCAGCGCAGGAGGAGGAGTGGGAAGCGGAGGCGGAGGAAGAGGAGGAGCAGGTGAAGGCGGCAAGAAATAGTAATTTCATTGCCGAAGGTAGCAACTGCAAGTGTTGTTGTGGCCGCTGCTGCTGTCGCTGTTTCGGTAGCCTTGATAGTTGCAATTGTTGTTGCTGCCGCCGCTGCTACTTGTCATTGCACACGCATATATAGATATATAAATAATAACAGCGTTTTGCTGGTTATTACACGCTGCAAAATGGCAAGATAACAAATAGAAATCGGGTATTAATAATAAATTCGCTGCCGAGATAATGGGTTAAAGCATGTACGTATGTATGTACGAGCGCACAGAACCCAGCCCGAAAGGTATACCGAGATCTCCGATTCCCACAAATTCGCAGGTAGGCAAAATATATTCACAAAAAAACTCACCCGAAAAACTGTTTTGTTACAGTTGTTGTTGCTGCTGCTGCTGCACCTCACACGCACATGTCTCGCTCACTCTCTCGCACACACATACATACGCCCCTCACGCATGCTGCTGCGGGGTAGAGAGGGAGAGGTAACGGAGGAGGAGATGCGACGTCTCGTCTCGTCTCCCTCCCTCGTCGGTATTATTTCACAAATTGCATTAAATGAAATACCACTAGGCGTTTAATTAACTTTAATTTAGTCGCTGCTCCAGTATGGGTGCCACTATATTTACTTGCACACTCGCATTCCCCTCGCTCACAACGCGCCCGTCTCTGTGTGTGTGTGCTACGAAATTTGCAATAATAACTTAACCGAAGGAGGCTGAATATTGTGGCTCTTTTCACACGAATTTTGCCGTACGCACTACGTCTGCCCCTACGCTTCCAAAACCGCGGAATTAATAAATTTATGAATTAATGCGCGGTAATATGTTGTCGCGGCCGCAAGCGCAATTGTTTTTATGGTTTCCTTAAATATTTTTAACGCGTTGTTTTATTTCTCGTACTTTTGTGTTATCGGTTGAGATGGGAAGTCGCCGACGGGTGCGTTACTTAGAGATGGCACTTATCGATATAATATATCGATGTTTTCTGTCACAATAATAAAAACGTGGCAACTCTGGTTCAGAAGCCATCACGAGCCTTTTTTCTGGATATTCAGCAAAAAAACAGTTTTCTGAATGTGTCGCGGGATTTTAAACTCATTTCAACAGTTTTCAATTGTAAATAATGGCGTGCAGAGCGAAGAATGGTTGAAAAGCCGTAAAATCCTCGCTACATATGGCAACGCGAATGTCCCTAGCTCTTAAGTGTGACCAGTTGTCATGGAACGAAAAATCTTCCCATTTAAAGATTTCTTAGTATCATCCACACCAAAGCCTGCGGGCATACTTTTATTTATTATTAAAAGTTATAATAAAATTTTAATTTAGAACAGTTCTTTATTTTTTTGCAAAGCCAAATGGAAATTGACTTGGGATTTGCTGAAAAACGGGACGACGCCAATTGGCTGACTAACCGGTACTTCCCCAGCAAGTTAGGCGGTCGACCCGCATGGCTCGAGCTGGACAATCTGCCGCCCACGTCGCAGCTGCAGTGCAGCAAGTGCAAGGCGCCAAAATCCTTCCTGGTCCAACTTTACGCTCCTTACGAAGATGACTTCAATTTCCATCGGTCTATCTATGTGTTCTTATGCCGGAATCCGGACTGTCAGCAAGCCCAGAGTGCGAGGTAAGCCACGGCGATTCCTTCCGGAAAAATGTGACAAAAAAAATGTAGAAATTTGTCTACCATTTCAGCAACTTCACGGTGCTAAGATCACAGTTGCCGCTGAAGAATAAGTTCTTCTCGGAAGAGGATCCGGATGACGAAGGCGATCCTCTGGTAGGAGCACCTATATCCACTGTAGAGCCCAATCCTTACATACTCTCTTCCAGCCAGCTATTCCCTGCCTGAAGAAATTGTGTGCCGCTTGCGGTTGCCATGCTCCTCACGCCTGTGCAAAGTGCAAATCCATCCATTATTGCTCCGCGGAGCATCAGCGGGCGCACTGGCCTCGCCATAAGCTAAACTGTGGATCCTCTGTAGAAATTACCCGCGAACCGCTCAGTAAAGTTGAGTTTCCCGAGTTCGAAATCGTCATGGACAGTAATCCTACAAAGGCTTCGGAAAAAGACAAAGACGACGATGCTCGTTTGGCAGAGTTCCAGGAGCTGGAGGCCAGCGGGAAGACGGGTGACCTGAGCAACGTTACCGAGGCGGAGATGGACAAATACTTTGGCAATACGGCTGCCGCCGATGACAAGACCTTTAGGCAGTTCAAGAAGGCGACTGCCGCGGAACCCGAGCAGATTGTTCGCTATAAGCGTGGTGGTCAGCCCCTGTGGATTACAGACACCGTCAAGACCGTCGCGGATCAACTGCAGTCTTTGCCCAGCTGCAGTAGCTGCGGAGAAGCGCGCCAGTTCGAGTTTCAGATCATGCCGCAGACCCTGACTCTGCTGGACGACGATAATCTAGATTGGGGCGTGCTGGTGGTATACACATGCGCTAAGAGCTGTCCCATCGAAGGCTATGCGGAGGAGCTCCTAATCAAGCAGGACATTGTCGCGGAAGAGCAAAGTTGGCAGAGTTAAAATGCATACTTGTAAATTTTATATATTTGTCAATTGCGGAACACGAACAAGAACACATTGTCTACTTTAGCTTGATGATGGGGAAGTAGCTGTGCTTGGAGAAGTCAAACTCTGGTTGGCGTTTCAATTCCTTCTGGTGGCCTCGTGCCAGCACATTCATCACCACGAAATTTGTACGGGCAATTTGTAGGAGATCCAACATCTAGCAGGAAATAATTTCTGTTTGATTAGATATTCCATGGAAAGTAGTTCTTACTTACCTCCTGGTCGGGATTCTGAATGCTCTCCAGCACATTGCGCGCCTGGTTGAAGTGCTTGCCCGCATAGGTGTAAAGATCCTCGACGCTGGGCTCCATCATATGCTCTCTGATGTTCCTAAACTCTGCATACGAAACGGGTGGCGGACTGGTCAGGGTGGCAAAGGGCAGAAAGCGGCGATTGTAGCGGATCTCCTCGTTATCAAACTGGGACAGTGGCAGCCGCACGCGTCCATCTTTGGTCAATGCGCCCATGGCCTTGTACATGCCGCCGCAAAGGCTGAGCAGCGCGTGGTAATAGACAATCTCGCCGCGGTACGGACGCTGTTGTTTCTTGTTTTTCTTGGGCTTGGCGGCCTTGCGATTCTTGGCCGCTCCCGCGCCGGTATTTTGGAGTCTGCTCTGATGCTCTGCATACTCTTCCTGGGCTAGCAGAATGTTCTCCGTGCGCGTCAACGCGGACACCAGGAAGCCAATGAGGAATTCGTATGGATACCAGTATATGTAGAGAAATTCATGGACAGCATAAAGCTCCAACTCAAAGCCGGACATCAGGAAGATCAACATGGCACGGAAGCAGTTATACAGTACCCAGGTGGAGAAATGGGTGCTGTGCTTTAGAGCGGTGGCCATCGACTCATTACCCTCTATGGCGCGCTCATTAGCCAGCTGGTTCATCAGCGAGTCCAGACGCGCCGCATCCACCTGAATGGTGTCGAAATTCTCGATCAGACGCGCCAGCTTGTCCCGCTGACGGGCGCGATTGAAACCGCAGATGCGGATAAACTGGGTGAACGTGTTCATGTTGATGCAGTATCGGAAGAAGTTCTCCAGGTGCTGTTGCACCTTGGGATCGGCGGACACCGGATGCTTGGCATTGAGCACGGGTGGCGAGTTGAAGATTTGCACGGAGTGGCGCAGGAATTGCTTCATGGGAAGCTTGCCATGAACCATCCGGATGCTGGAGCTGAACAGGCTCTGCAGAACGCTTCTGGAGAGGATGCATTGCCCCGACTTTTTGCTGTACTCGATAAAAAAGTTCTGAGGAAATATTTGGATGAAATGGGTTTCCTCTAAATTCAAAGATTAGCCTACCAGAGCCGAGTAGTAATCCTTGTGCTTGACGACTTTGCAGGCGTACTTAAAGCGCGAGATCATCTCCTCCAGGAACTGATAGCTGGCCGGACGATCCCTGATCTTGATGCTGCGCGGAAATGCGGGCGGTTGGCTGCGGTCGTGAATGCGAGGCGAGAAGCCCATGGGATTGGGAGCTTCCGCTGGGGGAAAAAAACGGCGGTTAAAAGTGACAATGGTTGATAAGTGCTCACTTACAGCCCTTCTCCGGCTGGATGCCACGATCCATGGTCTTTTTTATGAGCGGCAGCAGCTCCATGGCAACCTTAAGGTTCTTGTGGATCTCATTGATGGAATCGTCCGCCGTATCGGCGTTTGACATTTGCTCCACTTGGTAGATAACCTGGAAGAGGTTGCGCATGAAGCGCAGCCTGTTTACCACGGCCATCCAATCCTCAGTGGCCGTCAGCTTCTTGCACCTGCGCACCAACTCGTCCTCGACATCCTTGAGGGCACTATATACAGCGGCGGGTTGGGCCTTCTCGGCGGCCAGCAAGGCAGAGTTTCCATACAACTGGAAATCCTCCTCCTCGTTGACGGCGGCCGCGGAAATAATATTTTTAATGACCACGATGAGATTGCGCACGGCCGTGCAGAAGACACGCAGTGCCCGGTCCTTGATCTGGGAGGGAGCGTGCAGATATAGGCAGGTGAAGAGCACCTGGTCCATGGAGTTACCCTCCAGCCAGGACACAATGCAGGAGAAGAGAGCATCGAAGGTGCCGATCAGTTCTGCTGGCGTGAGATCTTCCAGCTTGATGGCACCGGTCTAGAAACGAAGGGCGATTAGCAAGGATATATTAATATTATAATGCAAAGCCTTACTGCAATGGCAGCCTCAAAGGAGGGCGGCGGCAGGTCCTGCTTATCGAAGCCCATGCCCACGTCCATCTTTGGATCCATTATCTCAATCGCCGACATGGCCTCGAACAGCCCGAAGAGCATGTCCTGGGCGAGCTCCCCAGGCAACAGTTCAGTGCAGGCGTCATGAAACTCCTTGGTAACGTCCACCCAGCCGTGGATAGGGTACTGTGTTATGTCCTCGGCGGCACTGCCGCTTCGCATGGTGCGCTGCACCTCTGGATCGAGGAAGCCGCACTCGCCCACGCTCCACTCATCTTGCTCGGCGCTACTGGCACGTGCAGCCGCGGCGGCGGCCGCTGTGGCCGCCTGGAAGTCGGGCGGATCTATAACGCTGCTGGGAAGGAGTGGTACAAATTCAAATATGCTCATATATATACGAGATCCGAGCACCGGGGGTGCTGGCCTTCCTTACCTTCCGTTCATGGTGATCTGCACGAATAGCCCTGCAAAGTCTTCTGTTGGCGCTCGTCGGGCGAACAAAATGCGGCTCGACTCGCTTTTAAAAGACTTTTATTTATAAATTATAATATATTAAAACCAAAAAAAAATTTACCAGTTGATATTTTTTTTTTCTAAAGATGAGATAACATGAATTTTTGTTTGCCCGAATATCGAAATTGCGATATTTTTATTAGATATTTTTTCTATACTTTCAAGGGAAAAGCAATCTAAGAAAAATTCTCGTTGATAGCGAATTTACTGTATTTGTTTTATTTATTATTTGACTATTTCAAAAAGAATATTTTGCTTAAAATAGTTTTGTATTAATAAATAGCGGCTAAGCGGTAAAGTAATTGTAAGCAAACAAGTCTACACAAGTTTACAGAGCAACGTGTAGAATTTCCTATGGGAATATTACATACATGGATTATGTCAGTAATGACGTTGCGTTCACAACAAGCGTTAATTTAGCTATTTTTTCTAGAATTAAATAAAAATATCAAATCTTTCGATATTTCAAGTGTATTTTTATATAAAAAAATTTTTTTTTACTATAAAAATTGTATTGATACGAAATATCCGTCAACTCTAATAGTAATCTTCAGTCTACAGTGCTGCTAAACGTCCAAACCAGTGTTAGTAAGTTGAATAAAAGTCATTTGTTTCCGATACCGATAGTATTTTTATTTGCGCGCCAAATGTGCAAGCTTTTCATCGCCCTGGCTTAACAGCTTCCTGTAAAGGTTACCAGTGTCTAGACGTTACAACTGTTACGAAATTCAAATGCTGAGTCAGGTAAAATGGGAATAAACAGGAAGGCTTGGTTCATTGGACTGGCGGCGACAGCGGCGACGCCAAGCCCATTAACGAAACTAATTGAATGAACTGCAAGCCAGCATTTTGTGTGATCCACACGACCAGCCGAACCCAACAGAACAGTGTCGAAGCCGATGAAAGTCGGACAACAGTCGGGAGCTTTGTTTCATTATTAACCAAATATTCTTATCTCGAAAAAAATGCTATGAACCGGAGGAGACCGCGTCTACCTTATCAGCAGGGCTCTTATCGTGAGTGGTCTCAAAACTCAAAGCGGAAAAGCTCGCTCGCGCTTTCACTCGGGATTTACTGGGCGCCCGCCCCACGGATTTTGGGGTTGTCCGTCGTCGCCCGCTGAATGTTACAAGTATCGAAAAAAAACACTCGAGGGGTTGAATTGGTTTGTTTACACCAAACGCGGAACTCACTCTCTCTCCCCAAATCGCTCTTACTCTCCACTTGGACCAATGGCTCCCCAATTCTCCCTTGTTTTTCGCGATTTTACTCAGTTCGCAGCTTATTGGGAACTTATGTTAACTAACGGTGGGGATATTAACAAAGGATATTATCGCATTAAAGGAAAGAAGGTTTAAGCCAAAGTTTCACCAAATATTATAATAAACAATGTGAAGAAACTGTTTCATTAATTATTTTAATGTTACTTTTAAAGTTAAAATTTGTATTTTCAAGGTTAAAAAAGGATATTTTTTAAACTTTTTTAATGTATTGTAACTCAAACTTAGGCAATAGCTAACAGATGTTTTCACATGCAAGAAACGGCATATTTTTCAAATATTAACCGCTTTTTCCAAAATGCTCTAGAAAACTTAATCAACTCGAATATATTCACTGTTAAACGCGACTACATTCACTGTTAAAAGCTGAGTGCGTCCTCCATGAAACTTGAGAGCGACGGCCAGCGACTGAACTCACTCAATGAATGAGAAGAACACAGATTGAGAGAGAAATCGGGAGAGACCGAGTTTTACCGGCGAACTAAAATTCTATTTAAGCAACGCTCGCTTGTATTGCATTTCAATCTGTTTTCGTTTGCCATTAAAAAAATAACGCGGGAAGCATCGCGATCTGAAAGGAAATTACTGCTACAAAAATTACGAAAAATATATCCCTTTAATACAAGTTCAAATAGTACAACAAAATTGTGCGCGAGATCCAAAACCAAAAGTTTTAAAAAATAAAAGAAGACATCAATCCAAACTAAAGGAGGCGGCATATTAGGCCTACTTATTAGCCAATTTCACGCGTAAGTTGCCAACAAAAATAAGTTTTTATTTTAGCCTTTAATTATAGAAACAACACACAGCATCCACTCCGTTGCCCCAATGTTTTCCATTTCAAGTTCGTCGAGAATAAAATAAAAACACAAAAAGACATTTACTATAAAAACTTATACATAGTATGTATTTATTTGTCGGACATTGGACACGGACAGTGCTTCCCCAGCGGCACACACGTCCTAATTAAATGCGAACAACGAAAATTTAAGCGCCTAATGCCGCAGAAGACGCGACTTTTTGGCAAGCTACCAAATCAAATTATTCAAATTGTCGAAACTATATAAAAAGAACAAAATGTTTTCGTGTGCCACAATAAAAACAAAAAGTTAAGGGCTTTATTTTTAAGATCTGATAGGTGAATTTCCCTTTTTTCGGCTTAATTTCTTCACTTAATTAATTTTAGTAGTACCTTTTTCTTTTAAAGTATGTGGGGTTTATAAATTATTTTGAAGGGTGAGCACCACACAAGATAAGATATTTCTCTTATCGCGACGAACAAGCAGACATCGGGCCCCTCCTTATCAAATCGCGCAATTCTACCGGCAATACACGTTATAGATAGCATTCAACCAGAAGTGGTATGCTTTCCAAATCGATCCAGAAGTATGTTTGTTACTTAACCGGTTGTCAAGGCTGCCGCGACTTTAAGGCTTGTGCTTCCCCACCTATCCTATCCCACCCCCAAAAGAGGCCCGTCCATCGCTGACCGAGGGCGTGACAACTGACCAAACTTAATCGTGGCCCACACGCACGAGTTAAGCTGCCAATAACAAGCAGACAAGCAAATACACAGGCAAACACGACGGGAAACTGCACACGGGCAATGAAAATCACGGTCCTTGGGCAAATATGTGGAAAACAACTTCTTTCTGCACACACACACTCGCACACTTGCACACATTCGGTGGCACATGTGTATCCTATTTATTTCAATTGATTTGGGGGCAACGTGGCGTATGAGCAATGCCAGGGGCAGCCTCTGCCGAGAGAGCCACAAAGAAGGCGGAAATTCCTGGCATCGCAATCGAAATCGGGCAGCAGGAATCTGACAGCAGGCTCCTGCCCCTCCTTAGCCCCTCTCTCCTTTATATACAGTATTTTGTATCGATTTGATTGGATTTCATTCCATTTGATGCTCCTGCTCCGTGTGGGTTTGTGGCTTTTTAATACGCTCCAATAAATCTGACTCTGAATCCAAGCTGAATCCCAGTTAATTGGATTTAATGACAGTCAAACTACCCTAAATCGAATTGTTATTTGCTTAAAAAAAAGAGGGAGTATCCTTCATTATTATTTGACTTGTTTTTTTTTTTATAAAGAGAGCTCATCTGAGATTGTTTTATATATTAAATATGAAGGAAAAAGTACCCAGAATAGAGAAATAAATATCAAAACTGTATTAAATCCAAATGTATTTTAAATAATATTTTTTGAATACTTTTCGAGCGCATTTCTATTCATGCTAAATAGGTAGTTTTTAGGGGAATTTCAAGCTTAAAGTCTTGTTTATCTGTGTATTTTATGAAGAAATTGTCAATTATCATTGATAAGTGAAGGATATCTGAACCTTTCGGTTCTGTTTTTTTTTTACACAAACTTCTGACCAAAGAAGTTCCACTTATAAAAGTTACTTCAGAGTTTGGCAACTACAAGTTACAGAAGTTGGTGCTAGAGAAGTTGGACTGTAATTGACCCAGCAGGGCAAACAACCAATAAGTAAAAACTCTGGTAAAAGGATTTGTTACAACACACCAAAAAGAATCCTCGATTTAGCTGCAACGAAGGCAGAAAAGTTTTCGCATTTCCCTTTCAGCTCCGGTTCTGCCTGGATCTGTATTGTATGTGCTTGTGCTTACTGAGTTATGGAGGCCCGTTTCTAATCCAATTAAATTAATGAAAGTGCATGAATATTTCAGGTCCAGAGGCCCATTCAGAATGGCCAGAGAGCAGCATTCATTAGGCTCTTAGGCAAGCCTCTGTGCCAATTAGTCAAAGCGCTTTAAGAGCCAACCAATTAGGCTAAAATGTTTGTTGCTCCTTCAAGCGCAGTTGAATCCCTCAAATCAGCGCGAAAAAGGACAACTCCCCCACTCCGCGTCCTTTAAAGGACCCTCAGCCAAACAATAACAATGAAAACACATCAAAATCAATCTGTCAACAAAAGTCGAGCAAAGTGCTGACAATAGACAGCAGACAACGAGGCGAGGAAACAGGGGACCAGGGACGACGCCCCGGGGAACTGACAAAGCATCCTGACTACGTGCCCCTCAAAAGCCGTTGTGAAGGAGCAGCAGCACACCGCCTGGCTCGTTCAAGTCTCTGAAGTATTTAAAACACCCTTCAGCAGGGGCGGGCACCGAAGCCCAATCCCATTACCATCCTTATTCTCCTCGAAACTGTGTGTGAGGGGGTCGGCTTGTGTGTGCGAGTCGGATCTCGTTTTATTACAAGAGGAAAGACAAACAGCAAAATGGCGCCAACATTGTCAGAGTGTCAGCTTGTTGCTGCTGCTGGTGCTGCCGCTTCTGTTGCTGCAGGCAGCCGAGCGGCAATGGCCATAATGAGGATGCGGAGGATGAGCATGCGAATGCCGCTGATGATCATAATGATGACGATGAGGATGCCCACTGGTGCACGGCATTCGCTTGGCTTTCTGCCAGCAATTTGCCCTGTCGTGCGTTCTGGGTGCACTGGAAATAATTTGTTTATCAATTTAATATCAATTGGAAATTGCTTAGAGATAGTTTCGGCTAAAATGCAAATGCATTAATGCATTAAAAATCTATATAATAATAACATTGATATGTATTTCACAAAACATAGATAAACTCCGGAAGTGCTGACAAATTAGTTATACATCAAACTACATTAGCTTATGCTAAATTGATTGGCTACAACTCATGGTTAAAACGTATTACGTTAAGCAATAACCTTATTCTTTCTCACTTTAAAATGAGAATCTGGGGTAAAACTGTACTGTATTTATTTTGTAAACTGGTGTTATCAAAGGGGTTAAACCATTTGTTGACCCCAAAAAATAACCAATTGATGTGCCCAACATTCAACGACTCAATTGCATTTCACAGTGTCTGTGTGTTCAGCGTGGCATACACGGCGAATGCGCAATGTGTCGTTGTCAGGGAAGCTGCATCCGTTGCCTTTGGCGAGGAAGTGGAAATGGGAATGGGATTGCGGATGGCGAAATGGTGATGGCAACGTATGTGCCAGCCAGATTAGATGACGGCAGAGTTTATTGTTCACTGTTGCTTGCAACAACAGCACATCCCCATCCTCATCCGCATCCTCCTCCTCTCTCCCCCTTTGTGTGTGGCATATGGCAGAAATTATCTGCTGCCTTGCAGCGATTTTTGCATATTTCACTGGTAACTAGACCAGATTGAAAATGGTAATGGAAGTGAGATGGCAGTTATCCCTTGGAAATGGAAATTCAGGGCGAGGAAATTGCCTGTGCCAGTGATGAATTTAGATGAAGTTCTCTAGCCGGCCGCTCGGCGAATTCGAAATGAGGAAAATGCAATTTAAAACTTAAATGGGTAATTTGCAGATGGAACCAACAGTCCGGAGGTGAAATGAAATGAAATACATCGCCAACATGCCATATCCGATGTTGAATTAAGAGGGGCAATTTGCATAGAATGGGAGAGCTCCAGCAGTCAAAGTGCTCGGTGTAAATAACCTTTTTGTCGCATTTGGTTTCCGTTTTTACTCGCTCGAGACAATTGTGCTTGGAGCTCGTGCAAATCGCTGAGATAAGAGCACTTTAATAGCTCTATGCCTTAATGTGTTTAGAATGCAACATTAGCCAAGTTAAGAAGCGGATTTAATGGGGTGTACTCGAAGCAACGACTAGTTTGTACTTCGGGAAATTATTTGAGTTCAGGAAAAGGCCTAAAAGTATGCCCTAAGTTTGGATATAGTAGTGGGAATTAACTGAATACATTTGAATAATTTAGTTTTTTTGTCCTTTAAATGTTTGAAAGATGTTGTTACTTAATACTAAAACAAGCATCCTCTTTTTTGAATGCCTAAATTACCTTTATTTTTTTTTTAAGTAAAGAAATTTTATTAAATGAAATTATTTTATCCTTTTTAAAAGTAAAGTGTAGATGTGTTCTAAGGAATATTTATAATTTTATACATTCGGAAAAACAAAGAACTAATCAGCTTTCAAGGTGTTGAAAACTTCCCTAAGAAATGGTATTAATAATTAATGTTACAAATAATTTATATTTATATAATAAATGCCAATTTATTATTGTAATATTTGTGTTTTAAAATGTTAGTCCCCTTTAGTGAGCCCCAATAATGAGCCCCTTGAATCCATAATAACAAGACACATAGCAAGTGCAACATCGGATACAAATCCAAATCCAAGTCTGGACAGACAGCCAACCGGAGCTGCCACAGACCTTGGCCGTGGAGAGTGTCGAGGTGGGGTGGGTGGGTGTTTGGCTCCGTAGGCAAATTCGATTAGACGAACTTTGGAACTCTATTAAGCTGGGGCACAGTTTCAATGTCTCGGCCCCATCGCCTGCGTCCCCGCCACCGGCTGCACCCATCTATCACACTTGTATATCGGATGTGGGCTTTCGATTTCAAGTCACGTTCGGCTCTCGAGCCGATCTGGCCACAGTTGTCCAGCACCCAGCTCCCAGCTCCGTACTTTGGCCGTGGGCCATTTGTCCAAGGCGCCAATCAATTCCGGCAAAGTTGTCGGAAAAGCCCCGGTGACAAACATTCACTTTGCCAGCTAGAGAGTTTATGGCCCAAACCGCAGCCAAAACTATTCCGTTCTGAGTTCAGTTACCAAAGGTAACAATTGCAATGATTTATGGCGTATGCAAATTGCAAATGTAATTTATATGACAGCTAATATTAATTGTGGGTATGCCACAATTCCCTCTCAGCAGGTGAAAAGTATTTATATATTGCTAAGTTTTACGAATATATGCATATTCAAAGTGGATCTTACACGTGTAACAAGTGAATCGGGAAAATATTTGTTTGAGATAAGTTTCTAAGTAAGATAGGGATTTATTTTGTATATATTTTGTAGATTATTGCACTTTAATAGATTAAACAAATATATTCATACAGGCTCTATAATTTTAATAAAAAAACATATGTAGGGGAATGATATTTATGCAAATTAAGAATAACAAATACGAAACGGAGTAAAAGCCTAAACCTAAATCCATCGTAGCGGAGTGCACAAGAAAGTGTTGCTAAATAAATATAGCTAGAAACATGTTAAGGAACATTTATAAAAACAGACATATAAATGTTGCACAGGTTCTGCTAGCCCAACGACTTCCCCCAACAACTAGTCCTTATATATTATTATGCAATATTATTAATATTCAAAGTGTTAGAGTAACGATACTTCCCCAAGCTCATAAATATCCAGCTAGTTTGCATGGGTTATTTATTTATTTAGCATTTTAATTAATAGGCGGACGCCTACTCCACCATATCAAATCTTAATTGTTTGGGCATTTTCTTTAAATAATTGTAATGTTAATGCTTGACTATATATTAATCATGATAAATGACCGCGGTGCTGACACCTGGTGGAATTGCATGGTGGGGCCTTGCGCGAAACTAGTTTAACTTAAACGCTCGAACTTGGCAGAGATTATCATGGTTCTTGTGGAAATTTCCCAATAACTCCCACCGACTGATTATATGATAAGACAAGAGATAACACCAAAGAAACGTCAGAAACAAAAGCGTTTTATGGCATTTTCATCAAGTCAATGGAGCGTTTAGCAAAACGTTCAATCATTTCGATTTTATTTACAAATTGCCAGCCATCATGGCGTTAATGTGATTTTAATTATCCGTATGCAAACAGAATCGCAACAAGGCGATGACGGCGCGGCCTGTGCTCAGCACTTTGAAGTAGTCGTTAAATCGCAGCTGAATATCACTCATGCTGGCACTACTTGCTGCTACAGTAGGTTCCAAAAAGGCACTGCCCATAAAAATACTAAAAAATAAAATAACTTTCCTTTCACCATTTTGTTTAGCTCAAAGTCCTTTACCACTATGATCTTAGTTTAGAAATATTTTAATACTTGACACGTTGTCAAACTATTCAAGACCACATTCGATTCGCTTTAATACTTATCCGACTTGCTGCTCATAACTAATTGCGAGAGGCCAACTAATAAGCATATGTTAATTTAAGTTATGGTGTCATAAAACATTTGTAAGTGTCAATTAGTCCCGATATCGAATGTGCACATAATCCCACGGACCCCACAGAAGCTCGTACTGTTTGTCGGCGGAAACTCGTTTCGCCAAGCTTTCGACAGTTTTTGGCAGCTCAATAAACTGCTGTCCATGTGATTTAGTGAGGATCATTATGCGAATGACAGGGCAGATTGCAAACTGTAAACATATTAAATATATTCGGTATCTTTAATAGATTTAGAAGTGCAATGACACATATTTGTATGAGGCTTCCTTAATTAGAGGATCGATTTCTTTCTTTTGTGTTGCCTGCCTTACTCACCCTCTGAATATAAAAGGTGGCTAAAATTATAAATATGAAACAAAAATTGCACCTGCACCTGCAAACCCTAAATGTTTGCCAGGCTGATTCATCTGACCCAAGGAAGGAACATTTTATAACCTGGACAATGGAATGAAAGGAGGCGCGACTCGACGAGGCTGTGTTAAATTTAGAGTTCGCCGCTCTTGACTGGACCAGATCAGCTGACCAGAAACGAGTTGCTCCGGAAAAAAACGAAACAAAAACCAGACCGACTGACTAAATACTCATAATGTAAACAGAATTACCCATGAAAAGTTTCCAGTGATTGTGCATGATAAACAGTTTTCGGTGACAATTTTGCATATATTTTTTTATTGTCTACTAATTGCGACGGCTTTAGGTTGAACAATCCATAAACAAAATATTTAAAATATTCCATCAACTCGCCGAGATTCGATTCGGCTAGGAGAGCCAGGCCGGGGGAGTTAATTCCGACGGAAGGGGATCCCTTATTATTGGCTGATAATTGGCCCGGAGAGCGCGCACGCCAAATTAAACAAATCGTTTCGAAGAGCGCCCGCTGCTGCCAGCGAAGAATGTAAATACTCTAGACCCCTCCGTTCCGTTCCCCCTAGATATATTTTTGCGGGGGAGAGACCTCCACAATGGCGATGTGTGTTTCTTTCTTTTGTCGCATATTAATTGAGCCAGCGGCGTGCGCTCCGTTTGCACGGCCAAAATAAGCGACAGCTGCGAGCGGAAAGTAAACAAAAACAAAACGGGACGCGACGCGATGCGAGGCTTGGCGGGGCGAGCCTCAATGGCGAAAATCATTCACAGTGCTCATACGCCGTGTGGGATTTCTTGAAGAGAGAAACGTGCCTCTTGGCCGCTGTGCTTCTTGGGTTACTCAAAGGGAATTTAATGGTTCTTAGATTTTAATAAACAAATATGGGTTTTAGTTCTAGACTTTGCCTGCTTGCTGCGCAAATAATCTGCAAATATTACTCATACGCAGCGTGGGCGGGTACGAAATATTACGTTAAAACTATATGAAAACAATAATTCTTTAAAGAGAATCTTAGTAACCTAAAATAATTAGTTTGCATTAAGACCTCCTTAGCAATTTAATCGTTTAAATCCACCTTCGTCGCACAGGTCCCAGGTGTGCTTTGAAATTCTTGAATAAAAACATATTTAAAAAATATATCAACTCTCACATAGTTTTTTATTTTAATAACTGCACTTTCAATTCTATGTAGCTTTCCAGGATACCATATTTATATATTCCCGCACAGCTTGCACTTCCTTTATCCAATCACCTGGCTAACTGGCCTTGATAGTTAGCACATTTGGAGCCAAAACATCACTGCACTAATTTCGAACCTGTTTGAGTGGCACTTTGTGGCTTTAGATTTTGTATTTTTTTGTTTAAATCAATGGGAGGAAAATGTCAAAAACCGCTGACCGCAAATCAAAGAGCACAGACCGCAAACATTCCGCCTCGGTACAGCGGAAGCGGCGCAAGGGAAAGGCCCATCGTGGAAAGTACAGGAAACCGCTGAAAACTCGAATTGTCACCGAGAGGAAACCAGTCACGTTTCTCTCTCTGTCTCTCCCTCTTCGGCAGAGAGGCATGTACCGCGTAGGCAAATATCCCGTATATCAGATCGATCGACCGGCAGCGGTTGGCTTTATCCAGCGCTTCTCGTTTCTCTCAGTCGCGAACAAACAGCCGGCGGTGCGGATTCGGTCCGATATATACTCTCGCCATCTCGATCCGCCTTGGCTATATAAACTGAAATCGGGGCCGGCGTCTGGCATTCATTGTTTGCTCATTGCAGGCAAATCAACTCCTCGCCAGCAGGAAGAAAAAGGACATCAATTTAGACATTTCATTCATCATTCAGTCGAGTCCCACCAGAGACTGAGTGTGTGTGCTCGTTTTTTCGTGACTGTGTGTACTCTACTGTTTATCAAAGCAAAGTAAAATTTAAAACCAAACAGCGCCAAATACAAACAAAGACCGTCGTTCGTCGGCAGCGGGATAAACAAAACATCGCGAAACGTGCGCCAAAGCTGAAACCAAAAAAAAACTTCAAGAAGAAGGGAAAAATTTGCCATAAATTTTCCCATTTCCTTGCGTAGAACAAAAGAAAGCAGCATCGACATTTTCGCAATAAACAAAAAGGCCAGAACTCGCCATGGAAGTGCAGAATCTGCCCGAACAGGCTCGGATATCGAGCATCTTGCTCGACTCCAGATGTGGGGTAAGTGCGAGCCGCCCCTGACCTCCGCCCACGGCTCACCTGTTTGCGGTGAAAAGGTCTATAAATACAAGTGGTGCACCCAATAATAGATAATGCTTGTATATTCGGGTGAGGTCTCTCTAAGTGAGAGAGTAAACAAAATTGGAGGGCGCTTTCCTTGCGCGGGGCCAGGCCAGGCAGCAGCAGCAGCGGCGACTTTGCAATTTAGCATGTGCGAATTTTCCAAATATTTGCCCGATCGTTTTTATTGCCCAGTCTGCTAGTTTGCTATTTCAGCCTGGCATTTATAGCAGATAAGTCAATGAAACGTGATTTTATATCAGACTATATTCTCATACCCCAAGGCGCCCCCCAGAAGAGGCACTAAGGAAATACGTTCCATAGAGGCAAAATAATTAATAAAGCTAATTAATAGAGCAAAAGTTATCACAAACTTTTAAAATTCAAATAAATATTAGTTTTAAAGAAATTTTTATTGTTATTTATATGTAAAACCCGATTTATTTGTATATTTTTTATATTAGGATTGAGAAATGTTATTGAAAAGGTTTTTAAAAATAGATTAATAGTAAAGTTAAAGATCATATATTCGATATCTTTTAACGACTTTATTATCCTTTTTTAAGAATTTTTGTTTTATTATTCTTCATAACTTCATATTATTCTTCATAACTATTTCTCCTGTTTTTTTTTTTTTAAATAGCTCATCAAAAAACATAAAGACAGTACAAATTTCAAGCATATTAGATTTGCTTAATAAACAAAAAGGCACATGACATACGGACCATATTTTAGTATCTTTGTTTAAAGAAACGATGACGACAAATAATCGCACAGTTTTAGGGGTAGACTGCGAACGACCTCAGTTTCTGTTGGATAATTTATGGCTCCTGTCGGTGGCAAACATGAAAATAGAAAATTCGCTAAAATATAGGACCGTGGAAATTGGAAGTGAAAATGGAAATGCACGGGGATGGCGTCGTCATGTGTACATGAGCTACACAAAAATATACAAAACAAATTAAAATGCCTTTCATCTAAGAGCCATAAATAATAATGTTTTTCTATAGTGTCGTACGCTTTCCCGCACCCAAGCCCCTCAGCCACAGCCCCAGTCCCGGTCAGAGTCACTTCTTAACGATTTGTTTTGTCTGCCTTCCACAGCTGAACGACTTATATCCGATTGCCCGGCTGACACAGAAAATGGAGGGATCGCTCAATGTGTCTGGAAAGGATAAGGACGCTGACTGCCCCTACACCATCGAACTGATCCGGCCCGAGGATGGCGAGGCGGTGATAGCCATGCTCAAGACCTTTTTCTTCAAGGTAAGCACCTGCAGCCACACTTCCCACATTTTAATTGCATTGTATTCGGTTTTGGGGAATTTCTATTCGTAATTCGCTTGCATATCATGGAAGTTAATCAAGCTGAACACCTGGCTTACCAATTCGGGAGCCAGACTTTATATCTTCCATTGTCAATTTAAATAATGTTTCCAGCGAATTTCAATTAGCGCCGACCGACCACGTGCCCCTTTCCGATCGACTTAATTAGGCTTTGATTTCAGCTCGAAATTCGCACAGTAAAAGTTGAATTAATTAAGTTATAGCTTATCCCAGGCCTCAGATCTCTCCCGCTCAGAAGTCGGGAATATGGCTATTGGGTTTCACATGGAATTGTAGGAGTATATTATTCGGCTGTCGTGAGGCGGACCGGCGGCCCGGTGACATGATCCATGTCATGGCTAACTCTTTCCAGCTGGTCTCGCCTCACGACTCTTGACGACGATCTGAAATCAATATACTTGCTGAGAGTTGATCTTGGACTTGATCAGGTTTCCCCCCGAAGCAGAATTCAGTGTTCTAATGGCCGCCAATGAGAAGGCTCCCTCTCTCCCAGGCCCAAGACCTATTGGACACCACAAGACCTATATTTAGTGGTTTATAATGGTCAAAGCGAATTAGTATTCATGACACGCCTCTGGCTGAGCCAAGCAGCAGCCGCCGCCCTCTGGCGATAATGGCAATATGCAAATCGAGTTCCGTTCGCTCGCAATTCTCCAACTGTCTCTATAAATTATTAGATAAATCTCGATCCGGCGAATGCGTGCATTAATCATTTGCATCAAGATCGTGTCGCGTCGCAATTACGGTGGTAATTTGTTTGGCTGTTTAATGGCTCCTAAAGATCGCACAGATTGCTGCTCAATTTGGGGTGGGATAATGGGTACAAATTGATCAACAAATTGAGTGACTAATCCGTTTTACAGGATGAGCCCCTGAACACATTTCTCGATCTCGGCGAGTGCAAGGAGCTGGAGAAGTATTCCCTGAAGCCCCTCACTGACAACTGCTCGTACAAGGCCGTGAACAAGAAGGGCGAAATTATTGGGATATTCCTCAATGGCTTGATGCGACGTCCGGTAAGTTTGCAGTCCCTGAGTAACACCTCTTAAATCTAATTCGATGTTATCCCTTATTCCCCGATCAGTCTCCCGACGACGTGGCCGAGAAGGCAGCCGATTCGTGCGAACATCCCAAATTTAAGAAAATTCTTTCGCTAATGGACCATGTGGAGGAGAAGTTCAACATTTTCGATATATATCCCAACGAGGAGCTGATCCTGGACGGCAAAATCCTGTCGGTCGATACAAACTACCGGGGCCTGGGCATCGCCGGTCGACTCACCGAGCGCGCCTACGAGTACATGCGCGAAAACGGTATCAATGTCTACCACGTTCTCTGCTCCAGCCACTATTCCGCCCGGGTGATGGAGAAGCTGGGCTTCCACGAGGTTTTCAGCATGCAGTTCGCGGACTACAAACCCCATGGAGAGGTGGTCTTCAAGCCGGCCCTGCCACATGTGGGCATCCAGGTGATGGCCAAGGAGCTGAGCGGTGCGAAGACCGGGCAAACGAAGCTTTAGAGAGCTCCACGCTCCTTTGGATTTTGTACTATGTGATTCTTTAGTTAGTAGTTCGGTGGCGGGTTCCAGGTAGTTCCATGTCAAGTGTCTCCACTTTCAATTCAAAGTAGTTGTAGCATAAACAGCCAGTAAAAGTTACGTATTTATCTAATTTAATTAAGTGTTTCGTGTTTAGAAAGAGCTCAAAAATAAAACAAAAACCATTCTCTAAACTTTGATTAGCGCCTGACACGACGGGAGTTCTGGTTGCGGCTGGCGACTGTCCTCTTGGCCGCACGGTTGTTCTTGGCACGCAGGTTTCGGTTGGTCTTGCTCCTGCTTCTGGTCCTGGAGCTGCGCGTACTGGTGCTGCTTGTGGTCGTAGTCGCGACACGGATTCTCCTCACGGCCGTGTATTGCAAGTTGGAGACTGTCACCCTTTTGGGGTTGCCAGTGTCTGAGGTGGAGGTGTTGGTGAGGCTTTGCGCCTGCGAAACATCCAGCCAGAAGCTGAGGATCACCAGACAGATGGCGCCGATCAAAACAATTGTCTTCATGTTGATGGGTTTGGTAAAGCTTGGAATATGCTCCGATGGACGCAGTGGAAGCGTTTAAATAGGCGCCGCGCTTATTTGCACAGTTTGCAAATCGCTGACGAAGGCCGGCGAAATTGTTTAATTTTAGCAAAACACTGAAGCGTTTGCTTTGCCTTGAACCAAAACTAAACTATCAAAAGAATTTATATCTATCTGCTATTACGTTTAATTTGGTGTTTTGTCCATAAAAACAAAACAAGAATTGTGCTTTACTTGGTCGTTGTCGCCTGACTGAAGGGGTTTCGCGACATACGATCCATCATGCGGCGCACTTGCTCCTCGTTGCCGTACTTCTGAGCATCGGCCACGACGGCCGCATGGTGGGACACGGCTTCTGCCGAGATTTCGTCCTGCATCTGGCGACTCAGCTCGAAGGAGTGCCTAAGGGGAGCAATAACTAGAGTCAAACCAACGGTTGGTTATTCTCGGCGAGAGATACTCACTTCACAGACGCAAAGCCAAAGAGGGCGCCAAACACCCCGAGGGCCATCAACACTAAGGCCACCTGCCAGTTGGAAACCCTGTTCACTCCATTGATGCCATAATAGGGTCCTGGATTTGGATCGTAGTTCGGCTTCACTTCCCATAGGGGACTGCTCCCATCATCGCCCACGTGACTGCGATCGGAGCGTTGTGGCTGCCACAGAAGGCTGTCATCGTAGTCACGCCTTTTCTGCGGCTTGATCAGCGTCCGATAGGCCTCAGAGATCTGAACGAATCGGGCTGTACGCTCGGGACTTGTTGCATTACTCAGCACGTCGGGATGGTACTGGCGGGCAAAGGATGTTACTAATTGGAAGCGGATTTCTTAGGGAACCCTACCAGCTTGGATAGCTTAACGAAGGCGTTGCGGACATCCCGGCTGCTGCAATCGTTGCTTATGTTCAGCACCTCATAGTGGGTTTCCCTCTTTTTCGACTTCTCGTGCGAGAAACTGCGCATTGGACAGACATTAATTTTACATAACACCACGCTGCCAGCGAATCCTTACTTACGTGTACAGATGCCACCAGTCCTGGGCGAGAGTACGACTCTAAGCATCTTTCTTAATATATATATTTAAATGTATTAAAGTTTTATTGCGTTCAAATAAACATAATTTTGAGAGATTTATCAAAACAAAACAAATTGCAAAACGGCGATACAGAACAGCTGTTCTGTTGTTTTTTTCGGGATGCTTACCAACACTTGTTACAGAGTTGCCACAGTATAGGACTGGCATAATTCGAAGTCATACTCGTGTTCGTTTGTTATCGGTCGATAAATATCACAAATTATATATAATCGATAGTCGATAGAACATCGAAGTGGAAAAAGCCTCGTTGCATCGATATTTCCCGCCTTTTACAACACTGGCGAGCCCAGGTTGGTGTTTTCCTGATTCGGTCACTCTGGCAACTAGGAAATAACAAAAAATAAAGATGAGCGGTGCAAAAAAGGCCTTTGAATTACAGCGCCAGGTGCGCCAAAATGCACGAGAGTACGAAAGCACTGTAAAAGACCTGTACTCGTGGGAGCAGGACATCAAGAAGAAGGAGGAGGAGCTCAAGAAATCGCCAGCCACCGTCCTCGCCAAGGTGAGAGCTTGAATTTGCCGCACACTCGTGCGCCGCGCTTGTTCCTTGTCATGCTCACACGCACTTGCAATCGATCCTTTATTCCAGAACCTTCCTGTGCGCAGCCATGTCCAGGACGCCAAAACCAAGGCCGAAAAGGGGAGCCCGGGCAGCTCGGCGGCCAGCACGCCGACCGAAAAGCAGGATCTGCCCCTGGATCCGGTGGCGCAGCAGCACAAGAAGGCCAATGACATCAAGGACCGCGGCAACAATTACGTAAAGCTGGCGGAGTACGACAGAGCCATTGAGGCGTACACAGAGGCCGTCAAAGTGTATCCTTATGATCCCGTTTACTACATAAACCGAGCTTTGTGCTACATCAGACAGGAGCGGTAGGAGAAGTTTTCCATGTGAGATTCGTAAGATTTCCCTTAAACTTTTTTTTTTATAGCTATGACAACTGCGTGGAGGATTGCGAGGCGGCCATACAGCTTGATAAGCTATGCGTGAAGGCGTACTACCGGCGAATGCAAGCCAACGAGTCTCTGGGCAACAATATGGAAGCTCTCAAAGATTGCACTACAGTACTGGCTATCGAACCGAAGAACATAGAAGCCAAGAAGAGCCTAAATCGCATTAATGATCGTCTACGCAAGAATGGTAATTGAGCTTAAATGAGTAAATAATGCTTAAACTAATGCTTCATTCGATTTCAGCTACGAAAAGCGGCCCAAACTTCACCGCTGATCGCCCTGACCTCATTGACATCTTGCCCCTCGATAAGCCCGTCTATAAGCGCTCCAAGCAACCCATGTATCGTGTACCGATCGTCGATATAATCTCTCCTCGAGTTACCAATGAGGAGACCAAGAACTTGCGCATATCAGACGAGGATATTGACAAGATCTTCAATAGTAACTGCGGTGCATTCGAGCAGGTGAAGAAGACAGATGTAAAACAGAAGGAAACAAATTCCAGTGACCCCACAGATGCTCTCGCTGTGGAGACTACCAAGGAGTCAAAGAAAGACACAAATATTAGCCCTCCTAAGACAGCCCCACAGGTTGAGGTAGCCAAGGAAGAAAAGAAAGAAATTAATAGTGCGCCAAAAGCAACGCCAGCTGTTGCCGAGACCCCCAAAGTTCAGAGCACTGCTGCCTCCCCGCCAAAGCCTGCCCGAACTCCCAGCGCAGACGTTCAGGTGGGAAAAGTAGAGGAAGCTCCACAGAAAACTGAAAAGATTGAACCGGTTTCCAAGAAAATTGTAGACTCAGCGAGTCCCGTAGAGGTAAGATATTTTTAAGCCAAGATTTGACAAGTATTTTAACCTTCTTTTTCAGCGTTCATTACCTCCACCACCTTCGGGAACAGCTCAGTTCCATGTGACCTGGAAGGAACTAACTGCTTCGCAGAAATACCAGTATTTGAAGTCCATCGAAATTGCCAATCTGTGTAAGATCCTGGGAGCTGGCTTTGATTCGGCCACACTCACGGAACTGCTACGCACCGTTCACGACTTTTACGTACCAAATAAGGAGCCAACCACGGCCGCTCTCCTGCTGGAGGTCAGCAAGAACGACGAATTCACCATTCTGGCCATGCTCATGTCAGCAGAGGAAAAGAAAGGTGTGTATACGGAACTCCAATTGTACAATCAGCTCTATTTTGCTCTCTTTTTCCAGTGGTAACATCTATTTTAAGCGACATTAAAAACTGGCCCAACCAGAACTCCGCGGTGATGGATAAGCTCCTAAAGGCGTACCTCTAACGGGGTCTAAACTCTCTCAATGTTTCAAGTTTAAACGTACTTATGTTGCTTCAAATTGTTAGCTCAAAAAACAGACAAACAAAAAATACATGAAGGATGTTCAATATGTTAAACAGAATGCGGAATGCGAAATGGATTTGTTGTTTGTATCAGATAAAATGGTATGGATATTAGTTACGCTAGAGCTAGAAATGGTTCGGTTCTTTGCATTTGGAGCATATTAGTTACGCTAGTTTGGGAATTTCTTAATCACATGACTCATGACGATAAGGTATGGTCAGATTTAAGCTTAATATCGGCATTAACTTGAAATGCAGAGGAAACCACTTGAGCAAACAAACTGTTCTTGGTTGATTTCCTACGCCTGCCAGCCTTTCGGGCAATGAATATTGAATAACAAATTGAGTAATATGAATTAGTGTAATTTACATAAATCAGCGGATTAATTCAATCTGCGAAGCCACCTAAAATGGGTTTTCTCCCGGCAAGAACAACAACTCCATTAAGCGACGTTAAGTTGAAAGCGTTGATCAGGGGACACGCACACGCATGCGTATCGTTACAGCGACACCCCACTGAAGGAGAATTTCCCCCAACAGCGCCGGAGGGGTGCCGGTAAAGACTCACTCACACACAGTAGCCCCCGATCCCAGCGAGAACCTCGGCAGGCGGACGCGGGTTGCGGCGGTACGCTAATTGCGTGAGAGCTGCACTAAGCCCAGGGGCCGCCGGGGTTTACTTAAGCTCCATTGTTGCTCTGCCTCTAGTTATAATTTAATTTACATTTTTCTTAACAAACGCTCGCTGTGATTTATCCAATTTCTCGTCGCGAGAGAATCCGTGTGAGAGCGGTATTCGGGCAAGGTTGCCACACGGTTTGGCGTTGATTTATTAGCATATTTCATTTTTAAACAAAGATTTTAAAAATAAATAGAAACAAAATAATAATTTAAAATGCGGTTACGCGGTTTTATATTATTATTTATATTAAAACCAAGATATTTGGAGATTTTTTATACATTTTGATACATTTGATTATAAAATGTATTATTTGGAACATCGGTCAACTTAGAAAATAAACTGATTATTATTAGAAACAGCAAAAAAAAGATAAATAGCATATAATTAATATACAATTTATAAATTATAATTAACTTTATATTATTATTCTTATTATTACTTTTATTATAATAACAAATGCAATTTCCTATCATAATGCGTTAAAGTCATAGCGACTAAGCCTTCATGCAAATTTTCAATAAAAATGTCGTTTCTTCAAAGTTACTATAGTTCTTCGGTATATCAGATAAAACGAAGTAAAATCCGAATTGAAAATGTTCTAAATAAAATAAGTGCGTTTTCTAAATGAATTTCATGTTTAAAGTATTAAGATACTTATCTGACTACCAAATCGTTGTTTTTTAAATAATAAATCCTATCCATAAATATCCTAGTTCAATAAACATTTTTAATCGTATCTTAAGTATCTTAATTTGGACTTTGTCTGATAATATTAGTTCTGTAAGTTAGAGATTATAAAGCAAAGAACACTAATTAATTAATAATAAAATGCGCTTTCCCCAACTTTCAGGTACCCAAAGCGTTTAAAAGCCATCAGACAAAGAGTTTTTTGTATATATTTAAAAGATGATGATTCCTAGGTCGAGTAAATCGATATACAGCATTTCAGAAAGACCTTAAGGAAATTTTTTCGTAATATAATATGTAATATATTTAAGACACATGTTTTCATGGTTATCAGGGATTTTGTAGGAACATTTCCAACTTAGTGGCAACCCGCAAAGCCGCGCTTCATTGATCAGAGCGAAGATTTGCAAGAGAGCTGGCTGAGCGGCTCCGGAGTGCGCCAGCGGCTCAGCCAGTTGCTGTCTATACTCCAACGGATTTGGATATTGTCGCTCCGGCTCCGAGAGTGGGGAACCGAGGAGAAATAAAAACAGAAACCGAGACTGAAACGGAGAAGCAATCGTAAACCGCGAACTTAGTAACAGTTGCATCGCGTATACGAAGCGTGAAACACAAACGGCAAGCGACAAAAGTACAAGCGGCGAGAGAGTGCAGCAGCAGCAGTAGCAGCAACAAATTCGTAAACAATCAAAGTAACGGCGTGTTGTGCGAGTGTAAGTGCCAGCGAGTGTGTCTGTGTTGGTGTGCGACTAATTTAAACGCGACTTTAGTAAAAATATGACTCTTTATTAACGAAACTCAGGGGAAATCCAACGCCCCCGCCGCGCAATAACTGGATAAAACTAAGCAAGCTCTGAATTAGATCCACCAGCAGTAACCAAGTGCAAAACGAGTGATTTGGTGGCGTATACGTAACGTAACCCCGAATCTTGTCAAATCTGTAAAGAATCAAGCGAACAATAGCCAGTCAGTCTCCCACCAAAAACACAAAAACCAAATCAAATAAAAACAGAAACTGAACGTAGTTCACCTTTCCATTCAGCCAATAACAATAACATTCGGCCAGAAGAATGCGGCAAAAAGCGAGGGGTTTCTGTTCGCGTTTTGTTTTTATTTTTGTTGCTTTTGCACCTACACTATTTATTTATTTTGTTGTCAAGTGTGCGACTGTGTGTGAGTGCTTTGTTTTTGCCGTCGCGACTGCACGTCTTCATTTCATTAGTTCGATCGTTATGCTCCGGCCACTAGACAAGCCGGAGATTACGGGTCCGTCACTCCGATCTTGGCCAGTTTGGCCGCCGCCGCTTCTTCCACTTCTTTTTCTCGTCTCAACCTGTGCCAAGCGCTAAACCAAAATAATAAAAAAAAAAAACACAAAAACAAAAAACAAGCTAGAAACGGAGGCTTGGTTTTATGACCGAAGCTGGGAATACCGTAAATGTTGACCTGAAAGAAGTATCTGAGGGGGTCTAAGGATTCTAATAAATTCGTTTCGAAATTCTCAACACACATTAATCTAGAAGAAGTTCGAATACAACCTGAATGCAGTCATTTTAATTTAAAAATTTAAAAATCTTTCACCGTTGGAGGTTAGAATTATAAGTACTTTTTAATTTTTTACTTATAAAAAAACCTTACGGCATTTATAATCAAAACTTCTTACTGTTTCCTATTCCTTCAAAATACATTTACAAATATGGACTCTGTTAATTAGATCTTTTCTTGCAAGTGATCCTTAAACACTTAAAATAATACATTTAAATTACTTTGCTATAACTAAACTCAGAAAGCATAAAACACATACCTTTGTCAATGGAAAATATAATATAAAGTGCTTGAATAACAAAGAGAAATTCGAATAAACTCAATCAATCAATTAACAATAATGTTTTTTAAGCCAATTTCAAGTTAAACTAAACCTAAAGGACTGTCTTAGTTACTTAAACACCTTAACAAACCTTATAGAAGTATGCCAAAAAAGCTCTTCAGACACAGAAAGAGTTATCCTCTTTACATGCTTTTCTATGCAGAATCATTAGGACTTCTCCCACCTGATAGCTAATATCACCTTCGCTGAGAGTACGAAAAAAAACGGGGTAAAAAATAAAGGCAGAAAAGCAAAAACGTGTCCCATAGCCCAAAAAGACGCTCACAATACAGGCAGCAGCAGCATCAAGCAAAGACATAAAAGTCAACCGGTCGGTTGGGTTTCCAGCAGCCGCTACCAGCAAAAGCAACATTAACAGAAACAGCAACTACAACTCGCCTTGTAGCGGCGGCGGCGGCGGCAATAATATGTAAAAGCTGAGAAAAAAACAGCCAATGCAAAAACGCCAAAGATACTTATAAATAACAATCTAGATGGCGAAGAAGCTGCCAGCCAGTCAGCCAGCTAGCCAGCGAGCCACTCGAGGCTGAAAGCTGTTTAGCATAGTTTATTTTTTCGCTAATAGGCGGGGGCGGGAGCTCAGGGGGATCCGGACTGGGGCTGCTTGGATCCGTTTAGCTGGAAACCCGAAAAGATGCTAAATATGCGATCAATAACAAATGGAATATTCCATTCCTTGGCGCGCTTGTGTGGACTTTCTTTTCATTTCTCGCATCCGTTAAATTTACAATTTAAATTAAATCCTAACAGGCTAGGTTTCTCAGCTGCCATTGTTGCACTTGTCGAAAGATCAATGGATATCACACTCGTTGACTCATATTTATGTGACGCACTTCCGTCTAGACTCTAAAGAGATCAGAAACAGACCATAAAGCTCCTCGACGAGATTTTTGCGAAATCCATATGGCTTAGGGTTCGATCACTCGGCTCAGATATTTGGCGATATAGTTAGGCCCTCAGTGCTAATTCGATTGATAATTGCCAGCCTGCTGACGCCTTTTCCAAACACATCTCCATCATGATGTCTAAACTCTGGTTTGGGCTTGGCTCTTTGGCCAAATTAAAGTCATGGGTTCAACGATAACTTGATAACCAATTCTGGATGCCTGACTGACTAGCTGGCTGGCTGGCTGGCCAAAGAGAGTACCTCTAAGCGTAATTGACTTGTTTGGCTGAGTGAATCCCATGCCAGCAGCAATTAGCACTGCTCTGGCAGCAGCAGCAGAAGCAGCAACAAATACTTGTAGTGAATTTTATTCATATTTATGGCTCAATTTGATCGTTGCTTACGTGCAATCTGTGGTGGTTTTGGCATTTAATTTTGTGTTTTTTTTTTGTTCGAACAGCCGCACGCCACACGAGAGCGCGAGAGATGTCGTACAATCTCTGTGGATATTTGCGGATTTATTGAAATGCTAATAAAACGCTAAATGCCCCGGCATGATGATGAGACAGAATTCCAAAGCCACGGCGGCCTCAAGGATGAGCCTCGGCCACGCCAAAGTCAAAGTTAAAGAAGTCAAGCGCGGTGCCCTGCAAGTCTGAATATCAGCAAACAGATATTGACTTCCGACTCCGTAATATAAACGGCAAACAACAATCAATAGCCGACAACTACAGGTTTTTCTTAGTTTTTTTCTTTTTCTCAGCTGTCTTGGCAGCATCTTCAAGTGAAACTCTCGTCACGAGCATGAGTCTGGCTTTTTGGCTTGCTTTTCGGTTTATTTTTAGTTGCCCTGCCGCAACGGCGTCCGACTAAATCAAATCACTTGAGCATTTCATTATATTATTATAAGAGGAAGCGTTCTTTATCTGACGCGCGAGCAGCCCCAGGAGATACTATATATCTGTATATGTATATTTGTATAGTACATCTATATGAAAGCCAGGGCGTTAATTCAATCAAAATCATTGCGACAAAACAGCCATGACAAAGCGGAGGCAAAGTCTGGCTTCGAAAACACACTTTCCAGTAATCTCAGCTTGGGCCGATCGCATAAGGGAAGAGTTAAAATCGAACCAAGGCTGGCCTGTTTTATTACAACCCCGAATCAGTCGGAAAGATATTTTATTTGGTCTTTAAATTATCAAAATTGATATTGCGCATACGCCATGTGTGACGATATACTATTTTAAATTAATCAACTTTGTTTCTGTGTTAACTATGAAACCAAATATGTGTTTTATTTAATCAATAAACAGAAGAATTTAAAAACTATTCTTTTAGTTTAATCGAGAGTTTTTCTATCTGTTAAATTTTTTGTATGTTGCTATTTTCACAACTGTTTTTATAAATTCACTTTGAAAAACATATAAATTGTTTCAATAATATATAAATTCAATAATATATATATTCTTAATCAAAACATTTGCCCTTATAAAAATAGTAAACCTTACGTTTTATTGCATACTTACGAGGGTCTCTGGGCCAGCATTCCATGCTCGTCGACATGGCCCGTTCATTATTAATTTGCATTACTAAATAACCCAGCAAAAGCTATTTTCATTCCACATTTTATTGGTTGTCAAGTGTCACGTGTTGTGTTGGCTTTGATGCAAATTAGTTGTTGCTGCACATCGCATGGAATCCGTGTTGTTTTCTGACCCCCACACTCCAAGCGGATAAAGCCGCTGCCCAGACGCCGCAAGTTCCAGTTGGAAGCGCGATTTACTTATCTCGGATTTATGTTTGTTTTTTCTTTCTGTTTTTTGCGTTGTTCCGCAGCCAGACTTTTTAGATATAAGTTCTGAGCATATAGTCATGCATGTCTGAATGACAATTTGGCTGCGAAATAAAAGAATTATTTGCGATTTAGCATTTAATAAGAGGATTTAAATGGAGTTGCTCTGTTAATGTTGTGACATCTATTATTATTACGAAATTTGTCAAAGAAATACTTTAATCTACAGATATTTAAAGCCTAGCACTTTCCCCTAGATATATTTTTGTTTCGGTTGGGTTTTTTTTTTGTCAAGACATAACATTTATAAAATATATTTCCAGTATAAAAGATACACTTTTAGAGTGCTTATCGCTAAACAACAAACAAGTACCATTTCATTAAAGGCCTTGAAAGCTTCCCTCAAAAATAAACATAAGCAAAAAGTAGATGTGACTTTCTTTGGAACTGTGAAATATAAGGAAAAGGTCTCCGTCTCCGACTACTAGTGTTCTACTGAATAAACGCGATAAGCCAAGTCTATATTCGAATTGCAAAATTTCCAGCAAAGTTTACTTTGATGGCTTCTGAAGTTTGAGCTTGACCACGGACGCATCTCTCTGATTTGTATTGCAGGTCCGACACCAGTCATGCTGTAGCAACGTGAACAGGATGCAGTTGAAGTAACTTGAATATGGACCTTGATTTCTTAGGACTCTGTAAGTATACAACAAGCGAATTCCACTATTACCGATTACCACAAGTGTTTAGGCATATTTACGTATATATTTTTGGCAAGGATAACAAATTCAAATTCAAATGGGGTCCTTGCTGTGGCCCCGTTGAAGGCTGGGCTCGACTCGCCTCGTCATTGACAACCAAAGTGGCTACCGAAAATAGATATAAACAGTAAAGGAGCCTCAGATGGGGATTATTATACCCTTAATAAGGCATAGTGATATAGAATTTTAGAAAATATTATGTAGCACGTGCCTAATTATTAAATAATATATATATTTCATATTAAAGTATATAGTTCGGTTAAGTTCAAGTTAAATTAGGACAGCTATTAAATTCTCATTATTAGAAGATATTTTTGTGTGCTTTATCTGTAAAACATCGATATTTATGACCAATTTATTGATGTTTATCTGCAAATAGTACATTGAAGCTTAGACTTAAAATTTTTTCAAATATTATATAATTAAAAATATGATATTTAAATTGTGAACAGAAATATTGGATGTCAAGAGTATGTGTATTTTGGGGGACTTTAAGTCTAGATTTATTAATATAATATTGGTGGACAAATCTATGTTGTAAACATGAATTTAAAATATATATACATAAAGTTAGGCTAAACCCAATTAACTAATTGTGAATCCCATGAAATGCCCCAGAAAGATCTTAAATAAGCGAATTTTTGGGGGACTTGAAATCGCAATTTATCGATCTTATTTTGGTTGAGGCCTAAGGTTATAAAATGTAATTAAAAACGTATAAAATAAAAGCCAGGCTAACCCAAACTAAAACCCACATAATCCCAAGTTAAGCCCAAAGGTCTCTCCCTCGCATTAGGGTATCTCAGACCCCTGTCTGAGGCTCTGCATCTCGGACACCCACACACACTCACTCAGTCACAGATAGCCTGCGGAATGAGACAATCAGGATATATATGATAGCTGGGGAATCGTTTAATATATTTTCTGTGCGACTTGCTACGCCGCAACTCCCCGCCGTGGGATTTGCATGCCACTTGTACGGCTCACGAAACGAGCAGGTTGTTTGATCAATAACACGACCGACTCGATTGACTCGCCTGGCGGCGGGACGGAAGCCCAAATATTTGCACACTGGTTATGATACCGCTGCCGCTGCCCTCACTCAGTCAGTGCTCAGATATTTTCTATCCGCATCCGACGTACCGCCCAGTGACTAACCAAATAATAGAGTTGCAAAGTTACAAGCTACCATTTGAGATTGTGAAAACAGTTTTGCTTCGCGGATAGCCTGGGGGATGCATTTGTAACAATATTTCTTCAATATTTATTTACATATCCCAGAGAGCAGGGAACGAGAGAACAATTGTGTAAACAATAGCTTGTACCTTGATTTCAATTCGAAGCCCTGCTACTGCTGCTGCTGCTGCTGCTTCTGCTGCTGTTACTGCTGGTGTTGCTGCATTTATTCCAGCAATTTGGTTTCGTTTTCATCTTCGCTTTCATTGGTTACCATGTCGATGTAGTTGGGCCCTGGCTCCAGCTCGGTTATCCAGTTGAGCTTTTAATTTTTTAATCACTCGGAGCACCCGCCCCCGTTGCATTTTCGCTGCTCAGCGGGTTGTGAAGAGTGCATCAACCGTATGCTCGCTCATACGTGCGTTAGATAATTGTTTTCTCAGATACAAGATACAAAATGCTGCAGCAGCAGCAGAAGTAGCTCAAAAAACCCATTTGTGTTTCCATGGATGCTGGTTAGTCAGCTGCTAACTTGGCCATCAGTGCAGACACCGCGAGCAGCCGCTGGCACTGAACGGAGTCCTTATTGACTCCTCAATCCTCCTGTGAACGAATAAACAAATTAATTATGGACTACCCCAAGACGCTGAATGGTAAATGTAAATGTTAACATAATCCGCCCTCTGGCCCCGTAGGATCTATGCATAAATTACACAACAATTTATTTGGCACGTCAACAAATTCGCCCGCTCCTCGGCTGGGCTTTTATCGATCAAACACAGACTGGGATTTTCACGGCTTATCAGTGTTGTGTGCTCCCTGTTTTTAAGAGTGCCCCGAATCTGCTTTTCGTATTTAACTGCAATTAAAATAATTATAATCTCTGCGTATGCCTGGTAAACGCCCCCACAAACACGTACGATATTCAATTTCTATATAACTGGAAAATTAAATTTGTTTTCGCCGCCTGAGTCGCCGGACTTTGCTCTACTTTGGATGATAAAGGCATTTTTTTCCTATATTTAGATATTACTTACGTGGCAGTGTGTTTATTATTTTCTTTATTCATTTAATTTACTGCATTTCTAGACTTGATGAAATATATTTTAAATTTAATTGTATTTAGAGAAGAAGGACAAAATGAGAGTTTTAAGTTAGTGCTATAAACCCATTAACGGTCATAATTAAATAATGCCTTAATAATAAGCAAGCCCTGTTTAATATATTCACTAATTATTATTATTAGTTTAGTTTATAAAAACGGAAAAAAAAAATAATAATTCCTAATTTCTAGGTTAGTTGTAAGCTATTGAGTATCATAAAAATCCATATAAATAATAATATTTACAAAGAGAAGAAGATTCTTTTTGAACTACAAGATCAAGTTAAATGTATTTTATTCAGCAATTACAATTATTTAGGCATAAAAACTAAAATAAATTGAAGATTGTGGTTTATCGGATCTCAATTTTATTTAAGCTTAGTTTTCTTTACTAAAACTCTAATAATCTCTCAAATCTTCTTTGCCCACAGCCCCCCAAGATCTGGCAGACATACACAATGAAGGCATAGACAATCTGGATCTGCTGATGCAGGGAGACTTCGACGACAGCATCCAGCTGGGACACAATGACCACAACGGGCACCTGGCCCCCGGTGGCGGTGGTGGTGGTGCCAGCACTCACATGGAATCCCCCCACACACCGCCCATGAACGGCTTAGATTCCGGACGGATGGGTCTAAGCACGCCCGTGTCGACACAGGTGCAGGCGCACGTGCATCCACATTTGCCGGAGAGTCCGCCGGACTCGCAGCCCGCCTACAGTCCGCTGGGCGAGGCCCATGGCATGGCCATGCCAGGCAGGGAGCTGATTTATCCAGGACTAACGCACATGCAGCACCAGGGCAACCTGCTGCAGTCAGACCTAGGCCAGTACGCGTCGCCACCGCAGCAACAGCAGCAGCAGCATCACTTTGCCACTCCGCAAGCCGATGTGCGGGTGAAGCACGAAACCGGGCTCATAATGAATCCGGGGAACCTACTCTCCCAGCAGCAACAGCAGATGCAGCAGCAGCATCACCATCAGCAGCAGCAGCAACACAATGAGCAACAGTTTCTTCCACACCAGCAGCAGCATCTGCAGCACCTCCAGGATCTGGGCCAGGACCAGATGCTTTACTACGACAATGCAGTGGGAGCAGCGGGGATGTACGCGGCTGGAAGCTACCAGAACCTGTCCACCTGCACGCTGACCTCCGCCTTGGGACTGGGTGACCGCGTCCAGGTGATCGGAACCAGCCAGCTGTCGCTGAATCGTGTGTCCGCCCCCTCCACGCCCGTGCACTCGCTGTCACGCAAGCGCAAGATGTCCACTCAGCTTGACTGTCCGGAGTTTACGCCGGTGCCCAAGGTGGACGCTGGTCTAAGGATGAGCCCACTGCGTGCCTCCCACCACTCGCTATCCACACCAACGCCCACGCCAACAACAGCCGCGACGCCGGCACCCTCGCACTGCTCGGCCTCCGTGTCGCCGGCCTTGTCCGCCGTTCACTCGCAGGCGGACAACAGCCTCGACGGACAGTGTAATGGTGGCGGTGGAGTGGCTCAGGGATCGGGATCCGGGTCGGGTTCAGGGAGCGAAGCGGGAGACCCGGCGGGAGGGCAGTGCATACGATTCAACGCATTCCAGCCGGAACACTGGCACAAGCTGGTCGACCAGGATCTCCAGGAGCTGTCTGTGATCTACTACCGCGTGGACGCGGACAAGGGATTCAACTTTAGCGTCTCGGACGACGCGTACGTGTGCCAGAAGAAGAACCACTTCCAGGTTACTTGCCATGCGCGCCTCCAGGGCGATGCCAAATTCGTGAAGACACCGTCCGGCTTCGAGAAAATCAAATCCTTCCACTTGCATTTCTACGGCGTCAAATTCGAGGCGCCTAACCAGACCATCCGTGTGGAGCAGAGCCAGTCGGATCGCTCCAAGAAGGCCTTCTATCCCGTACCGTAAGTAGATCTATTGGCGAAATGTTTTTTCTCTTAAATTTAAAATAAATTTGATGAAATATGACGATAATCCACTTTCTTCTCCCTACAGCATCGATCTCCAGAAGCACATCGTCAGCAAGATCACCGTCGGCCGACTGCACTTCTCGGAGACGACGAACAACAACATGCGCAAGAAGGGGCGTCCCAATCCGGAGCAGCGTTTCTTCCAGCTGGTGGTGGGCCTGCATGTCCACACAATCTCTGGAAACTTTCCCGTAGTGAGCCATGGCAGCGAGAAGATCATCGTGCGCGCCTCCAATCCGGGTCAATTTGAGTCCGATGTCGACCTTTGCTGGCAACGCGGACTCACCCAGGAGTCGGTGTTCCATGCCGGCCGGGTGGGCATCAACACAGATCGCCCGGACGAGAGTCTGGTTGTGCACGGCAACCTGAAGGTCTCCGGCCACATTGTCCAGCCTAGTGACAGTCGCGCCAAACAGGAGATCGGCGAGCTGGATACATCGGTGCAGCTCCGTAATTTGCAAAAGATTCGGATCGTGCGCTACCGCTATGAACCGGAGTTTGCAGTCCACTCTGGACTGCGGCGCGAGAGTGACACCCGGGAGATCGTAGACACCGGAGTGATTGCCCAGGAGGTGCGCGAGGTCATACCCGACGCGGTGCAAGAGGCTGGCAGCGTTGTGCTGCCCAACGGAGAGGTCATCGAGAACTTCCTGCTGGTCAACAAGGTGAGGAAGCGAGAACTTTCTGTCAAGCTCTTTGTAACCCTTTCAGTAACACCTAATCCCTGTTGCAGGATCGCATCCTAATGGAGAACATCGGGGCCGTGAAGGAGCTGTGCAAGGTGACTGGGTCGCTGGAACACCGAATCGAGCACCTGGAACGTGCCAACATTGGCCAAAACAACCAGCAACTGCGTGCCAAGGATCTGCTGGAGCCACGCTGCCTGCTGCCGGAGCGTGGAGCCCTCAAGCCCTACAGCACCCGTCGGGAAGGATACGAGGTGTGCTCCAGCCGTTCCCTGCAGATCGTCATCTTCCTGCTGATCATCGTGATGGCTGCTTGGTGAGCACTTATTTGGATATCTCTCGGGATAGATCTTAATTCAATTTTGTACAGCCTGGCGGCCGTGTCAACGTTGTACTTCGTGGAGCACAACAAGCAGCAGCAGATGGACGGCTACCAGATTTTTGGGAACGGTCACATCTTCCGCCCGGAGACGGGGTCGACGCACCTGAGCGATGAGGATCGTCATTACTTCCACAACTTGCATACGCTCTTCCGAAACAAGACCAACAACGGATGGCCAGGTCGCATATACGCCACGAGCACCACACGTCCGCCCGGATATCGCCCCGGCGATGAGGAAACGGAGGAGCTGGCGGCGGTGATGACGAAGCCACAGGTGCCCGGTGCCCAGCAGCAGAGCCTCAAGCATGCCTCCTTCACGACAACGGCGCCACGTTTTAGTAATAAGACCCTCAACAGTAAGAAGACCAAGTGGCCCATCTCACAGGAGACACTGCGTCAGGTGGTGGGTCAGAAGTTGCTTCAGACGCCTGTAGTCCATGTGCCTCCTTTGCCAGCAAAAACTCTTCCACCGCCGGCTCTCAACGAGACGGCAGCCTCCACGGAGAAGCCACCGCAGGCCATTCCCTTGCCACAGGACTTTGAGAACAACTCCATCGACATTGACGCCCAGCAACAACAGCAGAAGCAGTCGCAGCTGTCCGCTTTGAAGCTGGACGAGCATATTGTGGTAGTGGGCACCATTGCCAGCCCCGCCTCCGAGTCATCATCCGACTCCGATCCTCCGACAGCTGTCGCAGGTCATGCCATCCGCAAGTTCAACACCGGCGCCGTTTACACGAACGTCTACAAGACGGTGTCGCCACCAACGGCCAACCTGGCACTGACCACCAATAAGGTGAGCACCGAGCCTGCCCAGAGTCCGCTCTCCCAGGCGCTGGATGTGCCGCCACCGGCGCTGCCAGTGCGCAATAGCAGCGACAATCCGGATGCCCTAGATCTGCAGAACCTGAGCAACACGAACGAGTCGGTAGACAATCCCATTACCGGAGTGTACGGCTTTGAGTACCAGGGAGCGGGTCTGAGGGAATCCAACCTCGGCAGGCGCTCGGCTAACCAACGGAGTCTGGAATGGATCAGGCAGAAGAGCATGAAGACGCCGATCTTTGGTCAGCCGGCCGAATGCAATGGGGATGAGTCTGTCAGCGACAATTGTCAGGTGAGGAATAGCTTCACATTTCCCACATCCATCATGACTTGAAGATTAATCTTTTCATTCCCTAGTCCGTTTGCTTCGAGGAACTGCCACCGACTCAACCGCAGCCGGACAATGTAGACGCGAATGTGAAGGAGCAGCATGTCGAGGACGATCTGCAATCAGCCGAGGAGCAGGAACCGGATCCTGATATAATCGAGGCACAGCCACTTGCCACAGGCGTCGCCACCGGCAATGAGACCGAGTCGCAGCACGGTTTCCTTGGCAAGAACTCACACAGTACCGATTCCTTAGCCAAGAAATTCCCCCAGGAATCGGAAACGGTGCTGGCGAGCAAGGAAGATCCCGTATATCGTTTGGTTCAGCCTGCCACAGCCCAGGAGCAGCTGCCAAAGGCGGATGAGACGGTGCTTCCGCCCTTCCAGCTGGACTGCTGGAGTGTTGCTAGTTGTGTGTTGGCCGCCCAGTACAATCACAGCATCGATGTGGAGCAGTTCTGTCCCAGCACGGGTAATTCCCTCAACATTAGCTATATAGTTCCAGTTTCGCGGTATCTCCAGGCTAGTAGCTTGGAACTCCATCTGAGGTTTGAGGAAGAAAACTTTAGTTTTCCATGGAATTAAATCTATTTTTGATAATAGCTCGAACAAACCACTGCAGTGGTCCATCTGCATCGACGAGGACCAGGCCAAGGCCAATGCCAACGCCCAGCTCAACGAGGATGACGAGGCCCCCGTGACCAGCGGAGTCAAGATCCTCAAGCAGCTGGGCAACAACAAACTCATCCTGGCATTGGACTTGCCCGCTCGCGGCTACTTCCTGCGCGACTTTATGCTGCGCGCCAGCCAGGACCTCGACCAGGTGGGTTTAAATGCCTTCAAAGCCAACTCCTTCAGTGATTCCTCAACAATCTCAGTTACAGCAAAAACTTTGCGATGACAGCGCTCACCTGGCGAACCCCATACTCCAGTACAACTTTAGGATCGTAAGAGATTGTGATTAGTTTACGGCTTAATTTATGGCACGGATGGATCGAATCTGAGCTCCAAAAATTTAATGTAGGCGGCAATGTCCTCTCCCGGCACACCACCCAACACGAAGAACTCGTTTAATTAGAAAAAGGAGAAATGAAAACCATAAAACTGTTGATCAGCGAGAGCAGAAGTTGAAATGAATACATTTATACGTAAAGACAAACAAATCATTAATAAATGCAAAACTAATATCGACCATTTAAATAAAATATGTAGAGAAATCTAGTTCCGATCTAGTATCGATCTTTCAGTGGGCGGAAAATGGCCGTTGAAGGTCACCAAACATCAAGAAATTGCTTAAAGCACCATCTACAATCACTTTGGTGGAAATACAACCAAAAATTATCCAAGGACCAAGTACAAAAGGATTCCTCTTTTCATCTATGACAAATTAATGCACTTTACTATTAAACAAACTATAAACTTAACAGGTAAGGGACGTGGCATACGTTACACAGCAAAAGGCTGGTCCTTCCCATCCTCGTGGTACTTGATGTAGGTCTCGCCGTGCGTGAAATCCTTGGTTCCCTCCAGGCGACCGCGCGGCGGTGCCTTCTCGTAGTCAAAGGCCTTCGACGATTTTCCAAACAGCTGGTTGGCCATCTCAATGTCCTCACGATACTTGCCCACGACCACCTTCTTGCCGGTGATTGGGTCGGTTATGTCACCCAGCGGATAGACGACCTTTTCGACGGCGTGCGTGATGAGGCGGGTGAGCCGCTCGGGCAGCTCTCGTATCAGGACCACATCGCCAGTCTTGCACACCTTCTGCGGATCGTGGGCGAAGTAGAACTCGTCCTTTTTAAAATACTATTTGGGAAACGGCAGAACTGGTTTATTCCTTGCGGAAGGTAATTTGTACTGAGCTCTTACCATGTTCAGGTTTTTGTCCATCTCCATGCGGCGAATGCGGATCTTGGAGGCATTCTGCTTGACGCAGGGCATGCACTGGCCCATCAGCAATAAACCACGCCTCGACATGGCTTGGTTATAGTTTAATTAATAATTTTTTATATTTTAACTTGAGATTGTTTTCTTTTTCTTTTTAGCGGTGCCGTCCACCCATATTATAGTCTTCAACCGATACTCTAAGGTAATCGATTATTCTATCGATTTATACTTGCCAATAAAAGTGACTAGTGGAACAGCATTCCCAACTAGCAGGATTTTAAGTTTTTCAAAAAAAAAAAACATAGAATTTCTATTCCCACACTTAATAAGTATTTTTAAAATTGACCATATAGAATGAGCTATTTTTTACGGTGGGTGTTTGGTTGAATTCTAGTCGATTTTAAAAATGATTGACTATCGACTAGTCGATTGCATATTCGTTTTTTACTTCCACCACTAACCGATTCCACGTGTTTTTCTTTTTCGATTCGCGCGCAACACGTGCAGAGGTTTTTCTCTTTCCTCTCGCTAACAGACAACCGCATCAAAATGGCCGACGTTGGTAAGTGGCATGGACTGATGAATGAACATGGGACTGCAACTACAAGGACTCTCTTCCCGCAGAGGTGCGCAAGGAGAAGAAAAAGAAGAAGATCAAGGAGGAGCCCGTGGACGGCGATGACATTGGCACGCTGCAGAAGCAAGGCAACTTCCACATCAAGCCCTCGTCCAAGATCGCAGAGCTGGACACCTCGCAGTGGCCGCTGCTGCTGAAGAACTTCGACAAGCTTAACATCCGCTCCAACCACTACACTCCGCTAGCCCATGGCTCGTCGCCACTAAACCGCGACATTCGAGAGTACATGAAGACTGGCTTCATCAACCTGGACAAACCCTCGAACCCCAGTTCGCACGAGGTGGTGGCCTGGATCAAGAAGATCCTGAAGGTGGAGAAGACAGGCCACTCGGGCACGCTCGATCCTAAAGTCACGGGTAAGTGAGAGCGCACCGCCACACGATGCGCGAGTTTTCCCGTTCGGACCTAACCTAACCTCAATGTGCAACCGCGTGCTCGGCAGGTTGCCTGATTGTTTGCATCGACCGAGCCACTCGCCTGGTGAAGTCGCAGCAAAGTGCCGGCAAGGAATACGTTGCTATCTTCAAGCTGCACGGCGCCGTCGAGTCTGTGGCCAAGGTGCGCCAAGGTCTGGAGAAGCTGCGCGGCGCCCTCTTCCAGCGTCCGCCCCTTATCTCTGCCGTGAAGCGTCAGCTGAGAGTGCGTACGGTTTACGACAGCAAGCTGTTGGACTACGATGAGAGTCGCAATATGGGTGAGTCCAGCTTTCTTTATCTCATGGTTGTTGTAGAGCCGCTGCGTCGCCGCTGGAATGTGCTGTCCGGCAGGCGCGCAGCCTGGCCTTCGTCTAGCTTTAATCAGAAAACTCCAGTATTTGCCGACCGACGCAAATGCACATTTTATTTGTTTAAACCACCGTGTCTCTTTCTCTCCTCCTTCGCTGGCTACTACTCACGTGCTTAGGTGTTTTTTGGGTTAGTTGCGAGGCCGGCTCCTACATCCGTACCATGTGCGTCCATCTGGGCCTGGTCTTGGGCGTCGGTGGCCAGATGTTGGAACTCCGTCGCGTCCGCTCGGGCATTCAGTCGGAGCGCGATGGCATGGTGACTATGCACGACGTTCTGGATGCCATGTGGCTGTACGAGAACCACAAGGATGAGACAATGCTGCGACGTGTGATCAAGCCATTGGAGGGTCTGCTGGTCAACCACAAACGTATCATCATGAAGGACAGTTCGGTGAGTCTCGAAGCCAGATTTGGTTTAAATACCCCATGATATTAAGCCGGCAGGTGCTTGCAATCCCCACGAGCGCCTGTGACTATGATTGGGAACAGCAATCGCCACTGATGTGTGTATGTTGGGCAGCGCTTACTCCGCGCGTTCGACAAAGAAATTTCAGACGACATTCCCTTTCACGAAATCCATATCATCTCAACAAATCTCACCAAATCGGACTTAACTATTCCCATCTTTCTTTTCCCAGGTAAATGCCGTATGCTATGGTGCCAAGATTATGTTGCCCGGCGTTCTGCGTTACGAGGACGGCATTGAGATCGATCAGGAGATCGTCATTTGCACCACCAAGGGCGAGGCTATTTGTCTGGCCATTGCCCTGATGACCACAGCCACTATGTCGTCGTGCGACCATGGTGTGGTAGCCAAGATTAAACGTGTGATCATGGAGCGCGACACATACCCGCGCAAGTGGGGCTTGGGACCGAAGGCGTCCGCCAAAAAGGCGCTCATCGCCGCTGGCAAGCTGGATAAATTCGGCAGGCCCAACGAGAACACGCCTAAGGAGTGGCTGACCGGGTTCGTGGACTACAGTGCCAAGAAGAAGGCAGCGGATGCTGAGGCAGCTCCCACAAACGGCTCCAGTGAACCCAACAAGGTAGGACTTTGCATTTATCTCCATCTTAATATTTTACCTAAAAAAAATTCTGCATTTGCCCGTGTAGCGCAAGCTGAGCACCTCAAGTGTTGAAGAATCGGCGGCACCTGTTTCTACCGAAGAGACACCGTCCAAGGACAAAAAGAAGAAGAAAAAGAAGCACAAGGGCGACGAAGAGGCCCCAGCTGCTGAAGAAGAGGCTGCATCTGGCGATGCGGAGCCAGTGGAAAAGGAGAAGAAAAAGAAGAAGAAGAAGGATAAGGATAGGGACAGAGAAGCTCAGGAATAACAAGTTTCTATAGGATTAGGTTTTAAAGTAGAAAACTCTACGGTTTTTTGTAGAGGCACGCCTACAAATTTGCATAGTTACTAAGTTTAAGGAGTGTTTTTATGTGTAGAAATACAAAACTAGATTTCAGATGCATTTAAGTGACATTCGCAATGCAATAAACTGTAAATGTTATTGTACAAAATTGTTTGCTAGTTTCAAAGATTCAAGAAGTTCTATTTAGCTTTTCAGTTGTTAGTCGGACCACCATGATTGCTCGGTGAGTTTTATATTTCTTTATATTAAGACATCAAATGCTGTTTTCTTTGCTTTTTAATGTGATGAGCAATAACTTTCGCCCCTAGCTGAAAATTGAAACTTCTCCTGTTGAATGCGAGATTGGTCTTACTGAAGTAAAAGCAAGAAAACGCATTTGAGTTTCTTTGTTTTTCAAGGTTTCCTTGGCTAAAATAAAAATGTTAATCAATTTTGTAATATTTTCAGCTTGGGTATGACACTTGGAGAAGAAGCTTCATCTCTCAATTGAAAACAAGGTGAGTGTAAATTCCAGTTTTCTTATTAGGTAAATACGTTCTGATGAGTATTAAGTTTCGCCCCTATCTGAAAATTGAAACTTCTCCTGTTGAATGCGAGATTGGTCTTACTGAAACCTAAACCTTGAAATATAGATTTAATATTTTAATTGTAACAATAATAACAAGAAATTTCCTATTTATTTGCAGTTTGACTAAAGGAAGAGGTCTTAAACTGTTTTTCTGGAGTTGAAAAACCAAGGTAAGAATATTTTGTATTGTGTAAAAGCACAATTGTTTTTGATGAGTATTAACTTTCGCCCCTATCTGAAAATTGAAACTTCTCCTGTTGAATGCGAGATTGGTCTTACTGAAATGTATGCTCATTAAAGCAACGAAATAAAGTGGTAAAGAATTTTGTTATATATGTACTTATTTTATATATTACAGATTACCTCGTCTTAAGGGCATTAATCCTAAAAAGGTATTAAATTCACAGTTGAAAGGTAATTAATCATTTTGAAAAGAAGTTTAGAATCTTCTTATAGTGATGATTGTTAAACTTTCGCCCCTATCTGAAAATTGAAACTTCTCCTGTTGAATGCGAGATTGGTCTTACTGATCTTTCTTACATTCATAATAATAAAATTTCTTCAAACTTTTGACTAAAATCAAATCTTCTCTTTTTATCTTTCAGATGATTTTGCCATCTGATGTTTTCATTGATAAAGGTAGTTATTTTTTATAACTTATTATTGTTTCAATTGCTAATGATGAGAATGAAAAGCTGAATTATGTGGCATGATTTTCACATTAACCGCAACAAAATCCTTATCCAATAGGTCCTACTGATAATATTAAACCACCTTAAAACGTTTTTTTATACTAACGCAACAACTAATCCAAGTAAATTTCCCCGCCTTTTCAGTCCCGGCATTATTCCCACAGATTTCTGAAACGTTGATAACAAATGCCCGCTTTCGTTGACCAAGGTAATTATTTCATGGTTAATTATTGTTTCTATTGCTAATGATGAGATCGGAAAGCTGAATTATGTGGCATGATTTTCACATTAACCGCAACAAAATCCTTATCCAATAGGTCCTACTGATAATATTAAACCACCTTAAAACGTTTTTTTTTTATACTAACAAAACAACTAATCCAAATTTCTCTCTCCTTTTCAGTCTTCGGCACCATTTCCACAGATTTTTGGCAAACTGTGATAAACAAAAGGTGTGTTTTCCGAGTCCTTTTATTTTTTCAGTGCATAATTAGATGGATGTCAAATGTGTAATTTTAACATTAACCCAATAAAAACAATACTATAATAATGCTAAAAATAAAAAACAAAAATAAATATACTCTCCCAGTTACTCCGCTTCCTTCCCATTTTTACATTTCCTACGGGTACAATATTGCGCAAAACATCCAGATTTATATCCATTTCTTGTCTTGACTTCTGAACGTAAATAAAAGTAAACAAAGAACACGTGATATTTACTTGGTGGGATTAGGTCATGCGTGATTATAACCTATAAAAAGAAGAGTTCTACGGCGAAGCCTTTTTGGCGGCAATAATAAGCCAGGGATACCGAAAATAAGAACGGATGAAGAAGCACAAGGGGAGCGGCTGTTTGTAAACATAATCGTTTTCGTTCCAAGTTTAAAAGGGAACCTGATAAATGATCCTCATAATTTTTTTTCTTTTCGATCGTGGGACGCATTTTGCAAGTGGTTAAACACGTTTTTCGTCAACGAAAATATCAGCATGCAATTTTCGCCTGAGCAGCTCTGCGTTTCATTCCACCATCCGTTGGCGCGCTGCCAATCGGTCGCCATGTTGGACCTATCGCAGTATGTTTGTTTGTCTCTATTTGTGTATGTATTCGGCTATGCTTTTTTCGACGCGTCGTCAACGTGAGCTGTGAGTTGTGAACTGTTAAAATAATTTCTACGATTTCGAAACGGAGAGGGACTCGCTACTGTTGCGGAGCTAGCAAACGGATAAGTGACACTTTAAGTGCAGGTACGTGACCTCAAAGGGGTTTTAAATAAGTTTGTCAGGACATTACCGGCAAGGGGAATTTTTGCAGAGTCGAGAGGGTGCTTTTAGGTGACGCATGCGATCGGTTGTGTATGTATCTATTGCGACGCCATGTTGGATTTCAGTTTTTAGGTTATTGATTTGTTTTCCGCAAAAGAGCTTGAGTTGGGCTTCCTAAAAAACAGTTTACATGTGTTCTGTAAACAAATGCAAGGGATTAGCTGAAATATATGGAAACCAGTATTATATAATTACATAATGGTGTATGCAAAATAGGCCACTGTTATTACCTATTGATTGGATCGTGCGGGTGCAGGCAGTTAATATTTAAGTCTTCTTTAACACTTAACCTCGCATTATCAGTGTTGATAAACGAGTGTATTTTTGTGGGACTGCTTATATCTGCTTTTTTTTATATATTATATAGCGCATTTTGCTAATTGAAAACTTATCGTATTCTGGAACTTTTTATGATTAAATAGTCCACGCTGAATAACTAGTGTTGTCAATTAAGCCCATATCGTAAAAACGTAATACTTTACGGCTATGCGAGTTAAATACTATTTATTATATTTCGTAATAAAAAACTGTTTCTAAAAAAGAGAGCGTTTCTTCAAGGCTTCGATTGATTTTTAAGTCTCATAATGTGTCTTTGTGAATACTTTGTCCCGCATTTACAGTGTTGCAAAATAAGGACTTTTCCTCAAAGTTGTCTTCTGGCCTCTTTTCTTGCATTTTTATGTAACACACATTTATCGGTCATCGAAGCGCGCACGTGTACCGCACCGCACCCCCTCTCTCGCTCGCACTTGCCAGTGCAAGAACAACAGCCGCTAGCTCGTTGCCAACCGTTCCGCTGAAATGCCTGGAATGAAGAGGGCCCAGGGCTCACGCTCACACACATGCAAGTTGTGAGTCGGAATCTGGATGTTTTGTGATCTGATCGCAAATTCTCACCCGTCGTCAAATTAACTCGTTTCCAAATTTTTTAGTCCGCGAATTGTGTTAAATGTAATTGTGCCGGCGCTAGTGCATTATATTTCAGCCGTTGTTCACAGCCAGCATTGGTGAGGAAAAAACCAAAGCAATGTTTTGACTCGCTGCTGCTGCTGGTGCTCTTCGCATCGTTCTGGCGTGTGTGCCTGTGTGTGGCTCTGTGAAAAGGCGCTAAACCCACACCAGTAATCGCTGTCGCTGCGTGCATTTACCGTTTCTGTGATACTTTGGGTCTGTTTGCAAAAGTGCGTAATAATTCCTAATAATATGAATGGTAAATTAATGGTCTGTCTGTGTGTGTGCAGCATGTACAATTATTTTATGTAGAACACCGTTTATCCCGTCCGTTGTGTGTATCTGCCGTCAGGCCAACAGAGTTGCCCAGTTTTATTTACTAAGTATTTAGTTAGGAACTTTCTCGTCCTTTCGAGTACGCCATGCATTGTGTCAACTTTTGTCAGGTTTCTGGTGTCGAAAAGAGTGATCCCTTCTTTTTCCGGCCAGTGTTGTCAACTGTTGTTACTTTTCAGAACTGGCAATACTGGAAATCTTCTAGTTTTTGAGGTTAAAGTTTTCCTGCTGCGTAATAATGACTTTTCGCATTTTCTGCTTGCAGCATGACTAACGAACTGCCTCCAATCATATTGAAAGGCAAAGAACTGATCAAATACCGTCACCTCAAGCGCAAATATCCTGTGTCCCGGGCCTTTCTACATCGCAACTGGTGGAATGCCAAGCGCTTCATGATCTACGCCCTCAGGGCCCGCTGCATCCTCAGGACCTATGCCTTTCGGCAGAGGCGCACCCATCGCGTACGCCTCGTGCGACGCGTCCGCATCCTGCTCTTCGATCCGCGTCTGAAGCGGATGATCAAGCGGCGTTTGCAGAACGTGCGCCAGTGGTCCAGCAGTCTGGTCGGTCACTACAAAAAGATGGGCCGAATCGAGGAGTACGAGGAGACTGAGCTATACAACGTGCCTGAGCCGCTCGCTGCTGAGGAGGTTTCCAAGCAGATGAAGGAGCAACTGGAACTGCTCAAAAGCGGCAAGCGGGGACTGTCATTTATGCCTGAAAAACCAACCGAGACAGACACTGAGGGCCCCCTAGAGAAGGAATCTGAAACCTCAGAACCCATAGAACCCGACCTCGCCAGCTCCAAGGCGCCGGAAAAGGCAGACGAGACAGACATTGATGTCACCGAAGACACCGTCGAGGAAGAACCGAAAGCCTCTGAGCCTATGGAGGCGGACTTCGCGAACTCGAAGGCGGCCGCTGAAAGGACTCCCAAAAAGTCATCTGCTCAAACCACTGCCCAGGACGAGGCACCCACCCCGCCCACACCCAGCAAGGAGCAGAGCAGCCAGCTCAGCACCTGCTCCAGTGCTGAGAAGCCGGAAAAGTCAGATAAAACCGGCGGCAGCAAGTTCCTGGACATGCTCATTAGCAAGGTGCGCGTGAAGACCTTTGCGCGCGAGGATAACATACCCTCCGAGGCCAGCGGGACGGCCCTGCCCGTCGTTTTCGAGGACGATGGCAGCGAGGATTTTGTGGGATTCGACGAGAGTGTCCATCAGCCGGGAATGCTGCTTACGCCGCTGGTGCCACAGAACTGCAAGACACTGGACAGGAATTCCGCTTTTGTCAGCGACACCCTGGACGCCTTCATGCGGGAACACTATACCAATGACTCGGGGCAGGATGAGAAGGACAAGCTGCTGGAACCAATGGGCCATGACGGGCAGGTGACATCGCATAGCATGGCGCCGCCGATGGACATGCCAGCAGTTCCGGAGGCTCTCCAACGCCTACGAACCGTTGCCGAGCGACGACAGTACCTGCAGCGTTGCAAGAACCAGAAGATGGCCATCATCAACAACGAGGCCAATATATACAAGGAGCTGCAGCGTAAGCAGCGGCAGCGTAAGGTTAAGATTGGCGCCATGCAGGCACTGCAGGCGCCCGACTCCCAAATGCCCTTTACCCGACAGGGCTGGCAGGCGGCTAGTTATGTGGCCACCGAGAATTCTAAGTATTATTATCAGGTTGGTATTCCAGCAATGATATTCTTTTGAAGTTAGAATAACATAATAATCCCTTTTCAGGTAATGCAGGTCGATGGTGAGATGGTGCGCCTGCCTGGCGCTCGTGGCAACAATCAGCAGCGCGAAAAGAGTCCCTACCTAAGCACTCTTACGCCTCGAGAGCGGGCCAGCATAAAGTGCAGTGACCAGTGTTTGGATGCTCGCATCTGTGAAGAGTTGACAGTGATTCCAACGAAAGCGTCCTCACCGAGGAACCCCAAAATCCTTAATCAGTTTCCTCTACCGGCCATTTTTCGCCCCTGCCCGCTGTCCAAGAAACCGCTTCAGAGGCCGCTAGACGATGACACGGCCGCGTTGCTGCTCGCCGGCGGCAGCATGGCAGTTGTGAGTATGCCGAACGTACAGCTAGACGTTATGCCGGAAGTCGGCCGTCCTCTGGACGAGATCGCCAAGCGGTATCTTCAGCATATTTTGCCCCATCACGACATTACACGCGAATGGGCCGAGTTCAGTGTGTCTACGCTGCAGCAGCCACCCGCCTGCATGAAGGATGCTGAAGAACAGGCTTCCCAGACTCCAGCCGGTCGTCGCAAGAGCTTCACGTTTGTTATTCCCTACCTGAACGACCGAAATCACATACTGGTGAGGCGTGTGGTGGATCGATCGGAAGAGCTAGATGCCAGCTTCAACGAGGTGCCCGAAAAACTGCAGGAATTCACATTCCGGTCGAAACTGCCCCCTGAACCAGATTCTGAGCTTCTGGCCTGTGCCGACATGATTAACGATATGATTAACACGGTGGCCATCAGCTGCAGCGAAAACAGCTTTATAAGGGAGGATCCAGATGCGAGAGAGAGTTCTACCCGGGAACGCTCAGAGCTGAGTTCCATGAAGGAGGAAGGTGGCAAGGAGGGGGAGAAGCTGGGCGGCAAGACGAAACGTCTTCCCAACAAACAGAAGCGCCTGGCCAACGAGCTGCGTCGGTTGAATGCAACCATCATTGACGCCGCTGCCAGGAATGCTGATGGTGAGTTTACATTTCCTTACGTAACTTTTGGGGCTTAGATAAAAAGACAAACATGTGCAGCTATTAAACGCAAGTCATTGGGACCTTAAAGTCTGGAAAGGGAAATCAGAGAAGGCGACATGAGATAACATAAACAAAATGCAATTAAGCAATACGATAAAAATGATAATGTGGGTACAAAGTTGGGAATCTTTTCCATACCTTTGTCTCAATCTGTTAATACTGTAGTAGTCCTTTAGGCATAGTCAGGGAAATGATAATTCATAATCGTTATTTCTACCGTTTTCCAGCCAACAAGCCCTGCAGCAAGGATTATTGCCAGTTGGGCTGTCTCTGCGCCAGCCTGGCAGGCACAGAGTTACCTCTGCGCGATCATTGCGGCAGGCCCGAATGCGTCCTAGAGTGCCGTTGCCTGGGTGCGGATCAGGCTCGAGTCATGCGTGTGGAAGCAGCTGATGTAAGCATATTGTGATTTGAACGCCTTTTTTACAAATTCCCAGCTAATTCCCTTAATTGTATATGTAGGGTCATGGAATCTCAAATGATGAGGCTTTTAACTTGCGGCGTAAGGCCACGGCCCGTCTGGCAAAGATGGAGAAGGACTTCACCTCCACCCTGGTGCTCTGCGATAATGAGACCCTGCTGATCAACGAGTCGCAGGGTGACAAGAAGCGTCGCTGCACCAAAGCCCCCAAGCGCTATGAGGATTTCGACGACACCGATATGTTTGAAGAGGAGGAAATTGAAGTGGTGTCGCCCACGTCGAAGAAGCAAAAGAAGTTGGCAGCCGCCGCGGCTGCCGCGGCCTCTGCTGCAGCGACTGCTGCTGCCGCCGCTGCCAATGCAAAGATAACGTCTCCTGTTCTCAAGGAACGCTGCACCGTCAACGATACGGATCTGGCCCAACTGAAGCATTGCTTTGTGGGTCTGCGCCGGCTGACAGACATAGACAACCTGGCCACCTTCTGTATGACACACCAGCTCTACAAGTGCTTCTGTGGCGGTGACTCCCCCGACGGCAAGCCAGTGGTCATCGAAAAAGAACAGTGGAACACAACGGTGGCCCACTTTAATCCGGAACTGGCCGTCAGAGCGCACTATAGCTTCGAGCGGCCACCGGAGGAACTACCAGTGAAGAAGAAAGGCAAGGAGAAGAAACCCAAGGGGAAGGCTGAGCCGCAGCAGAAGAACGAATCAGAATCGGATAATCCCAAGCCTGAAGTATCGGAGCTGAAGACTGATACCAAAGAATCCACCAAGCCAAAGGAAAAGGTCAAGCCACCCAATAACTTCTTTGCTGACGACAGCCCAGTACAGCGTTCAATCGAGTTAGACACGATATTCAGCTACTTCCGGTCGCGACCTCACATCTGCCGCCGAGCCATATCCGTGCCAAAGAACTCCTATCAGCGTCTCAATCAGCGCCGCGCGGAAAGAGTGCGTCAGTATTTGGAACGCCAGGAGACTCCCGAAATCATGGAGCTGCTCAAGAGTCGCATTTCGGGCGCCATTACGCATTACCGAAAGGAAATCGACAAGCAAAGGAAGCGAGAGCTGGGAAGGAAGCAGGGCATCAACGCACCCGTTATTGAGGTGCGCGATGATTCCGATGGCAGTGAGGTGAGCAGCCTTTTGCTGAAGAGGAGCGCCGGAGCGAAGTCAACCAAGGACCAGAAGCCTAGCAAGCGCATGAAGATCCAGGAAGATGAGCTTCCGACTCCAGAGATTGAAAGCCCGCGGACATCGGACATTCAGGTACCTCGCATCGCTGCCTGCTACTCGCTGAATGCTGCCTCTGTAGACGTTTTGGGATCTGGAATGTCCAACAATGCATCCGCTGTGGCCATGTCGATTAATAATGCCAACGAAACCGATTCGCCCAAGTTCCGATCCTTCTACAATGAGGTGGTGAAGAACATGAACACCCTTGTCAGTAAGAAGATGCAGGACATTGACCTGGCCCTGCAGCGCGAAAGCAAAATCATTCCGGCCCCCAACGAAGAGATTCTCTGCATCATCAAGTGGACCAACTTCCTGGCCGCCTTTGAGTCGGGCTTCGTTTACATCTGGATTGTGCAGATGAAGACCCACACTTTTTTGGCGGCCACCACCACAAACCAGATGCCCTCGGTGTGCGGAGCTATCGGTGTGGTGAATACTCGCTTTGCCCCTGATCAACGGACATTGCCTTTGATGGCATCGTTGCTGATAGAGGGCAAGCGGAACGCAAATACCAACAGACTGGCCGTGGTCATGCAGGGCAGGAAGAGCTATTGGCTCGTCAAGGGCTTCCTGCGTCTCATGGAGGGTAATGCCTGCACTAAGCCCACCCCGCAAACGCATCCTTTACTGACTAAGAAGATCAATGTGCTTTGCTCACTACTCGTTAAGCAGCGTGTTCGGGAGCATCAGAGGAAGGTGCCGCAGGACGGAGAAGCGTCGTCGTCATGCACGTCTCCAGTACCCGAGGCTCAGAGGCCGCCCATGAAGCGCAAGCTAAAGACTGCGGCTGGAGAAGGAGGTTCCTCAGAGCCACAGGCGCAGAGAACTTTAGCAACTATCTCTGAACCCGCATCATCTTCAACTACCGCGTCTGCCAACCGGCCTACTCCGCCAGTTGCTCCCCCATCGGCCTCGAGAAAAACTAACGGTTTGGGCCAGACCAACATTGAGTTCCGGAAGGTCACTCACAGTGATGTGGATGAGTTGCAAATACCGGAGCTGCATGACAACGACCATCGCTGGGTTGTGCTCGACATCTTTGATGACTTCTCACACATCTTCGTGCCCGCCTGCGGAGACATGATCTCGTTGACCCGAATACACACCGTGATGCGTATGTCCGCCGAATCTCAAAAGGTGGTCCGCCTGCAGTTCTTTCCAAATGCACCTTACGACGCCTTCGTCACGCCCTCCTCCAAAAAGAAAATCTATTTTGGACCGCTGCACCTTGACATGCCGCCACCGGTGCTGCTGCTGCTCCAAAGCGTCGACAGAAAGATGATGACGCGCGAGGCATACCAGAAAGAGCACGGCATTCCCGTCCAGCGCCATCGCCGAAGCATGGCATTTTGGGTGCTGCACCTGAACGGGCAGGTGCACTTTGAGATCGAAGACGAATCGACGGCCAAGTTGGAGGCTACACATGCGATCAAGATACCCTCGCATCTATCTGTGGAAATAACCAATAAAGGAGAACAACCAACAGCTACTTTTCCCCCGGTGGTGATAATCGACAGCGATGAGGAGGACGACGACCAGTTTGAGGCAAGACAACTGGCGGACACCGATGAGCAAATGGCTGACAAACTAACAGTTACACAGATTAAGCAGGAGCACCCGAGAATAAACTTCACTATTCAGACTATGCCCTCCAGTGGGGCCCTGCAGATCACGGCTGCCGAGGCTGTTGCTCCACCGCCCAGCCCTCCAAAGGACGTGACTACTTGTCAGCTAACTGGCGGTTTTATGCCGTTCATTTCCAAGGTGCCCGCGAAAGAGGTCGAGTCATCAGCCAATACCACCACCACCACACAATACCTGACCCCGCAAGTGCAGCTCACGAAGTCCTTGTCTGACGCTACCAGTTACGCGGAGCATCCGCCCGCTGCTAAGATCAGTCGCCCATCGATGCCGCTTGCCAAGATCAACGAGTCACTGCAGGAGCTGCTCAGCAGTGGAAATACCGTGACACCTGGCGGAATAACGATCACAAAGTTGGATAGTAGCAGGGATCCAAAGGCGGGAGCCCAGCAGAACAACGAGACCGCCATCAAAATTGGAAGCAAGCGCACCGCGTGCGGAGTTGCCAAGCAGCCAGCACCAAAAGTATTGACAGCACCATCTGTAGTCAAAGCCAGCTCTGCAGGAACTTCTATCCTCAGGAAGCCGGGGCCGGCACCCATTTCCAAGGCCACTTCGCCGGCTCAGCAGCCAAGGCAACACCCCTTAGGAGCAGCCGTAGCTGCTGTGGGAGCCAGTGCAGGCGTGAAGATATATCCCAGACCAAGTGTTCCAGGCCAGCGTTTGTCCATGCCGGGAAATGCCACTCCAATAGTCAGGGCGGTGGCTCCACGCCAATCCCTTCCAACAAAACCGATGGCTGTCAGTTCAGTATCTACTTCGAAATTGCCAGTAGCAGGCGGAGGAACATCCTCACGGCTTTCGCTGCCCAACAGCAAATTAATGACCACTGGAGAACGCCAGTCCTCGCCAGTAAAGGTTGTTGGCAAGCTGGCCGTTGGAGCAGTTCGCCCGGGTCAGGCGACAGCCTCGTCTCCCCCCAAGGATTCACCAACTACTACACAGAAGGTTAAGTACACAGATTGCTGCTACGGAGTCATGGGGGCTAAGGGACTGCCGCGCTACCGAGTCAAAGTGATGGGCCCTGATATTATCGTCAAGATACCCGACCTCGAAGTGGTGCATTTCAAGTCCTTCATGGCTGCAAGCGCTTTTCTCAATCGGTGAGCTATAGATGGCATATATATTATACAAATATCGATGCTAACTCAAATTTTTTCTTTGCTTTTACAGCCACCTGGCGAAGAACCCCGAGTTCAAAGAACTGCTGCCGGGCGAGTGGAAGTTTCTGCCTCTGAAACAGATGCCAAAGCCACAACAACAACAGGTGTCTTTGGTGAAACAACCAGTGACTGAGTCTCATGTGCCATCTAAAAATCAGCATAACCCGGCCGCCATTATTATCGAAGATTGAAGCGAACAGGAGAGCTGTCCATCATCACGCAAAACTCGTAATTTTTAAGTAACGTACCCGTACACTCCGATATCCGAATACATATTATAAATATGTAAACTGTTTAGATTAATGATCTAGGCTAGGACCATCAAATGCTCTTATTCGAGTTCTGTTTATCAATACGGATTTTTTTTTAATATTCACAACTATATAAAAGTATTGATAATTAATCTTTTTTTCCTTTCTATGATTAAAATAACCTAATGCTATTATTTTGTTAAAAATAATTTTTTCCAGAAAAGAGAGTTGAAGTTATGTAAAGGAGTCTTTCTGAGATTGAAATGTTTAATTTTTGCTAAAAAGATTTTTTTATTATTTCAAGGTTTAAAAAGGTTGTAAAATGATGTGAACCCAAGTATGATGAACTTAGTAATTATTTTTTTCAATATATAAATTTGATATACAGCAAGAAATATGTATATTTTTAGTTTGAGTGTTTCTGTAAGTGTGAGCACAGTCGAATTATAGCTACCTATTAAAAATAAATATGTTGTGCATAAATTCACTACAGGAATTCAAAATGTGGGAATTAATTTAAATAAAAGAAATAGCGGCGCTCACGCATCGCATCAGCAGTTTGGCCGTTCCAATTCCACGGCGTTCCAAGCACGCACAGCTGACTCCCTTAGAACGCGGAAGCAGAGTGGAACGAAGAAATAGCGAAAAGCAAATGTTTACGCAGCGTTTAACGCTAATATTTTATTTACTTATAAATAAATAAAAAAGCTCTTGAATAATCGGAGAACTTTGATAGTCAGCTGGTAAGCACCCGCACCCAGCGTCCAGCGCCGCAGCGAATAATATTGGCAAATCCAAAAAGAAAACACATTCATACATGCACACAAGTCGGAAATATATTGGCAACACTAATTCGCTTGCCTAAACACTTTGCAGATATCGCTCCCGAAAGCTCAGCGCATTTTCTTCGATCGGTTGCTTGTCGGAAACCGCTGGGGCAGATTTCAATACATCGCGAGCAGGGGAAGACGACCCCTGAGCTACTGCTGCTGGACGCGGAAAACACCACCAACACTGCGGAAAATGGGCTGTGACGAAAAACGGGAGCCGGCAGGCGAATTGCTGCGCGTTAAGAATATACCAGAGCTGACGCAGGACCACTGTCGCATCCGCGATCCGGCCAAGGTGGAACGCATCATTAACGAGTTTGTCCTGGGCGGGCCAGAGCGCATGCAAGTCGTTTCGGACTTCGACTACACCATCACCAAACAGCGGACGGAGGACGGCGGTGCAGTGCCCAGCAGCTTTGGCATCTTCAATGCTTGTCAGTCGCTGCCGGAGAACTTCAAGGAGGAGACGGACAAGCTGTATCACAAGTACCGGCCCATCGAGATCGATCCGCACATGCCGATCTCGGAGAAGGTCCAGTACATGATTGAGTGGTGGACCAAGTCCGGGGAGCTGACCAGCGGCTTCGCCTTTGACCAGTCGGAAATAGATCAGATAGCAGAGAAGTACAAGCATGCGCTACGTGACCGCACACACGAGTTCTTTGCGGACCTGCAGCGCCTGGATATTCCCACTCTCGTCTTCTCCGCCGGACTGGGAAACTCCGTGGTTTCTGTGCTGCGACAGGCAAACGTGATGTACCCCAACGTAAAGGTGGTGTCCAACTTCTTGCAGTTCCGCGACGGACTTCTTGATGGCTTTCAGCAGCCAATGATTCACACCTTCAACAAGAATGAGACCGTGCTTGGCGGCAGCGAATACTACGACCTGGTGCACAACCGGGATCACATCATCGTGATGGGCGACTCTCTCGGCGATGCCGACATGGCGGCCGGTGTTCCAGCCTCCTCGCATATAATGAAGATCGGCTTTCTCTTCGATCACGTGGAGGCCAATATGGAAAAGTACATGAACACCTTTGACATAGTCTTAGTGGACGACCAGACCATGGATGTGCCCAGGGCTCTGCTCGCTCTCATTGAGAAGCAGCATCAGCTGAATCTGCTGGCCGGCAAGCAGAGCTCGCTGTAGGCGCAGGGCGTAAGGAAGGAGGAGGTGTGCGCGGTCTGATAAGTACTCGGAGCCCCGTTCCTGCTCTCTCATTAGCAGGAAGGCGGTTGCTAACTGGAAAACAACAGAAGCTACTAATTAGGTGGTTTAGGTTTAGCCATTTTTCTCATTTACGAATGAAAGTGTGTAATTCATGTATACAAAATCATGTATTAAAGACAACGTTGTGCTTTGCAAAACCGAATGAGAAACTGAATCTGTTTTGTGGGATTTTATCTAGATATATGTTATTTTTATTCCGATTAGCGGAAATGAAGGCAAGCGTGTTCTAGCTGAAGCATAATCTCCTCTAAAATATTATAAAGCTCTTGATGATTAAGAAGTTCTTTATAAACCTGAAGTTTTAATTTTCTACAATTTTATTAATTTTAAATATTATAAATATTAATATTTGATTTTGTCTTTAAGCCCAGAAAGCTTTTGACTAAAGCTCAGAATTTGCGATAAATAAATATTTAGGTCATCAAAATAAAAATAAATGCTGCATAAACAAAATAGGTAATACTGAAACCAATAAAAAAAGTATCTCGCTCATGGTTAATGCAATACATTTTAAATTTAATAAAGATGTACATATTAAGTTTTTAAGTTTTCAAATATTAGGGTTTTCCAATTTCTGATTTAATTGACCATAGCAAATCTACAAAGCTGAAATATTTTAGTCTTTACAAATTTGACTCTTGAATTTTTTATTTAATTTTTAGCTTGCCTTGATTTTTTTGGACATAAATTCGAAATTATTTTATAAAATTTCTAGAATGACAAATACTTTTTATTTCAGAATTTAAAAACGATTGAGAAGCTTTTATATTTTAACCACCCGAATAAATACTACGAAAAATCTTAAAATAATCTTTAAATAATTCTGGAAGCTTCGAATCGAATTGGATTTGAGCGATTCCGAAATTTGGAAGGCGCCCTACGCTGCTGGGGATGAGCAAGGTGCCAGTCATTCCAATTTATTAGTGGTGGCCTCGATGTCGATAAATTGCTATCGGAATATACAAGAAAAATACACAAATCACTCGCAAATTAGGATTTTACGCACTTTTAATTTGTATAAAGACCCGGGGCAGATTGCGTACAAGTCGAGAATTTCGACCAAGGAGGATCTACGCTACAGTCACCGCGGAATCGCAGCGTCCCGCCACGTCCCTAGTTGTCCTGCGAAGCATGAAGAGGAGCGTCGCCTGAGAGCAGTTGCCAACAGAAGGCTGGTGGAACGAGCAGCGGATCGGATCAGCTGTAGCGCCCGCACCTCTCCACTCCACTCCACACCTGAAACCACTCCACTATTAGGTACCATCCATCTGCGAGCGACCATAACAATACACAAGAGTGCAGCGTCATGTTCGGGTTCGACGGGGAGTACCGCCGCCGTCCGGTGCAAAGTCTGGGCGGAGCCTCGCACACCTGCGACCGGGACACTGTGATACGGAAGGCGGCCCAGGAGCGCCAGAAGCGCAACGAGCTGCGCCAGAAAGAGAACGGAGCAGTGGTGCTGCAGTCATATGCCCGCTCCTTCATCCATCGTCAGCGGGCCAAGCGGGCCGAGCGGGAGGCCTTCGATGCTTTTCTGCTGGCCCGCAAGGATAGCATTTCGGAGGACGAGAGCCTGACGTTTCTGCTTCGTCGCCTAAACTTTTTCTACAGCAGCCGCGAGGCTAAGGATGGCGAACGACTGGTGAGTGCTTCCTGGTATTTGTGAGTTACTTTGCCTAAGTGCTTCATCCATCCTTAGATCGAGGTGTGCCAGCAGATTCTGCGGCAGCCGGGTCGCCTGCTGCAGCACTCTGCACTGGATTCGATGTGGCTGCTAAGGGTCTGCAAGCTGCTGGACACTTGCCTTCTCCAACTATCGCTGTCGCATACGGCTCAGGCCATTCCTTTGCGAATGCTGGAAACCTTTACCACCGTATCGGCTGTACAGCGCCATGTGCAGGATGAGGCTTTGCTTTTCAAGTACTTGGAGCGCGTGTTCGGCTTTCTTATTGCCCGCAACTACTTTTTGCGCCTCCGACAGTTGCTGGACGAGAAGTGCCCGCCGCTGGACGGAGAGACGCTGCATGCGCCCAGTCCACAGGCCGATGCTCTACTCCAGCTGCTGCTGCGACCCTTGGCGGTGGCCAGGCGGGCCTCTGGCGGGGGCCAGGTTTCGACCATGTCGCTGGCCGTCTTTCAGAACTTTATTGTGGATATTTTGTCAAAGCCGCACACAGAACCTGTGCGGTATTTCGTTCTGCCCTGCCTTGCGGAGAGCGCCGAGTTTCCTTTCGATCTGCTGATGCGTTCGTTAGAGACAGCAGTGGCCGCAGTTCCAATGGACTCTGGGGATACCACGTCCGGTCGGCGCAGCTTTTTCTATCATGGAGCAGAAACCGGCCAGAAGGCCCAGGCCCAGGCTATGGAGGCGCTGTTCTCATCGTTTCTACTCAACTCCCTTCTGGTGCTGGATCGCAGGCAATTAGGCGAGTCATCTTAGGAATAAGTAGAACCTAGACTTATTCATAACCTTGCTTCATATTACAGCCACTTTGCAGCAGAGTTCGCTGCTGGTAGTCTACGTTCGCCTTATCGCGGAAATGATGCCAAATATCTTGCAGTTGCCCAAATCCACGCTTCGTGGCCATGCCAATGCCCCGCATCGTCACAGGGACAGCGATGACGAGTCTGAGGATTCGGACGAGGAGGAAGATCAACCAATGTCTCATAGCTTGGACTACGACATGGAGCAGCCTGGCCGGATGGTCGAGGAGTTGAGTAGCAAGGAACGCGACTGCCTGCTGGAATCCATTGCCATACTGAATGAGTCGGAGCGGGTGGACTTCATTGTCCAGCAGCTGGATCCGCTTATCGAGAACAGTCAGCTGATTTATGCGCTCTGCGAGATTTGTCACAATCTGATGATCTACAACAAACATGCCGTCTTCGAATACAAGTAAGGAAGCGCAGTCTGTATTTGAATGTGTAAAAACCCCGTTTTTCCGGCAGGTTAGTCTACACTTTGGCCTTTACACCAAAGTTTATTCGTTCGGTGTGGTTCAAGCTGGCGGCGGAATCCACCCAACTAGGTTTTTCTGCTCCCCTAACCCTCATTTCCAAGGGGGTTGTGCGTGAGTATCTTTCTATAACTATTCAGCTTCTCTGTTTAATCAAAAATTCCTCTGACAGCCAAGCAACAAGGTGTGGATCGCACTATTCCTCTGTTGGCCACCTTCTGCATGCTCTTCGGCCGTCTTCTGCCCACCCTTCACGATGTGGAGTTTGTGGAAAATAAGCTCTTGTTACAGACCCAGGCCACCGTCGACCATGTCCAACTCATGCCCTTTTCCATTGCGGAAATCGTACAAATGTCCAAGACGTTGAAAGACATTAGCATGGGCCTCGTAGAGCTAGCTTTTCCCGAAACGCGCAGCAATTTGGCCAACTATCGCAGTGTCCTTGGGCACACGGATGCTGATGACAAGAAGCTGCGCCACCAGAAGCAGATCTGGGCCAATCTCCTAAACGTTGTAGTCTTTGTGCTCAATCAGATTTACACGCGCGACTTGCGATTGGGCTTCTGCCCAGAGGCCCACTGGACAGTCAGTCGACTGGACTTGCCCCTGGATAGACCCACAGATCTGCCACTGACACATAGCAGTCGCCTGCGCGGCATCCGACCCTTCCAGCCCATCAGGGACTTTACGCGCGAGGACTTTGAAAATGGACCGCCCATGTCCACCAAGCAAATACGCTCCATCACCATTCTTCGGGAGATTCCCTTTGTAGTGGCTTTTAGCAAGCGAGTGAGCATTCTGCAGGGATTGGTGGCGGCCAACAAGATGCGGGTGCAGGGGAATCTCCAAGCCTTCCTGCAGGGACCCTCCATAATGATCACGGTGAGGCGGTCACATTTGTACGAGGATGCCTACGACAAGCTGCGTCCCGAAAATGGTGAGTTTGCTTAAAGATGGTCTATATCTATTGCTTGAATTTAAAATCCTGAAATCGCTTCCAGAACCCGATCTACGTTTCAAGTTTCGCATACAGTTCATATCCCGGCTGGGTCTCGATGAGGCGGGCATCGATGGCGGCGGAGTCTTTCGCGAATTTCTGTCGGAACTGATCAAGACTTCTTTTGATCCAAATCGTGGCTACTTTATGTAAGTATTTCATGGTACTTGTCAAAGGAAAAAGTCGTAATTGTTTCGCCTTATCCCCAGGGTAACCACGGACAACAAGCTTTACCCGAATCCAAATGTGCAGGACATCTGCGAGGAGTATGAAAAGCACTACTACTTCATTGGGCGCATTCTGGGCAAGGCCATCTATGAGAACTTGTTGGTGGAGCTACCGCTAGCCGAGTTCTTCCTCACCAAGCTGGCCGGCAAATACTCCGATGTGGACATCCATCAGTTGGCCTCCCTCGATCCCGAACTGTATCGAAACCTGCTATACTTGAAGGACTACACGGGGGATGTGAGTGAATTGAATCTAGACTTCACCGTGGCCAGCAGTTCGTTGGGACAGACACAGATTGTGGAATTGAAGCCGCAGGGCCAGACCATCCCTGTGACCAATTCGAATCGCATCGAGTATCTGCAACTGATCGCGGACTACAAGCTTAACGTGCAGATACGCCGTCACTGCAACGCCTTCCGCAAGGGCCTGTCCAACGTCCTGCCCATCGAATGGCTGTACATGTTTAGCAATAAGGAGCTGCAGATACTCATTTCGGGCGCTGAGATACCCATCGATCTTGAGGATCTGAAGAAGCACTGCAAATACGGCGGCGAATTCACACCAGAACACCCCTCGATTGTGGCGTTCTGGGCGGCATTAGAGGGATTTGATGATATGCAGCGCAGGAATCTGTTGAGGTTCGTCACCAGCTGTTCCAGGCCGCCGTTGTTGGGCTTTAAGGTTGGTATTCGAAGCCTAGTTGTATATTCGAGGGAAACTCATTTAACTATTTTAATAGGACCTGGACCCACCTTTCTTGATCCAAAATGCTGGCGACATGGAACGTCTGCCCACGGCCAGCACCTGCACCAATCTGCTGAAGCTGCCACCTTTTAATAGTGTGGAACAGATGCGTGAAAAGCTGCTCTATGCCATACAATCCAATGCTGGCTTTGAACTCAGCTAAACTGTCGGAGACCCTTCCCCCCTGAAATCCAGAAACATATCCAAAACCACAGCCAGCCAACCCAGGAAAACAAATCACAATCCCCTACAATCGGCAGAGGAGGAGATGCAACTATTCCAGTTAATTTACAGAACATTGTACATTATGATTAACGTAATTACTTAGTGTAAAGTATGAAGCTTATGAGGTCTCTGTTTATCTAAAGTTCTCTTTGTATTTGTTTGAGTTTGTTTTTTCTTTTACCAAAATATATATATACAGATATATATACATATATGTAAATCAAAGCAAGGCAAGCTCAGAACATTTGAATAAAGGAAGGGGCAAGCGTTTGGACCCGAATGAAGGTTTCCTTACACCCCTTTTCCCTGCATAATTTGTGCCGTAAATCATCCTTCACCTGCCTGGAGAGCCGACGCCGATGATGTTGCGTCCAACTGCCAGGCCTGCTGAATAATTCGCTCGTAGACCATTCGCGGCGCCGTCACGGCAAACAGAAAGTCGATGTGATTATACCCAGGCACCTGATACATCTGTGTTCGGCTGTTGCGCAGTTCCCTGACCAGGCGCTGCACATCCGCCTGAATGGCCAGCACGTCCCGGGTGCCATGGAAGATCTGCAGCTGCAGGCGGACATTGGTCAACTGATACGAGGGCGGCGTAGCCTGTCCATATCGCAGTGCATTGAGTCGCGGTGAATGGTAGTCGTACTGCTGGAATTGGCCTGTGGACAAAACAAAGAGCATCAATGATAATTCCGCCTCCACGAGGTAACCAGGAACCGCACACAGAGAAAAAATAGGAGTTAACTATGCGGTATTTGATTTTAATTTCTTAATTTAGCAAGCTAAAAATAGTACCTTGGATTTCATTTACAGTAAACAGGATCCGAACTCCCCAAAATTTAACTTGTAAATCAGTAAGCCTTCCTGGCATTTCATTTTCTCTGTGCACCGGGGCATATGTCCGATGTCCGACTTACCGCTATTGATGAGCTGTCCGAAGTGTTGCAGCTGGCGACGAGACATGCCCGCCGGCGTCGTCTGTAGGATGCGTGGCAAGATGTTCTGGCAAAAAAGGAGAACAGACGATGGCCATTTTGTTAGGCTTAAACTCCCAAAACGCTTAAATTTTATGAGCAACAGCCGGAAACAGGACCTCACCCTGCCCCAACCAAGTCGGTGTCGGTGTATCGGTGTGTGCTCAGGCTGCTATTTCCGTTTCATTGCGACACAAAGCATACACGGAAGTGCACACAAGCAGACACACACACTCGTCACCCATACTCACATACCAGCCTCCGTAAAAATCACACATGAGCGGGCACAGGAGCGAGGTCTCAGGCCAAAGGCCAAGAGGTCCTTGCTTTGATGCTCCGGCCTGGGGAGTTGAATTTATATTGCGGGTATTTGTTTTGAAATTAGCTGCTTATTTGTTGGCCGCTCCGCCTCAGCCTCTGATTAAGGTAAGTGCAATGAGATTTTCCATTTTCAATTTTCCATTCGGTGTATTGAGATTGATATTGATATTGCTTCAGGGCAATAAAGGAGGCTTCAGATTTGAACAAGAGGCTTTCAAGGAAGCGGCAAGCTAAATAGAGTTGTTTTCTAAAGAAAATATTGAAGGGGAACTTCTACAGGAAATGTTGTACTTTTATCTTTTTTCCATGTTTATCTTGAAAATACTAATCAAAAATCCATTTAAATTCTAGCAACAATATCAAAACCTTTTCAAACCTGCAAGGAAAAAGTTAACTCAAAGCAAAATAGACTGAGTAATAGATATCCCATTATTCTATTGTTATTTTTCTATTAAACTGAGCTAATAGGGTTTACAATTTAAGATAAATATTGTATTCTGTATTTTTTTTTTGACATCAAAGAAGTAAACCGAATTTGTAGTAAGATATGTATAAGCTGCTTTTGGTCTTATTTCCCGATAAACATTTTTTGATTTACATAAAATAAATGGGACTTGTCAGTGGAACTATTTAAAATGTTTTCCGTTTAATTCAGAGCACCCTTGTTTAAGCACAATATCCGCAAAAAACTCGAAACTTTTTTGCGGATGTGCTGATGTGGCCATTTTTTGGGGGTAGAAGAGGGAAGGATATGCAACGACTCTTCAGTTATAGAATTTTATGTAAATCGCTTCGACTTTAAACTGCCATGACAAGCCATTGAAACGTTGCATGCATCGTCCTGCGGCGACATATTTTTTTGTTTTGATGTTTATTTGATTTTCCGCCTGGCCGTTGCATTTTCCATTTTTTCTTTGTTTTCTTTTGTCTGTTTTTTTTTTTTACAACCAGCCAGCAACTTGTGGCAAATACTGGCAATTTTGTGCCGCCAGCTTGTTTGTGTTTCCCCCAGTTTTTCTTTTCGTTTCGTTTCGCTTGCATTTATTTCTTTACATCTTTTATTTTCAGCTCGAATCTTATTCGACGCAGTGCAGTTGGCCAAGAGTGTTGAACTTTGCTGGGGTCGTGGGGGCGGGTCGGCGACGGAGGCCGCGGAGGTTACTAAATATGCGCAAATATTTATTCGGCCGGCTCCCTGGCTCTAGCTGTGGCAAGTTCGGCAGTTGTCGCCAGTATCGCCTCGCTCCATTTGCTCAAGCTCAGCGTCTTTTTGCTGGATATTTGGCTAACAATTTCTAGCTGCCGGGGCTCTCGTCTGTTGACTTTTTATGGGAGTTATGAGCGCTAACACAGATATGACACGCGCTTGCACTCGCTTGACACTCGTGTCGAGTGGCAGTAGCTACCGAAAAAATGTGTTATTCACTTGCCAGCGATGCCGACGACATTGAATGTTGAAAAATAGTATTTGGTTTGCCATTTTGAAGCTATTCCTACGAAAATATCAGCTAAGTTTTTAGTAAAGCCTCAAAAAGTATGCAATACTTTTGGGTTAGTAAAGATGAGACCTTTAATAATCAGCCCGATATCCTAGATAAACCCTTCTTTATTTCATCGGATGTGCAAATGCTTATTTACCGCCTTTATTAAAGGTTTTAGAAGCATCCCACATGAAAAGCCCTTGGATTATTCAGCGCCGCGAAATGCTTATTTATGGCTGCATACGTGAAAAGATTTAAGAACTATAACCTGGAGAACTTTTTAACCTTTTTTCATGCTCCCCACGGCAACTATAAAATGTTCAATTCCAGCTTCGGCAGCAGCCCTGCAGTGTCCAGGGCCCCGCAGCCAATTGGCCAAAGCCCCCACTTTAATAACTTACAAGCGGCACTTGGCGCCCCCGAACCCCTAACTCACTTCAGTTGGTAGTAAGCCTTTTGAGCACGCGCCCCCGAAACACTCCGGACACACAGATAAGCCATAAAGTTTTTTTGCTTTCGTTGCACGAGCGCGATTTATTTGCCATATTTCACGGCAAAACAAAATTTAAATGTACCGTGTGCTGCGCGGGAAACAAAAAGTGTTTAAGGCAGCGTGGCGTATACGTAATGTGTGTTATACTCTAGTTAGAAGCCGCCAGCTGGGGCGGGAGCTCTAAGGGGAGATGGCGGCAGGGGGGTAGGTTGGTAGTGAGAGATGAGTGTGGAGTATACAGGAATTGAAGTTGTTGTTCGGCCGGGCCAGGGGGGGAAAAGTTTAGCACACCTTTTGGTTGCACATTACAGCAGAAAAGTCCCGGATTTTCCGAGAGTTGTTTCAAAGATGCTCTAAATAATATTTTCATAATTTGTTCTAAAGAATTTGTAAAACAATATTTTAAATTGCAGCTATATGCTGTTGAATTTATATCATTTTATTCATTTAATGAATTGTCAAGCCCTGTTTAAATTAATAAGAAAACTTTTAGGTTAACGGAAACTTATTTTCTGAAAATTGTACATTTGATACCTATAGTTCTGAACTTAACACTAATTTAAACCCCTAATAATGATGCCTAAATACCAAATTTAAATTATTTTATATTCCAGCTAATCGACAAGTTGTGTACCTGAGCCCATCAACCCCTTTTTGGTTTGGCGTTACCCTTCCGTGCACAATAGTTCTGGCCTGACTTCCAACCAGGAAGCTTTGCCCGGCAAGAGCAGCTCGTTTACGCATTTAAATTCAAATAACTTTTATTACCGAAACTAAGGCCCATGCCCCATGCCCCATGCTGCCCCTGCTGCTGCCCGGGTTTGTCTGTTTCTGTGCGTCTTTGTGGGTGGGAAATGGCCGCTCACTCCAGAGTCCAATAAAAACTTTAGCATACAACAGGAAAAAAGTTTTCGGGGCGCTTTGTTGGCTAAATTATGGCCCGCATATATAATCGTACTCACACGATCCAATGGATAGTCGCTGAAGCCCACGTACAGGGAGGTGAACAGGGTGCACAGGGCGTAGGTGGGGAGGGTGGCGCTACAGAAGTACTGGCCGCCCACCTGGGTCAGTGACGTCGCCGGCAGCAGCTCATGGAGGCCAAGTGTGTTTAATAGCATCTATAGGGAAAGAGATTTCACAGCGATATCAGTTCTTGATTCTTGTTTCTACTTTTTCATTATAAAATTGCTCTTAACATACTATGTTACCTCAATCGAAACACTATTTTCATAATATCTTAAAAAGTTAATAATTCTAAGAACACAAAATACAAATTTCTTCTCAGTTTTTGTGTTGACCACAGCACATTGCATTGAAGGTCAAGGCAGATTGTAAGCATACTTAGGGCACACTATTTAAAATATAATAATAAAGCCAAGGAACAAGGTTACGGACTCCTATGTGATTTTGTTCCATTGAGAACGATTGAAAATTAAATATCTTATATATACATATACGGTGTGTCAACTTGCAAACCACGAAAAGTACATAAACTTCGTTTTCCCAAAGTAAGCTTTCTATCTGGCTTAATACTATCAAGTGGCTTATTAGCTTATTGCTAATGCCCAGTTCTCTCACTAGTTATCCCTATCCCAATCCCATCAAGCATACGCACTGTGACTCCGGAACTGTCGCTGGCGAGCAATCTCAGTGGCGGACTGCTCAGGTGCTTGAGGAAGGCCACCGGCGCCATTAGCGCCGCATTGGCGAACCGCGCATTGTACTCCGGCCGCTGTGACAGCAGCACCAGCAGCACCGTGGTCCCCTGCGAGTGGCCGACGTAGTGCAACTGCCGCTGGCCCGTCCGCGCCAGCACGTAGTCCACGGTGGCGGGCAGGTCGTAGATGCCAATCTCGTGCCAGCTGAACTGCCAGAAGCGGGCGTCACTTGTCGCGAGGCTGCGATGCCCACGGGAGTGGGTGGTGCCCCTCGCATTGCCCATCCAGACGTCGAAACAGCGGGCGTGTAGCTCCAGGGCTAGGGATCTGCCTCGGCCTCCCGTCACAAAGTCCCCGGCGGAGCCTAGTAGGCCGTGCATCAGCAGAAAGGGGCGCAGCTGGCGAGAAGCACACCGGGGATTGCGTGGCGCCGGAATGCGATGCACACTCAAACGATAACCGTCGGCGGTCTCCACGCGATGCACCTGGCACTCGAGCCGCTGACGCTGCACCGCCTGGCAGACGGAATCGATCAGCGGCGATGTCTGTCCGGCGATCAAAGGTATCCAACCGATCAGCACTATATAGACCGGGCTAAGTTTCATAATGTCAGATTTCGAGTGCGGCTTTTAGGACATGATTGTGGTTACGTGACGTTCGAGAGGCAACTGCCGTTGGCGGTGCATTTGCTGGCGGTTTTTGTGTTTGCGTATACGCAATGTGGTCGGCCCGCTCTATTCATTACTATAGAACATAGGCTGTGTGAATGGAAGCTATAAATAAATGCATTTTCAACTTTTGTTTACCCGCCCCGTCACACAATTGATGACACCGAAGGTAGCTGGCCTAGAAATATGCAGTTTTCGTTAAGTGGGTTTCAGTGACTATATATTGTTGAATTAACTATAAGGAGGGTAGATATGCATAATATATGGTATGGTTCGATACGGTAATTTAAGAGAAAAAAAAATGGCGTTTCTGGTTTTATAAATTATAATTCTAATTACTTACATATACTTATTTTACTAGCACGCTATCCAGATGTTTTAAAGGAAGTTTTCCAGTTCAGATTATAAACTACTAGAAAATTACATGGCGTTAGGAGGTTATGTAAGAGCTCTCTGATTCTCTCTATGTTTCTGTATGTCTATCTGTCTACTTTCTCAATACCTATCTATCTCTGTATCTAACTCTCTGTTTCTCTGTATATCTCTCTCTCTCTCTCTCTGACTATTTCTCTCTATCTTACTCTCTGTCTTTCTATAGATCTACCCCTTTCTCTCTCTCTTTCTATATGTATATCTCTCTCTCTCTCTCCCCTACTCTCGCTCTCTTTCTCCCTCTCCCTCTCTCTTTCTCTCTCTCTCTCTTTCTCTCTTTCTTTATTTCTCTCTCTCTCTTTCTCTCGCTCTCTCTCTCTCTTTCTCTCGCTCTCTCTCTCTTTCTCTCGCTCTCTCTCTCTTTCTCCCTCTCTCTATTTCCTTCCTTCTTTCTCTCTCTCTCTATGTTTCCCTCTCTCGATCTATCCATACCTCACACCTATAAATAGAGGCGGCTCGCCGCAGCTGCCTCAGTCTGTCCGCGGCTCTCTACCCGTTCACCCCACAAGTGATCAACTCCCATCTCGCTGGAACTGTGTTAATAATCCTGTGTTAAAAAGTATGTTAATTGTGTCTACATTCGGAAGGACTTAATCATCGATGAATCTCAGCCAAGTCTGCGGTGTGGCGATGAAAGGTAACTCGGTGTCCTCTACTGCGGGTAAGTCCGAACCAAGTCTATTATCCTTTATTCTAGATATAAAGCTGATAGCACCGATTGGTCAGCGCAAATTATTTTGTTTTAGTATATAAAACTAACCATTGGTTATAATTTATAAGCTAACTATAACGTATTAATTAAGAGTATTAGCTGCTTGGCCTACTGCTTGGCTGGTTGGTTACAAAATTACCTATTGAACTTACGGACTACATTTTATGTATGAGATTGGTTTTGTGGAGGAAGGAAACGATTTTTTTTGAGTTGCTTATGGGTTGGCTAGGAGTTGGATTGGGTTTTCGGTATGTAGAGGGTAAAACAACGTTTCTAAGCAATGAGAGAGAACAAAAGAAAAATAGTTTAGAAAGGCTGCTCGTGAGCGCCGAAACGAAAAAGTCAAATTAAATATAAATATAATATGGTACCACCATGTTCCTCCCTGAACGGGACACTGATCCCACCCTTGCCTAATAGAACCCATAAGCAATCATACTAGTTCCTTGGATATGTACAGGGTGCTGTCCAGGCGCCAGAACGCATGATAATAACTTAGAGACAAATATTATTCAAAAATGTAAAATCAATGGGGTAACGAATATTGTGTTTCACATATTGCCGGTTATTGCCTGAAAAGCGGCCAAACTTCAAAAGAATAATTATTATTCCGCTACGAAATAGATTAAATACTACTTTAAGTGCTACTTATTAACACCAGTTCACTTTAATTTCTATGAACTGGACCATGGCTTCTTACATCCTAATTAGCTGTATTAACTCACTCCCCGATTTGGCGCTATATCGTTGTCAGGGCAGTGGCCAAGTGAAGAGCACCAAGCCGCAATCTGCTGATGCACAATGCATTTGGAGACGAAATCAAATATGTACGCTGAGTATATGTATAATGCATTACACTCTATACTGGGCGACTGACCGACCGCCTGAGTGACTGACATCGGACAGCACATGTTGGGGCAGCAGCAGCCTATGTGATTTACAATCTGAATGGCTTGGACGTGTTGAAAATGCAATCGTGCTAATTAAAACGACCGCGACACAGAGCGTGTGAAATTATTACACAGCATATACACCACTATATAGACGTGGGGGTACCCCCAGCCCCGATAATTTGCAGATCGGGGAGCTGTGGCTTGTCTCGGTTGCCATTGGAGGGAAGGCAATTAAGGAGTGCGGTCAGCTGAATGACCATTCTAGTTTTGGTCACCGAAAGTTTAATGAACATAGTTCATTCATTCGATTATTTCGCAATGTTTTTGCGGTGTCCTGGCAATAAATGCACTCATTTATGTTTACAAATTTAATTTAAGTGACAGGATATTATAGAAAATAACTGGAAATAAGTATAATAGAGGGATTCAAGGGGAATAAAAAGATAGACTCTTTGATTTGTGATTATTAAGGAAGTAGAGGAAGTTTGTGGATAAAACAAACTCAAATTATACTGAAAAAAGTAAGAAAATTGCGCTTTAAGCTCGGTAGAAAAATGCTTAAAATATATGAAGGGGTCTCCTTGGCAAAACTTTTCCATCTGCAGCCCCTTGATAAAAAAAATCATCCGACTCGGGCAATCTGCAGACATTAAAAGTGAATCTCAACTAGACCCGTAACCGCAAAACTTTCAGGACATTGTTGAAATGGATCTCATCACATATTAAGCGTTTCAAAAACGAAATTGGTTTACTGGCGCTCGAGAGTTATGGAAATTCATTGCTGGCCGGACAAGAGGGAAAATTTCTTCCAAATGAGAATAAAATCAAGAAGAAAACCTTGAAAGAGTGCTGCCACCGAGGGGTGGTGGGTGAGGAAAACATGGCAAAGGCAGCGTCGAGTTAAGTAAATATGATTCAAGGACACTTGACTCGCTGTGGAATCCCTTTGGCCACTTACTTTTGTGCACAGATTCCCGGCCCCGTCTCGTCCCATTGGAAAAAGCGATTTTAATACTTTCTCGCACAAAAGCTACTTAAAGTTTGCCTTGGCTTGGCTTGGCGCTTAATTCGTTTTCTCCTTTTTTTTTACTGTTTTGTCAACAGCAAACAAAGCCTGAACGAAGGGAAAAAATAGAAATAAAAGTTTTTGTAAATTGAGTTAAGTTAATTTTTTCTTTGTTTTTACCAAGTTCTCTGTTTTTTGGCAGCGGGAAGTTTGCGCTTTGGTTTGCCTAATAAATGTGCGTGCATACAAAAGGCCAGATGGGAGCGAGTGGGTCTCCGCTCCTGGCTGAGCGGTTGAGCGAGTGAGAGGCTCTATGCCGGGCAGACAGTTGTTGCGACAGCCAAAAGGATAAAGGATAATGACAGCCATTAGTATTAAGTGCGCGTTGGCTACTTGGGATCCTCCCCCGATGTACCAGGTTTTTTCTACGCTCCTTTCTCTTGCTCGTCCGCTCCTTCGCCCGCTCGCTCTATCCCCCACTCATTAAAGTTGTTAAGTACTTGGCGTAAATGTGGCTTTTCGAGGGGCCGCTGCTCCTGGGGATTGGGGGCTGGTGCTCCCCTCCATTAAAGTTAATTTAAATGCGCCTTAAGCGCTTCAACTTAATTCGATGGCCGAAAAGAAGGAAGCCGAGCAAAGAAGGTCACTGAACTAACGTATCAAATAGCAGAAGAAACAAGATTTCATCTCTGAAATTAACATGCCCACACACAATACCGCACCTGTTTTGGGGAAGAGCATTTCATCGTTATGTTCTCCCAGAAAAGAAACCACATCTAGAGCTCCACTTGCAATGCATTGCAAAATACAAAAGCCTTTCAAAACAATTCACAGCACAATGAGTGACAGTGGGTGACGGGAAAGCAGCGGGGACGAGGCGAATGAATGAGCCGTTCACTCGTCAAATATTTCCACATCTACATTCAATTTTCCAATGCCGACATTAATATACTCTGTTGATTTCCATATTCTGAGATAAAGAAGCAAGTAAAACCTTCTAGAAAAACGGGTAAGTCGTATAGTTGAATGAGCGTCCCCTCTCCCAGCGACAGCGACTTATTTTCCAGAGAGAAAAACGAGAGGAACTGAGTACAGCATTCTCACAATGCAACGTGAAAGAATTTCTCTCGTTCGCTACTTATTTTACCTTGCAGGCAATGCATAGCAGAGAGAAAGAGAGAACGAGAGAAAAAAAGCACCAAGAGAGCTTCTATTGATTCTGAACTTCAAATAAAAAGAGAACCTCTCCTAAAAGTATTTTTAAATTTGTATAAATATATCTTAAATCATTTCTATAAAAAAGGGTATTTGGTTTTATATCTCTCTTCACTTCCTCAATTTTTTTCTCCACCCTTCGTGGCCAGTTTTTGTTGGCTCCTTTATGATGTGCAACAAGCACGCCACATTTGCGTTCAATGAGCATGAGATAATGTCATCATCAACGTCGTCTTCATCATTTAAGGCACAGACTGTTTTCTGTTCTGGTCAGGTGAAATGCGAGGTTGGGGGCGGGGGATGTGGCAGGTGAGAGGGGGTTTATGTCTGTTGTCTGGCACTTGGTCTTTGGGAAAATGCATTTCACTATTTAATGAGGATGGTATGGCATTTTTAATTAATTCCGCACTCACCTAACTTGATGGTATGAGTAAGTCAAATCAAAGAGGCTTCTTGTCTCTGCAAGACGATTAAATAGTTTATTAAAAGGTTAAGCACTCATTTAATAATTTAATTTCTCTTTGTTGAATAATTAAAAGCTCAAACTTCGTGTCCACATTTCATCACGTAAAATGTTATTGTGTTAAATCTTTAATATATTAATTCATTCTATGTTTATGAAGTTTATTTACCTGCAGCTCAAACGCTTCCAATCACATTATCCTTGGCATAATGAAAAAGAGTGCAAAGAGAGCTTGCATTTCAATTTGCAATTTCTATGGCACTGCCATTGGAATAATTGCATCTGTCCCGCGGTGAACACGTTATGGATTCAATAGCGGAAGGATCTTTTGTATATTTTGTTTCGTGCAATTAAATTTATATTTACAGCAATTCCCCATGGGCTCCCGGCAGTTGCCTGATAAATCAGACCCCAGATATATATGATGCAATCGGGCCGCCTTTTGCCTTGACAGAGAAAGCGATTTTTTATTTGTTTTACATTTGCATATTCATTTGATTTTTTATTTATTTGGCGTCGTCGATGATTTACATGTCCAGTCCTCTTGTTTTTCCTTTCGAATTGTATAAAAATATATAAAAGATTTTCACTCTGATTTGATTTTGCATCGCACAAAAATGTATTTTTCATTTATTGCCGCTGTCAGACATTCACAAAGAGGCTTCAATCGAGTGATAAAGGCCGCCGCACTTAGCAAGTCATAAAGGCAGATTTTGGGGTAAACTCCTAAAGCAGTTTCTTTTTATTTTTAAATAAATCATAATCATGATTGCGTATTCTTTTTCCTTCACCAAAGTAATCTCAGTCACGTATTTCCGTCTCCGGAGCCCAAACCCCAAGGAAAACCTGCTCGGCATATTAATTATTTATAATTATTGTTAATTTTCAAAGCAAGCAACCAACCAAACAAACAGGGAAAAAAGAATGCGAGGAAAACCACAAAGAGAACCTCAATTAAAATTCAAATTAGAGCGCTTGGGAAATTCCGCTCTGCCTGGTGGCAAAAGTGCGAAAACTTAAAACCGCAGGGAGGTGCACCATTCACCACCACCATCTCCGCCTGGAAAACTAACTGCCTAAAATGAAATATGAACCCAGGGCGCACAACGGTGATGAGGGTGCTGCCGGGAGAAGCCCCCAGCTTCCTCAGCCATGGACTACTAATAAGAAATTTGTGAACTTTGCAAATTTGCCATCATTAATTCTGGGGCGGGGGCCAATGAAGAGAATCCGGGGGAAGGAGTGTGCCTGTGCCTGTGCCGCCTGGTAAATTGTCGAACGGGAACATTTTTCATTTGTCGTCCTCGCCGACGCGACGTTGCCTTCGTCATTGTGTAATAATTGTCAAGCAATTTAAATCGAAGCTCCGAGCGTAATAAATTGTCATATGGCAGGGGGCAGGAACACGCCCCCGTTCAGGATCTCAGGCCTGCCCCCCTTCCTCCCCCATGTTCGTTCACAAAGTCCTGACTTCGGCGATGAAAAAATAAGGTAATGAGGAAACGGAAATTGTTGCCGGAAGTTGGGAGCCAAGGCGAAAGGCGGAAGCTCATTTTGCAATATTCACAGTCGACTGATTTCGATTTCTAGCGTCGGCTTTTTCTGGGCTTACACCATGAATTGTAAATTGATTGAGGACCCGAGCGAAAATCTTCCAATTTCGCTTTGTCCCTTCAAATGCTCTGTTATTTATCATTAATAATAGTGCCCCTGGCCTTTGGATTCCCGGGCATAAATTCTTCTTCAAGGGAAACGATTTTCACTGTCAGATAAAAGGGATTTTCAGATGGCTTACTTTGGGGAACTATTCATATATATATTCCGAAATCTTTGGAATATAAATTAAAATAAATATATATAAAGCTCCAATCTGCAGTCTCTGTGAATTTTAATGAATATATATTCTATCTTGACTCCAGAAATTACCATTTCCATTTCCTGATTTGTCTCCGCTCTTCTTGACTCTAGAATGGGGCACTTGGCCCTTCTGTGCTCAAGGTCCTGAAGGGAGCCGCCAAGGGCTGAGCCGCTTGTCTGCCAGGACAACAAAATGGTAGCGCGAAATGCGACTCGTAAATGCTTCCATGTTGCCAACTTCTCGTTTGTGAAGAGCTGTTCAAATAAGCACCGGAGCAGCAAAAACAACAGCAGCAGCGGCAGGTCCTGGGGTCCTGCAGGTGAAGGATATGCCCGGAGAGTGTTTAGGAGAACGGTAGCTGGCTGACGTTAGTTTCATTGTTGACATTGCAGAGGCAACGGCAACGGCAACAGCAACGGCAAAACGGCAACAGCGAGCTGGAAAAAAGGCAACAAAAAGCAATTAACTTGGCTTACATCTTTGTTGAAAGTTGGAACTGAGGGCGCGATTTATGCCGCCGGGCCCCAGTAGCGGGTGCAGTAGATGCAGGTGGTGGGTCTTGGTGCTGTTGCTGGTGCTGGTTCAGGTGAGCTGAAGTGTCCACTCGTCCTTGGCTGGGTAAACGAAACAAGACAGAAGCGTGAATCGCGCACAGAGATAAAAGTTAATGGCTTGGCGCACTTCAGGGGTTAGATCCTGCTCTGATTCGCTGGCAAATGGCCGGGGGATCCAAGAGCGGCTTAACGAGTGCCGAGTTAAATGATTAAATATGCACAGAAGCATATTTGAGCGATTGATTTGAATGGAATTCGGAGGATGAGCCCCGGGGCCATGCCATTATAATGGGTATATCCAGTAGATCCGCTTTAAGCCCTCTTGTATGAACCATTAACTGATATACATTACCACCTCTTCATTTGATCTGTTATTCATCCTAGATTCCATTTAATTCCCAGGAAAAAAGCACAACATTATCTGCTCTTTCTTTCTTTATTTTTAATGTTTTTGATTTCTGTTAAATCTCATTTTCAATTTCCCCCAGCTCTGGGTTATTTATTTCCATTACACATTCCTACCAACGGCGGCTCAAATTGCATTTGTTGTCCTTCCTCCTTTATTATTTTTTTGCTCGAATAATGTGTGTTTCAACATGTTTGATTTCAATTAATATTTTCATTTGCATTTCCATCTGATTTGATTTTTGCTTTCATTTAATTCTGGCCGCTTTTTCTACCAATTTATCTTATTTCTAATTACGCTTGTTTACATCGCTTATGTCGATAGAAGCTTAATATTAACTAATTACCATTGCTCACGTGGCACGGACTTGTGTTGTTGACTGGTTTTTCTTTTTTGCTATTTAAAAAGGTTTTTGTTTCGTATTTTTTTATAGAAATTTCTCGATTTGACTACAAAAAAGCTCTTTGCGTGATTTTTGTTCAATTTGTTTTAAAGTGTTGTACATTCGGCTTGAAGCTGAACTCGTGTCTGTTGTTTGTTTATTTTAAGCAGAGGCGCAGAAAAATTTGCTACACACAGAGAGATAGAGAGGGGAATCTCACACTAATTTTAAACATTTATACAATTCAGACGACATCAAGTGTGTGTTTGTGTTGAATATTTGGATTGTTTTTCCAAAAAAAATATCTTTTGTAATTTTTTTTATATTTGCTTGGATTCTAATCAAAATGGACACAAATATTTGCACAGACATAATGGCTCAATAAATATTTATGTATATTTATATTTAAACTTGTTTATTTGGTTGTTCTTGTTGTTGATTCTGGCAGGTACCTGATACTTAAATATCAATTAGTTTAGGAGTAAAGTGGCAGGGGAGATCGGTCTGAAGCAAATAAAGGATTCAAGAGGATGTCTGCCTTATTCGCTTGCGTGTAAAAGCGCCTAAAAGCGAGCTATGCGAACTACAGCAAAAATGTTATTGTATACGTGTATTCGCAATACAGTTATATAAATACACCGATATATATATATACGCAAAAATGTTCAGCCTACACACAAATATATAGATTTCCATATATATATATATAGATTCATATTCTAGCTTGTAAATATTGATTTTCAAACTATCACTTATCCTACGTTGAGTTTCGACTTATGTAGCTTTGGTTTTCCTTACGTTTTGGTTTCATTCTTTTTTAACACTTAGGGTTTTTGGCAATTGGAGCTTCGGCCTTGCCAACATCGACACTTGGCAATTTGTGGCGCCGAAAGACTCCAATTATTGGACGAATTGTTGATATACGTTGCGTATCATGCTCAATTAGAGAGTGAATGAGGGGGACAGAGCCGTAGCATGAGTGAGTGGGGTCAGTGGGTGAGTTAGTGTGAGAGAGATAGAGGGCTTAAGTGGCTTAGTTCCCTAGATTAGCGTTAGAGTTGGCGAGGCAATCTCAGATTTGGACTAGATAGCTTTCTGGTTGCTGCCACTAAACGGTTTTCGGGCTTTTTGGCACAAAATCTATAAAAGAAACAGCAAAATTACATTTACAATTATGAAATTGTGAAAATAAGAAACAAAATAATGTGACCTTGCAATGTAACGACTGTTTTCAGACTTGCAGTGTGACCAAAATCATATCTGAAACATATTTAAGGCTTGGTGTGACCCTGCTACCTGCAGATCTTTATACGAAACAGGAAACTAGGCAAAAACTATTCAAACTGCTCTTAAAACAAGCTTTAAAACTTAAGCCCATCAAGTATTGTTGTTGCTTAACAGCTTGTTGAATAATTGATTTAAATTTTAAATTGTTCTGAAACTGTTTCTCACTTCGCAACTCGAAGAACGTTTAGTGGCAATGGCCAGCGCTCGAAGCTGTTGACTTGTGCTTGCCCGGCTGAGTTGTGCTTATATTTTAAAGCTTAAAGGCAATAGGTTTTGCAAACATGGCCGTTAAAGTACATATTTGTATGTAGTAGAAGAGAGCGCCAGCTCGCACACACACACGCGTACACACACTCTCTGGGAATGTAGTTTAGCCGCTTATAGCGGAGCACTCACAATCACATGCTTCGACAAGCACAAGTTTCAATTTGTTGCACTTTTTTGAAGCATTAAGTAGCCGTCCGGGCTTAAGTGTGCGAGTGTGTGAGTGCCTCAGTGTGTATGTGTGTGTGTGTTCGAGTTGGAAAAGCGGTTTAGCTGCATTTAGCATTTAACAGTTACTAGTACTTTGTTTTTCTTTTATTCGTTTCCGTTTTTCATATTACACAACACTGAAAGCACACGTAAAGTTTTTGTTTTGGTTTCCTAGTTCTGTTTTCCTTTTTAATTTGTTTTTTTTTTTTCGAATTTCTCTTTAACTTTTAGTTAAACTTACAATTTACGCACTAAACATGCACTGAATTTGTTTGTAAACTCTCGACTAAACCCTTTTGTGTCAATAAGTTGTTAACATTTAAGATCTAGCAGTGTTATGGTACATCTTCCTATAGACTTTCCAAATTTTTTTGATTTTAGTTCAAGATTGCACAACATAAATTTATCCCTACTTAGTGTCTAAGAACTTAAATGGTATTTATTGGCCTTATTCGGGTTTTACTTTTAAGAAATTTATGAGTTGTGAAAAAGTGTATGAGTTTAACAATTGTCAAATATTTGGCTTCAGTAAAATAATATATTTACCCAGTTCTTTTAAATCTGTTTTCTTTAATTTCATTAAAAATAATATTTACTGCATACCTGAAGCCACTTATTAGAACGATTTTAAAACCTTTGAGAAGTATATGGAAATTATAAATATTTTTATAAGCTGTATGAGCCTTGAAACTTCTTGTTCAGTAAATTAAACTTAATAAATTTCCCAAAAAGTAAAAACAGAAAAAGGCCTTTAATTACAAATATTCTTTTTTTGTTTCCAATTTGAAACTGTAGATCGGATCACATTTACAAAAGTTGGGATGCAAAGGGGAAAGAGCCTTAGGAGTTACTCAGATTGGACGGCGACGGTGGCCACTGCCGCTTGATGACGGCAAAGTGGGTCATCTGAAAGGTGTTTGTCACCTGGCAGCGACGCTCCACGAACCCGGTGAGGCAGTAGCCCATGTTGTAGTCCTCCATCGAGATGTTTGATGTCAGATACAGCTTGAACTCGTCGTTCCACGCGGACGCCAGTGACTTGTCACAGCCACCGCCCATTGCACGCGTCCGGATTGCAGCAGCTGCGGCTGCGGCCGTTGTTGCAGGTGTCGCCGGCGTGGGCGTTGGTGCAGCCAGGCTCCCGGGACCCGCTCCCGTCGCCCCCGGGGTCCCTGCCCCAGTTCCCGGAGCCGGCGTGGTCCGACGAAAGTGTCCGGCAATCAGTAGCGAGCCCTGTTGCTCCAGCGGCAGCATCCGGGCCTTCGTCGCACGCCGCTGGGTGCCAGAGCACTCGACGATGCGACAGCGATTCGGCTGCCACCAGCAGGGCGTGATGGTCCAGTAACTGGACGAGGCGGTCCGCGCCCAACCCTCCTCCGGGTACAGCAATATCTGAAAAGGTAAGATGGCAAACACGGGGAGGATGAGCATGGGGCTGACTCACTGACGATTGGCCATTGGCCATTGGCTATTCAATATGGAGATTTTCAGGGAATCGGAGCCAATCGCAAATTGCTTTTCTGTGTCGCGCTTTAATTGAAAATCGTAATTAAAATCGTGCAGATTGTTTAGCCAGGATTTGTCGTCATCGGATTCGATGTTTCCATGGCTCTGCACCTTAATCAAGTCCAGTGTCCAGTGGCAGTCAGTGTTTATCATTAAGTGGGCAATTATTGTTAAACACGCTTAATTTGGTCAAATTAAATTGGCATTCAATTAACATGAAATTGCTTTTGGCATTTTTAAAGCGGCAACAGAAAGCTCTGGCTACCGATGACTATTTTTTAATTAAAAATAAAAATGGGAAATGGCGTTATCCCATTATATACGGGGAGTCCGAAAAAATTTTCCAGAAAGTATTTTATATATGTATATACAAAAAATTATTTTTCTGCGGATTCTGGAAGGAAAATCTTTACTCACTAGACTTGGAAACGGTTTTTCTGTGACAAATATATAGTTTTGAGCTTTTCTATTTATGAAAAAAGGTTTAACATAGAAACTCTGATTTAAATTAACGGAATGTTTTTTATGTAATGAATAAATAAAATTAAGTAATTATAAATAAAATAGAATATATTTAAACACCTTTTTAGGTTAGTTTAAGTACCCTAAGGTTTATATTTGCCAAAAGATTTTGAATGGTTCAGAAAAAAACATTTTTACGAGATTTCATATACATATATAATATTCATTTTATGTTTCATAGTTTCAGACACCATTTTAGGCTACTTCAAATATTTATGAGCTTTTATATATATTTTAATTTCAATTTTCAATTAAGTTCTACAGCAAAAGAGATATTAGAAATACCATTGCACACTCGACACCTTTTTGGTTATTTCAAATATCCAGAGATTTCACTCCTGGGTATCGAATTTTTTGCTTTTAAACAATCTCGCCTGTTAATTTCGTTGGTTCTCTGCTTTATCGTTTTTATTATTTGCCATTTCACACAGAACTGACATTTTTGAAACTGCCACTGCCACTGCAACCGCAACTGCTGCTGCTGCCACTGCTGCTGCCACTGCTGCTGCTGCTGCTGCAGTTATCCAACAGAAACATCAGCCATAAATGAAATTCGTTAGTTAGTTTATCATTGCCAAAATGCCGGGCGAAGCCTTGCTGTCCGCTTTGGCTTCAATTTCATTTACCGATTTTGTGTGCGGCTTTTGCGGTCAACGCACGCCGCTCCTCTATAATTAATACATTTCACAGTCGCTAAATGCCAGACATTTCAAATATTTGCGCACAACGAGGCGTATGCTTAATAAGCGGCCAGCAAACAGGAAGGGCGAAAGGAGGGCGCCGGGCTAATCAAACATTGAACTTGGCTTAAAGCCAGGCAGGCACTAAGGGGAAAATCACTGGCACTCTCGGCCGGGAAACTCTAAAGAAAACTTCAGCAAAATTGAAATGAGGCAGCATGGCACACACACACAGGGAGAGAGCAAAGGAAAAGCCAATCTGGAGGAGGCGAAATGGAGTGGCCAGCGGCCAATGGCCACCGCAGGACCATAGCCCGGGACCAGGAGCTGATGCTTTTGAAATTGAAGTGGCTGCAGCTGCAGCCACAGGGAACCTTGCCCCGGGGTACCCGTCTCGCTGACTCACTGGCTCACTGGCTCGCTGGCTCCTTGTTTCCCAGCTACCAGCTTCGCCTTTGTTCTCCGCCGGACTTTAAAATAAAAATTTCGCATATGCGCCCCCCAGGTAAATTGTTTAAAATTAATGCATAACAGAAGCCGAAGCAGAAAGCGCTTAAAAATGCATCCATTTACGTTTTATTTACGCTCAACTCGGAAACTGACCGAAAAACAATGAGAATGGTCGATGCGTTAAAGTGTTTGGATTGGAAGTGAAAAGGCCGGACCCGGCTACGGCACATTAAGCTGGCAATGGAAATCCCCTTTGGCCTTAATGAGGATTGAACGATTTTCGCCAGGCTACATTATGGCCTGCATGGCGTGAAAGTGCTCTGGATAAATACCTGATGGTCTTGAAATGGCATTAAGCACATAAATGGGTCAATTGTATTGGGATTGCGTAGTTAAGAGGGTGATCAGTTAATAATTGTGCATAAAAAGCGATTTAATTCATGATTTATAGTGGCTTTAATACAGAGTTTTATATAATTTATAAGCTTTAAAATTGTTAAGATCTTTTTCTGTTACTTTGACTAATTAGCAGAGCATTTCTTTCCTTTTCTCTACTGCTCTGGTTACTAGAAAATCTAATTTTCTTTAGAATAACCCCCAACTGCTGTCTGACTGCATAAATGGCACATCAATTGGTGGTCTCTGCCCCACAAAGCTGCCGTTTTCGTTCAGCCAGAGCCACCACAGCACGTGCTGCATATTTGTCACTTTGCCCCACATGACGCGATTGGCTTCCCCTAAAATGGCAAGCTCGTGTTTGGAAATTATAAATGCGGGACAAAACCCAGAGAGAGAGAGTCAGAGAAAATGCTACTGACTCCACGGGAAATTCACAAAAAGTCATCTCTCTAATAAGCTGCCAAAATAAGCTTTGCGAAGACAGGTAGTTACTGGCTGGGCTGCTGCAGCGGGCCAAATGCGGCGCTTCCGACCCCGATTGCCGATTGCATTATTCAAAGGAAGATGCCAAAAGTGCGCGTTGCAAAATTGAAAATGCAACGGCAGCCAGGAATGCACGCAACAAATCGCTTGCCACTATCAAGGGTCATAAAATCCTTCACTGCCATCCGCGTCCGCACACATATATTGGTTGTGTGGGGGTTTATTCAGGCAGAGGACCCGCAGGAGTTGGCCGAGAAGTCACTGGTTTTTGGTAAAGTGATCACTGAGTTTGGAATTTCTTTAAAAGTAATACAGGGAAATTATAGCGAAAACATAAACCAATTTTAAAAACATCTTTATAGATCGGTGGGTGTAAATTACGATCTTCAAAGTACCAAAGTCTACAAGGAACCCCCGTATACTGTTTCCTCTATATATATTAATATCGGCCCTTTTGAGTAACAGTTTTCCCCAGCACATCAGCTCACGCACACTCACACTCTCGGGGGGAGACACGTACACGCTGGAAAATCACTTCCGCTTTTGAGCTGCAACGTTGGCAATTTCCCGGCCAAGGGTGGGAGATAAATGGGATGCCACCCAGGGAGGGGAGAGCTGTGGTGCTCCGGGGGCAGTGGCAACGGGCATCAGGTGGCGAATGCCGAATGGCGAAATCGAAAACGTGGCCAAGACTGGGTCGCCAGGACACTCCCTTCCTCTCCAGCTTGAGGCGTCCATAATCGATTTCTGCGACTGCCAGTACCAATGCCTTGGCAGGATCTGCCGTGGAATTGTTTGTTGACTTTGGGTTTTTTATTGCGTGCCATTTTATTGCTACCACAAGTCTCGAGTCTCCGGTCTCGGGTCTCGCCTTTCGCCTTTTCTAACTTGGCTTCTTCTCGGTAAATAAAATGGCAAATACCCGACCGAACGAGCGAGCTGAGGGCAAACCCCTATTGTCAGCAATTGGCAACTTTGTCTATTAATTTGCTTAATGAGTTCAGTGACAAATATTGAACGGTTGCAGCTTAACAAATAGCTGCCAAGTTTGCCCCAAGAGCCGCAGAAGAACCAGGAATCCAGGAACCTGGCAGTGAGGCAGCCAGGCAGCCAGGCAGGACCTCTCGGAGCAGGGGCACTGAAACTTTTCTCATTTCGCTAGCCCGTTCGCCGACATTAATTAATTAAGTGCTGCCGCAGACATTTCAACACTTTTACCAGTCAGTCAGTCAGTTGGTCCGCCCGTCCTTCAGTCCTTGAGTCCTTGAGTCCCTCTGTCCGACTGTCAGTCTGTCATTGACTCAGGCATTACTTAGGCAAATTGTCTTTGTATTTGTGTGTGCGTATATATATATATCTCTGGGCACTTCAACTTAATTACCCGCCCTCATAAGCGCACTGCAGAGCTGCCAAGGAGCCCGGACTCCAGCTCGGCACAATCTTGCGCCCCCAAATCCAGCATAAGCTCGAAAATCAAAGCTTCAACACGATTGTCTAAGCACTTGAGGAGCACTCTCCCCAGACCAGACCAGACCATCCATCCATCTTTCCTTCCATCCACGCACGCAACTCCACTCAAAGGCCGCCAGCAAGAACCCCCTTTTTATGAACTCATCGCCACCGCTGAGAAACTTGCGGCACCACCCCTCGCCCCTGCTGAGCTGGAAGGAGGGGTTCAGGAAAAAGGATGATGAAAGGAAGCTATTCGATAGATTACAGGCATTCAGGCAGCTTGCGGATCATCTTCAAGTTCGAAAAGTGTCAAATCTCTGATTGGAAATATTTGAAATCTATTAAGGAAAATTTTTTATGGATGATTTCTAATATATTTTATTGTTGGAAAGTTTAAAGGAAACTATCTATAAAGCTAAACAATTACACTCTCATATTATATAGGGGGTTTACTAGGGGGTTTAAAACCCTTCAAAATATGTTTAAAAGTATATAAAAAAAAGTTTTAGCTACCGAAGTGAGTTTTAATTTCTTTTGCTAATAGTAATTTTTTTCGACACAATTTTAGATACCTTTTTAGGTATCTCTAGTGGAATCTGTAGCACCCCGTACGTAAGACGTTGTGCATTGCGAAAATATTTAAATGTGGTAAATATTTAGCTAGCTTTCTTCCCATTTCTATAATATAAATTATCATAAGGATTATGTATAACCTTAATTCACCAACAAATTTTTCATATTTTTAAAAGAAACAATTGTATACTTCTGACCTTAATTATAAACACAAACCCGCATATATATCCGAAGGATATAAATTAGAGATTTCGTTTCCTTTCCGCAGAGCAGGAGCCTTAGTTTCACTCGCTGAAAGGCACGCTTTGAGGCAACTTCCCCTCGAGTTCTTTACCCACCAGTCTTACGTGCACGGGAAGGCATTCCACCAACTGCGGGAAAATTGAAGTTTTCCTTCGATTCATTTTCCGTGCTTTTCGCAAGCGTAAATGAGTTTCTGGCTGATTGTAAAACTTATCTTTGGGCTTCGGCTGTGGCTCCATCTCCGACTCCGACTCCAGCAGCGGCTTTGTTTTCAATTGCCAGTGCCAATTGTATCAGTTATTTTCTGTTTGTATTTCATTATTCGCCTCACGCGCTTCACTATCCGCAGCCCTTTGTGTCCATGGTCCAGACGGGGGGCCACTGGGATTGGGGGTGGCGAGTGGCGGCGGGCGTCGGGGTCGGAGGTCTGAGGTGGAGCTGGCAAAACTTTTAATAAGTTGCTCATTAGCACAGAAAATGAGGCCAGCGTTGCGGCAGGCAGGCAGCAGACAAAATAATTTACACGCCGACATCCGTTGCAATTAAACTGCAAAGGGAGAACTTAAATTTCCGGGTTAGGCTTCGCGCCGCTGGCGCTGGCCAGATCTTGGCCCTCCTCCGTCTTGGCCAAGTTTATGGTGTAAATGTAGATGTCAACGGAACGGCCCACAGCGAAACTTTTCTTCTTCCCGCCCTGGTAACTTTCGCCGCGAGTGCTCGTCGTATTTTCTAAATTTAATGAGTTGTATTACGAGCAGCTTAAAGTAAGGAGGAGCCCGGCCCCCTGCCACTATCCACCTTCCCTGCTCGGCCGCAACTCGGTGTAAACTTATATATGCGAAAGTTTCTGCCACTTCGCCTCCGCCTCCGCCCGCCTGCCCCGGAACACGAGTCCTTGCGGCGTCGCAAGTAATGCACAAATTAAAGTTCTTTGCCAAACTACACGAGGCAGTGGCGGCTAAAAGTTTCGTCCTCGGCGCTAGTTGACATGTTGAGTCGCACAAGGATATGCGTAGCTACAAATTTGATATGTTAGACAAGTCCCGGCTGCTCGAGGGGATCGGGAACCGGAGCGGGAATGCTTGCAATCCCCCAAGTCTGCACCATGGGCGATAAATGCTGGCAAACTTTGTGGAAGGAAACGCAGGAGGAAATACCAGAGGAGTTGCCGGGTTAATGCAAGCGGAAATATAGATATTGCTTTAAGTTCGTCCATGGAAATGTCATCTTTTATTGGGGGTTAGCTAAGCAGGGCTTAAGTAAATGTGAAAAATATTGGGAATTTCATTTTAATAATTTATGGGAATTTAGTTAAGGCTTTCCTATTTTTAAGGTATAATTTTGTAGAATTTTGTTTAGATCATTTTGCCTTTCCTCTTAAACCTTTGCATATAACTAAATAGGAATTCCTTTCGTATTTTCTTAATGAAACGGTGGTTGCTTCAGTTTAAAATTTAAAATTAGGTTAGTTATTAGTATAAAGTCAACTTCTGATTTACTTTCCTTTTAAAAGTATCATTGAAACTCTCCCCATGCAGCATCACATTCTCAAGAAAACTTTTTGTAATGTCGCCTAATCTTCTTTGGAAAATATCTTTATTTATTTGTTAAAGGACAGCAAAACTTTCTCAACAAATTAAATTTAATTCTTAGAAATGTTACAGCATTTTTCCATCACAAAAGTTCCCGAACATTCGCCAGTCTGGCGCACACACTGTGTCAGCTCTCAGGATGGGGTTTGCCGGTGTAAAAGATTAAGCACATTTATGTGACAAGTGCGACATCAGCGGAGACAACGTGCAGGGGAGCTGGAGAGCAGCGAGAAGGATGGGATTTTCCCCTCCGAAGCCAGGATAAGAGCCACGCATGTGCCACAATTTTAAAGTTGAGCGCTAATGAAATTTGAGCTGCCGCTGCTGCAGCTGCCAGGCAATTGCGCCGCCGCGTTATGCAAGTGGAGCAGAGACCAAAAGTGGCATCGAATCTGGGACTGGGATGGGACTGGGATGGGATCTGGGGATGTGCTCCTCCCGCTGGAAAGTTGCTACAAGTTTGTCAGTCAGTGGTAAGGAGTCTGCCTTTGATCTGACAGCAACTTGAGGTCCTGTGTTGCCTCGAATACAAAGGCAGCTGTGTGTGAGTATGTATCCTTGGGATTGTCTCATTAGGGGCACCGGCAGAGTCCCAGTGGTCCCAGTCACGCTTCAATTCACAAACTGAGCCTAAGACCGAGTTCAAAACTTTGCCACTGTGCGGAGTCACCGAGAGCCGAGCAGAATAGCTCATCAATAACCCATTTGTGCGATACTCAATGGGGATGCCGAGGGAGGGCCTGTGGGGCAGGGCTGCAGGCCAGGGCACGACCTTACCCACTGGGAATCGGAAACAGCTTTGAGCCGGAGATATTCTGGCGGATACAAAACGGTGAGCCCAGTTTATTCACTTTGCCATTCATACGGGGCCACATAAATCAGGTCGGGCCGGGGCCAAGGAAGCGAGTCCCCCTTTGAGCGCATAAATCTCCCACATCTGCGCTTTTCATTGGCAATCAGCGAATCAGCGAGGAAATGTTTCTTTCAGTTATTTTTAATGAGAGACGTCGCCTGTTGAGAATTCCACCGTCTCCCCTCCCCCTTAATACCCATGGCCATCATCTCGCTTAAAGCGAGCGGGAAAATGTTCACGAATTTCTGACGACGGCGGCAAGCAACATGTTGAGCGTGTAATGTATGGCAGTGTCTAACAGACGAAATGAAATGAAAATTTAATAAAATAAAAGTATACGACTTGGGCCTGCTGCGTGCTGGCGCCTCCCTCTGCCCCAGGCTAAAGACGCTTGCTTTAAATGAAGATGTATGCCAGCCGGGCGTATGAGTAATATGCGCAAATATGCGCATAAAATAAAGCAACTTGTAGCAATTTCCCTCGCTCTCGGGTCCCTTTTCCCGGCTCGGCTCCGGGCCACCACCCCCCTTGGGCCTCGCCCTGAATGCCCTGCCACTTTGGCGTCTTTGGCTGGCTTCTTGTGTTTAATTTAGGCAGCCATAAACGTAATGCGGAGCCTCAAGTACTCCGACGTCGGATGCCGGAGCGGAGTCCCCGGCAAACCGAATTTATATGGCGGCACATAAAAACTGGCTCCCTCTCACCCGATCCTGGCTCCTATCTGCTGCTGCTGTTCATTTCATTTCCGGAGCCATGCCTAACATAAAATAGAATTTTATTTGGGACTGCTTTAAAGACCCCGAGATATTGTCTTCCAGCCTCGGGGTATTAACCCATTACGCAGCTAGAATCTCCGGTTTGGGAGTGATGAAAATTATATTAGCTTTGGTATCAAGGAGGAAGTGGGGGTTCTAAAGAAATGGGTTACTTTTTTATGACATATTTCTTAGATATATAAATATATTTTTAAATTGCAACAGGATTCCCAAGAATTTCCTTTTAAGAATATTCATATTTCTCTGATTTATTGTGGACAACAATTGGCAGTAAAGAATGGAAAATATTGCCCCATAAGAAGGAGAACTCCGCGAGGAGTTCAATAGAAAACGGGGGAAAGTCTATGCAAGTTCCCAGCCATTTCCAATCACAGCCTTGAAAGCCCCTATCATTGTTTGCCACGAGCCTAAATGCTCGCTCCCATTGTCTGCCACCGACCCAGTTGTCCCATTGTGCGACACGACGTTGTGATGGGATGTGAGGGCTCGACATCAAAGGCAGGCGTGCCTGGCTCGGACTGGATGTCCTTGCTTCGTGCTCCTTACTCACTCCTTGCTGGCACTCGCATTCTGTTTGGCTGCCAGCACGTTAGCATATCACCGATGCTCTGCCATCCATCAAATATTGCGCGTCCCACGCGAGCCTTTCGCGTGCTTCGCGAGTCCTGACTCCGGGTCCCTGATGGCCCTGCAAGTGACTCTCCGTCGCCCATCATTCCGGGAGCCGAAGACTCTTTTAAAGCCGTTACTTTCCGGGGCATGAAATTTTAACTTATTTTGTTGTCTACACTTCATTGAATTAGCCGTCGCACACACACTGGAGCGGGGGTAATAAATTGAATTAAATTGATGCGCACAGAGGGAAATTGTGAGGGGGCTGGGCTGATGTTGGCCCTTGCCAAAGGAGAAATTCATTTAATTTTTGGCACAAATGTCTTTTTAATTCTTATATTTTTTGCTGCCTTCAAGTGGGTGTGGGCACAATATGGCAATGCCTTGGCCAGAGCCAAAATATTGTTGACAGCACATGCGGCACATGTGGCAGAGAAATTGCTTGGTTATTTTTTGTTTGCTCCTTGGAAGGCGGCTAATCAAGCGTCAGCTGTGTGCCAAGTGGGAAAATATAGGAAACTCTATAAAGACTAAGCTTTAACCTCTAGGAACTCTTCTTTCCAATTAAATAATCGGGTTAAAATCCACTGGATACAGAGCTAAAATTTATCTCATCCAACCCGGCATTAAGCTTAAGCCGGGGCTGGTGGAGGACTAAAGCATACTTTTCAGGGCCAGACAGATGGGCTAAATAGATGCAACAATAATTAACTGCATCAAGCTGGAGGCAGCTTGATCCTGGGCAGGAGGAGGAGAAAGCCAGGAGAGTGGAAAGGTCGAGCTGCCTCTCAACCCCCCGGCAGCTTAACTTGGCATTAACGCAATTTGTCACAGCAGAGCAGACACCAGAGAGCCGACAGCTTAGCCAGCTTCCAAAACTCTGCCACCTCTCTGGCTCCCCTTCCCCAAGGGAAAAAAGGAAAACATTTTGCTTATATGCTGGAGCTGGTTTTTCTATATTTACTTTTATTTTTTATGCAACGGCAGATGGAACACTGAGCTGACAGGTGAAATGAAATTGCGTGGGCTGCATTTACACATTCTTTCGCAACATTTTATACTTCTCTACTTCAACTTCAACTTAAGCTTATCCCCATTCCCTCCCCCAGGGGGAAAGCCACAACTTTGAATACAAGGCTGTTGCTGCTGCTGCTGGTGGCACGATGGCATGAAAATGAAAAATTCCACAAAAAACATTGACAACCACAAATATACAAATATTCCTACGAATTTTCCCCACCCATTGCCACTTGTAGTTCGCCCAGAACCAACTACAAAATGGCAGCAGACTCTGTGGTTTAAACAAGAAATACCTGGCAGGTAAGCCTCCGAAGGAAGCTTAACCATAATGGCCAAGATGGGCGAAGTAATGGCTGTGGGTGCTGGGATAGTTTCTCAAATTCAGCTCCAAACGTAAGCCATGGCTTAGGGACAAGGGTGTGGCTTTTGCGATTGATGAAAGATTTTAATTTGGAAATATGTATGACTTTCAGGATATTGTCATTCTGGAATATTTATAGCCCTGAGCTATTGCCTGGCATTTGTAAAAGGAAATTTAATAAAATATGACAAACGTTTGGCCTAAAAGGATTTTCAGCTCAAAGGGAAAAATCACCTTAGTTATTTAATAACATTTCGAGAGTAGAAAAGCCATTTGAGCTGAGGTAACTTTAAAATGGCTTTTGTTATTGTGTTTATTAATTTGAGAAAGTGGAGAGTCAGTGTTAGGGATATTTGTAATAAAGAAAAATAAAGGAGAAAATTTGTGTTAAATAATATGAAATTCTCAACTGGAAAATGCTTAGAGAGAGCTATAAATCAGCATCCTTCTCTGGAGAAATTGTAAAGCAGCCTTATACATTTACTTTATAAGCAGAAACTGAATACAAAACTAGAAGCGGTTTAAAATCACTTTCAAGTTGCCCTCCCGCCTGACTCATAAATCTTTTCGCTCATGTTGCGGTCGCTGCAATTAGAAAACCTGCCACTCAGTTGCCCATTGATAGCTTTAAGCTGCCAGTGCCACTTGCTGGTTTCTAGTTTCCGGTTGCCAGTTGCCAGTTTGCTAGTTGCCCGTTGCCACTTACCACAAAAGCGCCCACCAGGACTAGTCAGCAAAATCGCGCATACGGCCCGTGGTCCGGGCCGAAGCTGCATCAGCTTGAATAGCAGCAAATCGCCTTAGCAGCGCTTGCGGGAAAACCCTAATAAACCAGCAAAGAAGCTGCACAGTTAAGCCTTCTGCCACTGCCACGCCCACTGCCATCCACTGGCGACGCCAGTGGGCGGCGACTTCAACTTTGACCAGAACGATTTAAATCTCTGGCGGGGAATATAAATTTAAGAATGCCTCGCTCACTTATCTAAGTCTATGACTTTGGGTAAGGCGTCCGGGATTCGGCATGAGTCAGAGTGGAAGTGAGAGGGTTGGGATCTGATGAGAAGGAATGGACCGTTGCTGCTGCTGCTGCTGCTCTTTTTATGCCCGCCATTTGGCCGCTGTCTCTTGGCGGAGGCTCTTCTGCCTCTTCTTGCTACAAATCATGATAATAAATTCCAATTTTATTTAGTCAGTGAGGCGGCAAAGCACCCTTGTCATCGTCATTGGCGAGGAAGGCGGTGAGGGGAGGGTAGGGAAACCCACCCAAAATAAAGGCAACCGCTTCATCTGCTCGTCCTCAAAAAAAAGAGAGGGAAAAAATAAAAAGGGTCCCGTTTCAACTACTTGGATTAACGGTTCATTTTTATGACTTTTTATTTTATACACATCCTCCCTGCTCCCCAGTTTGTCCGCCAGTTAAATAAATACACTCTCGAATTGACTTGGCCCGCTTAACTTTCGGCCAGACATAATCAGGCCTGATTATAATGAATAGAGTTGGGGCTGGCCGAATCGGCAAACAGCAAACCAGGCGCCGGGACACCAGGCTCATCAGTCAGCCAGTGCAGTTGGTAGTTAGGAGTGGACCGCAAGCCTCTCGTTATTCCATCTCCATGTCACAGCCTTCCTCTGCCCCTCCCCGAAGCCGAGGGCCGGGAGCTGGAAGCTGGAAACAGAGAGCTGCTGCAGCTGCAGCATCAGCGTCGGCCAAAACACATTAGCCGTGTGCTAAAAATGTCGCACAGTCGGCCCAACGCACATGTCCTGTGAGGGGTGTGACTGCAAAGTTTATGGCCCAGTTATCAAAAGGAATGAGAGGATTTTTAGAGTTGTTTCAAACTCTTAGATTGAGAATAAAGTCATGATTAAAGGAATTATAGAGATATTGCACGACTGACAAGATCAACTTTAGAAAGCTAAGCATCATTTCAACCTCGCATTTCAAAAAGTACCTGCTTAAAATTAATATATTTGTCTTGGTATTTGTTAACTTGATTTAAAAATCCCTAAATTATTAGATGACATGTCCCTCAAATACTGCTCAAGTAACCCTCGCTGCTGGTGAGTGACCGGGCTGAGGACTCCTTTTTTGTTCGAGCCAAGCTGGCAGGACATGTGGCAGTTGGCAGTTTGCTGCGCTTTCTCTCCTACCCGCCCCTCGTATCCTTTTGGCTGCGGCTCTTCATTGCCTGTTGGCAATTACAACGTTGCAATGTTGATGGCATTTTCTTCCTTTTTATGCATATGTATGCACAGGCACACACACAGCCACAGACAGCTGGGGGAAACGGGGTGGTAAAATGGGGCGGAGGACACTGGCTAGTCACTTCCGCCTTGCTCGCCAGAGGTCCTTCATTTTTTCATAATACTCTTTCCGCTGCTTGAGCACCCACAGTCCTTGATTGCCAAAGCCTTTGTGCAAGTCGAGCTAATTAGGTGGTGGAAATGCAAGCTATCAGGACTTAAATGGCAAAGGGTATTTAATTAGCCATTGGTTTCGACAAGAGGATAGTTGGCATGGTAATTGGGCATTGGGTGTGGGGGATCCTTGAACGCATCGGTTATTCGGCTATGCCCAGCCATGCCCTGCACCTTCACCTTTCACCTTCCACCCAACGAACTCGGCTGCCGTTAATGTAAATATATCTTACAGCATTATCGCATTTGGTTAAGAGGGTAAACTCCACTCGACAGATTTCCATTGCAACGCTATCCGTAAAAATATGTACATCCTTCTGGGGGTTGATTTCCGCTTTTTTCTTCGACATGCCGGGTGGTGGCTGGCTTTCCTGCTTCCTTGCAAGCGGATACAATTTATCCTGTGCGCCCTCACACCCCCGCAAAACAAACAGTTTTTTGTTTTAACTAAGCTATAGCTTCATTATAAAATCGATCGGGGGCAGGACGACGGGGCGAAACAGGAGTAGCAGAAGGAGTATAAGCTACCCCTTGATTGTGCAACTACGGCGACGAGGGTAATGAGATTGATTATCAAAGGAACCGGGCTCTTGGTTCTCTTTAGTCCTTCCGCTCAAAGCGCTTGATTCAATGACCGACTAAAGCTTTTCGAATTGAATTTTACAGGGAAGCCCCACAACGTCTCTATAGCTCTGCAGCTCCTCCGGCTGGGTGTTAATGTCCTTTGGCATTGTTGCACTGGACTCGGACCGACGGGGGCCACAAGTCGACTGTGTGCAAAATAGACTGAAATTGATGATGTCACTTGATAGGGCGAATGGGTTTTTCACTTTTCACTTCTCGCAGCCGCCCCTGCCCGCTGCCATCCTTGCTTCCAATTCTGAGCTTGCTGCAGATCCTTCGTGCTCGTGTTGTTTAACAAATTCATCCTGTTGCTTGCGCTCCAGTGCGTGATGGTCGGCAGATTGCACACTCCAAGTGGTTGTGGGCGTGGCTGTGGGCGTATGTGTGTGAAATGTGCATTTGATTCACAAAAACGGAGATGTGCAAATAGCAAACACACAGGGAAAATTTTAAATTGAGAACAAAGTGTCTTTAAAATGGTTTTTAAGCCGGCTTTGTATTCGAATCTTATTAGGCAAACATGACTGGGATATACTAAGATAAGTATTGGGCTTAAGTTGTACCATAAATAAGTATTAAATAATTTAAAAGAGATTAAATATTGTTTAAATTGAAGAAGATTTAAACATGAAATCGTGATACTGAAACACCTCTATGCTCATGCCTTTTCTAAGAGATCTTTGAGTATTTGTATCGTTCTATAATTATCTAAAGACTTTTCTATAATACAAAAATTCTCAATTGTATTAATGAATTTATTTGTTTTATTGAAAGAACTTTTCTTCCATTTAATCAGATCTTTTCTCAGTGCACTCCGTTATTTGAACATCTACGGTTTTCGGTTTTTGGGTAACAGGAGAGACACACTGGCCATTGTTGTGCATCGACCTGTTTGATTGGCTTTTCTTTTTGCACGTTTTTAATTAGTGGGTATTTCGCAGAGATCCGGGGGCAAAATGTGGGTCTGCAGAATGGAATGTTTGTCCTTTGGCGCATTAAACAAACGAAATATTTCATAAGCGCATTGCGCTCTCTGGCCACAATGCCAAATGATTTATATGCAAAGTGGCATAAGCGTGCTCCTATGTGTGTGTGTCTGCGTTGGCCCCTATTTTCCCCGATTTCCCACCCGATTTCCCCTCCCGATTTCCCATGCCGCGTTGTTGCCTTTTACCTATGTTAGGCCAAACAAGCCGGTAGCAATCGAGCGAACTTCACTCCACAGCTTTGGCTACAAATTTTCCAAAATTTATAACAAAGGCCCCGGCACACACACACACACACACTCGCACACTCGCATATGCATAATTGTGCGGGAGGGGGTGCGGGGTTGAAGGGGGCCCCGAGGGCCCCCGGGTATTGGCTACCTTACGGTTGAGTGGCTCATGGCTCATGGCTCCTGGCACTTTGGCGCCAGAGCTTCGGCTTTGGGGTCTCTGCCTCGGAATGGATGACAATGTAGCCAGGAGACTGTAAAATTTATGCACTTTTAGGATTGTTTGCAGTGTGCTCGAGAAAGGGAGAATTGTTCCATTATGCGATAAGCATTGGGAATTCTCTTAAGGTGTATTTTGCTCTACAAGAAAAGAATTCGTTTTGGGCCTCTTGAAATATACCATTGGCAAGGCCAAGTGGGTCCGGTTGGAATTAATTGGGTTTCAAATTGAATATCTTATTGTTACCAGCTTTGCTTTTTGATATTTTATTATTAACGTTTCATTTAATACTTCCACACAAATAGTTTCTCTGATTTTAAACCAACTTCGCTGCGAAGGCAATCCTGAATCCTGGTTGAGCCCTGATTATTCCACTTTATTCCACTGAATGCTTAATGTAAGGGAGAACGCGAACTGGGATTTTATATAAATCAAGCAGAATCATCCATTCTTTTGTGCTGCTTAACTTATTGAAATTCTGCTCAACTACACAGTGAAAGTAAAACTCAAGAAAATCGAATAGAAAACGGGGTAAGAACTGCATTAACAGTTCGCCCAGAAATCAAGACAACTTCGCTTTCTTTTAAGTAAAGCCTTACCATACTAAAAAACATAATTCTTCCCAGATCTTATTTTATTTAAATTGTATTTAAAAATTCAGAACTTTTTTTGTCAGTGCCTAAATATAGAGCCACTCACCTTGTTTGAATTACCATTGAATTTCAATAGTTTCTTGCAGGACTTGCCGCGACTCTCGAAGTAGATTTCCTGTGGCGTGCGACGCCGTCGCTGTCCGGAAACCGCAGCACAGCCGGATGTTGCACCTTTGCGCTGCTGCTGCAGTTGCAGCTGGGCCAGGGGCAAGTCACTGCCTGCCACCGACTGGGTGGCCTTGTGGCGACTCACGCAAAAGAGGCGGCTCAAGATGCCGCAGCAGCCGCTGGGCGGCGACGCACCGGAACTGGGCTCACATCCGGTTACGGCTCCGTTTCCTGTGATGGCCGGGCCCGAGTTGTTGTTGGAGCAGCGGGCGGATATGGTCATTAGGTTGCCATGGCGGCCAGTCGGGCGATTAACGTCCATTTCCATGTTGGCCAGCAGCTGGTTTGTTGCCTACTTAACGGCGACGTCTTCCCTTGTTGATTTTTATCGAATTCCCCGAGTTTGTTTACTATTTTTGATTGCGGTTTTGTGACAACTTCCCAAGGCCGGCGGCTCTGTTTGATTTTCCCTTTTTCCTGTGGGTTTTTGGTTTGGTTTTCTCGTCCTTTTTTTTGGTGGATGTCTCTGTTCGGCTCTGTTGTTGTTTACTGGTGGTTAAAGTCTCACCGAAAACTTGGCGCCCTTGCCACACGCACACGCACACACAACTCTTACGCCGCACACTCACACCAATGAGGGGAAAATCTCGGAAAATGTGGGAAAATCTAGCAGCGCGGCGACGACGTTCACAGGCCAAAGTCGGCGAGCCAACTGATAAAAGCCGTGGCTTTGGCATCAGCCAGCTTCGACTTTTCCAGGGTTGCCACACTTTGCGAGGAGAGCGAGACGGCGTCCGCCCGAGCGAAAGAGAGGGGGAGAGAGAGCGAGCCGCAGCCGAGCGAAAGAGAGAGTGCGCAGGTTGCGTTTGAGGGCCGAGGAACACGAATCACCTTGTGTGCATGAATGAAGTAAAGTTATTACGCTTTCCCCGCTTTTCTTGTTGTTATTGTCTTTTTTTTTGTAGTCCCATAGTTCCGTAGTTCTTGCTGTTTACGTTTTCCAGGGTCAAAGTTGTACAGCCTTTCGCTTTATGTTTGTAATTGTTTGCACCCCGGCCGAGCAGCGCCTCACGTTAGGTATAGTTTGGGGCCCTCAAAAAAAAAGAGGGGATTCATTGGGTCCTATGGAAAAGTAATTAATTTGAAAAAGTTATTTTCAGTTAAAGCATTAGGAAACTTAAAGGGGGGTTTTTAAGGACTCGTTTCTACAAGCAGTAATTAATTGGAAACAATTATTTTAAGGAAAGGGGTTTCAAACTATGGTCAAATTTGCATTTAATAAAAAGGGTTGCATTGGGAAGTATTGGGAATAATTAATGGAACTAACTTTTTTTGAATATAGAAGTGATTTTAATTAATTATTTTAATGGGTTCTAAGGGAGGTTTCTCTATAAAATAATTTATTGAGAAGGAACTATAAGGAAGGAGGTTTAATCTTTAGGTTATTGAAAGATTTCCTTGAAATTTGACTCAGAAAATATGTTTTTTATAAAGAAAATGTAATTTTTTATATGTTGTAAAATATGTTTATATTTTTTTATTCTACAATTAAAATATCTAAAGCAACAAGCTTTAAAAATAAATATAAGACAGTCTTTAGAAATATTAGCTTCTCACAAATTAATATTGAATAAATACCATTATCAGATAATTTTATACGTTTTATATTTATGAGGAGGTATATTTTTAATTCATTTTCAAAATGTATTTTTTTATTAAATTAATAAAATTATTTGTATTGTTTTTTTTTCTTTATGGAAACCCTTTTGAAATAAATATTATAAACATCTTGTAACATACCTGTCAAAATGTATTGTTGATAAAATTATCATCTAACTGGAGTACCAAAAAGTTGTGAGTGCAGCCGGAAAAGCCATTTAATTTTTGGCCAACACGGACGAGAGCTGCCCCACGTCGGCCCGTCCCTGTCTGTGAGTGTGTTTGTGTGTGCCCTGGCTGGTGTGGTAGTGTCTATGACTATGAGTGCTTTCTGCCCGGGACGTAATTTCAATGTTTCAACGTAATCTTTGATTTGATTATGCTGTTGAGCTGCCTTCCCAAGGGGCGCTTCAGAGAGCCCGAGTGTGTGTATGGGAGTGTTTGCCGGCACTTGTTTGTCTGTTTGTGTGTGTCTGGGCCACTTCCGGGCAAAGCTATAAACGGATTATAAAGTAATTTAATGCTTTTTGTTGCCGACAAGGAGGCTCTGGTGGGTGGGTGTGTGTGTGTGTGTGTCTGCGGATGTGCACAGTTATATTTTTGGCGAGAACGCATTTGGACAATAAAAACTTTTAATGTTTGTTGTTGGTCTCTCAATTTTGTTTAGCGCGCGTCACGCATACGCCCAGTTGGCAGCGCCAAAGTTGGGCGCTCCTTTAATGAGTTGGCGGTTTAAGTTGAGCACTGGCCAGAAAGCATCATCCCGGCCTGTAATTAATGCCCAGCGTCGTCAGATGTGCCCACACACACGGCACACACACATGGGTGTGCTTGTGATCATTTTGGCAACATGTTTATCTGGCCCAATGCCCATATATTAATGTCCGCACACACGGACACACGCATTCCCTTAGATTGTCACATTAATTATGTACGTTAAGCTGTCAACGTGGGCAATATTTTCGTATCCACAATGCTGCTGTCCTGTCCCTCCTCCGGCCCCTCGGCATCCTTGGCGTCCACGTGCCGTTGTGTGCCACTCCTAGCATCCGCATCCTGGCGTGTGTGCGTGCGTGTATCTTTTGGCAATTCCTTTGCCATTTTTCTTGCTTTCATCTCCGGCGATAAGAGCGTCTTAGTTTATCTTTATGTCTCGGCTTTGCCGGCGTCTTGTTTCTGCTAACATCTCTAGCTGTTTGCCAAATAAATACGTTTGATAATGCGGCACGACCATCATATTGATGAGCCTTCCGCTTGCTTAGCGCTAAATGGAATGAAGTGACAAACACAAGTTCAACAAGCAAATAGATTACAAGGCCCGATACGTGTTTGTATTGTATGCTCCAAAAAGCAGGTTAGTGCAGGTGAGTTGGAAAGGTAGAGAACGAGGTAAAATTGCGGGAATTAAGACCTCCTAAATTTCAGAAATCCTCTTTAAAGTCTATATACAAATATATCATTTCTGACGTATAGTATTATGCCAGACTTTTTTTAATAGAAATTAATGCATATTATAAATTCATAAAAATATCCCATTACAGTCGTTCAATCAACTTTTGATAATTACAAATTAATGTATGTAAAGTGCAAAATATATCAATAAGGGTTTCTATTTGTATAATTTCTTCGCTGAAAGTCCATTTCAATTTTTTCCCCCATTGAAACATGAACATCAAATGAAATATTCGCTTGAAAACCGTACGAAAAAATACCATATCCAATTAAAAAATATATTCCCCACTCATAATTTAATAAATATTCCTCTTCAAATTGCTCTATGAAAAAAAAAGAGGACGAAAGAAGGGATCCGAAAAAGCTGTTATGGCCTCCAACGGAGTCCACTTTACATTCGGTCTCAATTACGCACCAATTTCTGTCCTGTGTGAGTGTGCCGAATGCTGTTAGCAATGAAAACTCTGTGCAACTGTGGCCGAAAATGAAAAGTTCCATTGCATTTGGGCAAACTAAGGGAAAAAGTAAAAAAGAAATACACTCTCTCGTATAGAACAGTTGCCTAATTGCAAAATGCTGCCGGCCAAACACACACACACACCACCGAAAAAAACTTTTTTTTCGGCCAAATGGAATGGAATGGGTCCCCGTCCCCGGCAAAATCCACCCGAAAAGTGGAAACTACGCTAAAAGCTTAAACAAAACCTCAATAAAGCCGTGGGGCCTGGCACTGGCAACTATTGAGGCGGCAAATGGCAAACGGAAAAGTTTGCGACGCATGCGCAAATGGACCAGGAGCACGACAATGACGAGGACGAGAACGGGGAGCCGGAGTAGGAGCAGGACCAGGATGGGAGCCAGGACACTTGGCTGCCTTGGAGAGTGATGCAAGTGCAGCGACAACGGCATGTAAATGACGCTTTTATGCTGCAATCACGTTTCTTCTGCTCCTTTTTTGTACAGTTTTTATGGTTTTTTGTTTCATATGCAGTGAAATTTTATGATTATTGCCAAAGCGACGAAAAAGTTTGCCGCAAAACTTTCGCAGGCGTGTGAAGAGCCGTAAGAGAGGGCAGGAGGGGACAGGTCCTGCCAATGGGGAGGCACAATGATGAGGTGGGGCCAGATACCCGACGCGTCACTGAAATGTCATGCTCTGATGCCTTCGTTAGTCTCGGTCCTGTCCTCCAACCGCCGATGTCCTTTGTGGAGGATGCGTGTTGCATCGCACTTTGCTAAGTAGATGAGAATGAAAATGACGACATCGCCACGTCCTCCGTAGTGCATGAAATTTATGCAAATGCACGGAATTTGTATGAAAATTGTTTTATTCAATCCCGTCATTTCCTCACACACACACCACACACACACACACACACAGAAAAGCACAATCATAAACCACGCTCGTGTCATTGTCTTGTGCTTAAGCAAGAAATTACTCATACCACATGTTGGCCGCTGTCTCCGGTATCCTTATTTCCTATTCCGTCTCGCCCTGCCGCCGCGGCCAGCCATCGTTTGTTGTCCCGTCAGAGTCGCCCGCTGTGTGTTTTATGCAAATTTTACCGCTGTGCGCAACAATGTTATTAAAAAATGATAACAAGCCAAGCGCAGACCAGAAAAAATGGTTGCCAACCGAGCGAGGGTCTAGAAAAGACGACTATTTGGTATCCTGTAAAAGGAAGAGCGGTGAAGGATATCGGATGTATTATTAGATATTTTAAATAACTTGACTGTTTTTATTCAATTTATTACTAATTTCTGTTAATAATGATTGCTTATCTCTAGCTTATATTAATAAGAAACAATTAATTTGGAATTTATTCTTGTCACTATCTCTTTGTTCTATGAAACTAAGATTTTGTTGGCAAAGTTTTCTAAAGATTTCCAGCTGAAAATCATACCAATTAAAATTATTAAATGACCAGAATTTTATAACTTTCCTTTGACTAATAATATTTTATGATTCAAAGTTGTACCCATTTCTGTTCCCGTTATCACTCTCTTACCCCCCTTATAGCATGATCTATGCCCGCTTTCTAATATTCAATATACCTTTTTGGAATATACAATAGATAGATAGTGGGGGACCCAACGACAACTGTCAGTTAGACGTTTGTTGCGGCTTGCCCCTTGTCAACTTTTTTAGTGTTGCTTGTTTTTCCCGCTCGTAATGTTGCTGTTGTCATTTGCATGCCTTGCGACTGGGGAGGGGCTGGAGGGGGAGAGGCGTCCCCATCAGCTAGGAAATTATGCAGTGAAATATGTTGCCACAGCGAAGGAAAAACAAAACACACGAACAAAAACGCACAAAACAAAAGGAGCGCACGGATGGAACCCAGTTAGAAAATACAAGCAAATTTATATATATATAAACTTGGAATGTGTGTATATATATTTTATAGGTCTTAGAAATATGACAGACTGACGGCAGAGCTGCCAACATGCTGCTTCTGTTCCAAAAACTTCCAAGTTCGCCACGCGACCGCACGTCGGGAGTCAGGGAGTCGAAGATCCTGGCTGGAAATGTAAAGGGCATGTTAAAAATTTTCAGCTTCCTTCAAGCAGCATTAGTTTTGCCATTTGAATGGCAAGCATTCCGGCAATGAAGTCCCTCGAATTCAGGAGCCATTAACTAACCGGCACTTGCCAGTTCCCCGACCTCACCCAACTGAGGTCAGCGTTTTATCAATTTCATCAGGAGCTAAGTGGGGGACAATAGACTATTTTATTAGGATAGACTTTGTTTATTACACTTGACTTAATAGAGTTACATATCTCACATTCTTATAGAGTAATTTTTATGAACTTGTTTAACTAAAATATATTTTAAAATATTTAAAAAAATCAGCCATTGCTGATACATATTTATTCCTAAAAAATAAATTCTTGAAAAGGTTTCTTTGAAATGCTTAAAATGACAGGTAAAAATGTTCAATGCCAGCTTTTGTCTTAAAATAATTGAAAAGCTTCTTTATTTAGTTATTACTCAAGGACACTCTGACAGTTGACAGTCTTTGTGTCGTACAAGTGATGTCAAACTGCTGTTTGCCATATCAGAAGCCAAGTTTAGGGTTCTTTTAATGTATTGTGTAGGTTGTAAGCCTTTAATATTTGCCATTTATATGTTTATTACACTACAGACTTAGGACTTGAAGGCCTGCTGTCAAACTGCGATTTGCCATTTCAATTGTCAAATGGTTGATGTTGTGTCTAAAATAAATTCCCGCATTTCATTGGATTTGTTTCGTGCTGGCAGAGCGTTTAATTTTTGGCAATATTTCGAGATACATGCGTCCGCTGCCATGGCTAATTACAATGTGCAGTGGCGGTGGCAGTGGCAGTGGCAGGGGGCTCCGTTAGCCAGATTTCTGACAGCCTTCAGAGCCAGAGCCAGAGCAAATCTAGGAGTGTGTGACTGCGATAAGCGCAGCTGCCGGAGATTCGGGGCAATCATTACACACTCCGCACACACACCAGACACACTCCCTGCCACAAGCACTGGCCACATCTCTGGATGGCAGCAATTTAACTACAACTTTATTGTTATTGTGAGCTGTGTTTGCCTGTAATTTTGTAGCTTAAACCAAATCCAATTAAGTAACAAGCGTAAGCCTTTTTGCCAAATGTCGACAACGACGACACATTGCCTCGTTTAACCCATTTAATGTGGCCCCAGAGAGGGCGAAAGGGGGCGAGTCCTGGCGGAGGGACAGAGACACGGGCATGCCAAAAAGCAAAGCTGATAATTTCAATCAATTTTAAGCCAGAGACAAAGCGACATAAGGGTAACCAATTTAGCCGTTTCGCAGTTGACTGCCTGCAATTACCAAACTGGAAACTGGAAATTCAATGGAAATTGAGTTGACTGCACAACTATGCAGGGGCCCTAGACTTTGAAGGGGGAGTGTACGTATCTAACAGATACTGTATGTGAAGATATTAGCTTCTCTGCTACTACTAGGTAGCTTTTTAAATCCTTAGAATACCTTTAAATATTCTTGTATCTACTCCCCAATTAAGCAATTTAAAGTTGCGTTTCTTGTTCGCTTTTTAATTTGGCCAATTCTCTAATCAAATGCTCTAATAAAAATACCCAACTCAAAATGGTAAAGACCCAAAGCCAATTAGTTGGACCTTTCTTGCGATAAACAGTTAGGCCAGGCCAAAATAAAACCAAAATCCGAACGAGATTGAATTGGAAACTCGCATTCAGAGGCTTTGTTCTGGCTGCGTTTGGTTTACGTAAGCCTGGGACCTCCAACGTTTTCGCTTTCGATCGTGCCTGAATTAAAAAAAGGGATATATATAAAAAAAGTTTGAAAATTCAACCAATCTTTTATAAAGATTCGAATTTTAATTACCCTTGTTCAAATTATATTCAATAAGTTTGTTTTTATATTAATAATTCTTTTGTCAGATTAACCAATTTGTTAATGTTTATTTGTATCCAGGATACTTGTAATATTTATATTATTTGAGTTGCTTCGATTTATTTTAATGTCCTTCATTCTCCTTTCTTATTTTGCATTTAAAAACTAACTAACTAATGAAACTTCTTCCAAACAAATTATATTCAAAAATAGATGGTTTTGGCCACCTAGAACCAAAGAAACTATTTAAAAATATTAATTTACCTAGATATATCCTAAGACATTAACATTAAATAAGTTAAAACACCTCACATTTATTTATAGTAATAATGTACTTTATATTTTTACTATTCAAAATATTATCCACTAAGTTTGGAGCTCTTAAATGTATTACAATGTATAAAATACATTATACCTTACCTAGACTCCAAAATATTAATATATGCTATATTTCAAGTGCGAATAAATATTTAATTTATTACTCCAAATAAATTTCAGCATTAATTTCTGAAACCAACAAATAAATATGCTTAAAGCCTCTCGATTCGCCAATACTGGATATATTCCCACACAAAGTCCCTGGATTGCGTGTGTGTTTTGGGCCAATTCTCGGTCAGTTTGTTTTGATCCCGAATCCGGGTTCTTTTTTGTTTTAGGTTCGGTTTTCCTTCTGTTGATGTTTGTGCCTGCGGATGGCTTAATAACGTTATTTTTCTCTGGTCATTGTACTTTTAATGGCCAGTGGCAGGCGAATCGGCAGCAAACAAATCAAACGCAGACGCCGTTTTGCCTTTGGGCCTGCAGCAGCGTTGGTTCCTATTGCCGGCTTTCGCATCGATCATGATCGCTGATGATGATGATGAGGATGGGGATGAGGATGGGGATGGGGATGGGGATGGGGATGAGGATGGAGATGAGGATGAAGATGAAGATGGGGATGCGGATGGGGATGCGGATGGGGCTGCGGATGCGGAACGAGATCATCGTTATGGGGATGGATGTATGGGTTGTCCCTGGCCGGCGGTTGCGTGGCGGCAACAACTTACCGGGGAGGCTACCGAGCAGCCCGACCACGATGATCACGATGGTGCCGCATCGATAATGATGATGATGATGGAATATGCAGGCTCTTATAAACTTGGGCTTCTGGGTGGCGTCGCATAACATGGCAGAAAGCTCTTTCATCGCATGACAGGCGGCCGAAACGTTTAAGACAAGAAGCAAAAACAAAACAAAGCAAAACAACAAGGCGGTAAACAAGTTGAAACAAAAAAGCTAAAAAAATACGGGCAAAAATTGGTTTTGGTATTGATACAGGTACAGGTACTATACGTATTTGTGTGTCTGTGTTAACATTAAAATTAAAATATGTATGCCGCACACAACATAAACAATGCAATGGCCACAACAATCAGGAAATATCATTAACGACAAGCGAATTACATTGTTTACATTGTCAGCATGACAACAACAAAAATAAAGGAGATAAGAAAAGTTTTCCACTTGTTTTTTGTTGACTTTTTTTGTTTTTTATTTATTTCGGTCTCGTTGGCAAGAGTTTTTGTGTGTTGGCAAGTGTTTTGCTTTTAATTTGGCACGAAACTTGAACAAAAAAAAGTAATCTTGAAATGAAAGCAAAAGTTTCTTTGATGCAAGATACAATTTCAACTACAGATTTGAGTAGAGTAAAGTTGCGCATAAATATCTGGGAGGGACAACAGATGAGATTTTAGATAAGGAAAATGCTTTACACAAAGAGTAAATGTTTTTTTTTAGATGGGTTTTAAACTCACTCAGTTCTTAAGTATAAAAACAATTTGAAAAGAAGTCTTGATTTTGACATTTTAATATTCTCTCTTGAAATACAAAAAGTGGGAGAAGTAGAGTCAAATAAATATGCAAGCCTTTATTATGACCTTTCAGAAAATATTGAAAAGGTAGAAAAAGTTTAGAAAGCAAGACATTCTATACTATAGAGGGATTTATTTTTGATTCACTTATCCTGATTTTGGCTTATAAAAATACCCCAGCAGAAATATCCTTCCTCACCTAATTAGATTCCAGAGTCATTCCTGATTTCCTGAGTAGTTATTTCAAAAAGGCATTTCTTTGCTCCTGCTTTCACTCCCATTCATCATTAGCATAAGTAGCAATATCCTTTAGTACTCACAGAAAACAAAACGAGAAGGAAAATTCTGGAAACAATAGTTTGCTTAGGGCCAAAGCACAATTGTACGTTAAATCTTCCTCCGCTTTTCCCCGACACTCAAAAGGAAAAGAGAGGTAGCGGAAGCCTAATGCAATTTTTGTGTTGGCGATGCGAAAAGATTTCACGCTGCAATTTCCACTGGAATGAATTGCTTGCCAATAATCCGCTGCGACAGTTGGCAAAAATGCAATTAAAAAATTTTCACTTTGTCGCTGGCGGGACACAGAAAGTGCTTCTTTTTTCCTCTTACTTTTCCCCTCCCTGGCGGGGCAGTTGGGTGAGTTGGCCTTTTCCGATTTGTTTTGCGTAAGTTTGACAGCAGCAGCAGCAGCTAAGGGAAATTCTTTCATTTAATAAAATGCGTGCCAAGTTGACAATTTCCACTGAGCTGTCTCGCTGGGGGCATAAGGGATAAGCCGAAAGTTTTTCAAGTTTTTGATTTCGCCAAAGCCACGCCCTGTCCTCAGTTTGCTGTCAATCAGCGGCGGGGCGGCCGGGTGGGGGCGTGGCAACAATTTGTCCAGGCCTCCTCGGTATCCAGGTGTTGTGCCTGCCTCGGCCCGCGGCAAAGTTTTCCCATCCAAAGGTGTTGTAAGGTGCTAAAACTTGAGAGGCTCCGTTTTTTTCTCTTCTGTCCTGCTGCCATCAGCCTTCCAGGGTAATTCACTGAGCGAGGGCTGCATTATAAATGCGATATTCAGTTGGATTTGAACACTCAATTTGTGTCTAATGAGTGTCTTAAGGGTTTTTATAAGGGGGGTTAAGCTGTTGTTTGTCTTTAAGTTACTTATTAAAATCTAAATTTAACTTCTTGGGTTTTTATAAAGATTTAATTCGTGACACTTTCGGTTGTTGATTCTGATCAAGAATATATACATTTTTAGGCTCGGAAGTGACTCCTTTTTTTTGTGACTAGTGCACATAACTTGTAGCGGATTAAAATATTATGATTAAAAAATATTAAATTTAGTGTATTTATCTTCTGGTTATAATTATAATATTCTTCAAGCGTGTTAATTACAGTTAGTTCAATTCACAAAAGTCAATACAGCTAAAACCCTTTCTAAATACTAAATAAATATTAGAAATCTAATTGCTTTACTTCAACTATTGCAACAAACATTATCCTGCCAGAGGAAGCATTTTGTTATACAAACATATCAATCTTCCTTTAAAAAAATTCCAAATAATTTCCTAGTCCCCCGATGGTATCCATCCCTAGTCCTGGCCGATTTGCCGATGCGTGTAAACAAATAATCTAGCTGGCGAGCGAGCAGCAAGCACCGCCCAAGTTCAAACGGAGCCAAAGCCACCGAAAACATGTAAAAAGCGAAAAGCCGGACCACACACGCACGGGTCGTCCGGGAGCGGGAAGGGAAAACAAAAACTCGGCCATGCTCCATGCTCCCTGCCCTCCACTCCGCATCGGCCTGGCCGTATTGATTATTGTGATCTGCCGTGTGCTCTGCTCTGGGGGTAATTATGCAGCCAGGGGACTTGGACTGGGACAGGGAAGGGAAACGGGGAACGGGGTGCTCTTTGCGGGAGTAGGGTATATGGAAGGGGGCCAGGACCAGGCAGGGGGCTAGGGGCAGCGCCTGTCATTTATTTTAAACGATTCCTTTACACATGTCGGAGGCTTTCGCCGCCAACGTTGCCGCATTTATTGTTGCTGCCGCTGCAGTGGCTCCGCCGACTCCCCCTCCCCTGGACTCCACTTCCCCTCGTCCCGGTGACTCCTCATCTCGTCGACTATATAGCCATATAGCTTCTGCCTGTGTCGGCTGACGTTGGCATGCCAATCATGTTGCGTTGATGAAGTGTGAGTGTGAGGCAAAAATGTTGTACCAATAAGTTCCCTCAATGGTGCTGGGGCGGGATGCCAGGATGCTCGGCAGTTCGGCACTTTGCCACTTTGGCACTGAGGCAGTTCGTCAGTTGCTCAGTTGCTCAGTTGCCCAATTCCCCCAGTTTGGCAGTCACAAAACGCTGATCGATTGTCAGGAGCAGAGTGTTGACTCTATCGTTACACAAATGGAGCGAACTGAAGTATTGTGTCAACAGCGAGAGATGCACTCAATCTGAATTCACGCGGTATTTACAGCGATGACAGCAATTTAAGGGAATCGATATGAATTTGTCCAAATGTTTTATATATATAAAATAATATTTGATACGCCTTTAAACTCCCTGAATTAATAACTTAATTGAAAACTAAATCAGTTTCCAGTTTCCAGGCTTCTGATTAATTAAGCTCTTCTGGCTACGATCTTTCGGAAACAAGGGTATATATTCTACTCGACGGCAGCTAAGTGACTTGTTCCACCTCTTCGCCAATAATTAATTTGTTGAAAATGCAACGCCGACTCGGGGCCACCATCAGCGTCGGAGGGAATGGACCCTGGACAGACGGAGGCCCACTGACAGGCGGACAGCGTCCTCTGCATTATGCATGAGATGGTAGCCAAGGCTGGGGCCCCTGGAGGAATGCGCGGCAGGGGCGCCTCTCCAAGGTTGGCCTTTGTCAACCCGAGATGCTTCTGCCGCCAGTTGCAGTTGCAGCCTCCCCTGCACCTGCTCCTGCTCTTGCTGCCGCTGATTAAGTCACTAAAATCGCTGCCTGATTTTCTAACTAATTTGCTGTTAATTTGTTGCTACGCTACGGCCAGACGCAACTCATTTCCTTCCTGTCACAGGGCAGAAATGTTGTTTCAGCTTTTCGCTTTAAGCTGTCAGAATTCCGGGAAAACCCCGTCACACACACACATACACAGCCAGGTAGAGCCAGGAAAGTCAACGGGGAAAATGGAAAAGAACGCAATTTATATAAATCAGCAGAAAAAATGCAAAAACATTGCTGGTGTAAAATTTCATAACAATTTCGTCTGACATTTATGAGGTTTTTCGTTCAGTAAAACTAACTAGGAAGCACAAGATTGATGAATAAGGTGTATATAGAGCGGAAACTGGTGGATTTTGGTAAACAGGAAAGACTTGTTTTCCCAATCATTCATTAAAGATTTTGTAAATATTTCAATTGTTTTTTTTTTGTAGATTTCAATAGCTTTATTCTCTTTTTATATAAAATGTATTTTACGTTGTAAGATATTGCAGTTTAAAATTGCTTAAAGCACTTCGGGCACTTGGGAACCTTATACCCCGATCCCCAATCTGAACTCCAGCTGGACATGCACTCCAATCGCCTGTCAAAGCGTGGCCAGAGCATCGCCTCATCGCATGCTGCACACCCAGCACTCCTCCTTCGCCGGCACTTGGATCTAATGTTTATCTTCCGTGTTTCGTCCAGCTCCGATTTCATGTGGGGGCCACTTTGCATGCGGACGGACTGGGACGGGGCTAGGGGGATCTCCGGGGGATGTAACCAAGATGCGGCCGAGTGGCGCTCAATGTTTGCACTGAAAGTCACGTGCCGCACATAAAAAAAGCAACGCACATCATGATATTCAACTGATTCTGGTTCTGATTCTGATTCTGATTTGGATTCTCCTCCGTTCTGTTCTGGTTTTCATTGAAAACGAAATTCAAAAATCAAAAATGTTGGCGCGACAAAAAAAGAAAATGAAAACAAAAAACCAACAAAAGCCATCAATGGGGCAGGCCCAAAGCAAAAACATTAATTAAGGCAAAACAAAAAAGAAAATGTATTGGGTGTGTATTGTTTGTGTGAGCTTAATACCCTTTAATTGTATTGCTGAAGGGTATTTCCAAGAGATTTGAAGCAGCATTGAAGAGAGTCACACTTTCCTCATCAGTAATAACTTAAATGTTTACCAGGAAATGCAAGCCTTATGTTTAGTTTCATTCTCCAGTTCCTAAAGTAGTAATAAAATCTTTTCTTTTTTACTATTTTTTATTTTGATAAATTCTAATTCATCTCTCGCATCGGCATTAATCTTAAGAACTATGAAAATAATATTAAAACTTATCAGTAATTCGTAGTAAATAAATACGAATAAACTTCAAGATTGTTCGTAATGGGGAATTAATATTTTAAGTACACACTTTAAGACACGTTTTTTATGGTTATCGGTTTGTTAAACCTGAGTTCAAAATCATTTTAATAATTTTTATTATAAGGCAGCTAAGGTGCACTTTCACGCTGGCTTAGCTTAATAACACAGAGTTCATCGTAATCACTGATAAGGCTGAGGGATGAGATTGTATATTTTTGGTTTGTGTCCAAATATAACGTCCGGCTTGGCGATTTTGATTATGAAAAATAAATTTAATTGAAAATACTTTAAATATATTTATTCTTCTTTTAAAAGAATAGTTACTCTAGGGTATATCTTAGTCGTCAAAAGGCTTTCTTGCTTCTTAATATTCTTTTAGGACTTTTTTGTCTTACACTTATTTGAGACTGTTTATGTGTGTGTGTGCGTGGGGGAGACTTCGTGTCGTCTTCGGGTCTTAGCGGGGCCTTCTTCGGTCGCTGCCTCAGTCGCCGTCGCTGCCTCGGCCAGCGCTGGCGTCGCAGTCGCTATGGCAGCAGTGCTGCCACTTTAGCAATTAACTTGCTAGATATGGCAACTTAAAAATAGAAATTTGTTAAATTAAATTTAAATATGGTAATAGTTAGACAAAAATGTGAAATCTTTATTTTAATTAACAGGCTAATAACTCCCTATTTTTCGTAGATTTTTTTTAAAAGGTAAAAACATTCTTCAATTGACTTATAATGGTTCCGAACGATATCAAAACTTGTATTTAAGTCAGTTATTCTATTTATAACAAGTCATTTTTTTGCTATCTATTGGGATTGGGTTCAAACGTAATTTATGTATAAGATTGTATTGTTCCTGATTTCCGGTTGCCAAATTTAGAGTCCAAGGAATATAAGGATTACACATACAGGCAATACGTATCCCTCTACCATCTAGCATCAAAAACATAAAAAAAATAAAATTATGGTTTAAAATTCTGGTTTAAAAATTGTTTTTAATCCTAGACATTTTATTTATTTAAAAATAGTTCCTGTAAATCTTTTGACTCATTTTCCCCCCATATCTAGCAATTTTTGCTTCCGAGATTCCGGCAGCACTGAATCGCAGTCGCTTCTTGCTCTCAACGCTCGGGCTTTTTGGCTTTCTTTGCGCACGACTCTCGGCATTTTGCGTCCGCACGTCAAGGCAGGCGGACGAGATCCGACGGAAACAGCAGCCAGACTTCCGCCAAGTGCCGTGTGTGCGCCGCACGGAGCCCGGGAAACGTGTAGCCAGCCGTGTGTCGCGTGTGAGGCAGGGATTGTGAGAGAGAGAGTGCGGATTGTACCCGGCAAAAAGCCCGCTAAAAGTATTCCAACTATGCGTGCCGCTGTTGCAAATCAAAATACGCGTATAAATTTGTGAAAAAAGTGTAAGCGTAAGAGTGCTCGTCTCGTGTGCGTGTGCCCTCGGCTAATTGCTCGTGTGTGCTCAGCCACAGGTGGTGGCACAGCCCCTAAAACCTTTATGGGCTCTCCAACCCCCACTCAGGAAGCACAGGCCCCTTGGCCAATTGTTGCGGCACACGCAAATTCGCAGAACCTTAATTAAACGGTTTTCTGGGGGGAAAGGTCAGCGGGCGGGCAGTCGCAATTAGCAAATCTAACAGTTCCGAGAATCGATTCACTGCAGCAGCCCCCAATTAATTGCTTGGCCCCCCAAAAAACGGCCGAAAGAAGAGAGGAGCCGACCACGCACAGCTTCACTCCCCCTACAAAAAAGTGTTTTCTTTTTCCATTTATTTTTCTTGATTTTTTTTTGGGGGCAGAGCAGCCATCAAAGAAGTTGTCGTGGGGTGGAAAAGGAGCTTTGAGCGAAGCAGGCGACGTGTGTCAAAGGTTTGACAGGCCTTCATTGTGCGGAGGACAGAGGAGGAGCAGCAGCGGGACGGAGGGCAGGGACGGGGCTTGCTTTGAGACACTGTTGCCTGGCAGCAGTGGAGGAGTAGGAGGGTTAAGGGGGTTCGTTTTACTGGATTTTCGGCTTAAAGTCGAGACGCACTTCGGAGAATTAATTGCTGTTTTTATTAGTTAGTTTATGGTGATTTTACTTGGCTAATAAGCAGTTAAGAAGGAGGGGGATAAATTCAGTTGAAAGTGTCTTTAAAGGACACTTTATTCATAATATAAGATAAGATATTTATAAAAAGGAGATCCACCTTAGATTGCTATTTAAATCCACTTAAAAGATTCTCTAAAATCAAGTTGATTGTAAATTAAACCAGCGCCAAATTTGAACTAAAATCCCTAGCAAAAACCCACACTAAAAAGTGAACAGTTAATAAAAAAATCAAATAAATAAACAATTAAACCAAGCCATGCTGCCAGGAGTGGAGCTCCTGCTGCTGGTGCTGCTCAGCCCGCCGTTACTAGCCGAGATCTCGCACTCGCCGCTGGCCAGCAACCGGATTATCCTGGACTCCACCGAGCTGCTGCAGCCGCTCTTAGTCCAAAACCGTGATCCCAATGCGGAGACATCGCCAACGGCCAGGGCGACGCCTGTGCCGCCGCAGCGATGTCCGTCGCTGCAGCGCTACCGCAAGATGCTGAAGGACATCGACGATGTGGAGGACCTCTATGTGGATGTGCCCGTGCACATTGCCCTGGCGGAGCGACAGAAGAAGCGGTGAGTACGGTGCAATATGGCTAAGTGCGCTGGCGACACCGCCTGCCACACAAATCAAATTACGGCCAAACAAATACGGAAGATGGCCAAAACCGAAAACCGAACTTAGGGGCGCCTCCGAAGAGGAAGAAAGCAAAAAAAAAATAATTTATAACCACGACGTGTGGCTGGCCAAACAAAAAACTCTCCACGGCCAGAGATTTTTTACAGTTGTCCATAAACGTGCATGTGTGTGTTGGCCACAGCTCCTTCCTTCTTGCCGTTTGTCTAGTGTGCGAGTTTTTGTTGCCATCACAGCTGCCGCAGCCGCCACACATCGCACACTGGCTTCTGATTCCATAGTAAACTTTTCCAAAATCTATTAAACTATTGGTGATTGGGGGGACGCGGGAAAAGTGCCTTAAGTGGGGGAAAGAAGATGCTCTGTAAAGCTTGAAATGCTTAATTTAATCCATTAATACCCTGGGAAATGGAGCAAGTCAGAAAATGTTGAAAAAATGTGAGAAATGAATTCTTCAAATGATCTAAAGTTTAGATTCTAAACTTCTGGAATTTGATGTTTGTATTACTCAGATTGAATTGATTAATTCTTAAATATATTGCTGCATTTTTAAATTATAAACCAAACATTTATCAATTAAAAACCTGTGAAAATATTAGAAGAACCCTTATGGTTTCAGTTACCATAACTCTATTTTGATATTTCTTGTATTAAACAATTTTGTTCCCTTTAATTAAACAAAAAATGAATACTTTACCCTTATATTTTCTATTACAGGTCCTGTTTAAGACCTCTAAATCTCTCATAGCTCAAATATCGCGCTTTAAGTTCGCCCCTGGCAACAATAAGCCACTGCTCCCTTTGAGTTGCACGTGGCGTATGAGTAACATTCCGAATTTTTCCCCTCTTCTACTTTTTCATTGGTTTCCGCTGGGCCGCAGCTTGGGCCTGGGTCAAAAGCGGCCCGTCACGTTTTCGCTTAGGCTGTGATGGTCCCGGGATTTCAGTTTCCATCATCTCCAGTGAACGTGCAGCCGTGCAGGGGAGGCTGGACAGGGGGGACGGGAAACTGGAAGCCCAGGGCTCGTATAACACTCGATCATTTGCCATAGAATGCCGGCAAACATTCAAATTAATGTCGTGGTTTGTCGCCAACTCCTTTTTCGGTTCTTTTCCCCCCAGTTTTTTCTCGTTTTTCCTGTACTCTACATATGAATGATGCTGTGAAGTCGCGCGACCCAGGGAGAGAGCTCCGATTGCCCCAGTGCAGCTCGAGTGACCGACTCGGCCTGGAGACTGCGGCGATCTGGGGATCCGAGATCCAGTGCCACAAAGCCAGAACCAGAGTACGTGACGTTTGGCTCGAGTTTCCCCAGTTTGCTGAGCGTGTGAAAAGGAGCGAGTTGGCAGTGCAAAGGCAATGGCAAATATCGCGTTTATGGCGCGTGCAGCCATTAAGCGTTTCGCTAGAATCAGCAGTGCCCATTCCCACTCCGATACCCGTTCCTATGCCGAGTGGGCCTCGTGCATATCCTTCCAGCCAGTCGCAGTCCGAGCTCCCCCTTGGACCTGCCAATCAAGGTACAAGCGTTAATATTTTTGCACAAACAAATCATAAATATTAATTTTACGACTTAATTCGACGGCGCAATAAGCGCTCCCGTTCCCATTCCCAATTCCCAATGCTCAATTCCGCGGCTCGCATTCGCAGCTCGATCAACGTGGACGCGGATGCCACTGGCTGCCACCTGTGGCACCCGCTCGCTAGTTTCGCCCGGCAGTCGTCCAGTCAGTGGCCTCAAATCAAAATAAACCCCAAAACTGTAAAAAATGTGATTGTGGAATGTGGAATGAGCTCGACGAGGAAGTACCTATTTTTGAAGTTTATTTAGAGATGTTTGAATGAGCACATGAGCAAGACTTAAATGTTCCTGGTTTTAAATTCAAAGAAACTAGCTGGAGTAAAACGTAGCTTTGACTAAACATTATTCAGAGCTTGTCTAATTTTTATAAATATTTATTTTAATTATCGTAAAACAACATTAAATACTAACTTGGTTTAAATCATAATTTAGCTAAGGGATGGCAGACTATATTTATATCGTTTCTTTATTGATATTTGAAATCATTATTTTATATAAGAGCAAAGTATTCGGAAATAAAGTCAAATAAATTAAATATTTTAAAATAATTCATATTTTTAACATTAAATTAGATTTTTGTCGATAGCAAACATTTCAATATATCACAGTTTACGATACAAATGATATTGATATATCTTACAGGACTTTTTCTTATAAGGACTTGTTTTTCAGCTTTTATTGTTTTAGAGTTTTGTTTCCTCAAGAAAAGGTTTGAGATTTAGTAGAAAATACACATTAATATCCTTCATATTAAATACTTATATTCTTTGTTGTTTAGGATTGATTTGTTTGTCTCAAAATTCAATATTTTAAATAAACACCAAGCCCCGTCACATACGCACTCCAGGCACTAGGTAAGCCCTGCTGCCCCACCATTTTGTGTGGGGAATGAAGGCAAAATGTTGTTAATATGTTGATGCTGTTGTTTGATTGTTGTTGGCGTTGCATTTTTATGTGCGCCGCAGGCTCAGGCGATGTAAACAACTTTTATTGCCCGGCCAGCCACTCGCCACTCGCCTCCGCCACCGCCACCGCCACCGCCACCTCCTCCGCCTCCACCTCCACCTCCGCCTGCGTCACCATCTCCTCAGCCCGTGCGGCTTTATGGCGTGAAACTATTTATTTGTAAGCGCATCAAAGGAGCCACAACAGCAACAGTGGCTACAACAAATTGCCATAAAATGCGGAGCATAATTCCCAGTGTGTGTTTCTGTTTGGTTTGGCTTTCGGCTGGGTTTTAACCAAAACTACGCAGACCTTGCTGCGCCTCGAAAATTTCGCACAATGACCAATGCCCCGGCTACGTCGTCATTTTTGCGCCGCCAGAAAAGATCTCCTACGAATGGTATAGTATCTGTATTTTTAGCACTTGACAGAGTACGAAAATACTCGGTCGAGACGGTGGCAGACTGATTGTGAGTCGCTGAAATTGGAATCGGAATCAGAAAAGTATAGGAACGGGACTCGGAATCGACAGAACCCAACAGAACGGCACAGACACAGGGGCGTCGCTCGATTTGAGGTCTCTTAGTCAGACGGCATCGCCTCAAGACGATGTCGCACCTCGGACGCCGCATGTCTCCTCAACGCACCATAGTTCAATAGTCTAAAATTTCCCAAAACAAAATAAGAAGGGGGAAAATAGAGGAGAATAAATAAATCAACGTTAGGGAAGCGCAATTTTCAAATTACCCACACTAAGTGCTCGCGGTGTGTGTGATTAATTGAGTGTGTCTCTGTATGACGGGGCACTGTTTTTATTATTTGTTTTCGGGTGTGAATCACTCCGCATAATCAATGATAGAGCTATCAAATAATAGCTATGCTCTTTGCCAGGATCACAAGGGTGAAATGCGAGCCGGTGGGTGGATGAGTAATTCGGAGCACTCAATGTCGGGCAGAAGAAGATCCATTAATGGAAACATATGATAGATGGATTCAACAAGTTGGGGAAGGTTGAGGCAGGTTGCGGAAGGGGAGAGCATTTAATTTAATGCAAATTTTCTCAAAGAAGAAAACTGATTTATCGACAATCTTATATATGCAAATGGTTCTTATACATTTTAAATGAAATATGATTTTAAGTGGAATTGTAAGATTTGTATTAGGAGAAGTACAATTTTTAGATTGATAATTTATAAAAGTAAAGTTTATTTATTAAACGAAATACTTTAACTTCTATTCTTAGAGGATTAGACTCAGTTATAAGCCAGATCACACACAGATCGTTTTCCTCAGCAGGTTGTTTGAACAGTTTGTTTTGCTTTTACTCCTTGGAAAATTCATTAGCAAGCTTCAACTTATATATTTATTTTATTATTACATGAATTAAAGTAAATGAAATAGAAGAAAATAATTTGATAAACTTGGATATGTCTGTATGTCTATCACAATTTTTATATAGTCACGCTTAAATCATATACGCATTTTATCTAAGCATCTTAAAGCATCATTCCCTGTTAAAGCATTTAGCTTTTATTTTGTTTAAATAAATACTATAACCCTCTAAAGTCCTTAAACATATCTGTGACAACTCATCTGAAAAGCAGATTATATGGATTTGAAAATAAGGAAGCTTACAACTTTATTTTTCTTCCAAGAAGCATCATCGATTAAGTGGGAATCCGAAAGAAATGTACGAATTTATGTCCCGTAACTCACATAATTCGACAAAAAACTTTCTGTCTTCTCTCTAGCGCTCTCTATATATGCTTTCCAATTTCATTTGTGATATTTTCAATTCCGAAACTTGTGCCATCTGATATTGGCGCGATATTTGTTTGGCTGGGAACGGCATGGCACTGCAGTAACTTCCTGTGCAATCAGCGAATGCGCCACTTATGGGAATATCTGCTTAACTCGTTCTTTATCTCTGTTTTCGCTCCGGACTTTTCTCAGTTTGGGGAAAAGCTGAAGCTGATTGTCAATTTGCAGAAAGGAGCAAGCCACCAGCTAGGGTGTCGCCGCCTCCCAGAGGACCAGAGGAGGAAGAGGCACCGGCATCGGCAGCGGCACCGTGCCGGCACGGGACACGGACGGACTCCCTGCCTTTGCTTGTGATTGTTGCAAAAATAGAATTTCGTCTCTGATTTTAAGTATTTCGCGTGAAAAGTAACAGAGGCGACCAGAACAGAACAGAACAGAGCAGAGCAGACTAGACCAGACCACGGGCCAGACAGAAGAACACCCAGACGCAGACGCAGACGTTGCCCCAAAGGGGGCAAGACGGAGTCGGGAGCCGGGAGTGGGGAGTGGGGAGTCTCAGAGTCACAGTCAGTGTCTCTCAATTGCAAATTTATGTGAATTGAGTCAATTTTTATCGCAGCAGGCAGGCAGCAGGAGGAGGAGGAGCAGGAGGGGCATTAGTTTGGGATAGTTTCTCCCCGCTCTCTTGGCTCTTGTTTGTCCCTAGAAAACTTTGCGTCGTTTGACTGGCGTAAATCGTACGACTGGAGCCACTTGAACTTGGATGGTACTGCCACCCTGAAATCCCTTGTTCCTCTTAGCCTTTCCCTTGCCCTTACCCTTGCCCCGTCTCTTGTTTTTGCTCCGCTTACTCCTGTTCTTGCTGACCACCTGGCAGCGCCAGTGCCGGATTATTAGCTCGCCGAGAAAGGTGAGGGAGGCGAAGCAGATGCCCACCACCAGGATGAAAAAGGGTCCCTTGAGGTGTTCCGTGGTCAGGACAATGGCCGTGTCCGCAAAGTGTGGCCGCATCTTGTTGATCCTGTTCAGATACGTGTTATTATACCTGAAGTCGGCATCGATCTTCTGGAAGATACCCACGTCCCGCATCAGCCGGATGATGCTGTTCATCTCGAAGAGGAAGGGGAAGCCCGCCTTCATGATCATCTGCAGCGGGCTGCTGAAGACATTCTGCTCGAACGCGTAGATGTCATCCGCCAGGGCACTCTGCAGCGTGTACATCCGGTTGCTGAGGATGCAGCGGCGGCCCTCCTTCACGGCTTCCAGGTTCTTTGTTTGTGGAGTGAACTCCGGCGAGATGTTGTACCCATTGAAGACCCACATGTCATCGTCGTTTTCGAACCAATCACGGCTCTCCTCATGTCCGCCATAGGGTATGCCCGCGGCCACCACCTCTGTAAGTTCGTCCAGCTGATGGAGGTAGCCAGGGTCCTGGAACGTGCCTATCATCTTGGAGGTGTAGGTGGCCACCACATTAAGGCCGTACAGGGTCAGGGCCATGAAGAAGACCCGCGTGGCCTCGCAAATGGGACGCTCCTGAACCGCAATGCCTATAGCTACGGCCATGCTGTTGATGGCCGTCAGGCTGATCTGTTGGTAGTACCTCGGCTCCGGCAACACCTTCACCAGGACGAACCAGAACCACCAGCTGAGCAGCTGTATCAGAATGAAGGCGATCCAGGTGCTGGGCTCAAAGATGCCGACCATTGCCTGCCAGGCGGGCCGACGGTCGGCCACCTTAATGTACCAGGTGTGTGCGTCCTGCAGATAGGTATCGGAGCCCCAGAAGAAGTCGGCCACCTCGTTGTCCGGATAGAAGCCGCCGATAATGAAGTCGCACTCGTTGTCGGTCAGCTTTCCAAGCAAGCCGTTCCACACGCCAGCGTTGTCCATCTCTCCCCGAGACTCGGTGCTGCAGGTTTGATTAACCTGTAAGGATAGAGAGAGGGATAAGGTGGTTGTTCTCCTAAGGACTGAACTCACATTAAACCTCATCCGATTTCTCATAAAACCCAGAATCCTCATCTCCAGACCCGCCACACAGTCGGCCTCCACAAACGGGGCAGAGATCGAGGCGCAAACATAGAAGGTGCAATACGCAGGACTAAATCCCGCCACGTAATCCAACATAGAGGCATGCACGGCATTGGGACTGGGGTACAGCTCTCCATCGTGGCACTGGCCCACGCTCTGGACATTCAGAATCCGGCAGTCCACATTGCTGTAGTAATCATTGACCAGCAGGTTGTAGTCCATGGAGGAGTTGGCATAGAGCAGGGCCACGCGGTGCACATAGAAGCTGTGCATCAGCTCGTTGAAGATCTGCGAGGCCACGGTCCAGGGTCTATTGCGCAAGTGCGGGTTGTGGAAGAGCACCAGGAAGCGGGCTCCCGGGTTCCAGGAGCGCATCTTGCTCACGAAGCGACTCATCAGGCTGAGCAGCCGCTCCACCGAGTCCACAATTATCACATAGTTATCCGTGTAGATCAGGGCCCCAAAGTTCTTGCTCCGCTCGTGGCTACTGTGATCGGTGACGACTCGCATCTGGAAGAGTTCCCCTCTCCGTGGCTCCGTGGGATCCGTGGCCGCCTCGTTAATACGCTTGCTGAAGCCCTCCTGGATCTGGTCAGCCGGATTGGAGAGATTGAAGGCGTGGGTCAGCATCAGGTTGTAGGCTCTGGTGAACCGCTCAGCGGGCTTCCTGTAGAAGAAGATCTGCGCAAAGCTGTCCAGGCAATCGACTCCGGCTCGCCACACCTCCGGACCAATATCCTTGGCCGGCAGCATATAGATCACCGTGTTGGCTGTCTCGTTCGAGGGATTCACTATGCCCATGCTCAAATCCAAGAGTTGGAGCAAAGGGAGGATGACACCCAGGTGTTTACGTGGTGTAATCATCGTTGTCGTGTCTGTCAGGCTTGACAATTGCGAATTAACTGAGGTGGGTGTGAATTTTGTGGTGCATGTTATACACGCTGGATGCGCTGCTATAAGCTGGGGGAGCATTTTTGGATATTAATGTAGAAATTATTTCAAATATTTAAAAGATATTTAAAGAAGTTTTCCGAAGCTATTTTGTATTATTTATGTAGAGATAAAACAAAGTAAGGCTATTGTAAAATAACTATTTTCTGGTGAAGTTAGAAACATTAAATAATAGTAATAATAAGTCGATCTCTAAAATAGCTCTTTAAAATTAATACGAGTGTCTTGGTAAAGATATACATTAATTTCTAATTAAAACAAAAGCTTAGTTCCTAGGACATGCAGCTCCTTTCAAATATAGTTAATAAAATAATTCAATCAACTCAACCTCCTTCATAAACGTAACCAGCAGTTTCCTCTCCATAAAACATAAACTTTTTGCCATAAATGCAGTTATATTACTACCTACTTACCCACTTACTTTTGGGCCTGGTCAAGAGGCCATTAAATCACTTCCTCGCAGAGACCAAGAGCGCATTCAACTTTCGTCTTTGGCCGATGTTGTTTGCCTTGTATAATTGACTGCTGTCATCATCGTGCAGAGCAGACAACAAGGATGGCCCGGACCCGGGCCCCGAATCCGAACGAATGACAAACAATCGCCATTGCAACATGCAAGGCTTAAATTAAAGCAAATATTTGCTCAGTCGACGAGGCGCCGCCGCCGCCGGCGGCAACAATGGTCGCAAATGCATTAAAACACTCCATCAATCCGATCCGATTCGGATCCGCTGGGAAGCGGCGGAACCTTTTGGCAGGGCGGCCAAAAAATATACGACCGACTCTGGCCCGGTTGCGGGGGAGGGTCAATAGCTGGAGATGGCGTTGGCCGGAAGTAGCCGGTCATAAAAATAAAACTCGAGATGGCCGGCCATAAGCCAAGTCAATGAGTCATTTGCTGCAATGGCCATCCTGCTTCCGAGCTCCTCCTCCTCCATTTGCTTTGGCCGCAGTGCATCCTAGACGTCCTGTGTGTCTCTGTGTGGGTGTATCGCAGAGCTCATTTGTCTTAGCAGTTTGTCATTAGAAAAATTGCTCGTAAATTTCGCATTTAATTACAATACAAAACCCTGGCAGGCCAGAGCACACAGGCCGCTGCCCAGGGGACTTGGACTCAATCTTTGGCTGCAACAAAGTTGCAACAGCTTCAGAGCGGAGAAGATGGATAAACAAAGTTCAGGGATGAGGATTCTTGGGCCAGTCGAGTTGGGGATACCCTTTGAAGATTCTAAAACAAAAAAGTTTAAAATGAGTACATTATTAAAGTTTTAATAAAAACTTACTTTTTCTAATTTAAATCATGTTGGGGATGAAAATCGACTGGGAAAGTCCCATGTGATATTCTAACGAATGTGGTGGCACTCAATAATATACCAAACATTTTCTGTAGTTTTTGGAATACATATCCGGTAATAGTATACATTTTAAAGTTGAATTTTAAAGTTAAACTTTAATGACATTTTAAGATTTATTACCAAGAATGATAGATTTAACTATGCCATCTATCTATCTCTCTGTTATATTATCTATTTGTTGCACATATCGCACCCTCAAGATAATGATTATATTAAATATAAACCATATCATGGTTAATGTTGGATAACATTCTTTCATAAAAGAATATCATTAAGGTATGGGCACATAAAAATATAAATTAAAATGCGTCAAGAGAAAAATTATATAAATTATATAGAAAATTATGGATAACTATAACTTAGTCAGGGACATTTTGCCTAAGATATTCCGCAAGCAAAGATACCCTTTTTGGCCAGGGTAACCCACCAAAGCCGCTGACTCATTTGGCTCAGTTCGGCCATGGTCCAGACAGGCGGCAAAACAAATTGCGTGTGATAATTTAGTGTCATCATTTTTGACAAAGGGCGTCAACAGCTCACTTACTCCGCCCCTCAAAGCCGCCTTCATCTCGTTTTGCAGATTTGTGCTGAACCTGAACGCCTCGACGCCGCTGACGATTCGCTTTTCGGCGCCCGTGGGCCGCAAGATGTACTACAATCGCACCGGTAAGTCAGCCTCCTTGGCCCCCGTCCAGTTGCAGCCATTAACCCCCGGCTCCTGCCTGCTTGCAGCGAACCTGCTGCGCCCGGCAGCCGCTCCACCTGGGCCAGGTGTGGCTGTGGGCAGCCTGGTTCTGCCCTGCGCCCTGCGCGGTCACTATGATCTCTTTGTGCTGGCCCGCCACAGCGGCGCTCTCAAGGTGGACGCTCTGGCGGAGCATCCGCAGAGGGACTGGCCGCTGCTCAATGCCACGCACAGGATTGGCATCCGTACCCAGAACCGAGTGCGGAAGCGCGAGATGATCGTCAAGTGGGACAGGAGGTGAGTTGGAGTTTGGCTTGAATTCAACCTAAAAGTATGCATGGAAATAATGTGGAATTTAAAGTGGAATTTTAACCAAATATATTTTAAATATTAAAACTAACTCAATTTATTGCTATTATCCAATCCTTCCAGCAAGTTCGATTACCATGCCATGCACTATTGCCTGGTAATCCAGCGCCTGACGCCAGACTCACCGCTCACATCCTTCCCCAACTTCTGCCAGGCAGTGTCCGCCTATGTGGACCAGCGGCATGTGGCGCCCAGCTGCTCTGCAGGCAATCCCTTGGACCTGGTCTGGTCCACTCCACCCCAGCGAGAGCGGCGCCTAAATCCCCGCCAGAACCTCCATGTCGTTTGTACGGGGAAGCGGCGCCAGCAAATGCTGCGTCGTTTGCTCCCCAGGAGTACCTACCAGCTGGACCTGTTTGGGGTCCATCAGACGCGCCAGAATCTCACCGTGCGCCTGGCCAGCAGCCAGGTAAGCTTCAATCGCACCCAGCCGCTGGCCTTGAGGCAGCAGGCGCTGCTCCTGCTCAAGATCGGTGGCCAACATGGGAAGCAGGTGTACAGCTTCAAGGTGCCGCCGACGCCGCCGCAAGTGGCGGAACCCTTTGTGCGGCACCTCCTCATACCCTGTTCCGGCAGTGAGATCCGGGTGCGGTTGCTCCGCCAGCGGAGTGAGGTGGGCCGGACGGAAGCCTTCTACAGTCCCACCTACATCCGGCAGAAGGGCGTGCAGCCGGGCGAGCGGTATCTGATGCGCTTCGAGCCCAGCAACGAGGACGAGGCCTTCCGCGCCCAGAAAGTGTTGGTAAGAGTGGTTGCAAAATTCGGAAATTTTGGCAAACCTAAGAGGGGATGTGTATTTCTTCCAGGTGGCCTTGAGCAGCGAACCGCAGTTCCGGGATTTGCCCGACTTGCCGCAGAACGCGAGCGTCTTCAATGTGCGAACGAGATGCAATAGGGCCACCATAGCCTGGAATGGCTCGCCAGATGAGCGGGAATTAAGGTGCGGCATACCTTATTTTAGGATTACGATTCTCGGATATAATATATATTAATTTCCGGTCTTACAGCTACTGCATCATTGTGTTCAATCTGCCGCAGCGCAATCGCAGCGTGGTGGACTCCACCAACTACTGCATGGACTTTGTGCCCAAGCGGGTGATGCAGTACAGGAACTTTGAGTGGATGACCTGCCGGGAGAGGCAGCAGAGGTGGGTATTCGGGTTGGGTTTTAATTAGATAACTAAAACTACTACTTTTTAAATCTATAAATCCTTTGCAGTCCCGACAACATCGAAACGGAGACCATACTCAACCTGATGCCGGGCTCCAGTTACCTGGTGTATGTGACCGCCAACCTGAGCATGGGCAAGCCGCTGCCCTACCAGGCTCTCACCCTGCACATGGCCAGCCAGTGTCTGGATGGGTCCCACGAGTCCTTCTACTAGGTGCTACGTTCCATTTCCGGTTCCGGTTCCGGCCCGGGACGTAACCGCCCCCAAAACAAGCTTCGCTGCATTTTTCGAATACAAAACTACAAAATGGCCAAGGCACCCAACTATCCGTCGTTGTAAAGCTACCTTATCCACTACGATTACTACACTAGCCTACCAATGCTATGCTGGTTAAAAGACTATACACCTATCTCCATATATATACAGATATACAGATAAACCGATATACAGATATACAGATATATGCCGACATGTATACAAATGTTCGTGGCAAATGTTGTGCGAGTGCGAGTGAGTGTGCGTGTGTGACTTCTGATTGTGTTTTGCCAAAAAGAAGCAGATTCCAAGTATTTTCGAGTGCTTACTATATAGTTTTGTAATGTTTAGCTAGCCGTTAATGTTTGTAAAAAAGGAGATGTTTAATTGGTTCTTCCGACCCCTAAACCACTTTCCCTCAACCCCTACCTACCGGTTAATCGTTTTAGATCCCTCGTTTTAGCTCCACTCCTAGTTTAACTTTAGGTTCCTTAGGCTTTCGCTGTTAAGTTTTAACCGTAAACAAGGTGTTTTTGTAGTTCTTTTGTACATTAAGCTTACCACGTAGATATATTCTATTCGTAATGTGTGTGCGTTGAAGGCGTTGTATTTTTTTAAGCTCTTAAACCTATGCAACCGAAGGAAGGACAATAAACAAAGTGTGCTATATAGGCGGGTGGAGAGTGAGAGAGGGGAGTGTCGCAAATAAATGTGAAACCACAGCTAAAGTAAATCGACTTGCCAAGGTGTCCTTTTATTTCTTAAACTGCTGCGGCTGCGGGGGCATGGCTCTCTGATGAGCGATTACACCTGCCATCATCATTATCACCTCCGCGATGGCGTGTGCAGCGAGCTGCGCATAGTAATGACAGCGGATAGCCATCGGTTAACGGTGGAGCTAACGACGATAAGCGGCGCCCGATAATGAAACATTAAACCAGAGGCGGAGAGACCACAAACCCATCCATCGGTAGCCATCGCCGGTCATAAATCTGCCGGCAGCAGTTTAGTGGCAAAAGCATTTGGGTCCGGACCGTTTTGCGGCATACTTTCGGGCCGGTACGGGAAATGGCCCTTATACACTATACCTTGGAGCAATTGGATCTGTACCTGGAGTGGGCTTTGGCCAGTCATGGTGAGACCACCGCGAGCGCAACGACGGCCAGGTATCCTGGCGTCTTTGTCGGCGATCTTAGCCAGCTCAATAGTTTCAAGCGGACTGCCTTCTCTGTGGTGGTGGGCACCTTGTTTGTCCTGGCCTTCACCGGGAATCTGGGCACCCTCTACGTCAACACCCGCCGAAAGCTGCGTCCTTTCTTCCGGGCTTGTCTGATATCCTTGGCCTGCAGCGACCTGGCCTCCACTGTCTTCTGCACGGTGTCCTACATGGCGCAGTTTCAGGCCGAGTATCTGCAGCTTTGGGTGAGTGGAATCAAGGATAAGCTGGCTCTTCCTTGGGCTAAGTTTATCTAGCTTTCCCAGAGGATTTTCCTAGCTATTTGTTTAAGTTTTAATAGAAGATATACTTCAGACCATTGGTGGCTTCATGTGCAAGTTTGTGCCCTTTATCACCACCACTTCGGTGCTGTCCGGCAGCCTGACCCTGGTGGCCATCGCCCTGGATCGCTACCTGGCCGTGATGCGACCCGTGCTGGGCTTCTGGAATCCCGACTATCGCTTCAGCACCCTCTGCATGCTGTTGATCTGGGCCTGTTCCATAGGCGCTTCGGGGCCTCTACTGGGAATCTACGACTATCGCTGGATATATCTACTGGAGGTGGAGTGCGATCAGGCAGAGGAAGAGGCAACCAGCACAGCCACCGTTGAGCCGGAGGAGCTGGTGGTTACCGAACTGGAGCTGGTGCACATGTGCCTGGCCGGAGACGTAAGTGGGGGAGCGGATAGATTATCGCCGCTAATACAGAGCGATTAAGGCGGACATTTGACAGTTGTGGAATCAATGTTCGGCTTATCTTATCGCCGGTGCTGTGTGAATAAACTTATGCAATTCTATTAATATTCTGTTTTCCAGCACGATGTCGGACTCTACTACGTCATACTCTTCACCCTGATTTTCCTGCCCTGCATCGTGTCGTTCCTCTGGCTGAACGCCACCATAGCCAGGCAGCTGTGGCTCCGCAGGCACTACCACCAGGAGCAGCATGTCCAACGCCAAGAGCCCAAGGAGGGTCAGTTTAAGTCCCTGGGATCGTCGGCTAATGGGGAGCTCCTGATGCCCTCCACTCTGGTCAGTGCCATGGGGGTGGCCCTGCCCTTTGCGCTGGAAAAGGCAGGTCCCCTGCCCCCAACAAATCCTCTTAGAGCGGAACCCGTGAGGAAAACCACGGCAGCAGCCATGGCCAGGGAGGCCAGGCATCGCAAGATGGTGGTGGTTGTCCTGCTGATGATGGCTGTCTTCATTTGCCTGCGTCTGCCTGCCTGGGTCTTCCTGATCATGCGTCTCTACGGCTCCTATTCGGAGCCCGTCGACTGGCTGCTATACTTCAGTTTCGGCATCCTGAACCTGTTCAGCTGTGCCCTGAATCCCATTTTCTACACCTTCCTCACCCAGACCATACGCACCGTGTCGCTGATGAAGCAGAAAATCCGTGGATTCTTTGGCTGCAGCACTGGCAAGCCGCAGGATGCAGCCATGCCCCTGGATCAGGTGAACAGGAGCAGCTGCTGCTGCGGCCTGAGGGCGCCCACCTTCAGCTGGCGCTGCTACCAGGCCAAGGAGAAGCAAGGAGGAGCTCCAACCATCGAGATCAAGGACTTGGAGCTCCAGCTGCCCGGCCAGCCCTCGGGCGAAGTGCAGTCGGAACCAAGTGGCCTGCGGCGCTTCAGCTTCCGGAGCTTCAAGCGCGAGGTGTTCACCATTTACAAGCAGTGCGATGACTCGTCGAGTGCGTCAATCGAGTCCTCCGCCTGATAGCCGGAGCCGGAGCCGAAGCCAAAATGGCCATAAATCACCACGAGTGCAGTTGTTGGATACGGGGGCCAACGGTTAGCAGAACTTGATTGATGGATCTATCTACTCCACCACCTCCTCCTCCTCCTACGCTCCACCTCTTCCAATCAAAGCCACAGTCCGCAAAAAACAGTTTGTCATGGAGGGCATATCACCTATCGCATATAAGCGCACATATTATGTACCTCATTAAACGTGTAAATATAAAGAATCAAAAAATAAACAAAAAAATTGGGTGTTGGGAGCCACTGAGCATTAAAGTAAAAGCTATATAAAAACCAAGAAGGTTCAAGTCATTAACACCGACATATCAAGACCACTTTTAGATCGGGTTTTAAAGTGCTTATAATAAAAAGAACTATAGTTTCATGGAGAGCTAGCTTGGATTTTATTGGAGAGCTTGTTATTCAAATATTTAATTTACAGATTTTGACAATGAAATTAGGTTAGTACAGGTGATTTAATAATTAATTATTAAATAATAAAAGCTGATATATTTATTAGAAGTTATAGATATAGATATTTAATCAGAAAACCCCATTTTCATGAGCTTATTATTTTATTTTGTTATTATTATATTTTAATTTTAGGTTTATAAAAAAAAATTGTCTAGCACAGCAAGTTTACCCTGATTATTAGTAACATTGAAAGTTATGTATATAATTGTATTAACACCATAGATAGTAAATTCTATTATAATCTTTAATATATATATATATATTATTCCAAAAACTAGCTGAGGTAATATTGATCATTTTATAATGATGGTCGTAATATAATTAATAATAATCAAGTTTGCTATATAATAAATTCAATTTTAATAAAGTTAATTCAAGTGATAAACATTTAGGCAAACTTCTTCCCAACAGTTCAGCAGACCAAGAAGCTTGTTATAACAATAAATTTTTGGTGCTAATAAGTTACTAATACTAAAAGCCAAAAATTATTGCATTAGTAATTTAAACTAAACTCAACTAGTTTTGGTCAATTTAAATTTTTTTTCTTAAGAATTTGACTCAACCATAAACTGGTAATTAAACTTATTATAATGATATTAGAACCCCATAATTATATCACTTCAAAATCCACTTAGACTAATTTTAATTATTCACAAAACCTAATGGCTTAAACTAATTTGTTCCAAGAATTAACCTGACTAAGAAACCTATTCATTATGATACCCACATACCGTTGCCGAAACAATGTGCGATCTGCTGTTCAGATTCTATATCCTATATCTATACTACATAAATGACTTCCGTTTGGGAACAATGGCAACAGATTTTCATGTGAGATACAAATCAAACTAATTAAATGTCACAGGCTTATTATATTCTCTCTGCATATTTCTCTCTCTGTATATCTCTCTGTGCCTCCCCCTTTGTTTATTTTCCTTCTCTCGGCAGAGTGAGATCCCAGAAACACTCTCTCTGTGCGACAAACTTTTATCAGCTGCCGAGCCAAGCTCGACTCAAAAGCTGGCTCATTCAGTGGCGGCGACTCAAAAGCTGGCTCATTCAGTGGCGGCGGTTCGCGGCGAGCGGTTGGATTTTCTCAGCGGAGAAGACGCGAAAAACAGTGTTCAGCGGCGGGTGAAATCTACGAAAGAAAAAAGAAACAACAAATGCCAAGTGTAGAGTGCACCCCAAAGGAAAAATAAGTTTGGATCGCATTGTGCGATTATAGAAATTCGTAAATGAAACGCAAATAAATGAGGCCAATCAGCGTCCGAGAGCTGCGAATTATGGCACATTTTTGTCTATAAATATAAATATAAATAAGTGTAACTGTAAGAAAGAAAAAGTGGCAAACGCACAGCGGAAGAAAAGGGAAAGAGCCAAAGAAACCGAATAATACAAAAATCAAGAAAAGAAAACGAAACGAAACGACGAAGAACAAAGCGCCTTCGTTGTGGGTCAAGAACGAAAGTTCGGGCTCAAAAAAAGGTAACTATAGTTAAGCAAAGTGTTTTTGGTTTGATTTTGATTTGATTTTGGTTTGATTTTGATTTGATTTTGATGTGATTTTGATTCGATTCGATTTAATTTTGATTCGCTTCAATTCGGCTTTAGTTTGTATCAAACCAGTTGTGTTAGTTTGTGGTAGCTTGTGGTAGCTTGTGGTAGCTTGTGGTAGCTTGTGATTTACTGTTACACATTTCGTCAGAAGGCGCCGTCAGGAAAAACACGTTTGCGCATTTCACTTCGGCTCTCTCGCGGCTCTCCGCCGTCACGCATGCGCCGCGCAGCTCTGGCTTTATGAATCGCTTGCAAAATCCGCAGTTATGCCGCCAAGTTGTAAACTGTCTGCACTTTGTTTCACTTTTGTGCAGCAGGTTCTATAAAGACATAGCTCCTACAGTTGTCTCTCTGTGGGTTCCTCTGGTTACGCAGCTTTACGCTTTCATTGGCTGCTTTTGGGCAGAGAGAAGAGTACCCTAGGATCGTAGAGTAGGAGGGTTTATAGGTTTTCTGGTAGAGTATAAATTTTATATATTAATAAATAAATATATAAATTGGTCATGACGAGGCTGTTCCATTGGCCAGCCCATTCCGTCCATACGAATGGCGAATCAAAGCCTGACCATGAATAATAAAATCTGGGAGAACCGATGGTGTTAAGCTGGAGTTCAGAAACCCTCAAAGCCTAAGAACTCTAATTTGTTTCTCATGAAGCAGTCCTAAATCAAGTGAAGCTCAATTAACAGACTGTATAAATTAGGTGTAGGGTATTTTAAGATATTTCAATTATTTTAAAAGTATTTTAGGGTACTCTAAAGTCCATACACTCTATGGTCCTAACCATTCTACAGAAACCATAGTCACCGTTGCTATTTGCGTGCAGTTCGCTGTGCGTGCCAGGTATTTGAGGTAGGATGAGTGGTTCAGTGGCTCGCTGGTTCGGTGGCGACTGCATGTTTAATTAGCCCCCGCTAACCAAAACCAAACCCAACACGGGGGCCACAAAAACAAATATAAGACAAATAAGCAACCCAGATATAGGCCACTATTTGGTCATGACGAGGCTGTTCCATTGGCCAGTCCATTCCGTCCATACGAATGGCGAATCAAAGCCTGACCATGAATAATAAAATCTGGGAGAACCGATGGCGAGTGTAATGAAGATGGACATATCTCTCGATCAGAGGCATTATTCTCCTTACTTTTCCAATGTTTACGTGCCTGAAATGGCAACTATTTCCTACTTATTTCAACAAATTCAAGACGTGCGATCTAGGCTCTGCGTGAACTGGGTTAATTCTTACACATTCCCCCGTAATTAAAGCTTTCTTTTGTCAAATCAATTTAATCGGTGACTCTATCGAAAAAATTTCCATAAGGCCAAATTGCTGCTTGGGGGAAAAAAGTAAGAAAAGAAACGCACTTTCGTTTTCATTTTCAGTTAGGTGGCAGAGAGCGAAACAGACTCCCATCTCTTTCCTAATTGTTATAAAACAAGAAATGTTCATTAAAACATTACATGCAGCGTGACCGACTGCAGCAGCAGCAGCAACATTATACAATAGACACTAAAAGACAAAGCCAACACGATTGAGCGGAATGACTTAAGCTCTGGGCGTGGGACCTGGCTGGGATCCGCTCCATTTAGCACTTCACATCCCAAAGTGTTTTCGAAACAACAAAGAGAGAAGGAAAAAAATGATATTATCAAAACATAATATCTAAAGAAAGTGAAAGTTTTCTTTTTCTTTTTTTTGGGCGCGTACACCCGGGTATTCATTTTTGATTCCCTCCAGCGGCAGCGGCCCTTTTTCGGAGGCAGGCCTATTGTGAGCGTGAAAGCTGAATGCGGTTGGATGCAGATGGCTGTTGTGCCAAAAATCCATTTTTCAGCCCACGTGCTGCAGCCACAGCTCGGAGCTCCGAGCTCCGAAAACCTGTTTAACGAAAGCCGCCCCTTTTGATAGTTTTGTAATGTCTTTCTGGCGGGTTCAGTCGCTTTTGATGGCTGTAACTTGACCTGCATTCAGCTGGAAATTAGTGTTGTCCTCGGTTAACCTTGTCCGCGAAACGAGTTTTCCTGCTCACCCTCTCGGGCCCCCGTCAAATGCGTTAATAATGCATTTTTCTTGAACTCATGGCCCTAGAGAAGACACTTTCGATTTTCGCTCAAATCGCAAAGGCAAATAAAAAGCCTTTTTTTTTTTGTGAGAGAGAGGAGACCCTCGGTTATTACCAGACGCCGACGATTTCACTCCGTGCAGGCCAATGTACCTTGGCGACACTTGTCCACAGTCCGTCTGCCCGTCTGTCCGTGGCTTATAGATGAGACATTGTCGGCCGATTCGATGCGGGAGCACGCCAATTGGCTGGCATTGAGCCGGGTGCATAATGAAGCTCGCACACGACACACACCGTAGACCATCCACCACACACCACACACCATACACACTCCCATCCATCACAAAAAAATCAATTCGCTTAGTTGTTTTGTTTACTCGCACATGATTGTTATGTTTATATCGTGTCATGTGATGGCTGGCAATTGACGGCCAGACTGGCCAAAGCCTCGACTGGAGATGAGTCAGGGTCAAAAGGCGCTAAGGAAAGAGACAAAAAGTGTGAAGGGGTTAAGGTTTTCAAGAATATTCATGGGTTATATAAAAAACAGTTTAAGTTTATGTTATGTTGAATTAAGCACAACAATACTATCACTTTAAAGGTATTTGTTCCAATGTAAATAAGCTATATATCACGGTCATCTTAGAGGTTAAAAATATAATACAGGAGCTCAACTTAGAGCACCCAATCCCATCATCTCTTTCTCAGCATTTCCCATTACTTATTTCTCATCCATGTGATATTTCTCCCCACTTTATATTTATTATTTTATAAATACAACCCAGTATATAGTTCACACTGATAAAGTCATTTCCTTCAGATTAGACAGTCTTAAAAAAATAAACTTCAGCGAAAAATAAACTAGAGTTGCTATAAATAAAAGCAGCCAGCGACAGATGCTGATAAGGCACCTTCAGGTTCAACTTAGCTGAGAAAAACAGTAAACAAGCGGACGAGTTAATGCCTTCCGAACCGTGATATCTAACAGTCCCCGCTTGAGGCAAACAACTCTCTCGCGAGGCAGGCACATCACATGAGTCACTCGCAACAGTGAGCTACAAATGTATCTGTCAATCCAAATAAAAGCGCTGCAACAATTCCATCTACTGCGGCATGCATCGCAGGGGGGTTGACAGTTCTTGACTGCTGCTGATGTTGCATATATATCGCTGATGTAGCCGCCGATGTTGCTGATGTTCAAACATGTCTGCCATTTACAGCTAACGAGATTTTAAGTGCTGTCAAATGTTGATGAAAGCAGCAGCAAATACCCCCGAAACACACGCAAGGATTTAAATGGAAATTTAGATTTTGTGTCCCTAAAGGAACTGGAAAAGGTCAAGGGTGGATAGAAGAGATGATTCTAGTTAAGATATTGCATGCAACAGGACTTTGTGACTCTAAGCCAGTGACAAGCTTAAGGGAAAGTGAGTTTGCATTATGGAAGTATAATAAATAGGCAGGCTTGACTCCCTGTAAAGGCTTCAGGAACTTATTACGAGCGCTTAGCTGTTTAGAGGACATTTAACTTATAAACCCCTGCTGCGAATTACATAAAACTTTATTGATACTTGCCATAAATCATACAGGAAAAAGAAACTGCATACCAAAAGCCAAAAGAAAACCAAAAATAAACCAAAAACAATCCGAAAACCCACGTTGATGAGCCTCTGCACATGCTCGTCGTAATGAAACTCGTTCCACAAAATAATGACTCTCCAATTTTCGGTCTCTGTTTAATTTTTTATGTCTCTGGTAAACCCTCCAATGTAGGTCAAGCCGGCTGCTACTTGAGGAGGAGACCTGCCTGTAGATCTCTGTGAACCTCTGGAGTTGTGGAAGCTCCGCAGCTGCGAACCTGGCGTAGCCATTCCCGAACATTATGACACAGCGCCAGTTGTCGTGGCCAGTTAGCAGGGCAAACTGCTGGCTCATCGCCCTGCTGGCCACCCTGACAGTGGCGGATGGTGAGTAGACGTAGAGGATTCTCCCATGGCATGGTTAACTGAAGGAACTCTCTTATAGTTGCAGCTTTGCCCTTCCTGTTCACGCATCTGCGGCCGCAGATAAACTGGACGCAGCTCGAGACGGAGCCCTGGGTGGTGGAGGAGCAGCCACGCAGCATTGAGCCGCACCTGGAAGTGGTGCCGCATCCCAATCGCACCAAGATCAGCGCTTCGGATGCCTCCGATGCCGAGTTCCTCCAGCGGCTGGCCAACCAGACAGCCACCTTCCGAATGCTGTGGAACGATGCGGGTGGCGGCGATGGCCTGGTGTATCCCCCTTTCGTGGATAGGGCCCTGAGGCTGCTGAACCTGAAGCAGGTGGCCTTCGAGGTGGAGAACAGTCTAATGTCCCAGGTCACGTGCACCGCCTGCCGAGCTGGTGCCGGGATGATCCAGCATCAGATTCAGTCGGGCAAGACGGACGCCGACTTGATCCAAATGATCACGGACTACTGCACAAACCTGAATATCCAGAGTGCCAGGGTATGCCAAGGTGTGGCCCAGCTCTTTGGCACCGAGTTGATCTACGTCCTGAAGCGGGTCAACCTCAGTCCCGACGAGCTGTGCAGCTTTGTGATTGGTGACGGCTGCGCGGATGTCTACAATCCCTACCACGAATGGGAGGTGATATTCCCGCCGGTGCCTAAGCCACCGCGTCTCGCCGATCTGCCCATACCGATGGAGGCTGCTCCGTTCTTCAAGGTCCTGCACATCTCAGACACCCACTACGATCCCCATTACGCGGAGGGCTCCAATGCCGAGTGCAATGAGCCCCTGTGCTGTCGTCTCAGCAGTGGACGACCGGCCACGCCAAATGCGGCCGCCGGCAAGTGGGGAGACTACAGGAAATGCGACACGCCCAAGCGAACGGTGGATCACATGCTGGCCCACATTGCAGAGACCCACAAGGACATCGACTACATTCTGTGGACCGGCGATCTGCCGCCGCACGATGTTTGGAACCAGACCAAGGAGGAGAACCTGGCCATTCTGAAGGAGACGGTGCAGCAGATGGTGGAGAAGTTCCCTGGCGTGCCCATCTTTCCGGCGCTGGGCAACCACGAGAGTGCTCCGGTGAACAGCTTTCCGCCGCCGTACGTCAACCAGGTGGACATCTCGATTAGTTGGCTCTACGACGAACTGGATGTCCAGTGGCGTCGCTGGCTGCCCCAAAGTGTGACCCACACGGTGCGGCGAGGCGCCTTCTACTCTGTGCTGGTGCGTCCGGGCTTCCGCATCATCTCGATGAATATGAACTACTGCAACAACAAGAACTGGTGGCTCCTGTTGAACTCCACAGATCCAGCCACGGAGCTGCAGTGGTAAGATGGCAGTATTAGAAGTTAAAAACTTGTATTAAATTATTTTTTATTTCCCTTTGCAGGTTCATTTACGAGCTGCAGAGTGCCGAGTTCTCCAACGAGAAGGTGCATGTGATTGGTCACATTCCCCCAGGACATTCGGATTGCTTGAAGGTCTGGTCCCGGAACTTTTACAAGATCATTGCTCGCTATGAGAGCACCATAACAGCTCAGTTTTATGGACACACGCATTACGATGAGTTCGAGATGTTCTACGATCCTCATGATCTGAGTAGGAAGTTATTCTTAGACATTAAAAACCCCCATTAACTTTTACCTTATCTTTACAGACCATCCCAACAGCGTGGCGTACATAGGACCTTCTGTTTCCCCATACTACGATCTGAATCCTGGCTATCGGATTTACTATGTGGATGGGGATCACGACTCCACCACCCGGCTGGTCATCGACCACGAGTCCTGGATAATGAATCTCAAGGAGGCCAATCTGTATGGATATCCCATATGGTATAAGCTTTATACGGCACGAGCTGCCTACAACATGAAGGCCCTGCGTCCCAGTGATTGGAACAATCTGCTCAACGAACTGACGAACAATCAGGAGCTCTTTGAGCTGTACTACAAGTGGGTTCCGTCTTTTATGGAATCTAATTATTTATTACATTTAATAAATCTCTTTTGAAAATAGATATTACTGGAAAAACTCGCCTGCACGACCCACCTGCGATGCCGAGTGCAAGAAGCGGCTGATCTGCGACTGCAAGAGCGGACGTTCCCACGACCGGAAACACTTTTGTGCCGAGGTCGAGTCGAAGATCGATCAGGAGTCTTCAAAGTCCTGGAAGTCGTGGTTCTATCGGGGACTGACCAACTCGTAAGCACCTTTCAGTTGATAGCTACGTGTTGTCCTGGTGACGGTTGCACTAATCAGTTAAATCATTTAATTAACCCTTGCTGATAGTCTCTATGTTTGTTGCACATACACTTTTGTTGTTTGCTTAATGTTTACTTTATAATAACGAACTCATTTTATTCTCTGCACTGGTGTGGTTCATTCAACAAACTAAAATATCGCAAAAACTAATGATTGCACAGGTCTGAGGAACGGACAGGAGAAACTGCAACGGATGGCGACAATCCCTTCGACTTGGTGATTGTTAACGTTGGTGGTTAAGGTGGTTAAGGATTGTATATATACTATATACCTTTGGTGGCGAGAAAGTCTGTAACTTTTTTCAAATAGCAATTATAATAAAACCTAAGATGGACACTTATTCCCCAAATCTTTGTTCTCCCTGCCGCAACTATAGCTACAGCCTGCTGTCCTCGATCACCTACCTGCCCAAATACCTGCTGGGGTATCGCTGATTATCCGCCCATCCGTCATCAGTCAACTGCAAGTCAATGCAATCGCAATCTAAAGGAGTCGAGAGGAATCGCCTACCCCCTAAGTTTACTATGTGATAACTAGTGCTTAATGCCCCCCTTTTGTCTAAGTTAACGTAGCCGCAACGACGTCACAGTGCCCGCCCCACGACCCCCGACCGGCCTATATATACATATATCTCCCAACGCCCGCGCAAACTGAGTCAGTGAACAATAGTCATTTAAATGTAATCGATCGAGTCGTTGTTGTTGTTGCCGCTGCCGCTGCAGTACGGGGCGTGGCAGATGCGCCCATCTGCAGAACGGAAATTGTTGAACAAACTACTGTTTAGAAGCGTAATCGTAAAGCTAATTTAGGGTTTATCGCAAATAAATAAAAGTTATTTAAGTAAAATTTGAATTTGAGTATTTCAGTGCTGTAAAGGTCGTCTGGCGGGTTGTTGACCAACACTCCACTTAACAGAGAACGGGGCTGTTAACTAACATGGGAATAATCGGTTATCGTTGATGTTCGTTGTGAATGTCAAAAATGTAACAGAAGTTGGCGGGAAATTTAAAGTGAGGCGAGGGGTTGATAAGGTTTAATGTAGAGAAGAATTATAAATGTTAGTAAGAAAAGTATAATGAAGTATTGAATAAAAATAAATATTAAATATGAAATTATTATTATTATATTCATACCAAATTATTCATACAAAAATTCTTTAAGGGTTTATTGTGAAATTGTTTACAGCTAGTAAAAGAGGTAAAATAAATTAGATTTTAAGTTGGGTTTTTATAAATTTCAATCAGCATTATCCTGAATTCGTTTCCCTTCAGAGAGGAAGTAATTTTGAACAATGAACATTGGAAATTAGTCACTTTCAAGCAGCATTGTCCCACACTTATGGTTGCATATAAGCTTGAGCTCGTTGAAGGAGTAATTAGGCTGCCCACCTGCCTGCTCCCCATGCACACTGATAAAGCCTTTCACCTCTCATCATAATGCACTGTCCGGGCTCGAACTTCCTCTGCAGGATAAGCTGACGCTGGTCCTTTCAGCAAACGCAGGACGCCAAGCGAGGGGGGAAGGCGACAGCGACGGGATATCCTAGTCGTTGTCAATACGCCCGAGTGGCCGTTGCCTTGAGCTTCCTGAGCGGGCGTGCGTGTTTTCCTTCATTGCTGATAAGACACGCAGCGCGATGTGTGTGTGAGTGGGGTTGTGGGGGCTGCACGTAAAGTGCGTGTGTGTGTGGAACTCCTGGCTGCCAGTCATTATCCCTTTGTCACACATACACACCCGCACGTTTTCCCACACTCGCACAGCCAGCATCGTGGAAGGAAAACAATTCCGTTTACATTTCCCACATCCCTCACACCCGCACACACTCGCACACACACACACCCACTGGTAATGGCGTGCGCCGCCTACTTTTTTCCTGATTTCGCTGCTCGTTTTTGTTGCTTTGCATACTTTTCGGGGGGCGACGCTGCCGCTGGGAACCGCACACATGTGTGTGCGACAAACAAACAAAGAAGACAAACAAACAAACAAGCAAACACACAGCCCCAAAAACAGTGAGCAACAACAACAACATCAACAGCAAAAAGCACAACAATGCAATGCGTGCAAATTTTTAGAAAAATATACAAACAGCTCGGCGGCGTTCGGGGCATTATCTCATGTGGCAGGCGCAGGATTCACAGGATTCCGGATGCCGCGCTTAAATGCCGCTTAACATATTTGATTTTTCTTCCTTTTTTGCAATACATTTTTTTTTGTTTTGTCGTTTTTGTTTTGTTAGCCATTGTTTGCTTTGGTTGTTGGATTGCTGTTGCTGTCAAGCTGGCATATAAATTTGCATTTCGACAAAGCGCAGGAGTTCACACATGTTAACCCATTAATGCCCGATCTGTGGCACGCAATATATACTACGAACAACGTTTAAGTATATAGATTTCGGCACTCCCTGCAGCTTGAATACAAATTGTTTGCCATGGGTTAATTTTTGACAGCCATTGAACAAGGTTCGGTTCGGTTCTGTTCGGTCGCCTCTTTAGAATTGGCGCCTTCATTTGAATGCCGGAACACGTTTTTAAATAAATCAACGCATTAATTATTCTCGCATGCATAAATCGTCGATGCTGTCGATGCTGGGTGCCTTCCCCTGTACCCCCCAGGAAAATTGAGTGCTGATTTTCCTCCTGTTTTCCCCGCTGCTGCTGCTCCTACCAACACCTCTCCGCAGAGTTTTATTAGCTACGCATAATTGCTGCGGCAATAAAGTTGTTCTGCCCGAAAAAAGGAAAAGGACACACGGGACTTGGCCGGGGGGCAAATCCTAGACCTCGTCCATATCGGCGCGTGACCCGACACCATAACGACATTTAAGTGGCCACCGCAGCAGCAACATCAGTGGCAGTATCAGCTCCAGGCGATGGGCGGTGGCCGGTGGCCGGTGGGCGTGGCGGCTTGGCCATGTTTGGCAACATGTTACAAAAAATTGATGCCATTGCTGTTTTTCCATCTATTGTTGCTGCAGCTGCACACACACAATATTTATTGTTACAAGCTGGCAAGAAAAACACAGGGGCGGAAAAGTGCAATAAAAAAACGTTTAATTTGTAGAGATTTAAGCACAATTTTGTAACTCTTTTAAAGGTGTTTGGGGGTTTTTGTTCATGTTAAGTATTAAAATAAGCTCAAGCCTGATCTGAAGTTATTTATCAATAAAGAAGCTAGAAAAAGGCAAACATATTTATTATGGGAAATACACATATGTAAAATTTATTTCGGTGTTTATAACTAGAAGATCTAATATATTTTATATACAAGGCTTTCACATTTCCTTGAGCTAACATCACCATAAAGGACCATTCTGTTCCTGCTTCTGCTTGCCTTCAGTTTCAGCGTTTCAGTGACTGTCAATGCCGTTGACGCTATTACTTCCGTTTGGCGTGTAAAGCGCGCAAAGAAAATTATATTTAATTACTCAAGCAGAAGCATGACAAGTGAAAATGTCGCCCGGCACCAGGATCCACAGAGTCCCGAGTCCAGAGTCAGGCTCAGCAGGCCTGTCAGCTTGTCAGGAGCAGGCGGCAATGCCAAAGCCGCCGGCGCATTGGTCACTCTCCGTTGCCGTTGTCGCTTCGCTCTGCTTTTGCTTTTGTTTAAATTTAAATTCTATAAATAAATCTGCATGAGGCACGGGCCATGTTGGCCATGAGCACGAGCAAGTGGACTGTGGCTGCACTTGGCATCGCTGTTGGCCACTAAACAAAAGCAGGAACTGTGTTGTCTCCCTCTCCGTTCCCCAACACTCTCACACCCAGGACCCGCTGGCCGAAAATCGCAGGACTCTTATTTATGGTGGGTGGGTGGCAGGGTGTCTAAAAAGGACGATTTTGGAATGTCTGCTTGGGTCAGATGGGTTTCTTTTCCGGTATTATTTAATGTTTTCTTGTTATTTAAAGTTACGGTTTTGATCACATACGGAAAGATCTTTCAAAGTTGGGTTCTGTAAATGTATACAGAATGTAATGTATGTAGCATAATAGCATAGGAAAGTTAATTTTATGCCGGAAGGAAGTTTAAAATTATTTTAATTAAATAACTTCATGGGAATAATTAACCATAATCTGAAATCTTTCTATAATAAAATTGATTCAACTTTAAATTTGTGAATACAAAACATATCTAAAAATGTAGCAAAACTGTTTTTGTGGTAACTTTTTAAAGGGAAACCCACTTGAACTTTAATCAAAATAGACTATACAATGGTTTTCCATTGGCTCTAATGAGATCTAGTGTTTTCCTCATCTTCTCCTACTCATCTCATGACAAGAACTCCTTTGACTGCACTTCGGTTATGGTGAGGTCCTCTCTCTGTTTCCTTATGCCACTACACAGTGTTGTCCCTGCAACTGGAAGGTAATGCATTCGATTCGACAGACCGACTCGAACGACTCGAACGCCTCGAGCACAATGTTAATCCGATGTAAGCTCGTGTCCTGAATCCACAGATCTCCACGTCATGCTTCAATTGTTCCCCACATATTGTTCTCTACACTCACCGCCCCACTCCTGGTGCCACTCCCACTTCCACCCAGTGGAAGCCGGTGCCCGGAACCATCATCACATGTGCTCACCTTTGCCATCAAAAAGCAACCACAGGGGAGAAGCAGGACGAGCAAAAAATAACCATAAGGACGAAAACATGGGGGCGTTGGGAAATAGTAGTAGAGATAGGAGAGGCGAACAACAAAAAAGAAATGGAAGAAAAAAAATCTCAGCTGCAAATGACTTGTGTGCCATTGAGATAAACCCAAAATTTATTTATTTTTACCATAAACCCGAATGCAGTCAAGGCAAAAAGGACTTTTGGCCAGAGCCATTGTGATTGTGTGCTTGTGTGTGGCAGGCATTTTGTTGTGCCTGTATTTGTGTTTGAGCTTTCGGCAGCAGCAGCAACAAAAGCGATGACGATGGCAACTAACTACAAATCCGAAGGCAATTAATTTGGCTGGAAAACCCCAAAAATACAAAACACACCCGCATGTTGCTCGGTGTGTGTGTGTGTGTGCGTTCGGTGAGTGTGTGTATAAAATAGGCAAAAATATTAAATGGAAAGGCACCGCGCTCTGGCTCTCGCTCTCGCTCCCGTGGCTGCCATCGCCGTCAGTCGCAAAAAGCAGAGAATCCTGGCCAAGGAAAAAAAGCAGTTTGAATGGAAATTCAATTGAGTGACATGAAAATGGAATTTTTCACATTCCCCCCGCTGCTCCGGCTGCTGAGATGAGATGAGAGAGCAGCAGCAGCAGCTCCTGTTTGGCTGCCAGGCACATCACAAACACAGTTTGTTCTTCATGTTGTTGCTCCTGTTGCTGCTGCTGCTGCTCCTGCTGCTGCTGTTGTTGTTGTTATTCCTGTTAGCCGCAATAGTATCCTGGCATAGAGCGAAAGCAAACGCCTGGCAGCGATTCCAGCCACATCCTCCCACTACTAGCTCGCTGGCCCACTCACTCACTAGCACGCACAGCGTAGGAGTCCTGTCGGAGATTATATCCCCGCTCTTGTCATTGCCTCCTCGCTCCCCTCTCCCTCTCCCTGCTGGCAACAAAAAAAGTTTGCTTCTGACATTTTCATAATTAGGTATTCAAAATCTTTAATAACGGTTACTCTTGCTGGTTGCCACTGCTGCTGCTGCTGCTGATGCTGCTGCTGAGAGCTGCCAGTTGCCAGTTGCCATTGCTATTACCAAACACACACATACACCCACACATACACATGTACGCGCATTATCCTTATAGAGTTTTTGTGTCTTTGGGGCATTCAATTGCGGTAGCTGAAGCGCAAAGCACGTTGCTGTTGCTTGTTGCTATTGCTAGTTCCTACTGCTGCTTGTTGCTGCTCCTGTCACTCCCCGTCTGTGCTTTCAATGTATTTCTGCTTTGAGTACCACTGATGGGGAGCTGTCAGGTCTGTGAATCACACATCAATTGTTGAGACATTATTTTAAGGATATTTATGAGTGGAAGGGGTGGTTTTGTTGAAAACAACTGAGGGGATAATTATTTATTAATAGATCCTATTTATAAGTCATTGTCAGGTTTTGTGGAGCTTAACACGCGGTTAGTCAGAGTGGCAGATAGCGAGAGGGAGACAGAGCACAAGTTCCGGTTTGGCGAAAGGACCAGCCGGGCGTCAACTTGTTACGATCACCTATTTTTCAGTGTTATCCCTAGTCTGGCATAAGTAAAAAAGTATCTTTCTTAACAATATAAGAAAAGGAGAAACATCAAACACTTTATTTCCTTTACGGAAAAGGTAACTGAAAAGGGTTAGCAACGACATGACTTAGTTCAGCTTATGAACTCACTAAATAGCTAAGTTATTTTAGTAAATAATAAATCCATGACTAATTGCATCCTTTCTCTTTATAGAAACCTCCGGTCAACTTAAAGTGTATAATTGCTGCTGTCATCAAACCAGAACTTTGCCCCATCATCTGTACGCTTTCCCCTTTTCTCAACGGCTCGCCTTTGTCGACACTTCACTTGCAGCCGACATTTTTACGCTCTTCACTTTGGCCCCAGCAGAAGCTGAATCCGAACCAGAAGGAGGAGAGTCCCTTCTTGGCTTTTCACGTCCGAGACAGGCCAGACGGCAGGATTGCCGCTGACGGCGACAATTTTAGCGCGGACAACCGCTGAGCAACTGTCGAGAACGGAGCAAGAAAAGGAAAGCCAGGGAAAGGGCGAAGCGGACCTTAATAGGCAGATCCCTCCCAGCGGGGGTGACAAGGCTAGGCCAGGGCCAACTAGCAGCGAACATCGCCATTACCATCCATGGAGGAGTGTTATCTGCCGGCACTCAGTTGCCGTTGCCGATTCCCATATCTGGGCATTCCCAGTCAGCCAGCCGCCTCCCCCCAACCCTTATCAAAAGTCAGTCAATGCCGCACACACACACACAGAAGGACGCTGCGGATGGGGAGAGACACCCAAACAAACAGCTTCATCCTGACCTGCTGGCCTAGAGGACGCATCAAGTGGGCGGCGAGAGTGAGGGTGGCTTGCTCTTTTCGTCCTGCTCGTGCTCCGGCTCCTGTTACGATTCCTGATTTTGTTTGCTGCTGAATTGGCGCTGAGCAAACAACTTCCTTATCGGGACGATACACGCCGCCGCCAGATAAACACGAGTGACGCATGTGCAGCAGGAGCAGCATCAATGGCATCACCAGGAGCAGCGTCACCAGCAGCAGCATCACCAGCAGCAGCATCAGCAGTTACAGCAGCAACAACGTGTCATTCATTGTTTAAAATAAAAATTAATAATTCAATTATGCGTCAACAGCCAAGGCAAACATTGCTCTCTTGTTTGCTCGCCTTCCTAGGCACAGAGAAAAAATTGCCTTCCCCAGGAAATAAGATCTGAGAGATAAGAACTTCTTTTAATTTAATAAAAAATTTAATATAAATAATTTACAGATAAACCTTATAAATCTTAGACCCTCTGCCGTTGGGACAAAAAAATAATATTATAAAAGGAAATACAAAACCATTTGTTACTTAAAGATAACCCAAATAATGGGTAGTATTTAAAATTATAGAAAATAAAACATCGTAGACATTTATGTAATATAATTCCAGTTATTTCAGAATCTCAATTATATTTTAATGAACTATATAAAATAGTGAAACAAGACAGAAATATATCCCGGAAACTGAAGTCTGTGTACCCTTTCAGTTTACATTTGGATAATGAAAATCGATCTTAAATAAGTTAAAAATGTATTAATTTCATTTTGAAAGCTTTTCTCTGCTGGTTAAATCTGCATATTACATTAAAAATTTAAAAAATTTAAAAACAAAATTCTGGAATTTTTGACAATTTTAATGATGTAACCCCTTATACAATTTTGAAAATTTTAATAAAAATTTTTGTCTGCCATTTATGGCTAGATCGACTAGGCTGTTGGTGCTGATCAAGAATATATATGTTTTAAAGGGTCGGAAATGGTTCCTTCACTAGGTTCAAAACTTTTCGCTAATATTATAATATACTGTAAGGTCAAAACGATCAATGTGAATAAAATACATATAACAGAAAACATATGATGCCACGATCACATTCTTTTATGTCTGAGACCTTCAATTTACAGCTAAATGACCCATAAATTTTTTTTTTAATATTTTTTTTTAATATTTCCTGAGTGTATATTTATACATTTTTTGCGACTGGCCATTTGGGAGCGGACTTTTGGACAGAAGCTGGCCCGGTCTGGTCGCAGCTGCTGCCTGCCGATGTATGCCACTCCAAATTGCCGTGATTTCATTCAATTTGTCGCAGCGGCAGCGACAGCAACAGCAGCAACAAATGTTGCCACTTGCCCGGCAGCGCGGCCCAAAATTGTTTTCGTTTGCTACGTTCCATGAGAATGTTCCTCGGCTCGGCTCTGCGCTCTCTCTTTTCCATTCGCTTGTGCGAAATGCGCATAAAAAAATGCTGTGTCCAACGCCCACAACCACCCAGCAGCTTCCCCTGGTTTTTCCGACCCTCTCCCTTCCCGGCATTTCCCAGTCCAGAGTCGCAGACTACGACGACGACGACGTCGTCAGGCTGGTGTGCCAATGCACAATTGTTGTTTGTATGAGAAAATCTCGCCTAATGGCGTTTTACATTATTTGCCGCCTGATGCTGCTGCTCCGTCGAGGATGAGGATGAGGAGCACGACGACGTCGCTGCCATTGCCAACTGCTACCAAGTGGCAGTAGTAAAAGAAGCAGGCCAACTCCTCCTGTCATGCCTCCCAACGCCCCATGCCCAGGATTTCCCGGACTCGGACCCCAGTTCGAGTGCCAAATATTCCCACTCCGCCCCGCCACGTTCGAGAGTTTGTGGTTTAGGGTGCTTGGGTTTTCGTTTGTGGCAAGTTTTCCTCGAGCAAATTCGAGGAAATCCAAAGCGAGGTGGGGCGGGCGGTCGCCGGACAAGATGAATGGCCACTTATTGGCCAAAAGCGGGTTTTGTTTAAATTGTGGTGGTCAATTTGTACGGAACGTATTGAAACGTCTTCGCAGGCGTAGATTGATGGTGCCACCAGATGGCCGCTGCTGCTGCTCCTGCTGCCTGGATGGGTATGCATGAGATGGCGATGTGATAGATATGTCAATCGGTTGCTAATTACTATGAGGAAGGGGTCTTACCAACTAGATCTGGAGAGGATGTGCATTAGGAAGGGAGAACTATGTCAAGTGCGTACTGAGTGGTGCAGGGATTATCTTTAAATATGAACTTATCATGACTTTTATTCTTTAAAGAGAGATAAATAAGATCCTTAGGAGAGCCATCTGATATTTTATAAAATTTTTCTAAACATATCAAGTGACTCTATCACCTAATATTAATATTTATGTTTTAAAATTAATCCCTAAAAATTCCATCATATTATTCCAGAGATTATAATATTTTTCTGTGATAATTATTATATATCCTTATAGATTATTCCCGTAATAATAGTGTAAAAGAACACTTTACCTATACTGATCTCTTTTAGTTTAATAATTTCCTGTAACCAATTGCCACAAATCCCCTTTCATCCTCCATATTTAAGCCTGCACCCCATATCTCTTATGTTTTTCTGTTACTCCCAACTCCTAATGGTATTGCAAACTGATCTCTTAAACCCACCGATATCCGCCCATTTCCAATTGGAGCGGCATCTGCGGATCCCTCACAGAAACTAACATAAATCGACTCTAATTTGCTCGCCTTACTCCGAAGTTTTCCCTGGGGGAACCAGGGACTAAGCATTTGACATGGTGTGAACACGAGCATAAGGGCCTTTTCAGAGGGGGAAACTCAAAGGGAAAGGGAAAGGGAAAGGGCCAGGGAAACTCGAAAAGGGGGTAAGGAAAAGCCAGCAGCAGAGGCGGGCTGGAGTGTGTGCACAATTGGTTGGCAATTTATTTAAATATCGGCACGCAGTTGGAAACGCAATGCCAACTGGAATGCCAAGGCAGTGGAAATAAATGTGAAACAGCGCAGAGACGAGAACGAAACAAGCTGCTGCCAAAAAGGAATTTTTCAGCTGCTGCCTCGCCAAGGGGCAGGGGAAGGGGAACAGAGGCAGGGGCCTGAGAGCAGCAGCTGATGTTAATAGCCCAGCGGGCCAAATGCCGGCGACAGCAGCAGCAACAACACGAGCAGGCGAGCGAGCGTCTGGCAGTTGTTGCCTCTCGATAAGCCAGCGGCAAGGGAAACCCAAGCGAGGCGAGCAGCCGGAACAGCTGTTCCATCTGCGACTGCGCAGGCGCCTCGAAGGCCCCGAAGACCAAGACCACGACGGTGACGACGAGGTACGAGCCGAAGCCGGAGCTACCTGGTCGCTGGGCTGCTCTCTCACAAACAAACCCAACTTTCGACTGGTCGGACGTCCCTCGGTCGCCGTCGCAATCCGCATTCCGACTTCCGCGTGTATCTCCAGCGCGCCATTCGAGATACTTTCGCATCCGTTCATTCAGAGTCAGTCAGTCGCCTGGCATTGCTCCGAGATGCCGGTTCGCGTGTCGCGCTGCTCTCGCCGCCTCCGATATTATGGTTCGATAGTAAACAACAGCCAGCAGCCAGCGGTCGCGAAGTACTAAAGCCCTCGCAAGTGACTCGAAAATGCAACTCAAGAACTAAACAAAACCAAAGCCAGCAACAGTTAAGCCAGAAATCCAAGAAAACGTTAGATATCAGCCAAAAACCCAGGCCAAAATGGTGAGTATCTCGGTGATATGTCAGCCGAACTGAGTGCTAAACTAAAAGTGTTTATCTCAACTAAAAACTATACAGATTGTGGTGGTAAATCCAAAATATTGTGCAGATGCAGCCAGAAATAAAGTGAATGCTGAGTCCATGCAAATGGTATCCCAGAGATGCTGCGTATGAGCCATGGCCAACACATGTTGATTGCGGCCAGCTGTCTTTTGCCACTCAAAGTGTCTTTGGCCTTATACAGTACAGATACAGTGCGGATACAGAGACAGACATGGAAACAGACACAGATTCAAGTACAAATACACAGCCACAAATCCAGATATATATGCAGATCTGACGGGCCAGGAGATAGCTGCTGGTCGCATCTGTTTTTTATTTGCTCAAGCAAATTCGGCGAGCACAATTGCAGATACAAATTCGTTTGTCAAGTGCTCAAATAATAGTTTAAGGCGAGCACAGACACACACTGTGCACGGTTCGGGGGGAATCTCGTCGCTTTCCCTCTGCTTTGTCAGTTTCACGTGCGAAATTATAAATTATTTGCCCTCTTTTTGCCGCATTTCGGCAGCAGAAGGTGGGGCCGGGGAGCGGCGGGCCGGAAGCAACATCCACACTGGCTTTTTGGTCCATGACTTTGGCCGTCGCCGTCTGTTTCTGATGGCCTTGTGCGCCCGCGTTCCCAACAGAAACAGAACTTCCAACTGCAAATAATTGCAGCTGGCTGCCATGTGTCGCCGCGCTTCTGGCGCTTCCACCGTCTGTCGATTCCATCTGCTTATATCCGTATATATCAGTGGTCGAGAGCAAAACCCTGCCGGCTGCTGCTGCTGCTGCAACAGCCTCCAAAAGAATCGGAAAAATCAGGGAAGCCCACGGCCAGATGTGGGCCTTTTTTTCCCTGCCGAAACTTTATTGTTTATCGTCGTGGTCTTAGGAAAGAAAAGGGTTGAGGGGAAAATGGCAATTTTAAGGCTTATTTTATGACATGTTCGGATTTACAATGGGAAGGAAGAACAAATCAGAAAGGTATTTGATCAGTTTGATATTTTTCTAAGTTAAAAAAATTAGGAAATATAGCGTTTGGCTTAGAAATAAATCTTGAGAAATTAACAAATATATTTAATAATCATGATATGATTAAGTATGATATTTGTATATGATAAATTGATAAATAATTAATTATTAAATTTTGGTAATATATTTGCTTTCAAATTCAGACCAAACATCAGTCAAATTTTATATTTCTTATCAATATTTAATATACAGGTGGTATAAAAAAATAGTTTTAAAAGAGATTTGTATGCCAATAAATGGCAAAATTTCCCTACGATCCTCTGTTATTTTTCTAAAATTGAAAATTCTCTTAATACAATTTATATTCACACTCAATACCCAGCCCTGTCAATAGCAATATAAATATTCTAAAATGCCACTTTACACTTGATTGGAATTATATTGCCCATACCATAATTATCGGCTAAGGATCGGCACATTCTCGGGGTTAACTGCTCCGAGACCTGCTTGGTGACTCAGCCTGGAAATCACCTGGTCGATCTGGCCTTCGGTGGCAGCTGTTGCAGCTGATGATCGGCGGGGAGTGAGAGCCAGAGAAGCCGCAGGGGGATGCGAACAGGAGTGAGGCCAGCTGCCTTTTGGCCTTTTGTCTTCTCTGCCTTTTTTTTTTCTTCTTTTCTCCTGACCCGTCGTCAGTCGTTGTTGTTGTTATTGTTATGGCCATTGCTATTGCGGTTGCTATTCCATCTCGGCCATCTCTCGCCATCACACCGACTCCTCTTCTCGGCGACGGCGCTGTCATTGGCGTGACACCTGCATAAACATTTTAACAGCTTGTAGGCTCAGGCCGCGGTCTGTTTTGTGTTTTTCCATTTTTTCCGCCGCTCACAAAACAACGCAGTGCCACCGCAAAAAAAAAAAAAAAAAAAAACAAAAAAGAAGCGAAAACGTCTTTGGAGAATTTGCCCTAATTAGGGGTTGGACTAATTGATACCCAGTTTGGCTGCTTGATCAACACTAAGCGATGGGTATAGGTCGATAATTCTTTGCTCAAAATATATGGTTATTGTAATTACTCTGCATTCAAATTTGTTAAATATTATTTTCAGGTCATTGAAAAACTATTCGTGGTGTCTTAAGAATCTGGTATAGTAAAAGACTTTGTAAAAGCCAAAAGGCCCTTGAAGATCACTTAAATAGGCATAGTTGTATTTGAAAGCCATTGAAAAACTATTCTTTTTAGTGTCCTTACCAACTGGAAAAGTAAATAAATATTGGCAAAATTAGAAGGTCCCTGAAGATCACTAACATAGGGTTGTTCTGCCTGAAGATAAGCAATGATCTGATTAGTGAGTAGGTACTTACATCTTATTCAATTTTTTTCTTTATTATGCTTAATAATAAACCAATTTAGGCTTAATAAAAAGCATTATCAGTTCACAAAAATCTATAACAAACAACATTAAAATGAGGTCCTAAAATGGTCTACTTACCGGCTCGTGCCTAAGTGATTTGCCCTCCAAGCGTTGGCATTTCGAATGCCTACAACTGGACAGCTTAATTGGGTCTAGCAAATAGATCGAATATATATCAGTTCAGTCTGCATTCCAATTAGTGTCAGCAATTTAATTTTTGTTTTGGCCGGTGGGCAGCTCGCTCCGCTCTGCTCAGCTGGGCCGGGCCTTGTCTAATCAGTAATCAGCGGGCAATCAGGCGTTCAACAAAGTTCTATTAAATAATGCATTGGGCCCACACACACACTCGGGGCATGGGGTTAGGCTTCGGAGGCGGTGCCTCTGGTTGCCGGTTGCACATGGTGATTGCATTTAAAATGGACAGCGTCGAAAAAGGCCAAAGTTATTAGCGTAATAGTCGACGACAACAAACACACACACGGCCATTGCGGGAGAGAGTACCTTGCGGAGCAGGTGAAAATGCACATGACAAGTGCAGCTGTTGGCATCAAATTAGTCCCGGCCACATGTGCCCGCCGCCCTTCCGCCGCCAAAATCCCAACCGTACACCCAGTGGCGGCAATCCATCAAGGGCTCAATCAATCATTAGCACGGCAAACTTTGCCGCACAGAGGCAAGGAGGCAAAAAAATAAAAAGAGCGCGCTGCTTGGAGAACGGAGGAAAAGCCAAAACAAACAGAAAAAACTTTGGATTTTCACACCTTTTGCAATTAAGATGCCGACTCTGGCCCCCTAGACGACATTGACTAATGAGACGCCATTTTGTTTGCGGCCTGGGCCAGCTGAGCCAACAGACAACATGGCGACCGGAAATAAGTCAATTTGCTTATTAGACTGACACGACCGAACCGGGTGGCAGCGGCAGCGACAGCGGCAGCAGAAACCGAAGCCGAATGGAAAACCCTGCTCAAAGCTCAAACGCAAACATTGCAAACTCCCAAAGAGATGGTTCTTTCGAGGGGTGGGCCAAAAAAAGCAAACAAAACAAAGCGTAGTATAGAGAGAGAAATAAAAAGAAAACCAGAAAGCCAAAAAATCGCGAAAAGTGTCACACACAGAAAAGCAACTAACGGTTTTCCTTTCCCAGAATTCGTTTGTGTGTGCTTGTGTGTGGCTGCATACGCTTAATCGAAAAAGTCAAAAACAAAATTCGGTGTCGCTGCCGCAACGCTCGCATCCTGTTTTCCTACTCCTAGTTCTTCTGTTCGCCTGGCTGCCTTCCTTTTCCACCGCTTTTCCGCCTTTCCCCTCGCTGTGGCTTTTGCCACTGCCAGCGAAATTGTTGTCGCTGCAAGTGGCAGCTTATTAAAAAGACGTGGGCCACAGCGAAGCACAAAATGTTTTGGGGGCAAGCAAAAATGTCATAGGAGCGAAGCCAGCGCAAAAAAGGAGCGCTTTTTTTATGTAGAAACAATGGGGAAAATAAAGTCCGTTTGGCGGTTGGCAGGGATATATGTATATATTTATTTAGTGGTTAGAAATAGTAGCTATTGCCTGATTGCTTCCTGTGATTTCAACTAACCCAGTTATGCCATTTGGAGGGTATTATAATTTTAGGGACGGAAGGAGTCATTTCCGACCCTATAAATCATATATATTCTTGATCAGCAAAGACAGCAGAGTTAATCTGACATGCCAGCTAGAAAAAAAATTTTTAATTTTTTTTTTTGAAAATTTTATAAGGGGTTAGTTACATCGTTAAAAATGCCATAAATTGACAATAATTTTAATTTTTTATAATTTTGTAACTGATATGCAGATTTTATAAGCTAACAAAAGCTAGCATAGAAAAGCTTTCCAAATGGAAATTAATGCATTTTTGGCTAAGTTATGATACTTTCTAGTTTCGGTTTTCACAAAAAATTATGATTTTAAAATAACGATCTAAACTCCATATTAAACGCATATTAACACTTAAAAGAGGATGAAGGCAAATATCATATACATTTTCAATGTCATATATATTTAATTAACTTAAATTCTAAACATTTAAAGAGGGTTTAAATCCATAAAACTGTAAAAAAAATGTACTTTTAAAGAATTTTAAACTTTATGTTATCTTGTTAAACTAATAAAAACTAGAAGAGAAGAACTTTCCGAATTAAAATTAGGGCTTTTTGCCTTTGGTTCAGTGAAATTCAGCTCCTGATCAAAGTACAATGTAAGGATATCTAAACTTCAAACTCCCTAAGTTAGCTGCTTTTCTAATTATTTTATATATTATAAAAATACTTAGGGAAATTGTAAATCAAAAATATTTAACAACAATTTACAACTTAGCTAATATATTTTATATATTTTTAATATTTCCAAGTCATAAATTTAAAAGGCACTAATGTAAACATTTTTTTTTAAACATTAAAGTATTTTCTTAGCAGTTCAATTCGTTTTCCAAAAGTTCAAGTAATTTAATAGTAAAATATACTATTCCCTTTGTGATTTTTTGCTGCAACTAATGGCTAGAAATCTGGCCCCAGAAGTTTAGTCAAATGGGAAACACTTTTCGTATCGCCATCCATTTCAACGTCTTAACCAGTGACCTTAGCCCACCACCCCTTAAAAGAGAAAGAAGCACCACCCAGGCTTAGTGCCAGCTGCAATCCTTAGCCCGCTGCTCGCTTATGTTTTAAACATTTAGCCGGGACAAAAAACACTCGTGTCCACGAGGACCGCGTGTCCAGTACAATCGCAGAATCCCAGAAACGCAGACGCCGTTCCCTGGCAAGCTACCAAAATGCTCCTCAGCTCCTGCGCGTATTTGAATTGAATTTCGCCAGGCGGTGCGACATAGCTCAGCCCTAAATCTCCAGCCGCAGACGGGACTGAGGAGGGGAGTGGGACTGACCTTGTCTCACACTCGCGCACACACACACTCACTCCCGGAGACTCCCAAGAATGCCATACAGCCTCTAGAAAAGGGGCGTTGGGTAGAAACGACAGCCGAGCAGCTGGCACAGCTGCCGCAATATTTCTTGCGCCAGATGAAACACAGATGATGCCGGCGGCGACCAAGTGGCAGCAGCTGCCCCAGCCCCTCCTGCCGCTGCTCCGCGCCCCAGCCACACTCCCTTCTTGTAACTTGTCAGGACACAGTTGTTTGAGCTGCTGCCTCGAGTGTCTGCAACAGATTTGTGCCAAAAAAAGAACGAGTGGAAAAACTCAACAGGACTGGTGCTGCTGCAGGGGCCAGTGTTGCTCGTGTATCCATCGATTTGTGCATTTGGATCGGAGTCTAGGGGATGATTATCTCATCCCTGACATAACCAGGCCCCAGCCAGTGGCAGTGCCAGCGCCGTTGCCTGCTGCACCTGCTAATGGCCCTGGCTCGTGAAGAAGGTGAGCCTCTCTTATTAGACGTGCCACAGCCGCGCACAGGTGCAGCAGTCGGGGCCATCAAAAGCACCTGCTGTCATTCGCAATTTTTAATTGAAAACGCCAGCGGTTGCTGCTGTAGCCGCCGCTGCTCCTGCTGTCTAGTGCAGACCTGGCCAAAAGACATCAACGACGACACGTGCCAACCATGTGTTGCCTCACTTTAAATAAAAATTGGATAGGATCATTTTTAAGCCTGAAAAGTATATAGTTGGTATAAAGATACCTCTTATAATGTAATCATATATAAATATTAAAATATTTTAGCAGAGTCTCGAACGTATTTAATTTTCCTCTTAAATATTTTACCTTCAACATATTTACCCATTGTTTTCCTGAGTGCATTTTCTTGGCTGCTGCTGCCACTGGCAGACAAGTTGGCTGAAAAACTTGAATAGCGTCACGTGCTGCAAGGCTGGCAGAATGATTTTCCAATCAGACGAGAACAAGCGCCGGCAGCCGTGGCAGCTGGAAAATCTTCAATTGCCGAGCACGTTGGGAAATTGCATTCAGGCAGCGCGCCGCAGGAAGAGAAGCAGCATCAGCAGCAGAGTAGCTGCAACAGCAACATGGGCAGCTGGCGGCCATCAGCTGCTGGCTGTGGCATAATTGGGATGCCTAAATACGTTTTGCGGGCAACATGTGGCAGCCAAATGTTCTCCAGTATTCATTCCCCCTCGTGGCCGTGGCACTCGCCACGTAAAGCAGTTCGTATTGGAAATAAAACAGACCATAAAGCCGATTAAGCGCGACACTCGTTCAACTGTTTTTCCCCTGTAGTTGCTGCTGTTGATGTTGCTGCTGCTGCTGCTGCTGCTGCTGCTGATGTTGTTGCTGTCCTGTGACAAGCCATTATCTTATTATGCCTCACACACACTGGCTGCAAATGAAGGGTGAATCAAGGGGCGGGCCAGGGGGGTGTGGCACGTGCGGCGAGTAGTGCAAAAATGTTGGTGTCACAGCCCGGCCTCCCCTCCTCCGCCTCCTGTTGCTGACTGGCAGAGCCACTGTGTGTGTGAGGTGTAATTTAAAATGACGCCAATGCTGCGGCACGTTGCCAACAGACACACACAGACACTCTGGCAGACGGAGAGGCGCTTAGCAAATAGTTGACGAGGGTTGCCGCTGAAGTTTCCCCAAAGAGTCGCCCAATTACGTAATTTTATAGCAGGCTAATGATGGTAAATTAAAGGGTTTTCAGCCTTTTATTGAATTAGTTTTGCTTGAGCGAAGGATTTAGATGGTAAAGTGAATAAGAGAATGATTTTAATACAATTTAAATCTCTCTTGCTGGGAATTAAAGAGAATTTATAAAGATACGATTTTTAGGAAGTTTTATAAAGTAATTAAATTTAGGAAAATATTATTTCAAGCCTCTTTTTCCCTGCACGATAACCTTGACCCTTAGTGTATAATAAAGACTAGATCCAGACAGTCTACTCAATCCCCCCAAAACTCACCAATTTACAAGCTACAAATAATAATTAAAATTACAGCTCTCTTTGAACTTTGGCTCACGCATCGATTTCCGAAACCTTAAAGCCTAGTAAGCGCTTTGGCACATTTCTCACAGCACATAGAAAAAACCATAATGTTCGAATGGCTATAATTGTCGGCGCTTAGTGTATAATTAAGCACCCGGCATCGCCCTTATCGGAGGACCCACAGCTGTTAATGCTAATTACCCAACCCCGGGAACTCCTCGCGCAACCCGTTCTGCTCCTTTTTTCGCCGCCTCCGCCAGCATACATTTGTAGCTCCATGTGTAATGAAGCAGCTGACGCAGCAAGTTGCAAAAAGTTTTAACTGTAAAACACTCACACACTGGCGCTCCGGCAGGGAATCGGTCTCGGGCTCTGATGTTGCTGCTGCCGCTGCTGCACAGGTGTCGTCGCCAGTAATCCCTCCCAGCAGCGGGAGCAGCAGCGGCAGGAAGCAGGAGCAGTGGCGCCACTTGCGCATAATGACGCACAATGCGGAGTCCGCAATACAAAGTGCCCTGGAGTTCCATGGTTCGAGGTCCGAGGTCCAGTTGGTTGTCATTCGCACACACACACACACACATGTGGCAGGAGGCGGGCGGGAGCGGGGGGTCAGGAAAATGGGCAGCTTACCGGGAAAGCACATGCAGCTGTGCTGTGATTTTCCAACCTCTCCCGGCTCCCGGCTCCCGCCTCCCCTCATTCACGGCTGCTGTTGCTGGCCTTCAACCCTCATTCCCACGGCGCGTCTGTTGTTGTTATTTCAGTTGGCGCGCCTTTTCGCTAACCACTCTTCGTCCTGCGTCCTTCGTCCTGCGTCCTGTGGCTCCCAATCCCCCCTGTTCTGTGTGTGCTGGAGTGTGTTTTTGTTAGCAAAAGGGATAAAAGTATAAAATGCTTTGCTGTGTGTCCAGCACATGGCTCGCAACCGGCACGCCCCCTCGCCTGGCCCACAAAGGAATTAAATGAATGTCGCTTAAAATTCGTCCTTTTGTTTTTTATGATCTTTGCCAGCCTAATTGAAAATTATGCAGTGAAAATTGTATTCTGCGATTGCCATTCATTTGTCAAATCGCGGGTTAACAGTGGCTGGAACTTCGAGGGTGGAAAAACTGAGGACAGGGGTGAGATATGCCAGAAGTTGATAAGAAATAGATATTGAGATTAGGAAATTCTTAAACTAAGCTTAAATTAGCTCTTTTGATTGGGAAAAATACCAAGCAACCCTCACAAATCTCTAGCGAGTAAGGCCTTGATATATATTTCTTCCCCTTTTACCAACATTTTCTTTCCTAATTCTAGTTACTTTATTAACCTTAACACCCTTCAGATCATGGCACTCAACCATTCTGATAAAAATATGGCTAAAATCTATCGAAATAATCAAATCAAAATGATTTTCCTTTAGTTTCGACTCTTATTATAAATCAGCAGCTGGGCCGCCCCGACCCACTGTGGCGGGCTCCGCTTAAATAATTACTTTCCTCTTGGCAATTTCGCCTGCAGCCGTCGCAGCCTCAGTCCCAGCCTCAGACCCAGCCTCCGTCTCCTCCTCCGCCTCCCACATTCACGGATTCTGGCGCTGTTCGGGCTCCGGCCTCGGCTTCAGCTTCAGCTGGCCCAAGTTTTGTGGGAAAAACTTCTGCGGGCGACATTTTCCATTTTGCTGCGATGGAAGCTTGCGAGGCTCTTCCAGCTCTTTGAAGTGCTTGCCTTACACACAGCCAGCGCCGGAAGGGGGCTGGGTGCTCGGTGTCCATGGAGGAGGAGGCAGCCGGGGGCACTGGGGGCGCCTTCTGGCGACGACAGGCGACAGCTGCTTGAGCGACAACGACACGGCTGCTCCTGACATTTGATTCATTCGTCATAGCCAGGGCCAAAAGCGGCAGCTGCTGGCTCGGTTCGGTACGGTTCGGTTCGGGGCTATTAAGTGAGTCAGAGACCCAGGCAACCTCCATACCCTCCTCCTCCTGCTCCTCCTCCCTTTCCTGCTTACAATTACGCTCACCTGCCGCCTTTCACAAACACTTGTTGTTCGCCGTCCCCCTGAAAACATCCCACTCTCCTCCGCCTCTGCGTCCGCCTCCGCCTCACGCATGTTTTTGTTTTTTGCAAACTGCTCTGGAAAAGACCTCGCAAAAACAGTTGTCAAGTGCTCAGCCCGGGATGGGTTCAGCCTAAGATCTGGGCCTGGACTTTCCCAGCGAAGGGGCCCGGGTCGTCATTAGTCGGCAGCTGGCGGCGTGTCAAGTGTTTGTTTTTAATAGAATTTCATTTGCGGCATTTGTGTGTAATTTCGCTCTGATGCCAAACAGCTGCGGCAACTGATGAGCGGCAGTGGGGCTGCCACAGGCCCGGGACCCGAGACCCCCACTCGATTGTAAATATTGCTAGCCGGCCGCGACGATTGACTTTAAACAATTGCTCTAAACATTTCTTGCACCTCCGCGAAAATAAAACAGCAGCAGTGGCAGGAGCAGCAGAGATTGATCGAAAACATGAATGAAAACGAACAGGTTTACATTGCCTGTGCCTGTGCCTGTGCCCGTGCCCCTGCCTTTCGCTTTTCCTTCGTGTTCTTCTTGTTGTTTTTCCCCCGCCTTGTTTACGCAGAGGCACGGCAAGCTGCACAAACTCCCACAGTCCGCAAAGGTATTTACATATTTTAGTGATAAAAATCAACACAAAATGCTTCCCCTCATGCGAGGTGGACATGAGCGAGTCCAGGTGGGGTTGAGCCCAGAGTGCGGAGTGCTGGGTGACCGGAACTCCCCGACTCCTCCGACCCGGCCAAGTTCGAACTGCGGGGTAAACAGGAAATGCAGTTGGCGAGTCAATTAGCAAGGCTGCTGCCCCGCCTTCCTTCGACAGAAGCGTGAAGATTTCCCAATGGGGAAAATTCATTTAGTTGGGGCGCCTCGAATAAAAAGTTCCTCAACTCAATTACCGAACAGGTGTCGACGGCGTGTGGACTGTTGGCAGCTGTCGGTGCTCTTTGCCTGAAAATTGTTTTAATTTTTTTCTTCCTATTTTCGTAGGTACCCAAAAATCCAAGGAATTTTGTTAAAATTTGTAGGAATTCTGAGAATTGAAAATAAATTAAAATTAAATGTCACGGAGGCAAATTAATCCTCTAAATACAAGGGGGATTAAAGGAAACTTATGAGCTTATAAGTGTATTGAGATATATATCCCCCGTATTTAAAAGAATTTGTATTTATTTTAACACTAATTATTTGGATAACTGTTTAGTTTAAGTGGGTAAAAACCAAGCAAATTTATATAATAATAGTCTCTGTTTTAGAAACAGTCTTTACAACTAGTAGCAAAGAAGTTTTAGAAACCTCACAGTACCCTAGTGATCATTGTACTTACTCAACCAGATAAAACCTTGAGTTTTACAACGTTCAATTAAGGCCTTAATATAATAAATCTATTGTTGTATCGCTGTCTCTGCATTTCTGAGTTTTCTGCACTTAAACCTCTTAAAAATCGAAAGCAATTTGGCCAAATTAAAGCGGCAGCTGTTCTTTCTTCTTCGAGACTCGAACAAAGAACGAACCAAGGTCTTGTTTCGCCGCCGAGTGTGTATTTGTGTGCTGGCGCGCCCAATTTGCATGTCAGACAACCATTTAATCAAATTGAAATCAAATAAGTTGAAAACATAATGTGAGAACTTTGTCACTTGATGTTTTTGTCTATTGCCCGCCGCTCTGGGACTCTGGGAACCTGTGCAGTCTGCCTCGGAGGGGGAATATTAGCTGGGCGTGGGGAAGGGGACCACCCACCCGTTCCTAACCGATTTTCTTGACTAACTATTTTCCGACCTCTTCCAGATGGCGCTCGACGGCAAGGCGATAATTAAGGAGGAGATTACCGACAAGGACGCCTACGACGCAGCAGCAGCGGCGGCAGTGGCAGCAGGTGCGGCACTGGCAGTAGCCACCGCAGCTGTCCAGGCTGTCCAAGTGCCGCCCGCGTCATCGTCTTCGTCATCGGCGGGATCAGCGTCAGCGGCAGCAGCAGCAGCGGCGGCCTCCAACAACACAGCAGCGGCAGCTGCCACAGCGGCAGCAATTAGTCGCAGGCTTAAAGGTAAGTGAAGCATGAATCAAGGCGCAGGCACAGAGGGAAAAATATGGGTGCAAGATGAGGTTCGTGATCAGAAGAGGGTGTGGTGAAGTTATTACAATAAATGAGAATTTAAATTTATATAAATAAATTAATACATAAATAAAATATTAAAGGATATATTGTCCAAACTAGCTTCATTCTGGACTCACATCTTGTGTTCTGTCATAAAAGCCTTCTAAGGTTCTTGGGGAATTACCCCTATCAAGCTCTTGATAATCTATTATTTAGACTATACCTTAAAATCTCTGTTAAAGGCCTTTATTTGTGTTGAAAATCCTCAATTCTTACACTGTACCTTCACTGGTGTGAACTCCAGCAGCTGTGTGTGTCCCCACAAGCACTTTAAATCGTTACTCCGGAGAGGAATCTCCGGATACAGAGAGCCTGTATCCTTCGCATTCCAGCTTAAACTGCACATCAGAGCATTGGAAATTCGTTACTTTTTAAATGGTTTTCCGGGCAGAGACCACAGCCCACAGCCAGAAAGTTCCCCGAAATTTGCGAATGGAAAAGGCCAAAAGCATTTTGCTAGTTTTCACCCCGCATACCCAAGCACAAAAAAAAAAATGAGGCAAAGAGGGGAAACCGCTGCTGGCATTGTTCCCAGGAGCAGCAGCCCGCACGCAGACGAGCATTTCGTTGCCTGCCTTTGGGCGCCCCTGCTCTCGGCGGTCGTGGCTTTGATTGGCGGTACCTGTGCCGGTTCCCAGGCAAATGATGTGTGGCCCAGCATTTAAGTCGCTCAATTTTCTTTCCTCTCGCCGGCAATTAGCATTTTCCCAGCGTGAAGGGTGAGGGCGAGAGCTGATTGGATGCCGATTTGCCTCTTTCAAGCCGAGCTGCGGGAAGGCAACTCTCTAGCGCCCACAGCTCGTCCAGCTCCATCCCCTGCCGCTGTTGATGATAATCAGAAGCAGTGCATGATGAATATTTGCCAAAATGATTGTTTTCCCAAATGACTATGCCAGCAACAGCAATGACAGCAGCAGCACCAGCAGCAGCAGCAACAACAAACTAAACTTGCCAACGTTTCGTTTTGTGCGCTCGACTGCAATCTATGGGACGCAGCTGTGCAAATTCTGTTGCCCACATATACACAATCACAGAGGAGGCACACACTCACACACAGCAAGGAATGTACAGAGAGAAAAATCGCCGAGTTTGATAAGAAGTATATTGTTTTGGGGAAAGTAAGCTAAGACTTATTGAAAGACCAGAAGGAAACTTATAAAATTAGCTGAGAAAATAATAGGATTAAGATATTAATAGTTGGAATATACTTTTCTAATTTCATTTATTGGTCAATCTCAGTTTAAAATAGTTAATAAAACTTATAAAAGCTGCATAATTTAATTTTAATAAATCAAGTTTTTAGATATGTTTCTTTACAAGGATCTAAAACCTTTGAGAAGAAGGAGATTTATGAAAGTTTTAATAGAGGTCTATTCAAAATTTAAAGACTGGCTCCACATAAATATTAATCTAATTACTATTAATAGTTTATTTATAATAAACTTGCTATATTTTTCTCTGCCTGCACTGAGACCATACCGTTAGCATGCAGGCTGGTCGAGACTGGGACCACGCTGCGTATACGTAACCTTAAATCGATGCCAGTGCTGGAGGGAGCTCATGATGCTGGCAAATGTTGGGCCAGCAGTTGGAACCTCTCACTCGCCAGCTCTCTCCTAGTCCCTCTCCCACCCCCCGTTGCACCGCAAAAAGTGGCCAACATTATGTTTTAGAAAATATGTGAATTGTCAACACAGAATTTCGTAAATAGTTTTTCGGTTTTGCGTGGGCTTTCTTGGTAGCAGCTGCTGCTCGGTCGCTCGGTCGCTCGGTTTCCCTGGGCGCACCAACTTTGGGTCAGTTGAGGTTTTCCCACAACAGGACCAAACCAAAACAAACCGAAACTTTTAAGCCCGGTCAAGTGCAATATTTTACAATTGTACACCAGGCAAGAGGGATGCGGGAATGTGGCAATGCCAGCCAATTAAGCCAGGAAAAAGGGGTTTCGAGTGGTGGGAACAACTGGGTATGGGATCAGGATGAGGATGGGAATGGGAATGGGGACGGGTACGGGGACCATGTGATCCATCATTGTCTATGTTTGGCGTTTGATAAGAGCCGCCGACGACTCGGTTGACTGATGTCTCCGGCCATCCATGTGCCTGCTCCGGCCCACGGAGTGGTGGGTATCCAGTGCGCCAGTGCCTGTGTGTGTGTCCCTTCGATTGGCATGGCGGTGGCGTGCCTGAATGGCTGTGAAAACACAGCCAGTTGCAGCTGTATCCACAATCATTATCACAAAAGCAAACCGTGCAGCAGCCGCACAGCAGCAGCAGTAGCAGCAGCAACAGTAGCAGCAACAGCAGCAGCGGCGGCAACATCAACTGACTGCCATTCCCATCGTCGTCGTCGTTGTTGTCGTCATCATCGTCCTCATCATCATGGTCATCAGCAGCATTCGCCACCCACAGTGTCTGTCAGCCACCCATCCGCACATCCAGCCAGCATCCAATAGCCATCAACCCGGCAACCCACACCCATAAACAATTTCCATTAGCTTGTGCAAACAAAGTTTGTGTGTGTTTGGCCATCGCAGGCGACAAGTGTGTCCTTAGCAGTTTTGGTTTTATTTTAAAAGCGAAGGGAAAACAATGGGAATTAAATACCTTTTGAGGAGAGTACCTTTGACAGAAAGAAAATAGTTAATTGTAAATTAGTTGGCACCTGGCAAGAGATCCTGATTAATGAACATATAATTAAAACAGACTTGGTTTCAAGAAAAAACACTTTAAAGGATAGTTAAATAAACAATTACCTTATCCTTTTTAGCTTAGAGAAAATTTATAAATTCTATTATTTTATAACTGACATTTATTTAAAGGATTTATATATTTGATATCCTTCTATATTATTCCTCATTGTCCTTCAATTAATTGTATTAAACCAATGTACCCTTAATAATCTATATATTATAATTTTGATAAATACATTTGTGAAAAGTAAAAACCAATTTAAAGGAATCCAAAGAGGATTCCTAGTAGTCCTAGTACCAAATCCCCCACTGACTCCTTTGTCGCCTGGTTAGTGGCTTCCCCAGCAGCAGCTTCTCCGTCCAGCTGCGCACTGCGGATTTGCGTTAAGCTTTTCATTTTTGAGCTACACCATCGCTCTGGCAGGATCATGGATGCGATAGGACAGCACGTACCGCAATGTGTTGTGCCCACTGCTCCTCCATCCAGCCACCAACATCCCCACCCGAAGCCGCTCCCTCGCTGGCCCAGCAATTAGTGCGTTATGTGGTGCTTGATTTGCTTGCCTGACTGGGCCGAAACCACAGCAGAGCAGCACAGCAGCACACTTCGGCCGGGCCAAAAATGTTTGCTAATTTATTTCCCATGTTCAAACAAATTTGTTAATGCCGGCAGTTGGTTGGTTGGCTGGCTAACTGGCTGGCTGACTGGATCTGTGTACTTGCCACTCCGGCCGGGCCAGTTCTGTGGGACAAGTGCTGTAGCTTGTTGTGGTCGGTGGCACATATATATTTCCGCTCCTCCCTGGGCTTTCGGCTAATGCATTTGTAATGCGCCCGGGCTGCACATCCTGTCCTCGGTCTCGAACTTGGACTTGCACTTGTTTCCCTTGTTCGCACTCGACATGCAACTAACAACCTGACTCTGCTCTCTCCCCCTTTCCCCTCTTAGCCAACAGCAGCGGCAGCAGCAGCAGCGGCGGGGACAAGAGCTCCTCCTCGTCCAGCAGCAGCAAGGACAGCAGCCACACATCCTCCAGCCGGAGCGAGCGAGAACGGGAGCGGGAGCGGGAGAGGGAACGGGATCGTCTCTGCCGAACTCCGCCGGACTCGCCGCCGGACAGCTCGCGCAGCCTGGCTCCCCGCTCGCCCCACTCGCCCTTGCAGCTCCACCAGCGACCGCAGCGCACGGCCAGCGTTTCCCCGGTGGTGAATGGCGGCGGCGTGGGTTCCTCGGGCACCTCTCCGACGCCCACACCGGGCGGACAGCATGCCGCTTCCCTGGCAGCCGCCGCCGCAGCCACAGCAGCAGCCCATGTGGAGCAGGCGCGTCTGGTGTCCAAGATGCGGAAGTTCCTGGGCGCCTTGGTGCAGTTTTCGCAGGAGCTCGGGCAGCCGGAAGTGAGTGAGCGGGTGCGAGCCCTGGTGCTTTCGCTCTGCTGCGGCAGCATTTCCGTCGAGGAGTTCCGACTGGCCCTGCAGGAGGCCATCAACCTGCCACTGCGACCGTATGTGGTGCCGCTCCTGAAGAACAGCATTGCGCTGGTGCAGCGCGAGATCCTGGCCATGGCCCGGGCCACCAACCAGTCCGCCCTGCAGTACGTCACCAACAACGAGCAGGCGGTAATGGAGTTCAGCCCGCACGGAGTGCCCAGTGCCGAGTTCGGAGACATATTCATCCAGCTGGAGGCGCCCACCTCCAACGGCGGCAGTGGCGTCTTCAAGCGCCGCTCCTCAGATTCCATGATGGAGCACGGTGGCCACAACGGGCTGCAGGAGTGGAGCGAGTACATGGCCAGCGGAGGAGCGGGCTATCCTCCGCCGCCCAGCAAGCGGCTGACCCTGCATCCCGGTCACTCGGTGGTCTACGGGGAGTATGGAGTCTCGGCTGAGGGTCTGCCCTCTGCGGCAGCCTTCCTCCAACGGGACGAGCGAGATCTACGGATGAGCGAAGCGCAGGCCAGGCATCCTGCTCCACCACAGCGCGCCGGAAATCCCAATCCCAACCCGAATCCCAATCCCAATCCGAATGCAGCTGCACCAGGAGCGGGAGCGGGTGGCGAGGAGGAGTGGAAGAACATTCACACCATGCTCAACTGCATCTCGGCCATGGTGGACAAGACAAAGCGGGCCATCACGATCCTCCAGCAGCGGGGCATTGAGCCCCAGCATCCGAACAGCGGCCAGGAGGTGACTCCGGCGGCCCTGGCCGAGCTGCGAAGGCAGACAGAGGAGAAGGTGGCCGAGTTCAAGCGGAATGCCGAGGATGCTGTCACACAGGTGGGTTTCGTTTTTTACAAGTCGAAGATAACTTTATTAACTACTTGATATTATGTTTTCTATTTTGCAGGTCAAGCGCCAAGCTGTCATCGAGATCCAAAGAGCAGTGGTGGCCGCCGAAACGCGAGCCGCGGAAATCATGACCCAGGAGCGTCTGCGCATGGAGAAGTTTTTCATGGAGATGAGTCGTCATTCCAGCGGCGAGCGAGATCTGGACAACAAGTCGCCGTCAATGACCAGTGCCCAGAATGTAAGTTTGCTTATTCCGAGAAGAAAACTTGGACTAATTAGTAATTAATTTCCATTAATAGGGCAGCAATCTGCAGCAGCAGTGCTGGAACTGCGGTCGCAAGGCCACGGAAACCTGCTCCGGCTGCAACATGGCCCGATACTGCAGCGCCTCGTGTCAGTACAGGGACTGGGATAGCCATCACCAGGTGGGTGTTCTATTATTTAGATTATTTATAGCAAAGCTTAAAAATATAAAGAGTTTCATGCTCTTAACTAAACTTCTAACTCACCTCTAACCAATTTTGTTTATGTTTTCCTTTCAGGTGTGTGGAAATTCGCGGGCCACTGAGCTGAGCGCCAAACATCTGCACTCGGCCAGCAGCCTGCGCAGCGCCATGGCCACCCGATCCCCACCCACTCCCAACTCGGCCGTTCATCTCCAGGCGGCGGCAGCAGCTGCGGCAGCTGCGGCTGCAGGTGCCCGTGAAGCGGTCAGCGCTGTCAGTGGCTCTGGTGCGGCAGGTGGAGGTCCAGTTCCAGGTGTGGCCGGCGGGGGAGGCGTAGGCAGCGGCGGCGGGGGAGGAGGAGGAACCAACGGAGGATCCTCTGCAGCTGCAGCCGTGGCAGCTGCCACTCCAGGTGCTCTGGTGGCCAACGGGTTGGGCTCCAAATGACGCATTCGCATGATGAAACCCAAGAAGAAGTACTTGTGCTAGTCAAATTAAAGGAAGGGGAGGTCGGGCGGATAAGAAACCATATACACACACACACACACTTAATTATGCAGCTAATATAGAGTTATCCAAAAACCAAAAAAGAAAGTTAAGTAAAAAAAGAAGGATATATTGTCCGCATCGTCACTTAAAGACACAAAAACTAGATGATGCTTGACATCCAAAAGGCATAAATAGATTCAGATTGATGTGCATTTTCACTAGAATTTATACATTTCAATGTTTTAAGCAGAGCACAACTAAGCAGGGGTTGACGGAGAAGAAGTATTAGAGAAACGGAGAGATTTGTATCCCTCAGTCCCCTGCCCGTGACTCACTGGAGTAATGTACGGAAATTTCACTTAAAAGTCAGCACTTTCACAAAACAAAAGAAATAAATATTAATAACAATATGTGCACACTATTAAAGATTACATAAGCAAGTAAAATCATGAACATTAAACGCAACATTTGATAAACATAAACGGCAAACATCACAGTTGTGTAAGTAAGCAACCCAAAGCAAGCAAAACAAAAACTGAACATAGTAGATTTTATTAATAATAATACAGTACACTATTACTATGGATATGATTACGATTATGGCTAATTTATTGATTGATTTAATTTATTGATTAGTATTTATTGTACTCCCTAAACTAAAACTTAATGTACTTTTACCATAAACAAATACCAAGTAAATGTTACACCTACAAAGCAAGGCTGCAGGCCGCAAGGAAAACCCAAGAAATAAAGTGTTTTAAACCAAAACAAAGACTTCGATCCGATGTCCGGGATGGAGCTTCCCCTCGTCCCTCTGCCGTATTAGAAAATTAGAAAATAACATTTCGATTGGCAGCCCCGAAAGAAGGCCATGAATTGCGCATTAGTGTGTGAGAGCGGGTGTGTCCGGGTGTGCCTGGTGTGTGTGTGCTGCAAAACCACAAACTACTGTGATGAAATTTCAATTATCGTCACTCAGCTGTGCGCACCGTCTGTGTGGGTGGGTATCTGGGGCGTGGCGGGGGAGGTGAGTACGAGTGTCTGTGGCTGTGTGCATGTATGGCACACCTGCTGCTGTCGCATTGCAAGCGACCAAGTAAAAGCTCGTTAAGGGAGCATCCCAGCCCGGGCCCCCTAACCCTCTCTGGCCTCCAAGGACGACGCCGCCCGCAACATTTGTTGCACACGCACACAGGCACACATGCCTTGCGGCTACCCCACACGCACACGTACACGGGACGCCAGCAGACGGCAGCAGCTTGCCTTTACTTCTGCCTTTGTCTAGATGCTCTGCGCTTTTTTGCAACCCTTCGGCCACTACCAACAGCGGCAACAACAATGACGATGATGATGGTGGCATTTGCTACCTGAGTGATTTCCCAAAGCACAACTTCAGCTTCGCCCCTCCCCTCACTTCCGGTTTGCTCGGAGAGCGAGATGCCTGCACATCCAAATGGCTGCACGTCCTGCGTCCAGCTTGCATGTGCTGGTTGTCCCTGCTCCCTGGGATGTCTTTTGGCCATTCTCTGGATCTAACCCCCGCCACCAGCCTCTCGATTACCCCTTTGTGTACCGTTAGCTTCTATTTAACATGCAGTTATCGTTTGTTATCGCCAGCAGCCACAAACCAAACTGGCACAGAGAGAGCGAGCGCAGGTTGTCAACAAGGGGAAACGGAATGCATAAAGGATGGCACCTTAGGCGAAGCTTAGATGCTCTTTAAGTCTGAGGTAAGAAACTTAAATGCTTTCGGAAGTTTGGGTAATGAAATATGATCCTTACTTTAAGTTTCTGAGATCACCAATACTATTTATATTATAATTAAGGGATACACAGAACAGGTTATCTAATTGTTTACTATTAATATTTATAGAATTGAGATGTTTCTATATTTCTTGGTGTTTCCAACTCATGATAACTTAATACAATAGTATGATATAATTTTAATAAATCCCAACTAACAATGTTTGCCCCCGTTTCAATACCCTCTTACATCTCCAAACCCTCTTCATATATCTCCCAATTGCCAACGTGTATATCCCTCACTCCTAAGCCAAAACCCATTCCCGCCTTGTATTGTTCGCCAGCTCCTCCAATCCAATCGATGCCAATGCATTAACATTAAAACTTGGGCGCTGAAATTTTAATTAAAATGTGACAGGCAACTAGCGCACAATGGGCCCGCTCGCCGGATATCTTGGCCTGGCCCTGTGCTCCTGTGTGTGTGCCTGGTGTGTGTGTGTGTCTGGCATAAAAATATTCAGCATAAGTGGCGGCCACCCGGCGCTGGCTCGACATTACAGGGCAGCCGAGCTGCGGCGCTGGCAGCAATTGTGCCATTTCAATCGACATCTGTTACTGATTTCAAAGAAACTTTTGTTGACAACACAAACAAATGCCAAGTGCAGGCAGCGGCGGGGCAAGGATGCCGTCGCCCGGGGGTTTAAGGTACAAACCGTTTGACGCTTGCCTGCGCACGACTTGGGGGCCCAGCCCCACCTACCCGGTGGCCACCCGCTTTTGGCCCTGAACCAGACCCAGAGAACTCACGTGTGGCCCAAAGTGCCGCACAGCTGACGTTAACGTTATCAGCAAGCCGCTGTGCCGGTGTGTGGCTCTCTGATTGTGTGTGTGCTTAAATACCCTATTATTTGGGGAGTATTAATTCAGAGATAGTGGTAGTTTTATTAATTTATATAATTAGGAAATTGTTTTTGAAGTTCTAGATCATGGATCTTATATTTTGTAGCCTGTAAATTAAAGGCTATTCTACTACAAAATTAAAGGACTGGGCTAAATCGATTCGCTTGATGCAGCTGATTGAGTTTAAAAACTCTTAAAGATGCCGGAGATTTTTCCTTTAACATAGATTTTCTATTGGCATCAAATCATTTTCCCTTACTTTCCCATCGCTTCCTGCGATCCCAACAATATCCTCAAATGTATGCTACATTTTCCACAGCTGCAGGATATCGCATAGCCTTCACCTTATATCCTCGCTTTTCCCGTCTGTGTGTGTGTGCGTCAGCCAGCTCCTGTGTGCTGTGCCGTGTCTGTTTCGCTCTCTGTGTGTGCGCCTGTGTGTGTGTTTTTGTTTTCGCCGGCTACAAACAAAGTTGACTGAGGCTGCCAGCTTGCGTGTCTGCGAGCCTGCATTTGAAGGCTGTGCAGCAAAGGCATCTGACGGCATGAAGGAATAACGGTTGCTCGTGGAAGAGGAAGAGGCGAAATACGGCCTCCGTGTGTGTGCGGCTGCGAGTGCTACTCTCCGTGTGTGTGTGTTCTCGGCGGCGCCATTGTCGATAATAACGATGGACTGAGCCTCGGGTCGCAGCCGCTTTTGTGCGCGTAACATGTGTCAATTACAGGCACCCACACACACACGCACACACTTGCTAACTGGGACTGGAAAGAGCCGGAGCAGCCGGCACAACCACACACATACTCGCCCATACATACATATGCGCTCACTTAGTTCGCTCTCTCACACCGTCGATAACTCAAAAAGCTGCCAAAAAGTATGCGCACATTTTTTATATGCGCCGCCCGAAAGTATGCACATATTTTTTATATTTGTGCTGCCGGCATTTGACAGCTAAGCGACGCCAGCGTCGCCGCCAGCTGCGCTGCCCTATGTTAATTTATTTTGACACAGCACTTGGCTGGCGGGTGTGACAGGGAGGGGGCGGCCATTGAGAGGGGGCGGTAGCAATCGGTTTTGGGGCTCGCTTTTTTGTTTTTGTTGGCGAATAAAAAATGCTTAATTAAAAAAATTCTGGAAGCCCTGTAACAGGTGGGAAAGGCCAACTGTTAAGTAGGGTGCTTCGGGCAATTGCTTAACTTTCGGAGTTCGGAGGGGAGCGTATAATGGTTCTAAAGCAGCTGTATAGATTTTTTAAGAAATGGGTTTAATTGTTAGAACAATTTTCTGAAACCAATTTTAACCGTTTTAAAACTAATCTGATGTTTAGAACTGCAAACAACTTAAAAATTGTATTCAAATTTCATATAAAACATTTTGTTTCCTGTTTTCAGAACTTTAGTCTGGTAACTGCTGTTAATATCACCGATTCTCCACTTCTACCGAATATTTCAGGTCTTCTTGAGGGCATAAAGTGCCTTAAAGGCCAGTAATTGCCAAAATGCATGTATATTCCGAATCGGAATTAAAATCCTAATTAACTGAAAATAGAATATTAAGAAACAAAATGTTTAGAATTTTATCGAATTTTGCAGAATTTTAAAAGGGGTTACATCATTAAAATTGTCAAAAATTGGAAAAAGTTAAAATTTTTTAAATCTTTAATATTTTATGCAGATTTCTTAACCAATAAAAAATACATAAAAAAAACTTTCCGATTTGATAATTATGCTTTTTTTACTTCGATATAAATTTTTTAAACTGTGGAAATCCATATAAAAATTTCGATAAGAATCAATTTAAAGAATATTTGATGAAAACATCGTTGTTAAATTTAATTTTTGTTTTTAAGTAAAACAAAAATTTGTCTTGGTTTAAAAACATTGATGTTTAATAGTTGATTTTTAACATATTTTATTTTTTTATAATTTAACAGAACATTATTTGCATACACTCTTTCTCTCCCTGCATTCAATCATTATTTCACGCCGATGTTGTTCTACCGCTCCTCTCTCTTTTCAAGCTTTTTTCTCTCGTTACTCAAGCGAATGATGCTGTGATCGCTGTATTTCTCTTTTTACCACTCAAATTCTCAGTTGGCTAGCTTTGGGATTTAAAGAACAGTGGGGAATAGGAAGGCTAATGTAAAAACATTTTAAATTCTAAATTTATGTACACAAATAATAATTAAAAAAATCTGTTTTGTCAAATATAAATATATATTTTTTACGCATAAATACAACTTTTTGAAGCATATAAAAAAAAAATAAAAAGAAGACTTAATTTTTTAAGACTTTATAGAAACTTGTGTTAAATAAATTTCACTACCACATATTTATATCAAATCTTTTGCCATGCTTACATATTTGTTTGCCATTTCTAACAAATGCTCTCTTGTGGCGCTCAGAACTCCACAGTGCGGCAGCGGTTATAAAGGCCCCCGCTCACTCGCGGCTACAGTTAGTTAAGCGATCTGCCTCCGCGCCTTCAGATCGAGTGACGCCATATCTGTGTGCTGTTGTTTGTCCGTGCCAAGAACCGATAGAGATCGTGCGAATCAAAAGTATGTCAACCGGGGGAGTGGTGGAGTGCTGCTTTGACCTGACATTGAAAAGTGCATTACAGCGATCATGGCGCCAATTGAGCGAAAAGCGCGCTGGTTGTTTGGCCATGTAAATCCATGGGCATGCGTGGCCAGCGCCAAGAACTGCGTGTGCGGAGAACCGCTTGTAGCAACAACTGTGTGCTCGGAATACGCAATAAGTCAAGGTCCCCGGGTGCCCAGCTTAGAAGCCAGAACATAACTCATGCTTTCCAGAGACTCGTAGAGATAGCGAACGTGTCCATGTAGGAATCTCGCCAGTAGCAATGAACTTTGGAGCGGCGTCACTTGATAGCTCACTCCTTAACCCCCTGTGGCCGCGATTACACTGGATATTACTTACAGTAGTTAAGGCGATTTATCGGCAGTGATGCCAAGTGTTTTTGCACCTGTTTACTGCCTGCCAACTGAATTAATTAGCGATAAGCCGGCATAACAAAGAACCAGGCGCTGCGCTATCAGCTGTGCGCTCCGCTCCAGGGCAGGTTCAACGTCTCGGTGGTGCTGCAGTTTTATGGCCCGATAAGCCTCAATGGGGCTCCACTTGACCCATAGACTAATCTAAATAGGCAGACAGATTATTGGCAGTCCGAAAAAGTTTCCCAGATCAATGGGTTGTGGGGTGCCATGAAAAAATACGATTAAATTATGCCGTAAAATGGAGAGTAATAAGTGTAACTGTTAGAGTGCTTGGCCATAAAAGTAATTACCTTTTTCATAATTTTCCAGCCAACTTTAGTGTCAGTTAAAAGTGGTTTACTACCCTGCAAATTACTTTAAATACACACTGTTGTTATTATTTACTTGCCTCTCTTAAAGTAGAAAGTTTCCGACTCTCTTTGGTTCTGTTTAGTGATTTCCAAGAGTTACATATAAAAAAATATGGGTTAACTTATTTATAAAGTAATATAGCACAGACAATTTATATTGTTTCAAAGTTCATTATAAACGCAGGTGCAAGTACAGGTATTCCATTTAAGTTTGCATAATTAATCCATTTTTATTAATCCTTAATTCTCTGTTGCTATTGTCGTAATTGTTTTGAGTGCATAAATGGGATTCTCGCACCCAATCCAACTTGATACCTTTAGTATTTGTCACTCCCTCGAAAACCCCTTTGAAACCCCTTCTATTGCTCATGGCGGTTGATGATAAGAACTGGCGACCCACAAAACGATAGTAAATCGGTATCAGACAACGCCGTGTCGGACTTATCACGGGCAGTCGCTCGCAGTCGGTTGCCCTAGGCGCAAGTGTAGGGTCTCGTAACCGTCGCCAGTCCATAAATTGCCAAATTGGGCCTTGCCGCTGCTGTCACAACACTCGTATCCGTCAGTTTGAGTAAATAATTCAACCATGTTCGCTTTTGCTGTCTATCTCTGCTATTCGAAGTGAGCGGGAACGAGGAACGCGGCGATCAGGAGGACCCGCAGGAAGAGAAAATGGAGATCCTGCTAGAGCTCAGCGTCAAGCAGAAGCTAGCCACGCGCATGGGCACGCTTCTGGTGGCCGTACTGATCTTCGCCAGCTTCTGCTGGGACAACGCAGTGGCCAGTCTCACGCTGGGAGCAGCTGTGGCCCTGCTGCTAAGGAATCCCATCTTCGTCTTTGGCCTAGCAATGACCGCATCGAGGGACTTGAAGTGAGTTTGTCCTGCGGTTAGCTACCGAGAATATAACTGACTTGGCTCCCGTTTTCAGGGCTTTCCAGCGCTTCGTAGCCCTCAACATCTACCTGTTGCTCAAAGATCGCAGAGGATTCACCGTGGCTCGCTGTTTCCGGAATCAGGCTCGGTCTCGGCCCAAGAAGGCCTGCTTCGTGATGGAGGATCGCAGCCTGAGCTACGCGGAGGCCTTGGAGCTCAGCCAGAAGATTGCTGGTTACTTCAGAGATAGAGGTCTGCAGAAGGGCGATTGTGTGGCTCTGATGATGGAGACCCGCCTGGAGTATCCCTGCATTTGGCTGGGCCTCTCCCAGCTGGGCGTGATCACTGCCCTCATCAACTCCAATCTGCGAGGCGAGTCGCTCCAACACAGCATAAGGGTGGCCAATGCCAAGGCGCTTATAGTGGGCAGCGAACTGCTTGATGTCCTGAAATCCCTTTTAGACAAGAAGGAGCTTCAGGATCTGCCCATCTATCAATACACCGACGAAGAGCTGAGAAACGTCGAGGGACACGAGCTCCTGCCAGGTGCTGTGGAACTGCGTGATGAATTGAAAACTCAGCCGAGATTGGAGCTGTCAGGCCGGAGCTCTCCAGCAGATGCTCGCTCGAAGCTGCTCTATGTCTACACCTCGGGAACCACGGGCTTGCCCAAGGCCGCTGTGATCACCAACCTGCGCTTCCTGTTCATGTCCGCCGGAAGTTTCTACATGCTGCGAATGACCAGCAACGATGTGGTGTACAATCCCCTGCCACTGTACCACACTGCGGGCGGAATTGTGGGTGTGGGCAATGCCATCCTCAATGGCTCCACTGTGGTGCTGCGCAAGAAGTTCTCGGCCAGGAACTTCTGGCTGGACTGCAGCCGCTACAACTGCACTGTGGCCCAGTACATCGGAGAGCTCTGTCGCTACCTTCTGGCCACCACCTACACTCCGGAGCAGCAGCAGCACGACCTACGTTTAATGTACGGCAATGGGCTGAGGCCTCAGATCTGGTCGCAGTTCGTCCGCCGATTCGGAATACCTCACATTGGGGAGATCTACGGAGCCACCGAGGGCAACTCGAACCTCATAAACATCTCCAATCGCGTGGGAGCCATTGGCTTCGTCCCTGTGTACGGAGCAAGGCTGTATCCCGTCCAAGTCCTGCGCTGCGACGAGCAGACTGGCGAGCTGGTGAAGGACTCAGAAGGACACTGCATCCGGTGTCTCCCCGGGGAGACGGGTCTCCTGGTGGGCAAGGTCGATGCCCGGCGGGCAGTGAGCGCTTTTCATGGCTATGCGGACAAGGGAGCTTCAGAGCAGAAGCTGCTGAGGGATGTCTTCGTCAGTGGCGATGTCTTCTTCAACTCTGGTGATATGGTGGTTCGTGATATACTCGGCTACTTTTACTTCAAGGATCGCACCGGCGACACCTTCCGCTGGCGGGGCGAGAACGTGGCCACCCAGGAGGTGGAGGCCATCATCACGAATTGCGTTGGTCTCGAGGACTGTGTGGTGTACGGCGTGCAGGTGAGTTTCTAGGGAAATGGGAATTAGTTTTTGAAGTGTATAACCCTGTTCCTCGAAGTGTAGTTAAAGCAAACTCCCATGCCCAAGCTGAATCACCGCCACGGTTCAGATAAGAAGCCACCTAAAACATACCCATAAACCTCGATTCTCACTATCGCTACCCACCCACCCCGCTCTTATCTTCGTAGATCCCCCATGTGGAGGGCAAGGCTGGAATGGCGGCGATTGTGGACCCCTCCCGCAAGGTGGACATGGAGTACCTGTCGGTGGTGCTGCGGGGCAGCCTGCCGCCCTACGCCCGACCCCTGTTCATCCGCCTGCTGGACGAGATTCCGCGCACGGCCACCTTCAAGCTGAAGAAGCGGGAGCTGGCCCTGGAGGGCTACGATCTGGACAAGCTGGCCGATCCCATATACTATCTGAACCGGGACGGCGTCTATCGACCTCTGAGTCAGGAGCAGTTCGAGGCCTTGCGTTCGGGCAAGTCGGGTCTCTGAGGAAAATCTGATGTGTGTAGCTAGCTAAATGTTTAATGTTTGTATGAATGTCCCGATGTATTTTTAACGCTTAAAACAACGACTGATACCAAATGGTGATGAAGTTGTTTCCCTGCTCGCCGCTCGCTGGAAAGCCGGTCGCGTTTCTTGGCCATAAAATGCCAGCTTAACCGATAATGGGAGCCAATACGTTTTACGGCCAGAAGATGCTGCTACCGCCACAAGATATATCGAAAGTGTTAAATCCCCAAGATTAAGTTCTCGCTCATTGGCAGCTGCTGTATGTTGCCGCCGTTGCTGCCTCCGGAGCTGGCTGCGTTGCTGCCCGCGCTGCTGCCTGCGTTACTGCCTCGCTACTTTTGCAGTTGCTGCTGTTGCAACATTAACGCCATTTCCGCTTGCTAGCGGCAGCTGCGACTCCGTTGCCCGTCGCCTAAGATAAACGATGTGCAAAATCCATACAAAACAACAGCAACAACACCAGCAGGAGCAACAGCACCAGCAGCAGCAGCAACAATAACAAGATACTGGCAACCGCAAGCAACGCGTGGCTGCAACATCGTCGACGACGACGACGACGGCGGCCACCAATATCGATGTCGATGGCGAAAAAGTTGTGGCAGGCAATCATAAAAAACGAAGAAATGGCAAACAAAGCTGGGCGCCATTTTGCAGGCATTTGCAGGGTGGCGATTGGTTGTGCTCCTTGGATGCCACAGCGGCGGCCGAAAGTGCTTTCAGGTAAGGGAGGAGGATTTTTTCTTGTTTCTTATGGCCGTTTTCAGTATCTTAATTGATATTCGAAGGAAATATCTTGTAAATGTATCTTTTATCTTTGGACATTCATGACCAACGGAAATGTATTTCTGTATAAAAAGTGAATTTACAAGGACTTATTATTATACAGTAAAAGGGACAATGAGATTTTAATGTAGTTTTGAATATAACTATTTAAAAATAACTGTTGGATTACTGAATTTCTTCTGTTCGAATTTATCTTTTAACTAAAGGTTTAACTTCTTTGAAGCCAAAGCTTTCTATATGACTAAAAGTGGATTCAAGAAGGGAAAAGGGGTTTATTAATTTCCAAATTTTGCATTTTAATGTTAACGTTATAGAAAAGTGACAAGACTAACTTCTAGTCTATAAAACTTCAAATAAATCTATTACTATTATTAGTTAGTTTGAGTTATTACCTTCTAATTAAGTTTCTTGTAGATATGAATCTCTTTTAATTTTAAATTACGGCTAAACACTGAAAAATTCCCAACTCCAGCATCTTTAAAATAACCCTACTGTTGCTTTCCCTTGCAAAACACAATTCTCGCAGTGATCCTTTGAACGAAATCTACAATGTAAAGGGCGAACCTCGCTTGCCGAAAATGCACATAAACTTGCATCTGCAGCAGCTGCAGCTAAACCCCCTCCGAAATACCCTCCAAAAACTCGCATCCCCCTTCCCCCATGCTTTTCGCGGCGCCATCGTCGATGTCATAAACAAAATGGCAGTTGTGGGTGCAGAGTGCATGAATACGTTCGCATAGCTAATAACAATAAAAGCAACAACAAAAACAGCCATTGCAGCTGACACCAACAGGCAAGTGATGTTGGTGCTGCTGCTCCTGCTGCTGCTGCTGCTTCTCCTGTTCCTGCGACGTTGTTGTAATTGTAACTTCGCGTGCGCCTCGCCTGCGTAAGTGGGAAAATTAAAAATTTCTCAATAATTTTTCGAAATGTTCGACAAGCGAACGCCGGGGGCGTCGCCATTGTGTTACGCTCTGCCTACTCCTACTCCACCGCGCTCGCTCCTCTTTTTTGGGCTCATTTAGAAAGCTTTTCGGTGGACAGACGGACGGACAGGGGGAGGTGTGGGCGTTGGGCGTTGGGCGCTGGGCGTGATGGGTGGCAAAGGCCGGAGCTCAGCGACTGCGCCACAGCTGCCATTGGAATTCCAAAGCTATTAAAACGCTGCCAGTGGAGCTACGACCAAACGGGCACCAGTGTTGCTGCTGCTCCTGCTGCTGCTGTTGCTGCTTCCGCTACCATTCCCTTTGTTGCCCATTGCCTGGCTTGCCCTAGGACGAAGGGTATTGTGAATTGATTGTGGGGCTTAAGCTCAGATTTCTCAAGTGATTAAAACGGTTTCCAGTTAAACAGGAAGTTCATATGGCCACTGGCACAAATGTGTTGGCTGCTCAAAGGATTTAACATCATTTATAAGCCTTGAATATATTTATTATTAGTTTTTTACTAATTAAATAAATATGAATGTTCCCATGACTTAATATCTTAAAAGTTGTTTCCTAATTATATAAATATAAATTTTCCATTTGCCAAAAAGCATAAAATATTTTAAATTAACTGAAACTTATAAGAAGATTTGGCCATTGAAATTAATCAAAACTCTGGATATGCATATAAAATCTTTAAAATATATCCACTTATTTTATAGATAAACATGAAAAAATTAATATTTTTATAATTAAGGAGAGTATCCCTTAGGGTATCCAAATGTTCACCATAGATTTCTGTATCCTTTAGCCTGGCTCTGCCACTTGCTCCGGCTGCTGCTCCTGCTGCTCTCGTTGGCTGAATTGGTTTGGATCGCTCCGCTTTTGCTTGTATGCATTTGGGCTTAAAGGTTTTGCTTGCTTTTGTTTTTATGTTTCATACTGCCACCGCCAAGTCCTGCCACCGCGCCCCGCCCTTCGCCACCTCGCCCCTCTGGGTCCTTGGCAAGCTTTGTCAGTTCGTGCTAATTACATTGCACCTGTGCATGACGTTTGATGTTGCCCTGTCGAGCTTCGACTGTCGCTGGTGTTTGTTGTTGCTGGCTTTGGGTGGTGTGTGTGTTCTGTGAGTGTGTGCGCCTAGTTTGTTTGGTTTTGGCCTTTTAGGGCGCTGACTGAGCTGCAGCAGCAGCAGCAGCAGAAGGCAGCAAAAATTAATTAAAAGCCAACGTGCGGCGGCAATGCAATTAAATTCGATTTGGTTGGGCATTCGACGGCTGGAGACTCGGGACTCGAGCTCAGCTGGACGGCTGTTGTTGACATCATTTAATACAACAATGCAGCAAAATTATATTTCACACCAACACACACACATATGCGGCAGCATCAAAAGTCCACACACAATGCAACAGAGTACACAGGACGCCCACTGGCTAGCCTTTGTTTTGTTTGTTTTTTGTTTGTTTTTATTGGGAATTTCCTCGTTCAGCTGTTGGCTGATCTGCCTATTTGGTTTACACCCTCTCTCTTACTCTCCCTCCTGGCCGCACTTCCTTGCTGCTGCTCCTGGCAGCCTGCCGCAGAGTGTGTGTGCCAGTCGTTTGTGCGCTTTCCTCGCTTTTCATCGGTGATTCGTGGCACCTTTTGGATTTGACAGTTTTGTAATTAACTGCAGTCGGCAGCGGCAGAGCGCTGCATACTTTGGGGCGCCTCAATCCTCATTGGCATTTCGTAACGCAATTAGTTGGTCCGACTCTCCAAACTTTTGTGCCATTCATTCCCACTTCCGATTGGGTCTTGGCCTCGAATCAAGTTGATATACCGTACGTGACAGCTGCAACCAGCCAGTGGACAGGAAGCTAAAAAGAGGACGCAGGCCCGGACACGGACACGGACACAGACACAGACACGGAAGCGAACGCACACGTGTGTGGACTCCTTTCGCCAGGACTCCGGGCTTAGCCATTTCCAGTTTTGCTACCCGCCGGCAGCTGTGCGCTGCCAATCCCGCTGTTGGTGCTTTTTTATGGGGCGACCGCCTTTATGCGCCCGCATATTAAACAATTATTGCCAAATGGCAAGCGACAGCTGCGTTGTGTCGCCAATGTCGTTAGTGTGGGCAGCAGCAGGAACAGTACAGGAGCAACATCAGTATCCAGTATCCAGCAGGCAGCAGCCAGCATCCTGGCTGGACGAATAGCAGGAGGCCTATTTTTTGTTTAAGCCCAACAGCATACCAAAGCAGGACATGGCCAGCCATCGTTCCTGCACTGGCTTACTGGCTTTTGGTTCGTTCGCCTTTTTTTCGCGTTTCAGCGTCTGCTGCAATTTATGTGTATAAATGACAAAAGTACCGTTATTTATGGCCAGCAACCGCAACGCAATTTGGCAACACTTGTTGGCCAATTGGCAAAAATGTGAAGGCGGGAGAACTCAGCTGAGTTCGAACGGAACGGAGATGAAGCTGAGTTTTTGGTTTACACCCGGGGCAATATGCTTGTATATAGATATATAGATATATATATATATATATCTGTAGGCAAGATAACACATATCTGCATATCTGGGCAATCACACACATTATCTAATATGAGAGAGCGTAAGAAACAAGGATTTATTTGGGCTTTGTGATGGAGTTCTCAATGCCCTAATAACTGAAAATTGAATTGAATGGACTTTTAAATTATATTACATGATAAATTAAAGGTTTACTTAAAAAATACAATGAGAACTAAATTATATAACATGATAAAATTAATTTTAAATTAAAATAAACGCTGAGATGAAAGGTATTTAATATTATTAGGGTTTAATATATTAGTTTATAAATGTCTTAGCATTTTTTCTTTAAGTATCTACTTTGAGTTCATATTTTATAATTTAGCTGAACTAATTTTTGTTGAAATATCCACAAGTAGACTGCAGAAATCATACTACCCTAGAATCCAGGGTATTTATTTAAGAGCACCACCGCTTGTCAGCGTACATTTTTGTGCGCTCTGTGCAAAATTTGAATTTTTATTGCTGATCGAAGCCTGCAGCACATTGTGGGCCATAGCCATGGACCCCTGCCCCCGCCAAATTATGCGTATTAAGGTCGTTTTGGCCATGGTGGGTGTATCTGTATCCGAGTTGCTTGATAGCTTGTTGCTGACATAAATTTGCTCCTGCTGCTGCTCTCCCTACTGCCGCTGTTCCTACTGCTGCCTCTCTGTTTGTGTAAATGTGCCAAATGCGCTGGAAGCCTCCGCCAGTTGCTCCAATATTGACTTGACCCTTCTGTTTTGTTGTCGCGCCTTTTATTATGCTAATATTTTTAGGGCATTGCCAAGATTTATTGAAATTGCTGCGGCTGCGGCTCGTCCATAAACGCAGGCCATACATATCCCCGAGATTGTCTCCCCGGCATTGGGAAAGGTGCAAGGTCTCCTCGGGAGCAATTTAAGCCACCGACCACATGGCGTATACGCGATTTGCGGCAGTGAGAGTTAGAATTGGGCCTCGGTGGGTTTGGGGAATAACAATTAAATTGTCATTTCGTTGGTGCAACGCTTGTTGCTGCTTGTCTCGCCTCGTGTTGCATAATTGGCAACGTTTTTGCAATTAAAACAACTAATTGGCAGCAAAAACTATTGGCCAGCAGCAGCAGCAGCTGTTAGTTGGTAAGGGATCCATAAAAAGTATGCGAAAAATTAGTTGCATAAATTTCTAGCAAAACTTTCAACTATGCGGCGGTGGGTAATCGAGGGAGATTTGTTTAAATGTATAAACTATACTTTTCCTTCAGAAGGGACTGGGAAATACGCATATCAAAAATATACTTATATTACTTATTTAACAGTTTCATTATCTTTTTCTTTGACTAAATTTCAAGGGGTCTAAAATAATTGAGAGTTTAAATACTGCTTGATACAAGTTAATAAATTTATATCAAATCTTAATTAAAAAATTTAAACATTCTTAAATTTCTGTTACTAAACCCTTCAGCTATATTCTGAATACATCACCAGATAATACAAAAACAAGGACAGAGAGAGGGACAGTAAATTCAGGGTTGAAATAAGTCCCGACGCACAGGTGTTTATGCTTTGTTCGATTTTTCTGAGCTCCCGGGGCTTGTGTCCACAGATAAAGCCGTGGCTGCCGGGCCTTCTGGCAGCCCCCTCGCATTCCGAATTGTTATGATTTTACAACAATATTATTTTTCCATCATCAACATCAGCAAAAATCAATCAAGTTCAATTAAAATGCAGCCCAGGGACACAAAAAGCAGCCGACAAAACGCCCAAAACCCTAAAAGAAAAAAGGGAAACAGCATGGAAGCCAAAATGCAATTATAGAAAAATAATTTCATATAAAAATTAAATAGAACAAAAAGACGGTTTGTCAGTGGCAGAATTTAAAATGCCAATTACAAATTGTAATTAAGAGATGAAGAGTTGGAAAATAAATGAAAAGCCTCGCTGGCAAATCAATCAAACCTAATTGCCTGCCCAAAGGCGGCTATGTAAACACGATAATAACATTTACACTGTTGCACACGCATCCTTTGCCACACCATATGCATATATAGATGCGAATAAATTTAACTATGGTAATGCGCAAATACGGAAAAAAGACAAATGCTGGCTACAATTTTGTTTTATATATTTTTGCCTAAATGCCGGCCGACGATGTGTGGGTTCGTGTGGGTGTTTTTTGTGCGTGTGCAAAGCTTACATTTACACAAGTGCAAAAATTCCCAAAACACAAATCCTAAAAAAACATTTGTTACTTTTTCTGAGGGTCCTGCGGAGGGGGGGCTGCGGAGGGCATGGCCCAATGCACGGGGGTGACCACACACGCGCACACACATCTCGCACAACATAATGCAGGCCACCGCTTGCCATTGGTATTGGTGGGCTTTCTGAAAATACAGGGATGTGTGTTGTGTTTTGCCATAAGCGTAGTCCTTCCCCATTGATACGGTAGAGAGGGGGGCAGGAAACCCTTTAACAGAACTGCTTAAAATTCGTGTTATTATACCAAAAGTTTAGAGTACCTTCCTGGAAGACAGTTTAATCCTATTATTTGTGTGAAATAAAAATAACGAAACTTTTGGTTAACTTTTTATATAAGTGAAACTTAAAATCATATACATATAATTAAAGAAAATCAGGTTATAAAAATCAATTAAAATCCGAAAAGCATTTACTTCCTGTAATAAAAGTCTTTTTGGATTTAAAATGTTTCACCACAGGTATCTTTTTACATCTATTTAAGCTATTTTCAAATCCAAAGCAATTTATAAAATTTTTTGATTAAAAGATAGATCATTAAAAATAAGCATTTCTGCTGAAATCATTTTATATTTCAAAAACGTTTTTTAATTTAAAAACAACCCCTTTCCCTGGCACGCCTTTTATCAAAAAAGCTGTGCACACTCCTATTTCTATTTGGCCAACCAAAAATGTCAGCAATATTCGTATTTGTTGTACGTTGGTCCTGGAGACCTGGACAAGTGTGCCCTTCTCCGATCCGATGTCTTTTGCCATCCTTTCCCTTGTCCCTCGCCATTATCCTATTCGAAGGAGCGGTTGTCGCCACAGCCTCATTGAGCGTTTAGATTGTAGTTCTCTTGTTGCGCATGAATGTATAACATTCTGTCCATTCGAGCTCGTAAATCGAGATTATTTTGTGCTGCATTTAAATTTAGTAGAAAAAATAAAGGGGGGCTAACTTCGGAACGCCGAACTCTGTTTACCCTTGCAGTTAATAAGTGAATCATTGAGAATTAAACCATTGCAGTGAAATGAAAAATATTTGTAAAATTAAAAATAGGAAATAAATTATTAAAAGCAATCAAATCGGAGGATTTATATTTATATAATTGGTACTTTCGCCTGCTGTCTATTTATTCAAACAGATTATTACAACAAATACTTTTTTAGAACATCTCTACATCTTTTCCCGAAAGTCTTGGAGCCAATTGTCCATTTCCCGATTTCGGTTAACAAGCGAACAGGAAGCATCAGAGATCAACCTATTATAAAAACAAGTGTTATAAAAGCAACTGTTTTAAAAACATCCGTTTTAACATCAGTTTTAAAAGCTACTGTTATAAAACAACTGTTTATATTGTTATAAAAACACAAAACTATAAACAAGAGTGACCGATAAAATTATGCATCTTTTGGGATAAATTCAATATCAACTGGCGGAAGTCCCAGTATATGTTGGTGTATTCCGAAAGGTCGTCGAAAACGCCCAGAGTCCTAAAATATTTCGTATACGCACTGGTTTAATTTATACTTAATTCAATACTTTATTACTACTTTAACTCGTTAACTATAAAATATAATTATATGTAAGAAGTTGTTTGACATTTGGCTTTAAGTTGTTTTCATGGATTTATAAATATATACAGAAAGTTATCGATTTTATTTGTCTGCTTTACTGTGGTTATATTTTCATAAAATAAGAATAGATTAAAAAAGAAATGGGCATATCTTAAAGGCGGTGAAAATATATTAATAAATCGTGAAGTTATAATTTTCTTTCTATTCACGATTGTTCCTTTGACAGTTATGTATATGGTTTAGTGGTCTCATCTCCCCTGTTCCGTCTTATGTACTTATGAGAATAGAAAGAAAGTTCCATTCAATTAGAGACAGGGCTAGACAGGGCTAGACCGACTCAATTAATGACGCTGATCAAAAATAAATATACTTTTCTGGGTCGGAAATGACTCCTTCACTGCGTTGCAAGCTTCTGACTAAATCTATAATACCCTTTATGGGTATAAAAACACTGGAATAGGAGATGCAGCAGGGCAGATAGGCAGATGGATAGATGGATAGATACGCAGGTTGGGATATAGAGAAGCCGGAGCAAACGATTCGCTTCTTCATGCTTGCGCTGCTGGTGCCGTCTTTGAAATTAAAGTGAATTTTGCGGTTTGACTGCCAGAGATGAAAATAGGCCTGACAGAGGCACTTGAGGAGCCTTTCCAACCAAAATCCCCCAATGTCCCCTTCTCCTTCCTGCCGGCTTCCTCGCCACTTAGGCCTGCTCTTGCTCTTTCAACTTGAATGCAATTAGAAAGTAAAACGACTACAAATTGTCTTGCCAGGGGCATTGATTGATTTCCAAGGAAATGGGGAAATTGACGCCGCAGATCCCGAACTTCGGAGTCGCAAACAGCAGCAGCCGAGCGAGTCGCCGTCGCCGAGGCAGTCGCTCTATAAATACCACCTTTTTTCCCCCAGTGCCTTGGGAGTGCAGTCCCGAAATGAAAGCAAAAACACATGTAAGAAGACGAAACATTTCTAATGACTGCGGTGACACTTTTGTGGAAGTGCATACTCACACCACGGCACAGATTCATATACGATTTCCCAGATGCACCATGAAAAATGGGGAATTCATAATAATTACTTTCTTCTTTTATATTCCAAGGAATATCTGAATAATTATAAAGTTATTAGATAGGAATTCAACATATAAAATTAATGTTGTTCTCTATGTATTCTATAAACCTTTTCCAGATACCTTTACCCATTTAAAAGTCCTTGATTTTCAGCACATACTAAGGTACTACATGTATTTATTTTAATAATTCCATTAGCATTCAAAGATTTTCCCATTTTCCCAAGTGCACATCTATGGATACACGGAAAACTCGGGTCGGGGAGTTGCATACCTGTGCATTCTGCCGGATAAAATTAGAACGTGAAAGTCGCTGCAGTTGACAGCGTAAAAATGTGTGAACTTAGGAACAGGAAAACGTCGGCGGGGTGCCAGCCATCCCTATATATGAATATAGATATATATACATACATTGGTAAGTGTGTCTGTGTGCCTGGCAGCAGTACATAAACCAAATCGAAATTAAGAATAAAACCTAAAAGGCTCTGCCAATTCGCACTTGCCAATGACTTAGGCCCTAACTGCCAGATATACCATGACTTAACCCCAATAACTTTAAGGGAAAACTTTTTATTAACTTCCGCCGATTGATGTATGAACTTTCCAATTACCAAAAAATATTTGAGCTCACCCTGAGGCAACCCCCTCTACGGAAAATATATATATTTATAGGCCAATCATACAGACTGACTTTTAAGATGTAAGGGATTAGTTACTCAAAGACTAAAAGGGAATAAATACTTTCAAACTTCGGATATAAAAAACGAATTTCAAACATAAGAAATAAATATTCTGAATTTAAAAGAGTTTTTGTAACCAACGACCTATACTTTTTAAGATTATTATATATCATTTTATTTTAAATATAATTTAGAAGCTGATAAGCAAATATAATTTTATCCTTCTAAGGTACTTGTACAAAATTAAACATTTACATTTTAATAAGTCAAATAATAAGAAAATTTTGAAATAAAGCTTTCTTAAAACCAGAATTACTTATTCATGAAAATAAACTCCGTTTTTTTTTTTTAATTTTTAAGAAAAGTCCCCTAAAATTCGACCCCGAAAAGTTCGTGCTGAGAAGCCTCACTTTACTTTTGCTTCTAGAATAACCCAAACGCCATGTGGAAAGTATCGCAGTGGATAAAGTATCTGTGTGTGTGGCGGCTCTGCTGGTATGTGTGTGTGTGCGATCTTCCGTCTCGCTTTGGCCGCCGGCGCCGGCAGGCACTCGCAGTGGAAGTCGAAGTCGCCGTCGCCGCTGCCTCGCCAGAACAGAGATTCGGCTTCGAGTCGCGGTCCGGCGATCAGTTGAGTCTTGTGCGTTGTGCGGTGAAGTTGCGCCTTCGTTCTGAAAATCCAGCAAAGATACTCGGACTGTGCGGTGCATCCTCTCCACATCCAGATCCAAAGTTAGCTCTAGGTTCCGATTCATATTCAGATTGAGATTCAGATTCAGATACAGCGGATACAGCGCCCGGCTCTCTAGTCTCCAGCTTCCAGTAACAAATCAGCGAACCCCAAAATGAGAGAAATTGTCCATCTGCAGGCCGGCCAGTGCGGCAATCAGATCGGCGCTAAGGTAGGTCTCATTACTACTTTATTTTGCTTGATTTGTATTTTTTTCTCTTCGGTTTTTGCTGCCACTTAATTTATTCACATTGACCGAAAACGTTTTTCAATGAGTTTCCAAAATTATCGGCTGAGTCTCTCGGTTCGATGTCGCCGCCTTTTTCAGCGCATTCAGCAATTAAAGCAAAAGAAAATTAACAACAAAAAATAAACGAAAAAAAGGCAGTTGTAAAAAAAAAAAACTTTAAATAAAATGCAAAGTGCAAAAAAGTGGACAAGCAAAGAAATTTATTTTGACTTTGCCTGGCACTCGATATGCCCTTTCCATTTGGCAAATCAGAAAACCGGGTTGGGCTCGCTGCAGATCACGAAAAAGTGATTCATGGCAGAACCTCCCCAGGGGGAAATTGGGAGGAACCGGGGAGGAGCCAGGAACCAGGAAATTCATTCCCGCAAATCAGCAAGAAAACCTTAAGATTTCTGCCTTGCACTTTGCCAACCAGAAGGGAAATCTCTCGCATAATCTGTGCGGAGAAATCTTTTCGCTTTGCTTGAGTTTCCTGCACTGCCAAAGAAAGCCACAAAAAAAAGCAACAAGAAAAAACTTCAATAAAAATAAGTAGTTATTCATTCGAAAAGTACTGGGCAGAAATGATTATAAATGTATGATTAGCCAAGAAATGCTTCGTGGAAAGCCAGTGATTTATTTAAGGAGCAGTTAGAAAGAAATTCGCTGACTCAAAAATATAAATATTTATTAGGAAAATTTCTATATTTAATGCTTATCAAAGGTGTAGATTAATTTACAGCAGCTGTTCTGTAGTAATTAGAAGGAAAGGCGGCTCAAAATAATTATAAATGTAAAGCATTGGTTAAGAAGTTCTCCCTGTTAAATAAGAAATAAACAGTTGGTACAACTTACTAGAATTTATAGGTGAAAAATCAACAATAACTGCATTGGGAAGTTATCTTATACTCAATGAAAAATATTTCTTAGAAAAATGTATAAAAAAATAAATATATTAAAGTCCATGTTCTGTGCCTGGTGCCATCGCTCGACAGCTGTTCTAATCCCACCTTATGTAATCACTCTACTTGCATGTAGAGTATTCGATGACTGATCAGTAAACTAACTGGGCACTAACTGGGCTTTAACCGGGCTCTGCTTAGTGACTGAGAAACGGAAACTTGAGAAATGCAAACGAATCAGAGCAATTAAGTTCTGATTTCAATTATCGCATATATAGGATTGTCCACTCAATCAGCAAGCCCCGAAAAACCGAAACCGAAACCGTACAGTGTGCCAAGTGCAGTTCTCTTCTTTTTTGCTTAATTTTTTGCCAAAGAAAAAGGAGGCAGGCTGTTAACCGGCTTGCCACAGACTCTTTTTGATTTTTTTGTGTGCTTTTTGGCAATACCAGTTTTTGGATCGAGACTTGGCCAAGTGGGTCCCCGCTGAGTGCATTTTTCAGTGGCATCAATGTCAATGTTCAATCATCGTCACCCCCTGCAAAGTGGGTCACATTCGCTGAGCCATCCAGCGAAATGCTGATAAAATAGTAAACAAATCACTAGCTAGGTACGTTCGTGCGTTCACAAAAGATAAGCCAGCGAGTCTTAATCATTTGATATGAGTCAATTTGCGGCAGAGTGAGCAACTCGGCAGCTTCAATTTAAAAGTAAACTCGCCCCGTCGTCTTCTGTGGTTCCCGGAATTTGGGCAATAGTAATGGTTTTATGGAGCAGCTCTCCGCGGTAAATAAGCAGCGTGTGTATATAAACGCACGATGGGAAGTTTGTCTTGGTAATTTGAGTGGCGTAATGTGAGAAGTAAAGACAAAAAAATAAGTATAAACTAAAGAACCGGAGGAACAGCTGAGTGGACATTCAAGACGGGAATGTCCACACCGGAATACGTAAATAATAAAACCGCACAAGTGCAGGAGCCAAAGGAAGTGATTCACCGGCCGCGAAGGCTCCCACTTGCTATCCAGTATACAGTTACAGGATATCGGGGTGGCGACTCTGGCATTCTGGCATTCCGCAGGCGACTCTCTGTTTCCGTTTCAGGCATGCGCCACGACGATTAATGCATATTAAGTACCCCAGATTATAAAGAATTCGAGAGGCCATGCAACTGAGAGATCGGGGAGTCAATAAACCCGGTCTTATCGCCTCCTTTTTGACACCCCACAGCAGCTGCTTAATGGCAGGGGGAACTCCCACTCCCGCTCCCACTCCCACCACCCCACTCCCTCGTTCGAATTAAAAGAATTTTCTTTTGATGCCAAATGTTTTATATCTCGCGAAAATGCCACTCTCTGTCTCTTTTTGCATAGCCAGCGATCCTGCTCCGGCGAGAAAGAAACTCGGAAAGAAAGACTGGCCCGGCTCCAGCTCCAAGTTCACGCCCGAGTGACTTCCTCTGCGAGACTCGACTGTAGCCGCGGAGGAGTCTCTTGGCTACTCCCAGACATGCAACACTTAATGAGGGCGTCTCGATTGCCAGTCGCCAGATGATCGCATGCCAGGGGCGGCCCGGCGAGCGGACCACAACTAAAGGGGGGTCACTCCGTTGCCAGGCAGCCGGGGCAGAGCTTTTGAAATTAATTACACGGAGGAAGACTATAGACTTGGTGCAAGGGCAGGAAAATTGTTAGAACAGATGTTGCCTCTAATTGGAAGAGAGTTTGGTGTATAAAAGGAAAGAAAACCCATGAAATTATATGAAAAGAAACTATGAAGAAAGTGCTTTGTAATCTTGAGGAAGGGTATAGATCTTTTTAAAATGTTTTTCTATATGAAATAAATATTATCTGATAGAATATGTATTCTCTAGAATTTTCTAGTTAACTTTAAAAAATATTCCTATAACTAGCAAAACTAAAAAGAAATATACTTCATTTTTATAATAAGAATATATAATTTTTAAGACCTTTCTATAATATTTTTTACTTCAAAATCCCTTCAGTTCACACATACTCCTGAAAAGAATTCCCTCAACCTATTTCCAACCCCCAAAAACTAGTAATATTAATTTGATTTTACCAATCTAAGCACCATTTTTCCTTACCAAATTGATTTCTTGGGTCAGATCGTGTTTCTCCGAAATAAATCCTACCAAAAAAGCCATCCATTCCATCCATCTATAATTACAATCTAACTGTGAGCCACAATCACACACAGCAGCTCCCCCAACTCCCCATCCGCTGCTGCAACTGCCATTCACCGAAAAAAAACCATTTTCCGACACCGAACCATTATCATCAAAACGGAAAATCCGAAATGAAAAATTAGTTGAATGGAAAAGTAAAGCGATCAGCGATAGTCGTGCGAGCAGTGGTGGAAATGAGGGGGGCTAGGAGGAGGGCCGAGTGAAAAACGACTTTTCACTTCAACAGTTTTGTGTGCTAATTTAGTTTTCATATTTTCTGTTCATTGCAGTTGTTGCCGCTGCGGTGTGGCTTTTGTTTGTTTGTGAGGCCTTTTAGACCGAGCTTCATTGTTGTAGCCGCTGCCATGGTTAGCTTCATAATTGCAGCGGCCACACTCCAATTAAATTTGATGATCTTGCTAAGATTGCAGTTGCCTGAGATTCGTTTCTGTTGATTCAGTTGCTTCTCCCCGCTCTTCTGATACTATTTTCTTTTAAATAAACAAAGAAATGCACTGCATTCCCCCTTAAAACCCCACCCAGCCCCTCTTTTTGTTTATAGTCGCACACGTCAAGTTCAAGTGCCAAAGGGAAACAACTCAGACATTGGAGCAGCGACAAGAGGAATGTGTCTGCTCGGCTGGGGAATCGCTAACATTTTTATTATTTCCCCTCTTGACAGCCGGAGAGACTGTTGCCAAGCCAGAGGTAGCTGGGGCAGCGTTTCGCTTCGATGGAAACTCTACGGAAGATCCAAGCCGTACCGAACCGAGCCCCAAAAATAGTAGATCTCCTCCTTCCCAATCCCAATTCGAGTGGCTAATGAGCAACTAACGGCAGCTGAATTTGGCTCTTGTTAAACGCAGCACGGCAATTGCAGAGCGCTTCCTCAATAAATCCGCCTCGATTGCTCTGTGTGTCCATGAGATACTTGTACTTAATTTATAGCATTTCGATCGGGAATGGGAAGGGATGCGATGCGATGGGTTGGGTAGAGCGCCCCTCTAATGATCTTGTCGTCTGCTGGGTCGTTGGCCTGCAGAACTTTCGGATCACTCCTTGGAACCAGCCCCATCCCCAGTCTGGTATGAGTCACAGCAGTCACTCTATATAGTCTACATATCTATATGGTATCTCTGGCGGTGCCATCCCACGGGCTGGTCTATTTCTGTATGCATTTCCCTGCAGCACCCCAGGAGCGCGGCGGTGGAAATTTTTGTCCCATACGTAGTGAGAGTGAGCGGAGGGCAGGGCATGGCAGGGCAGGGCAACTATTTTTTACTGGCCCGGACGCATCTTTTAAATTTAGCACTAAATCAGGGCATGTTCGCCGGCGTCCAAAACTGACGTTCGAAAAACTAAACATAAATTTACTTTTTCCCTTTTTATTCCTATGTTTTTTTTGTTCGAATTTCGTGGCAATCTGTCTCACTTTTGATGCCGCAAGCCCCCTATATGGGCATCCCATTTATCCCCGGCGCACGAAGCACATATATTCCTCTGTATATTTTTCCAAAAACCTCAGACTTTATGGGCTGCGGCTGCGCCTTGTTGTTTGTCACATTGTCACATCGGAGGAGGCAGAAACAGAAATTCTGAAATTGTTAGAATTGTTCTCGTTTGTTCTCGCAGTTTATTATTTTTTGTGCTTCGTTTTTTGTGTTTTTTGAGGCGTTTTCCGTGGCTGGGACTGTGGCCATATGTCAAGGCTCAACACGAACTCTGACATGGCTGGGCGGGCACATTTATTCAATTTGATAAACGACCCCGACCCCGGGCATATATATAGTAAAAGAATCCGGAAACTTGCCAAGTGCTTGACGGATAGATGTCGGCATCGGGCTATAAAGATATCGCCCCCTTGGTCGGGATGATAAGGATGAATGATCTCTGCTTGAGGAGGGGCCAGATAGGAGCTTGCCCAGATGCGGGATGCAGCTTCTTATCGCCAATACTTGTATACAGAGGCAAAAATAAATGCACGAGAATTGCCAGTGGAATCATTTGACTCCATGAGATATTCCTTTAGGTTCTAATGGATATAGAAAGTCTCTAATTAGAGGTTTCTAATTAGAGTTCTTAATTTAAAACAGGTTTTGAAATGCTGAAAAGTTTGGCGCCTGCTCTAATTTTCACTTTCGATGAAAGGTGACTGGTTAGATAAATAAACAAGGTACCCTAAGATAAGATAAGATATATCATCATAACTCTTGATTCTCATTTTAATAAGAGATAAACTTAGTAAAGAATATTAAGTTGTATTTGAGGTATAATGAATTTACTTTCCATGGGCTTCTCTAATAATAAACATGCTCAAATATACCTTAAATTATTTCTTTAAAAACAAATCTTGGTGAACTCCTAAAAATCCTAATAAACACTATATAAATTTCCCTTCCTTGCTTGATCTCTTCTCTTCTTCTCCAGTTCTGGGAGATCATTTCGGAGGAGCATGGCATCGACAGCAATGGCATCTATGTGGGCGACAGCGATCTGCAGCTGGAGCGCGTCAGTGTCTACTACAACGAGGCATCTGGTAACACTTTGCCATATCATAAATACCACTCAACTTGGCTCACCCAATCCTCTCTCAGCAGTCACGCGATCCTCCGGCGGAAAGTACGTGCCCAGGGCCATACTGCTTGACCTGGAGCCGGGCACCATGGAGTCGGTGCGTTCCGGTCCCTATGGCCAGCTCTTCCGGCCGGACAACTTTGTGTTTGGCCAGTCGGGAGCCGGCAACAACTGGGCCAAGGGTCACTACACCGAGGGAGCCGAGCTGGTGGACAATGTCCTGGATGTGGTGCGCAAGGAGTGCGAGAACTGTGACTGCCTGCAGGTGGGTTAAGCTTTATCTTGGCGAATAGGATTATTAGAGTGTACAATGTTCTCCTCCGCCTTCCAGGGCTTCCAACTGACGCACTCGCTGGGCGGCGGCACCGGCTCTGGCATGGGAACGCTGCTGATCTCCAAGATCCGCGAGGAGTATCCGGACCGCATCATGAACACGTACTCGGTGGTGCCCTCGCCCAAGGTATCGGACACGGTGGTGGAGCCCTACAATGCCACCCTGTCGATCCACCAGCTGGTGGAGAACACAGACGAGACGTACTGCATCGACAACGAGGCGTTGTACGACATCTGCTTCAGGACCCTCAAGGTGTCCAACCCCAGCTACGGGGATCTGAACCACCTCGTCTCGCTGACCATGTCCGGGGTGACCACATGCCTGCGCTTCCCCGGCCAGCTAAACGCCGATCTGCGCAAGCTGGCGGTCAACATGGTTCCATTCCCGCGCCTGCACTTCTTCATGCCGGGCTTCGCGCCGCTCACCTCGCGCGGATCCCAGCAGTACCGGGCCCTGACCGTGCCGGAGCTGACCCAACAGATGTTCGATGCGAAGAACATGATGGCGGCGTGTGATCCGCGCCACGGACGCTACCTCACGGTGGCCGCCGTCTTCCGCGGACGCATGTCCATGAAGGAGGTCGACGAGCAGATGTTGGCGGTGCAGAACAAGAACAGCTCGTACTTCGTGGAGTGGATACCGAACAACGTGAAGACGGCCGTGTGCGACATCCCGCCGAAGGGCCTGAAGATGTCATCGACCTTCATTGGCAACACTACCGCCATCCAGGAGCTGTTCAAGCGCATCTCCGAGCAGTTCTCGGCCATGTTCCGGCGCAAGGCCTTCTTGCACTGGTACACCGGCGAGGGCATGGACGAGATGGAGTTCACCGAGGCGGAGAGCAACATGAACGACCTGGTGTCCGAGTACCAGCAGTACCAGGAGGCCACCGCCGACGACGAGTTCGATCCGGACGTCAATCAGGAGGAGGTCGAGGGCGATTGTATTTAATGGTGTGGCCAGAGGAATGAGGAGCGTGCGTGAGGGACCGGGACCGGGGCTCAGGGGCGAGCGCCAGTTTCTGCGCGGCATGCGGCAGCAGCTGTCGGCCAAGCACTGCAGCATCCTCTGAGCCGGCGTCCGCACACTACACACACACACCGCCACTGACACACACAACACCACACGGACAGATCCAGAGACAGACAGAGAGAGAGACAGGAAGGTCAAGCGTAGTTAGAACATCAAACGGAAATGTTCCAAAGCCCCGGCTTCCGCTAGCCACCACTCCCAGGTCCAAGCCCATGCCCCTGCCCCTGCCCCCTGTCGCACTCTATCCCCCCAGCTCATCCCCCATCTCATCTATCATCTCGCATCTCTCATCCTCCCATCGCATCTTCATCATCTTCATCATCTTTTCGTCTATTTTCGGTTCTTGTCACCCTCCTCCTCTACGCTACACACTTACACGGAGGCACGTCTATCGCATTTCTCGCAGCCATTTTCACCCATTCTTCCGCCATTTTCACACCATTTTCACACTGCTTTCCACCGCTTTTCACTAATTTAGTCCACCTTTATTGTATCTGACTCAACATTTTTATACAACTATTTATACGGCAACGTCAGCAAGCACCACAAGTATCTAGTATTTCAAATAAAATCGAATTTATACGGAAATCTCGAGAAATGTCCAAGGAAGTTTGCACCCAAGACTGACGAAGACAGTTTGGCAATAAATATATATATTAATATAGAGAGATATACGGTATATACGGTATACACGGTACGATACGAGCTTATCCAAAGATAATCGACAACTCTCACGAGATCCTCCACTAAAGGCAATTCTAAAATCATCCGCAATTGTATTTACATTATCTTAGGGCACAACTTATTAATTTTGTATTCGTGTGCAGAACTTTCTCTAGTAGTTTTATATGAATAAAAAAATAAAAAACATTTTTACCCAAATAAATGACTAATAACGGCAACATAAATTTGACGAATAATAAATGGAATTTGTTTTAAATTATGAAGTGATTGTCTTATTAAGAATGGCTTTTTCTGGGCAAAGAAATAGAGTGATTCTTTAATTTGGAACAAAAAAGTGGTCTAATTAGTCTTCAGTTAGAAGTTATAGAACTTGAATAGAATATTTATTATATGATTAATAACTAGAATTTTTAAATACCTCTCACGGTTGTAAAGTAAAAAAGATATGTTGTTTCGATGTATGAAGGTGTATGAATAATCTGGTGTTAAATAACTCCATTTTTGAGTGATCAGAAAAATTAATGGATAATTCTATGTGTAGTGCAAGACTAGCTAAAATTACCATATTTATGTATTTATTACAAACGAATTAAAAAGAATTTGTTGGTTACTTTTTACTTAAATTTTACATAAATCAACCAATATCAAAACCACCAAAAGTAGATGTAAAGTACATGTACAATGAGGAAATACTGTCACTGTTCAAGAGATGGCGCCAACACTGATGTAGAAATTGAAGGCGAAGTATGTAAAAAGCTTGTTCAAAAAAAAAAGGGAAACTGATAACCAGTGTTGCCACACTAGAATAGGGGGAAAACCAGTAATGACTTGACAATTTTTAAAAAAAGGTACACCTTCATTTATCCTGAAAGACCAGTGTTCCCAATTTATTTTGTTAAAAGTTATGAAGCCTCTTAATTTTTTTTTTTAAATCGATTAGAATATGACGCATGACAAAGCGCTATTATGCTATATAAAACAAGTAATAAAGCCACTAAAAATTGTGCCAGTCCCTTTCATTTAAAGCCTAGAACTAACATAAAATAAATCCACTTTAAAATTATATTAGCAAGAGCTTCAAATTATATTAAGAAAATATAACACTAGGTTTATTGGAATATTTTCAATTTATTAAATTGGATATTCCCGAAAGTTCAAGAAGAACTATCTACATTGACTTGGGTAAGTCCAAGCCGCACACTAATATTGTTTTTATTGAGCATATTTTTTAAATTACGATAAATTATTAATTTTTGACTAACTATAACAACAATATTAGTCGCAGCTTTAGAATATAAGCAACCAACAAATATAAGCTCTCAATTTAGCTAAATTATTTTATTATTACCTCGCAAAGCAATAAAATTTGTATAAATACTTAAGCTTCATGGCAAACATAAGTGGGTAGTATAATTTTCTCAAAAATGCCAACCCCTTTAACCGTAATTTTTCCACATAAAAATCAACGTGACATACGCTCTACGATATGATAATCTCCGGCGGATCTCAGAGGCGCACAGACCTTTCCATTAACTGACTCTCGCAGACCTCATATGTGACAAATTCACCAGAATTAAAAGACATTAAGCGACGTTAGCGGTCTCGTGACACAAACAAAGCTTTACATAAAAAACGACAACAAAAACGAGGCAATAACACAGGCGGCTAAGAACAAAACACCAGACATACGGAACGAGAACGAAGAGCCGAATGCAAGAGGGAACCAGTTTTATTTTATTTTTGTTTTTTTGATCGAATGAGCCGACGGAGCCGGCCGGCGTTTCTGAATGAGAACTCGGAGAGTCGAGAACCTTTAGAAGCCGGCAAAAATAAAAAAATCAGAGAGCTGGTAACACGTTCTTCCGTCTGCCACTTAAGAGTGACCGGTTAAAGTGCGGAAAACCGTTAGTTATATCACTCAACCGGGTCAAAGGAAAGGTTATGCAGAGCGGAAGTGCCGAGACTAAAGACTCAGGCTGAGAACGCCAAAAAGTGGGGCAAGTCAGATGAAGATGACAACAAAGAGCATCATCGTTATATATTTATATGCATAAAGAATAAGTTACTCACATGTTTTTATTTAGTAATATTTTATTTGCTAAACGACAAGTAATTAATGGTGTATCTTGCAGAATATGTACCTTAAGACTCCCAAGAACGAGGCAATAATTCCCTTATCCAATCAAACATCCCTATATTTTTTCCTGTGCAGCAACATTGCTTGCATAGGCAAATGAAAAAGCAATAAAATAGTTGCCAACTTACACTCATTTGGCGCCGTCATCCAAAAGCCAGTCCAGGCAAGAAAACACGGAGCAAGGCAGCAGCAGCAGCAGCAGCAGCAGCAGCGACAGCAGCAGTGATTGACCCAGTTTCCCGAGACGACAACAACCTACCTTCCTACGTGCCGCGCTTACCTGCCGCCAAGCCGCCGATCCTCCTCACTCAGCTGGAGCTATATACGTATCTGTGTAGCTGTATCTGAGGCCGAAAGCGAAGTTGTATCTCTGAAGCTGGAGAGTCGGACCCGCTGGGGGAAGTGCATTGCACTCGCCGAAACTGCAGGCAGAAAAGATCGGAAAAAATCTTGTTTCTTTCAGCTAGTTGCCGATTCTTCGGAAAGCTTAGAAAAAAAAACGAAACTTGCTTGGAGTGGCCAAAAAGGGGGCGGTGGGGCGGTGCCTCTCTGAGCTGGAGGCACATGCAAACAACACGTCAATGCACTCTGTGGTAGCCACCGCAAAAGCAAACGCAAACGCCTCGACTAGTTTAGATTGGACTTAGACAGCGATCTACGCTGCTTTTTGCCTTTTGAGTTTCTGCCATCAGTTTTCTACGTGCTGGCCTGGCTTTTTCGCCGCTGCCTCTCCCCTTGGTGGTCTCTTGCGGTTGGCAGACAAACACGAGTAGAACAACAATATAACCAGACAAATTGCAGCTAGGAAAATCCGCGGAGACTGACTCGGGGGCCCACACGAAAATACACGCTTGACTTGGTCATTGATGCGACCGCACAGCACAGCACAGGCTGTGTCTAGGCCCGAAAAACATAAAGCCAAAATCCGCAGACCCACCGAAATCCAGCCAAGCCAGGCAGACGTTCACTTGGGCCTAGAGCGGCGTTGCCAAGCTTCTCGCTGCATTTTCTGGCCAACAACAAGTGCCTGGCTAAGTGCAGCGGAAGTGCTTCAGGTGAGTCTTTGCCTGGGCCGAGCCCCGTCTCCGAAACTTTTTCGAGTTTTTAATAAGCAACAAACACCCTCGAAGCCTGTCATAAGCGAGTGATATATGAATGGTTTTCAGAGCTTAGCTGCATGCAAATTATTATTGGTGTAAATCAATGCACTAAAAGCCACGATTGCCCAAGGACGAATCAACACCATTTGGTATGAATTCCATTGGTCAATAAAGTTTTAGTGCTGTGTATTCATTTATCACTTCCCGGGGGCTGTAAGTTCTGGTACTGCCATTAAATTGGTTGCTAAATATATGTTTACGTCTTTCTTTAAAGGTGGTAAGAAGGGTATTTGTAGGGGGATTTATTACCCATTTAGTTGGGCTTTTAATCAAAGCGAAAGTTGTATCCTATTTTTATATGGAAAATAAGGAAACTACATAGAATTCACAGATTAAAACCACTCACTATTTCTATAGTATTTTTATTGTATTGAACTTATGTATATTCCGCAGAAAATTAAACTAAGTAAAACCTGTTTTGTTTATTAGCTTAAATTGCTATATAATTTGATGACCAAAACGTTTGATAAGTCTATTATGTCACCTTATAAATTATTTAACACACTTCTCCCTCTCTCCATGTTTACAGTTTGCTCTTTTATTACTTCTAACACTTTACCGTCTATAATAAAACTATTTAGGTATATTAAATCAATTGCTGTAAATAGTTTTCCAGTTTTAAAATTGAAATAGACTTTTGGGCACCATGCATAGCTTAGCATTTCTGCGTAATCTCATGGACCCGAAACATTCTATTGTTTCTGGAAATCCTATACAGCTGCTACCTTGCACTGCTTTGAATTTACAATTCTCTCATAAATATGCACTGCATTTTGTATACTATATTGCGCGAGTTGGGGTATCTTTTGTTTATCAGCCGCAGAGTTCAATATATGCCGACGGCGATAAGTCTAAGAACTTGCTTCCTTTTTTTGCGACTCGCCCGGCGATGCTGTGGCACCGATGCTTCATCGAAATGCGCATTTATTGGAGGGGAGGCCCAGGTACACATCTAGGTGCGAGAGTGTCTCCCCCGGTGGCACGGCACAGAGAGGCAAGGCAATCAATCAAGCAGCCGGCGGCGGCATCGCATCGGTGCAATGAGCTGCGACAATCAAATTAGCATTTGCATCAAATCGCATTGCAGATTTGCGACACAGAGCGCCGCGATTCGGGCTAGAAAAGGCAGGGAGTCGCCTCAATTCGATGGGGAGTTGGATCTGCCGGTCACTTCGCTTTACTTTGCTTCGATTCAATTCAATTGGCAATAGTTATTAGCACCTCTTTACCTGCTGTGCCGCTACCTGTGGCAACAACTCATTAGACAAATTGCCCGCCCGGCATCGATTTGATTGATTTGCGGCACAACTGCAATTACAAATGGCCAAAGAAGAAAAAGTATCTGTATCTGCACTTGTTGTCAGCAGTCGGTTTTGTAATCCCAGCCAGAAATTGGGGCAGAGTGGATGAGCTGCCTTTCTTGGGAATATGTATAAAGTAAGGTATAAAACAGGAAAATGTGCCATAACGGCACACCAGAGCCAGTACTTTGTGTCTTCCAAATTAAATGGACTTAACTGTATGTCGACGTGCGTTATACAAATGTCAACGGTTAATAAACCCGGCCCAAAATTAAACTCCAGCCAGCCAGACCAACATTATGGACAGATTCCACGAATTGTGGGGCGATAAAAGTCTGGTAAACAGTGACCAATGGCTAATTACAATTTGGGCCATTAAATAATTGGGGATTTTCCACAAAAGAGTAAGAGGAAGTCATATAATATAAGCTTCTTTTCGTGACATAATTTAAGGCTAAGAAAGGTGGAGAATCTTAATGGAAATTCAACTTTTTGAAACAAAAAATTACTTACAAAGACTTAATGTACAATTATGCACTTTCTTAGATTTGCTAGAAGCTTTATTTCTATTAGATTCCTTGCCTTAAATGAAACTATCAATGGCCAAAGCACTTCCACAGTATCCACTGTATTAACAACAGCATAAATTTACCTGCCCCGCCTGCCACTCGATGCCAAAGTTAATTAACACACAATCAGCCAACACCAACACATGCACTCATGCCAAATCTTAGAGCCACTAGTAAAATAAAGAAAAGGAGAGACACAAGAGAAAAATAACACACAAAAAAGAGCTATGCAATAATCACAAAACATACGTCGGCACTTCAATGCGCGAGAATGCACCGAAATTAGCCAAAATACAAAAAGTAAAGGAGAAGAGGAAAAACCCCAAGAAAAAAACAGAAATTAAAGTTGTAAGATTACAACAGTAGCACCACAGTATCTATATGTATGTGTCTCGGCGGCAGAGGAGCCAGTCAGCCGGAGAGGCATATGCCATGTGAACCAATTTGTGGCATCAATCTCAGGCGTGATGTGAAATTGGCCAAGTCGCCCAGCTAAATGAATCGCGGGAATAGTTACCATAAGTTATTCTGTGCAGATACCCGTCTGCTCTCCTCCAATTGTTATGCAACTGTTTTTCCAGATAAATACCTCAATTGTTAATTGTATGCAAACATATTGGTTAAACGAATTGGCTGAATCACTAAGGCCGGTAGCTGTTAGTCATCTTTTAAATATCTGCCAATCGTGTCAAGTCACTTCAGTCATCTATGCTTAGGTTGTGGTGTTTATTAATCAAAGAAGGGATTTTAATCATTTAATTCAACAGACCCTTAGTTAATAGGTATAGGTTTTAAAAACTTTCCTGCCTTACAAGCCACTTTTAGAGGCTTCTTTCCTGTCTTTGCTGAATATCTTTTTGTTTATCAAGGATTCATACATTCTTAAAATAAATGTTGGTATCTGCCAGATATTCCAATTAAATTACTAGCCAAAATATGCACTGCCGAGTGATGATTCACTTATAAACCCCATTCAGGGCTCAAAGGTCCAACATCGTTTTCGGGCCTCTAAAGTGGCCCACGTTTGACACTCTCAGCCACGTCCATAAGCTCACGTATCTGCGCTTTTGATTGTTTAATGTTGTTGTCTGTATTTTCTACTGCCTTTTGTTGTTGTTGTCACTTGCTGATCTTTTTTTTCTTGCTTTTTTCCTGTTCATTATTTTTGTGTATGGCTGTGGCCTTTGTCTTAAACTAAAAACATTTGACATTTTCATCAAGTTTAACTGCATGTAAACAGCTCAAGTCAGCCAGCGAGCGCTCTCTTTTTCCCTCCATGATTTAATGTGCTGGCTACGGATTTTTCACTCGGCCAGCTCAGAAAAACAGCCAAAAAGCAACGAGCACATTAAGCCAAATATGTTAAGCACGATCACATGGCTCTTGTTTTATTTTATGTCATATGTAAAATGGCTTTTTAACGGCTGCCAATGATGCAGCAGATTTTGGCAGCAGCCCCAAAGGGGGGCTTCGAGCCAAGCTAACGGGTTGTGTTTCTGAGAAAAATTGTTAACCTATATAATTAATAATTAGTATGGCAAATATTAAATAAAATATGTCATAAGCTGAAGTTATCCTCTATAGACTCTAACTATATATTAGAAACATGTGAAACCTTAACATTATCCAACTCCTTACACCTCTGAAAATGTGTTAAAATATGTGCTAACATCATTAAAAACCTGTAATAATTAATATATTTTGTAAAGCCCTGCTAATTTATTGTTTGTTTTCATGCTTACACTGCGTGAGAGTGTAAAACATCCCATGGCATTTGCATTTCTTCAACGTCATATATCAAAGCCCAAGACTTTTTACCTTTCTAATAGCTCTCCTAATGATTTCTTGATACTAATCAACCCAATATTGAGATCAAGCCCTTCGGGAATTAACCCAAAATAAAATGGAATATTTATCAACAACTTTCCCATTGCTAATGGTTTGTTTTTATTTATAAACTGTTGACGTCGCGGCTCTCAAGGACGACGGTTGTTTACTAGTCTGAATCAGCGCCGTGCGTTTCTCGAATGTTTTTTCTTTTTGTGCTCCCTCGCTTACAGCTTTCCGTGTAAGACAAAATCCACTTAGCGAATTTCTGGTGTCATATTTCTGATATCTTTATGTCCGGCTTTTAGCGAGCCAAGCGAACCGAACTGATCTCTGACAACTTTTCACACGCAGCCAAGAAATGGCCGATTGTCTGTTACAGCAAAAGATAAAAGCCGCCTGAATGCAAAAAATGAAGAAAAATCAACAACAAAAAAGATCAAAATATGAAATAAAAGACATTGTTGACTTTTCGGCTCGGCTTTTGTTAGTATCTAACACTTTCTTGTCAGGAGAGGGAAAAATATATAAAAAGACACGCTGCCAGAGCCAGCGCACAAAACTCGAATTTGGGTCAAACATTATTCAAATACAGCGAGCGACGACGCACCACTGAATGAATGAATAGTGAGAGTGGGGCGAAGACGCAGAGGCCTTCGGGGGTCCGGACTCCACTCCGCTCCGGACGATCCGCCGATCGGACAGCTGACCAGCCAAGCAACCAGTCGGCCAGTCGGCCATTTAGCGCCGTTTGCTGTCCCGTTTCGTACCGCCTCGAAAATGCATAAAGCGCGCGCTCGGGCTTTTGGCTTGGAGCCGGGCTATGGCCATAGCTATGGCTCTTATGGCCCACTAAATGCACGGAGAAAATTAATATTTAAGAGATAAATATTACAAATATTATAGTATTTGTATATATTTTTAGATATTTATTTGATTTGTTTATTTAGAAATATATTTAAACTGATTATGGCTTAAATAGGCTTTTCATAGCATACTTTTAGACACAATTTAAAGGGCTTTCGAATCTCTAAGCTCTTTGAAACTTGAAAATATTATAATTTATGTGAAGATGTATAGAAACATGTATTCTTATACAACACGATAATTAACACTAAAAATTTCAAAAGTAAACGAACTAAAAAAAACTATTCCCCGACATAGAATGGTTCTTAAGTTGCTTACTTTTTGGCAACAAAATAAATGTATTTACATTTTGAATATACTTCTTGCTACAATTACTATAAATTTTAATGGAAATTGTTCAACAAACCTTCAAAAATTTCTCTCCATGCAGTGTCTTTGCCGTTTGGAGCCTCCTAAGTCGGTCGGCTGGGGCTGTTAGTCCACTGGTCTACTGGTCGGCTGGAGCGACTGCGACTGCGAATGCGACTCCAGCCAAGCGACCAAGCTGTTGACCATTTGGCTGCGGCACGTCGTAAGAGTGCTCGATGATATAACCAGGCCCAGGCCAAAAGCGCTAAACAAAACAAAACCCAGCTACTAACAAATATGTATGCCAAACGGGGGATCGCGACCGAAGCGGGAGTGGGTTGGAATCGCCATGGAATGGCCGAGGGGCGGAGTAGAAAGGGGGTGTAGCTCGCATACCGTGGGCCGTCGCCTGGCAGACTGACAGACTGACTTAGTGACTTAGTAGCGACTAGTGGGACTGGAGACTAGCGACCAGAGATGCAAGCGATTCGTTACGAGGGCGTCAAGTGGGTCGTGATTAGCGAGAAAGCAGTCACGCAGTCACTAATTTGGGTCACAGACTTTAGGGCAGCTATTTTCGTAAATTGTTGAGGTATTCCAAAAGGAAAATCACGAATCTATCAAGCTGTTCATGGGGAAAATGGGGATAAATTATTGGTGTAAGATCGGGAATTTAATCGTAGCCAAATCATACTGGATCAATTCTTTCATTGGAATAAATACTTTACGGCATATCCTTTATTTTAAATATATGGTTGATATGTGAGGTAATCATATTTAAGCAAATTTCAACCTTCTTCTTAAGCCAAGCACTTCATTTAATTAATTATATGAAAGCTTATGTAAGAAATCAATTGTTAAAAACAAAATTATACTATATAATGGTATACCATCTTCCCTGACTATGTAAAAGCCCTCGTCTTCGTGTCACGACATTCTCAGGATGCCATCTTATTTCTTATATTTATCACGTGGCCATCGCCAAACGGTGACTGTGACTGCGATTTGGCTTGTCTTGGAGTATCTTCGCAAGCTTTCGTAATCGCCTGCTGCCGCTGTTTTTTTTTTTTATATATTTTTTTTCTGCATTTGTTTGCAGCGCTTCGCTGATTTTTGCAGCCCAGCCAGTTAGTCCAGCGCTATATTGGTCGACGGTTGCTTCTTTTCGGGCTGCAGTTCTGCCCACTCATAGACACATTGAAAATTTGTTTGGCCTAATCACGGGCCTGTAATCTTCAACGCGCTTTCTTGTTTGGGTGTGGTTTTTCGGCTATCCTGGACCGGTTGCATAGCTGGCAGCTTGCAGCTTTTGGAGGGGTCGCCGTCTAGTCACTTCAATCCTATATGAGCTCCTCACCTCACTCACTCACTCACTCACATTTTCTGACCATTTTCCGGAGATTTGTGGCCCAAAGGCTTAGAGTTAGGCATCTCCTCCTGGCTCCCTTTCGCTTTGCCGCTTGTAATTGCCTTGTCACGATTTTGATTGTGTCGTAGTGTATATTGGCCTGCCATCGATATATCGGGGGAGATCGGGGATTACTTCGATTCCCTTTGTATTGCCGTTGACATATTTATCTATTTTGGCTTCTCTTTTCATTTGTTTTTATTCGGGGCACATCAATTTATGAGCCTTCCAAAGGTAAACAGTCGACAAACGTGCGCTAATTTTCACATGAAATTGATTTTTTTCGGTACTCGGCTATTATTTGGAATCTTTATTGTTACAGGGATTCGTTGCTTATGTAATATTTAGTTTGGACTAGTGCTATCTTCGGGGTGAATTTGTTGAGTTTAAATGGAATCGGCCTACATGGCGTATGAGTGATATTTTTGGGGAAATTAATATTTTAGTATTTACGAGAGCTTAGAGGTGGGTTAATGAATGATTTATTGATGGACTAATCCTAAAATAAAATAAATTAATTGATAAGGAAACCCAATTCCTATAAGTATTAAATTTAAATGTGTTTTTATTATAATAAATTAGTACATAAGATTTAATTTTCAATTAAAACAATCTAAAAACTAACGACTTCCCTATTTTAAAGAAAGGCTGTTGCTGTTATGTGAACATTTGTGATTTATGTATCAAAAAGCCATTAAAAAATTTTAAAATAATTTTTTTATTGCTTTTTTTTTTTTTGAAAGGGCCACCCAAAAGGGGCTTTGAAAGAAATTCGGGGCTTGTATCATTTTATTTTCCCCGCATTTGGCGACGTGAGCTTAATTTGTGCCTCGATTTTTTATGCCTGTTATTTATTTATTTATATTTACAGTGCGGCGTGCATAATTTTCCCTAAATTATAATTCATTTGCCCGCCGATCGCCCTTTTCCCCCCTAGGGCTGCCAGTGTGTTGTTGTTCAGACTGCTGTTGTTGTTGTGATTATGTGATTTTTCTTGCCGCCGTACGTTCGTCATAGCCATTTTGTTGTCGTAGTCGCTGCTGCTGCTGCTGTTGTTGCTTTTGCTTTTGCTTTTGCTTTTGCTGCTGCTGCTTCGTTTTCACTTTCTATCGCTGCCCGACAGCAGAAGCAGCAACAACTTACAGCAGCAACAGCAACTTACATGTGTGCATATATTTGTCGAGCGGGGCTGTGTGTGTGTGTTTGTGCACAAAACGACACGCTGACCCAGTTTCTCATACCACTACAGGCGAACGTGGAAGCACACACTGGAATTAATATTATTATGGTTCGCTCGCTGTTGTTGCTGCTTTGGTTTGCTTGATTTTCTTGCTGCTGGCTTCGTGCCTCCGCGTCCGAGCTCCTCCTTCTCTTTCTCTTTCCTCTCTCGACTTCGGCTCCGCATTCGGTTTCTTATGCAGTTTGCAAGGGGGAGCGGAAAGGGGCAGCGTGGGGGGGAGTGGAGAGCCATCCACATATTTCCATTATCAATTATCGTGCGCCGATCCGATTCGATCGTTCGATATTATGCAGCATGTGGGCCTATCTGACAAATAATTGAAATTCGGGGATCTTTGGGTTATGCATTTGCCTTAATTGGCCGGTCATCGCAATGGAAAAGGGGGGGCAGAAAACCCCACAGCACATGGCATCTAAGGACGGCGGATGGCATAGCAATGACTATGGAGTTTTGGTGTTTTTTTCTAGGGGGGAAGGTTGGGAAGAGGGGTCTCTGTAGGAGTCTTCAGGGGGTTTCTGCTTCGCTGATTATGTCTGTAACAAAAGCTCTATTAACTACGGAGACGAGACGTCGCTCGCTTGGCGATATCGATCAGAATCACGAAAATGTAATGCACATTAACTAAGCATTTTTGAATGATCTACCTACTTGGGGCATATCGGTTAAATAGAGTAGAATGAGACATTCATATTTAATATTTTAGTTATGGAAAATAACTGAAATTCCTTGAGCTAAAAGCCCAAGAGTTGTTCATGTGACTAGAGTTTATTTATAAATTAAGGTAAAAAGCATTTAAATTTATGTTTTTGTACTTAAAATATCTTATTATTTGCAGACTTTATTTTATTAAATATTCTTGTTATTTATTTGTTATAAAGAGTATTTAAAAACTTGCATTGTTCCAAAAAATGTTTCCAAATTCTTGGACCTAAACATAATTTTACGGTCTTTCTAGTTTTCTAATAAATATAATTAAAACTAAACATTTAAATTTTAATAATTGTAAAATAGAGTATTTAAAACTTCGCCTTGTCCTTCCCCAAAAATTGTTCCAGTTTCTTGTGACTGCTTTTGTTTTTCTTTTGCTTGGCTGCTGCTGCCACTGCCACTATTGTATGCACTATGCTCCAACTCCACTACATATTCCTGCCCTACGCTCTGAGCCACTTCACGCGTCAATGAAAGCGAAAGGAAAACTGAGCCGCGGAGGAAAAAGCTCGGGCTCTTGGTGAGGAAATGGTAAATATTGGGCAAATCTCGAGCATTTTGCAATTCGGCCGGCAAAAGAACCACAATCACAGCGGCGTGACTGGGCCCCGGGGGAAGAAAATGAGCGATGGCTCTTGAACTGCTCCTGCATTAGCATTATTTAATTTTTTTTTGTGGAATTTTGGAGAAGAAATTAATTTATGACTGTCGCCGTATGCAAAAATTAATGTCGTACGCATAACGGTGGTGGGGAGTGATGTAACCGCTGCTGTCAACTCAAAAACTTTATGAATTTAGGCGGATGGCTTGGCGCTTCCCATTTACATATACCGCTCGCACACCTCTACGCTCTTAGCCTGGCCAAAAAGAGCCCGTGTGTGTGTGTGCTTAGTGTGCGAGCAACAACAACAACTGTAAACAAGTTTGCCTATAAATATATCTATTTTTTGTTTCTTTTCGTTTAATAAATAAATAAAAAATTTGTGTTGCTTTTTCCGTTTTTATTTTTTTTTTAGGTGAAACATGTTAGCATGCAGTTACAAGTGTGTGGAGCGACAGCGACCCCTCTCTAGCCCCTTTTACCCCCTTGGCAAGCCACCCCCTTGACACCCCTGACACCCCTGTTGTCTCCCGTTTGTGTTTGTCGGCATCGCTGTCTGCTGGCTCAGCTGTCGATGCCGCTGTTGTTGTTGTCCCCGCCGTTTGTTTGTTTGTTCAAGACACTTCAACACTTGAGTTCAAGTTTTTGTTGTATTTCCTTTCCACAATTTTCACACAGAGAGCACTCCACGAAGTGCACTTTTCATCGACTTGGGCGGGAGTTATCAACTGGTAAAGGAAGGGAGGGGGAAACAGGAGAACTGGGGAAAAGGGGTTTCAGGAAGCTCTAAGGGGATACATTTTGGTTTAAAACTGATTTTATATTTAATAATTAAGCACAACAGGTTGTATTAAGAATAAGGATTATGTTGTTTTATTGTGCTATGTTTTTGTATCCTAAAATTCTTACTACTTAAAGGAAGCGCTTTTTTATAAAAGGAACTATTAAAATTATTATAAATATTTAAATAATTATAGTGTTCACAAGATTAATACGTAAAATAAATATAAGTTGGAAAAAAAACACCACATTGAATTTAGTTAATAATTATAAAATAAAAGAAGATAACTAAAATGTATATAACATCCCTAAATTGGCTACAAAAAAACAGCTACTGTTACGTATTCATTCGAACCATCATAGTAATTATTCATTAATAACAAAATAAGAAAATTTGATGCAACTACGAATAAGAATACAATTTTCTTCTTTCTTGTGTGTCTTTCTCTTCACAAGTATTGAAGAAAAGTATTTTTTATATGGCTAGTCCACTCATACACTCCCCCTTTTTATATTACCTGTTCTCCCAGTTCCCATCCCCTACTAAATCTCAAGCTAATCGCTTTATTCCCCATAATCACTACAATATCTTTCTAAGCCAGGCACAACACGCAGCAATCGACCTATAACTTCCGCTTACCCGAAGCGCATCCGTTAGATAAACTCCACATCCCAATGTAAACGCTTTTCAAGCAGGGGCTTACGTAACTGACCTAAGTCATCCGATGTTGCGTCAACTGTTTAACATTTCTTATATAACCCGCTAGCCAACTGCCGTGTGGCCTATAAAACTGCATCCCATTCATGATTCTAGGCGATCGGCCGGCCGATCGAGCCGAGCCGCACCGATCCGATATAGTATCTTTTGTTTGTTTATTTCCAACGCTTCGAAAGACATTTTATTTATTTTTATTTCTAATTTTATTTGGTGTTCGACTTCCGTGCTGTGGGTCACACGCGTGACTCCCCCCGATGTCTCCCGATGGTGAGTGTGCGTGTGTGCGTTCACGTCGTATTTTTTATTTTCTTTTTATTTTCGGTGTCTGTCTCTGGGCAGCGGACAACCTTATTGACAACGTTCGAAGCGTTTTGATTACGCGGCCTTGAAAGTGAAAAGGTGTCGACTGTAGCTTGGCCACTTTCGCTTTTTTTCCTCGAACAACACAACAAAGAGTCCAAGAAATAAATCAAAACACAACTTTTTGGGGGTCTATCTCATTAGGGTTTTCTGGGTTTCTTCGATGACAAAGGAATAAAGGGGAGTTTTTTAAGGTTTGAGTTTGATTTGTATAAAATATGATTTATATGAGCGAAAAGTAAGTGGATACTATTCAAGGGAAATATTATATATTTTTAAAAATGGAATATTATAGAAAATTAGGATAGAATAGATTTGTCTTGAAATTATTGGTTTATAAATACAGGATAATTTTTAAAATGAGAAAGTTAGATATTGAAAGAATTTAAAGGAAGGGAAGAAGTTAGAAGGAAGCTTAACTCTTTTTTTCTGGACAGTTTTAAGTACTTTTAATTGAATGTATCTTACATAAAACATTTATATCAATAGTATCTAATATTTAGGTACTTTTAATTGAACGCATCTTACATGTAACATTAATTTTTATAGTATCTAATATCTTATAGATAATAAGGGTATTATTACCTAAAAATATTGGTATATTAATTTAGAATAACTTTTAATTTAAGACATTTTGTTAACAAAAGACTTTAAAAGAAGAAAAATAAAAGAGGAAAGACACAGAAGGCAGTTTGTTATTAAAAGAATATACATTTTATCTGGGATGTTTTAAATACTCTTAATAAAATGCATCTTACATGAAAAATTTATTTTAATAGTATCTAATACACCATTACTCTACGTAAACTCTTGTCTTCATTCACATTTTTCATAATTCATAAAATATTCATAAGCTTTTAAAGAAATGCAAAGCAAAAACCAAACCACCATAATCCCAATAAATATTAAATGAATGCCATATTAATATGTATAAATAATATGAGTGCATCCAGAGCTCTGTGTAGTCCACTTTCAGAACGCCTGACTGTCTGAAATTACAAACGTAAATAGCAATTAAATCTGAGCGCTGATTCTGACACTTTCCGTGTGGCACTATCAAATGTCAAATATCGGTGCCCACGCGACACCCACTAAGATCGGTCTTTGGTTTTATTTCCTTCACGACTCATTCATTGTCTTCTTGGGGACCGGGACTGTAGTATTTGGCTTGCTCTTGAGGCTGCGGCTGCAAGGGGGCTCATTTACATAAAATCCCGGCAAAAGGCCTGGCCGGCCAACTCTCGAGTTAATTGTCGAGGCAACCCCATTTCATAAGCAGTTGCATTAACAGTTAAAAACACATTTTATTTGTGGGTTTTGTTTTCGTTTTTCTCGTCGGCTGGAGGCAATTAAATAACACGGGGCAGTAGTCATAGCTAACAGGGCGAGCGATTATATAAGTCGGCGGCTCACAGCTCACAGCTCACAGCTCAGAGCTCACATATTTAATTGTTTTTAACTACCCAAAAAGCAAAATATAATCGTAATAATATTACATACGCTTATGCATTTTTCTTTTAGTTCAGGCCGATTGCAACAGATACATATTTTAATGTGAGCATTTTTGCCTCGCTTTAATGACTGTCTTTCCCTTCGTTTATTTAATATATTTCGGGCCCCCCTTAAAAACGCAGATCTTTCCTGCGGGTTGCAGTTCCGTTAACGGTTATTAATTATGCATAACGCTTTGGAGTTAGGCGACAACAGGTTCAGATACACGCACGCAAAGATACAGATACAAATGCCGAGGGAGAGAGATATGGAGATTGGGGCCCGGGCTAAATGATTTCTTACCATTTTTGCTTTTCGCGTAATCATAAAACCAAAAACAGAAAATAAAACCCGCCAAGTCGGCTGTGCCAGTTACATGGACTACATTTTGAGATGATCCCCGGCGCCACCGCCGCTCATCTCCATCGGATCTCCGTCTCCGCCAACCAGTTAGCCAGTCGTAAACCGGAACTGGCCCGCATAACGGTAAACGGTGAGCAGACAAAGCCCGATCTCAGTATATCGGCTCGATTCCCCCTCAAAACTCTCACTCGTTTGCATTATTCATCCACCTCGACACCATCATCCGCATCCACATCCACAGCCACATTGTTGAGGCATTTTCAAAGTCTTCCTCTTGACCTTGGACTCAACACGGCAACTTGTCGCCGTCGCCGTTGCCGTTGCCGTATTATGGTGGCCAATGTTGTGTTGGAAAGCAGCGCCAAAAGCGTGTGCCACAAAAGAAAGCCAAACCACTTTTACTTTCAAGCTCAAGCCGAGTCGCGTCGGAGCGGTTTGTGTGTTGAGTCGAGCCGGCGAAATGAGGCAATGCCAATGCAATGTTGGCCCGCTCGTCGCGTCTCCTCTTTGGTGGCTGTGGGCCTTATGATTTTTTGGCGCCAAATTGCAACTACACGGGAAATAACAAGCATTACTTTCACATTGCTTAAATCATTAATTTTATAATTTGTGATTTTTTTCATCCTCGTAAAGTACATGAAGAACAATGTAGCTTCGCTCTTCAGTTGGATTTTAAGTGTTTTTGCATTACAATACATTATGAAGAATGGTTTTACCTATATATAAATAATTAACCAAAGCATCATTTACTTATAAAAAATTTCTCACAAATCAATACTTTCTTTATTTGCAGTGCCTGAACCATCGAAAAAAGTGAATCTCCAGGGCTAAACCCACCTGAGAAAAATGTGAATCACTGTTGAATCATTTCCCCGATGCATACAGGAAGTCTTCAACTAAATTGACCTACTTATGAGATATATAAGCAATCAAATGCTATTATACCCAGAAATCAGCTATCTTTTGTTATCAGAGACCACAATTTTTCCTCTACACTTCACCGAAAATGTCTCGAGTCTCCCTCTGAAACCCTCAAGCAGCAACTGCCCCATTTCCTCTCGAACATGCTCCACTTCCCCAATCGCCCTGGGATGGTGATAGGAAAACTTTGTGTGCGATCTTGACATGTTTTAGCTTAATATATAACACATGATTTGCGTCAAGTTTGCGGATTTGTGTACTCATACTAATTACATTCAAATGTAATTCATTTAATTTCATTTATTTATTTCGTTGGCAGCTCGTGCTGGGTCGTTTCTTTGGTTGGGTTTTTGTGGGATTTTGGCTGCTGCCATAAGAAATGCGACGCAGAAAATCACACATTTTTGTCGATTTTATTGTTCACTCTCTGGGACACCAGAATGAACCTTTTTTTGGTGCTATTTTTAAGCGAAAATAAATTGGACGAGAGAGCGAGCATTAGGGAGACAAAGATCTAGAGAGACAAACAGTGATGTATTTGTGGGAAATGGCCAAGAACATACACGCATGCCCTGAGGCAAGCAGTATCTTAAAGATGAATATAAATTATAAAGGCATTAATTAGAGATTAAGTGAGTAAAATATAGCAAAACGCTTCTGTACTTCCCTTAAATTATAGAATATAACTCATTAGAGATTGTAAATGGTTCTGGTTGTGCTCTATCAAGATCCCCTGGCTACAACCTAGTACTTAACGAAACATTTCCAATTTGTTTTATCGCTCTCCTTATGGAAAGACACATTTTATGGAGTTACATTGTTTAGACATGAAAGTCTCTGAACCATTTCTTTTTGCCATTAGTCCGCCGATGTTACAACACATTTTGGATACTCAAAGATACTGCTGTTCCTTCCCTGCAACGACTGCACATGGGATGGTGATGATGATAATGAAAAGTTCTTGGGCTCGTAAGTGCTGACCTACTTAACAGACTCCGGGTGGCCGAATGGCAAGGGGAAAGGCCGGAAAAGCAGGCGAGCGTCCGACAACACCAAAGGGGAAATAGACACCGTCTAAACAGAGTCGGAGATCGCGCAGATACACATATCCAGACACATTCCACTGGCAAATGCACAAACATTTCTCTCGCTCTTTTCCGACTTGATTGCCTTTTCTTAAGGGGCTTTTTGGTCTGTTGGAGTCTATTTTACAGCTGCTGACCTACTTTGCTCAAAGTCAAGAAAAATTTTGTTGCTCTGGCTGCTGCCTATGCTGCCGCTGCTGTAGTTGTTCCTGCAGCATAGAACATTTCTTTCAAAAAACAAAAAAAAGACGAAAAATTGAAAGTGAATTCTGCTGCTGGGCGGCTGCAGCACCTCACACCTCACCGTCTCACTCTGCAAACAACTCAACAATGCCGCAAAGCAAACAACCAACACCAGCAACAACAATTAACAACAATTTCATTTTTAAGGGAGCAATATACACAGGCAAAAACAGTCAGATCTTTTTTGGTTTTATAGAATGTTTTTTTAGTAATAACGATTTAAATATCGTATAGTATATATGTAGTATATATTATATATTTTAGTTAGAGTTACTAAAAAATAAGATGCAGAAAAAAGTAAACAGCCATTAACAAAAAATTTAAGGTAAAAACATCAGGTAGATCTTTCTGGATTTTAAAGATCTTTCTATTCAATAATTATCAATAATATTAATCTATTCATAAGGTGCAGAACAAATTGAAGGGCAATTTTTGAAATTAGTTCAAGGCTTAAGGAGTAAATTTAGCATTTCCAAAATGGATTTAAATGAATGCTAAATATGTTTAATTTACCTTATTCAATGTAGTTTTTTTATAACAATTTATAATGTTAACTTTAAGGCTTCTTAAAATAAATCCCAGTTAAAAAAACTTCTTTAATTTCTTGCCAATGGGGTGCCAAAAACTATCTAGTTCCTTGTGATACGATTATTATTTTATTTTATTAATTCTTGACATGAAATTATAATATTAAAATACTTCTTCAAAGCATTTTTAACCCTTAAAATGTGCATATTTTTAAAAAATTAAAATAAAACTCAATAAACCTCCAATTCATCACCTTATCATATCCAATTTCTTCCTGTGCCGACATATAGTCGTTTATATATTTCTTGTTCATTCTTTATGACTTCAGGGCACATATTTAGGTTTGTTTGTATTTCGTGTGCATGTACTTGGGTGTGTGTGTGTGTGTGCAGTAAGGGAAAAAAAATTTAAAAAAATTGGGTCAATTTGTTGTTGCCGCGCTCTGCCGGGGCGTTCTGCTTGCAACAAGTGTCTGGCCTGGCCCTTTCGGCAGCCGTCTCTCTCGCTCAGCGGACGCGGGTCTTGCCCTAAGATAAGTAAAGAAAACCCCCCAACCACCCCCAAAAAAATCGACGCCGCCCTGCACCTCATCCCCCTCCCCGCAGCTGAAGATTGATAAAGGCAGCGACGTTGACGGCGACGCCAACGCGCAGCTGAAAATAGAAGCGCGCGCAGCTTTTTTTCTTGTTTTTTTTTTTTGGAAAAGGGCGCCCCTTGTAAATTTTGACGCTCACACACACACGGATACGCCTTGATTAGCCATGTGTGCGTGTGTTGGCGTTGAGATTATTTTCTAGCATTTTTTGTTGTATTTGTATATTTTTTATTGTATTTTTCTTAAAGTTTTATTGTTGTTGCTCTCTGGGCTCCGTAAGAAAAGTAGGCCAATGGGTCTTTGGGTGAGTGGTTTAGATTTAGTTGTGTTGTGTCCCAGTCCCCTCTTCCTCTTGCTTTCTTTTGATATCGCCATTCTTTTTCGGCCTTTATTGAATGGGGTGTTTTTTTTTATTCCATCTATTTATTTGGTATTTATTCCATAAGGTAATTAGCTTCAGTTAATTAGTTCTTTTTGGAGGGGAAAGAAGCAGGGAAGATTTTTATGTAATTGAAACATTTTAAGATCTTTCTTTTCACAATCATGCAAACTATTTCATTTAATTTTAAATATTTATTGCTCGAAAGTTAAGTTATTGGTTTTATTTTAACCATTACCATTAAGTTTCTGTAATTGAAAGGATTCTTCTCTAGGGTAAACATCAATATTACTTTCAATTTAGGCTAAAATTCCTTATTTTTCTCCAGAACCCGCTAAAAAAATATAAGTAAACTTTATTTCGATCTTTTTATTTATATTTCTATAAGGTAATTAGTTTAAATTAATTTGTTTTTATTTAGATGTCAAAGAAAGCAGGGAAGAATGTTAGATAATTCAAAAAATTTTAAGTTCTTTTTTTTTCAAATGTATTATAACTATTTAAATCAATTTTAAATATTTTAAAGTTGTTTATTTTGTATTTATTTTATTTTAATCACTACCATTAAGTTGCTGATATTTAAAGGATTTTTCTCTAAGGATAGCTTCAATGTTAGTTAAATTTTCAGCGGAAATTACCAATTCTTCCCCAGAGCACTTTAAATAAATATAAGTTGATTTTATATCGATCTTAATATTTATATTTCTATTTCAATTAGATTAAATTAAGTTGTGTTTTGTTTATATGTGAAAGAAAGCACGAAAGATTGTTAGTTAAATGAAAAATATTAAGTTCTCTCTTTTCATATTTATGTCAAATATTTCAAACAAGTTAAAGTATTTTAAAGTTGTATATTTTTGTATTCGTATTATTATTATCTTTTCTATTAAGCTACTTATATTTAAAGTATTTTTCTTTAATGATAATTTAAAATAAACTCACATTTTAAGCTTAAGAACCCAGAACCCCTTAAATTAATTTCAGTTGACTTTATTTCGATCTTCTTATTGAAATTTTTAGACAATCTCTTTCTTAGTTTAATATCATACAATTCCCATTATTTTCCTTAAGTGCACAGCCCTTTAATAACATTTTTTTTATTTCCCCCCCGGGTGAGATACTTTCCTGCAAAGATACTTTTACTATGCGTAAAATTATTTCTTTAATGGCTGCTGGCTGAGCTCTGTAATTGTTTTAAATGATTGAGCCGAGAGAAGGTAGGCAACGCCGGCATTTTCCCCGTTAACAAGTTGCGTAAGTGAAAAATCACTTGAGAAGAGATAGGCCACATATACATACCATACTTTATACATCCAGTAGGGGTATCATTTCAATATATACATACCATACTTTATACATCCAGTAGGGGTATCATTTCAATATATACACCCAGTAAGGGTATCAATTTCGCCTCTGGGTCACTGTGGATGGACAATCTATTTGATGGCTCACCATTTGGCCACACAAATGTCTCTATTTTGCGTGGCTCGTCGCTTGATTTATAACGGAAAATTCGTTTAAGCAAAACAAAACGTTAAACAATTTTTGTGGGCCACGTTAATAAGCGCAACATAACGAACATAATATCTTAACTTGGTCATCAGGCATCAGCAGCAGACAGCACAACAAAAGAAAAGGCATCTTTAAAGCAACAGCAACAGCAACAACAACATCAGCAGTCATGGCTATTACATAAGACCCACACTCTCAGATACAGATACTCACACCGATGCAGATACTCCGCAGCGCGCTGAGAGTGAAGCTGAGTCTCAGTCTCAGCCTTAGCAGCTTGGGCTTGGGGTTCGAGACCGGGACTGAGACCGGAGACCGGAGACTGGGACTGAGACTGAGTCTGGGTCTTAGACAGCGGCAAACATGGCGTCGTCGAAAAGAAAATAGTCAATGTATTGTGGAAAGAAAACATCAAAGCGCAAAGGAAAAGAGGTGAGCTAGCTGCTAGTACACGGGGAGAATAGGTATTTACAACTGGAGTCTAAATAAATAAACAACAATTTAGCTCTAAGAAGCAATATTATACATATATTTTATAGATAATGTTACCCTTAAGCTTTTGGATTTTAAGAATGTTGAATAAAGGGTTTACAAATCTGTTAGGATAAGTTTACTAAATGAATTACCTATTTATTATTTTTATATGTTATACTTTTAATAAATTTAATATATTTGATATATTTCATATATTTTATACATTTTATATATTTTACACATTTATATATTTTAATTTATTATAGTTAAGAAAATAAATCATGATAATTTAACTTTTATGCCACCATTTCTAGGGCATACTTTTTTCAGGTTAGTTAATTACCTTCACAGCTCACTTATGCACCATAATAACTTTATGTCAATTTTCAACTAATTTGATGAGATTCTTGGCTACTTTAAAATTTAAATATCAACTTCAAAATTCTTCCTCTAAGAAAGCAATGTCAGAGAATGCACTCTACTTATTTTAAATACATTTTTCTTTATTGCAATTGAAAAACAACTATAATTTTTTCTCTGCATGCATCTGGATGCCCCATTGTTGTTGCCGCTGTTGTATTAGATAGCAAAAGTCAGTCCCCGTTGCCGCTGGAGTCGGCATAGAAAGTGAAACCGAGTTGGCCCCACGATCGCCGTTGCCAGGCGAACTGGCTAACGAAAAGCAGCGCAAAAGAGAGGGAACGAAGCCTGGCTTAAAGATATAAGCCAAACACACAACAACTAACTATTACTCAATCTGTGCTAAAAAGAAACAAAAATAAAGATAGATAGATAGATGTAAAGTCGGTCTCTCTCTCTCTCCATCTCCATCTCTTTCGCCGTGCTGGGGCATGAAAATAAAAATGAAGTAACCCACTTTTTTCCGTTATGGTTTCCATAGTTGCTGCAGCTAAAAAAAAAGCTACGAGGAGATGAGGAGCCAGATGACGGCGCCGTGGAGGCACAACAATGCGCAGCGGACAAAGTGGAACTGAAGTGTGAAAGATGGATTGGATGACAACTGAATCGGGTTCGGCATCGGGACTTGGGGATCGGGGATCTGCATCTAAATACGTTCACCTCAATATTGGGCTTCAAAAAAACTGACGGTGATCGAAAGGGTCTAATCTTTCATCTTTTAATAATAACCCTTTTAAGAGTTTTGTGCTTAAATACTTTTAGTTTCCAGATCCAAATACTATGAACAATTTTATTTTCAAGTCTAAACAAAATATTTTTTTTACAAATTCTTAAGAGCCATAAGTAAGAAAATATTTTACGCAAATTATACAATAAAAATCGTATCCTTAATTTGTGTTGTATATTTTACTTACATTACTTTCTTTGCCTTTTTTATTTATAAATTATGCCTTTCTTTAGCTTTAAATTTTGTTCTGCTGTAAAGTGGAAAGTAGTACCTAAAAATCTTATGATATTAAGAATTAAAAAATCCTTATCCCTTGCCTAAGATGATTATCTGACCTACTTTTATGCATATAAAACCTTAGCGAAATCATTTCTTTAAATATGGGTATTGTAAGATTGGAAAGGGATTTCAAACTTAAAAACATAAAGGAATATTAAATAAAATGTAATAATTTAATAGAATAATTTGTTACTAAATATGTCCTGCATTTATTGTTATATTCAGATTAACTAAGTTACCTTTGCTTAAGTTTTCCATCGTTTTAAAATCCCTTTAGATCCCCTTAATATCCCCATCTTGCACCCTTCCTAATTCAAATCCTGTCAACGTTTTAGCCCCGCCCCTTTCATTAGGGCAATTAACATTTATCAGCTTGTCGCACAGGTAAGACAGGTAAGAAAAAAAGGCGCTGCCAGATTGCATGTACACATACGCCGCCTCATCTTCTCGCTGTGAATGCGAATTTATCACTTTTCGCTGCCGCCGCTCATAACTCATACGCCTCGTGGCCGCCGCGCTTGCTTGGCGCTTAGTTGAACAGTAATTGTGCGGCAATTTTTGTTCGCTTGCCAAAACCCAGATGCATCTTGCATCTCTGCATCCTCCACTCGATGCTGCATTAGCTGCACAGGGCGGGAGACCACAACTTTCACCGTAAGCCGCTTAGAACCCTTATCAAAGTCGGGCTTTAAATTGAAGGCTCTTTTCGGTCGCTGGGCTTGTGGCCGGCAGGCGACACCCACAAGTTCGGGGCATTTTCACTTTTTTTTCGGTTTCGGGTAGAGTGCATGCGCAATTAGCTTTCATCAATCAAAGTACTCAACAATGCAGCTAGACAAATTGGGCGCACGCAGCAGCAGCAGCAGAGGCAGGGGCAGGGGCAGTGCCAGCCGCAGATACAGATACAGATATACGGATTCGGATACAGCAACCGAGGCTGATGGAAAGAAAGTTTTGGCCAGCGCCTAGGGTTTCCAAAAGGGCTTAGCCCGAGCCCAACATTTCTGTAAGTGATTATCTGCCCCAGGTCGGAGGCAATGGGGCACTGGCAGTGGCAGTGGCAGTGCGTTTTCCCCCCTCTTTGTTTGGGCTTTCTCTGGCGCGTTAATTTGTCTGCTTTTCCGAGTTGCATTAATTCTTTTTTCGCTTTTGTCGTTTATAAATTTGCTTTTCGTTTCGGGTTTGTCTTACTGTCAAATCGTGTCAACACGGTCGCCTTGCAATTGTCTGGGGGTCTGCACATTGTCCCTTGGCCTGCCCCTCGATTTCTTGCCCCTTTCATTCCCTGCTGCATATCAGCAGCAGCCAGGCCCCCTCCCCTCGGCGGGCTCCCGTGTGTCTCAGCTGTCGCGCCTGGCAGCCCAAAATGCATTGCCGTGTCGCCTCGGAAGACGGCCCAGAAGAAATGAGAACCCCTCGCACTCTGGGGGAGACAGCCGGGTGTCTCTTTCTGGTCTTTGGCCACTCAAAGATCGTGTGTTTTTGTCGCCTAAATATGGCAGACATTTTATTAGACATTTTTTGGCAGGGCTTTTCACTTCTCATTGGGTCGGCAACTAATTACCAATTGTTGATAATTTGTGAAAATTAAAATTGAGCCTAGGAGAGGAAGTTTTAAGGGAAAATAAGATTAACTTTCCATTTAAGATAATAATAAAATTAAAAAACTAACCTTGAGGGAAAGAAAAAGTTCTAATACTTAAGCTTTGAGCTGATCTTATATATTTTTTAGTTTAATTAGATACATTGGATAAGCTCTTCTCTTAAGATAATAATAAAATTCAAATATTAACCTTTTGTGAGGGAATCTGTTTTAAAATTAAAGAATTTATATTTTATTGATTACATTTTTGTTTTATTATATAATAACAGAAAATTTACCTCATAAATACTTGATTTTAAGCTTGTATTAATACTTCATCTAAGGGAAAATTTAATTTAATTAAAATCATATTGGAAACATAAAAGTTTGAATTTCTATTTAATTAACCACTGAATTTCACTCAAGAACACTCAAGAAAACTGATTTAAAATCTCCCCCAAGTAAAAACATTACTTCAACTTCTTTGTATATTGTAAATTTTATTTAATTTATTTAGATTTGCTTTACAGTTTTCTTTGTGGTTTGTGTATATTTAATTTACGAATATATAAATTAAAATGAGAACATTGCGTTGGCCTTACAAATTAATAGCATTCATATCTTCTACGCTCTCGCGGAGGCGAATTGCGCGCGCCTTCAGCGGACTCGCTGGACCCTGGGTGCGGTGGCGGGCTCTTCGGGGCAATCCTTCGAGGGTGCAGGTAAAGCGGTTACTCGATGTTCCAGGGGATGGTCGGCTTACGGACTAAAGATTTGCTAGATTGGTTCTCTGTGGTGTCTCAAGCAGGGACTGAGGCTGGGAGTGGGCGTGGCATGAAGCATAGCGCGAAGCGGCACACACACCATTCAAGAAATGTACAAATTTTATTTAGATACTTTTTGTTTTGATTGTTTTTTTGTTTTGTTTTGTTTCTTTTGTGGTATAAATAACTTTAGATTTTTGTATTTTCTGTTTTCTTTCCTGCTTGTGTTTTCCTTTTTTACATAAATATTTTTAACATTTTTCTTTGGCTTAACTTTATGATAAAGATATAATGTATACGATTAGGTGTATAAAAAACGTGCGAAATATATGTTACAGTCGTTAAGAATTAAGTACAAAAATATGCTTTACAATGATAACAAGAGGGGGAGTGGGGCTTGGGGAGTAGAAGAAAATGTACAAGGATGTTCTTGGGTTAAGTTTAGGTTACGAGTAGAGAAGGCGATGAAAATAGCAAAGGAAAATGGTTCTTACGAGCTACCCACACAGCATTTTGAATCTTTGATTTAGCAGAGTTGCTCCAGGACCTTTCGCACAACAAACACACACACACCCTCTCATGCACTCGCTCTCACACACTCCTTTCACGCATCCGGCGGATCTCTGTATCTGTATCTGCATCTGCATCCGTATCCGTATCTGTATCTAGAGCTGCTACAGCGCATGCTCGTTGGTGTTGAGGAAGCTGCGGCAGACGCGACTCACTTCGGGATTGGCATGGTTCATCAGCTGCATGTAGATCTGCTTGTGCAGCTGCAGCTCGTTGGTCATCTCGCTGAGCTGCCGGATGAGCGCGTCCTTCTCCTTGAGCAGGCTCTTCACCCGCTCCTCCACCTCCCGGGACCGCACCTTGGCCTTCTCACGGCTCTTGCGCACGGCAATGTTGTTCCGCTCCCTTCGTCGCCGGTACTCCTCCGTGCCCTTGTCCACGTGCTTGTTGCTGTGCTTCCGGTGATGCTGATGCTGCTGCTGGCCATGGTGCTGGGCATGCTGCTGCTGCAGCTTGCTGTGCTGCTTCAGCAGGTTGTGGGCCCCCGCCGCCGCCGCCAAGTGGGGCAGATTGTGATGCGCCAGGACATTGGCCGTGGTCAGGTTGGTGAACTGGCTGCCATTGCTGCTCCCGGTGCTGCCATTGCTGCCATTACTGCTGGGCGTGGTGTTGCCGTTCATGGGATTGCCTCCGCCGTTGGACAGGCCATTGCCCGCCGTGGAGTAGCCATTGTAGAGTCCTCCGCCGTTGCCCATAAATGCAGCCTGCTGGTTGGCCGCCTCCTGGAGATGCCGCCTGTACTCGGGATCTATGGGCTCCTCCTTGATCGTGCTGGAATCCGAGCCCACGGAGCTGTTCTCGTCGCTGGAGTTGTTGTACGTGGCATGGACCGGCTGGGGCATGTAGGCCAGGGCTCCGCCAGCACCTCCTCCCCTGCCGGCGGCTCCACCATAGCCATGTTGATTGCGCAACGTCTGCTGCTGCAGGACCTTGGCCGCCGCACTGACCATCCCGCTGGGCGGCAGAGTGGCCGAGAGTCCGCCCGGACTGGTCACCATGTCGCTGAAGATGCCCAGGGTCTCGGTGTCCCGGAACTGGTCGTCGATCAGGTGCTGCAGGTCCAGGGTGATCTCCTGGGTGGTCAGCTCGTCGAGGTCCGTCTGTGTGGTGTACTGCTGCAGCATCTGCTTCTGCAGCAGGTTGCTGTTGTTGGCGGCGGCCACTTGTTGCATCTGATGCATCTGCTGCTTTACGAGCAGGGCAGCATCCTGCGGGGTGTTATTATTGGCATCCGTCGCCTGCTGAGGTTGCTGCTGCTGCTGCTGTTGGTGTTGCTGCTGCTGCTGTTGCTGCTGCTGCTGTTGCTGCTGCTGCTGCTGTTGGGCGGTGGACATGGCCGTCAGTGTGATCTGGCCAATGGTCGCCTGCTGCAGCGGGGGCTCCTTCTTGAGGTCCAGCTGGGCCAATGTCTGAACGGCATCGGCGTACATCTGCGGCGACTCCATGTTCAGCATTTTCAAATGCGAAAAAGAGGGTAAAATCTTGATTCCTTGTAGCGCGCTAATTTTGGCTGCTTTTCTTTAACTTAATTTTGTATTTTTGTAAACTTTAAACTCAGAGTTACTTCCTAAAGCATTGCCAATTTCTTAGGAAATGTTTTCTTTCTCGTTTGGAATTTATTTTTATAAATTTTTAAACACTTTGCTTGGGCATTATTTTAGGCTGCCCTTTGGAGGAGCACTGCAGCCGGACATTATTAACTTTTCTTGGCTTTCTTATATTTAAAATATTGTTGTGTTGTATTGTTGTAATGTTGTTGTAAGTTGTTGTGGTTTGTTGTTGTTGTTGTGGGACACTGCACTTCTCGGGCCGCACGCGCTCGAACGACTGAAGTGGCGCAGCAATGATGCAACAGATTTTATACCGACGACCGTTTGGTATTAGAAGCTGAAGCTCCTCCTGCTGAAGAACCGTTAGCAGAGCGAGCTTTTTCCGCCTGTCTTCGCTGGGGGGATTCGGTTTTCGGTTAACGGAGTCGGAGCTGAGCGCGCGTCCGTCGCTCACAATTGGTGAATTACAACTGTGACAAAAGGCGAACGCAAACGCAAAAGTCTTTGGCGCAGCCAGCAGCAGCGAGCAGCGAGCAGCAGGCAGCGGGCAGCGCCGAAGAAAAAGGCAGAAAACAGAAAGAAAATGAGAAGGCAGCGCCGCATGTAAGGCACACACACCACACACACACACTCGCACCGAAAGCCCCCCAAAATGACGACGACGCTTCGCCGTTACTGCGCTGCCTTTACAGCAACTACCTGTGGATGAGAGCCACGAGAGAGCAAGCCAGCGAGAGCGTCAGAGGGAAAGAGAGCAAAGATCGCTATCGGAGCAGGTAACAAAAGCAAAAGTTTTCCCAATCACTTTTACTCTCGTTGCAAGGCAGTTCACTTGGCAAGTTCTTGGCTGGCTCCAAGCTGCGACACAGCGTGAAAAGCGAGAGTAAATGAAAAGGAAATCTAGGGAAACTTAGAAGAAATTCTAATTAAATAAATTAAAGGGGTTTAGTGTTGATATATAATTGATTTCTTATATTATTTACATTTTATTATAAGGCATATATCATAAGATATACCAGGAACTAATTCAAAGATTTAACTTAACTGTAAAATGGCTTTTTGCTAATTTTTATATAATATTTATATATTTTTTTAATGATTAATGAGTATACTTTTATGTTTAATATTCACTTTATATTGGAATTTTTTTAATTATATTAATAATGTTTTTTTTTATTTAATTGGAAACACTTTAAACTTGTTAAAATTTCTAAAATAAAAACTATTCTCTTACATTATTCCATTATAACAGTTTTTTTTTTTACGGTGTAAAAGTTGTAATCAAAAATATTTAACCTTTTTTTTGCCTTCCATTATTTGTATATTTATTAATTTACAAGATTTAAGCTAAAATATAATCTATAAAATAAAAATCCTTTTAAAATCTGAATAAAAATCATTTATCAGTTCATTAATTATTTATTATTTAGCTAACCCTAAACCCTTACTTATTTTTATAACATAATTATTAATATGTAATACTGCAAATATTTAAACTATAAAGTATGTGTTAAAAAATCGAACCTAAATCAGGATTCTCCCCTTTAACATACACAAGAAAACCCCATCTTTAGTGGCCTTATTTCACCAAAAACCTCAATGCACCGTTATACGTTTGACAAGTGACGTCACACAAAGACACTCCGCACAAAGAGAAAAAAAGTCATCGTCACCCATACATTTACACACCCATTAAAAAAAAAGAGGCACAAACACCAACGCAGGGCAACGTTGACGTCGCTGCCAGCGTCTTTGGTGCGCTGCTGCTCGCTTTCATTTTCGTTTGCTTCTTTTTTTTCGGGGAGAAGCGGCAGCTAAATACTCGAATAAATACAAATATATATATAGATATGCATATATGTATGTGTATGTACGCCCTCATAAACCGGCGATCCGCTGGGAAGTTGGAAGCCCCCCGTAACCCCCTCGAACTCCCACCTCGCCCGCTGTCCAATTTTCGGTGCCTTGCCCACTCCGATTTGTGTTTAGACTCTTTTTTCGCCTTAGAAGAGCTGCCTCATGGCCCGTGCTGCATTGGGTCTCGAATTGGGGCTTGGGTCTCGGGTGGGGAGTTGGTTTTTCGGGGGTTTATTTTGGCGCGCATGCGTGACTTCGCAGCCGCAACGCATCAGGGAGCTTTCACGTAATACGCAGCGGCATAGCTTTGGGACTTCTTCTGCGGCTGCCACTGCCGCTGTCGCTTTATTAAAATTAAAATCGTGTTATGAAATTCATAAAAAATTAGCACGCCTCGTAGTTTTGTTTATTTAAATGCAGCGATTTGTAAAAGTTGTCTCTGCCAGTCGCTCTCCCTTCCCTTGCTTACACTTACTCTCTCCTTCGTTGGGTTTTCGTGCCTTTAATTTGGGTCAAGTTGTCGCTTAACTTTACCTGCAAAGGTGTGTGCACTTCTCTCTCTCTGTATCTCTCTTTCTCTACCCACTCCTTGTCTCTCTGCATCTCTTTCTCCCTGACCACCTTTTGTTTATTTGAATTTTATTAATCATACGCCCCGTGTGCTCTTGGACGATAAGAGCCAGCGCAGAAGTGTCGATGACAGGATGAGAGCCTCTTTCTGGCTTATCAGTCAAGTTATTGCAACGAATTCAAAATATAACATATATCGGCGCGATATCGATGACTACATCGCACAGATGGGTTGTGCAAAATCCCGGTTGCAGTCGCTTCCTTGTGCGCAAATAAAACAATGTTGATTTCAAAACATGTTGTATTTCAAACTGCACCCTTGTTGTTCTGCGAATATTGCATTATGGGTGCAATATTACCCAAGAACTCATCGATAGGGAGTTAATCTGCTGTTCAGTCTGGTGAAATCATGCAGATGAGGCAAGATCGATTTGTCCTCAATGATATCGTATCAGTTTTGTGTACGCCATATCCTTGGATATTGTTGTTTTAATCTCAGAGATAATCAAAACAAAGGGGGTTTACTTTGACTTTGTCCAGTTGGAAAGTAACTACTTTACTCAAAAATTGATTTGAGTTTTCTGGGGTTTTTTATATATTTCAAAATTACATAAAATATTAAAATGCTAAAATTCAACTTAATTTTGTATTTTATTACTAATTATGTATTCGTTATTTACTTTGATTCTTAACTAAACCTGAAGTATTATATTTAATTGTATCATGGCCCGCAAACAGGCATTGATCAACTTTAAGTATATAAAGAAATTGTAAAATGTTTTTAAATTTAACACTTTATTATTTTAACACTTATAAAATTTAAAACTTAACATAGATAACTTTCTAATAGTGGAACTTTTTTTTAAATTCTAACAACATAACACCACATATCTATCGCTATCTAAAACAAATTAATATAAATTTATTTTATTTTATATTTAAGATCTAGAATTTGATAATTAAATAATATTAAAAGGCCCTTAAAAACAACGAAGATACCCTTTTCAGATTCCAACAAACTCTGCTCAGTTAAGATTTAAATACTTAAATAAAATAATTACCATTAAACTTAAGCTTAAAGTGCTGGCATTAAAAGACTTAAAATAGTTTATTAAATGCCAATTTAATGTAGGTTAATTATACTGTAAAATATCTATTAAAACCATGTTAATGCTTTCCGCTTACAAAATCAAACACATAATAAGTACCAACCAAGTAAACCTTCAGCTAAGTGAAAGTCCGGCAAACACCAAAAGCACCAAAGATAAAGATAAGGGCACCTGTATATCCATCTATCTTGACACTTTTTCTCGCCCCAGAGAGCGCAGATGGTGGGTGTATTTATCTGTGTATCCCCACGCGCAGCGCTAAAAAAAGAGTTTTTTTGTCGTATTTATATATATTTATATTTTGGCAAACGACTGATAAGAGACGGCCAAAAGCCGCGAAGGCGCGTAAACAAAACAAATACGAGTAGCAGTACGGCGAGCCAGACAATTCACAACTCTCAGCCGCGTTCGTTGCACTCCGCCAAGAGTTGGCTGACACATGCAAAAAGGCACAAAAAATCAGAGCAAAACATGGCCATAATTGTGAGTTTTGGCCAATGATTTCTGGGCCTCTTTCAGTCTCCAATTTTCCGTTTTTGTTTTGCTATTCACCTTTTATTATTAGTCACCTTATCTGCCGAAAGAGTGACGCGTTATCGATGGCTTTGTACTTCCTTAAATTTGAACCCGATCGCAATGAACTCGCATGGAGAGTTGGATGACTCGGGGTATTATTCTCACGGCCCTGTTAGGTGGTGGCTTCCCCTCCCCTCTGCCAGAAGACAGTTCTGCTGGCCAGCAGCGAAAACTTTTCGCCGAAGAGCGAACCGAACTTTCATTGGCGTGAATTTGGACGAATTTCGCCAGGTCAGCACTAAAATATTATTAATTTCTGTTGCCATCAGCAATCACAGGGTGAGCACAGGGAACGAACGGCTCGCTTTCAGTGGAAGTAGAATCAGAGTCAGAAGCGTAGACGGAGGCAGAAGCACCAGTAGCCACCGAAGAACCCAAGAGAATCCCAAGCCCCTTTTGGGAAAAGAGTTCTGGGGTCGTTGAACCTGCTGCATTTCGAATTGGTGCTAGGGAACGCTGCAATTAGGTGGAAATCGCCAGAGCCAGAGTTTTCCCTAAGCGGGGATTTGTGGAAAATATGCTTAAGGGTGTTGAGTTCATTTATTGTTTATTCTATTTATTTTGAATAATTGAATGAGTCAACAGATGCGTAATTAAAATGTAAAAAAGGGTATATGTTTATGCATCAAGTTTAATTATCAATTTTAGAAACCGATTTTATAAAGTTTAAATAACTTGATAATTTCCTTGAAAACTGTATATGTATGTGGGATTAATTTTAGGGGAACAAAATTATAAAAGGCATCTTTTATTTTAGTGTGTATGTGGTTATCTTTTACTTATCCTTTTCCTATATATTAATCTTTTAAAATATTCAAACATTTCTATTTTTAATACCTTTTTATTTTCATTAACTTAAGAGATTTTATGGGATGTATTTTTGTAATTTTAAGTTGAAAATTAATTAATTATTTTTTTCAAGCAACTTTTATTTTGGAAAAAAAGTTTAGAATCAATAATTTTCTTTATTTTTTTACGTTGTTAGGTATAATTAAATTTGTATGTTTCTAAAGTATAAAATTTCCGCGCAGTTTTCAAATCCACTGCTTATCAAGCAGTGTAAAGAAGAGTTGGCTATCGAACTGCTTAGTAGATATCAAGTGATTCGATAACTTTTCTAGCGCCATCTGGCTAAGCAGTGTAAGCAGTTGCCGGAACTTCCTGTGGCCAGTAATTTTTTCAAGCAGGTCACTGCTTGGAAGTTAAGTTCAAATTTAAAAATGTTAAAAAGACAAGAATTCAGTAAAAAGAAAACATTTTAATACCATATTAAACTAAATTAAAGTTTTTTCTGAAGTATAATATATCTGATTTAACTTATTATCAAAAATAAGCATTTCAAACACACATAAAATTAATTAAATTACCAAAGACAATGGTATATTTTAATATTTTTATTTATGTTTTCCGAAATGTAAGTACACAAAATTTACAGAAAAACATCTCACATCTCACCTTCGTTGCCATTGCCATTTCCATCTCCACCTCCAGCTCGCGAGCCACCGAAAATACCTTGAAGAAAAGCAAGTCGAGGAGCCCACAACTCATCGTACCTAAACTGCCTTTGGCATGCGATCGATCGAGCGATGGCCCGACGACAAACGCATTGATTGAAATAGTTTATTTGCAGGCCAGTCGTGGACCCTGCTCCTGGCTCCCCGCCCCTGCTCCCTGCTCTGTCCCTCGATTGTCTTACCCTTTTTGCGCTTTCCTCATATTATTTGTGATGTTGGCAGAGCGCAGAGATAATGATGACGAGCTGCCAGCTAGCCAGCCAGGCATCAGAAGGAGCTGAATCTGAAGCTGGAGCTGCTCCTGCTCCTGCTCCTGCTCCACCCTCTCTCTCCGGATCGCTGGCCTGGGCCACGACTGATTGGGATGCCTGGTGAAGCGACGTGCGCAGAATTGACATTTTGTGTGTGCATTTGTGCACAGTGGGCGCGATAAGGTCGGCGCTGAGTCCAGTGGCAGGCAGGCCACTGTGGACTGCTGGCTGCTGCTCTGATTTCCAGGCACAAATTAAAAATGCTCCACAATTGCCCCGGCAGCGAGCGAGATCGATCGATCGACAGCTTCTCGCCAATGGAATTTTCATATGAGCGCTTGATTTCAGTAAAATTACATACTTGTAATTTTAAAATGCTGCCGAGTGCCGAGAGAGTTGAAAGCAACAGCTGAAAAAAACGCTAAGAATCGCACAAGTCCAGGAATTTTAACCCCAACGCAACGGCTCGCAGTAGTCGCTGTGGCAGTGTCTGAATCTCCGTCAGAGTCCCAGTCCCAGTCTGAGTCTGAGTCTGAGTCTTCCTTGTCTTCCAACTGATCACTTACGCACATTTTATCACAGCCAGGCTGGAGACTCTGCTGCGAGCCTCCACCTCCAACTCCTGGCGGAGGCAGCATACCCTGTCTCTTGCCTCTGCGCCTCAGCTCTTGACAATAAGTGGACACAACTCAAGGGGCTTTAGGGGTAAACGAATGTAGGATACCTATTAAAAGAGAGTTAGGGATGGGGGGAAATATCAGTGTATGCTGTAAATTGATATTTTAACTATTTAAGCAATTTTGTTTGATATAACGCACCTTAAGTTAAGTTGAAGATGTTTTTAATAAAATCGGTAAGGAAATAATAAGTTAAGAAACCACTTTATTGATATGTTTTCTATAATAAAAGATATTTAAACGTAAAAATTTATACTTTTCGATAACTTATAACTTATTTCGATACTAAAAATGTTCAATATATTCTATCGATAATGAGCGATATATCGCATTGAGAAGCAGGAAAGCTGTCAATATTTAACCCTAAAAAGAGCTGTAAGCCGGAACCCAGTCTAGAGCGCTTAAGACGGTTCTCAGCATTACATCTTTCTTTGCCTTAAAATTCGCGAATGACTAAAAATATTTATTGTACATATTTTCAGCTGCCAAAATTAATGAGTAATATTTAGACCCACACTTTTAAAGTGGGTTTCAAGATATAGATCTCTACCTATCCCAAACTGTTCCAACCCAACATACCCTTAAAAATACCCCTTAGTTAGCGGGTAGAAAAAAATAAGTTACCGTTCTACGCGCTGAAATTTGTTGTGCCATCGACGATCTGACGATCCCAAGCTGCTGTTTTCTGTCTCTGCTGGCTGTTCCTCATGTTGGAGCTTCATCTTGAGCTGAGGCCGAGGCTGATGGCTCCTCCGCCTGTCTGCGACGACGACGACGACGACGAGGACGGTACGGTACGGTCCTCCTCGTCTCGTTGTGCAAGAACAAGCCTAACCAACTATCGATCGCCGGCAATCGATCAAGTATTTCGCGTACATTATCCGAGATGCGTGGGATAATTCTGTTCTAATTTGTGGAGGCCTCGAGTTGGTCTTAGCCCAGCCTGACGTCAGTCAGTCAGTCGGTCCGGACTCCAGGCCCCCGTCTTGGATGCAAAGCACGCAGCAAAGCACCAATCTCTTTGCCGTCTCCGTTTCGTGCGCTTTCATAATTAAATATTGAGTGAATTGAAATGCTACCGAGGAAGTTAGAACTAAGTGGGGGAGGAAGAGGCTTCCGAACTTCCGCCCAGGCAGTGCCTGCACTTGTCACAGTGCCAAAGGCGGGCTGGCGGTGAATGCAAATGAGATTGGGATCCGGTAATCAGGTGAAACGGTCACGACCTGTTAATCGTTTTATGATTGTAGCGGTGTAGCGGTGCTTTTGTTTCCTGTAGACGCAGCGGAACGGTACTTGAAGCCATTGAAAGGGGGCATAAAGCTTAAGAACTGAAAACCCAAAACCCAAGTCCCCGGCTGATGTCTGCTTTTCCTTTTGTTCCATTTCGCCCAGGGAGAGCCAGAGAGGGACTCAATTTTATTTAAATTGTAACACAAAAGGCCCCAAGGCCCGGCCAAGTCAATTGCCCCGAAGAACCCGTACTCGTACCCTATCCCTATCCCGATCCCGAATCCGATTTCGATTCCGATTCCGTGCCCCAAACGCAATCCTTATGCGTTATTCATGAGGCAAGAAACATTGCGATCGCCTGTACCAATTGCCAATTGGTTCGACTTTGAGTTGGCTCTTGGCGTTGGCGGTTTCTGTGCCGGCTTTTGTCAATCTGCGGCTTAGTCCCCTCCGAGTTGGCATGCTTAAGTGGTTCATTGTCACCCCAGCGCCCAATTAGACACCTGAGTTTATTCCTTCGACTTCTTTTTTTTTTTTTTTTTTGGTGATGCATCATGCATGCCACTTGTGGCACGTTGTTTTTATTCAATCAGATATATTCATTGCGACCTGATCTTGAATCTCGCCTCTAAAAGGAGTGTGTTTGGTGGCAAGTTCTTGAGTTAGTCTAACAACCTAGTTTCCGAACTAATCGAATTTCTAATTTGAATAAGTCTTTGGGGTCTTGTTTCGGTTTGTTGTGTGAATTATGTATTTCAAAATAGGTGTTGACACGTTCCTGACTTTATAATTTACCTGTTGGTTTGAATTTTGGAATGAAAGCTATATTTATTCTCTAAATAATGCATTCTTTGACACTTTGACTTATTAGATAAGAAAATAAATGATCGTTAATAACATTTGAAGTCAGTTAATCTTATGCTAATCGCCAAGTACACATCAATTAAATTCTTGCCTGAATTGCTTTACAAATTAATAATTAAATCGTTCTCCCACATTTTTACTTGCTCTGAATTTTTATATAACTTAAAAATTCGTTTAATTTATCTCATATTTTCAACCCCCTTCTTAATCCCTCTAATCTATGATAAACCTATCTCCCAATGTCTACATTCCAATCCCCGCATCCATCAGATACTTTCTCGCCTTTCCCCATGAATATACTAAATAAGACAAAATTCAAGAAATTTACATATTTAGACTATTTAAAACACTTTGGCTTTGGCTTATGGCAAATGCCCAAGTAGCTCTATAAATAGTAAAAAAGTCTATATATACATATATCGAAATACATATCTAGCTGGCCGGCTGCATGGGCAAAATCACAAAAAAATAGTTCAACATCGTAAATGGAACAAACTTTGTTCCCCGCGAGCTATAAATATTTTCGGGAATATACAGACTACCCCGATGATCCCTCGTTGCCCCGTTTTTGAAGGTGAACTCTGCAGGATTACATAATGCGGAATGCACGAACAGGAGCTGGAGCAGCCTCCATTCCCTCACGTAGATCGCCAGGCCAAGGCTCGCAAATAATTAAGTATTAGAAATGTTCAGCGGCAGAGAATTCCGTGGAAAATTCAATCACAAAAACAAGAAGCTGCAGCATGTTGCAGTTGTTCCCAGCTGAGCCCGGAGGAGCTGCGCTCCGGCCCAGACAGGCTGACGTTCGCCTAGAAAGACAGCCGCACTGGAGCCACTGCCAGGGAGGCGGCTAGAGAAAGGGGCGGAGAAAGGAGGAGCGTACTCGCGGATCTCGGGATCCAGAGGCTGCAGCCGACGGCCAACTAACCAATTAGTAAGCGCTGCACAGAACGCGTCTACAATTGTGAGAACTTTAGACCAGGCCAAGCCGGGCCGTGTGAGTATGATGAAATGTCAGCAGGAGCAGCGGCAGCAGGAGCAGGCGATGCAGCGAAGAGCACTAGGAGAAATAGGGGGTGTCGTTTGAATGTTAATTAAATATATCCCAGTAGGAGTGTCACTTGGTGTATGGTGTACCTTTTGGCAACTTTGTAAAGTGTGTATTTTGCAGTTACATAAATATTTCCAGAGAGTATAATATATTTTCCCTTTCCTGATATTACCTATAATTCTGGGGATGCTCCACTTTCCGGAGAAATATAACAGAGGTCCTAACTTTGATGACGGTTTCATCTCGCTGAGAAAAAATACTTGAAAATTTAATTTAAAGTCTCTTTTAAGTCTAGTATAAACTAGTTTATTATTAATATAATTATAAATTTTATATATTTAGCATTCTAATTTTTATAACTTCATACCATTTATAACTTTATTAAAATTAGCATTATTGTGGTTACCAACCCTTGAGCTTCATCACTACTAAGTCTTCTTAAGAGCAGCCCCAACATTTTGAATAGTTATGTAACTTTATTGGAAATTTTAAGAGGTTGTCCAAAACTACTCCTGATAAAGCTTGATCCTTGGTTAGAAGCTGAAAAGATTATAAAAAGATCCTTGTATGCTTAAGCATCATAGTCACCTCTCGATTTATGTGTATAAAATCAGACGACACTTAAAACATATATAAGTCTAAAATTAATTTATTTAATCTAAAGTTAAAACTATTTATGTATAATTTATCATTATTCTTATACTTATATCCATTACATACTTCTATCCCGTATCCTTTTCTCCCAGTGCCCTTGGGGGGGCAGTTGAACCCCAAGACCGGGTGCCCGCTGCGCGTATCGATCCTTATATGAGCCAGAGGCCAGCGGCAAACGTTCTATTTTGACAGTCATTATGATTAATTTAAATCATTAGGCAGCCCGGGCAGGTAGACAAACCATCGCGGAGATGGACGGGCCGCGAGTTCCTATATTTCATTCTAATTAAATGCACGAGGCGGCGGGGCGACATCATCGACATTGGCCATCATCATCCTGGTCCTGGCAACGGGCTCTAGCTCTGGCTCGGACTCGGGACTCGGTGCTCGGACTGGGGGCCCAGACCAGGCTTATTCGCGGAAGAGACAAGCTGGCGACAACGACACCGATGGCTGGAAAAGGCAACGATGACCATTTGCAGCTGGGGAAAAGTCGCAGTCGCAGTTGCTGCGAGGAATGCATCATCGAGGAGCTCAGAGCTCAGAGCTCAAGCTGGAGGAGATGGCGATGGAGACGGAGCCCCCGGGTGAGTGTATCGATGTATCGAAGTGTACTCATCCAGCGGTGGCTATATCTCCTGCTATCTGTTAGTCACTGCACGTGGCCACCCTCTCGCTCTGCCCTGCCTTGGTGCCTCGCTCGCGGGGAAGAATTTTCTTGCGAACCTCTATTTAAGGACATGGCGAAATACTCGTGCTCCTGTGTACAAGTGGGGCCCACCACGCAAATCCTCTAGAGCATTCTGACCATATTGGCCGAGCTCACAAAAATTCCTGGCATAGTTTAAGTGTATCGCTTTTTGTTGTCGTTGTCGTCGTCTCTCGTGGGGACCTCAAATGTTGTCGATCGATAAAGAGAGAAAAGATAAAATAAAAAATGAGAAACAATTACACAAAATCACAAATTAAGCTGCTGATAAGCCCCTGGTAAAAATGGCGTACGGTGTAATTACAAAACTCAATCACGAACGCTCCTCGGGGGAGGAGCTAGCTTTTGTAGAGGCTTTTCCCATCATATTTCTTTCCGTTCCGATCTATGCGCCTGCGCGGCGAATGAGTATGCATATCGCGGGGAGGGGCGTGGCGAGAGATACAGATACAGATACGCGCTCGCCGTATCCGCCAGATATATCTAATTAATTAAGCCATAAACATAGCCGCCTCTGCAAAATGAAAGACGAAATACCCCTCCGCGCTTATGTACTCCCCCAGTGGGGAGCGCTGACTGGGATTGGAAGACTTCTCTTTGGAGAATTCTCTTTCGGAGAAGAGAGCGTGGAAGAGAGAAAACCGGTCCGGGCCAAGTTTGGAATATCGAACGAACGTCGTCGCTGTTTATACACCGCAGTTTATTAGGTGATTGCACGCCATCTGAAGCACAACGCCAGCCATCGATCGCTAGTTTAGCCCTCAGCTCTCTGTGTTTTCCGTTTTCCGAATCGTATTTGGAATGAACCACAATAAAATCGCCACAAATAAAGCAAACAGCAGTCCAAACAAGTGCCGCCGAGCGACGACAAATAAGCTAAACTAAATGCAACACATTCGGAGAGCAGCGCCAGCAAATATCCAAATATAATTTCTATAATAATCGCGGACCCAAAAAATCAAAACAAGCCGAGTCCGTCACAGCTGAAAAAGGATTTTCGAGAGACCTAAGCTTAAATTAAATGAAATATAACGAAATAAATCAAACTAAATACAAGATAAAGGAGACTTTGAATAAAACTCAAAAACTAAAAAAATAAAACAGAAAATTACATTTTTCAACTCGAATGAATGAATTAAACAATAAATGAGCACTCGAAATAATCATTAAATAAAAGCAAAAAGGATTAAATGAAAAACTTTAATGTTCTTTAGAAAAAAGTCAGCAGCTACATCGGAAACAACAATAAAAAACATAATTTAAAATTTAAAATAAAAACTACCAAAAGAACTCATTATTCTCTTAAATATACACTAAATTATAAAACAAACTCAAATCAGCTAGAAGATTTCTTTAAACTATAAAACAAAACAGCGTATTTAAATCCCAAGAAATTAAACAAAAGACAACACAACACCTATCAGAAAAACAAACTCTAAGCCAATAAGAACTTTAACTTGAAAAAAAAAACCATACAAAACATAAAACGACCACAAACTATAACTGAAACATTAAAAACACACAACAACAAACAACAAATTAAGAACTGCAACACCGAACCCCTCGAAATTCAAATTCGAGCGCCAAAACAGCACTGCTTTGCAACACTCGAGCGCTACATCCCTGGTTTCCGCCGCATTCCAACACTGCAGGACTGTCAGCTGTCAGACGGCAAGCGAGCCGTGTGCGTGTGTGCGTGCGTGTTGCAAAACGTCGGCGTTGCACTTTAAATTCGCGATAAATTCTGGTTAAAAGCGGCCAATTAGTCGGTTTTCCGGGGGAATAAGCCAGGCTGAGCAGTTAGCAGCCCCCAGGCAGAGACAGCCCAGAGCAGCGGCCCGCGCCAGCAGGCAGCAGCAGCGGCAGCGGCAGGGAAAGCGCCAGCCAGCCAGCCAGCAGCCGAATCGCGTTGTGTGCGCGGTGTGTGTTTTGTGTGTTATTTTTGGAATTAAAGAGCGATCCGATCCGATCCGAGGCAGCGCGCAGGAAGGTGGCGGCTGGGAAAGTGTGCCGCGGCCGGATCTCCTCTCACAGCTACCGAAAAGGTAGCAATAATAGACGCGCGCGGTGCCTTGGATTTCTACGGCTCCACGGTGGAGAACTTTTACCTCAGAATGGATCCGACGCGGGGCGACTCGCGCTACAACCTGAACTACTCGATGAGTAGTATCGGGCTGAGCCTCTCCGATCCCTCGGACATGTACGGCAACCCGGCTGTGGCCGCCCTGGGCGCCCGCCCGCCCTCCGGCGGCCTCCTCCAGAGCATGGGCGGCGGCGCAGGCGGCGGCGGCGGTGTGCCGTCCATGCAGCGGCCAAATCCCGCCACCGGAGCCACAGCCGCCCAGTGCCAGACCCTACATAGCCCCCAGCACGCCTCCCAGCAGCAGCAGCAGCAGCAGCAACAACAGCAACAGCAGCAGCAGCAACACCAGCAGCAGCAGCAGCAGCAACAACAGCAGCAGCAGCATCGCGGCCTGAAGCGTTCGGGAAGCGATTGCTACGAGGATCACCATCGATCCGCCGGCGGACTGACGCTCCAGGGACTCGACAGCGTCGCCAGCAGCGCCGGCGGCGTCGAGGACAACGTGGATGGCTACAACCCGCTGCCCAACAAGAAGTCACCGCCCGCCAACGGCAAGAAGACAAAGGGACGTGTCAAAATCAAAATGGAATACATCGACAACAAGCTGCGTCGCTACACGACCTTCTCCAAGCGCAAAACGGGCATCATGAAGAAGGTAAGAGAGATCCCTGTGATCCCTGCGATCCCAGCTCCAGCTCCAGGTCCGATCCCCATTCCCATATTGGCCACGATTGGGCCTGCAATTGGGATGTTGACATTGGGCCACGTTTCCAGCGCATGTGCAATTAATAAATGCTTGGCTTAGACTTCGTCGGAGTCCGAAGCTCTTCGGGAGGAGCAGCGCTGCTGGCATTGTTTTCTGACTCTCTCCTAGGCTCTGCAGAGAGCGGTGCTTTATCGTCATGTGGCCATCGGGGACAGTGGTTCAGTTTTCTCAAGGGTTCCAATAGGAAAAACAAAGGGAAATGTGTGTATTTTTATCTAATCTCTTTGTTGTAAACCCTTGACTTCCTATTGGAAAAATACTAAGTTTAATAGTGCTGATAAAGTTCGGTCCATATCATATTTAGCTTTTTTTCTTATAATTATAAGGCGATTTTGAAAGTAAATTAAGATTTGCAAATACATTAACAATATTGGTTCTCAGTAAAGGATAACATATTTCCAAAAAGATATGTTCAAAAACCTCTTAAAAAGCTATAGTTTTCCTAAGAATTTTAGAAAGAAACCTTACCAAACATATTAGTTTGTTTTTTACCCTCTGGGGTCTTCAGAATATTTTATATAATCTTCTGCAAGTCTTCTTCAAATTATTTTATACAAGACCAAATTATCACTAATGTATGTCTTTACAAATCTTGTGAAAAATTTAATTTAAACTTTTAAATCGAACAATAAAACCCCCATTTTATAGTCCGAAATTATACATATTATGAGGGCTACAAGAACAAATACTGTATCCATGAACCACTGTGCCCTGTGAAGTTCCCTCAGATCAGCTCTAGAACAGTAGCCACAAAAATCCTCCTCGGTTTTCGCCGAATCGCGTCTTCCAAGCCGGCTTTGGCTCTTTGGCGGCGTTGTGTGTAAGCACGGTAGCCCACGATTCCGCATTTCCCTTTGTTTTCGGCTTCATAAAATGTTAATTTGCCGCCGCAATTGCATTCAAAGGAGGCCTACCAGTTAGTTGCTAGCTACCCCGGTCCGCCCAGTTCCCAGTTCCCATTCCAATCCCCCGCCAGCAATTGATGCGTGCCGTGCTCCTGGCTCTCGCCGCAATGCGGCCGCCAGGGCCTTGGTATTTTCAAATGACCAATTTTCACACGCAAACTTACATAATGCCACTGCATTTGCTCTCCTGCTCCTGCTCCTGCTGCTTTCCATCGATCTGGCGGCTGCATATGAAATTTTTCACATTTTTTAAATAGACCTTTTCTGGTCGCAGCGCAAACCAAGCCCGCGATCAAAATCAGACAAAAAGCATCAACATCGCGGCGCTAAATCACGATCTCAGCACGATCTTTGGCCAAGACACAAAATCTTATGAAATATTTGACCCAAGCAAGCCAAAAAACCAATACGTTGTAGGAGCTTTACAAAAAAAGTGTACAAAATATTTAAGAAATCGAATTAGGAAATACTCTTAAAAAGTATAAGTTAAAATAGGTTTTACAGAATTTTTCGTACTTAAAATAATGCCTATTTATTAAGTAAAGTTCTGAGTTTCAAATGATATTAAGAAGTCGTGGAAGTTATGTTTGATTTCCTTTTCCATAAATTAAAATCTTAACACATAATGTCAGAACTTTACTACAAGCTCGTGCCCTATACTCTGCACTTCTTACGAGGAAAAGCAGCTCCCCACATCCTCCTTTTCCGAAAGGATAGCCATAATATTTGACCCCTGGGACAACAAAGGTTCTCCTCATTGCCTGTTCTCGGGGGCCAAACTTATGACAGGCGCACGCCCCGAGACAAAATCCCGCTTCCATAATATGCGTCTCTCAAAAAATACAAAAAAAATATATATCGTTTTGGTGACTTTGATGCGGTCCCTCATCGATGTCCAGCCGGCGGACAGTTGACAGGCAGACAATGGGATCGCGACTTGGCGCTACCAGCAGCGGCTGGAGCAAAAAGCGAAAAGGCAATCTGCAATCCGCCAACCGCCATGCGCAATCCCTAGCAGCGGCCGTAGCAGCCAACAAATTGCGGCCAATGAACTTGGCCCAGAGAGTGGTCGCAGCGACAACCTGTTGGCATGCTTTCCCGCTGGCCAATTTTGGTCATTTCGATCCGATGCGAGCCCAGATCTTCTGGCGTGGGCGGGCGGCAGCGGCGTTAGTGTGGTAGTAGGGTGGCCAAAAAAGGTCACAAAAGTGAAAAGTGAGCTAATGTCCAGATCAGAAGTGATCTCATTTGCTGGCCAGCCTAATTGCGTGGGCTCGAGCGGATCGATTCGATTCCATTTGAGCGGCAGCGAAAGCGCTCCTGCATAATGCACAACAAGCCCATCGACAAGTTCCCAACAATTGGCCATGGCATGGCCATGGATGCAGCCACAGGCCCAGGCGCAAAATGCCGCCAAAAGGTGTTATATTGAAATCACGAGGCAGCGAGCTTGGCTTGGGAATTGTTTTCGGGGGCCCCAGCACGGAAGCTTCACCATCGGCGGTAGATTGTGCCCAGATAAGCCCCTAAAGCCGGCCCAGAGAGGCTCCTCCATGGCTGGGCCGTGTCGGCTCGCCTTTTGGCCACATGCAACACATGCAGGCAGGCAGGCAGGCAGCCTACAAAACAGGCAACAATCGGCTTCTAACAAATGACTCTCCATCTGGCCCGAGCAGCAGTCTCTGGGGCTGTGCCTTCTTGTCCTGTCAACGCTGGCCCTTACCCTTGGCCAATCCTCGCCCGTGTCGTGTCCTTTTGTCTTTGTTCGAAATTCAAATTGACATGAATTGTTGGCCTGGCCGGGTCCCTGGCTGTTCGGGACCTAGGCTCACATACAATCGACACCTACTCAGAATCGCTGGAATCGAAATCGAAATCCGATTCAGATTCAGATTCCGCTTTCGGACCGTGTCAATTGTTTGCATTTACACATGTTACACATAAAATTGGCAGCCAATCGATGTGTGCTAGAGTGGGGGTAAGCCCCAGCCCCAACCCATCCCAACCCAATCCAATCCGATCCGTAGCGATCCCAATCCGAATCCCAACAATGTGTACAACAATTTCATTAATATTAATAAATGTTCCCGGAGCGTTCGCTTCTTGCCAGTTATTTATGCGCTCCACCGAGGAGCAGCAAAAAGTGCTGTTGCCCGCCAGCAGTCAGCCAGACAGCGACTTTATCGCTTTTATAGTAATTACGAGCTGTTGATAGGCAGCTTAGGCTACCCTCTAATGTGCAGCAGCTCTGGCTCTAGGTGTTATCCAGCTCGGAGAGCTCCATCGCGATGGTTGCGTGACTTCTGGCCCATTTGCGTGGGCGGAATAGGGTTCGACTTGCAGACTTTTGCCTGGCAGAGGCACTCACGAAATGGGATGGTTGCCTTTATGGGAGATTAAGCTTGTTTTACAAAACATATATATCAATTGTTGTGACGCCGCAAAGTAGGAAAGTAGGGCAATAATATTTTGATGCCAGAAATAGAAACAAGAAAGTCTCGATTTAGTGCAGATCACAGAACTTATTCAGGCTAATATGTCGCTGCCTAGGTCTGCCTTATTCAATTTCAGCTGAATCACCTGAATGCTTAATTTTAGAACGGAAAACCTAGCCGTAGGAACGTTCATATATGAATACATTTTGCACAGGAACTTAATTATAGAATTTATTTGAGTTATTTTGGCAAAGATAGATAAACTAAAATAGGTTTTACTTAATTCTTAGATATTTTGTATGCCTAGTTTGTTGGGTTTTAGGTTTCTGTTTTATTTCAATAACTTTTGAAACCATTTGTCTTGCTTTTTGGAGTTCATCCTCTAGGTTTTTACTCTCTAGGTTCATTTTAAACTCTTCCTTAAACCTTAATTTACCTTGACTTTAAAGTCTAACTCTCCTCAAGTCACGCTCCCATCTCTGGTAATTTAAACTCCCAGTGGTCCACGCTTAGGCTCCTCTCCTTATCGCCGCTACATAATCGCATAGTTTGGTGGGGAAATTTATGTGCCGCTTGGCCAACACACGCGTCGACAGTTGTGGCGGCCAGATACCCAATCCTGATACCGATACCGAACCGATACCATCGAGTACTTAACACGATCCTTTCTGACTCTGTTCCTCTCTTCTCCTGCAGGCCTACGAGCTGTCCACGCTGACCGGAACGCAAGTGATGCTGCTGGTGGCCAGTGAGACGGGCCACGTGTACACATTTGCCACGCGCAAGCTGCAGCCGATGATCACCTCGGAGGCGGGCAAACAGCTCATCCAGACCTGCCTTAACTCGCCGGATCCGCCCAGCGTTGGTGGCGGCGACCAACGGATGTCGGCCACCGGCTTCGAGGAGACGGAGCTCAGCTACAACATCGCCGATGAGGACTCCAAAGTAAGACAATTGATTTACGGTCACCATGGGCACGCTCATCTGGCGCACCCGCCGGCGCCGCCCTCGCACTACAGCCTCGAGCAGAGTCTGATGCAGTCCGGCTATAGTGGCGGCCAGGCGTCGCCCCTGTCCCACGCCCAGGCCTACGGCGGACATGCGCACCACGCGCATGTGCCGCACGTGCCGCCGCCGCATTCGACGCACTCGCACATGTCCCACACGCATGCGCAGCGCTAAGTCCGGACGAGATCCGTGATCCTTGTATTTCTCTAGGCAATATCTAGAACTTGGTTTGGGCGGACAGCCTGCTAAAGGGTTTCAAGATCAGAGTTCCTTAATCCTAACTAGACTCAACAACATTCCAGACTATTTTAAAGATGATAGAACAATTAATTTCAATTACTTCTGTATTTAAAGTTCAAGAAAAAGACATTTTAAAGTCTTAAAAAACATCTTTTGAAAGTAAAGCCAGGCTACAAGATACTTCTACCTTCATAAACATTGCCAAACCTCTTAATTGGTTTCTGAAAAACGAAAACATCAAACCACACCTCAGCGCTGTTCCGCAAAAACCAAGCCAGCTCTTAGTTAGACAGCAGTTTATATATGTTTAGCAGATCCAAAGTGCAGCAAATGGCTCGATCGAACTTCGATACTCGTATTTCGGATCCATGGCCAATACGATCTCGCCGCTCGTTTTGTTCTTGTTTACCGACCGCAGTGTTTTGTGTTTATAAATGTATTTTTTTTATTTTTGTATACTAGTCAAGACTCTTACTTAAAGGCGACTGTGCCATATCACAGCTACAGCTCCTCCATGTACATCCAATAGCAATAGATCAATTGTCGCATCAGCTGCAGCTCCTAAACCCAGTGCCATTCTACCGAACCGAACTAGAGACGGACACATATATCGAGACACAGCCGAGACTGCTTAGTTAGTCCTTTTTATTACCGAGTAAGTGCAATACCATAGCAAGAGGGGGAGTGGAGGGAGGAGGAGAGTCAGAGGACCACTAGAACTAGGGGCACTTTCCCTCCGTAAAGATTAAAGATTTGCTGGACAGAGTCTAAAGGGTAAACAGCTCGAGTGTGCTGCGTTTACAGTACTTAGTTAACAGGTTGATATGTTAGCAAATAAATGAAACAAATAAAATGTCGAATGCGCCGGCGGCCATTTTCCATTTTCCTGAATCCGTGTGTGTTTGCGAGTGTGATGAGCGTGCTCAGTAAAGTTTAAGCGTATTTTCCGGACTCGTTTAGCCTAATGTTATTAGTTTTTACTGTACGACTTTGTAGTTATGTTTATTCGATTGATTCCGCCCCTAAAATTGGCTCAAAGTATTTTCCATTGACCCCTACTAACTGGAATGTTGCATGACGAACGTCCTGTAAAACTGAGTATTTTATTTAAAGACTTGGTGCAACATGGCCGCCTCTTACTCACTTTGAGCTGTTTGCTTTACGACTCTTTCTACTAATATTTATTGTACATTTAAATTTAAAATACCAAATTAAAAAACAGCTCAAAGCCGCACTCAAGAAATCAAGTTAAATTTAATTTATTACCCTATGTTTACTCGCTCACACTTTATTTAATATTAATTACCGATCACGTCTCTGTCAAACAGAGAGCAAAGCAACGCAATTCCCCTAATACTAGTTAAATTTATTATTTAATGGACCGTGCAATGCGCCGCAGCAATAACCCTAAAGCAATTTAAACCGTAAGCGATCGAGAAATATGTTTAAAAAACAAAACCACAAAATAGTATCTACGCAAGAAGTATATAAATATACGAATATACATATTATTTAGCGCAATATTATAAAATAATAAACAGAAAACCACAAAAACCCGACACAGGAATGAATGCTGTACGATGTAAAAGCCGTTTCAAGAGCAAGGTTAAGAGCGTTGAGATAAGCCCGAAACCCAGACCCCGAATCCCCAGCTCCGAACCCAGGTCCAACGTTTCTGTTACTTAGCCTACACACCGCCGCAGATATTAGTCGAAATCTGCGAGTGGGCTGCCGACTCCTCTATGAATGAATTTCTGTGTGTTTTTTCGAGTCGATCTCCTCTGCGTTTTCCCCCGATGTTTGGTAGAAGAGCTTCCGCTTCCACAATCGCTCAGCCAGAGTCCGTCTTGTGTGGGGCCTGTGACGTCACGGCGACGAGTTCATAAATCGATCAGAGCCACCAGGGGACTCTCGTCATGCACCAACAGCCAGTCAGTCAGTCAGCCAGTCAGCCAGTCGGCTGGCTCCCTCCGCTTAGCTTGGCATGCAAATCGCGTTTGTGGCTCGTACTTTTCAATGCCAAAAGCCTCGCGGCGTAGGCACTTACACACACGGCTTCCACTGCCCCGATGACGTGTGCCACCACGGTCTCCGGTCTCCGGTCTCCGCCGAACCCTCTCTTTCGGTGGCTCAACTCGGCGCAGCGCAGCTCCACTCAGTTCAGCATTTTCCATTCAGCATGGGCCGATGAATGAACGCCAAAATGTGGTGGGTGTGACACCAACGCCGGCTCAGGTCATCAGTTGTTGTAGTCTACACACAAAGAAAATTATGGTAATTTTTGAGCCTCATTTAAAGGCAATATTTTACAGAGTATTCATCATAACTCGTTGATTTTTGGGGGTCTTTAAGTAAAGAAAAGAAATCGAATGAAATCGTTTCTTAAATACTAATATGTCTTTGAAAATCATAAACATTAATTTAGCATGAGGAAATATTACCCAATGGTATAAACATTTTCATACAAATTTAAATTTTAAATATTCAAAAATCTTTAATAAGTTCAGTTAAAGTTTGACTTACAATTTACATTCAATAAAGTTCTTTAAAAGAGTTCAGTAAATGTTTGATTTAAATAAACATTGAATAAAGTTAGCTTTCCAAGTCTTAATCTCTTTATTAATCAAATGGGAACTTTAAAAATATAATATTTCTTAAATTAAATTTCTTCACATACATTTTTTTTATATCTTTGCAAATTTTTCTTTGTGTGCACTGACTGCTGGCTGACTGCCAGCTGACTTGACTGATAAAATTCATAACTTGTACCGCTGCTGCTGTAGGTCGTTCCGCCGCCGCCAACTCTTTGTCCAGCCAAGGTTAATTGCCAACTTGCAGTGGGCCGAGAGCTCAGCTGCTGTTTCGCAGTTGGCCAACACATTTGCTGGCTCGCACTATGTACGTTATATACCAGCATCGAGAGTGCGATCCATCGATCTGCGCGGGTGTCTTGGCTACATAGATTACCTTCTATGGTCGCTCACCTGCGCATCATCATCATCATCATCATCTAAGCCGCCCACGTGGCCCAACCAATAAAAAAATAGCAACAAAAAAACACTGCAAGTTTGTTGGCTTTCATGATTTTGTATTTATTTAAAAATTTTATTTGTTTTGCGTGCTTAGAGTTTCCAACATTTTGTGGGCATACTTTTATTAATTCTAAACTGATTTATCTAAGATGCCAATTTCTACGCTGTCATCGTTGATTAGGCCATGTCTCGGGGTTTTTGGAATAATTTCTAGTTTGTTTAATTATTTAAAATGTTAGTCTTATTTGTTCGATCTTTTGTTAATTCAAATAAAAAATACAAACATTAGTGACAAATTTTCCCTGAGATACCCTGGTAAACGCTTCTTCAAAATCTTTGAAAAATTTTGGGCTGATTTCTTATGCAGAAGTTTATTTAAAATAAATTTTCTTTACCTACAAATTGGATTTCCCATTGAATTTATGCATTTTGACTTCTCCTACATTTTTTCAAAATTTTATATAAAATCCTTTAGTTTTGTATAGCTTTGCCTGTATTTCTCTGATCCCTACCCTCTCATTTGTGCCTTCTGGAGGCCATCCCAGCAACAAAATAAAATAAAAACCCACCTAGATTGAACCTCTGGCCCTGTTTTTCTACTCCTGCAAAGAGTGGGAGCCTGGGTGCATATCAGTTTGAGAAATTAAAAGCATTTTGCGGTTTCGTTGACTATCGAGGCTGCGTGCCGCTCGAGCCTCTAACGACATTTCAATGATTTGCTGTTTGGCTGCCGTTGCTGCTGCCGCTCCTGCTCCTGCTCCTGCTCCGGCTCCCGCTCTCTGTCCTCTTCCTGCTCCTTCTGGGGGATGTGGCCACGTGCGCAGCACAAGACGCAGATGCAGACGCAGACGCAGGAGGACAAAAGCATTTGCAATGCTCGTCGATTACGTACGAGGGCGACCTCTGTCAGCCAGCCGCAGCCGCTGCAGCGTCCAGATGTCCACATGTCCAGCTGTCCGAAAGCCACCAACAACGCAGCCACGCAAAGAATCTTTCGGCCAGTTTGCGGATTTTGTGTTTAAGCCGCCGCTTCAAGTTCTAACCGCATGCCGCCACAATGTCCTCTTAATTTCCTAGTCGCCGCAGCTGCGCGCGCGCGCGTTCACCACGCGATGCTATCGCCGTGGATCCTCCTGCAGAGTCCAGACTCCAGCCAGGCCCCCTCTCCGTTCTCCCCATCCGTTTCCTTGCCCCATTCCCGGCCAGCCGTCGTCCGCTGTCTGTGCGCTCGTTTTTTAATTCAACTGATTGTACTGCAGCTTCTGGAATTCGGCATTTCTTAAAGCCCGCGCGCACACACATTGTGAGTCGGCAACTTCTGGCGACCGATCGGCCACTGGGCAACTTGCAACTGGCAACTTGCAACCTCCAACTCCTCCTCCTCCTCCTGCTGCTGCTGATGCTGCCGCTTCTGCGCCGCCTTCGCAATCTGAAAAGGTTAAGAAATGACAATTTGTGAGCGCTTTTTTCTTTGGTTCAGTTCAGTTCGGTTTCGTTTCGTTTCGTTTTGTTTTATTTTTCCCTTTTATTCCCCGTGTATTGTGTTTTATTTATTTTTTGTTTGTGGCCTGTCCTGCCCGGCCCGCTTTCATTGTGATTATTTAAAAGCCAGTCTGAGGGACCTTAACGAGGCGCTTTCGGCCTTTCAGGACTCACATTTAGTTAAGCAATTATTGGCCGCAATGCAAACAAATAATGCGTACATTGTGCCTGCCCGTCGCTCTTCGCCCCCCGGACTTACTCCAATGATTTTCCAAGTTAATCAAAATTCTTTGCTATCCACGTTGAAATCTCAGCGACCTTCCTCCTGCCGCCCCTCCCTCTGTCTCGGGCTCTTCTAGCGCCGCTGAGCCACGCCCAATGCAACGCCCATTCAGTGGAGCGTGGCAGAGGAAACTTATAGTTTTTTATTTGGATTTTCCTACAGCCATGCTTACCGCTCCCCGCCTTAGCTACTTATATAGGCAAAGGCAGCTCCGCTTCACTGACCAATTTATGGCTGAGAATATTTCTTGTTTTTTTTTTTTTTTTAATCCACCAATGCCCCTCGGTTGCCACACAGCGGGGATTTTTCTATGAAGATGTTTGCTTTGCCTAATTGTGGCAGCGTTAACGAAAAGTTGGTGGAAACTACAAGGGGTTTCAAGGGGGAAAAACGCGTAGTCAAGTTAAAAAATTTGTGGAAGATATTTAACTTGTCAAAATTAGTGAAGCTTTATTCCAATTTTTAACAACAAAACAATCCAGATAAACAGTTTTCCAAATTATTATTGACTTAATTTTCCACCTATACCTACAATTATTTTAATTTATGTATAAAAGACCAAGAAAACTATTGATAATAATAATTAAATTCAATTTAAATATAGTTTCTTTTATAATTTATGAACTTAACTTCAACTATTTATGAAACTGAAATCAAAACATTAATGAAATGAATGCTTCCGAAGGTGGACCTAATGATTTCTTAGGTAAAAATGGTTTATCGAATTTTACTCAGTATTTATAAGTTTACTGTGTTTTGTCCCAAAACCAAGACTAAAATTTCTAAGAATTTTCATTTAAAAGCTTCAAATAGTATGAAATGATCTAGTAATAAATATATTGAATAGAAAAAGTGAAGGATTACCAGCAAGAATTTAAATAAAGTGATTAACTTTACCTTGCATTTAAATTTAGAATAAATAAATCGATTTCTACAGACCTAATTTAAAGAAATTAAAGTTTTTCAATCTCTCAATAGTAACATTTTTAGGGCATTCAAGTTTTTAAATCCCTTACAAGTGTCACTTCTCCTTAGTATAATCTCCCAGCCGGGAAAAAGTTGCCTTCCCACTTATGGTTTTCCCTTAAAAAATGTTTTTCCATGCTTTTCCAAATAACAAGCTTTAGCCAATAAACTGTTGACAAATACTGTGCAAACTTTATCTGCTAAAAATGATTATAAACTTTCAAGTTTCTCTTGGCAAGCTTCTTGCCATCTAAATCTGTGGCAAGTTCCAGCAGGAACTCCGACCAAACTGTACTTGGGGCAAGAGCAAAAAAAAAGTAAGATGAAAAAACATAGCTGGTAATAAATTCTAGGCAAAACTTTGGGCTGGCGTCTGGTTTATTTGTGACTGCGTTGTGCCCATCTCCAGCTCCCATCTCCCATCACCCGATTCATTATATAATGAAGCGCACGCGGACTTCCCACACGGGCCAGGGGCAAGCCGACTTCTACCCACAGTCCGTCCGCACGGTTAACAAAAGTTAACAACAATCGATGTTCGGCTCGGCTCAGCTCATTTCCTGCCCACAATAAAGTCAAATGTTGAAATCCACACAACTTATGTGAGAGTTACCATACTATATAAACCATGCATACTGTACACGAGATGTGTGTTTTCAGTGGTTCCTTAATTTAAAAGAGTTTGCACTAGACCCTAATGGCACGTTTCCCCTGGGCGCTAATGAAAGTGCCATAAATTTTCAATTAAACCCAAAGATGCAGTTTCATTTTCTGTGTGGAATCTCCTCCAGACAGGGGAGAACCTACGTCTGATTGGCGCCGATTAAGCAATTCAGCAAGAGACTTTTCACGAAGCTGCTGCTGCTGCTGCTGCAATTATTTGCGAATTAACATTTATAACACTTGATCCTGTGCGTATCCGCTGAAAGCTGGGCCTGGAGTTGCCTCGACTCAACTCGACTTGACTTGACGCTTCAGCGCATTTAAAAAGTATTTTCGTGCCACAACAACGGCGGGCAGCGAGGCAACTAAAGAAATATTTGCCGCATTTTAAGAGTCTCGGTCCGTCCGTTTGCTGTATGTCTGTTATGCGGATTCATTGCAACCGCAGCCACTTGTTGCCGCTGCGGCTGCTGCTGTTGCTGCTGCATGTGATGTTGCTGCTGTGCTAAATTTCACACCAACAATGAGCGCGCGCCAACAATGAATGAAAATGACTGACGGAGATGACCAACTGCCAGGAGCAGCTTTGGGCTTCGGCCTCGGAGTCAGACTCTGGCTAAATCGATACCTTAATTCAAAGGCACGCCAGACCGCATTTTTTGATAATATACTCTCTACAGAGAGCTCTGCCAGAGCTCCATCCGCTCCAGTGATCTGTGGCACGCGTGAGATTTCCTGTCTGCACTTTCGGGACACTTCATATCGGATTTCAGCCAAATTTGGCTGCCTTTTGCGGTTCGGGTTCGGGAGGTTAAAGTTTTTGTATGTGTACGAGTAGAAAACATCGATTCGGCGGGGCTTATCGGCCTGGGAATTGTGGCATTGTTCTGCGCCTGCCGCGTTGTGCAACGACTTTAAAAAGCTGTTAACATGCGTTGTCATCGCTGCCATATGTTGCACGACAGCAGTGGCAGCAGCGGCGGCAAACAACCGGCGACAACCAACAACCACCGACGATGCCGTCGACGACGACGACGACGACTCCTGGTCGCCATTGATCGGCGATCGCTTTCGGGGCTGGGGACTTGTCACCACCTGGCACAACTGAACCACTTTCAGGGCGGTTGCATCAACGCGCTGGACTCCCGCTTGGCGGCATGCGTTGGTTTACCCCGAAATCTATGCGAAAGTGGAAACGCCAGCGATTTGCGTGGCCCGCAGCGATAGTTATAGCTTCCTCAGCTCACATGTGCCGTCCCTTATTTGGAAGCTTGTGTGCGAAGCGCAACAATTATATATATATATGCATGACTACGGCTGTGTAAACGCACACAGCTGAACGCCAGGGAGAAAAAAACCAGCACAACAACATCAATAAACTGAGAGAAAATATATAATATTTGTTATGGAGAAAGAATTAGAGAAAACGAAAAAACTTTGGGGATTATGTAAGACCCTTTTAAAGCAAATTTTAAATAAATACAACTAGTACAGCCCTGAGCATAAAATTATGGTAGCTATATTTCTGAGCCTTAAAATCCATATTATTTATTATTAATTAATAAAGAGTTTATTGGCTAATCGGAATATGTATGGCTGATGGCAATTATTCGCTTTTTGCCCTTTAAATACCACCAAGAAGACCCAAAATATCCTATTTATGTATTTTTTTAGCAATTTAAAGTTTTTTTCAAGTATAATTACTAAGCCAAAAATGTTTTTAATTTAATTTTGAAATGCTTTTCTGTTAGTTTTTATTAGCGTAAAATTTGTTTAACATTTTTTGAATAATATTTGTATCAACTTATAGTATTTATTAGCACACTGAGCTTAAACATTTTAAAAATAATTTGTTATCAATATTTTAATGATATTTTAATGATTTTGAAACAAAATTTGAGATCTCTATCTTTAATGCTGATTAATAATATATATATGTGATTTTTACGGTCGAAATTGACTCCTTTGCTGCTTTGCAAAATTCGGACTTAATTATGTTACCCTGCAAATGTTAATTAAGTAATGTAATTATTATAATTATTATTTTCCACCTACAAATCGACCCATTATTTTCTCCCCGTGCAGCGTCGGTGGCCAAACGGCGAGCTTTTGAGTTGATTTCAAAGCCGAGTGCAGCGGAGAAGTCTCCTCGTCGTCGTCGTTGCCGCCGCATTGGCTGACTTATGACGAAAATAATTGCTGGCTATTGCTATCTCTAACTGGCGATCGCGTCATCGTCATCGTTATCGATTATTCGCAGAAAGCCCATCGCAGTTAGCCCGTTTTCATTAGCCCGTTACATGGGGCGTATGAGTAATCAATAATAATTTTATCGCCAATTTTATTACTATTTTTCTTCTACGCTTTTTTTTCTTTACTTGCTGGAGCCTCCTTTCCCCCTGCCAGCTTGTGTGTGGTCCAAAATCGATTGCCATAATAATTTCACGCAAATATAGCGCAGACTGCGACAATCGTCGTACAAATATTGTAATTTACTTAATTTCGTATCGTTCAGAATACGCAAATTTTGTGCGCTAAAGCGAGAAAATAAAAATTGTTTGGGGGAAAAAAACATTGTCCATGCATTAGCTACAGTCGTTGTTGTTGTTCGTTCTGGTTGCTATTGTTTGTTTAGTTGTTGTTGTAGTTGGGGTTGTTGTTGTGGTTGTTGTTGTTGTTTTAGTTGAAGTTGTTGTCATGAAAGGCGACTGCGCGGCGTCGTCTGTTTTTACTTGCTTTTCGGCTTGTTTTTCCTTTTTTTTAGCTGCGTTTGATATGCAAATTTTGTGCTTTTAGAAAGAGACACAGAGTTATCGTATCTGACTCTAGTTGTTGTTTTTGTTGTTGGTGTTGCTGTTGTGGGAGCTATAGAGCAGGGGCAACATATGGAAATTAGATGTATATGCATTCGAGGACAACAAAAAAAAAAGAGCCTAGGAAATTGTATATTTAGTGGTTAATAATTGCACAGCACATTATCATTTTCTTTGGCGGTGAAACTCGATCAAATATTTACTATTATTCAATTATAGAGACAACAATTTATGGGGTGAAATTTAAATAAATAAATTATATGTTCAAAAGAGTATGATAAAATGAAATTTTAAAATAATGCAAAAGGTAGTTCCTTATTTCGAGAAGCTATTTTGTGATTTATGAGGATCTCTACTATTGTATATTTTATATATTATATATATTTTCCAAAAATTTTGCGAATATTTTTGTTTTATATTTTCAAAAGTATAGCTTTCCAAGCTAAATTTAAGATAAATCTATTTTAATTTCTGTTAAAGACACTTGACTCTTTGTATCCATGTTTTATACAGATTAATCGCAGCTAGTTTTGATGAATTTCAATTAAAGAATGGTTTTATTTGAACCTATTTTAATTAACACAAACTTAAACTAACATCAACTTTGAAATAAAAGTAAAAATCCACCTTAAATAAAGATCTATTAATAAATAACGCAAAAAATATAAAAATTTGTTAACATTTTCATAAGCCAATTAATACAGGATCTCTCCATTAGACCTACCTTTACCATCATTTAGCAAAACGTGCGATTTTTTTTGGCAAAATCTGCTCACGCCACACGGGGCGTATGCGCAATATTTGCGTAAGATCTGAGGGAAATCAGGCGGCGTTCGTTCGGCTGCCACTTACGCGACAACGCCTTGACATGCCCACACGTCCGGCGACAACAACACCCAACAACTTTGCAACATGCCACAACACTTTTGGAATTTTTCGCTGCTGTTGCGGCGTGTGAGAATTCCACAGGTGAGATTGTGGGTCCAAGACCAGGTTCAGGTCCAGGTCCAGGTCCAGTAGAGAAGCCTTTTTTTAATAAGGGAGCCAAAATTTATAATGTGGCACGCAATTAATTCACTGCCACAGAGCAGCTGCCAGGCGAAGGCGCAAAAATTATCACACCATTCAAATGACGCTCACGAATGTTACCCTTTGGGTGGAGGGGGCCTCGGATTGAATGGCCACCAGGAGCTAGCCGCCAACAGTTGCAACATGCAACTGGCAAGAGTCGACACATTTTGTTTGTGCCAAACCGTTCCGTTCTCTTTGGCGGCAAACATTTAACAAGCATCGACTGTCCGTTGGGCCAAGGATGCCACCTAGAAAGCTCACGCTAGGCGTCCAATTGGCTAGAGCCGCCGATCATGGTCATGCCACATGGCCACATTGGCGGCCACATGGTGCCACCAACTGGACAATGGCCACTGATCGCTGGCCGGTGGTCCTTTGTCTCTCTCCCGGCAGCCCCCTCCTCTCCTCCTCTGCCTGTCAGTGCTAATTTGTTGCTGCTCGTGCAGCCAGCCCCAGGCAGCAGCAGCAGCAGCAGCAGTACTAAAAATATAGCCATAAATGTTGATCGGCCAGGCAGGACAACAAGTTGCAGCCGTTGAGGGAGGGAGAGAAATCTGCATGTCCTTAATGCCGGCAACGTGCGAGTTTTACAAATTACGAAACGAGCAAAACGGCCAGGAACTGGCATTCGGTGGCATTCGCCGTGGTACATATATGTCGACTCTTTTTCCCACGTCTCATTAAAATTGCAGTTAAAATGCAAGATGCTCTGCCTCCGTTCTTTTACTTTCTATCATCGTCATCGACTCAGCGAGTCAGCGAGCCAGACGCGAACGAAGACGACGTCCCATCGTCATTATTGTCAACTCCCAACGAGTTGCCAATCGTCGTCTGTCCCGGCTATCTTTCTGCCTGCCGTTTCTAGATTGATGTCTCTGCAGTCAGACAGTCAGTCAGTCAGTCAGTCCGTCCATCTGTCCGTTCGACCATCGATTCAGTCCGTCCTCGCAGAATCGGAGAAGAGGAATCATCGGGGAGGAGATCGGCGGAGTCGGCAGAAGCCAGAGCTTGGCACAGTTTGCGCACTTTGGCATTTCATTTTTCCCTGGAACCGCAGTTACTTTTTTTTTGGGAGGGGTGGACTCTGTTTGTATTCCCCAGAGTCATAGGGAACACAGATTTTTATGCCAGTGGGTATAAAGCTTAGGGAACTAGGGAAGCTTGGTAACAAACTTAAAAGCCATTAAACTATTTTACAAATATTCTAGGGAAGACTTTCTGAAGAGTCTTTAAAACTCCTCCTTCGAAAGGCCGAACTCAAGTTTGTTTCCACAAGCGTCAAGAAATTAGACTGTTAAATATTCTCAAAAATGTTATGGAGTAAACTAGCTCAACTCATTTAATAAGTATTTTGTGATAAAATATTTACTACATATATAAATATAAATAAAATATATAAAATGGAAATACATCACAGAAATTTGAAAGAACAAAAAGTGAACGTGATTATCTTTCTTCTTGAACCAACAATGTTAAAGTTAAATTATAAAAAATTATTATTCTATGAAATATTATAAAAAATCAATAACAGGCTTTCTTGTTTTAATATTTTTTCAGCTTTTTATATTTAGTTAAAAGCTTGTAGATACATTGTTGAAGGTGGTGACATTTTTTTTCCATTTTGTGTTATTCAATTAATTTCCAAAAAATATTCGTTTATAGTTCAGGTCTTGCTTTAAGACTGAATAGTCTAATAGTCAACAAATTCTAAATTTTCTGTGATTAATTGATGGCTTTCTTTTCTATTTGGTGAGCATATAGCTCTTAAATTTTTTTCCCCAAGAAATATTAGTAGTAAATCTACATTTTCTATAATTAAGTCATGACACTATTTTTCATTTTATGTGCATATAGCTCTTCAATTAATTTCCCAATAAATATTCGTTTTCTTAATATTCTTACAATAGATGTCAAACTGATGACACTCTTTTCAATTTTGTGGGCATTTAGCTCTTCAATTAATTTCCTTAGAAATATTCTGGGAATAACCCTGCTCTCAAAGATTACTATTGAACTATTGAAACTATCAAGTACTCCCTCGGCTCTACGGTTCGTTGTAATTGTGCAATTCTTTTGTTTGATTTGGCCGCTTAGCTGCGTTGTGGCTTTTAGCTTTCAGCTGCCCACGACCTGCTTGATTGTTTAGCTGTTATTGTTGCTATTGGACTTTAATATACATTTGATTCTTGTTATATATATATATACAATATATAGCAAAATAATACCGAGAGCGAGTGTGCGCCTTAACTAAAAAACCGTGGCCCGCTGCTCGTAGGAGTTAATTAGACTGCGGAGGTGTACGGACCCAGTTCCGAGAGCGATCCGTCGATCCGGCGCGTCGTCGTTCGCTTTCAAGTCAAGCCCCGGCTATTAGTCGCTCAATATTACGCGTTTGCCCGACAACATTGTTTTTATTTTTTCCTCCGGCTCTGCAGCTCCCAGCTCCCAGCTCCCAGCTCTCAGCTCCCCGTGTTCTGTGATCTTGAGTTATCGACGGGATCGGGGGCTGATGCTGCTGCTGTTCACACGCTGCTCATCAACAATTGCTGTCACGAATTTTCCACTCGGCGCTTTTTGCGCGCGCTACTTGTTTGTATTTTAAAATTTATTTATTTGTGCAGCCTCCACACACACATGATGGGTGCTGGGGATCCTCCTGGCTGGAGTGCCTCCGAGTGGAGTGGATCCACATGGAGTGTGTGCGCTCCTCCTGGAGCGCACTGAAGAATGCATTTGATCAGATAATGTAATTCGCATTTTAAATTGAGGCGCATTCCCAGTTATACTTCTTCTCACATGCATTTACCTCGGCATCCTTCTGTCGTCCGTGGAGCGGAGGAGTACGACTTTAACTGCGACTGGACCTGGACCTGGCTCTGACTCTGGCTCTGGCACTGGCTCTGGCTGTGGCTCTCCTCCTCGGTCGGCAGGAGACCCACTGTCCGCCAGCATTGCGGGCGTTGCATTATTACGCACAAGTAAATCATCGACGACGTCGTCGTCCCTGTCCCAACGTCGGGTCCAACGGCTTGTTAAGTAATTTAGTTGGCCCTTTTTTTGTGGCTCAACCCTACGCGTTGCATTTGGCTTTTTCTCTCTTGGTAAATTGCATTTGGCGTATTTGTTTAAAGAGCTTCTCTGTGAGCTGAATTTGTTATTGTTTCTATAAATGCAATAAATTGGCATTCAATTAGGCAGAAGGTGTTTTGATCCTCGGGCAAGAAGTTGTATTTTGTCACAAGATCAAACCAGACAGATAATAAGAAGAGGTGTGGGATATAATTAGATATAATTCCATCTTTAAACAAACATTTCATACACGTTTTCAGGAGTTATTTATAATATATTGATCCTTGACTGACCTTACTGACATTTTAGAATATCTAAAAAAAACTGTGATATTGAGAAACCCCATAACAAATTCTTAGCTTTAATCTTTGTGTTAAATGTTCATAGATATAAGTACAAAATATTTGTATAACAAATAAAAAAACATTTTACTGTTGTTGTAATTCTAATTATGAAGTTTTTTTCTAATTTAACAAACTGAGGAGTCTAAAAGTAAAAGGTTACTATTGAATACTTCCTTCAGACTTTAATTGTTTTATTTGTAAATTCGATAATATTTTATTTAAGTAAATCGTTTTAACTAAAATTAAAACCCCTTTTCAAGGGTATAATTATGGACTTTAGTTTAAAATGAGTTTACTTCTCCCAGTTTCCTTATTTCTAGGCATTTATTTTAAGTAACTTATTAAGAAATCCTTAAGCTCTGCCTTTATTTTCAAAGCAACTGCAACTTTGTTGCCTTTTTGGCTACTTGGCATCCCATTTCCATCCAATCAGGCATTAGCATATCGGCCAAAAGATCTATAACTAAGCCCGGCTGACAGTTGCCTCCGCCCCGCCGAGATTGGATCGCTCCGGTGGACGGGCCGGGATCATATGGGATCCATCATATGAGGAGGAGGCTCGTCCTGCTTTCTAACGATTGCATTTTTGATATTTGTGACACGCAGATTTTCCATCAGTGTCAACAAGGCATTGTTTGGCGAACGTCAACGTGGTTGGTCCTCCATCGGAGCCCGGCTCCGGGCTCGCTCAGACTGACTCAACTGACAGGCTCGATCGGCCGTCCGATCGTCGTCGAGCTTCGATTTTTCAACATCTCAGACCAAAGTCGGGCCAATGCAAAACCGAATGCAGCGCGTACATTTGCATAGACACAAAATTATATGAGACCGAGAGCCCAAGAGCGACCGAAAACGCAGCTTCCTGGTCTTTTTTGTGTGATTTTGTTTGTTTTTGTCGATGAAATTTATGTACCCACACAATGGGGTAACAAAACAGTTGAGACCGTCGCCGTCCTCGCTGGAGTGGGTCCCAGTTGGAGTCGGAGACGGAGTCGCTGCTTGTGGTGTTGGCCTAAACACCATTCTAGCGGTTCGTTTAGCTTGTTTATTGGCATGAAAATCTATCAAAAATGCATCATGCATTTATATTTATTATACGTAAATACAAAAATAATGTGCTTGACATTTGACCCGGCCCAAACGACAACGTTATGGCCATGCCACATGTTGCCAGTTAGCTGGCCTGTGCCTGTGCCTGTTGCCTGTTTGCCAGTTGCCTCTTGGCCTGTGAGCCTGGCTTTGGGCCGCCTGCTAGCCTCGACGCGACTGATTATGAAACGGCTTTGTCGGTATCGGGAGGGATATTTGGTTATTGTCTTCGACTTTGCATTCTAACACAAATCATGGCCGGCCAGCAGCAATAGCCCAACACTCGCCACTTAAACGCTCGTTTATAATGTTGTTAAAATACAATAAATAGCCAGGACTCGCAGCAGGCGGTTTCCACCAGCTCGCTCGCTCTCTCTCCCAGGCTCTCCCATGCTGATTTATGAAATGTGGCCGCCGATGTGGCGGCCCACAAAACGCAGGCCCAGCCACAACCACAGATCCCCAATAGGCCAAGTCTGCCTCTGGCCAGGCTCCGACTCCGACTGAGCCCAGAGTCGGCAGGGGTGATTGTGATTGTGTGATTGCAGCAGCCGGTGATTGAGTTGTCGGCATGCTGGGCTACTGTTTGCAGTTTGGAGAGCCGAGAATGGTTTATCTTTTGCCTCGGAATCGCAGCCATTGGAAAGTTTGGCTATATTCTTAGACCTTTGACTATCATGAGTCTTGAGAGGCTAATCTCTGAGCTGGTTTTTTTGCTGAAAGTTACGCATTTAATGGGAAGAAGTAGCAGTTAACTTCTTAACTGAACTTCTGAATTGAATTTTATTAGCTTGAAATGGATTTATCAATTTCCAATTCTTAAAAATTCTAAATATGTATAGGTTCAGTCAGTCTGGTACAAGGACAGCAATTTATTACTTTGTTTTATGATCAGTTAATAAAGTTCCTTAATAACAAAAGTAGTTATTAAAAGGAAATTAATGCTTATAGAAATTAAACCCAAAATAACTGCTAAAAGGATATTTATGCTCACAGAAATTAAACCAAACATTTATTAATCTTTAAGCTCATTCGATTCTAACAAAAATTGCCTTCTTAATGTGGTGAAATAATTAAGAAATAGCTTAGAAATTGGTTCATTGTTTAACAGCTTGTATTACAAAATAGATTAGAAATTGATTCATTGCTTAAAAGAATTAAATCTTTATTTTGTTTTAAAGATATAGGCATACTAATTGAGCCCTTTACTTAGGATTAAGTTCACTAGAATCACAGTATCAATCACTTTTTCCCTATATGTATACCTATTTAAGTATCAATCACATCCCCTTATTTGTATATATGTATATTTAATATTCCAACTATTGAATTCTACCCATTAAAATTTCCAATTGCTACACACTTCTTAGTATATATTTATTCAGAAAGTATAGCTTATATTTCCACTTACCCATTTAATAAGTTTAATTAATTTAATTCAGATCTTCCAAGTCTGCTTCCCATCTTATCTGCTTCCCAGCAGATCTTGTGTATTCAAGTCACCATCTTTCAGTGTTCTCTTATTAATTTCCATCACACACTTTTCCCATTTCTTGGCGATTGATCACACTTTTCATCACGTCTTTCAATCACTGAAGCAAAATCGCTCCTCGATCGTCGTGCAGGTCACGCAGTTGCTCACAGACTGAAAGCGTGTCTCTGGCTGTGGCAACTCTTGAGTGGCGCTGGAGAAACCCGAGGAGGAACCAGTTTGGAGGGGACTTAAGAGCAAGACCCGGCACTGGGGACGATGAGTGCGAGGGAGAAGCTAGTGGCACAACCTATCCACTCGCACTCAACGCTGGAAACTCTTTGGGGTTCTCTTAAGCCCGGCTCTCGCTCTCCCGGGGCTTTTCATTAGGCACTTATATTTTATATAGCCGTTCATATATAGCCACGATCTGTGGGCGGGACTTGCGGCGGCCCGCTCGTGTGCGTATTAGATTTTATAGACTCGCTCGCGACTCGCCGCGGCTTGCTCACCAATTCCATTTTGGGCCGGGCCTTATGTACCCGGGCTGCGTGGGGACATTGGACAAATGGGCAAACAAATGAGTGGTTCCCGGTCTCGGGCGGCATGAAAACTCAATTTACACCAACCTGCTACAAAATGACGTATGTTTCGCTCTCTGGCTGTGTGTTTATTGAAATTTATTCAATCGCAGGGATCCGACTTATACTATATATGTGTCTTTCGCTGCGATTTGTTGGGTGTAACCAGTTTGTGCACACACAAAAAATATGAAATCAGCGATTGAATATTTGTTCGGTCTCAACTGTGGGCGTGGGCACGCTCCGGTCTGCGATCTGCGATCCCCGATCACCCATTCGATGGATGCTTTTTGCTCAGCCTCTGTTCACTTTTGTCAGAAATGACACAATTTAATGAAATCCAAACAATTCTCGTCTTGGTGTCTGACTAATGACGAAGGTGGTGCCGAAACTGACTTTTCAATTAGTTGGAGTTTTAGTCGAGTTTAGTCGTAGTTTGGTTTCTTTTTGAGATCTTAAATTTTGGCTTTAATTAGCGGAGATGTATTAACATTGTTAGCTAGCTTGGGTATAAAAATAAATAAAGTGTTAAAATTTGTTTCCATTTTAGATCTTCTTTTGGGAATCATCTTATTTTAGTGCAAAAATATTACAAGCTTTTAAAATATTACATTCATGTTGTTAAATTTTTCTCTCATTTAAAAACCTCTTCAAACCTCTTTATTATATCTAGTTTCTAAAGACAGCCTATATTATTCATCCAAATGTATAATTATAAACAGAACTTTTAAGTTAATTCCTCCCCTATTAAATTATCTTATTCAATGAGATATGCAATTCCATTCGCATTTCAGAATTGACAAGAATTGGGTCTGCATTTCAGAGTTTAATCGCTGTCAATAGCTTCAGATTGTATGGCCAGTTTAGGGTTCCCCTGCGCCTTAACTAAATCCAGCTTAAACATCAAACTCGCCTGGGCACCCACATTGGGCTACGATATCCGCAATCCGTAGAGCTCCCTCTCCCTTCGATCGGAGCAGCTTAACATACGCCAAGCTGATCCGAGCTCTTGTATTCGTATAATTGCAATTTCCATTCAACTGTTTGTCCGCCGCCGGTTTGTGTCCAACTCCGTTTCATTTGTTTGGCCAGTTGCTGCGGTTGTTAGTGCCCATCATAAATCGCAAGAATTAGGTGGAGGTGGGGAGCTACCCTGGGCCTACCCGCCAGGGGATCAGGATAAGCCCGTTGCGGTGGGAGCAGTGGGAGTGGGCAGGCTAATCGGTGGCGTTTCATCTGTGAACTGCTGTCCTGTTGCGGCTTGTTCGCCTGTCGGCACACGCATAATTAGGCTTGAGGACAATCGCTATGCCAATGCACTGTGGAAAATCGGAAAAAGACTTTTCCTATAAAATTCATAGACTTTTCCCTGGTTTTTTTCGAGTATATCATATTTAATGTGATCTAGGAAAGGCAGTTCTTATTGAAACACGATTCTTAAATCATTTCTTTAACGTAATTGGAACCATCTTATTAATTTCTAAATGTTTAACACATTAAACTTTGTGTAAATATACCTAAATTCCTAAAGTTAATACATGTCATTAAAATGTAACCAATCCCAAGCAGAAGGCAATTACTTTAATGATTAATTTTCTTACTACCCGTTTTCGTCACGTGCAAATGCAACAGCAGGTTTAGGCCAAATAATTGCCAACTGAAAACAATAAGCTCGTTCTTTTTGTGGCCGTACTCCCGGGCCAATCGTGGCATCTTAATGCGGCCCTGACATTTAAATAGATGCTAATTCCCATCATAACTGACTGAACTAATGAATTTGAACTCTGCGGCGATCCGATTGGGGCCAAGCTCACGACACTGCTACCAACTTCCTGCTGGCCGCTTTCTTTGCGCGTGAATCCGTGTAACCGCACAGCACACAAAACTGTGATTTGCCCAAAAACAGAAAGCCGGCCAGAAAGCTTTGCGGATATAAACGCTTTAAAACTCCATATTGTGGCCTGCCTGGCCCGGATGCGACGACGACGACAATTGTGAAGACCAAATGGCCAAACTCGACTCCAGCCGGCAAATGTCTACGCAGCGTTGTCGCTTCTCCTTCTTTTGTTGCCGCTTCTGTTGCTGTTGTTGCTGATGATGTGGTTGTTGTTGCCTCGCTTGTTGCCGCTTCGTGTCAACTGAGTTGGGCCTTAGCCCCAGCTCCAGAGTCAGTTGCAGCCCCGGCCACAGCTACGAGCCACAGCTTTCGGCTTTTGTTTTCACAAGCCGCCCCATTTTGCTTAGCCAGCCATCCCATAACATTCGCCCCAACGTTTCCTGTTCAGAATGTTGCCCGCTGTCCTGTCCTGTCCTGTCCCCTTGGTTGTGATTGTGACTGTGACTGTGACTGTGTGATTCCTCCTACAAAATTTAGGGGGACAGTGGTTCCGGAAAAGGGTTTTTGGAGTTGCTTTAAAGATCGATTTTTTAATTCGTTCTTTTCTTATATTAGTGAGGTAAATTTGGATGACTCTTTAGTAAACTCGTATACCTAGACCTCTTATTTTCGTTATTCCCTAATTCTTAACTCATTTTTCAGTTTCTACCTTTTACCTACCATTACAAATAAAGGGGAAAACATATAAATAAACGATCATAAAACTCTTTATTCTTCTTTGAAAATCTTAAAATCTTTCCATTTGAATTTAAATGATTTATAACCCACCAACTTCTTAAGGAATTTGTCTACTTTGTTCTGTATTTTGTTTTAAATACGTAAACAGAGCAATTTTAAAGTTAACGAAATTAAAATTAATGAACAACAGGCTATACTTAAATTAAGATATACATAGTCTCATAATCTTTTTGTTTTATTACATGTAGTCTTCTAAATATTTCTATGAAGTAGATGCACTCTTATTAAATCTATTTATTTATAAAAGGTATTATTTTAAAGGTATTTTATTAAAGGTGTTTTATATTAGAAAAGAATACTTTCAAGAAATCTTACCGAAACCTCACCAATTGTAATGATAATATTTTTGGAGATGTATTTAAATTCCTGTAAAACCTTCAATAATCCCATCTGATTTGGGCTTCAATTTATGAAATTTCCTTACTAAAAACTCCATGTTAAAAATAAAAATCCCTAAAGAAAACCCCAACCTTAGCATTAATTTCCAACCAAAACTCTCACCCCTTTGCCCCACTGTTATCCTTTTCGACCCGTTCCCTGGGCAATTGTGCGTTAGATTTAAGTGCTTTCGTTTGCCAGGCTTAATTTGCATTTTTATTTTTATGTTTTCATTGAAAGCGCCAGCATCAATGGGGCCCGCTGCCGGCTGCTCGTTCGGCGGAGCACATTTGGCTATTCCTTTGTTTTCGGCTTAAAGTTATCAGTGTCGGTAGATGTACACGGCATCAACGGTAGCAGCAACAGTAGCAGCAAACACAGAGAACAACATGCAAAATGCAAATGTTTATTGGCCAAATGCTGAACGATCTCAGCTTGGCTAAACTGAGAATGGGCTAACACTGTTTGGGGGCCCCTTCGATGTGGCTGCTGCTGGCTGCTGCCTCTTTCGGGCCTTGCAGCGGGTGCTGACTGCCACAGAGTTGTCGCCTTTTGTTGTGGCAGCAACCATTTTGGTAAGAACAACTAATCAATTGGCAAATGTGCCATCCGTCAATCAATTGAGTCTGTCCAGCTCGGCGCGGCGCGGCGGTGGTGTAGGTCACACGACACCACACGAGTCGCTGGCAGTTCGCTGCAGAATTGACTCGCATTCACTTTTGGGGCAAATAAAATGCCACCTTGGTTGTGAATGTCAGTTGGCCAATTTGAAAATTCATTCATTCGATGTGTGCTCTCTGTGACGACTGGCTGACTGACTGGCTGACTATTGCCAACATTTATTATTAGCCTTTCCCAAACTGCCTATTTTTGGAGCTACCGATGGCCACACAGCAGTGGCAGCAGCAGTGGCTTTAGCAACAACAACATGCCGCACATATCACAGCCGGACAAATTTCTATATAATTGCATTTGTCGCAGGCTCAGCAAAACCTCGGAGCTGCGAACCCAGATCGGCCATCGGACAATGCCAGGCATTATTTTTATATAAATTGCATGCCATTGGCCCGGCCCGGTGGCATTCCATCCGGCCAATTGAAGCCCAAAGCCAAGAGCCGGGGCTGGGCTCGCTACCCGCTTCTCGCTCCGATTGTATTTTTTGTAGTTTTTGCTTTTAGCCAGGCTCAAACTCTAATTGTCATTTAATGAGACACGCTCGGCATTTGCGCACGACACACGACTATCAATTTGGCAAAGTTGTGTGCAGTGCCATCGGTACTGGAATCGAATCGGAATCGAAGTCACAGATGAATCTGTTCGATTTTCTGACAAACTGAACTCAACTTTTCGTCCTGCCCGGAGGAGCGTTTTTGCTGCCGATGGAAGCTAAATTCAATGTTGATGAAGCGTAAATTGGCATGTCATTGCGTTTTAAGTTCTCTTTGATTAAGCATCATATATAGTGTATATATTTCCCACATTTGTATAATGGTTCTTTAATTTTTGGCAAACGAAAGGTAAACAAAAAGATTGGGGATTCTTTTTGTTATTTGCTTAGAGCCAAAGTATAAATACTTGAACAGAATAGCATAAATATATGTGTACTTACAAGGGGTCCCAAAATAATTTGTTTAAATATGTTTGCAGACAAGAAATTAATTCGGGGCTTTAGGATTTATTTATTGTTTTGCATGTATAATAATTATAATAGTTTCTTGGCACCGAAAAGGTCAGGTTATTATAATAAATTTCTTTTCTAAAGAAGAAGACAACAAATAAATACGTTCTCAAAACAACAAATAAGCACATTCTCATCTAAGAACAAGCAGATAGAAATACGTCTCTATATTAACTAAGACGCATATTATTCACTTAAATAATTGAATCAACCCCTAGAGATTGATGTCGTGGAAAAATTCTAGCAGCGGGTAGATGATGGGCTCGCTGTCAGATGGATTTCAAGAGCCTCCGTGGCGCAATCGGTTAGCGCGTTCGGCTGTTAACCGAAAGGTTGGTGGTTCGAGTCCACCCGGGGGCGTAACAATCTTTTTTCTTATTACCTTTTTTTTTCTTTTGTTAACAAGTAAAAAATCAAAATAGCTTCCTTAATGTTTGTATTGATAAAACTCATATTTATTAGTTTTTGTGTGGCGAATTTTAATGGTACAATTAACAAAGTGAAATCGCAAATCGCTTTGGGAGGTCTTGAGGCCCGTTCAGAATTGATTAGATAAGTCGGAAGAACACAATTAGCTTTTTGTATGGGAAGTTGAAAATGATTTATAGGCTCAGGCAGGCAGGCCTTAGTGATTATTAGCTGGCTATATAGGGGCTTGGCTGTAACCTTTACATGAGCAGCTCCACTTTCAGCCTCAGCTTGAGCTTCTGGTTTTTTCTGCATGAAGCCCCGAGAGCGTAACAACAGTTGCACATGCTGGTGTTGCCAAGTATATCATGGCTACTTGGAGACAGTTTGTCGTCGCTGGCTTTGCTAATTAAAATGTCTTGGTGCTGTCACTCAAAAGGCAGTTGCCTGGCCGGCCAGTGGATCAGGCAGACGACGACGGCGACGGCGACGATGACGACGCCCATTTTGGTCACCGGCAACAATGCGATTTTGCCTTTCGCGTTGCTGCTACAATTTCATTGGAAGTCTGCAGCTGCCGTGGCAGCTTGCAGTTTGCAGCGGGGGCACGCGGCGTATGCGCAATGCAATTTGCGATCTCCCTCGCACAAAATGGCGATCGCATTGTTACAGTTTGCAATTATTTTGATTTATTTTTTGTGCCGGTGCTGTCGCGTCCGCCCGGCTCCCTGGCACTAATCAAAATTAAAATGACGCGATCGATACACCAGACATGGCGATGCGATTCGTTTCGTCTCGAGGATGATGGGTCCCCCTGCTCGCCGGAGAGCCAGAAATCAATATTCTAAATTCTTTAACGCGTGTGCACATTTAAGGCAACGCCAGCTCATTGAGATGCGTGCCGGCGAACAGCCTGGCCAGCACTTATACGCAATTTCGCGCCATATTTGGTCCAAACATATTGGTTGTTTTTTTTTTTTCGTTCTCGCTGCACACTTGGCCGGCATATAGAACAGGCCTGAGAGCAGCAGGCCAGGCCTTGGAGCAGGATTGAGATCCCTCAAACTCGCATTCTCCTCCCCGTCCAGGCGCAATCATCTTAAACCTGGCTTAGCCATAAGATCCGCCAGACTGTTTGGCTGCACCACCACTAATCGAACGTCTTTCTTGGCTTCTTGCAGGATGAGCGATCGCCGACCTCGTCGGGCAACGAGTCGGATGATTCCTCGGATGTGGAGATGCCGGGAGAGGTGTCTGAGGTGTCGTCTGCCGGCAAGCTGCCAGCTAGCAAAGCCGAAGCCACAGCGGTCTCAGCGCCAGCAGCCACTGCCACCACGGCAGCCACATCTGCGACGGGAGCCTCCTCTTCGGGCTCCAAGCCGATGCCAGCATTGAACTATCAGACTGAGAACGGACCCTCGACGTCCACAGCGGCTGCGACAGCGGGTGGAGGCGGCGGAGGATCAGCGGCGGACAGCAGCAAGTACGTCTACCCGGCCGCCTCGTTTGCCAACATACCGCAGAAGATGCTGAGGCAACTGATACAGACAGGACACTTGCAGCTGCACGCCGAGGAGGGTGAGTGTGCCACACAGCGATCTCAGGCCAAGATTAGTTAGCTTATTATATATTTTATATTCACAGATGGCAACCAGTATGTGACCATACCCCTCAGTTCCACAACAGCCAACCTGATCAAGAGCAATAAGCTATCAGTTGCTAGTAGCGGAGCATCGGCATCAGGATCAGCCACAGCTACAGGAACCGCTGCCAAGTCAGAACCAAGTGCCGAGAAACCACTGACCATCAAACAGGAATACGAATAGCCCCCCACCAGCCACGTCCACTGCTTATCCAATACTGAGAACTGCGTTTATCCACACACTTGCCTACACACGAACTCAATCTGAAAGATCAGCAGGAGATAACCCACACACCCTCTCTTGAAGTTTATCCAAAGTTTCGTTTCATCGTCCATCTAAAGATGGTGGCGACGATCGCCTGCTAAGTCTAAGTCATACTATATCTACTATATCGTATACATACTATTTTTTATACCTATACAACAAGAAGAAAAAGTGAAGAAATTAAGTGAAACCCAGATCACGGTATCTACGAACGTAAGTTTTAAAAGTTTTGCAAGTTATAAATCGTAAAGGCATTAAACTGATATATCGAAATGAATTATGATCGATGATAATGATTGAATGAGAAATGGAAACAAGGATGATGATATGGATGTTCCTAAACCGCAGAGATCATGTTGCTTTGTTACTAGTTTATATCGTTTTATTATACAAAATACAGAAAATACAGATAAATCACTTTTTTTGCATAAAAAGAAAAGAGAAATGTGATGGTTTTATTTATTTTCTACAGCTTAAAGTTAGGTTTGTGACAAAAATCCACTTTAATAGCACTCTGCGCCATATCCTTGGTTTTATTGTTTAATCAAGTGAAATGGCACTTGGGGGCAAAGGACAATGCTCTCCCACCAGTAATTATGTACAGCCACATATACTGCGGGTTATCAAGTACATATATCTTATAGGTGTAGCTTATAGTGTGTATCCATAAGAGTGCTTGGATTAAGCACACTCACAGAACGAGCGACGGACAAATGCCTTTTGGTATTTAGCCGCTTGATGGATGTGTCCGTGGTGGGTATTGTGCAATTGATTGATTGACGACATAATCTTATTGACACTTAACCTAATTAAACGTCGCTCATTACTTGCCGCCGGCACAGGTAGGTGTCCCAGTCGCTGCCGCTGCTCGCCGTCTAGCACCTGTTACCGCTTATGGCTCTCGATTGGGGCTAAGGAGGCCCTCGTCTTACCCATTGATCTTTTACCTGGACGGAGGAGCGGAGGAGGAACGACGGACGACGAGTGCTTCCGCTTCGTCGAAGGCACTTTGCATGCAGGAGACCCACAAAAGGCCACAAAAGGCGCAACGTGTGGCACATACTAATGGTGGCCACTTACCAAATACCGCACAATGGACTCTGGACTTTCTTTCTGAAATGAAATCTTGAGTTTTTATCTGAGGAACGATTAGTTTTCAACGGGTATATGATTTTACTTTGTATTTATTAGATATATATTTTTTTTTAACTATAAAACACCAAACAAACCTGCTTAAATCTTATTTTCAACCTTTAGAACTTGAATAATTAATTACAATTAAATTAAACCTTACCTTTTATACCACTTATTCCTTTTAACTTTGTGCAGGTTTCCAGATTTTATTAGAAACTATTTAGAAAACGTCTCCACTGTGCGGTGGTCGACCTGTGCGGTGGATTGGCACGCGCCGCGGTTTCCGTGGGCTTCGTCTTTGGCCATGGTCTTCAGCCGGAAGCCGTTAGTTGTTTGGGCCATGTGGGCTTTTATGGCCAAGTGTTGACAGTGGAGACAGAAATCAAAGGCTGAGGCCATCCCAACCCATCCATTCATCCATCTCTCTCTGTGGTTGGCCCGGTCAAAGTTGAGTGGGTCACTAAACTTGGCGGTGGCGGTGTTTGCGAATGGAACCGCAATTAGCGTTTATTATGGCCTGGTCCGAGTTGATTGACATTTCAGTGGGCTAGTCCTGGCCCCCTGGAGTACATGTGAGTTGGAGTGTCTCTCTGTCTGTGTCTGTGTTTGTCCTGGCTAGCCGCTTGGTTATTAACCGCACCCACACGAAGCTCATGTGAATATTGATCCTGCTCCGTTCGCCTGTCCTGTCCCGTCCCGTCCAGACCGACGATTATTAATAATGGTCACGCGCGCGGAAAACTTTGCATTGCGATTTCTCCTTCAGTCGAGTCAGTTGGCTGTGTCCCAGTGTCCTGGCAGGTTACGCTCTGTCCGCCCTTTGGAAAATCCCAAGAAAATCAATACTAATGAGCCATTAAACGTGGCCTCAGCTGCAGTCGGCCGTAGTCTAATGAGCTCAGCGTCAGCGGCGGAAATTGAATGTTGAGTCTAACCAAGCGGCTGCAGCAGGAAATCACATCAGCATCGGCATCGGCATCGCCATCGTTTTTATCATCTCCCTTGGCTGACGGAAAAGGTAAAGGCAAAGGTAACGCCCCAACGGAAGTCTTAGGCATAATGCCTTGCGCCTGAGCGGTTTTCGTAGCATGGGCTGCTCCAGTTCCAAGTCCACAGCCACCGTAGATGATATCAAAGCCAAGCCAATTTCAGCCAAGTCAACCAAGATGGCCGGCCGCAAGGAGTACCGTGAGTTAAGTGCCGTAACTATGACATTTTAAGCCTTGCAAGAGCCATTTTCCAGCTGCCTCGGAGGCCTTCACCATACCCTTGGATAATGAGAACGAAAACCCGGAGGTGCCTCTCAATGAGACACTGCGCCAGCCGCCGAAGAGGATCCAGCAGTTGATGCAGGAGGCGGCCAGCTGTGAGCCACCCACCCTCGAGGAGCTGGAGGATAAGCAGCAGAAGGCCGAGCAGCGGCGCCAGGAGCTGATGCAACAGAAGCTGGAGATCATCCAGAAGAATGCCCAGATGCTGATGCGGGGTCATGATGCAGAAGCTGCCACTGAAACTGAAGATGGAGAGGCGCCCAAGGAAAACCCCGAGGAGTGACTTATTCTTTTTCATTCACATTTTTATTGTTAGCTTTAAATTATATATATGTATTACTATATATCGTAGTATATTTCCAAACAATTAGATTGTATGCAATTAAATCTGCTCTCATCATCAAAATGCTGTCCTGTTCTGCTCTGCTCTGTGATCCTATATGCATATACACAGGATATACCTGCCAAACCCCTTTCGCTGGTAGTCAAAAACGTGATCTATTTGGTATCGATTCGAGTGTGAGATCGGCTGTGGCCGAGATTAAATATGTATTTCTAAAGGCTATATGTAGGTATTTCGGGTGTTTTCCTCTGCTTGTTCGGTTTAGTCGGATATATATTCTGTTGCCGTACTATATATGCTTCATTAGGATGTGTGTGCGTGGTTGGTTGTAAATCATGTCTCTTGGGTTTGCTGGTTGTTGGTTTTACTTTCTCGTACTAAACGTAAACGTCGTATTCATACATATATATAGTAAGTGTACTTGTATATATCGTATCGTTAGGTATAAATATGCGTATTGTGTCACAGACACTACAAATGTCGCTTTGATTTCGGCTTGATTCGCGTCTAATTCAATTTGTTAATCCTTCAATTTAGTTAGTTACCTACACACACTCATTAAAAAGGTTCTCCTTTGCTATCCCCTCCTATCGCTTCCCCATCGAATATATATGTATATCTCGTAGTACCTGGATGTCTCGTTTGCTTACACTGTATGTATTTCTTTAAGTTACTCTCTCATATGCTTTAAATATGCTTGCGGTTCGTTATTACGTTTAGTTACGTTACGTTACTTTGAATTGGTGCACTTCGGAGAAGCATTTTGGTTTTTAATATAACTATGAGTTGTGGTTCGACTCGAGGGTCCTCGATATCCCAGGAGAGATGGTCCTCCGGTCGAGGCGACGGCTTGGCCACATTCAGCACAACCGTGTGTGGGTTATCTAAATATCTAAGTACCTAGTTTAGTGACCAGTACCGTCTCAAACATACTTCAAAGTATATGAAAAGATAATGCAATAATAAGATGCGTAGCCCAATGAAATTGCTGGCAGCTCTCTTGAAATTTGGTTATAAAGCTAGAGAGAGCGCGCTCTGAAGCTATTCTGTTTTTGGCTTGTGTTTGCTACACATCTTATTAGTATATTGTCTTTGCTATGTCCCTTCTTTGTCCTTGTTGACCATCTCCTGGGCCATCTCTCCGATATTGGGGCCCCGATATCTATTGCTTGTGCTACTGCTGTGACTTCCATATTCACTGGGTTTTCTTCCTTTTTTTGTTTTTTGTTTCTAGTTCGCCTCGTCAGTTACAAAAGGTTTGTTCGTAGTTGTTGAACCATGGTGGGTTACGTTCTTAATACATACAAATTATCGTTAGTTTATACATACATATATTCAGATATATTTAGCGGTATGTGTCTACAAACTTGTTTGTTCTTCGCACGGCTGATGCTGGCTCTGTTACTTTGTTACTCTGTTACTTGGTTTCTACGCACATGTACAAAAAACTGATTCAAACTATCAAAAACGAGCAGTACAATCACAATATCCCCCCTACGATTAATATATATATATAATATAATATATCCCCCAACCGACACAACGAAAATCGGAACGAGAACAGAACGATTCCATTGGTTGGCCAAGGTGCAACCTCCTCCCGAGATCCGCTGCGCTGCGATTCGTTGCCAGCGGAACTTATTCCTCTTCCTACTTTGAACTTGTATTAAAGCTTTTTTGGTTTCGCCCGACGCCTCCAGCCTCCTGGCTCCTGGCTCCTGCCTCCTGCCTCGCCGCCAACAACTTAAGCTAACTCATTTGCCATGTGTATAATAATATATATGTATATATATATGAATTCCAAATCGTAATCCATTATATTTGTATTAAATTCTTCTTGCATGGAGCATGTGCCTACCTAACAGTACGTAATCGCCTAACAAAAAGGAATCCGTCACCTCGCCTCCTTAGCTTCTGTTTACTTCTCTGGGGAACATGGCCAGGTGCTGGGAGGGCTGCCCCTTCGGGAATCACTTTAAATCTAAAGTTACCTAAACGAGATCTTTGGCATACTTGGAAGCAGTTGGTCGAACTTCTTAGGCTGAACTTGGATTAGGAATGAGAACTTAACCGGGGAAGGTACGATCGATCCTCCCCCTGAAGTAACCCCCTTAGATAACTATAAACTAGTCTAGTTTACTTCAAACCTCTGTTCTGGCAAATCATTGCTGGGCAACCCTCCCGGAATGGGGAATGTGCGTGTTCCATATATATAAGTATTTCTGTGTATAAAGTCGGGGGCTAGACATCAAAAAATCAGTACTGCTTGTCAATGGGTAATCACTAAGCGTAGTTTTGGTTTACTCGCCGCCGAACTCCTCGGAAACTCCTCCAAAAGCCCTCCTCGAACTGAAGCCCGCACAACACTTATTGCAACTACTAGTGGATAACCGGACTCTGGTGAACATATATTAGGGTCTGGGGATATATATCTATGGGTATCTAGTTGTAGACGCCGCGCACCATGCCCTCGCGGTTGCGGGTGTGCCACTTGCAGGTGAGGATCCGGATGTACGTCCTGCGGAAGGAGGCGTTGCACAGGGCGTAGCACATGGGGTTGATCGTCGAGTTGATGTAGCACAGCGCGTAGAAGAAGTCCCACAGCTCCGTCGGTATGCAGTCGGAGCAGGTGGTCAGCGGCTTGATCAGCACCAGGATGTTGTACGGCGTCCACGTGATGATGAAGCTGAGCAGAATGGCCGAGAGCGTCTTGGCCGCCTTCGACTCCTGCCGCTTTTCCTGCGATTTCTTCTTTTTCTTGGCCGCATTCCGGGCGTTCATGAGGGCATGGGCCCCGGCTGCCCCGCCCACAACGCCGCCGCCCTTGCCCAGCTGCTTGGGTATAACCTTGGCGTTGAGCAGCCTGGCATCGTGCTGGGCATGCGACATCCTTCGTCCGAGTGGCAGGCTGAACTCGGAGTCGCGCGAGGCCAATGGTCGTCGCGTCGTGGTGGCCGGCGGTCCTGTCGCGTTGGCGCTCGGAATTCCGCCAGCGGTCGATGACGGCCCATCCTCGTGTATCATCTTGATGGAGGGTGCACAGTCGCCTTGCAGGCTCAAGGATGTGGAGGCTGCTGCCGCCGACGCCGACGCATTGGCCCCGTTGGTAGTGGCCGCATTGCTGGAGGCTCCATCGGAGGGCAGCCTGATGAGTATCGTGTACACGGAGTCCTGGCTCACCGACCGCGAGTTGATGCGATTGATCACCGGCAGTGTGCGTGAGTCGCGTGCCGTTGCGGCACTTCCGTTTCCGCCTGCGCCGCCGCCATTTCCATTGGCCGCTGTGCCAATGCCGTTCGCATTGTGGTTGTTGTTGTGATTGTTGTTGATGTTGCCATTGGAATTGGTGGCCATCGCACTGGGATTCGCCATCGCCATTGCATTCGAATTCACATTCCCAGTGGCCGCACCCGCACTCGCGCTCACATTCATTTCCTGCAGCTGCGAGATGGAGGCGAGCGGTGGGCGTGGCAGCGGCGTGGGCGAGACATCCGACAAGAGAATGCTGGGCGGTCGTACGCCGCTAACGCTGCCGCCCATCGAGTAGTTGTCCCGCATCACGTTCATCGAGGTGCATCTGCGTGGGAGAGGGGCGAGAAGGAAGCGAGAAAGGATGTGGTTGGTATCGCGTTTTAACACGCACTCACACAGGCTCTCTTACAGAGCAACAGAGATACATATCTACATATATACAGAGAGTCGGAGATACAGAGATGCAGAGATGCAGGGGCAGGCACACGCAGATACATTAGAGTGGACCACTCTGACACTGACAGGCAACGTAACGAAAGCTGGCAACAAAAACAACAGCCCGGGGCCGAACTCAGGATGCAGCTGCTCGTCTAACTGGCACACAAGGATGCACAGCGAGAAAGGATCCTTGTGAAAGTAAGTACCACTTTTTATATTAACTTCTTACTCTTCTCTAACTCTTGTTGAATCTTTCTCCTTCTAGTGGTATTTGGTTTTTAGGGTAAAAATCCTGTAGAATATTTATGCAAATACCCTACTAATTTTTCCCAGTGCCTAAAGCCTACACACACACTGTCAAATGCGGTTGCGGTGACACACATGCCTGCGAAGTGCGTTTTGGAATGGAAACAAGTGGCCGGAAATCGCAACTCAAATCGATTACCCAGTCGAATGCCAGTGGCACACATAAATTGAAACAAGTCCAGCGGTCAAACAGTGTCACCCAATCCTGGGCATACACAGATATGTCTTCCAAATACATTTTATTTAGGCGAAAATAGCGCTATTTTGCTCATTAGCATACAAATTAGATGCGGTTTCATTTGTAGCTTCATCTGGGACTCAATTTACGCTGATTCCTTTTAATTGTGTTTTGGCCTCAAACTGAATTTTTAAGTTATTTATGCAGAAAGCCATTAACTCCCAACTATATGTGTGTTGATTATTCCCCTGTGATATATGACAAAATGTGCATATAATTTGGTTTTCTCTGGTAGAATTTAAAGCTATGTTTCAGTTCATAAATGTGCAACAGCCAGAAGAGATTCTCTACTTTTAATTAATTAGTTTTTAATTAATTCTTGGTACCATAATAAAAGCTCAATAGTTTGAAGTGTTTCATAGAAATTACTCTTAACATGAAATCAAGCTAACTTTTAACTAACAAGAATTCATTTAAAATACATTTTTCACTGTATGTATACATTTTTAAACTGAAACTGACCAATGAACTCTGAAACTGTTACTTTGCAATATTTAAATTTAAACTATGACCACTTTTTCACACTAACTGCCCGTTTAGTTTTTTGTATTCCGCTGTAAATATACCCATTTCAAACCCTTAATGGCTTTTGAACTTTTAATTTTAGTTAGCAACAAAAAACCTATTCAAAGTACGAACAAACCAATCATTAGCCTTTGGCCCTGTTGATTTTCAGCTCTAAATACGACCTTTCAACTCTAAAACGGCTGTTTAGTTGCAAAATTTAAATGCAACAAAGTGAATATTTCAGACTGCATGAGGGCATGAGGCTCACCGACCGTAAACAAGACAATTTAAATGCAGAAAGGGCTCTGAGGGGCATTGAAAACAAAGCTGAAACTATCAGTTATCTAAATGCAATTTCATGAATTAATTACAGCCAAAGGAATGAGCAAACTCTGGAGTCCGGAGCACCAGGCTGGCCGGACCGGCTCTTCGGGCGTATGTAAGCCTCAATTAGTTTCCATCCAGGACACTCAGGACATCCGAACGGTGTGCGGGTGCTGGGGTGCTCGTGTTGCTGGTGCATCGGTGCAAAGCCCTCCATCTACGTGGATTATTTGAGTGCTGGCTACTACGACTTTGATGGATTCGTGTGTGTGCGGACCGGGATGGGTGGTGGAATGGCTGTGGGATTTAGGGTGGGTGCGGTGGCAGTGATGAAGGACCTGCTGCAGTTTCGTGCAGATGGATGGCCGGTGGCCAGTGAAGGATTTCGAGTTCTCTCACATTCCGTTTGCCGAGAAACCTAAGCTTAAACGTATTGCTGTGTGTGTGTGCTTGTGCTTTTCGGTGAAAAGTGAAAGTGGAAAGTGCTCTCTGGGTGCAATCGATGCGAACAATACACGGTTACAGGATACAGTGAGAGAGTGGGTGCGGTGTCGGCTTACTCGATATAGACGATTAAAGTTCAGAATTTTGATTGTTTTTACTACCTGGAGACGGAGCTTTGTAAAGGAGTTTCAATTGTTACTGGTGTTGCATACCCTAAATCAGACGGCTCCTCCTGTTCGTAGGCAAAGTCGTCGGAGTCCTCGCGCCCGGAGTGCCACCACGCGATGCACCACTCCTTGATGCTGCCGAAGCAGGTGTATGACTTTTTGATTGTATTGGTGCTTTTGATCTGTAACCGAAGCTTAATTAGTAATCAGGGAATCGAGGAGCTCGGGAAACCTACGCTTGACTTGCGCGAATGCATCCCATGGTAGCCCGAGTCGATGACCATGTTGGTCATATAGACACTCTCCGCATCCGCCGAGCTCTCGGAGCGCGGCCGTCGCCAGGTGTCGTGGTCATTGCCGCCCACTTGGGCAAAGGCCAGCAGGCCGCCGGAAGCATGATTCACCACCGTGTTCTCGTCACTGAAAGAATTTCATATTTAAAAAGGATTTAGCAGGGTAGGGATTAGAAGCCCCAATCTTATCACCTGCTATTGGAGCGCTTGCTGGAGTCCTTCTTGCCCGCCTGCAGATTGGGAAGGTCCTTCTGCCGCTTCTTCGTCTCTCGCCAGATGCGCCAGTACAGGAAGCACATGATGGTCACCGGAAAGTAGAAGGCTGCCAGCGCCGTGCCAAAGGTAATGTACTGATTCGTCTCAATGAACTGGATGTAGCACTCGTCCTTGGGCACCGTTCGCTTGCCCTCGATATACGGCCAGCTGTAGATCCAGGGCGGCCACAGGAGCAAGCTAATACCCCAGGCGGCGCCAATCATGACAGCAGCTCGGTTGGTGGTCCTCTTGGCGCGATATGTCAGCGGCCGGGTAACGCTGAAATAGCGATCAAAGCTGATGATCAGCAGATTCAGCACAGAGGCATTCGAGGCCAAGTAGTCGAGGGCCAGCCACGTGTCGCAGACGATCGGTCCTAAAGGCCAGTAGCCCAGAATCGTGGTCACCGCAAACAGCGGCATCGATATCGCACCGATCGCAAAGTCCGCTATGGCCAGCGAGAACAGGAAGTAATTGCTGATCGTCTGCAGCTGCTTGTCGATCTTGAAGGATATCATCACCATAACGTTGCCCGCCACTGTCACCGTGCTCAGAATCGCCGCCACGAAGCCCATGACCACCATGGAGGCTAGTGAATAGCGCGGTCCCTTCGTCTCAAAGCCCATGGTTCCATTCGTTCCGTTGCCATATCCGCCTCCGAACGGATCGTACATCCCGCTGGCCGCCGTCGTCGTCAGGTTCTCCAGCAAGGCGGTCAGCAGGGTCGTGCCCGTGGGCGATAGGCCCGCCGGACTGCTTGTCGTCGTCGTCGTGCTCGTCGTCGTGGTCGTGGTGGTCGTTGTGCTCGTGGTTGCGGTTTTAAACAGCGGCTCCAGTATGCTGGGCGGCCCGTGGGCGGCCAACGCCAGACTCATCACCGGCTCCATGGCGGATACGTGATTTTATCTGCTCTGCAGCTGTGGGTATTACGATTCTCTCTCTCCCTTGCAGCCTCTATCTCTCTATCTCAATCTCTTGGAATCTCTCCCACTCGCTTGCTGTGTATGTCGCTGGTCGTTTAGTTTGCTTTCATCCGCTGCTTATCCTTTTGGCTGCACCCACGCAAGGCGTTGGCCATTTCTCCTCCGGCCCTGCAAACAATAAAAAAATGGGGTGTCAAATATGGGAGTTTAGGGGGAGGGCAAGGACAAGGGCAACCCTGGAATGCTCTTAAGCAAATAAGGACATACTTGGTGGATAGTCAAACGTGGCTAATTCGAAATTTAAGAAAATGTTTTTTTTAGCTTTCTTGGAGGGTGAAATATTATAGAAAACATAATATTTTTCCTTTACATTTTACATTTGTATTCTTTCTTATTTATTTTTAAGAAACTGTTTGATATCTAAGGTATTCTTATAAGTCTCCCACATTATATATATTATTAATCCTTAAAGGAAGCTTATTTATTTATTTCCTCTTTGAAACTATTATGTTCTTTAAAAAAATGTAAATATTTCTTTGTCATAATCCATTTCCTTGACTGGTCATCTTCGACACTTTACTTTAATGCTTTTGTAGCACTTTTCCTCAATATAAGTAAACAAAGAACTGAAAAACTTTTCCATCACCCTCTTATAGTCAACCTTTAAAAGTCTCGTAACTAGTCGCCTTTATAGCCCCTCTCGAATATCAGTAATAAAAGTAAAATAGGTGCTTATGGCGAGGCCAGGAGTGGCAAAGTGGCGCCAAAGAATATTATTAAATGTAGTTGATGGGGCAATGTACACCGCAAAGTGTTGGCAACAGAGAAACCAAGTCAGAGGGCTCCTTTCGCGTGGTAAATAATTACCTAGACGGAGATTCCGCCGCGGCCTAAAGCCGGATGCATCTCTAATTAAGATAAGTCATCTTAGGCGGTTAGGACCGAAATATGCTCGTGTTGCCTAAGGACCGTGTAATCAGCTTAAGGGCTCACAGCAATTGCATGTGGCTGGGGGAAAATGCAGTAATCCCCGAGCGGAACCGCTGCACAGGGCCACGCGATTCCATTCCCAAATGGAAATGGCCAGACCAAGCCCGACGGATGGCAGCCATAAAGGCAGCGGGCGAGGGACAGCGGAGAGATTTATGAGAAACTGTCCCCGTCACTGGCCTTTGATATATCTCTCCCTTCATCTTGCTCTGGGCGGGATTGGCGGCGAGGAATCGTGGGACAAGGAAGCGAAATAATATATTTACAATGCCAGGGGCCTGACTTGCTTTGTCCTTTCTGCAAAATGACATTTTCTGTGTGATTTGTTTTAATGGAAATGCGAATGTAAATGTGAGTCTGAGTCTGAGTGTAAATGAAAATGAAAATGAAAACGGCTTGAATGCGTTTCCTTGGCAGGCCGCCCCATTTCCATATCCATCTGCCTGCTGCCTTTCCATTTCCAGCCACACCCACAACATTTGTTGTTCGTTTATTACTGTTGCCAACAATGGCAGTGGCAAAAACGACACAAAAAATAAAATAAAAATGAGAAGAAAGGAAGACCAACACAACCTGCAACAGTGTCGCTGTAGGAACTTGGCTCGATGCTCGATGCTCGCAGCTCGCAGCTCCTGGCTCCGACACTTTGGCACGGAAATGTTCCAGGCGGCTTCCTCTGACACTTTTCAAAACTATTGATGTTGTCATTGGCCATATGCCTATACATGTCGCCTTCATTTGGCAGCCATTGTGTGCGGGAAGACTTTGATTTGGAAAGTTCTCTGTTTAATGAAAAGCCACGTTACGCATACGCCATGGATGCCTGCCTGCCACCTGATTGATGGGCCATGATACTGGCCTGGTGAAATGAAGGGCCCCTACGGACTGAACTGTCCGTGATTGATTCGCATTCAATAAGTGTAAAGTTATTGTGTGCCAGCTAGTCCATTGTCACTGGGATTTCATACAAATCGGGCCACAAAAGGGTCAGGACACCAGAAAACTAAATTTCCCATCTAAGCGGATTTCATTTTTGGTTTCACTCAATTGTTGGGATTATTTTTAATTGCCCTTAAGGCTGCCATGAAAACCAAGCGAAGAGATGGGAGTTAAATTGAATGAAAAACTAAAAATATCACTGAATACGAATATTGCGTATACGTAATATTTTGCATGACAGAGATTTCTGGGAATTTTACTCGTTGCATTGCCTACTTTTTAGGTTGATTTGAAGGCTCATTCAATTTAATTGAAAGCCCAAATTGTTTATGAATTCTATTGAATTCATAAAATTTCTGTCAATCCCCAAGTACGTCCTTGTGGGATTCCTCCGCACGGCAAATCGACCAAATTAATTAACCAATTGTCGGTAAATACATTTCATCGGAATCTCATATCTGCATGCCGATATTTTAAATTCTGATAGCTTTCGGTTGAAGTGTGCAATGATTGTGTAATTGACCTCATGTCGGGCTCAATCAGTGTATCATTTCCATGGAATTTGGCCCGCTCTTGTTCGGGGGCTATTTATGGAAAACCCACCAATCGATGCCCAATTAAATGCAGCGTTAACCAATAAATCAATCAAAATCCGTCTGTTTATCTCATTGAAAACACGCACACACGTATAAATCAATTGCAAAACAAGCTAACAAAGGGGGAAGGGGGAGGGCGGTGGGATGGGCCAAACCAATGGGGCGCCATAAATTGAGCCGACGTATCGTATTGACAAGAACAAAACCAACAACTCCGGCTCCGGTGAATGGAGAGAGCAGAAACATTTCGAATAAATGAAAAACAAATCGCAGGAGTCAGGAGTGCCTGCCAGGCCTGCCTGCCCATGTGAGTGAGTGGCGGTTATATCCTTGTAGTAAGATGTTTTCCCGAGACCGAATGTATAGTTGCATCGTTACTTCCCGGCTACGTGATTTGAACCCACCGACGGACGTTGTACCTTGCCCCTGGCCCTCCACCTTTGAGGCTAACTAGTTATTGAGTGTGCTCGGGTAGAGGTAACCGGATAGCTGTCTGCCGCATGTAACATTCAAATTTATCAGGCGACCGACCGACGGACCAACGGACCGACCGCTCCTTGGCAAATAATCGAATTGAGCTTCTTGTTGCCGTGCCTCGCTTTTTGGCTGCCATAAAAAAAGGATTTATGGATTTATTATCAAATGCGTCGGGCGAAAAACACAAGTAACCATATACGCATATACATATTGTATGGCACGATGTTACACACACACACCAGCACCCACAGGCTGAAAAGCGGCACCAGCACACACAACCTGCGACCCGCGCGGATTTGTTTTGCCATTTATTAGGCTATTTTTATGACACGGCCACGAGCCGGAGCCAGGGAGCCAGTGGAACGCCGGAGTAAACACAGTAAGTAACCGCTAATCAAATCAGGGGCAGCGACTATATACCCACATATGCCTATATCGTATATATTTATTTATTAAAAATGTTCACCAGGTGCGGGGAATTATGTTTTTCGCTGTTAACAGGCCACTCTCGGGCCATTTCATTAAATACACACGTTTAGTGACTGCGAATCTGGCTTTATCAGAGCATTTGCTGGTAAATAAATAATGAGGCCAGGTAATTAGCTGTACAATAGATAATTGTAAATTTCGCTTTATCGCGGGCTTACTGGCAATCAGGTGATACAGTTCTTACACGCTCCTAGCAACCGGTGATTAAATACCAACTGAATTATTTATTGATTGTTGGCAAATGGCGCCAGAAAGTTGCTTTCATTTGCTAATTAACTAATGTATAGGAATATAATGGCGGCTAATGGGAAATTCATGGGAATTGCAATTGCTTGTGTAAGTCCTCAATAATGCATTCCACTAATTCCCTAATGCAGTTTCTGACATTTCGGCTGAATTTATATTCTGTTAATTGCCTTTCGTAAGAGGTGACGAAAACAAATACTTGATGAAGTTTATTACTTGCTGAAGGTTACATTTTAGGCAAAGTGTAAAGGGTGATTTATCGTAGAAAAGTATTTAAATATAGAAAATTACTAAGGGGTGGGCTTTGAATGGCGAAATTTATAACAGTAAGCTTACTTTTTGGTTACAAGGTTTAGATTTTATTTTAGTTATTATTTTCTGCTGCTTCTTAAGTCCTCAGCTGTGCAATCCCTGAACTGTATCTTATTTTTTCAGTCCTGATAAGGTATACATATTATTAATTACTGTTTCCATGCATTCTTTATAAAATAAGTCTTGTACATATCAAACTTTAAACCGTCTCTAGACTTTTACAAGCCTTTCAATTAAGCTTCTTTGATTTCCTGCCAGAAAATACCCCCAACGAACACAAAATTGCACATATTTTCGTCCTTAGTCACTTGTCACTGTCTCTGCTTAGGGCGGCTGTGTGTATTTTTGATCAGCTCATCAACAGTCGGCTTTATTTTGCACTGGATATATTCGGCTATTCGCATTTTTGGGCCCTCGTTCTGGGTCGCCTCCTTTTATGCGGGCTCTGTCAACGCTCACTCACACGCTTACACCCCTATTTGCACACACCCACGCACCCACACACACGCGCCCTTTGCAAAGGAGAAGAAAGGCCAACTAGCTGCATACTTTTGTGCGCCCTTCTGTGTCTTCTTTGCCTTGCCGCTCCTTGCCGTTCCTTTCCGCTGGCTTATGTTAATTTTTGCGCGAGTTTAATTGCTTGCCACATGGCTGCTGATGCCAGGCGGATGCTGTTAGCTGGATGCCTGCTGCCTGCTTTCTGCTGCTTTCGGCCCTTTCGAGCTGTCCGAGCCGAGAGCCGCCTCGCTCTTACTTTTGCCTCGCTTGTTTGCGGAAATTGAATTGCTGGACGACGGGCCCTGGGTTTCACCTTATGCTAAGGGCTGTCCGCTAAGCATATTGCCATGCGAAATGTGTCCCGCACAGGGAGAAAATCAAGGCATCAGTAGGATGCTTCTAAGGATATCTAAGCTCTATGGGGATTCTAGAAAATTTAATTATATTTTTATATTGTTCTCCTAACCTATCTTCATTACTTTGCAGAATTCATTTACATATCACTCCATCTTTCAATTGATTTGTTTTAAATAAACAATGGGAATACGTTATTTATAACCCTTTAATATTTTACAATATTAATTGAAAAATGTAACTCTTAGTTTTTCTTTTCCTTTTAGAATAATAATAATACTGAAAAGAAAGCTCTAATAATATCAAAATTATAATTGTATTTCAGGCTTTCAATGCTAGAGGCTAAGTGATTCAGTTGTTAATGGTTAAAAAACTACGTTTAGTGTTTATGTTAAATTTAAGACCATCAGATGTTTTGGAAAACTATTCTAGAACTCTTTTTAACTCTTTTACTCTTTGTTTTCACATAAAACCATGTTTTGAACTTTTAAAAAGTATGGCAAATATTTCAGGACTTTAAAGGACCTTTTGCAGCTAGTAACTAGTTTATGGTTACTGTTATTTTGTAGGGTTTTTTGCCGTGCAGGCTCCGTTGTGAGATTTTTGCGAGCTGGTGGGCGGTGGTCGGCGGTCCAGGGAGGGGGCTTTGGGACAGAGGAGGTGGCCTGAGCCGCGCCCCACCGACCTACTCACTCGCACAAAGTTTAATCAAAACGAGAGCACTGGAAACGGAGAAAGCAGCGCTGCCAACGCACGCATACACACTTACTTGCGCTCTCTCTCGCTGTCGCTGTCTCTGTTGCTGCTCTCCGTTCTCCGTTCACCGCTCTCCTTTGGCGTTTGCCCTCTTGCTCTAACCTATTGCTTATTTGTGCACGCTCAGCATCGGCTTCAGTTGTAACGGTGACATCGCTGGTGTTGTTGCTGTTGTTGGAGCTTTTGCTTTTGCCTTTGGCTTTGCTTTTGTTTTTGTTTTTGCTGATGCTGCTGCTGCTTCTTCCTCTGCTGCTGGCGCTGCTGCTCTGCTGTTGCTGTTGATGTTGCTGTTGGTGTTGCTGTTTCTGTTGATTTTGGCCATTTGCCGCTCCCAAAAGTATGCTTTGTAATTTTTTGTATTGTGCGCGCACATCTTTGGCTCTGCTTTCTAGTCCTCCTCTGCTCCGCCTCGCTCCTTGCTCAGCTCCTGCTCCTGCTCCTGCTGCTGCTGCTGCTGCTGCTCCCCAGCTTCTTCGCCTCCGCGCTGTGCTGGCCTGCTCAATTCATTTCGCCTTTCGCCAATTTTATTATACACAATGCGAACTGCGACGCCGGCGTCGCTGCCGCTGCCCCGCTGCCACAGTCGGCGTCTACGCTGCGACGCTTTGCGTGCCCAAAGTTTCCACATTTAACATTGTAATCGGGTTTACTATTTTCGCCATATAGATAGATGAAACACGCTAGAACCTTGCACACTTTTATTTATTAATTATTCGCTATTATTTAATTATTCTCTCTCATAATTTATTGCTTTTAGGATTCACTCTACGGCTAGGTAATAAAAACAGTTAAGCGTTTGTGCACGCGTCTTAGCTGCCTTCCGTTTCGCTTCCCCCTGTTTTTCTGGGGTTTGTTTTTTTCGCGGCCAGAGAAGCTGTAGCGCACGTTGCTAAATCTCATCCGGGACTGAAGCTGAAAATTTCAGTTAAGGTATATAACGGTACGGCCGAAGAGAGACGAGCAGCCAAGCAGCCGAAGCCCGTGCCGAAGAGCCGCCGAAGGTGCCGAACCCAAAAACGAACGGGAGAGCGCGCGCGAGATTCAGGATCCTTTTGTGCTGGAATTTGTGTTTGTTGGGCAACATGGCGAGCATCCTTTGGCGAACACCCTCGCACAAAGGACATGTGCGTGCCTGTGTCAGTGTGTGGGTGGCGGAAAAGCGGAAAACTGCGCGCCTGCAGGAATGTCTCTGTGAGCGCGTTACGCTGCACAGCCGAAAATGGGCTGGCAGCGGAACTTAATGGATGAATATGAATGAAAACGCCGCAACAGTCCAACTGCAAGGGGGGGTGAGGGAGCGGAGAACCGGTTACTGGGTGTCCTGGGTGGTTAGTAACTTAAATGCACAGAGATAAAATATGGATACTTGAAGAAATAAGACTGAGTATAACCATTATGCTTATCTTCTTCTTTGAAGGCTTAAACCTTAAATGTCTTTTCAAAATCTCATAAAACTTGATTTGAAAGGGTTATTAATTAAGTATCTTCAGTTTCCTTATGGAAATATTAATGATTTCTCAATATTTAAACTAATGTACGCTCGGAAAATTTAAATAAATCTCTTATAATATAAAACTTCCTAGTTTCGCATACTTATATATATCCTTTTCGTTTCTTAAAATGCACTCTCAATGATCAGCCGGGAATAGTTTTCACTCTGCGATAAAAAAAAGCCCCCTTTTCCGGCGTGCAAATTCCAGGTGGCGAAGGCAAGTTCGCCACGAGGCCCACGGGCATTGCTCAAGCATGCTTGCCGTGCCATCTTTTGTAGCTTACGACTGCTCTGCGCGCTCTTCATCAGCAGCAAGAGCCGCAGCAACATCTACACCGGCAATGGCAACACCAACAGCAACAGCAACAGCAACATCTGCAGGCAGCAACACTAACAGCGGCAACATCAAGAGCCTGTGTCCGCGCTGGCTTTTCAATGGGACTCTGGGCGAATAAGTGTGGGGCGTTAGGGTGAGTGTCGCTGCGAGGGTGTTCGTGTGAAGTGGAAACGCTGGAAAAGCGCATTCTCACATTTCAATTAAATAATACCAGCAGCAAAGCATAGTTCACAATTGCCAGTTCAATGGGCGTACTGGGCCAGGACCCAGGACCTCTCGCTGGGGAATTTAGGAAAGGAAGGAAAAAGAATGCCACAAAGAAATGTAAGCCACAAAAGGGGGGCACTTAAATAAATGTTGAGTTTTTAACTGTTGAATTTTTATTATTCCCCAAAAAATATAACAGAGAGAGCTAAGTATCAGAAGAAATCCCAAGTGGTTAACAATTGCTTGTAGAAATATTTTTATTCAAATATATGTAAGGGGTTTTAAGGATTAAGAGGCAATTACCTTTACACGTTTTATAATAAACTAATAAAAATGTGCTTAAGCTATAAAATGTTGTATAAATTGTAAAAATTAAGTAAGTAAAGCTTTTGTGCCAAATTCTACTCAAAATGTATTCCGTACTTGTTATATTGCTTTTCAAATAGTTAACTAGGTCAATTAATGACATTCTAGGTCCTTCAGCAAGCATTATATTTTACGAAGAGCACGCCTTCTCATTTATTTCCTTATTTTGTTACGAAACAACACCTAAAAATAATTACCAAGTCGGAAAATGTAATTACCTTACAGTACTCCAACTTCGAACCCTTTGCCAATTGCAAACTGGTCCCTCAAGTGCCTTGGCTTTATTAATAGCAACTCATGTTGCGTTTAAACTGGACAACAATGGATCTAACGCGCCTGACATGGCACTGGCACTGGTACTGGCACTGGCACTGGCACTGACCCCTCACACTTCCACACCCAACACATCCCCCGGTTGGGCGGGTGGCCCACATCACCCATCCGAATCCTGGCAACCGACAGGCCCGCACATCCCCTTGGGCATGGCATGTGTTAAGGTCTGCGGATACTTTCTATATGCTCGTCATACCATACACCATATATGATATAAAAATACATAAATGGACAATGCAAAAGGAAAGATGAGTAAGAGCTCTGCGCCGCTGGGAGGATGGGGATGGCCGACATGGATTAGGGCGAGAATTGATTGCGAGTAGGCTTGGGGAGTGGGTGTGGCTTTCCCCAAGTTCCAAGAACCGCTGCTGCAGTAAATGGCCAGAAATATTGAGTGCTGCTTGTCCTACAGGCCAATGCATCCATCCATATGCTGGAATTTTGTACTGACACTGTCGAGGAAGCCGGAAAATTCTTCAAACTGCCTCCCCGCATCACCCATACGCACCGTTGACCATGTAATTGAAAGGCACAGCATGCCGCTGAACAAGAGAAGATGCCAGGCACAGTGGACAGATATTTTTGAGATGCCTTTCGAGTTCAGAAATTTGCTCGTTTAGATTTTTGGTTGTGGCATGTTTTCGCCCAACATCGAGCACAATTTCACATTAACTATGCGAAGCGGAGCCGAGTTGAGTTACTGCAGTGAAGTTAGTAGAAGTTTGTCGGCAAACTTTTGCGTTTAATCTAGCTAAATTAAATTTATTTGTGCTGCAGATGAACGTAAGGCTAAAAACCTTACCATAATATAAAGAAACTTTCCAAACTATCGCCAGGCCAGACACAAAGCGTTGAGTAATTAACATAAACTGAATGGACTCTAAGCCCGTTCGACTCCCAAGAAAATACCCCTTCTTGTTGTCATTTTTCTATTGTTTTTTAATATTTTTTTGTTGAATATTATTTTTGTTTAAATTAATATACATATATAGTATATATTTATATAAAATATATAAGCATAAACGTTTACAAATATAAATATCTTTTATCGTTACCCGACGGCCTCTCATTATCCATATCTCCATATCTTATACGTCTTCTCACACAATTTGCTTTATGGAATCCCAAACATCTCACATATATTTCTCCAACTTTTGCTAAACTTTCCCTTGAATGCTGCTCTGTCTCTAAGTGTCTGCGTGTCTGTGTGTGTGTTGCATAGTTAAGATACTTTTATAGATATATTTACAATAGCGATAAGGTCAACAAAAAACTATTTGTTTGGTGTACGTATTTATGTGTGTCCATTCGTTTACGGGAGTGTGTGTTGTGTTAAACATAGATAAATATTAAGTAGATTTAATTCTGCTCGTGCACATATAACACATTTGATACCTAGTTATATACATTGCTGCATGTATACTCGTAGATATGATGACATTTCAACGCGGTTCGATAGACATGTACAAGAGTAATAATAATAATAATAATAGAACAATAGGCTAACATACACACTGCAAGATAATAAAATTAAACTTATGCATTAGGCTTTTACGACACAAAAAACTTAAGCTTGACCCGACGCGCTGCTTGGCACGACTCACATACATATACATGTCCATCTAAAATATATACCCTCCTCTACATATATCTATATATATATATGTATAATAGGCAAAGGCAGGGGCGCTCATTCGCCGGCGGAAGCCTTAATGGATGGCTGACAATTGTTTTGTTTCATATTCTGTGCAAAGCTGTCGTAGCTGCTGCCGTTGCAGTTTCCTTTGTTTGCCTCTTCGACAGCAGGAGGCGCCTCGCTGGGCGGCCCTCAGCCCTCGGAATAGGAGCTGAGGCTGCTGCGCGTCGAGCCGGTGAAGTGATCCCGCTGCAGCGTGTCCGAGGGCATGGAGACAATCAAAGCGCCGCCATACAGGGTCTCCATCTCGTCGAGCTGCTGGGCGAAGGTCTCCTCCAGGCGCTAATTCAGAGGATGATTAACATTAGTAGATAAAGGTTAAGCTTGAGGTTTTTACAGAGCAACAACATTCAATCTGACAATATCAAGTTAGAGAGATAGGATATAGAGCTGTATATAGCGCATGCATTAGTAAGGACATTTAGAGAGCTGGAGAGTAACTATAATACACAGCACATTTCCCTTTTGATCGGGAAACACACTGGGGATAGATCAAAGGACTAACCTCTTGTTGCAGTCGCTGCTGTAGTTGCTTTACACATTACGAGAAGAGGAGGAGAGCCGGCAAGAAAAGTTTTTGGATACAGATTTTTTGTTGGTTTTTTTGTTTTTTTTTTTTTTTTTCAATAGCAGCGCGTTGTTGTGTGTGTGTTTATATGTAAGAGTGGGTGTGTGTACAGTGAAGCATCATGAAAATTGCGATATGATTATAATAAGTATATATATTTATGTTCGTATTTAAGTATGTTTAGAGTAAGATATGGCTACAAAAATGCTTGGCATGTGGCTAAGAGTGGAATGTTCTCGATTATATTCTTTATTATTCTCTTCGTTTCATTTGGTTACTAAGTACTTCGATAATACTGCTAAAATGGAATGCATGTGGAGGCGGAAGGCTGGTCCAAGTCAAGGGAATACTTTAATAACTTTAACTAAAATTAGGCAAACACAAGTACAAAATCCACTTTCGTTTAAAATATAGTACAACTTGCGATTCCAACGGACAAACATAATCAACTTTGGCAAGACAGAATGTGTGTATGCATGGCAATTTCCGATGCAGAGCAGTAAAAGGTGAGAAAGCTGTACAAATTAGGTTAGCGAGATGATATGTGTGGGTGGTTGTGTGAGGGGGATGTGTTTAAGGGGCACTACGGTAGTTAGCCAGCACCAAGCGAAGAATGAAAGCGGGTTGTTGGTTCAGTGTCAGTAAGTGTGAGTAACGGCGTTTGACTGCTGGGTTGGTTAGTGGTTAGTAGCTGCGGTGCATGCAGGAGACTGGCTGCTGCTGGAACGTGGCAAGTGCTGATCGCAATGATCCGTGTCTGTCCTTCCTAGATGGCCGAAGAGTCCTCCTCGCAGCTGTGCTGTCGCTGGTTGACCCTCGGCAGCCTGTACTTGGCCGCATACAGATCGTAGTAGAAATCGTCAGAGGACGAGGCCGCGGAATCCGCCGACACTACGCTTCCATTGAGCCGGCTGTGTCCTGGCTTTACGGAGGACCTCAGCTGCGGCTGCACCTCATCCAGCAAGGCGGCTGCTTTGCGTCCCGAGTCGAAGATCAGGTCTGCATCGCTGGTAAACCGAGTAGTCAGCTCGTTAATGTTGTACATTGACTGGGCACTGCTAAGCGACGATCGGCCGCTGCTACGACTTGCCACTGAAGGCCGCTTGATCGCAAAGGAGGTGGAGTGCAGCAGGCGCTGGGTGTGAGCGGTCAAAACTGGTCCTTCGCGGATGCGCAGCTCCACGCTGGCATCCGCCGCTGCCTTAGCATCCAGGCAGCTGAATCGATTGCTCACCAGACCCAGATCATCTGGGGTCCTCGGTGACGTACTGCTTGCCCGGAAAGTGCTCATTGTTGGCTTGGAGCTTGCATCCTCGGCGCTGTTTGTTGGCGGCGTAGTGGTCACTACCTTGACCAGCTCGTTGGCCGGCAATTGGGTGATCAGACGCAACTGGTTCTGGGCCGGCAATGTGGTCACGCTGGCACGCTTCATCTGCTCGGCCAGCAGCTGCTCCTCGTCCTCCTCAAGCACCAGGTCACTGATCATCTGCGACCGCTGCTGCTTGTGCAGGATGGGCGTACTGGGCACACTGCGACTTAGATCCGGAGCGGATCCCCGGAAGTTGGATAGACGGCTGCCGGAACCGCTGCCGCCCATCATCAGAAGCGAGGAGCGGGAGCGCGGCATGTGCTGCGGATCGATGAAAGTGTTCCGTGGCAGTAGGCGCGACGAGCGGTCGTTGTAGATGCCGCGCAACCGCACAGGCAGCTCCACCTCCTGGTCCTCGAACTCCTCCCGATTGGCCACCAGGCCATAGCGCTTCTCGTGCTGATCGATAGCCGCCGCGATCAATTGGTTCAGCCGCTACGCTCGTTTCAAAGGGGTTGTTGTTAACACACATGCATGACCAAGTCCGTTGATTGGATTTTGTATTTTTGGTTAGTAGTTGGGAAGCACAGCGGTAAGCATTTGGTTTTTATTTTGTTTAATTATCAGTTATCGGTTTTTCGTTTTTTTTTTTGTTTAGTTTTGTAGGTAGTAGTAGGTACAGTAGGCCACCAAAGTGAATGCATTTGCGTGGGTGTAAAGAGAGAGAAAAAGTTGAAAAAATAATTGGATTTAGTTCAGCCTTAGTTCCACCCAGCTGTCGCAGCTTAAAGATGAGCTATGTGTCTTTGTCGGGCGTCAGTCTTTGTCCCAGTTCTCCCTGGTATCAGTAATTCAAAATAGATTACACTCGACTGGGCAATGATTCATTGTCTCTACTTCACACAAATTAATGAGTCAGTCCATCTATTGATCGTATGACAGCTCACAATGTGAGCAACAGCCATTAAAATACAAAGTTAAAGTCAATTCCTGGGCTATTGCTCATCTGTAAGCCACACACAAACTTGAGGGAACGGGAAGGGTTTCGTTTTAAAGGGGGAGAGGCTTGCACATGACACCACAGTTCACCGTAAACCAATCAATATACAATATATCATCACCAACTTATATCAACTGAGTTGATCTACTTTGTACATTAAGGCGATATAAAAAAAAAAAACAAAACACCAACGAAATAAGGAGAATCTCTAAAGGTTCCTGTTGGTCATACACACCTGTTTGCGGGGCACCAACTGTTCGCGCCACTCTCGCAGCTCGGCCTTGAGTCGCTCATCGATCTCCGCCAGCTTGGCGTGCTCGTGCTCCACCAGAGCCTTGCGCTTCTCATTCTGGAGTTGCTCCAGTTCCCTGTAAATGAAATTAATTTATTCGTTAGTGCTCGAGAGGTTATACCTTGGGTTGTCTTACCTTATGGCGCTCTCGCGCGTGGCGCGTAGCTCTTCCAATTGCTTTTGATGCTTGACCTCGAAGCGGCGCTCCTCCTGCATGTAGCGCTTCTTCTCCTGCTCCTGGAACTGCAATTAAAATCGGAATTAGTCTCAATTTCAATTTCTCTGGTTGCTTGCTTACCTTCTTCAAGCGATCGCGTTCAATCTCGGGGTCCAGGTTAGTGGATATGCGCAGCGATTCACGGAACATGAGGTCGCGTGCCTTGCGCTCGGCCCGAATTCGCTTGGGCAGGGCCCGCTTCTCCAGCGTCTGCTTCTTCACCAGGTCCTCCTCCTTGCGCTGCAGCATACGCTTCACCTGGTCCAGCTCCTTTTCGTGCCGGATGATCATCTGGTGGCGCTGCATGAAGCAAAGTTCCTTCACATGCCGTTTGGACAGCTGGTGGCGTTCGTGCAGCTGCTTCTCCTCCAGCTCCCAGAGCAGAGCCTCGCGCGTTCGCATGGCATTCTGCTTTTGTTGCAGGAAGTTGCGATTGATGGTGGCCAGATGGTCGCGATGCTTCTCGCTGAGTCGCCTTAGCAGGAGCTCATGGCGCTCCTTTAGAGAGTCCAGGAAGGCACGCTCCTTCTCCTCGTGGTCCAGCTCCATCGCAGAGCGACGCTGCTTAAACTCATCCTTGCGCTTGTCCTTGGGGAAGAGGTCGACTTCCTGTTTCAGCAGCCGAATTTCCTGCTTGAGGTTCTCGCGGAAGATCTTCAGCTCCTGCTCCTGCTCGGAGCGGATGCGCTTGGACGAAGAGCGTAGCTCGTTCTCCTGCGTCTGCTCAGTCTTCTCTACCAGCTGCTTATGCTGCCGCGCCAGCATATCCATGTCCGCCTCGTATGTCTTCTCCAGCGACGTGCGCTCCTGCTCGAAGCGGCGATCCTGCTGCTCCTTGGCCTGCTGCTCCTTCGTGTGCAGCTCCGTCTGCTGCTTCTTCTCCTGCTTCTGCAGCATCTTAAGTTCGCGCAGCTCCTGCTTACGGAAGTCGTGATCATCGTAGATTCGTCCGTTCTCCTCATCGCCGTAGATCACCCGACTCGTAGTGGTGGTCATCTGCACACCATCGATCTCGAACTTGCGTGTGCGCTTGCGAGTCTTCTTCCGCAGATTGCGCAGCTCAATCTCCTCCTTGGTAAGACCTTGCGCGTTCACCGACTTGACCACGGGCGGAACCCTCGCCTTGGGCCGGATCACCACTTCCTCTTCCTCGTCGATGGTCATATGATTGTGGTTATTTGTCACCGACGGAGGAGGCGGTGGCATCAGCACGGCAGCTGGCGGCTGCTGCTGTTGCTTGTTGTTGTGATCCACTTCGTGCCGGCTGTCCTGACTAGTGTTGGTGCCAATGCTGTCCACGTCGGAGCCGCCGCTGCCGCTCACCTGCACCTCGATGCCTCTACGTCCGCGCACCGAGCCATTCTCGCTCAGCGAGCTGTCCGGCGATCGCTTCTCTGGCTTGAACCGGTTCACGATAATGTTGACGTCCTCGGGCACAATGCCCAGTCCGTTGGGCTGTCGTTTTCCCAGCTCATTGCTGCTGTCCTTCACCTTGATCTCCTCATCGCCAACAGTGACCACCGAGACGTGGCTAGTGTCCATCAGATGGTCGCTGTGATCGTGGCTGTGACTTCCAGAGGCTGTGTTATAGGCAGAATCATCATCCGCGTAAGAGGGGCTAACGATCAGCACCTCACTCTCGTCCAGCTTGCGGGCGTGAACAGTGGAAGAGTTTTGCGGCAGGGGCGGCGGAATGGGAACCACTCCTGTCGGCTCATTGACGGCCAATATCATGGAGGATTGCTTATGGGACGGTGTGCTGGAATCGCCCAAGCTGTCGTCCAGCGAGGGGAAGTCGTCGTCCGTCGAAGACTCGTGCAAGTGCGTGCTCTTGTTCAGATCGTTGGACACAATGATCACCTCGCTCTGCAGCTGTGGCGGCGGCGGCACCACGGAATTGTCGATAATAACCGGCGGATGGGTGCTGGTGACCACAGTAATCTGACTCACTGACTCCAGGCTATTTGGCAACACCAGATGCTGTGGCTGCAACTGATGCTGCTGATGCTGTGGTGTCGGCGCATCGCTGTTGATTGTGATCAGGGATGTACTCGAGCTGAGGACAGCGTTGGAAATGCTGCCTGAGGAGCTGGACGATGCCACCGATTGCACGGATACAATGGACGAGGCGGTGGGCGAAGGCGGCTGCGGTTTTTGCTCCGCTGCCTCTTGTCCAATGGCCACCTCAATGGCTGTGGTGACCGGGGAAGCGGCGGGTTCGGGAGAGGCCAGTTTCTGGGCCGGTTGCTTCGAGTTTGTAATGCCCAATGGAGACGGTGGTGGCGGCGCTTTGCCCTTTTCCTTTTTGACAAAGTGCTATAGATAAAAGGGGATATATTCAAATCTATTTAGAAAAGTGAAAAGCGAAGAAAATACCTTCTTGTCGGACTCGGTTTTTTCAGCTGCCTCCGTAACAGCTGCCACATCCTCGGGTATCTTCTGCAGCGCTGCAGCTGCTGCTGCTGGCGGAGTTGGCGGCTGCTGGACTTGTGGTGGAGACGTTTGCTGGGGCGAAGGCGGCGCTGGAGCAGGCACTTTGGTATGCGGCGGCGGCAGCGGCTGCTGGACTGCCGCTTCAGCATTGTCATCCTTTGTGTGGTTTGGTCTGTCCGGAGTGGTGGCTTTAGGTGTTGCTGCTGCAGTTGCCGCTGCTGCGATTGGTAAACTGCTACTTGGTTGGGACTGCTCTTTGGCATCCCGCAAAGTGGATGTAGGTGTACCTGGAACTGATAATCAATAGAAAATGTAAGTTGATTCTCCTGAAATAAAAGGTTTAAATTTAGGAATACTCACGTTTGTCAATGTCTTGGCTCTGCAGCGAAGCAGAGTCATCGTCCAGGTCGAGCTGGAGCGCCGAGTTGCGGGGTTCCTGTTTGGGTGAAGATGCGGGGAATTCCCATTAGTCAATAGTCACTTCAAGTACTTCCTAATACAGCTGTTCAGCTAGCAGCGCTACTTGGCTTTAACTACTTCAGCGGCATCGTAAATGTTCTTCGGATGGCCAAGAAAAGTTATCGATTTGCGTAATTGCTATTTTTAAACACCTAAGCATGAATGTTTACATCCAATTGTGAGCCTTAGCTTTAAATCTATTTGCAAATTCCATCTGTTATTGCCCAACAAACTTTATCTGTCTTGATCTAATAGGCATAGATAGCGGAAAGACACACAGTTGTCAGCCATTTGCTGGTCAGAGTGATTAGTAGCCTAAAACATAGTGTATGTAGGAAAGTGTGCTTGCTATAATTACCACAAGAAACTGATATCAGCGGCAAGGCTTTTCATACACAACATATATACAATACTAAGAGGAATGCCTCGTCGTGATAAGCAGCATTTGGCAATGCTGATAAAAATAAGTAAACTAATTGTGGAGGGCCCGCTATCAGAGAGCCCGGTGCCGGGGATGCAGTGCCGGATGGGTTGGCTGGGTGGACGGAAAGACGGTTGGAGCGGGGTGCTGGTGGCAGGAACGGACGAAGCGCGCTAGACGGGTTACTGTAGAACGACTTACCAACCCTCTGATAGAGCGAACGCCGCTTCACTTGGCGCTTAAGCTTCTATATCAATTATTTTCGAAGTAACCACATACAAAAATGATAAGCACAAACATTGCGACATTTTGGCAGAGTGAAACAGAACACAACGGAAAATAATGAACAGAATAGAACCGAATAAAACGCAAGGCGGAGAATAAACCATGATAAAAGTATAAGAATAATTTATCGCACGGTGCGAGATTTTGATTTTTTTGGTTGGGTTGAGAGGCGGCAGCGTGTAAGAGAGAAGAGAGAGCAGTTGGAGAGGTGAGAGAACGTTGAGATTATCATCACGTCTAGCACTTGGACTACAAGGGTGCAGTGCAGGGCACAGAGATGGAAGATCGCTACGGAGACACACACTCACCTCGGCCTCATCGTCCACCACCTCCTCGACGACCTCGGCTTTGTACTCGAGCAGCAGGTCCTTGATGGGCTTAGCATCCAAATCCCTACTGATGAAGCTGTGCTGCAGCAGCACATCCGTCGTGGGCCTCATCTGCGGATCCTGTTGATGCAGAAACAAACATTTTAGTATGGAAAACTGAGAGTAAAGTTGCAAGCTATTTACCTTGACTAAAGACTTCTTGAGGAAGTCATTGAACTCCTTGCTCCACCTGGTCGGCTGCTCCAGCTTGGGTGGCTCGCTCTTCTGGATCTTGAGGAGCACGCGCATGGGCGACATCTCGCTGTTGGGCGGCTCCATTTGGGCCAGCTCGATGAGCGTGATGCCAAGTGACCAGACATCCACTTTGTGATCGTACGGATTGTCTCGGAACGTTTCGCAGAGCACCAGCTCCGGCGCCATCCAGTAGGGAGTGCCAATGAAGGTGTCATGTTTCTGCATCGTGTGCTTGTTCTTGGCCGAGACGCCAAAGTCGGCTAAATGTGATGGAATCCTCTATGAAGCATAGTTTGTGTTTAGATAAAAGAGGAACTTACCCAGCTTTACGCCGCCCTCCATAGTGAGCAGGACGTTGCCGGCCTTCAGATCACGATGGATGACCTTATTCCGGTGCAGAAAGGTGAGGCCCTCGGTCATATGCTTGCAGACGTAGGCAATTTGCGGCTCAGTCAGTGGCTTCTCCAGCTCCACCATGATGCTGTCCAGGGCCCCGCCATCGCAGTACTCGATGAGCATCTGGTCGGAATCACAGAAGGGTTACACTGCGGCCTAACTGGGAACCACGTAATGATTACTCACCCAGAGCTTATCATCGATGGAGAAGGCCTCGTACAGCTCTACCACGTTGGGGTGCTTGATCTCCGAGAGAATATCAATCTCGACCATGTGATCGCTGAGATTCTCCTCGTCCTCCAGCTGGCACATCTTGGCAGCGGCGAAGCGCTTTTGTTCTCTGTGCTGGGCCTTGTACACCTTGCCGAAGGCGCCGTCGCCCAGCTCGCCAACCATTTCCCAGACATCCGCCGGATCGGTGTCCATCTTGATGTTATTGAACAGCCGCTTCTTCTTGGCCTCACCCCCGCCGAGGTGGAAGACCTTCTTTAGGTTGGTGATGAACGACATGGCGGTGGTGTGTGGTGTCTCTTTCTGTAGATTTCCCCTGCTGCTGTTTGCTCAGTCTGGCTTCTACATAGCTGAGCTCCTGGGCGAGAGTCCAACCAGGAAAACTAGATTTGGTGAAAGCTGCGGGGCGACGACACATTGGACATTGGCGAGTGGTTATTGATTGGTTTTGCACCAGCACCAGCAGCGGTAGAAGTAGAGTTGGCAGGGTTTCAAGTCCGGGGGAGCAGTATGCCCCGTAAGCGTAACGCAACGAAACTATTCCGTAGCCCAGTTTAAACTACACTCACCTATTAGCCGTTGCTTTTGACACTCTCTCCTCCTCGCCTTTCAGAGCGTTCCGCATTCAGTGTTTAGTGTTTAGTGCGCTCTTCCAGCGAAAATGGGCCAACGAGCGGGGATTGTGGGCTTGGTTGGGATTCCGCCGTTGTCGTCGTCGTCTTCGCAGTCTTTAACGCTTCTGTATGTTTTATAATTTAATTAGCAGCTCGCGAGCTCTAATATTTGTAGAAAAAACACGTACGAATGGGAGGAAAATGATTACAAACGAGAAAAAGTCAAAGACGTAGACAAAAGAGCGTAGCTCTGCCCGCGTCCATGTGTGAGTGCGCGCGTGTGTGTGTCGTTTCTCTAAGTATTTGTGAGCTGGTCTCTGGGCTTTTACAGCCCCCCTCCCCCTTCACAAGCGAACGAACTATCCCCACTGTATTTTTTGGCCGAAATCTCGGCGAAACCTGGAGACCTTCGAGGGCCCGATAGCAAATAATTTTAACGGCCAGACGGCGCCTTGAATGGCACAATGCAGCCCCGGAATTTGTAAACAACACGCGCACGAATCCGAGTTTAAAGTGGACGCAGCAGCACAGGCACAGCGCTCACTGCAGAGCGACTCATTGATGATTATGAGCGGCAGTGGCGGCGACGGCGAATGGGCGTGAAACTGTAGACGCACGCAGCCAGGGAATTACCTCATCCGCACCTCATTCACCAGTTGTCTGCTGATATCAGGTGCTGCGCCAACGGTCGCAGTTTTTGTTTTGGCCTTTTTGCCTGCCGCCCGCACCCTTTCGCCAGCGATAAAACGTATTTTCCCCGAACGGCCGAACGCGCAGCTAAGCAATTTGTAATTTCTCTCGCGCCCGGTGCTGCCAACTCGCCGCTATTGCGCTCAAAAATGGCGTTTAGGTCATCTGGCAGCCCTGGTGTGCGAGGAGAGCGGCACGAAGGATTGCCTTCGCCAAGGGCAAAAACAGAAACAACACACACTAGCACACACTCGAACACGCACGCAGGCGGAAAAGGCGATTAATTCCGCAGTTAGCGGCTATTTACTTTTATCATTGGCCGGAGTGCAGCAACTGCAGCCTCACTGTTTGTTGATTTTCGCACTTTTCAACTGTTTGCACGGCGTTTTTTTCATGATTTTTCCACTCGAGAATTGCGCACCGGTGTGACCGCGACTTGACCGTTAAAAAATACCAATTGGCTGCGCCAAAAATATACCATAAGAACACGGGTTGCGTAGGCATTCGTGTCACGAATCAAAACATGGATGACAATTTTTTCCTATTCTAATTGTTTTTTGATAGATTTAAAATACTTAGTAGTTCTCGATAAGTTAGCTATTTTCGAAGTTTGTTGAATCAATCAATCATGGTTTTAAGATTTAAAAATAATACTTATTAAGAATATTAGTTTAGCTTGGCATTTTGAATATCAATTTATTTATATTGTGGATTCTTGTCACGAGATAAACCTGGATGAAACAAACTAACTGGCCCTATGGGCATTTTATGCCCTCATGACCTGAAATATCAATATCTGGATACGACAACGTATAATGACCTGAAATTTTCGCATCTTATTTGGTAATATATGAATATACCATGAGCCATTAAAGCATTTATTTCACTCCGGAAATATGTTAGTTCTTATTAGGTTGCTTAAAAAATATAATATTTCTTTACATTTAAGTTAGGTAAAATGAAAAAGATTGTGTCTCAACATTTTTTAATTGATATTTATATATGATTTTAATGGAAAATCTGAAATTATACTACTTTTGACAACCAATGCTATTTTCGGCATCTCATGCCCCCAAGATAACTTGAAATATTTGGCAGCTGGGAGTTAGGGAATGTCAGTGTTATTTACTTTAAAATGAATAAAAATAAAGTGTTTAAAATTATATGGGCTTAAAAATACAGATGTTTCCATAGTTGTTTCTCCAACTTGACGTTGTCACGATGCGATTATAGTGGAAACGGACTGTTAAAATAGACTGCCTTTTCGGTATATTTTTAAAATACCATGGGTTACCGTAGCAGGAGCGCTGTGGTCACATTAGAAGAAACGTTTCTGCTTGTCATTTTGCTCTCAATTTTTGCCGCAAAACGCTACAATTTCCGCGAAATATATAATCGCCAGGCAGGAAACTACCTTTAAAACACAGAGCAGTCTGGCACCTAGCAAGCGGTGCACACAATAAAGGAGTTCCCCAACCGAAAACCGAAAAAACAACAAACATGCCGTCGCTAGAGGTGAGCGTAAACAAAGTGATTGTGCATCCGCTGGTCCTGCTGTCCGTGGTGGATCACTTCAATCGCATGGGCAAGATTGGCAACCAGAAGCGTGTCGTCGGCGTCCTTTTGGGCTGCTGGCGCTCCAAGGGTGTTCTGGATGTGTCTAACAGTTTTGCAGGTTAGTACATGGTAGAATCGGAAGCGAAACAGAGACTAGAGACTCCTCCATTTTCCAGTGCCGTTTGATGAGGACGACAAAGACAAGTCGGTGTGGTTCCTGGACCACGACTACCTGGAGAACATGTACGGCATGTTCAAGAAGGTAAACGCCAGGGAGCGCGTCGTGGGCTGGTACCACACGGGTCCCAAGCTGCACCAGAACGACATTGCCATCAACGAGCTCATCCGCCGCTACTGCCCCAACTCCGTGCTGGTGATCATCGACGCAAAGCCCAAGGACCTGGGCCTGCCCACCGAGGCGTACATATCCGTGGAGGAGGTTCACGATGACGGCTCGCCCACCAGCAAGACCTTCGAACACGTGCCCAGCGAAATCGGAGCTGAGGAGGCTGAAGAAGTGGGTGTAGAGCATCTGCTGCGCGACATTAAGGACACCACGGTGGGCAGCCTCTCGCAGAAGATCACCAACCAGCTGATGGGTCTCAAGGGCTTGAACGCCCAGCTGCGTGACATCAAGCAGTATCTGCAGCGCGTGGGTGATGGCAAGATGCCCATCAATCACCAGATTGTGTACCAGCTGCAGGACATCTTCAACCTGCTCCCGGACATCACCAACGACCAGTTCACCGGCACCATGTACGTGAAGACAAACGACCAGATGCTGGTTGTCTACCTGGCCTCCATGGTGCGCTCAATCATCGCGCTGCATAACCTGATCAACAACAAGCTGGCGAATCGCGACGCTGAGGAGGGCAAGAGCGACAGCAAGGATGCCAAGGAGAAGAACAAGGAGAGCAAGGATAAAGACAACAAGGAGACCAAGGACGGCAAGAAGACGGAGGAGAAGGCCGACAAGGGCAAGGACGAGGGCGGCAAGGGGTCCCGGAAATAGGAGCGGAAGAAGAAGCGCAAACCTCGTCGCAAGCGAAAGAAGCAGGCGCCGCAGGATTAGCTGCTGCCTCCGATCCATAGGAACTGGGACCAGCCGCCTCCAAAATATACAGCGTGTCTACTCGGCGTGGGTGTGCGCAATGGCCTCCGAAAATCAAACATTGCTACCATTTCATCGTTCATAGTCGCTCCACCCCATGAAATCAAGCTCCCTGTTTATTATTTCGCCAGCTACGCGTAACTAACTAACGGCAAGTTTATGTAATTAAAAATTAAATAATTTAAATGTGATTTTTTAAAACGGATTTCAAGGGTATATGTATGATGCATTCTGGAAAACCTTTTAAAGTACGAATCTATTAGTAGTAGAGAATTTCGCACATTTCCCACTCCAGAATTTCACATTTGACTTTGTTTCTTATTTCGTAAAACCGAAATTATATATTTAATTAAAAACCAAATCAACGAGCACGCAGGAAAAGCAATGCAAGTGGCTGTCCTACGATTGCCTTTCCCAGCATGCGGAAAATGTGAGTGAGTAATGCATTGTACAGGGCGTTAATTCTATCGTAGAGCAGTTATTACTTAGAAAGCATTTTACCAAATTTCAATTCACTTACAGCTGAGCTAGTTAACGCTTACGAACTAAGGCTACTGCCACTGAAGGCTGGACAACTAGAATACTTAGGTTCACTATGTGTGCTTGCGAAGCAATCAAACTAGATTAAACGTTGAGTTCCTCGGCCGTTGCATGCCTCTCTGGTGATATATTGTGCCATTCATGGGGAGTCCCGCAAAATGGCTGCTTTGCAGGACTCCCAGCAGAAGGGTTATGGCTCTCCCTTAGACCAGCCACTCGCTGGCCAGCGGGAACTTGAGCGGCTGGCAGCTGCTGAGTCTCAGCGAGCAGTTATTGTCCTCGGCAGCAAGTGGCATCCTTGTGGTCGCCATGGGATTGCTCTGCACCGAGCAGAGGCTTAAACTATGGCTATGCGACTGCCTAAGACTAGCACTAATGATATCGCTGCTGACCCGATGCTGATACTGTGGCTGATACCGGCTACTGCGGTACTGGGGTGGATCCTCCGGCGGCAGCGGGAAGCTGTGGTTGCAGTTGCAGTTGAGATTGTTTGTGTGGAGAGCGTCGGCCCCTGAGGTTGTTGGTGACAAGCTGTTGTTGCTGCTGCAGTTGAGGTTGTAGATCTTGATGCTGGTGCAGCTGGTGCGGATGTTGAGGTGTACCTGGGCGTGGTCATGTCACACCGAGGTGCCCTGCTGGCCGGGCACCACCGATCCGCAGCTGTCGTCCGGCTTGAAGGACTCTTGCAACCGCTGCCGGCAGCCGCCCTTCGAGGCGAAGAACACCTTGTAGATGATGTATATGGGAATGCACAGCACCGAGGAGCAGGTGACCGCCCAGCCCACCTGGAAGCTCCAGTCGGGGTAGTAGTACTCCTCGCCAAGCATCTCCTTGTAGCCCAGTATGGAGAAGATGAAGATGGTCTGTCAGGGGAGATTTTGTATTGGAGTATTTCACTTTGTTGAGTTCTTGACTATAACTAACCAGCAGGAACACGGGACTGATGTAGGTCCAGCAGATTCGCCAGAAGAGGCCGGGCTTGGAGCCCAGCATCTGCTCCACATCGGAGCTAAAGCGATCTACTCCGTAGAACCAAAAAACTCCGGCGGCCTCGACGAAGACCACAAAAAGGATGGCCAAGCCGGGTCCGTAAACATTCAGGAAGTTGACCAGCACCACGCCGCCCTTAAAGAAGAAAAATATATACATTCTTAAAGTCCTTCTTCAACTTTTGTTAAATTTAAGGAGGTATTTAAATTATATTTTATGTCTTAGCTTAATTATCTCTTTGGTTTCCTTATTATTTTCCATAAAAAATCCCTTAGATTACTTTTCTAACACGCTCAACCACTCCGAAGGGAGATCTCCACTTAAACTGGCACTGATTAATGGATGGCGGCTGAGTTATTGAATAGCTTGATCCCTTGACCGATACTGGTCACTCCGAGTGGCCAAGTGACCAGGACAGGCAGAAATAAAGAAGGCAGCAAATTACAATTTCAAATGTAATCAGATAAAGTGGCGGGAGGAAGACCGGACTGGCTGCCAGCGAAGTGTTTGAACGCCGCAGCAACAGGAGCAGCAGCCACTAGCCACATGTCGGTGGATGTTTGGCCAGGTGAAAGGCAAACAAGCCCACAGCTCTTGACAGGTGATAAAAATGCAGAAGAGGCAGGGCAAGGGTGCCGGCCGGCTGGGGGTGGCCAGTGTGTGAGATTAACTGGCGAACGATAAAAAGCACTTAACACGGCAATCCATCGACTTGGAGCTGGCATATCTAAACAGGGGGAGGGAGCTATCTCTGCTAGATGGTGCGTTAAATGGGCCAGTTGGACATGCATGCATATGTATTAGGGGTGCTTAGGAGTTAATTAACCGAATCACAGCCCAGGGAGTCTCTAGACTGTGGTCACTTACGTAGGTCATCGTGGGCAAAGCACACAGGAAGATGAAGACCAACAGAAGCAGGACGAACAGCTCCCTTCGCCGCCCAATCACACGCGGATACTCGTCGCACAGCGCCGTAATCATGGCCTCCAGGCCGCCAAAGGTGCTGTCCAGGCCAAGAGTGATCAGCATCAGGAAGAAGATGATGCTCCAAAACACAGAGCCACTCATTGTGGCTATAGCCTCCGGATAGACGATAAATACCAAGCCGGGACCTTCTAGTCCCACTTTGTCAATGGAGGTCTTTTGGACGTAAGCCATGTAACTGTTGGGAATTAATACAATATTTGTAAACATAATAATGATAAATAGTAATTTTTCAATAGCAATTATAATATAATATAATAATACGTACTAATTTAAGTTAATCCAACACAATAATTACTCACCCCAGCACGGAGAAGATGACAAATCCGGCCAAAAAACTGGTCAAACAGTTGATGCTGCTCGTGATGAGGGCATCTCTGTAGCAATTGTTATTAAACTTATTATAGCTGGACAGGGCCAGCAGCGTCCCGAAACCAGGACCCAAAGAGAAGAATATCTGCGAGGCGGCGTCTATCCACACCTTGGAATTCTTCAGCTTGTGCCACTCCGGGGTTAAATAATACTTGATGCCCTCGTCCGCTCCGGGCAGAGACACTCCACGCACCAGGAGGATGATCAGCACCACGTAGGGTGCCAGTGCGGTGACCCAAACCACCTTACCAGCACTCCGTACTCCCTTCCACAGGGAGAAATACACCAGGACGAAGACGCCAAAGACACAGAGTGCCAGTGTGGGCTTCACAGGACCCATAAAGTCCAGACCGTTGCCCTTGTAGCTCTCCAGCACTTGTCGCCTGTGAAGATAAACTTTGTAGGATACAGTTTATAGGGATATGGTTGGTACCCACTCGAAGAACTCCTTGGCCGGTGAGGTGGAAAACTCGCTGAAATTCTTGCTGGTCACCGGCATACAGTCGTTCGTGTTCCAAGGATTATCGCAGGACGTCCAGGGCAGTTTGGAGGTGAACGAGGCGAAGAGATAATACACCGCCCAGCCGATAATCGTGTTATAGTACATGCCCATGTAAATGTCGATCAGGCAGATCGCATATCCAACACCTGGGAATTAAATAGTTTATATATTAGGTAGAACTCATTTGAGTTAAGCTAAAGACTCAGTTCAAGGAAACAACATGTTAAAACACCTCCACAGGACACCAAGAATGTGTATTTTTCACATTAATTTCGCTGATTGTTCCTGCTAACAAGGCCACAAAGCATGCAAATCAACAGGTAGCACTTAAAAGCCAGCTCGTTTCAGCCTGGGAATGCCAATATTTCTGATTGAAAGCCGACACAATGAGACCCAGAAAGGAAAAAGAAATTGGAATATTCCCGCGTGACAATTCGCAGGTTTCAGCTGTTGAACAAACCGTTTTTGCCTCCTTTCTGTTGCCGGTTTACTTATGAGGCCAATAAGACACGTCACGTGATTTTCCCCCTTTAAGATTCCACTCGCTTTGCTCGCTGCTTTCCGGCTGCTTTTCCATTCATTTCGAAGGGCCAGAGACGCTCGAGTCGCTCGGCAAAAGGTTCGCCAAAGCAAACACTTGTTGAGCAAATGATGACTGCCACAAAGTGGTGTTTGCTCTTCGACTTTTCAATGGGGGTGGGATTTGGCCTAGACCAGTAGTGACTTGGCAAAGTTTTTGGTCCAAGCTTTAAGCGAGAGACTCACGCAGATCCAGGCCATAATACATTTTGTTTGTCACTTAATGAAATTATCAACTCGATATGCAAACTTTGAATAGAACTCCCCCTCGATGGTGTGTCTTTTCATGGCTGTAAATCAATTTGAGGACAATTTAATTAGGCCTTGAGCTGGGGCGCGAGAGCAGGACGGAGGCCCTGGCCCGGATGGAGGTCCTGATTTGGGCTTTGTGCGTTCCACTTGAATGCGCTGTTAATTGTTGCAACAAAACTGGCGACTCTTATCCATTTGACTGCCTGATAATGTCGCTGGCACACAATCGTGTGCTTCCCCCGTTTTACGGCATTTAAAGCCACATATTCATATATCCCTTAGCCCAAAAAGGGAAACAATGCAGGAGCAACTTTGGTCCTTTGTCCTTCAGGCCAGCACAAGTGCGGGCGGCCACAGAATCTGGCTGAGACAATAATGCTCGGCCGAGCGTGAAATATCAGGCATCAACAACACACACACACACACATTCCTTGGTAACATAGCTTGTCCCCGCTGCGTATACTTAATTTCTCATTTCAAAAAGCTAGCCCCTCCGGCGAAAGGCCTCCGTTCTGCGCAAATATTGAACGGATTTATGGATTTCAGTATGCAATCACGCGTTTTTTCTTCTTTTTTTATAATATGCGACTAAAACTCAATATTTGTAATTCATTTAAATTGCCATTTAATCTTGTATCCCATTTGTAAGCCCCAGGCATCTTCATATTTATTTGCACATCATATTTTTATTTTAAAGCTCATGTGGGGAGTTCTTTATGGGATTCATTTTCGTTCCATGTTTAATATAGTAGGTTTCCTTACGGACTTCCACTCACCTTTCAGGGCCGGGCAGATGCGCTTCCAGATGCTGAGGCAGCCACAACGATGGAACTGACCCAGGGCCAGTTCCATATAGAAGAGGGGCAGGCCGCCAAAGATGAGGAAAAGGCAGTAGGGCACCAGGAAGGCGCCGCCTCCGTTCTGGTAGCAAATGTAAGGAAATCGCCACACATTGCCCAGGTCAACGGCAAAGCCGATCACGGCCAGCAGGAATTCCGCCTTTTGGCCCCAAGTCTCGCGAGTTCGCTCCGTCACAGACACTACCAAAATGCGCTGTCATTTTGCAGCGAAAAATTAAATTAAATAAATTTGAAATCAAGTAATCAAGGAGCCCTTGCTCGTTTAATGTGAATATTAATTCAGACATTTTATTATTTAGAACCGAAATACTTCCAGTCGTGTTCTGGTTTTCTAAGGAAACAGTTCCTGTATCCAGTAATTCTCCAATTTTTTTTCTTTGAATAATATAGCTCTAATTTCAAAAGTAATGTTTTATATTGTATTTAGTGTACTGATTTATTTCAATTTATAAATATTTTGAGGCTTGAAAACTTCGACTTACTTTTTTTACTTTTTTAAAGATTCTATTGTAATTGGCCCTATTTAGGATAACCTATAATATGTGTTCATGCTGTTCTTCATTTTGTTGAAAGATAATATATTTTTTTAAACAAAATTACGAGAAAGCTAACATCGTGAAGAGGAAGTTTCATTAACCTTAAGAAATGTTTATTTTATAACCTTTTATAAATTTAAAAAAAGGTACATTTTTTTAGCGGTTAATAATAGATTGACTTTTTGTTGATTGCTGATTTGAGTTGTACTCTTAATTTTTCCTTACTTTATTTGTTCATTAACTTGTCTGATATAAAGTCGGCTTCTGTTTCGGGCAGTTTGAAGATTTTGAAATAAACTTTATTGTTTCTTGTTTCTTTTTCTTTCTTTTAATTTGTTACTTTTGCCAATTTAATACGATTCCATTGAGCATCTATCGCGTTTACTTTCTTGTTTCAATTCTAAGAGATGTGATTGAAATAAGGATCTCATATAATAAACTTGAATCAATTAACTATTTTCAATGAACACTTAACAATGATCAATTAACAATGAACAATTTATACATAACTCACCTCATTGTTGGTCAATCGTGGGGCCAGCGGATCGGTGACCTTGGCTGGCGATGCGTTATCGCCGTCATCCTCGTTGGAGTCGTCCTCATTGTTTGGCGACTCCTTGTCATTGCTCCAAGGAGCGGTGTTGGCTCGACCCGCCATGGTAGCGGCACCTACGGAGACGCCACCGCCGCAGCCGCCGAATTCGGAGCCGTTGTTTGCGCTTCCGCTGCGATCCATGCTGAGGCGGCGTGCCGGGGGCTTGGGCGTGGGCGGGGGCGTTGTGCCGGGGGGCGTGGCAGTGTACGCCGATCGCGGCACGAGCGTAGCCAGCCGAACTCTGCACTCGGTCCGCGGTCGAGGAAGGGAACACTGCGACTCTCCGTTGCCCGTTGGCGACCTGTGCTGCTTCGCTCGCTTTTCCGTTCGTCCACTTCCCCGTTCTTCCACTTTTCCGCTTTTCCGCTGGTCCCGTTGCCCCGTTTAGCGTGTGTGTGGTCGTGGAAATTGCATTTTCCCCACGGCTCTCTTCACATGCTGGATCTGCCGCCGCTGACGACGACGAGTGGGCTGGCCAATAACTGGAACCGGATTTAAATCGGAAACCGTATTAAATGGGGCCTGGCTAATGGTGGCCATTTATTGGCGGCCCCAAGGGAGGCATTGAAATTAACACAGATATTTTTGCATGCAGTTTTGCAACAGATTCCAAATGGTAAATACAAAACGGAAAGTCGTAAAACGTAAATGCCCCTGACCGCAGCCCGTTCTGATTTTGAACGCCCGCAGTGTCCTTTAATGGTGGCCTCCCCAAAATAAAATGCACTTTCAATGTCAATGTCGCGGTATAACTATTGTTTTCCCCTAACAGCTTTAAACCCATTGTTTTATTTGGCGATAAATCTTAAATGGCACACCTTCCGTGGAACACCGGGGCGTATGAGTAACGAAGTGCGCGCTCGGGTCCGCCACGGGGTTTTCCCATCTCCTTCCGTTTGGTTTTTTAATTACCATTTAATTGTTACCCACACGCAAAGCCACAGCAATGATAAAGCCAAGAAAGAAAGTCGTGCACAAGTGCCGACGGACGGCGACAGTTGGAATTCCGAAATTTAAATTGTTTTGATAAGACAAGAATACAGACCGAGCTGCCAAAAAATGCAAAACAATCAAAAAGCACTTAGAGATATGGATGTCAGAATAATCTTTGCCAGATGCTTTTAAATAGATGAGGAAATTGAAATATAAATATGCTTTTAATTGGCATTATTTGTTTCTTTGGCAAACTAATTATAATTCTAATAACAACAAAAAATGTATATCGCAATTCAAAGAAAAATATTTTTTGTATATATTGAGAGTACTTGTTAAATAAAAAAATCCTTTCTTTTTCATTTATTTCAACTACCCAAAAATATTTTATATAAAAGAACATTTTTTCTTTTAAGAAAAATCTTTTGAAATTGTAATAAATGTAAGTTAAAGTTCAAATGTAAATTTTACAAATAAATATAATTATCACCGTTTGATTTTAAAACCTTAAGGAAATTTAAATCTTTCGTAAATATATAAATCTTTTCTTAATTAAATCACAAACTTAGCCGACTTTAAAGAGGTTTTTGAATACTTTTCTCAGTAAAATTTAATATTTTTAGGCACATTAAGTATAACATAATGAAATTCAACTACTAACAGTATTTAAAAATTGTTAGAATCTCCAGTCTTAATTGTTTTGAATTTAGTAACTACTATAAAAACTAACATAGTTTGTTTATAAGTTTATCAAAATTATTTTTAGGAACGCACTTAGGCTCAAAATGGAAAAGTAAATTCAAACTTTAATAAAACAATATAACTACTTTAAAATAACGTAATTAATTTATGCACTTACTTTCTTTAAAAGAACGGTTAAATAAGTTTTAAATTTCCACTTCAAAAGCAACAATTTTAGTTGCCACAAATAACCAATAACACTTTAATTTATTACTTGTCCATGGCACTGCACCAACTTAAAGATTCCTCTGGCTTGACTTCCTTCTGGCGTCCGATCTGAGAGACGCGCGCCGCTCCGCTGGGCCAACTGATGAATCCTCCGGCCGGAGTCCTCCTTTTATACACGCGCTGCGCAGGCGGGCGCCAGGAGCTCGTCGGCAGGACGACGAGGCGATTCAGCTTCGGCTATCTTTTGGGGTTGCAGCTGGGCCACTGGGAGGAACTGGGTCCGACAGGTGGCAAAGTGTAACTTAAATTGCAGCCAACTGTTGCTCATCGAAGTTGTTTAATGGGCGTTCGGGTGGGGCTGGGCCGGGAGCGTTGGAGCTAGGAGGCGTGGCCCATTAAGTTCGCCTAGAAGCCTTGTTAAACGCTTGCCACATTACTAAACTGTCCATCCGATTGACAGGAGAAAAAGTTTCATTTCACTAATTCAGTTTCGAGTTGGAATAGATAATTGAGGAAGCTAAAAAAGAAAGCGCAGTAGGTAACACAAGCATGATTGTATATAGCTTTTATTATTTATATTTATGTTGTTAATTTGTTTTTTTTTTATATTGTTTATTATAATATCCACTACATCACAGAACATATACATTTGTTTAGTTTTAGGTTAAACTAAACTGTTTAGAACATTTTCTGAGCACTTTACTTTTTACTTCAGGTCTCTTCACTCGCTTGTTAGTTTTCACTTAATAATTATTTATAAGAAACTAATTTATAGTTTTGTTGAACAATAACTGACAAACACCAATAACTCAAAAAAAGATTGTTAAAATTCGGTTGAAATCGGTTTCAACAGACATTCGTTGCGGATATTCCCAGTTGTTTACCCCTTGAATAGCTTCTGCTATCTGACTCTAAAAATGTCTGAGATGCTTCACTTGATTTCCGAGAGAATGATTAGAGTTTTTTTCCCGAGCAAAAAGTCGGAATTTAATTTGAGTTTTTGTTTGTTTGTTTATTTATATTTATTTTTGCTAATTATTGCGAGCCCAGATGCCGCGAGCGTTGCGCGCACACTCGACTCGGTTTGTCAAGTGGGTAATTCAGCGTAATTGCAAATCGCGAATCGCGGATCGGGGGACTTCGCGGAGGCGTTAGACTCGTATGGAGTCGACTGGCCGCCTTCGTCATGGGCTGCACACGTTTTCTGTGGTTGGGGTAGGCGGTACCGATCCCTCACTTGATCCCCACCTTATGCAGTACACCGGAATATATTGAATGGAAATGAGGGTACATTTTCTCATGCTTCAAGTAAAAATGAAGAAGAAACGCTGATCAATAAATAATATAATATAAAGTAAATATATTAAAAAGCATATACTTTGAAAGTTTAATAAGAAACGTCTTTTCTTTTTGTTTACTTTTCCCTGTCTGCCCTTAGACGCTGCTCTGTCTGTCAATGGTTATAGGGGTACAGATGCAGTGCCTCGGTTGTACGAGTATTATTCATCGGCGTATCATCGCTGTGCGTTTATGAACTATTTGGCCACAGAACCGGGGCTTATGTAACTGTAACTCTATATCGAATTTCCTAGCCAAGCCGCAAACTACGTCATCAGCTCGAACGCAAAATAAGCAAACGGAAGGCGCGACAGCTGAATGGATTGCAATTGATCGGGGGATCAGGTGGTGGTGGAGGTGATATGTTTAAAACGGGAAAAATTGCATTAAAAACAAATGATTGATTAATGCAAATTAATTGTTTAAACTATTATTGAAGGCTACAACATAATTACACCTTAAATCTAATGAAAGCAAGAATGGAGCCTGTATTAAATCTTTTAATTTCCAAAGTTTAATTTTTTTTGTCTAAAAAGATACCTGGCGCAAGTTATCTTACCAAAATTACTATAGAAATTAATACATTAATAAATATATTTTTTTCATTAAAATCATTTTTACATAAAAGAAATAAATTTAAGACTTGATATTTATTTTTATAAATAAATAATTGTAATAGGAAAAGAAAAAATATTAAGCTTAAGTTTATTTCTAAGTTTATTTAAATTGCCAATAGATTTAAAACTTTGCCGCCATAAATGAGCAGTTGCTCTCAAACTATCTTGTAGAATCAATTTCAGTATTTTCCGTTTTGTGGTATATTTCGTGGTCTGGTAACGTAGTTTCCAGTCTCCAGTTCTTAAATCTGTTTCGCAGCGGAAAAATGTTTAGTCTCTTGAAGTGTTACCGCTTTTTACACTTAAGTCGGACAGCTCCTAAAAAATGTCCAAGAAACTCGAATGATTGGATATGGGCTCCAATAGTGGCCATACCCATGTACACCGTAGTCGAACCTATCGGGTCAGCCCCAAATAAAGCTGGCCAGCAATATCCAATTACATCCAACATTGGGAAATTCCAACAAAGTCGAGGAGAAGCTAGATAACCTGTGTTAGTTACATGACTGCTTGCTTTTCCAACAGCAAAATGAAACAAAGTCCTTTCCTTCCTTCACAAAACCAATTCCATATACAAATTTAGCCACCCCGTCCAGCGGTAAGCCAATGCTCTTAATTAATAAGATAGCCCTTAGTTTATAACCAATTTTTTGCTGTTTATATCTTTGCTATCATCTTTATATATGGGTTATTAGATAATAGACTTGGTTCGGACTTACCCGCATTTGAAGACACCCAGTTTCCTTTCATCGCCACACCGCTGACTTGGCTGAGATTCATCGATGATTAAGTCCGTTCGAGTGCAGTTATTAACACACTTATTGGCACAGAATTTTAATACATTATTTACACTTGAGTGAACGGGTGGAACGCCGCGGGCAGACTGAGGCTGCTGCGGCAAGTCGCCTCTATTTATAGGTGTGAGAGATGGAGAGAGAGAGATGGATGGATCAATAGAGAGAAAAATAGAGAAAATAGAGAGAGAGAGAGCGAGAGGGAAATAGAGAGAGAGCGAGAGAGAAATAGAGAGAGAGTGAAAGGGAAATAGAGATAGAGCGAGAGAGAAATAGACAGAAAGATAGGGATAGAGATAGAGATAGAGATAAAGAGAGATAGTAAGAAATATAGATGGAAAGACAGAAACGTAGAGAATTCGGGAGACATGAGAGGGAGAAAGAGATAAATTGAGAATCAAAGGATCCATCTTTCTCAGCCTCTCTCTCATTGTTTCCATCTCTCTCTGACTTTCTCTATGCTTCTTTATCGCTGTATATCTGTATATGTATATGTGTATAAATGTATTTATATATCTATATCTATATATCTATATATATAAATATATATATCTCTGAAAAATAACTATTTTCGAATCTGAATTTGAATTTTGGCGGTACCCTTTATGCTTTAATTCATTGCAAGATATGGCAACGCCGTTGTTTTGCACAAATTTTGGGGTGACCAGCTTACATTTTAAGTGTGACCAGCAGTGCTGGAGGAAGAAATTGGGTGTAAAAACAATAACAACAAAAAACCAAAACAAATGCATTCTCGTTAATTTTCTTATCACAAAAAAAAAAAACGAAAACTAGTGGAGTTTTCGTAGTTTATAGTTGGTGCAGATTACAAAATGCGTCTCACCAAGCTGTGGCAGAACCGGTCGCCGGGTGACCGCCACCTGAGCACCTATTTCTGCTTTGCGGCGGTGCGTCTGCTGCTGGTTTTCGTGCCCCAATTGGGCTACGTGCATCCGGATGAGTTCTTCCAGAGCGTGGAAGTGATGACTGGTGAGGATGTGGATTGGAATTAAGTGGAGCGTGGTTTCATTAACATTTTCATTCTGTAGGCGACCACTTCCGGCTGGAGCACACGCGCACCTGGGAGTTCAACAACTCGATGCCGGTCCGGAGCATAACGCTTCCCTTCGCACTGCTCCGTGTGCCGTGGAGCTTCTACGAGTTCATAGCAATGTACCTGAAGACTTGGTGGGATGTGGAACTGCTGGGCACGTATGCATACGTGGTCTTTCCCCGGCTCGTCTACACCCTAATCTCGTTCAGCAACGACTGGTGCTTGTACAGGATTTGCCGGCTGTACGGGCTACGCTTCGAGATCCGCCTGTTGGCGCTGGGCAGCTCTTGGGTGCTGCTCGTCTTCGGCACTCGCACCTTCTCCAACAGCCTGGAGATGGCCATGTGTTCGTGGCTTCTCTGTTTGGTGGCTGAGTGCATGCTGCGCACGAACACGGTGGTGTACAAGAAGGAGTTCCTCGAGGAGAAGTACGACAAGGCGGAGTCCATTAGCGAGCGGGTGCGCATCTGGAAGCTGAAGAACGCCCTGCCACCGCACAATCTGCAGCACCTCCTGGCCATGTCCACGATATGCGTCGCAGGAGTGTTCAATCGGCCCACTTTCCTGCTGTTTGGTGCACCCATGGTCTTCTTCTGGCTGCTGCGCGGGATGGGAACACGCAGCGTCACCTTCCGGGACTTTAACCTACGCATAGTTCTCTTCTGTCTGTGTGCCCTACCCGCTCTCGTGGTGTTCATCTTCTGCGATTCGCTGTACTACCAGCACCTAACCGTGGGCGAGCTGCACATGATGCACCTTAACATCGATAACTTCGTCTTTACGCCCTGGAACTTCATCAAGGCGAACCTAGACTCGGCGCAAACGGCCAGCCATGGTGTGCATCCCTGTTACGTTCACCTAATGGTCAACATGCCGATGCTCTTCAATGTCTTGGCCCTGGCTTCGTTGGGTGCCTTTGCCCAACTGCTGCTGCGCTTCTTCCGGGCGGAGTACCAGGTGTTGCCGCGTTTCCAGAGTATCGTGTCACTGATGTCGGGAGCCATCTTCGTGCCGCTATTCTTTCTCTCGCTGATCAATCATCAGGAGCCACGCTTCCTGCTGCCGGTGACATTCCCTTTGCTGCTGCTACACGCTCCCAAGCTGATCACTGGATTCAGTGCCAAGTATCCCTTCCAGAAGGAGCACCCGATGTTGCGTTGGTTCTACGACAGATGGCTTTCCAGCAAGGCTTCCGCTCCTTACCTCCTGAAGATCTGGTACGTGAGCAATGTTGTGCTCACCCTCTTCTTCGGTTTCATTCATCAGGCAGGAGTTTATCCCCTCGCAGCGGACATGTCGCATGTGATGGCCACCAAACCGGCGGCCACCCACGTCCACCTTATGACTTCGCACATCTACAGCCTGCCTCTGCACCTGCTCAACATTCCCAGTTCCCGCGTGCTGCACTTCAACAGGCAAACGCATCAGCGCTACCGTCGCCAGCGGGACTTTTATATGTACGAATACGGTGGGCTGTCCCTGGATTCCCTGATGCAGAAGGTGAAGCTCATCAGTGGCAATTGCGAGGTGAAGCAGTCCGGACCGAGTCGCCTGCGCTACAAGCTCTACTTGGCCATTCCTGCCTCTCTGAGCGCCGATCTCCACGAGGCACTGGTCCAGTCAAACGCCAGCAGCTACCTCAACTTTGAGCTATTGAACGTCTTTTATCCGCATCTGTCTACGGAAGCGTTTCCACGCCTGCAGGGCAGGCATCCCTGCGATGTGGACGCTCCCCACTGGGCTCATGATGATCTCAGGGGAACCTGCGCCGTGGAGCAGCCGCCCGCACTAAGCATTGCCTACTTGAACAAGCAATTCAGCTCCTTTGTCCATCAACTGGGACTGGCGCTGTACGAGATCGATGTAAGGCGCAAGACGCCGCCGAGATCAGTGGATGTGAAGATGAAAGCCACATTGCCGGAAACAAAGGCGTAGGGCGGCCCACTCTTCAGTAATTCCAAGTGCCTTGAACCAAAGTCGTAGGCTAAGATTACAAATTTAAAACTAAGCTACCTTTTTGTATTTCACGGTAGATTCTGATCTCTGCGGATCATGTTTCGTAGACATTCCTGCTAAACGCACAGAATACGTTATAAATACCTTATGAATATTCCTAGTCATTACCAAATAGCTACTTAATATTTAACTATCCATTAAGTTTTGGCAAATACTCGAGCCAATCCATAGAATTATATTACCGAGTGACCAAAGACAAGGCGGAGCAGCTGAAGTGGAAGTCCCAGCGGAGAGGTGAGTCTGCCCACACACTGAATCATTTCATTGGCAATCAGTAATCAGAATCGTAATTCCAATTCCCTGTCCATTTCAGTTGTCGCGATCAGATCTCTCGCCGAGAATGCTGGAAAAGAGTAATCCATTTGACACGCCGTTGTGAGGCGCGGCATCCGCGTTCATTGAACGTTACCTGGCAGAAATCTCGCTGCGAACGCAATTGTGTTCTAATTTAGATTTTTTGTATTTGGGGCTGCCTAAGCCGGAAACCCGTTTGGCAAATGTGGCGACAATTGGCCTATAAAATGGCAGAGAAAAGTGGCCAACAGCATCAGTCGCTGACAAACCAACAAACCCAAACCAACCAAATCAACATGAAGGTAAGCCAAGCCTGCCATTAAGGATCAAATGGTCTTGCTAAAGGATTCTGCTTTGTTTTCCCGTAGTTCCTCATCTGCTTGGCTCTCTGCATTGCCGCCGCCCAGGCTGGCTTCATCGCCTCCCCGGTGACCACCTATGCCGCTGCTCCTTATGCCGCCACCTATGCCGCCGCCGCTCCTGTGGCTTACACCGCTCCCGTGACCACATATGCTGCTGCCGCTCCTGCTTACTCCACCTATGCTGCTGCTGCTCCTGCCTACTCCACATATGCTGCCGCTGCTCCAGCCTACACCGCTTCGGTGTACAGCGCCCCGGCCTACACCGCTCCCGTGACTACCTACACTGCTCCCATTTCCACCTATGCTGCTCCAGCCATCGTCAGCCCCTTCCTGAAGAAGAAGTAAAAGGGGACTTGCGAGCCATAGACCCATTGATCCATCCAATCGATTTGATAAATAAATAAAGCGCCAATTCAAGTGAATGCTACTTTGGATTTTATGAACTTTGGAAAATTATTAATTAATTATTCATCAGCTAAGCAGGATAACTGTATCGGCCGAAGAAGTACGTCCTTTTAACGTCCCTTAGAGCGAACAAGAAAGGACGGTTCACCTCTATGATCACACTCGGTGGTGGCTTGCTCGCTCGTGGCGACCTCTTCTTGCGACCTAAAAATTAATTTAAAAATGTTTTTGAGAAAGTCGAATTATAAGTCAAGGATAAATTCGAACCATTGGTACTTGCTGACTTTTGCCAAAAGGAATCAGTGCGCGATGTTGAGGATAACACGTCGACGCCTTAAAATGGATTTAAAATTTGTTATGGTTAAGTTCAATGCATTATATATAATATCGAACCTGTGGCGAAAGCTGAGTTGATTCCTGTTGCGTCAACCTGAACAATAGACGAGTGCGTCACGCTGTCGATTTTGAATTTCTCATTGTACATGATAAGATCAGAGAGATTTGTGTTCCCGAAAACAGACCCGTCAACCCCTAGATCGATCAGGGTTTGGACCATATCCCGGTTATACCGGAACTTAAACTCTGGCAAGGAAAGATTGACACTTCTGGCAGTTACTTTGCTTATGTCTATTTTTGTTAGACCCTTTTCTATCTTTGAAATCCCATCAGAAGATCTGGGAATCAGCAGGACCATGTCTAGGTTTAATTTGGAGAATGGAATAAGCAGCGTGTGGCAGTCTATTGCGGTCTCAAAATTGTATTTAAAGGAGCCCACCACTTGCATCATTTTAACAGTCGCCGAACGACTTTCGTCCGGTACATAAAACATGTCATCGGCAATCGGCTTGAAGGGGACCTCCCACGACAAAGAAAAACTGAGGGCGCTAGTCAGAAATACCCTCCTCGAATCCTCGACCTCGAGAGGGTCAATAAGGTTCTCAAGGTCTTTGTCGGTGTGCGAGGTAACCCAGCGGTTAACCGTCCCAGCCCATTTGTCACTCGCTTCCACGTTTTCGATTTCGGTACTCAGACATTTCGTATACGTGCTCTTGTAAGTCGGTTGGATGTGGGCGTCCTTGTGGGCATAAAATCGACTGACAATCCGAATAGGAGTCTTTAACTCCGAGGCCCACGACGGAAAAGTGTTCTTACATATAGTCTCCTTTGAGGCTCTACTGATGGCAGCAGTATCTTTCAATTTGGTCTCGGTTGCTCCTCCGGCTGCTAGGTAAATTTGGATTAGGGCCAGATCGATCGCCGGAGGGCATATGATGACGTTGTCATCTGGTAGATCGTTTATCACCTTGTCAAACATCTGAAGGTCGGTGAATGGCTTCGATATCACCTCATCTGCTATGCAAAAGAGGAGCAGGAGGCTGCACACTACAATCGGCGACATGGTTAGGGGGACTGAACAAACCGTAGTGGTCCGTAGATCATTGTTGTAAAGTATTCATTCGCTATAGATTATTTATTTATTACGGTTGTTAAATGCCTAAAACATATCGGTTCGACACTATAACTACATTTCACTTACACACTAGGGAGCGATAGAAGGGAAATACAAAACAAATTGCCATGTTTGCGAAGAAGGGTTGATGGGTTGATGGGTCTGCGGCTCAGTGGAGGTTGTGGCTCAGATACATGGGACTCTTTGGTGCGTCGGCCTCCTCGAACTCAAAGTCCTCGGCTTCGTCCTCGTTCCAGCGCACCGTGCGATCGCTACTACCATCAGGGCGAGAGCGGGATCGGTTTTCGGGGAGAGAAAGTAAGTTCAGAATATATAGACTTTGTCGCTGTGAACACAATAAGAATTTGTGTGTGTTTTCGGTTGGTACTCTTGTCTCTGGCATGTGCATAAGATTCGATCAAATCAATCAAAAAACCAAAATCAAAATCAAACGCAAGGCAAAAAACAAACTCATTTTGGCAACTCAATACGGTTAATAACGTTGGTAGAACCTGTTCATGCCGGCCGCTGGCGGGGGCGGTGGCGGCGGAGCGCCCCTAGGCGGCGTGCGTCGGGCGCTGGAAAAGACAGTATCAACGTTGTTATTGGGGAAGTTACCATTAGCTCATTATATCTAATTATCCAGTTATCCGGGTGTCACAGAAATCTCGAGAGGCCGATTGGTTCGCTGAACCCCTTGAGAAATCAATGAGCTTTAGAGGTTTCAGAACTATGCTGAGTAATTGATTTCGTCATGGTTGAGATATCTCTTCATTCATAGATATATCGGAGTGATTTGAAGATACTCAGTGGTTTTCAGATAAGACTATTTCTTGGAGAGACTTCGAAATGATTTTATAAGAGATTTCTGCCACACTCCTCCCTCTTTCCCAACTTACGCCGCAACGTCCGCATCCATATGAGCTCCAGCACCATAGGCATCGCTTTCGTCCAGGTCGAACTCATCGGTGCCAGTGCGTTGGCTGTGGGATACATAAGGTTAGTTTATATACTAATATATGTATCCCAACGTATATAATGGACGGGGTGAGTGTAGTGGGTGCTCATGTCTAACTGGCCTAGGGGTTTCTTTTTGGGGTCCTGGGACTGGCACTGGGACACTCACAGGCGCTTATTCCGCTTGTTGACAATGTCCTGCACGGCTCGGGCGGTCAGCGACACCTTGCTCTTCAATCGCATCGGCGTGCGGGGCATCGGAACGGCGGCCGGAATGTCCGGATTGACGCTGAGCACGGGGGTTACGGGGCGCCGGACCATTTCACTGCTAGCTCTATCCGCGTTGGTACGAGTACTACGTCTGGCATGCAGAGAGTTTTGGGGCAGTCAGAGTGAGTGGGGTGTTGCGGACCTCAACCGGGGGGAGCTCGGGGTCAGGGTCACTTACAACTTTGGCTTAGTACGGAGATTGGGGCGATGGCTGCGCGGATCTGCGGGTCGTTGCTCTGGACTAACACTGGACTGGTTATGGCTATGGCTGTGGCTCTGATTCTGGTTCTGGCTCTGAGTCTGATTCTGGCTGCGCCACCCACTGTCCTCGGGATGATCATCAAAGTCGAACTCCTCAGTGCCCTGTCGGCGACTGATCGCAGAAAAGGGTAGAGTTATCAGAACAGGGCGGGGCAGGATCGCTAAGGCTTCGGGGGGACCTCAACTTACAGCGGCGGCTTGATCTTATTATTACGCGACTGCCAAATATTCAGAATCGTTCTAGCCTGACTGGCCTCACGTTCCCTCTCATGGGAGTTGGCCCTACTGGGTCCGCTGGACGAGCCCCAATTGTCATCCTCGGGGTCGTGGCGCCTAATGCAATGATGGAATGAGCTTGAGATGCGGCGCCTCGATGGAGAATCTCTAAGCTACTCACAGTTGCTGGCGACTACGGCTGCGCACCGGCGTATTCAAAGCGGAGACGTCGCGGCCGCGGCTCAGCTCACGCTCCCGACTCCTTTGATCTCTGATCCGCTCTCGCTCCCTATCCGTTTCCCGCTGGTTCTGCTCCTGCCGCCGCTGCTGCTGCTGCTGCTGCTGCTGCTGCTGTTCCCTTGATGGGGTTGAGTCTTCGTCGGCCAGGTCTAGGGTTTCCTCTGTGGCAGTGCGTCGTCTGTGGAAGGGTGAGGTCTATATGTTAATAGTCTATATAGTAATAGAGAAAAGTGTCGGGTCAGTTATGCATATGAGCGTTGTTGGGAACTTTGTTCGTTTTCCAGCCACCCTTTAAATTTACATAAAAATTAATATCAAAAAAGAGGAAACCTCTCAGGCCCGTCTGGTTCAATTTGGAATGATGAAACTGCTTCCTCCCCATGACTTACAGTGGTGGCTTCGGTCGTGCTGTGCTGCTGGTGCTCCTCTCCCGGCTCTGCTCTCGCCTGCCGCTCCTGCCGCTGGCCGCGGCACTGCTGGTTCGCTGCTTCTTCCTGCCACGACTCTCGCCGCGCTGCTCCTGCTCCGGACTCCGGTCGCTCCGCCTCTGGCGGCTCTTGCTGCGCGTTTGCGCCGCCTGCATGGCATTCAGACGGGTTTGGACGGTAATCAAATTAAGGCCAACCGGAGTGCCTATAGCCCAGAGGAGGAGCGTGAGGAAAATGAAGAAGGTCAGGCCGTTGATGAAGTCCACCATGTTGCGGCAGAGGAAGGAGCGGCTGGCATCGAAGGTGTCGTAGAAGGGTCGGCACTTGGTGGTGGTGTCGCCCAGCTGGGACTCCATGGTGGCACGACTGCTGGTCAAGTAGGCCTTCAGGCTGTGGTTGAGAGAGTGCGGGGAACATATTTCAGAAAGTAAATAAATAAATCAGGAAGAGCTTAATAAAAAGGTAAGTCTTCTGCTTTTTTACATTTACATTTTTGTAGTCTACCTGGGGTATCGAAAAATATTCAATTCCAATCTTCAGACTCTACAGTAATTCGATTTAACCAAATTTTCCCAGAGAAAAAATATAAGTAAGAACTTAAGAGCTTAAGTTCACTGAAATATTGAAGTAAAGCTGAATTGTTTATTGTTCCCACAGTTAAGAGCCCTTCAGCTCTTAAATTGCACAAGGAATTTGTCATCGGACCTTCGCCAGTTTCGGCAAACAAAATATTTAGCATTCCGGGCCATAAATGCCCACCTTGGAGTGCACGTGTGTGGCCCCATAAGTGTACACTTGGAAAAACACTGAAAATGCAATCATGACACTTGGCAAACTTAATCAAACGATTAGGACTTTCAATTATCTGATAAAGCCGGAAACTATGTGCAGTTCCCAGGGGGTGCCGTAGCGCCCGCCCAGCTCCACGGCTCCACAGCAATTGTTCAAGTTGTTTGTTTCTCTGCGAGCTACCGAAAGAGCAACACAATAATAAAACTCAAACACGCAGGCAGACGGACAGACCGAGAATGCAGCTCCAAGTGCCACAGGCGGTGGGAAAAGTGGCTGGAAAGGCGGAATGGAGCGAAGCATTTTCGAGAGTGTGGAATGGAAATGGGGAGTGACATCCCACCCCCTAACTTTTCGGTTGAAAATCACTGAGAATTTACCGCAATTAACTTTGGCACAAACTGGGTGCATGGGCCTGGCCAGGTGAGTTGATTTTGCATAGCTGGAAAAATGATAGAACTATGGGTGAAAGTTATATACCCCTTTAATTGGTAAACTATAAATTGGGGCTTATCATCGGTACTAAGCCTATTTTATTCCTATTAAAATTAGTGAGAATTTTACAAGCAGTTTTCTTATTTATAAAAAATGTACTTGAATTTGTATCAAAAGCGAAGGTTTACTGAATTTATACTCAATTTTAGGAATTCTTTAGAAACACACAAAAATAGTTTTGAAATCGGTGCCTTTTTCTCGTTTTCAAATTGATTAAAGGTCACAACAATTATATAGATTTTAATATAACACACTGTTAAGTTAAAAAAGTTTTAAGTAAGAATTTACCGTGAAACCTCAAAGGATATAAAATTAATCCACAATTATCCTATATTTCCCTCAAAATAATGCTTAAATATAATAACAAGACTTGAACGAATTCTCACTTGTGGAAAATTAGACACTTCTAAAAACTTTTCAGAAATATTAATACAAAATATATATAGCAGTGAAATGGGACTATAACTCACCGATCCGTGTAGGTCCTTGTCATATTGTGACATATCTCGCCAGCCTTGTTCTCCAAGTAACCCTGGATGCTCTTCAGGTGGTTGAGCGTCTGGTTGACCTGCTTGGCCCAGGGATCCCGCTGCAGCTCCAAGGCGGTCAGGTGATAGAGTATCTCGTTCTGGAGGTTCTCCAGCGGCTGGAGAATCGCGGCCTGCAGCCGCTTGGCCCTGCTGCCCAGCGTGGTCATGCGCGAGGATGTGGCCACATCCTGAATCTGGCGAATACAAATCGGATGAGCGAATTGAATGCACGGCGGTTGCATTATCCCCAGCACGTAAATCCGCCGCGCTGCCACCGCTGCCACCGCTGCCACCCTCTTAATTGAAACTAATCAGGCGGGGTGCCAGGTGCTTTCGCTCTCCCTGTTAGATGCACTCACCTGCAAGGCCACCCGCTGCATCTGATCAATGAACGTGGCCAAATCCTTTTCGGGCGTGGGCGCACCCACGCTGCTGCGGTACGTGGTCAGATTGAACGAGGAGGTCTGCAGCATGTTCTCGAGTATGTTCTGGACGGACTGCGTCAGCGAGAGGAGCGTGCGCCCGGACACGGATATCGCATCGATGGCGGTGGACACTTTGGGGAACTGCTTCAAATCGGCTATTTTGGTGGTATTCACGAATGCATCCAATTGAAAGACATTGTACGATGCTTGATTTTGCTCGCAGCCTCTGTTTCAAAAGGTTGTCAAAGAGAAACGTCAAAATACCAAAGGGGCAGGCTCTGGTTGGGCCAAGGGCGGGGCTACGGCTTTTTTGGGGGCTCCATTGGAGGACCGGATAAACCCATGATATCTACGTGGCACAGGGGGCACAGGGGCAGGGACCGGGGCAGGATGTGGCTGTGTGTCCTGGCGAATTTGGCAATTTATGCCCCTACCCCGGACCGCTCCGCCTGCATGTGCATTTTGTATTCTGCCCGTATAATTGGAATCGTGCTTAAAATTTGCGGTTACAAGGGGGTGCTGGCGGTGTGGGCCTTGGTCTATGGGTTCTGGGTTTTGGGTGGTGCGTGCGGCTAGCTGAATTGGCATTGGCATTGGCGTGTTCCCTGCAAAATTGAGTGCCATGTGGCTAGCAAAATTTCATTGGGCTTTCAAAACTTTGTGGCTTGGAGCTGTTCTGTACGTAGGTAGGTGGGTGCTTAGTGGTACCCTTCAGTTCGGCATGGTATGGATTTGCTTGGAATTTCGAAGCCGAATAACTTCGCAAGTCGAGATGGGGGCGAGAGAGAATGTGGTGCTTGGCACTGCGTTGCGGCTGCCCAAGTTTCCGGCTTGGAAGGAGCAGGAAAAGTTTTGGAGTGTGGCAACAATAATCACCGAAATGGGTAATCACAGTGGAATCGATTAAGTGCTTTCCGAGGGTTTCGATTGGCCAGAAATTAGATTTAAGTGGGTTAGAGATTACGCTGCACTTTCATTTTTATGAAGTTTAGTTTCAAAGAGAAAGGTTTATCTGTGTAGAAGGTTTAGCTTATAGATTTCCTTAAAACAGAATCTTTAAAGTAATATTTAAACAAAGTTTGTATTTGTATTGTACAGAAGATTACAATACATATTCGCTGCTGGAAATCTAATGGAAATTTAGCCATTGTTTCGATTCATTTCTCGACTTATTTTCCCTCTCAACAGCTAATCGATTCGATCATAAAAATTTGAGTACATTTTGCTTTTTTCACACAGCAAGAGGCAGCCAGTCGGTCTATGGTCTTTGGTCTCTGGTCTCTGGGGGGCAATCAAAATTACAGGCACGTACAGTATCAAAGTAATTGGATAACAAAATTCGTTACTCGGCGCTGGCTTGGGTTTGGGCTACCTGGGGGAAGTCTGGTTACACGCACACATGTACATACGTTAGTGGACTTACCTGAGGGCCTGGCCGAGGCCCACATTGACCACGGAACGATTGACACCTGCGGGACGCAGTAGCTCGCCAATGATGCCCGTCTGGGGCTCCCAGGCGTAGGCGTAGCCCGGCTTGTCCAGCAGCTTGGTCAGCATTGAGTAGTCCTCATCGTACAGCGATCGGCAGACAAAGACCTCGGCATTGCCACCAATGGCCAAAGAGAAGACACCATAGATGGTGAGACCGATGCTGGCCAGACAGATGAGCATCACAGCAATGAAGAAGACCACGCCCGACTTGGAGTTCGACTCGCAGAGGAAGCAGCAGTAGGACATGAGCATGAAGAGCATCACCCAGACGATCACCATACCGGCAATCCAGCCCACGCTCCAGTAGGCATCCGCCCAGTCCTTGAGCTCATTGTACGCCGGCTGCATGGAGGGCCAGGTGCCCTCCAGTCGCCGGAGCAGTGCGTTCACGATGGAGGTCAGCTGCTGGGCATTGGCCGTTGTCCGGTGCCGAATGCTCGCCAGTTGCTCCAGCGTGTCTGCGGGAGAGAAAAGTTTTGTGGCCAATTCAATTAGCAGCCACAGAGCAGAACCGATGACACTAATTAATATTGGGACTAAACTAGAGTTATGGGGACTTTGTCCCTCCCAGCTCTCTAGCTGCGTCTCTTTGGGTGGTGTGTTTCGGAAATTGCATTGCCAGATTCATGGGAATGTTATGGCCTGAATGGGAAGCCCGACACCTGGGCCATTGATTGAAATGTACATTTAGCTCGGTGTCGTAATTGAGTTTCGGCCGAGGGGAACAATATGGATTTTGAAGCCGATTAATAGGGACTGGTCTCTGTTTCAAGGGATGACTACAAGGGTGGGCTACTGATGGAGGAGGGCATGGTAGACTCTGTAAAAACGCTCCGGCTTCCGCATTTTCTTTGATTGCTCTACTCACAGTTCCGCTCATATGCCGTGTCATGTTTAACTTGTTGCGGGAAATTGCTGAAAATGGAACGTGACACGCCAACTTCCGATGTCAGATTTTTGACAGTGGCCCCAAATTCAATTTCGCCCAAGTAGCGCATACGGAAGATGCTCTGGTCCTCTTGCAGCTGACAAATTGTCAGCGATGTCGACGTTGTCGTCGTCGTCGTTGTCGTTGTCGTCGTTGCAGTTGTCCAGGAAATAAGATATTGCGGGTGAAATTAGAAAAACAGTGCAGTGGAGGGAGAAAAAAGGGGCAAAAGTACAAATTATTTATACGTAGAACTAGAAATTGAAGGCTTAGCTCGGTGACCGAAGCTTGGAATACCCTTCAAGGTGAGTTACTTCTATGAATTAAGCTTGAATATAAGGATGAGTTAGTAGTAAACAAATTAACAAGTAAATCATTAAGTTCTATTCTCTTTCTTTAATTTTCAGTTAGTTATTTTTAAATAAAGTAAAAAGTATACAAATATTAAGCGATTTATGACTAGAAAATTAAAATTAGTTCAAAGGATCCATCCATATATTAAAATGACTCTAAAGTATTAAATACTACAGGCTAGAAATCCTTATTCTTTTAACAATTATTTCTTTAAAAAGGATATTAAAAATAGATAAACTTATATCTCATAACCCATAGAAACACCCCCACGAACAGAGCATAAAACGGTTTATAATCGAGCGGCGGGCTAGGAGCTGCTCTATAAAAGGACTCACAGTCTTCAGCGCGTCCACCACGCCGTTCTCCTCGAAGCTGCGTATACGCAACGTGTCGCAGAGCGGGCGGTCGCGGTACGTGCACTGGCGCTGCAGCACGGACAGCTGGATCTGCAGCTCCTCCATCCGGGCGGCCGCCTCCTGGGACAGCTTCAGTGCCCGGCCGACCGTCTCCTGCAGCATGAGGACGCGATAGATGAGCTCCGCGTTCGCTGACAGCGACAAATGCACGAAAATATTATTATTTGCAGCGTTATTGTAGCGTGTTTTATTTGGACAGGACGGGACAGGACGGGGCGGATGGGAGGAGCGGGCAGGGAGTCAAGGAGTCAAAGGAGGGCATGATTCCAAATTACACATTGTGTTCGAAGGCGAACCATAATGGAGTTGTCATCTTGACAATTGTGGTGTGCGAGGAAAACTTGTGCTAGGAGGACTTTTGGCTACATTCTCCGCGAGTCTCCGTTTGCATTCCCCGAAAATGAAATTGGGCGCAAACAATCGTTTTTGGCTATAGATACTATATATTTACCATTGGTTTCGGGCTTCTATTTGCTGTTTTGAAGATGTTTTTGGTTGGGATTTGTACAGATTGTTTGGATAAAAGTCCAAGGAGAAGTGGGTTTTTTAAAATGTAAAGTAATGACAATCTCTTTCTAATTGAGCTTTCTCCGTGAAGCCTTGACTTCCTTTAAGGAACCTTTAAATTAGTACACAGATCGATAGAATCAATGGAAATTAAACTAAGAGTGGAAGAACTAAGAGAAATGTGAAAAATTTACAACGCCCACAATGAGCAGCCGGCACAACCCGTTCGCCAATGAAAGGTCACACCCATTTTAGCTGTAATTTATTGGGGCTGGTTTATTGTCATGTTTGGCCAACTGGGAAAGGGTTTCGATGGTTCGGGGTTTCGGGGGCGGGAGTGATGGCACATCTACTAGGTCTACTGGCCATGTTCGCCTTGCCACGGACAATGGAATTTGGGTCAAGTCCGTAACCAGACAATCGCATGGCAATCGCATGGGAGCACTTAACCAGAGCGCCCTGGTACCACCAACACTACCACTGCTGGTACTCGCATCCGTACTCACCCAGGCTGAGTGTCGTCAGTGAATCATACGCCAGCTCAAGGCCAGTGTGTGCAGATATTTCCGCTTGAATCGGCTCGCCGAGGAGGACGTCCACGTCTGCGGGAGAGGGCGAGAGGAGGGAAACACACACATGAGCTCCATATATAAATTCATACATTTGGGAAAGTTTGAGAATAATGCATGGATCGAAGGCCGAAGTGCACGGCTTCGAGTACAAAGTTGGCAAAGCGATTGTCGAATGCCGAATGGCGCAAACTTTTGCGTCGCCCCACCGCCGACGGACTGACCTTCCAAGTCTTTGACGACCCGCTCCACGGAAACGTGAAAGCCATTATCCAGTTTGTGTTTGATTTGCAGATGCGTGTCCTTCAGGAAGACCTCCACGTCGTGCACGGCTGACTGGACCATTTCGGGCGTCATCTCGATTCCGGCGGACAGGCGGCTATTAGCGTAGAATATACTGAAGTCGCTCAGCCTGCAAAGAGAATGAGCCTTTTTATTACTCCGTAAATGCCCCGATTGAAGAGCCTCAACCCACGTCAGCAGCACGAACACAATCCACAGGGTAACCAGGCCGGCGCTCTTGCGGCACCGCAAACTCTCCTCCAGCGCCTCGTCGCGGATGTTGCACGGCGCGTTCCGTATGTGGTCCACCTCCTCCTGCGTGGACCGGCGACCGCAGCACCAGGCACAGGTGGCAATCAGCGGCACCAGGGCCAAAATGGCGAACACGCTCATCAGGGCTATGAAGCCGGACTCGATTTTAATGGCCTAAATGAGAACGGAAGCAGTAAGAGGAAATTTGGAAATGCACCAAGTCTGAGGAAAACTCACATTGGAGGCAAAGTCCAGCAGGCTGACATTTTTGTGTAGGACATCGCGAATGGATTCTGTAACACATACGAGAATAATTAGGCCTTCTACATAGCTCATTTATTCAATTTGTTTAAGTTTCAAAACTCCATTAAACCCCCAAACGCCCTAAACATCCAGCCCATTCAACTCAACTGATTTCTATTTCAGGATTTGCTCGGAATTATCACTGGATAGCTGCGTTGGCAGCTCATCGTTCAGGTGTTGTATGACCACCACATTGCAGAGATTTGCCTCCATCAAGGTGCGAGCGTCCGTCTCAAGGAGCTCCTGGCGGGGAAAGGCCGTCAGAAGGACGAAGTTCCTAGAGGAGTACTGTGGCCTGGCCAGACGTACGTATCGATACAGGTCTCCTATGTTGTGGGTGAGATTGAAGCGCCCGGCCACGCGGCTACCGTCGGCCAGCCTCAGCTGAACAATGGTAATATCTGCCCCCTCGTTGACCTGCACTCCCGGCAACTCCACCTGTGCTGTGGCAGCTACTCTCAATTGGGAAGTGGGACTGTTCAGGGAACGACCTGGCCCCATGAACTGTTTCCGTGACAGGTGGCGAAAGGCTTCTTTTGTGTGATCCTGGACGCTAAGCTGTAAGTGCGGGTGGTTGTCCAGCATCTCGGGCGGGTAATCTCCACGCAGAACGGCGCGCAGGAAGCGTTCGTTCTCGGGCAGGGCATACAGCCTCAGGGAGCCGTCATCCAGGGAGAAACCCTCGGACCAGAGGTGCAGCACCACGATGGTGTGCTCATCTTCGGTGTTCTCGTTGTCCGAATCCTCGCCTGGCCGACGAGATGGCGGTGGATTGAAGGGGTGAGCACTGCCTAGCGGCACACCGTGGCCCCAGACCCGCAAACTCCGATCGCTGTCGATGGTGGTCAGGGCGGGTGTGGAGTTGTCGATGGCCACGTGCTTCTCCACTGTTGGCTCATGGCCCGAGGTGGAGCTGCCCGAAGGGCCAGCTTGGTAGCCAGTTAAGTCAATGCCCCGCCGGCGGGAATGCTGACTAATCAGCGATTGGAGATCCAGTTGGCTGTCAGCCTGCGTGGATGCTTTCTCCTGGGTCTCGGAGCCAGATTTCGTTGCTTCCTTTTTGGCCGCCTTCTCGGACTCGTAGATATTGCTGGCTTCCTCCAGTGACCAGTTGTTGGAGCTTAAATACCGACGAGCCACCTCCTTCTGCACGCCATGTCGCTTCATGAAGGTGCTCAGCTTCTGCTCATCGGCCATCTGAACCGCCACGCCCAATTTTGGGGCAATTTCGATGGATTGAATTTACAGACTCATGTTGACCACTGTGGCAAGGCCGCCTAAGCTGGTCTGTGTAGTGAAAATCCGTGTGGCGCCCAAAGCCACAGCCATAGCCACATCCTCTCGCCCTACATGCATATTTAATGGAAAAAGGTTCACGGCTGCAGTGGCCCCTATTCAGGCTTTTGGAGGAACAGAAACTATTTAAGCCTTGATTTTTTTAAACCGAAACCAATGTATTAGTACAGAGGAAAAAATTTAAATCTAGTTCTTATTTAAAATATTTTTCATGGGGGTAATTGTGATGCTCAAGGTGTACAATTATTCAAGGATTTCTGATAAATTTAAGATATTTAATATATTCTTTGATCTATTTTTTATATATTTTTAATAATTCAATAGAAAACCATCTCTTATAAAAAAATTGCAATCAAAGATTCCAGCACTTTAAAGAATTTTCCATCACTCTATTTATGATTTAATACTATAGCCAAACTAATTTCCAATTTTCGTCTGTTGACTTTTCAATTCCCACCAAGTTTCTCCATTCTTTATCTCTGTGCACTATTTAAATGAGAATTTCCATCTGTCCCGAATAATATGCCTACCCTCCAAATACTGTCCTGAATTTACATCTCTAATGCCTTTATTGTCGTCGTGCTGGACAGAGGGCGGGAATACCCATCCGCCCACTACCATGGACACCACACACATGGATTCAGGGACTCTATGCTGCAGAGACACGCCCATTTGGGGGGGCATAAGGGGAAGACTCACCCAGCGGCAATTCCTCGGGCGTGATAAGCGATAAAAATTCACTAACGTAGGTGAATATAAATGGTCCTGGCGCTATGTCCATGCCTGGTATGCTGTAGGTAAAAAATGTGGCTGGCGTTGTTGGTGCTGTGGCCACCGCCGTTGTTGCTGTTGCATTTGCTAATGCTAGTGTCGTGGCCGCCATCGCAGATGTGGTCGGGGCTCCGGATCCGGATACGAAGCTCGCCATTGCTGCCGCTGCCGCTGTTGCTGCGGATGACGAGGACATAATTGTTGTTGCGGCTGGCGTTGGCAGTGTTAGATTACGCTGGTCCATCTTCGGCCGGATGGCTGCCTTAACTTGGCCTTAACTCTCGCTGTTGGCCAGGGCTCGCCTCCTGCGAATGAATTAATGCCGAACAGGCACGGCCATGAGGGATCCGGCTAAACAAAAAAAGGACACACACACACACAGTCGCAAGCATGCCGGGTACCAGGGAGATGTTGTAAAATATTTTCGGAATTTTATGTTCCAATTATGCATTCATATGTATGTATGGGGTTCATCCCCAAGTAACTAGCCTGGGGGCCTGCGCTAGCAAGTCACAGGGACTATGTGACATTCACCAAATTAATGAATATGGCAGAGCCGTGTGGAATTTTCACATATTTTCCAAACAAATTAATTTTTTGTGGTTCCTACATTGTATTTATTATCCTGCCAGTGACCTCTTTTTGTTGGGGGTCAACTTAAAGGTGTCTCTAAGTTGGGTTTTCAATATTACGTATACGTAGTGTTGACTGAAATAGTGGTTAGCAGATATCCTTTAAACCCTCTAATCTGGAACTTGTTATATTCATCAACTTTCTTTGTTATCCTCATTTAAGTCACACACGGCGTATACTTAATTTAAGCTTTTCAAGTTAAGTATACGCCGTGGTGACCGCTATCTGACCAGTTGTATGGAATACCCTGACAAGGTTCTGTTCCATTTAATTGCCGTCCCTGAATGTTGCCATGAATCGAATTCTTCACCTCTTAATTCTATTAATTTCATGTTTCGCTTTGTTGCTGTCTTGCGCTGTCTTTGCCCTTTCCAATGCTGTCAACACATTTTCGAAAGAGAATCGAAAAAAAGGAAACAAAAAGCAACGAAAACGTCTCTTTTTCTACCGCCCACACACATATCAATGGGTAATGACTTTCAGAGACTGTATAACTACTCCCGCACTATCTCCTCGTGGTTTTTATATCTCTTTCTCTATTTCTCTTTGCCAGAGTCTCTGGTCTTCTCTGCGTCTGGGAACGGACATCTCTCCAAGCCAAGCCGTGAGGAAGCCCCTCAAGTTTCGCCGCTGGAAAACTCAACTCATTTGTTTTCCTTGACAATACGACGTGCGCCGTTTGCCGCCTTTATCGCCCATTCATGCTGGCCATTGGCCATTGGCCATTGGCCACACTAATTGCTCCGTCGTGGGACTTGCAGAATTAGACCAAACTTAAATAGTCTTGAGCCCGAAAGTGGGTCATTAAAACTCGATACCCGATGCATCGGTTGGAGGGTCTTGCAATGTCCTCCCCCATATATGCCAATATATGTTGGCACCTTTTGCCTCGCCACCTCTGCCTCTATATGGAATACATGTACAAATGTTCTGTTTGCTCTGCATGTGCGATTATGTTAGCCAAGTGGACACGAGTCAAGGCGCTCGAATGTGCTGCTGCTGGCCAAGCTCGTCCAAAGGCAACTCGATACGCAACGATACTGGGACTTGTTGTCGGCTATTATCTCCCTATTATTGCAGCTATATGTGTAGCTATTGTCAAGCCAGGCAGGGAGCTATTAGTGAAAGCCGTTGCAATGATAACAGACAAAGTATTATGGAGCGAGGTGGCAGAGTTCAATGCATTGGGTCAACAGTGACTGAAAGGGCTTTTCTCCGGGGCTTACAGTGAAGTTATTCACAATGAGCTTTGTATTTGTCTTGTAGCAAGAATAAAGGGAGTGGTTAGTAAATGAAATCTGTAATGAATGAGCTATTTGTGGTGTATTTTAGTCTAGAATAATACTTGTGATAAAGTGATAAATTGCAGTATGCTTTGAATAGTGTGAGATTTTAGGGCTTAAAGAGTTTTAAGTTCAAATGAAGTAAATTAGTATGTTTTTAGTGATAAATGAAGCATGAGCTATTTAAAAGATATTTATTAAATAAAAGGAGATTTTAAGACTTAATGGAAGGTGCCCAGAATTATGATATATTTTATTATGCTCTTGAAATAAATAAGTAGGAAGATTTAACTACTTAGAAATATGCTTAAAGATATTAGCACTAGGGCCCCTAAGTACATCAAATGTATCCAATTGTGGTATACTTTAAGGCATTAAATCATTGTTGTTGAAACCTCAATATAACTCCTAATAGCTTCAAACCTTTTTTAATTGCATTACCAAGCCACAAAACTCAATTGTGTCGTTGGCATTATGTAACTCCCCCGGTAATGAGTCAGACTTAACGCTCCAGTTTTTGCTAATGCTCCATATTCGATTAATTAACAAATTGCACGCCAAATGAACTTACGCACCTCGTTTGGATTCCCAATTAATTGATTGATGTCGAGCCGAAGCCCTGGCTCTCTCGCTCGTTCACTCACACACACTCCCTGCACACACACTGCCTGCACACACACTCCCTGCACACACACTCCCTCCACACACACACCCTGCACACACTTTCGCCCATCCATGCATATGGTGTGATTTTGGGGTTTGGCTTTGGAAATCATGCTTTTAATTGAACTTTATATTTAAATTCGAATGCAATTAGTTTGACATGTTGATTCGTTTCGTTTATTTGAACATTGCGCTACCGAAACCCGAAATTGAGTTGATATCGATATCGATTCGCAGCACTGGAGTGCAAATATATAACGAGGGCCACGAGGGTTTTCGGGTCGCGTTTTGCGACTATTTTTCGCTGTTTACTTTGCACATGCAATCAGCCCCGGCAATTGTCAGACAATTAATTATTCATTTCACATAATTAGTAGAGTCGTACCAGTGGGAATGGGTTATGCTTGTGTATTTATGTGTGTGTATATCCTTCTCACTTGACTTGTTCCGCGATTTCTGCACGAAGCTCGACCAGCGCCGTCAGACGACTGAACGCTGAAAAAGGTGTTAGGCCCAAATAATCAGCGAAGAAAACTTAGAAATTTTTCCCTATTTTACTTTTTGCATTAGCCAGCAGACACAGCGAGTGAAAATGGACAAGAGGCGTATGGTGGATATTGACTTCGTGGCTGGGTGACACTTTTCCGGTTCTGGGGGGAAAAGCACATGAATGAAGTGGCGGGAAAATATTTAAACTATATTTAAGCGTACCAAGTTTAACAAAGTCGAAAGAAGTAGATGGTTGCAGACTTATTTAGCTTTTAAATATCAATAAAGGCAGGCGTTTGGCTTTTCATTTTTACATTTTAGGCGTCACAGGCATATTTCCAGTACTCTCATTTGGTATAAAGACAATAAAGCTCTATTTCCTCGTGTGACAATATTTTCCACTCAAAATTAGATTTATATTTTCCTAAGATCTCTTGAGAACCATCTGCCGTTTAGTTCCCATGCGCCATGTCACTTTAGATCTCCAGCAAAGCCTCGCTAAAAGCTCTTTAGTTCTCGTGAAAATGCCAAATATATATCTCATAAGTAGTAACGACCAATTTCGCAGTTCTTGTTTGTGTTGGCGGCAGGCGCCTTGAGCTTTGCATTAAGTAGACTTTACTTTAAAGTTGCATCAACGCCAGGCCAAGCCAGACAAAGTTTTTAGCCAGAGCCGAAAGCGGAGAGCGGAATAAAGTTGGGCATGAATCCGGGGCGAAAGCTGGGTGGAACTGTCATTTTCCTCGGAATTTTCCTCAACATATTGTCAGGGCTCTCAGCGGGAGACGCCAATGACAACGACAACGAAAACGGCAACGGCAACGGCAACGACAACGACATCGCCGACAAACTCTGGGCCTTGGTAGCTGCAATGCCTCCGTGCCAGAAGTGCCTTTCATGGCTAAAATTCAATTTGCCTTTGATTTATGCATTTTACGTCAGATTTACACGCCGGCCTGAAGGGCTTTTCAAACTTAAAGTCGGCGGAGTCTGGAGTCTAGAGTCTGTATCAAACGCAAATGACCCAGTGAAGGTCGGTTTGTTTCTGGCGGAAAACAGCGGCTAGGCCACATTGATGTGTCCTTTGACTGTCCTTTGTGTGTGTAACTCTTGTGTCAGTTCCTGTCGAAGCGATTACCTGGGGGCGCACAAGCTCAGGTAATACATGTAAGTTACTTCAGAAAAACTTATTTAAATCTGGGTTTAACATGTACTTTAATCAAAGGCGATTTCTGTGGTCCCGTGATGGTGTTATTCGAACCAGTTACCAGACGGATCAAATCTGTTCGCTGACCCATAATGTCCAGGGTGCACCAGGGCCCACTGGAGCGGCACACTTTCTGCTCGCGTTGCACTATAATATCGAACATTATCTTTGTGATGACCGGAGAAGCAGGTAGAGTTGGGTACCCAGACAACTCCAAAGGAGCAGTATGTCCATGTAAAGTGTACCGCCGGCATTGCGGAATTCAATCACTACCTTATCGATCCAATCTTTGTAGTGTGGAAAGCTAATAAACTTCATGGGCTGGCCTTCAGCGCAGCCCACAGTTCCGGCAATGATGCCAGCGAGGGCGCCATCGCAGATTAGCGGTCCGCCCATGTCACCGGCGCACACCTGACCTTCGGTATCGGGATGCACACATATGTCCCCCTCAACGTAGGATTCCACTTTGTTTTTGCACTCTGAGGGCGACCTAACGATCACGTTAAGAAATAGAATTTCATCCGAGTACGGTCCGTGCTGAAAGTACTTAGCAAGTGGCATAAAGAGTTCTCAGGGGGACTGCATGATTTGGTACCTGATAAAGCTGCCCCCAGCCCATGGTAAGACAGGACTCGTTAGCGTCCAAGCTCGCCACCCTGCGTGTCAGGATTGGCTGCACATTGGGGTTGTAGCTGGGGATTCGCTGTTGGAGCCGGATGACGGCCAGGTCGTTCCTCTTGTAGCGCTCGTAGTCCGGATGCACCACCAGGCGATCGGCGGTCCGGCTCTCGGTCTCGGTATTATAGGAGTCCAGCCGTTTCACATGACCGAACACTATCTGAATGCCACGCGGCTTCAGCGTGGCCTTGAACCGGCTGCGGGAGGATTACAGGTCCAGAGGAAGGAGGGAAGCATATCGTATCTGACTCTTACTCTGTCAGGCAGTGGGCGGCGGTTAGCACGGCTCGGCTGCTGATCAGGATGCCGGCGCAGAAGTGATTGTCACCGGGGGACCTCAAATAGCTGATCGTCCTGATGGAGACCACGTGGCGGCTCCATATGTTTTCGACCGCCTTGTAGCCGCCAGATATCAGGAGCTCGAAGGTTTCGTCGCTGAGATCGCTAATGGCTCCGTGATCCGCCCTGACAAAGAGTCGGAGTAGGGTTATCCAGAGAAAACAGAATTGCATTCTGACTTTCTTTTCTGTAAATTCGAAGAAGAAACAAACTTAAGCCGATGTATGTAAATTAACTGTATTAAACCAAGTCTGAAAATTCCTTACCTGTCATTTTGAAATTTGAGTGATAGTCTATATAACTTTGTTTGCGTTTAAACAAAAGCGACGAGTAGAGGCGACCATGAGAGAGTAGATTAAGAGTTTAATTATAAAAAACGAACAATAATAGTCTTATCTTAGACCTAAAATAAAATATATTTAACCAATAAACAAGCCCTAACAGAGATGAGAGCTTGTATTGTTAATTTTTATTGGTTTCACTTTATAAACTTCCCCTTCAAAAGTAAACCCCAATAAAGCAAACCCCTATCTCAAAACTATAAGTAAGCCGGGTCTTAAATCAAAGCCATTTATGGCCTTGTCAATTTAATGTCAATAAATCAGTGCGCCCTTAAATAATCCACTCAGCTACTCCCATCTACGTCTCCTCAGCTGATAGAATAATCGCTCCCCGGCTCCCATATTATATATGCACATTTATGGGACGCCGAGGGCCGATGAGGGCCATTGTGAGGCAGCCGACCGCAACAGCAATAACAGGGGCATAAAGTAAACATTTCCCTTTTTTATGTGCTCCAGAATTTCTGTGGCAAATATTTAGCAGCTGACACTCGTTGTGAGTGGCAGTTGAGAAGCTTCGTCAGCTCTGCTCCGGGCGCTCCGGGTGCTCCGGGTGCTCAGGCTTCTCCACGTATAATGCAATTTTCAGCCCCCCAACAAATTAAATTCAAATTGTGGACGGATGCAAATTTAATGAAACGCCACTGGCAAAGACGGCAGCAACATTGGCGAACACCCGGAACTCAAACTCAAACCCCAACCAAAGGCAAAGCCAGAAAACCGAAAGCCGAAACCGGAAACCAAAACCGAACAACATGGGACAGGCGCAATAACCAAAATTAAAGCCGCACTAATGAGCAGAGACAATCCCGAAAGAGTGGCGCAAATGTGCCAACGACCAGGCGGCTGCCAGTCTGTGGATGTGGATGTGGCCACTGGAGAGGGAATGCATACATGCAGATGCCCATGCCGATGCCGATGCCAACGCAGCTGCAGCTGTGCTGCCAGTGAACGAGTGTGTGTGTCTTTGTGTGTGTCGGCCAAGTGATTTTGGCCAAAGTTAAAGTGGTTTTTCAGTTGCGACAAAATTTCACAGGAAGTCACGTATCCACTTCGTCCGATGCAAAATGACGTATTCCGCAGAGCAGTGCTTTAATCATGAGCTAGTTACTAGAACTACTATCTGATTTTGCCGCCGAGACCGGCCTTCGGTGGGTCACCTGGGCCACGGGCATGAAGCCGGTGTCGCCCAGGCAGCGGAGGGTCACGTAGCCCGTTGGATGCACCGTCAGCCAGGTAATGGAGCCATGGTTGAGATTGAGACGCGTCCAGGCGACAGGCGGCAGTTGGAGGGCCCTCAGGATCAGGTAGCGGATCACATTCGAATGCCCGACAATAAGTAAATAGGAGTCGTGCTCCTGCTCCGGAGTGGCCCGGAAGAAGTACCGCTGGAAGGCAGCCTCGATCCGGGGACCATCGCGCTGGTAGGACAGCTTCACGCGGCGCCAACTGCCCTTGGGCGGAGGATCCGCCGGATAGGGCGTTCCCTCGGGCAGCAGCGAGCAGTGCTTCATCTTATTCGTATCGATGTCCAGCTCCCTCAGGATGATCGTGGCCGTCTCCTCGGCCCGCGGCATCGTGGAGGTTACTACTTGGTCCCAGGTCACGCCCATTTCTCGCAGTCTCTGGCCCGTTCTCTGCGCCTGCAGGCGTCCGAGGTCCGTGAGGTGGCTGCCGTACAAGGTCCTGGAGTACTCGCCGTGCCGTACCAGGATGATGTGGCGCAGGGCGAAGGACTCGTTATTGAAGTTGCTGCCCAACTGTTGAGGCGTGGGCTTCTGGCGATCCCAATGGTGAAGCCACGTTCCATTGCCCACCAGGCTCGAGGCCGGTTCTCCCTCCTGATCTGCCGCCTGTTCTCCTTCGAGCAGACGGATGGCCAGGTAGGTGACCAGGGAGCCGCAGCTCATGGCCACCACCGAACGACCCACAACATCCAATCTCATCGGGGCGGACAATATGAACGTCAAAGTGGAGCTGGTGTCAATGCCAACTGGCTAATTCCACGACAAAGCGTACAGATTTTGTTAAGGTATTGATTTATACACTTTTTGTTGGTTTTCATTCTAGGAAATGCCACTGGGATTACGTATTAACTAGTTTGACTCATTAAGTGGAGTATTAGGGTGCCCTATTCATCACCCATTAACAAGCTGCCCAAGAATTGGACAATTATGGGTTAAGCTCCATTGCATTGGCAATCAACTTTGACTTCTTGGGTCTCGGCGGTGGTTCTTGTTGCACTTTTCCAAGTTTATTCAGATTCGGACTCAAGTCCCCTTTCTTGATTAGCATTCAGGGCGAGCCAAAAGAGTTGGGGAAGTGGACGCCTGAAAGGTTCTGGTCGGGGGAACTTTTGTGTCAAAGTTATTTTACCCTCGGCAGGATACTAGAGGACAACTTTTTGAGCGGCAAACTTTGCGCCCTCCACAATCAGCCGGCAAAAAGCCGAATAAGTTAGCAAGGTGATGCCATGGAAAACGAACTGTGAATTCACTCGGCCAAGGGACTAGGACGAGGACGTAAACGAGGACGAGAACGAGTACGAGTAAGAGTAATGTTTGCCTTTAAATTGCCACGGCATTTAATTCCTGCCAGTCAGCCAGTCAGCCAGCCAGCCAGCCAGTCAGCCAGAAAAGGGCAAGTCGGCGGCCTATCGCTGGTTAAATAACTTTGGCCCAAGTTTCTGCTTCATTTAATTTCAACGCCAGCGGCAAAAATGCAAAGGATATCCACAAGTGGCTGGCTGACCATGCCCCGTCCTGGTGCCTAGTCTGTTGGCCGTCAGATTTGGCCTAATGAAGTTGACTGAAACTTTTGACATGCCACCATGCCACCGGGGGGATGTGCGGACTGCGAAGGTTCAGAAGTTGCGGCAAGTCCAACCCCATCGATTGGTGACCGCCTGGAATTGAAATTAAGCGAGTTTCCCTGAACGTGAACGAACTAATGCCGGTTTATCGTCCTTAAAAGTCCCCAAAGAGGCTTTAGGAGGCAGCTTCTGTTCCTGTCCTGCCCCCATCTTGGCCTTGTTCGCTGGCACACATTCAGTAGCTGCTCCCTAAGAGGGCCCCCTCGCAATAAGCCACTTGACGCTGCCATAAAGCAGATCTCGCATTGTGTGGCCTAGAATACGAAGGGGGATTACTCTTACAAGGTGTCTGAATAAATGCGTGTGCATAGTAGGTGTGAAAGGCAGCAGGAAATGAATGCCGGGGAAAGTCAATTCAAAGTTGTAATTCATATCCTGAGAACTTGTTCGGCCCTCCATTGAAATATTTACTGCCTGCGGTCTTAGTTTGCAATTTATTGTGCTGAATTTAATATCTGAAAAAGGCATAAATCATTACAGCCTTCGCTTTTATTTATGCTCAGTTGTAAGAGTTGAGTTTCCGGGTTTTTAATATTATAATTAAGATATGTTTATGTTAAGTGAAAAGACTATAAAACGAGCCAAGTTCCCTTAAAATAATTACAAAATTGTGCCTTCCTTTGGTTATTTATTTAATATTCACAGTTTGTGTCAATACAATCACTTCGTTGACTGAACAGTTAAGTGCACTCTTAAATATTTATAATTGCAATGTTTGACCTGTTTTGGCTTTCCAATTAACAAAATTAATTAATATCCATCCGTTGCACATGGGAAATAATTTTCTGTTTGCATTCCACAAAGGTCCGCCTACATATTTCGTACGTTCTGCTCCGAGTAGCTTCGGTAGTTTATGTTTTCAATTTCATCCACATTAAGCCGAGATGAGAACGAGGAAAGCTATTAACTTGATAATCCCAGACCATCTGTATCTGGCTGGGGAACTGGGGCAGCTGACACCATTTCCTTCTTGAATTTGCAAACAAATTTACACGAATTTGATTATTATTATGATGGCAATTTGCAAAAATGTCATCCTTCAAGCAAAAGGAGCGAGCAAGCGGAAATTTCTCATTGCACAAAGTGGCACACCAGCCCCGTTGCTCCCATACAGGGTGACCACTCGTCCGAGATTGAGGAGCCTTGGGAGCATGGAGGAGCCAGTGCCACCCACTGTCGCTGGGAACAGCCAGAGGCAACAGTGTTGGCGATTTGTAGGTTATTTATTAAGATATATTGGTTATAATAGAAGGATAAATAATATACATTTTTTGGAAACTAAACATGTTGAGTGACCTTGTTTTAATACTTATTATAAATAATTAAAAAAAAATATAACAATAGTATTTAAAACAAGACTTAAAAGTCACTTACTTTTAATATGATAAGGTAACCCTCTAATTCCTTGAATTTTTTCTCTTAAATTTTATTATGCAACTTCTGTAAATGCTATCCTTTTTAGCAGCTATTTTTTTGACAATCCTCTCCTTTTGAATTAGGTTCTTGGGCAGCACTATTCGACGTAGTCCTTGGCCGCAATTGTCCCGTGCAACGTGGAGTGGACCCGCACAATTCCCTTACATTCAGTGCTGCTCCTTATCGCGGTCACCCATAATTATGGTGTTCGTCTTGGCCGGGACAGGAACAGGCACTGGGAAGCATCTTCTTGCCCTGCTCCTTCCCTCCCCGCACCCCTGGGCTACCCGCAACGCATCCTGCTGCAGGATGTTCAATTTTCGCTCGTCTTTTATGTTGCTTTGCCATTTTGATTTCCTTATTTGGATTGCCGCTTTGCCATCTCCCTCCCGCTCCCTCGTTTTTCTTTTTTTGCATTACTTTAAGTGGCCGCGACCCAGTGCCACGCCCACCGGCAGCCTGCTGGCCCCACCCATCCCTGGCAGATCCTTGACTAGCTGGCAAATTATCTTGTGGCGAAATCAAAAGTTTTCCGCTCTCGGGGCGGCTGTGGAAATCGTGTCAAGGGCACAAAACGCTCGCAGCCGGATCCGAGAAATTATTGCGGAACCGGATAGCAAAGCCGCAAACATTGTTTAACTTTCATTGCCGCTGCTTGTTTGTGCTTGTGCTCCAGCTTCGGCTTCGGCTTGTTCTCGAATAAAAATACTTGCAACAACAGAAACACAAATACGGATAGGGATTGCCAATGAAAGGCAAGTTCCCAGCTGCGGTTCGACCTTGTGCGAGTGTGCGAGGGCACGAGGGTTCGAGGGACGAGTGTGCCGAAAGGATAAGCACTTTCGGGTCCTCAAACTTTTCAGCGAGCAAATAAATATTTAATTTTTCAATTTTCAAGTTTGGCTCCCGCCTCGCACAAAGCAAGTGCATTCTGAAACATTTTATGCTTTTGCTGGGATTGAATTAAATTGGATTACTGGGAAATTAAACAATAAACTAAAGTGATTGCCTTTGCTTTGTGTGCTCGTAATCCTGCGAGCTGCTTTGGTTATTTAGCTTACTTATTTTTAAACGAAAAATATTAAATTAGCTACTGACATTGGTTTTTCTGCAGAGCTTTCCTTGAGCGTGTATTTCTTTTTAAAATTTGTGTTTTAATGACTTTCGCAGCGCCATAAATCGCAGGAGGCGCATACACAATTGGAAATGAAAACTGCAGTTGCAATGTAACGGTATAGAATGCGGAAGCAGCAGGGTTGCCCCGTGCAGGGTTGTCCCTGGAAGCTTAAAATACGGCTAGACTCCACGCACACACACGGGCCACACTTAATAGCTCATACGCCATGTAGGTCCTTTGTTGACTGCCTCGTTTGTTTACGGTTTAGTGGATTAATGCTTGAGAGCAGGAAAATAAAAACGGGAAAGGGAAAACAGAGAACTGGAGCACGGAACAAGCTAAATAAAAGTCAGCACAGCTCGGGGGAAGGGGAATATAAATAAAGTACAGTGTGTACGTACGAGCCACCGATCCCGGCATCTGGGCAATTTGTTGTTTTCTTTTGAAGTTAAACAAATCTGCATAAGGTAGGGCCAAAAGCCGTTACAATTTATGGCTCAAGCCAAGGGCTATGTCCGGGTCCGGGCCGAAACCAGGACGCAGCCATCGCCCTATCCCCCATTTACTTATTTTCAATGTGCTGCTCTCCACATAAATTTTATATTTGCGTTTTGTCTCAAGCTGGAGCGAAGCTCTTCTCTGCACTTGCAATTGGGCTTCCTCGTTGTTCATTTTTAATTTCCCTTCTTGGCTGCCTAATGGCAATCAAATTACATTGCGCTTTAAAACTAATTGCGTTCATTGCACTCCCAGCTGGAGAGCCTTTGATATTGGCCCCACAATTTTCAATTAAAAAGCACTACTGGCAACATTTTTGATTAGTCCATAACGAAGAAACTTGCTCATTTCATCATAATTTTTGGTTCTCCACAGAAACTTTTGTGCAATTTAATTTTGGGGCACTCGCAAAAGCACTCGAAAGAAATAAATATGACTGAAATGAGGCAAGTTCTGAATGGAACCAAAATTCTAGCCCATTATGCTGGCCATAAAATTCAAATACACGACCAGCCAGTGTGTGCGTGTATATATGGGATGTCCCGACATTGTCCGGCAGATCAAGGGCTTTGTGCCTCAGCTGCAGTTTCGCATTACAACAATCGGTCTGGAAAGCGCAATAAATATCCATATTTAACAATAATAATTCATATATACTGCCGCCTAAATCAAACTTACAATGGGCGAATGGCCGGCAAAAAAAGGCACGCACACGTTTATGTTCTGGCAATTGAACAATTCTTTGGGGGCGAACTCTGCATATGTGGAATATATACCATATAGAAAATAGTGCGGCATTGACTGGGAGTTCAGGGATTAATGGGGAGTAAAGGGTAGGTTCGACGGAGCCTGAACTTCAGTTATGACTATACAAGTATTTCTTAGATTTTTGATAAATTTAAGGAGTCGGTACTTCTGATAAATGCATTTTTATTTTAAGGACATTTCGATTGATTTTTCTGTTGAATATTTATGATAATTCATAGTTTTGAAATAAACTCATCTCACAAAAGGAAAAGGAAAGAAATATTGTTGTGTCTTTTTTTTTGTAAGCCATAATTCGGGCTAAGCCTAAGCCTTATTTATATTTAGATTTTTTTCATAAAATACATATACTTCGATTCTATCCGATACCCCTTAATAATGGTTCTGCCCGAAAGTCGTGGTAACTTTTTAAGCCGCACACCCACACACACACTCGGCACACACAATCCGCACAGCCACAGCAGCGGCAACAGTAAAGTTACAATGCATTTGAATAAGTATGTTCGAGCAAGTTCCAAAGTACGGACAGTTAAGCAATGTAATCCTTGTAACCAGGACTTGTGCCATGTGTGTGGGTGTGGCTGCAAGTGTGCTAGAGTGTTTTATCCTCGATTGAAACATGTCGATTGTAGGTCTTATGCATGACTGCCCCGGCATCGATTTTAGGGTTTAGTTTGGCGATTGAAAGCTTAGATTTTGGGGAATAATTTACAAAATACATTTTAGTTAATTTATGGCTCGGAGGAGTCCTTTTATATCTACATTTATTCGCGATACATGGCCATAAGTCACTTTCAGATGAAAGGACACCACAGCACACTTCTGTAAAATATTTTAAAGAACAAATTTGTTTGAAGGATTATTTTATGAGATTAAGGAAAAATCTTATAACCAAAATTTGTGGTGATATTAGAAGAAAAACCAATTCGTAGTGCAATTTGGCTTGCATAAGTGCAAAATCAAATTATAAAATCCATTTTAATTGCCAGTCTAAAATTCTCTCAATCTTTCGAATGGCAAGGAAAGCGAAAATGCACTCGGGCTGTAATTACATTTAACTGCAATTAAAAGTCACAAAAGTTCGGCTTAGTCAGTTTAAAATATGGGAATCTAGTCCGCGCCGCCATGACGACGGCAACGACGACGACGACAACTCGCAGGTCACCTTCCCGCTTCACACTCAGTTGCCTGCTGGCTCTGGGCCATGCCAAGTCAACCATCCAACCGAGCAGCCAAGCAGCCGGAGTTGTGCAATGTCAGCTCCGCCATTTAGCCTTGTCACATTATTTTGCTTATCCCCATAGTCCTAAACTGTGGCAGGACTCCTCCTGCATCCTCTATCCTCTCTCCATCGTCGGATCCTTGGTACTTGGCCTGCTAACTGCTGAATGTTGCCGGCTCTCCTGCTGCTGCTGCAGCTGCTGCTCTTTCTACTCCATCTGATTCCGGCGCTTAGCTCCGTTTTTGGCCCTAATTGTTGGTGTAATCGCTGCTCTGCTGACGGCGGCTTGGTGGCGAACATCCGCCTTTCATTCATTCATGGTTATCCATTTCCCCTGCCGCCTCGAGTTTGGATTTTCGCACGCTCGTCCGCCGGCAGCGTCATCAACGGCGGCCCGAAAATGCGAGTATCTCCGAGTGGCTTGGAGTCATCAGCATTATCAGCCACTAAAGTATATGTATATATATATATTTGGTGGGGTGAACCTTGGAAAGTACACAGGGAAAATCTAACATTTAAGATACCCAAAATATAGATTTTACTTAGAAAAGGAAATAGTTTGAATACTAATAAGTGTATAATTATTAAAAAAAAGTATATAATTACTAATTAACTTAGCCAAGAACACCTTTAAAAATACACATGGCGTATGAGTGATATTACTCATATAATTGATATTACTCATACGCCATGTGGCGAGCTAGAATAACATTAAACTATAAAGGCTTATTTTCTTTAGCTAATTAATTGTAAGTATTTAATAAAGTTGCTTAATATCATAATATTAATATATCATTCACAAGGGCCACCCTAGCACAAACATTATTTAGTTTTCGGTGCATCCTCGCTCAGTTCACTTGAGTTAAGCTAAGTTGGCCTGTGTAGAACATGCCAGCCGTGTGATAGTTGAGCTGGGCTTTACGGATGGCTTCCGTCCGTGGCCATGTCCGCTTTTTTTTCGTTGCTTCTCCAGCTCTAGCTCCAGGTCCAGCTCTGCCCTGCAACGGATGTTCAATTTCCCTTTCTCCCACAGGCTTACATGAATTCCTTTAAATTATTTATTCCAACAGCCGGCCTACAAAGTATTTTAGCTAAATAGCTCAGCGCCATCCATCTCAGTTACTCGATGGATTTACACGAGCACATCGGTGTATATAGTAGTACTGCTCTGCCTTTGTTTCATTTGCATTCGCAACGTATGCAGCAGCAGTTGATAGCCTCAATTATGCCACTTCTACATGGCAGTTCAGCCTTCATCAAGATGTATAAAATATGCAAATGAATCCGGTCTCTCGAATTTTGCAAATTTATGTAAAGTTACTTGTGCACCGACAAGACGCTCTTAAGAGCTTAGGCCCGCCGGGAGCCTTTGTCTCACTGTGCAAGCGAAACTGTTATACTCGAACTGAGGGGAATTCCCGGCAATGGAACGCCAGTGCTGTGAATCTGTGAGCGGCGTTGCACCTGCTGCTGCCGGCTTACTCGAAATAAAATAAAATAAGAAAGAGGATAGCCTTAATATTTAATCTTTCAATTAACAAGTTGGAAGGGTTACAAAAAAAGGGAGACCTCTCTTATTGTCTTTCCATTTACTTGCTGTCTTTTCCTGGCCCTCCTGGCTCTTCCGGCGCTGCTCAGTTCCGTGTTTATTCTCATGCAAATACTTCACACTTATTGCGCCTTGCTGTGGCATCCGTGACATTCGCCGCCCACTTCCGGCGCCCACTCGCTTCGCGCTCTGTGCATAATGCGCCCCGCAGTGATAAAGGGACGAAAGAAGGCAGCAAAGAAAAGGGCGCTGGGGAACCTTTGTTTAAATCTACGCGGAGAAAGCCCCGGGTCTTCTTCCCTGTTCCCCCGGGCCCCCTAGCAATTTGTACGCCTCAGTGCGTGCGCATTTCTGGGCACTTAGGTTTCTATATAGGTGCCCCCAGTCCTCGCAGCTCCTCTGCTCCCCTGTTCCCCTGCTCCCAGGCCATTGCTTAATTTTTGCCTTAACGAACCCGCCGCTCATCTTTTTCAGCTTCCCAGCTCTCCTCTTTTTTCCGTTTTGCCATTGAACATTTTATAAATTGAGACTATTTTGCATTTCTCATTAGGGGAAGGAGCGGGGAGCCGGGCTCGGGGGCCACACCGTTGATGAGTGCAATTAGCAATTTGCATAGTAAAAACTAAAGAAATTTCATTTTTATTTAAATTCCTTTCTTTTCTTTTTCATTTCCCACTTGTCTAGCTTTCCTTTTCCCTGTTTGGAGGCTAGCGAAGTTTTCAAGTGGCAGGCAAAACAATTTTCATAAATAATAAGTGGCCGGCTCTTGGTTAGCCAAGTTAAGTTCAAGTTGAAATCTCGCTGATGTTGTTAGCAATTATGGGGGTAATAAGGAAATCAGCTAAGGTGAGCGCAGTGTGGAGGACATATCCTGTTGTCGCTTTGATTTTATTTCCCATGAAAATAAATAGTATTAGTACGAAAAGTACGTTCACAGCTGTGCCAGGCCACAAAGCTGATTCGAATACAAAGGGTTTCTTCCGGTAAAACTCGCCTCGATAGTATCACATCTCCCCATCAATTGTCACTGTTATTTTATGCATATTTGGACAGGGCCGAGCCCTTGTCATGTCGGTCACGTTGGCGACACTTTTGAATAAATTTACGCACAGATTTCGCCTCTGTGCCGCCTTTCGCTCGGGTTTCACGCCTCCTCTCACATAATGGCATAAATAATGTATTGCTCTACCGGCGGCAGACAGTGCCAGAAGACTCTCGTTAAGCAGCATAATATTCTGTAATTATGGCAACCATTTCGGGCACCGCTCCTGAATCCAGCGTCCTGGAGCCTGCGGCCGCCGGAGTCACGTGTTGCGTTCGTTCCGTTGGCGTTAAAAGTGCCGGCTATGGCCCGTAATTAAACCCGGAGTTCATTTTACAATGCAGCAATGAAATGTGCGAGAACCATGGACCGACCCGCCCGAGTCCCGCACTCCTTTGTAATTATAATAATTAATTTGTTTTCTGTGGCTCGGTTTTGTTCTTAGTGCTAAAGGACTAAATAATATCTGGGCGCTTATTCACCTGTTTCCCTCTCTGCCGGCGTCTTTATGCTTGTTTCTCTTTTAGTTTGAATTAAATTAAGCCCCTTAATGTCGGTTTAAATGCTGCTTATCTTCTTGCTTTATGTTAAACTCTTCTGAGTATTGTTCCATAATCTTGATAAATGTTCACAATAGCCTTAGGCTAGACTTGCGAAATCGTACAAATTTAATTAGTTCTTTAAAGCTGAAATTCATCAGAAGACTGTATTTAGATTTATTTTTTATAAGTAGCACCTTAGACTCTTGTCCTATTAAAAGTTAAAGTCCTTAAAGCTTAGGAAATTCCTATCAATATTATAAAAACGATTCCACTAATCTCTGCTTTAATTATACTTAAATAAAATAAGAACTTTAAATGAAATTGCCCAATTTTAAAGCCAAAACTTTTCGCATTTAGTTTCTCTCTCCCAGCCAGTGCCCAATTTTAAGCTGTGTTTTGAAGCTTTCAAAGTGGAAAGTTGTTACAATTAATAATATCATTATTGCAATCAAAGTGGCCGCATGCCTTGCAATTAAAGGCGTGGCAGCAGCTGGAGGCGAAGGATACGACTCCCTCTATCTGAGAGCCCCTTGGTTCTCGGTCACGTACTGGACGGCCACTGACAAAGTAAACCAAGTTGCCCGATTTGGGCTGAGGACGGCGGTTTGTCTGACAAGGAGACAGGATGTTGCCGTTGCATAAAAACTTGTTAAAATTTAATAATTTATGGCCCTGGCCCAGACAGTGGCTCCGACTCTGGCCAAATACACACGCACACACCCTGCTAGCCGGAGGAGCAGTTGAGCTGAGAAGGCAAGTAATAGACGTCCTAGTCGAGGTTGGATGGTCTTTTTTTCCTTATATATTTCTCGTGGGCTGCAGCATGAAATTGGCTCAAGTTTGTCCAGATAGCCAGGAAACTGAAGTGACAGCAGGAGGAGGAGCAGGAGCAGGAGCAGCAGCAGAAGATTCCCTGCAATTTGGCCGCCTGCTAAAATTGCAAAACACTTCGCCAGACTTACTCCTCGACGACCACGCCCTGGATCTTGTTTATGCAACTTCCAACTAATATGTAGCTGTAATTAAATTTGGTAGATGCCGTCGTTCGACTCCTTGAGTCCTTGAGTTATGGGCCATGCCGGAAGCTTTGCTCACCTGTCGGCCGTTGTCCGCTCTTTGCGCCCGATATAAATTGACTTGGCACAAAGTCGCCGCTGAGTTGGCCCAAAGTCGCGGTGTCAACTACCTTACGTGAGCGCCATTTCAAGTTTTAGCTCCTGCAACTTTTCCCCAAAAGGGCGATGAGGTGTGGTGTCAATGGTTGGTAAACTAATTAGTCGGTGGGACAACAGAGTAGTAAAGTGTAAAGGAGTGTTATAGATACTTTAATTGCTTAAATGTATACGCAATTCCAGGAATGTTAAGATTATACCTTTATTTGAATCATTTCCGAACGCGAAAATTCAGCTATTTGTCCATCTAAAACTGTTGCCACATATATCAACTTTCAGCTTTAAACCGATTCCAACACGAATCCCGAAATAAAGTTGATTTGTCCGGACACTTTTGGCCCCATTGGATGGCATGATTTACTATATTGTCCAGCGAGTGCGGACGCGATGGTAATCCGAAGGATTGGGACCCAGCAGCCGGGCATCCTGCGCATATCCTGCCCGCCCATGGGGCCGAGCGATGCAGCCGGGCATCGAGGTGCAAACGAAACGAGAATGAATTATACCATTTTGTATGGAATCAATTTATGTGAACGGCGGCACCTACGGCGTGCGAGGATTCTCGCCCTCGTCCTGGCCAGCCGCCTCCTCCTCGTTCATTTCCACGCCGCCACGTAGTGTCATCGTTTTCGCTGAGATATGCAAAGCACACAGGACAAAGCGAAAAGGACGAGAGAAATGGCGACAAAAGGAGGGCATCATTCGGTCCCTTAAGAACTTAATTAACTTTTTGTTTCGCCCGTTATTGCCGCCTGGCTCCGACTCCCGGGCATCGGTGGGGGCAACCCTACCCTGGTGGGACCGTAAAAAACATATATCCCACAATATTTAACTGTCACATTGTGCGACTTTTTACGCTTCGGCAGACGCATAAACAAACCGCACTGCGTGCAAAAATATTCTCAATATTGTGACTAGAATACACAGTCTCGCCCTGCCGAAGTATTTAATATGTGAGGACGTGTGCCGAAGGAGCCTGCGGTTTTTGTGCATTTTAATTGTAATCAGTCGGCGGCGAAGAGGGGAGTATTTGAACTGGCTTCTCCTGCAGTCAGATCAGGCTTGCTTAAGCCTTAGCAAATTATTCAGACAGTCAAATATCTGCCGTGTGTGTTTGCCTGTTTACATTTTATTTATTTGTTTATCCCGTGTCCGAGCACACGCTTATCAATCTATGCTGTTCGGCTCTGGCAAATATTTGCCTGGCCAATAGATGGGCGTGCGTGTGTGCGTCCGGCTCTCATCTTGATTAAAAATGTTTATTTAATTGAGACGACGGGTAAATCGATGGCTGGAGGAGCAGCTCCCCCTGCAAATCCCCTGGAGAATGCCGCATTCCGGGCTTTGAACGGAATGCCCTGTGGCCGACCACAAAGTGTCTCAATATTATGAGGTGATTGCCATGTAAATGATGTGCAAAGCCACAATCGATGTATATATATTTTTAATCGCTCTTTAATTGATTTACTCGGTGCGGCAAACGCTTCATATTTGAACCCCTAATTGAATGGGAAATTCTTGAGCAATTAACTCAGGGTTGTGCAGTTTCGGGCTTCTCTGAAAACTCTAATTAAGTGAGATTGCAACAGCTTAATCAAATCGGATTCACTTTAGCCGAAATTCTGCTCGGTTTTAATACAAAGTTAAAAGTGTTGTTAAAGCCATAAATATTTTATTTGTTTTCCAGCATTTTCCGGCAGTTGCCTCTGTGCAAATAGTAGATTGTAATGAATGCCGAGCCACCGCTATAAATAAATGCATATTGGACATGTTCGATTATTATTTCAGGGATCTCCCACAAAACTCGTTGATTATTCCTTTTTGCAGCCATAAACAATCGCATGTTGGTAAGCCCAGTTATAGCCAACGACCCCCTGATCCTTTGGCATCAGGTGCGTGCCGGGACTCTGGTTTTTTCTGCCATTTTTTCAGCACTCTCACCAAGTGACGGGGTTCACACGCTTTTGCCTGGACTCTGGGTCTGGGTTGCACCTGAAACAAGGGGTCAACTATAGAAATGCAAATTCTGATTTCAACCGGATGGCAGTGGATATACCGATGGTTATGCATCGTCTTGGGGAGTCGATACCCCGGCCCCCATGCATATATATATTCGATGCGAGGCGTAAACCAACAGACGGTAAGGCAGAAGGCAAGGAAGCAGAAGGCGAAACTGACGAGTCCGACGAATATGTAAATATTGAACGAGACAATCAAATATGCAACAGTATTTTTCTCCGGTTCCTCCTTGGCAGGACCTCTCTCATTGACAAAAGGGTTGCCTGGCACGTCCCAGGACTACATAAACAACCAAATCTGTCCGTCCGAAGGGGAACTCGGGTGTGGAGAGCTCCTCTTCCTCTGGCTTTCTCTCCATCCTGTTGTTTTTACGGGTTTCCCTTTTTTCCTTGACCCGGGGGCTGGCCCTAAAAGCCTTAAATCAACATGTAGCCCATAGAAATGATAAACGGGAAATACATAATTCATGAGGCCAAAAGCCGGGCTAATGAAAATCAGGGGATCATAACTGCTCACTCCGGCATTCGGCCTAATAGCCTCGATAAAAAGCTGCTGTCGCTGGTTTATCTTATCGGTCTCGAAGGTATTATTGCACCGCAGATCGGCTTACTTGTGTGAACGCCCCATGGGTATTTCAATGAGTTCACAGATGCTTAAAAGTAATTCACTTAGGGAATACACCACCGACCTTGCCTCCCCTCGTCAGTTGCAGGCGGCAGCCCCGCATTATGCATGCACTCGAGAGAGCACACAACACGCGCACAACTTGTAAATAAGCCATGCATTTATGTATATTGTTTTCCCTTCCAGCGAACCGAGTCGAATTATTCTTGTATTATTCGCAAGTTGCTCGCATCTTTAAGCGCTTTTTAAGTGCAGCAGGCTGGGCTTGGATGAGCTCTTGGGACCCATTCGAGGTTTACCAGCAAAGTGCTCGATAGTTGCCACATGCACTTGGCCTAATTCGAACACAATTGGCCCTTGGCAGGGGTGGAATATATTTAAATAAAGGAGCTAAGAGTAACCTTTGAAGATTTGCCTTAAAAAATATATATTTTCACAGCACAAAGCCGAGTAAAATAGGAAAAATATTACATAAATTAACAAAGTAACCATAAGTCCCTTCCTTGTAAGTATATCTTTTCTACAAGGGTTCAAGCTTTTATTTCAAATATGTATTTTCCTACGTATATGTAAACCCAATGATGCTGTTCACTTAACCGAAAGGTAGGAGATAGTGTCGTTCGATTCCCCGTGGAATACTCGACTCAAATACCATTTAAACACTGACATCTAGACATCTCTTCGAATTGAATATGCCAATCTGGAAATCACCTTTCACCTTTCAGAGCCTCCCTGTCCGTCGTCCTGATTTCAACATTCAATTTGCTGAACAGCGGAACAATGAACAATGAACTCGGGGGTTAATAATAGTCCTGGGCTCACACATTGTGTGTGTTCTGCTGGCTCCTTGGCAGTTTGCTTTTGGCAAATGTTTACACGAACTTTCCTAAGTTTGCCCATTCATTGCACCGACTTTGTTGGCGAAGTGCACTTTGCCGGCTTTTTATGTTCAGGAAGCTGTCAATATAGAGGCCAAAACGCGATAAAATATGATACTGGAGCACGGAATGACACAAACACATTCGAGGGAATCCCCTCCATTCCTTATGTTCCCTTCGAGGTAGTATTTCAAGGATTCAATATCCTGTCGACGGAAGATAATGGAAAAGCTGACTTTGTAGACTACACTAGTTTTAGTAGGCAATGAAATTTATATGATTTTCAACTTAAAAGTAAATATTAAGAGCTTAAACCTTCCTTCAATAATGTGTTGTGACTTTAATCAGCAGCTTAAAAATAAACCGTATTAAAAATATACGTTCAGTTTATATGTAATATTAACTAGGATTCTGGGAATGAAAGCTTTTAATTTTCAGTCAGCTAAAATCTGGTAATGCCAATTTATAATTCTTAAATCGTAATCAGCATCAGTTCGAAATAATTACTGAGTATTTATTTCACAACCTGTCGCCGGTTCCCTGTGGTCTGCGCTTAATGGTCATCGATTTTAATGGTCTGCCTTTCGTCCCGCCCTCGCTGTTGTTCTGAAGCTGAGTGAAAAATCACTGCCAGCAGGCCTCATAATTGCCACGCCCCCTTCCAGGCCCATGGAGGGGGACATTTGTCTGTCGCCAGCAGTCGCCGTCGCGGTTCGGCCCACGGGCCAGCGTTGACAAGCCATTTGTCACATTTACACGGCCGCAGGACGAAGGTGGAAGAAGAAGCCTCCACCCTCACACCCACACCTGCTGCCTTCAGGTGTTTCTTCTTCAGGGGGGGCGATGGCATTAAAGCGGAACAGCGGAGCTTAAATCCACGGCTGACCCAGTTGGAGCCACTGCCAAGCCGGGGATTTATGGAAGCGCCTTTGAATCGCTGCCAAATCAATTTGCGGCCAAGTGTTTTCGGGGAAGAATGAACACCACGTGGGCCAAGTAAACAAAGCTTTTCCAGTCAGTATTCCCAATCACATTTTTGGGGCAGAGATTCTTGCAACAGCCCAACACAAACCCACCAAAAAATAAAAGCAGCCAAATGAACCTCGCGAGGAGGCTTCGAGTGGGCCAGCTGGGATCATGGGCCGCTACCTTTCGGCCATACTCCGGCAAGGACAAGGACAAAGACAAGAACAAACCCAAGCCTGAGGCCAAGCCTGGGTTCAAGCCTCCATCCAAGCCTGACACCAAGCCCGATCCCAAGACTACGCCTAAGACCCTGCCCAAGACAGAGCCCAAGAAGGATCTAACAAAGGCAGAGGTTAAGACTCAGGATAAGGTTAAGGGCAAGGGTGCGGGCACGGACAAGGACAAGGGCAAGGGTGCGGGCACGGACAAGGACAAGGGCAAGGGTGCGGGCACGGACAAGGACAAGGGCAAGGAAAGCGGCAAAGGCAACGGCAAGGACGAGGGAGTTTATGGCGAGCCTGACGGTTTCCCCAAGGATTGCACCAAAGTGACCTTGATCAAAGGCGAGGGAGTGGGTCCTGAGCTCATGGACGCCGTCCAGGAAGTGATAAAAGCCGCCAAGGCCCCCATCGAGTGGGATGTCCACGAGGAGTACCAGGCCTCCCCAGACTCCGAGGATGTGGCGCCAGCGCTCCTCGAGAGTCTGCGTAAGAACCGAGTGGGCATCAAGGGACCAGTGGACAGTCGGCACTGGCAGCGCCACATCCGCAAGCAGTTCAACCAGTTCGCCTACGTTTCGGCCTGCAAAAATATCGATGGCTTGGAATCGCCCTATGGCGAGTTCGACGTCCTGATCATCCGGGACCAAATGGAGGGCGACTACTCGGGCATCGAGCACCGAGTCGTGCCCGGAGTGATGCAGACCATTAAGGTGTGCACCACCGAAGGAGCCCAGAGAATAGCGCGCTTCGTGTTTCTCTATGCCACGCTGAACAACCGCAAGAAGATCACGGTGGCCCACAAGGCCAATATCATGAAGATGACGGACGGCAACTTCCTGGAGGCCATGCAGCGTCAGGCGGACGGTTACAAGAACAAGATCAAGTTCGAGGATCGCTACCTGGACACAGTCTGCCTGAACTTGATGATGAAACCGGACCAGGCCGACGTGCTCACCTCCTCCAGCATGTACGGCGACGTGATGCGGGTCATTGCCGGCAGCATGATGGGTGCGCCGGGCATCTGTCCCGGTTTCTCCGTGAGCCCACTGGGCACCCTCTTCGACTGCCGAATGAAGTCGGACCTGGCCAATCCCACGGGTCCCCTGCTCTCCGCCGTCCTGATGCTGCGCCACATAAAGCAGGATAAGTATGCGGATCGCATCGAGTGCGCCATAAGAGGCGTTTACCGGGACACGGACATTCGCACCGAGGACCTCGGCGGGAAGGCCACGGTTTCAGAGTTCGTCGAGGCCGTCTGTGAGCGGTTGGAAGGGGATTGAACGTTGTATTGGAGGATTGGAGAGACAAGTTCTAAATTTTAGTTTGAAGATATAAATAAGAAAAATATTAGAAGAATAAAATTTATGTTGCCATAAGGTTTTACTTAGAATTTTATTTTTAAATATTTTTTTCCCCGCCTTATACATTGTGATAACTAGCTTTAATTTGCCCGGAAACTATCGCCGAACTAAACACATTTATAATATGTAATTACCTCGCATTTAATTCACTCGCTTCGCTGGGGTCATAAAAGTCGCAATTCGCTTGGCTATCGCCGGCAGTCGTATATTTATACAGCCATTCTCCCTGGAGCCCTGCTCCCTGCCACCAGATCTCTGGTGCTTGCCGTGCATTTCGGCAGATTTATGGCCGCCCGGCATTAACCGCCGCAGATGCCAGCTGCAGTTTCCTTCGCCGGTGCCGCTGGTGCTGCCCCATCCTTCCTTTTCGGCTCTTAATTAAGTTGCATTTCGAGTCCTGCCACGTGGCCAGGATCAGAAGGAGCAGGCGGAATGGGCAGGCGAGGTGGCCGGTGCACTTTCTGATAATAAAAGCACATGTTGACATCTGCCCACAGTGTCAGGCGGCCATTATGTACCTATTCGCTGGATGCTGGATGTGGCATGTGGGTTGCTGGCTGCGAATGGCGGTTCCATTGGCTGGCTGGCCTGGGGAGGATCTTTTAGTGCCGCTTAAGCTTTTTACACATTTTCGTTTATGGTTGCTGCCATTTCGCTGCTTCGCTTCCTCCTCCCGGGACGTGCTGTCAAGGCTGTGCCTATTAGTCCTTGGCCGAAGGATGCCTTGTTGTTCTTGGAGCATCTCTTTGTTTCCCTCAAATTGGAATGCCATAAAAGTGCGGAGGTATGTGTCTGTATGTGTGCTTGCTTATTTAAAAATCATCTCATGGAAAAGTCTGAGAAAAAGAGCAGCTTATTCCTTCTGTCACTGGGCGCTCTTCCATTTGAGCCCTGGCCTGGCCCTTATCCTCTTCGCTTTTCGCCCAGCCTTTCAGCCTTCGCCCCTTTTTTCCCTTACGCCATGGCGCCCTTTTCGTATCTGGTGTTTGTCTGCGTCGACTTCCGTTTCCGGTTGCACGCCACTGCCATTGTTTCTGGCCTTGCCTTCGCCCCTATTTTTTATGACTTCTGGCACACACGAGTCCCCTGCCCCTCCCTTGCACGTTTTGTGCCTTTTGTTTTCTGTTGACTTTTGATGAATTTTTATTAAAAGCAAATGGGCAATGCACCAAAATGGAAATACGAATCAAAATCCAAAAACGGCCAACAGCAGCAGCAGCAGTACAACGTGCTCTTGAACGAAAATGTCGATTCAATTTGTGGTCCATGCATTCGAAAACGAATGCAAAATTAAAGACAAAACCCAGACCAGACTGGGTGTTCCCTTAGACTCCCTGACTCTGTTCTCTCGGCCTGGGATTGCAGTAATTTAATAACAGAATTGGGCCCAATAAATGTCTGCCTGTGGGGCACTCTTTATTTATTTCTCTGTTTTTCGATTGTGCAACCTTTGACCTTCTCGGACCTTCGGCTCAAACTCCAGTCAGTTGGAAGTTTGTTTGTTTCCTGTCAAAGCAACGAACTGAGAATAGGAAACTGAAATTGACTTGCCCTTGGACCCTTACCAAATAGCTGAAAACTTCAGTAAATTAAGGCTGGACGGCACAATTAACCCCTTGAAATCGCTGACAGTTGCCAGGCAGCCAACTGCTTTGGTAATTCGGCCCCGCGGGCATCATTTGCACATTGCCCCTCGCTGATAAGGATGATCGGTGGGCGGCTGTCGGGTTGTCCTGCGACCTTGTGAGAGTTTGAAGTGATTTGATTTAATCATCGACGCGTAGGCCAGGACAACGAGTGGCAATGAATTATTCATTGGGGCGCTTAACAACCTAAATTGCCTTGGGTGGCGGTCCTTCTGGGAACTGTCTCAGAAGTTTATCACGCTTCCAAGTAAAATTTAAATCTCGGCTTTTTAATTGACTTATCAAATCTGTTAGTCGAATTATAAATGAGACACGATCGGGTGGGGTTTTTAAGTAGATAAAGGAAGGTTGGGATATGTATTTAGGGATAATTACCAAAACAAAATTGTCATTAAAGATAAAAACCTATGGATACCTTAAAAATTTAACTTAAAATTTAATTTACTTCATATAGTTTGCTTATTAATTGAAACCTTAAAGTAACTTTCACTTGATTTTTAGTATTTTAGATATATTTAGAACATTTTAAGTCCTTGTCGGGACCATAACAATTGAATTAACCGCACCCTTGGTGCACTTAGCTGTGTTCCTTGTTTCGCCTCGAGCAGAGTCATAAGCCAATAGCAAACATTTGCGACATTAGCGCAGGACATTTTTACCTGCTCCTGTTACTGCTGCTGCTGCTGAAAGCGAAAACAGAAACACAAAACAGGGAAGCTGAAATGGCTCTGCGATGATACATGGCTGGCAGCAATGCAATTAAGAATGCCACCGACAGCAGGATAGCCCTCTCTCTCCCCTCGGACCAACTGAAAATTCCTGTGAAATCCTCCATGAAATGCTCCAGAAATCCCCCCGAAGTCCCCCCAAGGCTGGAGCTGCATGCAACCGAATTGAGCCGAGTAGAGAGCATGTAATAAACAATGCCAAATAGCGCTTTCGAGTTGACAGCGGAACACTAAAGCGGTAATTGCATGTAAACATCGTTTGTGAGCGGTGGCTGTGGCGGTGCACTGCCTGCGGCGGTGGCATAATTAGTGAGTGTGTGAGTGATTAAAGCCAACTGCACGGTGGAATTTTCCCGAAAGTGGATTTCAAAGATTAGAAAAATACGAAATATAGGAATATAGAAATAAGTCCAGCTAACACTAAGCTAACATTCAAAGCTTAGTCGCTATTTAAAGTTAAGACAGGTTCCTATTTCTTAGATTTCTGACCTAACTCCGTTTACTTAAGATGAAACTGTGTTAAATTTCAATTTGCACAGGTATCTGTAGACCTTAATCACCAATTTAATTTGAAATAATTCCAATTCATCCACGGTTCACAGTGCTAGAAGGGTTCTGGTGTCATCGACCTTCGGTGGTTGGCTGTGCGTCCTCTGCAGATAAAGACTTTGGCGTCCACGTCACTCAGCCGGAGTAATCGGAGCCCCCCAGTACCGTTGTTATCCATCCCAGAGTGTCCGTCAATCAAACGATTGCCAATGGCCTGTCGAGTCGAAAGTCTTGAGTACATTCACCAGGCGTCGAAGTCAGGACTGGTCGGTCTTCGAGCAGGTTGCAGATTGGATGCGATGGCTGTCCCGTTGTCTGTGAGCAAAACTAAGCCCGAACACCAACTCGTGCGTAAGGTCAATGTCAATCACAATTGAAAGGTCTTCAGACAGTCAGAAGCGATAGTTTTAATGAGTTTACTGGTGAAATATGTAGTGCAGCAAGAAAGGATTAATTAAATAAGTGAATATGTAAGGAAACAAAAGGATTTCCATATAAGATCGAAACGTTTTCTGGGCGTGTCTCTGAAACTTAAGTATCAGTTTCTGGCAACACAGAATAATGTAATAGATTCCAGCCAGCAAGCTGCAAAGCCGAGAAGGAAGCCAGCGATTTGAACAATCTGCCACAGAATTCATGGAGGCGCCTCCCGGCTCACCAAGCTGGAAAGATGTCCTGTGGGCGTGGACAATGGCAGCAGCAGGCCCTCAGCTCGGCGCAACGATTGTGTTTATGTTTATGCGCGTTTATTTACGACTTAAAATTTGAATAATTTACGATGGCGACGACGGCCGGCCAAGAATGCAGCGAAGAGAGATGGCTGAATGTGTGGCCGAAACAGCAAGGACTCGCAGGACACTCCAGTTTCAAGCTCCCAGCTATCCACTCCCACTTCCCCCAAACCCAGCAACAGAACAGGACGTGGAACATTGAATTTGCTTGACCAAAAACTACGGCTCCGGGAAATTTCGTCCGGTCATCCGAGCTGCGCATAACCCTTGGCCAAATCGAGCAGATTGCCAATGTGCAGCGCCGGAAACAGCGGTTGCGATAGCGTTGAACGCCACCGGAAACACAAAATGCCGCTATCGACCGGAAGGTAAATTATTGCAGCATCGGACTGCCCGACATTTTCATTTTCATTTTCATAACCGTAAATTGTTGCATTTGGCGCGGTGGCAGTTGCCATGACAAAAGGTGTTTATATATATACGAGCAGGGATCAAGGGCTGGCAATTTTCGCACGGAAATTGACCATTATGCGGGCTGTTGAAACCGGAAATGCGGTGAAAGTCCTATTTCAAGTACTTGTACTTCATTAAATGGCACTTTCATTCCATTTAATGGGTGGTAACATTAACTGTAGGTATTTATTTAGTTGCATTTAAAATGTTTCGGGGCTGTAATCTTATTGATTGGCCGATGACTTTCTGTAACTCAAAGTAATTTTTATAGTATTTTGTGTATCTAATTAAATCTTTATTTCACATTGTGTGTATAAAATATAATAAAATATAGTAACTCTTTGTTATCTCGCTCGGCTGTTGGATAAGCTGATTTCTGATACGAGTTTTATCTTATCCCAGCTAAAGGTATTTCGATTTAATTAAAACTCACAGACAGTATTAAATACTTAAGTCTCTTCCCTTTAAAAAGACTATAAAAATGTTAATTAATTTATAAACCAACTTTCATAAGCTGATCAGAACTCTTTTAAATAATCTACTGATATTATTTGTACTCCAATAAATTCTAATAAAAAAAAACACAATTGTTTGACTATTATCAAATTCAATTTTTAATTAACACCGTATAACGGTATAGCGAACATACACCTTGAGACAAAGACTACAGTTTTCTGGGCATTATGTTAAGGACAGGTAACTCAATTGTAAAATTATTAAATATTATTAATTATTTAAGGCGGGGTTCTTTTCTTGATAACCTATTTTTTGGTTTCCTCGAATACCTGGCGTGCCAGGCTTCTCATGACCTTGCCGTTGGCGTTCTTGGGGAACTTGTCCACAAAGATGACGCCGGCATTCAAGTGCTTGTACTCCACCACCAGTTTCTGGGCCACGTGCTCGCTGATCTTCTCGGCACTGATATCGGCACCCTCCTTCTTGATGATCAAAGCTCCGGCGGCGTCACCATATCGCTCATCCCGGACACCCACGACGCAGACATGCTTCACCTCCGGCAGCTCGGCGATCACCTGCTCGATTTCATTGGGCCAGTAGTGCTTGGACTTGTACTTCAGCAGGTCCTTCTTGCGGTCCACCAGATACAGGTTGTTGTCCTCGTCAAAGTAGCCCAGGTCGCCCAGGTTGATCCACCCATTCTGAAGAGTGGTTGCCGTGTCCTCCGGATTCGCCAGGTAACCCTCCCACTTGAGCCCTATGTCGATGAGCACCTCACCCGTCTGATTCACGCCCAGCTGCTGTCCGTTCTCGTCAAGGATCTTTATCTTCATTCCAGGGGCCAGTCGACCCACCGCACACTCCAGCGACTGGTCGCAGTTGACGGTCACCACGCCGGTTTCGGTGGTACCGTAGGAGAACATGACGTAGCAGTGGGGCATCAGTTCCTGGGCGCGACGGAGCAGAGCCAGCGAAATCCAGCCACCGATAACGAAGGATATATTCAGGCTCTGCAGGCACTCCGGAGTGGCCAGGGGACTGGTGTACAGCTCGTAGGCCTGCCACGGAGCCATGGCTATACAGGTCACCTTGTACTTGGACACTATGCTGACGGCGGTCTCTGCGCTGAAGGGCTTGCTGGACAGGATGCGGGTGAAGCCGCAAATGAGATTCATGACGGTAATCGAAAATCCAGTCATCCAGTCAATGGTGGCACTGGTGTACAGCACATCGGTGCTGATGCACAGCCTGGTAAGAGGATTATTTGGTTTAGGATTGTTAACGAGAAAGTGCAATCCCTGACACTCACGAGTTGGTTGAGGCTACGTGGCGGTGGGAGAGAGCCACGGCCTTGGGCAGGCCAGAAGTTCCGGATGAGCACAGAACCACGGCGATTTGGTCACCACTTTTGGCCAGGGCAGCGGGTCTAAAGGTGATTAGATTAATAAGTTAAATATAATTCTTATTATATTAAATTTCCTCAGAACTTACACATAGATCTTTTCGGCGGGATGAGGCTTTACTAGATCCTCAATGCTCGTTACACCCTCCACGCGACCTGTCAGCGTGATCAGCTTTGGCGACCACTCCTGGGTGATCTCCTTGATCTTGTCGTAGTCCGCACCATCGATGAACATGATCTTGGGCTTGGTCACCACATAGAGGCCCTTGATGATGGCCGGCTCCCGGGAGTAGTTGACGGCATGGAAGGGCGTGGCTTGGAAGAAGCAGGCGGTGGCCAGGGGAATCACATAGGTGTTGGAGTTGGCGCAAATGCCGACCCTATCCTCTTGGGTCAGGCCCTCGCTCTTCAAGTACAGGGCAATCCGAGTGGCGTAGGCCAGCATGTCGGCGTTGGTCAGCACGGTGCCATCGTCGTCGTTGATCTACTTTTATATAATCGAGCTCATCAGACCCTGTGGCTCCTCTGCCTGGGAGGTTGCTCCAGCGGCACTTACCTGAATCACATTGGTGGGCCAGCACTTCAGCGAGTTGAAGATGACCTGGCCAACGGAGGTGTTGGGATCAAACAGCGTGGCCCGCGGAGCGCCGCTCCAGATTTTTGTCTCCTTGTTGTAGAAGGTGGGGAATATTGCCTTGGTCGGCATTTTGCTAGTCCAGTTTGAATTCGCTTCTGAGCTCCCATTGCCAATGCCATTGTCTTTTTATACCGCCTGGAGTCCATCCGTTTATCATATCAATTTCGCACTTAACCGAAAATCCGACGAAACAGAGTCCAAAGTTTATCCACAACTGGAAGCCAGATTAGCTGAAAATTCTTAGTACTCACTCTATGGGGTGGCAACATCAGCTGATGTTTGTTATGATGGGCTCCCCTAATCTCCACACAGCACTTATTTTTAATTTCCGTTCCAAATGGGAGTGACTTCCGTATTTTAAAGCGACTTGGCAACGGAGCGTTCCGGGAACCCCTTCGAAAGGTGAGTGATTAAGCAATGAGTAGGTCGGGAATTGCTCCATGTGGGGTCTTTTACACTAGAAGAAATTGTTTTTTGTTAATTTGATTTAAGTCTTTGATAAAATGATTAATTTAATAAAATAGTTTTCTTAGAAGGCCTCTCGATTCTTGTTCTTATTTATCCATATGCTTAGCAACCTTGATATTTATATATTATAAATAATCAAGTAATCGTCAAGTAATGTTCTTTCATAAGGTGTATTGTTAATATCAAATACAAGTTCGAAAGTCATTCAGAAATTTAAGAAAAAAGTTAGATATTAGAGGAAATATAACACCCACTTTCTGCTTCGAACAAAAGATGAAGTATTTAATTTTAAATTTTAGTCGGCCCAGGACTATGGGCGCCTCTGCTATACTGCCATTTCTACTCTACTGAACTGAAAAATTTAAAGTGCGCAAAGTGCAATTTCTGCATTGCTATTTAAGCCATGTTCATTCCATGTATGCACTTTAATTTTACCCCGTGCTGCTTTCAAATCGCTCTGCAAACTAGTTGGCCTTTTTAAGTGAACTCCCCGCTGCAGCAGCATTTTATTATTCTTGCAATATTTTTGGGGGCCAAAGCCACGCCCTGTTGCGCCATTTGCATTGTGTGTGTGCGGGTGCCACCTCCGAAAGTTGGCGGGAGTTCAGCTGCATGCATATATTAACATGAAATTACAGACAGAAAACGGGCAAAAGGCTGGCGAAATGGCTTAAAGAGTTCCTGAATTTGTTTTGGGCGCAAATGCAGAGAATTCAGAGAGTGCAGCCGACAAGATGCTCCCGATTGGCATGCAAATGGAACGGGGGTCACTTCCGGTTGCAGCATCTTAAAGCTTTAAGTCCTCAGAACTGCACAGCAGCCGGATGCACATGCCTCGGCACTCGGGGCGAATTGATTGGCGGTTTTCGGGACGTCCGTTCTGGCGGCTTCCCTCAAAGTCGGTCGCTTTGCCCACTCAGGCGTGACAGAAGCCGTCAGTTAATAATGCGCATTATAATGAGACGACCACACCCCGAGTGCATCCAACTCCCCAGGTCTCGCCGGATCACACCGCAAACTTGTCGGATTGATGGGATACCCCGATAGCCCCATATGCCAGCCATCTTAGTCATCGCGGGACCGGTGCCAGCTAATTAATTAACATCCACCGAGTGCGACCGGTTGCATAATTGAATAAACAGTCGATGCCTGATAGGAAAAATACTATAATGCCGGAACTTATCTGCTTACGGCACTATTTCTGAATGAATATATATGGACGTGGAACTGATAACTGGATAACTCTAGACTGGTGATAACTGGAAAATCTGGATAACTGAAATGTTCAACTAATTGAGTTATTTGGCTGATAGGCAAAGGAAGAGCGTTTTTGCTTTTAACAGTGCCTGAGGATAGTTTTGTCCCTAATTAGAGAGCTTTTTAGCAAATTAAATGTATTAACAGTGTAATTTACGTCTTTTAAACAGCATTGTTAAGGCTGAAGGTAAGTTTATTTTTCTTTAAAATTTGGGTGATATGGAATCCCGTTTCATTTCTTTGTAAAATTTGAGCATAAATGGATTTATAATCTCCCAACAATTTATATTATTAATTTGATTAATTTCTTCTTCAAATAAAATATATTTTAATCATATTCATCAAATGCTCGATCTCATTTTCCCCGCTCTCTGACTTCACGTCACTTTTTGTCGCCGCGGCCTGCGGTCATCGTCCCTGACCTTAGACACACACAGACCAAGGGCTGCAAAAAGCAAACCAAAACCAAAACCAAAATAAAAAAAGCCGAAAAAGAATCACAGTTGAATTTGCGTTCGGGCGTTATCACGCTTATCACACTTGTTGGTGCTCCGCCACGTGTTCGATGTCTTTCGGGCCGCGCAACTGTCATAAATCTTGCATACGCCCCGTGGGCATGCGCGGGCGCTGTTCCGTTGCCGAAGCGTTCCCCAGAACATCGCGCCATTCATGAATCCCGGCGATGTTTCCTGGCCGAAGACTCAGGACCGAGGAGGATGCTGCTGCCGCTGCCGCTGCTGCTGCTGCCAAGGACTGGACCGGGCCAACAGTCTGCTGTCTGGGGACTTGGCTAAGTTCAGACAGTTTGCGGTGATTCCTTCGACGAGGCGGTTGCAAGCACGGCTCACGAGCGGCTCGTCCTATCGCGGGGTTAACTGGGGGAGAAGACGCCGAAAAATACTCGAATGCAGGCTGGACGACGACGACCAATGACCACGAATTAGCCACAGTTAAGGGCTCTAACGCATTGCCGAACTAGCTGGCCGGAGTCCGTATCCGTAGTCTGTGCGGCTGGAGTTGGCGAAAGTTTCGCTCAAGTGTTGTTAAGTGCCGCAAAGTTTGCCGTGATAGTTAAGTGCGCTCTCGTAACTGAAACTCGGCCGCTTCGGGTTGCCTCACACGTTGGCATTTTCCGCACTCGCAAGTTTTTTAGGCCCGGACTGCCTGTCAAAATGTTTTGGCCCCAACTTTTTGCCCTGCTACTGCTGCCCCTGCTGGGCCCCCACAACAATTGAAGTTTTGACAACGAAATTTAGTTAAGCCGCGGTTTCATATATTTTTTTCTGGCTCGGCCTAGCCCAGCGTGGAGGTCGCGGTAAAAAATAGTTTCGAACTTTTTGCAGGCTCTCGATCCTTGTTTGGTTAACTACGTGTACGCGAGCAAAGTGAACAGATTGAACGTGTGATGTGAATGGTAAGTGCAGCAGATGCAGTTCAATTTCCGGGAAAAATTCCGCATTTTTCTCAGGTTTCCCTCTCAAAAATACAACACAAAAAATGTTGAAAATACAGTTTGCTCTTCGTCAAAACTGATTGGCATTGTGCGAAAAGAAAAGGAATTTTGTGTATCGAAAGAAGGAAAAGAAAATAACATGCTGGATCAAATTGCACGGCTCTTAGTGTGCCAAAAAGCATTTTTCTTGAATTAAGATTGAATGTAGGTAAATTGAAAAAGAAAAGTTCTACATTTCTGCAATAAAATGGTTTTAATTGTGACACAACACAAAGAAATAGTCGAAATTATTGACAGAGGTTAAAGCTGTAAAACTTTATATTTATAATTTGAGTATTTATTGTTAACTCGGACATTCAGTATCTTAATGCTCTTTCCCTTAGTGCCTCCCTTAATAAATTTCTTATTTCCATCATAAATTCCATTTGATTTCCTACTTCCCCCCAGTTTCCTGGCCAAGTCCAATTATGTTTGCTAGCAACTGGCCAAAACCCTAATTGCCATTGAGCCAAAGCCAACCGAAAACCGAAATTTTCAAAGACCTGACAGCTTCTCTGTGCGGTCCTTTGTTGGGCATTTGCATGTACCTTTGGCAGAATGTGTTATACTTGGGGTAATTGCTACTTTACTGCAGCTTCGTGTCCCCATTACTAAATGGACACGAGGAGCCCCCAAAAAGGAGTCCCAAAGGGTCCGACCCACATTGGGCATCCATCGGCATCCGCTGGCTCTCCCAGGCGCATAAATATGCTCACTGTTTTGGGCAGGGACACATTACAATACCCGAGAATGTGCGTGTCGCATCTATAATTAAGTGAATATAAAGCATGCCGGGGGGCATGGCACGACACACAAGGAGGCATTCCATGCTCCCACACATCCTGCGAAACATTTGCACCAGAAATTGAACATGCCGTCCTGGTCGTCCTGGTCGCGGAGAATGCCCTTAGTTATCTGTGAGTGGCATTTGCCAAAGACGGACGCATCTCATTCCGGCTGAAAGGGTATGCAATCAGACACTCCATGGAGGCATTTTTGATCTCTCACCTTCTTCTAAGGATGTGTTCACTGAGGGAAATGTTTTATAGAGTATTAAAAAGGGGTTTCTGGACAGCATGCTCTTTTCAGACCTTGTTTTTTAGCCCTCTGGTAAATAGCACAGAATTTTAATAAATTTCAAACACTAGAAGTTAATTTTATTGAATTTTCTGAAAAATTTCAATTGGTTTTCGACAAATCCTATACTACTCTTCTTTCTTTTTGGAATTCCCCAAAGATTGCAATTGATTTTGGCGGTGCCCGTGTGCTTTCAACCATCACCTGTAACCAATGTTTCGCTTGGCCTGTACAGACTCTGCCGTCTGGTATTTTTGAAATATTTCCTCGAAATGTCAATACCGACATTCTCCCTTCCATGTCGGCCAAAACCTCAAAGGGACCCGACCCGCTTCCAGGAACAAACATGAGGTATCGGAATTGGACCATATAAATGCGGACAAAGCCACACGTAGCACAACACACATGGCCAACAGCAGGCTTGGCAAGTCAATTAAATTAGCCGTAATATACGGCAAATGTTTGCCTAGTTACTGTTGCTTCTCCGCCACCAGACTCGGACTCCGCCTCCGCCTTCGCCACCGCCTTGCCCCTGCATCTGGCATTGTCCTTGTTTGCTCTTGGCTGCTCATGAGTAATATGCACACATAATTATGAAAAATACACAAAGCACTTGGCCGAACTACAGTGGAGTCTGGCTGAGATCAACACTGTTTAAATCGATGTCGAGTCCTGCTCCTGTTTATCTTTCCATCTGGGCTGCACAGTCCATCGTCTGCGGAAGTCCTGCCTTGAAACAACAACAATACATCTGGCCAAAAACATCCACCGCCGCAGGGCAAATAAAATAATTACCGCCCGGGCAGTAAACACACAATTTTACTGGTAATAAATTTTGCAGACTCTTGAATATAATTTACGTCCAACGGCCCATTTAACACTGATGCACTGCGTCATCTGGGGCGAAATTAACCAACGATTGAGTTTCTTAGCCGAGATAATTATCTCAAAGGATGTCTGATTAATGGAACACATCAACCTGGCTGCTCTCTAATATAAACCGGAATGCATTCACCTCAAAAAGGATGGTTGTCTAGTAATTTGAACCCCGGGGCAATCGGAATATTTGCAAGAGTCTGTAAGCCATTGAAACATTTGCAGAGATCTGCCAACGATAATTCTCTTCAAGTAGCTTGGATCCGTTGGTATCTGTGAAATACTTTCTAGAACACCAGAAAAAGGGAGAAAAAAAGAAACAAAACACTTACGTAAAGAACAAAATCTGCGATAAATCCACAGAAAGCCGAAAGGAAAAAAATACGAAAATATACGAATGAGACCATGAAAATTATGGGCAGCAATATTTTTGCTAGCTGGTTTTGGCCCGTTTTGTTGCCACTGCCATTTCTGTGGCCTAGACGACGACGACGACGCACACAAGGCAAAAGGCACAAGGCACGAGCTTAAATAAATAAAATAAATCAAAAATGTAAATCAACACTCAAACGTCGTATATCTATATACGTACGGATGCGGCTGGGATAATAATTTGCACACACAGACAGGATCTGGATATAGTAGTTGATGGCGGGATATATGGATATCTGGATGTATGTGGAGTAGGAGGGCAGACTCTACTCTCATTAAACTCGCCTCGACAGTGTGTGTGTGCAGTCGTCCGTTGACTCTGCCATTCCCTGTGTGTGGTTTGTCATTTGGTGTCGGTCTGTAATGAAAGAAATCATGACAAAGCATTCATTTATGGCCCAAGGAATTGTTTGGATTTCGAGTGTCAAAGAAAATATTAAATTATCCAGGGCACACAAAAGGTTCTAACGAAGCATTTATGTTGTTTTATTTATTATTTCTCTGTCGGCTGCCCTCGCAGCAATATTGAGCAATAAATGAATCATTTACAAAATAAAATTCATGACTGCCCGAAATCAAATGGTGCTCACAGCTTTCTAATGTAATTGAGACCGAGACGCTGACAAAAATCAAATCGAAACAATGGACTCTACCAATTATTTGTGTATATTTGCTTTAAAACTACTCGCTTTTTTGCTAGAAATTGCCTCTGGAATATTCAATTAAAACGTTTCCTTTCTTATGTCCTGTTTGCTGACTCTGGGCGGACATTGGAAGCCCTTTGACGAGTCTTAAACGGATCGGAGTCTTTACTAAGGAACACTCGGTTGTCCCAGCACTTTATGTAGTTCCGTTCCGTCATTTTGTGTGGGCCAGCCAGCCCGCAGCAATGTCCTGCCGCCACCTCTTCGTCTCATTTGACTAACTGAAACGTGACACAGGTTCCATGCTCCTTCCTCCGCTGGCCACCAGCCTGTCTGCCCGTGTCCAGTCCCTCGTCAGGGATCCGGAGGAGAACGGCTGTCTGCCTGCCTGCATCGGCACATTTCTTGCCAGACTCCTTGCTGGGATCCTTCTTCTTACAGCTGTTTATAATTCCGGGAGGAATCCACTTCATTTTTATCAGCATCATCACGGCATCTTGCATTTTTGAAATGAAATTGTCGTTCCATTTCTTTTGCCGCCTCACTCATCGTCGCCATCAGCATCTTTAATTCCATTGCGCCCTCGTATTTTTTGTGTCTTCTTATTTTATTTTTCATTTTCATTTCTACCTTTTGGCAGCGGCTTGTCATTCAATTTGACGCCACATTAATTCACTGCTTTTTGCTCCTTTTCGGTCAGTTCATATTTGCATACTTTCTCCTTTTAATTGCTTCGTTATGCGACGTGCTTGTATTTCCGCTGTGCGTGTCCCACCCGGCGTATACGCAATGTCACAAGCTGGAGCTCGACTGGCCAGCTGCCCGCCTGTTCGGGGAGCCGAAATAAAGTTCGTCTCAAGTTGATATCCCATAGGTAATTAGTACGTAATCAGCCAAAAGTTTCAGCACTCCCAGTTGTGCATTTTCCCAATTTAAGCGTCGCTTAAAGTACGTTTGAATGGATGATTGAGCACACGAAAAAATGAGGTTGAGCTATAAAATAAAAGCCAACTGAAGCGGGGTTCTATAAGAAGATCTAAGCTTAAGCAATTGAAAATGTATACCTTAAAAAGGTCTTAGAGGATAAACCCTAATTCCTTAAATATATTTTGAGTTTATTTTGCTTCCTGAATACAAATAGTTTGGGATGTGTAAATCTTAAAGAAATGTGACTTTCCCCCTAGAGAAAACGCCATAAATTAATACGTAAATCATTTTTTAAGTCATATTTTGATTATTATTTTAAATTCTTCATTTACTGAGTCTTTTTGGCTAATTTAAAAAAGACTTGATCGTTTTTCACAGTGCAAATGCTGTGGAAATAGTTTCATTCTCCACTTACCACTTGCACTTTGAAGTGGAACTTTGGCTGGCACGCTTCCGGATCCGTTCCCCTGCCCCACTTCCCATTTCCCCACTTCACAGCCTCCTGTTTCATCGGTCATTTTGCACAGTTTTCGGGGTTGGCCTCTATTGTTTTGATTTCCGCTGTGGTGGTTGCCCGAGTGGTTCACGTCCTCGTCCACGACCATGTCGATGTCGATGTTTTGGGTTTCGGAGCGGCGAGGCGAACCGAGGCGAACCGAGGCGAGGCAGGGCGAGGCGAGGCGGAGGCCCGTGTGATGCTTCAATGGCAAACAATAATAAGCGCCTTCTGCATCTTGTTTGGCCGTTGTCCTCCATTCATCCGTCGCTTTGTGTCCAAGGGAATTGAGAATGAAGTCCAATGGCATGGATTGAGAGCTCCATTGCCAAGGGGATAGCTGGGGACACCGCAAAATCGAGCTGTGCAGGTTTCTGTTTGCCTTTGGGCGCTGGTTAAATTGGGCAGACAAATGTTTTAGCAACGTTGTCCCAGGTCCTTTATCGTTACCAGTTTATCAGCCAATGACTGCAGCTTAAGTCCTGCAATTTCACTCTTTTTCTACAAAACCTCTGGGAGTCCTTCCACTGACATGGGCTAATGCTAAAACCAAATTATTTCCAATTCAGCTTGTACCCGAGAATACTTATTTTTTTGGCAAATGAAACCCCAACGAACCCGACAACGCCTGGTAGTTAGTCAAATTCAATGACCTTTCGCAGTATATATTTGTACATGTTCCTCCTAAATTGTTATTCGTTTTTGTATATCTCTGAATGCGTGTGGGCTGCCCCGAACTAATTTTTTTGTTTGCCATAATTTATTTGGACTTGGCCGGAGTTTTCAGTTTTTCCATTTACAAAGTATGTCTATGACACATTTCAGGGCATTTTCCGGCTGGGTTCGCTGTGCTGTTTTCTTCGGCTTTCACCATTTTGCTTCCAAATAATATATATAGTGTATATATGCAACTTTATGAAAAGGGAAAGAGACTGAGAGAGGGTGAGGCGGTAAAACAACTATTTGGCACGTTATTCGGTTAGACTTTTCTATTATTTTTGCAAATTTTATTTCGGGCCAGAACTTGGCAAGCAAAATTGTCGACAGCCGTCTAAGTGATTTTGTTTGCTGGAGAGAAAACCGGAGCTGACCATGCACTTGGCAAACAGTCCGCCGGACTTTCATTCGCTCAATAGTCATTGGGGAGCTGGTGCTCCGACTTGGAACCCGGATCCCGCATTGATTGCTGCTCCATGGCCTATTATACTTAAGTGCTTATCATAATTTGTGTGTGTAGTCTGAGGTCTCAAGTCTCAAGCCAAGGCCCACGCTGCCGGGCCGTGTAATTCCTCTCCTCTGTCGTGCATAAGTCGCCTTAGCGTCGACGGCGGGAATTCCCCGGAGGATCGGGGGAAATGGATTCTGCAGGGCCGGAATAGAAGTCGGAGTGGAAAGCCGAGAAGAAACAAAGAGCACAGGAAAAGAATGAGAAATGTAATACACTTTAAGGCACTTGGGACACGAGTCTCCCCCGGCCTCACTGCTTTTTAAAGACACTTTAACTTTTATGATTCCATATTTCATACTTGTTCCGAGCCATTTATTCGCATATTGACGCCAACGGCGATTTGTTAGCTTAATAGGATTTATATTTGAATTACTTTTTTCGTTTTTTTTTGATACAGTTTTGAGGGGCAGGGAAATCCACTTTAATTAGCGGCAGCGGAAATGATTTATTGATTGGTCCCGGCAAGGGCAATGGCAACCATTTTTGAATAAAAACAAATATTAAAGCCAAGTTCTAAAAAAAAAAAATTATGTAAAGCTAATATAAAGCTGTTTGAATATTAAATATTGATACAAAATATTCTGCGGTTGTTTATTATTATTCTTCCTAATTTTGAAAAACTATAAAGTTTCCCTTTAAAAACGTTATAATAATAAAAAGAGCAGCAATTTAATTTTAATTTTTTATTTAGCAAAAAAGGTACAAATTTAGTGAAAAGGATTAAGGACTTAGCAATAAAAGCTTTGACAACTTAGGCATTCTATGGCAGCAATAAAAATCAAACCATTTCTAGGCTCAATCAATTTTCAATGAACTTTTTCGGTTGAATCAATTTCCGCTAAAGCATATTTAATTTGTCCATACTGGCGTGCGTTTTGATATATATTTTTAGGTCGCTGCATTAAATTAAATAAAAATCAGCTCAGAAATCCTTTTAAAGTGGCATTGAATCCGTTTTCATACCGCAAAGCCATTTTGTGGGATTTTCAATGTCCCCAAAACAGCTCAAACCGAACCCAAAAATGAACTTTTAGTAGCGAAATTCGGCTCGAAACCTACCCGCAACAAGCTCAGCGGTGATGGCTATTTCGGATTACTGTCTCCACGTTTTTCCTCCTCTTTTTTATTTCTTTTCAGTTCTTTTCCATCCCGTCACCTTATCGTCCTCGTTTCTGGTTTCTCGCTTAAGCGATTTGGTATTTGCTTTGTTTATCTCTTGTTTCACAGCCTTAGTGTCCCTTACTTCAACTTTAAGGATATTATCCGTCCGAATCCTTTGTTCGGTTTTTTTTTATTTTACTTTATAATAAGCAAAGATTCCAGACGACGTCGAAGTATTGAATGAAATCGGTGGGATGTATTTCTTGAGTTAATATTATTTTTTCTTCAATTTGTTGTCCTCTTTCACCAAAGTTCGGGGCTGATTTATTTTCACATTTTATTCAGCAGTTTCTCATACTTATCGAGTCTTTTTTCACTCTTTTAATGCCTCCCTCGCTGTTTTTTTTTTTTGCTATCAAAAAATTCCATTAGCCGAAGTCTGGATAAAGTTCGAGGCACATTGATTGCATTTGTGCAGTTTATATCTCGGGGCATGGTTCAATATTTGATTTCCTCAATTTTATTATTTATTCTAATTTATTTGCGATCCTAATCTCAACGCAAACATGCAAAATAAATTCGGATTGATTCGAAAGTGAAATGGCCGAAGTTTTTCACATCTTAACTTCGCACTTACGTGCCACAGGATTTAAGTATTGAAATCGGATTAAAGGGCTATAAAGTGGGCTGCGATGATGGGTGTGTCGAGGGTTGTCACCACAAATGCCAAAGCCAAACAGCGGGGCTGCCACCCGCAGTGCGGATTCGATGCCAACGCGGCGGATACGCAATATTTTCGCATTCATCTTCATTTTTTCACATTGTAGTGGCATTTACTTGGCGTTTTTATGCCCTTCCTTATTTTTCGGATGTTTTCCCTTCTTTTTTCTTCTTTTTTAATATATGTGTTATATATAGATGTATATGTAGAATGTATGTGTATATTTGAGTGCTTAACGCCACAAGCCGTGCTCTTTTGGCCTGTTTGTCTACGTTTATCTCGTGGGCCCTTCACCAATCGGATTTCCTTTCGCAGCTTAATACCAGAGGCCGCAGAATATTGGCGGCATATCTGCCGCATAATGTCGCCATTTATTTCCTGAACGGAGCACCTACGGCGCGAGCCGTGAGTCTTCGTCATTTAAATATGTTTAATATGCAAATCGAAATAAATAAATTCCCCTAGCGCCTGGCTTGAGTTGTGTTTTTTAGGAATTTTGTCATCGGGCCTAGCTGTAAATTACAACTGGCCATGCATATTGATTGCCTTATTTCGGGCTTCATTACGGGCCTTATTGAATTCGGCTTAAGATATATGTTTGGGATGTCCTGGACACCCTTTCGACACTTTGGGCACTGCATTGCATACTTAGCAGCCGACTTGTGTCAAATTCTCTTGCAGACTTTTCGCAGGCTAAGTGGCTTTCGGACTGGGAAACTTCTTGGAGGAAACTTTCCGCTGCCAATTTGAATGGATAATTCGACACAAGTTTCGGGTCGCTGTCAAAGCCAGGGCGAAACTTTACTGTCTGTCGTCTACCCTGTATTTTTCGTTTCGCTTTTTCCATTTTGTTGTTATTTGTACTGGTTATCAATAAATAATTCATAAATAGACAGGCGTCTGCATGTGTTGCCAAAAGCATGCCGCATTGATGAAGAATAAAAACGCATTGAAATAAATCGGAAAATCCGGCGACAAGCATACATATTAGGGATGGCAAGGAGTCTTTTAATATTTTTATAATGTGGCGATATAAACATTGTGGCATTTTTATTTACATTGATGTAACTGTGGATATATTTTGCTCCGACATTTGGCAAGTTGAAATCGGGTTTAAAGCTCTTGTAAATGATTTAAAATGTTAAATATTTCAAAGTGTTGTGACAATACAGTGTTGCTTTAATTAAATATGTTCATTGACACTTTTTTGTAAAGTATTTCGGTCGGTGAAAATGTGACTTTTATTACATACTATACATATATAATGGATATATTTAATTAACTGATTTTTGTTTTCAAGGTATTTTTCCTGTGATATTACAAGCACGTGTTAAATGTGAGACAAATTGTAGCGTCATAATTCTTTGAGTGAATATTTCCCTTCGTCCTTTTCAATATTCATCCCTAATAGATATATTTTGTCCTACGAGTGTCGGTGACATACAAACACATAAAAAAGTCAAGCGACCACATATCAAATTAACCCACCCTCCCACACACACTCGCATGCCACAAAGGGGATGCCCACAAAATATAAAATAAAAATGCCGCCGCAAGAAGCACGCGCATAAATACCAATACAAATGCGGGAATAATGCAATATAATAAACGTCAGGAGCAGAAGTCGAAGCATAGGGCGAGGGGATGGGGGCAAAACAAACCGGAGGGCGATGCCGAAGGACGAGGTCCTCTGTTCGGGATCGGAGTGCCTTCTGATTGCGTGCTGATAACCCTTTTCCAACTTTTCTTGTCGCAACAAAAAAGCATTCTTTATGCATACTGGAGCTCGTATGAATAAATATATACGCGCTTTAAGCTAACCGCGCTAAATCCAATTTGGCTAACAAGACATTGTCACTCAAAGCGAGTGCGTAACCGCAGGGCGGAGTCGGGGGTGGAAATCCCCAAGGAATTTTCGCTTATGAGTGCGATCGAAGGCAGTGACATTTAACCCACGAAACTCCTTGTTTTTGCGGTTTGAACTTGGGGACGGCGAAGACTTGTTAGACGACGATTAAGCCACTCATAAATATGGGTATTTAATCAAGGACACCAAGTAACTCATGTGCTTAGCAGAGAAGTGAAATTTGATGCTATAAATTTAATAATTTTAGGGAAGAAGTCATAGTCAAATATTTGTCATTTCCTATTTTATAAACAAAACTGATTTATTAAATTCACTGTTTAATAATTAGAGGACATAAATAAATGTTTTTTCTATTTTATGGGAATCATTAACCTTTTTTGTTAGAGCTTTAGCCTAAGCCCTTAAAATTTATGTTTATATTTGTAATTTCCCTTGGCAAATTCTCTCGGTTATAGTTCAGGCCAGAAGAGCAGAAATCGCGTTAACTCATTTAAGCCAGACGACGACGTCAACAACAAATTCGGGGCTTAATCCGCCGGCTTTTGGGCCACATCCGCTCATTAGTCTGAGGAGCAGGAGCAGAAGCAGAGCAGGAGCAGGAGCAGGAACAGGAGCATATCTTATGTGTCCTATCCCATATAGCATATCCTTCGCTGCGTGGGGATCAGTCACTTGTCTGTCATCGTCAATGCGGCATCCGCAAGCCGCAAAATCTGTACAAAGAAATGCCATAAAACGCCAGCCGCAGTCGCGACACCCGCAAAACGTTGAAATGAACGAAAAATGCGGTTATAACATTTGGGCGCAGAAATTTACCGCCACTTGGGCACACACACGCACACACCGGATGGCTGTTAACATAATTCATTTCAAGCGCCAACTTGAACGCAATGTGCCTCAAAATTCCTGGCCAAAAGACTAACGACTTTTAATTAAAATATCCCAGGAGATTAGGAAGATTTTGAACTTGGGAATTTACTGATATGGAAATGGCATTTAAAGGAGAAATTTATTGTCCTGATAGCCTCTAAGCCGTTTCGAAGGGGGAAACCCAAAAGGAAACTCAACGGTAAACAGAAAAGAAAAACGGAAAAGCTAAAAGGGAAAGGGTTTTTCCCTTTTTCGCAGCCACATATGATGACTGCCGTAAAGTAGCTCATCTTTTAGGAAAAGCCCGGCAAAGCGGCAAAGCCAGCTAATGGTGTCATCTCGCAGGGAATGGCAAATTAGCGTGGATTGCGCACTTTTTGTCGCGAATCAGCTTAAGGGGACGGGAAGAGCCAGGAAGGAGGAGAGAAGGAAGAGGGTCTCCATTCAGGTGGGACAGACACCTGGACGATGACAGGTGGCAGCTGGCAGCTGTTGACACACTCCACATTGCCGTCATGTACAACATGTCGTATAAGTATTTTAATTAAGCATCAAGAGGCGCACAAAAACACATGAAGAGCAAGTTTCGCGTTTTAATTAAGACCCACTAAACTAAGAAAGGCGGAGGCGCCTGAGCCAGCCCCCTTAGACTTCTCCTTCCGCCGCTCTGGGGATCGGAAACTTTCCATTTAAGCTAAACTCACAGTTAAAATTTAATTTACTTGGCACAAACTTGCGGCGGCAGCTGCGCTTGCAGAATATGGACGAGGGAAAAAATACGTATACGTCATGTGGATTACTCATACGCCGTGTGCGCGCGTTTAAGCACCCGAGTTGAGGACGCGGATGTGGATAAAGCCGGAGCTAAAATATCAGGCCACCGGTTCCTCGGGCGACAGGTGGCGGCGACTGGGACAACAATAACAGCGGTGGCAACATCGACAACAAAAACATGCACACACATACGCACGCAGGATACACGTCCAGGCTCTCGAGCTTCCGTTGTAAGCCAAAAACGTCCTTAAATTGTTTGCATTTAAACGGCACTCGACTCTCGCTTCATGCCTCGGAAAAATGCCTGCATATATGGCTCTGAATACATGCGTATGTGCCAGCTGGATATTTATATTCGGCCTGACCCCCAGACCTCGCCGGGAATATTACAACATTTTATTTATCTGCAGAGCATAAAAATATTTTTAAGCTGCGAGTGGCAAACAACCAGCACAAAAATAAAGAATTTTTCCCATTTAGCAACTGGATTTGTGGAAGCGTTGGTGGAAATGTTTTGAAAAACAATTGTTACACAGCGGCACAAAAGAGTGGAAGAGCTTTTCATTTAATAACACAATTTGAGCTCCTGAGCGATAGAGAAATATGGTTTACAGTAGGTTTAGTTTAAAAGAAAAATATTCTTGTATTGTAAATATTATAGAGCGAATTTTAAGCTTAATTTTCATTTTTTCTCTGTATTTCTGGGTGCAGGATAAATAACAAGAGGAAAACTTTGATTCAACGAATAGCGATAAAGTATCACTGATGACGAGAACAAACTTTGCATACTTTTATCAATCACAACCGGGGATTTACGCGCTGCTCAGTTCGCGTTTTGTGGTCGTGCCATCCGAGTCTAATAACTGAAAGTTCTCTGTTTCCCTTTACGACCATCCATTCTCGCAGTTATTTAACTTTGCTCCTGCAAATACTTACTACTTCTCCATTGTACAGCCATTCGCCTGCGAAGTCAATCAGTGCGAGCTGGGTGCGGTGAGCATCCCGATTGCCAAGGAATGCCCTCTTCATTAGATTTCCCGGAGTCTCTCTCCTCAGTCTCGTTCCTTAGTCTCCTGACTATTTGCTGAAATTGTGTTTTTGCTCCGCAATTTGATTTAAGCCAAGTGCTTGGCTCGGCTGGGCTTGGCTTGAGTGCAGCACTTGGAGTACGAGTTGAAAAGCAATAATCCGGGGTGCAAAATCGATTCTGAAGTTTGCGGAAATTGTAGTGAAATTTCAATGAGAGTTTATACTAAATGTGGCACAATAATTGGTTTGTTTAGTTGGTTAAGAACTAGCTTCAGTAATATGTCATCACGGGTTATACAATTTAAAGGGAACTATGTAGAAAAGAAACTGCCATGGATCTTGGGATCATGGGTTCGAATTGAATAATCAATCACAAGGAAGCCGAATATGTATTAATTTCAATTTGTAAGGTGATAGTATTCATTTAGTTAAACAAACCAGCAAATGGAGTTTGAAATACCCTCCAAAAGGGTATACAAATATATATATATTTCTTTGTAAAAATTTGGCAAGAATCTGGAGTTCATCTCAGTAAGTATTTCTACGTGACTTTATTGCTCCCAACCCGGCTGGAGCTAAGTGTACGTGCACCAAAGATGAAAAATGTATCAAAAAGAAGTCAAGTAAAGTAGGTAAGCAAACAAATTCAAACCCAATGGATGACGGCTGCCAGGAACATTTTGTGGCTGAAAGAGTTCGAGCAGCCACACGGAAAATCCGCAAAAAAACACGATGGATGTGTCGGCGCTAAGCGATAATTCATTTACCTGCCTTTAAGGCTAAATCAAAATCTCAACAGGTGGCCCTGTTTGCCCTGCCTCTCGCATTTCCAATCTATATGCAGTGTAAGCGAACGTGTAAGCATTGTAAGTTAAGCACCAGCTAGCTCACCTGGCGAAACGAGGACGAGGGCGGAGGGAAGGGTTACCAAGTCACTCAACGACTCTTTGCAACTGCAACAATTTTCCATCCACTGCTGCATTGCCACTTCCAGGGACGGCTCGGATGCTGAGTTTCCGTTCTGCTCATATTGTCACGTGATGGTACATCGTTAACGGGGATTTATGCAGATTTTCCATGCAGGCAACAAGTTTTTTTCTAGCTCCATGGCTGAGAATTAGTTTGAGAAAGCTTCTTTGCAGCTCAGCGAGCATTCAGATTTACTGATGCTAAAACCTTCTACTAATTTTATATAAGGAAAACATTTTAACAAAGAAATATTTAAAATGCAATTAAATAAGGCAAAGAGCTTAGTCTGATTTATAATAAATATCATTTCAAACCAAATATTAGTAGCAGAGTATACATTTTCATTCCACTGCCATTACTACACCATTAAATTGCATTATAAAGCCATGTTTATTTAACCTCGAATCGTTGGCGCACACATTGTGGTCCCTTTGAGGACCTCCATGGGCCACATCATTAGTTTTGCGTGCGGGACGTCGCCATGTCGGCCACGGCACGTATGAAAATGTGCCCTCTTAATTGTCTGGCCGGCCAGGGATAACTGCCAGCAAATTGCGGCCGTGCGACTGTTGTGATTTTCCACAGCTCGGCCGGGCTCCTAAAAGGCTTCCCGGAAAAACAGGCTCCGGGAAACTTGGGGAGTCCTAAGTTGATGGCAAGGACGTCGGCTTCACAAAATATTTGCTGTGACTCGGAGAACATTTCCCCGAATGTCAAGAAAGAAGGAACGACGCCTCTGGGCCGGAGGGCGTGTCGAGTGCAAAGTGTGTATAAATAAATCAAAGTTTATTTAGTGACAGACACTCCCTGCACTTTGATTTGCAGCGGTTCAAATTTCCGCAAGCCAAATGGGGAAAAAATGAGCTCCAATTCAAAGGCCTGTGTGCAGTGCAGCATTCAAAGGCCGAGGGGCTGGTAGGAAATGTTATGAATGTGCAATCACACAGCAGTTGCCACAATAAAAACAGCAACCACACACATGTGTGTGCAACTACGCCCAAGAAGAGCAGGTGACAAAAGCGGGGGGCGGGGCGGAGGAAGGCCCAAGGAAAGCCCCCAGCTGGCAGAGCTTAAGAAATGAGAGAAAGGTGAGGCCCAGAGAAGAAACAAGCGGCAACAAACACAATGAAGCTTGCCAGCGGATATTAAAACTATTTTACAGCTGCTTTGTGGCAGTCTCCTTCCCTTTTGCTTGGCTTTTCCCCCGGCTTTTCATTCCAGCCGCTCCAGCATGCACTTGACTTTTCACCATGTGTTTGGGTGTGTGTCTGCCATTTCTACCCGGTACTCGTTAGTCGTCTGGGTATCTTATTTTCCTGCGAATGTGTGCAACAGGCTGGGGGAAGTGGTGTTTGTCTTTAATAGTGGAATGTGAAACGGAAGTTGCCAAGCCGCCATCTTTGACGGAGACATATTATGGTAAAATTTGCAAAAAGCTACAGAGAATGTCAGAGAAAAATGTCGAAACTGCCAATGAAATGAATAGGGGAAGCAAACTAAAAAATATATATAAGAAGTATATAAGTATGAAATTCCGCGATAGAGTTATCTGTTTAAAACTATTCTTTCAAGTATTCAGAAATACAAAAAATGGAATTAGGAAAAAGGGGAATATCATAATTCTACACTGAAGAGCCCTTTGTATTTCAATTATAAGTTTTATTAAATGGAGAGATATATCCATTAAAAAGTTCTAAAGAAACCATATTGAATAATTATATACCTAACGAAATATATCACTCTGGAAATAAGACCTTAAATCATTGCAAATAACCCTGAAAGTTACCTATTCTCAGGTTAGAGATACATATATAAAAGTTAGACAACGAGCTTCCTCCCAGCGTTTCCCTGAGTAAAGTTAGCACGTTTTTTGCTATTCGCCTTGGCTGTTTGCTTTTGATTTTAATTTATGATCCGTGCAATTTGTGAGCTGCATTCAGGCGCATGTCCTGCGGCAATATTTTCACCCATTCAAAAGTTATTATGTTTGTTGTAGGGGCTCCCGTATAAATTATCAGGGCACCGAGTTCCTCGTCTGCCTTGGGAGCCAACGGAAGAACATTTATTTATTTTACACTTTTAAACTTCGACAGTGAGTGGAGTCTCTGGGAAGCGGAGGACGATTCAATTACTGCTGCCCCAGTGAATCCATCGCACAATTCAGGGTTAGTTTAGTTCTCCGGATTCCCATTCTGGACGTGGCCCCGGCTCTTGCCTTTGGCCAACTCGTTGCCCGCTTTTATGTGTTGTTAACACGTGTTCAAATCATAAAGCTTAACTCGTTTTGAATATCCTTTATGGCTTGCACAGGGCGCCATTGTTATGCAATGTCTTGATAAATGGCTTTTCAGAGCCAACTCTGTGGGAGCCTCGAACGCCTCTGAGCCCGCTTTACGGGGAGAGCGTGCCAAGCCCTTTGTGAGTGTCTCAGGAACACTCGTGTTTTTGCCCCCTGCCAGGAGCAGGATGGGAAACAGGAGGGGGAACCGGAACCAGAACCGGAGCAGGAGGAGGACCCTGCATATTTGCATGTCGGCCCCAAATTGTACCCTCACGTGTTTGCATTCCCCCAGATGTCCTTCTTTAAATGGTTTGGCTTTAGGAGTTGCAGCCCGAACCGATGGAGTTTGCAGTTCCTTTCAGAGCATTTAATTAACGCTGGGAATTCTGGTTTTGCCATTGCTAAGGTTTTACTCCCTCACCTTTCAGAATCAAGCATGGATTGTGTTCATCTGAATAATCGGGGTTAGCCAGGGATTCCGTAATGTCTTCAAATCACAGTTGCCTAAACTTTAAGACATCACAAAACAAGCAGGATATTTAATTAAGGGTAAAGGCTTTCAAATGACTCAAGAGCAGTCTGGGTCTGGGTCTTTTTCGACACATTAACCTAATTGGCTTTTTCTATTCGTGAGCTCCCTTGGCTAATAAATTGTTTAAGGATTACATGGATACTTAAAATTGTATCCGGGCATCTTCATCTTTGGCACGACAACTTCTCCTCACTTACCTTTTTGGCTTTGCTTCCTGGGCCAAGAAAGGTGCTCAACTTTGTGGGCTCAAAATGAGGTGGGGGACAGGACGAGGCCTAAGCCCCAAAAGCCTAAACCTTTGAAATGGTTTTTTAATGTGTCAGAAGGAGGGCGGAGGACCCTCCCACCTGGCCAGGGTACGGTTCGGTTCAGCTCAGTTCCTCCGTGTTCGTCGCCGAATTAGATTAAATATTTTTCGGGGACATTTTTGGGGCGAGCACCGAGCAGGTGTAGGATCCAACTTTTGGGTTTGCTGCTGTTTGTCGTCGAGCTATTAACACCTTGGCTTATTGTTAATTAAGCCCGCTTGCTAACTGATATAATCCTTTATACCCTCGTCCTCTGGGGACAAACTTGATTTGTCAACTCGGTTAATTACTGGTTTCGAGAGCTACTGCTAAGACATTAATGGCATTAATTAACTGATGGCTTTAGGGCTTAACCGATTCAGACACACTCAACGACTGTCGGACACGGCTACATGGGCCCAAAATTGATGGCATTTAAGCCAGAACAGAGCAGGCAATGGGCTAATTAGAGCTGATTAAATGGATTGGAAGGAAATAGGCGGCGGCAGCCCTAATCTCTCAGTTAAACGCTTGCTCCTCAGCATGGAAAATGTGTCCTTGCAGGTTTTAATGAAGGCAAGACTGGTGTTTCCTTTTTATAATTTTTTCCTAATGCCTAGATGGTAAACCTCTGACCAAGCCATGGCTTGTCCCCTAGCCAAATCTCAGCTTAAATACTCACATATTCCATTTACATGACTTCGTCCTCCTCTAGTCTCGGTTTCCCCTGACATCTTTCGGCGGAAAGAAAATATGACAAACACAAAGTGCTCCCGAGCATGAGCTGAGAAAAAACAGAATGTCATAAAAATACACACACTTGTGCCCGGGACACATCCATACTTATACGTACATAAGCTGGGAGCAATAAGACAGGTTCCATAAGCCAGATGCTGGATGCTGGATGCTATATGCTGGTCGGGATAATGGAGGCGGCGGGCGACGCGTCGGAGCAGACAGAATAAAATCACATTTTCGCAGCCAAAGCATTTATGATCCATTATGCTCTTAACTAACGGCTCCGGCTTTTGTTTTCGTCCATAAAAAAAATCAAGGATAATAATAGGGCGATATGCGGCGTGCATACAAGGTCAGACTCGTCGCTATATTGTATGGATGAAAGGCAGTCTACAATTTAGAAAGTGACTTTACTTTTACTCGTGTGTTTTCTTAAAGTTAAATATAAATTTCATTAGATTCTTTTCTTGTTTTAGCATTCCTTGCATATTCATTTTCAAGTGTTTGCTTGACCAAATAAATAGTCTTATAAGATGTTTCTGCAAATTTTATAGACAGATGGCACTCCAGATTTTATATGCAAAAATAACTTTTGTATTTTCTAAAATATATATTTCCTAACTTGAAATGTTCTTAGAATAAGTTTAGCTTGATCTAATAAATAGTTTATACTTTGTAATCTAATTATAAAACATAATTAACAATCGATTCAAAGTACTTACAAATTGGTTTTAATTTTACCAAAACATTTTTGTGTAAATATTTTATTTTTTAGCGAATTTAAATGTATACATTTCGGATTCAACTAACTAAAGAAGCAGAGTTCTATAGAAAATATATATTACATTTTGAAATATACCTAGATCTAGATTTTCTTTACAAATTTCGCATCTCTATTTATTCATTCCTTTTCCCAGACAATGTATTAAAATATGATTACTCCCCATTGATCCCTTTTGAACACTTTCAAGGACTTTAAATTATATGCTCTCGTCCGATCGGGTTATTTCAAATATATATCCTGACAACCATCCGGAAGCTACACATTCCACCCTGGACATCCGCAGTGCGGCGTTGTATTGAGGATGTCAGGCATTCCGGGCGAGGTATTTGTCACATGGCAAGAGAGCTGGAGCTGGTGGTGGAGCTGCAGCTGGTGGTGGGGTGGTGGGCTAAATAAATAAAATAGCTGGGATGCAACGCATACGTATTTGATCAAATTGCAGTCACTTGTCCGCACGGGTGTTGTCTGGCGTGGCTGTGTGTGGGTTTATTGTTGACACATTTTTAAGATGTACCCTGAAATATGAATACCAAATATGAATGCCAGATGCGAAGGCACTAGAGAATGTACAAAACACGTGAAGGCGAGAGTGGAGATGGATGGGCGAAGTGGTTGATGATATGGCCAGGCAGGGCAAGGATACGAGGTGGATGTGGAGGTGGTGAGGCAGCCGTGGGAGTGACACTTGAGAACAAAAAACGCTTAAGTGGTTCAATGTCTAGGGCCGGAGGAGCCCGTCATCCCTGGCACCCGTTGTCTCCACGCTGACGTTGATTGTTGAGCGATAAGAGCGTTGCCCTAATGACACTCTGGCCCCGACTGGGGGCTGTCCTTCAGTTGATGGCCCCATAATCGGCTGAGTGGAGAGCACATTAATGCATCAGATTATTATGGCTGCACATACAGCGTATATATATCGCAGCTACATGTATTCATATGGCACTGTCATGGCCGATTTATCTGTAATTCATGCCCTGCCACGGCCACCCGCCGCACAGAACCGCATTAATCATTTAATTGTGACCGCGAAATCCCTACCATATTAACAATCAATTAATGCAGAGCGAATAGGTTTTTCATCCCGCTATCGGTTTCTACATGGGCCCCATATGCCATTGATACTACTTAATCCGATTTGAACAAAAGTAAATCAAGGAATAATAAAAAGAGCTCATAGATTAAAATGTATTATTATTCTTTTACCCTAATTCAATTAATGTGGCTTAATGTGATGAAAAAGTTTCAATTTCACATAGTTTACCCAGCAAAAAACATAGCCATAAAAGCACATGGATATTTGTAAAGAGCTTAGGGGAAAAAGTGTATACTCTATTTATATTTACACAATGCTAAACCCAATAAATGCTTTCAAAGTTCCGCCATTTATTCAGACCGTGTGACGCAATTACCCGAGTGTTATGACCACTAATTGTCCGTTCTCCTAACGCTTCAATGGACTTTAAAATGTCAATTGAGTGGAAATCGCTGAATGACAAAACACAAAAAGGCACAGTGCAGGGAAAGGCGCACAAAAAAGATTAAATGAGCAACGAAAAAAAGCAGTGTTTAAAAAACAATAAATCGCATCGAAAAACACATGTAGAGAGATAACTAGCTGTGAATTAGAAGTGCAATCGCATAAAAAGAGGACATATTTCCGTTTTAATGGCATGCCTACTTGCAGATTTTAATTAAATCACTAATTACGCAAACACAAGTTTGCATTATGAGACGACCGACCACCGCAGTGCTAATTCCGTTCAAATTTGTTGAAATTAATTAAATTGAACTCTATGCGTGATGGGAACAGTGCAATATGCACTGTATAATACATATGTATCGGCTAAATAATTGATGCGAATTGCACAATTTCATGTTGTTTTCCACATCAAAGAATATGAGGCCGCACATTCCGTGAATTTTATTACGTCAGGCAGCAGTTTTTATGTCGAAGTTAATGAAATTAGCATTAGCAGGGATAATTAGGTTGGTTGGAATTACCGTCACTCTTAGAGTGGGGCAGTGGATCTGGGTTCCTTATTTGTTTAGATTACAACACAGGAATGTCTGATTAAAGTAGAGGGTACTACATTTAATTAGTTAGTTCGAGTTTGATATCAGGGAATAACTGGTACTAAAGCCAGGCTTAGTTTTCACTTACTATAGTAAGCAACTTAAGTTCAATCCATCTTCTTGTTCTTCAAAGAGTCAGTTGCTTTCACAAATAATTCCCCTGTACATAGACGATTCTCAGGATATTTCAAAACCTCAGTATGTATAGTTTGTAAACCCAAATTTCAGTGGGTTCATCCCTCCTAGCAACCCATCTAGGGCAACCTTGCTCTTCCATTCACATTTCTATTTTCAAACCTCACAAAGTCAGACATTTATATATATTCAGCCAGCACTAGTCACTCCGCAAACATTGCCTTAGCAGCTTTAAATTCAAGTATATCCAAAGATTTCAAAGAGACCATGTTTATCCGAGGCGATGCGACGCGCGGTTCTCGGGGAACGGGGTGTATTCCCCAGGTGCCCAGCTCGATGACCCCATACGTGGCAGCCGTGAAACGCGGTCCCTACACTATGACCAATCCCGTTTATAGCAACCCAAATCCCAACCTGGTGGCATTCGATGGCCAGGTGGCCGACACCACGCAGAAGCACACCTTCAACATCAAGAAGCAGGCTCTAAAGAGCAACTACCGCCACCACCAACGCCTGATCCCTGTGGCCAAAGGCAAGCAGTCTCTGGCGAAGGCGCGTTCCAATCTGGTGACGAACGAGCAGCGGGAGCTGTACCGCCAGCACCGGGAGCGGATGAGCCAAGTCAAGGGCAAGGTGAACACCTACCTGCCCCCGCCAAAGGTCACTATCGAAGGCAATGGGATGGAGTTGTCCTACATGGAGATGCTGACCGCTCTCTACAAGAAGAGCAACAATACGCTGCGCACCTTCACCAAGTCCCCGGAACGCCTGGCGGGTGGCAGGTGGCGCAATGCCGCCTTGGCCCGGACCAAGGAGCAGAGGCAGCTGGAGAACAACAAGAAGTTCCACAAGGGGGGCGAACTCTTCGATGTGATGGCGGCCAAGTCAAAGAAGTCCCATGAATCCTATAGCTACGAGATACCGATGCACGTCCTCCATCGCTATGAGAATCTGATGGATCAGTGCGATGTGGGCGTCCTGTGCAAGCTGCTGCGCCCGCAAATCTACCTGGATATTGAAGTGCCAGAGTACCACCTACAGGGCCGGCTCTCCATCCAGCTCTTCACCGAGGCCTGCCCGCAGGTCATCCTGGAGTTCATGCGGGTCTGCACGCGCAAAAGTACCCGCTCCATCGCCTTCACCCGCGCGTTGTCGCCCATCTGGCTGGAGGGCAAGATCGAGATGGACTCGGAGCGGAACAAGGGGCTAACCAGCATCGAGCACGACTTCGATACGCTGAACCACGGCGTGGATGCAGGCATCCTCTCGTTCCCCAGTCGCTACGTCCGCGCCACTGCCGGCTCTTCGGTGAACTTCACCATCAGCTTCAAGCCGCTGTCGACGCTGAATGGTCGCCGGATTGCCTTCGGCAAGGTGCGCAAGGGAATGCAGTTCCTGGAAAAGATTCAGGAAGCCATCGGACACCTGGCCAACGGACACGAGAAGATTTTCCTGACAGACTGTGGCGTCCTCTGAACCTAAGTCAAATTTGGTGTACAACTACATTATTGTTTTTAGAATCATTAGACCATACATTACTTGGTAAAAAGATCTTAAAATAAATTATGGTTATAAATTTTGCGAAATTAATGTGTATTCGAGTGTGTTTCTAAGATTATTGTAAACTTGGAAAGACAAAATAATGTCTATGTATCAGGATAAGATTATTAATGGAATACTTAATAAGATCCATACATATACTTATTAATTAATTACATAAATCATTTCTGTAGGAAATCCTACCTTTTATTTCGCATTCTATAATGATAAAGTAGTAACATTTTGAAATCCATAAATATTTTTTTTTATAAAAAAATTACAAATGTTTCCCATTAGTGTTCCTTGCAAATACTGTCACCTGGAAAAGACTCAGTCGTGCTCCAGCTATGGGTATTCATTTCAGTTTCTTATTTAAGCAGTTGCGGCAAGTCATATAAGTAAACTTTCTTTCAGTTAATTTATATATTTTTTTCTGTAAATCGGTAAGTCTTAAATGTTAAATTTATTGTTTACTTCGAGCTTAAACTAGAACCCAACTTTTAAGTTTTAGAGAATTTGCCCAAGATGACTTTCGTTGGCGATGGCCTAAACAGTCCCCGGATGCAGGGCGACGGCATAAACTCGGAGACTTCCCCGTTTCCCGATAAATATTTGATGCGAAATACTCGCATACTGAATGTTTCGAGGGCTAACATCACCGAGTTGCCGATGGAGGTTATAGAGACCGCTCGTCAGGAGCTGGTGAATGTTGTGATCCTGGACGGCAACCTGCTGATCGAGGTGCCTCAGGACCTGCACATGCTGAGCGAACTCCTCACCGAGCTGGTCCTCTCTAGGAATCAGATATCGTACGTGCCCACTAACATATCGCAGTACTCGAAGCTCTCGGTCCTTAACCTGTCCTGCAATCTCCTCCGCGAGCTGCCCATGGAGTTGGCCGGGTTGCAGCTGCTCCAGGAGCTGGACATATCCCACAATCGCTTCGACCACATGCCGCGCTGCATCTACGAGCTGCAGAGCCTGGGCAAGCTTCAGGCCCACGACAACCACATCAAGGACATCGATGCCAGCGACCAGGGACTGGGCGCCATGAAAAGCCTGCACACCCTGGTTCTGAACAACAACGACATCCAAATGGTGCCGCCCCTTCTGGGTAATCTGACCAACATCACGCAGCTGGAGCTGTGGGGCAATACCTTCCGCCTGCCGCGCCACCAGGTCCTGGCAATGGGAACAGTGGCAGTGCTGGCCTATTTGCGTACTCGCATTCCCACATAAATCATACAACTATAGTATTGCCATAATTCAGTTCAGCACAAATGAAAATCAAATTTTTAAGTATTTGCAAATAAACGACGGCCGCAGGCTTTTTACTTTGCAACGAAATCAGATTGGTATTATTTTATTATGAATATTAAGAACAAAGAGGGAAAAGAATAGGCCGTGGGAAACACGATATTGCTTATTGAAACGTATTAAGCATTTTTTTAGTTTTCTATATTTCGCAGCGATAATAAAAACATTTTAAAGATTAAGGATATATCAAGAATTAGGATAAGTCCCAAGATCCCATTTCAAGGGCAAACAGAAAAGGATTCAAAATTCCAGTACATACTTTTTGCATTGTGTAGTTCTCATCTGAGAACTACTGCCTTACTTTATCTCAAAATATACGTAAGATTCACTACTAGTTGGCGTTGAAATATTCGTATAAGCACAACTCATACAGCTCATACTTATTCGACTTTGGCTACAGTCAAAATGTCGAGAGTTTCTAAGCCATCGGTGGCGGATGCCAAGGAAGAACAACCTAAACTGCCTCCAGTCCCACAGAAAGCCGCTTCGTAAGTAGATCCATTTTAAGTTAAGGACTTGCCTAAATTCGTCGAGTTGTGCAGTCGAAACAGATCCTACGACGATGATGCCTTCATCAAACTCTTCGACCATCGCGGTGCTCGGGACATCATAATTATGGATAACCATGGCGTACCTTTGCGATCGACCTCCAGCCACAGACGTACCGCTTTTCTTATGGGCAATCTTAAACCCCTTCTGTATATGGCCCAGAATGTGGTCAGGGATCTGGACCCCTCCAACGACATAACATTCATGCGCATTCGCTCCAATATCGGGGAAGTACACTTGACCCTGGGATCGGACTTTATGTTGATAGTCCTGCAAAGGTTCAAGAAGCAAGTCGCCGTCACCGAATCGTGAGCCTTACATAGCTTTATATCGTTCCACTAAACATTAAATTGCAGCAATTATGGCAAATGAATCGTGGTCGAAATTGATTTTATGGGCTAATTGGTACGGGGGGCAGAGTCCTGGCAAATCCTGAATGCATGTGCAGCATTTACAAAGCCGGAAAATGCAATGAAGCGCCAATTAGCGCCACATACGGTTATTCACTTCGCTTTTCAGTCGATTTTCGGGGCTGGAGTTTGTGAGGGAAACTGCGAAGCTCTCAATTGAGTTTTCGCGCTGTTCTCATTAATCTTCGCTGGTCTCATTGATTTTGTCCTGCCGTTGAAAGCTTTGATCAAATCCAATAACCATGTCTGTAACTTTGGCGAAAGGCAAAAAAAGAAGACGTTTGCACAGAAACATCAACAGATCATGGCAAAAAAATTAAACGATAATGGCAATCAAATTTAGCATGTTTCAAGTCGTGACTTGATGAATTGCTAGCTTTGCTTCATGTTGCCAGCTGTAATTTGTGGGTATTAAGCTGAGAAAAATAGGTTACATTTTAATGCATTTTCATGTAAAAATTGTAGAGTTTGGCATTTTAAATATTTTAATATGGGTAAAAAACAAGGAATATCATCAAAGTAAACATATAATTAAAGGCAAAAGAATACGCTAGGGCTTTGGTGTTATTACATTGTAAAACCATTGTTTAAACTATATTAATTACATGCCCACAAACACTTTGCTTTAATTTTAGGCAAATAATACAGTTTTATAATAAATAAAGGCGATATTTTTCACACTGATAGAAGTTAAAGGTGGTGAAATTTATGTTTCATGATAAATTTGTTAGTCAATCCCCTTAAATTAAAAAATATATTAGTTGAGACTATCCAAAGAAACCCATAGAAATATATTACTAATTTTTAATTTTCTTAATGAATTTTCTCACTTGATTCTGTATTAATCTATATTTTACTGATATAGTTAAGAGATTATCCATCGACAAGGTGATAATGTGATAATGGGACCTAATTTTTCCCGTAGATCCCTACCTACTATGTCGCAAACAGTTTATCCAAATTATTATACCCCCGAATAAGTGTTTGTAATGGCAAGGACATTTTCCCGCGGGGCAGGAAATGGCAAAGGCACACAATGACTTTGTGTTTGTTTTACGGCCCATTGTGCGGTGAATTTTTCGGCATTGTTTTAGTTTCAAATTGCGAGTATTTATTCAACCTGTTGTGGGGCCAGCGGACAGCGGCATTTGGCCAGGGGCCCTGTGTACATACGTATGTGTTTTGTCGCCATTTAAGCTCCCAGGACACCTAAGCGCCATTGTGTTGCTGTTTGTGTTACATTTTTTTGCTCTGTTTGGTGTTACATTATTCAATGCGGTGCAAATATTTATGGTTTGTCTCTCGCCGAATGCCAAATCCCTTAAACGCAAATGCGTGCCGCTGCAAAAAGCAAACACTAAATAAAGTTGGCTTTGGCGAATGGATTTTGTATGAATTACGGGTGGGAGAGAGTTACGCGATCGGATTAAGGACCAGCCGCCGCCGTTCGATTCGCATCCATCATATTTTTGATGGGGAGTGCAAGGAGCAAATTGCAAAATCCCTCAACGTGATTAAGTGACCGGGCGGGCAGTGCACCGAGCACGACACATGTTGACATTTAATTTATTCGATTCGATTCGATTCGAAGCGATTCGATTGGGTTCGATCGGAGGCGAGTGCAGCATACGGGAGCAGTGCGTTGACTTTCAATGAATATTCGAGAGTTATTAATAATGTAAGAGCGGGGAATTTACATTGCAGCCACTCCAGTGAAGGATGAGCGACTGCCGTTTTAATTACCGACTCCATATAAAGAGTTCGTTCGTTCCTTAAATTATGGAAATACCCAATACTCCGGCACTCGAGAATCCTCAATTTGCCCGCAGGCCTCGGATTCCAATATTGCGTCGTCTGGCGGGCGATGAATCGTAAAATTGCGTACAAGCGAATATAATTCCGTCTGTTACGGGAAAGCTTAAGGGCTATTTGGCCAGACGACGCCGACGCCACTTCAACATTATCAAAATGGCTGCTGGGCACTGCAAAAGCCCTACTTACACCCCACACTCTCACCCGGAAAGGGGAGTTCCTCCCCTGGAAAATTGACCAAAAACCAAACGCTCATTACGCGGCACTCAAAGCAGAACAACCTGCATGCAACTACGGATGTTCATCTGTCTGTCGGGTTAAAGCCGATTACAAACTGTATTTACTGTATTTATTTATGGTGTGGGCAAATAGTCAAACCTTTGTAATGACGGCAAATAATTAAAAAGATAAATATGTGGTTGGTCGATCGAATTAGCAGGCCCCATTAGGGGTTTTAATTGTAATTTACGGTACGAGCATTTATTTGTTTTTTCAAGACAAAACTTCACAATCTTTCTTAAATTTAGTTTGAGATGAGGATAATTTTAAGCCCTAATAGTTTATAAAAGTAATTTGGAAACAAAATGATTAAGAAAGGCAATTTACATACAATTTTCACTACTTATTAAACTTTCACTTCTTGATATAGTTTGGAAATTTATCTAAATAATCCTATAGTTAAATATATATAAATTAACCTTTATGATTTCTTGACTTAAGCATAAATTATGTATACATTTATAGGCGAAGTAGTCTTTAAAAACGGTTCAGAATTGAAGTGGCTTAAAATGTAATTTAAATTAGACTGTTCAGTTGACATTTTAATAACGCAAGTTTTAAGCAACTTGATAAATACTTAATAATTTAATATATTAAAATATTAGTCAAGAAGTTCCCAAGTAAACCTTCCTGGAAGTTCTTCCTTTCAAATATATGATCTGATAAGTAAACCTCTCTATAAAGCTCCCCCTCCTTCTATTTCAGACCAAGTCCTGACCCTTATTCCATGTTCTTTTCGGCCAACTCACATTCACTTGAGTAATGGTCTTCCCCTTTGCCGCATTTGCGGACATTCATCATCCCAGCCAATCCCGACATGTGTTGCCCTTAATTAGTTCCATTTGAGCCCTTTTCGGGCGATGTTGCAGGAGATTAAAAATTATTCCGAGTGTGGAAAACGAGGTGGGAAGGAGGCCCCTGCCCCGCAATCATGGAAACGCTCTCGTCACTCGTCACTTGGTTTTTTGACATTCAATAAAATATATGTGTACATGGGACATTGATTGGGTTACTTGTCCCACTGGTCGCTGGAAATCAAATCAGTCATGGTGCGGCAGAGCCATAGTGCCAAATGCAATATTAATTGAATGCATAAATTCAAGATTCCAGCGATAGCAATTAAAAAATGTATATTTATATTGACGGGCTGAAAATTATTACGCGGAATGTCCGTTGGAATAAAACTATTTCCTTTGTCTGCTGGAGCGAAAGTGTGTGGGGAAGCGGCATTGTTTCGCCAAACAAAAGCCCCCACTGGCTTAAAGGCATTTTTCATTTTAATTACTTTCCAATTAAGCCTCAATTAAACGAGGTCCTTGAGCCTCCACCAGCAACTTAAGGCCCGGCAATTAAGAGGATATCACCAATCAAATCCAGCGACACCATTAGGACCCAAGGAGAGATCTGAAGTGGAGAGCATGCAATCTGCCGATTTAATTAATGAAAACATATATCGGATATTTCGGGAGTTAATAGCATAAGGCAGTGGCAAAGGGGATGTGACTTCCGATTCACAGGCATTAATTAACTTCAACTTTCGGTTGTCGGCGCAATAATCTCTCCCCTCGCACACAAAGTCCCTGGCAAAAGCAGAATATACTCCGAAAAAAGCGCCAAGGGCTTTCCTTTAATTACAGTGCAGTGCAGTGCAGTGGCTTAAAGAGAAACATCACCGACACCGCCGTCGAAATAAGGCCTTTCCACCTGCATTTCCACCCACTCCACTCGCCGCCAAAGGCTCGGAAAGTAAACCAGCACAGGAAACTCTGCTTATTTCGTACTTGAAAACTAACATGAGTCTGGGAAAACCAGTACACCCCGCAGCCAAAGATAACTTTGTGCAATGTGTTTGTCGTTGTGGTTGACGCTTTTCCAAGCCAAGCCTAGTTGCCATCCTTCAAGTCCAACATGGCAGCGGAAATTTTGGAATAATTATATCAGGGAAATCATCTCGAGTGCATTTTCAGCACAGAAAGTTTGTTACTAAGAAAGAAGTTGTGCTCTTCAAGTATATATCAGAGAATATGAATGGGAAAGGGTATAATTTCAATCATTAACAACTGTTTATAATTAAATAATAATTCAATTGTATGAATTGTATTTTTTCCCCAAATTTAAAAGTCCTTTAAACTGTTGAAAGATGCCTGCATAAACCGAGCTAAATCCAAGGAATTTTGTCAACCGGCACCTGGCTTCTTACCGCCTTGCCAAGGATACGGCACGTTTATAGTCCTGCCTGATGCCTCAAAACGTAGCTGCTAATTTCTTTAGACGTTCGCACATGCATTGCAATTCCTTTAGGAAGTTGGGGAACGGGAATGGAGCCAGTTTTGGGTAGGTAAACGGAGGCCACCGACTGCTCCTTTCATTTTTGCGGGCAAATACTTCATAACAAGTTTGATGCAACTTTTAAAACATTTACGCCATTTTCACGTGTACGTGACCACGCATGGCAAACGCTCAAGTTGTACCCGGCATACACAACGCACACCGAGTGGGAATGTTCTTAGGGGATTCACTTTATGGCTGCGGGGAGCTCTTTAATTGCAGCCAAGCGGGTGATTATTTTGGCAAGTTTTTTAGCCTTTTTAGCCCTTTTACGGCAATGCCAACAGAGGTCCCTCTCGTCTCTCTGCGGCGCGAATAAAAATCACAAATGCCTTGCACGTATTTATTAAATTCCGTTTGCACCGTTTTGAGTTGGAAACTTTCGCATCCGCCCCGAGTACGTGAATGTGTTCCCCTTTGTTTGGACGGGCGCGGAAAACATTTTGCATGCCAATCAAATCTGTATTGCCCGCCCCCCCTGTCATCCTTCTGCCAGTTAAATATTTTAATGCTCTCATTATTAACTTCATCGCTGAATCAATAATTTAATACGCTACTGATTTATGCATGCACCGCATTATTCCCTCGAATACGTCAGTTTCGGGGCACGTAACTCTATTATATTGGAGGTAGAACAGGTTAATTTCGTTGCGTGGTAACGCCGCCCAAAAACATAAAAAGGAAATATCCAGTTTCCATTTGCATATTGAGCGTTTGGAGAATAATAACATTTGCAATTAGTAGATTGCCGGCCTAAAAGGATGTTAATCACTGAATAAAGTGGCGATTTTTCAACTCTAACAGACTACGTACACACAATTATTTATATACATTTATTATATGGTAAACTTAACTTTTAGTAACTACAAATTTTTTCATGTAAGCGGAAACAATTTAAGCCGTACAAATCCCTCGTTGTTTTCTCTTAATTTTTAATAATAAATTGTATATTTTAATAAGTGCAAATTGACACTCCCATCCCTCTCTGTCTTTTTAAGCACTTGCAAATTATTCATGTTTTACAGACTCATATCAGCGTCATAAGTCTAAACGTGGCAACATCTTTGCTGGAGTCAAACAAATCACTTATTATTTAAAAGTAAACACACAGCTTGACATGGCAGAGTGACACTCGCCAAGTGTTTGCTTTTATGAAACTCATTTCGTAATTCAGTTGTCTTTTGCTAATGCTGATTCCAGCACGTATACGCCACGTTGACGATGAGAGACTTCAACTTTGCGAGAGTGACAGCTGCATGGGATTAATTAACGCATCGCCAGGTGTGCCGTGTGCCATGCTTTGCTGGCTCCATCAATAAGAAATTAGTCAGGCGGAAACGGTTGACATTGTCAACCAATTTTGAGGGTGTTTTTGGGGAAATTTGCAGAATTTCCAAGAGCCAAAGCCAGGCAATCTGTGGCCTTAACCAGTCAATTTACGCCACTCGCTTTGCGGGGATACTCGGCTAAGCACACACACTGAGGACAGAGAGTCCTGGTCGCAATCTAGCTGCGAGCACTGGTTCCATGTTCCAAAAAGGAGGGGGGAGGCAGCTGGTTGCTTGGTTGGTTGCTTGTGGGCGTGGCAATCAGTCAACGGGGCCGCCGCCAGGGCATTTTGTCAAACGGAATCTGCTTCGACCCATGTGCGAAGTGAGTGGCCTCAAAGAAGATCTTATAAATAAGCCAGAGCTGGCAAAAACGTTGCTGAAAAAATGAGGAAAACTTTACCAGCAAATTTGCATGTGAAATTCCCCCACTTTCTGGCTTGTCACCAACACTACCTTCATCCTGGTGCTCCTGCTGCTCCTGCAGCTCCTCCTTGTGCTGATGCCACACATTCCCAGCGTAAATGTGCATGAAATGCATCTTTTTTTCTCTCTCTGTCCGACGTTACGGCTTCGTGCATTAACACGCACGCACAGAGGGCCCACACACAAACACACATCCTTTGGGAGGACAAAACGCACTCTGCATGCCGAATCGGTGTGTCCTTACCCCTTGGCACTTCCTGCCCCCCGCTGCAGTTTGCGTCCGTTCTGCTCGATGGTGCCCTGTTCTGCTCCTGTGGCATTGTTTTTTATGCCCGGGCATTTCGGGCTGTCCTTTTTGTGGGTCCTGGACTCTTCTGTGTCCTTTTTTTGGGGTCAGAATGCACTTCTGAAAGTTTTGACGAACTCTGAAAGTCAGTCAGTCCGATAAACTATCTGTTGTCTTGAATTATCTATTTGTAAATCCTTGAAATTAAGGACATGTGATTGGTGTTTGTTAAATATATTAAATTCTCAAAACTTAATACCCTTTCAGGTATTCTTACAGTGCATGGCATAACCTGGTTCGCCGTGAAATGGTTGCATATTTCTTAACCCCAGAGGACGAAAAGCCAGTCGGACGTGTGCGTTGCCAGTTGTTATTTCCGAGCTGGCCAAATCCAGTGGCAAGTAACTGCTATAACTCTGGCTGCGGCTTAAGCCGCATCCCGGGGTGGGTGCGACATTTGTGCAGCTGCAACATTGCAACGCGTTACTGCGGTGGCGCCGCCTAATGATATGCAATAGTTCGCCGCTAATGGCAGCAACTTGAGTGTAAATTCGCAAGCGGATTGCGGCTCTCTAATCCGGCAACTAAATTATTTATTCTGCATTTGTCTTTGGCAATGTCATCGAATTGGGTGTCCCGAAGTCGCAGCAGCAGCCGCGGCTGTGGTGATTACAATTTGGCATGGAAATTTCGTTTATTTTAATGGCATTTCCCCGTGACGACGCGGGGCTTTAACCAGTCACCAGTTACCAGGACCAGTTACCAGCCATCCCGTGCCCTTTAGCTGTTGGCTCTGCCGTTTATTGCCATTTTCGTTGTGCATTTTAAAACAATTACGCGGTCTGGCATTTGCGTCTGGATTGGGTTCCCTTTTTTCCTCTTCCGCCCGGTTCGCTTCGGTTCGGTTCTGTTTCGGTTTCGCAGTTGCAACTCTTCGATTACGCCAGACTTAACAATACGAGGAATTAAGCGAATTTCCTCTTTCATTACTTGGAAATTGAAATTGCTTTTATCCCAGACACACACTGATGGTTACGTTACCCTAGGAACTAACCAATTCCTAATTGATTTAGCCGAAGTTGAAGATTTACTGCACATGGCACACGGCACACGGCACACTCTGCTTCGTTAATGAAAAACCTGAAGCTGCGGATGTGAAGCCAATAGATCCAGTACACATTAGCGTACTAAATCCAGTCCGGGGACCAGGACTTAATGCCAGCCCGTTCGGTTATATATCATGCGGTGATTTGTGGACTTAGCATAAAACCAAGCGGCCCGACTCGGCACCGACTCTCTGGCGACTTTGGACGAGTCACGATAAATCACGGCGGCAGATCCGGGAGCTCGGGGTCCTCCGTATACTACATGGGGGGATATATACTGGCATGGAAAACTTAATAAGAGATGCGACAACAAACAAATGATACAAATAGACAAATAGACAGACGGCGGGCGACAGCGGAGGAGGACACAGGGATAGGGAGGGAGAGTGGGGAAGTCCTTTAAAGCCACTTCCGTTGCACAGGACATTTTTCAGTGTCGGCGCAGAGGTGCCATATAGAGAGAAAGATATCAACGTCGGACGGGGAGTGCGCGTATTTTGATTTATAGCAAACAACCTCGACTCATCCAATTATACCGTTAGCTTTCATTATGTCAGTGTGCTATTTTGGGAGCGGATGTGCCGCCATATTGGGCCATTGTTGCGCCATTGCGCCGCCATTGTCTATGCAGAGTGCCCTCCGGAGTCCGGAGTGACAACACTGCGGTTTCATCCTGTTAGCCACTCTCCCGCTCTTTCTCTCGGTCCCTGCCAGGACAGGACAGGACTGGGACAGGGACTCCGGCTCGGCTGATAAATCGTCAGCGCGGCATCGCTTTCACATGCTTTGACTTGATTATGGCGTAACAAATCGTCGACATTTTGCATTCCTCGCTGCGGATACGGAAGCGGAAGGCATCTGCGAAAGAAACTGCTAGCCGGGATTTTGTGGCCCGACGACAAAATGGCCCAAAAAGGCAAATAGACAATATAGAGTTCACTAAGGGCCGCCTTTAACCGCATGCAGACACTGGGGAAAATAGCATACAATAAAAATTATAAATGGCTTGCTTCTATGAAATAATATTTCACATTAGTTATGAGTGATCAAAAATGTTGATTGGATATAAGAAGATGTTAGGTTTAAGGTTATCAATGATGACTTTATAAATCCCTTACAGCTTTATAAATAAAAAAGTGGTAGTTAAACTGTACAGAATTTTCTACTATTTTCCGAAATAAGTACTTCATTACTTACATTTTTTAAAGCTCAATATTTAAGACTCAATATAAACCTTTTAACCTCATACCTCTCAGTGCTTTTATGCGCTTGACTGGCTCACAAAGGATTGTGGCACTTACTCGTATCCTCTTTATGTAATTACAGCCCAGCCATGGATCTGAAGACTGGCTCACTCCTGGTAGCGCCCGCCGTTAAGAACTCGAGCTGCTCGCATCCGCGCTACTCGGGCCACAATTTCATCGCTCACATTGGCATCGCAGAGACCATTGAGGCCGTGCTCATTTTGGTCCTCACCCTGAGCGTCATCGGGGCCAACTGCCTGGTCATCTTCGTCATTAACAATCGGCGCTATGCCGCCTACATTCACCAACAGGTGAGAAAGAAATCCACTGGCTCACCGGATGAGTTGCCAACACCCCTTTGTCTTATTCTGCCCCGTCAACAGCCCCGCTACCTGCTCACCTCCCTGGCCCTGAACGACCTGACAATCGGTCTGTTAATTACACCGTTTGGCCTAATGCCGGCATTGTTCCACTGCTGGCCGTACGGAGAGATCTTCTGCCAGATACAGGTGAGTGGGCAACAACAGGTGGGAGCCCTGCTCGGAAACACGATAATTTGTTGTTTAATACTGGGGATCCTGTTGTGGCTACAGCCATTGCGGTCAATTAACTCGCTTCACAATGCCGGGTAATTAAGGGACACAAGTGCCGGAGATGGTCAGGGAATATGCGATTATCCGGAACAATGTGTAATGCTAATGTTAACGGTTTGAGTTTGAGTAGGATTAAGTTGGATAACTATATAAACTGGCAAAACCCATTATTGAAGCTAATGAAATTAGATTTAAACGGTAAGAAATAGGAGCTGGATTCAAATGGGTATTTTGTGTATTTCCAAAGCCACAGCCATTTATAATCTATAAAAATATCCAACTTTCACGAAAAAATTTAATTAACTTTTGGCGAGTGTAACCCACATTGTTTAGTTATTTAGTTATTTTCCATCTAAGATTATTGGCAAAACATGCACGCATTCCTCGCATAACTAACTCTTACACCACACATTCTGACAATTAATAATCTCATATTAGCCGGGCCATTCTGGCGCTGCGAAAATTCCCATTAAAAGTTTTTCATTTTGACCCGGCCGCAGGCAGGGCGCAAAAAACAAATACAAAAGCGAAACAAAACCCGAACGAAGGCCGCTCTGGGCACAAAAAAGCCCATAATATAAATAGTAGTAAAATTCTGAGCTGAGCTAAGCTGGCCGGCTAACACGCTTTCCCCATTTTCCGTTCTATGCATTTTCCAGGCCCTGCTCCGCGGCGCGCTCTCCCAGCAGAGCGCCGTCATCCTGGTCTGCATGGCCGTCGATAGATACATGTGCGCGCTGCATCCGCGTCGTTACTACCAGCACTCCAGCAAGAAGGTAAGATACGTTTTTGGGGCACCCAGATAGGGCACGCTCCTTGGCGATCCTTAGATCCTTGTCGGGGCCACTCCTGGACGTCAAACAAAGCGTTGCCGTAATTACGAGAAATCAAGAGAATCACGCGCCAATAAAAATCAACTATAGCACAATGGCACGGCGACTACAGCATATTGTCTGGGAGCCAATTACGCAGGCATAAATAAGGATAATGGGCTTTAAGCTCTTTGACAGTCATTAAGAAAGCAAACAAATGGGCGGGGAAGCCCCGGAGAGCCGGGGTGACCGAAGAGCGACTGAAAAACAAAGCACCAACAGATGAAGAATGAAAAAGCAGAGTTGGCAGAAAAATACGACACAAAAAAATGGGAGCCAGCGCCGCCGAATAGACATTGGGAAAGTGTATAAAATAAAGATAAAAAAGCGAGCAGAAAGTTGGCCTAGAGATTCCTCTTCTCCCTTTTTTTTTACGCGCAATGACTTGGCAAAAGGGCGACGACCACAGCAAAGTCCTGTTCCAGGACGAGGGCAGGCAAATGAAGCGGCACCTCCCACGGAAACCGCAGGAAAGCCGGGGCCAAAGAGCAGCAAACGAGGCACCAACTCTATTTCCCATCCCCAGTTACACACTTACAGCGTAATTTATGGGTCCCGCACTGTAAACAAAAAGGAAACTAGATTGGAGAGTGCCTGGGCCAGGACACCGAAGCTCCAATGTCCTTGCGCTAAGTGATCCAAGGACTTGATGATAAATTTGAGGAGCATTAAGATATTAACTATTGCTTCTCTAATCAATTTGAATTATTAAGCAACTAATTAGTCTCATAAAATAAAAACATGATAAATATACGAATAGAATTATATGAAAGCTGGGACTTTTTTGGCTTTAAAGAATATATTAAAATTCAAAGTTATATTTCCCATTTGAAAAAACAATTGAGTATAGTACTTCAAACAAATTTTCAAATAAAAAACCCCTGTTTATTGTTTTAAAAGTCTAAAAAGTTCTGAGGGGCTTTCAATTCCCTGCAAAACTATATTCATCGAGTTTCCCCTTTCGAATTAACTCTCAATTATCCCTGTTGGTTTTCCAGAAAAGTTGTGATTCAATCGAACGAAGGAAAATACAATCAGGCTAAATACATCAATGGGAAACCAGAGGCATATCAATGCTGCAAAAATGTATTTACATAAAAATGCGTTGCTGTTTTTATGCTGCCAGGGCCAAATCGCATCTTTTATAGTGGTTTTTTTTCGTGCAATCTGAAAATGGTGCCAGTGGGCGAAATTGGCACTCTGCCACGCCCCATTTATAAAAATTGGTGTGCGCAGAGTCGAAAATTAATAAATGGATCTGATTGGGGCTGTACTTGGAATGCCAGAAAAAACCAATGCTCGGTGGGAGTTCGGTAATGGCATCACAAACTTCTGACTTACATTTCTTTACGTACTTTTAAAAGTGCTATAAATTGATGCTCTCGGTAAAATAAAAAATGCATGGATATTTATGCTTTTTTATAGGCAGAGTCTTGATTGAGAGGAAATAAAAATTAAAGACCTCTAAAACATATTTGCAGATGATTTAAAGCCTTAAAAATACATTAAAAATTATTAAATTTGAACTAAATTTACTGTAAACACTCTAAATATTCAAATTAATTACATTTCCACCGAATTTACTCAAAAAGAAAACTTTCGCATGGCAACTAAATGTAATATTTACATTTAAATATGATTTCCTCACCTTTTCGGACTCTCCGACTGTTGATATTCTCTTCTGGCAGGCAAAAGTTTTAAATGTAATAGTGCAAATTAAATAATATCAGAGCCATAGAGGCAGACAAAAGTTGTTGTTCAGTTTTTGCTGCCACTTTCAGCCTGAATGCGAAGGGCTTTCTCGTTCGTGTTTTTTTCAGGTGGCAGCCGTTGAGGGACAGGACAATATTCTCCCATTTGCCCTGCCAGAGTGGCGCATTTATGAACTCAGGACGTCAGTTATGATTGTGGCAGTCCTTTCGCATTTTCAAAAAGTATCGCTTTCCCTCTGCGGTCGCTGGGCAAAGGCACGCTTTTTTAGATGTTTTCGCCCTAATCAAAAGTTTGCTTATTCTATTTGCGGTCTGTCAGGGAAACAAAAGAATTCAATTAGATGTAACTCAAGCGAACTTTCAGCACTGCTGACCCTATTTTTGAGGAATTTTAACCAAAAGGAACTATGCAGATTCGATTTTATTACCTGAAATGCGCCAGAAACGTGCCCAAACGCCCACAAATCAACCACCAGCTGCGGGTAAATGTAATTCCACTAATTGTTCATCCCCCTTGCAGGGCTGTGTGGCCATATTGAGCTTGACCTGGATTATCAGTCTCACGGTGTTTGGCTTCCTGGTGCTGCCGAAAGGTGAGTCCCTGCCTTGGATTAGCTCCTTTATATTAAGTATGCTCTCGAACACCTCGGTCCCGCAGGTTATTACTTCAACAATACGGGTCTAATGGCCTGCGAGCCCTTCTACAGCAAGCCCTCCTACAGGATATTGTCGACGTGCGCCCTGTACTTTCCCACTACGATGGTCCTGATGTACTGCTACGGGTCCAGCTTCCACATGAGCCGCTTCCGGCTGAACGACCCGACCATGCCCCTCACGGCTGCCGCCCATCATCCGCATCCGCACCCGCACCCCACCGCCGCCCAGCAGCTCCAGCAGATGCACCAGCAGCAGCAGGCGGGGATGCACTCCCACCTCTACCACGGCCACTCTCACTCTCACCATCCGCATCCGCTCCAGCATCAGCACCCACACCATCCGCATCCGCACCACCTGGGCCACCTGGGCATGGCCATGGGCATGGGGCTGGCCGGCATGCCGAACATGACAAACAAGATTACCAAAAAGGTGAGCCAAGCTCCGGCTTCAAAACAGTTTCAGCCACCCAGTGGGGCGGACGGGGATTAAGTTAAGAGTAAATAGAATTAGCTTTGGCTGCCTGGACAAACAAATTGTTAAAGCTGTTAAGGGGTCTTTAAAAACCATATTTCACCGACAGCGAATTGAGTTTGGGAGTGAGAAAAACTCGTTCTAAAAGTAAATGAGGTTGGAGGGCGCAGATTTTCGCTGGAATTTATTAAGGGTTATGGGGAAATTGTAGGTTGTTTTATATATGCGGATTTCCATCAGTTTTGTTTGCACTGAGCTTATATTTTATTCATATTTCAACGAAAAATATTATTACAAGGTTAGGAGGATTCTTTTATTTGTGTTTAGAAGAATATGATAATCCTTTATGTTACCCATTTACCAATTTTTTACCTCAATATTCGTTCATTTATACAGCCGCCTCTTGTAAAGATTTAAATTCCTGTCAAAGTTTTAGACTAGTTCCAAGCTTACTTCTATGTATATATTTGAAATTTTAATGACCCTATGTGATTCCACAGATTGTACCCATCCAGGAGAAGAACTCCAGCGGATCCACCTCACGTTCGATGGCTGCCATTTCGCTGGGCTTCATTGTGATGGTCACACCGTGGACTATTCAGGAGATTGTCACTGCCTGCACGGGATCCAAGGCAAGTGTCCGTTGGCTTATTGTTTACCACGCTTTCGTGTTTCTATTGCGTACCACGCGGCGCATACGTAATGAGGCCACGTCGTTCTCATCAGTTCTGATTTTGTGACATTCTCAATCCGCTTGCAGCTGCCGCCGTTCCTCGATTTCCTTGTCACCTGGACGGCGCTGAGTAATAGCCTGTGGAACCCCTTCATGTACTGGCTGCTGAACTCCGATTTCCGCCGCCTGAGTCGCCAACTGATGCCCAACAAGGTGAGAGGGAGAGCGCTCCTTTTGAAGTCTGTCCATGATCATCTGCAATCCCTGTAAATCTGTCATAAGTCCTGATTGATTGATTCGCTTAGCCCTTGTGCAAGCACCCTATCCAAACATTCATTGACCGGTCCAAAATATCCGGAATATGCTTACATTTCACCCAAGTGCACATCCTGCAGCTCGCACAGTTTCCAGGGGCCTGCCAGTGCTTAAAGGCAAAACTTTGCGGGGAACAAAAAGCAGGCAAGACCAAGCCATACACAACCTGCCACAACCCCATGGCATAAATCCGTAGCCGAAGGTGTAAGCTCCAGGAAGCTGCTGCCAGACGGGCTCCAACAAAGTAAACAATCAACAGCCCCCGACAGCAGCAGCAACAACAACTGTAACGAGTCCCGAAAAGTGATTTTGAATTATGAAAGAGCAAATCCAAAACGGCATTTACATCCACCAGCCACCATCCCACACAGCTTCCAGCTCCCAGTTCCAGCTCCCAGCAGCCTCCAGCCTCCAGTCCCGATTCTATTTTGGGTAAACGCAGTCAAGTTGCATGATTTACTTCCGGAGAAGGGGGACCGCCGGGGGTCAGTTTGTGGAATATTTATGGCACAACCTTGTGCCCGGCCAGAATAAATGCGAATTCAAAATCCTTATTAATTTTTGTGCGAGTCGAGTCAAATTTATGATGCCCTGCACCCAGAAAAAACTGGCATAACGAATATTTATGTAAAAATCTTATTAAAATTCTGCTGGAATTATTTAAAGGGCTATATATTTGTGATAGAGTTACTAACCTTTGAACATTTTAATAAGGAAATTTGTAAAAGAAATACAAGAACTGCGAAATAAATATTTTTTATATTTGGATGAAACATTTATAGCAAGACCATTTAAAAGAACTTGATTCGTTTTAAAAATATATAAGTGACATAGCACCACAACTAATTAATATATTATATTAAAAATTAACCTTTTCAGCTCCTTATAATTCAGCTTCAGTTTTATAAATTACATAAAACAACATTTCATTTCAATATTTCAAAAACTTTTTAACTTTTAAAGAACTTTATTGGTAGTTCATTCTTTAAGTGATGACCTCTGTGTTTGATTCCAGTGCTTCCCCCACGAGGACACGCCCGAACACAAATCAGCCTGTTGTCACATCAATGCTAACGATTTTGAAATCACAACGCTTCCGATCCCACCGGAACCGCCATCGTCCCGCCCGCCAGGCGGAGGCAGTGCCGCCGCTGGCAGCGGGGCCACCGCTTCTAGTGGCGGCGGAGTGGCCAGCACCATTGGTGGCTCTGTGCTGGGGATCTGCGCCCGCTCGCGGGCTAATAGCTTGAGCCGCAGTGCCTCGCAGTACATACGGGGCACAATGGGCGGCGGCGGAGGCCATGTCCACCAGGCGTCAGAGGCATACTCAACCACGCGTCCAGACATCGAGGGCCTCTCGGAGAAGTACTGGGGCGAGATCCTGGAGCGGACCGTGAGCTCGGGCAACCTGAGCGCCATGCAGAAGAATCTGCCCCACCTGCCCTACACCCACCACCTGGTGCACCAGCTCCACCAGCCGCAGCAGCACCACCAGCAGCAGACCACCTCCTTCAGCAAGGCCAGCGACCTGCAGCTGAATCTCTCCCAGGCGGCCACCGCAGCCGAGCTGGGTAAGTTCTCCAACTCGGAGCCGAAGCTCTGTGAGCACCTCTTCCACGACATCAACTGTGCCAAGAACAAGGCAGCCGGCGGAGGAGGAGGAGGAATCATGAATGGCGTGGGCGATGACTCGTCCGCCAAGCTGACCTGCGGGCGCAGCATTCCGGATATTTAGTACGCAGAGGACGTGATCTTGGCCAAAACCCAGCTGCTGGCCCGCCAGGCCAAGTGCACGCACCACCCACAGCACCAGCTGGCCAGGATGCGGACCCACCAGCATACGGGCAGCCTGCGGTTCAGCCGGATCCGTGCCGCCTGCCACAGTCCGCCGCCGGAGAAGGCCTCCGCTGTGGGTATTCCCTTGGCCGAGTACCGGAAGTAGCTGGCCGAGATTGGATAGGCGGAGAGGTGTAACCCACGGGCGGAGTAGGGAGTGAGAAATGAGCAAATATCTATAAGATTCCATAGGTGTACGTACGTGCGTGTGAGTGTCTAAATAATATCGTCGAGGCAACCATAAAGCTATTTGTGTGTCGTCTTTTAGGGTTAGGATTAGGCTTAGGAGCTAGGCGATTATAAAGGGGTTGGTTCGGTTCTAAGCTTCCCGGAAATCTTTCGATTTAGATGTCTAAGGGAAAACGTGGAATCTTGTATGCCTTCAGTTCATTGAAATCAAAGCATACTTCCTATCCGAGACCATATTTATTTCATTTTTCTAGGAACTATAAAAAGTTAACGTTCTTTAAATTAAAACTCTAAATCTGAAAGCCATATTTTTCAACAGAGAATCTATCATTTCTTTAAAATATGAAAAACAAGAATAAATGTTTAAAAAAAGAGCTAAAATTATATAAAGTTTGAGAAAGTGAAAACACCAAAGAAATGGCAGGTGAATGGCAATATTTTCATTAAACTTTCTGCCTGCCCTCTGTCGATCTCTTCAACTCCAAAGGTAGACTGTTATTTTGAATACTTTAAGTCTCTGCCTTCTGTAAGTCCCCGATGTGGGGCTATTACTTCTACGACTACGCCCATCCAATCGGAATCAGCCAAGTTAAGCAAAGCGTTAACCATAGTAAGTGTTCATTAAGTGTTTGTGATACCCTAAGTTTCCCTACAGCAAAAAACAAGGTACTTTAATCGTAATTGTTGAGTGTTGTATGTGTGTATGTCTCAGCTTAATCGGAGAATAGAATAGAAGCTAAATAAATGGTTTTGGCCAACTTGGTTGGCCCCGTTCTGTGCCAACACAGAAGCCCAAGATAAGAAGACATAATAAAGACAGAGATATCAGACTTTCCTCTCAGATCCTGCTATAAATTCGAAACCCCCAATTCCCCTCTCCTCCTCTGTCCCCTAGCATCTAAGGATTAACGTAGTCTCTAATATTGGCGGATCTAAAAGCGTTGTGGTTAATCATAGTCCTAGTTCCATAACCAAAAAATAAAAATTTAATCACTGTTCTACAAAATCAAAATCAAATCCTAACTTTGTGATTGTCAAGAATTTAAGTCGGTCGATGTGGAAATTAATTGTTAAATCATTTCTAATTTGTAGCTAAGTAAAACGATAGTTAAAGCGAAATCAATTTACACTTTAAGTATGTTTATTTTAGTTATGTAAACACTAGACATATATTGAATACGCAAACAAGCAAAAACTGTATTTAAATAAATATAAATAAATATCACTAAAGCGATTTGCATAAAGTGTGTGTTATTCTTTTTACTCCCTTATTGCTATCTCAAAAGGCAATTTCATAGCAATTACTCCGAAACCATTTAAAAAAGGAAGCCAACAAATGGATCCCTTAAAAAGCAAAGCAACAACAACAGACGAAGAAGAATTCCCAATTACATACAAAAACACCGACGAAATTCGTCCGAAGCGTTGCTAAATAAATTAAAAATTATTCAAATTTGATTTTTATTGTGCCAGGGACTCGTTTTCCCACGAATCCCAGTGCCTGCCCGGTTTGACAGAGAGGCCAAAATGCAAATTAATATCGCATACTGCGCTTAGATTTTCATTTTGCCACGCACAAGGACGTGGAAGGACGACAACGAGACCGAAGAAAAATGCAAGATAAACGAACAAGAAAAGTTTGAAAACTAATTTTCGCAAAACAATTTTCAGAAGCCGTCGTCCTCGCCGCGCCTCCTGCCTTCGTCCCTCTTCCAAGGGGCACTGGCTTCTTTGGCAATTTGAATCTCAAACCGAATCCGAATGTGGATTCTTTCGGTTTTGCCTGGGTGGCCCTAAAAAATTACACGCTCCGCTGCATTTTGTAACAATAATCGCCGGTGTTTGCCTTCTGACCATGCCGCCTCCCTCCACAAAAGTCCTGGCCAAGTAAAGTCCCGAAAAAGAACTTTTCGCATGAAAGTCAACTTTTTCGGCCGCCCCTGCTCCATTCGCGCTTCTTTTTTGCCTCTCTGATTCCCATTTGTGTCCGCCATCTGAGTTTTCTGTATAATTTGACGCCTGCCGGGAATTGGATTGTGCACCATCCTGCTCCTTGAGTCCTGGCATCGCCCCCAAAGTAAGGTTTTTGCCTAATTTGATTAACACTAATTGGGGTTCATCTAATTGCGGATGGCCAGAGCAAACGTATCACGAGGAACAATTTGTGGCGGAAATTAATTGCGGAAATTATTCGAAACTCTTGTGAAAAATAATGAATTCATTTTGTATGATTGTTTCAAACTTTAGATGCCGAAATGATTATTTGAACACCCAAATAGGTAGAGGAGAATGATGTAATACTGTTTTAATGACAGAGCTTTTGGTGGAAATAAATTTTGACAAAAAATATTAAATAGGTTAAGCCCCAAGTGCTCCAAGTAGCACTTAAAAATACTTTTATTAAATCCCGATGACTTACACAGGCTTTTGATATGCTAAAAATTAATTCATCGAAAGAGAAGTTCACTTAAGCTTCTTTAGCTTCTGCGGATTGAAGGTTGCTTCTGTCATATATTTTTTTAACATTATATAAACAGAATTAGTTAATTAATATATTTATATATCACACTCATTATTTTCCTTGCAGATCCTCCAAAAAATTAAAATAAACGTTAGTAGCAAATTGCGGCTTCCCATCGAACTGCCAGTTCATTAATAACAAGTAATCGCCGCTAGGCAAAGTAAGGGGTAGTTCAACTTTATGGAAATCGTGTACCACTTGCAAGCCCTGAAAAGTTATTTCAGTTTGTTAGAAATACTTAGCAGAATTAAAAAACCATTTTACCACATAGGGACAGGAGTGATTCACCGTGGACACATCCTTGAATAGATTCCAGATCATCTTTAAGACGGGATGGTTTCGCTTTCGCATAAACTGGCAGGCATCGATGTTGTAATCGAACAGGAATGGCTTATAGCCGTTGGCCTTCTTCATCACCTTGAAATGTAGGAAGATATTATTGGCTGGCTCCAGAAACGTGGCATTTATATTCAAGCTGGTCTTGAAACGGGAATAGGCTTTCAGCCGACAATAGTGGACTTCGACCCAGGATTTGTTGTACGACTGGCAGACGGCATTTGTCAATTTTACGGAGGGCGCCTCCTGGTAGAAATTAAAATGCAATTATTTTCTTATTAAGATTCAGTATCATCTGGCATATATTACACAACAGAGCAGAAGAGCAGCAGTGAGATGTAGTAAAGCGATGACAACTTTATGATCCATAGCGCTCAGCAATGAGGGAGTGACTAAACAACTGCAAACAGAAACTGTACTTAATCGACATTAATTTGTCGAAGTTATTCAACTGTGTCAATAAATAATTATAATTATTATAGTTATCAGCGATTTATAATGATTTTATTCCCTTATTAAAGCTATCCCAGCAGTTGCTCTTTAATAAAAGAATAAAATCATTATAAATCAGTGATAAATATAAGTATTTATTGACTTAGTTTAATGAATTCGATACAGCGACTAACCATTTTAATTAAGAAACTATGAAATAGAAGTATTTTGTGTTGAACAGCAATATATTTCTGATATAACAAACCAAATAATTCTTCGGTTTCGCTACCAAACAAACAGAAACTTTGGGGATCCCAAGAGAGCGACTTCATAGGAAGGACTCAAAGGAAAAGAGCAAAATTGAATCCGATTTCAAACTTAGAACTCAGAACTCAGTTGTATAACATAGAATTTAATAAAAGATGTAGCTTCTGGCTTTGAGAAATGCTTCATTTGACTTCGAGACTATCCGTAGTCTGGTACAAATGAATTTATACACCCACACGAAGTCGCATTCCTGTCCATATTCTCGGTGATTTCACTTACCTGTTTCTCCAAGGCGCTTCAAGCACCTTGGCTATATGCAGACATGTCCAAGATGATTCCGTGCACGCCCAAGCTGGTGGGCCCCGACGGACTGATCGTTAGGAAACGCTTCGCGCGGCATCCGGTGGTGATCTCGGCCAAGCGTTTCGCGGCGATCAAGGGAAGATCTCGCCAGGACGAGGTTCATGCCCAGATAGCAGCCGTTGAGGAGGAGCGGCGATACCGGCAGTACCTCAAGGATGGCAACGATCTGCTCTGCAGCTTGTTCACAGACCCCACGGTGCCCAAGGACCAGGTGCTGCGCAGGCTAACGAGCACGGAAATTGTGAGTTCCGTCAAGGAGGTGCCCACCACGTTGGCCGACGAGCGACTGCGCAAGCAACGTATCCTGCGGGCGAACAATTTGCTGAATCAGCTGAAGCCTGGACCGCGGGCTCTGCACCAGGCCCTGCTGCTCAGCGAAATGATTCACCAGCGGAAGTACAACGAGGATCTCAACGAGGAGATCGCCGCGGCGGCTCGGGCCCAGGAGGAGGCGGACGAGAAGCTGTGCCCGGCGGAACTAGTGCCCTTCGGACATGTCACCGAGGAGGAGGAAAAGGCCAAGGAAGCGGAAAGGAACCAGACGTATGCCAAGCTCATACGCGAGGATATTGCAGAGCGGGAGAAGCTCAGGGAGGCGGCCAGAGAGCAGAGGCTGTTCGAGGAGCAGGTGGACCGCGCCCAATACAAGTGCCTGCAGGACAAGGAGGAGAAGGCCCTGAAGGAGAAGAAGGCCAAGAAGATTGCCTTCTACCGCAAAGCCTATCGGGACGCCATCAAGGAGAAAGCCGAGATCGCAAATCGTGAGTAGTGTCCTAGAGTGGGTAAGGACAATAACTCCCCACCGAATCCCAGATGAAAAGATTTGCGATAAAATCGACGACCGGCGCAACTGCGTCTACACTGTCGCCAATCGCAACCTGAACAGCCGCTACGCCGACCACGTTAAGCAGATGAGGCAGAAGGAGCAGGAGGTCCGGGAGGCGCAGGCGCTGCGCGTTAGCCAGGCCCAGGGGGTGGCCAAGCAGCTCCTGGCGGAGAAGCAGGCCACTGCGGAGGATCGCTATGAATTTGAGACGCAGGTGGACGAGAGCCGACGCCAGTGCGAGCTCCAGGAGCTCGCCAAGGAGCGGCGAGCCTACCAGCTGGTGGAGAAAAAGCAGCAGGAGCAGAAACACCGGGAGGAACAGGAGCTGCAACGCTTCCAGGTGGCGCGTCGCCTCAAGAATGCCGAGGCGAACCGCTTCTTTGATGCCTCGCAGAAGCGCAAACAGGATAAGGTGAAGGAGAATCTGCGCAACGTGCTCTTCGGCCAGCGGGAGGAGTTCCTCGAGAAGCGGCGCGCCGAGCTGATGAACCTAACCGCCTGTAACGAGGACCCGTACCTGGCGGACGACAAGAAGTTCTTCGAGGAGGCCGTCGAGATCATGGAGAAGTCGCGCAAGGTGGGCCGACCCCTCTATCCCATAGCCACCGCCGTGAAGCGCTACGAGAAGCAGAACCAGCTGGACATGCAGCCGGAGGGAAGGCTGGTGAAGCGCAGCCAGCTCAGGGACGGCTGCTGGCCGGGATTCTACTCCAAGGCAGAGCTGGCCTACCGCAAGTACGAGCAGCGTGAGATGTGCCGGGAGGAGCAGGTGCTCGATCGCCACCAGATCTTCTGCAACTCGGTGAAAATCAAGAAGCTGGCCGAGCTGGAGAAGCCCTACCAGCCCTGCGTGGCCTCCTGTCCCATCAACTGCTTCCACCGTCGCGGCGTTCCGGCCACCGACAGCAGGGACAACTTCGACTACGACAAGTACGTGTGCTACGAGGATCCACCGACCGTGGGCGCCTGTCCCGGCCCCATGCAGGTCATCCACAACGATCCACTGGACAACACGCGTCGGATCAGCCAGACATCTATGAAGCTACCCCCGATGCCAGACATCGCCAAGCGGGAGCCGACGGCGAAGGATAAATTTCGGACCACGGTTGAGAGTTTGATAGTGAAACAGTCCAAGTCCAAGATGATGCCCACCAAGGAGTCACAGGCCAGCATAAGAGGCATCCCTCCGCCAGCTGTTCCGACTGACGGAAAACGGAAGTCGTCGCTAGAAAAACCCGAGAACAAGGCATCCAAAGCGGAGCAGCCTGCACCCTCAGCTGGAGCCCCTAAAGTCCCCGTTCCGTTGCCCAAATCACAGCCACCGCGGAGGCGCCAGACCGTCGGTAGATTAAAGAAGGACAGCGCCCCCAGGAAGCTAAGTGCTCCACTCACGGGCAATGACAGGCCCGCTCCCATACCCAATCCCAAGGGAACCTGGGGCGATGGATCACTGCCTGTACAGCCCACAAAAGGAAAGACGAAGTAGTCTCCTGGCGAGAGATTCTGACCAAATTTACGTTTCAAAAGGTTGTATTGTATTGATGTTGACCATTCGCGAGTGCAGATAGAAAAAATAAATGAAAAAAAGAAAAGAGAGTTGAGGGAAAGTCACCAGACGACGGCAAAGGAAATGACGTTAATGGTTTTTTAAAAGCACTTAAACTTGGCGCACAAGTCCACTTTTCTACGCTCCTTCCCTTTGCCATTTGCCATTTGCCAGTCGCCACTTGCCATTTGACGGGGAAGCCGGAGGAGCCGGAGGAGCCGGAGGAGTCGGAGGAGCCGGGCAGAGCACTTGTAACCCTTCCAGTGACACTCGGCACGCATTATGCGCTTTGTTTAGCACGGAATCCGCCGGAGAGAGAGAGTGGCCGCTTCATAAATTCCAATTAATGCGTGGCCAAAGTTATTAGGTTACGCTCTCGCCAACGTCGCCGCCTCCTCCTTGGGCGCTTCCTTCCGCTTCCATCTTCATCAATTTGTGACGCTGAGTGACGTCCATTTTTGTTTTCATTTAGCTTATTACGGGGCAGACATGTCCGGCGTTCCGCCCCCGTAACTTAATTTGGAGGCTGACGAACCCGGGGCCACCTTCAACGGAGTTTGCCCGGCCCAGTCCGGCCTGGCCTGGCCAATCTCATCAGGATAATTACGACGGTGCAGGCGGCCGGGTGTCCCTGTCTCTATGGGTTAATCAGGACTTTGTAGTCTTTAGGGTTTAGTCGACCGCTCAGCTCCAAATTAACGGAACCGCACTTTTTTCCTATCCCTTGCCAAGTTTTTGAAAAGTTTGCCGGCTGCCAAAGTTAACCAATTTAGTGCCATTAACCATAAATTGCTGAATCGCTTAGCCTCGCCTAGGTTCATCAGCGAGAGAGAGTCTAAAAACTGTTCCAAGATACAGAAAATAATCGGAATTTTTTAGGCTGTATGGGGGAAACAAAGGGTTTTAATTTAAATGGGAATCGAAGCTAGAAAAAAGGGGAAAATTAAACTAGAATCATTATAGAAATGCTACAGACGATTGCATTAAATCAAATACAAGCTTAACTGGTTGAGAACACTTTATACAATTTTAAAAACGTATTACTAGTCAATTATGAATAAGACTGACATTACAGAGTCTTAAAAATATAATGGAATAGGCATCAATAAAATCAAATAAATGTGATTTACATGGTTTGAAATTACTGCTTTAATGCAAAGGTATAAAAAAAGAGCAAGTAAGCTAATATAAACTATCCGATACTCAACATCGGATTAGAAATTGCATTGCAATCGGCATGGAATCATTAATAATATTGAAACTGTACAGATTTTCACAGGGTTTTCCTTATTGTTTGGCCAGCGAAGAGAGAGTAGGGTCCAACAATATTTGTAAAAGCCGGCGCAAAATAATATTTCCGTAGCAAGCTTTTGCGGCATTTGGAAAAACAACTTTCCGAAAAATGCATTCTGGTTCTGCGTTGGCAGAGAGAAATTGCCGAGCCCGCAGCGATACAATCAAATATTCGGCAATTCTTGAAAACACATTTGGTCCGGCGCAGGGACAACAAAAGGATAAAAGGATGGAGAACGCCAGCTCGGAGCGGAGTTTCCAATCGAGTGCAAGTGCATTGTTTACTGGGGCAACATAGGGATTTGTTTATTGAACCAGGGACAGATGCAACACGGCACATGGAGTGCCGGAAATGGTGTAAATATTACATATATTGTACATAGCCAAGGGGGCCTGGCTTAGAAATTGGAGAATTGTGTAAATAAACGACTTAAAAATAGGCAAAGAAGTGACTAAATTTTGTTTTAAAGATATTGATGACTTTTAGAGACTTAAATTGATATTTAAGAACTTCATTTTGATACTTTTTAAAAGCAAAAATTAAGAAATTTTAAATGGAACTTCTTTTAATCAGAGAGTCCTTTCTGGGGCAGGCTCAAGCAGTGACCATGTCCTAGTTAACGAAAACCTTTTGGAACCACAAAAGTAGCATCCAATGAAAGGCCATCCACAGGCAACTCAGACAATAAGACAACACTTATCCGAGCTCAATTGTAATGTAAAACAAAACACTTGCTTCCTCTCGAATCCTGCTCCCTTCCATTTCCATTTTCCCCGGCTTTCCCGCCACCATGCTCATTATACGGTCTGCCAGTTTAAAACTCAATAAAAAGCTGCAGTATGAAAGATTACTTAATGAAATTAAGTGTGAAAAGTGTGTGTGTGCATGAGGAAAAGAGGAAAACCCGGAGAAAAGACGCTTGTGCCGGCACATTACTCCACTCAAGGACAGAGGAAACGGCGTCGAGTGGCGTGGAAAACTGAAAGCGGCAGGGCGGCAGTAAATAATAATAAAGGCATGACTCATTGGAGATGCCGGCGGAGGGCAGGAGCAGCCGGTAATTCAGGCCCAGGACTCGACTCGGCTCCTTGCGGACGCCTCAGCAACTGGGCGTAATTCCCATTATCGGCTTAGCAGGTTATGCCGGCAAGTGGATTTTGATTGTGCAATCCAGCGCACCCAGGACACACAGGAATAAGTTATATCCCCACTTAAATTACAAGGCGATTTGGAAGTTTAAAGTGTATTTATCAAAGATAAGTCTGAGAAAATTATGGAAGATCATTTAATATTTGTCAAAATTTGACTTGCTTTGTCCTTAAAGGTGTGAAAATGACACAAATATTTTAAAGTATCAGGAACTCTCATATTGTTAAATAATATTAAATGTGTTTTATTTTTCAGTGCAACTATAAGTAATTATAAGTCATAAAATAGGCCGATTAAGAGAGCTCAACTTCTGAAAACCCCCTGGATTTGACCCTTATTAATTACAAGGACTCTTAACTTTGTTCACATCCAAGTGTTTGATATGGTCAGGCTTTAACCAAGGCGTGTTTGGTTTTTATAGAGTCTGTGTTGAGTGTTTGTGGGCCTTGTGTCTCTGGCCATATCAACGCACTGCATCAAGATCCCTTTAATTGCAACAAGAGAATATAGTTGTCATAGTTATACAAGTTATCATGTGTGCTTTCCCGTAGTTATTTTAGTGTTTTTGTGGAAAGTGAAAACGGCTTAACAGTCGACGTGGTCGCGACAAGGCTACACCGTTGGTCTTGGCCACCTCGACGCCGGCCCTCAGGCGATCCGGCAATTCGGGTGGGACTAGGGCCGAGGGGTGTAGCTGAAATCCAAAGAGACTGTCAGGCAAAGTAGTTTAAAGGCTTATTTGAACAATATAGCAAGTACCCACCGTGCCACATACTTCTCCTCCGGCGGTTGAGGGCGCAACTCCGGCAGCAGCATGAAGAACATGTGCGGGAAACTGGTCCCGAAAATGGCCCCGTCCAGCAGACAGCAGCGCGATCTCGGCTGGAAAACGTCGCAGCAGCGCGGACAGTAGAGCTTCACGTTGGACTGACCCCAATCGTCGGACAGGCCCACCGGCAGGGTGTTCTGGCCCTTACAGTAGAACCTCGGGCAGATGCCGAACTCGCCCCTCTGGTACTTCTTGCACATGGCCTCCACGCCCTGCGAGGTAAGGATATACCGGGCATGGATCAGGCCATACAGGCTCTCCACATGGGCGCTGTCCACCGACTTGTCCCAGATCTGGCCCGTAAACTCCGGATCTAGGATTGTGTCCAGAGTGAGGTTGAAGTTCGGCACCGCCGTCTCCAGGCCCGTCAGGTTGAATCTGTCCATTATGTAGTCGTTGGGCACGCGACAGAGGAAGTCGTGCCCGTGGAGACCGGTGTACCAGTTGATCCAGCTGCACACAGGCACAGACGCATAAGGTCTGGCGCTGAAGTACTGGCTGAGGAACGAAGAAAACGGAAATTATTTACGAATTTTACAATGGCAAATACTTTTATAAAATAAAAAAAGTTTTGGGAGTGAATAGAAATACTTACTTCCCCGACATGTTGGTACAGACTAAAAATAAATGAGAAGCTAAAGTTTGAAGGCTTCTTGTCAGGGCCTACTATGAAACCATATTGGGCTGACCAACTTTGGATGAATTAACATTTGGCAACACCCAAGCAAACACCGATTACTCTGTCACGTTGACTTCGTCTAAACTTGATGAGTTACATTTCTGAAAATTAAATCAAAATCAAATCAAAGCTAACAATGGCAGCTGTAAGTCTCCTGAACCCGAAAGCTGAAATCGCTAGGGCTGCCGCGGCCCTGGGCATCAATATCACGGCGGCCACGGCTCTGCAGAAGCTCATGGCCTCCAATTTGGGTCCGAAGGGCACCACCAAGATGCTTGTGTCTCCAGCGGGCGACATCAAAATCACAAAAGACGGCAATGTGCTGCTCCACGAGATGTGCATTCGCCACCCCACGGCAAACATGATCGCACGGGCTAGCACCGCCCAGGACGATTCCCTGGGCGATGGCACCACATCCGCGGTGCTCTTGATAGGCGAACTTATGAAGCAAGCGGGCCTTCTAATCGAAGAGGGCCTGCATCCCCGCCTGCTGGTGGAGGGCATTATGCTGGCCAAGGACAGGGCCCTGGAGGTGCTCCAATCTCTCAAGATTCCTGTGGCCGTGGACCGGGAGTCCTTAATTCCCGTGGCCAGAACCAGTTTGAGAACTAAACTGGAGCCCGGCCTGGCTGACATGCTCACCGAGATCTGTGTGGATGCTGTTTTGGCCATTCTGGGCGATGGCAAGGATCCGCTGGACCTTAATATGATCGAGCTGATGGAAATGCTGCAGCACAGCAGCCTGGAGACGCTGCTAGTCGAGGGTCTGGTCCTGGACCACGGAGGACGGCACGTGAACATGCCAAAAAAACTGAAGGATGCCTACATCCTCACGTGCAATGTGTCGCTGGAGCTGGAGAAAACCTCTGTGACTTCCAGTTTTTGCTACAAAACTGCCCAAGAACAGGAAAACTTTGTGACCGAGGAGCATCGCTTCATAGATCTCCGCCTGGACAAGATCATAGAGCTGAAAAAGCGGCTCTGCGAGGGAAACCAGAAGGGATTTGTGGTCATCACTCAGAAGGGAATCGATGTACCATCTTTGGAGGCTCTGGCCAAGGAGGGCATCCTGGGCTTACGTCGTGCCAAGACCAGAAACATGGAGCGCTTGGTGAGGGCCTGCGGCGGTGAGGCCTTGAATTCTCTGGAGGACTTGAAGGAGGAGCACCTGGGCTTCGCCGGTTCCGTTCGTGAAGAGGTCCTCGGCGAAACGAAGTACACCTTTGTGGAGCACTGCCGCAATCCCACCTCAGTGACAATCCTGATTCGCGGCGAAGCTCGTCACCAAATTATAGCTATTAAGGATGCCATACGCGATGGCCTCCATGCCATTCAGAATGCCATCCGGGATGGCAGCGTTGTTCCTGGAGCGGCTGCCTTCGAGATGAAGGCCCACAGCGAACTGCAGACCTTCAAGCACACCATCAAGGGCAAGGCCCAGTTGGGGGTCCACCTCTTCGCCGAGGCTTTGTTGGTCATACCCAAGACCCTGGCCGCGAATAGCGGCTTTGATGTGCAGGAGACGATTGTCAAGCTGTCGGAGGCCCAGCGGGAGGCCGAGGTATCCGTGGGTCTCGACCTGGCCACCGGAGAGGCCATGGACCCTGCTGCTAGTGGCATCTTTGACAACTACTGCGTGCGCAAGCAGATCCTGAACTCCTGCTCCATCATTGCCGGCAATCTCCTGCTCACCGACGAAATAATCCAAGCGGGCTTGACGAGCCTAAAGGGTTAAACGTTGCTTTCTGTTTGAGTTTGCTTGTTTCCACACCGCAGCCTGGCTTGGAGTCCTCTCCGTGATTGAAGCACTCGATTTCGGAAAACTTTCCTAGGAAATATGACAGCCTGGGGACCCAAAGGTGTGCCAGGAACACGAAAGCCTAAATGGAACTAGCAAAAAATCGGCAGCGGTTACACTTTAAAAAATATCTAACCTCTCTTGTTAATTTTACTAAATCAGAGATTAAACTTGTTACCAACTTCGAAAGATATTGTTGTTTTCTTAAACCCAATACTAGGTTTTTAAAATTATGAAATCAAAGCAGAACTAGAAAATATTTTCTGCTTGTGTTCACGCACTTCTCCCACTTTTTTCCAGCAAATTCAATTCCCATTTTCACTTAAAACTTTTTAACTTGGTTGGCAGGAAAAAAGAGCGGACGCCAGGACATAAAGTAAACAAATACGCCCTCGAGACAAATTAAGTGATTTGCCCCGCTTTACACATTTTTCCTGCTGATTACTTTTCCTTCTCCACCCCCCTGGCCGAAATTGAATTGCCCAAAAAAAGGAGAACCAAGCGATGTGATGCCAGAAGAGGAATGGTTTATCAACTTTTGATTAGGAGTATCTCGTAAAGTGTCGTCCTGCCCGCCGGCAGTGTCCAGAATCAAGAACGTGGGGCCTTGCGCATTCGCTGCTTGGCCTCCTCCTCCGCTTCCAGCTGCACCTCCCTCACGAGATCGACGACGACCTGGTGATCAATCATCCGCAGCGGCTGCTTGTGCTCGAGGACAGCCACCTCCAGTTGGTTTTGATTCAAAGCGGCTGAACTCACCAGGGTGCGGACCACATGCTTCAGCGTGGCCTTGGGCTCATCCGCGGAGGCCAGAATCTCGTCGGCATGCTTCTCCATATGCGCCCGGGCCATGGCACCCGAGCGCCCAGTGCTGCTTGCCTTCCACTCGTAGAAGATGCCCGAGGGCTCCGTTTGGAACAGGTGCGGAGTGCCGTCCTCGTCGAAGCCGCCCACCAAGCAGGACAAGCCAAAGGGGCGCCGGCCATTGCTCTGTGTGTATTTCTGCTTCATCTGGGCTATGAATCTGCATGGAAAAAATAAGGGTTTTGCAAAAACCAAAGTCCATTTAGTTTAGCTCACCGTGTTATATACTCCACGGACACGGGCTTCTCAAAATTCAAGCGGTGACTCTGCGCCTCTGCCTGAGCCCGGCTGACTATGATCCGGGCATCGGCTGTTAGACCAGCAAAGGTCATCACCACATGGTCATCGAGCATGCAGATCTTGCGCACGGTTCGCGCTTCCTGCAGAGTGCCCACGTTTTTCTTCTCCATGCCTAAAACTATGGAGTTACTGGTGCATATACCCACCTCGAGGGAAGGAGTAAAGTGTCCTGTATATGAGCTAATGCCAAGTGGAAAAACCTAGCTTACCACTGTGGATCCCTTGCGAACCGCCTCTTGGGCATACTCCACCTGGAGTAGGTGGCCATCGGGAGAGTATATGGTCACAGCGCGATCATAGCGGTCAGCCATGGGAATGGTTTTCAATCAACTTTGGAAACTTAATATTTATGTTAATATATTTTAAGTATTTGTGTTTAATAGCTTATAATTTTCGGTGTACTAAGATAAGGAAAAATATATACAAAAGTCAATATTATGACAAAAAGCCAAATGTCTGAAAAAGTTAATAGAAAAAATACTCGTAGCATAATAGTAATAGATAGAACAATATAATACAACAGTATGATTAAGAATACAGACATACTAATCAATTTATCATTGATTTTTGCATTAAAAAGATCAAAAATTTCTGAGGAAGTGTAAAAATATCTTTAAAACTTATTGTTTAAATCTAATAACCAAAGAACCTTCCTTTATAGTAAATTATTCTTGTGAAATCCCTTATTTAAAACACATTTGATCCCTTGATTGCAATTTAGAAGTGATAAATACCGCAAATTGCTGTCATCAAATTTACAATAGAAATTCATGTACAAATTCTTAATTAAATATCCTTAAAATCCCCACTAACTAGAATACAATTAAATCGTTTTATAAATAATCACTTTATACAAATTGTAGCTGTCACCGCCATCAAGCTTTAATTAAATCGCTATGAAATAAAATAAATAATTGAATTTGCTGCAATAATGCAAATGTGCATAATCCATTCTATTTGCGAATTAACAATTATCGCCTTAATCGAATTATTGATGTCACAAATTGAGACAATTACAAACGAAGCTGTTTTGCCATAATAATATCCAGCAACATTTTGGGCAAATTGCTATTGGCTTGGACCACCTTTTCAGCCCGCCGACGCCCGGGTTTAGATCCAACTTAAAAGGGAAGCAGCCAGTCAAGCAGGGTCCTGTGCCTCGAATGCTGACGACAAAATCTCAAAATGCAACAAAATCTCTGTCCAAACGTAATCGTAATCGAAACAGCTTCATTTGGCTAATGTGCTTAGCCAACAGAGGGGGAAAGCCGGGGTGACTCCGTCCGCATCCGACTTGGAATCCGACTCCACGGCAGGGCCAAGATGCGGTGCTTAGTATGCCAGCAGCGCGCAGTCCGCCATAAATTTATATTTAACATTTTATGACAACCGTGCGCTGGAGTAAGGGACACCGAACGCGGGGGCGGACTCCTCCTGGAGTCCTGGCTGGAGCATATCCGGTGGGTGTGGCCCACACTTACTAGGATTAAACACGTGCCATCACGAAACACCCGGTGTGCCCCAAAACAAACGTTTACAAAAGTGCGACGACTGCCAAATAAATAAATTAAGCACGGCGGCAAACAAAACGGACCGACAAATAGAATCACAAAAATGCAATTATTTTCACTCCCAATTTACACACGTTGTCGCACTCTCTGCTCTCCTTTTTTTTTGGGAAATCTGTTTTATTTTCCCTGCCAACGCAACGAAATTTATTTAAAATTTTATTAGCACGGCCGCGGGGCCAAGCGCTAAATGAATTAATAAAGGCATTTATCAAAATTGACAATCAAAATGCATTAGCCGGACACAGCATATGAAAAAGCTCGAATTGTATGTTTAAAAGTTTATATATTTTTTGGTTTTAATTTAAAAATAATTAAAGGAATCAAATCAAAAATATTAAAGTCTCAAATTAATTTTAATTTCAGGCAGCATTTCTATTTAAAAATAAATAGTTCAAAGTTAATAATATTATTATTGATACATATTCAGAGTTAATGGAAAATATATTTTTGTTGAGTTTAAAACTCTTTGAAGGAGCTCTTAGTAAAGCTCTTGTAATTATGGTTTTAATAACCTTCCCCATACATTGTCTAGAATTATAACATACAACTTTCTCGAAAACAAAACACTCACCCTCTTAAAAGGCGGCTTCATCAATAGTTAAGCTCTCGTTGAGCTTGTTAATTAAATAAACATTTCCAATTTAAGGGCCATGGCTTCATTAGCACTTTGCACAAAATGGAGCAAGCACCAGATGGAGAACGAGTGTCTCTGGCCCCGGGCAATGTGCGAGCATTAAGTATACGCCGCGTGTTCAGTGTTCGGTGTTCGGTGTTCGGTGCGTGCTCCTGCCCGTTTTCGGCATTTGATTAAGCACTTTTGCCCATAAATAGTGAGCATCGGGGCAATCGAAAATGCTGCTTCACACCGAACAAGGAATTGCCTCGGGGCAATCGAAGAAGAAGGGTGGCTCATAGGACCAGGCAATAAGCAGAAAATGCGGAAAATCGGAAAAGCTGGGAGGGGGTGCACAGAGAGCCGACAAGACAACAGCCACATAAAACAAGGCAACAACATGAGCCAAAAACAGCAGAAACTTTTGGCGGGGCAAAGCCAAGGGAACTTGCCACGATTTGTTTGCTTCGAGCTTAATTTGTAGCGTCAAATGGTGTTGATTGTTGTTTTTCTTGCTTCTAACCCCACGCCACCCACCCCCCGTCGTCATCGCAACTAAGGACCCAATAAAAGTTGAGGACGCTGTTGTGGATAAACAAGGTTTGGAGCACAGTTTCAAGTGCTCCCAGCTCGGAGCGGGGCAAGTATCCCCGCTCCCACGTCGATGTGTGGAAATTAATGACGAGCGATTTGAACAAGATGGAAGATGGGTGGTGGGAGATGGGAGATCGGGAGTGGAGCTATGGAAATGGAAATGTGTTTACATGCTGAAAATGTCGGCAGTCCTCGTTGTGCCTGCGGCATGCAAGAAACATATTTCAGCAATTTGTCAATTAATCATTGTTGGAAAGTATAATATAATTTTGTGTTGTAGGGGTCGTTAGTCGCCGACTTGTATCTGATTTTATTGAATTTATGGCGTTAATATTATACCTTTATTCATTCGACACATCACCCTGGCTCTACCCATAAGCTGCACTAAGAAAAAATATATATAGAAAAGATTTTGTCTTGAATCAAATTGGAAAATATACAGCTGTCTAAGAAAATATTTTTCTTATCTAAAAATTAAATTTAAATTAAATTAAAATTCTAAATACTTTTATCTTGCTTCCTAATTTTGTATAAATCGTTTTAGGAATTCTAAACATAATTTTAAATATGAACAACTACACAATCTTCGACTACACTTGTGTATTTTTTAAATATATTTTTTCTGTTCCTCCAATCTCAGCCATTTAATCAGTTTTGTATTTCTAGCTTCCCCTCACTGGCAGCTGGGAAACGTTTATATTTTGTTTGGATTTCCCGGGACACGCTGACGGCGGCAAAATGCAAATGACCTTTGACCATTGAGTGCAGGCGGCTACTGGCCCGGTTTGCCACGGCTCTATCTCTATATTATGTATACGTAAGCTGCGTGTGTCTCGGCTAAGTAAACACACGACAAAGCGAGGAGAGGGCCAGGGTTCGCCCCGGCGCCTGATGTTTCAAACGGCGCGCTCAGACATTCACCTGGGCCTGAGCCCTTTTTAATAAACCGAGCAATGCACACGCCATTGTTGACTTAGTCCTTTCGCATCTCCTCGGAAGGATCCAGCTTCTGTTCGTCCTGGAGCTGCCATTGCTGCTTATGTAGATGTTTGCGAGGGCTTCGCCCCAAAAGTGCCATTTTGAGTCAACGAACTTTGGCCTGGCCAACAGGCTACGTCCTTTGATGGCCGCTTATGGGGTCGGTTGTGCTTATTGGCCGTGTGCCTGTTGAACTTGGAGATGTTACCAAGGAGTAGCGCCTGGTGGCCTGAAGGCCGGTGCCCATATCTCTAAAGTGTACAACGCGACACTGAGAAGAAAATTTGTGCTAATATCGAAATTAGTCAGTAGACGTCGCAAAACAACAAAAGAAATAGCTTGTTTTCAACGCTAGTTTCGAACTCTTTCTCTTGCATTTCACACTTAAAATATATTTTAAAAAATGCCTTACCAATTCTCATTCAAGCATTTTCCCTCAGTGAACACAAGCCTTGAGATGAGAAGAGTTAATTACGCTTACAGAAACTTTGATGGGCATATCGGCGGATCTGCCTGCAAGTCATTAGGACATTAATACGTGAGCTGGTTTCGGATATGGGCAATACTCAATTTAATTAGGAACACAATATGTCCGTGAGGGGTTCAGTTCCGGGTTCCGAGTGCCGGGTGCCGGGTTACGGGGCGGCAGGCAATAATGTAATTTAGAAGTTGCAAGTTGCTGCGCTGCCAATTCCATTTGGAAGTTTCCAGTTGCACTCACGCACAACCGCGAATAAAGTGCAACCAATTGCAGTAAAGTGCAACTGCAGCTCCATCAGTCAGTCCCAGGGCCACCCTCATCATCCTCCCATCCCGCGCTCCGCTAACTAAAAGCCAAATGGCGACAAATGCTGTGCAAATTAAGGAGCTGGAGAGGATTGGAGCCGGGAGTTAGGAGCTGGGAGCTGGGAATGGGAATGGGAGCCGCCAGGAAGGTATTGATGGAGAAAAATGCAGCCAGCGAAAGAAAATGGAAATGGGAAAATCGAAGTGCGAGTAACGAGGAGCATGGTGCATGGAGCGACGTTTTCCACTAATGGTCAGCGAGGGTCGAGGAAATTGTGAGTGCTTCAGCTGTCGCGCGCTTTCGTCTTATTAAAGTTGCAAGTCCTTCCATTTTTTAGCTCATGTCACAAGTACCATTTATCATATTGAAGTTGGACTCGGAGAAATCTATCTGGGATACTTGTTTAAAGGTATCGAATTCCACTGATATATTTTCCTCACCAACAGATAGCAAACTTTAGGGAATAAATAACAATAAAAACACACGTCTAGCAGCTAATTTATGCAAGTGCAGGTGAAGGAACCACCTTACAAAAGCACAAACTTTGCGGAAACATCCCAAAACACAAACACCTTTAACGAAGCCACAGCAGGTAAACAGAATAAATTCGGAAATAAACAAGCCAATTGAAACGCGACCAAATCAAAGTCACAAGATATTGCCTCGCCGAAATGCCCGAGGAAGGACCTGTCGATTCCTTCGATTCCCAGCTTTATACAGTCTCCCCAGCAGTGCAATTGCAATGGCGGCGGCGACCACGACGACACGCGACCTCCATGCATATAAACATTTCACAGTCTGGCGACATATCTGCTATATTTTTATGGCCAACGTGCGGGCCAACACACCACCAGGGCTTCCTTTTGACCAGAAAAAAATATACGGAAAATGGGAGAAAAATGTGTCTGTAGAGCGCCCTTATCTCTGTATAATCCACTTTATATTTTCACACTACCACACACAAATTGAAAATAAACACAAATTCGGGTTACGAGCAGCCAAAAAAAAAAAATGGAAAGGCGAGGGAAAGGGAAAGGCCAAAGGAAAACTCAGCTGGGGATTACCATTCATCGAAAATCAAAATCGGCATTTATGAAAGACATAAAGAGTCTCGTCGGTCGAAGGGAATTATTGAATATTGGGCCAAACTCTAGATTTGCTTTAAAGGGTTTATTTTTCTAGTACCATGTCATAATAGTTTGACAGCTGAAAAATAGTAAATGAAAGCATTTTAGCATACGAGAACGATTTATAACAAAATAAAGAAGAAAGAAAAAAAACATAAAATTTTTAGTGAATGGATTTGGCAATATATTTAGTTTAAAATCACTATATCAAGCATAATTCAGTCAGTTTTCATCGAAATCATTAGACTTCATTATAATTGTTTAGTTCTATAAATAAACAAATGACATCAAAATTTCAAAGTGCACACAACCAGCTAATGTTATCGCAAATTAATACAATGCTCTCTGCTGCGATTCCCCAGGTGCCCGTGGAATGCGTCCAGCCACTACTCCTCCGCCGTGAGGGAAAGGTGAAGCCGGTGGCTAAGGTTGCTACCGCTCCTCCTGCTAAAGCACCTCCTCATGCTGTATCAGTTTTTCCTGCTAAATCACCTCGGCCTGCTGTTGTAAAGTCTCCCCAGGCCTTCAAGAACACTCTGGAGAAGCCACCAAATGTAGCCCAAAAACATAATCCTCACCCGAAAACTAAGTCTGTAGTTGCCAAAGAGAAGCAAGTGCAAACCAAGACAAAGTTGTCTGCGAGAGATCCGCCAAAGACAACCGTATCCCCTAGAAAAATAGACTCACCCAAAATTATTGCCTTCGGCCGGACTCTTGCCAATCCAGTGATGCTCTCTGATTCCCGACGAAAGTATACCAATTCTGGTTTGAATGACTTTAAGGTGACCAAGTCCGCCTACAAACCCACCAAGTCCACGATATTCTCCTACGATCTGTCACCGTTGGAGCGAAAAGACTATGGATCCTGTCACAAGAATCCCATGAATCCCATGAAATCTGTCCCGCCCACAGAGGTGCAGCTGCTGCAGAGTGGGCAACGATCCACCTATCTTGAGAAGCGATACGATCTAGCTCCAGATGCCAAGTACAACTATCCCGAGGCCACCAGCATGAGATATGGCTGGTTCCATCGCCTGGGGAATCTTTTCCAGGAGCGAAAACCAAGAAGAGATTAGAAAAGGGTTTAAGAAACTTTAAGTGTGTTTCCAAAGTAGGTGTAACTAAGTAAGATTGTATATAAAATTTATTATAATATGGATAGTAAAAAAATAAGGTATATTTTATCATAAAATTTAAAAAGGTGGCAAGAAAAGGCTATAAAAATATTCCTTACGAGTTAGTGTTTCACTTAAGCGAAATTCGGAGAGTTATCCAGATTATTTTAAACCAACTACAACTTAATCTATATCGATTTTAATTGCAATCTGCAGCTACTAGAGCGGACCGAACGGAAAATAAATTAAATTTTGGAAAGGCAGCAATTCATTTAGGCATCTGCATCTGGTGTGCATCGCCGCCTCCGACTAGCCCATCTCGTGCTATAATGCGAAATATGTGGAGCACATGCCAAGGGCCGTAACTGACAGCCCCGACTTTCTGACAGTCCTCGACTTCCGTCCGTTGTTTAGCTGCAGCAGTTTTTAAAGTTTCGCTTTCGGCTTCTGGCTCTGATTGCCCAGAAAATAAAATTCAGCAAGGACAAATTGCATAAGTCGAGGGCGACGGATGTTTTTCACCCCCACCCAGCCCCACACATGCCGTACAACGGGGCGTATGCGTATTCTGCTGTCTGCTGCTGGCCCGTGTTGTCTGGCATTTAAAGTGCCGCAAAGTTGAGGAACTTTCAGAAACTCGTTGCGGTTCCCGGTCTTTTGATTGACTCATGAAAGTCCTGCAACTTTTTAATTGTTTTGTAACATTTCCTCAAATAATCTTGCGATTTTTTTCCCGCCGGAGTTTGTCATAGTGTCGTCGTCTTGCAGCTTTATTTCATTGGCACAGTGATTCTACGGGGCGTTGGCTTCAGACTTATTAACTTCATTCCATGACAAAAATACTTTAAATTCGCCGGGTCCGCTCGTCTGTCTTACGGTCTCTGTCGCTGATTGTCTGCAATTCATGGCAGATTTCGGGTTTCATTGTTGCATCCGAAGCACTTTCAGCTGAGCAAACTTTCGCCGAGACACTCTGCACAACTTTCCTGTCCATCCTGTCCAGGGCCAGTCAGTCCGGATCCCGGAACTCCTCCTGCGCTGGTCCACTGAGTTGGCTTGTCTGCGGTTGTTGGGTTTTGCCTGATTGCAAACAACAATCCTCACTTGGCCCGCAGCAGCTCGCCCGCTCACTCGCTCGCTGGCTCCCAACGGGGCTGAAGTTTATTATTATTTGGCTTGTTTCGCGTTTTGGCGGTTTTATTTACTTTTAAATAAATTTCCGTTTTATTCTTTTCCATCGGTTTGCCTTTATTTGTTTTCGATTTCGCTGTTGGGGCGAAAGTTTCGCTGTATTTACTTGCTATTTGGCGCACAAATTGTGATTGATGAATGTTATGGGATACTAGACTCCCATAGATCACAGGATCAATAGTCCATTTGGAAGATGTCGGAATTTACGACAAGATTCTTGCGTGTGACCCGGCAAAGAGGATGCCAAAATATCTGAGAGCAGTTTTAAATATTTTACGAGTACCACACTTCCTCCCCCTGGCCGAGTTCTGCGGAATATGATGTGAATTTATGGGTCAGTGGCCAGGCAAAGATGAAATTTTCGAACATTTTGTGGTAATTTTTATTACTTCTATTGCCCAGGACATGGTGCTGCTGGCTGGCAATGCAATGCTCCCAGCTCCAGAACTAACTTGGCCTCGGCCAAAAGTCCTGATGGTTGCCGTAAAAGTTGGGGTTTTGCGGTTGTCGATTGCGAATCACAGCCAGCCAGCGAGCAGCCAGCCAGGCAAGCAGGGTAGTTCCCGGCTCACCATTCCACTCCCCCAGGGCCATAAACAATGCAAAAATATAATTCTGAGCAATCAATGCGGTTTGTAAGAGCCATTCCTCGGTGGTTCGAGTTCATTATTTAAAATGCCCCCGAAAGGTTATTGTTTTTGTGGCGAAAATGAGCTTTAATTTCGATGCAATTTTCGTAAAATAATATTCACGAGACTTAAGCACTCCTCGTTGACCCAGAGAATAATACTACTCATTTCGGTTTTTATACTAACATTTATTGCGAAACATTTTACAAATTCTCTTTACCTAACTCATTTTCAAGCACACACTTTATTATTGTTTAGAGTTATCACGCGGTTTCAATTCAAATTCAATATATCGTCGCCTACAATTAATTCAGTGGTTTGCTGTAAATACACTCAAGTTTTTATAGAGCATAGGGCTTAAATCGTAAATTAACATTTCGCTTAATGATCACATTCGCTTCGCTAATATTGTTTGGGGGCCAACTGAAGTCGTCCGTGGATTGGAAATTGAATGGGAGGTACATAACACACATTTATGGGGTTTAGACATAAAACTAGGACATTGGGCATTATAAATCAAGATGATTAAGTATTTTTATTAATAGTAGTAGTTTCTCGTTTTTTGTGCACTACTTAGAGAAGATATCAAACTACACCCAGGCGTTAAGTAGAGCAGACACTTCTTTTTCCGCTCAAGGATCTCGGATGCAGTTAAATACAAAGTTGCATTTTCTCGTTGGGGACTTAGCCAACAGGTTTATGTTAAGTGTTAACAATCAATTCATACTTTAGTCAGAACATTTCTGAAAACACGAGCAGCCACTTCTCACTCCCGTTCGGCCCGAACTCCATCTCTACCACATCATCACTTCGGCTTAGGTACGCGCCCATGCTCTCCTTCCTTCAACTTACCCTCGGTCGGTCAGAGCAGCTTCTTGGTCGTATTCGTCGAGGACAGGTTGGCAGCGGCATTGGCCGTTGCTTTCTTCGTCGCTGAAGGCTGTTGCGGTGTTTGTAACGTGGGCGGCAGGCCCATTTCCGTCTGGGGCAGAATCTTTTCTATTTGCCTTTCAGCCGCCTCTCGCAGAACTGCTTCAGTAGGGGAGCCACCGGGAGAAATGTCGCTACTGCCGCCACCCCCACCACCAGACTTTCCGCTTCGTTCGGGGCCAGCCGAGTCCTTCGTTGTCGGTCTGCTCTTGGGATCATGTTTCTTTTCCACCGGCTGAACTTTTGGACTTACTTCATTAAGGTCCGGGGCGTTGTCCTTAAGCGTTTTGGCCGTGTCCTGGAATGCAGGCTAAAAAACGCAATTATAATTATTAATATATATATATTTGGTCGGAAAGGGAACCCCGCTTCCCCGACACTTACCTCCTCCTTCAGCGGCTTTGCTTTATCGGCGAGCTTATCTGCAGAGGGTGTCGCAGCACCTAGCTCGTGGGCTATGTCCTGAATCTCCTTGGCCGAGTCGTGAATGTCATTAACTAGCTTGGCCAGGTCCTTATCTGTCTTCTCCACCTCGCCCTTCAGTTTTTCAGCCTCCTTCATGCTCTTTGCAATCGCTTTCTCAATCTTCTGTTCGGCCTGCAGGACCTGCTCCTTTTCGAGCATACTGATCAAATCCTCGATGGCCTTCTCGCTTAGCTTGATGTTGTCGCGACCAATGGACTCCATTACCTGGTAATGATACACAGAATCTGAGAAACATACCTTTGGATCAAGTTTTTTCAGGGACACTTACCTTGCGAATTTCGTTAACCGTCACCACGCCATCCTTGTCGGCATCAAACTTCTCTAAAACTGATTCAATATGCTTGAGGCGCGCCTCGTCGCTGGTTTCCTTTAGCACCTTGATGTTGTTCATAAGATCGTCAATGCGAACAATCTCCTCGTGGCGCCGCCTCGTCGCCTGCTTAGACAGCAGCTCGGTGAACTCCTCCAGCTGCTTCTTGTCGATCTTGAGAGCCTCGCTGTCGATGCTCTGCACCACCTGGGTGATCTCGTTCACTGAAATCACACCGTCCTTGTCCGCATCGAGCTTGACCAACAGATCCTCGACCACCTTTAAGCGCTCCTCGTCCGAGGCCTCCTTAACCCGCCGAATCGTGGAAACTAGCTCGTCGATGTGCACCATATTAGAGACCTTGTCTGGTCTGGAGGCTTCGTAATCGCTGGTATCTGCCTGCTTGATCTGGTGCTGCCTATGCTCCAGATCATGGAGTACCGTATCCAGCTCCTCGATCATCTTGTTGACCCGGTTGTAGAGCATCTTCGCCGCTCGACTCTCGCGCACCGGTTCCTTGACCACTTGGCGAACCTCCCGTAGTTCCTCAACATCATCCTTGTAGTCGGCCAGCTCCTCCTTCAGCTCCTTGATCGTCTCCTTCTCCACAACAAGCTGCTTGTCGGACGAGAGAGTCTTCAAAGCATCGGACAGCAACTGGACATCGGTGGAGGAAATGCCCTTATCGGTCTCAGACACTGAAGGAAGCTCCTTCTTGAGAAGTTCCTTGGCCGCCGCCATCTTCTTGGAGAACACATAGGGAGAGGGAGCCTCCTCCTTGATGGCTGATCGCTTGGCGATCGTTTCCTCGCGCTCCTCCTCGCGCTCTTCACGAATCTTGCGCTCCTCCTCCTTGATGATCTCGATCTTGGTCCTGTTGTCCACCTTGCCCTCGCTCTCACCGATGGCGTGTCGTGTGTGGGCGCCCACTGCATCCGGCAGAACGCGCATGGTCTCCTTCAGTTTGTCGGTGGTGTTGATGTCGTCGGAGATGAGCACGGCTCGTGACAGAAGCAGCAGCGTGGGTGGCACCTGCTCGTTCAGCGACAGGTCAATCCACTCCTTCAACTGGAAACGCAGCCGCTCTGCCGTGAGGCCATAGGCACGCATGCCGCGCGCCTTGCACGCCTGCTGCAGCTCGAACAGGTCCAAGGTGTCGACGCCCTCGCGAGCAATCACCCGGTCGTCGGTGGCCAGAGACCGCAGCTTCAGACGCAGCTGGAAGCGAAGCAGTGTGGTAGTGCCGATCGTATTCAGCTCTAGCACTCGACAGAGGGCCGCTAGTTGCTCCCGCGACAGAGAGTCCAGGGTGATTTCGTCGTCGAAGCGCTTGGCGAACTTGATGATTTCATCGTTGCTGACGGCCTCGTTGGGATTGCGGATCTTGGTGAAGAAGGCCTCGAACTGCTTGGCCTCCTCGCTGCTGTGCTCCTTGTGCTGGACGGGCATCTGATCGAGGGTCTGCTGCAGGAACTTGGCCACCTCGAGGCGAACATTTAGAGACTGTCGCAGCTTCTCCTGTCGATCGTTCGAAGTCTGGAACGTGGAGGGTAGCATGCCGGGAAAAAACTTGATGAACAGCGGCAAGAGCAGCTCCATGAACGGCACAATGATGAACACAGAAAAGGGGATCAGACGGAACAGGTCAGAGGTGGTCCGCTGAAGCTGCTTGTTCTCGCGCCGCGTAAGTGTCTTGCCGTTGAGCACCCGCCAGAGCAGTTTAGAGCAGATGGCCACGTCAATGAAGAGCAGACGAAAGCCGTGGTAGTAGTGAACCAGTTCGTCCCAAATGCGTGTGCTCAGCGGTTTCTTTGGCTTGGCAACAGATTTGTCCGAGGACTTATCCACAATAGTTGCCGAGCTAGACGTCGCCGACGTCTCGCCCATCGTTGCGCTATCGGATTTGGGTTTCTCAGTGGAGGCAGTCGCAGTGGCTGCAGCCTCCTTAGTCACGCCCGTTGCCTGGCCGTTGGCCACCTCCTTCATGATCTCCTCGACCTTCTCCTTCTGTTGGTTCTTCAGCTTCTTGACCGTCACATCGATCTTCGAGGTGGAGGTCTCGAACAGGGATCGACTGATATGAAGATGCCTGAACCCATGGCCTGAGTAATGATATCCATAGCTGGTCGGTGCCTGAAACCTTCGGTGACCGTAGAGCTGGCAGGAGCCCAGGGATTTGCTTATCTCTAGCATCGAAGTGGATGCAGATCTCCGGGGCCGCTCGTCCGATTTTCCGTTGTCATCTGTGGAGTAGATCGAGCTGCAGGCACAGCTCGATCTGAGATCTGTAATTGGTTTCAAGAAATCTGGATTAGTAACTAGGATAATTGGATATAAAAATCGCCTATAAAGAAATCATTCCTTTAGGTCAATGAACTTAATATATAGTATATTATAATGTGAAGGCTTTTTCGAACCATATTTTCTTTCTTCCTAAGAAAATGAAAACAGTTCAACAATCTTAAACAGCCGGCATTGGAAGGAAAAAACAAAAAAGGCAAACAAAGAGTGAAAACAAAATCGCACAATAAATTATTAATCACAAAACGAACAAAAAACAAGAAAGTTTTGCGGGTGATAAGCTTGATAACGGTTTGTTATTGGGATTTGGAAGATTTGGAGGTAGACGCAACAACGAGTTGATAATGGAAAAGGCAAAGATCGCAGGCGACGTACGAGATTTAGCACCTGGAGTGTATTGCTTATGTAAATCCCGCACAAACCTTCTCGACTCTGCGAATTTTTCTTCTCTATAAATAAACGATGTGGCAAACATTGAGTTGTGTGCGCCGAGAGTGCAATTGTTTACAGCAAGCACACTTTTCCTTTTATTTTTTCTACTATTTCTTTTTGCGCTTATTCACTCTTGGCAATTGCTCAAGGTAAGTGAATGAGAAATAAGGAGACGAGGAGGAGGAGAAAGTGTAGGCGATTTCTGGCCTCTTTTTCGTTCCTTTTTAAACATTTTAGATTTCCATTTTAAACCTATTTTCGGCTGCACTTGAAACCTCTTTTGGTTCACCTTTTTACAGGTTCTGCGTGACTGTACTTCTCGCAGGTGCCGCTGTGTCTGGCATTGCCTACCTCTCTTTGGCACCTGTCGTTTGCTATAGGGAAATTCTCGGAAATAACCAAAACATATCTAGAATTCTAAATTCGTTTCGTAAATAATGCCAAATTTGTGAGCGACAAGTAAAGGCTACGAAAATTGGTAAAAATGGGTAGACGGGTGCTAATCTAAAAGATTTGCTTTCCGCAACTAGTGGACCTTTATACCGAATATATGGTTATTATGACCTCATTTATGTAATAACCTTATATTTATAAAGTGTTTATGTTTTTAAGACTGAACAAGAGTAACAAAAATATATGAAAATATATAACTTATTCAAATTTGTATTGAAGTAAACAAAAATCGGATTTAAGTTCCTAGTTAAACTAGTTCTATTATTTAACGCAAATATACGATTCCCAGATGGCACGACTCAAAGTCCACATAAACAAAAAAAAAACAAACAGTGAGTAATTAAATTAGCAGCTAAGCTTGAGGATTTCAAACTTATATCACTTGATTGCGTGTGACAGGGAAATTATAGAAATATAGAAGTGCCCCAGGGTAATTCGGAAATCCTAACGGCGCAGAACGCAGGCAATCAGCTGTTTAAGCGAAAATGCAGCCAAAACAAAATACTGGATAGCACACACACACACTCGCAAACATAAGCTCACACACTATCAGAAATATCAGGTAAAATCAATGGAAAGTTTTCATGCGCTGACTCTTCACTCTTCCCGTTGTTCCTCTACTGTTCTTGTTGTTGTGGCTCGGAACTTACATCGCTGGTTGAAGTTCTGGACCAGGTAACTCGTCCGCAGATTGCGTCCCTTGTGGCGCAGCAGGGCGTTCATGATTTCGTTCGGCGGTCAGCGGGGGCTGGTGCTGTTAAGCGCTGGGCGCGGCTTTGCTGCCAATCCGATTTCGAAGAATTTTTAATTGTAATTTTGATAATTTCCGACAAACTGTCTGTTTTCTGTGTATATTTGCCTTTTCTGTCGTTCGTCTCCGTTTTGGTTGAGTGTTTTTGTTTTGTTTGTTGGCGTTGCCTTTGTTATCGTTTCGCACCCTCTCTCTTTCTATCTTTCGCTGCTTAACAGTACTAATGTAAAGAGAGTAAATAAAGGGAAAGGAGTTGATTTGATTAGCCGTAAAGCAAAATATTATTTTTTTTGTAAAACTGAGAATGTGTGTGTGTCACACATATGCACGCACGCGGCGGAGCGGCTACGTCATCGCCGCAATATCGCGCGATCTTTCATTGTTTTTGTTTTTGCCCCGCATCGCCTCGCACTCTTGCAATCAAATTACACAACTTAGGCCTAGAATTGCGAATTATTGGCGTGTTTCGTGCGAGTGTCAACCGGTTGCAACTATTGCAACTTGCAACTATTACATTGTCGTCGACTTATGCGATAAATACCGTTTTTATATAACCCATTTACTCCTGGTAAATAAATATAAAGTATTGTTGGATTAAAACTGGTAAATTTTTATGATGTGTGACCAATAGGTCTGGAAACAAATTCGCCATAATCGACTAATCGATTTTTCTTTCTTGCGATACATCGATATACATTTTCAGAATCAACTTAACCGAAAAGTTACAAGTTGCGCGACGCGTATTTAAACAGGAACGTGGAAGAAATAAGTTAGAAGTTTTACAATTTTGATATATTAAATTTAATTATATATTACAAATACATAAATGTATATTGATTTATCACATAATTGGAATAATATATATATATAGAATATCATATATTTGGAATGCAATATTTTTGATGCCATAGAATAAGCGCAAATCTCCATAGATAAAATGCAAAAAACAACACAATAAAAAGTCTTTGAAATGTAAACGAGCTTTAATAACATATTGTTTGTATGGAAAGAATTTTTGATCTTAGTCTAAAATATTTTAGAAAAAAAAAAAACGATTCACTGAAAGTCGATTTATTTCCAGACAAGCTAAAGTAAATATATTATGGAATAAGCTTGTATTAGCTTTCCTGAACAAAGGAACCGTTTTAGGATCCCTGTTATATCTGTAAACTGTTATAAGCCGGCAAAAACCGTCAAAATTACAGGTGATGGTTGTCCTTCAGGAATAGGACGGAAAATTTGAATTTCTACAGTGAACTCTGGATATCACGAACCTTAAATAATACTATATTAGGATTTTACTAATAATATTGGTCTAACAGAAATCACATTTATTTACCTACATGTTTTTAAATGAATCTTAAACCGCCTGGTTAGTAAAAACATAATCCTTTTTCAAAAGCGTTTAATAGCAGCTATTTCTTGAGGTTGCTGCCATCTATCATCAGTATAATTTTCTGATGAAACCAGCTGGGAAGTCAAACTTAAAGCTTTAGTATAATAGTGTAGTGTGAAAATAATTATAAATCTTTTATTACAATTTTTCAAGTTTGCTATCATTTTTCGTAGGTTTTTACCTGTATTTCCTTTGCTACCTGTTCTAAATTGGTTTTCTGTAACCAAAACAAACCACAAATGCAGTTCCCCTTCGCCTCTTTCGAACAATTAAAAACCATGACCTTATACGTCTTATTGTCATTCGTTTCCTTGACTGATTTCTATCTGATTTGGTGGTAATTACCCTTACCCTAGGTGTAAGTTCCGCCAAGTTGCAGTTTGTAAACGCGAATCGCTTGGAGTGGTCAGCTTCGAAATGTGGCTGGGACTTTTTTTAATAGTTACCAAAATTTTTGTGGATGTATACAGTGAGCCATTAAATAATATCCTGCGGTCTCTGGATATAGAACTGTCGTACAAAACTATCTTTTTGTTGCAAAATCAAAACGAAAGCTTGTGCTGGAACCAGACAGACTTCGAAGAAACGGTGCCAATATTGAATTTCAACGCGAGTGAAAGTGTGTATCTGAAGGATAGTTTCAACAAAAAGATACTAGTTCTAGTTTGCTTAGATATGAACGAAAGTGAGGCAATGCAAGTTCTCTATAAAAACCTTCAAGATATGCGAGATACTCATACCATATTGTTCGCTGCTTCAGAGGTCCAAATAAGTGACTTGTTCTTGGGGTGTTTCAAAGAAAAAATGCTGAATGTGCTGGCTTTTCACGGCTTAAACAGGGATATTATCTACAGCTATCAAGCATTTCCAGCATTTTGGCTTATAAAGCGAAGTGTGAAGGAAATTGATAGATACTTTGAACCTCAACTGAAGGACCTGGGAGGATATACCCTCAAGACGCTACCCGACAACATAATGCCAAGAACTGTGGCCTATAGAACTTCCGATGGACACCGCCAATTGGGGGGATACCTGTGGCACTTCATCAAAAACTATGCGAGCACCCTGAACGCTACTCTCAAAATCAGCTGGGATCTAGTTCCAGAAGAGGGCATGACCCACCTAGCCATGGTCATCCAACTGGCCAAAATGGCTGGCGTGGACTTTCCTCTGGGCATTGATGGTCTCGATCTGGAGTCGGCAAAGCAGAACGTTCCCCTGGAGATGTCCAGCTGGTTCCTGATGCTGCCCGTGGAGCCTGGCATTCCCCGCTCTCGTTTCATACAGCGATTACGTCTGGAGGGCATGATTCCCCTGATGCTTCTGGTGGCAGTAGCGCTGGGTAATGCCCATCGCATTGAGGCTGGATTGGGTCCCAGCTGGCGGAGTTTTATCATTAGCGATCCAGCCCTGCGAGGCATCCTAGGACAGCCCATTGTTCTGCCAGGAAGACTCTCCCTTAACCTGATGACGATCTACGGCATGCTCCTCATAGGTGGCTTCTTTATGAACAACTATTACACCGCCGTTTTGGAGACTTGGCTGGTGCACCCACCGGTGGGAGATCCCATCAATAGCTGGGAGCAAATGCACTCTCTTAATCTGAAAATACTTATCATTCCCGCAGAAAAGGAGTACATGGCGGAGGCCATGGGCCAGGAGTTCATGGATACCTATCGCGACATGTTCGAAGTCACAAACTCGGCGGAGTTCCAGGGGAAGCGCATGCAGATGGATCAAACGTATGCGTATCCTGTTACCACTACCCTGTGGCCCCTGCTGCGTCAGGGCCAGGTCCGGCTACAACGACCCATCTTCCGTAGGTCCCGTGAAATAGTGTTCATGCCGATGTTGATTCTGACTATGTCGCTGCCGGATAACTCCCCTTTTCACAAGTCTCTCCTCAGGTACAGGAGAAATGCCCAGGAGAGTGGTCTGTACGACAATTGGTTCAAACGAAGCTTCAACGAACTGCGGGCACTTCGAAAAATCTCCTACAAGGTCGACAGTGACATTGAAGGATATTCTGATCTGAAGTGGGATGATTTTTATTTTATATGGCTTGGCTTTGTGGTAGGAACAATGGTTAGTGTCCTTGGGTTTCTGCTCGAGCTAGGTCACTATAGGTGGAGTCTGAGAAGGACGCCTAAATAAGCCTTATTAACTTCATTTATTACCAGTGTTAATCGTTAAGAAATATGCCCGTAATGGAAATCTATTGATTATTATCCTCCTATCAAGGCTATAAATGTGGCCTATTCCTAGACCCTAATAAGCAGAAACGAAACCCTGACCGGTGTCACTTGTCGTAGAATTTTAAGCGAGTAAAGCGCACAATGTGGAAGAGTATTAAACCGCTTATTATAATCATCATCGTTCTGGTTGAAGCCCAGGATGTTCCATTGGAAAGAATTTTACACTCCCTGAAGCAGGAGCTATCCCCCCGAACCTTACTGTTGCTGCAAAATAAAGGGGTTTCCTGCTGGCGGCAAAATGAACTTGATTTAAGTTTAGCCTACATCACCTTTAACGCTAATCAAAGTAACCACCTTAAAGGAAGTGTTAATAGGAAAATACTTGCCTTAGTTTGCTTGGAATCTGGAGCAGAAGAGCTGATGAAAGCCCTATGTGAAAATCTGATGGATATTCGGGGCACTCACGTATTACTCATGGCCACACTTGATACCAATATAACGTCCTTATTCGAGGACTGTCGTTCAAATCAGATGCTCAATGTCCTGGCCTTGCGGGGTTCGAATCGGGAGTTCTTATATAGCTACCGTGCTTTTCCCTACTTCAAGGTCGTTCGGCGAAGACTAGCACAAGTCAAAAGGTACTTTGAACCCCAGGTCGGGAATCTACAAGGACACCCCATCGCCACTATTCCGTACAGCCTGGTGCCGCGTTCGGTGATCTACAGGGACAAGGAGGGACGTCGCCAGATGACGGGTTATCTCACCCATTTCTACAAGAGCTTCGCCAGGAGCTTGAATACCACACTGCGGGTCCGATGGGACCTGGTTCCAGAGACCGAGACGCCCGATCATAATGTTACTTCCGGACTGTTGAGGGATGGACTTGTGGACTTCCCACTGGTGCTGACCACGCTGGCACCGGAACCCTTTTACCCCAGTTATGTGGCGGAGATTACCAGCTGGTTTCTGATGCTGCCCCTGGTGCCCGACATGCCGCTGTCCAGCTTGTACTTCAATCTGAAAGGCTGGCCCTACTTCCTGGGCCTGATGGTCGTGCTGGCTCTACTCCTGGCCAATGCCCAGCTCCTGGAGGCGGGGCAGGGATACATCACCCTGCGGTGTGGCAACATCTTTGCGGATCATGTGCTGAGAGCCATCCTGGCGCAGTCTTTCGACATGCCCAGCCGTCGCCTCTTCTTGAGCCGGACTCTGCTTTACAGTCTGCTGATGGTGGCGGGTCTGATAGTTAGCACTTTTTACAGCGCCAATTTGGCGACGCTTTTGGTTCATCCGCCGGCTGCCTACAAGATACTGAGCTACGAGGACTTGCGGAGGACCCACGGCAAGATATTAATTTCTCAACAGGAGCTGCCGACTTTGAGTGACTCTATAGGGAAGGATCTGCTGGAGAAGAATCTGGATACCTTTCAGATAACTCCATCGATTGTCGAGTTTCTGGCCAAAAGGAACGAGCTGAATACTTCGTTTGCTTATCCGGTCACCAATACCCTATGGCCATTCCTCCAACTGAAGCAGATCAAGATGCACAGGCCTGCCTTTAGAAAATCAAACGAGATCAGTTTTATGCCCTTTATGCCAGTGACCATGCCCATGGCCAGGAATTCTATATATCGGGATGCCTTCAACAGACATCTCAGCCACACGCTGGCAAGTGGACTGTACGATCTGTGGTTTAGGAGATCCTATCACGAACTCATTGCCATTGGCAAGCTGAACTACAGTGTGGACCAGGCGGAGCCCGGTGGCTATCACGATCTCATCTGGGATGACTTGTACTATGTGTGGATAGCTTATATAGGAGGCACTACTTGCAGCCTGCTGGTTTTACCTTTGGAGATACTGTACTATAAGTGGCAGAGTGATCACTAGAAAATACTTCTCTGTTGCAAAATAGGAGCTTCACAACAACGACATAAGCTAAGAAAAATATTAAAAGATCTGCTTATCTAACGAACAGAGCTCTAGAAATTCGTGTCCATTCAGTATAGGAGAAGAAAAGTTTTAAAAAGGATACCTGAACCTCAAAGAATCATATTGGTCACTGCAATTATTTAAAACTTTTTTCAAACTTTTACTGTACATTTAACCCTTAAGTAAAAAAGATAAATAAATAAATACACGCTGGGTCGCAATTTCAAACACTTTTTGCAAAAGCATTTTTATTCAAGTTTCACATATCTCTGCTCACTGCATCTTGATTTTCATCATTAAATGTTTTTCCATTTTCTTGTTCATTTTCGCTTGGTTTTTGTTTTTGTGTTTTTCGATTTTCTTTTTGTTTTAGGTTTGTTAATAAGTAGGTATTTGTAATATGTTATAATTAGGAGTTTCGTTTCAATGGAATTACATATATAATGCATATATTATACGCCACCATCCGTGTCTCAGTATTATCTTCTGTGCTTCTTGTGTGGGTTTCGCTAGTCAATAAAATGTGGAACTTCCGCAGTCCAAGCCATAATAATAATAATAATAATGAAATAAAGGTGAGATTTTTGTGAGTAGAATCGTAAAATGTCTCATATTTAGCAAATGTGCAAAATTGAGTAATTTTTAATGTGTTCCGTGTTTGAAATGGGGATTTTTTTGTGGTTGTGTGTAAGTTTATCAATTAATTTTTGTAAGATTTTCAATTAACATTTCTTGTACTCTAAAAATTTAGCACTATAAAAGGGTTCTCGTTTTTGGGTTTCTTCTTGTTTTGTTTTGTTTGTTGTTTATTTTAGGTAAATTCTGCAAAAGCAATTACCAAAATTAAGTTTCAATTACAATTATAATTTGTAATAATAATAAAAAGTATGTCGCATTTGCTTGGCAAAGGAAAATAAATTTCTTTTCTTTTCATCTAGTTTTTCTTCTTTTTGTTTTCTTTTGTACATTTCGTGTAAATATTATTCAATTAGATAATTTTCTGGTTTGTCTTGTAAATTCATTCATATTGCATATGTGTGTCTGTGTGTGAGTGTGGAAGGCCTAATTCTACTACATTTGTCCTGAAAAACTAGAATCGTAAGCTCCACTCGAAATGAAATATAAATGGAATAAATATGGTAAAATGAGGGGGGGAGGGTTACATTAATTAATTAATTATGCCATCCTAAATATTGCCATTGTTTATATAACTATTCTGTTAGGTCATTTTCATTTTTTGTTCTCTTGTGGTACTGTTTTAACTATACATTGTGTGTAGACGCAAAATCTGAGTCTTACAAATTTTGAGTGAGTTTTTGTTTTTAGCAAGGTTTCTTGGGGTTTTCCTTCTCAATAACTTTGTTTTTCTTGGGTTTTTCTTTTTTGCTTTTCTGTTCTTGGAAACATTTTAAAAATTAAGCTCAATAATCTTAAATTATGTATTTGCTTTCACTTCGGGTTAAATTGTATACACGCCTGCCTGCCTGCCTATTTCCGTTTTCCTTAAGGGTCTCAGAGTTTCCTTTTTTATATCGTGCCTTCGTAATAATATTCTAAAAGATTTTAAACATTGCATTGTGTTATATTCAATTAGTTTTTGTTTTTTTTTTTTTGTCGTTACATTTACGGCTGTCTTTGCTGTCCTGTTTTGTGGTTTCATGTTCGTTCTTGCTACCTTGAAACAATGTACAATTAATTACAAAAAGTGTCTTGTAATTGCTAAAATTTTAATACTCATGTTCTGTCCCGCTGCTAAATATTTTTCCTGTTCAGCATCGATCTCTATACTCCATCTATCATTCCTTTCATCCGCAGCTGCGTCTACTATATAAATTACGTGTAGGGTTTTGCTTTCGCAATGGTTGCACTTGATTCCTTTCGTCGTCAAAAGTATTAGTTATAGCGTAGTGTGTGTGAGTATTATAATAAACGCTTTTTAACTACAGCGTGTACATTAAATATATATATATGTTTATGTATATACGTAGAGTGAGTGCTTCAATTGTTAATAGAGGGATTACATCAATTGTATTTTTTTCCGTTTTCCTTTTAGTTTTTTTTTTTGTGTTTTTGTTTGTAAGTTTAGTTTTTTGTTTTGTTATTAATAATAATATATAGGGTATGTGTAAATATTCATGTCACCTGGGTGTAGCTCGACAGTGCTAAAATCCAGTGAGTGTTTGGGGTGTGTGGGGTAAATACATGTTCGAAATACGTACGCGATGTGTTCTTTTAGGCGAGAAGCTGACACCGAAGCCTCTGCTCACTAAATTCAACAGTAAAGACAAACATCTAATTCCAAAAAAACGCTAGTGAGTGCTAAGAAACTGTTGTCCTAATGCCTAGAAAATCCTTTCAATTCGATATCGATTTCGAGTTTGGGTTCAAGTTCGAATTCGGGCACGAGTTCTGTTTCTCTTTCTGTTCTTATGCGTGTGTGTTTCTATAAATTTCAACTGTGTTGCAACACTTTTGCCTACGTCTAAATGTGTAATGGCAGGACTAGTGTCCTGCGTCCTACCTCTGCCTGCCAGCTGCCTGAAAGTTCGCTGCTGATACAATTTCTCGTAAATAGCTATATAGGGTTTATATATGTGTGTATATTGTATTTATGTGGGTTTGAGTAAGCTCCTCTCTCGATCCGGCTTAGTAGTAGAATATCTGGCCGGCCTTCTGACGCTTGCGCTCCTCCAGCTTGCGATTGATCTCCTGCTGCCGCTCGGCCTTGCTCAGAGCTCGTGCCACATACAAGAACTTGTTGTCGCCCAGCTGTTTGCCGTGCAAGCCGATCACGGCGGCCAGCGCCGATTGTGGGTTCTCGAAAGCCACGAAACCAAAGCGCCGCGAGCGCCCCTCCTCGTCCAGCATGAGCTGCAAGGATCACAGTCAATGAAATAAACAAATCCGCTCAGATGGGCCAAGTGCAAGTCCTTCCTCTTTCTCTGTTGCTTGTCCTCCCTTGCTGGCATATTTCTCTCACCCGTGAGCATGCGCAGCAAGGGGACAAAGAGAGGAGCTAAGAGCGCGGCTGAGCGCGTGAGAAACTGTGCCACATGGTTGTCCATCTGCAGTCCTCTCACCCACCCACCCACACCCTCGGCCCGTGAGGGAAGGTGACCAAAAAGAACATACCTTGTGACTGGTGATGCGGCCGTAGGGCTCGAACATCTCGCGCAAGTGCTGCTCGGTGAACTCCTCGCTGAGGTTCTTCACGTACAGGTTCTTGAAGTGGGTGGCCTTCTCCTGCTCCCGGTCCCGCCGTGGTATAAACTTGACCACATGCACCTTCTGGTTATTGCACAGCATCCCGTTCACCTTCTCGATGGCCGCCCGGGCAGCCTCCTCGGAGTCAAAGTGCACAAAGCCGTAGCCGCGTGAGTTGCCGTCCTCGTCCTTGGCCACGTTGCAGTTAAGGATGTTCCCGAACACGGAAAACGTGTCGTACACTGCCTTGTTGTCGATGGACCGCTCCAGGTTCTTGATATAGATCTTGCCGCTGTCCGGCGAGCTATTGCCGCTGCCGCCGCCGCCACTGGTGCCGCTGGCCAGGGCACCGCCACCAACGCCCACGCCCACGCCGGTGGAGTGAGACGAGCTGGACGTATGCCCGCTGCCCAGAGAGTTGTGGCCATGCCGGCCGAGAACGGCGGCGGCAGCCAGGTGATTGCTGGCCGCATGACCGCCGCCGACGTGGCCCAGGTGGCCGGCGGCGGCATGGTGGTGCAGCTGCTGCTGATGATGCGCCGCCGCCAGCGTGTGGTGGTTCAGGGCCGGCTGCTGCTGATGATAGTTCGCCGGGTTGCCGCGGAACGTCATCGAGTTGACGAACATGATGGCTGGCTGTTTGTGGAGCGTGGTGGCGGCTAGTGGAGTGCTGTTGGCGCTGGTTGCTGGTCTGTGCTGCTCCCGGTGGCTCCCGTGGCTCAGGCTCTGGATCTGGATCCCGCTGTAAATGTGGCTGAGAATTTTGAAGCGATTCTGTGGCAGCGCGCTGGTTAGGTTCTGGCTGGGTTCCTCCTCGGTCCTTGTTGCTGCCTTCGCTTCGCTGGGTTCTCTGCTGCTCGGTTGGGGTTACATTACATATAGTACACAAATATCTCGATCCCGGAAAATCCACTCACCAGGTCTTAGCTCACGCGCTGCCCGTTCCACTGCACACAGAAATGGGAAAATATGACAAAAATTCGCGGTGTTCTCTGAAAAAATCGTTTTTTCTCTCGCCCAGACTCTTTTCTCGTCTCGTCTCTCTCTCGCTCTTTCTTCGTCTCTCTTTTGTACTTTTTCTGGGGGCTTTCACTTTTGGGCCGTCGCTGCTTTTCCTGTGGCTCTTGCTTGCAATTTCGCGACCGCTCTGCCTGCTATTTTCGGGTGGCACTTAACTCTATTCTTTAGCAATTGCAGCAATAAAAAACAACGTTTCGCAGCGTCGGCGTTCGCCTTTATTATTTAATTATTATATGCGATTGGTGACAAGAGCTGCCAGTTTGTTATCGATACTTTAGTGGGAGTGAAAAAACTATAGGAAAACTATCGGTATAATTTAGATATTTTTTGTAGTCCCCAAAATATCGAATGACCCTTCTCCTCTCTACCTATCGAATGTCTTGGCGATATCTATCGAAATGCAATAACAATAATAACATTGGTCACTTGTTATTGTTTTTGCCAATAATTAGTTGATTAAATTAAATTTAATTAATTTAAGGACAATATGGAGCAGGATCAGGCGCCGGGGAGCCTTCCAAGTTGTGTCATTCTTAGCAGCCGGAGAGCAGAGCATCCAGCTGAAGTGGGTACTGAGATTTCTGAAGATCTGGGAAATATAGCCGCCGAAGTGGCCAAAATATGTAATGTAGACCAACAGGATAGCTTACAAGCCCTGCGTACGCGAAGGCATAATAGGACAGTAGCCGCTACTAATGAGTTCATCTCCCTGGAAGACCTCCTGCGAACGCAAGCTGAACCCGCGCCCGGCCAGGGAATCGCCGACATGATTCTACATGATTTCTGCTCATCCCCGACTTACGAGGAGGAAGAGGACCTGCCCACCTGCGAGTCACCGCCATGGTTTCGATTTCGCAAAAAAAAGATTAGAACCTACGCCAGAAAACAAGCTCCTGCACAGCAGAATGTGTTAGGTGGCGCCATAGGAGTCGACGACGAGGACGAGGACGATCGACTGAGCTGCTCCTCAGGCCTCTCAGTGCAGGAGGATCACACAGCTCCAACGACCACGTCTGTGTGCGAGCTGGATGCCAACACTTCGCAGAAAATTTGTGAAAATTTGCTCAACCTCAGTCAATACTTTTCGTTAAGCAACCCCAGTTCCAACTCTAATCCAAGCAAAGACCAACCCCCAGCTGTAAGGATCGGAATTGATCTTCCTACTAAAGTGGTCCCAGATCATCCCACGTGCTCCCGGGACCAGCGTAGCCATCTTTCAGATACGAATTCATCCGCGGAATGCACCTCTGTTGAAATGGAGAACCTGGAGACAGATTTATTGGGGATCGGTTTCACCTTTGAGGCCTCCGAAATCTGTGATATTAAACCTCAAGGTAAAAGCTTATATTAAAATGTCTTTATATATACATTTATATATTGTAACCCATAGTTCCAGGTAACTTGGGGGAGACGTTTTTTGGTGATGGCAAGGCAGGCACAACTATTGTTCAGTCTCAGTCGGGTAAAATCTCTTAGATCTCTTTTTTATAATTGTAAAATCATTAACATTTTCTGCTTTTCCACAGAATCCAAAGTGTGTGCAGAGTGGTCGGAAGGAGACTCGCTTTTGGAGAACTACAACACAGAAAAGATTTCCTTAAGTGATGAGGAACATAAAAAGAAGTCCCTCTTGATAGATCAAGTAAAAACAGAGCTAAATGGAGTAAAGTCTGAAGTTCCTGTAGGCTGCACGCAAAATTTATTGGATGATATTCCCATGAGTGAGTGGCAAACCCCAATGGATATTCCAGAAGAGTCAATCAAGGAGACCCCAGAGTTAAGCCAAATATATAAGAAAATAGAGCCAAGTGAGGACAGAACTCAAGAAACAGTGGAAGCAAGTACCTCCAAGTGCATAAGTGACGCGGAATTTCTTCAAGAAATCCCCCTGGACGAATGGCAACCAATGGAGATTCCCGAGTTCGTTGGCTTCCGCACAGCCTCTGACAAACCCATTGTGATTTCTGAGGAAATGCAAGAGAGAGCCTCCAAGTTGCTAGCGGATATTGAAGAAATAGAACAAAAGCCACCCAGCGACATACCCACAGGATCTTCAGAATTTGTTGGCTTCCGAACAGCCTCTAACAAGCCCATTGAGATTACAGAGGAGATGGCAAGCAAGGGCGCCATGTTCATTGCTCAGTTCAAGGCCAACGATCAACTAAGTCAATCAAACGACTCTGAACTCCTCCCGGGCATAGCGTTTAGTGAGTGGGAACCAATTGATATGCAAGAGAAACCCATTACGGTTCCTAAAAAGGAAGAATACAGTCAATCAATTAATAGAAATAATTTAGAGCCACTCGAAACCAAGACGCCAAATAAATGCCACTCTGTGAATATTCCTCAGCTTGTTGCCTTCCGTAAAACTCCTTACAAATTCATGGCAGTGGCTGAGGAAATGAAAGTCAAGGGTGATAAGTTGATGGCTGAAGTGGAGTCCGGTTTGTATCAACCTAGTCAAAGGCGTAAGTCACACAATGCTGAAGTGCTATCCATTAAGGAGTCCCAAGGGCCCAATGCAGTATCTGAGGACTTTAAAATAAAGACAGCTGAAGTCAAGGAAGTCGAGTTTGTTGGCTTTCGTACAGCTTCTGACAAGCCGATTGTGGTCTCAGAAGAGATGAAAATCAAGGCAGCACAATTTATGGCTGAATTCCAGACTGGAGGATCATTTTATGAAGGCACTTACAGTACAGATTTTATGGACAAGCCGAATGTGGACTCAGAAGAGCAGAAAGCTTGCTGTTCGAATCAGAAAATGGAAGAAGCAGCTGGCTCAGTGAAAAGCGATGCAGAATTCGTGGGCTTCCGTACTGCCTCGAACAAAGCTATTATTATCTCCGAAGCGATGAAGGACAAAGCTGCGAAATTTATGGCAGAGTTCAAAGCAGAAAGCCCTATAAATATAAGTTTAAATCCTAAAAATAAGACGTTTGATTCAGACGATGCCCTAGAATTCTTTGGATTCCGAACAGCCTCTAACAAACGCATCGAAATATCAGAGGAAATGAAAAAAAAAGCTGCCAAATTAATGGCAGAAGTAGGGGCAGAATCTGACTTTGATCAGAATCAAAAGCCGACTAGTGATAATGAGTGCCTCTCTGATATATCAGATAATGCTTCTGGAGAAAAATTCAAAGGCTTTCCCGAGAACGAAGTACCCTCACTGTGCGCAGAAGAAGATTTTTCTAATAATTCTGTTTTTCCCAGGTTGTCCCAGACCACTAAAAACGTTTCCGATTATGAAAAAGACTCAACAGTGTCCACACCCAAGCAGAGAAGGGATACCTACGATGGCATACCCTCCAGTAGGAGGCTCCGCAAGATTTCCAACTCATCTCCTGAACAAAAACAATCTAACCGGAAAGTGTACAAGACGACCTCGTGTTACAGTGCACTTGAGACACCCACCCAGTCGCAGGAGATTCACGCCTCACTGACGCAACTGGCCGGCCTTTCGCCGCTGGATCTCAAAACTAAGACTTCAGTGATAGCCCGACGCAACCTCTTGACGCTGAGTAAACGGCGTAAGCGGAGCCGCACTCCAACTGGAACTCTAGCGGGAAATACCCCAATTAAAACTCGATTAGCTGCGATGCCAGCCTTGACAAGTACTCCGCTGGCGGATAGGAACACGAATCACGTCCAGGACTCGACAGCCACTAAACAGAATGCAGAGGATATGTCGCCGATTTGCATGCCTCCAAACAAGTCCCGTCGCCTTGGTCTAAGTCGAAGTCGCAATTAATGTATGCGTTTTTTGTTATCCTTTGTAAGTAAATACAAAATTAACTAAAGAAGAGAAATAATTAGAGAGTATTCAATGGACTGAGATTAATTAGACCAATTAACACCCTTTTTTGAGCATTGCATGGACTTATTTCAATACCAATGACAATGCACAAAAAGAAAATCTTAGTCTTACAAAACGTTTTTGTTCTAGTAAATGTAGCCCAGTCATTTTGGTGACTTAAAATTCACCCTTAAAAGCCTTGTAACACCTTTGAAGGTTGGTCAAAATTGGTTGCTTTTTCCCGTTTCATTAACTAGCCTGAGTTAGAACCAAGTAACAAGTACACTATTAAAGAACTCAAGCGGTCAAGTTCTTTCCTAAATATCTCCTTTATACAGTTCCTAAAAGTATTTTTTTTAAATGCTTAAAACAACTTTTACTCAATGATTAAACGCAATTGTCTAGATATTGGCATTTACATAACGCTGAACACTTAAAACACCGTAAATAGCTATCAATTACAGCTCATTTTTATTGTACCATTAATAGGAGCGTATAAAAACCGAAATACCGACTGAATGCAAGTCAAAATGTTTTCAATCCTGCCGATGGCCGTTCTTCTTCAATTTGGGGTTGCTCCTGCTTTGGGACCCAATCAAATAATCCACGAACTCAATCTGGCCTTGCGAACTGAACTGAATGTGCTCATCGATGTGGAGGACTCCTTTAACTACAACGACTCTAGAAGCCACCACCGTCTGGATATACCTAGAATTCAAGTTACTTCACAGTCCAGTGAAGCTATTAATCTTCGTCTTCTAGGAAATTTCACCAGCCAAGCCTTAATCATAGTGCAATTGATGGACTTTAACTTGCATTCCAAAGTGGTTGATTTCCTACCTCTCCTGTTGGATCGCCTTCACGAACTGCATATAGTATTTGTAAGCAAGGAGGATCCAGAATTTCTCCAAATGGAGCTCTATACCTACTGCTACAAGGAGGGCTTCATCAATATGATTTTGATACACAACGACCGCCTCTACAGCTACCTACCCTACCCATCGATTCAACCAATTGGGCTTGCAAATGTCAGTGAATATTTAAAGAGAGGAAAGGCAATTCGAAACCTTAAAGGATTTCCTGTTCGCATACTCCGGACCACATTAGCTCCACGCGATTTTGAGTTTTTCGATGAAAGCAATAACCTTGTGCGAGCAGGATATTTGTTCACGGCTATGAAAGAGTTCATTGATCGCTATAATGGCACGATCGTTAGTATCCCCATACCGGACAGATCTGAAATTGAAAAATATGGTGCTGCATTAGAGATGCTAATCAATAAGGAAGTTGATCTAGTTGGCTACTTCAAAGACAATGAGTGGGATGTTCCCTACACAGAGCCTATATCAATCCTTAGATCGTACTTCATAGTCCCGCACGCCAGACCCATATCCAGCTACCTCTACTATTCGCGACCCTTCAGATGGACCCTGTGGCTGGTCGTCGCCTTCACAGTCCTGTATGGCGCCCTAATGCTCTATCTCGGTTCTGGACGGGATCGAAACGAGATCGGCGAGTGTCTGCTGTACAGTCTGAGCCACATTTTGAACACGTGCAATCAAGCCATAAGGACTGCGGGCTGGAGGGACCAACTAATCCATGTGATCCTAACCCTCGGTGGCTTTATGCTCACCAACCTGTACCTGGCCACGCTCTCCAGTATCCTGACATCGGGCTTGTTCGAGCCACAATACAAAACCATACAGGACCTTGCCGATGCCCCCTATCCCAGCTCGCACGACGAGCTGTACAGGAGACAACTGATGGCTAATAAGTTCTTGCCAGAGGCTCTTCGTCGGAACAGCATGACCCTGAATATGACCTTGCTTAGGTCCCATCGAGATGGTCTGAACAAGAGCTACATCTATTTGTTATACGAAGATCGCCTGGAACTGATCCTAATGCAGCAGTATCTGCTCAAGACGCCGCGCTTCGATATGATTCGCGAGCCTGTCTCATACGCCTTAGAAGCGTATCTCGTGTCCAGAAGCTTACCATTTCTAAAAATGGTCACTGATTTCATGAGGCGACTTCAGGAACACGGAATAAACAGTAAACTAAAGGCGGATGCCTTCCAGGTAATGCTGGAGCGTAAGATGTACACCTTGATGCGCGATGATGAGCCATCGGCCAAGCCCTTTGATCTTCAGTTCTATTTTTTCGCCTTCGGCTTATGGGCTGTGGGCCTTGGCTCCTCCTTAGTCGTTTTCATTATGGAGGTAATTAAGTCGTGGTTGAGCCACAAGAAGAAACAATAGGATAAAATCCTAACTTTTGTGTTAATAGACTGTAGTTAAACGAATTCAATTTAAAATGACGACAATATACACAAAATAACGAAAATGTTTACATGCACTGACGATTTCAAGAATTTTTTTGTTTTAGCGGATATAGTCAAGTCATTTGAGACTTAAACTTAAGCTATAAAAGCCTTGTACCACCATTGAAGAATAATCAAAATGTTTTTAATCCTGCTGGTGTCGGCTTTTCTTCGTCTGCTTGCTGCTTCTGAGTTACATCGCAACCTTTTACTCCGCGAACTCAATCTCGCCTTGGGAACTACCACTGTATCAATGATCAAAGGGAGCCTTATCAAGTGTACCAACATATATTTGCTAGGTTGCGCAGCAAGGAGATCGACGTGGTTTGTCACATGAAAGACCGGGATTGGGATGTGCAGTCCACCGAACCTCCAGCTATCCTCGCTCAGTACTTTATAGTGCCTCACTCTCGATCGATCTCCAGCTATTTGTACTACTCCCGCCCCTTCAGATGGTCCCTGTGGGTAGTCATCGTCCTAACAGTTGTCTACGGCGCCCTTATGCTCTATCTGGGATCAGGAAGGCAGCGACACGAGATCGGCGAGTGTATGCTATTCAGTTTAAGCCACATCCTCTACACTGGCAATCGAAATATCAGAAGAGAAGGTTGGAGGGACGTCGTCATCCATGTGATCCTAATGCTAGCTGGTTTCATACTCACCAACATATACTTGGCCATGCTCTCCAGCATCCTGACTTCAGGACTAAATGAAGCCCAGTACCACACGCTGGAAGATCTGGCCAAGGCACCCTATATCAATGTCCACGACGAGTGATGGAGCATGGGATAAACAAAAAGCTGAAGGCTGATGCCTTTAGTGCCATGATAAAGCGTGGGTTTTTCACTCTGATGCGGGACGGCCAACCTCCGGCCAAGGCGTTCGAACTGGAGTTCTATTACTTTGCCTTTGCTTTGTGGGCTGTGGGCCTATTTATGTCTTTGGTAGTTTTTGCCGTGGAGGTATTTAAGTCCAGATAAAGAAGCTTATGGAACTACATTTGTAAATTTTTGAACACAAACGTTCAAAGAATATTAAGCATTTTTTTGCAACTATAAAAAATAAAGCAAGTAAGGGAAATGCATTCTACATCCAAGCATTGGGTTTTCTACTTGATAGACAGAGGGGGTAACCACATTAGTTTTTTTTTAATGGTCTCAGTTATTTCATTTAACACCATTTCAGCAAAGCATTTCAACTCAATTATATCAGTTTTGTTGATGGACTACCCTGTAATTTGCTAACTGCCTTGGTCAGGACATTTAAAAGCTTGCTATTAACCACTGACGAGCATATAAAAACCGACATATCCGGCTGAATGCTAGTCAAAATGTTTTCAATCCTGCTGATGTCCGCTCTTTTTCAATTTGTTGTTGCTCCTGTGGGACCCAACCGAATAATCCGCGAACTCAATCTGGCCTTGCGAACTGAACTTGATGTGTTAATCAATGTGGAAGACTCCTTTAACTCCACCGGCTCTAGTAGTCTTCACAGGCTGGATATACCTAGAATTCAAATTTCTTTACAGTCCAAAGAAGCTATAAATCGTCTTTGATTTTCTACCTCTCCTATTGGATCGCCTTCACGAACTGCATTAGTATTTGTAAGTAAGGAGGATCTAGAAGTTATCCAAATGGAGCTTTATACCTACTGCTAAAAGGAGGGCTTCATCAATGTGTATAATTTTAAATTTACCAATTGTTACCGCACATTTTTAAGCGATAGTAGAGCGTGTCGGTTATCGAAATAATATTGATTGGTTGACATCGATGTACTGATTTATTCTATCGAAGTCTCGACCATCGCTACATTCCAGTTGGTAAGAAAAATAAAATAAAAATAACAAGTTACGTTGACGAGGTAAAAAAGAATTATAAATAATTTATAATTTAACAACACCGACGATAGGCAAGCCTGTATAACCAATTAGAGTGTGAAGAGAACCAAGGAAATGCAATTTGCCTTGCAAATTCCGTTTGTTTACGCCTCCAATTGGAAAAACAACAACAATTTGGGAAAGTTGTGTTTACGTTTTTGAAACCTCGATAAGGTTTTAACGGCGCTTCTAAATAATTTCTCGCCATGGCAAGACCTTGTACTTAATTGTGATAAGCATTTCGTGTTCCGACAATGATTAAAAATTGTCGTCTTGCTGTGGGTTTTCAGTTTAATCGTGTTTTCTTTTTCTAATGTCAAATACGAGTAAGTACATACAGAAAAAAACTCACTGGGAGTTGTACTTGTGTGTGCGTTCAAACTAAATTTTTGGGGTGGACATTATTTTTGGGATTTGCCATTCAAGTCAGTTTCGAATTTGAACTAAACTCTGCTGCCAATACTGAAATTCTATAATCCAAATCGATAATTCGGATCTGTGTCACTCAAAAGTAAGTCCGCTATGTTACTCCCGATTTCGGAGCACTCTCTGACCGCCGCTCTCGCGGGCCTATATAGCCAGTTTATCGTAATATATATATGAATACATATACTATACAGAGTGACGTTACGTAGCGCAGCTCGATTGAGGCCTGCAAAGCGATTTAGTCGCAGCTGAGTTCTTTTCGCTTCAAAACACACACTTCTCTGCCTGTAATCTGTTGAAAAAGACACGTCAGTTGCGGAAAATATCTCAAAAATTATTAATGAACTTTCTTTATCCCCCAGACTCAAGCTCTTATTTTCCCGGCCGTCTTCCATCCAAAAACCATGTCCGACGACTTCGATGGCTGCGAGTGTGTCTGGTCGCAGGAGTATGCGATGCAGCGGCTCATCAACTTTGTGAGTTCCTGGGCTCTTAGTCCTTTCCGTCATCCTGCTGATCCTAATCCCTGTCCTGGATAACCTTTCCTTTTAGATACGCCAAAACCAGAATGCCTGCACGGACACCGAGTGCTTCGATGGTGAGCATTAGTTTTATTCTCAAGTGCTTTCCTTGGTTTATATTTCGACAATTTGTACTTAAATTATATTTTTTATTATCTCTAATTATTATCCACATTTTAAAATTATTAAATTAAATAATTAATTTTAAAATTTAAAATTTTGTAATATCTGTTCTTTGATTTTTAATATAGAAATTGTTTATATTCCATTTTTATTTATTTTGATATGGTCTTAAAGTTTTTACTATAGTTCGCGACTATATTTTTAATTTTAATATGACTTAAAATTATATAAACAGAGGATTATTATATCCTCTTAAATATTAAATCCTCTTGCTTTTATATTAAATATACATTTAATCTTAAAAGATCTAAAACTCTTATTTAAATGTAGGCGTTTTTTTAGATCATGGGCTCACATTCTCTTTATCCTGTTCGACCTAACTCTTCCCATCATTTCTAAAAAGGCCCTTAAATTGCAACTTGAAATCGAAAACAACTGATGACCAAAAGCTTTGATTTCATTTTAAATAAACCTTTTTTTTTCTCAACCAATCTATAACTTTACTGATAAGCATTAGTTTAAACTTTATCGAGTAAAGCATAATAATAGAACATAATCTCCAATCTCTTTACAGTCACCGGGCGTACGCAGCAGCAGCAGCAGAGCGTGGGTGGCGGCGAGGGAAGCGGCTTCACCGTCGCCATGATTTTCATGATCGTGGCCATGTTCATGTACATACTGAATCCGAGTACCTGGGGCCAGCTGGCCAGCAACAAGCCAGCAACCGGTCGGCGTGATAACAACCAGGACGGTTCGCCACCACCTCCGCAACCGCCGCCGCCGGCCATCAACTAGAGATGGTGTCGAGCGAGGATCTCTGCTTCCGCCAAAACCTGAGCTTCTTCACAATTCGCAATTGCATTTCCTTAATTTTTGTTTGTTTATATGGCGAGACAAGGCGTTCACATTTTCCACACAATTCGGTTGGAATCAGAAAAATAAATACATAAATGTAGATTGGTAAAATCCTTCGTGGCCCGATTTACAAGGATTAGATAAATTATACATCACACTGACATTGTACAAAAAAGATAACTAAAAACACAACCGCACACACAAGTACACACAGGCTTATTATCCCGAAATTTTTGAAAATACATTTTGGAAACTAAGCTTGTATTGCTTATTCGATGGGAGGGAGAGAGTTAACTTTGTACAATTGACTTTCGGGATAATTTAAGTGTCAATCTTCGCTCTGCAACTCGGCCATCTTTTCGCGCACGTTCTTTAGCAGACCTTTCATTTGCTCATACTTTCCCGTAGAGTCGGGCAGATTCTCAAAGTTAATGACATCGCTGACGCCCACCTTGAAGTTGCTGCCTTCGGGCAGTTTGTCAAAAACGGAGAACTTCAACACAGGTGTTCCCTCGAACGAGGCCTTAAATTTCTTTGCAGCAGGAGAAGCTTCCGTTCCTCTAGACGTTGCGGGCGCTGATTCGCTTTGTGGGATGTCTGTAGCATCTAGTTCAGCCGTGGCATCCAGAGGATTCAGTGAGGATGAGTCATTCGCCGTAGTATTCAGCGATTTATTGCACTCCAATTGAAGAAGCAGCTTCTCCTGCTGCTCTTTTAGGTCATCCAGCGTTGGTGATGGCGAGCGAGCCTGCCCTTCCTCTTCCTCCTTGGTGGACTCGGGTGGCGGAGGCGGTGGTGGCGGTAACGAGGCGGGCAGTGGCGGATCCTCAGCATCGTCAACTATCTCCATGTCACAGTCCCCGAGGCTGGTTTGCTCAACAGGACTTTCATCCCGTGCACCTGGGAAATCGACCAGCTTTTTGCGTCTGTAGCCGCTGGTCACATTCTCGCCCAGGGACTTAATAAAGTTTGCTTTGGAATTGTCCGGTTGGAACGGCGGAACATTGTGATGTTTATAGTCCTTTGAGGAAACATTGGATTAGCGGACTCTTAAACGGAAATAAAACTCATAGTTACATCGAAGTACTGGCCACTGGGCTCTACATTAAAGCCCGGGAACTCCACTATCTTGTTGATGTCGTACTTGAAGGTATCTGCCTCCCCGTCCTCGTCGTCGGACTTCTGGACTTCCGTGCCCTGAAAAATATCGGTAATTAATGCAATTCTCTGATCTGACATAGAGGTTAACTTACTTCCGCATTGAAAAGGGCAATGCCCGAGCTTTGGACCTTGGCCTCCTCCAGCCAGGCCGGCGGATAGCCCAGGACACGCATCCTGTAGTTCATGAAGGGCAGTTCGCCACGAGCATACCCTAAGGCGTGACGGGTTTTGGTGCTGATCTTGCCGGGCTTTATGTGTCCAAATCGTTGTTCCTGATCCACGTGATACCTTTCCGGCTTCTTCTTGCGTGCACGCTGAATTCGGGCGTTGTTTCGCGGCTTCGGACACTCGCGTATGGAGTGGTCGGTATCGCCACAGTTGAAGCAGGCGGCCTGGGCCTTGGGGCGGCTGCACTTGTTGACCGCCTCCGCTTTGAGTTTCTTGCGGGCTTCGGTCTGTTCGTCCAGGACGTCGGCACTGCGGTTGTAGGAGGGCACTTGGGAGGCAATCAGTTTAGCGGCTGGCTTGATGTCGATCATGAAGTCATCTCTGGTGTCCAGAGCGGGAGAGGGAGACTTCTCCAGCTGGAATTCACTTTTTTCATAGGCTCTTATCACTCCCTCTTTGTTTATTTTGAGAACCAGCTGCTTTTCCGCAAATGTGATCTCCAGAAGGTCCAGCACTTGTTTTTGAAGGCCTGCAAAGCGCTCCTCCTTAGAGAATATCACCTCAAACACCAGGGTATTTTCTTTCTGATTGTTTTCCTGAGAGGCAAGATAGCTTGGATTGCCTACAATTTTGTCCTGTTCGGCTGATTTGTCGGCTGCCGGCGGATTGTCCTTATTTGTTGTTGTCTCGGGTTCGGGCTGCATCCACACAATGTCGTCCTCCAGCTCGCCGTCTTCCACGTCGTCCTCCACGGTGATCACGCTGTCGTCCAATACAATAACGCTGTCGTCCATATCTGTCAGTTGTGAGATTATCTTTGATAAAATAGCTCGTTTTAACAAACAAATTGTTTTTTCTTTTCCTCTTCGAGCAGTGTTGTGCAACTGTGAAGGAAAAGCAAAAGCAGTGTAGTCGATTAGACTAATCGATAATTGCAGTAGGCTAAAATATCGAATAAAATATTGCTTTTGAAAATGTAGTATACTTTTTGCTTGAACGATTTTAAATATTTTGTTGTTATTTAAATAAATAATAATAATAATAATAATAATAATAATAATAATAATAATAATAATAATAATAATAATAATAATAATAATAATAATATAAAATAATATAGATATTAGGTATAGAATTAGAAATAACAACAAAATTAAAATAAATTTGAATTACCCAAGAAATAAAAAAAGCAATAAGCAATAAGGTACCCTTCCTTTATTTTAGCTTATGAAATCGTATAATTTTTGGATCTACTTCCGCCTTCTGCCTTGTTTTATTTAATATATCAAGAAATTATGTCAAATCCTGATATTAGCACACATTAAGTATGCCAATCTCGGTTGCTAAAGACGTCATGTCTGATTTGAATCTCGCGAAGCGCCTGCTGAATGCCAACTTCGATCTGATCATGGGATACATGTCGGGCAGAATTACGAGAAGGAAAACCCTGCCCACGGGTAATTGTGAATTCAACTTACACTCGGGGGAATTCTTCCGACAGAACTACTCGTGCCGCTGCCGCCGCTGGCTGCCTGAAGAGTTTCGATCGATTGATTGGCTTAAATTTGAATAAAAGCTCTAGAGGATCGGGCAGGTGCTGCATGCCAATGAAGGTCTCAGACTGGGGACTGGAGCATCAACATCATACACCATAAATAGATGCTTCCCCAAATGAGTAGCCACACTCACAATGGATCTGCTCAAGAGTTACCTGCTGCTCCTGGCCACGGCTATCTGCCTGTGCGTCTGCGGCGTCCAGGCCACGCTAGCCATCGAGAAAGCCATGCCCTCTCTTCCGGATCCCAGCCAGCTGCTTGCTGCTCTGCCTGCTAAATTCACCAAGCCGAAGCCTGTCTCCTTACCGGATCCTACTCAGCTGCTCGCCAATCTTCCGGAAAAACTTACCAATGCAAAGCCGGCCTTTCTTTCGGATCCCAGCCAATTGCTCTCCAAATTCACGAAGCCAAAGCCCGTATTTGTCAAGCCCGTCATTGTGAAGCCTGTGGTGGTGGTCAAGCCCGTGGTTGTCGGTGGAGGCGGAGGTGGACATGGACATCATGGACATCATGGCAAGAATAAGTTTAAATTTTAGATGAAAATAAGAATGAGTGCTTTACTTTATGATATCATATTAAAAAATGTGTTCATCCTCAATGAGTGGTTTAAAATATAAAGGTACAATAAAAAATACATAAATCATAAGATAAGAAAGATATTTTTTAATGGAAAAAAAAAGTTATAAACTTTTGCATTTAAATAAATTTATAATTTCGATCTCTTATCAAAATATCTTTAAAGGTGTGTATTTTTGATACGAAAGGGAAAGCCTTGAATCGTCGTCTATAAGCGCATTTCGATGTGTATAATGAGTCCATCATCCGTTTGCCTAACGACGTCCTTTTGTGAGCAAATTGAAAGGCGGGACTGATGGAGCATCTGGTTATCCTGTCGCCAACGCGGCGTATGAGCAATTGCAATTGAGCGGGCAGAGGCGGATGCTGGCAGAGAACGGGTGTGCCACTCGGCATGGGACACACATTAGCACACAGCAGCGGACCAAGTGACGATAAGAGCGCGTTTTAATCAACGTAATCATAATCATATGACCAGAACAGACACTCTGATGGGGAACAATCGTAAAATTTATACGGCTTTCATGGCTCGAGTTCAGTTTGAGTTGTATTTGAGTTTGAGTTGTCTTGCCCTGCCTTGTCTTGTCTCTTCTTGGGTTGTGTGTTTGTGACTCGAGGCCCTTTGTAATCAGCCAATACTAACCGCGTATTATGCAAAAAACCATCGGCACCACCACCAACCACCCCAAAGCCATGGCATCCGCTGGATGCGAGAAGCGGCGGTATAAAAGCGACTTGGCCAGAAGTTTCGCAAACATTTTGGCACCGACACAGTTTAGTGCTAGTCTCGCCCGGAAATATATAGTCTGTTAATCCGTTAAAATCCGATAAAAAGGGCTATCAGAATGGTGAGTACCTATATACAGGCAGTGAGCGAACACCGGATATTATATGATCGGAGGAGTACAATTGCACAGTAAAAACTTGTTAAACCGAGTATATTTTGTGACATGAAGTGAACCTCGACATGTTAAAATGTTCTTTTTTAAAGTAATCTAATTTATTTCATCCTTGATTTTGTCGAATTAATGATTCTTTTAAATAAGGATCTTATATCTACTATAATCAAAACTATACTAACTACAGAATTAAACACTGTAGGAGCTGTTCATTCCTATCGATCTTAGATTGTTTTCATTTTGCTTCAAATTCACAATAAACAATGAGAGTAATCAGAAAACATATGAATTCAAAAGAACTGAACTATTATTTAGAACTCAAGTAAATTAATACAACTAATTATTGAATAATAATTAATATACTGTTAGAGTATTTGTAATCTCTTAAGTGGCAAAAGTATAAATATATAGCTAACATTAAGCCGGCAATCGATCGAACGATCGCTTGTGGTTTAATCGCGTGTGTGCATAGTGGGCCGTGGGCCGCTTTGGCAATAATTCCAGAGCTGACTGGGTCTAAAAATAGATCTAGTTTCAATTACAAGTGGAAACGGGTTTTGGCGGCGTTGGCGGCGGAGGAAAAGCCATCGTCTCGGGCATTTGGCAATTGAAAATTGTTTGAAATTGCTATTTATGTTGCGAGCAGGCGACGACGGCGACGGCTCGAGGCGGCTTTAAATGGCATCGGTTATATCTGGATTTCCTAAGTGCCCATCACGAGTCAGAGTCACGAACCGAGATATACAGTACGTCTGCAGATCGTTTTCGCTCTGACCTTTGCGAGGCTCTTTGAGAAAGTGCTCGAGTCGGAGTACGAATCCGAGCCCGAATCCGCATCCGAATCTTGATCTCTGAGGCTTGTGCCTGGCATTTCCTTACAATGTGTGCCGTGCCGCTCAAGTGGCCGTGTTTCTACGAGTATTTTATCATTATTATTTGCGTGTGCGCCGCTCATTTAGATCTGAAAGCGGCAATTAAATGGTCCGCTCAACTGCAGCTAAATTGACCGACCGGTCAAAGTCAAGTCATTCCTTACTATATTGCTGTGGGACGACTGAACTGGCACTAGCTGCATTATATAACCTTGTCCGGGGCACATAACTCCGCGCTGGGAGAGCCGGGCCACACGGTATTGCCATTTTGAACTGGGGGCTGGCGCACTGAATCACACTTGTGCCACATTACAAGTTTGTTGACACTCCGCCTGCCCGGCGTATACGTAATATTTTATTGCAAACAAAACTCGAATGGGCAATATACATATAAGAAAAGTCCGATCGCATGCGTGATATACGATCCGGGGGCAGAGCTTGAGCGCAGAATGTCCATAAATCTAATTGCAAACAAGCCTACATACATTGTGTGGTCATAAGTGCCGAGTCAAACATCAAGACCTCAGCCACTCTCGGTGTCCCACAATAAATACCAGCTCAATTCTATGACAAAACAATGTTTTGAAAGTAATTTTCTTACTTTCTTGTGCTTTGCATATTATTTTAATCGCTTTTTTGTACTCGAAATCATTCGAATTAGTTATGGTTGTGGGTCGTTAATAGATGAGAACTTAGTTTTAAAATGTAACTCTATTAACGGCTTATTTCAAAAGGTTAAAAATATAATTTGTTGGCTTAAAGAAGATCAACAATATTGTAATTGTCAATAAGTTGGAGTTTTAGAAATAACTAAAATTCATACGATATAAAAGTTTATAACTTGGACTTCGAAAAGTCCGTTTTAATTTCCGAGTTTTAAAAGTACTTCCGTATGTTGGACTCGCAATCCGTGGCCCCAGCTTCTAGAATTGCTTGTTCGGGTGCTCCGGAAAACGGCGGGTTGACGGACAGTCGGAGAGACAGGGACAGAACGGAAACGGGCAATAATTTGCGACGCAAACGGTTTACACATACGCCTTACAGCGAGGAGCCCGAAGTCAAACTCGAACTCAAGTGCTTCTTCTTTCCGATTCTTCTGCACTTTCAAACTATAGCTACATTGGCATGTGTGTTAGTGTATCTATGGGAGGAGCTGTTTTGTGGCTCTCCCAAGAGGAGAGAGAGAACAAGGCTTATGCTCACGTTTTCTTTGCGAGAGTCTGACTTACAGTTACATGCTTCAATTTCAATTAGCGAACGTGGCCTGGTGTGTGTGTGTGACACGGTAAGCTAAAGTCAGTGAGCAGGGGCGCCGATTTTCCGATGAATGCAGGCGAATGGGGGCCAGTTACCCCGATAGCCTGATATACAACGACCATGACTCGCCACTGGAAGTAGTCGGAATGTGAATATGGATGTGAATATGGACTTATCACCCTCGAACCACTTCCTTTGTTCGTCTAAAGACCCCTTAGAGGCGCTTGTCTTTTCATTCACATATACCCAAAGGGGGTGGCGAGAGAGTGGGGTGTGTAGTGGGCAAGATTTGGGGCCGCATTGTCTGACAGACACACATACGAAAACGAAACGAAAAGCGAATCAAGCCGCTGGCACATGCGTGCTCTTTCGAGCAACCAGCGTTCCATATACCAAAAGGAGGTTGCCACGGCAGTTTCTGGAGGTATTTATGTGTATATAAAGCATCAAGATTATAACCTAATCTTACTCAATTCAAGGTGGAACGAAAAATACTTATATTTTCAGAAGAATATATTACGTTTTAAAAAATAGAAACTAGAGGAGTACATATACATATAGGACTTTTACCTAGTATTCCCCGGAAAGTAGGCAATGCTTGATAGAATAAGAGGATAGTCTATGGTCGGGACTTTTAAACATTGATTTCGTTATATTGACTGTAACTTGATATAATTAAATTTTAGGGGACTAGGTGAAACTTAGGAAATTATGACGTTATTAAATATATTTTATTTCATGTTTAATTTAAAAAAAATGTTTAATGTATGAGATTTTACAAATCAAAAACTGTTCTGGTAAACCTTAAATATACATACATACAATTTATTTAAAATTCGACTTAAAGCTAATGATATGCAAACTTTTCAACCCACCCACGTCCCCTCACATGATGTTTGCGTGGTGTGCGGGTGTGTCAGTGTGTTGGTGTGCATGGCAGAACGGTCCCCAGCATTTTGACATTTCATGTTTGCAGTTAGTCTGCTTTCGCTTCTCATTCGGTTTCGGTGTTTTTCCTCTCTTTCCTTTGACTTCGCCGGAAAATCCTTGTGTAGCGATCGCGTCCGTTGCCTTGGCCGTTGCTATACATATACATATACATAAATATGTTACCTATAGATACGCAACTAAAGACGGCGGCGAACGAATAGGTGCGAAAATATTTGTTGTGTGCCAGACAAATATTTTGGAAATAATCGAGCTAAATAAATAAATAAATACGCAAATATACGTATTGTATGTATTGTATGCATCGTACAAATGTGTGAATAGTCAGTGCGAACGTGAGAATTGCGCTGGCGTTGCAAATCCGCAGTGTTGTACCATCGATGTGGAGTGTCAATTATGTGGAAATATATTTACAAAGATACCCCATCATCAGCAGTGTGCGTGTGTGTGTGCGATCCTCCTGGCACTGAATGTCACTAAAAGCCCCAGAGAGAGAGCAAGCGAGTCAGATAGAGAGCCGGAGAGTGGGAGTGGGCCTGCCTGCAGCTCTCTTTTAGTTTAGTGCGTGTAGATCAGTTACCGCCAACAACAACAACAGCAAACAAACAAACAAACAAACAGCAAAGCAAAACGACAATTCACATTCATTCCCATTCATTGCTGCGATTATCGCCAGTTTTGCTTTGGCCACTCTTGCTGCTCTTTCACCACGCACAAAACAACAGTAAGCTCAAGAGAGTAGTGGGTGAGAGAGAGAATGCAAGACGAGCGCGAGGCGGAGTGGAGCGGGTGAAGTTGCTTCGTTTGCCTTTCCCCCTTTGCACGGAAAGTCGATCGGGAACGCCCACTTATGACGCCCCCTGTGACGCGTTATCAGCGGACACACACCAAACACAACAAACACAAAGACCTAACGAAAATCCACACAAAATGGCGATAAACCCAAGTGCCAGAGAATCGCCGCGGGCCTAAAAGTTCGCCTCGAAAGAAGGAGTGTAAAACAAAACAAACGAGTTTGTTGCTGCTGCACACACCCTCTCCTCACCAGCACCCAGCACCCACTACCCAAAGTCCTACATAGCGATCCCAGAAGAGCCAACGCATCATCCATTGGAGGAGCGATAAGCCATCTGAAAGTTTGGGTGGCCCAGTCCGCAGCCAACCCCGCATCAAACCCGAAATAAGCGCCTAAGGTGAGTCCGAACTCCAAGACGTTTTTTTACTTCGAATGCGAATTTGAATTCCTACACGCAGAAAACCAGAAGTTTCTTTTTGTGTCAATTTTTTAAAAGAAAAATGCATTACTGATAAATCATCAGTTAAACTTAAATTCATATAGTTATTAAAGGAAAAAACTTGTTCTTTCATATTCGAGACTTCACAAATTTACGGAGAAAATATAAGTTCTTAATAGTTTTTAATTTCATTTTTTATGGATTTTTGCTTTAGTGCATTTCGATCGAAATTCCCAAAAATACATCAGCTTACATTTTTGATTGTTTGCCGTCGCATTTAGCGATGTCACACCCTTTTTACAAGTTCAGCTTTTGTCCGAATCCCTGGGACTGGCCCACTTGGAGGTTAATAACATTTGAGCATATTCGTAAATAGTCGGCGGCCCTGTCCCTGGCCCTGCATTATTCCTCCCGCAACAAGGGGCACGAGAATTCGTGTAAAAAGAAATTGTTACAAGGTCAGCAGTAGTTTAAGCGAGGGACGCTTTCGGAAGAATATATTTACGTATCATTAATTCACATCTACTTTTGTACAATCTCGTGCTTTTATTTATTAGCACAGCCCTGTTTTTTCTGTTAGTTAAACGATCCACCCCGAGTGCGTAAGTTAATTCCGTCGAGTGCGCTTGTATGCGTGAGTCAAGATTCTCTTGAGGCAATTTCCGGTTCCGTTGTTTAAATCTCTGTAATGGGTGCCTGTGCCCCATTATGTTCGTTTGTTCGTTTGTGTGTGCTATGCGACGTCAGCTATTATATTTAATTCGCATCTCAACTGATCAGCATAGGCGTGTGGGAAACTCTTTCAATCGGATCATCAATTGGTCTGCATATCAGTTGGATAAAATTGAATTTACTTGGGTCAAATTATACAAAGAATATCCCCTAGTATTATTCAGCCTGAACAAAACATTTCGTCTTAATTTTTATTCATCTATCGGTTATTTTCCATTTCCATGGGAAAGCTGAGTCAGCACTGCGGCGTGTACAGTACCCCCGGGATCCTCTCTCCAAACTCTCATATCGAGCGAATTATGCAAATTGGACACTAACGTGAGCCCATATTCCCAGCCGATATGGCAATGACCAAAATGGGGCATTAATTGGTTTCGGGTTTGTGTAATAATAAAAAAACAATTGTTGGAATGGGAATGTCCCCCACAGGGGTGAGCAGAGGGAATGAATGATTAACTACGGCTAATTAGATTTATCAATAAAAAGTGCAGTCGTAACTGGCAGACAAGTGACGCGGCCGGGATCTACGCAATTTCAGCAAGGTGGCAAATTATTATTAATGCAATTAACACCCCTTATCGGAGGTTCTGTTCTGTTTCGTTTACTCGTCAAACAAATAAGGAATACAATTAAAGTATATTAAGCCTTATATATTTATATAAACCTTTGGAAATTATCTTTAAACTTTTCTTATATCAGATTAGACCATAATATAAGTATAATAGAAAAGTAAAAATGATACCTCAAAAAATTTTTTTATCTATGGAAAATCTTTTTTTTTTTTCTAATGAATATCTAGGTTTATATTTTGGCTTATTTTATAATTTGTATAAACATACTGGGAATATTATTTCCAGTATTAGTTATGATTTAGTGATTGGGAACATGGTAGTATATTATCTTAAAAAAACTTGAATAATAAAACTCCTTATATTTTCTACTACAATGCACACAAAAATAATTTTAAAACAACATTCTAAGATCAGTCCCATTTAAAAACCCTTCTTTAACTGAAAATCTAAATATTTTCAAGGTTTCATAACAGAAAATGTGTCTTCTTTATAATAAGAATTATATATCTTTTGAAACGACATATTTTTAAACAATGATCGCATAGTTCAAGTTCCGGCTGCAATAAGCCGAGTCATTACTTACCTGAGATGTTTGGCTCACCTTTTTCCCACTCCCTCGTGGAAAAACAATGGAGATTGCTCTGCAATTATTCCCCCAACGGGTAATTATTGAGATTAGAAATTGAGCATTTACCTCAATATTTCATCAGATTATCCATCCACACCATATCACACGAGCGGGGGAATCCCAAAGGCCCAAGAACAGTTACACCGGCGCAACAAGTGGTTGTGAGAGCGAGAGCGGAGAGCAGATCGCACAAGATGTATCTATGAGATCGCCGTGTTGCGGCAACATGTTGCTGCAACAGTTGCCAGCGCTGCGAGAGCGCTGCCAGCGGCGACGCCGGCTGCCCAATGTTATCGCGGCTCTCTCTCTGTTACGCTTCTGTTACTTCCGACAAAGTTCTGTTAGTTCCAGGCAACAGAAAATACTTTTGTTATTATTTTTAATTTATTGCCACTATTTGATTTTTCATCTATCTAATAACATTAAAATAAATATAAATATAAGTTCACACCGATTGAGTGAAACAGAAATAAATTGAGTGGACATGAGCAAAACTTTCGGTCCGAAGGCTCACATTCTGTACGAATGAGCTGTTCGGCAACATGAGCTGTTGTACATTCAATGCTGTGTTTCGCTCGGTACAGTGAATTGAGTGAATATTTTGCGTCTGAGCGAACTCAAGGAAAAAGTGAGTTTTGCAGTTCTCTGGATCACGTTCATTCAGGTTTCGACGCTGCCGCTCGTGCGCCGCACGTTCATTCACGTTTCGACGCTGCGCCTGAACGTACGAACTGGCGGAAATTCCCAACCAAATATCAAAATCAAGAACCACAAGAACCACCTTAAACCCGAAGCAACAAGTAAACATCGCATCGCACTAGCGCAGCAGCCAAGTTGAGATACTCCGATTGAGATACCGAGTTAATTCCAAAAGTGTGTGCAAGTGTATCGCGGTACTTCTGGGCAAATTAATAACGCGAGTGAGAGTTTCAAAAACGCGCATTTCGCGGCGGCAACCTGCTACTTACAACCTACAGCCCGTCACCTGTAACTTGTAACCTGTAACTTGTTACCTGTAACTTGTAACCTGTAACCCCGTGCCGGTCGGTGCCCAGCACAGAAATCGAACGAAGCGAAGTTTCCTCCCGAGAGCGAGCGGCGACAGCAAACACAATTACGAAAATGTAATAAACGTTAAACGTTTAATTATAACCGAAAATATAAGAAAAACACAACTCGAACTTGAAGCAGCTTTCAAAATTGGCAGCCATTAACATCTCGGGTCGAAAAATTAAGCGCTACAAATTGGACACACAGAAAAAATCAGATCGAATGTGGAAAAGTACCGGGAGTACGAAGAGGAAACATTAAAAAACAATTATAAGCTTTATGCGTTTGTAAATGCCGCTGCATGTAACTGATTGGTCAAGACTTGACGGCTTGCAGAGACGCACTCAAGTGACGACAGCGGGGAACCAAAACCGAGTCCGAAAACGAAGCCGGGGCGTGCTTAAACCAATACCAAATACCAATTGCTTATCTGTAATCTCTGTCTTTTGTCTCGACGGCCTGCGTCAGTTGACCGAATTGCAGAAGAGCGGGAGCGGCATTGGGATCGGGAACGGGTATCCGTATCGCATCCCTACTACCTGCCTGCTGGTCAGCAACAATAACAATCTCTGGATATAGCCATATCACTGCTGGCCGGCGTTTTTGTTGCCCTTTCTGTTGTTGTTGTTTTCGCATGATGTTGCCACCTTGCAGCCAACAGCAGCAACAATGCCAGTTTCTTTTCAACATTGTTTCTCCATTCTGGACGCCTTTTTTTGTGTGTCGGTTTTCATTCTGTGTTGTCAAGGGTGCGCCACACACGCAGAGAAAAAAGAGCCATAAACCAACAAGTATTTTCAATATTAAAAATCCTAATTTACGATTAAAGCAAATAGAAGTTAATTCGAGGTACCCTTATGACCAAATAAAACGAAGTGCCCTTTAATTGCTTTCCAAAAATTAATTTCCTCAGATAACTCAACTCAATCAGCGAATTTTAAATTTATTTCAAGCTGAATTTCTTTCTGTGGAAAGGCGGCAAGAACAACTTTCGTTGATATTCGACCGATATTGATCCGGCGATGATGTCATAAGTGACCAAAATACGGAGACAGGGACAAGGGACCGCGGAATGCCCGGTCTTGGGCATTTCCTCGAATCGAATCGAGATCTCCAATAAAATCGCGGCGGCGTCTATCGCGCTGCCATCGCACAATTGTGCGTGCAACAGGAAATATTTTATGCTGAGCAAACACACACAATTTTGTATGTGTTTTCTCTCCTTTTTTTTGTTGTTTTTGTATGCCTGTATTTATACTTTTTGCGTGCAAACACTTCCGACATTTAAAATGCAGCGAGCGAAGCGATCGGACCGGCTAAATAAATCAACATCAGCGCAACAGTAGCAGTAGCTGTTGCTGTTGCAATAACAACAACTGGGCCCTGCTACTGCATATATGCAGCGGACCCGCCCCCTCCCTTTCGACCCGTTCATCTCCTGCTCACTGCATATAAATGATTTTAATCAACGACGGGCAGCAACAACATTAATAACAATAAATGACAATCAGCCATCAGGCGGCGGCATAACAAATGCCATTTTGCATATGGACTTATATGGAGTACAAAAACGGCAAATTTAGATGTCAATCCGCGAGACTTTGATCGGTGATGGCTGTCAATCTTGTGCTTAAGCTCCAGATTGCACAACTTCATTGTTGAGGCAACATGGAAAGTGATTAAATTCAAATTAGAGGATGTCAATCTCCCTTGGGAAAAGTACCCGATCTGTGGGAAATCATACCTCTAACTAGTTTCATTTCAATTTTAGATAAACCACAATTAAATGAAAACATCTGCGGCAAAGCAACTTAAATAAGGCAAACCAATAACAACCAAAACTGTGTTACACAAAGTACTTAAGCACCAAGCAACAAGGGTACTTAGCAAACATTTAGTTTCGACATTATACAATAATTAGAAACCCAAACAAATACGCAAAACAAAGCGAGAATCAAACAACAAACGTCAAACATCGGCAGACAACACAAATCGTTCGCTATGAAGAAGCTGTCACTAAATGTAAGTACCAATCTCTGTTCGGGCCACAAGAACTGTTGACATCAACACCCGGTCCCCCATGCATACCATACATATAGTATTTAATGCAAACAACATGTTGTCCCAACAAAGGGCCGTCGTGCTCTTTTTCAAGTTCAGGAGCGGAATCCCAAAGGGGGACCGTGTCATGTTAATGAACTTGAAAAGACTCTCGATCGCTGGCGCAGAGATCATGATCCCAAAGGCTGGCGATGATGAGCACCATGACAAAGTGTCTTTCTGCACTTGGAGGCACTGGCGGCGTTTCGAATTATACTGAAGAGTCGGAGGAATCGAGATTGAGATTGAAACAGCAGCTTCGAAGACGTCAATTGAAAGGAATATTGAATGGAGACATTCAGGTCAATTGACAAGTCTGACAAGCCGGCAAATGAAAGAATCGATGGCACATCTAGACTTGAGCAAGATCATAGTCCAAAGTGGAGTAGATACTAGAGGACGAGCCCTGGTATTGGGGTGTTCTCGTCAGAATTTTTTCTTTGAAAGGAGAGAATTGTTTCACTTAAATATCATTGGTTTTAAGAGCTCTTAAAATCCATTATTTATAATCTTTATAAAAAGCCTTCTATGGCCCTTGCAAAAACGTTGTGAAAACATTTTTAATTTCACTTTTTATGGCCCTGTTCAAATCGCAATCGCTGGCTATCCAAATCCCCACTATTTATTGGTTAACGGTCAATGGATTGACCTTCGTCTTTTGCGGCTTGCCAGAGACTGAAGTGGCTCTAATTGAATTCTGCGATAAATCACTGCCACGCGCCACCTCAGAACCGAGAGAGATCCGCCGCCCTGGCTAATTGAAAAGCAATTGTGGCGCACTCAACTAGGCGTGTGTGTGCGTGGATCGAACAGCACTCTCTCCGGGGTTAATGTGTGGCAGAAGATACCGCCACTCTTGTCCAGATACAAATATATTTCGCAGATACGCGACGACTTTGATGTTGGCAATTCAAGAGACCGGCCCGCCTCGCCTCGCGGCAGTCATTGGCCATATATCATACAATATACAATATGCATATGCTCTTACCATGCATATGCACACATATATATTCATATATCCATATAGAATATGTACTTTGCGATGCTTTCGTATAATTGTATGTTTGTGTGCCATAACATCTGCCAACTGTTCCCGACTTGTGTCGTTTGGCTTATTTCTTCCAGCAGTTCAATGCCCCAAAACTCAGTTGCTGGCGGTTAGTTTATTTGCCTCTTCGATTGCTTATTTATTTTGGTTTGATCGTGGGGACACCACGATCTCTGGAGTGTGAAAAATTAGGGGAACTCTTCATAACCAGGGGAAATGGGACTCCCATTGGGAATCTCCACAGTCAGAGCACTGGACTGATATCTGACTCCACTTGCACTGTATCCACATCCTCTTATCAACTATCCACCTTATCGTCAGTGTCATATCTGTCTTTCACTAACTACAGTGCATGACTCAACATTAATTCCAGGCATTTGGGGTGAGGGGCGGCAATCGCTCGGCATCATGGCCAACACAATTCGCATTGGAATTGGCTGATGCAACTGCGAGGCTTACGGCCGCGAGTCGTTTTATGGCCTGTCTGCAAATAAAAATAATTTTCGCCTTTTATGGCCATGCCCCGCTAACTCCTAACCAGACATAAACTTCACATATCTCTACTACTTATAATTATTATTTTATGCTGAACAAATCAATTAGTTGTCGCGCTTGTGGCGGTTATTAATAAAAGATCGTTAAATTTTTAATGGGTTCTTATGTCGGCAGGCAAATAATAAAATGCTGTAATGAGCCATGAAAACGAACAACAAATTGACAAAACGCCATTAAAACTTCACAATAAACAATAACAATAATAACAGCGGCAGTCAATAATAATGAAAAAATAACAAAAACAACAGCAAAAACAATAACATCAACAAAAACAACTGAAAACGGGGGCCCGTCGAAGTCGAAAAGTTGGAGGGACCCCCACAGCGACACAGGTTACCAAATACGTATGTCTGCGATATACAAATGTTAATGATTGATTTTCATGTCATGTAATCGCAATGGGGAGCGGGCTGAAACTAGTTTCAGGCATTTAGCCAATTTAATTGACGTCAACTCGCTCCGATCTCCTCGCACACATTTCTTCCGTCCTTGGCCGTACAGCGCACAGATTGCAGTTGGAAAAGCCGTGTTGCAGCCGCTGGCGGAGTTGTAAGTGACCTTATTGGACCACTAGCATTGGCCAATACAAAAACCAATCAAACCGCTCAAATAAAATGTAATAGAACCCCAAAAGCCAAAGAAAATACACAGCTAAAAATATTTACAAACTAAAGGCTTTCCCAGAGCCTTTTTTGCATTGAACCTGCGCATATTAAGCAGAGGTTTCAAATTAATTTATATAAACTATTGAGTATGAGAGATTTTCTCAATGTAGGAGATATTTATTTTGTATTAGTTTACCTCGCTATAAATTATTTTCCTTGATTTTTCCCTGTGGATCTGCTCCGTCTTGAGGCATTTCTCGGCATTCTCGGAATGCACGAGCGATTGTATGGGCTGTGTCTGTATGTCAGGCAGCGAGTGCACTTATGGGTTATAGCCAGCATACTCTGCTGCTGTCTATCCACTAACTGCTGCCGTCTGCCGCCGCTTTTCCACGCTTTTTTATTCACACCCGATCGGTCGTTCAATGGCCGTTCCTTGTAATTGGTTCTTTGATCGCTTTCGCCTCACCGCACGCTCTCGGGCAGTGTGACTCATTTCCGTTTGACATTCGTGGTATGAAGCACCGAGCGCACACTTGTATCCAATTGTATTTTGGCAAAATACATTTAGCAAATCTCTGAAATATAGGTCGACGATTTGGAATATTTCAAATATTTTTGAGGGGTATTTTTGTTCCGTTTGGACGACGCCACGTTTTAGTAATAATGGCTAACAAAATGGGGGAGGGTAATGAACTAATTTGATAATTGCTGGTGTAATAACTATATCACGTTCTACACGTGGTTATTAATGGTATAATGAATACGTATTAATTTATAACGAATAGTATTATTTTTAATTATAATTACTTTTTGAGTTCCTCAGGGTAAGCCTTCTTAATTTCTAACAATAATCTTTTAATTACAAAACTATAGAATAAAGGCGTTCACTTCCCGATATATATAGTAGTTTCCAGCTTAAGCCTCTTAAATTAGTTCCTTGATTGCTAATCCCTTGATTAAATTATTCTGAAGCTTTCCCAATACGTAACACTTTCACTTCTATATGTTCTATTTCGAACTTAAGCCCCTTGATGTGGTGGCTTCGTGTGGCATTTACTTTTAATCAGCTTAAGTGTGACTCTTAAGTGAGTGAGGATTCCGCGAACCGAAAATAAACCACACCTTGCCGATCGGAGAATCAGAGATTCCCAATTCCCGATCTTCGATCCCCTCTCTCTGCGGATTCTCCCTAATTTTCATCCGTCAGAATGAGACTTCCAGCTGCGGGGCGTAATGGCCCTATCGAGAGCTCAACACCCGCTGGGTTACGTTTCATTAATACGATTCACGTAGCCATAACATTCAGATCGGGCCCGAAACTTAATTATGTGATTTATATGCTTTTCGATTTTATTTAAAACAAAGCGACAACAACAAATTCACCGAAAATTGGCACAATCAGCAAAACGGCGATCCGTTTTTTTCTCTCGCTGAATATTTTGCAAATAATTTCCTCAATGGACTTGTTTATTTATATACAAATTCAAAAGCATACTCGCATATGCATACATATCTTTCTGAGAGCGAAACGTGTGACACGCTTCTGTGCGCCTCGGACTCGAGATACAGATACAGATGCCAGGCACAAGTTTCAGGCTCAATCTTGGGCTCAAACTCTGGCTCAAACCTCAAAAAAAGTTGGCCGCCTCGTCGCTGCACTGAGTCGAGTATGATAATTTGGCTTGCATTTGGAAAACAAGCTGAAACCAGTTCGCCATGCTAAATTGTTTTGCTTTCAATTAAACTAATAAAATGCCAATTGTCGTGAGTGAGTATGCATGTATGTCCGTCTGTTTGTTTGCCTCTTGCTGGCTTGTCCGTCTGTTTGTGCCAAATGGTCGCCCAACTGGCTGGCGAGTCGCGCGACAACGTCAGCAGCCTAGCCATACAATAATATATGCAATGTATATATGGCCAGCGGCCAGAGACTGCATTTCTCGATCGCATGTAGTTGCTATTACGTTCGAGCTGTGGCCGGTGGAAGTCAAGAGATAGAGAGAAAGAGAGAGAGAGAGAGAAACAGAGATAGAGACAGAGAGAGAGAGAGAGAGAGACGGGACTTGGCGACAGAGAATAGTTTGGGAGAGCTGGCAGATTAATTGATGAGCCAGTACACCACGGCGTATGAGTGATGCAGGATGCAATTAGTTCAATAAAAGGTCTCTATGGAAATGTTATAATCAATTAGGAAATTTTACAGGGCATTGAAGCTGTAGAATATGTAATTATTATTGTAAAATATCCACCATGACTTGAATTACAAATATTTGGGAGCCCTAAATAATTATCCTAAAAAAAAATTAAGTCTTAAAGAAATGTGGTTTAAAGTTTTAGCAAATATTTGAGAATCACAGAGAAATATACATACATATGTATATATGGGAATTACACAACATTATGAAACAAGCTCAGTCTAAGCTTTTTACAAATACTGATGAATAATAAGTACTATTTAAAGTCATTTAAAGTTAGTTATAAAAAGTTACACTTGCTTAAAGAAAGTTTTTTAATCCGGGTTACTGGTAATAAAGTCCTTCTCTTTACCCAAGGTATATATAAAAATATTAACAAAATTAACAAATTTACACCTTATTTAGATGACAAACCAAAGACAAGCCCAGACAACCCCGAGATGTATGCAACGAATTTTCTGGTGGGTTTTTTCGTAAAACCCCTTCCAATTATCAGGTTTATAAGACGTCATAAAAAACAGTAGGGTAATTGCGAAATTTATACCAGGCATTTACGGAAATTACTTCACTTATGACAATTAACTCGAACCGCTTACTCACTCGCCCCAGAGGACTTTGGACCAACCAGATAGAATCGGTTCAGAAAATTCCATTCCCCTCGTTGATGGCTGATTAATTCGCTTTTTTCGAAGGCAGAGCGGGAAGAAAAGCTGGGCGGGCCGCAACTAGTTTAGCCCACAGCGATCGCGATTGAGTATGCGACGAGCGTTCCAGGACAAGTGCCGCCGTTGCCGCTCTCCAGTGATTTTTTTTCTTAACGGCTTTTGCTTGCCAACTCGAATGATAAGCTCAGCGGAGCGAGTTGCTAATTCACATCACGTATACGCCTGGGTGTTCCACTGCCGGAGAGGGGCAGCGAGAAAACGAGAGAGAGAGAGATCTCACAGATACACACACTCGCAGTAGCTGCCCGCTCTCTGCTCCGCTCGGCTGGCTATGGGCTGGGATTTTTCTCTTGGACGGAATGCGCCAGACTCGCTGTCGTCGCCGCCGCCGTCGTCGCTGGGGGCGTGTGTGCGTGTGTAAGTATCTGTGTGATAAGAGCAGCCGCGGTAGCACAGCACCTCAATACCCAACCAGCGACCACGAACCTCAGCCAACCTCAACACAGCCGTTCGCGATCTTCAGTTTTATTTTTGTTGCCAACAAAAGTTGATTGCTCGCGCGTCGCCTTTCGTCGAGTCGCTGTATTTCTTTTCTATTTATTTTAATATTCCTTTTTTCGGCTCGCATATCTCGTGTTGACTCTTGTCAGCGTTGTCCAAACATCATTTGGGTCTCGAGATTGTTTGCCCGAGATTTAAGCGGAGCGGAGCGAGAAGCACTCGAAGAAGTGCTCGAGGAGTGAAGTGCATCGGTTCGCGCGCGGGGCCAATTGCCTTTTGGCAGACGCCAAGATCTATTGCGAAACGGCTCGCCATTAATCTCAATAATATCAATTGGATATATACATTCAGATCAATTGACTCTGCGATATGGATGGAAGCCATAGAATCGCTGCCATGGCAGCAGTCACTACTACTGTGAGTGGGGAGGATGTAAAATAGCTGGGAAATTAAACCAAATTAGTCCAGGTTCTACAATGGATCGTCGTTTAACCTGATGAATTATTCAAGAGGGTTCATGGGGTACCAGAAAATAGGTCTCTCGGGCTAAGACCCCAGTTCTGAGTCATTTTAAACAAGTATTTCTGTCTGTCTCTTTACTTAATAGAAAAGTGTTGATCTTTTAATTGAATAACTTTACTGCTTTGCTGTCTAAATATTTTATTTAATCAATTTAATGTGTGGAGAAATTACTAATTGTTAACTAACTATTAGATTTATTATTTAAATTTATATTGGAAATTTTTTTAGTTGTTTATAAAACCTTTTATTTCATGCTGCTCCGTAGAAGTTCTTAAACTGAAACAATTGTTATTAATCATTCATTGTTCTAACCAATTAAAATACTAGAATTTCCAAGTATATTCTCCACTGAATCTCCTTAGCTATTTCCCATGCATCATTCCATTAAAATAATTCCGATTCATAGAAAATCATGAGAGGCATACACAGTTCCATCTTATCTCAGCCGTAAATTCGCCTCCAAACTGCTCATCTATCTAAACAAAAAGTAAAATCCGCACCTCATGTGATGCAGGGCAATACGTATATTTATTTGGATGATGGAGCGAAATGTGTGAACTGAGGTTTCCTTAGAGAAGGCGCTTTGGGCCAAGACATTTTCTCCAGTGCACACTGGCTTCTGCCGGCGAGCCAGCTAAGATATTGTTTTTCTCTCGTCGGCCTTTCCTGTTTTGCATAGCCCAGAGATTTCATGAATAAATGAATATTAATTGAGTACACATATCATGCAAATTGCTTTCAAGAGCTCGCGACTCCTGCATGTCCATCAAATTAACAGCAGAGCGTTTAGTGCTCCGCGCAGGCGCGCCCCGCCAGCAACAAAGCGACTCGGCGTTGCAGCAACATCGCCAGTGTAGGATCCGCCACATGGGCCGAGTGTTGCTGCCGCTGCTGCTGTGCCAGTTTAGTTTTTAGTTGGTACCAGGCAGTCTCGCCATCGCCAATGTTTATATACGCTTTTCGGTGTTGTTTTTGCGTGTCTAAGCACTTTTTAGTTGCGCTGTAAAAAAACTAAAACACAACCAAAGGGGGCGGCTGTGGGGTCTTGTGCTTTGGCTCTCGGCTTGCCATGCTTGCGTAGCCAAGCGTTAAGACACATAGGAGTAGTATGTACGCTCGTGTATGTGATCGCCATCAGGTATATCAGGCACACAGAATGCACGCGTCTGTTTGGCCACAGTTTGGCAGGCATTTCAGTGTCGCTACAGCCGTTTAAGCCACTAGTCCCCGTCCCCGGTTCCCAGTGATATACAATTATCTCACGATAACATTTCCCACATTCCGAGGCGGATTTAAGGGGAACAGATAAGGAGTCGCTGGACTTGAACCAGCTGTTCTATAAATAGAGCATTTCGTGACAGTTGCTGGTGGGCGTTTCTCTATAAAAAAAGGGGTAAATGCAAAAAAGCTCGACTTGGAATTATTCAAACAAAATAATTTGGATTTAAATATTTGAAAAGATAAACTGAAAGGCTTTTAAGAGGTATTTTACTTTTAAATGTTATGATTATTACCCACTATACTTGAGTTCAGATGAAGCAAAGCTCTATAATATATAAAAACGTCTAAAACTCTTCAAAAATTAAGTATCATGTAAATAGTGTCCGTAATATTCCCAAGTAAGAATTTCAGTCCGATCATTATGCCTTGGGAGGTATAAAGAACATTGAGAAAAAAGTAATACACATTTCCAATAGACATAAACATGCTTAAAATAATATTATACGTATACTTATTAAAATCAAATTCTGAATGTTAGATTTGGGTACTCCCCCACAACTGATCATACCTCAACCCCTTATTTTCCACTCGGTATTATAATTATAAACTATTGCGCAAAAAAGAATTCACAATCCGTTTTTATGTCATAATTGCCACAATTATTTTTGGCTCATGACTTCATTCAATGTCGCCTGGCAGCAGCCCCAGCAGCGAAAATAAAATCATCGTCAAAACAGCAATCAAATCAAAGTTGAATAGTGTACAATCAGACGGCAATCGCGGGTCGGGATGGGTTGGGATGGATTGCGATGTGAAGTGATGGCAATTGAGAGGCGTGCGTGCGACTCGCTCCAATGATTCAGTGGTACGAGTGTGTGTATGGTCCGGCTATAGCATAACAGACTCAGACAGGCACACCGCCTGGAATTCGAATAATGGGATGACTTGTATGTGCGACACGCTCGCGACTTGAATTGATACAAAGCGCCGGCCGACAAATAAAATCAATTGGCAGCTAATCAATGGCGAAATGCAAACAAATTGCCCAAGCATGTCGCAGCGATAATGATGATCGAAGATCCTACTATATGCTATATACATATAGCAAGCGCAAAATGCGAAGGAAGATCGAAGATCGATTAAGTTGCCGCCGCGTCGTTCATTGTCTCCTTTATGCGTGTGGTATCTGTGGTCAGCGATGACGCCATTGGATCGCTTCGGTTCACTCACTCATTCAGCTTCTCCTTCAACTTTCCCTTTGCCCTGTGGGCGGGCTTTCCCCCCTCGAAGTGTGGAGTCTGGAGTCTTGCTCTTCCTCCCGGCTGTTACATTATCTTTGACGCGTTTCGCATATCAATTATACCATTCATGCGGCCGGCTAAAAGAGCGTTAAAAATAGCCGCCTGCAGTGGCGATGATGCCATAAATCGTGCAACTCGAAGCCAATTATCACTCGAAATCGAATTCGAAATCGCAGCAGTTGATACGCCATTGGGGAAATGCGAGGCACAACTCTCCTCCTGCCCAGGCCAGCCCCAGCTGTTGCACTTTGCACTGGGACCGGTCGTCGCCGGGAGATCTCTGACGAAACGAGGCTCACTATATGGTGGATATACTAATTATCGGGTCTTGGGTTCCCCCACTTGGCCGCAACTTGCACTTTTTTCGCCCACACACGTGTGGGAAAATATACAGCTGCCAATGGTAATTATTCGATTTGCGTAAAAGGAAAACATTGTTTAATGGCTGGTAGGCAATATGGGAATTAAATTAGAAGGGTTCTTTATCATGGTGGGGTTTTAAAATATTGAAAACTACGAAAGGAAAAAAAATGTTATAAATATGGCTATTTGAACTAGTTTATACTGTTTTATGTATTATGTCGTTTTATATAGGTAATAAAAAATAAATGTATTTTCTATATAATTTTTACACAAATCCGTAAAAAATATTAAAAACGAACCTCAAATACTAATTTTGGCATGTTTTTTTTCTTGCACTTTTAACATTATCACCCTTAAAGAAATCCCGTAAATAGTTAAGCAAATAAAATTAAATGACAGCTTAAATGACTTAAAAATTCCATCGAAAGCTTTCTTCCATTTTTAATACAATTCCCGAGAAACGCAATTTCGGTTTAACAACATTAACAACGTTTTTATGTGCAAGCCCAGAGCAATAAATTCATTTAAATAAAACAAACAGCCACATATAAGCATACTTTTAGGGGCGGAAATGGCCATTTCTAGCCTTGTCAAGGCAAATCTCAGTATAAGGCTATGCGGGTCGTATAAACACGCTTATACTTTGGCTAGGCCATTGGTGAGCGACTGATGAACTTTCTAAGAATTCGCATTCCCCAATGCCCCATTCGCATTCCCATTCCGATTCCGATTTCAATACGATTTCCATGCCCACCATGCCCCCATAAATCAAGGCGAGGCGAGCTGAGCGAAAAATGTGCTCAACTTAATTGAAGACATCAACAAGGCAATAAAAAATCAATTTGCCTAAAGATCTTAGGACGCACAGATCGTCAGATTCGACAGCCGACAGCCGACAGCCGCGTTAAAACAATAACATAAAATGTGTTTAAATCATCAGCGCCAAGAGCGCCAAAATGCCTTACAAATTCGCTTTCATGTTTTACCCTCCACGCTGCCGCTGTGGATATTTTATCTCTCGAAATAGCCGACGTCGTTCTGTCTGCTTTGGTTTTCATTCAGCATTTCAGTTCACTTCACTTTAAATGAGTTTTTTTCTGCCTTTTCCGAATGGCGCAAAAATTTCACACATGTCATGTGCAAACAAACAATTGGCACAATGCGCAATGGAAAAATTTGCAGTTTTAATCAAATTATTCAATAGTTTGGAATGCCACACGATGTACACAAACGCAAATGTGTCAGTAGCATCGCTGTAATTGAAGCCGAGCCGAGCACTCGCGATAAAATATGCAAAGTAAACAAATACGCGCCACACTATACTAAATACTATATGTTTATATATATTTTTGGGGGCCTGTCCGCCCGTAAATTGGCCCTCCTTTGAGCCGCCGTAGCGGCGAACTTACATCATAAATTAAGTCCGCCGACAGATGGCAAAAATAATGCCATGAACATTGAAATCGCCGCCGGGCCTATTTATAGAGCTTTCCTGCGATAAGATCGCGTCTGCAATTGCAATTGCACCTTTCGGGCAGACGGCGGCGAAGGATGGGGCCCTATTTTTAGCCGCCTGTCAGACAGAGTCTATTTATAGGAGCCGCGTTCAGCCGGCAGCTTGATTACCTGGGTCTGGTTCTGGGTCTGGGCTCTGCCCTTGCCCCTGTCCCAGGCCTTTGGCGGCTTTCGGCCGGGGCTTAGCTTGGCCCATATCTGCTTACCCAGTTACCGGGTAGCGAGGCCTAAGCCGCCCCGGCAGATGGCCAGATCGGCCGAGAGAGAGAGTCGGGGAGACGGTGCCGGTTAATTGATGGTTTCGCTATAAATAGGGAGGCTATTTTTAAAGCATTTCCGGTTCTCACTCACTCTTGTGGTTTTCTGTTTCTCCCGCAGATGTGTTCCCGCAACATAAAGATCTCGGTGGTGCTGTTTCTCGTCTTGATACCAATCTTCACCGCCTTGCCACACAACCACAATCTGTCGAAGCGCAGCAATTTCTTCGATCTGGAGTGCAAGGGCATCTTCAACAAGACCATGTTCTTCCGACTGGACCGCATCTGCGAGGACTGCTACCAGTTGTTCCGCGAGACGAGTATACACCGATTATGCAAGTAAGTTTCCAACGCCGCCGACGCCTCGGATATATATTGGATATCCGTATAACTAACGCAGCCCTGAAGCAGAGATTCCCTTACAGAGCAGCCGGGGGTTGGGTGAGCAGGTGGTCCAAGGCAAGGTCGGATTCCGAATGGGATCTCTGGTGCCTGCTTCGACCCTGACACAGATCCCGTGGGGGTTGCCTCGGGAAATGATCGCGAGACCTCGATTTATTTCTAAACTTTATGGCCACTTGCCACTTTCTCCTTGACTTTCTCGCACAGAGAAAATAGCAGAGGCCCACTTGCCATTTTTTAAGTTCATCTTTTTATAAGTTCTTTTGATCTATAATCTAATTATGAAAAATTTTCTGGTAAATCTTTTAAGTCTTATCCAAAACATACATTTTTAAATGGATTTAAAAAACTATACCACATTTTGAAATCTTATTTTAAAGTTAAATATATTTTTGATATTCCGAAAATCACCACATATAACTGGCAATTTCTGGTACTATTTCTCTGTGCGGCCTTCTACATCTGTATTTCTATTGTCTATTCGATGCAGGGCCAATTGTTTCGTCCACGAAACCTTCGGGAACTGCCTGAAGGTGCTGCTGATCGACGATGAAGAGATATCGCAGCTGCAGCATTATCTGAAAGTGATCAATGGATCACCCTATCCGTTCCACAAGCCCAAATACCACTAAGACAGCTTACTATTCGCCGTCTCTCGTTTTCCGTTTCCGTTTCCACTTTCGTTTCTATTTCCATTTCCGTTTCCGCTTGCTATATATAATTTCTCTAATTTGATTAGGCTTGAGTTAACTTTATTTGTTGTTGTGTTTCATTATCATTTTCGTTTCTTATTTTAGGAAAGACTGCTTTGATTCAAAATGGTTCGGCGAATGCCTGAAAGTGCTGTTAATACCCGAAGAGGAAATATCGAACTTACAGCACTTTCTGAGAGTCGTTAACGGCTCGCCCATATCCTTCAACATGGCGCCGCAGACATAACTTTAAGTCCCCGATTTCCCCAACCCTAGCATACCCCCGTGAACCCATCCAAACACACTCACACACCACACAACAACACACAATACTTCCCAAACACAACAACAGTTGAAATTCGCTGCAACTACAACCACAAATGCAGAGCCAGAACAAAGAAATCTAAAATATTAAAACGCCCAAATTTAATTCGTACTTATTTATTACTGTATGCTTTACAGTTTTTACTATATGTGTTTTTTTAAAAACGAATTATTTTTATTAATTTATTGAGAACGTTATGCGTTTGTTGTAAGTAACATAATCGTAGGGAAGAAGAGGGCGCTGGGAGAGGACGAGGCGAATCGGATCACACAGGATAAAGAGATCCCTTTCGCCGCTCCGCCGCCGACGTATATAGGAAGCCGAAGTATTTATTTATAAGTATTCTTAGCTTGTTTTATTATTATTGCGTTATGCGTTATGTATATAAAATAAACAAAACGAAATCCACTGTTTTTAATCTATGTAATGTTAAATGATTATTTTTATTTTTGTACACTATTGTAAAATCAGCATTTAACGTTTACATTGAACACGATTTTCCTGCAAGGGCAAACCAACAAAAGGCAAGAGGAAAACCTAATCCATACCACACACACACACCACACACAGCTACACCCACACGCACACACGAGACCGAAAGTATTTTGCAAATGTATTACAGTTACAATTTCGTGCTATTTTGTAAAGATTAAACCCCTAATTAGCGTAAATTTGTTGGCAAAAATGAGGAATATGCATATATCTATCTATACCTAACAATTATCCGCATACTACGAAACACACATACTAAATGTTTAGTCTAAATAACGCAAGAACGCAATTTGTGCAAGACACAAACAAAAACCCTCGGTAAAAACACGCGAAAACGTTTGATTACATTCAAAATGTAGCAAAACCACAACCACTATAAGCCCAAATGTAAAATAATAAAGGATAATCATTCGCTGGCTATTTGAGAGCATCAAAATTGTGATAAATGAGAATTAGAATGCGAATGCGCGACGCGGAGAGGCCCAGATGTGCCCAGAGATGGCCCAGAAAGAGATCGCAGATAGAGTCCTACAGCCGCCAGTGAAGGAGATCGCTATACAGCCTGTGAAAGAGACAGCTATTATGAGCGCGATCCTGGCGTCCTATTGAAAAAACGCCTGCTTACCGTTTTTGTTTTGGTACGTTTTTATTTTGTATATTTATTTTATTTTTGATTTTTGAATTTAAAGTTGAATTTTAGTCCCTGAAATCGCAAAGATTTTGAAAATCATTTTTTTGGCGCCTAATAGTATGCAAGACAATTTTTGAAACACATACTTATGGTAATTTTGGACTTTTGAAATTTATTTTAACCAGATTAAATTTAAAAAAATCTTTATTAATTTTTATTTTAAAATATGTTGTGGATTATATAGATAATCACAAGTTTTGTACATAAACTTTTTGCACAAAAATTTTTTAACCAAACTTGATGAAATACCAAATGTTTTTTAGGTATTTCCAAAATTTTTCAATAAATATTTTACTATTTTAAATTTTATTATACATTTTAAGTTCAAAACCGTCGCTGAGAGCAATTTTTGTATTTTCCAGCCTCAGAATCAAGAATTTTTGACTCTTTGCTCCACCTTTTTGAGCGCACTTGATAAGTCCTTTCCTGTATTTTATACTAATCCTTAATCCTTCTTTACTTAAAAACAGGCAAGAATGCTTCGGATCGCCCTTCTTCAACGCCTGCATTGAGGCTCTACAGCTGCACGAGGAGATGGACAAGTACAACGAATGGCGCGACACCCTGGGCCGCAAGTAACTTGCCAACTATCTGGGCACAGGCACACTGGCACCGTCACTGGCACGAGCAGCTACTTAATTCTATTAACTATATACTAAACTAAAAGTACACTATGTATTGTATAACTGATAACTGTGGCAGAACACGGCACGAAACAATGGCAACCAGGAAACGAACGACCCGAGGAATGTGTACCCGACTTAAAAGAAAAATAACTAGCGACTAAGCTACAAAAGAGAAAGCAGATCAAAAATGTTGAAAAAAAACACAAAAAAAGGAAGATAATGAGAACTATTACACGTTACTTATCCGCACCGATATCGGAAAGTGAAGGAAATTCGTTTTTGTTCATTTATTATTATCTTTATTCTCCGGCATGCATCGATCCGTTTAAACAGTCTCGTGGAGCTTTTAGTTTTTATGAAAGACCGGATTTATTCTAACTTTCTAGAGTTCTTAGCGAGAGAACAAAGCAAAGAAAGGGAAGCAAAGCAAAACAATAAACAAATATGAGAACAAACTATGAAACGAACGAACGAACAAGAATCAAAATGTCTGATGTAAATAAATTATTTTTGTCTTCTTTTAAAGATTTCTATATGTATAGAAATCACACATATTAATAACGTCTAACTATTTTGTACATTTCTTTTATTTCGTAAGCCTAAGTTAACTTGTTACGGCAGTAAATTTTACGTTCCACACCAATCCCCACATAGAACCGAAAGGCGACCACACACCACACATCCTTACACGGCATAATTCGATTCGATTCTATATATATATGTACTATTTGCATATGCCCTACAATTACATAACTATTAATTAATTTAAACTTGTTTGGATCTAGTCGTAAAATATAAATAAAGATTGTATATTTCAAAGAGGAGTCGCCACCGGATTTAATTGCGTTTAAGTGCAGGTCTTTATTCAATTCCAATATCAATAACTCACAGGTGCATACAAATCTCCAATTCGATTACACTACGATATATATACCGATGATCTTGAAGCGGACTCATCACGGAGCGGCACCACCTCACTTGAGGTGAATGAAATGCCAAGTGTCGGCTGCAATAGCGAAAGAGAGGGACATGGATTTAGGTTTTAGTTTATTTCAGCAGCACATTTAACATAACCATTGGGCCAATTACATATATGGGGGAGTATTTAGCAGTATTCACAGCGTGGGGTAATATAATTTTTGGTTTGAAACTGGAAGCACTATAGTAGTTAGTAGTAAGCATGCAGGTTGGGTTTGTGTAACCAATTTGTTTGCACTTGACTGGCTAAGCGTGGGTTGAGGTGAGGCAGCTATAAGCGCGCCTTAACATAGTAAACCTTACCTGTGTCTAGCACCTCCTCCACCTGACCGCCCTCGGGGGCCTCGGCCAGCAGCTTCTCAGCCTCCTCCTTGGGGATAACATGCTCGGAGTTGCGGTTGGTGATGTTAGTACTGCAAGTCAGTCAATGTTACTAAGTTTTCAAGAAGTTATTGAGTTATTAAGGGAACTCACGTAGAGATTGTTGTGGAAGTGCCGCTCTGGTTGACGAGGTTCTGCCAGAACTTGTGGGTCTCCGCAATGATGGTAGTGGCAAAGTCAGCATTCTTGGCATCACCATTGAATGCAAACTGATTCTCTGGTTTGCCATCGGGAATCTTGTAGATCTGAATTTCAAATAAAAGTTAGTTGCTTCAAAAAGAATATAATAATTTAAGTCCCACCTTGAACCACTCGACGGTGGCGCGCAGCAAGCCCGGGAAGTACTGATCCACATCAGCAATATCGTTAACCTTCGATGCCAGCGGGTCCTTTACATCGATGGCGATGATCTTCCAGTCGGTCTCGCCCTCGTCGATCAGCGCAATGGTGCCCAGCACCTTGACCTGCAGCACATCGCCGCGCTTGGCCACACGGTAACCGATCTCGATCACATCGATGGGATCGTTGTCGCCCTTGCAGCCCGTGGAGGGCTCAATGTGGTCGGGATTCTCCCAGGTCTGGGGCAGGGCGCCGTAGTTCCAGATGTAGCCCTTGTGGGGGAAGCAATTGGCCACGTAACGCAGCTTGCCCTTCTTGATGTCCTGCTTGATGGGGTTCAGCGGGGTCTTCAGGCTGATCTGTTGATTAGATGGACATGCAATCGGTGGATTATTGTCGAGACAGTGGATATAGCTCACAGACTAACCTCCATTTTGGCATTGGTCCAACGTGGCACCTCCACCACCATGTTGAAGACGGTCTTCTCCTCGTTGGCGTACAGTGGAATGTCGTGCATCGGCGAGATGACATTGCCGCACTTGTTTTCTGCGGGAAGTGGCAGAAATTATTGCAAATATTAGCGCTGCGGGGCACGCGATTAGATTGATGCGAATGTGTTGGGTTCTTTTCCCCTTTTCCGTTGTCTAGACAAAGGTCACCGGCCGGCCGGCCCGGGTCTAATTAGTCGCGTGCCGAACCTGATTAGTCTGCTGAAGTTTGACCCCCAATTCCCCAACCTCGATATCAACGATATGGAAGCTTTATTAGAGAGCAGATAAGTCCACGGACCACTGTCCACAGAAGTCCCAAGGTCGTGGTATTTCCGCTAGTTCCGACGCAAAGACAAATCGCTGATAGCGCTGATAAAGCGACGACGACGCGATGTTAAGTAAGCAGAGTCCGGTTTGACTTGTTGCATAATTGCCCCGGCCACGATTAAACCTAGTAAGTTAATCCGTTGGATGCAATTGTGGCTTGGCTTGGTGACGCCAGCAGGTTATGCCGGGCCGGGTCACATTGGGGGCCAGATTCGTGGCGTACTTACTGAAATAAAGGCTGTAGCTTGGCGAGTTGGGGGCGCCCTTCTCAACGGTATCGTACAGGGACATGTTGGCCGCTTTCGTGCGCTTCCGGTCGATTTGTATATATCTCTGGCTAACCGCTGCTGCTGCTGCTGACGTTGGAATTAAACCGGAAAAACTACCGACTGCACGTGAACTCCTTGTAATTATTTTCAACATTTCGGGCCGGTGGGACCAGAGTCAACTGTTCTAACATTCTCTTGGATTTTTGGGTATAGTAAGTAAGGTCACACTGGTTGCTTTTTTGTTTATTTTTCTATTACAATCTATTCAAATTTTTACATTTTCATTTGGATCTTAAAAGTGTCCTATGTTTGTCTCGCCATTGAAAATTACTTTGCAAATGGTAAATAAAATGCAAATTTTCTAAAACATCTAAATTTTATAGTTATTTATTTAGTGTGTTTACAAAACATACTCTATTAAAACAAGACTTTTCTACTTATCGAGAAAACTTTCACCCACCAACGACTTGAGCTTCGCCAAATGTGTCTCGTTCAGAGTGAATCCGTCGTGGATGCCCTTGGCCAAGGCACTTGACTCCATGTTGTTCTCCACGGCGTATTGCAAAGCGGCCAGCGCCTGACTGGGTGACTTTTCCTGCACACTGGCCTCCACGAACTCTTGCAGAGCACTTTCGGCGGGCGTGCCGGGTATCCTGTGCTGGTTCTTGTCGATGTGGGCAAAAACCTCGCTGGCCTTTTCGAAGTTACCGCCGCGAACGAGCAGCGTAAGGATGTTTCCCAGCATGTGGCCGGTGAAGGAGACCTTCCGGAGCCGCTTCATGGCCTCCTCCACTCGTTCGTACATGTCCAGAGCCACCTTGGCGCACTGTTCCGGCAGCTGCTGCTGGGCGGGTGTCTCTGGATTCGGCTTATTGTCCACCATGATGCGGAGGACGGAGAGCAGGAGGCTCTCGCGATGCGTGTGGTCAAACACAACCATGTCCGACCAAATGCGCGGCACGTGCTCGACGGCATTGTTGATCTCGATGGCACGCAGGATCTCCTCCATGATGCCGGGCTCGGGTATGTAGATGTTGGGCACCAGCAGGTCGTAGGTGAGCATAAAGTCCTCGATCGATTCCGTCTGACAGAGCAGAGCCAGGTAGTTGCGGTAGTAGACGGACTCTTTGAAGGAGTCGCCGACCAGGTCGTAGTTCTTGCCGGTGTGCAGCAGCTCGTCCACTTTTTTAGCCAGCGATTTGTCGTTCAAATGATTGCGGCACACGTCCATGGCGGTGGCAAAGAAGTACGTGTCCTTGGGATGCTCAATTTGGAACTCCTTGCCGGCAATGTCGTTAAGAATATCCACAATGATGTGCGAGACGGGACCCCTTTCCCGGCAGAAGATGATCAGCAGGTAGTAGTAGGTGCCCAGGCTAGGATTCACGCCCAGCTGCTTGAACTCCGGCAGCACCTGCAAGGCGGCGCTGCGGGCCAGCTTGAAGTTGCCAAAGGTGCTGATGCATTGCAGCACAGCGTTCAGGGTGCCCAGATTGGGTCTCAGCTTCTGCTGGTACATCTCCTGCAGCAGCTCCGTGCAGAGCTGCCAACGCTGCTCAGCCGTGTCCTTCAGATAGCTTACGATTTCGATAATGGAGTTATAGGTGTTTGTGTCCAGCTGGATCCGCTTCTCACCCGCCTCCTGGAGAAGCGCGAAAGCACGCTCGCACTGCAGATACTTGGCCATGCCGCGAATGAGCGAGGCGTAGGACTCAGGTGTCTTTGGTTCAATTTCGGCGTACAGTTTTTCGGCGAGATCCCCATCCTTCCACGTCTTGCCGTGCCGGTCACGCCTCCGATTGTTCTGTATGAACCAGCGCTCCTCGATGTACTCCTCCGGCAGCGGCTCCTGGTTGTTGTGGAAGCACACGAGTTCCAGCAGGCTCTGCTTTAAATCCGTGCTGATGGGATTTCCCTTTTTCTCTAGGAGGTTGTAGACCAGCACTGCATCCTTGAGCTCGCTTTCAGCGATGAGTCGACGGAGCGAACTTTCGTCCACCTCGGAATCCTCGGTGTAGACCATGCTGGGAGCGAACTTTTCCACTGCCGGTTGAGCTTCTTGATGCTAAAATAGGTTTCTAGCTCAGTCTATGGTTATATTTTGTTAATGTACTTACCAAAAACAGTTCACGGTGCTGGTCCTTGATCCACTTGGCCGCCTTGCGACCGGACTCCTTGGACATGGCATAAGTTCGCTTCGCCGCATTGGACATGGGTATCAGAAATGGGTCATCGTGAAACTTGTAGTGCGGCGCCGTGTGGTCCCTGCCCACAGTGCCGGCCAGGGCCTGCAGTATGTCCGTGGGGGAGCGCTCGATCCGATTGGGAATCTCAAACGAGGAATCCTCCGCCGGTGCCGCATTGCTGCTGGCGGCGGTTGTGTAATGTGCTCCGCTGGAACTCAGGCTGCGCGCGATGTTCGCCCGCGGCAGCAATCTCAGGTGGCGCGACAGAAACATGGTCAGGGAGGTACGGCCACAAAACAGCGCGAGTTTCAGTTATAAAACCGTAAAAAGAGTAATTATTAAATGTTTTTCTGGTTTTCTAGTGCAGTGTGGTCGTTTTAATAAATCGGACATTAACTAAACATAGCGTATTTCCGCCTTTATTGTAGCTGGGCACACTAAACGCACTAAAGACCGAAAATACTGGCAACGCCAGTCTGGTTTATGAAAAGTGGGTTATCCAACACTAGTTTAGGTCAACAGTGCCGAAGAACAAATAAACGTTATATTTAAAATTAAAGCGTAAATTAAATTATATGTTTTAATTACAATTAATATATCTGCTGGTAAAATAATATAAATAAGCAAGTAATTAAGCAGAAAAATAATTTTGAATAAAATTACTTGAGCCGCACAGAGGCCTCAAGGCAGTCTCTGCAATCGGATTTAGTTACTGATCGGCTTTCATCGCGCTCGTTTCATCGTTTTTCTACCTGATCTCCCCGAGATGTCTCAACCCAAGCCGATTTTGTACTACGACGATCGTAGTCCGCCGGTGCGCAGTTGTCTTATGTTAATTAAATTTATGGATATCGATGTGGAGCTTCGCTTCGTGGATCTCTTCAAGGGCGAGCAATTCCAGAAAGACTTCTTGACGGTGGGTTAGGGGAATTTATTCAGTTGATCTTACTTTTGACTTTGTTTCTCAGTTGAATCCCCAGCACAGTGTTCCTACTCTCGTGCATGGTGACCTCGTACTGACCGATAGCCATGCTATTCTCATTCACCTGGCGGAAAAGTTCGATGAGGGCGGCAGCCTCTGGCCCAAAGAGTACGTCCAACGAATGAAGGTCCTAAACCTCCTGCTCTTCGAGTGCTCCTTTCTGTTCCGGCGTGACAGTGACTTTATGGTGTGCTTTCCCCTATTACATTTTCCATATAATTTAATTTAATTTAATTTGCAAACATTTACCGCAGTCGGCTATTGTCCGCCAGGGATTCGCCCACGTGGATGTGGCCCACCACGAACGCAAGCTGACCGAGGCATATGGCATCATGGAGCGCTACCTGGAAAAGAGCAACTGCATGGCCGGCGAGCAGGTAAGAGAGCTCCGAGGAGGTATGGTTCAATCAAGTTTAGAATTTCACCTTTGTTGCTGCGGTTTCAGCTGACGCTCGCCGACTTCTCCCTGGTGACCACATTGAGCACCGTCAATCTCATGTTTCCGCTGACGCGATTTCCACGTCTGCAGCGTTGGTTCACCGCGATGCAGCAGCTGGATGCCTACGGAGCCAACTGCAGTGGGCTAGAGAAGCTAAGGCAAACGATGGAGGCCATCGGGAACTTTCAGTTCCCCTCCTCCCCCGCCGTGGATGCTGGGCCTTAAGCTCTTGATGGCTATTAAATCGACTGTTTAATTTATAAGCTGGCTTTGGGTTGGGTGTAATTTGACGTTTGCTGTGGAGGTAAAGGGAAATGGTTTAGAGTGGGACATGCATAACTGAAAATGTCGTAAACCTATCGAAGTATAATATGTGTAATTATAATTAAAATATTAAAAACCCGTAGTTAAAATATATTGACATATATAAATATTATGTTAACATTCCGTATTTATTATTTTTTGTAATCAAATTTCATATAACAAAATGACACTTAAACTGCCTAATTTGCATTAAAAATATACTTTCTTACCTTTAGTTTTAAGGCTTCCAAGAAAATACTCTCTAAATGGAAAATATCATATAGTAAATGATTTATTTGGAAAAACATAAAGCTTTCAGCAGTATTTCCTATTTATAGTACACGCGCCATTAAAGATTCTAATGAAATTTCACATAAAAACAGACAAAGGGAGAAATGACTTCCATATGTGGAATGAATGCTGTTTAGGAAAACAAAACAAAATTGATTAAAATTTGAAATTATTATTATTATATTTATTCAACTATTTTTAGCAGTCCTACCTTTTTTTCCTTAATTTCCAAGAACCCTTAAACATGTAAATACCTTTTTTTGACTTCCACGAAGTCGTCATGTTTAAAATGGGGTAGATCGCGTAAGGGTCTCTCCATTGCAAATTAATGTTTGCCTTGCTGGAGGGAATTCCTAATGTGTAATACCGCTAATTTCAAAGCAATTTCGCGGCTGGCCGCGACCTTTGCCCGGCTCATTAACATATCCTCGTATGCCATGCCCCACTTGTTTGCTTCCCGAAAATGTTGGCAAATATTTGGCGGCTCTGGGTCGGACGTTTGTGCCCTAATGACAGCTTGTCAGGCCTAATAGCCATATCGAGTGCCCTCCAGTTGAGCGGGGTAGGTAATCCCTTTCGAGAACCCCTCCTCGCTAATTGCTGTCGAAGATTTTCCAGGGAACTTGGAGCAAGTACCAGTAATTCGATGCCCTGGCCAGTCAACTCGAACAAAGTTTAACGCACGCATCGCTCACTATCTCATCCTTAGAACCTGCACCTGGTGGCCACAACTCCTCATTGGATTTCTGCTCCCTTGGCTTGACTTGACTGTTTGGAAAAATTCAGCTGCAGCTATTGTTAGTATTTTGTGGGTGCCAGAGATTTTCCAGCTTCTCGGGGCACGCGGCAAACTTTACGCTTTGGCCTGCAAGTTTTTCAATTTCGCTCTGGCGTTGTCTCAACATTTATCTGCCCTTCACGTTCGTTGTCAGTGCTGGTGCAGAGATTCCTGGCTCGTCCTTTCGCTGTGGATGTCAGGACGATTTAGCTTCTTGCCAACGGTCGCCAAAAGCGCATCCTGAATACAGGAAACTGAATTGTTTTACTCAAGTTTCGCTTTACTCTTCTGCCAAAGCAGAGCTTAGCAACTTTGTCAAGGGATTTGCATTCATTTGCAAGTTGATTTTATGGAAAAGAAAAATAGTTATGGGAGGTCTAGAGGTTAGAGGATCAGAATAATTATTAAATATATTTATTGTGCAGTATGACGACTTGAAAGAATAGCTTATATTTATTTTTTACTAAAAAATCTTTACTTATAGCTGAACTCTTAATTGAAGAGAATCATTTGTTTCGTTGCTCGGAATATTATATAATTCTTTCTACCAATTTTTTGTCTGTATTTGCATGTCTATGAATTCGATTAAAGGCCACGTCCCCTCCTCATACATGAAACTTTATTTATGGGCTTGTTCCAGCCGTCGTGCCGGACGAGGATGATGCAATGCCGCCCACTGGGAAGTGAATTGATATTTAAAAGTGAAAAAATAAATATTTGCATTGAATGTACTGTCTGCACAGCAAGGCAATTTAATTTAAATCATTATTATTGTTATTACGAGGCAACAAAAAAATAAATAATTGAATGGGGGCAAGTGGCAGGGACTTTTCAACCTGCATAAATTAGGCGCAGCATAAACAAATGGAAATAAGCTTCGGCAAAACTCTGTGATAACAAGTTAACTTTTTGCCTCAAGAGGGGTCATCCTATTTTTTTGTAATTAAAATAAACTGAAGCATAAATTAAAATAATTATTGATTTTTATATTTTTATTTTCTTATTTGCATTTACTTTCGAAGAGGAAAAGCTGATTCTTTTTTGGGTTAAATAATGTGAAAAATGGATTCTCTATTTATAAAAGTCTTAACCTTTAAGTATATATTTCCATATTAACTCTTTATTTCTTTTACTTGCTAGATTCAGCATGAAAGCTGCATAAATTTTGCCTACAAAAATTCTGCTTTATTATTTCTGCTTGTCTTTTGTTATTTTTGGCCAACAAAAGCCAACTTCCTGTTGTAATTTCTACATACACGAGGCCTTGAATATTTTCTCGCCAGAACAGACGCCATAATTAGGCACATAATGGCATCAAATTAGCATAGCTGTTAAAAATTTGAGCCTTCGAGTCCTTGGTTCGGAGGGAACCCTAATGTGGCACACATTGCCATGTACAAATCGAGTTATGGATGTCAGTCGAGAACAACTTTTGTTCCAAGAACTTTTTGTTTTTTCTCCAAGGTCGGTGGCCGAACTGCTTGAGCCTAATGCTGCCGAATACTTTGTGCAAATTGATTTAGTGAAGGCGGGCGGCTTTGAAGTCTGCTCTCTGTCCTCCTCGCCGGAGCCTGTCAGTCAATTTGTCGAAATGGAAAGTTTTCGGGGAAATGCGAAGGGGGAGCTGAAACCTCATTACACGCGCTCTCCTATTAAGTAGCCTAGCAGCCGGCTTTAAAGTGTTAGCCAGGAAATTCAATTAGGCCAGGGGACAGCCACACTCCGCACTACCAATTCACAGGGCCATTCACAGGACCTCCGGGGTCAGAGCCAGCGGTGCGTGATGCTGAAATATTGACAAAGTTTTCGCATTCGGCCCGGCGATTTCGGGTTTAGTTCTTCGATTATTACTCGGGGGCAATATTTGCCGATTTTATTTCGGGTCAGACAAGTTGGTTCTTGGCCACTGCTGAGTTGGCCATAAATTGGAAAGCAGTCACAGTTGAATTATTGATTAAAAGCGACGGCTGCCGCTTAATCCGCACACTTTTCCGGGCCTCCCCACATATATAAATTTCTATTATATTATTTTCACCTTCCCAACACTTGGCCGGGCCAATATCCATGGCCAGCCGGCGAGGGAGACCTTTCTGTTGTGGTTAAGTGCTAGGCATCTTGGTTTTGCGGTCCTGCTGAATTTCTAATTAACCTTTTTTGGTTTTTCCCCGGACGGAGGCTGGGCCACACCCACGGCGCCAGTATCATTTATTCGTCGGGTTAAGGCAGTTCGGGGTGAATGATATTGGGCGGAAAACCAAACACAGAAGCGAGCGGAGACCAGACCAAACAAACATCTGACAACCGACCAACAAAAAAGTTCAAAAGATTCCGAATCGCAATAATTGCTGAAGCAAAAGTTTGAAATAAATGTAAAACTTTTTAGTAAAAGGTGACATCGAAAATACCCTTTTTAAATCCAGAGCAGCTTAGGGAGAAATAAAATATAATAATAATTTTATAAGTACATTTATTCGAATCGAAAAATAGGAAAAAGAAATTGGTTTATTTTAGAATATTAAAAATAAATTGACCCTGGAAAATAAATACAAATAAAACAATAAAACAAAAACAAGCACAAGCAGGTGGCCTGATATATCAGGCCTGTTGAACTCCACAGGACATCTGCTCAAGAACAAGTCGACCTCCTACAAAAGTGTATAAAAATAATACAAGTATGCGAAGAAATAAATGCAAATTGAATGCTAAGGTTAGCCAAAACTCACGCCAAAATCTGTTTACACTTTGTGGTTCCTTTTTCTGTCATGGACGAATTGTTAGGACTACAATATTGGCAAAAGGTAAAATGTTTAAATATCAAAGAATAAGTATTTTCCTACCAACAAAAATTTGTGTACCATGATTTCTTCTTTCTTTTTTGCGACAATGTGAAAATGCGAAAATTTATTTAATTGCTTTTGTCGCTAGAAGCGGGAAGACGTCTAGAGGAATTATGAGTAACTTATAAATAACTATTCCCGGCGGCCGTCCCAATGCCATGTCAGCCGAGTGTTTATTTTCGTTAAGAAAATGACGACATTGGGCATGATTTTCCAATTAAATGTTGAGCTTAAATAAATAACGTGGCTATTCTTGGCCGGGCAAACTCACTCGCAGTGCGGCACGAATTCTGCGAATGATGTTCGATTCCATTCGGCTCGGCGACTCTGTTTGTTTATAAATGAAATTGCAGTCCAGACTCGGCCCGGGGAGCAGACAATGCTTGACTCAATTTCCGTTTCCGCTCCAGCTTCCCAGTAAGCCAGCAGCGGAAGCGGCACAAATGCCAGCAAGTGGTTGCTCACTCCTCCAGGCGGCGGGTAACCCGGACCTTATCCCTTATCCTTGCCGCCTCCGAACGACCTAATTTTCGGTCGACTTCATCTCGGATATGCGTTGCCATTTTGGCCGCCTTTCTGGGGCTATTGTGCCGTTGGTGGCCATTTCGGGGCGTAGGCCTTGGCCTTTGTGGAGTTTTTATGCTGATTTATGGGAAAATAATCCCCACCAACTTAGCGCCTAGTGCGGGGCGGCACACAGAAAGTGGTTTCTCGCCAGGATGTTTGCACACTCGAATCTAATTTTGCTCGGCAAACACGAGTTCTGAAGGTACACTGGAAGTGAGGAGGAAAGAGGGGAGTTTCTTGATGTTTATGACTTACAATTTTAATAATTTTAAAACATAATTTTTGAGTTCTTAAATATTTGAAAAGTTCTGGTACAATTGCTTTGCCAAAAGTATTAATACAAATAAAAGTCTTAGAAGCCTTAGTAAAGGCACCTCTTTCTCTTGTTTTAAAAGCTAAAAACCAAGAAAAATTGTTATAAAAACAATTAATAGTAATTCTTTTGCTTATATCTTCATAAGCTTCCTTTCCGCAACTCTCCCAGTGTACCTCCTATATGCAATTTGGCCAAAACGACATTGGCTGATGAGAATGCATGAAGGAACCCTGGCGAAACCATTCCGTTTATGACCAAGGGTCCGGATAAACATTTAATCAGGCGTGTTGTGTGTTTGGACTGCAATTCAACTTTTTGGGTCTGGCCATAGGATTTTGCAGAATTCTCAAGAGTACCATACTGTAATTGAATTCGATTCTTTCACATTAAGTCCAGTTCCAATTACAATAATTTAATTGCCATGAAAAACGGCCGCACATCTGCGGGGCATTAATTAAATTTTTGTGAAGACAATAGTCCAAAACCGGGCCTTGGGCGAATTTAATTCACTTAAATGGCAGCCTGTCGGCGGTGGTGGGGCATAATCGCAACAATTGCGGCGGCTTTCTCCAATCCGCAGAGTATTTGTTAATTAAACAAAAAAATACAGAAAAATCCAAAAAAGTGAAGGCAACAGGCAACTGTCCGTTGAAGTGCCGCGGGCCAAGGAGGCGGTAAAAATAAACGAACACGCCATCTGTTTATGCGGGCCTAAGAAAAGCCTGGAAAATCTCGACTATTTCGGTTCCACCTGTTCGGAACTCAGTGCTCGGTGTTCGGAATTCGGAATTCGAAATTCGGAATTCAAAATTCAGAAGTCAGAAATAGTCGGCGTTACCCATAGCACAAATCTGCCGGGCCTTTTACGTATATGCCTTGGATTTTCCGAGTGTTATCGAAACTGTATCCGCTCTAGCGGAAGATTTTCCCCTCGGCTTTCCATCTCATCGCTCCGTCTCGCTCGAAATAGATGTCGTCGTCGCTGGCGATATTTGTTTGTTTGGTTTTCCCACTGCCACTTTTAGATATTAAAAATTCATCTTCTTCGTTCCTTCTGGGGGGGCGCGAACTTTGGCTGCCCAGTCGCCTTGTCATGTCGACTGTTGCTCACTTTATTGCCTGCCCTCTTGTTGTGATTTTAGGGGCACTTTCGCGACTGCTGTCTGTCGGTCTGTCTTTCTGTCTTTCCCCCAAAAAATGTGTTTTTCAGTGACACAAGGCGCATAATTCAAATTAATTGTCTGGACATAACAGAGCAGAGCCGCTGCCGGCCTTGTGCTTGTAAACTCGAAATCCGATTTGATATGTATTAACAGATTATAATTGCAATTTATTGCTAATTTGATGGGTTAAATGCAGCCAAGAGGCGGCTTGTATTTAATTTTAACTGCAATTATGGGGAGGTGTGTGCTTTTAATTATCGAAATTATTCGGTTTATTAATAGATAATTTGTGGACTCATTTAAATACAAAGTGGTTTTAATTATAGGGTTTTAATTTATGCATATAATAATATGAAAATTTGCAAATACTTTTAAATATAAGTATGTAATTTAATGGAAGTATTCGTGTAAGAAATGTATAATAGAGAGAGAGAGAGGTATTTTTAGTAGTAAATAAAGTTAAATAAATGTATAAAAAATAGGTTCCTTTGTGCTTAAAATGTTTTAAGTACTGCTAAAAACTTTACAAATTTTAAATATTATTTTAGAACATCTATATTTTTAAGGAAGGAAACGCTTATTATTTACAATTGTTTACATCTAACTTTGATCTCTTTTTAATAGTCTTAATACTTATACAATTCCGATAAAACATTTTAAATTTCTTCCAAGCAATAAATTAACGCTTAAGGTAGAATGTTTTCCTTCATAATTTCAATTCCCGTTCAATAAATTCCCCCTTTAAACCCAGGACAGCTATAAAATACGAAAATAGTCTCTGATTATTTATGGTTAATTACTTTTCGCACTTTCTGCGTGACTATTGTCCGCAAAGTGGCTTCTTGGGAATGTGTCTCTTTCGATGGGAAACGTTGATTCGAAGCCATTTTTAATTATGACCCAATCCCTGCCGATTCTTATTGAAATTACGAGCACTGCACGCGCCCGAAACGAGTGCAAAATGGCATCCGCCGAGTGCGGAATGTCAGCAGGACAGCTGGCCTGGTCGAGTCCGAAGAAATGCGGTTAACATGCAAGTGAGCAGAGGAGCAGGGAGCGCATTTACACTCTCGCACACAGCCTAACACGGACTTCTATCGATTGGACGAGTGTGAAAATTATTAAGCATTTGGATATTTTCCTTTTGCTCGGCCGACAGCGACGACGACGACGAGGATGGTCTATAATTATAGCGGACGAGTCATGCGAGGGAGGCGGGCAAAAGTCGGCGCTTCGATTATATAGAACGCCCACGCGGCCCACAGCCTCTCACACACTCGACTCCGAAATTCGGATATATTTTTGGAAAATTCTTGAACGCTTTCCGAATCGGTGGGAGAACGCTCTCTCGGGCGCTTTAAAAGCCGCATACGCCCCGTTGGCTGCATCAGTCTCTTGTGAAGATCACACAGAACCCGAACCCAAATCCAGAAAACAAACATGTCTCTAGAGCGTGCCGTTCGTGCCAAGGTGAATAATCAACGAGCAGTGCAAAGAATCCTTAAATCGAATTGTGACAAAAGTGAAGAAAATGACCGTGAAAAGCGGGGAAAATTCGGCGAAGAAATTGTGACTAAATGTTGTGTCCTTTTTGTTCTTTAACCCATACTAGATTGCCGGCAAGCGCAATCCCGAGATGGACAAGGAGGCCCAGGAATGGGTTGAGGCCATCATTGGTGAGAAGTTCCCCGCCGGCCAGGCCTACGAGGATGTGCTCAAGGACGGCCAGGTGCTGTGCAAGCTGATCAACATCCTGTCGCCCAACGCGGTGCCCAAGGTCAACTCCTCGGGCGGTCAGTTCAAGTTCATGGAGAACATCAACAACTTCCAGAAGGCGCTCAAGGATTACGGTGTGCCCGATATCGATGTCTTCCAGACCGTCGATCTCTATGAGAAGAAGGACATTGCCAACGTGACCAACACCATTTTTGCCCTGGGCCGTGCCGTAAGTTTGAGATCTTTCACTTCTGAAGAAGGGCTGACTTTTAATTGATTTTTTCTTGGCTTTCGGCAGACCTACAAGCACGACGACTTCAAGGGTCCCTTCCTGGGCCCCAAGCCCGCCGACGAGTGCAAGCGCGACTTCACCGACGAGCAGCTGAAGGCCGGCCAGACCATTGTCGGTCTGCAGGCCGGTTCCAACAAGGGAGCCACCCAGGCTGGCCAGAACCTCGGCGCTGGCCGCAAGATCCTGCTCGGCAAGTAAGCGGCGAGCGAAGCCCTTGCTCTTCTTTTCTACACGTATGCTAAGTGACCGCACACACGCACCTATATATCTCTATATACATATATTTTGTATGATCAAACATGAACACAAAGATATTCCTCACCAAGCAACAAAATTATAATATCAACAACAACAACTGAACAAACACTCACACAAACAACAAACACACAAAAGCAACGCAAAGGCTTGTAGCAACCTAGAAAGCCTTAAAATTAAGTATACGCCTAAGTTAATCGTATTTATGAGTACAATAAAGTAATTCAAAAGTCCCAGTTTCCGATTCGATTCGATCACCTCTATAACCTTGAGCTCCTACGTTCTTGCTGTTGTTGCTGTTTTGTGTGGGTGTAGAGACTTTATTTATCTGCCTATGGCCACCAGCAGTACGTTCTATAAATGAATATTTTATACATATGCATATATATCTATATGCATCAATCTATCGCCGTTATAAACTAAACATAAACACACTCTGATCGGCTGTGTGCGATCTGAAAAATTCCGCTGAAGCGTGTCGAGGTCACTACATGGCCGATGGGCAGAGTTAGCACCGAGATCTATAGGAAATCAGGCAAAGACTCACCTGTCCGAGGCGTGAAATTGTTCTCTCTAAAATCAACATAGACCGGGATATATGTATTTGCAGGTGCAGCCAAGACGAAGGTGCCAAGAATGCCAGACAGCTCTTGAGAATAAATATTTCACGCCTCGCCTGGCACTTTTCTAATATCCTAATTTATTATCATTCCTCGTTACCCCTAAAAGCTTACTAACCCAAAGTCTTGATCAAAAAACCTGCCAAGAAGTCTCAAATTATTAGAAATAGAAATACCGATCGTTAATGAATCAGCCTCTAAGGTATTTCTCATTTTTATAAGGGTATTTCCAGGGTTATTTTCCTAGTTTTTTTCTATAGATACATTTTGCAAAATAAATATTTGCTTCATTTGCTTAGGCTAATTGAAGCGTACTAAGAACGTGAGTACTTCCCATTCCTTTAGCTCTCAACAAAGAAAAATATTAAAATAAAGCGTGCCAAATTCAGAATTCAAATTATTTTTAGAATTTCAAATTTTCCAACAATTGGCTGCCCGAATTCATAAACGCCGTTTTCTTCTCCGCATTTCATTTTTTGTCTTTTGTAGTTGTTGCCGAACATCTAGTGGAAATAAATAAAAACAGGCAAATAAATATCAAACTTGACACTGAAAATGTAGGGGGAAATATATTTCTATAATGGTTCATTAAGAGATTTTCTCTACCGACTCAGGGCTGTTATTGATGCATGATCCTCTTATATGTGGGAACTCTTGGATTTTTTAAATTAATTAAGCCTGTTATTTATCATACAAGAAGAGATGACAAACATTGATGGTTTTGTGTGAAAATTCAAATCTTAGAGAAGAGACTTCTCTGGCTGCTTTATTGTGGAATGAATTATGAATTTACATTGATTTGAGAACCATTCGAGTACAGGGCGTCCAGGCGCTGGGTTAGGGATCTCACGGTTTCCTTGAGCGCTGCGATGCGCTCCTGCTTCTGCCGGATGTAGTCCAGTGTCCTGTCGTAGTCGTACATCAGAGATGGCATCGAGAGAATACCGCCCTGGTAGGCAAGTTCCCTTGACCTGTCCTGTATGCCTTTGCGGTGTATTTTCGAATGGTACAGCTTTTCTTTAAGCGAGTTTCTTTTCTCGTTTTTAATGGCTAACTGCTCCTTGCGAACAATTAGTTTGTCCTTCAGTTGCTGGATTTTTTCCCTATTATGCTGGGTCAGGTGCAGCTCTTTGTGGTACTGCGAGCGCATCTTCTTCAGCTCAATATTTCGATCTGCCAGGGCGACAAGTGTTATAAAGAACTTTGTCAAGGAACAGGAGCAACTAAATACCATCAATCTTCATTTCAAAGCCGATCACTTTAGCCTGCAGGCTTAGGAAGTCGTGCATGCTCACTGAATGACCCACTGAATCCAGGTTATCGATTTCCTAGAAAGTGGAATAGTTTAATTTAGTGTTGAGGTAAAATAAATTTCCTTCCATAATGGAACCTTAGTATGGAGGGTGAAATACAAAATATATAAATACAGAGATCATTGAATAGATCATATACAAAGAAAGGTATTGAAAATTAGAAGAGATAAACAGACGGACAAAAGGAATAAATCAGCAGACTTCGCTGGTTACGCACATTCTGAAACTTGGCAAGATCGTGCTTCAGGCTGATCATCAAGTACCGTTCGTAGCTGATCTCTGTCCGGTATTGGCTCATCAGGCGCAGCTCGCGGGCGATCAAGCGCTTGAGCAGTTCATGCTCGGAGTCCCGGAGCAGGATGCGGCGCACAGTCTCCTCGAAATGGTGCTCGGTGCCCAGTGTGCCGAGCATGGCACTGTTGAGCTCCAACTGCGCCATTACGGTCAGCCTGTTGGCCGCTGCCTTGGCTGCGGCAACACGTTCCTCGCCATATGCCACGCAGGCCATCCCATTCCTGTAGCGATTGTAGTAGCTCTTCCTGTCTGCGTCCGAAAGCTCGGCAAAGACGCGGGTGTTCTTATTGAGCTTGTAGTATTCGACCATCAACCCGTTAAGGACATCGTTAATCATCGCGGCTTCCATGTGCTCCGCCAAACTTTCCTTTAGGCCGCGGTGGAGCTTGTTCTTATCCAGCTGGCTCCGTTTAAGCTGATCGGCACTGGGGCCACTAGTCACTCGGCTGATGAGCATGTCAATGAAATCCCTAACGACCCGCTTTGTAGTCAGGATCTTTAGAGTGTCCTCTACAAAGGAGGAATCGCGTACGTTGGTATTGCCTTTGGAGAAAAACTCGGTGAAATCTATGCTCCTATCCGAGCGAAGGTGTTCATCGAACGAGACTTCATTAACCTCGGTAGATATGGGTTCCTGAATGACTAGTTCGTTGAAATCATCCGGATTCTCATTCTCCAGCTTTCGGAGCGAATGGCACGATTCGCTGCTCTCCTCAGTTTCGGACTCCACACTGTTGCTCTCGGCTTGGCTCAGATGCGCGGAAGAGGCAACCGATTTCAGGGACCCTACGGGTTTCATGCTGGAGTCATCGGACAGCGAGAAATCAGAGAGGCTGGGCACCAACATTAGCTCCTCGACCTTCGCAAACATGGGGTCATCGGAGCTCACGCCGTCCGCGACGCTGAGCTTCTCGGATGAAGAAAACTCGGAGCTCTCATTCTCCACCATCATCGACTCCACCACGTCATCGTTATCTTCAGAGTCATTGTATTTCGCCTTCATGATCTTCACTCCGTCATCTTCAACGCCCTCGTCTTTCGCCTCAATAGAGGCGCCAGATGTGCTGGATATCGAAGACTCATAGGAGCTCACGATCCCAGTGTCTTTATCGATCTTGTCCAGTAAGACATTTGCCTGGGAGCTAGTCCCCTTCTGCGATTCGTTCTTCTGCTCCAGTAGCTTCAGTCTGCGGCAGGCTTCTTCAACGCGTCGCTTTTTCAGCTGCTCCAATTGCTCCATATAGTGTTGTGATAGTGGTGACTTCCGGAGTCCCACTTCCGCTATTGGTAACTCCTGGAATTCCACATTCTGCAGTAGGGACTCATGGGGTTCCCCATTCGCCAGTGGTGACTCATGGGGTTCCCCATTCGCCAGTGGTGACTCCTGGGGTACCACATCCTGCAGTGGTGACTCCTGGGGTACCACATCCTGCATTGGGGACTCGTGGGGAACCACATCCTGCATTGGGGACTCGTGGGGAACCACATCCTGCAGTGGTGATTCCTGTGGAACCACATCCTGTAGCGGTGACTCCTTGGGCAGCACATCCTGCAGTGGTGAATCCTGGGGTACCCCATCCTGCAGAGGTGAATCCTGGGGTACCACATCCTGAAGTGGTGACTCCTCCGATTCCTGGTACTTTACCTTCTTATCACTCATTTTTATTTATATTTTTTTTAATGTTTTATAAGTATTTGTATGTATTAAGTGTGTATTTTTTTTTTATTTTTTTCAGTGTATATCTTACTATTTTTAGGTTTTTTGTTGCGGAGAGTTGTTGTGTACTTGTCTGTGTACAGATGTATTGTGAGAGTGGTCTAGGCTTTTGCTTTGACAGGCAGAGAGTCGGACTACTATGTTTGCATAATTTATAAAATTTAGCAATAACCAAGAAAACTCCAAAAAATATCGCGTCTTACCCTAACCCATTCTATAAAGATACGAACTCCCTGACATATCGTTTCGGCTCGGAAAAAGGACAGCTGCTGAAAGAGGCAGAGCCTTACAGCTTTCTTGAGTGCCTTACAGCAAATGCATATAATATAAATCAAGGATCGATAGTTAACACGGGCTCATGTTGCATTTCCGTTGTTTATTGATACTCTAGGAATAAAGAGGACGAATTTTTAGATTCTCGATACTAGGGAGACACGGTGATTGATCGCCTCCACTGTGTCTCTTAGCTTGGTCACCCGCTTTTGACTCTCCTTCACGAGCTCAACGGTCTTGTCGTACTCGTACATCAGTGCGGGCATCGCCAGGATGCCGCCCTGGAAGGTCAGCTCCTTGCGCTTCTCGCGCATCCTTGTGCGCTCCAGCTTCTTGCTGTAGAGGCTGGCACGCAGAGCCCGCTGCTTATCGATCACGTTGGCCAGCGTGGTCTTCATATGTTTCAGCTTGTCCCCCAGAGCAAGGGCCTTCTCCCTATTGTGATGGGTGATGTGAACGTCCATGAGGTACTGTGCGCGAATCTTGTTCAGGTCCACATTGCGTTCTGTCACAAACGGCAGAGACTTAACGGAATTCTCTGGGAAATTAAAATCTCAATGCTCACCCTCAATTTTCTTCCCCAGGCTAATAATGTCGTTCTGAATGGACAAAAAGTCCTGGATGCTTACAGTGCTGCTGAGGGACTCCAGTTCCGTAAGTTTCTAAGTTTGCGAAAGATGGAAGGTTAGGTATTAGAGTATATGCAATTAGGATACCCCTACTCACCGTCTGAAGCTCAGCCAGGGTGCTCTTTTTGAGCATCAGGACCAGTCGCATGTCGCTGATCTCGTTCCGCTTCGCACACATTTGCCGGAGCGCCCAATCGACATAGCGTCTGAGGAAATCGGAGTCCTGCCGAACGAGGATTTTGCGCACCTTAGACTCCAGCCTCGCCTCTGTGAATAAGACAAAGTGCTGGGCCGTGTGGAGTTCGAGCCTCACCCTAGCGATCTGCTCCTCAAATTTATACTTGATGGCGTCCAGGCGTAAATTAAGCTCGTCCACCTTGGTTAGGGCCTCGTAGTAGCGGACGTACTGGTCCTCCTTTTCGTCCTCAAAGACGCGGTTGTTCCGGATACGCTTGAAGTACTCTACGAGTCGGGTGTTTAGCATTTCGTTGGTGTACCTCTCGAAGACGTAAGTGTCGGTGACGTTCTTCAGCTCGGCAAGAAGCTTCCCCCTGTCGCACATCGACCGCAGTCTATTGTCCGATTGGTGCCTTTCGTATGCTGTGACTATCTGATCCACAAGACCGTTCACGAAGTCTTGAATCATCGTGTCCACCCAGATATTCTTTTTAGGGCGTTCCTCGACATCCTCGTCGGCGACTTGAATCGCATGCAAGGAAGTCGGAACCACATCAAAGCTTATCGTCATCCTTTTGGGCGCCTCATCGGGAGAGGCAGGTAAATCGGGTATCTCTGAGAAATCTGAAGAGCTCTCCGGAGAGCTGACAGCTGCCGCCGCGTCATCCTGTTCCTCATGTTCGGAAAGCGAGACCACTTCCGAGGAAACAGAAGAGCTTTCACGGTAATCTCCAGCCAATGGATCTGTAAAGTGGCCCTTAACCTCTGCCATGCTAGCGACTGACACATTATCGAGTGACAAGTCATCGGGCTCGTGTTCCTCCGATATGTCCGACAGGCTGGGCATCTCAAAGTTGCGCAGAAATTCCTCCTTCATCTGGATGGTGTCCGCTTTGATCGACTTAGTTGACTTGGTTGATTTGAGCGATGCCAGGCTGACAACTTCAGAGTTGTCGTATATGGGATCCATGCAGAAGATTTCTTTGGAACCCCTGGCGGTACTCTCGGGGAGGACCCCAAAAATACCCTCTGTTATGGATCCCTCAAACCTGGTCTTAAGCTTGGGTTTTTCCTTGTCGCCCTCCTCATCCAAGATTGCGGCAATGGGCTGTACATTGTCCTCTTCCTTGTACTCTACCATGTAATCCTTGTACTCCTCATCTGAGTCCTCTTCCTCCTCTCCGGCCATTTCCGAGTGAGCCTCATTGGGCGACCCAAAACTATAGCGTTTATAAAACGCTTCCTTACGATTCTGCTTTCGATCTAGAGACAATTTCTCCTGTAGCTCCGATAAGATATCACCTCCAAGTTCACCTTCGACACCACCCTCCTCTTCCCCTAAATTATCATGAACTATGTTGGAAAATGCAACTTTTTCGTCTTCATGTGCAACCACCTCCTGATGGTCATCCGCCACCGTCGGATGGGAGAGCTTCTGCTCCAACTGAGGAACCTCCACTTTGGATGTTTGCTTAGGAGGCAAGGCCACGGGGGCAATTGCAATCTTCGACTGCTCTGCAGTTGCCTCGGTGGTCTCGGGAACCTGCTCTGCCTCAGTGGTCGTCTCAGGGACCTGCAGTTCTTCCGCGGTGGACTGGGGGTCTTGGGCCATCGTATGTGTATGTGTGGTTTAAATAATAATTAATATTTTTTTGTGTGTTTTTTACCAGTTTTATTTAGTGTTAAATGTAACTGCTTGTGTTGTGTGTTTGAGTTTCTGTGTGATTGTGACAAGTAATTTAAAAATCATAGCATAGCAAGATTAAAAACTTGTTATATAATATATTAACAGTGTTAACTTATTGTAATGGAAAAAATATTTAAGAAATATGTTTTAATATTTATTTACAGCAATAGCTTAACTAAGAATAAACGTATACTTTTAGGCTTTTAGGTATATGAGTACGAGTATGTAGAGTTTCACACCCCTGCAAGTAAATTCTGACCCTAAAAATTATATATATATTCTTGGAAAGCATTAAGAACCGAGTCGATCTAGCCATGTCCGGTTGAAATTAAACCCTCCTCATTTTATTCCAAAATTTATAAGAGGTTACATCATTAATATTGTTTGAAATATTCAAAAATTTCAAATTGAAAAATTGTTTGTTAATCCTATAAAAACTATCATAGAAACGTGTTCAGAATTGGAATTTATGCATTTTTGCTAAGTTATGATATTTTTGAACTATGATTGGCCTGAAAAATTATAATGATATTAATATTACAAAAATATTTATTTAAAGTTCCTCGGAACGAATATTATATGTTTTTCGTAGTGGTATTAAAAATTCAAAAGAGTGGATTTATGATTGCTAAAAGTCATATATTTTACGAGTTGCCATCAAAATCTGAACTTAAAAAAGTAAAATATGGAACAGAATTCAAAGAATAGATTTACTTAATTTTTTATTTAATAAAAAAGAGGATACATCATTCAAATGTTAAGAAAGCAAATCAATTATAGTTTTTACATTTGCTGATTTGTTAACCTTATGAAAACCAGCACAGAAAAGTTTTCCTGGTTAAATTAAATATATTTTGGCAAATTTTTAATCGATATCAATGTTGGCCTACTAATCGACTGCAAACTGAAAGGGTATACAATCTTCGGTTTCCCAAAGTCAGTTTTTTGAAGTTGATACCAAGGTGATAAAGGGCTACAAACAAATATTTCTTTGAGAAAAAATTTTAGTTGTACAAAAGAATATAATGAAGCTAGAGAGTAAAAAAAACCCTTTTCCTCTTAATATTATGACTCTTTAAAGTCACTCTTAAAGAGTCAGTTTTCCGGCGAAAGCTGTTCCTAATTTAAGCCTTCTCCATTTACCTTTATGTATTTTTTTATCACCATCTGCGGTCCAATTTGGAGTCCTAAGTAAATCTTGAGAGAGCTTTAAACGTGATTGATCGTTGGCCATTGTGCGCTTATGGCGGTGTGCGCTTGTGTGGTAAACTTTATGACATTGATAAATTTTTAATAAATATGACAAAATGTCGGCCAAATACACCGCGCTTTAATTCCGCTCATCCCGCCTGTTGTGTTCTTTTTATTTCTTGGCCAACACACCAGGTGGCGGCCAGATTTACATAAAAGTGGTGCAGTGCTGGAGAGTGTAATTTGCATAGAAAGCACTGCAGCACTCGGAATGGATTTCAGGTCTTAATACTTTCCGTTTGATTGTCTTGCCGTGGAAATTGATTCAGCAAAATGCCAAATTGCTTTAAATTATGCATGAGTCTGCGACGTTATCCTCGGCTCCCAGGCTCCCGGCACCCCGGCTCCCCATTGCCTTTGAAGTTCGTACGGAGGACATCTGGGAATCATATTCAATAAGCCGGATCTGCCAGGGAACTTTTTTACGACATTATGACAGTCGTAGAGAGGGCCAATCCCCTTTGATGGCTGTTAAATAAATTTGCTTTCGATTCCGCTTAAGCACCAGCCACGCCCCCTTGAATGTTGCCTCCAGGTGAATAATAGTCCAGCTCCTCGGATGATGGGCTTTTAATAGCCAGGTAAACACTGGCGATGAAATAATTGCCCCAGGACATTCGTCAAGGGAATGGTCTGGCTCACACATGAGGCCTCCGTTGTGGGCCGATTGACTAGTCCGTTCACGTCTTTGGCCGAAAGTTGGCCCAAACCCTGGCTATTTATCATGCCGGCCTGAACTTTCCGAGAATCCTTTTTTTTTGTTGGCTCTCCAGTTTGTTTGCCTACGACGATGACACCGCCGCCGCCGCCTAGCATTAAGTGGCCTTTACGGCTCAGCCGGCTCCAGTAGCTCAGTATCTCGCTATCCGGCGGATACTTAGGAGAGCTCTTGAACTTGAATCTCCTCGGCACGCTTCAATTACGCCGGCACGTTCCAACCGGCGAAATTGTAATTTACGAGTGTTCCAGTGCTGTGCACCGGGAGAAACTAAATCGAAAATCAGGTCACAGTTAAACTTTCTAATACTTGTACATATGAGTATAAATACTGGAGTATATATATATTCTGGTAACTAAATTGTTGTCTACACCTTCCAGATATGACTTATATATGGCTGATTCTAACCTCAGATTTGAGTAAAAGTTTCATGTATAAATCTATATTATTCTTAAGGTATATAACCCTACAGAGAGCTATCAAATCTAACCCACATTTTCTCTAATCTTTTAATCTGACTTTGCACGTAAGTGTACTAATTATAAAAAGACATTAATCAATTAGCTTACAAAACAAGCATTTTATGAGTCATTGTTTACGTATTAAAAATATTATTTACTGATGATAAGAATGTTAGAAATGCGACACTAAAAGGCGATACAAAAATGCCTAGGCAGGCAAAACATTCATAGAAAACTTAGAGAAAATAAATGGAAAATGTAGAGAAGAACTAAAAGGAAATAAAAATGTCTTAAAAGATATAGAAAAACAAGTAAATAAATAAATAAAATAAATAAGACGGAACAATAGAAACATTTACAAAAGACTTCATTATAGAAATTATAAAAGCTTAATAAGAAATAATGTTTCCAATTTTTTATACAGATGTAAACTAAGATGGATTTCTAATGATTTTCTTTAGTAAACAAGTCTATTTATTAAAATAAATGTTACTATTTAATATGTTGCTGATGAATAAGTGATTTTAGTTAAGAAACGTATTACAAAATTTTTCTTTCCAGAGAAAATAAAGGAGGAGTATAAATGAAAGCTTGTCAGTTGAATTTCTATTTATTTTAAAAGTCCACCCAATGTATTAGCTAGGAGTACGATTTCCTTCAACAATTTGCTTGCCAAAAACCTAAACGAATATTAAATTCTTTAAGTGCCCGTGCTTATTTACTTATTTACATATTTTTTTTGTATTTGTTTTTGTTGGAAAGCGTCGATAATTACAAATTGCGCGTCGGGTTGATCTCTTGTGATCCGCGACTCAGTTGCCGGGCTTATCGCTGCCGATTTCGCTGGATTTGAAGCGGGAGCATTGCGGAGCATCGCTCGGCATCTCAATTTGTTGTCATGAATTATGCAAGGCAAGTCCGCCAGTCCGAGAGTCTGAAAGTCTGAAATCGCAATTGGCACAAACTCGGAAACTGCGCAGTATGGGAAGCGGCGGTGTTTGGGTGCAATCCGCCTGAAATATATGCATGCTGCTGGGCCGCTTTAATTGCATTTGAGCTCATAATCACGGAATCGCTTTCGGGGCGATAATAAATTTGTTGAGGTTTCGTGGGAAACCCTTGCCGCCGCTCACATTCAGTTCGAAAAAGTCAGTCTACGCGCCCAGGGGTGCCTAGAGGATCGGAAGTACATATAACACGTCTATATATTAACAAAGGATAACAGCCATGCATCGATCCGTGTTGCTGCTGCTGATGTCTGCGCTCCTGCTGAGCGCGGCAGTTGGTCTGCCGCTGAGTCTGGAGGAGTCTGCCGAGAAGTCCTTTCTGGATCTGCTCCTGGAGGACGTCTGGGACTCTGATGAGCTTCTGGACTCTAGCCATGAAAACGCCATCCACAAGCGCGCTGCCAAGGACTCGAGCGGCTCCTCCGAGGAGCACAAGGACAAGGCCAAGGACAAGGCGAACAGTTCCGGGGCCTCTTCGTCCGAGGAGCAGAAAACCACGACAGATCATGTCGCAGAGGAAACCACCACCCAGGCCCCAGCCAGGAGACGTCGTCAAGCAAACATAGAGTTTTACGAAGCCCTTAACGTTTGCTTTGACGCGGATGCAAAAATCCCTGGAGCAGACCCGACTTTTGTGGAAGATTTCAAGGAAGCAATGTGCCCGGATGCTACCATGTGGCGGGCTATTTTAATGGACGGGGGCTACTCACTGAATTCTGATACTACTGAGGAGCCGATCAACACCGGAAATGCCATTCACAAGCGGGCCGCCAAAGATCCGAGCAGTTCCTCCGAGGAGCACAAGGACAAGGGGAAGGACAGTTCCGGGGAGAATTCTTCCGAAGAACAGAAAACTACCACTCAGGCCACTGCCAGGAGACGTCGGTCTGCCTCCCTCCATGAAACTTGTGGTTGGTTGGCAGAAAAACTTGCGAAGGGGGAGCAACTGTATTCATCCGATTTTGAAATGCATATGGAAACCTCGGCTTTGTGTCTGTCGTGGGTGACGGACTTGATACTCAAGAAGGAGGAAACCAAAGAGAAAACTTATATAGCAGAGCGCTTTAGGCGCCAGGTCAGCGGTCAGGAGCAGACACGGGCACACAAGGCTAGCGGGGAACTGGAACTGGATGCCCAGGCGGAGAAGGAGCTGGACGAGGAGATGGCGCGGGCTGTGGCGGATGTCAAGGATAATGGCAGCATCGAGGACTATGCTCAGGGCTGCGAGGTCATGGAGGTCAGCTCAAAGGAGGCCAATGAGGCCACCTATGCGGAATGATCAGACGATAATCTTAAAAAATTTAAAATAAAAAAAAAATTAAAATTAATATCATATTTTCCTTGTATTCTTTATGATGTGGGGGTGTTTTAGACAGGTCAAGTCAAGCTTAGAGTATTTGGAAAAGCATATATAATTATACTCACCTATACTTATTCTAGTGATGCATTTAAGTTCCCCAGTCTGTTACAGCCAAGCTTAGAGTATTTGAAAAAGCATATATAATTATACTCACCTATACTTATTCTAGTGATGCATTTAAGTTCCAGTCTGTTACAGTCTGGCGAAAATACATGATGTTTTCTTAATATCATTGGAAAATGGGAAAACTGCTTGGAAACAAATCGAAAGGGTTAACTGAATCAATATAGAATGGCCAAATATTTGGAATGTTGTCCTAATATTATAATAAAAGAAAATAAATACATATGACTTTTGTACTTTCTTTTTTTGTAACGGATGGGAAACGAAAAAGTGCCCTATCAGCCGTGCCATTCTTATCGAGACAGACTTTTCACTGTCAGTACAACTGTGTCATATCAATTATTGGTTAATGTTTCGGTATTACTGATTCCAATAGATGGCTTAAAAAACAAGCAAGAAAGAAATTTGGAGTATCCGACTAAAAGATACTTTCTCAATTAATTTAATTTTATGTAATGTGAAAAATATTCACATAATTCTTGAATAATTATCTCATAACACAGAATTGGCTTTCGCAATAATTCGTGGTTGTTATAAAAATGTAAATAATTTAATTTCCAAGAAAAAAATTTCCGAAGCTTCATTGGAAGCCAAAACCGTTCCGTTCATCTGAAATATATTGTTTATTTACCTATTGAGTTGCTTTTATAATGCAAATTAAATGGCGTAGCTATTGCGTTCAATTTATGTGCAATATATTTTTGTTTTGTTTTTTGTTCGTTATCTGGCTCGTCTTGGTGGATGGATGCTTTAATAGCATTTGAGTCAATAATCACATAATCGCCGACGTGCGATAGTAAATTGAGGAGGTTTCTTGGGAATTATTTGTCATGGGTCCGAGTCTGTTTGAAAAATTCAATTGTAACCAACGGTTCGGTCAGAGAAGTTCTATTTTAAAAGGATATTTCAAGGATCGGTAATATAAAATGCACCGATCTGTGTTGCTGTTGCTAATCTCAGTGCTTGTGCTGAGCGCGGCATCTGCTCTGCCAGCGAGTCTGGAGGAATCTCTGGAGGAGCAGGAATTAAAGGCGGAGAGCGTAGAAAATGTGGATATCATCAAGGTTCCCAACGCTTCAGTCAGCTCCTCGGAGGAGCAAAAGGATACAGCTAAGGATAAGGCAGACAATTCCAGTGCTTCCTTCTCATCCGACGAAGACAAACAGTCCGAAAAGGCCGAAGAACACTCCATGGAGATCGCCCCAAGGAGTCGAAGATCCCCTGAACAGGAAAAGTATAGGAACCTAGAACTCCTTGCCACCATTTGCCCCAAGAAGGACTTTAAGGATCTAGAAGAGGATCCATTAATAAATGATCGAATCGAAATAGAAGACATGTATGCGGTTTGTGCTAAGTTGAAGGACAGACATGCTCAAAGGAGGAGGTGACTCTGAAAAAGCCGAAACGAGGTGCAAACTTATGAATTTAAATAAAGTCTAAAAAAAAGAATTCCCAACCTGATATTACTTTTGAAATTCATTTTACCCTCTCGCCTGACCCCTAACCATTTGTCATCTACGACCTTATCGCTAATACCATCCTTATCAAGACGGCGGCGTCAATGTCGCCAAGCTCAGAGCGAAGATGTGTCAGTTGGATTTCGGTTTATGCCGCAAAAATTCATGGTATTCCGACAATGTTTGGGAATATTAAATTATATGTTTTTATAAAAATATTTTCTTGCTAAAAAAAAAAGATTTAATAAAGAATTTGTCCAGCACGTTATAAGTGAGACCTTTAACCATTCATTGACAATATTTTAAAGTCTTTTGTTTACTGAAAATAGCAAAATAAGAAGTTAAGGGAATGAAATCAAATTTAATATGCTAAGCGTAAATTATTTTACCTTAAACTTTAACTTAAGGGAAAATCAATTTCTTTTTAATTATTTGAAGATTATATATAGAGCTACTCATTTTTTACATTACAAAATATATCAATTATCTAAAAGCTTCTGAAAAAGAAGTAATATAAATTAATTAAATGCAATGCAAAATGAAATTTCTTAGTAAAATAAGATACCAATAAAGTAACTATTAAAGTACTATAAATTTATATTAGAAAAATATTTTTTAATCTGAAAAAAAGCTGGGCATAAACGGATAGCTTGTTGTCTTTTGCGTGGCCTCTGTTTTGACTCGTGTCATCTGCATTTTGCACTCGTTCCGACGTTTTTTGGGATATTGAAAACTTTGCTGGCAAATTTTTGCTGGCGGCATCCCTTTTGTCTGTCTCCTGGCTGTCAGCTTTTATTGTTGTTGCTGTGGCTGATAAGGCACGTTTTGGGCCCACCCCTTTGTGGCCAACAGCAAATTTTGTGTGAACTATTCCTTCAACATCTGTGCGAACGTATGTGTTGGTTGTGTCAGCATGCAGTATTCCCCGTGCTAATCGAATTTTTTCCATCAGGTGTGTGACTTGTTTTTGGGGCCTTTCTCTTGAAATTTTCTTTCTCTCACATATGAAATTCTGAGTTTCCATTGTTGTTTACTTGACAAGCGGAATACTGTGCTTGTGAGCTTGGCACGTTCAAGTTGTTTACGTGGCTTTAATACCTGATAGTTGGATATGTCAGGGCACCTCTGGGCGGGCAATCAAAGTTGCTTTAATGAGGAAATAAAATAAGGCAACAGCTGCTCGTTTCTAATACGATTCCCATTGCTAACTAGATCGATATATATCGATTTTTGACTATTCTATGTTGGAAGCTTTCTTTTTGATGTATATAACTGTAAGGATCATAATGGGTGTAATTTAACAATGATATTAGAGAATAAATATGTCTATTGTACTGCCTTTTGTGTAAGTTGTTGTTTATCGGTGTATCTATCGGTTATATATTACACAATGCTGAGTAGTGTAGGTTATTTGTTGATAGTTGATCAACAATTATGATAAGAGTGAAAATTTCTTGATTAACAAAGCAATTATTACAACTAAATTACGGTTTTGTATACCTTTTAAATCACTTTAACTTATTGTAACGAGAATTTTTAATCTAAGAGCTTATTAGCTTATGACAAATCCATCTTATTCGTTAAATTTTCCATCCATTAGTTATTTATTTATTTTACCTTAAAGTAAAATACATTTTAAGCACAAAGAACTAACGATTATAAAAGAAACTCGATAACACAATTTCTGCTTTTGAATAACACCACGAAAAACTCTCAAAGTCATCTAAAGAAAATGCAAAAAACAGCTAAATAAATGCAACAATTTTGCTGCAGCACATTATCTAAAAAAAAAGGAAAAACACGTCGAAAAGGGGAGAGCACAAAATGACTGAGAGGAAAATGGAATAGTTGCAGCCACAAAGGAAAACTTCTCGAAAATTATTTCAGTTGCCCAAGTCGAGTGCAGTCGTGTGGAAGTGAAGACGAGAAGAAGCCAAAAAGGCACGCAAGAAGAAGCAACCGAATAGCCAAAGGCCAAAAGTGTTAAATACACTTTCCATAATTAGCCCTCAAAGTGCTCCCAATATCTGTGGTCTCGAGTGTTCGACATTTCTGGAGTTTCCCCTGCACTTCTCACACTGCAGTTCAAGATCTAACGATTATATAATTCTGGTGATTATATAAGCCCCGTAATTGGACAAGATTTTGCCGCCGAGTCGAAGTTTCAGTCAGCTGAAGCGGAAAAGTGGAAAGCCAAACTCTATTCAGATTGCGCTGAAAAGCCGGCAAAATACAAATAATATTTTTGCACGGGCGAAATTTTGACAGGCGGGCAGGCAAACAACAACTACTGGGAAAAGAGCAACTAAAAGTTCCGCAGGCAAAGAGAGCCGAGGAAAATAGAAAAGCGGAAAATAGGAAAAGTGAACAAACGGAGGAAGCAAGAGTGCCACCGGCGCGAGTGCGAATTTATAAATAAAACCAGCGGATAGGAAGAGAGATCCGGCGTCTCTTCGAAGAGCGCACGCGGGTAAACAAAGGCGATGCCGGAGCCACTGGGATTGCTCTGGTCGGTGCCGGAGACGCGGAAGAGGGCGCCCGTTATCAAGGTATCCTGCGGCATCGGCGACACCGATGGCTTTCCCGCCTTCGACGTCGACTCGGATGCGTATGCCTCCAAGGATGATACCAGATGGGGCTTCCTCATCACCGGCGGGGCCGAGTTCCATATGCCGCTGACAGTCTTCCAGGTGAGTTGCCCCCACCACTCTGGGTTCCTGGGAACGGCCGCAGCTGGTTAAATTGGAGCAATATTTGGCATACAGTCTGGGTTCCCTTTCAACATTGGGCTTAGAAGAATATTTTGACTTTGAGTAAATAATATTAATTCTTAATTTAAACTTAAAGTCTTTCTATTGAAGAATAAACAAGAGGAAATGCTGAAGGATGTAGCTGTGACAAGCAAATGTTGCCAGGAACATGCCCATCTATTGGAAATAGGAAAATGTTTTAGCCAGATTTCCCTGTACCTTTTAGACAGCTGCAATTGCTGTTTCGTCATTGTTTCCAATTTTTTTTTTCGTTGCTGTTTTTGTTTTCGTTTTGGTCGCGGGCCAGAACGACAAGCAATCTGAAGTCAAATTTGAATTCCAATTATGCTATGACGAAGTCACATCGAATGCAAATTGTCTGCCGCCATATAGAAGCGAACATTTTATTGTTTTTGGCATCTGCACCTGCCGCACCCCGTCTTCCGTTCTGCCTTGTTTTTTTTGCCTCCCTCTTCCCTCCTGCCCAGTATCTCTCTTGGCTCACTTGAGTCTCGAGTGAATGTACAATATTTGGGTTAGTCGAGTTCCACTTCTTTTCTCATATATAAATAATGCCTACCATGGGAGCCATCGAAATATGGCTCAGGCAAAGATTTATTTACTACGTATTTTTAAAAGAATATATCATTTAATGAGATTTTTATATTAAATGTAGTACTATTTATGCGATATTCCTCTGAGCTTAACTTGGTTCGTTGTTCTAACCTTGCAGGGTATTACAATTTTTCATCAGAAGCTTGCAAAAAAGTAATGGAGTCATTTCCGACCATGTAAATTATATCATCATCATATATATTCTTGAACAGCGTCAACAGTCGAGTTGTTATGGCCATGTCCGGAAAATAAAATGTACTCAATATTTTCAACATTGTTTAAGGGTTACTAGTTAAAATTTTAGTTTAATAGGCCGATTTTTAAGCTAATAAAAACAGCATTGAAATGGCAATGAAAAGCATTCCGAAATAAAATTAATGCATTTTTAGCAAAGTTATAAGGGCCTTGAACAATAAATTGCAAACTGCAAGGGTACTCATACTTCAGCTTTCCAAAGTTAGCTTTCTTTCTTTATATAATTATACCTTAAACATTTCAGAACTATTTCCTTGACTTGCACTGTTTTGTATATGTAGGCAAAGTGTTTTCCCATAAGGCACACACAACTATTAGTATTTCTTTCGGCTTTTGAGCAACATTTTACTTTTGACGTCTCGCGTTTTGTCTAAAAGAAAAATAGCTTTGTTTTTTTTTTTTAATTTAATTCTTTTTGAGGGCAAGTGTCTGAAGGGTATGATGTGCTGGCTTGGGGGTTTGTTATAGAAAATATAATGTAAATATTTAATATAATAAAATAGAATAATAAGTAGAATAAAATTAAATACAAGATGTAACCAATCTTATATGCTGCTTCAGTATAATTTGTAAGCAGTAAATGCTATCCTTTAACTACATTCTTTCAATGGTTCATCTTCTATAAATACATTACTCCCTTGATTACATTATAGACTCGTCTTTATATCACTTCCTAGTTTACTTTCCAGGGTATTTCTCAGTTCGAGTCCAGCGCCTTCAGAATTGCCGCCTCGAGTGTATGTTTTGCTTTAAGTTTTTATTGTTTTTCATTATTTCTGGGGGTTTCTTTTCCCGAGCAGCCGTCTCAGTTAGCCCATCTCGTATAGATGTCATCTGTATCTGTCCTCCGTCCACGCATCGCGTATACGCGATATTTTCCGAACCCAAACTCAAAAGTACGCAGATGCCCGTTCAATTGCGCCTCGAATCTCGCGACGATCGGTTTTTCGTGGGCGACTCCCTGATCCGCGGAAAGTGAAAGGACCCGACGGGGCCTCGGCAGTGTCGCTCTCGATTTCATCCTTTTGGGCTTGCAGGTGACCCCCGACGGTCTGGCCGACAAAGCGGGCATTCGCCTGGGCGACATTATACTCGAGATAAACGAGGAGGACGCCACGCAGCTGACTCTGTCCCAGGCCCACGAGAAAATCAACGCGACGCCCAAGAAGATACATTTCCTGCTGCGCAAGTAGGTTGCCCCAGATCCCTTGCCCCTTTGGCTCCCTCCTTGGGCCAACGTTTAACTTATGTAATGAGCAAACCACTGTCTCCTCTCCAATCCCTAACGATAGCATGGAGGAGGACGATCCCATGGGCCAGTTCGTGGCCGGCGAGGAGAAGTCGATTGTCATGCGGATTCCCAAGCCTTTGCCGCCGCCCAGTGGTAAGTACTGTGGATGAACTCTCTTTGTTGTCCTAAAAACGTCAACCCCATTTTAAGTAGGATAGAATATGTATTAATAAATTAATATTAATATAACACACGTTATGAGTAAAAGAAATCAGTCTTATTTAAGTATGAAAGCTGTGCCCCCTGGTACTCACTTGGCTTTGTATCTTTTTGTAGACTTCCACCCAACCCCCCTGCTTGGCTCGCGTTGTTGGCATCCGATAATGTGGCAAGACCCCCCGGAGCCGCCGAAGCCCAAGAAAAAGAAAACCAAAACCCAGCTGGACGACGAGGGCAACGAGGTGGTCATTGAGCTTAGCGAGGACGAGTCCTCCGACGAGGAGGAGCAGGTGAAGCACCCACACGATTGCATGCCAACAACAACACGCCATCGAAACTAACCCATTCCTTTTCCCCCCGTTTTTTTCCGGTCATCCGTATCCGGTCACTGGTCTCCACCTTCCGCTGCCTGTCCTCGGTCCCCGTGTAACTCCTTCGTGCGTGTCCAGGAGCTGCCCCACCATCGCATCGTGCGGAACATCCGGCGCTTCTTCGCGGAGGTGGGCGACAACCAGGAGCTGCGCTCCAGCACCATCGAGAATATGCTGCTGGCCCTGCCCAGCGCCTCCAAGGCCAAGTGAGGGGAGCGCCAGCTAACCGGCTTAACCCCTGGCAGTCGTCTTAACCCCGCGCTGGGATGAAATATCACCCATAAATCAGGAATATCCCTGCTTATCAATTTCAATATCTTTTTCAATCGGAATTTCTGACTTTTGGGTGTACTTTCGCTCAGTGCAGGGACGTCTTTCCCATATATTGTGTATATAATTTTAGATATTTTGTGTCTGTGTTTGTGGCTTTAATAAATTACAAATCCCCTGAAAATACCCCACATCCCTCCTTGATGGATTCCCTTTAGGTCGGATTCGGGCCAGCTCCATCGAGATGCGCCTGCTGGAGATGCAGCGCAAGCTGTCGGCCATAGCCGAAATACCCAAAATCCTGACCTCCACTTTGGCCACCGTCTCGCAGAGCTTTGGCCGGATCAGCGAGTCGGAGGCGGATGAGGACGCCGAGGAGACCTGTGTGCAGCGAAAGTTCTCATATGACGAGGATGCCCTTGACTTCGAGCTGAGGGATGATGGGGAACAGCCAGGCGACACTGACAGTGATGAGGATGATTTGGTGCAGGTTGAGGAGGAGGTGGATGAGGATGAGGATGAGGTTGAGGAGGATTCAGCTGCCACTGAAGGTGTCAAGCAATCAAAGCTGCTGAAGGATGTCACGCCGGAATCGGATTATGCATCGGAAGCCAATTATCCCTCAAATGAGGCAAGCGATGACACGGCAACCGAGGATGAGCTGGAGGAGACTGGCGACGCGGTTTACTTTATAAAACTGCCAGAGGCGCTCCCCTCCGAGGAGGATGATGAGGACGAGGACAGCGACAGCGACTTCTTGAGCACCACCTACACCTGGAATCTGCGCAATGTGCCCAAGGTGCGCATTAACGATGCCGAGGCCGATGGCGAACTGACACTGGGCCACCAAAACAAGGAGCTGCAGGAGCAGGAGCAAGAGCCAGGCCAGGAGGAAAAGAAGGAGCGGCAGGAGGAACAATCAAAGGTGCGCCCTGCCACGCCCACACCGCAGGCCCCTTCCCAGGACTCCGCCGAGGGACAGACACAAAAGGTAATGGCTGCCGACGCGCATTCCAATCAGCTTACTCAGAAATTCAGCAGTCAGCAGTGGAATTTTTAACAAGATTTTATCTAAAATGTATTCCTTAAATACTTAAAGCTTCAAACGTTTTATTCCCATAAACAGTTGCTCTTCAGACTGGATAAGCTGGAGCGATCTTGGCCCTGGGCGGACCGTGAGAAAATCATTTACAAGTATGAGTAATAGTAGACAAAATAAATCGCGATGTAACCCCCATAAATTCCAGGCAATCCACGTGTCATCTGGTGCCCCGCAAGCCACTGGGATTGGTGGGACAGCGAATGCAGCTGCTGCTCAAGGACAGAAAGGAGTAAGCCGCGAGGGGGCGAAGTCGGAGGAGAGCCACGTTAAACAGTTCCTGCCAGTAGCTTAAGTCTAACCTCGGAGGGCCAGGAGTGACGGAGTATCCAACTTTTAATTGAGTTCATTATGCAAATACACAGGCGACAACAGCAGCCTCAACTCTGGCAGCTCTTCAATTAAAAGCCGCACACCGGGGCGTATGCGCAACTCTATTCAAACACCCCTTAGACACACTCACACACGCACACCCTTTAGCTTTGGTAAAATTTTTAATTAAAGTGCACTCTCGAATGCCAAAAGAAAAAAAAAAACAAACAAATATCACTGCCAAGCCAGGCCACCCGTAACCAGAGTCAAAATCAAGACGAAACCCAAGCCGAAAGTAGACCAACTTGGCCAACAATCCCCAGCTCCAAGCGGCACTTGCAACTTGGCCAGGTTATGCATTATTTGTGACCTACCGCACCATAAATTTCAGTTGAAGGCCAACGCAATGCACTTAACCCCTCAACATCAGGACGTGCGAGTCACGCAAAATGTACCAGCACGGGCCATGACGATGGCGAAAACCATTTCTTTAAGCCTTTACCACATTTTTATAGTTTTTTTTATACTCTTTTGAAGAAGGTATCGGTTCGTGATTAGTAAAGATATTTATAATTTTTTTCTACTTTAAAAATTTGTTTTGAAATTTCTGTCCTTTTTTACGATCAACCCAGTTTCTATTACAAACTTTACTGCCATATTTCATTTGTTTTAAATTTTATCGAGCTTACAGGAAGAGAAAAGTTCCATAGAAGGATCAACTTACCATTTGGTAGTATTTTTTAGCCCACAAAGGATAAATGCTTTTTTGTAAAGATGAAATTTACAGAATATGTTTCTCTCTTCAATGTAATGAATTTACTGAATTTTGATCCTTTTTCATAGAAGAAAATTATAGTTAAACTAAGTTTGCACCAAATTGTATAAAGGAAATATTTTCCTCTATGAATTATTAATATTAAACCCTATATTGTTTCTTAACTGTGTGCTTAATTTGCTCTCTTTATGTAAAGTTTCTTCACTTGTTTTGTTTACTCCTAGCAACTTCATGCAAGATTAGCTCGGTGAGTGAAATAAGTGCCTTGTTTTCTCACTCGAGCGGCTTTCATAAATGTTTTCCCTTCTGGAAAATTCACTTTCGATGGCGGCTGCCAGCCCTCGAGTCGTACAAACACATGGTGAATTAAACAGCTCATTTGCCTGTTGCCTCGCTTGCTGATGGGGAAAGTTTACTCCGGGCGCATACGTGGCGTATGAGCGATATCAACCTGGGCTGTAAACAGCATCATGTTCACTCTATGCTTTCGGGCGCGAATAATCTGCGGAATTATGAGCGTGTGCGGGGGAGAGGGAGTGGGGCTGAGTGCTGCTAGTGCACACTGATAGTGTACAATGTGGAAATGCCACTTATCGCACACACTTTACATGCATAAAACATTGTGCCGCACAATTGGCCAACAGCAAGGACACGTGTCTGCCGCACAATCACTGGGCGGGTGCCACGTCCACTCCCGCTGTCGTTGCCACTCACACATTGTGCCACTTGCAGAGGCATCATTAAAAACCACCAACGGGAAATGGCCAAGCCAGAGCCAGACCTCACCGGATAGTCCTCAATAAGTGTCAACAAATGTTGACAGCACTGCAGTGTGTTCTGATGTGGGCATTGGCTCCTGGCCCAGTCTGGACAATGTTTCTCACTTTGTAATATTTTTTATAATTATTCAGTTACTTGTAGCACTTTTTAGATATTTTTTTTATAGCTCTCAGGGCATTTTGGCCTTCAGGAAACATTTATTAAATTATTTTTTAGTGCTGCCTAGCTTTTATATGAAATTTTAAACTATAAAGCATTCAATAAAACTTACCCATACTTACTAGTGGTGAAGCGAGCTTGCTTTATTCTCTTGACAAAACGAAATTACCAGCCTGCCCACGATTTCATATTTTCCTCTTATTTGTTTTTCCCCTGAAGCCAGGCACTTCCACTTCTCGTTCATTACAAAAGAAGGCTTCAATTTGCCACACAAACAAATTTTCGGCTAAATGGAATCCGTAAGCACCTGTTGGGCTTTCAACCTGGCCAAAGTCCGTCCACTTCCACGGGGAACAAGTGCTGTGGAGCTCACTTCAAATGGCATTCATTAAATGAGCATTAGGTTCGGGTTTGGGTCGCCGTTGCCATTGCCATTGCCATTGCCATTGCCATTTCTATTTTGGTGTGGTCCCTGCTGCTGCTGACAGCCTGCTCCTGGTTTCATTAAACCAACTGAAAGTTGACTAATTAGCTGCCAGGCGTACTTGGAAATGTTTAGCATACATATACATATAATTAAAATTTTATTACATCTGCGTACATTCATAGACACACTAAAAGCGATTGCCAGAAAGCTCAGCTTACCACAGAGAGAGAGATATATGCGCGGGAAGGGGGTGCTGCGTCTGGGCCTGTCCTAGGATACACTTAACACTTAAGACAACAATGATATTTGATATCCACGTAAATTCTTACATTCATAGGTACAATAAATATGTTTGCATTCGCCCGCCGGAGGCTGAAATTCACTTCGCACTTTGCACTCTGAGGAAACCAAGGGAAACTGAGGAATAGACTATGAAAACTTAACATTTAGCCGGCTGCAGGATGCGGCGAAATTTATTTCAGCCCCAGCTGGGCCAGGATTTTCTGAGGGCGTTGTCGAAGTATGTGGAAGTTGTAAGAGCGATACTTTGGGTGCCAGCAAGTATGCCATAACTGATTGACAAGGAAAAATTAAAAATATCTTAAAAAACTATAAAATAAAATCTCTTACAAGAAAAGTAGTAAAATGGAAATGACATACTCTTGGGCACCCGAATTATGACTTTGAAACCTCCATTTACTTCTGGATCATCCTACTAGGACACTAACTGGGTCTAAGGGTCTGCTGTTACTGTTGGTGGGGCTCGGGTTCTTGACCTGTTTTGGTATTTCAGTGGCTTAAACTATGAGATGTTGTGTGACTCGCAGGGTTCAACCTAGAGCGCCTCATCGGCCATGTGCTGTTGGCCAGCCCCCTCCATCCGCACGATGACTGTGCCCATGCCATTGGGACTGTGACTGGGATTGGCATTGGGCTGGTGGCCATCGTCGGTGGTCCGTGGTTCCGGCGAGTCCCGAGCTGCCGGTTCCTGGGATGTACCAGCCTCGGCCACATCCTCTGCTATGGTTATCATCAATGTCGGCCTATCGGCCACACCCACCTCGGACTTGGCTGGTGCCAGCGTCGGCTCCCGCTCCTCCATCAGCGGCTGGCACTGGCGGCAGTTGTCGATGGTTTGGCGGCGCTTCAGGAAGGGCATCCGGCTGCGCCAGCCGTCGAGGAAGGTCGACGAACTCGCCAGGCTCTGGCTGCGGGCTCGGTGCTGATCCGAGGGCTGGTGATCCGGGTTCTGCTGCTGCTGCTGCTGGTGGTGGTGGTGATGGGGGCCGGAGGAGGCGCGTCGCTTGGCCGACATGTCCTTTAGTCATACCTTCTCCTCTCCTGGCAGTGGCGGTCCGCAGCGCACGAACTACAATCAAAAGAACTGAGAATTTGCTATCATGGTGGTTGGCAGGTTGGCAACGGTGCGTCGGCTTCTGTGACTGTCTTGAATTATGTTTTTAGTTTTTGTTGCTATTATTCTTGCATGCGATTAATGCGTTTCGAGAGAGGCCAATCAGCTGTGTGAGAGTGCTAAAAGTGTGCTAGCTACTAGAGTGTTGCTGCTGCATTACGCATACGCGCCGTAACCCGTGGTAAAAAGTCAAACAAAGATGGCAGGAAGGGAAGGGGGACTCAAAGCGTGTGAAGCTTTAGTACAAATCTTACCGAGACCTGAGTGGCTGTGTAGGAGTTGGTCCGCGGCCGGTTGCTGAAGCACATCATCCGCCACTTGCGCTTCACTTGGGCAATCACCTCGCCGTTGAAGAAACAGAACAAAGTGGCCACGCACAGACCCTGAAAGGAGAAGTAGAAGGACGAATGTAATATGAATAGAGTGGGCGAGCAGGCTAAATTATCGCCGGAGCTTATCGCAGTTGTCCTTATTACAATGCCCATTATTTTTGTCCCTTTTTGATACGCTTTCGAAGGGTATTTCGAGCTGACTCTGAGCTAACTGGCCAAAATGACACAGAAAGGGATAAGTAATTCTTTGTTAAGACTTATCTTTGCTAGTTTATTTTCCTTGCTTTAAATTCAAAAACATCCCTTAGGAATTAAAACCCTGAAGAGTATTCCCCGATTCGTTATTGCCCAGCAGTTCCTCTCTCTCCTGTCCCTTGTTGCCCGTCAGTTGGTCCTAATACAATACATAATACAATTTTGCTTGTTCCTTTTGGTTATGTTCCCCGCTTCGGCCCGCGGCTGGCGCAATATTCATTTCGCCTGTCAGACGACCACCACTTGAGCGAGCTCTGGTCCTTCGTCCTGCCACCGGATCCCCTTCGATCCGATCCGAACCGACTGCTGGCCATTTGTCTCTCCACTTTCTGCCTGATTGTCGCAGGCGGCCGCACATCTACATATACTATGTATGTAAATATTTAATGTATGGCCGGGTGTACGTGCAGTGACTGCCGCCAGGATTTCTCGTTCGCACTTCGGTGCGGGGCTTCGTTTGATTGCCACTACTCACGGAGGCCCATCATGGACTCAATCAGCCGCAGTTGCCGTCCTTTCGCTCCTCTAGGTCTTTACCTTCAAGTCCCATCATCATCAGCATAGGGTTTGTTGCCTTTCCGAGCATATTGCAAATAAGACATTTCGTTATTTGATTGTAAACGTACAAATTCCGGGCATCTTACTGATTATCTTTCCTGCCCAGAGATTCTTGGGCTGGAAAAGGAAATATTTGGTGCCGCCAAAAAGTATGCAATATATTTGAGTTACGGTCTGTGAGTATTATAGTCGTGGCTTATTGATTGTGAATATTATAGTATTTATTTCTGAATTAGTTAAGGAAATAAATTCACACACTAATTCTTTAAATTAAGTTCCTTAAAAGTTTCAGGATTTCCAGGACTTAAATGTTGTTCATATGTCCTTCGGTCTCTTTTATTTTGCATTTTTCAGTTCTGAAACTAACACAATTTTGACTTCCTATGCACCCTTTGTTATGCTAAACGCTTCCATACAACATAGTTTGTTGTTATTTAGTTGTTATGTTTAGCATAGTTGGTTCCGGAATATGCTTGACCACAGAAAGGATAATAGAAATGTGTGTGGAGCACAATAGACAGACAATATATTAGCAGAACTCGGAATTTAGTTCATACCAGTTTCTTTACTCTCTCCCATTTTCTAGTCTGTATTTTTTGCTGCTTCCTAACATCCGTTTAAACTATGTTTCCTCGTCTCTTAAGTCTCATTTTTCAAGAGCTCTCTTGGAAAAAAGTTTTGAACAGATTACAGTTTTAGTTTCTTTTTATAATTAAGCTGCAAAAGTGCTTAAGTTTTGTGAGTTAGACTAGAGAGCAATTACTTCTAACTTTAACTAAAAATAAACTGTGTTGTCGAATTCTATTAGAAGAGACTTAAATGTTTTCCAGATAGTAGCAAAACATTTTAGCCAGCTAATAAGCTTAAGTAAAGCAATTAGCAGACTCCCAAAAATTATTCCAGAAGTCAAGTCCTGGCAGGGAAACAGTCCTCGCCATTCAAATATCACGACTACATCTGTTGACATCCGGCGTTTGTTTATCCCCTGTTAGCTCTCTGCCAAGCGGAAGTTTTTAATTCAATTTGAGTAAAACGTGTTCTGTCTGTACGTCTCTTAAATACCAAATGTCCCTGAGCTCTTTGGGGATAGGAAAGCTGGGGGAAAGGTCTGTGGAAATGCTGACAAGCTGTGAAATGCCAATTGCAGCAAGTTTCTGATTTTAGCACAAAAACAACCGAATAAACACGCTTACAGTGCATATAAATTCTCATTTTGGTGCAAGTATTTCCGGGCTTTTGCGACTTTCCCCCTACTGGAAGCCCCCTCTTTAGCCGAGTCAGAAATTTGATATTCTTTGCGGAGCTTAAAACTTGCAGGGAATCTTTTATGACTCTCGACGTCGTCAGTGCGGCTGCCACAATAAATCCAAATTATATGCAACCGCACAACTCGAAGGAAAAACTTTCCCATCTTCCCAGGAAATGCGGGTGAAGAAAAACAAGACAATAAAAAAAATAAATAAGCCACGAGGAAGGTCCCTCAACGCGCGAAAGTAGATTTTATCAATCGATTGACACTGACGAAAGCGGCTCAGGAAGAGGTGACATTGTTCACTGAAACACATAAAACAAAAAGGAAGAACTCATCTGCAGCTAAGCCACACCCAAGAAGGTTTTATGTTTATTCGCAGGATAATGGACTTTTTGCTTTTGTTTCAAGAAATCCATTTCTAGAAATGTCACGATTGTAAATGTGCTGAAAGTGCCAACTGTCAATCGGGGACAGAGGATTGTCTTTAATGTTGTGACAAAAATCTTGAATTTCTTGAAAAGAGTTTAAAAATACTTATAAGTTAATTTATAGATACTTCAAGATTAGAAATCGCTCCGTGAAAAAGTTCATCAATTCAAGGAAGCACACCTCTAAGTTATCTCAGAGCCAAACTCGTACATACCTCACAAGACCCCGCACTTTTGCGTTTGATTCAATAAATGTACTTCCCGATCCTTTTCCTTTGATGTAACAAATGAAATGAACCCTGCATTTGCATTTGCAAATCAGCTAAGCTGCGACTGCAAACCATTTACCAGAGACACCGTTTGGTAAGACACTTGGGGGACTTAACCCAGATGATGCGAGTGCTGCTGCCAGCTGGAGATTTTCCTGTTCTTTAAGAGAAATATGTTAACTGACTGTAAATGCTGGTCCATCGAGACTGACTTGGCCGGAGGGACAAGCTCGGTTGGGTTTTATGAGTTCCTCCTCCGTGCGGGAGTGCATTTCATGCCCAACTTGCTGCCGGGCAACCAGCAGAGCGGAGCGTGGCCTTCTTTTAGGGGGAACTCCACGGGTCAATCTCTGGCAGCGTTTTAATATGCCGAGGTCTTGGCCAAATACCAATGGCGGAATGGCGAAAATTCCACATGGCATGTATTTTCATTATTGATTCCAGGATCTAATGAGCTTGTTCCACGGCATCCCAGTAATGCCTGCGCCGGGCTTTTTTGCATTCCCAGTTGCAGAAAGCGAACACTAACATCATAACTTTTCAGCTGGCTCAGAGTCGTAAAGTGATTTTATGAAAGCGTGCGAAACAAAAGCCGGAACGAGAACGGCAGCGAAAACATTTTACTTACTTGGAACGAGGCCGTAAACGCCGAGATGATTTCGTATGTATTCTCCCAGGGATGTCCGGGCGCCGGGCGGAACGGCGTAACGATGTACTGGAGGCCAAGCAGGGGGACCAGCAGCAGCGTGGCCCTAACGAGGATGAGATGAGGGGAATCGGCCGTATTAAATGCCTTGTTGTTTTTTTCTGGTTTGTTTTCGGGTGTGTATTAGCATGCAAGTCAACGCTGCGTATGCGTAATTTAAAATGTAAAATGAAGCAAACTTCCAAGTGCAGAACGAATAAACAATAAACGAGCTGTGGGCAGGGGGACGAAGCCCGCCACGACAAATACAAGGGAAACAAAATATAATTACGCATTCGCCCCGTGGGCCAGTTGAGAGTTCTCCACAGGTCTTAGGGGGAAGGTATTCATTCCTCTTTGTTTTCGTTTCCTTTTTTGTTTTGCGTCAGGTTGAAACTTACCGAAATGCCTGCAGGACGGTTCGGGATGGTCCGCAGCTGCCCTGGATGCTGGCCGGAGCATTTAGTTTCAGCAGGACCACACGCACAATATTGCAGAGGAACAGGAGGTTGAGGAACATCGAGATACAGACGGGCACCACCAGGATGTTATCATAGTCGGTGGAGTTCATCCAGCAGCTGCAAGGAGGGGAAGGACAATGTGATTCACAGGATGAATTGCTGATTGAATCGATTAGCATTTGGGAAAGCAATTTCACTCAGAGAAAACTCTGAAATTCAAGCATTGCAGAAAATGTATTGTATTGTTTGTTTAAGACATCATTTTAGTGACAATTCTAAAACATTAATATTAAAAAACCCCTAAATGTACCCTGTCATTTTCTCCTGTGTACCAATCTCCTTCATTATTCACTTACTGCATATTCTCCTCGGGCGTGCCGCCCAAACCGCGGGCCAGGCTGTACACGAATATGACGAGAGCCGGCGAGCCCCAGCCGAAGGCGATCAGCCATTTGACCAGGCGCTTCTCGGAAATGAAGGCCGCCACCAGGACCGTGTGCAGGTAGAAGCCTTCGCACAGCATCCACGAGTAGTTCGAGAGCAGGAAGTAGTGCAGCTTGATGTGTAGCGCCACGCAGCGGACCTAGAAACGGGGAAATGGATATGAATATGGGCACGGGTATGGTAATCGAGACATTGCGCATACGCTAGGTGCGCCCACTTACGGGACTGTGCTGCAGCAGCTCCGTGTTGGGCATGACCAGCAGATACCATATTAGCCACAGCGAGTTGTTGGCGGCAAACGAGGCGAACAGATTCATGTGCAGCGTGATGCGGGCGCACTTCAGGGACCTGGTCGGGATAATCGAATGACAAATATGCGAATAGAATAACTTTGGCAGGTACTTTTTTGTGGGGAAGGAGGGGAACATTTCGAGGAACTCTACAATGGCAATTCTGTCTGCTGACGAATTTGCATTTTGCCACAAGGCGGTTGGGAGCCATAGATTGGATTGGCCAGCAGTTGCTGGAATAGAAAGGCTAAAGTTCATTTCCAACTGGCAAGAGATAGGGAATTCTTGCTCAATTTCTTCGATTGGGGTCAAACAGTACAGAAAACTGGATTTTCCCACCACAAATCGATTCTGGCTTGCCAGATTTAAGTGTCATTTTTAGAACACTTGTATTTAAGAGGAGTTTTTTTGGAAGTTAGCAAACTTATAGAAGGATTTAATATACAAAGTTTCCTCAAAGCTACAAAGTAAATAAAAAAATGTTCCTGATCTCTCACTTAATTTAACATGAACAAACAAATAGCCACACCTTTTATCTTGCTTCAATTCACCAATTAAATTGTGTTTTAAATTGAAATTCCCTAGAATTTTCATTACATTCGTTCTAGTGAATAGGGGGTTTTATTCATTCCATCATTCGGTCACGCTGCTTTGTCATTAAACTTTTAATTATCCCCTCTTTCAGGGCAGACCGAAATTCCCACACGTCGGTAGCAGAGGCAGCAGCAGCAGCAGCCTGGCTTTATTTGCCTCTCGCACACAATTTTAAGCACTTCTATGGGGGATATGGCCCTATCTATCTGCAGCGTCCTTCATCCGCTCCTTATCCCCATCTCCAGGCGACTGGGCTGAGCTGGGCGATAAACAAACCGAGAGCACTAATTGGTCTGCCGGCACTGGGAAATGAATCGATATCCTGCTTGCAGCAGTGTATTGTGAACAGAATGGGAACTGGCTAAAACGGGCTAAAGTATTTTCCCATTTCCGACACTAGTGAGCACAGTAAGCACATTCAGGTTGGCAGTTGATTAAGCCACTGTCGCATTTGCTTGCCGTCAATAAATTTCGTTTTTGGCGCCAGGCGCCCAGCAGCAGTCATAATGTAACGACCGGCGAGCCTCATTACCCGCAAGTGGTTTTCCATGCTCCCAACGAAGGCTGTCAACTGGAGGACTGTGGGATTGTGGGATTCTCGGAAGCTGTACGAAGATGAAGGAGGGAACTCACTTGAAATAACCCAGTATGGCCAACGACAACAGGATGGCCAGCAGCGAGATGCCGTAGCCAACCTCGTAGATCAGGTTCACATTGTGCTTCCACTGCGGATGATAAGTTACAATTAATTAAACACGCTGCTTGGCAGGATCAACTTACCTCAAGGTCGTCCAGATTCACGCAGGTGGTGTAGTTGGACCATGTTTTGTTGGTCAGCGGATGCTTGAACCACTCGCCATCGAAACCGCACTCCTTGTGCGCATATCCTGTGGATAAAATATAGTTTTATACATGAATAACAGCTTTTTATATATTTTTTTGTATTAAATTCCCCCATGATTTCCCTGCATTTTACACTAAAATTAATTCACTGCACCGCAAATATTTGCCCACACTTAATATGCGTGATTTTTGATTGAGTCCTGTATCAACATTTCGCATATTTCCACAGCTCGTATTTGCCTTTGCGGCTAGCCAGCGTATTTAAATTGTATTAACCATGATTTATGGCATGTGCCGCCGGGCCAACCGCAAACAAGTGTTGTGGCCAGAATTGAAAACAAAACTATGTATCCATTTAATGCATGAATTAAAAACTGCACAATCGTCCTGTTGTTGTTTACCAAAACCACGGTTTATTCCAGTCCAATCAAGGCAAAGTTTGTGAAGAAGAAAAGTTAGTTTTGCCTGTGGCATGTCGAGTGCTGTTCGTCTGCGAATTACCAAGTTTTCGGTGCAGTTTTCCGTTCGAGTGGCAATTTCGGGAGAGTGCAGTAAATACCAATGGCTGCAATCCAGCGAGGGAATTTCAAAGGTGAGTTCTCTCGGCTTGTTCGCTTTTTTCCGGCTTCTAGCGACCGCTGATGATGATCTTTCGTCGAAACCATTTATCGTCCTTTGGCACGCAGACGGAGAAAATCACGTATACGCGCTGTGTGCCAGATAAGTAGCCGGGCGAGAGGGAGCCCGCTCCCGCTGCCGTAGCTCACCGCATCGACATCCGGCGACCGGAAGTGCCATAAAAGTTAATGGCGGCGCAGTGCCAAAGCACATAATCTCGCACAAGCTGGCGGCGACCCCAAGAGGGGATGAACGTCGCCAACCACAGGCTAAATGTAGTGAAAGTAGCACTTTCTCGGTCCTCGCTCCTTTGCCCTGTGTTTTTTCTCTTTTTGTGGCATACCGAAAAAAAAGTCATTCAACTTTTGCTATTTTCGTTACCCCGGTCATGGCCGAAAAACGGGGTGGACCGAGGGAGTGGGAGGTCCTTAAGCTGGTGGCATGTTGGCCTGGCCCATATTGCACATCCCCCATTAATGCAAATTGACATGCAGCGCACGGCGAATGATTTATTCCATAAATTGCTTCAAATATTTATACAAATTTTTATTTATTCAAATGGCAGTTCTAGCGAGTGTTCGCTTTATTTTTTAATGTTTGCTTTAATGCCCAAGTTAATCAACATTGTCCCTGCATATTTAATTCGTTTGTTCACACAGCCACTGGGGTTGTGCTTTATTAATGCACTTTGCTAATTATTTATTAAATCCGCATTATGAGTGAGATAGATGGCAAATAATTCAAGTCACTTTCGCCGGATGCCGGATATTCCAATTAATGATTCAGCAATGAGTTGAATAACTAAAGGATAATATTTCATTCCTCGTTTTATTATATTTCGTGTGGCATCATCAGCTGCCAGCAACACCTTGACGAAAGGAGACTGATTAATGGGCTCACTTTAAGCATAACTTTGTATGGATTCCCATTCCTTAAATTTAAATATCCCCATCACAGCACTTCGAAGCTTTAAATATGTATACTCTCTCCTCCATTGCCTACTTGACTTTAACTTTTTTGCCCAGGAGCCACAAACAATTTGGCCTTGTTTTCGACGTTTCATTTGATTCCGGCAAAAAAAACTCGGTAAATTGTGGCAAATCAGCCGAAAACATTTTAGCATTTTTCCGAGCGCTCTCTTGGATAATTTAGTGGCTCAAGGAGCTTGGGAACCGGCTCCATCTGCCGCTGTGTGTGGCGGGCTCCGTGAATATTTTATGTTTCCATACGACACGAAATCAAAGCATAAACATAACAAGTTTCCAATTGATTTGGCCTGGCTGCGAGCGTATTTTCCGTATATTTACGGGTATCTAACGATGAGCCCTAGGATGAGGCCAATTAGATGGGAGACAGAGTCTGTCACACACCCTGAGCCTGCCTCAGACCCGTGCAAACACAATTCCCTTTGGTCCCTGTACTTTACGTATGTGTTATTCCATGTCATACACTCATAAAAATAATTTTCTATATTTAAGAAAAATCGCCCTAAAAAAAATTCGCCCTAAAACTCAGAAAATCTTTCTGGAATTAAGAAAAGGTTTTCATGAATTTAGGGCAAGGCACCGAAAAATCAAGAAAAGCCGCCATAAATACACTTTTTTAGGGTTAATTTACCTATTTTTCTCAAATTTAGGGCAAGGTTTTATGATTTGCTTCGTTTATTTTCTTTCTTAAATTACGGGCGAATCGCCTTTGTTTTGCTTGTCAATTTTTAGTCGACAAATCTCGCACGTGTGTACTTATGATTCCCAACTGATTCTAGCACCTCTTCAATTAAGTGATTGTTGCCGTCGAAGTTTTTGAAGTTTTTTGCTATATAGAAGCGAGTCAACAATGTTACTTGTTACTTATCCTAAGAGTGACTATATTTTTTCCCAAATAAAAATAAATTGACCTTGAATATAGAAAAAAAATATTTTTTAACGGTCAAATACCCTAAATCCAAGAAAAATGTTCCCTTAATTTAACGTTTAAAATGTAAATGTAAATGTAACGTCTATTTTTCTTAAATTAAAAAAAATTGCCCTTGAATTTAGAAATAAATTTCTTCTTTTAATGGTCAAATAGCCCTTAAACTAAGAAAAATGTTTCTAAATGTATGGAAAATTCACCCTTATATTAGGAATTTTTTATCACATATTCCGGGCAAATCGCCTTAAAAACAAGAAAAATTTTCTAAATTTAAGAAAAATCGCCCTAGATTTAGGAATGATTCTTTCCTAATTTTATGGCAATTTTTTCTTAGATCTAGGGCGACTCGCCTTTGGAACCGTTTCTAGGGCGAATTTCTAAATGTACGGGCGAAAAGAGGCTTTTTTATGGCGATTTTAGGTAAACATTTTTATGAGGGTATGCAGATTCCAGGGCTGACCCCGTACCGGAAGTTGCCTTGTGGAATTTAATAAACAGCTGAGGCGCCGCTTGGCGTACTTTACTTACTTGTTGGATCGAATCCCGTGATGAAGTCCGGGCAGAGTTCGTAGGCGGAAGTGCCGGCGGCCGTATCCGGCCAACAAAGCCAGCCATCAAAGGTGCCGGCGCAGCGGGGTCCACCGCCTGTTTATAGGGAGCAGAGGGAAGGCAATGAAATGGGGCAGCAATTTAAAGTTACTCGTGCATAATGGCCACCGAAATTGCAGTTTGCACGCAGAGAACGCAGGCACATCGTAAAAATATCAGCGGTTTAGTTTAATTTAGAACATATACTTCAGGACTATTCTTAAAGGGATATGGATATTCCCAATGCCAGAATTTAAGGCATATTTGCTATGGTTTTTAATTGATTTATCTTGATTGCCATCCTGCCGCTTAGTGACCTATTTCGCTGATATTTTTTTCCTGTGCAGAGAGCGGCAGGAAGGGGGAGACTCACCCGAAAGATGACCGCTACCATTTAGCCGCGTTTCGCAGGCAACTCGCAGGGCGTCAAAGTCCGGACCGCTCTCCGCCGCACTTTCGGCCATGGCGGTGGAGGCCGTGTGGCCAGTGGTGCTGGCACTACTCCCATTGGTGGTGCTGTGGCCAATGTGCTCGCTCATGGCTGCCTCTGGAACTGCCTCTGCAGCGACTGCAGCTGGAGCTGTTTCCGCTGAAACGCCACAAATAAATTCGTTAGTCAATCAAATTGCTTTTGGAGAGCTCATAAATGTGCTGGTGTGAGCGGCACACACGGCCTCCCCATAAGTATTTCGCAATTTTGCGTTTTACGGTCCGTTTGGATGCGAACTTAATTGGTTTTCCACCAGATTGCGGCCATTAAAGTTGCCGGAGATAACATAGTTGCACTGATTTAAACGATTTCATGCATATATAAGACTGAATCTATTGATTTTTTGATGAAAGTGTTTAAGAATGGCGTGACTGGAGTAATTGGGTTAAAAGAGTTAAGGGTATTGTTTTGGGTTAAGTATTTTTAACAGTAATTTATCAATTGTATAATTTGGTGTTTAGGGTGATAGGAGGAAGTTTTTACAACTTTAAACAATATCAATACTTTATATTTCAAAAATCAAATCAAATACAAATTTTAAATTTATCAACTTTTATATCTAAGAATGAAATTCACAGCTTTTCCTTTTGGTTACGTATTACATTTTCAATAAATCCCAATAAACTGTAACAAATTCCGGCGAACAAGCCATCAATGGCAATCTCCTGCCCAAGTTTGTGTTGTTTTTGTGCCCAGGTAACCGCAATAAGGTGTGTGTGCAAATATTCACTGGGCCAAAACAAATAAATATTTGTGTGTGCCTGTGAGAGCTCAGCCTGGTGATATTGCTCCTACGACCGTGTGGCAGCAATCGAAGTGCAGTCATGCTCGAACAGGATGTGCAATGTCCTGCTGCTGGGACACTTGGACTTGGAGATGGAACAGCATATAGCACTTGTCAGGTGGTGGAAATCCAGATTCGGTCCCCCCTTTTGCGTGCTGTAATCTTATCGTTTAGGCAAATTGCTGCCTGCACTTATGTTCCGATGTGACAAGTGCAAAGACAACAAAAGCAGATGCAGCCAGTGTCAGGAGCGGGGAGCGCAGAAAAGTGTGCTACGAAAGCGAAGCACATAAAATCTAGGATTGCAAATTGGTTCTGCTGCCAAAAGGGGCGAGTCCCTGGGGCATGGGTAATGACAAGCTGAATGCATTCTGTGTGCACAACACTTGCCAGCGAGTTGCGTTTTATGACAACTCGCAAACCAGCCAAGCAACCATGTTTGCCCCGGCTTTGAAGCTGCTCCTTCCCTCCTTTTGTTGCGTTGTAATAATAATACAAGTTTTATATTTATTACACAAATTACACGAAATCGCAGACCATCAGTCAGGGAGTTCAGCTCGTTGTGCGCCTGGCCCTCGATTTTGTTGGGTTCATCCCGCGTCTCGCAGCAATTGGGCTTAACGTTTAAGCTGAGCAGACAAATTTGGTTATTAACTGGCCGTAGCCATAAAAGTAATTTGAAGAGCGGGGGCTCGGGACCACTTAAATTTTACGATGTCTCGGTACAAACTTGCCCGTAAATTCCCCCACATTGAACCTGGCCATTCCACTTGGCAGCCACTGAATAAATAAGTGATTCGCCGTTTAAGCGGCGGAGGAGAAAATACATAGTTAGGTGCTAGAGCAGTTTATCAATGCAGCAATGTCTCTTAGTTTGTTCTGAAAATGACAAATAGTCTTCAACAAAGCAGAACATTTTAAATACTGAATTTGTTGGGCAAAACCAAAGAATTGTGTGGAATATATGAAAAATAATCAAATGAGAGATCTCTTTGGAGGTTAAACAACTAGGAACATTAGGCTTAAGACTGAATTTGTAAAAAAAATGGTAAAAACAACTAAAATGGTAATAAATTAAGGTGTCATATATTGCAAAGAATACGATTTTATCATAAAAACATTTCAAAGAAAGAGATTATATTAAACATATTAATTATACTTTGTATGCATATTCTAAGCTTAGAATTGGCGATTATGTTGTAGATATTAGCAATTATAAAAAATATACTAAAGAAAAAATAAAAAGGATAATTTAGGTATAATATATATTCAATAAATAAACACTAAATAAATAAATAAAATATATTTTAAAAATATAATTATAAGCTTTGGTCATTTAGGCTGTAATTATTTAAAAAATTTTGAGTGCCATTATTGCAAACATTTAAGGGTAAAAATTAATGGTAACTGACTAAATATTAAGAAATATTGATCAAATAAGAAATTTAAATTAAATTCATTTTTGTTTTTAATTCAAAAAAGGTCCCGCATTTTATTATGTGAAATAATAAGCGTAAATTAAAGAGTATTCTAACCGAAAGTGCAAATCAGAACATAAACCTGGTGCCAAAATTTATTCAGCTTACTTCCTAGCATTTCTGATGGCTGGAATGTATCAGCTCTTGGTGCTTTTAATGTGCCTACACATAAGCGCGGGGCCACGCCCTTGGCCTCCCTGGCCGCCCACTTCGTGGCCACCCGTCGATCGGCTAATAAAAATATTTTTACGACAACGCGCGAAACTCACGCAAAACGTTGGCAATAACAGAAATTAGCAATAAAAGCGTGTGGAAAAGTGCCATAGGCGAAAAGTAGCCGGGAAAAAAGTTGCCCCTTGGCGAGGGGCACGGAAAAATCAGGGAGGCGGGGGAAGAGGCAGGGATGGGCCAGGAAAAATCTTGGGGGAGGGCCCAAAGCAGCTGCTGTGGTGCGTTAAACAAGCCTCACTTGACTTTGGCAGCCGCGGCGCTAATGCCCGATGTCAGGGATCCGTAAATTGCATTTGATAAAAGCGAGCAAACGGGAGAAAACTTCAATAAAAACGCTGGCCAGGGGAAAATGGGAAAAGGCGGGGGGAGAGCCGGAAAAGCATAAAACTGGCAAATGTATTTGACTTTGTACGCTCGCGTGTGTGTGCGCGTGAGTTACATGTGTAAGGCATCTATTTTAGCACTCGGCGTTGAAGTGTCGACCTCGGCCATTACTCCGCAAAAAGCATTTTCCACGGCACGCCTCCTCCTTGGAAAAATAACACTGTTGAGGAAAATTATATATATAAAACACCTTTAAATTATAAAGCATTATGAGCTAAGTCTTCGAGATATTTAAAGCTAGAATTTAAATTCTTAAATGAAAAGTAATTGAGTTTCACTCATTCTGTTCATTGTGAAACATTAATGGCGTATGTGACCTTCGGAAAAACTACAACTTTTCGGTTACCGGTGTAAAACCATTCACTGGCACCGTAAAAAAACCGTGTTCGCGAAATGCTCGTGTATTAAAAAACGTAACCATGCGAAATTGTGCCGCAGTCTGCTGCATCTGTCAGAATGTTTTCGATGCTCGTTTGGTTTGCTCCTGCCCCCATGACGTATGAGTAATGAAAATGTTTGTTCGCCGATTTCCAATTCGCTGGCTGTCAGTCGTGAATCGAGCTGGGGTTTAGTGCGACTGTAACCCCGCGGATAGTTTATCTCCATTGTGTTCCCAGGCGAGTGCATCTCTCAGTTTTAGCGTCGAATGTTGCTGCAGGAATTTATTAGGCGCATAAATCATACGGCGATGTCTGCACCAGCTTTCTACATATCTTTTCGTCCCGCCCACCACACGGACAGACTTCGCTATGATTTATGCTTGTATTTCTTAAAATTTTCGTTTGCTTTTTAAGCAAACAATGGCATCAATTATTAAATGGAATGGGTGTGGGTCGATTGGTGCAATTAATTGCCTTTGAAAAAAGGGTGTAAGATGAAACAAACGAATGGGCATAAATCAAATATTTTATGCTCAAAGAGATTCTGTTAAAGGCGAGCCATTTCCATAGAATTGTATATGTATATTTCATTGAGTACTTTGGTGCGATTGGAGGGGATTTGTCGAGCGGGCTTTTAAATCGTTTAAATAGCATTTGTGCCTAAAACAACATACCGGCTGCTGGCCAAGCCACGGCTGAAACGTTTTAGCCTTGGCCCGACTCGGTGGGGATTCCATTTGGATTTCACTGGACTGCCATTGATGCATTCGAATCGTTTCTGTTTCCCAGCACTTTTGTTGCCAATGGAATGACAGCGAGTAAGGGCAATTTATGAGCTTTCAATTTCGCCAGCTCCTGTGGATTATAGCTCCGTATTTCAGGCGGAATTGCTGCTTCGAATTATAAATGAAAATCCCTTTTATTGAAGAGAAATTTTTATTTTCTGTTTACGGGTTTCAATTGAGCTTCGAACAGCTTAAAGTTGCACTTTAAGTTTAAACAATAAATCAATTTTCACACAAAGGCTTTAAGTCCTGTTTTAATTTAATTCAGTTGTCAATGGGTTTTTAATGCAGCGGGTATATATAGCAAGAACTAATTAAAATAGGTTTTTAATGGCATGCATGCATATTACATTAGGCTCAGTATATAAATATTTATTTATTAATGGCTTTACACTTTCAAGTTAATAATGTATACTTTAAATAGCAAAATATATGTTATTTATATCCTCATTCTATGTGGAACATCTCGTGGTTTTCAGCTCATGCGTCTTTAATATTTCCAATCACTCTCCTGAAGTTGTTCCATTTCATAATCTCCCAATAATGTCCAACATTTATCTCCTTCACGCTGGAATCTGATTCAAAAGGAATTGAAATCTTCTCTGGTGCTCAGTGGAAAGTGCCCCCATTCAAATCGCATTTTGTCATCTTGTAAGCCCCACCAGCCGTAATGTCCGGGGAATGTATCACATCCACGGGTCTTTTGTTGACGATAATAATGCCAACTGACAGCTGCCATGGGGACGATTTGAGAACGAGAGCGTGTTTGCTGGTTTATTTAGCGCTGCACTTGGCAGCCTGGAAGGCAGCTCATATTTCAAATAAATATAAAGTGTAAATAAGGAATAGCTTAACAGGCGAGGGGATCCTGCTAAAAAGGGTCCACACTCGAAGAAGTTCTGTGGAACTTTCCAAGAAGGGAGCTTTATACGTTGATCATATATATAAACATATATTTTTTATAAAAAAAATAAAATTAAAGAAAATATATTATTATCGGAAATGTATTGTAGTAAATCCTTTTTCTTTTTGTCATTTTTATAAACATCTTATAATTCAAATTTATTCCTTTACAAGCAAAATTGAAGCAGTATTTCTGAAGAACTATAACTTGTAAGTTAGGAAACTGTCCTGTAAAAATTTTCATTAAAACTATTGTTTTTTAAATATGGAAAGTTCTTGCCATGTTTCTAAATCTGAAAGTATTTAGATTGATGAATATTTTTTATGGTATAAAACTTCCTGTCTCCACCGGATGTATCTGTGTATCCTTTCTGTTTGCGGAGGAGGATTATGTCGGTTGGCCAGCGTCAAATGGCGGGAGAAGGCAATAAAAATGTTGTCGGAGATTACGAGTACAGGCGATTTATTTATTTTTCCACACACTCTCCACTTGCCGCTTTTCTCTTGCCAGTTGCCACTCGGCAGTTTCGCACTTGGCTCCAGATTCAAAAACGGCCACCGAGCGAGCGTGAAAGCCGAACCCTAATGGAATGGAATAATTTATAAAACTGGCCCGAAAGCCCCGGCCAGCCGTGAATTAAAGAAAGATGAGGCTTTAGGCCAGTGAGCCAGCAAAATGGAGTTTCAAAGGGCCCAACACAAAGTGCATTTGTGCCACATTCTTGCCTTAGAGGAGATGGTGTTCTGGTCTCGGCCCCCTTCATTTTCGCCGACCTTTGTCCTGGTTCATTGCTTTTCCGCGCTGGCGAAAAGCTAAGGGAAAATCCGAAAAGTGGTCTGGGGATAGGTGCGTTCTCGCTGGGTTCTAAAATGAAATACGTGCCACACGTGCTAAATGCCTTGTTCTCACCTCACAGCAACAATTGCACAATTTGTTTCGCGCACAAAATTTGCATATGTCTGAGCCGGGTAAAAGTGTGGGAACTGAAATGGACTTTGTTTACCGTCTGTTGTTTGCTCTTTCACAAATGTCTTGCGGTCTACTCGAAAGTGCTCAGAACCCAGGATCAAATCCACGCACAGATGCGGTCAAGGTGGTAGTAACCAAGCGCAGGGTTTGGGGTTTAATTTGGCCAATAATTATTAAATTTCTATGAAAAGAAGGTGTTATTATTATTTTTGAGATATAAAAATATGAAAAGATATCCCTTTAAATAGTTAATAATTTGGATGGCTCTTGTAAGACAAACCTCGCACTACCCGTGCTTCCTCCGCTGTTTATCTACATGCCACAAAATCCTAACACGAAGGACAGCAGCTGCTCAAAGGCACATTGCATGTGCGCCGTATCCTTTTCAAAGTGTGACAGGCTTAGCAACAAGCCAGCGCCTCCTTCTGCTCCTTGTGTTACATCCTTGCCCTGCCCTGCCTTGCCTGCCTTGCCTTGCCTTGGCTTTTATTTAACTTTGTCATTTGGCCAAAGCCAGTGAGAAAATTCGTACTTTAACTGCGCTTATTTGTTGTGCTGCTTATGTACTTTGATTTCAACAACTTTTCCTTTCGCGAAAACGTACTTTGCCTCACTTTTCAGCGGCTCAAGTGCACATTTCTTTCATTTTGTTATTGTTCGCCAAAGTTTTTTTTCGAGCTGGGAATTTGTTTCTTTCTCGGCGAGGCCTCTTATAATAATTCCCCGTCGCGGCGTGTTCATCATAAAATTTGATTATTTCTTTGTCGTTGCTAGGAAGGGGGATTTTTCCTGTCAAATTCTTTGTAGTCCAATCGAAAAATGGGGATGGAAATATGAAATAAAGTGGTTTACTTCAAGTTAAAGAAAACAAAAATTTGAAGTTGTGGTAAAGCAGTAAGAATATTGTATTTGCCAAAGCCTAAAACAAATTTGGTAAATTGGATTCTTAAAAACACTTGGATTTGTAAACAGTTGACTTTAAGCAGGACTTTCTCTTTATCAGTATGAGGTTTATATAATAATTAAATTTAATTTTATGATTTTATTCCTATACTAAATTTGAAGAGAAGATAATCTGTATTATTGATATTCAACAGTTGTACTTGGCCCTGTTGATTTGCCATTATTTCTTATTTATTGCACACCCTTAACACCGTCTCACAATTAATTTGATTTCACAACAAACCCACACTTAAATTAGGCAACGAAATTAGAGTTTTCCGAGCACGCAGCCAGGATAATTATTCGGCCTGCTCACGCACCTTGGCTTCCTGCGAAACTCACTCAATTCATATCAATAACATTACTTTGCGGCCGGCTCCTTGCTGCCTTTTTGCCTTTTCGGCCATCTCGCGTCTCCCCCGAAAAATGTTGGCAACACAAATTGGCGGAGGCGGCATTCCGGTCGCACTTTTCACTTTTCATATCAGAAATTTTCTGCACGTCTCGTTGGGTTTTGTTTAAATGTGTTTACAATTGACTACACACCCGGCTAAGGCCATACCCGAGGTGGCTGAGGGGCCACAAGCCATTGTCAGCCGAACAAGTCGAATTGTTTTGGCCCCGTCACCTCAGTTTCCGCGCCCCTGAGCATTTGGAGCGCCCCGCGGAATGTTTTCCCCTCTGCCTCGGCTAATGTCAAATGGGGAAGGCAGTTTGATTTTCATATTTCATTTCATTCGCAATTTGCGCTGCCGTTCGACAATTGTTGCTCTATTCGTATGGAAATTCCCAGTTGTTCGCTTAGTTTCTCTGAGAAAGCTGCTCTTATTGTTGATGCTTTTAAGCTTCTTTAGTGACTGTTTATTTCTTCTTATATTTTCTATTAAATAGGGTTCTTTCTTAAGTGTATTTAAAAATTGTTAAAGTTTTATATTGTCAGTTTCAAGTACAGTTTTATTTCTTCTTATATTTTCTAATAAATAACAGCTCCTACTTAAGTGGTAGATATTGTTTTGTGTGGTCAAAACCAAGAATATCTTAATTTCATTTTATTTACAACGGGGATAAATTGGAGAAATTGTTTAAATATAGAAAATAATACTATAAATATGCAAGCTAAAGTTTTTGCCTTTTATTTAAGTCCAATTTAGGGATTTATTCTTCGAACAAATTGAATATCACGGTAAAAAATAGGATACAACTTTTAACTTTGCTCAGCATAAAATAGGTTAAAAGTTCTAAACAATTTATTAGCATTAATTTAGTAAACTAATCGAATCTACACATATTAAAGCAAATATAAGGGTATAACTTGGTATATTTATTTTTGCAAAAAATATTAAAGACGGAATACACTTTCGTGTATTTTCAATTGCTCTAACTTAAGCTGCTATCGCTGCTGCTCAGTCTAGCGATTATAACTAATTCTGTTTTATTTATATGTCTGGTTTAATTTCTTGTTATCTCGTTGCTGTTTTCCTAGGCTATTGTTGCTGCTGCTATTTCTGCAGATTTAATGTGTTGTATTCCCTTATTTATGTTGCTGTCCGGTGGCTTCCTTTTGTTGCTGCTGCTCTTTGAACTGTTGCTCCGGCTGGAATGCGACTGGATTGTCATTGTGTAATTGTCAGTAACTCATCCGAGCTGACATTGGGCTGTCCCTCGTCCGCCGATCCCTATCCCAGTCCCAGTCTCAGTCCCAGTCCCAGTCCCAGTCCCACTCCCAGTCCCACTCCCAGTCTCAGTCCCCGTCTGAATGCATAATGGACGTACAATGGTCGCCAGAAGTGCTTCGATAATACCCCGACTCGGGTCAGCTGTGGCCTTTGTGTTTGAGTTGTTCGAGTTGCCTTCGATTTGGGAAAGTTTGCGCCTAATTTTGCATACAGCTACGGACAAAGTAAAAGTAAAAGTTTACTTAGGACTCTTCCACGTTTGATGTCCGACTGGAATCCTATTTGTGATTTATTGCACTTTAATGCTCACAAGCAATTGAGCTTGAGGAACGGCGACAGCAATTTGGAAACAATTACAGTATCTTATGTCGGGGTAAGTAAAACGAGCTGAAAACGTATACAAAGTTGCTAGCATAATTTGTTTTCCATGATAAACTTTTTAATTAAACTGAAAAGTTGTGCCCGCCAAAGTTGCCGGCAAAGTGGTGGTCAGTGTTGGTCTAAGGTAAACTATGGCCAGCCAACGGATCGGATCAGAATCTAATCAGAATCAATAACAAGCTACGGCCAACTGCGTCACACGGAGATACGAATAGAGCTGTTAATGTATCTGGCGGAATCAAAAATTAATTAAATGTAACTTTTGCCGAAGGCGCGTGCTCAGTTTCTGAGTTCAGTTTCTTTAGAACTTGTTGCTAAACCACTGTAAGAAAAAGTGGCTTTAAATGGATTGAATTTGTTCTACTCTTGGGACTTAAGATAGTTTATTTTATAAAGTATTCCCTTTGAATTTGGAGACTTGCCTGAGGAAAGATATTTTCACAAGAGGTCGGAGATAATTCATAGTTTAGTTACAGTTTTCCGACTTTTTCTATACAAGATCCTATCTTCCCAGTGTTTCTGTTCCGTTTCAAGTGCGAGGTCAGATCATAAACTTTCCCGACAGCTGCAAACTTTTGTTTACTGACTTCTGTCCGATGAAACCGGGCAAAGATGCCACTCGGCTGCTAATGAAGTTGAACTTGTTGAGTTAATTAATTCAGTTGTAGTGTAATTTTTCTGGCTCTGAACTTTCGCCTTGTCTCTGATATTTAATTAGGCTTCCTCCTGGTTGACAACATGGGGTCGAGTGTGAGGAGGGACAGCAACATGAGCATAAATCTGCGTGCCAAACAAATGAGTTCGTTTGCGGGCCCTGCACAATTGTATCTGCCAGATACAATCTGAGTTCCATTACAAGCCAGTCATCTGTGTGTGTGCCTGCTCTCCTGCTCCTGGACACATTGTGTGTGTGCTTGGCCGTGAGTGCTTATCTGATTTGCCTTCTCGCCCACCAGACAACACAAGACAAAGCAAGGCAAAAGCCAAAGCCAAAGCCAAAGCCAAAGCCAAAGCCAGAGCCAGGCCCAGAGCTTGCGGCCAAAACCGAATGCCAAGTTGCAGGCCGGCCGCAAGCCATGTCAAAGGAACTTTGAACCTTTCGGGCCGCGTTATCGAAAACTGTTTTGATTGCACGCCTCGGAGCCAATTAAAGCGATGTTGCCAATTTATCGTCACAGTTGCTTTTGCCTGCCCGACCCGCATCCACTGCCGGATAATTCAATAAACTTGGCCAGAGTTATCTCCCAGGGCGACGTTGTCGCTGCCCAAAAATCTCAGCTTCCTCTAGGGGGCAAAGGGAAGAAAGCGGAGGGTCCTGCCCTTGTTACGGTTCCTGGCAGTGTTTGTGCATTTAGCAAATTATGGACATTATGGCCAATGTTCAACCAGATTCTATGTCTGGCATATGGGAAATGTGCGGCATGCAGCTTGTGCACAAAAAAATAATAGTAATTAATTGGATGAAACTTAATGGCTGTTCTAATTCGGTTAATTTATGAACTAGGAGATAGGTCAGAAGAGACAAAAATAGTTACGATTCTGGGTTTGTTTATGAAATAAAAGGATATTGAATTTGTTTATTGAAATGTCAGCATATAAATAAATTAATTTAGGTTTAGAGTTACTCGAAATTTCTCTGGCTTTTTCTTTGTATAATGATACATTTCTCTGCGTGTATCTGCTACGATCCTACCTTTTTGATAAGCAATGCAATTCCACTGCAACTTCCTCCTCAACCAAGCCCCAGCATAATTTTCCATATTTCATGCTGCATGCAACAATGAATGCGAAGTGGGTTAAACGAATGCAACATGCGCCCTCATGCAAAATATATTTCAGATTGGCTGCACCAGCAGGAGACTTCCTGCATTGTGGCATTAATTAAATGCTCCTGTTTATGATTGGATTTGGCAATTGGTATTAGATTTTCAGAAACAAATAAACAAGCGCTTTAAGTGCTTGAAGAAGTGATTACAATTTTGATTAGATTCTAGCTAACTATATAATGTTTTATTATTTCTGCATTAGGCCTACGAAAATAAATAGCTTGATTGACTTATGAATATATTTCCATGCTAATATGATTCGAAATTTCATAATTAAAGCTGACCGAATAATATTTGCTTTACGGGACACTTAGTCGTGCGTTTCCCGGTTTATGGCGCATTTGAATATATTAAGCGAAATATTTTAGGGGTCTTCTCCACTCAAAACAAATAGCTGGCAGTCAATTATACTTCAATTTGAGTGAATGCCTAGACGCGGCGCACTTAACACACTTTACACTCAATTTACCCAAGGAGAGGGGATTGCGCAGAAGGTGCTCCATCTCCTCAAATAAAAAAAAGGACGAAAAACCCTTAAGAAGCAGGCAAGCAAGTGGGAGGAAAATTCAGCCCACTTAGCCGCCGTGTCAAAGGGAAGCGAAATGTCGAAATGAATTTTCAGACAGTGAATTATGCTTTTCATTCTGCTTTCCCTGTATTTTCGCGTTCTTCCTGCCACCATCTCCTCCCAGTGGGCGGTATCTTAATTACCTGCAATTTCGTGGCCACAAAGCACACACACAAAAAACAGGGCTGCGACGTGGAAATGGCAACAAAAGGTTCCGAAAAGGGAAAAGGAAGCCCCTTCAATAGAGCGTTTTAATTTCAATGGGTTACTATGGCCGGGGACCCAACTCTCGCAAAAGGATATGCTTAATGTATGGATTTTGTTTGGCCATCTCCTTGAGGCTTGAGGCTCCTCGGGCTCCTTTGGTAATAGAAGCGCGCGGTTTCGGCCCCACAATAGATATAATACGCCATAACTTAGCATAAATTACGCGGGTTGCCCGCGGGGCGGCATAATTGCTGTTTATGCATACTTAATCAACTGGCCAAAGTCGCCACGCAAAGGATTTAATGGCGGAGCTGGACGGAGCTCCTCCTCGCTGATTGGATCAGCAGCTATCCGAGAGTACAAAAGCTACGAGCAAATTATGTCCGAGCACGGAATTCGCTCAACTTCAATTAGTTTTTGGCTTAAGTTTCAGGCCACGATTTGCGGTCGTCCTCGAAGTGATTGGTTCTGGTTCTCCTTCGGGTCTCTTAAGCAGGATCTGAGGACATCGATGGCCATATCTTGAGCCTTCCTGAAGCATGCTGGACTGGGGAAATGACACTGGCTGCCAATCCATCTGCCACTCACTCGAGACAGCCGTGTGAAGATGGACATTTGTTAAAACAATCCTCTCCAAGGAGTTGGGGGCAAGTGCAAAGCTGCACGGAGAGAAATAAGGGGAAAACTGAACTATAAATCTATGTATGCGAAGCATTTATTTTTTGTTTAAATATTTAAAATTTATCCATAAGAAACTTTCAAAAAATTACAGAAATATGTATAAGTTCTCCCAGCTATAAAGAATATAAAACCATTACATATCCAGCTAATCTCTTAGAATAGCAACTCCATAAATCCTTTTTCTATATAGGCTTCTCACTGTACTGTCTCTCTGTCTTTGATTATACCCTCCGGGTGTATTTATGAAACATTTTGCATTATTTATTCCACTCTGGAACTCATTAGCCGGGATTTGCCGAGTGGGTTGGTCGGGCCGTGGTTGGTAGCTGGTGGGAGGAGCCTTTAAAGCCGGGACGAGCGAGTGACCCAGAGGCAGGACATTAAGAGCAGCTGACCTTTGACTCGCCTAATCCGCAGCTCACTACATTCCGCTCTGCTTAGTGGCACTTGACTGCTGGAATCCATTCGCAGGACACTCGAGTTCGTGTCCGTGGACATGTCCGTGTCCCGGCGAACAAAAGCGGGCGCTAATTGAAAGGGAATTTTCTGCAAATGTGTCCCTAATTAATGTTGCAACATTTGTTGCTAAAAGTTTCGACTTTTGTTGCCCGAGAACAAGTAATTAGAGCTTGTCACAAAAGGACCCGGCTGCCGGCTGCCGGCTGTCGGCGGTTTGGCCATTAAACAACCCAATAAACAAGCTAATGAACATCAAATGGGACTTGCGACACGACAAAAACACAAGACTTTGAGCCCGGCCACAGAGGGGCGGCCTTTCTGGCAGTGGGCTCTTGGCCACAACTCACTTCCCCTTTCTGCATCTTTAATTTAGTTATGCGCGCTTTTTTAATTGCTCATTACACACGGACGTGGGCCGGAACTCTGAGGTGTGGGTGTTCCCGCGGCCCACCCCATTCTTTTGCTAATGCAATTCCCATGCTGCCCCTTGGATATGAAAGCAGCGCCAACGCATCGCCCAGAGAGAAATGTGTTTATTTATGCCATGTGATGCTTGTCTGGCAGTTGGAACCTTGCCACATGTGCCTTGTCCCATAAATATTACGCATACGCCGCATTGCCGGCAAACCGCTAACCTGGTTTATCCCAGACAAAGCAGGGTCCCAATTTATCATTAGAATTGCATTAGGGACTGCATTTGCATTTAAAGTTGAATAAAATCCAAGCCCACGAACTGAGTAAGGTTTATATGGACTTAGCACACTCTTGAATTATTTTATTGTACGTTTTCGAAGGTAAAAATATTTCTGGGTATTAAGTTTGTCTAGTTCTGAGTCATGAGAATGAAGAGCTTTACCTATCTTATCATTGTCAAGAGCTACAAAAAGGCCTGATGTTTTTTACTGACTTTAGTAGATATTTTTCTGTAGATCTTGTATAGACAATAAATAATAATTAAAATATTGGGAAACACCAGACTTTAGATAATGCAGAACTGAACATAATTTGTTTGTAAAACTATTGGCCTTTATCATAGATTTATTATCAGTTTTTGGGAAATATTTTCAAGGTTCTCCAGATAGTTTGTAATTTTCATAGATAATGAGTAAAGTAATCTAGCAAATATATTAAAGTGTTAGCTCAATTCTCAATAGTATTTACTTATTAACTGCTGAGCAACCTTTCCTTCCGTAATTCCTACTTTTAAGTATTTTTTAACCGAATCAATTATGGTAAATCTTCCCCCTTTATAAACACATGCTCATATCAATTTCCACACGCAACAATTTGCGAACTTGTAACCCAGCCTTGCCTCTGACATTTTGCCAGTTCCCAGTTGTTGGCCAAAAAGTTTCGAATGCCGCCCCCAACTGCCACCAACAGAGTTTGTCAATGTCTGCGGGCCACGCCCCGAAAATCATTTTAATTGCAATTACCGCTGCCACACTATGTTGCGGCCTGCGGCAGAGTCGCTAGTTTCTGGAGACGTGCCCAGAGGCCTCTATTTAAAATGAAAATTTAATGACAATTTGATTTGCAGCTGTCAACACTTTTGGCCAAGACGCCAAAAGCCTGTGACAGGCGACTTCCGGTGCGATAAATGACGGGTGTGCGGGCGAATGTGCGGGTGTTCGTGTTATGTGATGTGTCAATAACTTAGCGCTTCGGAAAAAGCGTTTGTGGGCCAAGTGTCTGGCCTGGATTAATGTTGCAGTTAATGCCAACAAGTGTCTGAACAAGGGCCCGAGCATGAGCTTGGCAATCCGCGCGTGATTAATGGCCAAAGTGGCTCCTCTGCGTTATCTAAAGAGCATATCGATGTTCAGCGAACGTCGAAGGCTGCAAATCATATTCAGATGCGTTAGAGATGGGCTTTAAAAGCAATAAATAAATTTGTTATCGAAACAGTAAAGCAAACATATTTATGATTATCGAATGAAATCGTTTTTATTGATGGTAATTCTAGTAAGCCATTATGCAGCTCTTAACTTTGTTATCATAATCATATTTTAATGCATTGTTTCATTTGAAGAGGGAATTATACAAGTAAATAGTAGTTAATATTTCTATCGAATTAACAAAAATATATCGTAAATCTCTCGTGATTATGCCATCCCTAAGAGGTGGGCCAAATCGGAAGTGGCCACCAACAGGTGTCTCTGGCCATGTTCGTGGCTCGTGGCCCGCCGCAGCTAATTTATGGCCAGCAGCATGGTGCCGCACCGCATACCATCCTCCATTCTCCACTCTCATCCCCATCCTCATCCTCATCCTCATCCTCATCCCGCTGGGCCCAACCCACGTTGCAATTGATTAATGTCAGCGCTGCAAATTAAGCTGAACACACGGTGCCCCTTGACTTTAATCGGGAGATGCGAGAGCATACGAGTGTGAGCCACCTTGGAGTGTGCCTGGACGAGATGTGTGTGTGTGTGTGATGCTTCATTAGCGCCGACAGGGAGCACAAAGGAGCCGAGTGGAGCTGTGCCGCCGGTGGCTGCCAGCTGGTGGCTCTGCGGTGACGTGAACTGTCACCTGCAGGAGGAGCCAATGCCTCCGACGGGCTAAGGGGAACCAGCCGAGAGCCAGCGGGCGGGCAGGCTAAAAGCGTTGGCCTGTCATCCGCAGAGCCACAGAGGAGGAAGCCGCCGAGAGAAACTATTTTCCACACAAGCTGGCTGGCTGGCTGGAAAAGCTGCTCCCAATAATTCCTTCGGCTAACGATCTTTGTTAAGGGGCCCACGACTAAATGCCGGTGCAAGAATGCAAGCAGAGCCTTATCTCAGTGCACTGGGGGAAATACTTTGATTAAATTGGCCAAGATTATTCGAATTTAAACATTTAGGAATGTAAAAACTCTTGGCTTTTGATTGAAATTGAATTAATTAAATTATCAGACAAAAGCCTGCCCATAGTCGTGACACTCTTTGCGGCATCTCATTATTTTGGCCAGTGTGTGTGGGGGAAAATCACGATTCTTCCCGGGGACGGAGTTGGGGGCCCAGGAATGGTCATGACAACGAGGCCTCCGCTATCTGGCTATCTGGCATCAGCAGCTGCTGCTGGCTGATGTTTAGCCAGCGGACAAATAAGCTGATGTTGATTGTTTTTGCCCGGCTGCCGCTGCGGCACGTAAGCGATACTGACAGTCCAAGCGAGTCCGAGTCAGAGTCCGAGTCTGGGCCGGGATGGATGGATCCATCTGGCCAAGCGAAACTTAATTTCTACATTTGCCGGCAGATAAAGCGCAGAGTGGGTAAACTGGTAGCCGCACAGTGGGGCAAGGCAGCCAGCGATCCGAGGAGCGGCGCACGCATCCAGCACGCATCTCTCCATTAGACGCTTTTAGTGATTGTTAAATTCCAATTAACAACTTTTTCTGCCAGTTGGGCCGCTGATTGCCAGGGCATCTCGGACTGCCTTTTAAGGCCACTCCACTCCAGGTTCCCAGAGGCCGGAGAACAAGTTGTCGTTTTGGCCAACGTTAATTGAACCCGCACACACTGGGCCATGTAAGCGTCGCATAAGTTGTGTAGTTTGTTTGTTTGTTTTGGCCATGTCTTAGAGCCGCCCAGCCCAGCCCTCTAAGCCCTCTTGGCCAGAACGACAACTGTTGCAGGTTGTACACAGCAAGAAACCATTTTTTTAAGGGTTTATTAACAATAATCTTTGATTTTATTGAACAAATCGAGTTGACAAGTTGAAAGAAATGCTTGTTAACTTGGTTTCTTATGGGATTTTTTATAGTTTGTAGGTCTCGTTAAAACTTAAGATATTATTTAAGTGGAATATTGAAATTAATGAATTATATGTCGTTTAAATTTTAAATACTTGAATATGTAGTTTTTGGTTTTCTTGCTCTTAAATGTTGCCCTATAACTTCTCTATGATATGTGTTATTTTTCACTACAAAATAAATATAACATTAAACCCAAACCATACACATATCGAGTTAATCGCTTAATTTGTTGCTTTTGTCCCACTTGCTGTGTGAGTCACGTCGCCAAGCGATTTTCCTGCATTGTAATGGTTTATGGAGTCCCATAACAATTAATTTTAATTTTCCTGAATTTGCGTATGGCCAGTACGGCCTTAACAATGACGTTGGCCGTGCGATCCCATCAACGTTTGATCATCGGGCCCACTTCCACACTGGCCGCACGAGGGGTAATGAAAATTAATTGAAAAATTGATTGAAATTGTGCACTGAGCGGTTCAATCAGCGCGAGTCTTTTGTTATTGTTTAGACCTCTCCGTCTTCTCTTTTGTTTCTTCGGTTTTTCTTGTGGGCAGAAAAACCGCGCACGGTGGAAAATTGCGATTCAAAAATAGCTCAAAATTTGCAATTAATTTTTCGAAAAATGCCTAATACAATAAACACGGATGCCGCAGATGAGCCTGGGCCGATGAGTTTGGATCCACATCCGACTGCCTGTTATGTAACGATGCTGTTGAAATGACTGGACAGCAAATTAATTTTGGGAGCCGGTCGATTAGGAAATATCAATCAATCGGCAAAGCCACAAATGATGCGTGGCCGATGGCAAATAGAGGAATTCGGAGTGAGTTGTGTTCTGGGCTTATTGGCGGAAATTGTTTACATGGACTTCTACATCGCATAAATCATGGCCAAATGGTTTTTAGTTGGCCATAATCAAAGAAATTCTCTATGGATAATAACAACATAAAATTATAGGCCCCAGAGAACTAATAATAAGAGAGGAACTTATAATTACCAAATGCTAAAGCTCTTAAATGTGTTTTTCTATGGATAAATTAATAAATTGAACTTATTGATATTTTTATGGTGCTAAAAGAATATTAATGGGTTATTATAAGCAGAAGCTATTTATAGGTTAGTTTATTTGGAAAATAATTCACCAATCTATTTGCAAACACATAAATAATCTCCCTAATGACTTTTTAATTGTTTCTCCCATTTACTTGTTAAATTCTATTGGCATTCACTGCAGCTACTTCACAGTGACCCATAATGGGTTCTCAGACTGCGAATGAATAATATTTGAATAACATTTAAGAAGCACTCACAGTCATTGCCTTATCTGTTTTCCACTACTTGTATCTAAGCGAAAATGATATAGGGTACTTCCTGAATTACTGGCTGCAGACGCGCAGAGTAAAGATTTCTATCTCTCGAGAAAGCTACCATTGCCTCGTATATTATCTCTGGCAATATTTACTCATTAGCCGCTGCATTATGGCTCACGTGGACATAAACAAAAGCAGCAAAAAATATCATATATATATATCTAAATGCATTTTCCAGACTGTTCCCGGGCATCATCCTGGCTAAGAGATAGCACTGGGCCAGAATTTATTGTTTAAAGTAAAAGCGTAAAAGCAAATTCATGCCGCGCCTGCAAAACCCACGCTGATTACACTAGCTTACAAGAAATTAATTTATCTATAGCTTTTCTGTAATGTAGTCCTAAAAATTAGAGCCTTAGAACCTATTTTAATTGGTATAGATATCTATTCTAAGTCATCCTTGTATTTTATGATACAATATCTTTAGCTCAGATAAAAATCAACTTAATTAGTTTAAATACCAGGCTCTTAATTTAAGTTATCTTTTCCCTGTAACCCAGTGTTATATCGAGCATGGTGCGGCATATGTATCTTTGCCTAGTATCTATGACATCCACGTTGCAGTGCAAGCGCCACGTAAGCGACTAATGGCAAATAGCTGAAAGCCAAACAGCTAACAGCAAATAGCGAATATACAGCCGGTGGCATATTGTTTGCTTTCGGCCGCCAGGCTCAACTTGTTACAGTGACAAATGGCAGCAGATACATCATGATCATCGGGGGCATGCAATGATAGTGTCGCGTCGTGCTGTGAAATCATCATCGATTGCAGATTGCCGATTGCCACGGTGATTGTGCGCTCAACAATTAAAGACCAAGACATTTTTCGGCCAGATCGCAAGATTTATGGCCTTAAGGCGTGCGTCAGCATCGAGCTGGAAATGGGAAAATCAGAAATCAAACGAACCCAGAGAAATGCTGTTGCCGTTGATTTACACAGCTCCTGCTGGCCAGGATTCGGCAGCCAAACAAAGCCAATTCACACTCACACACTGAATAGATTGGCACTAACTAAATCCTTTGAGCGCCTCTCCTCCAATCAGGAATTTGCATAATGGCCGGGCATTGAGTGAATATCTTAAAGAGTTCTTTCATTCAGGTCCCCAAGACCTGGCACATACGGAAAAGTCATGCCAGCCAGTTCCGGTTTACACTTTCACACGTTTTCCCGCGATTTCGATTTGTTATTTTTAGGCTTTTCTATTTTCGCCAGTGACTTGTACAGGAGTTATAGCATTTCTGTAGTACTATTGGCCCATTGTGGAAACTATTGTTTACAGAACACTGCAAGATGTTGTAAATTTAGTTTAGTTTGCAATAAATTATTCAGAATAAACACTTTGTAGGTAAGGTAATAAAGGTGGAATGAAGACTGCAAAGCTGTGGGGGAAACTGATGTTTAAAGATGCAAGTAGAAGGTATTTCAATACTCTTTAAAATATATTTATTCTTCATAGAACACAACAATTTTTAAAGTATTTTGATAGAAAATTGTATACATTTTCTAAGCACAAAGTTCCTAGATAAAAAATTGTATAAATTTTATAAGAAAAAAGTTCCTAGAGTTTAAAATTTTCTTTAAAATCTTCAATCTTTTGGTTTCTGTGAAACATTCAATTCCCATTTTTTTTAGAGTTTCTGAAGAGCTAAATTTTTGGTGAAATGAAAAACCAGAACGTTTGTCATAATTTCCGGTTCCCAGCAGTAGCACCAGAGTCGGCCCATGTGAGTTAGTTATGAAATATTTCTGGGGCCATTGTGTGCGTTGGCTTACCGTGAAGTAGGAGGCTCGCACAAGGATTTCCTCCTAGGCAGCCGGCCGCATATCCTGCGGCGCTGCAGTGCTCGGCACCCGGCTCGCCTCGACGCCGCACTCCCGACACAGGTCCTCTGGCAGGGCTCTTCCCGCTGCAGCCGCTCGTTGACGTTGTCGGCAGTTAATTGAATTAGTTGTTAATTTATGGCTATGTTTTCACTGGGAATTTCGTGAATGTGCCCGGGGTGCCCTGGCCCGGTATGCGAGGAAGCCAGGAAGCCGGGAGTAGCTTCTCCTCGTCCTCGTCCTCGACTCCTTTGTGACACCGACGGCGCCGAAGATGGAGACTGCGACTGAGACTGGGACTGAGACTGGGTCTTGACTTGATTAAACGCCTGCCACTTAGATGGGCATTTAAGCGACTCCCGCACTCTGCGCCAAGAGCTCCAGTTCCGATGACAATGGCGGCGGGAATATAATAAACACACGCGCACACCCCGGCACACACGCTCGCTTCTCAATGGTTGGGTCTGAAAAACTTTTTATTGCGCACCCATTCGGGGTTTAATGAGCGGTTCCCGCACTCGAGTCGCACTAGCACTGTTTTCAGATCGCGGCAGTACTTTCCAGCTCCGACTTTTCCGTTTTTCCGCGGCACAACCGCCTCCGTTGAGCGAATTTCTTGTTTGAATTTTGCGCGCGCGCTTCCAACCGGACTGAGTCCCATCCGCGTGCCACAAAAACTGGCAGCCAGCCGGCCTTCGTCGTGGCCGGCAACAAAGTTGCGCGGCGGCATGGCATGTTGCCAGCCCGTGCCCCGGCAACATCGTTATCAACGCTCCAGTAACAACTGAGGCAGAGCTTTCCGGGAGCTTTGCGCTGCAGATTCGCCACGGGGCGGTATTTGTTGCTCGCAACTTGTTGCGCCGTTCGTTTCTTATCAGAGTTCCCCGCGGATCCAATAAGACGCCGCAAGACAGAATGCTGCCAATTGGACTGTGCTTAGCGCCAACCATAAAGAACTCGAGTTAATTGCCGCCTTTAATCTGCGGATTTCTAATTTAAGACCCGTCTATCAGCAGTGAAAATATTTTTGAAAAAGGGGAGCCTCAATTCGCACACTTGTTGATATTTTGAAGATTCCAAGAGCTTTCAAGGGGCTTTTTAGCGGAATTTACATTTGGTTTTGGTCCTGGCCTCAGGTCCTTTGTAAACATGAAGCTAAAATAAGCATTTTAGATCTTAAAAATAAACTTTTAAACTTTTTTATTTATTCTCATTTATTCATTTTATGAAAATAAAACAAAAAATTATGTCATTGGAAAAATCCTCTAATGTGTAAGAAAAAGTGAAGCTATAAAGGTTAAACTGTAGATATAATTAAATGTAAAAGTAATTAAAATTGGTTAAACTGCTTTGTTTTTAACATCTCCAAAGGAAATCAGAGACATATTTATTTTTAAAGATTTATACATTTTTTTAATCTGTACTTAAATTTAATTATTTAATCATCACAATTTTTGTGCTAAATGGATTCCAAGAAGCTATTCTAATGACTTCTTTCAATTTTATGTTAGGCATTTTTAGTAAAGTCCCAAATAAATTACGTATACGCACTGGTGATTAAAATTCAAATTTTAATTTTGTTTAAGAAGTCATTTAACTGTAGCTTTAATTTTATTACATGGACCCTTAAAAGAAAGTAAGATATGGGTTTTAATGTTTATTTATTTTGTGTTTAATTTTTTATTAGGCAATCTTCCCATTACAAACTGCAAGGGTATACAAATTTCGGCATGCAGCTCTCTTTATTGATTATAACTTGCACTTAATTCATTAACTATTTTATATGTAATAATCACATCCTTTTAGCTTTACATCAAATTTTACATATTTACTTGTTAAAGTTTATATTTCGTAACGCACAGTCCTTCGGGAATAGCTCTCCTAAATATTTATAAAGAAGTGTAAATTTAACTAGTCATTCTATGACTCAATAAACTCACAAAAAACCCAACCCATTTTACAACCGTTTTCCAACTTGATGGATGACTCTTGCAGCTAGTCAGTTTCCAGTTCGAAGCCCATTCTGCAGGCGTTTAGATAAAGTTTAGCCAAGATTGGAATCTGCTAGATATGCGGGCCACTTGATAGATTGCCCGGCACACGGCGTTTGAACAGCTCCAGATAGGCGGGACTTCTTGAGATAAAATATCGCTTGTCTGGTAATTGTCACCGACAAATGTTGACACCCTACCACAACCCCTGCCCACCGCCTGATAGCCCAGCAATTATCAGTAATTGATAGAGCAAACCGATAGGAAAAGAAACCGAAAGGGCGCAGAAAATAATACCTCTGAAAGCCGCCTTTAATTTTATTTGCCAAATTCAGTTCCCAAAGCGAATCGCTTTGATTGCTCGCCGCTAATGCCAGAATAAACACTTGGCAAGTCTTTCTTTTAAAGCCCTCTATGTTTTTATTGGCAAATTCCTTCTTTGGCATGAGTAAATATATTATCAAAGAAACTTTTGCCGCTTAGGACACGGTGTAGGTGAAAGCAAAGCCAGCCTCACTCTGTCTGTAGATGTCGTCGCTGTTGAAGAGAACCATCAGGGGACCGGGATTGTTGCCTGAAAAAATGTTTAAAAAATAAAGGTAAATTATATATAGGCTATTATGAATATTTTGGGGGATGTATCTATAGTAGAAAGTGTTGAGTTTTAAAAGAAAAATGGGAATTATATTGCCTCTATGGGTCTTAAAAATATATATCAAATAATGATTTGTTACTTCATTATTATTCATTCAGTCCTGTTCCAGTTTCCTCTCCCGCAAAATTTAATCGGATTTGGATTTCCCAGACCTTTTATTATCATTATTATTCATTCCCTGATAAAAGATAAAAGGTTAAAATTTAAAAATGAACTTGATAATATAATTAGTATTATCTTAATAAAGAAATCCTAAAATTTCAACTACCAAATACCTACAAAAGTAAGGAACATAAACTTTTATAAAACCTTTTACAGGTTAAATTAATTCCTACATATTTTGATAGTGATTTTCTAGCCCATAGAAAAAATTAATAAAATACCTTTCAAGGTTGAATAAACTTTAGTAAACTTTACATGACATTTTACCTCCTATAAAGATATAAATACTCAAATTAAGAGTTAAAACCCGACATATTTCTGATTAAATAATGGATTAAACTGACACATATTTTCCTATAAATATTTCCCCCTCTTCAAAATGTTGTGTTGACTAGTGTTTTTCAAGCTTTTCCGCTGGAAAAGCTCACGTAAACTTACTCGAAATGACCACGTCCTTCTTGATGGAGCCACAGAAGTAGGTGGCGTGCGTGTGACTGTCCTCCATGGTGGCCTGGGGCACCATAAGGAAATCGGCATCCAAGTCGCTGGTACTGGCGCTGTCATAGCAGTTGTTGTCAGTCATCAGGGTGCTGGCCTGCTCCTGGGCACCCACATTGAAGAAATAGGCGCGGATGCTGAATAAAAATAATAATAATTAGTTCAATGAATTATAATTACTCAGGACTCACTTTAGGCTTGAAGTATCAGCATTACGACGGAAGCAGATGGCGTAGTTCATCTTGGAAGGATATACGCCATCGCCCTCGTTGTAGTTGAAGGACTTGACAACGCCCTTGGACTCGGGGAAGTACTGCAAGCAGCCCGGAGGGGCCACCCAGAAGCCATCCTTGATTGAGCTGGCACGACCCTCAATGGTCAGTGGCTCATCCTCCAGGTCCAGGGAGCGAACAGAGGCTCCGGCCGGGCACTCCAATTGGGTCACAATCATGTCCCAGCTGGGCGTGACCTCTCCGTAGGTTCCAGCACGATCGGCCAGTCCGATCTCGAGGTCCACCACAGTCTCGCCATCGGTGGCATTGAAGGGCACGTAGATGTGCTGCCACACCTCGGTGCCGCAGAGACGCAGGCCACCGACATCGAAGTAGTCCTTGGTGCACTCGGCGTAGGTCAGACCCGAATCCTGCCTCACCAGCGAGGGCTGGGCCAAGGTCATGGCGAAGTCAATGCGCAGCTGGCACACATACTTGCTGTAGGCCTTCACGTGGTACTCGCACACCCTTGGCGGAGTCGTTGGGTTGACCAGGTTGATGCTCTTCGAGGAGGTGGTCCCGCCGCACGTGGGCTTGGCCACCGAAGCGGCCTCGATGGTCGAGAGGGCCGCCACCAGGAGGAGCAGGCTGCCGGTTGCAGTAAACGTCTTCATCTTCGTTCTGACAATGAGTCTTCGGAGCGGTCAGTCGCCGCTTTTTATTGCCCGCCCGCAATCTCACCTGTCAGATACACCTATCGCAGCCAATTGTCCACGTTCTCAGTGTCAGCAAACATGATCGATCGATGGCTTTATCGGCTTTCCAAGGGGGCACCTGCAAATTGCTTGGGGTATCCCTATAAATAGTTGGCAAGGTGATTTTTGATGGGTAAATAGGGGAGAATGGGGAGGTCAAAGTCTGCTCCTTAAACGAAATTAAAATAAAATAAAATTATCATAATAATGGTGGTTCAATTAATACAAAAAATAACCTTTATCTGAAGAAATCCCATAAACATAGGAGTAAACAAAATACTGCTATCTCTTTCAAATATTCCTAAATATATTCTCGGTTTATTTATCTTCTTTCTGGCAATAATGAAGATACTTCCTTATCAAATTTTGATTAATATTCCTTATCACCAACAGCGCCTCAATGAATTTCGCTGAAGAAACAAAAAGAAATTCTAATTAAATCCTACTGAATCCCTGTGATTAGCGATAAAGTTTGACGTACAGACAATTGACGGGGTCTTATCGGGCTTAAATGTTTGGCTCTCCTTTCGACATCAATCAGTTGATTGGCGTTCCGCCTTCTTAGACAATTTCCCACCCGCCGAGAAAAGAACGAACCTCTTGACTCTTTCCCTGCATTTATCGCCGGCTTTGTTGCCCAATTCTAGTTTGTTGTTGTGCAATTCGGTAAGTGGGGTCTTGTCATTTTCACACCCTCTTTTCACTTTTTGACATCATCATCAGCATCATCATCATCGCGGTGAGTGGATCGTCATCTTCGTTTATGGCGATGATAATGAGGTGGCGGCGGGCACTGATCGATCTCCTCCCAAAAAAATGTGAGCAAACATAACCCAGTTTGGACGAATCCAAGATCAGACTGCTGGCCACCTCGTCGAGGTTCAATGACTCGATCACCGGCAAGTTAATAGGCGTAACTAGCTGGGCTTTGAATATTCATGCCGGCGCAAGTGACAAACTTCTTAGCTTCTTCTCCTCCCAAATATTGACACGCCGGTGCCTCCGACACGAAAATCTCATCAGCGCAACGCCGTATCTCTCGGATTCTTCCGAATTCTTCGTTCTTCTTCGCTCCCGAGGAAGGCCTATAAAAGCGCGGCGACCTCCGAAAAACCCAGACAGTCGATGTGAAAGTGAGCGTGGGTGCGAAGAGTGCTGAGTTTGAGTGGAACACCAAGAGGATTACCATGAATGGATATTTAAATTGTACGTTGCTGCTGCTGCTCCTGGGACTCCTGGCCTTCGCCCGGGCCCAGACGCAGGCTCTGAATGATTCGAACATCTTAGGCGCAGGCTTGGTGGCCCAGGAGCCTGGCATGTGGCGCCAGGGCAGGCGGAGGAGCGTCCTGGCCGATAGTTGCCTCACCAACAGCGGCACCACTGGCACCTGCCTCACGCGGTTCAAGTGCATGCGTCAGTCGGGCACCGTCAATGGATACTGCGGCACCTACGGCGTTTGCTGTGAAAGTGAGTGGAGGAAACCATCAAAAAGGATAATGCAAAAGGAGGGTGAAATAGCCCAAATATTATCCTCCCTTTGTTGGGAGTGTATAAAAGTTTGTTTATCATAAGATTCCAAATAGAATCTAGGTTTGAACTTTGTTCTTAAATCGAATTTACCTTCAAGTCTTTAAACAATAAAATATTAAACGCTATATGTCAGGTAGTATTGATAAAATTTGCCATTAAACTTATAATAATCTTTAAACATTTTTCAATGCTTTATTAAACTAAACAACCTATAGTTAATGATACAAATATATCTTCTAGATTTTTGAGTCTTTTGTTTTATATACTCATTTTTAAGAGGTCAAAACTATGTATATATTTATTTATTTATATTTTTTATGCAACTCTTTAAGGCTTTTCCCTTTCTTTTACTATATGTTAGTTATTAATACCAACATAATATTAACCATTTTCCAATCTCCCTTTCTCAGCTAACCTCCAAGTCGGCTCCTCTACCCGCCAAAAGCGGACGATTATCAAGAATCCTGGTGCCTTGGTCAACGAACTCAACACCTACACAATCGAGGCCTTCAGCAGCAATGTCCAGCAGCTGCGCATCGACTTCGAGCAGTTCGAGCTGGCGCAGCCCACGGAAACGGACGGAGTCCTAGAGTGCCAGGACTACTTCGAGGCGGACGGCTTCAAGTTGTGCGGCGTGAACAGTGGCCAGCACCTGTACCTGCCCTTCAATGCGGCCGCGGGAGTGGAGCAGGTGACCCTCACCTTCTCAGTGCCCTCGAAATGGACGGGAACCGTGTGGCGGCTGATAGTGACCCAACTGGAGGGTCCGCCGGCGGGCAGCAGGCGTCGTTCCAGCACCACCACGGGTGCCTTTGGGGCCAGCACCAATTCTCTGCAGGATCTGCGCGACATCTTCGCCTCGCATCATGCCGACTACGAGCTACTGGCTCCGGCGGGCTGCCAGCAATACTACACGGAGCTGTCGGGCACCATTCGCAGCTTCAACTTCCAGACGGCGATGACCAGCAACTACATGCCGAACTTGAACTACAACATCTGCATCAAGTCGCTGGCCAGTGCCAGCATGATTGAGTGAGCATATCCGAGATCTAATTATAAATAAGGACTGTGGCCCTAACCGCATCCTCCCCACAGGTACTCCTTCAGCAAGTTCTCAATGTCCGTGCAGGACGGGGCCGCCGAGGGCTACGACGAGTTCTGCCACGCCACTGTGCACACGGCGGGCCGGCAGGAGGACTACCTGATGATACCGCAGGGCATTCTGGCCAAGAACATGGCCTACCAGCCCACCTACTACTGCGGCAGCAATGACAACCTGCTGGTGTATGGTGAGTAGTGGGTGGTTGTGGTCGGGCTGCATCCTGCAGGACACTGATATCGCTTGCATTTTCCCCTCCCCCTGCAGCCTCGCCGCCCTATCTGCTGCACTTCGCCAGCGACGAGCTCACCCTGGACAGGAGCGTAGAGACAGGCTTCAGCCTGACTTACCGCCTCAGGAACTCGATGCTCTAGGATTAGAAGAGCTGACGCTTGATAGGTTTTCGATAGCAGGTTACTCTAGGACTTAATAAACTCGAATGTCTTTAAGAACTGTGCCGGCTTTAAGCTGATGTTTTACTCGGTTAATGAGCTTGTCATGCCCCGAATCGTGGGGGATTATGACAATCGCTGGAGGGGGGTGGCACCACACACAAGTACACAAATACACAAATACACACACTGTGAACAATCAAACGCACACTGGCAAAAAGTTGGAGAAACGCATTAAGGCGCTTGTGCGGTCAGCGACACGATTATCCTTTTAGTTGCGTAATTAGTGTGATTAAAGTCAAGAGCTCCCAGGCGCTATGGGGAGCCAATGCGAGATACTCCCGCCGCAAGCTGTAATCAGTGCTGCCACTAAAATGTTTCAAAAACGAATCGAAGAAATATATCAATAAATACTCACAAGAAAGCAATGTTATATATCAAACAATAAAGGGTTTTAAGGCATCTCAGGGAAGGTATGCCAAACAGACCCTTCAGAAAACATAATCCCCTCGGGGATTCTCAGCACTGTTTGCTCTCCTGCTTCCCACCCCACCGATTTATGCCCCGACTATAATGCCACAATGAAGAGAGAACAACGCGGAGCCCACAAATGGAAATGTATAAAATGCGCCATTGGCAGCTTTGAGAGCTGGGAATCGAACCGAGGCGGAAACCCACTTCCACCAGCTACTACTCTATATGCCCCCGCCTCCAGCGCGGAGCCCGGGCCTTTCACTTTGACAAGGTGCTAGATTTGGGAGCCCGCTAATTGACGGCCGGCGCATTCTTCCACCGATCATGGCTCATTTAGCAGCGCCGGCAGCCAGAGTGACTCTATCTTGGCCACTCACACAACCTCCACCTCCACTCAACTAGACGCTACTCGGCCTGGTGTAAATTGTAAAATAAGCCAATCAGGCACAGGCCCAATCCCAACGGTCAATATTGGCCATTGGTACCGGGAATGGGGGAGTCTCTTTATGGCTGGATTAGTGTGTTCGCACCTGCCAGGTAAGCGGCTCCAGAAGCCACTTGCCCCATCTTCAATGGGGTAAAAAAACGGGCGGGAGTAATAAATAAATAAATACCCAAAACAACAACAAATCGAACGATATGTGTATTTATGAGCAGGCCATTCGTGAAAAGATTGCAAAAAGCTTAAGCTTTAATGTTTGCTTTTGTATAGTAATACAAGGTACCCTTTAGGAACCGAATTTTATATTTATAGAAGGAGGAATGTTGTATTCTTTTAAAATGATACTAGAGTTTTTAAATTAAATTGTTAGTCCTTTCCTTATTTATTTAGTAAAAGGTGCTTAAGAGTGTTTGGTATAATTATTTACTTATATCTTATTTACCTTTCTGAGAGAAAAGTATTTGTTGGAAAAGAATGGTGTTCTGACTATAAATCACTAAGTATTATTTCTAAAAATAGCTAAAGGTATTTAGTTAGCTTCAAGTTTAAATTTATGGTTTTATCGCTTTTCTGTTAATATATACTTCTAAGGACTCAAAGGAAAATATCACTCGTAAATAATACATTCCCAGGGCATCTAATGTTCGTTACCTTTGTCTAAGCACCCATTCCTTTGCCATATTTTTCAGGTGGGAAACAACAAGCCATAAAGCAAAGTTCCCTTGGAACGGCTTGTGCAGCGGCTTTCCCAGGTACAAAACTGCTAAATGTTGCTCATAAATTAACGCCAAACTAAACTGTTGGTGGGCAGCGTGGAGGGATGGCATGGTGGCCATCCCGTCCCGGGGGCAACCGAGGCTAAATGCTGTGAGTGGCAAAAGATCGACGACAGCCAGCCAGAAGCAACCGGGAGCGCGTCGCAGCTGCAGTGAAAATAACGAAAATGCATTTTAAAAACCTCCCAGGCCCTCCCCCAAGAGCAAACGAGGCGAGCGAAGGACAGAGCGTGGAAAAACAAGGAGCAGCACGGAGGAAAGGACCTGGCAAAAAGGGCAAGGGCGGCGTTCCACTGGACTGGCCAGTACCCTTTGGTCGTGTCTGTGTGTGAGTGTGTTTAAGTAATGATTTTGCAAAATATGCGCAAAAGTGCCAACACCAACACCCGGCAATATGGTGCCCTAAATGGACTGTAACCGGAAGTGCGAATAGCATGCAGCTGCGTCCTCGACCAGTTGACCAAGATAAGAAGCCCGAATCGGGCTTAAAGTGTGCTGATGAAGCCCTTTAAGCCGCCGCGGCATCCCGCCTCGATTGGTAATAAGCCAGGAGGGGAAATAAGCAAAAAGGCAACTCGGACACACGAATGCAAGCCAATTTGTCACGGTCAGCAAGGGTGTGAAAATGCATGCCAAAGTGCCATGTACAGAGAGAGACCCAATTTTTGGTTCGCGGAAGTGGGAATGGAAAATGTAACGGCTGCACAGGGAGAAAATCATAAGTGGGTTAGTATATTAACAAAAGTATATAGCAGGAACCATATATTTAATGTTCTATCATAGAGAATCTATAAGAAGTATTATCTTTATCCCGTTTAAAAGTTGCTACCGTTATTTATTTATTTATTACAATTTATATTCACTTTCAGTAACTTTAAATTTTATTTTCACACATTTCAAGCTGAATTTAAAATACTCTTTAGCTCGAAAATGCTTTTTAGAAGGATTAGCCACCAACTGTTTTCCCAGGATCTCTTAATTTTTCCCCCTGTACACTATCCTTACCCCTTAGCCACCATATTGATGTTGTTGCCTTATCAACACATTGTCGCCAACATGCAGGCTCATGAAATGAAAGGAAAATATTGAAGCTGTCCTTTGTGGCGGGCGGAATGTCCTTTTTATCGAGCGCAACGTACACCACCACCCAGGCGGTCTGCTCTCATAACATTTCTAAAGACAAAAACTGTAAAATCGAAATACAATTGCGATGCGCCGAGCGAGAGACCGAGTCAGAGACGGAGAGGAATCCACTCACGTGTGTTCGGTGTGCGAATTCTTGTTGATTTTCATGGCATATTTTACACTGACTGTAAATACACACAGTAGCGAGTGTGTGGGTGTGTGTGTGTGGGTGGGGGGGGTGTGTGTGTCTGGGTGGGTGCAGCAAGAAATAAAATTGAAATGAAATATGCAAACATGAAAAATATGCGCCAGCCCGAAAATATGCTACGAAAAAATTGCCAGTTCACAGAGAGCGACCGAAGTACGCACATGCACACACAGACGCAACTGCACACAGCTTCCCCAGACACCCACACGCACACACTCGCAATCGCAGGACACCCATACTCGTGCACATTGGCCACTCGGCTGCGATTTATTGCATTATCAATAAAGTGAATAAATTTTGAGGTTATTGTGGCGTGATAACGGCAATTTTTGTACTTGTTCTTGTTTCCCCTGCATACCAATGCCACTTCTTGTGCGTTGTGTGGGTGTGGGTGGGCGGTGAGGGCGTGGCTGCAGTGGAAAACGGTAATACTGTGTAAATGGCGCTGTTAATTAAAAAATCACACCCATGCGTAACGCCCGATGCCAACAATTAACTGATTAAATGCTTAAGCCGGCTTGGCTTAAAGACTTTCCATTCAAATGGCCGCGCGAAGGGGAAATCGTTTCGACCAGAAGGGTCTCGGATGCAAAACAGTTTACTTGAGTGGACAATCGAATAATCGAAAGATTTTATGGTTTATGGGGTAATATATAGGGATTTAAGGGTCTTAACTTAAGACTCTTAAGGTATGTCTGGTAGTTGGTTGTTTATATTTTATACAGATCTTCAAAGGGGTCTTACGAGAGTCGCTCAGTAAACTGATTGTGTTTTTTTAACAATTTATTTATATTAAAAAAGTCTATTCAAAAATACATTTTGATATTTAAACTTCTATCTAATTTATTAGGTATTATTTTACTTAATTTATTATATTATTATTAAGATGGCCTAATAGTTAGATGTTTTTATACAGATTTTTAAAAGGGTCTTGATAGCGTCTTACTTAGTTTGTTGCTTGAATATGTTATTTATATTCTTTGAAACTATTAAATATACATTTTCTAATAAAAAATCACTTACACATTTGAACTTTTACCTAATTTAGAATGTTTTTATTTAGGATGGCTTGGTAGTTAGTTGGATATATTTTATACATATTAAAAAAAAAGGGTCTAAATAACCAATTACTTAATTTGTTGCCTATATATATAATAAGCATTAAACTTTTAATTTATATGGGAAAACTATTAAATAATAGATATTTTAATCTATAAATACTATCAAATGTAAATTTCTAGTTATTTTATAATATTAATTATATAGAATCTATTCTAATCTCTTAATTTCCCAATGCAATGACAGTTGCAAGTATTCCTCACCGATTTCTGTGAACTGCCTTCACGTGTCATTGAATACCTCCTACAAAAAAAAACCTAATAATAATATGTAAATTCAATTTCAAGAACTCATCATCAGATACATTATAGGCCCAAATGCTTCTTTCACCTATAATTAGACCCTCGAGGGTTCTTCTCTGTTGACTTTCCCACACAGCAATTTTTGTGAATGAGTCAGGCAGACCTCACACTTCTTATTGGCCAGCTAATTCATGCGAGAATGCAAATCCAAGTCCAAGACCGAAACCAAAACCAAAAACCAAAACCGAGACCAAATCCAAAACCGAAATCCCAGTCAGAGTCTGCAGTCTGACTCCGAATCCGAGTTCAAATCCGAGTGGGTGTCCGAGTCCGAGTTCGAGTCTGGGCCTGGGCCTGGGACTGGGATCGGTATTGGTGGGATTGAGTCCGTATGCAAATCGAGTCGGCGACACGGCAACTGTTTGAACTATGAATTTCTCGCTGTTTGTGTTTATGGAAATTTCGGGAATTATGCAAAACGCACACCCACCGCTCGCCGTGTGTATTTGTATTCTAACACCTTTTGTGGGCGGCTGTTTGCCCGAGCTGTATGAGTTATAATATGTTAATCGCTACCGTTTGCCTGTTTGCATATTGAATAATTGCCGTTACGTGCGGTCTTGGCCATTGTTGTTGGCCGAGTTGCTTTGTTTATTGTTTTGTTTGCTTGTGGCCTGCTGGTCAATAGGTTTCATTGTGGAAAAATTGGCGGACACATCAAACTGTCAGCAGATCAAACACTGCCCCGGGATGATCCCCCGCCCGGTGAAAGGGTTTTCGAGGGATGACGCTGATGGTGCTGATGATGGTGATGACAATGACAACGCCGCTGGCGAAGGGTTGGAGTTGGAGTTGGGGTTGGGCTGGGGATGGGCATTAAAATCCAACTCCATCCCTTAGTGCCGCCTCGGGTGCCTGCATCGCATCTCCACAAATGAGCGAGCCGAGGCAACGTTTTAATAAATTTGTAAACAGATTTGTTAATTTCAGCATAAAATTTTGATGAGAATTCAGCCATATTGTGCCCGTCGCATCTCTCCAGGAGAAAGCTTCTATCTCTCTCTGCGGATGCCATAGTATGAGTGTGTGTGTGCCTGTGTGTGCGTGCAATGGTGTTAAGTATGCGTGTTCAACACAAATAACGATAAAAACACAAAGTTAACTGCAGGCAGACAGTAACGGGGAAAGGCACTGCAAAAATAAAGGAAAGTATTAAAAAATAATATTAATAATATGCAAATAAATATCTCTTAAGCAGCAGGCTTGCAGAAGTCTCTGTTTTACCCTTATATATCACTGTTTTTTTTCTTACTCCTTAATATTTAATGCTAAAGAAATTGAACATTTAGATCGGAAAATTCTTAGTTGGGAATTATAATGCAACGCAAGGGGATTTATAAATCAGTCAGAAGCTTGCAAATCACAGAATGAGTCATTTTCGACCCTATAATTGACAGCAGAATCAATCTAGCCACGTTAACTTGAAAACAAATTTTTGACGATTTTTTTTAAATTTTATAAGGGGATACATCGTTATAATTGCAAATAAAATCGAAAAAAAATGGAATATTTTGAATTAATTGCTTTATAATATAATTTAATTGATCTTATGAAAACTAACACAAAAAAGGTTTCCGTTTTGAAATTAATGCATTTTTGACTAAGTAATGTCTATATTTTTTCTTCGATTGGTTTACCAAATTTAACGCTTAAATTATATGCAAAGCAAGTAACATTCTCCAATAAAAATTTAATACTTTACCTGTTAATGTTGTAATGTACAAAATCAATCACTGTAAAAACATATTTTCTTAATTATCATTAATAATTACCTAGTTTCAAAGGCTACTCGTAATCTTTCTCTCAGTGCAGTAAGAGGCGAACGTTGAGTCGGATTTTTAACGCACGCAAATGAAGCTCCCTGCCGCAAAGTGTGTGTGCGTGTGTATCTGAATCTGGCTGTGTGTGCCTGTGTGTTGCCTTTAAGGACAACGACAACGGCGGCAGCAACAACAATGTGGAGAAAAGGCGTAAGAATTTAATGAAAATCATCAACAAAGTGTAGGCCATTACGGGGCGGTCCTGGGAATTGGGGGCGTCTCTTTCGGGGGCGGCGGGAGGCTGGAAATGTAACCAAGTTTATGATGAGCCACGAAAATTAAGACTACAAATGTTTGTTTGGCTTAAATGAGTTTCGTTTCCCTTCGCCTGGCGACAGGTTGTTTGGCCTGGAAATAAAAATAAAAGCGGCTGGCTTTTGTTTCTGTTCCTCGTTCTTTATTTTTTTTTTTGAAAGTTTAAATGCCAGCGAGACAGTTTACATAATGAATGAAGCGGTGGTTTGGGGCTGGCGTGTGCTTTTTATGGCCATGTTAATTATTAGATAGAATTCGAAATGAGATTCCGCTCGGAATGGTCAGCAAATGTTTGTTTGGCCGCCAGCAGCCGGTGGCAACGATTTTGTGTGTCGATGAAAAGTTTGGCGCAATGGAGCACGAAACTAATAAGGATAATGCGCGGGTCCTTCCGGCAGATCGAGGAACGGAAGCGCCGGGCATCAGCAAGAACAGGAAAAAAGTGAAAAAAATAAATTCCAGCCAGCTCCTAATTGCATTGCAACAGTTCTCGTGTCGCTTCTGTGGCTGCAATTATCGCGAGTGTGCGAAAAAAAAAACTGCAGGATCCAGGCTGGCTGTCACCGGCGGGGGTGCGGGGGATTGCGGCAGCAGTAGTGGGCGTTATGCGTGTGGGGGTGGTGCACCATAAAAATGCAGCCTCATCTGCCTTTCGGAACCAAGGAGAGCCACGGAAAAGTGCCACAAAAACAAACGCATAAAAAGGCGACATTTCAACGCGCTTGGCAAACATTTTCCAGCAGATGCGAATCATATTTGGCTTCGGCTTGTGCGAATTTGCTTTCTTTTTTCCACATTTCAAGTTAGGAAAACCACCCAAATGCCGAAGCCATAATTGTAATGAAACCCCGGAAAGATTATTCGGAAATTCATATACGTATATATAAAATAACATGTAGATAACATTTGAACAGAGTGTAAAAAAAATATAAAAATAAAATTCTAAATATTAAAAGTAGAGCTACTATATAGGCAGTAAATATAATAGTAAGTTGCTAAGATATTTAATATTTATGTTATCAAATGTATTTACCCCTCTTAAGACTACTAAGCTTATTGTATTCTCTAAAATTAGTTCCATTTTAGAATGTTCAAAAAATTTTAACGCATAAAATGTATTTAATCCTCTGAAAATTACCCAATAACTCACCGTATTCTCTAAGTTAAGTCTATCTAAGAATGTTTAAAAAGTTATAATTTAAAATTGACAACAGTATTCCTCCTTTCCTTTTCCTTAACAATAATAATTTGTGTACATTTTTATTTATTTGATTATTATCCTATGGCAAAAAGGGTTACCTTATATTTCTCGGCTATTAAATTTCGAAATAATTTTACGCCTTTATGTTGAATAATAAAAATTATCCTAAATATTTCATTAATAATTAAGTTTTGCAAATATAAAAAATTGTACAGATAAAACTAGTTTAGATAAGTAATTATTAAATAAGTTTAATACGAAATACAAGCTTCTTCCTAAGAAATAGTTAAAACGAAATCCGACGATCCTGGAATCCTGATCAAAATGCGCTACAGTTCCTTTCCTTCTCGAAAACCTTTGATTTTAACATGCGGATTTCACAAGTTTCCTATATAAAAAAAATTGCCAGCAATACCAACTAATGTAAAGCATAAAATCATTAATTTCCCAATTCCTGTGACACATTTTCCAGCCTCTGCCTAACTTTAAGCCCAACCTTTTCTGTACTCCCCGCTGTGTTGGCCCATTTCTTTATTCGGGGAAGTACAACCGCATAATGTGCCATTTTGCAGCCACACTTTTTTCGCCTTGGCCCCAGAGTAGGCAACACAATTTAAATAAATTCGAGCTAATTTGTAAAAAGTTTGTTTGGCCTGGCGCTCGCTATCGCTTTTTTACGATTTAAATATGCGGGGCTATTAAATTTACTTTTTCGGGGGGCACGAGGGACGGGCCAGTGTTGACAGTTTCGTACGCCTCATTTCAATTTGTTTCGTGCTGTTGCCTTGTTAGCCGCCCGCTGGCGTGTCCTTGGTCCTGGGCCCCGCCCCTTAACCCCTGGCAGTGGCCGAAAAGCTGGCGCTTAGCTATACATCAATGGCGGCGGGCAGTCGAGCGAAGTGCGTCGACAGGCGACTGTCAGCATGGCGGACTCAGAGCCTGAGAACTGCGTGTTTCCGCCCCGCGACAGAGATTAAAATTTTTTCAATTTTCCCCCGGTTTTTGTTTATTTTCTTGCGGGGGGTAATCAGGGGGTATCTGCTATTTTCCCTTCCTTAGTGGGAAACGGAGATTAATGTTTGCTTTATTCTTGTGGGAGAAAACCACCTTAAGAGGTGACTAGCTCAATTCGCCAGGCAGCCAGCAAGGTGAAAGCGATGCTCATTGGGCCTCATGAGTTTTTCAATTAACTTAATGTGCATAAAAAGGCAAGAGCTGCCACAAAATGCACACGCAGCAGCAGCGAACGTGGAAACGAGCAGCGAGCCACGGGCCACCGGCCACCAGCCACCAGCCAGGGAAAGCTCCCTGGAAAACAAACAGAAATGCGTTGAAAATTTATGACATCTTGTTTTTTATGGCCAGGAGCGGATCGCGGTGCGTGGAGGTTCGCTCGATTGGCCCACAGTGCCTGGCCCGGCGCTGCTGTCAATTCAATCAAACGTTTCATACATCAGTGGACAGGCCGGGCCCCGTGGGCTAACACACACGCACACACAGATACAGCCGGCTGCCCTTAACCCTTTAAGCCCCCCGCTCGCATAACACTAACCGAACACGAACGATGCCACTAAGCGACAGTAAAGTGCAAAATTCGTGCACCAGAGTGCATGAAATGTCGATGAAATTCATAAAAACTGCTCACGTTTTATTGAAATAAAATATTTATGTAATGGACAGTGAACTCTTTGCGTGGCGGACGGTGGGTTAAGAGGGTGGCTCCGGTTTTTGGGCACTTCCTAAAGGTTATCCTCATGCCCATCGGATGGCGAGTGGAAAACAGGGAGTGGGAGTAAGGATGAGCTTCTGAATGGGCAGCCAAATCGGCATGCAGATAGGTTCTGCCATGATGATGATGTTCTGGATATCATTTGAAAAGGATGTTTTTTAAAAAGGATTTAAATATTGTTTCTTCATTACAAATTGTTACATAGTTTTCCAATTGAGTGGGAGAAACTCAGTTTATATTGTTAGCATTTGTGTTGGGTAATTTTAGGTCTATTTATAAAGTTATTCTATGAGTTTAAGCCATTATAACAATTACCAATATTTGATTGTCTTATTTTCAACCATTTTATATATATTTTAAGGATCGTAATAGTAACAAAATATATAAAATAATTAATTGTTTACCTAATGAATAAATTAATTCGTTTTAAAATAATATCAATATTGCTTCTTTAATCTTATGTGATCATATTTATACATTTATGTAACTGCTTTCTAAAGAAGAAATACAATTTTAATTTATTTTTAAAGTTATTTAAAGAATGGCACTAAAACTAATATACTTATCTTCATCAGTGCTTAAAATCTACTAAACTTTTAAGTTTTAAAAGTGATTTCTTAAGCCGGAATACCCTCAAAATGTACCTTTGGATTTGTGTGCTTGTGTTTTGCGGTTGCGTGGGCGGACTTTGTTTGCTCTCCGCCGCAAAATGTGTTCACCTTGATGCTCCTGCTGTTCCTGCTCCTCTCCTGCTGCTCCTGCTGCTCCTCTCCTGCTGCTGCTCCATTTGTAGTTGCCGTTGTTGTTGCGGTCACATTTGAAGTCGTAAATTTGTCGCACGTAAAGGTTTAAGCAGCCATGTTACGGCAGCCGTCTCCCCCTGTAACCTCCGACCTCTCAGCCCCGGGTCCGAGTCGCAGCTAAAAGGTTCATCAGATAGCCAGAAAGCAGAGGATAAAAATACAGAATGTAAGCTGGGTCGAGTGCAACGACTAAAAGATACCTAAAGGATGTTCCATAAGGCATTGCAGATTGGTTATTTGAGAAGTTCTACAAATAAATTAATCAAAATAGAAAGAATATTTATTTGAAAGGAACAAGAACATAGTTTTATTATCTTTATTGTGTATACATTTAAATATATAATTTTAAAAAGTCAGTACAAGCTTTTAATAACATACTACAACGTTTTACTAATTCTTGTATCCATTTTTCCAGCTATACTATACACCCTTATCACCTGCGAGTACCAGGTATAATTATGTTGATGCCGCTCCTCCGGTTTCTACGGTTTCTCCGGTTCGTACGGGTTCCTTCAACTTCTGCTCCTGCTGATTTTGCCGTGCAGCGATGGCATGCCCGAGAGCCATCGCCCCCGTCCGTAGCTCTCCGGCCGGAGAGTCAAAAATTCATTGAATTGCGGCCGTTGCATTATTAATAAGCCGAAAAATTGTTGTTGCCTGCCACTTGCCGGGTGGGTTTGGATTCGAATCGGGATTGGGGGTGGCAGTTGAGGGCTGGGGGTTGCAATTGAAACGTGCGACGGCAGCTTTTACAGCCGTCTTGCATTTATTTCAATTTGCTGTCTGCGTCTGTGCGCTGCCCGCCCTTTTCTTTGGCTTTGCCACAATTCTTTTGTCTTAACTGCCTGTCGCACATTTCTTTCCCTCGAAATTTGCCTGCCGCACGAAGCTGCCACTGCTGCTGGTTTTCCCGCATTTTCCCGGCTTTTCCCTGCCCCACCGCTGTCCCCGTAAATGGGTCTGAGTTGTAGTTATTGCTGCGGAGTGGAGTCCTCGGGAAATTGAGAAGTTCTTGACTTGGAGCATCTTGTCGTCGTCTCCTTCGTTTCGGCAGGAAAATAAGCTAAGCTGTGCTTCTATACCGTGGGGTCCGTAAGTAGAAATACAGTGAGGGGGTGACCTTATACAAAATAATGTAGATACTAGATAATTTCATAGAAAAACTATGATTCTGTCGTATGCACAAATCTGCAGCTATGACAAATACCTTTGAATACATTGATCCTTGAGCTAGCCTTGGTATTTCCTTTTCAAAAAATCCACAACATATTTGTATGCACATATTTTGTTATTCTAAATAACCTTTTGGTTAGCCCATTCAAAAAATATGCTTGACAAAAATATTTGGCTCGAAATGTAATCAGCAAATACCAGCTGGAACACTCGGACAGGACCTTCGAAAAGCTGTCGCAGCCACTGGGCCCCTGGAATTCTTGACCTATGCCAAGCGGCAAGTGTATCGCATTGATTGATTTTTCATTACATATCCAGGCAGCATCCGCTGGGGTCGGAGGCTGCTGCAGCTCCTGCTCCCCGCTCCCCGCTCCTGCCCAGCTCCTGCTGCAGGTCTTGGTATGCATGTTTACCACTTCCGGCTGCCGCAGGCCGAGCGGTGCAGCAACGGCAGCCACATTGGCAATTGTGACAATGGAACAACTGCATTTTTGGCCCGCACACACTACAACGCACACTCACAGTGCACCGAGGATGGGGAGACTGGGACTGGGACTGCTTGTTTCACATTTCCGTCACACATGCAACTCGATTCCGTTGCGTTACGCCCACATCCACGTCCACAGGCACAGGCACAGCAGGACTCGTACTCCACAGCCACATTTGGTCCTACGTCCCACGCTCTGGACTGCCCTGGTCATGTCAATGTGGACAACTTCACTTTAAGCGAGGGACCAGCATTGGGCAGGGCAGGACGGGCTCGGACGAGAGGACAAAGGACGCGTGGCTGGGGCATTTGGATGCCAAGCGCCGGGCGAAGGATTCTCCATGTCCTTTGACACGCGCTCAATTGCAAATTTCGCATCACATTTGTGTGGGCACGCAGAAAAAAATGTTATATAATTTATAAACTAATAATTTAATTAAGAATGTTTAAAATACATTGATTTTGAATATTTTCCTTAAGAAAAAATATATATTCAAGAAAAGTATTCCTAAATAAAACCAAACTTTTGCTATTTCAATGATTAGTGACACTCAGCACTTACTTTCAAGCATTTTCTGCTGATAACATTAAACATAACTCTTCATGTTAAACTATTAATATAATATTACAACTTTATTTACCATTTCAGAGAAACTTTTTTGTAAACTAGTTAATCTTTAGGTATTTCCAGTCTTTTTTTGTATATAAATAGTATATTTTTCCACAGTGTGACTGAAATGCAACCAAAATGTAAGAAATGACTGGCAGCAGCCGAACAGGCTGCAACTCTCCGACAGGAAAGCGCCCGCAAAATTGCTCAAATGTGCTCCTCACACACGCTGTTGTTGGGCTATTTCATTCCATTTTAGGCCTGCAATTCGTTTTAAAGTTACATTTTTCATTCGGCAGTTGCGAGTGTGCCTGATGGTGTGTCTGAGGGAGTGTGCCAGTGTGTGAGCAAATATGCAATATCCTGCAGCTGCAACAGCAGCTCCTCCTGTGAATCGAGAGCAAGTGTCAGTGTTTGTCATTTTTGAGGCTGTTAATTTTAAACTAAAATCGATTTTTCAACCCAGCCGAGCCTCTGCCGAATGCCCGGAAAATATTGAATCGCAGTAGTCTGGCAGAATCGGGAGCAGGAGCTACAGATGGAGCTGCAAACCGGAGGCGTGGCATTCCCCAGTGGCAGTGGCAGTGGCATGTTTAACCTCGTTTGCAGCAGACACTTGTCTAATGTTTTATTGCTGTCTCACTGGCAATGCAGTACGATGCAATTGCAATTGCATAAGACTTAAATTAATTAATTTGCCCCACACAAACACAGAGAGAGAGGGGGAGTGAGAGGGGGCGGCCACAAGCACACTGACAGGACAAATCCTTTGGCAAGTGTCTGCCTAATGAGCTGCAATTGCTCCGCCTGCTGCTCCTGATAAAAACTCCAGGGAGGTGGCAGCGGTTGGCTCTGCCACAGTGACTTCTTGTGTCACAGATTCTGCCGGCAAAACACTGGAAGAAAATGGTGGTTTGATATAATTTAAAATAAATTATGATTTTAAAATAGGTAAATAAATGTACATATTATAAGCTGAGCTATTAACTAACCTTTATAAGAGTACAGAAATCAAATTTAAACGCTTACAAACTTACAATTTTAACATCTTGCCTGCTCTAATTCCTTACATTTCCCCTCAGTGTAACCGAAATAAAAAAGCTGGCCAAGAAGGAGGCCCCCTAGAGCAATTTGTGGCAATCAGCAAATGGCCAAGGCGATGCTGCCACTGCTGCCGCAGCTGCATTAGCTGCAAAATGTGGCCGGGCGACACTTTTGCGTTTTTCGTAATTAAATTAGTGCCAGTGTCGAGCATTAGTTACACTTTCCCCCGCACACACACACACACTCTCCAGCCGGACCTCTTGGGTCTGGCAGTTTAAATTTGGCCACAAACCCCGGACTGCCGCCTCCCCGCATTGTCAGCGAACTGATTTTCCGAGCATTTTAAATGTTTACTTGCACGTTTGGTTTTATTTCCTTGGCCTGGCCAGCAGCTCTCTCCAGTTGTGCGGTCAGCAGTCTGCCTGTCTGTCTGTCTGTCTGGCTGCTCTCTGAACTTTGGCCCCCGATTTCGCAGAAGTTTGGCGTTAAAGACCAGAGATACTCGCAGACCGGCTACGGTTATTAAAATACTTTGAAAGCCAGAGACTCACGGTGCAACAATGCAATGTACACATTTTTCTAAGCTCAATTTCATTTGCTTGCCTCTGACCTGAGAGAGAGTATTTTCCACTTTTCCCAGGCGCTCCTTTTTTTGTGATTCGGTTTCGGTTTCTGGTCCTAGTTGCTCTTTTTCGGGGGCAGTCACACAATCCTGTTTGTTTGCCGTTGCTTGTCGGCCTGACTGCAAAACTATTTTCGAAGATTTACGACGAAATTGTTTCGAAACTTTTTGATTTCGTTTCGTCGCACGTTGCAACTGTGCCGCTCCTCTGCTCGCAGCAGCTCAGCTCGATTTTGGTTTGGTTTCCGGGGCACCGACACACGACACACGAAAAAAAGGATTAGGACGTACGTGCAGGCGACCGTTGGCCACCGGAGAGCTGCGGGCCTTTTGGCCATTTGTCTCCTTCGTCCAGGGCAATTTAAAGTGTCCTGGAGCGTGCCACACACGGACACTGGCCACTGGCCACCGGGTACTGGGTACTGGGTACTAGTACTGGATTTTTGGATACAGTGTCCTTGCTGCCGACTTAATTACACGTGGCCAGGACCCGTACCTGGCACTCATTCTCACTTTTGCCACTTTAAATTCTGATGCCCGATTATTATCTGCTATTTGCATCCCCCTCCCGGCTCTGTCTCGTCTGTCGAGTGCATTTTAATACGCTTAAGTGCACGGCGAGCCCCTAAAACTATGCAATGAAAAATAGTTCAACAACTTTATTATGAAATTTCTGCAAGTCAGGCGGAGGCCGGGAGGCTGCGAGGGGCTGCAGTCAAAGCTCAGGCAAGTAAGAGAATAGAATAAATAAAAATAGCATTTGTAGCAGCCAGCATCGGCATGTGTGTGTGTGCAAGTGAAGCGCTTGGCAAATAGAAAACAACACAAGGATAGTCGGAAAAGTCGGAAAGCGAGCGGCAGGGGCAGGGGCAGGGCGCTGAGCCAGCGACAGAGACAAACTGACGAGTGTGCTTAGTGGGCCATGCAAAGGTTTAGTTTCCACTTTCTGTATGTTTTTTCCCTCGCATTCCCAGATTTTTTCCTCCGCCCCTGCCAGAGTCTGAGCCCCATGTAATTGCTAAGAATGCAGCTGAAAGCAGCTTGATATGCATGTGCTGTAAGAGGCGGGGATGCGATGCCGGGGCAGCGTCACAAAGGCGCAGGGATCATTATTAAGCGGCGACGCAAATCCAACCGAAACGGATGGCTCCAGCTTGTAGTACATCTCGGAAAAATTGCTCAGTCCAGTCGGCTTAAGTCGGGAGAAGATGCTGTGTGTGATAATTGTGTTTAGGATGGGAATCATGTATTTAACTTAACCTTGTTTGCTAGGAAATCAGGAAATCATCTTCGGTGATAACATTCATAAAATGAAATATTAAAAATACATGTTACAAACTAGAAACCTATGAAGTTTGTAGATTAAGTATCTAAATCATTGTTCATTTAGAAACTATTTCTTTGGGCTTTAAAATGGTTTTATTTTTTATATTTCCTTACAGCTTATTTTCAGTCTATTTTAGCTAGATTTCCAGCTAACTTTTCCGCAATTTCCAGGCACTCGGATACATTAGTGTCTTCATGTTGCACTTTCTCTGCGAATGTCATCCGTGGGCTTTAATGGGAATTAGTATTTGAAATTGCTGTGCAATTTAAGCGCTTGGACGGGCAGCCATTAAAGCGAAAGTCACCAAAGCAACGTCAGTTAGAAGGGGGTAAAAAGAGGTTAAAAGAGGGTAAAAAGGGGGTAAAAAGGGGGTAAGTAGGGGCTAAAAAAGGGGTAAAAAGGTGGGAGCATCAAGGAGTAAAGGGGGTTAAAAACGGGGCTAACATTAGTGGTTTGAGCCACCGGGCGGTGTAAGCATAAACTAACAGCCCAAAACACATCCGCAGCGTTAATGTGCCCATCCCTTTGTATGCGTGCCATGTGGTTAGTGGGCGTGGCCAATGGGGGCGGGGGGTGGCACCCACACAGTTGGCAAGTTGGTTGCATGCGCTTAATGCAAATCCTTGAAACCACTTGCGGCCCACTCGAAATTTTTAATTTTTCCCACAAAAGCCGCACTCGACGGAACTCGAGGCGCATCAACATCAACCAACTCGTCCTCGTCTGTCCCTGTGCATCTCTGCTGGTGTGTGCAAGGGTGTGCGGTGTGTGCGACTGTGAGAGCTGATGTGGCACTGCCGCCGCCGCTGCAACTTGCAACTGTTGCAATGGGCATGAAACAGAAACACTTTGGTCTGCCATGCACCTAGGCGGAATTACAAGTGCGCGCCTTGTTCGTTTGTATTTCGCTGCCACTATATATGGAGTGTGTGTGTGTGTGTGTGCCGCTGAGTGTGGGTGTGCGTTGGGGCCTCTGTGGCAGATAGCAAGGAGTTATCGGCGGCGGGGGGATAGGGCCGAGCCGAGCAGGAGATACGGCGGCGACTCCCAGTGTAAATAGCATAAAAAATGTGAAATGAACTTGGTGGCACTGTCCACGACTTTTAGAGGCCCTAGCCGAGATTTAATAGTTAAGATTTAATTTTTAAATTAAATTATACAACTTTAATGCATGAGATAAAACAATTTTTAAGAGTACCTCTTAGTTTTTTATTTTACTAGGGAAACTTCCATACTTCCATTTACTGGCACTTTAAAAAAGAGCTAAAAATGCAGTTTAACATGCAAATATTACTGTCATTACTCATTATCTCATTAAGATAAGGAAAATTTTACATTAAAAAGTTTCAAGCGAAACTAAAATAAGTGGTCTTATTTTGTAGTATTTTTATATGCTTTTTATAATGGTCAAATAAAAACTAAACCTAAAATCCTCTTGAAGCAGTCACTCCAGTCTGCACTAAGGCTGAAGCAATAACTTCTTAATTAAAGCTTGTGCTTGTATTCCGTTTCCTTAAGGAATTAAGTAATGTAACAGTTAAAAATAAAATGCCCTAAGATATTTAGATTTGTAATAACTAGTTAGACAAGAAAAAGACACCCGTTTTCTAATCAATTAATTTAAATTATTCAAGAGTCCTTCTGTTAATTCTAGCCTTCAGCAAACTTCTTTAAAGCTGCAAGATACCCTTTCGAAGGGATATGGCCACGCACAGAGTAGCCTCCGCTGCAATTGTGTGCATCCTCTCCTGCATCCTCCCAGCCTCCCATCCTTCCAGCCTCCCATCCTCCCATCCTCCCACCAACTTTATGTGTTCCCGTGTCCGTGTGCAGGCGTGGTCCTGGCCCTGCTCTCGTGTGCTTATGAGTTCTGTGTGTGCTCGCTAGTGCTAGTGGCCAGGGTGCGGGTCCTGCGGGGCGGGAAACTCACTCATAACGCGCTCGGTGCTCATTGCATTCGTGAACTTTATTAATAATGGCGCCAAACAACATGAACACCGCCGCATCAGAGCTCCGGAGCATCAGAGCTTTAGCTTCAGCTTTCGCACTAACTTCAGCACCAGTATCCCCGGGATCCCATCATCCGTGTCCGTGTCCGTCCGTCCATTGAAATTGCAGCGGGAGTGGAAAAAAGGTATGCCAACTTGTAACACACATATGTATATAAATATATATAAAAAAAGTAGGGAAGGATAAAAAAAAGTGGGACAGAAAAAGCGAACGGAAAGGAGAGCAAGAAATGTGCACTGCAAATTATTATTTTTTGCCCGCGGCTGAAGGAGTCTGAGTTGTAGTCCTGTTTAATATGCGTTGGTGTTTTCCCTTTTAGGGTGTGGCAGCCTAACACGCCCGCACTTGTATCTGTATCTTTGTATCTGTGGATTCAGTATCTGTATCTGTGCGTTGAACACTTTAAGAGCCGCCTAAAAGCAGGCAACGCCAAGTCATCAGCATTAGCAGCGACGACGCAATGATGATGATGAAGATGACGATGATGTTGGCATTAATAATTACCGCCAGGCATGCTCGCATGCAAGCCAAAGACATTCATCTTTTGCCAGCCAAAAATTCGGGTTCCAGGGATGGGGTTTTGGGTATTTTGGGGAGGGGAATGAGGGTGGGGGCATCACTCAGTCAAAAATTTCGACGCGTCAAGTCGAGTTAGTAGATGTGTGTGTGTAGGAGTGTGTGTGTGCTAATTACAGCTGACAGTTGTGGGTTTTTTTCCTTCCAACAGCTTCCATAACTCTCAGCAGGACAACAGGACACTGAAAGAAATATTTATAAAGACCAGAAACACCTCTTAAAATTATTAACTGTTAAAGAATATACATATTTATTTATATTATTAAATCATTAAAAAGACATAAAACAAAGATAATCTTTTTATTATTAATTTTCTCCCATCACATGTAGATCCTGTTGTCCCTGTGCAGGACTTTATCCACTCCTTTTCGGTATTTTGTGCGCCACGTGACGTATGAGCAATGTACGTGGGCCAATTAATAAGCCAAGCGAATCGGGGGCGTGGCTGCCAATTAGATGGGACGAAACCCGCTTATTGATTTCTGTTGTGGCCCTGCCTAATTGAATTTATGTATTTGTGTTCGATTGCATTGCTCCTTCAACTCCTTCTGCAACTCCGCTCCCCACACCATCGGCGGCAATTTCCTTTTGCTGCGCCTGTTCCATTAATTAAGTGCGCCCTGACCTGGCAAAAAATCAAAAAGTTAACATTATAAATTACAAAACAGCGGCACGAGTGGCCCGCTAACGGGGAAACTGAAGGAAACTAGAGGAAACTGAAGGAAACTGGAAGGAAAAGCGGAAAACGCGGGACGTTCCGGGCCCGGACAAGGAGCAGCCGAATGCTGCGCTGCGGAAAACTGTCAAGAGTCTCATTAATTGAACAAAGCATTCGAGTGTGCGGCGAGGAGACGGAGGCAAAGATTGGCCGCTGCAAATTACCAGCGGTTCGAGTGGAAAAGCGGGCGGAAAAGCTGACCAAGAGCAGCAAATGAGCAACCAATTTTTATATAGAAATGATGACAACCCCGGAGGAGGAAAAAGTGCGAGGGAAGCTGCGGGCAGAGAACTGTGGCAACTTTGCCCGTTCTGTTTGTTTCTCGTTTGACTGGGGAAAAGTTCGCCCCATTTTCCAGCTCTCCCCGCCCCTCCCCGCTCTCTCTGGCTCTCTGTGTTTTGACTTTTAAGCAGTTCTCAGGCAGCCAGCGGAGCGACAATGATGATGCAGGACAAACGGCGAGCGGAAGAGCAGCAGCGGCAGCAGGAGCAGAGACGGAGACAGAGACGGAGGAGCACGCAGAAGCGAAGCGGGACCCTGGCGCTTTGTGTGCTTCCGTTTCCGATTTCGTTAGTTTTTTGACTTTGCGAGGACGACGACAACGCTGCTGTTGCTAGTATTTCACTTTAGCCCAGCTTCCTGGACACTCAGAGAAACAAGTCTAGAATAGTTTAAAGAGATTATAAAAACCTTAAAGGATAATCAACCTGTCCTTAGTTAATCGGAATAACTTCCTTCTAAATAACCAGCTAAAAAATTACCCCCATAATCCCCCAGGATCATTATTTTCTCTCCGTGCCCTCGCGACAGCCCCACTGGGGAGCCGCCCGCTCTCCTGCTTATGCAACGAAATGTTTCGCAAAGCGGCACTTAAGCGTACTTCTTGCCACAGCAAATGTGTTTCGGACTGGCAATTTCATTTCTGAAGTTTACTGGCCAGGCTGCAGGGGGAGGCGGACTCCGAGCGGGGGTTGCATCAGCGTAATTGCGGTTATTTCACCTGTCGAAAATAAAACAAAATGCAGCGAGGTGAAAACAAGTTGCAATTTGTAGTTGCAAACAGTTCAATTTCACTTCGTTTGCCCAAAACGAGTCCTGTGCCGTTCCGTCCCGTTCCGTCCAACCCCCTGTTGACAGGCCACGCCCACCGGATCTGGGGTGGGGGCGGAGCCTAGCCAAGCGCTTTAATTCCAAACAGAAAAAGTCAATTTTCTGGTAAATTTGTTGGGACTCGTTAGAAGTCCTCAATCACTTAGTTTTCTATTTCCGAGTCGTTTTACTTTCCGCTCGGAGTGTGGAGTGTGTGTGTGTGTGTGGCAAGGATATGCGAGTATCTACAATATGTGTGTGTTGTAAGGTTTTTTGTGTGTTTGCCTTGGTTTCTTTTGGGGCATTTCATAAATGCAGCCATAAATCAGGTTTCAGTTGGCCACGAATTGATTTTTTAACTTTTGTCGCTGCCTTCTTCCGGAGTTTTTCCTTCGTCCTTCGTCCCTGCGCCCTGCCACCTCTTCTCGCTCCTTCATTTCCTCTCTCTCGCCTTTCCTTTTCACGCATTCTTTATCGCATTTCATTGGCTTGTTGCTTGTTAGCCGTTCGCCTTTAAATGTATAAATTGTGTTCAATATTTCATGACCGCTTTGAGAGCTGCCTTTTATTCGGCTCGGTCTCTTGGCTTTTAATCAATTTTTGTGTCATTTTATGCCAATTATTTTCCCCCAGCTCAGTGTCGTCTTCCTCTCGGTTGCCTTTTTGCATGCATGCCCCATGACACTGAGTGTGCGAATTTTAAATTTATATTTGCAATTTTGTTTTTAATTGGGGCTTTGGCAGAGATATTGGCTCAAGATTAAGAAAGTTGATTATGAATAGCATGAGTTTTAGTACTGGGATTTGTCAATAATTTGGTTTATTAAGTATAATAAAAATTTATTTGTTTATGTTTCTAAAGAACATTTTAATTAATTCGATTAAATATATATTTTTCATTGCCAAGACCTGGCTAAGTATGAGAAAATTTTAATAAAATTGATTTTTATTTCTTATAATATGTGCTATATGAATATTTTTCAGATAAATAGTATAATTTTTCTGAACATTTGACAAAAAAGCTTAATTTATTTGAAGGAACTAGAAATAAAAGCATTTAAGTTTCTTTTTAGGTATAAAGGAAAACATAAGTTTAAACCATTAAAACGTTAAAAAGAAACTAGCTTCCTTAAGCCGAAATTTGCAATTGGAACAAGGGATCGAATTTTACAACTAAGCCAATTAATTTCACTTCTAATAACTTTATTATGTTGGTTTTTATTTGGTTAATCAATTTGCATATTAAGTTAAAATATTTAAAATTAAAAATATTTGACAATTTAAATGATGTCTTATACGGAATAGATAAAAAGGTATATACATACATTTGTTTTCAAATCTAAGCTTTTGATGCTAATCAGTTGTACATAGATTTATAAGGTTAAAACTGACTTCTTCATTGCCTAGCAAACATCTGGCTAAAATTAAATTACCATGAAAAGAATAATAATTATGCATAATTGTTTTTAATTCGAATATATAGACAAACAACTGGATTATAAACTACAAAGACTAGTAAAATAAATTACCAAAAACGAATTTATACCCACAGAACTCAATATTTTTGGTGTGAAAATTATATTCTCAATTTCTTTGCTGACCTAATTTTTATTTCCCTTAAAAAACATAAAATAAGTGGCCGAAAAAACTGTTTGATTAGTCAAACATGGCTTTATAGCCACCTCAAATGGGAACTTTCGCTTTTCTTCCGACACACTTTTATGGCTTTTAATGCCGCCTGAATGGGAAATGGGAAATTGTGAGTAGTGGAGGGAAGGAAGCCCGAAGAGGACTGTCTACCTAGTCCGCCTCTCGAGCGGTTGGTTATTGTCTTTGTTCGGCATTGTCCATCGATTGCTCGATAACACTCGAACGAAGCGTTGAAGTGCAAGTGCAAGTGCAGCTCAGGCAGGGAGGAGGGAAGACGGAGGGAGCTGCTCTTGGCCAAGTTTAAAGTGGATTTCCGCTTGGATTTGTTGCGGTTGCGTGTCACTGGCAGGGCAGGCATGGCAGGGCATGGCAATGCTCCCCCGCTTTACACAGAATCCAGAATCCCATCCAGACTATTGACTGCACTCGCTTTTATGTCTTCCGGCCAACATAAACACTTTGCCGGCTGTCGAGCGGGGGGCAAAGTTTCGCTGACAGTCATGGCCGCAAAAAGAAAAGCCCTGTGACAAATGTCCTGGCATGTGAGTGGTGGAAAATCGTGCGTGTGTTTGCCACAGAAGCGTAAAGAGGACGGGGAGAGAGGTGGAGCTTGTGGAAAAGTTGGCAACTTTTAAAAGTTTCACAGCTAAACGCCTTGCAATTGCCATTACCTGGGATATCCACCTGCCAGCGGAGTGTGTGCCTGCCTGGCAGCCTGCCTGCCCTGCCATCATTGCCTTTATTGGCTTAAAGTGTTTGGCAATTCATTAAGCTGCGAACACGCTCCCGAAATTGCATCTACCATTTACCATTACCAGTCACCCTCCCGGGGATCAGGCGGAACAGACACGTTAATTTGCTCTCTAATCTTGGCTCTGGCTCTCGTCGATGTGTCAACAAATCGCTGGAATTAAATTGGTTTTGCATAAACACTCCGGGCCAGAGGGGGAGGCATAAGATGTCGAAAAGCCCCGACAAGGAATCCCGTGTCTTGTCTCCGGCTTAAGCTCCGAAAGCATGCAGCACACACGAGACAGTGTTTTATTTTGCTCCAAATATTTCTGCTGATCCAGGCACACACACACCCGCTCCCACACGTGTCCAAACTATAAAATAATAAACCGAATTTGTTGTGCAAGTTTAAGTGAAAATGTTAAGAGTAAAGTTTTGGTTCCACCCCGAAAATGAAGACAAACATTGTTATCACCTACGGAACAGAGACAGCCTGCGAGCGGGTCCTTCCAGGGGGTGCTACGTGCAAATAAGTTGAGCAACAGAGCAAGGCAAAATATTTATACAAATAGGTTATGCAAACAAACTTAGACAAAGTCACACAAGCAGAAGAAGCAGACCAAGATGTCGGGGCCAAGAAGGAGGCAAAGTACAAGACAAGCAGGCAGCTGTGGGGGCAAGAGGAAGGGGGCACAGCACACAGCGGCACGCACACGACATGAGACCGGGTCCTGGCGCCAGGACCGCTGCAGGACATAATGAAGTTTGAGCCCGACTCAATGAAATGTCAACAGCGGCACGACGATAGACGATAATGGCCGCTGATAAAAACCCATATACTTGGAGGGGAGAAGGGCATCCTGCACTGCCAAGTGCATTGCACAACCGCCCCTCGAATTAATTGTCATAAATTAATTATAATGATCACCGAAACTACAGTTGGAGCTGGTTTAGAGCTATCGATTACAGATACAGGGGGACATACCACATAAAGCTTGCAGCCACAAAACATATTAAATTTATTATCAATAAATTTTCATTAGTTTCGTGTAGCAGTTCGACGGGGGAAATGGGGAAGTCCCCTTCCCCCAGGGCATCCTTTGCATCCCCCTAAATCCTGCAAAACACTCCAACTAGAGCGAGCTCTGTGGGTCGTGGCCAGTTGACATAATTTACAATTTTAGTCATAAAAAGCACACAACCCACCGACACACACACGCGCGTTGACACCACCAACAACGCCACAACAGGGCAACCCTTGCAGGATCTCCCCTGTATCTCGCCGAACAAAAGCCTTCGACAAAACCCCTTTAAAGTTGGTCGTTGGCTGTGCCCAAGTTGGCCAACAGCGAATCAACAGTAAATGAAACATCGAGCGGTGGGGCAAAGTGTGGGGAGCTGGAGCCCCCTTCCCCACCAACTATTATTTCATTTTGTTGAATTTTCCAAATCTGATTTCTGGTAGCTAATAAATTTCGGAGTTTGGCTAAATTTAATGGAATGCTTGTGTGTGTATTTGGGTATTTTATGTAGCAAAGTAGTTAGTTGTTGGCTTCTATGCAATGTTTTTTTAATATAATGGCATTATGTTGGAATTTGTTTGTTGCCAGAGTTGGCTTGAGCCACTTAGTTACTTTTCTAATATAATTAATCTACTAACAAATTGTATTCCACTTATTCATTTAAGTTGAATAATGGGAATCCTTTGCTATGATTGATTAACTTTTAAGTCTTGTTACTCGGTCTCAATTTATAGCACTTTAGCTAAGAGGCAGATTAAGGCAAAGTATTCCAGGTGGTGCTTTACTACGAAATTATAATTTCTATTGAGTTTATTTAATTAAATCCTCTTATTTTGGGAATAGCTACACATAAGCCAACGGTTTAACAAATAAATGAAGAACATTCACCTTAAATTGATTAAAACTTTGAATTTGTAAGCCTTTGTTCCATACTAAAAGTGCTCAATAACCAAAGCTATTAACTCGACACTGTTTGGCAGCCTTTCATTAACTACCTTTGACAAAGGCCCACTGTTACAGTCTCCCTAAGCCCCCTCCCAACTTTCCCAAGCTCCCAAACTCTTTTTCTCCTGAGCTTTGGTTGTAGTTTGGATAGCTCACAATTCCCCATAATCGTAATCGGTTTTCGGCTGTTTCGGTGTCCCTCGAAAACAAGTTAAGTTTTTATTGAATAAAAATTGTAAACCGAGACTTTTTTGCATTTCCCCATCGTCATTCAATGCAGCATCAGCATCAGTGGCATCGGTGGCAGCCGGAGCGTCGGGGGGAGGAGGACTCGCAGCAGCAGGACTAGCAGGACTACTACAACAACGTTGATGGCAACAGCAACAGCGACGCCATTTTATTTTCTCTTTGTGCCATTTTTTTGCGCTCCTGCCACTGCTTGCCTTCCTTCGGAGTGAGTTGTTGTTGTCGTATTATAATGCCAACTCATATTGCGCTCGTTATCCTTTTGTGTATCGTCGTGCAGCGGAATTGACCCTTTTTTGCCGCTGCGTGATGTCACCGGGGGGATGTCAAAGGGGTCCGGGTGACGGGATATCGGTGAGAAGGACGGGGGATGGGGGGATGGGGGATGAGGGTCAGGATCCCGGCAAAAGGTAACACGCGGCGATGGCAACGGCGGCGGACTGCTAAAGTATCAAAAGTGATGGATGACAGGTTAATATGCGGCGACATTTTCATGCTGATGCTGATAAAATTTTCGTTTTGCATGCGGGCACCGCAGCAGCTAGTGCTGCTATCAATGGGCGGCCAACGGGGCGCGGTGGGGGTGGGTGCGCACCACAACCGGATCACGGCCATGTCCTGGCTGGTCCTGTTCGGTGACATTTTAAATGCGCAGCAGACAAGTTTAATTTTACATAGCCCCGGCAAACGTTCAAACAAATTAAGCGTAACATTTTCCCACACCCCCTTTCTGCTCTCTCTCTCTTTCTCTCCTTTTCTCTGTCTCACTCGGTTATTGTCCTCGGGAGCGAGTGAGTGAGAACACGAGACAATTGCATTAAATTTGCCTGCACAACGGTGCGTATGCGTAATGTTTAATTGCCGTCAGCAGCTTCATTAGAAGAGCTGCTAAATAACTGCCAGTCAACTGAAACACAGCGTCCCCCACACTTTACTAGGACCTGCCAGTGCCTCCTCCCACACTTCCTCTCCTCCCTGACAGCAGCTACAGCCTGCCCGCCTGGCTCATCTGCATGCTGTTTGAATGTGCAACACGAAATGGCTAACTGACTGGCAGCCTGGAGAGGCAGGAAGCCGGGGGATCGGGCAGCGGGATCCGATTTTCTAGCTTGGCTGAGTGCACTGAGGCAAATCGGAGCATATATCCTTTGGAAAATGCTTGCAATAAGCAAATCCTGTTGAGTTGTTGCCAGTTTACAATAGCAGTATCCAGTTCTTAGAACGTATGAACAAAGCTTTGTCTTTGAATCAATTTACTGTCAAAACAACCTTTTAGTTTAAGTTTGTGAAACTGATACTGGGTTTTTTCTGTGTGCTTTAGTTTGTTGCACGAAGGGCCTGCGACTCAACGAGCGCCATTCGAATGCTTTGGAAAAACTTCCGCTCCATTAGTCTGCCTGTTTCCGGCAGCGTTTTCCTAGCACAATTTACGCAAATTGATGTCATCACAGGGCGGACCAAGAGCCCAGACCCCAGACCCCAGACCCCAGACCCCTACCCAGACCCGGACTTCCCTTTCACTCTCCGGGAATCGCAGTCTCCCCGCTGGCATTCAAAGCAGAGGAGCGTGCGTAACTCGGCAAATGAAGTGAATGAATGAGTGCATGTTGCAGGCCGGATGGCTAGACATTTTGGGGTCAATGCGGGCAGCAGGCGGCAGCCTAGGGAGGGCTTAGGGCTGCCAGGGGGACCTCAGCTATGTGTTGACATATTCCATGCGCCCCCTAAGAGTGCCGCCCTCGAACACCTGGCTTTAGAAGTGGTTCAATTGGCTACGCCCGAGATGCAGAGATACTCGTAATTTAACCAGATTTGCTCAGCTCGCTCGACTCCAAGCCGGGGATGATGATGAAAACAACTTTATTCTTGGGCCGCAAAAAGTGCAACATCATCAAGGGGCAGGGGCCGGGGGAAACTCGAACTCGAACTTGAGCAAACAAACAAACAGACGACAAACTCGCAGGCAAACTCACTCACTCACAGACAGAAGGCAGCGAAAAACTCAGCCAACAGCCAACTTAGACTTGAAGTGAGTTTCGAAAGTCAAGTGCGTGTCGCTCTTGGCAATCCCAAAGTTTGCCATGTGTGGGGCTCCGAGGGGTGTGCGTGTGTGTGTTGATTTACAAATATTTACCTGGCACCGCTAATGCCAGGAGCTGCCGCCAAGCTATATGCACTCGCTTAATCAACTTTGCAAGGATCCTCCCGCAAGATGGAGTTTGTCGCAGTTGCCCTTTAAAAGGGTGTGATTCTTAACTTGTAAACTTGTACTTTAAAGCCATTCAGTGATGCAATTTAATTTGCTCCAACAACGGCCATTAGCCTTTGGCCCAGAAATGGCCGCCAAATGGCTCGTATAACTCGGCAGGCGAACAAGGACATCAGCGGACATTTAATTAGCTGCATTAATTACGCCTATAACACTGAAGGTTAATTGGCTGATTAGATAATGCTATTGAAAATGTTGTACGATACCCATATCTTTAATTTCTGCCATTTTGAATTGAAATTCCTCTCTCGGAAATCAATTAATTTAAGCTGCGGAATTAAAGAATTTGCAAAAGAAATTATGCACTCCTTTGAAATCGTTTTGGGGATTTTAATAATTCGCTCTATTGGACAGCATTTGCGTTCTTAATAATTCACAGAGCTTAACGATGCTGAGTTTTAATTGTGCATACATTATTTATGTTTGCCAATATCCCAAGGGGCGGTTAAATACCCTGTGACTCGTCGTCATTGTGCTTAGGAATTTATAAGTTTTGCTTAGTTATTTATGTGCCTTGCTTGAAAAAAGCCATCGTATCCTTGCCAAGTCACAGCCAGGAATAAACATGCAGCGCACTGTTTGCGAATGTGACGCAAAGTGGTCGCAATGTCCTGACAGCTATGGTGTCGGTGCCTGGATATAGAAATAGAAATGGAAATGAAAATGGCAGTGGAAGTGGAAAACGAGCGGCGGCAAGTGGCTGAAACTAACTGAAACTGGCGCCAAGTTCATTTTGGCAGTGGCTAAATCTCGACACCTTTTGGCCTGCAATGCGCGGAGTTCATAAACCAAATTGCATTTCATTTGCCAGTTACTTGCGTTTTCCGCTTACGTTTGCCTCGCTGCGAGTGTGCAAAGTTCTAAAGTTTTAGCCGCATAATCCGCCGGGGCAATGCCATAAATATTCAATGGCTTTGTGTCTTGGCTCAGAGTGCAGGGCAGGTTCCGCATCCGCCGTGTGGGCCCGGTTAGCAGGTTAGTGGTGGCAATCGATCTGTTAAAGCGCAAGGCACAGCAGCTCGTTATTAAAGGCCGCCCGCTGAGTTCATTATTCGCTGCTAAGTCGACAGGACCAAGGATAGCAGGACTACCGACTATCTGCTGCTGCTGCTGCTCACTCGTGTGTGCCAGCCATCGATTAAGCCGAACAGACGGGCTTACCTGGCGTATGAGCAATGCCCCGGCCCCGCCTGATATTTGCCTCGAGTTCGGCTCGCCTCGGCCAGGACCAGGACTCCTTTATTTGCTCGGCAACTTGTGGGTCCCCCGGGACCTGGCAGCACTTTCAATTGAGAGACAACAGCAACACCTGGAGGAATTCCTCACGCGACTCCGGGCCCCAGTCGCATCGTTTCTCTCCCGGATTCCAGCTGCAGCTTAGGACGGGGATCCTTCGCCGTTTTCACTTGAATTGCCGGCAGCATCGATTGCACGTATCTCTCGACCTCCTTCCCCTCCCATCGCCCGACCCCAGGCCCCCGAACTGCAATAAAAAAACGGAGAATCGAGAACAGAGAACGGAGCGAAGCGAAAGAACAAACAAAAGTGCACAATTCCCGGGCGATTACAAGTTGGGTCCACAAAGTGTCGGCATCCCTCCTCCGCGGCGGTGCAACTCTCAAGTTTGATTCTTGGCAAACATTTAACATTTACCGCAAGCACAGCAAAGTTTCTGTGGCATTGTTTTTAATTTATCTAAATTGAAAAGTGCAACAAATCGCGCAACTTAAGGATGACCAACGAAACCGAGGAGTTCCAGAGTGCCAGACAGGACATCAAGGGGTGATTCGGTGCCAGCTTAAGTGGGTGGATGAGTCCTTTGGATGAATACGCTATAAAAAATTGGACAACCTTATAACAAAAATATAAAAAATAAAATATTTATAAGAAATTAAGTTTCTTTTTTTGATTTTAAGGAAATGAAAATTGTTTTTTTTTGTTTAATATTTGTAAATTACTTAGAAAGGTATTTGAACCTTGGCAATCAACACAATTGTATTGTTTATATTTTTTATTTAACAAAATATTTTCAATGATAAAAATAATAACAAGGTTCTTTTTTTGTTTTAAATTTCCAATATATATATTACAGCTAGATTTTTTTTATTGATTTATGTTTTGTCTTTGAAAAGAGATTCCCGGTTCTGAAAGTATATATTTTAAAGGATGCTTCGTCAGCTAAATCTTAGTTCAACAGGGCTTTACTTTGATTATATTTTAATTAATTATAAATAATTTATTTGGTATATTTTTTATACATTTTTTTGCGTGCATGCAACAGAGGTAGACAGCCGCAGAGCGTAAAGAGCAAGACATTTGCTGAAATAAAATTTCAATTTGCTTGAATTTCATTTGTGTGTGTCCGTTTCTGTCTGAGACTTCTGCTCCCGTGTCCTGGTAACTGGGTGTGTTTGTGTGTATGTGTGTGTGTTGCTGCTTTATCGCCTTGCCAGTTAACGTCAGCTTGGTTTACCGTTATGCTTGGCTGCGTGCGCCGCGTCCTTCGTGCCGCGTCCCGGGCCTTGAGGCAGCCGCAGCCACTCGAACTTGCCAACTATTTGCCGTGTGTATCTGTATCTGTATCTGTATCTGCAGCTGTATCCGCATCTGTGTGAGCGAGCAATCCTCCCGGGCTCGCGTGTGTGTGTGTGTGTGTGAAGCTTGAAGGAGAAAAGTATTCCCGCTGGTGACGTTTGTTGATGGTTTCCAGGTGAATGCACGAATTGCGTTTTCGTATTAAATAATAAATGAATGTTGGATTGTTTTTTCGCCCCTTGCCGGCAGTTGCCTGGTCCTGGGTCCTTGGACCCTGATTCCTCAATGCCCGATGCCGCTTGATTCCTCCTCCTGATTCCGCCTGATTCGGTGCTCTCTGCTCTGCCATAATTCCAGCTGCCCTCGCTGATTGCCGCTCATGTTCTTGGTCCTTGCTCAGGACCCGCACCCCTACTCCGAGAGTTGTACTTATTCCGGTTCTGGTTCTGGCTCAATTTCTGCCCTGTTTCGGGCCCCGGACATTTAATGTGTATTTTGCTTATTCCTTAAGTGCCGATGGTTTGTTTATTAAAGCGTCTGCAATGTCACCGCAGGGAATAACGGCGCACAGTTATTGGTCGCCCTCCTCATTGTTGATAATTAAAGCGAGCGTGATATGTGTGTGTGTGCAGATGGGGCATAACTGCCACTCGCTGATAGATTAACCCCATAAAGAATGTGGCACAGCCCGCTGAGTGGAACTTAATTACCCGCCAGGAGATGCTGATGGTGGCCGCTGGCGAGCTGGCGAGGTCCTGCCGAGGTCCTGGCTCGTCAAAAGCTCTTCCTCGGCGACAGTCCTGTGGCTGAGTGTAATTTAACCAATTCTATGGATCCCTGGCAGTGCTCGTACGAGTATCCTACTTCTTACAAGCATTAAATTATCGTAAATGATTGATGGTCCTCTGGTCAGGGCAGTTTGTGGCTTTAAGTCCTTTCTGTCAACATTTTCAGGCTGGTCATTAATTCTGCGATTTTATTTAAATGTTTACGAGGTATTTTCAAGGTAATTTTGTGCCTCAGTAAAAAAAAATAGTTTGCCTATAAAGATAATAATAAGACTCAACTATTCAACAGATTTGTAGCTTTTACTTAAAATTTAAAACTTTGTAGTATATTTATGCCGTTGTTTTTAACATACAATTAAATGTTTTTGTTAAGAATTTGATGGACAACAAATTCAAATTGATAATCAAAATAAAACCATCATAACATATAATATACATTTTAAAAAATTATCTACAATTTAACACTAACACAATATTGTTTATAATGTAGACTAAATATTTGCTGTTATTAAAATAAAAACCCATTATATTTTTGTTTTGTTTTTAATTTAATTGGCAATCGACAAGTCACCATTTAAATTTAGTTTCGATCAAAATAGAATGAAAATTAACCTCTAATACATATAACAAAGAAGAATTTATTCAAACATGAACTCTTTATTAACTTTAATTTCAGCTTAAAAAGCATGCTTATATTGTTTTCAAAATATTAAATATTAAATCCTTGGTTCAATATTTATAACTCTCTTCGGTTTACCAAAGAAAAAACATATATATTTATTGGATAATTGTAGATAAACACCTCCATCCGCCAAACATGCTGCCTGTGGCTCTGGATGACCATACTCCAACACAAAAAAAAAATATATATATATATAAAAAAGCGGAAACCAACTTTGACTCCCCAAGGATTCCAATAAAATACCGATAATTGCTTTACCATAAACGCATCTCTCGCGCTGCTGCCGCTGCAGTGTTTACCCGTGGGAGATAAATAGATCAACGTATTCCGGCCAGGTTCCCTGCTCCTGGCGATGACAATATTGAATTTTGGTAAATACTTTTGGTATTGCATGGATGGCAAAGAGCAATTAATTAATTCCGCAACCACAAAACGCAATGTAAATGTTTAAATATCGCAGCTTGATGAAATTATTTCCCAAACATATAGACACACGCGTCGGACGGGGCGGGGATGAGCAGTATCAACAATTTAATTTCATTTCAGCACACGTTCAATTTGCAATTTAGTCTGGCAGAAGAATGAAACCATCGGCAGCGACAGCAGTTGGGTAATTTTTGTGCAACGTTAGCTGCTAATTTGAAAATGATTTTCCAACACAGACATTGGACACAGGGACACGTGGGAGTGGGGATTTTCAGGGACTCCAACTCCGAGTATCCTCTAGTTTGCTTCCGACCACGCTTCGCTGCACTCTTGTCCATATTCCATTTTATTTAATTCCCTTTCAGGTATCAGGCTCCTGCCCAATGCGGTTTTAATCCTGGTCGGGAACGGGTGCTCTGCAGAGATTTCCCCGTGGCAGCAGCTTGATGAATCGGTGATACGAGCCCTTATCAGTTCTCCGTCCAGTTGTCTCATTACGCACACGGGGCGAGAGAATGATAAGGGTACGAATGCACCGGCCAACCCCATTGTCCGGGGTTAGCCTCGCCTTTCTTCCGCCAATTTTGAACACTTTTCACTTGAACTGGAAACTGCGATACTCACCCCACGTCGATGATGATATTGGCCCCGGTCGTCCATCAATCATTCGCGGATCTGTAAAAAGTTGCCAGCGAAAAACTGGTTAAACGGCTGACAAAATGTTTTTCAGGGTGCCCTTTTTCGGGATGGGGGCGAGAAGGTGTTAAACAGCAGCTGGCGGGGCTGCAAATGAAAGGCCAAAAACTAAAAGGCGCCGAGGAGAGCCGTCTGCTAACTCATGTGCATAATTCATTTGCATAACGCATATGTATATAAATCAACTAAGCACACATATGTACATACATGCAGACCGTATAAATAATTCAACAATCAGGGGAGCTCGAGGAGAGGCTCCTTTTTGGCGCATTCGTTTAGCCCTTTCGAAATATTTTCCAAACGCTTTTAGTTGGAAACTCACTAATTGATTTACCCGCCAGTTCGAGGACCCACTCTCCGTTTGATCCGGATTTAGTTTTAGTTGGTTTTCGATTTCAAGTGGTCCTGGGAATTTCCAAATCACATTCAAGGCACAACAGCAGCAGCCAGGCGCGGCATTCGAAATTAGCTTTGAGTCCAACTCCCAGGCCCGACCTGTCTCTGGTAATATAATGCCCCTGATATTGCGGATATAAACTAGTGCCAGTTGCAGGATCCCGGGGCTCCTCCGACGACTCTGCTCACCTTCCATGCCATTCACGTAGGAGAGCGCTCTACGTCGCTGTCTCGGCGCTGCACGTTATGAATTTTCAAATGGAATTTGCTGTAGCCGTTGTTGCTCTGCAATAAATCAAAACTATGCAACAAAACGCGCAGCTACTCTGGCTTCTGCAGGTCCTGATGCTCCTGCCACTGCCAGTGCCAGGGCCTGGGCTGCTGCCATGCCAAAAGGGATGCCAGAGGACTTATCTCTGCCCCGTAAAACGCTGCCATGTATAACCAAGCCAGCTGGTTTACCTCCCTGCCACACTCTGCTTTTTTCACTGTTGCACTTTTACGGTTATAAATTCCGCCCCTACTACAGACACTCTGCGGGGGGCAGGAGCGCCGGAGTGCCGGATCGGAGTTATGCGGCAACTGGAAGCTGGCAGTGGGCGTGGCACATAAAACCGGACACATGCTTTTAATCTTCGGCGCAAACATGCTCACAGCTCGCTGATGCCTGGCAAGGATGTTCTCCCTTTCGGCAGCTCCGTTGTAGCAGCTCCTCGACGCGCATAAAATCTTCCGGCGGAAGTTAAAGCGCTTACCCGGAGCTGCTGCTGCAGCGTCTGAAACTTGTCTATCGTTTTCAATTAGCGCCCCACCGAATTTGGCCCAAAAATATTCAATTTTTGCTTAGTGCCGAAATTTACACGAAAAGTGAAAGAGCGAAAGAGCGAAAGAGCAAAGGAGCAAAGGAGCAGAGGAGGAGCTGGGCCGGTGAGATGGCGATGGCGATGGCCTATTCCTGTGAGAGTTTTGGCCGCATAAATGTCGCTTATCGGCTTTTATGCGCTTTTTATGTGTGTGCCATGGCTCGGTTCGGTGTGGACACACAGGACATGGCCAGAATCCTGAAAGAGTGGGGCCATTGTTTGCATCTGGGTCGTGCGGCTGCCGCTTTGGCTAACCAATAATGGCAATTGGCCAGGCCAGACCGGGCCTGACTGGGCCAGACCTGGCCGGGCCGTGCTGGGGTCGGATCGTTTGCTATCGCCACCGGCCAGGACACGCAGGACGACACGGCACCTACTGCGTTATCGGGCCTGCCAAGGGCAGAACAGCCCGGGTGCGCACAGGTGCTTTAAATTTCCCAGCATGCCGGCCGCCGCCGGAGAGAGAGTGTCAACATTCATGGGCCTGTGACATCGAATACTGGCTTTTTATGCGCTTCCGTTTTCGGAGTTCTTAGTTCGGCCCCACTATGACTGCAAAATCGAGCATTTAGCGCCAACGTTATGAATATTGAAACAATTTTACGCTTGCCATTTTGCATTTTGAATAGGCAATGCCTCCGCCTGGTCCGCCTGCTCCTCCTGCTCCTCTCCCCCAGTGCGGTCTGGCTTTGTGCTGGTTTTCATGGCAACTTTTGCCCGCCTGAATGGCTTTGGTTCAATGGAGTTGCCGGCGGAAAGTTTGGAAAGTTTTCAGTGCAGTAAATATGGTAAATACGCAACTATTTTTGATGAATTATAAACGATTTATGTAAGCAAATAGTGGCGTTTGAGCAGATTTTCATTAAAGCAATATGCAGTGACGGCTGAAATTGAACAGAAATGTATAGTTTTGCGATAGAAAATAATAAATTGTAATTGAAGCTGAATTCCCAGGAAAATTGCAAGCTGTTAAAAGAAGCCTGGCATACATTCAACTCAAAATGATATCTTTTGAAAGCAAACTCATCAGACTAAGCTGCCTTTAAAGCCAAACAAATATTTAAATTGCCAATAACTTAATAGCATCGGAATGCACTGTGTCTAGGCCTAAATATGTATTTCCCATCTGCGGCAGATTTCTGCCACGCGTGAATCATGTCCAAACAATCTCGGCCAGCAATTATGAATAAAAAGCTGCTTTTGTTCTCCTTTCTAGTATGTTTTTGCTTTTTTGGCTCACCAATTTGCTGAATGGAAATTCCGTAGAATTCTGGGCAAACAACGAGTTAATATTTATTTGAGTTTCGCCTGCATGTAAATGGGGAATTCGTTGGCCGAAGGAATGCCAATCGTACGCAGGTGAAGATAAAAATCGGTTGATGAGTTGAAAATCCGAAATGAAATATGCTCGAATCAATTTGCAAGCTTTTCCGGTGACTATGATGGTGATGATGATGGGCATGGCTGTGGGCGATACACCCATTGGGATGGGGCATGGGGATGGGCATGTGAATGAATGGGAAATGGGCCTGGGGCTGGGTCGGGAGATGGTGTTGTTCATACGTAAGTGCGTAGGCCAAAATGGACATGGCCTGTTGACATCTCACACACGGATATTTTCATATGAATGGATGGATGGTGTGCGATGTGTGTGTGTGGCTGTGTTGTGTATGCAAATGTGCTCGCATTTGAAATGAATTTGGCATGCAAATACCGAACCGTGCACAAAATCGTTCCAAATGCTACGAAATGTGGAAATCAAAACAATCAAGTGAAGCGTTTAGCCCCGGCCACAAAACTACAATGGCCGAGAGAGAGAGAGACGCAAAGCGAGACAAATGTCATAAATATAAAATCAAATGCAAATTGGAAATGCAGACGGAGAAGCGGTCAGGCCGCTCACAGATACATATCGAGATTTAGATACATTTTGGCTCAACTGAATTGGAAAGGATTTACCAAATGGGCGGAGCGGTGTACAGCGAGAGAGGAGGGGAGGAAATATTTGCATTTAATTAGCAAAAAGCCAGGGACAGCTACAAAAAGCAACGCCAATCGCCGGCCGCCGGCCGCCGGTCGATGGGCTTGAAATTTGTTTATGGACAACTATTAACATTTTCCAATTACACAAAACGCTCATAAATTATGCCATGCATATGTAATTGTTTTCGTTTCGTTTCGTATATTTTCACAAACATTTCCCCCTCCCGATTCTTTGCCATTTTGTTTGTTGTTTAATTAAGTATAGCTTTGCTGTTGCAGACAAAATATTCAATAAGCAAGCCACAAAACCGAATCAACGGAAGTTGTTGTTGCAGTTGCCATTGTTGCAGTTGCAATATTCGTGTAATTAACATTAAATCATAAATGCCACAAAATGCTCCGGAAACGCGCAATTGCCCCGGAGTTTGATGGTGATCACGATTGCTATGCTTGATGCCAGATAAGGTTAAGCTGCGAATTCGAAACCAAATTCAAATTTAAATCGAATTTGCGAATTTGTGCAATATTCCGGATCGTATTTATTCTGGCAACTTTGTCGCGCTCTCGTTTAGTTTATTATTTTTTGCAGTCAGCAGAAATGCTGTGGAATGTGTGAGGGAATCGCATTTCTGGTGTTTTCCCGTCTCCATTTTGGTTCTTTGAATTGAGATTAAATGCCAGTTCCCAAGATTTTCAGTCGCCGCTCGGGGAGTTTAGTGTTTGCGGTTGGTATGCTCGCTGATAAGGCCGTCTCTGGCGCATGTATGCAAATAAGTCTGCATTGAGTGTGCGGGCATTTCGAGCGGAACATAAATAAATAAAAAAAAATGTATTAAAGAAGAGCGGAAAAGGCGATAAAATGTAGAGCTGCAGTTGCAGATAACCCGAACGGGGTGACATCAATTGAAGGGCATTGTTTTGGCTCAGCCGCTGCCGCCGCTCCAACCGACTGCATAATTGATGCCGCCGCTCAACCGAGCTCACTCATTTGCCTACCAAATGCCTTCGCCGAGAAAATGCCAATCAATTGGAAATGTTTTCAGCCTAGCCCAGCATAAGACCGTCCTCTTCCCTACCCCCATGTGCTCCGGATCGAGACGCTAATTAATCATTGCAAAGTCAATTTAATTGATGGCAGGACGAAGAAGCCGAAGCAATCACCAAACATCCGGCAGGACTAACCGCAGCCCTAGTTACATGTGAGATCCTCGCTCGGCTCGCTCGCTCCTTGGATTTGCATGGGTAATTTGACAGATTACATGGAAGAAGACGTTGTCCCGTTGTCTAGATTGCCCGGCCACACACGCATGACCAGGCCAAATTTGATTAATTGCATTAAATGATGCGACAACCGAATGAAGAAATCACCGGGGGGTAATGTCACATATAGAAGTGCACTGAAACCAGAAGTTAAGTAGTGCAGGAATCAAAGAGGTTTCGAAAATATAATATAAAGTAAGGTATATAATATTCTTGTAATTGTTTCATGAAACATTAAAAAAAACGGAGTTTCTTGTCTAGAATTTAATAATCTGTTATCAAGGCTTTATTATACATATGTTCCTTAAGGGAACAATAATAAGCTGTGTTTTCCAATATTTCATTTTCTCTCTCGGTAAATGTCTTGCCAGTGTAATTGTGATTGGCATATAGTGGTTTCTAAAATTCTAATAACATTTATATTAATTATGGCCCTGAATGTCAGGAATTAAACAAGCATTTATCAAAAATTCAACTAAAATTTTCTATTATTTTAATAACATGTAGTTTTCAAAGTTGATTTATGTATGTTAGTAGTTAAACAATCCACCTGAAACTTATTTATACAATTTCACTTTTCTAAGCACCTTTTCTTTCGAATTTATTTACCAGTGTTGTTTTTGAAGAAGGGACAGCCCCACCGTTTTTGGCATTGGCTATAAAACGCTTCCACCTAACAGACCCTCCTCCCCCTGAAGTAATGCCCCCCGTATCTATACCCATATCCCATATTTAAGTTGAGTTGGGACGAGTTCAGTTGCTGCTTAACTGTCCACTTCCTGGCATCGCCCGCATAGCGGAAGCCAGAGGCTCAGTGGCGTCCGCACAGAAACGGGGCCATGTTTATAAGGGGGGGTTAGCAACAATGGGCATATGTATATATGAGGCACGGGATACGGGACACAGGGGCATGGGGCATGGGGCATGTGGAGTGGGGACTAGGGAATACATATATGTAGAACGACGGCGACGCGGACACTTAAGCGATAAGCGACGGGCAACAACGTCGCGCATTTGAATTTCAATTAGAATTTTAATAATCGAAGCAATGAGTGTGTGTGCGAGTGTGTGTTGTGTGGGTTGCGGGGCCAATGCGTTCAATGTGCGCATAAATTTTGCTTCCGCTTCCCCTCCAGAACCGCTCGAACATCGCAACTCTTTTGAGCTATTTGGAAATTGTTTTGGCTTTGGCGGGGGAATTTATTAAAATGTTTGCCCCGCGCGCTGATGGATGTTGGGGAGCCGAGGACGAGGGCGAGGGCGAGGGCGAGTGAGTGTGGAAAATAAATGAAAATATAAACAAAATTAGCTGGGGGCCGAATGGCTCACGAAATTAGCACAAGGACAAAGCTGACGGCAAATCCCGCAGGATTCGACGGAAAAAACGTGCGACATGTTGCTAATTTTTTCCACTCTGGCTGCTCCTGCGTAATGTAATGAAAAAATGTGGCTCTCCCAAAACAACGGAACTAACAACAAACAGACAACAGCAGAGTGTCCCCGGGGGCGGGTAAACAATTCAGGGAAAAAAGCGCTGGCAGGAAAAACGCAAATAGGCGAAAAAAGAGGTGAGATATATAGAGAGCGTTGGCTCAACAATTTTATTTCGGCAAGGTAGCCGATGCCAGTCGCAGGAGGGAGGCGGGTCTGGTCTCGCAGCAGAGTCGCATGTTCAACAGGAAAATCCCTTAATTGGAATAAATTAACTGTTATTGCCGTGGCATGCACACACAGATACGCGAATACAGATACGGCGCATAGATACACAGATACAGCTACAGATACACTCGCGGCTCCCACTGGGGCATGTGTTGGTGCTCCTCTATCAGTATCTGTGTATGTTTTCGTATCTGTTTGCCCGAATGTTTGTTGTGTGTATCTCACAGTTCTCGTTTTCTGTTTTATTTTTTCGCTCAGCAAAGAGGGAACACAAAGCAGACACAACAAAAATTAAATAATATGATAAAAGCGAAATTTATGACACAAGAGCCGAGCGAGGGAAAAGCGAAATTCAACCGAAAAAACACACAGTTTGAGAGGAACTGGTCTGGTTAAGCTCAATGTTTGCGGTCGACAACTTAGCTCGGTTCAAAGTTCAACTAACAGCACTCCCATCGTGAGGAAACCCGAATATCCTGTTTCCCAGGGATTTGAGATACGTATCTCCAGACAATAAAGTGTTTGCTTAAGGCGCTAATGAGCAGAAATGTGAAACAGGACGTGACATCTTTCAGATGGCCGAATGTTAGGGCTAATGTCATTGAAGTAGAGTGCGAATTTTTATGAAATATAATATTTTCAAAGGAAATAATAGCATGTCCATGTTTTGGAGCTTACTTTTGTTGTGAAAAATAAACAAAAGCTGAGGAAATGATTCGAGGTTTATGAATGTGCGTCACTTCTTAGGAGTAAACAAAATAGTCATGCTTTTTAAATGGTTTCTTTGAAATGAGGTAATAAAACTAGTTTAGATTGTTTTCCGTGTACCATATGTAATGCCCCCATTTAATAAGTAGACTATTTGAAAAGGATCCCTGAGAAAGATCTCTTCCTAGATAAGATCCCGCTACGTCACAAACAGCAGGCGGTACAATGACATGTTCAATCCCCTTCCTCTTCGCTCTTTATCTGTGCGTTTTCTTTGTGCAGGCTTTCTGTTCGGTGTTCGGTTCTGTTCGCTGTTATGTGGCTTTCTTATCAGCTCGCCGAGCAATTTGTAGGGCGATAAGCGTATGTATTTTCGGTATTACTCTTACTTTGTTTGTACTGTCCGTGTATGCGTATACGTGGCCATGTGGCAGGCCAGGCGGAGGTCTTAAATTACGACGGCGATGAGTAAACCGCGGACTCTTGGATCCGTAACTCACCCGAGGGAAATTCCATAAGTCCAGTCGCAGTTCCATTTCCATCACCAGTTCTCCAGTTCGCTTTCCCTTTCTACTGATCGGTTTGCCTTTAAACATTTCAATTAACGAACGCGGATCGCTTAATTGACGGTTGGATGTTTTCCATTGGAGGGGCGGCAACGGGTCGGCTGCTTCTCGAGGGCAATTATGTGGCTCACTGATAAGGCTTTATCGCCTGAACTTGGCAGCCCTCGAGTGGCTGTTTTGGAGCTTTTCCAACACTCTTCCCACACATCCTGGGGCCTTCACCCAGATTCAACGATTCCCCGTTTCATTCCGCTGCGCTTTCCGTTCCGTTCTCCACCGCTGATGAAGAGCAACTGTGCGGCGCACAACTGTGAAAGGCAAAAGAAACGGGCGAAAATTGTATAGTTGAAACAGAACAAGGAACGCAGCAGTGCTGCGCAATTTTAGCTATTTTTATGGGGTGGAATGAAAAATGGATACGAGTAATACTAAACGGCAAATTATTATTTGAGTGATTTATTTTGTCTTTCATTATATTTTGCTTAAAAAAATTTTTGTTTTATTTTAATATTTTCAAATGCAAAATTTTAAGTCTATGCGAGAATCTTCTTAAGGTATATATTTTAAAACTCGGGCTCCGGGCTTGTCATTATTGGCCAGACCCTGCTATAAACTAGTGAAAGTATTAACCAAAGAAAACAAAAAAAGTGAATATTGAATAAATAAACAGTTGAGAAAAATATTAAATTAATCAATACTTTAAAAACAAGGTAAGTTTAATATACACATAATACAAAATTTTTGACCTGAAATAATCTAAATTATCATCTCTGAAAATTACAGAGAGGGAGAGAGCGCACTAAAGAGAGCGATAGCGGGTGACTCGCTTCCATAACGGTTCCCTCACTCACCGCTTATCAGTGATCGCTGGACAGAGCGGGATGGCCTTACTCCATTATTCATAATTCTTCTCACTTTCATTGCTTTTATATCGCATATTAGAATAAGATTTTCAGCTCAAGAAAACGCGGCAAAGAAATGTGCAAAAAAGGCGGCGAGAGGCACAGGGAAAATGCCAACATTTGCAAAACACATGTCAATGGCATGTTTTCTTTATTTATATTTTTTTCTTTCTTATTTTTTGGACCCTGGGATTTGCCCACGAAAATCCTTTTGTTTGCGTCACAGCATGCGAAATGCCAAAAGTGGGAGGGGAAAGGGACAGGCGCAGGGACAGGGACTCTCGGTGCATAAAAATTAGTCGACAGAAAAAAGTTTGCTGAGCGCGCAGCTAAATATTTGAAATAAAACGGAAAAGGCAAAGAGGCGAAAGGAAGCGGAGCAAAGATGAGAAGTCTGAGCATCAGCATATGCAAATTTTCTCTCTTTCTCCCCTTTCCCCACATCTCCTTTTCCCATCGAGAGTGTGACGTATGAATTCTGATGTCAAGCTGCCCGCTGTTGCTTTGCCCTGCTCTTTCATACGCCTTTAAATATAATTTATATCCATGAGACGGAGGCGTAGATGAAGAACAAGAAGAAGACGAAAAGGAAGATGGAACTGACATATGCAACCGTTTGCCGCTCTTCTTCTTCTCGCTTTCTTCTTCTTCATGCTCTGCTTTCAAATGGGGCATCGTCATCAACTTTTATGAGCAATTACAACATCTGTTGAATATCGCGATACACACACACACCCACCGAGCAGCTACCAGCATGGAGCACTTTGGCATTCTTTTATTCGCCATTCCTGCACGGAGAAAAATAATCGCTTAAATAGTTAACAAAAAACATTTTCTGTTCTGCTTCTTACGGAATTGATTTTAAAGCTTTTATAATAAGCAAATAAATAAAATATTCAAAAATAAAATTTTGTTTTATTATTACAATAATTAATTTCTCTCAGTGCACGCCAAACGGCAAACAGATCAAGTAGGAATATGAGTACAACAATAAAACCAGTGAAGAGAAGGAAGGCGAGTGAGACGATACTGGGGAAACAAGGGCGGAGGACGGACACGGGAACTGAGCAACCCCTCCAACCACTTGGCATTGAACTTGGGATGTGCTCCGCTTCCTTTGAGCAACAAGGGAACATCGAGAACATCGCGTCCTGGCAGTGATTGAGCCATTGAATTAACATTTGGCAATGATTTACAAACAAATTCAGATAATGGCCCCGAAATCGAGCAGCGTGGGCGTGGACGGTTTGTGCGTTTGGAATTTCAAGTAACCATTATATCCCGAAACTACACCACGAATCACTCAGAGGAGGAAACCCACTCAAGACCGAGAAACCCCTGGGGAAAAATGTTGGACTAAATTTGATATTTTCGACGGCCACGTTTATGGTTTCCCCAAATAACGCCAGAGAGCTGCGTTTTTAGGGGAGTATTTGGTGATTTAAGTACTAAATTTAAAAAACAAATTTAAATTAATTTTTTACTATTCCTATTTGATTAAATAACCTTTTTATTTTAAAGCTCCCTTGCATTCCACCCAATTGGTGATCTTTCCCCCTGACATTATTTGCCCTGTAACCGAGTTCGTAGATTAAAAATATCGTTAAATCGTGTGGAACTTTTCCCCCAAAAAACCTCAAAACGAATTGAATTCTCTACGACCATTAGGACTTGCCCTTTTGGAACCCGAAAGCTTTTACACTGTTTGCCGTTCTGAGAACCCTTAACCCGGTTACAGCCTCTGCAAAAAGGGCTTACCCTTAAAACTGCACCAATCAATCAGGAAGCAGGAGGGCTGTCGGGGGAAATGGCGACACAAAGAATGCAGTGCCAAAGGCTGAGCGAACGAAATCTGTCAAAAAGTGGTAAATGAAACTCTTCAGATGTCAGTGAGCCATAAAATTATGCGATAATTAATTTCTCATACACAAATCCCGTGTCGTTTCAATGGATTTTAGGGCAAAAAAAGAAATAATAAAATAAAACGAGGGGAAGCCTGGCATTCCGGGGGCATTGTTTGCCCGGCGTTTGCTTTTTAGCGATTTTTCAAAATACGAGTAATTCTTTTTCGCTTTTTATTTGCTTTGAGACTGAAAAGACGACGACTGAACCCTCCTGGCTGCTGGCTTCCGCAATTATGATTGTCCTTCGTCACTCGTTCCTTTTTACACTCAGTTCTGTCCTGTCTCCTTGCGGCCTTAATTAAAATCTGTACAAATTTCTACATTTTTGCCAGCAAATTGCCGGACTGCTGGCCACTGTGCCAAAAAAATTTCAAGGATGTGGATGAGGAGAAGACAACCCCCGGCAAGGCAAGGACAAACCGAAAAAGGTTGCCGAGCGTGGATGCGGTGGCCTAAAACAAAGCGCACAGATTTCAATTGTTTGTCGCCATTGTGTTTGCCCCGCCGCCCATTGAAAGGGGCGTGGCAGCAGTATCTGAAGCATGCTATAAGTTCCCATTGTCTTGAGTGGGCATTGAATGTGCGAGTGCGAGAAGGACTACGAGTGCGAGTGCGAGTGCGAGTATGTGGTGCGGATGCAAAGGATGCTGGGTATGGGGATTGCCCCCGAAATGGCAAAAGCCAAGTCCCGATCCCTGAACCATGGCCATGTGCGACCGGAACTTACACCAGCCCCTTGGAAAACCCCCTTGAAAAGCCCTCTCTTTCAACTAATTTGTCAACCTCAAGGCAAATGAGCAAACGCGCCATTACGCATTCTCCCGCCATCCAGCCACCCATCCAGCCATCCAGGTGGTGGCGCTCTGTCGGCCAACTTCCGTTAATTAACGTTAATTTACTTGAAACTCGCCCCAACATCCGCCAGCGGAAATGTACGAATAAAGGGGGTGGCGGTTGGCGGCAGCTTAAATACTTGAGGCGATTTGTCCACCTAATGGAAAGAAAAACAAACATCGAAGAGCATGAAAAGCATAGAGTACAGAGCGAGGAAAAGTCAAGTAGTGCACTGTGAAAATAAGCGTGATTTGGTTTTAGAAAATGTGGAAAATTTTCATGACAAATTTTTAAATTTTAAATTAATTATTAGAGGAATGTTTAAAGGACATTGGTTAGATAATGAAATGGTTAATGTTTGATGATCTTATTTTATATTATATGCAAATTTTTAGTTTAAAAAATATTTTTAACCTATTTCTGAAACGCTTTAAAGATATACCTATTATTTATAAAGAATTTATCCCTTTTTAATATAAAAAAACGATCGTTTTTCCTACGAGTGTAGATGGTAGAGTAAAACTGTGGGCGTGATCCCCGGTTGAGCTGCCAAGTCATCGTCGAGTACGTGCCACACTCGCCAGCATCAGCCAGCAGCCAGCACTCAGTGTGGCGCCCCCGTCGAGGACATTCACATTCTGATGGCTGCAGCGATGCAGCTGCATCCTTTTCTCTTTTTTGCGGAGATTAAAAAATTATCCCGCACAAAAAGTTGACAAAAAGTCGGGGAAATATTTGCGAGAAGCTTCAACGGTGGCTGCGGCGGGCTGTTCAATATGCACAGTGTGTGCCCGATGGAAATATGATTAAAGCCGAGGCGGAAACAGAGGCAACAAAGGCAACACACAGGACGTGCTCCAACTGCTGCTGCTGCTCTTGATGCTGCTGACCGAAAAGCAAAGAGGACGCGCCAGGATTATGCAAAGGCACGTCAGAAGTTGTTTGATGTTTGAACGCCCCGAGAAATCAACTGGCAACATAAGACAAAGTCAAGTGCAAGAGGCTGGGGCGAAGGGAAATCGGCGGAGAGCAGGGAAACTGGAAAAACAGGATAGCTGGATAGCTGGCAAACAAATAAAACGCCCTGCGGCCATTTATTGATGCAGCGCACACGCTCCCCCAACGTCCTGCGTACTGCAGTTTTGTTCATCTTTTCCACGTGAGTTGGGCAAAATATTTTAGTTTCAACTTTGCCATCCCTCCCGCCTCCCCCCGCCCCCAATAAAAATTCTATAAAATATCGAAAGTTTGGTCCATGTTTTCCCTGGCCTCCCCACCACCCTGATGTGCGGTGTTCGAGTGTAACTGGCCGTGCAGCTTACATTTTTCCAGGAAAGTTATGAAAATTCATAATATGCCAATACACACACACACACATGGCGTGCAACTTTGCGGTCTTTTTAAAGATTGTCTGCATTATTTGCGGCTGCTGTTGGTCCGGCTCCTGATCCGGATTCTATATCCCATATATATGCCAGGCCTCCTCTTCCGCTTCCCTCCGCCCGCCGGAATTAGAAGCCCGTGGCAAGCCGAGCCAAACATTCTCTGAGCTGTTAACAAAGTGAAACCGCACAGTTTTGTTTTGAAAAGTTTTCCATTTTTCCACCCCGCTCTTGCAGCTTGTTCTTAATTTTTTAAACGATAACGGTATTTAGTTTAGCATGAGCATCGGCTTTCAGGGGTTTGCGGGTTTTCCGGGTTTTTGTGGCAGGACTCGTAACAGTACGCTTTGGGGTTCCGTGCCCCATGATTATGCAAGCCAAGCAGCCTTGTTTGTTAAGCTACAGGATTATTATTATTTCCATGAAACGGGAAAACTAAAAACAAACCTATTATTGATGATGACTTAGGGCCAATTGGTTTATAAGTTTTTGCAAGCGAAAGCCGAGTAAATTGGCTTGAAAACATAAGCTTATTTTTTGAAAAAATATCCTTGGGCTCTACTTGTTCTGAATTTAAGGTAAGGAATTGATAAAAATATATAAGCAGTTATAGAAAAAAGAGGAAATTATATTTATATATAAAGAAAATTAATAGGGAACAAAACAAAGAGCAAAGCAAGAAGTATTGCATTTTAATGAACCAATAAGGGTTTAGAAAGGTAAAAAAGGTTAATAAAAAATTCTTTACTTAAATAGTTAAAGCATTTACAAAGCATTTTCTCTTATAAAAATATGTAACCGCAATCGTTACTATAAATTTTATTGCAGGCTGTCAAAGCCCCTAGTTTTATGAGCACTTAAAGCCGGCTTTGGACCCATTTAACCATAATTTCCTTTTACTAGCCGTCACACCCCGGACCCCCAAAAGCTAATTTAGTTGATGCGTGAACATATTTTGGCCTATTTGGCTGGCTTCCTGATTTTCTGGCTTCGTGTTTTTGGCTCCCGTAACGAGCTGCTAAATCGAATGTGACTAATTCGCGGCAGGCAGAGGGCCTCAGCGAGGCAGTGACTTAGAAGGCGGCAAGGACACGGCCAAGGACCTGCTAATAAACCAGCAGTCGCCGAGCGAGGAGCGAGAGCGAAGCGAAGCCACAGAGTATTATTAATATATTAAAGACAATTCAATTGGAAAATTGGCAGAGACGAGACGGCGAAGTGTTCGCCGTTCTGTCGCCGTTCCGCTCTGTTCTGTGGATATGAAGTAATTGAAATAAACGAGCTGCGAGATGGAAATGCCATACATTGAGCTGCCGAGGGGCAGCCGTTGCCTCCATGCGCCCGGGCTAGAGTTGAATGTTTAATAAACGATTTCCGTCACAGCCGAGCATTTGAAATGCAAGCAGCCCGAATGTATCTGAAGCTGCGGCTGTGGCTGTATCTCTGGCTGTACATCCGAATGTGTGCAGCCGAGATTAGAGCGGTGTTCGTGCCAGCCAGCAATTGGCAGAGCAAACTGAAAATCAGTGCGTGGAGTATCTCCATCTGTGTATCTGTAGCTGCCCGAGTAGTATCTGTATCCGAATCTGTGCTGCGTGTATCTCCGTCCGCCACAATGAGCTCACTTTGTTGTGTGTTCCAGAGCGGGTGTGTGTGGGTGTGCGGGTGCATGTCGGACATTTCATTATCGAAATGTGTGTGTGTGCCAGCCCCTCGTGGAAATGATAATGAGGGCTTATCGAGCGCCGCCTGGCAGCGGAAGTGACCCGCTCTCTCTTCCATTCAAATAAATCGGAATCAGAGAACGAGAACGAGAGAACAAAATGTGTGAAATTTCCCAAAAACGTCCGAGGAGGATGTGCCAGCCATCGGCCAGCCGGCCAGCCAATAAATAAATAAAAATCAATCAACAAGTGGCGACTATCGTTTGTCCAGAGTGTCTGCATGTCCAGCTTGGCAACCCTCTATATTTCCCATGAAATATTTATGTTGGCGATCCCTGAAATTCTTTGAGTATCTTTTATACAGACACAACATTCCTAAATGCAAATATCGCGTATTTCTGTTTGATTTTAATTTTTACCCAGCAAATATCTTTTAAACTCTGACATTACCCAAAGTAAATAACAAAAAACTCTTGAATTATTCATCTCCGGGTCTTGGGCAAACATTTCTTGACTCAATGTGCACTATAAGTGATTATTATAATTAAAATAGTTAAGAACCCCCTTGGCAAAGGTAAATCTGCCCAGCCTGCATATTATTTGGAATATTTGAATAGCTCAGAGCACACACTCGCACCCGCACCCGCACTCGCACACACATTCACGGCAGTGCAATCAAATAATCATAAATAAGTAATGATGTGCCTGGTTACTGCCAGGATTCCGGCACATCCCCCGCTACCCGCTGGCTCACATCCCGATATCCTTGTATCTGAGCTACATGCAGGCGGGGTATACATACGTACATATATAGTGTGTGTGTGTAAGTGCAAAAGGCATTTATTTCTGGACCCAAAATGAAGGCACGACCAGGCGTGGCTTCAAATTGTAATGATGCCACTCCCCCGCCCTTGCCTCCGCTGCTGCCTCATCCCGCAGGATGCTGCCCCGCACATGTATTCGCACAGAGAACTTCCTTTTGCCAGCGGAGAGCAAATAAATTGCTATAAAATTTTACCCAAAAGTCGCATACGAAGCCCCACAGCAGTCGTGTGTGTGTGTGTGTAGGGGGTGGTGCGGTGGCTGTGGGGGCGGGGGCGTTTCCCCTGCAGCCTAGTGCCCGTTTCAATGGCATAACCAGACCGAAAAGCCTCGGCCGAGCACTGAGAAATGAGCTCCGGAGGAGGAGCAGTCGGCGGGGACTGTCGTCATGTCAAGCAATTCAATTCAATTTGGTTTCTCACGCGTTTGTTTGCCCGCCCCAAGCTTCCTTCCCCCAGCCCCGGTCCCTCCCCGGTGTGTGTGTGTTTATTTTTATTTAATTCATTTCTTTTCCCCAACTGTCAGTCCCACCATATGCCATGCCATTTTATTTTTGGCCTGATTATGCTAATATTGATGGCAAATAAATAACAATCTGCAGAAAGTGGAAAACTTTCCAGCAAATATTGAAAGTTTTCTTTCTTTGCTTCCCTTCGGTTTGGCAGCTCATAAATTTCTCCTTTAAAATATATAGAAGAGGCCATAAAAAACGGCGAAAGTGAACAGATTATGGCTGTCATAGATGGTAATTTATGGTGCCCTGGGCCGGGGGGCTGCCATTTAATTGATTTAGCACAAGTCACTCCCCCTGCGGGCCCGGAGCTGGAATTACAAACGTTTTCCCCGGGGGAACTCATTTATCTGGCTCACTCACACCGCACACTTTCCGCACTCAGCTCGAAATTATGCTGCACACACTGGCCGCCGCACACTCGACACACTCGGCACACGGATGATTTTAACACGCTTACTTACATGGCAAGATGCAGGGGCTTGGGGTTTTCCAATTTCCGCTTAGCTGCTTCCGGTTCTCTCGGCCGCCGGCGACTTTAAGTGGCCGCCGCCGCAGCTGTCATCATCGCTCAAGTTAAAGCCTGGCCGCCGGCTGTTGCTTTAGCGCCGAGTATTGATTGCGGGATGCCTCAACGCACCAACGCACACAAACGCAGAGAGACAGGGAGCCTGGTCACACGGCCACAGGGACTCAACTGAACTTTGCCTCGTCCTTTAGCCGCTGGAACAACCTGACACGAGCGAGTTCTGCAGCCAAATGAATCCGTGGGATGCTGCGTATCCCTGAGATGCACGAGCTGCAAAACCGAACAGGCTTCGGCTCGTGCCTCGGCTCTTGGGATGTCGCCTGTTCGTGGGCTTCGGGAAATCCCATTTTTTGGGACAAGAGCTTGAGTGGCTTGTGCGCAGGGCTGGAGAGCAGGATGCTCATGGGGAAATGTAAACAAAAAACGCTCGTCCCGCTCGGCTCGTGGGATGCTGCTGCCTTTAATTAGCCACCGCTTGCATATCGGAGCGGAGCCGAAGAGAGGCTCTCCCCTAAGAGAGTCCCTGCGAGCGAAGAGAGCGCGCTGCCAAAGAGCTTTCTCGCTTTCTCGCTTTGCTCGCTGATAAGGCTACTGACCTTTGTCTTGGCCAGTGGCGTGGGGCCAAACGGGGGTCACGGATGGCATACAGTGGGCTTAGCCCGGCACTAAACGCTCTCGAGTGTTTTCTAAATACGTTGAATTTACACAATTTTCAAATTTCGCCGCTTGGCGAGCGCTTTTAATTAAATTAATGCATTGCCTACATTGCGGCGCTCTTTTGGCCACTTAATTGTTGGCATTTTTCTCCGCCCCACTGAGCGGGCTCTACGGCGTCCTCCCAGGGGCCGTGGGGAGGGGTAGCGGTGCGGGGGCGTCTGGACAAACAGCTGTGCCATGGAGCGCATAGATTACACAACAAACAAAAGCCGCTCAGAGACAAAAGCCAGCGCTGAAGTTGAAGTGGAGAAAGTGGTGGCGCACAAACTGGGGAGCAGCTTGGGCTCGAGTGGACGGGACTCGGACCCATCGTCCTGCCCGTGTGCGAGCCATTTGCTGCGAAATCTGAGCAGCTTTAATTCGAGATCCCCGGCATACGTCAAATGTTGAATGAAGGCAAATTTGTTTTCCCGGGGTAGAAGAAAAAGGCAAAAAGAAAAGGGAGAGAGCTAGAGAAAAGCCGGGAAAACTCCGTAAGGGCGCTTATTAATCAAACGAGTCCAAGTTGGACACTCGACTAATTGCCGTGGCTCATATGCACGTACTCTTATGGGGCGTGCATCTAGATGCCAATTAATTCAAGTGATTCATCTGGCGACCATTTTTCCATAACACATGACTCTTATAATATTCCCTTGGCTTTTTCTGTATATACCCTTAAATAAAGAATTTTATTTATTATTTATGAAGCTTTTGATTTATATTTATTTTACAAACACAAACAAGAAGTAATGATTTATTTTAGTTCCTTACTTTATATACTTTACTATTCTATAAAATAAACTGTTTTATCAAGATTTCCAACTTAGAACCACTAATAATAAAAAACATCAGTAACAAGTGATTTCTATCTGAAACACTTACCTTTTCCAACACAAATACAGCCCTCGTTGAATTTGTTTTCCATTCAGTCAATTATCTGACTAATTTCCCGGATTAACATTTGATTTCCTGCACCGCGTGTAACCCTTTTTCGGCGAGGGGGTCTTGTCTGCATTGCCCACTGAACCAATTTGAATTTAAATGCCCGCAGTTTGTTTGCTCGTCCTTCACACTCGCAGCAAGCCGGCAACAATCAACACATGCCGTGTTAAATTATCTAGTTTTCAATCACGGTCTGGCAACGCTCAGCCAGCACGTAGTTTTTCCCAGCCCTTCTTTTTTTCGCCCTTTCCTGCTTGTTTTTCCCCATTTCTCCCCCACAGTTCGAAGAGGAAAGCCGAATGATTAATGACCGCTTTGCATTGTCGCTGTTTTCGTCCTTGCAGCGAGGAAACTTGTCGATGGAATGTGTCACGAGCAAAGTAAAACTAAAAGCCCTGGAAATGAAATTTGATTTTGTGCCGTGGAAAGGCGAGGGAAAGAAAAGGCACGGGAAAAGGGCTAAGCTGAAAGCTCCGAGTTGATTGAGTAACCTGGCCAAAGCGAAGCCCGGTGGAAAAGCCGAAGAAAGCGCCAGAAAAAAACGTGTCGATTGATAGCGATAGCGCTACCGATATGCAAGGCAATTTTCGGAGAAAATTCTGGGGACGAAGGACGAAGAAAAAACTCGCTGCAGAGAGAGGCGAAGCGAAGTTGGGAAAACAAACGGAACAGCTGACGATGCGGGTCGGAAAAGCAAGTGCTGATAATGACGATAACACGGTGACTCCGTTGACAGGCGGCCACCATCGCCGCCTTCCCAGCCCTGAAGTCCCCGGAAAATACAAATAACAGGTTCGCATTTTGGCCAATTCGAAAACTCAGGCGCGTGTGGTGGGTGTGTGTGATGTGGTTTGGGTGTCTAGTCCTTTCCTCTCCTCTCCCGGTGACAAATGAAAAATGTGTCGGGCATATTAAAAGGGATTTAACCCCCCGAAAAACCTCGCTCACTCCAGCGGATAAATGGTCCTGCCCAACGCATTACTTAAATTAATTTCGCTTTAAAGCCAATCCCGGCAAGGGCAAAAAAACAAACACCCACACATACCCGTAAAGGATCCCAGTCCCAGCGAAAAGGACAAAAACTCCGGCTAGAGTAAATATTTAAATGAGGACAAAGGGACACTGAAGGCAGCAGTGCTGCAAAAGTAAAACAAATAAAACGCAAACACGTCGAACGCATTAAGCACGTGTAAATATTTGTGAAGAGCAACAACTGCAGCAAAGAACAAAAAACAAAATCAACAAAAATATAAAAAAATAAATAATATAAAAACGGAGAAAAACGACAGGGCAATATGTATGTATGTCAAAAGCTGTGCAAACCTTAAGGGGTACGGTGTCAGTTCTCTAATTAGCATATCGTGAGACAAAACTACCCCAAGGGATATTAGCTTAGGCTATACATATTTAATCCTCGAATAAGGAGAGATTTATTCATAGATCTGTTATGTTTCCCCAAAAGAAAACCTTCAGTGAATGCAATCAAAGGTGAATTTAAAATTAATTAAGGTTCATTGTCAATACGGAATTTATGAAAAATATTTTTGTTATTGCAAAACGAGAATGAATATGTTGCTTTACTGAAATTATAAATGTAATTAATGAAAAATAAAGAAAAGAATATGCCAACGGAATGCTATAATTACAAGGTAAATTAAATATGTTTAAAAATAACTAGTAAATGCTTTATTATTATTCAGTACAATTTTTTAAAAGACTGAATTCTTATTCAGTTTTAATAACTAAAAGGAATCTTTTACAAATATCGAACAAAATATTATTCAAATTCAACTTTAGCTTCCGAAACTCAACCTCAGGAAATGTTGCTCTGTGATGCCTCCCTTATACCTAAATGAAAAACAAAATAGTTTTCGATGTTCATAAATCCTGTACCTCTAGTTTTTGTTGTTAAATTTAATGAAGCAACCTCAGCTGCAGGAATTCTCTCATAACTTGGACTTTTCCTTACCTGCAACGCGTTCGTTGCATTACAAGGACTCGTCTTTTTTTCCAGGGCGTGTCTCTTGCAACAAACAACAAAAAACCTAACGAAAAAGGGAGGAAAACCCCTTTGTGGCTGCTTCTAATTAAAAAAGTGCCAGCGGTGGAAAGCGGTATCCGCGGCGGTCTTTGTCGCCAATGAACCAACTACGAGAAAAAAAAAACATGGAAAAAGCGGGACTGGCGACCAAGAAGATGGCACAAAATTCGTGGCATACTTTCGAGAGCAGCGCATATTTCGCCCCGGCATAATTAATTAAAATTATTCGCCGGGCAATAATAAATTTCTGCAGCGCCACCACGTGTGCGAGAGTGTGTGTGAGCCTGTGCGAAAACTTGGCCATAACGGAGCTTCGAGCGCAGCACGGCCAGAACATAACTGACATCATTAGCCCAACTTTAATGGAGTTTTTGCCAAGTCCAGCGGGGACTAAGCGAAACAAAATAGAACCCAATGAAATGAAAACAAAATTAAATATGGCCTTTCGCAGCCTCCGCCGTGCCCAAATTTATTTAGTAAACAATTTAAACTTTGCACATTTGTTTCCAAATATGCAGCGCACTCAATGGGACTCGGCTTATGCAGAACTCCGCTCTGGCCAAGTGGCTTAGATTTTTTGGCCCCTCCACACACACACATTGTGTAGTAGATACAAACTGGCTGAAGGAGACGACGGTGGAAGGACATAATGACAAAGTTTTGCCACTGCCACTGCCAGTTCCAAGGTGGCAAGAACTATGTGGGATTAGACAATTTGTATGCCAGCTGCCAGGCTGCCAGGCTACTGCCGCCCACTGCTGGCAGCCCAGGCCGCCTGCGGTTGAACGGAACTCCAGGCCCAGACCAGAATCCTCGCCAGAATCCCCGACCAGAGCCCGACCAAGACCAAAGCAACCGCCGTCCGCATTAAGCCACAACTGATGTTTACATTTTTAACTACGGCCAAAGAAAAGTTTGCCTTGCCAGCAGAAAACTCGGCGCTGCCAGCCGGAGAAGCCGCCCAGAAAACCCACCCAGTTGCCACCCCACGAAGCCACCCACTTCGCCAGCCCCTTTCTGGGCCATTTGGGCATAAAATTTAATGCATATAATATTGGCTAATGATGTTTGCAGTTGCGGGGCTTACGCGAGCATTAACTCGGCCAAGTCCAGAACACCTGCTGTCCCCTATCTGGGCTGCGCTCCTTTTTCCCCTTCCCCTTTAAAGGACTGTGCTTCCTGTATATAAGTCAGTGAGGCAATTAAGTCTGCCAAGGATTCGAAGACATGGCCCCATGTTAATTGAATCAGACTTTAAAGTTGCAGCAGCAGCAGGGAAAGTAAGCTGGAAGGGATCAGGAGAATATTTAAGTATCCTGTCAGTTGTGTATCCTCAGAAAGAACAAAAATAATAGCTATACATAGAAAGTTTAATTATAAAGGGAAAGTAAGGGGGATATAGACATGACCCCTTAAGAAAACCCCCCAAAGGTCACAGAAACGAAAATAAAGCTTACAAATTATATATCCCAGGAGAAGGTAAGATGATCTCATGGTATACGGAGCATATAACTTGGTCATAAAAAAAGTTTGAGCCGGAAAAGTGAGCTATTGTTGGCTGGCCAAACAATTTCAAACTCATTAAAAATTGATTGACAGCTCAAACGCACACACAGGACACCTACTACTCGTACATAAATGCAATCAGTGGGAGGACCCAGAAATCTAATTGGCGAGTTTATGACCAGGACTTTTGATGTCCTGGCCCGCGGGGACGAGTGAGGCGACGGAGTTGACCAGGGGAGCCATTCCGCTGCATGTTTGATGAACGCCACGTTGACAACGACAACTCTTACACAGACACACACACGGCATTGGGGTGTGACATAATTAAACGCCAGAATCCTGGATGTGCCAGCTAATGAGCAGCCGAGAGGGATGACAACAGGATAATGGCCACACAGAGCGGCTAGAGGGAGGGGAAATCACAAGCAGATGCTGCTCATTTTTTGGAACTAGGTTAATGTGAAATTATGGCAGTGGGCCTGCTCCTGCTGCTCCTGCCGCCTTGGGCTTGCATTTTAAATGCTTTCATAAATACACAATCTGTTTAATTTGAAGCCGGCACGGCACGGCTCTCGATCCTGCCTGCTTTGATTCGCCGCAGAGGCGGCATGTGCTCGACCCTAATGACAGGAAATTGTGCGGTCAATCAAGCTGACCGACGGCCACAGAAACAAATCATTATGGCCACAAAATCATCATTGGCAACTCGGCTCTGCACTCGGCACTGGCATTTGCATAATTGCGAGCCGAAGCCGAAAAACTTGCAGACTGGAGCAGGAGCAATTTAGAGTCGGGCCAGACAATTGCATCATCCGTCTTCCGCAGCCATTTGTCCGCTTCACGCGCAGGACACACTGGCCACAGGACACTGGATGGATATTGGAAGCTGGCCTCGCACAAACACATTTAGTAAATTAAAAGGGAATTTATTGCTCACTAAATGCAGCAATTGCCATGTGCATCCGTGTGCGCCGTGTCCTGTGCAATCCTTTGGCATCCCCTCTCTCTCTCATTCGCTCCCTATCTCAGCTGCCGGAAAGGTCCTGCCAAATGCCCTCGAGTGCGTGTTTGTTTGTCCGCTTAGCTCGGTTTGCTTAATCTTTGACAAGCAGCCAGAGGTCGTTGCCTCATCTCGTCTCCACACCAGCCACGCCGGCAATCAGGGCAAACAATGCACGGCATGGCATGGCACCAGGGATTCCGAACGGAGGAGAAGCCGCAGGAGGAGGACCGTGCAGGAGCAGGCGGGCGGAGCCGAGGTAGCCCGGGAAACAACAACAGACGGGAACGTGTGCATGCAGCTGGCAAAAACAAATGCGGCATCTGGGTTCAACGGCGACGCCCCGTACAGGTCGACTAATTAATTATATCATTACACTCGGCGAGTCGGTGGAAAAGGACTAAGAAATCATTAAACACAAAACTAGACTAAAGTTGAGATAAATTAAGGCGAGTAAAGGCTATAAAATTAGCAAATTCTGGCACTTTATTGTGCAGTTTACTTGGGTTTCATACACAAGGTGATAAAAATAAACCAAAGGCATTAGGGAAGTGCTCGTTTCTACAAGAATTTGGTTTGAGTTTCTTTTAAAATTAAAACATATATAAAACTTGTATAATGCATGAATAAATATTTATATATTTAAGAAACATAGACTATTAAAAACCTTGGGTATCTCTGAATAAAAGAGGTAACGAGGTAAAGTTCTCATACTTTAAAACCATATATCTTTAGATTTCTATGAGTATAATTATTCAAATCACTGTAAAATAAAATAAAATTAAATTAAATAAAATGCTTGTCTATCTGACCTTTTAAAGTAATTTCAATCATATTTTCTTCATAGCTTTATACCTTTTAAAAAATTATTAATCCCTTATGCCAGAGAAAACATAAAAAGGTTTAAAACCAATTTCACCAAATCACTGTCTATGTAACCCTAAAAAATGAACTCGATTTACATTATTCACTCCAAATTTCAAGAAAACAAAAGCCAAGGAAACTCCGAAAATAAAAATCAAAACAAAAAGAATCAAAACCAAGCTAATTTGGCACAATTTGAGCATGTGAGCCACTCGCTAAGCTGCGGGGGTTATGCCTTATCACAGCCCTGGCTGGGCCCATAAAAAGCCGAGACAAGCCAGAAGTGCACTCCGGCAAAATAAATTGGTAATTGCATGCGGCAAGGCGAGGCAGGGCAAGGCGAGAGATGGCAAGGCAGGCATTTAATGAAACGAAACAGGACATGCAAATGGCAATCCCGGATCCCCATTGCATTCCCGTTTCCATTCCCGCACCCATTCCTCGTCCTCCGGTGACATAATGAATAGGATTTTGGGTTTCTGCGGCGAGAGAAACAGCCGGAGAAACATCGGGACGGGACATGAGCTCCTTTTGCCGGGCCAACACTGCAATTTGCACCAGAGCCAAAAAGGATATGCAAAGCGATAGCAGGACGGGCGGCAGGAGCAGCAGGAGCGGCAGGGCTGGAAAGCAGCTTCATGGCAACAGATGTTGCATCTTTGTTGAAAAGCAGCCAATTTGGAGAGCACCGAAGCCGAAGATAGACATGGCAGAGTGACAAAAATTTAATATGAAAACCCAGGCCCCGGGAAAACAGAGTCGGCGAGAGAAAAAAACTGAAGGAAGGGCTCAAGTCAAGGTGCCACGACCCTGAGATACCCGGTAGTGAGGGAGCTTTGACAGCTGACTCATTTTACAAAGAAATAAACTCTTTTACACTGACTAAGCCTTGTTTAAAGATGATTAAATTAGAGTTAATAATAACTAATATGACAAATACTTTACAGAATCGTTGGTTATATACCCCTTTTCCCCCATGATTACTCGGTATGAAGAAGGAAAATCGCCAGGCGAGAGCAAAATAAACGGCAAAATAATCGGCGCACAATGCATTGGCAATGAGCCAACGTTCGGGGCGGGGCGGCAGCGGTCGGAAAAGCGGTTGGAAAAGCCCAGCCCCCCGTCTGTGTTTGCTATCGATGAAATTGTGGTCGCGGCACGGAAGGGGGAAGCGATAAAGCCGCTTGCTTGCCAGCAACGAAATGGGCGTTACAAATGAGGACAGGTGGACTTTACAGAAGGAGGCGGCAGTGTGGGCGGTGCCCTGGCCGTGGCCAAGGTTTGGGGTCATCCCGGGACATGTAAAAATTAATTAAGCCCGCCCACGTTCGCGTTCTCGTTCAGGTCCACGAAACTAATTGAGAGCACCGAGTCGCACCGTATATAAAGCAAGGCGAAATTCAATTTTCAGCTGGCCCTGATGAACCAGTTTTCGCTGCGGCCCTAAAACCCTATCGATTGGCTTTGTCTCCTCAAATGTCCACACAAAACTTTCAATTACAGCCTAGTGTCAAAGATCAACAAACAAAGGCGGGGAATGGCAGGCGTGGGATGACGCGGCGAAGGGGCTTTGGTGGAAAACCGATGCCCGAGGCAAACATTTCAATTTGCCTGCCAGCTGACAAAAGCCAAACAACCAACACTGGCAGCCGAGTGAGTGCCGGGCAAAAAGCGGAAAAAATCGACAAAAAACGACAAAAATCGAGTGTGGATTGGCCCACAAATCGGGCAAATAGCGAGGGAAAAACAAGAATATAACCAAAGACCGGGAAACACTATGAGCAGCAGCGGCAGCCATTTCATATCCTGTGCGAACGGATGTGACAGCGAGCAGCAAATGGAACTCGACCATGGCTGATGCCCAAAGCCTGGCGAGGATTAGGCCCCCGCTCCTCCATTGCCGATTCCAATTCCACCGCGAAACCTGGAATGCCATTGCTCGGTGGCCATCCTCCATATCTCGGGCAGCGGCATATTAGTTTACGGCGGAATATTTAGCCACATGCTCAGGTGGGCAGGCCTGGGCCGAAATTCCGGAGCGTTTTCGCGGCGCAAATAACTGAAAAACACCACATGGTCGAGCGAACGCCTCGCCATATTTGTTTTTCCGGCTGCTGGCGTCGTATGTGTGAGCTATTATGGCCAAAGAGAACAAACTCTGCCGCAAACATGGCCGAAATCCAATGCGCGTATCAATGGCTTCACTAAAACACAATTGTACCCTGGACAGAAGGATGCCGGAATCCATGGGAAAATCCCCTAAAAATAATATTTACTGCTGTTGGGAGAGACACGAGCATTTAGTGGAGTTTAGTCCTGTGTAATCCCATTTCAAATAAAACAAAAATGTACCTTAAACTATGAATAAAATCGAAAATTAACATATCATGTTAGCTAGCCCTAATCCCCACAGGGTATGCCCTGATCCATCTCTGTTTGCCAATCAGCATTTAATATTCAGCATTTTCCAATATTTACTTGTTGGTCATTTTTAAGTGGCAAAATATTTGTAAATTATATGCGTTTTTTGTGGCCAAAACATTTTGATTTACAGCCGCCAAACAAACATAAATAAGGGCCAGCCCGTGCTTCGTTATTGGGATATATTGGGATATGGCGTACATAGTTGCCGATGGCCTGACTCAGCTTAGATTTATTTGCTTTCACTGCAGCGAGCATGCATGCGTGGCAGTGCGCTTTTTATGCTGGCACCCAAGAGCAGTTTATTGGCGCATAAAATTGAATTAAAACGCGCGGCTACAATGGGTGAGCCGGGGCCCACGGGGCGTATGTGCAATGTGGTACTCTGGGCCGCCCGCAAGTTGAGTTTCTGCCCTATTCAGGCGGCAGCCTAAGAACACTAAGAATACTAAGAACACCCTTATCTATTCCAGTGGCTGAAAACTCATTAAGGTGGACAAAGGACCCAGGACCAGGGACAACAGCAGAACAAAGCGAATTCCACTCGGCATTTTATGGCTTTCGGGTTTAATTAAAATCCACTGGCAAGTTTGCATACATATCTCTGTCTCGTGAGTCTATCTAAGTACGAATATACATCTTATTTTTCTCTTTGCCGAATCAGTTGCTGCCTCTGCCACGGGAAGGAGCTTCACCAGTAGATCAGCAGCAGGTAAAAGGGCCCCAGACTCAGCAGCATCACTGCCAGCGTCATAAAGCCAAACAGGCGCCACCCCTTCGAGGGAGATCACAGGATAATAATGTGAGCGTGAGCAGAAACACAGTCCTCAAGGCTTTCTTACGTTTTTGCATTCCCCGGGAACCCGAAAGGCACTTACTTCGCTGCCCTGCTTGACCCCCAGCTGGCCCAGGCCGCGCCGGCAGATGGGACAACGTTCCGCCACCCAGTGGCGGGCCTCCAGGTAGATCTCCAGGCAGGCCTTGCAGAAGGCATGGTTGCAGTGCAGCTTCTCCGGGTTCTGTATGGGGTCCAGACAGAAAGCGCACAGGTCCTCCGTGTCCGCATCCGCCGAGTCTTTGTTACCGTCTTTCACCAGGCCAGGCATGGGGATGCTGCGGTCCGGGTGTGTGCTCCTCTGTGTGTGTTAAGTCTTAATATGTGTCCTTTTTGGCGCGTGTAAAAGTGTGTGTGTGGTGTCTGTGCGTGTCCCGTTCCCAACTCAAAACCATGAACTATTTTTGTGCCTCCCGTTTGCAAGAGTTGAGTTCAAACTAAAAAATGTCAATGCCCATAACTTGAACTTGACAGCTAAGGCGGCGGCCGCTCTGCGACTTCACCGCGATTAAATTTTAATTAAATTGCACGGCGATAAATCTGACCGGAGAACACCTTGAGCCACGGCTCCGACTCAGGCTCCGGCTCTGGCTGCTGCCAATAAAATTTAATTATATCAACGCCGAGCGGCAGGCATCGAATGCAATTAGTAGTAGCCTTGTACAACTCAATTAGGAGGTGGGACAAGTCTGGCGGGGAAAGGCGTGGAGCCAGGCGTGGAGCGAAGCCATGTGTCGCGTCGTTTGCTGGATTTTTCCCGGCACAGGACAACGCTTTGCACTTTGGGGCAAACGACCGCAGAGCAGACAGACGGCAAAGATCGAACTTTGTAACTACTCGGGAGCTCGGGCAAGGAGCGCCGGCGATGAAGATGAAGACAAGACGCCGGCGATTACTCCAACAGGGTTTTTAATTAAGCTCAGGCACTAAAAGTCACATCATTCGAGGACATCCTTAGCCCCCCGGAGGACATCCGTCCGACAAGCAGCTGACAAATTGAATCACTGGCGTCAGCTGCTCGGCAATTTAAGAGTCGGTAACAAGTAACAAGCACACATTATTAACGCCGGCCAATTAGACGGCCATATAGAACGAGCCAAGACTGAGCCGAGCAACTATCCGGAATTTGCATCTTCAAGTTGATTAAAAAGTTGCTGCCAGTCGCCATTGAATTCAACTTGATTGTTTATTGTTTGGCAGGACGGCAGAATGGCAGGACGGGAAACTTTGCGCCCATCCCCCACTCTCTCCCTCTCCTTGGATAAATTGTTAAATTCTCAACTTGAATTAATTTGCCAGAGTTTCTTTAATTATGTTTATAGATGCCCGAGCAATTGTTAAGACACTTTTGCGCCCCGGCTCAGCAACTTTTCCCGCAGCCCTGCTCCAGTTCGGCGAGCAGGTACCCGAGTCAGTCCCGGAATACGCCCAAAGACAAACAGCACCAATCCGGAAAAGTTACCCCGGCCTAGCAGGGGCAGCAGGAGGAGTATCTGAACTTTATCTTTGGATTCGTTTTGTTATTATTTGCCCAAAGAATTAAAAGGAAATCAAGGGAAATTTCGATGGGGCTGAGGGCAGGGGTGGAGGCAGAACTTTAAAAGTAAAGATTATGCAAGGAATGCGAGAAAACCTTTCAACGTTTGTCAATCAAACGAAGGCAATGGCATTTATATTTCACAAAAGAAAGGATTTTACCTCGAGAGTGCTGGAAATCTGCTGAAGTCGTATAAACCAAATTGAAGCAATTATCAAATGAAATGTAACAATAAGTATATGTTAAAGCTTAGCAATATGTTGAAATTCATCAAACAAAGTTATATTTCTGGTATTTAAAGCTATTTCATTTAATTGTAAAATCTCCAATTACGTTACAAATTGCTTAAACTTCTCCCCAATCTAAAGTAATAAAATGGAAACCGTACTAAAAACTCCCACAACTCTTATTTATTTACAGTCATTCCTCTAAATCACCAAGTTAATTAGTGCTTGCAGAAATCCCGCAGGTCTCTCTCTCTCTCGACTGATTTAATATTTGCAAAATGTTTCGCTTTTTATTCGGTGGAACCTCGGGAGCTGCTCCTCTGGTGAATGGCGGCCACAGTTTCCGCTGAATAACGCTGCTGCACTCGCTAACATTTTCGCCAGTTTGGCTGCCTTTGCTAATGAGCTTTGTTACCGGACACGGACCAACAACAACAAGGACGACAACAGGAGCAGGAGCGGGAGCAGGAGCAGGAGCAGGAGCAGGAGCAGGAGCGGGTGCACAAGCTACACAGCGGAAGGGAGCGCTGCTCATTTATGCTAAGCTTTTTGTGCATTTAGACCGCAAAACAAGGACACCGGCAACAATGAACAACTGTATCTATGGCGCTGTGCTTAATGGGTTAACGTGACACCGCGTGAATCATGGCATAGAGCGGGGCACTCGGCATTAGTGGGTTAATATTTCACAGGAAGGCAGCGGAGGAGCAGCTACAGCTACAGCTAGAGCGGAAACGGAAACGGATGTTGCCTGCCCAGATTTCCGCCTCGAGGCGATTTTCCCAAGCAATACTCTCTAATTTAATGAGGCCCTGCTTATTTAGCAATTAGCCCAAGTTTTTGCATAGCACTCGCTCTCCTCAACGACTAATTAGCAGAAAAGTCTAGTAAATTGGAGTGAATTATGAAAATTGCATTTGCAGGTGTTGCAAATGAAACTCGGGGGCTGCTCGGGCAGATCTTATGCTGGCATTGAGTGGCCCTATTTCGGCATATAATGGCAGAAGCAGGAGCAGGAGCAGGAGCAGAAGCAGGAGCAGATGAAGGAGGAAAAGGGGCCAGGGCAGCAGCCGGGGCAGGAGCCTCAGACAATGGGCACAAAAGGCCATTTACTCGCCTTTGGGCGTGTGCCGAGGCCTTCACCCACTTCACGTCCTGCATCCTTCACCGCACATGCAGGTGAGTGCATCCTGGCACAGCATGCCCCTCCCTCCCGCACTCCCTCGCCCACCTGTCTTTTTGTGCGCTCTCAAGAAAGAGCCGTAATTCAGCTAAAATGCACTCAGCCAGGCTTTGTTAACCGGGCTCACACAGTGGCCGTCGTCGCTGCAGCCGTTGTTGTTGCTGCGGTTGGTCCTTGAAGCGGGAGCCACTGCAGCAGGATAATTGGAAAGTAGGTTGCACATTTAGTTGCATTCTCCGAATCGAGCGGAGTGCGAGCTTGCTCAGCATCGACCCAGTTGCCATAAATCAACCGGCCAATGGCGAGCAATTTGTCGGCCGATTTGCAACATTAACACAGGCCGGGCCGTCTCATAAATTAAGTTAATATTTTTGCATGTTTGCCAGGATAAGCAGTGGCAGGGGGGCCCAGGAAGGAAGCCAAGTGGAAAGCCTGTGATATCAACGAGACTCGTTCGACAATTCAATTGAAAAACTGGCAAATACATTGCCGATGGCCCAAACTAAAAGATTGTTGACAGCTCGTTACAGCAACTGCAATGGCAGTGGCAGGACGAGGACGAGGACCAGGACCAGGACCAAGACCAGGACGAGGACGAGGACTTTGGGCAATGAAAACTATGCAAATGACATGCAATGGCTGGGAAAACTTTGAAAAGCCGGCAGCTACAGTAGAGGCAGCAGGATTCGCAGGGCGGAAAGTCAGGGAAAGGCCTTAAGGATAACTGAAGACAGAAAGCACAAAATATATATATATATGCATGTGTTTATCTAGTTTTTGGGCGAATTGCATTATGCAAAGTTGAGCGATTTGGGATTGCTTTAATAGATAAGCAATATGTTGATGCCGAGCCAGGATGTTTCTTGTTTTCGTTGATATAAATTGGGATTTGTGTATATTCACATACATATATACATAACATATATGTACGTGCGATAAACGGCACAAATTAGACTGTAAAACAAAGCCGGAAAATTGCTTGAAAATCACCCAAGGAAATATGTGCGGAAAATAAATGGCAAGTGGCTTTACGTGAAATGAATATCTCAGGGAGAAGAAAGTTTAGTAGACAAGATAAGAAGGATATTTCTTGGCACGCCCGGCACGAGTTGCTAAAAATTCATCTTATAATTTATATTATTCATATTTAAGGTCTTCTTCCTCCTTCGTCCTTTTGACGGCTCGCCTCGCCCACTTCAGCCTCGTCGCCCACTACAAACTTTAATCATAAAACAAGAAGAAACCACGAAACAGTTCCCAACACTTTCAGCAAACTTGAGGACGGGGACAGGACTCCTCTGGACCCTCCACCCGACTGTGCATTAATTCCTACCTTTTATAATGCAAAAATGAAAGAAATAAGGTGCACTTACACCGCCCGAAAAAAACCCAGCCCGAAAAAGGGAGGGAGAGCATAAAGCAAAGCAAATTCCAAGCATGCCAGGGAGATGGCGACTCCGTCGAGGACTTGCACTCAACAAGGACGACCATGACGATGACGACGACGACGACGACGTCAAGAGCAGTCCAAAATAAAGAAAACACAACAGCAAAAAATTATACAAAAAATATAACAAGAAACAAAAAAGCACACACAAAAAGCGTTGAAATTTTTCTGGGAAAATTCTTCCTTTCCGTCAGAGGAAAAACAAAGGCCCATCGCCCATCGGACTTGGACAGCTGAAAATTTGCGCTTAAAGCATCCGCACCGTCCCCGATCCCCTAATTGTGAAAATGAGCGAGCGTGGATTACTCCACAGTTCGCTTACAGTTGCTTACGAAACTGAGTGCTCCACCGCCGGCCCTTGGCAGGATACTTATCCGCAGCACTGTATACACGCTCCCAGTTAAACCAACAACAATTGCCATTGCACTTGAGCAGCGAGCAGCGAGCTCACTCTATTATTGCCAGCTCCGCAGAGTTGCTGAGCTCCCTCCCGCATTTTCCCCCCGCTTTTTTCTGAGCTCCCGAGCTTTGGCTTTTTCACTTTATTTTGCACACATTTTAGTTCCATTTCATAGTTGCTCGTGGGGCTCCCAGAAAATTCCCAGCTAAACAAATTTTTTGATTGGAATAATAGAGTGCTGGTGAGCTGCAGGTTGCAGGTCGCAGATTGCAGGCTGCAGGTGTGGGAAATGCCTTCAAACGCACCGCAAATTATCTGCTAATGAGATCACAAGTTCGTCCCTATTCGAAGGAAATTCAAATATTCTGCTTCAAAATGCCACAGCAATTTTCCTTTCATAAATACTGAACACACACACTCGACGCGGGAAAGCTTCTAAGCTGAAGGACTTGACGAACGATACGACGACTTGCAGTCAAAAATGGAATATCTGTCTGTCGAGTGTGTATGCAGTCGTCTGAGTAACATAAGCAGCCGAGAAATGCAATTTAAACAGGACTCTTGAGGCCAAGGACTCGCTTACATCCACACACATACTGGTTCACTGGCGAAAATTAGTTCTATCTCAAGTGAGGACCGAGAGCTGCTGGCAATCTCCAATGGCATTCGATTAGGAAAATTAGAGATTCGAGACTCGCCAACGATTTATATGCTTAATTAGGATATAAACCGGGCTTGAAGACCTCGAAAACTGCCCAATTTAAGGTGGAAATTGCTGTATCAGAAGCAGCAGCAACTATGAAAAGTCGTTAGACTCTGTGAAAAGCTAACATGTGCGCATTACGTATACGCCGGAGTGGCCACCACAGAAACTCACGCTGTGTGTGCGGTTTTGTTTGACAGGCACCAGGTGCCCCTTGAGTTAATATTTTCCGCACTTGGCTGCATAATTTATGCCATCCGTGTGCAATTGTTGGCCCTGAATGCGTGCGAAGCGCAAAATCTCGACGGACATTGGGTCTCAGCCAGCTCAAGTCCGCTCCTTTCCCTTCCTGGAGTGCACATACACACACACACCACGACCGAAAATCCAAGCAAATCCCGTGCAAATATCACGAGTTTACCTTGGTCAGCAGGTGTCGCCGCCGTTAGCATATGCAAGTCCTTGGTCAAATAGTACAAAACGGAGTGGCAAGTGTACATAGCGTCTAATTACAGAAGATGCCCGATTTTTTATCATTAAACGCGGCTGGGGCTGGGACCAAAAAAAGATCCGAATAGAAAGGAAAATAGGGAAAAAATCTAGGACCTAGCAGAAATTGTGGCAATTACGTGTGGGGGGGACAGAAGCAGAAAAAGTTTTCCCCCCAGCGCGAGCACTGGGAAAACATTTGAAAGCGGAGGGGACGAAGCGCACGAACGCACGAATAATTAACAAAATTTGCACTTTATCGCAGGATGCAGGACGCAGGGCGCAAACTTTAACGAGCAGACGAGCGAGGGTCCTTGGTGCTAGTCCTTAGTCCTGCCACTGCCGCTGCGGGTTTTTCCGCTGCATGTACGAGTATTTTTTCCATGCCTTTTCTTCTCCTGGCTCTCTCCTCCCCGCCCGCTCTGTGTTTATTTTTGCCGCTTGGCATATGACGGAAGCTGATTTGAGGCAAACACAGTAACACATTTAGCTGGCAAACATGTTGCTGCTGCGACGGAAGCCAGGCTGGGAAATCGGAAAATAACTGAAAATGTGAAAATGTCAGCGGAATGGTAACGGCAGAGGGAGTGAGAGTGCGAATGGGAAATGCTGGAGCCGAAGCCGAGGCGCAAAATCAACAGCGCGCGTTCAGGCTTATGCTGTTGTGGGCGACTGTCTGTGGGTGTGTGTGAGCAGGCTCTGGGTGTGTGCTTAAGTGTGTGGAAGTTCTTGTTGCCGTTGTTGTGTGGGCGTTGGTGTGTGCAGCAGCAGCAGCAGCAGCGGCAGCAGGAGCAGCAACAGCAGGAGAAGCAACGGCAGCTTGGCAACTAAAATGCAATTAAGCCAAGCTGAAACAAGGCTTTTTGCTGCCTTAAACCTCAGGCTTAGCCAGCTCCCTTTGCACGCCCTTTTTCCAGCAGCTCTTTTCGCAGGAGCGCTTTCCCCCGAACACACACATGCGCCGCATTACTAAGCACTTTTTGCAATTATTCACATTTTCCTTTTAATTGGAATTTAAAGTGCAGTAGTTTTCCGGATTCTCCAAAGTCTCTCTTAGTAGTAATGGATGCCTCGAGGCAGCTCCTGCCTTGCTTACTCTTCTCTGCGCTTAATTAATCGCCTCTGGTTAACAAAAGTATGGAAAACAGCCATAAATAATTCACATATTCGCATAGCGGACGAGATTCATTTAAGTTGCTCATTTGATTGACATTTTATTTGCATTTACTGCCCGTGTAATTGCGCATTATAATGTTGCAATTATTTATCAGCCAGCGTGGATGTGTATTCGCACACTTAATTGATAGTGACCGTTGGAAGTTAATGCAAAAAATACGGCTGGGATTAAAAGAATAAAGTTGGGCATTCAACAACTGTCAGATGTATCAATGAGCTGGGTAATGGGGGGTCCGTCTTCCATTAGTAATGATTATATTTAAGAGAGTAGGTAATATTTCACTGTACATATATAGTTATTATTAGTGTGCCATTTTTTTAAGCGTTATTTTGCAGCATTTAATTTATTAATTAAAAACCAAACCAAATATGCATATGCAAATGAATATTAAATATTTTCAAATGCATTTATCTATGTCAGCAAACTCCATTTTAAATCTCTTATAAAAATATTGTTCGAGCTTTAACAAAAAAATGTCCAAAATGTGGACTATAAAAATAAATTGCTTCTGCTGAAAAAAATAGCAAAAGCCGCGAGCAGGTGCTGGCACATTTTAATAATGTAAAGTGTTGGGGGCTTTGCATATAAATATTTGCGTATAACTATGTTTTTTTCCGCGGGACTCGGCTGGAAAGTAATAAACGGACCGCTGAAAGTAATCAATGGAACACAAGTATATAAATTACGCAGGGACCACGCGTTGTGGGCGGGCTTCAACGGACGAGCTGACTGCATTTTAATTAATGCGCCAGTTTAGGCGATGTAATTTCGCCATTAAAATGCTCAATTAATGCCACACACGGCCGGGTCGAAGGGCATTAATGAATTTAAACGCAAATTTATGTACTTACCAGGAGCGGGAGAAGGACTCGCAGCAGAAAATTTGCATTTTAATGATTGAATGATTTCCAATTGGATCTCATTGTGTTTTGCTTCCGCTGGTGTTACTTTTTTGTTATTTATTTTATGCAACTCTCCCTCTGTCCTTTGTTGTAATTAACCAACCAAGCCAGTCAAATGTCACTTTAATTATTTTCAACAAAGTACGTTTGCTAATGTTCGTGTTCGCATTTACAGGCGCCATTGTGTTCGTTAATTGCAAGGTCAGTCCGTGTCGGTGTTCGCAGTTTTTGTTCGTAATTGCCAGTGTAATGGCTGGTGTTGAAGGTGTCGAATAAATAATGCATTAAACAATTGCAGAAACAGTGCGGGGAAAGGCGGCCAGAAAAACCAGTCGACACGGTCCACAAATTATGCAAATTACTTTTGACAGAGAGCGGCACTCATTAAAGGCCCGACTTTGAATTCATTTTTGGACATCCTGCCGATATGGCAACTAGTTCCTGCTGGCTGTCGCTAGGTGGCGCCGGCCCTAGTGTCACAGTCACGTCTTCGGAAGCTGGCTTTGGCCTGACTTGCATTGGTTAGAGTTTTTCACACTTTTCTTCAACACTTTGTTTTTGTTGTGGCGGAAATATTCTCGCTGGTTGTCGAACTGCTTCTCCCTCGCCGGCTGGTGGAATATGTTTTTGCGGAGTAGCTGCCACTGCAGCGGACTGCTGGTGCTGGAGCTGCCGCTGCTGGGGTAAAAGGACACACACAGGACGCAACGGTTTCAACTTGTGAGCAACGAAATGCGTTGCGGGCGTTTTTATACCGCCAGCCGCCCAGCCGGATGAATTTTCCGGGTGGGGATATGCAAAAAGAAAAGAAGCGCAAGACGCACGGAAGGACGCGAAGGCGAAGGCGGCGAGCAGAGCCGAGCAGAGCAGAGCGGAGTGGAGCGGAGATGCAGAGATAAGCTGGCGGCGCTGCCCGCCTCTCGCTCGCACAAGGACACTGAGCGGATGCTGTGCGGCCGCCGTCGACGTCGCCGCCTGCGCACGCACTGCCCGAGAGGTCCTGTCCCAAAAAGCTGCCCGCGAGCTTTTCCACGCACTCGTTTTCGCCTCGGCCAAGGCTTCGTGTGCGTGACATGCTCGTGCTGGGCCCGTCGTGTGGCTCGCTCGGGTGTCACACGAAGTCCGCTCGGGCTTCGGCTGGTGTTCATTCCGGAGTTCATTCTCGGGGATTTCCCCTCCAGGATTTCGGTAGTGTTCCGTGTTCGTTTTTCTTTTTTTTGTACTTTTCCTAGTACTTTTTCGCTATCCCGTTTCGTTCGGTTTGGCTTTGCGCTGCCTTGGCGGTGCTGCAGTTATTATTATGCGCCGGCTTTGTCTCCTGGCTCTCTAATTTACAGTTTCATTTAGTCGGGGTCAGACTATAAATAGTCGCTGCCAGACATGGGCTGCCATTTCGGGGCTTTCCATTTCGCAGACACGCGGAGCAGCCCCTCAGCGTACGCCCTCGCAGGACCCCGTCACCGCTGCCAGCCAGCAGCCATCAAATCAAACACGAAAATCAAATTTGTAAACAGCGTTCAAGTGGCACAAAACATACTCTGCCCCCGCCCCCTCCTGCCACCTGACATAAATTTGTTGCCATTAAAATAAACCGCTAAACGGGCAATATTTCGGCACGCTCCGGGCCCAGAGTCAAGTGCTCGCTCCCAGCTCCTTTGCATATGAAAAGGCCAACGGAAAAGCGCTGAGGAATCACTTTTCGGGGAGGGCCGAGGTTGGATGTTTCCCTGCAGTTGCGAGTTGATTTTCCGATACACGCGATAAGCGATAAGCGACCGGAAATGGCTGTTTGCCGGCAAATTGGTTGCACGGCTGGCTCACAACAAAGCGCGATACAAATTTTGCACTTAGCCAAGTCGCATTTCGGGGACCTGGCTGCCTGCGACTTTGTATTCTGCACTTTGTTCACTTGCCACATTCAATTAGCTGCGGCAGCAGCAAGAGCAGCGGCAACGACAACGGCAACGGCAACGGCAGCTATAAAGCGGCGATTTCTAATTTCGATCTGTCAAACGCAAAGACCCAAGATCGATGGCAGCCGATAAAAAAGTATTGAAAGCGCCGAGCAGAAGCAGCAAAGGGAAAGCGTGGAAAGCCTCTGGAAAATCCCAATCGCCATGGTCGACTCGAAAACCATTTTCAATTCATGTGGAAAATGTTCGTCTAGTGCATTGTGCGGGAATTTATGCTTAAATAAAAGCCCAGACAGGCCTGAACCCCGATTCGCTTTGGCATTACGTGCAGATCTGAGGGAAAGATTCAGGTGAAAAAAGGCTCCTGAAAGTAACTCCTCTGGTATTTTTTCCTCCAACTGATGATGAGTTTGGGAAATCCCAGCAAATGAGGCGAATATCGTGTGTGTGTGTGTGTGGAGGGCAAATTGAAGTCGCCACAACGCCCTGACCATTAGACTTAAGCTGCCATAACCATCTCACGAGATGGAAGCCAAGCGAATGTGACGATGGCAAACAAAGCACACAGCAGGGAGATAATAATAACTGGAGTTGCGAGTAAGATATAGAAGATGATGGTTATGGTGTCCACACCATCAACCGAAGGGGTTATGTGGTATGATATGGAAGAGAAGGCCCAGAAAAAGAATGTGTTATTGAAGGGAGGAAAAAAAGAAGTTGGGCATAAAGCTATTACAGAAGAACAAGAGATAGAAGATAATATAATTCAAGGAAATTAATAACAAGATCTATAATGTAAAATCTATCAGAGAAGATGTCCTACAAAAAATGATTATAAAATCCCTTTAAACCAGACTCTAAAGTATATCAGTTTACAGATTATCCACCCTCTAAGTGATCCTTAATTAACAATCATTATCCCCTGGCTATCTTTTCAAAGCCCAGTGATCTCTTCATCGATAATCAGCCAAACTAATTATGCCCATTGGAAACCTCTGAAACTCCTCTAAAACTCCGGCCCTTGGGCTATCGTTCGGATTCATCATAAAATCGCAAATTCAATTTGTTTGACACAATCTAAACCAATATTTTAGGAGGGCTGCAAGCTGCGGCAAGCTGGTCATGGAATGGCGGCAGCCCCGAGCTGTGGAGGAATGCCGGCGGACGTTGGTGGCGGGCATCGGCAAATTATGACCACGAAAATAAACGAGTTACGCAAAAAGGCAGAAACCGTGCACAGTTTGCACTGTTCTGTTCTGTTCTGTTCAGTTCAGTTCGGTGTGCAGTGTGCACTATGTTTTGGCAATAGCTCAGGGGGAGGCGGGACACAGGGGTGCTGGGATCCTAGCCACTGCCTCCTGGATCCTAGCTACTGCCTCCTGGATGTTGGCCATTGCAGATGCCCAAGCTATGCCATCGCCTGACAGCAGAAAACCAAAAATTTTGATTTATGGCCGGGGCATAAACTGCATTTGACGCGCTTGTCTCTTTCCCCGCCTCTCTGTTACACTCTCTATCGCTTTCTAGGGGGTACTCGGGGCGGAGGGGAGTGGCAGTGCATGATATTGCTACATATATAATCAAATAGTAGCAACAAATGCGGGGATACTCCCGGATCGTCCAGCCATATGAACGGTGACATGGCAGGCACGAAATTGCAGCGAGAATGCCAGTTTTCCTACACGGAGAGATGGGTTCTTATGCAGCTTAAGGTAATATTTAAATTATTAAGTAAATATATATAGTAGATATTGATGTTATTGTTTGTTTATTTGAATTTAAAATATATTTGTTTGACATTTCAAAGTGAAAAGGATTTTCTAACGCGAAACAAGCGCTAACTTTGCACCGATTTCCACAGACACAACTTGACACATTTTTCTGGGTCATAAATCTTGTAATATTTATATAAAAATATTACAATTTATGTAATATATTATGTCTTTTTACTAAATTTCCCAAGTCACAATTTCGAGGTATATTTTGTTTTAATTTATTTGTTTAAATCTCATCGCCTCTTCCACAAACCTTTAATGAAAGTAAGAAACAACTCTCGCTACCTTCATTTTCTTAAGCAGAATTCAATTAATTACATTTCGAATTGCATATTTGTTTCCGTGTATGGATTTTCATCGTCCTGCTTGTGTTTGTGTGTGAGTGCGTCCACCGGAAGTGTGAACGCAATATTGAGAACAGAGTGCCGCAGTCGCAGTCACAGTCACAGTCGCTCCGACTCGCTCGCATATGGAGTTTCGCCGTCGTAATGATGATTAAGCATTGTAATGAAATTGCAAATTGGCGCCGCGCGTCTCATCAAAGGGAAAACTGAGTGGAGCGTTGATTTCCACGATTTCATTGCCGAAAGGCGAGAGGGTAATTGTATTGTAGTTGAGTGCCGAGAGCGAAATAAAACCACTAATAAGCCAAATGACGTGCATTTGTCATGAAGTCCGTTCGGATCTGAAGGCTTCCTCCCGGCTCCAAGCTGGTGTGGGTCGTCGGAGGTTAAGATTTTGGGGTGTTACCCCGGAATTTAGGGGTAAGGCTCTTAATTAGAAGTCAATAAATCGAATTCCTTAAGTCCAGTTAAGTGAAGCTGTGAACTGAAAGGCTTTAAGGTAGCTGCTCTGCAATGAAAATATTTTAAGGGACAAGCAGTTTAATGTTATGAAAAATGTATATTATTTAAGGCCCTTTAAAATGGTTCTATTATTACAGTCAATTAAAATTGTGTGCAAAATTGCATGTCCTTCCTAAAAACTAAATAAAATATCTATAACTTTTCCTCGACCAATACACTCTTGCAAATTATTCAAGACCCCATTTACTGGTCACCCAAAAGACATTTATTTCAAAATGACTTCAACGCAAGCCAACAATGACTCTCATTTAATTTACTGACTAATATTTTGTGGTAGCATTAGTGGTGTGGTTGGCTGCCTCCCCTGCTCCGTTTAATATTTTAAAAATAAATTTCCCAAAAAAAAGTGATACCCGGAAAAAGCTGCCGGGACAATGGGAAAAGCCAGCAGAATAATAATAATAATTCAGAGAGGGGAAAAAGGCCGGGTCAGGTAAAGGAAACGCAAACAAAACTGTCGAAAAAAGTATGCAAAAATTTTACATAATCAAAATAATGACTCAGATGGTTGATGAACAAGGAGCGAATGGTTGGGGTTGGGCTTCGGCTGGCACCGGCACCGGACCTGGAGCGGGTTCTAAGCCAAGAAATAGACGACAACAATGGCAAAAATAAATAAAAGCAATGACAAAAGTAAATTTCGAAATGCAAACAAAGGTAACCGGAGGGGGACTGGGGCCGGTGGAAGGTTCCAGGCTAATCTCTCAAGTGGCAAATGCATTCAAATGAATGTCATGGATGGTATTGGAGGGAGCCAGGGTCCTGGGGCCGGGGGAAGTGCTGATGCAGCAAGGACAGCGTTTCAATGGCAACGCGGCCTCAGTCTCAACCTCAGCGAGGAGCTTAACACGTGCACTTGAAATTTAATATCAGTGCCGGCAGGCAGGCAGTGTCCCCATCGACTTAGCTGCATTTTATTATAGCATACTTTCCCGCTGTCCCAGCCGCCGCTCCTGCTCTCCGCATCCCCCAAAGCCGGCACAATAATCCCTCATATTTATTTTTGCAAAATTATTTGCTTTGTCTGATTGCGGATTTGCAGCTGCAGCGTTTGCACAGTTACTTTGCAGCAGCAGCAGCAGCAGCAGCAGTATCAGAATCAGGCTCCACGGCAGCAGCGGCAGCCATTCGAGAGACATCCTCCATAGGGGCATCATCCACACAGTTGCCAGATTCGTTCGGGGCAGCGGCAATGAATGAAAGTTCTTTATGGGCATTCGGGCCCGAGCCGGGCACTCATTTAATATGAAAGCAAATTGCATAAAATCACACCTGCAAGCCAACTTAGCACCCGCCCGGCCAGCGGCCCCCGGGTTACCTGGCAGCCAATCCCTGGCGCTTAGCAGAAGCGATGCGGCTCCTACAGGATCGGCACAGCGGGGAGGGAAAGGTCCTTGCACTGAGGAAAATCTAATCAATCAGTTGCATTATCTGAATATCTATTTCTAATTTACTTTTCCTGATAAACCTTCAGATAGATTACCAAAAATCATACTATTAAGTTTAATAAAGAAATCAAATTGTTCACAAGTTTAACTCAATATTTTCTCGCAGTGCTAGACAGCCGTAACCGTGCAAATGTCGACTGCATGGCCCGAGCGCAAACAACATCCTGCTGCCCGTCCGGCGAAGTGGTGTCCCTGTCCGCTGGCCTCGTCCTTATCCACCTCCTCCTGCTCTTCTCCAGCTTCCTCGGCAGTTGTAAAAACACGTTTATGGCCTCTCTCCTCCTGGAGTGTCTCTGGCCGTGTGTCCACATCCCATATCCTCCCACATCTTGACTGCATGCCAAAAATACTGGCGTCTGAAGGGAGAGAAACGGAACTCGACTCAACTCAACCGAACTGAACCGAACTGCACTGCACTTCACTGTCACCTAGCGATTACCACGGGCAAGGACGAGTGGGTGGTGGCAGCAGTAGCAGCTTTACGATGTCCTCCCACATACACACACACAAACACACATGCTTGAAATTTAAGGATTGAGTGTGTAAGAATGTATGGCTGAGGGGGCGGCTGGCCACACAAATAAAGTCGCGTAATGGGCCTGTTACTAATTTTGTGGACATGTAAAAGTTGCAAGTCCCTCTGCCCCTCTTGCCCCCAAACAAGTGCCGTAAAATGCTGGCCAAACTGAAATTGAAATACACAAAAATTCCAAAATGTGTTTGTTAATAGAAAACGCCGTAGTTAAGGGGCACATCACGAGAACGGCGGTCATAAAAGATATATGAGTTCTAAAAAAGAGAACAAATCAATAAAACTGTCTGTCTTTGGGATGCAGCAATAGGTGATGTCTATGTTTGGCAGGGTTTAAATTTTAATTTGTAAGGTACAAGATGCAGTTTTACTTAACAAAAGAAAAGAAAATTTTAAGTTAATACGACTGTCATCCGTTGAAGGTTGCATCTAAGAAGAGAAAAAGATTACTATGAATGCTAATTGTTTGATATTTTTGGAGTAAAAGATAAGGTCACTCTTGCTCATTTAAATGAACTATCATAGCCACATAATTTGGGTGATATAAAATATTCTGTATTTAAATTGCATTTAAAACAAATTTAACAAGAAAGGAAACTGACTTTGGAAAGCCGAGTTTGATTATTGCCCAAAATGCATTAATTTCATTTCGGAAATCTTTTTTTAATGAAAATGTTGATTGATTTTTTTCTGTTTTAACGCTGTAACATAACCCCTTAAAAATTTTTCAATAAATAGAGTAGCTTTCTTTTTCCTACCGTACATGGCTAAATCAAATCGACTGTTGATGCAAAATAATGTGTGATATATAGGGTCGCAATGACTTCTTCTAACTAAAATTAGAATACCCTGCAATGATATTAAAAGCTGTCGAAATATATTTTTTCTAGGCATTATGTCAGGATTCATTGCTATTATAAATTTCAGAAGATAAATAACCAAAGTAGACCTGACATATAAGTATGACAACTTTAATTTCAAGTGTTTTTTGTCAAGGATCTCCAACTGGTAAATGGTAAATGGTGACTAGTGACTGCCATTTCTAGCTCTTTCTCGCTCTCCTAGCCTTCTCTCTCTCTCCCTCCCGCTGCAACCGAGTTTGCCTTGCATACGTTTAGGCGTTGGCGCTCTGGTAGCCCTGTGTTTATGTAGCTGTCACGGCCACGCCTTGTCGCAGTTGGCACTTTGCAAAACGCCCACGTTGCAGTTGCAGTTGCACTGGGATCCGCATTCGCATTCGCATTCGAAATCGCACTCGCACTCAACGCTTCGATTTTGCAGCTGTGGACAATAAATTTGCGCCCGCTCATTGTCAACTAAAATCAAAAACATAATTCAGAGATGCCGGCACACGAGCGCCAGAGACCGCAATGTTATGCCATGGGCGTCTGTCTGTGTGCGAGTGCCGGGCATGAAATTAACACAAATGCCAAAACAGCAGCAGCACCAAGTGGGCGTAACCCGGGGGGGGGCGAGCTAAGGACTCCGGGCAACGGATAACGGATAACGGACATTGGAGAACGGAGCACGGAGAAAGGACTTTGTAGCCGGAGTCCGTTTGCGTTCGCATTTAATGCATTCGCAGCTGCAAGAGCAGCCGCATCAGGCGAGGACCACAAATCGGCAAATCCATCTCAATGGGAGGATGCACATCCATTCAGGACTGCACTGTAGGAAAAAGGAATATTTCCAGGACTAGCATATGAACTCTAATGAAGAATAAACGAGAGAAATGAGATTTTTTGGGTTTTTCTAATGAATTGGGTTTATTTAGCCAGAACATTTTTATGGCACATCAAATTTAATAAATATATTATTATTGAGCTTTGAAAAAATTGAAGAACGATATTATTAAGTCAACATTTACCAGGTATTTAAAATGTAATCTTAAGTTCTTTTTTAAAAGTTACTTATTTTAAGTAACAGAAGTAATATTTTTCTACACAACAATAAATTCAAGATATTAAGTTTTTAAACAAGCCGACTGTGATTATGTTTCGATTAATCTTTAAGTTGTTTATATTATTTATTTACTACTTCTAGAAACTGAAAGTATTTACACATTACCTTCAATTTTAAAATGTATGTATTTACAATGCATTGTTTTCTTACCTTGTTTACCAGTCATTTATACAATCAAGAGATAAGCCAAAGATTGTTTCCCATACTTTCTAGTTATTTTGTTTCACTAATCAATGAATAAAAAATACGTAAGAGACTCGCTGATTGCAAAACAAATAATCAGGCGCTATACAATACCTTTCACGAATAACTTTCAACAGTCAGAAAGGAACTTAAACCTAAGCAAAAAGTACTACAACTACGAAGCTGAAGATCCTGTTTACCTTCCTTAAACTGTTCGCCTTATTGGAGTCTACTATGGCTAAGGGATCGTGTACATTGTAATCAAATGAAAATAGTTTTTGTAAGATTGCCAAAAACTTATATGAAGTGCCTCATTTTGAAAAGTTCTAACAAGTTATGGATCTATTAAGTCCAGGTAAGTAATAGAGCTCTCAGTTAGGATTCCAAGTGTACCAGATTTTACTGGCCTATTGCGAATGACTTCCGGTAGTCGGCCCTGCTGTTTACTCAGAGCAAATAGTAAATAGTAAATAGCAAATGGCAAATACTGATCGAAGAGCAGCCTTCAAATATTCAAGGCACCACGCCCGCCTAGTTAGGCCACCCCCTTGAAGCCTCGCAACCTCGAAACCTCGTAACCGCCCATCGCCCATTGCCCATCGCCCGGCACACACACTAACGACCCACATGACAACCACTAATCTGCACTTGTAGTGACATTATATGGACATTTGTAATTTCCGGTCGATGCCATTTTTATAACCCCGTTCAGAACGCATAAAGGAAAATTTGCAACAATGGGGCTTACAACAATAAGCCGCTGACCAGAAAAGAAAGGCCAGCGGAAAGGGGTTGGAAGCGTGTTTGGGGGTGCCAACTTTTGGGTCACACAAAAGGCGACAACTTCAGCTCGTTTACTATTAAAAAAGGCACACACACACACACCCTTTTGCCCCGCACACACACAAACACACTGGCAATTCGATTCTGTTTACGAGCTCACATAAAAATTTGAATTTTATTTCAAGCGGCCAGGAGTCAATGCCAGAATGTGTCCTCTAATGAGGCTAACCTTCCATGAAAAACGGGGTGGCATCTCACACATGCCGGAGTCCTAACCAAATATCCTGGAAAATGGAGGCATGCACAGTGGTGGCGCCCATAGGCCATAAATCAAAAAATCGAAGTCAAAATATTTAGGTAAAAAGTAACCAAATTAGCTGTTAAAAGTCAAACCTTTTCCAGCCCAAACCGGTTTTCGCTGGAAATCTAACGGTTCTTTCTAAAAATAGCATCAAAGTTGTGAACACATGTTCATTTGCAAGACAAAAATTGCATGCTTGCTTATTTTGTCATTCAAAGCCAAACTTCAAAGAGTTCAAACGTCGAGATAAGTGAACGGATTTTATTCATTTAAAATGGAATTTAAAGCTGAAGGTATTTACTTTAAGTCCATTTAGTAACAATAAACTAATATGTTTAATCGTTTTTGTGAAATAAATGTTGTAAAACCATGTTTTTTTGTTCATTTTGTGTGCGTCTTTTTCATGTTTACATAAACTTTTAGTTGTGACCCCCCACGCTCCCCCCAATGTGAGTATTATCAGTGTATTAACCAATGTTTTTAGATAGTGAAAAGGTTAAGTCTAGCTGCAAATAGTTGCAAATGGGCCTGTAATCTTCAATATACTAACACCGCCTTTATATTTTTAATGGCTAAAATCGCAACTCGAGTTGCTGCTTTTCCTTTGTTTTTGTAATGTTGCTTTTGTTCTCTTCATTTGTGATTGTGTTTGTGTTTTTATATCTTTTGCATATCGTTTTTATTTCTTTAATTTTTGTTATGTTTATAGGAGATTCATATAACTGTGTGTTCTCACGCATGCATATATTTAATCTTTGGTGCTCCGTATAAAGATATTAAATCGTTTAGACGTAAGCATACAAGAAAAATATCTAGGGTTTTAACAAACACCGATTTATTCAACAGGTTACTTTTAAGTTCCGATCCTTTTATTTCGGGTCAAAGGAAACTTCCTTGTAAACAAAAGTCGTTCCTATGTGAGCTATATGATATAGTCGCCCGATTTAAATAATTTTTACACAATATATTTAATATATTTTTCTAGATTTACTGTAAAAATTGCAAAGTGATATCTCCACTAGAAGTATTTATGGCCGCCGCTCCATACAACCCCGACCACTGTGGCATGGCACATTTGCTTAGCTTGGGAAAATGTTTAGCTTATTGCCTTATTAAGTTCATAAAACCTTCGAGTATTTAAAGGCAACTGCAAGTGCTTATGAAATTACGGCCGGCACACAGAGGCCACACCTGTGCTAGGCCGTAAAGCAATTAGCCAAATAGCAGCTCGAATTGCAGGCAGCCTCAGCCCATCCCTCCCCAGGCAATCTTCTGGATTTCCATTAAAAAGGAAATTGAAGTTTACAAGTTTCGTGCAGGCAAAACAATGAAGTTTCCTCACAGACCAACTACAGCAGGAAATACGCGTTGATGTGTGCAGATGCCAGAGGAATCTGTTAGGGGATAAACATGGGCTTAAATATAAAGAAGGTAAGCCTAGGGAAACTATTAAACAACAATTAAAATGACAGAAAATGTATTTAATGAGTGATACTTTTGTATCAACAAGGAACTTAGGTATTTAAAGAGATTAATTTATGTAAAGCCTGCTTGGTATTGTAGAAATATAGAGAGCGTTGTATAAATATTTGATTAAGTTATCCCTTACTTTACTTAGTTTAAAACAAGTTACTATATTATTACGAAGAAAACCATCAGAGATATATATAAAAATATCCAGACTCGACCCGTATTCCTAGCGCTTAAATTGTAAAAGAAAACTAATATCGATTTGTTTTAAAAAGCAACACAAATTTGATGAAGACACACACGCACAACCCGTATGCCAGGGTTCAGCCGGAGGACAAAGGACTTTTTGGCCGGATCGAAAGGTGTAAAAGTGTAAGGGCTGTAAGGGCCAGGGCTTAAACGCTTGCTTCATTTGGCCCAGGTGGAAAAGTCAATATTGCGGCTTTAGTTGGGAAATATTAACTGTCTCCGGATGGAAGGATACAGGAGTCTTGGCCAGGGCAAAAACCTCAACTATTTGCATACAATTTGTACAAAATAGAAAATAATCAAAGCAATGTGCAGCTGGCCGTGAAGGGGTGCCGATGGAGGATGGAGGCTACTTAGCAAACATCAACACCTGTTAAGGGTTACACTCGAGAACAAAGCTGCAAATTGGCTGCTGGTAAGTGCAGCTATGGCTAAGGGCAAGCCCACACCCTCAGCCACACACACACCCCCCTACACACACACACCACCCCATAAACAACAACAACAACAGCATCTAATCAATTTAACACAGAGAGAGGGATACCCACAGAGCTAGGACGGGGACGAAGGAAATTCTGCTGACCGCAGGCGATGGAAATGTTCCGGGCTCTGCTTGTTGCCAGGACGAACTCTGTGGACTCCGGCTGGCTCGGTTCGTAGCCCTTAACTTCATTATGAGATTTGTGTAATTGTTAACCAATTTACCGTTACGTTTTGCATGCCACAAGCCACAAGGCAACATCGGCCAATCGGCTGCTGCTGCTGCTGCTGCTGCTGTGGCAGCCAATGGCCCTTTTCACTGGCATCACGATAACACCCGTGATATATTGTCCAAATTATAATGCCGGAAATGTTATTAATTCAGAGCGTAACTCAATTCCTGGCCCCCCTAATTACAACGTTTCCACCGCAATGATGATGATGATCACCAGCACGACGATGATGATAATGCTCATTATGAGGGGCTGCAGGCAGCCATCAGCATTTACATTGCGTCAGTTTCAAAGATTCTAGACTCTGCTCAACGGTAGCCATGCAGAAATTATTCACATAGCGCATATATACACATCTCCGAGTGGGTATTTACATATTTTTGCCATTTACTATTTGGCCTGTCAGTGGCTGCAATTAAGCCAATTGTTCGTGAAGCCCAAGAAAGCAGGCATTAGCACACCGAAGGCTCTAGTATTTGACTGTTACTATATTTGGCTAATATAAGCCCAAACATATCTGAATATTAAACAAATTCCTAGTGCAATGGGGGAAATATTCCTCGAATCTATTTGATTTGCCCGATGGTAGCATTTAGGCAATTAAGAGATAATTAAAGGCAACGATTCCATGATTTACTTGTTAATTGTATGAATAGAACCTGAAGAATTATGTATTACCAAGAAATTAATTAAAACTTCAGTCTAGAGAATTATTCCCCAACCCTCTAATAAAAAATAAGGCCCCTAGCAGAATTACCTAAATACCTGTCCTCAAAAAAAAGGTATAAATATTCACCTCATGGATGAATATGTATCTCGGATCCATTAACGTGGCTTTTATAGTCGACTGCCCCCTGCTGCATTGTGCGATGGCAGCTGTGTTAGCCTAATTAAAAATGCCAAATGATGTCGCTGGCTGCCTGGCGGCTAAATGGAAAATTATTTGCATTTTGCATTGTTTCTCGGTTGGCAGCGGTGCTGACAACCGGCTAATGCCGCCGTGACAGTGTTCGCCGGGATTTGGCCCAGTTAGGATTACGCGAACGAACACCATTTCGTTTGGGGGACCTGAATTGGGATGACCACGTACGCGTCGGGTTCAAAAACCACTTTCGCTTATTGGAAAGGACGCGATGGGTGGAGAGGATGCAGCAGGATGCTTGGCAGCAAGGCGGCACGGCGCTGGTTTATTGATCGGCGGAATGCTTTTAAGACACGGCGCATAAAAATAATAATGATGCCGCGGCGTGGTGTCAAAGGGGCAGGCAGCTGCACATAGAAATAAATATTTATATGGACGGCATCTATAAATTGAATGGCGAAAGGGTTGCCACACGAGCGCCAGAAACTCAGGTGAGACAGGCAGGACTTATGGGCTTTGGCCGCCACACTCCACACCCCCTACGAACACTCGCACACACGGCATTTGGTCCTGGACATTTTTACGATGTGATTTCACATAACCACAACAGACGTGCAGACAAACAAGAGCTGGAGCCAGAGGAGGAGCAGGAGCAGGAGCTTGGAACAGAAGAAGCAGATCCAAAGGACGACATAAGTTGCAGACGCGCGTTGGTGATAAACTTTGAAATTGCCAGCACAGGACGAGGGGGGCGTCCCGGAATTTATTACCCTCCAGCGGCATCAGAGAGCTCACATTCAGGATACGAGTACGCCTCGCACACTCACACATCCTCCGAGGAGCACAAGCGGATTCTAATAAGCGAAATGCGCTGTCCTGCAACGGAATCAAACGGAAACGAAACGGAATTATGGGGCATTACCCAAGGAGCACCCTTAACCCTTGTCCCTTCCACACAGCCCCACACCCAGCGACAATCATCGGTTGTAAGCTATACTTGGCTTGATTTCGGTGCCACGCCAAGCATAACCAAGGCATTAATTTTCCACAGAAATCGCGCACACCCTGGAAAATATAGATGTCCTTCGCTGATTTTGCAAGTGTCAGCCCGAAGAGGGGCCGTGTCGCACTCCAGTTGATTTAATTCAATTCATGGACAGACAATGATTGCGTCAATTGCCGCATGTTTATCATTGTGACAGCCAAACTTGGCAGTCTCGTGGCCGAAATCCGCAATCCAGCCAAGAAGGCGGGCCAAGAAGGCGGGCCGCCACCGCCGCCAGAACGGAAATTGTGGAAATTGTGTGTAAGCGTATTAGTTTGGCCATTGTGCAATTGTTGTGCTGGATAAACCCTTTCTCCCTCAGTATGTGCTGGCTTCAAGAGAACAGAAGACACCAAATAAGGGTCAATCTGATCATGAAAGTTGTGCTTTAGTGACACATTTTGATTTGGATTTGGGGGAAAAATATATGGATTGTCATGTTTATATTAAAAAAGAATTTATTTGTATATATATTACGTTTTTTATATGTTGCATGATTATTAAGAGAGGTAAAATTGCATTAAGGATATTATAAATATTAATTAATACATTTTAAAGGAGACTAACTCGAGTAGGTTTTGTTTACATGTATTCTTAGTTAGCTCAGTTAGTTAGTTAGTTAGTTCTCAAATAAGCTCTATATAAGACAATCCATTTGATGATATAATTATAAATATATATCCAGAATGTTTAAAATTATTCTGGGGATATTTTCCTGCATCTTTCACCCTTCTTATCTTGGCATTTACACCCCTTTATCTTTTACCTGTAACTTCCTTACCTAATGACCACATTTCCGTGTCTGTCACACAATTTGTTTCTCGGTTGACCATACTGCCAATTAGGGGGTTTTCACATTTTCCTCCCCTCCTCTCAGTGGGTTGAGAGGGGTGTTCACATCACCCAGGGGTGCGATTCAGAGCAGGTTTTCAATTACACATAATGACTGCTGCACGGTCCGCACCAAGAACTGCAGTAAAATTTCAGCAAAACCCCTTTAGAAACCCACACACATGGCGAAGAAATTGGATTTGCGACTGGTGGCTTTGCTCAGACTTTTCTTTTTGGCCATTTTCCGTTTGCATTTGGCCCGTTTTCTTCTTTTTTCTTGTATTTTTATGTGCCTCCGCCCCGCCCCACCGTCCCGGCTCGTTGACTTTTATGAACTTATAAACAAGAGCCGGGGCACCGGCGGCAACCCTTTCGGCTCGGCCTGTTGCTGCCACAAGCTACTCCAGTGCTTATTATGTGGATTATTAGAGGGATTTACTTGCTGCCATGTACGAATTCATGTGCTCCAACTCGGATCCGGCTGCTGGCTGGCCCCGGCTCCCCGTCTCTGTGTTTTGGTGGCATCAATGACATAAATAAAAAGATTTCCAAAGGATTTGCCTGCGGGCCACCGCACCCAAGCCCACCCGAAGCAACCGAAAAACACACCCAAAAAACACCCCTGGCAGCCAAGACGAGAAGACAAGCCGAAAGTTTCTTTCTGTCCCGTTAAAATCCGTATGTCGCATTCGGAATCCGGATGCGGATCCAGAAGGTGTGTGCGGGTGTGATTTACACAGACGCCGGAAAGCAGGAGCCGGGAGCCATCAGCCGAGAGCTCTGCCCTGCCAAGTCGCCGATTGATAACCGGGCAGCGGCGTATGTGTAGACACTGTTGACTCAACTCAACTGGCCACTGATAAGCCACTTTGTTGTCCGGCGTAAACAATGACGTGTGCTGGACTTTCACTTGAAGTGGCCTGTTTGCCCGCCGGCAGCTGTCGTCCGTCCACACGGAGCTCCGCGGAGGTGGGAGAGCCAACTTGCCCGGCAATCATTGCTAGGTGAATGTACACCGACTAGGTTTGATTCTCGGAAGGGGTATATTTAATATTTGAGACACTTTTTTGGCAGAATATCATGTATGTATTATTGTGCGGTTGTGACACTGCTTTCATTACGTTGAGTATAGTTGCTTAGACTAAGACTGGCTTTACGTAATTGTAAAGGTAAACAAATGAAAATTTTGATTACAAAAAATAATACAACATTTTTAATTCTATAAATTGTTGAGAAAATAATAGAAACGATAACACTAACTAACCAGGAGTGATGAGTTAATAGTAGAGACTGTATTAACTATTATATAATTATATAAATAATCAATGTTTAATGAATATATTTATTATATTATCAGATCTATATTTAAACAAAAATATGACCTTCTACTAAGAATTAAATAAAGCGATGAAATATAATAAAATATAGTGTCATCATAATTATTGAAATGACATATAATAGATATAGCGTCATAATACCCTAAGAAATAATATATATTGAATGTCTGAAAGCCTTAGTCTATTTGGCTATAACGCATTATATTTAGAAATTGTATTTGTTATTACAATAAATATATATATAATAAAATTACAAATAAAATACAGAGCCAAAAGCCTTGATATTTCAAATTTCAATTTTTTACAATCCTTTTCCCGATTTTAAAAGCCTTAAAATAAATGTCTAAAAAAATGTAGTGTCATAATTTACTATCCAAATGATATATATGAAAATTAGTTACTTATGAAACAGAACTTCACAGAAAATCCTATAAATACATTTCAAAAGTAATTAATATGTAGAAAATTATTTGTATTAACATCTATTTAAAAACAATTTCTTGTATTACTATTAAATTAAATACAATATTAGTTACTTGTCAAAGAAAAAACAAATTGTCAAATACAGCACTTGTGTAATTTATTGAATAATAATTGATCGAATTTTAATGTATTGTTATTAACAAGTAGAAAACGAAACACATATTTTCTGATATCATTAAGCTTATATAGAAACTAAAAAACAAATCAAACCCATTTAATAAGTGTCATATTTCTGTTTAGGCTTTTCTGGCAGGGCATTCAATTCAATGGAATAACTTATCAGCCAGATGTTTGAGTTAGGGCTGCGATTAGCCCGAGTGATTATTGCTAGCCTATGGGCAGCCGCAGCAGCAGCTCATGAATGACTTAAAATCACTGGTTCGACTTAAAATCACATGTATAACCCAATTAAAGAGCATCAATTAGCATTGAAGTGTGTCAAAGGCAGAAATCAATTAAAATGGTATTTATTCAAAATGTCACTGAGTGTTTATTTTCAATTACAGCACAAATGTGAATATAAGGTAATAATTTCATTAAGGCTATGCCTGCAGTGTGATGTGTCAATCAAGGCGACAGGCGGCACTGGATGCAGTCAGGGGTAATGCTCGTAATTAATATGGGGAAATACGGGTGCCGCCTAAGCGGGATCGGAACTGGTGTGAGCACCCTGCAAGACCCTCAGTCGCGAGTAGACAATGTCCCAGTCGATGAAGGCGCCCAGGATGTGGCGCACATTACGGTCCGTGTCATCGTATCCTGTGCGTCCGTGAACCAGGCGCAGGTTGTCGAAGGTGAGCACGTCGCCGGGCGTGGTCTTGAAGCGGCACGAGTGCTCGTGGGCGAGGCGCACAAAGGTGGCCATGGCCTCGTACCAAGGTCGCACCTGCTCCAGGGGCACGCTAAAGTGGCTGTCGCGCTGCGGAATGCTGTGGTTAATCCGAACACAGCGTCCCTCTGAATCCAAGCTTAAGGAAATAAAAAGATGGTTTCCTTTCCTAGTTGAGATAAGACTTAAGAAGTACACTCACTTGATGACCGGTGCCCGCCATATGTTGTGGAAATGCAGGTCCCCATCATGTCCTATGTCCGCCCAATCTACAGGCGTCTGGCAGAGCACCCGAAACTGGTCCGGGTGGCGATCTCGCATGATCTCGGCCACGTAGAAGGCGTCGGCCAGTAGGTTGACCCCACCGGGCGAGGCGGACTGCTCCAAGGTGTGCAGCATGGTCACTCCGGGCAGGTACTCAAAGTAGGGCATATCCGTGTGCAGGGGCAGGGGCGCGGCCAGGTAGGCATAGTTGCTGGCTCCCGGCTGGGCTCGCACACTGAACTCCTCCCCGTAGGTGGTGCGCCGCATGAAGCCCATTCGGTTGGCCAGTCGCCGCAGGACGTCCATCTCCAGTGGGGCCTCCCGCACCAGGGCCACGCCGTAGACAGCCAAATGGTGGAGCCATTGCCGCAATGCCAGGTCGCTGGTTACCAGTTCCTGGAAGTAGAAGGTACGCCGGATGGCCTCAAAGTCCTGGCCGCTCCACAACTGCTGCTCGGGGCGATAGGACTCCCTTAGATACCGCTCGCGATTCGCTGCTGAGAAGTCCCGCTCCCTCAGCCAGCCATAGGGATACTGAGAGGCATGGCCATCGGACCAATCTATGTACAGGACCTGCTGCTGCAGATCCACACTCTGTCGCAGGACATGCACACTGGTGTCCAGGTTGTTCCACAGCTGGGGCAGGCGGCTCAGGGTCTGCGGCAGATAGCACTCCGGGCAGCGGCAGTTGTCACGCAGCCAAATGTCCGGGAACTGCATATCCTGGCGCTCGGGATCCGGCTCTGGGACTACCACTATGCTACTGGGAAGGTCCTGCTGCTGCTCCTGACGGTCCTGCTCCAGCTTGACAGGCGGCAGGCAGGCCAACTCTCGGCGGTCCGCTTGGAACATCTTGGCACTACCAACGATAAGGTCTTCCGATTGCGGAATGATTTCGGAATTCGGATCGGGAAGCGAGCAAACAGGTCACCCTCAGAGGGGTACGTGGCCATAGAGAGCTCCGCCTCTGATAGCTGCTCGCGTGATGTTCTACACTGGGAGAAGGGAATGGGTTATACGGGGTATTTCTGGGGAAAATATGAGATAATAAATATTAATTATTAATAAATGAACTCTTATAAACACCCTGAGAGTTTCCTTATAACTCTGATACACTTAATTCTGATTTGGTTCTAAATGATCTAAATGATCCCCTTCGATTTCTCTCCGTGTAGGCCTAGCCAAGCACTTATCAATCCTTTGTGAGCAGTGCAGATTGCCGTCGCAGCAGTTCCGAGCTGATTCCATCGCTCGGAAGCATCTCGGCATCTCTCCCCCTGGCTTTAAGCCCCCTGCCCTTGGCTGTGTGTGTAAAATTAAAAATGCAAAATTAATTTCTGCTCAAAACTGCAAGCGTTTGCAATTTTTGCATAATTGTTTGTCAGCCTCATCCGCCCATCTTCGACAGGCTGCGGCCCCACATCGCCGCCGCCACTTCGCCGATTTCCATTGTCTCCCTCCGCGGGAAATGGCGTCAATCATTGTTAGGCGCATTGATCACTTCATTCGAGCGGTCCCAGCCCACATGCCACTCCCAGTCCCAGTCCCGGTCGCACTCCTCCCAGCCAGTGTTGATTGCAATGCGAATATCCTGCCCGGCAGCGGGAAAAATCATAAACAATAACCATTTCATGCCGGGGAAAACAACAACAGTATCTGGTAACCAGCGTCTATATATGGCGCGATTTTTAATTATCACTTTCGCATTCGCATTTCGTGTATTGTCTGCCTCGGAACACGACTCGTATCTATCCATCTATGGCGGCTCTGGCTCTGAATCTCTATCTGCCGCGGCGGCACTGCCATATTCCATATTCCACATTCATTTCCATTTTCATCGGAGGCGGGCCTTTTACGCCTCGAACAAAGAAAGCGAACCGAACAATCCATCGAATGCTCAGCTTTTAGTGAAGATTCTTCTCTTAGGAAAAGGGTATTGAAAAAGGGGTAGCTCAATGGGCTTACTAGGGTTGTAGGAAATCGAGAAACAAGATTTTTATAGTGGAAACAGCTATAGATTTTCATAAATATTTAGATGATGAAATTGTAGTTGACATTATTTATTGTCAATATCTGATATTTGTTATTTAGGAAAGGGGAATATATATCTTTCAAAAGCTATTTGTATGAGGAGTTATGGGTGGATACTTATTTATTATCAATTCATCTACAATTCTATAGATATAAAAATTATTAAACCTCCTTTACCTCCCAAAAAGAGCATCAAACATTCGTCTCATAAAAAATCCCCCAACAACTTGCTACATTTAATGCATTGTTGGGGGTGTGGACCCAGTTCCCCCAGCAGAACTTTATTGTTTTCAATTAAAAACACTCACAGCCCATTCAGCTAACGAATCCATTCGCTCGGCTGTTGCCAGGACCTCCTCCATTCATAGGCCCGAAAGGCAGCAGCGAAAGGCAGCAGCGCCGTGACACAATTGCAGATGCAAGTGAAACGTAATGAGGTGTGATGAAATGCATTCAAGTGACAGTTTCTTCCCGCTCCCCCGCCCACATGCACTTAGCAGTAATCACGGAGCAACAATAGTGAAAAATATATCGATGAATATGCTGAGCAGGGAATAGGCAGCAGTCATAAACACAGACAAAGCTCTTTTTCAAATGTGATCTATGCAACCTGACTTTGATCTCTGCCAGGCAGCATCTTAAATTGCATTTAAATGAATTAAAAAACACACCATTTAGTGTAATTTATATTGAAACCCAATCAAAACCCACCGCAAATTATGCAAAGCATCGAGAGTGCGGCAACGAAAGTGCAACACTTACGTAAATTAAACGAAAGCCACAGCAACCGCAGGATATGCCAGGGAAAACAAAACAATGCCGGAACCGAAATTGGTTTATTTATTTTGAACGCCCATCAAACACGGCAAATAAATCAGTTCCAAGGCTCGTTTCAGCGCTGAAATATTCATAAAGCCAAAAAACCGGAATCGAGCAGGTGAGTGAACCTGGCCGGGAGTGGGGCCTAACAAAGCCAGCGCCACAATGGCCAACGCTTTGTGCCTAATTAGCCTCGTGGGCAGGTACACATTTTGGATTTAGCATTTCGCATTCCCCATTCCCCATTTAGGATTTGGTGCTCGGGATTTGGCCTTTTCGGGGACGGGCAGTAGCCATGACAATGCTGCGAAGGGAACGCATAATTAGGCTGAAATGCCGCCGACTGAGAATGGCCACAAATTGGTCTTGGGCGTATTGTGTTTCCGTCCATTCCAAGAAATCCTAGAGTGTCCCTCAAATCCTGGCTCGACAAAAAAGTGGCCACAATGCCCAAAAAATGGCCAACTTCGAGGTGGGCCGGAGCAAAGTGCAGTAAGTAGCTCTGGGGCCACTGTGGGACGCATAAATAAATGTGCCCACAAAATCCGTAAATATGATTAAGTGCCAAATTTATTTACAGCTCCCCGGTTGCCTTTAAAAAAGAGGCGAGCAGCCGACAAAAAAAAAAACGCAGGCGAAGAGCCCCGAGGGCAAACGGAGCAGAAAGCCGGGTATGCGGCGGTGGTGGAAGTGGTAGCTGGAATCAGACTTGGAGTTGGAATTGGAGTCGTTCCTGCCATGGCAGGTGGGCTTCTGGCCAACTCGATTACAATTACGTGCGCTAATTGCACTTTAAACGCGTCCGAGCTTGCCATCCATCCGTCGCTCGGTTTGTTCGCTGCCCGCACAATTCCGCCTTCCATTTTTATGGCATTTCCTTTGGTCCAACTTACAACTACATAAATTTGCAAACATGATGTCCTTGCGCTGCACTGCCAAGCCTCGGTCTTTCCCTCCTCGCCGTGACCGTGACTATTCCGGCTCTGGTATTGTAATATCCTGCTGTCGCTCCTGCTCCTGCTGCTGCTCCTGCTCCTGCTGCTGCCACAACCACCAAGTCATCGTCACCGTCACCGTTGCTGCCGTAACTCAAAGTGGCGCTAAATTTAGTTTAATTCACACACACCACAGTGGCATAAAAGGTGGCATTTCCACTTGAAAGGTATCCTTGGGTTGGAAACTAATTGGAAATATATCTAATGATGTTCAGTCAATTATTTTTAAAGCCGTTATTTATTGAAGTTAAGATTGTGTTGCATGATTTTAAATAAATTTAAGAAAGGGGTTTCTGGGATGTTAAATTAACAAACTAATTATATTACAATTTATAGGAGTACTTGCTTTTTTGGACCTATATTTGAAAGCTTTATTTAACTTTAAAAGTTGCATTTATTATTAAAAAAAAATATATTCAAAAAGAAACCTCCACTCATTAAGCAAAATTATTTTGTAAAACTGTTTCAAAAAAGCCACCTTTATAACATCATTACCCAAAGCTGAACGTGAAAAGTATATAAGTTCGAAATTCTTGGTATATGCAAACAACAACTGCATCTTTACTTGATCAAGATCCCTATATAATTTCTGAGATACTATAGGTATTCCACATTTAATAAATAGATACATAAATTTATGAATTATTAATTTAAATTTTATTTAATTTCGCTTAATCATTAAACCTTAATTCAATTAGCGGCAGCAAACCCACTGTGCTCGCTGCTGGCGAAACAAATGCGAATCTGTCTTCTTGGTCGGCAGCAAGTGGCCCTTATAATGGGCCAAGGCGTAAGTCCATGTCTGCTGCTGCTGCCTGTTCGTTCACCTGGCTGACTTTCAGCCCGGGCCCCCCTTCGCGCACTCACCTGCAGCCGCTCGGTGGCAGTCGGTTCTTTTGCTCATTTACACCTTTTATTACGTATGCGTGCGTCGGGGCAAAAGCAAAGTTTGCAGTTTAGTTTGCCATTAACGTGGCCATAAGCGCTGGCCAGCCAGGCAGCACTTCTCCGGTCTCCTCCAGGAGTACATGCCACCTGCTTGCCATTCATATGCAAAATAGCTCTAGCGAGGTGTGCCTCGAGAGTTGTGTGCCAGAGAGGGTCCTGCCCTCGTGGAAGTTTGCTAGTAAGCCTGGCTAAATCAAAGACTCTCCAGCACGCTCACGGCTCAATGCATTGTAATTGCAAGGGAGTGTGTGTGGGAGCGAGTGTGTTGTCAAAACTGAAGTTCCGAGAGTCGTCTTTCCCTTAACAGCAAATGTGCACTGAAGAAAATTAGAGCTAGTTGCTTAAAGTTGTACTTAACTAAATAGGAGCGTCGGAAAAAAGAGGATTTAATTTATTATTAGTACGTAAGCCATTTTGATTTGTTTTCTAGAAGCTTTGCCTTTTTGTATTTTTCTCCGAAACATAATTAAATAAAACATCTTTAAGAAATTTTATATTTCAATACTTTCAATAAATACTTCATGCATTCGTTATGATATTAAGATACTATTCAACAAACAATAAAGCTAATTTTGGGAAACCGAAGCTTTTTCAGGAAAATCGATCATAAGCGTGAGTTCCAAACTGTCTTTTCACCGCTTTTCTGTGGTGGTTTTCAATAGGATAAAAAAAAAACTGTATAAACATTTAAAAGATTCAAATTCGTACGATTTTTTGACAATGAATAAATTGAGATTTTAATTGCGACTTGGAAAATACATGACTTTTGGCAATCCTTCGCTTGTCGGTCATTAAATTCTCTCAAAAAATTTTTAAATCATTTATTTTTAAAACCATATTTAAAAACCATACATAAACCTCCTCCTCTTCGTACCCAAAGTCTTTTCTGTGATAGTTTTTACTAGGTAAATAAATCTTTACATAGGGCAAAATAATTTAACAAACTAAAAATTTAAAATAAAAATTAAATTCTAAGATAATAAATATTTTATATATTTTTTTTTACAGTTGTGTTTTTTAATTTGTTCCAATATTTAATTATTTATTAATTAAGAATTTAATGGGTTCGCCTATAGGAGAACAGAGAGAACCAGAAGCTGATAAGCTTACTGTTAGAATAAGTCATAATAGTTTAAAATTACGCTTAGATGGCTTTCTCTATTAATTCGCTGGATCGATCCTTAAGAATTAAATTTTAACTACTGCAAGGGTATAGAAACTGCCCTCTTTCCAGGATCATTTTGTAGAGAAAAAAGTTTAAGTATGCTAAGAAAACATCAATTTTTGGTTTTCCAGTTTTTATTGCTTATTAAATCAGACTATTAACAAAACATTTTATACTTATAAAGTCATTTATCTGAAGCCCTTTCTTTTACAGATCTTAACTATTATTATTTCTTTTATTTCTCTCTGTGCTTCTTTAAAAAGTATGACATGTGTGTGTGGGAGTGTGCGTTGGCTTGCGGGCAAAAGTTTTTAATGTGAAAAGTGCAAAGGAGAGTGCAACCCTCATGCACGAGGCATGTCACTGCCTCGCCGCCTGCCTAAGGAGCGCCGGTCCACACACACACACACGCAGCTCTCACGACCCCCTTTTTGGGCCACGGCCCGCCACTGTCACTGCATTTTAATTTACTGCATACCTTGAGGCGCCATTCGCCTGCGCTCGCATGCCAAGTGGCAAAGTCCAATGTACGCTCCTCCGGAGACGAAGCTGACTTGTTGCCTTCGCCCAGATACACCCTCCCACACACACACAGATACCCTCCAACCCCCCTGGATACATCCAACCCTCGGCGGCTGTGACAAAGTGGCGCTGCGTTTTGCATTTTACTGCAAATTAAAGGATTTCTTTTGCCTTTTCGAGTTGACAACTTAAGATACTTAGGCATAAAAAGCCTGTCATACATGTCTGCCCTGCCCTCATGAGTGTGGCGTGGTGTGTGTTGTGTGTGTGTGCGTAAAGAGAATTAAGTGCAGTGCGCTTTGTTGAGAATCACTCGAAACAAAGCCACACGATGCTGCGGGTCTGCTACCCTTTTTCACCCCTCTTTCAATGCCTGTATCCAGGCCCCTGCCCTGCCCCTCCCTGGCTGCTGACATGCGGGGTCGTCCTGTCAATCCTCCCTCGCCCATTTGCCGATTTTCCGCACCTTTCTCGCCTGCGTCCATTTTATTATTTTGCCTTGATTATTATTTTCCATTTGCGCAAAATTAAAATACGGCAACAACAATGACAACACCATTTTTTCGGGTGCAAAAAGTACACAAAAAGTACAAGGGAACATAGAAAAATTGCAAGCTCCATTCAACCGCAATACTGTGGAGGGAGACGGGAGGCAGGAGGCACAATTCAGGAGGCAGGAGGCAGGATTCAGCAGGCAGGAGGAGCTGGATGCATGAATAATGTGAAACTGAAAACTTTTCATCAAAAATCAGCCAAGGGCTAAAACTGGACGTGAAACAGGCACAGAAGCAGCAGCAGCTCCATCTCTCCCTGTTGCTCTCTCCCTGGATAGTCCTCCCTGTGTCCTGGCAGATAGGGAAAAAAGGAACTCTGACAGGATGCCATGAAAAGCTCGCTTTGGTGTGACAAATCAAAGACTAACACTGAGCGCTTTGGTTAGAGCACAAAACGCACGCTCGGATGACTGGCAGTCCCTCGAAACGGAGAGTGAGATAGGGATATGCCAGCAGAAAGAGATGGAGAATGTGGGGGGGGCACTAAGAGAGCAGGAGCTGGACAGATCGGACCCAACTGGGCGGTCGCAGTTGAAAGGCTCTGACAGCCGCAGTTGCTTAATGGCAAAGCCAGGCCGGGAAAGTCCTTAAGAATATAAAAAACAAATATGTTTTGATCACTTTAACGATGTATGAGGGAATATCTGAGATAAGAAGAAGAAATTATTGTAGATAAAAACATATAAGATAGAATATGCCTTAAAACAACACCGATATGATAGAGTCGTCAGATTTTTAATAAAATAAAACAGGTAGCTTAAGGCCTTCAGCTGCTATAGCTAATCAAAAATGTTATTTACGCGTTATTTCAAACAAAACATAATAAAATAAAACAGGTATAAAAAACGATAAGTTATCGCCAGTAAAAGTAACTTTTAAACTTCAATTCAATTTTCAAAAGACAATAATTTACCGCCAAATATGAGTTAATATGAGTTTATCGCAAAATGAAAATTCGAGTTTAAGAAGTCGTTATAACTACCCGAACTGAAATAAATGCATTTTGCCTTAGTTATGATCACATTCAAAATCGATCTCTGATCCAATTTCTAGCTTCAAGGGTGTAAACACTTTAACCTCTCGGTGTGAGCTTTCTTTCTTGTTATTTAGCTTGATCTATAAACCATACAATTTATTTTAAAGTTCCTTAACAAAGCCGGAATTTAGTGAAAACCAAACTGCATTTAGCTGGCAAAACATATCTATTTTCGATATCAATTCCCTTTTTAATTGATTGACTTTCGCACATTTGCACTGCTGCTCGCACTCCTCGCTCTCTGCCATCGAAAAAGCCCCACTCGATGGGTCGGAATACCCGGCGAAAGAGTTATTTCAATTTGCTGTGTTTAAGGATACTCGCTCCTTTTGATACCGCATTTGCGAATAAAATACAACGGGAGTCCCTTTTTTCTCTCTAATCAGAGCGCGCGCCTGCAAACAATGGCCATCCCGCCCAAACCTAACCCGAACCCACTCGCAACTCGGCAGCCTGGCAGCCCGGCAGCCTGGCATCCTGGCATCCTGGCAGCAAGGATTGTAATGAAAAAGGGGCAGCAACTCGCTGCTGCTTGTTGCTTTTGGCATTGTTCTTGCTGTTCTTGCTGCGGCATGGCTCTACTTTTATGCACATGCAATTCTTTATATTTTTGCCATATATTTTTCTGTGCACAAATTTATTTGCGGCTGCAATTCCAATTCCCCGTTTGCCAGGACGTCGCAGGACGACTCGGTCGGTACTCCCGGTTATTGTTGCGGCTGCAGCTTTGGTTAATGCTCCGCTTCTGCGGGGGATGTGGCACCGGCGGTTGGGCCATGGTAGTGGGTCCGGGAATCGGCTTTAAGTGAAACACAGGATTGCAGGATTCCAATTTGTCATTGGTCTTAAAGCGTGTGACAGGAAGCAAAAGCCTCTTACCCCCGAGCCAATGCCAGTGCCAGTGCCACTGCCACCGACTGTGTTAATTGTTTCTGTTAAGTTTTTAATAACTCCGGGCAGGCAGGCTGGCAGCGCCCATCAGTCTCATTATTTATTTGTAATTTAATAAACAACAAGTTGATGGCTGATGGCTGGCAAGCGTTTCCCCCCATAGCTCTAGCACTTAACCCCTTTCTATCAATTGCCGTGGGGGCCAGAATGGCAGCCAGGCAGGCCAGGCCAGGCCAGGCAGCCATCGTCATCTCGGCTTCGACACGTTAACGGGTTTCCTGACTATTATTTGGCAGCAATTTATTTTATGTGAAAAGTTTGTCAAGCTGCCTCCTCCGAAGATTTTTATGGAGGTCTGTGGGCGAGGCACCGAGATCGCAGATCGCTTCAACTTTGCCCGCGGCGTCAGCTTGAATTTTATTGCCATCGTGCATATTTTAATGAGGCATTAAAGCCTCGACTCGACTCGACTCTACTCTGCTCTGATTTCCCCCCGACTAACGTATACCCGTAATTTATGAGCAACTAAATATTTACAGGCGGAGGAGGCAGGCTCTGGGGTGTGTGTTTGACTTTTGCCGGCCCAGTGTTTGGCTGCGTTTGCCGTTTTTAACACTCGATTACTTTAAATGCCATCGCACCCCACTTCCGCTTCCGCTCCTCGGCATTTGACTTTGCCTGTCAATATTTGCTTTTGGCTTAACTAGCACATACATAGTGGCTTTGCGTTTAGGTTTAGGGGTGCCGGAGAGAACCCCACATCAGCATATTCGGCGAGAGTCTCGTTGGCTCTGTTTGCCCAGCTTCTCCTTATGTAATGAGTATTTGGTTACACAAGTCTTTGAGCTGACCCTTCCACATTACTCTAGCTGGTCCGCTTATTGAATGAACGCTTAAATTACTAAGCAAATGACTCATTTATCAACTGCAGCTCGGCGCTTGGTGCTCGGGATTAGCATGGCCTGTCAGCAGGACACTCCGTCCTACCCGGTGGAGATTTCATTAAAAATGATTTAAAGGAACCAAGCTCGGCAGCGAATAAATTAAAATACTTTGGCATCCGGCAATGATTGCCAGTCTGATGCACTGATGCAGCCATTGCATTCGAATGTCAGTTCAATTAACTCGTTGGCAGTTGCATAATTACGTTTAGCAGCCAATAAATGAAAGGGATATACGATTTTTAGGCTTTTAAATATAATTAAAGGCAAGTATTTAAGTTCCATGCGTGCTTAATTTATAGATTTAAATATAAAACGTGATTAAGCAAAATATGTATTATCATTACGACTTTAAGGTAGCAATACTTTATTTGCAAATAGAGTTAAGAAAAAAAAACCTCTCCAGATGAAGCTCATTTTCCCAACTACAGCTCTTTTCCCGGAGCCTGGAGGTTCCTAGAAAAGCAAACAAATATTAAGTTTATGTTTAACGTTTACAATAACTTTTAAGGTACAAAGACAGATAAACAATAATGACTATACCCCCAAAGAAATCTCTGTGAAAGCGCTTTTTCGCCGTCAAATTTATGAATGTTTGCATTATGCGTTTAATGTCGCTTGATTTACATTAGTTTGTGCAGCGAGAAAAATTGAATTTTCCCAGCTTTCCACTGAAAATGACACAAAAAAATAAGGACATACAAGACCGAAGGGAAAACCGCGCTGAACGTGCCGCCCCAGGAGCAGACGCAATATGCAAATAATCTGCAAATTTATAGGCTTTTGCCCCGGGACTCGTTGCCACAGCTGCGACCTGGCCGGCATAAGTCCTTGAGTGGCATTCGGCTAAGCCAGGTTATTATCTTTTATGAACTGAACTTCCGTTTTGATTGGTTTAATGCTGTTGCGGATTGCTTAGCGCTTGCGGGGGCCCCGAATGATTGATGCCTGCCCGGCGATGTCTCAGGGAAAACATGAGCCCGAAATCTTGACATTTCTGGGGGAGCAAAAAAGAAAAGTACAAGTATAGGAAATCCAACTCCCATGTTCATGTGGAAAAACCCATTAAAACACTTGAGCCTGGCAGACGCGACGCGGCATGTGCTCTCCAGAGCAACAACAGCAGCAGCAACCAGAATGCATTTCCGTTAATAGTGAAGGCGGCTTTGAAGGCAGCCACACAACACTCAGACGCAGCGGCACTTGTTGGGTTACCCTTAAACCTTCAAGACCCCAACCCTCTGCCGTCACAGGACCTTCCCCCGTTTCAGGGGACATAAAATGTTATTGATATTGCAATTTTTAGCATTTTGTAATTGAGGCAAAAGTCGGCTGCCTATCGCAGCCATCAATTGTCTGCCAGATACCAAGCCGAACCTGCTGCTCCTCTGCGGGGCGGGATAACTGTCTAAATGACACTTGAGCATGTGTTTAAACATGCCAAGCACTTGGCCCACTCAAACTATGCGGCAAGGAGCAGTGAGGAGCAGTGGCAACGTCAAAACACTCGAAAGAAATAAAGGAAACTGTTAGAAACTAATACCTTTCTTTGGAAACATTTTGCTTAGGATGTTGCCAGGATTAATTAATTTTTTAGTAACTTTCCAACCGAAAATAATTCTTTAAGTAAAATGCTTTCTGGCTTCAACATCAGTGAACTTCTCCCAGTGCACCGCACGGGTTGACACTTTACTCGCTGGCATCAAAGTTCATGGGTGTCGAGCCAAGCAGAAAAGGAAACGGGGGTTGAAGTGAAGGGGAACCCCCCTGTCGATGCGCTGATAAGTCCCCCTATCCCCGCATTCCAACCCAGGCCAGTCTTCATGTGAGCATCCCTCTGAAGTTGGCCCGAACGCATCTTGTCTCGTCTCGAGAACGAAGGCGAGTGCCAATGTTGCCAATGTTGTTGGGTAAACTCATAATTGGAATTAATTATGCATTCGCACTTTGCGGCCAACTTTTCAAGTGGCTGGGAGTGGTTAGCAGGAGTCAGTTAGCCGGGTCCTTTCCCGGTATCGGTGTGTGTGTGTGTGAGTGTCGTGCTCCTTTAATTGTCCAAAGAGAACAGAGTCTCGGAACGGGTATCCAGATACATATCCAAGAAACTGGCGACGTCGGCAAGGGTTAAGTGCAAATTGCAGTTATCGTAAGTATTTCTTATACTTACTTTGGGCTAAGCATTGTCCTGGAATGAAAGGATGTTCTAGGGCGCCCCGAATTAGAGTAAAGTTCTGTAACTTTAAGGGACTCTAGCGACTTTAATGAGTATTCATTGAACAGGAATATTTAGCATTGGAATATATTTTATTTGGTATAAATTCCCATCGATTTTCGCTTTAATAAACTTCCCAGTTCATTTTATTAAAAACCTTTTAGAAAGCAAAGTTATATACTCTGTTCTTCCAGGACTTCACCTGGACCTCGTTCAAATCTCGAAGGCAACCGACTCGGGGAACATCCCCATTTAGCAATTCTCGGCTGGAAGCCATTCTAATTTAAGTTAGCCCATTTATCTTATGGCTTTCCTCTTTGTGCGCACTTTTTTCTGTTTGCCTCGGTGTCCCAGTCTACCTCCCTTAAGCAGTCCAATTTGTTGCTCCTTTATGGCTACTTATATTCCATGTCCTGCCCACACCTGAGCCCAATAATTACTGTGTGCCCGTGCCCGTGCCCGTGCTAGAGCCTGTGCTCGGCTTTGGCTCGCTTTTTTACATGCTCGCCTGCCTGCCAGCTGCCTTGTCCCATTGTCCCGGCCTTGGTTTGCATTGCGGATTTGGCCTTTCTTGTTCCCATTTGCGGCGGAATGGTTTGAATGCATAAAGGGAACGCTCAAGATGTTGGGAATTAATTAAAATTTGACAGCTAATAAAACGCAATCACGGCCCAGAGACACTAAGAGGGAGACACGGAGGGGGATGGCTCCCACAATGGCCATTTAAGTTGCGAATTGCGGACAATTGCACGCTTCATTTCGCCTGTGTTCGCCTGTTTTGACAAGCCATCGAAATCGAGTCACAAAAGACACTGATGACAGCGAGAGACCCGCACCGAAAATGACAAAAGCCTGTCGCAAATCGCAAATCGCAGGCTGTAAGTCGCAAATGCTGAGTTCCAGCTCGTGGGGCAAAAGGCACGGAGAAAAACTGGAAGGTTTTAAGTTATAAGGCTCACAGAAACTATGCCTTTACCAGCATATTAATTCAGTAAAGTGTTAATAAAAAATTAAATCACACAAATGTTTCTGTTACAGTGTAATACTCTCGCAAATAATATTTTCTTTCAGTGCCCCAAATGCCGGACAATGGCGGGCAGCTGGCATGGCCGGAAACGCTGCGACACGAGGGGACTCCCTGGGCCTCGTCGCGTGTCATGAGCAAACAAGATAATGTTACAGCAGTCATCGCAAATCGAGCGCAGAAGGAGACAGGAGAAAGGAGCGGAAGGACCAGGGACACTCGGCATCCGCTGGCATTCGGTTTTGGCAGTTTACTATACCACCGTCCACTCCTTCCCCCGCCGGCCATTTGTACAAAAATGCAAATGAAAAGTCTCAGCTTACGGGCAGCAAGGAGCTGGTCTGGCCAGTGGAAGTGGAAGCCGAAATGGAGCCGGAGCCGGAGACGGAGACGGAGGCGGAGACCGGGAGCTGGGCTTAATGAAAATGCTGGCACGGGACACAACAGGCTGCCAAGTGGCCGGTGTCCTTTGCTGGTCTCCGTAGGCTGGGCCATGATTGATCGTTGGCATCAATTTCCCCAGAAATGTTATTGCCATGCGTTCGACAGTGGGTCGATTGACGGTCAGGTCAGGTCACCACCAGCGAGGGCTTTAATTATGCCTTTAAGCCCTTAGCACTTCCAGTGCACTTGGACTTTGGGCTTATTGAATTTTTCACAAATATCAGCCAAGCGGAGGCAAAAGGGCAATCATTAAATATTATAAACAGCTTGGAAAACGATTTATCAGAATGCCCTGAAGGCTTCTGGCCAGGCTTCTTAGTCCTTTGGCGTTTTCATTTATGAAAATGTCTGAAACATGTTTCGCTTGCGCAAACAGAATGCGAGTGCGAGTATGCAATAAAATTCCATTACAGCAATGGCCCGACTTAAAAAACTTGGCCGAAAAAAGGAGAAGGCTCGGATGGTAGGATGAAATTTTGTTGCAGTCGCTGGGAGCAGTAACAGGAGCAGGAGCAGGAGCAGTAGATGGAGCTGAAGCACCAGCAAGTGTATTAAAAGCCCGCAGACATTTCGCCTTTACGTGAGTGCATTGCATCGCCTGTGGGTGTGTATGTGTGGCAAGGTCCTTGCATATTTTATGAAACTTGGCAAAGCATTTAACAACACATGCACACCCACAGGCAGAGGCAAACTCATTACTTGAATTTATTTAGCACTTAAACCAAATGTTTCATTCGCCTCAGCCGGCTGATTTGGTGCTCTCATCTATCCCCACCGCCCTCATCAGTCCCTGCACTTCTTCGCACTCTGGACTCCACTTGACGGAGTTTGGACTTGCAACTCCTCAAGTCCTTCTCCTGCCTCTTCAAGATCTCGCGGCACGAGCAGAATTCCGAACACTGTGTTGGTTGGGTGGTGGATCTCACAGCCTGAACGGCTTTAATCAGTCTCAGGAGCATAGTTTTCCTCTGATCTTCGGGGGGTTGGGTGCAGGGATTGGCCTCGTCATGGACAAACCCACAGCGAGTGCAGACATCCGCCATTGTGTTGACCAGAAGCTCGTTCTTGGCACAGGCTTCGATGGAACCGCTGGACAGGATCGCACTGCTGGCCGTGGGCGATGGACCGCAGCAAGGCGGATCTACTTTGACGCCACATTTTGGACACTTTTCTGTGCAGGAATCCTGGTATTCGTTCTCCTCCTCCAAAGCCTTGTCCTGCTCGTCCTCTGAATACTCTGAATAGTATTTGATAACCTGCTGCTCACGGCACGTCTTCCGGGGCGCGTAGTACAACTGATTGATGGGTCTCAGGAGGTGTTTCTCCCTTTTTTTGGTTGATTGCCTTGAGAGTTTCTTTGGCGGAGGTGGCTCGAATAGACTCTCCGACTGCTTCTCCACCAGCTTGACCTTCGAATCGACCTTACCCCGACGGGCCTTCGCCATCATCCGTTCGCGCTCCACGGCCTGAAAGTTGAGGTAGACTTTAGTGGGCCGAACACCCTCTCATTCATCGGCAGAAAACTTACCTGGAACCGAACCTTATGTTCCTTCATCATCTTCATGAGGTTCGTTACCGAGTAGCGCTCTTCGACTGTGCGCAGATCCTCTTCCTCCTCGGGCTCCACTTCCCACATGGTGTTAGAGCTGGTAAAGGACATGGTGGCGGAATTGTCACTGGCCGGGAGAAGGCGGCGCAGGCGTTCATCCCATTTCTCCCTCTTCGCCCGCTCGGCCTTCAGCTCCTGCGCGATGAGCTTCTGCATCGTACCATCCATATCATTAGCGGTTCCGTAGGACCGTGCCTCGACGTTGTCCTCTGGTTGGCTCTGAGTGCCGAAAAGAAATGGCCACCTAGTCATCCGATTCCGATACCAAAACCTGAGGTTCCGGAGCTGATCCGATTTGGATTGCTTCTTGGTATCTTGCTCGCGGCCTTCCCGACTAGTGCCCGCGTTTTTGGGGGCCATGATCTGGGCGCTCCGAATGGTCTTCAGGTAGGCCAGGTACTTGTCGGTCAGCAGCCGCTTCACATCCGGCTTGCTGATGCCGCCGGCCAGCAGTTCGCTGTGGAGATCCTTTAGGTTGCCCCACATGTAGTGATTCCCCACCGCGTTCATCAGCCCCTGGACGTCGGGCACGTCGTCGAGGATGTAGTTCGTTTCAATGACGTCCTTGAGAAAGAATTGGATTTGTCTGTACTTGTCATCCGACTGCAAGTTTTTTATGCTGTACTTGCCAGGAACGAGTGAGTCTTTCTTATGGTCGAATCCCACGAAGACTTTCGTCTCGCTTCTGCCTTCTGATCGACTATGACCAAGCTGTGGCAGAAGATCCTGGTTGATATTTTGTTCATTCTGATCTAGAGCACGAGAGGCCTCCTGACGTTGATCTTGGCTAGTCTTATTTGTATCTTGAGCATTACTTTGACCATCGGTGCTAACGGGACTTGTGCTAGCCTTATTTACATCTTGATCGATAGTTTGATCATCTTCTTTAACGCCAACCGAAAAACTTATTTTCGTGCCAGTTTTAATTTTATCCTGATCGATAGTTTCTTCCGCTTTCAATTTAACTTCCTCGGGGACAATTTGACTTAAGTTTCGTTCGGAAAATTGATCACCTTTTATAAATCTAAGGGGGCCGGCATTATTTATATCCTGCTTGTATTCATATTTCTTTTCATATCCATTGGGAACACGCATTGCATTGCCAGATTCATTTACTTTTTGATCGCCGAGTTGATGATCTGCATCAATGCCTAATTTAGCACTACCTTCTTTACTACCTTCATTACTCATTATCAGTTCATTACTTCGGATGACTGCCAGTTCATTACTGTATACCACTTTCGGATTATTACTTTGGACCACTGATTCATCAGTGCCCCTAGACCATCGCGTTGACCTTTTTCGAGATGTGTCCGCATTCAAACTCCTCCTACCGGACACCGCCGGTGCGCTGGCAACGGCGCGAGCGGAGATTCTGGACGATCTCCTCGGTCGATAGCTACCGAGCAAGCTATTCCTGTTCGAATTTCGCTTCAGACTCGGATTAGGGAATTCCAGGGGCTGTTTAGACGTTGGATGCTTTGACTTGCTAGCTGCAGGGTGCAGACCCAAACCTAAGATGGATTTGCGAATGGCTTTTCGGGTGGGTCGACTTTCCATGATTATTTCATTCACCGATTCGCTGAAGGAGGCGACTGTGTCCGGGTCAAGGACCTGGTCGGACACGCTCTTCTCGTACAACTGTTTCCGCTTCATCAGCTTATTCACCATGATATCGGTGCCGTCATCCGAGGGCTGGTTACTCACCCACCTTTTTCTCTTAAGACGGATCCTTTTGAGTCTGCTGTTCCTGGTGCCAGGAGCTAGGAGATCAGAGCTGTCCCTAAGTTCTTCACTTTCCGACGAATCCCAGCGCCTCTTACCCATTCTGTTGTCTTCGTTCCAGGGTTCTTTCTCATTCACCTCCTTTATAATTTCCTCGTTCATGACTTTAGATTTAGGCTTTCTAATATTTTTAAATGAGGAAGAGAATGAGAGATCAGAGCTGTCCCATAGATTCTTACTTGTATTCGAATCCCTGCGCCTTGGACTCTTCTTGGTATTCTTTTCCATCTCTCTTCTAATTTTCTCACCACCAAATTTAGATTTAGGCTTTCTAGCACTTTTGTTTGTGAAAGAGGTTGAGAGATCAGAGGTGTCCCATAGATTCTTACTTGACTTGGACCTTGGACTCTTGGTATTCTTCTCCATCTCTCTGCTAATTTTTTCACCATCAAATTTAGATTTAGGCTTTCTTGCGCTTTTGTTTGTGGTAGAGATTGAGAGATCAGAGCTATCCCAAAGATTCTTACTTGTCTTCGAATCACTGGACCGTGGACTCTTCTTGACATTCTTCCCCATCTCTCTTCTAATTTTCTCGCCACCAAATTTAGATTTAGGCTTTCTAGCACTTTTGTAAAAGGAAGAAATTGAGAGGTCAGAGATGTCCCAAAGGTTCCTACTTTCCGTCGACTTCTTGCGCCTGCGACCCTTTTTCTCAAAGGCTTCAATTTCTCTTCTAATTTTCTCATCCACGAATTTTGATTTTGGCTTTTTGACATATTTGTGTCGAATTGGGATTCTTTTCCTAAAGGTCGTCATCGCGAGCCACTTATGTTTCTTGGCTCTCTTGATCAAACCCACGCGGGACTGTAGGATTTTGGATCTTACGGCTGAGTCTATACGCAGCAGCCTGTTCAGGAGAAGGCTAACCTGGTTACTACCATCTCTCTTGCGTTGAAATTGAGGCTTTCTGATATCAATTTCCCTTTTCAGGTCTTTATACAGGTCAGTTTTGGCGGCCTTTCTGCTTAGTTTTCTTTTTGAATTCCTCGAGGAAGCCGTAGCGTTTCCCTTCTCTGCTTGGTTGTGATCCATTAACAGGCGGAATACCTGCTGCACTTCTTTGAGCGATGGTACCATACGATTTTTCTTGGCTACTATTCGGGCAGATATCCTCCCTCTACTGCGGATTTGATCTGCCTTTATAACGTCTAGATTAGGGTAAGTCTTGCTGCTCAAGGGTGGCTTGGGAATTCTGTAGACTTCCCTCTCGGATGGGATTTCTTGGCTGGGTGCCTGGACCATACCGAGCCTCCTCTTCTTAGGCACCACCTCGGATTTCCAGAAACTGCTGAAATTTGGCAGGTCTATGTGCAGGTTGTCCCCTGTCCGGCGGGGTGACTTTCGCCGCCTTGGGGTCCTACCCCGAATGTCGGACAGATATCTGCGCACCTCCTCGACCTCCTGCGCCCAGATGAGCTCCTGGTCCTGACGGTAGTCTGGCCTCCGTTGCCACCTCTTCACCGCCCTGGCGAGTTTTTCAAAGCATCTGTCCACCAGCTGCTTCGGCCTGTGGTGTTTCCGCAGCCGCTTCCGTAGGAGCCGCAACCGACGATTCAGTCTGCGCTTCAGCTGCTCCTCTTGCCGAATGAGCCGACCTTGGGATCCTAGTGCCCTGGTCCACTTGCCCAGCCAGCGCTTGTACATGTGCAGTATACCGCCCACCAGCCGCCGTGCCTGCTCCCGTCGCTGCTGCTCCGAGTCACGCTGCCGCTGGTCGATCAGACGTTGCATCAGCCGAAGCAGCTCCCACCGGATCTGGCGCATCATCACCAGGCGACGTTGGGCGCGATGCCTTCGCCGGCGCAGCTCCCTTGCCTTCCGCCGGACGAGCTTCTTCAGCACCGCCATCTGAGTGCTACGATGCAGCAGTGGCAGTTGCATGGCGCAATCTTTATAGTTTCTAATAACCAGTGATTTTAGATATATATATAAAAAATATATGTACAATATATGTAAAAACAAAAGGTTGAATGAATTCTATTTACATGGAAAAAGGTGACAGTTACCACAAATTAAAGGTTATTTGTAAAGGAACTTGTATATATTTATATATTAGATTGCTTGAGTAAATATAATTCAAATGAATTCCAAGTCAGCCCAAAAGTTAGTTCTTAAAAAAATATGCATGTTAATCTTTTTAGAATAAAAAATCACCCTATCAAAACTCACAATCAAAATGTTGCCAGAAATCACCAGCTGGCAAGGGGATTCCTTAATCTGGTGTCACTTCTTATCGGTTGGTGTAAAGCACCTGTTGGCTTGGGCTTCCCAGCTCTCAGCTCACTGATAAGGCCTTCGTTGGGAGCAAATGTAAATCACAAAAGAATTCCAGGGAAATCACTCGATCAGAAATGGCTTGCTATAAAACCCGACAGGCACAGAACCCAGCATCCACAGTCTCTTATAGGCATTCTCCGATAGTGAATCTAAGCGTAGTTTCGAATCCAAAACAAAATCAAAGATGAGCAAGCTCACCTTCCTAATTGTGGCCACGATTTGTGTGCTTGGAACTCTGACCGAGGCCTTGCCTCAGCGTCGTCTGACCCAACCACTGCTCGAGTACGCCTCAAGCACAACTCCAAGCGAGGAGCATGTCAGACCACGTCGCCAGGTTTTGGGTGGCTCCCTCGCCTCGAATCCGAATGGAGGTGCAGATGCCCGCATGGAACTAAGCAAGGCCATCGGCACACCGAATCACAATGTGATTGGACAGGTTTTCGCCGCGGGAAATACGCAAACCAAGCCAGTTTCCACTCCCGTAACCAGCGGTGCCACCTTGGCCTATAACAAGTGAGTAGAAGCATTTGAAAGTATTTATAGAATTCAGTTAATATCTATCCCTGCCCCGTAGTCATGGTCATGGAATCGAGCTGACCAAGACGCACACGCCCGGAGTGCGGGACAGCTTCCAGCAGACGGCCACGGCTAATCTGTTCAACAACGGAGTCCACAATTTGGATGCCAAGGCCTTCGCCTCGCAGAACCAGCTGGCCAATGGCTTCAAGTTCGATCGGAACGGAGCTGGCCTGGACTACTCCCACATCAATGGCCATGGCGCCAGTCTGACGCACAGCAACATTCCCGGCCTGGGCAAGCAGCTGGAGCTGGGAGCAAGGGCCAATCTCTGGCAGTCGCAGGATCGCAACACGCGGCTGGACTTAGGAAGCACTGCCTCCAAGTGGACCAGTGGACCCTTCAAGGGGCAGTCGGAACTGGGCGCCAACCTGGGTCTGTCCCACTACTTTGGCTAGGGGGAAGGGTTTATTTTTGAAATTAACTAAGAAGATTGTAATAAAACGTAAACCGATTTAAATATTATATGGAGTCCAGCTCCTCTTAGAATCTTGATGAAATTAAAAGACAACATATGCAATTAGCAATTTTAATTCTTTATAAAAAATATAAAATAGGCATCATGAAATTACCCACATTTAACAATTAAATTTATTCAATAGCCAACATGTCCCAGGTCTGCTGCTCGCTGTCGTCCTTCAACAGCTCTGCCACGTTTAGAAAGTTGAGGAACCGCGATGACGGCTTGGCATTCTTTTGCTCTTCGATAACGCCTTCCAGGACCTTGTACAGGAAGACGTCACGCTCATGATGCACTGTGCTGCCAGCCGTCTTAAGTAGCTCATCGAGATCCTGGACTAGCAAATCGGTGGCCAGCAGCTGATCCAACAGCGGCAGATCCTGGTACTGGCGTAGCAAAGTCATGGCAACTTGTGTCTTTGGCTTGAATTTGGTGGGGTCAAGGAGGTCCGCATTCTGGAGGAAGACCTCAAACAAGACCTGCAGAATATTCTGCTGCACTTGTAAGAACTTTTGCAGATCATTCATTTGGCTAAAATTGGTGTGGGCCTTGATGTTGGATTTGTGTGGCTGGCCCGGCAGCGGTTCATGATAGTGATATACGGATTTGGGTCTCTCATTCATCATGGACACCAGGTTCTTCATGGGATCGTGCTGACTGCCTTTCAGTTCGTTATATGCCAGTAGTTCATGGCCCGGGAAGGACAGGAGGCCACCACCCAGCTCCTCGGCATCAGGTGTCAGCAATCCATTACCCAAGACCCCGAAGCTCACCCGGTTGCCGTTGTGATCCTCGAAATCGTCCAGCAGTTGAGCCCTGCGCCTGGCCGCCACATGCTGCTCCTCCAACGATCTCTTAACCCTTCTAGTCCGCCGGGGAAAGCGGCGAGCCCTAGCCTCCTGATTGTCGCGCAGCCTGCTCGTAGCCTCGGGATTCATGTTGGTAGTCGGTGCCAACGCCTTAGCATCGGTCTTCAATTGCTCCTCGTCGCTCCCTTTGAAAGCGGATTGCTTGGCCAAGGCAGCGCGATGTAACTTGCTGTCTCCGTGGTACTCCTGCTGCATCTTCTGCCCCGTATCCACAGACTCGTGCTCTCTGGTTTCAGTTGCCTTTATGGTTTCCGACACCTGGGTGTTGACTGCCATCCACTGCTGTGGGGCATTCTGGTCCTCCTCTCCTTCCAGGGCGGATCTCACCCGATTGGTTTTCATCTGACCCTCTGGCGCTAATGGCTCTCCGACAGCTTGCTTGGGCGATAATTCTTGGCCAGATACCGACAAATCATCGTGGGAAAAGGTTCTTGAGCCTGGGTCGTTTTTGATTTCCAAATCGTTCGGCTTGCGTCTGGGCCTGTCGTAATCGAAGACATTGGGTTTCTTCTGCTGGTCAAGGGAATAGAAGCGGTCATACGGAGGTTCTTTGTAGTCCAAGATTGGGGGCAAGTCCGTAACCGAATCGAAGGTTTCGGGTTGCAGATCAAGATGTTTTAAGCGATCATATTGTTGGTTTTTCCCGAGAGTGGAATCTAACATACGGTTCTGCCATTCCTCAAGTTTCCCCTTGCGCGTTATCTGAAAGGACTCACTGGGCAACAAGGGACCGAAGCCTTTAGCTATCAGGCGAGAGCTGGTCTTCAACTTGATTTCCTCCATAGGATCACATACCCCTGGGGATCTGCGTTTCTTCTGCTGGCAATGAACGGATCTCGGGAGCTTCGGCATCTTCTCGGAGGCCTCCTGCTCTATTTTGGAGAGCTTGTAGTTGGCCTCATGGTCTAGCTTGTTTGATTTGGTCGGATGGTAGTCGCCAGATAGCGCCGGGGAATTTCCAGAGTCTTGCAACTTCGCAAGCTGTTCATCGACCTTTTCGGCGGTAGCCTTGACCTTCATACGGCTCTGGGCCTGAAAGTTCTCCAGCTGACCGACTGTCTGCGGCGTGTTCTTCAGCTTTAAATTGTCTTGGGAAGCAGGGCCCTCCTTTGCTTGGGAGTGAATTTGGGTCTGCTCATGCTTCTGGACAATGTCTTCTTCGGAGGCCTTTGGCTTTGCCATGCCCGTCTCAGTGCGCTTCACCGCCTGGTCGGCTTGTTTGCTGGCTTGGCTCCCCTCCTGGCCCAAGGATCGATTCACCTTGCGGCCCGAGCGCCTCTGGTTGGCACCGTTCTTGGCCCGCTGAGCCATCCAGTCACGATACCAGGCATCGGCCTGCGCTCCCAATACCCGCATATCTTCGTCGGTTACCGAATCCGCCAGGGTTCGCTCCTGTTTATCGGTCATCCGCTTCTTGATGGCATCTCTCTTGGCCATTTGCACCTGGAGGTTTTCGTACCAGGCATCTGCCTCCGCCTGCCAATTCCGACTATCCTTGGCCGCTGCCTTCGTTCCATCTACCGGCGATTTGGCATTGTCGGTCAGCATGCTATCGAGTGCACTGCGTCGTTCTCGAGGCTGTTCCATCAGGTTGTACGACTCCGGCAGGTCGCCGAAGGAGGACCACAGGTCCTGCAACTCGGGACCTGCCTGATCCACTGCTCGGCTAAAGCTTTGCAGTTGCTCGCTGACCTTCTGGTCGCCGTACTGCTGCCCCCCGGCCATGGGCAAAGAGCTGGAGCCCAGACTATTGAATACCAATAGAGCCCACCAGAATTGTGCGAAAATCATTTTCTTTGCGGAGCTTAATAATACTTGGAACTGTTAGGTCGAGAATCAGAGAGAGACTGACTGGAAGCCCGGAAGTGAAGTTACACATGTGTTGACAGTTGAGGAGAAAGGCTACTTGGGTTGTATTTTGTGAGAAACAAACGCCCACTTGGATAATAGCCATGGAGTTTATTCATATATATTTAGGCTTTCTGAAGTGCCCGAAAACCCTGTTATTCGCGTTGGAAAATTACTCTTTTCAGCCTTTGGGGATCTAGAGTGGCACAGGGTCCAAGAATACCTCTCTCTATTGGATAATTAATCTTTTATTTTAAAGAATCTCCAAGTACATTACAGCTTAATCTGTTCAAAAACAAAATGCTAATCCCCAGACTGTTTTCTCTTTTTTAATCCTGAACAAGCTGCACCGCACGTCCTGTATTTCTCCAGAACCTCATCTAGAGTATCTTCCTCTAGAGCTCATCATGAACTTCTGTCTCTGCCAGCTGATCCTCCAGGAGTAGGTGATCCTGACCGATCTAATTGGTGTAGTTTTCAGCCAGAATCCATAGCGAATATTGCCTCTTCTCAAGAATTTCCTGCTCCTCATTCGAAGTTTTCAAAATCATGTCGTAAAACTTCTCAAGACGTGGAACTAAAGGATTGCTGTCCCATTGGCACTTCTGCTTGGTCATAATCTCGCAATAATCGCCCTCTTCCTCCGCTAGGAGCTTCAACTTCCCGTTCCGGTTCTTGTGATTTCTCTCCAGCACGGACAGCATTTGTTGAAATTCCGTATCGTTGTAAATTAACTCAAAGACAATACTCGTGAGTTCCTCGGGCAGTCTGCCCGACAATACCTTGTGGAACCTATTGCTTAGATCCATTTTATAGAGCTCGTAGTCGTCCCCGGAGTCTAGATTGTGGAATATTTATTGGCGAGTGGAGGGATATTAAGGGTGCTCTCTTACTCACCATCTAGCAACGCAGGGCGCTTATTTGATGTGTTATCCTGGTCAAAAGCTTCCTTATTCTTCGTCTCGGTAAGGGATTCTTCTGGCTGGTTCTCTGATTGGACTTGGGTGCTGCCGCTATTGACATCGTCGCGGCACCAATCATCAACCTCCTTCAGCCACGTCCAGTTCTCTTTATCCAGCTCGGATTTTTTGACTGGCATCTGGAAGAAGCCGCCATCATCACTCGGCTTTCTCTCCGCTTCAGTGTTTTCTAAAGCGACCCCATGACTATGGAACACCAACAATGTCCACCAGAATTTTATGAAAATCATCCTAAGTGGCTCCAAATTTCTAAAAAAAAAAAAAGAAAACTAACAGGAAACCCAAATGCCTGGAGATGTAATTATACATTTCAATATTTTATTTTAAATAAACTCCAACTAAACTTTAACAAATAAACTAAACAAATAAAGAAATTCTAAATACGATCCTTGGCCAGCGTTTCCCCCGACTCCTTAAAGAGGTCCGCCGACTTCAGAAGCTTGATGAAGCGCGGCGAGTACTCGCTGTTCACACGCTGCTCCAGGACCTCATCTAAGGTCTGCTCCTTCACGACCTCTTTCATCCGGGCACTTCTCTTGCGACGCTCGACAGTGTCGGCCATCTTGCGTAGGTACTCGAGATCGAGCAGCAACTCATCGTGAGTTTTTGCTGCCGCCAGCTGATCGCCCAGCGGCAGGTCCTGGTACTGATGCAGCAGCTTCTTCACAATCTTTGTCTTCTCGCTGATCTTGCCGGGATCGAGCAGACGCACATCCTCGCTGAAGTCTGCGGAGAGGACCCGCAGCGAGCTCTGTCTCTTCTCGCGAACGATCTGCTCCTCCTCCGCCGTCTTCAGAATCAAGTCGTAGAATTCCACAAGGTCCGGGCGCAGAGGAAAGCAGGCCCGACGGCTAATCTGTTCATCGATGATCTCGCTAATGGCCTGCATAGTGTCCCGCACCATGCCCTCCGTCTGGCGCAGGAAATTCTCTGTGTTGTCGGTCCGGATTTGGTAGAAGTCCTTGGGCTGCTTCTGCCTTTGGCGATTCCGCTGCAGCACGGGCACCAGCCGTTCCATATCCGGATCACAGGCAATGGCATCGAAGACGGCGTCCACAATCTCCTCGGACAGTTTGCCCGAGATCAGCTTGTCGAAGCTGCTGGGTCGAGGCTCAGTTTTCTCTGGCCGGAGTCGGTCGCTGTCAAGGAAGTGGTAGTTAGACAATTATCAAAGTTAAGTGTAATGATTACCATTTGGTTGTGTTTTTCTGGCATTTTTCGGGCATTTTCGTCACCTTCTGGGGAGTCGGTTTCCTGGTGCTGTTTTCTGGCTGATTTTTTCGTGCCCACTTCATGGCGGGCACTTTACCTTTCGCTTTGACCCGCCTAGGCTTCTTCTCTTCCTTAATGGGTTCCCACTCATGAATTGAAAATTCTTCGTCGAGCCCCTTATTGACGTCCCTGATATGTCGTTCGTCCAACCTGGCTTTGTCCTGAGTGGCTTCGGAATACATCATTTGAGGAGCTGGCTGCACACTGATGGAGCCATTGCCGGAGAACAGTTTCGTCTTCGGGTCGGCGCACACATTGGCATTGATGGCGACGTTCATCTTCAGGGAATCCGCATTCTTGCAAGAGTCGCCGGTATCAGATGTTGGCGCTGGAGCATTTGTTGTACCTGGATAAGGACCTGGAGTTGTCGGATTTGAGATTCCAGACGCTGGGCTCGGCGAGGTGCAGTTCGGCGGAAGCATCGTGATGGGTATGCAGTTTGCATCCACGTTCAGCTTTGGCTGCTTGTTGCCATAGGGTCCGTAGTACCGATGGATTCCCATGCTCGGCGCTTGTGGAACGAATCGGTATTGTTGAATTGGCTGCTGGACAGGAATGGGATTTGCAAGTGGTGGCTGCTGCACGGGTTGGGCGGGTTGACGGTTGACTTTGCTGAGATCATTGAAAATGTTGTTGAGATTGAAGCTGGCCTTGAAATGGGACGACTTAACTTGTGGCTGCTGCTGTTGGGGTTGCTGTTGCTGCAGTTGCACTGGTTGCTGCAGCGGAACTTGTTGCTGCAGCGGCACTGGCTGCTGCAGCGGCACTTGCTGCTGCTGGTTAATCAGGGGCACCATATTCCTTGTCGGGTCATAAATGTGCGCCAGGGATTCGTAGTCGTGACTGGCTTCTAGGTCGTTATAATGTGCCAGCAGTTCATGGCCCGGAAAGGACAGGGACTTCCCCCCTAGCTCCTCGGCATCAGGTGTCAGCATTCCATTACCCAAGACCCCGAAGCTGGCCCGATTGCCATTGTGATCCTCGAAATCGTCCAGCATTTGCGCTTTACGCTTGGCCACCACACGTTGCTCAGGCTGCTCCTGTGGATTTTCTTCCAAGGATCTCTTAGGTCTTTTTTGCCCGTCAAATGGGTCAGCTCTGGTATCCCGATTGCCCGTATCTGTGGAATTACTAATTGTAGCTGCCGCATCGGGATCGTCGTTTAACTTATCCTCCTCCTTTCCTTTCTTTTTAGAGGAAGAATCCTTTTCTACTTTTATATCTTCATGGGACTCTTCCGAATTCTCTTCCTGCTTCTTAGGTTCTTCTTTGGTTGTCGTCAAATTGGCCACCACCTTCAGCTGCGATATGTTCACACTTACATTGTTCTTGGCCAAATTCTCTTCGATGTCGCGTATCCAGGCTTTCGTTGACTCCTGCCAGGCCTGCTCCTCTTCCTCCCCCAAGTCTTCCTCGTCATGCGACTGGCCAAAGTTGGCCAGCATATCGTCGAGAGTGTGAAAATGGTTATATTGCTCACGCATTCTCTCAAACGAGGATCGGAGCTCTTGCAGCTCGGGAAGAGCCTTCTCCACCGCCTGATAGAAGCGGCTCAAGAGGTCAATGTCCTTCACTGATTTCTTTAGGATGGCATCTTTACGATCAGGATCCAAGGTCTTTAGGGTGAGGGTAAAACTGGAGAGCAGCAGCACTGCCCACCAGAAAAATAGATGAACACTCATTTTGTTGTGGAGCTCGATTTTTTGGGAGTTATGAAATGTGGACTTGGAAAATTGGATTAATATGTCAGTTATTGCTTTATACTCTCTAAATTTGAAGTTAGTGAGGGCTGTGAAGGCAACTAATATTATTTTTAAATTTCCATTTAAATAAAGAACCACACCGAGAATGGTTAAGGTAATGGAGCCTCCATTTGCCGGCTGGCAACAGGTGTCTGCCGCACAACTTTGACAACGTGGCCCGATAAGAGTCGCAATGTCACCAGAGCGCCACCTCCTGGAACGGGAATCCCCTTTTCCAGTCCCCGAAGGGAACTCCTGCTGCATTGTATCAAGTTTTTGCACACGTACGACGACTGCGCCGGCGGCTTCCGACAGCTGTTTAACATGAAATGTCCTTTGTTGGCCGCCCACACGGGTAACTGATTTGCGGGAGCAGTGCCAGTCCCGGTCCCGCTCCCAGTCCCCGTCCCAGTCCCACTCCCAGTATTGTTTTCTCGCCCATGTAAATCAGATTTTTGTTTTACACCAAACGAAAACTTTTGCCAGCGGAGGGGGAGGAAGGAAAAGCGGCTGGGGAAATGGAAATGGAATGGGGATGCGCAGCGACAATAACATTTCCTATTTCCTTCTGCCTGTCCCTGTGTGTGTGCCTGAGTGTGTGCGTTATCCTGCACGTTGTCAATGCCAAAGTCAGCACAATGCGCCGCTCGAAATAATTGAAAATAATCAAACATTCTGTGGGAGCAGCCACTGCAGCTCCCAGAAGCCGAGAGCACCGCCATCACCCGCTGGGAACACCGAACAAAACTAATGTAATTAGCGGGCTCAGAACGCATTCGCTTTTGATTAAAAGTTTTGGCCGCGATAATCCGCTGAGCAACACACTGGCGCGACACTATGAATAAACGCATTGAGCATTGTTTTGGGTTGAAAATCCCTAGAAAAGGAAATGGGCCGCGATATAAATTGTACATAAATTGTATATAAATTATATATAAACTCAAGTGAAGAAAATTTTTAATTGAATGTTCTGAGGGATTTATAGAAATTGCTCACAAAGTGTAAGTTTATTGTCTTTCATGGGCCTTTGTTTAAACAAAAAGTGGTAACTTTATTTGTCAGCTGCTAACTTCATTTAGAGAACTTAACTCGATTGGTTATTTTGCACTTTAGAGAGTTCGTTTTTCAGAAAACCAATTAAAAAGGTTAACAAAGTCAGATATCTGACTGAAAGTTATCTCAGTTAACACTCCTCTTGCCAAGCCTTCAAAATTATATTTATTTCCTCAATAAAACGAAGCCCTATTAAAGAGATTAATTTTTTATGTTCAGTTTCTATTTATTTTAGCCATTTCTGTCATTATTTGTACTCTTACTAACTTGCTCTTAATACAACCAATATTTTATTAAATATATTGGTTAATTTTCCGATATTTTAAGGTTTATAAAAATATATTATAGGTAAAGTTTATGTTATTGAAGTCTTATAATATAATCAGCACATTAAATACATTAATTACACATTTATTGAGCATATAAACACTTTTGAATACATTTTTCTTTATTATTTTGTATTAATTCTCTTAGTGCATGTTACACATTAATTTACCCAATACAATACTATTTAATCAAGTTTATTCAATTAATTGTCATTAATGACTCAGAAAATGAATTGCCACTTGTTTGGCAACTCATTAATATCTGATATATCCTTAACAAACCTTATTTATTGGTCCTGTAAATGCGATCGAGTAATTATTTGTTTAAAACAAGCTGCTGAACAAATTATGTCGCCGTTCAGAAATCTCAATATGACAACATAAATGTACACAAATTGCAGCAAATTCTCGCCGCAGATTAGTCTGTAGTTGGCCGCCAAAGAATGTCGGATTAATCTCATCGAGCGCCGCCGGCCAATAAACAATATTGCGATAATTTTGCGGCATTGCGATGTAATTAAATTACTTAGCCAGTCGCAGTGGCAGGACGAACTGCGCAAATCCTTTCAACAGGCCCGCCAAGTACCCATGTCAGCGCCCAGTGCCGCCCGGGGACATACATCCATACATATTTCCATAAAGCCACCGCAACAGCCACCGCTGTCAATATGCGGATTAACGCATCAATTACACGGACACCAGGACGCCAGGAGCAGGAGCAGGAGCAGGAGCAGGGGATGGGATACTGGGATACAGGACACAGGACACAGGCCGCGAGGCAGCTAGCTGTTGCTTGCAGCGACAAAAATTTCATTTCGTCGGGTAATTTAATTAATTGCAGAATTTCACAATCAGGCCGAGGCTGCCAGCCAGCCAGGCTGCCTGGTAAAAACAATTTGAATTCCGAACCAGCGCTCAGCTCCGTCCGGCACAACGCGACGGTAATCGTCATAATCCCCAATTCTAGTCATCGCCATTCGCATTTATGATGCGGATGAAGTGAGAACTCAACCATTGCCCGGACGGACACTGGGCAACTAAATTAATTCGATAATTGACTTCCATTTCCCCCCCAAAGCCAGCGCTCCAAATCATTGTCATCCCTTCCGGGTCTCCGGCTCTCAGTGCTCCTGCCCCTCGCTGGATCCTGGGATCCTCGGATGCTGCTCGTTCACTTTTTTATGGGCGGCGCACACAGAAAACATAAAAACGTCTGTTGCGTGTTGCATATGGAAAATTGCCAAAAGTTGGACCCAGGCAAAAAGAAATGCGAGCCGAAGGAAAGAAGTCGCAAGAGGAAATGTTGCAAAGTAGTAAAGGCCAGGCTAATGGCAGTGGCATGACAGCCGGAAAAGGAGTGCCAGACGGACAAGAAAACATGTACCGAGGAGGAGGGAGAGCAAAAGCCAGAATCAAGGAGCTGCTGCCAACAGGCAGTGGGTCCTTGGGCCAGGCCAGGGCAGGACAGGAAGTTTTTATAGTTGTGCAAGTGCATGTGATTGCTTTATGAGCGCCAGATGAAGTTGCCGGCACGTCCGCGCTCCGGCTGTCATTTAGTTAATTATAAGCAATTAGCAGCGGATGTTGCCAGCGGGAATTAAATATTAAGCGCCTAAATGCATCTATTGCATATTATCGGTCACGAGCGGGACATTTTCCCAATGGTTTGACAGCTACAAGAAAAGTTTGCCTGCTTAAGGAGTTACTTTTCTGACTGGAAAAAAGGTAAAAATTCAAGTGTTACAAAAGAGGAAGCTTCTAGTCGGATGGCATTATTAAAGCATTTCAATTGCAGCCAATTTTAAGAACATTTAACAGCAACAAATATTACGTATACGCAATAATACGTATACGCAATATTACGTTTATGCAATATTACGTATACGCAATGGGTTCTGGGAATTCTTATTTAATGGTTTATTTTGGTTACAAAATTCATTTATCTAATTTGCACAAGCAATTATTTTACTACTAAATTAAGATCACAATTAACTGTCAAAAAGGTTATTTTAGAAAAAACTTAATTTGGTTTATGAAGAGCATTCTCATAGTATTTAATTTAATATTAGAGTTAAATGGTTAAATCTCGAATTTGTTTAAAAATTAAAAATGAATTCTTAAATCTCTAATTTAAAATTAAATCAAAATCAAATCCACTCCATTTGTCAAGTTAAAATTAAATCGTTTCCCAAGACACTAATTAAAGATCAACAATCAGTGAATTGCGGAAAAGTTAAAATGGGAGTAAGCCATCACCCCGCCTCCCCCAAACAGATCCATCTCGGCAGAGGCGGCGGCTGCTGCTGCTGCTGTTGGTAATAAAATAAACCATTTTACTGTTGTTGACTCATTTGAGAATTGTCTGTCTGCCTGCGTATGGGAATCGGGGCGAGAGGGAGTGCCACCGCCAGATCCGGCAAAAGGTAACACGGTGGAACTGAAGACAGACAAACTGGTGGAAAGAAAGCAAGAGTCAGTGTCGGTGGCATTAATTTGTGCTATTGCCCGGAGCGAAGCGAGGATTCGAGTTGGGAGGCGGAGGCTGAGGTGGTCCTGGCTCTCTCAAGGTAACGCGTAAGCAGATGAAGACAGTGTTGATGATGATGCCGGGATACTCCAGCCACCTTCTGCCTTCTGGAACCTGCAAGTTGGCAGCCAACCGACGAGGCAGCAGCGTTTGCGGCTATGATAAAAGTTGCATGAGCTTGCACTGGGTATTTTATGCTTTCCACCGCCGCCTGTTGCCTTGGTATCTATACACAAGGAAAATATATTCTATTTTCTAATTCTATTTTTTCAAAACTTAACTGAAATTTGATTGTTTCAAGTTGAACTACACATTCTGATTATCAAGTCAATGAAACTTTCATTTTTGTATTGGAAAGTTTTCATTACGGCTGGAAATTAAACAAATCAATTTAACAATGAGCTGGAAAGAGTCAAAGAAGATTAGTTTTATATTCTTCCAGGGTATTATAATTTTAGTCAGAAACTTGTAAAGTAGTGACCCTATAAATCATATATATTCTTGGTCATCTTCAAAAGCCGAGTTTATTATCAATGTCTAATAGAAAAGTAATTTAACATCGACATCAAACTGTCAAAAATTTAAATTTAAATAAATACTAGCACAGAAGTAATGCATTTTTTACAATGTTATGATCGATTTAAATAATAAATAGCAAACGGCAAGGGTATACAAACTATGGCTTCCAAAAGTTAGCTTCCTTTCTTGTTTCTTATAAAACAAATCAAATTTAAATCAAATAAACATCGAACTACCTAAATACCAAGTACTTTTACGTCTTTATAATATTAATAATATTAAATATAAAGAAATGTAATATAAACATTAAGTAAATTTTTAAACTTGTCTAAAGGTAAAACAACTCATATTAAAAATATGAAATCGTCCAAAAATCCAACTCAATCAATCCTTTTTCCCTTTATTTTCTTATTTTTCCCACTGCATTGCCCTTTTCCGCAGCGAATAGTAAAGGCATTGGGCTGGGAAAGCTTCGGTCTTTGGCCAGTCAGACGCGTTCCCAAGTTGCAGTCAAATTTTCATTTTTCCACTCACGTATTTCGATTAAATTCTCATTTTGGTCATAATTTTCCAGTTTTTACGTTGGCCTCGGCATTAAATTGCAACTCGGCTCTCTCTCCCTGGGACGGATGTGCGCCTCCACTTGCTCCTAGGGTAAGGGTCTTCCTCCACTTCCATTTCCTACTTTACGGGCATTGCGTATCGAAGGCATCAAGTTCTCTGTCGGCGAATACATTTAGGAAATTAAAGGTTTTCCAGGCCGGGCGAGTGTACAAAGGAGCGTGTGTGGGCGGCGCCCACATATCTGTGTGTGCAATTGTTGTGTGCACTGTGGCCCCTTCCATAAATCAATTTGCAGCGCACAAGTTTTATTATGGCTGCATAAATCCGTTAACAAAGCCCGGCCACCTGATGCCAGCCATATCTATGTGTGTGTGTGGCGTGTGCTCGCTTGGCTCGGCTAATTTGGCGGCACGCACACTTGGCTTATTCCCAATGAGCATTGAGCGCTGTCAGTGGCAAAAGCGACAGTTGGCTTAGTTGCGAGAGAGCACAACTTTTTGCGCGTAATAAATTGATAAATAGTCCAGTGTGTGCGTGTGTGTGTGGGATTGTGGCCTCCTGCAGCTGCCAAGTATGCAACAGTTCTCGATTGCCCCTCGCTGGCAAGGCGGGCTGCAGAGCGTTGCATACCCTCCGGCTGAGAACAGAATTGAAATATGGCAGCGAATTCCCGAGGCTGACGGGGATTTGGATTAGAATCGATTTGGCTTCAACTTTGCAGATTCCCGGCGTCCAAATCCCCAGAAATGTGGGAATAGCATAAGCAGCCATGTTTTCAACTTGACTAAAGTTTATTTAGTTGGATTACATGGTTTATTTTTAAAGAAAAACATTAAGGAATGGAAAAAGCAGAGGATTAAAAATCATTTATAAAGATATATTAAATTTAAAAACAAGGAAAGGGTACCAGGTTAACCTGGAGTCTACAACTAAATACAGAAGTCGAACGATTCATTTATTTTATTGCAGTTTTACCATCTTTTGAGTTAAATGAAATATTTTTGCGACTTATATTTAAATTTATTATTATTTTATTTACTCTGCAAATTAACTTAACTAAATTGTAATATTTATTATTTTTTAATTTAGCAAACTAAGTACCATGACCAGAGCTAAAAATATGTAATTAGGGTAAAATTGTCATTTTACTCTTCGATTTTTAAGGTTAAGAAAAGTCTAAATTATATTAAATTATGTTCATTCATTTTCCTGTATACCCTTAACATAAAAAATACAAAGAACATTCGTGATTTTATGTTATTAAATAGTTTTTACTACAAATGTAGTAAGATGGGCTAAACCCACGTCAAAGACTCACCCACCCTGCCAAAAAAGAAGTCCATCCCCCCTCTGAAATGGATATTTCTAATCCTGGCCAAGACGGGTCTTCATCAAACAGCGTAGTCAATCAAAAGTAAACATATCTAGCACCCAAACTCCGGGGCGGACTCAACCATTTCAGCATAATTCACGCGAACTCATCCGTCTGTTGTTTTTCGATTATGTCGCATTGTCTTGGCTTAAAGTTTTTCGGGCCCAGCAGAGAGTACAAGCTATCCGGCAACTCGGGATGTTGCCTGGAAATATTACAGCGATTCCTACTTATGCCTCAATTCGTTTGCCTTGTCACGGCGACTGCACAAGACGGGGGACGGCGAAGCGAGGGCGACCAACCGACATGACAAAGAGGGCGAAAAAAAGGACACCCAAGCGCATCCTTGGACTCGTGCATCACAAAACATGACATGGCAATGGCACGAGCCATTCCGTTTGTTTTTTCTATTCCCATTTTACAGCTGCCCGCCCGACCATCCGCCATCCGCTGGCCAAACAAATTTTTCTCTGTTTTTCACTCGGCGATCCCTGAGTAAAATATTATGTTACCCCGTCGACAAAGAAAGCGGAAACTTTGCTCCTTTGTTAATGCTAAAGGCTCTTGGCTAAAAACGAAATGAAATGACATGAAAGGGGCGCTAAGAGCGTATTTAAAATGCCGTTTCTATAAACAAATTTGCGTCGCTGGTTATGCATATGCAACGGCAGCAGCACGCTGCCACACAAGCAATTCATTAAGTATACGCCACCGTCACCGCCGCCAAATAGAAAATTACTGACAAAATGCTGGCCGACAGTTTACGAGCCGCAGACACTGCTGAACGTCGAATGGCAGGGCGCATATTTACAACTTTCAAATGCTTCATTTTATTGGTCTCGAAATGAACAAATGGCGCACAAGCCACATAGACACTGCTGGCTGGGGGGTAAAAAATTTTGCATAATTTATGTGGAAGCAAGGACTCGCTGGATTCGAAGGAAAACAACGCACGAGCAGCACGGCCAACTGATTTAAATGCAATTGCACTGAAGTATGTTGTCCGGGGGCCAGCGGAAGAGGGATAGAGAACGAACCAGGAGGAGCTGGGTCCGGGCTGGGCGCACCGGTAGATATAGAGACATCTGCACGTGCAACCGGAAACATCCGGAGACCAGGCCTTCGCCGGGCAATTTCTTTTCATTTGCCAAGGTGTTGAGATGCACCGACGTGGCCGAAAGCCAGCAGTAGCAGCAGCAGCTATGGCCTGGTCACAAGTGTCGTCTATTTGTCGCCGGTAGCCGGGAGCCCGGGGTATCCTGGGGGAGGCAGGAACGCCAAGACAAACAACCGACAAATTTAGTGTATTTTGTGCATTTTTAAAATTGTCCAAATTTATGTGACACGCTGCGCCAATTGATCAGATTAAATAAACATGAGAGCCGAAAACGAAACGAATTTGGATCTCTGGCTGTGGCTCTGGTCGAAGACAATGCATGTGGACAGGTTGTATTCAAATGGGTGGCGCATTCACACAGGGGAATACAGTGAGCTCTGGCTAAGGTTAATGCATGTTTAAGTTTGAAAATCGGTAAAACTGAAAATCCAAGTTGTATACTTGCTTGCCCAAGGACAAAGAACAGATCTTTAGCATAAAAATATTTCAGTTTTTGAACAAGAAAACAAATTTTGCTTACAATCTCATACAACATTTTTCTTGGTTATAATAAAAAAGCATTTAAAACTTTTCAAAGTATTATAATCTGAATCAAATATTTGAAACGCAATGAAGGCTTAATTTTCTATATATTATATATTTTCTTGATCAGCATCAACAGCTTACTTAATCTGGCCATGTCCGACAGAAAAGAATTAATAAAAAATATATTGTACTCAATTTTTCAACTTTTATTTAATGTCAAAAACTATTAAAAATGTTTGTTTTTAAAATTATTAACTCAAAGATCAGATTTATTAAACTAGTAACTGTCACAGCAAAGTTTTCCTGTAAAAAATGTAATATATAAAATAAACGATTGAATGAATGCGAACATATTTATTTTATTTTATGAATAATTCTTAAATTATAATTTATAATATTGGGAACAAAATATAAGAAACAAAACTTTTTTAACTTCTTACGCAATTTTACTTTGTTACATTAGCAAAAATTACAAAAAAAAATATATAATTATCCTATGGATCTGGTTAGTTATGATTTATTTTAACTTTGAATTTGTCCAATAAATGTCAATTAAATGCAACTAAGCTACTATTAATTATTTATTATAATTTTAAATAAGTTAGCTCACCATACCACAATTTTATATAAAGAAATCTATATCTATTCGTTCATAACCGTACTCACTGCTCGTGTAATTCAATGAAATTGAAGACTTCAAGGAGACAGCTCATTCCTGTCAAATGCCATTTCCTCAGGCTGCAACTTTTTGGTGGCTCACAGGGTTTGTCAGTTATATTCAAATGGTAGAGACAACTCACGTGCTGGCTAAGCAGAACACGTGCTAGTCACATTCATATTCTTTAGTTTCTTCCATTAATCAAGAGCCTTAGATATTGTTATTAAATACTACCATATACTACATACACATCAAACAAGTTATTACAGCTCTTCCAAATAAACAATTACAAATTCAAAGAGCTATCAGATTATATATTATGTGGATCGGGTCAGGGCGGCAATCGTTTTTCAGAAATTCCCCATCGAGCTTCCATGTCAGGTCTGAGATTGCGGCGCCGCTTGGGAAATTCTGAGCGTTCGCTTTAAACAAGCTCAGCCAGATGCTAATTTAACCAGTAGTAGTTGCCGGGCTATAAATACCGGATTGCAGTTTAAAATTCAACCAGTTGAACCCGAGCTGTGCAACTGAACATAATGAAATCTCTGGGATTAATTGCGCTGGCTGCCTGCGCTGTCCTCGGCGCCGGTGAGGATAAGGAATAAGAGATAATTGTTAATGGTAATTATTAATATACATTATCCTTGCAGCCGCGGAGCCGCAACAGACCTATGATGGTCGCAATGGGCCGCATGTCTTTGGCTCTCCCGGCAACCAGGTCTATATAAGAGGACAAAATGAGGGCACCTATAGTGTGCCCGGAGTGGGTGGCCAGTTCCAGAATTCACCGGCGCAGGGAGCGCATGTCTACACCGATGAACAGGGCAACACCTTTGTGCACCGCAAGAACCCAGGAGGTCCAGGTAAAGTCGAGATTTATATAGTTTTCCCTTATGTATTAATATAATAATTTAAATATTTACATTTTCAGCCACTCATTCGATAAGTGGACCCACTTTGTCAGCCCAGAATTTGGGCAATAACCGTCTAGATGGCCCCAGTGGAGGTCTGGATGCTGGTGTTTCTCCGAGTGGCCGTCGCAGTCGGCAAATCCACATTGCCCGCCCAGATCGCACTGTCGATATTGGCTACGGCGGTGTCTACGTTCAACGCAGTCGTCGAAGCCCCCAGTTCCATGTGGAGCGTCCGGATCGTTCAGTGGACTTTGGTAATGGTGGATTCTATGTCCAACGCAGCCGCCGTAGCCCTCAGGAGGAGACCGAAGGTATCCCAATTCTTATTCGACGCCGTCGTACTCCGCAGGAGGAGAATGAAGGTATCCCAATAATTATACGACGACGTCGTGGTATCAACGATGCCCGCGTCCAGGGCGAAAACTTTGTAGCCCGCGGAGATCAAGCTGGTGTATGGAACGATAATGTTTCCGTTTGGAAGCGTCCAGATGGACGCACAGTTTCAGTGGACAAAAATGGACACGCCATTGTCTCTGGTCGACGCCGTACCCAGCATGTGAGTTTGATTTCGGCTTCAGCCCGCCACATAAACTAATGAATTTATATTTGCAGTACTCCTAAAAATGGTTCCAAATGGGGAGACTATTGCATAGTTAAAAAAATAACTTGTACATATATTGTATAGTAATAGGTACTTAAATCACATGATATTTAAATACAAACATATTCCGAAATCAACTGTGAACGGATTTGCGTTGCACTTGAGATAGCAATTTGGATTAAATAATGAACGACGGGCAGTAGCTCATTTATATAAAGCACGAGTGTCCACAGCACTGAGTCAGGTTCTTTAGTCGCAGTGAAAATAAAGCCCGCTCAATTGGCAGGAGATCGTAGGCAATGTTGGTCATCTGGTGGGGATCCAACTGCAGGTCGTAGGCCTCCAAGTAGTTCTGAATAAAAGAAATACATTAGATACCTAAAATAATTTAAAAAAGTTTTAAACCTTACCTCGTGATCGCGAAACTCGCAGTAAATGCGATCATCCCTATATCGAATAGTTCGAATACAAGCGTACGTATTGTTCCACGCGTCCTGGCAATGACAATCCGCTTCCAAGGTGCACTGCGCCAACCCATCCCGTTCCGACCAGGGGCACTCGGGATTGTACGTGTTGCGGTTGCCCTCGCCCCAGTATTCGATCAGCAGGGATCGTGGAAAAGAACCAAGGGAAACTCCATCGGTGTCGGTGGACAAAAGCTCGTGAAACGACTGCCCATCCATGTAGGCAGGCGTGCTCACATTGGCCCAGGCCAATATGGTGGGTGCCAAGTCCACCAAACTGACGGCTGTGTTTATATGCCTTTCTGATGCTATGCCCGGTCCCCGAATTATCAGCGGTATGCGAATATCCGTTTCGTACGGCTGTCGCTTGTCGAACGGCTGTGCGAACTGTCCCACATGATAGCCATTGTCCGAGGTGTACACGATGTAGGTGTCATCGAGCGACTGCGTCTCATTTAGCACAGACACCAGGTTGGCTACCATCTCATCAACGGCCAGCAGCGTTTCCCAGCGCATCCGGAAGTAGGAGTCTATGGTGTTGATGGTCTCGTTGGGCAACAGGCGCGATGAGCGAACCAACCAATGCTTATCTGTACATGAAGCTTGTAATTATAAAAATATATATAAATATAATTAGGGTTCTTACCCTCCTTCGGTTGATTAAAGCTGGGCGTTCGAACGGCTTTCACATTGGAAAATACGCCCGCGTGTCGGGGTGCTGGCGTAAAGGGCTGATGTGCCGCCGGCGGAGCCACCATGGCAAAGAAGGGCTGTCGATTCTCCGGTTTCGCCTGCTGGGTGGCACTTCGTAGGAAATCAGCGGTACGATTGTTCAGCAAATCAGTCAGATACGTCTCCTTGTAGAAGACATTATTGGCATTCTCGCGCAGCGTGTAATTGTAGTAGCGGGAGTTCCCGTGAAGTCCATGAAACTCGTTCCAACCTCGCGGCACTTCCTCCCCCTTATACTCGTTCAAATACTTCCCTGCATAGAAGGTATTGTATCCATGCCGCTGCAGAATGACCGGCAGAGCCCTTGGCTCTATAACCCGCCTCCAATGGGCTCCAAAGCAGCCGCCACTCACCGAGTTGTTCCGGGTCCCATGGTTGTGGGCATACATCCCGCTCAGCAGGCTGGCCCGCGCTGGACAGCAAACGGGGGTCGGCGTGAAGGCGTTGTGAAACAGGGCGCCTGCCAGGCCCAACAGCTGCACGGTGTCCTCCATGGGAAACATGCCACGAAGCTCCACATCCTGATCGTCGGTCAGTATGAGTAAAATGTTAGGTAACTTTTCTCCGGCGACCAAGCTAATCAAGCAGGTCAGAATGCAGGGTAAAAGGAGGAGGCTTAAACCGATCTGCAGGGATTTCAAATTGTGGTGTGATATTTAGCAGGGAAGAAGAGTCAGGGTGTCTTACCATGGAGCAAGAGCTGTTTTTCAGCTTTGTTTACAATTTGTGCGAAAACAAAACCCGGCTTAGGCGGGCAGTGTTGGAAAAGCTTTGGGGCAATACAGCGGTGCCGGCAATCGATGTATCGATACATTTTTTACCAACAAGCAGTGATTTTATTATTTTTTTTTATTTATTTGTAATTAATTTGAATTAAAACAGTCAATAGTTTGTGGGACTTATTCAAATTAAAAATTTTCTATTGCAAAGGCAACTTATCGTTTTAACACTGGAAATTTATCGTTAAGCTGGCATGTTAAAGCGCGTTGTTTAAATTTTAATAGCTCCAATAGCTTCTTTAATCAAACCAGCTGGATCTAAAATATTTTCGTACTTTTTGTTATATTGTTACCCCACCAGTAAAAACCAAGCCCGCATACGAGAAATATGATTTATTTCCTATGAATATCAGTGATTTAGTGACCGAAAAATACAGAATATGTTTTATGTTTCCTTGAAATTCAAAATAATGTAATGCATATATATGTAGGTACAAATGTTGACAGTTTACTTAGAGATAGGTTGTTTTTTTTTTATTAAAAAAGAATGCAAGTCTGTATCCGTATCACAAAGCAGCGCCAAGGACAAGGACAGATACGAAAGACTGAACAAATTCTAGCCTCTTTATAATGCCTTTTCAGTGTTTCATTTTCGCGAACTTACAAAATAAATAACACGAAGATAGATAAACGTACAATATATGTTGATTCTGTGGATTCTAGGACATGCTATTTTTTTAGATTACTGCAAGTGTAAGACACATAGAGAATAAATGTGGTGTGCTCTGCGAGTTTTTTTTTTTGGCCTACCAGAAGTGTGATTCCAGGTGCTCTGATTTGTAAGTATGTTCTAAAATCGTCTGAATCAGGGAAACAGGATTCTCCTATTTACATGTGTATGTGCACCATGGGGCCCGCGAGATCCGTACTCTCTCCAGACTAATTGCCCTCGGGCTTTGGCAGATTCGTATCATAGGCTCGTATAATGATAGACTGCGGCACAGCTCCGCCCTCCTCCTGGGAAAATGCATAGCCATCTGGGAAGGGAGATTGGTTCAGTTAGAATCATGGAAATTGAAATCACTTCAATCATAATGTTCAGTGTGTGTGGAAACTGTAATGTGTGAATGTTGTTCCTGTTGTTGGCCCAGTGTGTGTGCCCGCTCTGGCGATTCCCCGTTCCCGATCCTTCTAGGGTCCTACCACTATTATATTTTCGGGCGAATCCTGGAACACTATGTGGTACTCACGCGATAGTTCTAGCTCCGTTTCGACTCTCGTGTTGGCACGACGGGTAAAGACACTGCGTAGCAGCCGGGCCGTTTCCGTTAATCTGTTGGGTTAATTTTTGAGCGGGGCGGATATGGTTTTAGTAAAGAGGGTTTCAATTTCGCTTTGGGCTTATCATATTAGTCGGGGAATTCTTTCGTTTTTCTTTCCATTTTGAATTGTTAGCACTTTACGAAATACGAGTTACAGGTTACACAGCCGGAGGTCAATCCGAATTCTACGGAAGGTAGCTGTTCTTGTTCGGGGGTCGGGACATAGTGGGAGCATACATATGTACGAATATAATCAAATTAGGATGAGTAACGAGGTGTAGACCAAATTGAAGGGGCATGCAGAATATATAGTATGGAAAAAAAGGAGAGAGCCTACATCATACTGTAAAGTTTGGCAAATAAAACGAATACGAGATGCGGTTCTTACAACGAATCTTTGACGCTACATACAAAAGTTAAATCATAAGTCCGTACGATATATATATAGTGTTGAGGTTCTTCCCTTTTCTAAGCCTGTTATAACCCCATTATCCCCTCTAAAATAACCCTGTGACAATGGTGACAAAGTGGATGTGGTTGTGGTTGTGGGTGTGGTGTGGTGTACTGTATGGTTGGTATGATTTTTGCAGCTTCTACGATTTTACTTACACCGAATTATCGATCCCAAGGCGTACATGGTACTGCGCTCACCGAAATTTAACGCAGAAAAAACGGTGTTCAGAGAAATTTCAAAGAAACATTTTTTTTCAGAATTTTGCTGTTGACTCTTGACTTTTTATTAAATTATATATTGATTAGTTATTTGTTGGGTGTGTTATTTTGGGTACTGCGAGTTGGTTTTAGGTATTGGGTGTTGGGTGTGTGATTGGTTAAGTCGCTTTCTTGGGTGTCCAGTAATACGTAATACAAATTAAAAATAACGAGTAAGATACATAGAACATAAGTGCAGAGCGGATCGGATCGAATCAGATCAGATTAGCAGCCATAGTTAGTATAGATATATCATTGGCCGATTTGAAATTGCATGCTAGTTGGGGTGGACGGTGCGGGATACATTTATATTCAAAACTGATACATACATATCATCTGGGTAAGTACCATCATCACATTCCATTAACGTTGGGATGATTATGTATATCGGTCGGTTAAGGATACTAAACATTCGTGACTAGGATCACGCCCCTTGTGGGGGCTTCGTTAACTCTCTTTTACAACCTGGCAAGTCTCTTTAAAGTTTAATGTAGTTAAGGTACAATCAAAATAATTATGTGTATATATAGTAATATGTAAACGAACGCAGCTGCGTTGGGAATGATATGCATTCCCTGATTATTGGCCTATCCTACCGTGTCTATCCTACGGCTCTGGCTCTTTAGACACTATCACAGTTGGCAAATAGAAGTTATAGGCGATGTAAAAATAGTTCGCTTCACTTAGGCATCTTTATACACACATGGATCTAGATCTGCTCGTGGCGATATGATTTCAAAAGTTCTTAGGAGCTACTCGATGATGCGCGTGCAAAGCGGGCAATAGTCTCCCACTCCACATGCACAATATTACAATACAATATGTACAATGCTCACTTATCAGATATAAGAGACTACACACTAAGGAAAAATAATTCGATTTGCCTTGGCCTTCGCTCACATGTGGAGAGTGGCCTGGGTGGGCGATGAGGCCCTCCCGATCGCCGAAAATCGGTCGACGGTCAACAAGCCGCCCCGCCACTTTTGACGCTGCCTTGTCCGCTGCTGCTCCTCGGTGTCCATCTCCAGCTCCAGGTTCACCACCCGTAGATTCGTTTCCTCCGTAGCAACATGCACCAGCTTGCTGGCCCTCTTGCGGAGCTGGCGCGGACTGATCAGGGTCTTTTTTGTATTGTTAAGCTTGCCTAAGCGGTATCCGTAACCAGAATCACTAATGGCGTGCAGGCGGGAATGGTGAATGGGTTAATGGTTGGTTTGGGTGGATGCATGGATGGATGGATTGTTAGGGATTCATAGGGCCATCATAGCCGTCAAGGATTGATGCGGGATAAAGGAAGACAGAGAGATTACATTTTAGGGATATCAGTTAAAAAACAAATTTGCGCAGTGGTGATGCGAGTCGAACATAGAATAAGAGTCCATAGTAATGTTTATATATCTGATTCTGATTGATGTTGGCTTTGTCTTAACTCAACAAAATTGTGTTTGTTTGTTTTTTAGATAGAATGACAGCAGCTAAGGAAAGTACCTTTATTCTAAGCCAATCGAGTTTCAACTTTTAATTTTAATTGCATTCAAAATTGCTCAACGAGGTCTACAAAATGCGTATCAAACACTAAAAGTACATTAAGGTATAGAGTACAATTTCAACTTGTAGTTAATGGCTATAGCTATAGCTAAGTGTGCGTATAAATCTGTTTCTATATGTTTCAGAAGAAGAAATGGTGTTTCACAGCAACAACTTAACATAGGTTTAACTCTAGAAATATTTACACGCTTATCCGCTAGGACTATGTCCGGTTTCGTTGTTTAATACTTATATATGTAGTTGTATCCCTATTCTTGGATTAACATTTGGTGTTTCGTTTTTATCTTGGGATAAGCTACGGGTTCGAGCAATTTTCGGTGGCCAATATTAAAGGGAGGACACTAACATACATTGAAAGTTGAACAAACACAATTCGAGGAGGATGTGGCAGTGCAGTTACGGAATGAACTGGAACAGGATTAAGTTGATGCTTATGTATGTATAGAAGATGACCCAAAACGAACGCTAGATATAAATAACAACTAAGGTGAAGGTTCTACTGGTGCAACTACTACAAGAAGCAGGATACTGTGTGCAGGCACATATGTTCAATCAGCCTTGGTTCGGGTTCGGTTTTAGGGTATCGGATTTCGGATTGGTAGAAGCAAAGACCATATAATAACTAGATGGGTAACGCTAGAGAGATTTTTCTTTGATCTGTGTTTAATCACACATTCTAATTAAGATGTATGTGCTATCGAAAGAGGCGCAATTCGAAATGAATAGGCGTTATTCATCTTGTTATTAAAAGATCTTTGGTAAAAGTATCTTAGGGCTCTACATAGTTAAGATTTTAGCAAATGCGCAACAATTCAAATTGAAAGTATAGTTTGGAGTTGTTGTTTTTTTTTTTCTTGGACAAACAAAACTAAATACTTATGGAGGCATGTATGTCTGAGGCCAACCAGAGGCCCGAGGGATAAAGCGTGGCATTGTGGCATTGGCTTCCGATACTTACGAAGATCGCGGTTCATTCATCACTTCGGAGATGTCGCTGCGTCGGATCTCCGTCTCGCGAACAGCCTCCGTAAGTGTTTTGAACACCGTGTTGTGCACCCTGCCAAGGAAATCAGATAGATTATAGTTTCTCACCCATATATATTAATGGGCACACTTACAATTTACAGATCACGTCCACCAAAAGCGTAGTGATAGGCACTAGCGCCAGACCGAAGTAAAAGATCGGCGTCGAAAGCAACTGGATGTCCATGCCGGGGAAATTACTGGCAATCTTAAATGTCGGCCACACATGGCTGTAGACCAGGAGGAAAGTGAACCAGAGCACTAAGGAGCCCCAGATGGCCAGGTGCGTCAGCCAGGTCCACGAGTTGGTTATGAGTCCGGCCTTCAGGCACACCGTCACGATCACATACTGCAATTATATATAATAAAGTAAAGTTAATTTAACCCAGAAGCTTGTGACACATTCAACAGCCTTACCGTGTACACGTGATTGCCCAACAAGAGGTAATCACTGGTCTTGCCGTCCTTCCAGATCACCTCGTTCGTGTAGGCGGCGACTGGCAGCCAGAAGAGAAACACTGAATGCAACAGTGCGTTAAATATCCAAATCCAAAAGACCTTTACGTTGAAGAGCTTGGCGTTCTGTGAGGTCTTGTACAGCATCGGATAGCGGATCATGGTCTCCGCTGTGCAGAACTTTTCGAACAGACCCATCGCAAAGGGCGGCATGGCCGTGAAGATCACGTTGTACAGACCGATGGTCCAGCGCTCGAACAGGATCTGGCCCGACCAGCCCGAATAGATGGCGAACCACAACTCAATCACGTACAGGCACACGTTCTTGTAAAAGCTGTACAGGATCAGCTTGGAGATCCTCGCGTAGTTCCAAGCACCGTGCACCAGTAGCAGGCGCTGCAGATACCGGAACTGGGCAATGGAGTAATCCGAGGCGCACGCCGCCTGGAGACCTTCCACTCCCGAAATGCCAATGCCCACGCTTGCCTTCTGAATCATGGCCACATCGTTAGCGCCATCGCCAATGGCCAAGGTCACGGCATTAGTGCTCTGCGTGACCATCTCGACCACCTCGGCCTTCTGCATCGGCGAGACGCGGCAGCAAACGACCACGCGGCAGAGGAGGCACAGGTCCTGGAAATCGTGTCGCAAATCGCAGCTCAAAGCGTACTTCAAAGTGGTGCCATCAATGACTAGGGCTACGTTAGCGTCCTTGGCCGTCGAGTTATTGAACTCTCCGAAATGTCGATGGATTACTTCGCGGGTGGCCTGCAGAATAATAACTTATTAAAAAAGATTTCAGAAAGAACAAATGCTTTTCACTTACATCTAAGCTCTCCTCGTTAAGGATTAGGATGTCCATGGAGTGACTGATCAGGCGGCAGGAGTAGCCAATGTTAATGGCCGTCTCCTGCTTGTCGCCGGTGAGTACCCAGATGTAGATGCCGGCGTCTAGGAGAGAGGCAATCGTCTCCGGCACGCCGTCCTGCAGTCGATCCTCAATGGCTGTGGCGCCTAGCAGATGCAGATTGATCTCAATCAGATTGGCCGCATCTTCCAGTTTGCTTTCGCGGTTTTGCAGCGACGTCGCTGCCCTGTGATAGGTTTCGCGCCATTCTTCATAGACATCCGACCGAATGTCGGTCACTGCCAGGCAAAGCGTCCTCAAGCCATCCGAAGCGAACTCTTCGAGGTGGCGCAGTGTTTCCTCCCGGAACACCTGTCCCTGAGGGGCCAGACGCTCGTATATCACGGTATCTGCTCCCTTGCAAAACAGCTTGATCTTGCCCTCAGGTGTGCGCACAATCAGCGACATGCGCTTGCGTGACGAGGTGAACTCCAGGACATTCAGCACCTCGTACCTCTTGCGCACGCCCAGCGCATTAATCTCCACGTATTCTGGCGTACGAGTATCGAAGATGTAGCCAAACTTGTGGGCGCCCTCGACCAAGGCCCGTTCATCCGGACTGGCGGCATGGTAAATGATGGTTCCGTTGTCCTTTCGCTCAGGGATCACCGTGTGGCACACGGACAGCAGGACCAGAAACTCCTCGATCACGCCGGCCGTTTGGTGACGACTCAAGATGTTCTGCACCAGCTGTGACTGCTCCGGCGTGTTCTCCGGCGAGTAAGTTATGCCGGCAATGGAGCACTTTTTGAACTCCATCACATTTTGTGTGAGTGTGCCCGTCTTGTCCGAGAAGATGTACTTCACCATGCCCAGTTCCTCGTTCAGGTTCGAGGTCCGGGCCATGGCCGGCGTGTTTGACTGCTCGTGGTACATCTCAATGTCATAGTTGATGAATATGGCCTGCAGGAAACGCACCAGCTCGAGGGTGACCTGGAGCGAGATGGGGATCAGGTTGTTGTACAGAATGAAGAAGGTCAACAGGTTGTAGCCAAGGCTCAGGCTCTTGAAGTCGACGAGGCCCAGGTACCAGTCCGTCTCTGAATGCTCACGCGTCCAGAACAGATTGCACAGGCCGCTGGTGATGCACAGCGAGATGAGGATCATGAAAAGCATCAGAATCTGTGTATTGGCCAGCTTGTCCACGGTGGAGCGCTTAAGTGGCGCCGAGGTAGAGTTCTTCATCAGCTTGGTCTCCTGACCGGAGTAGACAACGACTCCAAAGATCCATGACGTGTTCCGGAGCATGGCGCCGCGCTGCAGCACCTGATCGTTGCCCAAGGGGACGGTTCTGGAAAAAAAAATTGGGTATTAGACTTGTTGTTCTTCAGTATTATCATATATTATGAGGATGTATTAAATAAAAAATATACCTAACTTTGATATATCGACCTATTAAATATCAAAACACATCGCATTTAATGTTAAAATATATTGATTGCAAAATATTCGGTAAAGTTATTTATTGGTGACTTCTTACGATTAGATTTGTCCGAAACAACAAAAAAAGAATTACGATTCATCGCCAACCGAAACACCAATAAATTGATGTATAGTTTATACTGTTCCAATAGATTGATCTATTCTGTATTCCCTATCCTATAGAAATACATTTCTCTATCTTCTGCCTAATAAATTAAAGATTTAAAATGCTTAAAGTCAGATAAAGCATTTCTATAATAAGAACACAAAAATATTGCAATTTCTGGGCTATACAGGCTTTGCAACACATGTTCTTTACTCGCTATTTTTACACTCGATTACTCACGGCTTGCCGGTCTCCTTGAGTACCCCATTGAATTCGTATAAATGCCGGTTGGGCAGCTCGCACTCGATCCTGCCCTGTAAACGCGTCAGGTCCTTCGTCTCCAGCAGACTAGCGGTGGCTGACCCTCCCTGCCGGATCTTCAGGTTCGTCTCACCGTCCAGATTGGCCGTCTCGATGAAGCACATGGCCTGCGGCTCACTGCGAATCGAATTGTCATAGGGTTAATAAACGATAATTGGGGTTAACTATGTACGCTGCTCACCTAGACGAGAGAATAATCAGATCGGCAGGGAAAAAGGAATTGATGGTGACCTTTATGATGTCGCCCACGGTGAGTTCTGCCCAGCGAACAGTGGTCCAAGTGCCACTGTCCAGCCGCTCGACCAACCTGTGATTGATCTCATTATCCGCCCGATGTCGTTTCTAGATAAGGGTTTCAAAATAAATCAAATCATCAAGTCAGAATCTAAATACAAACTGTACTAACAATGTCCTCGATTATCTCCTTGATGGCGCTCACCGACAGAATAAACATGAGCGGGACTAATGTGGTGTAGCGACCCGTGGGCGACACATCCGGGATTTGCTGCAGTATGGCAATCAGGAGGAAAAAGCAGTTGGAATAGCGCCGGAACTGCTCGAACAGAAAGGCGGGCAGAAAGCTAATGATACTGCGAATGCAAATGGCCGGTTAGTCCTCTTATCTACCAATTAGGTCGGCGGCTTATCGCTGATTGATAAACTCACCTATATTTCGCCGTCGATATGCGATTATTGCAGTACTTAGTGGTCTGTGGCGCATTTAGGATTATGACACGCCTCTCCCCCTCATCCGCATCGTATCCGGCCGACGAGGTGAAGTCCTCATCATCTGCAAAGTATCCAAGATATATGCATTTTAGATATTAAATATTAGAAGCCGTAGAAGTGTGATTAGTGGCAATAAGCTACTAAATTTAACAATGTTTCAATCAACTTGGTATTTATTCATGGCTAATGATGATTAGTCAATGAATTTATCTGCTGAGTGCTACTATTAACTATATAAATCGTTAGCGGTAAATAAAGGATACTTTAATAATAATTCGTATACGATGAAAACGACATAGTCTAGTTGTAGTTTGAAAGAGTAATTATTCATCAGTTTCCATAAAGGAGGGCGTCCATCGGATCTCCCATTCGTTTAAGAAGAAATTGCAGGCACGGGGATTCCCCAAGGCATACTTCCGGGCAAATCGATTGCAATTGAATCCAGCGCGACCCTCGCTCTCCCCCACGGGAATGAAGGGCTCATCAAAGTCCAGCTCCAGGATCTGTTGGTAGGCCAGAAATACGACCCGGTGAATATTTTCACCCTCCCGGTATTTTCGATTGTCGTAAGCCGCTATCGTCTGGCCCATGACCACATCGCAGCCCCGAAAGTTGCCCACCAGCCAGAGTAGCCACTCGCTGTCCGGCGACACATCCAGATCGACCATAATCAGCGTATGATACTTCTCCGGTTTGGCGGAGAAGCGTATGATCGGCTGGGTGACCACCTCCTCGACCACGATATTAGCACCAGGGGTGATTTCGAGGTCGCAGGGATACAGGGCATTGATCACCACCGTTGGCTTGCAGGCAAGCAGGCGGGGAATGATCCGGTGCTTCTTCAGCTCCTCGATCAGCTTTGCCACCGGATCCTCCGGCTTGCAGGTCACCAGCATGGTGAGTAGTTAATTTTTAAATTTTGAAGCAAAAAAAAACAAAAGAGAATCGAAAAGAAATAGGAGTCGCTCGGTCCCCAAAGCCTGCTAGGTAGGATCGTTCTTCTAGGTCCCAGAAAAGATGGTTCCCAAAGGGATTTCTATGTTCCAAAGAAACTTACGGCTCCAACGTATGCGAAGCGCCTTGTAGACATTCCGAAAGTCCATAGTGGTTCGCCGAAAAAGACCGGGACACCGGAAGCGCCGGGTTCTATCCCCAGATGGCGCTGCAATCATTGACTCCACCGTATCCTCCTCCTCTTCCTCGACCTCCTCCACCGCCGCTTCCTCGGGCCCAGGTAGCTCGTCGGATCCAGAATCGCAGTCGCCAACTGGCACGAAGGCGATGCTCTCGCCGGCAGTCTCCTCCTGCTGATTCCGCTTGGGAAACCCCAGGATGGAGGCCAGGACAGCGAAGGGAATCAGCCACAAGTGGGCGTGACGGTTGCAAGCAGGAGAGGTATACGTATAAGAGAATCTCAGCGCCTGCGCTACCCAGATTCAATCAGTGCGTCGTATAAGAAAACACACATTTTCCATCCCGAGGTGTTCCGGGGGATTCTGTGGCATGCACCACATTTGCATATACACACAGCCAGGCAGGGGATTTCCTTAGGATTAATCCGATTGAGTCTTCAGGTTTTCTTTTGATGGAAGGTGTTACTCTTCCGGTTCCGTCACCTGGCAACGTGCCCCTGGGACCAGTTCACACCGTTTCAGGTATCGATTTGTCGCAAATCAATGACTTTAGGTAGAGCACGTGATTTTTATATCCATTTCCACTGATTTATGAGGTTTTCCCTTCTAGAATTAAAGTTTCCTCAATGAAGATGTTGTGGTGTGGCTGTCCAAGTTCCTCGGTTGATATATCAAAGAATATAGCACAGATGTCGGAGCCAAGTTCACGGCGAACTACACTTTCCACTGCGTGCGCTCTCCTGGGCTCCGATACTACGACTGAGCTGAATGTTCAACGTGCTCGGGAACACCAGAACCCAGTAAGGACACACACACCGGGGGATGGGGTGGCGGCAACCCGTTTACGCTCAGGTCGGGGAGCCCTCCAAAGCTGCGTAGTGCACTCCGCAGGGAGCTTATAAAGCTTACGAGCTATCAGCAAATCGAAAACAATGCGTACCACCGAGGGGCAGGCGGGCGGAGAGAGAGACCTGTGAATGCAGGAACAAAGGCAAAGGCAAAAGCAAAAGAGAAAGCGAAAGCTGCTAGCACAACAAAAAGCAAGAAAACGCACAAAACAAAGAGCGAAAAAATGGCGCCTGCGCCGTGTAAGGAAAGCTTTGTAGAGGAAAGAGGCAGTGGACTCTCGACCCTAAAGATACCCTCAGGAACACGGAATATAAGATACGTAATTCTATTATTATTCAAGTAGACATGGTGGGCTATTAAGCAATTATTATTATCTTGCTTATTATGGCGGAATTTATTGCGCTGTATAAAAAGTATACGAAATATTGTTGTATTATTGCACAGCTTGGTGTACACAAATCATATTTTATGGCGGTCAAAGGATAAGATAAAAGTGTCAACAGATCTCTTAAGGGTTTTAATAAAAATTATACTGAAAGGTATATACAAATCTTATAAAGCATACTACTTATTTCAGTTATAAAACATATAATTAGCATATGTTCCTAGAATTATATAAGTGAATAAAAGTTCAAATCATGACTTTTGCATAACACCCATATTTCGTAAAAGTCAAAAGTCACAAAATAAACATATTTCATAAAAGGCTAAGCTAAGGAATACAAATCATGGTCCAGATTCCGTTTTCCATTAGCAAGAAATAATGTGCATTGAAATAAATGTAATCTTGACCAAGCAGAAACCCCTAAAAATATCAATATAAACATTTTGAAGTTGATTTAAATAGGTTTTCAACAAATAGCAATATTAAATATAATTATATATTGAATATAAAGATCTCTTGAAATGTATGAAACCGACCTAAGAACCCCTCCAATACTTCCCAATACCTAAAATCCCCCTCAACCTGATCTTAAAATCAATCTCAAAAGAGATCCCAATAACTTAGTTTAGTTAAGAAAATATAAAACCTAAGCACCTTTCTTTTTTCTCCTTTGCAGCTTGTTGAGGACATTCTTTATGGAGAGCTTATCCTCTCTCGCTCCTGTGGCATTTGTCAGTCGCTGGTGCTGAATCCCGCCATCGGTTACCGTGGCACCAACGGCGGCGCTCCTCGATGGACCCGCTGTGTCCTCCTGGCGCCCATCACTGGGCTGTTGTCTGTCCTCTCCGCCGGCCAGACGTCCTTCCGATCGCGTGGGTCCTGTGGTGGCTGTGCGGCGCATCACCTGGCTCCTCACCTGTCGGAAACCGTTGCCAAACCAAGCCTGCAGGCTGGGCCACAGGCTCCGCGCCTCGAAGGTGGCTCTGTTGGTAGTTGGATTGTGACGCTGCTCCTGGCCATGTCCGTTGCGTCCGTTCTGGGCTTGATTCTGGCCGCCGCTACCGGCTCCATTGCCAGTCTCGTTCTTGCCGGAGTCCGCCATGCTAACATGGCTCCGCGACTCGCATTCACCTTACGGATCTTATCTATGTCGACACGATTCAATTAGTGGGTACGGTTGAGTCACCGGACGGTGTTGCACTTAGGATTTTGCGTTGGAATGTCATTTTGATTGAAGTCTGTCAGTTGTTTTTATTTGTTTTTTTGTTTGATTTTCAAATGCTTGCTGGGTTAAAACACCAAGGAAAAATAGTGGAAGTTTCCAAACATGTACTTCTATAGTTTATTTAAGTTGATATTGATATATTTATGAATAAAGCCGAGTGCTCAACCTTATTTGTTAAGCTGAATATTGAGCTCTTGACATAAATAATTCTCTCAGATTTCAGCTTGTTACACATAAGTCAGAAAATATTGTAAAAACAAAGGGTATACAGCAAACAAAGGAAAATTTTACAAAACCAGATGGTTCCTGAACTGAAAATTGCAGTTGAATGACTTTATTTATAAACCAACCATACAAATAATGTATAAAATGATAAATAATACACACGGACTTCAATATAAAAAAAAATTACATCGGATAAAATCATCTAAAAACATTATTGTGGCAAACTGCAAGTTGGATAAAGTGAATTGTCATTGTTTTTGTCGCGGTCTATTTCCCTTTGACCGATATTGATTTACTGCCCCGTTGAGTGGATAATCTAAGCCACGGTCATTGGCTGCAGAGGGAAAGTGCAGGGCAGTGGTGCATGGTCAGCCAAGTCAAAGCTGCATTACATGACATTATCCCTCAAATCTGTTCAGATTGTTTAGCCGCGCTCTGTGCAATTTACTGTGTGGATTAATTAAGCGATTCCTGGGGGACCCGCCTCGTGCCGGCTTTGCCGCGTAGACACGCCAGATAGAGAGCCATAAAGGAATTACCATACACAGGTTGTCAGAAGGAGTGGGAATTGTTGATACTATATGGTATAGAGAACATCGACCTCGGAAATCGGAAGCTAACGAAGCGTCTTTTGGGCCTGTCCGCGCTCTCCCTGACCAAGTGAAATATTCTATTTGCGTGCACTGTACGTGTTTTCCGTGTTTTCCGGCCATAACTATGTATGGTCACCCGGAGCAACAACAACAACAACAAACAACAGACCCAAGCGAAGCGAATGGAACCGAAATTATGGCACCCGCAGAGTCATTAAAAGCGTCATCAGGGATTCGATTGCCAAAGGATTTCCCCACGTGTGGCGATTTGAAATTGAAATCCCGAATGGGCTCCAAGTGCAGCCAAGGCGTCGCTGAAGTTTATCGATTGCTCCAGTTTCTTGCCTTGCATTCTGCGAGCATTTCTAAGCACCCACAATCAACTCCCGATGTCCTTGAGTACGAACTACCCACTTACAGGCAACACACAATTACACCTGGGTCTGGAAAATCGAAAAAATTATATACTCGATTCTGGGGTGGGGGAGGAAATTAGCCTTTAATATTTATAGGCAAAGGCTCTTCTGCCCATAATTGCAGCCGTAGCAAAGGAGGCCCTAACGAGTGTTCACTTGAAGTGGGAACCTGGAACCGTTTATCTTCACTTTGTTATTTCCTTCCTTAGGGTCTCTGACGTAAATCACCCGACGGCAAGATCCGTTCAAGTAGCTAGATATATGTTCATATACCCGAAAAAACATATGGTCTTACAAATGTATATTCGCGACGCTATTAAAGTTTATTCTGCCAGCCGCGACGGCAGCTAAAAATACCAGCATAGACATAGAAATAAGTATTTTGGATTCATTCCAAGCGAAATTTACTTATTTCTGTGGATTTCATATAAATTCCAACGGAATGCCGCCCAAGGGAGCGTGTGCTGTAGGTGGGGCCAATCATCGCTGTAACCAAAACAGAACTAATTATATAGCTGCGCACTGTCGTAATTTCCCCTGCCTGAGATCTTGCATTAAACATTTTGGGCTGCACTTGAATAGTAAAAGTGACTGGAAAGAAGGTTGAGCTATTAACACTTGAATGGAAATTAGTTGGAAATGTTTTCAGCTTTATTCAAAAGTCAGTCGATGGCGTTAATTACGCGACAAACGAGGGCCACAGTGCCGTGCGTTTGTACCGCTTATCTGCGAGATACCGGGTTGTGGCAATAGCAAAGGTAAACAGATACGTATACTGTATCCACGAGATACACACTCGCTGTGTCACTAGGTTCCGAGGAGAGGTGAGGTCAGATCCTCGAGACGCCAACCCAAGCACACACAAAGACGGCCACAGACAATTGTGGATTCGAATCGATGATGGGAAGGAAATTATTGGCAATCGACCAAGATTACTAAGTAGTAGCCGCCCCCTGGTATGTCATCGTTTGTTTAGCTTTCCCTGGAACACCGCCTCCTAATGCGGGGTAAATATGCAGTAATGGCAGGCTAGCTTACTCAGAGAGCCCTTATGTAAGTCGCATTTATTCTCACCTGCATATGTGGGAAAGTGCAGGGCGGCGTGACGAATGTGTCAAGTCACTTGTTTTAATTTCTGCGCACTTTTAGCCCCAAAACACGTTTGTTAGTTGGTTTGCTTGTTTTTTTATTTGTCTTTCGGTTGTGCCATCAAAATAATTAATTTGCGTTTGGCAAATGAAAGCAAAAGTGATGAAAATTAATAAGAGAAACAACTTTCCACGGCGAAGATCGGATCTTTTGGCATCAGCTGGGGACTAACTATGTGTGTACCCATATATAATATGTATAGTGGGCAGTGTGTCACAACGGTGACGAATGAACGGAGGACTGAGTCAGTGAGACTAGTTTACCTTCGAGTCGTTCGATGGGCGGATTCCCGCCTGCACACTGGTATAATGACATATCGCCCGGCACTAAACGATTCTCGCTAACCGATCTCTACGGCAACCCCCTCGATCTATGCGAACCGAATGCAATTTACCAGTAAATTAGTTCACACATGCAACGGCTGCCTCTGCGAGTGCGGCTAATGCCCGATAAAAGGGAAAGAGAAGCGCAGAAAAGAGCGTCCTCAGCGATGGCAAAAGAAAACTGGTCTGAACAGCATTAAACAACAATTGCATTGCCATTGCAAAACAAAACAAAACAAAGGCAACAAAAGAGAGGGGATCGGATCGCTGGTTGCGAGAGCAGAGTAAGAGAAAATCGACTTTCCAAAGCCAAAGCCATTGAATGAATGACAACAAAGTCCGCCTTCTACATAGAGAAAAAGTAGCACCGAAATTGCTGTTGGCATTTCAATATAATAATGCACACTTGTCACTCCTAAAAATAATATATTTTTTATCCCATCAAAATCTTATATTTGTTTCTACACTCTAAGTAATTTATATTTTAGCTCAAGTAAACTGGTTTTTTCCAATAATATATCTGAGAAACCGCACTTGTATCTCCTAAAGTTCTAAAGATTTATTTAAGAGATATCCATCAAATACTGTTGTTTCCATTACTTTTTAGTCTACCTAGAAGTAGAGTAACTCATTCTCGGTAATAATGAGATATCCTTTTCCCTTATATCTTATCTACAGATTTCTGTAAGAGATCTTCAGGGGAGAACCAAGCATATTTATTTTTCTCCGTGTCTGTACATATTGTACATTTGATTATACAGCTGCTACTCTTCATTGGGCACATAGCACAGCATAGCATATGAAAATCAAACGATAAATTGACGCGGCGACACTTATACGTATTTTCGGTGCTGTGGTGGTTGTCCATGCAACAAATGTGCCACCTTGCACAGAACCACATTCAACTCGGATAATTACATTTGACCTTTCGCGGCGCTTAGCTTATTCAAATTCGTTTATTCAAATTCAGTCACTATTCACTGGTTGGGCTCGAATACGATTCTCGCTTCGGGTGACTGTGCTGATGCATCACTGAGATCACCGAAAAGTATCTCGAAACCGTACTTTCCGACTAACAATAAGGGGCGCCGATGTATATCCAGTATTTGTATTTACTTTAGCCAGTAATAATTCGCGTTAGCTAAACACGTCGACCTCGTTAACCGGTCCAAAATGCGTCCGTCCGCTGGCACGACTTTTTGCTCGGCGGTTCGGAAAGCGACTGAACAACTCAACAACTGAACGCCGTGCTGAGAGCGGCGAGCAAGCAGCCTGGCATCAAGTGTTTGCGTTTTGTGGGGGGCGGCGTGTTTTGATTTTTATGTTAGCGTTTGGACGCGAGTTGCCGCAAAAGAAATCAATTTTGGCCAGCAAGGGGACCTTTATAATGGTTCGTTATTCATTCACGATTTACATGCACGCCATCCAAAACGGTAATTAGTTATCGCACATCTAGATACTGTCACAACTTGAAGGCAACGTGTCAGCTTGACAAATGACGATTAAAGGGATGAAAGGACACACCAAGCCCCTTTGTAATCATCCTTGCGCATCTAAACGCTGAATGATATTTAAAAAAAAATAATGATTCTGGCCCATGAGGGGATCGAACCCGCGACCTTCGCGTTATTAGCACGACGCTCTAACCAGCTGAGCTAATGGGCCTTGATGATTTTGCTCGTTCAAAATCAAATGAAAATCTCAGCTAAGCAAGGAACGTATTCATAATAAATTTTATTAATAATATAGCATTCTTCAATACATTTAAAAGTATATATATTAAAAAAAAAAAGATAATACAAATAAATCCCAAAAAAAGAAAAGATTAAAAAATTTTGTCAGAAGTGGGATTCGAACCCACGCCCTCAGAGAGGACCAGAACGCTCACACACTTTCGTTCAGAAAGCAAGACTTTACATCTTGAGTCTGGCGCCTTAGACCGCTCGGCCATCCTGACATATGCCGAACGACTGTCAGAAACGCAAGTTGTGTGCGCGTGTACAGCCAGTATAACACTATAGAACAGTTCTGACTAGCTGGTATGAAAATATATATGTAACCTGAGCACTGTAAAATTGCAATGTCGAACAGCTCTGTTAATTATATCGCTGACTGTAGTACGCCATTTGACAGTCGTGAGGCACATGGCCCATTAGCTCAGCTGGTTAGAGCGTCGTGCTAATAACGCGAAGGTCGCGGGTTCGATCCCCTCATGGGCCAGAAATTTCTTTTTTAGGTTTTTTTTCAATGCACTTTGAAAATTAAAAAGTTGACATAGATTTGATGAGCGTATGTCCCGCAAAGTAATATAGTAAAGTCAGATAAGCTATGGCCAATAAGGACATCGCCCAATTATGGAGCCATGCTAAATGTTATCTCATGCCGTGCTGGTTGGGAGCGGACCCCAAGTGCGATGCGATGATGTCACGAGAAGCGGACACAAGGATGATCTAACGCGGTCTATTTCTTGCAAGGCAGCTAAGTGAAATGTCAATTCAATTTGCCATCAAGGATGATTGAATTACCCGTCCTCCACCCAACCCCACCACGACCGCAGCGCGTGTGGGGTATCTTAATTCGCCACGGCAATCAAGCTAAACGGTTTATTGGGCGATCTTATCGGCGCAACGAGTTGAAAATGCTTTTAGACAAAAGGCAATCCACAGAACAAAAAACAATCGGAGCAAATCCTAATTTATTGCCTTTGTTACTGTCGACGGGTAGGCATTAGGTGCAGGGTATACCAAGTGTCAGGATGGCCGAGCGGTCTAAGGCGCCAGACTCAAGATGTAGAATCTTGCTTTCCGAATGAAAGTGTGTGAGCGTTCTGGTCTTCTCTGAGGGCGTGGGTTCGAATCCCACTTCTGACAAATATTTTTTTTATTAGCAAACATGTTAGTTTAAAGTTTAAACTTGCAGTTTGCCAATTTAAAATTATTTACTGGAGTAGACATGTGTGTATAATTATTTATAGAAGATAAATCTTTAATTTATTATTTGTTATTCCTTATTCAAATTAAATTATCATAATTAAAATTAGGAAGGAAAAAGAAAAAGGCATCGCGAAGCTATTTCTTTTTTTTAGACAATATTTGATCAAAGTATCCTTAGCTTTACTACTCAATCTATCAACATTTGGATTAGTCAAAGGCATTTCTTAAACAATTCTAACTTAAATATTTTTCTTCAAAATATTAAACAACATGCCTAAAACGCTCTCAGTTTTAACCCAACAAGGCGTGGCCGGTCCAGGAAAAGCGGAAGCAGCTGAGGCCAAGAAGCCCAAAAAGAGTGTAAGATTCTACCCGGTGGTGCAGTACATCTACTACGACAGGCTGAAGACGACGCCTGGTGGGCTGCTGAGAGTTGGTGAGTAGAGGTATCGCTTCCATAACGTCCCTATTGATTGATGGCCCAATGTGCAGATGTGGCGCCTGGAAAGGAATGCAGACGCCTTTCTCACAAAAATATAAGCGACATTTTCGGGCTCTAGCCCTAAAAGGTGACCATTTTGCAAAGGGGAAACCACAAACACACACCATGGACAGGAACCGGTAGTGGAAGTTGTTAACTAAACGTGACACTTTTAACCTAATTGAAGGGTAAACTGCTGCCCGTGTCCTGCGTGGCAACTTTGGCAGTTTAATGCATTTTCCATGTACTACTACTACCGGTGACAGTATCCAGCCAATATCATTATTTCCACCTCTTTACATATTGTATATATTGCATTAAAAAAGAGCATCAGCCCCTCTGCACTTGGTGACGACTATTTCGGCCTTCGATCCAGTACGAAACACGTAAGTGAGTTTGCAATTTACAACGGCGGCATGAATGGGTGTGCGTTGTGGGGCGGAAGGAGCAATCTGCATTTGAAATATTTACAATTGGCAAGGCCCAACGTAGAGCAGAAAGAATGAAAGGATTACGGCACCTTTGAGACGTCAAAACACACTCGATGATTCGATAAGGCTAAGCTCGGCAACTGACCTATGTCAAAGAGTTAGTGGGGCGGGAAAACAAATCGATAGTGCCGGCTGGCAATTAAATGCAGCCATAACCCAGCCTGCACCTGAAGACAACTGCCGGGTGATGGTGGTCGCTGGGCATTCAGCCATTGGTATCGCCTTGATATATGGCCGCGTCATTTGACTCGGTTATCCGCTCGGGCAATGCCCAGTGCGGCAATGGTAATTGCAGTTCTGCGGCTATAAAAGGCCCTCGGGGCCCGTTAGTTGGCCATCCAGAGACAGAGAGCGTTACCACAGAAATGTTCCTCCAGATTGTGACTTCGTTAGCCCTGGTCCTGGCCATCGCTAATGGCGCAGCGATCCCTCCGGGTCTGGTGCCCCAGCCCACGCCGGATGGCAGGATTGTGGGTGGCACAGCGACATCGATTGAGGATCATCCGTGGCAGGTTTCAGTGCAAAAGTCAGGAGGTCACTCCTGCGGAGGCTCCATCATCAGCACCGACATAATTGTGACCGCCGCCCATTGTCTGCAGTCTCCGGTCACGGCTTCTATTCTCACAGTTAGAGCCGGCTCGAACCGAAGAACCTATGGCGGCGTTTTAATCCAAGTGGCTGCTTTCAAGGCGCACGAGGGCTATAACTCCGAGACGAAAGTCAACGACATTGGAGTGCTGCGCCTGAAGACAAAACTGACCTTTGGATCCACCATCAAGGCCATTACCATGGCTACTGCCACACCTGCCCATGGAGCCGCAGCCAGCATCTCTGGCTGGGGAAAGACCACCTTTGGCGGCAGCTCCTCCTCGGAGCTGCTCTACATCGACACCAAGATCGTGGGCCGCTCGCAGTGCGGCAGCTCTACATACGGATACGGGTCTTCCATCCGGGAGACCATGATCTGTGCGGCGGCAGCCAACAAGGATGCTTGCCAGGGCGACTCGGGCGGTCCTCTAGTATCTGGAGGGCAGCTCGTGGGCGTCGTCTCCTGGGGAGAGGAATGTGCCCTCGCCAGGTATCCCGGTGTCTTCGCCAACGTGGCCGAGCTGCGCGATTGGGTGCAGCAGGCCCAGAAGACCGTCTAGCTTTAAGTCAAGTGCAAGAGCAATAAAAAGCAACTCATAGTCGTAACTGCAGCTACCATGACTTTCGTTTCCCTTGCTACTTCCGCAGCAGCAGCAGCAGTGACTTGTGAATCCAGTCCCCAATGCCACATGTGCGGCAGCAGGACGACGTGCCCTTCCTGTGGGCCACGCCACTCGTACATGCAATCTGGGTCAGTCCGCAGGGGTTGCCTGGCTGACTGACTGACTGACGGGTGGGGCTTCAGAAACAGGCGGGGATTGGGGACAGCACAATGCTAAGCCTGTTTCAGCGGCATTTACATACTCAACGCTCAGTACAGTCGTGTGACATATCTGTGACATGGCTGTAAAGGACTTACCAAATCAGACACACTCATTTAATTGTAGAATTTCGAATTAAGGGAATATATTCAAGCCCTAAAGTTAAAGTGAAGTCATCTTGGTTGTTTTATACAATAAGAAAATGGTTAAATTCCATTACGTTCTAAAAGTGAACTTTAGCCAGCCATCAGCTATCAGCCACATTATCCTTTTGTTGTCTTGATGGAATTGATGGGTTTACAGCATTATTAAATTAACAGCTTTTGTTATCACCAAGATAATCACAACCCTCAAGACAAAGAATGTGCCAGAAAATCAACCCTAAGTACGTAATTGACACATCTGTTTTGGTTTAATTTCAAAAAAATGACCAAAACAACCATTCAGTAAGCTGGCAAGACAGAAAAAAACCAACAATAAAACTTTAAATGGATGCTAGCCATTTTAAGAGACACATCTTTGGACAAAAGTTTAATCTTTCTGTTTACAATAAAAACAAAACAAAAGAAACCCCACATATAACTTTAGAAAACTTTCCCTTAAACTTAAAACCATATTCCTATTACCTCATTTAAGCCAAAAGCTCCTTCAAATTCAACGAACAAATGTTTGTTTATAAAATCTAAATATGTGTGGCCTTTAAACAAAAACTGAAAGTTGGTAAACAGAGCACTCAAATCTCCGGGAGGCATTGGGCACTGCCAACCGCACCCTCGCTCCACCGGGGTCCAGACTACGGGACGCCAGTGGTATTGATCCGAAACGAATGGGGCGACGCGACACAGCGAGAGGATGCCCAGGGTGATGGGATGGTGACTAGCCTACGGAATGCCTAGAATTCTTGGGAGTGCAGCTGCTCAACACACTCACCTTCGTACTCCGCCCGCTTCCTGCGTAGAAAGGAGGCGGTCATTTGCAGGCCCCTTTGGGCCAGAACAGAAACTCGACTCCGGCCACTCTGTCGGGATAGAATGGAGCCCTTGGAATCCTTGCGGTTGCCCGACCTTCGGTTAGAGGAGAGTGTGCCAGCCGCGGAGGTGGACACAGAGGCGGCTGGCTGCTGACCGGATGTCGGAGTCACTGGCGTATTGGGCGTGTCCGAGTCGATGAAGCCCAGGTTGCTGTTGGCACTATTCAGGTGGATGCTGGATTGATCCGCGCGGCCACAAAGCGTGACGCTACCGCCGCTGTGGACACTTTGCGATACGGAGGCGGCCAGTTGCTCATCCAGGCCGTCTGAGGCCCTGGGCGTGAGGTGCTCCAGAGACTCAAAGTCCCGATTGATGGCCGGTGGCATGGAGTGCCGGAACCAGGAGTCCTGGCGCTGCTGGGCCACGCGTTGCTGCCGTCGCCGCTGGCTGGCCGAAGTGCCCGACAAATGCCGCAACCGACTGCCGGGATCATCCGCAGATCCATTGTCATGCGGACTACGGAGTTCCAAGCTCTGGCGCTGGTAGGGGCCCGACATCTTCTCCTGTGGGGGGTTGGTTCTTGGTTCCTGGGGATTCGCTCCCGAAAAGGCACTTGATCAGGACTCAGCAGGGGATGCAGGCACTCGAAAGGCACATGTGGCTACTAACTCTCGTTTTCTAATCTCGACTCCTCCTCGAGCAGCGGTTATGTAAGGCGCTCGACCTCTAACTCGGCGGTGGGAGTGTGGGTCTGGGCTTCCGTTACCGTCTCCGTTCCCATTTCCGCTACCAAATTCTCATTCCCAATTCGTGGGCCTTGACTCTGACAGGTGTTGAGAACCGGAACAACTGGTGACGAACCGAACCCAAGGCGGACGCCGCCGCCATTAGTGAAACGATTTTAAAGCTACTCCACACGGCTGCGGCGGAACATCAAAAATTCATTGCAATTCTGACATTTAGGGGCAATGGTAATGCTATTTGCTTGTCACGCATATGCAGCCGGAGACAGGAGGGCTTGTGGCACGCTTTCGATGTCGCAGATATCTATATTTATATATACTTTCAAGTGCCTTACTCCGGGGGCAATCTTTCAAACATAAATCCAATGAGCCAGAGCCAGAGCCCCATCAGTTACCAGTGACAATCTGAATAATTAAAGTGTCGTTTAAGGTGGAGGGCAGGAAACCTTCAGATTATCGAGCTGCATTCGCGACTGCAGCGCTAAATTGAGTATTTACACCTCTCCAATTACTACGCTGTACGCCGTAATTGCAAAAAGGCTAAAGCCAAAGTGGGAAGGGACTACGGGGCCCCGACGAGTTTCGCCACTTTCAACGATTTCCCACAGCTATTGGCCGCAGCCGAAAAAAAATCAAAAAATAAACACGTCCAAACCGAACCGAAGTCAAAAGCCAACTGCGGATCCTTTACGAAATAAGGGACAACACAGCCGCCTGCTCGTCTTTCCTTCGGTCCACGAAAAGCCGAGCCCTCAACCGAAGTTTGCGGCACTAGCTAGTATAGCTGGAAAGGAGGGAGCTCTGCTCCCCAAAAACTTTTCAAAATTATATGTGTCGCTGCTCAGGAGAATACACGCGCGTATGTGGGCCAGGCACTAAATAAACTACGAGATAAATTGGGCAGCTATGAGCAGGCGATTGCTTATATTTTACATTTGCCGACCGTCAGAAGTATGCAACACTGTTTGGCGCCCGCTCTGTGTTAGCTCAAATTGCGTTTGGGCGCAGTCGGTCATCGCGGCCCATTAGCTCAGCTGGTTAGAGCGTCGTGCTAATAACGCGAAGGTCGCGGGTTCGATCCCCTCATGGGCCAAGTCTATTTTTTTTTTCAGGAACTATTTTCTATAATAATTTCGAACAGTAAGGTAGCTAGGGAAAAAATTCTTATCGCTTTATTGAGTACAGTCGAGATTTAGTAGCACTTTGTTCTATTTTTATTGGGGAATGTTATTTTTGGCAAGAATTTTTAAACTGCCACTGCTTTTGCCCACAAATTAGTTTTGTTTATAATAGCTAGTTAATATTACTAGATTTTTATATTAAAACCTATCCTTTAACAACTTCTTAAATCTTTTACCTACTTATACTTAGCTTTATGTAGGATTAAATCAAACCGAACATTTCAATATTCAGCCACATTCAGGTCCTCGCGACTTAAAGGAGCCAATATTAGGCAAGTACAGCCCTTTAGTTAAGCCATGTGGCAACGACTACAATACATAGAACTTAAATAGTACGTTACTCACAGGTATTCAGCAGTCCCGGTCCGGGGAACTCGCTGCTGCGGCGGTATGAGCGCCGTAGACGTGATAATATGGAGGGCATCGGTATAACTTCCAAGTCAACAGCAACTGGTGACCAAACATCCGAGACAAGTCGCAAAGGGAAAAGACCAAGAAAGCGGCGGCCGCCGGCTGTTGTTTGGCTTCGCTGCTCTGTGTACTTCCGCGGAAATCAGCTCACTTATGCCAGCAAACATAAGTACACACACAATACACTCTACGCACAACAATACACCTCCCTCACAAAACTGCTGCCAAGTTGATTCTATTTAGACACAGTGAATAATTGCATGAGTGTGTGGAATATTGATAAGGGAGTAAACAAAGCCGTAACTGTGGCGATAAGTGCGCTTACGCCCGAATATGACCGATTTGCTCCATGTAGACTAGAAGCTTGCATTAATCACTCACTATATGTTAGTAGAAAACTCGCGGCTTGTGCTCTATTTATTCCTTTATTTATTAGTTTGCTCTTTTTAATATTCGCAGCTGGCACGGTAGAGCTGTAAAAGCATCGATAGTACTATCGATATTATCGATAGTGGCTGGGCTGCGCGATACCTCGATTTTTTTTTCCACCATCGATGTATCGCGTTTTACCCAAGCTTGGCTGAAGTCGTCAAGCGGTACCTCTGCATCCCGGCTTCATCTACCGAATCGGAGAGGATGTTTAGTAGAGCCTGTCAAATTATATCGGATAGACGAACGTCTTTGAAGCCAAAGCATTTAAACACACTCTTTATGGTGAACAGAAATCAATGGCTGCTGGATTAAATTTTTGGTGGTACAAACTCATTAGGATCAGCTTCCAAAGAATGGATTATCTAAACATGTTATTTTTTTTGTTATCAAACGTTTTCTTTATTTAATTCGTAATCAACAACAATTCCCTCGGAACGGATGATCTCTCTTTTGTTAATTTCATTAACTTTAATTTATAATCATGTTTTCGCTTATAATTATAATCAATAAAAAAAACATGTTAATGAAGTGTGCTTGGTATTTCATTAATAGTTTTAATGTTCTCGATTTTAGCATCAGAAGGCAAACGATAATGGCTTATAACGACTTTTTAAAGCATACGAGAATATTTAAGTTTTCTAACTTATGAATAAAAAAATTATATAAGTTATTATTATAGTCAAAATCTTTTAAATTTTTAACCTATTTGTTTTTATGTGTTTTTCATAGTTTAATACATTGTATGGTTTTTGTCGCAGCTGTATTCATACCCCGCAATTAAAAAAATTGTAAGCAAACACGCTTAAAATACAAAATAAAAAATTAAATAAGAATTCGATTGATACTATCGAAAATATCGATGGTCTGGACTATCACTATCGAAAACATCGAGTAGGGGCTCTATCGATGTTTTTACAGCTCTATGGCACGGTTGCATTCGCCTATGCGACGTCTGGCAACGCCGCGAGCCACAGCTGTTGGCACTTATCGAAAGCCGTTACCAGCTATCGCAATTCAAAGAAAAACGATAAATTTCATATGTAATTCTAACTCAATTTTATTCCATAAAACGAAAGGGTACAAATGACTTAAGTTCTAGGTCTTGTTCTCCAGGACACCGCACACTTTAACTTTTTACACATTGTACAAAGGTATGCTTGAATGGATGGCAAACGTGGTCAAACCATTTAAATTTCTTTTTTTTTCTTTTTTCAAACAATTATTTCAATGTCCGTTTCGATGATTAACTGAAATCAGTAATTCAGAGCGGTTAAGTAATTAAGAAAGCTTTAGCTACATGCAAGTGATGGATTCATGAACAATGGTTGGGTTATTCGACACATAAAACCAGATTTTTGTACGCTAGAGAGTATTCATAAATTTTTAGGTACTACGAGAATGGATATATACACGTTCTAATATACATTTTATGTTATCATTCAATATGAATGAGTGCCCCAGGTTATTAGGTAGTGATCATTAGATACAAGTTGCCAAAACAAATGTGATATTTCGTTCTTTAGGGCTCAGTTCGATGCCGCAAACAGTCTTTTGAAAATGCATAGGTATTCTGTGTTAATAACTTCGTTGTTTCCGTTCCATTCCACGCAACAAGTAGATGTACATTAATTAATATCAAGTTAGCAAACGTGACAAGAAATTGAAATATGCTGACGAGAAGAAACGAAAGTAACGATAATGATGGCAAGAAACATTTCAAAATGGCAAGTAATGGGTGGGTGGGTGTTTCAGATGTGGCCTCTCGGGTTAATGCTGATTGACTGGACGTCGGCGCGATCGTTATAACTCATTCTCCATGTTGGAGCGAACGTTTCGCAGCACGTTGTGCGTTTTTAGTATCTGATTCTTGATGTCTTTCTCGACTTGTGCTTTTGCTTTGTTAGCCATACGCAACTTTTCGTAGGTGTCTTCGAATGCTCGCTTTGTGCGGATTAGTTTGCGCCGCAACTCGGCGTTTTCAAGATCTACCTTGGCACAGTCGTGGGCTGTAACTGTGGCTGCGGACGCTAGTGATGCAGCCAGGTTGGCCTTGCTGTCGGGTGAAGTCGAATCTGTAAGAGAGCAATGATACTAGGTTAGCTCCTGATCTGTCTGAAAACTTGACCAACGCTCACCGTCTGAATCTATCTGCTCGCTGACCGCCGCCATTTGCTCGCCACTTTTTAGCTCTACAGTCTTCAGCATTGCTCGCTGGGCATTGGACAGCTCCACGCTGGAGATTCGTCCGGCATCGCTCTCTATGCCCAGGTCGGGTGATGAGTTGTTGATTCTCTCGGCCAAGGCTGCAGCCGTTGCCGGGTTGGAAGCGGAGCTGACCGCCTGTCCATGTCCAGCTGGCGGACCAACGGGCACTGCTACTTCCTCGGAGGTGTAACCCGACTGTGAAACATCGCTGCTGTTGGCACGCTTCTGTTGCTGCTGCAGCAGCCTTCGCTGCTCCTCCTTTAGTGCCTCCAGCTGTATCTTCAGCTCCTCGGAGCGCTTCTCCAGCTGCAGCTTGTCGTTGTAGGCCTTAGTGCGTTCCATAACCGCCTTGGAGGCCTGAAGGGTACTTTCGTCCAGTTGCTTCTTCAGAGAACGCGTGGCAAGCTCGTTCTCGACGAGGGTCTGCTTCAGTTCCTTCTCATTTTCCTGGTGATAGTCCAGGGATCGCTGCAACTCAAGCAGCTGCTTGGCTTGCTCTTGATAAGTGGTGAGTGCCACCCAATCGCGCTCCAAGGCCTCCTTGTGCAGCCTCTCGTGCTCCTCCAGCTGCAGCAGGGCTTTTTGCTTTTGCTGCTCCATCTGCGACTGCAGCAGGTCTACGGAGTCTGCGTGCCGCTGCTCCAGCTCCTGGATTTGCTGCTGTGCCGCCTGTAATTCCATCTCGGTTATCTGCGCGTCCGCTGTCAGGGTGCTCTGGGCCAGTTTCAGCTGGTCAATCTCTTGGTTTTTGTGATCCAGCAGGCGCTGCAGTTCCATCATCCGCTGCTCCTCGTGCGAACCTATAGCCTGCAGATCGGCCGTCAGTGCCTCGTTGATGGCTCGCAGCTGATCCAGCTGCTGACCGATCTCCAAGCACCGCAGCTGCTCCTGCTTGTAGCGATTGTCCAGCTCCACCAGCTGGCACTGCACGTTCAGAACACGCTCGTCCTTCTGGGCAATCTGCTCCTCCAGCTGCGCAATGCGCTCGCTGTTGCGATGGCGCTCCTGGCGCGTGGAACAGGCCCTTCCCTCGCTCTCCGACTCGCTTGCCGGCTGCTCTATCGGAGCTGCCAAACTATTGGAGGTTTCTTCGAGTCCTATGCGCGCCAGGGATACCTTGCGATCTGGCTCCGACCAAGCCTCCGACTCGCTCTGATTGTCCACATGCTGAGTGGGTAAAGGCAGGGAGCGACGCTCCTTGCGCGGAAGCTGCTGTCCGTCGGTGTTGCGCCGCTTCTCAAGTTCCCGCTTCAGAGCCTTGTTCTCCGCTTTGAGGTTCTCCATGGAAGGAGTCATCGAACTGGCAGCATGGATCTGCTCATGGGAGTTGTAAGTCTTGTGGCTAACATCGCCCTCGGTGTACAGGATCTCGGAGAGATTGCACAGCTGCGCGAGACTCTGATCGGCCAGCGAAGCACCCGTTATGTTCAGAGTCATATTGAGACTCTTGGAGAGATCCAGACTGCGATCCACAGCCTTGCGCATGGCATGACGCCTATCGGCTGCCAGCACGCCCAACACATCCTTGTGCTTCAGCAGGGAGTTAAGGAAGCCAGCCAACTCTTCCAACCGATTGGTCAAAACACCGCAGACATCTACGCACTCCAAGCGCCATTTGTCTGCCGTTTCCACTTCCATGCGAGCTTGCTGGAGTTCCATACGCAGCTTCCCAATCACAGCACAATTCTGCTGATCGTCCGCCAGGCGCTGGAACAGCACGTCCACCTTGCGCTGCAGAAGCTTGTTACGCTCCAAGGCCCGCGAGTACTCCGCCTCGGTGAAGGATTGCTGTAGATCAGCCTCTCCGCCAGACTCCTCGCCAATTTGAGGCAGCGTCTTGGGTTGGTTCGCCAGCATCTTGGTGAGGCGCTCCACCTCGCGATTCTTCTCCCACAGCTCCCTATTGACCAGGTTCTGCAGGTTGGCCGTCTTCTTCTTGACCTCGGCCTGCAGCTGTTTGATTTTCTCCTCCTGCTCTGCGATTTTTTGCTCGTAGCGCATTTTGAGGCTTACGGAGATTTCCGGGGAGCACGCCTCGTTGTCACTAAGCGAGCGCCCGCCTGTCGTCGATGGTGAATCCTTGGCGCTGTCGTTCTTTAAGGGAAAAAGGATAAGCCATTAGTATTCTGTTTCTGTTCGGCCTGGTTAACTTGAATCTCACCTCCTTGTTGACCGACTGCTGCTCCTGCTGTTTGTCCTGGTTGAGCCGCCTGATCTCCTTCTCCTGACTGCTCAGCTTTTGCATTAGCTTTTGGATGGTGCGACAGGCTTGCTCGTGAATGCGCTCACGCTCCTTGAGCTTCTCCTGGGCGTCCTGGAGCTCGCACATCTTGTCAGCCAGTTGGGCACCCAGCTCCCGCTTGCCCTGCAAATGGATAGGAAGAGAAGAAACGCAATGGATCAACACAAGATAGTTGGCTCTTAGGATTAGCTTTAATTGAGGGTTCTCTGTAACAAGTGCGGGGATGATGGTGTGCAATGGTATTATATTTAATGGTCCTTAACGAGAAATTTGACAGTGACAACTTCCACGGAATGTGGATAACATCTTTAGCGATAGCTAACAAGGATCAACGAATTCGGAACGAACGGGAGGAGGCAATGGTCAGCAACTGCCTTGGCTGATTGAACGGAACACGACGCCGCCATCCAACTGAGATGAAAACAAAGTTGGGACAGGACCGCTTGCGTGACAAATAGAGCGGCATCCCGGTGTACAGCTGGTAGACCTGCAGTCGCACTTCCTGAAGTGTCAGTGAAAAAAGGGCGCTCCCCAGGGGCAGAGAAACTGCCGGAATCCAGTTAGGCTTGGTACAGAATAGTTGTAGAACGCAGTGCTGGGCGCAGCCACAGTTAGGAAAGTGGCAGCCGGACTCACGCATGCCTGGGGCCGACTGTTGCTGAGCTGTGGACGATGGCTGTTTAGGAGCTGATAAGGCTGGACTCTGTATGGCAAGAGCGTCACCTGCCGCTGGCACATCCTTAGGCTCGTCTGTTCCCGATTGCCGCACATGATACTGATCGATGAGAAGTTGGAGTGCAATGAGGAACTACTGCCGCAACGGTCAATAGAAGCTGTGATACCAACCCCGTTGGTGGTATCCATCGCTGCCAACTGCGAGTGCATTGGCTGGACAACGGCCACGCGCTCCAAATGACACAGCTGCTCCCTCGGTTGCAGACTGTCGCTGAGGAGGAGGTTCTCCTGTCGCAATATATCGAGCTCGGTATTTTGTTTGGTGACCAGCTCCTCGAACCGCACTACGCTGTCCAGCAGACTGCTGCAGGTCTCTTCCTTCTGCTTAATGGAGCTCTTTTAAAGATATTTTAGGAGTAGTGCTGTTTAGAGAGCGATTGGATGTGGTAGCGGATACACTCACTTCCAGCAACTGGATGTCCTGGCGTTGTATCTCTATTTTCTCGATAGCCTCCTTCAGTGAACCGTTCTTGCTCACCAGCTCCTCCTTCGCGGCATCGATGGCCCCCATCAGGCGCTCTTCCTCAGCTTGAGAGTACTTCACCTTGGCCTTCAGCTGCGCCAACTTTTTCTAAACAGTGAGTGGCGGTTCACTTCAACCTTTTAGAACCTCCCACACTCCCACATTGTCACAACCCTTAATCTTACCTAATGGGGATTACTTCCTATTGGCAAGGACCAATACTTACGTTTGCTATGTCGCTGGACTCTGTGTTTGCCTCCAGGCGCTCCACCATCTCGGCATTCTTGATGGCCAGCTCCTCGATCTTGGCCTCACAGGCTGTCAGGGATTCCTCACGCTCGGCCAGAGCGAATTCAAGCTCGTTTTGGACCGCGGCATTACGCTTGTTCGTCTCAAGCAGTTCCTCCTCCAGCTTATGCACTTCCATCTCCAGGCGCTTGAGTTTCTGGAAGTCAATTTGATCGCCTGGTTGGTTCGATGTCGTGAACTGTAAGAAAAAAGGAAAGTACATTAGGCTAAGATAGATTGTATTCTTATTACTAAGTAATTACTTGAAATATTACCTTGTATTCAAGATTTACATGCCTAATTGCCATTACTTGAAAGATTTAATATCTTGTTCTATTATTTGTTCTTTAAACTTACTTGGTATGCGCGTATCTGTTCCTGCAGTCCATCTATTATGGCCTGACTATCGAGATCCGCCTTGCGCTGCTTCTCCTCATGGTGCGATATGGCCCTGGCAGCGTCCTTTAACAGCTCCATCTTCTCATCGACTGTTTTTCGGAGCATCTCGACCTCGATCTTGGCGTCGATTAGCTGCTTATTTAAGGCATCTACCGAGTGATTAGCACGGCCGCCCGGCTGACCCTCCTCCATGAAGTAGATGCGCAGCTTCAAATTAAAGTTCTCCTTGCGCAGCGAGGATATCTGCTCTTCCAGCTCGCGCACCGACCGGCCTTGGGCCAGCATGGGCGAGTGACTGCCGCCCGATGGTCGCGCCGCATCAAAACTGGCATCTGCAAGTAACGGTGGCACACAGGGATTATTATTTAATCTACGAGCCGCAACAGAGAATATCCACTAACTATGCAATTCAATTAGTCGCGGATTCCGCGGCCCTGAGGGCATTGAACGATTGTGACTCATGGCTATGTTTTTGTTCAACCGCGTAGAAAATATAAAAACTTTTGGGACAAATTTCTGTAGACTTTATATGGGGTGTGGTGCCAAAACGATGTGGTGGTCTGAGATTTTTTCTGACTAATGAAATCTAAACAAGGATACCTTTCCATCAAGACCTACTTTGATACCAAAAAAATCGATTTCGATCGGATTACTTTGGTTTTTAGCGATGACAAATATATTTTAATTAATTTAAAACGTTTTTTTAGTTGTTTCTAAACAGTATTATATGAATAGGAATTGGTAAGACAGAAAATATTGATACTTTTGGTACGGTTAAATTATTTACGCTAAAGTCTATTTAAAAAACTCGTTATTTACAGACAACTATCTTAACTCTTTTCGTAACCCTTGTTCTCGTCATCATCGCCTATTAATAGTTTTGATAAAAGCCCACTTACATGAGTTCTCCATGGTGACATCTTGAAAGGTTCCCGGAGTGGTGCTGCAAAGATAAAGAGGAAATCTGTTAATTGAGCACAATGAAGGCAGTTTTCGTGGTGACCTCGCCGAACCACAACCAATAAAACAAGTCGAATAATAAACGGTAATTAATATTTTAATTTTGCATACACAAGTTAACATATATTTTCGGCAGTGATGACATAAGAACGGCCTGAGACTATCTCGAACAACCTCTGACCTCGTCCGAGCATTCGATGGTGGTGGTATTGCCCGGCTGAAAGCACTCATCGATGGCCTCCAGAGTGCCGTTGCAGAACTCCGGGTACACAGACCAGGCCGTCCAGCCCTGCTGCTTCTGGATGCGTCGGGCACACTGGACAGCCATTGTGATGTCCTCGCCCAGCAGGCGCGTGCAGTTCACATTGCACTCGTTAAAGGCATGGTATTCCGTCTGATTCGGTGGCGCACACCAGTAACGATCGCTGATCTGGAAGAGTCCATAGTCCCGGGAGCCATCGTCGTTGCGTTGGCCCACAACGTGCGTGTTGAAGCGACTCTCGAACTGGGCAATGCATAGCCACAGAGGCAGTTCCGTTTTGGGCACATCGAGTATGTACAGCTGGCCGGCGAGTTGGCAGGGCGTGAGTCGAATGGCCAGCAGGGGAATCCCCAGGAAGAGGATCCACAGCACCGTCAGCAGTACTCTCACTTTCCATCGGACCACCATTCCAAGTGAGTTCCAGTCACAAAGTGCTGGAGAAACTCCGACCATCAACAAGGTATCAACAACCAGTATCAAGCGATCAAGCGATCTTGCTAGCGCTACAGCTTAATCGGATTCTAGCAAACCGGTTTACATTATTTGGCCCGGCTTTATGACTTAAATTGGCAATAAATACTGGAAAATCGACGGACAATGCAACAAGGTTTCATGTTTTCACTGCACTTTGGCACTGGCTACTATTTATTTTTGCTACCTACCTATTCATTAATGCCATATACGAAAATCAAACTGGAAGTGATCCGAATTTCTATTTTTAACATTCTATAAGCTAATTAAGCAACTCAACTCAGCTTTGTCTTGCTTATTATTAAGCCATTCGATTAGGCGTGAAAATGATTGATTTCCTTCTCTTCTTAATAGTAGAATTTTAGAGGCGAAAGATGTCTAATTATAATTTTATTGCAGTAAGCACACCTAGAATTATACCACAAATAAAAACAAACTTTTGTTTAATTACAAGGAATCAATAAATAACAACTGAATAATCGGGTTTACTAATAATTCTCTGAATTAACAAGATTAACAACAGGACACGGACCTGCCATTTTTGGAATTATCAATGATCAGTAATTATTAAGAAAGAGAATAAAAAGCCCAATTTATTTTATTACAAGTTAAAACAAATCTTTGTCAAGTTCTGCTATTAAATAAATTCTTGAAAAAACCTTCATTACCTACTTTAAAATACAATGAAAACCCCAGCACAATACGATCTGCACTATACTGTTTTGTTCTCTCAATTATAGACACACCCAGTTGCCCAAATGGGCAGCAATAAAGCTCTTTTTATGTATTCTTCTTGTTGCTTTTGGCAAATTGCTCTGTGAACTAAATTTTTCAGACAGTGTCACACTCGAACGATCGCACTTCCAAAAACCACAAGTCGCAATGGATGAGATTACACTTCCGCGCCTTAAATCCGCCGTGCGATGGCTCTGGGAAGTGGGATGAGCAATTAGCCCCTCCAGTATAGATTACGTACAGTGGAGCCTGCTTGGGGAAGATACATATATTCATTCGTACTTACCAGAACGTTCCGTTTCCCGTGTTCAGCGAGTATCGCTTGAATGGAGTGCCACCGCCAGCATCGTTTGAGTTGTTCAGAGAGGTAGATCGAAATATACCCGCCATATTCTATGTTTCATTTAGCATTTATGCGCTCTTGCTCGCGTTTAATTTCCTTTGAATTTGGATTATTTATATTACAGCGACTCTAAATTTGAGATTTAATTAGTTGTTTCTGTGCGACGCGGACACGTCACCACCGCTGGTCGTAGTTGTTGCTGTTGTTGTTGTTCTTGGCTTTATTCCCTAAATACTTTTGCGGCGCACGCCAGACTTCGTTACGTATCCGCCACGTTGCCGTCTTCCAAGGGGAGACAGCCATGAGTCATCGGCTGCTGCTGCCGACTGACGACGTGCAATCAGGAGCAGTCATCCGTACAGCGGAAGAGGCTTCAAAGAGGCTTCTGGCTGCGCTCCTACAGATTGGATTCGCCCTGGGCTGGGTTGGGATCAAATAGATGGCACATGTGGGCCACCATCCGTGCTGCACATCTCAAGGGGGTACGTACACACACTCGTGCACACCTCTTCTGGCCGCAATTTATTTTGGGAATTGAGCAAATTGCAAAAAGTCACCGTGAAAGAGCCACCGGCCGCAATACGAGAACTGCAGCCGTTCACCGGGACGAGAAAACTCTGCCAAACACTTCTACCAAGTGCTTTGTTTTGGCTTTTTCGGCGCCGTTACTATGGCGGTAATGAAAATCAATGGATTAAGTTTGGGTGGGGGAGTTATAGCCAGCCAGCTGGACACACAACAGGTGGCTCTTGAAAACGTGTTAGAACATGTGTCTCTCCATTTAACACCTGCACTCTGTACCGTTGATGCGTTTTATGGCACTAGCGGAGGCAGGTAAGCTGCAGTTAACAGCCCATTTTCACCTCACCGCGAACCTGAACCTGTAACCGACAGTGTCTGTGCTCATCTACCTGCCCGCCTGGCGCGTTTCGAGTGGGTGTCAAACTATGGCCAACGACAAACATAGGCGCCTGCATTATTCAACAAAGGAATACAATAACAATAAACAAAAGTACTAGGAGAATTTGTAGAAATGTATGTATCTCGCGAGTGATAAGCAAATGCAAGGAAAAATTGAGAGCAATATTGTAAAAAAGTAGCTACCTGTACTGCAATTGAGATCATATCTTGGTGTAAACAAGGTACATATGTAAATATCTGTATGATTTACAAAGAGAATTTTAAAGGACTCTACTATTATAATTACAAACTTTAAATATGAATCTAAATATATAAAAAAGATACAATGTTAAAGATCATCTAAATAAGTATTGTTGAACAAGTTTATCTTATTTTAGGAATTGTTAGGAATATTAGGATTACATTAAAACAATGTAACTTTTGAGTGAGAGAAACTAGAGATAAAAAGTTTTAAATAAGCGCCAAAGATAAAAACAAGCAACAAAATTATGCATTTAGGGTTTAACTTGAACTTATTATGGCTAATGTAGGTCACAAGAAAGCATCGATAAGTAGAAATAGTAAAATTAACTAAAGACAATTGTAAGTATGTGCAGGAAATATCTCAAAAATATAATTAATTATACAGCAAATAAAACTTTACGAGCTGTATAAACTAATGAAAACCACAACTTTATGGCATTCATTCATGGTAATTTTTAATTTCTGTATAGATAAACACTAAATGACGCCTCAAAAAATATATCCACTTACGACCCTCCGCTACTGTACTTTACAGGGCAGAGGATGCTCTTTGAGGGTAGGGAATGTTGCAGTTTCGAAGGGCAGCTAAGAGGTGAATTATGCTCTTTATGCTTTTTTACTATACCGTTGTTGTACACCATAGGGGTTAATTCCATGAGTCCATGACCCCTGAATGCACGTGTGTGTGCATGTGTATGTTTACCACACACACAGAAAAACATGTGATAAGGCGACGACTTATGGGGAAATAAAGAATTCCAGCGAATGATGATGATATGAGGGAGGGCGGCCTGCGCCGTTTGAACTGTGGCAAGAGGAGACTCTCAATTCCACAAACAAATTAATTTCTATACTTTTCCGCGACTAAAATTAGCCGCAGAATCGCTGGCGACAAAAGCAATGGGAAATCAACGAGCAACAACAACAACCACAATAGGGGGCACCACCACAGCGACACATATAAATAAGTATATGTATTACATTGTACATTCAAGCACATTTCTTACACTTCTTACATATTTTCTATTTCGTTTTCTTTTCACTCGAGAGCCTGCAGCATCCCATACATCTTGTATCTGCGACGAGCGTTGTAAGCAACAAATACAAATCAATCTATCACTTTAGTATCTTTGTAAACAATTGCAACCATATATATGTATGCACATAAGAACGTATGTACAATCCACCGCTTGACCCGCTGATTGTTCCTGCGTATTTACAAATGATTGTGTGTATGAGAGAAAGAGTGTGTGTGTATATATATGGCACGAGTGATAGGCGAGAGGCAAGCAAAATAAATAAACGGAAAATGCTCTTTTTATACGTCCAAATAAACCGAAAGCCAGAACATAACTAACTGAAACAGCGATGCGACAGATTAAGAGAGAGAGAGCGCGTTGCTACTGCTGCTGCGGGATGAGAGGGAAAACCCCTAGAATCATCTGCTCGGCAAGGAAAACGCGCTCAGCAGATGTTACGCATTTTCCACTGCGGAATAGCCTTAAACGGTACACAGCGAAAAACAGTAAGTACGAGAGGTTCAAAGCAATATGTGCAATGTAGAGCGACACTAAAACTAACATAATTTAAAATTGTATTAATATGTTAACAAAAAAAATGTTGAAAAAAATTGAAAATAGTGTGAGTGTTTTCTGGTGCCATTAGACTCAGAGATTTACAGCTACTCCAAAGTGACAAGCTATATTAGGGGCCACAATGTGTCGAAAGGTATTCTTTATAAATATATCAAGTAGCCACTTCTGTACAATTCTGAAAGAAAAAGATTAAATTTACTTATTTCCAAGATAAGGTAAATGTTGCTACTCACTTATTTTTACACTTTAATTTAAACAAAAATGCACTTAAACTCTTTAAATTCGTAAAAAGAAATGACGATAAAAAGAAACATGCAAAAATGTATCAAGATCGGATCATGAAAGAACCTCTACGCCAAAAGTGCAGATCATTTCGGTAAAACATTCACAATAATCACACTTAAAAAATTAAATTTAAATTAAAGATATTACCAAAATTTTCCCCAGTGTATTATACTGCTTGCTGCTCTCTTAAATTTGTTTTGGGGTGGGTATCAAGTACTTATTGCTTAGCTGTATTAGTGAGCATGCCTCCCCAATGAGGCGGAACGCTGCTGAGATCTCGGAGAGCTCCGGCGGAGAGCGTCCACTGCCGATCTCAGCGGGCGCCATAGCGGTCTCATATGTTCATCATCTGCTGCTCAGGCAAATCGTGTTTTGTTTATATATTTCAACTCTTATTGGTTAGTGGTAATGTTCATGCGTTCTCTTTCTTTACTCACTCGTCAATGCTCTTGGACAGAGCCTCCGCCAGCTTGCGGAGGACCTTGCGGTCAATTTCGGAGGCGCCGTGCTCCTCCAGGAAACTGGTCACAGTCTCGATCAAGGTAATTTCGCGCAAGGACGAGGCGCAGGTGCCGTTCCCGTCGCCGCAGTAATCCCTTACAGCCTGCTTAGACTGGTCCATGGCTAGCTGCTACTTAGTTTCTCAGTTTACACACTAAATTTAACACTTTTACAAAGGACGCAAACAAATTGTTTTTTCTTTTTGGAAAATTAAGCGCGCTTGACAGCTGTTTTCGGCGTCGGCGTCTGCCACCGCCTATCGAAATGCAGCCCTGTGCTTAAGTCGCAGCGCTGCCAGACCGCGGGAACCAGAACACACGGCGATGTGGCAACGCTTGTGCTACGAACCCCCGACTTGGACCGTTTACAAAAATTTACATTTCTCTGATAAGCAACTGGCACACGGCTGCCACAGATATAACGCCATGCTATAAACGCTCCGCGGGCACGTTTTCGCCAGCCCGAAAAACAGAAACCAGGCCGATTCCAATAGCTGCGCTGGGTGGGAACAGCGAGAGACACGACACCGTAAGAAAAAGTCAGTGAGTGGAAAAAGCTCCAGCAACAATGTTCGCTACACTGAAAAACAAAATAAAGGAGGAAACGGGCGAGGATGTGGCCAATGCGGCCAATCAGCCCCATCAGCGCAACAACAACAATTACCGGCTACGTAGCCGCCGGGTCAGTGTCAATTCCAACTCCGCTGATGATGTGGGCGGTGGCGGTGGCTTCTACAGCGAGGTAAGCGAAAACCAGTCTATTTGTGTATATGCAGACGGGAGCAAAGAAGGTAAATAAACAGCTGTATTTTCTCACAGTCGGAGCAACTGTGCCAGCTGCGGAGCCAGTGCAATGAGCTCACCACCAAGGTGTCCACCATTACGCAGGGTTTGCACCAGCTGCAGGAGGAGAAGACGCGAGTGGACAAGACCAACGAGATCCTGCTGGAGAGTGTGCGCGTGGCCCAAACGCAAAAGGACATGTACTGCGAGGAGCAGGAGAAGATCCAGAATCTGCAGCAGATCGAGATCGACAAGCTGAAGAACCTTCTGAGTTTTCGTGAGCAGGAGTCCGTGGACCGCATGGTTGCCATGCGCCAACAGAGCCAACAGATCGAGTCCTTGACCGAAGAGCTGGAGCGCCTGCGACCAATGGAATCCATAGCCGAGGATCTGCGAGACGAGCTCGAGCAGCTGCGACATTCCACGCAGCAGGAGAAGAACCTGCTGACCACCACGCTGGCGACGGTACAGGAGGAGAATCGACATCTCAAGAAGCGCATGAAAATCGTGGAGGAATCGCGACTAGAATCGCTGGGCAAACTAAACTCCGAGCAACAGGTTCAGGCCCTCATTCGGGAGCACAAGCTATTGGAGCAGCACCTGGAAGAGGCGCACCTGCAGCTATCCGACATCAAGGGCTCGTGGAGTGGCCAGAATCTGGCGCTGGAAACCCAGGTCAGCCGGCTGTCTAAGCAAGTAGCCGAGGAGACGACCGAAAAGCGTAAGGCTCTGAAATCCCGCGACGATGCCATCGAAAGCCGCAAGCAGGTTTCATTCGAACTCGAAAAGGCCAAAGACGAAATCAAGCAGCGAGACGATAAAGTAAGTATCACGCCAATCCCAGACAGATCGAGCAAAACTTACCCCCTCTTAACGCCAGGTCAAGCTGCTGGAGGAGGAAATCGACGAGCTGAACGTGGCTCTGAAGGAGTGCCGAGAGGAGAACGAGCAGCAGATTCTCTTTGAGCGCAACAAATCTGTGAGTATGCCACCTGATGATGACGATTTCCATTGGGACTTGTAACACTAGTTAACAACAACATAATGCAGTACTTACTAAACACTTACTAACAACAGTTCCTACCTCATGGGGGAAATTTTAACGACTACACCTATTTTGTAATTTCAATTATAAATGTTTTCCTTTCTGTTATTAAACTGATTTTAAATCGTTGGTACAACTGATTGGTAACTTCTTTCCTTGAACAATGCACGCCTCTATATGTTTGCCTCCTTCTAAACCCGTTCCCACATCCCGTTTGACGGAGACCTTGTAAACGTAAAAATCTAAACCCAAATGTTCTCAGCAAAATCTGGAGTCTGAGGTAAAAGATCTCCAGACTCGTCTCACGTCGGCCGATGACAGGTTCACCGAATACGCCTCGAATGCCGAACAGGTGGCCCAAAAGCTCCGCACCCAGGCGATTGACAAGCAGGAGCAGCTGGACGAGACCATAATGCAGCTGGAAATCGAACGGGAGGAGAAAATGACTGCAATACTCCGCAATGCGGAAATCTCACAGAGGGAAGACATACTGAGGCAGCAATTGCGCTTGGAGCGCAGCGAAGCCACCGATCTCCAGGACAGGAATAACCAACTTGAACGAGATATTGCCGAAACCCGACAAACGCTGCAGCAGGTCAGCAGTATAGCCCAGGATAATGCTCAGAAGTTGGCTGATTTTGAGGGAATTCAGCTGGAGATGGTCGAAAAAAACAAGGTGAGAGAGATGGTTTTTCAATCTTAACACTATAATTTAGAAATCATATATTCCAGACAATAAAAACCTTGAATCAGCGTCTGGTTGACCTTAAGAAAACCGTGCAAAAGGAATTGCGTAGCGCTCAAATTTCGACGGACAGTGATTCCCATCCCATAACCACTCCAGGCCAAAGACATCCAGTCACCAATCTCGAGACGTTTCCCTCTGGCGGCGACAAGGGAAACAATTGCATCATAATGGACGAAGTTAATTTTCAATATTTGAAACACGTCATCGTAAAGTTCTTGACCAGCCGCGAGGTGTGTAACCCCTTGCCATTAATATACAAAAAACGTAAAATTTATATTTATCCAATCAGGTTGAAGCACGACATCTTGTGCGTGCCGTCTCCACGCTACTTCAGCTGACATCCGAGGAGGAGAAACTGCTGCACGACACTCTCAACTGGAAAATGAGTTGGTTTGGCGTAAAGCCAACCTGAAAATCAAACCAAACCCCTTGCAATAAATCACATTTGTAATTCTAGTCTGTAGTCAATTCATAATGTTTTGTGTAATATGTACATACCAATTACATATGCAAAAGCACTGTGTTATTTTATTTACCGACAACCATTCCATTTTGTTAAATAGTATTTATTTGTACCGTTGTGATTTTTATAAAAATAAAAGTACCATTTATGTAAGGAAAGTTGTGTGATCTTTCGAGGGAAGAGCTACTGTTTTTTTTATGTAACAGGTGAAATGTATATCAAGAAGGAAAGTTCGATACCGACAATATCATATCTGAAAAATTGTATATGTATATCGAACGTTCACTTACTGCAGCACATGTAAGGCCTTCGCCTTTAAAATAGTTATAGTATCCATATTTCGATATTTTCACCCCTCCATACACCCCCAAATTAGAAAACTCATTTATTAATTTTGTTAAAAATACTGCATTTTACATTTAAAAATATTATTTGTTGCTTGTTTCGCTTTGTTTACAAATTACGTATTCTAAAATTAACTATAAATATGTATTTACCTTCATTTAATTATTGCAAAAACCTACGGCGTATGAATAACTAACTATTCGTTTGTATTATCTATGAATATATATATAAATGATATAGGAGAATTTAAGAGTAAACAATAAGAAACACACGCATATTACTGAGGCACTTTTTGGTGTTTATAACAATTAAGAAGACAGTTGTGTTAGTCGCAGATATATGTCAATATTGCTTTCGTAATAGAATTAACTATTTACACGTTATAACTAAGTCTAGGGTTAAATGCTTTGAAACAAATAATAATAATATGTAGGTTCTGTCTGATTTTGTCGAAAAATTTGGCACACGGAATTACAAGAGACTTACAGCGAATATTATGATATCGTATTATAGACCTAGGGTAATTGCTAATAATTGCATTTCGCGTACGAAAAAAAAGAAAGTAAACTGCAGTCTATTCTGGTTGTACTGCCTTCTATTTCGGTGTATCTGGCAAAATGAAACTTGACGAGATCTCAGATAAGTCCTTCAGGCAGGGACGCTCTCTCTAAGCTACGATTAAAATTAGTTAAAGCCTTAAATGACCAATTAAACACACGTACATATTTACAAATCATCAGTGGTAGATATTAGAGTGGTAAAAATAATAATAATAATTGATAATAGCTAATAATAAAACTCAAAGGAAAAGCTCGGCATACAATGATATGTTTCTTGCCCCCCTTCACGCCTTACATGTAAATCTCAAAATGTTACGTGAAGCCGCGACTCGGCGACTGCACCGGCGACGGTGGCGGTGGCAGCGGGGAGAAGTACGTGGAGCTCCGCGACGATGGCGATGGCGGGCACGAGGACTCCGGCACTATGCGCACATCGCTATGGTATTGTGAGCGCGGCGTTGGCGGCGGCGGATACGGCTCACTGTCGTAGCCGTACTGCAAGCAAGCGGCCGCCGAGCTGGAAGAGTGCTTCGTGGCGCCGCCGTTACTGTTATTGCTGTTCGATTTGCTGGTGTAATTCGAGTCGGATTCGTCGCAAATGTCTGTGGAACAGGGAGTCGGTGGCGGCGGCTGATTGATGATTTTGTAATGCCGGTACGGACGTCGCGACCTTGTCGCCGGCGATGGTGGTGGATTGATGGGATATGCCACCATGCTACTGCCATTCGTCGTCGAACTGGACGCTCCAGTGATGTGATTGCGATCGTACGAGTTCATGCTGTTGCGCGAATTAAGAGTGGACATTCGCACGGCATCCGCCACAGACGCGATCTTGGATACTCGTTGTGATTTGCTTAGCGTCGATGGCGATAGGGGATCCGAGGCCTGATCGTCCTTGGGTTCCGTGCGGCTCTTACCGATCCTCGTGCGGCAGAACTGCAGCAGGTAGACTATGGAGAAAATTGTTATCATGGTGGCACCAATCAAAATCATAAAGGCGCGCTTGTCCGAAGCTGGAGCCATGCGGCGCTGCATGCAAATGTCCGAAGATTCATCGGCTCCGTCGGCACAGTTCTCCCAGCCATCGCAGAGCAGAGCGGCGGAGATGCAGAGCTGGAGAATAGTTAAATGTATTATTATTTTTCTGTTCTTATTAATATTTTTTGTAACTCACTTTATTGATGGGACACTGAAACTCTCCTGGCCTCTTGCAGCAATCCGCCTCATCGTGGCCATTGGCACAATTGGTTGTGCCGTCGCATACCAACGACTTGTCGATGCACTCGCCCGACTGGCAACTAAATTGATCCGCTCGGCAAGTGGGGCAGCCCACCTCGTCCGACTTGTCGGGGCAGTCCTTCTGCCCGTCACAGCGCCACGAGGCGGGTATGCAGTCCTTGTTCACGTCACTAATCCCCGAAACGGGAGCAGCGCACGTAAAGTGATCCGGGCCGCAGGCCGGAAAGGCGCCGCAGTTTTCCTTGTCCTCCAGCAGCATAAGATGCTTGGGGCAGGAGCAGACATCGCGAGTGCGCGCCATACCCTCTCCACTGGCGATGCAGATATGCGAACACTTGGTGCGACTATGCAGGCAGGTGTGGTTGCGCAACACCTTGGGATCTGGCGTCCAAACCGCCCGTATATCGGTGATCTGCGGCAGTCGCTGCAGCTCGGCGGAGCGACGTTCACCGGTGACAGTGATGCGTTCCACGCCGGTCTTGTCGTCCAGCCAGTAGACAAAGCCCCCGAGGGCAGCGATGTTGATCACCTGGGAGATGTGCATGGACACCAGGGTTTTCCTAAGGATAAGTAATAATTATATTCCGATTTATAAAGGATTTATACTATGGTTAAACTCACTTGTTCTTGCCATTGATATCGATGGCATCTATCCGCTTGCCATGGGCATAATATATCATATCCGACTGCTGATCTAGGGCCAGGGCCGTGACTCCCTCCAGCTTGTAGGCCAGCTCTACGCGCTCATTACCATCGACGCGGGCGCGGATAATGGCCTGGTGACTGCCCACATCTGTCCAGAAGAGCAGTCGCTTCATGGCGTGCACGGCAATGTTGCGAGGCTTCTCCGAATCCCCGGTGTCAATGACGCCCACGGATTCACCTAAGAAACTATAGAATAGAGAAACATAATTAAGGTCTAAGTAGCTGAAGGATAAGCTATTGCCTTACCTCGTCACATTAATACTGTTGGAGTGGGAACAAGTCCAGAATAGCAGTCGTCCTATGATGTCAATGGCCAGGTCAAAAGGTTGTCCAGAGTTGGCGAGCAGACTGACCTTGGTGCCGTTTGCCAAAGATCGCTTGATGCTGTGACTTCTGCCCTCAATCTAGAATGATTTGAACGCAATTAGTAAAGAGTGCCCTTCATGCCAAAAATGTCTTTCTCCCTGCTTACCCAGTAAATGTAGTGCGTGATGGGATCATAGTCCACAGCGCGTATATTCTTGCCGGACACGGGCAGCGGGATGTTCGGGCAGTCGGTGGTGTTCGGTAGCAGTCGCCCGAAGCTGTTCCTCTGGCTAAAAATTATGTAGTTCTTAGGCGGAATGCAAGAGACACCGTCCTTGGCTAGCTGGTAGTGTGTGGGACAGGCGCAGGTCATGCCCCGCCTTCCTGGCGTGGCCAGGCACAAATGTGAGCAGCCGCCGTTGTTGACCTTGCAGGGATTCACGCCGGTCTGACGCTTGTCATTAAACACTAGCAACGAGGTGATGTACGTCATGCCCGAGTGCACCAGGCTGCGGTTCTGGCCCGTCGTCTTGTGCACCCGCTCAATGTCGCCGGTGTTCCAGTCACTCCAGTAGACATAGTCCTGGTACAGGGACACCGCATAGGGTTCGTCCGTGTCGCTGCCGACCAGAATCTGCCGCTTCTTGCCATCCCAGTCGGCGCTCTCTATCTTGGCTGGCCGAGACTGTGTGGCCCAGTAGAGGCGTCGCGTCTCCTGGTCAAAAGTCAGGCCGGAGGCATGATTGGCATTCGACACAATGGTCTGCATATCAGAGCCATCCATCGAAGCTCGTCGAATCACATCCATTGGCGATTCTGTCCAGTACATGTAGCCACGTCGCGGTTCCAGGACCAAGGAGCGCGGCTCCTCCACGCCCTTCCACAGGAGCACCCGGCGACTGGTGCCGTCCAAGCGGGCAACCTCAATGCGGCGCGCCTCGGCATCAGACCAGTAGATATTGTTGGCCAACCAGTCCACAGCAATGCCGTCGGGTTGACTCAGCCCGGAGTCCACGATCCGCTGCACATAGGAGCCGTTCAGGAAGGCTCGGAAGATGCACTTACTCTTCTGGTCCGTCCAGTAGATTCGTCGCTCGGCCACCGACACGTCCAGGGCATGCGCATCGCGCACATCCTTGAAGGGTATCCGCTCGTCGTTGTGGTTGCCCTCGTTGTACTCGATGGAGATGCGTCCGATGTGCTCCTGACGCGAGAACAGCAGGAAGGCGGCCGGAATCACACAGGTACGCTTGTCGTTGGCCAGCTCGTAGTCGATGGCACAGCGGCAAACATAGTCTCGCGGCCGGTTCAGGCACAGATGAGAGCACCCGCCGTTTCTTACCGCGCAGGCATTTTGCCCCCTGACCTCCCTCAGACGTGTGACCTTCAGACCCATAAGATCTGGGTACTGATCGACCACCACGATCCGGTTGTTGCCCGTGATCTTGTGCGCCCGGTCAATGGAGCGACGCTGCCAGTCCGTCCAGTAAAGGTAGTCGTCGAGGATGCTCAGTCCGAACAGATGCTTCAGGTTGTCACTTATCACGACTCGGCGTCCGGAGCCATCCATATTGGCTACCTCGATCTTGTCCGTCTTGCCGTCGCACCAATAGATCGCCTTCGCTTCGATGTCCAAGGCAATGCCGTTGGGCCAGCCCAGGTTCTCGGAGACCAGGACCACGCGCTCCGAACCGTCTAGGGAGGCTCGCTCTACCTTCGGCTTGCGTTCGTTCCAGTCGCTCCAGAACATCCAGCCCAGCGACGGAGCCACTGCAATGGCTCTCGGCTCCTCCAGATGCTCATAGATCAGCACCTTGCGGGCCGAACCATCGAGGCGGCAAACCTCTATCCGATCCGTCGACGTGTCCGTCCAGTAGAGATTGCGTGCCAGCCAGTCCAGCGCCAGGCCATCGGGATGCCGAACCTCGGAGGTGACAAAGTCCATCACTGCAGTGCCATCGGCATGCGCCCTCTTGATCGTGAATGTCTCCACGTCGGACCAGTAGATGTGCTCCTCCACGGGATCATAGTCGATGGCTATGGCATATCTTACCTTGCCCAAGGGCAGCGGGAATATCGTGTAGTCCGGCGAGTCCAGGGAGATTTTGCTAATCTGTGTCCGCTGGACAATGAACAGCATCTCCTGGGAGCCATTGGCACAGATGTTTGGGAGTACCAACTTGACGCCCGTGGGACAGGCGCAGCTAAAACCCTGCGAGTTTGTGGCCAGCAGGCAGAGATGCGAGCAGTTGCCGTTGTTGTGGGCGCAGGGATTATCCTCGTAGGGCTGTAGTGACGGATCCCAGGCTCGCACAGAATTCGGCGCCTTGGGTGTGTCTATCAGCTCCTTCAGCTCTCTGGTCTGCAGGTCCAGGGCATTTAGCGAGCCCCGCTGCCAATCCGTCCAGTACAGGCGGTCATCGTAGAAGGTGAGGCTGAACGGATACTTCAGATTATTGACTATCGTCCGCCGACTGCTTCCGTCCAGACGCATCACGTCGATGAAGTGATGCTTGCCGTCTGTCCAGTAGATGAGCTCGTTCTTCAGATCCACGGCCAGGCCATTGGGCCAAAACACATGATCCTTGACCAGCGTCATTCGCGACAGCGGATCCCCGTCCATGCTGGCGCGCTCGATCTTCGGGTACTCTCCCCAGTCCGTCCAGATAAGCAGCTTGCGGGCTGGCACCACAGCCACCGCTCGCGGCTGGTCTAGATCCGTCCAGAAGAGCACCTTCTGATACCGACCATCCAACGTAGCCACCTCGATTCGATTCTTCTCGCCATCCGTCCAGTAGATCTTGTCCGTATACCAGTCAATGGCCAAGCCCTCGGGCTTGTCGAGACCCGTCGATATCACAGTTTGCTTGGGCGCCCGCAAAAGCGGCTGCAGCGCCGAGGTGTTGGTATGGGCACACTCGATGATCTCCCGGCCGCAATCCGTCCAGCAGACCAGGTTCTTGGCATAGTAAAAGTCAATGGCCATGGCCTCGGCCAGATCCCTAACGATCACATCTATCTGTGGTCCTCCTGTGGGCCTTGTAATGTTCGCCACCTGGATGTCATGGCGGGTGGTGAAGAGCAGGGTGGCCGGCGTATTCACAAATGCACTGGCTGGCGTATTGGCTATCAGGGATGAGGAGCTGGGTGCATGAACTGTAAATAGAAAGAGGAAAGTTTATATATTAGTCAGGGGAATTAAGAAAAAAAAAACTTAATAGGTAAGAGTGCTCTGCTCTATTCTCCTCAATCTAAAGAAGTGTACCCCTTCTTTGATTATGATTTTTTGTCGTTTTCCTTAGATCTTATCTGTGCTTTATAGTCAAACCCAAACTGAACATTCTTTACTTGAGAGAACCCAACAAGATTGGCGTTTCTAATTACCAAATGCCATATTCAAGCATAGGTGCAGCAGCAGCATCCATCAAGAATTAAATAAGCAACAATGTTCCCCAGCTCGAGTGGTTAACAATATGGCAGCAGGCAGGCTGAGGGAGAGAGAGCCGGTATTGTGGCAGTAGTAAATGGCGAATGCTAAATGAATTCGCAACTACGCCCAGGCAGCAGCAGCAGCAGCTAAAACAACTTGGCCAGGTCTCTTTTGTTAACCATTTATGTGCATTTGCATGTGCGCATATGCATGTGCACTTGTGCACGTGGGTGGATGATGATGGATATGGAGGCCACTATGAGCTCCGAGCTCCAAGCTGCAGCAACCAGCAGCTGCCAACGCTGATCTAATTGCGTATGAATAAGCGCACGGAGGCGCGCCAGGTGGAACAAATTTTGTACGGTTACTTACAAGGGAACAGCCCCTGCGAATACCCTGAAAGTTACTCTTAAAACATGCTAAAATATTTCACATTTAAGTTTAGTAAGTTAAAAAGATTTTAATAAGTTTAAGGTATAGCATAGAATACATCTAATTCCTGTATATAAGCCAAGAATATCAAGGACATCTCGCTCAATTGAAATACTTTCCCGAATTTTACGCATTTTTCCACTGCTATTTTGAAGTGAGCTCCACTTTCCGTGGCAAAATGCTGACCCACAAGGCACACAAGAGAAGGAGCAGGAGGAGGAGGCGAATCCTTATCCCCCGGCCTGCTGTCAACGCGACAGGCATTTGCAATATTTATGCAGTCGGGGCCGGAGCGGGCTCTCGAGTAATCCATCAAGACCGGGGAGAGCGAGCAGAACAGAAATGGTGACATTTCGCAAAGTGGGTGGGTTGCTTGCTGCCTCGTTGCCTGGCCTTATAAGCCCTGGTTTTCACCTGGCTGGCTGGCTGGCTGGCAGCAACAGGATTTATGTGCCAAGTGTGCAAATTCAACAATATTTACATACATCCCCCGGCCCGGAGGCCATACGCCACAGGCGTGCGGGGTTAAATGCTTGCCCAGCTTAGCTCTTCTGGAAAATGTTGGTTCGATAATAGTGCTACTAATGCCGCAATCCGATATAGCCTTACGTTCGGCTATAATGTGCAGCGTAATCCCTGGATGCTGACAATGGGAATACGAATGCGGTGCTGGGGAATGACGCTGCTGGATGGTTGGGGAGGACGCAGCACTTAACTGCAAATCCTTGTATATTATTCACATTTTTTATGCTCCTCCGCAGACGGCAGTGAAGCGTTAAGAAATCAACATCATTACCAACAAAAACAAAAACAAGAACCAAAACAGCATCATGAGCAGCAACAAAAACAACATCAGCAGACATGCTCATCAAGTCGAGTACCGGAGCCAAGAAGGGGAGTCACCCGAGCAACCATCTCGGTGGGTTTCCTCTGCACTGAGCGAAAAATAGTTTAAAGACGTAGGTAGTAGATTTAATTCCCAGAGATCAGACATTGGGCGCACCATCTTACGTAGTCATACAAAAAAAAAAAAAATAATAATAAATGTAGAAAGCAATATTTTATACCAGAAATTGTAGGTAATCTTAAAATCATAATTTTTCAAATACTCTTGAGAGACTGACTTATTGAAATACTCTCCAAAAATATTTCAAAGTCTCGTGATAGTATAATTATTCGAATTATTCGAATATTAAGTTATTTTAATGTTACCTAGTCGAAAACAATTAAAGCTCTATTAAATACGCAATATATTTAAATTCCCCATCGTAAAAATTACAAATAATTCTCACTTGTCCTACTTTTCTCCCTATAGTACACTTTTCCTCAGTGTAAGCACACACACTCGACCGAAATTGAAATGCAGACGAAGCCAGAGATGGAACCGTGGCGTAACCCGTTGATTCCTCCTGCCTGCACTTCATTCAAACTTGGGAAAATATTTTAATTATTAATGTATACAACTGGGGTCGGGCTGGGCTGGGCTGGGTCGGGACAAGAGGCCTGGCCTCTTCCTGCTGCTGCTCCAGTGGGAGATGGAGTGGGCTGGGAGCTGCAGTCGCAGCCGAGGGTATAGAAATGGGCAACGGATGCGCATGTGAATGATGATGCGGCTTGACGATTGGCACTGGGTGGCATCGGTTTCGGTTTGGTTGGGTGGTTAATGGGGTTCTGGTCTCCTGGCTGCCACTTCCTCTCGCCCGTAGCTTGTGGCAAAATGGCATAATTCAGATGACCGAGTCGACAATTTCAACGCCACGGAGCAGGCCGAACTGGTCCAGGACCACGACCACGACCAGGACCTCGGCACTGCCAGCAACAACTGCACTTAAATGCTAAATGAGTGCAAGTGCTGTTATTGTTAGCCAACTGGAGCGGGAAGGGATGGGGAAACGTTGCGAATCCGGTGGTGGATGGTGTGGATGGTGGGTGCAGAAAACTTTAAGTGAGCACTGGCATCAGGATGTTGCCACTCCGCTGCCTCCATCCGAGCCCAACACTGGCAACACTCGAGTCCTGCGCCCCAGCGCTGTCTCGCTCCTCGTCGCACTAGTTGCAACGGAAGTTGCAGCTATTTAAATGTGTTGAAGAGCTTCTGGCCGGGCTAAATAGGCAGCTACCAGCCGGTAGAATAGCACAACAGTTCACCAGTTGGCAGCCAGGAAGGCTGGCTTCCAGCATCCGTATGCTGCTCATGGTCCTTCTGCTGCTCCTTCTCCTCCTCCTCCTGCTGGTGGTGCTGCTGCTCCAACCAATGGCTTTAGTTTTTGCTGCTCACATTTTGCATGCGCGCTCATTGTTGTATTTGTTGTTGGCTAGGGACAGAGTTCGCCGAGTTACACTTGGAAAAAAGGATAAAATGATAACCTTTATTAAGAGCACAAATATCGAGATCACTACACCTGAAAGGCACTCTGAGTATCTTATTCAAATCTATGATCGGTTATGTGTAACATCGATTATGTACGCTATCAGCACCATGTCGCGCAGCTCCAAAGTCACTCGGCCGCGATGACGGGTGAGCAAGTAGGCGTCCTCAAAGCGATGCGACAGGTAGAGCTCCGAAGACTCTTGCAGCACCCCCAATGCACTCTCGGTGATTCTAAACGGTGAAGAGGTGTATTTCGTGATCAGTTCTCGCACCAATCGACTGAACGGAAGCCGGGGTATTAATGGTGCAGTACATGCCCGTAGGCGTCGGATCTCGCGATTCATCCGGGTGGCCCTGCTTACGGGTCCGCGCTGCTTGCGGCGCCTCGGTAAAGGTCCTGCAGCTCCTGCCTCGCCTCCCTCAGAGTTCTGACGAGGGTCCTGCAGCCTGGCAGAAGACGAACGATTCTCCTGGTCTTCCTGGTGCTCCCTGTTACTCTGTGGTCGCAGCGTCGAGGAACGTCGGTTGGTGGGGTTCTGCGACAGCAGGCGGCTTGTGGAGAATTCCAGGCCGTAATCGGTCTCGTTCTCAGGCGCCTCCGGTGATCGAAAACTGGCGCTTCCGTTGTTGGAGTCCCCTGTACCCTGGTGCCCGTTGGGCTGCAAAGGTTCCATGCTTTCAGTTTCAATTTATTAACAAGTGTCAGTGTGACCGTATTCTATAATTTTCTGGATTAACCAACTCTGGTTACTCAGCTTATTTTACCACGTTTACCAACACTGCTGGACATCTTGTGGAAGGCTGAAATTTTCTACCTTTTCGTTTTTCATTTTACTCTTGCCAGCATTTTCTTGCAGTGCTCTGTAGGGTCTCACTGCCACGCTCCATAATTAATTTCGCTCATGAATAATTTTTAATTAAATGTGCAAGAGCAGAAGGCAGAAAAAAAGCCAGCAGGAGCAGCACTAAAATAGCATTGAAAGGAGCAATGTGCCCAGCTTTTGTCATAACCCAGCCACGAACCGAACTGCGGGGAAAATGCTTCTGCAGAATCCTGCATGGCATTCATAATCAAATTGAACATAAATAAATAAGCAGAGGAATATGACCGAGGTTGGGGCAGGCAGACACATATCCGAAGTGGAGCTGCCTCCGCCTGCAGTTCAAGTGGCTGCCGGAGCATTGAAATAACCCAACCGAACAGGAGCATCCGGCATGGGAATGACGAGTAGCTGGTTGCTACTTGAGGTTACCAACTTCTCGAGTGCAACGCGGATGAGGAACCGGACTGCCACCGCCAACTGTACGTACGTGGCTGTTATCAACTGTCGTCCATTAGGCGTCCGAAACACATCGCAGCAGCGTCCCAACATCATGCATCATGCTCTGGACTCTGGAGCCTGGAGTCTCGAGTGCCAGCTGAATGCTCAATAAATTATATATGTAACATGCTTTTTATCAATTACTCGCACCTTCAAGCCGCCAGAAGACCGACGACGACAGACGACAAGCGGCGGCCATGTCCATGTCCATGGCAAATTGCGGGACAAAACGAAGGGACAGCGCCGAGGGCAAGGAGCCAAAAGAGCCAGACGACTTTACTTTGGGAAACTACGTTGGCAGCAAATGCAATTCCAGCCAGTAAATGGAGCTGGCAGCCAGCAACCGAGTCCAAAGGCGTTAACAAGTGTGGCGGCGACAGAGGTGGAGGAGGAGTTGGGAAGGGTGCTTCTTGCCCAGCGCTCTCGGGGCTCCTGAAAGTTTCCCATTAGTTTCGCCTTGCCTAGTTTTTTGGACCACAGTCGGACCTAGAGAAGAGCTCTTTTGACTTCTTAATATTTTGTTTTTGACACTTTTAAATGTGATTTAAAATCTAAAGAGAACTTTAAACCGAGAAATTTTTATAAGAAAGGTTTAATTTTTTGAAATTTCTTAAACAAGTTTCCAAACCTATATTAAAGTTGTACATAGTTGAAAACTAAACAAATTTACTCTGAAATTGGGGTTTTAAACAATAACTTGCATACTTAAGACACCGTTTTAGTCGTTGTTAGTGATTTCAATAGGACCCCTATATGTTTATATAATTTTAAAATGTATTTTCTTTTCTTTTCATGACAAGAGGAAGTTCGTCTCGAGGCAACTCGACTGTATTTCATTTTGTAATTACAGAGACTGTAGCCCAGCATTTGCATCTTAGCTTGCTGACGTTTTTCTACAAGCCCAATCTCTCAGGTCCCCCAGCTGCATAATATCTACAACTTATTCATTGTTTCGTCAATCAGGCGTTGACATGCCAGTTCCGCCCTAATGGCCAACAAACTGCGCAACAGGAGGAACAAGAAGAACTGGAGCTGCCAAGGTTGTGTGTGGAGCATGAGCAAGAGGAGGAGCACCTGCCACGAAAGCCAGCCAAAGTTATTCAAGCAAAACTCCTCGAACAAATACAAACAACCCAAGAAAAAAAAGGCAACCAAAAACTGAACAAAGGCCAAAGAAAGAAAGCAATTTTGTGAAAATTTAAGATGTGTTGCGGACAAACTTTGGTTCTCCCTCCCCGCTCTGTGCATTTTACATACGACACGAAGGAAACATGAGAACAACAAGCCCACGAAAAAAGGTAGAGAGATAAAAATGTGAAGATACCGGAGACTCGACCCGGGATGAAGTCAGGGATCCAAACAAGCCACCAAACCATACAAGCCAGCCAGGCAGCCATCCAGCCAGGCAACCAAACCAACCAAGGCATCCCAGCCAGCAGCAGCAGCAGCAGGCAGCAGCAGGAGTTCACTCATTTAAATTATCAACACGACGAGGAGACGACGAGGAAAGCGAATGAATGCGAGAGAGGAGAATCCTCCAGCGAATCCACTTAACTTCAAGTTAACACATATGCTTGGTTGCCTGCGTACGATAATAATAATCACAGGACCGATGATCACCTTGAAGATGATGATGAAGTTGGGTTTCTTGTTTCCTTCCCACTTTTTCGCCTTTGCAGTTTTTGCCAAATTGTTAATGGCCATCAAGGACGAGGACAGAGACCTGGTCGCAGCCAGAGATCCCGGCCGAAATTGTAGAACCCTTTCTTGGCTCTTTTTAATTCTTTGGTATTGCTTTTACTTTGTTGCCTGGTCGGAAATGATGTAGATGGGAAGCAGATCTTGTTTAAAACTATGTTGAAATTAACCAAAATTCTTAGAGGTATTTTTGAACTGGGAACCGCCTAACATGAAGTTGTCCCTGAATATATTCCCTCTTAAATCCAACATCCCTGGCTGAGCACCCCCTCCAGCATCCGTGACAGCTTTAAATTAAAACCAAAACCACTGACACGAAAATGTTCACACACCTACTTAAAATGTAATCGCCGCGTGCTCCGAAACGAAGAGGAGGATGGGTACGGCTGCGGGATGTGGCAGCTGGGGTGCCTGTCCGCTCACTCGATATGACAACTGGCCATTAACGTTAAAATAAATACGTTGCGATGGCCCCAGCACCAGCACCAGCACCACCGCCAATTGCCAACTAAAACGACTGAGAGTTGGCCATAATGATTATGTTGCTGACAGGCAAGGGGGCCGGAGCCGGGGAAGCAAGCGATGGAGCGTTGAATGGGAAAAATCAACAAACCACAAATCGTATGAGCCGGCGACGGATGCGGGAAAATGCTAAATAATCTCCGTAAAAAACAACAGAGAGAGATGAGGAGAGGGAGAAAAAATCAACGACTACGCGTACACCAAAATGGAAATCGACTTGTCCTGGCCGCGATAATGTGCATGAAAAATTGCGAGTAGCCAGCAGCATGGCGAATTTTGATGGCTTGTCCAGCGGAGCGCACAGCACAGAACCGGCAACAGCAACTTAAAATGCATTAAAACGCGGCTCGCCACGGCAAGGCAACGGCATCGCAGCATTAACATTTAAAAAGTTAAACATAAACATGACTGGCTGCATCCGCATCCACATCCTCATCAGAGTTCGTCGAGGCAGTTAACAAGCTGCCAGCCACCAGCTAGCAGCCGTCAGTTTGCCAAAACAGCATTAAAGCGATGAGAAAACTGAGAGAGCAACAGCCCAGCATTAACGCCATAACTTTAATCTTCTCTATACCGACATGTATTCTTTTTTAAGAATTGGTTATTAGGAAACATACTAGATCTTTGGTAAGATTGTATAACTCCAAAATATTTGCTTATCTTTTTAAGCCAATTTTTTAATATCTTCAAAACTAATTTGCTGATGATCAGTCACCAAATGGGGTTGCTGATATACCTCGAATTAGTTTTTTGAATTTATAGGTACAACTCATTAATCCTAGCTTTAATTTCGCTTAATTTTATCGATATTTGACGCGAACTTAGATATTTAAATCGATATTCTGCTTGATAACTAGGACGTACTATGTTCGGAAGCAAATAAACTTAAATTAAATAAGGTTTTCGATAAACGAAAATATATTATCGATATTTTTACAAAATAAAGATATATTTTGATACATTCGGTATAATATTGAGCATGATAAAATTGTCGATACATTATGGAACTTTTCTTCTCGATATCCCCAGTCAAAAGGAGCTATTTTCCCCTCTGTCGTATGTGCTTTTCTATATTGCTTTTATATTATTTTAAATATTATTAAATTTTAACATAAAAAGGGTAAAAAATATTCAACAGTTTTGCAATCCCTTTTAAGTTACAACCTTGTTTTCGATATGGTAAAGGCAACTTTGCTCCTCCTAAACTGATTTCATTATCCCTGGGGTAGTGCAGTTTTATGAATTTAAAAGAGTTTATACAACGAGCCCTAGAGTGTTTGTTTATTAGGCAAGTTACAACTTTTAGGGCAAAGCAAAGAGGCTCTGCTCTGTAATATAAAATCAGAAAAATTATATGAAATCATCAAGAGTGTTGTAAAAATTATAAACGAGCCCAACAGGCAGTCCTGGCATGCCTTCCTGCCAGACTCATGATTGCATTAAAATTTATGCCGAACACAAAATCGGCAGACCCGGAAAGGCAGCAGCCCATCCCAGCTCGTTGAAAATTGCCCAGAGCCGGCTTCCAGGTCTTCAGCCTGGGCTTGAGCTCCAGTCCAAGTCCAATCCTTTGCCCACTTATCGGGCAAACATCAACAACTCGACGAGACGCGACGCAGCGCGACTCAAAACAAAATGCTGGATAGGAGGAGCTCCGTGTGGTAGAACAACACTCTGTGGATGCAGCTGGCTGTGCCAGTCGAAGCCAAAAGTGGAAATTGCAATTGTGCCCGAAAAGGGGCCGAGAGAGAGAGCATTTTGCCATTGTTTTGCTGCTGGCAGGCCTCATGTTTTATTTAAAATCTTCAACATTATATTACAATGGGCGGTTGCGACGATCTTTCCATTTGCTTGATGGAATGGAGCATTTAAATATTATGCAGATGGATATGGCTGTTCCAACCCCAAGCTCGATTTTCTTTTCCCTTTATTTATTTATATTTTTTGCTGTGTGTTGAGCGAGTGTGGAGAGAGTGTGTGTGCGATATAAACCATCACGAAGCCCAGAAGACGTGCCCGACCAAATAAAATGCTAAGGAAGGAGGAAGAAAAAAATGAAGTCATGAACTTTATTTTCTCTCAACTCGTTAGCATCAACACCCATTCCCGGTGCCACCACACCCCCGTCCCAAAAATCCCTGTGCGAAACGCCATTAACTCGCACAGCATGCAATTTGCACGTTCGGAAGGGAAAGACTTGCCAAAACTCCACTCGTTCTCGCTTCGGGGGAGCGGCTAAAAGAAGAAGCTGGTCAGGCTATAGATGCACTGAGAGATCTTGGAGCTGTCAGAACCTCGAAAAATGACTTTGAAATGGCTCTTTTCCAAGATATTTAAAAGTTTAAATCAATTGAAAAGGTGTCTAAAAGTATGCAATGATAAGATAGTTCCTAACTGAAATGTGCTTAATACGATTATGTAGCATACTATTAGGCAAAATTTTAAATGATTTTAAATTTAAATTGTTTTGGGTTTGGTTTTTCAATCCTTTGCTTTTAACTGAATTTGAGAACCCTGCTCAAAAGTCTTTTAAAAGCTCAAAAATTCCTAGAAAATAATTGAAATACTAATAATATTTTTATATTTAAACCTAATATAATAATTTAAATTATATATAATCAGATATTCTACAGTTTAAATTTATATTTTTCCAGTGTACAGCAACAAAAAGCATTCCGCAAATTGGTGCCACACAAACAGAGATAGCTGGCGAGGAAGAAATAAAAGAGTAGAGAAGGCAGAGAGGCTGAAGCAGAAGCGTTGTGGTAGGAATCGTGCCAAAACTGTTGAAAATGTTGCACAAACGATTGGGTTTGTTATCTTTTCCAAACGGAAAACGTGCTGTGCCCCCCAACAGAAAAGGCAGCCAACGGAAAAAACACACCAGCAGAAAGACAACAACACAACATCAGACATGCAGCAAACTCCGGGACCACAAAGATGCTTGCTGGGATGCAGTTCCAGTGGGTCGGCGGAGTCGGAGTCAGAACAAGGAACATCTATCAGTTAAATCGGGGGCGGAGGCGTTCGTTCCTTTTTTTTTCGAGAATATTTCTTCAGCTCATTGGTTAGTCGCCTGCGGGTTAAGGGGCCAAAGATTCAGCTCGAGTGGGCCAGGAGCTGGGCGGGAGCTGAGCTGTTCTTTGAACGAGCACTCCGGCTCTGGAAATGACAGTGGCCCAAAAGCAATCCGTCCTCGGTTGGGTCCCAGCTTATTTTGTAGGTGTGGAGAGGTCAGATGCTGCTGCTTTGACTTGGACTCCCTCTTGTCCCCTCTGCAACCATCTACCTGAAGCCTTTGGGCCATTCAAATTTGCATCAATTTCGAGTCAAGGAAGACGAACTTCAATTTCAACAACCGGCCCTAAGTGTACTCCTTGGCATATCTAAGAATTGTTATGGCTTGTGAGTGGTCGATCAATGGTGCCAATTATCATTTAAGGAATGCAATTATTTGATCCTTTTTGTGGTCTTTGGGGTTAGGAATAATGTTTTGTGGCTTCTACAAACTGTTTTAAAGTATGGTAATTGTGTTTACGAGATTAAAGGTTAAGTACTTGGGGAAATTAAAGTCTTGTTTTTCTGGGAGAAGATTAATTAGCTCAGATTAGATTTTGTTAGAGAGCTTTCATAATCCCTACTATCTTGTATTTTACGCATTAAAGCTTGGCCTTAAATAATGCCCAGGAATGAACTTACACTCGAGTGGCTCTTAACTAGACTTGGTCAGGATTTTATTATGCAAAATGATTGCAATTACAAGTCTGCGGAAAATACCTATCCGGCACTTTTCTCTCATTATGTTTTTTTTTTGTGTGTTCCAATTTATATTTGCCTGATTTCAGCAAGGGGGGGAGGAAGGACACAAAAACTCATTTCTCGAGTGCTTACTTAAAGCGCTTACACGTAAGCACTTCCTAATTAAATACTTGTGCCAAATACGTGACAACGACGATGGCGAGAGCGAGAGCGAAACGCAAGCGAAGCAGCCGAGGAACCCAGCCAGGATACGAGCCTAGTCAGCGAATAAAGTGCTGCATCATTATCAGCAGTGGCAGGATGCACAGGGTTGCTGGCTGTACCCACATGGGGCCCCAAGTCCCTCCAATGGAGTGGGTCTGACAAGCACATGACCATGCTCAATGTTTCTGTTCCGTTCGGTTCAGTTTTGTTCTGTTCTGCGCTGCAAGCACTGTTCTCATGGCTGGCGCACTCACTCATAATCAAGCTGAGGTGGAAGGTAGAAAATGGTGGCGGCTACCTCTCCCCTGACCCACCTCGTTGTTCTCCTCCTCCTGCCCTGCCCGCCACGCCCACACATCCAGCGACGGCACGACTGGGGCCACCACCATTCATATTATGATAACGATGTGGGTTGGTCAGAGGAACAGCAGCATCAGCAACAGCATCAGCAGAAGCGGACGCCTCAGCAGCAGCATCAGCACACTGAGAATAAATTGCAATCTTTTAAGTAAAAAGAAATGTTTTTAAGGAGAAGTTGCAAGCTGTCTAAAACTTATTATGTTTTTTTGAATTTGAATAAAGAGGAGAACTTTGAATGCTCTTCAACATTTGTGTAATTAGCTATTCAAGGGAAATGGTAATGGTTTTTGGAATAAACAGAATGTAAATTTTATGACTCTATAATTAAACTTGTCTTATAAATGATAGTATTTAAATTAAGCAGCAGTCACAGCTGGGTTCTTTCTTTTTTCCCAGTGCCTCAGCAGTATCCAACGGTTGGAAAATATCGTGTTAATATTTTCTACAGCTCTGGCTGCCGCTCCACTCCCGCATCCGCATCCTCATTCTCCATCCTCCAGCCACCATCCTCCCCGCCCCATCCCGGCCAGCATCCGTTAATTTTATGGCAATATGCCTCGTTCGGCCGCCGTACACGAGCATAGTTGTGCAGTAGTTGCCGTAGCTGTAGCCGTAGCTGTAGTTGCTGGCACTGCACTCAAGTGTTGCCCATCAAGATTGCGGGGCTGTGTGCCTGGCTGGCTATGAATTGCTATGAAATGCATTGCCTGGCCTAGGCGAACCAACGCTCACAATGCGGGACCATGGGCGGCGGGCGTGGCTGGGGGCTGGTGGGAGAGGGGGCAGGTGGGAGAGGTAGGAAAAAAAGAGAGAAAAACTAAGAGCAAAACTTGTAAATTTAATATTCTTGCGCGCGCCGGTTTGATGATTTAAATTAATTTGCAGCCAGCTGAGCGCAAGCTCATTAAGTTCATTATGCACAGTAAAATGCAGGGGATATATCCGATAATGCTGTCTCCAGAGGGATTTGTTTACAGGATTTAATGTTGAAAGGTGTTTAAGCACCCCTGGTTACATTTTTAAAAGCCTATATTTTATTCTATTAATAAGTTAAAGGTTCTCTCAGGGACAAAAGAGGAGATTCTTTTCATCCCTCTTGTTTGATTCCTTGACTTTTTATTCCGTAAAAATTCACCATCTTTATTTTCTTGCATTTTAAGAGGCTTTAATTTATTTAATTTATATTTTAAGGACTTTAAATGGTCTCCGAATTTGAACCTGAAATATTATAAATACACTGGTTGTAAGAAAAGCAAATTATTTTCTTCTCTTATGTATGATTTCCTAGACATTTTATACGGTTAAATTTCCTTATCTTTTAATTATTAAATATACTATTTTTTGTGCGTAAAATAAAAACACTGATCTTTTTTAAATATTTTCCTTTATTAAAAAACGGAATTTTAAGAACCCAAGAAAAAATAATATTCCATTAAATTTCCTAAAGTTCCCTATCAAAGCTGTGAGAATATTGTACCATACTGTACCTTTAATCCCAGCAAAGCATAGAATCTAAAATAGGTTGACACCCCGGCTTGTGGCCAGAACAAGGTAATCCCAACTCATTACCTCAATGCTGCTTTTAATTAAATTTTTAATACCGCTGCAGGGTCCCTTGAATAGATACAGATAACGCGGGCATAGCAGCATATGGCAAACAAAGACAACCGCCACGGCTGCCCAAATATTTGCCTATTTAAAAATAAAGTAAAGTTACCCTCGATAACTTGGTCACAGCGGAGGCACGGCGACAAATAAGGGGTAAATAAATGAGGCAGTGATTGCAGGCAGGGCCCGGCCTATAATGCAAGTTCAATATTGGGTTTGTAAAAGGCAATATGTTAATGCAGTAGTAGCCGAAGGACTGTCGCTCCCTGACAGGCATACGAAATGAGGAGTAGCATCCAGCAGGCAACAAACAAACTGACATTCAATTAGTTCCTGCTCGGGAACACACACCACTCTCCACTCCAGACAGCTCCCCGCTGGAGCTGTCAGAAGCAAACATTTGTGCAAAATAAAAATTTGTACACATGTATAAATAAAGCAACTGCAAATCGACAACTACACGTTCGAGGGCCCTGGAATCGAATGGAAAGCACAAAAAAAGGAAGAGGGAACAGCAGCGGAGACTGCCAATTGAGACGACGACGACGACTACTCCACTTGTGGCCATTAGCACCGCACGGCAGATGGAATTGATTTATATTGAATTATTGAACTGGCTGGCGCGCGGCCCAAGTATTTGCACGCTGATTGAAGTGGAATTGGAACTGAAATTTCTACAGCGAAACTGACATCGAGATTTACTTTTGGTTAATTGCCACATACGGTCCAAAGTCTGGGGCCATGTATGGAAATGTTGTGGCCAACAAGAGAGACTCGACGGGACCGGGAACTGGGAACTGGGAACTGGGGACTCGGGACTGGCAACTCGGAACTGGGGACTCGAGACTCAAGAGTCGCTCGTAGCTGGTTATAAATTACAGCATAAATTATCCCGCGACCGTCTTGGGTGCTGTAAAAGTAAATTGCCAACCAGGAGAGCCTGAAAACTCGCTGCAAACAAATCACTTTTGCAATTGGCCCCCTTTGCCCTGGCCTTCCTTCATCTGCCTCTGCCGCTCCTTTCCCGGCCAGAAGGAGCGGCCTCCACCAACCGATGGTCAAGTTCGCAAATTGATATTTTATTGCCATTTACTTTTTGCCTTAGCCTTAGCCCGGCTTTGTGGCTGCTGCTGTGGCTGCGATTGCCAGGCCGTAATTTATAAATCAATTTTAGATTTATGCAGTCAGTCTCCCAAGGAAAGTGCTGGCTAACTAATTGCTCTGTCACCGATGACGGCCAGACACTAAAAACATGCAAGAATTATAAACAAATTTACAACTTGGCAACTCTTTAGAGGATTAAGGCAACAAAATAATTGAATTGTTACTTGTAATGCCTAAGAGATTAAAGCTTAGGAAAGTATTTATTTAATAAACTTAAAGAGCTTTAAATATTTCAAGGAAGTTAGTAAAGACTTAGCTAAAAGAGTTCTAAAGGTTATACTCAAAATTTTTATTTGCAAAAACCAAGTAATAATAGACAGAATTTGCCAACTTTAAGCGTCATGCTAATTTAAACCAAATTTATGATTGCCAGGCCAGCATTTAGCATAACAAAAGTTTGCCAATCCTCGAAAGCAAATAATCCAAGCATCCAAACTAGTTGGGAATGGCTTGGCCTTTCCATTCAAACATGGTTCCTTTGTGGGCAATGATTTGCTTTTCACATGCAAATAAATCGACTGCGAAACAATGTTCGCATTCAGTTGACAAATTTAGCATTTTTAATGGAGTTTTTGGGTCTCTCCACCATAGGTGCTCCTCCTTCGCCTCCGAAAAGCTTCTTTCGATTCCATTTTAATTATTATACCCGCTTGTTACCCCCTACACGCTTTTATTTATACAAATTCTTTACGCTCACCGTTGTTGTCTTGTTTGGCTTTTTGTTTAGGGACAAAGCCAGATACACAAACGAGCTTTGGCTCTGGATTTGGCCATAAAACGGCTTGTTGTGTGGCGAGTGTGGCGGCGGCAACGGCGACTGCCTCGAGGCGTTTTGTGGGCACAGCCCGAAAAAACCAAAACCAAACCCAAACCCAAAACCCAGAATTCAAAGACAAGCCTGACTCGAGATTTGAGCGCTGGAAGGGAGAGATACGAGCCTAACCTCTTGGACCCTTGGCCAGTAGCGTAGTCCGTGAACAGCTGGGGGAACTCAGGTAGCGCAGGTAACTCTGGAAAACGAAGAGAGCAAACAAGGTCTGTCCGAAAAAAAACGAGCACAAGAAGAAAAGAAGATAGGGTACACAGGCAAAAATATTATTAGAAGCAGGGAATTCTAAAACTAAATTCATTTGCTCTCAAATATCATCACAAACCACTTTTCCAAAAGAATCTTCACTCTTTAAAGAACCTTCCAATTATTTTATATATTAAAGCAACTCTGATTACTTTTCTCTCTGTGCAGGCTCAAAATCAAGCCATGAAGGCATCTTTGGGGCTCGTTAAGCACTCGGAGTCTCGATAAATTTGGCCGTAATCTCGATAATGATTATGTTTGCATTGTTATTCGTTCCCTCTTTTGCCTTTGTCTTAAAGATTTTGTTTTTTTCGTAGACTTTTTTTCGATTCTCTGGGACGCATGTAATCGGAGCTCAGAAGAGCCAGCTCTCGTGATAATGAAGTTGTCGTCTACTGGTGTAACACTACCTCCTCATATGTCCCGAATCTCTGCCTTTTGGGCCGAAATTTTGCTTTATTCCCTCCCTGGCAGCTCGTACATATATCAGCATAATGAAGTTTGACATTAATGGCGCAAACGCAACAGGTTATTTACTGTTAGCTGATTTGTTTAAAGCGTCGAATCTGAGCTCTTTTGTATTTAAATGCGCGTCTTAGTCGCAAAACGTGTTTCTGTCCCGCGTCCGAGATGGGATTGGATCGGAGTGGAGTTGGCTTGACACCTTCCTCTACGCATATTAACCGGCTGTCGGTTGTCAAGAGAGGTGTCATAAGCGAAATTTATAACGCTCCGCATTTCGGGGGTTAATCCGTAGTCAGGATTTTCATCGAAAGAATTTACTTTGATAGTTAAAAGCGATATCAAGACAATAACAGTATCGAGGCTCTCAGAATTTAATATAATTTATCGAGTTTTTATTATATCGATATTTTAAATTATCCATATCTATGCTGATATTTGTTGATACTCCGTCATAGATCCTTATGTAATTGTATTATTTACATTTACTTTTTGAGTCTCAAAAATACATCAAGACGCTCAATATTGATTGGAGTTGTAGATCGATATTGTGTTATCCGTATTTGATCAAATTTATCGATAAATTAAATTTTATACATCAGATCATAATTGGCTAATATTGATGTTTTTTCTTCTTTACTTCTATAATTTATAATTAATATACTTCTATACTTCTTACATAATTTCAAACTAAAATAAGATATCAATTCCTTGGTTATCGATTTATTTACCCTGATTGACTGCTTCTTTCGACATAGGAATCGCTTTTCCCGTGAACAAACCCCAATTCCAGCCATTCCAATCTCAATTAGAGCGTCTCTGGGCCAAAGAGCCGTCTGTCAACGGCTCGAATCGAATCGAATCGAATCCAATGGCCAAGTGGAAACGGAAACTTGTGGGAGCAGCCACACATCAACGCACCCGGCTAAATAAGTCGAGTGAGCTGTGAGCTGAGAGTGCGAGCAGCCTGTTTGCACCCGGTGCAGGCATGAATGCGAAATTAGTCAAGCGCGCAACTGCATTTACCGTGAAGGTGAGCGAGTGGGCCAGTGAGCGAGTAAGCGAGTGAGTGAGTGATACATGCAAACACAAACACCATCACCACCTCGCCGGCCTGTCCGTCCGTCCGTCCGTCCGGGCAATTCAATTTCAATATGTGGCAAATTATAACAATTGCCCAGATCCAGCGGAGGAACGGCAAGCAACCACACGCTCACACGCACCTTTCGGCAGCTGCGGTTGATTGCTGAACTGAATCGAAGGAGGAGGTGTCCGGGTTGCACGAAGCAGTGGGGTACTAGACTACAAGTTTGGGATACTTTCAAGCAACAGAATATTATATTTCATATATATCTTTCATACATGAAAAACTCTCAAAGTGAACCAAGCACTGATCTACTCCTAGAATTCCAGTTAGTATAAATATTAATTTCCAGACTTGAACCCCTGATTACCTTATGCAAAAATATCTTGCTAATCTACAAGACCAACCCTGCTCACCAGTGTAATTCGTGTGCAGCACCAACCAAAGTTATTACGCATACCAGAGGTAATAAGCTAAAGTCATGGAAATTGTTATCGCTTTTCTTGCTGCTCAAAAATGGCTGCAAATTGTTGAAAATTACCAAGACTCCGACTCCGGCAGAGAAACCACAGCCCAGCCGGGCGTATAATACATATTCATCATACATGTTTTTGTCCCGGCATGCAGCAATGGAAGGAATGACATGCCGATGGAGATGAATCGCTCACAGTTATGGTTATGTGCCTCCTGTTGCATGTTGTGGCCGGGGCAATTTAGTATCTTAACACGTTACAAATAAATGTCATTATTAAGATGGCATGGCCCGGCATACCATCACAGCACCACATCGGCTCTTAATGGCCTGGGCATCGTGTGTAAATGAGTATACGGATTGGAGAGAGAGGAAGCACAGCCGGAGGAGTTGGAGTTGAGGCAGCGGATGCTGCTGGTAATTTCCTCGTTTGCTGTTAATTAGCATGCATGGGCATAGGGGAGAAATTAAACACAAACGGCGAACAATTTGTGTATCAACACATTAGAGAATGATTTGTTGATGCGTCCGACGCGATGTGCCCAGCACTAACAGCCCCACGACCCCCTTCGGCCAATTCCCAGCGAGATATGCCATTGGCCCGGCCGGAATTCCCTGGCCGTTGTAACAATTACAAATGGGGCCTATTGATAGATTTACACGCACACGCACTGGCATCAATGATTTGTTTGTGCTGAGCGCACAAGAAAAGCATTAAGGGCTAAAAAAAATTAAAAAAAAAAATTCGATGCTAAAAAAACGAATAAAGCTGGAATGGTAGTAAAGATATTTATAAACATTTTTTAGACATTAATAAAGCTTAGAAATAGGCATTAATTAAATTAGAAAAGCTATTCCATGTGTCAGAAAAATAAATAAATTTATAAATTTTATAAATTTGTATAACATTCCTAATGTGTATTTATAATCAGAGGTAATTTACCAAGACTTTCAAAACATACAGAATGCAAATAAACAATTTAAACTATCAGAAAAACAGCAGGGGAATAATATATAATAAATAATCAAGTTAGACAAGCTATTAGAACTATTTATACCAAAATACACACCTAATTTCTACCCTAAATATGATCTTATATTAGGAAACAACTTCTTTAAAGTGCTGAACTCGAAGCCTTTTAAAACCGTTTTCCCTCTGTGCATGATTTTCCCATTTATTTATGTTTACTTGACTGTCTGCTAATTTTTGTTTGCGTTGGCGTTGCAGTTTAACTCAACATTGCAGCTTTATATGAATTTATGGCAAAACGGCCTTATAAACAATTTTCATTCACACGGGAGCCATACGAAATTATCCCACCGAAAAGTGAGGAATTAAATTCTTTTGCCAGACGTATTGGTTTATCGAACTCTCTTTCCTTTTGTCCATCAAAAACCTGAAACCATTAAAACAAACCATGAACGATCTATGTGATAAATTAGTTTTTGTGGTTTTCTGGTTATTTCTTGGCTGTGGCTGGGTCCGGGGCTGTGGTGCCTGTTTCTGTCGGGTTTTCGACCTATAACTAATGATGTTGATGAATCTCGATAGCTGGAATTCGTTTTCGTGATTTAATTTATGCGTTAGCCGGCAGTCTGCAAAGTTTTGATTGGTAAAGTTGGGGCCCCATCTACAGGTCCTTTAATGTATAAAAATTATATAGGAAAAAACAGCCAATAAATATTTAAACGGCCTTAATTTATCGTTCGACAAGAGTTAATTAAAAAAGTCAGCAGAGGCGTATTCGCTGGGGCCACAAATCATCCAAAGTGTCACTGGAATTATGCCGAGGAGACGCTCTCCAGGGATAGTAAGATGAAAAGCCAGGCAAGCCAAAATCAAATACGAAATACGAAGGGGAAAAAATAACCCAACTCCCGACAAATTAGTATGCACAACAGGTTAAAAATTGACAAACGCCAGTCGCAGGCAACAGGAAAAATGCCAAATATAGAGTGTATAAAATAATAAAAGCCATAAATAAACTTTAAATTGGCTTTTTTTCTTTGCTGTTTCTAGATAGGAAGCGAACGAGGTACAAGAGTGAAATAAATTAGCAGTCTGTCGAGAAACTGAGACGACGGAGAAGGATCTTGTGGCAACGAGCTGCGAATTAATGTTTCCTCTCTCCGCCAATATTAGATAACGAAACCCGAGATTTTGTACCATATGGCCGACGGCAGAGAGAGATCATTTGGCCGAAAGCAGAAACACGGGAGCCAATGGAACGTAAACAAGAACGGCAGTCAGAACAATTACAAGAAAACAAAGAGCAGTCAAAAGTCCCAAACAAGCCAAAAAACCGAAAAAAGAAAATACATTTCTGGCCAGGTCTCTGTTGATTGTACGGATATGTGGATGTGGTCGAAGAAGGCCTGCTGGGCCTGGCCTCTAAATGACCGGCTTCGGAACGAGTCACAAGTGGGCACCGGGGACGGCATGAGGCAGGGGTATTCGGTCCCCAAAAGGGTCTCGGCCTGGGCCCATGATTTGGGCCTGAGCCTGGGTCTGAGCCCGGTCTCGTCGGTCTCCTCTTAACGATGTGCATGTTTATGCGCTGCGTTGCAAGCGACGCACGAACGCCCAGACATTTAAAGTAGTGGCATCAGCAACAACATCAGAACCAGCAGAAACCCCGAGCAGCTCCCCGGCAGGAAAACAGAAAACAACGGCCACTCGGGGAGAGAGTTAAAGAGGAACGACGATGGCGGGGTTGGGAAGCTTGTTAGCAAGGGAGACATGGCCAAGATGCTGCTGCCCTGGCGATGGCCAACTTCAGGGAGTCTTTAGCCAGATAACTATCGAACCACTGCTGGTTCTAAGTCAAGATACTTGTAAATAAAAGCATAGGAAATTCTAAAAGGGACTCTCTAAATGCGTTCATAATATATTATTCGAATTATGCAGACTGGAGTAAGGATATTGTGACAATATCCAAAGCAGGCCCGTTAAATAACTCCATAACAAGCTTGATTTTCACGTGTTTAACACTTGGAATTTTAAATTCTCCTCGAAACCCGTGACTCTCCACGCTACTGTGATTGTGTACAAATATCGCTCATCCCTAAATGTGTTCCCCTTCGTCGAAAGGTTGCCCTGTTTTTGTTTCGACTTCTCGTTCAGTTCGTTAGTTGGCCAAAGCCAACGGCTATGTTAAGTGGCTCATACTCACAGATACACACATGTACATACGAGGGCTCAGACGTGTAGGGTTGCCTGCGCGCCTTTAGATATGCAAATTTTATAGAAATTTAATTACTTGCTGACATGTTTGGGGCCCTTAAATTGGCAACTCGTTGGTTCAATTATAGTCGCATAATCAACATGTGCACTTGAACCTAAATCAGCTGTTCAGAAGGGCCAAAAAACAAGAAAGCAAGGTAGCTTTTTCTCAAACTGACTTTATAAATATTGTATATATTTTAAGGCTCTGTTTTTTTTTTAATTGAGATAATATGCCCCTCTTTCGCCTCATGTTTTTTACAGACTAGTAAAGTATATATTGTGAATCTTGATTTAATGAATCTCCTTATTATTGTCTTTTTTAAATATAAATTATACATTCTAGTTAAGGCTAAGCTTAATGAACATCAAAATGAGCATGAAACAGTCGCCTAAATTATATAGATACCTTACATTTATGCTGATGTCCCAGCGAATAAACCCAATCGTAAACTAAACCATTAAACCCGTTTAAGCCACAAAAAACGAGTGTAAAATGAGGGAATGAAGTTGGTGGGAATGCCTTTAGCCTATCGATGTTTCCCTTTTGCAATTAACATTTGCGAAACACACGTAATTACAAGATTACGATAAGTGATAAGAGACAGGAGGCAGATGCTGGCTAAATATGGGGGAAGATGGCCAAAAGCAGTCGGTTGGAGGACTGGTTGTTGTTTGTGTGCCAGTTGCAGTGGCAGTGGCATATTTGCATATGCAGACCGCACTGAAAATGGTAGCCAATTTGCTGGCAATACTAAAACCGATTACGCAGATGCACAGAGCACAAATAATATTGGAATTCTACCAGGAAAAATCATTATTATTTAGCAATAAAGAACTATCTAAAAGAGGGTTTATAAAGACAAAATTTGCAAGAAATTACTATATAAAGTAAAAGTAAGTTTTAAGACATCAAGGAATCAAAGCCTTATGGTTTCTTGTTCAATAAATCTATATATCTTATGATACTGGTTTAAAAAAAACTGATATAATTAAGTTGTTTTCGGCCTAATGCTAACAATACATGCTCTCCTTTTTAGAAATATATACCGAAAAAGATTAAATTCTATTAAATAGATCTATCAGTTGCATTGATAGATTTATCTCAGTGCTAACACACAAGCCAAAACACACACACATTTCCACCCAAAGCAGAGGTCAGTGCCAGGCCAAGCCGCCCACACAAATTGGCGGCAGAAGGGGATTCACTGGCGTTGATGAGGCTGATGCCATGATGATGATGATGCTGCATTGCAACCAATCTGCTGGCCCTGCTCTTACGCACACACTCGCACACCGCAAAGACCGCACCACAACATTATTGTTTAAATTGCAAAGTGATACATTTGTGCCGGCGGACCGAGAGTTTGCCTTTGGTTTTAGCAGATTACACACGAAATGTGCCGGTTGGTCCCTGAATGATTGGGTTAGTTAAAGCCCAATTGTGTTTGCCCTGCGTTCTCGGACATTTGTGGCTGTGGGACTGTGCAGGTTCGTCAGCTTAAATTTGATATCAGAAATGTTCAAACTTCGAACTTTGATGGGCCAAGGCTTAGGGCAAAAGTTATGCGTTTTAATAGGCAGGCGTATGCAGTTGTTAGATCGATTACGGAGATGTGGTTACGTTAAGTCAATCAATTTCGAGTTGTGATGTTCGAAATTAAGTCAAAGACATGAAATATTTCATTTCAGATTTGTTTCAAGGTTTTATTATATTTTACTAGCTGAACGGTAAGAAATAAATTGTTTGTAAATGTTTGTTTCCCATCTGCTTTCTTGGAATTTAAAGCTTCTTAAACAAAAATCGACTTAAATTCAGCTAAAGTTAAAAAACATAGTTGCAATATGTCATTTTTAATTGGATAATTTGCGAATACCACCACATAATAGTCCCTGGGGGCAGGACTCACCCGGTAAAGAAAGAGAATGTGTCGCAAGTGCTGACAGGCGTTCTAAGCGAATGTCAACGCTTGTGAAACTGGTGCACACATAAATGAAATCAAAATCAATGTCAACAACAGTGAAACGTCGAGTGTCCCGGGGGCCCCAACGTTGAGCTTTCGGAGGACGGGAACGGGATGTGTGATGGTTTTGCCATGGAAGGATGCAGTGGGTGGGGCGGTGCTGACGGGATGTGGCGTCAAAGGCGCCGTCGCCTTTGAAGTACTCCCATTACTACTAAACTGGCGTACTACGGCGTAGTAAATAGAAGCTAAAGCAAATAGCGCAGGGCTCTGGCGTAAAAGGACGAAGGATGGGGGAATCCCCTCCCACAACATACACGGAATGACAGCGGGAAAAAACGTCAGTCAGTGGCTGCAAAAAAGAACAAGGCTTAAAGTGGGCCGAAGAAGGAGGAGGATTTGGAAAGAGCAGAAGGGAATCAACGCAGGCAAAAAACACTTTGTGCGCGCGTCAAAGTGTTAAAGAAAGTAAGCACCGAAAGCAGGGGCGTAGCATTGGGTTGCTTTTCAGGGGCTTAAGTCCTTCTCGAAACGTAAATTAAATGGACAATCCTTACTTATATGGAATTAAAACAATTTAAAGGAGTTTCTTATCTGTATTTTTCTAGCATTTGCATGTTTTTTGAAGAGAAAACATTGTTAATTGAACACTTTAATCTTAAATATTTTATTAGTTGGAGTTACACTCATTTGAAAGAGTTTGCTAAGCTATATTTGGATAAAATACAGTACATAATTATAGACAAAAACTAATTTGTTCGATTTTAAAACCCCTTGTCCTATAGGGATGGTAATGTAGTTTAATTATAATATTAAACCTTTTAGCATTTATAAATTATGATAAACACATTGAATATAATTATTCCCTAGGGTAATAAAACCCCGCCTACGCCACTGACGCATCCGTACATATACATCCGCACATCTACAGGGCACCAAAGAAGATGGAGAGTTCGCCCGGAGCTTTGTGTACATATTTGATGCGCTTTTTTTACTGCGCCCGAGAGCTCGACAAAATTTAAGTTTCGGGTTTCCTTTTTCGGGCGGCACTTGCTTTGTGGGCGCCCCAATGCATGCTGGAGTACTCGGTACGCCGTATGCCGTACTCCGTACTCCGAACTCCGGGATCTGCAGAAACTCCCGGACACGAGGGGAGTTGCCGAATGGAGGCTTATCTTTTAGCCAAACACTCGAGCATCCACTTTTCGGGGCTTAACGATGTTTGGTTGGCCTGTGTCCACTCACTATTTCCATATTGACTTGACCCGTGGAGTGTCCCGTGCCTGGCCTAGCCTTTGTGCCCCATTATAGCCCCGGATTTTTTCGGGGTCCTGGACCCCCAAATGCTTTGTGCATTTGAAATATGCCGGCAATTACCGGGCAACTTTGCCGTATTACAGCTGCTGAATTATTAGTGAAGCGGGTTTTTTCAGCTCATTAGCGTCGTTGCATCTACGCGGAAGAGTGTGCGGGGGGCGGGGCCACTAAATTATGCGCAGTGCAATCAAGTTGAGTGCGTACTACAGTCTAAATAAGTAGTAGTAGTAGTTGTTTATTCATAAAAGCATTGCGCCGGAAAATTGTCAGCCTTTGGGCCTTTGACAGTGCGAAAAGCGCTTAAAGGAAAAACGCAAAGCGGCAAAGGAGATGCCAAAGCAGGCTGGAGAAAGGGAGTGGTTGGGGGAAGCTCACAAGTGCAGTGCCAACCACACGGACAAACAGAATAAAACGGAGTGCTTGGGGCGGGTGGTGAGAGCGCCATCCCGGCAACAATGACGGTCAAAATAATAGCGAAAAAAGATAGCTTTCGCCCCTGGATAGGGTCCTTCAGAGACAGAGTGTCTTCGGTTGAGTTTAAATAATTGGCGACTGGTTTTCCTAGATTACAAAAAAAAAAGTTATTTTGCGAAGAATTAAAGACCATTTTTATTTCTATGTATTTTATATATTTTATATATTATTTTATATTTATTCCAAAGTAAGGCAGTAAAGTAACTAATTGAGATTTACTTGAAATTGTTTCTATTTAAATTAAAACTTAATTTTATTTTAAAGAAATAACATAACAACATGTATGTATTCTTTACGTTTAAGGAAGTTGACAAAGAAATTAACCTAAAAAAATATTGAGACTACCAAATTCTTCTAATGCTATCCAAATTTCTCCCTAAAAAAAGAAATAAGACTATAGTTTTCTGCCCTCATCTGTAGGTTCCTTTGACACAAAGTATCTTTACCTATCCCCTCTCTTTTCCGCTGTGTTAATGAACTTGTATATGTGTTACAATTGTCCTGCTCAAACACCCACCACAAAGTACCATCACTTCCTTTGACAAATCGCAACCTTTCAAACCCGTCAAATCGAAATGCCATCAAGCTCTTTTATTTCCATTGCTTTGCTTTGACGAAACGCAAGCTTTTGTTCAGTTTTACTCACCATTTTTGTATTGCCAACTGTTTGAGATGCCAAAGCAAATCAGTAGAAAGCCGATCAGCAGCACACCTCGCCGTCCCGCCACCGCGCTCGTATTGGCGCATCTCTTCGCTTTCGTTGTCACATCATTTGTCGTCGTAACTTGGCACAATTGTGGTTCGATTTCAGCAGACTTTATGTATGGCTCGAGAGCCATCTTATTTTGGAAGCACTATCTCTCAAATTCTAAGACATTTGGCGCAAAAATATATGGAGAATCGATATCGCGAACCGATCGTTAGTCTATTGTTAGACGCACATAATAGTTAGTTAAGAATAATACTGCAAGTGGAAGAGAGCGATATTTTTGGTTATTTTTCCCTTTTGTTATTCGGGGATTAAAATGTTTATTTTTCTTGTTTTTGCGCGGAATTATGACATGTTCTTCGAAGTTTAGTTTGTATTATTTTTTCGTGGCTTAAAGTGAACGTTTGTTGACTGGTGTTTGCTTTTATTGCTGTCTTAAACTAATTACACTTTTTTTGAAATTTTTGTAAGCTATTGTAGGAATTTCCTTAATTTCGTTGGCTTTCTTTTTCTGTTTGCCTTAAATGCTTTTTTTTAATAAAACCGTTTCTAAAAGGAAATATCTCTAAATCATTACTTGATATTAGTTTAATGTCTTTTTTGTTGACCAGTGTGATCGCCTCGCTTGCTTTGATTATTTGATTGTGTGCGTTTGTTGGCACCCAATGTTGTTGTTGACATTATTGTCACAAAGTAGCGAGTGATAAGAAATTGTGCAACTGTGTGTGGTTGACTGCCACCTCCCTACCACCCACCCCACCCGCACCCGGTTGCTAAATTGAAATACTGTAAACGATAAGGCGGCCCGCGGACTTAGTAATTAATGTTCTCTTCCGCTGACGACGACGCAACAAGCCGGCGACTGCCTGACGGTGTGTGTGTGTGTGCCTGCGTTTGTATGCAACCCCCAAAAAGGCGCTGCTGCACTTTCCAGTGGAAAATTTCACGTCAACGCAACCAAAACAAATGCCGCCTGGAAAATAAAGCAACAAAGCGAACGGAGCAACAGAGAGGAGACACAAACACAGCCACACAGACAAACACACTCGCACAACACTCACAGGCACGCACACATGTCTTTCGGGAAGGCCGTAAATTTAGATGCCCGAAAACCGAAATCAAATCTTTTGGAATTACTGTGTGCTCTGTTTTGTTTTTAGAACCATTTTATACACATTTACGACTGCAGAAAGAGCAAGAGCACAAGCAGCAACAGAAACAACAACAACAGCTCGCACGCTACAAAACAAACCCGAAAAACACGCCGAATTCCGCACTATTATCGTTCTAGAGCCACTCAAAATACATTCATTAAACTCAGACAGCCACAATTAGTTGATTAGCGCACAAATTTAGCCCGAGAGTAGCCATTTTGTGGTTACATTATTTTGTAAATATTTGATTTACTTTTCACAGAGTTTCCACCTCGCGTTGCCTTGTCGTGTTTTCGTCTCGCTCTCCCGAACAGTGTGACCGCAATGACGGGTTTTTAATATACCTTTCGCGCTACTGCAAAAACATCGTCGCACTATCGATACTTTCGATGTTTTCTTAATTTAGGGATATATCGATGTTTTTGGTGTTTATCAGGGTTAAATAAAATTTGGAACAAAATGTCATTATTTTTATATATTAAGGTGTTTCGATAAAGTTAAATAGAACTATCTGCTTAATTTCTAAAATGGATTTAAACTAATATACATTTTTAATCATTAATAACTAAACATTTAGCAGATTCTTAAACCACCTCAACATCTCTTCTGTTCACAAAAAAAATCATACTCAAAAGGCGGGCAACACCCGGGGGCTCTAGACTGGTGGCAACGCTGGTAGTGATTTAAAAATTAAATTAGGAAAAGAAATTTTGTGTAGATTAGACTCCAAAAGAGTCTAAACATTAAGATAAAGTGTCAAAAATGTTGCTGAAAGCCCTGTTGTACATATTATTCTCATGATTCGCAGAGAAACATAATTTAAAAATATAAGGACATTTTGTTCCTATGTATATGAAAAAATGTGTTTCTCTAAGATTTTTCACTAGTTGACCTATGTTTTTTTCCTCTAGAAGTATACTATGGTAAATCAAGTATTTAAATATACGATTTGAAACATTATTTATTTTTTTTGTTCTTTTTTTTGGGGACATCTTTAGTTCGATAAGCAAGGCGGAAAGACACTGTGACTGGGACTGCGGATAAGGAGTCTATTTATTCGAAAATCGGTAATCTTGCTTAGTTCAATTTAATGTGGTGCATTCATCAATCAATTTAAGACAATTTGAGCTGAAAACATTTCTCGGAAAACGACGAGTTTATTCCGAATAACTTTTCTAAAAAGCTGGTCAGGCGGTGAAGTTTAAATTTTCAATTTGCGCTTCGATCCTATCAATGGTTAAGGGGGCGGATGTATTTAGTAAAGCTTAGTTTTAAATACATTAACAAAAAAACACTTTACCAAGCCATGTACAATATTGGGCTTAGTCATACTTACAAGTTAGCTTCCTTTCTTGGTATTGTATGAATCTGTTTTTAAAACATTATAAGGTCTTTGCCTTGACCCTTGACATTAAATTCCGTTGATTCTACGTTCTTAGATTACTTGGATTACTCCCTCTGACAGCGTTTCGAAATCTATCTTAATTATTTATTTCTTGAGAAGCTGTATTAAAAATGATTTAGACACGAGCCATATTTTATGTGGAACTGATCTAATGGTTTTTGTATAAATAGAATCGGGGTCTCCGTCCTACAGTTAATCCAAAGACCATAGAACACCATAGAACTCCTTATACACTCTTTGGTTAATCGGTCTTGCGTATCAAGCTATTGATGTCACAGAAAATTTGGCTTATCTTTCTGATCGGTTTTTGCGTTGTCCTAGGTCTTGCCTATGCCGACACCCGGCGGCAGCAACAACAAGGCGTATGTATAACTGATTTTCATAATTTTATAAAATATTTATTTTAATTTAATTTATTGAAGCGTCGGAAGTGCAATCACGGATCAGGTGTGGCTGGCCCTCCAAGACCTCCTGGACCGCCCGGTCCCCCTTGTCCTCCTAAAAGGTTTGGCGATGCACAAAACCCACTAATCGGCTACCCAATTATTTTTACTTTAACATGAACAACGTACTACACACACTAGGGGCTCCACATCGAAGTTTTTATTTTTAAATCTGGTTTCAAGCATAAACACATAAGTTAGCCGAAAGGCAAAATTACTTTAAAATATTGAGCATGAATTCCTTGAATTTGAGTTTAATTTATTGATTAATTTGGGAGTTCACACTAGAAACTGTTACACTTAATTATATTCACATAACTTTGATTAGTTCGATATATATACTATATTTTTATATGTTAGAGATATATATTTTTTTAAGTTAATATCTTGAATTTTTAATAATTGTATTTTAAAGCGTACTACACCAAAAAGTGATTATGATTAGTAATTTTAAATGTTTTATCTTTAAAATTCAATGTGATATTTTTATCTGACTGCACAGGCTTTAAACACCTTTTTTTTAAGATTACAGCATTTAACAAAATTAGATGGAATTAAATTAAATCAAAAGTAGCAAAGCAAAAAAAAAAGTGTTCCAAAAAACACAATTTCTGAATAACCGACTAATCGAAACTAAGAGATTTACAAATGCTATGTATGGTTGTCCATGAACTGCAGCTCCGACCACAGGAGCAGGGCGTTCGGGGGCAAAGGTCGCGGCTGCGGAGAAAGCAACATCACCGCCTGCCGTTCCATGTCCACTTCGGTGCTGAAGTCCCAGAAAAAATAGTTAATAAGTGAAAAGAATACAAAAACCCGAAAACCCAAAAACTTACACACAACAAAAGCCTGCGACATTCGTGCCAATCACATCATCCTCCACGGATTCGGCAAAGCTTAGCGCAAGCACATGATGGATGAGGGCGGGAGTAGGTGTGACGGCCACCACTTTTGTCTTATTATCTTCGGCCTTCATGCCGATGGGCATACAGGAGTCCGGCAGTGGTGGTGCTCCGATCTTGTACAGCCGCAGATCCTGGAATTTCACCTCGAAACTGAACGGATAAAATGGGGTGCGGGCATTGCCATAAAAGTACTCCTTGATGCGCTGATCCCGCGACTCGTGGCGGAGCTCCTTGCTGCGCTCCACAACGCCTCCACTCTTGGGTAGCAGCACCACATTGACACCCTTGGGCACATCGCGCAGCAACTCATTGTAGAGGCGCTCCTGGTCCAAAACGAAGATGGCACAAGCTCCGTAGGCCTTGGCAGCGTGTAAAAGGTGGGCATAGCCGGAGCCCTTTACCCAGCCACAGGTATTGATTATAACACCAGAACTTTTTGCTGAAAAGAGAACGGTAAGAATTTCTCTATGAACGATATAAACTAGCACTTACTACGCTTATTGTTGTTCATCGATTGCAGCGTGACTTCGGCCATCTTGGACACGACGGCGTTGTACAGGACGCTGTTGCTGCCGGGCGATTTGTGGCCAAAGTGGTAGACCAGCGGAGCTGTCTTCGGAAATCCGTCCTCCACGCTAGCCGGTCGCTCGATAAGTATGGTGGCCACGTTGCCCGATATGGCAATTGCGCCCTGGCCCACATCAAGGTCAGCGTAAAGCGGTCGGCGACCCACGCGTACCGCATAGTTGAGCAGGATGCGGCAGAGCGTGCTCTTGCCCACATCCATGGGACCCACGACCATTGCTACGGGGCCGCGACGGTCCTTCTCCTCTGCCTCGGTGCGGAACTGCTCCAGTGCCGCGTGACAATTCACATACTGCACCATAGGCGTCTCCTTCGAGATGTAGCAAACGTCCATTTTGCCGGAGACATGTAGGACACATCCCTGGAAGGTGTATATTGCCACCTTGGCGCCCAAGCCGAACTCGTACTTCTTCTTCTTGACCAGCTCGGTGCCAAACAGCTCGGCAAAGCCACTGACCAGCTACCGAAATACATGGAACGTTAGGACATGTCTAAAAAGTATGGAAACAATTTACTTACGGAGACCGACACCTTGGCGTCCTTTTGTTCGATCTCAAAACGCAGCTCGGAGTCACTCTCCAAAGTGTAGTCCTTGCCATGGTCCTCCGACATGTTTAGTCCCGCCCAGTCCCTAAAAAGTTTCACAAAATTAAGAAATTGCTGAGAAATTTAAACAAGTCCAGCAGTGCCTACAGTGTTGATAACAGTATTGCCAGTTTAGCTTTTTTCCCGTCAAACCAAATTAATTTGTAATACTCATAATATTTGCTTTGACAGGAAATACACATGTGCATGATACAATTATATATATTTAATTATATATAATACAATTTACAATATTTTGTTAAATTTTGTCCCTTTTTCTCTCTATTTTTTTTATATCCTGCCGAAAACAGCTTACCGCAACATCGATTTCCAGTCTAAGCTGGCTGTACTGATTAGACAGTGCAATCGATCTGGCCATCAGCTGGTCCACCAGTGTTAGTGAGCGAGGTAATAATTTCGTAATACGGTCACATTGGAGCTATTTAAATAAAACGTACCATTTTCATAATATTAATGTTAAAACATGCGACCACTGAGGGTCCGAGAGTCGCAGGACAGCAATAGCACAGACACCTCCAGTTCAGAACCCTTGCAGCAGCTCGACGATTACCTGAGCTTGGAATCCGCCACTAGTCGACTCACGTTACAGAGCGCAAACAATCAAAACTCCCGGACGCTGCGACGTTCGAATCGCACGGTGGGAGGTCAGGAGAATCGGCCGCCAGCAGCCAGGCCGCAGCAGACTCGCCAGAACTCAGAGGAAGGCCAGACAGGAGCAGTAGCCCCAACACCGAGGCGAAGAAAGCAGCGCGGACCCGTAAGCAGGGCCAACCGGATGAATCGCGAGATCCGACGCCTACGGGCATGTGCTACACCATTAATACCCCGGCTTCCGTTCAGTCGATTGGTGCGAGAACTGATCACGAAATACACCTCTTCGTCGTTTAGAATCACGGAGAGTGCATTGGCGGCGCTGCAAGAGTCCTCAGAGCTCTACTTGACGCAGCGTTTCGAGGACGCCTACTTGCTCACGCATCATCGCGGCCGAGTGACACTGGAAGTGCGAGACATGGCGCTAATTGCCTATATAATGGAAAATTGCCGTTCCTAGGTCTTGTTCCTAGAATTATTTCCCTCAGTTAAGTTAAATATCTTAGCAAAGATATAAAAAAAACCTAAAAAGCGGACTGGCAATGTGATTAAAACCAAATAACACTTCGATTTCCGTTTATATATCTATTGCTTACTCTACTCTTTAAGTTTTAGCCTATAATATGAATCTGAATAATTATTTTAATGTATTTTAACTTAGTTTAACGTGAAATTAATATCAATGAAGAATTGTGTCTTATCTATTTTTATATTGTATCAATATAAACTCCATAAAACTCATATTTTGTATGGTATATGTATGTCTAACATCGGCATTTAATGATTTCTCGTTTATATTTTAAAATATATCTACCCAACTCGATTAAAATAATATAAAATGTTTGTTTTGCATTTCGTTTTATTTGTAGTGCTTTGTTTCGTCTCCAATTCGATCTTCGTCTTATTGTACAACATAAAACATAACCCATAATAGTTTAACTATAAAGATTGCCGGAACCAAGCCGAGCTAGCTACAAATATGTATATATGTAGGGTTTTTTTTAGATAGGATGCATAAGAAAGGAACGCTTTAGGGCCTAGTCAGGATAGGGAAAGGTGTTTAGAATGTCACGGCCCCGATGAGTAGGAAACTAAGCACTAAATACGAGTAACATGAATAGATATAGCCTACAAACAGGCTCGGTCAGCCGAGGATTGCATATGCTAGGACTTAATAGCTGTCTTTGTTTTTGTTTTTTTTCGTGGGATGGATAGATCGGTCTTAAACGTAAATTGAGCTTTCATTGCGCCAAAAACGTGTGTATTTTTGCCATGCTAAGGTTGGACTTCTAATCTGCTTTCTTTTTGGCATTCGCACAAGTGTGTGTTGGGTGTGTCGAGTGTGTATTTAGCACAGTAAAAATACTGCCATCTAGATTTATTACAACTTACACAATCATACAAAATATATGTATATTTATAGGTATATTTTTATATATATAGCCATTCATAATTGATATAGGAGGAGACTGCAACAGTTCTGTTTCTCCTCCTCCCTTCTAGCCACCTGCCACATTTGCTACAACAACACACAAGTTGTAAACTAACTCTTATAATTTAGGAGCAACACTTTGCTTCGTCATCGCGCCTCCTTCTCTTGGCTTCGCTTCATTTCGTTTTGCTATACGTTGTTTAAACATTGACGACGGTGAATTTTGTTGGGTTGTGTTTACGGTTCTTGCAGTTTTACATCCTGCGACGCCTGCGACTCCTCCTACGAGTATCATCATCCTCCCCCCCTCCCCCACATCTCTCTAACGACGTTAATTGGTAAAAAGAAAACTAAATTATGTAGCGACGACGGCAGTAACGCCGAATCTAGTGCGGTTTGCTCTTTGACTTTCGATGCGCTGATCCGCCGTTCTTGTCAGCACTACTGCCGCCAAAGTTGCTTTGGCTGCTCACGGAGGCGGTGGCCGGATGAGAGGGCAAACCATGACCCTTGGGCGTGTACGGTATTCTGAAGAGATCGATGCGTAGGTGCTGGCAGATCTCCAGGCAGACCTGCGCGCAGTATCGCAGCAGATCCTGGGTGCCCCAGATCAGGGTGAACCACAGCAGCCAGATCTCCGGGACGACGCAGTTAAAGTACTGGTTGAGGAACAGCAGCGCGGGGCCAAGCAGCGACCAGTCCAGGTAATCCATCTCCGACTTGGTCATGTGGGCAATCTATGGGGTTGATACGATAAATTAACAGAGTTTTAAGACGATTGCAATGGATTTATAGCATATCGACACCTATATTAGCTCTACTTACCACCAACTTATTGGTGACCTTGGCCGCCACCATTCCGAAGGCCAGAATGTACACTGAAGCATGTTCAGTGAAGATGTTCTGCGGCGACTTCTGGGCAATCATTAGAGCGGGCAGCACCACCAGCGTGAGGGGAATGCTCGGCGACAGCACACTGGTACCCTGTGTTTTTTGGAAAGGTGAAAATTGATTAGTGGGGCGGCTCACTAGGGGCTATTGTTGCAATCTTGCAAAGTGTCGCCGTCGAAGGAGGACAAGCTCTGAACGAGATTCACAATTTAATAGTGATTTACGACACAGTTGCAAAAGTCACAACAATATGAGTGCAGAAACAAAAGATAGAGAACAAAAATTCTTTTGGCTTTTTTTTTTTTTTGTAAGTGTTTAGGTCACTTTCCCCTCTGGAATTTGCCAGAGGGCAAAGTGCGCTCACATTTCTGGTTTATTACATGTTTTTATTTACACGGTCTAGCGCTATTTGGGCGGGTGTGTGGACGGGTGGTTGGTTGGGTGGTGGATTGGTGGGTATTCGTGGGTTGTATGATTTTAAAAATGCATGTGTCAGAGGTCAGTAAATATCAAGCCAATTTACCAAACAAATACAGCAAACATGCCATGCCAAGCAACAGCCCCCAAACGGAGACACTTACAGGCTACATAAATTATAGTTTATAGCAGTTAGTAAATAGCAAACAATCACAGGACATGCACGCGGGTCGATAATATAAAATAGTATTTCTAGGACTATAAGGCAACAATTCGGATCTCAACTTGTGCGCTACTAGAGCCGGGTTACAGTGCGTTTAAACCCCGACAGACCCAAGACTGTGGCCCAGTTTGGAAACGCACTGTACTCGAGGACAAGGACCAAAGAGAGATTGAGAGACAGTGGTGTGTGTGTGTGCCTCTTTGCAGGAGTTCTCTGCAAGAAGTATTTAAGCGTATGTTAGTTCTTACTGCAACCGATGATCCATTCTTGCCACAACCCTCGGTCAGAATGCAGCTTGCGTAGCGCAGCGCCAGTATCAAATCAACGCCGCTGGCCGCATAAAGGGGAATCATACGCGTTTCGCAGTCGAAGTACGGTAGCTGCCAATGTCAAGGTTTATATGGGGGAAATGGATTCGATATTGATTGATTGATTGATTGCGTGGGGAAGAAAAGAACGACACGCATTAAAAATTCATTTCAGTTGTAATTTGTAAGGAGAAACACTTCTTGCTTTTCCAGAAGTCTTTTGAGATCACACAAGTGCGGCCTATAAAAACATAAACGTTAATTAAGTTTCCAATTCGAGACCTCCTCAAAATGATAGTTTCTATTATAAAATAACCAGAAGTGCTTTAAAATAAATATCCTATTAAATAATACCACTTAAAAGTCTATTTTATACCCAAGCAGCGGCAGCATCATGCTTTTTTTTTTTAATGTAACGAGTGCACCATGGACATGTTATATGAGGAGTAAGAGCGCAAGAGCGGGAGATTAGGGCAAGTGAAAGGCCCAAGCCAAAGACCTTATAATAAAAAGATGCGATAATTTTGTTTTTAAAATAACCAAATTCAAATGTTTGGGCGTTATCTATCTTGTTAGCATAAGGTCTTTGCCCAATCCGAATACCCTCCATCACCGAAACGAGCTGGAAAACTGCAAACCGAAATCCAAACCGAAATCCAAATCGAAATCCAAAAGAAAATGCATTAACGCAGATTAGTAGAGAACCAAAAGCAATTCAACCAAGGATTATAATGTTGTTATGACTGGGGAGTAGAGGCTACAGAGTTAGCTTCGTGTTAGTCTTCAAGGATTTAGTCTTAGTAATTAGGGGTAAGTAATTGTTTGCCTCGCTATCATCGTTAGCATGAGAGGCGGATGCCATATATGCTTACAGCAACTGAGGAGCCGTTTTTGCCACTGCCGCCTTCAGTGAACATTTTTAAGAAATTGATTATATTCAAGGTATAACCGAACGTGATAAATACTAATATTGTGTAATTCCATGAAAGGCCCACGATTGGTATCTAGTAAAGATGAAAGAATTGCAAGAGAAAACAATAATCAAATTTAGAATATTCTTCGACTGGGATGAGGGGAAAATGTTTCGGGTTTCAGTTAACTTACGATCTATCCTTAAGGTGAATACATATAGAGAATAATAGTAAAGATTACGTTTTGGGTTAAGGTTAAGAGGGTAATAATAGATCCGTAACCGGAAGACGATAATATAGACATAAAGAAGAGTAAATATAATATAGGAACTGGACAGTGGGACAGGTCAAATACATAGATTAATTTTGATAGTAAAAATAGCTAATAATTAACTTAAATTTTTGCATTCAGCAGCCGCCAATATTCGTTGTTATTATTAATATCATTATTTGTATTGTTTGTGTGTGTGTGTTTGTTTGTGTTCGTTTTTTTTTTAGGGCATGCTCTCTCTTCTCGCTTCCGAATATAAAGCAGGAGTATTATTTTGCAGCAGCTTCTTCGCCTTTTAAACCAAAGACACATGAACAAGATTTTCAACAACGGCACAAATTAAATAGGCAAGCAGTTGGGGCATTTGGGGGTTAAATAGATCGGGATTGAGGGAGTTAAGGGTAGTATCCTCACGCCACGCACCTTCCTTGGAAACTCTCAGCTGAGCTGGTCAGCGAAAATCTCTAGATCAAATTAATTTTTCCTTTACTTTTGAGGAGCCAAAATAGTTTTTGTTGTGTGTGGAGTGTGTGGGTGTGTGTGTAATAGTTGTGTTTTGTGTGTTAAGTGTAGTGTGTTAGGACTTACAGCAACTGTCGAGCCATTCTTGCCAACACCACCGGCTTTAATGACGGAAAATACATAAGTTAGGGAGAGCAGACCGCACACAATGGTCGTCATTGCCGGCCCATACCAAAGCTCTATGCCGCCAATGCCGATCTGGAGGTGTTATGTGTGTATTGTGTAGTATTTGTAAGTATTTTGTTTGCAACAGGCATTTTGTTGGCATTTCAGAGAGAGCGTTTATGTACATAGAAGTAGAAGGTATTAGACGATTACAATTACTGAACATCGGGTTAAAGAATATATATATTAGAATTACGCCTAGGTTCGACGCTGAGTTGTGCGTGTTCTGTTCTCGGCTCAGGAACCTAAACCCAATCGGAGCCTCCTTGCTGAATGACTGGGAAACAATATTGGGGTATATGCCGAAACTCAAAACTAAATCAATTAGCACACAAAAACTGGACTAGAACTCAACAGAACAGAACTTAAGGCAGCCGCTGGGCTGAGCTGCAGATGCCTAGCTTAAGCCTAAGCATCCTAAAACTGGAACTTCAACTCTAAGCTCTAAGGTAAACGTAACGAAAATAATAACGCTCTTAAAAGTACGCTTAAATATCCAATAAAAGTAAGAGGGAAACGCAAAAAACTTCCGGAAATAAAGAGCTTCGACCTGTGGTGAGTCTCTAAGAGACCTCTCCTACCTTGGTCAGCCAAATCTCGGGCCCCAGAGCAGCCGATATCATATGTATGGCGATGATTGAGAACTGAGCCTCCGTCACATCGATTCGTCCAAAGCGCATAGTCCCAGACACATAGGTCTGCCAGTGGGCGCAGTAGAAGAGAGCTATGGCGCAGAAGCACTGCAAGAGAAGTCGCGAAATAATCAACTGTTTTTTTCTAATTTCTGCATATTCAGCTGCACTCACCTGAAAGAAGAGCCAGTTGGGATAGTGTCCCAGCTGGCAGGAGACGCAAGCCGACAGGGCCACAAACACTGTGGATATCGAATCGCAGCCATGATCGAAGAGCTCGCCTAGCGGCGAGGAGGTATTCGTGCGACGCGCCTGCTTGCCATCAATGGAGTCTAGGCTCTGGTAGACGAACAGGCCCAAGGCGCACAAGAGACAGGTCCAACGCGGAGGAGGATCCACGCCGTTTGGACTGTAGCTGGGTAGAAAAAACATAAGGGAATGTGTTAATTACAGATAATCCATCGCTGATACTAGACTTAAAATGGGGGAAACGACCCTGATTATAGCTGACATTATGTGGTACATCTGACTATTTTAAAAGCTCAGTAGCTTAAATATAGAAACAAACTTGATAAGGCCATTTAAATGAATTGTATAAATAATAACATTCTCGTTATATACCAACAAACTTGATCTATAAACCAGCTTTATTAATTTTTGTGTATTGAGATACATTTAATTATTATTATTTAGCTGAATGTAAGGTCTTGTAAATGAATAATTAACAGCTAAGCGAAGCCAGCTGCAGGCAAAGCAATCAGAAATGCCTGAGCGTTTCGTGCGTTTCCAAGTCAATTAGCCACCAGTCCATTCTCATTCCCAATCCCAACTCGTAAGGGTCTGACGTCAGTGAGCATAGGATCGCCTGATGAGCAAAGTTCCCTGCTGAGTGTCTTAATTATCAAAATAATAATAATTTCACTTGCTTGCAGCTACTGCTCCACCGATAAGCAAGAATTGCTTGTTATCTCCTCGGCGGCAATGTCGCCAAGTCAGCCGAGTTTAAGGTTCCGGCTTGGAGCCCGAAGACAAGTCTAAGTAAGCAAAACCACCTGATTCCAGCTGAATCATCGTCAAAAAACTGACACTGCCACTTTATCGAGTCCCACTGACCTAGACAAGTTCAGCTAAAATCAGCAGCAGCTACGGGCTGCGGCTGGCAACAGTTTGTTTTGCCTGAAAAATTATTAAAACAAATACAAACGAAAAAAGTGCAAACAAATGTAGAATAATAAACCGGTCGGATCTTTTGGCTTTGGCGACGATTTGTGAATGAATATAGATCCTATACTGAGTATTATATGGTCTAAAAATAATACAAGTAGACACGTGAGCGCAGAGCAATGAAGGTGAATCATCTGTCTGAAAGTAAGTGACATTTGGGGTACTTTAATTGGCACACAAATCGGACCATAAAAGGGGAAAGGCTTTTTGTAGCACGCCGTCCAGACGCTTGCTACCTTAAAACCTATGGAAAAATTATAGTAATTATTATACAAATGACTTTTGCCCCTTTTAGTCACTTTTACACTTGCAAAAAGGTGTTACTTATTATAGACTCTTAACGTTTTACGATTTTGTTCACCTACTCAGAGCAGCGAACATAAAGTAAGAAAGATCTGTCGGCTTTCTGGCCCAGATCTTTACAAATTCAAGGTTTTCACCGCAGCGGAGTGAAAGTTATATCTCTCTAAATATAGTTCTTGTAATTGCTACAACTCTGGTGCTGCAAAAAGAAACTGTTTAGCGAAGCGAAACATGCTTAAACGTCGGACTTTGGTTTTCGGTAGACCCATAAAAATCAATTACATATGCAAATTGTCATTCTAATTCAATCAAAGGTATACGAAGACAGCGAAAAGAATCCCAATTGAGCGGCAAACAATTGGAAAATGGAAATGTGACCGACCCCGGGGGTTAACTCGTCTGAACCATGTATCTTGATGCTCCCTGGAAATTCTCTTTACCGGCTTTGGCACCTGCAAGAGTTTGACTGTTGGATTCGATGCAGTATAGCATCAATCCTTTTAATCCAGAGAGAGAGAGAGAGAGAGATTAGGCCAGCCTTTGTTTATTTACTTATCCGTTTTAAGTAGTCTTCTTTGGCGAACTAAAGAAATGCGTCACAGGCAGAGAGCCGCCGACAAGCGACGATGATTGCGATGACTTATATTTCGCTCTGTTCGCGTGTAATGGGGGAAAAGTGGCGAGACGCCCTCGCTATCTTATCGCGGTCAGAGCTGGTGTCCGACCAAGTGGTGCCCCCTGAAAGGGGGTCCGCCGTATTCGCTTCTGCCGCTGACTCCCCACCCACTGGTTCAGTTATTTAGTAGTATTGTAGTTACGGTATGATACGCTATCGCTACGCATTATGAAACGAACCGAGCTATGTCGCCTGATTTTACTATATTTTCTTTGGTTTAATGTTGTGTTTATTGCGAATTAGTTTAGGTTTGATTTGATATCGATAACCTAGTGATTTTGTCATTTTAAGGGCCTTCTAAAGGTGTGGGTTGATTCCTAACAGTTTAGAATAGAAAATCACACTACAAAATGTATAGAAAATTATATGAACATGGTTAGAAATGTACTTAAATCATTTAAATATACTTAATTACTGTGCAAACACTGAAAACAAACCAAAATAATCAATTTTTATTAAATTACTAGGCGTAGCAAAGCTCTGCTTCACATAAACCTGACCTGACCTTTAATACTAAATGCATTTCTTTAAACCTTTGTAGAAACCCAATTTCAAGTGATCTACGAAAATAACCAATAAATTAAACAAAAATTCTCCTAAATCGAAAGAAATTTCGCTTTTAAAATGGAAAATGTCGCTACATAGAGAAAAACCGAGAGTGACAGGTGATGGGAAATTTATTGAAGACAACAGCTGATGTACAAAACAACTAATTCCCGCATGATGGAAATAAACTCGCAAATAAGAGCTGGCGCTCGCGGCATTGAAAAGCCAACAACAAAACTTGTGAAAAACTTGCTATTTTTGAGGGTCGAGAGAGAGAGAGAGAGGAGAGTGCCGGCAAGAGCCGTTTTACTTGTATTTTAAGTTCAGGGTGCTTACCAAATTAATATTAACGTCGTCACTACATTGAGAATGAGGCCCACGATAGTAATGAGATTGGGGGCCAGCCAGAGGGGCGTCTGGGCCACCAGCCAGTTCCACCAGGGCTGCAGGAGCGGATCGAGGAGGCTGGTACTGAAGCACGAGTACTTGTGTTCGCTCAGCTTACGCAGCGCAAGGGCGCTGAGGATTTGCTTTTCCCGGTACGCGAGCAGCGGCATCTTGCTCGGTTACGTGCGGCTGCGTTGGCAAATCCTGAGTGCTGTTGTCGCACGCGCTTTTCACTTTTCACTTTCCTCTGACCTAGCGCTTTTGCCTCGCGCGCATTTGTGTACGTGTTCCTTGCTTCGCGCTTGTATGTAGCAGCTGCGAGTGTGTGCGTGCTTTCCTGAATTTCCACACGTGGAGCGAAACTACGGATCCGGTACTCTTTGCGTCAGTGAACACTTTTTCGGGTTCGGCCGTGTGAGTATGTTGGTTGCGCGCGCCGAAACTGCAGTTGGATGTTTACTTAACAAAATTAACTTAATTGTGACTACTTTTTTCTTATTTCCATCTGACAAGTGGGACCGAATCAACTTTGTATGATAATGTATTAAAATATCAATATATCGATAGTTTTCGTGACCGTTTGTTTGTCCAAATATGCGATATTTTAAATCGATAAAAAATACTAAAAGTGTTTAAGAATAATAATAGTATTTTATCTTTTTTTCACGTAAATTCACTAAACAAGACAAGCGCAGAAAAACAAGTTCATTAATGGAGCCTAGTCGGGGATAAAATTTTAGCAAACAAGCCTAGTGGGGATAAAAATTAACGAAATATTAACATCGATATTTTTATTTGATATTTTTGACTCAAATATCTAAATTGCGATATATTTATTTGATATATTTATAATTTTGAGCAGAACTGAATGCTCATGAACGAAAACTCTGGCAACGCTGGTCGCTCAGTCTAATGACCAACTAGATCTAGCGTTTTTCAATTGCCAAGTCGTACTGTTTTCGGAGCAAACGGCGTAATTTGATCTTAAATAAATTATGAAAGTAATAATGTATACATTCTTGATTATAGCACTCTTTTCAGCATTTCCTTGTTCATATGTAGCATAGTTGGCTCAATCTGGCTTTAAAGTTGGTGATAAAACTGTCAACACTGCTGTTGACTTAACAGGTTTTAGTATTTTTTGTCACTGAAAAATATACTAAAGTATTCAGGTATCGATACCACTTAATTTTGCCCAACGGAATTCAATTCAAATTAATATATATCATAGTTTTATTAGATAAATCAGTTTGTTTGCTTAAACTACGTCCTCAACTTAACATACCGTATGCAATGTTTCATTTGTGTGTTTATTCTCGCTTTTATTTAATATCTAAACCTTGTCATTTGCCTGCTTTATTGTTACGGTTTGAAAATTATGTTTAAAAATGCGGCTTCTACTGGTTCTGGGCCGAGAAATGTGTTTCGCTCTACGCCTGCTCTAAATGCTCAAAAAGTACAAAAGTCGCGCTTCCAGCTGCCCATTAAATATTGTGGCTTATGTTTATAAACTATGGCCTATCAAAAGTTATTTTTGATGTGTTCTTGTTTACTATATTCCCATGAGGCATCGTTCTTCATCGTCGTCGTGTTTGTTTCTTAGTTTGGTGGATATTAGGAAAATGTATAATGGTATTCGATATATTTAATATATGTAGATAAAAAAATAGGCTTAAAATGTTTTCGTTTTTTCGCATTTTGCTGTTTCAATTATTTTATATATTGGCAACTCTCATTATTACATTGGTTTATGCATATAAAATTATGTAGTTATGTGGCTGAAAAAGGCTCTTGAACGTGCAAATGTCGCCTCCTGGCTGTGAAAAAGGCCGCACTCAACCTTATTTTATAAATAGTAGTAGTAATTTATTAATTTATAGCACAATATGATATATATAGCAGCTGTTTGAAACTTTTTACACATGTCACACAAATGATTTATTTCTCATCTATAATCGAGTTGGTGGCGGAGTTGAGAGAGAACAAGATACAAGAAATCATAATAAAATAAAAGAATAACAGAGAACGCGACTGACAAAGTTTAAACATATGACAATAATCGAGTGCATGTGCAGCCGAGGCCTAATATCGTTCGATACATATCTTTTAATTATAGATGCGTGCGTATGTATTGCATGTATGTATATAGTAACCAGCGATGCAAAAATTAATTTAATTTACGTCGTAATATAATAATATAATTTTGTTTTAATTGTCTTCAGCTTTGAGACATTTAGGCAAACGTTTTTCTTGTTTTTCATAGTGAATTTGTTTTGCTTTCTCTATCAATTTGTTGTTAAGCATTATAGGTTTTGTTTGTGTAATTCGTAATCATAATTATATAAGTGTTTACTCCCTCTCGAACATCGAATAAACTAAAGAGCACACTCGAGACTCGCTTCGAAGCACAGGACAAATATTCTTCTCGTTATCGAAACTTAAATTACATATATATATAATATATTTATATCAAAATCCGTTTGTTTACAATAATAATAATAATAGTGCCAGCTCGTATGCAGACATATTTGCATGGGCCTATAGTTGCGGCCAAGTGAGCAAACCTCTCTGCCAGAGCCAGATCAAGTGCTTTCTGCTCTCGGCCGCAGCTATAGGCACACAAATAAATGTACATATCTTAGTTTAGACTTGTAAAGTGCAAGTAGTTTCGGTTGTTGCTCTCTGTCACTCTCTGATGTTGCTGCTAAGTGGCTATGAAACGATTTTGTAATGTTTTATCTCTTCTCTATCGTACTGTATTTCCTTTTTGTGTTTTATCAAAAAACGTCAAAACGTAAAAAAATGCATTATTCGGCTTATATAGGCTTAGACTTGTGTGTGTTGTATATACGATGTCTACTGAATTTATGCTCGTCCTTCTTTCGATTTCTCTTGTATATAAATATTTAAAATTTGTGTTTAGTTCCTTCTTCTTGCTGTTATTGCAGTTGCTGTGTTGCTGTGTTTGTCGGGGGAGAGACGAGTGCATCCTCATCCTTATACGTTATCTTATTATGAATGATATGGCGTCACATAAGTTGCTGGGAAGATTCCTTTCCTATTGCCAATCTCGCCGTTCCACCAGTTCTCGTCGGAGCGGTCTGTGACGGTGATGACATCGCCGCGTCTGAAGTCCAATTCTCCGGATTCCTGTGGCACAAAATCGTACAGCGCCTGCACGAGCATCTGCAACATAAAAACCAGAAGGGGAATAGAGAGCGTGAGAATCATTTTCATTCCTAGTTGGCATCATCACTGTTTTTGTTTATAGTTCAGATGTGGTGGGCGGTGGACGGGCAAAAGCATGACCTCAATGTGTTGTGTGTGTTTTTAAAATAAATCTGCCTGCCACATGCAAGGCGGAAGCCCGGCCTCGGAACCCACCTCTTCAGGTATCATATCACGCAATTTGACATCCTGCGACCGGGACACGCTCGCCGTCCGGTGATATTCGACCAGTTCGTTGAGGGAGTTGAACTTGACCACCCAGAGGAAGAATTTGACTTGGGCGTCGCGCAGAACCTTGAAATGCTGAACACCATCGGGGCATCTGTCATGCGATACAAGAAAAATCGAAGGTCAGTGCATGGATGAAGTGAAAGAGGACGGAATAAACGCACTTGACTGATAAGGAGAAATCGCCGGGACTGGATTCACTGATGCGTATCAAAAAGGCGCCTTCGTGTTTGTTGGACAGCAGCTTCTCGGCATCGGCCCGTGTGATGCGACCATAATACCAACTAAACATATGATTGTGTAATTAGTATGAATCCTGTTTTAGGGATAATGGTTTCTACTCACTCGTGATTCTTCATTTCAATGTAATTGCTGGGTATGAGGCCTTCTTTCCCTTCCAACTCGGCACGGTACCAATTTGAATCATCTTCCATATTTAATATCTGTAATAAAAGGAATTTTAAAAGTACATTAATAATAATCAAGCAAAGTAAGGTGTCTTATTTAGCGATAAAATTTATTTAAAGTAGTATCTCTAATTTACAAATACTCAAATGCTTTCATAATAATGTCTAGCCCTCTGTGAATTTTATTTATTTCCTTCCTCAAATCAATTGCAATCCTCATATTGAATATATAATCGACCCTCGAATCTTTTCTTGGAAGCTGCTGCTGGGGTTTTCAATTTGAAAGGCCACACCCCTTTAAACGGCCAGACAAAGGGGGACGTCTCAGACGCGGCATTCTTCCGCTTTGTTGTTCATTGGCGACTGGCCGCGATTCTCCAGAGATTTCGATAAACAATTTTCAATTGTCTGCTGATTGCCAGCCGAAAACTGTGTCAGTCCGCAATCAACGGCGCACGGACTGAAGATAGGCTTATTCGCCCTGGGAAGTATATCTCTGTTATCTATCCTCTATTTTCACTATACTCATATCTGTTGCTTGAAGGAGACTAAAAATAAACAAGCATTATGCCTGGCATGTGATAAGAATGTTAAGTGAAACGGCGGCTAGTCGAATTTCACTATGTTTGTGTATCTAATGGAGCCTCTTTTTTGCCAAACTTTTGGGCCAAAAATGATACAACAAGTAGCCTACGTAACCGCCTGATGCCTCCCAGCAGCACCACCTTTTATGATTTCTTTCAATTTCAATTGCCAAAAGTCAAAATGGAAATGGGTACGAGAGTATGTAGCTCCGCATTGGCTTTTGTCGGATATTTTGTTTTGTAAATGCCACACTGGGAATTCCCGTAGTCGAATTCACTTAGAGTAGCTGTTTCATGAATGAATTGCGGAGACGTTGGATGACATCGACCTCCACGCACCTGAACCTGGGCTGCAATCTGCCCGCCAGCATCCAGCAGCCTTCATGTTTGTCTTCCGTGTTCAAGGAAATCTTCCCACTAATATATGTCGGAAATATGTACATATCTTGCGTAAAGGTCAGGATTCCGCCCACGCACTTGCGTGAGTCATTTCTGTTTCGTTATATATAAGAAGCCGTAAATAAATAACGTAGTTAACGTTGTTACGTTTTCTCTCTCTCTCTGTTAAACAGATTTTTCCTTGAGTACTTGAGTTATTTGCCAGCTTTTGCGCCGTGTCCCAATAACGTTCATGGGAGTCGGAATAATGGAATGGCATTCAAATGAGTCATAAAAGGCGCCTGTTATTCCCCTTGTGATACTGTGTAATCCAAGTGGTTACCGGGTTTATTGGTTAATTCTCTCGTTATTCAATGTTTTTTTAAATAATTATCCCATGTTATGCCTCTTTGATTTCTAGTCTTCATAAAGAAAATAAGTTTAAGTTTCTATTTATAATATTTACAGATAACCCCACTGTCGAGACAATAAATTTCTGTTTTTTCGGTTAATTTTCGCACGTCGGAGGATTGTGGGAGGTATTCGGGTGACGTTGGGGGGAGGGTTTGTCAAGTCAATTCTCCAGCTTATGTAAAACTCAATTATTGTTTTTTTTTTTTCGTTGTTGGCAGTGGGTAATGGCAGTGGCAATGTGGCACTGCTGGATCTGGTCGGGCTAATTGGCATAGCTCTCTATAGTTCTAATCCATCCCCCATAACCGATACCGCCCGCATCTGTCACCCAGACATTGTTCATCGTATATTTATTTTATTTTTAGCTTGTTTCATTCATTGAATACAGCCAGCCGCCGCTGAGAAATTCATTTCCACGGTTTCGTCGCGTACTACAGACACTTTTCTCGCGATTCTTCTACACTCAAAGAAATAGTGTTTCGGAGAATAACAATATTCATTAAGGAACATAAAGCATATTTTTTATATATTTGTGTATTTAAAGGTAGCTGTCTTAAAGCTATTTAGAAAACCATTTATTATCATTAAAATTGATCCAAATATTGCTAATTTTTTTTGGGTATTTATTACCATGAGTAAAGTAAAGCGGAACTCTTGAGGGAGTTAAATTTGCTACTCATCAAACGAAAGCAAGATCATGTTTAGAACCACATTTTCTTCTAACGAATTAACCACATATTAATCATTGTTTAAAACCCTTTTTATCGGTGTAGGGGAACGGGAACCGGGGAATGTGTGCCTGGGCCTGGACAGTTGGAAAATGCATAAATATTTTTTCGCCGACGCTCTCCGAGAGCTGGCACGTAGTGGCCATGATTGTTGTTATTATCAATTCGTTGGCAGTCGCTGGTTTATGTAATTACCAGAGAAAATGACTATTGTGCCTCCGCGCGGGTTCTATACGCTGGAAAGTGTCAAATCAACACGAACGTCGCATCGTTCACTTTTCATTGTATTCGCGTCAAGCGAAAGTTGAACTTAGAATCCCATTTCCATATCCATTTCGATTTCGCGCTTTTGTTATGATAAAACGTGGCTTTTCTGTGTCACGACGAATCCGTTAGAACTCGAGGTGGCGGTGGCATTAGACCGAAGATGGTTGTTCTCAGAAAACTAAACACGAAATATCCAAGAAATTGGCCGTTCGAGAAACCAGTTTCTGGAATGAACAAAAACGGAATGAAATGAAGTGTTTGTTGATGATTCACAAGGGGAGCTCGCATGTGTGTTTCCCTCTATCTTTGTGTGTGAGTTTTCTTTTTAGATAAGGCCTTCCAAATATCGAGTGAGTAAGAACAAGGGCAAGCAAATGCGCTCCAAGTTCGAACTGTTGGTATCTCAGGCGATTATCCATTGGCATACTTCTCCTTGCACGCACCAAATGGTAACTGGCTACAGCTGGGTTATCAGTTGTTTACTCAATGATAAGCCGGAGCAGGGAGCTAAAGAGCTATGCAGCCAAAGAGTCCACTCTCTCGCTCTCTTCCGCAGCTAGCCGTGGACATGGACTATCTAATGGGGCGAGAGCAACGCACACACTTGACCTTCGGGCACCGATAAAGGAAGCTTCTTTGGCGAGTCATTGACACCATCAATCAGCACACAGCCCAGGCCTAGGCACTGAAAAAATGCAAAAGGCAAAAAACCTGCCTGTGCCAGTGACTTGGGGACTGTGCCTGGGTTCCTCCTGCTGTGACTAACCTACGACAAGGTAGACACACCAACAGCCACAGCCACAGCAACACCATTACCACACCATCGCCATGCAACTGCTCCCAACAACAGTTGCTGCAACGAAAATCAGCTTACAGCGCGCCCTGGCAACAAGAAACCGGAAAATTCGCCAGCCAAAACAAAGGGCCTGGCCCTGGAGCATAGGACTGGGGACTAGCACCTGGAAGGGACGCAACGGAAGGGCGAAAAACAGATCGAATCGCAGCCTGGGCAGCAGCAGCCTTCTGCAAGAAACTGAATCTTCTCGGCTAGCCAGGAGTTAAGATCGGATGTGCCATCTATAGTTCCGCAAAAGCTAGGGTATATGCCATATATGTGTACATATGTAGATGAGAGAGGTGCCTATATAAAAGTGTCTATAACTTAAATTAGAGCCACTATTTGCTGCAAATTAAATTAGAGACGTTTAGAGAACAAATAATTTGCTGATATGACATTCAGCATTAAACTAGTTTTCCCTAAAACAACTAGACACTCCTGTGCTATAATCTCAAAAACAATGAAATTAAATAAAGGTGTCCAACTATATAATAATGATATTTTTCATACGTTTAAGAAAATGAACTCAAAAACACATAAATGAATAATAAAAAGTATAGAAAAAAACTGGACTAAAGACTTCAACAAACACATTTCCAGTGCTACGTGAATCCCCATCATAAGCAGTGTTTATCTGTGAATATTCATTTGGGGTTTTTATTTTTTTGTGAGAGCATTCGCGACCCGGTGAGTCACTATGACCGGTAATCCTTTGGTGTTGACTCTGGCGGATGCACCTTTGAACCGCTTTCCCAGCTTATATCTTTGCCGGTTTTAAGGTAACAAAATCCGTATGTCTGGGAGCTTAGGATGTGGGTTAAGGCAACGACCTGGAGAAGTGCAGCAGTGCTGCGGCCGAGATTATGCATGCAATCTCCCTGCCCGCGCTCCGCCCGGCGAACACTATGCATAAATCTGTGATAATGACGAATGGGAGGGAGAACTCACCTTCAGGATCTGAGTTTTGCGAAAACTCAGCTCGTCCTCGGCAGTCGCGGAGAAGTCGTGTTTGGCAATCGCTTCCATTGCTGCGCGTTGATTGCTTGTGCGTAATTGCAAACGCTCTCGAAGTCACTTTCAGTTTAGCTTTAGTTAACGTTAGTCTATGGCTATTTGCTATTTGCTACTGGCTACTTGCTATTCTGCTTGCTTTATCAGCCTTGATGCACCACACACACACACTCACGCACAGCATACATGGGCAGGTTGGATTTCTCGCCTGGCTCTCTCCTCACACTACAAGTGCTGTGGAAATGAAAACGAAACGATTCCGTTATTAGTTTGCGCGCATTATATAAACAATAACTCATGGATGTTCGACGGCGGCGCGATTTTCTGGTTAATATTCTTGGGCGAAAAGCGATTAAAAATACACCGACATGCCCAGGCAGAGCAGCAACACAGAATGACAGGCGGCGACAACACAGCGCTCTCTCGCTCTCGCTCGCTCTTCCCGTGTGTCGGTGTCTCGGTATCGGCGTGTGTGGGTGTGTGTGAGCGTGGCAGCGTTGCCAGCAGCTTGCGATTCGGAAATTCAGGGAAAAGCAGGTACGCAAAGGCAATTAAGCCCTGGCAGGCACTAGCTTGTTAGGCCCAGAATCGGTGTGTTTATCATAAATTGGGAAACCCGGGCTTAGCAATATAGATATTTGACACAAACTAGGGCGTGGGTGCTCGCTGTTGGCAATGCTGCTGCGGTGACGTTGTTGTTTGTTTTATTTTTTGTAACCCCAATAAACACACACACTCACACGCGGCGGCTTATTCACGATCCGCTTGTATTTATTAGTACAAGTTTCGGCGAAGTTTTACGGATTTTTCTCGCTTGCGGGCAGGCCGCTGTATTCATTATACGGCCAGATGGGGTGTTAAAAGCTTAGGTGACACTGATTAAATGAGGGTGACGGGCGGGATACCATTATACTACGCTAAAATGTAATTCACTTTTATTTTCATAGCAGCGTGACCGCGTTTGGCCTGGTCAGAAACACCAAATAACGGAAAACGTCTAGTTGGTGGCTACACTGCGCCGGCATACCGGCATTTCCACATTTAGTGTTGTTGTGTCTGTTGCTACCTGGTCACACTGGGATATCGCGTCTGACGCCTCGCCATTTTTCAAATCCAGTTAGCGACGCCTAGAAACGGCACTTTCCTCGTCAGATTATATATATTATTAAATTGCCACATACGGATTCTAATACATCCCATCGCCACCATGCAGCGCCACAAGGAACTATACAAAGAGCAGTCGTTGGTGCTGAGTCCGCGCAATCACATCCAGACCAATAGGGAGCGACAGCAGGAACGACGCGCCAAAAACAGAGAAGAATGCTTTCAAAACAACCGTATAATTAGTGTAAGTCCCACTCCGGTCAAAGCCAAGCCGCAACACAATGCAAAGCCGCAGCCACAGCCTCCGACCCCAGTGGGTCCCAAAGAGAACGAGGCACCGCCAAGTGAACAGCAGCAGCATCCAGCCCAGGAACTGCCGCCAAATAAGAAAGATAGCAAAACAGCTCGCCACCAGCAGTTCCTGGAACGCTTCAAAAAATGGAATGCCGCCAGGAAGGAGGAGCTCAAAATGCAAGAACAGTTGCGGCGTGGTCAGCCCATCAAACCTTCGATAGGCACTGCCATTAAGGCAGCTGCTGCGATGCCCACATCAGCTGTATTCCGAGCGCCCGTCATCGGCCAGCATCCGGAGCAGGAGAAGGATAGTGTGACTGTTTTCAAACCACCCAAGAAGCGGCAGTCGCTCTACGTCATTGTCAATCCTAAGACCAAGGTAATGGAACAGAATCAAATCGCCGCTGCGCCTCAGACGAGCAGACCTAAAGTTCAGCCGACTAAACAATTCAAAGTGCAAAGCAAACCTGCAGCTAGGGTAGCAAAACCAGTGCCAGCAAAGAAGACAGCTCCTGCTGCTCCTTTATCAAGGCCAGCAGTTGTTGCGGCATCTATGAAAACCAAAAAGGTGCCTTCAGTCATGCCGGCAAGCAAGCCAATGGTTTTGGCCAGGTCGAAGACAGCTGTGCAGCCTCAAGCGGTTAAATCCAGCGCCGTGGTGACAGCATCTAGCCAACCACGAGCGCAACCCACTAGTCTCCGCCCTAGAGTGCCTGTTACGCCGGCTACTGCGACCAAAATGCCTCCACCAACCAGCGGCCTAAAGACCCAAGTGCATCTAGTGTCCGCTAAGCTAACCGCTGCAACCCAACTGCGACCGAAGCTTACCAATGTCATGACTCAGCCGTTCGAGAAGCCCGCCGTGAACAGAGCACAAGCCGTAGTTCGGGCAAATATAGTGAAGCCACTGCCTATTCGAGGCGGGGCCGCTGGCAAATTCAAAGCGGCAGGTATAGCCCACAAATCTGCAGGTATAGCCAACAAAGCGGCAGGTACAGCCAATAAGACAGCCCATCAGTCCATTCGGATGAAGGCCATCAAGGCAAAGAGCAACTACACGAGACTGGAGGAGAATGCCCGGAAGCTGCCGCAACTAAAGACAGAACTGGTCCTGGCTGCGACTGATGTGATTCCGCATACGCCGCTGGAGGAGGAGCATACAGAAAACCCTTTCCTGGCTCAGACCACATCCACACAATACAGGAATTGCGGTAGTCTCCAAGACGCCTTTGGCGACGTCACCGCGTTGAGTCCGGTGGCATCGGGAAAAAAAGTAGGGGATAAAGTGCCTAAACGGCAGCTCTTGCCTGCTAGTAACTCTAAAAAATCAGCTTCGAGTTCCAAGAAGAAATTCACTTTTACGCGCTACTCGGTGGCCAATTCAGATGCGGACGAGTCGTTAGCCTTGGAACCACTGCAGACAACACGTGAGTTGGTAACTATTTGTTCGCCATTAGTGATCTAATATTCCCTTCCAGTTCAAGGAGATGCCGGTGAAACCACGTTCGTGCAGGCAGTTGAGAAGACACTGACGCGATCCGTTCCATTTGAAAATGTCGGTGAAGCTACGTTTGTGCAGGCAGTCGAGAAGGCACAGCGACATTCCCTTCCAGTAAAAGAAGAGGACGGTGATGCCACGATCGTGCAGGCAGTGGAGAAGACTCCGCCACGCCGCAACTCTGAAGGCAAGTCCAACTATCTCAGTCCCTTTGTGAGTGTTTCGCGCGGAAAGGTGAACTCCCGTAGCGAGCGGGAGAAACGGAATAGCTTTTACTTGCAAGACGGGGAGACTCCGGCGGAAGTACGTCGGGCCATCGAATCCGTTATGTACTTCCGGTTGCAGCTGGAAGAGGAGATCGCTCGCCTCCAAGCACTCTGCAGCGAGTGGGAGGCCTACAGCAAGGCGAATGAGGAGCGGCTGCAGGAGACAGGCGGCGGTGATATGATCAACGTGACTGTCGGACAGACGCGACTTCTTACTACGAAAAAGATGATGCAGTTCAAGGGCCTGATTGATCGCTGCGAAGCTGGAGCTAAAGGCAAAAATAAACTGCCGATCGATGGCAGCGAAGCTACGAAGCCGGTACAACCCGAGGATCTTGAGGGCTGGTGGGACATGTTGCGGCTGCAGAGCGATAACGTTGACAAGCGCTTTGCGAGCCTTGAGCGGTGGAAGGCGAATGAGTGGCTGGACCCGGATGCTGTGGCGGAAGAAGCAAAGCCGGAGCACCCGAAAGCAAGGCCAAAGACAAAGCTTAGTGGCAAGGTGAATATGAAAGCAAAGGCCAAGCCCAGCAGCCATTTGCAGCAGTTCCTCCGCAAAGCCCATGCCAACATGAAAAAATCCAAGCTGGAGGAGGAGCCAAAGGACGATGGAATACCACCGACGCCCTCGCGCCGCAGTTCGCAGCGCGTAATCGTGGTACGAGATCGCAGATCCTTCTCGCCGGCCCGCACAGTTCTTCGTATGTCCACTGGCGAAGGACGGTCCTCCATTGCACCCAATGCGCTGCTGAAAACAGCCCTGATTGCTGCTGCGGAGCAGAACGCAGTCGACAGGACGCCGCCGCCGAAGTCTCGTCCCTCCATTCTGAAGACACCGGGCACCATAAAGCGCCAGAACCGCGGTGTCATCTTCAGTGCCAAGAAGAGCGTTCGCCGATTTCAGTTTACTATCGAGGAAGGAAACATCAGCACCGAGGAGAAGGTGGGAGTAGACAAGTTAGAAGACTGTGAAGAAGATATGTCCCTGGAGACGTCTACTGAGCGTAGATCCTTGGATCAGGACATGACAGCGACTGCCCATGATGAAAACAATCAAACTCCTAGGGCTTACACGCTTCGTAACCGTAGAGTCCGTCTCCGTCCGTCGTCGGAGTTTATGTAAAGTTGTTTTATTTGAATATTTAAATTCGATTTAGCGTTGTTTATAGTTTTATGTTACATATCAAGATTTAATTATTTGTATAATTGTCATTTTGCGCAGAAGAAAGCATGCTCAATACGTAACAATTGGTTTATATTATTAAATAAATTATCTTTGCCACAATAATGCGATTTATTTTGTTAACTTGATTTATTTATACCAATAAGAAAGCGCGAGAAATGCAGTGTGCCCGCGTGGTTACAAAAATTTTACATTACAAGTAGATCTAGCCGCACATGAGTCGTCCATCTCACACTAGAGCTACCAGACTGCGCAAAGAAAATCTTGTAAAATTGATCGCGTCTGCAGTCATTTGCCGTATTTAAAAACGTTTGAACTGTTTGCGCAGCCCTGGAGAGCAGAAAAAACGTATTCTCTGCTGAAAATCCTCTGAAGAGTCCCATGAACCAGGCCAACCACCTTTTGACCGAAAATATAGCGATTAAGATATCGATACATCGTGGTATATTTTCTATCGAGTGCCTCTCCGCCCTAGATAAATTTTATGTCTCATCAACAGAGTGAATAGAGTTCCGACGGAAATTTAAATTTAATTTTGAATTTGCTGTTGAACCCGGTTGTAAATAAGCGCTGATAAGGCGCCCCGGTGAAAGTGCGAGTGCAAGTGATACCGCGGCGCACAGACAGATGCAGCGACTAACAAGATTGTGATTGTGACCGCGACGCCGCTGACAAGTTGAACGCATTTCGCAGCGCACACGACGGTACAGATTTTCTTTTTGTTTTGCCTGCAGTAACCGCGCACTGTATGCACTAAAAGCGCCAAAAGGAGCAAGGAACGATAATCAAAAGCACAGGAGGCGGACAAAGCAACTGAACATGGACACCAGTGGCGGCAATTTAGGTGAGGATGCACTTGGACTTTCGTATTTCAAATTGAATTTTCAACCCAGCAGTACAGCGTGTACTTGCCATGGCAGTTGGTCCCACGTCCCCGGCCGCTGGCGCGCAAATTGTTCCCGCAAACCAGAGGCCCCACCCTCCCCCTAGTACCACTCAGATTAATGACCTTGGCGTAGATAAGTGCCCCTGTTATGCACTTTGATTCCAGCGAACGCTGCTTTTGGCTTATTTGTAAACTATTTGGGCTCTGCTGACGAAACGAAAAGTGCTTTTAACGTTGTGGGAACATCCCAATCGAATTTCCCAGTTCAGCCTTGCCAGACTGTTTGACGCACACATACGCCAGTGGTTGCTGGTATTGGTGTTTTGGTGGGGTACAGTCTTGGGGGCTGGCTTTAATTGCACTGACACAGTGCAAAAAAGTGCAAGTAAGGATTTAGCAAGATACCAATTAAAAAATAGCAAGTGCCTTTCGACCTTGGTAAGTGTGCTGATTGTGTTGGGGCCTGTGATTAACTGGCTGAAAAAACGCGCACAAAATAATTTCCCTGCATAACGTCAACAAGGGCTGCCAACTTTAATCAAAGTGCCATGAAAGTAGAGCAGCTCTAAGATATTAGGTTCAGTTAAGCAAAAACAAGTGAGTTTTACGTTTATTTTAAACCCTAATTACTTAATCTAGGAAATATATAGCTGTTCACCTAGTTAATTAGGATAATCGGGGTGGACAGACCATCGCCTATCGATAACTCGCGCCGGGTTGGCAGCTCTGTACCACAGCACATTTCGGTTTACGCAATTTCGGGCCAAGATTTTTCCAAAGATCTTTTGGGAAAGCATTTCGCCCTGCCAGGACAGCCGATTCGAAACTTGTGAGTGTCGAAGGAGTTCCACGCACCAAACCCTCTTCCCTGAACTCAAATCTTTAGTTACAAGCACCACAGAAGAGCGAACGGAAGCCCAGAACCATGTCACATGCATTAGCCGCTGCCGTCTACCGGTCCGCCGCCCCAATGGCTCTGGCGCTGCGCTGTAGCCGGCGGGCCATGAGCTCCGCAAGGATGATGCGCCTGGCTGGCGCCTCAGCCGCTTCCGCTGGCCGCAAGGACTGGCAGGGCCACGGACTCCTCACTGCCCCCGCCGCCACCGGCAACTTGCAGCAGTATCTACGCGAGTACGCCAACGAGAAGAAGGTGTTCGAGCGCACCAAGCCCCACTGCAACGTGGGCACCATCGGACATGTGGATCACGGAAAGACCACACTCACGGCGGCCATCACCAAGGTGCTGGCAGACAAGCAGCTGGCTGAGAGCAAGAAGTACAACGAGATCGACAATGCGCCCGAGGAGAAGGCGCGCGGCATCACCATTAATGTGGCCCACGTCGAGTACCAGACGGAGACGCGCCACTACGGACACACCGACTGCCCTGGTCATGCGGATTATATCAAGAACATGATCACCGGCACGGCCCAGATGGACGGCGCCATCTTGGTGGTAGCCGCCACCGACGGCGCTATGCCGCAGACCCGAGAACACATGCTGCTGGCCAAGCAGATCGGCATTGATCACATTGTGGTGTTTATCAACAAGGTGGACGCCGCCGACCAGGAGATGGTCGATCTGGTGGAGATGGAGATCCGCGAGCTGCTCACCGAAATGGGTTACGACGGCGACAAGATCCCGGTGGTGAAGGGCTCGGCGCTGTGCGCCCTGGAGGACAAGAGCCCCGAGATTGGCAAGGATGCGATCCTGAAGCTGCTGCAGGAGGTCGACAGCTTCATTCCCACGCCGGTGCGCGAGCTGGACAAACCTTTCCTGCTGCCCGTGGAGAATGTGTATTCGATTCCCGGACGCGGCACCGTGGTTACCGGGCGCCTGGAGCGCGGTGTGGTAAAGAAGGGCATGGAATGCGAGTTCGTTGGCTACAACAAGGTGCTCAAGTCGACGGTAACAGGCGTGGAGATGTTCCATCAGATCCTGGAGGAGGCGCAGGCCGGCGATCAGCTGGGTGCTCTGGTGCGCGGTGTTAAGCGCGATGACATCAAGCGCGGCATGGTGATGTGCAAGCCGGGCAGCGTGAAGGCTCTTGATCAATTGGAGGCACAGGTGTACATCCTATCCAAGGAGGAGGGCGGCCGTACCAAGCCCTTCATGTCCTTCATCCAGCTGCAGATGTTTTCGCGCACTTGGGACTGCGCCGTCCAAGTGCAGATTCCCGACAAGGAGATGGCCATGCCCGGCGAAGATACCAAGCTGATCCTGCGCCTCATCCGGCCAATGGTGCTGGAGCAGGGGCAGCGCTTCACGCTGCGCGACGGCAACCTTACCCTGGGCACCGGCGTCGTCACCAAGACCATGGCCGCCCTGACTGAAGCGCAGCGCTCCGAGCTGACGGAGGGCAAGAAGGCGCGCGAGAAGAAGGTGGCTGCCAAGAAGTAGAGCTTCGCATCGGAACGCTGTCAGTCATTAAATAGAATCATATTCTTAAGCGATTTTTATGCATATTGTATAAGTTTGTTGGCGCTTCAACCGCAGTCCCAGTCGAGTAAAATAATAAAAACAAACACCCGAAACTGAACGAGAAGTTAATATTAAATAGATTTTTAGTTTAGAATAATTTGAAAGAAAAATAGCTTGGAATATGGCAAAATTTTTTAGGTCCAGCGATAAGACACAATTCAAATATGGCGCCTTGTTGGTAGACTTATCGCACGTGGCATCGAGTACTTCTTCCACGTGGCTTATCGATATCGGAAATCGATATTTGAAACCTTGAGCATACCGATTTTCTGTGTTGGAAAGAAACGTTGCAACCGCAGCTGATGATAAAGAACATTTTGAAATTATAATTTTGAAAATCAGTAAATATGAGTATTTACCGCCTTGACTACTCTGCGGGTATTGCCAATCCAGCCGAAGTGCATTGGACGACGTGAAAGTAATACTTCTTTTATCGCCCACAGATTCTCTAGAGGACAACACCCCATTGCCCGAACTAAGTTTTGAGGACTTGCTGGAGCCAGCGGAGGATAAGAACCCACAGCACATGGATATCGATGCCTTGGACTCGGAGGACGAGGATGCCTCCGGTCACGACATGGTTAGTGACTCGCTAAACACTCCACAGTTCAAGAAATCCACTGTTCACATACTGGAGAACAAGCGACTGTCCACCCCCGTCCTCAAGACGCATGCCATCAAGGTGGTGACCTCAGGGACGGGACTTGGAAGTCTGGGTGGAACAAGTGCACAGACCACGCCGAACAAGCCCCAAATAACGGACGTTAAGATCCTGAACAAAGTCAAACCAATCACCAGCAGCAACAGCAGCAGCATTACCAGCAATGTCAAGATCGTTACCGCAGCTACGCCGAGCGGAGTGACCAAGACGCTGAACAACCTGACACAGATCAAGACGCCCGATGGCCGGATACTCTACGTCCAGAAGTCTACGCCCGGGACACCGACTGCAGCTAAGGGCACCACTGTCGCTGCGCCCCCGACTGGAGGAATACGCCGCCTCGTTGCCCCGCCAAACATCCAGAAGGCGGTGATTTCCAAGGGCGTGACAATAGCGAGCCCTGGCTTGGTCAAGGCTGCGGTGCCTGTCAAAGCAGGTGCCCATGGCTCCGTTCCCATCACCATCAAGGGCATTACACCGCTGGTCTCAGGCGGCGTTGGTGGTGGAGTTGGAGGAAAGACAGCATCCACAACCTCACCTACATCCAATGTGGCCGCTCCACAGGCCACCAAGATCCATTTGGTGCGCACAGCCGACGGCAAGATCATCAAAATCAATCAGACGACTTCGTCGGTTCTGCTGAATGCTAAACCACCCGCCGGTGGAGCTGCAATTACCGCGGGAACCTCTGCTGCCACGCCCGTTGCCATCTCCCCCACCAAAGGCAACGTGGTCCTAGGCAAATCCGTCGGCCAGGTGGTTCTCAAGACAGGAACTCCGGCTGCGACTTCAGTGAAGCAAGCTCCTGCCACGACAGGCACCGTTTCCTCTGCAAACAGCGCTGGAACACCCGGCAAGATGTTGGTGCCGACGGGCGGAAAACAGATTCTGGTGTCCAACAAGAACATCATTAAGCTATCACCGAAAGCGGGCGCTACCAGCGCCATAACCAACACGGCCGGCGGGAAGGGCGGCGGCTTGTCCACAAGCGGACTGCACGCAGTTCAGCTGCCCGGCAAAGGAGGAGTGCAATATGTACGTGTACTGACCAGTAACAAGGGTACAGCCGGGATGACTGCAGCCGGAACGAGTGTAACCACAACGAGTGCAGCTGGGACAAGTGCATCCGCAGCGACCGCAGGCGGGCCTGTGCCGAGAGCCATGCCAGGCCAGAAGGTTACAGTGGTACGGTCCCAAGCCGGAGTTATTACTGCCACCTCACCCTCTACTTCAGCAGCAGCCTCTGCAGCACCAGCTCAAAAGGCAAATCACGCCGTGAGTAGCAACTCCAACAAGATTATAATGCGGTCAATGGGCAGTATTGTGCCATTGCCCTCCATGCAGACGTTGGTCTCTAAGGTGTGTACTCCAGCCTCTATAACTGTTTCGCCAATTCCTAACCATTTTTAACCTTTGCAGCGTGCGCTGGGCGCCAGCACCAACGCGACCAAGTCGGCCAGCGGGGCCAGCAGCAGCACCGGGTCAAGTGGACAGCAGGAGTCGCCACGCAAGCACCGGCTAGCCGATCTCAACATGCAGCTTAAGCATCTGGCCGCCAGTAGCGGCGATGCTAGCGACAGCAGCGATGCAGGTCCAGAGGCCAAAAAGCCGCGCTTCGTGATCACCATGCAACAGGGCTCCCAGCAGCAACGCCTAGCGGCCGGCAGCAACACCAGTCCTAATGCGCCCAAGAAGATCTACAACTTTATGAAAACGACGGGAACCAATGGGGTGAAGTACATGATCTGCAATTCGGGCGTTCCGCAGTCGTCGACCAGCTCTATGCGGCGGGGATACACTGGATATGTGGACAACAAATTGCGGAGACCGCTGTCCATTGCCTCGCAGCATGCGAGGTTCAAGCAGATGACTCCCCAGCAGCAGGCAAAGCACTTGCAACTGCAGGCGCAGGCCAAGCAGAGGATCCGGCAGCAGCAACTGCAATCGGCAGGGCAGGCCAAGGGGAACACTCTGCCAACGCTGCCCACACAGCCGCCACAAGTCACGAAAGCCGCGGCTGCCGGCAAGCCGCTCTTCGAGATACTGAAAGCACCGTCGACTGGGGCAGGAGCCGGCGCGGCCTCCGATGCACTAGCCGGCTTGACGTCGCGTCGCAAGCATTGTAACTGCAGTAAATCGCAATGCCTTAAGCTGTACTGCGACTGCTTTGCGAACGGCGAGTTCTGCCAGGACTGCACCTGCAAGGATTGCTACAACAATCTGGACTACGAGGTGGAGCGAGAGCGAGCTATTCGTAGCTGTCTTGATCGCAACCCAAGCGCCTTCAAGTAAGTGGTTTAAATTGATTAATAAACCAATAGTTACTTACCTTTCCTTTTTACTTTACTCTTTACTAGGCCCAAAATCACGGCTCCCAATTCGGGTGACATGCGTCTGCATAACAAAGGTTGCAATTGCAAGCGATCCGGCTGCCTCAAGAATTACTGCGAGTGCTATGAGGCCAAGATTCCCTGCACCAGCATATGCAAATGCGTGGGTGAGTACAGAATTTGATTGATTTCCTAAATTTAACAAAATCTAATTTAAACTCTTTCGTTTTGCAGGCTGTCGAAACATGGAAGATCGTCCGGACGTCGACATGGACTCATTTGACGGCCTGTTGGGAGCCAAGAGTGCAGGAAAGGTTCCAGAAGCGAGCGATAAGCACACGTTGAGGAACCGGTCCAAAATGTATCTGACAGACGATGTCATTGAAGCGACCATTATGTGCATGATATCGCGGATTGTGATGCACGAGAAGCAGGGCATGCCTGTTGAGGACACCGAGCGGGAGGTGATGGAGGAGCTTGGAGAAAGCCTCAATCAGATAATCCTGTTTGCCAAGGAGAAGAACGATACATCAGCTCAGCTAGACGAGTCCAATGTAGCTTCTTAGGGCACCAAGAACCGGCAACCGCTGCTATTATAGTCACACATGAATTAGTTTTTAAGTTCTAATAGTTCTTGACCTTTTCTACAACCCCCGTAATAAAATATTTTTGGCTTTCTAAAAGTTGACCTTAAATTTTACTATCTAACCCAAATTGTAAATACCTCGACAGATACAGATAGCAAATTTCAGATATATAAGAACATTTTATTTCGAATTATTCAAGCGTCTTTTGCTTACCATTATAATAATGATGAAAATACATCCCTCTTGAATTCGATGTATATAATGATGATGTATAAACTAAACAATGTTTAAATAAAGTTTTAAGCACCAATTCAAAACGCCGAAGAAATGTTTTTGTAGCTTGTTTATTCACCAACAACTTCAGTTACATATTGTATTTTGCATTCGCACTGTTTCAAATTTCGTATATGATGGGCGAGTATATTAAACTCAACGCAATTTCGTTTGGTTTTCCCTCAATCGGGGTATCAGCTTAGTTAGCAATATATATCTCTAGGAAATAAACACATGTGTGTGGGTTAATCATACTTTAGTTTCGTGTATAGAGATAGTGTGTATTTGGCATATTTAGTATAACTTTCTACTTGGTCACCATTCGTCGTCTTTATAAATAGTATATATAATATATGTTCTGTTGGTTTTGTGTTCTTTTTCTCCTGGTTTCTCCCGGTTCTCACCCTATAAACATGGCATGGCATGACATGAGTACACATATGTATGTAGTTTCAAGGTCTGAGTAGAAATGTGATAATCGTTAGAGACTATAATACATTTAGTTACTTTCTCGAGTATTATGCTAATATATATGCCCTGCTTTTCATATTTAATACTGTGTGACTATATGCTCGCGCTAAACTATATATGTAGGTTTCCTTCTTTGCGGTCACTCGAATACGAACTTTTTGAGAGAGATAGTATGTGTGTGCGGTTATCTTAGTTAGCTTAGTTAGCAAATACATACAGTAAGTTGTAGAATTAAACATTTAAGGTTAGTACTTCCAATATATTGTGAATACTGTGCACAAAACGCTTTGGTAGCTGCTTTAGTAGCATTGTTTGTTGTTTGTTTGACCCCATACCAGCTTTTTTAGTAGATAACACTTATGCAACATTTGAACATAGTTAGGCAACAATATAACGACTTGGTTACGAAGAAATATCAGTATATATAGTATAAGTATCGAGTATGCTGCACTATTATTCAGTTAGAAGCTATATTGTCTAATTCACACGTTTATATTGGATGCTGAGCCCCCAGAAGGGGGGCCGAAGCATAAACTTACACAACGACTTGATTGAAAACCGAACAAAACCTTTTCTTTAGCTAAATATCTTGAGTTGCATACCCTGTACAACGTCCTCGAACTACATAGGTTAAGCTATACGAAGAGTCCTCTAGTTATATGTTAGTAAAACGCGTGTGGCATGATTGAATTCGGCAATTCTTCAAAGCGTGGAAAGTCATAACACAAACACAACGTAGAATCTCTTGTGTGCTTTGAATGGATCTAAGATATAGCTATATATGCTAGTGTCTCTATATAGGTAAGTAGTTTCAATTTTCACAACAATGGAACAACGATGATAATCAGCAAGTACTTCAGCTATGCGTATGTACAGTTTGTCAATATAACCTCATTGTATACCTGCGATTAACTACATTTTGTTGGCCTTTTTGTCTTTGGTTGCTGTGCCCAGTTTCGGCCATTACAGAGTTATTTTCCTTTAAAATATATATCTTTAAATTTACGCATGCAAAGTTGGGGTATTATGTGCCCATTAAGAGGCTTAATATTGCTTTAAATGGGATTTTACAGGACCTTTGGGTGATCCCAACGCTGTCGATCCTTGCAGCCATTCAAGGGCCTAGCGGTAGTATCCCTTGGCGATCCAAAGTGATCTCAAAAAGTCGAAGAACGAAATCGGTAGTAATTATGAGGGAAGTTCCTAAACCTTGGGTGGGAAGTGTGCAAGTTCTAACTTTCTTTATAGACTTATTTAAAAATGAGTGAATCCTTCACCTTAGCGATTTCATTCTCCACTCTATAATTTTGAAAAGAAAGAACGCAACTGAAAAATTTCACCAAAAACTGTGCACGCGTAAACATATTTAAGTTCTATGGAAAGGTATTCCTGTTCCGAGTACCCTGTGGGTACCACAAAAATCTTATCAGTAATTCCCTTAATTTGTCAGATAACTTGTGTGTGCTACAAGGTTATAGATATAGAGTATATTAGTTTATCCTTGGTAACTTTAACTTTAACAACTTGAAATATGAAATTGAGTTAATAAAGGAAGGCTGGACTCGGAGTTGTGTCCATTTAATCCTGACCAATTGCTGCGCCGTATTGCCAGAAGGTTTTAATGGGGGTCAGTCAGGAGCGGACACTGAACCGAGAACCAACAAAGTCGCCCGGGTTTTCGGTTCTAAATCTTTGAATAAATTCCCCTTTGGACTTATTTGAATATTTTTTTTCGAAAAACAAAAAAAAAGTAGACCGCAACTGGCAGTTCTTGGAAATACCAAAATTCCCCGCTCTAAATGTATCGTTATAGGTGTAAGTTCCCCTCGAGCCTAGCTCCAGAAAGTGTCAGATTCAACTGTCAGCTGCCTATTTTATTTTCCTTTTGTGGCAGATCCCTCGCGCCGAGTTGCGAAAGATATCTTCCATGGAGATCCCTTCAAAATTCACTCATACAGCTTCCGATACGCCGACAAGCCATGCTATCCGCCGCAGCAATACCAAAGGCCTGCTCCGACGCCACCGCCCAACAGGAAGCCCTCCTTCCAGACCTTCTTCGTCAATCCCAAGTTCGGGCAGGGCTCCGAAATACCGGCTCCAAATAGAGGTGTTCACACCAGCAGACCTTTCTTCCTGCAGGAGTTCCAGGCGGCTCTTAGGGCGCCCCTCAGGACGGCGGCTTCTTTGGTGACCAGGCAGCCCAGTGTTCCCGTTGCCCCGCAATTAAGGAGTCCGCCCCCGGTTACAGATAGTCCGCTTCTAAGGACATGCTGCCAGATGAGTGAATATCAGAGCCTGAGAAGCGGCCAGAGCAACGTCACCTTGGGCAGTGCCAGCAGCTGTTCCATGAGAGTCACCGGTGGTGGCGCCCCTCGCATTTCCGGAACCACCTTCTCCCGCAGTTCCAACGTCCAGCTGCAGGGGGAGAGAGAATCCAGCGGCGGCTGTGAGATAAACATTAACATCCGTAGCCGGGAATCGGACTCGGAGGCGGACAACAATGTGAGCATCCGGATCGAGGCGGATGCCTGTCTGCTGAACAACAAGGACACGGTTAGGCCCCAGCTGAAGCGGATTCCCCAGAGATCGGATGACAGTTTAACAGCGTCCTTCGGCATAGACAAGCGTCTGTCCAAATTCAATGTGACCGAGACGAAGCCCCGCACCTGTCCGGAATGGGAGCGCCAGCAGAGGGAGCGGGCCAGGGAGCAGGCCAGGGAGCAGGCCAGGAAGCGCGAACGTCAGTTCCGAGAAGAGCTAGAGCTCGAGCGGGAGAGAGAGTTGCAGAAAGAGCGGGAACGCGCCCGTCAGCGGGATAGGGAGCGTGAGGAGTTTCGCCAGCAGGACCGCCAGCGGGACTTGGAGCACCTCCGGGAACTGGAGGCGGTGCGCGAGAGGCACCGGCTGGAGGAACTGAAGCGAGAGAGCCAACGGCACAGGGAGTACCACCGAATGTGCATGTTCCAGGAGCAGCTGTATCGGCAGCGAATGCAGCCCGTGGAGGCTGTAGCCACACGTTTGCCAATAGTGCCGCCCATACCCATACCATTGCCGGTAGTGTCCATGACATCTCACCTGTGTACTGTCACCTCGGATGACCGCCTGCCTGGAATGGCCTTCTGTGATCTGTCTTCCGAGCGGCGGGAGCGGCCTGCGACCCGAAGGAGGAGAGTAAGGGTAAAAAGGGGTGATCCAGTTGTTCAGGAAATACCAACGCTCTGTGCCTCCTGCAGTGCTCCTGTAGAAACGCCCATTTCGCCTGATTCCCGGAATTCAACCCGCAGCTCTCCTACACCCTCCTGTAATACCATACCGCGTTCAGCTTCACCCGACCAAGACAGCAATCCTACTCCTACTTTAGAAAAATCAACGTCGTCTAGAAGTCTCCTCCGCAGTCATATAGTCCCTGCAACCCCTGAAATTCTAGACTGCAGCAGATCCTTCTCTTCGAATGACAATGTCCATGTCATTGAGAAATCCAGTGGCTCCCTGGCAAGGGGATCCCCCGCCCAGCCACTGACTGAAACCAAGCACCTGAACGGAAGGCCGCCCATTGTGACCCGTCTGAATAATATTCCCATAAGGATAACTACCTCGCGGCATGACAGGAATCTGGACTTAAGCATGAATCACGTCAGGGTGAGGGGATCGTCGCCAGTGACAAGGGGATCGGAAGCCTGTCATGTCAATATCAACTTGTTTCCGGACAAGAGTCGTATGATGCGGAGTTGAGAGGTGGAATTCAGAGGAGTTGCATGGTTGGATTCGGGAACAGATCAGCTCTAAAGCAAAGAGTTGGTCTGTTACCGAAGCCATCCATGCACTTCCTCTAGATACCACCAAGCGGGAAAAAATTCGAATCCTTGTTTTAAATCTAAAGTCTTGTGAAAAGTAAAGTCTAGAGTCCGCTCCTTGGTAAATGCACCCATTAAATCATTGCAATTGCGGGCGCCTGCATCTTGGCTCAGCGATTAAACCTTCCCCTGCTGGGAGTAGAGTTTTTCCTGGGAAAAACTCTCAAAAGCTCTGTCTAACTCTTGGTGAGCTCTTCACATAAACATTTTCTCCAGTTCGCAGTAGGTTCCTGTTCTTCTTCCTACTTTAACTAGAGACTTACCCGTCACATCGAACCTCTGGCTCCTCATCCCAGAGCCTTATTTTCACTCAGTTTTCCGTGGTTTTTCTATGGTTTTTCTCCTCAGATATCTCTGTGCTTGATTGTAACGTGTGCTAGATTTTCGGGGGAGGTGGTTTCTTGATATGATCAATGGTAAATAGGTTTAGACACTACTATATAGCGTGCAACATTGAACAAGAATAACGATTTTGGAGATTCATATGATATTTCTGATATTGTTGGTTGTGGTTACGATTAGTTTCTGCATTTTCCATTTTTTTTGGTTGTGGTTTTCATTACACTTTTCTTTTTTTGGGTTTTTGGCCGCTCTTTTGGCGACATTGCGTTGAAGTTAAATCGTGTGCTTACTCGTCTTCGTCGTAGTTCTGATAGGTGACATAACGTACTTGGGCCCGATCGCGTCCATAGATCAATGACTGCAAGGAAGTCGGTAAGAAATGGGTTAGTATAAAGGGGGTAGGTATTCCTCTAAAAAAAAAACAAACTCAAAACATGCTCAGTGAAACTCAGGCAGCGCTTTAAATAAAAATTATAAATTTTATTACAAACAAATTAAGCAGAACTTAGCACTAAAAACAATAATAATGTAATGACTAATAATAAGCAAGATCAGCAACTAAGGGGTGGAAAGTAAATTCTAAGCCTAGAGCCTCTCGCTCTCGAAGCCCTCGTTCGTCCTGCCGGCCGCCGCATCTGGTTCCGCAACAGATGTACCATGCATGATGGCCGGACAGGATGCCGTCATCTGGGGAATCGTCGTCGCTGCCTCAGGGGATTCCCCTGCCGCAGCGGCGGCAGCAGCAGCAGCCTCTGCCGCCTCCTTGGCCATACGTACCTTCTTCTCATCGCTCGTCGGCGGATTCTTGAGCAGTGTCAGCAGCGGGGCGTACATGAAGCAGAGAATGGCAATCCCGAACAGCATCCACTCGAAGCCGATGCTCTTCACTAGCGAACCCGACAGCGCTGGGCCCACGGCAAAGCCCACGCAGAAGGCCACATCGCCCAGGGCATACACACTGCCATAGACGGCCGAGTGACGGATGTCCACCAGGTAGCCCAGCTCCGGCATCATCGAGGAGTCCACCATGCCGATGGCAAAGCCCAGGCCGGCGTTGGGGATAATCAGATGCGTGATTGAGGTGGCCATGGGGATCTGTGAGGGAGAGAGAGCGTATTGGGGGTTTCTTGTTAATTGTAAAATATTTGTAGTCTCTTTGAAATTAAATTAATTAAATTATGCTTAAACCTGGAATACAGCTTAAAAAAATACTTACAAATATCAAGCAGCCTCCGATGATAACCAAGCCCAGGCATGCGGCAAACCAGCGTCCTATCTTGTGTCCCAGCGGTCCAAACAGATTCGTGCCAATCAGGTAACTAATGGAGGCCGGCAGGAAGGCCACGCCCTGCTCCCACCTTGTGGCACCCATATTGTCGACCATCCACAGCGGCAGCGAGGGCTCCAGCATTGCTATGCCCATATTGGCGAAGGTAATGGCACCGGCCGCGATCAGGATGTACGGATCACTGATCAGGCTCTTCAGTGAAGGTGGCTCCGACTCGGCCTTCTGGATCGACGGCTGCAGCATGAACAACTGCAGCAGCCCGTCGCCCAAAGCCAAAGCTGCCAGGATCAGAAACGGAGCCGATTTGCCCACAAACTCGTACATAACCCCGCCGAAGGGAGGACCAATGAGCACGCCCAGAGCCAGGCCGCCCAGTGCTATGCCCATGGCATTGCCACGCTCCTTGTCGTCCGTAAAGCGATCCGCCAGCATGCCCATGCCGGAAACCGAAGAGCAGGATGAACCAATGCCCTGCAGCGCCCGGGCCACGAACAAAACCAGGTAAGAGCGTCCAAAAGCGAAAACTGCAGGGGCAGGAAGGGAATGTTGATACATACTGGGAGAAATTTTTCAGGTTTGTAAGGGTAAACTTACTGATTGTCGAGAGAAACATTATCACGAAGCCGGCAAACATGGGAATGCTGTAGCCAATGCTGCAGAGGGAAAAGATAAACTGATACTTTAAACATAGCAAATTATATATTTAAAGTTAAAGAACATATCCTTTGAAATGTTTAAATAAATATCCTTAATTCAGCCGAGATATATTCAGCTTAAAGCGTAAAGCTTCCCCTTGGCGACTTACCGGTGCGTCAGGGGGCCCACAATCGGATTAACCAGCAGCTGGACAAAGGCCTTGGAGGCGAATAGCAGGCCCACCTCGACGGTCTCGCCCACCAGCTCGTTGTGCCGCTCCTCCAGCTCCCGGTAATAGGTCTCGTTTTCTGTAGTGAAACCAAGGATTAGGTGACGAAAGGCGACGGCGCCTCGGGGCAATTACTTACCCTCCGGACTCAGGGTGGAGATCTCGAGCGGTGCCGCCTCGCTGCCATCCTTGTTGCAAGGACACGGCGTCGGCGGCGGCGGCGTGTTGGAGGTGAGCGGTGTCCGCGGGAAGCTGTCGAGCGGCGCGTCCGGATGTCGAATGTCGTACAGGAACTCGGGTATGATGGGCACTGGCGAAGGAAGAGTCATAATTTGATTGCAACATAAAGAAATTTGCTGACAATTAACCTAAACGCTCTCTCTATGCAGAGTATGCCTTGGGGCCAATTTTCGCCAGGCCGCCGCTTGGTAATTGCGTTTTCCGTTGGGACCCGGAAAAGTTTTGTAATTGCCTTGCTGCTGGCAGAGATTGCCCCGGCCTAATTGAGTTGCAACTTGCAGCAGGCAGGCAAAAAAAAAGAAACCAATGGGGAGGGACCTAAAATTGCGCATACGCCACGTTCACAACGATGCATTTAATTGACTCTCCAGGAAAACGTGGCTCGATGTCTGGCCTAGCACGGGGCCGGGCAAATTCAATTTGTTTATTGCATGCTTCGGCTCTGTTTATATTTATTATCAACACCCCGGAGGAGAACTCGAGACTCCGGCGGACCCTGGGCCCCCCTGTAATTGCATTTCCTGCCAGAGTTGGGTCAGGGGTCGGAGTGGCCCGTTGAGTGCTGAGTGCGGAGTTTTGAAGTATTGTTCGGCGTAATTTGTTTGCCCATGGACCCCAGCTATTCGTGGTTAGCGGAGTGACAGCCAGCCATAACACATGTTATGTACGAGCTCCACTCGGCCTTTAATGGCTGGTTAGATAGTCAAAGTTGAAGTTCTCGTACCGCCATGTGCCGCGGCCCAAAGTTCAGCGAAAGTGGAAGTGGAAGTCTCACCTGACCCGCAAACCCCGCAATCCGACATATGTCGGCCATGGCACATGTGTCATCCAACATGCCATTTGATGGCCTGGCCCCTGGCCCGAGGAGGACCCCCGAGCGAATGACATGCAAGCGGAAATGTATGCAAATTTCGCCACATCCACCTAATTGGGGTTAACCACTTGGCAAATATGCAACAGAGCGCGGCGATTAACCCATGAATTTAATGCCCCCAGAAAATGTTGCTAAGTAATTTCCAGGCCCTAACCAACAGCTAACTCATTAAACTGTCTCCCGAGCCTTTGACATAAAAAGATAACTCCGTAAAAGCACGTGCAGCCAAGGAAAGGGAGTGAGGCCGCTCTGGTATCGATGGCCTGGGCTGGTGGAGTGGATCAGCGGAAGTCACTCGGTCGCCTTTGGTTGCATTTCGCGTGTCGAAGACACTTAAACCGCAATGCCAAAAGGAAGGCGACTCGGGGCTAGACAAACAAACTGGGACTGCCGTGGAGTCAGGGCTACAGTATCAGTATGACTATAAAATGGTATTTTGAAAGGATTTTGACTAGGAACTGGTTTTGAAAATATCAAGAGATATAAAGGGTTGTCCTTGAAAATAGATCAGAAAATGAACTCAGTTGAAATTTAGCTTAAAATTTCAGATATATTAGAAGGTGTTTCTAGTGTAGGTATTTATGTAGCTTAAGATACAGTTCAAGAACTCTTATATTATAAATTTACCCATTAACGAAACCCTTCCTTTTAGCATTTTGTTAATTTCCCAAAGGCTATATTAATTTTTCTAAGGCTAAACTGTACCTCTAGTGACATATTTTCATGTGCTGCAGCCCTGTGGCGTCCGCAGGTCACCCAAAATACATCGATCCGACATGCCGGGCGACACTGGCGTCGGCGGCGTCGTCGTCAAGCCAAACAGACGCGACAAGGCAGTGAGGCAGCAACTGGCGAAGCAACCAGTCATAGTCATTCACTTCCGACGAGGAAGAGGACAACTCAGCAACTTAGTATCCAGGAACTGAAAGCTCTAGAACATACGCCTTTGTTTATCCGTTCCATTAATATGCAGAGAATTTAATTAGCCAACGGAGGAGGAGGAGGAGCAGGCGGAGGAGATGAGACCCATTTGGGAGTCGGCCAGCAGGCCGCTGTTTGTGCGCTCCGTGTGGCAGGAGGCGATAGGGAGGCGACACTTCATACTCGACTACGAGCCGCGACAGAGGCAGCGCTGGAAGCGACAGAAGACACGGCTGAGAGGTGACTATATATATATAGCTTTAATCTAAAATATGGGTATCAAGTTTGTATAAAGTATAGCATACATTTTTTGGGTTTACGAAAAGGATATGTTCTAGGAAAGAAAGTTAGAACGCTCTGGGGATTTGTGTGATTAAGATAAAATTGGATATTTGGGGATATATACAATATATACTTTATAAAGTATGATCACTATATGTCTAAGTACATCATATCTTAACTAAATATATCTATTCCGTCCTGTGCGACTGATGTCTCAGCTCATTCTTTACCCACAGGTAACTACCAGCAAACCCAATCCTGCGAGATCTTCGAGCAGACCACGGAGGACAACAGTGTCGAGTACCTGGATGAGTACCTGCTCTTGGACGCCACCAAGCTGACGCTGCAACAGCAACAATCCCTGCCCACAATGAGTGGGCGTCCAGGACAATTTCCGGTAACGAACGGAGGCCGAGAGCAGCGGCAGAGCACTCGCCAGTCCAAGAGGCGAGCCTGGCTGCTCAGTCGCGGGCGCACGTACCACCTGGACCAGCACCTGGGCGAGCATCAGTCGAGGCGGAGTTCCCTGCAGGAAAGCGCTCTCACCCCAACCGCTAACAATCCCGAGGAGCGGCTAGCCGAAAGAGTGCTCCACTGGTTGGACTTGGCTGGTCGGACGGACATAGTCAAGGCCCCGGTGCCCACGCCGCCGGCCACCAGCAGTGCCCAATTGGCCAGATCCGCCCAGAGGATGCAGCGCAGCCACCATCGAACCATGAGTCTTAAGCGCGTGGCCACGGCGGCAGCGAACCACCAGCGATCGCTGGCCAGGAAGTCCAGTGCCAAGCCGTTGCCCCCGCAGCAGCAGCAGGCTCCCACCCAGCAGGTCATCACCACCAACTCCTCCTCGTCCGCCTCCAATGCCAAGCCTATTACGATTATCTTCAATAAGGAAGGCGTGCCCGTGCGCCTGAACCGCCCTGCCCGCAACATCGATCTCTGCGCCCTGAGCAGCAGTGCCAACACCACGCGCCGTCTGGCAGGTCAGCTGGCCTCGGCCCGCCTGTACAGTGGAGCCACTGCATCGCCGCTGTCGGAGGAGGCACGAACGCCGCCGCTCAGCAGCCGCGCCATGGCATCCGCAGCTTCGGACAGCCGCAAGCAGCTACACATCTTCATGCCCAGTCTGCCCAAGAAGGGGCTGCTGGGAGCGAGTTCCGCGGAAGGAAGTGCCATCGGAGGTGCCAGTGAGGATGCCCTCAGCACCAGCTTCAGTCAGCTGTGTCAGCTGTAGTTCACTCTCTTTCTGTTGTAGTTAATAAAATCAGATTGAAGCAGAGCGAAAATAAAATGGAATGGAAGCTACGTTCTTTGTTCATAAGTGTGTCTTTTAGTTATCAGAGATCTTACAGATCTTACAGAGATTTAGGGCATAGTATTCTGTATACCACTAAGAAGTGTATTAGAGGTACTTTAAATCAATATTTTAATAACATAATTTTTGTGACAAATCAAAGTGTAACATAAATAAGTCAAGACAACATTAATTTCATTTATGAAAGCTTTTCTATGATCGTTTTTATTACATTAAGAAATCTGAACACTGAATTTATTATTAAAAAAAATTAAAAATCTGTCCGCTTTTTGAGAATTTTAACGATGTAACCCCTTATACAATTTAAAAAAAATTTTGTAACATTTTTTTTTGTTATCAAATATAGCTAGATCGACTCGTCTGCTTGCTAGCTTAAGGGATATAACTAAAATTGTAATAATCAGCCGGTTTTTAACTTTATTATGAAATTTTTAGGGTTAAATGAGAAGGATCACATTTAAAGATTTGACTTTTCCCCCATCTTTTAAATGTCAGAGTTCACTGACATTCACGTGGCTAACAGACTTAATTTGGCCAATTAAGTGCCTTTCTTCTGTGGCTAAAGTGTCCCTCGGAAATGCAAAAATTGCGATAAGTTTTACCACACGCGCTTGCCTTGGGAGACAGCACGCGCTACATTTATAAGGCCACCACAGAAGTGCCAAGCCACAATAAAGCACATAATAAGGAAAGGGAAAATTAGCCAAGACCAACTTGTTTTCTGTCATATTAACATGCCACAAAAATAAAAGGAAAAAAGAACTATTCAAGTACACCAAAAATAAATGGGTAGCCGATAACACAGACAAACGAACTTCGGATGCTCTTAGGCAATATAATAATTTTCAGTAAAGGATACCAAACCATAAAATTATTAATATAAGTCAACGTAACAAGGGTTCTTTAGAGTTTTTTAATTAGTTTTTTTTTTAGAAACTACACAGAAAAAATTCCTGCAGTAAATTCAATCAAAACTGCAGTCAAATGTCCTCAACCCAACAGTTTGGGTTGAATTTACTGTGAGCTACTGTGTAACGACGTAACGCATTACGTATTATGACTGCTCTACAGTAGATCCAACCACGATTCTACAGTCCAAATGCCTCAACCAATGAAAAATAGTAAATACAGTACCTCACAGTTTTACTGTGAAAACTGCAATTACTGCCACAACTACAGTCACAGTTTTACTGTGAAAACTGCAGATTACTGCTCCGACTACAGTGTACAGTACAGAAACGCTGAATCTGTGTAATTACAGTTCAAATTACCACCAAATAAAACCAGAAAGTATTAAAAAAGATTTAATATATATTTATAATTTCTTATTTTAATTACATTATCTTTCTATTTTGTTCATTCCAACAGATTCTTGCGGATTAATATCTTTTCGCCCAATCTCCGATCTTTAAAGAGAAATGCTGAATCGGTCTCATTAGTTTCCTTTGAAAGTTCGATGGTGATACCTTTGAATAGATAAAGAATAAAGAAATATAAAAGATATTATAATAACATATGTACATATATATGTGTGTATGTATGTATGTGTATAAATGCAACATTTGCTAAATGCACGTCTTAATCATTTAAATTGTACTGTTTGCTACTTACCAAGAAATGTATGAAACAGTTCGCCAAAATCCCATTCCACAAGCAATTGTTCGAGATTGTCTTCTTCATTGGTGTTACTCCCAATTTACACAATTATTTTTCACTTTATTTTTTCATTAAACTCTTACTTCGCTTTTGACACATGATACAATCATACTACGATTGACAAATATAAAACGGGGAAAAGTGTGCCCGAATTCGTTTTTCCAAGAAAACCTTTACAAAAACACCAATATAGACTAAAATTAGACTATAATATATATCAGTCGTTCACATTTCTCAAAATCAACAACAAAAAACTCACATAACATTTTACGTAAGAGTCACTGTAGTTGGCAGTCACGACAGTTTTGTACAGTCAGAAAATCCAACAACAAAATACATTGACTGCAGCTTTACTGTAATTCAACCCAAAAAAATTGTTAATTCAACCCACGAGAATTTTTTCTGTGTACTACAAGAATCTCTTTACTCTCATGAACTGTTAGGGTATTTATTGTTCTTGGGAGGGACTACTTATTAATATCATACAATCTTTTCTTGGCCTTATTGATTTTCGTTTTTGTTCCGTTGCCATTGAAAGTTCCTTTTGTTTGTTTTTTTTTTTCTTGGATTTTTTCGGGGGGTTTATTTTTGGATTACCCCGAAAAGTCGGCGGCGGCATGCGCCACGCCCATTTTCTTTTGTTTTGATTTTGGTTCTGACTTCACTGTCGATTCTTGGATTTTCCTTCCTTTTTTTATTGGGCTGGTCATGGGGTGGTTCCCAAGTGAAAGGAGCGTAATCAATGTAATTGTGGATATATATTGCATGTTCAACAATGGCATAAAGTTGAAGTTAAAGTTTTGCCTTAATGAATGTGGCAATTTTTGCGCAGAATGCCAAAGGAACCCAAGTTGCGGTTTTGCAACTGAAATTTATTATAAAATAAGCTGGGACGAGTAAACAATAAATTATTTTATGGATTTAAGGGGAGTTATTTCGTTGGAAAATGGATTCTTCGGAGAAAGGTATCAATAATAAGGATTCCCTAGTAGCTTATATGTATATTTGAACTCGTCGAGTTCAAGTGACTTTCCCAGAAGAATCTTCTAACTCTTCCCTGGCAACTAATACTACTTTTATGGATCTTACGACAGGCAGAACGTAAACAGTCGTAAACTAATTATGGACATTACATATCCATCAGTGTAATGGGACAACAACTGTCAACCGTTGCGAGGGAGATTCCCTGGATATCCATCAAGCGTCATGCAAGCAACACCCGGGTCTAAGCTGTCTTCCTTGGCACATGTGGAAAGCTGTCGTTGTCATCGTATTATTTTATGACTGACGCGTCGGGGTTTAGATTCGTTTTCAATACACCGTCACCGATACAGATGGGTACACTGCAAAATACCTTTTGGGTTCCAACTTTTATAAAAAATCTAAACAAATTAATCTTAAAGCATTACCTAACCATATGCCAACAATCATATGGATATCTTAAGTATTAAGTTTAAAAGACTTATTCTAATTCCTCTCTAAAACCATTCCTGTATACAGACGCCCGAAAGGTGCTCTCGTTTGCCGGGTATTCCACAATCGGCACACTTGGTTTCCTTGATTTTTCCCGGTGGGCTGAAGGCTCAATAGGCTCAATGAGTCATTGCGTCTGGCATGACAGCAAACGACACCGAAAAAGCCGCACACGATTGTGACCTTTGCCTAAATGGGTCTGGCTGGGGAGGCTAAAAAAAAACCCGCGAGGAAAAACTTTGCCAACTTCAAGGCAAGCCAAAAGACAAAGGGGGAGCAATTACGTTTTTGGAGGCAAAAACTTTCGGGCCGCCCTGACGTTTGACTTTTCCTCGTTTCGCAAGAAAATGCGCAACAATACTCGCCCTCGTGGATGGATATGGATTGCACACATAACAGGCGGCATCGGACGACTTATAGACAGGCCGCTCCGCCTGCCGTGACTTATTCGCGTTTCTGCAGCGGACGCGGCAGGTTCCTCTCTTCCACTGTGTCCCGAAGTTCGGCTTACTGCCATAACGAGCAAAGTTTTCCACGGCGCATTTTAATTTTCCGGCCATTAGCAGTGTGGCATGTCCACCGACGAGGACTCCCTGGGCAGTCCCCTCAAACCGGCCACGCCCACGCCGGCGGAGCGGGAACGCGAGCGTCCCAGGGGCGGGCGGGCCGGTGCGGCGGAGCTGCTGCGCCACCAGCAGAGCTTCGAGGCCCGCTACAGCAGCATCATCCAGAAGCAGATCTGGGAGACGAGCATCAACAAGGACGTGCTGGAGCGTCAGCTGAATGCCTACTTCCCCTTCTCGCGCAGTGCCTCGCTGTCCAAGGAGGCGCTGGGCTCCACATCCGTAGGCCTTGATCACCTCCTGCCCTCAGCAGCAGCAGCAGCAGCAGCGGGCGGCAGTGCCATGAAGTCCCGCTCGCTGGCCACCACGCCCACCAGGCGGCCAGTGGGTGTCTGCCTGGAGAAGCTGGAGACCGTGGACGTGGCCTCCGTCTCGGAGCAGACTCAGCTGGGAAAGTAGAGCTTCCCAATCCGGAGGATAATCTATACTTAATCATTGTGATGTCCGTAAGGTTGAAAGGCAATTTTTGACATTTTTAGACTAAGGTAGGATAAGTCCATCTTGTGCTTGGAAAACAGGATTTAACTATTTAATCAACGGTTTTGTTTTGGTAAAAAAAATACATTTTTATTTTAATCTGAACCTGTTAAGTTTAGGGAGTTTTATAATTTGTTTTGACTTTTTTTTGTGAAAACTTTTGGTTTAAAACTTCACCTCTTACTCTCTCTCTCCAAAATTTTTTTGTGAAGATGTTTGCTTACAAAATATTTCAGAAGAGCCTTTAATTAATAAATTAATTTCCATATAGTTAATTTATTTATATTTTTTTAAAAACAAAAAGTAAAAAAATAATGAGGTTTACTTTTCGTCAAGGTTCCCTTAGATATGAGAATATTTATCCTCTTAAAATAATAATTTTTCTGTCTTCATTTTATGCACAAAACATAAGTAACTTAAGCTTGTTTTTAACAAATATTCTGTGAGAAAATCAACAATGAATTGAAATATTAATTCATCAGTTCTTTTTTATAATAAATTCTTAAAAATCCCCCATTGCTCAAGAAAACAACCCAACATTTGGCTTTACAAATCTTTCCCTGGATCCTTTGCGTTAATGTTTAAAAACCAAATCCAAGAATAAAATCCAGGGTCAACAAACGAACATTTTCACTATCCCTAAATATATATTGAATAAGTATTACTAACATGTAAGTCCGGCAATTGCCGTTTTAGCACCCCCAAGATTTGCCTAAGACGCACATTTGCATACCAAGCAGGCCAGTCAATGCCAGTGTGCCGCATCCCTTTTATATACCCCGTATCCCTGCATCATTGTGAACCCTATTTAAGCTACTATTATTCAATCTTCTTCAATAAAACAAGAAAAAGCTTATTGCATATTCAATTTGGCACCGAGTCGGACGGATAAGGCCATGACCCATATAAATCTCCACAGGCTCCTCGGCTAAATCTAATTTATGAGCATATTATGCGATTCACTGGGGAGAACCAGGGGAGAGATATGGAAACAAAAATATGTCCATAAAGGGGGCTGGGTCAGAGATCAAATGTAATAATCAAATGTATTTGCAGCTATTTTCGCTTCAGCACCTTGAAGCGGGCGCGAGACGGGAAAGCACTTAAGTGGAATTGCCTGGAGTCAAACGCTAAAAGCCCGGCCCGGCGCCTGCCCCATTCCTCATCCATCCATCCATCCGACTGTCAGCAGAAGGGAAACGAACAGAAAACCGAACTTCTTCCATGGAGCTAATAGTTTCCCCACTTTTCCTTTGACTTTCACTTCCGCGTGCTCTCAACAAGTTGCTCGAGTGGTTCGGCTATTTCCTTTTGGTTTTTTCGCCCAACTTGTTGATTTAAATTCATGAACGTTTATCACAAAGAAAGTTCTCTTTCCGCTCCTTTTTCTATTTTTCTCTTTTTTTTTGGGTTTCCATCGCTTGGCTGTATTTGTCAGGAAAAGTGGAGAGCGAGGCCTGGAGGATTTCCACTCAATGTCCATGTGTTTGGCCAGACACTTGACACAAGCACTTGGCCACCGAACAGCCCAGTGTCCATCCCCGGAGATCTCTCCTCCTCACTCTCCCCCTCCTGTTGGGGTTTTAGTGTCAAACGCAGGACGTTGGTTCTCCAGCTCGGCAGCCAATGCGTGTCTACTTAATTGACTGTCGACGGCCCGGCCACTTGGAGCTGCCCAACTCAGTCTGGTCCATTGGTCACTGGTCCTTGTTAATGACTAAGCAGGAGGGCCACTTGAGCATTGATTAGTTGTTGCCGGGAATTCTATTTAATTGCTGGGGTTTTCAACATAAATTAGGGCTGCACCACCTTCTAGTAAGAATCAGAGAGCTCTGTTATAGCTCTGGAATCTCTGGCTTTAATCCAGAGATTGCCTCGACTCGAAATTGATGAACTGACAAAGAGCTGACAGGGCGCATTGACAGGAAAACGTTCATTAGCTTAAGTGGCGCTCTGTGGTAATTTTATGGCACCACACTTTCCCCGCAACCTCCTGGGAAATGGACAATTTCCAGGCGATTGAATGCTAGGATAACCAGCGGCCCCCGGAGATAAAAGCTCATGAAATGCTAATGGGCTCCCAGGGAAAAAGATTTATGCGAACGCATTTATATATGTTTGTGCCGCAGGTGAACTCACCGACTGTGGTCAGCAGCATGTTGTCGAGGAGCAGGGCTATGGCAACGATGACGAGCACCAGGCGATTGGAGCCACGCCAGCTGACCATCCAGGACTTGGCGGCGGACCAGGACCCGGCAGCGCGTGGATCCTCCTGCCGGTACTGATCCGCCGGCGGCGGTGGCTGGCGTCCGGCATAGGACTGTGACTGATACGTGGGCGGTGGCGGTGCCGGCGGCTCCTTGCCGACGCCCAGGATGCCCGGGCAGTCCTGGTCCATGTTGCCATTCTGCTGGCTGCTGTCCAACTGCTGCTTGAAGGGATTCTTGCTGGGGGTGTTGCTGCTGCCGCCGCCGCCGGAGGGATGTGATTGCTGCTGGTTGTTGCCGGCGTTTACGGTGAAGGAGGTGGTCTCGCTAATCTCCGACTGCTGCTGCTGGGCTGTGCTCTGTGCTGGCGCGTATTTTCTTGGTCCACCATTGCCCGCATCGGTCGATGATTGCATTGCGTCGCTAGCCGCTGGTTGCTATGGAATATAAGGCATTTTCCTCTTATTAGTCGTAAGCCGATTGTCTTTTTAAAATGTAATCAAATCAAGAGGAAGGCATAAGCAGCTTGGGTGCGGTCTCGGTCTCTTTTTCCCAAGCCCGGACCCCAGCCTCCATCCCTGTTCCCATTCCCAGTGCGTATCCCACGCTCGCTTTATGCCTCAATGATTTTCGCTAATTAAAAATAAATTACAAGTCTTGGGATACGAATTAAAAAGTATCTTTCACACGGTAACTCAGCTCTAATTGAATCATACACAATTTAAATATTTATTTAATTGCCTGCCACCTCACACTCGCATACAAGCCCAGGCGACGGGGCGTATGCGCAACATTTGTCATTCGAACATTTGGCGTTGCCTAACGCCAGGCGCAAATTGAATTTGCCAGCATAATTTGCTTAGAAAGGAGCACAAAGGAGCGTGCTCCCCGAAACTTCTGCGACTTCTTTAAGTTTTTGGTTTGTAAAATTGAATTATAGCACAATTAACAGCAGAAAGGCCCTCGTAATTGAGGCTAAAAGATGAATCAAGTTCCCCGCCAAAAGTGAAAAACATATTTTCTGCAATTGAGCAGGTCTCTTCTCGCTCGGGTAAATTACAATTGATGGCTGTCCGATCCGGGAATATTGATTGTCTCTATGACGTCCTCGCAGACAAAGTGCTCTCATTGAATGGCAAATGTTCCTCCGAGACTGCATCACGTTTGGGGGCGTTGCAAACAGCAGCCACGAATTTGTTATTTTAATTGATTAAATCAACTCAAATCAACTCGAATTAAATGCGGAAAAACAAAGCTGTTGCAGTAGTTATAGCAGTAAAAAAAGTGGTATCACTTTAATTAGCATCTACTTGGGGTTGACAAGCCGTTTGACAATTAATTACAAGTTAAATGGTAATGGAAAGTTAGCTAGGGCTTGAGTGTCTGGATGAATAATAGGATAAAGATTTTAGATAAATATATATTTGGGGATGATAGTTATTTAATAAAAAAAAGCAAGCAAGACTTTAAATTTGTTGAATATTTGATCTTATAAGGAATAAATGTGTCTCTGTGCCTTTTTACAAAAAATATTAAGAAAAACTTGGAACATCTTTAATATATGCCTCTCTTAGTTATTAGATAACCAAGACATGAGTTCGATTTCTATTAAATCAATTTGCTACACAGATTCTTTTAATTTATATTTAATCATCATATTTTTAGTTATAACAATCATAAGCTTACCTAGCAGCTTCTCTTTGAACAAAAGCACTAAATCAAAGGACAAAATATTGCACAATACTGCTGCTTGCCTCTGGAATATCACTTGCACTAATGAACCTGAATTGCCCAAAGGCCTTGGCTATTTATATAGAACTCTGGTGGCGATATTGATGTGGCTTGCGATCACTTATAGCCGTCAGATACGCGCACAGAAATCTCAATTAGCCGGGAACTCCGACACCGACTCCGACTCAGAAGTCAAGGCAGTATAATTTGCATTCAGGAAGTGCTGATGGCATCAACTAAAGTGCACTTTCGGTTTCGCACTGGGTTCACTGAGTCTGAGGCACTTTCGGGGGGGATCGTTCATTCCGCGGATTCTACCGACAAGTCGGCGCTCTAAGCTCAAACTAAAAACATTGGCGTGATGCCAGAGGCTTAATAAACGAATTAAGTTTTTGCACAGGCGAAAAAAAAAACCAAAAACAAAAAAGATTTGAGCTTAGTTCAGCGTATTCTCCGGTAGCTTTGCATTTCCAATGAATGCACAATGAAAAGTGTGTAAAACACATTTTAATAAATATTTATTAACAATTGGCATGCAATTTCGGATTTATGGGCGTGAGAGAATCGAAACAGAACAAAAGTTTTTTGTTTTTATTCGATTATGCTAATGCATTCGATTTTCAAGTTTGAGTTTTACGACTGAAGGAATTGTTTAACCATATTTTATGGATTACATTGGATTAGGTTTAGCATTGCTTTTGTGTCGCGTGTGCTCTGCTATGTTTTTGTAGATGTTATAATTAATAATAATAAATTTAAACAAGACCCAAAACAGACTAGATTTTGTTCAAAGCGAAAGAGGAATGCTCTTTAGAAAAGACTACATTCTATCACTTATTTATAATTTAGTCATGGAATGCATCTTTAGGCAAATGCAATTTAAAATAATTGCAAGATGTTATGGCCTTTTAAAGTGTTTATTTATGTAAGTGCATTATGCATTTGAACCTGACAGATACGTAGTGTATATGGAATACATCGTAATATATTACTTTCAGCTGCATGCGCGATGCGATGCGACGAATGCGATTGTTTAATTCATTATTTATGTTCCCTCATCAGATATTTCTTCTGATTGTGTTTGTCGCTGCCTTTATTTTAATTGCTGCTGCTGCTCTTGTCGCTATTGTTTTTTGTTGCGCGCCTGGGTTAATTGCACAAGATTTTTCAACGGACGACGGTCAAAATTTAGCGACTTCTAAGCATCGACACGCAACTTTATTTAAATTGTGCTCATTTTTCAGATTTTTATTAATTTAAACAAAGCTTCTGGCCCGAGCTTAAGCACTGGACTTGAGCTTGACATTGAAGACTGCCGGCGGCTCACGAAGATGGAAGAGACCTCAGATTGATTTATTTTTTACAAGGCAATAAACTGGTTTTCCTATGTAATCGACCAGGAATTGAAGGCACTTCTAGCACTTCTAGGGGTAGCAGGGTTTTTTATTTCCCATATAATTGCTGTACAAAGTTGCACAGTCTATTTTCCTTTTTTTAGTATCTATAATTGCTATTTTAATTGCAAAACAGTGGCCGCACATCTGGAACGTGTAAATGAAGCCCCTTTAAGCTAATTAGCACAAATCGACACCGCCAGGCAATCATATTCGCAAATACTATAAGCTGTAGGGCACTTGAACGTGTTTAGACACGGATCAGTCCACACTCATCGAGAGCTCTGAGTTAGAGTAAAAATCGCAAAAGGTTTTACGGGAAACAAGGAAGTGAAAAACATTAACTTATTTTTTCTGTTTTAAAGATAACTGAAATAAAAGATTCTCTGAAGAATTCTCTTTTTCATCTACAAATGTTTCTATATCTTATCATAAGGAACCTTCCATTCAAGTAAACTTATTTTTTATAAGACCCCTTTACCTTTTCTTTCCTTCTTAAATATCCGAAAACACCCACCTGAGGTTTTTGTTATATATGACTCCTCCTCCGTTGGCTTTCTTCCAGGGATTTTCTGCAGAGTTATGGCTTCGGGGGCGGATGGGAAGGATTGTGTGTCTGGCGTGTTCGAAAAGTCTATTGCAATTTTCCAGTTGATGTTGCTAGGATGTTTTGTAGCCGGATTTTTTTGGTGGGTGAGGTTGTGCGTTGTTGGAGTATTCCTAGGGGAGAATTAAATAAAGAAAAGAGAGGAAAGACAGGAGCAAAATGAGAAGTCGTTTAAATAAAGACGCCTGAAACGGATTCGCAATGTCTCCGGTGGCCCAGCGATTTCTGTTGGCAGTGGCCACTTGTGGATTTTGTGTTTTGTGATGACACTGAAGTGGTTTTCCTTCGAGGGAGTGTTTGCTCTTCAGTTGGCTGGCGGCAAGGTCGTTGGCCAACAAGTGAAAAGCCAAGGAAAAGAGGAAATTGTGGGAGATACTCAACAGGAGTTACTTAGGTATATTTAAATACCAAGAATATTTATTGTTTTATTTCTGGTAGGCTCTGATTAATAGCTGATCCCACAATTAATTTAAAACCACAAATTATGGCACAAACAATTTAGCTTCTCAGCATGCGGTTCATCCAAGGGTAAACAAGTAGTATGAATAAAGAAATATATATTCGGATTTATTATTCAATACCCAAATATGCCACACTCAATGGGATTCGGCGGCTATTTGTCCAGGGCAAATAATGAAAAGTAAATGGTATTTACATCAATATTTGTTAATACTTTTATTTGTCTTCGATTTTTTTCAGCAGCATGTCAAGCGGGTTGCCATGTCAAGCAAAAAATATTTTGTCTGCCTGCCAGCCACGATTCAAATCGATTAATAAATAAATACATGTAGGTATATATAAACAGGCATTTTTGTAGCCGCTTTAAAATGCAAATTTCGATTGAGTTTTTGATTGATAGCTGAATATATACCTTGCTTACAAACGAGGGGAGATTTAGCGAAAGATGAAATTGTCTGTCTTTGGAAATATATATTTAACTAACTATTTATGAAATATTATTAATATTGATCTTTAGCAGTTCAAAGTTTAAAGTTTATAACGTTTATTAACTGAAGGTAATTCATCTACATTTTAATTTCATTCTTTTAAATAATTATATTATAATTTCTCCACATATCAAAAATCAAGGCGGATGTTTAATATTAACATTCGAATTTAGGATTCAACTAAATCTAAATTCAAGTTCAACAGAAAACTGTACTATCACAAATAAAAAAGGAAACTAACTTCGTGAAGCCGAAGTTATTTACCCTTTTATATCCAGTATACGGAGTTGAAAGTATTTTTAAACAAGATGATGTTCTGTAACTTTTAATAATTTTTCCTCAAAAATAATATGTATAATTTATATCATATGATTTAAAGAGTCGGAACTGTCTCCTTCACTGAAATAAAATTGCCCAGCAAGTGTATAAAAACTTAGCTTTAATATATTTATAGTATGTAGCTAAACAAATGCAAGCTAATCAAACTAATTAACCAAAAATCCAACGAAAGCTTGACAGCAGTCAGAAAGTTAAAGTGACAACAATTAAGACTGCTGTGGCTTAATAATTAAAATAAAGCTTGCACAATAAAACGAAGATTAAACACAGAGCTTAGAGAACTTTTAAAAATACTTAAGACCGTAACTTACACCCTTAGATCTTTCGAGTTTTCACATATTTTTGGCTGATTTTTGGCCGTGGCTTGCTGCTTGAACTTTAGGCGGTTTTGACACGATTTTAGGCGCACATTTGTTTGGAGTTTTGTTGAGTGAGATACGGTTGCTGGACAACAACGGGCGGTGCTAACTGAACTGAGGTGCCACAAGTGTTTTCTGGTGCTGAGGCTGCACTGCGAGCGTGGGAAACGGGCACGTCCATCAGCCACGAGATCTCATCTCGCACTGAACGAGTGACTGAACGGGCGCGTTGCGCTGGCCAGCGGCGCACGAGGCGCCGGCGATGTGCCATCGACTGCGCCCAGGATGTGGCTGTGCCAGTGCGGCAAGTTTATCGGCAGCAAGGAGTAGGATGAGGGGGAGCAGGAGAAGGAGAAGGAGCAGGAGAAGCTGTAAAAGAGGCAGAAGAAGCTGCTATCCTGGCAGCGCTGCCACTTGTTGTCTGCTGCTGCTGGGGCTGCCTGTTGCAGGACATTCCCGTTATCCGTTCTGTCGCTCTTACGTTCTTTTGCTCTCCCGTTCTCACACACTCTCGTCCCACGCCCCTGCACCAGCTTTCTCCCCCGGAACATTGATGGAAACTGCCAGCGGCAATGATTCTGCTCAATTGCCTTCATTGTGTTGGCTTTCCATGTTCGCGTGTGTGTGTCTGTGTGCTGTTTGATTTTATTTTCACTGTCAATTGCGTTACGCCTGTGAGTATGCAACGCGTTTTGGGGTTGCCCCCGACACACACACAGCGAGCGCACACGCATATTATGCCTAATTGATTTTCGTTTCGCTTCCTAAGTGGCAAATCAATTTTAAGGGACAAACGCTGAAGGGAACGGGGACGGAGACTGGAAGAAAAGACATCTTCAGTGGTTTTTACACATACATTTTAGCGAAAGTCGATTTTAGGGTTGTCTTAAGGCCAACAAAAAACCCGCGGTTTGTATTTTAAAGCATATGTATCCTGGTATTGCCTTAAGGCACTTATTTTCAAGTAATAATATAACTTGTTTAATTATGTCAATAACTCATATTTAAAGATAATATAAATATGTTTAATGTTTTTTTTTAAATGAATTTCTTTATGCAACTCACTTTTGTAAATGGTTAGGTTTTTTGATGGTTTTTAATGAAAATATGTTTCAAAATAAAGTTTTTTGTCAAAGCAAGCAACAAATAGTATAAATATATAAATAAATGATAATACTTTTTTAAAGAAAAACCAGACAAACCTAAAAAAAACATTTATCGATTGAATTCTATAATATATAATAAAAAATACCGAATATAAATACAAATATAAAAATAAAATAACCAATATTTGATTTACTAATGAGTTTAGTAAACAAAGAAGCCGCTCTTTAAAAATAATGTTTTGACCATCAACTTGAAAACTGGTTTCGGTCAAGCCCTCTTCGGATAAATTAAAGAGCATATCAGCATAATACTATTATGTTAATGACATTTTAAAATGCCTAACATAAACACAACTCTAAGAAGCACAAACCCTCAAAAGTTATATCTTCTTAACACGTTTCAAACTTTAAGTTCCTTTAATAAACTTTTTTATACATTTTTTCCGGAATTTCCTGCGCCAAAACATAGTACTCCCTTTTCAAATTAACACCTTCAAGTCACTTTTAAGACCCCAACTTATTCCTTGACGTGTGTAAATCTTACGTTCTGCAGCATAACGAGGTCACAATTTGCGCTCACTTGTTAGGCAAAGGTGTAACAGGTGTGTTGTTGCATATCCCCCAGGACATTGGCCCCAAAGGGAAACGTCAGCCCGAACGTGTTGTTGCACTGATTTGGCAAATTTCCGGTGAAAATTCGATGCTGGCAGGCTATTGTCGACACTGAAACCACCTGATGGCGTGTTCCAAGGTGAACTTCCCTTACACATGGGCTCTCTTACAATTAATCTGCTTGAGATGTTGAAAATTTATGCAACTAACCGGATGAGGAGCTCGCAAGATACAGATACAGAACCGAAGCGATTGGAAAACGACACGCGACTGAATCGAAGATGGGAACAGATATTGGCCAGAGACCGAAGTCAGAAATAAATATACAAGACTCCACGATGATTGTGTAGCTTTACGATCACGTTGAGTGCCGGAAATTTGCATACAGAACTAAAAACCTTAAAGCGAAATAAAATCTGAAGCATGGTTAATCATAAAAATAGCATAAGCATAGTGGCCGGCTAAAAATGGTCTTAAATGGGGGGAGGTATGGCCTTGATTATTGAAAAACCCATCTTGAAGCTGCCTTATAATGGAAATTTATGTAGAATTATCCTAAATGAATAAAGTGGGTATAACTTTTAAATTTATTTCATAAAATATACATGTAGTTTTATTCATATCAAATAAGAAAGAAGTATTCCCTAAAAAGAGCACAAAACCAATACGAAACCGTGCCACTTACAAATCGATTTCTTCGATGGAAAATCAGGGGAAAGCCAGGAAAAAATAGCATCAGGGGCAGTAGCAACTACAATAGAGCCATAAAAAGTATAAAAAAAGGTGAAGAGTTCCATTGAAGTGTTAAAGTGGCGACGCCAAAATAACTTCAAAGTTAATGGACTAGAAATCGACCAGGACTGATGGCATTAAATAATACAATAAATGCAGAAATGCTTTCGGGACACGAGGACACTCACGCGCGGGGCTTAAAAAAGGGGCATCTGCTGCTGGGCGGCTGCTAAAAAGGCTCGAGTGCGACTCGGGCTTTGTTTGGGCCTGACAAATTGAATTTGCCACATATGACGGCTTAACTCCATATGCTGGGGGTTAAATCGATGACGAATGCGGCCGGCTTAGCGCTCAAAAACTGATGCGGGTCATTCCGAAAGAGAATCTCTGGCCAGAATCTCTGTGGTCAAGTTTTATCAAAATCGAGGAAAAGACAGAGGGAGAGAAAGGAAAAAGGAAACCGGAAAACTCATTCGGCCGCAAATGTTTAATTTCCTTTTGTTTGAAATGCTACACACACCATCCTCGACCCGGGAGCTGTCATTAGCATTGGCGAAATCTATTTAAATGTGCGAGAGCAATGGCGGTGGCGAGCATCCAACCCCCAGTCAAAGTTCAAATGTCACCCGCTGCATGTGAGTGTATGCCTGTGGTGGAAATATTTTCCATTTTCCCTAGCAGCCGGCTAAGAGTTGGGGTTGGGATGGTGTCGCATATTTGGTGGCATTCAATTGAAATATCAACACGTGCCACATCATCTTCAGCTCCACCTCCTGCTCCGGCTTAGCATAGTTGTGTTCGCCTTTCCCACTTGGCATTTGTCTTAGCCGAGCAACGGGCCAGCGACTTCATTAAGAAATTCCACAAATATTTTGAATTTATTATCAGAATTTTTCTATTTCCTGCGAAATGAAAAGGCTTGGTTGGTCCTTTATTGTTAGTCAGTGAAAGTCAATGCTTGAGGGATTCCATTGAGCGAAGAAAATGAAGTTGAATTAAACTGATCATTCCTGTTTTATTTAAAGTTTTCCCAGAAAACTAAGGAACAATATTGAAAATATAGTAAAAGATAGTTTGATTTAATAGAAGAGGAAGAAGTTAGTTAAGACGGTATGCTTTTTAAAATGTTTTAGTAATCAGCTCTGAATAACCTTGTCAAAACATAAAATTCAAAATGAAACTGTTTTTATAGATCTATCTCGAATCTTAAACTTAAACCTTAATTCTATATTACTTAGACTTAAATATATTCCTAACCCGGATACGGCCAGATTATGTCAGAATATAGAGCAAAGCTTATGTATGCCAGGGATTACGAATAAAAGAAAAATTAATTTAATGGGCTTTCATCCATTTGTTTCACTTGTCAGCAAGCATATCTATAAACATGGAAAGGGCTCGAACTCGGACTCAGACTCGTCCTGCGCACTGTCCGAAAAACAGGCGTGGCTAGGGACGACCAATAGGATGGCTCGGATAATACGCAACGCTTTTATCCGCCAGTCAGATGAAGAGGAAGCCGAAGCGGAAGGAAGCTGCGGAGTTGCTCGGCTCTTCACTTGTTGCTTCCCCTTGGAGGAGAAGAATCGGGGGAAACCAGCCTGGAAAAGCGTGAAAATTGATAATAAACGCACTTCGCACGTACACACATCGGCAGTGGGGAGGGTGTGGTGTGTAGAACACTTCTAGTCGCATTTATTGCCAGCTTTTATTTTATGCTTTTGATTTATGGCACGGCTTTTACACTAAGAAAATTGTCAAAGAAGGCGGTGGGAAAGTCTTCAGTCCAACCTTAATATCATAATCATTCACATCTTAGTGGAAAGAAAGGCATACTTTCAGGCCCCTTATATGTACAAATATTAAAACCACTTTTCAGATTAATATTACTTTAAGCCAGCATTCATACGAATTCCGTCTGAAATCCTGAAAGGAAAATCATTTTATGATAAATTTGAGCGCCTCTCTACTTAGAACCATCCATCCTGGCAGTGGGTTTCCTGGACATTGACCAATGGCTGCCATTAATTCTCAGCCTTTAAGAGCCCTTTCCGGTTATGTGTCTTAACGAAAACTTCCCGAAGGCACATACCCTTACCTTTCTAGTTAATTGTATTTTTATTAGCCTGTAGCGGCAAACAATGCAAGTGTAAATACAAACAGATTGGATTTTGTGGCGCTTTAAGTAAATAATACAGTTTTTATTACCTCCATCGAATTGTACAGAAAACGCGAGACGGCTTAAGTACTTAGCACACTCGACGCGATTAATTGTAGTTATTACACAATAATAGAAACTTAAGAGCTAAGCCTAAGCGAGTTTTGTTCACAAGCAACAACGGAATTTGTCTAGCTTAAAAACAAACATTGCGATCGCACTCAATTAACATTTAACATTTTAACTCAACCAAGCGATCCATGATGTGGGTATATTGTACAACAGAGTATTTTATCTACCTTGCTAGGCCTATGAAATTTCACATAAGCAAACCCTATTAATTAGGACTAAAACTAGGCTAATTGGCCACGCTAACAAACTGCGAATCGGGGGTCAGTTGGGTTGGATTGGATGTGGGCGGGCACGGGCACTACTACGCTTCGATTTTTAGATTGTCGAACTCGTCGAGCCTGTCCTCTGAACTAGAGGTAGTCAGGTCCGAGAGCTCATCGAGGCACTTCTGGCGCTTGCGTACATTCCAGTGCAGGCCCTCGGCGAGTGAGTCGAACCAATCGGAGATTTGATCCTGTGAGCAAATGCTGGGCACGGGATATCTAGAGGTGGTCACTCTCAGGCTGTCGCCGTGATTCAGCTCCTGGTCGTTGCGTCCGTCAAAGGAGACACGTGAGGTGTTGCGGCTATCAGGTGAAATTGATATCTGAGAAGGGGAGAGAAGGAAATAATCGACGATAATCTTCTGCTAATGCATTATACACGCCTTTCGTTCGACAAGGTCCACATTAATTAGGTTGAGTCATAAAGAGATACTCAATTAAAATGTGAAGATCTTTTATATAAAACTGAAGCTATCTGCCTTTTAACAGGCTCACTCAAATCCAAACATTCCGACCTCTACCCACCTTTAACTCCACTCCAGCGGGCACAACAATCGGCCTGAAGCTCAGTGAGTGTGGGCAGATGGGCGTCACTAGAATGGCCGGCACGGAGGGATGGATCATCGAGGCACCTGCTGCTGCCGCATACGCCGTGCTTCCCGTGGGCGTTGATACAATCAGGCCATCGCCCTGCACTGAGGTGATATACTTGCCGTCCAAGAAGATATCGATATTGCTCAGATACGGCGAGGGTCCCCGATTGATAACCACCTCGTTTAGAACTAGGATGCTGTTATTGGGGCTATTGTTATTGTTGGCCTTGAGGGACCAACTGGGTCTATTGTTGATCTCCACGTGATTGAGTTGCCTGTGCAAATTCGGCTGGAGCAAATTGCCACCACTGGCCGTAGTCAGCAGTGACTCCTTGCGGCGCTCGCCCTTGCGATGGATGGAGCAAGACAGGCGGCTGCGCAGCGTGAGTGCAGCATGGCCCTCCAGCACATTGGTCACCTGCTCCTGAAAATTGTCGCACTGGAAGGGCGTGAGAAAGCCGAGGGAGCCCAGGTAGAAGGCCATCACTGGGGGCACCGATTGCTGAAACAGCTGGGAGGCATACAGCAAAGTGCCATCGCCGCCCAGACAGACGATAAAGTCAATGCGATCAGTCAGGTCATCGCGGCCATCTCTGTGGAAATATATAATTAATTTTAAACAACTTTAGGAGGATCACTTTCTCTGGCACTCACTTAAAGGTGACCAGCTTATCGCGCAGCGCCAAGAATCGCGCTCTTACTCCGGCGAAGTCGCCATGAACTTGCCGGAACTTGGCGCTCTCCGCCTCCAGCTGGACGTCGTCCCGCAACAACTTGTCCTCGAGAACGGCGGACTCCACCCAGACGACCATGTTTTTCTCCTGCACCAGCCATTCCACATGCTGAACGAATGGTAGCAGAACCTGCGAGTCCTTCTTCTTGATTACCAGCACGGTGAGTGGTGGCTTGTACCAGGTCAAACGCTGACTGGCTGGATCCTGAATCTGCATCACCATGGCGGAGTTTTTCATAATGCGTCCACATGGTCCGAATTGCTGGAAGAACGACGGAGCATTCAGACTTCTGGTGCGCCTGGAAAGAAACAAGGGAAGATTGTTTTATTATTTTTTATTTCTTTATTTAATGTTTAGTTTATATTAAAGGATTATACTAATGGTACAGGATGTTTACTACTAAATATAGACCTCAAAATACGCGGGTCGGGCGCCACCTGGGTCACCTGTTGCTCCTCAACCTCTGAGATTTGACGTTGCAAGGCCGTTGCCAGCTTTAATTTCGGATGCTGCATATTCTCCTTCGCGTTTAAAGCGGAAATATTTCCAATTTTAAAGAAAACTTTGCGGGTCACGCTCTTTTTGCTTAGTTTTATTGTTATCTTCTGGCTTTTCCTAGCACAACACTGGTCACAAAAATCGAAAACGTGTTGGAATTTTTTGCTGCGAGCGCGGCGGCTGCTCGTTCGAAGGTTACAAAATCACTGACAGGCCAATTTGGTCGAATCGAATACACAAAATAAAGGTATATAACGTATTTATATTTTTGTTTTCATTACAACAACAAGACGGCAGCGGCGGCGGCGGCGGCAGCGCAAATAAACTTGTTGAATCTCAGGTCCAAACAAACAGGAATTGCACATGCTAACCCGCCGAATGGCTGCGAGAAGCAGTCCGGGGGGACGGCGAGGAAGAGAGCCTGCCTGGCCAAGAGAGAGCCGAGAAGCGGAAGAGAGCTTGCTGTTGCTGATGGGAGAGCAAGTGTGGGTATGAGTGCGGGGGTGCCGAGCATCGCTTGCTAACGGCTTTGATTGATGTGCTAATGGGCGATGACTCAGCACAAAGAGGCACAAAGAGAGCGGAAGGTGGACACAGATGAGCAGGGAGAAGAACGGAGAGCAGAGCTTAATGAGCCATAAGTTAGGCTATGCTGAACTGGACCACTGAACCATGGGCATCGTAACAGCAGTAGTACAGTGGGATAGTTGTGTGCATTGAACTTAAAATATTTGTTGACTATTATAGCCTTGAATTCATGTGAATACCCGTTTAATAAATTACTTTTTTAAATTATCTTGAGGAAATAACAATATTATTACTATACAGATAAACCATGCATTTTTATGCCCTTTCTGGGTTTTAAAATTTTAGAAAGAGTCACTTCCGACCCTATAATCTCGATCAACATCTTGATCTACAGACCAGTGAATTTAGCCATGTCCGAAAAATGGCTATATTATATTTATATTTAATTTCATAAGGGGACTTTAAAGTTGTCAAAAATTAAAAAAAAAATTTTTTTAAGTCCAGATTCAGATTTGGTAAACGAATAAATACAGTTATGACAGATTTAAAAATCGACTCCCCTTATTCACCAATTGCAAACTGCAAATCGACTTTCCGAAGTTAGCTTTTTTTCTTTCTTATACCTAAAAAATAGTTTTCATTAAGGCTCCCTTTTAGATTCTGGAAAATTACTATATTTTAGGTTTTTTTCGATTAAATAAATTCTCGTTGTTACACACTGAGTATACTCCTCATGTCTCATTGCTAAAGAGATATTGTTAACCTAAGCCTATTTAGCTACTTCCTTATCTAAAGCTCTTTAAACATTGTTAATCCCTTTTAAAGACACAAGCCCCACCGTACTCACTTAATTTGGTGGCACTGAGTCACGAAAAGACAAAAACCTGGCGAAAGGAGCACTTGGGCGAAAGGGAACCACATACGTACGACAGATGACGCATCTGTTCTGATCTGATGCATGGCAGGAAGATGTGTTGACAGGCGGTGGTCATGATCTCGTGTCGCCATTGATTCGATATGATAATGGAAATGACTTCAAAGGAAATTCAGATTCATTCGTTCACTTACTCGACATGTTCACAGTGAGCTCCCGCTAAGCCAGCAAGCAAACTTCCTCGATCGCCACGGGGAACCAACTGAACTGGGAGCTCGACAAGGGTCCGCGGGCACTTAAATAGCCACCAACTAACTGACTAAATGCCACAGCCAGACAGATATGCATGGGACGTCAGCATGACGGGGCTTTAAATTCGTTAATTCATTGACTTTCTGTAGGCCCGAAGTCCGATTCATTTTCCATTTCCCTCGGGCATTAATGAGGGGTCTACTATATTATCGGTATAATCCATGCAAATGCGGTTTTGAGCCACCTGACCTGCACACCTTTGGATTTCGGCATGCCAAATCGGTCACGAGCGAGCGAGCGAGCGTCTGTCAATCGGCTTTCGTTCCGAATCGAATATTTATTTCAAGATACTCGAACATACTCGCGCATGCACAATATACATATCTACCTGTTGCTTTTGGTTTATGACTGGCGCCAAGCACAAACTGGCACCGATTTCCAACTCAAACCTAGCTGGCGTCCAAAGTTCTCGAGTTCCAAACAAACCGTAAAAATAGTAGTAGCTGGAGAAGAAAAAACCTACAGACATCTCGGATAGCCATAAATTAACAGACGGCGCCGCCGTCGTGGTACCAATAAGAGAGGTGTTAACAAACTCGTTTTTAAGTGGCCAAAAAAATGAATAAACACAACACGCCACAAATGCTGAACTATGCAAAAAGGTCAAGGACTTCGTCTTAATGAGTTTTGAAAACACTTTTTTTTAATCTAAGTACAGGCCACAAGACTCAATTTATTGATAAACAAAACAGCGGTTTGCTCCATCATGCTGATAAAGGAAAAGCAGTTGTGAAATTGATACTAAGTTCGGTTGGTGTGTATATAATTTGCCGATTTGATCTGGGTAAATATAGTGCGCCTAAATGCACACCACGCTTTCCATACCCCTGATAAGCGCCTGTGACAAGGTAAACACTTGATTACAGACACCCCTCCTTATCACCAGAGCATGCCGTGTACAAATGTTCAGCGAGCGAACTAATAACTTTGAGAAACCCGACGCACTAAGGCAAATAGTTGAGCCCAAAATCGATTATTTACAAATGTAAATTAAACTGTTATACCGATTCGGAACCTAAATCTATACGTAGAGAAATAAATATATAGCATTAAAGCTGTATTTTGGATATCCTTAAACTTATTGTTAAGGCTATGAGTTTTTGTTTAATTTAAAATGGAAATAAAGAGCATGTTCGCTCTCTTAAGACAGCTTGCTTTTCGGAAAGATCAGCTTGCTGTTTAGTGACGAACAAGAGAGTTTTGTATACTGGACTTTGAGAGATCTGGGCATAACAATATAATGCTACAAATTCATTAATTAAATATAACTTTTGCTAAAAAGCTCACTAAGAGCTTCTGAGTAACCTCTAAAATTTATAGATCTTTCATCAAATTTTCAAATTCTCTATTTATATTTTTTCCCAGTGTTCTTTATTTTGTTTGTTCAGCTCCTATCCGGATTTGTTAAGCTCTGGTTAGGTTTGCTGCGAGTCGGATTTGTTTAGTTTGAATTACTTACGGCCAGGTTCCGCTCCGTCTGCGCCGTGTCGAGGAATCGAAGTAGCTGTCATCCGTTTCCACCTCTGACTTGATCTGCTGGACTCCCGGATTGCTGGCTAAGTTCTCACTAGCCATGTTCTGATCCCTGGACTTGGTGCTGGCCACATTTGCCTTGCTTTGAGTGATCTTCTGGCGCTTTAGCGGGGCAATGTGTCGCACAAGGAGATCATTGTATTGGGTCTGATGGTGACCAGTGCCGCTCCAGGCTAACTTGTAGCTAAAGCGTTCCTCCAGGCGGTGCTGGTGCAGGGTGGCCAGGTCTATGTCCGACAGACACGTCATTCTAGAGTTCTTTTTGGACACTAATCACTAAATGTCACTGAAGACACACACAATTCACAGGAGATTCGTATTGCTAAAACATTTTCATACTCTGAAATTGGGTTGGGAAATTAGCTGGCATATCATTGCTTGGCATTTCTTGGGGACGACTCGTAAGACCCCACCTTTGAGATGGCCATGAATCGAACGAATTGTAAATAACATTAACCTTGCTCCCCTTTGGCAGAGGTGTTAACGAAGTTAACCAAGTTTTGGGTTACCAAGACGGGGAACGGAAGAATGCCGTACACTTTTTTGTGGGATATAAAAAGGTAACAGCTTTGGCGCGTGGTAAAAGTTGATAAACAAAAACGGTCAGTATTGGGTTTTCTTATAGCCAACCCCAACCGGTTTTTGTTTCTTTTGAAATTTGTGCAAAAATAAATTTGTTATTAGCAATCAAATAGTTTGTTTTGGCTGCTTTTTTTGGTGATTTTGTTTTCTGGCCAACCTAACGGACCGGAGCGTAGTTCCGGCTTTGAAGCAAAAGCCATCGCAAGAAAATAAAAGCGGGGCAGAAAGGCGCGGGACGAGGCTTGCTAATATGCGTCATTGGACAGCTTCCGTCGACGGACTTGGCCAACTTTTATCGTCTGCCAGAGCCCCGTAACGATGTCAAGTATAAGTCAATTGGCCAAAAAGCATTGGCACGAAACAACGCTCGGATGAACAAAACGCAGTTAGCTTTATAACGAGAAATACAATTAAATACAAATTTTCTTGATCTCTTTGTCTTTGCAGCTCCGTTGGTCAACAACCTCTTAATGAGCCAAAAAGGAACAAAACCAAAAGCATCCACTTAGACTACAATTAACCAGTCGGTCTGCAGGCAACCGAGCATAACAGTATCGCCGGGTATTAATCTAGAAATCGTGACCTGTGTGCGCAATGAGCTTGAAAATCTCGATCGTTTTCGGTTTCTTTCCGAGAGTGCCTCATCAACAGTTCATTAACAGAGGTCGCTTGGCGTATTATTGAGACCTGATAAGAGGGAGGAACTTGACAGAAAGACTAAGTGGAATTTCTTACTTAGAAAAGTATGAAATATAAATATGGCAAACGGAGTATCCTATTAGCGGAGTTCTTCCTTAGTAACTGAAGTTTCTACGAGAATTTCCACTTCAATTAAGTAAAACACGTACCCTCATATAACTAATTGCCTTCAAATATCACAATTTACAAAGCTTTCCGGTGATTATAATGCAATTTATCAATCATTACATCGACTACATGGCTTCTAATTGAAATTCCAGTTAAATGTATTGCGTAACAAGAATAATAACAATAAAAACAATCTATACTCTCCACCGATCGTGTGGCTTCTCTGTCTTCTATTTTTACCGACATCAGGAAGCAACAAGTACAAGTCATTGGAAATGTTCCTGTAAAATAAACAAAGGAAGGCACAGGCTCAGCCCCACATCACGACCCCCCAATCAGCAGTGCCCCGTAGCAATCGGACTATGACAATAGACGAGACGAGTGCATAAAGCGAATTTTAAATTACACAAGGCACAAAGACACATGAAATAATAAATTAATGACAGCCACAAATGAATAAATCAATTAACAGACGAAATGCGCAGTGCTGCCAGCCACTAAGTTTAGTGATTATCATTGGCTGGATCGGTTCGAAAAGTAAACCCACGGATCGGTGGAACCACCACCTGGGCGCAACGTGCCGGCATGTCGTTGGCGAGCCCGTGTTGGCAGTGATATAATTCAAATGACGCCTTTCGTCAACATTTCAAAGGTACTAAAGTGGCAACTGCAGCTATTACTGTCGTATGCACTTGTAGGAGTCCAACCTCCAATTGTCATTAAACGCTGTTTAATTCTAGGGTTCTGTTATTGTACGGGTATAACTATATACTTTGTGAATATATATATATTTTTTTAATTTCATATATTATCGGCTGCCTGTTTGTCTATCTATTGATAAGAAGGATCTGTGACGTTGGGTAAATATGAATTATATAGAAGCTTTAATCACTTGTGGAATATGTAGAAGCACGAGTTACAAAGTGTTCTTAAAAAAATGAATTGTTTTGATAAATTAAAATAAAGCAAAGTATTAATGGGTATAACTACCAGATAAATTCTAGCACAAACAGTTTACCCTTTCAATCATGATTACTGAATTAATTAACCCTTTTTGGGTTTATCTTTAGCGGACTATATAAGGGTTTTTTGAGTGAGTCAATGCAAAGGCTATGGAATACTAGAAGCACTTGTTATATGTATTTTTAAATCGATTGATATCTAGAACCCAAAACTAACTGCATTTAGTGGTAGTTAAGGAAGACCAGACATGGTTTAGTTCCACTTAAACAAATTCAACGGTAATTCCACAATTTGTTGCAAGTGCTCGACACGGCAGGCGATTGACGGATTGATAGCTACCTAGATGGTTAGATGGAGGGGTGACCATTCAAGGAAATCGAAAGTGGGCTGGGGGCCAGACCCCAGAAATGCCAAGTCATGTCTGCGTTGGAAAAGCGCCAAGCGGCGCCAGTAGCATGGCCACTGGACAGGCAAGGCAACAAAGTACTCTAATTACACGTTATATAATCTGTTTTGTTTTCGTTTTAGCACAAAACGCTAACCAAGGCGAAACTTCCAGCTCCAGAAGCAGCAACAACAGCAACTGTAACAGCGGATTTAACTTTAAATTTAAACTGACCAGCGATCGGCGATCAGCAACAGGTGAACGAACGAATCGAATCGAATCGAAACAAAACGAAACCGCTCGGCGATCGGCAAAGGGAACGGGATGGAGTAAGGGGGGCAGAGAGCGCGAACACGACTGTGCTGTCCGGTGATCATGCGATAACTGAGCTGGGACGCCAGAAAGGTGATTAGCTTGACGATTTGTGTGCGATTCCGATTCAAAAATAAAAGTATGCAGGTGTCGAGCGACTGTAAACAATAAACGGCTGTCGCTTGGCTTTTTAACGCCACTTTTAGCGTTTCTTGCCGGGCATCTCTGATCGTAAACAGCTGAGCGAAGCCACGCGTCGCGATCGCATAAGGAGAGAGCGGAGACGTAAACAGAGCGGCTTTTATCAACAGGTGGTTCTCTCCGCAATCACTGTTATGTAAACAATGTAATGATTAATTGCTTAAATTGATTTTAACAAAGAGATTAATGATTTATGACCCAAGCCGAGTGCTGAGAGCTATAAATTAATTAACAGAGTCATAAAAGTCTGGGCTCCTAACAAGGGCTTATTCTAATAAAAAATTCAATGAATGGATTCCCCACAGTGTACGCCGCCATTTACTGAACGAAATCGATAATCTGAGCCTCTACTTTGATACACATTTGGCACACGTGTTAACAGGTTTGTTTTGGACAGAAAACACAACACATGTGCAGGCCACTTGAAAGAAGAGAAGAGTACAGAATTTGCCCTATTCTAATTGATTGCCAGCAAAATGATAATGGGATACATTTCGTTTGTTGTTTTTCACAACAGTGATGGCAAACTATTTCAAAGGTTTATGCTGTTCCCCTAACTTAATAAAAATAATTGTAATCTAATAAAAAGGATCAGAGAAAAGCTTAGAAATGTTACAGCTAATTATGACGAGCTGGTAAAACAGCTGATGAATCTAAATAGCCAGTTTTAGCGGAAATCAGTTGGCCAACACCACTTACCACCACCAACGCATTTCCATGTCATCGCCAGCAGTCCCGTTATTTATGCCAGGACCCGGGGCCGAAGATGCTGCAGCACTGCTTTGCCGACAACTGTTTACGTGGAGCAGCTGATTGTCATGGTCATCGTAGTAGGATCCATTGGACATGCAGCCAGAGGACGAGGTGGCGGCGGAGGAGCCGCTGGCCTTTGGAACCTTTTGGGCGGGCGAGGGGGTGGCGGCCAAAGCGTTGTTGTACGCGGACGTCATTGTGGTCACTTCTGCTCCGTGAGCGTGCGTGTGTGTGTCTGCCTGCGCACCTGTCAGCGTGTGTGTGTGTGAAGTGGGTGAGCGGAGTGATGTTGGCCTAGTTTTGACCCACAAGCGCGATGCACTAGCCTCGCACGCTGGCCAATTGCCCGGATTCACAAAAACGCGGACTAGCTGCTAATTTGCGATTTTAAGAACGCAAGTTCCAATGGGTCCATGTTATTTGTTTTTTCTTGCACCTTTACGCGTCAGTGTGACCGACAGGCGCTTTGTAGTAAATACACAATCTAGCAGGTAGTACAAATATCTGCACTAAATGGTCACACTGATTTGACAGTGCGCGAACGTTAAAATAACTTTTTCAAGTCCAAAAATGTTTTAAATGTAAAAAGGGAGTATTAAGAGGAAGATTTCCTTAATTTAAGACTTTTATGACAAACCTACAAATCAATTTTTTAGACTAAGTTGCACAGTGGTAAAGATAAACTTAATGAAATATATTACAGTGCAGAACCTCGAAAACTTCTTGAATATATTAAAAAAGCCAAGTTCAAAGAAAAACTTTTTATTTTTCTTACCGAAATTGAGTACGTTTTTCCAGCAAACTGATAGGCAGAGCTTTTCTCAGTGGAGCTGGCGAGCTGCCGGGCGTTGAGGCCTCTTCGTCGACGATTTGTTGCGCCCGCTGCATATCTTCTGGATTCATTTCTATTTCTGATTTAAAATTCCCACTGCAATTAAAATCACAACCGAACGCTGGCAACGATCGTCGTCAACTACTCTGCGAGGCTTTATGCATTTCACACGACCAGAGATCGGCACGCACCGCAACACACCTGTTGCCAGCACACTCGCACAGCAAACACACAACGCAAAAAACATTGCGCACACCTTGAATTCGGCTGGCAAAAAAGGCAAAAAATCTCGCATTGCCAGCAAACACGATCGAAGCGAACGAACAATGGCAGCACAAGATCTTTGCCGTGTAATGAACACGGCTTGTACGCCTGAGGGCGCAAACAAAGTCTCGAAGCCTCAGCCTTAGCTCCACTTTCGATTCGCACCCAAATCGATGCAAACTAATATTTCCAAGTGCGTGGCGTGGCAACAGCAGCGGAGACCAAATCCAAAGGCAGCCGCGAGGTGAGCAACATGCGGCAACAAGTGGCCACGGGAGGAGGAGTGGGGCTCCAAAACCAGTCTAAATACGAAACACTTACTGTCTATAAATGCAAGGTGTGTTGTTTATGTGAAATGTACAAGGCAATGTTCTCTATCACACAATATTCAATCAGTTTGAAGCAAGCAGCATTAACCTACAGAAGAACATGAAAGCGTCGTAAAGGTTTACTTGGTGAAATTATATTAAAACAATTTAATAGTTGTAATTTTACAATTTACGGTTGCCAGAACTTTACAATAAAGGTGTGTTTTATAACCTTTAAATATGGTCAAAGCGCATGGCTTTGAGATTGTAAAAAGAATTGGGTAATATTTAATTAAGAGAGTAATGTGCCATATAGTAGTTAACATTCCTATATTATTGCAAAGATCTTTGAATATGTTCAAGTGTTGTGGTGTTTACATAATTCAAACGTTCAGGCCTAAGTAAGCCAAGCAAGTTTTTCTTGCTGAAATTTACATTATTTTCTCATGTTTTTAATTAATAAATATATCTGATATCTTTAAAAATAGTTTTCTTTGTGCTTCAATCATTTGTTTGGAAAAACTCTTACACTTGGAATATATTCGAGCTCTTTTTAACAAACTAGATTAAAAGGCTATTTGCAGACAGGACTAAGAACTAGCACTAAAAGCCCTAATCTAAGCTACCAATACGATTACCAACAGAGACTTACGCTCTACTACACATCATACAATTTCATGTTCTCGATCTCGTCCAGCGTGTCCTCCGATCCGGATGCGGTGAGATCCGACAGCTCGTCGAGGCACTTCTGCCGCTTACGCACATTCCAGTGCAGGCCGTCGGCGAGGGAGGCGAACCAATCGGATATCTGGTCCTGGGCACAGATGCAGGGAACGGGATAAATTGAGGTGGTCACTCGGAGGCTATCGCCGTGGAAGAGCTCCTGTCGGTTGCGACCATCGAAACTGACCCACGATGTGTTGCGGCTTTCGGGGGAGACAGAGATCTGCAAAAGTAAGTACAAATTAGTTTGTACTTGGAAAGCAGACCTACTATATCTTACCTTTAGTTCCACTCCCGCAGGCACTACGATGGGCCTGAAGCTCAGGGAATGCGGACAAATGGGCGTCACCATAATGGCCGGCACGGAGGGATGGACCATGGAAGCACCGGCTGCTGCCGCATACGCTGTGCTGCCCGTAGGCGTCGATACTATCAAGCCGTCGCCCTGCACCGAGGTGATGTACTTGCCATCGAGGAACAAATCGATATTGCTTAGATACGGCGAGGGACCTCGATCAATCACCACCTCGTTCAGCACTAGGATGCTGTTGGCTACAGGTCTTGCATCTGCATCTGCTGGGTCCAGTTCCTGGGCCTTGGCTTCGTGCTTCCTTTCGCCTCTACGATGCATCACACAGCGCAGACGACTACGCAGTGTGAGGGCAGCATGTCCCTCGAGGACACTCGTGAGCTGCTCCTGGAAGTTGTCGAATCGGAAAGGTGTAAGAAAGCCCAAGGAACCGAGATGGAAAGCCATCACCGGCGGCACCGATAGCTGGAAGAGTAGGGAGGCATACAACAGAGTACCATCGCCACCAAGGCAGACAATGAAGTCGATGCGATCAGTCAGGTCATCGCGGCCATCTCTGGAGAATAGGGAACAGAGAGTCAGCAATTTTTCATATATTTTAGGTAATAAAAACTGACTTGAACGTCACCAGCATATTTCGTATGGCCTTAAAGCGCACATCTTCGTTGAGCTGGGCATCCTCCAGCACCGCCGATTCCACCCACACCACCATGTTCTTCTCCTGGACCAGCCAGTCCACCAGTTGGACGAATGGTGCCAGCACAGAGGCGTCGCTCACCTTCTTGATTACTAGGACAGTGAGTGGAGGCTTGTACCAAGTGAGACGCTGACTGGCCGGATCCTGGATCTGCATGACCATGGCGGAGTTCTTCATGATACGGCCACAAGGCCCGAATTGCTGGACAGGCGAGGGGGCATTGAGGCTGCGAGTGCGCCTAGAAAGGAGAGAAAATGTTGAAAATTAAAGAGGGAAAAAATAAGAGTTACTAATCACTTAATATAGTCCCAGACCTCAGTACATGTTTGCTTTTAGCCTTTACAACTGGATTCTCCTCTTTAATGATGTTATTATTGCAATCACTCAAATCCTCCCACTTTACATTGTTAAACTCCTCTATGCTCAAGGAGCTGTGCAGCGGAAATTGAGCAACCGCCGGCGATTGAGCGGGTCGCAAAGGAAACATTGTTAAATGTATTTTCAAGGTTCACTAGAAGGTTTCCCTAAAAATAGGTGTGCTTTCTCTGCGTTATCAAGTTTCAGACTAACTTCAGAGAACTGTAAATCATCTTCATCTGCAAATGGCGACTGGGGAATAAGGAGAAGAGCATGTAAGAGATCGAATATGCATCGATTTCAAGGGAATCGAATTGATCGTCTTCTTTTCCTGCTTGCATTCGTACACTGAGAAGAAATATTTGTAGGCAACAAATAGGCTGTGATTTTAATTTTGAAACCACTAAAATAAAATATTTATAACCATAAAACTATCCTTAAGGTATATAAAATGTGTATTAAATAATAGGTTTCTTAAATCAATTTTTTCATATTTTTTTGCAGTGCATTTTGAAGCGCAGCCTTCGTATTTAAATTACAGATTCCCACCAAGCTTATCTATAGGATAACACTTCCAGCTGGTTGTCACTTACGGCCAGGTGCCGGAGCGTCGGCGTTGCATACCTGCCGCCAAGCCATTGCCATCGGTACTACTATCTCGATCCAAGCAATTTCCATTGAAGTCCCTCTGGCGGAGCTTCTTCTGCAGATTTCGCTCCAAACAGAGACGAGTAATGGGACTGAAGCCGTCATGCTGATGGTAATGATGGTGATGCTGATGGTACAGATGATCGCTGTTGGGCAATCCGTAGTGCCAGCGCTGCTCCAGACGATTCTCGTGCAAGGTGGCCAAGTCGATGTCCGACAGGCAGGCCATTTTTAGTTCGAAAAACGTCAAGAAAACGGTTGGGAAACAAACGTTGATTTGCTCTGCCTCAACTATTTACAATTGACTTTTTTGAATGCCGTCAGTCCACATTGTTGTTCGTTCGGGAAAAAGGGACCAAGGTTAGTTTTGTTTTCACAATAAATTTCGAAATATTGCTTTTAAAAATAAAACACGCCCACGCACTTTTGATCCATCGACCAAAACAAAAAAACGAGCCCAGAAATGTCTCAGCGAAAAAGAGAAAGTGATTTTATATTGGTATTGCAGTATTGCAGTCTTGTCGAAATGCATTAAGCCGATGGCGACGGCGTCCTAAAGGGCATTCGCAGACTTTTTACACCGCGGAGTTTCCACTTGATTACTTCGGACAGCTGGCCGGAAAATTAGAAAATTAATGGCCATAAACCGACGCAACGGAGGGCCCTGAAAACTGTCAACCGGGCGATCGCGTGTGCGAGCAACAACTGAGCAACGGCCAACCCGAGTTGACAAGGTTTCGACTTGGTCCGAAAGCGGACTGCGTTTTTTTTATTTTTTACTCTTTACTCTGCCTGCAGTTAACAGACACTACAGATTTCCAGAGCCCATATATAACGTGGCATATGCCTTTCGGCAGCGCAGGCGCGAAGGCCTTGGCGCTCAATTAACAGTTAAATTGATAACAGCGATGCTATCGGAGCGAATCAATTGCCAAAATTGGAACAATCGATTGATCAAAGTCTATTCGGCTTTGCCTTTCAATTTCTTTTGTTTTATTTGAATCTGAATCAAAACAAACCCACTTGCTGGAGGTAGCTGAGACGATGAGAGATCGGGTTCAAGATGGTGCATTCAACTCAGATAAGAGAAGACGCATGGCATGTGTAGGCAACTAAGGCTAAGGTCAAGACAATGGGCCTGGGGCGGCTATTATTGCGAGTGTTTGAATCAAATATTTTTAAAGCCTTCAAATATAGTCTTTCTTAATCAATAGTTAAACTATTACTTGTATGGTTGCAAAAAGACCCCTAGATGCCATTCAGGTTCAATATCTTCATATTATATATCTCACTCAAGTGATAAAAGCAAGCTTACCAGTAATAAAGTTAGAAAAGTCTGCTATTCGTGTACCCTGAGCTGTATGTTTCTAAGTAAATAAGTTACACGAGCAGAGGGACGAGGCAAAGGTGTAAACTGTAATGCAGATACGGGCAGGTGATGAGACCTTACCACCACCAGCTGCTGCTCATCAGGTCGCCGCCACCCAATCCCGGCGCAGAGGTGGACGCCGCCGCCGCTCCTTCCACTGCTCCAGGGGCGGCATGCAACAGATTCCCCTCTTCCTCGACGGCGTCCTTTTCGCTGCAAGGAAACGTTTGGCCATCCGAATTGTCCCTGACGACCGGGGTGGGCATCTTTCTCGGGCAAAGATTAATACTCGAAAAGATTAACGCCACATTTGTGCCCAAGCGGCTGGCTGTCACTTTGTTTCAGCACCGAAATTTTATTACATATTGCATTTAAACAAAATTATTGCAAAAAGCTGCTTAACTGTGTGACCGCAGCTTGACCTTAAAAAGATACCAGCAATATCGGATGCAGTACACATTTTTCTTTAAAGGTCCTCAAGTGATTCTATATGAATATAGTATCGATACCGCTACTATCGATAACTGGGCACCTTTGCGGCGCCAACTTTTAAGCAGAGGCAATTATTTCACAGGCCTCGTCATTCACAAAAGCATTCGTCATTCATGATTATTTTCAACAAAAAACAGATTACGCATGCAAATTAGGACGGCACGTGAAAACAATGTTTATTTTTAGCTAAATCTATATACGTAAACGCTTAAAATCGCAAACAAATGTGTTTGTGTTTATATTTAAGCCTCAAACAAAACAAACACTACAAAAGCTTATACATTTTAAAATTGAAGTAATAATTAGGGTTTTACAAACTTTAAATTTACGAAGGTTCTACCTCTTTTTGATATATTATGTTAGTATGATTCTATTCGGGATGGGGTAGAAACTCTGTGACCTACAGTCCTCCATAGAAATAAATACTAAGACCGAAAAGATTTGCCTATCTTTTAAGACGTAAAAAAAATTACAAGGAAAGTGATCTATGTTTTTCTTTCCTTTTCTTTTATGGAAGCTGCCCCTGGGCAACTCTGAGCGCGCTTAAGGCTCTATCCTTGCCCTTGCCACGTCGTGATGATGTATTTTTTTTGGGTGTTTCTGATTACTCCAACAAAACTTAAAATTTTCGAGCTTGTATACATACATATATGTAGGTATATGTATTGATTGCAAGCCACGGCACTATATAAGAATGTACTAACTCACCGAAACTGTTTCCGTCTCTCGCTCAAATCCAGGACCCGCCTCAACGGTCGCGGTGAGTTGCCCGGCGTTGTGACAGCAGTTGCTCCTCCATCGTTTTCCTCCTCCAAGGAGCTAGATACCGAATTCGCCACCATTTGGCGGGCCAGTTGAAGATCCTCCTCGCGCATTTTTTGGATTGCTGGATTACTGGAGTTCGGATAAACTGCTAAAGCCGAGATTTAACGGCGATCAGCAACCTCGCTGTTCCGGTGTCGAGATCCAACTAAGTGACTGCTCATGGCTGGTTTTCCAAAATATATACAATGCATGCGCATATGTAATACTCGCTCGCTCGAGAGAAGAGAGAAGTTGTTGAATAGATATAGACGCTGCCCGCCGCAGCCCCACTGGTACTCGTACTTTGAATTCATTAGGCGCCTCCCGATATTTACATTTCCATAGCAGAGACTTTTTTCGAGCGAGCGATCTATATTTTGACGGCCCCCGGGGCGTGGCTGATCGATTTATTAGCTATGCGTGGATTAATTGCCGGCGGCAAGGTGTGGGAAGTAGAGCCTGGACCGCTGTTCTTAATAATATATGTCCGAAGGTAACGCTATGAAAATAGGCCTTTTGCATCCATAAATGCTGATTAGATCGTTTGATTTTCAAGTGGGCTTGGCCGATGTGGATCCATTTAAATATATTTTCTACTTCGGCTTTTCGTTTGTCATTGAATCTATGATATATGTATATATATTTTAGCTGGCTGCTAACAGGAATGTTGAGAATCCTTTGTAAACTTTTGGTAACGGTTGACACAGAGGTAAACTGCTGGAAGTAGACACGGTTACCATGCGTGCAACTGGAATACGCCAACTCATGTACTGCTCATTTCACAATAATTTAAATTAAGTTTATTTAAATTAAGTTTATTCAAATTATTTGTTGACCTATGTCTGATATTTAATTCTTAGGAACTGCTCTGCCTGAACCGATTTGTAAAGTATTTTAAGAAATGTCCTCTTTCTATTTTCACGAAGTTAAGCAGAAATTTTGATAGCACTATCACACTCAAAATTTAGAACTGATAAAGCTCACAGACTGGTATAAATAGAACCGAATTCTCTGTCTCAGCATCGTCCTTTCAGTATCTTTATCGAGCTAAAGATGTCTCCGAAATTTGCTCCTGTCCTGGGACTCGTCTATGCAGACTCCAGGCAGCAGCAGCGGAACCAGCAACGGAACCCGCAACGAAACCAGACGCAGCAGCTGCACAAAGGAACCATAAATGTAAGTGTTTTTTTATAACCCCGTAAGAATAATATTTTAATTGTTTTTTTTTTACTCAAAGTCGAAACGTCGGTATCTCCCTTAGAACCCAAATACAGATGGCCCAATGCAAGGCCCTGACAACTATGAGGACTATGAATCGGTAGAGGATAACCCCTCAACGAAAAAACCACTTGCCACTTTTAATCGAGACAACAAACGTCCCAACTATTAATTTAAAAATAAATAAGTTGAGATTCTGTAAATTTTCTGAAAGTTATTTTATTTGTTAAAACGAAAAATTAATAAATAAACAATGAATCCATCATTTGAAATACGTGTAGTTATATATTTACATTTTTTATTAAGTTTTTTAATCGAACGCAATAGATCTATAAAGATAAAACATATATAGATATCATAAAATATATTTTTCTTTTATTGTCGAGCATGAAATTATACAAAAAGTAGCCCAAAAAATATATACTTTTAAATAATCAGAAATATTTGAAACGCTCTGATAAGCTAACATAAAATTTTTTCTCTTAAAATAAGGCGTTGTAAATATTTTTTATTTTAATTTAACCGCGACAAAAAACATAATTTAAGCTTTATACTTTAACTGTGCTTGATTTTATGACAATTTTCTATTAAATTTAGAAATAAAAAACTAATTCAGGAATGTTGGTTCGCGTTAAATTTCCATATAAATTCCAAAAATATTATTTCATTTAATTTTGTAATATTGCTTTATTGTTGTTTTATTTGTCGATTTATATATCAAATATCACTACAATATTTTGCAAATACGTAGAACTTTTACATATTTTTAGATGTGTTTTTTTTTCAAAATCTATACCATTTTTATTTTACAGTTCTGGCAGCACTAGTTAAGATTGAAACAAGTTGGCAGGCCTGCCTCTTGTTCCAGCGTGGTTGTGCAAAAAAATTTGGTCGAACCTAATTTCTAGTTTTGAGTCAATAAATTCCCGTATACCGCCCAAATATGCCACCAAAAAAGGCACCGGCTGGTCCCAGCAAGAAGACCGAGCAGAAAAAGAAGGAGAAAGTCATTGAGGTAGGCTGGGCAAACCGTGAAAGTGGCAGTGTATCGGCATCCCGGCTGCCTCCACATTATTCCTGTGATGTGGACAGACCGAAACCCGATCAGTGATAAATCAACATGTATGTACATATGTGTATGTATTTGCATCGGCAGGACAAGACCTTCGGACTGAAGAACAAGAAGGGCAACAAGCAGCAGAAGTTCATCCAGCAGGTGCAGAAACAGGTACAGGCTGGCGGCCACCATCCGCGGCAGGATGGCGATAAGCGCAAGGAGGAGAAGGAGAAGAAACTGGCTGACCAGCGTGAGATGGCCATGATCTTCAAGCCAGTGCAGACGCAGAAGGTGGAGAAGGGCACCGACCCCAAGTCGGTGGTGTGTGCCTTCTTCAAGCAGGGAATCTGCACCAAGGGTGACAAGTGCAAGTTCTCCCACGACCTGTCCCAGGAGAACAAAGTGGAGAAGCGCTCCATCTACGTTGACATGCGCGACAACGAGGAGGACTCGATGGCCAACTGGGACGATGCGAAGCTGAAGGAGGTGGTCGACAAGAAGAGCTCTGGCGAGAAGCAGCGCCCCACCACGGATATTGTGGGTTTCATTAGGCTGAAGCCGCCTGGTTTTCAATTCCCTACTAAGGGTTCTCTTTCTATTGTAGATCTGCAAGTTCTTCTTAGAGGCCGTGGAGAAGTCCAAGTACGGCTGGTTCTGGGAGTGTCCCAACGGCGAGAAATGCATCTACCGACACGCCCTGCCGCCGGGCTATGTTCTGAAGCGTGACAAGAAGAAGGAGGAAAAGCCCACGGAAATATCGCTGGTCGATCTAATCGAGAAGGAGCGTGCCGCCCTTGGACCCAACCAGACCCGCGTAACCCTCGAGTCCTTCCTCGCCTGGAAGAAGCGCAAGCTGTCGGAGAAGAAGGCCAAGCTGATCGCCGAAGAGGAGCGCAAGAAGAATGACTTTAGCAAGGGCAAACAATTTGGCATCTCGGGTCGCGAGATGTTCAGCTTCAATCCCGACCTGGTCGACGACGGGCCAATGGAGGACGGCGACGCTGCCTTCGACATTTACAAGCGCGAGGACGACGACGACGACAATGCCGTGGAATTCAAGGAACTCGACCTGGCCGCCCTCTCATTGGCTGCCAAGGAAGTGGACGGCTCCGGCACCATTGCATCAACCACCCGTCTATTGGATCAGGCCACAGAAGCAGCCAAAACTGCCGCAGCCGAGGAAGCAGCGGCTGGCGAGGGCCCCTCATCGTCTGAACCCGCCAACGATGCTGCACCAATCAACAAGGATTTATTTGTTGATCTGGCCGGCGAACTGGATGACTTGGATCTGGAAGATGAAGATGATGATTAGTCTCTTGTGTAGTTTGTTTTAAATGAGTTCATGAACTGATTTCTGCCTTTAGCTACCCCATCAATCAATAAAGTTGTGGCTTTCAATTGTTGCATTTCTGGAAATTGCGTTTTACGAACTGAAAACTGAGTCCACAAGACCATTTTATTTAATATTTTGTATTTTACTCAATTAATTTTTTTATCACCAAAAACCGGCCGGCAAAACTCCCACTGCCTGGGGAATCTGGCGCTCGCGCAGGAACTTGGCCAGAAGCATCTCTAGCCGTGTCTTCGGCCCGCCCTCATCGTATACTGCCAGCTGGGGCAAGTAATGGTTCTGGATAAAGAGGAGCAGCTTCAGAAATTGCTTGCCATATGTGCGCCAGAGCTCGAAGCCGAGCGTCTGAAGAATTTCCATGATCAACGTGGCACTGACGTCGGGCAGCGGCTTGACATGCACCACATGGGCCAGCCATCGCCAGCCCTCTTCTAGCCCGAAGCAGCGTTCGGGACCATCAGCTTTGCGTCCTGGAGTTATAATGACGGCGGCATAAAGGCGGGCAATTCCCGTTTGGCGCTTTAAATAGTTGTCGGGTTTCTCTAGTTCATTGTTGTCCGACAGACGGTAGCCAATCGTCTTGAGGTACGCCTCCGGAGTCTGTCCAGGCAGCTGGGGAATCACATAGGGCACCAGAAATGGCGACTCCTTATACATATACGCCAGAAATACCTTTCCGAAATCGGGCATAAGCTTCCAAAAGGTGGCAATGACCGCAGCAAAGGGGAACGCAGCCTGCGGGTTGCTGGAGATCGCGGTCTCCGTTTGGCTAACGAATTTCTTGGCCATAAGCAGCATGCAGTAGTCTCGGGCTAACGGATGGTCATTGATAGTTATGGAGGCTCCATTGAGCACCTTGACGGGTTGTCCGGCGAAGAAGTTGTATAGTTTTTCGAAGTTGTTTGACAAATGCTGCGGGCTGACCGCCGAAATGGCGTTCAGGGGCAAATTGATGGCTCTCTGGCAGCCCGTGCGGTACTGCTTCAGTGACTCCTCCGTCTGCAGAGGCTTAACAGAGTCCACCTTTCCCTGGTACAGTGCAATAACCTCGTTGTAGAACTGCAGGCGATCTGGGTGGACGTTCGTCGTTGTACTTTCGGACGAAGCAACAGCAAGAGCCGGTGCAGGAGTAGGAGCCGCCGCTGGAGTAGGGGGTGCGTCAACCTTCTCCTTGGCTGCTTGCTTTTGACGCGCCTCCATCTCTTCTTTTTCCTGGTGCTGGCGCCGCTTCTCTTCCTCCAGCTGCTGTTGACGCTCTTCCTCCAGCTTCTTGGCTGCCTCAAGCTTTAGCTGCTGCTGAATTAGCTGTGAAAACTCCGCCAGCTGCTGGATGATATCTTGTTCAACTTGTTGTAGACTCTTGCAGCACTGCTCCGCTTTAATAAGGGAGCGAAGGAACTCCCCCTGCTCCATCTTGCCTGCTGCCACGGTGCTGACCAACTGATCGAACTGCTGCCCCAGCTCCTTGAGCTGTTTGTTGTGCTCGGAACACACCTGTACTGTCTCCCTGTCCAGAGAGAGCAGCAGCTTTGCGATGCCCTCATATTTTTTCCTGAAACGTTGCTGGCACCGAGACACGCCTTCAACAGCTAGCTTGTGCAGCTTGCTGTCTGTTTTATGATGCATTTCCAATTGCTCTCGTTGCTGTGCCTCCAGCTGCGCCTGGGTGAGCTTCTCCGCCTCCTCGATAAGCAGATTGTTTCTTCTCTCGCGCAAGGCTTTCTGGTCCAGCTGTTCGCTGTTACGTTCCTCCTCCCTCTGCAGAGATTCGAGCTTGAGCCGGAAGGCTTCCTGACGCTCTTTGAGCGCATTTAGCTGCAGGCGGACGCTCTTCTTCGCTTCGTCCGCCAGCTCCCGCTTGACTATGCTGGCATTAATGGCGTCTGCGTCGGAAAAGCAGGGTACACTGGGCTCTGTGACGACTCGCACGGGAATGTGCGGGACACTGCTCTCCAGCTTAACAGGTGGTTCCTCAGCTTTCCGTGGATTCGATGTTCTACCCGCCTCCCACAGCGGATCCCGGTCCTCGCCGAGAGTCCGTCCCGTGCAAGTACTGGAAGCCAGAGCCGCGTGCTGCAGCACCGTTTCCATATTCAGACGGTCGTCAACACTCTGAAATGTTAATTGAATGTAAGAAATGTGTAAATGTTGAGGATTTTTTTTACCATTTCGCTTTGTTTGTGCCAAATATAAATAAAAATAAATAAATTGTTCAGGCGCGGTAGAGCAATTAGTGGTGGGACTATCGTTATAGCTTCATACTATCGCGATAGTAAAAAGAAAACACTCGTTATTTTTTTTGTACAAAAATAATTTGAGTTATAAATAACATTATAAACAAGAAGTACAACAAGTTTAAATAAATTTGGAATTGTAATAGTTGTAAAATTAAATAGCACCTAAAATGTTTTGTTACGAACTCTAAACATTTGAATTAAGCGATATATTATAGTATTGAAGATTACAAACGATTTATTTGTTTAAATTAATTGTTTGTAGTACAGAAACCTTGATTCGGTTCCCCATATTGAACAATTTATTTACAAGCCATATAGTGTGTTTTAATTATATACCGAAGCATAATTCGCAGTAATACACAAAACAGAGTTAACAAATACAAGTAGAAAGCTAGAAAAACTTGACGCCGTGGCTGCCGTCCATTTCGATCAGCTCACACCGGCCCTTCTCCTCCAGCAATCGCAACGCACTCAGCAACACTGCCTCATCCACGCCATGGAAATCCAGCTGGCTAGTGTTCTCCCCTGAGGCGATCTCGTATAACGTGCAGATGGTGTTCGTCTGGCCCGTCTCCTGCACCCAGTCATACACCATGTTCCCGTAATCTTCGAGGGTGTGCCAGTAAACCTGCCACTCCTGGCGCCGCTTGTCCAGCGGATTGGCATGACCACTGCGCTCCAGCTCCCCCAGGATCGCCAGGACGAGTTCCGGCGACAGCCGGCGGTTAAGGGATTCGTTGTGGAACAGCGGCGAACTCTGGTCATTGATGCTCAGCGAATACCTATTCGTGTGCTTGAGGTATTTGAGAAAAAGATCCGTCCAGACCTTCAGCTGGCGCTGTCGGGTTTCTTCGTGGGGCTGTAAGCTGAAGCCGGAGATTAGCCAGGGCCCAGCTCGCTTACATCAGTAGTTACTCACGTGAAGAAGGGTGGGAAGGTGTATTCCCAGGGCCACTGGAAATCAGTCATTTTGATCAACTATTCGAAGCAAACATTTGTGATAAAAATTTTATTTAGTATTGCATTAGGAGTGGCCACATGCTGTTCGCGCGAAAATACCAAACACAAAAAGTAGTTGTATGGGCAACTCTGAAAGTCAAGGCTCTTATTAAATTAAGGGGGAAACCCGGGGTATACCGCTGTCTCTCCATGACCAAATCTCTGCTCCCCCAAAACAGCGGATATCCTGTCAGAGGAAAAGTGTTTGAAAAGCAGCCAAACATATCGTTTAATTATATTTTCAATCAATCGTACTTACGAGTTGTACGAGTTGTGAAATGACTCACTCTTATAAATTTGAAAAGCATTTGTGAGCAGTCTTAGGCCCTTCATTCTTTCAGCAGATTTAGACTGCAACTGAGAGACAGAAATATATATCTAACTCAGATCAGAGTGAAAGCTTTACTTTGCGTCCAGACAACATTGAAAAGGTCTCAGATTTCGAGGCATAATAAATTTGAATAAATATTAAATAAACCATTTGATAGCATAGCATAATGACCAATTAAAACAAATTTGAGGAGCAATCCCGAAAAGTTATAACAAACAAAAATTAGTTAATCTCTCTAGCTGAGGGCCTTCTATCCATTCGATCCCATTAAAAGACACTTGTTCCATTTACATTAAAATGCAATCCATTTCTTGTAATTTGTCTTAAATAGAAAAAACTGTGTACATTAACATTTTCCTCGGGCTTTTTCATAAAGTTTGAGAGTTGTTGGGTGACTTGATTTGGGTTTATTTGTATTTCCAATCCGATCCAAATTGGTGAGTGAGGAGCGGAAGGGGATTGCAGTGGCTGGCTTGCATCATCAATATACATTCACATATATGCTAGTATCTGATATATATCTCGTTTAATATAAGTAAAGTACTAGGAGGCGCAACACTATACATTCAATATCTGCTATTCCGTATTCCTTGCCCATACACCAATGCCTGTAGGGGGCTTCCAATCCAATTCCAATTTACACTAATTTGTGTGTTTAGTTTAATGCTGCTGGTGCTTAATTACTAACTATATCCTTTGGGTGCATATCGGTTTTTGCTTCTGCTGTCAGTCAAGTTGTACTTGCTGGGGGGGGGGGAGAGTCTCCTAGGAGACGGCTTGGGTTGGATCAAAGACTTTATAGTAACAGGATGCATAACGTCGATACATTTTAAATGCAATACGCAGGAAATAATTCTTCTGTCGACCAAAATTACGTTCTCTTCGCTTGCACGACAAGCGAAAAAATCTAAAATGACCTAGAGTTATCTCTCCTTTTAATTTTTGAACAAAAGTTTTACAGTCTGAAGCCAGCACAAAAAATGTGAGTTAAACAAGTTGTATGGCATTACTCATCTTGTTATTACACAAATATTTTTGGTTGGACTGTATGTACGACATATAGTAGTGTATATGGTAATCATCTTTTGGTTTTGCACTTTATTTTTTATTTGGTTTTTGTACACATGCGTGAAATTCTAGAAAGAATGCCATACGGGGGTTAGGGCAAGGTGTGACTTGATAGTACAGTTGAGTGTGTTGTTAGCTGGCTAGTGTTGTTCTTTAAGAGTTTACAGTTAGTTCCTAGTTAACAAGTGAGGTTTGGTTGAAATCTTTCATTGCTATATAGGTATTTTTCCGTAGGTATGCAGCTCTATCGTTTGGTGCCTGCCATGCAATTTCCAAGACATTTACATAGCTTTAAATTTATTAATTCTTTAGTTATATCTGTATAAATAATAAAGCATTCCAATCAGAATAATCAGTTTCTTCAAAAAATATAATATAAATGCCCCTATCTGTGTGCTTAAAGCATCAATATTTTGATGAAAATGTACACTTCAAATGCCTCGCTCTGGATCGCTTACAAAACATAAAAGAAATGGCATTAGCCACATATTCATGGATGGCTTCATCGAATGAATGGTCTTTACACTTGCCTCTTAGTCAGTTTCAGTTGGAAGGAATTTTTGGTTCAGAGAGGTGTGTGAGTGTAAATCGGCAGTTGGATAGCAAAAACAAAATCACAAAAAGTATTGGTTTGACGGGGGTTTCTTCTTAACTTCTCTTTTGGTTTATGAAACACGAAACAAATCTTAAGCTTTATCTTACGAGCGTAATCAGCGAAAATCAAAAACAATTGATTCCTTACAAAATACATAAAACATAATTCGCCTGCATTCCATATACAAATACATATATATATCCATCATGTACATACAGTTCTCGCATATATCTTATACATATACACTCAAATATATAGTATATATACTTGATTCTTGCTTGTTCTTTAAATTATTATTAAGTTTTTAAAAATGGCATGTGGTGACATGTATTACAATACACATTATACATATATATGGTACATACATTTATATTTAATATCGATTTCCGAGTTGGTATAAAATAATGCATGCAAGTCGAGCGAAGGACCCGATCGCACATCCCTTATATTTTGGTTAAGCTTGCATTGCTCTCTCTGCTGCGTGTTGTTGTTGGGGAACAAGGGAATATGGTCACCCAAGCCGCATTCACCCAACACTACTCCGTGTGGTCGGTCTTCCTTAGTGTGTCCAAGGTTTGAGTTATTACATATACATTCATAGGGTTTTGGGATTCTCGAATCACTGCACGTATAGCATGACAGCATGTTGTTTCACACAATGCTCCATATTTCGACTAACGACTAATACTAGGTATATATAGCTAGAGACCCTAAGCTACAATTTTTGCCTAAGACTGTTCCGGGGGTGTATTACGTTACGTGGACGCCTCACTTCGCCAGTGGCTCCAGGTAACATCGAACCGTGTTGTTTTCGTCCAGCATGGCCGACAAGTGGCGCTGCTGATGGTGCGGGGGATGCTGATGCTGATGCGAATGCGGATGGGATAGGGGATGCGGATGGGGGGTGCTGTGTGATGTATGCGACGACGATGATGTGGTGGACTGCGGTGACAGTTTCTGTAGCTGCTGACGTTTCTGCGCGGGCGTCTGATTGGCCGGAGGCAGCGGTGGTCCGGCATTGCCCTGACCGAATAGCTCATTCACCGCCAGACGGGCGCCTGGCGACTTGGCATTCTGTTGTTGCTGCTGCTGCTGCCGGAATGCGCCACGCATGGAGCCCTCACCAACGCCGCCGCTAACCCCAAAAACCGCACCGTTGTGCTCGGGGTGTGGCGCTGATCCTGGTGGCATGGCCCCATAATCAATGGGCGCTCCACGCTTGCGCTGTTCACTTCTGGTGAGGGAAAAGGAATAAATTACCAATCAGTCCCTTGGGGCAAAAAGTCTTATCTACTTACTGAAACCGCCGCTTGAACTCCTCGTCCTGTATTGCCATCAAACGTTCCATTCGTTCAACGCTCTGGGGCGGCAATCCATGTGGATCGTCTTCCAAATCGCTCTCCTCCTCCTCCTCCTCATCATCACAGTATCTGCCGTGCAACTGCTCTGCAGCAGTAGCTTCCTCATCCTCCTCCTCGTCGTCGTCATCATCATCGTCATCGTCAGCCGTGCAGCGACGACCCGATCTCTGCTGGGCTAGCGACTGTTGTTGCTGCTGCTGCTGCAGATGCTTTTGCAACTGTTGTTGCTGTTGGCTCCTGGACGAGACACTGCCGCCGCTAAGGCTGCCGCCGCCGTAGCGACTTCCGCCAGCGGCCACCGCCGCTCGCATATTGTTAAAGACGCCGGTGCCAACGCTGTTATTGTACACCTCGTCCACATCAAAGTCCCCCACCTCATAGTGCTGCACATCCGAGTTGCGGTTGCTGAGGATCTCCTCGTATACCGGCCCGGCATCCGCACCGCCGACGCTGCCCTGGTTGTAGTAGGCATCGTTCATGCCCAGATCACAGTTGGAATGCTTATTTCTAAGCTGGCGCTGCATGAACTCCAGCTGGTACTGCGCCATGTGCGGCGGCGGAGCGGGGAGCTGTTGCTGGCTGCCAGCGCGTCGCTGCTGCAGCTGCTGTTGTTGCTGGTTTTGCAAATGCAACAGGTGGGCGTGCTGCTCGCTCTGCTCCTCGTCCGAGGACAGTTGCTGCTGCTGTTGCTGCTGCTGGCGACGCATTTGTTGCTGCTGCTGCTGCTGATAGTAGGCAGCCGCATTGCCTGTGGTTTGCGGCGGGTCTAGAGCCTCCGCGTAATGCGGATAGCCGGCCAGCTGGCCGGGCTTGGTCTTTTTGTATGAGGGATAGAACACCTGGGAGACGGCGGCGTTGCGGCTGTGCAGCGATCCGCTTGGGGAGGCGGGTACTCCGCCGGCACCGCGCTTCTTTTTACCATGCTGGCTGTTTGGCTTCTGGGTCCAGTAGAACACCTCGTGCGCCTGCTGCGGCGACGAAGCGGCTGCTCCAGCATTGTTAAAGTACTCACGCTGGGCCTTTAATGCGGCCGTGCCTGCGGGAGGCTGCTTTAGGCTGTAGTAGTCAGGCTGGTGGTAATAGGACTCGCCCAGGGGCTGCTGTTGCTGCTTGTGGGCAAAGATGTGATGGGTGGAACCGGCCGAGCTGGTGGGCGAGGCGTGTCCGGTGGATCGTAGAGTGCTGTTCCTTTCGAGCACCACTTGGTTTCCCAGTGGCTGAGAAGGTGTCTGCAAGGTGCCAGTCATCAGGCCGCTCTTGAGCGTTCTTCGTTGCTGAGCTTCGTTCAGTTCGGTGTCGGAGTTAGCTCCTATTATGATGTCCTCGCTGGCGGGTACACCCGCCGGCGGCATCTGTTCATCATGCCCCTCCTCGCCCATCGCACCTATCGGCAGCTTTGGCTTTTTGGCGGTCGAGACACTGCAGAGAGTTCCGGCAGTTGGTCCGCCCCCCGCTACTATGCCCGAGGAAATAGAGGTCTTCGAGCAGCGTAGGCACTTGGGCAGCCAGGCGTGCTGTCGTACATACTTGCGATATTCGCGCCGGATCTTCTCGTTCTGGATGCAGTGGAACACGAAGATGTAGAGCCCCAGCAAGGTGTTGAAGCAGATGAAGCAGTAGCCGTGCACGTCAGCCGTGTCCTCGTCCATCTTGGCTCCTCGCAAATAGAAGTAGGCAGAGCACCAAACGGCACTAAGTAGCAGCAGGAACACAAAGGAGCAGCGGATGTCGAAGCTAAGGGAAAAGGAACACCTAGGATGAGCAAATGAAACCAAAAGGGAAATGGCAAGTAGACATACCGAACGCTGGCCAGGCGAGTGTGTTCCTTGGTCTTCAGGCCTGTGCGACTCTTGCGGCACATTATGATCCAGGACAGGAATGTGTAGCCAATGGCAGCCTAAAACAAATTTAAAAATGTTTTCGTTCAGAGTTAAACTGCTATATATAAATAACTTGAACACTTACTACAAAGAAGATGAGCACCGGGGCCACAAAGGTGGCATAAAACAGGGCATTCGCCTCCATCAGAACGCAATAGTCGCTCTGGGTATAGGTGCTGGGATTGATGACCACCGAGACGGCTACCACCGTCAATGACAGTCCATAGGAAAAGAGGTAATAGCAATTGACTTTGGGTGTCTGATCCACCTCCAGTAGAAGCTCATCCGAGGTGAGGATGGAGTACGAATGGAAGGCTGGGTGGGAAGGACAAGTTAGCGCTGCAAAATTGAAAACACGATCGGGGGACATCTTACCTTCATAGCAGAACCAGGCAGTGCCGGATAGGATGGCACAGTGGAGAAAACAGGTTATGAAACCGCAAAACGTGCTTGTTTCGGTCTGTTCAATGCCCAGAAGAAAGAGCAGCTCGATGGCCAGCAGGCAGAGGTAGATACTGGTATATATCGAGGTTCGGGCAGACTGGTTGGAAGAGATACAGGTAAAGGGAAAGACAAAGTCGTTTGGATAAGTGGTAGAGTTCAGTATTTGGTAACTTGTGGGGGCAAAGCAACCAGCAGTAGAACACAAGGGCATAGCGACATGGAAACGCAAAATTAAGATGATTTCGCGAAATTGTGTCGCATTTGAAAAGTTTCCCTAAAGATCAGTGGCCGTCCAAAAAAGTGAAATGAAGATCGTGAAAGCCGCCATTGGAGCAGCAATTTCCCAAAAATAGTTTTAAATTTTGTTAGGCAAACTTAATGTAGGATTTGATTTACAATAATTTTGGTAGGTGGTGGTGAAAGAATCCGAAAAACTACGTAATTAAAATCGATAACTAAGAACAATAAACAAGACACGAAACAAGCACAACGTATGGCAACAATATGTATATACAAATGAAATGAAAAAACACAAAATGCACACTATTTACAGGACATGGTTAGCAACATTTGTAGATTTTATTATAATTAATTAAATACAAAAGAAAATCAGAAGTGTTTTAATGTATTTTTAAATTAAATTTGTTAAACAATGAATGCACATCGAAAAGGGGTTAGGTTCTTTCAAAAACATGCCAAAATAACGATGATTTCTAATAAAACAAAAAGGGATAAAGTGAGCTAAACTTAGACTATGACAAATAACTACGATACATAAATATATATATATATAACTGAAGAGTCTTCGAGTGCAAGCTGTCGCTGGGAGGCGATGAACTAACTCTGTTCGGTTGCTCCGCAGCATGACCCGAGATATCCATCGCTTCCCGTCGCAGCTTTCGAGTCTTATGTTTGAATCCTATTATAAAGAGAGAGCAGTTCCATTAACAATTTGAGTTACTTAATCATTATATCACATGAGTCTCTGATCATAAATACATAAGTCTATGTGGAGAGCCTAGCCTAGCCTAAAATTCGTGTTTGCTTTTCTGTTATTTCACCACCACCACCACTTATATTGTAGGTCATCCATGTTCGCCTGCATGATGATGTTATTTGTGTTGGTGTCCAGGTTGTGATTGCGATGCGGATGTTGCAGCTGCTGCTGCTGCTGGGCAAGTTGCTGCTGCTGCTGCAGGTAGTTGTGACTGATGTTGAGGTTGTTGCTTGTCGCCTGCACGGCGTGTTGCTGGAGGGCAGCAGCAATTGAAGCAGCAGCAGCTGCCGCCGCCGCCGTCTGCTGGCCATGCTGATGTAGATTCAGATTCAGATTGTTCATGGCATGCTGCATGTTGCGCTGCGGCTGATTGGACAACACCACAGCAGCCGCAGCTGCTGCAACTACTTGTTGCTGTTGCTGCTGCTGCTGCTGGACGTTGTAGTTCAGATTGTTGCGATGTGAGTTGCGAATGGAATTGTGCTGGATAAAGTTTGTATTACCGTGACTGGGCCCCGACACGTTGGTCTGGCTGCTTGGCGCGGTCAGGGTCAGGGACTCGTGGGTCTGGTCGCGTATATTGTTCTGCTGGCGCCTGCTTCCCGCCCGCTGATGGGGCAGAGGGCCAGTGGAGTTTCTTACCTTCACAAAGACCCCATTGAACAGCTTAAGCGTGAGCAGGGCAATCACTATGAACACCACGCAGATGGCTATGCTGATGTAGATGAAGATGCGCATGTTGCCGTCGAACATGGTGAACAGCGAGTGCTGGTGCTCGTCTACCACGTCCATGAGGATGGCAAAGTTGGTCAGATGGTTACAACTGCACACGCTGTGCGTCCGATTCGTGGACTCCAGGCTGCAGCCATTGGCAGACCAGGCACTGAAACGATTTTAAATTGAAATCACCGCAAAGGCAAGATATGTAAAAACCCTACTGGTCAATATAGTTCCAAAACACGCAGGTGGGATTCGTCACATTCTCCGTCTTCAGATGCTGCAACGTCAGGGTTATGGGTTGCGAGAGCTGGATATGTCGGCCTTTGCCCAAGCTGGCCGAGATCACCTTGCTGTTGAGTATCCGTAGGCGCTGCTGCATCTCTCCCGCATTGGCATCACTATCATTGGCCAGGATTGCGGTGTTGCGAACTAGGAGAAAAGATGTATGTATTTCCATTCTACTCAAGCATTCCCTAAGCCACTCACCATAGCTACGTGAGCTCTTCAGATCGAAGTGATCATAGCTAGGTTTAAGTATGGACTCCAGACGATCGAAGGCCGCAAATACAATGCGCACCAAACCGCCTTCACTGTTGTCGATCAGAGCTGCGCGAGGGAGCTCAATGCGGTCTGAACTTAGGGGCCACTGATCCGAGTCAGGAAAGACAACGCTCGACTGAATGGTCTTCGTTTCCAGAACGCGAACGGTCAACACTGGGGAGGATTTGGATGAGTCTTCTGAAAACCTCTTAGGGTTAAAGTGTACTCACAGATATTCTTCACTTTCTGCACTACACTCCGCTCCCTGATTATCGTATCGGCCAGCAGGAAAGCGTTATACTCCAGCCCAGTTAGCAACGATGTGGCCACACGCATCTGGTCCTCCGGATTGAGATCCAACCAGGACGACAGCTGAGATTCATCTAGGAGATTGGAGCCAGTTTTGACCACGTTAAGCAAAAGCTCCGAAATCATGGCCTCCCGCTGTCGCTGATCGGGGAACGTTTCCTTGTCATGCATCATTTTCTCCGAAACCGTTTGGATGATCTTCGTGGTGACCAACATATCGCCACCATAGAGAGTCTTACTGCTCGTCACCTCGGACATGTCGTTGGCAATGGAGATCAGCGAGGAGTCGCGTTGGTTGACTCGCATCTCCAGATTGTTCAGCCAGATGCTGCGGCACTGGGTCAGATCGGGGGTCATGGGATGCCAGGTGGGCTCAAAGTTGCGCAGACGCTGGTTAACCTTGTGGGCCATGCTCACCGGCGGCTCGCAGCTACTGCTGTTGTGCAGACAGTCGCCGCCACTGGGTGCGGGTGTTGTGGTACTTGGTTCGTCGTCGTACTCATCGAAGCCCGAGTCCGGCATTCGCTTCATTAGCACGCAGCGCCACTTGGCTATGCCGGCTGCCCCGCCTGGACAGGGCTGAACGTTCACATCGCCCACGCGGGTCATGTTCCAGAAGAGATTACGGGCATGGGTGGGACCACAGAACAACTTGCTCTCATCATCTGCTCCGGACATTCCAGCCGCATTTAAATTAATGTTGTTAATGGTACGCACAACACTGCCATTCCCGGAGACTGGCGATCCATTTGTCGCCGTTCCCGGCGGCCGGTTGGGGGAGCTCTTGGTAGTCAGCAGAGTTCCATCGTCGGTACCCGAGCCCCCAACGCCGGTAAGGATGCGAGTATTTGATGGAGCTGTGGCATTGCCGACAGCCGGAAGCTTGCTACTGGCCTTGGTGGGTGCGGCACCCTCATCGCTCCCATGGTGATTGTGATGATGATGCAGCTGTGGAGGCGGTGGCAGACCATCGTGCCGACCAGCCGGATGTTTGGTGGTCGTTGTGGAGCTGGCCACACCCTTATTTCGCCCACCGCCCACAGCAGCAGTGCTACTCGATGGCGTTGAGTGGGTGACGGCGGTGTGTGGCGGTGGAACATTGAACAGTCCGGTATTTCCACTGATTCCCACAACGCCGGGCAGAGTTGGTAATCGCGGGGGTGGTTGCGGAGCTCCAGATCCTACGCCGGGCGGGTGGATCAAGCCACTGCCATTGCCGAAAATGGGTGGGCCATTGTTGAGCACCCATGGCGGCGGGCTGGGCCTCTTGGTCGTCGTCGAGGTCTGGGCGGCACTGATGCACTGATAGTGCGCCTCCAGATATTTGTGGGTTCCGGGGCAGGGATCCCCGAACATGCTCGTGGCTGCCAGCACACTGCAGCTCTGCTTGTGGGCGCATCTGAATGGAACAAGTAAAAGTTTGTTGATAATGCTTAGTCTAAATTTACAAGTTTACAACAAAAATTAGTTTTGGAATTAAGGCTACTAAAAATATACATAATAAATTGGATAACAAATTAAGCCTTACTTAAGATTAAAATTCATAGTAAATCATAGTAAAAAGAATCCTACCTTGAGTTCAGTACGGTGAGTGATTTGGGAAACATGCAATTGACACTCCACTCCACATTGCCATGGTCATTGCAGATGGTGATCGAGAAGCGGCCATAGTTGGCCCGGATTAGATTGATCACATCCCCGGGATCACACTCGATGGTCAGTTTCTTACCTTCGCAGGCGTAGGCGGTTTGATACTTGGAAACTGCAAGGCGAACAATTAATAAGTCGTTGTGATGATGGGCAGGGTCGGGATTTTGGATACAAATAAAATATATAGTTATGGCATATATTGAGAAGAAATGAAATTAGTGGCGTTGAGTTGGTTGTTGTAGTTTGGTTTGGTTTTGGTGATGAACCTGCAAAGACACTTACGCTCTAACGATATATATGCACATAGGATATAGAAGACAATATGGTTGGTAGCATGATACTCTTTTACACTGCCGGGGATATACTTAGTATATGTGAAGATGGCTATTTTGTGGAGTTGGTGGGTCGATAGCGATGGATGCGCTTGTCAGCAAGTAGAATAGTAGTCATAAATACCAAATCCTGCCGGCCCCAGCTCACAGAACGTCTTCGGTCATCCATCATCGGTAATTAAAGGAGTGTCCTGCTTTATGAGTATTTGAACTGCAAGGAAGAGTTTTAACGTTCCTGATTATAATCATAAAGGGAAATACATATTTAAACACATATCAAGATTTTTCAAATAGATTAATTAATATCCTATTTTAAAATAAATAAGGGAGAAGGGCATTAAGGTTGATGTTGGTTTACCCTTGTAAGTTCCAAGTAAATTCAATTTGAAATTCATCATATTTTAGTCAAAAATTATTTATTAGGTCAACGAACCAACAAATTAATTTTGATTTTTAAGGTTAGACAATTTTAATGTTGTAACCACTTATAAAAAATATAAAAAATATAACTAATGTTTTTTGTACAAAAGTAATTTAGTGGAAATAAATAATAATATATTTTGTAAATTCATATATCTTTCTATTATGATAATTTCCCATCGAAATATATTATTCATGTCACCACAAAAGTGACCTATTTAAGGTCATGTGATGAAAAGTCAATGAAAATTAAGTCATCAATAGAAAAATAGTTTAATTTATGTAAAAAATGTCAGTTTAAACACTACATACCTTTCCCTTCCAATATTCACTTTCCAGTTTTTTCATAGCGCTGGAAGTACGGGATGAGAAATTCCTGAAAGCAGGGAAAAGAAGCCATAAGATAATTGTTTACATATTGAGCACACACACACGCACAATAGCAAACACGAACAAACAGGCAGACGACAAACAGAAGATAAGAAAAAGGGGGAAAGAGACTAAAAATACACACCCTTCTTGGATTCGAGTTGGTGCATCGACATCGGCATCGATTTGTTGGCAGAACAAAGACTCGTTTTCTTTGTACACCCCGACTGCATGTGTGTACATACATATCTTCACATATAGAGAAAAGTTGCTGCAGCTGCGCTTCAAGTTTTGTCTGGAGCTGCAACTTGCCCCGGGGAGCCCCACTTTTGGGGGCTTCCTTTGTTCTGCCACACATTTTCCATTGTGAAATTCGAAGATATTTTCAGATTTTCTTGGAAATTACACATATTATCACTTGAGAGAGGCATTTTTATTGTGATTTTAATTGTTTATTAGGGGTTTTCACTTCGAAGAATGTGATTTGCTGACGTAGCACAGAAAAACTAGAAAAGACGCACGAAAGCTGGGCTTAAGTAGCAGTTTTCCTTGTTCTGCTTTTCAATTCTTGTTCTAGTAGTAGGCTTCTCTTTATTGTAAGACTTAATTTACTTAGAAATACTGATTTTCACTTTAGACTGTGCGTTTTAGATGAGAGCTCAATTTAAACTTTCTTTTAGAAAAATTCTGTATACTTGAATGTCTAGTTTGAAGCGGCAGTGGGGCCAGCTGCTCATAATCCCTACAATAGTATGCAAAACGGGAGGATTCTCACCTCCACGAAAAATGGTCATACTAAACAAACTAGTGCTGCCAACTTAGGGACATATACTACGACCGGGAAATTTAAAAATAAACCTATCAACTAAATAAATATTAAAAAAAATAGTATAATAGTAATAGTAATAGTAAAAGTATAATAGTATAATAGTAAAACAATCATATATTTGACATATTTTTGTTTCATGTAATAAGCATAAAGATAAAAACAGCTCGAAAATAATGATTTTTCCAAGTTCAAGTTCAGTCTCTCCAAGTTCAACCATTCTTATCAGCAGGGCGCTTAGCATTAGCTATTACTTCCTGATTCGCGTAGCTTGGGAAATGCATTTCGCTTGCAATTTCAGTTGAATTTTGATTTCACTGCGAAACGGGTCAACAAAATCCACCCATTCGGAATGGAATACTTTTTCGTAATACTAACTCTGCTGTTGGCATCAGATTTGTCCGTTCAAGTCGTAACCAAACCCAAGTCCCCCAAGGATATTCTTAAGGAGCCAATAAAAAATAAAACGGAAGTAATCCCTCTTAATGGTACACAAATCGCTACCGTAACAGCCGCACCGGAAAAACTGGCCGAGGTTCATATTGATCAGCACAAGACAATCCGGATTAGCAAGGGAGATCTGGATGATCTGCTGGATGTTTATATGGGAAAAATAGCTGAGAGTGCCGCCACCATTAAGGATAAGGAACTCGAGATCAACCAACTGCAGTCCAAGGACCAAACAGACGACGAACTCCTCAAGAGATTTCAGAATCTCACAGAGACTTGTAATGCGCAGAACGCTTCCCTTACGACTGAGATTAGGGATAAGGACGAGAAGATCAAGGAGCTGGAGCAGAAAGTTAAGGTCTACGAGACCCGCCTGAAGAGGAAACAACATCTGGTGACCGATTTCAGGAAGCAAAATACTTCCAACGCCCTGCTGATTGACCATCTCAAGGGAAAGGTTATATATTTCCAAAGGAAATTTCGGGAGAAGAGGGATGACCTGCTGGCGGACTGGGAGGCGGCCACCACAACCTGTGTGCCTTATGGTACCTCTCCCGGCATTCATCTGATACAACTGCCGGACTTTCTTCCATTTTTGGTGGCCTGCGAGGGTCAAACCGCCGCTGGACCCGGCTGGATGGCTATTCAGCGGAGGTTGGACGGTTCCGTGAACTTCTACCGTAACTGGGATGCCTATAGCAAGGGCTTTGGCAAGCTTAACGGCGAGTTCTTCATGGGTCTGGAGAAAATCCACCGCCTGACTACATCCCAGCCCCACGAGTTGTACATAAGCTTCAAGAGATTCGGCGGCGAGACGAGCTATGCCCACTACGATGACTTCCTTATCGGCAGTGCAGAGGAAGGCTACGAGCTGACGTTGCTGGGTCACTATCAGGGAAACGCCAGCGACGCCTTGCGCACCCACGACAAGATGAAGTTCTCGACCTTCGACCGGGACAACGATGCCTTTACCCACATGAACTGTGCTGTGCACCATAATGGAGCTTGGTGGTATGACTTCTGCTCTAGGAGGTAAGGAGATTAAGACGGGAATTATTATTAGGTATCCTTAAGATTAAAACATTCTTTAGCCTTTTGAAATCCTATAACGGATCTCTAAAAACTTGTAGAACAATCACAAGCTTTTATAGTTCTTGTTTTGTTTGGACACAGCAACTTAAATGGCAAATACTTCAAGGAGGAGGTGGACAATGCCCAGGGCATTTACTGGGAGCCCTGGTACAGCTTTCGTTCCCTCAAGTCCGTGCAAATGCTCATTCGTCCCAAGAGCCAAATGGAGCTGAAAGACTGGGAGTCCAAGGACAAACGAAGACCAAGGAATCTGTGATAAGAAACATCTTCATCGAATAATATGTATTTTTTGCCACAAATTTTGTGCTTAACTATATATATGTATGTATATAAATCTCACTCCGAAGCCGACAAACTCATTAATATCTGTTGTCTCGCCCGCCAGCGACTCGACGCCCCCTTTGGACAAATGATTGGCTTTCGATTTTGTTTTCAGCCTCGCTCTAGGGGTAATTACTTCGTCACAGTTCACTGGATTTCGCTCTAGACATTTGTGTTTGCTTTTTGCATTGGGTGGGTGCAATTAATTTTTATTTTCTGCTTCGTAATTTGTTCTGTTGCAACAATTTAATTGAATCTAATTGAGTGTGTGTTTGCGCACAAATGAAATAACTGTGGGAGACGCCGACTCATTTGTCACTTGCACTTTCCTCAACTCAATTCGAGTCAATAAACAGCCACAGAGTCGGTGCAGGCACTTAAATTAATATCGATTTACGACTTCGGGAAAGAGTTATATGTGCAGCCAGTTTGGAGCGAGAAATTCTAATTCCAACCGACTGGATCCAGTTCGAGTTGATTTCGATATAAATAAATAACCCCTGTGTATTGGCTAAATTTCAAAACAATTGCTTTAATATACATATATGTATATAACCTTAGGCATAGGTGTATTTTTGGTTTCACTTTCAATGACTGGGTTCTGGCTCGTAAACCAGTTACAACCATTCAACTAATGGCAAGTAAATCGTCCGATTACGGCGATAAAGCCTACAGAACTTGAGAAGCAACACTTGCTAGCTAGTTATCAGACACACTCTGACTGTAAATAAATACATTATACTTAGTGATAGATCGACGATATGATTCCAGCACGCTAACTCTATACAATTGCCTTGTAAATATTGTCAAGTGCAGGGAGGGGAGAACTTTGAGTGGAGCAGCGCGGTCTACTTCTCGTCCGGGGCCTGTCCCTCGGAGCCGTGCTCCCGCTTCTTGTGCCATCGCAGGCTGGCAAACTGGGCGAAGCGCTTGTGACAGGCACTGCACTTGTACTTCTTCACCGTCAGGTGCAGCTCCGTGTGCTTCTTCAGGTTTCCGTAGGTTGTAAATGTCTTACCGCACACCGTGCACAGGTGCTTGCGGATCGCCCAGTGGGAGTTCATGTGATCGGTGAAACGATTCTTCTCGTAGAATCCCTTCGCACAGATCGGGCAGTGGAAGGTCGACTGGTTGAGGTGCCGTCGCCGGTGGATGTCGAAGAAGGACCAGGTTTTGAAGGACTTGCCGCACAGGTCGCATATGTAGGGCCGCTCGCCGGTGTGGCTGCGTAGGTGGATGGCCACTTCCGTGGACGTGGCGAAACGCTTGTCGCACTGCTCGCAGGCATACGGGAAATCCCGCCGATGTCGCCGTATATGCACAGTCAGGTTGCACGGCATCTGGAAGCCCTTGCCGCACAGCGTGCATATAAAGGGTTGCGTGCCGTCGTGACCTGAACGGTGAACCTTGTACTGATCACAGGTCTTGACTAGCTCCGAGCAAACATCGCAGCGGAAGGGTCCCAGGTTCTGCTCCAAAAACTCAGACAACTTGGCGTGCAGCAGGGGAATACTGCTGCTGGAGTCAGCGAAGTCAGCGGTGAGTATTTTTCGTTTCTGAGCCGAGAAATCCTTGCGAAGATCAAACAGTGTCTTCTCCAGCTGTTCGGCGGCGTAGGATGTATGAAAGGTGGTGTTCAGCTCATCCAGCATTTGGCCCAAGGCCTGGCTGCGATAGGCATTCGAGCGAAAGTCGGGATGGTCCACATCCCACAGAGCCGAGTAGTTGCGGTAGATCTCCACGAACTGCAGCTGGTCCTCGGCAGTGGCAAACTGTATGGAGCTGGCATCGATAAACTTGGTCTTCTGATTGGTTTCCACCACCCCGATTTTCTGGAATACCCAACAAATTAGTATTTCTGGATAATTGCAAGCTAATCGCACTCTACCTTGCTGATCTTAGTGAAGATCTGCTCCTGCAGTATCGGCTGCAGGAACTCCATTTCGTCGTAGCACCACAGCTTGGGTAGGTACAGCCCCTTGTGCTTGATCACCATGCGCAGCTCCTTGCGGTAACGCGTCCTCAGCTTCTGGATCTCCTTGTAGCACTCCTCGCCGCTCAGCTCGTAACTGAGCTCCTCCTGCAACTGAACGGATATCTCCCGGTACAGATCCTTCTTGCAGCAACTGGCATAGTCGTAGTGCTGCGGGTTCCACAGGCACTCCAGCCTCTTGAAGGCGTCCAGTATAAAGCTGAGCACATCGCGGTAAAGAGTCGACTTGCTGCAGGACTCGGCGTCCGTTTCGCAGGACTTTTCGCTCTCGGTGGTCTCACCGGAAATCTGAGGGTTAAATTAAAAATAAACCTTGAGGTAACTGATCTGACAAGTACAATTACAATTACTTACCTTGGCCTCCCTCTCCGCTCGCTTGTTCTCAATGACGCCCCTGAGGAAGTGCATCCTGTCGAAGTACCACAGCCGCGACTTGTACTTGCCACCTAGGGCATTCAGCTTGCTCAGCTCGCGGCGGTATCTGCCCCGCAGTTCCTTGAGCACGGCAAAGATTTCGGCACCGGAGAGCCGCATATGGCAGTGACATTCCAGCGGAGCAGCCAGCTCTCCGTAGACGCTACGCTTGGCATTGTATTTGTAGTCCGGATGCCGGGGATTCCACAGCTTCTCCATGCGTTCATATTCCGTCAACAGAGAGCTAACAAACTCTCGATTGCGCTCCAGCTCGCGACGGGTTCTCTGGGGGAGAAATGAGAGAATATTGCTTATATATGGTTGTTCCCGATAGATTTCAATTAAACATGAATAATACGATTACAAACCACCAAGTGGAGCTAATCATGAGAGTCGTTTTCTCACCGTTTGAAAATCCAGGCTGCTCGCCACGCTGCTGGCGGGCGAGGTGGGCGCCATGGGAGTGGGTGGCGTGGCTGGCGGCGTCATTTCCAGAACATTCTTCTCCGGCTGCTCGATCGGTTCCGTCTCTGCCGCCTCCATCTCCAGTTCCTCTATCTGCAGCAGCTCCTCCTCCCCCTCTTCGCCCTCTTTTGCATTCTCGTTTGCCGCCTGACGAAGCTTGCGCTGCAGCGCCTGCATAAAGATGTTGAAATATTTCGCATAAATAAATAAATTTGTTACAGTTGCTGTCCGGCGGCGGGATTAGCAGTGCCACATGATCTCGTCCGGGGTTTTATCGTGTATACACAGCCAGAGAAGTCGTAAACAAAAAGCGAAAGTCCCCACTCCCGGCTCCCTCACTGTCTCTCTCTCTGGTTACTCGATTCTCGAATATCAGCGGCTATTGGCCTTTGTGTCGTCGTCGTCACCGTTCTTATCGCACTTGCATATGGCCAGACCGACTTCCATATTCCCCCCATATATATGTATATATATCATAAGGCATGTGTGTCTATTTGTTTGTCGGTTTCTATATTGTTTTGGTTTCGCTGGCCAAGAAGACAACACAATACACAAAACGGCGCCCCCAGAAATAATTGCTCATGTATCGTGTTTCTACTCCATTGTGAAACTCCTCAGTTTAAACTTATATATATGTATCTTTCGGAAGTAATAATCCCCGAAATAGAAGGTTTAAACCAGCTCAAGGGCGTTTAGTAGGTCGCAGATTGTTAATCCTCAAAGTTGATCTGTGAAAATGTTTATTAATTATTAAAATGGAAGTCTAGAAGAGCTATTGCCTTGATTTAAATCTTTAATTATAAGACTTCATGATAACTAAAGCTTTAAACAATAACTTTACAAACGAATTTCAGTTCTTAAAGCATAATTTTTTACAATTTTTTTTCCGTTCAAACGCTGGAATTCTAAGAATTCTCTTTATAACAGTACTAAATTCCAACTCCTAGAGGTTTATTAATCTTTCTCCTTTCAAAAATTACGAAACAAAACCCGACCTACCCTCATGTGTTTTAAGTACTCGAGAACAGTTGTCGATAAGGTTCCATTGGCCTAATTAGGAATTCGCAAGACCCAAAATTAAAAGCGAAACGAAATTTGTTTTCGGCATGCAAATGTTTTGTTCTGACAAACATTGCATATGGGTAACCGTATCCCCCATGCGATGAGCAGTTCTAACCAGTTTTCGCCCGATAGGCGTACAGCTGAAATGAGGCTTAATTTAAGGCGTTCAACACCCTTCTTTCCAGTTTCTCTCCGTTGGTTAATTTAATATTAACCTGAGTAATTGGGTAAGTTTTATCGTGGTGAAATTACCTAATTTTTCTTCTTCCAGAAGATGTCTTCATATAAAATATAATTAACCTAAGATCGAAACTATATATTTCAGTAAGAGCATTCGCAGCTATGGCTTGAGTTCGTTTTATTTCCGTCAAGTTTTTCGTTTAGCCATAATAGGTAATTGAAGTTGTCGCCTGATTGTCTTGAAATTGAGGTGACCAGCACAACAGTCGCTGATATTTTAGCCTCTTGATTTGTATTCCCGTAGGTATTTGTATTAGGTCCAACCCCCCGGACCTACACCACCCACAAAACGTCGATAAGGCTAATGGGCCTCTAGATAAAGTGAAACGTGGCCCAAAGGCATTAAGAGTTATGGCCGATTTCTATTTAATGTGTTATTAATTGTACTGGCCGTTTGTGGGTCAAGTTGTCTTTGAGTAATGAAGGTAATTGAGTTACAGGATATTGGAACTAACAAACAAATACTTAGAGAACCTTAGGGCTAACTCTCTCAATATCTTTGAGTTGAAAACCCCTAATGCTGAGCTGAGCTTCATTGGATATTTATCAAACTGTACACATGGGGTTAATGGCACTGATTAATCGGTAAGACAGCCAGCCCACCAATCACTCACTCAGCCATCGAACCGGGCCCTGACCTTTTACCGAAACCATGGAAGCTAAATCTACTTTACAGAGCTAATTGAATAACTAAAAAATTTGCAGAAGGGAGGAAAAAATGCCCAAGCCTTGGCCCCAATTAAAAATGCAATTTCAAACGTCGAAATGAAAGTTTCGTCCTCCACTCTATCCACTCTCCTCTACCGCTCTCTGTGGCAAAGCGAGCGAAAACATTTTCATTTCGAGCGACTGGAGCGAGACCCAACTGGGGGTCACACCCACTCGACGCCAAGGACCTCGGAGTACTCGGAGCGCGCCCATCGGAAAGGTGAGCAGAGTAAACCCATTAAAAGCAACCCCGAACCGGGCTGACCCTGCCATCCTTGACGTTTGTCTGCCTGGCAACAGGAAATGGTTCCATATCGTAGCTGCATTGCATTGCATGGGACTAGACTCCCACATGCGTTCACTCTAGTCCACATTCACAGCCATATCCACATCCAAATGGTGCAAATGGTTGAACAGCTCTTTTATTTTATATTTTTTCATCTATTCCCTTGGTGGAAAGGGTATGTTGGAAATATCGTCGAGGTTTTAAAATGGTTATTGAAGTTTTATATAGGTTTTAAAGAGGTTTTTAATATATTTTGCCAAAGGTTAGCTACAACCTATTAATTAGACATAGTAAATAAATTTGTATACTGAAACTTCTAACTTTAAATACCCCTAAAGGCTATCCCCCATCCAGAGCATTCCCTGCTCGTTTCACCCAAGTAAACTATTTTCCTTTCTTATTATTTTTCATATTGGTGCAACAAAAGTGCCTGCAAACAAAGGCATGGCTGACCAGGGTTAGATGGTTTCAAGTCTCCCCAGTCTGGCCCTAGACAACCCCATGGAAATGTGGGGTGTGGCTGTCCAAGAGCCCAGCCTTGTCCGTCCGGAATTCTCCCCTGCCTGCGTCACGGCTCCGGCTGCGGCTGCGGCCACTGTGTGTTTACCGAACACGCAATTGAAATAATTGATCCAGTTAACAAAATTGCATAAAAATTCAATAAACAACAACAGCAGCAGCAGCAGCAGTGAAGCTACGTATTCCGGGGTGAATTTCGCTCGATATGCGATAGTACTATATATTGAAACCCGATCGCAGAGCAATCTTATTGAGTTAAGTTGAGTGTTCTCCCCCTTTATGTTTATTTATAAATTGCTCAATCGAAGAGGGGGTCTGGTCGGTGGAAACTCGTTAGAACTGTCAGAGTCTTGAAATGTGAACTGAAGAAGAGGAAGGGCCCGAAGGAGGGATCATTGCATTGAAGCCATAAATCGATGTACAACCACAGAGAGATAGAGTGGAAAATGGATTTGTTTGGAGTTCAAATCAATGAAGTAGGGAATGGTTAATGGGAAGACAATTAACATTTTTACTAGGTTATAGAAAACAATCTGTAAGCTTCAGTTGTTTAATTAAATGTTTAGGCAGCTAATAGTTAATTAGGAATTAATAGATGCTCGACTAGATTAAATATTAATGACTTCAATGGGTTTACATAAGAGAATATGATCTTATTGCTTAGAAAGTGCTTTTATTAGGGATACTATTAAAGGGTTACTTCGTGTTTGCAAGTTGAGTTCATTGAAGGGAGTTCTTAGGCCTAGAAAAGAACCTACTAAATTCTTTTAAGAACACTCTGTTCTCCTTTACAATAATTCCTTCATGGTATTCAAATAAATTTATATTAACTCACAATTTTTAAAATCAATTTCCTTCTTTATTAATTCTAAAATACATTCACTTCTTCGATTTGCCACACAGCGTACAAAATTCTTGAATACATGGGTCAAAATAATGCCAGACTAGACTAGACCATTTCACGTCCAAGCAGCAGCTGCGTCATCGGGCGGCTCTTCAATTAAAAGCTATTGTTTATTGCATTTGTCACCAAGCGAATAATAATAATAATAATAATAATATGCGGGCAGCAGCACCAATCAAAAGTTCCTTTGATGATGTTGCGATGCGATTGGGAGCATCGAATTAATTAATGGAAACTCTTATTTAGATACATTTTCATTCCCACCAAATGCGAGGGTGATTATCGGATCTAGAGCAATTGGACAAGGAATGTGCGAGCTTAGGAACTGTCAGGGTTTTATTTGTGCAAATAAAAGATTCATGGGAAGGCCCATTAATGCGACGCTTAATGCTCGGTACCATTGTAGGGCTTTTTGGCCCCGAAATGGTGTCAACACACGGCCTCCCTCTCTCTGTTTGATTTGGCCCCAGGGAGGGCTTTAATTGATCGAACGGCGAACAGCGGCATTCGCCGAGTATCTTGTTTACCATATAGGCTGTGTTTATGGGGTCTCGGGACAAGCTCGGCTCCCATTTTTGTATGCTATATAAAATTATGCCCCTCAAGCCATATGACAACGACGAACAAAGGCCTCCGCCAGGCGCTTGCGGTGGCAACAGCGACATGCAAAATCCGGGAGAACACGAGACTCAAATGTAAATGTAATAAAGCCAACGTGAGCTAATAAATTATGAAGAATATTTCATTTTTTTCACGCAACCCGTGGCCGGGTTCCGTTCTGTTTTATGGCCAAGCATAAAACTCGTCCACGCCCTTGACGAAATCGACGAAAAATAAACCGATGGGAAACCTTATAGAGAACATACCATACAGGAACCAACCGGGAAGCAAACAAAGCGAAAGCCAGATTCAAAGATAATACCGGGGGCATTAAGTGCAATCAATTTCTGACAAAAAACAACAAAATAAATAAATGCGCTCGGCACAAAAACTTTAAACAAATAACTTCTGTCAGTCACAAGGCTGCATTAATTAAATTAGACTGATTATAAAACCCACTCAGCTGATCGATCGGGCCCGGACTATAGCGGGTGGAAAGCGACTTAAGCTCCCCAGCTCCTCCTTTCTAGACGTGTTCACATGCCGAAATGTTTAGTTAAACTTGTTAATTATTTAATAGGCATGGATGTGCCCGATAAAAACTGAAGCATTGGTTGTCAACAAGTCCTCGTTTTTTGTACCATGATTAACGTGCACATAAATCGAAAATTCCCGAAACCGTAGCCGAACCCGGAGATTTTGAAAGGTTGAAAACAAATTATCGCCTGGGAGACGATAATAAACAGAGCGCATTGATACGAGTATACTACACACGACTTAAGATAAGATTATGGCCGATGATGATATATGGGATGACTTCTCAGTGCACAACTCTGATTTCGGATGGATTAGCGATGATTTAAATGGGTTCTCCAGGAAGCTATCTCTGATACTGACACAATCTAAAGCAAACACCTAATCGATGGTTATAGGAAATAACCAGATATGGGTTAGCCTTTCTCGGGAAAGCTTATTAAAGGGGGTTTCTGGAAATGGAGCATTATGGTATATACATTCAGTAGCACTTCCAGTCGATCGCCAGTTATATTTCGATTCGCTGTCGTTCAGCACGGACAATGATTTATGGCCTGTGAATTTTTTTATGGCAGGTGCTCTAAAAATTCCAATTTACAAGTGTTTAAATGAACATTAAAACCTCCTTAGTTATGAGTTACGCGCTACTTTCTTATCTCTAAGCCATTTTCAATAGCCGACAAGCATCGACAAAAATCTAAAATTATTTTATTACCCCCTAATAGAGATATTGGCCAATGCGAGACTGACGATGAATTATATGGCATCGGAATGATAATGGTTATGGGTTATGGGCAGCCTGACTTTGTCTTTCGAACGATCGATAGTCCGAACATACTTTTAAATTACTTAAAGGGTGAGAGGTTTTTATGGATAAAAATATAATATTTCTATTTATATCGTTGATAAAAATATACATTATTAGGCTACAAGAATTTTTTGTTATTAATCTTTATCAATAAAAACACTTGTAAAATTTTGAATACTTATAACATAACATTTTGATTTGGTCTTGTAACTTATAATTGCAATAAAGTGCATTATTCCGATTATGTACCGATAATTTTCGATAAAAAATACCTAAAATAATCGATCAAATCAATTTAATGTTCTACTATTAATTTTCAATTCCTGACCCACTGTAGCGTCTACGAATGCTTACCAAATCGAAGCTTAGATAATTTTCCCCTATTTGTTTACCTCTTTGGGGTCTAGATAAAGCCCAGCGTCGGCCGACAAGCTTGCCCAATGTGCGCTGATAGTAGCAAAACCGAAAAAACAACAGAATTACCAATAATGTCTACTGCAAGTGCCAGAGCCTACGGGCAAATAGAAAATGATTTTTATCAACATTTCTATTTCTATTTCCGAGAGTTCTGTTATTTCGCCTGGCACCCACCGCTCAATGCCCCGGATATCGGGCCGGCGATAATAATAACCAACATTTTAATGGTCTCCGGTATGCGCAATACGTATGTACACACATCCATACACTTTCCCCATAATGCCTTGATGACGACAAATGCATTCACATTACTCATACACATATTTACCCGTACTATTTTCCTTTAATTATTATTATATTAGCTTGTGTGTGGAATTATTTATCCGTTCTATTTTCCTTCAATTATTATTAAATTAGCTCGTGTGTGGAATTATTATTTATCGACACTTACATTACGTCAACGAGAGTGCATACTATTTTTGGCTAGAGGGAAATAAGTTGAGAGCCAGGAAAGATTTCCTATAAGAGCGTTGATATTTTAAAAGGTTATTATCACCTCTAAACCATTGACGAACATACACCTTTGAATAGGTATTTAGAGACAGACTAGAGTGCCTGTCAAGGCTGAGAAAGCAATTTAACTCTTTGACAATTGAAGAGTAGTTTTTTTAGTGATTAGTTTAAAAATATTCCCACCAAATTGACTTATGTATGGAATATATTAACATATATTATTTTTCAGGGGAAATTAAAATTTCAAGAGCTTCGAGGTCTTTTGTAATGATGTGTTTGGTCAAAATCGGGTTAAATTCGAACTATCCTTTGATTAGATTTTTAGAAATATATTTTTAGAGTCAAATAATCTCGTTTCAAGAACTTCTTAATTTATAACAGAAATAATACAATTGATAGGCTTAAAAGACCACAACAAAACATTTTTGAAACATTTCCAAAAAGTCTGTGAAGAAGATATACTATGCAAACCCCTCGATATGTGACACCATCCACAAGTTCTGTATCTGTCGGTTGACATAAATAATCCTTTTAATTACCATTTAATAGCCTTTTATTTTTAAAAATCGTCTACAGAGCAAAGGCCTCCGCCAAACAAAGAATATTTTGACGGGCTGTTTTCCAAAAAACACCGAGTGTTTGTGTCCCAATTTTCGAGTATTTTTCAGCCTCTAATACTTTACGTTTTATATGTGCATATATATTTGTTTTAACACGTAAATATCTATGCGCCTACAGATGTGTGAGCAACAAAAGATATTGTTGTTGGTGTTTCTTCAGTCAGTCATTTCCATGTCCACAAGAAATGGAACAAGACAAAAGTGAAAACTCGAAGAAAAAGCTGAAAAATTGCGTCGCATTGGAAAAGAAAAAATAGCAGGGCAACAAGACAGACTGACTGACAAACTGACAAAACGCCTCCCTGTTTGCCAGTTCCTCCAACATAAAAAAAAATAAAATAAAATATAAGAAAAGGCCACGGACAGCAAACGGGACTTAAAAAGGGGAAGACGACGAGAGAACAAAAGCGAGGCATGAGCGGGCAAAATGCGCGACACACTTTTGCTCAATATTTTGTGTGTTGTGTGCCATTGCGCCGTTATTTTGAAGGTCAAGTGACCAGGGGAAACGAAAACCTTCTCCGGAACTGCCTGGGCGCAGCCCGCCCAGCCCCTCACCCTTTCTGCCCACCCTCCTCCTGGCAGCAACGGAAAGCAAATTTTGCATTACAAAATCGAATGAAAGGGGGAGAGGGAAAAACAAAACACAACACGGCACAGGGGGAGTTCGCTAAGGGAAACTTTAACAACTTTTAATTTCTAAAGGAACTTGTTTTTGAAATGTATTTAATCCTTTAAATTTTAAATTTCCCTTTTCCTTGATTTGGTAGGATTTAATTAATAAAGCTTTTCGGTTTTTAAAAAGTCAAAATGTTTTCTATTAATTTAAAATAGGATTTATAATAAAAGAGTATTTTAAAATACATATGTATGTTCTTCTATTAAAACCTTAACACCATTTTTTATTTGAATTGCCATTTATAACCCTTCCAAATTAAGTTTAACCCTTGTTAAAGTCATACAAAAAATTAAATTAAATACATAACCTTAGTGAAAATGCCGTACATCTATTTTATTCTGCCAACCATTTTCCTAATATGAACCCCATTTACTGAAGTCCCACTGTAATTAATAAATTATTAAAATGCTATTTCTGCCAGAGTCATTTGTCGTGTGATATTTAAGGAACCACTACAGTAGCGTGTGCCCACTGTGGGGCCATTGGGTGATTAGCTTACCACGCGTCGTGTCTCATAACGCGGCAACGGAGGAGTTGTAATCGGCGGGGGAGCAACTCCCACCACAAGCGGATTCAATGGCAAGTGAGTGGGCGGAGACATCACCACGTCGTGTATCAGGGTGAAGGGATCGGGCTCGGGATTTAGTTCCAGGTGCAGGGCCTGCAGCTCGTCGCCCGTCGAAATGTCCGCCGAGGGCGGCGGCGAGGGTGGCAATGGATTTTCCACCACGTAAACCAAATCTATTTCTGGCGCCACGGCTTCCGTGCTGGTTATTTGCAGAGCGGTGGGGGTCGCCGGCGGAAGAAGGCTCATTAGCTGAGCGTCCAGATCCGCCTCCATGGGCTCCCAGTGGCTCTCACCCGCCTTCTTTTGTGGTGAACCCTCCAGCGGGTACATCTCCGGGCAGTCAAGCTCCATGATCACCAGATCCGTCTGCGTTTGTTGCTCGGCCCGTTCTTCGGCGGTGACTGCGTCGTAGCGCCGCCTCACCTCCTGGGTATGCTGCTCCCGGACATGGTCCATAAACACGGAAAACTGCAGGCAGATGGCCGGACAGAAGGCACAGTTGAAGCCGAAGCTCTGGACGTCCGGCGAGGCGGTGATTTCCCCGCACTTGCGGAAGTACGCGTAGTCCTCCAGCTGCCAGCTCAGGGACTGCGTCGACTCCTGCAGCGGCATCATCTCTGCTCCCACTTGGCGCTTAAATTCTCACTTCAAAATATTAATTTTCACAGTTTTCTATTTGGCGCACTCGCGACGTACGAACGGGCATAAAACACCGAACCGAGCGCGGAGCTTTCCGCTTCAACTTGTGATCCAAACAACCGGCACTGAAAGTGTGGCGCTTTCGGTTTCAACGGTGAACAATCGGCAAATAGGCTTGTTGATAATATATCGAAATATAAATATATCGATATTTTTCTAATATCCCAAATATCCAAAATACGATATTAAAAAAAATATTTTTTGATATTTTTGAATTTATTTAAAATAAATTATTGATATCCCCGTGTTTAGCGGTTAGCACGGTATCCAGTTCTCTAATCTGTTTCGCAACGGAAATATGTTTATTCTTTTTAAGTGTGACCGCTATTTTCAATTGTTGTTCGGCATTTCATGAGAGGAATGTATGCGGTCATACTTTGTGAACAAACCGCAACATTTAAAAAAAATACACGTTTATCTTTAGATGATTCGTTTTAGAATAATTATTGTCCCTAAGCGATTGCAATGTGTTTTTGACAATTTCAGTACATGTCCACGTTTTATATATAAAATATATGAAAATCGTCTTGGTTGGACTTACCCGAAGTGGAGGACACTCAGTTACCTTTCATCGGCACACCGCTGACTTGGTCGAGGATTCATCGATGAGTGCAGAAGTTATTAACACAGTTAACACAGTTTTTTAATAAACGGGTGGACAGACGCGGACAGACTGAGGCTGCTGCGGCGAGTCGCCTCTATTTATAGGTGAGAAATGGACTGAGAGAGAGAGATAGATCGAGGGAGAGAAACATAGAGAGAGATAGATCAAGAAAGCAAGAGAAAGAGGAAAATAGAGAGAGAGAGAGAGAGAGAGAGAGAGAGGGAGAAAAGAGGGAAATAAAGAGAGATAGATAGAGAGGGAGAGAGTAAGATGGATAGAGAAAAAGATCAAGAGATATAAAAGTAGAGAAGATTAGAGAGACAGAAACGTACAGAGAATTTAAGAGTCATGAGAGAATCAAGAGATAAATAGGGAAATAGAGCTAGAGTTTGCGCGAGATAGGAAATTGAGATATAGAAAGGCAGAGAAATATGTTGATAGAGATATTTGTATATATAAAGTGGTAGAAACACAGAGAGAGTCAGAGAGAGATGGTAACAAAGAGAGATGAAGGCAAAGAGAGATAGATCCACATGGATCTTAATTCTCAATTCGTCTTTTCCGCATATTATTGTTCATGGCGGAATCAATACTTTGAGCGCGCGAGAGGCAAACAGTCTAGTTGCCTGAAATAATGTGACCTGGTACTAACTATAATTTAGGTTCTATTTTATTTGTAATGGTAATTTTTAGGTACGTAATGCGGTCATACATTCAATGCGGCTCAGTATGTTTTGGTATTTTCCACATCGCCCGAACTGGTTTATTCTTACGGTACACTTACGGTCACACTGAGCAACAAATAATTACAAGACAGCGGGCGGTTTAATAGCAAAATATTCGAGTAAATGTTATTGTTTGTTAGTTATTAGTTAAATTACAACATGGGATTCGTGCTGTCCAAGTTCCGGGTGCGTACAACATGCCACCGCTATTCGCGGAGTGCCACAATGCAAATCAGCTAATGCCCCGAAATATGACGAAAAAACTCGAAACCAATGCCAAATCTGAATCTAATTATAGAAGGAAAAGTCTTCGGAGGCGGTGTTGGAGGGGCTGCAGACGCAGATCCAGGCATTGGAGAAGTACATGATCAACACGGAGGAGCGTAAGCGGCGGTTCGTGACGAACTTTGTGGGCTTCACAATCGGCGCGTATATCGTGGGCTTCGGACTCTGGTACTTCTTCTACTTCCCGCCGACGCTGCAGGAATGCATTGTGTACCTGGTGCCGCTGCTCCTCTTTCCCATCCTGTGAGTTCTCGAACCCAAGCTATCCCGTTTTTGAGTCACTTCTAAAAGAGTCAATGTGTTTATATATGTATTTATCACACGGATATTGCAGTATCATCTTACTGCGACGCCTGTTTACGTGGTACTTTCAGCGCAAGCTAAACAAAAATGGCGATAAGCTGGCGAAGCTGAAGGAGGACAAACGCGTCCTATTGGAACAGGTCATGGACAAGGAGACCTATAAGGTAAGACAATCATTCTTATTGATTAAGTACATTTAATTTCCACTATTCCCCTCCCCAAGGTGGCACTGAATCTCTTGGAGCGCTTTGGTGATAAGAAGCAGCTTCGCCTCGGCAGCGGCCTGCAGACACCCAACCGGCACTCATCGCCCCAGCCCGCCGCTCGAGCCCCAGCTATCGGTCAGCCGCAGCAGCAACAGCAGCAGCAACAACAGCAGCGATCGCTGACTCCCTACACGAGCGTCTATCGGAACAACAATAACAATAGTAGCACCAGTCTGAATCGCAGCGTCATCAGCTCGAATTCGCTGGCGGTGACGTCAGCAGCGCCGCAAGTGCGCGCAGTGCAAGAGCTTCGACGGCGAACACCGTTTCCCATTGTGGATGATCGGTCGCGCAGCGCCATAGATCGCATCGTGGACTTCATCGTGGGCGACAGTCCACAGAATCGGTTCGGCATGATCTGCAAGGAGTGTCATGCCCACAACGGTACGTTAAGATCAGTAAAGGAGGCTGTTTAGATTAGTTAAAGAGGAAAACCGGTTAGGCTTTCGCTTTTATTAGCATTTTTGGCTGCTAAATGCTGACAGAGCACTACGTTTAACTTGTACACAAAGCTTATTGGAAGGAAATATTTGCAATTCTTGATATAATATTGAAGTCTTTGATAATATACCTTTACAGACACAAGCCTACCTCTACGACATTCTGGGTTAATGATTTTATACATAATTTTTTGAGTTCTGAATTGCAATAATCACTTTTCAATTACTAATATTTAAAGGTGTATCTAAAAACCTATTATTTCCTTATAGGAATGCTGCCTAAGGAGGAATACGAGTACGCCTCATTCCGTTGTGCTTTCTGCAATGTACTGAACCAGGCAAGGAAAGAGCGACCCGTGGCACCTCGCCTCTCACTGGAGGCCGCGACGCCAGCCTCGACTAAACGCAACGAGAGCTCCGAGAGTGAATCATCTGATGACGAGGAGTCGGGTAAATATTTTATATTTTGGGAGGAAAGCCATTTTAGGAAACATTTCATTGCAATTTATCTAAAGGTTGAGGTCATTGAGACTTTGAACAACGTAAATAATATTGTTGTTACTATTGGATGGTATTTATTACAAAAGGAATCAAGAAAAGGGTTTACTTTACAAATTCGAATTTTTACTTAATATTTGAAAATATTTTTACATCTATTAGTGGCTTTACCTCCCAAGTTCTGAAAGTACCTTCACTAATAAGATCAAATACCATTTCAGATAAGCAACCATCAGTGCGAAGAGTTCTGCTGCAGGATGTGCCATCAAGTCCAGGCGATCTTAACGCCACCGAAGACTTGGAAACGGAGGAGAGGGAGCCAGAGACAGAGACACCAGAGACTGGATCTACTGCTGCTGATGCTGTTGCTACTGGTGACGTCAGCAAAGCTGAGGTGACTGCAACTGAAAGCTCCTGAGCATACACACATACACGTCACACATTAATGCTACACCTTTAGGCGTCAGTCAAGCAAAATTCTTGGATTATTTGCTTATTAGTTTACATATTTTATTTTTTAATTGGTAAGCAAATTTTAACTGAATCTGTTATGAATTTAAATGGAATGTGAAAATGCCTCGAGTGGCTGCACTTTCTTCATTGGGTCAGCCACCCCACCTCCGCCCGAGGTGTGGGCGGTTCGGGCGGTTTGGCACCACTCCCCGTGCAACTGTCAGCATAGAAGGAAGTTGATAATTAAAATCTAGACAAAATAAGGCGACAACTAATGGCATAATAATTTAAAGCACGCCGCGGCGTGTGACAAAAAAGGCAAGCCACTGGCGATATCACTCGGTGGCCGGCAGCGATAGTTTACTTACTTACAAGCGCGAGAACACACACATGCCACTGCGCCGCCGCGACTCCAGACTAACACTGCATTATGCGAACGGTCAACAATTTCAATTTCGCTGGCTTTTATTTTACTTTACTCTGTTTTTTTCCGGGCCATTGATCAAGGCTAACGAGATCGATCGGCGCTGGCTGGTGGCCTGCCTGGCTGCCTGGCAATCTGGCGGTGCAGCAACGTAACATAACGCATTAGCCGGGCCAACACCAGCACCGCAGCGACCACCAGCGCCCACCTACACAGAGAAGAAATATCCCCAAAATTGGCCATACATTTTTATTTATTTTTTTTTTAGAAAATTATAGCTGTTGCCGGGATTGTTAATTACATTATTTCATTTTTTAAAACGCACTTTATAAAACCGGCCCCCTTAAAAGTTAAAGAAATTTAAGAATTTCTATAAAAACATATATTATTATTAATTTCAGTCTGAAAATAAGTAAATAAAAGGTTATTTTTATGAAAATTAATGTTCTATTTGCTAAGTTTGTTGAACATTTTCTGATATTTGTGGGAGGTACAGAATACTTTAAAAAATGATATTAAATGATATTAAAATTTAAATAACAATTTATTTATTACTAATAATGTATGACCAAATCTGAAGAGTTCTTAAAAAAAGTTAGAAAGATGTCATGTTTTAATATTTATTTTTATGAATAAACGGAAAAGTAAAAAAAAACATGGTTTTTATGATTTTTAAGATTCATTTCATAATTTAACTATTGATATATTAAAAATAATTATAATTTTTATATTATTTTGAACTGTGTATCACCAGGTGAGGGTGGTGCGACGGCGGCAGGAATGGGGATTGTGTGGATTGGACGGTGCCGCGCCCGCGCAAATTCCTGCCAATGGCTGGCGGCAAACACAAATTATAAGAATTAAACTAAATCTGTTACACCGTTGCCAACAATTGGGCACGTCTGTCCCCGAATCTAACATGTTCATATATGTGCAGATATGTATGTTAGCCAGTCGTGTGCCGGCGACCCGGGGGCGCTGGGCGCTGCCTGATTATCTCATAATTTGTGTGTCTGTGCCAGTGCGATTTTTCGCTCTTTTCCACGTAATTGAATTTCCCAACTGCCCAGGAAGTCGGCGTCGTCGTCGTCATTGTCTCTTACTCTAGTGCGTAAGGCGGTTTTAATTTCAGTTTCACTGGCACGCTGCGTGGTCTGCGGTCTGTGCGGAGTGTGTTTGGTGTGTGTTGGCCGATCTGAACGGCCGTCAACCTATAACGGGTTATCGGAAATAAAACTGGCAACGGAAAAATCTAAAACTAGGGACGGAATAGCTGGAAATTAAAATCTTAAGGTATTTTATATAACTTTGGAGAGATGAAAAGTTAATGATTTCGATATATAACAGTCTCAGAGTTCAGAGAAGTTTATTTATTTATAATTTGGTGGGTCTAAGAGGTACAAGTTAGATGCTCGTTATTAAATAAATTCTTTATTTAATAATTATTATTGGTGTTTAAAAACTTGCTTTATTTTTTTTATTCTACTTTGAGTACCTTACAAAATATTACACAAATGAATCACGTTTTTCGCCTTTTTCCTACGAAAACTTATCAGTTCACTCTATCTTTTCGATTTTGTCTATGTATATCATTAATATTCTAGAGCTTGTTGTAAACATATCCAATCTATTTATTATAGCAAGAACAAGGTACTACTTTTGGCTGGATTAGATCTCAATAACTATTGTTTTGGTTTACTGTAACTCCAAACTTGAATCGCTTTTAGCCCAGCCCTAGAACCTAGAAGTAAAACTCTGGCCGCCGCCTCTCGAATGCATTGGGATCTAGTGCAAGTTCGCTGCACCGAAACCCGTTTGCAATGACTCGGAGCACCGCTGCCTTCCGGGCAGGCAGACCGACGACATGTGGCAGTGGCATGCCAAGGCGATGCTTGGTGTTGCCGAGATCCGATGGCGACCTGTGTGCCTCTTGCACGAACCAATCCGATCCTATTCAATGCGAGCCAAGTGATTCACGAACTGATCCCCCTGCTGGAAATCGAAAATTGGCCAAACGCCAACGCGGCTTTGTCAAAAACACACACCATATGTATAATGCCAGGCAGGAGACTACCATTTTTTTTCTTGTATTTTATTTCTGGCCAAAATGCAAGTTGGGGGCTTAGTTCATTGCTAATGACGGCATGTCGGTAACTCGATATAAGTGCACAGGCGTCTGTGTGTTTGCATAGTTGGGTGTTTAAGCATATTACCCCGTATATGTATATATATCTACATATATGTCTGTCTCTCTGTCGGTCCGCCGGCCCCGTTCGATTTATTTGTCCGCGCGCTCCGCAACAAAGACTCATAATAATCTGTTGGGCCAATCAAGTAAAATATGCGCGAGATCAGTCAACTACAAAAACAAAAGCAAAAGTCAAGCAAAGTAAAGCAACTGCAGCAGCAGCAGCAACAGCAACAACCAAGGCAGCAGCAACACCAAGAGCAATGAAAGTGAAACCGAGAGACTCTGGCTGAGATTGAGACCTGGCCAAGAGCCGACTCGGTTCTAGCCAGCATCTCAGGCCAGCTATATAAGCTAGATGGCCGGGCTCGGCAGCAGCAGTGCAGCACTGACCAGGAACCCAATTGGAAGTTTGAGCTACGACTCCATAGTCCAATTCGGCCAAGGATTACCATAACCCCCAAATAAACCAACTCTAGCCACACCTGCACCTACCCAGCAACATGTTCTTTAAGCTGGTAAGTGGCCTTTGAACCAGGCTCGGATCAAGGCTAACATTTCCTTTTACAAAGTCTAAATTCAAAAGTTATGTAAATTACCTTAAATTGGAGTAATTACTATACAAAAATTAATTAACTAATATTGGGGATACACATTTTGAATGTTAACTTTGTTTGTATAGAAAATATATTATTTAAAGCTAATATCCTTTAAATATAATCGTAACTTTTGATTTACTCTCTGTTTATTATTCTCAAATCCCTGGTAATTAATTTATCGTAATAATTTCCTTCCATTTTCAGCTTCTCGCTACCCTCGTGGCTCTGGCCGTGGCCAAGCCCCAGCACCAACAAGCTGCCCAGTATCCGGCTGGTGTTAATCCCCAGGACTGCCCCGGTTTCCCCATCTGTGATAACGAGCGCCTGCACAATCCCCGGCCACAGTGGGGCGCCCCGCAGCCGCAGTGGAATCCCCAGCCGCAGCAGTGGAATCCTCAGCCTCAGCCCCAGTGGCAGCAGCCGCAGCATCAGTGGAATCCCCAGCCCCAGCCCCAGTGGCAGCCACAGCCCTCGTGGAACGCTGCTCCGGCTCCGGCTGCCGGCGGTGATAAGTATCCGGCTGGCATCAATCCTCAGACCTGTCCCAACTATCCGTACTGCGATGTGAATGCCGGACATGCCGGTGCCCCGGTGGCTGCTCCTCCGCTTCCGGGCTGGACGGAGCGTCTGTATCCCGCTGGAGTTTCGCCCCATCAGTGCCCCAACTTCCCGTACTGCCACTAAAGCGGGCGCAGCTCCTCTAACATCATCCCCTTTCCCAGTTCTCAATTAGTGAACATTAATTTGAAATTCTTTGTTGTTGGCGCCGAAATAAATGCTAAATGTTGGTAAAAAAACAAATGTTTGCTTTATGTGCGGGATTACATCTTATATGCACAGATTTACAACAATAATTTATTGAATTAGCTTAAATATTTAACAATCTTCAAGTTTCTGGTAAAGTAATAAGTCAATGAATCAATGTTAAAAGTCCCTTAATTCCTTTCAAGGAAGTAAAAAGTCGTAAAGATTTTAGTTAATTAAGAATTCCGATTGTTTTAGGACCAGTTTTAAACGTGTTGAACTAGGAACTGCCAGTGGGACTAGTTAGACATGCTCCGCGCGGCGGTCATGCCACGAGAATGTGCCCTGCCACGCCTCTGACTTACAGCATTACCTGTGGGCCCGGAGGAGTGGAGTGGATCGGACTGGACCGGGTCGGCTCAGAAGGGAGCGGACGGACAGGCGGTCGACCTCAGTCGGAGCTGGTCCAGTCAGTGAGTGCTTTGTGAAAGTCGTTCTTGCAAAACTTCGGCTTAATTGCCGCCTTCGGGTTGGCACAGCACACCAAGGTCAAGTGCAACTGCAAATTACAGGCTTGCAATGGGATTAACTAATGGAGCAATGATCCAATCGAAACTATCACATTCCCGGGCCAATTAACCTGTCTGTCCGGTGCGTGCAATCGAAATTGTATTTCATTTATAATCAATATGGCATTGCTCTGCTTTTTTGGGGTGTTATTATTTATGTTTTCGTGGGAAAAAATGTATGAAACGAGGTTGTTATTTTTGAAGTTATTACTTAAGGAACTTTTCCGCTCTGTAAGAAAGGTAAATATATATCCGAAATTACTCAAAAGAGTTGTAATTTCTTCTTTACTATATTCAGAAATACTTAAATAATAAGAGCAAGGACAGAATAAAGTGATGGCCATAGCAGGGAATGCAACAGGGGTTGGCATAAAGTAGTGTCCTTACTTTTAGATTAAGCCGGCATTACCTTAAGTCCTTTTTAAGATACTTAACCTACAATGAATGAAATCACATTTGTTCTTAAATAACCTATTTTTTAAGAATATTTATTCATTTTCAGAATCTCTACATTTCTGCTTATTACATTTCCCCCTCATCTCTTTTAAAGAACAAAGTAAAACCCGCTAGCACTTTTCTGTATACAGTCGAATTGTGATTTTATTTACAATCATTAACTTAGGCATTGTACAATATTTACAGGCTGGTTTTATTCATTGATTTACTGAGTGTGGGTGGGTCTTCAGACTGTGGGACTTACAGGTGGCTTACAGCCAGCCGTGTCCGTGGTGGGAGCTCCAGCCGTGGTGATCGTGATGATCATCGAAGACATGGTGAATGGGCACCTCCTCGTGGTGGACATGGTGGACCGGCACAGGGACCTCCTCATGATGGACATGATGGACAGGCACCTCCTTGTAGATGGGCACGGGAACGTGCTTCACCACCGGCACATGGATTTTCTGGACGTGATGATGATGGACGGTGTGCACCTTGTAGGGAACGTGGATGGTGTGGTGTTCGCTGTGGGTTGGAAAAGTGAAATCGCTCAGATTATTGGCACCCAAAACAGCCCAGAGTGTGTGTGTGTGTGGCATATTAGCTAATCAGTTGCTTGAACTCGGCGACGTCTTGGCAGCCAATCGGAATTGGCAATTAGTCGCACAATTATGCGCGCATTACAAATGAATTAAATGCCAGTCGCAGCCTGTGAAATTCCTGAGCGGCGAGCCGCTGAGCCGCTGAGCCAAGATCGGCTAAGTTCAATGGTAGAGACTGCGATTGGAACGGTCCGCCGGCGGTCTAAGTGGTGCGAGCGTTTTGATTGCTCAATTCGATCGCATATTTTATATATAAACCCACGGCTCGGCTCAATCGCAGCGTTTAAAAAGCCATGCGACCGCTCGTTAGCTTAGCATAAAGCGGGAAATGGGCATTTTTATCGATTCGCTTGGGTTATTTATGGATCAGTTCAGGTGCCGGAGATCGGCGGGAGATATATCCGTACTCTCCGTACCCAGACTCAAATAAGTACTCACTGTTTGCCAAAGAAGCCGGGATGGGGGGCGCAGTAGGCCACGGCAAAGAGGGCAACGAAGATCTGAAAGGGGATAAGGAAGTGCTTAGATCCGATTTAAAAGCCACAAATTAATATATGTAATTAAGTTTAATGTGCAGTCAGCCAGATAACTGCGGTTGGTATTCGCTTACGTTGTGCGGTAATGTTTTTTTAAGCAATACGTCTTTGCGATAATGTTAAAGAGAATTAAGAGAGTTTATAAAGCGTAGAAAAAATTTTGTAAATTATTATTTCTATCTTAGGAGTAGAAAAAAAAAAAAATTATTAAAATTAAATTTTTAAATTGAATTCTTGATTATTTTTTAAATTGTTCGTACATTAGATACATTCCCTGAATGGTTGCAGAAGTGTTTTCATTAGATTAAAATTAATATATACTACAAAAATATATAATAAGTCGAAATTTTTTAGTATTATAACCCATTTTTATATAATTATTCTTGTTAAATTTAAGCTACTTAAATCCTGGATATTATTTGATTGAAAACATAATCCTTATAGTTAGTTTTTTTTAAGAAATGCATTTTAATGACTTTATTTAGTTCAGTAAATGTTGTTTTAAAAAACTCCAATATTCGTTTATTAGTTTTTTCGTTTCAAATATTTCTGTTAAAATCAGCGTATATTGTATTTTTAGTCTTTAGCGTTTTAATATTTTAATATTTATTGAATTTTGTTATAAATGTTGTACGCTTTTTGTTATTCCGATTTCTGATCACAAAACGCCACTTGAATTTAAAAATTGTCCAGCTCCAAGTGGATTATTTATGGAACAGTTTTAGCACTTTGTTTTTGAACACCGATATCCTTTTCGCACTTACGAAGGCTTTCAGGGCGGACATTGTGGGCTGGCGCTTGACTTTCTGCACAAAGCAAATAATAAAACCGGAGCACTGTCAGGTGGTGACTGATAACCACAGGCTGCGACTCATCCGTTTTATACACGGCGCCAGCAGCGATTTTTCGCCAAGAGTCGACGCCGCTGCACAAGAAAGACGTGAGTTTGGTGCAGCGGCAACAGCAACATGGCAACAGACACGGCAGCAGCAGCAGCAACAGCAGCAGCAACACCAACACCAACCAATCAACAGCAACGGCCAGTGAACACTCAACAGAAACAGAAAACAGCAACAGCAAAGCGACAATAACCATAACAGTGGACGTGGACGCTGTTGGCCATGTTAATAAATGTGTGTACATGCGGTTGACTCCTCCGTGGCTTCTGTTTACAACTCATCGGGGTTAAGACCCATCGGCTGGCCGAAAAGGGGTATGGCTACACGCCAAGAAAATGTGTTAAAATTTTAATAACAATACGACATAATATGTGAAATATATACAAAAGGAATAAAATTATAATGCCCAAGTTCCAGGTAGCTAAATGATGAGAAAGACTTATACTATTAATATTCAATTCAAAAAGAAAAGGAAAAATATATGTAATTGTTAAACCTGATTAAAATATTATATAAAATACAAAAATTATAAAAATATGTCAGGAAAAATATTTATTTCCGGTAATCAAATGATAAGAAGGCATTATAATTTTAAAATTCGATTCAAAAAGTGCGAAAAAGAAAAGAGAAAAAATATTTTTGAAAGCTAAACTCGATTAAATAATTATAGAAAATATAAAAATGATAAAATGGTGTAAGGGAAATATATTTTTAAATGTCGAAGGAGACTGCTTTTACTAAAAATAAATACTTTTGAGATGATAGGCCAGAAAAAAGTATTGAAAATATATATTTTTAACTTTAAAGTTTTTTGATTTTAGTGGTCTATTAAAGGTTTTTGAGTCCTTTTACATTGATTTCTGTCCTAGAATTTTGTAGTTACCTAAGATTCATTTATATTACAATTATTCCTTTAATACTTTCGAGTAACTATCTTAAACTTAATAAACACATACTTTTTCTTCCAGTGCTCGGTCAGTCAATGCTTCAGTTGTCTTATGACGCAGACAATCGAACTTTGACTCTGCGGCAGTGCAGATCTCTGCTTTGTGTAATACAACACAAATTACATTAATTTCATCATCATAATCATAATCGCAAGACAACGAGGAGCGGGGCTAAAATCATTCCAAGTGACTGACCAAGTAGCACATATATCATTGCTGAATGGATCACTTAGCGGCCTTCCGCGGGTAAAAAGTGAACGTGAGCCACGACAAAGTTGTCACGCTAATCCAAAAAAAAGACAGATTTCTGGCCCTTCCATATCGCAGCGAAGACATCTCCGGCGGACGACCTTGAACGGGTTTTCTTTCGCCGACTGGTGGTGTCAATTAATATGGGTCAGCGTTGGAATTACAGGAGATGTACCCACAAGAAAAAAAGGAAATAAAATCACGACATCGAATCACGAAACACGTACGCCGTAAATTTGCAATAAAACGCATTTCGGGCCATTACTTAACAGTAACAGCGATGTGCCGGCTCTAATCAAGCAGTGAATGCATCACACGATTTTACAGAAATTCGATTTTGATTTGGAATTTGATTTTGATTTTGATTTTGTGTGGGGTTTTTGCCCGATTCTATAATGCCCCTGACATAACATAAGCTGCGCCAGCGAGTCAGCCAGCTGTTGCGGTTGCAACTGGTTGTTGCAAGTCCCTGTTAAATCGAGTGTTAAGAGCTTAACCCATTTCAAACCGCAGTGGAGTTTCTTTTTTTGTTATGAGTAATTATTAATTAATTAGTTATTTTGGAACTGTTTACAACTAAAGCAGAAAGCTGAGCTTAGTTAGTATTAGTTGGTAAGTTACTTAAGTTATTTGGGAAATTAATTACTAACTAATTCCAAGCAATTAGTCAAGCGGATGATTGCTGGCTTTAACTGGGATTATTATTGCTTGAATTTCCATTTAAATGTTTGCGGATAAGTGATTTTCGTGGTATTCCTATGGAAAACTGAATACCGTATTATAAAAACCACTTTTTAATTAATTATAAATTATGTTAAAAGTTTTTTGTCATTTACGCCACTTAACTTTGGCATGCCACCACATTAATTTGCAGCCTAACTTAACCTGCTTGCCATATATGGCCGGTAATGGGTTAAACTATCACTATCTCTTTGCTATTTTCTCTGTGAATGTCTTAGTTTATCTGTGTATAAGTAGGCCAGTATGCTTTTTCTGCGTTTGAGGGCGCACCACTGACATCCTGCCCCTGCCACCGGCCCCGACTTAGCTACGGCTTGGCTCCAGCTCACCGACTCACCGGGATGTTATTGCATTTGCGGCAAATTGCTCGTTTTAGACATGCCAAATTGCATAATGGATATTTGTTTGTGTGATAAATATGCCACGGCTGCTGGCTGCCACGCCCCTCTGCCTCCGAACCATGCGTGCCCATGGGCAAAAAAATACAAAAATAAAAACCAAAACAATAATCCGCCGCTGGCTGTGCGCCGCACTGGATGATTACTTTCGCTTTCTGCGAACGCGCTCGCGAATCCCGAGATCTGTGCATGCAAAAATACTTCCTGCTAGGTGAGTTTTGATTTCTATGAATGTGGACCACACAAAAAATACTCGGACCGGGTCCGAAAAGTACAGGGAAAGATATGAGATCTATAAAGATGGTAGCAAAGATATTGGAGGTTATTTATAAAGCCTTCGTTAGGCTAACTATATTCACACATAGAAACATTAATTGAATAATCAGTGAGATATATAGGAAAGTCAGTAAGAAATTTTGCAAACTAATGGAGATTTCTCTATGGTTAATTTTATAATAAATTATAGACTTAACAGTCCCACTAGAGTTCCTCCCAAGAGTTTTTAAAGACACTTATCATAATATTAAATTTCATTAAAAAAACATAGCTTGTAAATTTGGACCAACTCATATACTATTTTGGTTCCGCTCCCATTACTAAATGGAAAGAAACTTACCCAAAGAAAAAGAACCAATTTTTTCGTTCTCTTCTGTTGGAGAGAAAAATGCAAATACTCTCTCGTTCGCTACTGAGTGAAACTCATAAACATCTCTGCTACCCTCATTGTTTTCTTTCTTATACATATCAGGCAAAGCGTGGAAGAGAGAGTAAATGCTCCCATAAGAAATCAAATTATATAACTAACTTGTGCCTGTTTAGTCCCACAATTTTTCTCTGTGTAATAGGATCTGTCATTTGGCCAAAGTCGAACAGCTGGCCACTAGACTCCGACTTACACACAGAGACTCAGACGTCGATGCAGACCCAGTGGCTCACTCACCACCAACATGATGTAAAACTCGCCAAGTGCTCGTCGTTATGCAGATATGAAAAATATATACAAATAAAGCAAAACGATATAGCCCAGAGATATACAAAGCCACAAACCAATGCTATCTAATTGGACGGCGGAACATGGCCGGCTGATCGGTCAATTGGTTTAACATGACGGGACATAAATCGGTGGAGTGCTGGACAAATCGTTTTGTGATAAAAACGAATTAGATTGATATGAGATAGCTGTCTCATAATTTAAGCTTACGAGGTAGGAACATATAGAGGCTGATGTCTGACATGTAAGTGCTTAAATTACTAGACAGTGAGACTTAAAGTTTCTTTCCCTTAAACGTAATCCCTTGTTGAAATCAATTTTTATAGATGTTGCATTATTTTTATTGCATTTTAATTGAACAGTTTAGCTCGAACAATTTCTTGTTATGCTGCTAATTAAATGTGTCTGGTTGTTAAGTGAATAATGAGCTATTAGCTAGAGTAGGCCCTTAAAACTATATTGAAATGCTCAGTGAATGGTGCAGAGAAAATTTGGTAAGCAATATAATGTAATAATCGGATTCCGCCGCTCAAACCCATACAATTTCCTAGTCAAAAGACTATAAATAAGCCTTTGTAATTTTAAGTTACAATTACTTTTATTCAAACAAGACAAAGATGGTTTAATTCCATTCAAAAACTGTAGTGAATAAATGTGTTATAGAACCTAACTCAGTTTATGTTAATGCGGATACAAAGCTTTTAAGAAACTACATAAGACAAATCAAGAAACGTTATAGTTTCCCAGTTATCACCTTACTTTCATCTTCCGCAGAGCAAGAGTTATTTTTATGAAGTCATGTTCCCTTGGATTTGCATATCCGTGCGACTAAACCAAGTTTGGATGAACGACTTTGGTACGTGTTATCAGTGGAGGGCTTCCTGCTGGCCCACAACTGCCAATCATCAGCTTTTCGACGGCGATTTATGTGACCTGAGCCACGCCGCAGTCGTTTGCCCAATCGCTGGGGATTACATGACGCCGGCATGGATTTCCTGCGGAACGGAGGCGATTGGGTCGCCATCGATCTCTGCACTTTTAGACACGGCCAAAAATAAAATTGAAATTTCCACGCAGATACGCTAGAGACGTGGTCAACTTCGACTCGGATAGCCTCACCCACTTGGCAGGCTAAGAGCGTCCGCCAAAAGCGCCGAATCGCCGATCGCCACCGAATGTTGGATGAATTTTGATGCGCTTGCGATTTGGGTCTTTGATAGGGTCGAGGGACAAGTGCCAAGCCAAAGACTCTATTGCATGCCATATATATCGGATATGTGGAGCAGCCCCCAAACCAATAATTGTGCAATGCCAGTGCGAGCCTCCTATTTTGGCCATTTGAGTGTTGGCTCTGACGCGGAGCAGACTTGACCTGCTTGGGGAGGCGGTAACTTTTCCCTGATTAAAATATATTTTTAAAGAATATTCGAGGGCTTGAAACTTTTCACAAGAAGGTTTTCCCTCCCTGCAGAAGTGACGACCTAATTTTTTTTTTTTTTTTTTAATTTTCAGGGGTTTATATCGGAACTGAGGCAGTTTCCTTGGATAATTATTGAGAAGATGAAGGTGGATGATAATTGATTTATGATAATATGGAATGGTTCGATTCCATATAATGGTATACTATAATTCTACTTTAAGTATTTATATTCGGTCTCCCATTTAAGAAATATGTACCTGTTAATGTTTACAATATATTAAAACTTATGGTAGAGTCATTTATTAAATATTTAGGGAAATTATTTAGCTTTCGTTTAATGCTAAATATTACTTATTTTCCATAGATTTCTGGTCAGTTTCTCATTTCAGAAATATCTCTTAACCTTTTATATTTACTAAACATTTATTACCAAATCTTATATCCCAATCATAAAGCTAATTGTTTATAATTAATTTTGTATAACCAAATTTTGTATTTAATGGCAAATCATAATATGCTTTGATAAATTCTGACTTCTGTTCAGATTCTCATTTACTAAATACGGTTTAACCTTTTCTATTTACTAAACACTAATTACCAAATTTATTAACCCAAAAAAAAGCAAATTGTTAAGTAATTAATTTTCTATATGCAAATTGGCTACCAATATTTCGTTTTAATTATTCTTTGGGCAATCCCCAAAGCTTTTCGATGACTGGCCAAGGGGCGTAACCTCTGCTGCGAGTTAGAATTCCTCAGAGTTCCTGGTATGCAAATGAGCTTGCCCAATGAGCTCATCTTCGCCTTCAGCGAATCCCATTCCGAATCTCTGCCTGAGTTCGAATTGAATTCCGAATCAGGGTCCAAGCCTCCTGACTCTGCCAAGATCGACGCCAACAGCGACCGAGACTGCGACTTTGCGCACGCGCAGCGGCAGATTTCGGAGTCGATGGCGATGGGCGCTGATGAAGAACAACCCCGGCCTGAATTAGACGACGCCAGCGAGCATGACAAGGTCGGCACTTAAAGGTGTCGCCAATTATGCGCCACCCAACTGCCGCCCCCTACCCGCATCATCAACATCATTGCCCTGGGTTTCCCCATCTTTTCAAAAACCTCTTTTTCGAGCTTTTTACGAAAACTGGCTCAAATTAACGCATGAGTTAAAAAAAAACTACCTAGTGCACTCGTGGGCAGCTGGGTGTCCGTTAAATTTGAATTTCACACCGCTTAGCGCGGTCAGCAAGGCGGAAAGAAAACTCTCCAAGCTCCAAACTCGAAAACTCCAGCTTGGATTTTTAGATTTCTTGGATTCTTGGCCTGGGTTTTCGGTTCTGATTCGATTGCTCCACTAATTCCCGGCTTCGAGCCAAGAGTTCTGTCTCTAATTGCATCAAGAGAAACACATAACACACACAGGCAATAATCACGCGAAGCTGTTGAATCTACTAAAAGGGGTATATGAGCTATGGGACTAAACATATTTAAAAGTATAGATTTAGAATCATTAAAAATAAGCTTGAGTTTCTACTCTAGAGATTTTCATTTGAATTTTTATTTGGGGTTTGCAAACAAATCATTAAAATACGTTACTTTTATGTACTCCAAAATGTGCAACTTTTTATTCACCATAAACTTTTTAATATCTTTTACTGAAAAGGCAAACATATAATATTTGCTTTTGTTAAAACATGTTATTCATTAGCACTGTTGAAAAAAAATATTAAGGTACGATGCATTTTTTAAATCATTCTTTTATATTTACTTTGTTTTTTATTTATTATAAACTTTAATATTTTTTAAATTAAAGAAAGGGTATTCGCTTTCCTCAATTTCTTTTTCCTGTTACAATTTCGTTTCAAACTATTTTCCAGAGTCATTGCCAGCTATCAGGGAAAATCGGACGAACCTCCCAAGTAGCTCTTTTGGCTCCTCGGAAGCCCTCCCTCCTCGCTCCTCCGCACCTCTATACCTCCCCCGCCGCTGTCTCAAGTGGGCGCAGCGTGGGCACTGCTAATGATGATAATGATGATGACGATCTCTGCAGAGCCAAGCTCCAGCGGCTCCCAGCAGCACCTCACACCCGCGCCCTAAACACCTCACGCCTGGCAATGGCTCACCTGAGCTGCCATCTAAATAAACAACAACTATATTACACTTGAAGAAAGAGAACGAACGAAATTCCTGAAGTGATTAGCCTTAAAACAAAATAATCCTTCTTTAAAATATATATTTTGTACTATTTTTTACCTTTTAATATGAGAAATATCTAACAATAGAGGAGTATATTTTCCCATAAGGATACATTTAGAATTGATAATTCTAAATTCTAGTTTCTTCTATTTTCTGATGATCCGGTGTTCATTATTTCCGTGGGTATATCCTAGAAAGCCATCGAAATCGTGTTTGAGAATTTTAAGCTGCACAGGCTAAGATGAATTTATTGTATTTTTTATGTTATTGTTTTATCTTGTTTATTGAATACTTGACAAGAATAGTAAATGTTAAATAATAATAATAGTAATTAGACTAAAATATATGTATGCATATGAAAATGTGAATTTTTATTATTTAATTAATTGGATTGGCTTTAAGTTGTATAAAAAATATTTACATTTTAGTTAATTAATTAAAAAACATTAGAGAGTTAAGTAAGTTAAGTTCTCGATACAAAAAACAAAACTTTATTTACTCCATACACTTCCTAATTTATTTAAACTATCCCAATTGTTTCTCTCAGTGCAGCAATTCAACAATTTAGGAAGAGAGAGATGCTTAGCTGTCGCTGCCGCTGCCACTGGCTCTGCCCGCGGCTCTGCCGCAGCACTGTCGCGTCTGCGCCGCTTTCTGCTCTTCCGATGAGTTTCGAACACAACTAAATCAGAATTTTTATTCAGTTTCAATTGTTTAGCGAGTGCGGATCGGCGTCGAGTGCGCGACGCAGCCAAACCGAACGAGACGAGCCCCAAAACAACAAATGGAAAATAAAATAAAATAAAATAGAAAAACGAAACCGAAACTAAAAACAAGAAACTAAAAAAAGAAGAGCTAAAATAAAAGTAAATTGAAATTAGGTGTGTGTGAGAGAGGCGCTTCTGGCTTTCTTGTCATTAGCCGAAATTGTGGAGATTTGCGATTCGCAAAAGTGTCAAAGCGCAACGAACTACCGTTATATTCGCTACATTTCCCAGCTTAATTTCCCTGCCCTGAATTTTTCCCTCACTATCTCCAAAAAGAAGAAAGTCCATAAGTTTCCACAAAAGTTATTTTATTTTTATGCCAAGAATTGTTCTTTCCGCTTTTAATTAATCATCAAGATTCTTTCCCAAGTTTGTTTTAAAACCTATTAAAAAATAAGCTATTATTGTGTTTGTTTTTTTGGGTATTTTTTTACCTTCTAGCATTGCCATGACAAATGCTGGATTTACGCATTGATGAGCACTTTGTCATTCGCGTTTTTAATTATCGCACAACTCCAAAACTTTTGGTCGAAAGGTCACAGGCACCTTCTCTTCTCCCTGTGTGTGTGTGTGTGCAGTGAACTCTGACGTCATCGTCTGTAAGAAGGTTCAGTTCCGAAACAAATCCGCATCGCGCTTGGTTGGTCGGTCAGGTTATTGACTCTCTCCTTCTCCCCTCCTCTGGCAGTTACACCCATCATACCATAATTATGTAGACTCGGCGGCTTCTTCCGCAACCGCAGAATCTTCGCAGAAAGCGAGCCCGTAAATATAAAGCTGATCTTGGCTCATTTTAACGATCTGCATATTTTGGCAACATAATTAACGGTGAAAAGAATGTGAAAAGTAGCGAATCGTAACGCGAAAGCCAGAAATAAAAAACCCAAGCGAACAAAAAGAAACACACACGCGACTCCGAAGAAAGGCGGAAGAAAGAAGAAGGTTTCTACGCGCCTCGAGCTGATCGCCGGCGCTCAGTCCGCAATCTCTCGTCCATCCCGTCGGTGCCTCGAGCAAATCTTCGGGCACAAGAGCCCAGTAAAAAAAACCAGTGAAACCGCCGATAATGTGCCAGGGCAGTGCCGCAGGAAAAGCGAGTTAAGTGAGCTAAGCAAATCTAAAAGAAAGCATCAGCGGGAGTCGGATTTTTGACTATCGGATATCGAAATGATCGCGATTGTCGATAACAGTCGCGGGCAACGGATGCTGCGTCCGCTGCTCGCATTTCACCTGATCGGCCTTTGGTATTCCGCCACATCGGCTCTGACAGTCGACAATCAATTGGTCTCAGCACGCAATGGTGAGTGGGAGATAATGGGAAGTTGCAGGGAATCACTGAGAAGACCAGTAAACCCTTACTGTGGGCTTTAGTGTAGGGAAAACCAATGGGACCTGGAAGTTCACTAATTTTCCAAATGACATTATGAGATGCTTAGATAAAATAGGCTTTTATGAACTGTAAAAAATGCTTACTAAAAACAGGAGTAGGAACTTCTTTCAACACAATTACCTGTATTTTGAATCAAATTATATTAAAATAAATTATATAAACGTTCTTAAACACACTATTGTAGTTCTGTTGCCATAAAAAAATACAAAACATAATGAAACATTCAAACTATTATTATTTGCTCAATTACAGCTTTAGAACGCGTTCTTTTTTTAGAAGTTTACATTGGTTAAAGCTTAGGGCTCGATTTACTGATTACTAATAATTTTGTTATATTAAATTTTGTTTTTTTTTTTTTTATCATAAACACAAATCTCATAATTTACATTTTTTGTCCATATTACATACACTTAATGTGTTAATTAACAACACTTATTTCAATCAACAAATGATTGTTAAAATCGTTTAATGGCGTTCGGCGAGAACTTTAATTTTACGAACTTTATTATGTGAATGGGAAAATTCTTACAACTTATTAATAAAAATAATAGTTTACTTCTTATTTAGTATTAAATTAAGCTTGTCTTATAAATACTGTTTTTTTTTTTTTTTAATGCTTACGAAGAATAAAAAATATATATTTTCTAATATATTTTTGTTCTTTTTCCTCACTTAAGAATAAAACCTTCACAAAACCACATTTTTGATGAATAAAAAAATCTGCATATATATATTATTTATTTAAATGGGTTTAAGATGGAATTCTTCATATTTTAAATATTAAATACATTACCTTCATCAAATTTTGAACAGTCTTTTCAACTTTTTTATAGTAATGCTTCGTATAAAATGTTTCAAGATCTATTCATACCACTATTTATTTTTGTAATTAAGGAATATTTATTTTTATTTAAAATGCTTGATTGAATTGTTTATAATTTTGTTTCCATAACTTGAGTTATTTTCATAACTTGCTATACATACTACAAAATCTATCTGTTCCGTTCTAAACCTTGACCTGCTCCTAAAAAAATGTTAATTATATTATTGTTCAATTATAAACAAAAACTTATTTGCATAGTTTATTTTGAAAGATCATTAATATCTTTTTTGAACAAAAGTTTACCCGGTATTATTTGGTAAATATTAATTAAACTAGATTAATTAACATTACATAGGAAATATTCTAAATGAGGTAATTTCTTGGAAAAGATCATGCCCATCTAATAACCATAGGCTGGGGGCCAATCCATCAAGCATGGCCAATGGGGTTTTGTTTGCGGCTTGACCTTTTTGAATTATTCATGCACTGACAAAAAATAGAAGAAAAGGGAGAACTCTGTGGTCGCCTATGGGTTAATGCCTCCACTGGCGGCACGCAAAGTTAATAAAATTCAAATTCGAATGGAGAACAAAGCCGGCTAACAATTGGACAACAGAGACAATTGCAGAGTCAATAAAACTAACCTACCGTAGAGTGGAGTGGACGAAGTGGAGCACCGCTGGCCGGAGGTGGCCTTGAAAGTGCAAGTGAGGTGACGCAATGGCTGGGACCCGGGGCGGGGAACTGGGAGGAGGGCAGGGGAGTCGTTGCATTCATTGCCCAACTGTCAGGTGAACCTTTTGTAATGCCCCCAATCTCTGCATCTCTGCATCGACAGACTGCTTCGAGCGGATCGCGCTGGAGGCGATGCTGCCATTTGAGAAGACCTTCCGCACCGAAGACACCAACTCGCTGAAGATGTGCAAGGAGAAGTGCCTGCAGGCGGGCGAGAAGTGTCAGGCGATCTCGTTCGGGTGAGTCTCCTCCAAGCCTGTCAGTTGGCCAATTAATTGCCCAATTTCCATTCCAACTTATGTATCTTTTCGGTAATTTTTTGTTTTTTGCATTTTTTGTGTGGATTTTTTGCAGTGTTCATCGACGCGGAAACGGCACTTGTCAGTTGTCGTCGGAACAGTACGGCTCGGGGGGCGGCGGGCGGCCGGGGGGCGTGATTTTCGATCCCGACTTTGATCTGTACACGCGCAAGACGAACTGCTTCGACTTGAGCGACAACTCGATTGGCCCCGGCCTCCAGCCCGTCCCGGGTCCCAGTCCCATCTCGCCGGGTCCGACGCCCGTGGATTTGCCCAACCGACCGCTGGACGTGGGCAATACCCCCGTGCTGGTGGTGAATCCCACTCCCCACACGGATGGCGGTGCACCGCCGCCTCCGCCGCCGCCTCTCTCCTCGCTGGGACCCGCTCCCACTGTGGGAGATCGCCTGTACTTCTCCCACGACCTGTACCCCCTGTACAAGTATCCCACTCTCTACGAGAACAACTATCCCTCGCCCAACGAGGAGGTCTACATACCCGGTGGCTATGCTGCCAATGCTCCCGAAGTGGATGATCGCTATCGCCCGCACTATGGCCCGGTGGATCCGGCGGAGGATGATGGTGTCCGACCCACGCCACATGGTCCGCCTAGACCCATCTTTGGCTTGGGCTATGGCAATGGCTATAGCTATGGCTCACCGGAGAGATATACTCCGCCGCCTACTATGAGACCTTCTAGCGGATCTTCGGAGGAGCGACCCAGTTATGCGGCCAGGCCACCACCTAGACCTACTGCTGATCGTCCAGAGTATCCGCCGGGGCCGCCGCCACCACCACGTCCCTATGACAGCTCCACGCCGCCATCGTACGGACCACGGCCCAGTCCCAGCTATGATGGTCATCGGGAGCCACGTCCGGACTACACCAATCGTCCTGATCCGCCGCCACAACAACCCCATGATGGTTATGGCATGAACGGACCCTCGGCCAGACCTCCTCCTCCCTATGAAGCTCCACCGCCGCCAAGAGATGAATACATTCGAAGGAATGGCAGCGCCATGCGTCCAGGAGATGGTTATGGAGGCTATGACGACGACAAGACTATAGCTACCTACTTTAATCCCGATGACTTTAGTAAGTAAAATATTTATTAATTATTTTAATTATTTATTTTGAAATTAAATATTTCCTTAATTATAATAGAACGACCCATGCCCGGTGATAGAGATCGAGACCGAGATCGTGACCGCGATCGCCTCGGCTATCCCATGGATGAACTGAAGGGTGAGTTGAATAAAGGATCTCTATCTCCCTGCCCCCAAACCCTCAACTTCCACTAACTCTTGGATTCGCGCTGTCCCATAAGTTAAACCATTATAACCCCATAGACAGGCTGAGGCTAACCCTATATAAACTATGACTATGACACGGGTCACTTGAGGGTTGCAACAACGGCGACCACCACAATGACACTAAAATTTAGAATTAAGCTGCCGGCGCGCACAACTAAAACTCATTAGGTTTTGGGTCGACGCCAACTGACAGATGACAGCCGCTCTCGATTGACCCACATTCGGCGGCTTTTATTTGCGTAACAAAACTAAACCCATTAGCCTGGCATAATGCTCATCGGATCTGGTTGTGGGAGCGGGTTGTGAGGGATGGTGGGGATGGGTGAGTGGGCGGTGGTGCATTATTCACATTCGCATTCAAACACTCGACACACCGCGCCGAAAGCTCGGCGCAACTAACCCACCCACCAAAAACGGTATAATAAATAATGCTGCGGCCAAAAGTTTTGATAAATGGCCAAAAGCGGCGGTACAATGAGATAAAATATTGGGGTCATCCACTGGGGTTATTTGATGAAGGAGTTCTTGAGAGTATTTTGGGTAATAAATTATTAATTGAAAAGTATTTAAAGTTTAAATATTTGACAGACCCAAAAAACTCTTTAAAGACGTTTATAGTAGCCAAAAATATATTAATTTTCCGGAAAACTTTCTTATAATATTGTTAGTTATTCTTATTACAGATATATTAAATTTTATTTATCCTTCAGAAGTCCTTTTTTCTACCCAATTAGCTTCAGCAACTCAGGAAATCGTAGGAAAACCTTATAAGTATAACCCCTTCAAGGTTATCTTTCTGGCTTCATCACGTACATGATCTCATTGTTCTTTACAGAAGAAATTGAGTTGTCAAGTGCAAAAGATTTATGGCAATTCTAAATAAAAATTCGCCAGCCGAGATCATCAAAGAACGATTTGTGTTTTGATTTCGGGGCGACTTCCTTTCGGCTTCGCCAAGTGTGACGGCTTGTGGAGTACATGAACCCAGCGGGTAGCGGTGACATAAGCCCATGCCGTGCCCTATACTACACTATGAAACATACCAAGAGATTCCAAGTTCAAATGCCAAAAACTTGATGACGTTGCCTCAATTAATTGTGTGTTTGTTTTTCCTAAGGTGGCGTGTTCGCTAGTTAGTTAGTTAGCTCGCTTTTATTTGGCGTGGGACAGATCGTAATTTACACTGGGAGATTGGGCTGCTTGGATTCACTTGGAGGCGGAAGCGATCTTAGCGAGCACTGGTCTTGTATATGTATTTTCTATGGTTTTTTTTTTGGCTGTTCTATGGGGTTGTGCAAGATCGGAATAGAACGGAGAACGGAGTGGAACTGCACTTGGCATGCAAGCTCCTCTGGCGCTGCTCATTGTATGCAAATACGGACTTGTAGCCGCTGCACAAAAACTCGAAAACCACCCACATTTGTGGTTCTAGTTCGAGTTTGAGTTGGCCGCCGCCGCCGACGACGCTTGACAGCAGTGACATTGACTCGGAAACGGAAATGCGGCTTGTTGGGGAGTCAAGAAGGAGTTGGGGCGGTGGAGTGACCGAAATGATCGATGTACTGATATCTGTAGTCAAGCTTGATTGGGAAATGCAGGGAAAATGCTTGAAAATTAAGCTTAACATCAAAATCTTTAAAAGAAGACAAATGACTTAGGCGAGAAACTTGAAAGGACAACAAAAGACTTAGGCAACGAACTTGAAAGGGCTTGTAAAGTTTTATTTTTGCTTATTTTAGGGTTTTAGTTAAAAATTAATAATAGAAACATATATTATATAGAACAATTATTAGATATTTATATATATTTACAGACATATCAGAAATTTATTTAACAATCACTAAGCAATGGCTCCCTAAATTCTTAGAAACCATCAGGTTCTTTGAAAGATAAATAAAAGGTCTTATTATAACAACTAGAACTTAAAGTACAAACGTATATTTCGATTGTAAAGTGCCTTTTAAATCTAGTATTAACAAAACCCATCAGCTTAAAATATTCCACCATGACTTGTATTTACTCACATAAAACCAAACTCGTGGCAATCAAACACACCAATGATAGCGTAAAATAATTAAAAATCTAGATCAACCCTGATCTGGAAATCCAAAAATTAACCTCTAAGAAACATAGTCAGTTCCAGTTAATATACCCATGATTTATTCGGAAACTGCCCAGCTATCTCAGCTAGTAACCGCTTCTAGTAGCTCATTAAGTCCGCTCTTATTGAAATGAAATAATAAGCGTGTCATAGCGCGTTGCGGCATCCTTGAGCGAGGTCTGGCAACGCTTGGCTGCCTCCGCATCTCAGCATCGCATCTCCCCAGCGATCTGTACCCTCGTATTTTCATCTGAATCATCGGGTCAAGATAGGCATCTTCCACCGAAAAACGAGTGGAAAAAAAAAATAAAAACAGCCGCTCATTATACCAGAGGCCCAAGGCTTCTCTCCGGTGGGCAGAGTCGGAAAAAAGAATCCAGCAAAGTGGGAGTTTTCCGAGAGCCAGAGCGGCAAAGCTCTCGGCTCGGGGCTCAGAAGCGTGAAAGCTCGGAAAACGCGCGCGATTTTCTAATGCCGTATATAAAACCGCAAGCTTGACCAACGCCGCTGTTCATTCGCGATTAGAATCGCCAGCGCTGCGCGTCGCCAAACCGAGAATCCGAAAAACTCGAGCGTCCGGAAATCGTGTTCTCGCATCCGTGTCCTGTGTGCGAGCGAGATGGCCTGGTCGCCCATTGTTCCAAGCGCTTTGACATTGCACAGAAATTAATTAGCCCAGAACGCAAATTTAGCAATTACGTAATCAAACCGCGTAATCACCGCTTTGGAACCATAAACTCCAAACAAAACCGAAAAAAGAACTCCCAAAAAATGCGTTCTCTCTGTCACATATTTCTGTCGCTGCTTCTGCTCGTCTGCCGCCTCAACGACAGCGAATCCAAATTCGTTAGTCCTACGCGCCACACCGATCTCAGCAGCACCATCATCATCGTGGAGGACGCCAAGGGTAAGGGGTAAACGGGCTGTAGGTCATTCCACTTGTGGCTCGATTCTCGACCTCTCCCTTGAGGTCCGTTTCGGAGTGCGTATTAAATGTAATTTGCATAATTTCCATCTGCCATCTGCGTGAAAAACGGCGTTGTCTCGCTGGCAATTTTCCCGGAGATAATCTCTGATGGACTACGAGTACGAGTGCCAGTACACGGCAGCCAACATGACTCGAACATAATTTACTCAAAACGGCAGCGGATGTGCCGCAAAAACACACAGAAGTGGCTGAAAGGCGATTCGACCCGTAACAGAAACAGAAAACAAGACTGAGACATAAATGCACTTGGAGAAAAGTGGGCAGCCCTTTTCTAATAATTGGTTTACTTTTCAAAATCTTGTTGGAAAGTGAGAAGTTGTAGAAAAGTTTTCGAACAATTATGCTGAGAAAGCTATAAGTTGCTTTCATTTCCCTGACAAGACACCCGGCTTTGAAATTCTCAAGCAATTATTCTATGATTAAGAAAGTTGTCTTTGAAGTCTGTGATTGTTTTGCGAAATTCTTAGAGAAACATTACCTATTTAGCTCCATAGGTTTATGACAAAATGCCTCGGAATCGTAATAATTTAGATTGTTTTATTTAAATGGGAAAAATAATAGCAACCCTCTAAGCTGAATAATATGTTCTCAAGTGGCATTTTGACAAAAATTTATTTAAACAAGAGTTAAAGTGGAATTAGGGAGACAATCCTTTGTTTTTCTCATTAGTTTTTTCTGCTGTAAAATTAATTTTTCCAAGTGCAGGCAAGGGCCAAGAAGCAAGAGGTCACTTACCAGAATCATAATTCTTAAATGGGGCTTTAGCTTTCCAATTAAAAAAAAAAGATTTTACTTAATTAATATTGGATTGAAAAGAGATAATCCTTTATGGCTTTATCTATAATTTTCTGATTGAAAATACTTGACTTTCCTCAAGTCCAGGCCAAGGGATCCAGCAGGTTACTTATCAGAATTATAATTCCCATGTGGGGGTTTCAGCTTTAAAATATAATAAAGAATTTACTTACCTTTAAGAAGAATAAGAGAAATATATTTTTTTTTGCTTCATATACCTTTCCGTGGCTAATCATTTATTTTTCCAAAAAGAAACCACTGAACTCAGAGACACCTTAGCAGGATTATGATCCCTAGTGCTTCTTCGGCTTCCCAATTTTCAAAGGAAGGAACTTACCTAAACAGCATGAAGTAAAATTCCTCATATGCCATTTCTCTCTTTCTCTACTAAAACATATAGTACTTGCTTTTCTCCAAGTGCAGATTTCATAGGTCTGTATGAGGCAACCCAGCCCCGATCTTGGGTTCTGTCCTCGCTTCACTGACTCCACTGACTCCCAACAGCAACAACGTTGAATGCCTGATCTTTTTCCGCTTCTCTATATATTTTTTCTGTATTGTCTGCCCTCCATTGCGTAAGAGGTAGCATCTGCAACTGGCACACTGCAACACCGATCCGATCTCCTTTTTCAGCCTGCTTCCGGCGAGTCCTGGCCGGCAAACGGATAGCGCCCCACTGGGTGCGTCGCTCCATCTCCTGCGAGCGGGTGGAGGAGTGCATGCGGGAGTGCGGTCGGGAGAGGCGCTTTATGTGCGAAGGCTTTAACTACCGACTGGATCCGTCGGGTCATGGCCAGGGGGATTGCGAGCTGGTCGAGATGCCGCTGGCCCAAATGGACCTCTACTCCAGTCCCGACCGCCGGGATGCCAACCTGCTGAGGCACCCGGATTACGATTACTATGAGAGGGATCGCAATGCGCCCAGCAGCTGTAGGCGGAGTGCCTGCCAGGATTGCTCCAAGGGTCCAGTGAGCAGTCAGCCGGTGTACTTCAAGCCCAGCGGCGGTGGAGGTGGATATGGTGATCGAGATCGTGACAGGGACAGGGATCACTATCGTCCGCCCAGCAGCACGGCCGTGGATCACTATCGTGGTCCCTCGGGACCCCCGTCCAGTGGCTCCTTTGAGCACCGACCGCCCTTCTCCTCGGAGTACCATGGCTCTCACAGTTCTTCCTCCTCCGCGTCCTCCTACGAGTTCTCCTCCCACGGCTCTGGCTCGAGTTCGGGCTCCAGTTCCGGCTACTTTGGACACACGCCTCCCAGCAGCTACGGCGGCGGGGAACATGCCTACGTGGATCGTCATGATCCGCCAAGGTACAGACCAGGTATAGGATCCAGACCGGATCGCTGGGAAACTCTACCGAGCAGCTCGGGCTACGACAGCTCAGCGTACAGGCCACCGCGTCCGGAAACGGATCGTATTGATAAATACCGCCCGCCGTATCGTCCTGGCTCGGATTTCTCACCCTACCGACCGCCAAGTCGTCCCTCGCACAACTACCTCGACCGGGATGGAGCAGGGCCACCAGGACCACCACCTCCGCCAGGATCCTACAAGAAGCCCAACAAATTCGTTCCTTACCTCATTGGCGGCGAGGACAACTGGGGTCACTACGGTGGCTCTTATGGCGGCAGTAGCAAGCACTCTTCATCATCCTCGTCCTCCTACTGGGGTTTAACAGAGTCGCAGAGGCGCAAGGATCAGCAGGACTTCAACTATTTCCAATTGGGGGCACCTCATCGCGAGTCCAACTCCGTGCTGAGCTATCCGGGCTCGGGTTACGAGGATGATTATCCCAGAAGGCGCAATGACTATCGACAGCAGTGGACGCGACGACCAGGACAGGATGGTGAGTCCTTTTATTAGGAATCCAGTTAGAACCTTCTTTTACCCTTTAATAATCTTGACAGAGTGCTCGGCCAAGACCAGCGAGGGCTTCCGCCTGCACAAGACCGCCGTGAAGCATGCCTTCAATGTGCCCACTCTGACCGAGTGCGAGCGTTTGTGCTCCGACCAGCGTCCCAGCTTCATCTGCCACACCTTCAGCTACCGTTACAACCAGGCGGGCAGGGACAACTGCATGCTCTGCGACCGGCCCATCAACATGTTGGATTACTATGTGGACATTGAGCCGGATAGGGATTACGATATCTACTCCATGGCGGATGATATGGATGTGTGCCGACAGCCACCGCGTCGTCATGATACTGCTGGACCCAGCACTGCTCTCTCTGATCCCAGGAATGCCCGTAAGTTTAAGGATTTCTTACTTGGAATATAAAATAACTTTAAAAAATTTTTTTTTTCTATTTCAGAGTGCTTCTTCCGTGCTATTGACGCCACACGCTTCTTCAAGTCCATTGTGCGCGACTCCCTGACCGTGCGTTCTGTGGGCGAGTGCGAGATGGAGTGCATCCGCTCCACGAAGTTCACCTGCCGGGCCTTTGCCTTCCGCTATGGCCAGCAGCGGCATGCGGGAGTCATTGACAATTGCCAGCTGAGTGACTGGCCAGTGAGGGATATGGACAAGGAGCGTCACTTGATTCTAGACGCGGCCTTTGACATCTTCGAGCGGGCCAGCTATGGTCATGGCTGTGAGATTCAGCCCATTGTGGATGAGAAGCACAAGAAACGTAAGTAATTTAAGTCTAGGAATTTATAATTGTATTAACAGAAACCCTTAATCCATTTCAGTTTGCTATTTGGGCTATGGCTCCCCGGCTCGACTGCTGCCGCCGGCCATCAAGAAGGTGATATCGGTGCCCTCGGAGATGGCCTGCAAAAAGGAGTGCATACGCTTCAGGGAGACAACACCCTTCAAGTGCTTTGCCTTCAGTTATGGGTAAGTGAAATATATAATATATATATAGCAGAAGTTCATTTAATACCTTATTATCTTCCTCCCCCGTCCAGCTCCCATGCCAGCTCCTTCAACTGCGAACTCTCGGACCTCGATCAGACCGAGCTTAAGCAGGATGTGCACTATACGCACACCAAGGAGCGCGATTTCTGGCTGTTCGCCTGGAATCCCTTCGACTGGACCTGCCGTGACAAGGTCAACACCATTGGCGGTTCGCGGGTGAACAACGATCGGCGCATGGACATCTTCCGGGAACCGGGTAAACTCAGTCTACTAACCTGTTGCACCTCGTTCCCAGTGTAAATAACCAAAAGGATACAGCTTGGGGCCTAGATTAGTCATAGTTTCCGTATTATTAGCTTTAGTATGTGTAAATTAGTTTGTAGCAGAGAATGTGTTGAGTGTAAATAACGTTTACTAAGCATGTACAGTCCCAGCAATAACCGAAAGACGAATCCCCCCAAAAAAGCTACTAACTATGAGATTTGCATGCCACCGTTTCCGTTTCCGTTTCCGTTACCGTTTCCCAACCCCTCATTCGCCCCTGCTCATGACCTCACTAAACACGCTTCTCGTTCGCTAAAGGCGACGTGGCCTGGCGCCACTACACCGTTTCCGGCAAGCCCTGCCGCCGGAGCAGCCCCTGCGAGAAGAACCTGGTCACGGGCTTCTACTCCTGCGAGACGGAAGCCTCCGAGGTGGGCTCCTGGGACTACTGCTGCAAGGCGGATCACCCGTGCGGCTACAGCAAGGGCTTCGACTATCCTTGGTGAGTACAATCCAGACTCTTGAAATGAAACTCTCTTAAAGCATTACTTCTCCCTCCCTCCAGGTGCTTTGTGGGCGATGAGTTCGATCAGTGGCGCAAGTGCAGCGACCGATACTTCCCTGGAAAGAACTCCACTCAGGTCACTCACTCTCACCTGGGCCTGCCCAGCGCCAAGGAGAAGCAGAAGCATCCACATTCGTCGCATCCCTCGCAGCAGGCCACGGCGGCCAGCAGCGAGTACAGCCAGCATCCGCCGCGACCTGGTGGCCTGCAGAGCCTCAGTGACTTCGCCGCCGCCCGGCTGTGGCCCGTGACCTACCTGTACAGTGAGGGCCCGCCCAATGCCACCGAGTTCAGCAACTTTGTCGACTGCAACAAGGAGTCGTGCTAATGGCAGTTGCTCTTAATGTTAAGACATAAATATGTGTATGTACAATAGAAGCCTCCCCCCACGAAGTCCCCGATGTACTCGAGCCGCGTCGACGTGGTCGTTGCTGTGATCATCATTGAGATTGGATACCATTGTCGTCAGCATCAGAAGCGAGACCAATTAACTTATTAACTCAACTTCTCCCGAGTGTTGAATGCAACCTTAATGACCGCTTGCGTGCAGGCATTCTTTGTACCTATAAGCTGAATTGTATGTATTATTAATAAAATTAGGTATTACGAAAAAAAAAACAACGCTGTTTCATCAAGTTTTTAGCTTAATTTAGAAACAGATTAAATCAGGGTTCGGATGAGTAATGGGGGAAATACTAGTAAAGCAGTGAAGTGTGTGAAGTGAAGTATGGGACTTATAATTAATTATTATATGTTAAAGAAAAGATAATTTATTTTATAAAATATTTTATTGAATTATGCATTCTTTTTGGCTGCATCTGACCTCATTTTCGTACTTCATTCAGTGTTTTGTAAGCAATATCACAGCTCATTTCTAAGATGTGAATCTAAGAAACTAAGCCTTAGAAATTACAGAATTCATTCAGTAACATGCAATGTATTTCTGGAAATACATAATCCAACCTTCCAGCTGTTATTTTTATATTTAAACATTATAATCAACGCACAAGACAATACCAAAGCTCTTAACAAGTCACGTATGGGAGAAATAAATTCAAACTTTAGTTTCGCGCCTAATGTTGCCTGCTAGAGATGGTATTTGGAAGCTCTGCTGCTTTGCCACGTCAACAGAGGGCGCCCTCTTAGCTTATCGATGTGTTGTAGCAATGAGCTTTTAGTGTTTCTAAACGTAAACTTTAAAATATAATTTATTTAAATAACAAATAATAATTCAAACAAAGAAAACACTAGAAAACAAGCTAAAGATTAAATTTGTATTATTTTTAAAGATATCTAAGAATACTATAATAAAGGCTTTTATAAACTTTACCCTTTACTATTAGTTTTAAATTAAACATTTAAGAGTGAACAACAAATGGAAAATATTTAAAAAACATGAAAAAAATATATTATAAATATTATAATATAAATATATATATAGTATTATCTTGTGACTGAAAAAAATGCATGAGTTTCAATTCGAAAAGTTTTATGGTGTTACATTTTAATGGGAGTAATAATTGTGCATTTGAGTATACAAATTTAAAAAATCAAATTGTTTTTATTGTTGGCCACTAGTTGATTTTAATACTTAACCCCTTTTAAAGACATTAATGACTTGTGCTTTTCGGACCTCAGATGTCATTAAGAAGACCGAAGAAATCTAAATTATAGGGACTTTAAAAATATATCCCATTAAAAATTATTTAAAAATATAAATACAGTATATATAAATATTGATATTTTCATACTTATAAATTATATAACAAGAAAGTGCAGTTATCATAGGAAAATTTTAGGTTAAAAAATAAATTAACTTCGTAATATTTAAATTAGCTTGACTTTCAAGTCTGATTCTTAACCACATAATTGCAATTAAATAGATTTCATAATTATTTGTTTCACATTATAATTATCATTAAATCTGCAAAATTAATGTTCTTTTCTATTACCTTGAACGCTATTCCATATAGTTCTAATGAATCAAATTTCCAGGAGGGCACAATTATTATAGATATGTGAAAATGACTCAAGGGTTTTGTCTAGTTCTGCCTTGTTTTTGTTTTTATTTTAATTTCTGTTTTGATTACAAAGCTTTCGAGAGAGGCATTTCCAGAGAGAAAGGCAGCTTTTTTTGCCATTAGAAATGGTTCTTTGTTGTATACTCTGCATATATATAGATATGCACACATATATTTGGGAATTAATGCAATCTAGAGCCAAGGTAATGATAATAGATAAGAATGTTCTTTGTCAGGAATTCCATTGTTTAAGGGTTATAAAAATTATATATGTGAACATTTCTAGGCATCGGTGACTCTCTCCATTTTCAGGTGCACTCCCTCCTCGGATCCTATTAGGAAAATGCGGCGAGAGAACCTAATGGGGATCTGCGTACGCTCCGTTCGGCTGAACTTGAAGTCCCTCAACAAGTAAGTGATTCCCACCTTCACCTGCAGTTTGCCAAAGCGTTCGCCGATGCAGTTCCGAGGTCCCTCGCCAAAGGGCAGGTAGGCAAAGGGATGACGGGCCTTGATCTCCTCCGGTTCAAAGCGACTGGGATCGAACTTTTCGGGCTGCGGATACAGCTCCGGGTCGTGGTGGATACTGTGGATGGGTATCATAATCTTGGTGCCCGGCTCCAGGGTCAGGTCGCTATCCGGCACCGAGTACTCCTTGGTGGAGCGCCTCAGCAGGTGCGGCAGAATCGGGTATTTGCGGAGCGTCTCGGACACAACTTGCTCCAGATAGGGCATTTCCTGGAAGGACTCGTAGTTGAGCTTTGGCACAGCCAGGATCTCCTGACGCAGCTTTTCCTGGATGTCGGGATTCAGGGCCAGTTCGTACAGGCAGAAGGCCATGGTGGTAGAGGAAGTATCGAAGCCAGCCAGGAAGAAGACCATGGCCTGGGCGGCAATCTGCTCGAAGGACAGGGTGCCCTCCTTGGCCCCGTCCTCGCCCAGCTCCATGAGCAACTGGATGAGGTCATTGCGTTTGATATTCTCCCGCCGCCTGTAGTCCAGGGTCTGACGCACAGTGTCCAGAAAGAAATCGCTGACCTCCGGTCGGAAGAGACGCAGCCGCAGCATCCTGGCCAGCTTCGGCTGTGAGAACATAAAGGCCTGAACCAGGACACCATGCAGCGGCTTCGAGGTCACCGATCTGCCCATGCGCCGGAACTCCGAATCGGGATCTTGGAGGCTATTGCACTCTAGTCCAAAGGCACACGATCCTATGACGTCCGTGGTGAAGCGAGCGCACAGATCCTTGGCCTCGATCTCACCGATCTGGAGGCGACACGCCTCCGTCAGTCTCTCGCCCACCTGGAGCATTAGGGGGAACATGAACTTCATTTTGCCGGAGCTGAAGACCTGCGTAAGGTTCTGGCGCAGCCAACGCCACTCGGGTCCGTCCAGGAAGAGCAGGTTCCCCGTCAACGGATCATCCCTGACATTGTGGAAGAGTCCGCGATCCGTAAAGCTGTTAAAGTCACTGATCATTATCTTCCGGATCAGCTCCAGGTCCATGACGAACAGTGCCTTGTTCACGAAGGTGAAGTAGCCGCAGTAGCGTTCCTTTCCCCGGAACTTACTGTAGATCCTGCCATTGATGTCGGTCCAGTGTAGTTCCTTGCCAAAGCCCCGCATATTTCCAAGAAAATATATGGGTTCTTCTCCAGCCACGCCCCTGCGGCTCCAGTAGGCATAGTGCCGGCGAAGCTTGACATAGAGCAGGAAGCCGGCGACAATCACGAGAAGCAAGAGCGTCGACATGGTGGTCACTAGGCAATCGGACGGGGACTGAGTGTAGGAGAGGAGCTTACTTGGTGGGTTGGTGGGAAAGCTTTCTGTGAGTTCTCTCGCTTCTGTTTCTCTCTTTCATTGTGGGCAATGCAATTATCTATATAATATACAGAAATGCTTTATCTTTATGACGTCATAAGTTTGTATTTGTTTACCAAATTGTAAAATTTTTACCGATTATTTATTGACAGCTGTAGGGAGAGAGTTTTTACACATAAAGTTAATAATTATTACTAATAGAGAGTAGTAGAGTGTAGTATAACATTTTATGTATGTAGTTAAAATATTAAAGACATACATATCTAGATCAAACATATTACAAATTACTAAAGAAAGGTATTGAAGTATACTCTTAAAGACCAACTTTGTCTCAACTCAAATTAATAAATTAATAAAAATATCAATAAAATTGTTATGTATCACATCCAAAAAAAGGTTTTCATAAATTCTAAAGGAGTTTTTAAGACAAAGTTTTTAAACAAACATTTTAATAAAAAAAGTAATTTATTATACACTTAAAAATGTATATTTTAAATCTCAATCTTGTTTATAACATTAAAATGGCATAGCTTAAGGAACATCTAAGTCCATACTCAGTCAAAGAGTTAAACAGTTTCCTGACAATATGGCTTCAAATATAAATTCAAAATATATAAAAAAAAAAATCTAAAATAAAATCGACTTTCATTATACAAATCCCCCTTAGATTCTTTCCACTTTCAGGTGAATGCCATTCTTAGAGGACAAGGTGGGACTGCGAGGATCAAGTTCCAGGGGAATCTCGGTCCTCTTCGAAATGCCAAACTTGAAGTGCCGCAGGAGGGAGACAATGCCAATCTTGGCCTGCATTTTACCGAATCTCAAGCCAATGCAACTGCGGGGACCATCGCCGAAGGGCAGATATGCAAATGGATGACGGGCCTTGATTTGCTCCGGCTCAAAGCGACTGGGATCGAATTTCTCCGGATCAGGATATAGATCCACATCGTGGTGTATGTTGTGCATGGGAATAAGCACTGTAGTTCCCTTCTCAATGACCACATCCGTGCCAGGAACCTTGTAGCTTTGATTGGCTTCGCGCAGCAGTTGGGCAATTATGGGATGCTTGCGCAGGGTTTCTGTAAAAGACATTCAATTAGAGTCAATATGGACAGTCTGCTGAGTCTTACTCACCCGCCACCACCTGCTCCAGGTAAGTCATTTCAGCCAAGGCATCGTATGTGATCTCACCACCTTCCACCTTGCTGAGGACACTCTCAATCTCCTCCCTCACCCGCTGCTGGATCTCCGGCTGGAGAGCCAGTTCGTAGAGACAAAAGCCCATAGTACTGGAGGAGGTCTCAAATCCGGCTATAAAGAACACAAAGGACTGAGCAGCCATTTGCTCCAGGGTCAATCCCTTGGAGAGATCGATGCCCTTGCCCTGCCTAGCCGCTTCCTCATCCTCCGCTCGGAGTTCTATCAACTGATCGATGAAATCGTTTCGCTTTACGCCATTCTTGAGGCGATACTCGACGGTGCTCTTCACAGCGCCCATAAAGAACTCCGTGAGCTCATCTGGCAAAACCTTCATCCTCAACTTTTTGGCCAACTTGGCGTTGGTGAAGATGAACGCCGTCACCATCATGGAGTGGCGTGGCTTCTCGAAGATCATGCGACCCTTGTTCCGGAACTCTGCATTGGGATCCTTGAGGCTGTAGCACTCCAGTCCGAAGGCGCAGGATCCAATCACATCCGTTGTAAAGCGGGCACAGAGTTCCTTGATCTCCACAGCTCCATCGTCGACGGAAGCTGCTTTCACGGATTTATCCATGGCTTCGACCAGTTGGTGACCCACTTCTACCACCACTCCAGACATCTGCTTGATCTTGCCGGAAGTGAACACCGGGGTCAGCTTCTGCCGCATCGATTTCCACTCCTCGCCCTCCAGAGTGAGCAGGTGACCAGTCAGGGGATCGTCCCTAGTATTGTTAAAGAGGCCGCGGTCTTGGAAGTAATGAAAGTCCTTGATTAGCACCTGCTTGATGAGATCCAGATCGAGAATCACGGCTGTTCGCTTCAAGAACATAAACATTCCGGCGATGGGAGTCTTGCCCTTGAACTTGTCGTAGATTCTCTGGTTGATGTCCCGGAAATGGTACTTTATTCCTACTCCCATCATATTTCCAATCAGCGGAAGAGGAGTCTCATGTGGCACGCCCTTCCTGGCCCAATAGGTGTAGGTATTCTGGTAAAAATTGTACGCCAAGGCCAGGACCACGCCCACCAGGGCGAGTGTAAACAACATGGTTAGAGGTGCTTTTCTATGCAGAAATATCTGAATTTGCAGTCAACTAGAATAAGTTTTTGATGGCCCGAGAGCTCTACCATTCAAGGATTAGCGTTTACTAAGAAACAGCAATTAAAATGGCACTGATAATGACGCTATCTGTCTCTTGATGTAGTTATAGGTTTCATTCGGTTCCCAGATCTTTACTATACTTGCACAACACAGAATTAAAACTGGAATATTTCTGGGAAGGCACCAGGTTTTTAAAGGCAAAGAGAAGCTTTTTCGATTAAAGAAGCTTTCTCTCTATCTAGAGGTTCGTTTCTCTTCAAACACAATGATCACAACAAAACTGATAGATTAGCAAACAAACAAATAAATAATTCACGGTCTCCATGCCGGCAAACTGCTGTGTAATTTTTTTTTTTTTTTTTTTTTTTTTTTCCCATTTAAAAAATGTATATTTTTTATTAAATTATTTAGTGACTGTGGCGCAACTTTGAAAGAGCGCTTGCCGCGCACTTTGAAAACAATATATTTTCTTTGCTACATTTATGTCAACTTTTTTTAAATGCTGAAGCGTGCGGGAAAGTGTCGACAAAAACGTAAACAAAGCTGATGCAAATGAAGCCGATTTTGGTAATTTATGATGGGAGAGTTCGATAATGGGAAATGGGAATACATTTTATTACCAAACTTATTTCAGACCTTTAGCTTTATATTTTATTGATTGCAGGTAGGAATATATAGTAAAAAATAACATAGCTTCCAACCGGTACATATTTCTTTGATTTTTCCTAGTATCGAGAGGGCACTGTACCATAAAATTTATTGCATTTATACTAAGTAGAAACCCTTGTTCATATATGTATATAAATATGTAAGTACATGTATATGTATTTCTTATGAGTTCTAAAGTTCTTTCTTCTGCCAGTTACAAACACTATCTCTTGGCATTAGGTTATAAAACCCATAACCCATGAGTTAAAGCTATACTTTTACAAAACAGTCATAAATTGATATGGAAAAAGTCTAAATGATTACCATAAATATAATTTATTTGAGAATGAACATATAAAAGCACGAAAATACTAATTAATTAATATAAATTCGCTGCATTTTAATTATTTATTAATGTTTATATTTCAATATTTGCTGAAGCCATTCCAATAACGTTATAACGTTCCAATTTAAACGTATACAAGTTTCAGAACCATTTTGTAATAACTCAAACATACATTTGACATTATTTTCGTTTATAAATATATTTATAAATATACTTTTAAGTATATTAGATTAGTGAAAATAAATTCATCTTTTGCTGATTTGCTGATTGTATTATCTCAGCTTCTAGTCTTCAGATCCGCTCCACCTTCAAGTGAATGCCATTCTTGGAGTTCAGAGTGTTACTGCGAATGCTCAGGATCAGGGGAACCTCTGTCCTCTTTGAGGCGCTGAACTTGAAGCGCCGCACCAAGGAGACGATGCCGATCTTGCTCTGCAGTTTTCCAAATCTCAACCCAATGCAATTGCGGGGACCATCGCCGAAGGGCAGATATGTAAAGGGGTGACGGGCCTTGATCTCCTCCGGCTCGAAGCGACTGGGATCGAACTTCTCCGGGTCGGGGTATATGTTCGCATCGCGATGCATATTGTGCACGGGAATCATCACTGTGGTTCCCTTCTCGAGGACTTGGTTCGTGTTGGGAACCGTGTAGTTTTCGTGTGCCACGCGAATGAGTGCAGGAACTATGGGATACTTGCGAAGGGTTTCTGTAGGATAAATGGAATTCGTTATAATGAATATATATGTAGTCATATTAGTCATATAACTCACCGGTAACAACTTGTTCCAGATACGTCATCTGGGCCAAGGCGTCATAGGTGATTTCTCCTCCATCCACGTTGCTAAGGACACTCTCAATCTCCTCCCTCAGTCGATCCTGGATGTCCTGGTGAAGGGCTAGTTCGTATAGGCAGAAGGACATCGTACTCGAAGAGGTCTCGAAGCCAGCAAAGAAGAACACAAAGCACTGGGCAGCCATTTGTTCCAGGGTCAATCCCTTGGAGAGATCGATGCCTTTGTCCTTTCTAGCTGCTTCCCGGTCGTCGGCCCGAAGTTCTATCAACTGATCGATGAAATCGTTTCGCCTCACCCCATTCTTGAGGCGATACTCGACGGTGTTCTCTACAGCCGACAGGAAGAACTTGGTAATTTCATCGTTTAATACCTTCATCCGTAGCTTTCTGGCCAAGTTGGCATTGGTCATGATGAACTTGGTAACCAGCATCGAGTGTCGTGGCTTTTCGAAGATCATGCGACCCATTTTCCGGAACTCTGCATTGGGATCCTTGAGGCTGTAGCACTCCAGTCCGAAGGCGCAGGATCCAATCACATCCGTTGTGAAGCGGGCACAGAGGTCCTTGATTTCCACATCGCCAGCGTCGACGGAAGCTTCCGTAACGCACTTATGCATGGCATCGACCAGTTGGTGACCTACTTCTACCACTACACCAGACATCTGCTTGATCTTGCCGGAACTGAACACCGGGGTCAGCTTCTGCCGCATCGATTTCCACTCCTCGCCCTCTAGAGTGAGAAGGTGAGCTGTCAGGGGATCATCACGGCTGCACCTGCTTTATGAGATCCGGATCCGGAGATCCGGAAAGAACATGAACAATCCGGCGAAAGGAGCCTTGCCCTTGAACTTGTCGTAGATTCTCTGGTTGATGTCCCGGAAATGGTACTTTATTCCCACTCCTTTCATGTTTCCGAACAGCGGCAAAGGAGTCTCGTGTGGCACCCCCCTCCTGGCCCAATAGGTGTAGGTATTTTGGTAGAAATTGTAGGCCAAGGCCAGAACCATGCCCAGCAGGGCGATTGTGAACAGCATGGTCAGCTCACACACACTTTTTGGGGATAAATTTTTAGAACTTTTAACTATATAAATATATTATTATGTTTCCGACTTCATTTGGACAATGCAGAATGATAACTATAAAATGTTTGCCGAATTGTGGGGCTTATAAAGGCCCTGACAGCTTTCTTGATTAGCAAAGCACTCGCTATACTATTATTCGAACATGACGATCACAACAAAACTGATAACTTACTCATGAGTACTATGCCGGCAAAATGCTTTATAATGCTGAAGAGAGCGGGAATGTATCGGTATTAATATTTATTTTATGGTTGCACGAGTTATCTCAACAATAACTGATGTAAATGAACCTGCATCACTGGTAATAGTTACTTGAAAAAGCAGTTTGTACTGAAAATGCGTAGACAGTCTGTGGTTTATCATATGTATGTGTTCATGGGGAGACGTTGAGTCATTAATGTTGATTTAGGTTAGGGTTTCATAAATGTATAGTAAAGAGGCCTTGACTTGGAGTTTCCACCATAAAAATAGCTCCGCCTTAAATCCTTCTAGTAATGAATACACAAACTAAATTATAAAGAAATATTTTACCATATTTGCTCCTTAGTTTCCTGTTATAAATTATTTTATAATAATATTTAAATACACAACATTTTTGGTTCCTCTTGCGAATCATTTTACAGTAGCAGAAGTCCTGTTTAAACTTTATTCTGTCCTACATTGTACTTTACTCCAATTATTAAAGTCATACCACATACCAGGTGTGCGATGTCAGAATCTTCGTTCCTCCTGATGGCACCTTTTCAATCGACTCCTGTTTGTCCTTTTTAATTGAAATGCGAGAATGCGAGTGTAAACAGGAAACGAGGAGCCTGTTGACTGACTGCCGATGATTTGCTAGACGACTTGCCGGGTGCCGTGCCCCTTGGCCTGGCCTTTGAGTTTGTCTCGTCTTTAATTAAGCTCGCCAAGTGCAGGAATCAAATCAAGCATAAACTCAATGAAACTAACATAAAATGGAGGGCCCCGGGGGAAAATGTCAGAGGTGGCGGCCACCCACCAGGTTTATTACAAAGTCGCGAGAAAATTTATGCGAAAGCGATTAAAGGCCCATTAAACGCTATTCCTGATGGACAGCCGTGGAAGTGGAGTGGCTGCCCGGCATCGACAGGACTCCAAGGACCTGTGTCTGCGGCTCTTCAGTAAATAATAAAACAGAGTCGCGCCTAAAAGCATTTTGTGACTGTGCGTGTGTGTTGTGGGTGCCTGTGTGTGTTGGCTGTGCTTAAAGGATTTTGGCCCTAATGCTTACGGCCCGTTTTATGCCGCTAATGCGCCATTTTCCATTGGACATAAAAATCGTAACGCCGCCGTTAAGGCAGCTCGACCCATAAAGTTCACAGCGTGACAAACGAAAATCAAAACAAAAGCCGGAATTAAATAATCTGGGAGCCAAATTATGGATATTATATAGACGGATGGATAGATGGCGGGCTTTTGCCAATTTTGATCGATTTAAGCCAAGGCATATGTTAGGGGAAATAAAGCATTAAGAATGGTCTATAAATTGTTATTAATTGCGAAGTCCTATTAGAAAAAAATCATCTAAAAATACTGTGCATGGTTATAGTTCGAAACCCTTATCTCAAGTTTAATTGAATTAAGTTGTAAATTCGAGATAATGTTTAAAAAGACTACACCCTAGGATAAGATAAGCTGATAAATTCTATAATCTCTAATTGATTGCTTAACTGACAATTTTTGTCATCACTTTATTTGCTCTCCCAGCAATTATACTTGCCGTGCAACCAGCTTTATATAGAATATATAAAAAAATATAAAACAAGTTTATTTATACGTTTTGTTTTGGCTTTGTTTATGTGAGTTTCAGATAGCCAGAGAGCTTGAGGTATTAGAAAAGCTCGTAGAGAAATCTAAAACAGTCATGCTTTGAGGCAGGTTATTTAGTTGCCAACTTGTGGCGATCAAGTGAGGTCGAGTGAGCGATAATATTGGTTTGGAAAGCACTAAAATTTCGTCAGCCAATCAGTGGGGTTCCCATAAGAGTCATTCTGTACTTGGCAGAAATTAATTTGCAATAGAAACCGGTTTGACTGTATGATTTTTGAACTGTGTCCCGCCTTTAATAGTTTCGAACTTCTCCTAGAACTTACTCCTGCAACTTTTTATTACTTTGATACATTGCCAGAGAGATAGTTAAATTAACAAATTAAAAAATACAAAAGGTCGTATCAAAAGTGACTCCTACCTAAAATATCAATATACTAATCAGTTTCGGGCGTCCCACAAAAATACCTTTACAATTATATTTGGCTTTCTGAATCATTTAGCACACATGATAAGGTAATCGCTACCTTAATGTTTGAGACAAGATAAGAAACATTTATTTTTTTTTGTATAAATTGTAGCATTTGTCCACCAACTTATCAGTGTTCTCTGTGAGTTCAATTGGAGAAGTGTCAAGCGTTAACTTTGCCATGCTGCTAACAATTGCCCTGCTGGGCGTGGTCCTGGCCTTGGTCTATCATTTCTACCACAACATATACACCTATTGGGCTCGCAAGGGTGTGCCCTACGACCCGCCACTTCCGTTGCTTGGAAACATGAAGGGAATCGGATCCAAGCTCCATTTCCGGGACATCAACCAGAGGATTTACGATCAGTTCAAGGGAAAGGCTCCCTTCGTCGGGATGTTCATGTTCTTCAGGCGCATTGCCATGATCATCGACCTGGATCTCATCAAGCAGGTGCTGATCAAGGACTTCAACTACTTCCAGGATCGAGGAGCCTTCAATAACCCGCGGGATGATCCCTTGACGGGACATCTCTTCGCCCTGGAGGGTGAGGCTTGGAAATCTATGCGGCACAAGTTGTCGCCAGTGTTCACATCCGGGAAGATCAAGCACATGTCAGGCGTGATTGTGGATGTGAGCCACCACCTGGTCGATACCATGGATAAGACGGTGAAGGCAGCTGCAGTGGACGGTGGCGACGTGGAGGTCAAGGAGTTGTGTGCTCGCTTCACAACGGATGTGATTGGATCCTGCGCCTTTGGGCTGGAGTGCAACAGTCTCAAGGATCCCAATGCCGAGTTCCGGGCGATGGGACGTGCTGTCTTTGAGAGACGACGACATCCCCAATTGATTCAAGCTTTCCTCTTCACCAATGCCAAGTTGGCCAGAACTCTGAGGATGAAGGTGATGCCCGACGATCTCACGGACTTCTTTATTTCGACTGTGAGGAACACCGTCGATTACCGGCAGAAGAATAACGTAAAGCGAAACGATTTCATCGATCAGTTGATCCAACTGAAGGCAGAGAACGAGGAGGCGGCTAGGAAGGGCAAGGGAATCGACCTTTCCCACGGATTGACCCTGGAGCAGATGGCTGCCCAGGCCTTTGTGTTCTTCGTAGCTGGATTCGAGACCTCCTCGAGCACGATGTCCTTCTGTCTGTACGAGCTAGCCCTGCAGCAGGACATACAGGATCGTGTAAGGGAGGAGATTAAAAGTGTGCTCAGCAAGACGGAGGGAGGAGAGATCACTTATGACTCTGTAGGTGAAATGTCCTACCTGGAACAGGTGCTAGCTGGTAAGTGAGATATGATATTGGACAAAGGAAAAGGACTAATCGAATTAATTTCCCAGAAACCCTACGGAAGCACCCCATTCTTCCCCACCTCATAAGGGAGACCAATCGAGACTACAAGGTGCCCAACATGGATGTGGTCATTGAGACCGGCACTCAACTGCTGATTCCCGTTCACAACATTCACCACGATCCCGAGATATATCCCCAGCCGGAGAAATTCGATCCCAGTCGCTTTGAGCCTGAGGAAGCCAAGACCCGCCACCCAATGGCTTATTTGCCGTTCGGAGATGGTCCTCGAAACTGCATTGGCCTGAGATTTGGAAAGATCCAATCCAAGATTGGTCTGGCCGCCCTGCTTCATAACTTCAAGTTCAGTGTTTCCAAGCGAACGGAAGTTCCCTTGACTTTGAGTAACAAATCGTTTACTCTGTCCACCCAGCACGGCATTCACCTGAAAGTGGAAAGAGTTTAGGTAGTTGTGTACTGTGTAAAAAGAAAATTTAAAATAAATTTTTTAAAGGTGCTTAAATTAATTTATAATTGTTGTGAGAAATGATCAATAGTAAAATAGTTGTATTTACATGTTTTCAATTAACTTTTTAAACAAGTAAAGAGAACTCATATATTTTTTTTTTTTAAATAGGAAATATATATTATTCTTGTTAAAATGCAGTTGTACACAGAAAAAATAAAACGGGATATTGTTGCCAAAATCAAGTACAGGTAGGCATGATTTCGGGCCAAGCTCGGATTTTCTTAAACTGAGAATAAACACACTTAAAATTTGCAATCTCCAAAATTCTTGATTCAATCCTGTCTATTCTTAAAAATTGTAATCCCAACAATGCTTGATTCAACCCCGATAGATGCGTAGTTGAGGAGTTTTTTTTAAGAGTTCAACTTATGTTTCAAATATTTTTTAGACTACATGATAGATACCTCGGGGAATATTTAATATTAAGTATCAAGACGTTTATTTCAATTATTCTTTGGTTTCATCTATTTCTGGTCATTCTTTACTGGCAATATTTAATAGCAGCTAATAAAATCATATTTTCATATAAATTAAAATGTTCACAATTAAACTTGCAGTTTCCTAAGCAGAAGAATTCATGTCATGTATAGAGTTATATTAATTCATATTCCTTTTGTAAGTTTAAATTAATAATATGTTTATTATTCGAGTCTATAAGACTGTGACAATTATCAACAAAATTTCATTGTTATCTTCTTTTTTAAATTTCGACTTGACTTGTTTTTGCATTTTAGACTCGATAAGTCGTGACTCCTCACCACTTATGTTTGGGTCGAAATTGACTCGTTCTTCAGGTACATTCAATCGATAAAGTTTTGAAGAGTGCAACAAAATTTAAACGAGAGATAATGGTTAGTAAGGCACCACTACGTACTTCTTACTATAAATTCTTTATACTACTATCAACGTATTCGTTTACTAATACTACTAATAATAATTATCTGGTAATTATTGTACTCGGTCGCATGCCAAAACAATAAAACATATTAATACGAGTATGTACATATTTATATATATATATACAAATATGCAGGTTTTGTTTCAGTGAGAGTCAGATAGCTGGAGTGATTAGAAAGCTCTAAAATCGTCATGCTTGGAGGCGCTTATATCGCCGCTGATCAAGTGAGTTCGAGTATTCCATATTATTCACTCTATAGCTAAGTACGTTTTCCATTAGAGTTATTCTCTAGTTCGCAAATATATTAATATGTGGTTGTCGACTCAAGTGGAGAGAGGGTTCCCCTTTAGATTATGGAATCGACTTGTTAAAGTAGTAATTATAGATAAGCAAATTTCTGTTTAAAGTTATGAATTGTGAATTTTTAAATATTTGCTAGAGTAACCAATATCGCTATCTTGGATTTAGTATTCGAAGTTCGAACCAAGTTGTTTACTCCAGGGAAAGACCCTTAAAGGTGAAGGGGGTCTAAGTCGTACCATAAAATTGAAATATAATTATACCAGAAATTGAACTGCGGGTGGTAAATAAAAACAAATGCAGTGTGACAATTATTATAGAAATACATATTATAAGCCTTTATTAGCATCAGATGACACAAAAAAATAACTTACATTGTTTGGAATTAATATACAAATATTTCCATAAACCTTACTATGCCACAATCAGATAGCAAAGAGTAAATTAATTATATCATTTAAATACAACCTTAACTGATCAAAACTTTACAGTTCCCAGTTGCTTGAATATTATTCAAATTGTTTACAAAGCCCCCAAGGCCAGCCAGGAAATGGAAATAAGTAATAAGGGATCTCCCAACTTTTCTTAAAATAATTAAAAATCCTCGAATATAATGATTTCCAAAAATTCGTTATCTTTAACCAAATTAATAAACAACTAACTTGTTCCTATTAACGATACCGGGCGCTAGTTCGTTAGACTTGTTTACGATTACTTTCCAGCCGAAGAGCAAGAAGTAAAACAAAGTATTCCCACACTAATCTGAAGCCAAAATCCGTCTAAAACTTTTCCGTGACTCGCCCACTAATTTCCCCCATTTTCCGGGCGTTGGTTACCAGCTGCTAACCGAGGACGAGTGTTTTGACAGAATTGCATGTGCTGTGCAATATGTCTGGTCCTCATCGGAGGAGTTTTCCCAGGCACAACTTTTTGTTTTGCACTCTTTGACAGTGCAGTCACGCCACCGAATCCCCGAGGCGCCGAAACGGAAACCGAGCAAGACAAAAAACTTGAAGCTGCAAAACAAATGGAATAATTAGCCGGAATAAGATGAACTTGCCGACGGCAGCAGGGAAAAACTTACCGCACAGGTGCAGGCGAAGGACTCGCACTCCTACAGAGATTACCCAGCATTTGTATCTGTTTCCAGTTTTCAGTTTTTCTAGCTTTAAGCTATGGAATACTTTTCCAAAGCTTCAAAACGCATACCGAATGAGAAGAAAACCGGCAGGAGAAACTAAAAGCAACAAGAGGGAATTTCATAGTTGCGAGCAACGACTGTGAGATACTTAATAGGAGTTGAGGTACTTTTGCTTTAAAAACTTGTAAGTAAAAGATAGATAAAATATAACAACATATATTTATTTGTGTATCGAATTAGAGGGTACTAAGATGATCCAGTAAATATATATTTATTGAAGCCTTGAACTGTCAGTTAAATCTTCAATCTTTTCTTAGCAACGACCTTAATCCCAGAAAATTTGAAAAAAATGTATCTCCTTACAAAAATTAATAATTCTTTAATATCAAACCGTAACAAACTACTTTCTTGTCCACTCCAATTCCCACCTACTACCGGTCAGTGGAAAAAAAGAATCTGTTTCACTAAAAAAGTGTAAAATAAGACCAAGACCACCGAGCTGCCATCATTCTGTATCGGCTGATTGGATCCGAGTGGGTGTATCTCGGGGGCGGGAGTATCTTTGTATCTCTGTGTGTATATTGGACACTGCCTCGAACAGACTGACTGGCTGGCCATTGATTTTCGCTCAATTGGCGGCGTTGTCTATTCGGAAAACAGCTGCCATGATGAGGCGGAAAAAAAACTGGCACAATATCGAATGGAGCGCGTGTCTCGTTCCACATCTTGCACTTCTTCGGCTATTTTTCTTTCTTTTTTGCTGGCCATAATTCATTTAGGCCAAATTCCTTTTTGGCTCCATTGGCTGACGCATAGACAATTTGAGCTGATGGCCCGAAGGAACGGCCAGTGTTCTTCGTATTATTATGTTATTTACATTTATTATTGATTGATAACAAATTGCTAAGGATTGACTAACGAGCGGACATTGTGGTGGCCGAAAGGTCAAAGTGTCGGCATCCAGCTTCACACCTTGCCAGCTACGGAAAAGCCCCGTTTGGCCATTTCACGTAATTATGTGAACAATTTCCATGAAGGTGAAGACGCAAGCTAAGGTATATTTATGGAGTCCATCGACTGGGTCACGTCGGTTTTCTGGTACTTATCATTTTCCCAGGGGAAGATTTCTACAATAAAATAATAGTTAAAGATGGTTTTGGGAGAGAAAAGGAATAATTTTTGTATCATTAGTAAGTCTTCGAAAATTTTAGCTTTAAATTCAAATGCGTATGTAAAGATGTGTCAAATTTAGATTTTATAAAATCCAAAATTAATAATGTATCTGTTTTAAATATTTAATTTAAAAAGAACCAAGGGTATTCAAGTTTCTTCGTACTTTTCAGGTTTCCCACGCACTTCCTGGCTGACCCTGAGATTTATGAGCTGCGTACAGATATAAATCATGCTTAGGTAACATTCATTATGCTTAGGTGGCGCCGGTTAGCGGCCTCTAAGGATGCCCAGGATAGCAGTGCCGTAGCATACTTTTCCGGGCTGCAGGAGCCCCAAGGTGCGCTCAACTTTCGGGGCGTTTTGTAAGCGCTTTGCGTAATAAATGGCTCCGGACCAAAAGCCATACAAATTGCTAATTACTTGAGCTGAAAGGTGCCAGAGTCACTTGAGTGGGTTTTCTTCTGTTTTTTTTTTTTTGGTCAGTTGTGGTTGGGTCTCCTTTGAGCGGCGGTGACAAGGCAGTTTACAATTTCATTGGGCGCTTTATTTATGTTTTTCTTTTTTTTCTCTCCCAAGATGGACGTATAAATTATATGCGGGGGGGAAAAAATATTAGCTAGCCAAGGCGGAAAAACATTGAATGCCAAGGCAAAGGCAAAGGCAAGGGCGAGGCAAAGGCGAAGGTACTGGCACTTTTTAGATTGCCTTGGCAACCGGGAGCATTCGACTGGAATAAAGTGGTTTGTGGCTTTGTTTTATTTTTTTTTGTCTATTTCCATTTGCATTATCTAGCGATTTCTGCAAGAAACATCCGCAAATCACACTTCTGTGGCTTAGTATTTGCTTTCCCAGGAAAAAATACCAAGAGAGAAGCATCTTAAATTAGTTCTCCGTGTCCAGCTTTTTTGGCTTTCTCTCCCAGCGTCCAAGGCGAAGCTAAATCACACTTTCAATTCCGCTTTTAGCTGCTGAATTGTTTATTGCCTGGCCATTCGGCAGCCGAATTTCCTTCGGCAATTGATTGTGAGTGTGGACACAATCAATTTTTCCAAATCGTTTGGCAGACGACAAGTATTAAGCTGTCAGAGGACATCAGCAGCTGGCCAATTCGGCTGGCCAATCGTTTGTCATTCCGTGTGAAGGTTGCTGGGCGGGGTTCCTAATCAAATCAAGTCCCGATTTGATAAAAAGCCAACGCCAAGCCCAGGATGTCAACTAGCAGGGCCTGCTGCCCGTCTGTCTGCCTAAAAATCTTTTGGCAAATCTCCGTACAAATCCGTTGACGTAGTTTGTTCGCCTCGTGTCAGCAGAGCAGAGCGATGTGGAGCGGAGCGTCTTGATTAATGGCATTACTGCCTGGCTGCTGCACTTACTACACCTGGGCCCACACGGCGTATGCTCATTTTGCGATGAACTCACCGTCAACGGGTTGTCAACTACGTACGTGCTACTGGCAGGCTCTGCGCCCCTCTTAGTTCTGACTGGTTTATGCACTGCAAGAATAGTTGTAGAGCTGGGTGCTAAAGAAAAATATTGAACATTAATATTATTAGTAATGAATTTATTGCTTTTATTAATTAAAAACAATCTGTGCTGGGATATTTGATAACTAGCCTTAATTTTGCAGAACTAGAATATATTGATAATGCATCAATATTCAATGTTACATTCCAAATATATGACAATTGATCTATTAAATTTGCGATATATTTGCGATATATCTATATTGTGTTTGAATATATATGTATATAATATAAATATATTGAACTAATATGAACGGAAAAGTCGAAAAATATATTCTTAAGAAATTTGTCTGATATTTTTAGGTTTAATGTTATATTTTGAAATATTTTGATGTATACAAATTTGCGATATTTTTGAAATGATAACAAGCTGAATATTTTTTCAAGATTTTCTTCTTGTTCTAGACATACATCAAATATTCTAATTCAAACTTGCTTACCTTGGAACATTTATTTTCTGCGTATTTAATACTTAATTAAATTCATAATCGTCCATTTTATTTTACTTAAATTATCCCATATTTTTTTTCTTCAGTGTATATAAGCTATTAGTGTTCAAACACCTTGACTCCTGGTGCCCCTGGTTTAGACATCTCAACTGCCGTTGGCTTTCTAATCGAATGCACTCAATTTGAGGCCAGCGAGGATTTTTCGATTCGACTGGAAGCAAACAGAGGCAGGATGTAGGATGCACTGCTCGGGTTGTCCTCTCATTATGTCATTAGGAGGACGTGTTCCTTTTTGGCGCAGTGAATTGGGCACTAAGCTGAGCTACTATCAACGAATTTCAAAAGTTGACACACAAAGGGAACTTTAACAATGAGGAATTACCAAGAAATGGTATGGTAAAGCTTTATCTTGTTTTCAATTTTTACTTTTTATGCATTTTCTTAGATTATGTTACATATTTTAGAGAAGTTTTTAAGCTTTGAAAAATTCTGAAGAAAAACTAGTGAAATAAAGTGAAGCATAGGAAGCTCAGCTCAGCTATGCACAATGTTTCCATGGCTTTTCTATGAACGTTCACATTTTCTTTTTCCAATTGATCGGACAGGTAGCCCGATTCACCTGGCTCCTAGTTGAGATATTCCATGCGAGGAAAGCTCATAGCAAAAGTAACGAAAATTCTCCAATGCAATTGAATAAATTTTATGCATTTCGATTTTTTCCCAGAACGATGTTTTCATAGCCTTAGCCTGCTGCATGTTGATTAACTCTCCGCAGACGAACGTGAGGATAAATGTTTCAAAAATATGGGGAAAACTTGTTCATACAAAGTCATAACAAAAAATTTATAAAAATGAAGAAGCCTGAAAGAGTTTTTGAAGCATAAATACTCTGTAGTTTTATTAATTGAAATATTTCCTGGTTATGCGGTTAGCTGTCAGTTGGCAGGTTTAAAAATCAGTTGATTTTATGCAATTTATGCACCTATATTTGCGATCTATCAAGTAAAATTTAAACTACTATTTGAAGGTGTAATTATGTTTTGCATATAATTAAAGACACATTGTGACATTGACAGGTGCCAGTTATTAACACAAATGAATTGAGTAATTACTCTATTAAATTTCCCACCGCCGAGTTTTCACTCAAAGACGTGTGGGCGTTAGCCGAACTGTGCTCGAAGGGCCTTAACCTTGTCCCGATTAACCTGATCCCGACATGTCCTTTGCCACTTGTCAACTCAAATTAAGTTGTCGCTTTATTCTCGGCCTCGGATTGTGCGTGTGTGTCTGTGCGCAATTATCGTACATTCGGGCGGCAGAAAAAGTTATCTGGCATTGACTCCGATATTGTATTTGAGCCCCTGGGTCATATATGGTTAACATGTTCGTTGACATTGGCCCACAATAACTGAATTATCTCGAGTTATGTTCGAACCCCGCCGAACTGTTGGCCAAGTCGTTGACACTTCTCGTCCGTCGACTCGAATGCCATAACTTAGGCGGATTAAGACAATGGTCAACATTTTCCTCTGAACATTTTTTCGAGGCAGCTGTTTGCTCAGGGTAATTTATGCGAGTTTTACAATTTGTTCTTGGCTTGTACCGGGTACTTGAGGATAATAAGGGTGTGTTGGATTTAAAGGAAATAAAAGAGGAAAAAGGAAAGCCTAGCAACATCGGGAGCTAAAAATAATGAATAAATTTAAAAGGAGCATATAAAATGTGTAAATAAATTTATTATCATTCTCTTGGCTGCTATTTGAATTGTTTTTAAATCTTAAAACACCTTCCTGTTCTCCAAACATCTTCAGAGATATATAAAAAACCAAACATATCCTATCACCCTAGGATACTTTATATTCGAAGCCCAGCATTGCATCCTTCCTTCTTGTTTTGTTTTTTGTTATTTTCTAGATGCTGCCAAAGTCATTTGCTGTAATGACAAACGGAGTTGGCAACAATTGTAAAATACATGACATGGGTTCGTACACATTATATTTTGTGGGACACAACTTTTCAGTGAGGGGGCGGCACACAGACACGCACACCCATCTCTAGCCGGGGCAATTTCCTTGAAGGCAATGTCTTGGGTTGTGAGTTATATGTGCAACTTAATTTGCTGCTGTCACACCTGTGGCTTCCACGCAGGGAAAGCGGCAACCTTGGCCCTGTTTGACATGAATTTATGAGTAACTGCATGTGGGTACCGGATATGGCTGTATATGTCGGGGCTGCTGGGGCCATAAAAACGGTTAGCGTTAGATTTAATAAAATATATTCGGTTTAATAAATAAATTCACTTGACAGAGTTCCCCCAGCTTAAGAGAGCGCGATGACATCCTGAAAGAGAGAGACTGAGCCTGGTAAAGGATGCGAAAGTAAGTGCTGTTAGGGCCGCACGTGTTGCTTGGCTTTCGCTTTCATCTGCGCAGCATCTCTGTTAAAATTTCCCTCTGCTAAGCCAGGCGGCATCAGGACCTCGTGTCCTGGTTCAGTGTGCGAATCCCGCCCGCTGTTCCATGACGTGTCCCCGCTAGATTAACCGAAAAACTGTTACGACAAAAACTACGAAAACTCTCATTGGAAGCCATTCAGGACCATATTTGCGTGATGGATAAAAAAATTCAATGAATTAAGCTGATTCTAACCTTAATACCCCAAGGGATGGTTGATAAAAATAAAAAAATATTCTGACACAACTAAAGAGAATTAAAGCAAATATTTGGTACGTTTATTTAATACAAATAATATTACCAATGACCAAAACATAAGTAAATAAATCTGTATAGTTATTGTGTGGAAATGTGCTCATATCAAAAAGAAAATACTCTCTAAAATGTGTGCTTAAAAATTAGTCAGCCTTAGAAAAGCAAAAAATAAATATCCAGATACCCCAAAAATAAAATCACAACCTTCGTCGCGGAAACTGAAAAATGTAAGTCACTAATAAAGTCTTTAGCAAACAACTCACACTTTAAACCGAAAGTTGGTCATGTAAAAACTTTGCCCAATGCAAAAACATCCATCCACTCGCCTTTCTGTGCTCCCTGCGTTTTATAACTTCCGCTAAAAAACACCCAACTGAATATGGTCGGTTCGCTGGCTGTCTGCCTTTGGGCCAAAACAATTAGGCAAGCAAAAAATTCCACCAAAGAGGAAAATAGACTCTGGTAAAAATCAATTTTTCTTTCTATTCCGTTTCCGTTGACCTGCGCCCCGGCAAAAAACACATGTCCCTCTGATAGACCACTTAATAAAGCGTCAAAAAAAGGCGACCGCAGCTAGATTTATGGCCAACACGTGTGGGTGTGTGTGCGAGCTGATAATATGGCCGAGAAAAAGGGAATATCAAATTGTATAGATAAATATATATATATTGTTGCATGCCTTGGCAACGAAATTTATGGGCGCTAGCCAGAATTATTGCTATTGATTTAGCCAGTCGTCGGAGGTTATAGCCAGTCCCGTGTCCGACCATAAATGCTGGCCAATAAAGCGTTTTCGGGCATGGGGCACTCCCGCAATTGAGTGAATCTGTATCGCCCATTTGTTATATTGAACTCGCCGTTCATAAACTAATTAAAACTGCCTCTATCTGGACTCAATTGAGCTGATTTATTCGCATTATCAGAGGCTTAGTTGCAGTTCCCTCGTTGTTCCAGCGATGCATTGTCTCGTTTTGGAAAATATTTGAATAATGAGCTGAGAGACCGGGGTTCCGGCAGATCCATCAATTCATTAGCGGTGCCATTAATTGGCAAATGTGCCTCTGAATTAGACGGCAAACAATGAGAGCTGAAATTTCAATTTGTGGGGAAGGCCATTATACCAATAAAATGCGAATTTTGGTGGTACTTCTTTCTATTCTCTTTTCTTTTTTTTTGTTTGGTGGCCAAAAATTGCATTCAGTGCAGTTCAGGGAAGGGGAAAATTGTTTGCTTGTACGTGCGCGCTTCCAAATTGCATTTTCCGCGCTGGACCCCAAATGACAGAGCACACAAAATATCTTTGGTTTGCTTTTTAATTGTCATGCCAGAGCCAAGCTGGAATATCCTACAACCGAAATGGCTTTGAAATGCAGATTACATTACCCGGGGCAGCAGTGTAGAGTACAATAAAAAAATCAACTTCAAATAAATATTCATGACTGAGCCCGCAATCTGATCAGAAGCCAATGAAAGGATTAGGATTTGTCCCTATTTTGCATAGTTCGTATAGGGTTAACTTTTACATATGCTTTGGCTGGTGTTTTTCCCGGTGTAATTGAATTTTAAAAATGCCATTCTAGTCATGTCCATTAGACGCACTTATTGTAACAAGGCTTCCTTCACTCCGCTGTGTGCCATATGAAATTCACATAAGTGCCTCTGCTCATTAGAAATGTTTTATGAAACTTTTTGCACCCCAGCTGCTGCAGCTGGTCACCGCTCTTTTATTCATTTCAATGCCGTCCAAACAAAGGAAAGCCATTGGCACTCTGCAGTAGCAACATTAGCAGCAGGATAAGCAGGAGGAGCAGTAGCAGGAGCAGTAGGAGCAGCTTCCGCCCCCTCTATTATCGCAACAACTTTCGCCGTTGCCAACGCATTTGCATCGAGTGCTGAAACAAACTTGCAGCTGCTGCTCATGAAATTTACAAAACGATCAGGCGAAAAACTTTTCCAGGCTACGGGCTTTCCTTCCCTTCCTTGGCTCATGCAGTCCTGCCTCGAAAACTGAATACGGGTTGCTTTGAAATATAGTAAGGAGCAGCAGGCAGACAGGCAGGCTGGCAGGCAGACAGGCTGCACATCATTGTCAGCCATTGATTCCGCGTTCAGAAGTCAAACTATAACCAAGTTCCTTCGCGTGTGGTGAACATCCGCAGGAACACTGTTTTACCTTCATTTGCATAAACTGTTTGATTTTGTTCTTTCCGTGGAGGGGTAGTATTAGCTATCTGAAGGAGTCTTGTTTTTTGACATGAGAACTTTATTTTTTCTGGAAAATGTGAGGGCTTTTACACTTAAAAGACTAAATAGAAAAGTTTGAATTCGATTTATTAATTTATTTAATTATATATATATTTTGTTTTTCCTGCCTTATTTAAGTCATATGAATGCATTGCTATTTAATTGCTATGACATAAAACAATAACTAACTAATAACTAATTTATATTAAAAGTTTTTAGAACAAGACACATTTTTTGCGTACTGTGCTTGTGCCTGAAAATGTTGCCCAGATAAATTCGTTGGCTCGTTAGACGGAGCTCTGAGCATCTCAGTTGTTGGCAAATAAATATTGAACATTTATTTATATTTCAGCAAAAGTTGTCTTACCTAATTAACTAACTTAAATTTTAAGTTGAAAATATTTGGATCTATTTCTTATTTAATTATTATACGGGCAAAATCAATATAGAAAATATTATATTTAAACAAAAGTTTTAATTTCCAATTTAATAACTTAAACCTTTAGTTCAATGTTTCAATATAGTCTTTATTTTAAATATTATACATTATATAATTTTTCTAGGATAACCTTTTTTGTCTAAAAGTTCTCCCAGTCCCCAGTGTAGTGCGTAACTCCTCAACTTTCAGGGTATTTGCATGCAAACCTAATTTGCACTTTTTCTTGAATATATATATTTTTTTTAATAAATTCGCGATTATGTGCAGATGCTTTTTTTGTGCTAGAAAGTTGTGCCTTTCTGAGCGCTGCTAATTTCGGAATCCGGCTCCGCGATGCGCACTTCAGCTGAGCACGGGTATCCGTGTGCCATTTCGGTTTATTAGATGCACGGCGTGGCCGTAGTCCTGGCCGGAGCGCGAGGAGCAGCACGTCATATGCTCGCGGCATTCCGGTAAAAATTTTATAAGCCCTGGATGTGCAGGCGGCGCCAACGACCGTGACAACGACGTGCACACGTCACCAATTATGCCAGCTAAGGGCGGAGGAGTGGGCGTGGTCCTGGACCCGAAGAAGAAGTGGCTTTTGGCCCTGCCAAGGACTTTGTCTTGTTTTTCGGATGTTTCTCTTGGCTCTGCACAGGCACTGATAAAAATATATGACGAAAAGTTCTAATAAATTATATTTTGTAAGGGAGATTGTGGGGTAATGAATTACATTTAGTCACCTCTTAAAAGTTCCCCTTTTAATATAATTTTTAAATCGATTCCTATCCTTTTTGTATTTTGTCAAGTGGATTTCTCTCCTTGCATTTTTATAAACATGTCATTGTCTTTGCAAGAAGCTACCCGGGGATCTTCATTTAAAATTCAATGGCGTATGCGAACTGCGTGATTTCAGCCCTCTGCCGCATTCCGTGGCTGCCTCCATGCCGCGAATTCCAATCACGGGTAGCTGCCACCCAGTCGGGACTCCAGGCCCCAGCGAAACATAGCAAATATTTGCATTTGCCGTGGCAGGAGAAAATTTGTCGTGGTAAATTCAAAAGAGATCTCCTGCCGATTTCAGTGCGGCAGCAACAAATCTCGCAATTAGTGACATGGTGGGCGGCAGTCGGGTATTTCTTTTCCCGCTTTCACCGATGCTTTTGAAATTTCCAATCCGGAGAGCAGCACGTACAGGTGCTGGCTTTCCCGAGCAGATAGTGTCTGGGCGACGGGCAGGTGGTATTCCGCTGGGAGAAGCAGCAGCATTTCATTTATGTGGGATTTGCCTGGCTCACTAGTGCATTCCTTTTGCCAAGCATGATATCAGCAATTAATTGCCAAATTTTGCATATTTTGTTTGGGAAAATAAACTGTTAAAAATGTACGATAATTCCACACCCTCATAAAGGTAATGCCAGTCAGAATTTAGTGCATTTTTCCAGCTAAGGCTTACCCTAGGTATCTTTGTAACGTAAACTACTTTAATAAAAAGCTTTTCTAGTTTATGACATTTCGCCCAGACTTCGAGGACCCTCCTCCTCGTTAGACGTGTGTGTGTGGGAAGGCTCTTCAAAAATATATCCATCGTTTATTCAGGATAAGCGTCGGTTCTCGGCAAAGTGCGCATCTGCCTGGAAAGCGTGCAGGAAAAGTTTCGCCAAGCCTGAGTAAGTGCCGAGAGAAGGATGAAGTCTTGAACTTTCCCAGTGCACAATTTTTATGCCTCGATTGACTTACACTCAAGCAGGATAGTCGAGTTCGTCCAGGTGAGTCACGGACCACCTACCCGGCTGATGCTGCAGTTTGGCCGGCCCTGGCCACTTGGCCGCTTCTGAAGTAGCTGCTCCCGGCCATTGTTGTCTGGCCACCTAACTGTTGCATTGTGGCGTTGGCCATTTGATTTGATGCTGTCTACCTCTGGCTGCTCAGTAGAGTGTATATAATTGGCGAGTGAGTTTGCTTTAAGACCATACTTGGGTGTGCAACTTTGTTTATGTTTACTTTTGGTGTAATGAGAAAATTTAAGAAGTAAAGAGCTTTCATTTAAACTATAAAATAATTATTTTATAAGCTGCAAGAAATAGTTTAAAGTATACAAATAGACACTGAACAGCTTTAATATTTAGTGAGAATTCAAATATAAGCATCTGATACTTGGGTGTGCAATTTTGTTAATGTTTACTCTTGGTGTAAAGAGAAAATGGAAGGAGTTAAGAGCTTTCACAGCTTTCATCTTTAAGATACTTATTTTATAAATTAAAAGAAATATTTTAAAGTAGAAAATTAGACTCTGAACAGCTTCAACATTTTGTGGGAATCTAAATATGAGCATCTGATAAAAACTAATTATAAATACCACAGAAATGAACAGCAAATAAACTTCCGGTTTCGTTAAATGAAAATAGTTTGCTTCTCATAATGACTGTGTAAATATTTTATATTTTTATTTAATTTGCAAACATCAGAAATTCAAACATTCAGTTTTTGTTATCGTATCATTTTTAATTTCGAACAAAACAGTTTTCGTTTTACGTAAAACGTTGACAGTTATTATATGGAGCTCTTGACTTAATAACTGCGATTGTCCAGCGGAGATTAAATTACGTAAAACGTTGACAGTTATTATATGGAGCTCTTGACTTAATAACTGCGATTGTCCAGCGGAGATTAAATGCTGCGCGACAGCTTAATTGTTTCAGTTTCCACTTGGCGTAAGTATATTTGGTTTTAATTAGAAAATTAATTAAATGCGTGTTGCTGGGGCTATGCAAATAATTGAATAATTTAAGGTTGGTAAAACGCATCAGCCTGCGCGCTGGAATTGTTTTCGCAGTAAATTACTAAATTTGCCATTTACAGGGAAACTAAATCACACTCTCACACACACACGGACACAATGTTAAACGGTTTAATGATTTCCCCCATAAAATTTACGCCTTTTGTTATTAAACTTTAAGCTGCCCGAAAGCCAATCAAAAGCATGTAAAAGTTCCCAGGCGCACACACACCAGCACACAGAGCCACACACTCGAGCACTCGGCACGCAATTTGCACGCACAAAAGTATGCAATAAATTTGGGAAGCATTTTACGACTGCTCATCGATTGGCAGCAGGAACGGGGACTAGGGCTAGAAGGGGCTAAAAAATGGCTTAAAGGGGAAGGGTACATGGGAGGGACTAAAACACTAACCGCAGGTACGATTCACAGCTGAGGAAAATGGAAACGGCACAGGGAAAGGCTTAGGGCACCACCCACATACACAACAACAACTTTAATATTATTGCATTCTCCATCGGAGGAGCCAGTACAGTTCGCCTTCGGTTTCGGCTCTGCCCGGGCAATGAACAGCGTAAAACAGCAAACCAAACTGACACAAGGAGCTGCTTTGCTTGCTCAGCTTGGCTGCCAATGTCTTGGTAAGTGGAAGTTGGTCCTGCAGAGATGTTAGCTGGGCTTTTTTTGAGCTAAAACGGGCGATATTAAATGGGGGAATTATAGAGCAAGAAGCTTTGATTATAAATTTGTTTAAAAATATTCATAGTGAGAGAGTTTTAAAATAAAGATTTAATCCGTTTCTAAAGATTTAAAATTATGTATTTTACTTTTGGTTCCATATTATTAATAATATTCAATAATAACAATTACATTAAATTATGTTTTTAGAGTTATAAAATTAAAAGCTGAGAAAGATAATAAATTATATTTAAGAACTCAATCATTATATACTATAAAAATTGATGAGTTTAAAAATTATTTAATAAAAGCTTAAAAGTTAGAAATAAGCCTTTATTATCTCATAAATGAGAAAGAAGATAATTTTAAAATAGAATGCAACTCTTCTTATTAATATTCTTCTTCCATATTAATAATAATATTCATAAACAATAATTACATATCCTAATATTTTTAAGCTGCGAAATATACTAATTTATATTCAAAACCTCAAAATTATTTGATTAAAGCATTATTTTACATAAAATTTTTTCTAAGAAATAATATGTTTATTACATACAATTTTTCAAAAAAGAGTTTTAAAATATAATGAAAACCTCTTTATAAGATAATACATTTTGGACAATGGTTCAGTATTACAACTAAAATTATTTAAGAATATTAAATAATAATTTTCGAGTGTTATTAAAGTTATAACAATATTAAGCAGTGTAACATTGAAGATTATATTATTAAACTCAATCATAATACAACGTTGCTTACAATTTGATGAGTTTAAAGAGTAATTTATGAGAGAATACCTTTTAAACCATACACTGAAATCATGTATCGTTCATATGGAATTTTCCCCCAATTTTCTGGTATTAAAAGCACTTAGCTTTCTTGGCTAATTCCCACTCGCCAGCTCTGTTGGCCGAAAAGTAAGCGCGTTCGGCTATCGGAGGGCGTTAAATGTAGCACATAATAAGGTTCTCCGACTGCGGGAAGACAAAAGTAGGGACGAGCCCAGCTCTACATGTAGTACGAGGGTACACGGTCTTGTGGACTGGGGCTCCCTTCAATTCCGAGTTTGCCTTTTAGCGCAATGCAATAAAACAGCATAAAAATGTTGAGCATGTGGCGCTTATTTATAGTGTACGCTGCTCCCCGGCAAATGTAGTTTGTCCCCTTCGAAGGGGGCTGGGCCACGCCCCTGTTTGCCTCGACGACTTGGCTGTTCAAACATTTTTTTATGTGTTTTATACAAATGCCTTGTGTCCTTTGTTTGGCCGCCGCAGAGAGCATACGGGGCGCATACGCAACATTTGAGTGGCGCCACAGCCGCAGCCTCAACAGCAGATATCAATAAAAACAACAGAAGCAATGGCCATAATGAAGACTATCAGATGGGCATAATGCTCCGGCTTTGTTTGGTCTTCAATGGGAGTTGCGTGGCCCAGTGTTTGCCTTTCCATTTCGCATTTTCCGCTTTCCCTTTCTTCGTTCTTTTTGGTTTTCTTCTTTTTATTCAATTTGTGTGGGTTTTCCAGTGGCCGCCTTTAAAGCCAAATGGAGTCGGCCAGCCGCCATTAGGCGAGCAGAGGCCGACACATGCACTAAGCAAAATTAATTAACAGATCCTGTTTCTGGCCAACGTCTTGACCCAGTGACTCCCTCGCTTGATTTGCTTTACTTAATTAATCAGCAGTCAAGTGTGGCAATGGTGCGGGATCGGATGGCCCAAGATGGCACCAATATACACACCATATAGTACCTCGGGTTGGGTGCTGTCAACGGCAACGGAATGGCCCCTCAATATTTTCCAATTAAGGCGGCCGGCAGGCTTAGCCAGTAGGGCCTTTCGTGTGCATTCGGGTGTGAAATGATCACATGCAGTAAACAAAAACAATCTCCGGCAAAACAATGCCCAAAAATCTATGTCATGTCTTGTGTGACATGTAGTGTTCAGGAAGAGAAAGGAAGAAACTCTATACTAAGTTTGATTTAATCTTTACTTATACATATATCATCAGGTTACTCTTTTATTTAATAGCTAACCCTATCGGAAATCAATAGATCATATTGCTTTAAAAAATACTGCACAACATTTAATATATTATTGTTAATACATACCATTTAATTTCTCATTTACTCATTTACTCATTTACTCATTTACTCATTTACTCATTTACTCATTACTCAAACTCAATTACTGTGCAACGGGGTTAATCAATTTATTATGAATCATTATTAAAACTATATAACCACCTCTCTTGGAAAGTTTTTTGTTATTTGAAATGTAGATACCTGCAGGTTATCTCTTTATTTTCACAAAATCTATACAGATATATATGTAACTATATTGTTAGTCAGGTATGTTGTAGTCATGCGGCTTTTTGAGTCAGTTGCAAAAGTAATTCCAGGGTTTCGAGTTTTAGAACTAGCTCCCAGGTGCTACCAGGTATCCATACCAGATGAGCCCGTATTGCTCTCTTTACATTCCATGGAAAACTCCGCAAACTGATGAGAGATCTCTGTGAATAATCGTCGACCTCTGCTATAATGCAGAGCTCTAAGGGTAAATGATTAAAATAGACATCAAAACGTAGAACTGAAGCAAGGATATGATTTGTACTATTGACCTACAATGAGATATAAGAAACCGGACCAGAGTGTAGATTTCTCCTGAGGCAGATCTTAAATTAATGAAATTAAGAATCCTAGAGCCTCCAAGAACTTTGTTAAATAAACACGGCTCTTAATCCCAAGGCACTTTTCTCCGCTTTACCATATTGTTATCCTTTTGTTTTCGGGCTGTTGCATAATATGCGAATATGCACTGCGCTGACAGCGTCTGCGGAATTTTGAGTTGGTCGTATTTACATAAAAATCGCAGCTGCCGACGGCTAACAGATTTATATCCCTGCAAAATATAAAAAAAAAAAATAAAATAAAGTGAAATAAAAACAAAATGGACTAAAGGGGAATTACAAAAAAGAGACAAATGAAAGTCGGTAAACAAACAAACCACTTGAGGAAAAGGACAAAACAAAACAGAAGGGAAAATAAGCGCGCAAGAAAAAGTTATATTTTTACGGTAAATAACTTTGCCCAGAGCGGCAAAAGGAAGTAAAAATCCAACGCGAAAAATACGAAAATAAAAACAAAAAACCGCCGCGGTAAAGGGAACAAAGACATTGCGCATACGCCATGTGGAATTGCAGGGTGCATGGTTTCGGAAAAACAGTGAGGAATAACCGAAGAAAAAGGGTTAGAAGGTAAAAAAGGGGAGCGAGACTCTATATTTTTTTATTTCTGGGCAAATACAGTGTGTAAATTTATGCAAATTAAGCTGCAAGCCATGAGCAGTCAACTCTTTGTTTAATTATACATTTCCTGTCGAGCTGCGAAAATTAACATGAAAGTTGGTGTGAGGCTCCAAGTTTTCTCACAGCCTTTCCGCTTGACCGTCCCTGGGTGAGAAGTCGTGGAAAATATCATTTACAAATTTCCAAATTGAATATCATTGTGTCTCTCCTCTTGATATATAATAAACATGCGTAAATAAGCTGATTACACGCATATTTGCATTTATACAGCTCCATTTCGGCCACCTATAATCGTACCGAAATGTATTCAAATTTTTATCATATTTTAGTTCAACTTTTTCGTCCTCACTCTGACTCTTGGTGATTGCTTTTTTATTTCCCCCCGCCGCGCCGTTTTCGCTGCGCACGAAATTTATGTTTGATTCCGGCCCAAAGGTGGGCCAAAAATGAAATTTTCGCCGCAGGTGTAATATTTCTTCATTGTATGATTTAAATTCTCCTCCCCGGTAGTTGGTGCGAGGTTGGTGCAGATTGGCGTGGCCTTTAATAAGATTTCTTTGTCGTTTTCCCCAGACTCTGGGCGTATTTGCATATGGCGGGGAAAACATTTGATTCGCATTTGAATAACCCCGAGGGCTTTAAAACATCTGAATTCTGAGGGAAACACAATCATGGAAATTAGTATAATCGAATGGACCTAGAGTTCGTTATGGGGGGATTTAGGTTGTAGATGGCGAGTTTAGGGATGGCAAGTGTTGCTGATTTTTTTTGTAAAGTGCATCGCTGTTGAGTTAAAAAATGTACATAGAAAATATCATCAAGTTCCTTGACAGCTGCAAAATTACTTACAAATATATGAATGATTTCACCTATTTAATACATTTTAAAGGTAAATCTCTTGTAGATATCTAATCATTTAAAATACCAAATCATTGGAAATATATATAAGTAATTTTTAAAACCCATAAACCGCGAGCTAAAGGCCTTGGCTGCTATAGGTCTTAACTCTAAGTTAGCCCTTGTTTAAAACTAATTTTTAGATATAGGTTAATAAATAAGTAACAAATAAAAATAAGTATTTTTTTTTCTAAAATAACTCTATTTGTAAAAAATACTCAAATATATTTTCAATAGCAAAGGGCTTAGTAGGATTAACTGCTGGTTATAAACGAAACTACATAAATATATTTTCAAACAAAATTTCGTCCTTATGGTATGAAAACACACCTTACCTAACCCCGAAAATTCAATTTAAATATGTTTTTCCATGAATTTGCCAAATTGACGTGTTTTTCCTTTTCCATAGATTATAGAGAAATTTAAAATCGTTTACAGTCATTTTAGCAGTGGTTTTAGGGGATTAGGAATTAGAAACACCGACAAAAAAATTTTTGAATACAACTAAAGAGTTTAAATTAGAATTCTTCTTCTTCCTTAAAAAATAGCTTCTCTTGACATTTATATCGATAGGGAAAGTACAAATCCTCTCTAGTTTATTGAGAACCGTTTTGCCTTGATTACTTTAACCACTTTAAAACCAAATCTGGCCTAAGTTGATAGCCGGCACTCGAGCACTTATTTGCATAATTTCTTTGTGTATGTGCGCTGGACACAAACGGTCAGAGACTCGGGCTTATTACCATTTATTTAGACCAAAGTCATTGTTAAAACAAATTCGATCTGGCGGACTGAAGGACAAGGTTGAAGAAACTATGTCGGCAGACAAACATGGCTCAAAAGTTAAACGACAACAGCAGGGCACAGACGGCTATAGACCAATATATATATATATATATATATATACATGTAAAAAGAAAGAAAAAACAAGACAAAAAAAGAAACCAAAAATAGGGAAAGGGCCGAAAGTCGTGTATGGCATGCAAAAAACTTTCACTATGAACTCTGCACCAGACAAAGAAGACATTTTCCTGACGGCATGGGGGAAATAAACGCAGAGGGGCCGCGGTATAAATTTAGGGGAATGTAAATTCGCTTTAAGCTGGATTTTATTAAATTGTTTGTGTCGCTCTTAGCATTACGAGAATTTTATTTGCGTGATGATTTGCATGATCTATGAGCCCAGTCGCTGCTAGAAAGTGTTTAAGCATCTTATTTTCCCGCCATAAAGCTATCCCGGGAGCTGTTTGTCGTCCCTAACTTTCCACAAAAAACATAGTGCGTCAGTTGGGCCACGTAGCTGGGTATAAACTCAAAAAGTTCCCGGCAAAAGTATGCCGCATATCCATATGTCATCCGGGCCAAGTTGCACGTTTGAGCCAAGTGCGTGATGAGCTTTGCTCCCCACTTGGAGCCAACTGGCAAAAGGTTTCAGCCTCGGCTTCAGTTTCCGTTTCGGTTTCAGTTTCAGTTTCAGCTTCGGTCTGGGTTTTACCATTTTCCCATTTTCTCACTTTCCCACACACACACACACACACGAAGCCAGCAGGCGAGCCATAAATCTCGACCGGAGCTGCATTCGCTGCGGAGGGGAAACCCCTTTTGCGGTCATCGAGCTGATTCTGGGACTCTGATTCAAAGGCGGGCCCACCTTCGTCATGTGTCAACCGGAGTTAGTGTGTCACTACGTAGTACATATTCCGCACGCCTTGAGGGCTCATAAAGGATCCGAAAGGGTTAGGTCGTTAAATGGCGGCTGCAATCCAATTTGTTGGCAGTTAAGAGCAGAAGCTCAAGACGATTACACATGCTAGATGATTACCAGTTCTACACGGGGAATTAAAAGTGAATTATACATATTCTACAAATAAGTTAGTTTACGAATTCATATTAAATAATGCTTAATTAATTACTTCAAACAATGTAGAAGCTGTGCCAGAGAATGCAACCGCTTAGACATTGTGCTATCTTAACCGACTTGACCTAACTGATTAAGAAATTCTGTTTCAAATATCAACAGTCTCTTCTCCTCATTAATATCCAAAATATAATCCATCCGAAATTCCTCTCAGTGTTGGCATAAATTTGCCGCATTCACATGCAAATCATTTGCCAGCCAAGCTTGGCTCATAAATTAAATGCATATGCGCCGGAGAAAGACAGGCGGGGCAAACAAATTAGATGATTATTTGCCAAAAATTACATTAGCCGCAAAATAAACAACTTATGGCTAAGCCGAGGAAAATCGCCCACATCGTCTCGGCTCGTGTGCTGCGTAAATTACATAGATTTCCTGCAACTTAATTTATGTTTGCCCGGCGACAGGCAGCCAAAGCATTTACCAATGCTCCTCCGGGACCGCTGTTATTTGGGCCCCACACGAGTTGGCAAATATTGAGCACACAGACTTATCTGGCGCATAAATTTGGCAATGCTGACACATTAAGGGCCACGATTGCATTTGAGGTAAATGAAAAAGGAGCTTGGCAAAGGATAAGCCAAGTTTATATTTTCTTAAAGCAGCTTGTTGGGAAATCAAGCGCAATTCTGGGAGCAGATGACAAATATCAAAGAGAAATTATCTTTGGGTGGAAGCATATTGTTCTTAATTTAATAAGTTCTCATATAAAAAAAATCGCTATCGGAATCCATAATATTAGCAATTATTGTACAATCTCTCATCACAAACAATTAAGATATTGTATTTCACCGCATTTGTCTCAAATTTCGCTAGGTAAATGGTTGAAAGCCTTGTCCTGGTGAACTGAACCCCGAAATTCATTACGATTTGAGGTCCGGAGCTCAATCCTTGCCTCCGAAAATGTATATTTAACACATAATTATGTATTGTAGTCTGGCATTCCCATGAAACTAATAACATGCACTGCGGTTGTGGGAGAGCTGCACATCACTGAAAATGTTCATTAGCTCAGAGCGTGCAAGATAGTTTACCACAAGCAGCACCTACTATAAAATTCTTAATTAAGACAACGGGAAACTTGGCAAAATAACCCAGACTAAAGGTCAGTACAATGTAGACTGCTTTCCCCTTGACATGACATTAAGAAATCTTAAAAAGTTGCAACTTCTTTTGAAGAGACTTTATTGTTGTTAAGGAAACAAGTGACAATTGACTGCCAAGGAGGTAATTAAAGTGCACTCGTAAAATGGCAAATGCAACACAAAGTATCAGGAGCTGGATTCCCTGGAAAGAATTGTATAAATAAATGAGCTTACTGCTCAGATATATTCTTGAAATTTTCGCATTTTTCTGGCTCAACTCTTCAGATGGCATTTCAAGCAAAGATACTTGAATGGCAACTTCCATAAAGCGCCCAAAAGGTTACTTCTCGGAGACATAAATTTCCTGCAGTCCACAGATTAAAATTCGCCTCACAAAATTGAGTGTAATTTGCCGGCAAGTGAACTGTTAATTGGATAACATTATGAGATACCAGGAATGCCCATTGTGATAACCACCAGCCGATATAGCCAGCTTTAATTAATTCATTTTATTGCCACCCACCTTGGCCCTTAACGATCCGCTCTCCGAGGCCGGAAAGATTCCGCGGACGCTTAAGGTCGACGTGGGCTGTCGTATTTTTACATTTTTATGCCGCACAATTAAAATACAATTCATTTGAAGGCATTTTCGAGGCACTTTTCCGCTTACTTATGTCATTTTGGTGGCCGTGGAGTTTTTAATGGAGTCGTGTCCTCTGCTGTTTGTCCTTTGGCTTATTGCTATGACAACGCGCCGCGGCTACTTGGGCCCGTGAATTTATTCCGCCATCCTTGCCCCGCCCCAGGACTTTAATTAGTTTGCCAGGGTTCGGGCTCTGATTTAAAAGCAATTAAACCGCTTGGCCCATTAACCGCGTGAGCACTTTTGAAGTCGCCTCCAAGAATTTAAGTTATGAATTTGCATGGGAGATTGATCTCGATTAAATTTAAATATATCAATGGAGAGGGCTTAAAGGTTCAATTTATTGGATTGCAGAAGAATGCTTTACGTTTTTAATTTAACATATATAACTCTTAAATAAACCTTAAAAAGTTATAGTTAGATTTCTGCTGGTTTTCATTATTACTGCTATTGGAATTATTATGAGCATTATGATTTTATAGTGCTTTGATTTATATATAGTTGGGTTTTTATGCTTTCGCTTGCTTTTATTTAAATTTCTCAGCTGATATACTGTGAAGTAAAGCCCAGGAAAGTGAGTCATCACTGTGAACTCTATATCTTGGCTTAGTCTTTCATACAGACATCCATATATGCATGAAGAACCTTTGCCATCTCCATTTTCTCCTGCTCTTATTTTCATTGCGTTTTCTTTGTCCAGTGTGTCTTGGCTCTTGAATTCGTGCTGTCGTCTGTGTTTACGGGAAAATTGAATTCAGTGTGTTATGCTGAGGAAAAAATTTGTAACGAGCTGCATTCGAATCGAAGCTTGTTAAGAGGTGTAAGAGAAGCCAAGGGTTTTTCAAAATGTCTTCTGTGCATGGTGAGCAATTACTGCAATATTTCAATTAATTATCTTACAGATAAGAAGATAAATAACTTTCACGCATAACAAATGTTAAATTGACATCCGATCGGTGAGAAAGTTAAGCGAAAAGGGTACTATGTGTTATCTGGTTTAGAGTCATTTCTGGATAAAGAAATAAAATATCAAACCACAATATACATTAAGATAAGAGAACAAATGTATGAATAATATCTTTTCTTTAGTTTTATTTTATTGTAAAAATCATAAAGTATACATATATATATATTGTGCCACAAATGTGTTTTATTACTCTAAAATTATTTTAATTAATCAGTTGCTTTAATTTTAAGAAAACTGTTCTTCTACCAATAATATTTTAACCGAAGCCTTAATTTTAGGTAAACAATAAGGATATAGATTTTTATTTTTATGTAAATATATATATCATTTTTTTTTTAATATTTCTGTTTAGTGCCTAATTCAACCGCCTCTAAATTTAAATAAATACGTTTAATTGTTTTTTTTTTCCTCCGAGCATCCTTATGCTAATATTTTCCTTTGTGCAGCAGGACAAAGGGGTCTTGAAAAAACATTTCCGTTTGTTTTTTGTTTTTCATCATCTCATCTTTGCATTTTTTAAATTGCTACAAAAAGCGCCTAGACCGAAATGTTTTCTTGTTGCAGTTAGCATTCTGGGCCCAAGTTTTCCAGGGACTGAAAAAACAACAGCAGTAGCAGCAGCGCCAGCAGCAGCTTCCGACAATATGTTGACACATATTTTCGTCCCCGCACCGCCGCCAGAAGTGCTCAGGGATCCGAGCCGATGTCGCATTGTGTTGGCAACAAACAAACACGGGGAGGGTGCAGGTGGGGGTGGTATTGTGGGGGAGGATGGCTGGATGGCTGGCTGGCTGGAGAGGGTCAACACCATTCAGCAGCAGCAGCAGCAGCAGCATCTCGGCACTTGTTAGTGGCCGTGCAGTGCGGTTTATGCAGTCAACCATTGCCAGAGCTTGCTCCCGAATTGCATGCCATATTTGCCCTCCACTTTGACATATGCAAATATTTCTTTTGCCTTCGGTCTGCCTTTGCCTTTGCGCTGGCTTATGGCTTTTGCCTCGCCTTTGCATTGGGCTTTGCTTTCTGCTTTCTGGTCTTTGGTCTTTGGTCCTTGGTCTTCTCGCTCCGCTGCCAGTTCTGACGAGCATGAATTGTCTGCTGCCTGCTCCGATTTGCAGCCTGTCTCATTTCCATCAGAGCCGTCAGAGTCAGAGTTACCGCCCCCAGTTGTCATATATATGTACATATATAGCCTGCTTTAAGGTGGCTGTTAAAGCCGGAAAAGCGTGGAGTCCCGGCGAGAGAGAGAGCTCCGTTTATGGCCTGCAATAAATCGCTGGCTCATTGCCATCGCTTTGTCGTGATCTCTGGAGCCGTATGGCATTAAGCCTGTCAACTATAACTTTTCCTATTCCTGCCATATCAGAATATCCCTTCATTTAGTCACCACATGTTGACTCTCATTGCTTGAAATTAATTGAATTAAATAAACAAGAAAATAATATTAAAAAGTAATGTTCCTTTTTTGGGTTTAAGAAAGTCGCTTTACAGAGTTCATAGTAATTCATCAATTTTGTATTTGATTTAGGAGTATATTTAATGGTTAATTAAATTTAATTAAAATTGCCTTAGTTCATTTAAGTTTAAATCGCAGAAGTTTACTGCTAAAGTCGTCCGCAAGTTGAGTTAAAGTTGAGCTGCCAGTAAAGTGCTTTCACTTCAGCCACAGAAGTTGTAAACTTGGGTGAATGAATGTTTTTCTCAAAGTTAACGACTATTTTAATTGAATATTTGTTTAAGCAACTTAAGGCCACTTCATTAAACATTTAAGTACCTAAAAAATATTATTACCACAGTTGATTTTATTTACTTTTCCTTTCCCATTGCAGCAAGAAGTGTGAACCCACGCGAGTGCCATCAATTATTAATTTCCCTCCACATACTATATAGTATATAGAAAAACGAAAATCTTGTTATTGTTGGTTTACCCGCTCTGGAAATAAAATAGCCATTGGTCGCACACTCTCCTCATTTATCATGATTTAGTTTAAAGAAGTACTGGCAGCTGCAAACCGAAATCAATTGATTTTGCTTGTTGCCAATGTTTTTGGTGCTTATTTTGCTGCTCTCCTATTGCTTTTGATTGATTTGCGCCCAGGGACCAATAAAATATTGCTTAATGGATTATTTGTGCGAATTAACACCAGGCTGCTACGCCAGCTTTACGACCCTCGAAGACGGCCTTAAATCATGGGAAATAGGAAACGAAGCGATTGCTTTGTTGTTTTATTCACACTTTACGACCTGCGAATACTGCAAGGCGAACCAATTAAGGGAAAGTATAAACAATTTTTTGCGCATTTGTGCAACTTTACATCGTCTCGCTTTGTTAACCTTGCAAACTATGTTGCCAGTTCGTAAAGCCTTTTCATGTTAGCACCGAGCAACACGATTGCCCCCGGCGGAGAGAAAAGTCAAGCAGTCACAAAATGAAAATGACTGCATTTTCCGACCCCCTCTCCTTCCCTTCCCCTGCCTGTCCCATACAATTTCCCGACACCCGGCACAATGGACAAAAGTCGGGTAGCTATTGGTAGAACTGTATTTGGCTTAAGCGGACTTCGGTCCGAAAAACAGCTCGACTGCTGCGAACTTGGCCCGACTCTCCTGTTGACACTGGGACAGGGGATAATGCATCGCAAGTCAGTGGACTTGGCTTTTGCTCCTGGACCGGCCTTGACCCGCCGGGGTGGCAGCCATTTATCTTAGCTAATTAAGGTTGTAATTGTGTCCGAATTCTGTGTAAGCTCAGATTCTGGAAGAGCTTGCAATTAAGAGCAGACGCGTATTTTGAACTAAGTGCGTCCAATTACTCATAAGTTGTTTTGCCAAAAACAGGGCATAAAATTAACAAGCTTACATAATTTAATTACATTTTTTTTAAGCTGGAGATACATAAATGTAAAAACCAAATAAATGTTTGAGGGACTAAGTATTTCTCAATATTTCTGTATTTTAATTTCAAGAAAATACTTCAACAAATTTAATTAAAATGGTAGGGTTCTTATACAAAATTAATTTTTCATTTAACTTTAAAATTATTGACAGCTTAAAGTTTCTATAGCTTTAAGAATTATTTTTATATTTAATATGTACACACATTCAACAGTCAATATTTGGTTGTTTTCACATTTTATTTCATACTTTTTGTATTATTTCATAAAGACACACAATTGAATTTTGTAGACACTTTTCCGTGACACGGTAGACAGAAGCTTTTATATTTCATACATCCGGCAGAATGCACACCAGATTACCTAGAAATTCCCATAAAAAATATTTCAACTACATCCGAGTCTGCCATGCTTTTCGCCGTAAATATTTGACATACAACGGAATCAAGAGAGATGTTGACAAAGAAATATGTGTGTGCCAGGAGGATGCGACAATAACTCGGCAAATCCTTAAACCGCATCGCATAACAGTTTGTATTCGTTTATTTCGAAAACTATGAGCTAGTTTCATCGTCGGAGAATCCTGTGAAACGACAGTCTTGTCATTTTTCGACGCCGGCCACAGGACGACAAGGGCAAAAGCCGAAAATGTGCGCTTAGATAGTAGGGTGGGGCAGGGTAGGGTTCACATATACAGTGCCTGACAAAGCGTTCGGCCAGCAGAGTCAAAAGTCAGCCATTATTTTCGCTTTTTACAGCTCGCAACAGCTCAGCAATTTGTCAGGCTAACGCGTCGCCAATTGACGCCATTTTTTTATGATGCCCGCTTTTTGTGATGGTGCCCCCTTTCCAAGGGAAGGGCTCCTGCTTCCACATGGCAGATATGGATATGGACGCCATCCGGGACACGGGGCGGAGCAGCTGCTGCTGCCGGAATGCCAGCGTGGCAGAATGTAATCGGACAATGGCAACTTGCCAGCTGCCGCCGCCGGTAGGTTCAACACAAAACAAGAAAACCAGAAAAAAATACGGAATATGGATCAAGGGTTCAGTCAATCAGCAGGACCGACGACAAAGCGGAAGCTTATCTCGAAAGCACTAAGCAGTATGGACGGAGTGCCATCTTGGAGCCCATTTGCATGCCAACCCATTGGGGGGCAGGCGACCATGAAAATAATTTCCCCCAGCATGTCAGGCCGAAGAACCGATAAAAGTCAAAACATGCCAATATGCCGACGCATGACTGGAGTCCGGTGTGGATTTCTGTTTCCACATTTGATCTACTACATACAGTGGGGTGTCGATTTGGGGAAATCGTTTAGGTTTAGAAGGTATACAAAATTGCGAAAACCTATTTTGAAGAAGTGTATTAGAACACTGGATTGTATTTCGAGAGGATTGACTGAATCAACATTAATGTTATCTCGAACATTACTTCATTCCAAAATAGAAAATAAAATTTATCATTTTAAGTATAGCGACTTATGACATAAGAAATTGTATATATATTGGCTTTCCTTTCCGCTACTGTATCGATTTTCCGATCCCCCTTTTTTATTCTTAAATATAGCTTTAATATCTGGGATTTACCTACACTTTCTCTAGCTGTTATTAAAATTTTCATATTGAAAACATGGCCAAATTAAAGGCATATAAATTTTAAATATCGTAGAAATTACGATATTGTATCTATAGACCGGTAATGGTAATCTGTCATTATATTCTACATCAAGACATATATCCGCATCCGCAAAATCGATCTCTTTTCCCAATTAGAACTGATAAAATAGGGATTTGTGGATATTTTCCACATCCTTAAGTAGATTATTCGCGTAAGTTATTATATTAAATAGTTTGACCAATTTAAAATATTATTATTAATTATTTATTATTAATTAACTAAGAACTACTGAATGTTGCTGAAAACTAAGACCAAAAATGGTTGTAAATTCAGACAGTATCGATGACATTTGCCAGTCTTCTGTCTGGTGTCACTGACTTGTCAGCTCTAATATATGCTTTTATGCTGTCCTACATATAAATACACGTAGAGGCTTCCCAGTTTTTCGTCTGGAAGTGCGAGGATGTGGGCTGCACACAAAAGTGCCACACATGAGCGCCTGAGTGAGTGAGTGAGTGACTGCAGACGACAGTTGGGTCCTGGTCGCAGCACTATTCAGGCTCGTTATGCGCGCATATATATGCCAGTTTATGTCTGGCTGTCAACGAGCTCTCGGAGGATAACAAGCAGATAGCTCATAAAGGCCATTCAGACCCTTCGCGGAACTGCGCAAGTGCACGCATTTTACATTTCTTAAATCCGCTTAATGGCCAGCGGAAATATGCTAGCCGGAGGGCTCTTAATTTAATTAGTTTTTCCAGCTGCAATGCAATTAATTTCTCACATGTCTTTGGGCAGCTCGGCTTTGCGGCCATTGCTCGCGGCTAAGTGCTTCGCTTTGCTACTTCGGCTCCTAATTGAAGGAGCGGAAAAGAAATAAAATAATAATAAACAGAAGGTAAGCCGTGGTTTACGACCTTTTACCAGCCATAAATTATAAATCAGTGGGAAAAGATAATGCCACCTCAACGCCCACACGTCTATGTTGCATATTTGATGAGAGTACATTTTGTCAATTGTTCATTTTTTATGACTGCAGAGCACTTCTGGCCAAGTCTCGTCCTTTTTATGCTAATGCAGTTGCCTCGTTAATATTTATGAAATGGATTTTGCCATTTGCTAGGCCCAGAGTGGGGGTGATTTTCCAAAGGAAAAGCAATTATTTTTCGACTGGCAATCATTCTTCTTTGACAAGCCATTTCCCAGTGGCACCGATGACGTTTTCCGACTTAATTAAACTTGATCCCATGGCTAATAAAAATCGGCTTTGTCCTGGGCGTGTTGTTGATGTTGTTGGCCTTTGGCCTTTGACCAATTTCCTTTGCATTCGATATTTTAATGAAAACCAATTAAAATGACAGCAAAGTGCACAAAACATCATATTTCCCCATTTACAAGTCCAAGTTATTGCGTCCGAGCAGGACAAAGTAAATCAGAGAAGTTGGTATTAAATGTTAAATTAAATTTGATTATTTAACTGAGCGAATTCCTTTTCCAAAAATTCCAAGCAACTATTGTTCAAGTCGGGCGAGGCCCTCGAGCCATTTCCCTAAAATGATAAATGAATTTCTGTATTGGCATCGGCATTCTTGAAGCTTGTCTGCGCCTCAAATAGGGAGGATTTTATTTGGATTTTCTGACATCTTTTATATGTTTTACAGGCTGCCAACAGGCGACAAGCTAAGGCCAAAAACCAATGGGCAACCCATTCATGTCCAACCATCCGTTCACCCGTCGATTTGTGGCCTGTCAGCCGATTCTCTGGCCAAATGGAGGATGGAGCTCCATAAATTTCAATCCCAGACTAAACTGAGTATTGTTCATTGTCTCGAACTCGCCAATTATCAATCTGCAACCATTTACGGTTCGGTTAAGTGCTGTCTCTCTCGATCGCCATTGTTTCCCAATCACTAACCAGCAATCCCATTGGCAAACATTTCATTTATCAATTACAGCCACAAAAGAAAGCCAGCAAAAATATTTCCATTTAAATGCAAATCGAGTCGAGCAACAAATGTTAGGGCTGCAAAAATACACCAAAAACATGCGAGTAATTAAATAATAAATTCCCAAAGCCATGTTTTGCAGTCACCTTGCAATTTTGTATGCATGGTCCAGTTTTTGTTGATGGCGAAAAGGAACGAAATGGCACGTAGTTGAATTAAGTATAATTTAAATTGATAATTATCAATTTGATTTATGGAAAATTTGACACTGAAAACCAATGAAAAACAATTGAAATTTATTAGGCTGCCGGAAACTCTGGGTCTCTGGGCATTCATCAAGTTTAAAACTAAATGTTTTATTAATTTTTTCATTTTGTCTAGTACCATTTATCAATTTGTATTTGAAATTCTTTTAATTTTAATGTATATTATTTATTTATTTAATATTCAAGGTATTAAAGCAACAAGTTAATTCCTACGATTTGCAGCCTTTATATTCAATTTAACCTTATGCTTCCCTTCTCACAACCTTCTCATTAGTGTCAAGTGATGCGGCCAGCAAAGGGCAAAGGTTAAGTTCCGTGCCGCAAAGGGCCGTGTTTTCGCGGTCTTCAAAGTACACTGAGTAATGAAAGTGTGCCGTCCCCTAATGCGACACTGCAGTGAGTCCGAGCTGTGCAGGATGTGGGTGAGGCCAACAGCAACCGAAAGGATAACGGCTGGCAGTGGGCGGCGTTTGATGGTCTGCGTTAAGCGATGGGCGTGTTGTGGTCATGGTCGTGCTGTCGCCTGATTAATGTCTGTACATGGACTTGACCGGATCTGCTGGGGGGAGATAGTGGGGTAAACAACTGTTGCTGATCGGCGGCGACCGAAAACTAAATGGAATTTATGATGCTCTCGCCCTGTATATGATTGCCAAAGCCAATCTAATGGAAAATTCCATTTTCCCACAAGCTGTCAGAATGGGTTTCACTTTCCTCGTCTGCAACAAAACACTTTCACTGGCTCCCCAAACAGATGGTAATAGACAAAACTGCAGGCACAATGTCGCCATAAGTGTGGACAGGAGTTGCTTAGCCATTAAATTGGGTCGGTTTAAGCGAGTTAAGTAATGTGTTGCAGGTCCTTGTAATTTGTCTGTTGATTTGTTTAAATTTCAAACCCACTTGTGTTTCTTAATCCCTCAGGCAGTCGTTTTCATTGCCCATTACTCTTCACTCCGGCCTGAAATTAAGCCAAGTTAATTAAAGACCGCAGCTGAAACCCGTTCAACCAGTCACACATGGCCGCATATTTCCAATAACAATAACTTACCAACGGGAAACCGAGTAATCTGTTAACATAATGCTGAATTTGTAATACGCATTGCTGCCATAAATGCGGCTCTGAAAATATCTTAAGCAATAAATTCAGCTTAAAAACACAGTGACTGCACTTGGACTGTGTGTTTGTTTTTAGCCAGCCACACGTTCACTCATAAGTTAAGGATTATTATTGGGTATGGGGTGCATGTCCACTCAGCTGTTCTTGTTGATTTTCCTTTAGTTTTGAATTATGGCCTATGTATTTTCAGTCCATTAAGCTGGTCCCACTGCATATATGGGACACTTTAAACGCATGCTCCGCGAGGCACATCCGGAGAGCACTTAAGCTGTATTAATTTTTAAGAAGCCACTGGGACTGCTTCGCCTTTGGGTTAGACTATAACAATCATGGTTAAGTTAGACCCAACATGAGTCCCTTCTCGTTCCCTTTGAGCTGGGGCCTAATTAACTACGAGAGTCCTCGTCCCTGATAAAGTTTAATACTTAATCATCTCCTTGTGCAGCCATAAGTTGCAGTTTATTATTGGCCATTAATCTGTTCTTGTTGCTTGTTTACAGTTTTTAATCATGGCTCAGAGCATTTTTTATACTGACCATCGAGCGGCATGTCCTGTAAACGAAGCTTACATATTAAGCAGACGGCAACACGGCGTATACGCAACGCCGAGGACAATGGCTGTGGCGGCTGGGTGTGAAGGCAACAGAAGTGTTCGCCCACAGATTTTGTTGTTGGATTTTTTTTCATCGTACTGTCCCATCCTGGCTTAACACCACCACCACCACCACCAACACCACCGCCACCGTTGCCGCCTGTCGCTCAAGTTTATGCAAACAAACACTGCAGAATGCCAAATGAGCGAATGCAACGCGGTTGCATCCGACAATCAAGTGGCGACGCGGGGACCATGGCTGGGGGATCGTTTGTGGGACTGGGAGGGGGTTGGAATGGGTGTTGAATGCGGAGGACATGTTTTGAATGCCTGACTGAGTGCTGACAACAAGTTGCAGCTGCTCATTAAAGGCTTTTTCAGATCCGACAGGCGCTTAATAGATTTTCTCAGCGCGCTTTCCAGTTTCGCTTAAGGTCGCTGGAAAATAATCCAAGACATAAGTTGGACTACTTGGCTAACAATTGTGTATTTTGGTGTCCGGAACGAAGCTATCTTAAGCAGTTTTTCTCATATCCGTGCGGAAATTGTAAACCTACATGAGGATGTTTCCAAGAAACTAATTGAAGTTTGTTGTGTGGAAATCTTTTCTCACCTGTGCGCCTGCTAAAGTTCTAAAGTTCTGCAAGTGAAGTGAACTTAGGATGACAGCTTTGCAAATGATTTACTACGTGTGCTGATGAATGTCATTAATTTTCCAGATAAATATATGCGGTCACAGCTGTAGGGGCTCCTAGATTCAAAGGTATTTATCAATCAAAACAATAGACAAAGTGTCTACATAGAAGTTTCAAGTGAGAAGATTCATAGTTAGTAACAGCTTTAAAGGATTTAAAATGTTTTCAGTATCATTTTTAACCTCCTAATCGCCCATAAGTTGGTATCCTTTATTTCTCAGGATTTTCAATTGAGTGGCGTTAAGCTGAGGGAATCAAAATGAAGTTATTTTCCTCTAGGAAAATGCTAATCCTCTTTTAATATCATACTCCCTCGGTTTTTTCTTCTTTTATCATTTTCTGACTTGCATTTCCGCAAGTCTCCTCCTCAGACTAATTAGTTGAATGACAAACCGCTTTCGCTGTCAGCTGATGACAGGTTACAAAAAAAGGGTGCCGCCAAGCTCAGACTTTTCATAACTTCATTACCGAGTGCAGAGAGTGTTGGCAAAGTATTCCCAACTCTCGGTTATTGACAGTTCGTGCAAGTAAAATGTCATAAGTTTGGAATTGAGATCATAGAGTACCAGATTTTAATTAAGAAGCCTAGCTTCCGGGGATTATCAGGTAAATAATTTGAAATACATTTCGTGCTTGTTAATCTAATGAGTTAACATATTTATTTCGATTGGAAGAAAATTCTTTTAGAGCTTTCAATAGATTTATTCATATTAAAAAATAGTTTGATTAGTAAGAAATGAGTGTGAAAACAACATACCCCTTCTTTATCTACTGTACTTTTATCTGCTTTTGAAGCTCCTAGCAGTATTTTTAATGACTTTTCGACTGCGAAACCAAGAACCACCTCACCGGCAGGGTGATCCCGCCACTCAGCAAGTCCTAAATGATCATCAATCATTTTTGATGAGCCCCTCTTCATGACCTTAGATTAACGCACTAAAAACCGGACTATTGAATATTTAAAGGGCACTCCGGACGGCCCCCGTGCCAACTATTGAGCTCTTTTTTATGACTGTCCGTGAATTGTGGCGGACCTGAACTCTCCAATAAATATATAGGGGTCGGTCGTCGGTTCAGCGATGCAAAAGCCAACTTAAAGTTGATTAAATTAGAAATTTTATGGCCTCAAAACAAAATGTCAAAGTTTTTACAACTGCTGTGGGCAACCTTGAAACTTTGATAAATTGTTGCAGTAAGTAGCGGCCACGGCCATAAAACCAAATCTTTAATCATTTGAGTGACACAGACAGACGAGGAGCCCCAGCCGGACACGGACTGGCTAGACCCGAGCCCGAGCCCGAGCCCGAGCCAAGCCGCCTCTCTCCCTGCTCCAGATCCGGGGATAATGTCGAAAGTTTCCAGGCGAGCGTGTCGTGCCATAAACAGGAAGCAGGCGAACTAAAGTCAAGGCCATTCAAGTCGAGAGAGCGGGAAAATTCATTAAGCCCCTGGCAGCCAGCCGCAACAGGATTCCCGGGCACTTCTGCTCCAGGTCTTTATGTAGTTGTAACTGCTTCAGCGGGGAGCAGGGGAAATGTAAACCAAAACTTTTGGCCGCGCACAAGTAAAAACAATTAACGCAAATTAATTTACATCTAAGTTTTGCGCCGGAGATCCGCATTGAGTAATGCATTTGGTAAATAAGCCAAATTAATTTGTTTTTCCAGCCTCTATTGATGCTGTGGCTGTGAAAGAGTCAAGGAATGTGGTTTAAAGCTAATGGTTTTGGGTCGGAAAAGTTGGGTAGTTTGCAAGGGATATATATATAGTTTTATATATAAAGCTGCATCCCTCTAACGAGACAAACTTGTTTTGCATTGGAACTTCGAGATATACTTTATTATATTCGGTTTCTTTTGAGGAAGAAGTTGTGATTTTCATTCACAGCATAAAAGTTTGATACACCCTCCAAGAGAAGTCTGATATCGAACTCATAAAGTTACACTCATTTTATTTAATAAACCAAAATGAAATGCGGTCAATCTAAGGGCAAAAAGCTAAGCCAGCAAAAATTTAAATACGATTCATGGAGATTATTTAAATCGCCATTTAATTTATTTAAAATGCGACAAGATTTACTGGCCATTGCGAAGACAATTTAAACGTGGAAAAAACGAGTATTTAAATCCAATATGGTTTCCATTTCTGTTATCCCCGAGCCCATCGCAGATTTGCCATTTCGGGTGACCCTTTTGACATATTTATGACAAACGTACAGCCCGGCCGTGAAGAGGATTGCTCGTTTGCCTCCTTGGGTCCCGAGGCCCGGACCGCTTCCCTTTTTGTGGAGCCGATGGGCGACATGTGTTTTATGATTTGGGTTTGACCAGGACTAAGTCCTGCTGCTCCTTCTGCTGCTGCTGCTACTGCTGCTGGTGATCCCTGTTCCTCCGGTTTCAGCTGGCCAGTACGCTTTATGCAAATGACAGTCGTCTGGCAGCCGGCAATCTCTTTTGAGGTAAGAGCTTAAAGCCGCATGCCGCAGCAGTGCGTCGACGCTTAAATCGCGCCCAAACTATTCCGGAGTTGGAAAAGCAATTTGTACCGTTGTGGAGTGAAGGGAAAATGAATTTTTTACAGCTTGCGAATTCCGCACACGTTCGCCACGGGGGAAAAGTGAAAGCAGGGGGAAAATGGCGGGGAAAACACGCTAAGCCCTGCAAAACAATGGCTGCGGGATAGAGCAACTTAACTCGCTGTCGTGTACTCGCACGGTTTTTATTTCGTTTCAAGGAATTGCATATTTAGCAGAACATTGAAAATCAACGAGCAGCGAGAGCTGCAAGCGAGCTGGGGAGTCGGCGCTCATTTGCATACTGCTGAATGAGTATGAATTTTTGGCGGGCAGTCGAAGGGATTTCCATATTTCATTAGGCTATGTAGATTGAGTCAGGCACTACCCAGGAATTAGACCGACCTCCGCTAGTTAACTTAAATTGAGATGTGTAACTTGTATTTCAATTTAGAGTTGAAATGGAATAAGAAGCTTTCTCTTTAGCTCCCTGGAATCTGCCACTCTTACCGTCCTGGCATTCAACTGTTGCCGCCTTTGAGGAGGACCTGCTGCCTGGCGTTGCTGCATACCGCACACACACATCCTGAGGTCCCTTTGTCGCATTCTGCATGTGCTCTAATTGGCCGTGATTTGGCCGGGCTGAAGTGCTGAAAGTTGCATGCGAGGGAAAGAGAGTGAAAGTTTGTGTGCATCTTCTGCACTTTCCCGGGCAGCCAGGCCTGTCTGTGGTGGCGGCACAATTAAGAAGTTTTCATTGGCAGGCGCGGGCTAATGGGGAAATTGCACACCCAGTTGTGTGTGTTTGTCGTCGCTAAGGAAATTGAAACTCTCTCATCCTGCCGGCGGCAGTTATAATTTGCTGGGCGTGTCGGGGGCTCCAAATTCACTTGGCTGTTGCAGACCAGGGACGAGGACCCACAGGCATCATTAGCATTATTATGAGACAGCCCATTACCACGATTATTGTTGTGGCGGCAGGACAAACTTTCCCACTTACCCAGAAGAAAACTTCCCCGGTTGTTTATGGGGCAGTGTGTGCGAGGGTCCTCTGCGGTTTCCCCAAACCCATGTCTTCATTTGTTCGCAGGCATTTGTAGTTTTGTTGCCAGTTTCGGTACTGGGCACTGGGCCAGACTTTAATTGCTGGCAGCCCAATAAATTGCAGAGTGGAATTTACGAAAACTAAAAAGAAATAAATTAAACACAAGCACTCGAAACAATTGGGAAAGTGACCACAAATCAATTGCTGGTAAAGCAAACAACACAAGGGAAATGCCATTGGTTTATTAAAGGCAAAAGCAAATAATACAAAATAAGTTTGCCAATTGTTGGCACACTTGTACGGACCCTTGAGATAACAATAATTAGAAAAACATTTTCTGGCTCTGTGAATGGGAAAATTGGAAATAAAGGAGGTCATTGTTTCTTTTAAAAGCCAAACGGAATGTTAAGTAGCTGCTTGGTTGGTTTTAAATGAAAGTAAGGTAGTAAACAGGATTCTCAGGAGATTTTTAGCAATCGAATTTTACCTAACCATTAACGAGAATTCTTAAGAGTAATCTCCTGTAAATAACACAAGCTCCAAATACCAACTTAGTTTCCCAGAATTTATTAAAACTCGACTTGAGCTGGTCAGGTTCTTTGCAACAAACTTATCCCTCCATCCTACCTAGAAGGATTTCAAGAAAAATAAACTTGAAGGCACTTACCCTGTTTACTTAGCCGAATGTTCAAAGAGCTGGCCTTGGGCCGGAGCAAGCCGGAACCGAGTCGTGTTTCCTATTTGCAAGGGAAATGCCACTGAGTTCTCTGGGATTTTTAACTAATGCAGTGCCGTTTGTCATTCCGCACACACAGCGGGGAGCCCCGATCTGCCCGGTACGATATGCAGCCGGGTGCACTGCGCTTTGTGGATAATCCCGCGGGAGTGCTCCGGAGCTCTGCACTCTATTTATAGTCGGCTATTGTGCTCTTCACTCCATTATGGCTGACCGCCAGAGCACCTGTTTCGCACGTAGTGTGTGTATATGTGTCCGGGACAGAGTCCCGGAGGTCTTCTAATGGCGCCTGGTGCTCGTGTCCCCACGTCCGTGTTCGCTGCAGTGTCTGTGTTTGCTCAGAGTCTGGAGACGTCTCCCTGTTCGCCACTCCCGCTGTCGAACGGCTGTCATCAACGTAATTATGCTGTCAACAAAAAAGAGCAGGGAAGGGAAAAAAGAGCAAAACGTGAAAAAGAACGGATGGGCATAGTCATGGACCTGGACAGTGGCCACCAAGGGGGCCAGGTCATCGTCATCATTATCAGCTCCCTGTCGTCCGTCCTGCGGGCCAAACGACGTGCAATAGTATTAAATGTTTAGCACGTCTTGGCAGCTTGTTCTCGGACTCCGTCTGTTTATCCCAGCTATCGTGCAAATATTTATTTAATGCTCATTGGCACGCACTTTACACGTCTTCTGGCTGACTGCCTAATTGTGCGTAAAGCGTTTAACAATTTTTTCTGACGACTGAATGCGAGTAATTAATAGAAAATACAAATTAACAGCGGCGGGGAAAAAAGGTGATGGAAAATGAGGTCCTTTTGCAAGAAGGATTTTTCTAAGAGTGCACTTTGTTCTGATAAATATAGCAAATCATGGCATTTTTTGTGAGCCCGATCCACCTAAGCTTAATTAGTTTAAAATTACTTCTTCTCCTTTTTATATTACTTTCTGGCGCTGAAGCACATAGTCTATGTCCTATAGATTCTGTTCTCGATGTTCTTCTCTGCCAAAGGAAAAAGTAATGACGGATCCACAGACAAATGAGTGGCACTCAAAGTACTCGTCGCTCTGGCTTAAAATTACTTCAAGCCTTTGTTTCTGCAGACTCATTACGTTTTTGTGCCATTTGTGTAGCTGCCAAAAAGTTGTAACTCCTGGTACTACTCGGCTTGAACTGAAATTTCATCACAGTTCTGGGGGAAGGGGAAAGTTTCTCGACTGGTTCTACATGTGAAGGGAGTGTAGAGTGATTTTAAATGACTCGGCACAACGTCACCTGAGAGATACGGGCGGGTTATTAGGTCTTGTGTGCTAATCTTCCGAGAGCCTCCCCAGTAAGCACTTCTTTATTGGGTGTGACACATGTACATGGCACAGTACACTACACACTCCACACACACTCTGCTCACACACTCTACTTACACACTCTGTGGGCGAGGGAACTAATCTGCAGATGTTTTGTCAACTATTGCCGTACATTTTGCCGGTCGGCAGGCTGGCAGGCTGGCAGGCAAAAGGCAGCCAAGCATATTTGATGTATGGCAGAGGGCAGAACTTATGGCTTCCTAAATTTTTGCCGGCGCACAAAAGTTACCGGGCCCTCGGCCGGCCTCCCGGAGATATGATAAATGTCCTGCTGGCACATGATACTTGTCCCATTTTCGCACTCATCAATTATAATTGGGTTTATCTTGTGCTTGGGGCCGGAATTATCAGCATAAAGCTTTAATGCCTGCTTCCGCATCAGTGCGATGCATTGAGTCTGTATCGGCAAAAAGGGTCCTTAAAGTCAATGGCCACGCGGCGTATGCGTAATATGCAATCTTTTAGCGGGAAGCAGCCTTATGGGAAACCCATCATCGTATTATTGCACGTCAAGAAATAACAGTTCTTTAAATATACATCTCAATATAGACTTTCCTGTGAATCGCTTTCCGTCAAATGTTTTTTAATGTCATTTCCCGCGTCAACATAACAGGCCTCCGCGACTGTTTGCAGAGCTCTGTTAGAAAATTTCCCAAACATTAGCTAACAGCATCCCGATGCCGTCGACGAACTCCCGTTAGTCTCGAACGCGATTCCATCGAGAGCGGTTGGTCCTGCGCTTGGTCCTGCTCGGTTAGGAAAATATTGTGAACAGTCTTACCAACGACATTACCAGAGTTCAAGTGCTTAAAGCCAAAGGAAGTTAGATCAAAGAAGAGTTTAATAAAGTGTTGAATACTGTTAAAAGTTAAATACATTTCAATTAAGTAAAGATAAAAAAACGCAATCGAGATTAAATAAATATCCAAGGTGTTACATTTTATGAATTGAAAAAGTTAATGGTGGCTTTCTTCCCATGAGCATAAAATAGGATACATTATTGATAAAGAGGGTGAGCTTTGTACAGAATAATATGTTTATATAAACATTAATTCATTAAATCATTAACAAGCTTGTCGTTTTATTTTTTTCTAATGTTTAATTGGAAAATTTAATTGTGGCCAAGGGCTAAATATGCCATTAGGAAAAACAGGAATAAAAAACAAACACTTATATAACTTTCAACCAGCAAAAACTAATAAAATTAAATGAATCAAAAAAAAAGCAAAAGCTATGCAAAAATATTTCTTTAGTAAAATTTACGATTTTATTTCGTTTACAACACATTATTAATGAAACATATATTAGTCAAGTAATTTAAAGTGTATTAAAGGCAAAATACATTAAATTCCAATGCAAATCTATAAATCTCAGGGGGCGAAAAATTGTTCCTAAGCTGATTGCCATTGTTGTAAGCTTGTTGGCACCGACTTAAATGCAACAAAGCTGATTTATGACACGGGCCACGCTCCGCTGCTGGAAAGGAAAGAGGGATAGGGGGTCAGAGGTTAAAGGGCAAATACCACTGGGGCAGGGTGGCAACAAAAGAGGCAAAGACGTCGCTATCGCTATGTTATATATGACTTACGGAGTCCTCCGTCTCCTCCTACTCGACGTCGTCTGCGTCCTTTGGATTTTGCTGTTTTTCTCGGTGACAAATGCGGGGAAAAGCTGGAGGGAAAATTAATTTGCCAAGCCGACGCAGATCTAATAAAAATCAATTATTCGGTGAAATAATTGCTCGTTCAGAAAATGAAAATTCAAAACAAACAAAGCCAAATGCTGATGAATAAGCGTGCACTGTAAAATTAAATGGCAGCCCCCGAATCGCGTTTATTGTCAGGATTTATATCAATTAAATTGGCAATTGCTTCGCATCCTTCGATGAGCTTCAATCGGTCGAAGGTCAAGGGGTCTCCTAGAGCTGGAGATAAATGTTGAAGCAAAGAGTAAAAAAATCTCGGTCCTGACTTTAATTGACTGCCATCTTCTTCTACTTGACTTCACTATTTTATTCAGTGCTGATTTCAGGAAATCAATTAAATCAAATGCAACATATAAAGTTTCTCTCTGGAAATGTATCCCAAACAGTTGCAAAATTAATTTATATTCCTTGGTAATAAGTTCCCAGAAAATTGTAATGCTAGCTACCAATGTAAAGATATTGAACCAATATTGCCCCTCGAGTTTAGCTTTATTCTAGGTTAGATTCCACTGCAAATATTTCAGCTTAAAAGCCTTTTCTCGTTAGGAACTGCAATTAAGACAGCAATCACAGCTTGACTTTATTACGAGCTTCGGGAATCTAACTACATTTTCCGAGAATTTTTCGCTGCAGAAGGCACCGGGTCCTGGCATTTCCATTTAATTTGGCCTCTCCCCAGAGGGCAAGATCCCTCCGATTGCAGTGTTTTTCTGCTATCGTTAGTCGGGTCAAAGTCAGGACCAAATAAGGTGCAAAGCAATGATGAGCCGGACGTAATGCGATTGGCCTTAAAAGCATTCACAGAGCCACAAACTTTCGGTTGCAGTTCCCAGCTCTCCAGCTGCCAGCTACCAGCTACCAGCTTCCAGGTTCAGCTCAGGTAAAAGTTTTTCGCTTATGACCCCTGCTGGGAATGCAATAATTATGCCGGGGACCCAGTCCGAAAGAGCTAAATTGTTGTTAATAACTTTTCATCCATTTTGGCTCAAGTTCTTGTCACAATTTGGCCGTAAAGCGACCTCCAGATTATGTGGGGCCAAGCTACTATGGCCGGGCTTAGTCTGTGTGTGTGTCTGCCAAAAAGAGTTGGAAGTTTGTTGTTTGCCGGACTTTTGGGTCAGGTTAAATAGTTTTACTTGAGGACTTTGGGCAACTCTTTGGGGCCGGTTATCCCCCGCACATTGTTGTCTAAGTAAATCATGGCCCCAACACCTTTATATTGTCGGATTAAGAACATTAAATTCCACTTAGCCAGGGGGCATACTTTTCACCTTTCCTTTTATTTTTCTTTGCTTTTTTTGAGCCAACTAAAATTTCATAAATGGGTAAGTGACTGCTGATTAAACTGAAAATGGTTATCACGTTTTCCCAGGGCCATTTCACACTCCTTGCAGTGTCCTCCGTTCCCACCCGGGCTCACTTAATTAAAATGCTCTTGGCGCCTTCGCACAGCAATTATGCGAAGGCGTTTCCTGTTTAAAGTGTTGAGCGTTGAAAGTGTATTAAATTCGGCCAAGATGGCCGATGTCCTGTGCCCGATGTCCTGGGTCTGGGCTCTCAAAGTGCCATTTGCAACATTTTCATGCTCGAAGGACTTTCGGGGCCAGGACTTTAAGGATATTCGGCCGGGGCAGTGAGGCGTGGACCTTGGGCATTGGCATTCGGAGCCCTGTTTTGTCAGTGGCCATGCATGATTGATGCCGGACCCCATCATAAATTGAATTCTCCCCGACCAAACCATTGCTTTAATTAAATTTTCCATGAGCAGATTAACAACAATAAGTGCTCTAGTGCAAATTATGCCCCGGGCGAGTGCGAGTGCGTGAATAAATAAATATTTTAGGAGCTCACAGAGACAGTGGGGGAGAGGAAACGAAGTTTGGGGCTCGCCTCAAAGGAGGCGGAAGTGGAATGGCCAGAGGGGGCCTCCCTGCCGCCATTAATATTTATTATTTCGGCTTTTTCCTTTCCCAGTTTTTTACGGCTCTTTAAAGCCGTCCGTGGCCGTGTGTCATTAAATGGCCAATTGTGGCGGATTAACGCGGCACGAGCGGCTGGATTTTAATAAAGCAAAAACACACAGCTTGCAGCAATCAAATGCGGCTTTGGGTCATATCATTTCAGTTTTAATTTAATCTCGGCAAACCTCTTAAACTGGCCACGGTCTCCGCTAAAGATCAAATATTTTATTCGTGAAATATGTACAGTGCTTTTTCCTTGTCGGGTGGCTGCATCTCGCTGAGAGCCATTATACTATGTCAGTTTAAGGTTTCCGAGAGCCTTGCCAAAATCTCCGCCCCGACAGCTTTGATAGCCTTAGAATTACTGGACGCAAATTTGACTTTTGTCTCTTCCTGCCAGTAACCGGAAGCCTGAGTATCCTGCACTAATGAGCTGCCCGAAAGCCGTACAATTGGCTTCAGGATGCGCTTTTGTGTTGCAGCAGGCGGACCGTCTTTATGTTTCTATAAATTTTTGATACGCCTGTCGGCACTTTCAAGTGCTTATATAAGCATAAACCATTCCTTCAGCGAGTGCTTAAATCCGCGTTATTTATTTATGAACATGTCCTTTGATTTATGAAGCTGCTCCTGTTGGAAGTTTGTTTCGCAGGGTGGGCTCCTACGCCTGTCCTCATTATTTGCGCTACAAAGGCGCGACTCGTGGCTGAAGAGCGCCTACATATAAATACATATCCCTGTACGAGGATATGTGGCCATAGGCGGCATTAGTCGGCTCCAACTCGTAGATCAAGAGCTAAGCCCTGAGTGCTTAGGCCGCAGTGCTGCCTTTCCGTTTGTGTGTTTTCATTATTTATTGAGGGCGTGTGTGGAGTGCGCACTCGATAAACTTGAATAATGCGGTTAATTATAATCGCAGGCAGATGAGTGATTCCCCCAATATTGCGGCATAGTCGGAGTCGGAGCCGGGTTCGGAGTCCTTTGCCCTTTGGTTTAATTAGTAGTCAGCCAGTCATGCCGGGCATCAATTCAAATGCCCAAAGACCGGCCGATAAGCCGGCCCAGAAGTCAGTCCTCCGATGTGTGCTCTGCGTTTTGATGGACGCATCCGGTTAATATCGAGTCTTGGGGTGAATGAGCCGGAATAAGCCCTGGCCAAGACTGGTACAATATTTGATTGCGCATAATTATAATCCTTTCACTGTCCTTTCACTCTTATTTGGACATGACTGAGGTTAAACATGCTGGCTGGAGTTTAGCAAAGAAAATATCCCAACCCAAAGTATATTATATTACATTTATTCCTCAACATTTCTGTCGAATTTAATCAAATATGTAAACACAAAATCATTAAAACTTATGAAACTCATTTAGAAGAGTATGTTTATCTTGTTCTTTACCCACTTTCTGCAATATCCTGTTCGTGTTCTAAGCGGTTTGCTTTTTTTTTAAACACCTTACGTGGGCATATACTTACGATATGGGACGGCAATGTCACAGGTGTGGGCTGCCAGAGCCTCCGAATTGAAGGGAAGACGGGGCGTGTCCTCAATTAAGATGAGTAACCAAGTGGGGCAACGAGCGAGACCGACCAATTTCAAGCACAATCAACTTTAACCTCCTTCAGTCAGGAATCGAAGCGACGAACACTGCGCGACGGGGCACAAGACAAATGGAAATGACTCCCGCTGGTAAAATCGTGGCATGCGAGGCGACATTGTGCCCCAGTTCCCGGGGCACCCGGGGGCTATCTGCCGTACGCATCATTTGCTCGGCATACGGACGTGAGTGACAACATTAAATAATCCATTTAATGTGGCGTGTATATCATTTCGAATGCTATCACTGCCAATCTCCATACACCCAGGCACCACCATCACCACAGCCAAAAAAAAAGAAGAAAAAAACACAAAATCAATAAACAAACAGCCGCACTGTCAACAGGAGGGCGGCGGCAGGATCTCTGGGAAAACCAGGGGGAAGCCTCCAGAGCCGAGCCGCTTGTCTTGTGAGTGAGCGAAAATGAAAAAGGCGTGCGGGGGTGTTCCGTGTTGTGTCTGGCAGCAGAAGCATCCTGCTCCTTGTAGCATCCTGACGGGCTCCTTCTGCCTTGCCTGACAGACAGCACAGTGGGATGCATGTCCAGAGAAAGGAGCAATGACAAAAAGAAAGGCAGAACTAAGGGGAAAAATAAGAAAGCTATACGCTTAAAGTTTAAACTAGATGAAATTTTATATTCTAAATTATATATCATACTTTTCACAAAGTTTGAAGCTAGCTTAGCGTCAGGCAACTGCCACAGGCTTCTGAGAACAAGACTTTACCCTAAAGGCAACCTCCTTTGCCGTGCCATCCTTGGGTTGTATATGCTTCCCAAAATGCTTGCATTTCTAGAAACCTTGCATACAGTGAACATCTTCATGAAGACCTTACTTGAAATACCAAAACATTTACCCTAGCCGCTAAGCACATATCCTTGAACCGCGAATACCCTGGAATACCCATTTCCGGCTCACCTCAACCGCTTCTCATGTGTATTCATGAGCCAGGCCGGACCTCTGCCTTTCGAGGCAGGTATCCTTAATGGCTGCGACTCTGCTCGCTGCTGTTTTGTTTACTTATTCATTTGATAAAGTAGAGTCGAAAGCGGAGACCGCGTCCCACTTCAATAAGCATATGATTGCCGGCCTGCCGCCTGGCATTTTCTCTTCAGAAAATGACTACCGACTGCCGAGTGCGCCGAAAAGGCTCCGAGATGGAATGCGGAATGCGAGCTGAGCTCATTTCGGTCTGTGTAAAGCAATTTCCGTAATGAGTCCCCTCGCCTGCAGAGCACTTAAAAGTATTTCGGGCCGCCAGCCCAGTTCCTTGGGAGGGAGAGCGAGTGCGTTACCCATACGCCCTGTGTGCTGCAAATTACTTTCGGCTTTGCCGGCGAAAAGCGATTAATTTTGATTAATTTGGCTCGCTCTCTCCCCAGCACTTCACGTAATCCACTTATGAAATCTTAATACTCTGAAGATTGTTTTCGATTCCTCGAGTGGCACCATGTGGGCCCGCCGAGATTCGAAATTTGGAAAATTCGCGAGTTCAAAAACAAATTAATTAAATGGGAAGCGGCGAGAATCGAGCAGTGAGCATATAAACGCATTGACAGGGCCTCAATTAACCCAACTAGGAGTCCCGCAATCGACTTAATTACTTAATTTATACCGCGACCTCCGTCCGTGCCGCGGGCCTCGGGCTCACTTGCAAAATTGGATTAATTTGTTTACTACTGGGCCGGAACGGCAGCGCGGAATGTGCCGCCAGCGTCGCTTTATGGCCTGCAAAACTGTCACAGCGCGGGAGCGATCCTGCCGGAAAGGACACTCCGGCAGCCGGGGCGGGGGCGTAGGACAATGGGTGTCGGCGCGTGTGTCGCATATTTTGGCGCCGCCATTGACCAGAAAGTTTTCCGAGTGGAAAACTCGTATAAAATCGCATGAAATTTCGGCCTGGTCCCTCTGGTCGCAGCCTTGAAAAACGGAAGAGTTAGGAGAGCTCTCGTGACTTGGCAGGGTTAGTTTTGATTTAGTTGGCGAGGTGCCAGCGCAGATCTCAATAGCTGATAGATGGTCAAGTGCCAAAGGCATAGAGAGCGGTTCGCTTTCCGATTTCTTGGCATAAAGTCGGAAATCAATGATGGACATATAGTAATTTATTACCCCTTAAACATGTCAACATCGAAGGCGGCAAATGAAAATATGAAAAGGAAATCGAAGAGCTCTTAAATGATTATATCTATGAAAAATATAAAAAACGAATTTCATAACCAAAGGCGAAAGTTTAAATGACTCTTTTTAAGAACTTTGTTGTTTGTTGTACAAAAGAAAAAAAAATCAAATGCTGCTCCAATAAGTTTTCTAAACTAATAAAGACAAGTCAGTGTTTGTGTTACATTTTTAGTAGTTTACTCTTTAATAAAGCTAGCTTACTAATTAAATCTACAAGTAAACATAATCCTTAAATAATCAGTTAAATGGAAAATAAGCCCCCTTGAAGCCTGAAGATTTTCCACCCGTAGAATCTGGCTTTCAGCCCAGCATCAAAGCCGGTTTGGAGGACCCCGGATTTAAGCCAGCTTTAATGGATAGAGGCCAGCGATGATGAGGTGCATGAATAGAAAATTAGCTTTCACCTGCTTCACAGGCTTATGCATGTTGGATGCCACTAATTAAAAGTTGGCTGCAAACTTTCCACGCTCGCCGCCTGTCGCCCAGAGTGCTTAAATCGCATTTTAAATTTGAATTCGGCAGCGGAGACAAACAGAGTGGAAAGGCACAAAATAAATGCTCAAACTTTTTAATTGGCAAAACAATAAAAGTGATAATAAATGAAATTAAACGAGTAGGAGGAAAAACTCGAAAACTTTTGGCCAAGACCAAGGAATGTCCCCTTAAAAAATGGCTGACCAAGAATAAATTACGCTCCGGGCTTAAATTAGGTCTGGTTTTCTGCCAGAGATTTTTTTGGCAAAGGGATTGCGGAGTTTATTTACAAACATAATTGTTTTTTGGTCTTATTTTCTTGTTAAGTGCCATTAGTACATTACAGCGGTCCCATTGAGTGACTGATTTACGGGCTCATTATAAATTTGAACCACGCTCTCGACCGCACCACACACAGTGTGTTAATATTTAATGGGAAATTCTTGGGCGGCCCTCGAATCGCATATTCATTATAGATAATCACGCTTTAAGTGGTCAGCCGCCAGTCCGGCGATCCAGAGCCGTCACGTGCCGGCCATTATGCCCAGGATAATAAATAATATTTTAATAATTGAGCGCCGGCGGTAGCGGTCGGGTTACGCCTTCTCGCCGGTCGGTTGTGGGTAAAGTCGGGCATTAATTTTGAATTTTGCTGCAGCCCTTTAGGAGGCTATTTGGCACAGCTCTCCCCGGTTTTTCCTTGCCAACTTTGTGCATAATTTGCGCATAAAAAATCATGGCCCAAAACTGTAACACGACCATTACCTGAATGGCTGTCTGCATGTGTTCCGAGGGGCATAAAGGCTTTTGCTTGGCGCAGGGCGATAAGGGTCAAAGTCCTTGGGGGAGAACAGCTTAGGGATATTTCGGGAAATATTTCAAGAGAATTTCAACCAAATTCGATTTGCCGTAAGCCGTAATGAGATAGGCAGACTGGAATCTGCCGAATTTTTGCTTACAAATCATGGCGATTAAGCGAGGAAAATGATAAATTCGATTTAAAGTATGACGGACGGGAGGAGTGTCTCAGCCCATTGCAAATATAAACATTTTTCCCAAGCTCTTTTCACACAAATGTGAGCAAACAGAAAGTGCGTGGGACTGTCCAGTCAGCAAATGAGGATATCCTGTTTGAATAGGTGCCCGGGAAATGCCATTGGCAGCTTTCCGGAAATGGACTTCTTTCAAAAATATCTGTCATTTATTTTTAGTATTACCCTCCCAGGCTTAAGCGGATGTTTAGCTGCTCGGTCGCCCAACGAATGTAATCAAAGTATTTGCGTTAATTATAGGCGGCTAATTAGATAACAGGGCAGCCCGACAAAGGCGCTTCGCTACTAGCTGGGCCGAAACCAATTAGCCACTTTGTCGCCGCTTAATGAGCCCCTTTAATGGGTTTTCGATGGACAGCGAAGGCAGCGCCTTTTCAGGGTGGGTTGTCAACAATTTCTATGTGTAGTTATGGTACACTGAGCTTGGCAAAATTTTGCCTTAAGGGTTTGGCCGGCATTTTTCCATATTTATGGTTCAATGGGACAGGCAAATATTTCCCCAATTAGCCGCTAGCAAGTGCGATTTATGACGGCTTTAAAAAAATATGCCCACACATTTATTAAAGCGGATGCGTAATATGTGGCCAGGAGGAGGAGAAACCTTTAATGTGCTGGCGTCCATCCAAAATGCCTGACATTTGCGTACATATTTTGGCATTTCACCAAAATTCTGTTGACTTTGGGCAACCGAAATAGCTCCAGGATCTTGTTCCTGGCACCCGAAGGTCGCCGGGAACTCGGACACATGGCCCAAAATAAGTGTCAACTGCCATGTGAAAATAGACAGGACATGTGCCCGTGTGTGTGGGCCGAGAAGGGCCGCCGCAAATTGCCGAAACGTGGCCATAAATTACCGTGCAGCGGAACTAATGAAAATGTTGGAGCCGGCATCTCAGTCATGGAGTTTTCATCCCCAATTTAATTAATCTCATCAATTTGCGCTGACAGCCATCGGACGGATTGCTTCGGGAAACGTTTTCATTTCGTAAAAATGCTAGAAAAATGAAGGGAAAACGGCACATTAATATTCAATTGATGGAGACAATATTTTTTAGAATTAGATGCATGGCTTAGTATTCCCTCAAAGCATACGAATCTTAACTCTAAATTAAAGCAGCGGTTTCTGTTGTTAAAAATAGCTTAAAGCCTTCTAAGAAGGTCTCGAAATACAGCCAGGGAACACCCAGACACTTAAAGAGCTTCATTTATTTTCACTCTGCCGCAACCTTTTTTCCCAGCTCGAATTTCCACCAGGGATGGCCAGTAAGAATTTTAGGCGAAAAGTGAAGCTGTTGGAGCTCGGGGAAAACAACAAGAAAAAACAAATGTCTGCTCATTTTTATGCATATTTTCACTGCTCATTAAACTCGCTTAACTACCAACATTTATAATTCACTTTCCTTGCCGTGGCAGTTCGGTTGTCTTAATACCCGGTAATCGTAGATAAAATGGGGAGTATTCCGGTTGTGCAATGGCTTGTAAACAAGGAGGAGCTCTTACTTTGGAGCAGCTTAGATACAGATATGGAATTTAAGGTAAGAATTTCCTGTGGCCAAGTGTTTACTACTCCAAGAGAGAGTCTATCCCAGAAAGTATGCATAGTTTTCACAACATAAAACCCGGTATTCACTGGTCGGTACACTCGACTAGAGCCTGTCTTGTTTTTATGCTTTTATGGCACATCCCAAACGTACTGACTGACTGAAGTTTCCACTTGGGTTTTATTTTCCAGCTGTCCGGCGGGAGCGGCCAGCACAGTGCAGCGGAAACGGAAACCGAGCGGTCGCAACAAAGTTGAGAACCCGTAAAAATGCTCCGACCGAGAGCGGGCACGCATTAGCAGCCACATCAATTTGCGAGCGGCAAGCGGCGACCAGCGAGCGGCAAACTTAATTAAAACGCGTGTTAGCCAGACAAAATTTCAGACTCTGCCCGGAATTAATTGAAATTTATTCCCGCCCGCCTGCCTGTGCCCCCGATGCCCCGATGCTGGTGCCCAACCGCCAGCCGATGAGCCTGCTGCACTGATCGCGGAAGCGAACGCCAACGCCCCGAAACCATGGCCGTCAGAATGATTCAGTCCTGGCTGCTCGCCTTGATGCTGCTGCTGCACCAGCAACAATTGCTCGGCGGCCAGCAATTAGTCCGGCCGCCCGATGATGGCAGGAAGGTTTCAGACTCATTATTAAGCGACAATTTAAATGCTACTCCAGAGCCAGAGCCAGAGCCAGTGCCAGTGCCAGGGAAAACCACAAAAACCGTTGAGCGACGAGCGACCGCCGAGGATGAAGTGACGGAAATGTTGCAAGTGACACCTGCAAACCAATTACCTTTGAGCTCGCCCGACACTCCGGTATCAGGAGCGACCTTTACGGCCGGCACAATGGCAACCGGAGACCAGGTCGAGGGGCTTGCGAGTGCCGCAACCTTAGACGCAATCACTGATGCAGTTGAGAAGACGCTGGCATCCATGGCCACAAAAGCAGCAGGTGTGCCGACGGCACAGCATCCCACGCTGACTCCCCCTCCGACAGCTGCACAAATAGCTAAAATAAATGTGGCATCAGCAGTGGGTGGCCAAGTCGGGGCGGCAGCAGAGATTCCGCACAAAACAAACACGCCCAGGACAGTGGCAATAATGCCAGCAAAAACAAAGCGCACACAGGCTGCCATTAAGAGTGTTGTAAGAGACGGAATAAAACTCAATACGGAGCCGGAACAGGGCGGTGGCTATGTAAATGCCACCGAGGCGTGGCCGGCACTGACAACAACTAATATGGTTATGGAAATGGAGCAGCAGGGATCGACCGTATATCCACCAATAACCAGCACCAGCACCAACACCATCATCAGCAGCAGCCCCAGCACCAGCTCAGCAATCAGGTCCGGTGGCAAGACCGTGCCCACGCCTCGGTTGCTGGGAGGAGGCGGCGTGGCCAGTGTCGCTCATATCCTGGCCAAGTCCTTGGAGAGTCCCCAGCCACCGTCCTCCACTGGCTGGCCAGTTAAGCACGCCGCCGTGCTCGAAGGCGACGTGATCCTGGGCGGCCTGATGATGGTACATTCGCGCGAGGACAGCATCACCTGCGGCCCCATCATGCCCCAGGGCGGCATCCAGGCGCTGGAGGCGATGCTGTACACTCTGGATCAGGTCAACAAGCAGCAGCTCCTGCCGAACGTGACGCTGGGCGCCCACCTGCTGGACGACTGCGACAAGGACACCTACGGCCTGGAAATGGCGGTTGACTTCATTAAAGGTGAGTGTCGGAACTAAAGGAAATTATTTAATATTTCAATATTTGGCAATGAATCATTTTAAATGGGAAATAAAGAAGGTGTTACGTTCAGCTTAAATCCTTTGAGAAACCTCGAAGTATATACATGTCTTAAACTATACCCACCTCTAGCCATAAATCTTCGAGCTGTTTATTTTTACAGCCAGAAAATTCGCACTACAAATATAAAGTTATATTTTCGCCGTTGGACCAACACTCTGAATAATTTCAATTTAAATAGTGCAATAAATAAACGTTTTAACTTGTCTGGCAAGGATAATAAATAGGAACGTAGAGCAAACACTCAACGGTTTTATACGGCCATGTCCAAGGACAGTTAACAAACTTTTTTATACCGTTTAATGGTCTGCAATAAAGTTCCTTTAGGAAAACTCCACTTTCAATATCAGCTGGCATGGTATGTTAAATTAAAACGTATATATTTATTGTATATTTTTTACAATTACTCTTAAGTTCACCGAAACAAAAAAATATCCTCCAGCGCTTACCAAACTTTTAAAGATGAATGAGCTTAAATAATTCAGGGCTATGATTTTTCTATGACAAATTAACCTCGCAGAGAATGTTTTAAAACTTTTCGAGGCCATTTGTTACTTTGCCACTTAAAGCATTTTTCATTTGGCAAATTCTTTTTGTTTAAATTACATTTCCTATTTGGGTTTGTCTGGCAGGTCATAAATCCGGCCGAAGGTTCGTTTTCTTTTCCAGCCCACCCTGTATGGGTTAATAAATGCGGCTCACACTGGGAGTAATCCGAAAGCATATTTATTTATTGCATTATATATATTTTGATTTCCTACTAACACATCAGACTGTTTACTTTGACTGAGGGGGAATCTGTTGATTTATTCAGTGGTTGGCTCAGGACTTCACATTTTAAATTGCCATTGTGTACATACGCTGAAAAACTCAATGAAATATTGCTTAAACGCTGCGGCAGGTTGCAATGTGTAAAAACTCAGTAAACAAATTTGTTTTTGTGTGACTTTAAGAAAAAATTGGTTATGGTTTTATCACAAAAAAATGCATACCTAAAGGAAAAAGTGCTGTATGCAAAATAAATGACAGAAAACAATTACAAACCGAGAGAAGAAATGTCCGAAACGAGTGAGAAATGCAAATGAATTACTCAGAAATGAATATAAATAAAATATTTTGAACATTTTTAAAGTAAATTGCGGAATTCTGCCTGAGTAAATCATCAATATTTACCTTGAAATATTTTCCTACAAATTCAATAGCTCTTAGTTTCTTTCGAGATTATTATAGTGGGAACTCCAAGGATCCTTTTCTACTTTATGCACTTGCTCGTTATTAAAAAGCATTTGCACAGGAACTTGCAGACAATGCGAGTCCCAAGCCCCTCCGCGTTCGCAATTCGTGATTTATGCATGCACGAGGATGTATCATTAGCATTATTACGTCTAACAAGCACTGAGGACCCTCTTTCCGTGTCATTGTAACTGCTCCCGCTTTCATCTCCGATGGCAGAGCGATTGAATCGATGTTATTTTTAGTCTGTATGCAAATCCAGCAGCCAGCAAACACGCAAATTCCATGTTTAAGTTCATTTCATTTCAATTGTTGCAGCATCCGCAGCCGAGCCCCATGAAAGCGAAGTGTCTTCTGTTTACCAGAAGCCGCCTCTTCATTCCTTTCCGCATTTATATTGACAATTTCGGAGACAAAACGCAGTTTGGCAAACAACTTTTGCCATATTTGGGAGTAAATTATATTAGAGACAATATAAAGAGTAAGATGGGTTACTTGCTTACATTTCAATAGTCATATGGAAACGATTTTTCTTTCGCGAGGCTTGTTTTTAATTATACTGTACTATTCTACATATTTATTTTATACGATTTTATTATAATTTATGTCAGAATTACAAGTTCTTAACCTGTGTAAGGGGTTGTATAATTGTAATTCTCAAAAGCTTGTCAGGTAACAATATTTTTAAATTAATTTTTAAATAACCCCAATAAAATCATATTTAAATATTTTAAATAGAAATAAATCACTTTGTAATAATTAATTAATTTGTAATATTAAATTAATTTAGATACTTTTGACTGACATCCCATACACTTTTTGTTGAAATGGGGATCTCATACTCACCATTCTATTTGACATTTAAGTTTTTTTCCATTAGAAAAAAAACAAAAAAAACAAAGTAAGCTTACTTTGGGAAACCGAAGTTTGTATACCCTTGCAGTTTAAAATGTTTTATTCAAATCGTTCATAACTAACAAAAAATGCATTAATTTATATCGGAAAGCTTTTATTTTTGCTGTTTTTATTAGCTTAGAAAATCTGCACACTGAATTTATCATATTTATTATCATATTCTGACCACTTTAACCTTATAAAATATTGAAAAAATTGAGTAAAATTTTGGTTTCTACCGGACGTGGCTAATGATCCAGAATATATATGATTTTTAGGGTCGGAAATGCCTTTTTCACCACTTTGCAAACTTCAGAAGAAAATGATAAAACCCTGCAGGCGTATCATAAACACTAAAATATATACAAAGGATTAAATGAAAAAAAGTGTTATATGTTGGTCCAATTAAAAACTATTGCGAAAGAAATCAGCCCAATGGTAAGGCCTTATGTAAGCAGCATGCCTTTAAATGTGATTATATTTATTTATTTATATATTTTTATTACGAATTAATGGTACGCTAAAATATATATTTTTTTATATATTTTCATTACAAATTAATGAAAATGTTCTCACAATTAGTGTGCTCTGGATTCTCTGCAGCCTTTTTTTGCCTTTCGAGTTCCTTTCTCGGTATTTCAGCGACCTGATTGGCCTTTTGTTGGGCTCGCTGGTCGGTTTCCGTTCCTAAGCCCCAAGATTTGTGGTCGCAATTAGTGGAGACCGAAGCTTAAATCGCCAGAGTACTACTTTATTACTCGGAAAGTCGGTTCTGTTGAAATCCAGATGTTCCTGGCTTAACAGATGTGTGGAATCCATTTGACTCCTTATTGGTATAACAGTCCTGGAGCTTTCGCCTGGGTTGCTGTCCTGGCTAACGAAATTCGAATTTGGGACAAAGGGAAGTCCTGGTCGGATTTTCGGAGGCATCTATAAAACGCAGATATCACTTCTATTTCGGGGTTTACGATAATCAATCCTGGCCGGCGGCATTAAACCATTTGAACGCCACTCAGCATATAAATTGTTTATGCTGTCCTTAAGGTTCTTTACGACCCACGCTGCTCAGTGGTCATCATCGGTGGCGGGGACTGGGGAATGCGGAATGGGAGCTCTGAATCGGCGGCGGAGTGACCCAGTTACTTGTAAATTGAATTTTTATTCGCTCAAAGCCCGCACACAACGCTCGCCGTGCCGGCGGATCCTCGCCCATACGCATCCATGCGTTCCCATCAAAAATGGGGGCATAAAAAAATTTATCTCCCATGAAGTCCTGGATGGGGCGCTGTGTCAACCCTGGCCGGCGCTGCTCACATCGTTTTAATTCGATGGGAAGCCCCCAATCTGCCGGCCGTGTTGTTGCCACTTAATGGAATTTGCCGCTTATGCGTTCCGCATGCCGCGCATTATCCTTTCTGCCAGGACTCCGTTCCACGCACTGCCCTTCAGCCGTTTCCTGAGAGGCAGAACCCAGCGAAGCTTTTTGCCTTCTGCCTTCGCCTTCCTCGGTTGACATGCTGCCGCTGCCTGTTTGCCTGAAAGTTTTTCCTCAGCCGATTTCGGCACTTTTCCTCCTTTTTGTTTTCCGTCGTTTTTGTCTGCTTCTGCTCCTGATTTCTTTTTCTTTTTGCCCTTTTTGTTCCTCTTTCCTTTTCCGACTTCCCCCAGGACTTTCGCACATATGTGTATGGATGGATGTGGTGTGTGTGTGCTGCTGTGTTTTGACTTTTAACCAAGGATTTCTGGCGTGCTTTGTCTAGTTTCTTGTGTCTTGTGTTTAATTTGGATGCCTTTAAGCCAGCTAAGCAGGGCATTATATTCATTCCCACATCGGTTGACTTTTTACCCGAATTCCGATGGGGATAATTGCTGGGTTTGTGGGCGGCTAAGCATAATATTTTCAGTGGCTGGCTAGTTACCGCAAATGTTTGTGTTTTTGTGGGATGTGTAACCCTTGCTTTTAGATTCTTATTATGCTATTTTTATGGAATAAAGTTGACAAGGAGCGAGGTATTTTGAACATTTTTTGGTTTTTCAAAAGCTTCTGTGTGCCAATGTCAGCTTTTGTTGGAAAAATCTGTGACCTGAGGATGTTGAACTCTCATTAAAGTTGCAGAAATACAAAATATCAAATACAAAATTTTATATGCAGCTTTTATTTACACTGCCAAAACAAAAGTTTGCCATTGAATATTAAATTAAATTAAAAATATTTAGGCTTTTACCTATTTGTATATTCTCATTTTTAATTAATGAATTATTCCCGTGTTCTGTTTGAACAATGATATTTATAGCTTGAATCATATTTCCGCAAAATCTTTCAGCATACAATTCTCAGAATTGAAATGAGTGTCGTCCAATCAAGGATACACCACTCACGGTTGCGGGGCTTTCTAGTTTCATTAGGCAAGGACTTCCACTAATAAACTGGTCCCGGCAGGTCTTCTATGTGCTGAAATGCTAGATGCCAATTCAGCTGGCATTGTGATGCCTGGGGGGCCAGGACACGGGTGTCCTGCCAGCCACAATAAGCAGACAAGCGGGCTGGCTGCAACTATATCCTTCTTCCGTCTGAAACGTCCGTCTGTCCGCTTGTACCATATTGTTGCGATGTAACTGGCTTTTCCAGCTCCTTTCAAGCCTCGACTTAAGCTATTTATTGTTGGGTATCCTTGGCTTTGCTCCTGCTGCTCTTTCGTCGATTGTCCTGCGGAAGGCGGAGGCCTCAGAGGAGGCTACCTCCACCTGACCGTTCGCCTGGAGGTTTTATGTGTGCTCCCTTGGCTTGACTTTTGGCTGCAAACTGTGGTAACAAGTGCACTTTGCCAACGGTTTTCAATGGCTCAGATCCGAGTCCAAAGTTTGTTCATACATATATGTATGCATTCTGGAAGGCCAAAACAATTTCTAGACAATCTGTTTCAAGTTTGTTTAGAGCTGGATGCCCTCCAAGGTTTCTTAACTTGTCATTGGCTATTCCGAATTTTATCTTTACTGGGAATCTTTTACAATACTTTTTTTTATTTATTAAGCCTTTACCATTTCATAATAATTATTTCAATATGTTGTTTAAAAGGTATTAAAATAATTGCAAGTCATCCTGCTTTTCTGGGCTTTGGGTTCTTATCCTTTCTCGGCATGATTTCGAAGTACCAATTCACAATGCCATAGCTTTCCATGGTGCCTCTCGGATAGCTTTCCATAAAATTGAAAACGGTCAAAAATGCTCCATTCGGGATAGCTGGTGGAATGTATATAGCATCTATGGTAATGTTCCGAGCGAAAAGATGACCCTGCAAAAGCCAAGATTCTAAAATATTACATATTGAATTGTAGTATTGATATTTACAGAAAATGGGCAGGAATGATTGACGTTTGTATATTTCCTTAAAGTTTCCCATAATCCAGAGCCATAAGGCAGGACCTTGTTTTTCTTAGATAATATATCGCAGATAGCGACTGAAAAGTTGGCCAGAAATGGTTGATACCCTTTGAATTTGTCTCTTTTCAAGAATTGAAGATTTAGCTGGAAAATGGTATAAATATTTGAGTATACAATAAGTTGTACATTTGTCGAACTCACAGTGGGATTTCTTAAGGGCTCCTTGAGAAAACAATCCATTTGGCCAATGGATTTGTCCCAACTCAAGGTCTGGACGGAACACTTGGTGCCTTCAAGAACATATTTATCATTGGGCTTGCACACAATGTCTGTAGTTTTTGCAAAACTGTCGCTTAAATAACACTGGTATAAATAATATATATAATGTTACATGTCATATATTATTAAATATTGTAAATATGAACCTTTGCATACAGCAACCACAGGTATATGTACAAGAACCTCATCATTTGAACTTGGCTGCTCAACTGAAATAGTTAGTAATACCTCAATACAAATCAACATCTCTTTTTAATGGCAATTAATGTGTTCATTAACTTCACAGTCCATTAAGCATTAGTCTAAAAATACGTAGACTGAGCAAAAATAAGAGTTGTCATAACAAAATACGGTGTTAGTTGTTCCGCATTTACTTAAAATTGCTAAAATGTTAATTACTTTAAAAGAGCAAATAAATACCTTGCAGTAAACACCTTTAATTACTGCTAAAATTATACATTTAAAGTAGTTTACAGCTTAAACGAGTTCAAAATTTGTCTAGTTGGAAATTATAACTTCATGAAAATAAAATGAAATTCCAGACATTTCCGTTGCCACAGTTTCAAGTTTAGACATTTCCTTCTCAGAAGCAAATAGTTTTACCTGGCGAATTCTAAGAAAACTCAACGAATTCACTCCCTCTTTGCTGTTGAAATCTCTAACGAAGGAGTTAATGCTTCTCGGCAGAAAGTACTATGCAGTAAGACTGATTTTTAGAAAGAAGCTTACATTACAGCGTTGCAGAGGTCTTCGAGGTCTTTGAGTTCAAAATCACAATTTCCACTGTTACAGTGGAATTAAATTCGCGATCAAAAGTCAGTTCCTTTGCTGCGCTCCCTCCCCTTAGCTGCAATCAAAATTATGTTTTATGCAATTGTGCCAGCCTGACATCGCATGCCAGTCGGTCGCCCAAGAATCAATTTGCTGGAATTTCATGGACCTCCACGCACACACAATGGCGCGGAAGGCAAACATGGCGGTCAACACAGCGATTCCGTGAAAAGGCAATAGTTGTCGACGAGCAGTTGGAATGTATTGCTATTGTTCGCGGACTCTTGACGGCCAGGGACCGCGGCCCTAGACCCAAGGGCCTGCTGCCGCCCCTCGCCGTATAACAGCAGGACCCTCGGCTGGTATAACACTGCGAGTCCTTTCCCCAGCCGCATGCTAACAAGTGTTTGTTCCATTCATAAATTCTACTAACCCAGTGGCCTCCAAAGGCGAGTGGCGCACACGAAGCGAGCCGAGCGCCGAACCGAGGCCGAAGGAACTGTCCTACGGAAATTTAGCACACCCCCCTTGAATCCTGAATTTAGAACACGACTCCTGCCCATTTGCTGCTGCTATCAGAGGACTTTCAGTTGCACGCCGGTCCTTCAACAATGCAGACGTCTGCGGCAGCTAACCACTGTCTGATAACTGAAATCATATCATAACTATCTAGAGGCAATACGGGATCTTTAAAACCCATGGAGTGTGTCGTGAATTTGTACAAAGTAAACAGTAAATAACTGAAGTTTAAGAAAATAAAATATCTGAGAAACACAGTATTTTTCAGTTAAATAAAAAAGTATTGTTACTTTTAAAGTGAAGTGTCAAAAAGTGTGGTAAGAAATAACTAAGGGAGCCTGCTTCAATAAAGGAAATATAAAAGAAACTTAAGTAACACGATGCTATTAAAAAATTAAAAATAATAACTATATAAAAGTGATGAAAAAATATAAAGTTTCAGAAAGTGTACTTTCTTGAATTTAAATTTCACTTCATAATAAGCCAGCGGGAATCACATTTCTATAATTAAATATTATTCAAAGAGAAAGAGAACACAAACAAACGCTCATAAAATATAAAGTCTTTGTTTGAAAAATGCGCAAAGAGCTCTCATAAAATGTTTGGTAAACTAAAGTTCAACAGGAAGCCGTTCAAAATATCACAGAAAATGAAAATGAATGACATTTTAAATAACAAACAACAAAATCATCCTCATAACAAGCCACTTGCTTTGAAGTATATTCCATTTTTCGATAAAAACGTCACAGCAAATTAAAAGTCTTGAGCAAACAAAGGCAAAAATAGAATCTGGCAGACAATCAGAAAATACGGCCGTGGAAGCTTATTACTTATTTAGTGTAAGCCACTCGCTTTGACCCCTAATTAATTAAGTTGCTACTGACGCCGCTTAATAAATCTGGAGACGTCTCGCCAGGGCAGAAGGATAAATCCTGTCGAGAGCCGAAACTAATTTCATTATCAAAAAACAAACACGCAGAGAGTCTCCGTACAGGTCAGGCCTTGGTTAACCTTTTCCATTTTTCTGTCGGTGGCGTCTGCTCCTGGCCAAAAAAGGACCAAACAAATATTAATTAATATAACTTCAAAATAATTTTTCGGGGGCAAAAGTAAATTTTTTGGGGCCGGACACTGGGAAATAAATCAGAGTACAGAGAAGTTGCGGGAAAGTTTGTTCAGAGCTACATTTTTCGGTTTGTTTTTTCGTTTCTGTTACCTTTAATTACAAGTTGTTGGAATTTTTGTACAGCAATTCGTGCTTAGGTCTGAAATAGGAAAAGTTTGATGGCCAAAATCTGAAACTGAGGCATTTTAATTAAAGTGAGCCGTCCGGAAAGTGAAATGCTGAATGTTGTCTTGTTGTTAAGCAAAGTACGCAGACGGGCGAGAATTTAAGCCTGCCGTTTAATGTATTTTTGGTTACATTTCGGACTTATCCCAGGCAGAGAGTAATTCGAACAATTTATTACACATACGCCGTGTGTGCGCCCAGGTGTTCTGATAAACTTTGCAAGTAGGCTAAAGCAATTAGCAGCATTTAGGTGTAATTGGAAAATTATGCAAAAATCACAGACTGCCGGCAGGCCGTTGGCAGATAAGAGAGCACTCGACTGACGAGCGAGATCAACCCGGGAATGGCGGCCCAACAAAATTTTACACACAATGTGAGCGGGCATACACCTTTGTGTGTGTCCGGACCCACTTCCTGCCGACCCCGCACAGTCACAGGATATTCAATTTCCTTGCCGGGCTGGCTGACATTTTGTAATTTAATGTTCATTTACCAGTGCCAGTGCCAGGGCTGTCACCCCTTGAACCCAAGTATTAGAAAAATAGCTCGGTGGGGGAACAGTGATAATTGCCAAAGTCTCTGTCAGGCAATTCCCCCGGGCCTGGTGCCTTTTAATGATAGTTTTGGGGGCTCCTGGAAGACCGAAGCTAGGTCCTGGTCACGTAGCCGTGATGAATGCCCTGGCCGGCTTTGTCCTGATGTGGTTTGCTCGTGTCCGACTGCCTGCCTGGCTGCCTTTCCCCTGGGCGGCTGTTGACAAATTTTCGGCCACTGTCTGCTGGATTTCGGCCGAACCTTTGTTTAATTACAAAATACGGCAATTAATATGCGAGTCTTCACCAATTCCCAGTCCACAAATTACGGCTCTTTATGTAGTTTTACTGCCAGCTCAGCTTGTGTTGTCTCTGCAGTTTCCCCCAAAGTGCAGCATTTGTTGTACTTTGATAGTTTTGCCCGTTTCCCTTGATGGCAGTTTAGAGCTAACTTTCTAATTGCATTTTAGTGTTTCTGATCATTAATTATCCAGCGAAGAATCAAAGAGTTGCAAATGACATTCTGGGTAAAGAAACTTGCCTGCAGTTGTCCTATAATTAATAAATTTATTGCAACTAATGAGCATGGAGCGCCAGCGGTTGCCGTGACAGTTGGCTTAGAACGGAACTAATTGGTAAACAAATTCAGGGAAATTGAGTTCGCAAAATCGGTGCAGGCGCTTTGCTGGAAATAGGAGAGGAAAAAGTTGACAACATGAACACGGGGCGTATGCGCTATAATTAAAACAAATTAATGTCTTCTAATGAGAATGCAGCCGCCCGGTCACGACTCGGACCGTGCTTTTCTTTTAATTTATTTATGACCCGACGCGGCAATAAAAGTGGATGTATTTACACTTTGACTCGGAGCTTCACCTGTCCCACCTGCGACTCGGCTGCCCACCTGTTGCCACCCCCGCTGTGTAGCCAGACACGCCATTAATTCTCATGAGTAAAATAATTAGAAAATCAAATGGAAATGCCGCAGCTGGCTGGGAGCCAGTGTGGAACTGTGCCAAATGTGTTGCGGAACTCGAGCTGCATTGCCACCGCCAGCGCCACCGGAAGCGGAAGTGGAAGTGGAAATGGCGCAACTGTGTTAAACTTTAACTCGCGCGTAAAGTTAAGCAACTGCAAAAGTTGTACTCGATTGTGCGGCGAAAGGGATTTCGCTAGAATGCCCCGAAAAAGGTAGCAGGAAAGTTTCGCTGCAAGTGGGACAGAGTTTGAAAGGACGCCGATAATTATCATAAAGAATGCCTTTCAACTTTGCCCAATGGAGCACTAATAGATAAAACTTGCAATTTATAACATTAAACAAAAGCTTGCCGGCTCAAAGATACAATAATATCATAGCCATGGCCATTCCCATCCGAAATAAACTACTCTGGCCTGTCGAAACTAGTTGCCTTTGACGCGTGAATCGGGTGTTTTCCGGGCGAAAAACGAAAGTTTGGCGGCTCGAAACTTTTATGATTAAACCCGATCTGACAGGCGCACTCGGCAACTCAAAGGTAACACCCGGGCTCGGAATAATTTCGAAAAAATAGTTTCGTTTCTGGATTTTACGTTCGTTAATGTGTTGCAAGGGCAATTCGTTCGACTTTTGCTTTTTGCTGTCACAACTTGTTTGCCAAGTACTCCACCAGATACGTACCGCTAATTATGCAATTATTTTTCTTCCCATCGCCCTTCGCCCCCGCGGACTTTTTATGACTTTTTTACGACGCTGCGGAACTTTTGCCAGCAATGCGAAAGTTTTTTTATGGCGACGTGGACAAGTGGTCAGCGTTTTAATTTTAATTGTATTTAGATAAGATTTAATGGTGTTTTCCTTCTTTCCTGTTTTTGTGCGCAGGGACAGCGACGGCGTAAGCCGAAAGCTGAAAGTTAATCAACTTGAGATGCTAATTTCGCTGCAGCTTTTATGTCATTTTCCCGAGGTTGTGTAAGTGAGTCATTCCGATGGCCGACAACTCATTTTCAGCCTCATTTTCATTTTCATTCTCATTTTCCGTTGCGTTACTCTGAATACTTATAACCGCGTGCGGTGGATACATATGTTTGACTAGGATATATTTACACGGTGCCTGCACAACATAGTGCGGGCCATAAAATATTTAGTGCTTAGCTCTGTAGCCTCCACATGCGCATTTTGGTCGGTTCCGCAGGATTACCGTGAGCGGCAGACAAAAAAATAAATGGAGAGCGCTAAGCGTGCTCGAAAATGCCAAACAATAGACTCCGCACATACCGTGTACCCGCCGAGTAACAACTGCGAGGACGGGCAGGACGAGCGGCATAATGATCTTTTTGTAAGAAATGCGAGGGGGAAATGCGCACGGTGGGCGGGGTGGGCTTACAGGAGCAAACAAGCATCACACACGCACACACACATCCTTGCCGAAGGAGTGCAAATACTGGCGCACACGGGCAGCATTTATTTTTGTTTGTCATGACTTTGCGCTTTTGCCACCCGATTCGGGGAAGGAAGAAAGCCGAATGCCAGGAAGGAGCAGGAAGAGGCAGGACGAAAGGAGAGAGAGAGAGGGCGGAAGGGACAAACGACAGCACACGCCATTTTTTCGGGGCCTTTGTCTCTCTCCCTTTCGGCGCTTTGTTTGCATTTGTTAGCATACATTTCGGCGGCGGCACACGGGGCGGATGGATTATTATTTTGGCGCTAAAATCAACAAACGCAGCGGCTTTTGACGAATGCGTTCGTTTGGACTCACCCCAGAGTGGACCACAGCTACTGCAGTTACAGAAAGTTCGTTGGAAAACAGGGTAAAAGCGAACCGTTTATTGTCTTAGATTTGCGGATTAACATACTTTCGGCGAAAAAAAAAATCCGAATTCCAAGCGTTAACTGGTGTAACTCAAAACAAATTCCATTGTTTCTTTTCTGAGAAGGCAACCGAAATGACGGAAAACAGAATTACAGACAAAAATGCAAGGGAATTTTAATGGACGAAGTCAACAGAACTCACAAACTATTTTGTTAAAAATAAGAGATTTACAACAGAAAACGGGTTTCCGTGGAATTGATCAGATCACTGGGAAAATATTTAAAAGGTATTTAACATATACTATGACATATTTATAAGCTGACTACTAAATTAAAGAACTGGTTGTATTTTGTACTTGTACACTTGAAGTTAATTTACTTTTCCCCTCAAAGGAACTACAAATTTTTAAAAATATTATTAATTGCTTTACAGCATTCTCATGCATATGCATTCGACCTTTTCACTTGGAAAATAGTTTATTTCCGGGCACATTCCGTGATAATTAATTCAGCCCCGGCACACGCAGAGAATTTTAAATTCTGCGGCCATAGAGAGCCATGGCAGAGCGCTCTCGCTGAGAAGCCCTCGCAAAGGCCACGGCCGGGGTGATGGCGAAAACTCTCGTATTAAATTATTTGCCGGCCATAACCACGTCTCTGATGGTCAGGCAATGGCACACACGCAGTAAGTAGGCAATGGATTTTTTCAATTTGCGTTACTTGCCAAGACGTTATGCAAGTCACGCGCCGCACACAAACAGAGGTCTGTGCGGGCACACACGGTTTCCTGTTGTGTGTTGTGCCAGTGAGTGTGTGCCGCAGAGGGGAGGTGCCAGAGGGGCGCTGTAATTCATGTGCTCAATGGGCTGTGAGGCCGAGGGACGGCCGCACCAGTCGGCGCTGCTCTTTTGATTTATGCGACATTTCCACACATTTGCCTGCCATTAACATTTTGCCTCGTTGCCTGTCAGCTAGCAAACCTTGTCGTTCGTCGTCGCCGTCGCCGTTCCAGTCCTGCCCCAGTCCTGTCCTTGTCCTTGTTCTTTGTCTTCGGTGTGTCAGCAGTTCGCTGTTCGCCTCCAGATTCCTTGTCGTCTTCCCTGGTTCCCAGATTGAAATTGATTGGCAACTCCGGCAATTGCAGCGGGGGATCCTGCTCATCTCGAGCCAGCAAATTGGTCCTGAGAGCAAACTCCTGTTCTGGCAGCTTAAAGGAGTGCCAGGAAGTGTTTCCCCAACAAAGGAAAACTACCTCAAAGCATACCAACTACGCCTGCAAGTCGGCAGCTGGGAGGCGAGAAATTTTTCATTTAAGCCCGAGTTCACATGCAAGGCAAAGAAGTACAATTAACCAAACTCGAGCTGCAACTTTGAACTTTTTAGTTTCAAGCACGCAGAAAGCCACTTCTTTGATAATGTTGCTTGGGTTTCTTGAATTACAACCTAGACGGGCTGGTAAATTTGATATTAAATCATATTGAATTATACTTAATGATATTTTCCCAATTCAAATATATGAAAAACCATTCAACCGCAATGGGATTTGAGTCTGGACCCGCAGTTCCCCGGGGCGAAGGCCTTTCTCTGTAGAATATCGCTTAACCTCATGTGGATGTGCATAAGCTATGTCCCGAATTCCTTTCGGTCTACTGCACATACATAGACTTGTCATAAAAGTTCTCTGCAGTCGGAAGCCCTGGTAACCGACAAACGTTTGGGGGTGGTTTCGATAGAAAGCTGATTTCATTTTACCACATTTTAATATTTATTAAAAGGGGTAAAGCTGAAATTAAGGCTTAAAACTATTTAATTAACTCAGAAATAGGAAAGCTGATGTGTTAGCCTAGTTCCACTTCGACCAACAAATGTCAAATTGCTATCCTATTTATTTCCTGTGCATCGAGCATTAATATTGCCAGACCACGGGGCGTATACTCAATGTCCGTTGAATAGAGGAATTCGTTTTGACCAGAAACCAAGCAAACAATTATGCGCATCCATCTGGGCAACAGCAAGACATTCGGGCACAGCTCATAAGCACAAATAATAGCAACCAAAGGAAGAAATATGGCCAAGGTTGTTGGGGCCACATATGAAAATGTGGCATGTGAAAATGGAGGAGCTCCTGCTTCCACTCCTGCCACTGCTACTGCTCCTGAGTGGCTGCCTAAGTGCCCGGCTGTCTGGACCGTTTCGAGAGTCCCGAGCACGGCTCTCCTCGTCTCGGAACACATGTACGGGCAATATTTACGCCGAAACTACAGGCATAAGCTGCCGGCTCAGCGACCCGAGCCCAACCCAAGCCCCGCACGGAAAATAGAGCACGGAAAAGGTACTGGCGCCCGGAAAGGTGGTCCAGGTCAAAGCACGCAGGAGAGAGGCAGCGGCAGCGCGGACGTCGGGGGAAAAATTGAAATTTATATTTACGCAGCCCATAAATTTCTGGCTTTTCGGCTTGCTCCCTCCACTCTATGAGCTAGTGCTTATGTAGCTGTCAGTGGTGACAATTTAACTAGGTTTTTGGCTAGTTTAGCTTCCCAAGGTCGGGAGCGGAGAGGCTATAAATTACAGAGATACTTGTCGCAATATGCATTTGTTTTTTGAGTTTCCTGCGGAAGAGGGAGTAAAAACTTACGGGGAACTTGGAAAAGTTTTTGAAAATGATTCAAGGATTTAATTTAGATAAAGCAAACTTTTCGATAGAAAAGCTATTTAAATATGTATCTTCTAGTGTATGAAGAGTTAAATTATGAATTCTAGTTCCACAAATATTTAGCTGCTAGCTTTTAGCTTCGCATTTCAAGCAACTTTCCATGCCCGAGGGACATTCCTTGTGATCTATTTCCGTCAACACTGTTTATCCTGCCTATGTGCGGAAGTATGGGCGGCAGTGCGAGTGTGCGGGTGTGCGGGTGTGCGGCTGCGTGTGCCCATGGGTGGGCAGCTGACAAAGTTGAGGCCTGTCATGTTGCATATCCGAACTTCTTGGCTAACCCACGCACGTCTGCCGGCGACAAGTTTGAGGGGCTGGGCCCCGGCTCCGTGTTTTCAGTGCTCAGTGCGTGTCTGCGGCGTGTAATCAAATTAAAAGTTGGAGCAAGGAATTGCTTTTAAAGGCATTAGGCCGGCGTCAAGTCTTTAATGTTTCATGTGATCATTAGGAGCACAGCCCCAGCTGGCCCGGGCGATGTGGAGCGTGGCGAATCTCTAGGATCTTCCCCGATTGACAGCCAGCCAGCGAGCCAGGAGCCTGGTTTTCGGTGAATGCGATGCTGACACGCAATCAGCCAGCTGCCAGAAACTAGGCTCCACTCAGATAATAACTTAATTACACTTTGCTGTGCCTATGTGCCGGTGAGCGGCTTTATTTTTTGGCAATTACAGTGCCCGGCGCTGCCACCTGCCTAGGAGCCTGGCAGCACAGCCGGGCCGGAAACATGTGTATTATCAAATGCCAGTCATTAGACCACCTCCTCGCCCGAATCCCGGCCATGTAGTGGTAATTTATCTCAAATGCTCTGCGGTCTACACGTGTACGCAGACACTCCTGATGACAGGAGCGAAAATAATTAAGCCCCGTTATGCGTAAAGCATGAACATCCTGGCCCAGACAGCGCAGGACGAGCCAACCGTCAGGGCAGATTGCCTACTAACCAGAGATGGCACCGTGACAAGTCAAACTTTTCCCTGTCCCAACTGAGCGCTCTTAGTGGAAACTTTCCCTGTCGGCTAGTCGGCTTGTTAAGTGCAGGTGGCTGCTACGAAATAATTAAAGTTTCCAACTGTCGATTGAAGAGTTTTCCAGAAATTATGAATGAAAAACAGAGGACAAGTAGAAAAAATAAATAAAATATAAAAGGTCTTAAAGGGAGGCAGGCAATTAAATTTATTGTAACGTCCTTTGTTCCAAAGGAGCTGTATAATAATGTATTTAAATTAAATTGTTCCTCACTGATTAATCCATTAGTAACCTATGCCCTGGAAACCCCTTATTATATCTACTATTATTACCTCAGAATTTCTCTTTAGACACGATGTCTTAAATGTTTTTTGGCCAACAGCTTGGCGGTTTCCTGAGACCTCCAAGTGTGGAGTACCTGAAACCGATGGCGGAGCCAATCAAGGAGCTGAGGATTTCTGAGTGAGTGGCTATCTCGGTGCTTGAGATATCGCATCTCTCTGGTGAATGCCGGGCCACTCGGATCATCTCTGGCCCAAGTGGAAGCTGGGAAGCTTCCTGGCCCGCCTCTCGACCACTTTAATTGGCACTCGAGGGCCACGTTTACGGCGTCTGCTTGGCTTGCACTTTCGCCTGACGCCATTAGCCATGAAAGCTAACCGAATCCAGCGACTACTAGTACTACCACTACTTGGACCGCCTCCCGGGCAGCGTTTTGCGCCCTTTTTGCCACACGCTTTTCACTTTTCTTCTGGCTAAAACGGCATTTATGCTCACGTCCCCCCACGTGCCATGATTATGCATATTTAGTGACGTCTGCGCCGGCGCCTAATTGAATATGTATGGGCTAGGGTTTTGGGCTTTGACTGGGGCTATGGGGGAGCTGCGGTCTGAGGGGCGCGTCAAGTGCGACAGAGTGGTAAATTAATTGGCTTTCAAACGGCTAGGCAGCTCGTCTTGTTATTTTTAACTCTTTTTGCCAGTCGCAAAGTACGCTCTCAAATAGAAAAAGGCTTGCCGAGAGCAGAAGAGTAAGCCACATTTGACAACCGCAAAGAAAACGGTTTGTGGCTTGCTACCAGTTAGGTTTATGGTCCATAATTGAGGGATAAATTGAGCTGAGGTCTTCTATTTGTTAAAAAGTAGTTCCTACTTGTACGTAAGTACAATTTGACAACCTAATCGGATGCTATTGAGTACTCTGTGTGGGTGCACTTTTTCTTAATGCCCGCCCAAACAAGCTGTGTTAACCAGCTCCATTGCACAAACTCTTCTTCCTGCAGTTATTTCCCCCCAGTTGCAATTGTTGTTCTCCAATAAAGCAGTCAGAAACGGAAGCAATTGAAAGCCAAAGCGAAAATCGAAAAACACAAGTCGTAAAGTTGGCTACAAAGCGGGGAGAAAGTGGGACTACTGTTTCGGCCTGGCCGTAATTAGGACGATCAGAATCCATCGAAGCGGAACGGAAATTTAAGAGTTTTTACTCCCGTTTGGCTTACTTTTAGGGTTTCGGCTTTAATTAAAAGTAAATTCATGCTCGGGCGGAGGCGGGTGCGACCTTGTCGCCTCCCTCGCTCCTGCGAGCGAGGTCCTTTATTGGCAGCCGTGCGGCGTATTTAAGCCGTAAAGCACAATTTGGGACATGGACACGGAGGCTTGGAGGGCGGAAAACAACACAAAAAGCCGGCAACGTGCGACACATTTGACCCTTTTTTCTGGCTTCCACTCGGCATAATCAAAATTTACGCAGCCTGAACGCCCATGCAGCTGTTGTGCCCGTGCCTGTTTTTCCGCTTTTCCCGCTCGCTTTCCCTCCGGCTAACTTGCCAACGGCAACTCCCTCGCCCCTATTGGTTTCATATTAAAATGGCCTGTCAAATGGCTTGAAAACTGCTGTCGTTTTCCGTTTTTCCCACTGAGTTTTTGTTTGCCGTTTGCATTCCGGAAATGCCCGGGCGCCGAATATGTTTTGGGGACTTTCGGCTAACTTTGGACAGCTGAAAATGTACAGATTTAATTTTTAGGAATAATGCGCAGCATGTTTCTATAATAATACATGTTTTATTTGTATATTATTTTCAGAAATTTAAAGAGTTGCATTTATTTTACTTTTCTAAAGCTTAAAGTTGCTTTGATTTAGAGTTTTATTTAAACTTTTAAAAGAGCAGCTTTTAGATGCCTGCTTCCTCTATTCCCAGAAATGTCCGAGCTCCGTCGTGCATCAAACTCGGCTTGCATTATTCATTTTGATAAAACAATTTAATTTTGCATGGAAAGCATGGAAAAATCCCCGTCAAATATGACCCGACGCTTTTTAAGCTCTTATTTCGGCGCGGGCGAAATCCTCCTCTGGAATGTTTGTTTGAACAAAGTCCAGTCCAGGGCTTGGGTCTCTGAACGAACCCTTTTGCGCAACAATTTAATGTGCTTAAAGAATTTTGACACAATTCTGACAATAATATCGAAAATGGCGACCCTTTTCCGGGGTGTCCTTTGAACCGAGAGCACGGAGTCAGCCCTCGGCGAGGTGAAAGGGTCCCGGTGCTGGTCCCGCTCCTGCTCTGCCATCTCGCCAATTATACAAAACTCGGGGCATTAACTGTGCTTAAAAACAGCTGAATCCCGACTCCTCCCCCGCCGGAATCCTTTGTCCAATGGGCTCTTGTGGTGCGGTCATTATTGTTTTTCAGACAGCCACTATTTGCAGCTGCTGCTGGCAAAAATCGTGGAACGAGCAGTCCTATCTTTTCGTCTCCTATTCGGTAGCTCATTTATTTTTGTTTTTACTTTCTTGCTTATGCGTTTCCTGCTATCTGGTCCATCGTAAAAATAGAAATAAAAATATTTATGCAGCGTTACGGGCTTTTTTCGTGGGATTTTTATGAGCCGTCCGACGACGGGCTATTAAAAGCGGAAAAAGCTGCTAACCGGCGAGGGTGAAAATATATGCTTTTCAAAATTGGCCGCCAAGCAGGGAGCGCGACTCAAGGTCGAGCCCAGATTTGGCCGGGGACCTTTCCTCCTTTTTGTTAATTCCAATACATTGAATTTTCCATAGACAAAAAGCGTGTTTCGTGTTTAGCATGGAAAGCCGATTAAGGCCTTGAGACCCTCACCGTTCCCGGGAACCTTAAAGCCTTTAAAAGGCTTACTTGCCAGGCGGCCAGCAGGATGGCCAATAAATTTTACATTTAACGCGGGGCCCAAGGATGACATCTCCGGGGGTCCAGGCGAACTCGTTCTCGTGCCTGCCATCCCGAACATTTTTATTTATGAGCTGGCAAATTATGCGCCATCAACGCGGACAATTAGAAACTCAATTGCTGTGCCCGAGGCCCGAGGAACACCCGTGCCCCTGCCCCATGGCGGCACAGGACAGACAAAATGGCTTGTCAGCCTTGGCTTAGCAAATAATTTTGCATAGTTTTTTCGGTCCTTCCTGCTGGACGCCAGGAAGCCCTTGAGGAGGCTTATAAATAAAAAGGAGATCTCCTGAAGGATAAAGGAAAGGAGAAGAAAAATGAGGGAATTATGTTGTTGGCATGCAAAACATATTTCTCTGTCGGGCTCAGATTTATTTACAATTATGTTGAGGGTCCTTACGGCTCAGGATGACTTTATTTAAAGTCTTTTGAGTATTTTTTTGGGCTATTTTAAATTATTATATTAAATCAGGGTTGACTTTATTTAAATAAATAAATTTTAATAACGAAACAAGCTATATAATTATGCAATGTTTTTTATTTTATTTGCTTAAGCTATGACTCAAGCTTAATATATAGAAAGTTCCTTCCCAGACTTGGCTTGGGCGAGTTTATATAATTTTATTTACTCCTTTTGGCTCACAAACTACGGCCAACTAATTGCACATCAAAAAACTTGAATGAAAACTTGAGGGAGCGTGCCGGGCCAAGAAAAACCCTTTTACGATGTACTAAATTCAACGCTCTCGAAAGTCTCTGGTCTGGTCAACACACAATGCGCCGGCCTGGGCTCGTCATAAAAGTCGGAAAATCAAAATGGCATTTGCCGACACCATCAAAATGGCATTTCGCTGCAACATACTGCCTGTCTGTGGGGTTCTAGCCCGGACCCGGACCCGGACCCGGACCCGGACTCGGAAAAGCCACAAATTCTGATGTGAGTTTTCGCTTCCGCTGTTAACTCATTAAAAACAGCCGAAAAACAAGGCGATGTTGCTTATGCGTAACATTGTTGCCATTTTTATTAGAGCCGAGAGTTGGCTCACTCGCCCGCTCGTGTCCTGGCCAAGTTCTGCGTAATCAAAAGCGGTTTAGCTGCTTTCAAAAGATAAGCGCAGCTCCTCGTTTTCCCGGCTTTTCTCGCTCATGCTCACACTCACACCGCCCGGCTGGATGGGTTGACTGTGTGACATCCTGACTGTTTGTCATAATAATAAAAATGCCAATTTGTTTTATGGGCGACAAGTTAAGCTTGCCGTTGCCTTGCTTTCCATTCGCCGCCTTTGATGTTGATTTTTATATTATGATGTCGAGGGATCCCCCCGGTTCCCCGATGGAAGTCCCCCCTGAATTCCGTTCGCTTGTTTGTTGTCCCGAACTTAGACAACAGACACGTGCTTCCCCGACATTTAAGCTATAAATCCTGTATGTGTTCCCTTTGGTCGCCAGATTGGTTGACTTGAAATTAAAGTGGACCTCTATTATTTAAGGTAAAATTTTCCAGTGAAAGCTTCTTAAATATTTAAATAGAACGCATTGCCGGGCACAAATTGTTTTCCCTGTTTTGGACGGAATCTGTCCATCAGATGGAGAGTGAGAGAGCCACACAAAAGAGTTCCTTTGTTCGGAAAAAGTGCTTTAAAAACCCCAAACTTCCAGGGCAATAAATCATAATCTGCCAGGACATCGCCAAAAAGTCACAGACGTCGCTCGGCAAAAACTACAATCTCTTTACATGATTTATGGCATTTGAACGAGGAATTAGAAAAAGGATCACGGCAAATTCGCCTTTATTTGCCATAGTTTTTTGATAAAATCACCCATTTTAAATTTATATTTGTAAAAATCCTGTGGTTTCAGTCCATTGAAAGGATTTTAAAGCGTGAAAAAAAAACACTTAATAACCAATCAATCGATTTGCATTGTTGGCTTTATACATTGCCATATCAATGCGAAAGTTCTCGCATTGTTAGCTGGTATTTACACATGTCTTTGGGGTTTTCCTTGAATAACAAGGGAATGTTTGTGAAAATGAAAACAAAGTTATTTGGTGTCAGTCATTTATGTAAAGAACAATTTAAACTTCGCACTTGCTGTCATTTTTATTCAAAGCATTGGCCAGATACTTTTCATAGTTAAAGCAAAAAATGTGTTTGCATTTTTATGTTAATTTTAATTATGTGACACATTCTTTAGAATGCGAAACATAAATAAAAGTTCTTCCAACCCACTTGTCTGGGCAATGCAAATTAACGCGATTGTTGTGAATTTTCCTTTTTATTTTCAAGCTCTCCGCTCTCTTTGTTTTTGTTTGGTTTTTCCGAGCGCCCAATTTGAATTATTGATTGGCAAAAGTTTCCTTTTCAGTGCCCCGCCCCCCGCCAAATATCTAAATTTATGTGTCACCCATCAAGTCGGCCACGCCTACCTTCGAGGCACAGCAACACACACCTCCACTCTGGAAAAAAATTGCCTCTCAGCCAATTTGGTTATACTTGCTTTTGTTTTCCTTATTTTTTGTCTGTTGCCGTGTTTTATTTTTTATAAATTTTTTGGCGAAAATTGTTTTCCCCAAAGTCTTTGTCTTTTGAGCTTTCGCCACTGTCGCCGCCGCCGAGGCTTCTGTACTCGGCTTCCGGCTGTTATCAGCCATCGACACTTGGGACTCCTCAGGCAGGACTCGTACTCACTCATTTGAAGGATATGCCCGCTGCCTGGGCGCGGCGGCGTTAATGTAATTTGGATGCCGAGGAATATTCGGGGCGCTCTTTGTTTGAACTCCAGCTGGCCGTGGGCAATGCCACGCCCCCGCTTCCCAGGGGTGTTGACTTTATTGAACCATTTTTTCCCCGAACCTGATTGACTCGTGGCCCGATGTTTTCCCTGGCATTCCCGCGAGCTTCCTGTATTTTCCAGTATATGGAGCTGGCGCATGTTCAAGGCGGCTTTTACTTCGTCCGCCGCAAATTCGCTTTAGGTCCTCGCTCCTCGCCTCAGACACTTAAACTCAACCGCAGCGACGGCGACAGTCGTGCATCGCCGATATCAGTCAATTTCGAATGTCAATAAAATGGAAATTTTATAATTTTACTCCCATAGCCAGCGGAGGGAATTTCCATTCTCTGCCACTCTTCCACTCTTAGCACTCTCCCGCGGCGCCTTCGACTTAATGAGATTTTATTTATTGACTGTTGATAACAGCGGCGGCGGGGAAGGCGGTGAAAAGCGCACGGCCAGGGCCCCGGGGGATTGGAAAGCGGTCTAGGGCTTCTCCTCATGCGGTTTTGAGTGCTTTATGAAGCCTGTTTTATGGCTGCTTTAGTGTCTGAATTTGGTGTTAGCGGGCAAAATTATCTGTGCCCCAAATCAATCTGATGAGCTTAAGGGTTTGGCTTATTACAGGCAGATAAAGTAGGTGTGTAGAATATACGATTAAATAAGAAAATCTATGACTTAAATATTCAAATGAGAAGAATATTTCTATAAATATCCTTTAACTCACAAGCCTCAGTATTTCAGTATTTATTTAAAAAGAAACCTTATAGCAAAGGTATTGAGGGTACATGTGCCATTTTACTAAATAAAATATAAATGTTTTGCCAAAAATGTCTCTGCCAACTCAACCTCAAAGCAGGCTTTTAAAGATTGTGTCTATTTTTGATGAATTGATATTTATGCGTCTGGCTTTTCGGTCTTCATCTGCCTGATGTATCCTTTTCTGAGCAAATATTATGCGTCTCTCTGGGCCTTATTGGGATACAGAAAAAAATAAGGAGGGACTCATGCACGAGCTGACACTTTGAAGTCTCGACTTCCCGTACTTTTTTTTAATTCTGTCTATGGACTTTCAGCATTTTCCTTGGCAGATATGTTTTTCCTGGCACTTACCAGGCTTATGTTGGCTGACGTCGTTTATTGCCGCTTTTAGTTTTCATTTTTCGTAAATGTGGAGAATAAATGCCCCAAGGCACGTCCCACTTGCGAATACCACAAATACACACATTTATGTATGCCAATTTCAGCCTTCGCCGTTTGCATATCCCCTTACATTTGCACGTAACTTTTAACGACAACCCACAAATGCGAAAATGAGTTTTAATTAAAAACCGGAGCAAAATAAAGAAAACATGAACGTTGCACTTTTTCATCCATATGCAAACAGTATAATTCGCAGTACCCACAAACAGGAGAGGATCGATTTAATGCCGTAGGCAAAGGGTTAAACTTTAAAGCCGCTTAACTTTAATGCATTCTTAAATATTGTTTCAATCGCTAATTGAAAAAGAATCAGCCAAGATGGACCCCAGGATAAATTTGTAAAATATTAATTAAAAAGAGTTCGTTTTACGAGGGACATTAATTATCCATGGCCTGAAAATCGGTTCATGAAATTTGATTTTATTGAATTTTCACCTCCGATTTATTCATATTTTTTGCACCTTTTACCCGAGTTAGAGGTCCATTTTCACATTCCAATGAAGAAATCAAAATGTTTCATTCAAATTGTATATTCAAATTGAGTGGCAGCAGCACCTGGCGCAGTTCCATTAATTGTTAACGCCCCCAGACAGGTTTTTGCTCGGTATTTGGCGGCCAACGGTGCGGATGGAGGATTATTAACTTTTTGCGCCCTCCCGTGCTGCTGGTTTTTTGCTTGCCAAATGCAAACACAGCTGTGCTGGTAATGTTTTTGCAGATAGCCAGGTAGTATTCACCTCCCTCTCACCCCCTCGTCTTTTATTTAAGTGACTTTAAAGAGAACGCTTTGTGCGAATGGCTATTACACTGATTTACCCCAATTTTCCCTAATAGCTTTGAGATTTCCTAATAGTTTGAATGAATCACAAATTGGGGAGATTATTTGCCCAGACAAGTTTCCGTTTTCCACGAACTTTTACCAGAGAGTCCGAGGGAGGGGGAAGCGGCATTTATACAAATTTACAAGCATTTGCCTTGGCACTCAACTTGAAATTACACTTTACGGCCGGGGACATCAAAAAGTTACACATACGCCCCGTAAACCGGCAGTAAAGTTAATTTTATTTTACACGTAAGAGCATAAAAAATGCATCGACATCTCAAGTGTCTTGTCAGTCGGCGTCGCCTTCTCCGAAATCCGAAAACTCCAACTTGAGCTCTAATTATTTACGAGTTGACACGAGGACCGGAATCGTCCTACGAGGGCATTAAAAAGTCAAATTATATGCATATCATAAAAAAGAACGACACTTACGTGTGTGTCTCTGGCTTGTCTTCTGTAAATTATATTTTCTGTACAGCCATCAATTTCTGCTCTGGTCTTGGCATATTATTTTCGGTGTTAACACTCGCACCTAATTCCGTCTTATTTCTCGCTGAGCCTGTAAAAAACCGAGGCTGGTGAGTGGCCACGTGCTGCCGTTCTCACTGCAGAACAACCTATTCGAATATTCATGACGTGCCGGGAACTCCAAGGATCTCCGAGGAGGGTGAGCGAAAATACCCTTAAATGTGGCACTGAGTTGCGGCATAAACTCTGGTATTTTACTCTGTTTTGAAATATGCAACGCTGCAACTTCTTACACTTTAACTTGGGAAAGCTTTCAACACAGGGACGACCTTGGCAGAGCCCGAAAGAAAAACAATACGACAGGCAAAGCTGTGGGAGTTTCAGCTTAAATACTTAAAGTCCTGCAAGTTTTCATGTAGCTAAAATATTACACAAGCACAGGCCTGGCCCCAACATTCTTCCGCACATTAATAATTTCCAAACCGCCAGTCTGCCTCAAAGTATGCAACGCCTCTCGCTCACTGAGAGCATTTCATGGTCGGGTCCCTCACTTGCTGCCCTTCTACTTGTAGATATTTAGGGCTAAAAGTTGGTTTGCTCATCAGCCCTGCGGCCGGACAGCACAAACTCCGAAAGTTAGTTCCACAATCTCTGACCTAACATAATATTATGCAAAGCGCTATCTCGACTTACTTTAATTGCAACTTGCAGTTGGGGCACGCCCCAAGGCCTGTGTGGTCACTGAACCCCTGTTAACACCGTTTGCCGTTTTCAATTTGCATTCTGGCCAACTTTTTTCGTGTTTTATGCGCTTGGCGGCGCCAAGCTCAGCCTGAGCTGCATCCTGTTGCATGTCGAGAGCCCCTAAATTTTCAATTTGCTTTGTGATTTATGGACAGATGGTCGGGATCGGAGTGCATGTCCGCCTTCATTTATTCCCGTGTAAATGGTTATTCGTCGGCAGTTTTATGGAAACCGGAACTCGGAGAGGGAGCGTGGGCTGCATAAATTAAATTGCTACCAAAAACGGTTTTGTCAGGTCTTAGCCACGTTGCAGGCAGTGCGAATTTCCTTTGTGCCCCCCATAAAAATGTCATAAGCTGTCAGCCGCAGCCAAAGAGCGGAAAGAGCACAAAACAATTGCAAGTGCATTCTTTGTAACAAGTTTATTATTCAACATATCCGGCCTGTGTGGCTGGAAAACAAAGGAGCCAGCCGACAAAGGAACACAAATTATAAGAACACAAAGGAGGATGACAATTTACGGGGGCTCCATGGAAATTAGAGTGCTGTGAAATGCCCTTTGACTTGTAGCCGGCAACTAATGGAAGTCTCTAACCTTTTCCAGGGATGTTTTTAGCTCACATTCTGATTGCTGACTTTCCTGTGTATTAAAGTCCTTGGACAACATTTTATTTTATTGAATAAGTGTCACGAAGTGTTGACTGGTAATGTCCTTCCCGGAAATGTGCCACCAGGCATTACACAGCCTCGCAAATATACACATTCGGTCCGGAGGCAAATAAACACTCAGTTGGCTGAGTGCATTTCAACGTATTGTGTCGGCCGGGCCAGCTCCTCGGCCCGACAGGATTCGATTTTTGAGCCAATATCCCATAATATTGCCCTGCCGGCAGCCGGCAGCTGGCAGCTTGCTGATATTGACTGTTGGCCAGCAACAAACACACGCGGACTTATTTACGCTTACAGAGTTACCATAAGGATCTCGTCCTGCCAAGTGGCAAGCAAACACGGCGAGGATTATTTACAGCAGCGTGCACAGCACACAGATTTGTGCAAGCGATGTCGCTCGAGTCCTGCATCGGGCCAAGTCACAGGGAAGTGTGAACCCTTCGATAAGCGTGGCAGCAGCCAACCGAAGACCAGTATGCCATTGTCCTGGCCAGATGGAGCAGCAGCTGCAGTCAAGCCGTACAGTAGGATCTGCCCTCTGTGGTTGAGACCACGATTTACCAACATGATTTACCGGTGACCGTTGGCCAGGCTGTAAGTCGGAAATTGGCTGTCAGCAACAGCCAGGAAAAACAACAGGTTCCTGGAAACTCTTTGAGGGAATTAAAGGAAACAAAGAAATCTAGAGTTTCTTAGAAATTTCAAGAAATGCATTAGTCTTGATACTAAACTTAAAAGGAAAACCAATTAGCTTAGGCTATTTTGCCAAATACCAAGTATAGTTCCTTGAAAATACTTACAAATTCCAGGGTAATTCCCTTCACTTGAAACACCCATCATTATGCAAATCCCACGCTTCGATGACAAACAAACCGATAGCATTGTAATCACCGGAAACTCATTGCCCCAAATGGGTGGCTCTCCATTAATAACTAACGGAATTCAATTAGCCAAATGACCAAATTCCATACTGGGCCAGTATTCAAATCGAATTTTATAGCAACCGGGACTCGGCGGCAGTAGACCCCAAAGAATGCTATCCCATAATGGGTAACCTGAATAATTCACAGCCCGGTGTGCAGCGGTCAATTGCCACCGGGCGTGGCCAAGACCTCGGGTGTGTGTGTGTGTGGGGTGTTTTTGTGTGGGCTTTCGACGGCTAGACAAAGTGGGCCCAAACATGCCAGAGGGTGGACTCAGCGCCGAAAAATTAATTATGAAAATTTTCACTTTACGGCCGTTTTCGGTTACTTAGTTAACTTACTTAGCCTAATGCGGTTATTTGTCGTGCCGAATTTAATTACAGCCGAGAGGCAGGAAAAGCGCTCTCATATTTCAAAAGAATTTGAGAGAAACAACGACTTGGCCATGGCAGGTGTGTGCTTGTGTGTCCCTGGCAGCGAACTATTAATTTTCAACAGATTCCTGTTTGATTTTGCCCCGGGAAGGGTGAGCGAAACTACACTGGCCTGCAGGGCAGTTGATTGAGCTGGCGGACTGTGCGGACTGAGGTTTTGGGGTTTGGGTTTTGCCTGTGTCTGTCATGTGGAAGAAAACAATTTGCTGCTAAATTGCCAGATGACATCGCCTGTTGATTTCCTGTCATCAGTCCTGGCCCGGCCTTTGTGTGTGTTTCAGGATAATTGCGTTTTTATATGAAACTTCCGCTACATTTCACTTAATGGCTCCGTTTGATTTCCGGCGTACGCTTTTGTGCAGCTATGTGATTTCTGCCGCCTCGAAAGGCATTTGATTGCATTTATTGTTATTTAATTTGCACTGACCACCGGCACATAATTGAATTCAGTTTTAATCATTCCATTTGTTATGGTTATTTGCGGCTGCTTTGCGCATTCAATTAATAAAACCTACTTTTCACACTTAAGAGGATCCAATTGTTGCGTTATTTTTGCTGCCAATTAATTCGATTAATATATTGGCTTACGGAACTTAATTTTTATTAAACTATCATCGACATTAACATGGAATTTAATCGCCAGCGGTCGTGGAACAAGCCATCCCCATTAGGGTCAGGTCAGCCAGCTAGTCCGCCAGAGAACCCAATTCCAAGTCCAGGAGCGGAAGGGCTGGGGCCTTGAGGGCTGGTCTTGGCAAATACATAAAAATACTCACAAATAACAATAAAACCTAGGAAATTATTGATACGACCCGGGGAGGAAGGCGCCGAGAAATTGCTTACCAATGCGCAGGGCCCTCCACGTGCAAGGACTCTCCTGCAGGGGGCCGGGACCAGGGCCAGACAGCTGAACTAAGCAAATATGAATAGACTAGATGGAAGGCATGTCATGCATGCTTAGGACCCACTAATATTAAAACAAATATGCCCGGCCCACGCAGACAAAGTTTTATGCCAAATACTTTAAGGCAAACTTTATTAGCTCGCAAATACCTGAGATTTCGCCCCGTCTGAGTTCGGTGGTTGTGCGGAAAATAGGAAGCACTCCAAGAAAAATGCTGTTCCTATTCTGGGAATTAAATATTTGGTTGCCTGTTTTCGTTCCAAATGGGCCCAGAGAGGCACTAAGTGCCAGGCAAATAACTTACTTGCCACAGAGGGTTGAGGCTCGAGACTGGCAAGGTGCCCGAAATATCCCAAAAATATTTATTTATATATAAAAATGCACAGCTCAAGACGAGAAGAGTGAAAATAAATAAGACCTTGTCTTGAACTTGAACCTGTTTTTCCCCGAGTGCAGACAAGACGTTGTAAGCCGAGGGCCAAATGAACCCCTAAACAAAGGCCTCTCCTGGACCGGAGAAAAGGAGAAAGAGCGGGCAGCTGTGCCTACATTAGAGAAATGTAATTGATTTCATGTGTTTGACGCGCTTCTCCCCCGGGGCCTCTAATAATCCCATCTAAGCACGCAGACAAACAGAGTCGAAATTGAAGGGAAGCCATAGCCGTGGCCGTAGTCCTTGGAGGAGCCCATTGAATTCGCTCAGATTGGCCCTGTGCTGCTGCGAATACGCAATTCGAATGCGAAATTCAGGAGCAGAAGTCATCTGATTGATCATTCACAGCAGACCCTGCAAATTCCATAACTCCTGGGGGCGGCCTGAATGTTATTGCCCGTAATACATCTGTGCGATAATAAAATTAAAAAATTTATTCACACAACTGTCACAGGATTCAGCAGAGCGTAGGTGAGGCCATAGCTGCACAAGGAATTTGAAATGTCCTGATTACCTGAGCCCCCAGTGTCCCAGTTTCTCGACTGGCGGCAACTTTCTGTGTTTCTGGCATGTCAACGAAATTTATCACAGACTCACATTTGTTACTCCGCTGTCAGACATTTGCATGTCTGCCTCCCCGAATTATTCATATTTTTCGGGTGCGAGTGGCGTACTTCTGGGGCGCCGCACCTTTCCTACATGTGTTACTATTAATTCCGTGTTCCTGCCGGCGAATTGAGGGCGACGCATGATCCTAGGGGCCAGGCCATCATCCGCAGCCAGGGATGATGGGATGCTCAGGTGTGCGTCGGCAGGTGATTGAACGTTATTTGATGTGAAATTCGCTTTATTGTTCGGCCAGGCATTTATGCAAATGTCGCAATTCGGCGGCTGTCACAGAAACGCCAGCAAATGGGATGTGAAATTAAAGTGCAGGGGTATTAAAAAATCAATTTGCGAGGCATGAGTTATTACAGGGAAATAATAACAGGTATGCAAATGCCTCTCCCTTCTACCTACATACCTTAAATCAGGAGACCAATTAATTTATTTGTGATTCTCAAACTTAAGAATTAAGTGCCCTTTGAGTGCTAATTAACCAGCGCATAGAAACCACTTTCCCGCGAATTTTCTCTTCATTTTACGCTTGATTCAACCGAAGTACTTCCTTTGAAATGCCGAGAAAACTTTCAGTGGCTCTTGAATGTAAAAAATAACAGTGGCGAGTGTTTCCATGGACAGTCGCCGGAATATATTGCTTCGAGTGGTCATCGAATATAAATGTTAAAGCATAAAGAAAATTCCCCGGCACTCGAGGGCCCGATGCTCGCTGTCCCCTTTGGCTTAATTTATGCCAGAGTGATACTGCACACTATAGATTCGCCATTCTGAATGTGGAATTACCAGAATCTGACCTTCGTCGCGTCGCTTTGCACAAACACTCGGCAAAATCGTCAATTTTATGCGACTGTAAGTCCCATCGATGGAAATCAATTTGCACAGCCGGGCGAGAAGGAATGGATTGCAAAAGCCAACAAATTGATATCGTCTGCTGGCCGGGCTTAAAGCCGCGTCGGTTGGGCCTGGCCTGGACGGCTTTACGTAAAATATACAGTATAACGCGACCGAAAAGCGAAAATTTAACGCAAAATTCAAATCAGCGAAAAAAAGGACAAGGCAAACGAACGAAATGCTCAATCAAATCAAAGTCCCTATACAAAATGCAAAATAAGACAATGACAAAGCGGACGGGGCGGGCGGCAACAGGAGTGCCTGGAGTCTGAAATGGGTTGGATTCGTTTGGGATTGGGATGGGGATGGAAATGGGAATGGGATTGGGATTGGTATAGAATGGGCTTGGCCCGGCTGTCTGGGGGAGATCGCTCCTCGCAATGTTTTCGGCATGAACATTGTCCAACGAAACACGTTGAGACAAGTGTCACTGACAGCTGGAGGCGCTCTTCGTTATGCAAAAAGTGTTCCAGTGTGCCAAGCCAGAAAGGAGCATTACGTGCCCGGTTCGGTAATGAAAATATTTTTTGATTATTATTACAGATGAGTGGAGATTGCTTTAAGACCAAGCATAGGAAACTAACAACGTAAATATATAAAATAATGTCTACAATAGACTAATATCAGTTAATATTTCATGCTGAACACCCCCGAGAGTGCTCAGAATCAAAGGTTAAAGGCACACGTGGATGTGTGAATTAGGTCAGAGTGAAATTAGCTTGCTTTCGGCAGGATTCACGGACCGAATCTGAGCAGATTAATTGCCTGTAGTTGTACTTGGGCAAACACAATCGGCCCGACTGAGTCGTAAGGACTCTGACAGCGAAACGACAAATGTAATCAAAATAAATTACGAGCGTGTAAGCAGCCTCCGGTGTCTATTACGCACAATAAAAAGGGAAAGGCACCATTTGTTTAACGCAATCTCATTATTCGATGTGCCCCGACAGCCGCCAGCGGCGCAGATGCCGCTGCAAGGACTCCCGTCCGCAGGACACCCCGTGACAGTGACAGGCATTGAGGGCATTCACCCAGCCTCCGCGCCATGTCGTTCCGGGTTACCTAAGGTTGATAATGCCGCTGATTACACTGATGATAAGTAATTCTGTAAACTCCAACTGCAGGCCGTGCCTAAAGTGGCGTTAACGCGTTTGTTGATTAGTGCTGTGGCGGGGGGAGCGCAGGGCTGGGGTGTGGGCCGGGCGAGGACTTGGGACCAGCGACAAGCTCATTACGACGCCAACAATTTGATTAATTACCGTTGGCAACCCGCCGGCGGGAGCGGGAGTGGGAGCGGGACTCCACGTTTCTTTCCCAAGCCACCCGCAGCAAAGGATTCCTTGCAGTTTCGCCCTTATTTTCCCTCGGCTTGCGGCGGCGCGTAAAATTTTATGCAAATTTAATTTACCTCAGGGCAATCATTTTTATGGGCAAATGCCCAGGGGCCACGCCCACACGGCGGGCGAGGGCTGACAGTTATAATCTTGGGGGTCCCGAAAACCTTTTGGGGGCCTCGGCTGACATCGAAACATTTCTGTCTTAAAATTTTAATGCAACCCAAAAGTGAAATTGGACAATTTCATAAATTGGAAAACCCCAAACTTATTCATTTATTCAACGGCTAAAAGTATGTAAACACAAGCAAAGAAGTAAAGAAGCAACCTAATTAGTATTCGACTAAAAAAATAAATTAAAAGCTTTCATTTTCTGTGATGTTTTGGGATTAAATAAAATACAAATACAAATAAATTCAAATTAGAGTAATTATACAAGTGTGAACATAAATTGACTAAAAGCTCAAGAGCTAAATCAATATATATTAACAAATGAATACAAATAAAGTGTGATACCAAACAAAAGACCAACAACCACATTAATTGATCAAACAACGGCCTAATATTTGTGACCTTATAATTCAAATACAAACTAATTACAAGTGCTTACATTTCCAATTACACAAAGAGAGCGATTATCATAAGTCCGTGTTTTATTAAAGCAAACACATATAATTCCCTAAACAAAGTTGTTTTTTCCTGCTTATAATTGCTGAACTTTCACCTAAAACTATGTAATTCGAAATAGATAAATAAATGTGTGTAAATGTGTTTTTCGAATGCTCAGCACTGCAACAATTTATTGAAATCCAAAGGAAAAATACAAATTTAATCCGTTGAACACTGTGCAAACAACCAAAATGTTAAAGCGGAAAAAAGAGCGATAAATTGCGTAAAACTGCGACAAATAGCGAAAAATCAACACAAGCCCAGCCGAAAATATGTGCCACATATCCCGAAAAGCAATTAAACTGTTGGCTAATCCGGAACATATCCAACCCGAACCCACGCATATCCAAATAACAGCGACCTCGAACGAATACGTAAACACATCGGGCTAAACTCGGTCCAACATGAGAGCCACCTCCAAGAGCCAATGGCTGCTCCGGTTTTGGGTGCTCCTGCTGCTGAATGTCCTGCCCACCTGGCACCTCTTGCAGGCGGAGAGCCAGGTGGTGGGCGACATAGCCTCCCTGGAGACGGGGGTGGAGCCGGAGGACCACCATCCGGCGAGTCATCATCGCATTAGTCACAGCCGGAATCACAACCGCGAGCACCTGCATCATCGCCAGCGACAGCGAGGAAAGCACTTCCGGGGGAAGCACATCAGGAGCCATTACGAGATGCTGCAACTGGAGCAGCAGCAGCAGCAGCTGGGCAAGCACTGGCACCAGTGGGTGAATCACCTGCAGCAGTCGCCGGACTACGCCAGCGATGATCCATCACCTTCGGCCGGGGGGGAGCTGCCCCACTTCGAACACTTTGACGTGGAGGACTACCAGCGGTACGCCAACATCGAGCTGGCGGCTCCGCGCTCCGGACGCCATCGGGGGCGTCACCTGCCGCTGAACAACAACCAGCTGCTGGACGGCAGTGGCAAGTTCCTGCGATCTCTGCCGGACTCCGTGAATTTCCAGGACCGTCTGTACGCCACCCAGCCCCAGAGGCATTGGCCGGTGAAGCGGGAGGCCATTGTCGAGGGCGATGTGATCCTGGGTGGCCTGATGATGGTCCACTCGCGCGAGGACAGCATCACCTGTGGTCCGATAATGCCGCAGGGCGGCATCCAGGCCCTAGAGGCCATGCTCTTTACGATCGACCGAATTAACCGGGAGCAGCTGCTGCCCAATATCACCCTGGGGGCACACATCCTCGATGACTGCGACAAGGATTCGTATGGCCTGGAAATGGCGGTGGATTTTATTAAAGGTATCAAAGAACATTTTAAATTGAAGAACATTACGTAATTATAGATTAAAGTGCTTTTCAGGGAAATAAATGTGTAACTGATTTACTATTCACTTTATCTTAAAGCATGTGAATTTGTGTGAGAGCAGACAAGGCAGATTGTCTCATTTCCTTTAGAAATAAGCTTGCATATGAATTACTTCGTGCATATTACTCATCCGCCGTGTGGCACAGCCTCTGTTGATGCTCACATTTACATGCAAATTGTGTGTACATCTGGGTGGCTTATGCTGATACTAGTATTATTCTGAGCAAAAGTAGATTCAGTTTCCGTTTCAGTTTCAGTTTATTTGCAAATGCAGTTGCACAATGGCAAAGGCAGGTGCAAACAGTTTGCAAATGCATTCAGGCAAATTATAAGCCAAATTAAACAAGCGGCTTCCCGGGAATTCTGTACAATTTTACAACTTGCCTCCAGGCAAACATTTATTTTCCCGAGGTAAGCCTTGAGCTTTGAGCTGGAGAATAACTCTTGCCAGGCTTAAGATACACATTCAACGTTTCCCTTCCCGTCCCGCGCCTCTTCACAGATTCCATTAATAAACTAAATTAATAAATAAATTACAAGAATAGCTCGCGAAGATTGTAGCGACTAAATATGCATAATTCCCCTGAGACAAAACGGAGCGGCTTAGTGCCGCACAGCAAGTGTACAGCGCCCAGAGGGAGGATCAAGAACGGCACATAAAATGGCGCTTATTACTTTTATCGGGCCAAACAAAGAGGCACACACGCTGCCAGCACAGCCACAAAAACAACACCCACTAGAACACACACACACTGACACACAGCCAACGATCCATAATCAATTGGGCACAGAGCCGGCATCCTTGTCATCGTCCCTGAACACTTTCTAATCTCCATAATTTCATTATTTATGTGCGCGGCAAGGATTTATTTGAGCGACGTGCTGTGCGCCTCTGCCGCTCTCTCTTTCGCGTTATCTCGCTGTCTCTGTCTCTGCTGGCTGTGACGTATGAAAAATATAATTTTCCAAGTCACTGAATTATATTGACAGGATTAGGCAGGCCGTAAACTATGCCGGCGAGCGAGGCCGCACTGTATGGCCTCCCCACTTGTTTATTTCGGTTAATAATAATCTAGTTAGGCATCAATTGGATGGGCAGAATCAAGCCACTATCCCACCCGGAGAGAGTTAATTAATTTGCACTTAGGAGCAGCAGCAGCGGCAGCTGGCGCTTCTCGGAATCGGTGGGCGTGGCAGGGAGCCAGATCTTCCAAAACAATTTGGTGTTGGTCAAGCAGGGAAATGTAGGAGGGTTTAGCTTTAATTTCTAGGCATGATTATGGCTCTTTAACATATTTAAAACGAGTCCAGATTTAAACTCAACTTTAACTAACTTTATCAAGTTAAATAGTTGCATACCAGTCTGTGTTTATGGATAGCCAGCTTGCTGGAACTTTTTATAACTCCCATTTAAATAAATTCTTGGGAAGTTTCATTGGCCTTTACCCTTTTAGTACTGTATAAATATACATTTTTGTCGGTTTTCCTCTCAGTTTGCTGGTTTGATTTTCAATTAGAATTTGCTCGTTTTTAATAAATTTTCCATATCCCGTAAAAAATAATAGGTTTACATAATTCCGCAAAAACTCACACTGAATTTATCGGAGCTCTCTTAATTTACTGCCACAGGATTTTCATAGAAATTCCATTTAACCTGAAGAGCTGATAAAAATACAAATGCAACCTTTTAGTTTGAAATCAAAATGAAAAAGCCAGATTAAAAAATCCGGGAAATGGTGCATCATTTAATGAAATCCTTTGTTTTCAGCTGAAAAGATATCGCCAAGAGTTTCCCTGATTGATATAAATGCAGTTTTTACCCTTTTATCTTACTCCTTACTATTTCCTTTGCTTTCAGGATCCATCAGCAACATTGATGATGCGGAATATCACTGCAACAAGACGCAAGTGCGGAAGGTCATCTCGGGGGTGGTGGGCGCCGCCTCCTCGGTCACATCCATTCAAGTGGCCAATTTATTGCGCTTATTCCGCATTCCTCAGGTGAGTGCCTAGTCCTAAATGCGATCTGTCACGAGTTGAAAGGTCAGCGCAGAGCGGAAGAGTGACTATAGCTTTCTCGTTGAAATTTTCTTTATGCCCGCATCTATTGTAGTTTGTGTGCGCGTTGAACCCCCAAAAGTTGCTAGTATTTTGCAATTAAAATTTCCCAGAAGCCATATGTCAGCCGTTGTAATGGCCGGCGGGGGCTTTCGAGTGGATGGCACTGCCGGACTCTTAAGTGTCGGCACGTGCCACTGAATTAGTGGAAGCCCGAGGGGCAGAGGAAGTCTGGGAAAGTGCAGCACTCGGACTAGGAAAATTGTAGCTAACAAAATTTGGCACTCAATTTATTTTTATACGCCAAACAAAAGCAGTCTTGGGACTAAGACTATTTAAAAATTGTAATGCAAGGGAATCTCTACAAAAATCATTTTTTCCTTCACGATTTCCCAATCAATTTTCGACCAAATTCACTTACCTTTCACCGCTGTTTTCTATATGACTAATGACCTGAGCTTTTAATCTTGTGAAACGGAATCTAATTTTTGTAAGTGCACGCATGAATCACGTCTTTGATCCTGAAGGAGATTGAGTAGCCAGTGCTGCTGCTGCTGGAGCTACGTGAGCCAGAGGCCAAAAGTCGATACGCGACAATAACTAAGTGGCCTGACTGCCAGGTCCTGCTCCTGCTCCAGCTCCAGCTCCATGTGCCATGTACCCTGAATGCCATTAAACGCACACGCAGCGCCAGTGGCAACCAAAAAAGGAGCAGCAGCACCCAGGGCAGTCGTTTTATGCAGGCCCAGGCAACGTCCCAAAAAGAGCTCATAAATCAGCCATAAAGATTTGATTGCATTTCGGCGTGAGCGTGGATGCGTATAAACAAGGCTTTCCAGCAAATATTGTGTGTGTTCTGCAATTGAAATGGCGGTCGACTTGGTTAGAGGAGCTTAGCTGCAGGTTCAACTATATGCCAAAATATCTGTGTAAATGAGAGTAGAAATAAGACATTCTGCTATATTTAATGGATTACAAATAAAGGTTAAATTATCATTTAGTCTTTATTAACTTCAGGGAGCACTGCAAACTAGAAACTTAACAGCCCATGCATTTCAATTAGCTGTCCTTTTCGCCAGTCCTTGGCAGCGAGCCCTGTTCAAGTGAGCAAACACTTGGCCCAGAGCTGTTGGCTAATGCTAATGACACTTAATTAGAAGTCAAGTAGTTCATTAAACAGAAGTGCATGTGCAGGTGGGATTTCCCCCCGGACACGGGGATTTGTCGACTGAAAATCATGCACGGGGGTTAATTTGTGTGTGAAATTGGGTTTTCCGGTCTTAGCCAAGTAACCCCAGTTGGCCTTTGCTGTAGATTCCGCCAAGTAATGCTGCCTTCATATGCTTTCTCAGCATTGTTTGTGTTTCCTGGAAAACACAACTTAAAACTGGGGGAAAATATGAATGCTCAAAGCTGCGTAAGAAGCTTACGAAAGTGTTTGCCAAACAGGGGGCGAAACAGAGTGGCAGAAGAAAAGTGAAAATTAAATTGGCAAAAATTTAAGCAAAAAGTGATTTTTCCACTCTGCATGTCAAGTATGCGATAAAAACAACATACTCGCCACTTTGTGTGTGTGCTGTGTGCACCTTATCGCCCTCAACGTTGCAGCTTTTCCCGCGAAAATATTTGTGCATCATAACATAATCCATCGCCTGCGCTCTTTACCATTTTCTCGCATGGTTTTCTTTTTTACAGGTGTCCTACTTCTCGACCAGCCCCGAGCTAAGCAACAAACAGCGATTCGAGTACTTCTCCCGCACAATTCCCTCGGATCACTACCAGGTGAAGGCCATGGTGGAGATTGTCAAGCGGATGGGCTGGAGCTACGTCTCGATTATCTACGAGGAGAGCAACTATGGCATTAAGGTGGGTGGTCTGTTGGGTAAACATGTGTTTACGAGGTCGTTTACATGTACAGTGATTGGTTTTTATTACGTGGATAGTTATACGTTTATTTTAATGCAAGTTAATGGCTTCTTTTAAGTTCTAAATCAAACTGAAAACTATTTAAGATTTAATTTAACGCTCTTCAATTATTACACCCTCACTTTCAACTGGCACATCCCTCCTTTAAACTTTTGTTGCTCGGAGAGCACAACTATTATTTTCTGTTTATCTTGAGACCCGGCACGCGTACGTACCTGTGCAAAGAGTCTACCTTTGTCGTTCCCCGCAAATGGGTTTTATTGCTCCACTCAAGAGTGCTCTTCCTATTATTGTTGCCGTCCCACCGCGCAGGCCTTCGAGGAGCTGGAGGAGCTGCTGGCACGCCATAACATTTGTATTGCCATCAAGGAGAAGCTCGTGAAGGATTCGGGAGTGGCCGAGGACATCGCGTACGATAATATCGTGCAGAAGCTGCTGACGAAGCCGCGGGCCCGAGGTATGTGTAAGCGGTGGAGAGTTGAGCAAATTGCGAATGCAAGCTGCCAGTTAAAATGCAATTTAAATGAAAATGTCAAAGAAAGGCGCTCGCGAGTGCGAACGGAAAGGCCCTTGGAGTCGGGAGTCATCGCGAGCTGGGACAGTTTTTATTTGCTGGCGGAAATTGCGCAAATTAAATGAAAATATTTAAAACACTCGGCGGCAGGAAATTAAAAAGTTCATTCCCAGGGGGTGCGTGGGGATAGTCGCAATCCAACCGAACAAAGTTTCGTTCAAACAAATTGTTTGCCCATAAATTGAGAGATAGCCGCCGGAGAGTGGCCACCACTGATATGCCAATCCACTGGCACCACAACCCAAAAAAAAAACAGAAATGTGTGCATTTATCATAGCCGAGAGTAAGCCGCACCGAAAACGTTCAATAAAAGTGCGCGAAACACTGAGCTTGGATGCTTTGAGGGACGGGGACAAAACTTTTCTGACATGGCAGAACCAATTAAAAGGGCAGATAGGAACCGACAGGGAAAGGAAAATTAATCAGACCGATTTTTCAAGCTAAAAATTTAAATGGAACCGCCATTGTGCCCGAGCAGCATTGCCTCAATCCACGTCAATCATACGCCCCGTGCGCCCGGGCGAAATAAATAAAAAATAAATGTCAATCAATTTGAATTTAAACTTTTTTTATCCCTCTGTCAGAAGACACTGGCGAATATTAATCAACTGCCAGTTACAGGCGCGTCACTACAGAAAAATACATATTAAAAATAATTACCGCCTAAACCTTTAACGCATACCATTAATCAAGAGTCCTCCGGGGGCATCGGGGCAAGTGCCAATAAAAAGCACACGGGGGCCAGCCAATAACAATTGACTTTTGTCTGGCAAACAATTTTTGATTTACATAAACGCGCCATCAGGAGTCGTAAAGCAGCCCAAGAAAAGGGTTACGTCCCCCTGCGTTCCGCAACCATCATTATTTATTGTGATTTGTGATTTGACGCCGTTTACTGCTCGCTCCCTCGCAACGATTAATCAATTTGACAAAGTATTTTCTTCGGCATCAGTTGTTTAATTTTGCATATCGAGGGTTCGGGTTCGGGCCTGGGTCCGTTTGGGTCTCTGAAAAATGATGCCCCGCCAAGGGATCCGTAACTGCGGCTGGTAACTGGTAACTGGTGACTGGCAACTGGCAACTGCCAACGGGGCCAACTTTACGTTGGCCGGAAACGCCGCACACATGTCACTGTCGGGGGGAGGAAAATGCGGATTTGGTTGGCAAAAGTGCCAAGATGGCAGGAGGGAAGTGTGGTCGGGGCGAGGGCGACATGTTTTTGCTTTTTATCGCAGTTGTGCCAAGCAGAGGCGATTCCTTATTCTCACACTCTGTGTGTGTGTCGAGTCCTGTACCGTTGTAGATCACTTCCTGCACTCGAAACTCTTAAAGTTTGCCTCCTAATCTGCGTAAATATCCGGCAGAGTGTGCTCCAAAATTAAATTTGATAGCCAGAGAGGAATGTCCCGGCTGCCACTCGATAAGTATATACACACATGCCGGGACAAAGAAGCCGCTCAAGTGCAAATCCAAGACAAAGTGAAAATCCAAGGAAAATATCCTTCACTTCATGAGAGTATCGACGAGTTTTCCTGCTGCTGCCGCTGCGGCTGCTGCCTCTGCGTTTGATTAAGTTTCCTTTTACTTTCAAGGAGCCGAGGCAAATCGATAGTAGGACATGCTGAAGGAGCCGGAAAAAATTGTGTGGCCTAAGACAAAGATCCAGGACAGAAGTGTCAAACACAGACTCGGTACGGGTCCTGGAGCAGACTTGGGGAAATTCCGTCAAGAGTCAGGACTTGGCACCGATGTCAACACCAACAAAGGCCCAATTCCCACAGCCTATTCCCCCAGTCTTGGCTTAAATGTCATCCCCTGCAATTAGCCACTGTGTGGAATTTCTCCCTTGAGCAAATTCCGGACTCGGTTGTGCCGCCTCGCCATTGACATTTCCATATTTATTGTGTGGACTTACATGCGGCATTTATTGATTTTTGAAGCCAATTAAAATATGGTTATTGTAAGAAATTGAAGCTGAATGCCTGCGGCAGCCAATCTAAAGTTAGCCACTGTTTCAATGTTTATATGAGAAAAGGTATTGAAGCGCGTAGAAAAGTAATACTTTCTAGCAGTAGTAGCTTTTAAACAGAATATTTTATTCCAAAAGAGACTACGCTTGAGGCTGTTTAAATCCAACATAAATCAGTTTGGGCTAATCGAATAAGTCATACATAAATCAGGGACCTAATTGCATGGGAAAAGAGCGTCACCACCAGGGGATCCTTGAAGCTCAATACCGGCTGTCACCTGCAGCTTGTTTGCATTCAACTTCTTCACCATTTAAGCCGCTTATTTCAGTATTGAGTGCAATTAAAATTAATTTCTGCTTCTTTCCATTCCTTCTCGCGAAATTCCGCGTCGCACAGGGGCCATTATCTTTGGATCGGACCAGGAGGTGCGGCAGGTAATGCGGGCGGTGCGCCGGGCCAATGCAACTGGCTCCTTCTCCTGGATCGGCTCCGACGGCTGGAGTGCCCGCAATCTCGTGTCCGACGACTACGAGCCGGAGGTGAGTGAACTATTTCGTCAGACCCGGTGACGGGGCAGTTCCTGTCGTCCGGAAATTATGAGCCTAAATGGGCGTTTGATTAATGGTCCGGATTTCGGCCACGCACACAGGCACGCCCACGCACTGGGGCGTGACCGTGTGATATGACACCCACAAAAGAGAAACATATTTATAAATGATTGCAAACGGAGTATAACACTTTCGCCGCTTTCCTATGATGAATTATGGCTTAATGGAAATTAATCGTGCGAGTGTGCGGTGTGCCTGTGTGAGTGAGCAGCTAATTAATTTGCCAAGACCCTTCAAAGCCAGAGATGAGCGCGTGTTTGCCCTGTAATGCCACAGCCACAGCGCACTCACGGCCCATCCCTGGCCCCAGCCGTCTAGAGAGCCCCCATTAAGCATACGCCACGTGCGCCCCGGTGTCATCAACAGGTTGAAGGCACGCTCTCTGTGCAGCCGCAGGCGAATCCAGTGCGCGGGTTCGAGGAGTACTTCCTCAGCCTCACGGTGGAGAATAACCAGCGGAATCCATGGTTTGTCGGTAAGTTGTTGCTATTTATAAACCTTTGTCTATTTTTGAAGTATAAGGGGATCAAGTATGGAGATTTGTTGTTCGAAATTATCACAGCAAATCCTGACTTATTTAAAATAATTCATATTTTCCTTACTTATAATAATTTTATAAATCGTTCCCTGATTTAAAACTGCAAGCTTCGGTTTCATGAAGTAAGCTTCTTTTTTTGCTTTAAGTTTAATCTCCTTTTTCTGGCTTTCAGAATTCTGGGAGGATCACTTCCAGTGCAGATATCCTGGCAGCACCAGCACTCCGTACAATAATTACACCAAGCTGTGCACCAAAAAGGAGCGACTTTCGCGACAGAACATGGACTTTGAGGATCAGCTGCAGTTCGTCAGCGATGCGGTCATGGCCTTTGCCTACGCCCTGAGGTGAGTCCATACTAGTTCCTTTAAATAAATAATAAATTATAATGAACTAAAAAGCTTTCTGATAATTTAAAAAAGCATGAATCCCTTCTTCTAAAGAAAATTTAAATATTCCATGAAAATAATTGCGTATTAACGGCCAATTTGAAGCAATTTATTCAAAATCATTGTCCCACGAATGAATTTTAATAAAGGACAATGGAATTTTATTGTTTCGCTTTACTTTATCCCCGCAGGGACATGCACCGGGACCTGTGCGGCGGAGGTCCTTCGCTCTGCGAGGCCATGAAGCCGACCAAGGGCGCCGATTTGCTCAAATATTTGCGGAAAGTGGAGTTCGAGGGTGAGTAGAGAGTAAATCCCGTGGAAATTAACGGGATAACTATGGCGCAGAGTGGGAACACTTCTCGAGTCCTCCTAAAACAGGCTGCCAGAGAAACCGGGCGAGTTCCTTGCCCTCGTTTTGTTCGTTCCTTCAGCTGGCAAGTGTTGTGCAAATAGTTTAAGTGGAAATATCCTGGCAGCCCCGTTCCGGCAAAAGACACACACATCTGCGTGCGGGAGCGAGTGTCCTACAAGGCGCATTGGCCATGCTCTCGAGTGGAAAATTGACTTGCTTGTCGTCGTCATTGAACTCGATTTGAAATTCAATAAATTACACAGAGAGACGGACGGCCGCAGCCACAGGCTTCCTTGCTTCCGGCTGCCTGACGCAGATTGTCAATTTTCTGATAGGGCCAAGCGGCGTCGACTTTGGCAGGCGTGCGAAGCCATAAACCCATTTAACCTCGCCTCCATCAGCTGCAATCCAATTCATTCTGATCCAAACCCATCCGCAGGCCTCAGTGGCGACGAGTTCCGCTTCGACGGCAACGGCGACGGCCCGGCGCGGTACAACATCATCCACTTCAAGCAATCCCAGGCCGGCCAGTACCATTGGGTCAAGGTGGGCGAGTACACCGAGGGCGAGCTGCGCCTCAACATGTCGGGTAAGCACTGGACACCTCCTCAGCCTACCAGACCCCGACTGATTCCCATCCCCCCGTCAGAGGTGAAGTTCAAGCGACTGAGTCCTAAGCCGCCCGAGTCCGTCTGCAGCCTGCCCTGCGAGCTGGGCCAGGCCAAGAAGTACGTCGAGGGCGAGAGCTGTTGCTGGCACTGCTTTAACTGCACAACCTATCAAGTAAGTGAACGCTTCCCGCCAACTCAGCTGGGCCCGCAATTTATACGCCGACGAGATTGAAATGTTGCGCTGTTCCGCTCCGATCCTCCCCGCTCCTTTCCCGGATAATGGAGACTAAGAGTGAAAAACAATTAACTCGTCCGGCCTGAAAGGGGCTGCAATTGAGTTGCAAAGGCGCGCGCCAGGCCCTCCACTCACCAAGTGCTCCTCTTTGTGCCGCGTGTCCATTGCAGATCCGACACCCCGATGACGAGACCCACTGCGAGCTGTGCAAGATGGGGACGCTGCCCGATGCCCACAAGCAGTACTGCCGCCCCATTCCGGAGATATATCTGCGTCCGGAGTCCGCCTGGGCCATTGGAGCGATGGCGTTTAGCGCGACCGGCATTCTGGTAACGCTCTTTGTGATGGGCGTGTTTGTCAGGTGAGCACAGGGGGGAAATAATGGAATTTATATTTAAATACAAGGGTAAAAAAGGAAGGAATCTGGAGGAATGCGACCCCACGGATACCCTGCATAGCAAGCACCAGTTGCTTGAAGATTCTACTCTCAATTAATGCCTTAAAATCTCAAGTAACTCAACTTGGGCAACAAAACCCTTGAATATGTTCCGTAATTTATCTCTGATATTTTTCGACCTTAAGCTTTCAACTCTTGTAACTAGTTTGTACCTTTGAAATCCCGGTTTTTCTCGACTTATCCATTGGCACGATAAAGTTTGTTTGTGTCGTTTATATGGCGCAGCAATTAAAAACTTTTCCCCCGGCCCCAGCTGCTAACTTTGCCACAAAATGTACAAGCAGATACGTAAAAATATGTTCTAATTGGTGCAAGAGATTCAACTGGTTACGAGTTTCCAACTTCAGTTATGGTGTTTCTCTTCCCTGCCAGGCACAACGACACGCCCATCGTGCGGGCCTCGGGCCGGGAGCTGAGCTACATCCTGCTGGCGGGCATTTTCATGTGCTACGGCGTCACCTTTGCCCTGGTCCTGAAGCCCACGAACATAGTGTGCGCCATTCAGCGGTAAGTGTGCAAATTGCAGAGGTGTTGCCGGATTTTACACCGTTTTTGGCTGTTTACAGGTTCGGCGTGGGCTTCTGCTTCACGGTCGTCTATGCGGCCCTGTTGACCAAAACGAACCGGATTGCGCGCATCTTCAAAGCGGGCAAACAGTCCGCCAAGCGACCCTCGTTCATCAGTCCCAAGTCCCAGCTGGTAATCTGTACGTGCCTGGTCAGTGTGCAGGTGAGTGTGGCTGTCGGTGGGGCTCCGCCAGGATGCGGAGGCGGATGCGGGATGTAGCCACCGCTAACAACGTCGTATCAACTCTCACTCCCTCTCCACTCCAGATACTCATCAACGGCGTTTGGATGGTAATTGCACCATCACATGCCATGCATCATTATCCCACACGCGAGGATAACCTGCTCGTCTGCGACTCCTACATCGACGCCTCCTACATGATTGCGTTCTCCTACCCGATATTCCTGATTCTAATTTGCACGGTCTACGCGGTGCTCACGCGAAAGATTCCCGAGGCCTTCAACGAATCGAAGCATATTGGTGGGTACACTTTGCCACTAATTAAAATGATTACTTTATTGCGAATATATGGGCGTGTACCTGCAGAGCTGTATTGGTAAAGGAAGTACTTACTTTGATAGAGTGAAAGGCCAGGCTATATATATTAAAAATGATTGCTTTTTTGCTCTACGAAATTCCTATAAAATATTCAGTATCATTCATATCAGCATTTTTGCAAACAATCAATGCCGCATCGCAATTCATAACACCTTAATTAATTCACTTATGCGGACACCAAATTGAGGGAAAAATATACATTTATTTATGATTTTGCTCAATTAAATGCTTTATAAATTCGTGGCTGATAGGCTAGAGGTGGAATTTGAATAACATTTTCGACATATGTGGATATATATCTAGAGCTTACAGACATATTTAAGCAATGTTGTATTTGATCTCATTGCAGGCTTCACCATGTACACGACCTGTGTGATTTGGCTGGCCTTTGTGCCGCTCTACTTCGGCACCGCCAACCATGTGCCGCTCCGTATCACCAGCATGTCGGTGACCATCAGCTTGTCCGCCAGCGTGACCATCGCCTGCCTCTTTTCCCCCAAGGTGAGTTTGCTTAATTGTGAAGCGGGAGCCAGAGTCCGACTCGGAGTGGGAGTGCCCGAGGATGGCTCCGCCAATTGATTGCCAGACGGGCCATCGGTAATTGCGTTATGCATTAATTATTGCGTATTTTACTGGCGCCACGTTAAATGATTTTGGGTGCAGCACGCAGCCAGTGCCACTGCCACTGGCCATTGGCCATTTTCGTTCCGCCTTATTCGCTCCGGATGCGAAGACGAGTGGTTCATTAAAATGCAATAAGGCGGTAGACGTCGGGGATGCCGGCGCGAAGGGGTTTTTAATTCAGCTGCCGGATTCATAATTTGCGATGTGTTGCCAGCCATTTTGTTTTTTAACGTTCTCCGGCAACTTGCCCGGGGTGCTTCTGGGTCCTTTGCTATTTTATTATGTTTAATCGGGAGAAAGTTGAAATGTCAACAAGCCAAGTCCTCGGAGCAAGCTGCTCGAAAGCTCCGCTGACCCTGGGACCTCGTCCTGCGGGGCTGCTGGTTTTCTGTGTTTTTATGTGTTCATCCCCAGCTCCGTTGCGGCCATATTTTTTAATACCCTTCGTTATTAGCCATTAAGTCGCAGGCAAACTGCAAGCCAAGCCAAATATCGACAGTTGGCAGTGCGTGGAGCGAAGGATGCAGCAGAAGGGAGTTTCCGGACGGATTTCAACTGCCAAACTCAGCAGCTTATCCTTGCATCCTGCCATGTTTGCGTTCCTTAGTTGAGAATGTTTACGCGGGAGTTTTCCCAGCACTAAAGTGATACATCTAGGAAGTTGCATTTATTTAACAATAAAGAGAAGCAAGAGAAATGGGTAAATCAGACCGAAACCCGATTACAAATTGAGCCCACACAATTGTACCCATCATAGTCATGGCTCCTGGAAACCCACTTAAATGGTTACATTTTATGGGTCTGTTCTTTCTGCATATTCCGGGCACAAAGGGGCAGAGAGAGACCCGAGGTGGAGGGCACGGAACCATAAACACTCGGCACAGGTGCTATTATTAAATGTCAGAGCATAAAATACTTCTTGGGCCACTGGCTGGCTAACCGGGCCAACTGTCCGCTATCAGATGTCACCTAATGCACGGTTACAGTAACACACACACAACACGAGACTACAACACACACTACACACACTCCCCCACGACTCGGGCCATAAAAATGCAATTTACAATCGCAGGCACTGGGGCAAAAGGCGAAATAAAACAGAAGAAAGTGGAAAGGTGGCATGCCGCAAAGCGACTGGGGATCACTGGACTAAAAGCCAACAAACTAAAGCCCGGCCGTAAAGGTGCCAACTGGGCGGGCCACGCCCGCTTCCGGCGGAACAAAGGCGCACCGGACTGGTAAGCAATTTCGACTTCCGACTGCCATTCGCCCATGCCTTGTCCGGCTGCGCCTCAGTTTGTTTTCCCACTTCCCCCGTTTGTTTGCGGCACATACGAGGGGGGAAACAAGAAAACAATAACAAATGGCGTCCAAATGGCAGCCAAACAATGTCAAAGCACGGCGGAAATGGCCGTACGCCGTACAGCCGTACAGTCTACGTAACCCAACGCAGCGTAACGCAATTGGGAACGTAACGTAGCGGGCACTGCAAGAAATTAGTAGAGATATGTACTTATTGTTTGGCTTACTCTTAGAGAAACTCATGGTTAAGAGTATTTCATATTTAATATTTAATTTGAATCTGATTTGACTTTGATTTGAATTGTATTTGAATTTGATTTGAATTTGATTTGAATTTGATTTGAATTTTATTTGAATTTTATTTGAATTTTATTTGAATTTGATTTGAATTTGATTTGAATTTGATTTGAATTTGATTTGAATTTGATTTGAATTTGATTTGAATTTGATTTGAATTTGATTTGAATTTGATTTGAATTTGATTTGAATTTGATTTGAATTTGATTTGAATTTGATTTGAATTTGATTTGAATTTGATTTGAATTTGATTTGAATTTGATTTGAATTTGATTTGAATTTGATTTGAATTTGATTTGAATTTGATTTGAATTTGATTTGAATTTGATTTGAATTTGATTTGAATTTGATTTGAATTTGATTTGAATTTGATTTGAATTTGATTTGAATTTGATTTGAATTTTATTTGAATTTTATTTGAATTTTGTTTGAATTGTATTTAAATTTTATTCAAATTTGAATTGAATTCTCTAAGAATTTCTTTCTGTGCCTGCGTTTGACTCAAGTCGTTGGCCTCTGTTTGTCCCACAATTACTGCTGGTAAGCGAAACGGGAAATGGGTAATGACACTTGGACTGGGATTGGAATTGGAATTGAGTCCTGGCACTGGGCGTGGCCGATGCCAGTGGGCGGCGGCAGGTCACGCACTGAGCTCTAATAAAAGCCACGAGTAAGAGCCAGAGATAAGAGCAAGGAGACTGGGAAATTAGATATCGCTCCCAAACCGCCATTGCTTACACTGGGTGGTATGATTAATGCCTGATAGCACATCAACTCCTGGGTCGATCGGAAAATTAACGTAATTGGAAGCACACTGATTTTCCCACTCGAACGCACGTCCGTGTCTTTGCAGTTGTACATAATACTCATACGCCCCGAGCGCAACGTGCGCCAGAGCATGATGCCGCCGCGCTATGGCAACATGCACCGCACCGCTGGAACAGGTCCCTCCTCGATGATGGCCGCCGCCGTGGTGACCGCTGCCACATGTGCCCAGGAGGAGAAGATCCAGAAGCATATCACGCCCACAAACACGGGTAAGCAGTTCGTGGGGGGTTGTTGCCAGGGATACCTGGTCATGAGAGTTCATCATCATTATTTGTCACTTTAATCTTTTAAATTCGTACACCATCCGTACGAGTATTCAAGACATATTTTATGTAGGTTTACTATTCGGAATGAAAACCACTATTCCCTTCTGCACAAATCTTACAGAGCACACGCTCAAGACGAAAAAACTGTGCGAAATGGCCACGCAGACGATTTCCAGCATTATCACGTCGCTGGACATTAACGCATACAACCAGATACCATATGCCGATCAATATGTGCCAAACAATGCCACAACGGCCACGACCACGCCCACGGACAAGAACAGTGGCAACGGCAATAGCAACAGCAATGGCAGTAACAATAGCAATAGCAATGGCAACGGCAACACCAACACCAACGGCAATAGCAATGGATGTGGCGACGAGGTTGCGGAGCAAGTGGTGGCCAACAACAACAAAATCAATCAGAGGCAACATGGCCAGGCGGTGGTGGGTTTCGCCCTTGCACCAACAACGGCTAACAATCACATAAGCGGCCCGACAGCAATAGGCGTTGCAACAACAGCGACGGCGACGGCCACTGGCGAGGCACCAGCAGCTGCAAATACAACGGTAGCTGCAACGGGGGGCGATGTCGCCGAAACCGCATCCCTGGGAGCCAACACTGGGCCGCATGTCGGCGCGAGTGGAAACGGAGGGCAGCGACCGCCGGTTCTGCAAACCAACTTATAGCTAAACGCACAGCAATTGCAGCAGCAGTTGCTGAAGGAGCAACAGCGACAGCAGGCCGAGTTGCAGCAGCAGCCTGCCACACAAAGCTCTTCCAGCGACGCAGGCAGCACGGGCAGCGGAAGTGCCACCAAGAAGCGAGCGGCCATTCCGGTTTAGGCTGCCATGGGGAGTGAACTTCCCCAAAGAATACGTAAGTAAAAGCAAGCAAGGAGATGTTCCAGGGGTCGACGAACGGTTGTCACAGGAATATCTCCCAACCCCATCAAGTTTGAAGCCATTTGTTAAGACTTTCCATTAAGTGTTTCCTCGGCTTAACAGTAAATAATACAATATTTGTAAGTAAATAAATGCTGTGGCATCTTGAAGCAGCTTGTGGGAATGCACATTTCAATGATCCTTGTAAATTGAAGACCCTTGAGCGGTAAGCAGGCACGAGTGAACTGAATTTGTAGAGCCCAGAGAAATATGTATTTGCATATGTATATGCATTTTTTCGTAATTCTTCCCAAGTACGATTAAATACGAGTGTAAGCATTGAAACCAGAGATATGTATATGTCAAACTTGTCATCCCTTTGAAACCTATCAGTAAGCGTTTAACTCTTAAGCTTGTCTAGTTCTCTAAGCGTTGTTTCAAAACAGTTCCGAACGAAACAAAAAAATGCAAAAAATGTGATATAATTTCAAAAATGTGTTTTCTACAACCAGAGCGACTAGCGAACTATCTGAATAGTGTGAAATTACGTAGCATAAGCCAGGCAAACGCTGTACAGTGAGCACCGGGGGAGGAGCGAGTTTTTTGCGAGGGCGCAATTATGTTGCAAAAGGGCTGGGAGGCTGGGAAGCTGGGAAGCTGGGGAGCAGCCCCTCTGCAACATAGCGGCAAGTCGAGTCGACGAATCCAGCTAGTAGGTAGAACAATTACAATTGCATTTATTGTGTTGTTTGAGCCCATCAACATGGTAGATTTAATTGTTGTCCCACTGAGTTGTACATACCCTACGGAAGTCGTAGTTATAACCTTGATGTGAGTACGGATTAATGTTAATTGTGTGCCGCTTACCACCACTCGATATGTAAGCCGCGTAGTTAAATATTTGTTATAGAGCGCAAGTAATGTCTAGCCAAATCCTGGGTACAAAACTAGCGAAATATATTCGTTTTCCGTGTCTGTGTGTTAAGTGTAAATACTCGTTAAAGGGCCCCACGAGGCATCCGAAATATTTCAGATAATTACTCGATGTATAGCTATTAATACTATTGACAAACAATACGCTAAATGTTATTTGGCAGCATATATGTATATTTACGAATAAAGACGAATATCGAGAAACTCCAATCGAAACGTTTACGGGTCTGGATATATGTACAATCTCGAGGTAAGAACCAAGGCTTCGGCGGGCTGCAGAGTGAGGTTACCGTACCAAACCCTATTTGGGGGAAACACAATTAATCTTCACGGCTCCATATGGGGGATGTCACTACCACTTACCCCACTGTTTTGTCGGATCCCAGACTCTTGATGATCAGCCTATAAACGGTGCGATCCGAGTCAAGGTCAGGCAGGTACACGCTCTCCTCCACCGAGCCAAAGTTTATGGCCAGCACATATTTGGCTTCGTCGGCGTACTTGCTGTGAAGGTAAGATACATTACATATTATATCCCAATATCTCACTCCTTACTCACCGCTGAACCACAAAGATATCCTCCGCCAGCACCCAATACTTGGTGGATCCGTTCTGCAGGGTGATGGATGATTTTCGCAGGGCCACCAGTTCCTTGTAAATCTTCAGGTGAGATTCCTCTGCCGCCAACTCCGTTTCCACGTTCACGGTCTTGTAGTCAGCTGCCAGTGGCAGCCACGTGGTGGACCCATTGGTGAAGCCTGCATTCGCCCCCGAAGTCCACTGGAACGGAGTCCGCTCCGGGTCCCTGGTGTACTGCTCGTAGATGTCTGGGTTCGAGTTGCAGCCCCACGGATCGACGGTGTCCTCCCAGCTGATCTCGCCGTCGGTCATGCCGATCTCCTCGCCCTGGTAGGTGACACTGACGCCCGGCAGGATCATCACCAGCATGTTCATGGCATCGATGTACTCCTTGCCATACCGACTGGCAGCCCTGCGCTTGTCGTGGTTACCTAGCTGGAATTTCAGGGGGATTAGCGCCTCGGGTTGTCAGCTTTCTGCTGCTCCAACTCACCACCCAATTGGGCGTGCGACCTGCCGGCATATTCTTAAGCCACAAATCGATCGCCTCCTTGACGTGGCCGGCACTCAGACCCTTCTCCTCCATCACTGTGATTAGGTTGAAGTTGAAGGGCAGGTGGGCTCCCTCCCTGCTCCGATTGCCGTAGAACTGCATGGTGAACCAGGCGGGAGCGTACGTCTCTATCAGCAGAACACTCGAGTCTCCGCCGTAGATGCGCTGATAATCGTCCAGCACAGTGCGCCACTGGTAGACCATGTCGATGGTCTCCGGCTGATTCTCGATGTACTTCACGGTCAGGTAATTGCGATCTTCTGCGTCCTCGGTGGCCCCGCTCACGACCTCGTCGGGATACTGGCCCTCGGCATCCGGCAGGACCTCGAAGAGCGGCGGCAGGGCGTCGCATCGGAAGCCGGACACTCCCTCCTTCAGCCAGTAGCGCAGCACCCGCTTCATCTGCTCCACCACGGCGGGATTCCGGTAGTTGAGATCCGGCTGCTGCACGGCGAACTGGTGGAGGTAGTACTGCTGCCGCACCTCGTTCCACTCCCAGGCACTGCCCCGGAAGTACTGCAGCCAGTTAGTGGGCGGCTCCCTCTCGCCAGTAGTTGCGTTCACCTTCCCGTCGTGCCACACGTAGTAGTCCTCGTAGCCCCTCTCGCGAGCCACCGACTTCTTGAACCACACACTCTCATTGCTCGAGTGGTTGGGAACAAAGTCCAGAATAATCTTCAGGTCCAACTCTTTGGCTCGCTTGATCAGGGCCCTAAAGTCCTCAAGGGTTCCGTACTCTGGCTGGATGTCGAAGAAGTCGGATATGTCGTAGCCAAAGTCCACCATGGGCGAGGTGAAAATGGGCGACAGCCAGGCAGCGGTGACGCCCAGATCTTTGAGGTACTCCAGCTTGCTGGTGATGCCGTTCAGGTCTCCGATGCCGTCGCCATCGGAGTCCATGAAGGAGCGAGGGTAGATCTGGTAGAACTGGGCATACTGCCACCAGTCCTTCTTAGTTGCGGCGGAGGAGGTCTCACCTGGGCCGATGGCGAATAGCAGAAGTGTGAGAAGCGCTGCGAGCTCCATTGTCGCTCTTTAGAAATCCAAAGTGTTATGAGCGAACCACCGGGAATTGATTGTGGCTTTATACGCCTTCCGCTTTATCTGCTTGATAAGGCTGATAAGCTCTGCTCAGGTGAGTAAATCAAAAGTAGGGCAATCAAATCGCGTTGCCCGGAAAGATATAGGAAAAGTTCTCACATGAAGTGTCTGCTCGAGTGTTTTGGCAAGTGAGTCAACTCGATGCCCGTTTATCATTTAAGCCCCCGTAATCCAGCAATTGCAGGCTGATTGAAAGCCTATAAAAGCAGCAGCACTAGGTAATTGTAATCAAATTTCGAAAATGCAGAGAACACTGATAAATCGTGTGGGTGTCCTGGCCCTCTGGCTGGTTATCCTGGCCCAGCCCTGCTGGCCTTGTGGGACCACGACTTCGGCCACAGCCACAAAAGACTGGTGGCAGAATGCCCAGTTCTACCAGATCTACCCAAGATCCTTCATGGACTCCGATGGCGACGGCATCGGTGACCTGAACGGCATCACCAGCAAGCTGGAGTACCTCAAAGATCTGGGCGTCACCGCTGCCTGGCTATCGCCCATTTTCACCTCGCCCATGGTGGACTTTGGCTACGACATATCCGACTTCTTCGACATCCAGCCGGAGTACGGAACCCTAGATGACTTCAAGGCTCTCATAAAGCGAGCCAAGGAGCTGGACCTGAAAATCATCCTGGACTTTGTGCCCAACCACTCGAGCAATGAAAGCATCTGGTTCAAGAAGTCGGTGGCTCGCGAGAAGGGTTACGAGGACTACTACGTGTGGCACGATGGGAAGGTAAATTCCGCGACTGGAGCCAGGGAGCCTCCGTCTAACTGGCTGCAGGCCTTCCGGGGCAGTGCCTGGGAGTGGAACGAGGTGCGGCAGCAGTACTACCTCCACCAGTTTGCCGTGCAGCAGGCCGATCTTAACTATCGGAATCCCGCCGTGGTGGAGCAAATGAAGCGGGTGCTGCGCTACTGGCTGGATCTTGGAGTCGCCGGCTTCCGATGCGACGCGGTGCCCGTGCTCTTCGAGATCGAGACGGATGCTAATGGTCAGTATGCGGATGAGGAGGTAAGCGGTCTGACGAACGACACAGAGGCCAGGAACTACTTGAAGAGCGATCTGATCGAGAACCGTCAGGAAACCATCGACATGGCCTACCAGTGGCGCGTCGTGATGGATGACTATCAGCGCATCCACGGCGGCGACACGAGAGTCCTGCTCATTGAGACCTACGCACCGCCCGCCTACACGATGCAGTTCTATGGCAATCGGAGTGTCGAGGGAGCCCACCTGCCCTTCAACTTCAACCTGATCACCGTGCCGGCCAGCGAGGGATTCTCGGCGAGCTCCGTCAAGTTGTCGGTGGACAACTGGCTGAACAATCTTCCCTCTGGTCGCACTGCCAACTGGGTGATAGGGAACCACGATCAGCGGCGGGCGGCCAGTCGGTATGGAGCGGCCAATGCAGATGCCATGAACATGCTGGTGATGATCCTGCCAGGTGCCAGTGTTACCTACCAGGGCGAGGAGTTGGGCATGACCGATGGCGAGATTAGCTGGGAGGACACCCAGGATCCAGCGGCCTGCAACTCCAACTCGCAGATCTACGAGCAGTTCACCCGCGATCCCTCTCGCACGCCCTTCCAGTGGACGAGTGACACAAATGCAGGATTCTCCACAGCAGCCAAGACGTGGCTACCTTTAGCGGCAGACTATCAAACGGTGAATGTGGAAACGGAGACTGCGGCCGAGCGATCCCATTTGAAGATTTACAAGTCGCTGGTGGAGCTGAGAAAGTCGTCGGTGACTCTACAAAATGGTTCCACGAAATATGCGGTGATTAGTGACAATGTATTCGTGGTAAAGCGGTGAGTAAAACTTATGCATTTTGTATACCTTAAGACCTCACCCACTGGGTAAATAAGATATCGATAAACGGAATTCTGACAACTACTGTGAAAGAGCCTCCTAACTTATTACCTTTCCAGTTACCTCTCCGGCTCGCAGACCATTATTTACGTGGCCAACCTGGCCAGCAGGGGTGTCACCGTGAACCTGTACGACTTCGACCACAGCCTGCCCACGCACCTGACGCTCCTCGTGCGCAGCCTGCAGTCCGCAAAATCTGAAGGGTGAGTGGACTTCCGGAACGCGACAATGTGGGACAGTATTGAACATGCCTTGGCTATCCTTTCAGCTCCCTGTTCGAGGTCACCGGTCTCAGTCTGGCGGCCGGCGAGGCCTTGGTGCTGAGCGCTTCCTGATTCGATTGGACATCCTTGTACATGGCGCACTTGAAAAACACACCGACCCGGGCCACTCAATCGGCATTTATCTCCGGCTCAAAGCAAATATGCCGCGGCTTGCATAAATAAATAAATAAGCAAAGAACCAGACAAACAAACCACTCCACCCCGGGTACGCCACACATATCCTGAGCCCCCAGATAAGCTCGAGTGCCCGAGTACGTTCTCTTTTAATTCCCGGTTCGGCGGCGACGGGGTTCGCCATTTAAAGTGTTTACACACAAATTAAAGTCAAGCACAAGTCCCTGCCCCGCCCCCTGTTCGTTCGACTTGTGTTCGCTTGGTAAGTATTTCGTGTTTTATACTCGGAGGAAGGACCCCCAAGAGTATGTGTGTGTTTTACACAATGTAAATACAGACGACGGCCAGGGACTAGGCCTATAAAGCAGCAGCAGCGGCAGCGGCAGCCGGAGCAGGGTCCCCCAGCATCGCGGACTCTTTGAAGTCGAAACCGTCGAGAGGGGGGCTTGATGAGTTCACGCAGATAGCTCCGGCAATTTTCCCGGCGAGATTTATTAGCAATCTTGGAAATTTCTGAGGCAACCCTGCAGTATTTATTCTCTGTCCCCCCAAAAGAGGGCAGCTGAAAGCAGAACTTCAATTGCGTTATAAATAATTAAATTGCGTTTACACATGGTAATTGGCAGACGCCTGCGATACCCCGCATCGAGTATACGCCCCGGTTGCCAGAAGCAAGGATTTTTGGCTTATAGAAACTTGTCTCACCGCACACACACACACACACATTCGAGCTATTGCGGCCAGCCTGAGTTGGGTCTATGGGTTCCCTACCAGATCCCTTCAGACCTACTGAAATAACAATTCCGTTAACGCTCTCTGAAGTCGAGTAATTACCTGACTCGAGTGGATTTCACGTACGATTAGTTTGAGAACAATAAACAGATTGAAATTCGAAGGGCGCCCCGTCTGCCTTAAAATCTTTACAAATTATTTTCTCCTTTTAAATAATCTCAGGCTCCTTGCAGTTCGATTTGTTCGGCTGTGGCTTTGTCGGCCCTGAAAAATTAGCAGTCTGCGCCGGCCGGGCCACAAAAATGAATAAAATGGAATCGTGTAAATGGCTGCGTGACCCGTCAGGCCCATTAAAAAGGTCACAGACACGGCTCCAGTTCCAGTTCCAGCTTCAGCTCCGGCCACTTTACCCTTGCGCACGTGACCAGACACCCTAAAAAAAACACAACAAGAGAGGAAAAAGAAATGCGTATGGAATTGTGGATGGATGATTGTGGAAAATGAAAACCGCAGAGCAGGACAGGACAGACGGCGGCCCAGTGCCACCTGATCGCAGAGCCTTCCCTCTGCCTTTTGTGCATTTCATTTTCGAGCAGATAATGAAGTTAATTTCCCAGAGAGGGACAGGGGAATAAGGCGCCCAAATGATTACATTTAAGATGATTTTCGCAGATTTACGTAGTTCGGACAAAAGTTTTCTCCCCTTCCGATTGGAAAACTTTTAAAACGCATTAAGCCGCCGTAATCTGCAGGGGTTTCGAGCTCCAGAGAGCCGGAAGCGAGCAGCCCGGCACATCCTTGCACATTTAGTTAACGAATTCGTGTTCCCCGACACCGTTTGCATATTAATATGGCGAGCCCAATATTTGAGTTTGATTTCAGGCCACTCTTAACGAGCTGCGATCACCACCGGTGGCGGCACGTGCCAGCCGGCCAGGTGAGTCCCGGGCCAGAGAGTCCATCTAATCGCTGGCCGCTCATTAATTGCACCGCAAACACAGCTCATAACTGGCATCCAACGGGTTGCCGAGGTGGAGCCTGGCCAGCAGGCGCTCATTTGAATGACGCTCACGTAGGTGATGTTTCGGTGTTTCGGGGTTGGTGATGATTTCGGGTCCATTGGGGGCAAAGTTGACAACTGATGCCGCAAAGGGCCCCGGCCGATGACAGACCAATTGTCGCCGATGTGATGAACTGCGCCCAGATTCGCACGATGATGGAGCACAGTCTGGCTTCAACGTAACTTAACAGAGTGGAACGGCTTTAAAGGCCTCACTTACCGGGTTAGTTTTGGGTGTGGGACAGCCAAAAATAGAAGTCAAGGTGAAAATTCATCATAATTTCACTTCATTTTTTATGAGTAAATTAAAAAAGCAACCAGGGTGCTTTTCTCTGCGGCTGTCTCGCCTGTCAAGTGCGACAACTACAACCACATCCCATCCTCCCTGGCGTAGCACTCCCACGCACACTCACGCACCCTTACGGGGCGCCTCATTTCCGAGACACCTTCTGCGGTCCTTCGTCCTTTTTGTGTGGCAGGCAACGCTGCGTATGCGTGATTTGTGTGTCTTATCAATCACGTCTAATGGAATTTCTTTTGCCCCTGCCCCATCCTCGCTGGCTGGGAGACTGCGCTGACTCTTGAACCAGGACAAAGTTCCCTAATAATTTATAATAAGTTGGCCCAGCACGCGACCTTAAAATTGAAAAGTTTTCCAATGTCGTTCGCCCCAATGACTTATACGGCCATATAACGGGCCGTCCCATCGATGTACTTTATGTGTGTTACGTGTATTATTCTTGTCGAACTTATGATTATGTAAACTCTAGACAGACTCCAAAATCAGGGCCGCATACGGCTCCAAGGACAGGTTGCTCAGGGTGACGGCGTCCCTGCGAGCGTGAGAAGGTAACTTGTCAATAAAGTATTTAATTTTTGGCCTTAAGAGCGAATCTACTTACCCAACGGTGGCCTTGGCCAGCGGATTCAGCAGCTTGATCTTGTAGTTGCCGGTGGCGTAGAGGGCACTCGCCACATCCACTCCAGAGACAGCGGTGTCCAGCACGTTGGCTACCAGCACGTAGGTGCTCTCTCCACTCAGAGATCTCTTGATGGCCACCACATTGTTGCCCACATTCGCATATCGAGTGGCGCCCAGCTGCAGGGTCTTCAGCTTGCGCAGCTCCACCAGTTGCTTGTAGAGGCTCAGGTGACTGGGACTCGTGGCATTCTCGGTCTTCACATTCACGGTCACATAGTTGGGGTTGATGGGCAGCCAGGTGGTGGCGTTGCTAGAGAACCCAGCGTTGGCCTCGTCGCTCCACTGGAAGGGAGTCCTAGCAGGATCCCTGGTGAACTGCTCGTAGATCTCAGAGTTTGAGTTACAGGCCGCCGGATCGCGACTGTCCTCCCAGCTGATGTCCAGATCGGTCATGCCCAGCTCCTCGCCCTGGTAGGTTACACTCACGCCTGGCAGGAACATCTGCAGCATGTTCATCAGGTCGATGCGGTTCTCTCCATAGCGACTGCCCACTCGCCGCTGGTCATGATTGCCCATCTGTACACCACATCCAATTAGTTTATAAAAAGGATTTGAGGATTAACTAGAGTGTCTTAATCTGCTTGAGGGGGTACTTACCACCCAGTTGGCTGTCTGTCCGGCGGGCATCTGTGTCAGCCAGCTGTTGATAATCTTCACGAATCCCACCGCGTTCAGCTGAGTGTTGTTCTTGTCCCCATTGCCGCCCACGATGAACTGGAAGTTGAAGGGGATCTGGGCGCCCTTGGTGGTGCGGTTGCCATAGAACTGCATCACGTAGTCCAGACCCGAGTAAGTCTCCACCATGATTACTCTCGTGTCGCCACCGTGAATCCTCTGGTAGTCATCCAGCAGGGTCCTCCACTGGTACACCATTTCCACGGTCTCGCGCAGGTCTTGGGTGTAGATGTGCTTCAGGTAGGAGGAGTCATCGGGATCGTTTGTGTACCCGCTCAGGGGTTCATCCGGGTAGCGACCATCGGCGTCTGGCAGTACCTCGAAGCACCAGGGCACGGCGTCCATCCGGAAACCAGCCACTCCGCGGTCCAGCCAGTAGGTCAGCACTCGCTTCATCTGCGCAACCACGGCGGGATTGCGGTAGTTGAGATCGGGCTGCTTGACGGCGAACTGGTGGAGGTAGTACTGCTGCCGCACCTCGTTCCACTCCCAGGCACTGCCCCGGAAGGCCTGCAGCCAGTTCGAGGGCGGCTCCCTCTCCCCAGTGGAGGCGTTGACGTAGCCGTCGTGCCACATGTAGTAGTCCTCGTAGCCCTTCTCCCGATTCACGGACTTGGTGAACCAGACATTCTCGTCGCTCGAGTGGTTGGGCACAAAGTCCAGGATGATCTTAATGTTTCGCTTGTTGGCCTCGGCGATCAGCTCGTCGAAGTCGGACAGTGTTCCGTACTCGGCTTGGATGTCGAAGAAGTCTGAGATATCGTAGCCAAAGTCCGCCATGGGCGAGGTGTAGATGGGCGACAGCCAAGTGGCCGTCACTCCGATCTCCTTCAGGTAATCCAGCTTGGAGATAATGCCCTGAATGTCGCCAATGCCATCTCCATTGGAGTCCTTGAAGGAGCGCGGATAAATCTGGTAGAACTGCGCCACCTGCCACCAGTCTCGAGTAGTGTCCGTCGAGGTGGAAGCCCTCTCAAGGAGGTCTGGATCCACAACTCCCGCTCGCCCAAGGGCACAGTGCAGGCCGAGAGCGAGTATCGCCGCTATTAAATTATTCAGACACGCCATGACCGACTGACCACCCAGCCGGTGGAAACCCCCTTTTATAGCCCGCCTCCCAGAGATCTCTCCAGCGATAAGTTCGAGTGCTATGACTGCCTTTATTTTCCGCTAATAACTAGGGTGGGAACTCAACGACTGCTCAGATAGAGCGCCACTTGAGCCAGCCAAAGATAAACACCGAGAACGGGAAGCGAGCGGAGCTCTCCGTTGGTGGCGTAACCGTAATAGGATGAGGTAGCCTCCAGGATCAGCGAGTCCTTGGGCTGCAGCTGCACCGAGGTAGAGTTAATGAGATCGCTGCAAAATGAAAAAAGTTAGATCAACCTTTATAGACTTCGAAGGGCGAGCAACCTACCCCACTTTGACCTGAGATCGCTCCGTGACCAGCACAACCCTGAACTGAGGCGGCAAGTCCTTGAAAGTCTGCTGTAGATTGATAGTCTCCACTCCATCGTATATGTTCATCAAGGTCAGCAGGGTTAACTCATGCGCAAGGGAACTGAAAGAAACTCGGGTTTTATTATCTTTAAGTTTGTTTATATTGTTTCACAGCTCACCGTTTCACTGCCAGCACTGCATCGCTGAGGGCCTTCACTTGGGTGTCACCCCGCTGGAGGGTCCGAGACTGTCGCCTCAATTGCCACAGCTGCTTGAAGACATTCAGGTGGCTCAGAGGCTTCTGGCGCTCCAGCTCCACATTGACCTGCTTGAAGTCCTGGGCTATGGGCAGCCAGGTCTTGCTGGCATTGCTGAAGCCGGCGTCCTGGGCGTCGCTCCACTGGAAGGGCGTGCGCTCCGGATCGCGGGAGAACTGCTCATAGATACTCGGATTGGTGTTGCAGGCAGAGGGATCCACGGTGTCCTTCCACGAGATCCACACATTGGTCATGCCCAGCTCCTCGCCCTGGTAGGTTACACTGGCACCGGGCAGAGTGCTGGTGAGCATGTTCAGCATATCCACACGATCTGTGCCCAAGCGGGAGCCAACTCGGGGTTTGTCGTGGTTTCCAAGCTTTTAAAATAAATTCAAGAGTACTTATAGGAATAAAATCTAGAGACAAATGATTACAAATTAATGAGCAATAATATGTTATATAATCTATACAATAATGTTTATACTTTTAAATGTTTTCCCTATTTCTGCAGTTTCTTGCTGAAAGTAATCCCTAATGAGCTTAAATTGCGAAATCACAAAATTCACACAATTGAAAGCAAACTATATTCAACAAAAACAAATTAAAGCCTTATCGAAACCCAGGAGGGTAAACAAATTCGATGAAAAACAATACACACTTGTGTTCAATGTGCTGATTGCCCTTTAAGTGGGTTGTAAAAGCTTCAGGTTCTCTAATATATTGGTGTAATCCTTTGGCTTAGTTATTTCGAGAGGATCGCGATCGAAAATAATAACACAACTCACCACCCAGTTGGCGGTGCGTCCCTGGGGCATGTGCTGGAGCCACTTCTGGATGGTTTCCTCGTAGGCGTGGGCATTCGAAGAGTTGGAGATTTCGCTAATCAGCAGAAAGTTGAACGGCAGCTGGGCTCCCTCCGAGGTCTCGTTGCCATAGTAACGCATCACGATGTCAATGGGCGAATAGGTCTCGGCCATCAAGATGCGCTCCTCGCCGCCGTTCTCCCGCTGGAAGGCGTCCAGCACGGCGCGCCAAGAGTAGACCAGGTCAATGGTCTCCGGCTGATCCACGGTGTAGATGTGCTGCAGATAGCCGTAATCCTCGGGGTCGTTGTTCCAATCATTGCGCGGCTCGTCGCGATACTGGTTCTGTGCATCCGGAGCTATCTCGAAGACATGGGGCACGGCATCGATGCGAAAGCCGGAGACGCCCTTGGCCAGCCAAAAGCGGAGAACGTTCTGAGGGAAATGGAAAATTTTTAATAATATTGGGACATTTATTAAATTAAAATAATGAAGGTTTTCTCAATAGGAAATTAAATCATTTGAAACATATCTCACGCTAATTTTAAAAGCTTTTCAGTTTAAAATAAATCTGAAATGGGGTCAGCGAAGTAGTATTTAAATACATTTCTCTATATTTAAATGAAACGGAAGAAGTTTAGTGGACACTATACATTTCCCAGACTTTGAATCAAACTACTACCATTAATTCCTATTATTCTATACTCACATTCATGGCCTCTCGAACCTTCGGGTTACGATAGTTAAGATCTGGCTGCTTCTTCACGAACTGATGGAGGTAGTACTCCTGGCGACCCTCGTGCCACTGCCAGGCGCTGCCCCGGAAGACACTAATCCAATTGGAGGGCGGCCGGCGAATGCCATTCTCCATGCGGCCAGGATGCCACACATAGAAATCCTTGTACTCCGGATCGCCTGCCGCCGAACGACGGAACCACTCGCACTCATCACTCGAGTGGTTGGGCACAAAGTCCAGGATGATCTTGATGTCCAGCTTCTTGGCCACCGCCATTAGGTTCTCAAAGTCCGCCATGGTACCGAAGATCGGCGCAATTTCCGTGAAATTGGCAATGTCGTAGCCGAAATCGGCCATCGGTGAGGTGAAGATGGGCGACAGCCAAGTGGCGGTGATGCCGACTTCCTTGAGGTAGGGCAGTTGCGCCGCAATTCCTGATCGAGAAGAATTGTTCAATAATATATGGAAAATAAAAGCACTTTCCCTGCTCTTCACACCGTTCAGATCGCCCACGCCATCGCCGTTGCTGTCTTTAAATGACCTTGGGTAGATCTGGTAGAAGGCGCCATTCTGCCACCACTTGAGATCCGTGTCCTTCTCGTCGATGTCCACAAAGTCCGCATGGTAGTTGGGGAAGGGCTGGCTCCGAGCTGGACAGAGGAGCTGCAGCAGCACCACAAATAACGCCGCCAGGCGGTGCTTAATCATCGTGTGAGTTAACCGATCTGATTAGTCCTAGTCCAGTTCCGATTGGAGCAGATGCTCGAATGCGACTGCCGGTCGAGGGAGCAAGAGATTTATGCAGGGCACTCAGGCTTATGTAAATGTGGGAGAGTAAGGAAGAGAGTGACATCGCATGGACGTAGAGAGAAATATCTATCGGCAAAAAGGGCAACTATATAGGAAGTAATATATATATTGTATTTATATATATTAAGAAAACAATATGTAGTTAAATAAACTTAAATAGAGATTTAAATCATATTGAATTGTCTCTCTAATATATATGTATATATTAATTTACGAGTCAAAGGCCCCAGCACCCAGTGCTTGTTTAAATTATATTAAGTTTAGTATTTAATACAAGATTTGATCTTTATAAAATAAAAGAGAATTCATGAATTTATTTTTAACTTTCTAAAATATTTATTACCCCTTTTCTGATCTGTTTCCTACGCTCCTGATAAGCTTGCATATATTTTATTTATAAACCGCGAACCACAAAGAGAGAGTAAAAAGAGAGATCATGAGAGCGAGCATCGCGTACACTAGTAGTTATCACAAGCGGATGAATAATGCACATATGTATAAACATATGTACATACATATATATATATATATATATATAGTCTATCAAACGCGTGCAGAAGGAAAATAATAACAATACGCAAATTGTTTATGTTGATACTTATTATTCCATTAATTTAACGAGCTTTTTTAGTTTAAATATTTTATAAAAATGTTTATAGGAATTTTAACAAAGTCAAAACTGATATTTTGCCTAAAAATTTGCTTAATAATTAAGGGGAATTTTTTTAAATATATATCTTCAGAATTAAGAATTTTTAGAACCTAAATTATTACGATGAATCGGACCCTTAATGGTATATTTTAATGAGCTCAGCAGTTGTTTAAAAATGCACAGAAATCTAATTTCTGTAGATTTTAAACAAAATTAAACCCAAGCTGCTGTAAATAAACTCTTGCATTCATAAAGATTTCAATGGTATTTAGAGCTTCTACATCACCCTCTCGAAACACACTCTTGTTGGTTTTTAAATAACAGTTAGTCATGAATGTGCAATGGTTTTATTTATCAGAGGAGACAATAACCTAAGCCGTCGTGGTGGAGCGCAGCACAATGGCCTCGTGGGGCATCAGGGTCACACTACTAGCGGACACCTGGTCCCCGACCTTCTTGATGGACTTCTCGGTGACCAAAGCGTACTGGAACTGGGCGGGCAGGTAGGAGAACACCTGGGACAGGTTCACATTCTCAATGGAATCGTAGATGTTGAACAGAGAAATGTAGACGTAGTCGCCGCTCAGGTGGCTGCAGAAGGAAATTCACTTATTAAATAAGGTCTTTAAAATCATAGCTTTAATTTCTGAGTAAATTCGGTTCCCTATTATGGAATATATCTCCTCTTAACTCACCGCTTGACGGCCAGGACATAGCTGCTAACGGCCTTGATCTCGGCATCACCCTCCTCAATGCTGGGCTCCTGGCGCAGCTGCTGCAGGCGCTTGAACACGTTCAGGTGGCTGAGGGACACACCACGCTCGGTCTTTACATTCCTCTGGCGATAGTCCGTGGCCACTGGCAGCCAGGTGGACTTGCCGGTGGTGAATCCAGCCTGAGTCTCATCGGACCAATGCATGGGGGTGCGAGCCGGGTCACGAGAATTGTCCATATAGTTTGCCTCGTAGCCGTTGCAGGCCTGAGGGTCCACAGTGTCCTCCCAGGAGACGTAGCCGTCGAGCATGCCAATTTCCTCTCCATTGTACGTGATGCTGCAGCCGGGCAGGGTGAGCAGAAGGATGTTGAAGAGATCCACACGGTCGGCACCGAAGCGGGAGCCCACGCGGTTCTTATCGTGGTTGCCAATCTGTTTGGGAAATATGAATATGAATAGTTATCATTAACTATAGAGGAATCTGTCATTGGATGAGTAAAAAAGATATGTGATTCTAGTACTCAGGGCTTACAATTAGTATTGTTGTCAACTTCCAACGGTTTTATATTATATTTTCAAGTGTTTAACCCCTGTTAGGATTATGTAAAATCATATCTTACCACCCAGTTGGCGCTCTTGCCCTCGGGCATCAGGTTGAGCCAGTTGTTAATCAGGTACTCGTAGTGATAGGCATCGGAGTCGTAGTGCAGATTGCTTATCAGCTGGAAGTTGAACGGTATCTGGGCTCCATCGGCGGTCTCGTTGCCGTAGTAGTGCATGACGATTTCGATCGGGGACCAGGTCTCCACCATCAGAATGCTGAATAAAGCGAAAGTAATCCGTTAATCCCATGACTATTGAGTGGTTCGATGAGCAATTACTCACCGCTCATCGCCGCCGTTGTCGGCCTGGAACTGCTCCAAGATCTGGCGCCATTCGTAGCTGTTTAAGTAAACAAAAGTTATGATCAGAGTTCCCTCGAAACTTCCCAGTTAACCAAACTTACACCAAGTGAGGGGTCTCCGGCTGGTCAACAGTGTAGATCTTGTGGGTGTATCCGTACTCATCCGGGTCGTTGGTCCAGTCGTTGCGGGGCTCATCCGGATAGTTGCCGTTCTCATCGGCCTCGACCTCGAAGGCATGGTAAATGGCGTCCACGCGGAAGCCATCGACGCCCTTCTCCAGCCAGAAGCGTAGCACGTTGTTCATCTCCTCACGGACCACGGGATTGCGGAAGTTAAAGTCCGGCTGCTTCTTGTGGAACTGGTGCAGGTAGTACTCCTGACGACCCTCGTGCCACTCCCAGGCGCTGCCGCGGAACACGCTCACCCAGTTGGTCGGCGGGCGACGGGTGCCGTCATCGTTGAGGAATCCCGGGTGCCAGATGTAGTAATCCTTGTACTCCTCCTCGCCGGCAGCCGATCGCAGGAACCATTCGGCCTCATCGCTGGAGTGATTGGGCACGAAGTCAAGGATGATCTTCACGTCGAGCTCCTTGGCACGAGCCACCATGTTCTCGAAGTCCTCCATAGTTCCGAACATGGGATCGACAGCCTTGAAGTCGGAAATGTCATAGCCAAAGTCGGCCATGGGAGACTTCAAGAAGGGCGACAGCCAGGTGGCGGTCACTCCGATCTCCTTGAGGTACTCCAACTTCTCGGTCACTCCGTTCAGGTCTCCAATTCCATCGCCATCGGTGTCTTTGAAGGACCGGGGGTAGATCTGGTAGAAGGAGGCGGTCTTCCACCAGGGAGCCGCAGCATCGACGGCCAGCAGGCCGAGGGCCACCAGCAGGAACAGGCTAGTCCAAGTGGTCATTGTTAACTGTAGGCAGTGTGATTGGAATCAGTTTCTTATATACCTACCACCAGCCTCGATGGAGCCTTTGCGATAATCTATGAGGCTTATCGATGTTAGATTTTTGCGCGAAAACACGTATGGCCACCTGGGAAAATATATGGCGGGACCTTTGGCTCCAGAATAAAAACAGAAGATAGTGAGGTTGGTTAGGGCAGAAGAAGTGATTTTTTAGGATCAGTGGAACAGGATAACAAAAAGAATCATTGATACTTTAACAATATTTGAAAAAGCCTAAACAAAGTATAAAAGTTCGAGGCCAAAGCTGATCCTGATGCGAGTTCTTGGGCCTGCATATCGTAATGGCATCGTTAGAAGTCCATAAAAGTACCTAAAACTAACTGCATTTTCAAGATTAAATTTAATCCCACCAAGCGATAACTTATCAATATATATTCCATTTAATCAGAGCTACAGTAATCGTCAGGAAATATGTTAAATTTCTATGCTGATCGGGTCTCCAACGACCTACACTCATGTGGTTTCAGTTATTGAATCATTGCCAATTTTCTTATCACAACCTTGAACCCTCAAGTTTAAGTCTTGCATTTATAAGCCCCGAATTGAAGAGCCAATAAATTACTCCCCCCCAGAGAAATCCAAGAAATGATCGATAAGATTAGGCCCTATATGCAGTTTAATTCATTTGCCTGCCAATCTGTCTCATGATCTCCGGGCGTGAGCCAAAATCTGACTCCACCGCGGCCTGCTGCCAATAAATTCCACAACCCGGTATCTTGGGAACCCGTTCAGCCTGGCCACGCACTCGGATCGTAAATCTGCCATCGGCGTGGGGCTAATCAGGAGTACATAGTGGGGCTTATCAGGGCCTTATCATCCGGGCCGAGGGGCATAAATAGAAGCACTGCCTAATCCCTCTGGCCATTGGCAATCGATCGATTCGCTGGGAGCCATGTTCAAGTTACTGGTTCTCTCCTGCCTGCTGGCCCTGGTGCTGCCCTCGTTGGCCGAGGTGGGCTGGTGGCGCACCGCTCAGTTCTACCAGATCTATCCCAGGTCGTTCAAGGACAGCGATGGCGACGGTGTGGGCGACTTGAATGGTAAGTAGAGGACAAGGAATCCCGGGAGCAGGCACTCATCCTAGACTCGTGTCACAGGTGTCACCCAGCAGCTGGCCTACCTGAAGGAGATCGGCGTCACTGCCACTTGGCTGTCCCCGATCTTCACCTCGCCCATGGCTGACTTCGGGTACGATGTGGCCGATCTCTACAACATCGATCCCATCTTCGGCACCATGGCCGACTTCGATGCCCTGGTGGCACGCGCCAAGGAGCTGGACATCAAGATCATCCTGGACTTTGTGCCCAACCACACCAGTGACGAGTGCGAGTGGTTCATCCGGTCGGAGAACGGCGAGGAGCAGTACAAGGACTTCTACGTCTGGCACACCGGCAAGGTGGTCAACGGCATCCGCCAGCCGCCCAACAACTGGATCAGCGTCTTCCGCGGCTCCATGTGGACGTGGAGTGAGAAGCGTCAGGCCTACTACCTGCACCAGTTCCACGCCAAGCAGCCCGATCTCAACTACCGCAACCCCGCCGTCGTCGATGCCATGAAGGAAGTCCTTCGCTTCTGGCTGCGCAAGGGAGCCTATGGCTTCCGCATCGATGCCGTGCCCCATGTGTACGAGGTGCCAGCCGATGCCGACGGCAACTGGCCCGATGAGCCCAGGAACGAGGCTGTCAGTGATCCCGAGGACTACACTTACCTACAGCACATTTACACCACCGACCAGCCGGAGACCCTGGAGCTCGTCTACGCCTTCCGTGACGTGATCGAGGAGCTGGACGCCGAGCTGGGCGGCGACGATCGCGTCCTGCTCACCGAGGCCTACTCCCCCCTGGAGACTCTGATGCAGTACTACGGCAACGGCACCCACCTGGGCTCCCAGATCCCCTTCAACTTCAACCTGCTGGCCAACATCCACTACAACTCCGACGCCTACCACTACTCCGAGCTGATCCACAACTGGCTGGACAACATGCCGGAGGGCCAGGTGGCCAACTGGGTGTTCGGCAACCACGATCAGAGCCGCATCGGATCCCGCCTGGGTGCCGATCGCATCGATGCCTGCAACATGATCATCCTGGGCCTGCCCGGCGTCAGTGTCACCTACCAGGGCGAGGAGACGGGAATGACCGATGTGTACATCAGCTGGGAGGACACGGTGGACCCGCAGGCCTGCCAGTCCAACGAGGATGAGTTCGAGCGCCTCACCCGTGACCCCGTGCGCACGCCCTTCCAGTGGACCGACGAGCAGAACGCCGGCTTCTCCAATGCCTCCGTCACCTGGCTGCCCGTAGCCAGTGACTACAAGCTGGTCAATGTTAAGAAGGAGCGAGGAGTGGCCCTGAGCCACCTGAACATCTACAAGCAGCTGCGCGCTCTTCGAGATGAGCCTACTTTAAAGGAGGGCGATGTCACTGTGGTGGCCATTGGTCCCAATGTCTTGGCCTTCAAGCGGTGAGTTGAGATGGTATATTTTTTAACGAGCATAGAGTTTATTGTTGGATTTACTTATAGCTCCCTGGCTGGCCAGAAGTCCTACATCACTGTCATCAACATCAACGATGATGTCGAATCGATCAACCTGGACTCCGTCTTCACCTCCATCTCCACCCAGCTGCAGTACGTGGTGGTCAACGACAAGAGCGTGCGTCGCAAGAAGTGAGTACTAGAAATCCCACTTAATGATTTCTTTACTCATATTAACCTATTCCTTCCAGCGATCTTACCTTCGCCAACTCTGTCCTGCTGATGCCCAAGGAGGCCGTCGTGCTGAGCACAGTCTAGACCAACTTATAAGTTCTCTTTAACAAATAAAAATCATAGAAACAATAGAAACCATAAAAATCGAACAACTTCCTCCAGGGGGCAGTGTTACTCAACGCAAAGCTTATCTCGGCGATTGCCCCACCGGGTTGTATAAACACTGATTAGAAGGAGACCCACCGGGAATTTTGAATAATAGCGTTAATTTATTGGCCAATTAGTGAGGAGTATTAAGGCCATATCAGAAGATTCCGGTTCCAATAGGGTTGTCGTTTGTGTTTATTTAAAGATTAATCCATGCCTCTTATTGCGTAAGTTGATAGTGCTTAGGGCAGTATCGAATGTCTGTATCTTTGAGTGGTATTACAATCAAGATTTAGGTAATTGGCACTCAAAGTTCACATTGGCGCATTGCTCGGATCGCATGCGTCCACTGGCTGACATACTGCGTGGGGCATTGCTATCTTTATGGGGGTCCCCAAGGCAGGTGGAACTGATTAAGAGCAAACAAGGAAGGAATTCTATCAAAACTCTTCATGAATTTAATAGGAATTAAAACATTACGCCAGCCAGCGCAAGACGATTGCTTCGTAGGGCATCAGGATGATCCTTTCTCTCAGATTGACAGTTTGCCTGGGAAATAATGTGCATGAGAAATGAATTCAAAGGATATCAATTTCCATATATAAGGAATCTTACCCAGCATAATGTGTGGAGTAGGCAGTGACCAGGACATATTCGTAGGTCTTGGTGCCCAGACCGTCGATGATCTCCATGTTGTTGCCAATGTTGACCAGGATTCGGTACTCCTCGCTGTACTTGTTGGTGCTGGAAAGCAGGGATAATGAGTCTCCTAAATAAATTTTATGCACTTCCAGGACCTACCGTATAATCTGCAGAACTTGTTCCGTGACCGCCTCGTAAGAAAAGCCTCCCTCCTCCTTGAATGCCAAAAAGGCGGAACTGCTCTTCAGCGCCTGCAGGCCCTTGAAGATGTTCAAGGAGGATCGTGAGACCCCACGCTCCGTCTGCACGTTGTATCTCTCGTAATCCGGATTGAGGGGCAACCAGGTGGCATCCCCCTGAGAGAAGCCAGCGTTCCGTTCCGAATTCCATTGCATGGGAGTGCGCTCCGCATCCCGTTGCTCGCAGTTGTCTCCGGTGCACTGCACATCCACATTGGACATGCCGATCTCCTCGCCGTAATAGGTCACAGAGGCTCCTGGCAGGGCGTTCACAATCACATTCAGTAGGTCCACCTTGTGGGCTCCCATGCGATTGGCCACGCGGTCGTTGTCGTGGTTTCCTACCACCCAGTTGGCCGTCTGGTGATCCCTCCACATGGTGTTCATCCAGTAGTCGATGGAGCCCACCACATCCCTGGCGGTGGAGTAGCCACTGAGGTACATCAGCTGGAAGTTCATGGGCAGCTGGGTGCCCTGATGGGTGCTGTTCCCGAAGTAGGCACTCAGGGTTTCAACGGAGGAGTAGGCCTCGGCCAGGAGCACCCTAGACTCGCCGCCGTTCTCCGCTTGATAGGCGTTCAGGAAAGCACGCCACTCGTACATCAGATCCACGGTGGCCGGCTGATCCTTGGTGTAGATGTGGTCATGGTAGTCGTAGGCCTCTGGGTCACTGCCCCACCCACTGATGGGTTCGTCCGGATAGGAGCCATTCGCAAAGCGGTACTCGTAGATATGAGGGACCGCATCGATACGAAAACCATCCACTCCGCGATCCAGCCAGAACTTAAGCACGTCCAACATGTGCTCCCGCACCATGGGATTGGTGAAGTTCAGGTCGGGCTGCTTGTCCTGGAACTGGTGCAGGAAGTACTGCTGGCGCTGCTCGTGCCACGTCCACATGGGTCCGCCGAATATGCTGATCCAGTTGGAGGGCGCCTCCCTCTCGCCGGTCTCCGCGTTCAGCTTGCCGTCGTCCCACACGTAGAAGTCGTCGTAGCCCTCCTCGCGGTTCACCGACTTGGCAAACCACTCGTTCTCGTCGCTCGAGTGGTTGGGCACAAAGTCCAGAATGATCTTCACGCCCAGCGACTTGGCCTCCGTAATTAATTCATCAAAGTCCGCGAGGGTGCCGAAGATGGGGTCGATGTCGTAGAAGTTGGAGATGTCGTAGCCAAAGTCCGACATGGGCGAGCTGAAGATGGGCGACAGCCAGGTGGCCGTGATTCCGATTTCCTTGAGGTAACTCAGCCGCGAGGTGATGCCCTTCAGGTCCCCGATGCCGTCGCCATCGCTGTCCTGGAAGGAGCGCGGATATATCTGGTAGAGCGAGGCGTTCTCCCACCAATCGATGTCCGCGCCACCCGCCGGGGCGGTGGCAGCCAGGAGGAGGAGAGCCAGGCTGAGGCCGAGGCCGAGATGTGCCCACTGCGGCATTTCGATAGCGTTTGAGTGGGCCAAACTCAATTTGCTAATAACAATTGCCGGCCGTGTAGCGATTGACGAGGCGATAAGGCGCAATTGCTCCGACCGACTGGTAATCTGTCAGTGTTTTATCGCATATTTGCTAGATTAAATAACCGCTGGCTCCGGCTTTTTCCCGTTCTGCCTTTGGACCTCCTTTTATTGGATATTCCACTAAAGCGCCAAGTGTCGTAAAAAGGCCATAAAAATGTTAAATACAACTGCCAAAAGAATAAGCCGGTGACTGCCCGAGATTCCCCCACAGTGAATCAATATCCAGCCAGATAACAGCAGAACTTTATTCCACAAAGTCTGTTTAGGGGAACAAGGAATCAATTTCGATTCGAACTCGATATAAAATTAGTTTATTAAATTGTTGTTTTCAACCTCATCTAACTTTAAATCACTTGCATTTAATAAAATAGAATTCCTTCAGAAGCTTGGATCGCGGTGAATAAGTAATTTGCGACCCATTAAACTATGTATCGTTGATACTATACTATACTTGCTCATTATAAGCCACTCTTGGCTATATTAAAAGGTCAAAAGTTACTAACCTCGTCCTATATTTTCCTAACCTTAATATCCTGACATTCGACTTTGCATTAATTATGACAGCAGTCTGCGTCTCCGACGTCCACTTCACGACCCGCGTCGCCGCTGTCTCTCAGAATAAATTTGACTTGTACATTTGCTTTTAAATAAATTAGTTCCCGCGCCGGAGGGGAGTGAGGTGCACATTTCCGCAAACACACCTAATTAGCCGCTCCTGCCGCAGCCCAGCCTGGATTCCCGGAGCGGAGCGCGAATTCAAATAAGTGAATCCATGCAGCATCCTCGAGTCCGCTCCAGCCGGAACATGAGGGGCATCGGTAGTGTTTTCGCACTGCACCCGTTCAATTACACTTACTCATTACACCGCCCGGGGCAATCCACTCGAAGTGGTTTTAATTCAATTAAAATCCTCACTCGCCAGCTCACCTGCATGGTGGTGAGGTGAGCTCTGCCCCGCCCCTCCGCTGTCTGCATAGCATCCCGGGGGTGCGATTCTGGCATAAATCAACATATCCTTCCAGGGAATTCAACTGATGTTAGTTAACACAAATCGATTGAAATCGATATTGGCACGGATTGCTCACTTACTCAGATTTCAATTAAGTTAGTTGCTGGTTTTGCCCTTAAAAAGTTGTCGGAGTTTAAGCTGTTAAAGTGGGTGAATAATTTAGATGCTTTAATTATCATACCTAGAGCAGCTAAAAACATAATAACTGACAGTCAGTTGTCAGTTATTGACAATACTAAGCTCTTAGTATATGCTTTCAGAATGTTATAAACAAACAAGGAAATACCTGAGCAGCAAATAAACCCCTTGAAAAAGTAGTCCCTTTATGATAAGATATCTGTTAGAATCAAAGTGATTGTATCGCCTTAATTACCCGAGTTACCTCATAAACTATTTACTTTATCTGTTCCAAGAACTTTACAAATAACAAATACTTCCCTAATGTCTTTTTGCTCGGCGATGAATTACTTCAAAAGTAAGCTTTCAAAACTTAACTTATCAAGTAAAAAAAAACTCGACTGACTCTGATAATAATAATAATTTTAGCAGCTTTGGCTGCAGTGCAGCAAATGATTATGTTTTGTCACGTTTGAAATGGCCCAGAGAACTGCCACAAGGTTATCTGGGGGAGAGAATATTTCCACCGTCGAGTGTTCGTATTTATTAGTCACAGTTTTTCCAGCTCACTGTTGCTTGTATTGCCTGCAGCTGAAGAAGGGGGATTTGTAATGTTTTCCCCTCCTAACAGCCACTTGAACGCCCTACCATTACACCCCATGGGAGGTTCTTCAGGAAGATACCCAATAGGTTATTTTCCAGCAATCAAGCAGCAGTGTCGAGAGCGGGTTAATCGCTTTACGTAAAGCTTTGCTGGGAGTGCGAAAACAATGACAATTTGGGTGCGAAAACATGAGCACCCTGAGAACCCCCGAGCAGTGTGTTTGAACAGCCATTGAAATGGCCACTCCAAGTGGCCAGATCTCGATAGGAGCCGCCTTATCGAGCGGTATAAAAGCCTCCGACGGCTCTCCACAGCGAACAAATTCGAACAAAATGTTACCGCAATCAGCTGCGTGCCTGCTCCTGGCCCTCGTGGGCCTGGTGGGAGCCACCGAGTGGTGGGAGAGTGGCAACTACTACCAGATCTATCCGCGCTCCTTCCGCGACACCGATGGCGACGGCATCGGGGATCTCAATGGTGTCACCGAGAAGCTGCAGTACCTCAAGGACATTGGCTTCACGGGCACCTGGCTCTCGCCGATCTTCAAGTCCCCGATGGTGGACTTTGGCTACGACATCTCGGACTTCTACACCATCCAGCCGGAGTACGGCACAATGGAGGACTTCGAGCGCATGATCGCCAAGGCCAAGGAGGTGGGCATCAAGATCATCCTGGACTTTGTGCCCAACCACTCCAGCGACCAGAACGAGTGGTTCACCAAGTCGGTGGACAGCGACCCCACCTACAAGGACTTCTACATCTGGCACGACGGCAAGGTGAACAACGAGACCGGCGAGCGGGAGCCGCCGAGCAACTGGAACTCGGAGTTCCGCTACAGCGCCTGGGAGTGGAACGATGTGCGTCAGCAGTACTACCTCCACCAGTTCGCAGTCCAGCAGCCGGATCTCAACTACCGCAACCCGGCCGTGGTCAACGAGATGAAGAACGTCATCCGCTTCTGGCTGGCCAAGGGCGTCTCCGGCTTCCGCATCGACGCGGTGCCCTATCTGTTCGAGGTGGACCTCGACCGCTACAACGAGTACCCGGACGAGCCGCTGACTAACGACGCTGTAAACTGCCCGGATCCGGACGACCACTGCTGGACGCAGCACATCTACACGCAGGATCAGCCGGAGACCCTCGACATGGTGTACCAGTGGCGCGAGCTGGTGGACGAGTTTCATGAGGAGCACGGCGGCGACAAGCGCCTCCTGATGACGGAGGCCTACACCAGCTTCGATAACCTCATCTTGTACTACGGCAACGGAGTGAGGAACGGCTCGCATATCCCCTTTAACTTTGACTTCCTATCGAACATTAACAACGCCTCAAAGGCCGGCGACTATGTGGATCACATCAAGAAGTGGATGGATGCCATGCCGGCGGGTGTCTACGCCAACTGGGTGCTCGGCAACCACGACAACAAGAGAGTGGCCTCCCGTTTCGGCGTCCAGCGCACCGACCTCATCAACATCCTGCTGCAGACGCTGCCAGGACACGCGGTCACCTTCAACGGCGAGGAACTGGGCATGACCGATGTGTGGATCAGCTGGGAGGACACGGTGGACCCCAATGCCTGTAACTCGAACCCGGACATCTACTACGATCGCTCCAGAGATCCGGAGAGGACGCCCTACCAGTGGGACGCTTCTCCCCAAGCCGGTGAGTCAAAGTTAGCGGCACTTTCCTTGAGGGAAAATTTACAAGTGATCCATTAAGTGTGTTATGTTGACTTTTAGAGTGTATATTCCGATAAGTGTGATTTGTCATACTCTGATTAGTGTTGTTATAAAACTTGAACAGGCAAATGCCAAGGCAAAGGCAGATAGATAACCTTAGCTGATTAACTATAACCTCAAGAGGCTAGCGAGAATGAGTTCAAGATAACTAGAAGTTTAATTTAACATTCGTTTCATTTCCAGGCTTCACCAGTGCAGATCACACCTGGCTGCCAGTGGCCGATGACTACAAGACCAACAATGCCCTGCAGCAGCTGCGAGCTCCTCGTTCCCACCTTCAGATCTTCAAGAAACTGGTGCAGGTTCGCAAGGAGCCATCGTTCAAGAAGGGAGGACTTGAAATCCAGGCCGTGGACGACGATGTGATTGTATACTCTCGGTAAATAAGAGTCGGTTATATTATTAAGATTAGTTTTTGACACATATATATCTCATTACAGCCAAGAGACCGGCAGCGATCTCTATGTAATCGTCCTCAACTTGGGCGGCACCGCCAAGACCCTGGACCTGACCAAGTACTCCCAGCTGGGCACCCAGGCAGAGGTCATCACCACCTCCCTGAGCTCCCAGTACATCGATGGGGATGTAGTCACCCCCTCGCAGTTCGTGGCCAATCCCTATGTGGGCACTGTTCTTGTGAAAGTCTAGTTAGGTTAATTTTATTTGATGAAACGTAAAATGTACATTTCCTATGAAACTATTAAAATTGTAAAAAAAAACAATTTGCCTGAAAGTAGGCAACTAGTGCCTCTGCTTCAGCCGCAGATATAGACCGTTCTCCGACTTCAGAGTCATGGCAGTCGACAAAACCGGATCGTATTTGTGGATGTGTGCATCTCGTTTTGCCTTCTCTGCCGGAGGAAGACCCATGGTAGTGCAAATGTAGCCATCCTTGGAAACAAGCTCATCCAGGGCAGGCAGAACATGGAAGTTTCGAACGATCTTGGACACCACAGTCTTGATCTCGAGCAGGGCGAACTTCTGGCCAATACAATTTCGAGGACCAGCACTGAAGGGCACATATTCGAAGGGTCCTGGTTTCTACTCCTCAAAGCGCTCGGGTCGCAATCTGTGGGGATCCTTGAAAACGCGATCATTGTAACCTAACATCAAAAGACCCAGATTCAGGGTGGTACCCTTCGGCACCAAGTCGCCATCTGAAAAAAGATCATTTGTAACGTGAAAGATTCATTTGAAAGGTACTTACCTATAACGTAATCCTTCTCTGTAAATCGGCCAATAAAAGGCACACTGGGATAAAGGCGTTGGGCCTCCTTGATGAAGAGGTCTAGGTATTTCATTTGAGAGATTTCCTGGAAGGTGGCATCGCGACCAAGGCCAGAATCGCCCATTACTTCACGTTGTTCTTCGAATAATTTTAGCTGCATTATAAATTTCTCCTTTAATATTTGATATTGGTTAATAAGTTAAAAAGTTTACCTGTTCTTCTGGGTGCCTGGAGAGCAGAAACACCGCAAACCCCACTCCAGAGGTGGTTGTGTCATGTCCTTCGAACATGAATGTGGAGACCTCTTCATAAAGCTCCTGCGAAGTCAGGGGTCGTCCATCAACTGTTGATGAGAGCAGAGTATCCAAAAAAGCCATCTTTTTGCGGGAGAACTCGTCTCCTTGGGTTTGAGACTCAACGCCAGAGTTTCGAGCTTTAATTCGCTTTTCGATAATATCATTGGTAAAGTCCCGCAGAGTCCTTAGAGTTCTGCAATATTTGGGATATTCGGGTGCCAATCGATAGAGCAGGTCATTGCGCTTCCAGGGACTAAAAGCTCTCATTTTTATATTATAGCACATGCTGCAGGGTAGCAATTAGAGTAGAGAAAGAAATTTCAATAGTTGACAAATACATACTCTTTAAAGGCCTGGACTACAGATGAGCTTCGATTTTCCATGGCATTGATGGACACACCCATGGCAGTATCGCAAATAACATCCAGAGTTAGGTAGTGGGTTTCATCTTGGAAGTCGAAGATATTGTCTCCGGTGGCTAGGCCTCTCAGGTGCTCGATGAACTTGCTGGAGTTTTCGTTCATCACCTCGTGAAAGTCCTGCAGGATGTTGAAGTGGAAGGCCGGGGTGATCATCTTGCGTTGCTTGTGCCACTTGCTGCCCGTACTCGTGAGAAGTCCCAGTCCCAGCCAAGGGTGCGTGAGGTCGTACACATCTGACTTTGATATCAGGGTCTGACTGCTGAGTATAAACTGGGTGAGAACTCAATTAACTCTAATTATTCTTATCTGATAAAAGGCAACCCAAGCTAACCTCCATGTATTTGGGGCTGGTCACCATTATGTTTGAGTAGTAGCCTATCCAGTATCTAAAGTTATCCTTGTTATACTCATGCCACCAGCCAAAGACTCGGTTCAGTATCTCTATGGAAGGGAGACAGTTTTGTACGTAAATTGATTTGTAAATATATATTTCACTAGTTGTAGGGACAGCCCTATACCATTAACTTCTCAATGCCTATAATTAGATAGTTTCCACGCGTGCTGTTCTATCCGCAGTAATTATAGCCAATTTCAATCGCATTGTAGTAACCTTTGATGCCCGAGAATCACACGAAAATCGCCACATTATGATCAAAGTGCCAGTGTTATCATTGTGGAATCAGACACCCAAGGTGCAGTGGTATCTAGGCATGAGATGAACTTTGGTCGCACGTCTAATTAGTTCGCAAGTCACTATGCCATGCCGGATTGCACAATCGCGAACTACATTCACCTGTGGGCGTCTTGCCCATCTGATGTGCGTTGCCCAGCACCGGCAGCATGCTGGGACCCCGGAACTGGTTTAGCATTCGCTTCTGGCGCAGTGATCCCAACTCGAAATAGGCCGCCAAGAGCAGGGGCAGGGCGATGAAGGCGCACAGCACGACCCACATTTTCGAAAGCGAACCGATCGGCGCAGCGAGGGAATCCAATTTGACTGCAGAGCTCGGCGGTGTGTCGCTTAAATACTCCAACCAACCGGTCGGGTGGTGGCTTCTCAGCTCCACTCCTCCTCTCCCGGTGAGAGTTTGGTATCTCTTGATAAGCCTATGACGACATTTACACATGTTGGCTATAGCAGATGCGATCAGAATAGATCTGTTCAGCATGACTCCGCAGTAACTGGCTTCTATGCTGCGAAGATGGTACAGACCTGAGAGTTACTTAGCCAGAGTTTACCCATAATACCCAGAACTATATAAGGCAGCTTTAGTTTCTTGGAGATTCGTTACCCAAAACAATTCACTTCGCATTTGTATGGATTTCAATTTACAAAGTATATTTAAATTATTTGTAGTCTTCGCTGCAGTTAAAGTCCAAAGTGTTGAATACGAGAACCACAAATAAAGATTTTTGTAGTTTTCAACAAAAATACTTTAAAATAAAGACCACAAAAACTATTCTTTTTGACCGAACTATCGAATTTCGCAACGATTTTTATATGCTTGATTTCCATGATCAATAATAAAAGTAAAATTTCAAAATATAATAATTAAGAATGGCTTTTTATTTATAATCCACAATGATTACGATCCCTGGTAAGACATGTTAATGATCTTTTTTTTTTTAATTTGTTTATTTGTTCCAATTCCCCTGATTAACAGTTTCCTAATAATTGCTTTTGTGGGGAAGACTATCAAGGTTAGCTCCCAGCACCAATCTCACAGACTGCGTAAAGTTAACAAAGAGAACTTTGCGAGCTCTCTAACTACTACCCAGATATTTATACAAGTCCTAGTGTCTCTCCTTAAGGCGAAGAAAGAGACCATTCTCGGACTTAAGGGTCAGCACGGCGGACAGGATGGGATCATATTTATGGCGATTAGCATCCAGCTTCCTCCTCTCGGCAGGCGTCTTGCCCAGTGTGGTATTCACATAGCCATCCTTGGAGACCAGCTCGTCCAGTGCGGGCAGCACCTCGAAGTTGCGAATGATTTTGGACACCACAGTCTTGATCTCGAGCAGGGCGAACTTCTGGCCAATACAGTTCCGGGGTCCGGCACTAAATGGCACATACTCGAAGGGTCCGGGCTTCTGCTCTTCAAAGCGCTCTGGTCGGAACTTGTGGGGATCCTTGAACACCTGCTCGTTGTAACCCAGTACCACTAGCCCCAAGTTGAGGGTGGTTCCCTTGGGAATGAGAGTGCCCTCTGAGGGGGAAAATTTTTTAGAAATTTGGATTCCAGTTGGTAGAAAAAATCTCTCTTACCAATCTCATAATCCTTCTCAGTGAAGCGACCAATGAAGGGCACACTGGGATACAGGCGCTGGGCCTCCTTGATGTACAGATCCAAGTACTTCATCTGAGATATTTCCTGGAAGGTTGCATCCCGGTCCAGACCAGACGAACCCATGACCTCGCACTGTTCCTCAAATAGTTTTCGCTGTTCCTCCGGATGTCTGGAGAGCAAGTAGACTGCAAAGGATACTCCGGATGTGGTGGTATCGTGCCCCTCAAACATGAAAGTGGAGGTCTCCTCGTACAGGTCTTGGGAAGTCAGAGGGCGACCATCGATCGTAGACGAGAGCAGGGTATCCAGGAAGGCCATCTTCTTGCGGGAGAACTCGTCGTCGCCTTGGTTGCTATTCACAGCTCCCGACTTGTGGGCCGCCACGCGCTTCTCGATGATGTCGTTGGTGAAGTCCCGCAGGGTCTTGAGGGTCTTGCAGTAAGCGGGATAATCCGGGGCCAATCGATAGAGCAGCTCATTGCGCTTCAGCGGATGAAAAGCTCTCATGTTGATGTTGTAGCACATGCTGGGGAAAAGGAAAAACAATGAGTGACAAAATACAACTAGTAATCCCATGCAGACTTACTCCTTGAAAGCCTGCACGATCGACGAATCTCGGTTCTCCATGGCATTGATGGACACTCCCATGGCCGTGTCACAGATAACATCCAAGGTCAGGTAGTGGGCCTGATCCTGGAAGTCGAAGATGTTGTCCCCGGCGGCGACCTTTCTCAACACCTTGACGAACTTGTTGGAGTTCTCGTTCATCACCTCGTGGAAGTCCTGCAGGATGTTGAAGTGGAAGGCCGGCGTGATCATCTTGCGGTGCTTGTGCCACCTGCTGCCCGTGCTGGTCAGGAGGCCCAGTCCCAGCCAGGGATGTGTCAGATTGTAGATGTCGGACTTTGAGATAAGCGTCTGACTGCTGAGTATAAACTACGGCGGGGGGCGATAGTGATTAATCACGCTGACACTTGGAATTCGCTGGGCAAACTCACCTCCAGGTACTTGGGCTTGGTGATCAACAGATTGGAGTAGGTTCCTATCCAGAAGCAGAAGTTATCCTTGTTGTACTCATGCCACCAGGAGAAGATCTGGTCGAGAATCTCTGTAGAGTAGGGCGGATAAAAACCCATTATTAGTCTGGTCACGTATCAGCACTATTAGTATGTCTCCAGTGTGTGCACGCGATTCTCTGTATTCGAAACACTGCACTTGCATTTCATTTTCCACAGCTGGTAATCCTCAGGGCCAGTTGCGCAACGCCCGAATCAAAGTCTCTGTGTAATCTCCGAAAGCATCGGAGTGCCCTGCCTGGCAGAGGTATCTTCAAGTGGCAGTAGCCCAATTAGCCCGCAGTTAACACACATTCATTCCGGCTGTAAAGTGGCTGGCCCAGAACGACCTTACTGGAATAGCGCTGCCTCTGAGCCAGTTCGAGTCGCAGTTATCTCAGTCACAACGCTATTCGAGATGGGTCATTCCGGAAAGGGTGTGTCCTCGGCGCTTCTCTGGATCGGAACTCACCTGAGGGATTCTTGCCCATCTGGTGGGCGTTTCCGACGATGGGCAGACCGGTGGGGCCATTGAACTTGCTCAGAACTCTTCGCCGGCGGAAGGTACTCAGCTCCAGATAAGCCACCACCAGCAGCGGCAGGGCCAGGAAAATGTAGAAAACGAACCACATGGCGATCGTGACCGCCCAGCTGGCGGGTCTCTGGTAATATGAGAGGTTCTCCGGGCTGAGGCTCCGCTTAAATACGAGAGTTCTCGGCCAGCTCGCTCTCTCTTGATTCCCGTATCTCTGCCACTGCAGTGCCTCCCAAAATATAAGTAAATATTTTGGTGCTTTCAGCGTGACTTGGCATTTTCAAATCAGGTTTTTGTAAAGAGATGCGTCTCTCTTTTCTAACGGATAAGCCGTTTACTAAAAGAGGAAAATCTTAAAGATTAAAATAATAGTTTGATATCACCAAGACTTCCTTTTATTGCCTGCACAGCACTTTGCTTACATCTTAATTATTTTGCTGATAAACAAAATACCGGTCAAATATTCGACGAAAAAATAAAAAACAAAATAAAGCGCATAGCAAGCATAATGTCAACAGAGAGTTGAGTATTCAATGTTTACTCTTTGGAAAAAATAAGAGAAACAGGCAGACGAGTCTGAAAAAGAGAAAGGCTAAGACTTTTCAATATTTTTTGTAGCTTATCAGCATGTAGGAGCTCTCTTTTGGTAGAAAAAAATGTATTATTTACGTGTATTCTACATGTATTCCACCTTAAAGCGTGCCAAGAGGGAGGTTTTATTATTATTAAAACTTCTGTTACTATTACTAACTGTTCTTCATACTTAATGAAAATTAAAAATTAAATATTTTAATTTAAGAAATCCGCCAAATACTGAAATAATGTGATTGATTATGTAAATCTATTAAGAAGCGAAAAGTAATTAAACCGGATGACACAATAAAAGCTAATTTCGAAATTAGAATCAACTTAATTCGACCAAGACTTGGGCAAAAATATGTTAATTTCATTTCGGAAACTTTTCTTGTTTTTGTTTTTCTAAGGTTAGCGAACATTAAAACTAAAAATTATTAACATTAAAAACTTTCTTATTGAATTTTTTACTATATTGTAAACTTTAAAACATTTTTTTATAGACTTGTTGTTTGTTCTATATTTTATTCAAAACTGTTTTATATTTTAAGCCCAAGAATACATAAAATCCGTATTTGCATATGATAATTTTTAGAGAAAATCACAGATTTTCAAATATCATAACTAAACGAAAATTGCTTGAATTTCTATTTGGAAAACTGTTACTAACCGATTTTCAATAGGTAAAAATTCTGCATATTTAAAATTTTCAATTCTAAAAATTGACTTTTTCTTCAAATTTTTGCCATTATATAACCCGTTATAAAATTTTGAAAAAAATAGGTTAATTTTTTGTTTCTGCCGGACATGGCTAGTTCGACTCGTCTATTGTTTCAGATCAAAAGTATATATGAATTAAAGGGCCTGAAATGACTCCATCGTTGCGTAAAAATCTTCTGACAGATAATGCCCTGTAAAGTTTTAAATATGAAAAAATCAAAGAAATTTCAGTGTACATCAGTTTGGCTTGGTCTTACTATGAGTAGTATTATAAATATTATGAATTACAAGCTCAAGTTAATTGAGTTAAGTCTCAAACCTCCTTCAGATTAGTAACCCAATCTAAAAAAAGATTTATGCTGACTGCTATGTGTCTGTTGTTGAATAACTTAATCAGAAGCTGATTATTAATTATCGCCTAGCGATACGGCGACAGCCTTTAGACCCACACGTCACTACCTGTGTGTGAGTCAATTCCAGCAGGCAGCAGTAGTAGCCCAATATAATTGCATTTATCAATTACCAGCGGCGACACGCCATAAAACGTATGTTAATTGCCGAATTGATAGTGTTATTTGTATCGATTCGCAAACACAAAAAAAGACAGGCAAAAAGCTGCGCTAGATAAGCTTTATCAAAGGGGTTATCGGCTGTGAAATTGGCCAGCAATAATAATCTACTTAAGTTCCTGGCCCAGCCCAGTCGGGATAGAGTAGTGAACGAGAACAGTCGGACTGAACCATGTTCCTGATAGCGATTGCCATTATTTTGGCCACCATTTTGGTGTTCAAGGGCGTGAAGATCTTCAACTACATAGACCACATGGCCGGGATAATGGAGATGATCCCGGGGCCTACGCCCTACCCCTTCGTGGGCAACCTCTTTCAGTTCGGCCTCAAGCCAGACGGTGAGTACCAGTTCCTGCCTATATTTATGAACTCTTGAAAGTCCGATACAAAAGCCATTTGTCAGATCGAAGCTTGGGTAACCATTGCACCGAAAACATGTTCCAGTTTATGTACTCAAGTACTCATGTTTGTGTTTGCCGTGATTCAATGCGTTCGATTCCCGCAGGCATCGAGTTGCACATTTGGATTTCATCTCGAGCTGTGCATCTGAATTCCCCGATTTACTTATTGTAATATTTGCTACAAGTTTCATCAGGACCTGAGCGCATTTCCCCAGTGCTTTCTTTTTGCACAGCTGAATAAATTCGGTCTTGTTTCTGCACCCCTCCCGTGCCCGAAGTAATCATTTCAAATGCACAATGGCCATGGCCAGGGGGAAAGCGATGCTGCACTATGCTTTTCGATGAGGCCATACTTCATCCATGCTCGGATGGCTCCGGAGAGCATAAGCGGGCATTGTGTTTTCGTTATTATTTTATTGCTATCGTAGGCCGGCCTGGGGATCACTTTCATAGTCGAAAACAGAGATTTCATATTTCGCATTGTGCATACATTAAAATGTTTACAGCTTTGTGGTGTCAGTTTCAAGGTCACAAGAATACAAAGTTAAAATACATTATCCTAAAGAGGACAATAGCTTTATTGTTTTATAATTTCTAAGGGGTAATAATATTTAATTTGTAATTTTGCAAGGGCTTTCAAGTGACTTTAAACTAGTTTAATGCCTAAATTGAATAAAATTCAACATGTAACATTTCTAATTATTATTTATTACTAATTAACTTTTATTGGTCCCATAAAAAAAGATTAACTGAAATTGATTAAGGTTCTCAGTGAAAGTGAAAGTAAAGTTAATTTAAGCTCAGAAACTAATTCCTCCAGAGACCGCTCAGCTCTGCTCGCAGGGCGACCATTAATTAAAGGGAATTTTCCAGCCAGCTTTCCCAGCCCAGCCAGACCTTCAAGTCCTTTGGTAAGAAGGCAAACAATTGAGGAAACCGAAGCCCAACTTAATAAGGATATGTGCGACATCAGCCCGGGCTTTGCAGTCGATTGCAACTTCCTAAAGTTAACTTGAAATTGCATTTTCGGCAAAAACGGCAAGCTGTGCCCTCTAGTGCTCTGCAAACGTGGAGGAGTTGCTGTCGGGTTATTAAAGTGGGTGTTTCTAACCAAATTCCTCTGTTCTCCCCTCCTTCCCCCATGCAGAGTACCCCAAGAAGGTCCTTCAGTATTGTCGAAAATATGACTTTCAGGGATTCCGCTCGCTGGTCTTCCTGCAATACCACATGATGCTGAGTGATCCGGCGGAAATCCAGGTGAGTGTGCTCACCCTTGAAATCGCACTCCAACCAGCTTATTGTGTTTCGCCCCCGGCAGAACATCCTGTCGAGCTCATCGCTGCTGTACAAGGAGCACCTGTACTCCTTCCTGCGTCCCTGGCTGGGCGACGGCCTGCTCACCAGCTCCGGTGCCCGCTGGCTAAAGCACCAGAAGCTCTACGTGCCCGCCTTCGAGCGTCCGGCCATCGAGGGCTACCTGCGGGTGGTCCACCGCACGGGCGAGGAGTTTGCCCAGAAGCTGGACAAGCTGGCCGACTCCCAGGACATATTCGACGCCCAGGAGCTGGTGGCCAAGTGCACCCTGGATATTGTGTGTGGTGAGTGAGACCCGATTCATTCATTGAACCCGAAGCTACAAGCAGACGAACAACAGCCCTAAGCGTATTGTGCACCGTGTGCACCGGGAAAAACTTAATTAATTTTGACATAATAAGATTGAACACCAAACGATTCAATTATTTATTAGTTTATAGTTGAAGTTTCCAAAGAAGGAGCTTAAGTTACATCCAAAATGAAATAGTTTTATTAATCATGTGATATCCAAATACTGTGCTCTTGAAGTTTGCTTTCAATTTGATTTGAAATGAATAGATATTTTCCGATATAAAAGATCGGTATACTTCTTAAAAGTAGTTACTTTATTTATAGAGAAAATATTTATCAACACACTTTAATATTTTACTAAGGTTATTTATACAGATTGTATATTTCCTCCGTGTAGGACCGCGAAACTTTACACATTTGTCTTGTCGTTTTCGGGGGCCGAGTTTCGCACTTCGGGCGTTTCGCTCGTTTCTTTTTTGTAATTTATTATGAGCGTTTTATAAATAAGATTTATTGCATAGAAAATGGCTACAAGTGCCGCAGATTGTGCGGGTGGAAAAGTTTCGTTTGGTTTCGTGGTCGAGGAGGTACTTGCCCTCGTCGCCACAACACACTTTTTTGAATCCTGTGGGGAGCGGGATGATTTGAAGAATTTCCCTGTTAACCGGCGGTAATTTATTAAGAATTTTTGCGATTCGTTCGGGTTCATTTAGCCGGATTTAACCAGTGACTTTCTAACGCCATCCATTTCCCACAGAAAACGCCACCGGCCAGGCCAGCAGCTCGCTGAAGGGAGAGCCATCGGATTTGCATGGCGCCATCAAGGAGTAAGTGCGGCAGGAGCCCAGACCTGAGCGTGGGATTAAGTTCTATCATTTTTCTTTGACTTTCAGCCTGTGCGATGTGGTGCAGGAGCGCACCTTCAGCATCGTGAAGCGATTCGATGCCCTGTTCAGGCTCACCTCGTACTACATGAAGCAGCGCAAGGCTCTGTCCTTGCTGAGGAGTGAGCTGAACCGCGTAAGTTTAAACTTTAGAGAAAATCGTTGGAAAAGCACTCTTAGTTGTATATTTGATGATCTTAGATTGTCACACAACGTCGCTACCAGTTGGCCAAGGAGACTGCGGCTCAGAAGGGCGAGTCCCTTGACAAGCCCTTCCTCGATGTCCTGCTGGCTGCCAAGCTCGATGGGCGAGCCCTCAAGGAACGCGAGATTATCGAGGAAATATCCACATTCATATTTACAGTGAGTCGAAGAAATGAAAATTTACGAAAAAGAAACTTTATTAATATTAATTAAATATATAGGGCCATGATCCTATAGCTGCAGCCATATCCTTTACGCTCTACACACTCTCCCGACATGCTGACATTCAGCGCAAGGCCTTCGAGGAGCAGCAACGCATCTTTGGCACCGACTTATCCGGAGAGGCAGACCTGGGTCGTCTGGATCAAATGTACTACCTGGAGTTGATCATCCGTGAGACCCTGCGTCTGTATCCTTCAGTGCCTTTGATTGCTCGAACCAATCGCAAGCCCATCGACATCAGTAAGTCAGCAGGGATACAATTTCATAAAAATGATTATAAAACCTACATTTACCTTTATTAGATGGCACCAAGATTGCCAAACGAACCACTGTGATTATGTGCCTTATTGCTATGGGCTACAACGAAAAGTACTTTGATGATCCTTGCGTTTTCCGACCGGAAAGGTTCGAAATGGCCAACACCAAGAAGGGAATCGAGGCTTTCAAGAGCGTTCCATTCAGCGCAGGACCCAGGCGTTGCATTGGTATGTTTTTTATTGATTACAAATTTGATCACTTATTTAAATCATTTTTAACTTAAACTTCAGCTGAGAAGTTCGCCATGTACCAAATGAAGGCTCTGCTGTCGCAATTGTTGCGCCGCTTTGAAATCCTGCCTGCTGTCGATGGACTTCCGCCCGGAATCAACGATCATTCCCGTGTGGATTGTGTACCCCAAAGTGAATACGATCCGGTTCTGAATATCCGGGTTACCCTCAAGTCGGAAAATGGCATTCAGATCAGGCTGGGAAAGCGATAAAGTCAAAGTTTGATTTACGAAAAAATATAAATCATTTCAAGCAATGTATCATTCGAGAAAAATAACAACAATTATATAATCTTACTTTATAGTCTGGGCTTTTTTTAAGATTCACATTTAGTTATTGTAGACAGATCTAATTTCGTCGTCCGTCTAGAACCAGTTTTGCATAGTTCACATCATTATTTCCCCGCAAATTACCAAAGTTGACTGTGCAAATAATATTAATTAGCATATGTTTGCGTATTCGCTGCTAATTAATTTTCATTTAGACCAGATCACCAGTTTCGATTTTATTTTATTGCATAAGACACTTAAATTCCTACAACCAATAAAAAACAGTAGCAGATCACTTTCGATCACAAATCGAGAAGCGCAGATTGACTGAGGCCTGACAAAAAAAATATAAGTCAATATTCCAAATAACGTTTATTCAGCGGGAAATTATCCTGAGATCTGGCAAGTCCTAAATCCAGAAATAGATATTTAGACATTTAATAAAACCTTATCTTACCTTTGCAATTTCTAAATCCTGGGTCACTTCCGAAGGCAGTCGCCTGTTTCATTTCCGACTAGCAAAACGTTGCAAAGTTCACTGAAACTGTGATTACTGTGACACAGGCCCAGAATAAACTAGTCCTAAAGAAACCAATATCCCTTACAGAAAAGCAATTAATTAATGTTTTGTTACCACATATTTAGGATTCCCTTTTGGCAGTGCGAAGAGCTGTGGACTTCCTGAGTCTCCTTGAACACTAAATAATACTTAGGCTATGTTCTGCAGATGATAGTGGCTTTGATATATTCCCCACAAAAAAAGTAATATTTAAAAAACGAAATTCACACTGAAAGTAAATTGAAGGTAATTTCATATTTATTTTGTAATCTTCAACCTTGGCCAGTTTTTGATCGCATCTTTTTATCCCAAAAAATTACCCAAGCTCGCTCCACAAGTAATGATGTTAATGAACACCCATTTGTGTGTTGTTACCTGAGAGATCGCTAATTAAACCCGTTTTGTTGTGGGGCCACATCGATCAGGAATCATCCCAACAGAGCGTGATGGGCTGGAACAGATGGCTCTAACTTGCTCCAAATAAATCAGTGATTCCCCACAATTTGCTTATAAACATTTTGCAGTAATTGCACTTTTTGCCATAGAATATCGGATTTATTAATCATCTCGATAGTCCAACCTTTTTAGTCAGTATGCTGTTTAAATTCTAAGGATTGGAGGACAAGTCCTCCGTTTCGAAGTGGAGTCCTGGGTCGAGCGGGTGTCTTATTCCTTGCTGGGATGGGCCTGGATGTAGGCGATAGCGCGGACGATGGCCTCTGGGATTGGGGGAGGAGTGGGCAGCAGATCGCTCTGGGGCTGGTATCCGTTCTCGTCGGCCTTGTAGGCCACACGGACGTGCTCGCCCTCGGGGGAAACCCACTCAAAGACTCCATCGATGTTGCCGTGCACATCGCCGGTGGCCGAGGAAACCACGCCGTTGGCCAGGGCCAGCTTGCTCACAAAACCGTCGGCATTCACATCGTTGACCAGCTCCTTGACCTCGGGATCCTCGTTGGCGACCACCAGGGCGGCGAGGGCGCAGATAAGCAGCTAAGGATAGTCCAGAATTAGATATCATTTTGTATCTATTTCCGCCGCTGACAGGATACTTACGATCTTGAACATTCTGATTGGATTTGATTGTCAGACTAGAGAACTCGTGAGACTGATACCAATTCAAGAGCGAGTCTCGCCTTTTATACGCCCAAAGCCAGACCAAACCCAGACCCAGTTCCGCGCCCAAACCGAAGCTGAGACCCGAATCTGATGCAACCCGTTTTTAATTAACATTTCGGCCAGCATAAGCCTCTTTTGGCCTTTTTGCGGACAGGTTGCGAATGACACGCACACCGGCGATAAAAATCGTCTGCTGCAATCTTTTTGTTTCACTGGTCTATGCAAATTGCTACCGTAATTATTCTAAAAAGATTCCACATGGCGCCGAGTTCTCTTTCTGAAAAGTAAAAAGCCAGATTAAGTCGGGGATGGAAGTAATTAGTGGCCTAATCTTATTAATTATTATCCAGACAATAACCGATTTATGCCTTAGATTCGAACGATACGATTCTTAATTATTGCCTTTATTTATTTTTAGAAAAATGTAATCTAATTACTTGTGCTTACATTGGGTCAGTTTGTTAATTTGTTAATTTGTTTATGGGTATAATAACCCATAAATAAACAAAGGTGGTTCTTAGCCCGTATGAGAATTTGTTTGATGGAATAACCGGATTCTTCAGTCATTATATTTATTAGTATAATCAGGAACGGCTTTGGTACTTTCTCTGGAAACCATTTCATAAGCATACTTTTTGGAGCTTAATGAACTTAATAACTTGCTTATCGATTTTTACTACTTTTTTTCTCTCTTAAGCTGACAAAGAAAAGCTTTTACAATATTAACCGGCAATAGTTGGACAAAGACATTAACTGGTAAAAATTGTTTAGTTTTGAAATGGATTTAATAACCAGTCGCACAGAGAACTGACAGATCCCGATTTAATCTTTATTAGAGATTATAATAACCCTTAGATATATCTCTCTATCTCCATCTGTCATATCAAAGATTTCACCATACGACCAGAGCATCATCGCTCTGATGATGCTTAAAACCTGCTAATTTAGCAAACAAAATAGCATAATCTATAATTTTAAATCTATATAATTATTTTTAAGTAAAAAAAAAGAACTGAAAGTTAAAGGCTTTATAACCTTACAAATGCTGTATAACTTTACAAAATCGTTTAGTTTTGGCACTTACATTTTTTTTTTCTTTAAAATTTAAAAACTAATGACACCAGTGCGTATATGTATTTTATGTTACTCTGCTATAAATGCCTATTGTAAAGCAGACAAATAGCAAATTTATTTCAATACATTTCATACCTTTGTTAATTTTTTAATTTAGGCTAATAAACCTTGATATATTATTGCATTTGACTATTCAATAGTGTTTTATCTGATATCATATAGCTGTCATAAAACACAACGTTTAGTTATCGAGCTTGCACAAATCATCCAATTTTTATTTCCCTATACCGGTCTACCCTTTTCAATTATTAAATACTAATTCATCACCCAGATTTAAGCTTGCAAATTATAATTTATTTAAAGTTTCATTAACAACTCTTAAGTACAACCTAAGTGCTAATCAGCGGCTGAGAGTAATCCAAGCCCCAAGCAGCTGTTCCAAGTCGTGCAGGGTCCTCGTCGGCAACAGGGCGCTTAGTTCTTGCTGGGATTAGCCTGAATCCAGGCGATGGCACGAACGATGGCCTCTGGGATGGGGGGAGGAGTGGGCAGCAGATCGCTCTGGGGCTGGTATCCGTTCTCGTCGGCCTTGTAGGCCACTCGGACATGGACGCCCTCGGGGGAGACCCACTCGAAGACGCCATCGATGTTGCCGTGCACATCGCCGGTGGAGGAGGCAGCCACGCCATTGTCCAGGGCCAACCGAGACACAAAGCCATCAGGATTCACCTCGTTGACCAGCTCTTTGACCTCGACATTGGCATTGGCAGCCACCAGGGCAGCAAGGGAGCAGACGAGCAGCTAGGATAATCCAGGATTAGGCGGCGTGATATCCATAGGTTTCCTCGGCATACTTACGATCTTGAACATCTTGATTTGGTTGGACTGTCAGACTAGAAAGCTTGAGAGACTTGTGAAAATATGTCCCCGAATATCGGCTTTTATATGTTTAGGAACCCATCCCGAACCTACGGCTGATGCAATAGGCGTCTCTAATGAAGTCAAGATGATTTGGCTTCGTCTGCGGGCAATTAAAGTCGTCTGGCACATTGTGAATTTTGCATATGTTGCATGCAAATTAGTTCACTTAAAAAAATATTCTTAAACTGGCTATGGAATGCGAGATTATTTTAGAACTTTGATCTTGAACTTTAATTCTTTTCACTGATTGGTGGATGAGCTTAACGGAAATGGGAGCCAAACTTCCGGCTATGAATATTTTGTGAGACATTTAATTGTACTTTGTGTATATGGTATTCATTTAAAATAAAATATTAATTCTTTTGAACACCTTTATTTCGCGGTTTATAGCCTAGTTTTTGGAGCCGTCTTCATTGATTGTTCGATCGAATGACATAAGTCGGCAACTCTGGCTTAAAGCTTTACCCGTTTGATAAACTTAAGGGGCAATGCTAAAGTTAAACAGTGACTTCTTAAATATTGGGAGGCTTCTCTTTCTTAAAAATAATCAATTAAGGTTTATGGTATGTTTATTTGTATAAGTTTCTTAGATGAATTTGAAATTGTTGAGTAGATAGTAGTAGATATAAATATTTCCCCCCATTCGATTGTAATTTCCGTACAAGTAACATTGAAAGTTAATACCTCCACTATCTCCAAAGAAAATCCCTGAAAATCTTTCATTACACCATTCCTATCCTCACTTGGTAATCCGCCAAAGTCTCGGCTAAGACCAAACGTCATCGATGGTCTCGGAGTCCCCAAAACCAGTACGGAGCCGCCCCTCGAAAAAATCAGCTGAAGCATGTTCCATTTCGGATTCAATTCCGAGAGCCAGAGACTCGTTTTTTGACATTTTGTCTGGCCGTGTCAAGTGGCGAATTTATGGGCTCTGGCTTTTGTTGGCATTATAATTATGAGCGTTGTGTGCACCCGATAACTTAGGTTTGGCCAGAAATATAAGTAATTCGTTTTTGGGAAGCAACTGGATCAAGAATCATATATAAGGCCTGCCCCGGACCGCAGTCAGTTATCAGTCAACGTTCGTTCTCGACCAGACAGAAATCAGCCAAAATGTTCAAGTTTGTGAGTGGCTCACAGGGTGACATGGAAGCCTACTGGCCAACTAACGATGATTCTTCTCTGTCCAGGTGATGATCCTCGCCGTTGTGGGAGTGGCCACCGCCATTGCCCCCGTATCCCGCTCCGACGATGTGCACGCCGAGGTCCTGCACCGCTCCGAGGATGTCCGTGCCGATGGCTTCGACTCCAACCTGCAGACCTCCAACGGCATCGATCAGTCCGCCAGCGGTGATGTGCATGGCAACATCCACGGCAGCTTCGCCTGGATCTCGCCCGAGGGCGAGCACGTGGACATCAAGTACGTGGCCGATGAGAACGGCTACCAGCCATCGGGCTCCTGGATCCCCACTCCTCCACCAATCCCGGAGGCCATTGTCCGCGCCCTCGCCTGGCTGCAGGCCCATCCCCAAGCCCCCGAGCACCCCCGTCATCACTAAGGCCCCTCGTCCAGAACCCGGATCGCTCCACGGACTACTGTTCTCTCGACCCATATCCCCCTAGTTGTTTAGCTGTACTTCTTGACTTTCAAAAAAATACATGCAGATGCTTACATAAGTAACGAAATTTATGGTAATTTTTACATTCTATTTGGGATTTTATTGTGGATTTGTAGGTCCTTGCAGGATATAATAATTTTAGTCAAAAGCTTCAAACACAATGAAGCAGTCATTTCCGACCCTATAAAGTATATATATTCTTGATCAGCATCGATAGCCGAGTCTTTCTAGCTTGATTTGGCTGAAATAAAAATTTTGTAATTTTTTAAAATTTTTATAAGGGGTTACATCGTTAAAAAATTTCAAAAAAACCAAAAAAAAATATTATGTTTTAAATTTTACATTTTAATTTGCAGATTTGTTAGGCTAATTAAAACTATCATTGAAAAATTTTCCGAATTGAATTTCATGCATTTTTGGCTAAGTTACGATCCATTTTCATGATCAAATTGCAAACTTTAAGGGCTTACAAGCTTCGACTTTACGAAATTAGCTTCCTTCCTGGTTTACAGGTCACTTGGATCTTGCTTTTATTAATATAAGTCTCAAATTTTACAGACCAATATCTATAAAGGTTTTCTTGAAAATATAAGAAACAAAAGCAAAAGTAAAATCTGTTATATTTTAAATAATATAATGTTTGAATCTCTTGTATAGGATAATTACTACGTATAGGATAATTACCAATTATGTACAACACAGTCTTAACCCATAAATGTTAAATGGAAGTAAAGCATTAGCCAAAAGTGTGTTAGAATTTCTAAATGTGCAATTAAATATTTAATTACCGAGCTAAGCATTCAAAGCTTAAATCTACTTTCCTTCTCTTTTAATTTGAACGAAAGTGACTCTTTGTGTCTCTTACCTACATAATATCATTTAAGAGAAGTTGGGCATTCCACATTAGTTAAAAATCATATTTAAAACGCAGTAATGTACTAAAGAGAATCGATAACCAAGGTGGTGCAAAATAAATAAAAGTTAATGGGCGACAAGACAGCGCCTCTAAGAAGCCGGTGATTGTCTTTTGAAGTCGATTGAGTTTCGGGAGAAGAAGAATCATGGTGGTGATGACTACAAAAGTGGTTCACGGTTTGACAATGTCAATTTGAGCCACTTATTGGGAGGCAGAGGGGTCACCGGAGAGAGGGAACCGCTGAACTCGTTTGGGGCTCGGGATGCCACTCGACCCGTTTGCCCAGGCTTTATTGATGCGAGTGTTTCATTTTAGCATCTATTAAGCGATAATATATAGTACTTATCCCGTTGTTCGGCAAATGCCATGACGGCTCTCCGCTCTGGGTGCGGTGCGGGCGCATCCCATTACTCAGATCCGCAGTTGAATGCAGCCATGTAGCGATTTGTTATGGCCTGGCCACGGATCGATTCTAAGATATAAAAGGCTACTCCGGCCCGAAGGCAGTTATCAGTCAACGTTCGCCACAGACCAGACCGAAATCAGCCAACATGTTCAAGCTTGTGAGTTGGATAATCCGTTCTCAGGACCCTCTCTGACTTGGGTATACAATCCCCTTCTCCTTCGACCAGGTGATGCTCTGCGCCGTTCTGGGACTGGCCCTGGCCAGCCCTCTGTCGCCCCATGTCCTGGAACATGCTGTCGGCCGCTCTGAGGATGTCCACGCCGACGTCGTGGCCCGACATGACGACGTTCGCGCCGATGGCTTCGACTCCAGCCTGCAGACCTCCAACGGCATCCAGCAGTCGGCCAGCGGAGATGTCCACGGCAACATTCACGGCAGCTTCGCCTGGATTTCGCCCGAGGGCGAGCACGTGGACATCAAGTACGTGGCCGATGAGAACGGCTACCAGCCATCGGGCGCCTGGATCCCCACGCCGCCACCAATCCCGGAGGCCATCGCCCGCGCCGTCGCCTGGCTGGAGTCGCATCCCCCGGCACCCGAGTACCACCACTAAGCCTGCATTGAAAGCGGATCGCACCACGGACTGTCCCCCGGATACCTTACGACCTAGTTGTTTAAGCCTCTAACTGATTTTTCCAAATACATGCAATTTGTTTACGGCAGTAACCAGAACGTGGGCTTGACTTTGGCTTTAACAGTGGAGGGTGTAACGGAGTTTTTTGTTCAACTCGTCCAACCCGTTTCGACGCTCTTGAATTTCGCTTTCAGTTTGCTTTTTTTCTTTTTATCACATTGGAGCAGTAGGGTAACATCCAGATGATCCGATTTAAGTGTAAATAACGAAGGGGAAACATGTTTGTGTTCCATAAAATAGGAGGTACATACATACATATATGGGGTATGCATCGATTACTGTATGATTTAATATTACAAAAAATTATTAAGACTTCCTCAGGGAAAGAATTGAAACCCAGCGCTTATTAAATTACTATGAGATCAAAAGTTATTTTTTAAAGGATTTATTTATTGTATTAAGACTTTATCCACTTTTTTGAAACAATCACAACACCAAATAGGTAAGGGATCAGCTCAGATAAGAAATACATAATAGTCTGTTTACTAAATGTATTTAATTTATAAAATTGATTATGTTTAACATGAACATTTAATAATATTATACAGATTCCCTAAAATATATAACCAGCGTCCATTAACCTTAAGGTATTTATTTGAAATTAACATGAACAAATATTTAATAATCAATGATAATCTTAGTCAACAAACGTCCTTGGCCTTTATTTTAAATTCAATTCAAATCGCTTTTTTGCATTTAAATTTCCTTCTAAACAGCTGATCGAGAAAACTTGTTCGCCGAGGGCAGCATAAATTTAATCTGCCCCAGATTTTAATAGAGCCTGTCGAAAAGGCAACCTGAACACTTTCGGCCATTTGTCTTGGCAGAACCCGCTTACTAATGCAGATTAAATGGGAATCAAATTAGAAATTGAATGCCAAAAAGCGCGAACTCACAAAATCAGAGCCATAAAGATGAAATTTGTCGCCAAGCAGCTAAGGCAATGAGTTAAACTGTTTTTATTATTTTAACAAAGATCTGAGTGAGAGAACCGGGTTGGGAACCAGTTCTAAATATTCCACAGCGCCACTTACTTACCATCTGGGTTAAGTCCCTCCTGCAACATATTGAGACGAGTATTATCAATATGTACAGGATTAGTCTTCTGTATCGATTGACATATAGACGAGAGTCCACAATGAAGCTGGAAAGAATAAGTTTAAACATATTTTCTTCGCAAACAATGTAGACTAATATTTATAGTTGAATAATTTCAAGACTAGAAACTATGACTTGGAAAACTAATCTGAGAACCATTATTAAGCACTAACCCAAATATACTTGAGCTATATAAATTTAGGCTTTAGAATTAAGTTGCGTCGTTGCCTAACCCGTGAAGAGTCTTTACAAATATTTGGCATTTGAATTAACTAAGAATGGGACACATTTATTTTTGCTAGCCAGAATGTAGGTACCACCAACTGCATCTAATTATTGTTCAAATGAAAAGCTGTGTCTTAATAAATCCTTGCTTCCACCACCATTAATGGGGATGTAAATGAAGAGTTTTCAGCTCGTAAGTTTTCGCCAATAATGCGGTTTCCATTTGTCGGAAAATATGCTGTGGTTGCTGCTAGCTCTCGCTGGGAAAGCAATGGCTGGAAATGTAATTAAGTAAGTGCCACCAGACACGTCGCAGCTGATGGGGGAAGTATTTTGCACAATTAACAAAATGGTTTATTGTTCGCACTTTCTGTTCCCTATAACTTTTCCCCCGACGTTTAGCTGCTGCACTAATATTTGAGCTCCAGTTTGTTCTTTAGAAGCATAATGAGCAGGGTCTGGCCAAGTGCAGTGGCCACCTTTTTATGCAGTGCACAGATAGAAGAGAACGACTCCGAGTCCGCCCAATTAATAAATATCAAATTGAAAGAGCGTGTGAAATCACCACCTGGAACTATAATTCAACGCAAATATTTCCAAAACCATCAACCCAAAGCAGCCAGAATAATGGCCATCGAATGTCGAATTAGTGAATTCAATTTGCTGCAGGTAATTGGCCACAAATAAATGAATAGAAATATGTGCTGACAGACCGCAGCACGCACAGTTTGGATTTGTGCACATGTTCCGAATAAACATTTGTCTACGCCCCAACTATTTTGACAATAATTAAATGCTCATTTAAGACGGCTCTGCCACAGGCCGCCCAGAAAAACGGACACACAATGTGGCAGTCCAATCCCGCAGTTGTGGATAAATAAGTACACTAATTAATAGGCGCTTTGATGCATAGTTTCTATTATTACAGGCTTCGTATTTGTTATTGGTAAATGATCAATTTGATGCTAATTATGGAATCCATTTCGCGGACAGCCGACATTTGTTTGTTGAGTAGAAATGAGTTGTGTTTTCGATTACATCTGGGCAAACTGCTCCTCCGAGTGTCGAGCGGCATGGGCGGGCCAATCAAGTGCCGCGCGGCATGGCAAGCAGCCGGGAGTTCCAGCTGGTCACGCTTGGGCCCGCTCCTGGCAGCTCCTCCTCCTCGTCCGCTCGACTAGCCTCTACTCACTTGCCGAACTTCAAGCCAACTGAAAACAGAAAAACAAAAAAATGGACATCAGGCAGGTGAGAAAAGGGAATTAATGAGAAGTCTTCTAATTAATAGGGCTTTAATTAAACAGGTTGCGTTCCCCAAAGCGATTTCTCGCCCTTTTTACCTGCCGAACTGCGTGGGTTCCTCAGCTTAGAGGGCTTCTTGCGCAGCTCCGACGGGCCCAGACCCAAACCGCCGCTCGTTCCTGGTCCATGGGTGTCTATTTGCATGCTCTCATCACTGTCCGAAGCCTGGCTTTTCAGCACCTTTCTCAGATTAACGAGCTGCGATGGTTCAAAAATGTATTATAATATTCGAAAAATGATTGTGGCTTAACTCACATCCTGTTCGACGCGCTCCTTGTTCAGCAGTCTCTTTGATTTCTCGGCATTGGCATACTTGATCTGCATTTCAATGCAGTTGGAGACGTTGTCGCAGGAGTTGACCCAGGCCTGGAGGGTCTCCACGATCTGGCCGGTGTAGCCGGGCGGAATGTCCCGCCCCTGGGCGTAGTCCACCTCCAGAATGCGCGTGTTCTGGAACAGCTTTCCATGAATAATGTCTGTGTAAGAGAAAAATGGCGAGAAAATAAGAAGTTTTCTAGAGTTCCAGTTGTCAACTTTCTTCTGACTAATTGCCCAGAACGAACAGTGTCTGAAGTTGGCCAAAGTGTCGCCTCAAGTGGCAGTTCTGCAGTGCACTCAAGGCCGGGGAGCCACAAGTCCGTGCCTGCTGCCTATGTCCAGTGGTACAGTTGCCCCAAAAGCAACCACTGAAACCCACACCTCGCACTAATAACTGACGGGAATATCGATAAATGAAGCATTTCAACCAGCATGTCTGGGCTTCTTAGCAAATAAGGACAGTAAAGGAATGTCGAAATAAATTGAGAGTGGAAAAAGGCATTTCTAAATAAAACCAAACTCAGGTAAAATTGGTTGATTGTGTGATTGATGGCATTCCTCTTAAGATAAAACAATAGCAAAAAAGTTACATTTGCCTTTTAAACCTTAAGATTTCCCAAAAACAACTCCAGAATTATTTATAATACCCATCCCCTGCACCTTTCCACCAACTTTTAACCAAAAATACTCAATCAATCCCCCGTAATGATATCCATAAAAGTTAACGCAGCCAACGCTCCATCAATTAAACTGATTAGAAAATGGCTAGACGAGCGCAAATACGACAGACCGCCGGAGATGGGAACAATTAAGTAAATGGATGCTGCAGTTCCATAAATACGTATACACACATGTACCCTCACCGCAAAATCCCAAAACGTTACCAAAAACATTGCGGTGGCCAGAGACACGTCCGTTGTGTAATCGAAAACAAACGTTTTAACTTTTGTTCTGGATACTTTGCGGCCATCGCAGTAAGCCGAGGAGTCAAGTGGCTTAGGGCGCGATTAGCTTTGTAGCCTCTCTCCCTGGCTCCCCCTCCTGATCCTGCTCCAACTCGACTGCTACTCAATTACCAAAATTCCACCCATCGGGCCTAATCCGCCAAATGCAATTTGATGCGACGACGACGACGGTTGACAGCCAGAGTAGTTTGGGTAATTAATTTGAAATCGTTCGAAGCACTTTGATACCGTTGTTGTCGCTCTGCGGGGATTAGAATTTATAACAGGCGGATTTGGGAAACGTTTTCATCCGACGCTGACAGGATTGTGGACTGGTCCCAGGATGCAATGCCGCTTCTAGCTGGGAGTGAACTATGGCCCCAGGCCCAAAGTTTTCCGAGCTAAGCTAAGTGACAGTCCCCAGACTTTGGCCGTGACTTGGCCCAAGTTAAGTCCTTGAGCGTTCTTTGCCTTTGACTTTACGACCGCCTGCGTCCTTAAACGGCTGCACAGGACCAGGACCAAGTTTCTGTGTTTATGGCGCACCGTCTTTGGTTCTTTAAGTCATAAATATTCACTCAAATATGCCGGGAATCTGCGCCCGGAGATTTAATTCCTTGCGATTTGGCTCGACAATTTGTCAAACACTTTTCTAATTAGCTCGAGGGCCTGGCGCAAAAATGTTTATTGATTTGACGCCTTCAAGTGCGCCTCGGAATAATTGGAATTGGAAAACGTGGCGGAATTTCCGCATTCCAGGCTGCGGCCTAAGCCGCAACTTCTGTAAATTTCTCGCGGCTTGCCGGCGTTGACATGTGTCTTGTATTCTCACCCATCTGTGCGCCTGCTGTCGCGTGCGTGAAATTCAACGCCAGAGCAATCAATCATGCTTACAGCTCCGCCCGCGAAATTGCGCAAAAAGTTGTTGACGGACAGCGCAGGATGAAGGCGTGGACCGGCGGGCACGAGGCGGTGATGTCAAGCCGCCGTCGGCTGCGGTTCCGTGGTCCTGCGGACTGCTGATGGAAATCAAATGGTCGCAGAGTCCCCAAGAGATAAAACGCTGAATAAATGCATGGCCACTGGTGGGAGACAAAACAGCAAAATCTGACCACTCAAAACAGAGACCACTAAAACCGCAACTGAGATGTCCTTTGGGAGCTTTAGCAGCTACCTTTAACTGTGGGATCTGCGTTAATATTCCTTTGCCTACTTAGCCCCCTGAAAGAAGTCCCAAAGTCTTGCCCTCCTTTTCGTATTTTGCACCTGTCTCTGACAGCTTTGGCAACTCTGCAGACAGCCCCCTTACCTGGCCAAATAAAATAGAAGTTATTAATTGAAATTTTACACAAAAACCGAACGACAGCGGCAGGCAAGGACAATGGCACAGGACCAACTTGGTTGAAAGAGGCATGTCACCCATATAGTGTTGCCCAAATAGCTATATTTTGCCCAGAAGAGGTTCCTACAGGCACTTAAAAGAAACATTAAAGTATTAATTAGGATGCCTTAAAGTATAAGCACTCAATAGCTTTAAGCCTATATTAATTTCATCTATTCAATTCCTAATTCAAAATTGTTTTTGCTAATAAACCACATTTTCTGCAGTCAACAGCTGCCACCACTGGACCACACACACTCCTCCGATGACCGCAAGTGAGCGGGCTGGAAACTTCTGCCATCAATATGAGGTGGTACGGGAAAGTTTTCACCTAAAACTGACAAAGTGCTCGACACACCCACGCACTCGGCGCCCTGGCAAAGTTTTCCCGGGCCAAGTTGGTAGTGCAGCGGGGCCGCCGGCGCCGAAAACGGTGCAATCAGAAACAGCAGCTGCACGAAGTCCAAGGGTTCTAAGGGCGCGCGCGAGATGAGTTCCGATAGTCCATGGGGGAAGTATGCCGAAATTATCTGGGAGCTGCTATTGAGCTTTTGAGCAGCCGGCTTTGCGGCATCCTGGCCGGCACTTAGCGGGTTTTCAATTAGGTAAGCGGGCTTTGCCACGCAGCCGCTTTGGGCCGCCGCCTGAAAGCCGAAATCTGTATATTGTTAATTAACCGATTGCGAAAGGGGTTTCCCCCTTTTTTTTGAAGAGTGTTATGTGAAAGTGCAAATGCGCTTAACCTTTTTGCATAAGCAACACCGCACACAAATCATACTTCTCCCTCTTTCTGAATTGCAAATCCCCTCGAGAGCCGGAGAGCCGTTTTTGAGCACCCTGAATTATGCGAAACTTTCCTTTGACACACAAAAGAAATTAAAGAACTGTGTGCCACCATAAAAAAAGGAAAAACTACAATAAAGTCGGCACATTCCGCGACACATTCTGCAATTCTCTGCAACACACAAAAATACACAAAAAAAAATAAAGGAAAAGAAAACCCACACACATGGCAACCGATGGGTGGAAATAGAGGAAAATACGCCAAGGGTGCGTCGCTGGGGTTCATGAAAATGTTTTGCTTATTTCCTTGGGCTTCTCCGAATTCTGCTACTTTTGCTAAGGCAGCTGGGGAAATATTTTGGAAGTTGTAAGGAAATTAAAAACCACGTAGCTGACAGGGAGCAGTGTCTCGTAAAGGAATGCTGGCACAGCCAAGTCAGCCCAACTAGTTATCCTGGGAGGCTGGGTTCCTGAATGCAGGCGAACTAGCTGCATGTCTATAGAATTTCACTCGGGGGAATGCCTTGCCACCGCTTTATTGGGGCACGTTCTGTCCTTTACTTTCACGGAACTTGGACAAACTTGCAGGGGAAAATAATCAGGCGAGGTCAGGTGTTAAAATTGGAAACTTGTCGCTGGTTTCTGAACTATAATTGAATCAAGTCTCGCTAGATTTAAGGGTATTATTTCTGTAATCAGCCGTGGGCAATCACAATTCCCGTGTATTTTGCCAGCCTCCTGCACTCTTGGCAGAATCAATCACGATCCAGGACACTAATGGAACCAGTCGAAATAAATTTCAAGCGAATTTCAATTATAGAAGGCACTTAATTACCATATTCCCCAACACAGACGCCGCCCCGCGAGACAAATGATGCTCTAATGGGATGACCTGGAATCGCGGACACGGAGCTCCTCCACCTGCCGCGGCTAATGGCGGCCCCGTTTCCAGCCCCACCGCGCAACTACATTAAATTGCGATGTCAGATTACGGCGCCTAATAGAACGCAATGATTTCGCATTCCGCCGGGCATCAGCATCAGCATCAGCATCAGCATCGGCATCAGCATCTGGCACTTGGCCTCCCTGCCACTCCCAGTGATGCCCTAATGATGGCTATCATAACATAAATCATGGCCGGTGCGGGGGAATTTATTTGTCTGATCATCGCCTGGATTTGGAAAGCAATTAGGAGGGTGGCCAGGTGAGGAAGCCCCGCTTCGAGGCGTGTTCCTAGCTGGTCCTGGGGAAATGTTATTTATGGGACAGATGGCGTTGAGTTGTCACTTTATTTGCTTGGATAATGGACGGCGATGGGTCCATTAAAAACTGCTGAACGCTATTTGCTTTCTGGCCCCGCCCTGAAATATGTTTTCGGCCTTGTTTGCCGCTATACTTCGAGTGGACACTTGTCGGGCGCCGCTTAAAACCCCAACACTAACCGAAATTCCCCTGAAGGGCTCTCTGCCCCGCCCTGCTTCTGTTTGTTTTCGTTTTTGGCCATAGATCTAAAGCTAAAGCTCAAAAATCAACAGCACGGACCAGCTTAGCACCACATTCGGGGCTGAGAAGTGTGCTTACACGCTCTCACAGCTCGCAGCTCCCCGATGTTTGGGCCCCGGCTTCCGGGTGTTGCGTTTGATTTACAGCTCTGTGCAGATATGCAGAACGAGTCCGGAAGTACAAGTGGAAATTCTGTAAAATATGCAGCTCCCAGTGCCAGCGCAATATGATTGATTCGACCGAGGATTCGGAAAGGCAAGAGGATGCACAACAGTGTACGTGCCATTACCAATATCAGCTACAAATAGCAGGCACAGGGTCCCTCTTTTGGTTACAACACGAAAGGATGCTTCCTGTGGGAAGCCGAAGTCGATATACCCTAGCAGTTTGCATCTGGATTGTAAAATTAAATTATACCTAAGCCTAAGCCAAATTATTTATTTTCAATCCGGAAGCGACTATGTGATATTTTTTTTATAGGTTAACAAACCAGCACATGAAGATTACAATTTAAAAATCCGATTTTATTTTAAGTTATTAAGAATTTCAAAATTTGTAAAAATGTGAGTTTACGGATTCTTGTCGTATTTTTATTTTCAATATTTTATTTTAAATTAAATATGTAGTTTTATGGATACTCGAATATACGAGATTTTTGGCAATTATTCGCTTCCACCAAAAAAATATAAAATGTGCGCATCATAGTGACTAAATGTTAATCTATATTTTTATATGATCATTTTATATAAGTTTAAAAAGTTTTTAAATTAGTCAAAAATGCATTAAGTTAGGAATTTTTTACTATATTAATGATGAAACTACTTATACAATTAAAAAAAAAAAATGCTTTATTTTATTTTCTATTCGGACATAGCTAGATCGACTCGGCTGTTAATGCTGATTAAGAATATATATGATTTATAGGGTCGGAAATGACTGCTTTACTGCGCCACTAAAATTAAAAAATCATGCAAGGGTAAGAAAACTCGAATTTCGAAGCATTTACAAAAGTTTTTGGATAGCTTCACTGTATTAATTTTAATTTCTGAAGTTATATCTCAACACAAGTGTACTTCCAAGCTCACACTTTAATATTCTTTAGTCGGAATATCCCCAAAAAGGCAGATTAAAAATAAATGTGCCCTAAACGAAAGCCCTCTCGATAGCCAGGCAACTTTTTTATGTGGCAATTAGGGAAGTTCGACTGTGCAAGGTCGGCGAGGCATGATTTCAGAAAGGAAATCATCGAGGCAAAAGTGTTCATCCAGCTGACGACGCCAAGGCGGGCGAGAAAAAAAAACAGTTTTACCCGCGGGAACGAGCGAGGAGAATCAACTGGTGGCGCGTTGGAACGAGTGGCTTAATGAATCTGGCCCGAGAACCTGCCACCTGCCTCCTCGGCTCAATTGTTTTCGCTTGCCAGGATGCGCCAGCTGTCCCGGCTAATCAAGTGCACTGCCCAAAGCGGGTGGTGGTTGCTGGGTGGTTGGGTGGCCTAGGAGAGAGGCAGGTGCTAGGTTTGGCGTGGGTTCAACCAGACGCGTCTCTCTGAACGAAGCTGCTTTTACAGCTGCTGGGCTCCAGGCGCGGATGCAGAAGCGCTCAAAAATGCTAATTGAACGAAGGAGTGGCAGACGACTCTGTGAGAACTGGGGAAAAATTAGCATTTGATTTAATTATGCAAAAATAGAAAGGGAAAGTGTAAAGCCGAGTGACTTGTCGGATAGACGCTAAAGTAGAGAACGTCTCTCAGACTCAGCTTTGACAATCATATGTAACTCCATCGTATCCATAATTGAGTTAAAATTTAGGAAATGTATATGGTGGAGGGCGGAAATTCCTTGAATAATAGTGACTACATTTTTCTAGAAAGTAAGGAATACTTAAAGTGATTCAATAGCCATCTAAAAAGTCAAATTTTGTTTTAATAAATATCTATTACTCTAAAGAAAAATGTATGTCTAAAAGCTACTGTTAATGGCATCATAAAATTTCAATTTTAAAGATTAAAGGTGCCTATAAATGCACAAAGTAACCCTAAGACTCTAGCTAGTTTTCTCTATACTCTCACCAATCTTTGAATAATCTTCTCAGACGCTACATTCTCTTAGAGACACTGTCTTTATTCTTAAGAATTAAGTTCCACTCAATTAACAATAATTTGCTAAAAAGAACAGTGCGTCTCCAGCAGTTCTAACAGGAAAAACCCTTCTCAATTCAACCCACTCACCTGCATAGATGGCCTCGATGATAATATCCTCCAAATGACGCACGTTATCGATGTCCAGTTCGCTGAGCAGCAAAGCGTAGGGAATGCTCTTGGCCTTAATGGCCAGCGAGACGATGGTGAGGTGCTGCAGCTTCTTCTGCATGGCGGGACTGAGTTCTATGAACTTTTCCGGCTGTGCGCGGTACTCCTTGTAGGTGCCATAGGCGAACAGGTTAAGGGTCTCCAGGTATTTGGCATCGGGGCCGTCCTTCAGCTATGTGTTGATTATGCTGTTAGATTAGAGTACCGAATTAGATATTTATGCAAGACAAACCTGTGCTACGTTGGGTTCTGCCAGCAATTCGCCGAAAACAAAGACATTTGGTGCCTCCAGAGCCTGGCGAATCACGTCCAGCAGCGCGGCGCCATTTGCCGACTTGGCCAGCACGCAGAACTTTTCCAGGAAGGTTTCCTTGCTCTTGCTAGGTTCCTCGTTGCCAAGCAGCATGTCCTGCGTCATTTTTGGTTCAGAAACTGTCTTAATTTACGTTGTTTTTCCGGATTGTTTTGTTTTTGCGAAGATATTGGCGAGCAGTGTGACCGTAGCGTATGGGTCACAGAATACCATAACGCTTGGAAGAATTTGCCGGTACGCTCGAGTCTGGTCCCATAATGGAGCATTGCTATCACCTTTTTCTAATGGAAATCTGCCCCGATTGTGTGTATTTATTTATGTTAAATGTAAAAAGTAATTAAACATGTAGTTTTAACACTCTTAACAATGAAATGCTTTTTAAATGTGCAATTGCTTACACTTAGTGGCTTTTAGTCGCGACAGCTGGTAACACTGCGCTATTCCCACCAAAGCTGGCTGCTATGAAACTTGGCGGCACATTTGAATTCTATTAAATCGAGCTCAATATTTTTGCAGCTCACCTTTACTTTTAGACAACCATTTCCCCTCTTATCATTATGTTCATTATTATTTCATACTCTTCAGGGACTTTAAGCCTTAAACTCCTTTGTTTTACCAGACACCGACTTACACATTTACACGCACCTTATAAAATGTTTCCACATTATGCCTAAAGTGTGGTATCCTCATTTTAAAACACTTTTCGCACCACATTCGCCAGCAAACACACACAGCCACGCCCCACCCGTGGGCAGTGGGGGGGGAGGATAAGGGAAAAAAGTAAAAAAACCAAGGAAAAAGGAAAGGGATGAGCCTAAAGAAAATATATTCCTTGAGCCACTTTCGGCTGCCAAAACTTTGCGCCAGCCACACTTGTTAATATTGCTGCGGGGCAGGGGGCCAGAGAGAGAATATAAAAAAGGCGCAGGGTCAAAGTTGAAAACCCTTTATTGTGTCTGGGGGGTTGGCGTGGCCCATTGCCACCACCACCCCCGTATGGGATTCGCCTGCTCATCGATTATGAAAAGTTAACTAAAGGTCAGGGCCCCTTGGGGAAAACACGCTTCCAGAGATCTCCGGAAAAAAGGTGGGCCAGCGAGCAGCAGAGCTTTAAAGCCACTTTGTCAGTTTTCGGGTATTGCAGACCACACTGTATCCATTATCCCGGCATATTATCCCCACTCCAATTTTCCCTTTGGCATTGTTGGTTCAGTATCACGTGCCACTTGCAACGCCGCCGACACTCGGGCAGGAAAATTGACCAGACTGTTTTGCAATTTTTCCAATTGGATACGCACGCCTACTCGCCTACGCCTCGCCCATTTTATTGGATTTGCCAAATTTTCGCAGTACGCCGCCATTACAAAATTGGTTCTGATTTTGATTCCGTTTCGGATGCTCGGACGTTCAGCTGCAGCAGCTTCCCCGGGGCCTCGGGGCGCTGGGATGTGGGTGCATGCGGTCCTTTTTCCCGTGGTTTGGTGCGTGGAACTGCATCCGTGATTAGTTTGCCGGGTGCTTTTGAAACATTTTTGGAATAATGCTAGCGAGCACTCCGTAGCTCCTCTCACTCGCATTCTGCGGCCTGCGTGCGGAAAGTTTCTCCCACTCCTGGGTTCTCGGCATCGCAACCGCCAACACCCTGTGGGGTCATCCTTGCGAGCTGGCGCGGTACCGGGTCGATGGATGATGGCCAGGCTTTCAGTCTCTTCAAGCCTAAATTCTGAGTGGAAAAAGTGTTTATTTCTGGGATATTGAGGGGTTTGTTTAAGAGCTGCTACTCAGCATTTTCACCATTAGTAATATTTCAAAAAATAGGTCTGATCAGCATCATAATTCAAGAAGGTTTTGGATAAGTTTGGCATCAAAATAAAATATATATAATTCACCAAAAGTCAAGGCTTTTTAACTATCAAAGGTTCCGTGGTTTTCAGCCTATAGTTTCCCTTCAAACAGGGTAACCTATAGTAGACTTTCCGCTCTGACGCCTGGACGCTTTTCACATTTTCGTAAAGCTCTTTGTCATGCTGGCAAACTTTTCTCCGCGTCGTGTTCTGCTTCTCCTTTTTCATTGTGGATTTTACTTTGTCATTAATTTGACGCACAATGAATCGGCAGTTGGCAGGTTGTTCGACTGAACAGTTCGTTCGATTTCCTGGAGTTTCAGTCCTATTTCCGAGATTACACAAGGCAACGCAGCGAAGGCTTTCAATTTAATTTGCGGCAAGGCATTGCCATCATTTTGCGAATTCGGCTACCAGTCACCCGTCACCCGACACCCAGCACCCCACGCCCCGGAAACCGGTTGACAACTAAGCTTTAAAATTAATTACACTTTTTCACTTTCGAATCCATCAGCGGCTTGCAGTGCACAGCACATGGAAATCCTCGGAGCAGGCCCAGGCCCACGCGCCCCGACAATTTGCTTACTAGCCCATAAAAATGTATGGAAATAAAATATCAAAACAGCTCAGGGCGTCCAAATGGCCACATAAAAGCGCTCGGCTCCGAGAACGCGCCCGGCATGCAAATACTTGGCCCAAAGGCGGCTGTCCTACGGTATAACAGTGTACTAAAACTTGGCTAAAACTTGACTTCCCCTGCCGAGGCAGCAGCTGTGCCTGGCTTTGCCTTTGGCGCTGGCTTGGGCTTATCATTTTTTATCGGCCGGCCGGACAAAGACTTGACCTTCCCAGTGAGTTTGTCGCTCTGCTCATTAGGACTTAAATTGCTTGCCCTGCCCCTGAGACACTCTGTGTTTCTGTACAGGAAAAAACTGAAGCTGATAAAGTAAACAGGATAATAATGTGTAGTTGCCAGAACAGGAAATAAGTTTTCCGATAGGGAAATCTGAGTAATAAAGTTTAAAGACATTAGAATAAATAATTGTATACATCTTACTATACTTTTTGAATCGAAATTGTAAGTTTCTTACTTGTAATAATTATTAATTGAGCAACATTTTACTTCAATTGATATATAGCAGTACTTTACTAGATATTAAAATATCTATAATTCACAAAATGAGCCTTATTTTCAGCTTCATAAATATTTCAAATATTAAACTCTCGAAATACATTCTCCTACCATTTTCCCTCAGTGCATTGGCCGCGATTATTTGGCTTACTGAACGTATTGTTATTATGGTTATGGCACGGGGCAGCACGCTTATCGATGCAAATGACAAGCGGCCGGCCGGGAAACTTTGGCAACTCGGCCCATTTCCCATTTCCCAGTTCCGAAACAAGGTCAAGCAGTCTTGACCCGGATCAGGGGCTTGTCCGCGGGCCACCGCTGGTCGCTGGCTTAAAGACATGGCCCACAATATGGCCAGAAATAAGTTGTAATAAAGTATAGGGCGCGGGGCGGAGGCGGATATCGCTTCATTGCGACGAGTGCAGCGAAAGGTTGCACAAAAGCCGTTGAAACTGATAAAAATTCCCCTGCTTTATGACAATTTATCAAGGATTTCTTTTTAGAAGCAAACTTTGTTGCTGAACGGACGCGCAATGAAAGGAACCAAATTACTTTGGCGCAATGGAATGGAGGAAAGTAAAAATGCAATTTGGGTCAAGTTCCTCGGACATGGACAGCGGCGGGGGAATGCCGCCATCGCCGGGCGATAGAAAGATTGTTAATTTAAATAACAAAGTTCCAGCGGACCCAAAGCGGAACGCAAAAATAAGTTACGAGTTTCAAAAAAGTTTTTCAAAATAAACTATGACTCGATAAATGTTCAGTGAAGATATATAAAAGATTTCTTTTCTATTTTAGCTATTACTCTCGACACTTTATTGATATTTCCAATTGGATTTGATTACAAGTCCTTTTTAAGCCCTTGGGTTATCAGGCTAACCCTAGAGCTGTGAAATCCCTATTAAAAACTACCATTTCCCCCGTGTGAATGGTAATCTGTGAGTCCCAATCCAAAGGTAAACCCACCGTTTCCCAGTCGAAACCTCAATTAGTCGCCAGTCGTCAGTCGGAAAGCAAACTGTCAATGTTTCTCCAACAGAGGAAATAACCGCAGCGATAACAATGTCAAATCAAATTTCGTCACAGCGCACCCACACACGTGGGGCCAAAAATCGGAGCCACCGCACAGGCACACCACCGCACAGGATATGGTAAACTCGGCAGCACAATGCCACACCGCCCGCAGGTCCCCATCTAGTCGAGCGTGGCGTATTATTATAACGATTTTTGTTTATTCGCAACCGCCGCCGGGCGAAATCGGGCCAAAACTACTTGGGGAGTGCATGGGAGAGGTGGCAAAAAACACAGCAAGGATATAAAGCGATGTTGACATGTGCCAGGCGCAAGGATAACGGGCGCTGGCACTCGGTGGGGCAGGACACCGAACAATCGATGAACAATTTGGGGTATTGCGAAACCCACTTGTTGCCAAGTCGCAATCAATTCAGCGTGTCGCAGATTATTTAGAGTTTTATTACGGATGCAGGGGCAAAGGAAATGGAAATTGGTAAGTGGAAATTGGAAGTTGGAAACTTTTGAGTCTCCCCTGGAACTTGGGTGTGAGGTTGCTAGTATTTGTGGCAATTTCCCTTTACGATTTATGTTTCTGTTGCAAATAAATAATTTTTAAACTGAGAAAGGATAGTTGTCTTAGAGTCAGACTCTCAACGAGAATCCCACATAAGCCCCTGCCTTTGCCGTGACCAAGACTTCTCAGCCAGCTTTCCCAGAAGGCAAATAACTTGTCAGACGTTCTGTAACCTCTTCGGGCCTTCCTGCTATTTATCCTCTATCAGCTTAGCTCCTAAGTGGCTTTGAATGGCTGATGGCAGCCCACCATGTGCCCAGGCAGCTACCGATAATAGAGGAATTTCTTGTTTCGAATTTTCAAGTGCAACCCGTAAGCACTTTTCACCTGTCGTAAGTCAGGGCGGAAATGGGTAAGCGGGAGGGGAGCTCCGGGAAAGCGGCTTTCGTCGTGTAATCGAGAACTGAAACATTTGAGAACTTTAGAGCTGCCGACGGCCGGGGGGACTAAGCCGAAAGCCAGGCCATTAATTTCAATCTGCATTCGTCTATTTTTGGGGCGCATGTAGGCATCCATCCATCCACCTGACAATGTCGAGGCTGGATCCTGGCTGAGGGGCTGGGATAACGAATTTGATGAATGTTTCCGTTGCCCAAACAACAAACACGGGCTGGCGGTCATGGAGCAAAAAGCCAGCGTGTGTGGAGTATTATCCCATCGAAGGAGCGAACAAAAAACCTATCAAAACAAACGATAATGTTGCTATCCTGACTCCCCGCCCCGCCCCGATGATGATGATGAGCAGGATACGGATAATAAGGACGTCGATGCCATTAGAGTGTGCCGGGTCGGGCCGATGATGATGTGTTGATTGCCCCCCGATGAGCCGAGTCGATTGGTCAGTCGGTAATAAAACCGGACGGCGATTGCATGTGCGGATATAGAAATCAAATTAAATCACGTTTAAATGGAGACAGTAAAGAGGAGGTTTTATGGAGTTGGCCAGAGTAAGGCTTCGATGGCCAGTTATCCCATCGATTTCCATTTCAACGACAGCGGCTCCTAAGCTGTTTAAGCTCTCGGCAGCGAGTCCTTTGTCAGTTTAAGCCCTGTTTTGCTGAGATTTCGCCGTTCGGGACCCGCCGTTGCCATTCATCGCAGCTCATTAGGCCGCGCAATGTGTTGCCTACATTTCGGGGCAAATTAAACTGGCCAACAACGGCCCGGCTCCCCTCATTCATCTTCGTTTCATTATGTGCCGTGCCCTGTGTTCTGCGCCAGATAACCCCGGCGCCTTTATTGACAAATTTATTTATTAACATTCGAGTTCATTAAACCAAGAATTTGCTACAACAAGGCGAGGCGGACGGCAGCTTGGCTCAAAGCAGCTCAGCTGGCTTTCGCACGCTTGGCTGGAAGTTTTTGGGCCAAGCGCATAAATCACTCGGCCGTCGATGGCCCCTGTAGGTCCCGCTCCCGCTCCCGCTCCCGCTACCGGTTCTTCTGCTGATTTTCCCGGACGAGGTCTATCATTTCTGGCTGCCCCACCAAACAAACTTCGGCCGGCTACAAAGTAGTTTTTAAAGCTCTCGCCCGAAAAATTCTTTGTTGTCGCTTCTGGGGTCGAGGCGGGAAGCGCGCGAAGTGCTGGGGAACAACAACAGCAGTTCGCTTAATCCATAAAGATTTATTTGCCGCGCCGCAGAACAAACAGATTTCCCTCGTTTTCTCCTCGATTGGCCAAAAGTTTTTTAATTAAATCCCCGCCAAAACGGTGGATGTGTGCGTAATACGAGGAATAATATGTTAAAGTTTTCCAGATTTAAGCTGGCCTTAATAATCTAATTAAAGGAGTCCCCGCGCCGTCATCCAGGGTGACTCTGCCGGATTTAAGTTCACAATTTCGAAAGCGTCGTCCCCGTTGGAATTTTCAATTAGTTTCTGTCCGCTTAATTGCATTTATCGTCGGGGCTTTAATAATGTATTTTACACAGCAAATAGCTCTGATGAAATTGCTGTCTCGCAGCAGATTGCATTTTCTAACAAATATTTCATTAGGCCCGTGTCCGTACTCACTCGATTTATATTAATTTGGGAGCTCGTAATTCCCACCGAGGAAGGATTTCCCACACCTGCCCCTGGGTCGAGTGCAGCCACTAATTGTCGCTGACAGTTATACCGAATCGGATCCGCATTTGAATAATGCAAGGAGCGGCCAGGTGCACGGGTTGGATCTGTAATTCGACCCGGGGGCGGGGCAGGTCGGACGGATCCATGACAGTTGCGCATAATTGGACTGCCATTATTTGAGTAATGGACAAGTTCATTAGCATGCGTAGCATACTGTTGAATCACGGTCAAATTAATGGATCCGAGTACAGGCAAGCACATGCACATCTAATTGAAGGGTTAAACACAGTATCAAGTGGCGCCCGACTAGCTCGCACGAAGATTGATTGCCGGATGCATCGCAGCTTCTAAATTAAATTAATTCTGTGTTATCTGCTTCGAAATTCGAATGGGTAATTGTAAGGCCATAAAGCATTAGGGCGCATGTATCTTCAAAATGCATAAATAAATCAGTTTGCAGCTGGCAAGCCCTCATAATTATGCTGCTGCTACATGGCTGCAATTTAACTGATTGTTTTCTGACCATAATATTTGATAATCGCTTTAATTTGCATTTAATTTGCAAGCCTCTTATTTTAAAATGTTTGGTGACACGGAAGGGCTTTGAAATTTGCCGGCTTTCAGCTTAATTATATTCGATAAGTTTGGTATCTATTGTTAAGAGGATTCATAATTAACTAAGGCCTAAAATAATTAATTTCTTGTTGCATTTCATTGATTTAATGGGGGGAGAATATGCAAATTCGATTACTGAACCAAATTACCTTCTCCTTTTAAAGAAATTTAACTTATGTTGCACTTTGTCTGGGTTAGTCATTGGTTTTAAGAATTTAAAATAATTGCAAGCCTTATTTTGTTATTTTTGAATTTAAACTTAATTTTATTTATATCCAAAGCTTGTATATTTAAGATACTTTTAGAGCTTTGTTCCAAAATTGTGGCTTGTGTCTCAGCTAAGCTTAGCTTTGGACCATGTGGATCTTATGTTAACGCCATCTAAACTGTTCGAAATATCTGCCATGGCCTTAGGTCAGTATAAACTCAATTAAATCATTTAATTTCTTTATCATTACAATGCTTTGAAGGCATAAAATATAAAAATAACCACAAGGTCAACCAATTTGATTTTAATTTCTGTTTTTAAGAGTTAAACGGCTCTTCTGGACATTTACTTGCAACTTTCCGCTTTATTAGAATAAAAAATGCAGTAATTAATCATGCAGTAAAAAAGCAGAGGGGGACTGTGCCGAGAACCATTCAATTAGTTTAATGAGGCACAAAATAAACACCTGCAAGTAGTAGGAATGCAAATGATTTGAAAATAAAACATAGAACCGACTTAACGATTCTGTTGAACTGGATAAATGCTTGCAGCGGATAAACAGCTGCAACAACATAATATTGAACCCTAACTATTTAGCTTGTAAATATTTTAATTGCTGCAAATGATGTTGGAGTGAGCCGCGTAATTGTTCAGCGATTTTGGGCAACAAATAATTATGGCCAAATATATTTGTATTTCGTGTGAATTCCATACAAATATTTATACTCTTCGTATTTATGTTATAATTAAAGTATGTAAATAAATGATTTGAATGCTAATTCCACATGGGTTACTGAAAAGGGATTAAATTTATGTTACACTTGCAGAAAATAAGATACTTAACTTAGATATTTAAAGTATGTAAAGCACTAATTTGTATGCTAATTCCAAATGGGTTACTGAAAAGGGTTTAAATTGCCTTATTACTTTAATGATTTAAGGCAAGACGAGTCAGCAAAATTGCATTTCGTAGCATCAATGCTACGCACAAATCGACATCTATTAGGAGCCCATTTACTCAACTTGACAGCTAATGACGTGTACTTTTTATAGAGTAATTCAGATGGCAAAAGTGTCAACTCAGAGGCGGCGAAATAAGATCCCAATAGGTGACCCTGAGCCAGATTTGCGATTTGTGATTCGTCTGGCGAAAGGTGGCAGCTGAAGTCCAGCTCGAGTACGTGATGGGAGTAACCGTACTTGGCCACATCGCCACAAGCGCAAACCGAATTGATGTTTGGATTTTGGCTCTCTCTCGGGGTGCGAGCACATAAGCGGCTTATGCAAAACGCTCGTAGAGGCACTCGAAACCCAATCTGCCACTGAAGCTGGCCAATTTAAAATCAAGTGTATCACTTGCTCGGTGGCTTGCAGGGAGCGCAGAGCGCACAGGCGTCAGTGTAAACAAAAACAGACTTTAAACCTGTTTTAGTTGGCGGTGACGCACTCGGGGGAATTTACCTGTTGAACTTCCCCGATTACCTGGATTCGAATTCATTCCATTCCGTTTTGGGGATCAACTAATTGACAGACTGCGGTCGCCGTGGCATTAGCATCGATCGAAATTGCACTAAAATCGACGCAAATTAGGGTGGGGAACTTGAAGCTGTTCATTTGTGTCAATTTCTCTCAATGTTACTCAACCTTTATCTGTGATTTGTTTCTGGCTATGTCTCTCAAATGGTATCTTGCTTTCCTACAACACCTTTTTCTGTTATCATATCTTGGGAACAAATTCAACGTAATAGAAGAGAGAGTAGGGCTGGCAAGGAATCTCGATATCATCCTAAAGGTTTGATATTTATTATCGATATTTTAGAAGTTGATTTAAATTTATTTCTATATATAGCTTAAGTAGTCCAAAGTTATACATTCGTTAATAAGTAGGACTTACTTAAATGTATTCCAATATAAAGTACGATGTTTATAGTTCATAAGCTCATCATTATTGATGATAGCAATTACCAATTTTTTCGATACCTTTTAACTTACTTCCATTGAACAATTTTCCATCGGTTCTTATCGCTTATCTCGGGTTCGTTGCATCGCCAGTTCAGTTGTGGTCTCCGTTTATTACGCCTGTCAGGGCACTTGCTGTTGAACACTCGACAAACACACTCCACGGGCCGGGGGAAAGTTAATTAATGTATCTGCCTAAAGACAAGCGACTATCTAAATTGCCAGAGTCGACAGTGTTTGGCGTTCATTACACTTCCTCGACAGCATGCAAACGAGTTTGTTCGATAATTGAATGTCCGCCGAGGTGCGAGTGAATCAGTGAGAAGTGAAGAGTCAGCCGCCAACACGGCGTATGATTAATAATAATTATCGAATATCTGCGGACTGGAGGGGCCATCGCAGTTGTTGGTGGCAAACCGCAGAATCAGAACCTTGACACGCCTCCGCCGGCGTCACGTTTCTTGTAAAACTGCAATATAAAATAAATACTATAGATCGGAAACATCTGAATGTCGGAATTATGCAAATCCATCGGCATCAACCTGAGAGCGGGGCGCTCAAACCTGTTGCCGCTGTCACATTCATTTCATTTCCATTCCATTTCATATTTAGAAGTCCGCCGTTCGAGATTTTAGTTTAGTTTTAATTGCGCCCGTAAGCGGTTCACTTCGTGCCCTTCAACTTGAAAAGTCGAATTTTAAAATTTAAAAAACCCCATCCACGGTCCGTGTAAATTAAATTCTCCTGCAGGTAAAAACTCGGTGACGTTTGGTGGAATAACTGAAAAATATAAGGAAACGCTCCTGCATTTGCATGCATTTTTTTAACGGCAGACCTATCAGTAAAAACCTCAACACGAGGCTTAATTAAAAGTCATGAAGTGAACAGTCAATACGCAAAATGTAACCATCAAATATTACCATAAAAAAACAGTTGAAATAAATAATTTAATCAGCCATGTGTAACTTTACTCTGTGTCACGACCAAAAGATGCCTCATATGGTTCATTGACGTAAAACCTGAACCGAAAAACCTCGTTGTAAAAGCCCTGTGTGTTTTCAGTGATTTTAAATATATGCAGAGTCTGCATAAAATTGTGACAGGCTTATATTGAATATATAAAATACACTTTTAAAAGTTAACTCCCGCGTAATGAGGAAAATTCAAGAAGTCTTCATCGAACATCGCGATGTCCCTTTTACTTTTCGCGTCCAGATAAAGAGCGCTCGCATTGTGGGGCAGAGACAATGATATGAAATTTTAATTAATTATTCCCCCTTTGTATGACGCTGTCCAGGCTTGCCTTGGACATTGATTAACCACATTTCGTTGGCGTACACATTGGCTTTCATTCTCAGTTCGATATCGGAGAAAGTTTTCCGTTGGCCGCGCTGGTTAAACATTTTCCACAAATTAAACTCCAACCGGAGGGGAAACTTATTCTCGAGCGGGAAAAATATTGAACAGAAAACAGAGTCCATGGGAATGGTATTCGCCGATGTTATGTTAATTGAAATGCGATTGCGAGAGCCGAAGTAAAAGGCAAATGGAAATAAAAAGTTTATCTTAAGTGGACCTCCTTGGCCAGGAATCGAATTAGGGGCGGGAAAATAAATTATGGGGCCTTAAGTGACCGCAGGGTAATTACTTCTTCGCTCGCCAAGCCTAATTAGAAAACGATTTGAGTCCAAGTACTTGCAACAAAATATTTCAGCAAAATTGTTTATGGGAGATAAGCCTTCAAAAGTTATTCGAATTCCCCTGCAGTTTTTTCCATTGTTGCAAGTTTTTTACTTACTACCCCCGCAGTACACAGTAACTTAATAAATGTGATTAATTAAAAAAATATAAAACTGCATTAGCCCGTTTTAAACAATGCCCGGGCACCCTCTGCTTGCCCGTCGTTTCTTTTGCCGGAAAACTTATTAAAATGCGCAGCCAAAGAGGGAAATTGTGGGTCCGGAAAAACACCAGCACACATGATGCATGGGCGTAGGTGGGTGTGGTGGGCAGTAGGGAGCTGTAGGGTGGTTCTGGGCTGCCAGACACTGTGACCTCTCCCGGCAAAGTCCCCTCATCAGGGCTTTCAGCGGCCGGCAGCATGTGCCAGATATTTATGTTACGCTTTTGTGTATTAAATAAATTATGGTGAGTGAAACTGTCACTGGGACGGCGGCAGCAGCAGCAGTGGGGCACAAATTGCATTTGCAAACTAGATGGAGTCGTAATGTCGTGTTTAGCCTGCCCAGCGAGTCGTGAGAACGCCGGAGTTCTGGTTGCTGGAAATCGCAGAGTAAATTGCATCATCAAACGCCGGCAAGGGCGGCACTTCCCACACTCGGATTTGCATGCCGTTCATGTCGATCGTTGCATATTTTACCATTAATCCCGAGCCGAATCGAACGGAATCCAGCCCCTGGAAGCGAGGGGTGGCATAAGCCGGGCTAGAACTTGCATTGGCTCATTTATAACCATTACTTGTGGTGTCTGCTTATTGGCATTTGGTTTTTGCCGGGGAAAACTTCATTATTAATTGGAATTTTCCTCGGGGAAATGAGGGAAAATGGCATCGAGATTAGCTGGGATTTCTGCACGCAACGAATATTTGATTAAAGGGGGTAATAAATTCTATGTAATGTAGTGCTTTCCGCGTCTTAAAGTTGCCCATGCAAAACTATAGAGCCTCTGGCATTCATATGCATTCCAACGTGACCTTGAGCTGGCTAGCCCACTCTCAAGCTCTGAACTGGAATCATTTCTTTTGTTTCTAATTCGTTTTCATATAACAAGGTGAAACGGAAGTAAGCTTTTGGGAATTATGGCTCATGTCATGCAAATTAGACTCTTTCAAAGGAGTGTCAGAAGATCCATTCAAATTTTAACAATGTGAAAAGGCAAAGCCGAAGCTTAAATCCGTTTTGATTGCGAATGTCAAGATGTTGCCCAAGGGCTTTGCTTCTATTCATGCAAAACGTACTGAAAAGCACTCTTACTTGCGACTAAACCTCTGCCTTTCAGACTGCATAGTCGGCCGAAAAACGAACTATTTACACTCGATTACAAAGTTAAGCACATGCCCTCGAACACAACAGCCGGAAAAGTGGAAAATCGAGTACGTCAACAAGTGCACACACACACACCACACTTATGAAGGGCAGTAAGCGCATGGAAAACGGAAAACGCAAACGCACTGCCTCGCTCTCTCGTGGAGCGGCAAAGCGGAAACGGGCGTAAAACGGGGCGGCAGAGCGGAAATGAGCGGAAAACTCGACGTCCCAAGAGTCCTGCCCATGGAAAGTGAATAAATATTTAAAGATTGCGAAGTCAGCTGGCACTGAAAGGGCGGCCTGTCACACGATGACATTTAGCCGCACCTGAAAGTTATTGGCCACACCACCTGTGTGTGTGTGGTGTGTGTGGGTGCCCACTTCATTTCCGTTTCCGTGCACTTGGGCTTCAGCTTCAGCTGTGCATTGCGTTGCTAGTTATGAGTGCAGCTTCTGCTCCTTCGCCCTTGGTCCTTGCGGTTGCACATTGTTGCCGCCTCTGCTGGGCTGTAAAGCGTGCGAAAATTAGTTGCGAGCTTCGAAGGCATCTAAACTTTCAACCGGCTGCATAGATGTGGCTGACATTGTTGCAACGCATCAGCTTCGGCAGGGTCAAAACTTATGCAATAACAACAGGAGGAACACAGAGGGAAAATTAGCATCAAAAGTAAAAAGAAATTAGCTTTATTTTTGGGTTCAAGGGAATCCGAAGGAGTTTTAGTAATTGTAACATGTTTCTAGTCTAAATTCTGTTGGCTTTATACTAGGAATATACAGTAACTTGTTCGTTTAGTGAGAACAAGTTTCTTATACAAAGGTTTTTATAAGCACTTTAAACGTGCAATTTAAGCGCAATATTTTTTAGAATTGATTTTTCTGTTTTAAATATTTTTTTGATTTAACTAAGCAAGTATCACAAGCCTTTCGACTTATTTCACTACAAAACTGTATGTTACCTATAAGGACAATTATCTGATTCATCTGATACTATCTCAATATTTGATAACTATTATTAATAAATTCACAATTTTTGAAGCTTTTCTTCCTGTGCAAGTTCCTTTCTAGCTGCTTCCACAGCAACGTAAAATGGAAAATTTGCCAATTATAAGACGCATATTTATTTCCCATCTCTCCCAGTGTCCCGTCTAAATTTCTCGTTTATCTCATTGAGTTGACCCAATCAATCAACCTGATGGATGCCTCAATATCCTTATCAGCAGAATGTCAGCTACAGAGCAGTCCCTAACAGAGCCGCTCTCTTAAGCTGTTAGCCAGCGGCCTCGTTGACAGAGGGAAATTTTAACAGCGGAAATCACAGCGCACGAATGCCACTGTTGGGGCATTAAAGTGAAAGTAGAAATGATCTGATTGAACAGGGTCGTATATATACGCATACATTCCCATTCGGGGAGGTGGAGGCGACTCCGCTGTTATTATTGTCATTTTTATTGGCCCCGAACTTCCGCTGGAGTAATGAAAACGTTTACGTTTGCATTACGCGAGCTGTGCTTATTTTTATATGGCCCCACCGAATTTTAGGCCAAACTTTTGACGCACTCGTCCGCATAAAGGCCGGCGACGCGTCGAAGGAACTGTGGCACCGGAAGCGGCAGTGGCAGACGGCGGTGGCAAGGATTCTCAGGCATAAAATACCCGCACTTATTGGCCCTGATTACGTTATGAATTTACGAGTGACGGCCGCCGGAATTGATTTCTGTCTGCCTGTCGGCGGTGAGTGTGTGGCTTCAATCGCGTTTAAAGCTGTTTTACATCATCGGCAGGCCGGGTAATGGCCCATTCCGTACTCTATTGTTCCGATTTTGGCCTGAATTTCATTCACTGGCAGGGTGCCGCCATCCCTTCCAGGTGGAGCCCTCCATTGTTATGCAGGCAGACGACTCCACTACATTATCCACACATCCCGCTGCGTAATGCCGCAGTTTTTATTAATTTAATATTTTGTTCTGGGAGTCTAGCTATGATTCTGCTGGGCGGGCCATAAAACAAGCTCTGCTTGGCCCAGAAGTGGGCCATAAAAATGTATTTCCTGCCCTGCGGTACTCCAGATTTATGTACCTTTGGCGGAACCCCGACATTAATACTGTATTTCATTTTTGGAATCGAGCAATATATGGCTTTATCTCGCACGGCGCACTTTCATTCCATCTGCTGATGCTGCTTTGTTGCATCCTGGGCATCCTGCTCAAAGGATGCAGGAAGTTCTGCTGGCACAAAGTTGTGCCTGCGCGTATTGTCAAACCCTTTCCCAGGCGCCATAAAGGCAGGTGCTGTGCTGTCAAAGCCATTGTTTTCCCACCGAGACAATCAAATAGTTTACGACAGCCTCGAGGCAAAGCACATGTGCAGCCTGATCTGGCATTCGTCACTGCAATTGTTCTCGCGGTCCTTTGTCGCCTTTGGTTTTGGTTTCGGTTTTACGGCGCTGATTTGATTTGGTCCAGTCCAAGCACATAACCTTGCACATAACTCGATTTTTTTTGGGTTTGAAAGGAGTAAGGCCATGGAAATGGTCAGAAGAACTAGCATTTGAGGTAAAACTGAAAAGAAATCTGATAGGAATACAACCTTGTTCCAGGGAATCATCTAGTTTTTCTAGTCTTTAACTTTTAATCTGTAAAACAACCTCTGATTGCGAGTGATTTCTTTTTAAAAAAACTATTACTAAAAATCAATCTATAACCAGAAATTGCCAGCATATTTTTCCCAATGTTTCACAGGAAGTCAAGGCCTAACAAATTCGAAAATTGCTGCCTGTGGTTTGTTGATTTTTCCCCCAGAGTCCAGGAAAATTCAACCGACTCTCAACAGGCAAACTTCAGACTCTCCGCTACATAATTGATCTAAAGTTAATTGCGGGACATTAGGCCCTGACGGAGGCCAACAACATGTGCGGCTAAGTGCCAAGTTATTCCGGCCAGGACTCGCTCCGGCAGCTCGCACTCGGATTCGGATTCTGTCGAATTTATTTGCTGTGCGTCAGTGCCATAAGTCAATCTTTTTGTTTGGCCCACATACGAGGCCCCTCCGCCAGTCCTTTTCCACTTTTTTTCGGGCAGTGATTGATTAGTTCGTGTGGGCGAATGGCAAAGGAAAAGGACGAAAGGTGTTTTCGAAGCTGCTCCTTTTTTGTGTAAACAAGAACCTCAACATGTGCCGGAGTCGATTTATCAAATCTAAACAAATGTAAAACAAAGTTGAGGGAATACAAATTGAAGTTTTGAATGCGAGATTTATGGGCTGGCATCTATCCGAATCCCATCTAAATAATTCCGCAACACTTTCCCAGTTTTCCGGACAGAGTGCTCTGCCGACTCTCCGACTGCCTGTCTGTCTGTCATCTGCGGGGCAATAATTTAACTAAATTACTGGTCAACCACATAAAGCTGAATTCAAGCTTGGCGGGGAATTGCTGTGTTATCAGGCCCAGCCCAGTGGACTCTGTTTGGGCACTTTATGTAAAGCCGAAATGCTCTTTAACGAGCCATCGTCATGTCCCGATGTCCTGGAGCCCTGCTCCTTGTGAAGGGGGACCGGCGGCTGTGTTGTGCATAAAAAACAAATGGCCGGCCATTCGGTAGCGCCCATTTTGATGATTATGCCAGATTTTCATTTAGATGATGAACGATGATGCTCCTCGTTGACCCGTCCACTGGTTTGGGCTTCCTCTAGGAACACCTCCTTGCCGGTGGCCTTTGAGCTGCTGTCCGTTTTAATGGGACCTGCTCTCGGGCTTTAAAACTCCCATACATTTCCCTGTCTGCTTCCCAGTTGATAAAAACCATTTGAAGGCCTGCATATGTGGCGTTCCTCTGGCTGGAATTTGATTAATGTGGAGCTGCAATACCCACTGGCCACTTGTTACTTGCCACTTGCAACTGGCCACTCGCCACTGTCCGATTATGCATGCATGCCACAAGGCCTACTGGCACTCGGCCCACACTGCGTATGAGGAATGTGCAGGGAAGTGGGCCTTTAAAGCCGATTTGGGGCCACAAATCGAACGGAAAGCCCATTAAAACCGGTGGTTGGGCTAATGAGGAACTCAACTTTGGGCAATTAATTCGGTCACGCTCCGCGAGGCGCCTCCAGGTATACAAAATCAATTTCCACTTGAGGCCCCCAGGCGTGGGTGAACATTTCAATCGGTTTGTGTACAGCCAGCGATTTACATTAAATCAAGACAAGGACAAAGACAAAGAGAAGTCCTGGGAGGGGATAAGCGTTAAGGGGAAGGGGAAGCCGGTGTGAAGCCACTCAGAAGTTGGCAAACAGTCCTTTAACTTTGTATCAAAGGTGTAAAATTTCATAAAGTGTCGCTGCGGCACGGCCCAAAATCAAATGCAAACAGAGTAGCAGGAATCGTTTTTCGCCGATTTTGGGGCGTAGACGGGCATAAATTGTGGCTGCCAGACGGAGTTCGTGCTGTGAGGCAGCCCAAAGGATTATGCGATTCCCCCAGAGTCCTTGGCAATGCGTGTGTGGGTGCGTGTGTGTGGAGGCGTGGCAGCACGAGCAGGCTTACTGCCCGAAAAGCGAGACCCAAAGCCCCGAATGTGCATGGCCAAGACAGGGGAAGCGACATGAATAACTTAAAGCTGATCCTGTGAAGTTGAGAGAGCAGCCCCAGCCACGGGGGGCCCTTGTTCAAGGACTCGACTTTCAGCTCGAATGGGTTAGGCATTGGCATAAAAGTGCTGAATTCGAAATCGGTGCCAGGCCTTTATCGGTAGGTAATCCAGGTTTTCAGCTGCAGCCCACAAAATGCAATTTCAATTAGGCCTAGGCCCAGGCATTGTTTCTAGGGGCCCCTATGCAGTTTTTGGGCTAAAAGATTAAACATATCGATTGGGCTTGAAAGTGTTTTAAAATCGATATAGACTAGTAAATACCCATTGATTGGTATTCAAGAAGCTGAAGACTAGACATACTTCACGTTTTCGAGTTATTTTTATAGTTTATACCCCTCGAAACTAGGTTGTTAGTGGCACATACTGAACTATGGCTGTAAACGTAAATACTAAAGAATGGTCTTCTTTCTATTGTTTGCATTTGAATTTCAAATGATTTTGACCAACAGGAGACTGTTGTAAATGGTCTGCAGTAAATGAGTCAATAGGGGAACTGGGCCTGAATTTTATTGTTAGGTCTTTCAGCCATCTATTGTTATGCAAGCTGTTTGCAAATCGATGTACTGCCTAAGCCACACTTCCCCTTCTTTATGGGCAATTTGTACCAGAGTCAGAGCCAGTTTGTTAACGAGAAATGTTTAGCCATTATTATGGCAAGTTAACAAAACTAACAAAAAATCAAAAGAGAACAGCATTAAAAAATTAATAAATAAATAAATAAAAAGCTGTAAAAGTCTCTTAAGCTGTAAAACATTAATTATATATAAACTAAAACTTTTCAACCTCCTTTGCAGTTTATACTAAAAAACGAAGATTAAAATAAGCTGGCTTTCCCCAATAACAACTCCGAAAATAGCCACATTATTAAGATGCACCATCTGCTTTTACTCTGACTCACGTTACCATATCTTGCGAGTTTTCGGCCTTTAAAATGCCAGCCAACAGGAAGCCATCATCACAATGCCCACATCCGCACACTTCCTTCCACTACCCCCACTTCCGCCCACTTCCTCCCACAAAACGCCTGCATTCATCTCGATGTTGCCAACAGAATACCAAACGAGAGCAAGCAATTGTTTCCTTTCAGGGCCCAGCTGACCCCAGTGACCCCGCCAAGCAGACTCCACACTCGCCACAGCGCCCAGGCCGAACATGGTTTACCCGAGTGACACGTCGGACACCAACAACGAGGAGCTGGCACTGGAGCACAGTGTTGCACATGGCAGCCTCAATGGCAATGGAGCCACCACGGCACCCAGACCCGCCGCCGCACCCGGAGCTGGAACTACTGAGCCAAACGGCGACAACAAAGTCAATCAGCGGCAATACGAGCCGCGAGAGCGCTTCATTATCACCAAAAACGTGGTCGTGATAGGCCTGGCCTTCATGATACACTTCACGGCCTTCCACGGCACGTCGAATCTGCAGAGCTCGGTGAATGCGGACAAGGCCCTGGGCACCACCACCCTGGCGGTCATCTACGGCTCCCTCATCCTGTCCAACATCTTCCTGCCCATGACCGTGATTAGGTGAGTGCTCAACTGGGTTTTCTCCTGACTACTTTTTGGGCCGGAAAATGGCTGACACTGACACTGGCAAAGTTTTCGAATGAAGAATTTTTTAGTATGGATTTTCCTAGGAACTTTTAAGCAAATAGGAAAAGGATTTGTCGGAGATATTTAAGGGGGTTTGGGCTTATACCCCTCAAGCTGTACTAAAAGGGGTGGCAGCGAGATGTCCATCGCTCTCTGCCTGGGCCATTGGGAAAATCCTGCCAGAAATATTGTTTTTAAGGAGAAAATAATGACAGCTATTTGAGGTTTCAGGCAGACCAAGTTGCAGCGAACAAGATGGATAGCTCCGAAAGTAATGGCAAACGCTCTCGACTGCTGCCTCTCAGCTTAATTGCCAATTTTTGTTTCGTCGCCGCCTTTGTCTCGCTAGAGGGTGAAGCTGCGCGTAGACGTGTGGCATGCCATAAAAGTTTCGGTGATTGTCTGGCGGCGTTTTTTATGGCGGTTTTATGCAGATGTGACAACATGCCGAAAGCGCAGTCAGCACGGGAGACGACGCCCCCAGATGGGAGCCTCTATGTGTGTGACTTCGAGCGCATTTGGCTGTAAAAATGTCAACAGGAAGTCCTTGGATTAGAGTCCCTCTCCGCTGTCCCGCTATCCTGCCCTCCCGCTGCCTAGGCCCGGAGCGGTCCCTATTCCCAATTCGGGGGAGTCCGCCCCCGTCTGACATTTAAACAAATCGCTAATTTATAGCGACGGCGCCGCTTCACTTGGCTTATTCGAGGCACGAACTGCTGGCGCAGGCAACTTTAATCAGTTAACTCGATTTATTTAGATTTATGGCCTTGGGCCCCGAAATAAATGACCGCCTGCTAAGCATGTGCCACTTGCCACTTGCCACTGCCACTCACCCACCTCTCCCCCTGCTTTGTCGTCCATCAACAGTTGGTTCGGATGCCGGCTGACCATGGCCCTGGCCCTGTTCGCCTATATGCCCTACATCGCCGCCCAGTTCTACCCCCGCTTCGAGACCCTGATCCCGGCCGCCCTGATGGTGGGCTTTGGCGGCGGCCCGCTGTGGTGCTCCAAGTGCACGTACCTCTCCACCGTCTCCGAGGCCCTCACCCAGGTGCGGGGCAACAGGTCGCGCAAGGATGTCAACACGGTCCGCTTCTTCGGGCTGTTCTTCATCTTCTACCAGATGGCGCAGGTGTGGGGCAACCTGATCTCCTCCTCGGTGCTCACGCTGAGTGCTCCGGTGAGTCAGTCGCCGGCGAATGAAAGTGTGCAGCTGGAGCTGGAGAGGAGCAGGGTGGCTGAGCTGTGCGGAGCCCGCTTCTGTCCGGGAGTAGGTGCCGAGGCTAATCCCAACCTGGTGCCTCCAGCTCCCGAGCAAATCCAGCTGCTTAACTCCATCTTCCTGGCCTGCATGGCAGTGGCCGTGATCCTCATGATCTTCGGTGTGAGTTCGCTCAAGCGGTGAGTAAGTCAGAGGAACATCATCTCTACAACCCCTTACAATCCCTCTTTGATCCCCCCAGCTATGGCATGAAGCGCGGCGACACTGGAGACGGCATGTCCGGCCTAAAGCTGCTCACGGTGACCATTAATCTGCTGAGGAAGCGCCGCCAGATCCTGATGCTGCCCATCACCATGTTCATTGGCCTGGAGGAGGCCTTCCTCGCCGTGGACTTCACCCGCTCGTTCGTGGCCTGCGGCTGGGGCATCTCCCGGATAGGCTTCGCCATGATCTGCTTCGGAGTGGCGAATGCGGTGGCCGCTGGCATTGCGGGGGCCCTGGTGGAGCGCTTCGGAAGGGTCACCCTGGCCGGCCTGTGTGCGGCGCTCAACCTCTGTCTGCTGGCTTACATGTACGGCTGGGAGGCGCAGGAGGGCGACTACCTGAGGTACTGCACCTTCGCCGCCGTCTGGGGCATCTGCGACGGGGTCTGGCTGGTTGTGGTCAACGGTAAGTGCGGACTCGAACCGGAAGCCGTAGCTTAACAGATACTTTACTTTACCTCATAGCTTTCTATGGCATCCTGTTCCCGAATCACCTGATAGCTGCCTATAGCAACTTTCGGCTGTGGGAAAGCTCGGGTTCTGTGATAGGCTATGTCATCAGCTCGCAGCTTTGCACCTCCACGAAATTGGTGCTTTTGATGGCCGTTATGCTGGTTGGCTGCCTGGGGTGAGTTTCCAGTTTGAATTGTACGAAAATATCCATATAATTTGTATTATATATCCCCAGATATGGCCTCATTGAGTACCGTGTGTGGCAGAAGCAAAAGAACCTGGAGGTCATGCTCAGCGACTGATGGATAGCTGAGAGCTGAAGCTAAGCATCCTCTTGCCTTAGTTATTTTACTTACTATTTAAACTAAAATTAAAATTATACGACGAAGTCACTACACTCCTACTTTTACTTGCTTTTACCCTTGTATGTCCCCGCTGGTTGCTCTATGTGATATTGCCAAAATAGAGAATAAGTCCAAAGTACGCTTTAATTTTTTAAATAGTATTTTTTATTACAATCATTTAAATATTTTTGTTCAGTTGTAGCTGCTTTGTTGCTATGTACCATTTAAATTTCGTAGTTTAAATATTGTTTCCTTTGTTTTTCTTTCATTCATGATCTTTTGTCTTTTAGATTGCTACATAAAGTTGCTTACTCTAAACACACTGTCTTGCTTCTTTTGTTCTTTTCGAGGGGCTACCATATAGAATTTCTTAGTTTTCGAACTGGCTAATTGCTAGGATTATAATTTGTTTATGAATGGTTGAAATCAGATTCGTTTCAGTATACAAGTTTAGCCAACGCATTAAATGCAAATGTTACTCATCGCTTAAGAGCTCTATTAATTTCTTAGATCGATTTCTTTATGCAGTTTTGGTTTGAATGGTGTTAAACATTTAGTAATTAATTTGTTACGTGTATGTCCTCTTTCGTTTTGTATGGGTTTCGCTTGGAATGGCACATCAATGTGATAAAATTTGGCCTAAAACTGCACAAGTCTGCCTGGGGACTTTAGACTACTTTTAGGCTATTTGGGATATGATAAGTGTTAAGTAATGACTTATGGCTACGTATTCAATGGGATTGGGCTCTTGGGTCTCGGGTTCTGTGGTTCGCTTGGTAAGCCGATGTCCTTTGTAAATGCTATGACACACGGTATTACTTTACATGGCCTAACTGCTAAATCCTAGGGTGTTTTACAACTATCACACTGTAATACACTCGCACACTCGCACACACACTTAAGCACCTAGCTATGTACACTCCAGCCAGCTATTTACACGGGACCCTGTCCCTAGACCATGCCCTTGGACATCATGCGCACGGTGTTCTTGAGGGCCTGTCGCTTGTTGCAGAACCAGATCCGGATCACCTCCCGCTCGTAGCCCAGCTGGTGCGCCAGGCCGGTGATCTCCGTACCTGATTTGGGGAGAATAAAGTTAGCTAGGCTGCTCCTGGTCTCTGGCTTCGTTGTAACTGAAAGTTACCACTCACCCGAAGGATGCGTATTCCGCTCGAAGTGCGCATTCAGCAGCTCCAGGGCCTGGGGGGTGAACGAGGTGCGGCGCTTGCGCTTCTTGGAGGGCTCCACGCCTATGTAGTCGGTGAGGTGGTTCTGCCCCGACTTGTAGCGGTTCCAGTGGCTAGAAGGGGAGGAAACGCAGTTAGTAAGGTCTGCCTTGACTTGGCGCCCCACGGGGGCTAGACGTCGCGTGGAATCGCCTCCATACTCTCACCTCTCTTCGGCCTCCTTCATCCAGCGCTCCAGCACAGGCTTGATCTTCTGTGCGCTCTTTGGTGTGATGTCCAGCTTCTCGAACCTGCGGTGGGGATGGTTTATGGGGTTAGAACGCGGCTCTCTCTCGGTGGGTATAACGCAAAAGAAACGTAACTAAAGTGCCAGGACATTGTCAATTAGCATTCGTTCTCGGTTTGGGTACGATCTTTCTTTCATTTCATTTCGTTTCGGGTGAGCCGCTAAATACTTTGCTCATTGGCAATGCCCTGGGCCAATTCGGGGAGCGCATTCGTGCAAATTAAACGTGAAACAAAAGAAATACATGGCGAAATGAACAGGTTAATGAGCCTTGCACTTTAGTTAGGTTTCTCTTGGACACACACACCACACACACACCACCCACACCACACACCACACACCCCACACACCACGCACACACGGCCAAACAGAGGCACACATACATGTTCTGCTGCTGCGTCGACAGTTGAGCGGCGTACATCTGCGCAGCGAGTGCACTGCTTGCATTCGATAGTTGGTTCGACAGGACATTCGACATTCGACATTCGATTTTCGATATTCGGTGGTGGCATTCGATTGTTGGCATTCGACATTCGATGTTGAGAGAGAGAGAGTTAGATAGAGTTGGCGTTTGAATCGAAAATAAATAAACAAATAAGGGAAATAAAATTAATTTAGCATTTAACTTGGTTTGTTGTCTGTTTTTCGTGGTTAATTTGGTTAGCATTTGTTCGTATCGTTTTCTTTTCTTTTTTTTAGCTTTGTTGGAAAATGTCCTGGCACTCTACGAAAATTGGTTCCAGAAGTTTACGAAAAACAAATGAGGGAAACATAAGTATGTGGACTTAAGCAAAAAATACAGTTGATAAAATATAATGAAACATATTGGCTAAAGAGGGAAAGTATCCGATAAAGTATCCTTTTTGCTAGTGAATTTAGTCTCGAAACGATTCCTTTACCACTTTACATAAATAGCTAAGTAATCTGCAGTTTTACTAGATTTTTGTCTTAATTAACTCAAACCCTCTTTGAATTTATTTGATTGAATTACTGAATTATTTTCTTAGATTATCTAAGGATAGTGACATACTCTTAGTATCCTCATATCTTGTATGTTACATTATTTAAGACCCCACCTCGTCCATGCATATCTCACCTGCAAATGGCACTCTGGCTGTAGGCGGGTCCCTCGGTCACCGACAGCGCCTGGCCCACCTGGGTCTGGGTGAGGCCCAGCGACAGGCGGCGCAGCTTGAAGGCCTTGGCGAACTCCTTGATCTCGTCCAGATCGATGCCGTCCACCACATTGGTGGTGGCCTGGTTGATGGTGGGTTCATCTGGGCGGGGAGAGACACATTCGATTAGTGGATAATCCCCTGGCCTTCAGCTTTCAGCACACACTTAAGTCTAACTAATAAATGTTCAAATTGGCCTAGCTCCCCGGCGTAATTAACAATGAAAACGACACCGTAAATTGCTGCCCTGTCGCGGTCTTAATTACAGCTAATTGCGGTAATGGCAAAACATTATTTTATAGTGTTGCATCGCAGGTAAAGTGATAAAGCACGCGGAAGACACCTGCCGGGACAAGTTGTTCTTGTCTGTTAGACAGGTGCGAAACTCACGGCTTTTATCTGCCTAATTTGTTTTTGCCAAGGCAAGGCAAGACAAGGATGCCGGAGGACGCCGAAGGATGCAAACTACTGGCGCAGAATTTTGATTTATTTATTAATGATATGCAAGGAGGGAACGACAAGGGCCCCGGCAACTCGATGCAACGAAGCCTTGTGCTTTGGCGGTAATTAAGATGCGAGAACGGATTGGGTTTAAAGGGAGGAGGGCCAGAGGAGCGGATGTGGCAGCATCCTTCGCCGGGCCGTAACTCAAGCTGTCGTCGCAGGCAGCTGGCTTTGTTTGCCTCGGTTGTTGCTGCTGCAGCGTTTGAAATATGTCATTAAATGCGGAAGACATCTTAAGTTTTTGTATGCATCAATTAGTAGTAATTAAGCCGCATATTGTCTGCAATTTGTATGCGCAAACGATCCGAGATGTGGCAATCGAGACTGCTGCTGCTGCTCTAGGTGGTATCCCATCCTGATGACTCTGCTCGGAAGCTCCTCTAATGGCTGATGCTCTGGGGGGCTTTGCCTTGATTTCTTGTCGTTGGCCGGGCTTGTGCTGATTGCATTTTTAATGCATCCGAAAGTTTCAATTAAGGCCTGTCGAGCGGGGCGGAATCTAATCAATTCAAAATGCTCAAACAAGAGAGGGAGGGACTCCCGCTCTGGGGTGTGCTGGTGCCCATAATCCGCCCTGGGCTAATCCCATCAGGCCGGATGACACGGCTCGATCCCGGGCTGCCGTCTTGGCCCCGAAACCTAATCCAATCCAGGAGCAGATGCGGAGCGTGACAACGTCAACGCCGCTGCTAATTTGCCCAACACTTTCGGTTGACATCTCTCAACTTTCGGGGGCATACACTGCAGGATTCGGGCAAGTTTTGTTTACCAGCTCACCTAATCCCCCGACCCGGGCCCCGGCCAGGACCCCCACTGGAAGTCTGCATCAATTATGTATCCTTCGGCTCCGTCTCGAGGAGTCGTGTAAATGCACGGCGAAACTTTTCGCACACACGGTGACAGACGGCGCGGAGTATATCACTCCGAGAGGGATACTGGAGTGGGAAGGGTGCTCGGAGCATCTAGTTGATTTTCTTTTGCAAAATTACATAAAGTGCAGTCAAGTTGTTAGGGCTTTTGGCATTGCCTGAAAGTTGCCTTTCGCTCGAAATTTCGTTAATTAATGTTGGCCAAAAAGTTCGTTCCTCGCCCTCGCCTTTGTGCACATGCACATATCACGCATACGCCGTGTTGCACACGAGTGCGGCTCTTAAAATATCAAATCATCATCAGCCCGCTGCCCGGCACCCCAATTATACATGTACATTTGCGGAAAGAGCACTCGAATTTCGGGCCTCCGGCTTATTGGGATCATTAAGCCGGCTGAAGGATGCTTAGAACAGTTTTGTGGAATTTGTGTGTGAAATTAATGCTACGCTAAGGATAACTTGGGTGCTTTAAAGTGGGAATGCGAGCCGATTGAATGGGTGGATATGGATATTATATGTTATCGTAATGAAAATACTCGTTTAAATAGTTCTTTAAAGGTCATTATCCTGCATCGGCTTGCATCCTGGCTTTAAAGTATTTATAGCAATGGGAAGAAAGAATCGATCTTTACTCACTCGGAGAGTCCATGAGCAGGTCGTTGTCGTTGTCATTGCCATTGGGCGACATGTGCGGCGGTTCGCTGCGCGACGAGGGGCTCAGCTTGAGCGGCTGCATCAGGGCTCCCGCAGAGGTGGACGGTCCAGGACCCGGCGAGTCCTCGCGCGGCGAGGCTGACGAGGCCCTCGTGGCCGTGGCCGTGGGTGCTCCCAAGGACTTGGTGATGGTCAGCTCACCATTGGGGGCATTGAGTCTGAAATTAAATGATTACTAACCAGACTCCAGGACAGGATCAGGATTCACTAACCTGTTGATGCTGCTAAGTACGTTGGCCGACGCACTCGAGCCCGCCGCCGCCGATGGCGCCCCACAACTGCTGGTCGAGGTGGCCGCCCCGGAGTTGGGTCCGTTGCCCAGGTAGTCCCGCTCCAGACGCGGAGATCCGCCCAGCGAAAGGGCATGGCCCTGGGGCGAGTGCGTGCGGAACAGCGGGGATGTGTAGCCTCTGTCGCTGATGCTGTTGGCCGCCGAGCTGGAAGGCAGGGAGGCCGGCGGCGAGAGCCTGCCGGTGGCCAAGCTGCCACCAAGGTGACCTCCGCCCGAGCTGGACGACACACTGGCCCGCGTGGCCGTGGCCGTGGGCGTGTGCGAGCGCCGCTCGTGCCGCTCCTGGCGATCCAGGCGCTCGAGTCGCTCGAGCCTCTCGTGCCGATCGTGGTGCTGGCTGAGATTCATGCCGCCGGACGTGGGCCTGCCCTGCGGACTGTGCTTGGGCGACCGCATACTGTGTCCGAAGTGGTGACGCGGCGGTGGTGCCGGCGGCGAGCTGCTCGCACTCAGCTCCAGCGGTTTCAGGTCCATCTGCGGGGCCGTGAGCTCATCCGGGTGCCTCAGGCTGATCTGGGGCAGCGAGGAGGAAACCGTGGAGGCAGAGGACTGCGGCTGCAGGTGGTGGTGCAGGTGAGTCTGCGTCTCAGGCTTGATGTGCAGCTGCTGCTGCAGCAGGAAGGCGGCTCCGGGTGGTGCCTGTGGCGGTCCCTTGACCGGCAGTCCTGGACTGCCGCCCGTGGGTGAGCCAGCTGGCGGGGATCTCTCCGCTGAACGCCTCAGATCGGCAGCCAGATGGGAGTGCGGCAGGTGGCCAAGGCCCAGGTGCTGCTCCCGTTCCCGTTCCCGCTCTCGTTCCCGTTCTCGTTCCCTTTCTCGCTCTCGCTCCCTTTCCCGCTGATGCTGCTGAGCCTGCTGCTGCTGCTGCTGCTCCCGCTGCTGCTGGTGCGTGGCTGCGGCTGCAGCAAAGAGCTCCGGGTGCAGGGCTGTCAGGAGCTGCTGCACGCCCGTGGAGAACAGATTGGGCTTGAGTAAATTCGTGGGTGTCTGGGCCAGCTGGGGCAGGGCGGTGGCATGCTGCAGGGCGGCCAGCGAAGGCGGCAGCAAGTCCCGCTGCTGCTCGCGTTGCTGCTCCCGCTGCTGCTGCTGCTGCTGCTGGTAGCTAGCGAAGGCTCCAAAAGCATTGGGCAAGAACTGCTCCGAGGTGGGAATCTGGGGACTCACTGGGATGGTGAGGATGGTCTGAACAGCAATGCCTGGAAGAGAAAGGATATAATATATAAAATATCATTCATTAAAGGCACTCAACTTGAAATATTTAAGAATTCAAGACCCTTTTACACAGATATCCCTAAAATTAATCCTTAAAAACATGTATGTATTTTCCCCTACTCGCGTATAACATTCTCTTGTCTTAGTTGTTTCTGACAGGATTACCTGGAATCCCTTTTCCTCCACACACAAAGAGAGGAAATTGGAAGCCACCCTAATCGCTTTATGGGCTCTAATGCCCCGCGACTCCGCCAGGACTCGCTAAAAGTCAAGCCAAGTCAACTATGTTATTGATACCCCAACTATCCCCCAGCACTCACCTTGGGCCGTGGGTATCAGCAGCTGGGCCCCCTGGACGCCCTGCACCAGCTGCCCGGAGGCCAGGATCAGCTGGGGCATCTGGGCGCTTGCCGGCGGCGCCTGCAGGCTGGGCGGGGGCGAGGCAGTGGCCGCGGCCAGGACATTGGCCAGCGTCGAGGCGCTGAGGGGATGCGGCGAGCTGCTGCTGCTGGGATTATCCGGCTGCTGCTGCTGCTGGGCGGAGCTGCTGGTCCCAGAGTTCTGCCCGGATCCCCCGGAGTTGTTGCCCGAGCTGCTGCTCCCGCTGCCGCCGCCCTTGGCCGATTTGCTCTTGCCGCCGTTAAGGGTGGGCGAGGCGGATGTGGCTCCTCCAACTCCAGTCCCGGAGCCTGCTCCCACTCCTCCAGCTGCCGCTGCAGCTCCTGTGGTCGCCGGGTCGCCGCCCACGCTGAGATTCAACGGCGAATTGAACACGGAGGCAGCTAATCCTTGAAGACTTGCCAGTGCAGCGGCCGTGGCGGGATGGTGATGATGGTGCTGGTGCTGGTGCGGATGCTGGTGGCCATGATGCGGATGCGGATGCTGTTGCTGCTGCTGCTGCTGTTGTAGCGTGGCCAAATTTTGTAATTTTTGCAAATTTATCATGTCTTGCACTGTGGGATTTTGAACAAGTCACACAAAATGTTGTCATTAGTTTTTGTTGCAAAACTCTTTGCCGAATTAGTGGTGGCAAGGATGGGGGCCAGCACTAATTGCCAGTTTACTTTGGCCGGGCTGGGTTTTCGGGTTTTCGGGGATAAATGACTGTGTCGGTGTGTTGGCCTTCGAGGATGGAAACTCGCCGTGCAGGGAAGTCTTAGATAAATTATACAAAATTAGTCTGAGGGAATTAGAGCGTTAAGTAAATGTAAATGCAGCCAAATAAGCGCTCTCGTAAATTACACTCGGAGTGAAAGCCCTTTAGAAATGTGAAAAACTGAGAAATAGCACTCTAAATACTGTGATTTTTATACATTTGTAGGGTAAGTTTAGTCGGAAGTGTGCCACGCAGTAAAGAAGTCATTTCCGACCCTATAATTTATACAGATTCATTCATCAATGAGTCTATCTCGACATTTTCGAAGGAATCCAATTTAATATTGGTTTTTTGGTTTCAAAAATGTATAATATAAATTTACTTTATATCGTTAATTACTTATGTCTAAAATTATACTGCTGATTTCTTAGTTCAATACAAATTGGCACAAAAAAGAATTTTTCAGAAATAAATATCATTAAAGTATTTGATTTAAAGAATTAGTTTCCTCTCTGGTTTATCATATATTTGAAAAATAAGCAAACTTAAAGCAATGTTAAATCAATTAAATATATATCAAGATCATTTCCTGTTAATCTAACTTTTATTTCTCTATTTACAAAGGTTTCATGGAGACATTGCCTTAAAATTTAATGAAATTTTAATAAAGTTAGAAGGATAGTTATAGCTGCTTTTGAAGTCTTTAGAGTTTTCAAATCCCTTAAAAGGCATTCCATATAAGAGATGGAAATACTTAGAATTAAGGAAAATAAAATGCAAAATTGGGAAGAGGAAGAAAATAAAAGAATAAAGTAGATATGTACATTCCGAGCTAAAATCCCTCTCAAAGATATTTAAACCCTTGAATTATAGTGTCCATAATTCCCTAACATTCAGTTTCCATCCCCGAAAGATATATATTTTATTTCGTTTGGCTTTCGATATGTACTCACTAGTTCCATTCAGATGTGCCGCGAACGCCTTGGCCTGGGCCTGCTCCTCGCGCCGCAGTCGCAGCTCCTCCGCCGCCTGCTCTTCCGCCTCGGCCTCGCCCTCGCCCTCGTTCTCGTTCTCGTCCTCGTCCCCATCGATCTGCATGGGCAGGGGTAGGGGCAGGGACATGGGCAAGGGCGGCGAGGAGTGCTGGTTGGCCAGAGAGGCGGCCTTGGCCGCCAGGTTCTTGTAGAACTCCAGCTCCTTGACATGATCCTTGCTGTCGAACGGCGAGGGCGAGTGGGAGTGGTTAGCGGGCGGGGGCGAGAGCAGGATCTCCATGTCGTCATCGTTGTGGTTGCTGCGACTGCTGTGACTGTGAGGGTGAGTGTGACTGTGGCTGTGGCTGTGACTGTGGTGGCGGTGATGTTGGTGGTGCAGGCTGTGGGCTTGGCTGCTGCTGCTGGGCGAGTGGATCTTGTGGCAGCTGATCTCCTTGTCAAAGTCCTGGAAAGAAGGAGAGTATTTGATTAGTTTTATTTTGATTTGGGTCTTGGTATTTTCTTCTGAATAAATTTCCCATTAATTAACTGAGCAACTGCACATTTTTAATATATTTTAAGCAAACCCAGAGCCTTGTGAAAGTCTAAGAGAAGCCAATTGCATATATCCCCTGGGCTTCAAGTAATATCTTGAATATATCATTGTGTGTGCTAAATTAAATTATATTTCTGCCATTAATGCCTTGCCAATTGTCCTGCTGAAATATCCCCTGCCCTCCCAGGCTAATGACGAGTCCTGAATCCCCGTTCATTGTTTGCTGATTGGATTATATATTTAAGCGGCGTCGGCATTTTCGGACTCGTATTACATTTCATTTGTGTCTGTCGAGGCGACATTTACATGGGGCGTGTTAATAAGTTAATTTAATTTTTGTTGTAATTGTCAGAGCACATTTATTGTTTGGCATTTTGATCTGCCAGTGCCGATGAGCTGGCCAATTTATGCAAATTTAATTGGTTGCAATTGTGGCGATTCAGAGGGGCTGGGACGTATCAATATTGACTTGATTAGCCGTTTAAGCGATCCCCATATTATTGGGCTCTTTAAAATACACTTTGCCAAACGACTTTCAATTTAAAGAACGGGTAAATACCTAGCAGGACGAAAGGGAATCCCCAAGAAAAAAAAAAAACGGTTGGCAAGGTAAACCAATATAATTATTGGCAATTAATGCTGCCAAGGGAGTTTTAGGGGAAGGCACATTAATGCCCTGAGCAGGACCAGCACCAAGACCCTTCTTTGCGTCGCGGCGGAGCTTCAATTAAATTTTATTTGCATAGGAAATTAACATAATTGTAGTGCAAAGTACAGACCGAAAAAAATCGGAAGGGAAAGGAGCTGAAAAAATGCTAAAATCGGAAGAGGGAAGGTCCAGGGAAAAGCAATAAAAATAAGCAGTAAACGTGACAGCAAACGCCGGCAAAGTGTTAAAAAAATATTTATGCAAATAAATAGAAATGTTTTGGTGGGTGTTCCAAGGCTCGCAATTAGACAGACGATAAGGCTGTGCCCGCCGATTGAATGGTTGAATATTAAGGTAACCATTACGGGAAGTACGGGGAAGTACCCAATAAATCCATCCATCATATGCGCTTCATCTATTCCTCAGCTATCAAACACTAACTAACAGAGACGGGGGACTAGTAGCCACATTAATTAAAGCACTTGATAAATTTCCCGGCAACGTGCTGCAGATACATTTAAAATTGACATTTATTGGCGCCGTCACTTGCACAACAGCCACTGCTTAGTGAGCGGGGAAAATAGAAGCAGGTCCTGCCAGGACGAACCGAGTTAATGTCATTGAACAGCAAATCGAACTAAATTTATGACACGCCGAGAACGGTGGAGAGTGTGGAAAAAAGGAAAAGAAAGCCGGCACTCTGGCAACGTTAATGTCCTGCGAGTGTCCCCGTGCCTTTTTTAATGCTCCTTTTCTCTACGGCGCGGGTGTGTGGGTGGGTGAGTCCATGTCCTTTATGCAAACAGGCGGCAAACAGACGGCCGCTGACAGCAACTACAGCCACACACACCCGCCGAGTAGTTCGGCGTCCACTGATGTGCAATGAATTAACTCTTCAACATATTTACTCACGCTCAATTGAAAAGGACCTCGGCGGCAGTGGGTGGGTGTCCCTGCGGCAGCAACGGCATTGCCGCTAAAAGTTGAAGAACAAAACGTGGCCGCCATAATGAGGCGCTGAAGCCGATGGCCGGCCTTTGTTGCCAGACAGCTCTGTTTTTGTAGCCCCGCAAATGAGCGGAAATTAAAAACTGATTTAGCATTGGCCGAGCGAGAAGTCATTGGATTCTAAACCGTTGTACTATATATGGACAGGGGAATGGATGTGTGATGGGAAAAAGTAATGACTTTGCTTTAAATGGTTTGGATAGGTTGAGGGGTATGTGATTGAGACACATTGAGGACTTGAATCGGTTTCTGTGAATCTAATTAACTTAAAGAATTGAGCATTAAACAGAGAAGAATATAAATAAATTGAAAACTGTTTCGAATGGATAAGTTTTCCCCTCGTCCTGGTCTCTTGTCCCACTTTTATATTCTTGTAGCTTATTTCTGAATAGGAATTACTTGGAAATGTTACTTTATTATGGACTCAGTAAAATATATAAAAATACATAATATATAATAATTTCAATAGTATTTTCTACACTATTGTGCAATTTATTACACTACTGTAACAAATACAGTAGTAAATTGGCAACCTTTTATAAATTAAATAGTATCTCTTAAATTATATTAAATATATATTTGAAATCAATGAAAACAGTTGCTCAAATTCATGCAAGAAGATGTTTCGATGCTTTAAATTGTTGTATCTTTTAAGCACTATTTGATTGGATTTGAAGGAATCCTACTTTCAAACCCCTTTAAATATTCACAAAGAAACCTCTTAAATAACGTAATAAGAAAAATCTATAATTTCGAAGCCCTTCCAAGCTCCATATGTATGTAGTAATGATAACATTTACAGGACCAAAGACTGAATGTAGCCATTACTTTTTGCCCAGCAAATAGGTAAAAATAAAAGCCATACACATAGTACAGCCCATCACAGCCCGCACAATCGCCTCTACTCAGGATCCGGACAGTGAAGCCCACTTAAAGCCGCCCAGCAATCCACGGATACGTTCTCCCTCCGGCACGGCGCTCTTCTCGCTGTTTTTGTTGCGCCACCGACAAATGAAAATAAGTCAAAAAAATAGAAAATGAATTGAATTATTGCAAAGAGCAAGAGATGCTCGCCCGCCCGCTGGGGAGAGGGAGCACGGGGGCGGCACAAACGGGAGGAGCACTTGACAGCCTCGAATGTGATAAGCAAAAGCCCGGCGCGAAATGGAAAACTCGATGGCAGCCTTTGCTTTTCTTCTTATTATCCTTCCCCGCCCCCCGAGCCAGCCCCTGGCCAGCCGCCCCTCTCCTGCGACTCCTTCGCTGTCTGTGCTTTTTTATGCAGCATGCTTTTGAGCGCGACGCGAAATTATAATTCACACATGTGACCAACCGAAGGGGAGGAGTGGGTGGCCTGGGTGCTGGGCAGCTCCTGCTCGGCCATTTGCCATTCGGGCGGGAGGAGCGGGGGGCTGGCGTGGCATGGTGGGCTGTAAAAAAATGCAATTGCCAAAAAGTAACCGGCAAAAAGAAAGCGAAAACGCGGGGCAAGTCGACGTCGCCGAACGGTTGCGTTGCTTGTTTGCTTTAATTGCAAATGGCATTTTTTCCGTGGCAAATGGGGGAAGCGCATGGGCCAGGGGTGGGGTGGAGTGGAGTGGAGGACAACCACGTTACAAGCTGACCAACCACCACCCCATTTTGGAGGAGAGAGGAACGAGCGACGCTGCCCTGCCGGCTCATAAATTGTCGAAAAATATTTGACTTGTTCTATTTTTGGTCACCCAAGGCCCATCCAGAAAAACAGCGCCTGCTGTGCCCGGCAATATGCTTTCCGCCCCAACCCCCTGCCTTTCGCGGCGTGGTGCAAACGGGGCCTTGCACTTTTGCATATTTAATGCTTTGTTTAATGCAAATGCACATAATTTCATCGCAGCAGCGGGCGAGTGTGTGCGTAGTTTCCTTCCCGAAATGTGAAAATATTTTTCAATTAATATTTATGTAGCTTTATGTGCCTGAATTGATAATTTCCGAGAGAACGAAGCCCAGATTGCTGACTAAAACTGAAGGGCGAGTTGAGGTTGCTCAGGTAACTTGACAGGACCTGCGGTTCCTGGTAGCGTTCCCCCCTGACAGTCTACAGGTTACAGTTTAACTTTCCATTTCAGTACCTTCTCTCAACACCCTGCTAAAAGTCACCTGCCCATCAATCGCTCCATCAGCTCTCTAAACAAAAATAGAGCACAACAGATCCTGTATTTGATGCGACGCGGCGATTTCTTGCGCAATTTCCGCCGTGATGTCGATGTCGATTAAGGCGGAGGGTTTAAGCTGCAGTTTACAGCCACCCACCGGCGGCGGCAAACAAAGGCTGCAAGCTGCAGACATTGCAATTTTCCCCGATACACACATTTCCCAATCTATGTGCAACCGGCACGTGGGCATGTATCGGCGGGACACACATTATATATGGCGCAAGTGGGGGGATTTCCCTTATATGGACAGGGCGCAGCTGACAGTCGCATGGCGAATGAGCGAAGGAAAACAAAAACGAAACAAAACAACAGCGAAGCACAAAAACCAAAACAAAAATGTGTAAAAAATGATGGACGATGGGGGAGGAGTGGAGTGCGGCCCGTCGAATGGAAAAAGGGAACAAAACAAAAACGGCAAAAGGCCTGGACTGGCCTGGACTGGCCTGGTCTGGCCTGGAGGATGGGCGAAGGTCCTGGCTGGTCCATCAGCAACAGCAGCAACATCAATGGGCGCGCCACTCAATCAACCCCACTGGGCGCTGGGGGTGGCTTTGGGTGGCGGCATCGCCCGCTTGACAACAATGAAGGCCAAGCATTGTCCAGGACCCCCGGCATCTCAACCCCCAAAAGCCCAGTGCCTGTCCCAATTTTTTTACGTTTTTCCGTTTACTCTACTCTACTTTTTTTCCCCACTTTTTGTGCCTTTAATTTTGTGCTTTCCTCCCTGTCTCGCTTTCTTTTTTACAGCCGGTCGCCTGCTACAACTTTCTGACTGCTTGGTCGCTGGTCAGCCGCAGTTATTCTTTGGGGGCGCCGGGCGCCTGGGCACCGGCCACTGCCCACTGGCCACTGGACACTCTCCTCCCTGTGTCCGCTGCAGCAGCGGTCATCATCGGGCGGCGCTCTGGTCAAATAAATGCAATTGTACGGGTGTGCCCCGAGCCGCCCACTCCTTTGGGCCGAGCATAAATCCTCAACCTGGCCACCCGCTGGAAAATAACCAACCCTCCTCGCCCCCCGAAAAAGCTTCGCGTTTTTGCTTGCTTTTCACTTTTGGCGGCACACTTCTTTCTTTTTTTGTTCGCCATTTCTTTGCGCCCAAAAATAAAAAGTAAAAGTTGCCCGTGCCGCCCCCCTCGGCAACTCCCCAGTTCTTGGCCATCGACTTTGGGTGGTCAGCCGTGAGGGGGATGGCTCCGGGTGGTTCTGGTCCGGGTTCTGGCTCTGGCTCTGGCTCTGGGGCTGGGTGTCTGTCGCGGCATTTATTGCCGCAATGTAGCCCCAGGGAGCTGATTCGTTTGCCTCTCCGCTGCTCATTTGCATCAAAATTTTTAATTGGAATTGGTTGTAGAGCTGGCCAAGGGGTTGGGTGGAGGAGAAAGGCTTAGCAGGGCTGACAATTGATGGGCAAAACAATTATTTATAACCAGGGCTAGGAGGCGGGAACAGATTTTTACTAGAAAGAAGTAGGAAATACTAAGAGAATTGAGGAAGTAATTATAAGTTAATAATTTATACACTGAAGTAAAAGTAATTGCAGGCAGATATGTTGTTAATATTTTTGTGAAGCTTAATTTTTATTTTTATTTACATCTTTAAGCTACACCCCTATAGTATCTTTACATATTGCTCATTTCCTTTGATTTCTTCAAGATAACACACCAAAGTCAAAGGAGTTTGTTGATTCTTCTCCTGATACCTCCTCCAAAAGGATTCTTGGAGCCAGCTTGATTGCCACCTGGAGCCACGCATTTTCCAAAAGCCCTTTGAGTCGCACGTTTGAGCCTTCATTTCGACCATTTTACGCACCCTGGGACCCTCGCCTGTTGCCGTTTTTCCTGATGTTTTTAACCATTTGTTCGCGCACAAATGTTGTGCTGACTTTTTTAGTTTTTCCTGCTTTTTTGGGGGCTTTTCAGGCATGCTCCATCGCATTCGTTGGCCCAATGTATTGTTTGCTGTTTGTCTGCCGCTGTCTTCTCCTTCTTATTGGCTGCGCCTCTGTTATTCTTATTTTTTAGGCAGCCGCCGAGGAAACACACAAAAGTTTGGCGCTTTGGGTGACTGTTTTTCCCTTTTCTCATTTTTTTTTTTTTTGGCGGCGCCACACATGTGTGCGAGCGAGTGCTAACGCTTTTCCTCTATATTTCTCATTCGCCGCCGCGCTGGCATCAAGAAAAGGAAAAAGTAACATTTTTTCGGGCCTCGCTGATTGGTTGCACCCTCCGCTCATCTCGGAGCTTTCTCTGCCTCTCCCGTTTTCCCCCATTTCCCATTTCCCACCACCCACTCCCTCATGGCGGCAGGCACAACAAATTTTTTGTTTTAGCCGTAGACCAACACACCCGTTTTATTGTCCCAGCGATTTTTTCCAGGGGGTGGCGCCCCTTTGCGAGTGGAGGCTACTGTGGGAGCTACTCAGCGGAAGCCTCCTCGTGTGTATCCACCGGTGCGAGGTGATTGAATGCGTAAAACGAGAGTGGAAGGAGCTCCTTTCGGTACAGGCATCATTCTGGGCAGGAATCAATTGGAGAACTTAACCAAAGAACCAGTTACCCGAGGTAAAATGTCACAGAAAGATATAAAAAACAAGAAAGTTTTTTAATAATGAAAACATATAACCCCAACTTGATCATACCAAACTTGTTTCATAATCATAGCTCACTCCTAGACTCCCTAAATACCCTACCCATTAGCAGAGTTCCCTTTAAATGCAATTACTTTCCTCTGAAATATTTTCACCATGTCTGTGAACATGCCACACTTTCGCTCTGGCTCTGCCCTCGTAGAACACTTTGGAATTAATATTCGTATTTTCAATTACCACTGACACTTGTCTATGGCAGCCGAGCCCACAGGGGGATTCCGATTCCACCTCCTCGAAGGCGAGAGCCTACCAGCATTTCCGCTGTTGTCATGGACAACACACACGCCCAGTTCCTATTCCTGTTCCTGCTCCGATCCCAATCCCCAATGCAGAATGTAAAATGTCATTACCGCTGACATAAATGAATAGCTGCATTCATTGCATTTGGCAGCAGCGCCCAGTGGGAGGGAGGCAGAGCCGGCGGTGGAACATGGCTGCCTTGGCTTCCATCTTAGATTGTTGTAATGGCCGCATTAGCGTTAATTAAAGCCAAGCACAGGCCCTGGGCCATGCATAAGTTGGACATGAATGAACTGCCCGGGCAGCGACAACTGAAGGGAATGTTATCGATGGCCCTGCAGGGTGAGCTTATATGGGAGAGCCAGGATTGGGGAGATAGGATAACTAAGGGTATCTGTATTAAACTATGAAATATTTTACATAAATTATATATACTAAAAGTGATATTTACTTGAAATATCCTTCGTTTTCCAACACCCATCATATCTGTATTCAGTTGATTATAGTTTTAACGAGAGCCCCAGTAAACTCGGAAAAATTAACCCCATTCAACTGGAAAATGAGCTTGCCCAGCCAGACTCATCTGCCCTTAACCCATGCCTCGGAGAGCTGGGAGCCAGTAGCATATAGGGAATATGGAGAGGCCAGAAAACGTGCAACTCATATAACATTTCTAATTAAAATTTTGTACAGGGCGCCGCCTAAGCCCCACCCGCTAGGAAGAAAGGTTATTAACATATTTGCCATAACTGGGGGGCGGAAGTCGCCTGTGTGTGAGTGTGTGCTATTTGGCCAGCTGTTGGCCATTAGTTTGCCATGCAATCGGCCAACTTGTCGTCCGAAAAAGTGAGTTCGAAATCGTTGCCGCAATCAGGGGGAAAGGCGACATGCATGCATGCATGGTTGCCTAAGTAGCTGCGCGCTGTCTTCATTAAAAATTGTTCACCACCGACCCCAGCACCTAGCCAGCAGCCCTAACGATGCAGAGAGAGAAATAAGTGGCAATAAAATTAAATAAAAATTACTAAAGATGAAGATGAACTTCAAGCTTCAGCTGGGAAGGTGTGCCTGTTCTCAGGAAAATATCTGTAGTATTTCCGAGTATTATTTTCATATTTCATATCTCACTTTTGGCCATTTTTTGTCTTAGTGTAATGCTAGAAGTTGCAGTGGTTCCACTGCCCACTCTTAGCCCCAAAAGGCAACAACAAATCGGGCTTCATTCCTAATTTAAATGCAAATGAGATTCATTTGACGACGACGACGTCGTCCAGGCTGCAGCCATGGCCCTGCTTGGGAGCCGCCGCCACCCCCTCACTTGGTCAATGCCACAAACACACACCTCGCACACCCCCATATGGGGCCAGACACACACAAGTCGGGGTGCCTCTCCTTCTCCGTGGGACTCAGGTTGCAGGTCTGCGAGTGTGTCTTCTTTCGGGCGGCGGCCATCTGCATTTATGCAAGTGGCTTAAATGGCTACAAAATGCGTTGCTTTGGCGAGATTTGTAGCATACATTAAGGCCGTGTTGCAGTGTGGCACGTAGCAGTGTTGCACGTTGCAGTGCTGCGTAGGCGCTACCTTAAGCTCAGCAATGGCGGCACTCACCTCCGTCTGGGCCGGCCACAAATATAATCAGGCTGGAAATATGGCAAGCTCTTTGGATTTGCAGATTAGTGGAGCTGCTGCTGCCGAGAGAGAGCCAAGGCAGCTGCTAATTTGGCCAGAGTCCGGCCGGGAAACACCTTGAGAACTCTCTGAGCAGTCCAATCAAACCGTTATCTAAGTAAATATTTCCCCACAAGCCTTGTACATAGCCAGGAAAAACTTATTACTCATGCGCCACGTTGCACTGAGCACCAATCAATATGCAGGCTATCAAATATTTAAACTAAAACTACAAAATAACAAAAATGGCTACGAAAATTTAACTCCTGCGTGCGAGCAGGACGCCTGCCGACGACAGGACCCCATCGCTGCGGCAGGAGAGAGCGGGACAGAGCTGGCCGACAAAGGATTTTAATTGAGTGCAATGGCATGTGAGCGATATGTGCAGCAGGAAAATCCAGAGCGAGACAGCCGATAAGGGAGAAAAGGGCGAAATCGGAGCCATTCAGCCCAATTTCCATCCATTCTTGTTTCTTGCGTGTGTGTGAGTGTGGTCGAAATGCATTTCGAAGTTATGAATACACATATATCCTGTTGATTTTTGAAATTATCAAGTCTTAAAACACACACACACAACAGAGGCCGCTCCTCTGGCCTCTGTGTGTGCCTGTGGCCGCTTTTTGCATGAATTATTAAATGCTGTGTAATTTATTTGATTGTGATTGTGCCGGCCCAGCTGTGTGTGCGAGTGTGTGTTTATTGCACTTAACTGTTGGGGTTACATGTAGCAAGGCCTCTCTTCTGCCCGTATTGTTGAAATCTTATGCATTTGTCATGAATTTGAAATATTTTCGGTTGGCTAGCTTCGTTTCCTCTCTGCGTGTGTGTGTGTGCTCCAAGGATGTCTGTGTTGATGGGGCCACGCACCACCCCACAGCGCCACCCACTGCCTGGCACCCAAAGCCAACTGCTAACTGCATCAACTATTTGTCCATTCACATTCGGGTCTTAAGTTATTTTCGTTGCAGCAATTTATTGATCAATATTTTAGCCCAGGCGTTGGTCATTAGTTAGTCTGGTCAGGACATCAAGAAGCACTTAGAGCGAGGAGAGCGAAAGGCTGTATGTACAAGCGGTGCGTAAGACGGGCGGCGGAGGAGAAGCTTCCACTCCCCCAGTGATTGCAGCCTAGAGGCCCATTGAATATTCAGAGGCCGAGAAGAACTTCCTGCGGTCAAAACAGGCTGTCAAGACATTTTAATCAATATTTTAAAACGCGTCCTATCGATTTTGTGGCTCTTACAGCGCCATTCACACCATTACCTATTCAGGACTAATAGTCGTGTGTACAAAATAAGTCATTATCTCTTGTTACAACATCATAATGCTTCTTTGGAGGCAGAGAAAAGCCTGAATATATAATTGCAATACGATATAAAACCCTTAAAAAGTAGAGTAGAAAAGCAGAATAAACTATATATAGAAAGGTGATAATATTATAAAGACCCATCATTACATTTTCTAGCTCATAAATAATGAGCTAAATAATTCCAATATCCTTTCAAACTTAGCCCCCTTATTAAGGTAAATTATGGTGTGTAGGTAAGCATGTCACACGACACCTTTAATGGCCACCTGAAAGGTATCAGGAACATAACCGATGACTTCCTCACCAAAACCAGGACTCCAATTATCGATCGCCGAATGCTTTCTTGAGGTTTTAACTCTTTTCACACCATTGGCCCCAAGAAATGCACGTATATTGTGCGAAATGTATACACCTTGGTGAGGCCAAAGTTTGCAAACAATTACACCTGTATATATCCTTCGCGCTATCCTTATCCCGAGCCCAATCTAATTAACTGTCATTGTGTTAAAAAGACGCCAAACTGGCAACCGAAAACTCCCCCTCCTACCCCTTTTCTGTGGCCTGCCAGTTGAACAATGACAGGCCGCCCGCCGCCCCCTCCTGCCACTTACGCCACTGCACCGCACTTGCCACCCCCTTCGCAGTAGTTTGCGTGTCAAGTCAGGCTCCCCCCGCCAGTCCCCAGGACTCACGTCATCCGCTGCGCTAATACTAATGCGTTGGCAATAACAAAGGCTGCACATGCTCGCCCAGGACGAACACCCGAAGTTCCCGAGTTGTTGGCAACTAATCAATAGAGCAAAATTTACGTTTAATTAAAAATGTCTGCGTGTGTAAACCGGGGCAGGTGGCGAGCAAAAAGGAGCCTACGTCGTGACATTAGCCAAACTGTCAGAAGGATAATTGCCTGGCTTAATGTGCAATTAGTCCTCTGGCAAGTGCGAGTGCTTAGATTTTTCTAGATTTCTTCTTAAGTTAAAAATTTAATTAGTTTTCCATTGCAAATCTATTCAGATTTGCAAATTATAGGAAAATCCCTTTACTCCTTGAGCAACGATACCCCTTTGACCCCCTTCGATTTACAGGAACCATTATAATTTAAGGGCAGTGGAATATATTTTACATAAGGCTCGCTCTTGAGCTCCCCCCTGCTCGGACGATGCCGAATGTAATTAGAAATCCTCAGCAAACATACATACATATGTAAGGCGCTGCTCCTTCGTCCTGGCTGTCTGTGTGCCAGGATTGCCGCTCCTGCTGCTGCGGCTGCAGTTGGTTTGATGTGCAAAATGAAGACATTTGAATTTGCGGTTCGGGCTTGAGCACCGTAGGCTATAGATTTTCTTACGACACACACTCGCACACATGCAGGTGTGGGTTTTGGTTTGGGGTTATATAATGCACCCCCCCTGCGCCACCCATCCTGACACACACACACACACACTCCCTCTCACCTGGCTCTGGCCTCTGTCTGCCCGCTGGCCATGCAAGTGGGGCGGCATCTCAATATAAACTGCCTTCAACATTTAATTAGTGTGTTTTCGCACACAAGGACCTTAGCTGTGTGAGTGTGTGTGTGAGAGTATGCAAATGTCGATGGGCGCAACTGTACATGCTCCCACACGCACACATGCAAGCTGCTCTCTCTCTCTCACTCGCTCTCTCTGAAGAAATTGACGTTTTGTTGGTTATGCAAATTCCATGCCAACACCTTTTCGGCCAAAGACTAAGAGAAACTTAAGTGTACACAGGGAGAAAGGAGGGGTAGGTTGATGTATGGGACATAGAAAATTAATTTTAAATATTTTGCTTTGATGGGAAATGTTAAAGCCATCTCAGAACCTTCTGCAATAGCATATACTCATCCTCTGATAATGTAAGCCCATTAATTATACTGTATTCCTTATAAAACATATTATTTTGCATTTAGCAAATATTTTCAAAGGTTTCTTTGAAGTGTAATGAAATATATCCAGTCTTAAAATAACCCATAACCCTTTCAAAACACATTAATCCCATTTAAAACATACATTTCATGATATCAGGATATCCTTTTTACACATTTCCCATGATATCACTTATTTTCTTCCTGTGTACATCACCATAAACCCCCAGAAACTACACCCTCCCACACTCACACACACCCACACATATGGCTACCAGACACACACTAACACACACACAATTGCCTTTTATAATTAATTTTACAGTTAAGTGTATTTCAAGAAAGTTAAATTTACGTAAATTCGAAAATTTTGAAAGGCCATTGCCTTGGCCAGAGCTCACACACGCAACCACTAGGGTTAAGGCCCTGATGCCATCCAGGAGTGAGAGAGGGTCTATGTGTGTGCGTGTGTGTGTGTGTGTGTGTGGTTTGTGTCTGAGACATTTGACTGCTTTTCGGGCTAAGCCAGCCACTTCCCCTGCCACCCCACTCCTTGGGCAACGCAAATTTTATTGAAATTGCCAGGGCTCCGACTTGGAGTACACAAGGCTGGACGGGGGGCAGCGGGCAACACTTACATTATGCAATCTAATTATGTCCTGAGCTGCCAGTGTGTGTGTGTCTCAGGACAAGACAAAATGGCGTCGCAGCTCAGGCTTAGAGCAACTTCGGCTGGGATAAAGTTCTAAGCCAAGTCCAGGCACAAATGACAGAAATAAAACTTTAATTGCGTTATAATGGAAACATTTTAGAGTTTTATTCTCAAAAAATAAAACTTAAAATCAGAAATTTAAACTGTGATATACCAGAGTGAAATTAAAAAGTTAAAGATATATAAAGATAAACATAAGCTTAGAGACCTGTACATCACTAGGAACAAGTCGCTGAAAAAAATTTTAAAAGAAAAATTAAGATTTAAGGATAATGAGTTCAAGGATTATATATTGGGCAGAAATAGATTCCTAAATAAAAATTCAAATAAATGTCACACCCATAATACTGTCACTATTTCCATATTTAAAATCTATACTTTTTTAAAGTAACTAACTATTCCTAGGCCCAGTAGATAACCCTGTTCGAAGCTCTATCAACTCTCCTGAAAATCAATTTCGAGCCTCCGGAATCGTCCTCATTAAATTGCTCCTTGTAGGACTAATGAAATCATTAAAATTGTTTAAAAGCAAATTTTCGTTGGCCAAGCCGTAGGACACACACACCAACAAACACACACAGAGAGCATGCAAAATTTATGTGGCAACTAGAAACTATGTTTTGGCAACACACAAACTCACACACACAGAAACTAACACCCCCCACACACACCCCCAAGACGCGCAGACAGGGACACTCGTATGTAGTCGGCAAAGGACATTGCCTTGAGTTAGGATCGGGGCCGAGGCCGAGGACAGACAGCAAAAGTTGCCGGCTGAAGGCGGTGGCAAATCCTTGGCAGGGACACCCATCCAGGACCCACTCCCCCCTGGCCACTTCCTCCCCCTCCATCCCCACTGGCCGCGTGCGCTACTTAAACCCTTGCCGAAAACTATCCGCAGAGTCGGGGTGGCCAGACATCGAAAACATGATTTTAGTGTTTTCAAATTTGAATTTTAAACAAGTCATAATATAATTTGGCTAAGCAGCAGCAGCCGGAGCCCTTGTCTGTGTCCACTGGCCGGGCTTTAATCCGAGCAGCCCTGCAGCCCCTCGGTTCCAACCCTTGCGCGGCGTCTATGGAAAATTAGCCCAGGCCCTGGCTCATTTTCCAGCCCGGCGTTCTTCTAGCAGCGCCGAAATTGGGAAATTTAAATTAGATACAAAAGTATCTATAGCGTGAGTGTGGGTGCGTGCCAACTATCTCACACGAAATATTGTAATTTTCTTGCAACTAAAGACGTAAACGGATATTAGCAGCAAATTAAGCCCTCCTCTAGTCCTGTTCCTGGCCGTCCTTAGCCGTCTGAGTACAGAAACTCAGTGATGGCAGAGTTTCGATATCGCTAATGGTAATTTTAAACGATTGAATAGGTAAAGATGGATTAAAGTTTAAGCTTTGTCTAAAAACTATCTAAGAAATACTTTCATTAATAGAAAATATAACCAAGAATATCCTAGTTTATTTGATAACTGATATATGCTTATGATTATGCTTTAAATTATGGAAAAGAATCCTTAATAGGTCGACAATTTATTTACAAAAAACTATTCTATGGATCTTAAATAGACTATTAAAGATAGCCCTATAGTTCTTCCTTTATTTAATTAACAAATAATTAATAATAAATAGATTTTATTTGTAAACCAACATCGATAGTTTCCCCCGATTTCCCCCATCTCTAGACATAATAAGTAAATTGAAACTGCTTCGCCAACAACGGACAGCAGCATTTTCGATTCGGGTTGCTGCTGTCTTGGGCTTTGGTCTGCTAAAAGGGTCCAAGTATATAGTTTAAATCATACTCGTGTCGACGTCGACTTGGCTACATTTTAAATATGCTTCTTCGGGGGGTGGCGACAGGGTTAAGGAGCGTGCGGACTCGGGGCTTTGTGGGCGGCGCAACTCAGCTCGGCTCAGTGTGTGGGCGGGCAACTTGGCCTCTCCATTCTCTATTCTAATTTCTAATTATTTCTTCATGAGTATATGTGTCGAGGGGGGTAGTGTGTGTGTGCCTGACCAGATGGGTGGGCCAAGCTGAATCCTGCCCTGCCACATCCGTCCGACTGTCTGTCTATGCGAATTAATTAAGTGTTTTCGTGCGCGGGCAAATCCTTTTGCGGTTCAGAAACTTTTGAGGTCTTGCCAGGTCTTGGGGGGAAATCAATTATAAATTAAACATTTATTAAAGAAAGCGCACACATTGCCCGGGGCCTAGCTATATCCCCCAATCCTCCGATCCGGGTATCCCAAAGTTCTGCTTTTGCCTATGCAAATCAGCTGCGGCATAAATAATGCGACATCATTATTTAGGCGAAGGTAGGCGCACACACGACATACGCGACTCTGTCGACGGCCGGCCATCCATCAATTATGTCTCCGCAGCTGGGGAAGCGTTCTTCTCCTGCTTCTTCTGCGGATTCGATTGTCTTCGGGAGACGGAGCAGCCTCGCCCTGGCTTCCGCTCCCCCTTTGATTATGCACATGCATTTCGGATCGTACATCAAACTCGAACTCGAATAAATGTGACGGCCTGCATGCATTCAGGAGAGAGCCGAAAACGAGTAACAAAATGCGAACAGCCACAGCCGGGAATATGCTGATGGATGCCGGGTATAACTGATTTGTGTGTACCCGTATATATCTGAATTGGTAATTTGCTATGGGGCGACTTTAATATGGCACGCAGTGGTCCGCCTCACGGGACACTTTGCATACTCATCAGCAGTTGGGCAAATGTTTTCAATTTACATGGCTAAGCAGCGGCAGAGTGGCCAGGCTTTCGCAAGGAAATCTACTCCATTCTCTCGATAATAAGATAAGTAACGCCATATATTTGCAATCGATATTTTAGAGTGACTAAGGTTCTTGAAATCTTTTCAGGAAGAGTGCCCTAGAGTCGGTAGCTCTTTTCTAGTAACATTTTAGATAAAGGCGTACGCATTTACTTGATTACTTGCTTTTGAATACCTGTAATGTCAACCTAGCTTTAAATTTTCAAGAGGAGCATTTTAGGTGTATGGGCGTTATGCATCTTATTACAAGAAACTTCCCCAAGTTGCCAAATAAAAAGTCATTCCCCATTCTGTATGCGTTTCGGTTTATTCAAAGTTGGAATTTCACCCACGAAAGGAAGGTGGTGAATGAATCGGACTTCGGAATATTCCAAATAACAAATGACGCTCAATGATGGCCTTAAATCACTGGACTATCATGTTGCCCTAACCCCTGCTGCCGCCGCATTGCTTGGGGCCAGGATTACTCTCGAGTCGCTGCAGCTCGGCGAGGATGTCACACTGGGCGGGAATGGCCAGGCAGTTGCACTCGATGCGTTTGGGCGGTCGGATGCGACTGCGGGAGCACTCCGAGAAGGCGGGGTACGGCGTCTTCACCTTGGTGCAGTCGGTCTTGCGGCGGACAACATAGCAGGATGTAGATGTAACAGGCCTGCAGCCGGGCAATTTGATCTTGGGGCAGGGTCCCTGGTGAACATTCGTGCACTCCTGGGGACACTCTTCGACGGCCACGAACTCCTTACGCTTGCGCCGCTGAATGGGCGGGTGCTTGGCTTTCATGAAGCAGCAGATCTTCTTGGGCTTGATCTGGATGGGCGGGCACTCCACCCAGGTGACCTGGTAGACGCGCTTGGCCTTGTCGGAGATCTCGTAGTAGCAATCGTCGTATTTCGGAAACCTCTCGGAGCAGGGATCGTCGCAGCATTCTGGGGGCTGCTTCACCAAGTGATGGAACAGGAACGGGTCTTCATCGGTGGGCAGGTCTTTCTTCTCGAAGCGGGGATCGCCGCAGTCGTTCAATCCGCTGCAGGTCTTTGACGAGTCACTGCACTTGGGCGGCGGGTTGTGGTCCGTGGTATACAGCCGACCGGAGAGGGCCCCCGTAAGTCGGGGCACCAAGAAACTTCGGCTCCGCATCACTGGGCCTCGCCATATTGCGGACATTACTGGAATTTGGCTAGAAGAATTCCGAAACCAAGGAAAGATTTCCTCTCAACTTAATTTTACTTTCGAATTTTCCAAACTAAAAATGAAACACCGAAACGATACAGAGCTCCTGGGAGCCGAAGTGGAATTTAGGAGAAGCGGAGCGATACTGAGCCTCGAACTCAATCCCATCAGCCACGTAGCAGCGAAGTTCGGTCCAAGGCCTGCTTCGTGGCGAGCCTTGGGATCCGGTTCGAAGGGATCGAATCGAAGCAAAGTAGGCCCGAAAATCCCACTCTGGTCTGATGGTGTAGCAGAGTCAGTCGGTGTTTATTCAGTGCTCGGCCATTCCACACATTCATAGTTTCGGCATATTTCGGCATTGCTAACGAAATTGTACGAAAAATAGACAAAAATAAACTAACATGTTTCGATTGTTGCGGAAAAAGTATCAAGTGTTCGTAGAGAAGGGCATGAAGCCCTACCTGGATTCTCTGGTGAATTCCTGCAACCAGCTGAAGGCTAGCTGGTCCAAACCCGAGGTCCTGAACCCAGTCTTCGCAGCAGGACCGGGAGGGTCAGTCAATGTCTCCAGTGTGCTTCGCCAGCAGATGCGCAGCTACAGTAAGAAGACCGAGACCACTGCCTCCGACGACAACTGCGGGGCGCCCAAAGAGTGCGAGGCGGTGAAGGCGGCGAGTAGCTCCAAGGGATGCGGCCCCCCGCATTTCAGGGGCTCTATCTGCGACATGGTCAAAGGCAAGAAGCCCAAGAAGCAGGAGAAGGAGTCCAAGTCTAAGAAGCCCAAGAAAGCTAAAAAGTTTAGGTCAATGTGGGACATTCCCGGCTGCGAATACGAGTCAAAGTGCTACGTGCCGACCCGCCTAGATATCGCCCACTACCGCATTACGGACAAAACCGCCCGCAACTACCAAGTCACCTGGAACGAGTGCCCCAGGCTGGTGATCAAGCCCAAGAAGGTGTGCATCCACCAGAAGCAGCCCCGACCTGCGCCCTGCCGTCGCAAGCGCAAGAGCCAAACGGTAACCGCCCGGCCCCAGATGCCTATGATGAACCCCATGAAGTGCAAGGACGAGCCGGATGTGGGCGGCTGCCCCCGCTGGTTCCTGCCCTGCTGCAAGGAGGCTCGGTACCCGCCCAGCTGCCGCACTAACCCCAGCCCCAGCAAGTGCAAGAAGCGGCCGGCGCCATATCCCAGCTTCTCTGAGTGCAAGAGGGACGAGCTCACCGAGGCACCGCCCGTGGAGTGCTTCTGCCTGGCGACACCCATGGCCTGCGAGATGTGGGCCGAGGTCCGACGACGAATTGCCCGGGGCAAGTCCGCAGCGCTGAAGTGCGGCGATATGTAGGCGGCGTCGACAAATCACTGAGGATTTATAGAGCAGTTGAAACTCGGCCCCTAAACTCCCGCAGCCTTCGCATCAAAATTCCAAATTCCCAAAATGTTCAAAATTCTACGTGCTATAGTTACTTCCTCGGCTCTTACGCCGAGATTCAAAATTTCATTCCTATGTAGGTCTCCGATTCCATACGCCGTCCGCGCAAAGGGCGGCGCCTCCAAGAACTCCTCCTGTTCCAACGGCAAGGCAAAAAGCAATAGTAAGCCAGAGCCCAGTTGCAAACGCACAGCCAGGAAAAAGAATTGTACCAAGAGGCAAGCACCATCTCCGAGCTACTCGGAGTGCCGGCGCGAGCCCACGGTACCCAAACCCCCCTCAGAGTGCGACTGCGGAGACTTTGACAAGTGCTAACCGCTGATCATGGATGTCGGAGGATGACTCGCAAGCCATCCTCTCTGAGCCCCTTTATTAACCAAAAAAAAGGGGGTTATATCAACTAATATGAACAGACTCGGATTTATTTGTCGGTGGCACCTTGAGCTTAGGTGTTTTGTCCACGACATCGAACTGCATACCCACTTTCACTGCGTTCCCACCCTTAAAGAATATTTAATGAAATATAAAGAGAACTGTTCCAAGATGCGACTGGGGAGACTTCGACAAGGATTAACCATTGATCATGGATGTCGGAGGCTTTCATAACCTGATCTGTATAGACTCTAATCCGTTTGTGTTCACGAGGTCGATTTGCACTGCAAAGCTTACTGAATACCAACAATTAAAATATAATTTAAAGACAACCCTGTCTAATAATTAATTGGGAGAAGTGTAAGACAGATTTCACAGGAACTCTAGTTTTGGGTCTCCTAGGATCTGTGGGTTTTCGGATAAGCACATTTTTCGAATTTCGAAATCTCGCTCCATCTTTTACGCTATTCCAGCAATGAGAATTTAAGTTCTATTCAGTGTGGAAATAGGGATTGTAGCTTGACATTTACAAACAAAATCAACACAAAAAAAGAGCTCCTCTCACAAGAGTAAACAAGCGTTCTCAGTAGCGAACGAGAGAGTATTTCTTCAGGGTGAGAGAGCTACATATCGCTGTGCTCTGCGGTCTGAATCAAGCGGGGTATAGAGAGTAAAAGATCGTTCTTTCCGTTAAATAATGGAAGGAAAATGAAAAAATATGTACATTTCCGGAGCCAATTTTTCATGCCCAAAATACTAAAAAACATTTTGGGATCAAGTGACCCTTGACTGCCTCTAAAAACATTGTGTCACAACGCTATGCCCTAGTAGTTCAGTTTCATATTCGGCTCCTCTCGCATAACAACTTTTATTCCTTTTTTCGGCTAAGTTCACGATACCTTTTGGATTTAGTTTTGGGAAAAATATTGTGGTACTAAAAAAACAAATCTAAATTTTACCGAAATGTTTTCGAAAACGGTTTTGGTGAGCAGGCGGCTATTGGGCCTCGAACTCGGTAATCTGGTTAAGTCTCGCGGAATAGCCGAGTTCCGGTTGAGTGATACGCGTAACTGGCCGGGGGATGACCTACAGAGCCGTACCTACCGGCGGACGTGGTTCAATCAACACGTGTCTGCGGTGAAGGTCCCAGAGGAGCCTGCGCGCCGAATCGACGACACCATGTACACACCCAATCGCTGGAGGGAGCGCGAGTACCAGGCCACATGGCGGGAAACTATTGCGGACGAACTGAGGTCCCAGGAAAAGGAGGTGATAGAGGAACCTCGCCCTCAAAACTCTGTGCGAAAGATTCCCGATGCAGTGCCCCGGCGGATCCCTGAACCAGTCGGGCGACTCCGGAGGATCGCTATTCCGGCGGGCGAATTCTTCTCGAAGTTCAACTCGGAGCAAAAGAAGCGCAGGATGCGCCACTACGAAGCTGAGGTGATAGCGGATCGCCTGTTGAACGAGGAATACTAGATCATCTAGTTGGAGCGTTCCAGTCCGTACAGCGTTTTTGACGTAAACAAAAGTAAATGTAACGAATAAAATAATAGTCCACAAGCCTGGTTCTCGTTTTGCTAAGGGTTCTCCGCGGGCAGATTAAATATTTAGAGCCATGTTTTTTCCGCTTACCTTACAAGGCTAGAGCAATGGGAAACAGCTGTAGATAAATTATAATTCCTGACTTTCGAAATAATTTAAAAAGCCAAGTTGTTGAACGTTTCAAACGTTCTGAGAGATCTGAGAGATTCCAAAATCAAGAGCTACTTTCGGTGCAAGTTAACTGTGATCTTGGTAGGCCTTGGAACTGTCCTCAGTTTCCACCAATTGCCCGGAAAGGCTCAGTGCACAACAGATCTCATTCGGGGTGCCCATTATGAATTTTGTTACAGGACCAAGTATTTCTCCTACTCGGAGTGCCACCCATGTGCTTGGTGTGGAACTACTACCGCTTGAAGAAGTCCTTGGTGTTTTTTTTCCATTAAAATAAAGAAGCAAAAGCATTGTCAGATCTTGTGTTTCTTGCAAGGGCGGTGGCTTTTGCTCACTGGAAAGTAAACTGAGATATTTTTTCTCATTTAGAAAGCAGAATTTAAATGGGATGTTCGATTTTCTGTCTTATCGATGGAACCTGGCTGTATTCTACCGAAAATGTCCTTGCCAGCAATACAATTATTTAGATAATTTCAATGAGAAATAAGCGCTCGAAGCCAAGGGTTTTTAGCTGTAATGTCACCTCATTTTGCGGCCAAGTTTCATTGGTAAAATACAATTTTGTTGGACACCTGTCAAAATTTATTCTTTATGCTCCGTTCAAAGGTACGCGGACTCAAACGCCTCCTGCCCCTGCGGAGCATTTACAACTGGGGCAACTACGATGCCAGTGCCGGGGAATGCGCTCGGGTCCGCGAAGCGGATGTCGCCAAGTGCGCCGCGGGCAAGGATGTCTGCCCCCCGAGGCTGATGAAGCCCTTCGAGACACCGTCGTTCAAACGAGACAGGTACCCCATGTATCTGCAGGAGATCTACGAGCGAGTGGAGCGCCCCGACCATAAGTGCCACCAGAGGCTGGTCCGCCACGACACCCACAAGTACAAGCCCTCGGACAAATTTCGCAAGTTTCAGCGCACCTGGCCCGAGTGCCCGCTGATCTGGCTGCGACCGAAGCACACCTGTTGTCCCGATCCGGAGCCCATTCCGCCGATGGAACGCCGGGTCCGCCCACCGCAAAAGCCGGCGCTGTCGACCATCGAAAAGCACAACTTCCAAATGGATCTGCTTTGCAAGTCCTTCATGCTGGCGACGGGCTGCAAGCAGGGTCGTCGTCCCCCCGACTGCCACCGGATTCGCGAAGTCTCCGATTGCTACAAGATGCCAGCTCCGTTGCCCAGTTTCTCGGAGGTCTGCCGGCACCTGGTGCCTTCCTACTGCGCGGCCGAGTGCGCTTGCCTGACGCTGCCCACCAGGTGCGACGGGTTGGCCAAATACCACCGGGAGAAAATGGCTCAGAAAAGCTGCTCCAAGCCCCTCATCGCGTATAAGCCTAGAATGCGCTTTCCCTATTGAAAGGATCCTTCTTGGCTCAGACCTTGCGGAGTTGGCTTCTAGGATTAACATAGTGTCCCCTGGCCTCTCCGTCACTTTTTGATTTGACAGACCTTTCGTTTATTTTCCTCAAAATTTTTAAGATGCAGTCGACACTTCGCTTTGCCTGCCGACGGGGCTGCAGAGGATACTCCTACAAAGTCACCAAGTTTCCAGAGATGCCCTGCCCGACCGCCTTGCCCATGGCTCCCCGTTGCGAGGTGGCCAAGGATTATCCGCGGCAGCAAGAGCAGGTGACTAGCTGTGACGTGCGAGCGATTAAGATGAGTCCCTGCGCGACTTCAGAGCGGCCCAAGCCCCCCAAGGAGCCCCGGGAACCTTTCCGCTCGATGTGGGAGGCGTCGAACGCGATCAGCGAGCAGAGGACCTGCAAGGACCTGCTGCCGCGCTTCGACACCTTGTACTATCATCCCAGGCACGACCGCCGCGCCTTCCAGCGCACCTGGACGGAGTGTCCGCCGGTCAGGCAGCGTCTGAGGAAGGTGTGCTGCCTGGACGGCATCGAGCCGCCCGAAGTGCAGTACCGCATCAAGGAGCGGTGCCCTGACATCTGTGGCATGGACTACAAGAAGCTGCTGTCTCTCTGCTGCGACGACGAGCGGGCTCAGGATCCCGAGAAGAAGTGTCTGAAGCACTACTGGCCCTGCTGCCCTGCTGCCCGCTGCAAGCCCAGCTGCAAGGTACCCAGAGAGAAAACCATATGCGAGAAGCTGCGCGCCCCGTATCCTTCGTTTTCGGAACAGAAGAGGGGTGGCAAGCCTCTGCCAATGTGTCCCGAGTGCCGATGCCACGAGACCGTGCCCAGATGCGTGGCCATGCGGGAGGAACTGCATATGAATTTTCTCGACCAATCGCCCACCTGTTGAAGCGAAGCACTGAATTCAAGATGTCTTTAACTTGCCGTCAGTGATTTGCTTCAGCAGACGGGACTTACAGCGAAATTCTGACCAGTAAAAATGATTTAATTTCAGTGGGCTTGAATAAAAAAAAAAATGAAGTCCCGAGATCATGCATTTAATTGTTTGAATAACTGCTATTTATCACGTTATATCGATTCTACCTGCTCAGAGATCAGAGAAAGCCTTGCCTTTAGAGTTTTCCAAACTACCATTTCGGCGTGACACATTTTAAATTAAAGCAAATCAAAATCGAACGTGCATTCCAATTCAGACATTTCAACGCTAAACTTATCGTAGTCCAAGCCCGTAGACGAAAATTCGAGAGCAGAAGAAGACACCGGGAATCGAGGATGTCGACGTCCATTATGGCTACGATCTGCGCTGAGCGCCTGACCAAGATCCTGGTCCGCTACTCCCGCGCCCCCCAGACCACGCTGGTGCGGAACGACTCCCACGTCCAGTGTCCCCTTCGGAGTGTGAAAGTGAATCCTTTGCCGCGGAGCGAGGCCACTGTGACCTACCTGAAGCCCCTGGCCAGCGGCGGACAGATGCCGTCTTTGGGGAAGCCCCCCGCCAAGTGGCAGCCGTTGGCCAGCTTCTCCAGCATGGGTCAGAAGCTCCAGCAGGCCAACAGGAGTGAGCAGCCGCTGGTCAGCATGAGCCAGAAGTTCCAGCCGGCGAAGAAGACCGAGCAGCCGCTCCCCAGACCCAAGACGAAACACACCCAGAGCGCAGCCAGCAAATCAAAGGGAACTCAGGACTGGAAGAACCTGGGCTCTTCGCTCTACTCAGCACCGTTCGCCGGTATTTTCCAGGGTCAGAAGCAGGTGCCGTTGAAGCCCTTCGGCCAGGATTCCCTTGCCTTCCACGCCCTTAAGTCAAGATTCTCTTGCCTTTCCTGCCAATAGAGTATTCAAGGACTGATGTTACCTCCTCGATCCTGTTGCCAAGCCCAGTCGCAGCTCAGCCACAGCACCATCCACAAGTGTGTAGTGACGAGTTGCGCCTGAGATTGCCAACATGCCTCGGGGATGGCCCCCAATCTGTAACAGAATAAACGTATTTCGTATTAAGAAGATGTGTTGCTTAATGCGAAGATATACCAAAGTGCATTCCTTTTATATTCTTAAATATATATTTTTCCCATCCAGAAGCTAACCCTCTCAAGGGCCTTGCAAACGGCATCAAAGTCGCCCAGAATGTCCAGTGTCACCCCATTTACTCTCGACCCTCTCTATGATTACGTTTGGAAACACTTCCTCTCCGATTTGGAAGTCAAAATTAAACTCGCAAGCATGATCTTCCGTGGGGTCCATTTATTGCGGTTGTTCAGCCTTCGGAGTCGGGGCACATCGGCTCGGATCTTTCACCAAGCCGCTTCTCTGGCGCAGATGAAGGACAAGCCAGAGGTGCCCAATGGTAAGGCATTGAAGGGAAAGCCCAGCAGCTGCAAGACGAGAGTGCGTCCGTGCAGCGAGGAAGAGTGCAGTGAGCCCAAGGCCTCGTGCGGCGTGAACAAACGCATCGCGGAGAGCCTGGGCACTGAGTCCGGCAACAGCAAGGACAAGAAGCCACCGTGGCCGTTCAACCCCACGTGGGACACGTACAAGGGCAAGCAGTACACTCCTCCTGTGGTCCAGTGGGAATTCCCGAAGAACATCTGCTGCCCGCAGTGCGACGCCTACCGCTTCGACGTGTTCTACTACAAGCCGGCGAACAAGAACCGCACCTACCAGCGCACCTGGTGGGAGTGCACGCCGCGGCTCGTGCCCAAGCGGGTCTGCTGCTGGTGCGACGCCGTCCCGCCGCAAGTCGAACGCCGGACCCAAGAGGAAGTGCAGAAATGCGCCTGCTCGGCCGACCACGAGAAGAGCCGCATGGAGTGCGTCAACAAGATCTTCAAGGGCTGCCCGCGTCTGCAAATGCCCTTCTGTCGGACATCTCGCAACCCGCCATGCTGCAAAATATTCCCTCATCCCTCAGATTGCGAGAAGGTCAGGTGCCCGTTCCCCAGCTACTCCGAGTGCCTCCAGGAGGAGCCGGCCGTTATTCCCGGGCGTTCGCCAGAGTGCAAGTGCCTGGACCACAACCCCATTTGCGTTCAGATCCGGCGGGCCAAGCACATGCATCTGCACAACATCAGCCTCTTTCCCTGCGGGCGCGGAGAGAAGGAGGGCGAGAAGGAATAGCATCCTGCTGTGATCCCTGTTTGAATCTCTGCAGCAGGATCTGCAGCTGAGATTTCTACAGGGAAGCCCGATTCACCAGAAACCACATCCTAAAACTTTAACTACTAAGCTTTGCGTGTGGTTACTGGTGGTGGTGGCTTTCGATCTCAGCAGGCTCTCAGTCAGTCCGCCTTAGCTGTCAGTGTGCTTGGGGCCAGGCACCTCACTCATCTATCTGGCTTACTTCAGACCTGACTGTACTTTCGGAAAAGGCTCTGTCTCTAGGACTTGTTCAAAATTCCATTCCATTATGTCTCGCCTGTCCCTGGTCAAAAAACTTACAAACGGCGTTCTACGCTCACGCCGCCTAGCCCTGGGCTGCCGGCCCCTGGTCCGCTACCTGTCGGACGACTCCAATTCGTCCCTTCAGCAGGTGGAGAACAAGCTGAAGCAGGCCGAGATGGAGAAGCCCTCGGCGCAGACCAAGAATCGCTTGACCTGGCCAGATTTTCATGGCAACGAGTTTAACGAGGGCACCCATGACGCATTCCCCGCCACGTGGGACTGCAAGAACAATGAACTGGACGTCGAGCAGCTGGCAGGTCTGCCGAGTCCCAATGAGGCCAACGATCCGTACTTGTCGTCAGGGCACGAACCAGAGACCGGTAAGGAGGACGAGGAGCACCAAAAATTCCTGGAGGAGTTGCAGTTTGGTAGGATGCTCGCATTGCGGGGACAACTGAACCGGGAGCTCTGCTCCCCTGAGTCCTTTACCAACGACGAACGAAGCTCTCTGGCTTCCGTACGCGAGAACGTGGACTTTATGATGCAGGAGCTGAGTCAGATCTCATTCATGTTGAGAACCCTCTACCCCCAGCAAGACAACACCAATTCGATGGGTCAGAAGGACTGCGTCTTAGAAAGCGCTTACTCAGGACCACCGGTTGGTTCCTGGGTGTACACGCACCCCAGTGTGAGGCCCAAACAGGCGTATGCTGATGTCTCTAATGTGGAAAAGGTAGTACAGGAGTTCCAGAAGGCCTTGCCAAGCCCTGTGGCGACCACGGCAAGTGAAGAGCAGCTGAGCCCGGCTCAAGACGAGGTGATCACCGCAGATAATTCGTCTAAGAACACGCCCATGAAACCATCCCAGAGCACTCCCAGTACCAGTCCCAATCTCAATCCCCATCCCCATCCCAGTAAAGATGCCAGGCAGGCCCCTCAACCCCAGGAAACCATACCCACGTACAAACCCTTCAGGACCATCGATGTGCCGGCTCCCGATCCCAGTCAGAGCCCCCGCTCTGAGGTCAATGTCGAACAAGTGCCTAAACAGGATGAGACAGCTGTCGAAGAACGCGCTGAGAACTCTCCGATGAAGGAGGGCTTCATATTTTCAACCCAGCTTTCGGAGGCCGAGTCACGTTGCCTGATGGAAATGGCTCTGAAGCAGGCCCTGAACGACCTGGAGTCTGGTAGAACCAACTACAAGGCCACCCTGCTTATGGCAGATGACGGGGAGAGCCATGGTGTTGATTAATTTTATTAAATTAGTAAAAATTCTCAAGGACATTTATTTTGGGTTTTTTTTTGCTGACTGAGGAGGGAACTAACTAGGAGGTATATCCTCTCTTCGAAGGCTTCTTTTTAGACACAAGAAATAGAGAAAATCGAGCAAATTCCATTCTGAACATTAAAATCTATTTTTTCTTCCTATCCTAAGATTTCTTACTCTTTTTGCTCAAAATTTTCTTCAGCATCCTCGGCCTTCTCATACCGCCAGACGTCGTTGGGGCACACATAGTTCGGCCGCGGCTCCACCTCGCAGGAACTGATGGGGCGCTTGCACTCGCACTCGCTGGATCTCGGGCGCCGCCCTGCCAGCGGTGGCTGCTTGCACTCCGACCAGCTGGGCATGGGGGCACAGAGCTTGCGGCAGCAGGCGGGCGTCTTGTCCCTGCGGCAGCAGGCGGGCGTCTTGTCCCTGCGGCACCGCGGCGGACGACGGCCGGGAATGCAACGCGCCAGGGGAGCCAAGTGCGGACAGGGGCCGGTGGCCTTGTCCTGGGGCGTACTGGTGACGCGCTCCTGCTTCTTGGTCGCGCGGCGAGCCGGCTCCAGGGCCTCCAGCTTGTCGTAGACGCAGATGTCCTTCTTGCGAATCATGAACTTAGGGCACTCCACCCAGGTGCGCTGAAAGGGACCGGCCTTGCAGGAGGGACGGTAGTACATCTCGTCGAACGAGGGCAGGGGCTTGGTGCAGTTGGGTCCGCAGCAGAGCTCCGCCGAGCGGCGGACTATGAAGGGATACGGCGGCGGTAGGTTCTTGGGCGGATCCCACATGGAGTGGAACCTGTCCGACTCAGCACAGAACTTGGGTGGCTCGCATTCCGTGCGCACCTTGCACGGCTCATTGGAGGTCGGAGGCTTCCCTGCTGGGGGCGTACCGGTGGGTGCAGTGGGTGGCTTATCTGGAGGCTTATCCGGAGGCTTTCCAGGCGGTTTTCCCGGCGGCCCACTGCCACTGGTGGTGCTCTGCCGCGCAGTAAAGGCCCTCGCGAGGGTGGACCAAAACATTTGCCAAAACTTGTGGACTACAAATTGGAATTTTTGAAATTTTTAAGCATCGTTCGGGGAAAGTTAAAAAAAAAATGGTTCAAGCTTTTCGAAATCGAACGCCAGGCCTGCTGAAGGAAAAACCCGATGGAGGGTCCTGCCTGAAACTGCAACTTGTGCGGAAAATGGCAACTCCGACGCGGCCGAGACAGGCAACACAAAACTGCAAACAGCGGACTGCGCATGTTTAAATTTAATTGAACATTTAGCCAAATTAAAATGCATTTTATTACGCAGACCCAGCCGCAGTTTCTGGCCTGGAAATGCAAAACAACGCGCGCCCAATCAGCCAGGCCAGCTCAAGTGAAGTTTGGCCAAGTCGGAGTTGGCCAGGCCCGCAGATAGATGGCGAAAAAGGCAAAGGTACACAGGGGAAAAATATACAGACTTTGGTGTTAAAAAGATGGGATATTTAAGGTCTTAGAAATATAAATAAAATATTATAAAATTCTTCTTGAACGTAAATCTTTTTTAAATATTTAAATATTTTTATAGACTTTATTTTGGTAGATTAAATTCCCTGATTTTCCAAGTGCTAAGCCAGAGACAAAGCCAAACGCCAGAGACGCTGACTGGGCCTAGGCACGCAACGGTTATTCAGTTTTGTCGGTTTTGCGTTTCGGCTTTAAATTGTTGGCAGCTCTTATTGGCTCCTATGCGAAATTTGGCACAGATTCGCCGGGCAGATTCGAAGCTATTCGATTCGATTCGATTCGACTCGGCCCGAAGCAGATCGCTCTGAGGCGGAACTGCGAGGACAGGCGACTGGGAAACTGGTTGGAGACAGGCCCGGCAACATGCGTTCTGCAATTGTTTAATAGCCTAATTAAAATGTGCGAGGGAACAGGTTGGCCGGCCGGGAAAGTCGGGCACATGCAAAGCGGAGGAGAGCGACTGTCATGTTCCGCCGAGCGGACTCCACTGATGTGATGTGAAGTGATGTGACGGCAGACGGGACAGTGACTGCCATGCGGGTGGTTTGTCAGCTGCTAATGCCACTCTCTCTTTGCCATACTTTTCCCCTTTTCCCGGTTGTTTTTTTTTTTTTGCTCCTTGTTCTGGCTTGCAATTACATTTGGCTGTTAATTGCATTATGCATATTTATGGAAGCGCTCCGGCTGGAGCTCCTCTGGCAATCGAGTTAGCAGGATGAGGACGAGGAGCTCCGCCAGCAGGACGGGCAGACGGAACCGGCGACAATGCCGGCTCATTAGCATACATCAGCGCGTTAAGCTCGGAGCAGCGAGTGCCTGACTGAGTTACGAGCAGCTTTCCACTGTCTGCAGCAGCCATCATCGTCGTCATCCGCTGAGTGGCTTAGTGGGTGTTGCCCTCTAATTTAAATTAAAATATGAAAAATACTCAACGGGCAGAAGCAGAGGGGCTGCAGAGGGGCGGCAGCGGCGGCGGGGCACACAAACAGCAAGCTGGAAAAACTGAAAAACGTGCAGGAAAATCAAATCTAAAATAGCTGCTGGACATGGCATAATCAAATTGTGTACACTGGCCAACCGAAAGGAGTGAGGAAAATGTGATTTTTCCCGAGATTATGACTGGCATGTGAGCTGTTCTGACTAATTATGTATTTTCTTGTGATTTAAGTCCTTTATATTTGAGGATTTAATGGAAATTACGGAAGAAATTTAAGGGAAAAGATATGTAAAATTAAGAAAATGTTCTAGGCAAGGAAATCATTAGAAATTGGTGCATATTAAATATAAATAGATACATAACATAAATGAAAAATCTCATTAATATCATAAGAAGCCGTGAAATTAATTAATTAATATATAACATAAATGAAAAAATCTCATTAGTATCATAAGAAGCCTTGAAATTAATTTTAAATTTGTATCTTCCGAAAGAAGCTAATGTAAAATAAGTGCTTCTTAAAGTTAAAACTTTTTCTGTTATTTTAAATGATGTGAAATATATTTTAATCTATAAATATTTAACCTGAAAATAACATTCCCTCTCAGATATCACTGAGGTTCAGCAGGTTCAGCAGGTTCAGCTGCTTAGCAGGCTCATTTCCTCACACATCTATTCGGTTTTTCTTCCCTTGGCCTTAGCTCAGTTTGCTCTTTCTCACCAACACCCGAAAGTATTTTCTCTGGAATGTACCCAAAAGTTGGCCGCTCTCAGCCAGAGTTTTCCTCTTGGCCCGGCACTGTGTGGGCATCCCGGTTCTGGCCGCCAGCTGAGGACTTCTGGGCGCCGCTTCTGCTACAAGGCTCCGTCGAGAGAAAGAGAGGCAGGCCGTCGGAGAGGAAGTTGGAGCGGCGGAGCACGCGAGCGTAATTCGCACAAATGGCCGTAATAAATAAATGTGCCATTAGGCTGCATGCTAACTCCGGCTGGACTTGCAGAAATATGAGCAGAAACATTAGACGGCGGCCAGGCCGTGGCATATCAATAGGAGGCGAGCGGACCAAAAACTTTCTAATCGCACTATAATTGCGGGCTGAAAAAATACAAAACAAAACTAAAAACATATGTATAAACCGAATTAGAAAAGCCGAGAGGAAGGGGAAGTGACACTGCCAGGCAACATGGCATGCTGTAAATTATGCTGCCAGAGTCGCAGGTGGAGTGCATAAGTCATACCAAGCGGCGATTGGGAAACGCCAGTAATCAGTTTGTTAACACCCCGACTAAGTTAAGTGCTTGGCTCAATTAGACCATAAGCCAATTGGACGACGCCATAAATTCGCCCGCTGTGATTTAGCGGATTAATCGGCAGAGACACTCGCGGCGGCATTAGCATAATTACGGCGACTCAAGTTTGCGATGGCAATAACTTTTCAGATTTTTCGATATAGATATGGACATTGGAAACATGTTACACAGACACGATACGTTTTAAAATTATTTATCAGCGTATTACCCATTAGTAGCAGAGTCCTTACGAACGTAAAACACCTTAAATATGATCGATAACTCGAAGAACCGCTTGAAGAACGATCATTTATCGATCTTTCCCTCTGTGTATACATATATTAAGCAAATAAACCAAAAGCCAAGTCAAGACCCCAATGAAGAACTGGTTTCTCGATCCGCGAATTGATCCTTCTACTCATTTTAGAGACTATCAATGATCGCCAAACGAAATGCCAATTAGGCCGACCTTAATTCTGCCCGGCCCCACCCAATTAAGCAGAAACAGGATCCGGTCGATGGTGGCGAGGGGATATCATTTAATTGAAATAATTACACATTAAGTGCATTAATTATTTTCACTTGCATGCAAACAGCGAGGACCAGGACGAGGACGAGGACGCCGACGAGTCGCCGCTTGCCGTTCGCCTTTCGCGTAATTATTAATTTAAGCCTTTCGACCAGTCCGCTGGGTATCGTAGGCCATTACGAGCTGCAACAACGCGGGGCACGACAGGCACTTGCAACTCGTTTTGTAGCCGCCGTTAGCTTAGGTCATAATTATTAACGCAAAATCATAATTAAAAGTGTATTTAGCCGGACGGTGAAATATGTTTCAGACGCCGCCCCCGAAGGCAGAGGGCCAGGGTCCGCCAGGAGTCGGTAGTAATTAGCTAGAAAATACGTCGCTTAATGTCGGGGGTGTGTGGAATCGTGGGCAAAATGCAGCTCTGCGATATCACTGGACATGTGTTTTAAAGTTGAAAAAATAAAAGCAATTAAGTAGAGGTTTCCACATCATGACTTGGCCTTTGTTCGAGCTCAAATTAAGGATATTGACTTCAAAGGTCAATAACTCTAAGCATCGCCGAAATACAAGCTCAATTTGCTGTCACCAGTCTCCTGTGTGTGGCGGTGCCTTCTAAACTAATTAAAACATACAATACCCAAATTAATTACTAAAACAGGTTAAGTTGGGCGCATAATAGCCATCTATCCAGCAACTGCTGCTGCTGTGTTGCGGCTCCTGTCGATGTTGCTCCTGCACCTGCCATGACGTTGATCCTGCCGCCGCTCCTGCGGCTCCTGCTCCTGCTCCTGCTGCTGCCTGTTGTTCTGGGCGCTTGAATAATTATTGCAGTCAACTACTGTTCGGTTCGGGTATCAGCCGGCTTTCGGGACCCTCCCAGCACGTCAATTGTTTCATCAGTTACCCTCAGACGGACGAGCTTGTTTGGCGGACAACCCGGCGTATGTGTGATATGTGCCCCTGCTGTGCCGTTCGAGGTCGGGGCAGGGTGTCGGGGCGGGGCGGGGTATGCAAATAAAGTGCTGAATATATTTACTAATAACTATTTTACCTTAGCGACATGTGTCGCGCTCACCGACAGAACCACATTTCCGCTGTCCCTTTTTGGCCAGAAAGTTTTGCGTCAATGTTTTTGGCTTCTGCTGTTTCGGGGGCGTTCGGCAACGCCCCCGCCTTCCTCTCTTCTTTTTTTTGAACTGTGTGTCGCATATGTCAGCTGCGGCACTCATAATTTATTGAAGCACATAAATTTCACTTAATTGGCAGTGCCAATAATAAAGCAACAACAAGGACAACTAACGATGACACCAGCACAACTTTGGCAAAGTCCTTTGGTCCTTTGGCGCTTCTTGCACATGCACATTAGCCGCAATTAGTGAGTCGACTAATTACTGTGTAAAGTCAGTGGTTTATTAAATGCAATGTTTTGGTACAAGGAACTCTCGGAAAATCAATAGACCAACAGGGAAGTGGTAGGGGAAATGTTAGTAATTGCTAGTTGATAGTTTTTAAGATAGATTTAAGTTATTCTATTAAATAAATAATTAATGGAGATTTAATATAAAAGTATATAATAGTTCTACATACTCCATCTCCAACTCCCAACTCTCACTCCCATTTTCACCATTTTCCTTCAGGTTTCTCTCTTCTCCTGCACATTGAACTCATTAAACAAACAAAATCGGCCAGAAAACTTGTTTCTGCCATTGTTATTTTCTATTTTTATTATCTGTGCCACACCCAAATGCATAGAGTTGAAAATTATGCATTTTTCTTGGAAATTTTCTATGCCATCTGCGAAGTGGATCTACCAAGCTGGTCCCGGTGCCCCGTCCCCCCGTCCTCCCGTCCCCCAATCCTCCGACCGACCGACCCGGGCTCATAATAAACGAATTAGCGCCTTTGGCTAAATGGAAGTAGAATGCAATTTCATTGCAATTATCAAGTGGAGGAGACGGAGTCCTCCTTCCACTTCGCCGTCGCTCCTTTGCATGGCTGGGCTAAATAAACAACCCGACTTGGAGCTCGACTTGGTCTTGGTCTTGGTCTTGGACTTGGCCCCACAATGAGCGCATAAAAAAATTAATGCTCTCCCGCTCGGTGAAACCATAAAGGTATGTCTGCTCATGGCCAATTTCTTTTGGGGCCAAAACGCAATGCTAACAAATAGAAAAATTATCGCAATTGTGGCATCTTTTTTATGTTTTTCAGTTTTTCTGCTTGTTTTGTCGGGTTTTTCCTTAAGCCAAGGCGAATGTGCATTTAATTTGTGACGCATTCAAACCAATGCACTGAGGGAAATCGTCAGGGGATTGTGGGTAACTTGGGAAATTATAACAGACTTATAAATGTAAGGGTTTTTTGTTTAGAAAATTAGAACGCTGAAGCAATACTCTATTAAGAAATTAAGCAAATTTAAACAAAAGAAAGCCGGAAATGGATATATTTTATATACAAATTATAAATCAATGCATTCATGTATACTTCCCAACTGAAAACTGTCTAGAGTATAGTGCGTTTCTAAATGAAATTAAAAAATCTTTTCAAAATGCTTAAAATTGTTTTTATCCTAATTAAATTATTTTTTTCGAGTTCTAAACACCTTAAAAACCTCACAAAATATTTAAATTATTAGCTTGGTTCCTAAGTTTACTTTAATAGAATACATAGAAGTTCATATATTTTTCTCTCAGTGCTGCCTGGACTGTCCCGCTGATGCATAAAACATCAACAATGCGATGCGAAACGATCCAGCCAATCCGAGAGCCAAAAACCCAACCGAAACACGCTCCCTGCTCTCTCTCTCGGGGGCCATGGGCTGTATGGCCAATGTTTTGAGCATTTATGCCGCAAAAGAAGCGCAAAATAAATGCCAAAACCAACAGCAACAACAACAGCGAGCGTTAACAATAACACAGGCAACAAATATTATGCCTTTTGGCAACGTTTTTCATACTCCGGAGCCGAGACTTCCAGCAGGCCAGTCCAAGCCACGAACTCCGAGTCGGAGTCGGAGTTGTACTCTTACAAACATGGTCATAATCACGCGTTAAATTAATGAGTTTAAATGCTATTTTTGGCTTTAACTATTGCACACACACACGCGGGCTTAATTGAAGCCAACTGGAGGCAGCCACACAGAGTCGCGTCTGTTGAGTGTCTCAGTTTCGAGTTGGCTTTTGGATCGGCAACTGCAACTGCAACAGCAACAGCAGCCTCGTCCCCTTTCTCACCCCTCGCAAATTATGAGAAAGAGACTCAGAGCCAAGTTCAGGCTCAGCTTTGGGCCAACCGGCTCAGGCCGTGGCGGCTATATTAAATTTATTTTAATGCCAAAACTCCGACTCCAGCTTCCCGCTCATATGGCCAGTGGGCATGGCTTTAATATTTTCTCCCATGGCGGCCAGTTGGACCAAATCGCGTTTCGCTAATTATTAACCCGGTCCTTGGATACCATCGATCGTTGAGAGCATTTTCTGGGGTCAATCCAGACCCTCTTCGGTGGCCACCTGGCATATGACTAAGGAAAGGTCAAAATGGGAGTCCAAATTGGTGTTAGAAGGTGAATCATATGCAAGAGGATCTTGCAGTTACCAAGATTGATGAGTCAGAAGGGGATTTTCAATGGAAATCATTTAGGAAAAAATTCAAGGAAAATATTTTCTATATTTTACAGAAATTGTAAATTCTTAAGTACATGTTACCAACTGATAAAAGTAAAAGTTCTTAACTGATAGAAGATATTTACAAGTTTAGCTTTACTCGCTTAAGCTGCATTTAAAAATCTAAATCTAAGTTTTAAAACAATTTAACAAACATTAAACCTTTAACAATATTCCTCCACAGAATACTCATCAAATCCATTGCCACACCATGGGAATCACCTTATTATTTATGATATTTGCAAGCCACAACACCAACGTCGTCGTTGTCGGCAAAACGTCAGCAACATTGTTAATAATTTTTTAATACCACCATAATTAAGATGAAGGCAATTTGCCATTTTGCCAGTTGGCTACCTTATTTTTTTTGCTCGGTTTTGCGTAAATGAAATGAAATTAAGGCAAGTATAACCGAGGCAGGGTAGTTAAAGCCAGACAACGTCAAAATCAACTTGCCAAATACTTATTGCACGGCTGTTGCCGCCGCTGCCACGTCGCCTGATGATTATTGGCATTACGTGGACGTGCATAAGTTGAACTTATACTTGCAATATAATTAATTTATACTTAAACTCTCTGACAATTTCAATGTTGCATGCAGCTGGCCTGGGACTGAGCACGGGAACTGGAACGGGGGCTGGGGGGCGAAAGCCGCAGTCAACAAGCTCGACACACAAATTGCTTTGTAATTTATTTGCAATTAATTTTGAATTAATATCAACGAAAACCGAGTAAGAAGAAAAAATATGTCTACTGAAGGAATTTGGGTCTTGTCCGGGCGATGTTTGGGTTTTGAGGGGGAAAGTATATTAAGACTTTGCTGCAGAGAAAGAAAAGTTATAAGGGTTTTTATATTAACAAACAGTTAACAGTTAACAGTTAACAGTTCCTGTACCGAAATCCTATATCTTGTAGGAACACCATAATATGTTCCTTTTACGAATATAAAACCTTAGCAACTATATTTCAGGCCTGCTAAGAGACCCAGCCATTTATCAATGCATCCACCATTTAAATTACCCCCGTCAGCCGCCTTCCTTCGGTGCCGACAATGGGCCATCTTTGGCTCATTTGCAGTCAATTTAGCGCTCACGTGGTTAGTCATAAAAATTTTTGCACAAAACATTCATTTAATAAGCAATTATTGCCTGGTCCTCTTTAATGCCTTTTGCCAGCCCGCCTGCTGCCTGCCTCTTGGCCGTGTTGCTGTGTTGCATTTACGCGTCAAGACTTTCAACTAATTACAAACGATTTACATGCAACACAGCTGGGAGTACGGGTACGATAACCAGGGCCAAGAACATTGGAGCAAGAACCAGGCCAGCTCTTCGAGCCAGCCTGGATAATCCCGCTCAAGTATTTGCAACATTTAAAGTAACATGCAGAAACCGGTTGCTCGCAAGCTCATCATCGCTTAAAGCCAACGTCATCATTGCGATGACACTGCCGCGAGAGGAGAAAAATGAAAATAAAATAATAATAAAGAAAAGAAAAGAAAACACCCACAAATCCGCTTGGCACGCACGTAGAACCCGCTCCTGATGGCCCCCAGTTCATTGCGCATGCGCGGCGTGCTCCGGCGGCCAGAAGGAGTGCAATTTGTGATCCGCTTATAATTAGCGGAGCTCATAGAGCAGCCACACTCCGCATCCGTGCTCGACTTTCACCATTTGGAGACTGACCAAAGGCCAAAGGCTTGGCCTGGCCCGCGGACTGCGGCGGCTCATTAGACGCCTATGAGTCACCCAGCGGGTTGGCCGGCCAGCTTTCAAGTGCTGCCGCCTTGGCCCGAAAAAAAGGGGGAAAATAGAAAAATATATGGAAAAACTAGGTACAGCTGCGTGCTCAATGGGGTCCGTGCAGATCAGGCTCTAATAATTAGGTGTAATATATCTCGGGGCCAGTTAAGACCGGGTGCCCCTAGGTAAGGGTATTATAGGGGCAACTAGGCAATAATTCAAAATAAAGCGCTATGAAAAATATTAAAGAAAAGTTAGGAACTATTATAACTTGTAATTTAAATGTATTTTAATAATATAACATTTTAACTATACAGACTTTGAAAATAAATCAAGAATTACAATGTTTTCTTTCCTCACTTCTCAAGAATCCCCTTCGCCAACACCTTAACTCTTTCTACTCAAAGGAAACCATATATTTAAACCCCAATTTCATCCTTTTAAACATCCTTTTTAGACCCCAAAGTTAGTGTATTTCCAGACTTCATTGGGTTCCGTTTAGCACATTAATTTTCAATAGATTGTACTTATAACTTTATTTTTTCCCCTGGCCTCTAATTCGATTTTTATTGCACCTGGATTTTCTTGTTTGGCGCTGCCAATAGACAATTTATTTCTCAGGTACACACACAGATTTTTCCTCAATCTCCGCATGTGTGTGTGCTGATTATTTCGCGCTTATTATTATTGCTGCCTTTGAGCTTGTGCTTTTTTCTTGGCTTTTTGCTTAATTTTCAATAAATGTTACGGCTTTGTTGCCGCTTGTCTCCCCGTCGCAGTCGATTACTCATTTGACTGCCTGCACATAAATTGTATGCACTTTTTCTATTTTTTCGAATATTTTGTTGTTATTTTTATTTGTATTTTGATTGCTTTATTTTTTATTAATTGCTTTTTACGGCATTTAGTGTGGCGCAGGAGGAGGAGGAGGCGAGTATCCCCAGACCCGGCTGGATCCCCGTGTGCGTGCTGTATCGTGTGAGCTGATTGTGTCATTAGAGCGGATCGTATCCGACGGATACCGGGCCCAGACAGAGACAAAGCGGCCCAAACGCCACACAAATGCGGTCGAAGAGATACTCGATGCTTGGCAGCGAATTGATTTGCCATTAGAATTGGGTCAGCAATCGGTTAACGTGCGAATTTAATTGGGAATTTTAATGGCTAAATTATAAACAATTTATTTGGCTACGTAGTAAATTAATATGTCAAGGCGCGGGCTTGACATGTTTTTCTAGGAGATTATTTTTGAAGGTTTAATCAGGCCAAGTTAATGCAAAGCAAAATAGTTAAAGCTTTTCTTAAATCGGGACATGTTAATGAATATAAAAATAATTAAAGCTGCTCTTAAATTACTCGTGGTAATCAAATATTTTTATATTAGCTTAATGGGGATCATAAAAATCGAGATAAAATATAAATTGCAATGCACATAAAAATACTAACATAAGCATTTAAGAAACCATAAAAAAAAGTGCCTGAGAAAAACTTGCTTCAATTTCATAAACACTTTGCTGGTGTCATTTTCCCGCCACATTTTGTTGTTTGTTTTCCTTGGCCTGACACACTTCTTGGGCTCTCCAGATCTCTCGTAGATCCCTTTTTCGGATCCCATAATTTAGTCATTTTTACGAGCAACGACAACAATCGCCCCCAGAGACCAAGAATTAGTCCAAAATAAACTTGAAAATAGAACTCGCAGCGATCAGCAGATCGTTTGTTGTTCTTGCGGCTGATTCGCCGCTAAACTATGTGCCACAAGGCAACAAAAAGGCCACAAAAGACCCCAAACGAAACCAACGAGGACATGCGAAATTTTTATTTATTGCTGACAATTGCACAAAAGTTTTTTTACCCCTTCTGCGATCGGTTTTTATGGTCATTAAAATTGGGACAAAAATATTTTGACCGCGCTCGGAGTGGAGTTTGAGTCGGTTTTTTGTTCTTCTGGCTTCTCGGTCCGTTGTTTGGCGATTCTAGAGCACGACTGCGACGGAAAGACGGTGCCTGCGGCGGTTCAGCGCGATTCTGTGGCGGATTTGGTCGGATTTGCCCTTGATTGGCCAAGTTGCAACATTCTGCGGCTGCCCGCCGGCCGATCGATCTGATTTGGCTGCTCCGAAGCGGCGACTAATTAATGATCCGTCGTCTGTCTCTCGGACTTTGCATGCTAATTAAATGCGAGCCAGAAATCAATTTAGCGATGTGAGGGTGACACGTGAGTCACGAGAGGAGAGGAACTACCATCGAAGATATACTTAAACTTGTATTATTTATAAAACCAGAGACAGGGGATCTCATTTTTCTTGCTAAAAAACCAATACAGCCCATAAAGTATTTAATGAGTTATTCCCAATCTGTTATAAAGGGACACCAGCAGAGGCTGTCAGGATAATATAACAGTAATTCAGTGGATATAATTTAGCTACTATAAAAATTATACATTTAGTTTCTGGTATTAAGTTCACCCTTTATGGGAAATATATATTTTGCCGCAATTACTAAGTATTTTCCGTAAATATACAACAAATAGTTCTGCATCCTAGAAATAATTTAAACAAAGTCATAACATCCTTTTTATAATTCCTAAATTGTATATAATATATCTCTCAAAATCCCCTTAATCCTGAATAACATTTGCTATAGTCTATCCTCTTAATTTTATTTAAATATAGGAAAAAGAAAAATATATATTTGGTGGCACTTACTACTTACTTACAGTATTTTCCGCAAATGTTAAATAAAATGCTTTTCTCCGTAATATATATAGAACCCACCTGATCCCTTTTTCTCTAATTCTCTCATCATCTACATTTATTTATAACATAATGTAAATTAGGGCATTGTTCTCTTTTTTATAATTCATCAATTATATATACTATATCTGTCATTTTAATTTTCATCATCATCATCACTAACAGTTGCTCATATATACTCTTTCAATTCTATTTCAGTAATGGGAAAATATATACTTGGTGGAAATTACTACGAATTTTTCAGAGATGTCATTTATAAAGTTCTTCCTCCATAAAATGTCTTAAAACAAGGATTTGATTCCCTATTCTGTAATTCTGAAATTATTTATAATATATCTCTCATTATCCCCTTCATCCACAAAATAATTTAAACAAATTCGTAATTCCCTATTATCTAAATCTGAAATTATTAAGAATTCATCTCTCATAATCCCCCTTCCTCCATAATATCATAATCCCCCTTCCTCCATAATATCATTTAGACTAGGAGAAACCTACCATTTCTCTTATTTTAAAATGATGCATTATATATATCTCGCAATCCACAATCATCGATATAATATTTATATATATACTTAGCAGATAATTCCCTTTTCTTAATAATATATCTGCATATAAAATATATAATATATCCCCCATTATCCCCCTAACAGTTGCTCAGTCTCATATGGGTAATGCCTAAAATTCAGCGTTTCTGTTCGACTCACCGACTCGGTTTTGATGTTGAGCGCCAGGACATGCGACGAGCTGTTCGAGGAGGCCGATGGCGGCGACGCGGGCGCTGCTCCGCTGCACGGCGACTTGGCTGCCACGACACTGGACATGGATGTGGCGTTCAGGGGACTCGGACTCGGGCTGGCCTCTCTCAGAGGACTGCTCCCGGCTCCTGCTCCTATGCCCAGGACCAGGCCCATGCCCATGCCCAGGCTCTGGGAGTACGGGGATACCGATCCCGGTGGCGATTTGTTGGCATTCGTGGAGCAATTGGAGGGTACGACGGCGGCGGTGGTGCAGCTGGTGAGGGTGCTGGTCGCTGAGCTGGAGGAGGACGAGGATGATGAGCAGGACGACGATGAGGAGGATGAGCTGCTGCTGCTGTTGTTGTTGTTATTGTTGGCGTTGGTGTTGGTGTTGGTGTTGGTGTTGTTTGTGTTGCTGCTGTTGTTGCTCTTGTTGCAGATCATCGCCTGCATTTTGGTATTGTTGTTGTTGTTATTATTATTGTTGTTGTTGTTGGTGGCATTGGCATTGTTATTGTTAACACTGGCCGCCGAGCTGGGCATCAAGCTGCCATCGCAGAACTCCCGCTTCACAATGTTGTTGCTGTTATTGTTGTTGTTGCTGCCGCCGCTGCTGTGGCTGGTGTTGCTGATGTTGCTGGTGTTGCTGCTGCTGCTGCCGCCACCGCCTCCGCCGCCGCCGCCGGGCGTGGCACCTATGGCCGCCTCGCATGGCAGGACGGTGCCCAGCATCTTGTCGAGCGTTGTGTACGGCGACTGTGACTGTGACTGTGACGTGGTGGATTCAGCGGCACCGGCAGAGTCCTCGCAGCCCTCGGCCATGTCACGTGTCACTGACCCGCTCGCATCCTGGCTGAGTCCTGTAAAATAAGGAGATGCAAGGAGACATGAGTACCTTGAAGAGCATTAAATATTAAGGCTTCAAAGGGGAGATTTATATTGCTTTAATTATCATTTAAGATTCATTTAACATTTACTAATCCTCAGTTCAACCCTTTCTTCTTGTTCCTGCAACATTCAAATATGCAAACGTTGCATTTGCCACATTGCCTCATCTTTACCCTTAAATATCAAATGTCGTCTGGCTGCACTCCCTAACCCCTTCTGTGTATCGCTGACCGCTTCGGGGGGCATCATAATTTAGAATTTACGTTTATCGAAAATATTTCGTGCACTTAAAACTCATACCCGTGAGCATTAATTTCATTAATTATCCCTGTTGCCCGTCGGTTGACCACGGCAACAGGGCGCACAAACAACAAAACGGGGGAGGAGATCGAAGGGGCAACAGGATACCCCCACACACACACACACATGCCGCATAATTTCGCAAATGCAAAATGTGTGGCCGAGTCGGAGTCGTTGTCGTAGTCCGATTCTGAGGCCATGTCCTTGCCAAGCCACGACGTTCTGCACAGGACAACGAGCGACTTTACCGCCGGAATTGTGAGGAGTAATGTGCACAGAAAGAATATTTAAAATATAAAATAACTAAGGTATAATTAATCAGGAACTTTGAAAAGGTCCTTTAACGAATAAAATAAACTAAGCCTATTTCCTTACATTACATATATAATACATAAAGTCTGATTTTCCAACTTATATTTTAAGCAATATATTCCTTCTTAATGTTAAGTTAAAATATTAATATTTTCTCCCTGTGCCTTAATCGGAATGATGGACACCAAGACCGAAGCATACGGGTGGTTTCTGTGCAAAAGCGATGCCAGCTGTGCGTAGGGAAGGAGTGCGGTGCAATTGGGCGGTCTGCACAGTCGTAATCGAAAATTTTACACCTACTCTGCATTATAATTTATGCCCGAAGAGGGACAACTGACCAAAAAGTCCGAAATGGGGGAGAGGCCGGGGGATGTGGCGAACGTGTCTGGCAAGAAAGTTTTTCCTGCAGACAATAAGAAGGAAAAATACGACGAGCAGGAGAAGGAAAATGTTGAAAAACGAAAAGTTATCCGAGTGGGAGATAAAGACAATAAGAAGGAGGACAAGGAAGGACTCTCGTAATCCTCTCTCATCTGAAATAGATTCCACTAAACGTAATTTCGCAGGCTCTCCAAGGGGAGCCCCAAATCTGAGCCCAAAGGCGCCTTAATTTGGGCAACAATTTGCACTAAAGAGCTTACCTAACTGCAGTCCACAAAGGAAACATCAATGCCTGTGCCGCCTTGACATTTGGCCCCAAAAAATGGCAGCAGGCAGGAGAGGCAGAAAGGGTCCTGCCTTGGTTGCATTGTCTGCAGGTCTACACAAAACGGGCGTTGATTTTAATGCATAATGCATACAGCTGGCTCCTGTCCCTGGCACACACCCTGCGCACCCACAGACAGCCCCGCCTTATCCCTTGAAAGGACCTGCCTGCAGTTGTAATACTGCAAGCAACTGCACTCGGAACTCGAGTCGGACTCGAACTTCTGCAGTTCTCGGATTCGGACCCTCAGTTTGCTGTTACCAATGCACTGAGAAGAATTTAAATCAATTTCTAGTTAGCTTGAGAACCTTAATTGAAGGGTTCCATAAAAAAAAACGTAGTCGAGTCTTGTATTAATTTATTAAAATTATAATACATATTTTCTAATACATCTATCATCTCAAAAAATATCTTTATTAAAACATTTTCCCGAGTGCCTGTTGTTTGTGTCGACGCTGGCCAGCCGGCAGCAGTCAACGAACGCACTTTTCCGGCCACATGGCCACATGGCCGACGCCGTAATGAGCCGCAAGAGCAGGGGGGCAATGGGTGCGGGGGAAGGGAAGGAATGCCAGGATTGTGCCTTGAAAGTTGGAGTGTGCAGGACATGCAATGCCAATGCCTGAGTCCGAGTCTGAGCCCGAGCAAAGCTTCGTGTTGTAGATTTTGGCCAGGAAGCGGGCTGCGAGAGGGCGTAATAATTAATTTCGTACGTTGCATGCAAATGTCTGGCCATCTTGCCACCACTCGGCGCCATAAGAAGCAAAAACAATGCATAATATCAGAAGCGACTACAAAAACACACACAGCTCCCCTGCAAAATAATTTCGAGTATGCGTCAACAGCAAATGCCGAAAGCCTGCAGAGCGGCAGGAGGTGAGTGGTATCGCTCAGCATTGGTTGAGTCCAAGGGAGAGCTGCTCGTTGCAAGTTGCAAGTGCAACTGGCTGGGGCTGCTCTTTGGCAACATGTTGTGAAAGCAAATTGTAGCGACAAAATGTGCAGCCAAATTAAGTACAATTTGCGCATATTAAAGTCTGGCAAAATTACACACGGAGGTAGCAGCAGCAGCAGCAACATGCAACAACGGCCACATTTTGTCGCTTCCTGCGATCGCCGCTCGCCACGAAATCTAATCAATAACTAGGCAAACTAGTAGAATTTCATGTAGCACACTAAATAGCACGATTAATTATCGCCGGCCTGGCAACTATAATTCAAATCAAGCTCACTTCATTTCCAAAGCACGCCAGCAACATGCCATCATCCGCCACATGAGACACACTACACCACTATGCCATGCCCAGGCCGTGCTCCCATCCCGTATCGACTGGCAAACGCATTACAAACCGGTCTAATTATACTCATTTTCTTGCGGTGCCCCCTTGCAACATGTTGCTGCTGCCGAGCTATAAATTGCAATTTCCATGCAACTTTCTAAGCGAACAAAAAATTTATCATTCAAAGTCGCCTCTGCCTCCGGATCGGATCGAGCATCGTTCGCATCGAGTTTGGAGCATCCAGCCCGGGTACCCACTCTGCCGTCCCATCTGGTCGTTTGGCGAGCGTTTTGTCTTCGACAGCAATTCGTTGGCAATATTCAAATTAATAAAATCATCAATAATTTTGCACGGCTTTGCTGGCATGTAGAACATGTTTCTGCTGCTGCCCCGCCGCAGCTTGTTGTAATTAATAGTCAAACTAAATTGTAGCACACTTGCCATCATTTAGAGTTAGGAGCCAAATGTGGCACAAAGCAATTTTTGATTAGAAACCGGGCAACGGACGTCGATTCCCCGCGCTCCAAGCCGCTCCCCTCCTCCATGGACAACTTCATCTTTATGGCCAACTCCGGGGCTATTAAATTTTTCTTTTGATTTGTAATTAGCGCAAAATGCATATTAAATGGCCAACGACACAGCTCGTCGACTCTTGAGGAAGTGAATGGAGGTTGCCACTGCTCCGCTGCCGTTTTCGGTTCTACCAACTTTTACCCTGGCGATAAAATAATCAATAATGCGCCGGCTTCATTGGCCAAAAGCAGCATTAAGTCATTGAGCTGAAATTATTTATGCAACATTTATTTACGCACACACACGTGTGCATAAAAAGTTTCGCAACTTGCCGTTGTTTTGTGTTCTTGAGAGGGTTCGCTGTTGCATTGTTTTTGGGGTTGTTACTGGGGGTGTGCCACAGAACGTGCAATTTTCTTAAAAATTACACACGATTACACATGGAAAGCCCCGACTGATATATTATGGAGAGGTTGAAAGGGTTGCCCCAGAGATCGAGGAACTTTAAGTCTGAAATGAGCTATAGAATTTTATCTCGCGATTAAGCAAGGAGTTACAGGAATTGCTATATATCTATCAGAATATCTTATTATATTTCATGATTATCTTAAGGTTCATGTTTTATTTAGTAAAATATCAGCTTGCATTACCCGTCCAATCCCAGGCACTTGGAACAATGGCGCAATCCGGTCAGTGGTCCTTCCGTTTCATTCATTCCCCATACATTTTCCACTCAAATCATTAAAAAAGTATATAATAATAATAATGAAATTTGCGTGATTCCAGCGGAGCACGCACTAGGCGATGCCAATAACAGCAGCAACAACAATCGCCGGAGGCGTACTCAATATAGCAGCCACATCACGGCACCAACAATAGGTAAACCTGTGCAGCCAAACGCCCCCGGAGAGAAGAGTACAAAAAAGTATAAATAAAAAAGGGAAAGGAAGTCAAAGTCATGCCCAGTCTAAAGCTGAAAAATCAACCCTCTCATGGGTCCTGCCTGCCCACCCATACTCCCTCAGACATTGTCCTTAATGCGCCGCGTAATGAGTTATTCGCATTTTTTTTTCCTGTTTTTGTTTCGCAAAGCTGACGCCCCTCGCCGATCGCCCACATTTGGCGATTTTAATTCATTTAGAGAAGGAAATAATAATGAGAAATAATGGGGGAGCACTCACAGGTTAAGGTAAAGAACTGCAAATGCCCTACAACAATATTTGAAGAGGTCCTTTGGGCTGGAAATATAGGTTATAAGCTTTTTCAAGGGGATTTTTACATTAAATTAAATACTAAAGTCTTAATATATGCTAAAAGAAATTTTAACTATATGAAAGTGAAAAAAATATTACAGGAACTTGAAGGAAAATGTCCCAAAAGCTTGTTTAAAATTTAAGTAAATAAGAACCGAGTTAAGTTTTCCTAGCAAAACCTTAAGAAATATATCTTGTCAAAGAAAAAATTAAAATACAAATTAAATATTTAAAATAATAAGGAAAATATAAGATTTTCTTTCCCCTATTTCTAAGTAGATATTATTATTAGCATACTTAATACAAATGTAAGCATACCCTCATCCAAAGTAACCCCGAGTAGGTCGAGAATTGCATGTCCTGTTCCGTGCTGCAGTCGTGCAGTATAATCTAGGGCTTTCAGGACTCCGCAGGGGGGCTACGGAAAGGGCAGTGGGAGTGCAACAAGAACCGCACACACGACATCTAGACATGAGAGCACAAAACATAATTTCGCTAAATTAGCGAAAAACAAAAGAAATGCCCGGGAGAAGCCCCTCCCCTGCGCGGTTCGGTTCATTTCGGTTCTCCGGGAAAACTCCCCAATTGAGCACGCACCAAAATCATCGACTCGAGAGACTCTCGAGGGGGCTGGGGAGGCGCCCATAATCAACGTCTAAATATTTGGTAAAAAAAAATGGAGGAGAAATTGGATTGAAACCTGCATTTTGGTGCCGGGCAACGGCCAACTAATTATAAAATTTTGCAACCCCCGAACGGAGCTACGCGCAAACCCTTTTCGCAATCCCCGAATTGCATGTGGCCCGGGGTAAGTGATTGTGTACGTGCTCATTATGGAAATTTCTTTCTTTCCCATTTTTTATTTCTACTTCTCTTTTTTATTTCTGCAGCTCTGTGGCAGTGCAAAAATTAATGCAAAGACCCCAGTCGCAGTGGTCTGGGCCGCTAATGACACGAAGCCGGAACCGGGGCGGGCGGCAACTTGCTCGGAGTTCGCTTGACAAAGGTTTATTGGGGCTTTGGCACATGCGATACGCGATTATAATTAGAATTTGGCCGCCGGGCAGGGGCACTGCACATGGTCAAAAGGACCTCGTCCTGCTCCTCGGGCGGCATGACATGACCATTCGACGGGGGTGGCTGGCTCTCTACTTATCTGGGGTTGCAAAGTGTTTTATTTCGGCCGAGGGCAAAAGTGTTATGGTAATCGAATTTTGAATCGATTAACAGTCGCAGCAGGATTGGCAGGCTTGCTGCATTTAATTTAAAGAAACCTCACACAAAACTAGGTTTATGGACTCTGAGCTAAGCTAATTGTGCAAGCTGAGATTACACTGAGGGAAATTTACATTATATTTAAACATTATAAAGAGAGATATCTAAACAATCGATAAATAATCATACATTTTATGGTAAGTTTATATTTTAGCAAAAGCCGCTTTAAGCCCTAAAAAAACCTATCGATAACTAACGATAATTCATTATGATTATCAATGCCAGCAAATAAACTTTCTGATCTTTAAAATCCTATCTAGTACTACTATATGCAACTAAAAAAATTTAACTTGATCTTATATTTTGCACTGTGCACCTCTTAGACTACACTAAAATCCACCGATTACCGGACATTTCAACGATTAATATCGATAACACTTAAAACTACATAAAAGCAACCAGAAAGCAGTATTGCGATATAAAAGAGCGATATAAAAATCAGAGTGACTAACTTCAAATTATAATGATTTGCATAGTCATAAAAACTGATCGCCCTCTCTCTCTATAATGAGCAATACAAAGTATGATAGGAAAATGGCACCCAATGGCCGGCCGTCGCCTTGCTAACTTGCATTCAAATTGAGTCTTTAAAGTGCTTAATTAACTCTCGATTAAGTAGGGCCCGGGGGCACATGAGGGGGCTGCAGAGCGGAAATCAAATCAAATATTGCACTTTGCATGTGCCCTTTGGCGGGTGTAATTAGACGGAAGGCGACGGCGACTGCACTGGCAACATTGTGTGACTGTACCCCGGCGTAATTTATTATTTATTTATTATAATTATTTATTTGCTTGACGCGAGCGCTTATTAAAAGCTACTTACAGCCCCAACAATGGGCCGGGCCATTAGGAGCCACCGATCCCCAGTCCCAGGGCGAGTCCCAGTTCCAGTCCAGGTCCCAGTCCCACTGCCGGTTCCCCCGCAAATACAACCCCGTCATAATTACTGCAAGCTTGCCGCGGAAACATTCCACTTGATATGCACTCGGCGTAGCTGCACGCACCGCTCGCTAGATGGCGCTTGTATGGTATGGCATGTCATTTGTTTATGACAGCTAACCTGGCATAATCAACGGTGGTTATAAATTTGCCGGAATATAAGCTGATTATAAGCTGATTGTGGGGGTTTTCTTGTTGTTTTCCTTATATTTTTTTATTTTTTTAATTAACCTGAGTCCGTCCGGTGGAGAGTCATTTGAGCCGGGAAGCCAATGACTGGATAATGGTCGTGGTCAACTTGTCTAAGGACCGTACTTGGCCCCGAATCATCATTAGTTTTATTCCACAATTCTGCTTATGGACAGTAGTATGTGCATATTATATACATATACATATATATATGTGGAAAATTCAGCTCCATGGCCGTTTGGAAGTGAAATTTTTGATTTCAATTGAAATAAATTTCCATTAATATTTGTTAATTGTTAGTCAAGTGAAAGAGGCGGGGAGCGAGAGCGAGAGAGAGAAGAAAGCAACAATCGTTATATTTGCTAATTGAGATTTGACCTGATGATATGGCGAAATGAGCACAACAATAATAACTAACGATGAGCGAAATTGACGTCAACGAAAAGTTGTTGCTAGAAAGAAATTCTGTGAAAGTATGTTAATTAATGGAAGAAGCAGACAGGCACTAAAGTCAGAGCAAGTGAAATGCAAGAAGGCAGCGATCACAACTGTACTTTTGGGGGATTGAAGTGGAGGAAAGGGTATACTATATATGAAGGTTCTCTAGAAATTTTGATGTTTTCAATAGTTAATGATACTTAAAATCTTAAAAAGAAAACATTCACCTTAAGTACCTGACATTTAAGGGTTTCTTAAGATTTTTAATGGAAGAAGCAGAAAGGCACTAAGGTCATAGCTAGTGAAAAGCATGAAGAAGGCAGCAAAGGGAATTTTTAATATTTATGATCCTGCAACTTTTATTAAACAATATTTCCTGCAGTCAAAACCTTTGAGCAATCTTTAAAATCGTATTGAAATTTAAATAAGTATTTTTTCAGACATTTTATGGAAAATTTTAGGTCATCGAAGCCTTCATAGTAATGTGTTCCGCTTAGGAGCCTCTTAAAAGGCAACCATCGATTGGAGCACGTTAATCCAGGTAAACGGCAACCCATCAGGTGATTGTCTCGGCACACGCAGACACCTTTCCATTATGCAAAGCTGGCCCATAACTAGATGCCCGCAAATCTGCGTAGATTTTAGGCCTCAGGCGGCATTCAGCAGAAACCCACGGCGAACAACGCCCAGCACTTGACTCCGACTCAGACTCAGACTCCAGACACAGGCTCAAATGTACGACAAAAATACGGGCACGATCAGGACGGAAAGTGGCCATAGTGTGCAAAACCGAATGCCTTAGCCTTAGCCTACCGTCACACTCGCCTATAATTTGTGCCCAGAGTGGCAACAAAAATCAAATGGCACGCATGAAATTAAAGTTTAAGCGCGCAAAAATTTATATGTACGACGCCGTGTGCCAATTAATGTAAATTACGCGACGGCGACGACGGCAACACGACACCGACAACAGCAATGCAGAAATTGCAACTGCAACTGCAGCACCAGCACCAACAGCAGCAGCAACAGCAACTGCGACGGCGATATGGCAACGCTGTCGGGCATCAAATGTGGCCCCCAAGGGGCGCGCGCACCACGCAACGTTTTTTGAAAGTGCGCACACAATAACGCCTGCAAGAAATTAGCGGCTGAAAACACACATTGTAAAATATTATTAAACGCGTCAATTTGTTGCCGTCAGGCGGCCACAATCTCGGAGGCTCATTAAGTGCGTGACGGCCTCAGCTGATAAATAATGCATAAATGCATGAGAGACCAGGCCTTAGTCGAGCTTGGGCGCAACTGTACTTGGACTCAGAGGGAGACATTCCTCGGGGATCTAGGTGATTCCCCTTTAGGGATGGTGGAAAATGGAGCAAACTAGAGATCTTTCTACTACTTAATATAAAATAAAATACATTTATTTATTAACTCGCTCTCAGAAATGTAAAATATAAGTTTCGGGACCTACTGTACCTATACAACAAGTCGAGTCTTGATTTATGTGGTTTATGTCAGCTCATTAGACTAAGTTTTAGCAAACACCTTTATGTGTTATCATAAAAAATAATATTTGCAATATATTAAAATACAATTTAGTTATAATTAAACTATACTCAACAAAACTTTTAAAATTTAAGCACAACTATGCCCGTATTCGGGTATGTAACTTTCATTACAGGTAACCAGCCTATTACCATAGAGATATTAAACAAAACTTACCAATTGTTCTAAATGATTTAAAATCTAATTATTCTTCTATATGCATTTGAAACTGGAGCACAACTGTACCCGTTTTCGATAATTACCTTCGATACACAGTCGATTATCTAATATGTAGCTTGGCACAGCTTATTAAAAGGTTAAATATCTTTGCATTGAACTCGTTATCGCAATTGCCGACGATAGCGTAATATATCGCCAAAGAGCAATCAACCAAAGTATATTTATTTAAATGAGTCTAAATTACGGCTCATTGAAAACAAATTGCTGAGAGGCATTCTATGATTGGAAATCAATATGGAAACACAAACGGAACCAATACGTAAATTAATAAAGTCCAGAAATCAGTGAAAAACCGCCAGTAAATGTTCAATTTATGTGACAATAATTGAAGGGGTACGACGAGTCGCCGAGGATGGGAGGGCGGGGGCAAATGACGACAATGAGCCAAGGAAAGAAATGGAAAAGAATAACCAATCAGGGCCATATTAATCAATCTTTAATGAAAGTAATTTAAATGTGTTAATTCTTATACAACGCTCGGCTATTGTTTTGTGTGCCTGTGGTGGTGATTTCTTGGAAAATGGAGGAACTTAATGCAGAGTGTCCCCTCCCTCTCTCGGTGTGTTTCAATTAAATGAGGCGTCATAAGTGACGCAATCAAGTCTTACTTACTTCGGTCCCCAATTATGCCCCCGGCCTGGCCATAATGCCAATTAATCAACTACGACAACACAATACATATTTATTAATAATCAGTAAAAATAATTTAGCCAATTAACAGCAACAACATTCCAGGCAGCGTGGTCTCGGAAAATCACGAGAACTCAATATGTGAATAAAAAACCAACTCCACTCTCGGCTGACTGAGTATTTTTCTATTACAGCTCCAAGTGGCGGCATTACAGAAAGACATTTTTGAGTTTGACAGATTTAATTATTGTGAATAAATACAAACGAATACGAATCAGGCCAAGGGGGTAATTAAGTGAAGTGGCAGGGAAATGGGAAATATGAGGGCTGAGCAAGTGGTTTTATTTGTTGGTAAATTTATGGGCTCTTTGATTAATCCCTGCCAAGAGAAAATTCGATAGGAAAATGTTTACTGTGAGCTTTGCCAAATGAAAAGTTGGAAAGTTGTTTAGGGTAATAAATTGTCATGGATAAGAGCAAGTAGGGTTTAGTACTTTTAAATTATAATGCTAAAAAAAATATAAAAAAAGGAAATTATAAACATAGGTTTGTAAAAAGAGTTGTAGTATTATTTTAAGACAAATAAATGCCACACTTTGGAAAGTAAATGCCTCAATCGAAGTCTATAATTCTTTGGCCTTATCGTTGCGGACAATCCGGAAAATTCCCAGCTGACACCAAACTATCTGTCTCGTTCTGTCCCTACTGCTCTGTTTTTGTCAGTCAATGGAAAATTGATCAGAAATTATTGCCAATTGAGCGCCAAAATCGCTCACACATGCACCATGCATGTGTATACACTGAAATTTGCGCTCATTTAGGCTCATAAATTGCCGCCAAGAGACATGGATACACGAGTGGAGGCCCCAATAGAGAAAGACAGACAGAGAGAGGGCGAGAGAGAGGCAAATAACAACAACTAGAAAAAAAATGGCATTTGGCATTCCTTTGCCAATAGAAATCAGTTTTGTTTGACGCTTTTTACATGCCAAAGTTGCCATAGACCCGCCGCTGTTATTGTTGGATTTCTTGCTGTTACCATTTATTAATTATACCAGCACCAGTCCCGGCTTTGGCCTCAGCTCCAGTTTGCCGTTTGCTTTATGGCCCGGGTCGTGCATTTGAAATTATGCTAAATTACATATGCAAGTGTTGATGCCGGTAATGAAAAGTCGGTCGGAGGAGCGCTTCGGATTGGCTGCAATCGCAGTGCAATTACACATACGCAGCGTTGGCCAGATCTATAATTGCCAGCAATAAAGCCGACGCTCATTTAGATAACTTATTCCTGTTCCGAAGCCCCTCAATCTCACTCTTTTTATGGAGAATGCTAAGCACTGAGAGAAAGTGGATGTGAGAAGGGTAAATTGGGTTTTTCGGTACTGGAAAGGTTAAGAAAATGTCTTGAAAATATTTTAATATATTTTGTAATATGTATTTTATCTTCGTTAAAAACAATCTCATAGAAGCATGTCAAGTTACTCAAGAACTTGAGTTTCCTCAGCATTTTGTTCAGGCCACCCATTGGCTTCGAGTGAGTCAGCCAAACAAACAGGTAAATAAACACTTGCACACACACCTGCGGAGAGAGAGAAAAGCGAGTCGGCGGAATAACAGAAGCCCAGCAGACAAAGGCCGCTGCCGCGCATAAGTGCCACCAGTGTACAGAGTGTACATACATATGGATACATCTCCCGACCGAACCGATGTGCGAAAAAAAGTGGCAACAGACGCCGCGACACTGCCGCCAACTGCCAACTTATGAAGTTGTAAGAGCCCCTGCTTAGCGTCTTGGCCATGGCAGCGAAAAAAAGCACAGCCGCAGCCACAGCCACAGCCACGGCAGACAACAACGGGCCAGAGAACTTGGCCCAAACGCGCAACAGGCGGCGTAAGGCAATCCACAGCCGGCGCCTCCACTTTGGCTAACAGCAGCAGGCGCTCAGCAATCGCAGCCAGTCGCCATCGACATCGCATCGCATCGTCATCGCCATCGTCATTTGGCCAGAAGCGGAGCAGAGCGTGCGCGTCGGAAAAAAGCTCAAGCAGGCGAGAAAAGCCCCCAGAGAAACGCCCCCCGCCGCCACCGCTTTCCGGAGCGAAAGGTGAGCGTTGGGGGAAAAGCGGCCGGCTGAAGTCAAACAGATTTGAGCGAGTGATTGCACAGGGGAATGGAGTGAGTTGGGGGCGACCGACCAAGTGTCGTAAAGGCGACGACGAATTTGTTACTTTACGCCTCTGGAAAAGGGAAAACTCTATGAAAATGGTAGGGAAGTGGGGGAGATATTTATGTTTAAATTGTATTATAAATAGATAAAATGTATGTTGCAATCAAGTAAGAGATATAAGTCAGGGTTTATATATCTAATAAAACCAAGAAATACAAGTTCCATGCTTTTCTTTGCTCTAAATATTTTATTTTTATTTATTTTATATCAAAATTATACTTTTTTAAGTCATAAATAAATATATTTCACTAAATTCAGAGCTCAAATTTAAAGAAAAAGTAATCTCTGGCCCAAGAGTGAGACCAAGTGCCGCAAATGAGACTAGGAATCTGTTACCTGGAACAGAAATAAACCCATGAAAATGGGAGCGAAATGTGGAACATAGTTATGCTTAAAATTAATTTTAAATGGGTGAAATGTATGTTGCAATCAAATAACAGATTTATATGTCTAAAAAACCAGGACATATACTTGCCCTTGCTATTTTTTGTTCTAAATATTTTTTTTATATCAAAATTATAATTTTTTAAGTCAGAAATAAATACATTTCACTAAATTCAGAGCTCCAATTTAAAGAAAAATTTATTTGTGGTAACAGAGTGAGTTGGGAGAGACCAATTGCCGTAAATAAGTCGAGGAATTTGTTACTCTTCGCCTTTAAATTAGTGAAAACTCAATGAAAATGGGAATGTACTTTAGGAAATATTCATGCTTAAAATGTATTACTTTATATATTATAAATATATTATATATGTATCTCTAAAAAACCATAATACATATATGTTTCCTTATTTTTTTTATCGAAATATTTTACTTAATTTAGTATATATCAAAATCATACTTATAAGAACGACAAATAAATATATTTAATTAAATATGCATAACTCAAACTCAAAGAAAAATTATCCCTTGACCTAAGTTTCCGCCAAGTTCCTCTACAACTTGTACTGGCAACTTCCAAGCACCAACTTGACCCCCTGAGAGCCCATTAAGGGCACTTAACAAACACCCAAGATACTCCCGTAAAAATGTGTATACAACCACCCACACTGGCCCCCCCTTTCAGTCCCCCTCTTCTCAATATTTAAAAGGAAAAACCTCTATTAGAAACATCCACCAAAGGAAAAATTACAGACACTTGGCAGACACACAGCCACAGTCAAAGGGAAAGACCAGAAAGACGTACGGAAAAAAAAGGCTACCTTTTTCAACTTTTGGCAAATCTTTTTGGAAAATAAAGCACGACTGAGTTAAAGAAATCAGCGCTCCCTCGTGCTGATGTTTTAACATATAATTTTGGCACACGACCCGGCTGGAAAAAGGAAAATAAAAAGAGAAACAAACTGTGTGGCACACTTATACGGAGGGGAGAGCCGGTAGATGCGGGAAATGGGAATGAGATGGAGCTGGAGCCGGAGTCGGAGTTGGAGGGTTCAACAGGTTGCTTCTGTCGTCATCCTCAGAAAACTTCCTTTTTCTATGTGCCACTGTGTGTAGGTCTCTGTGTGTGTGTGTGTGTGCCTTGGCCCTTTTTGTGAATGAGCTCATAAAACGTTTTTCTTTTCACAGAGCCCGGGTGTTGATGTCCTCGTTGTCGGTTGTCGGTTGTCGCTTGTAGGTTGTAGCTTGTCGTCTGTCTGCTGTCCCGGGTCCCCGGACTGGCGTGCGCCCCAAGTTGCTCTTTAGTTTTCAATTTTTTGCCTTTCAGCCCCAATTCCAGTATCTGCTTTTGGCCTTTGTGCGCTGCTCTTGGCCCGAACCGGCGAGCTGCCTTTGATAGTCTCGGTTTGGGCCAGTCCCGCTGCTCGTTTTGATTAAGTGCGAAACAATTAAGGCTGGTGGCTGTTGGCTGCTGTTTACGTAGTTAATCGGGTCTGGGGTCAGCTGGGGGGTGGCATTAAGGGGGCAGAGGGGGCAGAGTGGGATGCGTGACCCCAAAACAGCTGTTCTGGCTAACCGAGGAAACTGTTGGCGGCCAAAGGGAAGTCTGAGTGAGCAATGAGAATGATAAATTTAGATCCGGTAGGGTTTCTTACTGAAACTTATATTTAATTCTGTGATTTTTACTGAGAACTTAATAATAATCCTTTAAGAATTAATAAATAAGTATAAACTTAAGCTTGGTTCTTTAGAAAAACTAACTAACTAAAGTGTGTAAACCCTGTGGCAATAAAAGTAGAGTTAAGCTATGAAACACCTTCCAAAACCAACTCAAAAACTTAATAAGTAGGCAGTCTATAAATAAAATTTATACCCACTTCTTAGCTTAGTATTAACTAATGTTTTTATAGTAAACCACAATTTATTAATATTTTCCTCAACTCCCAAAACTATCTCCTTATTATCACTGCACCAGGTGTTGAAAAAGAAAATCTTTGCTTGAGTTGCCCGAGGGCCTTATCACACTCCTGCCCAGGACACCTACACACCAGAACATGATTCCCTGGCATCTCCCCGCAACCCCGCAACTGCTTAGCCACTTTAGCCATAAAAATATAACACCTGCTTATCTCGAATGCCAACCAGGGCGGGCCCAGACCTCCTGGAAGCCCGGAAGCCGCCCGAAAAAGCAAAGCCACAAGCCCAAAGGCAACCGAAAAACATTTCTCGCAAAGAGAGAGAGGCCAAACACTGAGACGGCAAAGGGGTTGGCAAGGAGCTATGCCCGGGGTGGGCACTGACCTAACACCCCCGTAAAATGCTTGAGCCAACAAATACCGTAAAAACACTTATGCGGAATTCCTCAACGCCTGGTAAACCAGGGCAGGGGCGTAAAATCCACCCTGGGAGCACAAAAAATAGAAGCCAAACTCAAACCCAAACTCGGCACACAAAAAACGAGTGGATAAAACCAAACAGAACGAAAACCAGAGCAAAGTTTCGAAAGTCGCAGCCAAGTGCCGACGGCAAATGGAGACGTACCTCCCGCACCACCCGACCAGGGAAAATCTTGGGCAACATTTAGCGGATTTCGTCGGAGAGGCGTTAGTCGTTTTACATGCATTATCCTGGCCCGAAAAAAACACACAACCAAAAAAAGTGTTGACATTAAAATAATAATTTTAATTGCCTCAAATAGCACCGGGGTCCTGTGTGACCCTTGGCCAGTGAGTGGGGTCTATTTAAACACAAAGGGTAATTAACATTTTTCTTTTCGACCCAAAGGATAAGCAGCTTGTTTAGACCCGGCCAAAGTCAAATGAGCAAATGTGGGCGAGTAAAAAAAAACAGGAAAATGAAAACAGAAACGGAAAAGGACCCATAATACACACACACACACATTACGTGGGTTCTTGTGGGAGTCCCCTGTTTTTTTTTTATTTTGCGGTTTTCGCATTTGGTTTAACTTGGCTGGTAAGTACTATACCCGCAGGTTCTTGGCTGGGATCTGGATCCCGTGTCCTGGACCCAGTCATCCGACCGCCTTTCAACACCTTCAACAAAGCGTGAATTAAGTGCTCGAGATTTTCTACACTTAATACAGCAAATTTACAGCGGCTCCGTGCAACATGTGGCATGTGGCCCCGGCCCTGCCCCGTGCCCGTCCCCTCTCCGCCGCAAGTTAATTGCGCAATTAGCTGGTTTTGTGGAACATCTGTGCAACTGTGTCGCGTCTCATTAAGCCCGATCTGACTGCTCAAATACTATGCTGATGGACAGTCGGAGAGCCGAAGAGTCGGAGAGAGGCTTTTAATTGCATTTAATTAACAATAATTTAACGAAAAACACTAAAACGAGAAATAAAATTAGTGGAAATTAAGCCTGAAATGCCTGAGCTCGGTGTGTGTCTGATCTGTGGAAAAGAAGAAGCCGAGGATCTTAGGAATTTCACTGATGAGTTATTTATGTATACCAAAGAACTGGGTTGATCATCCACTTTTATCACTTGGAAAGGAATTCAGCTTTGAAATTAACAATGAGCCTAAGATCGATCACTGATCTCTAAGGAAACCCCTTACATGTACACTCACTCCTTTTCCTAATAAATAAATTAATTATGCTGCTCCTCATTGCATTTGTCTGCCGGCATAATTACCTAAGCACGACAGACTTACATTACTTCCTATCTGGTATCAACCATCTTTGACAATCCATCCATCAAGCCTGATTGGACCCCGGGAACAACCCCGAATCGTGTCCCCCAAGTCCCTCCACTCCGAGTTCGATACACGCAACGTGGCCGCGGTAAAGTATTGTTTTTAATTGCTAATTGAGCAAAATACTTGGTGGAATGAAATTAATTATAGTTTCATGTTTTTGGGCCACAAGAGAGAGGAACAAAACAGAACAAATATTCGACTTATTTCACTTAGTTTCTCATTGTTCACGCAAAAGCATAAATTGTTTAATTACTAATTAAGAATAGGAAACGGCCGGCGACACAGGCGATATAAATGTAATGAACTAGAAGGCGAATCGAAGGCAGTTGGCATTATTTCAGCTCTAGCGTGTGACAATTCGCATTAATTACAAGAAATGCTCCAAAAAATAAGCCATTAAAGAGGGCCCCTCGTGCGGGCACGGAGCTGGGGCAGGGAGTCCGGAATGGCGAAATGAAAGTGCGCCGGAGATCCCCAACTTGCCGCATTTGGCGTGTTTTAGGCTGCTGCTGCTGCTGCTTGGACACTTGTGACATTTTCTTAATTGAAATGATGCGCGTTCGTTGATAAAATTTCGTTGTACATGCTTATGCCTCTCCACTCGGACACTCTCCTTGCACGTTTCGCTGATGATTATTATTACTCTTCATTATTGTTCATTATTAAATGAGCGTGAGCATCCCCCGCGCCGCTCCATGTGCGTGTTTTCGCTTTTTGTGTAGGCTGTGTGGCATGTGCGGCATGCAATATCTCATTTTGGTGGCTCGCTCGGCGAAAAAGTGAGCCAATCCCCACAAGATCGCCTCCAAATGGAAACGCTCACAAAAATACAGAATTGTCTACTTTACCAAACTAATTGGGGCTTATTCAAGTGCATTAACAATTGAGGATGAGATCTTCTTTTCTAAAGAGTTTTCAAGAAATAATATTTAATAATATTTACTGTGACTATTATGTATTTTCTTATTCAACAAGATTGGGGGTCATTAAAGTCTATAACTACTTATTAAAGTTACCTAACTTCCTGAGAATCGACATATAGTATTCTTATTATTATCAGTTTGATCGTCATTAATTAGTTTACAAAACAGAAACAAAAAAATAGTTTTCTGAGAGGAACTATTAAACTTTCAGGCTTTCCCTACCTTCTTTCAGTTTAAAAAACATCTGAATAATATGGAATTATTTATTTAAATAATTCATAAAATTTTGTTGTGTATAAAAGTCTTAAAAGTTGATCGCTTTACTTACTTAATTTTTAGAAAATATCAAAGCAAAAAGAAATTCTTTTCTTAACAAATAGTAAATATTTTTTTCTAAATACCCATTAAGTATTATTTTACTTAAATTGTTGAATAATTTTTATTAAAATTAAACCCTATAAATTATAAAATCATTTGACAAACACACAAGAGACTTTGTAAATAAATACACTTATGTATATTTCTCTTTGATTTGCCTCCTGACCTCGATTCCATTGCATTTTCTTCACAAAAAAAAAACCTCAATTCATACATACTTCCTGCAGTTTTTCCATTTTCGCCACCCTGACGTTTTAGGGCTATAAAATTGCATTTTATGTTTCCACAAGCTTGCAAATTGGCCACACATCAAACACAGAAGGCGAAATCCTTTCAAGATTCGAGTGCCCGCCCTCTGAGCTCGCCTCATTTGCCTGCACTTCAGTGCCTTTACGGTGAATATAATTATTACTTTAATTATGCTAATTAAACAGGCCGCCCACGGGGGCTGCTGAGAGGGGCGTGGCCAGGCAGGCAGCTGGCCAAAACACACGGCACATAATTAAGCGTTTTGCTTTGGCGGATTTTCCTTCTTTCATTTTTACGATTTGCCTACGTAAAGTGACAACGTGACGCGATCGTTGGGGAATATCTGTTTGGTTTTCCTTTCGGGAGAAGGGGTCTGCGGGGGAAATTGCAATTCTCCGCTGGCTTTTGGTTATTTTTAATGAGTGAGTGTGTGTTTGGTGTGTTGCCTCCTTGTTGCCTTTCCGCTTCTTGTGCCGCCACATTTTTATGCGTTCGTCATCCGTTTGTCATAAAAAAAGAAATAGCAATTGCATCTACTGCAGCAACAACATTTAATTTATAATTTAATATCTAATCAGTTTTTTTCCTGTTTGCCGACGTTGATTTTCTTTTTCACAGCTATTTGTGCATTAAAAGTTGTCGCAATGCCTTTGACCGGAGACACGCGCATTTAATGGATTTCTCTGATTTGCTGAAGATGCCACTCAAAATAATAAAATCCTGCCGTCGACTTAATGAGGTAAATAAATAACACAGAAAATGTAAATTTTGCGGATTTGAAAAGCAGAAAATTAATAAAATATATGTGCTATAGAGCTAGTGAAATTATTGGATAAATTCTTTCTTAACTCATAATAAAATAAACTATTAAATAAATGCCGTCGGCATTACTTTGTAAGCACAAACTTTAACATTTATAAACAGAATTTAAAGTAATTAAACTTAAACAAACTTGATTCAGTATTATCTTAATTATTAGCACCATTAAGATATATTCGCAATTTAAATTGGTAAGTTTTAGTTGAAGTATTAAAAGAGTTGTCACCTAAAAATTAATGCAGAACTAAAAGCTGGAAGCTCAATTTTATGATTGTTTAGGTTATTAAATTTAATAGGTATTCAACTTTAATTTATTTTAGATATTTTTGAGATCAATTATATAAAACACCTGAAATAGTTAAAGTTAAACTTGAAGCATTCAGTTAGTTCCTTACTTTAAAATTGTATTACTTGGCTTTCTATTAAAGTCGGAGTATCAAAATTAGAGAAACTATTTTGAATTTTTTAAATTATTGAAAAGCAATACTTTATTAGATACAAAGATCCCTAGATACCTCTAAGATCTTACTGCATTGCCTTGATTCTCAGACCCTATCGATTCAAATGCACCTCATTAAGCTCGGATATGCACCCGCTGAATGTCATTCCAGAGTTTGGACACTAGATTTATGTTTGTGTGGCTTAGAGCCCGGTTAATTCTCGCTAAATAATTGCCGGCGATAACGAGGCGTGGAGAACGAGTCGAGTTTAAAGGCAGGCGAAAAGCGAACTCTGCCTGGCAACGACAATGGGGAGCTAACACAAAGAGACTAAATTCTGTATTAATTTGCAATTAATGCAGCTAATTATATTTAATTAAATGAGCGGGCCAAGCTAACAATGCACCGCCTGGATGCAGTGCTGGTGGGCCGGAGGGCCGGAGGGCCGGCCGAGGGACGAGGGTTTCCAAGTGGAACTTGGGCACTGGGAAAAGCGTATGTATCGCACAGGTTGGTCCGGCTTTGGAATGAAACTGATTATTACAATTGTTGTTACGCCTGCCGCGCTGCCGCTGCTGTTGTTAGTGCGAATTGTGCGCTGCTGTTTATTGTATCTCATAGATACGATTTAATTTTTTTTGCAAAATGACACTGAGCCACAGTCAATTGTAATACGTTTTAGTCGGTTTTCGTGGGGTGGCATCATTCGCAAGGCTTAGCGCACATTAAACTATTTATATTTATGTGTAGAGTTTCATTCTGATTTCGTTTTGGAGATCGTCTGATGAGCCTCATTGTTGCAAATTGCCACTGTCCACTGCCGCCGTGCCGCGAGGTATTATTAGTTTGTTTATGGCTATTTATTATATTTGGTTTTATTATTAGAACGTCGCAACTATTTTTGAGTCGCTCGCGCAGCTCGCTGCCGCAGCGGCAGCCCCATGCTCATTGCGATTCCCATGCTGGCCGGGCCGTAATGGTGATGTTGATAAAATTAACGTTAATTAAAGTTATTAACCGCCTGCAGCGAAATCGCATCAATTTATTGGTTTTTTGCATATTACCGTGTCAAGGTTGGGATTTACATAAAAACTGCATTTGGATGTTTCGCACAAAATTGCCAGTGAAGTGCGTGCGAAGCTCAAAAGGTTTGATTTTTCTGACTTGCTGACAGAACGTCGGTTGGTATTCAAAAACTCATTATAAGACTCAATGGTTTTTGATAAGAATTGAAGAGCTTTGCACTTGACACAGTAAATAATTGTATTATTATTTATAAGCACAAGTTTTCATAGTGATTAATCATCAATTAATGATCACAGACACAAATTAGCAGCTAATAAGGATCCATTAGGTAAGTCAACCTATTTAAATAATAAATACTTGATTTGCATGATGCAAAGACAAATAAATTATATACATAAACAATTTTTTTACTATAGAAACTGTTTATCACATATCATTATAAATCTATTAATATAAATATTTTAAAAATCGAAACTATATTAAAAAGAATTTATCTTAAAGATAAAATGAAGATATTTATATAGACTTGAACACTTTTCGGACCTTTACTTGATACTTTACTTGATTTACTTTAATAAAACCATTTTTTCCAAGAATTATAATTAATTTCTGTTAAATTTTAAATGTTTCATCGGTATTTATATTAAGGTAAAACTGTGAATTCAAATTGTAAATATTGAACTAGTTTTATGGATAAATTGAACGGTTTATATAAAAATAAGCTTGACTCTATTAATGATAAGTACCACTAATTGACATATCATTACCGGTTTTCGCGAATGGAACATGCTTATATTTTTATAAGCAATCAGAATTAAAAAAAAAATAAATTTATAACTATATTATTAAAACCTTTAATATTAAAGAAATATATTCAGACTTATTTACCGTTTTTCAGATGTATTTCAGAAGCTTCCAATAATTACAACGTGTTTTTCCTTTAACTGCTGAATTAATTAAGATGAATCCTAGATTTTAAACACTTTCTTATCATTTATTTTGTTTCTTATTTCTTTTGTGTTTTATACTTGCAGTATTACTTCTTATCACAAACTAGCACTTTAGTCAAAGTATATCTACGATATTCGGGAGTATTTGGGAGTATTTAAGCGATTCTCTACACCCGCGCACTCAAAATTTCGCGCGAAATTTCAATTTCGAAAACTGACACTATAATTCGTCGAAAATGTTTGTCGTTTGCTGTTTGCTTGCACTGTGTTTATGTTTGTTTGTTTGTTTCTCGCTGCACGCGCCGCTTGAGATGCCGATTCCGATTGCGATTGCGGTTCTCGGTGTGAGATATAGTAGTTCTTGATTCAGAAATTTTCGGTTGGGAATTCCGGCCGCAGTTCGTACGTTCAGGCGCAGCGTCGAAACCTGAATGAACGTGAACGCGCACGAGCGGCGCTTGGGACAGCATAAGTAGCAAAAACACGCACACACGCGGGCAGCGGCCGAAGCGGACACGAGCACCAAAAACGAAGGCAACGCGGCCCGAAGCCCCGGCTAAAGCTTAGCAGGAGCAAGCGAGAGAGAGCGAGAGCGCCAGGGGCTCTCCTTCGCTCCCATTCCCGCCTCCCACCCCACTCCGGTGAGCCGGAGCCCCCCATTTTCCACACCCCTGCTCGGCGGCAGCGACTGCGCGCCGACTGCGCAGGAGCAGCAAGTATATGCAATTTGCTTGGCGCTGTTAAAATAAAAATAATGACGTCATTAAGCTCACAAATGAGCGGCGCTGCTGCCTGCAGTCGACGCCGGCGTCTGCGTTGACTGCGGCAGAGCTTATAACTGTTGTTCTGAGGCAGGAGAAGTTGCACACTTGACGAAAGGCGAGCACTTAACGACACACACACAGCCAGAGACAGAGAAAGAGAGAGACGTAGCGAGAGAGAGAGAAAGAGAGAGAGACCGAGTGCACTAGCCGGGGGTGTGAGTGCTTATTGTGAGCGCAAATTTGAGCTTTTATTACAAATGCATTTTGTTGTTATTCTTGCTATGGTTGTTGTTGCTGCTAAGGGGGCAGTGCAAAGACAATTTGTTGATGGTTGAATTTTTGAAATACATTTTTGGGGATTTGTTTGGATAATGTACATATGTACATAGTGTGTGTATGTATAGATAGGTTTTTAAATTTAGTTTTTATACCTTTGCAGTGTGTAATAGTTTTGTGCAAAAATTATGCAGTAATTTCCTATCCTACAAATCACATATGTATGTACATATATTCTTAATCAGCATCAAGAGCCGAGTCAATCCGTGTCCGGTAAAAAAACATTTTTCGGACATTTTAAGAATTTGTTTTTATATTCATATTTATAAACCCGACAAAACTAAATAGGAACTAAAATAGAATGCTTTATAAAGTTAAATTAGGTTTCTTTAAATCTTCATCAAAAAATTATCATATTAAAATATCGATTATCGAATGCCATTATAATTAACTTATTTTTTATATTTGTATTGAAAAATGAAGGCCAATGATTGCCAAACGTCATGTATATTTCGATTCGCCAATAAAATCTCAAACAAAACTAAAAAATTTAAATTGCACACTGCAAGGGTATATGAACTACGGCTTCCCTGAGAAACTTCTTGTTTTATTTAAAAAATTTCTTTTTCTCAATCAAATACTTATCAAATGTATCATCTGATCGTTTGGTGTCATAAATAAACATTAATGAAGAATAATATTCCAATTTTAATTAAGTATATAAATAAGAAATAGTTTGATAACCTCTTTATACATACATAGGTTTGCTTATAAACCCTATACTACGTTAAGATGTCGAAAACTGTAATCATACGAAACTCAAGATATGTGGTCTAGGCCAGTTTAAGGTTTAGTTTAGATAATGATTTATATGATTTATTATTATTGCAAAATGTATATTGAACAATTAATTAATTAAACATTAATTAGGTGCTGATTTTAATGTTAATCTTATTTGAGATACAAAATTAGGTATAAATATGTTCTTTATCCTTTTATTTAACCCCTGTTTAGTTTCAAGAGCTTGAGAAATTCGAAAGCATTTAATGAAGCTGACCAGATCCTGGACCCTTTATAATCCCCCCCTCCCCCGCCGTATGTGCCTTTTGCAACTATTTGCGGGAATTAATAATGCAAGTGTCGGGCCGCAGAGCAAATCCAATGCCAAAAGCTGTAGTCCGTCAGCTCATCGGTCAGAAAACCTCACTCGAAACTCGAAATTCGAAACTCTAAACTCTAAAGTCACAGCGCGACGTGTGCGGGGGGGTCCAGCGAACACCCCCATCGAACCCCCTCTCGCCGTCCCTGTGGCATCCGTTCCGAAGCGCTTCCAGAAAACCGAAAAGTGCCAATAAATATGGAAACGTTTTGCCTTGTTCTGCCCACTCTGCCTCCCACTCCTCCACCCACAGGCACCTCTCCCCGCCCTCCTCGGTCATGTCCCCACGTCTTCTGCTTCTTTCCAGCTCAATACCCCTCGCCTCGGTGGTGCACTGAGAGAAATTGAAGGTTTTAAATAAAATTTTAGTAATTTAATTTCGGTGAATTATACAGAATAAGTATAAAAAAAATATATAATAATTATAAATGAAAGCTGGTATATAGATATAGATATATGTATATCCAGATATATAAACCATATTTTGATTGGATATATATGGTTTTAACAATAAGTACTACATATGAGAAGAATAATATTATGACATATTTTCTAAGCTTTATGTTTTTGTAAATATTCAATGCAAAAATGTTTAACCTTGTTTCTGGTTTGACTACCAAGAGTTGCTTTCATTTACTAGTACCTTAAAAGTTTATAAGTGGCTAAGTAAGTGCAATATGCAGCGTAATGCCTAACTTGACTTTATCGTGAATATCTTTTGTTAATAAACATTGTTACCTATCTCTAAAATATAGTCACAATGTTTTCTCAAGTGTATCCTTGCTCCTTGGCTACCTTTGCACTAATTCACATTTGATGTTTTGTTGTCTGCGCTTGTTGCTGTTGCTGCTTGCATTTTTCTGGTCAATGAGGTTACAGTCAAGTCACTAGACAAGCCCCCGCTGCCACTGCGCCGCCCCTGTGTTCAGAGGGGGCAGAAGATGCAGCAGCAGCAGCAGCAGCGGCGACTCGTGCGGTCTTCAACCGGTCGCTGTCGGTCAGTCGATGCTGCCAAACAGGCTGCCTTTGCCACAGCCTCTGACTCTGCCGCTGCCCCTGCTAATGCCGCAGTCTAGCCAGCCACCCACCCGCCTCAACCATCAGCTATCGGAGGTGTCGATGACGTCGTCTGGCCGCCCCCTTGAAATCCACCCCTCCACGCCCCTGTAGAGCCCCCAAAAGTCCATCGCAGCATCTCGCTTCGGCCTCATCTCTCCCTCGAAAAACCGAAACTGACTGCAACTGCCTACGCCATTTGATGATTCTGCCGTTTGCCTCACTTAATGCGATTCGCAAGGGTATGCACTTAGGCCTATTCGGTTTGTGATTAACCGGATTCCTTGGGAGAAGGATAGAAAGGATGGGAGGTGGAGGTGGAAGTGGAGGTGTGTGTGTTTGGGAGACCTCGATCGGGGATCGTTGGTAAGGAAGTGAGGTAAATGGTGATTTCAGTTCGGTATAATAAATTATAATATTTACAATAATATTTCTATGTTTTATATGAAAAAATTATCTTGATCTTTAAATAGTATTTAATACTACATCTTAAATTATATAAAAGTACAACGAATAATTGTAAATAAATAATATTTCAATGATATCTTTGTCAAGAGTGATCTTGATCAGCAAATTGTTTATTTAGTATTTAATACTAAAGTTTAAATTATATAAAAGTACAAAGAATAATCCTAAATAAGCCCCGAATAAGAGCTATACTTCGTTTAAAGAGGATTCTAGGATTTCCTTTATAATATGGCTTATATAGACCTTGATTGGGGATAGTCAGTAAATTAAAGTTTTCTACAAAAATTTGTATGATATTTATGTTAAAAATGAGCTTGATTAAAACACTTTTGTATGCATTATGTACTTTTAAAGAATGTTTAAGTAATTTTAAAACCAAAGCTTAAACAATTTCAATAGTTTTTCGTAAAAATAAACCAAAATAAATCTTAAATAAAAGTAATCTTATTTTATTTTTTTCATGCTTATTTTTATTATTTAATGCTTATTATTTATTTATTTATTATTATTATTTATTTAAGAAGTTCTTTATTTATTTTTAAATACAAGGATCATAGTTTGATATATAGTTTATTTTACAATAATATTTCTATGATACGTCAAAGATGGTCTTGATCAGTAATTAAAATGATTTCGCGTACATCCTTTGCTTTTAAATATTAAAAAAAAAAATAGTTTTTAATAATAAAATTTTGAATGTTTTAAAAGTGATATAAAATATACACCCAAATAAATCCAGAATAACCGCTAGAATTATTTTAAAGCTACTTGCCTTCTCTCAAAACTTCCAATAGAGTATCCCCACTTCGCACATCTTAAGGATCTACTCTTGGCCATCGTTCATTCTAGTCGTTGTTGATTTTGTTTTTAGCCAATTTTGGTCAATATTTAAGTGCCGGTCGGGGCACTCTTCACTGCTCCGGCTGTCGTACCGTGTACACGTCTAGGCCACATCACCTCATCAACTTAATTTCGGAATTTTCATGTACATCTATCCCTCTCTGCCTAGTTGGTCCTCTTTCTCTCTCTCTCTCTCTCTCTCTGTCTTTGTCTTTTATGTCTAATTTTGTGCTGCATTTTACCGGCAGCTATAAAAGCATATTACCGTTAAATGTTGCACTGTCGAGTTGTCGTCTAATTTACGTTACCCGGCAGCCGACGGGGCCAAAATGGGTGGTGGAAGTGCTGGGAAATGGTGGGAAATGGGCGGCGGCAGGGATGGGGTCTTGGAGCTGGGATGTGGATGCTGATGCAGTAGAGAGCCACTGCCCACTTTCCATCTTGGCTTGATTGTCATTGCAGCTCGGCTCGGCCCCGGCCGGCAAACTGATTAAATTCAGCACGCGCCCTGCGGGCATCCTTGCCAACATCTTCCACGGGACAAGACGAGATGCTCGAGGGGGGCTCAAAAGGGGTAACTAGGGGGTAGCAGAGGGGGTAAGATGTGCACAAAAAAAATATATTATAAAATATATAATAGTTTATTTGATTTATTATTTATTTGGTAAGGGAAACCCACTCTTCGATTGAAATGGGATTGATCATAAATAAGGTAGTAAATATAACTAAAGAACTTAATTTGTAAATTCAACATCAAGTTTATAATAATCTATATTTGTTAATAAATAAATACATAAAACAATTATTGCCTTAAATAAATATTTTCATCTAGTTGGGGCCCCTTTCTAGACCTCTAGGGTTTTAAAATAATTTTAATAAATTTCAGACAATAGTCTTATTAAACAGTTTTTAAATAATTTGAAGACCTGACTCCCTAAATTATTTTCATATTTTTTTCAAGTGTAAAAAGAGGGCGTGTAATGGGTATTTTCGGGGGGTGGTAACTCAAAGTCATCAGCTTAGACGGCGGCCAGCAACTAGACGCTCTACATAAATTTGAAATTAACGTTTCTAGCACATTGTCCGTCTTGCCGTCTCTTTCGGTGTAACTGCCCCTCTCTCTTTCTCTCTCTCTCTCTCTCCCTCTCTCTCTCTCTCTTTTTCTCCTTGTCTCTGTCTCTCTGGGAGCTTACATGCTTTCTGTAATTATCATTTGCCAGTCCGTTTGCCTTGGAACACACACGCCGTCTTGGCCCGATCTTAACTTGGCTTTCGGGCGTACTCCATGGCGTACCTCCCCCGTGCGGACCCCGAACCCCGGAACGCTCGTAATTAAATGCAAATCTCTCGTCCCCCCGTCTGCGTCTAATATATTGCCATATTGCCACGGGGCAAATTGTGGCCACATTTTCAGCAGCGGTCCGAAACTTGTCAGCACTGCCGCCCCGCCCGGTGGTGCACGGTGCACGGTGGTGTATGAAAAAAAATGAAGTGCAATAGCCGAGAACGTGTATAAACCAAACAACATTAAAATTATCGCCTGGACAGCCCATAAAGAGCATAAAGGTGTTGGATCGCCCACGTCACCGGATGGAGGATACTCTGCCTTTGTGATACCCTTTGGGATGATTGAAACGGATGAATTATGGCACTAAAAAATATGTTTATGTACTTAAAACAAGCCTGAGATCGGTTATTACCTCCTGGGAAAGAGGGTAGTATCAAATTACACTCAAAATTAATTTTAAATAAAATTGAGTTAAGAATTATTTAACCTGAATCTCTACGACAATAATTTATTAATTAGCTTGGCAAAGGTTTTTATACTGTTAAGAATAGAATGAAGGTTGCGACTAAGCACTAATTAAAATAATTAAAACCGTTTACTTTATATTAAAAGAAATATTTGTTTTCAGGTCAAAATTAAATAAATAAAATATCAAAAAAAAAAATATCAAAAGATCTTTGCCTTCTTCAAATGAAGTACATAAATCTTGTTTTAAGAAAATGCCTTACTTTAATAATAACTTATGTTTGCTTCTTATTTCCTACATTAAAATATATAGAGCGTAAACAAAATATAAATTAAATTTATTACACATTTTGTTTTAATCGATTTCCCATCTTCTTTTTTTCCTTTTCTTCCCTCTCTAAATTATATAGAACTTGCTCTAAGAGCAAACCTTTAATAAATAATAACCCATCTAATAAATATTATAAATTAATTGCTCACATATTTAAATACTTAAATATGATAAATTATTATCTTATAAAGCCAAAAAGAGGGGGGCATATCCACAAATAACAACAAAGAGCGAGCCAGAGAGGGGAGAGTAATTAAGAACGTGCAAACTTTTAGCTTTGGTGGACGGCTCTCGTTGAAATGGCTGCTAATTACAAAAGGCATCCTGGCCAGCATCATTTGAGATATTTTTCCATTAACTGGCGACGGCGTCGTCGCCGTCAGTTGGCCATGGCCGTGGGGGGAATGGGGTTAAGGGGGGTCGGCCGGCCCAGAAGGGGAGCGGCAGTGCATACAAAACATATTAAAATTAACCTGATTACTCCGCAGGCGCTGCCAGCTCTCAGATTGTGGGATTGGAGTCGTGTGTGCCGGAGTGTGTGTGTATCTGGACTTGGAGGAGTTTTGAAAGCCTGGCACAAACTAATTTCAAATAACATAATTCATTCGCTTAGCCATCGGGGAGCGAGGAGCGGTGGCGGCACTTGGACTTGGCCAAGACTCCACGACCGGTTTCCTCGGGAGCGAGCCAAATTAGTTGAAGTTTAATCACGTGAGAGGAGAGCGAAGAGAACAGGAGAGAATATTGTATATACTTTAATAATACCCTTAAAGATTAAAAAAAAAAATATATTAAAAATTAACAATATTAGACATTCTCTTAAAAGAAAATATCAAGAATACCTCTTAAAATATGATAACTAAAGGAATCTTCTTAAGAATAAGATATTTCAATGAATTTTTCTGTAGAGTTTGCTTAGAATTATCATAATAATAAATTGGTAATTAAATTGGAATAAAATTACCTATTTTTCTCCGTGAAACCTAGACTAAGTTAGAGCAGAGATAGAGGAACCTCGTTGTGCGAATGCGGAAGGTGCTAACTGACAAATGAAAGACCTCAAGACTCCAAAGCTAATTGTTATTGTACTCCAACCATCCGCCGTCCCTTTAAACCCAACTCCTGACAACATTCCTTACCAAACTTGTCCACAAAACTATGCACAGACCTCAATAATTTCGCGCCCATAAAAATTTAATATTATTGAATTTTTATTATTGCTTTTTTGTGCTCGTTTTTTATGCTGTAGTAACAGAAACAATAACGAAAAGCACAACAGCAAGAGGAGAAACTGTAACAGAAACTACATTAAGCAGCGCCCAAAGGCAACACGGAAGCCTCTCGAGGAGAGACAGTGGGATAACGAGGAATATTGTGGGGGAAATAAATATATATAAATATAAACTATATAATATAGAATAAATAGACGAGGATGCAACGCATTTTGTGAATTGAACTGAATTTGTTTGTCTATTATTGTCTTTAATCTAGAATCTAATACAGTCCAATCATTTAATTCTTTTATAAGAGAATTGCCTGAAAAGAATTAAATTTAATATATAAAATATAAAAAATTAATAATAAATAACCTAACTTTTAACGAAATTACTTGATAATAATCATAATAATCTAATCTGAAATCAAGAACTTAATATATTTCTATACTTTACATTGAGTTATTAACTAATAATTTAAAAAATTCATTATTTTAAAATATATAGAAAAATGATTCTAAAAACCCCATTCTCCCCCACTGTGCCTCGAAATTCCACTCGCCGTTTGTGCCTCAAGTGGCGTACTTAATGCCATTCGAATTATGCGCATGCGTCCCCTTTGTGGCAGAGGCTCTCGATCTTCGAGGCTGCTGGTTCCTCGCATCGGTTGGGTTCGATTTGTTGCCTTTCCCGGGACTCCTCGTCTCATAGGAGCATAGGAGCCTGCCCTTGCCACCGCCCATTCTGCCCCCGCCCACCGGGACGTGGTAATTTTGTAATATCGTAAAGTATTTTTTAATTGAACGCACCACCTTCCGAGCTGGGACCAGTGGCTCCTCTCTCTCTCAGGGCCTTGTCAACTCTGGACTTTAGACGAGGGCATTGGCAACCCTAGAGCCCAGCCAGCCCACTTTTATGACTCACTTCCTTTTTGGGTGATTTATGCGAACGCGATTGCTCCTCTGCTGCTCGGCTTCCCTGGGCGGCATTAAAATTAGCTCTAATTATGAGAGTGGATCGAAAGGCAGCCAATTAAAAGTGCATTTCCAGCCGGCATAAATCAATAAAAGATTTATGTGACTCTCGTCTATACGCATACGTATAATTTTAATGATTAGCCGGGCGAACTTAGAGTTTTGCATAACCTTTGGCAGCCTTCTGGAGATCCCTTTGGGTGCCCTTCCTTTCCATTCATTCGGAGTTCATTCATGGGGCGAGCTTAGCTCAGCTCGGCTCGGACGGGATCTCAGCTCTGGGATCTCCGATGTCGGATCTCGAGGGTAACCTGTTCCTGCCCAGACTCACGACTTTATAATTAGGCAGCCTTCTTGCTTCTTGCTCTTCTGCTCGGGTGGTTAATGCATTCATAATAATATTTCTTTTTGCTGTTAAATTTATGTTTTCTGCCTTGTAGCCTTTCGCTGAAGCTCGCCTCCTGCTGCCGCCGCGTCCTCTTCTTTTTATTTATTTTTGCCAGTTTTAATTTTCTCGCTTCTACTTCCCCGGTCGCCGCCGCCTCCTTTGGCGAAATCGTTTTGCATTCTTAAACATAATTGCATGTGGGCGTGGTCACATATGAAATTTCTTTGATTAAAGTCGATTAAAATCGCGGCCTGTTTTGCCTGCTGCCGCTGTTGTTGTTACCATACTGGCTGCTGGTCAAGTTAGTTCCCAAGTTGGCCAAGTAGATGAGGCAGCAACTGGCAGGGTCCGCGATGAGCTCGGGTTTTATGGGTTCAAGGATTAAGGCGGAAGAGGCGGCCGCCCAAAAATCACTGGAAAATCGCTTAACTAAGGGAGTCAGTGAGTTAAATGAGGGAGAGTCACTACAAAATATGAATAATGTTATTTAAGAGGAAGGATTTTAAATATCATAAGATAATAAGAGGGGAATTCTAAGGGTATTAAGCTTAAAAAGTATGCTTAATTAAGAATTAGGTGTACTAGTAATTATTTTATTTATATAAATTTATTCCTTAAGTTATTCCCTAACAACTTTTTCATCTGAGTAAGCGATTGATTGCATTGCTTATTAAATAAACCCCTCATTTTAACAAGATATAAATATTCTAAAATAGCTATTCTTAGCTTTCCAATCAACCCATCGCTTGCTGGCTTGTATATACATTTTTAGTCATTTATAAAAGTCTCGTTTAATAAGTCTTCCACTTCTATAATTGATCTAACCAGCCTGCTAAGTACGCGTACATGCTGATCATTGCAAGATTCACCAGGCAGAGGAGCTAACATGCCAGCTGCCGATCCTCTGACTTTAAATTCGTTTACACAGGAAACATTTCTTAAAGGAAAAAGTAACTAAAATATGTTGTATACAAACTAGTATTTATACAATTTACGAACATATTTTAAAATAAGTTGATAAATAAGTTCTTGATTATGAAATTTACTTAAAACTTTAAGTATTTAATGAGCTCTTTGCTCACCTCTCCTTTCACGCTGTGTACCCAACCTCACAGTCACAGTCACAGCAGCATCATCATCATCATCATCAGCGACTGCGTGGCCAGTTGGCCACTCCCAACCTGGGCTCCCATTGCTTAGCCCCCAATCCGCAATCCCTCCTGCGACGGTGGACATGCCGCTTCTAATCTGCACTCGAGTGAATTGCAAATTACGTGTCTTAAATTGAAGTTTTACGAGTTGCTACTCTAAATGTTTGCACCAAAGTGCTCGCCAGGCTGTGTTTGCTCAGGGTTCCAGAACGGGAATGGGTACGTTCTGGGCCGGATCCGCAGAGGCCGCTGATGATGAGGCAGCGGTGCTGCGGAGCTGCGGTGCTGCGTGTTTAGGCGCGAGTGTTGTATTTCATGTTGCCAGTTCGCCTCGCCAGTTGCTGCTTGCCGGCCGTTCCTCCACTTGGGATGGTTGTTTATGCGATGCAGGATATGATAATAATTACACCTTCAACGTTTGCTGCTCTCTGCCAGCTCCATCTGGCCAGGAAGTCGGCCTGCCGCTCCTGCCGCTCCTGCTGGCTCCTGGCCCCTTCGATCCTTCGGCTGGCGATTAAAAATTGATCTCATTATAATTATTTTTTATAATTTATGAAGCCTTAAAACTGTGTCTGCTGCAACATGGCCACAAAGTAGTCATTATAAATGCCATAAATTTCGGTCCCCTCGAGCTGGGGCCCCTCGCATAATGATTGAAGAGGCTCGGAGGATCCGCGGCAGAGACTCGCTTCCAATCCCCATTGCTGGCAAATTACGAGTATGAGCGAGATTTTAATGGTCATGACATCGGGCTCTGTCTATATACACGCTTGATTTGACGGGACAGAAGTATGCACCAGACTCCTACACATGTCCCGGCATTGGCAGGGCCTCCCTGCCTCCCGTATCTTCCCGGAACCCACATATCTCAGATAGAATTCAGGCAAACATTATGCATATTACACAGCACCACCAGCTGGAGAACACGCACAGCGTCTACATTCGTAGATAAAAAGGGGAAACACTCAGAAAAATGGTAAGAAAACTATAAAAATTGTGCAACTTCAATTTAAAGTTTAAATATATTGTGTTACATCCTTGGCTGTCAATGAAAGTTAAACGAAAGGATTTTAAAGTCTTTCAATATTACAAAAAAAGTAAAACGAAAATCTATTAAAATATTAATTATCTTTATTTTTCTCTGTGTATCCAGAGACACCCGCACACCCACAACTAAGCAAAGGGGTGGGTTGTGGCTGACTCTCCTGCTCATTTTGCATTTTAGTTTGTAATTTAGTTTCATTTATTGCGATTTTACATTGACGCCTGACACGCAAATTCGTGTAATCCTTTCTGCCAAGGAGGCAAGTGGCCAGGCCCAGGGGGGAAGCGGGGCTCCTTGGTATCGAGTGGCTGTCTTAGCCATGGCCCGAACCACCGCCACATCGAGCCATCGCCAATGCGCCACACAAAGTCCAATTAAATTATGAGGGTCCACACGCCAAGACAACGACGACAGCGTCGACCACAGCAGTCTCTGATTCTGGAAGCCTCCCTTTGCCGGGACTTTTCCCAGCTCAGTTCTGGGAGTTACACTGACAGAAACAGGTGAGAAAATTATCCACTAAAATTAGCAACAATATTTAAGTAATGTTTTGTATCTTCCAAAATGACACAAATCTTAAGCTTTTGAGCAAACCATCTATTGAAATATTATTTCCTTTGTCTTATTTAAAAATAAATATTACTATTTGATGTCTTAAACTATGATCCCGATTTATTTATATATATTTTTTTTCTATATTTTAATCAAATATAGTAATGTTATGAAAGAGTGCTAAAAACATTAACCGTGGCGCGAAGGATGTTGTTGGCAAACCAGGACGTATGCAAGGCATATTCACCTTTGGGAACTGGCAGTACAGCTGTAAGGTGATTGTTTATAAATTGGGTGGACAGTTTTTCCACAAGTAGATCGTGCTGCCACAAAAAATATAATATTAAATAACATACTAAATAAAACAATACGCTTACATTGTAGGGGCACGTGTGATTCATATTGGAAAAGCTCCTAAACATATTATAAATATACGGAAAGACTGGGTTTGATTTTGGTTTCTTCAGGAATCTGCATGCATCCACAGTAACATTGTACAGAAAGGGCTTATAGCCATTCAATTTCTTTAACGTTGCAAAAGTTACCTGAAATAATATCACTTTAAATTTGATCTATTAATAATAATATTCTTACCTTTATATCTCTAATGGGTACTTTATATAAATTAACTTTAAGTGACAGATACTTGTAGCTACGATTCACCGACTTCAAGTAGCAATATTCAAAGTTGCTAAAGTCTGTATCCCAGGAAGTGCAGTTGATGTTTGTGAACTCAACTTTAGAAGAGGCCTTTAGAAGTTAAGTTACATTTTAAAAGTAGATATTTTGAAAATAACTATCTTACTATTTCTAAAAAGTAATATAAAACAAAAAGTTTAAACAGAAACCCCAGCTTGCAGTCCATATTGAACAATTGAAATATAACTGATGTATAATTTGAATACCATTTTATATTTATCGACTTTTAAGCAATTAAAAAGCGATTATACATCATCGAGGGAACTACCAGATGTGGGCTAGATATAAATGCTATTCTGGTTAATTAATGGTTTAAAATAATTGTAAAAAATAATTCTGCAGAGAACAGTGACTTAGCATTACTAATACTATTAGGCTAGCATATACTTTGAATTCTCTACTCTTTCGATATTTTTGACTTGAAAATTTTATATTATATTTCAAATAAAAGAATTTTTTCACTGTGTCCCTGTCTTAGTCGTAGCAATTTCAAGAACTGCTTATGCCTCACTTCAGGATGTTCGACTCGGCCTGCCTCATTTCCAGAGCCTCCTTTTTGGCCACTTCCAGTGCCATTTGGCTCTTGCATTGGCACTGGCATTGCCAATGCGGTGTAAGAGTAATTAAAATCCCTTGATTAATATGTAAATTTAATGAGATTACGAATTCAGCGAACAAGATTAGGAATGCATGGGTCTCTCAGCTCCGGTCTTGGTCTCAGTTCCACTGCCCCTGCCCCCTCTTTTCGCTTTTCTGTCACTGTCTGATCGGCCTGGTCGCTGCCCGAACCCCCTTGCTCGCTCACTTTCCTACGTCTCTGTGCCCCTGGCACTGGCAGCACTGAGGTTGCTTTGTAATTTGCACTTTCTTAACCCTTGCGGGCATAATTTTATTATTAGGTTTTAGTACGCAAAATAGGGTTAAAGAAAACCTGAAAAATGACTATCGGCTTTTAGCGATATTTTAATTTTGAATTAATTTTTAACGGAATTTTAGAGTACCATAATTCGTTAATATATATTGATTAAGCTTTAGTAATATACAATTTTTTAAAACATAAAACCTCCCTTAAGGAGTACCCTAAAATTCTAACCCAAACATTACTTTGTTAAAAATCAAATTTTTAAAAGTATTTACTTTTCGAAATATATATTTATATATCGATTTCTTGTCAAATTAAATTAATCTTGATTGTCCTTTTCGCTTATGTATTATTGTATAAACAATTTTATATTATTGGGTAAGTATCGAAGAACAAATTTAAAGGTATCGATGTCAGGGAAATATTTTCAATATGTTATCGATTTTTTTGTATATCATTTTTCAATTATATATTTATAGCCAAAATCTAGACTTACATATATGTACATTTTTAAAATGGCATAATATTTTAATATATTATTAGGGTATTAAGCAAAAAAATTTTGACTTATCGTTAACACTTTCAATATTTTCAATAATAAATCGATGTATTCTTTACATATCGTTTTGAAGTCAAACAAATTTAATCCCAATATAGTACTAAAACATTTTCCCCTTGTTAATTGAGTAACTCCCCAAAGTTTATAGGGTTAAGCAGCGGACCCGAAACGAGCTCAAAGCCCGGCCAGGCCAATCTAGACGTTGGCCAGGTCCTCAGCCGCGCACACACTCTCCACCGCCCGTGTGTGTTTCGATGTGTGAGTGGGTCTACTAAGAGCTTGTTAACATTTCTGTGGAAAGCCGCAGCAGCGGCAACTGGAGTCCAAGTGCAAGTCCAAATCGAAATGCTTTAAGCCACCCAAAAAGCAAATCGACATCGACATCGACGGAAAATTGGAAGCGCGAAATAAACTTGTACATAAATTGTGTGAAATGGATTTGGTTGTAGTTCAAAAGGTTTTGCGATTTGTTGTTGCCGCTGTCAGTAGTTGCCCGGTTAGTTTGTGGGTCTCTCGAAGGGGCTGGGGTCTCATTTGGTTAATCTGTCACCATCTGGCCATGTTGCAGTTTTTGATCCTCATGTGATAAATTTTCATTAAATGCCAGGGGAGTGTCCGACCCAACATGGGTTGAGGTAATGGAGTTATCTAAGAGGTAAATAAATAATTGATTAAACTGGTAAATTGTTGAACTAGATTTATGTATATTAAAAAGGTCTCCATTTATAACCGGGTTTTGAGACCTCAAAACATTTCTCTTATTTGTATTTATTTAAAAAAAATATAGAATTAATAGTAATATGTTGTGACAAGCGTATCAATCTTAAGTGGAAATACTGTAGAGTTGGGAAGAAACAAAATCAAATAAATAATATAACACATTCCACTTTATTTTATAAATGTTCCTAAATAATTAGTGTTAATTTATTTTCTGCTCTGCCTTTCTGCTTAGCTTGAAAGCTCCGCTTAATTATATCCTTTTTACATCGGCATTTTCATCCCCCATTTGGCATCGTTCTCGGTGCTTAGCAAAACTCCGCGATGTTTTTCATCAACTTTTTGCTCATTATCCGAAAAACGCGGGCTCCTTTTTTGATGCGCCAATTGGAGGTCCTTGGCAACTGCGTCTGCCATTGGCCTGGCAAGTCGGAGTCTTGCTGATTGGATGGCAGAGCTTCAGAGGCGCCAAATCGGATCTAACTTGGTTTACAGGGAGCTTAAATTAAGTTGAAGTAGTCGTAATTGTTCTGTATAATATACTGATTTAAGAACTCTAATGTAATTAAGGGAATCGGGGTAATTCTTTCAGTAAAAAATAGTTTCTAATGTTATGAACAGACATTTTATTTTTAAATAAGATTTAAAACGTATGGAAAACCAATTTACAAATTCATATATTTTGTTCCAATGAAGGCTTTTGAAAATTATTTTCTTTCTTGAAATATTTAAAGAAATCCTTTAACATAATCTAACTGAATATAGAATGAAAATGTGGCAAGCGAGGAAGGCTTCCCCCTTTCTGTGAAGGTCACCCGAAGGCGTTTCAAACTGGGAGCCAAACAGGAAAAAAGAAGGAAGGAACACCGGGTGTTGGGAGCTGAAATCAAGAGACAGCAGCCAAGAGACAGCAGTCAGCAGACAGCAGGCAGGAGGTGCTGTCAGTTATGAGCTCAGTGACAAAATAGCAAGCCAAAGGCTTCAATGAATGAAAGTGACCCCAAGTCGAGAGTCCGGAGTCCGCAGAGTCCAGACAGACACAACCGAAGGACACGAGGGCGGGTTCCTGGGTGGCTGGAGGGCGGCAGACGCACGCAGACAGGCGACAATAGTGCCCATGTCCGAGTGCATGTCCATGCTGCTGCCACCCGCTACTGGCCGGAAAAACTGCACTGCCGTTGCAGTTTGGCAACGAAAATTGGAAGAGCCTGTTGCAGTTGCAGTTGCAGTGCCTGAACCCTGCTAAACACGACTCGCTGAAATATGCAGGACTCCTGGCACGGGTCGTCCTCGGTCAAGGTCGCTTAACGCCTGGCTTAAAGCTGGGACTGGGGAAAATCCGAATAAAAACGGAAACAAGCCCGGCAGACGAAAAAAGGGGTGAAAAAAAGAGATCCTGGGAAAAGGTAAAAGAGGAAAGTAGAAGATATAGACGTTCGTTCAACTTTGACTGGCTTAGACATTGTCCCGCTGTGTGAGAAATGCCTTTTCAAGGACTGCCGCCCCCACAAACACACAGAGACCCTCATACACACACACACACACAGATCCGAGCGCACTCGGGCAGGGGAAAAAACGTAGCATACTTTTTCGAGCGAGTGGCCTGGGTTTTTCCTGGCAACTGGTTTTTGGTCCTGCCACTTGGCTCTTGCTTCTTGCTCCGTGCCGCCTTCCGGCCCCTTCTCCGTGTCCTTTTTCTGCCACATTCTCTTCGGCCCCTCCCCCTCCGTCTCACCCGCTCTCTGTCTGGGCACACACTCCCCAGGATTCCTTGTGTCTGTGTAGAAACTTCAGCTGCGAAGTATGCAATATATTTTTGGCTCCGACTAGAGACGTTTGCGTCTGGCTTTGCCAATGGAAACCCCCTGGTTTTTCCTTTTTTTTCACAGGATGGAAGTCAAAATGTGTCAAGGTCGTTCGCCTGGCACTTCCCCCTCTCTTTTTTAAACACACACAAAAACCCGTTTGGCTTTAAAACCTTTGCTGTCGGCTGTTGGCCAACTGTTGCTCTCCCGAAATGCATAAAATGTTGCGTGAATGCCACGCCTCCCTGGACCATTGCCAGAATGCGGCCTACCTACCACCCCTCCCCCCTTTTTTGGCTCCTCTCCTCCCTCCTCCCCCTGGTTAACACACAACAAATAACAGATTTTCATGGTGCGTGAGTGTGTGTGTTTTGGTGTCTGTGTTTGATTGTGTGTGGCATACTTTTGGCGCCTTTTACGGCCTAACTATAAAATCGGCTGATCCCCCTTCCACATGGCATTGGCCACTTGTCGTTATGATGATTCATGTGGCCTGCCACAGGACCTCGCCATCGCCATCGCCATCGCCATCGCGATCCCCATCCTTTTCCTCTTTCGGAAAACACGCAAAACACAGCTCGTTTCGAGTGTTTTGTTAAAAGCCGCTCAATTGGAATGCAATTTTCATTTGGCTGCTGCAGCCTATGTGTGTTTATGGGTGTTGTGTGTGTGTGTGTCTGTGCCTGGGTGTTGGGGTCAACGCATTACGCATACGCCCCGTATGGCGGCCACATTAAAGTGAAAGGAATTAGCGGATAAATTGATACAAATACGCGGAATTTTGGATACTAGGAAGTAATTTGGCACAGTCTGAATCAGAATCAGATGTTGAGCTTAAAAAACAACTAATATAAATAAACTAAAACAATATAAAGAATTAAATAAAAATTAATAAAAAGAATCTTGGTAAGATAATAGTACGAACAAAAGATAATATATTAAAGTAATAGGGATACAATTGTTAGATTGAATACTATTTTTTTATGTTATTATGTTATTTATGTTATTAATTATAATAATACAAATTTAACTTAACAAATATTCGACGTTATATTTTTTTAAAGCTTTATTTATTCTTATAAAAACATAAAGTAATAAAAGCAAATGAAATTGATTTTAATTAAAATGTTTCTTAAATTAGGCGGAGCTTAAACATTGTTTAATTATTTCGGTAGTAAATATTAGGCCGTAGAATTATTTAGGTTTTGAAGCAAAATGTGGAAATTAATTAATTTGTAAGAACTTACGGATTTTAAACTACTTTCTGCTTATACAAAATATTTCTGAGCTCAATATATTGATAACTATTTTGATTAATATTAATCCTTGATGATCTAATAGCAAGAATGTTATTGTATTATATTTTAAATGTCTAAACAAAACACCTTTCTAATTTTAACTTTTAGTTCAAACACTAGTATAATATTAAAAATATTTAAACCGGTTAAAAAATTACTAGTAATAATTAAATAATTATATGTAAAATATTATTCCAGGTAAATAATCTTAAGTTAAAAGTATTTTTTCGATCCCAACTGCATCCCTTACTGCGTCCTAAGCCCCTATCCCTAAAGGAGATGTAACAAACACCCTCCTATTCCCTTTGCTCGAGGTATGCTTAACCCCTTTGTCCTTAAGCCACCTTAACCCACCCACGCCGACAAGCAGTCATCAATGTTTATCAATAAAGTGGCAGGCTCGTTGCCTCAAACCGAATGCAAGGAAGGCAGGAAACGACAGGAAGCGGGGAAAAATGAAATAAACAGGAGGCATTTTTTTAACAAAACATAAAACAAAACACACGCACACAATGGAGGGGCACGCATACATCTACATACATACGTATATCGGTGCGAAAATAAAGCCCGAAAAGTCAGCGTGCCGACAAAAAAATTGTCAAAAATCAACTATAAGCATGTTTTTTGTGTTGTGTTGATTTCTTGCTGCTGCTGCGGCGCAGGCAGCGACGCCGGCAGCGCCACAGCCCGCCTCTTTGGTGGGCGGAGCCATGTGTGGGCATTGCCTGCTGTTGTTGTTGTTTTTGCAATTTTTTTATGCAATTTTTTTTGGCGCTGCTGTCGCTGGTTTTTTACCGAGCCGCCATTGCGTAGTTTTTGCCCGGCATTTGTTACATTTTCTTCTTTTTTAGCAATGGGCGTGTGTAGGCAGGCAGCAGGATTGGGTATATAGCGACGGTAAAGGCAAGGATCTCCCCTCACCCCACAGAAAGGACGAACCCAGAGCGAGCGAGACATCGAGAGAGAGAGAGGGAGAGGGAGAGATAGAGAGGGAGCCAGCAGGGCGGGGGCCAAATGTAACATGCCAGTATAAATTAAAACAAAAATATTTTTAAAACCAAAGGGAAAGCGTGGGTTTTTTCTTCCGAAATTATGCTGCATGTTCATGAGTAAATATGAATAATATATTTTAAAATTCGATAACCGTTATCTGTTTGACCACTGACCATTACGCCCCCCAGGACCATTACTTAAGAGCTGGAAGAGGTTACAGCTCTGAGAGCTCTGAAATATTTGATCATATTTGATCGGAGGACTTAATTATATAACTTATTTACTGGTTTTGGTTTTAGAAACTCTGAAAATGTAAATAACTTTAGTTTATAAAATGCCTGAAAACATATTTATTCTGGGTCCCTTATTTAAACTTAAATTCAAAAATCTTTGCTTAAGGGTTTTTGTATGCCCTCTTAAAATTCATAAAGATATTTACTTCTTTTCAAGATTTTTAAAATTTTACCATTCTTTTATTATATTTATATATTTTATATCCTTATTAATAATCAAATTCAAGGAAAATTTTAATTTTGTATAAGATATTTAATCTATAACCATATTAATATATACTTTACATCCTTAATTCTTCCTTGAATTCAAAGAAGATATTAAATTATTTTCAAGATATTTAAGGTTCTATATCCATCCCTGTAATTTAATATATTTTATACCTTTAACTCATCAAATACATAAACCTACTCATTCTACATTTATATCTCACTTGCATGCCTCCTTATTCCCACTTCCGTTTCGCAGATTCCGACACTTCCTTGCACTTAAACCCCGTCGAAGTAATCCGCAGACTGAAAGGATATGCCCTGCATATTGCGGTCATCGCTTCACGGCTCTTTGCTTCGCCGTTAATGATTTACCAAATTATGCAGCCGCAAATGTAAAATACAGGACTCTGGAGGCCCCTCGATCCCGTTGCCTCCACATGCCGCATACCCCGCGTCGTGACCGGAGTCAGTCGCCAAATGTTTATTAATTGAAAACGTAAAATTGCATTTTTGGACTGTTATTGGCCGGCCGGCCGGCCAGGCCGCGATGCTCTGTGGCAATTGCCATGATTTCGATAATGCGGTTGCCGCTGGCCACAAAAACAGTTTGTCGCTGTCAGCGTATCCTTGTTGGCTATGGCGGCCAGGGCTGGGGCAGGAGGAGTCCTGGGAGGAATGGTGGACTGGCCGCAGCTCTGTGCTGCTGCTGCTGCTGCTGCAACCGGGCTGATAATTGGCATCAGGTCAATTGCAGCCGACGGCCGGGGTACGGGGTGAGGTGTGTGGGGGGGTTAAATGCACAGCCAGGACCAATAAAATTAAATATGACTTTGTGTCATATTAAATGTTAAGCTCAACTTTCTTGCCTTTATTTCTTATTTCAATTATGGCAATGGCAAATATTTATTTGGACTTTAGTTGTATTTTTGTAGGGGTATTTTTTGAACATAACATTCTTATTTTATAAACAAAATGATATTATATTATTATTGTTTATACAACTGTACAACAAACTTGAAAAGATGATCAAAGATAAACGTGTAAAATATGCAAAAATAAAGTTTTTTCCAGGTGAGAATACAATAAATAAACGTCATTGTCATAACAAATAATTTTAGTATATCTTATATATATTTAAAGACTTGGTAAATGAGCTCAGAATTAAAAAAATTAAATATGATTAAAGATAATATTAATTAAAAATATATTAAATAAAGGTTATGCAGATATAAAGCTGTTTCGAATTACCCATAAGATTCTCTTCAATATGCTTTTTAATAAATCTAATAAGATATAGTACTTAAAACCTGTTTATCCTTGTATATAAATTCTAAAATATTTTCTAAAGTTATTCTATACTAACTAACAAAAATTTCAAAAATTTAAAGCCACTCTAAAACCTTTCTTTTCCCTTTAATTTATTTTTGAGCTGTGATTAGTAAAAATTCCTCATAAAAACAGATATTTAAAGGGCTTTCCCAAATATAACAGAATATTTTCATATACAAAAATGCTCTGTGACACGGTTGCTTTCCAGATTGCCTTCGAGTTTTTGTTCAATTTGGGCAAGTAAAATGAAAAAGCAAAACTTTAATCAACATTTTCATTTGGTTTATTGCATAAAACATTTTTCTTAATTCGAAAGTCACCCATACCCAGGAGAAACCACTAAGTCCTGACACAAGACATTTCGTATGCGTTAACCCCAACATCAATTCGCTTTCAATGCAGCAAATTTTCAAATTTTCAATTCATTTGCCGGGCCACACATCCACACATTGCATTTCGAGGAGGATGCTGGGTGTGTGTGTGTGTGCAGCAGGCTCATAAATTTAGCATTATGTGCTTTAGATGCCTATCGCATATTCATATACAAATCATCTATATATCACTTGTATATGTTGTGAGTCCCCGCAGGACACCCCCGGAAAGTGTGTATATATCTGGCTGGATCTCTGGGCTTGTTTGCACTTAGCCTGCCCACACACAAGGACTAACAAAATTAAGAAAAATTAGTTGCATGTGCATCCTATGTACTGTCGTCCTCGTGAGAGCCTGTGTGGGTTTCTGCATGCCTTGCATGTCTCAAAAATCATAAGCCACACACACACGCTTACGTACAGGACACAGGCAAGAACAACAAGGACACCTGGCCCGAGGCACTGGAGTAGACTTCAACATGATTTTCAACATTCTACGCAAGATTTTCGGGCCCCGAAGAATTTTTGGCAGGCGATGGGATTATGTCACATGCCTGGCCAGCAATTCGGTTAGACAGGGACAACAGCATGTCCTTGGCCAGCCGGAGCGAGACGAGGCTAGTGGCTAAGACCGTTTTCCATTTTCCATTTCGAAATTTTTGCATTACACCTATTCGTGCTATTTTAATTTCGTTGCCCTCTGCCGCTTTTCCTATGCAAATAAGTCGAAATGAGAGGCCCCATATGTCCTGTATCCCTGTGTGTGTGTACCTAATTGAGCTTAGACTGCCGGAATGCCACTTGCACTCGTCTTATACATGTATATATCTTTGTATATATATATTCCTGGCCAAGTAAAGTGCAGCAAAACTATTGTTGCAGTCACAAACTGCATGTGGAAATAGAGAACGGGAAACAAGAACTTACTTACGCCGCTTAATTAGTAGGAAACAGTGCACTGAGAAAATTTAATATTGGGGAAAATTCTCTGAAGAATTTCTGTATGATTCTGAGAGGAATTTTCGAACGATATCTGTTACAAATTTAATTGAAAACAAATGAAGTTTAATTTAAGAATGTATTTTAGATATAAAAATATGTAAAACTCGGAACAGGGAACTGTTGAGATATTTTGTTTATTTAGTTTTAAAAATAATCACTTTTTTCTGAGATATATTTAAAAAATAGAAATATTTTCTGATAATCGAGGTTGCATTATAATAAAAACCACGTTCCCCTGCTTGCTGGTAAAAATATCTTTAAGAATTTTACGAAGTAAAGTCAACTTACCAAGTTTTATAATAGAATCTAGTCAGCTAGGCTTACATCCTTTTTACTTTTTCTCAACAAAACCCCTGTGTTTGTTGTTGTTATTTTGATTTAATTTATTTGACTTCCCTTTTATTCTAAGTGCACCGACAACAAAACAAACTGTCAGCTACAAATACAAACGGGTTAAAGGCACAGACGGGGGCGATGAGTGTGCTGTTGTGTGCTCACTTCCGCTGACAATTGTGTCCTCGTTGAGTTTGTCCTCCTCGTGTCGCCCCTCTGCCGGCTCCTTGGACCATCCTCCCTTTGGCTGGGGCTAATGATGTCAAATTACTTGCGGGCATTTTTATGTCATAATTAAACTGACAACGAGAGGCAATTTTTTTATTTGAGTGAGCGGCGGCACTTGGCTGGAACTGGGGCCTCGCTAAAGTACGCTCCGCTTCTCTCATATATATATATTTTTTTTATTTAGATGCACAATTGTTGCAATTGCAGTTCCTCATCCACGCTCCGCTCCTTGTTAACATACTTAAATGCACACACACACAGAGTGGGCCAGGAGGAAGTGGCAGCCTGTGCATAAAAATAGACACACAACCACACACACAGAGGCGTCCTTTTTGAGGACCTGCAAGTATGCCATGAAGTTTTTTTTTGTGTTATTGCCACTAATTACAAGCAGTCGCTGCTGTTATTGTTGTCCTAGGGTTATCCTCCTGCCGTAGTCCACTTTGTTTGCCGTGGCTAATTTGTTTAAGGGAAGCGACCTGACGGTCCATGGGGCACGGCGTAAATCTAACTATTTTGGTGGGTTTATTAGGCAGAGAGTTGGGTTAAATATAACAACAACAGGGGATACTTTTTATTCCTTGAGGGGAGAAAAATATGGAATAATAATATTTGTTTAATATATTTTAATATGAAGCTGGAAAATTTCCTTCATACCCTTAAAGTTTGCTATTAGATCATTAAATGGAAGCTAAAATCGTTGAGTTAAACTGTAACCCTTAGTTAGTTAAGAAAATCTTAGATAAAAAAATATAACACATACAAGTAAATAAATAAAATGAAGCTTTCAAAATATAAAAACACAAACCAAATCTTAAAATATGAAAGGCAACCGCAATGGATTTTTGTGGCAAGAAACACGAAAGGCGGAGGAATTGTACAATTTCCACCTCTATTTTTTGGCGGCCCAAAAAGGGCACCGGCCGGGCTCTTTACTGCTCGCATCCTTGATCCATGCCAGGCTTGCTCCGGCACTCACCGGAAATGCGTGGCCATTAAGGCCAAACCAGGACCCTCTCCCGCCCCCCATAGATGTTGAGTGGAAGCGTTCGAAGTGTTCAAACAGCGTAATTCTCGCCCGGTTGGCATGGACAGCCGCCGACCACTGACAATGGTTAAAAATTGTTTGCAATGTTACCTGTTTGGGACGAAGCGAAACGGGAGGGCGCCCTAGCCATGTGTATATATATTTTTTGTGCACGCGGATATATATTTTATTGCTCTGGTAGTTGAAAGGAAATGAAAATTGTTTTATGCGGTTACGCCAAAAAGTATGCGATGCATTTTATTTCAACTCCTTCCTTTTTTCCTGCTGCTGATGCCGCTGCCCATCAGGCATCAGATCCTGGACAACTGGGCCGCAAAAGTTTAAATAAATGTTTGATGGAATGCACAATTTGCCTGGCAACCCCGAGAGCTCCCTTAAATGTTAATCGCCTACCCGCGAAGCCACCGAAAAAGTTCGAGTGTCCTTTTTGGACGCGTTTTATTTTTGACTCTTTGCATTGCAGCTGCCGCCACATCCGCTGGCCAATGCCAATTCCTTCGTACAATTAAACTAATTTCCGTCGCTGCCAGGAGACAACTTATTTTGCATCGACAATAAGTTGTCCCCAACTGTCCTCTGCCTGCACATGTCAATCGTTGGGGGCCATCGATTTCATTTCTCGACGAGTTCGCCAGCTGCCACTCTGCCCTGGTCCTGGTCCTGCTGCTTCTCTGGCTCCTGCTGCTCCTGCTGCTCCTCCTGCTCCTCCTGCTCCTCCTGCTCCTCCTACTCATCCTACTCATCAGTTTCTTATTTACAAAAGAAATCATGCAATTTGCATTTGTCTCTTTGCAAGCTGCTGATGCTGATGTTTTGCGCTGTTTTGCTTTTGCCTGATTTTGTTTTATTTCGCCTTCGTTCCGTTTTGTTAAGACGTCAAGTACAGGGATGTGGAAGGCATAGTGGAACTCACTAAGAAAACTCTGGGAAAAGTCATATATTAAGAAAATTAGGGTAAAGTTTGAGGTATATTTTAGCAGGAAAATTAGTACTAAATACAATACAAATATCTGAAACTCTAAGAACACATGTAGAAATAGTCAATTTTCTAAACCAAGTATAGGAAAAATCAGGTGGATAAAAAGTCATCTCCAACAGTAAACGTTGTTAAAAACATTTTTGAGAAAAAGCAGATACAATTTCCATAAACTAAATTATTGGCACGCTGAAAGAGTAATGATGAAGTTATTCAGTAGAACCCAAAATTCAAGAGGTTTAAGAATGATGCCCGAAAGTAAGCGTTGAAGAAAACGTTGTTGAAAAAAAGCACCTTAAATTCACAAGTGCGAAGCTGATAGAATGATCATTAGAAAATAGTATCTGTAGCTTTAGGAAAACATGAACCACAGTGAAAACTCCAGGCCAAGTATGTTTATTTAATCAACATAAATCATAAGCGTTCTAAAAGACGTTGTTGAAAAAATGCAACTAAAATTCGCAAGTGCGCATTCAGTGAAGTGCAGGTAGTACTATCATTAATAATTAGTTCTAATAAGATCCTTCAGCAAATCCGAGAAAATATCGTTTGATTTGAATACCGATCATAATAATATAAAAGGGTTGCAGAAAGATCACACTTTGATTTATTAGTATATATATTTTTCCCCTTTCAGTCCCAGCTCATTACACATTAATTTCCCAATCACAGGACACTGTGCCAAGCTTGGTCAACTGTCAGGCCATCAGCTGATTTGCATCGAAACGAAGCGAAAGCCACCAACAGTCAAATTGCCAAGCGCTGCGAGGATTAATTCATTACAAAAACCCGTTCGGCACAAGAAATAATAACAACAATCAGCAGAGCGGATACCGAGAGGGACAGGAACGGGGTGGGTCCTGAGCGATCCAACCGATTCCATCCTCAATCCTCATTTTTTCCCTCGCTGTGTCCCTGCTTTGGCTGTCTGTCCTCTTAATGCCACCGAAAACTCATTTGAATTTAGTTTTCATTTAATTTAATTTAATTCGCCTTTGGCCGAGAGCTTCGCCTGACTTTCGGTTGGTTTTCCTTCATTACCCTTTGGACGGGATTCCGTTCCTCGGCATGAGGATGTTGCCTGATTTTCATTAGTTTTTTCCATATAAGTTTCAAATCGATAACGAGCATTCGTCGAAATCATATACATATATGAGTGGCGAGTCTCCAGAGTGGCCAGTAGCACTGGATGGACTTGGGTCCGGGATTGGGCTGCCGCAACTGGTGAGTCTGGCATGCGCAATGGCCGGCAGCCTCATCATCGTCATCGCATCAGCACGCTTAGCCCACGGGCTGCTTAGCCAGCTTCGAGAGCAATCCGGCAATCCGGCAGCCCATCGTTCGAGCCACGTTAAGAAAGCCAAGCCAGGTCGGGCGGAGCGGCCTGTGAGTTATGTAAAGCGCCGTTGCTATGACATAAATTGTTTGCTTTTGTCATGCTCAACAGGACCGAGGATGGGGACCACCAGGCAGGCGGGTTCGATGAAGGGAGGCCCACTGGAGGAGGCTGGGGAAACGCCTCACAGATGATGCTAAGGGAAGATGTTGCCCCAGGACCAGTCTCCTGGTAAATAATTAAAAATCAATTTAATCCTTATGTCGCAATATGGGTTGTGGAAAATACATCTTAGCGTAGGAGATTCTCTAGTTAGTTGTTTATAGATATTTCAGCAGCCTTTCAAAGGCTTTCAATTTGATTTGATGCTTGAAACCGGTTTAGTTGGTCATTAATTCCTTAAATTCTATACTATTTAAACCAAGAAAATATATTAAAATAATTTACAAAACATACATAATTTATAAAGTATATTTAAGATATTATATTGAAACATGGAATGTATCATGAATTCACTACTTGGAAAGAAACATTTCTGTAAAGCGTATAAATAAAAAGATTAAATTAAGAGTTAAGCTCACAAATAAAATATGTATCTTAAAGTTTTATAGAATTATTTAATCAAAACCTTTTAAATTCCTGTAATCATAAAGGTTTAAGAATATTTTAAACCTTAACTTTCGATCAAAGGAACTTACACATCAGGTTAATCCCACCAAGAACCCAGACTTTCCAACTACTCCATGTAATGAAAAAACTACCTAACCAATCGCCTTCATCTGGGTCCTTTGTCAACTCAAGTCTAGCGGCAGACAAATTTAGCAATTTTAAGCAGGACCGGAACGATACGTTTAGCATACGTTTAGAGGGCCCCCACCCCGGGCCAACCCGAACGATGGCCAAACGCAAACAAGCCAAGTTTAACCCTTTGTGGCCCCGGCCGAAGACGGGCGTCTTCATCGAGATAATTAAAATGCATAATTATAACGAAAATGCGACAACATTTCCCTGGCAGCAGCAGCAAATTACGACAACGCATTTAGAAATGCAAATCAATCAGGATGAACTCCTTCCCGAGGACCGGGATGGACCGAGTCCTGTCTCAAGTAGGCAGACCCGAGTCCGAGGCATTATCATTTGGATACGCTTTTGTGTGTGGCTGGGCTCCAAAAAATCAACTTCTAATTAGCATAAAATTTCATTCGACAAAAGTTTATTGAGTTCTGCATTAATTGTGCGGCCCGTTTGTCGGTGGGACGAATAACCCTTTAAGATCTCGGCTGGGAGTCGGGAGAGTCCTGGTTCTGGTCCTGGTTGTGGTACCCGGGATTGGGGGTCCGTAAGGTGCGTAGACAATTAATCTTGAAATTGGGCAATATTTGACTTTTGTAGTCGCTGTCCTGTCGCCTGTCGCCTGCTCTCCTCTCATTTTTAATGGGCAAATTTGAATTGCTAATATGCGGTGGTGACGGAACGGGGAATCAGGCGCTTTTTTGGGGGTTTCCATGTTGACATATCGAGCCATATAACATAATGAACGCTTTTTGCCGCAGTTTTGCATATTTTTCCCTCCTGCCTCCTGTTTTGCTGCCCTATTTTTATTAATTTCTTCTCCCCCAATGGCCAGAGCATTCTAATTATTGTTAGATCCCCTATCGTTTGACCACCTTTTTTATGGACTCTTTTAATTGAAAAATCAAATCGAAATGGATTTAGAAAAATTGAAAAACCCAAAATGATGCGCAGATAAGAGAAACTGCTAATATCGGTCGTTTTTAATGGCTTTAATGGAGGCAGCCTTTTGTGCAACGTGTCCGAAAAACAGATTGCACTGAAATTTATTCACTTAGAACGCAGTTGCACGGGTATGGTGGCAGATATATATTATAAAAAATAGCTAAAATAGATGGGCTTAGGGAATGTACTAAAATAATATTCTTAAATTAATTATAGAATGTAGCAACGTGCAAAAAAATCATTATTCACTTATTATTAACATATCGAAACTAGTACGATATATAAATCGATTATTTTACGTTGTACACAAATATGTGTGATACATTGATAATTTTTTTAATATCAGACTAAGTTTTTAACTTTTGCCTTAACTTTCATTTATTTTAAATATATAGAGTTTTTATAAACTTAAACTTTATCTGATATTTTTTCGATAGTATGCGATATTTTATGCATAAATAAAATATTTAAGTGCGATTTTTTATCGATGTATGTTATCGGCATTTTATGGTAAAATAATAGTGAACTAATATAATAATATAAAATATTTATACAGTAGCAATTTTTTCTCATTTTGAATAAAAAAATGAAAAAAAGTATTATTTATTTCACAAATATTATCAACAACTAACCGTTTAAAATAAACAAAGGTATTTCCCATACAAATACCCCTATTCAACCTCGGAAACCCCTCGTCTCAGCTTGAAACAAGCCACATTCGCCACTCTGGCTAAGAGGCAGGATCACAGGAAGCCTGCTCCTGGCCGGGGCACAATCTAATTGCATACTTTCGGGCGCATAACTTTGCACTAAAATTAACCTCTAACCTATTTTACGCTGCTTCCTGCCAGCGGCCCATATAATGAAGGGCAGCCTCGGTCCCGGTCCTCCTCCGCGCTGCGGATGCAAATGAAGAGCTGCACGAAGATGCCAAGGGACCTAGTGTCCTCAGCAGGCAAAGGATGCGACCGCCAAAGCGCGTGAAACCCGGCTACCTTTCGCGAACGTGGGAACCACGGGTCGGAGGTCAAGGAGGCAGGTAAGTGAGTCCTGCTGGGAACAGCACTGCAGCAGCAGCACCACCACCGCCATCGTCATCTTCATCGCCATCAGCGGCAGGAGCAGCAGCTCCTCGTTCTTAATTGCACGAATTTCATTTTGTGTAAATGAACAGCAATTTGGATTGGAGGTCACCGCCGAAGAAAGTGCAGGTGTGGCCAGGTGGCTGAACTTGGCAGATGAGATGGTGTGTACATTGTTAGCTGTACACATAGCAGGACATAAGTTTAGTAAAGTGATGAGAGAGCAATAGTTCTTCAAATTTCTTTACTCTCATAGAAATTTAAAGTAAATTCTCAATTCATCTAGACATCTGTGAATCTTTTAAGTTTAAGTTTCTACTCTCACTGAGCAATCCTTGCCTTTAAAATACTATGCTTCACTAAGAAGTTTTGTTCCCTTCTGTTCAGTCTCAAATCAAGCTTGAAACTGGTAAGAATATTTATTTTTCTCCAATTTTTTTGCACATAATATTATTTTCAGATGTTAAAGGAACAGCTCTATCGCCATTATCAAACATTTGATTAAATCAAGATGTCTCTTTCAACTCAAAGCTCCGCTGATGGAGAAAACTATAATAATGGTAGTCCTGGTCGAAGCCCGAAACCAATTAGTCCCAAATCCAAATTAGAGAATCTTTTTAAAGCAGACATAGTTGAAATTACTGACAAAAGCGTAGTGCTAGCCAAGATGAAGAACACTCCTGGCAAACCTGTTCGCAGTTATGCTTACAAAGTGCAAAAGCTTAAGAACTATGGTAGGAAGCCGATCTCACCGCGCAATCCCAAGACTCGCAATGCCAAGGATACCGAGGATATGTTCGACGAGGATTTTCCCACTCTTGGGAATGATGAGGACCTGACACCAAGGAATATAGATAAGCAGTTACCTATAGAGGATAATTTTGAGAATACAACACCAAATGATAATATTGAAAATGATTTAGAAGGCAGTGATGAATTCTTATTTGTATGGCAAGAACAGGATACACTAAGCATGGACTCGGATCTAATTGACAATGAATTCAGCCGGAGCTTGGAAGAATATCTTTACTTGGAGAATCAATCAACGGTGGATGTATCCTTCAACTTGAACGCAATGCAGCAGGAGGAACAGGACAACGATGCAAACCAGGACACCGAATTAATAAGATTTGGCAACAAAACCTTTAGATCACAACAAACCTCGACCAACGATCTCTTTAAATTTCGAAAATTGTCTGTCTTTACCAGCACAATTCTGCACAAGTGTCATGAATTGGAACAAATGCTATTTAATATCTCTGGATCTAGTTCCCAGGACATCATTCGTATGGGTAGAAACCTTGCCCAGCCTCGTCTTCCACCTATAAATGAAGAGAATGCCCCAGAAGATCCAAAGATGCCTCTGGATTATTCTGACCAAAAGTTGAATATCTATAAAGGCGAAGGCAAGGCAAAGCCGGATTTCCCCCATCTTCGGAATGCAAACCCAAATTCGATGTGGCATTTTATCCTAGCAATCATTGGACTTCTAATGCTAATTGCGGGAATTATATACATACACTTTCAATTGCGTACTCCTGAGCCGCCGAAGCCCTTCTGGGAGCGGTTCCTTACAAATTTACTCAATTTCAAATATTTTTATGAATAGTTTTGCAGTTTGCATTTTTCAAAACGAAATTATATTTTTAAATTAAAATCTTGAATGTTTTATTGCAAAGGAGGAGCAACCGCGGGCAACTTTAAATAAATATCTACAAAGCAAGTGCCTCTTCCACTTGACATCCTTAAGACCCCTTCTTCCCCTGGGGCCAGTAATTGACATAATTTTCAGAGTAATTATGGCAATATTCAAGGTTCTAATTCTAGTCCTTGCCAGCATAATTGTATGCAATGACAAATTTTAATTTGCGCACACAAAATGCATTATCATGCGCGTTTGCCAGGATAAAAGGGTCACTGTGTGTGTGTATGTGTGTGTGGGAGTGCCTGAGTGTGTGAGCCAAGTAAGGCAAATACGTGATTTGAATTTTAATATTTGCTCATTGAAAATGGCCAAACAGCTTGTGGCAGTGGCAGAAACTATGTCAGGGCAGGTTGTGACATGAAATGGAAAATGTAAATAATTGGCAAGTTGATTAGCCAGTTCGTTGGGTTAATAGCAGTGAAGTGAAATTTGTGGCCAGTAAAGAACCATAAGGCGTTAACTTGTCAATATGTGGGTTATTTTAGCACCTAAAAGGAAAATATGTGGGTTGTTTTAGCACCTACAAAGATACAAGAAAGATCATTAAATGTGATTTTGTGGCTTACTTCCTAAGGTTATGCTCTTTCAAGGTTAAGGAAACATTCTAAAATATCTCCTAATAAACTTTTAAAAATTAATTCGCTTTTTGGAAAACTATTTTTGAGTCACTTGAAACTTTTTGATAGGTTTTATCATCAACACGTGGAGTATCCTTATTATTAAATGTGAGTTTGTGGTTTACTCTTTCAAGGTTTCTTTCTTCTTTTCTAAGATTTCTTAGTAAATTTCAAAAAATTAATTTCGTTTTCTGAAACATATTTTAGTGTCACCTGGAATTCGTAGAAATTTTTTTGGCATCAACCCTAAACTCAAATTAATTAAGACTATTTGTTACTGTTTCCTGAGACTAAGCTCTTTTATGCTTAAAAACAATTTTCTCATGTTAGGAAATTTCTAAAAATGTATTCTCTTTTCACAAATATATTTTAGTGTCACCTGACTGAATTTTTAGAAATTGTTTCAGCATCCCTTAGAGTATCCTGGCCTTCAGCCCTCTCCCTCTCGAGTCTTCCTTTGCTGCTTAACAATCCGAGCCTGTCTCCCCGCTCTATGGAGTATTTTTAATTTATTACGTCTGTCGATGATTTTTCTACTTCTTTTTATGGCGATTTAAGCCACAATTTTTTATTTTTTGGCCCAGTCATCCCCTTTTCACCCACACACATGCACAGACACACATTTGTACACAGGCGAGGCGAATACGAAACTCGCGAAATTCGTAATTTTGCATTTTTATACAAATTCCGCGAGCTTGTTCTTATTTTTATTTTTGGCTCAACTGGAGGAGTGGCAAAAAGTGACAGAGAGAGCACCAGAGAGGGAGGGAGAGGGAGAGACAGGGAGGAGCGCGAGCAGCAGGAGCATTGTTTTCCTTAATTAATGTTTAATCAGCAGGACTCGAACAAACGGCCAGCGTCCGTGGCTGCTGACCAAAGCAACGAACCACACGCGATAATGGTCAAAATAATAAAAATGAACAGCTGAGCATCATCCAGACCCAGCGAGACCCACGAATGGAAATGCGAATGGCAAGGGGGTGGCCCCGGCTGGGGTTTGGTTTGGTTTTTAACGCTCGGGTGTGCGGCTTAAGGTGGCGCTGGCGATGGCTACGGCGACGGCGACGGCGACTGCGACGTCCTCCTGCAGCCCAACTTCTTCGTGGGCATCGTTTTTTACCAATTTCCAGTGAACCGAAACCCGCGCGTTGTTTTCGAATCTCCCTTCGCCCACACACAACCCACTCACAGAATATCCTTCGAGGGGAACAAGAAGACAAGGCTAGTTGGATCAGGGTAGACTTGGTATACCCTTACCAGTTAATTAATCAATAGTAATGTTAATATTTATTTGTATACGAGGAAAGCAAAGTTTAAATTACCACTTTAGTTTGGAAGTTTTTTCTTTTTAAATTATAATTTAAAAATATTGTTATATCAATTGTTACTATTTAAATTAACAATAAAATCTTTCAATCAAGGCTCTCCCAAGTAAGACATTTAAAATGTTTAAAAAGGGTCTCTCTCTCTATGTCTCTCTCTATGTCTCTCTTTATGTCTCTGTACAAAACTTTTTGACTTGTTCCCTTGTTATTCACGGCAGAGTGGAAAAGAGAGCGAGAGAGAACAGGGACATAAGATTTCTCTCTCTCTCTCTCTCTCTCTCTGTTTCTCTCTCACTCTCTCCGTCTGTTTCTTTCTCTCTCTCTGTTTCTCTCTCTCTCCCTCTGTTTCTCTCTTAGTCTCTCTCTCTCTCTGATTTCCTTTGTAATTAAGCTCATTAATTATAATTGAGATTAGAGAGAGAACATGTGAAGCTCTTTCATAGACTTGGAAAAAAAATGAACTTTCCCTCTAGTTCATTGTAGACAACGCCTGAAAAAGAGAGCGAAATGGATCAGGAACGCTATAGTTCCTATTTTTTTTTCTCTCTCTCTCTCTCTCTCTCTCTTTGAGCAAAACCATTCACTTTGTTTTCTATTGGCATTCCGCTCATTTGTTATTAGTGAAAGAATATGGAAAGCTCTCTAATAAAAAAGCTAAAAACCACTCTCTTGTTCATTGAAGGCAAAGCCTGGAAGAGAAAGCAGATCATAGAGAGCGACGGAACTCTTATTTTGATATTTAAACAATATAACATATATACACAAAGACCTGTAATATCTGTTTCATTGCAAACTCCTCTTCAATGGAATGACATCCACTGGCAGAGTATTTAAAATGGGAAAAAATTGGAGAGGGGGGGTCCAACGTTTCCCGTGTGCAATGCAAAAACGTAAATGAAAACAAATTCGCGGCCAAGAAAAAATTAACAAAACACAAAACAAACTTTTGGGCGCATGTGAAGGCAGCAGGATGAGTAGGAACCCAACGGACATATCCATGTATATGTATAGATGGGATAAGGGGCAGCCGGGGGGACTCTGTCGCTGCACATTTCACCAACGTGCACGTACCCATAATCAGTCCAAAGGGTAGCTGGTGGGTGGTGGGTGGTGGGTAGTGGGTAGTCCGCCCCCTGCAAGTCGTCTCGGGGGCAGTTGGGTGGCTACCATTTGGTCAAGCGACAGAAACCGAAAAAAATGTATGAGAAAGTTGCTCGCTGAATTTACGCGAAAATAAAGGAATTTCGCGGGGGGCTTTGGTAACCGGAAGAAGAGGGGTTGAAGCGCTAAAAATGGCAGTGCAAAAAATCATTGCCAGTGGCGAGGGTAAGCAGCTTCAATTGCGGGGGGACTAGCAGCGTGAAGGGTGGTGGGTGATGGGTGATGGGTGATGGGTGATGGGTGCGTAGATGTACGTAGGTAGATCCTGGCCAGACGACAACCGAAAGGGGTTTCCCTGCCATCACCCGCTGGGCACAATGGGACCTGAAGCGATGGTCAATTGCAAGCCAAGTTTTGACTTACGAAAGGTGTGGAGGAATATTGCTAAGGTTCAGCTTTGTATCTAATCAGGGTTAGGAAGTTAGAAATATTAAGAGAGGATATTAATGTCCTTTTCTTGGAGTTATAGGAAATCGTAAATGGGAGCGATGGTGCTGAGGAATATTGCTAAGGTTCTGGGTAAGAAAAAATATCCTTATGGAAGCGATGAGACGATAGTTACCGAAGGTGTGGAGGACTATTTATAAGGTGTAGGGTTCTATTTAGTCAAAAATGTAATTAGAAATTTCGGAATAAAAGGAAGAGAACCCTCTCTCGATATCTGGTTCCTTTTTGTTTTAATAGGATTCCTAGGCTTATGAGATCAAAACGCACTCTATTTAGCTTCCTTCCAATTCAGCAAAGTAATTAAAGAACAACTTTCAGAAGGTCATTGGGTTACATTCTACAATTAAGCCTTTTATTTAGAGGTATTTTGATATACAGAATTTATCTAAAATATTAATGCCTATACATTTTCCAGACTTTAAAGCCTCCTCCCACCTAGAACCATCAGAAACCCTTCCCAGAATCAATAATCGATATGTGCAAGGCATGTTGTTAACCAAAAGAGTGGAATGCCGAAGCGGAAAGCCTTTTGCTGAAAGCCCGTATATACTCGGCTGCATACCTGGATCAACAATTTTGCTATGCGGCTGAAATTCTAATTTACTTAAATTACATTTTATTCCATTCAATAACTTGGAATGACTTTTGAATACGCACACAAGCAGACGCACACCGACGTAGGCGAAACACGTAACCGAAAACTTACATGCACAAACGAGAGAGAAGGATACGGAGAAGGAGAGAATCGGGAACTTTTGCGACGTAATGAAAACCTCCTAAATGTATGCAATGAAATGCATTTGCAGGCAAAGCCACCCGACCAGAAAGCCACCCCACCACCCAGCCACCCCGAAACACGACTGCAACTTGTACTAATAATAATGCAAATGTCTGCCTGTCATTTCTGTTCATTTACTTAAAGTTCCTTCGGACCCGCACCACCGCAACGCATTTCGCCGCCCCAAAATGAAAGGGCTAGAGCCTGCGGAGTGAGAGAGAGAGAGAGCGAGGGAGGGAGGTCCTGGCGTCAGAACTTAACTACGCATACTAATACACGCCTAGGCAAAGCCGTACCACCCATGCTCCTTCCATTACCCGGCACTCCTTCATTTGTATAGCCGAAAATGCACACCAGACTTTTTGGGTCCTTTAACTGAATTAACTTGTACGGCATGGCCACCCCAGGATACCCAAACCGAGCACTGAGCCCGGGACAAGCCAGTGCCCCGTGCCCCGTGCCGGCTACACTAACCAACTATTGTGCGTCACTCCACGGAGACGGAGACGGAGACATGGCCGAAGGAGGAGGAGAAGGAGGAGCAAGGAGCAGGGAGCAAGGAGCAGGAGCAGGGAGCAAGGAGCAGGGACCAGGAGCAGCAGGCGAAGACGGCGACGAGGGAAAATCCTAGCCCAAGCTACGTTCTCATAACATTTTCGTTTGTAAATTTTGAATTTTCGTAATTCCAAATGAGAATGCAAGCAAGGCCCAGGCAGCAGGCACCCCCCTGGAAAGCCCCACCGAAAACCCCCTCGAAACCTCCCCTGTCTAAACCCTTCCCCCATCTGCCCCGCACTGCGGCAGACTTAGACTTGGTCATTTTATGCGTTTGATGCTAATTTTCCAAGGCGGTTTTGGCAGCGTTGGCAAGGACATTGCGCTGGTGTTAGTATGGTGTTGTCAGCCACTCCGGCTACGTGTTGGTATCAGTGAGAGTGAGTGTGTGCGCCACTGTGTGTGTGTGTTTCGGTTTCCGTTCTGGTTTCATGGCGCCCGAGGGGGGACAGTTTGGGGGCGGGTGTGGCTGGTGTAGCTTTGTTAATGCCAAAAACTTAAGCAGCCGTAGCGCCATGATCATGATCACCATCATCATCATCATTATCGTCCTGGTAGTAGTAGCAGTCGACGTCCATGTCCGAAAAGGGGGGCCTAGCCCCCGTCGGTGTCTGTATGTATGTGCTTGTGTGTGGACAGATTTATAATTGTGCTCTGTTGTTGCTGCTCCTGTTTCTCGCATACATACCTACATACATACATATATATAAGGGACGTGAGCGGAAACGCCGGGGAGCAGCAAGTCATCTACATGAGTGCAAGTAGCTGGCTGCATGTCCTGACGCTTCCTAACGCTTCCTGTCCAACACAGCCCAGCCAACTGGCCAAGTTGCCGCTGCCAGTGCTGCTGGCCCAGTGTTTGTTGCCGTTGTTGTGTTTTGCAGTTATCGGTGCGGAATAGGCTTTTGTATTTGGGCAAAATAAGGAAAATGAAGAAGCTGCAGCGAGAAGAGAGCAGCATCAGGGGGGGTGAGAAGGGACTTCAGTAGGGGACATGTTGATTGAAAAATATATTAAATATATCTTGAAATATCAAAAGAATATGGCTCCTAAAATATATTAATTCTATTCTTTTTACGAAATGTATTCTATATTGAAAAACTTTTCTTTGTGACTTTAAGAGTATTTAGTATTCTTAAAGGGTTCTCTTTTACCAATAATAAATTATTTTATTAATTTATTTTTATATTATATTTTGCATAGAAGGATAATCATACGATCCCATGAGTCCAAAATTTAAAGATATTTGTACCTAGAAGTAACTCTAAAATACAACGCTTCCTTTATGGGTTAGAATTTTCTCACAATACTCGAACCAGTTGAGAATTCTAACTACAAATCTTGAAAAAACAAATTCAATCAAAGCTTTTTTCCTTGAAGAACAAGTATATATTAATCCCCTGATCATTACTATTGAGATCCATTTCATGTCAAATGATAACCCCTTTTATAAATCAAAATAACCCCTCTTAAGTATCAGAACCCCGCCTCTGGCTCTTGGACTAATTCATTTACACTGCAATAGTTCATTTATATATGAAAGCCAAACACTGGCACACAAACTCGTGAAGGAGAGACAAACTCGGAGCCAACTTATGTATTATATGCGAGCTTTAGATATGTATGTATGTGCGGAAGGACAACATGCAACTAAATACATGCACAGACCGATGTCTAATTGTACATACACACACACATTATCAAATTCCTCATGCACACACACTCGCACACACTCCGGACTGTGGCGCAAGACATGGACATGGACAAAGTATGTTGGTGTCGTCGTCAAATGAATCTCATTTGCATTTAAATTAGGAACCTCGAAGAAGCAGAAGCCGAAGCCAAAGTTGATGGTGCGCTGGGATAGGGTTTGGGTCTGGGTCTGAGGTGGGGCAGAGCTGTGTCCATGAGTCCACCTCAGTTGGAGGTGGTGGAGGTGGTGCTGGTTGGGTCCGCCACCTCCCCTCTCAGTGCCCGGTTCCACAAAATCTGTTTCAACATTTCGATAAATTTTCTTGAGGGGGGAGGCCAAAACGGCAGCCAACGCTGCAATGTCTTCCCAATTCGGCTTAGTTAGTCGGGTAGGTCGGTGGGTCGGTGCCTGGGTGTCTCTCTCTCTCTGTGGGCTTGAGCTGGGGCTGCGGGTCTTCTGGTGACTTCTGAATGCATAAATGTTGATAATAATGTTGAGTAAAACTTGATTTGTTTAGTGCTCTCAATGCATACACATCTATCCCGGACAGCCGAGAATTCGGAGTATCCCAGGGATACATGCGCAGAGGACACGCCGCCCACTCCGCCCCCATTTCGGGGCCGATACATAATGCATATAATGAGTATGCAGATGGAGTTGCCGATGCCTCGGATGCAGTTGTGGTCGACTCCTCTGGCCTCTGGACAGGATGAAGGCTGGAGAAAAGATGTGGAACAGTGGTGTGATGGACATTAGACTTGCTTCAAAAACTTCAGAATGTCCTTATTTACTAGGTAAAGTTGTAAGTTATGATTTTAAATGCGAATATAAAATATCAATCCACCAAAGAGCCTTGAAGGTTTCTGAGAATTAAATAAAGAAAGAATCCTTTTCTATAATAGAACTGTATCTTGATTACACTGCTTCCTTGTTAGATTTTGATTCACTTTCCTTCACTCCTCGTCCCACTGTGCAAATAAACACCAAACTACACTCAACACTCATCTGCATATTGACCATTAGTTCTAATCATTTTATATGCCTAAAGAGACAACAACAGCAACCGAGCGTAGCGAGTCCTGGCAAACAACAACAGACAAAGCAGACATTTCTGTCTTTGTCATCTCGACCAGGATACACACTCGCACACACAAGACACTAGAAGGACGAGGAGCCGATTGCAGTGCTGCATATACCTGCATATAAAATAATCTGTTTACTATAAATATCATTTCATATGCAACGTAAATACATAAAAGCCAGCAGCTCACACACGAGCAGAAACACAAACACCAGGACACACACACACACACACACACACATCAAGGATATTTGCAGCACATCAAAGTTATACGAAATATGCATTAAACAGGCAAAGTGGAATGAGAGCAGGGGAGTACAGTGTCGTTGTCCTGCTCAGGGCTGTTGTTGTCTGCTGCATATCCTTAGCCAACTTCGGACATGTGCGCGGTGTGTGTTTGTGCATTTTTGAGTTTCTAATTATAAGTGATACTCAATGTCCACATATAGTAAACACCCTGAGATGGCCGCCCACGTATACCGAGCACAAATTGGTAATTGCTGCAGACATTCTCCAAGGCGTCTGGAAGTATGCAATGCAATTTGTACCCACACACGCACACATATGTGTGATGTATATTATGTATCCTGGCTCCACTGCAGCTGTTGTAAATTCGTTTATTGCTTAATATATAGCCGGGCTATGTGCCTGTACATAGGAATCCAGTACAGCCACAGCGCATCAACAAAAGATAATTGTTACATAAGCAACGCCTTCGGCCGAAGAAGCACTACATTTCTGATTATACACATTTTAATTAAAAATGTTCGTCAACCGCCCCCAGGACCCCAGACCCGAGTCCTGAGCCCTGCACCCTCCTCCAGTGCCGACCACAACTTGAACATTTTTAAGCATAAGCGAATTATGCAAAACTTTTGATGTTTTTAGCCCAGCTTCCCCCTCCTCCTGCTCCCTCCCTGCTGCCATCATAATCACGAGTTTTGATTTTAGTTTTCATTATGCCCAGGATCTGGACTCAGCATAACATTTGCCACTATGCAGTGGATAACCGTCGTCGTCGTCATAACTCTCCGCAACCCAAACCGAGACCGAGCTGCTTAGCATTGTCATCCATTTGCTTATTTTGCATATTCATAATTTTATTTTACGTATTTCAATTAGAATACCATCATAGAACACTTTCTACTTGGAACAATGGAGCTACCCGATGAGTGGTTAAGAGGCGGGGTAAAGGAGTTAATTCAGGGAAAGCTGAGAGGAAGTTTTGTTGTTCTTGGGCAAGGAAGTTACTTCCAACTAAAAAGGTTAATAATCCCATAATTAACTATTGTTATTTTTATTTTAAAGGATACTTCGGATTTATATATTTTTTTTAAGGTTTTTATTAAGCTAAAAATATACTAAATTAAGATTGTCATTATTGATTTATTTATTATTTATTTTCATTGTATTATATTGTAGTTTTTGGTAAGGGTTTTATGGAAATAAACCATGTGACTATTCCCATAATTAATGATGTTTACTTTGATTTTAAAGTTGACTTTGGATTTTTATTCATTTTAAGGGTTTGGTAAGATGGAAATATATTGAAGAGCTCAAATGAATAAAGATATTAACCTCTTCAACGCCTTTATATTGTTTTTATTATTTATTTTCATTAAGATATATTATAGTTTTTGTAAAGGGTTTTATGAAACTTAGACATATCAATAATCACATAATTAATCATTTTTATTTAGAATAAAAAGTATACTTTGGATTTTTATTCAATATAATATTTAGAAAGTTGAAGTAATCAAAGCTTGAAGGGTTTTATGAAGACATTTAATATATTGTATTTATTTCGTCCTTTCATATGGATTTATTAAAAGTATTGAAAAGGGCTTAATGGAATATAAGACTAGGCAAGACTAGAATTGAATAGAAACTTAAAGGGCTTTAAGGGAAATAGCAATATCTTTGCCAGGAACGTGACACTTCGCCCTTATAAGAGATTCAATTTTAAATTCCTTGATTTATTACTTGTTCTATTTCTTAATCAATAATTATAACCAAACAGTATTATTTTTACAAAATAATATTCAACTACTAAGAACCCTATTTACTCCCTGTTACCCTACCGGGTTTAAAGTTCATTAGTTTCGTGAAATCTCTCAGTGACACTGACGTCGCACAGTCAAATGTCAAAGGAGCAGCCATAATATATTGATTATGACTATGAAAGGGCTGAAGCACCGGGATAGCGGCACCACAGGCAGGCAGGCAGATAGGCATCCTTGGAGTAATGGTCCTGGTCCTGGTTCCCTTCCCGGCTGCGATGTCGTCATATATGCGGTTGCCTTTTGTCACGGCCACAATAACTTACTCATTTTGCTCAATAATAAATGCAATTATGTGCCGGCATCCTCGGCGAACCTCGTTCTCCCTTCGCAGGAGACGCAGTGCAGCCCGAAAAGGACCACCGCCATGACGACGTCGAGGACGAGGAACAACAACCAAATTAATTTAGACACAAAGCCTGGTCCTGGCCTGGTCTGGTCTGGGGGAGAAATATCACAGGGAGAGCTCTGCTGAAGGCTGTCAGTTCTTGGGCCAGAAATTTGCATTTTGGCGCAGCTTTGCCCCGAAAATTCCTTTGTTTAGATTTCCTTGTGAATTAAATTTATTGGAAAATTAGCGCATGGCACACACTCAGGCCGGGAAAACTAATTGAAAAGGCTGTGTGGCAGAGTGTCAGCAGCTGGAGGATGGCAAGACAGGCTGCAACATGCATCATGAAACCCGCAGCTCGCATAATTTTTACATATTTAAGTCGCTGATTTAATTAATGACAGAGCCGAGGCGGCCAACACAATTACCGACAATTAGTTTCGGTCTTTTCCACCGGTTCCACTCACTAAGTAGTTGCAGCTCTTAGCTCCTTTCCTTCCATAATTAGCACATTCTTAGCTGGCCGGTGTTAACAGGCTCTCGGCACGCAGATAGCCACAATTGTGGCTAATAATCACGATGTTTATCCGTGGGAACTTTGTTTATGGTTATGCCAAGTGGAAATTAAAATGCTCATGAGCAGATGCCATTTGGAATTGTTCAAGTAAATAGATAAGGGGGAGTTGAAGCAATTGTAAGAGAAAAACAATTAAAACTAGAATAAACATTGATACAAAAGATGAATAAAGAAAAGAAGTCGTAGCTCAGTTACTCTTAAATTTTACTTATTTTTAATTCTTTAATCTATTTCAACGCATTAAAATTTTCCATCTGCTGAGTATACATTCTTGTAAATCCACCCCTTTTCGATTATATAAATTATCCAAAGAAATTGTGTTTTCCTCGCATTTCCTGTCCTGCCCCCTTTTCCGCCTTGTGCCCTTGTAATTAACTTAAATGATAATAAATAACTTTTAATATTTTATTAATTAACTTCCGCTGAACTCGACCTGCATGGCTGTAACGAACGCATTAAAAACGCATGGAAAATTAAACCCTGTCGCCGCCCTGGACTTCGATTATTTTTGCTGGATTTTTTGGCAAGTCCTTCATTAAAATGTCATTCGGCACAGGAAATTAAAACATTTAACATTTGTGCAAAAATGGCATTTAACCCATGTAATGTAATGGGCAAAAAGTGCGTTAGAGCCGAGTTTTGATTCGCAAATTGTATTTCATTTCATTAATTTACCAAAAAGCTTACACAATTTCTGTGCACGCAATTTCGGTGGAATTAGTTGGACTATTTCCTGCTCCGCAATCGCATTTGGCTTGCAAATCCCAGAACCCGCCCAATCATTCAAAATGTAGTCTAATTTTGTATTACATAAATGCCGGAGACGGAGACGGAGATGGAGATGGAGTTGGAGAACGGAGACTGGAGGCTGAGGCAACTCTGAGGAACTGCCTTGGGGGGTCTGTCGTCTTGCCCGACTCGGGATACTCGTATCTTCGGCATCCGTGGCCCGGTATAATTTGTGCGCGTTTAATTTGTAATTCTATTACCCAAAGCAAAGCGAGTAGACTCCGGCCAACTGGTTCTCCTTCGAGTACTACTCGTACATCTGAATCTCCCCTCGCCTCGTTCAATTATGTTGATTCGAGCTTCTGTCGAAACAGTTAGAGTCGCAGTCGCAGCGTCCATCGATCGATCGATACCGATCAATCCGCCTGTCCGTATAATAATATGAAAATTTAGCATTTCCGTTGTGTGTCTCGCAGGCCAGCGAGCGAGCGGGGGATTGGGCAATCGCCTCTTTTGCTTATGGACAGGGCAGGGGCTAATTTGTGTGCATAAGATCTCCACATTAATTCAGTAAACTGAATTTTTTGTACACATTTCGAGCAAAGAGGTACTTATTACCTGGTCTGCAGTGGGGTATATATAATTTTAGACAATTATTTGTGTTTTATTGACATTAAAGGGGTATTCTGTTTTGTCTTAAACGGTTGAAATATATTTCCACAATTTAATTTGCACCAACAGATGTTTTTTTTATGGAATTTACTTTAGCAACTTCAAAAAGAAGGAATTAATTTACTCAAAACGTTGCTGTTTTTTCATATTTGAATAATAATATCTGAATAATAAAATCTGAATAATAATATATATATAATTATATGTAAATAATATCTGAATAATGTTATATATGACCTGAAATACAATTACTAAATTTGTTTGCCTTATAAGAATAGTATAACTGCATTTTTTAAAATACTAAAACAATGCTTATTTTGCACATAATATTTATTTAAGCTTATAATAAATTAAGGTTTCAATATAATAAGAAACGTTTTGAAATGATATAAAAGGAATTAAAATAATTTCTTACCTGTAAAGCACAAATGTATATATAAAATATATAAATATATAAATAAGAGGGATCCCAATAATTTCTTACCTATCAAGCACAAATAAATATATGACATAATACATATTAATAATAAATTAATAAATATAAAATGTACCATATTTTACTGTAACATTAATTAAATCTCATTAAACTTAATCGAAACCAACAAACCAACAGAATATCTCAAATTTGACCAGTTGTACCCTCCATTTCCTTACAACTTATTCCCCTTCTATAGATGCCATCTTGTAACCCAGTTACCGTATCCCTACTCCATAAAAGATACTGTCCGATGTGTGAAATACCCGCTTGACTCGACTAAACCCATCAAAGCCCCTGCAGGTACCCCTTTCCCTGGCTGGCTGGCGCCCATTTGGACTCACGTAACCTGGCCAAAATAAAAAAAATCGAGCCGGCGATGCCTCCTCAGCCCGCTCACTGGACCTGGGACCACATGCCTTCGCACAGACCGAGGGCAAACTGATGGATGAGGATATGCAGCAGAGTACGTGCCAGCATCTCGGGGGCCCAAGGAATGCCCAAAGAACTGGAGCAGCCGACAGAAGCAGGAGTGACGTCACGGTGGAAAAAAGGAGAAACCGGAGCCAACGAAGCCCGAAAAAAGGGGAAAAACAAAACTCAACGAACACGAACGAGGCCGAGACCGAGACTGAGACCGAGAAACGAGTTAAAACCGCCTGACCAGTTCGAGTGAGTGGCCAGAAATTGAGTTAAAAAGGCAAAGAAGGCCAGCCAACTCAAGTCGTTCTCGCAGAGGAAGGAAGTGGGAAAGTAAGTGGTCTGAAAGTGCTGGAAAAATGCGACGGGGAGTGGGAGTTTGGGAGCTGAAGTGCAAAATGTGCGAGAGCGGCAAATGAAGCAACCGGTTTGCCAGAGCTAAAAACGTGGCCAAAAGGGAGCGGAGTCGGGCCACACTCGACTTGGCTTAGTGGGCTAGGTCGTGTAGGAAGACTCTACTAATTGCTTGGGTGGCACACACAGTTGTTGTTTTTTCTTTTCACTCAATTGCCAACTGGAGCAAGAGGACAAGGAGAGGATGCTCCCGGCACCACTGCATCCCAAAATGTGTCAAAAGTTCTGGATTAGTCTCGATGGCGAACGGAATGCATTTGGATCGGATAAAAGATGATTGATGAGGCCACCGAGTGGACCATGAAATATCGTTAACAAATAAATTAAATAATGGGGTTAAAAAAAAATAAGGGATATATAGTTCAAACTTTAAATAATGAGAAAGCGTAGTCTTTTAAATTCAAAGATTTTCAAATTAATATAATGAGAAGAGAAGAGAAACTAAATTAACTTCTTCAAGGGGCTTAACTTTAACTTAAAGAAATATTTGGTTAATCATCTATATTTCGGCCTTAAATATTTAAACTAATTACAATAGAATATTCAAATAATTTCGAAAGGGAAGAAGTATTAATGAATATTATTTAAAGACTCCAAATATCCCGCTTTATTCTTTATATTACCTTCAATTACTTTTTAAAAATAAAAAAATATACAATACAAGTGGCGTGCTGAAAATCCACACAATTTTAACTTCTTACAATTAAAAACCCTTTAAATAAAATCCATAAAATAAATGTTATATTTACTCAACCAGTTAAACCAATTTTTAAAGTCTGTTTAACTTATCAAAAATAATTTATATAATATGCCAAGATAAAGCAAATCAATTTTTACCTACAGCTTTTGGAAACATAATAAAAATAGTCAAACATTATATAATTTTAGTGCTAGGAAACACTGAAGTTTAACATTTTAAAAAACTAACATCTAAACAAAGTCCCATATATTCTTTTTACTATTCAAATAAATCACTTAGTCCACAAATCAAGCAAAAATAATAAAACCAAAAGAGGCATAAATTACCGAAAGCCATTTCCTGAAGTTATCGCTTTCATAAATGTGATCCAAGATAACGGAATTAAACTAGCCACAAATCATTTGAGAATGCAACCGGGGACAATTTTAATGATTCCCCTAGAGTCCCCTGCTGTAATTACAACATTAAGGGGAAGAAATCGGCATTTGGCAACACCATCGATTAGCATGCCAAAGAGGCAAGCTGGAAAACTGCAAGCTGCGGGCCCAGAAACTGGTACCTCAAGCCGGACAAGCGGGGCCAAATCCGCGGAGTGCTGCCAGCCACATCAGCATCATCAATAGACGGTGAACTCCTGCTGCTCCTCATTCTCCACCGGCACATCCAGTTCCACCTAAACTCTGCTCCTCCTGCTGCTGCTGCTGCTGCTGCTCCTGCTGGTGCTGCTGCCTTCGTCATGTAACTTAACCTCATTGACCAAACGCATTCGACGAACATCAAATGTGAATTAGTGCACTACGATTGCGGCCGCCACACACAGATACTCCATGCATCTATTGGAGATGGCAGCGTGAGCGATCTATCTTGGGTAGGCGATAGTTGAAGGCATTCAAAATAAAGCAAGTCTAATCACTTGCTTAAAAAGCTCTCTTTCTTATGTGAAATGTAAAAAAATCTCTCTCGTTCGTTACTGAGCGGAATTTTTAAGCAGCTTGTGCTGTATGGGGCGTACATTGCAGGCAAAGCGTAGAAGAGAGGAAGAGAGAGCTATTAAAGTGAGAGAGGTCTTTTTAGAACCTTTAGTGACACGGAACCTTCTCTAGATTACTTTGCAAATTTCTTTTGAACATTTTTTGTAACACAATTGTATACATAAATTAAACCTTAAAATTCTTAACTTTAATTCTACATTTTATTTTCTGTCTCGTGACCAATCACGACTCTCCCCAGCTCACGCTCCCACCTCCAGCACCACCACAGTCTCAGCTCCGTAGGTCTTCTGCACTCTGCTTTTGTTGTCGGCGGTTGGTCTGCGGAGAGAGCCTCGCATTTGGCCGCTTCTCATCGGCGAACGTTGACGCTGCTATGCATGCATAATTCGCAGGCATAATTTAATTTATAGACGAGGCAATTGCATTTGCATAGGACAGCGCAAGTGACTTAGCCGAGGTACCAGTCCGCTCCTCGATCGAGGCACCCACCTCGAACTCGAGTCGGAGATCCGTGTGGAAATTATTACAAGACCCCCATGGCATGGACCCCAAAAACGAGCAGCAAGAAAAGCCAAGGAAAATTTTAATTGCACCAAATATGCAACTGCAAGGGGTAGAAAGAGATGGACAGAGTGGGGGAGAGCGAGAGAGAGAGAGACCGGGTCCCGGGGAAAAACCTTTAAAGATGTGTGGTCTCTTGTGGCATATCACTAAAAGCCAACGCAGGTTAATGGCGTAAATGTTAACAATGGACGAGGAAGTGTAAATCTTGAACCAGCCAGGGATGTCTTACAGGGAGAAAAAGTGTCAGAAAAAGATTGAATTAAGAATTAACAATTAAAAAATTACAAACAGTGTAAAAAGAGTTGATTCATATTTGACCAACTATTATTATATATTAGATATAACTTAAAACGGAAATATTTAAGCTTTAAGAAATCTAAAAATGTTTTCTAATGTATAGAAGGTATGAGTTTAAAATTCATTATCACATCTCTTTCAATTTCTTGATTTAAAATAAATATTAATAAATTCAATTAAAACATTAAAATAAATCTAGAAATATGTTATTATATTGAGAAAATTGTGTAAATAATAATAAAGATCTTAGATTACAAAATATTTAATTTCACATCTCTTGTTTTTAGTTTAATTTTTTTTCTAAAATAGACATCAAAATATAAATTCCTAATTTCACTAAGTAAGTTAAGTACACCCTTTTTTCTTTCTGTGTACTAAAGCCAACTGAGCGCTTAGGAAAAAAAAGACTAAGACTAGTATTGAACCCGCGACCACCTGGAATAAGCTGAAGAAGTGGCAAGTTGCCGGTGTTGTGACTATAACTCTGGCCATGGCAGATGGTGCTTGACTCATTTAAGTTTGTTTTTCCTGGCTTAGAGATAGGAACTGTTTTGATAAGTCTGACGGATTTAATTAGATTGAATTATAAAGAAAGCACTCATTAAAAAGCAAATTAAATAAGCACTTTAAAGCTGCAAGTTCGATTTTATTTAAGAATAAATTCTATAAAAATTAAATTTGATTGTACATATATATAAGAGAAACCTGTGCACCCTCCAAACTCCCTTTTATGCCCGCCGGTCAACGACTTCCTGGCCAGACATATACACTATTTGCCCAAAGGATTAAGGGATAGAGAAATCTCTGCGAAAAAATCACCACAGCTCGGCGCCCAATTTACTAATAACCTGGCTGTTTGCATCGGCGCGGAGCCAATAAGTCGCAAATTGCCCATTCTTTTTTTTTTTTTTTTTTTTTGTTCAGTCTTTCGTTAGCTCCGTCGCCATTGTTATTTATTTATATAGATTTTTATTTTAATTTTTATTGACTCTGCGACAGCGACTGGCAGGCAGCACGGAAATAGTTTAATTGCATTGCCGAGAGGCTGCCGGCGAGGGATCAGGATCAGGGCAACTTTTGCTACAATCTCAAAGTTGAATGGCGTCGCATTTGTCGCCACGTCAATATGTGACAGCGGCACTTCCGCTTCCGGTGTAATGGCGTCGGAGCGAGCGAGTCCTTTGCCCGATTGTCCCTCTGTAAGCTGGCATCAGTCCGGGCAGGCGGACTGGTAATCAAATTGTTTCATCATATTTGGCTTAAAAGCGAGTCCTGCTTTTTCACAAGCAAATTAAATGCAAAAGTGTTCCACGGCCACAGGACAATGCTGTGGCAAATCAACGAAAGGAAGGCCAGTGGAAATCATTTTTTTCCTCACCGACTCTTAATGGATTTAGCCGCAGATAATAAATTGCATTATTTTACATCAGGGTAGGTTTGTAAAAAGTAAGATAAATTAGGTTAAAATAAATTGAATTCGCAAACAAAGAGCAATTAGTGGAAGGGGTATATATAAACATATTTAATAATAGAAAATATTATGTATTGCTGTATTGATTTAAGACTTTAGACTTTTAAAAGGGTGCCAAGATTCCAAAAATATATTTTCTTAATAGCTACAAATATGATAAAATTTATATATTAAGAACAGAGGTAGGTTCTACACGTATAAATTTGTTATTAACGCCTTTAACTCATTCACATATTTTCCTTTGAGTTAATTCAAGGTGGCAAAGCCTCCTTTTCCCCTATAACCAAATTCAAAGGCCACAGCTGAACCTACAAATATAGAATGTTGCATAACTTTTAGCGCAAGGAAAACGCTTCCGGTTCCAAGGAGAAGGCATCCTCCGGTGGGGGAAGGAGGAAAGCTTAGAGCCACCCATTTGCCTAACTCCTGGAGCGAATGGCCAAAGTGTCACACAACGAAAAACAGAAACAAAAACGAGAAAAAAAAGTGAAAAATAAAAACGCTTTCCTTTTGCTCGTCCCTCCTGCTCCTTCCTTCCTAGTCGCTCCTGCTGCTCCTTGCCGCATCCTATGGTCTCCGGTCTCCCCCAGCTGGCTGGAGTGTTGTTTTTCAAGGACGCAAGACGACGCGCAGACAAAATGTTTGCTAGACAGGATGTGGCCGGCGAAGTGGGGCAAAAGGAACTCCGCCACTGGATGTGGCAGGATGGTGTCAAAAATGTCTTTATTGGCTAGGTTTTGGGTCAAAGCTCGGCATCCTTCTGTGGGTGTGTGAATGGATTCGACATTTGGCCGTGAAAGGCAGAGCAGACCGAAAGTAACTTTTCTAAAAGCAAACAGAAGCATTGACTACCAAACAAAGACGAGAAAAATCAATTAATTTTCAGTTAATCTTTGGAAAAGCGAAAAGAAGGAATATGGATTCAAGGAAAGGAGGTTTCAAGGAAATCGATACGTTTAGTCCTTTGATTGTTAACTTAAATAAGGTAGTAATGTAGAGAGAGTTATTATTACTTATGAAAAATAAAATGTAGGATTTTCTGAAATTAGATTTAATACAAAAACTTGCGGATTAACACACTTTACATTAATTTTCTCAGCATTTTTAAGCTTATTAATTACATATCCTTTGAGACTTACTTCTCATTCACTCAATTGTCCTTTCCGGAATACTTTTCTAGTTTAAATTCTAATTTTTAGCAGCTTCTAGGCAAGTTCCCTACAAAAGGAGACGGATGCTGCTCCCACTCCGACTCCTGCTCCTCTTATCCTTTTAATCATAATAAGAAATGCGCCAGCGTCGGCGCCATCCCCCAAAAACGCTGAACAGAGACAGCGCCAGTTTTCCGGCTCGCGACTCGCGGAAAAAATGAGCTACACATATACTGTCGCACATATATAGTGAGGGAACATTTTCCGCGTCCACGTTCTCGTTCTCGTCCTCGTTGTCGTCATCGTCATCGTTTTCCTCAGCATCCTCGGCGGCGTCGCGACCAATCACAAAATTTCGTGGAAAAGCGCGCAAAAATAAATAACGCAAAAAACGGAACGAGGAAAACATAAGTAGGCAACAACAACAACAACGGCTGACAATGACAGGCGCTGCTTGAGGTTAGCGGCTGCTGCGGCGGCGTCGCTGCAAACTAATGCGTCGCAGTCAGCTGGGGAAAGTCGCCGTGGCAGCGCCGCAGCAGAGCTGGAGAAATGGAAATGCTCTGCCCGCTCGTGCTCTCGGGGGTAGTTTTCTTGGCTTTTCCGAGCAGAAACAACTCAAACCGAGGTAGTTCTTCTTTGAGCGTGTCAGTTGAGTGGCTAAGCCTTGAGTGAGAGGCTTTTCCTTTGGCAGCTGTTGGTAGATGCCAAGAAGTTTTCAAGGTTGGCCTAGACAAGTGATGACAAGTGGTGAAATTCTGGGCTAAGGAAGGAGATATTATAAAGGGAATATTTACAATGGATTTATGGTTCCTGATTCCTGCGGTTATCTAAATTAACTGACAATTTGTATTAGTTTACTAAGGGTTTCTTGGGTTTTCTTAAATACTCAATGCCTCACTTATCAAGTATACGCCTTGTGGCAGTGGCATGTTCAGAAAAAATCAAGTATACGTCATGTGGCTGTTTCATATTGAGTCTATATCAAGTATACGCCATGGTGGTGCATGTGACAAGCTTGAAATTAATTTGAAATTTTCAAAATATTTATGAGCTAAGTTAATAATTGTTAGTAATAAAGTGTAATAGTAGCTTTATTAAGTTTGAAAAATTTTTTTTTTGGCGTATAAAGTAAAATTCTTTTCTCTTATTATATATATCTATTTAAGATTAACCTAAGATTAGGTATTAAAATATTAATTTTCATTTTAACCCTCTCTTTTTCCTTATTCCCTAATTTATTAACATAAACTACCCATCGTTCAGATTTATTATTCCTAACTCAAATCAAGTATACGCCATGTAAGCCAGGGAAGAGGTTGCCATATTGCTGCATTCTCTTAGGCTCTCTCTTCAGCCCTTTTATGCGCTCTCTTTTCTTGCTCTTTCTATATCCTACAATGTCCTGTCCAAGTGATAATTCACAAAATGCGTTGGGTGCAAAATGGAAGAAAATGCTAACAAAAAAAAGCAAAGAAATTTGCCAATTTTTCCACGCTTTATTGTCCGTTTTAACTGATTATTTTTTCAGGGGCAGGCAGAGAAGGATACGGCTAAAGAGAAAGCAGGGCCAGGACCAAGCCTATTCGCAATTTTCTAAGCCAATCGCAGGACGACGACAACGACGACGACGACGACGACGTCGGCGCACGACAACAAAACAACAACGAACAACGAACGGCAGCCGGGCAGCGAGCACACACGAAGCCTGATTATGTCCTGCCCAAAGGATGCAGCCTGCGAAATGCGAATTGCTGGGTAGTGTGAGCCACAATTAATTATCGCAGGCTGAATTTTTCTTTTTCGCACCACAAATTTTCGCAGGCTTCTATTTCTCTTCCAGCTGCCACGCCCTGCAGCGCCCATTAAGCGCCGCTCACACACACTCATACAGACGCACAGACAGGCTCGCACATAGATCATTTAAAATGCGCGTCGATGACCATTTCAAATGTTAAACCCACCGCCGGAGATGGGAAGCTCGGCCCTGATCCCACCCCAAGCCCCCGTCGGATGTAGACTGCCGCAAATAGAAGAAAATAAAACGCGGAACAGAAAGCGCCGGCAGAAGGACAAAAAGAAAGGAGAGCTGGAAGGGAGATGGAGCTGGAGCTGGTCCTGGAGCTGAAACCGATTGCCGCTTGATATCAGAGACAGAAAATAAAACCAATGCAAATATAACACAAATATGTGTACAAAGCGAAAGAAAAATTCTACAATTGCTGCGCCTCGTGCTGACCACCCCCATCTCACATGTGGCTCCTGAAGCTCCACCGAAAAAACCGCGTGTCTGCGCCAAAAAACAAAGTCAAATGGAAAGCGTTCAGGGGGCAAACAACACAGCGACAGCAGCAGCAACAACATCGCCAAATAACAACAACAACAATGTAAAGTTAGCAAAACAATTGAACAATCGCCTGGCATTTCGAAGCTGCCGGCGAAAATGCAGAGAAAATGGGTCCGCGGATTTCAGACCGAGGTTTGGGATTGGGTTTGGGATTGGGATTGGGATTTGGCTTGGTCTGGCCTGGGATTGGTTTGGTTAGGGTATTGGGGCTTTGCGGATCGGTATGGGGTCTGGGGTACTGGGATCTGGGGGATTGGGATTGGGTCCGGTCAGTGAGCAGCAGCTGACCACCATGCACAGGTTGTGGTTTCTCCGGGCTCCGCCGTCAAGCCAACAAACCAGCAAATGAGTAACGAACAGTTGTAAATTAAAGGGATTTCTTACATGAGTTATGATCTATTGGCTGGAGTAATTTAAGAACAGGATGTTTGCCAAAAGATGCAAGTAGAACTAAGATATTAAATTAACTAAATATATAACAAAATAGACTGTTATACCATAGTAAGCTTCGTGGCTTTCTTAAGGTTGGAACCAGAAAAAGCCAATGTAATATCTTCAAATTATAATTCTTTTGATGCCAAAATGTTGTTAATTAAAATCCTTGAAGATTACAGATGAAAAGAGGAACTAACATGCTTAGATCGAGGTGCCAGGTGTTTAGGTATACTTTCGACAGTCATTTATTACCATGAAAACTTAAATTAATATCAGATGCAAGGTTGCTCAATTTAGTAACTCAAGAAATTATATTATTTCAAAAGGATTTTTATATTAATTAATTGTTTGCCTTTTCCAAATTTAAAGAGTCTAAATTCCTTCTTTTAAAAATATATCTCCCTTGGTAGAATTTAAAGGTTTCCAGTACTTTAAAAAATTAGTAAATTCGTACAAAAGTCTAACTATTATCATGTTAAAATATAAATGAAAATGTATTTTTAATTGAATATTAAGAAAACGCAAGAAGTTAAGCTTATTTTATTTCTCCCTCTGAAATAAGGCATTTAAGTCTTTAGAGTCACAGGCCAACCTGGAAACCAAACAAAAAACGCATCAACGCAGCTACTGTGATTTGAATTTGAGCCTATATAAATAAATAAAAAATATATAAGAATAAGTTAATAAGAACTGCAATCAATGCATCAAAAATGCAATAAAAAATGCATTAAAAACGGTAAAAGCTATGTTTCCTTGTCTTAAAAGTATCATTTCTACCTCTTAAATATTAAATTAAAATCATTTGTATTCTACGCCTCTCTAGAAACCATTTAATATAGATTACAAACGCACCTACTGCCATTTGAAATAGAGCCTATATAAATAAATAAAAAACAGAGAATTTAAAGGTTACAAATTTGCAATAAAAAATGCATCAAAAAATGCAATAAAAAATGCTTCAAAAATGCACTAAAAAATGCTACAAAAAAAGTGAAACCCTCATGCATTTGACCGCGATCAGGGTCATGGGAGCAAATACTTCAATTGCATTGTGCATGGAATGCAATCGGTTGATTTTCATGCACTTTTCCCAGCTTTTCCGCACTCCGCACACACTCTCTGCTTCGCATCCGCTGTTTTGGCTTCTACACGCTCTCTATATTCCCCCTTTGTGGGATTCGTTTTTGTCCGTATTTTGGTATTTGGGACACAATCAAGTGCAATGGCACGGGCTGCAATAAATCAGACATTGATCCACATATACAAGCGGCAATTTATATAGACAGATATATAACATATATATATATATATATATATGTGGATATAAAAAAGCACTCGACTCGACGCTCTTTTTTGTTGTGTGCCCGCTGTGGGCGACCTTGAACCCCAGTGCGAAGAGCGTTCAAACAAAGATGAACCAAAAAAAGCAAAAAAAGCAAAGGGAAAAAAGAATCGACTGTCGAAAAAAACAAGGCTATATAAATGTGTGTATAAAATGTGTTAAATAAATATCTATATGCACATACACATATACTCGCAGATGAATGGCAGCGGAGCTCCGAAAACAGGCCTCCGTCCGGCCTCCGTCCTGACCATATGTTCACAAAGCCGGGCAATGGCCATAGTGCGTGTGCCACATGTTGCTGGCGCTGCACATAAGCCCAAACTGCATCGGAAGGTCCTGCGAAATGCAGGAACAATCGTTTGGAAACACAGGGGGAACGGGCAGGGACTTCTCCCCCACTGAGAGCATACTTGATGGGAATGCAGTTGCAGTTCCAGCTGCAGTTGCAGTTGCAGTTCACGTTGCAGGTGCATGAGTGATAAGCTCCTGCCGACAATGCCCCCGAAAGCCTGTGCACCCGAGCTGAACAATTCAAAGGGAATCAATAATTATAATGCTGACCCTCTGCTGACATCTTATGCATTTTATTCAGCAAATTAATCTTTCATAAGAAATCGTCCTGCGGGGAGTTGCAGCAATGCACTTCAAGATTTTGTTGAGACAATTTGATTAAAATTTTGTTGGGTTTAACATTTTCAATATTTATTTTGACTTTGAAGAGTAATCATTTATTTATAATAAAGCCATGGCGATGAATTACTTTAAACAATATTAACAAGATTCATTTAAATTTCTTAAATATTTTTTACGGCAAGAAAACAGAGGGCTTTGGCATTTATTTTTTCTATAATTCCATATATTTAGTTTTTTTAGTATATTCTACTTTAAGATTACACAATATAATTTAAACTAAAAATCAAATAATTAAAATGAAAACTGGGTTCATATTAAAAATCACAAATATTTAACATGAAAGATATATTCAGATAAGAATAATAATATCAATAAATCGAAAATATTTTAATAAAATTACTTTAAAATATTTTATACACTCATTTTTATTTTCTAACTAGCTTTGATTTGTAAAATTTATATTCTGTAGCAGTTACCAAAACTATTTGTTTGAAATAACTAATATTTTGATGGCAATTCAAAAATTATACAACTCTTAGCAATGATTGCTTTCTGGCCTTACGATGCCGCCAAGACCTTAAATATGCTTCATTCTATTAATGAATATTTATAGATAGAATTAGGGGAACTCAAAGTTAAAATATCCAACAGGAGCGTATTTTTTAAACATACAACTTTTGTCGATAAATGTGCATCAGTATTTTTTAAACTATTAATTATGTAACCCATGATTGGTTCTAATTTATTCCGATATATAGTTATTTAATTTTATAATGATCTTTAATTTCGAAAAAAAATAATTTTATTCTGACAATCATACGCTTTTTGGCCTTCAGATGGAGCCAAGAAGATCGAAAGTATCCTAATCCTAGAGTCTTATGATCGATATTTTTATAGTAATTGTTTGGGGTATTAAAATTTAGTAACGTTTAAAATTAAAATGTTGTGGAATTTATTACAATTTTAATTATGTTAAATGTTAACAAAATGTATTAAGTTGACTCACCTCTTGATGCTAATCAAGAATATGTGTAGTTTATGGAATTGGAAATGACACCTTCTCTGTGTTCTTAACTATAATTAGAATACCCTTGCAAAGAAGGGAAATAGGTTGGAATTTTCATAAATAGGGATATTTGAAAATAATTATTATTATTAATTAATTTCTTTTACTTTCAATTTAAATAAAACTGGCCTTAAAATCCAGCTTATAACATGTTCTCAAGGAACAAACTAATGTCCCCATAAAAAAAGGAAAGAATTTCATACGAAACCACAATGCAAAACTGTCATTTGCCTGGTGGTTCCCCCTATTTTTTGTAATTTTTCTTTTTTCTTCCTGGTTGGTAAAAAACCACAGACTGCGATAACTGCACATACACACACACACACACATCCAGGACATGGCAAGGCGAGCGTTTTTCATTAAAAGAAAATTCAGCTTTGCTGTTTTCCTTTTTTCTTTTTGTGTTGTTTAGCTTTTTCCGCCAAGCGAGTACATAAATAAGCAGCACATAGGAAAAGCCAGCGAAAGGGATGGGTTCTAGGTACAGAGACAGAGAGCGAGCATCTTTCGTTTTAATTGCAAACTAAGCGTGCGGTTGGCAGGGCCTAAAAAATGGGTCTAAAAAAGTACACGAACAAAAAGAAAGGAAAAAGTATGGAAAATAGGGGGCCACGCACATGGGAGAGACGCCAAAAAGTAGGCTTCAACGGGCGATAAACAACAACAGGCCGCCGTCGACGCCGACGTTGACTGCGGCTGCAACAGCGGCGGCGACTGCAACTGCAGCAGAGTCCCGTTAGTTGCAACCCCCAAACCGAAACCAAAATACCAATCCCAAAAGCCAAAAGCCCGGCCCGCTCGGCTATAGTTTTTTTTATAACCCCACGAACCTCCCTGAACCTCCCTGAACCCCCCTGAAACGCAGCCAAACGCAGGGCGGAGCCTAGGATACATAAAGGGGGTGCACCACACACACACACACACACACACAGAGAGGGGGCCATTTTTTATTTCCCCTTTGCGAGAGTGTGTGTGTGTGTGGGTGCAGCTGGTAACTGCACTGGTATTTGTGTAGTTTGCACGCATTTCATCATTCGGCGAGGGGTGCCATGGGAGGCATTGCATGGGGGAGCTGCGCGTAGAAATTGTTTTTAGAAATACGCGAAAATGTTTGCTGCACAGCAAAAAATGTTTTCCACTTCTTTTCAGGTTTGTTTTTTTTTTTTTTGTCTCTGCCGCCTGGAAATGAAAAATTTTTAGTGTCTACATAGAAGGCGGCAGGCAGATAACGGCTATGGCTGTGGCACGGGGTATTTCTGTGATGGCTGCGTGCTGTTGACTGTTCCTAATGGCCAGTGTGTGTGTGCGAGTGTGTGAGTCCTGCCATTTTTTAGGCACCAACTGATGTACACAGGGGCTTGGGGTGAGCAGAAAGGAAGGCGAGCAGACAGCAATTGGTTTTTGTGGAGAACGGGAAAGTAAACTACACATAGGCATAGATAAATACAAGGGCGTAGTTAGAAAGGGATTCCTAAGGGGATCTTAACAAGGCAGGTAACTCTAAGGCAGTCTAAAGTGTGTTTAAAAGTTTGTATATATTGAAAGATTTTTTGCCACTTCTCAAGATTTTTGAGAGTTTCCAAGAGGTAGTCCCATTTTACTTAAATTTTTACAAGACCGGTTTCTTAAACAAGATTTTAGGCTAATGTAAGTTAGTGTGCTTTCATCTCTTTTTCATTCTTTTTTTTTATCTCTCTCTATTTCTTTGACCCTCTCTTCCTCTCCCTCTCTCTTTTTCTTTTACCCTCTCTCTCTCTCTTTTTCTCTCTCCCTCTCTATCTTTCTTTCGCTTTCTTTCATTCTCTCACACACATTGCTTACAATGTGCAAAAGCCATGTCAATCCCTCTCTCTTTCTCTCTCTCTCTCTCTCTCTCTCTCTCTCTCTTTCTCTCTCTCTCTTCTCTCTCTCTTTTTCTTTCTTTCTCCCTCTCTCTTTCTTTTTCTCTCTCTCTCTCCCTCCCATTTTAACGATTTCTGCGTTGACAGCTTATGTGTAATACTAAGAGGCGAACGAGAGAGTTCCTCTTAGAACCTCCGAAAAAGGTTCTCACTATAAGCTCAATTTAGTAGCAAACAAGACACTTTTAGAGGGATTCCAGGTTTTTCTCTCTCAATTACAAAAGAAACTGAAAAAAAAACAGTTTTGCTCCGAGAAAGAACATACTTTTATTTTATTTTTAGACCACCTTTGCTTATAAGTCTAAAGATTTAATTTACTTTAAAAAACCTAGAAATTTCAACCTTATAATTGATTTTTTAACCTGATCCCCCTTAACACCCGCCCCTGTCTGCGCCCCAATCTGTAACTACAGTCGCGTCCCTCCATCTCCCACCGAGCGTTCATCCTTTCAGTACATAACCATTTCGCTTTGGTAAATGCCTCTTTCAGCATTCTTCTTAGCCATTCACGGGCCGAACGCTCTTCCGGTAATTGAAGAGCAGAATTAAACGCAAGACGCTTTCCCAGCTTTCCTCGCTTTTCCAACTCTGCTTGCCTTCCTTACTTCTCTCAATAGTTGATCAACTCGTCGATTTCGGGCCTGAGGTTGTGGTAAAGTCCTGCGGCTGCTAATGAAGTGGCTAGGGTCAGGGATCGGGCATTAAATGTCAGAATTAAGACACCCGGCGAGGAAAAATGTACAGAAATTAATGCAAATAACCGGCAGGTATTTTAATCAAGCGGGGAATCAGGGAATGGGGCACAGGTCCTGTCCTCCTAATACATTTTTTTGCTCTCTCAATTATTTGATATAGAGGCGTACAATAAAAACCCAGTGACGGGGTGTTGGCATTGATGATGGCAACGGTCTGCACTCGACATCCTACACCCTGGACTTGCCCGAAATTAAAGGCTAACCAAGGCGCAGGTCCTGGGGCATGGGAAGAGGCCCTGAAGTAGTCCCCGGCTGTACAAGTGCGCATAATAACCATCAATCAAGCGGGCATAGACAGGTGGACAAGCGGGAAATGTGGAGAAATTTTGGGGGAAGTGGGCACCAGGACCGGCACCGGCACAGACTCAAACAAACACCGCTGACCAGTCGCCAACTTGCAGACACACAGACACACGACAGCGCCAAAAAAAAATAAAAAAAGAAATAAACAAAAAATAAAACGCGAAAATTTCGCATTTCACGAAAAATTTTCGCATTAATTTACCAAAAGGCGTTGGGCCAAAACAAAAAACCAAAAAGAGAACATTTTGACTCTCCTTCTCTGCAGGAAAAAAACACACTGCGCCGCATAAAATGGCAAACAAAAGCAACAAGCCAACAAATTTTTAGAACCATTCAAGTGCCCAAGGGTTGGGCGTGTGTGTGTCTGTCCAAGGAAGGGGTTTGTGGGGTTGTGCCCGCGTTTTTTTGGGGGTAAGCTTTAGATTTGGCCACCAAGTGGAAGTCACAAAAACTGCGAATTTTATGTGTTTTGCGTTTAACGGGAGATTTTTCAGAAGAGCTCTTCATGGAATTGGAGGGGGGGAGTTAATATTAAAGTCAAACAGTTTGCTTGAATTTGTTTAGCTAACTAAATGCGAATGAAAATAGTAGAAAACTATATTAAAAATGTTTAAATAATGAAAATTTCAGACAAAACAAATTAGATGAGCTACAAAGGTTTTAGAATATTTTTTTAAATATTTAAAATTAAATATGTAGGAAAGAAGTGGCTTGTATTTCGGTTTGTACAAGCAGGAAGGACACAACCACCAAGTATAAAATATATAAATGAGTTTTCTATTTGAAGAACTCTTATATATTGAATTACCTCCCTAAGAAATTACATTTTTTTAGTGGTTTTCCATGATTTTCCGACATTAGTCTCTCAAAAGAACCCCTTAATAAATCCAAAGTCTAGCTACTAATGAAATAAACCCCCGCCTTACGAGATAATGCACTTCAATCGCCTCAACAAGAACAATTTGTTATGGCCCAAGGTAAACCAATTGATTGAGTACAAGTCAATGGAAAATGTTGGCATATCAATTAAATTGCCTTTTCTGATAATAATTGCAGGAATGCAGTTCTTGCTGGAAAAGCCTTGGAAAAGTTTCAAAAAGAGCTAAGGAAAAAAGTGCAGGCCGCAAAGTACGCAACAGAAAACACAAAAATTGATCGAAAGGACGCACACACTCGCACACTCAAAGATGATGAAAAGTTGTAAGGCAAAGTAAAGTGAATGTTTTGGCATATGGAAATTAGAAAGTTTTCTCCCGGAGCAACCAAAACCCGATAGCAGCAGCACATGCATGGATTGTGTAATAGACAAACTGCAAATTATTATTGCTATTAAATGCACAGCAAGAAGTTCTTTTCAGGCGAAACTTTTGCTCACTTCTCGGTCCATCATTATAAGGCTGGGCGTCTTAGGGCGGTCTTGGACTAAGGACTCGGGCTGCCGGACTCTGGACTCTGGACTTTAGACTCTGGACTTTGGACTCTGGACTCCTTGGAAGCCGGGGGAGTGCGTAACAAAACCAATCAAGCGGCTGTCCATCGGCCCTGATGGAGATGCTGGCTGGCCAGGCCAAAAACTTTCGCACTGGGAAACTTAATTAGTGTTCAATCAACAATAAACTATAAACACTCTTTTGCTGTGGAACTTGGACTTTTTGCCTGAAAGGTTGCGGTTGCCATGGCTTTTCCCCACACCGGCTTGTGGAAACTCTAAGACGGCCAAGTCAAAGACTGGCAAGACGAAGGGCTGGCTGGCCAAATTATAAGTTATTACTTTTGAGTGCCAGAAGTTCGCTTTCTCTCTCACTATATATTTCTCTTTTCTGCGGAATCAAATTATTTAGTGATGCAACTGCAATTTAATTAATGACTTTGTGGCCAGCTCGGGTGAATTTGATAGAGGGAATGCACGTACACGTTCGGAGAATCCATTAGATTGGAAATATTTTTCCCCCGAATATGGATATTTAATTGGCGAACAGCAAATGCAATTTTCTTTAACAATTAGACCATTTCGATTTCAGTTTTGACAATTTATTTAGTCGAATTTTAGCTAAAACCTCGGACAGAGGCGACCGGCCAACAATTAACAATTTAAGCAGGTGAGAAGCGCTTTCCTCTTAATTCCCAGTGGCCTTTGTTTAATCGAAGGCCAGTGAAAGGCATTTATTCTATTCTTATATCGCTTACAACATTTTCTCATTTAAGAGTCAGGCAAAAACACACACACACACGCTTGATTGGAATACTGAGAACTAATAGCAAAAGGATGCTGTACTGGGAAAGCCTTTGCCACAACATTTTCCATAAAATATACAAAATTATGTAAAAGTTATTAAGTGCACGCAACGAAGAAAAACACACACGCACAACGGCCATACATACACCTGCGCACCTTGAGAGGAAAAACTTTCTAATCACGTGGACATGGCAGCAGCAGCAGCCAAAGTTCTAAGACACTCTCCCCGAGTGTGTGCACACACACATGTATATTTATGTATTTTCCAAGTTTTCTATTTAAAATGTAAACACATGCTTGATTGGAATTGGTATCCAGCCTGAGCGGAGATATTTTAATTGCTATTATTATAAGTTTTCAAAGAAAAAGTCAATTCCGGGTAAAATGGAGAGCAGCCAAGGAGCACTAAACTTTTGGGCCACCTCAAGCTTCTTAAAAATCTATAGTTTGATATGAATAATAATATATAAAATTGGGATTTTTCCTAGACTCCAATTTTACAAATGAAAACTGCTTCGGGGAAAAGAGTAGAGTACGGAATTCTATACTACACAAAATACGTATATTTTTAGTTTTAGGTATAAAAATGTCACGAAGATGAATTCTGTAACATAAAAAATATATTTTTATATATTGTATAATATATTTAAGATGTTAGCTTGCTTTAAGGCCTGCCCTTGACTCACCGAAGTCTGATAGTTATCCATTCTAACATCTTCTAACATGTCTTCCGTCAAAGAACAAGATTTAAGTAATATTTCCATATTCAAAAAACTCAATTATTTTATTCACAAACTAAAAACTTTAAGGACAACAATTTGTACTTATTTTTATTAAATTTATTCAAGTTAGCCTTAAATATTTCCCCAAAAGTAACTATAAATCCCTTTTGATATTCGCCTCTGTATGCTCTGATTCCCTAACCAAATCTCATGAGGATTTCCTATTTTTCACAATTTTTTTCGTACATTTCCCAGGCTTGCTTTTTTTATAAGAATTTTTTTCTAATTTGCCAAGGCAAAGCTCAGCTCTCGCACAGCTCTCAGCGCTCATAACTCACAACACCTGGCGGCCAGGTGAAACGCCAAAAGTGCCGCAAATGAAAAATGCAGGCGGAATTAAATTATAGTCAGTAACGAAACAGCGAAAAAAGGATGTGTGCAAAATGTAGGAGGACGTGAAAGGGGCCAGTGAAAAAAGAAAAGTGCAAACTAAAAAGTTCAAACAGGCGGCGCATAGTTGGATGACTGCGTTGCACCCCCTTGGCAGGACTCCTCCTTTTCACTTGAACGAAATTAAATCTGAGCGGAAGCAAAGCACACAGCGCCCCTCCACACACACACACCCTTTGTACACACACACCCTCCTCCGTGCACACACTCACACCCACCGAGAGTGTCGTAATGATGCAGCAGCTGCGCTTAGATTGCATTAAGTGGGTGGCTGAGGGGCGGAAAAGCTGCAAATGGCAGAGCGCGAGCAAGCAAAAATTTTAATTTCCGCGCAAAAGAAATTAGAAAAACAAAACTGGCAAATGGTTGATGCAGGAGCAAAAAGTTTAAAAAGAATATTCCAGAAGGTAAATATTCGAGGTCCTTCAAAGTAAGAGATATTTTGCTTTAGAGGGAAAATCAAAGGTGGCATTAAAACAAGCATACAAAAAATATATTTATCTGAAATATAAAAAAAATTGCACCTTAAAATATGTTAGAAAATATGCTATTTATATTTCTCAGCAAATTTTCAATTTTTTTTGAGTAATGCAGTATTTATTTGATTTTTGAATTTGTCACTTATTTACTATTTATAATATTTAGAAAAACAAAAGGAGCTAATGAAAAATTGTTTACTGTTAAAAGAAAATCCAAATTGTCATTAATACTTATAAATTTGCTTAAAATATATAACAAAAAAATAACACCCAAACTAAAATCATAAATGCTTAAAAAAGAAAGACGAAAAATAAAAGTAAGCAACTACTAAAATATTCATGTTTAGCTATTAACTTTATTTTTAACCATATTAAAAAACGAAAAATTCAAATCATAATGTGTAATTTGTAAATATAATTGCTTGAAAGTGTGTTAAATTAATATAAAAATATCTTTTTAAAACGAAAAAGTAATATTAAATTTTTAAGTTTGAAATCTTGTAAACTCTTTTACACTTCTTTTAACTAAACGAATTCAATAAAATTACTTTCATTCCCTCTCCACTTACCCCGTTGTCTTTCAAATTGAATTCCAATCCAAAATCCCTTCGTTTTTCTTGACTCTCTCGTTTCATTAAATAAAATACAATTACAAGAATTTCTTGCAAACTTTTGAGTAATCCGAAACTCATTTATTTGCTGCTCTCAAAGCCAAAGTCGAAGGACAAAAAACCTCAACTCAATTATTTTTGTGCAGCATTTATTTTTTCATTCGTTGCTCACTAATTAAAACATCATATGTAATTTCAGCTTTTTTCGTCCTTCGCTTTGCTCCCTCCCCTCGGCGGCATTAAAATTAATTTTCATATATATACAATATATATTTTTATACACTTTTTCCGCTTGTCAAGTCGACAGCTTAGCTCTTACCAAGAACCACTTTTTCTAGTTGCAATTCGAGTTGGCCCAGCCAAACAATATTTGTATTCTTTTTCCCCGGCTCCTCTTATTTTTTTGTTTGTAATAAAAATAATATTTTTACAGCGCTCGTTACCCTAACAATGTCCCACCGCTGTTGAGTCCTTGCCAAAGTTGAAGAGAACGTGTGCGAAAAAAAGGGCATCCCGAGTAAAGCTCAAATAACCCCGCGAACAAGTTAAAAGTTAATGAGACAACATAACTTTTGCGGTCCGCAAATGAGTAGCAAAAAAAAGGGAACTGGAATGGGGCAGGGCTTATATGTATATTCATGCCGGAAAACTCCCGGGACTAAAAGCCAACCTGGCCTACAGCACTTGTAATCAAAGTACCTTCTCGTGTGGCAGGCACAAAATTAGACAATTGAAAAAAAAAACTAGGAAAATTATTAGTGAAAGAGGGAAGGAAATGGGACAGGTCTCTGGGGTACCCATTGATAGGTATTTTATTAAAAAAATATAAATAATTGAATTAGAAGCATATTTTATGGCACAAAGTGAGCCTAAACTTAAGTAAGGCCAAGGAATTTGTTTAAGATTTTGTAAACGGTTTTAACTTATTTCTTTGGTATAAAAACTACTCTTCAACGAATTTTTATGGTTTTCACTCAATGTTCAATGTTCTTTATATATATGTATACAGCTTCTACAAAAGTATATCCACCTCGAAAATACCCAAATCATATCCTGTAATCAGCAAACAGGGTTAAATTAGTGACGAAAAAATCCCTTGCCAGCCCGCAGGGGAACTACTGGCACTTGCCAACTTGTGTCTTACGTCGTGTTAACATTACAAAATTTATACCATCAGCCAGCGCAGTCCGACACCTCCAGACTCCAGTCAGAGCTGTCTCGCACGTCCCTTATCCTTTGGCGAGCATCAGCCATTAATCAGGACGAGTTCCAGGACTCAACCTCCTCAGCAGTCACATCCTCATCCACATCCGCATCCGCATCCGCATAGTTGTCCGTCAAGTGGTGCACGCTTATCACTTGCTCCATTGAACGCTCGCCGCGGCGTCTGCTGGCATAAATATCACTTAAATCAGTTGACTTAGCCGGCGCGAGGATATATGTATATATATGTAGCCAGACAGTCAGACAGACAGCCAGCTGGCCAGGACATATCAACTTGTAATTGTGACAATTGCTGTCAACAGAGCGCTGAGCCAAGAGGAGAGTGGCGCGGAAAGATGCTGCAGGAAACCGGAAGCCAGATAAGGACTGCTTAGCCAGGACCCTTTTTTTCAACTGCATCCCACCATCGCAGCAGTTTCGTTTTTTTTCTTGTTTCACGCTGACAATTTTTTGACAAAATAAGATAAATGACTTTTTTCTTTTTTATGGGGAAAAGGTTAGAAGATCGCTTGGGAGCAAGAGGCAGCGTAATGCATAGGAGAGCTCTGAAAATGTTCTCAAAAGAGTTTTCTAGAGTCTAAACTTTGTAGAAATACTTTTCTTCATTTATTTCTAAAAGCAAATTAATTTAATTTTGTTAAATATTCTTAAATTTGACTAGAAAACCCTTCACAGAATACCAAACCCCACCATTTGCTGGGCAAAACGCGTCAACAATAAATTCGCGATTTCACTCAGTTTGTTGACTCCTTCCGCTCTTTCCGGGCCTTGGCTTGGCCTGGCTTCTTTTCCTCCACCCAGGGGATCCCTAGAGCTGCCACCATCTCTGCTCAATGGTTAGGACTCCTCTGCGTTCTTTTTTTGTGCTATGTGGACCATTGACTAAGCCAAACAAAGTCTGATGCTCGAATTTATTATGCTCACTCCAAATGCCGGCTGGACTCGCTGGTTTTTTGCGTTTCTCTTTTTGGGTTTTGTCTTTGTTTTTTTTGTGCTCATGTGCTCTCGCCTTTTTTAATTCAATTTATTTTTGGATTTATACGTATTTATGCACATGGGATTCATTTCCGCTTACGGTTTTCTAACTTTTTCGCGAACGTTGAGGTAAAAAAATCCAACTTTTTTGCACGCGGCCGCGCGTTTTAATGAAAATTGATGCAGCAAAAGTGCGCAAAGGTTATTGGCGTGCCTAAATTAATGTCCTGGATATCAGGGATATCGGCGGCACTTGGAAGTATGGTGGGGGAGGCTGCGGCTTGGGTGACCCTGAAGCAAAATTCGGGATCTCTGCAGCATTGTGTTCAATAAAATTTTGACATTTCTTAATTGAATTCCGCTGCACGAAAGTTTTTGAGCGATGGCGAACTCGAACAAAAGCCAACAAACCAAAAATCAAATTACAACAAAAGTCAGGCGAGGCAATGAAATTTTCACCGCAGCCCACGGACAGGCACATATACCTTACTGTATTTATGCACAGGAAAAAAAGAAGGTTGTACTATTATGTATTTTAAATAGCAAAGAAGGTTGTATTGTAATTTTATATATTTTAAATGATAAAGGAGTTAAAGAAAAAGTCTTTCAAATTATTTGCACACAATACCTTTAAGGGAATCTTTCTAAAGAAGCATGTAATCCTTTCTAGACTTATATCCTTCGATTCCTTGTTTCTTCAAGTGGACACGTACCTGATCAGCACATGGGCAAAATTGTATAACTTCATTAAATAATTGCGCGACCTGAAATGCAGCGCAAGGACCTGGGAGCAGCGTTGTCCTGGCCAAAACTTTGCGAAGGCATCGCTAACTGGCAAAAGACAGACGGACCACCGGCAGGTAAGAAGCCAACTTACAACCTGCAACTCCGCCAGGAACAAGCCACCTCAGGACTCCTCCTTACATCTCTCTCTCTCTCTCCAGCCAATGTCCTGTTTTAGTTCGTTTTTGTTCTGGTCTGTTTTGGGTTTTTGCTCGGGCATGTGTTGCAAATGCTCAAATATTGAATTTTGCGATTTTCCATCGAACAATTTTCGAGCTGTGTCCGTGCTGGCCAGCCTTCGGGGGTAAATGAGGTGGGGTTTGCCATACTTGTAGTCAATTAGGAAAAATATCCAACGATATTTGAGTAGCTGTTCAGGAAATAGTTTGGCACTAATGCAGGGGTGAAAAATGGGATGGAGATGGAGAAGGGTACTTCTAAGGATATTCAGGGGCTTTGAAATGAATACAATGATATGTAATACATTCTTTATTTAAAATAATTACTTATATTTAAATGAAAGCTAGGATTTTAAACAAAAACCAGAAAGGAAACTTCCTTTGGAAAGGTGAATGTATTGATGGATACCTTTCTAAATTGACTCAGCTGTTAATGCTGTAACTGCTTTGCATACTTCTTATTATATTATAATTATAATTATAATAAATCCCATTCCTAGCTAGTTTTTCTAATAAATCTTCCTAATTAAGCTCCACTCTTATTTATTTAATCACTGCAACACCTTAACATTCGAAAAAACAATTAAAAGCGAAAAGTTCATTAAGTGCACATTGAAAAAAACCACTCACACCCCCAGTATCGCCACCGTTATGCATATGTAAAGTAGCAATTTTATCATCAATGCAATAATTTACAAATTATCAACAGTTGCAGCCCCAGCTCTCGGCCCCTCTTCCCCTCTGGGCTCATTTGCAGTAATTTTCAATAAATACCAGCCAGGAGCTATCAACTGTCTGCCATCGTTCGGTGGAGGGATTTAGGGAGTTCGGGCCGGCCACACCACAGAGGCCATAATGCGTGGCAATAATTTTAATTTTAATTGGCTTATTTTATATTTCAATTAAGTGCGAGTTGCCCGAAACCAAAAACCAAAACGGCAAACCAAACGAGTTGACAAGGTGTGAAAATATGGAAAATATTTGAAATGAAAATTGCACATCGATATGTGCGTGTGTCCAAGTGTGTGTTGTGGTGGTGTGGATGTTCATGCAAGTGCGTGTTTGCAGTGCTCATTAGTTCACATGAACACGCACACTCATGGCCATGTTTTCCCGCGGTTTCACACGGCGTATGCGTGATTTTATAAGAGGGTTTGGGGTACTGAATATTTGCAGTAAATATTCCCAAAGGATATTTAAATTACTGAAGATTTAATAAGGCAGAAATATGCCATAAATTGTAGTTTATGAAACTTTTCGTTTTATATATTAATTAAGTGATTAATAAATTATGAAAATATATAACAATTAAAATATTTGTTTGGAACAAAAAAAGTTTTAAAATTCCGCGGTTTTACACGGCGTATACGTGATGTCATGATAATGTTTGGGGTACTGAATATTTGTAATGGAAATTCCCAAAGAATATTTAAATTATTGAAGTAAGAAGGAAATAAACCCTAAATTATAGTTTTTGAAACTGAAATGAATATAATATTTAATTGATTAATAAATTATAAACATTAAAAGCACTTAAAAAATATTTCAAAGAATAAAATACACCTTTAAATATAAAACCTTTCATTTACCCACTTTATGCTTATTTCCTGGACATTGTACCTGCTTGTCCTTCATTGTCCTTTGTAAACATGTTGACTAAACAACCCGCGTTGGGTTCTCACCCCCTCTGACGCCACACGCACCCTTCTGAACCATAAATGTCACGACAACAGCAACAATAGCTTAATTTATAATTAAATTAATTGTTGTAATTACTTCATTAGCGCTCACCTTGGTGGCTTCATTAGTGGCCATTCCGTAGCTATTAGGGGGCGTGCGGTGGGGCCGGGACAGGACTATTGTTATGTCCCACGTAAATGACAGTCGAAAAAGGCGACACCACGAATTACACAATTAGGCGACATTAACATTTAATGCGTTATGTTTACCGTTTCATTTAACTGTTTGTCTCGTCCTTCCTTCGCTGCCATTTACCTTGACTATAGTCTCTCCTTCCTTGCTCTACAAAGTTCAGGTATATCTGCTTATGGCCCACAGGACACGCAGGTCATAAGCTACGTAATCGATTGTTAGCTAATAGAAAATTAGTCGCTGGGGGACATTACGATATTTTTACACCGCTATTTTTCTGGGTTAATGAATGTCGTAAAGTGTTATGAGTGATGGGAGGGAAGGGTTACTTTTCTAATTATGTGTAATTAACTTTCGTTTGAGGTGCACAAAAAATAGATAGTAAATGGTTAGATGGGAATTTTTTGGGTATATTTAGAAGGTTTCTCTGAAGAACTGGAATGCATAAGTGTATATCTGATACGAAAATAGTAATTAGTAACCTTAATATATATAAAACTGTGGACAGAAGACAATTAACTGAAGTTTGCAATGGATACTGGTGAATAAGAGGGACTGTCTATCTATATATATATTTATCAATCTATCTATCTATCTATCCATCTCTTTATCTACATATCTATATATCTATCTACCTATATATCTATATATTTATCTATCTGTCTATCTATCTTTCCTATCCTTTTATCCTTTTTATCTACCTATGTATCTATCTATCTATCTATCTATATATCTAAAAATCTATATATTTATCTATCTATTTACCTATCTATCTAAATATCTATCCCTCTATTTATTTTTTATATCTATCTATCTATCCATCTATCCATCTATCTATCTATCTATCTATCTATCTATCTATCTATCTATCTATCTATCTATATATCTATCTATCTATCTATATATCTATCTATCTATCTATATATTTATTTATATATATATTTAAATGTCTATCTTTCATTCTATCTATCTATCTATCTATCTATCTATCCATCTATCTAACAATCTGTCTATGCATCTATCTATTTATCCATCTATCTATCTATCTATCTATCTATCTATCGATCTATCTATCTATCTATCTATCTATCTATCTATCTATCGATCTATCTATCTATCTATCTATCTATCTATCTATCTATCGATCTATCTATCTATCTATCTATCTATCTATCTATCTATCTATCTATCTATCTATCTATCTATCTATCTATCTATCTATCAATCTATCTATCTATCTATCATCAACCAATTATCAATCTATATATTTATCGATCTATCTATCTTTCTATTTATTCTTCCATCTATCTGTATATCTATCTATTTATCTTTATCTGTCTATCTACCTATGTATCTTTTTATCTACCCATCTTGTATATCTATCTATCTATTCATTTGTCTTTATATTTTTCTACCTATGTAAATATATCTCTCTATCTGCATTACCTTCTATTTTACTATATTTTTATCGTTTTATCTATCCATCACTCTATCCGTCTATTTATCTATCTATCTATTTTTATGATTTTAAGTATGGCGTTAAAAATTCCCACTATAGGTTGCCAATCTCTCTACATCTATATAAATACCTTCAAAAATGTAAACAATATTATTTATTCCGAAACATGTTCCTGTTTATATACTCTTTATATACGCTCTTCAATACCTGTTTATTTGAATATTTATTTTAATAATTTATATATCAACATAAATCTTCCAGTCAAAGAGCATGAAAACTCCGTTAATCCTAATAAAACTAGACATTTAGAAGTGAGATCTAACTTCAAGTAACATTTTCCCAAAAGCTCCAAATCTCGTTAAAAAGAATTTGATCGATGAATTAAACTAAATGCTCTGCCCCTGCAACACATATTGACTAATCGAATTGGTTGAATCGCTGGCACTTTTCCTCCCTCCCCCCCTGCATTCATTCATCAAACATTTACAAACATGGACCATTCAATTAAAATTTGTTGACCATATTAACTAAAACGTCAATCGCCAGTAAGAAAAAAACCAGTTTTTCCAACCCAGAAGAGGGGGAGGGGACCCTGACTCGTTTTCCTCGCTCAGTTTTCGCTGCTGCGGCATCTCTTGGGAAAAACTGAACGAAGCCAAGAGAGAGAGAGAGAGAGAGAGCGCGGCATTTAAGAGTGCAGAGCACGTGGTTTCCGCTGGAAAAGAAATAAAAACTGTGCCGCGCAAAAGAGAGCTTAGCTAGAGGAGAGAGGAGAGGGGAAAAGCGGGCATCAAGAGAGAGAGAGAGCAAACGCGAGAGAATTTTTCTTTTCCCCAAGTGTGTGTTTTCTTTCTGTTGCTTTTGCCGCACAATTCGTAAACAAATTCTGCGATTGGCCGAGCCAGTTGCTGGGGGAAATCGCTCTTGCCCTCGCCTGCACTTGTATGGGTGTACGTAGATGTATAGCTGTATTAGTGTCCCAGTGTGTGTGTAGTTTTTTGCGCCACGTTTTCCTCTTATTAACGCGTTTTTGTGATTGGGTTTGGGTGCTGCAGCGCCGCTTTTCCTGTGTGTGTGTGTGTGTGCTTGTGGAAAATTGCCTATGCGCCAGCCCCAAACTATGCGAAATGAGTGTAATGAGAGAATGCGAGAAAGAGAGAGAGCAGTCCTCCTCTATCTGCATCCCACTTGCACATTACACATACGCCGCGTTATCTATGTATGAAATATCTTCTCTTTTGCCTTAGTTTTCCCCCCATTTTTTGCTGTTGGCTTTTCTAACTGCGTTGCCGTTGGCCAAAGTTGAGGCTGGAAAATCCAAAACAAAAAAAGGGAGGGGAGACAAATGCCGGCCGCCGCTCTGTTAATGTTTTTTGCGTGTTTATGTTAATCGGCGACGCTGGCAGCTTAGAAAAAACGCACACCCCTCCCCAACGCCACCCATCTAGTCCTATATACCTAGTCTATGTATATGCATATATCCTGGTTCTGTAGGTGCGTTGTTTACTTTTCCTTTTTTTTCTTTGCATTTACTGGGCACAGAATTTTCGTGGCTTGCTCTTTTTCTATTCCTTTTCCTTTTCCTACGGCGACGCCGACTGCACGAAAAAAAAGTGTAGTTGCCAGGGCCGGTTTTTTAATTGCAATTTTTCATTAATTAAAATTTGCTTAGTTTGCATTTGAAAAGAGTTGTTGTTGTTGTTGTTGTTACTGTTGCTGGTGTGGGGGCTGGGAAAACGGAAATTTGTATGGATTTATTGTGATTGAAGGTGCAGCAAATTGAAATGTGTTTCCCGTTTTCCCTCCATCTGAGTGAATTCAACGGGGGGACAGAGCTAGTAGAGAGATAGCCTTTGATGGATGCACCGATTCGGCCGGATTATAGACCAGGAAACAGCAATTACTGTTCAACGATTGCAAGGCTTAAACTAGTCAAAGAACTCGATGGCATTTGGTAATCAATTGCAGCCGGAATATGTTGAAACTAAAAACAAAAGTTAAACAACAAAAAATTATAGAATATTAAGTGAACCGGAAACCCTATATGGAAATATTTGTATGTTTTCCAAGAGAGATAAATAATGGTTGTTTAACAAAAATGCCTTTTAGGCCAAGCAATAGTTTTCATTAAATAAATTCCTTAATAAAAAAACATATTTTCATACTATTTTTTTAACAAACATGTTTTAATCTATGATAATGATTAGAATAATTAAACCAATCTTCCACTAAATTAAATCTTAATTAAGTTTTAATACTAAATTAAGGTTACTTTGTAGGTCACTTTGTAGTGCAAGGAGGATCTTCAAATCAGAATAAAATATCCGGCTTATGCGATAAATAATGACATAGTTTACAGATATTTTATATTTCAAAAACAAATATTTAAATATTGTAAAAATATTAGGATATTTTCTTCTGTAAATACTTAATGATAATCTTAAGCTAAAGCCTGTTGCTTGCAGATAACATTGAATTACAATATGACTCTCTCTTCAGATTATAATAATACAGCTTTGAAACCCATATCTCAAATTAAAATGTAAATTTTTAATATAATATATTAAATTTATAATGTAATGTAAATTTAAATTTGCAAGTAATATTCCAAGAAATATTTTTAGTTGAAAGCTGAAGTAACGTTAATGAAGAAGAATATATATTTTTCAAACAATTTTAGACTATTTATCCCTCTTGAATATTATATCTTTCTACCTTTTAATTGTTTCGTTGAAATAACTTTAAAGTTAAATCTTATGAGTCTATAATCATTAGATCATCTTTAATATAATTAACAACTTTTAAGCTTACCTTTTCACAAAATTATTGTAATAATTAAGCAACTTTTCAACTTCCTCTCTATTGACCTCCTCTCTAGTTACCCAATACCATTTCCCTTGTGCAGGTTTTCTATCCTTTAACCCTTTATGCCATTCAATCTGCCCACTAATTTGCTTGTGTGTGTGTGTGTGTTTTGTGTGGGTCTTTTTTAGGCCTAGTTCCCGTTACCGGCCAACGGCAATTAATGATATGGCCACAGAGTCACAGCCACATCAAATGACATGTCCTGGGAAAATGCACTCCAACTAGCGGAAAGAGAGACATAGACTCACACACACACATCCGTATACATATAGGGAGGAGGTACAGGGACTAGTCCCAACCCCATGCCCATCCGCACTCGTCAGCCAACCAATGCAGGAAAACGCATTTTCCCCAACGAAAAGTCAAAAAGTGCGTAGCGCAGCCCACCCACCAATACACACACAGCGAGCCGTGGAAGAGGGAATGCGATTGGTGGAAAGCCAAAAGGACCTGCAAAAAAGGCTCTAACACATAAACTGGCCCAGGGCGGAAGAGGGGGGCTGGGGTGTCCTGCCGGCGACCGCAACAATACAAAAGTCAAATTAGTGGAAAATGCAAATGCACGACAAAAAACATATACATGGCAAAAGAAAATCACAAAAAAAAAAGAGTGCGCTTAAAAACGTGCGCAAAAAATGTGTGACACTAGAAAATATAGACATTGGATCGGTATGTACATGGGCGGTGGAAATTAGTGTGTCTATGTGTGTGTGTGTGTGTGTATAGGGGCGGCAAAAGTGTTGCACCGAAAAAAGGAGCATTTTCCTGGCCATATTATAATTACACAGCTCGGGGCGTCCAGTGACAAAACTGCTGCATGCTTTTAGGCGCTGTTTTTTAGGTGCCCTGCCCGTGTGTGTCGTGTGTGTGTTTGTGTGTGTAAGTTGATACAATATTTTAGCGTAAAGTCAATTTTTGATAGACAGATTGCTTGATTTTCATCGACATTTAGCCGCACCTTGTCAGCCATTAAGGCGTGGTTTTGTCTTTTGTTTTTTTACCGATTTCCCTAATTGATTTTTTAGTCGCTTTTTTTGAAGGATGGCTCGCGGGGCGGTTCAAGGGGCAGTTCTGTATGGAAATTACGTTTTTTCTCTGGCGGCTGTCTATTGTATTTTTAGCCATTTAAGTTTTTCATAACAAAAATTTTCAGGCATCCAATTTAAAGGTAAATATACACGTAGTAATGTATAAGCTTGTTTGTGTTGATTTTATAATTGTAATTATGTATTTTTATCGGGTTTAAATCGGAAATATCGGAATATATATAACAAATATAAAGGAAGTATCTGTAAATGTAACTTAAAGTAATTTATAAAATTAACTTAAGTTAAATAATTTTCATTAGCATATTTTTAATGAAAATATACAGGTTTTATAATTATTATTTTGGGGTATATATCGGAATGTAATCGAAAAAAATAAAAGAAAGTACCACGAAGTACTCTTAAGGTAATTTAAAAAAAAACATTAGTTCTAATTTAAAAACTTTTTTGGAATTATTATATAAAAATTATAATCACTTTACCTTCTAAACAAATGCCTTATTCTCTACTTTACATTTCATCTTTAATTTACAATCACTTTTCGCATTAAATATTTTCCCTGAAAAAAATAGGCCCATCTTATATGATAAGCATTGTTCCTGTTTTCTGGCCTATCTTATCTAATAAATGGACACAAAATTCACTTTTTAATCTGTTTAAACAGATCTGCGTACGTTGACGCCTCCTTTATTTATTTCCTCGGCTATTTGTCTTTTAATTAGAACTCTTTATTCTCCAAAATGTTTATTTACTTTCGACTTATCGCGCACAGCTGGCGGATAAACCTCTGCGATGGGGGCGGAAAAAGCGGAATATAACTCCACAGTCGTGGCTCACGGAATGCATTTGGAGTTATCAGCAAAAGGCCAAGCCAGCATTAGCCAAGTTCAAAGCCGATATCGTGTGCATTTGACAAGGTCATCCCCGAGTTGTATTTGTTTATTTGCACAACTGCAGACCAGGGGGGAGGCGAAATCATGTACCAACGGGGCGTATACGTAATGGCAACTACCAACTGTTTTATCATGGGCTGGAGCGCGGCCTTTTAATTTGTTTTTTCTTTTTTTTTTAATTAGCTTTGGCTTTAGCTTTAGCTCTAGTTGTCTTACCTGATATTAGGTGTGGGTGGTACTATCGTGTTAGCCCAGTTGAGTGCTGGCTTCGCAGGCGAAAAGGTCTGGCCAAAAGTGAAAATGCTTAACCGCTGTCTAATCTTATTCCTGTTGCTGGCACCTGCCGCTCTGGCGGCCTACTTCGACGGCTGTGATAACACCTACAACTTGCAACCGGGAACCACCTACGTGGAGTCGCCGTACTACCCTAGGAATTATCCTGCAGGCACGTCCTGCCGGTACAAGTTCATCGCTCCCCAGGACTACTACATTCAAGTGCAGTGCAACGTCGCCCTGCCCTCGGTATGATTTATATTTCAAGTAATGGAAGTAAAGCCTCAAGGTTTTTCTTTTTTACCATAATCTTCCAGAATAATGGTGCCTGTACCACGGACAACTTCTGGCTGGACTCGGAGGGAGATCTTCTGATGCGCGGCGCCGAGAATTTCTGCGGCTCGGGGTCCTTTTCGCGAGAGTCCCTGTTCAGGGAATTGGTTTTCGCTTACATTTCCACCGGCACACAGGGGGGCAACTTCAAGTGTACCTTGACCACCACCAAGCAGAACTGCAATTGCGGCTGGTCGGCCACTCAGCGGATAGCCAATGGCGAAATGGCGGGGGCCAACGAGTTTCCCAGCATGGTGGCTCTAAAGGATGTGACCAGGCCCCGCGAGAAGTCCTTTTGCGGAGGAACCATAGGTGGGTAAAGTATTTAGTGAACCTTTAGGGGGTATAGTAATAATTAATTTTATAATTGTGTTATAATCTATACAATCTATATTCCATTTTACAGTGGCTCATCGTTATATAGTGACGGCTGCTCATTGTATTTATCATGTATCACAAGCCACAAATATTGTTGCCATTGCGGGAACCAACAATCTGGACAGTCGTAAGTTTATTTTTGATTTTATCAACACAGAAGTTACACATTATCTCATCTTGATATGATAAGTAATCCCCTTAATATATGCTTCTATAGCTTCCAGCTCCAGGTACTACCAGCAGTATAACATCCAACAGGTGATTATCCATGAGAACTATACTCCGGATGACAAGAACGATATCGCCCTCTTGGTAACTGCCTCGAATATTATGTGGTCCCGTGGCGTGGGTCCTGCCTGTCTGCCGCCTGTGGGAACGTGAGTGAACCTCCTAAAATGAATAATCAAAATTCAAATTGATATTCTATATTTCCTTTTAGAACCCAAACATTTTCCTACGACACTGTGGATGTGATTGGCTACGGAACAATCTACTTTTCGGGACCCGTGTCCAATGGCCTGCAGAAGATCAACCTGATGGTGGTGAACAATCAGGATTGTCAGACGGAATACTCCGACGTGAATATATACAACAGCCAGATGTGCACCTACGATTACTCTGGCAATGGCCGGGACTCCTGTCAGTACGACTCCGGCGGTCCAGTTATCCTGCGCAAGGCCAGGCAGTTCCTGGTGGGAATCGTAAGCTTTGGCAAGAGTTGCGCGGCATCTGCGTATCCCATGGGCGTTAATACCAGGGTTACATCTTTTGTTAGTTGGATCCGCCAGAATATCGGGAACTCGAATTGTGTGGTGAGCTTGTAAATGGAAATAAATTGAATTTGATTCGGATTTGATTGGAAAATATGAACGAATGAGAGTTTTATTAGAAAGGGAATGGTGGTTTTAGTTTGTATCCTTACAAAATGCATTTTTAAGTGCATTAAAATGTAAAAAACAAGAGCACCCACCTCACCTTGACTTTATTACCCACTTCAGCTTTATTTAATATTTGTTAACTCCAAATATTTGAAATACATACAGTTCTCTCTTATCTCAGGAATAAATTCTTATTTAAACTGCAGACAAGCTTTAAGAACTTTCATTTCGCAGAGTTGTCTTCCATCATGTATGGTCTACATTTTCCGGTGTTTCTTCTGCTTTCATCCCTCAGTTTAGTTCTTGGCCAGCAACAGTGCACTAGGCACTATGACTTACAGCCTAATCGAGTGATTAATATAAGCAGTGCCAATTATCCTTTGGCCTTGCCCAGTGGCAGTAACTGCCGGTTCCGTTTGAAGGCGCCCAGGAATCATGTCATCCATTTAAATTGTCGCTTTGAAGTGGTGAGTAAGAGAATTTTAAATCATTTCTATTAGGTTTTAGCTTTCCTTTCTAATAAATTTAATGCCAAAATTATCCTTAGTTCCCCGACACCTGTGGCTCCGAGTTCCTGTTCATCTCCCGCGATGGCGACCTGCAGTTTCGCGATGGCGAACGCTACTGTCGCATGGGACAGATTACCAGGATCTCGAACTACCAGAGCCTGGCCTTTGCTTATTACTCCAGCAGCCCGGCCACTCAGCAGAGATCCAGGCTCAGCTGCCAGGCGGTGGCTCGTCCTGCGCCCTGCGACTGCGGTTGGTCCTTGCCCGATCGCATTGCCAACGGCGTGGAGGCGGCCAAGCATGAGTTTCCCTCAATGGTGGGCCTGCGGGACTTGACCTCCAATTTACCCATTTTCTGTGGAGGCAGCATTGTGACTGAGCGCTTCATAGTGACCGCTGCCCACTGTACCGCCCGGCAGCCGGTGGCCAGTCGCCTTTTGGCGCTTGTAGGAGAGCATGATCTAAGTAGGGGTAAGGGCATAAACTCTTAAGATTTATCTCAGTAAAAAGCAACCCTTTACTCTCCCTCAACAGCCACCGAATCCATTTATGCCGCCCAACATCGCATTCAGAGTATTTTCAACCATCCTGGCTACAGGGAAACCGCCACGGGAGCTAACATCAATGACATAGCCCTGCTCTACACCGTGACTCCCATAGAGTGGTCAAGGGGAGTGGCGCCCATTTGTCTGCCAGTGCGCCAAGCGTAAGAAATATTTTAAATTTTTAAATAACAATCTTACTTAGTATAAAATCACATTCTGTTAGAGATAACAACTTCAACTACCAGAATGTGGAGATTATGGGCTGGGGCACCCTGGGCTTTGCTGCCTCCAAGTCGAATACCCTGCAAAAGGCCACACTGCTGACCATGGATAATGCCGTGTGCCGCACCCAGTTCAACTCCAGCATCTCCCCCAACCACCTGTGCACCTATGATTCCCGGGGCAGGGGCCAGGACTCGTGTCAGTATGACTCCGGTGGCCCGGTGATCGTAAGGCAGCGCGATCGAATGTTCCAGCTGGGAGTGATCAGTTTCGGTAGGATCTGCGGTCAGCCCTTTGGGATTGGGGTCAACACCAGGATCACTTCGCATCTCAACTGGATGTGGCGCTATGTGGGAGGAGGGGTGTGTGTGAGATAAAAAGGAGCTCTGGTTGATGTCTATATAAACACACACTGAGGGGAATAAGGTTAACCAAAAGAAAGTTGTTTTCATTAAATAAGGATTATTGGTTATAAAAAAAATAAATTAGAAAAATAAAATAAAAAGGAATCGTAATGTCCTATATTTATTATGGTTGTTAAATGCTTTACATGACTTGATGACATATATTTAATACCATGTCACATTTCAACTTCATCTCGAGATGTTTGTTATCAAAAAAACATAAAATCCTTTACCATATTTAAACCAATTATTGCTATTATTAGTTGAAACACAATAAATTACAATACCTTTTCCTGATTTCAACTTACATTTCTTTGCCTGCAACACACATATAATCTTTGGGTATGTTTGCGCATAACTATCCTTAGAGCAAGCTCCTTGCAGTTGCCGCTGGCATTTGTCGTCGTTGTCTTGAGTTTGGCAAAGTGTTGACAAAGGCCTTAATTTGCATTTAAATTAAAAAGCAGTGACATGCTTCTGCCTACATTTAAACAACGCAGCATCTCAGCTTTCCCCCACTAACCCAATCATACCCCGCTGGCCATCAAGCACCGCCAGGCATAGTTCTTTGTACGCAATAAAGTTTTATCAAGTACTCTATAGCAAAATGGGTTATACTATTATTTGGAACTACTTTGAATTGAAAATGCTAAATTAAATTAATTATATTGGGTCTAAGCTTAAAAATAAAATATAGAAAGTAAGTAATATATAAAATAATCTAAAAACGAAAGATATACAAATGGGAGAGAGGAAATATGAAGCACTCCAAGAGTACAGGTAAAAACTTACCCTTTCGGGAAAAATTTAACTATCTAGAAGTTCTTGCTGCTTGTTCATTGCAGGCAAAGTTTAAAAGAGAACCAAGAAAAAGAAAAGCCAGAAAAGATACAAAAAAATAGATATTTACTAAAAAAGCCGTCACCAGGGAACCCCTTCTATCTAGCTCTGTTAGTAGGTACCTTTTGGTATTTAAAATTATTCTTCTTATTTTTTTATGATTTAATTCAAGTTCCATATTTTCGCTCTCTCTCTCGATTCAATCAAAAAAGCATCCGAAATGCGGCCTTAACCCAGTTAAATTCCCTTTCTTAGTTCGGCATTTATTGTAAAATTGTTGTAATTGTGCACTAACTCAATTTCATGTCTCGCAGTTGTTGTTCTTTGCATTTGGAAATTGCGTTAAACTCGGCCCAGGAAGGACGACCTCTACCCCACCCCGCTGCCCCCCTCAAGTTGATGTAAAATTAATAAATGTTCATGTGACGATGGCAAATTGTGTTTTTGCTTTATGATTTTTCAGGCTGGCTTTCTTGTTTAATTTGCCCGAAAGTCTCTGGCTCAATCAAATTGAATTCCTTGTGGCTATAAATAAATTATGTTATTTGTAAGGCATATTTTTCCAAGTCTATCCAGGAAATAAAAACTAAATTTAGGGCTTAGCAAGCCGAGTCCCAACTGTCACTTGCCTTGTTATACGTTATAACGACTTGTCTCCGCTTTTCACTTTCAAAATTGTTGTATTGTTAAACAGACCTCCCCGAATCCGAGACCTATTTGGAAAAATTACAAATTTTTATTTTTTTTGTAGATCCGCTTGGCGTTCTACAATTGTTTCGGCCAAAACAAAAATCATAGTAAAATCGTAGTCGCGTAATCAAAACTTTTTTTTGTTTTGAGGAAAACCTATTCTAAGTCGAAAGCAAGATGCCAATACTATCGAGAAACCTCCAAGTGATGCACCAAATACGGGTGCTGGGCACCAGGACACGCCTGGAGCGGGGCCAGCACACATACAAGTCGGTCCTGAAGGCGGGGTCCTGGTACAAGGATGGTCCAGCTCGCGAAGACAATTTAGCCGCCGTCCAAATCCACCAGCAGAAGCAGCCCAATCGCACTTCGAGCAACCGACCTGTCTCGCTGGTGGATTTGGGCTCGTTCCGGCCTGTGACCAAGCGGGACCAGAGCCATGGCCCAGCACGGCCCAACCGCAACACTATGGCGGCCGCCCGGAACGCCAGCAGGGGGACCGCAGAATGGATGGATCGCAGAATGGGTTACAGGAATCACAGGCACGAGGACCGCGACAACCAGGACGAGGCTTATCCTGAAGCCCAGTCAAGAAGCCCACAGCAAGAGCTGAAGACGGAGCGCAGAGGTCGCGGGCCAGAGATGATTATGGACGAGGAGCAAGAGCTGCGCACCGTCAGGGAGGCGGTCTTCGGGACGCCGGAAGAAAGCGAAGAGGATGAGCGGTTGCGTGCCCAGGCCGAGGCCGACCTGCTGGCGCGAGTCGCTGCCCAGAAGGTCGTCGAGCAGCAAAAGCCGACCCTTTCGAGGAAGGTCATCCAGCCGTACAACTCTTACCGGAACCACCGGACCCGGTGGGCAGAGTTTCGTCACGGCATGATCTACGGGCGCAGCTCCTTCTAGATAGCACCTCCGTACCCACATGGCGCCGATTCCAAATCCCAAAGTACACATCACATTGCTCCCCTGCTTTCCGGGAAACATGGATAGAAATATTTCGACTGAGTTTTCAAAGTTTTTAAAAGTTCAAGCCAAGAAGAGTGATCAGTTCAAAAACCTGTATAGTGCTTTACTTTGCTTTATCCAAAATCGTTCAAACTGACTGTATTAACCGAATATAATTACCAACATTTAATAGCAATAAAAAAAGAGTAAAAAACCTAAGAAGTAACAGTGTCCTTGTTTTGTTCTTCGAAACTAAGTAACTCTATTTAGCATTAATATCATCCTGTTAAATTGAATATTTATAAAATATAGTTCTTATTCAGGTTTGATTGGCAGATTTTTCACCTACATTTACTTAAAGAAATATATCTTTATCGATATGATGCTGTCGATATGATGTAGACTTTATATAGCGCTGCAATAAATGTGAGATAAATCGATAATCTCCTCTCTTATATCGATAAAATTTAATTAAAAAGAGATGTACATTTAACAGCAGTTTTTTAATATTTTTCTGTAACATTTTTATTTTAAAGATATATTTCGATATTTTTACGTATATCCACCAAATGTAATCAAAAAAGAGATAAAATCGAAAGGAAATGTTTTGATTTTTCCATTTATAACGTTATTTAAAGATATATTTCCATTAAATTTTCGATAAATCAAAGTATACGCTGTTATCGATTTACATTTTTATTTATATATCATATAGATATATAGATATCATATGATAAAATAACGCGATAGGTTATCTAAATATAATACAGATATCAATCATAGTTTATCTAGATATTATAAAGATATCATATAAAGATAAACTATCACATCAAACATTGTATTACGATATATTTACGATACATCCGATACATCTGATACGAAAATTTCACGCACAGAAATCGTGAGTTGGTAGTTCATTTTAATTTGGAAAAAGTAATGCAAAATTATTTAAAATTATTACAATTATTTTATAATTTAATATACTTTTCTATAAATTAATCATTTTTTTTAAACAAAAAAGACTGAAACGCAGTCACCTTTCCAAAAACAAACAATTCCATTCCAACCTTAAAATTCAAAATTCATTTATTTATTTTTATAATTCAGACATGAGCCGCTTTCTTAACGGCTTTTTGGGCAGGGGGCTGATGCTGGCTCGGTCATACACAACACGCCCAGCGGTCAGCCAGCAGTTGGACTTTGTGCATCCGGAGAAGCGTCGCACCTTCCCCATCGTCTACTTCAACAAATACGAGGTGCCGCAGAGGCAAGCCTATGGGGAGCCGAAGAAGGCGGAGATCGGTCCCGAGGTTGTGGTGTCCTCCGGCGACAGCCCGGTAAGGCGAAAGGGTTGCCTGCGGCATTTGATCCACAACAGGGGCAGGACCATCCTAAACGACATGCAACGATGGGCGGAGTTTCGTCGGAAGATAATCTACAGCAATTACTAGCAATATCCCAGCCAAGTTCCTCAGTTCTCATTACTCATTGGAAGTGTCCTACGGCGGGTGTCTTGCCTTGTAAAACTTCCTTTGGTTAGGATTGGCTTTCTGCCATATTTTATGGCAGAGTCAAGCCTAGCCAAAGAAAATTTTACTCTGCAACACATTTCAGAAAACTAAGTGAAATAAAATCACAGTTTAAGTGCAACCGCTTATTTAAGTACTGAATTTATTTATTAACTTGTAATATATTTTATTACACTTTAAACCCACCTCAGGCAGTAGCTAGCTTGCTTTATCCTTTTCCTTTGCTTTTTCCTTGCTTCTCCCTCTCCAAGCCCAGTTTATTATTATAAGCCAAGTATTCTTAGCCCTTTTTGCTACTTAACACGCAAGTTTGCTCTCCAGAAACTAGCGGCGACATACTTTGGCATATCCTTCGCATATCCTTCTGATCCGAGTCGGGGCAGGATGAAAAAGTGGCAAAGGCAAAAGAATGGAGAGAGCAGTCCAAGTGCACTCAAGTAATATGCTTCATAATTTTTATTGTCAAGCCCTTTTCTTTTGGCTCGGGTGGCACTGGCGCGCACTCGACAACAAAAGCTCAAAAGCGCTTGGAAAATGCAAAAATACAAAACAAAAAAATCATGCAACAAAAAAATACATAAAAAGCAAAGGCGGAAAATGAAGTGCACGGGACGAGGGGCAGGGCTGGAGAGTGCAACAAAGCAGAGCGGGCAGCATAAATTTTATAATATAGAAAAAATCAATGGACAATGGGTGCAGGAAAAAAATGCAGAGCAGCAAGGATTACAAGCCAGGACTAGACTGCCGAGAGGGTCCTGCCACTTCTCATGCAAAGCACTGTCCTACTAGCCTACAGGCAGGGAAAACAGAACTCGCTTTGTGTTTAAGATCTAATAAAGAAAAATATATATAAAATATAATACGTATATTATAATATAACAACCTTAAATGAAATATATTTTAAAATATTTCTTACAGAAACATTTATAAACTTGATTCATTGTTGATTCATAATTTTATTATAATTTATAGCACTGTAAATGATAATATTCAAAGCATATACATTTTCTTCCTTTTCTCTTAAAATCAAATAAGGTTAAATAAAGAAGTGTTAATATAAGCTCAACAATAAAAAATCTAAAATGCTTTACTATTTAAAATAATTAATGAACAAATAAAATGAATATATGTATTTATTATTATATTATTTATTATTGTTTTATAATTATTTATAGAAGTAGAAATAATAATTTGTATTATTTTATATTAATTTATGTTTTATTTTTTTATAATTATTTGTAGAAGTAGTAATGATATTATTTGAAGCTTACATATTTTCTTCGTTATATTTAGGCTTATTTTGATTTATGTAATAAACATTAAAATAAAATTTTAATATTAATTAAATTGTAACTCCTACTGGATTTTAAGCATCCTTATAATGTTATTTTTAAATCTCATATAGTATTAATTATACAATAAGAAAAAAGAAAACTACTATTACTTACAAAAATGTTGAAAACTTAGCTCTGTTTTTTAAACTCGAACGTCAATCACTTTTTATTATCTTTAATTTTACATCTTAAAAAATAGAACTATTAAAAATTAACTCACAAGAAAACAGTCTTGTTAATTTTATATTAATTATAAACATAATTTTTAAAGATATTTTATAAATCAATATTTTTATATATAATATATTTTATATTTAATTTGTAAAGTATACCTTAGCCATATTCTGTTTTAAATTCTAGTAAAATATATCTAAATTAATCAGATTTTGATCTTTAATAAATATTTAAAAGGAAAACAAACTCCTAACAACAAATTCCTAAACCCTTTTACAACAAACAAAAGCCCAATTTCTCTCTCTGTTTCCCTTCTGCAAAATCCAGTTCCTCGCTTCAAAGTTGCACAATTAACTTGCCCCGCCAAATGCTGTGATTTCGCCACTCACCACTCGCCCCTCTCATTGTTGCCAGTTAATTTTGATGTATTTTTTATTGCCTTGTTGCATATTTGCATTTTCGCTTTTCCATCCACTGCACTTGGCGGGGTAATTAGGCGCAGGACTCGTCCCGTCCTGTCTTTGATGTCCCGCCGCGCTAAGCGAATTGGGCTAAGTAAGGACAAGTGCCAAAAAGGCATTTTAATTGTTTAATTATGTTTTGTGTTTCGTGTTGAAGTCTCAAGAGCGTGCCACAATGACAATTTAGGAAGGGAAAAAAATATGGCAGGACATTTTTGTTAATTTATTTTGTATAATTATTAAAGCATTTCTTCTGAACAAGTTAGCCAAGACTTGGATGTTAAAAGTTTTTAGAACTGGCATTGCAACTGAACAATAAATTTATATATCCATTATTTCGGCCTTTTTATAAAGCCAGAAACCCCCATACAAAATTCGTACTAAGCTGGACTAGAAATAGTGTAACCAGAAATCTAGGAATCCCCATTTATATCCCGTGATGCTACCCACCAGGCAGAGTTTGTCGCATTTTGCGAACCTCCTTCAGCGATCCCTCCCACTGCTCAGTAGTAAGTGCGCCTACTCAAGGGGCCGCAGCCAGGGCAGGACTGGAGAGGGGATTTCCCGGAAGGTGAAGATTAAACGAGGCAAAGGAAATTCGGAGTACCACCAAGCTCCGATTTGCTACGTACAGAGCCGGAGAAAGTATCGTGTTCAGACCTTCCGCGTCCACAATCCCTACGATGAATGGGCCTTATTCTGCATGCGAATGATCTACAAGGATAAATTTGTCTAGGACGGATCTATAAGGATAATTTTGTATAGGAAGGATCTACGAGAATAATTTGTCTAGGACGGAATGTTAATACGGATATGAAGTGTGCACCTAGAGAGACGAACCTGAGGGCAGAAACCTGGCAGAGAACTCTTCAAATAAATCAGATATATATTTTTAGATATTAAAGGTGGTTTGACTTATAAATAAATTGAAAATAAATAAAATAAATAATAAATTTCTTTATTTTCTATAAAAAGAAATCTTGTTGCTCTTTGCAATATCTTGAAAATCTGATCCATGAGGTGGAAGAGCAGGACTTGGGCAGGATTTGGAAGAGATTTGGGGGATTTTTAGAGGGATTTGATTAGGTTTTATTCCATCGAACTTGAGCCCTTCACACACACACGTATACAATTTTACGACTTCTGATCTTTTATCGGAACGGCGACCGGAAACGGATTCGAATCAGGAAGTTCCGAATCCTTCGTCTCTCCATCCGCAATGCCTTTCATTTCGATAGGACGTTGGGATTGATGTTGAAGGATTTCAATAAAGATGATACGATGTGGCGGGAAGCTAAGCTCGTCCGTAACTCGCGACACATCCTTCCCGTAGTCGGTGTCCTTGTGTCGCAGATAGTAGAAACTCTTGACCAGCAGTAGCGGCGGTCTCCTCTGGTCGGTTGTTATGGAACTCCGTGGCCTCCAATGGTAGGCCAGTTTCCGCCCCGAGGACATTCGCTGCTGCTGCTGAAGTCTTGGCGCCATGAACAAGGCTCGACTAAGGAACATGTTGCGATAGATGGTAATATATTGTGTTTACGGAATACCCCTAAATTTAAACAAGATGCAAAGTCCAAAATAATGACACTAAAAGCAAAGGTTATTGGTGTATAAGTGTATTCGTTGGAATTTTATTTATTTTATAAAATTATTATTACATCTTGTTAATTATATATTTTTAATGAAATAATCACCAGAAAATCAAGAAGCTAATGGGAAACTATCATGTTATAAATTCATGCCTTTGGCATGAATGAATTAAATATATTAATGACTTATTTTTTATTTAATTTTAATGATAAGAAAAATACAATCTTTCCTTAAAATTAAATAAAAAATTATATCATTAATATATTTAATTCTTTTTTTTATCTCTGGAATTGATTCTTCGCTGCTCGATGGTACTTCATAATTTATTGTGGCACACGCATTGACACAGAAGCATTACGGTGAGCGCACTTTTAATGTGACTATTTTTTATAATATATATTTTCTTTTGTTTTATATTTTATGTTTATATTTTGTTTTTATATTTTATATTTCTATATTTTAAAAGCCATGAAAAGATTTTAAATAGACAACAACAAGGTTTCGATTAAATTCAATGAGCCTGCATTCTAAAATTATTTTCAACAATATATTGGAAGATAATGAAGTGGCTTTAATTGAATTTTAAATTGAATTTTATAATATTTAACATTCTCCCTATTTTACTATTTTAAGTGGGACGTGGAGGGTAGTTGATAGGAAGTTTACCTGGATTTTATCGGGCTTTGTAAGGCTTTTCAGCGGGACTCGAGCTGGACTTGACCGAAATTTGAATATGATTTACGTGGAATTTGGGTGATTTTTTAAAGCATTTGAGCAGGTTTTAGGTGGCATTTGAGTGGTATTTAAACGGGATCCCAAATTGAGAGGAATTTGAGCAGAATTTCAGTTAGATTTAGGCGGGATATGACCTGGATTTGGGCAGGATTTTGAACAGAATTAGATGGTTTATTGGACGCGTAGAAAAGCCGAACAGCTTGACAGAAGGATATACCTAGATTGACTTAGCTGTTACAATAGCTGATACAAAAAATTACATCAACTTAACAACTAAAAGAAATCTATTAGTGCAATATATACTTTATATACCTTAACTAAGTTGCAAACTTCCATATAAATTACAAGGGCAAAAAAATAACAAACTTTCTAATTTCTAACCACAAAACGAATTTGCTTTTCGGGTTAATCCAAATATTTCCCTAGTGGTTCCGGAAAGTAATTTCCAAGACATTTTTGCTTATTTCCCAAATATCTGTTTTTCACTTGCAGCTCAGAGTTAATACCACAATTAAATATCAAAAATAAATAAATGAAAACATTTCAACTTAACTTGAAACGCTTAAAAGCGAAATAGTTTAGTGGAACAGCTTGGGTTTTCTTTTATATATATGGGTCGGCCATTTTGTATTTTCATTGCCTGGGCCTTTGTGAACGAGGACGATTTGGCGGCTTTTGTGTAACGCGTGGTTTTATGTAACAGGCCCCAGTCCCTAGTCCCCGAAAATCCCCTAACATCGGGCGGGGCCACCCCATCCGCACCCGCAAAACGTCAATTGCATGAGCCGGCACGTCGATATTTTTGCCAATTTTTTAGACGGCTCCTCGCAAATTGCTTTTTGAGCTTGTTAGAGTTTTTTGGCTCTCATCCTGCCGCACAGATACACACTCACACACACGCTAATGAATAGTCAAAGTCCTGTAGCTGCGGCAAAACGAGAACTAAACGCAATGTTTAGGCTGCATTACGACTGCAGCGGCTCCGTCGCTCCTGTTGCAGGAGCAGCAGGCTCTGGGCCGCCATTTTGTAATCAAATGCAGCACAAAAGTATGCAAAGGAAATTGCTAGGAAAAAAGAGCGGAAGGAATACAAAATGCTGTACGGATTGGCTTTCTTCTTACAGTGGATAACCGAGGTGAGGTTTCAGGTGGGAATTTAAAAGACTTCGAAATATTGTAATAAATATTTATTGAGGATATTTTATATCTGTTAGTATCCCTTAAATAATTCATAGAAATTATAGAAATTTATTTCCTGCCAAACATTTTGCAGAGTTCTTTCAGATTTACATTTCCTTGCCTAAAACCAAAAAGGATCTTGTTATAACCAATTAATTCCTATATAAAACAAGGCTTGCCTTCCCCTAGTTTTCCCCTATTAATCAAAGTTACTTCAGGTTTTTTACTGTAAACTCCCCACTATGGCCCCAATCCCCTTCAGCAACGACTGCTGTTAGTGGCTGCTGCTTTTCAATTAGTGCCACCAGAGAGTACGACCGCCCAACCCCCTAACACAACACCCCCTAATGCCGCCACCCACCAATTTCTATGCGGAGCCGCCAATCCCAGGCGAACGAACCACCGAACGAGCACTTGATGCCAACTGCAGTTGACGTTGGCCCGCTCTGGCTCTGGCCGCGTTTTAACGGAAATTGAACAACAGGCGGCTTGCAAGGAAGGCCCGTGCCCGAAACTGCAAAACAAACAGCGGCCAATACATTGCAACAACTGCGAAATGCAGGCGAGCTTAGCTAGACAGATATATATATATATAGACGGGGATATAGACAAGGGTGGAGATGGAGCTGGAGTTGGAGCATTGAAAAAGTGCAACGGCAGTGCCAGGTTACACAAAAAACCCAGGTCCCTTCTTCAGAAAAGCAAATAAAAATAAATTTAGAGGGGTTGCAGGTTGAAGACTATGGAATACCCAGACCTAAGGTCTTGAAAAGGATTGGGATAAAGTAAAAATTTTGATAGGACATTGATATTATGAGATGTTTTGTTAGGACTCATTTATATTCTGAGGTGTCTGTCTGTCAGTTACTCTAGTTCATAATAAGAGTTTTCCAATGATTAGGTATTAAATTATTGTAAAATATCCATCAGAACTTGCACAGAATTCATAGTAGAATAAACAAAAATTAGTTGACCCAAGAATATCCTAAAACAATAAGAATAATAATGTTAAATTTTCTTCAATATTTTGGTTAATTTCAAAACACATTTTATCTGGCTTATTCATATAATACAAATTCCATATATCCCTTTAAGCCCCCGATTACCAGGTATAAAGATGCAGACACCAGACTAGATGCCTGCTTTCTGTAAGCCCCAAATGCGAGCTTCATCTGTTATGCGAAACGTTTAATTATTTATCTGAAAGGAATGATGTACAAAATAAAGCTGAAAAGAATTTTATTGACGTATCCCCTCGGTCGGCTGTGAAGGGGTTATAGGTCGCCAGCGATTGCCACCCCTCTGAGGTTAATTAGTTGACATTTGCGCTTAATTGCAATGCCTCAGCCTGGGGCAGGCATAGAGCTCCAGCGAGGCGTTCCAATGCGTTCGCATGATTGACAGCCGAGTGGTGGTTATCACCTGGTGGCTCTCCTCCCGACTCACCTGAAGCGCGTTCAGGCAGAGCGACAAACCTGACACCCACTTTACAGGTGCCAAGTGGCTCGATATCCGGATATAAAGCAGGAGGTGCTGCGAAGACTGAAAGGATAACCTAACTCAACTCAGGGAAATCGAATAAATGTCAAATGCAGTTTGGGAAGAGAGAGGAAAATAAATAAATGAAAAAACAATATTTTTAGAAAAGGATTATAATCTAAGGGAATTTCTTTTTAATATCAGGGAAAAGTTTAACCTAAAAATGTCTTCTCTTTAAAGTATTATTAAGACTCTAAATCTTTAAGGACCTTTACTAATTCCCTTCAACTTTTAACTAAAATTTTTACTATCAAAATGCAAAACATTTCTCCTGTAATAAATTCTTTAAAAGAATTCTCAGCAGCTTAAAAACCTCCGTGGCTTGGCAACTCCACGTCCTGATGTTTTATTGAAGATATCCTTGAAACACCACCGAATTCATCCGTAAATCAAACGAATTTTTGCATTGTTTCCCAGAAACTTTCTTAGCTCTACAATAAATACATAAATCAGAGTAGTTTCCGGGCTCATAGGCGGCCAGGACAATAGGCCACCTCGGGGCTCTTGGATCGTATCCACTTGATGAACGAGGCGACTCGCGTATTGACCGACGGCAGCTGGGTGGCACAGGCCTGGCCAAAGCTAACGATGCCCACGGCCACCAGGCGTCCATTAATCCTCTCGTAGAGAGCTCCTCCAGAGTCGTACTGGCACGTGTCCCGTCCGGGTGTATAAGTGCAGAAGGTATGTGGTGGAACTCCGGAGGAAGTGGTGGCCAGCGTCTGCCGGCACTGCTGACCATCGATCACATCCAGGGTGGTCTTCAGCAGGCGCGTGGTTTGGGGACCGCCATAGGAAGTGGTGCCCCAACCGGCAGCCACCACCTGGTGACCCGCCAGCGGCAACTTTCGGCCATCCTCCGCCGGCTGCAGGGGCAGGCAGGCAGGACCCACATGGCGGCTCCAAACGATGGGAGATCGTGTTCTCAGCAGGGCAATGTCATTCCTTGGCTGCCCATTCGCCTGGCTGAACTGTTCGTGGAGTATCAAGGCATCCAGATCGTACCTCCTGGTGGCAAATGTCTCAAAGGAGCTGGCCAGATCGTGCTCTCCCACTACAACTCGCAACTGGTCAGCATTCCTGGTCTCCGCAGCCAGGAAACAGTGGGCAGCCGACAGCAAGTAGTGATGGTGAACTAGGATTAAGATATAGAAAAAGGTAAGGAAGCTATATATCCCTGACTTTACTCACTAATCGCCGCTCCGCAAAAGACCTTTCCCTGCTTCTTGGTCAAAACACCGGCCATCGAGGGAAACTCATGCAATGCGGCCTCCTCATTGTTGGGACTGGCTATCCGGGGCAGAGGATAGCGACTCCAGCCGCAGCTGCACGTGGGCTGTATGGCCTCCACCAGGCAGGTGAAGCGTCCGCCTCCTGAAGCAGCAGGAGCCAGGGGATAGTTCGACACAATCCGGACACGTTTTGCGGAAGTCTTTGAACTGCGTTGACTTGGCAGGTGATGCTCAAGGTAAATGGCAGTGCTGGACTTCCTGGACTCCTCATCGTCGTCGTACAGCAGGGAGGCCACATAGGCCAAGGCATCGCTGACGCCCACATCCTGCAACACGTGCAGCACCTCGTCACTGAGGTCTTCTTCGGGGTCCTCTAACTCTTGAGCTTCGTTCAGTGGCTCCTCCTCCTCCTCCTCCTCCTCGTCGTCTTGCTCCTCTATGGAAACACCTTGTGGCGCCTCAGCAGTTGCGTTGCCAGTCGTCGATACCCCCGAGAGCTTATCCTTCAGCTTCACGGTGGATGTGGTGGGTGGCGGCTCTTGTGGACCATTGGAAATGTAGGAAATCACGGCACGATTGAGGAAACTTTTGCGCTCGAATTTTCCGCTGCCGCAAAAGTATTCGGAACTTGTTAACACCTCGTCGCCTTCGGAATTGAAGTGAAACACCTCCGAGCGGCATTTCAGGTCCGTGGAAAGCTGCGAATGAACAAACCGGGGAAAATGCCATTGATGGGAACTTTTCTACTACAGCGGTAATAATTTTTAAAAATAAATTCGGCTCTTTAAAAAATTTTAAAAAATTTTTAAAATAAGTTGAAGTTTAAACTTAATCACAAAGCTTTGTGGATAATTTAAGTAAAAACACAATCATAAGGCTTCAAGAACCAAGAAATTTCTTAAGAAGAGCCATAAATCACACTCTCTTCCACAATATTGTGAAAAATGTTTAATTAATTTGTTCTTAATCCACTAATTTGTTTATTAACTTTAAACTTGATCATTTATATATTTCATTTCATCAGAAAACACTTTTAAGAAGTTCAAAAAGGAACTCTAGAACTTCTCCCTTTTTTTAAATGGCCAAACCTATTGAAAAATGCATTATTTTCCTTAGTAAATGATCTTATTTGTTATATTTTATTATTTAAGATTCAAATATGTAAATAATCTTATTTGTTATATTTTATTATATAACATTATTTACTAAGAAACATAATAAATTTGTATATATATTTTATGGTATTTTATTTTCCCTATACTCCTTTTAAGTCCCCTAAAATGGAATCACTGTGTTCCTCAATTCCCACTTTCTCCTCACCGTTTGCAGCTGAAGTTCACACTTGAATTGCAGCACCTGATCCTTGGGCGCCTCCACCGCGTAGCGACAGGATGTGCCGACAGGATACAGGGCCGGGTAATAGGGCGAGTTAATAAGCAGCTTCTGGCCCGACTGCAGCTTCACCTGATGGTTGCACTGCTCAAAAAGAGCCTCTGAAGATCTGAGAAACACTTGAAGGAACGACAGCACCAGTAGAAGTGGTGGCCACATGGCGATCGCGATCTCGACGAGGTCTAAGGCGGAACTGAACTCGCTCCGCCGCTGACAGCCCCTTAAGAATGGTGCAGCCGACATGAGAGCCATCACGCGATCTGCCTACGATCGCGGGCTCTCAACACCTCAACAACGCCTTCTTAAATACCAGTTAATTAGGGTCTCGAAGAAATCCCAAAATTGTTGTTGAAAACAAAAAATAAATCAGCCGGCACACGAGCGTCTCATTTTTTTGGCGGCTAATTGAAAGAAAGTGCAAGTGTGTCAATCACAAAAACTGGTTTCGGAAATGTGGAACACTCGGAACTAGGTAGGTTAGGTAGGTGGAGGTGCCCATAAAGAGAACTCTAAGAGCTACCTGTTGGGGTAGGTCTTAAGACGATCGGTTTCTTATATAATAAGAGGGGTTTATGGGGATTCAAAATATGTATAGTTAAGTGTGAAGTTCTTGAGGTATTTGAGATGAAGGAGTTTTATTTTAAGTCTTATTTCAGTCCTATTTAAAGTCATATTTTAAATCATATTTTAAGTCTTATTTTATGTCAAATTTTAATTCATATTTTCAGTTTTATTTTGAGTCTTAATTTAAGTCTAATTTTAAGTCATATTTAAAGTCTTATTTTGAGTCTTATTTTATGTCTTATTTAATAGTAATTCAGAGAAGAAATTGAAAGCAAATTATAATTATAATATTCAGTGTTTTGACATTATTATAATTCATTAAGGCTACGAGATCTTAACTTTAAAACAATATTGAAAGCATAATTTATAAATATTAAACATTTCCAATTAAATATGTGTTTATTGAAAGTTATTTGAGATTTTAAAGGTTCATTAAGCTGAGTTTATCTGAAATTTTAAGCCAGATTCCAAACAGAATTTATAAATATTTAAGATTTCTAATTAAAACCATAAGTAGGCATCATTATAAACTTGAAATTATAATCTTCCCTTAAAGATATATATTTTATCTTCAAAAACTGGTAACTACACAAATTTTTTTACCCAAATCCTAACTTGTAATAATATAAATTCCAAGTAAATATATCCATTATACCTCAAAATAATTGCTTAATTTTCCATGCCTTTTTTATGGCACCTATAAACCTTTCATGCAGTCATTAATTCCAATTCCCCGAGATCTCTTTAAAGCCAACAATTTCGCACCAGCCGAGCCGCCGAACCACACACACCCACCGAAAGCTCATTTTTTAGACCACTTGCCAGAGCTGCTTAATTGGATGTGCTCCATATGAGTAAAAACGGGGAGAGCACACACACAAACTGCACCAGGATCCAGGATCCAGGATAAGCGAAAATAGAAGACGAACAACGAAAAAAAAGCATGGAAGCCGAAACCTGGCAAGTTTGTCGCCCATTTTGTAAAATAAATATCAGAAAAAAATAGAAAGAAATGGAGGGGACATCGGGTATGGCGCCGCCGTGTCTGTCAGAGGCGCAGAGACAAACGCTTAATGCTAATATTATTTTCTTGCTTAACAAGCGATGGTTTATATTAAGGGGTATATTAGCTGGACAGGGGGTTTACTTCAAATTATATAAAATAAATTTAATTTAGAGCGAAAAAATTAGGTAAATAAAGATTTTAGCTCCTAAAAAAATGCTTGAGGGGTGAAAAGAACTCTCCTGAAACACTCATTGATAGACTTGCTGTTGATCGATTTATATCGCAAAGCACCCTATCTCTAACGGAGAACGCTTTCAAATATAAAGATAAGTAACGCCATACCTTTTTTCTTTTATTCTATACCCTATATAATACCCTCCTAACATTATTGTAAGAGAGACCGAACATTTATTTTGCATTTGACAATTCAAATATATGTGCGTTATGCATCTTGTTATTAGAAGGTGTCGCCTCAAGTACGTAAAAATCAAGTAAGAAGAAAGGTTTCACAATTTAACAGTTTGGAACGTAAATCTCGCATTTTATTATAATTTAAAGAATTTAATTTTCAATATAATTTTCCACATTATTTCCCTGGCAAATCATGGAGAACTTTCCCTAAGCCAGGCAGAGCATACAACCGATTGAAGCGTCCGAAGGACAACATTCTCCGCCGGACAGGACTCTGTGACTTATTTGCACAAGCCATAAAAAATTTAACTTTATTTCGCCATTTTTAATTTCCTACTCCGCGGATCGTGACGTGGCGCAGCGCATTCGGCGTAAACAGTCCACGTTGGACAATAACTACAAAACCCGGACCCGGACCAGGGTCCTAGACGTATGTATCCTTCCAGCTCCCAAGTTCCCCTCGCCCCCAAAAAATCCGCAGAACAATGCTGGTAAAAAAAAAAACTGAAAAACTGATGCTGTTTTCTATTTTCCCTTCTTTTTTTTAAGCCCCCTTCGTTTTCCGGGGGAAAACAAACAGCAAATAATTCAAAGTGGATACAACTAAAGCAAAGTCAAAGCTAATATACGAAAATGTAATAAAAATTAAAAAGAAATAAAAACGAATTAAAATGAATTTCGAAGGAGCACCAAAGACCTTCTGGCACAACATAAAAAATATATGTGTTGCTGGGGGTAGGGACAGAGGTGAGAGTCCTGCCGGTTTCACCGCAAAGAGCGACAGTTGCAGGACTTCTTTTTGCGCAGTGGGATGATGACACATGTGAAAGGGTCGCTGGGTGAGCGAAATATGCGACCATTTGGAGTCAGAAATTTATAGTAGCTGTAACTAAGTCCATATGGGTGGGGATTGTGAGGAGTGTTTTGCTTAATTATATTTAAATAATATAAAATACTTATTTACCTATTAATAAGTTGGAAAAATACATTTAAAAGTTATTTCCTGCCTTAGCATTATATCGTTATATTTTTACCAAGATATAATCTTTATTTATTTAATTTTTATTTCGCCAACAGAGAAATCTCTGACTGATTACTTAATTAAAACTTTACTTACATTAATTAACTAAGTATTACATTAAATATTAAAAAAGGATTTATTAGTATTAGAATTTAATGAAAAATTAACTTACTAATTTAATCTATTCCATTTCTCAAACTAAAATAAAGAGAACCTAATAAAAACACATTTAATTACACACATAAAATATTGACATATAATAGCCAAGCGGTTAAAAAATCGTATGAGATTCGGTTTATTTTATAACTTACATTTATTTATATTTTTATTGAATGATGATTGTTTCACCATATTTTTTTTTAAGCTTCACATAGCAAAGCAGTGCTTTCATATAACAAAAGTTGCTCATTTGTGCACTGCTTTGTTCGACTGCTTTTCCACTTTTAACTGCTTTGTAAAATGCTTGTTCAATATCAAGTGGCGCCACCTAGCTCTAAGCTGCAATACTATGTAATGCAAGCCACAAAAACTAGGTGGCGACTAAAAACGATTTAATAAATTTTATTTTTGATAAATATTTATAAAAATACTTTAAAATATAAACAATCAAACGTCTTAAAAAGGTAGAACATATACAACAAATTGTATATTGTATTTATTATTATTTTTATCCCTTGCAGTGTAATACCCTATAAATCATATATAAATCTTGATGAACCTTAAAAGCGAGTCTTGCAAAAAAAAAAAGTTAAAGGTTTTTTCAAAGTTTAAGTAGGGGTCACATCATTAAAAGTGGCATTAAAGAAGCAAAACTACAATCTTGTAGGTTTAAATACATTAAGCTGTTAGTCTAATTAGCAAAGAATAGAAATTAATGTTTTTTTTTTGTTAATGATTTGTCCTTATATTTATAGCACTAGTCAGAATGAAAAGAACTTAATATACAATTTTTTATTCTTATTACTTAATAAAATAAATATTTTAAATAAATAATAAATACAAATTAAATGCAAAATTAGTAAGGTAGTAAGATATTAAGAATATATATATTATTTGCATTTAATTTGAATAATATTTTTAAAATACTTTTTTTTATTGTTTTGGCTTAGTTAACAGCGATTTCCAATTCGATCACATAATTCACTTGACAACTGCAGGTTAACCGAAGTTAGCTTCCTTTTTAAAAGTTTCTTAAAGTTTTTATACGTTTTATTTTATTACAAAATTAAAAAATATAATACATTTAATGGCACAAAAATATACAAAAATGGTATAAAACTAAATGGAATACTTTATTGTTGATTATTATGTTTAAAACTTAAATTTCAAAAGCCGCACTAATTCTTTAGCATAAACGTATGGATCCCATTTCAAAAGTCGGAACATGCCTAAAAATGCGAATAATAATATATAATAAAATAATAATAAATATAATTATTACAAAAACATTAATAATAATCCTTCACTCAGACATATGTAGCTACCATGATTTGATGTATGGTACCAGCATACTAATATTCTTTCTCTTTTAATGATTACCTGGCAGGCCTTCTTCGTCCTTCTTCCTCCCCTCTTCCCAGACGTCCTGCTTGACCAGCACAATTAATTGACAATAGATTGTTTTGGCCACGGGGGCCCGGTTCTGACCCACAGGAAGTTGCCTGGGATGGGAAACCGAGGACGAACGAAGGAGGAGGCATCCTTTCTTCCGGAAGGAAGCCAAGCGCAACAGTTGCATGAAGTGCGGGCACTTCAAATTAATAAAAAGGAACTGCGAATAACAATGGGAAATGAAAGGAAGTAGGGACCAGGAATGGTCAGTGAATGGAACGTCCTGCGGAGACAGCAAGTGCACACAAGTCCTGGCTGGCTGCGTGGGGTCCTTGGGTCCTTTCCCACAGGTGTTTTCCAACCGAGATTTTTCCTTGAGTTTCCACTGACCACTGAGAGAGTCTCGGCTTTGATCACGGCCGCTGTCGGTGCAAATCTAATTAACGCTCCCCGAAGGATAACGATCGATCAAGGATCTCGAGCTGTGTTTGCTTGCATTGCGATTCGATGCGCCAATACAAAGGACCTCTGAGTGTGTAGTGGCTACCTGCTAGTCCTTGAGAAACGCTTGCCATAAGTGTGCGCGTATCAAATTACCATTTCATTTTTATTCCATTAGTTCTCGTCTCGTCTCTCCCTCCGTCTCTCGTGTATTTTTTCATTATCCTTTTCCCAGAGTCCTTTGCTTAATTGCTCAACTAATGTGTGTAAGGGAATGCAAATGTAATTCGACGGGATCGCCCGAGATTTATGAGACAGCAAACATGCTCCAGTGTACTCCGAATGGATTCCAGATCCTGGCCACCCACTCGAGATGCCATCCTTCGAACATAATCCTGACTGATCCCTGGGCTAAATACCTGTTAACCTGTTGGGAAGCGAAGGCGAATGAGAATCGAGAACAAAGCCAGAATATCTTTGTGCTGCCACAACAAACCAGATTTTCTCAGCACCTCCTTCGGCCGGCGATCTTATCGAGGCGAGGGTGGGCCCTCATCAAATTGGTTCCCACAGACCGTGCCTTGGCCCATATTTTGCAATTTAGATTTCTATTTATTGTCTGTATCCTTTCTGTGCTCCTTTATATTCTCATTCCCAGCCAGCCAGTTCCGCACACCGGAAGGAAGTGCACCGAGTTTGTGTGAAATGTCCCGAAGCGACGTCCCGGGGGCGGGAACAGGAAATTAGCAGAAATCGGAAACACTCTCTTGTGAAAACGAAATTGAATTAGAATATAGGTAGGTAGGGCAGACTGCCAAGGAACTTATGCCCCTTCTTTTACTTTAGTTTACTTATTTTAAAATTTTATTTAAGCTAAAAGAGACTTGCAACTATATAAAATGAAGTTTAATATAAATAAACACATTGTTTTAAGGTATTTAAAATGTAATTCAAGCGGAAAACAAACTTTAAACAATTCAAAAATAAAATATATATAATGTATAAAGCAGTAACTAATTATCTAATTGTCCCATTAAAAACATTGTTAAAATTGTCATAAACAAAATAATAATAAATAACTCATATTATAAGGAGAAATCCATTTTTTGTTACTAAAATATTTATTAACTTAAAAATCCAACAAGTAAATGAAATCGGGTTTCTAATTATTCCTTTATTTTTTTTTTTTATTTGATTCATTTAATATTACAAAATATTTAGTAGAAAAGAAAATTAAATTAGAAAATTAAATAATATTGTCACATTTGCTTTAAACAATTTTTCTTAATAAAGTTTTGTGAAAGGTAATTGAATCCTTTAATTCAAAATTTGTTAGAATATTTTCCAACATATTTAAGTCTTAAATTGAGTTCTTGTTATTTTCAAATAAGTTAAAAAATACATATAAGTCATTTAAATAATTCTTAGATTGACAATTAATACAAATAAATCATTTGTTTTTAATGTTAAAATTACACATTCTTTACATTTTGCATGGCTTCTTAAAATTGTTGCAAAAAAATGTATATAAATAATAAAAATTTACATACAAAATAAAAAAATATAAAAATATTATATATATATTTATATATATTCTTTAAAATTAACCCTATATTATCCTGTACCTTGGGAACCTCTTAGGCACCAACCCCATGCAAACCCTTCCCCCGGAGCCAAGATCTCATCCACTTCCAACGCCCACCAGAAACTCCGAGTTTCCATCAAACAAACTCCAGGGGAACAAAGGGGCGCTGAGCAAATTCCCACCGCAATGCTGGCACTCAAAGACTTTCCCAAGCCAGACACCTTCCACAAATTCCCATAGCAAACAAATTTGACTTTTGCATACCTGTGCAGCAGGACCTGTTACCCCTGTAGTCCTCCGCGCCCCCATCCAAGCCAAGCATTCAATTCTCACGGCCAACGGCAACGGTAACACTCCAACGCACACACAAAAGGACATCCAACCCTGTGAAACAGGTTGCCTTGCTTGGGTTTCGGGAATGGGAACTCGAATGGGAACCCGAAATGCGAACAGGACGATGACATGTCCTGAAGTAGGCGCTTCGGTTTCGTTTCGTTGTGTTTCGTTTTTATTGATTCAGCTCGTTGATCATAATAAACGATTAGTGGTGCAGACGAGAATCCTGGCTGATCCTTGGGCTGCCGAACTGAATTTTGCGCTGAGAAATACCTCATTTTTTTTATTGTTTTCTATTCGTTTTTTAGGGGGTTGGAATATAGGGGCTGGGAAAATTAGTTTAGCGAGTTTTCCGTAGGATTTTTCTGGGCGAGATTTACAATTATTGTACATTTATTATTGCTCTGGTATTTTGATAAGAAATTTTGTCAGCTTATCGGGAGATTCTTTATGATTGCCCTTGGCACTTTGGGATAGTTTCCAGGAAAATGGAAGCCTGGGAAATTCAAAAGCAATCTTTAAATATTTCCTTACAAATTTTGTTGAAGTTTCAGAAATAAATTATTATTTTCCTTTATATTTCTAAGGTTTATTAATATAAACTAAGATTTATTATATACATTTTTCTCCTAAACCTCTTAAAAACCTTCCACTTTTAATTCCCAGAATGTTTCCAGTAAATTTTCCACCAACATTGCCGCATAACCTTTCCCCTGATTTTCCTGGAACCGAAATTGACTTTCCTAATCGACGGCAAACGTTTTTTACGCAACACTTTCTTACGTAAAAAAATAATATAAACTCCCAAAGAAAATGCATAAAAGGTTTCTTCCTTCCTGGTAACGACAAAGGCTTTTTCATAGTTTCCTCGAATGGCAAACGTTTTTTACGCAAATCTAACTGAACTTTTTTACGCAAAACTAAAAAGAGTGCTGCAAGAAATGCAAGAAAAGGGACCTTTTGCACTTCCAAGAAGTCCTGGCCAAGCCCTTCGCCTAGCCGCTAATCGCCCTGCTAATGGCTTGAGGATGCTAGGATATCCTTGCATTATCCTTGCCACCCGCCGTCTTTATTGTGACCAAAACAAATAATAATCACCCATTGCTCGTATTGTCCAATGCTCAAACGGTCTTTACGAGCGGGCCCATAAAGTTATCCTTTCTTGCATCCTTTTGAGCCGTCATCGTCGCAGTCCGAGTTGTGCCGTCAACTTTGCGCATCGCATCCTTTCGAGTTCCTTACACGGAACTCACTGGCTGGAAATTTGCCAAAATCATAAAATGTAACCTTGTAGCATCCTTCAAACATGCACGCAGATATATCCTTGTGGGAGTGCACTATAAAGCCATTAGCGCTCCCATCAAGGTCGCGGCATTTGTTTACATTGACTTGGCCGACAATTTAGCCGAAACTACTCAGAGACATTAATGGAAAACCAAGAACTGGGACAGGCCCAAGGACTGTCTGGCAATGAAAAAAGTTGGAGATTTTACAGGAGTATTGAAAAAAATATATATACATCATATATATGTTAGATTATTTTGTTGCTTAGGTCAAGGATACATCGAAATTCGTATTACATTGAAAGCATTCTATTTGCTTTTGAAGAATGCAAACTCTTATTTTGCCAGCTATAAAATGTTGTTCAATAAATGCACTCTTAACTATTATATAAGCTAAAAATATTACGGCAAATAATACATTTAATTTTAAAGACATTTATTTACTTAAAGACATTTGACTACTATTTTTGTTTTTTTTTTCCCAAATGATTATTTTGTTGTTTAAAAAAAAATGTATTTACTTTTATTTTATAGATTCAAAATCTAAAATCAAATATTTAATCTAATATAAAGAATCTCTTGCTGAACCCAACTAAGCAATAAAATAAATCTTAAATGTATTATTTCAAGGACATAATAGTCTAAAAATTCCCCTCAAGAGCCCAATCTAGTTTCCTTTTTTTCCAGACCAGTTTATGCTAAATATATGTACGTAAGATATACGAAGATTTTCATGCTGCCTCCTGTTTCAAAAATAAATCCACAATTTACGACTTTTAGCTCGCTTCACCGGAATCGTAATTCCTTTTGGCAAACTTCCTTTGTTGACGGAATCTGAGGGCCAGTCCTGTTGTATGCCCAGGATCCCCTCAGCACACGCTTCTGCCACATTCCCCCCACCCAAGAGGACGAGTTCCTTTTGCGACGCAGCCTCGATCGGAAGGAATCCCCTCTCATTCTCCTTTCCCAAACAAAATGGCTGGAGCGTGGCCAGGATATATGGGAAATAGGAACCAGGGGGAACTGCAGGACTACAAAACTTTCACACGCGTTGCACACAACCAAGACTGCTTTTTTTCGGGGTGTCTTGAAGAAAATCTTTCGCTGAAGCAAAAACAACAGCTGCGAAAGCAAAGAAAGAAGGAAAACCCCCTGGAACAGGGAAAGGTCGTTGCGCCTCAGCGACCCCTGGCAACCTCCGCCTGCTACCCCCTTTTAGTTTAAACTCTAAGAACTAAGGCGACCAACCCCCTGATTGTACATTTCGCAAGAGATTTTACCGATACAAAGGCAACGACACTCGCCAAGGGGTGTAGCTCGCAGTCTTTCGAGCTGCGCATGCGCAGCAAACTTTTGCTCGTTTTTTAAGGAGATTTCCTAGACGGGGTGGGGTGGCTTCTCTCTATATACCATATATATACATATATATTCCTATAATCTATGCATGAAAAAGGTCTGCGCAGATATGGGTTTTGTGTGTTGTGTGTGACGTCGTCACACGACTTGGCGCACACCTGGCCACGAGTTGCCATGCGATCCAGCCGATCCAGGCGATCCGTTCTGACCTCAGGCAAAACTGCCTTCGATTCGTTCTGGCTGAGCGATATGTTAAATTAATGCTCTATTTATGTAGAACGAACGTAGTTCTCAACAAAAACCTATGGCCATCAACCGTAATTAGTTCCTAGTTTTCGAAATAGAAAAAACAAACTATTTCCCAATCATAATCGCTTTATGGTTTCACCTACAAAAATCCGTCAAAGAAAGATTGTCAAAACACTGGCACAGCCGGAGTCGGTTAGGGATCGGAGGGCGTTACCTGATTTTTCCCGCTTTTCCGGGAAAACGCGTTATGGTTTTATAGACACTTTTGCACATTCACTGCGAATCCCCCCCAAGGTGGCATGCATAATGCGTTTATGAGTGGCCAAGGATCCTCCTTCTCTTCCGGGGAGTGTCCTCTTTTCGGCGACACTTGCTGTGGTCAGAGCTCGGCGCGGTGCTCGGTTTTCGGCCAAAAACCCTGGGTCCCTAAAAACCCCGAATAGATAATTGGCCGGCAACCATGAAAATGGTTAGAGAACTTTGCTCTGCTGCTGCGTTCGTCGGAATTCCGAGGCTAAAACATTTCACGCCCAGAGTCCTGAGCGAAGATGTACAGATCCTGGGATTGAGCGTTGGTTTTGAGTGGGTTTTGAGAGGGTTTTGAGTTCGAATTTAGGTATGAGTTTGAATAAGAGTTTGGTTATGAGTTTGAGTAAGAGTTTGGGTATGAGTTTGAGTAAGAGTTTGTGTTGTTAATGTTGAGTTGTGAGTGAGGGATGATTTTAAGATGATGATGATTTCTGAGCTGGGAAAGGCAACGTGTTTTTGATAATAAATAAAGAAGTTGAAGATCATAAAATAGAAATGTAAATGCATTTTAAAAGTCTGTTCAAGAAATAAAAATAAATGGAAACTATTTCCTTTTAATGTGCTAACTTTCCCTGGGAAATTTTAAGGAATTATTTTGCTTTAAATATGACTAATTTATACTTTTATTCTCTTGTTTTTTTAAAAGCCTATTAATACTTTGTTATTTCGAGATTTTTTTTTTAAGATTGTGTCTTAGTTAGGAAATTTAAAATTATAGATTTTCGATTTTACTTTATATATATATTATTTTCTTTTATTATTTTATCTCTAAAAGCAAAAATGTCTAACAAATTCTTCTGCACATTACTGATACTTTTTATTTTAAAGTTTACACGCCAGATTATATCCTTAAATAAAATTTAAGATTGACATTTTAAGGAAGTAAAAAACCCTCCTTCAAGAATTCCCAAATTAAAAACTAAAATCTTAAAAAAATCCCGAAAACATATTGACAGTTTCTGACAGATTTGAGACCTACCAGCTCGACCTTACATCTAAGATCAGCTAAAAAAAGAATATGTGAGCTGGCATTTCAATTACTCGCCGTACATCCTGCAGGACTCTGTAAAAAAAATTAGAGAAACAGCTGTAGAATCAGGAGGGAGAGCCTTTGGCGCGTGCCAGGAAAAGAACACCGGGCCCCTGGGCTCAAAGTAACGTTCATTTCGGGATCACCGATAACAATTATCCAAGCAGGACGACTGCAACTGCAACCCCCGATTGTGATCCTGCGGAAGAGAGAGAGCCATTGAGGCTCCTGGCAGAGCTGATGAGGGGGACCCGTCTTTGTGCGGGATCCTTGCCGTGGCTCAATAAATTCGTTGGATGTGAGCGCATTGTTGAGCCGGCAAAGTAACGTATTTTCCTGCAGCTCCTTGGCAGCAGATGACTTCCTGGCACGTGTGCGCCTCCACCCACTTCCGCCTGTCTACTTTGGCTTAATTAAATCAATTTGATGTGGCTACACAAAACCATCGTCATCTGCCCGACTCCACAATACAACGATAATAACGATAATAATAATGCCCAACGTGTCGCAAGCACAAAAATCTGTGGCAAGTGCCTCTTCCTCGGCACGGCTTGCACCATTCACCAGCAATTTGAGCATCAATTATGAGCAGAGGCTCCGAGTGAATGGATTCTGATGGAGGGGGACTCTGTTTAGGGGTCCCTCCATGGGACGGATGAGCAGCACTCAGCATGCAGAGACATTCAATGGGGCAGGTTCACACAAAGAGAAAAGGGTGGCGGCACAAGCCAAGATGCAGCATAAAAGGCCGACACTCAGGCAGTGGCGCTTACCTAAGGGGGATTTGTCGATAAAGAGCTATAAAATCCTCAAAATTGAGAAAATCATTCGGATTTCTAACGTATAAGTCCCCTCTTCGACTACCCCTGAACTCTCCAGCTGCGGCATCGAGCCCAGCATCCACCTAACCTACTTTCAGGTCACTTGACGAACTGCCACGATACGAACAGACGCCCCTGCATCCCCATCCCTTGCCGTGGAAGGGGTGTGGAGACTTGGAGTGACCCAAATTGAGTTTGCATAACCGGCCGACAGGGGCAACTGTCAATGCCCAATGAAATCTGTTCCCAGGGTCAGGATGGCAAACCACAAATCTGTTCTTTGCCAACTGTCCCCAATTACATGAAATTATACCCGAAATAGCCTTTCAACTGGGTTTTTTCTTTTCGTTTTGTTTGGATCTCTTTTGCGGCGTGTTGCATTGTTGGAAGCGTTTAAGGGGCATAATTGTGCGGTTAGTGTTCTTGAGACCATGTGTCAAGTGTCCTGACAGATTGTGGGATAAATGGCTGTCCGAATGTAAAAAAATGCCAATATGTGTGCCGAAAAATCCGTAAATCAGAGTCAATGCTTTTGATATATAAGTATATATAAGTAAGCTTTTGTAATTACAGAAATCATTAAAAAATGGTCTTAGGTATTAAGTTGCCTAAATGGATTATTTTAATAACAATACATATGTTTATTTTGTAAAGAATTTATAGTTAATATTAGTTTTTTTCTTCAAAGTCAGTGCTGTTTTTTATAAAAGATCACAAAGGGAATATACGATTTTTTTGTTTTCTTCAAAGCAAAACCCCACATATTGATCCAAAAAGTTTGCAAAGATTTAAGGATCAGTTCTATGATCTTATTTTTCAAAGAAAAACTGATAAATAAAAATTTGTTTTAAGCTGTAACGATTTTTCCAAAATCAAAACAGCTCAATTCCATTTTTGAGCTAAAAATACATTCCCACAACTCGTACAAACAAAACAAAGCATCGCAATCCACCCCCAAAACTCTCTGGATTTCGAAATTTTTTTCACACCTTCGCAAATGATTTGCCAGATAGCGGGATCTCACCTGTTAATAGCTGCGATTCCCAGGATGTGTGTCGGGACAATGTATTCCAGTATTCCAACTGTAAAAGGCACAACAAAAGGCGAAGCGAACGATTTGCGGGAAAGGAAGAAGGAATAAAGAGCGGATGTTGTGCACGCTTCAAGCGCAAGCGTAACGGAAATCAAAAAAAGGACAAAGGATAAGCGAAAAATAGTGAAAAGAAGAGAGAGAAACTGGGGAGAGTGGAGAGTGTGGGTGAGGAAGTAGTAAAAATGGTAAATTAAGTTATACCGCTATGGGATCGAGAGCTAGAGAATGGTAGAACAAACGGAAGTGAAGAAGAACCACTTCCGATGGAAATAAAGGCTCTGAAACCACACACTGCGTTGGGAAGTTTTTCCAGTTTCAGGTAATTTAACTTAAAAAATCTTAAAAATTTAGTTTACTATTGTATAAATGAACTGAAACACTTAATTATTTTTCTTAAGCAACTCCTTTCAATAATCACTGATCATAAAAAATAATACTTATAAAGATACCCATCTAAGATGGCAAATATAATTATTATCGGCAAACACAAGTCAGAGATATTAACCTACAGTAACAAGATCTGACCCCAAACAAATATGTGACAATTTCAACAAGTGTTTATTTGTCTAGTCGCACCGTATAATTTATGGACCCAGCGGTTTTATCAACGCGACGACATTGCCTTCCCACAACTGTTGCGTAAAACTTATATAGTATAGGTCCCGATCGCTGCCCGCACGATCTCAATTTCTTTGCATTGTAAACAAGAAAATATGAGTGCAATAGAAAAGGAAAGAAAATACCCACAATCGGGAAAGGGAGGAGACCGCCCTTATCGACGTGACATTGTCACTATGCAGGGGAATGGTGGGGCCGAGACTGGCAGGGGCATGGTAAAGGCGAATGGAAGTGGAAGTCGCAGAGAACCAAACAAACAAACAATCAAACAAACCAATGAGCCAGCGAGCCCATAAGAAACACTTCCCATCGCCATGTCAAATGTCAAAACTCGTAAACGGATAATTTAAATCTGTAAAACGGAAATCTCAAATAAAAATATATAAAATACGAAACAGAAAGATGCAACTTCTAGATACCCTGTACAAATTACTTGCCCTAAAAAAAACTCCTCAAGAAACATTCAGACTAATAATAAGTTAATTTAAAGTTAAATTTTTCTACACATATTTAAAATATTTAACATTATTAATAAGTTTTATGAAAAGTATACAACTGAGCCTATGGCTTAGCATACCCTAGAATTCTCCTAGTACCGCATTATTGAGAGTGAGGCGCAGGCGCAGCTCTCTCGGAGTCACGTAAGTGTGTCAGGCAGTTGTGGGTGTGTGGAAGAGAGTCTCTTTCCCTCTCTTTCTCTATCCCTCAGCGATGTGCCGGCTCATTTGAAACGGTCAACATTTGTTTTTAATCTTAAGTGTTTGCCTGTCGATGGTTTGGATCGGTTTGTGTGTTTTTTGCGTTAGACGTGCTGGAATGCCGTCCACAACTGTGGCGAACGGTGTTACAGGGTGTTCCGTCCTCGCCGCACACTATCGCCAGATGGATGCCACATGAAGCTCACCCACAGGCAAAAACAAGCGGGGCTGTTGTGCTCTCATTCCAGCCCGATAAGCTCCTCACACACACACAAGCACAAGTACGCAATTGCCTCTCGCTCCCTGCCCCATGTTTTGTATTTGAGTCATCGTCCTAAAAACAACACAGCAACAAAGCGAACTCCACTTTACTACACTCCGAAAAAGTTGTTGAAGCAAAACAAGCAAATTACTGCTATTGAAGGAATGTTCGTCTTTAAGTTTTTTCTTTCCTAAATTAATGAATATAAAATTCTCAAAGTATTAAAATATTATCTTAAACATTCTGTACATTAGGAAAAGTAAATAAAATATGCTTTAAAATTCCAATTGAAACAATAAAGGCAATTTGACAGGCAAGTGTAGTTTTTCTCAGTGCCTCACCTCTCTCAGTGGAGCTTCTTCTTCTTTTGGCGCTGCGTTCATTGATCGCCAAAGCCAATTGCTTCGAGTTGTGTTGAGTTAAGTGCTGCGTCAACGTTTTTGACTTACATACTCACAGAGGCACTGCTGCCGGCACACACATATGTATGTATGTACCTACATGCATATCTTGATTGTCACCCCTCCCACCGCCCACTGGCCCGTCTCCTCGCGCCCACTCTCGCTCCATGTTTCTTCGATATCTTTCACCAATGGATTTTCATTTTACGCTTTATACGGCTCTAATTGAGTGCCTTCCAATTGGGTTATGGATTAATTTTTGTGCATAAATTAAATATCCACATGTCTCTCCATAAGCTTGTGTGTCTGCTTTAGGGGCATTTAGAAAGCAATTTCAAGTGGGCAGCCGGAGAAAATGCAATTTTTCCACATAGCCAACAATGGTGGGAAAAATAGTAGTAAGAAGAACAATGCTTGTTAATGATTAAACGTTCTTTATCTCTGGGTAATCTCTTAAGATTAATTAATCTCTGGGTAGTATGAATATTTTCTGCAACGTTTTGTTATTATGACCTTATCCAATATTTATTTCATATACACTTTCGTATCTTATCTGCCATGTCTTTATTTCTGCAACCAACACGATTTTATCTTCATGTATATGGGTTTTACAGTTGAGCTCGAGCAAGTTGAATATAAATAGTTTTTAATAAAGAGAATTTTTATGACATCAAAAAGTGCTAAAAAATTATCTTTTAAACTAAAAAAAATTAAATAAAATAAAATAATAATGTTTGACTGCTATATCTGATATTATATTTGTTTTCTTATCTGCATCCCCGAATTCTTATACAATACCTTCTTTAGAATATATTGGCTATCCTAGGGCCAAAATTTTGGTTATAAAATCTGTCCCAAAGTTGAGATCCTAACATTTCGACCGCAATTGTATGTACTTAAAGTATGTATATGTATGTTGCCTGCAAGTATTGACATATAGGGTGTGGCAGAGTTTTGGAAATCGCGTGAATGGAATTTTGGACAAGAAAATAAAATTGGAATATTTTCAGACTTCCTAAAAATTGGCATTCACTGTACTGCCAAAGACCACCCACATATCTCAGCGGTCTACTAAGCATCTAAACAATGGAATGAGTAAACACTTTTAATTGTTTGCGGCGAGTGATTTAACTATCCGCCTGACTCAAGCCGCGTTCAGAAGCCAATGCTCCTTTTTTGAAAGTGACTCATCCATTAACGTTCACCGTTCAGTCCAGATTTGAGGCAAGTTTGTTGTGTGTAACAAAAAAATTAGTCAGCGGTTGGAAAATGTTTTGCTTCATTCAAGACATTCATTCCGCATTTCAAAATTCAGCGTCACGGTGATAATTCCCAGACGTGTGCCAAGAAGATGGGGGGGGGGAGTCTCGGAGAGCGGCGATCGGAGCACCCTGTACGAGCTGGCCCCGTCGATTCTTCCGCTGCAGTTGAGTAAACAATAAAGTCAATATGAATTCTTTTCGGTTTTTTGTTGTTTTATGTAGTTAAACTAAAGAGAAGACTTTATTTTGTAAAATGCAAGAGTATATTTTTTGTTGTTTTGTTGTTGTTTCTGCTGCTGCTTTTGCTGGCGTATGTGTGTTTCGGGTGTTTAATGACTTTATGCATAATAGGTAAAATACAATTACAATATCAATAGCATATACGATATACATGGTTTCGTTATTCGTTATAATTAATTTTAGGATCAATTTCGCCTCGTACTCGTACTTTCTGCTTAGGTGTGGGTTTTTTTTATTTTATTTAAGCTTTAAGATATTTAAGTATTTTGAAAATACCGTTTTGTTTCTGGCTCGATTTAATTCGATTGCGTGTTCAATTCATTAGGCTAGCAAATGTCTCTCGTCAAGTGAATGCATGGATCATGTATATATCGGTAGAATACTGTAACTGCTATGTAATATGTATTTCGTTTAAACTTTAAAGTAAGGTAGAAAACAAAGGCAAACGCCGTCGCAGGACGATTGCTGTGCGAATAGAAGCCTTGTGGGGCGGCTGGGGCCCAACAATAGATATATATATATATATTTATGCACTTTTTCGTATTACTAGAAATGGTAGGTATATGTGTAGGATACGCTAGGGGTTAATTTTTGTTTGTTCTCGAGATTAGCGCTTAAGTATATCGAAGAGGAGGGGAGCTTGCGGTATGGGGAATGGGGATGCGGTTGTTGAGCGGGTTGACTTAGAACAGACCCTTCTTTTTCTTCTCCTTCTTGCCGTCCACGTTGTCGGAGCTGCTGTTGGCCCCCAGACTGCGTCGCTTGAGCTCCTCCAGCGTCACGTGGTTCACGTCCTCCCACTCCTTCTTCTCGCGCTCGAACTCCCTCCGCTTCTCGTCCAACTCCCGGATCTGCAGCTCCAGTGCCTTCTTCCGCTCCTCGTGACGCCGCGCCAGCTCCAGTTCCGAATCCCTGAGCTTCTGCATCTTCTCCTTGACCTTCATGTCAAACACCTGCTCCATCTCGGCCTCCATCTTCTTCATCTTTTGCTCATGCTCGCGCTTCTCCTCCTCCATCTGGGTAAGGGGGTTCTTGTTAGATAGCCTGGCCTTGCCGTCCACCAGGCCCAGTTCGGATAACTTTCGGCAGCGATAGTTTTCGTAGTGAACGTTGTTTGTGACGTCCTTCAAGTCCTGAAGGTGCGTGCGTATGACCATGTTGCGCAGAGCTATAAAGTCGCAGTGCGTCAGGTTCTCCACTTCGACGAGGCCCCAGGGATAGCGCCGGCCCCGCACCTTCTTTCCGTCCTGCTCGATGATGGTGTTGGCACCCACCACCGCAAATGGCACTCGGCTGCGCAGATTCTGCGTGGTCTTCGCCTCCTCCGCCGCGTCCTCCAAGGTGGCGGGGAAGTCGTAGATCTTAATCTTGTGCTGCGCGATCTCGTTGAGGATCTGCTTCTTGAATAGATGCACCTCGTCGGGCGTCATGGTGTCCGCCTTGGCGATCACCGGCACCAGATTCACCTTATCGGACAGACTCTGCATGCAGGCAATATCCAGGGGCAGCAGGCCGTGGCCCGATGGCGCTATGAAGTACAAACAGCAGTGCACTCGGCTGTCGGAAATTGTCTTACGGTAGACGCGAGACTCGGCGGTCAGGTACTCTTCGTACTTGCTGTCCACGTACTCCAGGATGGGCACCCAGCAGTTGCTGTTGTCCACGGCGTCGCCGAAGCCCGGGGTGTCCACCACGGTGAGCGTCAAATTGACGCCGTTTTCTTTGAGCATTACCTTGGTGGCCTCCACGGCCACGGTCTTCTTCTTGCGCAACGACGGCCCAGGATACTGTTCGGCATTGTAGATGTCCGACAGGAACATGGAATTGATCAGCGTGGACTTGCCCAGCCCACTGGCACCCACCACCATCAGGGTGAACTCGAAGCCACGCTTGACGGCCTTGCGATAGACCTGATTGGGCAAGTTGGCGAAGCCCACGTAGCCGGCGATCTCCATCGGCTTCTGGCGCACCGGGAGCGGCGGCTTCTGCGGCTTCTGCAGCTGGTGCTCCTTCTCCTGCAGGTCGTGAGTGAGCTTGTTCGAGTCGCCGTTGGAGGCGCCACTGGCCGAGCTGTCCAGCTTGCTGGCGGACACTGGCACGCTGGGCGGCTGGTTAGGCGGTCGGCCGCCCAGCGAGGACTCGCTGCCACCGTTACTCGTGGCAGAGGACGCGGTCGACGTCGCTGTCGCTGCAGCTTGCTGCTTGTCGCGCAGCGCTAGTTGGGCAAGGGTGCTGGGCAACGCAGAGATGGCACCGCCGCCGCCGCCGCTGCCGCCATTGACGGCATTTGAGCGAGGACTATTCATTTGAATGGCCGCCAAGCGCCGAGTTAGCTATCTGTGTGTTTCGTGGGTTCTTTAAGCGGGGTTTGCACAAGCGACACTTCACTGTAGTGTTTAATATTTCTGCATGCACTAAAAACGCTTATTTTTTCACCGTTTGTCACGCCTACGCCAGCTCTTTTCGCTCTTACTTTTTTTGCATTTTCTGTGTCAGTAGGACCGTCGGCGGCAACGCGCAAAATACTTCTGCTCCGCTCTCAACGGCAACAACAACGCCCCAGCTATTCGGCAGTGTGGCCGTGGAAAATACCGAAACGGAGCCAGGAAAATACCAAACGACGCTTGATAGCAGGGCGCATGAGTAATGCCCCGCATACACACACACTCGTCGGTATTTATCATTGCACATGCACAGCGGACTGTTTTCCGCGGCCTTATCATCTGGAATGTTTAAAAATAGGCGAAAGAAATGCATTCATGCGGCCTGGCACATGGGAATCCAGATTTCTGGGCCTCAATGACGCTCTTGAGTGGGATCGGATCGGATTACATTCGGTTGCAACACAGAATGGAATTATTTGTTGGGATGACTTTGACTTTCAGGCGGACAGGAGCGGAGTCGAGGGGATTGTAAACTAAGCGCAAGTGCCAGTTGAATCTCTTTGTTTTTCTTGATTGCTTTAAACGAAATTAAAAAAACAAAAAAGGAAGAATACAGAATCACCTTTGCATTATAATAATGATTAACATACTCCGATTTTGAATTTGCTATGTATATATAAATACTTTTACATAGTATTTACATAGTATTTATATCAAGGTAAAATTCGAAAATATCAAATTAAGGTTTATATCTCAAATTAGATTATAATAAGCTTGTTTTTTTTTTTTTTTATTTTCTGATAGAATTTTCTGTCGTCCAATGTAGATTTAGATCCAGATAAATGAAGCGAAAATGAAAATCTGTCGGAAAAGTCAACGTTATTACTGGTTTTAAACTATTAATTTCCCGATCGGTCCTATAGCGGTCCTATTTTCTTCAAACTGAGGAACTAGTTTGAGTATACGCGGACTGACAGATGGAAGGGCACGAGTACAACGACTCAGCGTTAACGCTAATTAAAATTATAATTACTTTATATGATCAGCAAATTATCCTTAACTGTGTTGCAAACTTTTGACTAAAATTGTAATACACTGCAAGGATATAAAAATCTAGAAATGGACTTTAATTAAGCTTGATTATAACTCTAAATGTAATTAAATTGTATGTAAAGCAAAAACACAAAAATGTAACATTAACTTTGCATATGGTAATTTATTTCTTCTGCTTAACTCAAATTTTAAAATGTTACTAATATAATTTTTTTAGTCGTCCCCCTAAAAATGGGTTTGACTCCGCCTTTTACTTCTTTCGGCTTTGCTGCTACATTTTTGTTTTTGTTGCAATGTTGCAGCCCAAAAGAGAATGAGAGCATAATCTCTCTGAGAGAAATGATGCTCGTCCCGTTTCGCGTAGGTGTTGTTTTTGTACTGGTGAGAACAAAGCTTTCGCGATGGGGTTGTTGTTTTTGTGTGGCTGAGAACGATTTTTTGGCATCTCACAACTGGCTCTCCGTACTGTTTGATTCTCCTCGGTGAGCAGCTATCAAGCTAACGCCTCTCGTGGGCGTGTGGGAATTGAACGTATAAAAGGAGCTGTGGTGCCCTGGATAATGATTGCCTGCTGTCGGCTGACCCGCTTCATGCTCGAGTGTCCTCGTCAAAAGTTCCCACACACGCCTCGTCCTGGCACCCTCCCTGGTCCTCCCTCTCCTGCAGCTCCTACTCCTCCTCCTCCTATTCTCCTTCGCATGCCGATGCACACACGCACACCGACAAAGCCCGCTGATTGTGCCGCTCTCCTGTGTTTGTTTGTAATTTAAATTCTCATGCACTTCTGGCGATCGGCCAGGAGGAGGCGGGGATGGATAACTACCACCACAAGCGCAGGCGAAGAGTCCTGCGTCCTACTCCGCCTGCTTCCTGGAGGTGATGTGGTGGTGGTGGCGGCGGCTTATGGTGGTGGGTTCCCTGCTTCCTTCCTTCCGTGCCAGCGATCGAGCGAGCGACCGAACTTCCCCCTTTTGCACGTGGATTTCCACTAAACGCCGTCTGTGCGACATCAAAAGGTGATCGTGAGAAAGTTTTTTTCTCACATTATTCCACATCGGGCGATGTGCTGCGACTTCTGTTTTAATTTTAGCCCCTGTCCTCCTGTCGAAATTATTATGCATTTATGAATTGATATGACTCGCTGTGGCTCGATTTTTCTTCCCCCCCGGGAAAGGTGCGACTGTACTTATCGGAAGATTTACAGTTGTCGTCGTCAAGGGAGAAGTAGAGAATGGTAATGAGAACTGGAGGACTTACCTTTGCTTAGGGAAGTTCTGTGACTCCAACTCCCCTATGTCGAAGTGTAGCTCAGGCCAAATTAGCTTTAATTGATTTGAATGTCTTCAATTCAAGTAAAATCGTGTTTCTAATGCGTCCCCAAGGAAATATGATCGAAATCAATTTAAATTGGTAACCATTTATTCAATAGAACAGTTTATACAAACAATACAAAATCAATTTGTTTTAATACTTCCCTACAAGCGACATTGAAACCAAAGAACAAGAAAGAAAGGCTTAATCGATTTGTATTCGAAATCTATTAAGCTTATTCCCATGAACTTTTTTTGTGTTTTCCATACTGTGTAACTCTTTTTTATTAAGAACTGATTTAAGATCTCATAATATAAGAAAGTACAAAACATTTGAATGGCTAGACTTATTAAACAATTAATCTAATTTGATTTGAATTTTTATGTTTTATGTTTAATTTATGTTTAATATTTTAAAATTCTAGAAAAAAAGGGGACTTGAAATTCTCCAATATTATCGATAGGATTATAGCTTTCTCTCGCCAATTCTTTATTTTTAAGATTTTAATACTTATCTTATAGGAATTTCTGTGTTACCAATGCCAATTTTTTATAAAAAAAGTAAATTCTGTTCTTATTTTTTCATTATTTCATTTAAAACATACAAAACTCTAATAATACTTTCATCGATTTTCATTTATTCCTTAAAGTCCCTGCTTAAAGATAAAATTTCCTTAGCTCTCAGTAGCTAGGATTCTGTTTTTTATGACAGATGCTGGGGTTGAGAAACCATTACGAACAGTGGACTGCAACCGCAAATCTTTACAACAAACAAATCCCGCCTAATCTGCCCGCAACCCTTCCTCATCCTCGTCGTCGTCGTAGTTGGTAAAGATCCTCGGCAGCTGTTTCGCATCGGGCACGCTCCATCCTAAATTCATGCCGATTCGCATCTTCTCCTTGGATATTATGTAAGATGTTTGCCAGCAATTAGAGAATCCTCTCCAAGAAGCCGATGAAAAACCCCGCACGTCCCCTGGAAAGTCAGTTTTCCAAGCGCCGTCCATTGTCCCGGCCCTAAGTCATTGTTGTCTTGGCCCAAAAAGGGAATGACGGGGATGCAGCTCGAAGATGGGATGATATGTGGATGGGGATGGCAGCTGAAACAATTTTTGGCACGAGTGCCAAAGGACAGTTTAGTGTAAAATGTTGGCTCAGGGAGCAGCTGATCTTCTAACTGACCGTTACATCATCTGTTTCGGGGTCACCAATCAATGGGATCAATGATCTTGAGGAGGTAGTTTTTGGTTCTTAAAGATATTGTAGGAGGTTTCATTAAGTATTGAGATAGTAGATTGAAATTAAAAATATTTTTTAAGGTAAATATATCAAGACCCAAAGCACAATCTTAATTTAACCACCAAAAAGGGTGGCATTTCCTCTTAGCTGAGATTATAACTTATAGTTCCCCTCAGCTCTTTATTTTTTATGGAATATATATTTTATTCCCCCTTTTTGAAGCCTGTCAAAAAGAACTTTCCAGTTATTAGCCCAACTCCCTGCCGGCCATTTATCAAATTCATAAAAATAAAAATCTCACACAGGAGGAGAGAAAAAACAATCATATAGTTGGGCGGCCCGTCACGACTTCTAATGCCCCGCAGACCGCACACTTCACTCAGATCTCCCCTCGCGACTAAGCGCCATGAAAATCAACAAGGAATTCATTTAAATCAACATATATCTTGGCCCAGGAGGAGGTGTCCTCCATCCTCCACCACGGAAATCCACTTGGGTTTAGTTCCGTTTGGATCAGTTCACACATTTGCCACAGTTTCATATTTTTCATGCTCATTATTTTCCATATAGGATACGGGGGAGAGGGTGCCAGTGCCAGCACACCCCAAGTCATAACTGCAGTTCCCACAGCTAAAAATACACACACGCCCAAAGTCACTAATTTGAGGTTGAGAAAGGTCTCCTTTCCTCCAATTCCCCTCAGAATCCAGAATTGATTAAAAAAAAGGGAAGTAGATCGTCACTGCCCGTCAGACGTTCGTTGGATGGAAGCTACCGACCGACCGGCTGCACAATAAAAATTAAAGTGTTTTAATGTGTAAATCGTGCGTTGTTCCCAACGCACCGAGGAAGCCCCAAAAGGGAGGATCCCCTGCCTTTGGATACAGACGCAGACCCGGCTACCGATCGGCAGCGATCGTGCCACACTAAATGACGTTTACCTTGATCCGATCCCTGGGATCGCAGCCAAGATGGGCAGGGGAGGGAAGCCACTGAAGCAACTCCGTTTTGGGGCTGATATTGAACTTTGATTTCTGCCCGGTGTCTTCGTTATAGAATTTCAATTCTCTCAATTTCGGTGCCGGTTTCTGCAGAAGCACCCGAGTCTGCACATTTCGCCAGACGATTGATCCACATATGTCTGACGGGTCTGAGGTTGCTGCACTGTCTCTGCCCATGGCTCTGTCTCTGGCTTTCTTCCAGCAATCTCCAGTTGTGCCAGCTCATCGTGTTTTTTTTTTTTTTTTGGGTTTTCGTGGGAAAATGTTTGCCAAATTTGCGGCTGAAATGTAAGGATCATTAAAGGGCTGGCCGTCCTTTATTAGCTGTTACTTATTCTCCTTCAGACTCTTCATAAACTTGGTAGGTGGTTTTAAAGCTTTAAGTCAAGATTTTAATGGGAAAAGTTGAAGTTATGCATCTTAGTATTTTCAAATTTGAAGACAGAAAAGGAGAAGTTGAGAGTAATGCATTTTATAATTTTCAATTTGTAAGAGAGAAACGTAGAAAGAGAGGTCGAATATTCTATATCAAATTTATTTGAATTAAAAGTAAGTCTAACAAAGCTAAATTTCCATCAACATTACATAAAAACCATATTGATTCTTTCAGAGCATCACCCGGAGTGACCCTCATGCATTGCTATGTGCTGATCAGCCCAGAATCCAAGTCAACCCCTTGGTTGGTTAGGTGGCCAGCATTTATTCAATTTACGAAAGCTGACATGATCAGTGCAGCAGTGATCGCGGTTGATGGATGATCGCGCAGATTATTGCCCAACGCGGGATTTACGCTCGACATAAACGTAATGTCAGCTGCGATCGGGGCGCTTTGCACAACCAGAGTTGCCAGGCTTACCAGGTTACTCCCCAAATATATTGAAATATATAAATTTAGGTAGATCGACCAGCTGCCAGCTGGCGCATGGCCCGCGACCATGGTTATTGACAACTCCTTTGGCCTTAATCCTGCCAACATCGTAAAGTAATAAATTTGCCTGAAGAAGAAGGAAAATCTGCTCTGGCCGGAGTCAGGTAAGCTCTGCGTAATGAGTGACCCACGACCCTGAAACCAGGTCTGATTCCAAGTCCCAAACTAGGATCGCGCGATCCCAAGCAACCCCCTTTAAGATGGCCAGGCAAAAAATTAAAAGACTCTGATCCTGAATAATTTCGCCTTGCAAGGGGGTTGTGCTGCCTCACGGGGGTTGCGGCAGCTGCGTCGCACAATTGCCAAGAAGTTCTCCTTAATGAATTGCAAATCATTGGACGGGCATTGATCAAGTTTGCTTTGTGCCCGGGGTGAGATCTGAGGGACCAAAATGCCATCAGACACCCAAAACACGCAGCCGGACCTATGGAGATTGTATCAACCATCTGTCGCGAAGGATTTTGAGTTGATTCTTCGATTTATAGAGATTCTTTTTGATTAGGGATAGTTTTTAGATGGGAACTGAGAGAGAGTTTATAACTAGAATTATACCTACATTTTCTCTACTGGATTTTTTTTAAGGCAAGTTTGTTGTTTCCTTTATTTTAATGTCCAAGATTTATAGATCAAATTTATAGAGTTTACAAGAAGATGAGTTTTTTCTTTAACAAAGTTTTGGCTTGTGGAGAGTTTCACCACTTATAACTACTTTGCTTTTAAGGCGATATTTATTATCCTACGGTTCCTTGCATTATAATATCTAAAAATTATTACTTAAATCTTTATGATGATTATTAATGTATATTTTAATTTTCTCTTAAAACCCTAATACAAACTAAACATCTTTAAAATATTTTTTAGATGAATATTTGAATCTCAAAATGTATTTTAGTCTTTAATAATAATATTTCAAAGACAATTCCTTGTCAAAGTTGTGCTAATGACTTGGCTTAAGCGAATGTTGTGTTATTTCTAGGACTCAGTAGTCGGGTTTACGTCCGTTTACTTAGCTAAGCTCCGAGTTACCATAATCCCTTGGAATATCGGCGCAATTCGTTGACTCGACAACCCTGACTGCTCACACACTCACTCTGTCGCGCAAATGAATACTACTCACTCACTCATTTCCACTCACTCGTTCACACTCACTCCTAAATTGAGTGAAATTCCTCTGCTGCCCTGAGAGTTCTCAGTCTGCAGACGGCGATCGTTGAGCTGCCTACCTGGCTCTGTCGCCGTCGCTGTCGCTGCCTCTGCCCGCCGGCTTCGCCAGGTAAACGAGCGCCTTCGTTTCCACTCCGGGACTCGTTTCGCCTTCGTCGCGATTCGTTTTTAGTGAGTGCCGCGCCGCTCCGAGGATCAGTATCCTTTTGGCATCCCGTGAGCGCGGTCGTCAGCCGCTCTCTACCTTCTTCGCATGAACACAGAAAACTAAACCAATTTTATTCTGGCAACGAACTGAAACGCGAAACACGTTTGTTAAGTTTTTGTTGAATGAAAAGTACGTGCAATAATTGTTAAAACTATTTCGTACTTGAACCAAAGTTATAACTATTTGTGTTGTGAAAAATAAAAAGCAAAAGAAAACCGTTGCTGAACTAATATCGGCTGCAAATTTTGGATTATTACTGCATATTTTGGATATAAACAAATTAAAATCGTTACACAAAATGGATTACAAACACGATCTTAATTCGGACGATGATTTCGACTGCTCCAATGGCTATAGCGATAGCTATGGCAGCAACGGACGCCAGGTCAATCCCAATGGATTGTCCAAGGCGGAGCTAAGAAAGGTGAGTAAAGGATCGGGGTTTGAGGGAGTTGACATAGTACAGAAGATTATTTAGGACTCCTTAAGAAAATTAAAAAAATAAATTTAGAAATTAAGAGAAGATTGAGAAAGTTTATAGCAAACAGAAGATGATATAGGGCTCGTCAAAAAAATTAAACATCAAATTCTCCTCAATAAGAGTCCCAGCATTTAAAACACGTTTTTAGATGTGTTGTGTACTTTAAAATTATAATAATGCTAAATAATGTTTATAGTTCCTTTAAAATATCCTTAATAAATTAAATAAAAAAAGAATAAAGAATAATGAAATTTTTTTTAATTATACAAATGTTCTAAAAATATGACCTATCATTTACCATACAAGTTTTAAAGGTCTCTTGTAAGTTATAACGTTATAACGTTATATTTTTTTGTAATTAATCCTTTATCATTATCTAATACCGAAAATTCGTTGAATTTTTTTAATCATACAAAATATGTCTTAACTTCTCCAAAATAAATCACAAAATTAAGAACAATTAGCTAATTACTAAACCCTATTCTTTATCCTTTTTGTAGACCAACAAACCCATTATGGAGAAACGTCGTCGGGCTCGCATTAATCACTGCCTCAACGAACTCAAGTCCCTGATCCTGGAGGCCATGAAAAAAGACGTAAGTATATGTATATCCTTTTCCACAGTCCAAGAGAAAGCAAGGAGTGTTCCGCCCCCTCTCATACTTAGAAACTAGACTCCCGATCCATATCTCAGTACACTTTCCATATAAATTATGTCAGACCATAAAAAAGACCCTTGAAACACAAGTGTCCAGAGGGCGGCAAAACTACAAAAAGGATAAATATAAAAAACCGACAACTCCTACGACATTTAGAGAGGGGCTGTAAAAAGCCAGGGCTCTAATTGAGTATTAAATTTTATTGATGATCATTACACGAGAGCGCCGATGAGGAGTCAGTCAGTGGAGGGGCCAAAAAGTGTTAACAAGTCGAGGAATTACGCAGAAATCGCCGGAGATGCGAACGAAACCTGTTTTCCAAGGAGTGATCCTGCTGTGAGAAAACTACAAAGCAGAAATCAAGCCGCCGCTGCTGCTGCCGCAGAATTCTGCAGGAGAGCCCAGGCTCTGGGCAGCACCAGAAGACCGAAAATCAAATAAGAAAGACATTGAGCGAAAGAAGAAAAAACCAAAAAACAAAAAAAAAGCAAAAGTAAACAAAAGGTTCAGACAGGGCCCAGAGCGGGGCGAGGTCGGAGCGGGGACTGGCGAGCGACCTGCGTGGGAACCTTTTGCTAAAATATGCAGTCCCAGCGGGCGAGAAAGAGATGGAGATGATGGGTGTACGGCGAGCGAAGAATCACAAAGATTTGCACGGAGCGAAAAAAAATTCAGAAATTAAAATTTTCTTTAAGAAATATGAATTTAAAATTCTTACAATTTTCATTTATTTTTAAAACCCTTTTTAAGAAACCACATTTCAAGATCTTAAAATATTAAAAATTCTTAATGTTTTAGAAAAGTTCTTTTAAAAATTTAAATTTAACATATTATACTTTACTCTACAAATTTTGTTTTTAAATATATCATTAGAATGCCAATTTTACCAAGGTATTTTACAACTTTCTTGTAAAGTTTGTTTAAAATTATAACAATACATTTGCTGGAACATTTTCTTAGAAAAATCGCTTAAATTTAAATTTTCAGAAGGCATTTTCAAAGATTCCTGAATAGCTAGTTCTAAATGGTAACAATTACATTCAGTAACAGACAAATTTCTATAACATGTTTAAGAAAAATTACATATTTATAAACTTAAGTCAAGTTTTTTCCATTTTTCTTGAAAAGGTTGTTCAAAATGAGTTCTAAAAACACTTTAATGGAAAGTTTTTTCCATTACTTTCTTGAAAGATCTCTTAAAGATCAATAAATACTTTTGTTCTAATACATTTGTTGATCTTAGAACCCCTTTATGTATACAAAAAAGCATAAATTTCTTCTGAATTCACAAGCAAAAGCTTACAACCCCCCATTTCTCTCAGTGCAAAAGAACAATCTTTGTTCGTTCTCCTGGTGCTGCAGTTGCTGAATCTCACCTTGGTCGTGTGATATTTGCAGAGTGGACTGAAGTGGACTGCAGATTACACGCGAATAGTTGGACATATGAGGCACGAATCGTGTGCTCCTTAACGCTGTGCACAGTTTCCCAGTTTCCCAAGCCATTGAACTTGTTGTAGGGCCCAAAACAATTAGCCCGGCCAACTCCGGGCCGTCTTCATTTCATCATTATCTGACTTTGGCTCATTCCCCTCTCTCTCTCTCTACTTTTAGCCGGCACGTCATACCAAACTGGAGAAGGCCGACATACTTGAGATGACTGTGAAGCATCTGCAGTCGGTGCAGCGCCAGCAGCTGAACATGGCCATCCAGTCGGACCCCGGCGTGGTGCAGAAGTTCAAGACGGGCTTCGTGGAGTGCGCCGAGGAGGTGAATCGCTACGTCAGCCAGCTGGATGGCATTGATTCGGGTGTCCGTCAGCGCCTGAGCGCCCATCTGAACAACTGTGCCAATAGTCTGGAGCAGATTGGATCCATGAGCAACTTCAGCAATGGCTATCGAGGAGGAGTATTTCCCGGAGCCAACACTCCAGCAGTCCCGGCTGCTCCGGCTCCGCTGTTTCCCTCACTGCCGCAGGATCTGAACAACAACAGCCGCACAGAGACCTCGGCTCCGGCCATCCAAATGGGAGGACTCCAGCTGATACCCTCACGTCTGCCCTCCGGGGAATTCGCTCTGATCATGCCAAATACAGGAGGGTCCAGTGCTCCGCCGCCAGGACCCTTCGCCTGGCCTGGCACGGCCGCTGGAGTGGCAGCCGGAACAGCCAGCGCCGCCTTGGCCAGCATTGCCAATCCCACGCATCTGAGTGACTACACACAGAGCTTCCGGATGAGCGCCTTCAGCAAGCCGGCAACGACAAGCCAGGCTGCTCCTGGTCTAGCTAATCCCATGCACACCCAGCTCTCGGGGCAGACACAGCTACCAGCAAAGAACAGCTCAAGCAGTCCACCCCTGAGTCCCATCTCCTCCATTTCCAGCCAGGAGGAGGAGTCCTCGCGCACCGCCTCGCCCACTGTGGACGTGCTGACCAAGCACAGCTTTGCCGGGGTGTTCTCCACTCCTCCGCCCACCAGCGCGGAGACCTCGTTCAACACCAGCGGATCCCTAAACCTGAGTGCCGGGAGCCACGACAGCAGCGGATGCTCGCGATCGCTGGTCCACTTGCAGCAGCAGCAAGTGAGCTCCACCAGCGGCGGCATCGCCAAGCGGGAACGAGAGGGCGAGGCCGATTCCAGCGACTGCTCCCTGGACGAGCAGCCGACTTCGAAGAAGTTCCTCGCCGGCGCCATCGAGAAGTCCGCCTCCGCCTGGAGGCCCTGGTAGGAGATCCATCTATCGAGGAGATCCATCCATCCCTCTCTCTCTATGTTAAGTTTATCCCCAATTTGTTAATTTATTTCATTGCAATTTTTTCAAAGATCAACTTAAATGCTTTAGAACTACCCAAGACCCCATTAAGTTTCAACGATTTCTATATGTTCTTCTTAATTTTTCTTCATTTTAAGTTCAGCTGTGATTTTGTATATTTTTTGTGTAATTCTTTTTAATTAATTTAAGCATTTTTATACGCCTATTATGTAGTTCATTAACGATGTTTTTTGACCTTACAAATATTCAATTGACTAAAAAATGATGCTCTGTTTAAGTTATGTAGATTTCCTTGTATAGTGTGTGTCTAGCTTTAAGTCTTTCAAGTTTCTATTTTAGCGTTTGATTTGTAATGGATTTTAATTTTAATGTTTAAAGTATTTAAAAAAGAGTGAAAATAATAATAATAAAAGACAAACAAGATGAGAATTTGTAGTAGAAAGGTTATTTGAGGGGGAAACGAGTGTTTATAGCATTGGAAAATCGGAAATCAACTGATAGTGATGGCGGAAAAAGCCTTGCTCCTGACATAAAAGCACATTCAACATATTTTCAATGATCCACGAAAGCGATAATGCAATCTATAGCTCTCTGCCTGAGCCTATATAAGCTTGGAAAACTCATTTAGTTGAAAATTTAGTGGGAAAACAAAAGTTATTACAGACGCAAGCACGCAGTGATTTTCAGGCGTGTAAAGATTCGAGTTTGTTACAAAAAATAAGATTGTTACCATGTTTGGAAAGAGTTACTATACTCTCTTAATTTTGGCTATTTCACCACTAATCAGCCTGGCTGATCCTGATCCTGAACTCGAAGAGAGCCTGCACCAATATCGAGCTTCTCCTAAACTGACTGGTCCTGTCAAGCTCCTGCACGACCCGGAGGACACCATACTGAATACCTTGGACACAGCTTTGGAGAAGGTCTCCACCATCTACATGCAGGCTCTGTTTGCTGGCACCCACTCACCGGAGCTGGAGGCGCCACTGCGAGCCCTCGAAATGGAACTATTCGACCTCCTGGATCAGCTCTACAAGCAGAATCGTCTCAAGGACTATATGAAGTACGAGGCGGAAGTGACGCGACAAATGATTATCTACAATATGCTCAAGAGACTGTTTGGTTACACGCAGGATGAGGTGGATGTTGCTGAAGGGACCTTCTGAGCAGTACACTTTAATTATTATTTAAAATATTAAATAAAATAAAAAAAATAATCAAAAATAAATGGAAAATAATTGTAATTTAATTATACTATTTATTTTTATCTGTTCAGATTTAAATGATTAGCATTTTATGCCCGAAATTTGAGAGCACTCACAGAATGAAGAAATTGTGCATTTATTGCCTGTTGCGGATTTTAATTATTAATTGTTAATTAAATAATTAATTGTTAATTAAACTTCGAATGTGTTTATAAATAATTAAAATCACAGCTCTTACGATTTAAATTAATTAGAAGCTGTTTTTGGTTAATTTTAAATACCTAAATATTATATTATATAAAAAAGATCGTAAAATAGTGACTTAAGAAAGTTGTACAGGATATACAAATTGTTGTCCATTCAAATATTATGTATTAAATTCTATTTAATATTATATATTATTATATATTATATAATATATAACAATCTAGCCCTCGCATGATATTTTAATAAGGTTTAAGTTCAATTGAATGATAAACAAGGAGATATAAGGCAATTATATTTAAACATAGTTTCTATCTCACTTGCACTCTTTGTCTATTAAACAGCCATCGGTTCGAGTATCGGATAATCATATCCTTATTTTAAATTTTTACAATATGTAAATAATGTAAATATTTACCAAAAGAAACCCAATAAACTATTTTAATATAAATCCCAACTGTCTTCCTATTTTCGCGCAATAAATTTTCATTTCCCTAAAAATAGTTTAAGTGTAGGAAGTGATTGAATAAAATTACCAGCTACAAATTGATTTACATCCCCATTTTCCATTTTCAATTTTTTCCGGCTGCCCTTTTCCCTTTCGCTTTCTCCCCTTTTTCTTTGATTTTTTATTAAAAATTTGATTTCACTTCCGTAATAACTTCCGCAACAGCCTGTTCCAGGTTGCACTCCTGCTGCGGGGCTGCCTTGCGTGTGGCTGTCGAGCGTCGCCCCCACCTCCTGAGGGATCCTCCTCGGATGCTGCGATCCTTCGGCCCGAACCTAGGCACTTCCCACACTCAATCATATCGGCGCTGCTGTTACCCGATCCTGCTGTGAGAAGAACAACAACACCTCCGCGGAGAATTATCATAATTTTCATTTCCTCTTTACGCTATTATCCTTTTGCATTTCCAAATACCGTTGCACTTGTCCGCGTCTTCGCCGGTGTGTTTCCCACACATCCTTGAGATCCTTTATCTTTTGCTTGTTTGCTTTGTGGTTGTTCGTCCTGCGTACGCCTTGCATTCCACTTGTCTCGCTGGATCGGATCGGGTCCTTCGGTTCCATGCCCTTTGTGCGCCGTGTTTGCGCTGTGATTTGATGCTGGGATCGGCTGGGATCGGAATCCTTGGGATGTGAGTTTTTCTGTGAGGTTTCGGCTATCACTTTTGTTTTTACTCTTGATTTCGTTTCTTGGGAATCGCTGTGGGAATGCCTTGATTTCGTATAATTTCTTGAACATTTTCACTATTTGTCTTCATTTTTAGCATCTTAATACCCTTGCTGGAAATAATAAATCACAGAAGCTATTTAGCCTGCATTAATTTATAATTAAGTATACAGAATGGAAATATATAAATTATATAAATAAAATAAATAAATCAGCATAAAAAGCAAAGTCGATGTCAAACCACACTTAATTTTAAAATAAAAATTGGGTAAATTAAAATTGTTTTAAAAACAATATGCTAATAAAAACTAATATAGCAAAGCCTTTCGAATCGAATTTAATGAATTTTTGGCAAAGTAATGATTTTTAGAAACTTAATTTGATCAAATTTAACAAAGAAAAGGTTTTACAATTAAAATTAATGATATTATATTATATGATATTTATCAGTTTTGATATTCACGAAATATTATCATACAAATATTTATTAATTTTTAAAAATACATAAATGAATTATTATAAATATATATTAAAATATAAAAATAAATTATTATAAATATATAATTAAAGTCTTGATTTATAATTATCTAAGGACTTATTGGTGGTATATCAAGTCCAAAATAATTCTTATACTTCGATTCGCCATTTTATTTTTAATAAGTAAAAAATATATATTCAATCTGGCAACATTTAAAAAAAATATTGAAAATGGTTCAAAATTGTCATGAGTTAAAATAAAATATATTTTTTTCTAAATTTTACTGGTTTATTCAATTATGCTTTCCAAACAGAATTTCAGGCATTTTTGATGTATTTTAATGATCCCATTTCAAACTCCAAAGGTATACAGCTTTGTTCCTTTCTTGTTTTTTGGGTAATTTTTTGGGCCGAAACTTGTTTTTCATTACCATGATATAGAATCTCTGTAGCGCCCCTGCCTCCTTTTGTCTCTGCAAATCCGGAATATATAATTGTCATTTAACAAATTAACTTGCCAAACAAACAACCAATTCTAGAGCTCTGTGGAGATTTTCCCACAGACAAATTCCTTTTGGCCACAATAGAGTTATTCCTGCAGAAAACAGAGTCATGCCGAGTTTAGCAGGAACTCTCCCACACACACTCACAGGCACTGCCAGTGCACTTTGAATATGCCCCTGTGATCCTTTTTCGTTGCCTTTCTGCTACAGAGAAAAGGATGAAATGTATCCCGGCTACCTACCTGTGTGCATCGGCGAATTCAAATCGCTTGCATTTCTCACACAGAACAGAACAAAAAGGCTGGAAACCAATAGGTCGTCCTGTTGAATGAGCCCAGATCTATCCTATCTCGGTTTCTTGTGGGTAACAAGTGTATCTATCGGCATATATATGCGTGAGATGGCGGTGATTGAACAGCTTTGCGCAACCCGAAGATATGCGAAGGTTTCCCTTATGGAAAAGTGTTTCCTTTTGGTTTCCCAGGCATAGAAATGCTGATATGCTGCGGACTCCTTGGGAAAAGAATTCATAAATACAGCCCCTCCTCTTTCCCCTTTGATTTCTTTGAAAAAACGCATTCCTATTATTATTGCGAATTAATGAATATTTATTTTTAGTTTTTTTACAATTTTCTTATGTTTTTTGCAGTGCTTAACATACATATTTTTATGTCTGTATAGTTGTTAAATTTTTTACATTGTATATTTGTTAAAATTTGGCTTTGTCTGAGCATTATTTTATACAGGAAAAGTGTGGTTTTCGTTCAGTTTGAGTTGAAATTTTTGTGCAAACTAATTATTGCTACACATACATTGAACTGTGTAGATTACGATGTGAGATTGCAATTATTTCTAAGCAATTTGCTTGCTAATTTGTATAATTATTTCTTGTGCTGGCTCTCTATCTCTGCCGAGAGACTACTAAATTAATTTAAATGCATTTTTTGGTCAATCCCAAGGGACGAACTCCTCTTGTTCACTAAATTGGCAAATTGTTAGTGATTGATCGAATGGTTTGCTTGGCTGTCCTGTCTAAATGTTAACTAGGCTGCTGCTTGTGCGCGGCAATAAATTTATAAAATATTTACAACGTTCTCTCTTCTCTCCTCTCCAGCTCGCGAGCTTTAACTAAATCTACCAACTACAAAAATGTACAGATCCACACATACATATATATACTATATAGATATATAAAATTCATTTATCAAAAGGCGCGCATTGCTTGTAAAACGTGTAAACAAATGACAAGAACGTCTTCTTCTGGTATATATAAGGACATCATCATTTCGGGGACATAACAAAGGGGAGCAAGGCTGCCCAAGTTAGAGCTCTTTGGATGGAGGTGGGCCATAGGTCAGCCCAAAAAGAAATTAAAATTAAAACCAAAAATTAATAAAAAAGGAAACAAAATAAAAAAAAAATGTACACAAAAAATCGTTTACAAAATTCGTTATATGGCTAAGCTATCAGTCCATTTGTTCGAGTTCAAATCGGTATTGAGTGTTGGTTGGGATGTGGATATCTCCGTCGACTGTGCCTAGCACAGCTCCCGTTCGCAGCGGGTCAATCATCAGAGTATGTCCGGCGTATGGTTCTCGTCGTGCGTGTGCTGCAGTAGACCCTTCCGTTCGTCCGGGGCGGTGCTGTGGGCTATTTCCGTGCTCACTGGCTCCGGAATGGCATCCGCGTACATGGATTCGTACACGGGATTGGCAAAGTTGCCCTGGAAATATTAAATAATATAATTATTCTGGAAACATAAACATTATTTCTCTCTCTTACTTTATCATCCTCACTGGCAAAGGTGGGCGCCTCATCCGCATCACCGCGATACATGGCATTGGTGAGCATAATCTCCACGTTGTCCGTGAGACGAGCATGCGAGAATGGCTGGGCTATGCGATGTTTTCTGTAAGAAATCATATTTAATTAATTAATTAAAAAGTCAAAAAGAGAAATCTTTAAAGAAAACTCACTTTAGGAAGTAAACAGCGCCGGCAAACAAAGCGAGCACCAGGAGAATCACAGCCAGGATGAGCGCGAGAACCGAGAAGACGCCTCCGCCCGACTCGTTCTCATCCTGTTCACCCTTCAGAGCATCGGCACTATCCACCAGACAAGGCACCACCCTGTTGTTACCGCACAAACACTCGTTGATGGAGCTGCCCGGACGACAGACGTTGCACACGCCGCCGACACAATGTGGCGGCCGTTCGCAGGCGTTGCCCTGCCACTCGCCAATGCAGCTGCAGTGCGGCAGCGCGTACTCGTCCAGGTGACAGACGCCACCATTCGCACAGTACCGGACACAGGGATTGTCCTCCGAGACGGGCATCGTGCAGAAGTCGCCGTTCCACTGGTCCGTGCAATTGCACATAGCCACGCCCTTGATCACATGGCAAGTTCCCGAATTCTGGCAGATGATCGCCGTGCAGGGATCCCTCACAGGTATCTTGGCGGTGTCGCAGAAGAGCGGCGGCGAGGAGGTCTTGCACAGGTCCGATTCGCAACTATCGCCTATGTAGCGAGGGGGACAGGTGCAGGACAGGCGGCCACCGCGCTCCGAGCAGGTTCCGCCGTTCTGGCAAAAGTCTCGGCACGAGCTAGACTCACAGTGCTCGCCATAGAAGCCGCTGAGGCACCTGCACTGCCGCTGGCCCTTAGAGCCGATCACACAGGAGCCGCCGTTCTTGCAGAAATCAGCGCACTCGTCGATCTCGCAACGCTTGCCCGTGAAGCCGTCCGGACACTCGCACTGCGGCGTGCCCGTCAGCGTTTCCCGGCAGATGCCGCCGTTCTCGCAGGTAAGATTCACACAGTGCTCGCACTGCTCGCCGGTAAAGAGCTTCGGGCAGCTGCACTTCATGCCCTCCGTCTCGGAGAGCAGGCACGATCCTCCATTGTGGCAGCGACTCTGGCAGGCGGGCATGGATGTCTCGCACCTCGCTCCCGACCATCCGGCCGTGCAGGTGCACTTCAGAGGCGGTGGATCCATGGAACCAGGCATCTGTGGAGCCACCGAGCATACACCATAGTTCAGACAATGGCCGGAGCAGCGATAGTGCTCGCACAGCTCGCCCTCGAATTGCGGCTGGCAGATGCACTTGGGCACATGGTCCACGATCTTGCAAGTGCCCAGGTTGCACTGCAGCGGACAGTAGTCGGGAATGTCTGCATGAGCCTTGCACACCTCCTCGGTCATCACATAGCCCTCGGGACAGCGGCAACTATACCCGCTGGCCGCCTCCGAGGAGAGAATACAAAGGGCACGCGAGGGCTTGCAGGGATCCTTGGCGCAGGGATTGCTGACTGCAAAGAAAATAAAGATAAAATCAGAAGGATAACAAATAATAAATGATTCAGAAAACATACTATTTCTGTTCTGCTTCATGGGATGCAGAATGCCAATGTCCGAGGAGCGATAGCCCTTCAGCAGGTAGGTGCCATTGTCGTTGCCAAACTTGTTCATCTTAATGATGCTCTGATCGTAGAGCTTGATGTACAAAAAGTCCTCGAACACGTCGATCTTCTGGGGCTTCTCCCGCGTGCCAAAGCGTCGCACCACATTGCGATCCTTGCCATTGAGGCGGCACGTTTCAATAGTTCCCTTGCGATAGTCCGCCCAGTACAGTCGTCCCGTGGGATAGTCCATCGAAAGGCTGATGGGCCAGCCCACGTCACGCTCCACCAGACTCTTCTTATTGCTGCCATCCAGGGAGGCCACCAAGATGCCATTCTCCAGCGTGGACCAAATCATAATGCGCGACTCGGGCTCAAGGACAATATCCGTGGGATTCATGCCCGTCGACACCAGAGATATGTACTTCTTGCCCTCAATGTCGGTGGCCAGGATCTGGTTGTGTCGCGAGTCTATGATGTACACACGCTGCGTAATCCAATCTACGGCCAAGGACTTGGGATCATCCAGTTCAGGAATATTGAAGGCGGTAAGCTCCTTGAGATCTCGACGCACCCGCACTCCCGTCCCCTCGACATGTGGCGTGGCTATTTTCATGGTGTGCACCTTCCCATGATGCGAATCAATCCAGAAGAGCAGCGTATCCTTTGGCCTGATCAGTATGTCGAAGACATCAATCTTTAGGCTGTCTGTTTGGAAGAAGCCCACCACAGTGGTGCCCTCCTGCTTGGCGGGCAATATGAATCGGAACTCCTGCTCCGAGGCGAGCAGCAAGATCTGATCCGGTCCGGAGGCCAGGCAAGTGGCATTCTTCGCCGTTCCCTTTTGGTAGCCCTCGGCGCACTTGCAGTTGAAGTGCCCCGCCTTCTTCTCAATGCAGATCTGCGAGCAGCTCCCAAAGCCACACACCGGCGGCTGGCAGTTCATCTCATCGGAGCCGTCAATGCAATTGTACTGACCATCGCAGCGGAAGATCTTGGCGATGCAGTCGTCGTTCTCGCATTGGAACTGATCGTGCCGGCACTTGGGCAGCGCCGCACACACCTCATCTGATTCATCCTCCTTCTCGTCGCAGTCGTTGACGCCGTCGCAGAGGGCAGAGTTTCGGATGCACAGCTGGTTCTTGCACTTGAAGGCATTGGCGTGGCAGTGGATGTGGGCACAGGTGGCGAAGCTCTCGTCGCTGCCGTCCAGGCAGTCGTCCCAGCCATCGCACTTCCAGCGGGACATGATGCACTTGCCGTTGCCGCAGCTAAAGTGATCCGAGGGACAGGTGCAGTTGACCTCGTCAGAGCCATCGGGGCAGTCATCGTCGCCGTCGCATTGGTATTGCCTGGGTAATACAAGGAGGTTTTAATATATTTTATATGTAGAAGTGGGAGCCACCACTTACGTGTTAATGCAGGTGTTGAAGGCGGCGCACTTGAACTGCTTCTCCTTGCAGGTGATGTTGCAGTTGATCTCGTCGCTGCTGTCATCACAGTGGATCTCTCCGTCGCAGCGGTAGTTGTGCTTGATGCACTTGCCTGTACCGCAGCGGAACTCGCTCTCGGAGCAGTTCCTCATCTGACAGTTCAGCTCATCGCTGCCGTCACCACAATCGTTCTCGTAGTCGCAGCGCCAGCGTCCCGGTATGCACTTGGAGTTGTTGCACTTAAAGTAGGTGGGATCGCAGGTGGCCTTGGAGGTGAAGCAGCTGGCAGGCTCATCCTCGCCATTGGGACAGTCGGGCTCGTCGTCGCAACGCCAGGCGAGAGGAATGCAGCGACCCGAGTTGCATCTACACGAGGAATAAGGATAGATTAAGAAGGTGTTCAGGGCATAAAGGTAACTTATACTCACTGGAAGTCATTGGGTCCGCAGGACACATTATCACAGTTGGCCTCATCCGACTTGTCCGGACAATCAATGTCGCCATCGCACACCCAGACGTAGGGCATGCACCGGTTGTTGCCGCACTGGAACTGGTCCTTCTTGCAGACGAGCGGCGTGCACCCAGCCTCATCCTCCCCACCAGGACAGTCGTTGACCCCGTCGCATCGCTTGACATTGTCCACGCAGAAGGCACTGGTGTTGGCCGTGGCTCCGCACTTAAGATGCGTGTCGAAGCAGGTGAACTTGTCGCAGTTGAGCTCGTCGGAGCCATCGCCGCACTGGTTGGTGCCGTCACAGATGTGCGACGGATGGATGCACTTCTTGTTGGCGCACTGGTACTGTCCCGGTTCGCAGTAGAAGGGCGGACAGGTCTCCGGCTCGTCGCTGCCGTCGCCGCAGTCGTCCTGCGTGTCGCAGCGCCAGTAGAAGGGAATGCACTTGTACGTGTTCACGCACTCGAAGTGCGCCGCCGTGCAGTTGGCGCGACAGGTGCGATTGTCTGCAGCCATGACAAAGTTCGTGGGGCAGAGGCACTTGTAGTAGGGCTCCTCCGGCGACAGGACACACAGCGTGGAGCAGTTGGCCTTCAAGCAGGGATTGCCACTCATCGGCTGCTGCTGGCGATACGGATGGAACACCCGCAGGTCCATCGGCCGGTGGATGGTGGTGATCAGGGTGGTGCAGTTGTGTCCGCCGAAGATGCTGCAGTACTCAATGGACTTGGTCTCCCAGTCCGACCAGTAGATGTGACCCTCCCACACGGCAATGGCAAAGATGTGGTGCAGATTGAGCTCCGGATTGATGCTCCTCGCCAGCAGCAGGCGCGTGTGATTGCCATCCAAATCGCTCACGGAGATGGTGTCTTCCCTAGCGTCGCCCCAGAACAGCTGCTGCGTCTCGAAGCTAATGGTCAAAGCGTTGGGCCAGCCCAGACCGTCGCGGATGATCATCCTCGGGTTGGAACCATCCATGCCCGCCTTGCCGATGTGCGGATTGTCGCCCCAGTCCGACCAGTAGATGTGCCGCTGGTACGGATGCAGGGCAATGCCACGCGGCTCCCGCAGATACTCGTTGATAAGGACCTTCCGGTACTTGCCGTCCAGCTGCGACACCTCGATCGTGTCCAGTCCCTTGTCGCACCAGTACAGGTTCTTGGCCACCCAGTCCACGGCCAGGCCGTCCGGATTCTTCAGCATGGCCTGGTGCAGGGTCTGTGTCTTGTTCTCCTTCGGACAGTGTCGCTTGATGGTGCCCACGGTGCTGGTTACATCTGACCAGTACAGGCACTGGCTGTCCCAGTCGTAGTCCAGGGCCACGGCATTGGAGAGCCCGTTGATCAGAATGGTGCCGTTGCCCGTCATGTTCACCTGCCGGATGTAGTAGCGATTGGAGAAGATCAGCTCCATGGACACGTTGCTGGTGGCCTTGCAGGTGTGGTGATCCACCAGGGCATAGCCCTTGGCGCACAGGCACTTGTAGGAGCCGTAGGTGTTGACACAGGTCTGGGAGCAGGGCTGCTGCTCGTCGCACTCGTCGACATCCGTGCAGAGATGCGGACTCTGGGGCAGCACCTTGTAGCCCGGCCGGCAGTGGCACTTGTAGCCCACCACCTTGTCCTCGCACTCGTGCTCGCAGATATCCGGAATGAGGCACTCGTTGACGTTGCACAGCTCCTCGTCGGAGAAGTCGGCGCAGTCGTTCCTCCGATCGCACAGCAGATCCGCACTGATGCAGGCTCCGTTCTTGCAGCGGAAGTCATCCGTGCCATTGCAGCCTCGGGTGTGGGCACACAGGCTGGGTAACTCGTCGCTGCCATCGCCACAGTCGGGCTTGCCGTCGCACGTCTGGTTCTTCAGAATGCACTTGCCATCCTGGCACTGGTGCATCAGCGATCCGCCCGGACAGGAGTGCGGGGCAAAGGCGGGCACACAGCCCTCGTACTCGTCGTCACCGCCAGGGCAATCCTCGTCGCCGTCGCACACGTACTGGGAGTCAATGCACAGACCGCTGGTGCAGAGGTGAGCGGGCGGCGGACAGTCGGGAATGTGAGCGATGCCGCCACACTGGGGTCCCTCATCCTCGCTGCCCGTATCCCCCGGGCCGCTGGGACAGTCCTTCTCGCCGTCGCACACCCACTTCTGGGGTATGCAGCGCCCTGAGCTCTTGCACTGGAAGAGATGCGGCCGGCATGGTCGGCTCGGGCACTGCGGGCCCTCGTCCGCGCCATCCTCGCAGTCGATCTTCCCGTCACACTGCCAGCTGGCCGGGATGCAGCCGTTGTCGCAGGCAAACTGATTGCCGGGGCACTCGTGGCGACAGCCCATCTCGTCGCTGCCATCGGAGCAGTCCTTCTCGCCGTCGCAGTGCCAGGCCGCGAAGATGCAGTTGCCGGTGGCACACCGGAACTGGCCAGCGTCGCAGCTCACGTTGGTGCGATTCGGGCAGTTCAGCTCATCGGTGCCATCGGGACAGTCCGCATCGCCGTCGCAGCGCCAGCTGGGCATGATGCAGATGGTGCTGTTGCCGCAGTGCTCGAAGGCCACGTTGCCCACCTCGCAGGGCGTGGGGGCGCACATCTTCTCGTCGCTGAAGTCCCGGCAGTCCTTCATCTTGTCGCAGACGAACTTCCTCGAGATGCACTCCCCGCTGCCGCAGCGGAACTGATCCTGCGGGCACTTGCAAAGCAGTTTCGACTCGTCGCTGCCATCGCCGCACTGCTGCAGGCCGTCGCACTTGTGCTCCTTGGGTATGCAGCGGTGGTTCTGGCACATGAAGTGCGTGTCCGGGCACTGGCGGAAGATGCAGTAGCTGCGCCACTCGTCGGAGCCGTCGATGCAGTGGGTGACATTGTCGCAGGTCAGCTCCATGGGGATGCACTCGCCGGAGTGGCAGTTGTACTGCAAGGTGCCGCAGCTCGTGTTCACGGGGGCGATGCAGCGGCGTCCGTCGGGCGCCAGGGTGCCCTGGGTGCAGTGGCAGGTGGCCTGACCGCTGGCATTCAGAATGCACACGTCCTCGCACTGGCCGTTCAGGATCTTGCACTGATTCGCATCGCAGTTAATGCTGCTGTTCTGCACCGCCACAATGCCCATGGGCCGGGTCACGTGCTCGCGGAGGAAGAGCACATCTGTTCCGGTGTACTTGTTGGCTCGCACCACGGCGTGGAGCACCCAGTCTGTCCAGAAGAGCAGGTCCCCGTACACGGCCATCGCAAAGGCGTGCTTTGGCGTGGAGTGGGCCAGCACCACCCGATTGCTGCCATCGTAGTTCGTGCGCTCGATCTTGTCCAGCCTGGCGTCCGCCCAGTACAGTTTCTGCTGCTCCAGGTCGAGGGTCAGGGCATTGGGCATCTTGATGTCCTTCTTAATGATCATCTCCGTGCCGTAGCCCGTGAGGTAGGAGCGCTGGATGCAGGGCGACTCCTCGTTCCAGTTGGTCCAGTAGATCATGCCCAGGCAAGGCTCCACAGCAATGCCGCGTGGCTTGTCCTTCTCCCGGAGACTCAGCACGTTCTTCACGTGCTTCTGGTTCTGGTCCGCCTGTTCGGCGAGATGTCGTAGTTCGACGCTTCGGATGACCGCGTTGTTGTTGTTCGACGTCCAGAAAAGCTGCTCGTTTACCATGTCGTATGCCAGACCCTCCACTCGCTCCTGCTGACCCACCAAGACGCGCTGACCGCTGCCGTTGAAGTGCACCTGGTTAATGGTGCTCAGCTGGACGTCCGAGTAGTACACCAGCTGCTCCTCGTAGTTGTAGCTGATGGCAATCACGTTCCTCATCACGCTGCTGTTGGATATCATCTGCACCGGCCAGTTCTTGTTCGCGTGCTCCGTCATGTGGATGCTCTCTATGTTGCTGCGATAGCTGAAGAGCAGGAAGTTCTCGTAGGGCTCGCAGGTTACCCCGTCGGATGCCAAGCGACTGTGGGCGCAGGCGCAGATGGGGCTGGTGCCGTTGAACAGGCAGAGCTGCTCGCAGCCGCCGTTGCTCTGGGCACAGGGATTGGTGCCGCGCTGAATTCGCTTGGAATATATTTTTAGATCCCTAATGGCATCCTGTTCCGTCTCTAGGATCACCTTAGAACGGCTTAGGTTGGCCAGCGGAGCCACTCGAATTGTGCCCTCATTGTATTTGTTCTCCGCCCAGTAGAGATAGTCTCCCATCTTGGCCAGCGCCACTGGGTTGTTAAGGGTCAAGTTCAGCAGCGGCTGCCTCAGATTTCCATCGTAGTCCACCTTCATCAAGGCATCGGGATTGCGCTCGCACCAGTACACCTTGGTGGCTTCAATGTCCAGCACCAGACTTCCCACCGCCCAGTTGGCCCGCGTTTGGTTGACCAAGATGAAAGGCTGGCTGCCATCGAGACCCACTCGTCCAATGTGCTGCTGGGTCACATAAAACAGCAGGCCCTGCTGAGGGTCTACGGCTAGGGCCGTGGGCTTGTCGAGATTCGAGACCACCACATAGCGATGGCTGCCATCCAGACGAGCCACCTCAATGAGATTGCGCTTTGTGTCGCTCCAGTAGATATTTCCAGCCACCCAGTCGATGGCAATGCCGCCCAGCCAGTCCTGTTGCTTGTAGCCAGCCAGATTGATGGCCTCTAGGATAGTCTCCCTCTGGGTGCCATCGCGCTTCACCCGGGATATGCTGCCCAGTTCGTTGTCGCCCCAGTAGAGGGTGTCCGTGGCGGCCAGGTACTCAATGAAGCTGGCCGAGCTCACACGGGAGATGGGAACCAAAGCCTGTGAAAGGTTAAAGTTAATATATATTAGAGATTTCTATAAGAGTTATAAGTAAGATCTCCCTTACCGCCGCTGGCTGATCAAACTCCTCTGAGGGATCAATCATTTCCACGCCTTGAAGTACATCGATGGAGTAGAAAATGAACTCTGCTCGTGGTATGCAATGCGTGGGATTCTTGGGCTCCACATCGTAGCCTAGGGCGCATCGGCAGACATGATCCGTGGCTGAAATGGCTAGGCACAGGTGCTGGCAGCCACCGCGCAAAGGACCAGCACAAGTATTCGTGCCTGTCTGAGCATCCGCATAGAACATCTTCATGCTCTGAATGCTCTCTGGCAAGGAAAAAGTCATGTTAATTATAAAGATTCATTAAGATTAAGAATAAAAGCCGCCTTACTGGTGTTGACCCTCAAGTAGGACATATTGGAGCAGGCCTCCTTTTCGCACTGCATAATCACGCTCTGTATGTTCTCCGGGAAGTACAGAGTTCCATTGTACACAGTCAGCGAACTGATCGAAGTAATCTGGCTGGCCACCAGCACCTTGCGTGTCTCATTTTTGGGGATGTCGTAATAGGCAATGCCCGAGTTATCGTAGGCATAGTACAACCTCTGCGAGTCAAAGTCCATGGTCAAGCTCTGGAGGCTGTTCTCGTGCTCATAGATCAACGCGCGGCCCGAGCCATCCAGATTGGACTGCTCCAGCTGGGACAGGCTGCCATCGGAGGCGGTATGGATCCAGTACATCTTGCCACTGCAAGGAAATTATGAGAATGTGCAGGGTATTTTCAATAGGAGCTCACTTACTTGGCTGGATCCAGGGCAATGCTGTCCACCATGTTGAGGTCCTCATGGATGTGGGTGACGTACTCTCCCTTCAGGTTACTCGCCAGGATATTGCACTTGATCTGACCCGAGGAGAAGTACATGTTCCGGCCAATCCAGTCGATGGCAAAGCCATAGGGCTTCTCAATGTTGGTGTTAATGATGGGTTCAATCAAGCCATTGGAGATGCCGGCGCTGGAGATTTCGTTCTGCTGGATGTCCGACCAAAAGATGCGACTCTCGTCTACCAAGAAGTCAATGCGTTGGGGAGCCACCAACTGCCAAGAGGGATTAAAGTTTAAATGAAGAAATAAACGAGTAAATTCACACTTACCCTTGGCGACTGCCTGATGGTGGGAATGGTGTGGTGATTGGGCTGATGCAGATCTATGCCCCGAATCTCGTCCACCATCACAAAGAGCAGCACCTGCTCGTTGGGTATACAGTTGCGTTCATCGCTGGGATCCAGACGCATCACATGTGGACACTCGCACTTGAAGGTGCCCTTTCCACTCAGCAGGCACAGATGCGAGCATCCACCGTTGTTCTCCCCACAGGGATTCTTATCCCAGGGCTGACGGCTGGAGTGTAGAACCTGAATGCCAAAGGGCTGAGATTGGGTTCGCTGCAGCACTTGGACATCGCTACCGTTCCACTTGTTGGCCCGTATAACCGACGTTGTACGCCAGTCCGTCCAGTACACATAATTCTCGAAGACGGAGATGGCAAACGGATGCGAGAGTATGTCCTTGTTGCGCAGCACCACATGGTGCTCGGTGCCATCGTACAGGGTGCTGCTGATCGAGTCGGACTTGGCGTCCACCCAGTAGACACGCTTCTGCGTGTAGTCGAGGGTCAGGCCGTTGGGCCAGCCGGCGCTCAGCTGCCAGCTGGTGGAGATCATGCGCCTGCCTTCGCCCGACATGCTGGCCCGCTCGATGCGCGGCGAGTTGTCATCCCAGTCCGTCCAGAAGAGCAGGCCCTCCCGCGGATCCAGTGCTATCGCTCGGGGACTCTCCATGCTGCCGGCGATGAGTGTTCGCCTGAAGCTGCCGTTCAGCTTGGCCACCTCGATTTGGTCCAGGTTCGAGTCAATCCAGTACAGGTTCTTGCCCACCCAGTCAACGGCCAGGCCCTCAGTGGTGGACAGACCTGAGTGGATGACCGCCTCCACATTGCGCAGACTCTCGCCCATCAACTGGCCCCTGTATATCTTGTCGTCGATCACATCCGTCCAGTAGATCTCAATGTTGGACTCGTTGACGTAGAGGAAGTCCAGGGCAATGATGTTCCGCTGGGAGGTGTAGAAGTTGCCCACGTTTAGGGTCTTCAGGTCGATGCCCTTGATGTCCTGCCGGTTTGTGAAGATCACATACGGCTCGTCCGGGGCGGTGCTCTTGCAGGTGAACTTGTCGTACGCCAGATCGAATCCCTTCAGGCAGTGGCACTCGTAGCCCTTGCCGCTGCTCTCGCAAACCTGCGAACAGGTGTCCCAGTGATCGCAGGCGTGCTGCATGCTGCAGCGCTTGCCGTTCGGCTGCAGGTACAGGTGATCCGGGCAGGAGCAGATGTAGCCCTCCGGTGTGTTGTGGCAGCGATGAGAGCATTCGTGGCTGCGCTCGCACAGCTTGTCAGCGCACAGAAAGCCCTCGTCCGTGGTGTCCTCGCAGTCGTTCTTGCCGTCGCACAGCTGATCCACCGTCACACACTGCCTAGCGAAGCCGCACAGCCGGTCCGGATGCTCGCAAATCACCGTCTCGTTGAGGTCGAAGCGTGTGGCATTGATGTGCGTGCAGTTGAGCTCATCCGTCTTGTCGAAGCAGTGCGGAATGCCGTCGCAACGCAGGAAGTCCGGAATGCACTCGAACGGATCCTGGCAGGCAAACTCGAGGGGAGCACACTCGGCCAGCTCCTTCCAACCAGTCAGAGGATGGTTGTCGCTCTTGGTCTGATTGCAATTAGCCTCGTCGCTGGAGTCTTCGCAGTCGTGGATGCCGTCGCACATGGTCATCTCACCGTAGCAACCAATAGGGCGGCAGTACTTCTCACCATGTCCACACTCCTGCTCGCAGTCCGTCTCGTCGGCATTGTTTCTAAGGAGGAAGATAATCAGAAAGACTCTTCTGAGCAGTATTTAAGTAGCTTAACTTACCCGCAATTATCGATGCCATCGCAGACATCGGCAAACTGACGACACCTTCCATTGCCACAGTCCAGCTCCGGACATTTGCTGCCAAAGAAGATCTCCGCTGACTCGTCCGAGTCATCGTCCGGGCCGCAATCGATCACCCCGTCATTCACCCAGGCCATCTGGATGCAGCGGCCGCTCTTCTGGCAGGTGAACTCGTTGCTATTACAGGTGCTGTGCTCGCAATTCGCCTGGTCTGATCCGTCCGAGCAGTAGGCAATGGAGCTGCACAGCAGCGATCGCTGGTAGCACCGTCCGTTGCACACAAAGTGCAGGGTCTTGTCACAGGTCAGCGGATTGCAAGGACCCCTCGCATCACTGCTCTCATCTATGCCATCCTCGCAGTCCTCGAAGCCATCACACATGTCCTTGCCATCGATGCACTGCCGCGTGCTCCGGCACATGAAGCCCGAGGTGCAGTTGGGACGGATGGGCGAAGGAGCCAGCTGTGGTATGCAGTGGCTCCCGGTACCATTGAGAGTAAAACCATCCGGACAGCGGCAGATGGCTCCCTTGGGCGTGTTCAGGCACATGCCCGGGCACTTGGACTGCGCACAAGCGCTGGGCGTCTGGGGCAGTGGTTGGGTGGCCAAATCGAAGATTCGCAGGTCAGCTCCTCGACCAGTTCGCTGCAGATGCACCGTGGAACTGAATGTGCTGGAGAGGTTCGCCTGATGGGCATGGAAGCGCCAGATCGTGGAGTTTATGTGGTCCACCCAGTAGATCAGTCCATTGTTCTGCACCATGGAGTAAGGATGGAACTGATCGGACTTGAAGAGCAGCTCCCGCCCGGTGCCGTCCAGCTTCATGAGCTCGATGGTGCCCAGCCGGAAGTCGCACCAGTACAGCTCCTTGGTGCGACGGTCGACATCCAGACTGCGTGGCCACCGCATGGGCATGGTGGTGGTGGCCTTGGCCAGCAGCTCCTTGTGCGTGCCATCCATCCAGGCGCTGTAGATGCCGGCCTCGCAGGTCTGTGACTCCCACTGCGTCCAATAGAGCAGGCCCGTAATGGGATCTAGCTCCAGAGACCTTTAATAAACAGATTAATCAATTATACTTCCCATAAGGATAACCTCTCTTGACCTACATGACATCGCACTCCATGTTGAAGGTAAGCACCTTGCTCATATTCCTCAGCGGAGCCACCTGCAGCTTCCGGTGGCTGGACCAGTACAGGTGCTCGTTGATCCAGTCAAAGGCCAAAGCATGCACCTTATCCAGACCGCTGACCAGCAGTCTGGAGACGCTGCCATTCAGGGACTGACTCCGAATGCTGCACGTGTGCTCCTCGTCACCAATGGGACTGACATCGGCATCGGGAACCACATAGAACACCGACTTGCCCCGCACGCTCACATCGATGCTGGATGTCAGAGAGACATTGTGCACTGGCACCATCACATCCGGTTGCTCACCGATCTGCTGCAGTCGATGCACCTGCTCGGTGTCCAGCGGCACGCCCGTAATCCTTGCAAGCTGCTTGTCCGTGTAGACCAGGAATTTATCCAGAGCGGAGAGGAGGCAGGTGGTCTGATTGTGCAGCTTATAGCCGGCGGTGCAGAGGCATTTGGCGCTGGCAAAGCCGCGGGTCCATTGCGGCACACAAATCTGGTTGCAGCCAGCGTTGTTATCCCGGCACGGATGCGCCACCTCCGGCTGTTTTTGGCGGTGGAAAATGCGGAAATTGGCACCGCGACTCACATCCGGGACGAGGACGCGAGCCTTGAGCGTAAATTTGTCGAGAGTCACGATAGCGTTGTCCATCCAGGGAGCCAAATAGATGGTGTTCTCAAAGACTTCCAGGGCATGGATGGTTTTCAAAGGCACAGGAGACTGTAAAGGAAAAGAGGAGCAAATGGTGATTGTTAAACTTTGAAAGCAACCAGATAAGTATGCTATAATTGGCCTCATTAAGTGGGTTTAATTTGGGATAATAAATCAAAGTTTGTTAGGTAAAGAAATTGTAAATGGTATTCCTTAAGCTTGATGGCAAAATATACTTTTAAATTTTAATACTCTGCCACTGACTTTAAAAATAATAAGACGCGTAACGCCCTACGATTTTTGCTCTCTTATTTTTTATAGCTGGCTCCAGGCTCTTTCCTTTCTGCTCTTCTGCGTTACGCATCTTACTCAACGACTCTACTAATTCTACTCACATCTGGTGACTTTTTAAGGGTCCAACGATTCTGTCCCTCGTAATTCACCCGCTCGATGACATCCTTGTAGATGTCTATCCAGTAGACCAACTCATTGGCCAAATCCAGGGCAATGCTGCTTGGGTGATATATCTGCTCGGTGACCAGAACCGTGCGATTGCTGCCGTCGAGCAGCGACCGGGACAGACTGGGCGTGGAGTCCGTGGTGAACAGATAGCCCTTGGTGGGGTCCAGCACCAGCGAGGAGATGTGCTCCACCTGCTGCAGTATCAGGCGGCAGTGGGTCATCGCATTGGTGCACAAATAGACCAGGCCGTCGTCCTCGTTCAGCAAATACCAATTACCCGCCAGCCAGTCCAGCCGCATCTCCGTAAAAACTGCGAAGGAAGAACAAACAATGAGAACAGGACTCGGGCCGAGATAAGAGTCTCGCCTCCCCTTCTGGGGCCAGACAACCCCCCCGTGGAGACTCACATTGTTGCGCCGAGATGAACGAGGAAATGGGCAGCGTCCAGTTGACCCGGTCATCATCGATGCGCTGGCACTGCATGAGCAGCTCGTGCCAGCTGTTGTGCAGGGCGCAGAGGGTACGGTTCCGGTGCCACACCTCGAAGGCGTGGACAAAGCGCGCCGACTGCGTGGACAGTAGCTGACTTCCTGCGACGGCAGCTACGGCGCCGTCCTCCTTGTCCTTGTCCTTATCCGTGTTGCCATCTTTATCCTTTCCCCACGGGGCGGGACTGGGGCCGATGACTTCGCCATTGGTTCCGATACGCCGGATGTTGCCCTGCGATAGCAGAGTCAGCGTAGCGGGCTCCGTGGGTGGCACTATAAATTGAGTGGGATTAGCTGGGTCCTTGACTGGAATGTTTCGGGGCATGCTTCTGGCACTTACCATTGATGGCCCGGCAGCGCCTTCCCTTGGACTTGGCATAGCCGGAAACGCAGGAGCATTCGTAGGAGCCCGGCGTGTTGCGGCACACCTGGTCGCAGGTGCCGGGCTCGGTGCACTCGTCGTAGTCCACGCAGCGGGTGGAGTTCACCGACTCGGACACCTGGCCCTTGGGGCAGTAGCAGCGTGGCCCCTGCGGGGTCAGTTTGCAGTTGTAGCTGCAGTTCAGGGCGGCACAGGCCGCGTTCTGTTTATCTGTGGGAAATTACATTTTGGCAATTCATTTGGAGGAGCACAGACGTTAGAAGGAGCTTGTTTTCAAAGGAGATAATTCTCTCTTAATTGCCTTTATATCTGGCAGATACTTTAGTTATTTATCTAGCTTTAACTGGAGATATCCTAGAGATCCTATTCTTAACTTACCACATTGCAGCTCATCATTATCACAGTCCCAGCGGCCATCACAGAAGCGGGACAACTCCAGGCAGTCGCCGTTGCGGCACTCGCCCTCAAAGGCCCGACACTTGGGCGCTGCTCCATTGGGACCTAGTCACCCAGGGGCAGGGGGATAGGGATACGAATATGGAATCAGTGGGTCAGTGGGTGGGTAGCCATCGGGCTTACTCACAGTTGGTCTCATCGGATGTGTCGCCCTTGCCGCAGTCGTATTCGCCGTCGCAGAGCCAGTTATCCGGAATGCACTGGCGGCTGTGCCCGCACCGAAACTGTCCCTCGTTGCACTTGGGCGCCTTGGCTGGAAGGAGAAGGAGGACGAGGGAACAAGCTCAGTACACACTCCCGTGCAATAACAATAACCGAAATGAAGATTTATGGACGGGTTTGTTAGTGGTTCGCATTTCGGCCACCGAAAGTTGCTGCTGCTTTTGCCGCTGCTGCTGTTGTTCGTACAAATCGTTGAATTATTTCGCGAGATATCGTAAATAAAACGCAAACAAGAGCAGTCCTGGCGAACTTTCGGCAGATATAAAAGTTTTAACTCGCACTTTAAGTGGAAAATCCTAAAAATAACTGCGAGAGTCCAGCACTTTTTTAAGGCCAAGACAGGGAAAAGTGTCATCAATAGGGTTATCAGGCATTTTGGTATTAGAACTAAGAGTATATAGGAAATACTGCAGATTTCAAAGGAAAGCTTTTCCATATAAAATGCAGCAAATATTCAAAATACCAATGTGAAAAACTAAAATTGATACTTTGTTCTATTTCTCTCCTTATTTATAAACTAATAAAAGCCTTATTTCAAGTAATATCAAGTTTCCTGGGTCATGTGGCTCATAGAAAACAAATTAGTTCCGTGGCAGATGCCTCTTCCTGACATTCCTTCTCCTCAGCGTCAACTCACGACTGCCATTACCCAATTATCTCCACTCTTAATAAAGGACCCTGGACCCTGCTTCGTATTCCCATTTAAGGGGGTGACAATGGCCAACCCTGAACAGACCAGGGGGTGGTGAGCACAAAAAAAAAAGTGTGACAAATTCGCTACGCTAGATGGCCAGTTAATTTTTGGGTGGACTTTGCTTCCAGTTAGTTGAACTCCCTGTGGCACTTGAAAATGTTTAACAATTGCCGGGGAGCAGCATCATTTTTGACCATTTTCGAGGGGCGAGAGTTGATTAAATAAATGCCGGGCTCCCAGTTTTGGTCAGCTGGGGTCCTGCTCCTGCTCCTCCTACACTCTCTCCTTGGTAGCCTTGACAAAATTCCTGGTCGCGGATTCGTATTGTGTGTGTTTCTCCTGCTGCTGTCCGGCGAGGAAAATAAAAAATTTAAACTTTGCCCCGGACTCCGTGACTGCATGCCCTTGGGCTTATTACGTATTATATCCGTGTGCGCCACCCTCCCTCCCCGGGCACGGGGCATGCAAATTGCCCCGCGAATACGGGAATACGGAAGTAAGGGGAGTCGTGGCGGAGACATGGACACGTCCAATGGCTGTCTCTGGAGTTTAACCTCTTGGCAGGGAAAATATTTTTTGGCCGTCCCCATGTGTCGCCAATGTGGCTTTTATGGTTATAGTCGCGCATGTCGGTCGGATGTCGGAGCTCTTTGTGCCGGTGCCTCTTGGTTACTTCCAGCAAGGACCACCCACTCGGCGCCCAGTCGCTGTCATGGCATTGTCATTGCTGCCTCTGATTTGGACCTCCGATGCTGCGGAGAGAATACAACGCGTTATTTGAATTCTTCCTCCGCCCTGCGAATATATATTCCTTTTATTTGTGTCAAGCAATTTGCATCTCACAAGCAGCACAAACGTACGAGGACGAGTCTAGGAAAACAGGGAAAATATTATAATATCGTGTCGGTAATGTGTCGGCAGCAGTATGGAAGATTCCATTTGAAGTCATAAAAGTTGATACACTAAGAGAGTGAATAAATTGAAACACAATAAGGAATGATTGAAACGGAAGGGTATTTATTTATTAAGTTCTAACTTTGATTGGGCCAGTGAAACCTAGCCAGGCATGACTCCAACTGATTCCATTAAAACTGAAAACAAAAATCTAGTTAAAGCTCTGATATTCACACTTTTTAAACCCACCAGAGCACACTTAAGTCAAGCAGCACATTTAAAAGTTTCGCATAAATTTGAATAAAAATATATTTCGAGAGGATCGCATACGTTGTTCGCTTGGCCGAGGAAACTTTTTTGTCGCTAGTGTAACGAGGCCAGTTTAAATGCAATATATCAAGAGACTTTTATGCGTATATATAAGCGACAACACTTTATAAAGTGCATATGTATTCTATATGTATTCCGGGCCTGCATTCAGTTCAGTTTAATTGAAATTGCGCGGAAGGCGGCCGATGGAGCGAGAGAGGAGGAGCCGGGGCTGTTTGGCAAATGTGGATGACAACGATGTGCCAGGCACATTTATTATAATCTGTTGCATTAATATTTGCCGACAATTTGTCGTCTGAGTTGTCTGTCGACCGCTCTCTCCTTCCGTCCCTCTGCAGTGCCATAAAAATTAAATTAAAAATGCCAGAAGAACTCTCTGGGCCAGCAGGAGCAGCAATTGTTGCAGCTTCGCAGCTCACAGCTCGCAGCTCACAGCTCACAGCTCGTTGCTTTTATTGGGCCAAACAAGAAGAGAATAAAAATGTCTACACATTTATTTAGCTTTTTGTCCACTTATCATCCCTCAAGGAAATTAAGGACAATCGCCAGAATCCAGACTCCACTGTCCAGTGGCACTCGACCGGAGTTGGCTTTTAAAGCCAGTCCCTGGGCTCGGGCTTTCAATTTACGGATTTGCCGGATGGCCCCAAAATGGTTTTGGGCAACTAATTGCATTTGCTACGGCCCCGTTTTGGTTTTCCTGGCTGAAGGGCCGATGCCTTTGGCCATGTATTTGCGGTGAATTTTTAGTCCTGGCCATGGCCACAGCCCACCTGTCATTAGAGGGGACACCCCCTAGGAAGGCACCGACCGAACAGTCAAACCAATAATAAAGCAATCACCGACTGCTAATGTCCCCAGCGGGAAGCCGGGATCGGTAGGGGATTGGGCGCAGGTTTGGGGCATGCAAAAAGTGGGAAACCCATTGAATACTCACCGCACTCGCTGCTCTCATCGGACCTGTCCGGGCAGTCGGCCTTCGAGTCGCATCGCCAGCGCATCGGTATGCAGAACCCATCGTTGCATGTGAAGTACGAGGCTGGACAGGGACCTGCAATCGGATAGATGACGGAATAATGGTCACTCGGTGCGATTTGACATGAAGAAACGGGGAAACGAGACTGGAGACTATCGAGGCGGCCATTCAATCATTTGGTTCCCTGCCAGAGTTGGGTTTGTAATGAATCGATGTCAGCCAGAGGGGTGTGTGTGTGTGTGTGGCATCGAAGCAATTATGGTAATCTCTCAGTTTTGTATCTAGGCTTTGCGTAGAGATTTACGTATTTCAAAGATTTTTAAATCAAATTCAAGGATCTCCAACTAGGCTCAACAGTTATATTCTGCAAGACTAGTGCAAAGGAAAATGTAAAGAGCGGTCTCTCTAGCAGCAGAGCCGCTCTCTTGTTTCTCTTATGAGAGAAACAGGAGAAAAAGGAGAAAAAGGAGTAGCTCTCTCAGAGAGCGGCTAAACTCTCTCGTTCGCTTTTGAGTGCTGTTATTGCTGAATTGCTTGTACATTGTGGGCAAGGCATACAAGAAAGAGAAAGATCTTTTTGAAAAAGATGAAGAAATTGAACTCGTTCTTGGAGCTAGAGTTTTTACGGTTTCTTGTCCTTGAACAACCGGTTACGTATCATATAATATAATATTTAAATAAAATATATTGTCTTCAATTTCTAGAATACTAAGAGAACTGTACCATATTTCATTTACGTTTTTTAGCTAAATAAGCTTAAATTCCCTCCTGATGTATGTATACTAACTCCCCATTAGAGTCTCCTCCCATTAAAGCTCACTTCCATAGCAAATACCAGTAACAAAAACACGGCATACTTTAAATAATTCGCATTTTCCCCTGAACAATGCAAATATGGCGGAGACATATTTCAAATCGTCAATCAACGCACGCTCACATAAATTATATCAGAATAATTCTAATTTCAATCACTTGATCCACAGCTGTGACCCAAACACAGAGGTTGCCAAATTATTTTTCCATTAGGTATGCAGAGTGGAGACGTGTTAACGCCGGTCGTACCACAAATCCAGAAATCCACCGACGCCGCCGACACCACCCACAACCACACCCACTCCCTTTCAGCTAGCTTTCCGGAAAATGTCAGATAATTCCAATGTTTATGCAGTTGTTGTAGTAGCCCGTGGTACGTGCCTACAATTAAACATTAACAACGGAGCGGGCAATATTGCCGGGAGCAGCAACTGTTGTGGGCCAAGTTCCAGTACGTGACTCGGGGGGCACTGCATCATTAGCCGGCCGGGTCGACGCTGTTCCCAACTTGGGGCGCAAACAATAAAAAACTAATTTAAATTTGCTTAGAGCATAAATAAGAAGGTGTCAGAAGTGCTGCTGTTCCTGATAACACCAACCAATTTTGGGGGGCTTCGGGAGGCCCACTTTCCCAAGTCAAACAATGGTATCTTTGGCTATTGACACAGCCGTCGGAGTAGCTCTAGTTTTTGGTGGCCATAAAAGCCATGGCCTGCGGGTAGAGCTGCAACAGAAAGCATCCATCAGCCATGTCTTCCAAGTGGCTCCTACTCGTGGCCCTGGTGGCCCTGCTCAGCATTGGCTGGGCCAAGCCCAGGCACCAGCAGAGCGTCCAGGCCAGAGCCACGCTCCGGGATCGGAATCTCCAGCGCCTGAATGCCAGGTACTATGCCATTGCCCAGGATGAGGAGGATGGCGATGATATCCTGGAGCATGAGGAAGATCTGGGCGACGATGCCGAGGATCAGGAGCAGGAGGAGGAGGAGGAGGATGCAGCGAGTGACAACAAACAGGAGCAGACATTGGCCCCCAAGAAAGTAGACACTGCCGCTGCCAAGACGGAAACTAAGGTGGCTGAGCAAGAGGAACAGGACGAAAACCAGGATCTGCAGGAGCAGGAACCCGAGCAGGAGGAGGAGGAGGAACTAGAGCAGGAGCTTGTCCTACCCCAGGCAGAGGCACGTAATCGCAGGCGCAGCTCCCGACGCTCCAGGGGCGGCCGCAGGGGTCGTGGCCGCAAGAACCGTAGGCGTGGCAACCGCCGCTGCGGCGGCAAGGGCAAGCGCGGTCGCGGTGGCAAGCGCCGACGCACTGCATCCAAGCGAAGTGGCAACAAGCGGACAACGGGCGCCAAGCGACAGGGCCAGAAGACCAGGACCAACAAGACGGCCCAAAAGCAGACAGCGCCCTCCAATAAGGTGGCTTAGAGCCGTGAAAAGTCTCTCATATGTAAGTCGCTTTTAAACTCAATTTTAGCGGCACTGAAACTCTTAAAAAATAAACAAAACTAATTAAATATGTTTACTTGTTTTTATTTGTAATTATTTTATTCTTCTATGCTCTTGTAATCCGTAAAATTGAAGAGCATAGAGGAACCAAAGTACTTGATATTCACGGGATAGTGCCTGTGAATTGTGGTTTGATTTATTTCAGCTGGACAATCCGATTTCAGGACACAGATATGACGATCGCCATCGATAATATAACCCTCCTTGCAGACACAGGGTCCGCCACATGAATCGCTGCAGGTTCTGCTCACAAACTCGCAAGTATCGGGACAGGCACTAGGACACTGGGCCAGGGTGCCATTCACAGAGCAATCTACAGTCGAGATATCAAGAGCCGAAGAAGCTAAAGCTACTATGCTAAGTAATATAAGGTAAATAAATTTTAAAGCCATTCTGAGTAAGTTACTTGAAGCTACTAAAGTGGCTCTAAATCTGGGATAGGTAAACGAAAGGTGTGAAATTTAAATTATTCAAAGCTTATCATAACAAATTCGGTTAGTTAAGCCACAGTAAAAACTGTTTATATATCTATGTGCACCTTTTCTGCTTAATTAATGACCCTGCTGAAAGCACAAAAGTCCGAATTAATTTATTTTCCCGCATATTTCCACAGGAGTTATGTTGTATCAGGGCTTTCCCGCAATGATCTGCTAATATCGCCGTACGTATCCAACTGACTAAACTTTATTGTAGCATACTTTTCGGGCCACATTTCGCCAGAGAAAGTTTTTATCGCGAATTTCCACACACAAACACACACTCGGGGTACAGGTGTGTACGCGTGACCCTGTTGGGATGCCAGGCTGCAGCCACAAGTCATAAATTTCGCCAGCTATTCTGCCTTTGTTATAGTGCTTTTTTATGTATTTGTACCGGTGCACCGTGCATGACCCCATAAATTATAGAGCGCTGCAATTTCGCTTGGCGGCTTTGCACTGTTCGAAATTAGTTTTACGCCTCCTTCTGATTTAGCCCGCATTGTGGTTCACTGCGCTTGCTCTACATGAAAATCAAAAATATATTTAATAGGGGTTCGGAATCACCTGCAGCTTCTCATCCCTTCGACCTGCACTCAATTTCAGTTTATTTTCCCTTCAGCTTATCTGTGCAATGGCTGCCTTTGGGCATTGAGTTCGTTTACCCAACAGCGTCGTCATGCCAATCGCTTGTTCAAGGATGTTCCACAGAAAGAGTCCCTTCGTTTCCAGTTGGAATTCAGCACCTACAGCAAAGATCTTTGCGGGTTTAACCACAGAGATAGCCTAGATAGATGGAAGGACATTCCGTTTCCTCAACAACATAATAAATCCCATTTAGTTTATGCTATCAAAAAAGTGCTCTAAAGTTAATAAGTAAAAATGTGGTTAATTCTGTGGCATCCTTAATTGCGAAATTCCTTTTGAGAACGCCCACCACGAAGCCCTCCTGTGTTTACTCTGTCTACCTGTAGCCAATTTCGAGCTGGTCTTATCTGTCTGGACTGCTGCTGCTGTTGGCAGTTGGTCAGCACAATGGCTCGGGTTATGTACACCACGTACCATAGTCTGCGGCCCTGTGCCTGCTCCTGCGAGTCCTGGAACTTTCCGACGGCAGCCTGCCACTGACATTTGCCAAATCAAATAGAAATTTTAATTGACTCTTGGCTGGCTGAACGTGCTCGTTGGCTTCTCCTGGGGGTCGTCTTTAATGCCATTACCTAAGCTTTAAAGCCTTTGTCCTAGCTATTTGCTCTGGTTCCCTCTCCCCTTCTTGTTTTTCAATCAGCGCGGAAAACGGGTTAAGCGCCTTTCGACTCGAAGGGAAATTTGCATCTGTCGCTGTTGCGAATTATGTGGGCGCACACGAAAAAAGGAAAGTTTCAGATTCAGGATTCGGATCCAGTTCAGTAACCCTCCACACCCTTCTGGCCTCGGGCTTCTCTGTTTGTCAACAACTTTGGGCGCCTTCTATACCCAGTAACAGGGATATGCTGGAGATGTTTGTTTTTTGGAGCAGGAAACGTGCTATTTGCCAGCCTCTAAAGCTAGGCTTGGGGCACTAGCAAAGCTACATTTAAGAGTCCCTAAATACACGGCCTTCGGGTGAGCAAAAACATTGTAAATGTTGTGTGAGAAAGCCTCAAAAGAAGTGTTATTAAAACAAGGAAACAATTCATACATAAAATAAATAAATATAGGAGGTATTTTCTAAGATGTATAGTTGTTTAAGCAATTGGAAAATATAAAAATTTTCTCACTGACATATACAGAATATCTCCAAGTCGTAGCCCCCCGCTTTTCCAAGCTTTTTGTTCTTGTTTTTGTTTGCTTTTTGGGTCAAAAGATATGTGTGTGTGGGTTTGCGCGTTGTTTGGCTGTGTGCAACATAGTTTTTCACTTAATTAGCGCGCTGAATGACGCGTTGACAGTTGGCAGGAGTACGTGCCACGCCTGCGGGGCATGCAACACACAGTTTTCCCGTGATTGTTCTTGTTGTGCGAGGGCGCAGGAGGAGTTGTTCCTGCTGCCGCCGAGGAGTGACAAGAGATTTCAGAGATTTTTTCGTCCTCTGGAACTTCCAGCAGCTGCAGCCCGACAGGCAGCGTTCATAATTAAGGACATTTGTTGTTTACCACGGCAATAAAAGGTCGACAGATTGATATTAATCCGGTTGCCTCGACTGTCTGCTCTCCTTTGAAATTAAGTTTAGAGGCTCTTTCAGGGGAGAATTTAAATTCTTTAAAATAAGAAATAACCTATGAATAATTTACCTCATTAAAGGAGGAATAGAAACCTCTTCTCTTTTTAAGACCACTCTTGAACTTCTTTAAATAAATTCTCTTTTATTAGACTTAACCAAAGTACGCGTACTATGTTGCAAGACATCTCAGGGATCTGCAAGAATTAATTGCCTCTGAAAATTTCTCAGCAAAACTTAACGATTGGACGTAAAGCTGAAAACCCTTCAACTTGCAATTCGAGTCCATGAATATCGTAAACATTTTCACTGCCAGCCGGCGAATTTCCGTTGTCAGCTCGTGCAATTTTCAGTTCACACATCACTTTTACTTCCTCTGCGCCGCCTGGCTGCCTTTCCTCCTCTCTCCATGTCAACGCTTTTCCTGGGCTTTTCATCTGCTTGCCCCTTTAATGATATAAACTTTGAGAAAATTTACACAACGGTTTCGCGGGATACTTCTTTTTTCGCAATCGCAACGTTTTTAATGAGCAGTGTCAAGCGGGGGTTTTCCTTCTTTAAAAATCGATGAGATAAAAAAGCGTTTTACGAAGGGCAAACAGAGTACACAGAGAAAGGGGAAAAGAAGGGCATCTTGGCATATCCTGTCCTATGACACAGTTTATAGTAAATATGATTCAAAAATATAAATAAATATTAAATAATACGGTTATTTCCTGGCTTATAAAAAAACAAAAATTTGCTTTGAAAAGTTAATATTACATTAGCTTTTTCCGTTTGGCCTGTCCTCCTCTGAAAAAGGTGACAAAGTGAGGACTAACTCGCGCGGGCACAGCAGATTTCCGCTTGACCATGGTCGAGCGACCAAAGCAACCCGAGATTCTCCGGGGGAAACAGGAAGCCGAGCTGCATCCGGTGGGCGGCTTTCACCGCTGCGGTAATGCCCGGTCAGCATCTGGCTGTACATACAAATATGGCGGCTTCCGTTGGCGTTTCAACTTCCTTGCTCTGCGGTCTCAATTTTCATTCATATCGACATCGCCCAGCCTGATGCGATATGCTGCTGCCACCATCTCTGTCCAGTCAGCTCGATGTATAATTTAATGCACTGATGTGCGCATAATGAGCGTGATTGACATAAATGTGCTTTAAATGCACACGGGAATTGGGTCTGGGTGTTGGCGAAGGAGTTGGAGCTGTGGAGAAGAACGAGGAGCTGAGCTTGCTTGAACAGAGCAAACAAAAGCCTGCCAGTCAGTCAGGACTCAAGTGATGCTGATTCGGCTTTTTTGGTAGGATATTTTAAATATTAAAATCTCATTCAAATTAAGAGGATATTTAGTAAACTCAGAGCGATTTCCAGGAAGATTTTGATTATATTTTATTGGGTTGCGTGATCCCTATCTTTGCTTCTCAATCTTTCTTCACGCTTTGCTAGCCATGTACAAGCAGAGCAGCAATAAACCCCTATAAGTACCGTTCAGTAGCGAACGAGAGAGGTTTTCTGCCTTGCTCATCGGGAGAGCTGATATTTTCTCTCTTTGCTTCTTTCTCTTGCTTGCCAGTCATGTACAAGCACAGCATCTACAAAGGCATACAAGCTCAGTAGCGAACGAGAGAGGTTTAATGCGTTGTGCTCTCAGAGAGCATTATATATTCTATATATAAACTAAACTATATATGGAATATATAAACTATATCTAATTTTCTCATATTAATTTAATTTATTGAATGTAGTAGTGGAATAAAATTGTTTAAAATAATGTACGACCTTTTGCTTCTTTATTTTTCAATTTCTATCCGGATTTATAAAAGACACAAGAAGGATATCTCCTGTTTTTCTTTATTGGAAAAAGAACCCCGGCATCACTGCATGTTTGAGTAGGTGGCGAGATTTGGGGTTGCCTCCGGAGCAGAGAGTCGTGTCCGTCCGGCTTTGGTTTGTTTGTCGTGAGCACTGGACTTTGCCGGCGCTTTCGGTTTGCTCGCTCGGTTTGTTGTCTGTGGCCGTATGTTTTGGGCACTTAAATCGAGTTTATTACGTGCTTCTGCCCGGCCAAATGGCCGAAATGGCCAAATGGCCAAATGGCCAACTGGCCAAATGAAGGCGGTGCTGGGGAGCAATCCTAAAAGCCAAATCACTTAGAACCGAAAAGTAAAATAAAACTTTAACCCCAACTTTACTTCTGGGCTCGCTCTCTGTTTGGCTTGCAACCGCACCAACTTGTAAATGAGTATTTCGTTTATTAAATTTAATTGTTTTTGGAAATGCACAAAGACAACAAAAAATAAGAAACAATAAAACACTAGACCGCAGGAAAGTTTTCCTATCGTAAAAGTTTGCTAAGCAGTTATGACGGGGAACAAATGGGGAATTACTGATCTGAGACGTGTTTCAGGGAGTTTTTAGGAAATATGAACGAAGCTCTATATCTTTTCTAAGTCTGGAGACTGTTTTAGGGTCTGATAGTTCCAACTCGGGTAATAACTTCCATAATATTTTGAATTTTCACACAAAAACAATAAGCTAGATTATTTGAATTTCAATGGGGTCGGTCCACCACCAACATCTAATCTCCCCGCCACTCCTTAGCATAAAATTGAGATATCCCTTTGCATCCGTAAGGACCATAAAAAGTTGCAGCATCATCAACGCTTGTCGAGGGACGAAAATGAAAAAACAGTCCGAAGGGTTGAGCGAGATCCTTGGAGAAGGGTGCAAAACTTTCTCTTTGCTTTTCGAGGAAAAACTTTGCAGGAAATATTTAAAAGAGTTCCTTTCTCTCTCACGCACATTGTGAATTTTATTTGAATTATATTGCTATGTTTTTTGGCTGGCCAAAATGGCCAAACTTGCATTAATGAGCCGGGGCAATACTGAGGACTTTTACACCTTTTGACAAAGTAAAGCTTTGTGTATGCGATAAATAGGATAATGAACTGAAATTAAATTATTTAAAATAATTTGAAATGTGGAAGGAAAGTGAACAAGAAACCAGTGTTAACTTCAGTCCTAGGGGGGATTTTAATATAATTTTTTAGGGCAATGAAAGTTCTCTTGTTCCCTACCTCTATCTCTTTCAGTTTATAGAAAATTACACAAGTTTTGTATTGTTTTTTTCAAAACAAAATCAATGCACTTTTATACGGAATTCACTGATTAAAATACAGAGTATGCAAAACAAAAAAATGTACTCAAACAACGAAAACTTTCCATGGTAGCCCTATTCTGCAGTCTGCCAACTTTTCCCTAACAACGCTACCATGTTGCATTCAAGTTTCGTTTTAGAGTTTGAGTCAATAACTTAAAGCACTTGATGCCAGCCTTTCGCAGGCCCATAATCATCGTCATCGTCATCATCTTCCCATCTCCTCCAATCCCTCGCTCCTCTCGAAGCCGGAATTTCCTTCATAAATGTTTATAAACACAATTTTCTAGTTGTGGCAAAAGTTATTCTATTGGGGCCTCCTCTCTCGGCGTCGCTGCTATCTGCAGCACTATGATTTATATATAAGCGATCATCAATCTTCTTTAACTGACATCGCAGTGGCAGTGGCTGTTGGTTCTGTTACTGCCAGTTGAGTGGAGCCAAACAACGAGGCTTTAAATGATTCTCTTTTTGTCGCCCATTGATACCCCGACTCCTAAGACTGCAAATTCATTTTGCTTGTTTCTGGGCAGGAAGGAAGGATGTCAGGATGCCAAGAAGGAATGTGGCAGCGGGCGGCGGTCGGCAGGATGCGGGATGGTGTTGTGGCTTGTCGTGTCTGTCATTGTCATGTACTTGTCGTACACGAGGACACTGAATGCACACTGGCAGCACCAGCAGCAGCTCCAAAAACTCGTAGTTCAACCACAGCAAACGGCAATCAATCGATGATTTCTATTCATTTTTAAACACTGCAGACGAGGAGGACATAACAGAGTATGCTTTATAAATTAGAGAGCCTGTTGGAATATTAAAAGCACTCATTCACTCTCAGGCAAGCACTAACGATCGGTTAAAATTCAATTTCGGCTTAGGCTTGTTTTACTCATGGGCTCATACAGGCTTTGAAAAATTGCAAGAAGACTCTGGGATACAGGACCAGGCTTCGGGCATCGTACTTTTTACTGAATTTAAATACATTTCCTTAACTAATTTCTGCTTTAAAGTGCAATGCAGTCTAAAATTACTAGTTTATATTACACAAAAATAGATTTCATTCTAACAAAAGCTCTTGTTTTATTTACGATTTAATTTCCGAAAGTGTTTTATTCCGTGTTCAGTGTTTATTTTGCAGTTTTACATATTGCTATCATCGTTGTTAAGGGAAGTGTTATTTTTGATAGTTATTCATTGCATTTTCGTCTTGTTTTGTTGTTCCGTTTATGCATTTGGATTTGAATGACAATTTCGTTTGATTTGTGGTGATTTCATTATGTTGTTGACAACATTTTATCCCGCCTGCAGTCCGCAGTGCGCCACCCGGCGCATACACAATGTTTAACCATATATTACACATACGCCATGTAGAACAAGCAATTTATTTACTCAACTACTCAACGCAAATCGTGTTGCTACTTGGCCCGAAGTGATTGCCAGGCGACAGTGTTTTGGGACCCAAAGATACCCAGATTATCCTCCCAACCGAACAATTCGTTATTCACTTTATCTGCTTCCTCTTTGGGAAATCACTCTTCAGAATCCTTGGCATCCTTGGGACCCTTTGAGTTGCCCAACACTTTGAGGCACTTGTGGAGCTCCTTGCTGATGATGACTTTTAAAACGTGTCTGCACCTCTGCTCTTTGAGGTTTCATTTTTATTGGCAACAAAAAGCGCTCGAAATGATTAGCCTGCCTGCCACAGGAGTGCGGAGAGCAGGGCAGGAAAGTTGAAGCTACGCATATTTTAAGTGGCAAACTTTTCGGGGCTTGAGAGAAAATTGTTGCCTCAACTACTATTTGCCATTTCCCAGTCACACTGCCAGCAATAAAAAATACAAGGCAACACTCTTGTGGGTGCAGGCGATGGTGGGGTCTCCCAAGTCGAGTAAATAAAAAATTATTGCAAAAGTTTTCCATGCAATAAACGCTAAAAGTAAGACCTTCTTCTTCTCCTTCGAGCAGAAGGCAGCAGGCAGCGGGGCATGAAAATCGCAGTAAAAATAGTTAGTAGCAAAGGAACAGGAGATCTCACGAGAACATCATCTTTCAGGGGCATGTCCATGTCTGTCTGTCAGTCTGTCTGTCTGTCTGTCTTCCGACTCCACCCAATTGTGTAATCAACGCAGGTGCCACCGAACACAAGATCTGTCGTCTCTTTGGGACGACGTTACCCGGCCTCCTGGCGTCCCAAGTCCAGGCTCCTTTTCCCCTTTAGTGTCTTCGAGGAGCGGACAACACTTTCGTTGGCATGGCACACACGCACACACGCTTTCATAGTTGTGGCAGAGACGTGACAATGCCACAATGTTGCACTGTACTGTGGGTCAAACGGGAATAGAACCATAGAAAACTAACATAATTTCATAATTTAATTTCAAATGCATTACATATTTAAAAGCCAGTAAAAGTTGAGGAAAAGTAGCTTCAAAGAGAGAGATACCCTTGCTTTAAGATACTTAAGGATATTGTTACAAGTTGACATAAGAAATAGAAACCTATAATTACACATTATCTTTTATTAACCATTATATATTGATGGACCATCACTATCCACACATTCATAAATAAAAATAGCAAATGCTTCAATTTATTTGCTTTATTATTTCACTTCCTACCAAGCTGGCAAATATTGATGACATGCCAATTCTCAGCAAATAAATCAATCATTTCAATTAATTTGTGTACAAATTCAATGGCATTTTATGCGAGTAATCAAATAACCCATAAACAGGCATTTATTTTTGGCAAACAGTTGTCGATCTATTCAATTGAAGACTACGACTGCTCACACCCACTGTCCACTGTCGGGGCAGTTATTTGGGAAGATGTTGCAGCTATCAAATGGCCGTAAAAGCGAATGTTAAGCCGGGACATCCGTAAACTGCTCACAATACGGCCTTCTGTATTCCTTGGATGCTGATGCCGAGGAAACGGACTCCGTGGGTCAGTCGAATGAAGTCGGGGAGGAGGCAAAATCAAGCGGAGCGGCCTCAATTAGCCCTCGGTTTGATTAGAGAGTTGGTTTGAGTTGGCCAAAGGGAAAATTTCCATTGCACTTAGCATGGCAAACGCCCATATTCTCATCCCCATTCGGGCCTATCTTTTCATTAGCTAAGTGCCGGGGTGCGGGCTGGAGCCATTGAGCCTCCGAACAATATAATTTTTATTTGCCTCCCTTTTTTTGTAATTATTCAATACACGAGAATCCCCTTAAAGTCTTTCGGGCGTTGATCTGTTTCTTCTGTTCTCTCTCCCTCAAGTGGCGTAAATCACACAAAACACTCGGCCACTGACACAATGGGATAATTGGATGAGAATTGAGACATTCAATTTGGATTGGTCTAAGTGCCAGGGGGTTGTGTGATCTCCACTCGAAAAAGAGAATTTAGAGATCGAAAATCTTTAAATCTAGAATACTGTCTTCAAGAGCGAGAGTTTTCAGTAAATATGTTAAATATAAATCCTCTTTTACATAAATTTTATTAAGAAATAAATTTATAAAAAAGGTTTATACCCAAATGTAATACAGATTAAAATAAAAGAAAAGTTTTACTTTCTATTTCTTTTATCAAGTTTTCCTCTTATAATATCCCTTCCCAATTTCTTTCAGTGCATGACAGCTGATCTCCTTGGGAATTGCTTTATAATGGAACCCTCTAGAAGGGGCATTATCAATGAGTAAAATAAGCATTTCTCATCCGTTTCATGATCTACATAATCTCTTGAGAGCTCTTCTTCCATAACAAGCATAAAGAAAATTATTTTTATTTTCATTTATCATCACAAGTAGTTTTTCATTTTCCGTACTATTTTCTCGGCAAACAAATTGTCAGCTTACCGACGAGGCGACGAGACATTATAAAAATATTACTCGTAAAGCACAGCCAGGGGAAATTTCAAAATAATAGACAAACGTGACCAAAGGATAACGAGGACGAACATGATTTTCACTTAAACGAAAACTTTTTTGGCAAGAATATGAAATCCTTTAAAAGGACTGAGAGAAAGCGGAGTGGGGTAGAAGAGGTGTTGACCCGGGGACATCTGTCAGAAGCAAGCAGAAACGATTTTGTGGTTAGCTTGGTAAGCCACAGCGTTGTTGACCCTCCAAAGTCCCCTCGTCGACTGCACTTGACTCCCTTCTCCGCCAGAATCCCGTCTCGCTGCTCATTAAAAACAACAAAGACGGTTGACTTCACCTGTCCCAGGTAACTGGACAGAGAGAAAAAATATTTATTTTGGTAAAAGGATCACAAAACTTTAATAAACGAGAGTCTGGCTTGTGAAAATATCATATTTTGATAGTTTTTTGCATATACCCGAGAGTGTGACTTAGGAAGCATCTGATTTTCACTGCTTTCTGTTGATAGCCTGGTCACATAGTCAAGGAGTGTGACCCTGCAAGCCATAAACTTGTTATAAAATGTTTTTTCCAGGAAACTGAACAGAGAAAATATGTTGGTTTCAGGAAAAAGATTAAAAATTGGAGTCTGGTTTGAGAAAATATCACATTTTGATAGTTTTTTGCATATACCCGAGAGTGTGACTTAGGAAGCATCTGATTTTTACTGATTTCTTTTGATAGCCTGGTCACATTTTAAAGGTAGAGTGTGACCCTGCAAGCCATACATTTTTAATTAAGTGGGTTTTCAAGGAAACTGAACAAAGAAAATATATTGGTTTCAGCAAAAGGATCAAAAAAGGGAGTCAGGCTTGTGAAAATGTAACATTTTGACAGTTTTCTTGATATAACAAAGATGAAGAGCGACCTTGCAAGCAACTGATTTTGACAGCATTCTTTTGATAACCTGGTTACCCTTCAAAGATCCAGTATGTCCATGCAAATCACAGATTTGTTGTAAAGTTTATTTAAAGTTGTTCATTATTTGTATTATTTTTAAATTTAATACTGTTCATTGGAATATTTTTTTCTCTGCAGCATATTTGCTCAGTGACATCAGAAGCAGGAGAGCCACAGAGCTGCAACATCAGCAGCCACGTAACCGAGACAGGAGCAGTCCACGTAATTGAATCACCCTCGAGAACATATTAAAACCGTCCATGAAGAGCTCACTGCATTCCCCTAGCAACCCGTCAGAGCCACTTCCCACATCCAGGATTGTTGGACTGTGGTTTGTCCTTCAGACAAAAATGACCAATGCCAGGGACCAGGATTTAACGTCCACCTCTAGCTTCTGGTCGGTCTGTATTATTTGTTGTGCTCTGTTCCCTGAGTGAATGTCAGTTGACTTGCTGCTGCTGCTATTCATGGGTTTTATTAGTCCATTTGATATGCTCCAACTGGGGAAATTGGCTTATGTTTGCTATTGGAAGTAAGGCAATTATGGTTACTAACCAGAAACCTGAATACTCCCTTATGTGACGCTATCATATGGCAAAAATGAAGAGTTCAACAAGGGATTAATAGTGGCTTTAAGTTAGAATTTCAAGGGACTCAATGTTCTTAAAACATTATTTAAAAGCAAATAAGGATTTAACAATGGTTTAGGTAAGAGATGTGTTAATAAATTAGTTTGTAAACTATTTCATTTACCTCAAAGTAAGCTTTTCTTAATTTAATTTGTTATTTTGAAAGTCAGAAAATCCTTGAAAGCATGAGTAACACAAAAGTTTGCAAATCAAGTCCATGATTTACTGAATTAATGGTTATTAACCAAATATATTTTGCATTTTATTGCTTGGCCAAAGTGTACAAAGGCGTCGGTATTGATAAGCTTAGTCCCCGCCAGGTCCCCGCTCCGACTCCGGTTATTTTTGATTTTTTATACATTTTTTTTTCCTGTGATTCAACAAGATGTTGTTGGCGTGCTGCTCGTTGTGTGTTGTTGCTGCTGTGCATTGCTCACGTTGCCGCTGCAGTTGGACCGAACAGGTTCAGAACGGCGAGCAGAACAAAGAACACGAGGAGAATAAAAGGAAAATCACGACTGATAAATGAAATAAATATATGTGTATATATATGGCCCCACAGATACACTCGTACACATACGCACGTAATGTATATATTTAGATATATCTGCCAGTTCCTCGAACATCGCCGCACTTGGCTCGCTTATCATTTCGTCTGTGTCGCAAGTCTGATGTCTGCTGCCTGCCAACTGCTCTCGGCCCTGCCCTGGACATGTGTTGGCCAAAAGAGCAACCTCGATAGGGCCAGAAGGAGCCAGAAAAATCAGAAGAAGCAAAAGAAGGAAAAAAGGAGCCAGCAAATGCAACGCACTGCAGCTCCAGCTCCAGCTCCTTGGGGCAACTCTTCTGCAACGCTGTGTGTCATTCTAGATGCAGAAATTTGATGCCAGCTGCAACTTGTTAGGCTCCAAGCTTCCAGAGTCCCTCTTTCCTTCAACATTTTACCAGGTATTCGGCGTGGAAGTGGGGCATATAGGTGGGGGATCAATAACTGGAGTTGGAAAACGTATTTTAAGACACTTTCAAAAGCTACTTAACATCACCATTCATCATTATCAAATATCACAAGTCTTTCGTCTTCAAATAAACCCTAAGAAAAGTCTGCAAATCAAATTAATAGTACCGGGTATTCCGTAGCCTAAACACTCAACCCAAGTATTCTTTCTTACTTGTTCCTTCTTTCCTGATTTTATTTGCGCCTTTGACTGGCTTTAACTTACTGGTTTTGGGTTTCAGGAGCTGCAGGAGCTGCAGGAGTTGCTGGAGCTGCACTCGTTGCAGTTTTTGTAATTGCAGCAGACTTTCCCACATTAAGCCTGAGAAACAATGCAGAAATAAAGTCAAATGAAGGCAGGGGGAATCTGTGATTTGGCAAATCATGATTTGGTTCGTCTCAATGCTTTTTGTTTGCCTTGGTTTCGTTCATTAAGGTAAAGGTAATGCTGAGTTGAACTTTTTCACTGGCTGGACCTGTGTTGTGGTGTGAACTTTCGAAGGGGGAAAGCCCGGCCAGACCAAAGACCTTTAAGTTGTTCAAACAAAAGGGCAGCTGACCTATGCCGCAATGTTTACAATTGTTGAATTTGTTAATTTGAGAAAGAGATAAACACATTCCCAAAAGATTAAATATTCCTTTTTAACCTCCAAAAAAGGTTTAATTTAACACCGTCAGCTTAAGCCTTAACACCTGAGACCTCACCTGAACGACACAGCTTCTTCTATTATTTATGAACTCGCCCAGTGAGGTCCCAGAATTTTCCTCTCTTTGGACAAACTTCAACTTGGGTCGCACACACGCAGAGATAAGGTAAAATTGGATTGGAAATCAATCTGAAATCGAAATCGATAAGCCGGCAGGCCGGTAAACACGTTAGAATGTGACTCTCGAGCTGTAAATGTGCAATAATTTATTCACATTCCCCAATGTGTGCTCTCTCGTAGACATTGTCATTAATATTTACTCGATTTGATTTTCTCAGCCGAATCTTTTGGGTCAGCCCATTAAGCTCCGCGTGGGCTGCTGGCTGGCTGGTGTGTCCAACGCTCTCTGGGAGACTTGGAAAGTCGTTAACCGGCAGCAGCCCAAGTACGAGTCTGGGTCCGAGTCCAAGTCAGCCAATCAACCGAGCAAACTAGTTTGGACAGACAGATTTCTTGGATAGGGGCTTGGACCCGTAGTCAGAGAGAACGAGAAACTGTAACAGCTCGAAAAGGCTGAGGCTGAGTGACAAGTTCTCAGAGGCCGGGACATAAATATTAGATTGCATATTAAATATTTTCTTGACGTGCCTCCGGTTGACGGTTGAAACATTTAATTGGACCCACTTCCATATGTGAAAACAAAGAACATGCATTCTCTGTTTGGGCAAAGTGCCCTTTTGTGCCCCTGTTGCCCGCTCGAATGAGCTGAAATTAACCTTGACAGATTAGATGAACCCGGCGATTGCGAAAATACAAATATTTGTATTTTTACTCCAACTAGTTGAGTTCCCCATTCCGTTCCACCGGATTTTCCGTTTCTATTTTTATGGTTTCGTTTCTGGGACAGCAACCTTTTGGCCCCCGTGGCTGAACTTTTGATTATTGGAAGATTTGTGTGCCGAAAGCACGTTCCACGAGCTAGGCAACTCTTTTTGCATTGTTTTTCCTGCCTTATAAAGCTAATCAAATTTCCACGGGCTGCGTTTCCTCGGTGTTTTTACTCAATCCGAGTTGAGGCTGGCCCTGTTTTTCTCCGCCTGTCTTTGCCGTTGAAGCGAAACCCAATTATATTTTGTTTTGCTTTTTTGGCAAGTCGTAAATCTATCAAAATTTCATACATATGTATAAATACGGGATAAGCGGAAATTCGGTCTCTGGGGGTAAATGAATAAATGATATCCTCCCACCCTTATGTGAGCGATAAATATTTATGTGGCAATTGGGGAGCACATTCCTCCGGCAGCTCAACACAACTTTACTGCCCCAGCTCGATGAGAACTCTCTCGTCTCCGCTGCACACTTCACTGGAGTCCACCCCGAGTGTGGAGCATTGAGACATATGTGACACATGTCAATACCATCTTACCCCAACCGCAAAAACTGTGCACGGAGAAAAATCGGTACCATATCGATAATATCACTCGATTGTTAAATCAATTACATTCGTATATCGTTGGAAAAAAGTCAGCTGATAATAAGACATGTCAAAAGATATAATCGTTTACCGACAATATTTGAATTCTTATTAATTTTATTTGTATTGAGATTAATCAATCAGTTTTGATATGACTTGTTGGTATCTTTTATAAATAATGATAAATAATAATATCGATAATACCCGTGAATTATTATATCTAATATGTATATCGAAAAAATAAAATAATCAAAATATATCGAAAGCAATCGATTTATATATTATTATTCCGATTTTTCATAATTAATACTGAAGAGGAATGTCGATAAAGTCCGTCGAAAGATATGTCCTTATCATTTTGTGTAGACAACGTTCTAAATAAAATGTTATCGATACCAACCATTATTCATCCATATCGATAAAATTATGTGTTATGCATTGTATATGTCGATGTTGGGATATCAATATACAAAAAATAAGAACTTAGGGAAGAGACTTATACTACTAACTAATTTTTTAAATTATTTTTAAAGGGTATTCGGTTGACCTATTGCAATTATTTAAGAATGTTGTACTCCTCTCACCTAAGTTCTTATTTTTAAATCATTATTTTTGTTAATATTAAATTTAAAAACATTGTGGAATACATTTCCTCAGTGCTCTCTCTTTCCATATTGACAAACCCCAGCATGCTGTGCGGAGTCTTCTTATCACGCTTCTGTGAAACTTATGCCCAACGATTTCAATTTCCATAGAAGGCGGCCGCCCTCCTTCTCCTAACCATTGATTGGCAGCTGGCATAACTTTAAACAACCAGAGATTGCCGTTGCTTTTACCTTTGGAAAATATGGGCAGAGGGCAGGCCAGGAAGAACCACAAGACCTTCCAGCGTAAGCTACAAAGCTCCTAAGCTGCTCAGCTTCAAAGACTTAAAGCACTTGGGAAACAAACAGAAAATACAAAAAAATGAAAGGGGGAAAAATTAAAAGAGAAAAACTGTTGCGATGAGTAAAACAAAATTGTATGGGCACTGGAGGCTATAGAAAGAGGCTTATAGTAGCCCTTAGTTGGCCCAGTTTGATGGACTTGCCGCCACTCGAGGATCTATTCAAATGCGGTGCATTCAGCTCAAGTTGCAGGAACATCCTTCTGGCCACAAATTAAAGTGTTACACGGAAAACAAGGGCCCTCCTGCAGCTAATGGTTGCACAACTTTAAGAACTTTATTCTCTTTGGGGAAAATTTTTATGTATTTTCCAATGATTAGGCAGCATTTGACAGGCGCCTGCCGTCTTGTGCCACTGCCACTGCCACCCACTCCAATTTGAATTTTCAATATGTGAGCTGGCAACGAGACGCTGACAATGAGATGCGAAGCAGAGTTCACGCCCCAGAGCGACGAGCAAGCCGGCAAACAATCAAAAGCCATGTAAGAGGGCTCGAAAACACTGTGCCCCACAATACCGTGTAATGTGTTTGAAGGTCTTAGCAAGTAATCTAATTACCCTTTTTATTAGGAAAGCGAACTAAAATAGTTAATTGGTTCTGAACTGAATTTTAATTTGCCGTTGCTTTTACCTTTGGAAAATATGGGCAGAGGGCAGGCCAGGAAGAACCACAAGACCTTCCAGCGTAAGCTACAAAGCTCCTAAGCTGCTCAGCTTCAAAGACTTAAAGCACTTGGGAAACAAACAGAAAATACAAAAAAATGAAAGGGGGAAAAATTAAAAGAGAAAAACTGTTGCGATGAGTTAAACAAAATTGTATGGGCACTTGAGGCTATAGAAAGAGGCTTATAGTAGCCCTTAGTTGGCCCAGTTTGATGGACTTGCCGCCACTCGAGGATCTATTCAAATGCGGTGCATTCAGCTCAAGTTGCAGGAACATCCTTCTGGCCACAAATTAAAGTGTTACACGGAAAACAAGGGCCCTCCTGCAGCTAATGGTTGCACAACTTTAAGAACTTTATTCTCTTTGGGGAAAATTTTTATGTATTTTCCAATGATTAGGCAGCATTTGACAGGCGCAGAGGTGGCGCACCACCAGTGTGTCCGTCCATGGGGCTATTAAACTGTCAAAGTTGGCCATCATCACTCAGCCAACAATTACAACAAACCCTCCACGTCTTCCTTCCGCCGTTCTCCGCTTCTCCGTTTCACTTTTGTCTGTTTACTTTAAGCTTCAAATTACGCTTAAATTGTTTTTACGCCTCTTTTGCTTCAGCCATTGAGCAAAGATCTATAAAAAGCTTTTGACGCAATCTATACCCAAGAATTGCAAAGAAAGTTGCCTGAGAGTAAGTTAACTGAGTTGGCTCGAATGGGGAATACTCTCTATATGTATTGTGGAAGTCATGGTAACGCTTTTAAAAGGTTTCTAGGGAAAAGTAGATAAATAGTAAATTAGGTGTAGGTTTTCTTTGAAGTAGGGGTTAATAAGGACTTATTTTTAAGGGGTTTTACTTCTAAATATATCTAAAATTCAACATTCTTAAAAGTTATACAACTAACTCCGAAAATACTTAAATTCTTTTATTGAACTACTCTTTAGTTTGCCATTACATTTAAGAACCCCTAAAAAGGGCAAACATACTCTGGCACATCGTTCTCTTAAGGGCTCGTTCTCACCCACTGGAAGCTCCTCCAGCTTTTGGCCATCTTCGGCAGACTTGAGGCATTGTCTGCTGGCCATCAATAATTTATGCATTCAACCATCAATCACTTTGAGCTGCTTTGCGTTAACCGAGAATTGAGAGAAGTGCTGTTGTGAAACCCGCAGGACGGGCACCGGGTCCAAGAGCTAAGTAAAATCAGTCAAGTGTGGATACCAAGGCGCAAATGGGTTTCGGTTGGGATTGGTTTGATTTCCACCCCGACTCCTCAAAGCACCGACAGTGGAGAGGCACATATTTTATGTATTTTGCATCACTTTACTTATTTTGTGTACAATTCTGGTAATTTTTTTCTTGGCATTTGCCTTTGGTTTCTGCTGGCAGCGCACAAAACTCCCAGCCCTTTGTTGTACGGAGTAGAGGAAAAACTTTTCTCTGTGGCTCCTCTCGCTCCCTCTGTAAATTTGCAAAATTGCTTCCTTATTTCATTTTTGGCAAATAAACTGAAAGAATAACAGGCCATTCCCGTCCCCCAGAGCATATGTCTTCTCCGATGCCCTCTCGCTTTTCCAATTTGCCAAAGACATTGCAAACAGCTGACGGTGCTAGGGCATTTGATTTATGCAAAGTTGTTGCCTAAATTGATTTGCAATTGCCAATTTCCTCAAAGAAAACTCATAATCAGCCTAGGCACGCCGGGAAAACAAGGGAAGCCCTCTAAGGAAAACCCCGGAGGAGCAGCTCCACTCAACGCCACACGACGATTGCGTAAATGTTTCACATCGAGGCGTCAATGTGGCTCAAGATGTTAACAGATCGCCGACTGCTGCCTGCCTGCCTGCCTGCCGTCTTGTGCCACTGCCACTGCCACCCACTCCAATTTGAATTTTCAATATGTGAGCTGGCAACGAGACGCTGACAATGAGATGCGAAGCAGAGTTCACGCCCCAGAGCGACGAGCAAGCCGGCAAACAATCAAAAGCCATGTAAGAGGGCTCGAAAACACTGTGCCCCACAATACCGTGTAATGTGTTTGAAGGTCTTAGCAAGTAATCTAATTACCCTTTTTATTAGGAAAGCGAACTAAAATAGTTAATTGGTTCTGAACTGAATTTTAATTTTAGAATCTTTTAAAATTTAAAAATACTTTAACAATTTATACAGTAATTGTTTTAGTTTCTTGCCAAGAAACCTTATTAATATAAATTATATCAATCTGCAAATCTTTCTTATGTACATACATATCAGAGCCTTGGAAATTTTAAGCGTACTCCTTTATTGAATTTTTTTTTTCTAAAATCTTTTAAGACTAATACACATTTTCACTATTTCTACAAAAAATATTTTAATTTTTGGCCAAGAAACCTCATGAATATTAATTTTATTGTATATCAACCTTTAAGTGTATTTTATTTACATAGCAGATTCCCCCTAAATTTGTAGTTGAAAATTTTTTTGCATTAACATACATTGACTATTTCTACAACAATAAATTAAGTTTCTTTCCATAATACTCATTAGTATAAACTATATCAGCCTCCAACTGTTTCTTATTACATAGCAAAGTCTCCCTAAATCTGAACTTGGGAATTTTAAGCGCCATTGCTGAATTTTCACTTAAAAATCTAGTAAAACTTTAACACACAATAACAAATTCTAAAAAAATTTGTTTAAATTCCTGCCAGGAAACCTTAAAGAGCAAAATTTCTTAGTATCGACCTCAAAATTATTTTGGTTCACATAGCACTGTGTCGCTAAATTCGTACTTGAGAATTTTAGACTGACTCTCTGCTATATTTTTCTTAAGTCCCATATACCCTTTCAATCTCCCTATGAAATACCGTCTATAAAAACACCAAAAACCATTTAAATTATATTGAGTTTCGTCTTCTTTTTTGGTGTGAGGCTGGTTTTTCGAGACTTTTTGGACCAGCATGGGGTGCTTCATTTACATATGTACTTAACACGTGTCACTTTCTTCTGCTTTATGAGAGCGTGTCTGTCTGTCTGCCTGTTTGTAGTACTCTGGGGAGAAAACTGGGGGCAATTAGTTAATGAAGAAACAAAAGCATGAAAAACTTCTGGGACAAAAATGCAAATACCGGCAGCAGCTATTCTTGGGCAGCTTCATGTTGCCTAATATATTTATGCAGACAGCAGACAAATGAGACAGAGAGCCAGAGAGGGGGAGGAAGGGACAGCCAGTGAAAGAATGAGCTTTTGTACTTAATCAAATTACAGCACTAATTAATTTCAATTGTTGCGGTAATGGGATTCTTCTCATAGGCAGGACGAACACGAGAAGCATCTTAAAGAGCTCTCGGGAATACAAATTTGGAGTTTACTTTAAGTAAGAGGGATACGTATGGCGGCTTAAGAGATTTTTGACATTTAAATAATCATTTTATGATTTTTTAACTTTTCATTAATAGATAAAATGTAATATAAACTAGTTTAAGACTATCTGATTCGTATTAAACAAAAATTGTATGATGGTATTGTACGATTTTAGGCCATGTTCTCTCATTGCTCGCAAAGTCTAGTTCGTATAATTAGTAAAATTTGTTCTTTTACATTACGGAAAACATGAAAATTCACTCTATTTTTCCCACTAGTTTCTGCCACAAAGCCCACAGTGGCTGCCAGTGCCAACTGGCAGGCAGCGCACCGTCGCAAGTTCATTACAAACAATTGATTTGGCAGAACGGCGTAAAACTTGGCACAGGTAAGAAGACGGCGTCCGAACTCAGCGCCAGCCGGGTCTGGCAGAAAATGGGGGAAAACAAGGGGAAAAGCCAGGGGAAAACGAAGCCAAGGAGAAGGTAAAACAGGAAGCCGAAACCCACTCGGAGCGACAAAGTCTGCCCATGACCAACGCAATGTGGTTGCAACTCTAGACAAAAAGCCAAGTCAGCAAATGCGCCACAGACGCTGCGGGTTGCGGAAAGGGATCCGGGTCTGGGTCTGGGTTCGGCTCCGGGTCCTTGGGATCGGCTAGGAGCCAGGTGGGCGGAGTGGGTGTGCAAGTGGAAATGGAAGTGGCATAAAATGAGGGGGAGATGTGATGACTGCTGGCGAGCATTAATAATGAAAATATTCAGGCAGCTGCTGCTGCGGCGGCTCCCGTTGATTGAAACCGAAAGGGGCGGAGGCGTGGGGCAAGGAACCACCAGGAACTACACTAAAGTAAACCAAGTCTGGAAATGGAAATGAGCATTTCCGTTTGGCCTGAATTTCGTGTTTTAGTTTTAATAAATTGAAACCATTTAAAGGAGCTATGAATTTAATCTGTTTAAATCTGTATATCTGTTGAAATAAGAATATTTAAGAAAAAATCTGAGGAAATTAATTACGATTTATTTTGTTGTTCTTTAAATAATTTAAATATTAAACCCTAAAAATGTTGAAAGCATAAAATAAGTGATTTTGAAGGCTTAAATGCTTTATAAAGAGCATTTCTGTTTGCCATGAATTTCAGTTGTATTTTAAATAAACAAAAAGAGCTCTGAATCTAATGTCTTTATGGGAATATTAAGGATCTTCTTCTTCTCTAAATTAAGTAAACTAAAATTTTTATAAGAATATCTAGAATCTTCTTCTAAGCAATTAAAGAAGGAATCTGTGTATAATAATTACCCTTTTCATTCGTTCTTTAAATGCTTTAAATATTAATCCCAAAAATGTTGGGATATTTTGATATTTTATATGCCTATTTTGAATGCTTAGAATCCTTCTCTTTCATAAAATACTTCCTTAAATAGTCTAAAGAATATGACAAATCTAGAGTCCCTCCTAGATCGTCTTAAAAACATTTCTCAATGTGTAAGAGAGTGCCAAGTGGGTGGGAAATCTTTTGAAAAAGGATTAACATTAAAATATGCACATGTATGTATGGCTACATGCCAGAGCCTTGGTGTTTCAATGTGCGAGTGAAAAGTTGCTCGTCGGTTTGAGTAATGTGCGCCCATAATGAGTAACAAAGCGCCCTAATGAAGTACTCAAAGCCTTCAAGCAGAAGCCAACTTTCAAGCTCCTGGATATATAAAGTTCGCCAAGTGTCAGGGGGAGGGAGGGAAATGGATTTGGCCCGACCCGAGAGCAACTTCAACTTTAAAAGTTTCATAAATGTTCGCCCATAAGCGCCGGCAAATAAGCAAAATTGCGGCCAATTGCCAAATTGGAAGTTGTGAGAATTATTGAGAAAGAGGGAAACGAGATTTTTCTTCTCTTTGTGGAGAATAAACAACCTGTCGAGAGATTAAAACATTTCCACAATGGCATTAACGTAAACATAAACAATGCACAAAACACACAATTCCATTTGGCTACAAGAATCTTAGATTTAAATTCCTTGTGGTGGGTTATCATCTTCTGGAAATATTTTCACCGCAGACTGGGGTATTTCAGCATATTAGCTTACAATCCCTTTATTTTGGCTTAACACTTGGCAAGTGTATTTCATTTTGAGTCCAAGGGTATTAAAATGTTTCATTCTGTACCGAAATTTGTGTGATTTGTTTATTTTTGCAAATATTTCGACTTCCTGGCCAAATTATAACAGCTGCTGGCGGTCTTAACATTTTCATTATTTTAAGTAAATTCCAGGCAATGATTTAACTTCATTTATTTGCCTTAAAAACCATATTTTACCAAGTTTTTGTTGATAAATACAGAAAAAACGAATTCAAAATGATAATAAAAATAGAAATTATGTGTATCTAAGGCATCTATATTTATATATTTAATTGAATTTAACTCAATGCTCTGGGGTTGATTTAAATTGCCTTCGCCAAAGCTCAGGGCACCGCAAAGTCTACGCTACGTATACGTAATGTAAGGCGCATAAAAAGCAATCTTGCGGTTACTTTTTCTTGCCTTTGTATTGGAGGCAATCAAAGCCATGATAATAATAATAATAATAATAATAACAATAGTTCGCAATTGCCTTAATGACAATTGGTAACGATGACAACAATGTGTGGTACTTAATAAATTTAATGTGCACAGATTTAGCGCACAATTAGGCGGAAGATATTTTGGTCAATTTAATCCCTGAAAGCCTTCTCGGCTATGTGGTTAGCCGGTGATTTGGACGAATTAACACGCTTCGTTTAATTTAACTTTGAGAATTGTACGCATTTACCTGGAAAGAAAAAGGAAATGAGTTCATTAGAAATTGTGCTTTAAAGAGGCATTAAGTTATAGCTTAAAAAGTCAATAGATGTTAAGATGCTTATTATATATTTAAATCATTATACTATACAAGTCAAAACAAAGTATCAAAATCAATATTCAAGAGTTATTTTCTCGCCTTAAAAGTATATGTACATTTCCTGTAGATTCCTAGAAACTTGTGGCATTTTCCATTCATTGGTTTACCTTTTGACATGGCAATTTCAATTCCATCCGAACCGCATTAGAAATGCTAACGGTGGGACATATTGGCTAACCCGATCCGCTCCTTGGGGCCACCCATAAATATTCCCAGCGACCGACAGGCCCTAGATAGTGTGCGGGGTTCTACCCCCGAAACGCCCTTCGTAAGCCTTCTGAAATTTATTGTAAAATTCAATCTTTCTTTCTCCATTTCGTCTTCCTATTTTTTTTTTTTGCAGGAAGCTTAGAACCGGGCCGAAAACTTTTTCGCCAAAGTGTCGAAAGCGGCTGCGATAAGAAGAATAGCGAGGAAAACATGGCAAAAGGTATTTAAATCGTTTTTAATGGAAAAATATGCAAAGCAGCCGCGGAGCGGAATCGTAAGCCGCTGAAGAGTCTGCGAGTCAGGATACCAGACAAATCTCGGCAGACTGCCCACCAGAGCCCCTACCAAACTCCAATCCACCCCCTTCATTAAAATTCCAGGCATTTTCACTTTGCGAAAACACACGACTGTTGAGGGGGGAAAGAGAGGGGGGGACACGGAGTCACAGAACTCGAAGGGAAATGCTGACACACTTTAAAACAATTTTCTGGCCTTCTCTGGCATTTTCTTGCCTCTAGAATACCGAGTCCTGGCTCCAGGAACCAGCATCCCGCCCGGAGGAGGTTGGACAGGACACAGGACTGTCATCCGAAAGTGCACGCAGGACATATGACAAACTTGACGTAGCACGTCAAAAGATTTGAAGCCAATTTGTCTGACGAAGTGGGATGAAGTCGAAGCCGGATTGCTGCCAGTTAGAAAGGACGAAGGACGCAGGACGTAGGACGAAGAGTGTTGCAAACGAATTTCACATTTCTCCCTTGGAAAAAGGACACACGAAAAGCGAAATGTAATTCAATGGAGCGGAAGTTAGCAATAGTTTATGTAACTAATATAAACTCTTGTTATATAATATCTACGAAACTCAATGGAACTATAAGGCTTTTCCTACCATCTTGGGGTTTCTTGAGCTTAACAAGCTTAAAAGTAAGTGAAATAATTAGTATTAAGAGAAATTAAATGTGAAAGTAGACTTAAAATGTACTTAAAGGGGTTGTCTCAGCGGAAATAGTAAAGATAAAATGTGTCTTACATAATTGCTTTCTTAAAATTTGCATCGAGTCCAAAAACACAATCACAATTAAACTAAAAAAGCCTTTGAATTTAATATACATTTAACCGAAACTAACCAAAATTATTTTATAATTTAAAATAGAACAAAATTAATTGAAATAATTTATATTAAAAGCAAAGTTAAATTAGACTTCAAACCCGCTCAAAAACTTCATCTCGATGCAAATTTTTATTACAAAATGTATCTTACATAATGGACAAAAATTTTCCTCAACCACAATTAAGCTAAAAACCCATTGAATTTAATAAATGTTTAGCTGAAACTAACCAAAATTATTTTGATAATTATTTATCGACAAAAGCGGGGCATATTGTTAGCTTTATTTTGCATATTTCTATAGCACGTGCCAATTTAAATTTAATTGTGGGATTAATAAAATGATTATTGTATAATATTTGGGGCTCCTAATTGGATGCAAACACAGCCACAGGCACACACCCGAGATATATCATTTAATTTACACATTGTAAATACAAATTCAGGGCCTCTAATTGGGCGTCCTCAACGGGCGAGAATGTGTTTTGTGTTTTGTGCATTCCAAATGCATATTTAAACTGATTAAATTAGTTCGAGCGTTTCCATAATGAATGTGAACAGGCACACATAGACGGGCACCTCCGTCCAGGACCCCTGAACAAGTTGTGAAGTGGCACTGAAAAGTGTTGCCGAGATAGACAGATAGGGCAGGCCACGCTGAAGGCTGGAAGGAGCGGGTCTAAACCTACTCTCGACAGGAGAGGAGAGCGGTCCCGGGTGTGCGTGTGTGTGTGTGGCATCCTGGGGAGTAAGGCAGAGCTTTGCACTACTATAAAATTAAGATTAAAAGCTCCAACTGTAAATGAGTGCAAAGCCAGTCTTTGCCCCTTCCTCACGACTTGGTATTTGTTTAAGGTGAGCATTTGTGTGTCTGTTTGCGAATGGTTTCCCCTTCTCCCTTCGCGAAGGACACAGAACAGGATACAAACAAAAATAGAAACAGGCGAGACCGGAATACGCTTCTGACTTCTGCTTATTTTGTGTCCTTTCATTGTCCCTTGGATTAGCTAGCTGCGAATTCTTTTGTGGCCCTGCGAGGAAATTAAAAATTTTTCACTCTAAACACACACAACAAAGGCGGACAGACAAATTGAAACAAAGCTAGATTTTAATTTTCCAGAATACAAGAATATTACAAAAAAGTGTAATAACTAGAGCAGCTACAAGAGGGAGAAGACCCGGGAAATGAGGGCTTCCATAAACGTTTCTTAGAAACAAATAAAAAACTGAAATAGAAATTATAAAGACTTGTACGAAATGTCAAAAGAGCGGCCCCTCTCAGCTGATATGGAAGGTTAGACTTGTGTTTTTATATGTATTTTTTAACATTTCGAAAACATGTTCCATGACAGCTGCTGAGATGACTTTGTTTGGTGGCTGTGTTATCAGTTGGGAATATTATAATTTAATTAAATAATCAGTTTCAAGTTTATAATACTTTACTATCTCTGTAAGCAAGCTGCACTATCTCAATGCCTGATAATTAAATGTATTATTATATTATAAAATATACTACATATTATTAAAAACTCTGTTCTTGACAATGCCACTGATTAGGATTCTTTTAATTAAGTTAAAGTTAGTTGTTTCCTTGAAAATCCCACAAATATAGGATTCAAAAGGTAGTCCTTTAAGGGCTAAAACTGCGGGTGCCTGCACAACTAAAAAATATATTTTCCAATTTTCCCAGGGCTCTCGCTCTTCAGAAAAATGCTCTGTGAAAAAATATGGCTATTCCTTTTCAGCTTTTCCCCGGTACAGAAAAATGATTAACAAAGATTGATGAAAAGTAAAGGGATTGGCCCGGGTGGTTGGCCTTCTTTTTTTTTTGGGTTTGGTGGTGACTTTTGTGACTTTAAAAGCAGGGTTGGGTTCTGGCAGGGAAAGAGCTCTCCAGAAATGTGCAACGATAAGAAATAAAACACTGCTAAGCTAAAAAAAAAAACTAGAAACATTTTCCATAACATTTTAAATTTTCCACAAAAAGATGTCTTTAATAATTTACATGCTGCCTTCATTATTTTGTTGCATATTCGATGAACACAACCCAACCATACTGCCTCATATCATTTATAAATTGTTTTTATTTTTTTTGTTGTTGTCTTTCTTCCGGCGCATCTGAAATGCCATAGTTGTCAATCATTTGTCAATTAAGCACTCCATCAATCCAAATGTCTGTGCGACATTCCATACTGTTTGTTTGGCGCGCGAATCGCAGGTCATGTAATATATCTGCGATATATATTTCAGGCCTGCGATATACATTTATTAAAGCGTGTTTTTTGCGTTTATCCGGGGGGCATAAATTGAAATTCACGGCATCGGGATATCAATAAGCACGGAAAGGATGCCATCCGTCTCTTTCGTCCCGCTCTGCTTCCATTAAATTGAAAAATTGTTCGCCAGGCGCAAATTACACAAATCATCAGCAGCAGCAGCAGCAGCATCGCGGCGATGGCAGTGGAAATATTGTGAAAAATGAATTGCAGCTTGTCGTTGTTTTATTGTTTTATCCCCGCTTTTCGACGTATTTATTGCTTTATTATTTTTAACAATTAAGGCAATTGATAAAAAGTGGATATTCACAATTACAAAAAGCGTTAAGCTCCGTTGATTTTTTGCATGACAAAAGCAGTAGTAATTAATTAAAACCCAAACAAAAGAGTTTGATTGATTGAAAGCCGAATGCCTGATACTGTCACTGATTTTTGATTTAAAAGTGTGAACAGATATGATAATGATAAGTACGTTAAAAATTGAAACTCTCTCACAATGCAGTTAAAAAAATTCTCTCTTGTTCGCTACTGAGCGGAATTGTTCTTTTTGGTGTGCTTGAGCATTGCAGGCAAAGCGCAGAAGAGAGAGAGAGAGCGATTAAGATTTTCATTTTTTTAAGAGGCTCCTTTTTTAAGACTTTGTTCGACTTTTTAAATTAAAATTATAACTAGTAAAAAACTTTCATAAACTTGCTTTTCGTTCACGGGCTTCTACAAATTAGTTTCTAGTTTCTGAAAATTCATAACAGCAATCTCCTCTAAACTTTAGCCAACTTGCTACACGTTTTTGTCATTGTCGTTAAAGTTATATTTTCGTGAAAACATCTTGCCAGGGAAAATTGCCTTAGACTCGCAAAAGCATTAATGTCGCGCCGTCTTTTTCTAATCTAGTTCAAGTTTTGGACTGCACAAAATACTTAATTTCCTAGTTATAAGTTAAGGAGACAGAAAATTAAAAACTTTTGCTAATCATTCAACCCGAAGCAATCCCCCTCGTCCACAGCCCCACCAAATCCGCCGGTTCGGGGCCACGGCGACTCTCCCCTTTTCCCAGACAAAACGTGGCTGGAACCGTCTCCGTCTCCGCCGAAAGTTTGCACATTAAAATTGGCGCTAAAACTAACAAACTTTGTCAGTAGTAAGCAAGGGGAAACAAAACTCTCTCTTCACATTCCGCTTTTCTCCAAAAGCCACGCATAACGCGCCCGAGGAAAACTTATCCGAATGAACTATGGGGAAAAGCCGGAGAAGGATATATGCATAGCCGTGTGATATAGGGGGGATATGCGTTGGCGTAGGAATTCGGCTGATTTATAGAGCGAAATATTTTAATTAGTTTAATTTTTGGTTGCTCCTCAGACCTATCTGCCTCAATTTAGGCTCAATTTACATGCTGCTTTTATGTCTGCCCAAATGGTTTTGGGGTTTGGAAGCCGTTTTCTTAATTAAATTGTTAGCAGACCCCAAAAACAAAACATTTGCATAGAAATGTAATTACAAGGGTACTTATCTGGAGATTGGAATATTAGTGGGCATGTTCATGTGAGTATAAAAATAATAGAGAGAAATGTAACTGAGTTACCTGCGTTGTTGTGGAAGAAGTATTGAGTATTTCTAGTTACAATTTCTTAAAATTACCCACTTAAGAAAAGGGTTCTTCTTAATACTTCTTCCACACTTTAAAAGAACACATAAACACTATGGTAATTACTAAATAAATATCCTTTCAATACCATATTTCGTAGAAAGAAAACTATGGCCTTAAAATAGATAACACAGACTCTCATATTACACTTTCAGGACCTCGTTCCCTCAACTCAAAATCCTTGGTACTTTTGCCTTTCAGCAATTAATCCGTAACATTGTCATATTTCATGGCTCGCCTGATTCGGTTTCATTTCGTTTCGTTCCACGGCGCGTGTCCTTTAGATAAGGGTCTCCTTCCCAGTCCCCCAGCAATCCCCCAGCAGCCTCCAATCGCCAATGATTTCGCCTCAATTGATGGGACAAAGCCATAAATTAGAGCACGAAGTTGCGACGCATCGACGAGCATGTGAAACACGCTCCGAAGACATTCCGCGGGGGAACCTTATCATCATCGATGGCCATTGCAACATGCAGATACATTTCTATGGATGCCGACGCAGCACTGTGATTAACCGAGGGGGGTTTGAGGCTAGGATAGGAAGTAGTTACTCCAAATGGCCAGGGCGGGGACAACAAAAGGATGCGGCATAGGGGCCGAGGGAGGTGGAAACAATTTTGCAAAGCGTCGAGCGCTCTGCTTATAATAACAGACTGGCAAACAAAGGAAGAGGAACAAATTACAGCACAGAAACCCGGTAAAAAGCGGCAAAAAAAAAAACAGCAAAACACCCCGTCGAGTGCGCAAAAGGTAGACAAATATGCATAAAGTCAAAAAAAAAAGAAAAGAAAAGAGAGAGTAAACCCTAGGAAGCTGCTCTTGAAGAGGTATGACTAATGCACTGGCTACCCTATAACCAAGGGATAAATTCGAATTTTTACTAGGAATTTAATAATATTTAACCCTCTTTACATTGGTTTTTAAATGTAATTAGAAATCCCTTTTTGCATTTTCATCGTTTTCAATTAAAGTTTACTTTAGTCTGACCAAAAATTAGCTATCAATAAACTCTACATAAACCCCGGTTCTTTAACAATCCCTAGTTTATTTTTAACCAAAACTATCTCTTTTTCAAAACACAAAAGTCCATCGGACTGTTATTAATACAACTAATTGAGAACCCACCGCAGCGCGTTGCGGAGTCCGGTCCTACATGCCGCGGCTGTAAATGGAAAAAGCTGGCAAACAACAGCTTGCAATTACACGCAACCCTTTGCCTTTCGCCTCAGTACAGCCCTCCCCACAGCCCCTGCATGTCCCCTTTCAACACCCCCAACACCGCCACACCACCACTGGCACACTGCACACACATACCCACACAGGACAAAGTGCACTTCAAACAAAACGTCGCCCACATGGAAGCGTGCGATTTGCCGCAATTGCGTATCATTAATTTGCGTTTGCCAGCCGCCTCCACTCCGCCCCGCTCCCTAAGTCCCCCTGTCCTCTGTCCGTAATACCGCCTGTCGTCATTCGGTTAAATTACTTTGTAAAATGTTTCATGGATGCAATGGAGAGAGCAGGGACCAAAACAGGGACCTAAACACAGCACAGAAATGGTGCAAAAAGGTTTTCTGTTGATATAGAGTTTTCAGGATAATTTAATTACAAAACTTTATGTCTCTATGACCTGATTCTAGTACTAATTGATTTATTCTGAAAGGTTTAGAGTACTATTTTAAGCCGGATTTCGACTTCAGCTAAAACAACTAAAACCGTAATAATAATAAATTTAAAATAAGTGAGAAAAAGTTATCGGAGTATCCTATTTAAGATATTAATTAAAAATCCAAGAAACCTGAAGAACCTACTTTACGAAAGTTATTTCTAGGATTATTTAAATATTCATCAGTTTAAAAATATTAAATTTTAATAGAAACCTGCAAACCTGTCGTTTATAACTGACAATTTTATCAGGGAAAATCTTGGAATTAAGAAGGTTGTATTAAAGATTTTAGAAGAATATATATTCTATTTAAGAATATTATTAAAACACAACACACCCGAATATCTTAGTCTTTGATAGGTATTTCTAGGATTATTTCAATAAATTTCAGCTTCAAAATATTTAATTTTAATAAAAATCTGCAAACAACTCCTAACAAATGTCAGTTTAATCCAGAAAAAAACTGACAACTCTCAAAATCATGTTTATGAATATAATTAAAATACTAAAAACCCGAATAACTTAGTCTACGGAAGGCAGATATTTTTACGATTATTTAAATATTTTTGGTCTTGAAAAAATTTAATTTTAATATAAACATGCAAATCTTTCGCATATGAATGACAATTCACTCAGGGATTATATAACCTTAAGTAAATAAAATTAAATTCTGATATATATATAATTAAAATAAAACAAACCCAAATAACGGTCTTCGAAAGGTATTTCTGGGATTATTTAAATAGTTTTTGACTTAAAAACATTTAATTTTAATATAAACCTTTACAACTATTATATATGAATAACAATTTCCATAGGAAAACAACTTGCAGTTCACAAATACGTATTTAAGAAGATTTATGAATATATTTAAACAACAAACACGATAAACTTAATTTAGGGATTTTTTCTGTGATTATTGATATATTAGTCAGCTTAAAAATAACTATTTCTAATAGAAACCTGAACTCTATTAAACATCAATGAAAATATTCGCAGGGAAAACCTCAGTAATTCACAACATCAACTGCCGCATGAACCAAGTTAAAGAGAGTCGTCAGAGTCGATGGGTGAAGGATTGGTTTGGCTTTGCGGTTTTGTTGTTACACGAGTATAACATTTACTACTTGCGTTGCACCCACCCACACGCCCCCCTGCCCCCTGCTGCTGGGGTAAGCAAATCCGAAGAGTTGTTGTTTTAATGCATTTTCAATATTCTAACGATGCCACAGAGAAAACTGGCCATCAGCAGCACCGTGCACTGGACCATATAAAGGGATTATTGTTGTTGATGTTCTTGTGGAAGTGCTTTTAGCATTACGAGCCCCTTGCAAAATTATTGCCGTCTGTAAAAGGTAATTTTTACACGGTTACATAAGTGGATAATATGATAAAGGTAGGGCCAGCATAATTGCTACACTTTGAAGCACCAGCAAACGTAAGCCGACAACTCTCAACATTTTATAAACCCCCCTCATCATCATCATCATGGAAACCTCGTTTTTTCAGCTGTTTTTTCGCCTCGATTGAATGAGTAAAAAATAGTTGACCTCAAGCTGGCCACTTTTGCTATTTTCCCTCTCTGTCGGCAATTATAAAATATATATTTCCATTATGGCAAATAATTATGCCGAAAGTATGCAGGGAGAGTACGAGAGGGTTTCGGGAATTACGAGGTCCACTCGAGATGCTCGTCGAGCTTGTAGCTTTTCGTACAATAATTTCATGCCCATTGCTAATTAAAACTAAATTGAGTGCACTCACAGGCACACACACACACACTAACACAGTAAGTAAAATTTTTCCGCTGTAAAAATGAGTGTGCAGAATGTCAAACATTCGGAATATAAATTATGCAAATTTGCAGCTACCTTGTAGGGGGAGTAGTGGGACTCGAAAACGCGTGAGTAAGCGTTAGTTTAATTGAAATCGTGACATTGTTCAGCCTGAACACTAAGAAAGTCATTAAATTTTTAATTAAAGTTGAGCATTTATGTTGTTTAATAAGGAATGGTGTAGTTAGATATTATAGTTTTATAATTTATCCACAAAAACGGACAGTTTCTAAGTCGGGAATTTAAGTCAATCAAACAGTAGTAATACCCTTCATCTAATGTTGTAATTTGCTATAAAAAATAATTCAACATAATTTAAAATTTATTCATATATTTAAAATTATTTTCTGTTCCTCTAAACCCAATTTCCGCTCAGTGTACGCAGCTTCTGCTTCTCATCTGACGACTGACTATGCAAACGCCGACTCATCTCGTGAGCACAATGAATTTTTAATTGCCATCTAATTATTTGCAATTCTTCAATTGACGTTCTTCAGCGCTTGTGAATGAAATGAAAATAAAAATTAAATGACTCTGGGATGGACAACGAAATAAGGAGAATTCAGCGGATGAATTGAATCACAAGTGACAGCAAGTCGGTGGGTTTAGCTTTCGGTTCCTGGCTATAGTCAAGTCATCCGACGACGACGACTGCTGCTGCTGCTGATGACGATGACGGAACATATGCGTTGGCCAACTGTCCTGCCCATGACCATATTGGGCATATTGTCTAGACCCCCTGGCGATGTTGGGAGCCTTTGTTTGGCGAACCGAGCGAACAGAACCAAAGTGAACCGATCTGAACCGGTCTCAGTTCTAAGTATCACACAGGGAAAAATATATATAAAATAAATATAGATATTTAAGAGGTTTATATAAAAAATAGGAGTTTAAAAATAGCAAATGAAAACACTACTAATAAGTAAACAATAAAATTAATAATTGTGCAGTGTATTACGACTTCAAATAAAAAGATTGTGGTTTGAATATAATTTTAAAGACTGAAAGTCAGAAAGAATTTATCGAAAATACTTAAATCTATTTAGAAATAAAGAAGTAAGTAAGCAAAATTTGTACCCTTTTATACGTAGATCCCTTTACTTGTAGGGTTAATCCCATTTCTCTCTGTGCAAGTCTCATCTTGCGACAGTCGGAGCCAGACGGGCCATAAATGTGTCTTGCAACCAGCAGAAATACAATAAAGATAGCCCAGCAGCTCTCGCTTGCATCGAGCACCAACAATAAATTGTACAATAAATCAATAGAGAGAAAAAAGCGTCTTGCATAAAAAATTTACAAAAGGGGGGAGGGGGAACAAGAGTGCAGATTCGTGTGCAAAAAGAAGACCCCGAATGGATTTTCCACATAATTGTTCTGCAACAAATTACTGGCTTAACCGAGTTCCCAGACTCAATTATGCAGGGCGAGAAAAAAGTAAATATAAAAACGGATGAACAAGAAGCTGGGGAATCCTGCAGACTTGATGTTGTAGCCTTTAAGCCAAACCACCGCCAGATTTTCCCCACATTTCCCGTCTCTCTGTTGCCCCTTTTACCCCATCACAAGCCGGCCGGCTTGTCCAGTTTGTTTTGGGCCCCGTTTGCTTTGCTTTTTGGCCAACTTGTGCGCTGGGCTGGCCTGTTTGTTGGCCCCGGCGAAGGCAAATTGTTTCTTTCTGGCTGAACCCCCCGCCGCCCTCACCCGCTTTCGATATTTCTTTTTCTTTGGCTCTTTGGGCTCCAAGGCAGGTGTGCGTTTGTAAACTCACCTTACAAACTTGTTTGCTGCCATTGTTGTTGGCGTTACTTAATCGTCTGCGGACAGGTTATCGTTTGCTCTTGAACTTGAGGCGGCGGCAAACAAACAAACTGTGAATGTGGAACTTGAACGGGCCGAATACCGAAGACCCGGAGAATAAATAAATAAATGCGAAATGCGAAAAAATTGGTCTAACGTGACTTCGGTCTTTTTGCGAGCACGGCGTCCCCCGTCTTCCATGCCCCAGCAGCTGCCCCACCTTCCTCTGGAGATAGTGTGTCTAGTCGGTAGTCGAAGCAATCATGCTCGTAGAGAATGTTGTATTCAAGAAAATATAATTGAGATTTACCCTGTACTTTAATTTAAGTGAGCTGAAGAAATATTCCCAAACAGCTGCCTTTCTTAAGACTCGATAGGGATTTATGTGAATAGAATCAGTAGCCTAAAAACTTGAGCCAGTAAAAAGTAATTAAATGTAATTCCTTTTAAAATAATTCAATATTATTAGCTCTAAGATTCATATTTATTTGTCATTTCAAAAGAAATAGCACCATTTCGGAATAAACAACCTGAGATTAACAATCACCTTCAACCTGTACTAATCATTAATACCTTTCCTGACACATTTGCGAATAATAATACTCGGAATTGATAAGAGAAATGTGTCTTTAAATATATATAATATTTGGTTTTTACTTAAGGAGAGCTATAAATGTTTAATAAATTGAACTCAGATAACCTTTCATAAACATTATCTGGCAAAGCTGAAAAGTTGAAGGGGGAAAACCAAGAGAATCTAAAGAGAGTACCACAAATTGTTCTTTAAATTTCATAAATAAATGCTTAAAAGTATTAAAGAATTTCAAAGTTCTACAACATTATGTTATCTATTTTAATACAATTTTTCTTCCAGTATACAAGTTGAATGGCCTTTCCAGGAATCACTCTTCAGCAAAGTAACCTTTGGCAAAAGTCATGAATATATCGCAAGTGCCAATCGCTTTCAGCTTTCAGCGCATCTTGTGCTAACCATTCATGAACACAAATGAGGCGCTAGCCACTCCCACTCTTTGCCCTTCCGGTTTGCCCCGCTTCCTTTCCCCCTCTTCGCAATTTCCCCCTTTACCCACCCCGTTCGCTTAACGCGGCCAGCAATTATTAAAACAGAGCCATTGGCGACATGATAAACGATTTCCGCTATATTTCCGCCAGCCCAGGATGGCCATGGCAGGCAGGAAGGCGGCAGGAGCTGGGTAAACAGAGGGTTCACTATGGGGTTTGCACACACCCACCCACCCTGTTAGCACTACCCCAATTCCCCTGCTGTGCCCTGCTCCTGCTCTCCGATTCCCGTTGATGACCTGCGGGCGGAACGCTTACTGCGACACACTTCAGTCGGCTACACAAATTTGTTCAGTTCACGGGGCACAAATTGTCGTTGCGTTGCAGAACTGTTCTCTGGACTGCACCAGATACACACACTAAAAAATAACAGCTGAGATCTACTTAATGCAACTACAAAAAAAATTGGTGAATGTCATTATTCGTTAATCAATTTTACCAGCTGCAAGAAAATGTAAAGCAGAAATTGTAACTGAACCTAGAAGGCAGTAATTAATTAATTTAAGAAGGATTTAGTATTGATCTAGGTCTATGAATGAGTAAATAAATATTTAAAATGTTTATAAAACAATACATGATTTATATTCTATGAAACTAGTAATTTTTTAATCTTTTTACCGAAATATTTATTATGTTTACTATACATAGTATAGTATGATTCTTTCTTCAGAGAACTCCTTATAAAGCCTCTACTCTTCCTATTAACAATATGCTAATTTCCAATAATTATGCGACTTATTTACTATACTATATGGCAAGTGAACGACCTTGGAAACGCGATACAAATTGAAAAGTATATTATTCCTATAAGTGAAAGCAAACATCAGCTAGAGATTCCGCGTAGGAAGACAAAGAGAGATTAACATGCGTCACGAAAAGTGACCTTTTAGATTTCGATTCAATTTAAATTTGAATTGTTACTCTGAATATATTCTTGTTAATACCAAAACACTTGAGTATCGTTTCAGCCGAGCTGAATCTAAATTAATTGCTCTCTTCTAGATGCCAGAAATTCAAGTGTCTCTGTTTATTTTTATAAAAACTATCATTCACTTGAGGGAACAATGAGTGCTTTTCTTTTTCAGGATGGAAAGCTAGGGTCTCAAGTGAATAAACTTAATAAATGAATAATTCCCGCCGCCGTCTAACAATGTCGTTTGTTTTTGTTCTTGTTATTATTGTTGTTGTTATGGCGATTGTCAGACAGACAATTTGTTTGATTGATTTCGGTGGCTTCTGTGCATTTGCCTCGTTTAAATTGTGACAAAGTTCTCTGGCTTCGCAGCGTCGCCTCAAATGAGGAAATGCTTACTTTAATTTTATTTACTTTTACGCGCGCGCGCCCCCTTAGTTCCCAGTCCCGAGTATCTGTATCTCTGTATCTGTATCTTAACGAGATGGGGGGGATGCGGTGGCCTTTGTGCGGAGACTTTTGGACCCCTCGGGTCATGGATCATGTGCATGCATAATATGCGCCCCGTCAAGAAGTCCATTGTACGAGCATAATTTATTTAAATTTATTTGTTGTTGCTGTGTGCAAAATATTCCAAGGCATTTGTTGCAATAAGTGTTTTATATGTACTTGAATTTGATTTATATACGGATACAATCAGGGAAAAGTGTGATTTAAAAAAACCTTTAGATATTCGACGATTTTATGCCACGTTTTAATTTAATTTATGATAATGTTTGTAAAAAATAAAATATTTAGGTTCTAGACTCAACGTAAAATTTTATTTAAAATAATGTTTTGTTTACGTAATATGTTATATGACGATGAAAATGAAAATGAAAACTAAATGAAAACTTAATGAAAAATGTTTCTTTTACAAAGATATATTTTTTTCTTCCAGAAAGAATGTACTATTTTTTAAGAGTAATACTATTAACTGTTAGTGTTCTCTTTATTTAAAAAGTTATATAATAAAAATGTATTCCTAAGATTTCTACCGAAAGCAAAATGAGTTTTTGTCACAAAGATAATAATAAAACCGAGAAAGTATAATATGCTGAAAACTAAAAGATTGAATAATTAATATCATAACTGGGAGATCGAATTATTTCCTATCCTGTTTACGTTTTGTATGGACCAAATGCAGTTACTTCATTCTTGCCACGCTGCACAAATATTTATACCCTTGCAGGGTATTATAATTTTAGCAAGAGGTTTGCAACGCAGTGAAGCAGAAAATTCCGACCCTATAAAGTATATACATATGTATGGACATACATATATAAAATTGACCAGCATCAACAGCAGAGTCGATCTACCCATGTCTGTCCGTAAGTCCGATTAAAACCAAACAAATACCTAATTTTCTGAATTAAACTTTTCTCTCACTACTATATAAATATGAATTGGCCGGATTGAACAACTAGCTGCTATAGAAACGATCGGAAAAATTTTAGGAAACAATTTTAGCTTACCCAGTTTACAACATATTTCCATTTCCTTTGAGATATTGCCCTTTTTTATTAGTCTAGAATTTCTGGTTTAATTTTATAAAAATCGGACGACTCTGTATATCTTATTTTTGGTCGGAATATAAATACATATCTCATTTGAAGCGAAAACAAAATTTCTTCTTCGCAATCCCTAAATATATTAATTAATTACCTACTGCAAGGGTACACAAACGTCGGCGTTCCGAAGTTAGTTTTCTTCCTTTTTTTATTTCAATTCTGTTGCGTGAAAATTCCACGGGAATCCGCAAAATAAAACACAAAACTAACAAAATAACATTTTTGTGAGCAAGGAAACCCAAAGAATTTGCATAACAAAGTGAACGACACACAGACACACAAAAACAACAACATCAAAACAAAAACAAAAAAATCAGAAGAGCAGACAGAGACAGAACGGCGGGGACAGAGAGCAGTTGTTATTTTTGGCACTGCGGAGGGAGCGACAGAGAGGGAGCGATGCGATTGCTGCTGGCCAGGTTAATGCACCGCAGATTAACAACAATTAAGATGCGAAAGAGAGAGCAAGAAGGAGAAACACCGCGAGAGAGCGGCTCGCTGAGAGAGCGAAAGAGATGCTGAGGGCCAGAAAGAGATAGCGCACGTACCTTTATCGGGCAAGGGAGGCAATGTGGAGGACTCCTGTTGCTGCAACTGCAACTGCGGCTCCTGCCACTGCATTTTGTTGTTGTTGCTGCTGCTGCATCTTTCCACGGCGACGACGAACAACAGCAACAACACCCACGAATTCGCTGTCGCCGGCATTTTGCCGCTGGCCGCTCTCTTCACACACTCCTGCTGCCGCTTTTGTTGTTGTTGTTGCTCGGCCTTCCGTTTTGTTTTCCTTTTACACGAAAACACAACACTCTCACACACACACACACGCGCACGGACACAGGGAGACAAGGAAATCACAAAACAATTTGGTAATTTTTATTTTCTTGTTTTATTCAGATTTCCATCGCAACACGCATCTTTATTTTTGTTTACTTCTTCGAAACGCTTTGCGCGCTAAGAATATTTGCACTGTTTTATTAATTAAATCCGCATCCCGCGGCCGTCAGCAGGTTTATTTTGTTAAAACGCCGGATTTTATTATATATATATTTTTGTTTATTTACACAACCGCTCGATTCAAACATTTAAATTTAAATTTAAAATTAATCAATGCGCTCGCTCGCATTAACAACCGTTGCCTTTGAAATTGAAAGATTGACTGAATGAAGAATGAAGAATGAAATCCAGTGTTGCCAACTCTTCAGGTCATAAAAAGCTAAACTAACCAATGAAAATAGCTAGAAACCGCCAAAAACTTTTAAAGATAGCTAAAAAATAACACTATATTTATAAATCAAAGGACGAAGCCTTGTGCCTGGCCGTTTTGGCGTAAGCGTGTAAATCTGAAAGTTTTGCATTAATTCTTGGCTTGCAAAATTTTTAAAAACATTTTCCTTCGTCTGCTGCATCTAACGTCAGCCAATCTTTAAATATTGGGCCTTGCATCCAGGCAAGACGTGGTTTTTGCTTATATATTTTAGGCATTTCTACTGTTACTAACGATCAATTTAAACATTGAGAAATACCATGCTGGTGATGGTGATGGTGATGGTTATGATGATGATGATCGATACACTCGCTAACATAGTACAAAATTGTAAAAATGTATGCTTCTTTGGTATATCGATGGTTTTTTTTTTGTTATCCAAATGGAAAAATACTACAAATTATTAAAGTGTGGCATCGCAAAGTATAAAAATACATGAAGGTGCCAGAAGCCATTAAATAGATAAAATATATTGCTTAGAAAACAGATATAATTCCCGCTAGCCGCTAGTTTGCAATTTATCCCGCATTTTGCTTTTGAAAACCGCCAGATCTAGTGGGGAAATAGCTAAATTGGCAACGCTGATGAAAACAAGGACAAACAGTGTTACCAGAGGTTTCGTTCGAGACTAGAATATCGAAATGAAATATATCGAAATATTAATGTTTAGATATTTTTTCAAACATCTTGCACCTCTAGTTTCCAAACAGTAACAGAATTTTGTCAGTGAAATTTTGTATAGTCACAGATTTTTGTCATGAAATTTGGGAGAGTAACAGAAATTCGTCAACCTTACAGAATGAGAGTAACAGAATGAAACGATTTATTACGTGAATCAAACGAATGAGCGGCGAAACAAAGACAGGCAAATCAGCATTGCCAGACGTGTCGTTCCTGAGCCCCCAGTTTTGTTCGTAGTTTTGTTAATTTATCTGTCTGGCAACGTAGGTCTTTCGAGACCGAAAAGTCTGGCAGCGCTGGTTTCTCGCGACCGCACAGTCTGGCAACGCTGGTAAAAATCCTAAACGTTGCCAGACTTTTCGGTCGTGAGCATCCAATGCTGTCCATAATTTCGGACATGAGCGACCAATGCTGCCCGTAATTTTAGTTATCGATGAGTTAAGTCTGCCTGCTACGACACTCGTACTATTTTGAATTCTTGGCGGGACACGAAAAATATTTTTGTGTTTAATATTAAGTAGCAAATAAACACCGTTTCAAATACTATTTCCATATAAATAAAGCAAAAATAAAAGTGAGATTTTATAAAGAATTTGTTACATCTACAACTTAAAATGGTCAGCTTCAAAATGCTTTTTTTGTCGAAATTATTGTAATATTTAGGTGTTTTTAAAAATGTTTTAAAATTTACGTTTTAAAATTTACTACTCTTGGGTAGCTTTCTTTATATTTAATTTTTTTCAACTAAAAATTTGTATCTGCATTTTAAATTCAAAGGTTTCCTACACATTTCCCTAATATTTTCGCTTCCACTTTCAAACAACTCCCCAGTTGCAGCGAAAACTATTTCAAGGAGTTTCCTCGCTTTTCGGCCAACCAATTTTCACCTGCAGCTGTTGATTAAATTCCGGGTCTTGGCCATCAAAAATGCATGTGGCTTGGAGAGAGAGACGAAGAACTCACTCGCTTCAAGGCGAGAAATCATAAAGTTGGCCACGTGCCGCCGAGTAGCGGCTTCTGCCTAAACATTTTCGGCCAGGTTGAAACCCTTCCCCCACTCCGACCCACCCCACTCCCCCTGCCCATCACTCGGAATCCACCCATCGTAGTTCGGGTTTTGGGATTGGGCATAAATTATGCGCGACTCGAGCGGCCCGGCGTTCGCCTGTCAAATTTGGCACCTGGCCGCGGTCGAAGGTCTTACACCATTTGTACCATTTACCACTTACCACTTACCATTTGTATGTCGCGCTTAGATACCTTTGTGCACTGAGAAAAAAAGATAAGGAATTAGGAATATACGACAAAAATATATATTTATTACAAATTTTATGAGTTTTTTTTTCCACATTTTAGTTAGCAAAAAGTATTGTTTGGGCTTAAAAAATCTATAAAAATTTTAAAACAAATGTAATTTTTTAAATTTATTTATATAAAGCTAACAAGTAGTTCAAACTAAGTAAACTCAAACTCAAAGTTAGAAAGTAATGGTATTTTTAATAAATTAATTTAATGTAGTAAATAATAAATAAAAAAATACGTAGACAAAAATTTTATATATATTTTTAAATGTCTGTTGAATTCTTTTCAAGTTAAAAAAATTTTCATTAACTTAGGAACGATTTAAAATATGTATTCACTTTCTATTTGAGATATTTAGTCCTAAAAATTAAAACCACTTATGTGCTTTAATTTAATGATTAAATTATATATTTATTAGAATATTTTGAACACAATAAAATCTTCAAAGTTAACTCGATTTTTTTAATATTAAAATTGATAAATCTGTTTTAATATTTAATGTAATATAAAATCTTCAAAGTTACCTCGTTTTTAAGAAATATCAATATAAAATCCGTTTTAATAAGTTTATTATAAAAAATCAAACTACAAACTTTTAAATGTTTCTATAACGAAAATGTACAAATAAATTTTAACATTTCCTTGTATTAACTATACTTTATCCACAGAAAATTCGAAAAAAAAAAATCTAATAAAATTACACAACAACTCCCAACCCCGGTGAGAATCACACTTGCACCCCAGAGTTTCTCCCAGTGCATCCTAATCTCGCAATGAAAGTGTTTAGAGCTGCTGCCAAAGGGGAGCCTCCGAGCTGGGCTGCTCCATATCGGCGTGTCTCAGCCATGTAAACATGTAAACCACCGTTTGGGCCGTGGCAGCGGTCGCCGTCGTTGGGTTCGCCGTGTAATTGAAATTGCGCGGCGTACGCGGCATTAAGTCATAAAAGCAACAACTACGGTGCCACAACTACAACTACTGCGGCAGCTAACCAGCAAAACCGAGGGGAACTCATGAAAAGAGCAAAAAATAAAACAAGTTTGTCACACTCTGAGGCCAGGCACGTACTCGCCAAGAGGTCAAAACGCACTCTGGACATGATAAACCGGCGGGCAAATTGTGAAACCCGTCCGTTTCTGTCCACCGTCATCATCTTGGAGTCGCAGCTGGAGCTGGAGCTGGAGTCGGAGCTGGAGCCCCAGTGGCACTGGGCGGGTCATAAAAGCAGCGTACTTAGAACAAGTTAAACATACACGCTCCTGTTCGGGCAACAAAAATTTAATTAAGGTCTCTGTATCTGCGAGTACCTCAATTTCTGGGTAAACGTTATTTTTTCTGCTTTTCAACAGGCGCTACGACAGCATCTGATTGTGTAATACAAGCGAAGGAACGGCCAGTCGATCTATATAAAGAACGTTGACTTTGTTCCATTTTTCTCGGCAATTTTCGTAAGAGAGGTGAAAGACACGTTGGAGCCGGAGCTCTCGTTAAATTATTATGTCATCTTTGGGGATAGTTTGGGAACGTGTGGGAGAGTCGTTAAAATTGTTGTAATTGGTTTTCAGACGAAGGATTATTCTGAAAAGTGGTAAGTAGTTGTATTTTGGTATAGTATGCTGTATCTGAAAGTTTGAAGTTGATTCAATAATGGGTTTTCAAGATGACAGACACTGATTCCTTGATATGGTAGATATATAGGGGCGAATCCTCTATGGATTTATTTGAATAGTTGTATATATTTGCAGATAAACTTTGTAAATATTTTTGTAAATATATTTATCGGGACCTCTGTTTTCAGGATAACAGGCCCAAGGTCCTAAATATCTGGGGTTCTTTAGGGCAAATCCTCTATAGATTGATCTGAATAGTTGGATATATCTGTAGTTGAGCCTTGTAAATATTTCCTTAAAGTTCAAGACATTTTGAAAGCTATGTTTTTCAGATAACCAGGCACTAAGTCCTCACCATCATTTTGATTTTTATATAAAACACCTATTTAGATTGATCTGAAAAGTTTGACAATTTTTTAAAATTCGCCGAGTCCTTGCTATAAGAGGTACTATAAACAAATATTAATGGATTGCTCAGAAAAGCTGTATGTCATTATTTATAAAACTTATAAAAAAATGCTGAGAGTTTAAGACTTGTTAGGAGTTTCGTTTCGAATATAAGAGGCATTAGGTCCTTCACATCATAGGTCTCTATTGAAAACAGCTATATAGAAATATCTAAAAAGTTGTATATTTTTGTATTTAAGCCTTAAAAAAATTTCCTAAACGATTAGGAATATTTCAGGGTTTGGTTTCCAAGTTGTCAAGAATGAAGTCCTTGATATCATAGGGTCTTATTAAAATAAAAAATATTTAAAAATATAAATATAATATATATATTATATAAAATACATAAATTTGTAAATACAAAATACAAATTTATTTCTCTTCTTCTTAAAATATTCTGAGATTTTTAGATTTTTTAGGAAGTGTGTTTCCAATATAACAGACATAAGTCCTTGAGAGCATAGGTTTTTATGTGAAAATTCTTCACCAAATGCTCTACAAACTGAAGGATACATATAGCATTAATGTATTTATAGGTTAAAGGAAAATTAAGATTATAAGGTTGATTTTTACTTTAAAAATAATCAAATAATATCAAGGACCTCTAAGGATCACCTTAAACGATTTCCTAACCAAACTGAAATTAACTTGTAAGCATTTTACGTTAAGTTGCACATCTCGTGTTATGCAATCTCCTTGTGACTTCTGCCCGCCTTCAGAAGATTTAAGAAAAGAGCCTTTCAAACTATAGAGATTCATCCTTTGGCACATCCTTTCCCAGCGGCTCCTTTCCGCCAGTACCCCAGTATCCCTCGTTGCTCGCTCTCTCTCCACGGTTCTTGGTCCTTTGCTCCCTCGCGAAATTTGATCTCTTGGCCGTGATAAGAAATCGGGGGATAAGAAGGCGCAAGGCATATAAACACGCTCGAGGAAATGCTCGGGGCAATTGCTGCTGTGCCCCGAAGGTCCTTTGTCTTGGAGGACCTTTTATGTCTTATCAAGGCGAGCGAACTTGGGACGCTTTGCCGGATCCTGCTGCTATTGGTCCTGGGTCTCGATCCAGATCCCAATCCCGATCCTGGTAACACAATACTTTTCGAATGCGGACCGGCGCACCGCAATCCTGCAGCTCGGGCTCCTTTTTAAATTAATTCGCGAGAATTAAAGGCGGAGGTGCCATGCGACGAGGTGATCCTGGCCGTCCTGGCTCCCATTATTGTGTCAGCAACTTTACAAATTGCGCATAGAAAACAAACCGCCCGCAAATGTTAAGAATGGAGAACGACTGAGCGTCTTGAGTCCTTTGTCCTGCACAATTGCTGTTTATATTTGGTGCTGCGTGGCCCATTGAATGGCAATCAATCTATCAATCAATCAAGCCGATGATCGTGCATATCGATATCCATTTACATAACACCGATTTCGGCACGTTTTTGGTTTTAATAGGGGGTATAACTTGGGCTCTGGGGGAGAGGAAAATATGTTGAATAGGAGAGAAAGGAGAAGATAGTTCAAGAAGGTAATGGTAAGGTTTGGGTCACAGGAAGTTATTAATTGGATGTGGATTAATTAGTAAGTTTTTTATGTTAGTTTAATAATCAAGCTTGCTTTAATTGTATTTTAAGCAAACCGGAATTATATGTTACATCTCCACAAATATAATCACCAAATAAATAATAGAGAAAAATTGTTCGATTAAGAAATATACTACATATCCCTTTTGGCTAGTTTAATAAATAAATAATTAATTAAAAATAATTAAATAAATCAATATAAGTATCAAGCTTGTAGCACTAGAAACAAAATTAAATAAGTATATAAAAATATAAATTAATATAGAGATGTTTCAGATAGAAGCCTTGGCTTGTAGTGGATGTTCTTCAACCTCTGCAGATACAACTTTTGCACTTATAATCAATAAACCGAATCTTTCATAATTTTCAGAAAATTTTTTAAGCTGTATTAGTATATATTTTTATTAATTACTAACTTAAGAATATTCTTTATATGTATTTATATCCCAAAACCTCTAAAGAACAACTAAGCCACAAATCGAAATTAAATAAAAGCTCAGATATATATCAATAAAAGAATATATTTCCATTAATGGGTTGTTTAACGTCTAACTACAAGCTATGGGTATATATTTTCTTAAAACTTCTTCCCATTTAAGCACTTATTGTATTAAATTGTATAATAAAATAATTTAATGTATACCATTACAATTTATTAAACATATAATTATATAAATGAAAGGAACCTTCCTTAACTGAACAGAACACTTTCTTACCTAAATCAGTATATTACTTTGATTCTTAAAGTTTATTAAGGTTTTCTTAACCCTCAAGTCTGCACCTCGTTTCAATTTAAATAAAAAATACAATAAATCCTTAGGGATTCAGCTCTTTAAAGCTTACTTTCCACATAAAGTACCCATTAAGGACCCCATTACTTTGTCAGAATCAAATCCTTGGCTACAAATCGCAGGCACCAAGCTCAGTCCAGCTCTCTCTCTCTCTCTCAGATACATTCAAATACATTCCCTATATACGCAACAACGCCCCAAAACGACTCCCCTCCCTGCTCACGTGTGTGTGTGTGTTTGTGTACATAGACACCTACGGGACACATATACATAGCAATCCATTCGGCCAATGGGAGCTGCTCGCATATGTACTGGCACACATGTGTATCCGAAAGATTGTGTATCTGTATCTGCAACTGTTTTCGGTGTCGCCTCGTTTGGGTTTCGTTGTAGGTTCTTAGTTCGTGCCCTGCAGGGGGAAACTGTATCTAGCCAGTAATTGCATAATTAAGTGTCCGGGGAGGCCCACTGTTTGGTTTTAATTTGTGTAAATTGCCGCTCTCTCTGATACGGATCGCGCGTGTCCGAAGCGAGGGACTTATTAATTGAATTAGCGCCGCAGATCCGAAGAGGATCTGCTAATTAGCGGCCCCGTCCCGATGCACTTGCAGACAGGAAGTTGACAGCTAATTGACAAGTCCAAATGGAAGCCCTCCTTTCATCTCTCACATTTTCCCCACTTATAACCATTAGCTATGATAAGCTCTCAATGTTTCGATAATAAAACCCAAATCATAATTTGCATATTGAGGGGGAAAGGACAGCGAGAGTATCCTGTCCTGGAGACACATCCATCAAGAAAATAATTCGCACGGTATTATTGACAAACGGATAAGGGATATAAGGTTAACATAATATATGTGGGATGTGGCGCTTTCAGAAGTCAGTTTCCCAGGCCATTTCTCAAGCACCATCAAGAGGCACATCCTTATGCCCTTATTGCTTCCCCAGGATACATCACCAGCTGAGGCATCACTCCCCCAAAATCACGGTAAATCACGCTAATAAGCCGGTAATGAATATAGTGCAAGTGTAGCCCTCTTGCATGTTTGGCACACATTCCCGTGTCCTTCAGCTCGCCCCGTCGGGGAACAGGAACAGGAACAGGAAAAGGAAGCCTTTGCGAGGGGTTGTTGTTGTGCAAAAAACACACACAGAGGCAACAACGATTTTTCACTTTTGTTTTTGTTTAATAGGGCATGCGAAAATATATTTCACAGACATCACTTACCCCTCATCGAGGAAGAGCTCCTTGCGCTGCTTATTTTCTCCTTTCTGGTGGCGCATCCTCCTCTCGTCATTTGTCTCCATTTGCCACTCTTTGGCCTGGGTTTTGGGTGTTTTCCGCGGGGCATCTTCATCAGTCTCCGAATCGCCAATTTGGAGCTGCCTGCCATATGCGGCGTCTCCTTGACTCCACGCGGCTTGACTGATGGGAGCTTCTTCATTTGTCACTGTAACGCGCCGCGGCCTCAAAAATGCTTTTCCCGCATGCCAGCCAGACTTGGAGTTGGCCAACACACTCTCGGTTGGGGGAACTCCGGGGGGAGAGGGATGTATGTTATAGAGTGTGGATGTGCTGGACATATCCCAGTTTCCTTTGTCAGTCTGTCAGTCGCTTACCAGACTTTCAATCGTCGAACTGTGGAGGGAAATGTATTGTTTTAGAGTTTAAAGGAAAAAAAATCGAGTATGTCTAGATTTTATTGAAAATATTAACTAAAAAAGGGGGGTTTAATTGTTACTTAAAGTATTTTAATTAATCTCTAGATAGATATTTATGGAAAGAGTTTCTAATTTCAGGAATAAGTTTATTATAACAGAGATTTGTTGGACTCAAATCCCCTATGGAGTGAATCAATCTCTCTAAAAGTTTCAAATAGATATAGGTATGTTCCAATTCTATATTTATATTTATATATTAATTGTAAATTTTGTTTTATTATATTTATAATTCTTTAACCACTGTCCTTCAGCCCTGTGTGAAGGCAGCGTGTAAAAACCTGTCAAATGCCACAAATACCAAAAATAAAGCGATGCGAATCGATGCGATCCAAGTTGTTGGCCCGATACGTTGGAGGTTTTGATTTGCAGAGCCATCGGCATTGTCGTCATCATCGTCTGGGACATATTGGTGACGCTAAAGCGGCATTGTTAAATAAAAAACTACACTACTACTATAAACGAGAAAGGGAGCTTTTTGAAGGAAGCCGAAGTTTAATGATTCTCTTTATATCAGTTGAAAATATTACAAGAAAATAATAGCCCTTTTAAGGCACGAATTTAATACATTAAGAAACTGTTATTTCATTTATAAGATGTTATAGAAATAATATAACTTTCAGTGAAAGAAATACTTTAATTAAAAGCGAAGAAACAGCAAGTTTATTAAAATAACAGTCCTCTAAAAGCAAACATTTTTTATATTAAGAGGATAATATTTAATTTAAGAAAATGTCGTAGAAATAACGAATTTTTGAGCAAGAAATACCTTTGTTGAAAGCGCAAAGACAGCTGTAATAGGAATTTTATAAAAATTAAATATTACGACAATAAGCATAAAAACAGCGTTTTAATCTATAAAAAAATATTCTACAAATAATAATTGATTTATTGAGAGGAATACCTAAATAAATAGAACAACTTAAGTAAAGTTTCAGTGTTTGAAGGATTTTATGGAAAAAACAGCACCTTTTAGAGTGTGATATATCTTACTATATTGGCAAAACTAGGCTGTTATTTCTATTGGAAGAATATTATAGAAATAATAGCATTTAAGTTAAAGATTTAAGTTATTAAATTAATTAATAGCAGTCCTCTTAGACCGCAAACTAATTTAATTATTAGGCACAACAACAGATTATATTCATGTCAAGGGAAAGTTATACGTAAATATAAAATATGTGTTCTATCAGTTAAGTAAAATTTAAAGAATTAACTCCTGATAGAGGAATGGCTTAGAAATAATATAGATTTCAGTGCTCGAAATACCTTATCTTATAAGTACAAAAACAGGTTTTATTTATGTTAAGGGAATGTTACAAAAATATGAGCACTTAGTTCGGGATGTAGATCACTTGATGAAGCGCGTTTTATTCACTATACTGAATATATACTTTTCTGTTGTATATATTATTAAAAGAACGATCTCCTCCACCAAACCCCAAAACCCCTCAGGAAGTGTATGAAAAGAGTTTGTGGAAAACCCCAGGCCCGGGGGATTGCGGGAATGGCTGTCAGGCTCCAGCGGATGAAGCGCGCCTGGCGGTCTGGCGGACTCGGAGTGTATGTGGGGCCGAAAACGATCAATGAAGTCTCCTCTAACGTGGCTTTCGATTGTCGCTAACTGACTAACTGACTGACTGGGACCGGCACTGGCACTGGCACTGGCAATTGCAATTGCCTGGCAGGCTTATTTTGTTTCTTGACTTTTTTCCAAGACCTGCGGCGTGTAGTTGCTGTTTTCCTTCGGACGTTTTGGCATCTGCGGCATGGCGCTAATTAACAACTGCCGGTGCTTTTAGCCACTCGGATTGGAGAGCCTGCCCTGCTGCCGGTCCTCGACTGGAGCTCCGCTGGACCAATTGTTTTGATGATAAACATTTTTATTGATTTGTGATGATTGCCGCCGATTCAGGCGGCATGGGGACAGGCAGGTGCAGGTCTAAATGGATCGAAACGGATCGGATCGGATCGGATCGGTCGGTGCCTTTTGCCGCTGCAATTTATTAAATGCGATTTATTCGCAATTGCTTCCCAGAAGCAGGAGGTGCTGACGAGATTAGAGCGGGCCAAAGAGATCCCCCAGTCCAGCCGGAGGGTTCCGGGAAACAGAAGCGTCTCAGAGACATGCGTGTGTGCCGGAGCTGGGGCCTTGGGTAATTGCCACCGGTCTTGCAGATAGAGATCACCCAACTGGGATGCCAATTTGTCGTCTCTCCGCGGAGAGGTTACCCTGTAGCGCACCTTTTTTATGGCCGTTACGTGTCGCGCTTGCCGAAATAAACCAGAAACGAAATATTCGCCATAAAATTTGGTCTCCGCCGAGGAGGAGAGCGCGACGAGCGGCTCATATTGTGTCAGCTTCCATAAAAAACCGAGGAGCATAAAAGACAGACGAAAATTTCCTTATCAGATTCTTGGCTCCCCGCCAGCGAAGAAGCTTCTAAGTAAAGTCATAAAACATCTTGCTTTTGGTTTCAACTTGTGTTTGTTTTATTTACTAAATATTCTCTTTGCTTTTGTTTTCCTTTTTTTCTGGTTTATGCTACACATTAAAAATGTTTGGTGCTTATGTAAGACGTAATATGTAATTGTATAATCGCTTTAGTTACACGGTTAGTTATCGTTGTAATACAATATATTTATCTGTATAAATACTGAATCGAAGGCAAGGCCCTTTATAACATACAAATCATAAAATTGGGAATAAATAGCCGAGTTGAATCTTTGAAAAACTATCACACACAAATGCTTTTTGTTTTCTTTTTTGTTTTTCTTTTCTTTTGCTAAGGGTACACTAGGCGTATGTGTAATATGGTTAATGCTTTCGACATAGACTTAATTTAGGGTTTTTTATGCTGAGTTTATCTGGATTACATTTATGTACTTTTAGATATATATTGTTATAGTTCATAAGTTAATACTAAACTGTTCCTCTTTTGCTTGGTTTTAATAAGTGGCAAGATCTAGTTTTGAAAGTCTCCAGAAATGTTTATAAAAATAAATAAAAGCAAGTTGGGAAACAGTCTTCTTTAAAATACTAGGATCCTTGGGGAAAGATCCTTTCGGCTCCACAGATGCTCAAAGACTTCAAGACATCTGCATCTAAATCTGTTTCGACTTTAGGCGCTACTGGTGGACCTTTCCATTTGCGAACCCATCTCACTGGTGCGTGTCTCTGGCGGCACCTGCTCCACCTCAATGTACTCCTCATCTTCTTGGGGATTCTCCTCGGGCTCATCTTCCCCTGCTCCCGACTCCACGGTGTCCGTCTCGTAGAGTTCCTGCTTGACGTTGATTGTGGGACTGCGACTCCTGGAAGGAGGACTCTCGCATATGGGCGAACTATTCCTGACGGAGGGCGCCTCCACCTTGGGCATGGGTGGCCTCGTGGCCTGTGGCCTCAGCTCGTGGCTCCTCTGATGGTGCTCCAGCTCCGCCCGGAAGTAGAACTTCTCCGGGCACAGGCTGCAGTCGTAGGGACGCGAATGAGCTCCATGCTCCGCCATGTGATTGAGCAAGCCTCCGGGGGCCGTGAACACCGCCGAGCAGATGTAGCAGTTGAAGCCGCGCTGCTCGGTGCCCGCAAAGGTGTGCTCCACCAGGTGTTCCTGGAGCTTCTGGGCATGCGGCAGGATCATCTTGCACAGGTTGCAGCGGTTCTCCACGAAGGCAGCCCCTGACCCGGCTCCTGCTGATGATGGAGGTGCCTGCAGCGGCTGCTCGCTTGGCTTTCCCCGCTTCCCATTGAGGTTGTGCTTCCGACAGCACTTCTCGCACAGCTTGGCCGGACCCTCGACCGGCACGTCGGGCAGTGGCTCCAGGCACAGGGCGCACACCGGCTCCTGGAGGCTGCCCCCGCTCGAGGCCGACTTGGTGTGGAACTTGGCATGCAGGCTCAGCTCGAACTCCGAGTGCAGGGTCTGGCGGCAGCAGATGCAGGCCAGCGGCAGGGTGGCCCCGTCGCTGCCATGCTCCGAGAGGTGAGCCCGGAAGGCGGCCACGTCCTCCAGCGGCTGGCCGCAGTGGGAGCACTTGCCCGACTGACCCACCTTCGAGTGCTGCAGCTTGTGCTCGGCCAGGATGGCCGGCGAGGGGAAGACCTCGTCGCAGATCAGGCACTTGTGCTTGCCCGTCGAATTGTGGCAGCTCTTCATGTGCTGCTCCAGCTCCGCCCGGGACTTGAAGTTCCCGGCGCAGTAGGCACACCTGAGGCTCACGCCCGTCTTGAGGTTGTGAGCCAGCTTGCGGTGCGAGTGGAGCTCCGCCTCGCTGCGCAGATCCTGGCGCTCGCACATGCCACAGCTGAAGGTGGCAGCGGCTGGAGCAGCACTCGGTGGAGCACTCGGCGGAGCAGTGGCCTGTGGTGGCTGTGGATTACCCTCGTTGCCGCCCGCCGGTGAGGTGGACTTGGCGGCGTACATCTCCATCAGATAGCGCTGACTCAGGCCGTACATGAGGGCGGGATGCGGCGAGGTCTGAGCCTTCAAGGCATTGGTGTCCACCTGCAGGGGACTGTAGAACTTGTTGCCCGAGGGTGGGGCTCCGCCAGAGCCTCCTCCTGAGCCCGAACCCGCTCCAGAGGCTGCTCCTCCTCCCGCTCCGCCTCCAAACAGACCCTTGAATGCCACATTGTAGTCGATGATGCTGCTGTTGTTGTTGGTGGCCGCTGCCGCCGCCGCCGCTGCCGCCAGGGGAGGCAGCAGGGCATTCACGTAGAGACTGCCCATGTTGGGCGAGCCCCGCTGCTGATCCTTGTCCTTGGCCCCGCCGCCGTGCTGGCTCTGCATGTGCCTGTCCAGCAGGAACTCCACGTGGAAGGTCTCCGGGCAGGAGGGGCACCTGAACTGCCTGGCGTGCGCCGCCAGGTGGAAGTGCATCTCCAGCTCCGAGGAGCAGACTGCCCGGCAGAACATGCACTGCAGGGGATTGGCGGGCGCACTCGGTGTGGCGCCCAGCGCCGGATGACCGCCCCCCAGCTGGTGGCGCGTCTTCACATGCACATGGAACTCGGCATCGGAGCGGAAGAGCTCCAGGCAGGCGCTGCAGCGCAGCAGCTTCGTCTCCTGGCTGTGGGCACAGGCCAGGTGCAGCTGCATGGCCATCCGGCTCTCGCAGAGCTCCGAGCACAGCGAGCACTTCAGCAGGGTGAGCACGTGCTCGGAGAGCAGGTGCTGCTGCAGGTCCTCCGACTTGGCGAAGCTCTTGCCGCAGCTGGAGCTGCAGTTGAACTCGGAGCCGGTGATGAGGAAGTGGCCCACCACATGGCGCTCGAACTCCGACTGCTCCGGCAGGCTGAGTCCGCAGTGGGGACACACCATCTGCATGCCCTCGGCGATGTGGCTCTTCAGGTGGTTCCTGAAGCTCTCAAAGTCCGGCAGCCCGGCGTTGCACTGATTGCAGAAGAACACTCCGGGCGGAGCGGCTGGTGGTGCCAGCTGCTGGGACTGCGGCTGCTGGGCATTCGTGGGTGTCTGGGGTCGCCGCTTGTTGCTGCTCAGGTCGGTGGGCAGATCCTCCTCGGCGGCTCGCGTGCTCTCCCTCTCCGGGCTGCCCAAGTCCGGCTTGATTTTGGGCAGTTCCAGGGCCAGGCGGGGACTGAAGGTGCCAGCGGTGGCCAGGCGATTGAAGTGCTCGTAGTAGGAGTTCGGGCTGCTCAACCTGTCCAGGTGGGTGCTCCGCATGTGCTGGAACAGCCCGGCTATATTGCCGAACTTCATGGTGCAATACTCGCAGCTCAGCTGGAAGCCCTCGCCCTCCGGAGCCACCGGCGTCTTGGCCGCGTGCTGCGGCTGCTGCTCGTGGACACTCTGCAGGTGGGCATTCAGCTGCTCCAAGCTGCTAAACTCCGTGACCTTGGGACAGTAGCTGCACCTGAGCAGGGGCGTGGGTGTGGCCGTCGTGGCGTTGGTGCCGCCTCCATTGCCAGCCACTTGACTGCTCCTGGATCTCTTGGGGAAGTCCAACCTGCTGGGACTACTGTCGGAAGCCAGAGCCAGGGCATACCGTCTCTTCTGCAGACTGCCATTGCTGGAGACCGAGGCCGAGGCCGATCCCGTGGATCGGGGACTGTAGTTCAGGGCATTGGGATTACCCCCAGCGGCCAGGATGGCCGCATTCTTCTTGTGCTTCTGCATGTGCGAGGTCAGGGCGGCCGCCGTGTTATAGCCCCGGTTGCACATGCTGCACTGGAACGGCTTCTGGATGTCGTGCGTCTTCATGTGGATCTTCAGGTGGTCACTGATAAGTAGAGAGGGTAACGGGAATGCCCGGGCTTAGTTATGGCTGCGCATTATTTTTTAGAGATTGAATCCTACCTCCTGGAGAAGGCCGCCTCGCAGTGGGGACACTTGTAGTTGCGCTCGTTGGTGTGCAGCTTCTTGTGGCGATCCCGGGATCGCTTGTGCTTGAACAGCTTCGAGCAGTACTCGCACTTGAAGGGCAGGTGTTCGGCGTGGCTCTGGGGGAAAACACAAGCACGGAAATTAGGAAAATGCCATTTGCATAAAGTCAAAGATAGATAATCTGAGCAATTAGCCGACAGAGACCCCGAGGCAGCCTTAAGCCTTAAGCCTATTTGAAATTCTTAGAAGAGCCCCAGACAACCGAACGAACTGTCTACCCCAGTTAAGAGTTGCGATGACAACGATGACGACGTCGTCGTCGCGGTACTCCTGGCTTGAATTTATAGATGCGTCAATCTGAATCTGAATCTGCATACCGACTGACTCGGCCCGGACTCAGACGAGTAGGTGTTTCACTTGCCACTCGTGGCTTGTGGACAAAATTCATCTAAATGCGCGACGCCGCGCTTGGAAAACCACTCACGGAGGAGGAGGAGGAGGACGAGGAGGCGGCGGAAGGCAGGTGCTGTGCTCGTACACCCGCAACCGGTTTGCTTTTTGGGTTCTTTCTGGGCGTCGGCACTCCCGCTTTGAACTTTCGAGAGCGGCTAAAAATTAGCCCATTTGTATGCAGTCCCCCAGCTTTGGACTGCCTTAAAATTGCACAATATATGATGAGTTAGCCGGGTTTAGTCGCCGCATCTCCAGTCCTCTCGTGTTGGTTATGGTTTTTTAAACTGTCGCTCCAATCGCCATCGCACATCACCAGCCCCACGAGACCGAATCCGAATCCGAATCCGAAACCGAATTCCGATCCGTAGCAGCTCATCCAGGCGCTAGGATCAAAGCCCGAGTGCTACATGTTAGACCCTGGATAACGATCGGTCGGTAGTCCTAAACAGCAGTTGCAATTGGGTTAACAAGTTGCTGATGTCATGGGCGGTGTTCGCGGCCAAAAAGCATTTAAGCCGAATTAGAATTCAGCAGAGCGGGGGAAGCCCCACAGGGGCAGTGTGGGTGAAAGGCGGCTCCCCACAAAGACTTCCGATCTTGTGGGTTCGCTCTTTGATGTGGCTCTCAGATTTGCCGAAGGATTGGGTTAGATAAATGGGAAATGGTTATAGAAAAAAGGGTATACATACAGGAGGGTATGCATAAAGAATAGAGGAGCTCAGAGCTCCTCTTTTTATGGTTTTTAGAACTTGCAGAGATTTTGCAATCATAAACTATATCATGATAGAAGTTCCATCAGAGAAATGGTAGTTTCAAAGAGTTAATTCTAAGGTATTTAAAGACCTGATTAAGAAAATATCCCAGTGAATATTTTCGGCTGCTTTAATTAATAATACTATGCCCTATTCTAAGCAGTAACCTTCCCCCTATTCCTCTTATAAATTTCCCCAAGAAGCAACCCCTTCAACCTTGTGACTTTAACCACTTTCCATTTCAATTAACAAATAGAAAACCCCATTTACCCCCCTTCCACAGAAAAGGCAATCGATAAGACAAACCGCAGATTGTCAATCAAGTCTCAACCTTGACACCCTGAAAGCCTAAAGGTGTACCCCCAAGCATGTCACCTCAGCCGGAGAAAGTCTCACCCAAAAACCCAAAATAGACTAAGCGCCTTACACAAATGTCAGGCAGGGTAATTAAGAACTTTTGCCTGCCACCCAACTTTTTGGGAAAAAGGGAGTTGCCACCACCTCTGAACCCCCTTTGTTGTTGCGGAGACCCTCCCACACTCACCTGTACGTGATGCTTCAAGTAGCCGAGACGCGGAAATGACTTATCGCAGAACTGACACTGATAGGAGCCGTCGCCGCGGGCCTTAATCCCCTCGCCTGTCAACTTATCAAACTTGGAGCCTGGTCCTCCGGCTCCAGCACCGCCGCCAGCTCCCAATTTGGCTTCCTTATTGATTTTGCGCAGCTTGTTGGCGATTTTCAGCGCCTGCTGATGGTGGTAGTGATGATGGTGATGGTGATGGAAGTGTGGCAGGCGCTTCGGTTTGGCCAGCTCCTCGCCATCGGTGCCACCATTGAGCTTGCCATCAGCCGAATGATGATGATCCTCCTGGCCAGAGGCGGCGACAGAGGTTGGAGCTCCGGGCAAATGGTGGGAATTGGGGGTCATGGTGCCATCCGAAATGCTGGGCGAGTAACTGGACGATGTGTGGGTACTGTACATGTCTGGAAAACAAATCAAGAGAGGTCTTAATTACACTCGGGGAAAGGGGGAATGAATGCTTAGAGAAAGTACTATTTAAACTAAAGGTGAGATAAGTAAGTGTATAAAGGAGATAATATATAAGAGCTTTAAATATTTAACCTCAGCTAGCTATGAATTTAATAAAAATATGAAGGTGTCACTGCAGAACTAATAATTATAAAGAAACTTTCATTTTAAAAAGTTTATCTAGCTTAAGTGCAAACAACCTATTTACCAAGGCTTAAAGTTATTAATAATTAAATGGATTAAGTATAGGGAGCTGTTAGAATCTAACAACAACTATCACTTAATTATTCTATTATTGTTTTCCAAGTGTAATTGAGGCCTCATCGAGTGGGAGGCTGCATCCTGATTAGCGGCGCTTTGGGTATCGCCACCGAGACAGGGGCAGGAAATCAACGTCGAGTATCAAATGCTGGACACGGAATTAATTCAATTAGCAGACGACACCCCAATCCAGCTCATCCAAGTGTGAGCTGGTGATCTGGGGAAAACTCTCGAGCGAGTCTCATGCAAACTAATTGCGCTTTGTTCTTAGCTGCGGTTTTAATTACAGCCCCAGCATCCCAGCATCCCATCGTCCCGAGATCCATGAGGGTCACTTGATTCCCTCTATCACCACGCGCCAAGTGCCGATGTTCACTTTCCGTTTTCGACAACTTTTAATTGAGCCCAATTGCGCCTGATCTTCGCGTCTGTATCTCCTTGGATATAATACATAATAATGCATTGGGTCAGGGGGATCTCTCGCTGTCTGTCGCGGTTTATTTAACCCCGACTCTGACCCAAGTTCCCTCTTCTCTAATTGGAAAACATCCGCATGATGCATCACTCATTAACCCGTTCTGAGATCAGGGGTTAAAGAAAGTTGTAAGAGATTTGAACCCATTCAGATTTGATTGAAATGTTGGCTGTAAGTAGTTATGGGGACAAAAAAGTCAAGTGTCTAAGAGATTGATCAGGGAAGGGAGATCTTGGCTGGGTTAATATCTAAGATTTATGGGAAATGTTGGAATGTAAGTAAATGGAAAGTATTTGTTTTGGATACAACCTTTGACTGTGTTTTCATATAAAAAGCTACTTCCTTATACATATAAACGACTTTCAAAAACCCTTATATACTGGTTATGGTTCAAATTCTGATTTCATTATTAATTTGTAAGAATAAAATTAATTAATTTACAACGACTAATTATATTAGAAGTAAAGAAAATACCGTCGGCAAATTAAGTTTAGACTTTAAAGTCCTAACATGTCAAAGTTAAAGTGTTTAATTTGGATAGATTCCCAAGTGCTCAAGGAAAAAATTGATCAAATTTTCACTCTTATTCTTTATGAAAATGTAATTAATAAGCACCTTTACCAATTTGTAATGCTATGAATTTTATATTTTAATGAATCTTATGAAATCACCTTTTGTAATATTGTATTAACTTGTTTAGGTAACAATTTAAATATATAAACTATTTATGCATTTTCCAGGCTCTCAAAAACTTTTTAATGAGTTTTTTAAACTTTAGTTGTAATTCATATGCACTTTTATTAATTGTATAAAATATCCCTCTATTTACCGCTATTGGTTATCTCCTTGGTGGCCTGGATCTTTTCAATTAAATTCTCCAAACGCGAACTGGGACCGCGATATAACATCTTTAGGGCCATCATATCAAGGCATGGTCTTTTTCAACTAATTGTGTTAATTCATAGGTTTAAAATTGGCTAAAATCACTTAAAGAGGCACTTTAACTGCACTTCCTTGGGGAGAACATTAAGCACTTTGAGTCTGAGAGCCCTTGCTGCACCAAAGGATCATTATTTATGGCTTATTTAACTGCTCTCCTTTTCTGTTTCGGTTGTTTCGGTTCGTAGGACGTCCAATTGCCGCGGGCACCAAAATGTGACTAAAATCAGAGCCGCAAAGCGAAAGAGCCAAAGGCGCGACGACAACTAGGCGAACTGGTTCTGCCCTGCGTGTGTGTGTGTGTGCGTGTGCCTTTTGGGATTCTCATCCAACAAATGGGAAAGCAACAGCAACGCCAATTTAAATGGCGCCCCCACCCCACCCCCACTAACACTCGCACACGGCGCTCGGGAGAGTGAGCGAGAGAGCGTGCTCTGTACATAAGCACCACACACTGAGAGCCCCGAAGCCGAGAGCCGAAGAAGTTGCGTGCCCGGGCCAGAGCGAGATGGCGGCAACCGGAAAGAGAGAGAGAGAGAGAGGGCATGACCAAGCTGGTGTTGGTGACGCCGCCACAGCACCATACATAAACGATATAAATACATATACATGCATATACGCGAGGGCAGGCAAAAGGCGGAGCATGGGATCCAACGAGACCCTAATGGGTTAAAGGGTAGAGGGAGACGACAACAGGGAGTGGGAGCTGCAGTGGGAGCGGGATGGGGAGAGCCAGGCTGATGCGTTTCACATATATTTTATTTATGTGCGCTTAAAAATGTAATTTAGTCAAAAAGTCAGGTGATGCTGTGATATTTCATGACTTTTTTGTTTTTTTAAGCGTTTATTTGGGGCTTGACTGGGGGAATTAGGTTTTTTGGGGTTAATTAGATGCTGTGTGGATTGAAAAGGTTGCATAAAAGTTACAGATTAAAAACAGGTGTGCTGAATATGACCTGAAATTGAATAAAATTGAGGTTTACCTGGATTTTGTAGAGGGCGTTGGGTAACTTATCAAGTAACTAAAATTTATCAGGTGCAGGCTATCTGGTACAGATAATTACGTAAAAAACAGCTTTAAAAAGATTTAACGGTCTTAACAAGCATTTTAATATCCTTTTACCAAAAATATTGCCCACTTTTAGGCACCAAACTAAGAGATTTCAATTTACAGATGTCTTTTTAACCTATGTTTTATAAAAGAAATAGGCTCAAAATCATAATAGAAGTACTCTAAACATTTATAATAATATTTAATTCCCTTCCATCAACCATTTTGAGTGCTAGAAACGGCTATTTGTCTAGATTTATATCAAAATCAAGGCCATCATCATTGGCATATGTTCCAAGAGCCTTTTTCCACCCCTCCACTTTATGTAAATGTCAATTGTCATTTTGATCCTCATATGAACGTACGAACATGACCGCAAACAAACAAAGCCATTCGTCTGCCGAAAAAGTAAAAAGTTAAATTGACGCCAAAAATTCGACATGAAAAAAAAAAGAAAGCCTCGCATAGGAAAAACACGTTTAAGCCATTAGCGCGGACCCGTCAATTTGGCAACAAGCGAATTGTTTGCGAAAAGTAAAGCATTTTCTGCTGCCAGAGGATATCACAGGACAGTCGTTGGCCAGAAAAAGGACTGTCGAGTGCAGTTCACTAAAAGCCAAATTAATTATGCATGCAACGGCGGCAGTGGCAGAGGCACTGACAGCGGTGGCAGCAGCAACAACAGCAAAAATCCCAGGAAAGTGCAGCAAATAAAAGCTCGCTTTTGTGGCAACTGTCAACGGCAGTGTTGCACTTGGGAAAATTTTATTTAAACCTTACAGAAGATTACCTAAATGAGACCATTACAGAGGTTTTCCTAAGATAGACTATTAGGACATTAAGACTCGAGCTCCTTCTTTAATCATTCTTTATTAATAAAGAATATGTTTTATGTAAAGAATTGGCTATGTTTTTAATGTTTTCTTTTATTTTATTGCCCTTGGTTATTTTTTTTTTAATTCAACGTCTGTACCAAGTATTTAAGATTATTATTTTTTAAATGTAATAAATTACTTTACCTTGAAATCATGAAATTCAATTTAAATCGCTTTAAAACAAAATAGTTAATACAAAACAAACTTAAAATTGACAACTTGTCACTTGAAAATTCTGATAGAATATAAAATTGTCTTTAAATTCATCACAACTATCTTTTCCCTTTATCTCTGATTTTCTCAAAGTGTAACTATACCTTAACTCCTCAATTTCTACCTGACTTTATGCTCTTTTTATCCAACTCCCCTGCCCGTCGTCGTAAAACTATTAAAGCAATTAAAAAATCACTTTTCACTATTTTAGCCCTCAGTCCAACTGGAAGCAGCTTCTGTTTTTTTCTCCTTTGTTTACCAGATTTTATATTTAATTTTTCTTTTTGTAATTTGTGTTTTTCCAGTGCTCTCATTGGCTGAAGATTTCGCCGACCAATGGCAGCCTTGCTCTGCCCGCGCATGCGTATAAAAACAACAATAACAACACAGTACATGGAATACATGGAGAAAGAGATGGCTATTGACGGAGCTGTCGATGCCGTTAGCTGCCGATTTGCTAATTGCCTCGATTTCGTGTTGTTTTTGTTGCTTTCGCAGTTCGCGGTGTCGCCAGGTTCGTTGTTTGAGTCTTTGGTTTGAGGTTGAGCAATGCTTCGTGGTTTATTCAGATATCTATCACAGTTTTAAGCAACGTTGGGAAGTGATATTGGGATTAAGTCGGTAGGGAGGCCAGGTTTATAGGTCTCTGCTAAGTTACTTAACATTAGGTTTCTTTAAACTAAAAAAAAATTTGTTATATGAAATATTTTAGATCTTTTTTTTTTTACAAAGAACACCTAATGTGATGGAGAACAACCAACACTTAATCTCTGATCAGAGACTGAGGCTGCAATAGGGAAAAGTATTCCCAAGACACTTTATTTGAAATAAATAATAGATAAATAATAGTGATAAATAATTAAAAAATAAAAAAATTAAATATCTGCATTGAGTTAAACTATTTTAATGAAAAATAAATCCAATAAAACGCATAGTTCAGTTTAGTGAAAACCTTAAAACTTCCCTGATTTATAAGTAATAATAAAATAATAGATATTTTTAAATGGATTTAATTGTTAATATTTTATTGCAAATAATTGTGTTTACAATTTAACATTCTTTAAGACCCTATTTTAAGAAACTTCCCCTTGTCAATTTAGCCAAAGTTCACAGCACGCGTAACAGTTTCCGCAAACCTATCCCGTTTTATCATTGTAGAAGTTCAATTAAAAATATCAATTCCATTAACCCAGAAAGGTAAACTCTTTAACCTTTTGACCCCGCTCAAAGCAAAACCTGGTCCAAAGTCAAAAGAGTCCCGAAAAAAACCCACAAAACGAATTTATCAACGACAATCCAAAGATCAAATTGCAATTAAAGTTAATTTTCGCTTCTTACATTTTTAATGACGGAGCCACGAGGAAGAAAGTTTTTCCGCTCGACAACAAACAACAGCAGCGAGAACAACAATTTTCCTAATTGTGTACAAGGAATCCGAATTTTCCATTTGAATTTCTAATTGCCCTTAGATGTTTTTCTGTTTTTCCTTTTTCGGACCAACATTTACCCGGTGAAAAATCAACTTTCGGCTGAAAAATGGTATGAGTTCCCCCCAAACCGACACTGAGCCACTTTAGTCCTCCATCTCCGGTGTTAATTACAGTTGAGTGACAGTTTTGTGACAGGCCACGACAAGTGCTGGCCGAAGGGGGCGGGCTGCGATGGGTGGTTGGTGGGTGAAAGGGTGTCCTTGCCAATGGGCACAGGTAAGTTGTTGTGTGTCGCCCCGGCCTTTTGGACCTCGATCCTTTTTCCTGTGCATTTTTAATGCGCGGCGACGGCGACGGCGGCTAATGCCAAAGTCAGGCCAAACTTTTCACCGAGATTTGCAGTTGGTCAGCAGCGATGCGAAAGGACCAGCACTCATGTGTCGTCCTGGATATGTGTGCTGACAGCTAAAGGGTTTCCAGCGGCGGCGCCCTCATGCATAATAGATAAATTATAAAAATATACTATGTGTGGGAGCTGGCAGAGAGGCCTGTCATCGCGTCATCCATTGTCCTGCTGGCAGCCTAAGTGTCCTTTTGTTTCAGCGCATTTTAAATTAGCCATTCCCGGTAAGAGTCACTCAAATTGTCACTTTGATGTCCTGACAGCTGGGGTCTGGGCACCAGCTTCAGACCCAAAAAAAGAATTAGACCTAAGTCCTACCTCCATGGGTCTCCACTGAGATTTCCATCTTTCGGTGATCTCATTCCGGCGCTAACTGCACAATTAATCAGACGCTTGAGAGGACACATTTAATTAGAGCCGTAATCATTTGGTGGTCAAGAGCAGGCAGAAAAAGGTTTAATTTTTGGAAAAATATGGGTACATTTTGGTAAAGAACGTTGACAGTGTTTGTGGACTAAGAGGTTAATGATGTAGAAATTGGTTGGAGATAGAAATTTGATTTTTATAAGAAGGTATTTTATGAATAGGAATAGTTTTTTTCAGTAAAAAGAAATATAAAATTCCGTGAAAATATACATTGTAAAAAATAATGTATTTCAGCTATTACTTCATAAAAACAATAATTTTTTAACTCTAAACTGAAAATCTATTCCTTTCTTTGAATTAAAAAAAAGAAACTTTAAAGTAATTCCCAGAAGCCTCACAGCATCTCACCTCTTTTCACAACCCCTAGAACCTCTCCTTCCTCCCTCAATCCTGGTGGCCAGTTCAGCCTTTTTGGACTCATCTTTCCATCCAGAACCCTATGGCGTTGCTCTCCACCGCATTAGGGACAACTTTTAGACATATTTACCAAACAAACAATTATCCTCATAATCTGATTTCCACGATGAACCCTCTCTGCCTCAACACTGACAAGTCATCCTCGCTCAATGGACCATAATGATGATCCCTTCGAGTTGCATCACAGACAGATCCAAGATCTCGGTCTGCTTGGTTGCTCAATGAAAAATGAGGTTCCTCAATGGATTTGTCTCAATTGCGATCGAGGCGCTGACACAAATCAATCAGACAGAGTCAGAGTCAGAGTCAGGTAGGAAGAAGTCTGGTCCTATGATCTTGATCGCCTGTCAGGGCTAATGATGGGCCTGGCGACGTGTCGAGGGCGTCCTGCGGTGGCTGAAATCCGCTTTTGAAAAGGGTTTCTTCGGGGTTCCTCAAATCGATTTCCACTCTGACCGTGGCCATAATTGACTTTCGCACCTGTTTTCTGGGCCTCTGGAAACCCTTTCAACCGCAGAGAGTTTTGTTGGTTGCGTGGGGATATTGGGGAGGCAAAGTGCGGTGGCACGTGCTACCAGTTCTGTGGCTTTGTCTGGCCGAGGGGGCTGGCCAGAACAATGCCCCACAGCTGCCGCTGCCACTCCTAAACGGTCTTTGACCATCCAGCGTACGCGTGCCAGTTGCCATAAACTGTGGAGGTTAGAGTCCAGAAAATTGAAATGCATCGTTGTGAGTCCGGAGAGGGAAGTGAGTCCAGAAACCAGATTAACATGTGCGATTGCCACATCCGAGGTCTTTTGTACTTGCCCCGATTCCGGTCGCTGATATCTCCTCTCGTTCTTTCAACTCGGAGACCACTCGGAAGACGGAAACTAGAACTTCACGGCGATTCAAGAGCCACGATAACTGTAAGTGGTGGGGGAAGGGGCTCGCACGGAATTGGGTTTACGACTGCTTTTTGTCTCGGCTTTGGGCTGGCGATAATAATCATAAAATTATTTTATGGCCGAAGGTAAGCTTCCAGCGTCACTTTTGGCATTTAACTAATAAGTGAGTTAGTAGGGGAAGCAGTGGATTGAATGAATTATGAATGTGACATCATCTCAAAGGAGTCAGGGGTAACAAGGGTTCCTGTTCCCAGGTTGTCGAGGTTGTTAAAGACTCGACCGAGAACTTGGTCAAGGATTTACCGACGATGTTCCCTTCTTTGACTTTAACTTGGTTTGAAGAATACAATTCTATTAAGCCCAGACATGCATTCAAGTAGCAATAGATCATGACCATTCCAGTCACTCCTAATTGGATTCCCCCAGTACCAGGACATCATTATCCCAACCCAACACCCCGGGACACAAAAGTTACCCCCAGGACAGCCAAAGCACCAAGAGATTTACAAGCATGTTGTTACCTGCTCCATAACAATATGTCTAAATTAAATCCTTTAAGATCGAATAACCAAAAGGCAGGGACCATTTCGCATGTGGAACCATTTCGGCGCGTATTTCATTTAAATTACCCCAAATTTATCCCCGAAAACCGAGACGAGCCGTCGTCGCATATATTCAGATGGCAAAAGGGAACGCATACCGAGGAACGAAGCTGAAAGGGTTCCCCCGGGAGTTTGGCACGCGGAATTGCGCCTTGGAGTCGCATAAGGACGAGGAGCAGCCCGGAACTATGCACATGGGAGGCACCAAAAAAAAAGTGGAGAGAGAGAGAGGGAGAAAAGAACCCAAGGAGCTAGGTGGGTACAACGATACACGAACATTCCGTTGCTTTTATTTTTGCATCGTAAAAGCGAAATGAAAACGTCTTTCGCGGAAAGTTTGCTCTTCTTTTCCAGTGCGCCGGCCGACACCTCGCGGGATGGCTCCGAAAACTTGGCGAAAGGCGAGCGGCGGCGTGAACCACCAAAGGCACATAAATCATCCGCCAGAACCAAGGAAAAGGTGGCAACTTGGGCGTGTCATAACTTCGCAGTCAGAAGCAGAGTCGGAGCCAGAGTCAGAGCCAGAGCCAGAGCCCAGTTGGCCATGGCCCGTGGGATCAAAAACAATGAGGACAAGGGCGAGGATGAGGATGAGGAGCTGGTGCAAAGTTGGCAAAAAAAATTGCCAAGAGTCGCGGCCAGTGCGCCTATGGTGGCTACCTTTAGTATATCTCGTGGCTGGGGGAATGTCCTGCAACTGACACTGCAGTCCGAGCTGCAGGACGAACTTTTTTCGCCTTGTTTCCGCTTGTTTAGCTGCGGTGTCAGAGCGGTTTTACACCTGAGATTGCGATTACTTTGTCCAGACAGCCAGCCCAGGCAAGTTGGGTTAAAGTTTTTGATATCCCCTATACCCTAAGGTGAGTGGGGTGCCTTTGGGTTGAAGGGCTTGTGGGTTATGGGAAAGGATTTGGTGCTAGGAAAATCGATGAGTACTGAGTTGATTATGATTATAAGGCTTGTTTTAAGGGGTTAATTAAGCTAATTTCATTAAGTAAATATTAACCTGATTATAATATATTTATTTATTAACATTGCTTTTTCATTATAATGAATGTGACGAAAACACTTAGTCTTGCTTAGTCCTTTTGTTTTGAGGCCTTATCTAAAGCAATAAAATATATAACTACAAGGTAACCTCTTATAAATAATATAATCCTTATAAACTCCCAATGTTAAAAGTCACGTTAAAATCCATGTAGTTTTATTGCCTTTGAAATTATATACAAAATGCTAGTAAAATCTTTGATAAATTTATTTAACCCAAAAGTTTCTCACAATAAAATTTACCTGAAACTACCAATGAAGAGTATTAGAAATGTGACCGCCCTTTTCTTAAACAGAAGACTCCACCCCCTTAAAAGAGCCGCGGAAAGCGGTGAAAACTTTCTAATGACTTGTCGCCGTGGGGTAAGTGTTCGTGGGGTAAGAAACTTTAGTTTGGGGACATTCTGGAGGTCTGGCTGTAATTAAAAGGCATTAGATTTGTGCTTAGGATAGCCCGCTGACCCAGTTACGCGTCGGCGGTGGCTGGATCTCCGCCTTGATCCGTAGAGTTCTCTACGTGATGGATCCATGGATGACATCTTTAGGCCCCACTTTGAGAGAGAGAGCCACACACGGAGCTCGGCGGGCGGCGGTTCATTAACCGGCGATGTCAACCAGTTTTCCCCAAAGCACAGATTTCTATCTCCGAGTGCGTAAAGCAATTTGCGCTGATGATGAGAAGACGACACGGCGATGGCTTCTTGGGAAAGCAACGGGTTCGAGTGAGTGCTGTGAGAATTGGCCACTTTAAGCAATCCCCAAGACGCGACCCGAACGAAACTGCCAGGCAGCCGGCCCAAGCTCCAAAAACCTTTGACCAGAGCAATTATTTACGGTCTCGAGACACGAGAAGCGAGCAGGAAGGAAGCGGAGTTAACTCCGTGTTTGTCTTGTAAGACAAATGTGTAATTAATTGCGCCGCATCAAAAGGAAGCTCTGAAACTATTTGCATACGAGCATGCTAAATTGTCTTCTTCGCTGTCACTTCGTGGACGGCTACACGGGCAATTAATAAATCAAAAGGGACAGCCTAAGTCCTTTCCTCCTCCGCCCAGCGGAAGTCTCAGCCAAGACAAACAAATAAATGAAGTGACTGGAACCGAAACTTTTAGCCAGCTTGAGAATCCCTTTTTTTGGGAGTCGAAGAAGTGAGAGTTTCACTGCAACTAATTGCATTTCATTGCATACATTTGGGCTGTGGGGGAATAAGGATAGGGCTCCTTGCCCTCCAAAATCACATCGCACACACAACGTAAAACGTTTCAAAATTGTGCTCAAATGGCCAGAGAGATTTCCTTGGAGCTGCCCAAATGGTTTGAGGTGGAAGGCCTCAACCACAAGTGCCTCAGGTCGTTATGGGGGAAAGAGGGAAATGCCAAGGATGCCAGGAAGGATGCGCTGGGCAAGTGTTGAGTGCTAACTATGATGGCACTGGGAGAAAATGCGTTAAGGAGTTTGGGATATAAGAATAAGAGCTGCTTAAATTAATTGTTAATAAACTTTGAAGGAACTTTATTCTTGGTCAAACCTATATAATGTTAAATAATATATAATGTTGATTAATAAATATCTAAAAAATATATCAAGTAAAATTATGTAGTATGAAATTCTGAAACAAATATTTATTTTTAGTCTGTAAAGGGGTTTTAAACTGACTAGCTAAGTAAGTTTAACTTTAACTTGATTTTTAAACTTTCTAACTAAAGCTCTTTAACTTATTTAATTTTAGTTTATATTTAACTTCATAACTTATTCATAGAACCCTGGTATCCTCTCAGTGTATTCAAAAGGAAAGCCCAGACAACTCAGCGCAGTCGAGACCGAGTCGGAGGCAAGTAGTCAAGTCAAGTGAAGTCTGAGTTGTGTGCATGAATGAATGAATGAAAGGGGGCGGAATGAAATGGGCAGCCCAGGGCTGGGCAGGAAGTTGCCTTGCCGCCGGCAAGGACGTTGCTCGGGCCAAAAACAAAAAGCACACACAGCGCAAGGAAGTTGTGAAAAAATAGCAGTCATGGCAGCCAGCCGTCGCCGCAAAACGAAACAAATAACACAGAAAAAGCATTCGAAATGGCACTAGAGAGGAATGTGGCCGAGGAAGATGGTGGCAGGATGAGGATGAGAGGATCTGTGTGAGCGACGGGGGGGAGTGGGAGTAGCAGGAGGTCATGTCGTGGCCGTAGCTCATGATGCTGCCTGGCATTTCTCTGACTGTCTCTTCGACAGCTCGTAAATGGCAACGAGGATGTGTGAGTGGAGTGAGCGGGAGGGAATCCTGTCGGTCGGGTCCTGGTCTTAGTCCCAACTTGACTCCGACTGCTGCCCGGACTTCTGCTTGGTGTTGATTGCTGTTTGGGGTTTTTAAAACGTAGTTAGGCTGCCCGGCAGCCACAGGACCGCAGCATATGGAAACGACACCCGCGGCACAGGTGTAGAGCACCCTGGAGTGCCATCTCCGGCAGCCAGGATAACACCCCCAACGGCAATTCCAATGGTTATGGCACCAGCACGCATGCCGCCTGTACTGCCGTGGACGGGGACTAGAAAGGTGGCAGATATATGTGACAGGGGCGCTGCTCACTCACCTGAGTAGAAGCTGTCCAGGCTCTGCAGCTCCTCATCATCGTAGTCCTCGTCGTCCCCGCTGAGACTGAGCAGGTCCTCATCCAGCTCTAGGTCCTCGGGCTCTGGCTCTGGCTCTGGCTCCGGCTCTGGCTCTGGGTCCGCCTCCTCGTCGTCTCCGCCTGCAGAGGGAAAGGGAAAAGCTTATTTTAGTCAGGATTGCTGCAAGCGGGGCGAATGCAGCTGGGACTTGACCTCGACGTCTTGGATGGAATGGCTTGCTTGGCCGGGGCAGGATGCCCTTTCCGGATCCCCAAGTGCAAGGAATTTTGATTATGCTAAGCCCCAGGGTGCCATAATTCCATACCCCAGCAAGTAAGCCCCCGAGCTGGTCCCTTTCCTACTCGCCTCCTCCCTCCCATCGAATCTCTAGCTTAAGAGCAAGGAAGAGCACATCCTTGCGCTGCGCATGTCCGGCCAAAGAGCGCCAAAGAGAGCGCATAGAGAGAAAGTCTTCAAAGAGAGCCCCTTGTTTTGGTCTCTCACTGCGAGGGAACAGCTGTTGCCAGCACGTGCTGTGAATGTGCGGCAGCAGGGGGTTAATTGGGGCGCCGAGGGGGGCTAAGTTTGTCTACAGAACTTGGCGTTACTCATACGCAACGTTTGACGTGCCTCTCGGTGGGTCGGCTGGGCGCCAAAACGTCTCACGTGAACGGTCTTGTCTGACTTGAGTTTTGGCAAGTAAACCAAGAAGCGAGTCCTCGGGGATATGCTAATGGGGTTGGGTTACCTGAAGGACAGTGGGAATAGAACCAGGATTGGTCTTTACATACATATATGTGTGCGTTATGAAAAGGGTAGAGCAAGTGTCCGGGAATTAATTGGAAATGAATTTAAGTTGCTTTATTGGGGGGAGATAGCAAGAAATAGGATTGTAAAATGTGTGAGTATGGGAACACTATGAGTTTAAAATTAGAAATTATAAAAAATAAATAATCAAAAAGGTATTTGAAGGTATTTACTAGTCCATTAAGGAACTTTTAGGTGTAATTGGGATAAGACTTAACTAAGAAGTGCCCAGAAAGCACCCAATAAAATATTTCTCATCGATGGTAGATATCTATGCTTTCAGAATCCTCTCCCCTGAAGAACTTACAACCTTTCCGAACTTAGATTTACATTGAACACCTTTTCTCACTCACTTTTTAAACCACCTCCAACCATCGTAAAACCCCAACAGAGCCTCAAACCTTCGACATGAACTCATGAACTCAGCCATCGGGCCATCAGGCTTTCACTCCGCTTTGCGCTTTGCTACTTTCGCGTTTTTGGCTTTTACTAGTTTCTAATGACAAAATGAAATTTCGCGGCCAAAAGCCGTCAGAAAAAAGAGGAGATGAGATGCGAGTTAGTGGGGGAGGAGGAAAGAGGTCCTGCAACATTCTAAGCGCTTGAGAATTTCCTTGATGGCTCGTCGTTTCGGCGACGTTTCGATGATGTGGTTCTGTGGCTGTGTGCGGATCTGCTTTTATGCCACTTTGCATGCCAGCACATAAAGCACACCCGGAGTGTATCTGTGTGGGTATCTGTATATGTGTGTATGTGTGGCTGGATCTAAGCTAACAGTGAAGCAGGGCTGGACCGCCACACGTCCAATAATCCTTGTCCTGCAGCTGGGGAATACTTCATCAGCGGAAACAAAATTTTACGAATTTCTCTCTGCCACTGTGTGTGTGTGTGTCTGTTTTTGCTGTGTGTGTGAGAGTTGCACGTGCTGGCTGGCTCCATCTGGTGGACGGACCCTGGACCCAACGACAGCACGGGACAAGTTTTTAACATGCCAAAAACGCATCTCGCGCCTGGATGATTCCTCTTTGGCAACCTATGAGTCGAACACTGAGAGAAATTTGACTTGAAAATCTCTATAATTTAAAGATTAAGTCTGAGAAATCTTTGGGAACTTTAAAATATAGAAAACTATTGTATAAAGTTTGGATATTAACTTTTATTAAGCTTTCTTCTCTCCTTTTTTCTCTCTGTATTGACGTCTCTCTGATGATGCTTGATGATTATTCAACATTCGCTCTATGGGGAGTCATGTGCCACGCCCCCGCCTTTCGCCTGCACATCGCTCATCTCACATCTCCGGTCGCCGCTGCTCTGCTTTTCCGTATGCGACTTCGTATGACGCAAAATTGGCTTCCGTCGAATTGTTGCTTTGAGTTTTGCAAATTTTTCGACACTACCCCCCATTGGATGGTGAGAGGGGGATAGAGCCTGGCTGCAGGGAATCGGACGTCAGAGAGGAAATACTGGCCACAAAGTAGTTTTGAATCAAGGATAATGCAAGCCAAAAGGCGGTATGAAATGTTGAATTAAGTATATGAAAGGTTATGGATAAAGAATAGGATCATTTACAAAGATTATTTTGTTTTAAACCTAAGTAAGAAATGTTTTTAATTTTTATTGCGAGTTGGTGGGACTGTTAAGCATTTATAATACTTTTATCTATCTAAATAAAGTTTTATGGACTTAAAGTTTCTTGTGAAGTCTTAGTGAAGATCCCTTCCTTGAAATGTTTCTTTAAATTTCAAATTCTCCTAGCATATCCTCGATAGTAAAAAGGCTTAGAGTCTCAAGTCTTAGAAAATGTTTTATTCCCCTACCTACCCCTAGGGTTTAACTGAGCTTATAAAAGTCAAGATCGCTCTTATAGAAAACCTTTTCCATTTTCCCACTCCCACTAATACCCTTCAGAAAGGACACTAGTATCCCAAAAAAAAAAGGACAAACTGCCAGCACTGCAGCGAAGGGAGGCCAGCGGAGGATGCATTCATCATCATCATCAGGCATCGACTGGCGCCGCCTGGCTAATTTTATGACTCTCTCGCATCTTTCGCGAATCATGTTAATGAACCAGCTATCCGTGTGAGTAGTTTGACGTGCATGTGTGTGGGTATTTCTGCAGATGTGTGTGTCTGTGTGTGGCGACCATAAATCGAACGAAATTTGCATATCCGACATAGCGCCATCTTGCGGCCATTTTTACGACTTTCGGGGCTTTGTGGTGCAGCTGCTGATTATTGCGAAGTTGTATCGTTCGGCCACTCCCACTGCCGCCCACCCACGCCCACAGTACGCCCACATGCACATGCACTGTGGTACTTTTGGGAACGCTGCAGGCCGCTGCAACTGCAACGCTGCACTCGCTCAGATTTCCCAGAGCGCTGCCGCCTACGAGGATAACTACAACAACAACACCAACAGCAACACCAACAACAGCAGCGAAATGAGCGGACAAAGTCCAGAAGAGTCCTTTTCCAACAATAACACCAACAACAGGCACAGCGGAGGGACAGCGGCGTAGTTGGGTTTAAAATCCCCAAGGGAAAGGGGGGTAGTTGAATATAATTATTATTATTTCGAATTATGATATGATATATGACTGGGAAGTATAATCACAAAAGGGGATACGAAGCCTGGTTGGAATTAATTTAAAATATTTGAAATTCCTTAATTATATTTAAAATTGTAGTTAATGATTCATTTTTAAAACATTACTTTAAGTATAAAGTCTATAATAAATTCTAAAAAAGATTTAGAAATATAAAGATTAAATACTTCATGATCTCTTATAATTCTCAATAATTTTGATAAAGAAAAAAGAAATTTACCTGAAACTATATTAATGCAAAATCCATTATAAAATTACATTTCTAATTACCAATTCACTATTTGTGACTTGCATTTATGTTAGGTCTACTAATTAATATATTTACCTTTCTAAGAAATATTACATTTTAATAAAGTTAAGTCCGGCTTTTAATTTTCAACTTTTGATTTCTGATTTCCATTAGGGTTAAATATATTATGATCTCTAAAAATTGTGAAGTACAAATTGTTGATTTTGGTAAACTAAAAACATAACTTATCTGTTTCTTTTATTGAAGCAAAAACACTTTTGAAATTTAATTTCTGATAACCAATTCACAATTTATGACTCCCATTTATGTTGTCTCGTAATTTATATTTATATGTTTTTACACCTCTAAAAAGTTTATTACATTTTTCTAAAGATATGTTAAGCTTATAATTCGCAACTCTTAATTTCTGCCACATGGTTAAACACATTAGCATTTTTAGACTGTGGTTATGGTGAACCCCTTAGGCGGACTCTCGCCACCTCTGTCAACAGCAACAACAACAAAAATAACAACAGCGGCAGCAGACAAAGAATGGGACAAAGGGGAAAAGAGTACACAGGGAGTGGGTGATGGCTAGGGAGCAGGATGGGGCGGAGGAGGAGGCAGAGGCAGAGGCAGAGGAGTCAGAGTCAGAGGGAGCTGGGAGTCCAACTCGGACTGCGGCAATCCCGCGGGAATAAGACTGAAGCGGGCGCTCCGCTCCGCTGTGTGCTCCACGGCGAGGTGGGACCACCTACCGTGTGGTGGCTCTTAATTCGATTCGTTTGCTCCCACCACTCCCGGACCTCCAGTCCTACAATCCGCCTCCATCCCTTCCCTGGCAATGCTCCTTTGCCTTGGCTTCGTTGCCATCGTCGTCGTCGCCGTGTCCTTGGGGAATTGTTGCGCAAATGCTTTTTGTGTGTTTCTGTTTGAAAATTATTGCAAAAAAGGCGAAATAATAAAGGCTGCCGTCGACGTGCATGTAATCGAACAGGACGAACGGCGGAGCGGTTGGGGGTGAGGAGTACCTACGGGAAAGTGGGACTCGGATATGTCTCTGATGCAATTATGAAGTGATAAATGAATTATGTATGCAGGGGGAATTGGCCCGAATTGGTCATGGTCATCGTCATCAACGGTCGGTGTGGCTGCAATTTGTAAATTTATCGATCGACCGCAGTAATCGATAAAAGCAGTACAGTGCTCCCTGGGCTGGGCTTCATAATCCAAAACCACGGCAACCAAATGAAGTTTTGTCATCAAATTTAAGACACGCACTCGCACCACAACTCGTTTGTATCCTTGCCTTTCTCTTAGTGGATCTCCCGCGGGTCTGTCAAGATGTTAGTGGGTGCACTGAGAGGAAATGTGTGTTAAAAATGATCAAAATGACAATCATTAACTATAATTAAAATGTAACTTCTAACACTGATTAAATCGATTTCAAGTCCATTTAGATTTTACTAAAATTACTTGTTTATAAGCATAATTTTGGACAATGCAGAGATTGTTGAAGAAGCTCATTGTTGAAAAATTATTGTTGCCTACCTTTAGGCTGAGAAAAAAGGACATTTTAACATTAGAAAGAATAAGTAATGTTTGTAAATGTAATTGTTTGTTAATAAGCTACACACTTTCTCCTTGTGTCCTCTGGTTCCTGTGCACCTGATAATTTTATAGCCACCTTTCATCTGTGTGTGTGTGGGAATAACGGTGAAGGAGGGAGTGGGAGTGGCAGTGAAAGAGTCAGAGCGACAGGGACGATAACTCACTTTTGTTTCATTTTTCAATACACAGTGGAATAATAATGGCAAAATGAGCAACTTCGCTGTGCAACAAGAAGATGTCTCCTGCCTTCCCGCTCGGTCTCAAGATGCTCCCCAATGAACATACCAATAAACACGCTAGCAAAAGTTAGAGCACACACACACACACACGCTAGTTGGAGCAAGGAGCGGGTGCGAGTGCGAGGGGGACACCTTGACTCCTTCGGGAAGCCAAGCTGGAGTCCTCTCCCTCCCTTTGTTGTCTACTGTACTCCGACGTCGTCTCGCCTTGGTTATATGGCAATGTATAATTTTTATTCGCACAAAGGTTGCTCCCCAAGGAAATGTCGTCGTCGAGGCTCCTTCTGCGGGGCAGCCCCTTTTCAGCTCCTCTCCGAAAATATTGCAACATAAAACTTTACACAAATATAATCTATAAGCAGCAGAAAATTCATATTAGAATCGTGGTGGGGACTGAGATAGGAGGAGTCTTATAGGGAGCTCACGTGTGTGTTTGTGTTTTTTGGCGGGAACACTGGTTTGGGTTAGCTGCGAAAACCTTTGTGGCTTAGGTAGAGATGATTAATTAACGCTTAAAAAAGCCTTTTTGAATAAACCATTTGTTATCTAGAAAGGGGTCTGAGTAACACAACTCAAGGTCGCATTATTAGGGAATTACAGGGAGCGATGGTAAGAATTTAGTGGAAAAGGAAGGGGTTATCTTTTAGGTATTAGCGAGTAAAGGAAGAGGATTTATATTTGGGTGATTTGGGAATATAATGTCAAAACTATAATATTAAATGATCAAATGATTTATTATCAGACTTAACGCACATAAATATTACTCAACTTTAATTTCAGTAAATATGAAATTTTTATTTAAATATGATGTCAACAAAAACTGTATTTTGTTTACCATATTGCATACTTTTGGGCACTTCTTCAAGTGATTTTAATTATATTCCTTTTCCCCCTCGAAACCCAATAAGCAATCCCTCTTTACCAAGTGCCCGTGTCCCACTGTTTGGCGAACCCTCAAGTTGGGCCAGGCACTGCGGTGCTGGTGATGCGCACAAAAGGGCCAATTCATTCTCGCCGGGCTTCTCCCGTTGCCGGCAACGGCACGGAGCAGAAAGACAATTTTCGGATCCCCAAACTTATCACAGCCTCTCGATTTCCCCTTAGAACATTATACAACCCACAAGGGGGCCTCGCAGGACGAGCGGAGCTCCACGAGCAGCTCCAGCAGGAGCACGAGAGGAGCACCAGCAGCACCAGCACCAGCAGTGCAGCAGCGTGTACTTGTCATATAATATGCGCGTGCGAGCGAAAGGGACGGCAACTGCAGGCGCGCAGTGGTGATAAAGTTTGGTCCTCCGTAGTGCCGTTAGTCCCGAAGAGTTCGCAGTGAGGTTAAAGCCTCGCACACACACACACTCGGTAACAGTAACATTCGGAGAGGCTGGAGAGCTCCCAGGTAGCCGGCAACAATAATCCAGGGCACCCAGACCTTTCGAATGGCATTTGTGTGCCGGATACAGTATAACTTCAATAGGTTTATCTTTACACCAAAAATAATAGAGGAAATCCATTTTAAACCATTTTCAAATGTTTCAATACCTATTTTTGGATAGGTTTTAAATTGTTTTTAAAGCAATACTAATTACGTTGGCATCTTAAAAAATGGCAAAAGTAGATTAGATTAAATATTAATTTTTTAATTATTTCAATAATAATGAACTACATGTTATTCTGAAAAATTTCCTTCAAAACAATAGTAAAGCTGTCTAAAAGTATGCTATGATATAATATTGAGCTCTGTGTTCTTCTTTTACATTTTTCATTGCATACTTTTTGGCATCGAAAAACGTATTGAAATCTCAACGTCTTGGCTAATGAGTTTTGATTAACGCAAAAGTAACTAAAGAAGTAAATATTGTTTAGTAATTATTTTAGTTTTTTAAAAACCTCATTAGTTCCCCTATAAGAAGCTGGTCTGTACTGAGAGGGGGTGGCACCGGGCACCCGACTAGGTTCTAGTTGATGATGATGTTCTCCATGCCATCGTCTTGACTCGCGGGAATTCGCCGCCCGGCCCCGGCCAGAACTCACACACACACAGAAAAGAGCAACAAATAATGAACAGACACGTCGTCCCTCTGTGTGTGAGTGTGTGGGTTCTACCCATACAAAGGCATGTGTGTTTACGTTCCATTTAAAACATGAAGCTTGTTTTATTATTGTCAGACAGCAGGCAGCGGCCATAACGGCCAGGCAGCGCTTTGGTCATTGGAATCGATGGCTTTACACCCAAGTGCCATAATCCAATGACGCACAGGAATACCGAATACATGGCACACACACACACCACACACACACTTGTGTATTGAGGCATATTGAGATACGGCTGTGTGCGTGGATGGGGCCTCACGGAGACATCAAAGTTGATGTGACCAGGCAGCGGCGGCACCATTGGGGAAAAGCGTCCCGATATACAGGGTTTTGCGTTGAGTCCTTGTTCGATGTGTTGCCTACTTTTACGCGGAGGGTTGAAAAAAAAATCCTTTTAAAATTATGAGAGGAAACCTTTGAAAGATTTTTGAATACACATTTCTTAGAAAAGTAGACGCATTTCAAAATAAATTAATGCGATGTTCAAAGCAGGGAAATGTCTGACAATGTGCTTAATATTTGTCTTTTCAGGCCCTACCAAATTGTCTGTTTTTTATTCTTAGATTGTATTTTTAATCAAAAAACCTTGTGTCTTTGAAAATACCTATTTATAATAAATAATTATCCCACTTTCATCTACATATTGCCTAAAAAACATTTCAAAAACTCTGATTTTCTATATATAATTCAGAGAGTCAAATATGGTATTAATCCCCATTCCAGAGAAAATAAAATGCCAACAAAAAATCACCCTGTATATGAGCCTCCTATATGATGCATTAACCTTATCCAATTTACAAGAGCATTCCACACTTTTAAACCGTCACCGTTAAGACACCGAAACGGACCGAAAACCTGTGGCCAGAGGACTCACGTGTCCAGCGTCCAGAGGATGCGGATGTGCCCTAGATGGGTCAACTCCGGGCACAAGCCACAACAACGGGGTGGAGCAAAAACCTTACATTTGCTATTTATGAGACTGTCGAGAGTTATTAGCCGGACATGTGAACGACCCGGGGGAAAAGCCCAAGACGACCACGACGACGACGATGGACTTGAGGCAACTGGAGGCCCACAGCCAGAGGAGGATGCTAGTTAGTTTACATACAGATATAGTCCGTGTATAGTGCAGATATATCTTTTGGCTTGAGGCAATAAAATATGCAAATTGAAGTCAAACTTACCAGAGGACTTGCAGTGTCCGTTGGCATTGGCAGCAGCAGTGGCAGTGGTAGCAGCAGCATCAGCATCGGATGCAACTACCTCATCCCGTGGGTGTTGTAGTTCTTCTGCTTCTTCTTTTGCCACTGCAGCTGGGGCCGCTGGCTCATCAGCTGTTGGCCAGCATTGTTGCTGTGATTCATTGGGCTGCTCCTGCTCCTGGTCCTGCCCTACGTCTCCCTCGGGCGCCTCCTCCTCGTCCTCGTCCTCATTATCCTCGACCTCCTCGTCGCCACTGAGCAGCTCCTCCTTGGGCTCCAGCAGGCCACTGTTTTCCTCATCCTCCTTTTCGCCAACTGCAAGCAAAAAATGCGTGTATTTAATGAGATAAATATGAACAACATTTTGGTAGTTATTCATGTCAACTATGCGATTTTTCAACAATAATTTTAAGGCCGGAAAGTATGTAATAATTTATCAGCTGCAAGAAATATTCACCAGGAATGTTGTGGTGTTGCATTGCACATTTTGTGGAAGTCAAGAAATTGAAATAAAACCTTCAATTAGAAAGAATAAAAATTAAGATAGAAGTCCCATATATAAATTAAAGCTAATCAATTGATAACACTTCGAACTCTCGCACAAATTGGTACATGTCGGAAATTGGCGCAGACATCGGGTGCTATATGGCACCGGCTCATGCAGATTATGCCAAAGCACTCCCCGGGCGGCCATCGGGCCAAAAATTCTATTTACACGCTCCGTGTTTTATTGTTCCCCTTACCTTGCCAATAGCTCAAAACTCAGACTCCTTGGATGGCTATTCCAGGCAAAGCCGCCACCTGATCGATGGCTTCTGCCCAGGGCCTTGTGGGTGTCGTTTCAGCCTGCCCTCCCCCCTCAGCTCTCTCTTTTTATCACATGAAAAAAAGCAGAAGAATGAAACGGAGTGCTCTGCCTCAAAAGTAATTGCAAGGGTGCAACAACAACAGCAGGAAGGACCAGAGAGCACCAGTAGTCCTTCCTGCAAATGGAAATGTGTAACATGTGTAATTGCGCAATTAAATTGAATTTTTCATACATTTCTCCAGCTGCCTGTGAGATGAAGGCCAAGTGTGGGCAAGACGAATGTCCACCGGTTTGAGAGACTCTGACTACCACTACCTGGGACAGGGACAGCCACAGGTGAGGATATCATTTACATGGCGTCATTGGTAAGGGTTTATTTTGAAGTTACAGTAATTTTTTAAGGAATGTAGCTTAATATTAAAATAATATATATATATGGAAATGATATAGTAATAGCTAGTTTTGGAAATCTATTGGAAAGAGTGTCTAAAAGTATGCAATAAAATATTTCAGTATTTTTTAAGCGCGTTTTGCATTATTCTAAATTGTAAATTACTTTAAGCCTGTTTTTGATTTAGATGGTATCTTAATAAATTTATTCCTTTTAGTAAGTAGGTTTAAAACTCATTGCCCTATAAATACTGTGAATGATTTTCGGTGGGCGAGCCCTACGTACATAAGTCACCTTCCGTTTCCGCCGAATTCTGAGAAAGAGACCGAGAACGATGCTGAATTTTCGGCGGAGCGGAGTCTGGAGGCAGCGCGTGACCATTTCGTATTGGTGACCGCGAGGAAGGTAAGGACTTAAAATATATGGCCAAAAGGACAAGCCGGAATCACACCGCAAGGAATCGCCATGGAAATGAACATTATGCATGGGTATGGTCACCATAATGGGAGGGGGTTGGGGGAAGGGACGTGCTGGAAAAGGGAACAGTGAAGGAACATTTGGTTATTATTTCCATATAAAGGAGCCGAATGCTGTGGCCACTTGGAGGCGAGCTGCTCTTCGCTGGCGTTGGGTGCTCAATGGAAAGTGGGCGGGGGCTCGGTATGCTATGGAGATGGGAATGGGGGATACGGAGGATATGGGAGCATGGGGATGAGGGCACTGTGTGTGCCGTTTGCGGCGGAAGTGCCGCGTATTTTAAAATAAATGCGCGTGGTGTTGCTGGAGCAGGGTGAGAACCAGTTATGGTCGTTAAAATTGTCGAAGCACCGCACCAACAACAACAGCCACACCAACAACTACACCAACAGCACAAGCAGCAAGTCAAGTTCTTTTTGTGCAAGCCAAAAAGGATATTCGTACAGGGAGGAAAATCAAGGGGTCGGTTTTTACTTGAAAAAAAAAAAATATATATATATTTTGGAGAATTTATAATCAAAACATTTTGAAAGTGAATGAATCAAATTATATTAATCAAATTTATTTTGTCGGTTTTTAATATCTTAAAAAGGTGTCTAACTGTTTGCGATGAAATATTCTGGTGTAAAAATTTAGGGGCATTTTTCAAGGATTTTTGATTTCAGTTGGAATTTAGTTGAAAAAATCTCGACTTTAAATATTTCAGTAACAAATTGTTGCCTTTTCAATTTTAAAAGCTTTTTTTAACCGATTTCCAAATATTAAATAAACTAACTTATTAAATTATATATTTTACTTGATAAACATAAAAAAGAATGTATGCCATATGTTTTATTTCTGTGTTTAATATGAAATGATTCTTTTAAAAATTTATATTTCGGCTTGGAAAATTTCAAATTATGTTTACGATATGAAATTAATTATTTAAGAAAAGCTCCTTAAATAAATAAATGTAAACTATAAAATATACAACAAATTTAAAATTTTCTTAAGCGAAATATCTTTAATTTATGAATTATAATAGCGAAATGGAAAACCCTCTTAATTACTCCTTCAGTTTTCCAACTTAATTTTCTCTCTCTGCATGTGTGTGTGAGCGCCGAGTTCGCTGAGTGTGTGTGTGTAAGCGCCCATATGTATGCAAGCGATTTTCATTTTTGTTTAAAGCCCCCCAGAGTGCATTTCGCACTCGGTCGCTGGGTTGCCATCCCTCCCCCTCTCTCTCTCTCTCTCCCTTGCTCCGAGAGAGTTGGAGTGTGTGGGGGTATGGGGTATGGTGTGTGTGTGTGGAATAAGTGGTATGTCTGCTGTGTATGGCGAGCGTGTGTGAGTGCTTCTTACTTGTTTTTCGGCAATGGCATGTTTTTAAGCGTTTTACTCAAACACACACACACACACACACTGAGGCAGGAGCAGCAGCAGCAGCAAAGCCAAAAAGGTGCACGCTCTCCCACACACACAGGCACAGTTATTTGTAAACGTAATAATAAGCGTCGTCCCCTTTGACCCATCAATCCGTTGCCACTGCCATCGCCCCCAGCTCGCTGCCCGCCCCTGCCATTTCCCATTTCCCTTTTTTCCCGCCAAATACCCCAACGCTTGCCACTTTTCCAGCTCCCAAACGGCTACTAAGCGTGTGTAGAGGGCACCAGCGAGCAGCTTGGGAGGATTCCAGGGGGGGTGGCAGAGGGTGGCCGAGTGGGGTGGCCGAGTGGACTTTTCCAAAACAAAGCGCGCTTGCAACTTTTATAATGGCTCGTACTGCCATTCGAGTGTGTGCGAGTGTGTGTGTGTGTGGTATTAAAAAAATAATGAAATAACAAACCCGAAGGTGTTGTTAAAAGCGCCAACAATAAATTTTATCAATAGTTGCAGGGAACCAGAGATAAATGTCAGGAGCAGCCACCCGAGAAAACATGGCCAAAGAGATCGTGGAAACAGTTCAAATAATCGCCAAAGGTGGTTAATGCTTACTCACAAGATACGAGTTTAAATTATGGCCAAAAGGTAGGTAATTTTTACCTTAAAAAGAAATTTAAATTATGGTCAAAAGGTAGGTAAGTCTGACTTAAAAATAGGAGATTAAATTATGACCTTAGCTGGGTAATTCCTACTTAAGGAAAATGTTTAACACTGGAAAATATAAGTTAAAATAAACATCAGTAGTGCTTAATTCAAAGATCAAAATAGCTCTGAGTTTTAAGACTGTTTCCGTACTGTTAGCCTTACTAATAATTAATATATTACCCATAATTCCTCTTTATAATTTAATAATATTTAATTGCATAGTTTTGGGGTTACAACGTAATATCCTTAAGTTCTCCTTCTTACTTTTAGAAGCATTCTAAAGAGATTTTCCTAAAAGTGTCTAGAAACAGTAGTAAATAACTTGAATTCACAAATAACCCTTTTATTGCATTCTTTTAGAAACTTAATTAAACTATTTCGATTCCCTATTCTATTATTAAAAATCCAATTAATTTTAAATATCTTTCTTACTAGTTCCACTTGATCCAAAACCCACACAATGTTGGTAATCTTTAAGCCAAAACTAAACTACTTCTCATGTGTGCGTTAAGGAATCCGCAGAGCTGTCAAAATGCCACCACCGCTGGCTGATGTCGTTTTTAGTGTTGTTGCCTCCCGGAAAATCCCCAGACACCCAGCGACCCCGGGTTTTCCCCGACCACCCACCCTGACACACTCCTCTCATTGCCATCGCCCACAGCAAATTCTATTTACCAAACTAGTTACCGCTAGACGCAGCCAATATCCCCACATTATGTGCCAGGAGAAGCCAATGCACATGGAAGATGCCTACGTTCTCGGCGGATTTCCCTGCTCCTTCCCTGATCCCATTTCCCGGCTGCCGCTCTTGTTGTTGTTGCTATTTTTGGCGCGATTTTGCCGTGCAATGGCAAATATTTTGCCAATACACCAAGGACTCGCGCTCACGTTGACGATGAGGTGAAGCTCGAGGGGCGAAATTGGGCAGAAGCAGGAGCATCAGCAGGATCGAGACCAGGAGTGGTCTGGGGTGGCGAAAGGAGCCAGAAGGCAACGACAACTTATGGCAGCTGGCATCCTAAGCCTTTCGCCTAGCTCTGGGAATTCCACACCAGAAGCCGGCATTTTAAAGCATTTTACGGCAGACAGCGTCTGCTAAAAATATGCACACCTTTTGGGGAATTTGCAGAGCTAAAATTTGACAAGATTAACAGGTAAAAATGCAAAGATTTTTATTAAAAAAATAAAATATTATAAATATATATAATTTTTAAGGGTGCTTTTGAAGTACCTTTGTCAATAAGTAATATTTTAACGATATTTGCTAGTTAGATTGAAGAGTTCTTTCTGGGGGTTTCGTGTCCTTTTTATATATATATATACATATATATATTCTTTTTCAAGAATTTTCTATACCCTGTATATTCGAATGTACTTAAAGAAAGCTTGTTAATTTAATTTAAATAAAAAAGGCAATCCTGAATTCCTTTGTATTAAACAATTTGTTTATTGCAATGTCAAATTAATTGTAGTTTAAATTATTTTCAACTTGAAAGATCTAAATAAAAATACCAGAATATTTTTTCTGTAAATGCCAAACTTTTAGTAATCACTGTATAATTTTTATAGTTGCCAAAATAAAGAAAAGCAATCTACTTTTTCTTTCTGTGAAGGATGAGTAGCCATTAGATTGTCAATAAAAATAGCTCGACATACGCAGGCGATTGTTGGCCACCTATATCAGCCCATATATACGCCTATGTACTCCCCATACATATAGTGAGGGTACCTATACCTAGTTATATATATATATATATATAGTATATAGTGGTACATGCAAACTGGCTGGCAACGCCGTCAACAAATGAAAACTCCCCGGGGAGTTGGCGCATGTTTGTTGCTGTTGCCGCTGCCGCTGCTGCGCTGGTGCTGGTGCCGGCGATGTTGCCTCGTTGCCCGTCGCTTTCCTCTAGGGGATTGGCCAGAGAGCCGTTGCCGACTCCCCTGAGAAATACATGGCAATGGGTTTTCTGTGTTTTGTGCTTTTTTCGCGCGCCCCAAAACGCCGGCAGAGCGAGCGAGAGATGCCAGGAAAAAGAGCAAGCCAAAGTTCGCTTTTTTATACGTTGGGGAAATTTTCATGCCCCAGCATGAGGATATCTCTCTCGGTCTCCCTGTCTCTGTGTGTGTGTGTGTATGTGTTTGTAAATTTGTGTGTGTGCCAGCTGTCTTTGGGGGTTTCCCCCGAAGCCCCCACACACACTCGCACACACAAACACCGGCTGCCGTCGTAACCCACCCATGCACATGTGTGTGCATTGGATTTATTGTCAATTTTATTTGTTATCATTGTTGTTGGCGCTGCGGCTGCTCTGCTGTTATTTACACTGACACAATTTGGAATTGTATTAAAAATTAACGGCACTTCGGTTGCCTTGGCTCCACCCCAACCCGCAGGACGGCAAATGGAACCTGGAAATTGCAGATCACAAAAACTCAACTGCAATCTGCGTTTTTGGCCCTGTGAAAGGCATTTCAGACTGTCACTGGGGTGAAAGGGGGTTTTTATATAAAGGTCCTTAATATTTCCTTTATAAGGCTTGGAAATTTAGGTTAATGTGCCCTAAATGACCATTTTTTTTATGGAGGAAATTAGCCAGAAATGCACTTTGAATCTTGATACTTTTTATAAGGTTAAAAACAGATTTTCCTATTGAATTTTGTCACCTATTTGTCCTAAGCAAACTTCTTTTTTTATATACTTTAATTATTTTTTTTTTTTTTTTATATATTATACATAAATCTTCGCATTTTTCTAGGTTAGCGTATCTCGTATTCCCCTTACTCTTGATCTTATTCTAGCCATTTACTTGTTGGTTCACCAGAACACTCAATGTTTCAACCTCATGCCGGGGGTTTGTTTGGGTTTTTGGGCTCCCCTGGCCCCAGACTACCTGGCCCGGCTCCTTCCCCTGCCCCCCCCGGTTCTGGCTGCCCCCCCTGTCCATTCGTGGATCCCTCATCCACTTTGCCCGCTCCCTCGCTCGCTCGCTCTCTCTATCACTGACAGTTAGGTGTGTTGGTCCTTGGGGGATTGGCCAATGCCTGCAAGCTGCTGCCGGGCTGCAGCCCGGGAAGGGTCGAGAGTCGAGTACGGACTGAGAGTTGGTTGGCCCCAGTTGGAGGAGCGGGGCAGCGGGATACAACTACCGAGCCAGACCGGACCGGACCGAGGCCGAGGACATTTGCATTTGTCACATTTTGTGGTCCCGCGAGCAAAGTTTGGCAGAGTAATGTTGTGTCCACCGCCCCCTTTTGGGGGCTTTATCAAAGCAAATCAATCAGATGCACACACACAAACACACACAACACACACTCGGGCTGTGGAAATGGAGTCCATGTCACTTGGTGGCCACTGGGGGAATCGAGGGAACTGGGAACTGGGAACTGGGAACTGACCACCCGAACCCCGAACTTACGTTTGAGGCAGGCGCGCGGCTTGGCCTGCTTGCGTCGGGACATGGCCAGAATGGCTATTTAAATCACTGTTTCTCGAGCTTTTTGCTTTCCGGCTAGCGTTTCGCGCCAAAGCGTTTTGTTTTGGTTTCCGGTGAGTCCTGGCTAGCGCTGCGGATGTGGGTATCCTTGCGCCTTGAGCGTCGGCAACTGACTGACTGATGCCACAAAATGCCATCAAAACAGAAGCTCTTAAAACCCAAATGTGCTAAGTGGAACGGCGATTGCGCAGAGAGCACACAGAAAGAGAGAGAGCGGGCCAGAGGCACACAGCCACCCAAGCACTCCTCCTCCCGATCCGGCCAAGCAGCCATCTATCAGTGCTGAACTTACTCCCCGGAGGGTTGCGCTTCGCTTCCACCAACCCCCTTGGGACGCGGCAGCACCAATCGCGAGCGTTTCTGGGTGCCTTTCAGGAACGGCGAGCCCATGCCGGCAGCTCACAGTAGGCGACCGTAGCCACCACCCTGCTCCTTGCGCCCCTCCTTGGGCCTGTTGCAATTATGAAGTCAAGTCAATTATTTCCCGGCCGACTTTCGCACGTGCGTATGGGGGGTCGGTCGGCGTCCAGAGGGGAGGGGCGCGATCTCGTCCCCGAGATTCTCCCAAGGTGCGCGCCTTCCGAATTGCAATTTCCACTTGGGTTCTCAGCAGCGGGATAACAGCACACACGCACACTCGGCGGCCGTGGCTCCTTGGTGGGCCGTGAGAAACGTGTCCAGAGTGCGGAGATTTCTGCGGAGCTGGCTTGAAAGTGCAAGGAGTAGGTCGGGCCTTGGCAGCGGGTGACTACGACATTGGCAATGAATCCTTTGTTACGTTCTTTAGCCCACGGATTTCAGGAGTGCATCATCACGCATGGGTTACAAAAGTTCTCGGTTTCTAACATCAAAGCACAATGCTAACTCGAGTTGGGTTAGGTTAAAAGCTGAATGAAATGTTGACAAAATGTCTTAGAAAGGACAATCTAGGAGAGTTATTTGGTAAATAAATTTATAATTCCCTGGTCTCTATGATAGCTTAACGTTAAATAATATTTAAAACAGGATGACTCTGATAATCAAGACTTTAAACATTGCTAAGTTTAAACTTATGGTTATGTAAATAAATAAAAGGTGTTCTGTAAATTTTCATTGTATGAAAGTAGTTTTTGTTTCTAAAAGCCTAACCTTTACCAAATTTCTTAGGTTTGCCTATGAAAGTTCTCGGCCCATATATACTATTTAATTTTTTATTAAAGATTCTATTTCGGTTTTCTTTGATCTGTAAAAATATTTCACATTTAAAATCCTTAACTTCAATATAATCGTTGTAAAGCTTTTAAAAATGTGTAATAGATGGCATGGCAAACTCAAAAAAACCTTAAAACTTTATAATAGGTAAGAATTTCTAAAATTTTGTTTCATATTTTATTTAAAGTATAAATTAAAGTTAATTTAATTTTTTATTTATTCAATTTAATTTAATTACTACATTTATTTATTCGACATCACCAAAGCGACGCCTAGTGGCGTATAAGAGCAACAGAACTTCGTCGATTGCCCTCATAGTTCATAGCGGCGCCACCGTACACATCATGCGATTCCTCGTTTTTTAAACAATTTAGTTTGTTTTGTCTCTCAACTGTTTTGGTTGTTATTTAGATATTCAGTATATATATTTATTTAAGCTCTAAATATCTTGCAATGCATAATTTAATTAATATAACATAAATTACATGGGATTTTGTTTTTAGTTCCCTCAGAACACATCATTAAAGCAATTTCCCCCACAGATGGCTCTGTTTCCTGTACTAATTTTTTAAAATGTTCTAAAATGATTAATAAAAATATATTTTAATATAATAAAATGATTTATAATAATACAAAATTATAAATTTAAAAATATATATTATTTTTTTTCATTTTTTTTATTGAGAACTTAACGCGTAATTAAAATTACTCGAAATTTTGATTAGTTATAGCAGCTGAAGGCCTTAAGCTAGATATATTTATTTTATAATGATTATAATTAAAAATACGGAAGATTGCTTCGGGAAGCAATTGAATCAAGAAAATCGATCGTAACAAAACCTAAAATGTATTAATTTGAATTCAAAATGAATTTCTATGTTGATTTTAATTAGGTTAACAAATCTGCATACTCCATTTAAAGTGTAAAAAATTATTTTTTCTTTTCAAATTTTAGTAAACTTTTTTTTGAAGCAATATCTCAACACTTTTTTCTACTCGACTTTTGATGCTGATCAAAAATATATATAATTTATAGGGTCGAAAATGGCTTCTTCAGTGCGTTGCAAGCTCTTGACTACAATTACAATGCCCTGCAAGGGCATACATAACATAAAATTCGATATTACATAAGTATTTCATAACAATTTATCACAATTTATTTAAGCACTTGGCTTATCCAGCTTTTATCCCCAGATCATCACATCCTACCACCACCTTGGGCACTTCCCCTGCCGGACTCGGATCGATATGGAGATTTGCTACGCATATGTCGAGGAAATCGAGGGTCCCTTGCGGATACATTTTTCGTTCGACTCGCGTCCCACTTCCTGCACCCTTTTTCCACTCCATTCATATTTTCATTCATGAACGGATACGATTCCGAATCCGATGGCGATTGAGCCTGCGAGTGCCTTGCCCTGCTTACTCCTTTGTTTACTATCGACGGAGATGCGTAGTAAAAGTAGCGGCGGGCAGCGCCAGTTAACCCAGTCAGAGATCGAGATGCCAAGGGAAGACAAAAGGGAGGAGGTGCAAAACGGAGACGAGTCGGCCAAGAAGAAGGTTCGGGCTAAGGAAAAAAAGAAGAAACATCTGTCGTCGGGGAGCAAGAAATCCGGTTGCAAGCTGCAACACACCGGCTCAAAATGAGCCACAGAGCACAGAGAGAACATATGATTGAGCTGCCCGAAAAAAAAGGAATATAAGAAATAAAAATGGGAAAACAACAAAACGCCGAAACGCACCTTTTGTATTTTGGAGCAGCTGCCGTTGATGCCCCGAACCTCCGAGGATCGGATCGGTGTTGGAGTCGGAGGGCAGCAGACACTCGGCAGCCTGTTGATGAGCCCGCAGTGCACACATGCTGCAGGCTGCGGCGCACTACATGTTGAGCCGGTGAGCCGGTGCCTCCTCCAGTAATGATAAGTCGCCGGCGGACGGCTTCTCCACATTAAATGCCGAGTTTGTCGCTCAATCGCAGCTGCCACCGATTTTACAGGGGCCCTTAATAGATGCAAAAGAGTTTAAACAAATGAAGTAGCTTGAGTTCGGAAAGTTCAGATAGGTCAAGTCATCAGAGTCGGTTAGGAGGAGCTAACAGGGACTATGTCAACACCATTTATTTGGTGTTAATTATTCATGTGTGTAATAAATATCCCTGGAAATTATGGCAGTTATTTGATTATCTTTATTACAAATTAATATTACTATTATTTATTTGATTATCTTTATTACTATATAATATTATAATGGTCATAGATATATAATATTATAATGGTAATAATATATATGTAAGTCTTTCACATGTATTTACTATTTACATCTTTGACAAAAAGAGTAGCTCAGAGAAATTTGAATGTTAATCAACTTTAAAGACAAATTAAGTAGAAAAAATAACATAAAATTTTTATAAATATTATCAATTGTATTTAAATATCTATAATTTGTATTTTGTTCTTAAACAAAAAAAATTATTGCTTAAGCAATACTTTCTGTAATACAAGGTTATTATAAATGCAAATACATGTTTGTAACTCACTGAGGGAGGCATTTCCGACCCTATAAAATGCATATTTTTTTAAAGCATCTTGTCCAGCAGGAAAAATGTTAAATTTTTTCAAAATATTATAAGCGGTAACTTAACTGAAATTCTGAAAAAGAATAAAAATTTTTATAATTTTAAATTAAATATGCAGATTTGTTAACTTAACAACAACGAATTTACTTAAGCTTTCCAAATTGTAATTAATGCACTTAGAGATAAGTTATTATCGTTTTTTATTAAAAGTATAGGGTCAAGAAAATTTGGCTTTACAAATGATAGTTTCATTATAGTTTTATATAAAATAAGTAAAAGAAAGACAATAGAAGTTATAGTTTCATCGAATACGAATTGATATTTATCTTGTACACAATATTGCCATATATATGTAGCTTTATGGCCTTCTACGCATTTATTTATAAATAAATATTTTATATTTAATTATTTATAAAAATAAGAAAACATATTCCTATAATATGGAAATTTATTATATGAATATATTCCCATTTTTTTATATTTCATAATTTTATAAAGTAAAATGAAATAGTAATCAACTTACTTATTAGAAAGTGAAATAAGTTTAAAGGTTTATGGAATTATACTATATTAATTAAAATTAAAAAATTAACAAATTAATTAACTAACTACTTTTAAATACCTAATGTTTTTATGTTTGACAATCTAAAAGGAAACGCTTGGATCCTTGTATTTCCTGCTCTGAAATTCGCACTAGTCATGGTGCCACTCAACATGCCTTTTGGCGCCTTGAAAAGTGAACATATGTTGACAAGGTTGCCTGCTGCCTGCCGCCTTGGTTCCTGCTACCCTTATTTCAGGTTTTTCTCCCAGTGCAGTTCAGTGGCACGAATGAGAGGCACGAAACCGAAGCCGAACCCAAAATCGAGCCCTGCTGAATGCCGCTTCGTGCGCGCCGCTCCTGGCTCATTCGAATTTTGTGCGTGCAACGCGAAGGACGTGCCGCTCCGCTTCGCTTACCTCGTTCTCCCGCTCACGCGCCGTCGTCTTACATTTTTGTTGTTCGCCACTTTTTCGCGCCACCCCAAAAATAACACCAAAAAGTAAAAAAAGGAAAACAAGAAACAAGCATTACGAGAAGCGAAACAAAACTGTGAAGTTATAACTATATCCGTGACCATTTGTGACGTCAGACAGGCGGCAGGGAGAGACCGAGAGGGAGAGTGAAAAAATCGCCAGGATGTCTGCGAATAACCAGCAGCAGCAGCAGGCGGCGCCCGCCGTTGTGGCACCCGCCGCCTCCTCGGAATACCTGAAGCGCACCTGCCTCATCTGCGGCTGCCACACCAATCAGACGATCAATATCTACGAGCCCCGCTCCGGCCCCAACATTGTCCAGTTGATCCAGGCGAAATTCAAGTTTCAGGTATGGATTTTCCTCACGGGAAGGATGTGCTCTCGCACGAGCTCGTAAAAATCGATACTGGGGCAACTCGGCGGATGAGTCATGCCACATTCACAACGTCCTTCGACGACGACGACGAAAGTTTCTGCCCCGTGCGCGTGTGTGTTTTTGGGTTAAACTGGGGATGAACTCCGTGGGGCGGAAGAGGAGCCGAGAAAGAAGCAGAAAGGCAGAGGTAGAGGGGTGGTGCAGGTAGAGTCGCAGGTAACTCCCTACCGCCCAGCATCGCACACGGCAAGAAATGAAGGGATAGGGTTGGGAGGGATGTATAAAAAGTATTTATTGGAGTTTCAACTTCAGTAACTTCAAGGAGACTCTTTTATCAGGGTTCTGGATTAAGAATTAAGGCGATTTCATAATAGTTTCTGGGATGCCTGGAAAAATATAAATATTTAACTTAAATAAGGATAGTAACTATAGATAACTTTTCTACAAAGCTAGTTGAATAAAACTTAATTAAAAGCAAGGATGCTTCCTATAAAATGTAATTTTATTTTCTCTTTTTCTTCCTTGTAAAGGACATCCTTAACTATATCCTACAAAAAATCATTTAAATTTTCTAATTCTACCTTTTCTTTATCCTTATCAAAATGATAAGCATTTAATAATCTAAGATCTCTTAAGCAACAGATTAAATCAAGCAAGAACAAGTAGTATCTCAGCACAGATAGCTCTGAGATTAAAATCCCTTCTGTCCTTTCTTGGCTCCCTTTTTTTTACTGCTCTGATCTATGAACTGCATATCCTGTCTCCCGGCAGCTGACTACGTTCGGTAATTGGACACTTTGCATATGCGCCGCCACTTAGTTCGATTCCTTTCCCATAATTTCCAACAGCTTGTTCTAATATAAGTGTGTACGGTGTGTGTGGGAAATGTGGCTGCGGAAGATGATGGCCAGGAAAACCGATCCTGGCTGGAGATCCTTAGTTTGTTTTCTGTGGAAGTGAGTTTCGGGTCTCGGATTACACTCGGCACTCCAACTCCATTCGCTACCTGTACCGCCGCAGCAAACCTGCTCGCTCGCAGAGGGCAGATGTGCGGCGGATTGGCCAAGGAGCGCCGAGATTGCTCCAATTTCTGCGGGCAGTGAACGAACCTTACCCATGCACTTCACCCTCTCTTTTTGTTCTCTACACACAGAAAATTAATGATAGAATTGGGAAATCATTATAGTCCTGTCATAAAGAGATAGAATTTAATCGACGTAATATGAAATATGATATGAAATATATCTAGAGAAGGTGAGATACCATTTTTGATAGAAGACAAACTATGCAATGGAGTGTAAGCACACTTAGTTGCATAGACAACAAACATTAATACTCTTATTTATTTCAATAATATTATTTAAATATATTTAAAATATAACGCCTTATTTTTCCCAGTGTTCTTGTCCCAAACGACAGCTGTATTTGCCGCTCAGCACTCAAAATGCAACCCATCAGGGTTCCCTGATTTTTCTGCTGCTGCTTTATCAGCTCTTCATACCTTCTTCTCGGTGTTGTGTGTGTGTGTGTGTTGGGTTGTTGTTTTCGCATATCAGCTATTGAATACCTGAACTGTGTCTGAGTTCTCGGTTTATTGTATTTATCGCCGGGAAATATTCGTTAGAGCAACACAACTACGGTGGTTGAACCCTCTCTCAGACAATGCCAAATCTTGAAGAAAGAAATTCCGGTTCCTTGGACTGCGCAAAATCAAACAAAGGATCCTACCCCTAAAGAGAAAAATCAAGAGATTTCAAGTCCCTAAAAATTAGAGCCAAAGGAAGTCCTTGAAGTGTGGAAAATTTAAAACCAAAAACTAGACGCGACTCTAATTGCTAGGTCTTCGTTTTTTCGGGTTTTTCGGGGAAAGATTATTGCTAAGGTTTCCTAGCTATTGGATTAGAAAAGGAAAACAAAGGAAGAAATGGGTCAAGCTGATATTGATACTTGTGACATGGATACTTAGACTCACTTTCAAGAGGAAAATAATGAAAGAAAAAGAAGTATCAATTATGTTTTAATAACAAACTACTTCAACCGCAAGCTATTCAATTTAATAATCATTAAATCCCTCGGTGCTCCCACCTCAAGGCACCCCCGAAGCTCACCCTCTATTTTCACCCCCTCGGGATCGTTAGAGTTTACTTTGAACCGTTATTGCGAAACCCTATAGAACTGTATGTACATTTACACCACCTGCCGCGATCGCAGCCTGGCAACCGATCACCCCCTAGAGAATTTACACCCTCGCAAATGGAATTCAACAAAAATAAAGCCCTCAATGACAGAGCCATAAACTACAGTTGCAATCAATTTTCAGTCCACACCCCCTGACCACCCGCCCAAGTGCACAGAGAGAAATAAAGGAAGATTCTGATATAGGGAATACAGATGATTATTAAAGTTGGAAGATAAATAAATAAATATAATAATAAATAAATTATGAAATATATTATTCAGATTACAAGATAAATAATTCACTTGTAATATTTTTGTTTATTTCTACATTATTTAAGATTAATTTAAATATTTTTGGGATTGTTAATCTCCTTTAAAACATATAGAAGATGTTCTGGCAAGCAACTAAAATATATTAAAGGTTTATATTTGATGCTTAAATAATTACTTAATAATTACTTTATCACGACTTATTAAACATTAAAAGTCCCTAAAACTCGACCTCTTCTTAATCCCAAGTTCTTTGTTCTCTTAAAAATATTCCCCTCTATATAAAATATGGTAAAAATTTCCTCATGTGCACCTGCCTGATCTCATGTTCGTGTGTGTGGCTTTCTGTCTGCTTTGCACCTGGCCTGCAATTTGCATTATTATACCGTTCACATATGGGCCCTTGGAGCGCACACCTTTTCAGCGCCGAGTTAAAGGTAAACAGGCAGCCACAATCGCTCCTGATCCTGATCCTCCTACCCCTTGTACTGTCTGTGTCCCTGCCTGGTCCCTGTCCTGTCCTGTGTCCCTTCCCCCTCCCTGGCTGCCTTTATCTAATGCGAGGAGCAGCTGTCGCGCATGCGCGTGCCTAATATCCGTCATAGTTGGGTCTTAACCCAGTTCCCTGTCTGCGCTCCAGTCCGTATCGATAGGGCGCGTGTCCCTTGGCGAAACTGGTTTACTAACCGAATATCCCTTTAGCTTTTGACTGGTTTTCGTACCTTTTGGGCCAGCTGCTGTCGCTGCTGCTGCTGTTGGGCGCTTAGTTTTTGTAGGCAGGTGCACGAAATTATTGATACCCGAGGAATGTTGAGGTCTGGTCTTTAGCTCTCGGGATCTCCAGCTCTGGGGTAATTAATATGGCCTGCCTGTCTGGCAGTTGTTTTTGAAATTGTTATGTTATTTTTTGCACCTTTGGTTCGATGCTCATTAGTGGTCGGGTCCCGAGAGCGATCACTAAGTGCATAGGCGTATCGAAAGGTTTATTCTGTGGTTATGGTTGGTCGAATTTCACAGGACACGCCAACGGATTTGGGTCGACTCTTGGTAGTCAGGAAAAAGAACACTTCCTTGATACGTTTTTGGGGATATTTGATTGATTTGATTAAATAACTAATTGAACTCTTCTCTCCTTCACTTACAGCCCTTGAATGAGGACAAGTTCCTCTGCTTCAGCTGCAACAACTGGCTGATCAACTGGCACTCTCTGCAGGCGGTCAACAGCAATGAGGCCGAGAGCCAGAGCCAGAGTCCCTCGCACATGGGCAACAATGTCCTGCAGCAGGAGGGCACCAAGCTGCGTCCGGTGGCGATGGTCAGGCCACAGGTGCGAGTACAGCCACAACCTCAGGCTCAACCCCAGCTCCAGCCCCAGCCACAGTTTCAAGTTCCCGTGAATCCACCCACACCTGTACCCGCACCCGCACCCATAACCTACGCCAAGCGAAGGATCAGCCGACGCAGTGCCTCCGTGAGCCGGGTGAACCGCATCCTGCGGCAATGCTGTCTGGAGACTCTGCGCCGCAGTCCCAAGAAGAAGAGTCAGGTGTTCCAGGTGTACCTGAGGCAGAGTCAGCGGCGGAGCAATGTGCTCTGCCGGGTGGAGTGTGTGGCGCCCAGGAGGAGGCCCATAGAGCGAGTAGTCAAGGAGGCGTCGTCGTTGCCCACACCCATCTTGAGTGTCCAGAATCCCTCACCGACTTACCAAAGATTCCCCCAGCCCAGTGTGGATGGCAAGGTGGTGGCCATGTTCCGGCGTTTGGGCACCACGCTCAGCAGGGAGCAGCAGTCATCGCCAGCATCCACCACCTCCCCAGTCCCGCAGATCATGAGTCCCTTGAAAGAGAGGCCGCGCTGGACGCGAGCCCTCGACGAAGACGAGATCCTGTTGGAATTTGATAGCGCCATATCCGAAGTCCTGCCCACCACCACCACCAACAATGTCCGACGCTGCCTCAGCTATCAGGTTACCGAGGAGGATGACAAGGAGAATGGAAACCAGGAGGAGGAGGCGGACGAAGCGGAACTGGAAGTGGTGCAGGAAGCGGAAGCGAAGGAAGCACCACTGCCGCCACCGCAGAGTCACCGCAACCACCGAGATTCCCACCAAGCTGCGCTCCAGCTCGCCGGCCTGCGGTTGCCCCGCGGCCTCAGCATTAGCCTGGTCTGAATCAAGGAGGAGCAGGGACCAAAAAGCGGCAAATGCCCCCAAAAAACAAAGGAATAGTCAAATTGCATGCACAAAAATCAGAGCAAATAATGAGCATTAGCGAATGTCTAATTTAATAGTACCTCGAATACATTTTAATTGTTAGTCAAAATACCTTAATTAATTAATTAGCGGACAACAAAATACACACAAACCTAAGAATGTTAAGTTAACGGATGTGGAAAGCTATATTTAAAATATACACATACTAGACTTAGGCAAAACTCCCCCGAACAGAACCTAAAATATATAAATCAAAACTCCCCTCGAGCCAATGTAGTTGAATTTGTTTGTTTGCTCCAGAAAAAAACAAAAAAAGACAAAAAGTATTACAAAATAACAAATTACAAAGCGGAATAAAAATAACTAGCACAAAAGCAATCAAAATATAATAAATACTGGTGTTTCATTTAATTGTTGGGTTAAAATTGATAAAGAAATTAATTATTAAATATATTTTCTGGTCTTATTTGAGGGTATCTTGTATTTATATTTGACTTAAATCTGCATTTCATATTTCCCGCGTTTTACTCAACAGCGCTGCCAACTTGTCTCAGAAAAGAAAGCCGAAAAGTAGGCATTACTTTTGAATAAGATGCATGTCAAAGCACGACAAAACATGTCGAGTAAATAGGAAAGCCATGTAAGTATCATGTCAGAAATATGGTTTCATGTAAAGTTTGGGTTCTTTTATTAAAAAAAGAGAAAATAAATGTATATAAATTAATTTAAATTCATTTGATTAAAAAATGTCGTACTTAAAATTTGATATATAAAGTAAACCCCTAAAATCGCTTTATAACTCCGAAATTCCCCCCCCTAAGTCCCCCAGTTAACCTAGGTCAGTTAAGGTTTCCCCCAACAAATGCTGCCTACTTATGGTCAATCGAAAACTAAAGAAATCCCACGATATTTCTGGACCTTTCCAGTATCAACAACAGTATTATCATTAGCTTTCGCCTCGCGTCTGATAGATAGAAGTGTAATTGTTGACTTCTGATGTTTTTAGTATTACTATTTATTTGATTTAGCCAATTGCGCGGCGATGAGAACGAACGTGTTGAGGTCAGCATCGTCGCCGTTTTTGTTGTTTATGCAACTGAGACAGCCACGGTGCGTATACTTATTTTGGCTTACAATGTGGCATTTCATCAATACAACGACGACGACGACTACGACGAACTGATGATGATGATGTGGTTGCTCGCTCGACACATGACTGGCACTGTTAATAATGTGGTGCGGAAATTTCTACGAGCACTTCAAGTACGCCTTATTGAGGCAGCCGCCAGCCGCTAAGGTTACTTTTATTTATAAATACGAATATCGGTTTGCCTTTTGAACTTGAAGATGACGCGGCGCAATGCGTCGAAGGAGAGCGTGCAGTTTCCGGAAATCAAGTATACGCCCGTTGGGCCGTGCGAAGAGCTTACACCTCGAGTGCGAGTGTATTCTGGCGAGCGACAAATGACGGTCAGGGTTGCGACAGGCGGTATGCTGAGCAGCACGTTCTATGTTCTAGCCGCCGGCGGATTCTATCATTGAGCGAGCGGTCTGAGGCATTTTTAGGCCGTCCAAGGATGCGAGAGCTTGCCAAAAAAAAAATAGTGTAGAATTGGCTAAGGTCAGTGGTGGTTGCACGGGGAGAACATATAAGAGGAAACTATATAATTTTGTAATTATATTACCTTGCTACTTAGGGACGTACTGTGAACATGACATATTATATTTCTTAAAGGCAATTCGTTGAATATATTTTATAATGTAAACCTTTACCCCTTTTCCCTTCCTAAAAATGTTTAAAATGTTTGAAGTCTTTATAATCAATCAATAAAATCCCATAAACAATGATGCAGATTTAAACGAACATTAACTTTCTAAGGCAAAAACAATAAGTAGAAGAACCTGTTTTTCTCAAGACTTTTATACTTATCCTAGGTCAGGTTCACTTGAATAAATTAAATCAAATGGTTGTTAATGTTCTTGGCAACCTTCTTGTTTTATATTTTATTTACAAATTGTATGTGAATTAAGAACTCATTGAAAATAAGAAAATGTAGTGAAGATAACTGGCTCTGTAGATACTTTTCGGAATTCAGAAAATTCCTGCTACATACTAAATGCATTATGTCATCAATGAGATGAGTTACCAGCTCCTCAGAATTAATACCCAAATCCGATGGCGATAATTCACTGCGTTTATATTTATCCCGATCGACGGGAGATGAACTCTCACTTAATGAGTGCGCACGGTGTTCTGGAAAATACACGAGGCAGGAGACTGGTTTTTTCTTTCAGGTTTTTTATTCATTTTTTGTTCCTGTTCGAGTACGTTTAATTAGCATACAATTTGGGAAAGGGAATTCGGCGGTTAAAAGTGAGCGCCAGGAAGTTGTTTAATCAAGCGAGCACATGAACCCCAGCTATGTGATTACACAGAAGGAGCTCGGAGGGGATACTATTTAGTGCTCCCTCGCGGGACCTGGCTGTTATGCAATGTACGCACAAAATGCTTCCCGTTGGCCATCGACCACCTAGATCTTGTGTGTGGCTGCACTTTTGGATTTTGCCCACGCGGTGAAAAATTGTGCGACAATTAGTTCAGCTCGCTGGCCAAGCGCCCCGAAAAAAACGGGTTTCTTTGCATGGATATAGATACACGGGAAATAATTTAAAGTTATGTTTAATGTTTTGATTTTTTGTAGATTTTTTTTGCTCATTTTTAATCGTAATTTTATGAAAGTTTGCCATAGGGCTTATTAGCAACACTTTCGGGTGTTGCTAAACATGTTCTTAGCAACATTTGCCTAGCAACATTCCACATTCCGCAGTGTTAATTTCAGAATTTCTGTATTTTTTCCTATAAAAAAAAGCGAAGTTAAAGTCAATTTGTTAATTTAGGAAAACAAAAATATGAATAAGTAAACGTATTAAACTCCCTTTTAAAATTTGTATATATATTTTCTTTTCAACTCAATTTGACAATAACATAACTTCTTTTAAAAATCCATATTTAAGCACCCCAAATTTTATTCACAGTGCACCTTAGCCCGCTGTGGGCGGCATGGCGGGATGCGTGTGTGCAAAAAATCATTCACTTGTGTGTACGAGCGTGTATACCCATTGAAATTGTTTAATAAATCGAATCGAAAAGAAGCAAAAACGACAAAAAATGAACTGAAAAGTGAACAACAAATACCTTGGGACCGCAAAAAAATCGCACGCACGGCAACGATTAAGATCCGAGTGTGTGAGCACTCGAAAAAATTCGGTTTCGGCCCAGAGGCTGCCGCTGGCAACTCGGCAATAACAATGCTAACGGCCGCTTTATGAACAATTATGAACCGCGGGCGAGTTCGCCCAAAAAATAATAAAAAATCAAACCCAAAACCGAAGTCAGAAATCTGAAAAAAAAATCGCAAAAATCGAGTTGGGGGCGCATGCGTCACGCTCGTGTCACTTTGCGAAGACAAACTTTTCGGGCAGGCAGTGGCCGTAATTACGAATTACGAATATTATTCAATAAAATTCAAATTGTTGCTTTCACAGGCAAGGCAGACTGGTTGAGATTTGCTTATATATTTTGGCTGATTTTTTGGGGCTATTTCGTTGGCCTAGTTACCTTCGGTTCTCGAGTGGCGCGAATTTCGCTTTCAGTTCAGAGCGTTGCGCAAGATTCGTTAAATGATTTGGCAAAAAGACAGCATATTGTTAGCTAAGCTCCATTTCAAGTTCACCATTGTTGGTTAATAATAATAGCCGTGGACCGTTATCCGCAATAGTAGCCCAAAACCAATTGCAACTGCAATGCTTTATGTTTGTTTTTCTGTAAGAGGTTTATTTATGGTTAACACGCATAATATATAATTTATTGCATTTTGGGTAAACATTAATTAACAGATTAATGCTTCTGTAGAAAATTGAAATTAAAAGCTAAAAATGAAAAATATTTTTATTCTCTCCTGTAATAATCCGTTTTGCTGTTTCCTCCGGTCGAAGGACAACCAAGTTTCCTAGATCTAAGTGTGTAATCATTAAGCTAACTATAAGAAAAAGTTGTGTTGAAATAATAAACATAAAAAAATAAAAAGAAAAGGTTGGGAAAATTATGGTTTTGGGGCTCGTGGGGATAATGTGGAACCTGCTAACGCTAAACCTAATGACCTGAGACTCTAATTAAATTTTTCCTCGGATCCCTGGCGCACCTTCTTCCAATTACATCCGTATTATTTGCATCTGGTAACTATGGCCACGTTTCTATACATCTGAAATTTATGGCAGCCGTTTGATTTATGGGTTTCTGACTATCCTATATATGTCTAACCTAATTGAACGCTAACTGCGAACTTTTATTGGCAATAAAAACATCAATAAATCTGCATATAAGTCTGCAGTGGATTATCATAAGGATATACGCAGCTGTAACTAGAAAATCTAGAAGTCATGTGAGACTTTGTGATAATAGTTGGGCCCGTTCTCTACTTCTAGAAATTGATTTCTCAATAATAATAATAACAGAGATTAATAAAACGTACAAACTATCAACTGGTTAATGGTCAATCGTATATATTGATTACTTTGATTAGTTAAGTAAAATCTTATGCGTCTACCAAGCCAATTAATAATCGATTTCATGAATTTAGCTTAACCTTAAGCTATTGGCAGTGATTGTTGTAGTTATGTTGCATGTTTGCATGTAAGATATGCTTAATAATGGGAGGCAAGGTTCCACATTAACCTGACAAAACTGCTCGTAAATTTCAGTGATCATATAGGTCTCTCTGTTCCTAACCTAAGTTGGTCTAGGGGTGTATGTGTGTGTGTTTTGTGGGACGTTTAACAAGTTGGACAGCATCACAGTGTACAGCCATTAATTTCACATACGATTATCCGCACTAAACGGAGTTATATAACAGTTTATGTTTATCTTCCCCTAAAATTAATCAACAAAACCCTAGGATCTTCTCCTAGACAGGTGATATGGCCTGACCGAACTTCCTGGCCCGCTGGCCAAAGCCCTTGCTCCCGTCCGGACCCATGGGAGTGCGCACCAGGCTCTCGGCCGCCCGCTGGGCGAAGGATCCCGATCGGGAGCGGGGTGAACCGTCGAGGAAGCTGCCCGTCCGAGATCTGGGCTGTCCATCGTACACATCGGCTCCTCCTCCGTGCTTGTAGTTGCTCAGGAAGCTTCCGGTGCGTGAGCGAGGAGAACCTTCGAACTCCGAGCCAAAGGAATAGCGACGATCGTAGCCCGAGTCCGTGGAGATGCGCCTGCCACCGATGTACTGGGCATTGTCGTAGGCCGCCAGCTTGTTGCTCAGCTGCTGGAAGTTATTGGAGTACCTGCGGGGCCACACCTGGTAGCCACCGCCGCCACCGCCCACCATCTGGTCCGTCTGGATGGGCTCCCTCTCAATGTTGAAATCGTTCGAGGGACGACGATAGAAGCCGTTGTTCTCGCTGGCATTCGAGAAGGTCCGCTCGAACTGCATGGATCCGTTGGAGAAGCGACGCTCCTGCTGGTTGCCCTGGTTGCCGGGACAGCTGCCGTTGGAGCACACCGAGGTCTTCCGGAAACTGGTCTCTGCTGGTGTCTGACCAAAGTCGGAAACGCGTCGCGAGCAAGGACAGATCTCCGAGCAGTTGGAATCCCGCCGCTGCGGAGCTCCTGTATCCGTGACCGAGCAGTTACTGGCCCTCCTCGACATGGAGGTATTGCCCTCGGGTGTGTAGTTCTGCTCGGAGCAGTTGGACAGACGCCGCTGCAGATTGCTGATGGGATTACCTCCAGAATTGGAGGCAGCTGCAGCAGCAGACGTAGGAGAGCATTCGGCCAAGGCCGCCGCCGTGTTGGCGGAGATCGTGGACGTGTTGCTGTAACGTCTGGGACCATAGCCGAAAAAACCCGAGGGATCCTGGCCCTGGATGCCTCCGGAACCAATGCTGCCTCGCGGCTGGAAGTGCTGCTGCTGGTGCTGCGGCTGGTAGGGCATGGCGTGGTAGTTGGGCGCCATCTGCTGCTGGTAGTAGCTCGGCTGGAAGTCCGAGTTGTTCCTCTTCAGCTTGAAGCGCAGATCCGGAACGGTCTCGTGCCCGGAGAAGCTGCCGCCGCGGCTCCTCTCGTAGCTGGCGTCGTTGTAGTAGCGATAGTTCTCCACCATGCGGGCCACGGGAGCGGCGATCTGGATGACGGCCGCCTTCTTGCCGGTCTTCTTCTTGGGCGCCACCATCTCGTACACCTGGAAGGGACCACTCAGATGAAGGGCCTCCCGAGCGGACGAGGACTCCAGGTACTCCACCAGGGCGCACTCCTTCTGCTGCAGCTCGGGATACTTGTTCATGAACTGGCGCACATCCACGGGTATGGCCATTCCTGGTTTCAGGATGCGTATGAGGGCTATCTCACCGCATCGGGAGAACAGATCCGAGACCTTTTCAATCGTCAGCTTATCCATGGGCAGGTCACACGCCACGATGGTGCGCGAGGGCATGGTCTCGTCGAAACTGGGCAGCGGATCAATCCTCCGCACCTTGGTGCCCACATCATTGAGCTCGATCTTGCGGGACTTGCGACGCACTGCATCGCCCACTACCTTCCACTCCCGGGTTAGCTGGCGAACTCTCTTGAAGCTGGACACCAACTTGAGGCTCACGAAGCCCTCCTTGTTGCGCCGCACGTGCTTCAGGAGGAAGGCGTCCTTCAGGATGCTCTCGTTGGAGAAGTAGAACTCCACGGCCTCGGTGATCTCGGCGGCAAGCTCCTCGCTGGGAATCAGCGAAGGATCCAGGCTGTCAATCTCGTTGGGTCCCTGGGGACTGGCCAGCTCCCGCTCTGGCTGATGAGGATGATGCTCCAGCTCTTTGGGCTGCTCCTCCTCCTTTTCCTTTTTGAGGGTGAGGAACGAGCGATGCGTCCGCTTGGCCTCCATCACAGGTGAGTTGGCGGGCGCCACAGCTGGCGGCGGCGAGGCATCCAGGCTGAAGTTGGGATGCAGATAGATGTTGTCCATCTGGTGCTTGCGGAACTTCTCCAAGTTGGCCTCGCTCAGCACCGCTGGAGGGGAGTTCTGTCGCTCGTTCAGATCCACCTCGTGCATGATGTGATTGTCCACGGCCAGGGGCTTCAGCTCGTCTCCCTCCTCCGATGACTCCTCGGAGTCGCCTATCGAGGAGCCCATGCCCACGTCCACTAGCTGTTGATCTGTGGGCGACATGGGTGGCGCACTGGGGGATGTATCCTCCGAGGAGCTGCCATTGCTGCTGCCCAGCTGGGAGTCCAGGGACTCCATTTGATGGAGCAGGGCCTGGGCCGATCGCTTGGCATGGAAGCGCAGCAGCTTGGAGGGCAGCGACGAGGAGAGCGGCACCACGGCCTGGGAGCTGCAGCAGGGCAGCTCCTCCTCCTCTTCAGGCTCCACTCTGGGTTTCTCCGTCGCTGGAGGCGATTCCCTTGGCTTCATCACAGGCACAGCGGTGAGTATGGGCTGTAGGATGGGTGTGGGATCCACAGGACTTACTAGGAAGGTGTGACCCTCAGCTCCCGCATGTGGTGCCTTTACCTCGTACACCTCCTGCTTGTGGGTCTGCTCCTGCTTCTGGTCGTTCTCCTGCCCCTGCTCCTGATCCTTGGCGTTGTTCATTTCGGTATTCACAAGCTTAACTCTTATCCAGACGACCTTGGCTGATGCTCTGAGAGGTTTTGGGACACTCCAGCAAAAGCGGCAGCAGTAAAAAAACGAAGAGCGTGGCTCAAGTCTGGGTCTTTGCTCGCGGGGCTTCCCCTCTTTCTTCACTTTCACTTTCAAGTTCAGCTGGTGGGGGAAGAGGAGCGGGAAAAGCTCTCCGCCGCCGCACTTTACCTCGGTTGGGAGTTAGCCAAGAGCTTTGCCTGCATTTGTGTAACCCGAAACGTTCATCGAACGCCGATGTCAGCTGTTCAAATCGTAGTTGCTGCTGCAGTGGCTGTCAGTTTTTAGTTTTTTATGTTTATTTTTTACATATACGAGTAGTAGTTGGTTGTTTGCGTAATTTCGTCTGCAACGTGCTGCGAATTTAATTTCTTTTGGGACGACTTTTTCGTCGCCTTAGTTTTATTTCTTTTTCTAGGCCGCGCTTGACACCGTTTTTGGCAAAAGTTGATAAATAAAATAAGAGTTCAATTAACGATTTCGATGGCGTTTCGTTCGGGTTTTCTGGGTTTTTAAGTATTTGAGTTCAAGTTGCTAATGCTACTTCAGTTGCTGGTGTTGTTGTTGCCCGTTTCCTAACTATTTCCGTAAGGCTTTTTAACTGCCTTTTGCGATGTGAAGAGTAAAAAACACAGAGTAGGGTGAGTTGAACTTTCTGTTCCGAGCACGCGACTGAATTGAGTTCATGCAACGCTGCAACGCGGAGATCGACTGAAATTGCAAATTGATTTGAGGTCGGTTAAATACCCTCTGCTTTCGTTTCCATTTATGCTTTTTTTATATTTATTTTCTGCCTCTTTTTTCGTGTTTACAGGCAGGCGGCCGGCGGCAGCGGCGCCGGCCGAGGCAGCGACAGCCAGCGAGCGTTATTGAGCGGTCCAAGTACGCACGATAATAACAACAAACAGCGCACAGCGCCAATAGCAACAACGCGGGGCAGCGAGCGAGCGGCAGAGAGAGCCAGCGGGCAGCGACGTCGACTGCGACTGCGACAACTTATTGGCAACACACACGAAACTTGTTGCGTTGGCAACAACAACAACAGCAACAACAGCACAGGCAACAGGCAGCAGCAACACCAACAGCAAGCACTAGCCACAGGAGCAACAACAGCAACATAAGAAACAGATAAGAATTACTTTACCTTTACTTAATATATTTATAAATAACTTAATAATGTTTTAGTTCTTAGTAGGTATTACTTCTAAAATATTTGTATACAACTATATACGTTTATACAACTTTTATCATAGATACAAATTTAAGCTGAATTTCAAAATATTTATTCTGTATTTGAAATTGTCCTATTAAAAATCTTTCCAGATAGTATTAGGCATTTTAAAAGACCTCAAAAACCGTTCAATCATTGAATATACATTATTTAATATATATGAATACAAATATCCAGCAATCAATATTAATTCTTGTTAATATTTATTTATATTTATATTTATTCAGTTTTGGTCTTAAATATTTTTTTATATATAAACAAGCTAGCAACTTTATTTGATCCTTATAAATATAGTAATCCCATTTTTCTGATGACAAGCTGTACTTTTTGCTGATGTACTTAACTAACAAGTCACCGAATTCGTACTTGGGAATTTTAAAGCTTTCTTTGTTTATTTTGCATTATTTATCAAAATTTCCATATAAAAAAAATAGAACAAATGTTATTATACTTTGATATTATTTATAAAACCGAAAACAAATTTACTATCATACAAAAAAAATAATGAGGGTGTTCTTTATCACTATCGTTAAATATTTTCTAAACTATTTCCCTGTTATCCGGAAAGAAATAATAACTTAATTTCCCTTTTCTCAAAATCATACAAAATATAATAATAAATTCAGAGTAACCACACCAAGAGCTACAACTCTGCCGACATTTTAATAATTAGCTTAATGCACTTGTGAGCTTGTTAAGCTGTCTGAATGTTTGTTCATTTTTTAATTGTATATCTGTTAGTGTTCTCGTCACACACACATGTGCGAGAGCCACTTCCGATTTGCATTGATCGCCTGAAAATTGGGAAAGTGCTTTTCGTCTAGTGACCTCGTTTGCGAGAAAAAAAACAGCACAACACATTTGCAAATGATCATTGCAATTGAAATCGGAATTGCAATCGCAATTACTGCCAGCCAGCCAGGCAGCAGCGTCCAGGGCGAGCAATTTATCTCCGAGGGGAAACAGGAAGGAAATGGCATTTTAGCAGCGACAACAAATTGCAATTTGAGGGTTACACACTTGACAAACCAGAGACGCTGATCAATCAATTGCCGGTCAGTTCCGCCTTAGAACGGATCGATATTGCACGGAAAGGAGCGATTAATTGGGTAACTTCTTTGGGAAAATTAAAGAAACTCAAAAGACTAATTTAAATGAATATGTTGCTATTAAAAAAAATATAAATGGGCTTAAAGTTATCAAGGTCATCTACTTTTGTTTCTTCTAGAAAGTACATTTGGGATGTTTAATTGATTTTCTGTGCTTCAAGTACCTAAAAAAAATATTTTGACCTTCAGAATAATGTTGTTATTTATTATTATAAGGAATATGGAGCCCAAATAATGCATTTCATTAGTTTAAGTTAGTATTAAGAAGTCGTAGTAATTAAAAATTATTTAAACGAAAAAGATTCTAGGATATAAAAAATATGTTTCTAATAATTTAGAAAGTATTTAAAAGTATTTAAACGAACAATTTTGAATATCTAAAATACAATTCAAATAAAGTAACAAATCAAGTGTATCATTTTAATAGTTTCACTTTTTTTTTTTGCTTGATTCACGCTTTTTAATATTTTAGTTTAAACTATACAATCTGAATATTTATGTTCCAATGAAGCATAATTAGTAAATCTGCAAATAATCACAATCTAAAAAAAATATAAAATACTTTCGTCAGTCAGTCAGTCAAAAATTGTTAAGAATTTCATTTTCAGATTGTACATAAAAAGGCGTTTTTAATTAAGTTTATTATTATAGAATTACAATTTCTTATATACTCGATGGAAGGGATTCTGCATAAATTGCTTGACAACTGCTAAGAGTATACAATTTTCTAAAATTAGCTAAGCTTTTGTTGTCGTTTGTATTCTAGGACTTTCTTAAATCCTCGATGAAGACAAAACTGACATTGGTGTCAAACTGAAGTTTGTGATTAAAGAACCACCGCAATGCCAACATATATTCGCCAGTTGGAAGCGGAAGACCTAATAACTCGTGCCTTAGATAGAATCCTTTTATAATTTGGACGCCCTGGAAGACAATTATAAAAGCTATAGTTTATATTTATTTTTCACCATTTCACTATTAGAACTCACCAAAAGGGGACATGTGCCGTTGAAATTGGTAAATTCCTTAAAAAGACTAAAGATAAGTATCGCGAAGGGGTTATAGTTTCTTTTCAGAAACCGGCAAATATCAACACTGCCTTCCAGGAGCCAAGGCTTATAGCCACTTGCCCTCTTGAACACCTGATAGTGGACTTGAACATCATTGACGGTTTGCACAATTGTTGCGTTCACATTCATTGTCACCCTGTCCCGACTTACGGCCTTGAGCCTATAGCTGTTAAACACAAACCAGGACTTGTTGTAGCTTTTACAGACTAGGTTGGTGAACCTGAACAGGACAGCGTCCTAAGAATTGATTTATTAATTCGTTCTGAAAACCTATTACATGTTAGACTCACATTAAGGTGTATGATAAATGCTCCTAGAAGAACGGATATGAAAATAAACCGCATATTGTGGGCGCTGAAATACAACTAATATGTGGTTCAGAGGATAAATATTATAAATAATATATAAATCAATCATGAATAGCATTTTAATAGTTATTATTATCTATATGCTAGGTTGATCGATTTAATAGATGGTGTGTTGGTGATTTCAATTGTTTAAAATTCCAGTTCTACGATGAGTAATTCAGTTTTAAAAATAGTATTAGTATTTTTCATGTGCTGTAAATCGAGCCATAAAATCCCAAAATAATCTCTTCATTCTGAGTGAAATGGATCCCCCAATCGGACTGTTTACATTGTTGCATTGGCAGTTATCGCATCGGCAATTTGCATGTCAAGTGCAAGTTCAAGTGCAATACTGCATGAAATCAACCGCGTGGGCTGCGTCATTCTCTCGACTTTTGCTTTGCTCTGCTGATTATGTATTGTTGTGCTATTATGTCACCGCCTCTGCTCGTATGCAAATGTGCATTATGGCAAGAATAATCCTTTTAAAAAAAGGGAGGCCTCCTCAGAGTGAGAAGTCTTGCCGTTGCATCAGCCGCCTCGCTTCGCTTTCGCGTTGTTCGTTGGGAAATGTTTACCCAGACTGATAAAATTATACAAGAAAGGAGAACCAGAACAAACGTTTGCAATCCAATTACAAGGTGCTGCTGCTGCCACTCACACGGCGGCCACATGGCGTATACTTGACATAAGGTCAACTGGCCATCAAACGCTCATTAATTTGCCAATTGACGACAAGCATTTCATTCCAAGCCATTTCGCAGTGTTCCCCCTACAATTTGGTTTGCCAACAAGTAAATTATGTTGCTTTGCCGAAAAGAAAAAACATACGTATAAGATAAATGAATAGCGAAAAAGCAGAGATCTTGCAACCTTGCGGTGAGAGACACACTGCCACACAACAATAAGAAATCAAGAGTTTTTATTGTTTATGGACTGGTAGCTCGGAAACAAATACAGCAAACAACTAACAACAAACCGCAAATGGCAAATGATTTATTTAATAAAAATCAAAATTATGATTTGATTTTTTCGGCAGCCTCCAAGAGCCAAGAGCTAAGAGCCCAGAGAGGCGTGTCCCGTTTCGCCAAGATCGATTAATCCAACTCGTTTGATTGCTGGCCCAAAGCTGGAAATAATCCAGGAAGTGGCTACACTTGAGGTAGGTCACAACCGCAGAAACAGAAAAAAGGGAGGGTCTGCGGTGGGGTAGGGAGGCTGCTCGACCAAATTGCCTCTAAAAGCCAATTTTTAAGCCTTATGCTCGCTGCATTGTTGCTCGCCGGCTTTTGTTCACGCACTTATTTGCCTTTATTTAGCGTTTATTTGCTTTTTGCACTTTTTTCCCCGGGCAGAGACGCAGCGTTCAGGGCCATCGATCTGTAGCCAAAGCTATGGCCGATCCGCTTGTGATCGGAGCACATTAGCAATTGTTGTTAGCTGAAGTTTGTCCTTCTGTTGACATTTTGCACGCGTCGCTGTGCTGTTGAGCCTACGCGAAAAATTTCTGCTTCGCCCCAGAGGCTTTTTCGAGTGGGAAGATGACGGAGAGCTGTCAGCACCGATCAGCCGAGATATACACTCGAAATGGAGTATTTTGAGGGCTTTCCTCATTTTTTTACTTGCGCATAATTGCATTTTGAATAAATATTCAGTGGTTTTTTGGTGATTTTAATCACGTTGCCAGGAATCAGTTTTTCAGCTCATTAGTTTGCATGACTGACAATCGGCAATCAGTTTCCTCAGCAGCTATTTTATGCCTTAACTTTAATTCCTTGTATTGTGCGGCCGTTGATGAGTTATGAGTGCATATCCTGTGTGTCCGGCTAAACGGATTTATGGCTGCCAAATTGTATGGCCGGAAAAGTGGGTCATGAGAATCCACACACACAAACCCTGGCTCCAGCTGGGCATTGCATAATTCAGAACCTTTTATCGGGATGCAGAGACCAGACAGGAAAACAGGTTCAAAGCAAGGGCAGTGCAACCTTCGGTTCGCTTTTTACAGAGTCAAAAAACGGGGTAAAAATACTTGTTTAAGTTCGTTTTAATAACTTTCATGTTTTGTATCATGTTGAATAACATTAAAGTGCTCTATATTTACTACAAAATCAAGGGACAATGGAAAAATATTCCTTAAAATAAAATAAATAACACATATTGACTTCTATATACATTTCTTAGGTTTATAGGAAACCTGAAAGTTCTGAAATGAATTATAATGAAGACGTAGGTTAAGCTTTAAGTAAGAAATTCAAATCAAATGTTCTACAAACCATATTTCAATCCCATTTGGAACAGAAATTTTCTCTCTCTGGTCGTTGCAATCACCACCTGCATCTCCTGGCGGTGGCATCCACTTGAGAGCGGTGCCCGAAACCAGTTCCACGTCAAGTGCCTGCCACGAAACGAGCCCAGGTTTCGGCACTTCATTAAGGAAGCGACCTTGGCAGAGGCTGATGCCAGCACAATTTATTTGTTGGTGCAGGCAGGAAGACATCGTCGCCGCCGGCGACTGGCCCCGCGATTCTGATGTCCATGGCGAGGCTATGGAGATGGCGATGGTGATGGAGATGGAGATGCAACAGGTTGGAGACCGCTCTGTTGACCTCCAGGATTGGCGTTACATATAGCATATTTTTGGTATTCAGCAGCACGCTTTTAATTAAGCCGCCGCCGCATTCGAAATGTAAATCGCAAAGTGCATATGCCTCCTTTCTCGAGCGACAGAATTGGGTTACAAATGTCTTGCGAACCGGAGAACAAGCGGTGCACGTGGAGAAAATTTAAGTCAAGTTTAATTAAATATTAAAAAGTTAAAATTTATGCAAAGAAACAATAAATTCCATATATGGCAAGGTATTGAAATTTAGTCAGAAGCTTGCAGCACAGGGAAAGAGCCATTTTGGATTTTAAAAATCATAATATTCTTGATCAGCATCATTAGCCGAGTCAATCTGACAAGGAAAAAATATGGTACATATTATCAACATTTTTATTAGGGGTTACATCGTTAACATTGCAAAAAATCCAAAGTAATTTGAAATTTGTTAAATTTAAAAACCAAAGTGCTGAAAAAAGGAAAAATTTCCGAATTCAATTGTAGTTTTTGGCTTACTTATTATTCATTTTAAATTTGGCCACTGATCCAATTAAACGCAATTTCAACTTCCCGAATTTAGCCTCTTGTTTTTTTCAACTATTCTAACTATTTTAAGTTATTAAGTTATTTACTGCTCCATTGGGTAACACTAAATGTTAAAAAAAAAATAAATAAAAGTTAAGTTTAACTTTAAATAGGAAACGAATCTTTTATTGAATTTTAATTTGATGCTGCAAAATGCTTGTCAATTGTTGCTTGGAAAATGTTGCTTGGAAAATGTTGGTACCTTTCAACATATCGATGTTGCAGATATGCAACATATATCAACTATAGCAGCTTTGTTGACAAACAACTCCCGTTCGAAGGTACCAAAGGATAGGGCTAAATCGTCTTGCCCTTTTACAAAAGAATTCAGTCATATTTTACTATTATACATATATTAATCCGGATCTTGCTATATTATTCACTTGACATTATTAAATTGCCGCTTTAAAAGCTTAAACTGATCAACAAATTGTAGGTGACACACACAATTTTTTATTGTGTGTGCACTGGGGCTGGGCCTCGCACTTTTCGCAAAAAAATCCGCAATCCACAATCCGCCCGAATTGTGCAATTAAAATCGCTAGCGTTTTGCGAGCTGTGGGTCTCTGGTTTTACTTTTGTAAACTTTTTGTTTGTCTTTCATTTTATATTTTTTGGTGCGTGCAACGCATTGGGGCAACGCCTGTCTCCGTGTGGGTTGGTCTCCGGGTCCCCGGTTTCTGGGTCTTTGGTATGTGCAAAATGTAATGGCCATAATAATGAAAAGACCGACACAACGTTTATGGCCTGCAAGTTTGTTTCCAGCCAATTGAGTCGAAGAAAAATAACATAAACTTTAATCCGAAGGGAGCTGGGATCGTAGAACAATTCTAGCAATTTGCAGCATGCAAGTTACCGTTGTGGAAAATGCCATAAATTTCCGACAACAGCTCAATTAATTGTCCGGGGAGCCATTAAAGTTCCCACAGTTACAGCAAAAACGGAAGTGTATTTACCTGAGAGTGTTGGCTAAAAAGCAATCGATCGCTGATAACTTAATGCTGGTTATGAACTGCTCATAAGTACGGATAATTGGAAGTTTAGCAGCCGTATCTTTCGGCTATCATAAACTGCGAATCGAACTCGAACTCCGGTTGCGTGACTCAGGCAGAAAATGCAATTTCCAGCGATCAATCTGCATGCTCAGGCATAGAATACAAATGCGAGAGATATATATATTCATATGGGTATGAACTATGTGTGACGGCCTTCAGAAATGGCAAACAAACGCGACATTAAATTATGCGCCTAGGCCTATTATTTTATGCAATTGATAAATTGACAACGACCGAGGTCCGCTCACTTTTGTGTGTTTTTCAGTGAAAATCCGCTCACATGCGTGCCGAGTTTCTTGCCCCGCCTACCAGGTGCCCAGGCACCCAGATACCCATATGCCATATCCACATACCACATATACCATATATACATGAAACCGTATAGCATATAGCATCGGCAACTTTCATATCGAGTTGAACTTTTCGTTGTTTGTCATTCGTTTTCAATGTCAAGGTTGTGGCGGCCGCTGAAATGCATTTATTGACTTTCAATTAGCCGCAGTTGCGCGGCGCATCCTTGTCTAAATGAAGCTGTCTCTGCTGCATTCGCTTAGGCAAATTAGCAGATAATTATGTTGTGTTGGCGGTGAAATGCAGCCACTGGGGATAGCTAGAAACGAGCAACACACAGTTCCGAAGGCAACGCACTTGTCGATCTATCTGTAAATGCACATATATCGCTGCAATTGACAAATTGCCTGCGATATTCAAATTTGTCTCGGCAAAGAATGGGATACAGAGTTTCTGCCAAGGCTGTGCCAGTTAGGCATAAATCATTTAACCCCAAGGCATGCTGGACATATTGAACATGTTAAAAGGCGTTTGCCTTTTATATATTTCGCTTTTATCGGCCATTAGAGATCGTGTTAGTCATATGCTGGAGCTAGAATCTAGGCCTCACTTCCTCGGGGAATTGCTGGAATCTCTCCCAAGCCGAGTGATTCACTTACCTTAGATCGTGTAAAGTTTGCCTCGATTTGGTCACGCCAGCAGCATCATCATCATCATCATCATCGTCGTCGTCAGTCGAATGGCCTCAGATGTCGCGAGCTTTTTGGCGTGATTTCGAGTCGTCAACCTTGGCCTTAGAACAGGCGGCTACAATCGCTTGTTACAGCCGCCTGATGTTTGTAGCTGCCTGCACATGCAACAATCGGCTAACGGCAGTTAAGCTATAGTCTCGACTCCCAGCTGACATTGTGCGGGGCTAAAAATAAACCTATAGCTAGAATACAGCCACCGTTAGGCCCGTCCCCGTCTGGGGCGTCGGTTAGATTAATTGCACATTGATTAGAGGCACAACAATTGCAATGTCGAGAGCGAGCGGAAATAAACTCAAAGAGAGAGATACGGTGCGGCTGAAAACGCGGCCGAGTCGCGTGCAAATCGCATGCAAAACGCCTGAAAACCGCTCTCCGGCAGGCGGAAGCCAAGCCGCAGATACATTTCATAGATACAATGCGATTTTGGATTTTTTACTTGTTTTGCTTTTATTTTTGAGGACCAGGCTTTGTAGTTTTTTGGGGGTGAGTTCAATAAATACTTACGGGCTAGGCAAACATTTGTGTAACACAATCTTTAGTTAGCAACTAATACAACTTATCGAACAGGAGGCGGTGGCGGGGGCTTCGGTGTGGGCGGGGGCTTGGCAGTGGCAGTAGCCCGCCTGCTAGGCACACGAGCAGCAGCCGCCGCCATAGGAATAAATACTACAACTTCAGCTGGCGCTTCTCCATCTTGCGCTCCCTCTGCAGCAGGAACTCGCGCCGCAGCTCGCTCGATCTCATCTCCAGGATGCAGTTCAGCTTATTGTTAATCTGGTCCGCCGTGTGGGTGTTCGTGTCGAAGTCGTAGTGCTTAAAGCGAATATTGCTGCTCGAGAAGAAGCCGGACGTGTGACCTAAATTGCTCGGCGAGTGAGCGATGCCGGCACTGGAAGAGCCCGTGTTTAGGGTGGTCACGCTGGCATTGATCGGCGCCGAAGTACAGCCGGTGGAAAAGGAAGGCGACGAGGAGTTGGACTTTAGCCAGATGCGTAGTAGAGCCTTTAGTTGGCGGCGCTCCACGATCTCGCAGTGGGCTACCAGATCGATGGACGTGGAAAAGGCCTTCTTTTGCTTCCAGAACATGGAGTTCTTGTAATGATCGATCTCTATTCTCTCGCCGGAGATGCCCAGGATCACGCCGTATTTGAAGAAGCGCTTGTCGATGATATTTACAGGGAAGGTGCGGTGCATGGGTGCCTCCAACATGTCGTTGTGGTTCAGCAGGCGCTTTTCGTACTCTTTTACATTGTCGCTTGGGCTGTCGTCTCCTGCTCCTGCTGCTGCTTCTCCTCCCCCACCTGCTGCTCCTCCGCCTGCACCTCCCGGATCGGTTGTCCCTCCATTCAGATTGATATTTTGCAGAGCCTTTATCGCCGCCTCGGCCAGCGCTGCCTTGTCCTCCTCGGAAGTCATGGATTTGGTACCCAGCTGGCCGTGGTAGTCCACTCTCGTCACCGGGGCTAGCGGGCGACGTTCCGCCAGCGTGAGGTGAGAGAAACCGAACTTGGAGCAGGGCTCGCGATTGTCCAGCGGAGGAAAATCCTCCATGTCGTCGTTGTCCTCTGTCATGTACAGGGCGTAGTGCTGCAGGGACTTCAAAGGAACATCCGGGTACTGGAGAGAGGTCTTGTAGCACACGAACCCAATCACCTCCTGGATTTTGGCAGTGGCTAGGACGCAGATCTTCAGCGGATAGTTGCGATCCGGCTCGGGAAGCATGTTCAGATACACGTTAATTCGCTTCGTCTGCATGCCTACCTGCGAGGTGCCGTCGAAGCGGGCGAAGTCGATGAAGCGATTCTGCGTCTGCTTTGGACTCTTGGCTAGCTGCTCGGTAAGCTGGCTCTGGATTCCGCCGTCCGACAGTTCATCCTCGTTGCTCTTGCCTGACTTCTTAGCATGCTGTGACTGTGGGGCAGGGGGCACCTCCTTGCGCTTGAAGAAGTCCTCGCTTTCGGGTGGCTGCACCTGTTCTTGGTAGTTGATGCTCTTGATCCGCGCCGCCCTGCGCTTGGCGATGTCCAGCTTCTCCAGCTTCTGGGCAGTGTTGGAGCGAAAGCGATGGGCGCCCACCTCGGGGTACATCTGGATGTCGAAGGAGTGCGTGGACTGGTCCTCCTCGTCGTCGCTGAGGTCCAAGCCCGGGTAGCATATAAAGTCCACTTCCTGGAACGGCGTATCCGCCTGCCGGATGTTCCGCTGTTCCAACGTCGCCGTCGCCGGGCCGCCATCGCCGGGCGGTGGCTTCTGTGGCCGCCTGTGGCCGTGATCCCCAGCTCCGGAATTCCCGTATTTGCGTAAATAGTGCTTTGGCATGTCGTCGCTCAGCATCACAGTCTCGCACATGCCTGTGTCGTCCGTGGAGATGAACGAGTTCCGGATGTGGGAGAGCAGCCAATGCTGGTTGGAGTAGGTGGCCATGGCGGTAAACAAACGAACTTTTCCACTATTATTTCTATTTTATTTATTTTTATTGTTACTAGAAGGCAATACATCGATGTTTATTTAGATGAGCGGATTTAGCATTTCTCAGTGGCTGGCCACACTTAAATCGATTACAAATCAACTTTGCGTTTGATAAATTTCAAATTCCAACTTTAAAATAAAAGTTAGCAATTAATGAAACTTGCATTAAAATTAAACTCCTTAATATATAAAATACATATCGAGAATACCCAATTTAACTATTGTTTTAGCTCCTTAAAATAAAGCTTTCACTTGATTTTAATTTAAATTTGTTTACGTTTAAGCCGAGCGGCTCTTAAAGGCAACAACAAAAATTATAAGGACAAATTTATAATTAATTATATTTATTTTTAAATCAGTTTCCCACCTGTCTTGGTTATTTTGTATTTTCCTTTCCTTTGGTATATTTGTAGTATTTTCCCTCTCAGTGTCTGGGCACTCTAGGCCACCATATGACTTTTTCTAGACGCGAAAAATTACAGAATTACAGAATTAGTTAATCAAAGTGAGTTTTTGGTCTAGAGAAGGAAATATTCCATTAACTCATTGTAGGGTATGAACGCATTGTAGGATCGCATCGATGTGGTAGCCAGCATGGCGGGCATGGAGGTAGAATTCGATGAGACCGTGGCCAATCAGTTCAGCTGCAAGCGCTGCGACCGCGTAAGTCTGCGGCGACGGCCCACTTTGTGCCCGATTAATCCGGTAATTCTCCCTTGCAGACCTTCAAGAGTAAGCGGGACCAGACGCTGCATCGGCAGGAGGTGCACAACCACAACAAGACCACCTACGAGTGCAAGCTGTGCGCCAAGAGCTTCTGCAACTCTGGCAATCTCGATCGGCACATGAAGGTACACAACGATGTCCGGCCCTTCGTGTGTAATATTTGTTCTAAGGCCTTTGCCCAGGCGGTGAACCTCCAGCGTCACTATGCGGTCCACAGTGGCGAGCGGCCGTTCACCTGTAACTTCTGCAACAAGTCCTTCACGCAGCAGAGCAACATGAAGCGCCACAAGATGACACACACCGGCGAAAAGCCGTTCCGGTGCCAGCGCTGCGGCAGGTACTTCTCCCAGCTGGTCAACCTCAAAAAGCACAAGCTGGGCCACCTCAACGCCAAGCCTTACCAGTGTAATTACTGTGAGAAGGGCTTTACCCAGCTGTCCAACTTCAAGCGCCACCTGCAGTCGCACATCAAGGAGGGCGTCGATGTGGACGTGGCCGCCTCTATCCAGGCGGCGGCCGCCCTGGCCAGGGAGCGGCTTGAGGCGGAGCAGAAACCGTGAGTATTTGATAGCGGAGATAATATCCATGCACAAATCAAAAACTAAGCTTGTATCTATAAAATTTTCAGAAGCTTTTTCGAGTGTATGGTGTGTCGGGCCATCTTCGATACGTTCGCCGACTACGAGAAGCACGAGAGCAAGTGCCATGAGGACCACGAACGGGCCCAACTGGAGGTGAACCAGATGTCTCACATGCATCCCGACGACTATTTGCCCATGAAGTTCGCCGTGCCCGATCTGGACACGCATGAGATCATAATTGAGACTACACACTAGAGATCGCAATGATGCTAGGCACGAAACCAGCAACACATAAACACATAAAACAACTCACACCTAAACATACAAATAGCGGCGACTGCGCCTGGAAGATAGATTGTGAAGAATATTGCATTGATTATACATATACTATACCGTATGCAGGCCAACTTAGTTCTCCATTGAAATACAACAATAAATGCAAGAAATATACAGAATATAACCGAGTGAATCGCTCGATAAGCTCTGTTTACGTTCACAATGTTGCGCTGGAGCCGTAAAAGTAAGGCTAACCCGCTGATTTTACGGGCCCAAAAGACACTTTAACTGCTCTGCACCCTTTATTATGAGCGATTTAATGGTCATATGTATGATTTCTGCTGGATTCGTAGTCCCACGCTGCCGGTAATGTCTCGTGCGTATGCCACAAGAGCCTGCCAGTGCGTAAATTGTCACTTTAATGGCCCAGTCTCCGAAGCAGCAGGTGCAGCCGTAAAATAACCTTTCCGGCTTGTCTGGCATACAATCTTGCGTCATTACTGGACCAAATATGTTTGTTAAATAGTCACAGAACCGACTGACTCTTACTCGCTGAAAGGTCAAGGTATGTATGAAGGAGTTCCATTCCCTGAACATTGGCGTAATTTATACATGTGTCCAACTGATTTATCCTGTGTGTGACTCCACTAGGTCGGTCTCTCGGCATTATTTGATTGAAACTAATTAATGGCACGTTCCCTGGCTTGTTTACATGCCAGCAGCCGTCATGGGGCAATAATTGATCGGTGGAGCCCTTGTTATCAGGCCGTGTCCTTGCGGTTTCTCCTCCAGTCGTTGGTTTTTTGCTGCTGCTGCAGCGGCACTAAATCAAACTATTTATACATCTTCCCATTACGGACTTCCCGTTCCGCTCTCTCGAGGAAATAATATTTCATGCTCATGCCCGTCGTCGCCCTACCACATCCTTCTTCCCTTCTGTTCGTGTGTTTATGTGTGCGTTCAATTGGCATTCAGTTGCTTAAATGGTCAGTGCCTGTGGCCTAGCCTCGGACTAATAGGTCCCCATTTATTTGGCTGCCCAATGTCATTTGTTATAAATTTATTATGGTAACTGCCCTGGCCTTGATCTCGGCTCATAAGTTTGCACGGAAAATAAATATTAAAGGGAATTGCAAAAGAGGTTTGTTTTAAATTCAAGTCAAAGTAATGGTTATTTAATTAGGGTGATTGTTTTTAGAACATTATAGAATGTCTTTCCTACTCTTTAATTTATTCTATTAGGATTTCTAGGTTTAAAACATAGCTTTATAGGACCTAAGTAAAACTATAAATACCATCAATATTCAAGATACCAAATTCAATTAATTAAAAGCCGCTTACGATGTACAAAGTCCCATGGGTAAAATATTGAAAGTTATAGTGACTGTATCAATGTTTCTGTTCCATTGCTCAAAAGCCAGCTGCAGATTTGCTGCGTGTTTTTAAATGAAATCAATAAATGGGGCTATGATCCCCTCCCACTTGCCCTGCTTTTGCCGAAAAATTGTATGTACTTTTCGCTTGTGTTTGTGGAAGTGCGATTTTTTATACAGACCAAATATTTGCACACCGAGATTGTGTGGCAATAACGGTTGGTTTCCCCTTTTCCGTCTTCATTGGCTATTGTTTGCTCAGCGCAGTGCACAGCATGCAAATAATCACACTGCCCGAATGCACAAACATTTAGAGGGGGCGTGTCGCAGCCCATGCCTGACGTCATTGTGTTCGAGGCTTGGGTAATGAGTTTCCCTTTTATTTAACCAAACAGTTGAGTTGACAAAAGCAAACAGACCGTACACAACGGCAGCATCATCAGTTTTTCGCAGGCAGTTGAGTCATTAAGCCAAGCGCCTGGGGTTAGGCAACATATTTTTTCGGTGAATCCCCATCCCTGTATATCGTTGAAAATCTGGAAACTGAGAACTGTTGCCGGCACTTTAAACGCCAATTTCCATTTGTGATATTTTTGCGAGGCTAAGACCACCCGCATGTCCTAAATTGATTTGGCAAATGTTCCCGAGCCAGAGGCGTCATCATCATTATCATTATCAGCTCCGGGTTTTGGGCTTCTTGTCGTTTCTGGCTAACAAGTACAAGCCGCAGAATGTTAGCCAAGTCAACGCCAGTAGCTGGTAAAAGCCACCACAGAGAAAGATGGCGAACAAGGCAGCGCCATTGCTTTTCATGTTGCTCCTGTGCTGCTGCTGATGATGCTTCTGCGGTGCGTTGCTGCTGCTGTTGCTAGTCCTAGTGCTACACAGAAGCGAAATAATGTAAATTTCAAATGAAAATTTAGTTGTCTTTATTTATACCCTTGCAGCGATGAAGTCTTTTCTGATCCTATAAACCATATATATTCTTGATCAGAATCAAGAGCAGAGTCGATCTGACATGGCAGCTAAACAAGAAAACATTGGACCCATTTCATTGGGTTAAATAATAATTAATAATAATAATCAAAATTTTACAAAAAGAAATTAAAGAACATTTTTTTAAATATTAAATTCAATTTGCTGATTTGTTTACCTAATTAAAACCAGCACATAACAGATTATCCGAATTCAAAAATAAATGCACTTCGGTTTAGTTATAATCCATATTTATGATCCAATTGCAAACTGCAAGGGTATACAAACATCGTTCTGCCAAAGTCAGCTTTATTTCTTGATATTGTTATATTTTAGTGACACTTTTGATGAGGCAAATGTTTGTTTAATAGAAAATGACATCATTTTGGAATTAAGTACTGCCTCTTGATATAAATTTGGTTTCTGTTGTGGTTGGTAATGCAATGCATCTTCTTCCGTTGCGTTTGTACAAGGCCAGACATATAATTTATTTATTGTTCTGTTCTTGATTTACCGCACACATCCATCCAATAATTCCCCTTTTACCAGCTCCACTCATGCATGGTTTAAGACTGTGTTTCTGCCAGTGCACTGCGGCTGGGTCCTGGCTTCGCTGGCCGCACATTATGGCCACCAAGTGGCTGGCTGACGGGAATGTCAGCGGCAGGAACCGGAGAATCGCATACGTGTCGCTGGCGGAAAGGCAACTGCAACCGCGTAATTGAGTTTTACATGTCCAGCGAGGCTGCCAATTGGGTTTGCACCCGCTTTCTCTGGCTGCTATCGGGTTACGTTGGTTACGGGTTGCCGGTTTACGGGTTACTGGCTACTGGTTACTGGTTAGTAGTTATTGGTTACTGGTTTCTGGCTACTGTTTACTGGTCCCCATTGAACGTGCCATAATTAGACATATGGCTGGCGGGCAATTGAATTTTATGGCTGCAAAAACAGGACCGAACGGGCTCCGCTTGATTGTTCGGTGGAAATAAACGGATTTCAATGGCCAGAAATATATCCAAATGAAGTCATTGACCATTGTTATACTACATAGTTATGTGTAGTGTGTCTTTGGCCTGGTTTTCGTTTTATTTTGTTTTGTTTTGCCCCTGGTATTTTCCGTATGCCACTCACAGCGGATGTTTTCGGCTGGCGAAACGTGACACTCACAGGCATCGGGGCCGCCTGCCGTCTGTGTGGCTGCGTGCGGCTCACGCCCACAGAGATGGGCAATAGAAATGGTTAACACACACATGTGCACGGCGGTTGTCAAACACGCAAGCCGCTTAAACTAACGCCTCTCGTTTGGGCGTATGTGCGTGTCGGCTGCTTTTCGGCCAGGTTAATTTGGGAAATGTGCAAGGCACCCGACGGCCAGGGCTAGCTGATAGCAATAGGCGTGCAGGTATTCAGGGGCTACACTAAGGAAAACCCTTGATTGTATTTGTATTCTAAACAATGGAGGATTTAGTAATCTTTTTTATATATAACGGATAATTGATTAAATATAGTATAGTGAGGATTATTCACACCCTTATCCAAGCTAAAAGCATGCTTAATCTTGTATATATAAAAGTGACTGGGTTATGGCGAACATATCCTTTAATAAAGCCTCTAAAGCTTAAATAAATATATTAATAATATAAATATTGTTTCATAGGGAATACAAAAGCACATGAAATAATAATGGAGGTTCGCTTAATTTCTATTTATAGAAACTGTAGACTGTAAACAAATTGTACATTTATGAAAGTTTTGCATATGGAAAGAGCACACATAACTTTCACAGAAAGTTTGTGTCAATTTGCTTACCTGTCCCACTTGGACTTAAGGCATAAATCATGAATAGTGGGTGACTTGTTTAAATTTCCTCAGCTTTCATTAAACTTTTGTTAAACAGATGAGTCCACATGTCGTATGCGTAATATTAACTTTTAGTTTCTAGGCAGGATATTGGAATGCACATGAAAAATAAAGTGGTTGATAATTTCTCGCTTAAAATTATTAGTATTATGTTTATATTTATTATTTATAAAGAAAACATTACCTAATTTTGATAGATTTTTGTCCAGTCTGGTATCTCTCTGTGTGAGGCATAATTTTCGGTTAGGATCCCCCAACGGGCTTAACTCTGCTCCAGCACTCTGGGGCATTATAATTGCCATGAGTTAGCATTTTGGGAGTCGTCCCAGCCGGAGGGAATTGGAATTAGAATTGGCCATGACTTCGTTTTGCCAACGACTGCCGGCTGGCTGTTTAAACAATCGGCAGATGGCGTGAAATAAAGTCTGCTTGTGTTGACACTGATGCAATGCGACTACTTCTGGAAATGATTGCTCATCACAGGCGTTGGGCTTCCGCCGGCTCTTAACGATGTTAACCATTTTATTGTCGTGCCCATTTTGGCCGCAGACAAAGAGAAAAGTGGAAAGTGGAAATGCTGTACGTGCTCAAACAATGACCACAATTCACGCCTGGAAAATGGAAATTTATGTGCGTTTAAACAGGCGTATCCTGGCTTCCTCACATCCCAGGATAACCAGATAATCGGAGTCGGAGTTTCCCGAGTGCCCCGTGGCCCTATTGAGTGCAAATTGAAGCCAAGCGTGAACTGTGCCCTCAAGCAGCCCGTGTTCGAGGTCCAATGCAAATGCAAATGACCCGTGGGCGGAACTTCGGCTGGGCCTGCATAAATTAGGTCAGCAGCAGTTATTAAATGCATTTTATTCATAAGCTTTAAGCCCCGAACACGCGCTTCCCGTCGGTGGCAACAGACAAATTAAATTCCCGCCTGTCGAGGATGTCCCTCGACTGACTGCCTTTGCATATCAAAGCAATGCCGGAGCAGTCGGACCAGTCGGATAGCCGGACATCGGACTGCTCTCTGGCCATAAATATTTGATGAGCTACTGCATTCCTCTCTACTGCTCTGAGTCCTGGCCATTCCAAGTATAAAATACCTGCGACAGTCGGAGTCGGAGAGCAGGGATAAGTCTGCAATTGTGTAATAGATTAGCATGCAGGCACTTTACCATGTCGCAGCTCGGCTGCTGGCTTTATTTATAGCCACTCCAGGGATTTCAGGGTGGCTCAAAGGACTCGGGTTTCCATGGCTAAATGGTTGTTTGTGATGTGCATTTATGTTGTTTGGAAAGTGAGACAGTAATAAAATTTTAATGGTATCAATTGGGAGCAAAAAGGTGTCCTTATACCTGAAATACATAAGTGATTTGCCTATCTTTTCGGCTCTTCTTCACACATGATATTTATTATTGAAATTTTACTTTTACAAGCTTGAAACTTTTTTATTATTATTATTTTATAAATATTTGAGTGTACCCTTTTAAGGTGGTCCACACTTTTGGTCACAGCTAATTGCCTGTCAGAATCAGTAGCCGGATCTTGCACTTTTACCAGCTATAAGTCCTGCTGGCAATTTATTTTGATTGCAGCAGCAATTAACTTGACTTGTGTCACATCCTTTCTGCGAGTGCTTTTGTGGGCATGGATTATAAAGTTGCCACCCATTATCCGCTTTGTTCATCGGATGCACAAGCTGTTTGCCATTTTGATTGGAAGTTGTTGCATGTTGCAGCCGCAAGACTTTATTACGTATACGCCACATGGGCGCAGCTGTGCAAAGAGAAAGAGGAGAAAGCATTAAACTAAACTGGGTGTGCAAGAAGGTAGTATAAAAAAACGAAACCAACTATTTATGATGCATAGTACCCCGTCGGGTAGTTGCATTCCATTTCTATTATGCTCCTGCCAAGAACTCTACCAAGCTATTGCTTTGAAAATATTGATTAGCTGCGAGGGGGCTCTCTTTGAGCAGAATTTTCTATTGATTTGAATTTAAAATGAAGGCCACATCAAAATTTAATATAAATTCAAATATGAGCAGCAGCCTGAAGTGGAGCAGCAGCAGCAGCAGCAGCCAGTCAGGCCATCCACATCTTCCACCCTCGTGACTCTGCTTTTATTTCGATGCAAATAAAACGGAGAGTCGAACACCGAAAACCGAAATTACAAACACTCGACCAGGGTCGACTCTAATTAGAAACGAGTTTACGGCGTATTAATGTCTCATTAAATATTTCATTTGATTTGCCTTTGCTGGCGCGCTGTTATTAAAATTCAATTTCGAGTGTTTACATTCTATTTCTGTTTTGTCAGAGTTTGCATAAATTTGCCGTTGGCCCGGGGCTTTTCCAATGACAAAGAGCAGACTTTGTGCGGGGATAATTTTAAATAAATAAATTTGTTTTCGGCCATTAAGGGAAAGGAGTCCGTCCGACCCGGCGCACATGAGTCCGTGAGCTCCGGCTCAAGCTTAGGCCAAGATTTATGGCCTAAGCCGATGGCGCAGCATGTGGATGTGGAGCCGACATCTCTAGGAGACGCTCTAGGTAAGCCCACGAATATTTCAATTTCGCTGCCGCACTTTTAATATCCAGGCGGAAATTGCAGACACTTTGTGCTCAATCCCTCATGTAACCCAAAAAAAGCGTAACTCGGTGATTGCCGCAAATATTTTACGGCTGTCTAAAAGCGGGGAGGATTCATTGTCAGCTGCCGTTGATGTGGAACTAAATGCGCGTCGTTTAGGGCGGAAGACCAAGGGGAAACCCCCAAAAACCCACGGAAAGCCCGGAAAAGAGGATATGCTGAGGGGCAGCGGCAGCAAGTCAGACATGCGAGTCCATTTGGCTGAGAGACAGAAAGCTTTTCACAATTTTCGCACACGATTTGTAAATGAAAATGGAGCAACCCGCCTCGCTACCCTTGTATTGTGTGTGTTTGCGTGCGGTTGGGGCTGGAAAATCTCTGGGGATTTGCACATCAAACATTTTCATCGATGGAAATTCTGTTTGTCATTTTTGATGGCCAACAATATGCTTGGCTAAATCCCCGCCAGCCAGAGGGCCACTTCAGCGATGACGCCAGCGCGTTTCCACTCGTTTATCATCCTGTGGAATTTCCTGATTCCAGATTCCTGACCAACCCGACCGACTGGCTGACTAAGTGACCGACTCACTGAACATGAAAACTGGGCCTGATCAAAGTTAATCACTTGTGTGGAAACTAGATGGCTGGATTTGATTCGATTTTGATTGCCTGTCGCCGGTTAATGAAGTTGGGGAATAGATGCCAAACTGTCGGGTTCCGCCTTTAAATTTAAGGCACTGGCAAAATCAACAAATTTAATAGATAATATTCACGTGGAGATAGTATTTGATTCTTTGATATCTTTAAAGTTTTTATTTATCATAGTTTTTATATGAAAGAGAAACAGAGAGTGAGCAATTGTATTGTTTATTTATATTTTCTGCGGTTTTGTACGCTTATGCTCATAGGTTTTCTGTTAATTCCATCCACTTTCTAGCAAAAAAAGAGAAATATTTTAATCTCCAAATATTCTTTTCAGTGCTTTGAAAGTTCCTAAAGGGCTTTGCATATTCTAATAGCTGGGAAATTATTCTCTCGACAGTTGCAGAACTCTTCTCGAAACTTGAAGAGAAAGCAAAATAAAGCGGGAAACAACAACAGAAATCATCAAACAAACAAAAAATCTGCAACAAATTTCGCAAATTAAAAGTTGGATGAGGAAAAAGAGAAGGGTATGGTGTGTGCGAGTGAGAGACAGGAGGAAAGTGGGTCATGCCAAGTAAAGAGAAAGAGAGACTCCCCGGAGAAATGCTACTGCTCCCCTCGCCGACATGGATTTATTTTTACTCCACGCCCCCTTGCCGCATGTCTCTTCCCTCGCATTTTCATTGCATTTTCATTTTAATGCCACTCGACAATGAGTTTTCCCACTCGGAGCTTTCCGGGAAATGGCCCTAATAAGAGTAATTACTGACACTTAGTCCGACCATTGTTTGCAAATTTAATTAGCGATTTTTCATTAATCATTGCGGTTCGTCGGCTGCATTAAGGGATCAGTCGAGCGGATGGTTTATTGATTGGCGTTTAATTTATTTCTTTTTCCCCAGGTGATGCCGGGGGATGCCAGTCCGCGATTCAGTCAGTCCATCAAACCGATGCAGCCAGCATCTTAACAACTTAATTATATTCTTTCCATTGTTCGGCATAAAGTTGCCAACAGTTTTCCCACAAACACACTCCCGCCCTGCGGTTGCTGAGTGACCAATAAGTTTCTCCTCTCTCAACATTTTCCTTTGTTACGCCGGACAAATTTCCTTGTCAAAAGCAGCAAAACTTTCGCAACAAAATGGGTGGGAGGAAGACATCGGCGAAGAGGAACTTCTTATCTATTGATAATAACACAATGTGACGCACTGTACACTGAACATCCTGCCGTTGCATATTTCAGGTGGAGTGGAGTCGCTGGAAAAAGACACACTGTGTGTATTTATTGTGGAAACACAACATAATTCAATGTAAGCAGGCAAGCGAGAAAGTCGAGCATCGGAGGGATGTGGCCGTTCCCAGAGCCATTTCGTATCCATGCACGAGCAGCTCCTCCGTATTCCGCCCCAAGAATTCAACATTCAGCAGCGGGGGAGCCCGAGGAGCAGCTGCTGGCCCGACGACAATGGGCCATTGCAAAGTCAATGCCATCGTCCGGAAGTTGGCATTCGCCTCTGCTCACATGTCCTTTTACAGGGTATCACTATTCTGGCCCCAGGCTTGCCCCGGAACGCTTTATATCCTGCCAAATATCCGCTTTGTTCCATAGACTGCGAGGGCTATTATCTATCTGGCTTTTTCACAAGTTTTTGCATTCTATAATGGCCTGAAAGTTTTTATGACGTATACGGGCGCAGCTGCTGAAGTAGAGAAAAATCATTACAGAAGTTGTGGGAAAATGAAATATGATGCGCACCAGTTGGACTCAAGTGAAACGCTTTCTTTGAGTAGGATTGTTTTTTATGGGTATTTGGTAAATAATAATAATAATTATTATTTTCAAAATCGCATCATAAATTCTCTTTGAAGGGTATTTTGTGTAAACTACAATTCCAGCAACCTGCCACTGCTATCTAGTCTTTCTCCCTCTCAGTTGACTGACTCCTGGCTTGGCAGCTGATGGAGAGCCGGGACCAGGGACAGACGTCGAATGGCAAACACTTTGTCAAAAGTGCAGGGCGCATAAATCAAACTGCAGGCCAATGAGTGGACCGGGGCCAGTCCAGCATCTCATCATAGCACCCCCAACGCCAACCTCACACTGGATTTGAATTGCTGAGCAGCTTTCGAATGGCATTCCAGTGGTTTAGTGGCCTGTGGTTAACCCATTAAGATTCAGGGATTCAGGGACTTAAAGCTGCCTTTCACCTATAAATCACGAAGTGTTTCCTAAAGTTCTGGCCAGTTGCCCAATGAAACCCCGCCGGGATCCTCGCCCCATTTCAATTAGTTCTATGACTCTTTCCGAAATAAAAACGATGAAAACACGGGAAACTCGTTTACCTTGGCACAGTGAGTGTTGCAAGTTTTTCGATTTCATAAATCTCTGCGGGCCCTAGATGTGGCAGGGAGTTGGCCAACGTTAGATGACTTGCTCTTTTTTTGAAAAACGAGGCGCCACCGAACTTTTTTTCTCGTTGGAAACATCAGCTGCACAAACAAAAGGGGAAGGTGGGCAGAGAGGGAGAGAGGGAGAGCGGAAGCGCCACACATGCATTTAAAGGACACCAAAAAGGATGTCTCTCGTCAAAACTCCACCCTCACACACGCGGGCTTTGCACTTGTATTAATTTTGCACTTCACTGGCATAATTGTTTGATGGACAGGCAGGGAATTGGTTCCGGGAAATGGAAAACGGAAAACGGAATGCGGTATGCGGGAAATAATGCAAGCTGGTTAAGTACTAAATTAGCAGCTGCCAACTGCCAGCAGTTTTCCAACTCGAATTGCGTCGCGCTCGAAAACAGTTCGCATTCAAATTCAAATTTCGACGTAAGCCCCAGGAACTCGACTTGACGGCTGATTAGGTTTATTATTCAGCGCTTTCCCGGCTAAAGCCGTTTTAAGCGCCTTCCAGGACCCAAAGGCAGTAACTGGGACTCCCTAATTAGTATGCATGTCACAGCTTGGTAGGGCCGACAGATGTGACGAGGCATTCGATACATATACATTTTTTTGGGGCACAGGAGGAAAACAAACTGAAAGGATATTCGGGCTTTATGATGACACTTTAAAGCAGACAGCGTGCGAGTAGTTCAGGAAACTCGAAACGCGTTTTCCTGCAAATAATTACCCCAGGTAATTACCCATTAAGCCTCCTCCATTTGGTGATTCAATTCAGATTCAGATTTAAGTAGTGCTTAAATATACTGCCAACTATTTATCCCGCTTTTATTTTGCTATTCGAGTGTAATATCCCGTTAACATTGTCACGTTTGCTCGCTGAAATCGAACGTTTAAGACGCGACGGCAAGTCAAACAATGACGCGGCCCACACGGCGTATGTGTAATGTGTTAAAAATGACGGGTCCTCGCGTCTGCTGTCGGGGATTAGTGCCAAGTGGCTTGGGATGGGTCGGGATATGCGGGCGTGTGTCCTTGAAACTAAAGGCCGAACCGAACCGAAACGAAACTGAAACTGAAACTTTTTGGCCTGACATTCGAGTTGCGGGTGTACAAACGGGGCCAAAAGAGCGAAGAGCGAAGAGCAATCTTACTTAACACAAAATATATTGTGGCAGCGCCATTTTCAATGGCTTCGAGGGCTGTTCAAACAGTTTCGTTCGGTGGCTTTTGGCAGAGTGCTCGAACCGATGGCTTAACCCACTCGCACGGCGCTTAGATTAATGTTTGCCTGGCAGACACAAAGGATATTTGATAAATGATCCCTGCCATTATGTGCTCCTCCATCTATCTAGCCGCTCAACATGTGTAAGTACATTTATACGAGCGACAGTGAATGGTTCTCTGTGTTTTTTGGCCAGTAAGTATATAGAGAGATCAGCCTTTAAGTGTTCCTGAAGGGCCTTAAGTCTTCATGCCACTCAATTGGCCTGAAATGGAGATTTTCGGCAACTGACATCTACTTCTGGTGCATTAAAGAGTCAGAGTCTATTGTTTGAGTCCATAATAAACTTTGTTTTATAGTTAAGGTTTAAATTATAATCAATTTGGTTGTTTTCCTAAATTTTCCTTCTTGGAAAGTACTCCAATTCCAATTTGTCTCAAAGAAACTTATATTAAGAAATCCACTTAGAAAAGTGGTCAACAAAGACTCTTGAACTTCACAGGAAAATTGCATGTTGTATTTTGTCATTTCCTGCATTCTTATTCGTGATTTAAATATGAGAATTTGTGGCCTTCGACAAACTTTTATGAAGAACTCTCAATTACAGAAAGCAAGAAGAATGCAATTTAAATGCAGAATTTCCAAGATATGCTCAAAGTTCTTCGAGTGGAATTGTCAAACTCCAATCCCAATCACTTTGTTTTGAGTTGTGTAGGAATTGAGTGGGAGGAAATCCTCCCCCTAAGTGTAGTTCAAAGATATGTATTTGTTTTCATTTTCCGGCCAGCGAACAAACACCCGAAAATTAATTACAATTGCCCGGCGAGTAATTGACATTGGCCCTGGTTGGTTCAGGCAGGTGTCCATGTCCAGGCCTCAGAAGGCATCATGTCCTGGGCCAGCTGGGCGCTGGTCGGTGTCAAAGTGCCTGGCAAAACAAGCGACAGAACAGGACTGGCTAGTTGGGCGGCGGCTGCTCAAGAGGATCCCCTTCAACTGTCAAAACACACAGGGCACAAAACGTCATATTAAAGTAATTAAGTGGCATAACAACTTTGGGGCATGCATGGGACAGGACCTGGACTCTGCTGGGGTTTCCCTGGCAAATTGCCTTATTGACTCATTAGCCCGCTTTTGAGCGCCATTAGCCAGGACATTGCGGGTCCGATGGCCACGAGGAATTTAATAAAAACAGTCCAGTGGGATGGACGTATAAATTTGCATAGTAATGGCTGGGGGAAGATGAGTCCTGCGGAACCCGAGATTGTACGCATAATCTTATCGAATGATTTAATTCTGCGGGTCCCTCCCAGTTTCTGGCGTTGGCAGGCAGCCGGCCTTTTGTGATGCCTATCTTGGCCGGGTCCTGGACCCTACTATATACCCATCCTGGTTATCTGTGCTGGTCACGGGCAAATGAGCAGCAAGGACCTGCCGCCACTAAAGACATCTTCGACTCCAGTGGAGGGCATTTGCCAGGCCAATTACTCCCATTTTGCCATGGCAATCGCTGGATATCCTGACAACAAGCGGGAGAGTACCTTCATCCATATCCCGTTCGAGTGGATTCCACGCGTTCCAATTCAGAGTCACCACTCGAAATAAATCAAATGAGTGTCGAGCGCTCTTCAAAAGAGGCCTCACTTCCGATTTTTTATTAACCATTATTGCATATATTTTTTCAATGGCCAAGAACAGAGAGAAAAACTTATTTCTTGTGCGGAATGCTTAAAATTATATTATCCTGCAATAAATACACTTATTGCATTATAAGTCAGAGCCATGCATTTTTGTCATGTAATATTAATGTGTTGGCCCAGATTGTTTTATGATGTTATTTAAAGGCCTTAACGGCCTGCCTGCTATTAATATTTCCCAGCTGTTGTTTACTGCTCACACAATACCTCCCCTCTTTAATTTATAATGCCGAATTGACCTCAATTAAAGTGCTTTTTATGCATGTCTCCCTTAATCGGCAGGTGAATATTTTTTCGCCAGAATAATCAACCTTTTGAACTTTTTGGCGTATGCAAACAGCTTTGACATCATGTCAAAAGGACGTGGAACTCTGTGGCGCCTTTCCTCGTTGATTGTGCAAAGCCCAGGGCCACTTAGCGAGCGAAATGCTGCAATTCCTCGTTGAATTTTTCACACTGCCAGGATCCGAGACTCCTCCACCTGTAGTTGTTTGCAGGTTGCACAACCGGGCAACTGTAACAAAGCCAGGAGAGTGTCCTGGCAGCTCGTCAGAGGGCTTAGCATTTAAATGGCTACAACAGTTTCAGCCGTTAAAACCGCACTTAACCCTGGGCCAAGTGGGTCCACAGCCGGTTTCATTTGATCGAAATGCTGGCTTTAAAGGTTTCCGCATCAGCATCGAGGAATCGCTTTATGCCTTGGCTTAGTTCCGGGAAAATTGCTGTGGCTAATGGCTATTTATTATCGAATATTTGCGCAACTAATGCTGACCAGGAATTCGGTTTGCTTTGTTGAGCACCAAGTTATGAAGGTTCAATGGGCGGATTATCGAAGGAATCCCTGGGAATGGGCAGAGGGATACCCTCGACAGTATGTCTGCGATTTCCCCACCTGCTGGGTATCAAAATAAAGGAAAAAAAGGTTAGGCAAAGTTTGTTTTTACTTTAATTCAAAGGCCAGCAAAGTCAACAGTTTTTAAAACCGCAAATGGGGAAAGCACGAAAATTTGGCCATGAATGAAGGCCATAAAAAGGCCAAGAGAAGTCGCCCGGAGAGTATCAATAAAGGCCGTGTAAGCCGCCAGCCAGAGTAAACGAAGGCGAAAGGTCAATGTAAAAAGTGCCAGGCCACAATAAAAAGAAACAGTCGCCGCAGCCACCAACAAAAAAAATCGCAAAATGGGGAAAACTGAAGAAAAGCTGAAGGCGGCAAAGGCCAACGATGCGTGCACATAAAAAGGCAACGGCAATACGCACAAATATATATTGTAGAATGCCTGTAAATATATATAACTACACAAGTTGCGGGATCTTAATTACATGACTCGACCTGGCAGTACCCTAGGCTGTAGAGCTTAATATATTTGTAAGAGAATTAAACATAAATATTAAGTTTAATTATGCAAGTAACCTACCTCTAGACTCATTTAGGTTTGAATACCTCAAATAATTAAAAATTATATTTATTTAAGCTAATTCACTAGAGACTCAAATTAAGGCTATTTTCGGTAGTTATATTCAAGAGAATCTTTTCGCATCTGTATATTTCGTAATAAATTTACACCAAGTATGGTAAGCCTCTTAAGTTCTTCCGTTTTTGGTCATAAACATGTTTATACTCTCTTTATGACACCTGCAAAAACCGAATATTAAAACTGAAAAATAAATATAAAATCACACTCTATAAATTCAAAGCCTTTCGTGTGAAGGAGCCTGGCAAATGTCTCCCAAACTACCCATAAGTTGTAAAAATATACAAGGTATTCGCAATTTCAGAGACAGCTCGTAAAAGCCGCTGGAAAAAAAGAAAGCGAAAGTATCCGGAAGGATATCGCGACCGCGGCTGGGAATTTGAATACAAACGCACCGCGTCACTCGTAAACTTAAAGCTATTTATTTAATTTTTTAAAGCACGCAATTTACATTAAAGGCTGAGGGGAAACCGCCAGAAGCGTTGAAGCCGTGGGAATAGGGAGACAAAGGAGACATTGTTTTTCCAGGGAATCAATTACATCCTTAGTGCGCCCAAGGAACTCATCTTGCTTTGCAGTATCCCGCTCCCTCTCTCTCCCTCTCTCTGTCTGTATCGACTTGCTCTGGCTGCAAGCGATTTTTTGATTAGCTTCCGCCCACTCAGGGTCCTGGGCTCCGATTCCTTAGAGCTGGGCAGGAAGCCAGCGGGGCAGGGATAATGCATGGCATGCCGAAAAGGAGGAGCAGGTAATAAAATAATAAAAATTCTGTTTTGATTTCGGCCTTCCTTTCTTCTTCCCGGGTTCCCCTGCTTGCCGGCGCAAACCATGTTCCCAATACGATGACGTACACGCATCCAAAAATAGCAACAGCTTGCTTAAAAAAAAAATACAGGCATACCCTGCCACAGGATATGGGCATAAGGATGAATTCAGAAGGCAAAAGTGCGGTTTTATTTTGTGTGAAAATTATATGTGTCTGTGAGCACTGTAAGGGGTATTCTTCTACTTCACTCCCTTAAAAAAGATAAATCTCCTTTGATATTAAGCTAAGAAGCTTAAAAATCCCATTCCATTCTTTACAAAACTCCTGCTAAAAATATATTTATTTAACATTTAACTAACAAGCAATAGATTGATAAAAGTCATAAAAAAACTGCGTGCAGGGTATCTTCCAAGCCCACATAGGATATCCGTACACCTTGTTTTCCTTTGTTTGCAGGATTTTTCGCGTGTTATGGCAACCAGTCGTCGAAATAACAAGGAGCCCATCAAGCAGCATACATGGCCTCAGCTCCTGGCGTCGGCGAAGCCAACGCGATGCCTCCCCATGTCGAACTCCGTATAGTACTTGCCCAAGAAGACATCCCCTAGAATCCACAGGGGTCCGCGAGGCGATGGCAGATCCACGGCAATGAAGGCGGAAAAGCAGATCTTTCGATCCCGAAACACATAATCGTTCCCGTCCAGGAAAAATTGGCGATCTCCCAGGGTAAAGGTGATCCTGGGCAGCTTGGAAACCGTATTGCAGTTCACAAAGAACTGGCCATATGGCGAGGGCTTTCCGCCAATGGACTCGTTGATGAGTATGGCCTGGTCGTAGGGCAATGCCAGGAAGGACGTGCCCGTGTCCACTATCACTTCGCAGCCATCCTGGCACAGTTCCATACCCTTGATGGTGGCCGAGTGCATTTTCACCTGCCAATAGGCTTGATAGCTCACCTTGACGTAGGTGAAGTTGCCGGTGTAGTAGTCCGGATTCGAGCCGCCAAAGAAGATGAAGCCTCCCTCCGATTTACCCTTCCTGTTCAGGTAGACACTGAAAACAGGTGCTTTAAGTAGTTCCTGTTCCATCATCGCATAAAACGGGGGCTTCACCCGCATCATGGAAATGCTCCTGTAGCCCAGACCGAAAATCCCATCGAATTTGGCTGCCAGGAAGATTGGTCCAGGCATATCGGTGGCCTCGGCGAATGTCTGATCCTCGATCAGCAGGCCAGCCACTCCGACGGTATCCTTCGAGAGGAAGCCCGAGAGGCTTCCACTTCCGTAATGGATGGCAAAGGGGTGCCCCCGGGCCTTATAGGTGGACGACTTCTTGGCGTAGTACCTATTGTGGACGCGACAGGCCATCATTGAGTAGGCACAGCGACCGGATGGCACCCACAGATTCGAGGAGCCCGTGTCGAAGATCACCTTGAAGCTCTGCGGCGGCGTTCCTATGGTGATGGGTCCAAAGTACTGGGCGTCCAGGTAATTGCTCAGCGGCACACTCTTGGGCTCCTCCCGCAGCTCCTCCCAACTGTTGTACCGGTCCTCGGTGTATTTAAGACGCAGTCTCTCCATCCGGATGCCCAGCTTCTCAAAGCGATGACGGGCGGATGGAAAGCGGTGCAGCGGGACTGTAAACAGCTCTCCGCTGCAGATAGCCGGAAGTAGCAGCAGCAGCGGAAATAGCGAGAATAACAGCCACATAATGCTTTCAAAAGCGGATAAGCGATAGCCGAGCTCCCTGTCGAAACAAGGTAGAAAGTGACAGTTTTCAGAGGCAAGTTGATACGATAGAGTGAAAAACAACTCCCACGCCACTTGTTGCAAAATAAATTGTGTTTAAACATTTCCATTGCATATGCGCTGCTTCCGATTTCAGAAAGAAAAACGTTTGATGTGGCAATTCGAACTATTGTTACCTATTACAGGGGCAGTACATCTCTACGAAGAGATATTCTATATATCTTTCGGCACTTTTTATCATTTAATTGGAATGGAAATCGTTTTTGCTTATTTTCTTATACGCTTTTATAATACAGTTGTCAGAAGAAAACGAGTTCTTCTTTATGGTTTAAAATCTTTCATTAACATGCTTGAAAGAAACCTAATTATTGTGATATAATGGAAATGTGTCAATAGACAGCTTAGCCTAATGGCACATTTCTTAGGTACCTTTCATGTTTTAATACAACAAATACAATCTATTTCTCATTTTATTGACATTCATATCACACCGAAAAACCCAGAGTTCCTCACCCTGCGATATGAGTACCCAGCAGCATAAAAATTTCCATGAAAATGTAATTGGAAATGTGAAACGTCTGTGCGGCGGCAGCATTTTTCGAATCGAACTCCAATCGAATATGTACAAGGGGCAAGGCAAGGCGGCGAGCGAGGAGGGGAAGCCTTTTCATTGCAATGTGAAAGCATTCAAAGGTGTCGGGTTCAACTCGAATCAATGTGCGAATCAATACTATACATACAAAGGCGAATACTTGCACTGAGGGGCAAGGGCTTCTAATTGTAGTTCTTGCTGCTCGATTGCACTTTCATTTCGCCATTTGCATAAAGAGATGTGCTCAATTGCTTGGATACGAGTGTCTATCAAATTTTTTTTGTCCTGCCTGGCAAAGGAGGACTTTCGGGGGTAAACAGCTCCATCGCGGGAGGAGCTCCAATTAAAACGTCAACCCAGTCTGGCTAATGCGACAATAACAAGTCCCACACTGGGCCCTCGAATGATAACGGAAGGCGGGGACTCAGAACCGAAATACAAAAATCCCGAAAACCTTTTCAGACACCGCCGCCAGCTGTCAGTGACAGGCCACACCTGTGCTAATGGGGGCCAGGAATATCCAACAATGGCGTGGGATGATGTCCTTTGCATTATTCTTATCCCAGAAGGTCGCCTTCCGAGGGCTTGCCGGCACAATTAATTATTGCATTTCACTCCTAGTTGGGAACCGAAAAAGGATTGGCGGGGAATTCGAACGCGAGGACGAGCACGAGCACTCATAGGTTAATTGGAGGCGACTTTGCTTGGGCAAATAACATTATCGGCAGAATTCAAATTGCATTATCAGCCATTAGGCAAAAAGGCAGGGAGTTAAGCAGGCACTCATTGAATTAGGCAAACACAATTAAAGTTAAGGGCAGGACAACTTTTGGCTGTCAGGAAAATCAGCAAAATCAGTCACTGGGACAGAGTTAAAGTCGAAAGTCATGTCGGTGACAGGAAGTGGACTGGATGGGGCAGGGAATGAGGTTGAGCCTGAGCTGTTCTGAAAAGCTGTCACCGAGTGTCAGGAGCCAAGGAAAACTGTGTGTGGCAACACTTGTTGATTTTTTGGTAAAACGAAACGAAAAGTTTGTCGGTTTTTTGCCCAGTTTCTCCCCGGGTTTCCTGTTTTCCCGCTTCGACCTGTGTCCACCGCAAGGAAAAAGGTAAACTCCGTCTTAAATTGGAAAGCGGAAATTGCAGGCAGCGGCAGCACATTTTGTATTCTTTGATGCTTATAAATTAGGTTTGGTTCAGCCAAAAAACCCATCCGAAAAGCAGGGCAAAAGAATTCCCAGCCTGCTAATACGAAAGAGATAGAGTTCCAGGCCACACAGCTGTCCAAAAGTTTTTGGCCAAGAACTGCAGGCCATGTGGTATTTCTTGGCCTTCTTTCCTCTCCGTTTTCCCCTAAAACAAAACCAATTATAACGTGGAACTTTCGCTCAGCTATCTATATCTATATGGGGAAAAAGGGTGCTCAGCTCTTTAAACGGAGTTGCCTTTAAAGTACACGACTATGTGGCGGAAATGGCCAACTAAACATTTATATATACAGTAGACTGGCTTGTTGCCGTTTTAAATTATTTATGGGCCAATTAGTGGGGTCGAAAACCAAAACCGAAAACCAAAAAACAGGCAAGCTCCGAGTTGGGTATCCAGTTTATTGATTTGTTTCGCAGCCGGGCAAAGTTTTTCCCGCTGCCAGTTAGCAATCCCTTTAACCCCAACAGGATTGTTGGGGAAATATGAACAAGGACGCGCCGAGTGTTTTGTGTGAACTCGAACTCGCATCCTGTGTATCCAGTTTCCCTGTCTTTCCTCCCGCGGCTGCCTGCACTACTCAGCATTGCAAGTGTCAATGGAGCAGCTGGAATATGGAAATAAATTGCCAGTGCCACGAGACTCGGAATAGTGCGGGGAAATTGAAAAGTTCCCTGCCGCCACGGGAGGTGTTAAATTTCTGCAGGATTACAGGGCGGAAGGATAATGCGGTGCCGTGTCAGTTTATGAGGCAAAGTGTGATGAATAAGGACCACGCACCGGAGGAAAGAGCTGTGATGGCCCTTAAGCGTTCCTCTTAACTCATTAACGCGCTGATTTTCCCACTTCAGACCTGCGGTCAAATTAAGCGGCTTAAAGGCCGCGAAAAGCGCTTTGCCTTGGGCATTGATTGATGTCCCGTGAAGCAATCAATTAAACGAACAACCGTGCCAAACACTTTGCACTTGATTTTGATTGATTTTGCGCTGGCATACACATCGGCAAAATATAAAGCCGTCACTCCATATCGGAGTAATTAGTATGCATTGCCGACTTCACGCGACTTTAGTCGGGGAACCGGAGTGCATATATGCCGGCTGGAGCTCCACTCCACTGCCAGTGCCAGTGTCGGGAGCAGCAGCTGTCCCAATTCGATTTGCATAAAGAATGCCTGCCTCCCCCCATGGCAGCCTGCGGAAATTGTTTTTAAACCGTCATCAGCAGGAGGATTGCGGAAGTTTACTCTCCTCTCCTTTCCCCTACTCACTGGCAGCTTTAAGTTGTCGCCGGCGCAAGTTCAAAGTTCTCGGAACAATGACAGAATTGTTTAAGCCAGCAGAGAGCAAATATTTAATTAGCCCCGGCCCCGGGGGATGAGGCTCACTCCCTAAGCAGTTGAGCTCTGTGGAGGCGCAGGACACATGTCCTGCGGCCAAATACTCTGGGTAACCACAGCCAGTCGAGCGTGAGGCCGCGTCAGATGGAATACACTTTATGTCCAAGGACTTTCGGGGGAATTTCAGCCGCCAACTAGGCGCTAACTTGGCGCCCATTCATAATACATGGCCAAACGCATAATTAAGGAGATTCGCAGAAGGACCCGATACACATAAATCATGGAGCGCCTCAATGCGCAACTCTTTGAAAGGACGCAGTTTTTTTTTAATTAAGGAGAAAGTTTCACTGCAGAACGAGTCCTGAGGGTGATGATGTATTATTAATTCAGATGTTTAATACTGGTTTTCAATCAATATTAAATCTGAATATTTAACTCACTTCTAATATAAGCTTCTATGGCAGAAAATTATTCCACACTTCTTTCAGCTTCCTCTTTCTCTCAGTGCACTGTTCCCACCCTTTCATCCTTGAACATACCCCAGATACCCGTGTTTTGCTTGTATTTTGCATTTATTTAAATATATAGGTATATTTTTTGTTCCACTCCTTTGACCTGATGCCGACGTGTTAATGTCTCAGTTACTGCGCCGTTCCTTAAATTCCCCAGTCCTTGGGATTTTTGGAGGAGGCGTTAATTAAAGCAACTGGGGAACCCTTTGAAAAAGATTTCATTTCATTTCGTGTATAGTGGGCGCCTAAGCGACTTTTAATTGAGTTCCGTTTCCCGCGTAGCTGGGTGTTGCTGAAGTTGCCATTTTATGCGCACAATTTGGTTAATTAAAATGCTACAATTGCGTTGGCATTTTTGTGGCGCCCTTTCCCCTCTTATCAGCCAGCTCCAGGTGCTGGCGAGTGTCCTTGTCGCCAGGATCCTCAAGGCGACGGCTGCACACGACGCATATGTTGACGGAAGTTCAAGAGTTGGGGGCGGGGCGGGGATGGCCATTGAAGTTAAGGACTTGCCACACATCGAAGTGATTCCATTCAAGCGTTTGCCACACATTAAGCACAAGTTGTGCTGCGAGTTTGTTTGGATTGCTTTCTTTTCTTTTTGTAAATTTAATTCCTTTAAATTTTTACTCTCGCGCAAAGTCGGGCTTTTCAATTAGGCTAAGAGCGGAAACGTGGCCACCGCAATCGCCACTTCCGGCGGATATATAAAACCGTTACATCTGCACAAAAACGCGAGTTTGCGAAGGAAAGAAAGAAAGAAATCTCCGCATATCAAATGAACAGAACGACGAACATTCTGTGCATATTTCGTGCACATTAAACATTCATTTCTATTTTATTTTTTTACTCGGTTTTCGGCTTGCATCTGGGCAAACAGAGGAGTAGTTGGAGTGGAATATTTACATTTGTATTCGCCTGTATAGTTTTTTTTTTTTGCCTGGACTTTGCTTTTGTCTGCTCTTAGCTTCGGGAAAGTGCTGCACGGTACTTGGAAAGAGTCTTAGGCTTGCGGAAAATGAGCTAACGATACAGAAGTCCCTTGTATCTTGACAGTTTTGATACATAAAGCCAAAAAATTATCTTAAATCATTAAAGTTTAGTACAAATTCTTCAGTAAATTTAAAGGGTATCTGATAGCCTTAACAAACGAAGCATACCCAGCCCGCTCTTCTAGTTTTTTTTCTGTACTTGCATGGCCGCTTCTCATGCAACATTTATGAGCCTTTTCGGGGCTCTTCTGCCAGTAGTTTTCATGAATTTTGAGAGCCCCGAAATGTGTGCAACATTTTGAGCTTAATATTTCCAAGGAACTCTTGGCTAAAACGCTAAGTGCAGAAGCCATTTGGATGCTAAGTTCCCAGAAAGTTGACCTTTGAAGCGGAACTGATGCAGGGAGGGGCGGCAGAGGAACCTTTTTCTCAACTTGGGTCAATTAACTCATTAAACTCCGCACTGTGTTTGCCTCGCTCAGGTCCAATTAGCGAACAATTAGGCAGGGCCATGGGCAGATTTTTCACGAGCAACCGAATTTTCTATCAATTATAAATGTAATTGGGGGAAATTAAAAGGTGAGAGGTGGTCGAAAATTTACTTAGGAGACTCGGCTACTCTTGTCCTGTTCAGAGTTTATTAATACCAAACGAAATCCTTGATAAAGCAACACACCACCATTTTTCTTCTATGCTGTCGGCTTATAAAATGTGTGTTTTGATAGAAACTTTCTGGCCATGAAACTTTTCTACTCAGATTATCGTGCGAGATTTTTGAGAGCTCCTCGCAACCGCCGCGTATTGTTGGCTCACCAAACTGTTGCATCCTTTTAGCCAAGTTCCGTCGAGTTGAACATGTGTTTGCTGTGTCAACTTTTGCCCTCAACTTTTTGCCATATTTTTCAGAGCTAAAATAACGCTATCTCCGAAGCGGGGCCTGAAAAGTTTTCTCCGCATTTGTGCAATTCCCAGAAAATTATTGAATACACATAAGCTCCCGCATCATCAAAGAAGAAAAATCCCAGAGACAAAATCCCAGTAACACAATGAATAAAATAATCCAAAGAATTACACCGAAGTAAATAGACTTTTATTTATTAAGATGCTCGGATTTGTGAGTCGTGAACAGAGCACGGTCCACTTTGAGTTACATTCAACAGCTACTAAAGATGGAGGACATCGCGAATGGGGGTTTATATTTTCCTATGGGAGATGGGACTGTCGGCGGTTCTCATATGGGTAAGTTTATAGGAGCAGTAGACGACATCTAACAGTTTAAAACAATGGACCTAACTGGGGCGCCGCCTGGTACTCGGTTCGTCTTCATCGCACTCCTCCTAAAGTAGTACTTGTACTAGCTAACTAATCGCACTCGCAGATCAGTGGAATTCAATGAAAGTTCAGTCTCTTAAGATGCAGTTGCCTGGCTAAAATCGTATCCAAGGATTCGTTTACACGGAGTTCTCCTCGAGTCCTTGCTGCAAGTTCGAAACAATTAGTCAGGGGATTGCCGGAGGCCTGCCCACTGGACTCACCCTCATCAGGGGACTTATGGCCCGGGGCATCACGCTAAGAGTGCTGCCGGAACTCATGGCATTGCCCCCCGCCAGAGTGGGCATCGTGTGCAGGGCATTGTTCGATCCCCGGTGGATGGATAGTGGAGCATGTTGACCCACCAGCGTGGTGGTGGTGGCCGAGCTCACGCACGACTCCCGCTTCCCGCGGCCATAGTAACTGGTCAGGGGTCTGCAAGAGGAGAAGGGGTCATCTAATCCGGTTACCTCGTCCCCAGTTAGTCCTGGCTACTTACCGCATGCTCTCGGCTCGAGGGGAACCACCGCCCTTAGTGAAACTTTTCGTCGTGTATCTGGCAGCAAGGATTACACCAGGAAAAATTGTAAGTCATAATGATATCGTTAGTTTTAATGCCTTGTTTTTAGTTAGGGCTCACCTTCGATTCTGGTTGAGCTGGATGGTGCGCGTGTCCCGCCACGTGGAAATGTGGTGCCTCAGTGCATTTCGCACCTCCGAGTTGAGGAAGCAGTAGAACAGCGACACGGAGAAGCCCTAGGAGAGACGACACACATCCCAGCTTTAGCACAAAGAGAAAGAAATAAGGAGAGACAAAACCCACCTGAGTGCTCAGTAGAACTGCTCGCAGAACCGCAAACATGTGACCCATTAAGCCAGACTCCGAGGGCCCGGCTAATACCACCAGGTAGGTGATGCCGAAAAGAGGAATGAGCACCAGAAGGGCCTTGGCCGCCTTCCGATACTGACGCGTCTCCACGGTATTGGCCGACCGAAGCTTTGTGATGAGAACCTGCAAGGAGGGAAACCCCATGACTCCCCGAAAAAAGAGACCTCCCTGTGCCCAGTCTTACGCACCCACATGATGCGCAGCAGGAAGGTGAGATTGATGATTAGCACCGCACAGACAGGTCCCTGGTATATCCAGTCCACATGAGTCTCCTGCATCCAAGGACAGTTGATGTCATACTGTCAAAGAAGGCAAAGGTGAAACCAGAAAGGTGAGCTACTGCTAGCCCGAGGAACGGACTCAGACTCTCACCTTTTCGGGGGTGCTGTAGGTGACCGTCAGACTCTTGGCCACCGCCCAGGTGACAATGAACACCGCAGGACCACCTGTCGACGGCGGGGGAGAGACTTAATTGGAGACCACGGGAGGCCTTTCGGACGGCTGAACTCACCCCAGCCTATGGAGGCGTAGATGTTGAAGCGCAGGTTGTCGCCCGAGAAGGTCTTCACCACCAGCATGTACAGGTACAGGCCCTCGACCAGCATCCAAAAGAAGTTCGTCAGCGTGAAGAAGTGGAACAAGGTGACCAAGGCGATGCAGCTGCCCAGGCCACTCCTAATGGATATCTGCGGGGAGGATTTCAAATGATTCAATAATTAAAAACTCATTGAATCAATCTTTCCTTCATTGCAATCCCTAATACATTTCTTCTAACAAATAGTATTCCTATCACAATAATGAGCTGTGGCAGATGTTATCTGCTCCGCTCTTCCGAAATCCTCTTAGCTCAGTAAGAATTACAATCCACTTTGCCATTTCAAATGTATTCAGTAACTCAAGGGTGATTTAATAAGACTGCAATTGCAATTATCCGCAGGGAAAACCCAACTCACCTGCACGGATAGCAAGAGTATCCAGAACAAAGCCGACATGATGTACGTGAAGAACAAATTGGCGTGAATGGTGTTGCGCAGGCAACGCAGTTCCCTGTGGGTAGCAAAAGGCGGCGGCAGGGCAACCGGGGGTTAAGCAAAAATAAATGCCAACCAAAAGGGGGTTAACTGGGGGTGCAACGACTCACTTGAAGTAGGCGAAGACAATCAGCGCCAGCGACAGCGAGACCAGGCTGATGGTGTACCCGATATAGTAGATGATGGTGGGCAGTTCCACGATGACCTCGAACTCCGGCACCGTTTCCGGGGCGGGCAGGTGGGCGCAGGCATCGTAGTTGGTGTACTTCTCCCACGTCCCATTGGCGTGGCAGAACCTTGTGGCATTCTCTGATGGGGAAAGGTTAACGGTGCACAGGGAATATAAACGAAGAGTGTATTAAAAAACAAATAAATGTATTAAATAAATCATTCTTTTAATAATAAGTTCATTCCTAAAGCAGGGGAAACAGAAACTGGTCCTTAAGATATTTCTGTGGGAATTCTTGCAATAATTAAAACTGTCCCAAATTATTTTTAATTATAAACCTGCTGCTCCTTTTTCACCACAGTGTAGCTGTATAGCAATAGGTCAAAGGCAAACTTTCTAAATAGCGGTTAAGTTAACTTCCACTCACTGCTGCTGTCATAGTGAATCCCCTGCAACTCGTCCATGCACTGGAGCACTGCCAGCGTTCCTCGGGCCGTTCTCGGCCAGCACAGAATGGAGTCGAACTGGGTGAGGCAGTGGTCACTGGCATTGCCGTAGGTGGAGGCCTCGATGTGCTCCTGCACCAGACACTTTAGCTCAACGCTCTCGCTGATGCCCTCCAGGTTGTGCAGATCCAGGAGGGTATCGCTCCCGCTGGCATTCGCCGAATCGATGTGGTCGTGTTCACTCATCCTTGAACATCCTGCTTCTGGGTGTCTTTCGCTGGAAAGATAGTGTTGAAAGGGGAACATTGAGTGGCAAATTAAAGGTTGCTTTAAAGTCTTACAACTGCAAGGGGTTCTATATTCTGGCAAGGTACTATAGTTATGGTCAGAAGCTTGCAACGTAGGGAAGCGGTCGTTTCCGACTGTATAAATCAAAGTTTTTTTAAATTTTTTCAAAATTTCATAAGAGGTTACATCGTAAAAATTGTCAAAAATGTAAAAATTACGTTTATTTTATTTTAAATGCAATTTTCTGACTTATTACCATAGTAAACCTATCGCAAATTCGAATTAATGCATTTTTGCCGAAGTTATGATATTTTTAAGCTATGTTTTCCCCAAAAAAAAGATAATCATACACAAATTTTGATTTAAAGACACATTTATATTACTTTTTCGGAGAGATGAAGGACAAAAGCAAATGTTTGCCAAATGTTTTATATGCAAACTTCTGTTTTTTAGAATTTTTACGTTCCTTTTTAAAATAAAACTTTAAAAATATGTTTCAACAAAAGCTTAAGAATGTCTTACAAATTCTAATTAATGTTAATTTCTCTTTAAAGTTTTATAATGCTAAAAAATTTTTGTATAAACCTTAAAAGTATTGTTAGTAATTTAAAAACTTTCTTTATAAATAAGTTGGAAGTAGTTTACCTTAAAAAAGTAAATATCCTATAAACTACTTGTCTCAAATCTTAAGCCTTAAAAAATAATAAAAACTAAATTGATATAAACCATGTTCAGTTTATTGCTAAATTGACAATATTTCCGTTTTTCCATCCTCCCTTTCCTTGGCAGAGTTTGTTCAATCGAAAAGTTTGAATTCCCACAATTGTTAGGGGATTCCCCAGCGACTGGCAGGAGGAGCCGAGGAAAAGCAGCCAAGCCGGCGGACAAAGTTCAATTGGCCCGCAACCCTTCATCCCGCTCCCTTTCACCGCAGCCTGTGGCTTTTGGCCTGTGTGTGTTAATTGCATTGGCCATGTTTCACCGACGCCGGGCCACGCCCACATCGTGGCTAGCTTAAAGGCCATAAATTCAGCGATGAGGGTGTGGGCTCCATTTCCATTGCCAGTTCTAGGGAAAAATCAGCACAGCAGGGCGGCTAGATAAATAAATAAATAAATGCACAGGCCCAGTGCCATAAAAATTCATTAGTTTTGCCATCAAAGGCGAACGCACGAAGCGTCAGCAGATCAGAGGCATGTCTTGCTTTTGGGGGCTGATATGCTCCGCCATAAAATGTGAGTCAAAGGGCCCGAGGAGTCAAGGTCTGAGGGTGATAGAAATTAGAAGCGCTAACTTCCTGTGCCAGACTTCGGTTCCGTTCGGTTCGGCCTCAAAGATGAAATCTCGCATTTATGCTGTGATAATAAATGGCATAAATGATGCATCGTTACATTAATGCAGGACATAAAACAGGGCGGAAAAGCAACACATACAAGGCCTCCGTAATAAGTATCTTCCACATACAGTGAGCTGCGAAAGTTGCCACATAGCCAAACTCCCTACTTAGCCTTGGTAAATTTTAAATAAACAGGAAACCACTTTGTTCCCACGAGAAAACGGAAGGGAGAACGAAACCCACGTCAAAAGTAAAGAGCTAAATATTGCTCGCTTTTATTTTTTGCAATTTCGCCGGGCAACGGGCAACCCGAGCCAAGTCCATTAGTTTCTCTGAAATTTTCCGAATTACTTGGCCACTTTCCCCGGGCGATTTTCTAATTTTCAGCCGCAATCCAATATTAAACCCACAGGCAAATTGAAAATTCCGCCCGAGGCCGCCTTGTGGCGCTCAGTGTTTCCTTCTCGGAAAAACTCCTTGGATGCCTGGCCCATTGTTGCTCCTTTCTGTGCCTTTCATTCCTTGTTTTTATGGCAACTGACTCGTAAATTAGCACAATGCATGTACATAAAACAAAAGGCAGTTGATTATTACTGCACGGCGGCACATGGCTGCACGTCTTTGCCGGAGTTTTCCCCGGGCCCAGGGAGCTCCCTTCCTTGGTTCATTAACTCGCAGCACACATACGCCCCGTTGCCCCGCTCCGACACCTCGCTGGCAAACGCAAATGAGTTAAGAAACAGACTCATTTGAGGTTGAAAATGTATGAAAATATATTAAAAAAAAAGAGCAAACAAAAATGTGCGGGGACCCACCCGACTCTAATTACCTCATAAATAATGTCGACCGAAATTAGCCAGCCTAAATTATGGCCATCGCTGCTAATTGCATATTCGATTTCAATTAGGAAAGGCAGAAAGACAGTGGCAAGAACCCCCGAAGGACACTCGCCAGATGGGCGTGCGAATGCAAATTCATTCTGACAGCTCGCATGGACAAATCTCATTGCCGGGGCCAGGCGAGTTGACGAATGTCCTGGCCCGGCAAACACATTCAGGCTGGGACGAATCAACGCCGACATAAAAAGGGACATTACCACAAATATTCGCTGGCCAAAGAAACGGGCCTAGCTGGAGACGGACAAATCGCACGCGCACACACAGGACTTGCCAGGTCCTTCTTCGGCTCCTGCTTTCACATGCTATTACGAAAGATTGTATCTAATCTCGTGCGATTGCACACAATGGATTTGCCGAAGGCGACACAAATGCGCAAAAAAGGGAATGTAGAGCGGGGAGTTCTGGGGGGATTGCTTGTGGGTTAGTTGGGTCCTTTCCCGGCCATGTGAGAGTTTCTGCAATTTCCGGCTGCCATAATGCTTATAAATGTTTGTTCGCAATTGCCGGGGATTTCTTTAGAGGATTGAAAACATAACGAACGAATAGTGGGTAGCCCTCGTCCCTCTCTATCCTCGGAGCATGCACAGCAGAATTAAATTCCACACTTCCTTTTTTCGAGCCATTGAAGCTTGTTGCCTTTTTATGCGTGTACCTCGGCAAATGCTCCATCATCGCTGTGGAGGACATCAGGGAAAAAGTGCTATTTTCGGTTCTCATTAATGTAGCTCATTAAATTTTATATGCATAAGCAGCAGCCAGGGCAGCAGAAAAAAGCGGAGCATTTAAAATGTATAAACATGCTGCCGCACGGGAGACCCAGCAGCATTACGTATACGTCGCGTGGCCAGAGGCAGCCTTGAGCGCATGTAGCGTATAGAAAGTTTCTAATTAAATTGCTCGTTTGAGCGTGGAAACAATGTATTGAATCGGGAATACGGCATGTAATTTGTTGGGGGAATTCGTATGCAGTGGGCCTTTCTCTCCGCTTGTCTTTATGCCTCCTCCTTGGACGCTTTACTTTTATTTCGGGGCGTCTCCTCTGGCAGTGTCCCGTCTAGACACAGGGAACGTCATAATTTGCAGGCACGCACTCCATTTCCATTTCCGTATCCGGCTGCGTTTGAGTTTGTGATCTCCAAACGATGGCCACTTCCAGTGCTTAAGTCAGCACATATCCTTTGGTGGACGATGGACACGGTCACGGACTCTCGAGCGATTGCCAACAAGTGTTGCGTTTTATTGTGTGGCCTTTAACGGCTTTCCTTCCTTTCAGCTCATTGTCTGCGGCACGTGCCCGATGGAGGAGCTGCAATCGAAGGAGCTACGTGAGGGATCTCCGCCTTGCCCGCTCGCCGGATCGGGTCCGCACCATAAGTCCATAAAAGGGAGGTGGCGCCGGTGCTCGAAATCTGTTATTTATTGGCTCAATAAAAATTTGGTTTAATGCATTACAAGTTGGTGAAATGCCAGCGAGATTTGCGAGGGATTTACTCGCCCCGCAGCGGAAGTCCATAAAGCCCATAATAATGCGAGGGCAACAAGTCCGGATCTGACGGGCTCTTCCTGGTTGTCGGATTGTTATTGGGTTTTATTTTGGAAATCTGGCCGGAATTCCTCCCTCCCACCTCAATCGATAATGCAAACACACAAAAGCAATCGAGGGCAGCCCTCTAAAACCCATCAGCCGCAGGATTTTCTCTATTGTAACCGACAGTGCATTGTTTCAGCAGGTGGATGTGAGTGGGTATGCGGGTTTGTGTGCATTGCTATTTTAATTAACCACAATTTGTTGTCTTTCCTTTCCTGCTTACCCCTTTGCTCCCCAAAAATTGCATACCTTGCGCCTGAACTATGCGAAGTTCCAGCTCCACTCTCCTACCTAGAATTCCTTGGAATTCCTTGTGCTTAACACTGGCAGATTGCCTTCGCAAATGGAACTTCTCAACTGACCAAAGTCCTTTGTCCCTTCGACCGGGCTTAGATGCGGTTAACGCCTGCTAAGCTGCGAAATGATTATGTCTAAGCTGTTTTTGCTGGTTGCCTTGGTTATTGACACTCGCACACCACACACTATGTTGTGTTCACATTTCATATTCTCATTTTGATGCAAGATTATTTGTTATGGCGACACTTGAACACAAAACACTGAAGGCCTTGGCCGGGCAAAGTTTTCTTTTCGAAACTAATGGCGGGCTTATTAATATATTCTTTCTTTCTTTTCTAATTAAAAAACTGATTTATATTAATCGAAACTTGTTGAAATAAATATTCGAACTCCGATGCCCGAAACGAACCGCACTCGTGGACATCCCGCTGATAACTGACGGCAGGCCCGAAGGATGTGTCTTAACAAGGTTCGCGTTCTTACCAAAAGGCGCCAATTTTGGATTCCACACGGGAAAGCTCAGAAAGCTGCATTCCACAAGCTGTTGCCGGAGAGCTTTCCGCCAGTCAACAGGTGGGATGTCCTGCGGGGATCGGGAATGGGACAGGGAAAAGGGTTTTCGCCCCATTCGATTGCAATTCTAATGCCCGAAAATCTGCCTATTTGATTTATGCAAATATTTGACGGGAGGCCCCCATGTTTGCCCGGCATTTCGCTGGCTGTTTGAGAGCTGTTTGCTTAGGAGATGCGGAAAGGGATACTCGGCGGGATATGGGATATATGTGCGTAAGGCAAGGACCCCTTTGAAGTCGCAGGCTGATTTAATTGACAGTATGCGAGGGACACAGCTCCGACTCTCACCTGGCCTAATCAAATTAAACTCAAGTGTCTCGGGCGCCCCGGGTGACAGTTATTGAAATATCAATATGGGGATGTTTCCTGGAAAATGCCTGGAATTAAATTGTAGGGAAAACAAAGGCAACATTTTTATTTACGGCGCCTCTTCTTTTTTCTTGCCTGCTAAATTTTATATTAGAATGATAAACATTTGCACGGATGCTGGTGGGGGCCGGAATGCGTGTGACACACGAGGGTTGAAGGGTGGTCTGGGGTGCGTGGCGCTCAGGGTGGCGACATCCTTATCCAAACTGTTTGATTTTCAAACAAATGCTAATGTCAACTGCCACTCAGAGGCATTTAAATTCCAATTTAAAAATGCTTTCTCTCCATGCCAAAAGCAAAGACATGTTCGGTGTCCTGTACGTATGTCCCTCCCCCCGTCTCCTTCTGTATTTTCCCGCTTCTCTGTGTAGCTCTTCTGCTCGGATTCTCCGCTTTCCCTGAACACACATTAAAGCGTTGTCCTGTCGCCTGCAAATTTAATGTCACACGCATTTCAATCTGTATTTTTTATCCATTTTTTCCCCACTTCACTGCAACCACAAAGTTTTTCAATTCGTTTTCACGTGAATCCATTGAATGCATCCATTGTTTCGCCATCGTTCCGAAGAATACAAGTTTTCAATTAACCAGATTTGCTAGGGAAATGGAAAACTACAATCAAGGAAACTGCTAAACTTTGATAAGTCGATTTTAAGTCATTAAAGCTCTAACGAATTGCTTTACTTTCATTTAAATAATTTACTATCGCCGTGCTTAAGCCCCAGCAAAGCGAAAGCAACTCCGGTGAAATCGCTTTATGCCCCAAAAGCCATCAGCTTAGTGGTTGAGAGCATAAGGAGCAAATCACTGAGCAGAAGACACAAAAGGCAGACAAAGGAGGCAAGAGGGAGATCTCACAAAAACATGAACACTGAGAAAAAGTGAGCATATGTAGAGAGGAGTGCTTCAGAAATCGTTATAGATTTTAAATAAATTCAAAAGGTGTCTAAGACATGGAGTACAATCTTTACAGAAATTAATTTTAACAACTGGTTTGCTTTTTAAAGTTTCAAGATTTGATTAAAATTTGCTGGAAATACGAGACTGAATAAAATAAGGCTTAATTCACCCAATTAATTACCGCTTTCTGAGCATTTTCTGGCAGTGCACCCACGCATGGAAGTAGGAGTTGGGCACCATGGCACTCAACAATTACTTAGGGCGTCTTGAACACCTCGGTGCCAAAGGGGGGCTCGTCTTTCAGCATTCTCATTAATTACACGCCACACTAATTAGGCTGTAAGGGAATAGCAAAAGGATTAATCGCAGCAGCTGCACCTGCGTGTGAGAGTGTGGGTGCCTGAGTCACTTCGATTTTATCCCACTATATCCGTATTATTCTCGCCCAATTTGCGCCGGCTTCTGGTATTTCCCCAGTTCTTGTCACGCACGAGCTGCTGCTGCTGGACAGAATCGCGTCCAGTCATCAGTCAGTCAACCTCTGTGAGCCGCCGGCGATTGCTCCCCAGCCTTCGGCGGACGCATTGAACCAACAAAACAATGGCAAACGACCCTATTTCATTACAGACCCATTAATATGGGCTTGATTTTCGGGTATATAAACCGGCCGTCGCAGGGCTGGGAGAATTTTATTCTTTTTGCGGCACCATAGCGGAGATTAATCATTGTTTTTTCGAAAACATGCTGAAATCGATAATTAGTTTCTGTGTTGTGACTTTAGTGCTGGAATGTACGCAGGCGGCCTTCAACTGCTCAGCCCCGCCGAACTTTAATAATTTCGTGAGTGTTAACTTATTGTGGATTAGTAGTTCCGTAAGCATAGAGCCTCCTTGCAGGACATCAACACCTGCTGTCGCACACCAGAGCTGGATATGGGAGATGTGCCCCAGAAGTGCCACAAGTATGTGAGTGGCTTGAAGTCGGCTAATTCCAAGTATCCCAGCTATGCCCATCTGGTAAGTGGTCTTTTGGACTTAAAGGATAAATTCCTTGGGAGATAATTGGCGTATTCCAGTGCTATCCCGATTGTATTTATCGGGAAACAGGAGCTATGGTCAATGGCAAAATCAAAATGGACAGGGTTAAGCAGTATCTGGAGCAGCATGTCCACAGGCGGGATCAGGACATTGTGGCTCACATAGTGCACTCCTTTGAGGCCTGCCTGGGCAACGGTGCGTATGCTTGAAGTGCCTCAAACTTGCACTAACAATGGCTTTTTTTCAGTTAAGAGCCACATGAAGTCCTCGAACATTGAATCCTATAAGGTCCTGCCTCACGGCTGTTCCCCTTTTGCCGGCATTATCTACAGCTGTGTGAATGCCGAGACCTTCCTCAAGTGTCCCCCGAAAATGTGGAAGAACGAGCGACCCTGCAATCTGGCCAAGGAATTTGCCGAGCAATGCAACCCCCTGCCGCATGTCCCACTGCCCAGCAGCTGATGCTCCAGTTTGATATCTTAAAATAGTGTAAACAAAGATTTAAAGTAAAAGTTTGGACCATTTAGTTTAATCTATTGTTTTAAGTCCATTAATATGCGGCCTCGGCTCGCTGACGATTAGACAGCAAATTGACCATTACAAATGACATGCTCTCGATCGTACACTAATCGTCAGTACAGTCACAGTTCGATGTTCGACTGGGCAACAGCTGTCAGCTAAGTTGCCGCCATGAACCACCTAACCCTTCTCGGTTGCCTCTTGTTCTGCTCCGCGGTCCAGGCAGCTTTCCAGGATTTTGTGATAGGACCGGAGGTAACTATGTCCCGGAAATGAGTGAACTTGTTAACTTGTTAACTCTTGTAGTTCTATTCGAGGGACAGAGAGTCGCCCGTTGATGAGGAGCGGTTCTTGGACGAAGACACAGAAGAGGATCACATGGTGTCATTCCAAGACGTTCAGCGGGATGGCGTGGTGGACACCAATCTGCTGATGGAAGCTCTTATGCAGCATGCCAATCGCTTGGGCATGAGTTTGGACGAGCTGGGTGAGTGGGAATCAAAGGAGACTACTCATACACGTAAAAACATAAGCCTCATTAAAGCCGCCATGAGTATGGAAGGAGGCGATGAGGCCTTTGCTGGCCAACTGGGCTGCTCGGCTGACCAAGATGAATACAACTACGAGGAGAGACCCACCTGGCGCGATGTGCTCTTCAACTGAGCCTCAATAAATCTCATCACACAGCGTGATCAAAGCAGCTGGACATATTTTATTTATTTTATTCGGAAATAAAACAAGAGTTAACCGGTGATCTGGTCCTCGCAGCGAATGCTGTACTCCCTGGCCTCGTTGCAGCCCGGACTCTTGCTCCACACGCTGTCCGGACAGTAGCGGTAGAAGTGCCGATGGGCACACAGTCCGTACATCAGGGCCATGGAGGCACACTTGCCGGTGATGGGCATGCGGCGGCGCTTGAGGGCCTTGATCATGGCCTGCTCCTGCCCGGAGCAGTTCCTGAAACCCTCCACGTAAACCTGCACAAACTCATCGGTGGCCAGAATGGTCTTCATCATCCTCTCGATGTTGGGCATCAACAGTCTGGTGCCATTCAGGGCTTTTGCCGCCTGGAAAATGCACTCGAAGCTGCACTGTAGAAATACGTTCTGGACAACTATAATCTTTGAGATCAGACCGACTAACTTACGGGTGTAATGTGCGCCCCATTGACCAAATACTGACCGCACTGGGAGTTGTAGGTCGAGAAGTCCATAATGGGCAGCTTGCAGCAGTTTTTCAGAGCCTTTCATGTGGGGTTAATCTCCATATTTCTTTAATAATAAAATTACTCACAGTTACTTCCGGCCTTTGGGAACAACTGTCATCCACAGCCGAAAGAGCTGGCACAGATATCAGAAGCCAAGTCAGCAGGTGAAGCATTGCGGGAACCTTTTGCTGGCCGTACAGTCACGCTCGTCCCATATATATACCCTGCTCCAGCCGGAAGCCCCGATGGCTTTCGGCTTGGCCCATTTACCCCGCACATCCCATCATGGGAATGAATGTTCATTTTAAGTTTTATTGCCGGAAATCACAGGAATCACAGGCTTAGCATAGCAGCACCAGCACCACGTGATGCCCGCGCACTCGGGCAGTTCAGGTTCTCCAACCGCGCCATCTCACATGACTCCGAGCCGGACCAACTGGACGATGGGCAGTTGTTAAAGACGTACTTCTGGGTGCATATTCCGTAGAAAAGAGCCACCGGAGAGCAGTGATCTGTTCCGCCTGAATGCCGGGGTCTTCGATTCTTCATCATATCCTGCACGGTATCCGTGCATTTCATCATGCCATCTACATAGACCCCCAGAAAGTCCTGATTATTGCCCAGCAGCTTTTCTAACATGGCACGCGTGTTAGTGGGCTCCGGTACGGAGTCCACAAGAATTTTGGTCTCATTAAAAATGCATTCATACAGGCACTATAAAAAAAGTAAAATGTAATGGTTTACAAAGGATTTCTTTTACGGAAACTCACCGGCGACACTTTGGGACCTCCAGTTGGCATATATTTACCACATTGTTTTCTAAACCGCTCGAATCTTAGCGTGGGCAAGGGACAACACCCTCTTACAGTCTGGATAAATAAGGCACAATAGATTTGTAAACTTCATCTGCATTCCGGAGGTTACTCACTTGAAAATCCTGACGGTGCGCGCAGTCCACATCCAGTGGATTGGTGGCCACTGCCACCACCAAAGAGCAGAATAGCAGAGCTTTATTCCACGCCATTATTTCAGTCAGTCTGAGCTTGGCCCCGGCCTAACCGCTTAATTTATATCTCTCGTTTCGAGGGGCGATCCACTAATTAATCGAGCAGATCGAACAGTTTAGGCAGCGGTCGCGTGAGCCAAACTGAGCAGTCACCGTGATCGACTGGCGGATTTGGGACTTCAGGGCGGGCCAAAGTCCAGCGATTCGTTCGTTTGGGGGCTCGTCCGGAGCCAGACAGATAGGGCTTAATCGCATCTGTCTGGCTCCGGACGATCCCTAAATTGGATCAACTTAAATGCAATTGCTCGCACGATTAGGATCTGGAAAGCCAGACACCACAATGGGGCTAATGCCGCGCTCGAATGAGATATGATGATGACATGACACCCACTTATGTGAAGTCAATCAGACAAGTGGGATAATACCAAGGGCAGCCAACTGGAGAGTAGAAAGAAACAACAAGCGATTACTTGTCCCAGCGGCCGCGCTCTTCATCTGGCGATTGTCATCTTGTGAATAGTCCGCAATCAGGAGCGAATGTTTGGGTACCAGATCGGGTACGCAATTCGGTATTAGATTCCTCAGATAATCGCACTCCTGTACTGCCTTCCAGAATTCAGTGGGACAGTTGTAAGTCACATGCGCCATGATGCACTGCATATGGAACATGGCTTCGGGCTGGCACTTGGTGTCCAAGCCCAACTCCTTCATCCCGTCGGCATGACGCAACACGAACTCGGTGTAATTGGTGGCTAACCCCTCGCAACCTTCGTTGGCGTCCTTGAAAGCACTCCCATACTGGTGGTAGCCGTTCAGCGGATTGTACAAGCTGGTGATCATGGTGTACAGCTCCGGCTTCTTGATATTTTTATTCTCGTCGAAGAGATTCCAGTGGTTGTACAGACACTCGTAGCGACACTGGGGTAGATTTTCATTTAGTACTTTAAGTCCCCCAGTTTGGAGTTACTTACAGCCCCAAAGTTATTCCAATAATTCGTGCAATTGGAGCCGACGAACAGAAACTTGTCCACCAAGTGCACTCCACAGCAAAAGGCAAACTTCTCTAGGTTCAACAACTTTCGACATTCCCTATGATCCATCGGGCTTGACTTATCACAAACCATCGAAGGGATCCATAGAAGTCCCACCAACTGCAGTCCAATCAAATACATGGGAAACCAAACTTCTTAGGAACAAGTCTGAAAATTAACCAGAATTTTGCAGAATTTTATTTATTATTGCCAAATGAAGTAAATTACTAAGCCTATTCCCAGAGGCTTCAGTGGGTTAAGGTATAAGCATCGGATATCTTGCATGTCATCTCTCTGCTGACCGCATGCAAGCACACGAGTTCAAGTTGATTCATTCGGTTTTGGAAGCTTCAGCCATGCGGACAGGGCGTATACTCGTTATGCTCCTTTCTCTGGGATTTATGGATCCCTCTGAGGCAGCCAAGTGCAAGGCAGCTCCCAAATCTGTGCAGGTAATCCTCACAAAATAAAAAACCCCGAAAAGTCTACACTAAAATCCTCCCCAGAATGTACACATTTGTTGTTCGGCGCCCATGCCCAATTGGGGAGTCTACAATCGTGACTGTCATAATGCAGGCACCCAAGCGAGCGTAGGTATTTAAGGTTATTTAACTCTGGTCATTTAAAACCTCTCAATCTCTCGTATTTAGTGCCGCCTGGCCTGCATCTTTAATGCCAGCTCAGCTCTGCAGGGAACTCGCCTGGTCCAGAGCCGTGTAAGACCCATGCTGGAGCGTGCCTTCGCCAGCGAACCCACCATTGAAGTCTATGAGTCTAACTTTGCCCGCTGCTCTTCGGTGGTTATGAGCAAATACCAAGAGTTGGCCCCTTTGAGTCGTCAGAGCGACGCCTGCGACAGACACGCCCTCTTCTACAGCCTCTGCGCCTACGCCCGTCTGATATTGACCTGTCCGGAGAAGATGTGGCAGCGGAACAACAAGATGTGCCAGGAGGCCAGGACTTATGCGAGAACTTGCTCCTGGCCAGCACTAAAAATGTTTATGAAAAACACTTAGCAAATTCGATTCATATTAAAAGTAAGAGGTGAAGTAACATAAAAAACCTACCTAACTTTGAAGGTAAAGTTTGATATAAAGATAATGTTCCCAAAACAGAACAAGAACTTTCTCTACCGTCTTAGTTTTCTTTTATTCATCGGGCGTTGCGTTATCAAATCAAGAACACTGAACTGACATTTCTGATGGTAAGTTCCGCAGTTTCCCTTACCACCCTCCAACTCGGCGATATAGTAACGCTTGGGTAGAGTCTCATATCGGGAGCTACTGGGACTAAACATTACATGGACCAGGCTGCCCAGAACTCCATTTAGGTCCGCCAGCTGATAGCTATTTGCCTCGCAAATAAGTCTTAACAAGCAGCTGTCGCTAGATCCCAGGCCGTGTCTGTATAAAAAGTATTTCCCCTGATTAGAATTTTCATTAAAATTCAGAAGACATCACTTACAGTTCAAAGCGATCACTAAGTATGTCGTAGAACCTGGAACGCGACAGTAGAGATCTTTTTTCACGATCTCTCCCCACGGGTTCACCCATTCCATCCAAGGGAAATCCCTGAAAGAAGTCCTTGTAATCTGAATCATCTTCCTCATCGTCAGGCGGTGGCGTTGGTTTCGGTTTGTGTTTGTGTTTATGCTTGCGCTTGGGCTTGTTGTTCGGGGGCTTCCCCGCAACTCCAGGCTTTGGTTTGGTCTTTTTCCTTTTCTTGTTGCGATGGGGCCTTGGTTTGTGGTCAGAATGTTGACCGTAATGTTCATCGTAGAAGTCATCGTATACGAAGTCATCGAACTGCTGGTTACTCAATTCATCATCGGTGCCATTTCCATTTCTCTGGAAGAAAATTACTGATCAGCTAGGATTTCGAACGAAAAATTAGAGGGGAAATCTTACAAGATATGGCGGCTTCTTCTTCCAAGTCTTGGGCAGTTGGTAGGATACTTCAAAGTTGTAGGACAGGAAGCACTTCTCTCTAGCTAAGTCCAAGGGCAAGGCAAGGGCCACAAAGAGCTAACAATTAATTACAAAAGGGTTTTTAAATGCCTCAAAATGTGTGTTAAATACTCACCGAAGATGCTCCGCCCGTACTCCAAACAAACTTGGCCTGAAGAGTCTGGAACGAAGCGAAACCCAAAAGGATTTTAAGGGTTATAGAACCATCCATTGTGCTCAACAGCCCTCATTCAACTGAGCAGTCAGCTTTTGGAGAGCCAAGGTGAAAATCTTTTCTCTGCCAACCAGGGGAGTGATGATCCAATTAAGAATCTTTAGTTTCTGGCAGCGAAAGTTGCTAATTGATGAGACAGTAAGACAAATAAGGCCAAACGGTGGGTTCTGCTGTAGCAAATGTTTTATTAATTTTCGATCTATATTTTATTTCGTTCTATGTGCTTGAAGATCTCTTCAAATGGCTCCGATATAAGCTCCAGAAGACTCTCACCACAACCTGGCTCGTAGTAGTGACAGTGATCGTTGTAGCCATCATGCTCGGCTTGATAATAGCGCAAGGGGAGATCCTCAGACTCAGATGTGCTGGGACTGTAATGGAGAATTATGCATTACAAGAGAAGTTTATCCTTGGTAGCTATCTCAACTATACCTGAATAGAACATGCATTAGGCTGCCCAAGACGCCATTGAACTCATCTAGTTGAGCCGCATTGGATTCACAAATTAAGCGCAGCAAGCAAGACTCCCCTTGGAAGCCACTCCTACAAATAATATATTATATATAATATTCCAAAGATATATCTATAAAATCTAAGCCCACCTCTTTAGTTTATCTATGAATATGCGATAGATATTTGTGCGTGTGAGTAGGGACCGAACTTTTCGTTCTTTGGTTGGTAGCTCCGTGGCTTCCATTTCATCTTGACTCTCTTCCCCAGACTCGTTTTCCTCCGAAGTGCAGTTCTGGCAGTCAGCGGATAACTTACGAGATGACTCTGCCTCCGCATCCGTCTCTGTGTCATCCACTACTACTTCCTCCGACTCAATGGGCCCATTTTGCTACAAAGAAAACCTTCAGTAAATAACCAAATAATACTCCCATTCTGACTGTATCTATTTGCTGTTCTGTTCGGCCGGCCTGTTAATTGTGCCATAAAAAGCGTGTTAATTGTCAACAAATGTGGCGTTTTATAGCCGAAAATGAAACTTACAAATATTGTCCATTTCTCCCAGTTTGTGGGCAAGTTGTAGTTGGCCTCAAAATTGTACGAAACAAACACATTTCGGTGGGGCAACTCGAGGGGAACGGCAATGGCGGCAAAGATCTATGGTTAAGACGCCTCAATATTGTTTTTCTTTTATAATAAAATAAAATATATTTCCAGAACTCACGCCATGGGTACTGGAAGCTGTATAGGCCACAAACGGATTTACAGAATCCAGGAAAAAACTTAAGACGGAAAGCAGGCACAGAAAGTAGATAGGCAAAGTCATTTTCTTTCTGCTAATAAGCACGATATAGCTTCACGATGTTCAGCCGGCAACTGACTTGCAATTGAAGCTGAGTACTCGCAGCAAGTGCGTGGCCCCGAGAAGCGAGTAATTGCTAATTAAATAAGTAAACCCCCAGAAAGATGCGGTTTCTTTGGTACTCCAGTTTATTTTCTTCGCCGGCGACTCGCTATATCACTGAGCGCCTGTTCCAGTGGCACAGAAATCAGGTCCAAGACGTTTTCCTCACAGTCTTTGGTATAGGCCGAGCAGTCCCTGTGTTCTCTTCCTTCAAATTCAGCCTGGTAATACTCATGCGGCAAATGCTCATCCTTAGAGCTACTGGGGCTGTGAAGGCAAGATGATTTAGGTATATTTTATAGTTAATTAATCACAGAAACTCACCTGAATATAATGTGAACTAGGCTGCCCAAAAAGCCATTAGCTTCGCCCAATTGGGAGGCATTTGTATCGCAAATCAGGCGCAGCAAACAGGCTTCGGGAGGAAACCCAGATCTGCAGGGGGATATATCGGTCTTAATATATAATATTAACATTACTGGTGACTAGCCAATCCACCTCCTTAACTTATCCCGCAGCATAGCATAGAAAACTGAGCGACTCATCAGGGTCAAGCCACGCTTTTCACGCGGTGCTGCCTCTTCAGAGACATTCGCAGAGGAAGTTATATTCCCCTCCAATTTCCAATCTGTGCAATTCTGGCATTGCCTGCCCTTGGAATCACGTCCCGTGGTGGGATATGTCAGATAGCCATCCTGGAAGTCCTGGCCCATCTGAGAATAGAAGGAAGAATCAATCTCTCTCTGTCAAACAAAAGACTCAAGACACGAACCCCGTGTCGCGAGACTCACCAAAATCGGGGGATATTTGTACACGTGCTCCGGTTGATAGTAATTGAACTCATAATTGTACGAAAGAAACACATTCCGATGCGGCAAACCAATGGGCACCGAGATGGCCATGAAGATCTAGAAAACCGAAACCATTACACAAAACACAGCGCTCAAACGCTAGAACTTATAGTACCCCGTACTCGGAGTTGGTGGTAAAAAGCAGAGCGGAGTCCCCTAACTTCCAGTTTATTATTATGGCACAAAGACAAAGCCAGGGGCTAAAGTTCAATACTCTGTACATGGTGTTTGGTAAGCCCTAAGGTATCCAATAGTAACTGAATTTCGATGCTCGATGAACAGCGTTTCAAAATCAACTGGCGGAGCTCTCCGGACATTAGCCGGCAAGAAAGGTGCGTGTCCACGAAGCTGTTAATTAAAACCAAGAATTCGAATCTGGGTCGTACCCGAATTGGTTTAATGCAGTTCAAACTGTAAGCGCCTGATCGATCATCTAGTTTATTGTTTTATACCATTTCGTCTGTCTACAGCTTCCCGCAGAACGTCGCATAACGGCCTTGAGATCAAGTCCAAGACATTCTCCTCGCACTGGCTGACGTACGATGAGCAGTCTCCATGCCGATGCCCATCCCACTCGGCCTGGTAGTAATCGCTGGCCAGGTTTTCGTCACTCGAGCTGCTGGGTCTGCAAGAGGAAACCCCTATTAGATTGCTAAAAATATTTCTCGCTTTTATTAGTTAGCGCCTCTTAAAAGTATGAGCTTTCTCATTAGCAGCCTGTGAAGAAAAGCTCTTCCCACTTACGTGAATATGATATGCACTATGCTGCCCAAGAGTCCATTCACTTGACCCAGCGTCGAGGCATTTGTTTCACAAATCAACCGCAGGAGACAGGGCTCACCAGGATAGCCAGATCTAAAAGGAATAAGGGATACATTTAATATACAGTGAAGTTAGAATTGTAATTACTTACCTGTCCAATTTATCCTTGAGCATTATATAGAAATTGGTTCGACTCATGGCGGGTAAAGAGCGACTGGGTCGTAGTTTCCTTGAGCTAGAAGAACCACCCAAAGCATCCACTCCTCCAGTCGTGTTGTAGGTCAAGTAACTGTCCTCCCAGTTATCGCCCATCTTGGGAATTGCGGATTTACAATTTAATAAAAAATTATTATTATTATGGAACTTACCAATATCGGAGGATACTTGTAAATGTGCTCGGGTTGATAGTAATTAAATTCGTAATTGTACGAAAGGAAGACATTGCGATTTTTTAGGCTAAGTGGCACAGATATGGCCATGAATATCTGAATTAAAGGATCTTGGTAAATTCTATAAAGAGTGAGAACTAATTATATATTTACACCAAACTCGGAGTTAGTATTATATATCAAAGTGGAGCCCACAAAGGACCACTTTAGCAAAGCCAGAACAAGCACCGTCTGAGTATCCATAGTTTACAAGAAGGTCCAATCAACTGAAGCGCCTAGCGCCGAAAATTACATCTTTTATAGAATTTTCAGCAGTGTTAATTCGAAAGCACGAGCTAGCACCGGGCCTAACCACAGTTGGCGACATGCTTCCAAAATAACCGCAGTCACGGCGCTGGCCACAAATAGACTTAGAAACAAAAAGCCGGTATCTACGAATTTGCAAATAATGTTTTATTCCAATGCGTTCCGCATACGCTTAGAAGTTAGCCCTAGTCTATAATAATGGTTCTTGAGGTGTGTGGCAGACGCTCGAGGTCGCCTCCGTTTGGCGTTTGCTACCTGGCCTTGCGCAGCTTTCGCTCCTTCCAAGTGACGAACTTGGCGTTGGCGGTGCGCAGCAGCTGGTTCATGTGCTGGGTCAGCGAGGAGCGCAGCGGCGAGAGCTCGTGCATGGCGCGATTCTGGAAGGGAAGGCGACTTAGTAATTAAACCAAGGGATTGATTGTTGTTTAACCTACTTCAAAGGGCACCAGTTTGGCCATTTTAAAGCGCTGCAGAGTCTCGTGCATGCGCTGCAACTTCGCCTCCAGCTCATCGGTAGTAGGTGGAAAGCAGCTCCAGAAATGCTTTAGCAGTTCCGACAGCGACAGATACAGGTGGCGCAGCTCACGTTGGAAATCACGGGGCACAAGCTCTGGAAAATTAAGAAAAAGATTAATCTGCTAATTACTGTTACGCATAAAAATTATGAGCAAAGCAACTTACGTCCTGCAGATTGCTCCTGGAAGCCACGCATCATCGAGCCCCCAGGACTTAGCTCGCCCAGGGCATTCACAGCCGCTTTGGAACAGATAAAAGTCCGCTGCACGTTGCGATTGAGCCAGTTTTCAGAGTTGCGCACCAGCTTGTACTGCACCTCCTCTAGGCTCTGCGAGTCGTGGTGGTTATCGTATATACTGTTCTGGGTGGGGCCATTGAGGTAGCGCTCCACCCTAGACAGTTCGAATTGTTTGGAACTGTTGGCCTTGTCGGCACCCTCACCGTCCATCTCCATGACGGGATCACCGAGGTCCTCGTAGTGGATCTTGTTGATCAGTCGTTGTTTCTTGATCTGCGGCTCGTCATTGTCTGCCTGATCGTTGGAACGCTTGGAAACGGTAGCCACTTCCATCGCCGTGGCCTTTCCATTAAGGCCATTCGTGTAGGCGGAGTGGGAAACCGGGCCGTTGGCACTGTTCGTGCCATTGGTCACGCCGGGCGGTGCATTCACATTGGCACAGGTCTTGAGCACCATGATGGAATGCTGGTTAAACCGCTTGATCATGTTCTGGTGCACAATGTTGCCGCTGTTCACGACGTTACGGTCTCCGGCAACGCTGCCGAAGCCCTCCTCCAAAGGAACATCCTCGAACTTCTTCAGGTCCAGCAGAGGATCGCCGGCCCCCTGTTGCACAGCCGCCTTCAAGGCCTGATCGTCGATCTTGCCGCACTCTGTGAATATATCCTTGGTGCCAGCGGTGAGACGATCGCGATGGAAGTAGTGCGACTGGAAAAATTTGGTCCAAAACTCTGACTCGGGCATCTTGGCGGGCACATTCTCCATGTGCTTGCGCTTGACGGCGGGATAGGTCTTGAAAATGCAGTGAATCACGTCGGCGGTAAGGTTGTACTTGAGGCCATTGCAGCCGTCCGTTTGGGGCTTGATATCAGCCAGAAAGGCGCCAGAAACACCTGCATTAGCTCGCTAAATGAGTTAAAAATGTGATCAGTAGAGAAGTTTATATACAGACCGATCTCCTGGGATTTTCCCATCTTCTTGAGAGCATGCTCCTTGGCGTGTGTGGCCCAGAACTCGTCGCTGGTTAGCACTTTAGTGATCACAAGGTCCTTGTACATCTGCAACAGGTTGGGGTTCTCAACGAGTATGCGGTTTTTGTCCTCCAGGTCCTTGTCCACCTTGCGCTTGAAGTTGGGCAGCAACTGTTGCAGCAGCTCCTTGACCTTATCGCGGTCGGCAAGCATAGCGGGCTGTCCCTGGCGGTTTACGAAGTGGAAGGTTGATGTGTTGCCGTCGTGCAACACCACCTGCAACTGCACCTTCGGCTTGCCCTCCGGCGAGATCTTTTGGGCTGTGCGGAAAGAGAGATGTTACGTCAGCTGGTCTGCACGGAGAACGAGCAACACCCACTCTTGATGTCTGCATAGCGGTGGGAGACCGTCACCGTATCCCGATGCTCAGCCATCCAGGCCAGCCGCTCGTTCATCACGTAGAGGGTGCCATCGCCCTTCTTGTACCGCACCTCGCCCATCTGGAGCAGCACATCCTCGCTGCTGGTGGTCATCGTGTCCTCCTCAGCTCAGCGGCGCTCAGCAGTCCCCGTTTCAGGAGTACCAGTACTAGTTCCACGGTCGCCGTCAGATCGCATTAGAGCCCCGCAAAAGCAAGAACCAGAGGCGCCAGCAGTGGTCTGACACCTGAAAGAACGGAAGAGCGGGCGTTGTAGCATCTTAAATGGCGGAAAGAGAGCTATGTGCGACGAAATCGACTCTGCCGGCGGAATTTACCCGCCCAGCGGGCGCAAAAACGCACAATTCCACTATATTTCTAAAAATGCATCACACCTCACCGCAGAATAGAGCCAGTGTGACTGAACCGATGCGATAGGCAAATCCATAATCGATAGATGTTTTATCGGGGCCTGGTCACACTTTGAACAATGAACGCGAAGTGATAAAACGGATTTGAAATTATTAAAAACGTAATTTATTCAGGAGATATATACATGGAATATAGTTATAAATAAACTAATTCAGTCGTATGAACTGTTGGGGAAATTGCGCCTGTTGCTTCTAGCAATCAGGGTGACCAGACTTTGCGTTAAGTCAAAAAAAAAATAAAAATACTGAATTTGAATATGAAGTTGGCGCCACAGAAAGCTTAAATTCAAATTTAATAATCCAAAAATTTTAAACTTTTAAAAATATTTCAAGGTGGCTATGACTTAAGTGCTCTGGAAAATCTGAAATAAGCATTCGAAGCTAATGGTCTGTTTCCGGGTGCTTCGTTATGATTATTATTTTTTTTTTTGAAAAGAAAATAAACAAAGAATGACTTGGAGCCTAGGGAACGTTAAGTTATATCAACAACCCAAATATGCTGAGAGAAAACTAATAACGTTAAGATAAAGCTGGAGAGGGCCATTTCTATATTTTTCAAGGAACTGGAAGCAATACGAGAGGATTTCTGTATCAATTTCGCTCCCGGCCTTAGTAAATGGGAGATTAATTAATATACAAATTTTTAAAAACATTAATCAGATATTCAATACTGTTTTATTTATTAATTATATTTTATTGACATCTAAAGCAATTAATTCTATGTTCAGTGCTTGGTCCGCTCCAGTGTCCGTCCGCGATCGAGGAGCTCCCGAAAAGTCTTAATTTCGTGCCGCGGAATACTCTCCCGGTACTTGGGCTGCATTAGTCCGTAAATGAAGTCCAGCTCAGTCTCTTCGTCGTGCCTTCCCTCAGGCAGCTTGGCCAGGAGAGCTCGCTGCTTGCAAACGAAGGTGTCTATCGCCTCGTCGTGGCCCTGTTTCGTCTCAAAGATCTCCATGTAGAGCTGGTATGAGGGCTTAGTTGGCGAAAAGTGGTCGCGGAGCAGCTGAAGAGCATCCTGCCAGGTCTTAGCATCTCGCCTCACGCCCTTCCACCAGATCACGGCGATATTGTTGAACAGCAGAGGAAGACCTTTCAGGGCATCCTTGTCGCTGATACCCTCTACCTCCTTGTAGGTCTCCACCGCGTTGATGAACTCGTCCACGGCGTCGTGATCTCGCTGGCCACTAAACCGCACCGCACAATTGCTGAAGCTCCCCTTGGAGAGCGGCTCCTCGTCTTTGATCGGGGCCAGCGCTTTGATGGTGTCGATGAGCACGCGAAATTGTTCGTCGGACATCTGCGTCATTTTGTTTTGGTTTCTTCTTGTTCCTTGGTTTCCCGAAAAGTAAACAAATGCCGGATGTGGACCCACAACAAATCGAAACCCAATCTTTCGAAAGAAGGGGAGCAACTGTGGCGACAAATTTCGCCCGCTCAGCTTTTTCGCTGCTTTGTGAAATTAAACGCAAAAACAGTTCTCTCTTTGCCTGAAAGCTTTTTCGAATTTCGAAAAATAGCCCACGCTCTCTGAGAGGTATTAATTAATTGGGAGAGATGTTCCGGCTCTGCCACTTGCCTCGCCTCTCTTGGGGGTTCACCCCACTATCTTAATGTAGAATTTACACGAATTGTACCAGCAGATATAGAGCACTGATAACAGGTGGCATTCTAAATAAATATATAATTATCAACGAGTTGGAAAATGTCATTGCTAAAATTGATTGAACTAAAAGAGATTATTTCTTTTAAGTTGAAATTAAGGTCGTATGAAAACAGGTTCTATTAGGTCATCACATTCATGACGTCAGTGGGGGAAAAAAAAAAAAATAAAATACTAAAGTGCCTGAAACCAGCAACCTGCAATACAAAAACATTTAATACATTCCTGAAATTTCAAGGAATCAATAAGCTAGCGTCTGATAGTCTTCTATATGTATTAAATTAATTATATTTATATTATGACTAAAGTGAAAATGACTATTCGGATGTTGTTCCTAATTTTCCCATGAATGAATAAATATATTTTTTTGATACTTGGATAAAAATTTGCAATAATCAATAGGTATGTAAAACCACTTTATATTGACCTACCCATCGTACTTTTTTCTGGATGATAATGCGTATTTACTAAACTATCAAGAATTTAAGAATTTTAAGAATTTTTTTAAATTAATGTGTCTACTACTTATCCCAATACTTACAGCTTACAATTTAATCGCATGTTGAAATAAGCTATTACTCAGCCTGTGCCAATGGAATTTCGCATATTTACTAAACTATCAAGAATTTAAGAATTTTAAGAATTTTTTTAAATTAATGTGTCTACTACTTATCCCAATACTTACAGATTACAATTTAATCGCATGTTGAAATAAGCTATTACTCAGCCTGTGCCAATGGAATTTCGCATGACATTGTAAATGCTCTAAAAATTGAAAACAATCCAAAAACTGCACTCTATGTGCCAACAAACACCTTAACTATTAATATCTTTCAACAAATTTGTTCAAGAAATCGATGGAAACACCTTCATTATCAATATTTGTTTATCAGTTTTTAGGCTAGTTACCGGCTTTTGCAGAGTTATTGTTATATTGCCAGTGATGATTCACTGCCAGAAAAACAACAACAGGCACGGGGAACGCACTATTTTGGCTCTGCCTCCCCAAATCGACGCTGCTCGCTCGGCATTAGCTTTTTCGAACTTCGATTTCACAACAGCCGGGTATAAAAGGCCCCCCATTGGAGAGAGCTCCTCAGTTCAAGACAACCGGCCGCATTCGCTTCACAGGCTTTGCCCGCCGAAGACTGCAACTCAGCAAACTCAGAACAGAAAACGTGTCACCCGCCAACTAAATCCACTCCAACCTCAAAGACACACACACAGCCATGGCCCAGACTATTCAGATGACCAACGAGCAGCTCCGCGAGCTGATCGAGGCTGTGCGGGCATCCGCCGTAAGCGCTGCCGGAACCGCAGCAGCCGCCGCCGGAGGAGCCGATGGCCCAAACTCGAAGACCAAAGGCAGTTTCTCGGCGTGCACACACCGCTTCGGCGGCACCCGCAGCTACGACGAGGTGGAGGAGTTCATCACCAACATTGTTACCTACAAGGAGCTGGAAAACATCAGCGACGAGAACGCCCTCAAGGGACTCTCACTGCTCTTCTATGGCCTGGCCTCAACCTGGTGGCAGGGCGTCCGCAAGGAGGCCTCCACCTGGAACGATGCCATCGCCCTCATCCGGGAGCACTTCTCGCCCACCAAGCCCGCCTACCAGGTCTACATGGAGTTCTTCGAGAAGAAGCAGGAGGACTTTGACCCAATCGACACATTTGTGGTCCACAAGCGCGCCCTACTGGCCCAGCTGCCCAACGGCCGTCACGACGAAGAGACGGAATTGGACCTGGCCTACGGCCTACTGAACATCAAGTACCGCAAGCACATCTCCCGCCAGAGCGTCGCCACCTTCAAGGATCTGCTCGAGCAGGGCAGGATCATTGAGCACAACAACCAGGAGGACGAGGATCTGGCGGCCAACTCGAAGAACGCCCGCGGCTCCCGACGCACCATCCGATGCACCTACTGCAACTTCCGGGGTCACACCTTCGAGAACTGCCGCAAGAGGACTCGGGAGCGCGACGAGAACAACGACGATTAAGTGGCAAACGCACCCCACACAAGCGAAGGGAAGAGTAGTGGCCTTCTCTTCGTCATCATCATAGAACTTTTCGCAGCCACACTGGCCGATCAAAGCCAGAGAGAGCCCAACATCCGGAGGAAGCGTGAGCGGGAGCAGCAATATCTACAACATGTACGACGGCAACATCTGCGGCAGCAACATCGGCAGCAACATGTTCGACAGCGACATCAGCAGAATACCACCCGCAACCGCACCTTCTCCATACTCACTGGCAAATGGCGTGCCGGTAAGCCTCGACTAGCTTCTGCCACCCACAGATCCACGCAGCTTCAACTACTCTACCTACTGTGGAAGCGGCTCCATCACCACACAGCGCTACGCCGCCCTGCGGCTGACTTGGCAAGGAACGCCAACTTTCCGCCAGCAATTATTTTAATTGCACCATTGAATTTGAACTATTTGAACTTGAACAAGCAACGCAACCGAGAATGTCAGGCGGGGGGCGACTGAGGACCAGGCATTTCGTCCGGAAATTCGGGGATCCTCAATCTTTGAGATCGAAATTCGTGGGTAAAAAGGTGAGGTTCGTTGCTCGAGGCGAAAGCTTCGGGTGATTAAATCGCTCTGCCTGCGGATTTCGTGATTTTTGATTTAGTCTCCGAAAGGATGTTGCCTGATCTTCGGTCGCCCCCCTTCCCTTGTTCATTCTCACAACCGCCGCCTCCACCTTGTGCCGTTCAGCGGAAGATCAGCGATTGGATGCCAGGAGATGTGATCACTATATAACCAACAGTGTAGGGATCGCTGCTTCGGTGACCGTTTTCGTTGCATTTTTCGCCTGATTCGGGTCCTTCGTGAAGGTGGCAAAAAAACCCCTTGTCCGACGACCGCCTGCTTAGATCCTTTTGTACGTGACATCGACAGCCTCGCGGTGTAGCGGCCCCTGTATCCGGTTGGAGCTTCGGCCCCTTCCGGTTCCGGGAGCCACTGCTCTCGCGCGGTGCCTCTGGTGCGAGTGGAGCTACAGCGGGCGTGACTCGGGCAAAAACCTAAATTTCCTCGGAAATTTAAAAACCAAACAATCCAATTTTGACCATTGTCAAAATATTTTCGGAACACATCGCACTACGATGGCTCCCGATTCGCCATCCGTGCGGTTGGCACGTCAAAATTGTCACCCAGTGGATTACGGGTGTAGGGCTGTTCATATCACCCCTGCGATCCTGTGACAAGCGTGAGGCACGCCAGAACCCTGAACGTTGCGCCCTCGGCGTGACAACCCGGGGTTGAGACTCGTCGCGCCCCTCCAGACGACAGCGACTCTCTTCGCCCCCACATGCAAACCAGCCTTCTTGCGCAGATGACATAGGCGCGTTTAACCACCCGACCCGGGAACTCCACTTCCGGAACATGGCGACCAGGCTCGTGAAGTGTGCCATCAACTGGAGCCTTGGCAAAAGACACTGCATGAGCTTTGCCCGCACTCCCCACAACCCGAATGCAACTGTGGGGGCCTATTAATGACCGCAAGAGGGTGCGGTAAAGCATCAAACAATCCAACAATAAAGACTGAACCCAGAAAACATTAAACCAGAAACTCAAAACCACAAAAACTATGAAAATCTTTACATTTGGTTGGGAAAGGTGGGGGGCATTCTTTTTCAGCTATTTTCTTTTCAGATTTTACTTACTACAAGCCAAACAAGAAAGAAAGCTAACTTCGGCACGCCGAAGTTTGTATACCCTTGCAGCTTACAATTGGATCATTATGCATTAATAAAATTTTATCAAATGAAAAGTAAAAGTGACAGGAATTGTATACAACATTTATACATATAAAAATTCGGTTCAACATTACGTATACGTAATATTTCCCGAACATTCCTATGGCAGCTATATGATATAGGTGTCCCATTTTGATCAAATTAAAACCCAAAATCTAGAATAATATAAAATGGCCATTTCTCAAATTTTATGAAAATATGTTTAAAATTGGGCAAGTAATAATTTTTTTTCTGAAAATTTACCGATCGTTCCTATGGCAGCTCTATGATATAGTCGTCCGATCCGGCCCGTTCCGACTTATATAGCAGTGATAGCATATAGAAGACTATCTGCAAAGTTTCATTCAGATAGCTTCAAACGGACGGACAGACGAACAGACGGACAGACTGACATGGCTAGATCGACTCGGCTGTCGATGCTGATCAAGAATATATATACTTTATAGGGTCGGAAATGTCTCCTTCACTGCGTTGCAAACTTCTGACTGAAATTATAATACCCTGCAAGGGTATAAAAATCGGAACTAAATTTAATATACGAATTGAAGTAAATTTGTGGATCATAACTAAGCCAAAAATCCATAAATTTCAATTCGAAAAGTTAACGAACCAGAATATAATTTAAAAATGTAATATATAAAATTTTTTTTTAATATTTTTTAAATTTTTAATGAATTATAAAATTTTACAAAATGGCGTCAACATTTTTTTGTAGCACTCACAGCTAAATCGACTCCCATGCTGATCAAGAATATATATGACTTATAGGGTCGAGTATGACTCCTGAAGGCGTTGTGAGCTTTTGAATGAAATAATAATACCCAGCGTAGTTTTAAAAAGACGATAATTTAACCCAATTCCCATATATGTAAATATATTGCATTAATACTAACATGGATATATAATTAAGATAATTCAACAGCCCAATATACCCAGAGGATTATTCAATGGGTAGCGAAGAATACCATAACACCACAACAACAAAACATAAATAAACACCGAACCTCAATGCGGCGGAAATGGAAGTGTGCCCAGACTTTCGATTACTTCCTACGTTTAGTATTTCCTATTTGTACTGTCGTTGTTACACGTTTAATATTGACAGTTTCAAGGAAAGAAATATCAAAATATCAAATTAACACTCCGCATTGTCTGAAGCACGCTTCAAAAATATTTGACGACTTGTATTTTAAAGAAATACACATTTAACTTTAAATTAAGGGCATTTTCTTTGATTTGGCGTTAGTCCCATGCTGAATATATTTTGATTCGAATCCTCTGGTCACACTGTCGCAAAATAATAATATTTCCTAATCAATATACCTGATATCAACAACTGATGCACAAAACACACCGTCTCACCGACAGCCAGTACATGGAGGTCGAGGGTCTACTGCAGGTGAGTGAGAAAACCACATTCGCAGCCTTTTTGCATTGTCTGATGGCCGCTAACACGCCCTTTCTTTTCGCCCCGCCGCCCCGTCGCCACCGCTCCACCCACTCGACTTGAAAAACCTGGCCAAAAACACGCACACAACCGCACTTGCACTCGCATTCGAATTCGCTCAGGCCATGGACATGCCCACCAGCCACGACCCGGAGGCGGACCTCGAGCCGGAGTCAACGTCGCTGTGCCGATTGAGCCGCTACAACGTGACCAACCTGTACGAGGGGCCAGCGGGCGGAGGGGCCAGTTTGGCTCCGGCGGGCCGCCAGCGCTGCTATACAATGCCCCATGTGCCACCGCCAGCGCCGCCCTCCACGCCCACGCTGCTGACAAGCGGCAGCAATAGCAACAGCAATAGCAATGGGAACTGCAGCTCCACCGTGTCCGTCTCCATCTCGCCCACCTGCTCCGCCAGCAGCCATCCCCTGGAGAGCCCACTGAACCACTTCATCTACGTGAAGAATGGCAAGAACCTGCGTCGCGAATCGCGCTGCGTCGACTCTGAGCTGTCCAAGCTCTTCAACGTGGTGTCGATCACAAACCGGCTGACGGCGATCAAGAACCGCAGCAATTCCATTTCCGGCACCGGCACCGGCACCCAGCTGGGGGAGCGTGGAATCCTTAATGCGTCCCGCACCATATCGAAGCTAAATGGGGCGACGGCCACCAAGATCTTCAAGATCCACCGAGACCCCAAAGAGTTTTTGCGCGAAACGGACGAGGATTCGGTGTCGGCGCCGGAGTACGATGAGGAGGAGGAGGACACGCGATTCCGCTTCTTTCGGCGGGCCCGCTATTCGCGGCGGTTCAGTTCCACGCGATCGGGTCGGAAGTCTCGGAAATTCGCGCGATTCGAACATCACGAACGCATGGAGACCATTGTGGACAGCTTCGAAGCGGCTATGAGCTTCAACGATGCGGACACCTGAAAGCCGGAGGCGACGGCGCCTGCGACAGTTGAGGATGAAGCATGGCAGATGGTCGGCCAACCAATGTGATGAATGTGAATTTCAACTAAATTATTTTAATTGCTACAAACTACTATTATTACGATTATTATTACCAATTACCGAGCTGTTCTCTCCATACATTTAGTTTCCTTTTACGCCGATTGCCGTCGCCTCCGTGGTCCTTGACTCCATTCGATCGGAGGATCGCGGACGCAGCGCAGGGCACGCATTTAGTTTAGAGCTTAGTTTTACGCCTACGCCTCTGGGGCGGAGCAGGTGCAGCCGGCCACCGAATGGTTGTTTGCTCCACAAACAAAATAATTCCAATAAATGCACAAAACGTGTTGTATTCGAGAAGAGAGATTAATCAAAGTAGTTTTCTTTACTAAAACAAGAGTATTAAGGCTTTCAAATTAAAAGTTTGGAATCTAAAAAAAGTTTCAGGGTTTGTATACTTGTCTTTATTAAGGCCTATTTACAACTAGTTCCGAGAACTGACCTGAGCTTTGGAAGCCCAAACAATAACAGTTTATAATTTTTAGAACGCCTTAAGCCTAATTCGAGTAATTCCCAGAGCTTATACACGCTCTGTGAAGAAGTTAGCCATGAGGTTTTCCTCCAGCTGAGCAGGGTCGGTAACTGGCATGCGGCAGACACGGTCGTGGCAAATGTAAACCGTTGTCTTGCCATTCACCATCTTAAATTTGTTTTGAACCCGCTGGTTGCAGGCCTCGTCCGGATGCAGGGGGTCCACGTGCAGGATTATCATGCCCGGTATGTAAAACTTGCGACAAATCTCAACGAAGCGCTCTGTATCTGGGGAATCAGGTCCCACCACGGCTACCAGGTCGAGTCCGTTTTCATGCAGCAGCAGAGCCGACAGCATTTCCGGCAAAGCATGTCCGAAGCGAGAGACATATGCAAAGAAGTTCAACAGCTTTCCAGCCCGTTCAAGATAGGCCTCATCATCGTAATAGTGCGACAGCAGGGTGAGATTGCGGGCGGAGACACTGTTGCCACAGGGCTCGGCTCCATCTTGGTCTTGAGAAGGGAGAAAAAAATAAGAGAATGCCATCTTCAATTCCTTTTCTCCCTGAATTACCTTCCTTTAAGCGCACAATTACATTGGGCGCATTTTGCTGCGAAAAGAAATAGGCTCCGTTTTGGTCGTCCCAGAACAGTTTGTCCTGCGTCTCCTGCAGGTCCTTGGCCCAACGCAATGCGCTAAGGTCCAATGAAGCCTTGTAATAGTCTAGCAAGCCTTTAATGAGGAAGGCATAGTCATCCAGAAAGCCATCTATTTGGGATCTTAAATATGGAAAGAGGTGATTTTGGGAAACACAAGACGCTAATTTTCTCGAATTTTTTTAGTCTTATTAAAGAATCTGTTCACCAAAAGACAACTTACTCATTCTTCTCTAGTCTAGCATCCCCTACAGCCACGCCGTAGCACGAACGGATGAGTTGCTTGCGTTCTGGATCATACATCTCCTTGCGCAAAAAGTCCAATAGTTCCTTTGCCGTTTGCATATACTGCTCCCGCTTAGCCGTGCCGCAGTTTGCCAGCTTGGAGAGCCCCGAGAGCACCAGGCCATTCCAAGCGCATATGATTTTGGTATCCAGATGCGGCCGCGGTCGCTGATCCCGCAACATGTGTAAGACGTCATTTGCTGTGTCCAGCAGCTTGTCCAGTTGCTCCGGTTGGAGGTTGTAGTTGGAGCAGGTCTCCTCGTCGGATCCTCGCACAATAAGTATGTTCTTGCCAGTGAGGTGACCGTGGGGATCGCTGTACGCGGGCACATTTCCCGGCGGCTTCAGGCCATAATGGTAGGTATAAATTTCAAAAGCCCGCTCTGGCGAGATGTCCTCAAACCTCGCGGCTTGTTCCTTGAAGACAGCCAGAATTTCGTCCCAGGTCCAAGCGTAGAAGGCTCCCTCTACCTTCACAGTATCCTCGTGAGTAGGCAACGAATCCGCATCTTCACCGGCGTAGAAGCCGCCCAAAGGATGCCGAAGGTCTTTAAGCAAATACTGGTAGATTTTGTCCGCATGGCCCAGAAAGGTTTCACTTCTGGTCAGCTTATAGGCATTGGCAAAGGCCGCCATCAGCTGACCTTGGTCATAGAGCATCTTCTCGAAGTGAACGTTCTGCCAATCCTTGGTGGTTGCATACCGAGCAAAGCCCCCGAATACATGGTCATTGATGCCACCCCGGCCAATGTGATCCAGTGTCTTCAGCACCATGTCCAGCACATCCACATCCTTGGTAATTAAATAGCCGTGGAACAGAAAATTCAGACGCGGCACCTCCGGGAACTTGGGCTCGGAGCCGAATCCGCCATGCGTCTGATCAAACCGCTGCTTGTGGATGTTGATAGCTTCGGATAATTTGGCCTCTGCACTTTCAGGTTCGAGCCTTCGAACCGAAGCTTCCGCTTCAGCTGCGGCATTCTGGCTCTTTTGCAGAGCACTCAGCAAAATTAGGGATCTCTTATCTGTTCGCCATTTCGCGGCAATGGATTCCAGCACATTTCCGAAGGAGGGCATTCCGTAACGGGGTTTCGGCGGGAAATAAGTCCCCGCTATTATTGGAGCCAAGTCTGGGGTTAGCCAAACGCTCATGGGCCAGCCCCCACTGCGCTTGGTCATCAGCAGGAACTGCATGTAGACCTTGTCAATGTCCGGACGCTCCTCCCGATCCACCTTGATGTTCACATAGTGCTTGTTCATAATGGCTGCCGTTTCGGGACTCTCGAAAGATTCGTGCTCCATCACATGGCACCAGTGACAAGTGGAGTAGCCCACCGAGAGAAAGATCAGTTTATTCTCACTTCGGGCCTTTTCGAAGGCTTCTTCGCTCCACGGATACCTATGGTGGCCAGGAAATATCAAAATGGGTTTAGGGTTCAATTTAATCTTTATGGGACTGAGACGCAAGACGAACATTCAGGACATTCTCCACCACCCAAGATATATCAATCGTAATTAAGAATTCCCTTAGATACTTACCAATCCACGGGATTGTAGGCATGCTGCAGTAGGTACGGCGACTTGGAGGAGACCAATCGATTGGCTTGCTTGGGCGGCTGCTTCTTAGGTGCTTCTCCTCCGGTCGCCATGCCTCTAAAGTCCTGACTGTGTCATGGGAATGCTTCGTTAGTATATCTTACGCAACTTACAGATCCGTAACTTACCCGCTAAGAGTTGAGCAAGCTCGCTCTGGGAATTCCCGTCTCCGACCGAATAATTTTGACGTATCCGCCTGAAGTTTCTGGGTTGCTTTCAGAGTGCTTCGTATCCAGGGGAGGAGTGATCTGGCCCTGAACATAGCAAATCGATCGGGGTAATCAAGGCGCGCGCTTGGCTTTCACTCGGCCAATGCCAATAAAACTGCAACGTGTGCAAGCAACGCGACTTGTTTTGTCCCAATGTTTTTAATATTATTTTGCATATCGCAGCAGAAGTGTGGCCGTTGGCGAGCCCTTTGAATATACCGACGGGCTTTTCGGTATAATATACTAAACTAATCCATTATACTAAACCGCTCATGTTTACATTTTGAAATCGCAATAAGCTTTATTTTCAAAACCATGTAAAAGTACATTTGATTGAAATGATTGCGAATCCTGCGATGGATCTCTGTATCCTATTATATTCCCATAATATGTATGAATTTATTTTAATTATTTTAATTTATTACAATTTTTAAATAAATAATATTTCTGAAATTTATTTAAGCTTTTTGGTGTTAGAAACTTATTTGTTCTTATAAAGTAATTTTGGACTTTAATAAATAATTTCATTTAAAAAAGCATACTATTTGGACTATGTAAAATATTACGAAATATGGCTCTTAGAAGAGAAACTATGCAAGGTATCCAGAGCTTCCCTATATATTTTTCATTGCCTAATTTCAGGCGTCCGATTAAAGTTTTAGCCAAAGAAGCGGATAAGCTTATTTCGGGAAGCCGCGGTTTGTATCCTCTTTAAGTTCTCATTTGGCACAGGAATGGAATTTTAAAACTAACATAAAAGAGCCAAAAGTGAATAAATTTCCTTTCGGATAGCTTAACTTTGATAGTTTTTAGAGGGTTAAACAATAAGGTTACAATTTTAAAATTTTTAAATTTTTCGGATTTTGTGGCAATTTTAACGATGTAACCCCTTATAAAATATTGGAAAAATGTAGAAATTTTGTTTTCTAGCTGTCTTGTCAGATCGACTCAGCATATGATGCTGATCAAGAATATATATGATTTAAAGGGTCGGAAATAACTCCTTCACTGCGTAGCAAGCCTTTGACTTAAACACCCTGAAAGAGTATAAAAGGAAACTCGAAATACCTTAGTTTTCATAATTTTTATTAATGCATACAATTTATCTTTGCTTTGATAATTATGTAGAAAATGCTTACACCTATGCGGCCGATACATAGAATAATTAACCTACTTGCTAGTTGAAAATCACAAATGAACATACAATATTTATACATTATAGTGTGGGTGTGGTAATTAAGCACATCGTTTTAAACTAATACACATTACGGACTGCGAACTGCAGACTGCGGACTGGACTGGCGGATCTCTGGGATCAGAACTCTCTCGATCGGCTCTCAACTTTGAGTTGACAGCTGGGAGAATCGAAGCGCCAGGATCGGATTGGCCAGGCCTTAGCAATCGCTTTGGACTAGCGCATCGCCGAGGGCCTCCAGTTGCTCCTCGCTGCCCTTGATCCTCTCGGCCAGGTCGCGTGCATCGGCAATCAGCTTGGCCTTCATGTTGATGAAGTAGTCGTAGTCGGCGCACAGGTCCGCACTGAGGTTCTTGCCCAGCAGCCCGGCGATGCTGGTGCCGCGCCGGTCGATGTCTGCCTTGAGGCGCTGCGCCTCCTCCAGCTGCTCGTACAGAAGATCCCGTTTGGATTCCAGCGCGCCCTGTTACAATAATCATAAGAATTTGTTAATAAATCAATACGTTTATATTTGAGATAAAGTAAGAACCCACCTTTTCATGCTGGCGCGTTTCCAGGCTGCTCTCCGTCTGGGCCAGGCGCTCGGAGAGCGACAACAGCAGGCTGGTGATGTGACCCACGTCGTCGACATAGGTGCGGAACTTTGACGCCTCGCTGGGCCGCACCTTCTCCGCCAGCCTTGCGAAGAGGTCCTGGCCCAGTTTGTCGTTGGCGGAGCTCTCCTCGCTGATGGTCTGCTGTTCGCGCTTCAGGGAGCCAATTTTTTGGTTCAAATGCTTAATGAGCTCATCCTGGAAAGAGAGTAGTAGTAGTAAGGATTACGGAATTAGTTGGGTATATCTTTAAATTTAAAAAATCTTGTTTTGTAATTACAAAGATTTAATACTCACCAGCTTCTGTTTGATTAAACTCGTGGACTCGCCGCCAGGCTCGCCGAGCTGCAGCTCCACACTGACCACCTGGACCTCCGTGGTCGCCAGGACCGACTTCATCCGCATCAGCGTGGAGGTGCCCACGTCCCGCTTGGCCAGCCGGAGCGGCACGTCCGGATTGTACAGATTGCTGACGTAATGAGAGGTGGGCTTGCAGCTCTTTGGTGTGAGGATGTCGGCGAGCTTGTCGCCCGGCGTCAGGAGCTTCACCAGCTCCCGGCTCATCAGCTCGTAGTCCAACTCGATGGCCTGTCGCTGGCGTGGCTGCAGAGTGGTTCGCGTCTGCTGCTCCTCGCGAGCGGCTTCGAGGTCCGTGTCTCGATCCTCCAGCTCATCGGTTTGGCATGCCATATCCGTTGTGCTGGGCTTGGGTTTGGGCTTGGGGTTCACCATTAGCACCAGTTCGCTGCGCTGCATCATCTGCAGCTCCTTGACTTCTGGCTCCTTAGCGGGCAGATCGTCCTCTTCCAGAGGCGGTGGACTGGGCGGTGGCGGAGGCGTCAGCAGTGGTTCGTTGAGGAAACTGGCAGTGGGACTGGTTATCATGGGGCTGCTATAGCCGCCGAGCAGGCCAGTGTCGCAGAGATGCGCCGACATCAGCTGCGACTGGAGTTGGGTGATCTTCTCGATGTTCTCCCGCAGAGACTCCTGTCGGTTCATCGCCGGCTTGGCTGGTGTCGTCATCGTGTTCGTGTTTGAGTTCAGGGTGGTGCTAATCACCTCGGCGCGAAAGATGTGCGCATCGGTCTTAGGAATCGCTGTCGCTATAGGATTGACGATGCACTCCAGCGAGCTGGTGCTCAGACTGCAGTCCGAGTGCGAGGAGGCCGGCGAGAGGCGTGGCGGCGTGGGCGTGGGCGTTGGAGTGGGCGAGGCGGTGGGCAGCACCTCCTCCAGCGTCGTCTCGAGGTCGTGGGCGGCTTGCTTGAGATCCACATGGGACTGGGTCACCAGCGGCGACATGCTCACCGCGTTCGACTGCTTTACATCGTACGACTGAGATCTCGTATATTGCTGCTGTGCGATTTGTCCTGGCTTCGTGCTCTTCCCATAGCCCTGGCCCAGAACTGGCGTGGAGTAGCGCTGGCCACCGTAATACGGCGGCGTGCCACTCGTCGGGGGATTCCCGGTTAGGTTATTGTTGGAGCCGTAGCGCAGGGTCACGTTGGCATCGCCGCTCGGCGAGCCAGGCTGCAGCTTCGGTTGCTGCTGGAGCTTAACACCCAGGGGCAGGACATCGGGTAGGTTGTTGGGCAGCTTGCCGCTCACCCCATAGCTGGGCTTTGTGTGGGCCACCAGGTCCTCGTTGGAGGTCAGGGTCAGCTTGTAGATGCCATGGTCCGGATCTGTGTTGTTCAGCTTCTCGAGACTCTGGCGCGGCAAATACGAGGCCTTGGAATTCGATCTGTAAGGTAATGAAGGGGATTTTTATTAGGAAACGGTTTATCAAGGCTGAGAGGAATTTATGAGACTTAGAATTACTTCATTTTTAAAGAGAAGTATCTATTTATTGCTGTAGAGTTGTTAAATTTGCACTCCTCCTTTATTTAATTCACATTACAATATAGAAACATTGAGATTAAGGTGCTTTAACTTAGATCTACGACCTTATAAACATCTTAATGGTTCTAAATAAATTCTAAAGAAAAAAGATATATAGTAACCCCTTTATTTGTTCAGGTATCTTACAGCTCATTAAATTTAAACGACCTGAGATTGTTAGTTGCGGAATATAAATCAAAGATCTGGGCCCAGCTTTCAGCCGGGATTTGCAAACCTATTTTCGTTGTTAGAACTGTCTTGCAACGCCCACCACCAGGGCCATTAAATAAAATAAAGGCTGGGTGCCTTGTCAGTTGGCCAAAATGCCAGCTGCCCGGGTCAGCCGTGGGGGTCAACGGCAGTAGCCACCACGACTTGCAGCAAAAGGCTGTAACTGTTCCCCAAAGCGCACGGCACGTCTCATTAATGCAAATGAGAGAGCGACCGTAATCTGGACAGATGCTAATTGAGTCCTCGACATCGGCAGAGGAGATGCCATCTTTATCCCGAAGCACCCACATATCGTCATGATGATGCCGCTATGAGATGGAAGCGAAAGCGTCGTCGACCGAGGAAATTATTCTGTACACGATGCGCGATGTGTTAAGCTGATTTCGGAGACACAGAGGGCAAAAAAGGCGGAATAAAAACGAAAGTGAAATGTTTACAGTGCAATTATAAAGAGTTTTATGTTTCAGTTTCGGTTTCGGCTGCGGCTTGAGAAAAGCAAAAAAAATAAATGCAGAGCCGGGGGCCCATTTTAGTGTGCAAAGCGTATGACGGCCACGTCCGCTTCCCGTCCCTTGACAACTTTCAAAAGTGCTAAACTAATTTGTTATGTTTTTGTGTACATATCATCGCGCTCGGGTTTATTGCAAAAGGCTTTTGTTTTGGGCGGTTTTGAGACTTTTTGGCGCATCTCTTTCGGTTCGGCTTGGCCACCCCCAGGTTGGCAAAATCTTTATTGTTTCTGCACACACTACATATATAGCCCACATGCGGTATACCAAAAGTGTTTTGCATCTGAAGAAAACCGTCGAAGAAATGTTGTCGCATTTGCATAAATTAAGAGCGGTGTGGGGAGTGGGATATACATTTGGGACTGGCTTACATCACACGGCTAGACAAAACAGCTGTTTGCCGTAGCTGAAGCTGTCGCTCTATCTGTATCTGTATCTGTGGCCAGCAGCTGCAGATGTATCTCGTGGCTAGTTAGCATTTGCATAAGCCCGTCTTTTGTGTCTAGGCTGCTGCTCCGTGGCTTCTTCCCCACTTTCTTCGCCGCTAAAGAGAGCTGCAGACGCCGCTCTTTCGCCTTTCCTAATCACTTCCGTTCGCCGCGCGTTGAGTAAGTCTCTTTTCCTTCTCTGTTGCCAATTTGGCCAAGACAAAAGGCCTGAAAGCGGTTGCATTAGCATGGATTTGCATATCGGGCCGATGACATCACAAGATTTAATTAAGAGCACATCTCGCCCTAAGCCAGAACACACAGATTGCATCTTGTGTCTACAGAGAGATCATATCTCTTGTTTGCTGACTTGTAATCTAGGGACAGCATAGATAAGACCTTGAACAGCGGACCCTTGTAATCTGCCCAGAATGCCTCTCTGGCCTTATCTGACATAAGCTCATTATAAGTACCCACTCGTACACTCCCTCAATGTAACAGCTTTATTATGATTCACAGTTGAAAATACCTTTTTTTTTGCCCGCTAATATTGTATAATTCCCAATAATACGCGGCGGGGCCCCAAAGACAATGACACAAAATAAAAGCGGGCAGAGCCGAAAGAAAGGGTCAAAAGAAATGCTCGGACACTGGGCTAAATACATTTCCATACAATTAACGCATATTTTATTTGTATATTTGTATATTTGCCTATCTTTTCCCCTATTTGGCATTATTAAGCCGAGCGCGGGGCGTTCCATTTGGTTATGTGATGCAAATTATGAATAGCAGCAGTCACAGAAAAAAGTGATAAATTGCTTTGGCTTGCATAACGCGATATTGCTACGAAAATAAACCGTTGGATACATTAAAAGACTGGAAATCTGTGATTATCTTCAGGCGGGTGGAAAGCCCTACTTTAGCTGTAGAATTTCTATGGCGCCCACGGGTGGGCAGAGGCCATTATGTGGGGTTCACTGCCACCGCTGTGGCCGTCGGGGTGTTGCTGCTGGGGAAGCAGGTTGCAGTTGCACCGCCTTGGTCACTGGCCCCTGCGTTTCGCATTGCGTAGCAGCAACTTGCAACTGCAACTGCAACATCTATTGCAGCAGCAGCAACGCTTAACTGCTGGCGCCGTCGTTGCACTATAATTTTTGATCAGCAATATAACGAGCTGTTTGCTGGCCGACTAGTTTTCGTTGATAGTAAAAGTATTTTATTTAAATATGCCGACAACGACGGCGACAACGATGGCGCTGGCTCTGGCCCAGGCGACGCATGGAAATCACGTTTTTAACATCTCGTCTTAACATTGAGCCGAAAAAAAGGCGAACAAATGTTCGGTTGCTGCTGCTGTTGCCGTGTTGCTGATGTTGCTGCTGCTGTGCTTGTTGTGGAAAACATAAACATCTCACAAGCTCAGCCGAAACCGAAACCTGAAAACGAGTTTGTCGGCACCGCATCGCATCGCACACATTTTCACTTGCCGCAAAGTGACGTCAAGTCAACATACGAAAAAAAAGCAAAATAAAGTAAAACAAAAACAGAAACAACAGATGGCCGTCGGCGCAGTTAGCTTTCTTTGCGGGGGGCTTGGGAAAATCAGAGGGGGGAAGCAGAAAAAGACTTTCCAGAGAGGTCACAGGCAGAACAAATCGCTCTTGAGAGTCTCTTTTCCCCCTGGTATTTAGGCAGAGACAGTCCGTCAAGCTGGGCCATAAATTTCTCTCGGAAAACGCACAGAAAAACAGCAGCAGCCACAGCAACATCATTATCAGCAACAGTAAACTCTAAAAGAAAATAAAAGAAAAGTTCTCTCTAGCTTCATCTGTATCTGTTGATGAAATACGTTGGCTAAGTGGCCATCTGCGCTTGAGATTTTCATCTGGAGGCTGGGCAGGCAATTACTTCTAACCTTCTGCCGCAGAATCTCACAATTTCCCCCCTTCGCCGAGCCGCAACCCAAATCCGATTCGAAAACTTTTCCTCTCAAACAATTTCTGCCTGTTCATCTGCCTCGTGATCGGTCTTCAATTGTCTGGTTTGCTGATGTCTGATTTCTGTTTGCCGCTTTCTGGTTTTCTTTTCTAATGGTGCAGCTACTGCCGTGTTGCTAGTTGCTACTGTGTTGCTGCCTGATTGCCGCCTGCCAGCCGCTCGGCAATAATTATGATCCATTAATTCTGGCAGCAGCAGCGGCAACAATGGCGGCTTGTGCAATATTTTTAATGTAAAATCGATTTAATGGCGCTTTTCGCTCCAAGGCATCTAGCGAGCACCAAAAATAGATAGCTTGGGAAATGCAGCAGCACAGCGGCAACATCTTGGCCCAGCCCCCCATTGAAAGTGTCGAAAGTGGTCGGCCTGTCCCATTGAATCGCGGATGAAGCGGGGTAATTAACTTGTGGGCTAAACGGCCCCAGCTCATCATAATTACAGCTAAAAAGATGCCAGCAACCAGGGGGCAGAACACGGCAGCAACATAAGTTGCAACTTGCAACCAGCAGCGGCTGCAACAGCAGCAGGAAAAATAAAAAAGAGTAGACAGCAGAAACATGTGTGCGCACTGGACTACGACAGCAAACAAGCTTGTAAATAATTCCAGGCCCCGCCTCCGCCGCACTTAAAATAGTAACTTTTGATATTCGCCAGGTTGCGTTTGCATAAAACAAATTATTCAGCCAAGTGCGGGTCTTTTGTCTGCCTCTCGTTGATAGGGGATCGCAGAGGAAGTGGCAGATTGAAGGGGCCAACACGGAGAGAAAAGGTGGGAAAAATGTACTAACAAAAAATATGTCCTTAATGGATAAATAAATTTAGTATGAAGTCTACGTTCATAATATTTTGAGTTTAAACATTAAAAAATATGCTCACTCTCTTACTTTTTGGGCAAAGTACGCCCTAAATTAATCCTAAATTAAATTTTCCATATGGTATACTATTTTCTCGCTGTGTAAAATGGGCTTCGGGGGACTCCACTGCTAATATCCGCGACACATCTGCCAATGACATTTTCACTCTCAGCCCACTTGGCATATAAATTGTACACACGGCGAATTGTACCCTCGGGCGCATGCGCAACACGTCCGCCATGGCCGGATCAGTCGGCGGATGGTGGCTACGGCGGGGTCTTTAGCGGAGCAGCCGCAGGGGCAACGGTGATCGCTACAAGACTTTGAGCCATTTGCGCTTTTTTTGTTTGTGCTGTCTTTCCTGGGTTTCGCTGTGTTTTCTGTAGTTTTAGGTATTACACAAAAGCCGCTGTTTGGCGTCCGCCGATGTCGAATGCCAAAGTGTTGCGGCCATTGAAGGAACTGCCCTGAATACGGATTTCTCATTGTTTTTAGCCAACTAATTTCAGGCAGCGACTGAGGCCGAGAGAGCCCGAGATAATGGTCGAAAGAGTGAAGACACATTTACTTGTTAGCCAAGATCCGGCGGCGGGAGAAATGAAATGGCCAGAAAAGCAAAAGCAAAAGCAAGAGCCGAAGAAAAGAAAAGAAAAGCGAAGCATGCCAAGCGGCTCTTAATTTCTTAATAACAGAAAATTTCCCAACAAACTGCAAAAAAACGGAGAGAGTAAAGTGGAATTCTGAATGTTTTGGGCGACAAAATTGGCGAGAACTTCCGCGGTTACACCATAAAAGCCAGAGGGTTGTTGTCATGATGAACCTTCATTAGCTGCTAAGTGAGGTGTCTATGAGTATGAAGTTTGATGATCTTGTATGATGTCAGCTCTGCAGAAATGCAAGTCAAGTGGAGATTTTCCAGCACATTATTCAACGAATTTAATGCACATTTTATAAATATAATTATAGCTTAGACCCCAGGCTGGAATTGAATATAATTTCCCAATTTAAATAATTCAAAAACAGCTGAACTGCAACTATCTGCGGATCTGCAGTGAGATCACCAACTACAAATATCCGAAACGTGACAGATACAGATACTCGTACTCGAACTCAAGCTCGTACTTTCAAGTACGCTTGTAGTCTTTTATTTTCGGAACGAAAGTGAGAGATTGATGAATGGTCTTGCGTTTATTTTTCGGACCATTTAATTGCCGCGAGAGAGAATGTGACCTTTAGCATATATACATATGTATCCAATAATGATCTCGCTGCGGCAAGAATAAACAATGATCATCGTTGTCGTAAGGCAGAACAAAGGGAGCCCAGCTCCGACTCCGATCGGATCAAGGTTAGGCCAAAGAAATCGAACCGACTCCGCGTAATTAATGCGCACCACTAAAATCGCACAGATTCGATATTGGCGGAGCATACTGAATTTGCATCAATCAGCAATTATTTATGCAAATTCCCCCTGTGAGCTAAAAGTTCAGATATTCTCACGCTGCTGCGGCGCCGCTTCGGTATCGATTGATCGATTTCTGATGGCCATAAATAGATATCTGTTCTTAAGAACTGCCCCTGCACTTTGATCGTGTTCGTGTCCGATGTCACGCGCCCGTCAGTCCCAACCAAAATATGTAAGAAATCACCAAATAATTAAGTAAACAGAGGGAGAGGAGCTAGAACCCAGCAAGGTTGAGTTTCTAGAATGCCACACTCTGATGAATGAGTGCAGAAAAACAATGACTGTGCCGGAGTTGGAGTCGAGGAATTTAAGCATATTGTCACAAGGTCACTCCTATGAGACTGCAAAAATAATAAAACATAAAAAAGAGGCAAAGAAACCCCAGCAATGCCAACTCATCCGCGAGCCCTTTGTCTCTTTGAAGAGAGATCTTCAGCGAGATCTTTGCCAAAAGTGTTCTTTCTGTGATCATTGTTATTCTTTGGCTATTTTCGGGGCGCCCATTTGCGTCGTTGAGGATCTGTGGAGCGGAACACCCAATTCAATTTCCATTCCAATTCGAAGTCCAAGCCCAGAGATCGGGCCAGACCCCGGCGGGACCCAACCCACGCCCACCGTTGCCGGGTTCGGATTATTTACAAAACCTTGGACGTGGCGATCTCGAGCGTTGCCCCATGGACTGGCTGTGGCTTGGATCTGTGACTCGGTCGGTCGGTCGGTTGCTGGATGAGTGGCACTCCTAGCTTTGCTTTTTGTGCCGGGGATAAGACAAAGCGAAATAAAATAAAATACAGAGAAATATACGCGCACAGAAATACATCCGCGTATTGTTCGCGGCATGGCTGCAGTTGGGCGCTTTTCATAATTAACGGTTTATTGATAAAACATCCACCGTCTCATCGCGATGGTCTTCCCCTAATGGTGATGGCGACGATCATGATGCTGCCCCAACGATGGTCGTCGCTATGCGGGTCTCGTGTGGCTTTGAGGGGGCGTTTTTTGTTATTTTGACTTGCTATCGTCATCAACATAAACATAATTCTCCGGTGCACAGTGAGAAAATTCATTGTTTTTATAAAAATTATTTATTTTATGGTGTAGATTTAAGTTCAAAGTATTTTGAACTTTGTTGTAAAAAAGGAGCCTTTTAGAAAATTCCTTAATTCTTTATCTCTTAACAAACCTTTTAACTTTGTTTAAGGATAAAAAAACACAGAATTTCTCGCTGTGTGTGAATCTTTTGGCAAAAAGCAAAGCGTGAAATTGACATTCGCCCTGCCCCTGCCCCTTGCCCTGCTGCGCAATGTTCAACGAACTCTGCATAATAATAATAATCGAAATATCCAGCGGGCCACTTGTTGCCACATTGCAACGGCAACGGCAATGGCCGCATTGCAGCTTTTGGGATGCCGCAGGACAGGAAGCATCCCCCGTCGCTGGCATCTCTTTTCTTTTCTCTCTTTTTTGGGCCGGGCCCCAAAATTGGCCAAGAGGAAAACGAAAAACAAAACTACAAATACCGAAAAACTCAAAAACTGAAAACACATTTGGCATTCATTCGCTCGCGTGCAACTACAACTCCGGTCTGTGAATGCCAAGAGCAAATGAAAAACGCAATTATATGGCGAAAAGGCAAAAATAACGAAAAACGAGATCAAGATTTGATGGCGGCTGCGGCGGCGGCCGCCTGGATTGCGTTTTCAAGGTTGTTATGCGGATTGCATTGCCCAAGTTGGCGCTGCAATTAAAACTCATATATGGCAGCCACAATATGGGAGGAAGCGGGCGAATCTCTTCACGCATTCCACCTCTGATGTCAGAGTTTTCCCATTAAGCCGATTTCCAGCATAATAGCTTATTGTCTAGACACCGTCGATTTTGACTTTGATTTTCGTACCGAAACTTAAGCCATTGAAACCAGTGGGCCATTGTCGGGGGAGTTCAGGAACCCAGTCGATGGGCAAGCCCACTTTGTATTGGGATTTTGCAATTAATCTCGGACCGAACGCACTCGTTTGGGGCACGAACAAACTGCCTTGCAAAAAATAAATCAAATAAACGGCCGAAAATAAAAGCGCGACAACGCGATCCATTGAACAAAACAAAACTGAAGGCGAAAAAATTAACATGCGGCGTGACGGAGAGAGGGAAGGAATGGAAATCGGTTCAGAGAGAGAGAGAGGATGGCATAAAGTGATATGTGCCATCATCAAATTGAAAATAAACGCGAAATAAACTTACGAAAATATGGTGAATTTATAGGGGACTTTTTGATGCCCTTTCAGGGGTAATTAGGCGTCGATAAGATGATTTAAGGGGGTCATAACCTGGGACTAAGACAAAGATAACAAATGCTTCCTGGTGTATAATATTCCTCCTCGATTTAACATCATAGCTCCCATTAATGTCCAGCTAGAGACAGAGGATCATTATGTCATAAAACTCACATATTTAGTAACTCTCTATAAGGAACTAACCATTTTTAGATTAATATATCATGTCTTCTTTTTGGGTTTATACCTAATTCATCTTACACTTACACTTATCTTCTTCTGCTTGATGAATGGCCACCTCTCCGGATTGATTAATCATAGATCCCCCTTTATAGGCAGAGTATATTTCGCTATCTGATTGATAAGACAACCCATTTATTGTCATTAGCCATGAGTCAGTAGGACTCGACACAGAGAACCTGCGGACCGAACACATTCTAGAACGCATTTTCATTGAGAACTGGGAAAATGAGAGCGACTTTTCCGAGGCGACTAAAAATAAATGGCATAATTCAGCTAAACAATTTATTTGGCAACGATGACATCGTTGGTATGGCATGGGAAGAGATATGGGACGAGTTGCCTTTCAGGGGCGGGGCTGTGGATGGGGATATGTGGATGAAGATGGGGAACATGTGGCGAAGTTGACATCGGCGCCGTTCCATTTACACAGATTTCCCGGACACAGACACAGGAGATGTTGGGAGAGCTGCAGCTGATTAGCCAACAAATTAGACGCCAGCCTGACATATTGGCTCTTATTTAATGTGGCTTCTGTCGCAGCTCTTTCTGCTCTGATTTATGCACTGCGGCTGACCCAAAATGCTTCAACTACAAGGGAATTTATATATACGAAGCTCAAATGGCTGAGGAATGCAGGTTGACTTCCTTATATACAATGAATTCTCATAGTTTTAGAGGAGGAGTAATTTAAGCAAGAACATATATTAAATGTCGAGATCTTTGAAGTCACAGGTATTGTTTATTATCTCTCCAAATACCAACTCGAGCAGGTAAATATAACCCTCAGAAACATAGTCTAAATAACGAGATCTCCTGAAGTTAAAAGGGATAGGGGCTTTTTAGTCTGATTTATTATTCTATTATCTCTCCACATACCAAATTTCAGCTCGATGGGGTAAATGTAACCCTCACAGGTTATTCTTTTCCTCCATAATATACCCTTTAGACATTTTCCACAAAGTAGCCTACACTTTCTAAGCACGCTGACTACAGGGTATTCCTGATCTCACAACCCTCATCTTTAGCATTCTTACTCGATTTTCTTCTTACATCTGATGCGGTGTGTGCGAAGAATTGAAATTTGTACGCTTGGGTTTGCATTTCATTTGGTTAAATTGCAAATTGGTTTGCCGGGGAGCCGAGGGATTTGGCTGAGCAGCTGGAAGCTTGGAAGCTGCTTGCAAGTTCGCCGAGTTGATTGAAAATTGTTTACCTTCCTTTCAGAGCCAGACCCCTGCCCATTCCTCCGCTTTGGTTTTCCCTGAAGAACGTGACGGCGAAGGCCGCAAAAAGGCCGCCGAGAGTCCCAGGATCAGCGGATCGATGCATATTTGTGGTCTTTGTTTTCTTTTGTGGCTGGCTGAATTCGTCATGTGATCGGGAGAACAACACAGGGCTTAGTTAACGCTTTTGCAGGGACAGGGGGTAGGTAGGGCGGAGCCGATGCAATGACAGACTCTCTTGGCCTTAAGGCGGCGGCTAAAATGGCAAAATGGCCACGTACGAAAGCAAAATCCCCAGCTTGCACGCATAATAATGACCCTGGCTTATGGCCCCGCCAATTTTCTGAGCCAGTCGAGGGAGAGTAGGGAATATATATGTGTATATATAGCCCTGCCTGATTGCATTTCATTTGCCTTTTGTGTGCGATTTGCATTTGTGGGAATCAATCACGAAGTTGGCCAGCGCCTCAGACTATTGTCTAGACTGTTGCCGGATTTACGACTTATTAAACCGCACTCGGCGAAAAGCAAATCTTAAAATATGATCTAAAGATGTTGAAATTAAGGTTCGAGCAGTAAAAATAATAAAAAACTTACTGATTTGTAGCCTTTTATAATTTTGTATTTCTTAATGTAGACCTAAAAAGAACCATGTGCCATAAACTTTATATCTTAGCACAGTAATAAAGTGATTTCTTAATTAGACAGTTTGGTTTTTCCCCAAATTATACAATTCTACACTCTAAAAACAGAACCTTTAGTATTATGAGAGAATATCAGTTCATTGTCCTAATTATTAAAAATTAATACGTTTTACTTTATTAGAGCTTCAAAAACCTTCTTCAAACTGATAAGATTTCAATTAAGTTATCAATTTAATAAAACCGAAATTGATTATTAAAATTATACTTTAAGTAAAGGCCAAAATACTATAAAGTTTGATTAGAATTATCAGTTATTTCTCTCTCTGCTGCCAATGCAATGCCAAGTGCTGGTACATGTGATCATCTGCCTTCTGAAACATGCAACTAGTAATGATTGAGCACAAGGCAGACTACGATGTACCGACGACTGGTTGACAATCAGTCAACGAACAGCTGACCATGGCCAGCTATCGGGCCAATAGTCATAGGATTAAATATAGAAATAGCTATGGTTGCATCTTGCATTTCAATTGTGGCCCAGAGAAATATATATATAAATTGTGTAGTTGATTTTGGCTTTCACGCAATTTTCTGCTCGACTGATCGAGATACCAATCGTGCTGGGCATTGCCAAAAAAACAAATTGAAATACTTTTAGACGAGACGAAAGTGAAAGCATTTAATATGCATAATGCACACGCATTTCTCCCCAACTGCCCGACATTTCTACTTATCCATTTGGCTTTATTTGAACCGCTTTGATTTGATTTTTATGTGTGTCCGGAGTGCGAGGCACACACATCTGAAAGCTTTTCCATCGAGATTCCCAGACAGCCCAAATGGAGCGGTGTCAATTTGAGTTCTATCATAAAACGAAATTGCTTTTTAAGTTCTCTCGGACTGCTTGGGATCGTTATGATCCGAGAGCTGTGGGTGTCGCTAATTGAATTTCAGCTCAGACCTCCGATTTTAACGGCACTTGCGCCGCAGAACTGTCGCAAAAGTGATCTACACGTACTCGTAGACCCATTAAAATCTTTCCCAAATTTCAATACTCCCGAGCGAGCGAGCGAGTTCTCATTGCGCAATCAGAAATTTATGCAGATTTTTTTATTTCGGCATTTATTTTCGGGGTCCTCTTCCTGGGCGCTCTCGGCTCAGAATAATTGCAGGCACGTAACTTAGCCAAGAAAGCCAAGTTCATTGACAGAGACACACAGTCATCGTCGTCGACACGCCCGATTGCGTTGCGTTGCGGTTATCGACTTGGTCATTAGCTTTGGCAATAGCCAAGTTAACACCGATATCGGCGGGGAGAACTTCCCATGGGCCCACAACGTGGCCAGAAATCGAAGGCGCAATAAACCAAAGCCAAGGCATTCTGTAAGGGATTTTTATGGCTTATTTTTTAATTACACAACTTTGTAGAAAAGAAAGAAATGGAAAATTTAACATTGGCAAATAAATTAAGCAATAATTTGAAACGCAAATTAAATATAACTAACAAATAATTACCCTATAAAATATATTTAAATAAAAGTTTAAGCCAAAGAGAGATCCCTTGAAACTGGCCCAGATAAAGTTTAATTTGGTTTTATTCCAGTTTATTTTCATAACCCACTGAATGCCATTAAAATCCCCTAATTAAACCAAGTAATTCCCATAAAAATCGCTCCGAATAAACCATAGTCTGTCAAACTATTCCCACTTCTTGCTTTTTATTACCAACTTCAAATACGCCAGCAAATGCCTCGAATTGCATATTTCATGAGCGTTTCATGGCCCGAAAAACCTTCCCAGGCCGATGAGAAATTGTTGCGTTTAAGAGTACACATTTATATATATGTAAAAAATGTTAATTGCAATACATTTGAACCAAGTTGCGGGCAAAAAAACAACGACAAGACAAAATAGTGGCATAAAAAAACCAAATTAGGCAAACAATTTAAACATGCGCTTGGAGCCGGGAAACCCAGGCAAAGTGCTGCTCCGATTTTAATTTGGCTTTTTGACTGCTCTCTTTGTTTTGGTCTGCTTTTGGTATTGCTTTTTTCGTATTTTTTTAGTTTAGTTTTTGCGCATGTTTTGATTTTTATCATCTGGGTGGGTTTTTGGTAGGTTGTCCAGTGCCCGTGGTTTTCATTTGTTCATGACGCGCGTGACCCACTAAAAAGGTTTGTTTTTGTTGCTGTTGTTTGTTCCTTTTTGTGTCAAAGCAATTTTCGTGCACGGCACAAGTCACAGAAGACAGAAAACCCGAAAAAAATGAGGAAAAAACTGAAAATCGAAGTGCCCACAAGCCCTACTGAGGAGTCGTCTCGAAGATCCAATCTGGTTTCTACAGTAGCCGAAAAGCGAGCCTCAAGTTGAGCAGGAAGCCCCGACTTATTTACCTTTCGGGCAGTTTGCGGCTCATAATTATTAATTTTTTTCATATACGAGTATTTACGAGTCTGGCTATCTGATATGGGCATCGGCATCGAGAAATTTTCGTGTTATAAAGTTAATTTGTGAAATTTTCAGTTGCTTCTTAATGATTTGCGTGGCTCTTTTGGCCACGAAGTCCGAGTCAGAAGGAAGTCGCTCGCCGCCGGAGGTTACTGGAGCGTTTAGCCGCAGTCTTTGGCTTTTTTGTGGCGGTATTCATTAATTTCGTGGCTAATTGAATTGGCTCTGGCTGCCATAATTTCGACCACGACTCTGACCTTGCGCCGAGGTGAGATTGTATTCATATACAGTATGGGTATATGCTGGAGCCGCAAGCACATCCGTTGACCTGAAATGTATGCCAAATGTTCTTAACTCCGATCTGCTGCGGTACTGGTACCCCCACCCGTTCTATATATCGGATTCTATATCAGCCCCATTGTCTCTTGCCGCCACATTTGTTTGGTTTTTGACTTTTGCGGTACTTTGTCTGCCCGCTCGACTTGAACTTGTGCTGCTTTCAGTGTCTTCTGTCTCTCCTGCTTCGAGGGAACCCGCAACATTATCTGCCCCTGTGCGCTATATATAACATATGGAATGGGAACCGTTGCTGCTCACTATACCCTACCCACATGTCACGGTTTGGGGCTAGAACCAAGGCTATTGGAAGCGGGCTGAGATCCGCAGGTGGATTCCTACTCAGTTTCTGGGGGAAGATTAGTCAGGAAATGTAATAAGCTTGTAGCAAAATGTAAATTCATGGTTAGATCATGTTTAAAACTAGAAAACTATCTAAGGAACATTACATGCCAGTTATTTAGATATTTAATTTATACGAAAAGTTTAAAGTTCTATTTAGGAAATAACAATTTAACATTTAAAACTGCTAACAATGATCAAATACAGTTTTTAACTTGTTTTCCAATTACTTGAATAAGAATAAGAACATTTTAAAGCTTACTGACTTGTTTCATTATTAAATTGTTCAATAAATACGGAAATCGTTTGCATTTTTAAGTCATTCACAAAGAATTCCCTGTAACCACAGATGTTTTCTGGCTTAAAAGCTTTTTAAAGTCAATAATTATAGCTTCATCATCCCTTTGTTATCTTTGCAGAACATCGGGACTGACAAATTCGTATTCGTTCCCCACAATCGTGAGGAAAAATCAACTTTCTACGCAGACAATCCATTCTTTTCCCAGACATTTCTACTCGTGACACTTCCGCTTTTATGGCAGGGCATTGCGAAGTCGCCTTTGTCACCTCGAGGAATTTCCCCCATTTGCCTTTGTCACTCTGGGGCACTCATTTAGCTTCATTTGGCTTTTTGTTCTATATACAATAAATGCTAGGTGGTATCTGAATAAATATGCTCTGTATACGCCGGGCGGGCTTTCATGCAGATATGTATGTGCTTGTACTTGATGGTTGGCTGAGCCACTCTTTTTGTTTTTCGTTTTCAGTTTTTTCAGTTCAGTTTTCAGCTTTTTAGTTCTGTTGCGATGAGTAACGACGATCGCAGCGCCCGTTCACTTTCAGATAAGTTGGGAAAGTAAGAATGTATGTGTCAGTATATATAGAACAGAGACAAAAAAATAAATTACAATTGCAATCGGGTTTACTACGTAGGTAGCTTTGTTTAACGCTTTTCCCCGGCTCGACTGGGGCGGCTCTTTGTAGTCCGAAGTGCCCCGGAGTTGAGACCTGCCCACCTGTGGCGAAGTGTTCCCACTTCTGTGTTCCCAGTTCCCTGAGCAGCCCCAGTAATGGGGAGAGCTTTCCACGTGACGATCACACATATCGTGGGCGACCCAGAAGCCAGCAGAATCCATTAATACTCCGTACGCGTCCAATACGTAATCGCAGAGGCCCGACAATGAGCAATTGATTGCTGCTAGGGGGACTCATTAGGGAGCCCGACATTAACCGATTTGTTCGGTTTTACGAGACCATCTAATTATCATAAATGCTGAACAGAAAAGAAGCAAACAACACGGAGCAGGGCAGAGCAGAGGGGAGGCCCCGAGAACCGGATTGATTGATAGATAGACTGCCGGAGTGTTGAACTCTGCGGATTAACAGTATCAGCTAGGCAGGTTTCCGCCACTTGATTAGATATGACGATTTAATAAATCGGAGAAGAGGTATATGAAACTAACTAAATTAGTAACGAATCAATTCGTGAATTATTTAATATCGAAAACATCAGGAAAAAGCATGGTTCAGAAGAGAATATAACAAAAGTATCGTAAATTGGTTAATTTTTATCGAGATTTTTCTGTCGATAGTATATTTTTTCGATTTATCAAAAGTATCGTAAATTGGTTGCCATTTATCAAAAACATTATGTATTTATTTTATAGTATAGTATTCTTTTACAGCATATTATACCAACGGATGACATATACGGAAAATATATTTAATAAAGAAGCAATATGGACATTTAGTTTTTGGCAAATAAACTTTTAATAATTTCAATTCGATGCATATATGCAAACATCGATTTCAGTTGCATCACTAAAAAGTAATAGAGGGGTTTTATTTTTTAAATTTAGAATTTTTAATCGATTTAAAAAGAACGAACCCTATATCATTCATTTTATATTGTATGTATTATACACCCAAATATTTCCTGGCATCCCTAATTCTCTTAATCGAGCTTCCGTAAAAAGCGATTTTAATTTCTTTCCCTCACTGATACGTTATTTTTCGCGGTGTTATTTAAATTGTCAATTTGTCAGCGTTGATTAAAAAATGGCATTTTTATACGTTTTTATTAAGACTGAAATATGGCCGCGTGTACTTCATTCTTATTCCCGTTGTTGTTCCAATTGAAAGCGTGTTAATTTATATACATAAATTCGTGGGTTGGCTGCTATTTGCTCAAGTGTTGGCGATCGTTTAGCCATAAAAATAATAATAGTCGCAAAACGTTTCCAAAAGGAAAAACACAAAAAATGCTCTGCGACCTGAATTTGGAATACGGGCGAGGGAATTTATGAAGAACGAAACGAAAGCCGATAAATCTAATCAATGCGGAGAACAATCAAGGGACTGCTAATTGAAAACTCTTGACATTTTTCGCCGCCTATAATTAGCATTGAACAAATCACAGCAGATCGCCTCGGCTTTCGTAATGGAAACCACAAACAAATCAAGGCAGAAATTCAGAGCGGGGCCCAGGGAGAACCCAGTGCGAGCGATCGGTCGATCGAGCGACTTACAAGTTTTCCACGGCGAATCGATTGGCAATGAAAACAGACGCGGTGCCACAATAAACATTTATTGTTTGATGTTTGCTTAGTTGAATAGGCCGTCGCAATAACAATAAACATTTAGCCCTGCGAATGGCACACACCACACACCGCACATGCACACTTCGGGATCTCCTACACACAAATCAAAGTTGGCCCGAAGGTCGGAGTAATTTCACGGATCGAGCCAGCATTCTTGTCTCCGCTTTGATATTGTAAAAATGTTTATTGATTACTTCGCTTTTTGTTTATGCAGCGAAAGAAATTCATGCTGTCGTAGCTGAATCAACAAATTTTAACTCGCAGCCAGCGAATTCTTTCGTCGGTCGTTTATTTCGAAATTCGTGCGAAGCCTCAATAAAAAAGTAGCCGAGAATGAACTCGGCATTTGCTGAATATTATTTTATTTGAGTTTTTTATGCTAATGTTTTATACCCTAGCTGAAGCTGGGTATATAGGGTGAAGTCTCTTTTCATCAGAAATCAAAGAAAGAAGAGAATTAATCTTATAAAAATGTAGAAACTAAATTGAAAATAATATAAAATAACACCATAAATACAAGTTTCTTCTTTTGTTTTATATTCCTCTGTGAAAATACTCATCAATATAGAAAACTAGTCTTCTTTTCCCTTTACGAAATACAAAATAACAAGTAACTAAAGTAACCACTATTTTTCCAAGACCTTTCCGATTTCCAGACGACTTCTTCCCCTTTTGAAAGTAAAATCTCCCGCACCCTGGGTTTCCCTTTTAGTGGTGTCCTCATTTTAATGGTTCTCTCGAGGGTTGTTGGCCTCAACAGTTGCTGGGGAGACCGAATGCTCCTGGGGGTGACCAGAGTCACTGCTGCTACCAATCCACCACCAGCTGTTCCTTGGCCAAAACCGGTTCTGGCCGCTTTTGCCAATCCAAACAAAGGTCCTCATTGTTCTCATTCCAAAGCAAAATGGCAAAAAATCGATAAGATCTTGGCACTGATAGCCGGCTTTCCATACAGAAACCGTATCTCGCCCAGCACTTTTATGGCCCGAATGTCAATAGATCTCGTTATGAATTATTATGGCCAATACACTGACGCGTGTCTGGCCAGCACACAGGCACAAACACAAAGGTGATTCAGACACAAGTAAATACGAGCACAGACAATTTGCCATGGCAGGTAAAATTAAAGTTAAAACGCTAAGTGGAGACAAGGAGACCGACAAGGAGGAGAAGCAGAAGGAAACGTGCCGCTGTTTTGCACCTGCCGCCTACGTGGCTGCCGAAGGGAATGGCGTTAATGGAGAAAGAAACGCAGAGAGATGGCTGAGACATAAAAAGAGCAACAGCTGTGAAAATTTATCAGCTCGGGCTAAAGTTGTTAGACCAAGTCGGAGGAGGTCCAGAGATCCACACAGAGGAAAACAGGGAATATAGATTGAGGTTTGTGTAAGAAAATATCATATAAACTTCAAAGTCAAACTCCTAGTAAAATGAAATGTTTTTGATTGTGTAATATGGGTTTACTGAAATATATTTATATACTTATACTCAAACCTTTAGTTCAAATACATCTAAATTATGTAGTGATGATATTTAAAATTACTTTATTTTCTTCTCAGTTTCTGTATTAATTTTAGTTCAATATTAAGTTGACTTTAAACATTTAACTATGGTTTCAATTATATGTATTTCTCCCTCAATAAAATAGTAAAAAGTACATGATAAGAGCAGTCAATATTTCCCCCTGTGCATCCCAGCAACAACTGTCGTCATTAGCGGAGACGTTAGGCATTGAGCATGCTAAATATGGTTTCACTGAAGTTGGCCGACAACGTCGCCGCCAACTAGTACACGGCGGCAGAGCAATACTACAACTACCATTCACAGCAACTATCCCAGGTAAAGCTGCCTCAGATCAAATCCCAGACAGCGAATGCAGTTAACAAACGACTTACAGAAAAGCTTATCTTGGGAAAAAATAAAATACTCCATTGGCTGAGGCGCGTTCTTATTAGAAGTCGAGTTTTCATTTTCAAGCGGCCAGCCTAGTTTGGCTCTACAGAGAGAGAAAACAGGGGAAAACTAAAAAAAGCGCAAATGAGAACTGGGGAATTAAAAGAACTATACATTTAGCTGAACAAATAGTTGAAAACATTTCAGTATAGGCAAGTTCGATTTCAAGAGAAACCCCCTGTTTAAATTTCTCCTTTGAAAGGTACTTATCAAAATTGATTTTCAAGACTTTCCGTGTTATGAAATCCCAACTTTCTTATCTGTGTTTAAGTATAATTTACTAATCACTTCGATTTAAGCCGTAAAAATGCTTATAGTAACAGCTGTCACACATTATTTTCGCGCTGTGCCCACAGCAAAGTTCATAGAATTTCCTGCTGCCGCTCGCTGACTAATGGCGATCGTTAATAGCCGGCTTTATCAGCCGGGATCGTAAATACGTACGGCATACGACATGAAAAAAGTGTGTGTATAAAAAACTGACCAGCCGACTTGGCTGGCAATTGAGCTGTGCGAAAGTGTGTTTACCTTCTGATTCGAAACTTGCCGCCGAACACCATTTTCATGTGGTAGACGGTGTCCAGTATTGTGAAATCCAATTTGGTAGCAGCGGTGGGATTGGGGGGACGATGATGTACGCCAAGTGACACACGAATATGTATATATATTATATATAAACACCGATCCGAACTTTGCGTGATATCTTTCTCTGCCTTTGCCAGTTATTTGTGCAAATCGTATGCAGTTTGTTGGCCTAACATTTGAACCCGCCGACGCTGAACTTCCTTGTTTCGGTTTTGTTTTTATTTGTATTTTTTTTTCTCTGCTTCTTTGTTGCAATCAGGAAACAAAATTGGCCGCGGAATGAAATCGATACACATGCAGCCGGTTGACACGAGAGTTTTGCATTTTTAATTGCCGAATTTCGCTGGCTCAAACTCAAATATAATATATCCCCACGGTCTGTTCGAACTATTCGGGATCGAAAGGCACGAACGTCCGAACGCGGCAGCGGTTTTCATTCGTTTGAAGTTGCGGCTATGGCGGCGGATGATGGCCGCAGAAACACAATACAAATGGAGAGAAAAAAAATACACAGCACTTAAGAGAGCGGGTTTTGTGTGTCTCTCTTTGGTAGCGGCAGGTGGTTGAGTCGGCTTAAATGCTGCCAAACCGACACAGACACTCACCAGCCAGGAATTCTGTTTAAATATACAACAAAATAAAAAACAAAAACAGCTAAAATATAAGTACATAAAGTATAGAAAGCAAGTTGAACTTCTGGGGTTTCTTGGTTTATTATCACCCGTAATTTATGGCCCATTGGCAAGTCCACTCAGATTGCTAAAACCACTTTTATGGCCTTTAGAGAGTGCATGTTTTAAGACTCTCTTTTTGTATATTTATTCTCTTTCAAAGAGAGAGTTTCCTTGTGACAAAATTAGACATTGATTGGAAATTGTCAAAGATAAGTAAACATAATTTATAGGGGCTTTTTGTCCTAAGCTAAGGGAAAACATTTATAAAATACTCCGTTTTCTTAAAAGAATTAAAAAACATGATAATTTCTATAATATTTAATAAAAAAATATTACTGAAAGTATCTTTGTGGCATGTGCTAAATGTTTATTATAAACTCTTTACTAACTCGCTCTTTATTCGAAATCAATTTCCCAGTAAAAGAGAAGAGAGAAAGAGTAGTCATTTATAGTTTACTCTTATTTTTGTTACCAAAATATATTGAAGCATACTTTTACGCTACTTCTTGTACAATATAATCCCCAGAGTACGGCTATATTTAAGTTCAAAAAATCGCATACAAAAGGAACCTTGTGCTGGCCGTAAAAGGTATTCCTGTATTCTCCGCCATCAAGATTTGTTTCGGCTTAAATGAGCTTTATTATATGTATAAAGGTGCCCTGACAGTCAGTACCAAGCCCCCAGAAACCATTAAATTCAATCACCTTTTGTTGCTGCCTTTGCAGCCGCGTGTTCTCATCGCCAATCTGTTGCATCGTCATCGTCGCCGCCGTCGTTGTCGTTGTCGTCGTCATTCGGATCAAAGTTCAATCGATCATTGGGCTTTGTGATATTTAGCCGGCGATAGCTGGCAGAAATTATGGCAAACACTTTGTTAAGTTGGCTCTCGCGAAAGAGCCGCCTGGCGACGTCGCCTAATCACGGCAATTGCATCGGAAAACAGTCGCGACTTGCGGCTGGATAAATTGAATTGTCTAGCTTGGCGTTTTCCATTATGTTTTTCGCCTGTTCCTTTTGCCAGCGCTTTGCTTCGCTTTTGCGCTGTGCCGCTGTGGCAACACGGCGAATGAGTGATTTATAGCGCGCATACGACGCGTGGTCTGTGGCCGCAGCAGCTCAATGCCGCCGCAGCCGGCCAGCAAGCAGTGCTGGCAGTTAATTTGAAAATAATACACGGCTCAAGCCGGAGTGTTGCCAAATTGTGAAGGAGAGGAAATTAATTCGGCAAATGCCTACACTTTGCCGACGGCTGTGCGAGGCGATAATTAGAGGGGCTGTCAGGCCAGAACACATGGCACACCTTTCAGGGGTTTCCTTTTGGCCGTGTTGCTCTAATTGCAGTCCGCAGGTGAGTATCTGTCGGGAAATGCAAGCGATGGCTGCCCTTTGCTCCATTTTCCGCACGCCAAACAAAACTTTCAAAATGCAAATTAGGCACGTTCGTCGCTCTCGCGGTGAACGGCATTTGAACCCCCGACCGGCCGGGCTTAAACGACACAGCGAAGCGCTCTGACAAGCCCACTTACAAGTCGCCAGCCAGCTAAGTCCTAAATCCCAATCCCAATCCCAATCCCGAGCCCGTTCCGAGGTTGAAAACTTTGCCACAAATTGTGTCAATATTTGTCTCGTGCTGGATGCTGCTGCTGCAACAAATCGTGCCGCAAAGGTCTCCCCCGGTGTCAACCGAGCCACCAAAGAAAACAAAATCAAAGCCCCCACCAGAAAACACAAAAAAAAGACAAAAACCGAAACAGCAGAGTAAAAAACATGACAGCCCATAGAAATTATTGAACATGGACAATGCACAGTGTGCAGAGGGATTCAATTAAACACATCAAAGGCAAGCTGTTATGTAAGTTATTAAATAAAGTTTAAGGGAATAGGAAGTTTATGCAATCAATCGAACTTTAAACTTGGATTTGGGAGTTATTTTTAAGGAAATAATTCAATAGATAAGGCTTTAATCTCCTCTCCCAATTCCGATTAGTTTATAATTATTTTTTAAGGCCAACTCAAGCTCTCAGGTTTTAACCACTGTGCTTGTGAGTTATCTAATGCCCCGAAAATTGGGTGCGATGCCAAATAGTGAATGCAAAAACTATGCGCTCGGTGCGCTAATGAACTGCCCGGCGTTCATCTATCAATGTCAGGCCCGGCCAAGAATGGACCTTTTGTCCCGTCCCGCTGGCCAGATAAATTTCGATATTCAATTTGATTGGCTTTTACCGGGCACAATCAGAACAAAGAATGGTGTTTGCAGCCTGCCGTCTCTCTTGGCGGCTAATTCGGGAATCTGGGGAGTGGTGCTGGCGCTGCCTGCCCACACGCCAAGGAGCCAGCACATAAATCGTTATTTGGTTGACACATTTTTGTGGCTCAGGTGGCGGTTCAATTGGGTTTTTCTTTTTTTTTTTTGGCGATTGGCAATTGGAGTCGCCCCGGCCAGTTTCTGGGGTTTAGTGGGTCGAAAGCGAAAGTCGAGCAGCTCAGCGAGCAGTGTATTTCATAATCCAATTAAGCATTAGGCGACAGCTGATTGACGGCTCCAGGCGGCTAAGGAAGCGGCTCATTAGCCAAGAGCCAAGATCAGCGTCTCAGCGGAGCAGCTACCGTGCCACGCACTCCATTCACAGCTAATTGGATTCGATAAGGTCAAGAACAATGAACCGGGGAGCGGTCTAAGCGGCTCACTGAATACGTATTCAGATTCGAGGCGCAGGCGATCGCTGAGTAGCGAGCTCCCCCTGAAGGAACACCTCTTCTACTTCCTCCTCACTGCAATCTTATTTAGAATGGAGTCCAAAGTACTCACCTTTTCTGCTGGTTACTCTCCAGATTGCTGGCAATCACATTGTCATGGGCGGCGGCTCTGGCACGCGGCAGCAGGGGAGGCGGCGGCGCCACGGGACTGGCCACATTTTCGAGGATGGGCTGCTGGGGCGTGTGGTGCGGACGCTTGCGCGTGGTGGGCAGATTACTGGGGCTACCTCCTACTCCGACTCCCCCTCCATTGGCGAGGTGCTTGTGCTGCAAACAAAGAAGCCGAGACAGTCAGAATCCAATTACCAAACAGTAGTTGGATGCAGTCGACCCACCTGCAAGCTCGTTGGCTTCTTGGGCACCAGCGGCGGAACCTTGGCAACTGGCGGTGCGGCGGCGTAGGCGGTTCGGCGAGTGGACGCCCCGGCGAAGCTGTTCCGACGGTTGGGCGAGGCCGGCTGTGGGCGCGGCTGCAGCACTTCCGGAGGCGGTGGCGGCGGCAGGGGCTCGTCAAAGGTGTAACTGGTGTCCAGTTCGCTCTGAGGCGGCGGCGGCAGCTCCGGCGAGGGCACCCGGAGATTCGGATGCTTGGGCGGCCGCTCGGGCGGCGGTCGGTGATGATGCTGCTGCGGATGGTGCTGCTGGTGTGCCAAGGCCGCGGCCTGCTGCAGCAGCAGCTTGTCCCGCATGGGCGCATACTCGGTGGCCGATGAAGTGCGTCGCGTGGGCAGGGCCAAGCCGCGGCCGCGGGGAGGCGGCGGCGGTGGCGGCATGCCGCAGTCATTGAAGGAGTTCTTCTCCGCGCTGCTTATGTTCCTGATGCTGGGCGCCTTCACCTGCCCCTGGGCCTGATGCAGTTCCCGGAACTCCGCGTAATCCGAGGCTGAGCTGGAACGCCTCAGGATGTTGGGCAGCAAGCTGCGAGAGCGTGGTGGCGGCGGCGGCGGAGTGGGTGAGCTGCATTCCCGCGAGGAGGCTATGGAGCTGCCTCCCCCAGAGGGCGGCAGACCCACCATAATGGGACTCAGATTGTTGGGCAGCGACTTGCGCTCCAGCGCCTGATAGGACTGCGAGTGCGGACGCAGCAGCTGCTGCTCCTCCTTCTGCTGCTGCTGCTGCCGCTCCACGTAGGACTGGACCGCGTTCTTCTGGAGCGCCTTCAGGGCCGGATTCGAGAGGCGGTGCGTCTTGCTGGGCTCCAGGTAGGCGAACTTGGGCGGCTCACCCAGCTGCGTGCGCTCGAAGTCGTTGATCCTCTCGGCCACCGAGTGCCAGGTGGGCTGCACGGCGGCTCCCGCTGGCGTTATCACAGGTAGTCTGGAACGGATTTAGATTAGTGAAAAAATTCTCAGTTCCAAAGGACTCTCTCTTACTTGGCGGACTTGTGCAGCCCGGAGCTGAACTGCGGCTTGGGATGCTGCACGTACTGCGAGGTGTTGCTGTGCACCGGCTCCGTGTAGGTGCTCACCGGGAACAGGCGGTGGTTGCTGCGGTAGGAATCAGTGCTGTTGGTGGGGCTGTGACTGTGGCTCTCCATGTTGGGCGTGCTGCAGCTGAGGACCTCGGACTTTCCGAGAGGGAGCTGCAGCTTGCTGGGCTTCCCGGCCGGCGGTTGGGGCGCAATGGTGACCACTGCCTCGCTGCTGGAGATGGTCACCGAGATGCTGGACTTGTGCTGCTGGCCCGAGGATCTGCCCAGCTGCTGCTGCTGCTGCTGCTGGAGATCGCCCATGGAGTGGGATTGTCCGAGGAGGGAGCGAGGCTTCTCCGTGGGCGATTCCAAGGAACTTTGTGTGCCCAGCTTGGACGACTGGCTACTGAGGTGATCCTGCTGCGGAAAGTGGTGCAGCGCCATCGAGGTGTGCACCGGCGGATAGCTGGGACTGTGCCGGTGCTGGATGCGCAGGGACTGTGGCTGCTGAACCACCGCTGCCTCCTCGGCAATCACCTTGGAGGAGCTGCTCCCGGTGGGTGATCTCGGTGTCACCGGTTCGTTGTCGTGCAGGTACAGCACGCTCTCGCTGTGGTGACGCTTGGGGGTCGGCACCCGGGAGCTGTGCACAATCAGCTGCGAGGAGGAAACTGCAACGAAGGGAAACGGTTAGGTTAGGCACGGTTAGGGCGTGTCCTCGGCCATTCTAAAAGGAGTTGCTCCGAGGTAAAAGTGGGCCACCGTTGTTGGCGGCTAGCCAAGGTCGTGGGGAGTGGGCAGAGCCAGTCGCCAATATATATAGTATGCATATATATATATTTTTTTTAGGCAACCTTCTCTTATTACAGCCTGGTGCCACCGCCACCCATTCACCCCAAAACTGTGACTGTGCCACTGTGACCCGAAGCCAACTCTGGTTACAGCCACAATTGCCATTTATTCGTATTTCTGTTTGTAAATTATATGAATTCCTACATTTACTTGGGGGTTTTGGATATAAAAAGTACGTTTCTAGTTGAGGTTATGAAGGTATAGCAAGTAAATAGCTTAAATATCTTAGGTTTTATAATGATATATCATTGAAATATGGCTAAAGATGTCAAAAAATCCTTTTTTTTTTTATATTTGAAGTATTCCCATTGATTCTTTATTTGGAAATAAATCCATAAATGTATTTAAAAGCATCAAGGTTTTTAAATAGTGAATAAATTAAAATTAATTAAATTGAAATTAAGTATTCAATTATTGCTTTGATCTCTAAGAGTCCAAAAATGTATTTTAGAAGCAAAAGAATATTTGAAGCATTGTTAAAATTTAAGCAATTTAAGATCTTTAAACATATTTCAAAACATGACCATGCCAAGCAACATGTTTCCACATTAATTACATTTTAGCTTGTTCTATAAACAATACTTAATGTGCAACTACAAATAATTATGTTTCTCTAAACAATTATACAAATTCTTTTCATATCTATTTGTATATCCCTTAGTCAAATGTGTCTGTATATTTATTCATATATCTTTGATAAACTTACCTGATTCTGCGATGGCGCTATAGCCCGTGGCATGACTCGCCTCGGATATATCGCTCATGGAGCCCAGCCATTTCAGGGTTTCCGTGGAGGAAGTGCTCTCCGAGCTATTGTTGTTGTTGCCACTATTGTTATTGGTATTGCTGGAGCCGTTGCTAAGGCTATTGTTGTTGCTGGATCCGGAGGAGGAGCTGGCATGGGAATGCGAGTGGGAATGGGAATGCGAGTGCGAGTGCGAGTGGGAGTGGGAGTGGGACTGGCGGGCCAAGAGCGGAATGGGCGATGGCGCCACCGAGTTGCTGCAAACCGAGGAGAGATCGTTCTCCGACCAATGATGCGACTGCCGGGACAGAAGATCGCTCTCCTGACGTAATCTGCAAGTAAAGTTGGAATGGGGAGTTTCGGAATCAGAGCTGAAGTATTTATTTTTAGTTTTACTTCTTCATTTTTTTGGCAAATCATTGCGTGCTACAGAAATTTGTCTGATTTGTGTATGATTTGTGTGTGCGATTTCTGGTTTCTGCCTATTCGCATGGCCGCAATTACTTGAATTTCTGGCTTAGCCTTCGCGCCGGGCTAAAATAGACCCAGAAGCAGCGACTCTCTTCGGCTCCGGCACTTGGGGCAAGTTCAGACACTGAAGACATTCAGACACTTGGACACACTCAGGCATTTGGACAGAAAATAGAGCTAACAACCGGAGACGGAGCCAAGAAGACCTTGAGAGCCGGGCTTAAGCTGCTCGTTTTCGGTTTTATTTCTCTATTTATCGTGTGTTTGTGTGTGTTTGCCTTACCAAGAATTTTTTATGGCGTTTTTTAGTGTACAAATAAAATTCATAATTGTCGCTCGGCATTTGATGCGAGTGCCAGTATGTGCGCGGAAAAACGTGTTTGCAATGCAGTCGCCACACGGCAAGAAAATTATGGAGAAATGGGAATATATTTAGGATAATTTTAAAGATCTTTAAGCTTTAAGGGATTGTAATTATTTAATTAAACAGAAATCTAAAGAATGTTTTAGCAGTAAGCTATCATCATACTCATCAGTACTCATCGGGAATATCGTTCATTTTGTGCTAGAACCTGTTGGGAATTATAGTTAAATCACTTGGTAAAAGGGACAATACTGACTCACTATCTTTCAAGGACTCTTCTACAAAATAAACTGTAATTTTTACTATTTAGGGTTTTTTTCTCCTAAGAAGCTAATAACTTTTCTAAGTATACAAAAACTCATTATTAAATTAATACTTTCTCGTTATTTTCAATTTTTTAATTTCGTTTTTCATTATCCTTTCATCGTCTCGTAATAAAGTCTTCATATAAAAACAAGTAATTTAGTTATTAAAGTAAAGTATTATAAAAGCAAGATTGTTTCTAAGTAGCATGACATCTGTTCATCATTCTTGATTATAATAAAATATTTCATCTTTTTTGCTATGTAATTGTAATTGATTTCTCTCTCTGCACCAACTATTTTCCCCCACCATCCCTCGATTTACCCCTGAACAACTTACTTATCCAGAAATGGCGTGGCCGATGTGGAATCCGAACTTGACACATAGCTGTGATACCCCTCCGACTGGGCATAGGAGGCCTGCTTCTGGTGGTGGAAGGCCGTCTGGTCGTAGAACACCGAGGACCGGCTGTTGTACTCCTCGAGGCCCGCCTGGGTCAGGCCGCACTGGTCCATGGACGTGGAGCCGTGGACGAGGTTAAGCGGATTCAGCTGGCCACTGCCGGCCATGTGGTGGGGCAGCATGTCATCCTGCAAAGCGAAACAAGAGAAATCGTCGATGTTGCATAAGTTCCAAGTTCCGAGCGGGGCATTCAAATGGTTTGTTTAATCATTAGTTATGTGACGACGACCGGAGAGCCAGCATTTGCAAATGATCCGCGGCCATAATTACGGTCAAAGTCGAAGATAATGCTCAGGCTATAGCCAAAAACAAAGACCAAAATAAAATCCACAATAATCCCACCGAACGGTTATTAGGTAATTAAGTGAAAATTATTGCAGTGCATTCGCGTTCGCTGCAATTGCCGACGAGCAAACATATTTGAAGTGCAGCGCAGTGGCAGCCGAGATGTTGCCAAAGCATATATATTATATAGGTGGCAGTACCCCTCGTGGGAGGGAGATGCAGACACCAAAAAAACACATTCAAAACCCAATAAGAAGAAAAGAAAAGGAAAAACACAACCGCCAAGCGGAGCGTCCATAATAAGCCGGATTAAGTAATGTTTGTGCACAAGGCGAGCGGACCGGAGCAACGCTCCACATGAGCAGGGCTCCGTCTCCAGCCCCAGCCCCAGCTCCAGCTCCAGCTCCAACGCCAGGCCTTCCAGCGGTGATTCACGCTGCGATTCGGTGATCAAGTTCACTGGATTGGGTGAAAATTTGGTAACGAAAAAATAACAGTTCGATAAGGTGATCGGGTAAACAGTGGTTAAATCCGCTAAATTCATGGCTACTAAGAGTGTTATTATGATCTGTGGAGGGAGATTAAGTGTAATATTTCCCAGTAATTCAGGTAGCCAGCAAACAGGAAGTATTATCTACAAGAATTTATATTTATTTGAACTTAAGCAGCTTGAGTCACGCCTTTCCTTTCCTTAAGTTTTATCAGCTCAAACAATGTTTGCATTTTAAAAAGGAATTAAACCATGGTTCCTAACGTGTGCTTCAATTTGTGTAATTACTGGGTCTTTAAATATTTAAATATGTTCTCTAATATTGAGTTCAAAGACCGTAGGAATAATATTAATTTTAAACAGGAAATAGAGCACGTAGTTATCTTTCTTATTCACACTTTGTTTGACTCACACTTTCTGTTTAATCAGTATTAATTCGTGTGATGTATGCTTTTGCTTTTCATTAAGGGTTATCAGCTCGAATTTTATTGATTATTGGTTCACACGATTTTACTTATAACAGATCGATAACCTACATAATCACTATATAATCAAAGTTATTATGGCGAAATAGATAAGGGAATGTGTATTAGAAAAAGTATGCAATACAAGAGTGAGTTCTTCACAAATGAAATAAATTGCCAGAGACACTTTTATATAAATGTTAAATGTGTAAAACTCATATTTTTTTTAAGAGGATACCAAATCCCTGTCTCTTTTTCTCATTAACCATTTATCACCGCCGTGATCACTGTTTATGACACTCCCCAGTCACCCACATTTAGCCCCTAAGAGCTGCCAGCACTCGTCAGCTCATCAAGTCAATTTGCTTGCCATCCCTCGTGTCGTATACTTAATTTTTGGATGTTTGCGCCTGCGACTCTCATAAACCAAATCGAATTGTAAATACTCAAGCATAAAGCCGAAACACATGGAGAAACAGCAACCGGGGTGAACAAAAAAGCACCAAAAACCAAAAACAAAAATAAGCCAAGTCGAAATAAAACTAACGCTCAAAAGTAACGAAAACGAAAACGAAACGTTACAAGACCAAGCCTTAAGCCACTTGACTGACTTGGCTTGAAGTCTCGATTGCATTGAGATTGGGGATTGTAGAGGTTTTTTCACCATCTATATGTATTATAAAGACTCGTATATAGCTTTGTTGGTAGCCATACGGCTACGTGGGCAGCAGCTGCTGATTGTCTTTTTGACTTTGGCGCCACAAAAGCAGCAGAAATAAATCAGAAAATCGTAAATGCTTAATGGCAAATATATATAATAATAATAATAACGAATCACATGAGACTGACAGTTGCCGATATGCAATAGAATCGTTTTCTGGGTCAACTACTTAGGTTTCAAGTCAATCTCCCGCTCTGCCTCTGCCTCGGTTTCTGCCTAGGGCGCATCGTCAAGAATTTTAATGGTTCCGAGCCACTCTCCGACTGTTCCCAAGAACTGGCGTCCACCGAGAGGCAAGACCTCGTGGTTCCAAGTGGAGTCATTCATTCACTCAGTCAGTCAGTCAGTCGATCGTCGTGCAGTTTCATTTCAGTTAGTTTGGGTTTCGGCTTTGCCTTATTTTTTGGCTGGGCCAATTGCCGTAATTATTTTGTCTCTCTAACACGAATTTAAATCAGCAACTGTCCCACGGGGCCCTTTACTCTGCCTTCGCTATTTTCGGCCCATTTCGTTCCTAGAGAAACCTCCTCTCTCTGGCCGAAACCCCATAATTATCGGCCACAGCTGTGTTGCCCATGTGAAATTGCCCTGGATGAGCAGCCCCAACTTGAGCCTAACTCCAGCTCCAACTCGGGCTCCAGCTCTAGCTCGAGCACAATAAATCAATGGCCAGGGCTCTAGTCCCCGGGATGGAGATGAAGCTGGATCTGGTGCAGTGGGTCACAGCTGGATCCGCTGGCATGGGGCAGGGGGGATTCTTAATGATCCCGTGCCACGGGCGAAATCAAACTTCCGTCCAAATGCTTCGCTCGGCGCGTGTTAAATAAATCACTTGATGAATTGTGCTAAGTGCTCGACTGCCTGGCTGTCTGCCTGCAGGAAAAGCGCAGCAAATTGCCTGGGAAAACGGCGGTAGAAAGGTGTCTGCGGGCCATCTAGGCGTATGCGTAATATTTGTTAAACCATTAAAATTATATCAATGAAGCGGAAACCCTCTGGAGCAGCCACCCGGGGATAGGCTAGCGGGATAATAGTCACATTCGTTTCCCTAAATAAAGAAAACCTTCGGGCCTCTGTTTGTTTTTGGACATCTTGGGATTCGTGCATTTTAATTGTTTAACCCCTTTTGAGTGAAAATTAAGCCATGGGCTAACTTCCTGCACTGTCATTTATTTTTGCTTGGGGTTACACTTTTTAGATAATGGTTTTGTGGGTTTTTTTTGCGGAAGTTAAATGACTAAATACATAACTTTTCAGGGTATCTTAGACAGGGAAAATTACGAGTGGCTTATGTGTAACAAAATATATCTTTGTGTAGAGCTTAACTATATTTATTTAAAGCAGTAACATTTAATGGTAGAAGATTTAAATAGGTGCCAAATATTTATAATATTTCAACACATTTAAAATTAGAGTTTAGCAAAGTAAATAAAGTTAAGGGAATATAATTAATAGTTCTTTAGAGTGTTTGGGGTTTGACAAGGCAACTAAGGTATATAGTATAAGTGCTGATTTATCTAAGATTTTTTTAAGTTCTTAACAAATATTTAAGAAATCTTTTTATATTTAAATAATATCTTATTTATTGAGTCTCCCCTGTGACATTAGTCAGCTTGCATCCAGCAGACTTTGAGAATTCCGCTCGCTATCAGCGGTTCGCTTGACTCATGTGTGCAAAAAGGTCACTTAGTCAGACTGTCGGACGGTCTGCGTCGCGTCGCGTGATAAGAGACAGCAGCACACGAGGAGCACAGCCAGAGAAAGAGGCGGGAACAGCGTCACTAACAGAGACAGAGACAGGGACAGATTGACAGCCGCCCACATGTCTCGCCAAAGATGCGGAATTCGCGGCGAGAATGCAGGCAGTTGGAGATTTTCGTGTCGCCGATCAGCTTTATTCGGTTTCTTTTTTTCTTTTGGGGTTTTTCTTGGGGTTCGTGAGGAAAATTTGTAAGCACTTTTTTTTGCATTTTGTGCTTTGTTTCTTCTCAGCTATTTTGATTTGCGTTTTCCATTGTCGCTGGCTTTTAATGGCCAACACGAATTTGACTCTTTGCAGCGGAGAGTCGGCCACAGAAAAGAAATTGCAATCAAAATGCGAGCAAACGTGTCAGTTGCCAACGTGGCCGAGCTTCGGCTTCAGTTTCGGAGCTGGATTCGGATTCGGATTGAGATTCAGCCTCAGCTCCAGCTTCAACCTCTCGGCTTCGGTTTCAACTTCAACTTGGATCGTGCTGCGATTTGGATTTGAATTTGGCAATTGGCGAGAGCACGAACGCTGAGTTGAACGGGGAAGCCCGCAGGCCTCGAGCATTAGAATTGAATTGCAAAGAGCCCAGACAAAAAACGGGAAAAAACAAAACCCAAGTCCTTGCTTCCCAGCTCAACTGGCCGCCCCCCTCCCGCTGCTCCCCCAGTGGGCTTGCGTGCTATATTGGCCATTTATCGTCAAATTAAACGCATATCGCTGTCAATCTGCGCCCAAATTGGACACAGTCACAAAACGGCAGTCAGGCGAGCCGGGCCAGCACCTTGGTTGGAATTCTGGCCACCAGATTATTTTATTATAATAAGGAAATTTAATTGTATTTTAAAGTTGAAAGCATTAAGGAAAAAATGGTTCCTTGACCAGAAGTCTTTAAAAAACTAACAACAAAATAAGGTTAACCAATGGTTCCTTGGTCAACAGTCTTTGAAAAACTGAAAAAGTTGAAAATCATGGTTCCTTGAACTGAAGCCTTTGAAAAACTGAAAAGCCACTGTGTTTTATTAATAAACCTTTTACAAGATTTGTAAGTAAAGGAACTAAGCTCAAAATAAAATTAATATAATTAATATATTACCCATAAAGTCAAGGAATTCAACCTCTAAAATATGATATTTTAACCGGCCAAGCCTAATACCTTTTCGACCACAAAAATGTCACCTTGAGACCACTGTTCAATGGCCGGCAGCATGAATACTTATTTCGCTTGCCACCACCGCCGCAGATTGCGTAGCTCTTGGCTTAATAAAATCAAAGTGGCTAAGAGCTGGGGAGCTCGGAGCTCAGAGCTCCATGCTCCATGCTCTCTGGAGGTCCCGGCAAGCTTCACACTTTCGGGGAAAGTTTCGGGGAAATGCGAGGAAAGGAGGCGAGGACAGGCACTTCGATTTCGACTGCAACTGCGTCTGCGTCTGTGACTTCGACTCCGTCTCCTCGTTGGACTCCTTTCGCCAGCTGTCAAGTGATTGGATGCGGACGTCTGGCCCGGCTCTGACTCTGACTGTGGCTCTGCCTCCGACTCTGACTCTGGCGGCGAATCCCTTTAAGTGGGCCAAGCGATGAAAGTGAATCTGCGTTCGAGTCGTTGGCGGTTCATTAGTAATAATTTTTGGCAGCTCGCGGTGGGTGAGTCGTCTCATTAGTGCGAATGGGTTTATGCAACCGAGTGAAATGAAATGGATTTTAAGGGGGGTGGAGGTGCAGGGGATCAGGATCCGATTCCGAGGCATCCTTGACCCGAATGGCCGCTTGTGGCGTTAATAACTTTGGCGAAACTGGACGGGAACTGGTAATGGTCATGGCATGGCAACTGGTCTGATCTGATCCGCTGGCCCGGCTCTGGCTCTGGCTCTGGCACAGGCTTTGCTCCACTGGCATCGTATCCAGTGGTCTGCTGGTCTGCTGGTCTCTGATCTGGTATGTCGACTTGGCCTGGCTTGGCATGCGGCTAGATTTATGGCCTGTGATAAGTTTCAGGCGTGCAGCAAATAAGAACGAACATGGCCAGCCGAGGAACGCAGCTCAACCTCAACGGGCCGGGCCGAAAAGGAGCCTGCGACAAGAACAAATAAATTGCCAGGTGCACTGGGAAAAAGTGTATGAAAATCAACAAAATGCAGGAAGATACTATGGAAGCTCTAGAACTTCCTAGGAATCTCTTAAGAATTTAAAGCTCTTCAAAAAACCAATACAGAATTATTTCTTCATCTTGTTTAAACTTCACAAATAAATAACTTTTAAGGCAGGAAGTATAGTTTATCGTTTCCCTTGTAAAATAATTCAACAAGTCTGAAAACCATCCTCGATCTCCTGTTTTTCTCTCACTGCTGTGCACCCCAACTGGTTCTCAAGATGCGGGAGAATGCCAGCTCCAGAAGGTCAGAAGAACACGTACCCATATCGCAATTTATATATGCACACATCCAGTTCGACTCGGTTCCGTTTAGTTGGACCAGCAGAGCGCAACCGAAACAAATAAATATACAAAAAAATAAGAAGAAAAAAGTGTGTGTGGATGATGATGAAGCCGAGGCTTGGTTTCCATTCTGCGCTTCTTGGACTCACTTTCACACATATGCCAATGGAAAATATTTGCCATAATTAGCCCTGCTGCGAGACCCTTAATTAGCCAAGCCCCACTGGCCAGGCGATGGATGCTATGCTGTGCCACCGAAAAAATCTGAGAAAACTGGCCAAATAGCAGCGCTAAAAAAAGAGTCACCTGCACAGATCCAATTAGAAAGCCGAAAAAATCTTTCACTCAGTCACTTTCTGTTTTTCCACCACGGCCACGAGGAGGATACGATCCTCCTGCTGGCTTGCGGTGGCCGGATGACAACACAGAAAATCGAAATGGCAAATCATGTTTATTTTGGCCAAATTGCAACTGGATCGAAAGGGCAGCTGTCTCTTGAGCCAGCTCGAGGCTTGACGAGCTGCTCCACTCTCGACTTCTAAGTTGGCATTAAATTACGGAGAAGAGTTTTCGGTTCATTTGCGGTTCGATGGCAGCAAGAATTTCAATGGACTTTGGGCCCCACTCACACTCACAGATGGCAACAATGTCTGTGGCCACTTTTGGCCAAAACCAGCAGACGGCGGCAACGGCGGCGACTCCGGTAAATGGGAACGCGCCGCGTCTCCGCTCGTCGCTTGCCGCTCGCCGCTCGCCGCTCGCCGCTGTTGACCTCAAAATTTTCGTGGCTCGAAATGTCGCTTTGTCTGCCTTGTCTGCTGGAGGAGAAACAAAAGTGAAATTTCTGGCCCGTGTGGGTTCAAGAACTAGCCACCGAAAAAGCTCGAGCTGAAGCTGGAGCCGGAAAATGAAATCGAAGTTGGGCTAGGAGAGCAGAGAGCCAACGGCACCTGGCCAAAATGCATTTTCACCTGGCCCGTGTTAATTAATTAAGGCGGCAGCGGCAGTAGCAGCTCGCTCATAAAGAAATCTTTATGCCTCATGGCCAGAAGTGCATACAATGTGTGGCTGGCAGGTCCGGAACAATGGATTCCGCAACATGGGTGAAATTTTCCCCTACATTTTTCCGGGGCACCATGTTGTGTGTGTGTGCGAGTGTGTATGCACCTGTCGCAAGAGCAGCGCAATTATTTGTTATACTTTTTTCCCCCTTTTTTTCTGCTGAAAAAATGCAAAGGAAGCTGGCCAAGAAGCCCAAGAAGCTAAAGCTAAAAAGCCGGCGGTCCGAGTTCAAAGACAAGCCAAAACAATTTAACTGGAATCTGGCTAGAATTCAGCGCTGGCAGGCGGCTTTGTTGCTGCTGCTTTTTGTTGATGTTGCTGCCGCTGGACTGTTGGCATTAATTAATTGCAGAGTGCGGTGTGTGGTGTGTGAGAAACGAGTCAGGGCACTAATGAGCGTTAAGAGCCGAGCCGGGCTAAACCGAGCTGAGCCGAGCTGAGCTTCAAGCGTTCGACAGGCATTGGAAATGAAAATGAAATAGAAGACAGGCCGGGAAAATGCGAACGAACAGCGATGATGGGATACTCTTGGAGTAATTACAATAGAACGAGTACAGGAACGGAGAAAACTAGTCAGACTTCTTGGTAAGTGTCTATACAAAAACAATACAATTATACAAAAATAAGTGGAAAATAACTATAACATGACATTTTATTAGTTAAATGAAATATTACACACTCTCGAACAAAGATGTCTTCCCTCTTTCCAGTATCTTTAAAATCAACTTTAACTATACAAGGCAGTAGCTTCATAATAACTACGTTCTTAATACGTTTTCCCCTTTTATTTTCTCATAAGTACCTACTTAAATTTCCACTTTACCCATACACCTCGAACTACACAGTTCGTAACCCCAAGCCCTATTAGCCCCTAATTTAAATATCCTTCGCACCGCCCAGAGTATTATTTTCTCTATATATGTATTTTCTCGCAAGTGCCTTGTCTAGTTCTTTGGTTCTTTAACCAAAAACCCCATTAGCCCCTAATTTAAATACCCTTCGCACCGCCCAGAGTATTAGCCTTTCGAGGCGTTGACCAGATCACTTGGCCGCCCCTAATTGCGCAACTCTCGATGGGATCGCCGGGGTCTGTGCCGAGATCTCTTTTGGCGAAATATGCGATCATTTCCGCAGCTAAAAGGAAAGCTCGGTGCGGAAATGAAGCGGCGATTAAGGTGCCCCACTGCCTTCAACTCGATCAGCTCACGAACACTTGAACTTTGCCGAGACACAAACATCCAGTACCATATATACTATATAATATGTTTATACAAAAAGATTCCAGTGCAGCGTCAAGTGCTTCGGCTGATTCGGCAGAAAAAAATAGAGGTAACGAGAAGCGAGCTCCAAGGGGGAAAAAATTAAATCTTTACATCTAAAACCAAAATATTTTTCTTTAGAAATCTGCGCATTCATCTAAAGCAAAGAAGAGGCTGAAGAATGGACAGCGACGACCTTCGTCAAGCCCATGGGTCCGCGTCCAGCACGGCACCCATTACCACCGGGGCCCATTACAGTTTGTTTTGTCAGAGATTCCGGCACTAACGCTGGGGCGTGGCCACAATTAATTCGATTGCAGCTATAAATAGCCCCGAAGAGATTGCAACGCCCAGCGGCGCGCGAGATAGGTGCGTGGAATGTGGCCTAATCGATGCAAAAATATCTCGGCCCGACCCCGAAACTAGTTCTCGGCTTAGAGGATCCCAGGGGGAGAGCGCGCGCCGAGGGGCCACGACCACCATCAATGGGGTACACAAAGTCTTTGGGCTGCGAGTCGGAGTTGGTCTAATAACTGGAACTAAAGCGTGCGCCCCGCCAGTAATTAGCGTTTGTGGAAGAGCTTAAAAAGTATGGAAAGATGAAAATAAAACGTTACAAATGCCCGAGAATAAAGCGGTTCAATAACCTGCCCGCCACCATCGTCCATCGATCCGCGAATCGATCCATCCATCTATCGATCCAACTCCAACCGTCCATCCGTCGATCGCTGCCCCGGCCATTCTCTTTCGTCTTCTAAGCCAGGCCCAAAGGCTATGAAAAAGCACATATCCATATAGCGTAGATCTCCGGCGATTTCGCCAGGCGAAAGGGGAAGCCACACAGCACACAGATGATAACAATCGGCATATGGAAGATGGGGCCACAATTAAGAATGGAGATGATTAATCAACGGCCCCCTGCTGACGGTGGGGGCTGTCGGTGATAAGGTCAATGCTGTTCCAATTCTCAGCCAGGCATTTCTCCAACTTCGCCCAGCTATCGTCAACACCATCAGGCAGCACTGGGAGAAAAGTGTGGCCAAAATGGGTAGCTCTTGCCAAAATAAATAGAATATCTTTCTATTAGATCATAAAATAATATAAAGATTCCTAAGCTGAATTCACTCTAATATATTTTTGAGAAATTTTCCTCTAGCTCTTTGGAGAAATTATATGCTATCTGCAGAAAGGATAAGCTTACAGTGTGACCTACCTCACTTTAGAAATTAGATTCTCAAGCAGTGTGGCCTTGCTTTCCTCAGAAGGACATGCCTATGGAGGGTGCCCTTGCTACCTTCAGAAACAATGGAACTTGGAAGCAGTTTCTAAACTCGAATTGTTTAGAAAATATAGTTTTTTCACTCTGCACCATCATCTACTCGCAATGTTCTTAGCATTCTGGTCTGCTCTGCTCATAACCTCTTTCTTCTGGCTGCCCATTTCTCTTCGCTTCTCTTTTGTCGACTGTTTGTGCCACGCTCGGAGGCAACATTTAATTGATCGGATTCACTTTGATTGATCGGATCGTCGCTGTTGATAATGGTACCGTTAATTTGGTAAATTATTTTGCATTTTAGACGCGAACCAATCCATTTTCCAATGTGTGGCATTCACGGCCGCCGCACTGTGGAGCAGCTGGCTTACAATAATTCAGTTAAGGTTAATGGGTGACGGGGCAAATCAAACAGTTTCGACCACATAGGGTCTATATGGGTATGTGTATCTAATGACAGAATGGGATCATTGGGGGCACAAGTGAAAGAGAAGCGCAAGATTCCGAAGAACATTCTGAGAATTTGGCAGCCGCAGAGTTATCATTAAAAGTAATTATTGTATTTTGGACGAAGGGGAGGAACTCCATTAAAAGGAGCTCACAGCCAGACAAACTTTCTAAGCTTCTGACACGTAATAAACTCTGCGTTTTTATAGTTAAATATTTAAAGCTCATTTTGCGTAAGGCAATAAATCATAAATGTGAGCCATAAAAAGTTTAATTACTTTGACTATGCATCACCGAGAATAGACGTCAAATAAATGTCGTTATTTTTAGAACCACACCTTGAGCCACATTTCTACAGCTTCCTTATCATTGCCCCCTCACTTTATCTCAGAAGCAGCAAAAAAAAAATAAGAAAAAACCAAAACAAGCAACAGGCTGCCATTCATTCATTTGGCACTGAGAAAACAACTTCACACGCAAGTCGGCATTCCTACGGCTTCATTCATTGCCAGTTGTCCAATTAATAACTCGCATCCTGCAGAGAAAAAACACCTCGAGGGTGGAGGAGCAGACGGAGCCAGGGGATCAGTGCCAGATCGATCAACGGACGGATTCCCCAGCGATCCCCAAAATAAACAAAACTCTTCCAAGTGGTAAATGTACCGTTTTGGATTACTTTTTCCTTTATTTTTGGGTGACTGAGTGACACAGAGTGGATGATGCTCGGGGGAATATACACACTCGTATGGTTGTGTATATGGAATATCGAAAACGAAACTTCCCGGGGTTGGGCAATGCAAATGGAGGTCAGACCCATAATTCAATTAGGAACCTGCAGTGGCCCGAATATCGAAAATCGAATTCCCAGACCCCCAAGACCCACTGTGCGTGGGCTTTGACTCTGGCTGGGCTCTGGCCTGGCTCCAGCTCCGGCTCCGATTTATTTGTTTGCGTTTCAGCCTTCACTTTTGTTTCATTTGCTGGCCGAGCTGTGAGTCAGCCGTGTGATTGGAATTCTGCGCGCTTTTGAGGATTTATTAACAAGAATAATAAAACAAGAAGTCCAGAAGAAACCCGAAACCGGTTGTGGAGAGTGTGTAGACGGAGAACCGTAGATCCGTCGACAAGACTGAGACTTACCTGCACAGAGCCGGCGACTGATGCGGAACTAAAGCTGGCATTGCTGTGGCTATTGGTGTTGCTGCTGCGACTGCATCCTCCATTGGTGTCCTTGAGCAGGAGCTTGGACACCACCGAAATCTTATTGTTGTTCTCCATTTGCGGCGGCTCCATTTTGGCCAGATTCTTTTGGCCAACAACGGACACCGGCTCGCTCAAATCGGAGGCGTTTCCGTTTTCCTTGTGGTTGCGCATTTTCATTTAGTTGTTCTCTCTGAAGAGTTTTCTTTTTCGTTGATTATTTGGCTGTGTTTATTGCCCGATTCTCATTTCAATTTCATCTTTTGGCCAGCTTTAAAAGGAATTTATTTTTATAAGTTAATATTTAGAGCGAGAAGTTTAAATAGTTACAAATTGAGTGTCTTTAAAATGCAAACTGTCTTTTGTATGATTGTCCTTTTGTTACAAAGAAAATTTACGGATTTTCGTATGTCTGTTAAAACGATCAGCTTCATTTAATTATTTGAGTCTTGTTAACAAATTTATTTGTAATTTGTTTATATTTTATCTTATTTTTTAATACTCTAAGTTTCTAGCCAAAGCTAGGCCTAAAAACATTTCAATATTTCGAATATATGACAGCAATTTTTCAATATTTCTATGACTGTTCTCATAGGCAAATACCTTAAGTGATTTTAATATATTACTTTTCCCCCATATACGATAATGTTTAAAAGGATTTTTGCGATAAGTTTCAGAGCTTTTTTCTCTCCTTCTCACTGACGTCTTGTTATGATTGCCATTGCCCCATTTTCATTTCAATCGCATTTTTCTTGGCCACCTCTGGGCGAGACAAGAGTTATGATGTAAGCGAAAAATACACGAAATTATATGTGTTAAATTATTTTAATTTGGTCTGGCGACATTTTTGTGGTGACTTTTGGTCGGTCTTGCTGCTGGCTGCTTTGCACTTTTATTTCTGTTATCGGGGTCCGGCTCGGGTCCGCAACTCGCATCTTTGGAATGCAGTGCAGCCAAACCAGTAAGACGAATATCCACATAGACGGATAGAGAGGGACACGCAGCAGACTGGCGGCGCCGAAAGAGACGGGCTGAGGCATGGAGACAGAGACGGGGAGAGCGAGGGATGGCCGGGAGAAAATTGAATCGATTTCTGTTGACTGCGTCCGTAAATATTTGTTGAGTTATTTGGGTTTTTGTGTAATAAGTTGAGCGTATTATGTGTGTGGGGTAAAAATACAAAAATAAATACACACGAAAAAAGGAATAAATGTATAAAAAAGTGAACCAGGTTTACATAACATTGACCCACGAGACGCGAGACGAGCCAAGACGAGACGAGAAGCGACCAATATGCACTGAGGCGGCGCAGAGGAGGGCTCGTGGGGGTCTAAGCCAATAAACAAGTTTTTGTTGTGCATTTTCAAATGCGATTTGGCGACTGCATTTCGTTTCGTTTCGTTTCGGTTGGACAGCATATAGCATATTGCATATACACACTATACTACACTATAGCGGCCCACGCAGTTGGCTCTTCGAAATGTCATCGTTTTATGTATGGTTTCCATGCAAATTGATGTCCATTAAAGCCGCAGTTGCAGCTGCCACTTCTGGCCCGTAAACTTCAAGTGTTTAATGCATAATTATGAGTCGCTGCCGCTGCTGCTGCTCGTCCCAAAGAACTGGAACTGGAATTGGAACTGCTGAGGCTTCGGCCTCAGCCTCAGCCTCGTCCACAGCTACAACTACAGCCAGAGCTTCAGATTCAGCATCGACTTCTGCTTCAGCTCCTGCTTCTACTAGGCGAAAACTGGATTCCGCCAGGCTGTTGACAAACCCAGACATACTGGTGCACTGGCAGAAAGCAGGGTCCTTTAGAGTCCTTGAATTTGAAATTAGGACTACATTGATTCGGAAAGTCCTACACATCGCTAAAATCGCTAAAGTTAAATCTATATTCAACGTCTTGAATATGGTTTACTTCAGAAAATTGATTCCGACCCTCATTTATTCGTGATTTCTTTATTTCCTTAAGTACCTATAATTCCCAAGTACTTATTCAGTGTACTTTAAAATATATAAATAAGGTTTATTTAAACTGAACTCTTTTTCAGATAACCCTACAAATATGTAATAATAAATAAACATTAACAATCTGAATCTCCTTTCTATTCGTATAGCATCAAACACTCTCCCTCCTCTCTCTGAAAATCGTTATAATTCCCGAGTACAAATTTCTTTCTCCCTAAAATCTTTAATATAAATGCTATAAGAGATATTTCTTTAACATGAGTCTTATAAAATCGTAACTTTTTTATTCATAAAACCAATCGCCTGTTTAGAGCCTATTCCCTTATACTTTGCACTTTTTTTTCTCCCCCTGTAAAAGGCAGAAGACCTAGGCCCAGCCAAGAAGCCCCCAAAGAGGAAGCCTGTTTTCGGGATGGGGCCAAAGTACGTGGTAGATAAATCTGCTTGCTGCTGCTACAGGAGTGCAATGACATGGCTCTGTGCACTTTCGTAGTCCCCTTAGACTCCTGGCCTCCTGCAATCCCGGACTTTCCACAGTCTATATATCATTTGCTGCCAATGCCCCCACCAACTAACAATTTGTTAATTATGGCCTTGGGTAGAACTCATTTGCCAGCACTCATTTTCGATGTCGGTCGTTTCCGAATAATCATGTCGACAACTTGTGAGTGCTGTTGAAGTGTGGTTCTCTTTTCTTGTTGCGTGTCTCTGTTTTTTGACCAGCACTGTGCGGCGAAATTAGACACTTTTGCTGGCCACAGAAAATTCCCCGTCAAAATGCGAAATGACAAAAAATAATGCGGAAAACATGCATAAACTGAGTGGCGCCAGCGAAATGAGCACAAACACACAATCACACACACGTACACACCACACACCCCGATCCGAATCCAAATCCCAACTGCAAGTCGGCTCCCAGTTCCAATTCCAGTTAGCAGCAGCTCCCAGTTCGAGTCCCCAGAACGGGTTTTTATTGCCAGCCAATCGATGGCGAGGTCACAAATGGCTAAAACCCCGCCGAGGCAGAAACACATTGATCTCTATTAGCAAAAGTGTTGTTTTTTCCTCCTTCGGCGTAGCGAAACAAAAATATTAAATAGGATTCCCATTTTACCTTCCTATTGACTGCCGGCTATCTTAATCTCCGGAACGCAGGTCTCTCTCTCAGAAGAAGGGACCATAAATCTCGGCGATATTGTTTTGGCAACCTTCGGTTCTTTTCTTGAACTGTGACCCCTTGTTTCCACTTGTTGAATGCCATGACCAAGTGGCGGTTATCAGCTTAAATCCATCTCCGCTGCGTAGGTGGTCATGTTCCGAAAAAAGAGTGCTCCGAGATGGAGATTGAGTTGCCCGGATTGAGATATACCCGAGACCCTAGGCCGAGTCTTTTGCCGCATGCAAAGCGGTTCGGGTCCGGGCCCAAAGGTCTCGTCGTCGTAAATCCGTACTCAGAGTAGTGTCAGCTACTAACAAGCGTAACAAAGCAGCAACAAAGATGAATGGAAGTTGTTACCTGCCCGGTTATGTGTTATGATTATGTACCTGGGGCGGAGGTGTTTGCAAGGCTGCACACCGGGAAAAACCTTAGTGTAGTCTGAGTCTGTCTAACAAGGAAATTTGTTTAGTTAAATGTTTAAATATAGGAAAATAACTATATTTCTTTAGGGACATAAGTAAAGGATAGCAAATCCATTAAAGCTTTGTTGTTTTAAGGTTTTAAAAAAGATGTATGTCCTTAAAGATATATATTTTATGCAAAATTTTAGATCTTTTTTGCAACATATGGTCAAGTACCATATTTAAATATGTAGAGTTAAAGAATTTAACTTTAAAGAATATTTCAGAGAATTTAAAATTAAGAAATTGCAGGATACTTAGAGAGACTAACTCACATTTTATTACCCACACTTTTATTTAAAGTTATTACTATAAAATCAATTATCTTTAGTTTTTCCCAGTGCCTTATCTTTGCCAACTCATTATAATTTTGTCAATTCTCACACACAGGTACTCGTACCTGCTGCAACCGCATATTCACACCAAAGGTGAAGATCGCGAAGCATTCACACTAAACACAAAGTAAAAGAATGGGAGTTTTTTGGGGGGACACTGGGGGTAGGAAGCAGACGCATAAATTTACAATTAAATGTAATTCGTTCGCTGGATTTCCGCAAAAAAGGGCCTGGCAACATCGCAGCAGCGCCTGCAACTGCAACCTGCAGCAGGTTCAATGCTTTCTTTAGTGCTTCGCCGCGCTTCGCTTGCAGCAGGCAGCAAAAAGCAAAGAGCAGCACAAAAATAATGGAAATAATGGGAAAAAAGTATTCCCAAGCCGCGCTTCTTGGTAGTTGCAAATGAATACACCTACACCTCCACACCCACACCCATATCCACATCCACAGTCACCACATGCCGAGTGAAAGAGCCAGCAGGAGGCAGAGAGCGAGGGAGAGCGCAGAGATCAATGCCACATCCGAATTGTGAAACTCATTCTTCGGCATTTGTTTATGGTCCTGTCAACTACCTAAGCAGATCCCGCGATCCCGACAATTGTTCCACCTTACTTCCGTCGACTCGCGGAACCCAGATCTCAGATCTCAAGTCCCAAAACCCAGATCCCGGATCCTGCATCCCGAGATCACAATCTCGCAGCAGGATGCTAAGTCTCATGTTTGCCCCGGGGAAGTTGTAATTGGTTTGGTAAATTGCGAAGGTCGTTGGCTTCGGGAACAAGGTCGTTCGTTGCTGGGATCTTATCATCCGCCGCCCCAAGGTGGAAGGTATCGCCTATATAAGAGAGTGAGCGAAATACAGGCCGAGTGGAATGGGGCACAAATATTTACTTGGCGAATTCCCAGCACTTTATGCAATGCAAATATCAAATGTAAAGTCACAAAAACCCCCGGAAAACGGGGCAAAAAGAATTTCCAACTAATTAATTCTTATAGAAAGAAAACTACATTCCTATAATTATCAGGTATTTTGTTAGCGAAAGTTGAGTTTTCTTTCACGTAATTTGCTTTCAAAATAATTATTTAAATAAAGTTACCTATGAAATCATGAAATAATCTATCCCCCCAAGGACATGACTATCAAAACTCTCCCCTCATCTTTATGAACACTAGTATTAAGTCATGAAAATAAACTCTAAAAATATTTATTACCGTAATCCCCTCGATGGCCTTATGAATTCCCCCTAAGCCTCACATCTGGGGGAAAAATCTTAGAAAGTGCGGTGGTGATGGCTGCTTAAACAACTTGTTTTGCCTTTACCTTTGGCCAAATCTTTTCCAGCTTTCGCATCCCGTTCTATCTCAAATAATGATGAAATGGCAATTTCTTTGGAAGGTATTTCGCGAGCTTGTTGAATTCTTCTGCTGGTGTTCTCCCTTATATCTCATTCCCAGTGTTTATTTGCTTAGCTGGGCTGACACGAGACGGCTCGAGGGGAGCCAGACGGCGGGAGGAGCCGAGACCAGAAGAACACACTTTTTTGCGCAATTTGGGAAAACACTTTGCATGTTTTCTTTCCACGAAATTTCAGCTTATTATGTGAGCAATTTACAGCTCCGGCGGATAAATGGAACTCGGATCTGAACCCGAATTCCCGCAGAAGGCATTCATTGGGTCTCCTCTCCGTTTCGGTTACAGTTCCACTGATGTTTGCACTACTTAGTTGTGACAGATAAGATTAAAATTAGTCTTAGCCTGCCAAGCCGGTAACAGTGCCCGATAAGATAAAACTTTCCGTGGAGAAAAAGAAACGCGACACACGCGAATGGGCTGGTTGGGTTGCCAATGAAGTTGACAACTTGAAAAGGCTGGGAATGAAAAGCAGATAGAAAAGCCAGTCGTCAAATATGGCAAGGTCGCCTCGCAGCGCATTCCGCGGATGTTTGCCTTCCTAATTAAATAGATCATCATCGGCACACAACTTGCGAACAAGCAGCCCATCCGCCCGACAACAGATCTCTATAATTTAATCAATCTCTCAACGGCACCGCACTCACATAAAAGGCCCCAAAGACAATACAAAATTTACGCATTTCGAAATGAGTTCAAAACACCCAAAAGCCAAACGTTCGTCACTGAATGCCGGGCGAGTGTATTGAACTCGGTGTGTGCCACCTCCACCTTCGCCACCTACCTACCTTCCTGATTGCACAGAGAGAAATGGTTAATTAGTTCTATCTCAGGTGTGGCGTTATCATTCTTTCAATAATTATTCCAAGAGAAATCTAGATCATATTGCTTACTTTGTTTTATCATATTTGACTAAGAAGCAGTAAAGTTTGGAATTAAGAAAAATGGCCACGCTGCATGCTTTCAAATCTAACAAGGCCTCCTTTTTTTGTATGATGGGGTGACCAAATGAAATAAGCTGAATTTGCTTAGGTAAACCCTTTAAATGGTAATAACTGCTTGAATTTAAAACCTCAAATTAATATCGAATGCAAATATAGAACTCATTTAAACCAAATTGATGACTAATCCCAAGTGATCTTTTTTCTTTCCGTGTGACCAACCCCCCTTCCCTCCCACAAATCGCTGGCAAGTTGAGCAAACAAGTTTGCTTTGAAATTCTTGAGTAGTATTTGATGTTGATGCTATGCGATCCCCCTTGTCGTCCCTCTACCGCTGCCGTGACAGTTGATAAGTCGTCACATGGAAACGACATGGACGTGGAAACCCTACGCCTGCTCCGAGTTCCTTCCCCCCGGGTCCCGCCCATGCGACCAAGCGCCCATTAACGCCCACTTTCCCTGGATTGCAGTGCAGAAAAGTCGCCTGGTCGGAGGGGGGATTTGAATTATTCTCCCCGCCTTTCGTGCTCTTTATCATCCGTTATCGCTGGAAGAATCGGACTTGGAATTCTTTAGCACTCAAGAAATTTGTTTTATTTTCTTATTTTTCTAGCGTTGTTGTCTATGCAAATTTTTCCACTGTCTCTCTGGGTGGCTTTTGTTTAGGCCGAATCGGGGCAATCGTTGGATTTGTGGAATATTAAACAGTAGTCTTTGGGCTTCTGAACTATATAATTAATAAAAGCAGTAATTGTTTATATTTTTACAAAGTTTTAGTTTCCTAAAAATTTAAATTCGAAACCCCAATACTATCAAAGTTAATATTATTAATTCTTCAGTAGGAAAAGGTATTTTATTTATTCAATAGAAGAACAAGAAATTCGAAACCCCCTAAATACAAATCAAATTATAGAATACATGTTTACAAATAGTTAATGGGCAACCATTTAAAATAATGCTCGTATTTCGTCTAAAGCCCCTTAAGCTTGAGTAGCTTCACTTTGTGCTTTGCTCGTATCAACCTTAATTTGCTCCATTTTCCTATAGTTGACTCTCCTCTACCTGCCTTATCAATTTTTCAATTGCATTAGTGTTTTTTTGTAGTTGCTAACCTTCTTTGTTCCGCGTTCTAACACTCCTTTATCAGGTCGAGAAGAAAACACCTCTCGGGTTCAGGTTCTCTGAATCTTTTTGGTGGCTTTCGGCTTATGTAACTTCTTGGGTGTCTCACGAACCACAACTTTGAATCCAGCTCAGAGATACATTTGCTCTATGAATTAAGTTTCTTACCGCAATTGTGTTCTGTGTTGGGTGAGCAGAGATAATCCAAAACACGTACCGCCCGACACCTATTTAATGTCTTTTTTTATTTTTTTTTAGGGGTAATTATTTTTATTTGGAATGAAATAGAAACGAGTTCAAAAATATGTTTCGTCTTTGAAACTGACCCAAGCGAAATTTGCAGCTGCTCGGGGAACTCCACCTTGACTCTATGCCCGTCTCTCTCAGGCGGTTTTTCTTCCCGACCATCTCTCTCTTTCTCTCCCTCTTTCTTCGGCTCCTCACATGCAGAAGACGAGGAAGAAGCAGCAGAAGAAACCAAAGAAGGGGCAGAAGTTTTGAAGCGCGGAAAATGGCAAGCGCCAAAAACTGGTTGGGAAAATCGTTGTATTTGTTGTTGGGGGGGAAACTCGTTGGGGCAGCCACAAAAAACAAAAAAAAAGGCGAAGTGAGAAGAATCAGAAGGAGAAGAATACGAAGATGGTGGAGAAAAGGGAGATCAGTAACTTCTTGCCACCCGCTAAAACTCTCAAAACATATTTTCAGAATAACGAATTATTTAAGCGGAAGAACCTTTCCACTCTCGAAGGTTGATCTTTGTACGCGGTTTTGTTTTTTTGTTTATGTTTGCTGAATTTTGTAATTTTTCAGGCGCATTTTTACACGACACTTTTTTGGCTTTTTGCAGTTTAAATGCCGTTTCGTGCTTTTGGCCGCTAATTGTTGTTGTTATTTGGCTGTGGGTTTTATATTTGTGTTTTTTTACGACTTCTCTCTTGCTCACTTTTGTTTTTCTTTTTCATTATCTTTTTTATGAGCGCTTGAGAGCTGATTAAACTTATTCACAGCATTTTTCATTGAGAAGCAAATGCATTTAATTTTGGTTGTGCCTTTTTTTGTGCTGTCGGTTGCTTAATTATTTTTTAACTCACAAGCTAGCACACACACACGCGCAATATGCGGACACGAGCCCCGAATCGCGGGGCATGCAACGCTCTGAATTTCCCTCGGTCTTGCCGTTCCGATTTTCCTCGAGTGCACGGTGAGAAAGCCAAATGAAGACTGAAAACTGTGAGGCTCGCGATCAGGAGGCAAAGCTCGTGTGGCACACGTCTCTCTCACTCGTGCTGAGTAATCTCTCTTTTTCTGTCTCACATTGCAAAAATGCGGCAGTAACGACTTCTATAGTAGACGATGGGATACCCTGTCTTTCCTGAAACTACGTTAACTTAAGTGCTGTCAACACAGCACATTTATTTGTTAATAGTTGGTGCCAGTTTACCGGCAAATTGATGAGTAGGTTTGATGACAAAGCCCAGTTTACTCTATAAATGTTATATCACCTATGAAAACAATTAATTTTTATACCCTTGCTGGGTATTATAATTTTAGTCAGAAATTTACAAACGCAGTGAAGGAGACATTTCCGACCCTATAAAGTATATAGTATATTCATCAATAGCCGAGTCGATCTAGCCATGTCCGTCTTTCCGATTATACGCACACTAGCCCCTCATTTTTTAAGCTATCTGAATGAAATTGCAGGTAGTCTTCTATATGCTCTCACTGCTATACAAGTCGGAACGGGCCGGATCGGACGACTATATCATATAGCTGCCATAGGAACGATCGTTAAATTTTCAGAAAAAAATTATTACTTGTCCAATTTTCAACATGTTTTCATATAACTTGAGACATGGCCGTTTTATATTATTCTAGAATTTCGGTTTTAATTTTTTCAAATCGGACTACTACTGCTGCCATAGGAATGTTCGGGAAATATTACGTATACGTAATGTTAAACCGATTTTTTATATGTATAAATGTTGTTTACAATTCCTTTTAGTTTTACTTTCCATTTGATAACATTTTATTAATTCATAATGATCCAATTGTAAACTCCACGGGTATACAAACTTCGGCGTGTCCAAGATAGCTTTCTTTCTTGTTAATTGGTGGAATTACTACAGTTTCATTTCTATAATTTCTACTATTTCTCTCTTCTGTTACATACTCACCCAATAGTTCAATATACCCTTGATACCAACGCTTGGGCCACGTTAGCTGCCAGCTGGAAATCAGTCCACCAGAGAGGCCAAGAGCACCGCAGAAAGACGGCGCGAGAGCGTCTTGAGACACAGGTAAGCTACCTGCGAACCGAGAGCGAGAGAGGGAGAGACCCAGAGACCCAGTGGGAAATTCAGTGCCTCCGCTAATGGGGGTTAGAGCCCAGAGCCTCTTATCAAGCAGAGTCAAAGCAAACAGGTATATTTGTATTTCGTATTGAAAGTCACTTATCTAGCGGAGAGAGGAGCCGCACTCTCTCAGAGGCAGAGCCAAAGAGCGTAGAGGAGCCCGCTCTCTCGCGTCTCAGAACCTGTTGCTGTGTCCAGTTCTGGGCCATAAGAGCGACAGAGAGGGATGTACAGACCCAAGCGAGCCAAGAACCTGTTGCGGCAAAATGGCCTGCAACTTAGCCAAAAAAAAAGAGAAAAAACACGCACAAAAACTAAAGCCGAAAAAGAAAACAAAGGGAATAAGAACATCGTGTGGCAAGAAAGCCAGCCAAAAGAGCCAGCGGATGAACAAAGGAAAGGAGAACGGCTGATAAGCAAGGCCGTTGAGTTTCCAAAACGATGGACGGCGATCCGAGATCACAGAGATCCAGAGATTCTGAGGATTCGGGCCGGACTCCGCTAACCATTTCCATTCCCATTCCCATTCTGATTCACTCAAAGTTGATTTATGTTCTGTTTGCACTTTTGATTTTCAGCGCAAGTTGATTTTAATTAAGAGTGTGTGCTCTCAGGAGATTTCTGGAGAAGAAGAGGAAGACGGCGACGAAGCGGGAGCTGGAAGACCACCAACGAAGTCGGGACTCCGAACTTGAACTTCTGGCCATCAAAAATTATTGATCAATTACCTAATTTTGATGAGAAAAGTTTACTTGATGATTTCCAGAGCAAAGATCATATGTGATTTCAAAACTTCTTACCAATTAAATTAATAGAATAAATATTAAAGAACGATTTCTATATTAGGTTAATTTAATATTATTTTAATATTTTATGGGCTAATCCATAAATCAATATAACACGATAACACACAGGTCATTTTGGGTTGAAGACAAGCACAGTAGTTTTTTTATATAGTTTGATAATCTGTTTCTTTATTTTTGTATTTATATAAAATATTAACTTTCATCATGAAAAAATAATCTATTTTGATATTAATTTTCAAATACAATCTTTAATATTTAGACCTTGATTAAGAACTTTGTAAGACCTTCAATGAACTACCCTTCCTTCCGGAAAACAGTCCAAGACCCTTCAAATTCGAACTTGAACCCTTTTTGGCCCAAATCAAATTTTGGCTTCCATAATTTTATCGGGCATGACCGAACCGTTAAATCGAAAGCTCTCGCATATCGCACGCAAACCAGGTGCTAATGAGGCATTTTGTTTCTGCTTTGGCTAATTTATTGTTTACGGCCGTGCCAAGAGAGTGGCGCAGATTTAACGGTATAAGCGAAAGGTTAGCCCAAACATGCAAATATCATATGGCCAGAATGCCAGTATCTCGAAGCCAGAACAAAGACCAATCAACGGTGTCGATGTCGGTGCCGGTGTCTATTTCTAGACAGATTCGCAGATCTTCGGACCTCACTTTTTAGTGACTAGTTCCGATTGGTTCCTTGAACGATTTTAGACGATCTGTTTTTGGTTCTGACCCATCTTCCATGGCATGGCACATACTCCAATACTCCCATGTCGGATTCCCAGCTCGAGGTTCGCACCTCCAGTCGTCATTCCCAATTAATCATCGCTTTGGCTTGTTGATCCAATCGCATTTGCTTTGCAAAAGACACAAGAGAGTTACAAAGCTGAAAGGGGGGAAAGGGGAAAGATAGGCGGTGAAAACAAGTTTATGGAGGGGGTGTACACGGTGAAAAATATTTATATCTTAATAGGAAACTCTAAAAAATAATTTAGAGCCTTATTTGGCTATGATTTAAATCATCTTATTCTACTTTAAAAATTTATTTTTTAAAAGAGAACTATTTAAACCAATATCTAAATTTAACGATTTATATATTTAATAATAAATATATTTACAAATAATTCACTAAGTATCCCGACCGATATTTTATTTGGTTCGCAAAAGAAGACTACTTTTTAGATAAAACGGATAGAGAATACTTTGGGGAAAAACTATAAGTTATCTTGCGGCATAACTATTGGTCTGATCTAGCTGAAATTTGGTATGTGGGTAAAAAAAAGCCGTAATTAAATATAAGAATGGAAATATAATAATTTATATATAACGTATAGACTTTTCATTATTAATTTAAGTTATATTTATATTAATGAAAATACTTTCCCGTTCAAATTGTTTTATTTTACCACTAATAATACATCTTCAATAGGCACAGTCTCACAAAATTTCTCTCTGTGCACTCAAAGGGAAGCTTGGAATGTGCCGCGACTATCAATCAATCTGCTTTTGCCCCCTTCCCCGAGACCTCTACCAAATTCGGTCTATTGTCCGGCGGCTGTTACCAAATCCGTAGACCGGCTTTTTGACTTTCCATAGGAAAAGCCCCGAAAACACCCGAAGGTTATCGCTTATCCGGAGACTACTCCTCCGATTCCGATTCCCCGATTCCGTGGTTGAGTCGGATCTGCCATCTGTTTAGGCATTCAGGTGTGCGGAACGTGTGGTGGAACACTCCCTCATGCGGGGACCCAGATCTCCGTACAGCGATATAACGCGCACTGGAGACCCATTTAACGTGGGAAACGGCCGAGCAGGCCAGGGCCCTTTTGCAAAAATTGAAAAGTGATCACAACTACTAGGAGCGGGCCCCAAATGTGAGTTGCATTTCAATTTCAGAGAGACGGCGACGACGTCATCGGCTTCTCTGCTCCATATGGCAGCAAATTTGCATTCAGCCATGTGGCTTTTTTGTTGTTGTTTTTCGTCTGGGGGAAGTTACGCAGGGGAGTGCATTTTTAATGTCAAGCAACTGGCCGGCATGCCAAAGGTATTATGACATACATTTCAATTCAATTTTTAGATAAAGATGCGCCGCTGCTGCAGTTCGCTTTTCTTCTTTCGTTCGCTCTCTGAATGTGTATATTTTTGAAAAAATGCAACAAAAGCGGATCGTGGACGGTGGACCACGGACGATGGACGACATTTGTGTGGCCGGGGAATGAAGTTCCGCCATTGGCGATGATGTAAACATCCAAAACAGATACAGTCTCCCGACCCGAATCTATCTCTTTGAGTACAGTAAAAGGTAGATATATGGGTTATCGCGGGATTAGAGGTGGACCAGGGACTAAAGGCACAATGTTTTTGATGGACTTTGCACTTTGAAATATTGTTCCATATATGTTAAAGAAAATATGTTTGGAGTAATGTATTGAAACCTTTTTTCTTAGTAGATATTTATATATATTTTAGATTGTGGCTATATCTCTATGCACATTAAGGAGTTAAATAATGCAAATTAGTCATAGCCGAGTCTTTTCCTATTAGCGAATGTCCACTGTGGCGATGGAGTTGTGCCTGTGGGAGCTTGGGCCACGATCTTCAGATCAAATCAGATCGGACCAGCGTCCATCCTATAATATAACCTGGCGGCATTTGCTGCGGGCCATGCTTCGGTTTGTCGGTTTGTCAGTCAGTCTGCGAGTCACTCAGTCAGTCAGTCAGTCAGCCAGTTCGTCTAATTGGATTTGCGCGCTTGTGCGTAACTATAAATCACACACAAGCACACTACACAGCGCACAAGAGACCCAAAGACTTGGAGCAGGGACAACCGGTTTGATTGCCAAGTCACCCGCTCATAGCGAACTGCAGAGATCCCATCGAGCTTTTTGTTGTTGTTGTTTCTTCTGCTCCTCAAAACTATTTGTAAAGTGACCAAAAGAGCCACAAAAAGTTGTTGCTGTTCCCGTTCTTGTTTCCCCATAATAAACAATATAAAGAATATAATTATGCGGCTGCATAAAACCCAAACGTATCAGCTTACGCAATCCAGAAAATCTGGACGGGGAGGAAGGCCCCTCCTGTAACATTTACATGGCTGGCACTCGTCGCCGGTCGTGTGAAAATTATTAATGGAGCCACTGTCTGCGGGACAAGTTCATGTGTCATGTGTGTGTAAGTGGGGAAATTGTACTGTACCTTCCCGGAAAAACAGGCTAGTTGGCGGCTTATGATTTATCGGTATACCGCCGCCCAGGTTGTAAGCGGATGTTGTAACCCCGCAATTGCCAATCTAAATGGCCATGTTCTGGCTAAAAAGCCGGAGCAACTACCAACTTACTCCCAGATGAACCCTACCAGGGCCCAGTTCAAAAAAAAAGCATTCTATTTGCCGGTGGTCTTATTCCATCAAGCCCCACATGTGACTTGAACTTGTGCTGAACTTGTAGCTTCCTTCTGCTACTTGAATTTCACAGGGAAGGACGTCTGGCTAAGCTATAGAATTACAATAAACAAAAAAAAAACCGTACCTTAAATGACAGCCAACTCCGCCATATGGCTTAACCGGTTTTGAAAATGGCGCCAAATCGCTTAACGTACTTTTTCAGCGTCTGGCAGCACCGCCGTATCGATTGGTACGAACGATTACCCACCACTGATTTTTAGCTATTTCTATCTTTTTTTCAAAAGCTTTTAGGATTCCTTACAAACAGACGAGTTGGCAGCTCTGAGTGCAGCTTTCAGCGTCAATCGTTTTTACAGTTAAACATCGATTTCAAAGCATGCCGCCGTCTGCAAAACGTTGATATTTTCGCCGAAATTGACGAAGGCCAAGCGAAATGGATACTGGAGGGAAAATGAGTTATGTAAAGAAGATAATCCACTCACTGGTGGTGTCCAGTGCAGAGCGGATGACCATCGAAAGGCTTTTGCGGGACTATCGCAGCGAGGAGGGCTGCAACATGCCGTATGGCACGTTGGGATTCCGCGACGTCGAAAGCTTCCTTCGGTCTATTCCGGACACCGTGGTTGTAGGTACTACTACTTTTACACTATGAATAACATGCTAATCAACCGTATTCACAGGTAATGGGACATGGATCCACGGCCAGTGTGTTGGCTGTGGCCACCGCGAAATCGGCGCACATACAAAATCTGGTTCAGTGCCAGAAAAAGCCCTCTAAGCGCAATCGGACCAAGTTGAAGCCAAGGTTTTTCTACGGCTCAGAGCCATCTGATCTAAGCTTTATAAACGAGACAATCCGGAATATGAAGCATCAGCAGCAACGGCAACAGCATCAGCACCAGCAAAGGCGGTACCAGCAGCCCGTCCACCATGTGCCAGTCTCCTATCCCAATTACAATCTTCTGCACAGGCCACCACCAGTGGTCTATCCAAATATAAATGCTCTATTCTGCGCCGGACAGCAGCAGCAGGTGCCCTCTTTTTACCCACCGATGTTGTGGCTTTTCCAACCCCTTGTGATGCTGACACCGTTTCCATATCCCTATCCGCAGAACGTTCCAATGTATCCAAATATCGCACCGATTCCTCAGAGGCAAATTCTTACAAGACCCGAGGTACTGAACATTCGAAATCCTCAGCCACAAGTGATCGTTCAGGCCAGTCTGCCGGAAAAACCAGATATCGAGATCAAGGAATTGGTGGATTCATTTAAGAAACTGTCGACGGCAGATACGGCTTCCACTGTCTTAAAAGATCCGCTGGATAATAAACTTCGTGAATCTGACAGCGATGAATGGGTTAAGGATAACTCCGGTTCAGAGGATGGAGAAGCGTCAGCGTCAGTGGCAAATGCAGAAGTGCCGGATCTGACCAGCCCCAGTGAGGAAGCAGTGGAGCTCGAACTCGAACCTGTTTCCCAAAGCGAACCCAATTCGGAGTCCACAATTCCGGAAACTATACGCCAGCCTCGAGAACACAACAACCCCTTCTTAGTTTCCACGGATTCGGTAAAACCAAAGTTAAAATTTAACGTAGAATCGTTTTTTTACATCCACTTATTTTCAGGAGGAAACCGATCCTCAGCCTATCTCTAATCAGCCTATAGGCGCGAAAAATCCCTTCCTAGATTACGAGTCCTCTGATGACGGGAGCGATGAGAATGCTATTCCAGCCTATGCCGTGGTAAAAGTTCTGACCTAAAAGGTCCCAAAAATCATTAATTCTCGATTTTTTTAAGGACGATCGAGTACTAAGTGTTGACTATCCGATGGATTGCGTCCGTTCCGATTTCAAGTTGCCTGCTCGCGATGCTTCAACCTTTTTTGAGATCGGCAAGCGCATCGAGGTTCAGCTGGTGCGGGTAGAGCACCCGCACAGCTTCAACTTTTGGGTATACAACGAAGAGTATGATGACTACAAGGCTATGTTCTCCAATATGCAGTGAGTTATCATTGCCAACATTGATTTATTCGGAAATAAACATCCTGCTTTCCTGTAGGATCTGTTACGAGAGTCAGTTTCCGAGAAAGTACACAATGCCATTGTGCCTGATCACCATAGGTCATATCTGCGCAGTGCGCTCTACCAAAAATGGGGCTTGGGAACGAGCTCAAGTGGTAAGTCATCAGCCCAGTAACGCGAACAAGATTATCGAGGTACAGCTGGTCGACACTGGCGAGGTGATGTGTGTGAGTCACAAGGATGTGAGGCATTTGCTTAAAGAGTTTGCAACTCTGCCGCCGCAATGCTTAAATGGCCGCTTGGCCTTTGTTACGCCCTGGAAGGGTCCAGGATGGTCAGCCGAGGCAGTTAAGTACTTCTTCAGGCTGGTCTCCTTCCGTCGCCTCTACGCTAAGATCGAGGGAGTTAAGGTGAGTATCGTTGGACTTACTAAAGATTAGCAGCTTCTGAACTTAGTCTTTACAGGATAACTTTGCCTATTTGGTCCTGGTAGATCCGGATATCGTGACGACGCTGAACCAGAACAAGAACCTGAACAAAGCCCTAATCGACTCTGGCTTGGTGCGTCGCTGCTACACAACCTAGACTTTTCTCATCGTATATATACTTATAACAAGAAAATTCGGTAAAATGGGCATGGAATGTCGCAGTTGTTCTTAAGTTTTTCCACTTTATGATTTTAATTTCGCAGATATTTCCAATTTATGGATATCACAAAAATGAAACTAGTTTTTTGTATTATTTTTAAGGCAAACGCTGTCCTTCTGCTTTTCGTTTTTATTAGTTTACGTGTAATAAAATACTAAGTTACATAAATCCTTCAACAAATCGCGCTGGTGTTCTTCGCCTGATTTATGCCGGAAAGTAAAATAAACCAAGAAACTAAATAAATATATATATATATGTTATCTCTGAACGCAAATTCGAAATCTGAATGGAAAATAATAATGATCTGGCTGCGCGGCGGCAGGCCGGCAATAAATACTTGAAATGTAACTGAGGCGGCTTTTATTTTTAACAATTCCCTATAAAAGACAACATTGTCTATGTTTTTGTATATATATGTTGTGTATATAGTTGGTTTCTTGTCGTCTGTTTGTTTTTTGTTATTTTCTGGTGACCGTTGAAACGACGGCACCCTGAGGTTGGTTTTTAATATATTTTTGTTTTGTTTTTTATTTTTATTTTTTGTTGAGGCTTCTCTACTACGTTGTGTGTCGAGTGGTGTTTTTGTTTGTTAAGTGAGTGAAAAACTAATAGTTCAACTACTAATGCGCATTTCGTTTAATTTGCTTAAATACTTTTAATTTTTGTTTCGCTTCTGGGTTTGTTTTTGTTTTGTATATTGCTGAGTTATGTTTTCCCTTTCGGTTTTGTTTTGTTTTGTTGCAATGCGTATTTAAATATGCTATATAATCGCAATAATACATAATTGTTGGTTGTTTGTTTTGTTGGTTGCTCGAGTACATAATAGCTACGCGCATAAATATGTTTTGGTATGCTGTAATGCTTCGCTTCGTTTATATCATAAGTTAATGCATATGTCTGTCTGACTGTCGCCTGTCGCCTGTTTTACCTCTCGACCCGGTCACCTGTGGTACGGTACACCTGGCCAGCTACAGGTCTGCTTCGCGTGTGTGGTTTTGTAGTAGGTCCATAGGACTAACACCTATGTGTAGCAATTCAAAAGTCTATTCACTTCGTTATCGTTACAATATCGTGGGCATAAAACTTAGATGTAGATTTACTTTATATGTCGGTATCTAGTATGTGGTGTGAGTGTAGGTGTGGGTGTGGCAATTCTTCTATGGCTGCGTGGTTGTGATTCTCTGATCTGATCTGTCGTCTTGTCTGCTGGCTGCTGAGTTCTTCTCTATCGTATAATTTATCTCTGTATGTACTCGATTTCTCTGTTTCTCGGTTTCACTTTTTTTTGTTAATTTTTTTTTCGATTCTTATATTAAAGTCATCACAGTTAGCGGAGCTGAAATTATGAATAATTATTGAGGACATTTTTTGTGTAATTGTTTTTTTTTTTTTTTTTTTTTTGATTTTTCATTTTTAATACGTTTTTCTACTAAATCGCAATTGCATATATAGAGTGTCTACCATAAATTGATTCTTTTTTAGTGTACTCTTATCGCGTCCTGGGGTTCTTTTTACTAAATTATTATATACGCATGTGTGAGTGTGTGGGAGTCCTGTGTTGTGTGTGGGTGTGAGTGTAGATGTCGAGATGTGGTTGAGTGAGTGTCCTGCGAGCCGCTGGACTCAGATGGTTGCCCGGTGCCCACCGGCACCGCTAGTCGTCCTCATCATCATCATAGTCGGCGTCGTGCCTCAGTGTCATGGAGTGTTGCCCTCGAACAGAGCGCGAAACTCGCCGCTCCGCGGTCGCGGCAGTCCCTCTCGTATCGTCTGCACCGGCTCAGCAATGCTCGACTCTGACCCATGCAGTAAATTCTCCTTGAGATCCATGTCACTGAAAGATGCGGGTCTGATATTAGCACAAGTATTTAAATATATATATATATACATATTTATATTTGGTATGAAATTGCGGTTTTAATACTTTTACTGATCATTTTATCAAATCATTTCCTTGGCAACTCACTCATCTTTGCAGTCATCCGCCTCGGCAGCCAGAGCATTCACCACAGCCGTGATCGTGTTCGACTCCGGATTGCTCAGCTGCTCGTCCTTCTGCTGCATTATGTTTGGATTCTTGCCAATCTTGTTCAGCCGCTCGGCGGCCACAGTCTCCATGGTCTTGCGCATCAGCGGATACTGATCCAGAACGCAATTGAAATGATCCACGCTCAACGAGAATAGATTGCAATAGGTTTCGGCTCGCACGCTGGCCACACGACGCGCATTGGTCAGCAGACAGATCTCACCGAAGTAAGAGCCGTCCGATAGTGAGGTGGCAACCTGCGTAAATGACGACACGTATTATAAAAGGATTTAAGCCGGTGCAATGAGCATTTAGTTACCTCGCCGTTGGCCATAACAATGTCGACCACGCCCTCCTGTATGAAGTACATCTTTGTACCGATCGTACCCTCCTTTATGATAATATCACCTGAAAGATCCAAGGCACTTATTAGAAACCGATATAAATAAATGAAAGTATTATATATAAAAGGTTATGAACGAATTTAGCAGAGTAAACTCGGGATTAAAATTGGTGATAAATATATATTTTTTGTATTTCTGGTAGAAGCAGTGTTTCGGATGTTGCAAGGGGTTTTTGCGTGCAAATCGCGAAAGGTGTTTAATATATCATTTCAGCTTAAACTAAAACCAAGAAGCTGAACAAAAAATAAAGTCTCAAAGCTTAAAAAATACATTCGTATTATTTTTCTACAATTATCACCTTTGGTAAGACCGAAACTAGATTTATTTATATTTTTGAGTAGAATTTCTTATGTGTATATCACCATATAGTTGTTTAATTTAATTTATTAATGTCTTTTTAAAAAAAAAAACCCCTCCCCTTAAACTCACCTGGTTGGAAAACTTCGTATTTCAGTTTGGTAACTACGTCGGAAACGAAATTCGAATCGGCATTAGCAAAAAAAGGCACTGACGCCACGAGGGATCTATAAAATGCAATTAAAAATCAGAATTAGTAAGGAAAGCATAAACTTCAAAGAATAGTGACTGATAATGGCCCACCTGCAGTTGTAGTTGATGACATCCTCGCGCAATTTCTCGCTCAACTCGCCAAGTATCAACTCTTCATCGAAGAATTTACCCTGGTACCGATGCTCGAAGTATTCCGTTATCCGCTGCCGCATATCCCGCGGCAGCTTGCGATAGGCCATGTACTCCTCCACCTGCTTGACCTTCTCGCGGTACTGGCGCCGGCTAGAGTCCAAGCTCTGGATGAGATTGGTCGCATGACCGAGGAACAATGCATAACACGTGGCACCGGATATCATCGATAGCATCGTTAGCCACATGTCTGTCAGTGATTGTGGTGGGAATCTAAGGGATACAAAAGAAAAATTAAAGGATTCGGAAAAATGTATGTATACCATATAAGTATATTCAAAATCCTGTTGCTCACCTGCCATAGCCTATGCACAGCATGTGCGACATGGCCTTAAACAATGCCCACGAATACTGCTCCAGCCAGTAGGATTCCTGCAAATGGAACAGCCCAGCTTAGTTAGATAATGTTCGCTGGTCGGGATTTACCAATCGAAAGGAACAAGGCGCACCTGCAACTCGTTGATGGAGACCCAGGAGTTGGATGGAAAACCCTGCAACATTGGCACTAAGAACTGCAAGCAACCGCTCCAGTGGCCGATCAGGAGCATCATGCAAATTAAATTGAAGATCCTCATGAAGACCGAGGCCATATTGAGGAACTGCAACCAGAGAGGTCAATCAAAAATTGTGCACATCAACCAAGGTCCAACACCGCTCATTTGTATGTGTGTGTGTATCTGTGTGTGGAGTGTGTGTATGTGATCAGGGAGCAAGGAGCTTCTAGATAGAGATAGCATACTTGTTTGCACATGGATTGTATATCCTTATTTCCTAGGAACTCCTTACTCAATGATGTGGTTTATTTGTGTGTTTTGGTGTTTTGAGAGTGTATGCGTGTTACATCTGGGTGTGTGAGTTCCACATATATAAAACCAAATGTCTCAAGTAAACGAGAGAAAGAATAACCCAAACGAGGAAATGAAACTTGGAACTAGGAAATTTATATTAAAATTTTTACTTCGGAACTTGGCGCATATTTTATTTTGTTTTTTGTTTTGTGACTTTTGGCGTTTCCAGCTACCGGTAAATATAAACAGTTATTGCAGTTATGCCAATCAAAGCAACTAAAACAAACCAAACCACAGCCATTAAACAAGAAATTACTCAATCAATCGGCGCCTCCGTCTCTCTCCACTCTGTCCCGATAGTCAGTCTCCCATAGCCGGTAAGTATGCTACGCAGATCGCAACAGAGTGGCTCGGAGTGGAGTGGAGATATGGTGCGGTCGATAAGATAACATAAGATAAGATTAGTCTAGTGTTAGGCAATACAACAGTGTGTCCGGTGTGTACGGTGTGTACTTTGTGTACAGTGTGTACAACCTGAGCAATCAATCAAATCCAAACTCAATCAAGTCAAAGTCAAATTCAAATTCAAACCATTTCTACGTTTTTCGAATATGTGCAAAATCAGCTGCTAAATTATGGTACAAGTGCTCATCTTTACTTTTGTTTTTCTTTCTTTTTTTACGGTTGTTAAACATAATTATGGACACTAAGCCGTTCAAACGTTCAAATTATCGAAATCGAAACTCGTATTTTACAATGAAAGCGTTTTTGTTTTTGTCTGACTTTCGCAGTTTTGTTAGTAATTTGAACTACGTAATTCTGTACAAACGTTTTTGTAAAATGTAAACAAACCAACGAAATGTTAACCAGAAATTAAACGGAAACTAAATAACCAAACGAACGGTAAACGAAAACATAGAGCAAGAGCAGGAACACAGAGATTAAGAGAAACATAGTGAGCAAGAGAGAGAGATAGAGGCTGAGAGGGGAGCGGTATTGAGATTATAAAAGAAACGCTTGTTCTTGTTGTTGCATTCAAGAATTCAGTGGCTGTGGGCTGCGTGTGTGCGAGTACATGTGTGTGTGTGGGTGGATGTCACTCCAAAAAAAAGCTTTATTCTCTTGTTTATAATTTTTTTTACGCGCTCCTCCTGAAATCTTTTGTACAACAGAAGAGGTAAAGGAGCCAGAGATGTAAAAAATATAATAATTGAGAAAAGTGAGAAACCAAAACCAAACCGAAACACAGGAACAGTAACAAAACAACAATTGACGGTAGCAGCGGCAGCAAAACAGATTTGTATTTTACACAGAGAAAAAATATATATTCATATAAGGAGGGATCAAGGGGATCTATTTCGTAATGAGGAAGATATTTTCAAATAACAAAATAATCTTTGTCCACATGATACTTAACAAGAATTATGCTTATAATTTTTAACTTATCAGATTATTTAATTTATTTTACGTTTGTTCAACAAAAACTTAATATATTTTGAAAATTACGCAAATAGGTAATCTTTCCTGTAATATCTGATATAAATAAAATTATTTCAGCATCAGTTTTACTTTTTTTACACATTTTTTCTCTGAGTAGTTCGGGCGAGAGCAAGAGAAAGTGGAGAGTTCGAAAGCGCGCAGCACAAAAGCGGAAAGCATTGAGAGCAGAGTGTCAATCAAAGTGAGGTTAAGTTGAGTAGATACGATATAGGTTAAGGATATGTGGAAAGCGTTTGGCACGGGCCCACAAATGTATGCTATAGAATACGAGTAGTATGTGGCTAGATATAGTACAGTGTTCGTGTTCGATCTGATTGGTCGTTGATATTGTGTGTCTCGTGTCTGAATCTAAGACCTAAACCTACAACAAAAGCAGCATCAGCAGCAGCTATTACTCTTCCAACTATGTACATATTTTGTGCGTGATTTAAGGCACTTTGGTTGCGTGTTTTTACAGTGATAACTTTTCTTCTCTTCTCTACTAAAAGCAGGAAAGCATTCAAAAAACACACACTAAGCAATCCGTAATATCTCCTGAGATCTGTGGCGTTTTCATGCTCTTCACAGCGACTCCAAGGCCCAGCTAATCTGGGTGGCACAACGATAGATAGTACGAGAGGATCTCCGATCATGCCCATGCATGGAGTCAAAAGCTACGGCTGAATCTAACGAAGTATATAACAGTATCCTTTTCTTAGACCGATTCTACATCGTGGGAAGAGCATGAAAAGAGCTTCGATTTCACACCGAAGATCGTCATTTTCTTTGAGTTTTTTGGCTGCTTTTCTATTTTTGTGGCTAGACTCTCTTCTTCGTTTTCGTAGCATTGAGATTTTCATTATGCATCAAATGGGAAATAGAGATTATGTATGGCAAATATCAATCAATCAATTAAGGTAATTAAAAATGGCAGTCTGGCAGAAAATTTACAGAACGTACGAACGAACGAACATTAAAATCAAGCAAACATGATCAACGAACAATCGAACAATCGAACGAACGAACAATCGAACGAAATTATGCACTAAAACTCAATTTTGGCTTAAACATTACTCAAAAATGTGAGCTATGCCGCCACCAATTAATACATAATCATAATTTCAATCAATCAATCAAGGCTTTTGGTTTTTTTTTTTTTGTTTATCAATAATATACTGAAGTTGTTGTGTTGTTGATTTTGATTTTTGGTTTGTTACTTTTTTATTGGATGGTTTACCTTGAGAATTAGGTTGCTTTTTGTCAAGCCATCTTTGTCTTTTCTGTGCATTCTCCCTCTGCGATCAGCACTTTTTTTCTGTAGATTCTGCAGAATCTAAAAACCATATATATACACAGGTATTTTAGGCCCTGATTCAGCTAGGTTGGATTTTTGGTATTTGTTTTGTTTTTAATTCAGTGGCTCTTAAACTGATTGTCATAAGCATCATAAGTTGGTTAGTCGCGTTTAGCAGAATACTATTCATTTATCGCTTACGTTGAGCGTATCAAAAACAAAATAAACATAAATCATAATATATATTCATAATATATACGGTGGTTTCCAATCTTAGGCAATGTTTTACAAGGGTCTGAAGAAACTGTACTTGTACGTATCTCATTGGGGGTGTAGTTGTGGAAGGGAGTTGGGGGTTAAGGTGGGGATCTGTGGGCGGAGGGGGTTCCTTCGGATATATAGAGACAAAGCACTCCTCAACCCTTGAGTTGCGGAAATATGCCTTCAAAGAAGTTCAAAGAGTTGTACAAAGTGCAATGAAGAATATCGATTTGAGTGCTTCAAGGTCGGCAAAGAAATGAATAGGAAATCGTAAGACGTAAATCGTAAATCGTAAATCGTAAATCTCGTAAATATATATAGATTATTAGAATATCAACAGAAGCGATGAATCGGAGACTCAACTGAAGAAATGTGAAAGAAAGCAAAGGATTCTTCCCGCGGCACAAGTGAACGAGTTCTCAAGCGTTGCGAGCACGTTAGATGGTTCGATAAAAAAATACCCAAAAAAAAAGGATATACATTTTCGATTCGATTTGATTTGAGTGTGTTATACGAGTATGTCGGCGATAGGTTGTGCTATCTGGAGTGGGTGAGTGTGTGAGAGAGAGAGGAGTGTGTGTGTTATATGTTCCGGCAGATATTATTCTGCGGGGAATTACGTATATATGTATATATAGATATTCAGGATCTGGTCTGGGTGGACTCGAAGCGCAGCAGGCGCACAACACGAAAACAAACATCGGGGAATCACACAACTGTATAATGTACAAACTGAGTTGGCTTTATGGTACAGCGATTGTCTGGTTCTATGTCGGTTTTTGGATTGAGACCGTATAGACACACATACTTAGTAGGTTGAGGGTTGAGGTTATCAATATACTTGGTAAACAAAACGATTGGTAATCGAACGCAAAGGATTTAAACGTTTATAATCATAGAAATCATAGACACAGAGGTTCCATTTAACAACTCAACTCAAAGTAAATTACATAGTTTTCGAACATTTCTGCGCGCCTTTCAAAGTTTTTACAAATTCAATTCAAGAACTTTTACTGCCGCCACACACATGTACGTACACATGTAACAAAGAAAAGTGAGCACTTTGGGGGTACAAGTAATATTCTTACTGGCCTTAACCCCTGACCTCTGACCACTGACCTAGTTGCCGTTGCCTAGATATAACCTAGATCCTCGAATCTGTTTTTGTGGTGTGGAGTGAACGAGTAGAGTTATGCTGATCTTACGGTCGAGAATTTGGAGCAAAAGAAAAAGGGAAGAAGGGGTTTCGACAAAGGACCAAAGGGCCCCTCGAAAAGAATGAACAGAACAGAGGACTTGGCATATATACCCACAGAAAAATAGGAGAACAAAATGAAGGTCAATCTGATCTTATTTTAAATTAAACAAATATTTAGAAGGTAAGTTACCATTCGAAACAGTTATTTTCAGAGTTGAAATGCAAATTCTTTAAGACAAAAGGCAATATTTCCGTATCATCAAATATGAAAACATACTTTTAGGCATCTTTGTTATATCTCGTAGATCTTTGAAATATGCCAATGATCTTCCATATCAACATAAATAATTGTAAGTACTCCAGATTACAGATCAAATTGACCCCCATTCTCCCCTGTGTGTGTATATCGTACAGATGTGTTTGGTACAAAATGAAAACCAGGGGAGAGTCAAAAGTGTAAGTAAGTTGTTATGCAAACTAAAGAAGAACAGGTAACGAAACGAAACTGAAACAGAAACGGAAACTAAAGCTGTAACTGAAACTGAGGAAAACGAAAACGGAATCGAGCGTTGCCAGAATGAGCCGGGTGTACTCACATAGACCTCCTCCCATTGGGACACATAGCGCACGAGGCGGGACAGTCGGAGCAGTCGCACCAGGGAGAGCAGCTTGGCCAGGCGCAGGATGCGCAGGGCGCGTCCGGCATGCAATATTTGAAAAGAATCAGAGAAATCCTGCAATTTCATAATCTTAATCAAAATGTATCGTACTGTTTCTTACATACGTTAACTTACTTGATTGAAAATTAAAAATATATAATCTAGCGGTATCGACGAAATCAAATCGAGAAAAAACCAAGTTCTTAAATAGTGTTTAGCTATAAGCTTTGGATCCAATATTACTTGTTCAGCGTTGTCTTGTTGCATAATTCCTGAAATCAGAATATTCGGGCGAGAGATTTATGGTTAGGCAGGGGCGCAGTAATGGCGGGGGAACCATGGAACCATGGGCAACGGGGGGTGGTTTTTTTAGGATCTCTGTTAGTTAGCTGGCTAAATGTGGAGAGTGTGTGCATTACCTGTTCTAAAATTGACTACAATATCTATTAAAAAAATAGTATCACTTAGGCAGTTGAAGGCAATCCATCGTGTGCTCAGATCATCGTTGAAGAATGATATTGCGACTGGCAGGATAATAAGATTTGCTACTAATAATAAAAGCATGCAAAGGTCCCAGTAAAACCTGTGGAAACAGAGAGGGATTAGCACATTTCTGATAGGGATACTTTAGAGCAGAGATGCCCAGGCTCAGAGTGAGCACCTCTGACTTACCTGAATGAACTGCACGGGTGTATGACCCAATGCCCGGAAGTTTTCTGACGTATGCGCTCCTTGACCAGCGCCTTGCGGCTGCCAAACAGTTTCATGGCCAGGCGGTTGTCCGTCGGCTGGAACCATGATTGCAATTGACTTTTTAGGAAATTCGCAGAGACTTTTTCCGAAACGATCGGTATGTTGGGCATGGGCTCCTCTTTCGGAGTGCCGTACAACGACACGTCATCAAAGTGTACCTATATGGGGTTTAAAAGGAACATTATTAGTCGGGTTTAAGGGTTTAAAAAATACAGGTGCCAGTCCAAGTTGCAGTTTAAGCTGAGGATTTGATATGAAATTAAGGTGAATTTAATATGAAAAATTATATATTTTAAGGGATAAAATAACCAGTTCGGAACAGATCTTTTGTAGTTACTTATGATGGTTTTAGTAAGTGTTTAATGAGTTAAGAATGCCCGTCCATGTTCTAGTGTTACTAATAAAACCTTTGCGCTTGCCATTTCGGTTCCTTGGTCGCATATTAGCAGGGCCTCATCATCGAAAGCGGTGACCAGCGAGTCTGTGCAGGTGTTTTCGAACGAAATGCGCAGGTCGTTCTCGTTCACATTCAGCACCGAGCAGTAGGAGCAGCGCACCGATTCCTCACTATCGCCGCTCAGCAGGCTGCAAATGGCATTGATAAGATCATTGATTTAACTGTAAAACACGGAAGTGCCGCTGCTGTTGCCTCGAAAAAATTCCGTTACATTTCGTATTAAATTATGCCATAAGGCGAAACGGCCTAAATGAAAGTGAAACTGCACAATTGGGGGGGTTTCGAGTATGTTAACGCACCGGTTTTATTGCCTTTATGTTTATTATTATGTACCCTTATGGCGGGTATTAGTAGTGTTTATGTTTACTTTGTTGTGACAGTTGTGGCTGTTATTATAGCTCACTATAGTGATATATAGACGGCACAGACTTTTAGTAAGTCTATAGAATCGATAATCACATCATTAATCACTGAACACTTTAAGCTGAGTTGATAGAATGAAATCTGTGTTGACGCGATTAGACAGAGCTCTGTCAAGTATAAATAATCCTATCAAAGTTGACAAATCGGATTGTTATAGGTAGTAAGAATATATATTATTATTATTTATGGTTTTTGAATGAGTTTTATTTTCATTACTTTCTATCAAAGAAAGTTTAAACATTTATAATAAATGTTTACCAAGTAGTTTTATAACAAGATTTTCCTCACAAACTATGAAATTTTAAAGATTACTTTATTATTTACCAGCTAAGATTTTAATTCTCTTAATGAATATCTTTCTATTATTTAAATTATATTAATTTTTTTAATTCTCCTATTTTTTGTTACATTTATCTGGTCGTTTGGTTTTCTCTCACTTTTTTCACTTATTTTTTAAAATTACTAAATCATTGTATGATACGACACTCAGTATTCACTTGTTCAGGATAATTTGATTCTTTAAGTTTAAAGAAATGTTGAGACTTTTGTAGTAATTTTAGTAATTATTTTATTTAGATACTTTTATAAAGTATTATTTATTTTTCCCATTATTATAATTAGTTAAGTTTATAGAGTATTTCCAGATTCGTTCTCTGTAAATGCTCTTGTGGCTATTTTTGCTTATTTTTTAATTGCGGCACACGCACAATGCACAACTCAGAGCGACGGCTGCTGCCCTCACCTTGCCCACTTGGATGGCGATTGTCAAGGTTTTCCGGAGCGCCAGCGAAACTGGAATCCCGGTATCACCACCTCCGAGTCCCCTCCTGCTTGGGGTTTTATTTACTTATTTTTTTGTAATTTTTTTGGAGCAGCGTCGCGACACCAAACACCAAACACTGACAACACCGATCTCTGAGCGACGAATCGCGTGGTACGGATATCATTCACGGCGGTTCGGGATCTATTGTTAAAGCCGGGCGGAGACGCGTGCTCGCGGTTACGTTATGCTATATTTTTTGCAGTACTGAAATTTCGAGTACTTATAATACTTTTCGTATAATAATGCCGTATGTGCTGTCGGTGCTTCTATTATAACTTGCCGTGGCTGCTGCCACTGCTCTCCTTCGCCTGTTCACACTCAATTGAGTGTAGTTTTAAATGGGAAAGTTTCGTTTTAATTAAGTCTGATGAAGCTGATTTAATTTAATCTTGACCGCCAGCGGCATTAGCCTAATGAATTTATTAGTTATTGCTATTGTCGCAAGCCACAGCCACGTATTGGATTACATTACACAAATCAAATAACTTGATGAGACAGACTCTCGGTGGCGTTTTTTTAATTGTGGTTTCAAATTTATTTCGCTTCTGTTTGGCTTTTTGTTTTGAGCTGTGTTTGGCTTGTATCTTGGTTTTTATCGCTACGCGGTAATACTTTTCTGTTGGCAACTGCAAAACGTGCTGGAGCAGATGTTTCTGTTTTCGCTGATTTGATGACTACGATGACTCGACCGACCGCACAGTAAATAGCGCACGGTTTTCGCCGAGAATCGTACAAGTCTGGAGGCGCGCGCGCGTTATATAGAGTAGAACACCGTGGGTACTTCGAGTTATTACAGCGGCAAACTTTTTGCGACTAACGACGGGAAATCGCCGGCAAACACTCCGAAACCGAAACCGAAGCCGAGACTCGACAGCCGAACGAGCTACCGATCGGATCGTGGCGTTTCCGAATCGGAATCGGTATCGTTGCGCGTCCTCGAGCCCCCTTTCCGAAAAAGAAGACCTATGCGGGTGTCGTGGATATATTTGTGTATATTTATACTCTCTGCTCCAGAGATATTCTTACCTCGAATATCAATTGGGCTAAGGAATTGCACTTTTCGTTATTTTATTTGCTGTCGCTCAACAGAAATTGGCTGGCAATTGCCTAATTAAATAATTGAGAGATTGACACCGTGCACTTGACGCTGGTTTTTATTTCTATCTTCTGTTGTTACTTTTTTTTTGTTTTTTTTAGTTATTTTGTTGTTTGTCTTTTCCGTTTCTCTTTACTGTTACTGGCTACTAGTTTTCTGTTTTTTTTTTTCAGAATTTTATTAAGCTGCTGCTGGATGCTGCGGCGACTTGATGATAACCTGTTCTGAACCCCGCGGTCGTTGCACAATAAATAAATAACAAATTTGTGTTGCCTTTTAATTGATTTCGCGACGAGCGGCGACGCAAATTATGGCTGGCCTGTAATTCGCAGCCTTTCTTCACTAAAAATTGATGCCAATAAAAGCAGACAGCGGACAGACGCTGTTCGAAAAACTATCCCAAAAAAACAGCAGTAAGCACAGTAAACAGTGAAGGGAACATAAACAATGAACACGCCTAGATCAGGCATACATATATGCTAATGTATGCGGCGAACGCGTTCTATTCACGGGGATCGTCTCGGATTCGAATGGCTTGGATCGGTTCGGATCGGATCGGTTTGGATGGCTCTGCTCACAGAAAGGAGGAAGCGTCGACAGGTCTCTTTCGGGGTCGCAATTTGTTTGCAACAAATTATGGAATTGCGAGCATTTATACTCAGCTCAATCGCGGGACGGGGACTGCTGTTTACTATATAGCTGATACTGATAATGAAGAGCAGACCGCTTTTCCGCGTTGCCCTTTTCCCGTTATCGATTCAATTAAGAGCTGCAATCACAAAACGCTAATCGATTCTTCAAGTACATATCGCTGCGGGGTCCTTTTTGAGGCACTTATAGAGGCTATTGTTTATGGGTCTCTTTGTGGTCCTTTTTTCCTTTGAATTCTTGTTGCTGATATGCGATATTCGCCTTAAATTTATAGCAGCACTTATGGGTAGGTAAAAACATTTCGGATAATGGTTTTTTCTTTTGTAATCTTGTACGGTTCAGGCTTTCAATCATTCACCGAAAACTTTGTTTATATTTTAGGTAATTCCGTAAATATTATTTCTGTAAAGCTGAGAACTAATATATATATTGAGCTTGGATCGGAGAACTACTATAGCAACTGATTGAACACTTGTTCTTGTGTTTTTACCCAGAACTTTTAATATTTATTTGCCTTTAATTCTTAAAATTCTTTGGGGCTTATCTTGGAATGCCGAATGCATATTAAAAATAAAATACAAAACACCGATTACACACCGCTTATCGAGTTTTTAACCCTATAGTCCAGACTATTTGCTCCGACTTTTCGCCTTTCGATCCGCTTAAAGGTGTGGAGTTCACTGCTCGGCCATTAGAAGCTTATTGCGCCAACTGAGACGAAAGCCAGGCCGGAGTGGGAATCTCAGTCTGCGACGACGACTACTACATTATGCAAATGCGGCGGCGATAAGCAGAGCGAGCAAAAAGCACTCAAAATAAAAAATAAAATAAAATAAACAACAAACCGGTAAAAGACAGACAGAAGCTTGACATACGCGTGATTCCCACTTGTAAGCCGAGGTAATGTCTTCAAAGGGTTTGAGCCAAGACAGCTATATAGTTTTCGAATTCATTTCAAATTGAATTCTATATAGTTCAAGATTGATTCAATGCTAATTTGAGCTTACATTTTCTTGTCAGATGTAATTTTCCGCATATTTAATTCGAATTAATTACTATTTCTTACAGATAATTGTGATTTCAAAATGAGTTAACAAGTTTTAATTAATTCTGAGTAGGCTGAGTACTCCGATTATAGTATTTTAATTTATTGCTGGAAAAGCATGAGAGTTTTCTGTAAAACATCGAGTTTCCTAAAGCACCTTGCTTTCCTCTTCTATTCTACGAATTTCCTGCACTTGACCTTAAAAAACAATTCCTAACTAAATGGGAATTAAAAGTGCTATCTTAGTATTAAGATTATAGAAATCGTAATTTCCTGATTAGCCCAAGGGTTTTAGGAACGCAAGGTTCTTGGGGCGTGACACGTTTGTTAGCCATATCTCATGCTGGGCATCTATAAGATACATCTCCTAAATAACCAGTTGAGAATTTTAAGATAAAACGACATAATTATGACGATCTTCAATAAACCCCACTATTTTTGCATTTATTTCCCTATCAAGTTCTCTATTTTTAGAATCAATTACCACTAGTTCCAGACCCTTATCTTTAGAAGTACTCACCGATCGCCGAGCTTGCCCTTGTGCCGACGGATGTGACGCCGGTTGAAGCTGTTCGTGCACGAGGTGGACGTGGGCCGCGATGGATAAGGACACGGATGGTGGCCCCCGAAGCTGTGCAGCTGCAGGGACGCCTTGAGATTGGCCGGCGCTGTGGCCGAGGCCTGGTGCGGATAGTGATACGGATACGAGTACGGATGCGGATACGGCACACCGGCACTGGCTACCGTGATGGTGGACTCCCCGACCGGCTCGTGGCCCTCGTTGGCCTCCGAGGAGCCCTCCTGCTGCGAGCCGTTGCTGGACGAGTGATGGGTGTAGTCCGTCGGGGCGCTCAGCTGGCGATTGAACTCGGCCTTGCGGCGCGTGAGGTCCGTGAGGCAGTACTTGTTCAGATGCCCGTTGCTGCTCACCGAGCTCTTGGGCGAGGCAGCCGCTGCGTAGTGCGTGTGCCCAGTTCCTGCTCCTGCTCCAGATCCTGTCCCTGATCCAGTGCCTGCTGCTCCCAGTCCGTGGCCGTGTGCGTGGGCATGCAGCTTGTGGCATGAGTTGCTGCTGGCGCTGAGCAGGTTGCAGTTCTTGCTGCCGCTAGCCGAGCTGCTACTGATCTTGGCCGCCAGCGAGTGCGGCACCTGCGGCGGACTCTTGCCCGTCGCCGGAATGGTGTGGCTGCTCCCTCCGGTTCCACTCTCGCTCCTCACCGACGCCCGGTGGCCGCCGGTTGGCAATGTCTTGGTCTTGCCCTTGAGTGAGCCGTTCAGCAGCAACTGTTGCTGGCGGGCAGCGACCGCGGATAAGGCTGGCAACTGTTGCTGCTGGGAGCGCGTACAGGTGGAAGTTGAGCTGGCCGGCGCCGAGGAGGCCTGCTGCGGATTGGGCGTAGAGCTGGAGCTGGCCACCTGCGGCTGCAGCGAGTGCTTCTTCTCCACCAGATACAAGTTCAGGTACTTGTCGCCCGGATGCAGCGAGTTGTCCGACACCGCGTTCGACTTGGAGATGATCTGGCCCTTCTTCTTCGCTGTGCGCGTCTTCAGGGAGAGATTGCGCAGCTTCTTGGACTGCTCCTTGATCTTGTTGGTGCGCAGGAACGAGGGACTGTTGGCGATGCACTTGAAGATGTACGTCTCGTTCACCAGCTGCTGCTTGTCGCTGCCACTGTAGTCGTACTCGCTGTTGAGGTTGAGGTTCAGGTTGGTTAGATGGCGTCGCTCTCGCTCCCTGTCCCTGTCCCTGTCCCGATCCCTCTCCCTGTCTCTATCCCTTTCCGGATCCGGTTCTGGATCTGGCTCTGGATGGGCCAACTGCTGATCACTGTAGTGGCTCTTGAGCAGCGAGCCAGCTGCTCCTTCTGACGACGCCGCCGCCGCTGCACTCAAGCTGCGCGAGTACTCGTGACAGGCATCGTAGAGCGCCGACTGGCCGCCAGTGCTGCTCACGCTTTGGGTGCCACAGCTCACCGGACTGTGGCTGCTGTGATCGAGGATGCGCAGTCCGGTCCTGCTGTCGCTGGAGTTTTGCTTGGAGATGCCACTGGTGGAGAGCCGACTGCTGCTGCTCCGCTGCCGCTGACCCTGTTGCTGGAGTAGATGCTGTTGCTGCTGCTGAGAGGACCTGTGCTGGTCATCGCCCGACGCCCGCAGCAGCGAGACGCTGTCCGGCGCCGCTGAAGATGATGAAGCCGCCGGCTGCCCGTTGCTGAGACTCACCAGAGACTGGCGCACCAAGTGCTGGTGCGAGTGCGAGTGGCGCTGCTGGTGGTGCGGCTGCTGCTGCTGATGCTGGCTGCTGCTGCTGCTAAGGTCCGGGCACAAGTTGTCGCGGCTGGCACTGCTGGCGGAATCGAATCATCCAGTCCCAAGGAGGCGCCGGCGGAGGAAAGAAAGAGGAGACTTCAATGAGTACGGGCACAGTAATGGCCAGCGGCTCTGGCAAGCACTCAAATTTATCTATTTCGTATTGGCAAGCAAGCTGTGGCGGGAACAGAAGGTCCAGGGGATCAAAGAGTGCCACGCTAAAGTGAGCAGGAAACGGAGGGTGTGCGAGTCAGAGAGTGTGTGCGAGTGTGCCAGTGTGGAAAACCGCGAGACAAACAAAGAAAATTCTTAATTATAAATATTGATTGTGCAACACAATGTGAGAGGAGCGGTGGGGAGAGAGGTGAAGGTGACAGTGCTGGAGTAGTATCGCATTCCCAACGTCTATGTGAGTTCATCGCACGGAGGACACTCGGAGAGGGGAACATGCCAGAAGCCGGGCTTAAACTAAGGGAACACTTTAGATCTTTACTTTAATAGAAATATATATTTTTCGGCTTTTAAACAATAACATTGAAAATTTTAAACAGGTTTCTACCTTTATTTTTTTTTAAGTTAAGTTAAGCTCTTAGGTTTTGATATATATTTTATATTTCTGATACTTCAGCGACTACCTTCCCCTTTAGCGAGTGCCCACTGTGACCGCGATGTGTGATACAATTTATAGAGACATCTATATACAATGGTTGACATGCTCATCTGGTTTCTGATCGCGCGAAAAATTCAACTAAATTAATGTATGGCGGCACGCAGGCCAAGCACTGATAGGGCCACAGATACACAAGCGCCAACAAATAGATACACGGAGATACAGATACAGATACAGCGACTCCGGCTCGGCAGATACAGATACGGGCCACACACACACCGAGTCGATATGGGAGAAATAGAGAGATATATGGCTAGTAACGCGTGCCGCACGGTGGGCGGCGGCAGCGGAAGTACCCTAAATCAAATGGCCAAATGGCCAGAGATAAGATAAAACTGCGACATTATGCAAGACGGAACGGAGGGGGAAGCAAAGCGCCGGAACAGAAGCTGCTTATGGAGTATTTACAGATGATATGGGATTGGGGATTAGGACACACAACAAAACAATTTAAAGCAGAGGTCAAGGCCACATGAGCTGGCTTATTATGATCCCTTTAAAGACACTCTTCTGGATAGAATTTTGATCTTAAAATATCAACTGGAATTTTCTGCAGATCCATATTGTATGTGTACATATATTTGTATTTAATCAATTTTTAAATATTTTAGTTGGATGTATCTTTTCTATTATTTATCCCAATTTACAAATAAAACTTTCAAATTGAATAAAAACTTGAGAAAGAACAACATTTAATTCCTTGAGGACTAAATGAAATTTTAGAAAAAAATATATAAATTCTCTTGTTTTATTCCCCAATTTCCAGTCCTCATTTTTCCCAGTGCACGATTTGGACCATAGTGTGCCTCAGGCAATCAATGCGTCGAAACGTGAGGCAAACTATTGTTGACATTGCCACAGAGCAGGGGCCTGGGGTATAGGGGCAATCCCAGAACAAAGGGAAAACAATTGGAGCCCTATTCACGGCGTGCGTGCATCGAGCTCTTCCGTTTCCAATACCAAATCCCCAGTTGAGTGCGAAAATTGGGGGGGAAATGGCAGCAGCAGCAGAAGCAGCAGCAGCAGAAGCAGCAGCAGCAGCAGCAGCAGAGCAAACAGCATTTCCCATCGCCGGAATCGATGCAAATCAATTTCGGTCAATTAGGCAGCTCCAGCTCACGCTAACGCCAACGCCAGGGGCGCAATTATCTGAAATTTCGATGCCGATTTGAATGTGATTGTGAATAGGATTCGGGGAATCGGATCAGGGGAACCGGAATTGGATGCGAAGCGGCGGCACTTGTGCAAATATAAGTAAATATGTCAAATATTTGCACGCTAATGCTCGGCCGATGAGTGTGCACTTCACAGATACAAATACATATCTGTACATATCTATCTGCGTTGCCCCGGAGCTCAAGAGATACAATCATATCCGGCGGAGTGGCGGCCCCTTGGAAATCTCGGACCTAATCTGACCGAAAGTCAATTCCGAGGAGGCGCAAATGGCAAATCAAAGCGAAAGCATCGAGAGCTCTCCGCTCTCGGGGGGAATGGGAATTCCAGCTCTCGGGGTTGCTATCTGATGGCTTTTTTTCTCATCTCGGGCTGGGCCTCGAGTGTTTGCCACCTGTCAAGTGCTGCAGTCAAAAGTTGGCCTTGCCGAGAACCGGGTCCCGGTCTTGGGCCCAGTTTTCGGGTTGGCATTGGTATATCATCGGAACTGGGGGGGGAAACTAATAAGACGACAGCCTGGCATGCACAAGGAAAAATGAATATATTCATATATTTTCCATGGAGTTCCATGGGATTTAATATAGAAACATTTTTATTCACATTTAGTGTAACATCTACCAGTGCCTATCATGTACTGTTGTTTTATATTATGGATTTATCACTCAGTTCTGATAGCCAATCTATTAGCATGATGAATAATGGTTAAGTTAAGCCAATCATAAATGCCTATCTATCCCTATCAAGAATATGATAGATATGATAGTCTCAATAGGAAAAGAGGACAATAGTACTATAAATGTTCAATTTTTACTGGGAATTGATTAATTTGGTGTCTTTATTAGCTAAGCTATTGTTTTATTGAATTATTTATTTTAATATTTAAATATCAGACATGATTTTTTATATTTTAATATCAATTATAATATTAAAATCACTTTAACTTTAATACGGATTAAATAAAACGTTTGAGCTCATGTTCCATTTCACATTTCCCATTAAGCGATTAATAATTATAAGATATACCGTATTCTGAATGAATGAATTCCTATTAATTGACTATTAGAGGTGAGTAAAAATATTCAAATTCTATGCAGTTATATGTTTCCTAACAAATTCCAGGTAACATTTAATAATCGTAAGTCTTATCAGTAATTAAAATACTATTTTCCCCATGACGAAAACACCTCTTCGATATCTAAAACACTTTGTTGCTAGGCCGTATCTTAATAGTCAAAACTTTCAAAAACATTTTCTCCCTGTGTGATTTTTTTTATGGTGCGAGGCCTGTCCCAATGTCAACTTTTGGCACAGTGGAGTGGCCCTCCGGCCAGGGGATTAGCCGTGTCGAGTGCAGGCCATCCTCGCAAGCTCGGGAAACGAGTCTGGCGGAGAGCAGGTTTCCGCCATCGAGATGTTGCTACCTCACCCTCACCCTCCCCCTTAAAATCCTCCTCCTCCCCGCGAACGAGACACAATATGCCTCAATTAATAATTCAAAAGCCAATTGAAGGCATTAAGCGTAAATTCGTAAGGCGTACGTAATTGAGTCGCTGCTGGCCTGCCTGCATTCCACTTCGTTCATCGATATTAAATCAAGTGCAGCTGTGTGAGCCCCCTAAAATGGGGAATCCACAACTAAATTTACATCTGAAATGCCTGTCTTAATGGAGATTCAAATTGCTGCGCTCTAATTTCCCTGAACCCGATTTAATGTAAAAATACTTTGGTCTTGAACTTTGGAATGCTCAACGCGACCACTTCAACTATTTTTATACGTTATATACTACAATATTTGCTTGAACATTTTGGAAATTGTTCAAAATGCAATTTAATGGCCCACGAATTGAAAGCTCCTGCCAGGCGAAAATCAAACAAAACTGAAAGCAAAAATTACCAAATATGCATACTCGATCGATACACACAGTTCCCGCTGTAAACAAATTACGAAAATTTCCATTTTTAAAAGCCGAAATGTTTACAACTGCGCTGCCAATCTACAAAGTCGGAAAGTAGGAAAAGTTTATTTGAACAAATATATATTTACAATTGTTTTTCTGTTCAAAAATGTATCCGAAACGGAAGGCAATATAAATTACAAAAAAATAAAAACAACTTCCTTTATCTATCTTCAAGGTCCATTTAAGTGATGGGAAAAATTGAAGGCGGAAATACAACATGAAAGTGTTTTTTTTTTTCATTTATTGAAATGCTATAAATATGTATGGACATGAGCAGGGGCTTTATTTGCATAAAAATAAGTTTGATTTGGTAAATTTTTAAGTATAAATTTTTAAAATATTTTTTCAGCAATTAGCAAGCTAAATACTTGTGTAACAAAAAGTAATAATTAAGTAAAAAATCACCCAGACTCGTATTTCAACTTAAACAATTCCCTAATAAATTTTAAATGTACTGATACACAACAAAGGTCAAGGCCAACAATCAGAACAGGGTCCGCAACGACCTTCCCGAACCGAAAAACTCCGGTTTTGGCCCCTCTAAGGTCGCCGCAATAAAACACTGAGAGGGAGAGAGGTTTCGACAGGGTCATCCCATGTCGTTAATATGGAAATGCCATTTTAAATACACACTGTCGCCCAGGCACAGGCACAGTAATTAAATTGTGGCTTCAAAAGATTTCCGGCTGGACAGGGGAATAATAATCAACTGTCAGCTTGTTGGTGGCTCAACTATAAATAACGCGATTTTCGGCTAACCAGAATTCAGCCAAAATTATCCATTAATTATAACGACAGCCGAGCAATTAATAAATCAGGCAGAGAACAAGAGAGAGAGTGAGAGGGGAATCGAGCAAACAAAGAAATGCTACATCACTTGTGGCATGCCAATTGTAAATGAATTCAGATTCGAATTGTGTGATATATAGTTCGTGGGGGAATCAACAACAGGGTTAGCATCTAAAAGGGTTAAGTCAAGCTAAAGATCTAAGGGGAAAGTCATTAAAGCGATATGCATTCGAAACTCGAGGGCTTGGGAGCTTGGCAAAGTGCATCATTAACTCTTTACTTTCGCTTGTGAAGCAGTTGGGGTGGATTTGGGGTTTTGATTTTTTAAAAGCGAGCGGTAATAGCGTTAATAGCATTAAAACGTGTGTTTCTGGGTGTTTTTCTTTCAGTGTTGCAGTTGTAATTGTAACGGTTGGTATTGTATTAGTATTTGTAGCAGAGAAGTACCATACAGAATCAAGCTACGATCTATAGATATAATATGTATTAGAGAGAGAGAGAGAGGCAGAGACACTGAGAGACAAAAAGAGAGATAGAGAGAGAAAGTAAGGGGATATTCGGAACTTTTGGGCGGCGGTACCTTCGCTGATGTTGTCTATAAATCGATCCGCAGCAAATGTGACTTGCAGAATTTGCAGTTTCAGATTCAGTTTCGGGTTGTTTGGTTTTCTTTTCAGGTTTTTGGTTCGGTTTTTTGGTTAGTTCTTACTTTCTGTATTTTTTTCAACGTATTTTTTGTACTTTTAAGCAAAGTTTTCTGCAAAACAACAACAACAAGGACACGAAATAAATCCAAGTTATTCACGTGACGAGAAATAAAATGCCAAACAGAAATCAGAAAACAAAACGAAACGAAAAGGAAACGAAACAGAAAACTAACAAACTGAGCGGGAAATAACTTAAATGAGATTCTTTCGGGGGATAAGAAATTAAATTAACTGCACAAAGCACACAGACACGAGGGAATCGAGTCCTGGCCTGCCCCATGTGTGTGTGTGGTGTGTGTGCATGTTGCTGTCGAGTGTATGGAAATCTGGAACTAGAAACTAGCTCAATTGGAAACATCAGGCTTCCTTTTCTACACAAAGGAAAAGAGCAGCTTATCAGGGCCCTCTGCTTCACTCACTCGCCCACTCACTGTCGCCGTCTCTGTTTGTTCTTGTATGGTTGTGGTAAGTGTGTTGGTGTGTTGGTGAATCAGCTATGTATGTGGGTGGCAACACAACAATACAGTTAGTCGGCAAGCGCTTATCGATACATACAAACACTCACACACACACTAAGGCGCGCGAACAAATGCAAGCCGAAATTCGGTCAGTGGTTTAATCATTGAAGTAAAAGCGAAAGCTTCCGCTCACTCACACAGCCGCGCATCATTCGCCAACACTCACACAAGCACAGTGGCGCCTGAATGTATGCAACGCGGCGTGCTATTGCACTTAAAGTACTTTGACACTATTCTGAAGCGAGGCGGCGGCGTTGCATTGTGTGCGTGATTGTCCGCTTGCATTGGTGTATTGGTATCGGTATTTCTATCGGTATAGGTATTGGTTCGGCCATTGTTTGGCGGCGGCCTGGCTTGACTTTTAATCTAGTTTCTAGTTTCGTAATTGCATTGACTGGAGTGACGGATGACCTAAGGCGGAGGCGGAAATCAGTTCACAGCAGGACCCAAATGGCAAAGCACTTGCCATCGCCTCGCTCTTTTTCACTCACCCACTCACTCGCTCTCACATACTCGGATGAACGTGAACAGTAACAACAACAACAGCAATTGCGGCAGCAGCAACAACATCAACAACAATAACAGGGTAACTCAAGAGTCGAAAAGAGAACGGAACAGAGAGACATCGAACAAAACGTAATCGAACGAACGGAACGAAACAAAGGGAACAACACAATAAAACGGGATCACTGGGGTGGATCTAAGTTGTATGTTATGATTTTTAAGGAATTTAAGAATAAATATTGTTGTATGCGTAAACTTTACGCCGTAAAGTCAACAGTGCGTATGATTAATACAAACATATTGATATTACGTATACGCACTGTTGTTCCAATAATACCATAGATTTCCTTAGAAGAAAGCTAAGCTGGATTTTTTTTTTTCAAAATGCATATAAAACACAATGTCTCTTGAATCCATTATCAAAAACTTTTAGTTTTTAATTATTTTAGAAATATGATATTTTTATAAACTCTTTATAAGAATTAGAATTAGTAAGTTATGTAAGGTTTTAGAGAGCAAGTTACGTTAATATTGATAAAGTTAACCTTAAACCCTTAGCTTTCAAATTATTTTCTAGTCTTAGAGTATATAAGGATCCATCCCAGTGAGCACATTGAAAATTAAACAAATACATTCATCTCAAAAACTGTACAAAACGGTGTGATAGATCAAGGGTCCATGGTTTTAGTGGGTGCGAGTGAGCGAGCAAAGATCCACGGGAAATATGCTTTGCTCCCTCGCACACAAACACTCTTACATCTAGTTTGGACACTGTCTAACACACCCCGTACAACGTACATCGTGCACAACAACAGTACAAAGACAGACAAGGATGGAGGGTGAGCATTGGTTTCGCATACCGTTGATCATTGGTAAAGGTTCCGAAGGCTCCAGGACCGCTGACTCGGCGCTGAGTGTGTTTAACGTGCATTTTCTTGAACCCACGCCGTCGCCGCCGCTGCTGTCACGTCACCACCTGGTCTCGAACTGGAACCACATCGAACCACTCGCGCCACCTTCCTTAACGCAACGTAACGCAACGTAACCTGATGTCGTTATTTCGGGGTATATATATTTGTTGGTTTTTTTATGGTGTATTGCTATTGCTATTGCCGCCGGGATGGCCCCGCCGCGTTGCCCCTTACTGCAATTCTTGGCCTTGTCATGGGCATGGCGACCGTCGTGGCGTGGCTGTGTGTTTGAAGGTGTGCTGGTGTGGGTGCAACTTCCGCTTCGATTTTTGGCATTAACTAATACACAGGCCCAGCGCGCACACACGGATAGGTAAACAAAAATGAATTGCTTTTCGTTGTGTGTTGGTTAGTCTCACTCGCACGTTATGCTGCTGCTCCTCGCTCTCATCCGTTTTGTGGGTTTCAGGTTAGGTTCTCGCTTCAACTTATTTTTTGGTGGGTTCTTAGGTGTTTGGTTGGTTGAGTAATAACTTAGGTCGGTCGTCGGGGGGAGCGGGCGAAAGGTGTCTTCTAAAAGGTAGGTAGCCTCTAAAGTAGTCAACAGCACTGCTTGTATTGCTTATAATTCTTCACTTTTCGTTTCAATTCGATTCGTTTGTCTTCGTTCGTTCGTTAGTTTTGAGGTTATGTGACTCTATCTGTTTTTTGAGTTGCGTGTATAATAATACCATATGTTACTATTTATAGTTTAGCTGTCGTTTTTAGTTTAGTTTAGTTTACAGCGCTCTATTCGGGGTTATTCGTTTGTACTTTAGATTATAATGTCCTCTATCCTCTACGTTATAGTTATTGTTGCTATTCGGTTGGTTTTGGTGGTGTACAGATGCGAATGGTGGGGCCTGGAACTGGTAGTGAAACTGGAACTGGAACTGGTAACGGTAACTGCTAACTGGAGCTGGAGGAGCTGGAGCTGGAAGTGGGGTGGGCAGGATCTCGGGATCCGAGTCTGGATCGTTGAATTATTTATCACAAAAACCAACTAGCTGCGGGCTTGTGTTGGATGAAGATGATGACAGCTCCGTTTTCCTCTTTTTCCTCCCCTCCCTTGTCGTTCTTCTCCTTCGATCCCTTCTATCCACCTGCTTAAGTTAATGTTTGGTCATGAAAGTTTAACGAACGCACCGCGTTTTGGCGTTTGCGGGTCGCCTGTTGTCTGCTTTTTACTTAGTGAATTTTGTGGCAAATGGAAGCGGCGCGAGTTAAGGCGGAGAGTTACGTCAAGGCAGCGGCGCAACACGGGAAACCCAAAGCAGGCAGGTAGCTCTCAAATTCGTCCTGTACGTGTGTACATGTGTCCTGATATCCTTGTATCCTTGTATCTTATGTATATATATATATATATTGCTGGGCACGAGCCACACGCGAAGGAGCAAAGGACCAGACCCGGACCCGGGCTGAGTCCCTCCTTGGGATACCGTAAGGCGACGTCCTTCGCCACCCAATTAATGCATTAATCGACCCTCGTTACTTATTCAGATGCAATTTCCCAGGGCCTAGGTCGAGGGCGGGGACTTAGCTCGGGTTTGGGTGTGAGTTCGAGTTGTGTTTGTTGTTAGCTTTAGCGGCATTATAAAAATAAATCCATATAGGTAGATATACAGACTGGCGTTTATCTATATTCGCTAGGCTAGGTATCTTGTATATATCTTTGTATATATATATTGTATATAGAGAGGCAACTACTTGGTAGTTATTAGTAAGTCGTTAAGTGCGTTTATGTTGCGATTATTTGATTTGCTGTCCTACGGGCGTTCTCTGTCTCTCTACAAACTACGAGGTTAGTTCCATTACACTATCTCTATATCCTGGGGCTGTAACGACGGGATCGGATCATCGAGGGATCCAGCGGTGAAACGAACGACAACGAGCTACGGTTTGTTTTATGTGATTAGCGTTAATCGTTTATCGTTTGTCTAATAGCACTTTCGTATATAGCGAGTGTCCTTTTTTGTATATTTTTAAAAGTAATTCTAATCTTGGGTTTGGTTTTCTTTGTTGTATTTTCGTTAATTCGTTTGCTTTTGGGTTATGCTTTTAATATTTACTCAATTTCATTGCTGCAGGTACTTTGGTTTTGGTTGCTATCATTACATTCTATTTTTGGTTATCGCGTGTCCTTTATTTTTAGGCGTTTCCAAGGGCTTCGCTTTGACTGCTTGCTTGCTGCTTTTTGCTAGCACGTTGATTAAATAATTCTGCACTTTGCGTCGATTTTTCGTGTGTGTTTGCTTTCTTGTCCTTGTTATCTCTGTTATTTCCGCTTTAGTTTTATTTGCTCTTTGTTTCCTTGATGTTTTTATTTTTTTAGCAAGTCCTTCTATTTGATTATGTAATTATGCTTGGTTTCTTATTGGATATTGAACTGTACGTGTGTCCTAGGGCGCTCTGTACGAGGTTCTGTGTGTGTGTGCGATAGTGTTGGTGTGTGTTACATGCGATTTTTTCAGCTGCTGCGGCTGTTTGTGGTGGTTTCGTGGGTTGCGATAGACGTAAGTGGTTCGTCATCAACATTTTTCGCACATACATACACAACTCACGGGCGCCACGCGGTGTATGTGTGTGTGTGTTAGCGTATAAGGATGTGTGCGTGTGTGTCCTGTGTCCTGTCTAGGTGAAATTTATTGAATGAAACGTCAAGCGAATTTGACGAATTTTAAACAAATTATTTATAACACACAGAGAGGCACACGCACAGGGATACAACGCACACGCGAGAGACACGCACACAACACAGCCACAACAGTCGTGGCACTGAAAAACGGCACTCAGGGCAGAGTGGGTGGAACAACGGAGGAGGAGGACGAGCGGGAGGAGAAGTAGAACCAGAAGAAGAAGAGGCACAAGAAGGTGGGGGAGGATGAAAGTGGGAGGAAGTGCACACGTTAAATCAATGCTTCTTTTGACCTCTATTACATATTTCGCTCGTCTTTCGCTTCCTCCTTCCTCGCTACTCGCTCCTCGCTCCTTGCTCCTCGCTGTTCTCCTTCGAACTCCTCTTCCTTCTGCTTTTGCCCAAAAGCCCACGGCTACCTGAAACTTTTTTCAACGCCCGTGTTACGGCACATTTAATACGCTTTCGTATCAGATACACAGTCACTTCATTACTTTTCTCTTCCGATTTCGATTTGTAATATGGGGTTTCTATTTGAATTTATTTCGTGCCTGTTGTGTCGCGCTGGCTCCTTTCGCTTAACGGATGTTTAACTGTTTATCACAATGCTGCCTTAATTTAATTTATATTTTTTTTTTCGGTTAACTCTCATTGAGCAGCGCACTTAAACTTGCTATTGAAATCTCTTCTTTATGTAACGAACGGAATAACGGCACACACTCGCTGCTGCTGCTACTGCTGCTGCGACACGAACGAACTCAGCGCGACAAGTGAAACTTCGCTTTCCGATTCGCATGGCACTGACGTGCGCCGTGAACGGAGCCGAGCCTGCGAGATTCGCTGAAAATCGATAAGGACAGGCAAAGTCGCCTGCCAAAATGCAGGGGGGCGGGGCGGGTAAGGCCGTGGCAAAGGCGAACGGCACAAAAGCACATTCTTGTGCGGCCAAAATGAAACCGAGAGCGTGTGGGTGGCGCGGCAGTGAAAGTGCACATGTCCTGAGCGTCTCATGCCCCGCGGCACAGTGTTGGTCCCTAAAGGTGGCTAGGTTTCAGTTTCGGGAAAATATTTTATCTTCAAATTCGTAAGGTTCATTAGCAATAGAACACTTTTTATAAAAATATTTTTAAATAGGTTATATCTGATAAATATGTTTATTTGGTTAACAACTACCTTGTATTTTCTCGTTTTTCTTCTCACTATCATTGCTGATCATCATCTGCTCGCCTTGTTCTCGTTGTTGGCTTCCTCGTTGTCATCTTAGGATGAGTCCTAAAGATGAACATAAATTAAGATAATTAAATTACCATAATTATAATATTTAAAGATATGTTTATAAATTGATCAAGATTTTTAAGCGCTATGTGCATGACAGTTCGTACACCAGAACCCACATGTCGTATGAGTAATTTTTATCACAATTTTCACTCTTGCCAAATGCATTCTAATTTTTAATTAAAATAAAATTCATTGAACTATTGCATTGCCTAACAAAATCTTCGATATAATTACATTTTGTTGCTTTATAAAAAATGTATAATAAAAAATATAAAATATAAAAGGCCAAGACATATGTATCTCAGATACCTCAGATATCTCAGATAAAAACTCAGCATACTTTTTGGCGCCTGCTAAATCAAGAACCATATCAATAATTCAACACGCCACTTTAAATACTCGCATGCCTTTTTGGCCAAGAGCGCGAGTGCGCATTTGCCAGGCTCTCAGCTCTCAGGCTTATTCGCTCATCCGCTCGGTGGCTCCCGTCTGCACAAACAGCAGAAACCGAGGCTGAAACGGAGAATGAATCGGCGGAGCCGAGTGACTGCCTCGAGATTACACAGCAGCCGTTGTGTTGTCGCCCTGAATGAAAGTCCGCCAGCCTGGGCGGCCATCAGCCATCAGCTGGGCACCAACGCTTTCTCAATTGCGCTGCCCACGCGAGGCGGCGTCCAAACCAAGTAAACAAATACATGTGCGCACGGCTGTGATAATAGGGCCGTCGCGCACATGTTTCAGCTGTAAGCGTGTCCCTACAGTGAGCCATGGCCACAGACGGCAACAAAATAAAATTAGATAAATCACTGGATTTGTTCAGGGCAATTTGATCTTATTCAAAAGTATAATTTTATCACATTTATTCGAACTTGAAACGATTAGCGAATATTGGAATTTATAAAAATTAATTCCAAGTTCGAATATTAGTTATTTTAAATCCAGATCAGATTGGCCATCATTTTATAACGTTTCTTCGCTCCCTTTAGTACTTACAGCGGGCAACAAATAACACTAATATTGCAAACAGGAGGCAGTGAGGTAGACTGCTGGCTGTTGGGGTATATGCGCCTCCCCTGACTTGAAAGTTGCCGAAAAAGAAGGTGCGCGGCAGCTTGAGGGATGGCAATTGCTGGCACTGACCGGAGAACCATTTCCGGGTGTTACCGTCGCTATCGCGAGACACTATACAGATCTCACTCCCACGCAGCTTCTCTTCGCCAAGCGCCTGAAGTTCTGCAATGCCAATCTGGGCAGTACGATTGTTGTAGGCATAGTCCGACTGATGGAGAACCTCGTTGCTGGAGCTCCTGATATAAACATGGAAGTCGGCTACGTCAGCGGTGCCGAAGACGTACCAGCTGAGGGTTAGTTGGCCAGATTTGGTTCTGCGAGGAATAGATAAGATAATGTATTAGATATTTATCTTACAGATTCGATTTCCACTTACGCTTGTACTTCCCGGAATCGGACATCGGTGAGCTGTTCGTAATCTGCACCCGAATACATCTCCCGCTCGTCCTCGGCGCAATGTAGGTACTCATCCTCTAAAGAAAGCAACTGCTTGTCCTTGATCGCGGCCGGAGTGCCGCAATATATGCCCTGCAAATCCTCACTTGGCCACGTTTGCTGCAGCATAAAGTACTTCAACGGCCGTGTGTTGCAGCCGCAGTGTAGGGGATTCCCTGCCAAAAGCACCTGGCTACCATTCCGCATTTTGCGCACTATCGAGGGCGGGAAATCCTCCAAACTATTGTTGGACAAATCCACATATTTCAAAGCAGTGACCTTCACAATATTGGCAAAGGGCAAATGGTAGATTTGATTGTGCGATAGATCCAGGCTGCTCAGATTCTGTGGCAGATCGAAGATGTGTTCCTCGGAGGCCAAATTCCCAAGCTCATTGTGCGACATATCTAATTTTTGGAGCGAAGTGAAGTTGGAGAGAACTCCCCTTCTAAGGTCATTGATTTGATTGTGAGACACATCCAATTTATGCAGTTTTTTCGTTCCAAAAGTGATATCGTAAGTGAGCACGGGCATTTGGTTATGGCTCAAGTCTAGACTTCTCAAGTTGTAAGGTATATACTGATGCGATGGAAAGGTCTTTTTGGTCACAAAGCTGATGCGATTGTGGCTCAAATCCAAAGTTTCCAAACTGAGCAGGTCATCCAAAACGCCGTTAGTCTTATTGTCCAATTTGGAGAGCAAATTGTGCGACAAATCAAGAGTTCGCAGCGAGGGCAGGCCAATGAATATGTCATTTTGCAGCTGTTGGATACCGTTAGACGACAAGTTCAGTGTTAGCAACTGCAGCAGGCCCTCGAAAGCTCGCTTGCTGAGGGATTACAAGGAAATGTAATGACAAAATAAATTGTAAGTGGATTATGACCTGTTACCTGATGTCCTTGACTTGATTGCCATGCAGATTCAACTCAAAAAGAACGGGCAGCTTGCCAAAAGCGCTGCGTTCCAGACTGGAGATGTTATTGTGCTGCAACAGATTTTTAATTTCATATAATGTTAAGGTAATTTCTTATTAATCCACTCACCTCTAAGTATAAATACTGCAGCGTTGACATGACAGCCACCGCCTCCAGAGGCGGCTGGCTAATACCATTGTTTTGTAGCTTCAAACGCTGTACCACCAGCAATCCTGTAAAGCTCTGTCCATTCAGACTGTCGCCCAGTTGATTGTGACTCAGATCCAGATAGATCAGAGCATTCATCACCGGCCAAGTGCCTGCTGGTATTTCACTCAGCATATTATGACTGAAGTACAACTCATTCAGTGATATTGGCAGCTGGAAGAGTTTATCCAACTGGTTATTATTCAAGTACAGCTGCCGCAGACTGGTCAACTTGGCCAACGAGCCGCGCACTATGTTAACCAGTCCATTGTGACTCAGATCCATTTCCAAAAGAGTGGGTAAAGTGCCAAATGTTGACGACTTGATCTCACGCATGCTATTGAAACTCAAGTCGAGGGAACGCAGCGAGAATAGGCTTTGAAAAACTCCATTAAATATGGTAGAAATGTTATTATGCGAAACGTCAATGGTATGCAGCTCGTAGAGTTTGGGGAAACAGTTTTTGGGTATCTCAGCAATGCTATTGTGCGAGGCATTCAGCACTCGCAAGCCCGTCATATTCTGAATTGGAATCTGGAGGATATAGCAAACTTAGTAAACAGGTTTTAAATACAAAACGTTAATAATTACCTGCGCCAAATTAGTCAGATTGTTATAGCTCAGCTGGAAAGTGGAGGCAAAGGTGGTCTCATCAAAGCTGCGCCGTGAAAAGTTGGCCAAGCGGTTATGCGATAAGTCAAGGGTGGTAATGTTAACACAGTTTTCAAAGGCCGCCGTTTCTATTATCTCCAAAGCATTATAGGAGACATTAATCACAGCCTGATATATATCCTTGAAGGAGTTCTTCTCGATTTTGGTAATATTATTTTCCGCCAGATCCAGCAACTGAAATTAAAGCGAATTTTTAAGAGCTAATAGGATATTCAAGCTATTTAAAACGTACCTCCACGTAGTTCATTTGTGTAAACATCTGGAACTCCACCTTCGTCAACTTATTGCGCGCCAAATCGATCGTTCCAATGCGAGCCACCGAGCCAAACGTCCCCCGACCAATATCAGTAAGGGCATTATCACTGAGGAAAAGGCGCCGCAGGAAACGCATTCCCCTGAAGCTATTGGCATCCAATTTGGCTATATTATTATGCGATAAATTCAGCACCTTAAGCACGGAATTCCGGGCAAAGGTGCCGCGGCTTAGCTCATTCAGAGCATTGTATGAGACATTGCACCAGCCCAGCTTTGTGAGATCGGATATATGCTGCGCCTCCAGCTTTTTGATCTTGTTGTGACTTATGTCTAGTACCTCCAGCTCCCTTAGATTCTTGAACTGATTCCGCTTCAGGTTCTCCAGCTGGTTGCCGTGCAGGTCGAGGGTTTTGAGTTTCCGCAAAGGCTGAAAGGTCTCTATTGGCAAATCATTCAGTACCCCGTTTGTAAGACGCATTATGCCCAAACTATTGATGATTTCTTGACCAGCAAAGAGATCCTTGGGCAGCTGTTCCAAAGCATGGCCATCGATCACCAGTTGCGTGGTCTTGCCAAGAATCTAAAGGGAGTTTCAGAGGAGTTAGTTTGAAAAGTTTTTGGGTCATTTCATTAGATATTTACGCCAAATCCCAGCTGTCCCACATGACTTAGATTTGTGCGCAGCAGATGCAGCTGCTCCAAAGTGTTGTTAACGCCATAAAAGACATAATCCTCAATAGTAGTCACAGGGGTCTCTTCGATAATCAACAAACGAGCCTTGATATTAGCAAACAGAGGGCCATAGAGACGCGCTAGTGAATGATTTGGGTAATAAGGTAGGCTGTCAATGGTTAAGAGGCGGTATCTTACCAATATGACCCCTATATATGGTCAACTCCTCGATGGGCAGCTCAAAAGAGGCCAAGTTCTGAAGGGCCACCGACAGAGTCGCCAAATTGGCATTCTCGCACCGCACATAGAGACCACTGTCGCTCCCCTTTGTGCATTCGCAGGGGTATAGAGCCTTGGATCTGTTCACACATATTAAATAATAAGACAATAAAGATTTGTACAGTATAAAAACTTACTTTTTGGGACACTTGAACTCGGGTTCCCCGAACACATATTCGGTACTGGCCACGGCTAATAAGTGTAGCAGAACGAGACTGCGCAGGCGTAGCTGATTCATGTTTTAAGGTGTCGTCAGCGATCCAATTAGCCCATGGCAAAACAAAATATAAAACAAGTTTGCTGCTGAAGTCTTTTGTGTCTTAGACCTTCCTTCAACTTGAATTCGTTAGCTATTGTACTTTCCGCTTCAATAGTTATCAATTTTTAAGTTGTGCGTTGCTGAACATTGCAGTTCCGAGGACAAAGGTAAATATTTTCATGATTTCCTCTACTCACTTTTACTTTTCTCTCTGCTGGGCCAGCGCAACAGGTTTTCGGACGGTCCACTCTTATGCTCTTTCTTGCTGCGTGCTCTCTTTCGAAACTCCCGCTCCGGTGATTTCTGGCAGATTCACTGGCCTGTGCAAGGTTTGCACGCGGTTATCAAGCTCACCAAACAGCTTTTCTTGTTTATTAGTCATAATTAACATATTAATGTTATTATTTTAAACATTTTTCCAAATCCGGCACTAATTTTCATCGATAGGTGCGCAGCGAGTTGGCAGCCCCGCACAAAAAATCCGATAGTCCGTCGTCTATCGTTGCGCTCGCACACGCGAATGCAACCCTGTTGTGACAGCTCGGTCGTTGTCAAAGCAAATCAAAGCTAATTTCATTGTATGTTACCCGATTCGGATTTTAAGCCCATTTTACACACCTGATCAGGATTTTACGCCCATTTTACACACCCGATTCGGATTTTACGCCCATTTTACACACCCGATTCGGAATTCTACCCCATTTTACTTACCGATTGAGACTTCTACCCCGCCTGTTACATTGCCTCAGAAACATCGATGGTCGAAAAAAACATCGGTGCATCGATGCTTTCATCGATGTTTTTGCACTCGCTCGTGTTAAAGCAAATCCAGGCGCAAAAATAAATAAAAATTGCTGACGGCCCCTACAATTCCCATTGTACATCCGCACAAGCAACGTAAGTGCATTCTGTGAGTTAATTGGGTGTGTTTTCGTGCGCCCGCTAATTGCGCGGGAGGGCCTTACACTTTTTTGGCATTTTGCAATCGAAGTGAGTGGGCATTGTTCACGTTTCTAGCCTCACCGAGGGGAGAAATACTGACTTCGCCCGTTTTGCCCGCCATCGCGGCAACAGCCAATCGCAGGCCGCGCTACGCACACTGGCCAGAAAATCCGTGTACATACACGTCTGCCTGCTGTGGTATTCGTGCCCGGGGAGAACGCGAGTTACTCGCTGTATGCGGTGTTCATTATGTTTTTGTTGCGCGGCAAAAGTGCGTAGACTAGCGCGATTATCAAATTAATCGTTTCTGTTTTCCCTCTCCAGTTCTAGAGAAAACAAAAAGATGAGCTACGCCGCTGATGTTTTGAACTCGGCCCACTTGGAGCTGCATGGCGGCGGTGACGCCGAGCTGCGTCGGCCCTTCGATCCTACGGCCCACGACTTGGATGCCTCGTTCCGCCTAACGCGGTTCGCCGACCTCAAGGGACGCGGTTGCAAGGTGCCGCAGGATGTGCTCTCGAAGCTGGTGTCCGCTCTGCAGCAGGACTACTCCGCTCAGGATCAGGAGCCGCAATTCCTCAACGTGGCCATTCCCCGGATTGGCATCGGTTTGGATTGCTCCGTGATTCCGCTACGACATGGCGGCCTTTGCTTAGTGCAGACTACTGACTTCTTTTATCCAATTGTCGACGATCCCTACATGATGGGCAAGATTGCCTGCGCCAACGTGCTGAGCGATCTGTATGCCATGGGTGTGACCGATTGCGACAACATGCTGATGCTGCTAGCAGTCAGCACCAAGATGACCGAGAAGGAGAGAGATGTGGTCATTCCGCTGATTATGCGCGGCTTCAAGGACTCGGCATTGGAGGCGGGAACCACTGTTACCGGCGGTCAGAGCGTTGTCAATCCCTGGTGCACCATTGGTGGAGTGGCTTCGACCATTTGCCAGCCAAACGAGTACATTGTGCCGGATAATGCCGTCGTCGGCGATGTCCTGGTGTTGACCAAGCCTCTGGGGACGCAGGTGGCGGTGAATGCGCACCAATGGATCGATCAGCCGGAGCGCTGGAACCGCATTAAGCTGGTGGTGTCCGAGGAGGACGTGAGGAAGGCCTATCACCGTGCCATGAACTCCATGTCGCGCCTGAACCGCGTCGCCGCTCGCCTCATGCACAAGTACAATGCCCATGGCGCCACCGATATCACTGGATTTGGTTTGCTGGGACACGCTCAAACTTTGGCCGCTCACCAAAAGAAGGATGTTTCCTTTGTCATCCACAATCTGCCAGTCATCGCAAAAATGGCGGCAGTGGCCAAGGCCTGCGGCAACATGTTCCAGCTGCTGCAGGGACACTCGGCGGAGACCTCAGGCGGATTGCTGATCTGTTTGCCGCGCGAACAAGCTGCCGCTTATTGCAAGGACATTGAAAAGCAGGAGGGATACCAGGCCTGGATCATTGGCATCGTCGAGAAGGGTAACAAGACCGCCCGCATTATCGACAAGCCGCGAGTTATCGAGGTGCCCGCCAAGGATTAGAGAGAGCAACGGAACAGAACCACAGGCGCTTGTGTTTATCTTAAGTATCGTAATTTTAACGTAACTGCTGCTCGCCTCAGTTGTAACCGCCATCATCGGTCTTTGTTTTTTATAAAAAAGCTTATCAACTAACAACACAGAATCAATCAATGATCACCATAAAAATGGACATCGCAACCGCAATACGAGTGAATAAAAATGGAAAACACTTGACTCTTTTGTATCGAGTAAATGAACGAGAACGCTTTATTTGAAGGTTCAGGTGGGGGGTTAAATGGGGATGATCTTTGGATAAGCTTTTTCCATGTAGACTGCTAATTTTTTGGAATAGTGCAAGCTAACATAGCAATTTATTTGTATCAAAATTTGTTTGATTTGGATGATTTGCAAATATAAATTAAGAGTTCATTTTCTATTTGTCTTAGATATATGATTTTAAGACCATGCTAATTAAAACAAACTCAGAACTTGCTCCAAAAGATTTCATATATGCAGTGAAAATGAAAAAGTTTAAATTAAACTTGTGACGTTACAACTTTTAAGGCTCTGGAGCTCAAAAAGAGTACTTAAAATTCGTTATCAACACCCATTATTGTACTCGGGCTCTCTATTGTTCGATCAATTAGTTTTATTTAAAGAGAGCAAAGCTCTTGCGAAGCTTTGGCAACTGAGAAACGCCGCGAGATGCTCTATGGCGGCAAACAGGTCCGAGTTTCGTCTCCGGATGAGACTGTAAATTAGCTAAATAAACGGGTAAATAAGATTTCCATTATTTTTCTCTAATGAAACGGATTTCTGTTGGCACTATAAAATGCATTATTTTTGCACGTATGTCCAAGAAATCCATACATACACATATCTATTTTTCCTGTAATTATTATACTATAGAGAAAACGTTGTTTCTGAATTATTAAAAAACTTTCCAGGAAACTTTTAAGTACCCAAAAAACAATAAAATGTTTTCCAAATACTCGACAGATAATTTTTCAAAAGCTATACGGTCAGCACTGATGGGGATCGTATGGGATCGTTGGATCGCTGGTGGCAAGGCAAGTGCGGATTCAGTCAGTACTGCACGAGCTAGCGACGCGTCAAGATCCGAATTCCGTGATCTTGGATCGAAATCGAATAACACTAATACATCAAAACACAGCCCCACCGAGTTTTCTCCTTACCATTTCCAGTGAGCAGCAGCAAGAACAACAACTGCGTTTTTGGAGTTTTGGAAAAGTGCACTGTGAGTGCTGCAATTATGCGTACAAGAGCGAGCCAGAGAGATTGAGCAAGTGTGTGTGTTAGAGCGTGTGAGTGAGTGAGTGGGCTGATTTCGTCTATTGAACTGGAAAGAGGAGCTCAGAAAAGGCACACACAAACACCAGCGCGAACGAGTTTTCCCTACGTGTCGTCGTGTGGCAGAAGTACTAGCTTTTTTGAGGTGAAATTTGTGAAAAAGGCAGAAAAACGCATCCTAAAAGATATGTGTGTATCTTCTATCTTGTGGCATAGCGCTAGCGCTTCTCTTGGCCAGATGATTCATGTACACTCGATTTATTTGCCTCGCGGAACCGAAAACAGACGGCGCAGTATTCAAATTGAAAGAACAGTGGCAGTGAACTATAAATAGAATTATTTGTTTTCATATACACGGCAAAAGTCCGAAGGAAAAGTGTTTCGGAAATTCGCTTGTATCTCTCTGTTTCTCTGTATCTGTATCTGTGTACTGTATCTGTGTATCTCTTAAACTTTCGTTTGAATTAGCCAAGTTCAAACGCTGTCGTTAACTTGTTTATGTCCGCTTGGCTTGAGCTCGTGGATTGTGTTGTATTTTGCTTTTGGATTGTGTGGGTGCCGCAAATTGGCAACTCAACAGATACAAAGAAACAGATATACAGACACTCGTGCTAGAACCACATATAGATAATGATACATTGTCTATATAGTACATAATAGACGCCTATATAGACATTAAATTTCGCCTACGTTTTCGTTTTTGGATTTTCGGTTTTTTAACAACAGAATGGCGGCGACGACGACAAAACAACACCTTCGCTTTTTTCTCCCATTTTCAAACTCGTTCTCTGGCGATTTGTTTATTTTACGATATGTTTGCAATTCATTGCCTACGTATGCGATCTCTGGCATTTCACAGCGATCGCAGATCAGAGCGATATTCTCCCCTACCAAAAACCACGCCCACTCCAATTAGTTAACCCAAGGAATGCCAAGATATATTCGAAACTCTAAATCGACTTTGATTTAAAGAAATTTGAGATACGTTTTTCAATAAGAATGTGTGATAATGAAAAGATAAAGAAAAATATTCAGATAATTAAATTAATAACTGTCAAAATTTAACCTTCGCACCCCTAAAAGAAACAACAAAGTTTAAAATTAGCATACGATCACGTAATATGTGATTTTAATTAGATGTTTTTGACAAAATAATTGCTATAGAAAAAAATTTATCCCTATGAGTGCCAGAAGGTCACCATTAAATAAAGATTCTACAGATTTTCAATTTTAAAGTTCAACTGTTTATTTTTTATGAAGTTAATTAAAACTTCAGACTATAAATATTATTTTGGCGGCTAAATTATGCAATTTTCTTTTCATAAAACAACTTAATCTTTAAGGGATATTAAAATGTGCATTTCCATAGAAAGTATTAAAAACAAAATGATTCATTATTTTTGCCGTTTCGGAAACTCATATAATTTCGTGGAAACGGCCTCGAATATTTACTTTTTTCAAAAACACACACTGTTTCTTTTTCGAAAAATAATTTTATGCTTTTAAAAGATTCCATTAGGTCTTGCATTTTTATTTCTAGTGTTTTCTTATATTGCAACACATTTCGTATATTATAATACGTATACGTAATATAATGTAATTCTTCCCTAAAAAAGCAGTATGCAACTTTATAGATTATTGCTTGTGCATATCGATACGTATTTCTATATTTATTAAATTTAAACAAAACAGAATAAGTTACATTTGTTTTGATTTCAGATGATTTGAATTGTATTAAAATGGAGTATCTCCATTACATTACGTATACGTCACGTTAACTCAAAAAATTGTCAGACAGAAACAACATGTTTCTGCAGAGCTTCGATCCGATCGCCGTATATGAGATCATTTTTGACCTGTGTCCATGTGTTGTGTTTGTTTCTATTTCTCTCGGCGAATTTATTTCGTCTCTCTCTCGCTGTCTGTCCGCGATGTTTTTTTTTTGTCGCCAAAAAAGAAACAGCTAAAACGTGCTAAGATCGGTGGGTGGGTGCGAGGGAGAGAAAGAGACAAGGAGATAGAGACAGAGACAGAGCGGCTCGCGGAGGCATCAATTAGATTTTGCCTTTTATTTATATTATGCTATTTTATGCGTGTATTTTGCTTACGTGAGGTTATCATGCCTCGTTATTAGTATCTGTAGTTCTGCTTGACCATATGGCGCGCAGTATCCATCAGATTCCCCAGATCTCCATTCAAAGGTGATTTATTTAGCGTCGCCGCCTTGATTTGATTACTTACTTTACTTTAATGCAGTTGCTGTCAGAAAAAGCTTTATGTCTCGCCTGATGACATCATCCTTGTGTGTTTTTCTTCTGTACTCTTCTCGCATTTTGCATCATCCCATCTCTCTGTCGCTCTATCTCTCTCCCCAAGGTTATCGCTGAAAATCGTTAAGACAGTCGCAAAAACAAATTAAGCCGAACTGAACACATACTTGCATTATAGTCCCCCCCATTATACATACATGTGTATCTACATATGTATGCACCCAGACAAAAAAGGAGTTTAAGGACACGCCGAAAGTGAAAACCAGTTTGACATTGAAATTTCGACTTTTTGCCTTGTGCTTTGCCTTTTATTTCTGTTCCGCATAAGAATGTGTGTTGGTGTTTGTTTTTGTGCCAGTTCTGAAAATCAATGCATGCACTTTTTGGAGGATTTACTAACAAAGGGTATTAAGACTTGGAAAGTTATATTATTTCATAAAAATTAAAAATATAATTACTTACGTAATGTTTATTTTTAAACCATAAACTGTTAAATAAAAAAGCATAAATAAAGTACAAATAAAAGAAAAATAAAACTAAGCTTATTTTGAAAACCATTAAAAAGGTATTTTTTCATTTTCTACGTAACGTTTTGCAGCATTCTCAAGTTAAAAGAATACTTTAAAAAATCAATAAAGTCGGTTATTTATGGGAAAACAAGCTTGTGTTTGATGTAACTAAGGTTTAATTATTTAGACTGTACATCTTAGACATTAATAACTCAAAAGTATTAAGGCTTGAGGGTTTTTCTTGGGAATGGATGAAATATACATATCTAATACAACTAGTTTATTATTTAAAAATGATATACATATATGTACATACCAAATATATACCAAAAACTGATTAAGTTTTCCAAGGAAAAAATGCTTTTTCATTTTAAATATTTTTTTTAATGATAATCCCATGAAAGATGTCACGTTTGGAATCTGATAAAATTTCAGTCTTTATTGGACTTATTGTCGAGAACTTAGTTTAGTCCCAGACTTTTAACAACAACCCAAAGAGCACCGAAAATCCGACCTTAGAGCAGAACTCTTCTGCCATTTCCAGAGCATTTCATCTACGGCTGACAGCCTCCTCCGCCCGGCTGTGCTCATTTTTGTTTGGCATTCCAATTCCATGCCGTGCTTTGTGTGCTCGAGTGATGCCCACTTCAGATGACTTAAGCCTCCATTAATGCGCCAAAAGTTCTCACTTCAGAATGCCGAATGTGGCCATTTTTATATGGGGGTTGCGTGGGTGGGAAAAAAATACTTGGGATTCTGTTGAACCGCCTTGAAACTGAAATAGATATCGAATCCACCTGCCTGATTGCCTGCCATGCGGGGTCACAATCCGTGATTACGTGTCTCGCAGACACCCACGACTCGCTTGAGTTACTCACACGTAGAATTTGAATAATTTATGAATGATAGTTCATTCTCGTTTCCGTTTCAGCAAAAAACTAATTGGAAATGCAGTACTCGAGCAGTTCGGAAAATTACTCATCCACGTCAAGGGACAATAAGCCCTCGAAATGGGGCAGGGTAAGATTAACTGAGTACATACTTATCCTACCTTTATTAATTACTACTACTTAATATTTAGAGCGACAAGAATAACTATGCCTATAAGAAGTCCTCCTATCAATACTCAAGCTCTGGCGACAACAGTTTGTCCTATCAGAGCAAGACCCCCGACCAGAACATTGATCAGTTGGACGCTTTGCTAGAGGATCTGAAGCAGGAGCGCCAGATCAGCACTAGAGATCGCGATCTCCTGCCCAGCAATGGCACGTCCTACAGAACGCTGTGAGTATAGCTGATCTTATATAAAGTTGAGTCACTTTTTAATGTTTTTTTTTTTTACTTAATATTTTATAGTGAACGCACTGATCCTTCGGGCACAGTGACAAGGACTACGCGGGTGGTTAAGACCACCAAACACTCGGGATCTGGTGGCCAGCAGCCCTTCATCGATGACGTGGAGACCTTCAATCCCACCGATTACAGCACTTTGCAGTCAACGGCCAAGTATTCCAGTTTGAAGCGCGATGAATACCAGACCAAGGAGAAACCCTATACGCTGGGTGAGTTTTGAATTAAGTACCATGTTTCTTATTTACAATAAATACCCCTCCTATTTTTAGCCCACTCTCCCGTCGGTGGTCAGTACGAGAGCAAGAAGATCTATGAGAGCAATCGCACTATTAACAACAACGTGGAACTGTTGCCTGGAACCACCACTAGTACCATCCAGACATTGAACAGCGGCACCACCATCGACAAGGAGTTGCAGGACATCGCCCTGAGCGATGGAATTCTACCCGCTCCGGGCACTAAGGTGACCACCACAGTGCGGACCTACACCTACGAGATCCCGGCCACAGGGCCCGGCAGCAACACCAGCACCATTAACCGTACTCACACCAACACGCTCAACAACTCGAATACACTAAGCAGCAGCTACAAGCTCCACGAGAGCCACAACACCTCCAGCCAGAACTTCTCGCAACTGTCTCCGATTCCCCATACCTCACATGTGCCTCAGACTGTCGTCTACAACACAGAGAGCTACTCCACGCTGAACAAGCCTAACGATCGTCCCTTGGTCACCAACCAGTCCTACGAGATCCGAGAGCATAAGGAGACCACCACGCGTGGCGTGAGCCCACAGCCGCGTCAGTTGCCTCTGGGATCGGGTCCGGCGGGCACACCGCCCGGCAATCGCACCGTCATCTACAATATCCACAAGACGGACCACGTTAACACGATCAATGAGTTGCCCCCATCACAGCAGCAGCGCTATCCACCGCAAAGTCCGGCTCACAGTCCCAACTATGGTGGGCCACACAGCCCTCCGTTGCAGCCGGGAGTGAATCGCTATTACTACAAGGAGACGGAGACCTCGAATACGGTAAACAGCATCCATGGCCCACCAAACGGTGTGGGACCCTATGAGCCTGGCCTGCCACAATCCGCTCCGATCAAGCAGCTGCCGCCCAACAATGCATATCCGCAGTCGCCAAATGGAAATGGCTATCCGCCAAACACATCCACGTACAGCTACAAATACTCCTCGACAACCAACACGAACAACCGACGTGGTCCTGACTATGGGTCTCCATCGCCATTCCCCGTGGATGGTGTTGAATATCCGGTGAACGGTAATCCTCCACAGCGCGTGGATGATCTGATGCAGTCCTTCTCAACGGTAAGTACATACAAATGATTAATGTTTCTAAGATTTCCATTAAAAGGCAGTTTGATTTAATTAGAAAAATTTTGAAACTCTTAATTTTAAACTGTTTTTCAGTCTATGCTAACTCAGAAACTTAGACTCAACTAAATAAGAGTACTTTTTAAATTATATTATTTGATATTATTAAATAATTTACACTACAAATTAAACCTTGAGTAAATACCACCAGAACCAAGCCTTTATGAGACTTAGTTTGCTTGCTTCCGGCGAAAAGATAACTCAGAGATAGTATTGTTTGTAAACAAACCGGCGCTATGAATAGTAAGTGATTCCCAATTGATATAGCAATAAATAAAGTTCCTGCTGATAAAAGCTTTATGGTTAGTACAATAAACGGTTTGATTTGGCTTTTCTAAGAACTTACTGTTGTTAACTTAGTGAACGATAAGATCTAATCGTCGTAACGATATTGTTAACTTATGTTGCCCCCCACGAAGTTCACTTACCTCTTATCTTTTGCGATTCCAGACCACTGACCATGTGGATCGCGGGGATATCGAGACTCCGGTGCGTAAGCGTGAAATCGAAACAGCAGTGGCCTCGCCAAACCAGCAGCATGTGCCATCGGTTAACAAGGCCGGCAAGGAGGTGTACTATCCGCCAGGGCACGACACCATTGTGATGAAGCGAGAGGAGATGCATGCTGGCTCCGCTTCTGGGGTGAGTTTTGAATCAAAAAATATGCTTCATGTCGCCTTACTTATAAATCTACTTGTTGCAGGGTCGCTGGGCTAAGGGCTCAGGAATGTACGAGTACGAGTCCGGTTCGAAGTCAAAGACGAAAACCAAGTCCGGAGGCGCCGTGGTGCCCGTGTGCCTGCCCCTCTGCTGTGCCATGCCCTGCTCCATCATGTAGAGAGATCATACCGTAACTTGTACATAGGTTTTTTAATATTCTAACGCTAAATCCTGCCCTGCTCTAATTGCTCTCTACTTTATATGTCGTCTAACTTCTATTGGGTATTTTTTAGCCTGCCACTTGGTTGCGTAAATTCTACAATGTGTGTGTCTATATCTATATGTTACGTACGTTATTTTCAATGTATATAATTTGTGAAGCCCGCGTCGTTGTTGTTATACTTATTTCCCGGATTCGGTTTAACAAATTTTATTGCTCAAGCATTTGATGCTCAGTAAAGATGCCCAGAAAAGTTACTCGATTGCCAATTTGTTTTAACTGTAATGCCAAAACACTAATAAATGAGCCATGCGGAATCCAATTCCCCTCGCCATTACCCTCAGAACTACTCTATGAACCTACAATATATAATATTCGTTTCGCCAGCGCTCTTGAAACCCTAACTAATCATATAAACCATACAAAGCTGCGACTTCAATGTCAAAGCAGTCGTTATGGAGCCATACATACTATCCTCTAATACACGTAGTAACCATTATAATAATAAATAAAAAACGACATCTAACAAACGAAGAAGCAATGAACTTTTTGAATGGATGGACATGGAGGCAGTTCTTGTTTTTTGGTATAGTAAAAGTTCTTTATTTTGGTATAAATCGGTTCTGATCGAATAACAATTTGCATATCACAAAAGTAATATCTACATTTTCACCTTGAAGGAGTGTAGGTGTTAGGTATGTCTTTTTTCGAGAAGTCTGATAAAATACAAAAGTTAACAAAACACAAAGAAAAATAAACTAATGAACGAAATATATAATAACTTATTATTAAGTATCATTGAGCACTGTTGAGAAGTGGAACGTTAGGATTATAGCTACGGAGAGACGAGTTTTTATATTTGTTTTCTGCTGAGTTCGAATCGAAGCTAAATGATGGATTAAAAAGTATATGCACTACAAGTATAGTTACTTGGACTTGCTACCATACTACACAATATGTGTGTCTATATATATAAGGTAGGAAGGGCTGCCCCCATCCTTGTTCTTCTATTAAAAAGAGACTATGTTCGTGAAAGTAATGTTGTCCTTTGTACATCTGCATATTGCACATTCCTTTTATATATATTGCACAGGCTAGCTCTTGCGCTCGGAGTTCTTTAGCTCAGCTAAATACCAAGTGAAAGTCGGGAACTCCTTGATGCTATAAATTGCATACTTAATTGAGTTGATGCCATCCTGTTCTATCTTGCTCATGCCATTCTGCAGGTTCTCATAGCTACGGGAGAGAGTAATAATTTTCCGATTCGAAAGCTCAGTTTTTGACTCACCGTTTGGGATTGGCCTTCTCCTTCTGATGCTTCAGCATCTTGTAGCGGGCTATGTTGACGGGATACCTTGATATGAATAGATTGGCATGCTTCAGCCGATTGGACATATCATCGTCCTCACCGCCCCAGCCGAAAAACGAGTTGGAGAACCCATTTACCGCCTGAAAGTGCTCACGCGTCATGGCAGAAACACCGCCGAAAATGGATCGATAAGGCAACCTTCAATAAAAATCAACCAAATTATTATACGGTCGTTTTCCTTCCATCTTATCTATGTTCCGTTCCGCTCACCGAAAATTCAGCGTATCTATCGCTACGGACATGTGCCGCGGCTGACGTGGACAATTGTAGAGATTGCGATCGTCCAGTGGCAACAAATCCACGTCGTGGAATATAAAGCAATCCCAATGATACAGTTTTAAGGCCTCCAAGTAACCAATGTTCATCATGGCGGCGCGATTAAACGGTTTCCCGTTCGTCTGCTCCACAATGAAAATGCGATATGCGATGCGTTGGCGCATAAGGAACGGATGGATGTTGCGCAGGAAGACGGACAGATGGGCATAGCGATCGCGAAAGGGCACCACAATAGCCACATGATGCTGCGGATTGCAATTGTCCGGTTGGAAGGCGCCACCAGGGCGCAGCAGTGGTCCCAGCTCGGCCTCGATTACATCCAAAGATTCTAGAGTGGTGTTGGGAGTGACGGGTCCACCTGCAGGGCAGCATTAGCTTAGTTTAATTTTAGCGTTAGGGGGACTCAAGCTCACCATCGCGGGGATCGGGATCAGTGCAGTTGGCTAGGAGGAGGGCGGAAGTGGATTTCAGTTTCAACGTTGACAACGGCTTGTGCGTGCTCAGCGGGAAACGCAATAAGTCTTGTGGAATGGAAGTAAAGTTTGCAATCGCAATCACAGTCATTAAGGTGGAGTTGGGTGCGCCATGCAGTCCCTGCGCCCGCTCCTTCTCCTGCTCCCTCTCCTTGGACAAAGCAAGCGGAGCGGCAGGCAGCCTGGCGGCGCCTCCTCCACTGCCGCTGGTGCTGCTGGTGTTCCCATAGATATGCGCATATTTGTGCACGCGTCGTATGCTGCAGGGGTTAAGGAGTTAGCGCGCCTTTCCAATCTTATCGAAAATAATCAGTAATTCACCTGAGCTTGCTAAGGGATGTGCCGCTGGCTCCGTCGGTTGGGAAGCCCACAAAGTTAAGCACCAGCAACAAGCATATTGCGCCGGCCAAAATGGGTATGAGATTCGCCTTTGTGAAGAGGAACATGGTCCACGAATTGCAGCATACCTTTACCGTGCTATCGGGCCAATTTCAGCTTCAAAATACACCATAGTATGAAATATACAATAAACGGTCACTAGTGGTGGGCGAGATTAGTAAGCAGTGAGGAGTCTTTTACGATATCTCAAATCGATATTTATGTATTTTTACCTTAAATAATTTGATATTTAATTATATTTTTAAAATTGGTGTTTATATTAAATAAACAATTAATATACGCGAGTATATGGATCTTGACTGGTACTTTAATGGGTGGAATGTTGATTTAATAAATATTTTTCAGTAGTAAAATAACGGAACTCGACAAAATTCCGATCCTTCTGCCGATAGTTTTCCTATTTTAAAAAGGCTCATCTCTATGGCGAAAAAATGCTTCCTTGAACTAAAAATTTTAATTTTATTTATTTTATATGCTAAGACAGTGAATAAAGTACAATAAATGCATTTTGGTTTATCTCAGAAAAACGGAATTAAAACAAATAATAATAATTTCACTAATTAACTCGTTTCTCTCAATAAAATTTGATTTTCATAGTTCTCTCGTTTTTATTGCTCGTTTTGGATCTGTTGCGTATCCCAAAAACTAGCGAGTTACTGAGTGGCATTTGTAAATTGGGGAAAATACATGCCCTATATCCTGGGAATGGGTCTTTGCTTTCTATCAAGAATAAAAACAAGTTACAAACACAACTGATGATTTATACTAATTGCAGTGTCGTTCTGCAGGCAATCCAAGCTATCCCGGCAGTGGCAGATGCAGCCCCTCGTTGTCCTTGATGTTGATTACTTTGAACTGGTTCTGGTAGGTGTACTCGATGCGAAGTATCTTCTCGTCACCGATGCTTGGGTCATAGAAGCCGGGCAGGTCGCTCTGTAAAAGATTTATACTGTTAAGACTTCAAAGATTTAAGCAAGTCGCACCGAAACGCACCTTTGAGGACTCATACAGCTGCAGGGTTCCATCTTTCACTAGGCACTGTATGGGTATGGTAACGTCCAACGACTGCTCAGGTTTGAACTGGGTGCTGCCCTCCACCGTACAACCGTAGACTGCTCGCGTCACAATTAGACCCGTGCGCTCCAGCTCCTCAGTCATAATCCGATTGTACGTTCGCTGCATTAGATGAATGGCGGCACTCGCCTCCTGTCGCTTGGCCGTCAGCCGCTGCTCATTCTGTCGCTTCGTCCGCTCTACCTCTATGCTCTTGCGCTCCGCTTCCATAGGATCCATTACAGTCTTTTTAATAACGAACCACGCGATTACCGGTGTCACTGAGGCATAAAATACAGCAGCGGGAACTATTTCTTCGCTCAGGTGAATAGGGAACACATACGATTGATTTGAACGCAGTATTCTGAGGGATAACACAGAGGATTACTTGAATTGACTTAGTTACACCAAGCTAGAAACTCACTTGAATCTAAGTATGACACCAGAAGGCACGCCAATGGAGACCGTGGCCGTCACTGAGCTGTACTTGGATACCTTCTTTTCCACGCCATACTCGCCCATGAAGCCGAAGGTTCCCACTCTGCAAATTATATATAAATTAATATCCTAAACTCTTCACGCTTTTTAAGCTTCCTACTTGGCAGCAAGCTTCAGTTTCATCTCGTTCTCCATTAGCTTGCGGGTGTAGGATAGACCAAAGTATATATGCGGTGTTCCAATAACAAAGGATGAGCTCAGGGAGTACTCCTCCTTGGAGTGATCAATCTGCGTGGACATGGAGGACTGCGGCCCGGCATTCAGCGTCAAGCTGCCCACTGTGTGCTTGTCCAGCTGCACGGCCAGCGTGGAAAACAGAGCAGGTATCACTCCCTGATCTCGGAAGTTTAGGTTTGTTCCACCGTTCAATGTAAGCTTCTGGGTGAGTGTGCGGCCACCTGCGTGAAAAGCAAATCGATCAGTCTGCAAGTGCCAGCGATTAGGAGGTGACAGAAAGTACCCTTAAGGCCCAACAGAAAACCATTTCCCGCTCCGGCGCACACCTCCAGCCAGCCCTTATTAAGCAGCCGTCGTCCGGCTACCATGAAGCCACCGCTGCCGTTGCCATTGGAGGAGTACAGGTTGCCGCTCATGATGATCATATCCTTGCGCGTGACCGGCGCCTCAATGGACTGAGCAATGCTCATCGAGCCGATTTCCACGCGCGGCATCTCCGTGTCGTCATACGGTGCAAAGATCTCCGTGGCATTTACATTTATGGTGATGTTGCCGCGAGGATTCGTCCTTTGCTGCAGACGTCGTTCGGCAGCCGCCTGCGCCAGCCTTTCGTACTCCTCTCGGATCTCGGAGGGCGTCTTTGTTCGGTGGACGATCTCCCAGCCCTCTGTGCGCAGCCCTTTCTCGCCTACCGAGTCGTAGATGGCCCGCTGATGAGGATCCGAAAGCACCTCGTAGGCGCGCTTGGTGCGATTAAACATGAGCTCCGCTTTCGTCTTGCTCTCTGGGTCCAGGTGCTTATCCGGATGGTAAATGCGGCTTTGTTTCCGGTACGCCGTATTGATTTGCTCCGCGGTGGCCTGGAAAGCGTGGAGCAGAGGGATTAGCCGTGGGCCTTATCTCCGGATGTGCTTGATGTGACAGTGCACTTACGTCCCGGGGCAAATTTAGAAATGTGTAGTAGTTCTCCTCCAGCTCCGCATCGGAATCATCGTGATCTGAAGCCATGGCGCCTGATCTGCTCCCTCGGATCTGCTACTACTGCAGCTGCTCGGATTGGAAGCGGGACGGGAACGGTACCGGCTACGCACGGGCCTCACCGGCGTTTTATCTGTGAATTTGGGATTTCGAAATTTTTGGGTACTTTTACGCAATGATAAATTGATTGAATACATGTGTTGAATATGCCGATAGTTGACGATAGTTTGCTCCCAATAGGGTTTTCTGCAACCTGTGGTCATACTGCGAAATAGACACTAGAGATGTTAGTCGGCATGAATTCAACTATCGCTTTATATTCCATTACCAAAGTTTCTAACAAAAAATGTTTTATGTTTTATATCTATGGCATATAAAATATTAAAAATTATATCTAGTTACCTTTCATTATTTAATCAAACCCCATTGTCCAAGTCAATTGAAATACTAAAAACATAAAAAACTATTTACAGCGCCCCCACCTGCACACAAGTTGGCAGCCTAGCGCCAAGAACCGCACTGCTGAACTGTCATCGAAATATCGATTACTTACCTTTCAGCTCGGGAAGAAACGTGCTCGTTCGCCGTTTTTCTGACGAAATTTTTGCTTTTAATTTGACAATTAGTCGCGTGAAATTTAAGAAGTAAATATATCCGAAAATGCTGCGCGTACCCAAGTTTCTGCCCCGCATTGTCCGCCAGGCCGGCGTGGTGTCCTCGAACATAAACGGAGCTTCTAGCATATTCCGCGTGAGTATTCCGTCCAGCGGTAGCGGCGGCGACTATTATGTAAAGTGCGGCATGCCGCGGGATTGTCATGTTTTACCCGAATATTCCACGATGCACTGTTTCTTCTTTTGCAGACTCTGCCCGGTGCTTGCAATGGATTGTCGGGTCAAATGCGTTACAAGTAAGTGAACTTTATCCCTTAGTTCCCCGAATCCCCGACTTCCTCCCGCTTATGTAAGCTCTTGGTAAACATAGCATAAGAGTTCCAGTGGTCACTTTAATGTTGCATCATTAGTGAAGATTCTTAAAAAGAGCCCTGGTTATTATTGAAAGTATCCCCAACGATGGAAACGTGGTTCTTATCTGCACTTGTTGCCGGCGGCCTTATCGCGCTACCCTTCCATATGCCTCCCTGTGAATAACCAATTCCCACCCCCTTACAGGTCCGGCGAGGTTAAAGGTGCTGTTATCGGTATCGATCTTGGCACCACCAACTCCTGTTTGGCCGTGATGGAGGGCAAGCAGGCCAAGGTGATTGAGAATGCCGAGGGTGCCCGCACCACGCCCTCCCATGTCGCTTTCACCAAGGAAGGCGAGCGTCTGGTGGGCATGCCCGCCAAACGTCAGGCCGTTACCAATTCGGCCAATACCTTCTACGCCACAAAGCGCCTTATTGGCCGCCGTTTCGACGATCCCGAGGTGAAGAAGGACATCACCAATCTGTCCTACAAGGTTGTGAAGGCCTCCAATGGTGATGCCTGGGTCTCGGCCACCGACGGCAAAGTGTACTCGCCCTCGCAAATCGGCGCCTTCATCCTGATTAAGATGAAGGAGACTGCTGAGGCATACCTGAACACCCCAGTCAAGAATGCCGTCGTCACCGTCCCCGCCTACTTCAATGACTCGCAGCGTCAGGCCACCAAGGACGCTGGACAGATTGCCGGTCTCAACGTGCTGCGTGTGATCAACGAGCCCACAGCCGCCGCTCTGGCCTACGGAATGGACAAGACGGAGGACAAAATGTAAGTGGTTACTAGTTTCTAATATATATCTTACTGAATTGGTAATACCTATCTCTTAAAATTGCCTATTGTCTAAGTTGAGGTACCACGAGTAAAGTTTAAGTTTTCTAGATTGTTTCTCGAGTTCCTTCCGATTTTTGTGAATATTTGTGTGAAGATTTCGGCTCTTATCGCTGAATTTACGTAGGGTATTACTATCAAACAGCTCACAAAAATCATTATCAATGTATAAGTTAATAAGTATTATAGGAAAAACGTTACAAGAAAAGCTTAACGATAATATTTCAACAAAGATCAAAATGAATATCAAAGGGTTTTTTTTCTGAAAGAGGAACTTTCTCTTATTTATTGCTTTCCATATATTATATCTATTAAACTTCAATATCAAATCTTTGCAGCATTGCCGTTTACGATTTGGGCGGTGGCACCTTCGATATTTCCATTTTGGAGATCCAGAAGGGCGTGTTCGAGGTGAAGTCAACCAACGGTGACACACTGCTGGGCGGTGAGGACTTTGACAACACCATTGTCAATTTCTTGGTATCTGAGTTCAAGAAGGACACTGGCATTGATATCCGCAAGGACAATATTGCCATGCAGCGCCTGAAGGAGGCGGCCGAGAAGGCCAAGTGCGAACTCTCGTCGTCCCAGCAGACGGACATCAATCTGCCCTATTTGACCATGGATGCCGCTGGTCCCCAGCACATGAACCTGAAGATGACTCGTTCCAAGCTCGAGAGCCTGGTCGCTGACCTGATCAAGCGCACCATTCAGCCCTGCCAGAAGGCTCTGTCCGATGCCGAGGTCGCCAAGTCGGAGATCGGCGAGGTTCTATTGGTCGGTGGCATGACCCGTATGCCAAAGGTGCAGTCTACCGTGCAAGATCTGTTCGGTCGCCAGCCGTCGCGTTCTGTCAATCCCGATGAGGCTGTGGCCGTCGGTGCTGCCGTGCAGGGTGGTGTGTTGGCCGGCGATGTTACCGACGTGCTTCTGCTCGACGTTACCCCCCTGTCGTTGGGTATCGAAACTCTCGGCGGAGTGTTCACTCGTCTGATTTCCCGCAACACCACGATTCCTACCAAGAAGTCGCAGGTATTCTCGACTGCCAGCGATGGCCAGACACAAGTGGAGATCAAGGTACACCAGGGCGAGCGTGAGATGGCCACTGACAACAAGATGTTGGGTGCCTTCACTCTGGTGGGTATTCCCCCAGCACCGCGCGGCGTTCCCCAGATCGAGGTGGTTTTCGACATCGATGCAAACGGTATTGTGCACGTGTCGGCCAAGGACAAGGGCACCGGCAAGGAGCAGCAGATTGTTATCCAGTCGAGTGGTGGTCTAAGCAAGGACGAGATCGAAAACATGATCAAAAAGGCCGAGGAATATGCCTCCGCCGACAAGAAGAAGCGTGAGCTGATCGAAATCGTTAACCAGGGCGAGAGCATAGTTCACGACACTGAGACCAAGATGGAGGAGTTCAAGAGCCAGCTGCCCGCCGAGGAGGTTACATAGAATTTATAATCCCTTGAGGAAGTGAGCTGAATTTCTTATTTAATTGCAGTGCGAGAAGCTGAAGAAGGAGATTGCCGATCTGCGCACGTTGCTGGCCAACAAGGAGACCGCCGATCTGGAGGAGGTGAGAAAGGCCACTTCTCAGCTGCAGCAATCATCCCTCAAGCTCTTCGAGATGGCCTACAAGAAGGTGAGTGTACCATTTACAAGTGTTTTCTCGATATTTACTAATGGCCGACCCATTTCAGATGTCCGCTGAACGTGAAAGCAGCGGTGCCAACTCCTCTTCCTCCTCTGACAGCAGCAGCGGCTCCAGTGACACTTCTGGCGAGGCCAAGAAGGAGGAGAAGAACTAAATTAGGCAACCATATAGTCATAGTTGTTGTTCCCTTAATTTAATACTAATCGCTTCTGGATTTCGATTAAGTTTTACGCTAAACAAACACACAAACGTCATATTCCTTTCCCGAATCATCATGAAACAAACAGGCATTTACCCAAAATGTGTAGTAGCCCGATTTCTTCCCTTTCTGAATCATAAAACTGACAAAAGTCGAAAGCATTTCCCTATTTCCTACTTTTGGTCAAGTGCTTTCCGCTGTGTGATCCGGAAAGGTAATAAATCCAGCAGGGATGCGACCAGATCAAATCAGACAATGTGACTTCCAAGCAGAAAGGACGTTTGAGGTAGCTATTGTATCAATCGAATGCATAAAGTTTTTATTGTTTATTATGCAATCGAGGGGCTATGCCTGCCTTATCTTGAGTGCTATGTGTTGTGTTCCCTGTAAGATTTGGCTTATTTTTACGTATGTTCTAAACTAGTTATAGTTGTACAATAACAAGCGAGCACAGCACACGAAAAAACTCAACTCACAGCTAGCCAAGTGAACAGATTAACCGCTTGGAGGTCCTAATTTAAGCTAAATTGTATATGGGTTTCCAGTGGACAACCAACCGATTCGACTGGGTAATATGCAATTAAATTTAAACAAACAAATCGATGTAAATTAAAATAAAAACAAAACAAACATTTACATACAAATATATCGAAAATATCTTTATTTCTCATTATATTGAAGTACAGTTTCGGTTTAAAATTCATTCATAAATTCCTCGAGGTATTAAATAGTTAGCAGCGCGATAAATATTCTTAAATTAACTAAGAACTATGGACTATTGGTCAGAATACTAGACAGTGTCATTGTTCGCAATTCACTAAGCTAGATGGATTGGCTAGATCTAGGCTAAGATGATGAAATGATGATGTGTCCTACATAGCTCCGCTCTGAAGCTTGTAGAGCGTGTAGTAGAGACCCCTATTGGCAAGCAGTTGCTTGTGATCGCCAGTTTCACATACGACTCCGTTCTCAAACACAAATATCACATCCGAGTGGACAACGGTGGACAGTCGGTGGGCTATGCTAATGGTGGTGCGACCCTCGGAGGCGGCATCAAGGGCATCTTGGACAACCTGGATGGGATTATAATATTATTAAGTGTTTTCAAAGTGAAGATAAAGTCCTCTTCACACTTACCTTTTCACTTTCAGCGTCCAAGGCGGAGGTTGCCTCGTCGAGCAGCATGATCTTGGGATTACGGATGAGAGCTCGGGCAATGGCAATGCGCTGCTTTTGACCTCCGGACAGCTGGGCACCCTTTTCGCCCATTCTTGTGTCATAACCCTACAAAAATAATCCCAATTGTAGAAAAACTGCGTTGAAGAATTTGGGTTTAGAATCTCACCAGTGGCAGGTTAGCAATGAATTCATGGATATTTGACTTTTTGCAGGCGGAAATAATCTCCTGATCGGTAACAGTCCTCGAGTTGTCGCCATACGCTATGTTCTCCCTGATGGTGCGATCGAAGAGGATGGGTTCCTGGGACACAATTCCCAGCTGGTTGCGAAGATTCCTCATCGTAACATCGCGAATATCACGCTCATCGATAAGGGTGGCACCCTCGTCCACGTCGTAGAAGCGCTGTATGAGCTGGATACAGGTGGACTTGCCACAACCCGAAGGTCCCACCAGGGCTACCTTCTGTCCCTTGGCCACGGCCAGGCTGAGGCCCTTGAGCACTTGCATCTCCTGACGCGTGGGATAGCTGAACTGAACCTTGTCGTAGCGGACATTACCCTCGCAGTGCCACGGCGCAGGGGATACTCCGGGCCTGTCGACGACCGTCGGCTGACGACGCAGGAACGTGAAGATAGTCTTGGCTGCCGACACACCCTTCTGCATGTTGGGAGCAAAGGCCAGAGCGTTAGCAATAGAAGCCGTGCCCATGATCAAAGCTTGGGATACTCTGAACAAGTATTAACTGTTAGGGGTTTCCTCTTAATAGATTCTTCTAATCCCAAAACTTACTTGAATACGTCTCCGAACTCGATTCCACGGTTGATGACACACCATGTTCCGTAGTACATGCAGGCGGCATAGGCGAAAAACATCAGTGAACGGGCCAGACCATACACCAAGCCTCGGAAATGAGTGTTCCTCTTGGATATCTACAAGGAGAACAGTGGTTATACTTTATGCTCTCCCTCTCTACATCTTATTAATAGATAAGAATCTCTGGAAGCTGATAAAGATAAGCTAACCCATTTTTGTTTTGTTGACCTACCTCAACAGCTGGAATCAGCATGCCAATGTAGCTCTTGTGGAACATTTCCTCGCGACCCAGAGACACAACAGTGCGAATGTTTGAAACCACTTCGACGGCCAACTTAGTGGAGTTCTCCATTGTCTTGGCCGAGCCCATGTTCTCCTTCGCCATCAGAGTTCGCTGCATGTAGAAGGCGATGAGGATGAATGGGGTGAACGCCAGAGCCACGAGACCCAAACTCCACTCGTAGTACATGGACAGACCAATGCCCAAGAGGAGAGTAGAGATCGATTGGATGATGGTTCCAATGCGCTGGCCAGTAGCCTGACGAGAAATAGGGATTAGTAAAGATAGGACACTAACCATATCTCGGGGTTGCACTTACTCCTTGTACGGCAGCCGCATCTCCGGAGAGACGGGCGCATAGACTTCCTGTTCCGTTGGCCTTGTCATCGAACCAGGCGACCTCCTGGCGCAGCATAGTCTCAAACATGAGTCCTCGGATGCGTTCCGTCAGCCTCTCTCCAGCGATTCCAAAGAAGTAGATCTGCAGGAAAGTGGCAAGGCCCACGACAATGCCAGCAATCAGGAAATACAAGCTATACTCGTTGGTGTTGTCGCGCACATATTCATCGTTATCCTTTACGGACAAGACCTGAAGAATGCTGCCGAAGAGCACGGCAAAGATGGGCATGGCGCAGCCCATGATCACTGAGGAGAAACAACCAACGGTGATCTGGAACCATTCCGGCTTGTTCATCTTCATCACTTCGGTCATGGGCTTGACTTCGTTGGGGTCCTTGACCTTCTTCTTTTTCTTATCCTTCTTCTTTGATGTCTCCAATTCTTCGTCATCTTCTTCGTGAATGACCTTGATTTCCTCCTCATCTTCGTCCTTGATGTCAAAGTTTTTGTAAATATCGCCAGTGGGACTCAGGACAGAGCCGTCATCTTCGCCTAGCTGTGTTGTGACCAGATTGTAGTAGTGATTCTTCAGTTCCATTAGCTCCTGGTGGGTTCCACTCTCGACCACCTCACCCTTATTGATCACCACAATCCTGTCTGCCCGACGAACAGTAGACAATCGGTGAGCCACAATAATGGTGGTCCGGCCAGCGCTGACTTTCTCTAATGCGGCCTGAACCTTGGCCTCACTTGCGGTATCCAGAGCGGATGTAGCTTCATCAAGGAGCAGGATTTCGGGATCACGGATCAGCGCGCGAGCGATAGCAATGCGCTGCTTCTGACCTCCGGACAACTGGGCTCCTCGCTCTCCCACGAGAGTATCGTATCCTCTGGGCAGCTTCTTGATGAATATAGCCGCATTAGCAGCGGCAGCAGCGGCCTCGATCTCCTCCCGGGTAGCATCCTCCCGGCCGTACCGGATATTCTCGTAGATGGATGTGCCGAAGAGCACAGGCTCCTGACCCACCACACCAATCCTCGAGCGCAGCCAGTTGATATCGATGTCCTTCAGTTCGGAGCCATTGAAGTAGAGACTTCCGGCTTGAGGATCGTAGAACCGCTGGATCAGTTGGATGCAGGTGGACTTGCCACAACCGGATGGACCCACCAGGGCTACCGTCTGACCTCGGTGGATCTTCAAGTTCAGTCTATTCAGAATAGGGATCTCCGGCCGCGTGGGATACTGGAACTCCACGTCCTTGAACTCGATGGTCGTTAGGGGCTGATTCAAGTTTTTACCCTGAGCATCGATCGGGTTGATGGTGGGGATCTGTTCGATGATGTGAAAGACCTTGGCGCAAGCGCCCTTCGCAATGCCAAAAGCCTCGATGTAAGGCGCCGCCATTCCAATATTCATGGAGCCCATCATGACCGAAAAGAAGACCGTGATCATGGTGCCAGCATCGTAGTTTTCATAATACGTGTCATGGTAACCCTTGATCACCAGACCCACTCCGTACCAGAAGGCCAAGGCATAAGAGGCGTAGATGAAGAACCACAGCAGACCGAAGCCGATTCCGGAGAACATGTTTCTCTTGATATTGAGCACCTTAGCGGCCACCACGCGTTCTCTATAGGCGGCTGCTTCATTGGCTTCACCCTCAAAGGCTTTCACGGTCCGAATTCCGGAGAGAGCGCCCTCGGCCACTACAGCAGCGCCAGCATACATGGTCACCTCCTTCTTAGCCAGACGGGAAGTGGCCACCGAGACCAGACCCATGGCGATGAAAGTTAGGGGCAGACTGGTTAGACACACCAGCGATAATTGCCAGCCCTTGACGAATGCCAATACCAGAGATCCCACGAAGGAAACAAAGTAGTGGACAAACATCACCACCTTTTCAGCCAAGCCATCCTCCATCTTTGAGAGATCTCTGCAAGGGTAGTCAGGATTAGATCAGAGTACAAAATATAAGTACAACCGGTTTTTAATAAGATCGAGGCTTAATAGAGTTGCACTTTTAGTATATCTCTTATCGAATATTTAAACTTTTAAGAGCTACGTTAGATTCGGGTTACGAACTTTCCAGATAAGTTTTTGATGATTTGTAAATTATAATGTTTATAAGTCAGCAGACAAACCACTTTTTGATATAAAAGCGATGAAGTGATTATCATTTTTCCCGAATAGTCACCCAAAGTATGATTAATACTTACTCATTCATTCGGCTGGCCACTTCACCACTCTGGTTGAAGTCATACCACTTCATGTCTTGATGCAGGATGGAGCGGAAGAACTTTGAGCGAATGGTCAGGATCTGGGAGTGGGCGGCGTAGTTGAAGCAGGTGATAGATAGATAGGAACACACCAGCATAACGATGCCAATGTAAGTGTTTTGTAGGGAGAATTGCTGGACTTTGTCCAGGAGTAAACTGGCCGCATCATCGTCGGCGCGGTATGTCTTTCCTTGCACTAGACCGCCCAAGTCGATCATGTCCTAACATAAAAAAAGGGTTTAATGTTATAAAAAAGCTATTTTAAGAAATAACTTTAACTCACATTGGCCAGATTACCAAAGATCAAACTGTTGGCGGGAGTGGTGAGACCGGTGGCCAAGGCAGCCAGCAATCCGATCGCGTAGAGCATGCGATCCTTGTTGGTGGCATAGCGGAACATCTGGAAGTAGCCCACTTGCTTTATATCCTCGTGGTACTTGAAGCCCTCCTCCTCCTCCTCGGCATTCGCCTCGTCATGCTTGGACTTCTTTTTCGACTTGTTGGGCTCACTGCAAAGGTAATAATAATAAAGGGTGCCAATCATAGATGTTTATCAGTCGTTTCTATTGACGCCATAACCCTGAACCCAAACCAGGCGCCTCCCTATTCGCGAATTACCAATCGTGCCCCCTTATCTACCCATGACAATGGCCAAGGTTCCGAATGGTTCCAATCGCTCTGTGGTCACACTTCGGGTTTGCCCGACGGAGTATACTATCTATGGGGCGATATGTGTGTGCATATAGTAGAGCTCGAGCTCCCAATCATGGAATCTGATTACGCCGTGCGTTGGCTCTCTCTTACTCTGTCTCCAGTCAACATTTATTGCATTAGCAATCAATGAATGATAAACAAATACCTTGCTGATTATGGCGACTATATAATACACTTATTTATTGCCACTCTAATAAGGAAGATTTAGGTACTTATCATAAAAAGGTTTTCAATGAAAAGCACCTACTAATTTTCGCTATAGCATTCAAATCCATTAAAAGTTAGGGACAAGTTTGGATAACCCTTTTCGTTTGAATAATTCAATTATTTCCCCACTTTAAAAGTCACAAGTATTGTATCCACAAAGTCTGTGTAACCATATCAAAAGGGTATCTCAGAATTAATATACGCAATGTACATTGATTAACCATTATACAAATAATTAGCAATGTCATCGTTGGAGAGCATTTTTGGCAAAAGGTGAAAAACTTGAATGGAATTCGGGATACAGTCACTGTACTCGATGGAAACATGTCAATTAATTATAATACGATATCTAATCTTTTATGTAGAGATTAGTTTAACTCAACTAGGTCAATTAAAAGGCCGTTAGAAGAAGTATAGGCCTATTAATGCCAAAGTTCTCTTATTTTTCACAAATTTCACAATAATACTATACACTAGATCACAGTTGTACACTCGATGTCCTTGGACTTTATTTTGGGTATCCTTTTGGACACTACAAGTACTTAATGTTTTGGAATCACTTATAGATAACTTACAAGCTTTTTCGATCCCGGTCCTCAAGCTGGTTACCCAGGACAATGTTCGTCTTGTACTGGGATCGCGAATTTTCATCGTCCTTGACGACGTGGCCGTTCCTGCCGGTCATCGTATAGACTAGTTAATCGAAGGTCAGGTAACTATAACTATATCTATCAGCAGGCTATAACGTGTTTATTGGCTGGATCGAATCACATGGGCCGAAAAAAAGTGACCTGAGCAGCAGCGACTAAAACAGACTATTAGAATATGGTGGCAGCGGTGCGGTTTATATTCGAATGGCTGCCCGGCGAGAGTGGAGCCTTATCAGCTGATAATGCGAATGTTTATCAATATATATTGAGCAGAGGTATAAAATTCTTAAGACTAACGGTGAGTTTGGTCTGCTGGTGAAATTCCTCCTTGCCAGCTGGAAATTATAATGATCGGTCGCACGTGAATTGAAATCTGATGAAACCGATTATAATGTTATGACTGGAAACGTGCTGTGCTTGTCCCGATGGGATCTTCAAGGGGTTTTTCAAAATATCGATGCGAATCCTCAAAGCTAATAGCTATGAAGTAGCTTTTTTTTAGTACCCCTAAGTCAGTGACTTTTAAATTAATTAGGGGGATTTTTATTTAAAAAATGATAATGCCTTGGGCATTAGATCAATCAGTGATTAAGGCTTTGACTTAAGATTTTGGCCAAAGGAAAAGAAAAATCACTTTGTATAAGGTTATAAATGGGCACTATATCTTGACATAGATAAATTAACAGACTGACATAATTCAGGTCTTTAGATAAAGTAAAGTCATCATTATCGAACAGCCTGGATAACGATTGTGATTCTTATCTGCAAAAGATTGCTTTTTGCATAATACAATAACAAGCAATGGGCTATTACTGATTGACATTATATTGTCTTGAATTCCTTAGACTTAAGGGCCAGAAAACCTGTTTGGAAACAATACCCTTATTCAGCTTTAGCCACTTCATAAAGTCACTGTCGGTACGCACACACCGGCCCGTATTATCGTATCCTTATCGCCTCCGGGACTGTCAGCACGGTTCTTACTCACCGTCAAGAATATAAATACGGAATATACAAATAGAGCTAATGGGGCAGCAACTAATGACGTTGGACCCGTGACTGATGACATGACTGGACAATTTGTATGCCGTTTATCAAGGTTTGTATATCAATTGGCGGGATCCAGTTAAGGCAATTTATTGGTAATTTCAATATAGGCTTTGTTTTTATTGAGTGGATTTATCTGATTTCTCAGGAGATCCTGGTGACCATGCGCAGTGCATCGCGATTAATCTTGGCCTGCTTGAGCATGTGACCCTCGATAAAGATGTCCGACTCGTACTGCAAATAATTGACGCACTTGTCCACATAGAATAGGGATTCCTCTAGTCGGTCCTTGGGCGACAGGCTCGTTTCCAAAGCCACGCGCCGTGTCTGCTCGGCAATAGCCGAGTGCAGCTCGAAGCAAAGCGTGCCGAGCATGCGAACTTCGCCTGTATAACGAAAAAAAAAACAAATACAACCAAATAGGCACTTGAGATAACGGTGCGTATACTTGATAATCGACAAAACTACACTTACACGGCGTTATTATCTCGTACAACTCAATGAGCTCGCGAGCGAATTGTAGTTTCAACAGCAGACGGTCGTCTGGGATCACCATTAGCTCCTGCTGATCCTTGGCCAGTAGTTGGACCAGCAGAATCTTGATCTCACTCATGTGATAATGCTGCGGAGGCAGCCACTTTTCATAATGCTTGAGGTATCTGTGAAGTTAGGGAGGATAGGTTAGGAGTCTGTTACAGGGATTTAATGGAAGGCATTTTATCATAATACATCTTTCCAATTCATTACTCTTTAAGTTAATATTAAATTACATAAGATAACGGTTAATTACGGTTAATTACATAAGGTAAGTGGTTAAATTAAGTAATACGTACTTTAAGCCACTTTCAACATTCTTTTCCATGCTGTGGATATCCTGACCAGCTCGCTCCAAAATGCGTTCCACGTAGTGCTTCTGCACCTGCTTGTGGCACTCACGGCACCTGCAGGAAATGAACTAAGCCGTTTTACACCTTAATTCTTAATAGCTTACAAAAACCCACCGCCAACTGCCGTTCCAGTCATCCGCCTTGATTGGTAGCATCAGTCCTCCGCACTTCCGATCCTCGCACTTGATGGCACTGTAATTAGTGTCCAGCTCGGTAATATCCACACACCTCACGCAAGTGCACTTGAAGAGCTTGGTCTGCATCAGATGACGCTGGCGATCGGCGGTGCCCCACACGGCATCCGAGTAGCAAATGCTTAGATGGGCGTTCTTCTTGATCTCTCCCGGTGCCCACAGAATGCAGTGGCCATTCTTGTTAAAACTCTTTGCCAGATTGGGCAGGCAGGAGTTCTCCGTGAAGGAGGCAGTGTAGAAGACAGCCACATGCGGTGGATCCGATATGGGCACTTCGTGTCCATTGATCTGCAGGGCACCAACTGCCCGCATGATCTCTTCCTCTGTGAATCTCTGGGTCTTGAAGAACCTACCAATGTTTAAGAATTTGATTATATTACTTTCCAAATCATATCTTATCAATAGATTTATAAATAAATGTTGTTAATTTCGGTAAGTTTTTAGCAATTTTATTTGTAATATAAAGTGTGCAGTCAAGCTTCCTTAGCTTTGGAAAGGTTTTATGAATAAAGAATTACTTCTATGGGTGAAAAAGCTAAAAGGTTTACAAATTATAAAGTGGGAAAGCTTTGTAAACGAGTTTTGGGTTCTCTATTTGCAGAGAGAGTAAAAGTTATATTTGCTGCCTAATTATTTAATTGAATCATATTTCCTTGTTAATATACAACCATTTGGATAGTAGTAATCTAATTTATATACCTCGAGGAGTTATGGTAACAAGCCTTTCAAGATAAGATAAGATTGTTTACATTACGCCTTACAGCTTGTTCTTTTTATTAATGTATAAGAATGTTAATTTATTTTAAAGGTGAACCCCTATTCGATTATATTTCATATTTACAGTACTTTTAGTAAAAGCTCTCTCCTACCTTGGGATATTATCATGTTTTCCCATCAACACACATCATTCGATGTTTACTCCTTTCCAATTAATACCTACTTTGGTATAAACTGCCCGATGCTGGCCAGATCCGCCTTCCATTGGTTGGAGCCCCTTCTGGTGGACTCCAGCGATTCCAGCTCCTGGAACTTGCTCGCCTTCTCCGGACTCGTCTCCCCAATGAGCAGACATCGCACGGTGCTCAGGCAAGTGTAGAGGGGATGTGGCCCGTTGAACTCGGTCACATTGACCTTGTCGCCCCGATCCTTGGTTAGGCCACACTCGGCCTTGTGCTCATCCAGTGACTTACATTCGAGTCCGCACAATGGCCAGCCGCACTCCGCGCACTCGATGTGATCGTCCGCCTCGATGGAGTTCAGGCATCCCAAGCAAACGGGTGCGGAAATCTGGGCGGGTCCACGCATCAGGGGAGCCTCCTTCAGGATGATTTCGTAGGGTTTGATTGTTCGTGTGGCCACTAGATGCCGGCCTAGCTGCTCATTGTGGGCGATCTGCAGGCGGTGGGTTGAGGTTATGTTGGATCATCACTCGGATATATTGGAAAGCACCTTGAATGGATGGCAGCTAGGCTTGTGCGTCTTCCAGTCCTGCTTCTGATGCTGGACACTGCAGTAGGACACCTGGTTGCAGTTGGAGCACTTATTCTTCGTAGGCTCTTGGCACACATGGCACGGATTCATCTCGGTTGAGGCTGCGGCACGGCACAATCAATAATACCAAAAAATAAAGAGGTGCTTTTCGTTCAGCTAGAGAGAGTCTAGTCGCTAGATGTGCATGCATCCACCTCCGCACGCCCCAATGAATCTCTTTGAACTGGGCCAGTGGCAGAAGAGCAGCAACAACTGACATTTGCTCTACTCTGCTCTGCTGCCGTGCTCTGGCTTCTTCGGCTCTCTATAAATAGCCATCGTCGTCGTCAGCGTCGTGGAGTGGACCAATGCTGCGACGCGGCCATTGTAATGAAATTAAACTAGGGATTGATTTTTTTGTTTCTGACCATGCTCTGTACGATTTATTTTCTATGTTTACACCAACTTAAATCACACTCCCACATATATATATATTTATTATATACTATATATATACAGCGGTCGGTCCTGGGCCAAGCTGAGCCAGGACAACGTAAACTGGTAGGGCGCCGGGACTAAGGGGAATGGCAATACGATTAATTTATAAATACATTTTTACATAGCTTATATAGCCTCCAGTCTCCAACCCAACCAAAAACAAACACACTGAGGTATTAAACTAATAACGCTTTCGTTTACGCCTAAACTTGGTTTTCGTGGGCCTGCGAATCGGCGGCTGGCCAGGGACTTCACCAGCTCCTTCTGTTCCGGCTCGATCCGCTGGCTGATCCGTCGATCAAATGTCAGTCTCTTCGCTTGGGCCATTCGCCTCGCGCAGCGTCACAAACTTTTGCAGCGTCACGTTCTCCTTGTTGTTGGTTGGGTTGCTGCCGCTCCTGGTGCCGTTCCGCAGCAGCTTGCCCTTGTCGCGCACACCCTTTTCGTGAACGCCGTTCACCTGGAAATTGTCGCTTTGGAATGGTATCGAGATGGGTAAGCTGTAATCGCTTGAAAATGCAATAGTCCGCTCCTTGCTCTTGTCCTTATCCTTAAGGTCGGCCACTAGAGGATCGGCTTGCGTGTTAACATTGTAAAGTCCTGGATATAAGAGGAAAATAAAATAAGATAAGTGATAAATGGTTAGGCGGAGTAAACTCACCTTTAGCGCCAAACATTTCGGCGTGCTGCTTATAGGCACTGCGATTCCGCTTGCCCTTCTTACGCATATTCAAACGCATGGCCGAGACCTTTACTTTCGACCTGTTGCGCTTTGACTTTGGACTACTTGGCTGCAGATCCGACTCCGCCTCCTCGGACTGACGCTTGGTCACCGGACTTCGACTGAAACTGTTAGTTGGACTCGGCGTATTGCGCCGTCCCAAGTTGCTTTCGGTGTCGGAATGATTGAGCTGATAATCGGCAGTCGCAATTACATCCTGCTCTTGAACGACATCTTCCTCTTGCTCCTCCAGATTCTCCTCGTCATCGTCGCACTCGTCATCCTGATCGATGATTTCAATCTCTCCGGCATCATCTTCCTCGTCGGAGAGAGCCTGGCGCAGCAGGATCTCTGGTCCGCCGCCGTATATGTTATGCAAAAATCGCCACAAACGGGCGTTGAGTTGGGCATAGTCTGATCCCAACCGCACGCAGCTGACGGTAGCGGCCCCGGAGCCATTTATCGAACTGTTCTCCATGGGTGCAGCGATGCCCTCGTTGGCTATCGGTCCCGGCTCCTTGTGGGTCTTGCCGCGCGAAAAGTGCTGCCACGAGCGCAACCAAGGCATAGCGATGGCATAGATTGCCGTCGAGTCGTACTCATTTTGCAGCCCATTGTATTTGGTGAACTCGTTCAGTTCGTACTGCTGACGACGCGACAGTGTCTCCGCCGCCCGCTTGCAGATCTCGCACTCGAACATAATGTTCACAGCCGGTCCGCCACCAAATGTCCGGTAGAGATAATCCCACAGCGGCTGGGAGATGGGCACTGCTATCTGGCTGATCAAGTCGGCCTTGGAATGTAGAATACCGCCGTGCGGGCAGAGCATCTCCTGGTTGTTAATCGGCCCCGGTTCTGAGAAGGTGGCTAGTCGCGACAACCACTCTCGTGTTACATAGAACTGGATGTCGGAGTCGCACAGTGGATGTGTGGTGGACAAACTCATCGCCTTTTCCCGTATCAGCTTCATCTGGGGGTTGTGCTTCTGGTAGAAGAGCACATACGCCTGACAGGACTGCACCGTCTCCGGGGTAACTTCCGTCACGTAGTGATCGTCGAACTCATACCATCGTCCGTTGAGCGCGTTGCGGGCATAGCAGGTATAATGGCCACCGCCCACTGTGCCGTGGTGACAGATCACAGATGACAGATTGTAGATGGGCACTTGGCTGCGACAGTCCTTGTGGATGTAGGGCCGCATATCGAAACCCTCCAGCGGAAAGTAGACGTCTGACGATATTTTCGAGCTGTAGGACAGATCGTGCCGGAAACGCTTCAAATGTATACACAACACCTCGGGCAGGGTGAGCACTTTGGAGTACTTAATGCCCGTGCGTAGCTTGTTACAACGCTCGCAGCTAAGAGGAAAAGGGGACTTAAGCTCTTTTTATGTCGCAATTATCGCTCACTCTCACCTATACATGTTATCCCCTTTGAGCTCGTCAGCACTGAAGAAGCTGGCCATGCAATCGTAAAGCGTCACTGAGGGTCCATATATCCACGAGCGGAACATATTCCACATCCAGGACAACCAGCCTTCGTTGCTCCTTGCAGATGTCTCGGCGGCATTCAGGCTCTGCACACTTAGGCTGTGCGTCTGGTGGAGCACGTTGAGAAAGTCGCGGTTGGGAATGGGCAACGATAGGTCCTGGAATGTCTCCTCGCGCGTGGACACTCGATCGCAGGTGAGGCACTGTACAGAAGATAAGAGCTTTCCGTCGAACACGTCGCTAATTATGGAGCGTGCGGACTCCACAGGTTTTTGTTCTGCGGTGGATCCATTTGGATGTTGCTGCTGCACTGGGTGAGCATCCGGAAGGGTGCCGCTGGAGCTGTTTGTTCGACGCGGTGTCACAAAGTACTCTGTCTTGAGCAGCACCTCCGCCGAGCGCTCGGACATGCTGCTCTCACAAGTGTCGTACTCGCTCTCGGAAGCAGTTGGTGTTAACGAGGCATGAGCCACCTCATCCTCGTTGTCGTCGTCCGTCTCGCTGGGCTGCTGTTGCTGGGACTGTGACTGCGCCTGGTTTTGAGGCTGTGGCAGCATGGATACCTGCTCCGTGAGCTCCTCATGCAGCTGGTCCATGAAGCAGCGGAGAAATTCCTGGGTGTCGTGTTGCTGGTAACCTCTGAACATGGGATGTACCGACCGAATGCCGTACAAAATGCCACGCGGAGCAACGGACTCTGCAAAATCGCAAACTTTAGTAGGTTTTCCAGCTATCAGCAGGAGGATGATGCAGAACCTTTGTGTCCGTCGACTTCCTGCCAAATATCCTGCATCAGCCGACGGTAGCTCTTGGCCAGGCCAGCGGGCTTGCAGCGACGGACGCTCTGGTCCGCAATGTACTCCACCAACTCGCTGCAGTTGATGAAGTAATGCGTCATGGGCGGCAGGTTGCTCAACGCCTGCAGCGCCGAGTTCATGTAGCAGGTGTTGGCGATGTTCTGGAGGCCCACGCGACCCGTGCCTGGTCCTGGGCCCAAGATCTTTGCATCCTCCTCGCTTTCCTCCTTCCTGGCCAGCGAGTTGAGCGATCCGTTGAAGACTTGGTCATGGCAACGGCTGCTCCGCGAGTCGCTCATCGCACGGCCATTAGCTAGCTGTCACGGAGAAAATCGAAAGTCATGTAATAGGCGAGTCCAAAACAATACAAACGAAAGGGACAGTTCCCCGGAGCGGAGCACCATTCCTCAGCTCACCTTGTGCCCCAGATCGCAGTTTGCGGCGCGGCTGTGTGGGTCTACATGTGGGATGTTCTGATGTGCGTTGGGACTCACACTCATTATATCTCCGAACTCTACGTGGTTCCTTTTTATTGATATTTTTATACAGAATTTTGATTTGGGATGATGAGTGCCCTGGAAATGTTGAGTGCCCGACGCTCTATCTACCCAGAATACCGTACCGTCTCTCAGAAGAGGCCGGCAAAAGAACGCATTATCTGCATGCCTACAGCTGGTCACACTTACTACGACTCCTATGTACGGGAATATGCTCCAGAGTTCCCCTCTGCCTTCCATCAGGTTTCGTGTAATTGACGTGGTGTAAGTCGTCTATGCAAAACGTGTTTTCTTGCAAAATTTGTACAAAATGTTTTGAATTGTAAAATCGTTTAAGAAATTGCTGCCATGTATGGGAAAGTCCGTGCTGCCAGACTGTCGACACACCGGCTACTGTATGTTCTTATTTCTTTTGTTTTAAAACATTTGTTTCCAACTCGACCCTCATGTCTTAGGTCAAGCACATTCGGGTAATAGAGGTGAATCCGCCATAAAAACCATTTAAATAAAGACCGCTTAAATGTACCGCTATGAGATCAGTGTGGCTGTGAATCTTGAAGCAAGAATACCAAAATGTTTTAATCGATGCGTATTCCTTTCCGAGCCTCCCATACTTTTATGCACTCGGCCACACAAATTAAAATTCAGAAAAAAAACGCAGAAAATAGTCGAAAATGTGTATACAAAAAGTCTAAGTAAGCATTTTCATGTGTGATAAGAACCAAGTATTAAGTGCGAGACGTTCAAGCGGCCAGTGAGAGGCCAGGTTTAGTCGCCCCCCCTGCGGAATGGGCCCCGTTTCGTAGTTTTCTCTTCATCAGCTAGCGCTGGAGGAGATTCGCTGCAAACGGTAACAACCCTGCCTTTCCGCATACCCTTGTGTAATAACAACCCTGTGCTTGGCCTGCTCCTGCACGAAAAATCTTCAAATATAAAAACCACAGATACCGAATGAATCATTTATTGGGAGTTGAACAAAAACTTTCCCGATGGTTCAAGTGGACTTCTCGCTTCCCTCGCCATTCAGGGCAGAACCTATTACATCAATGTGGAAGCACACAAAACCATAATGACCAGCAGTTTGTCCGCATTAAACACTATAATTATAGTTTTAGCAATCGCGGATAGTTGTGCCGCAACACGCAGCCCGTTGTTGGAAGTGTGCCAAGGAGTGCCATCATGACGCTGGAGACGCAGCCGGTTGGCGGGGTGAGTGACGGCAAGATCGCTGGACTCTATGACCTGGAGGAGACTCTCGGATCAGGACACTTTGCTGTGGTAAAGCTGGCGCGGCATGTCTTCACCGGTGCCAAGGTGGCGGTCAAAGTGGTGGACAAGACGAAGCTGGACGAAGTGTCCAAAGCGCATCTGTTTCAGGAAGTGAGGTGAGTACAGGTTGTCTGTTTTGTATTAGTACAGAGTTAATTAAGAGTTTCTCCTATCCTCCCCCGCAGATGCATGAAGCTGGTGCAGCACCCGAATGTCGTGCGACTGTATGAGGTTATTGACACGCAGACCAAGCTGTACCTGGTTTTGGAGCTGGGCGACGGTGGGGATCTATACGATTATATAATGAAGCACGATGCCGGGCTCAGCGAGGATTTAGCCCGCAAATACTTTCGCCAAATCCTACGTGCTATCACGTACTGCCATCAGCTGCACGTGGTTCACAGGTGAGAGAGCGCGCTCCAACTGATAATGCGCCTCCGTGCTGTGCGCCGATCACTTATTTACGTAACCTGTTGTTTTCAATCCAATCAATCCGCTCACACACATCCACAGGGACCTGAAGCCAGAGAACGTGGTGTTTTTCGAAAAGCTGGGCCTGGTTAAGCTCACCGACTTTGGGTTCAGCAACAAGTTCTCGCCGGGCCAGAAACTGGAGACGTTTTGCGGTAGCTTGGCCTACTCGGCCCCTGAGATACTGCTGGGCGACTCCTATGATGCACCCGCCGTGGGTAAGTCTAAGATTTTGAAATCATTTGATAGCTTGGTATTAACCGATTTATATGTATTCCGCAGACATTTGGTCCTTAGGGGTCATCCTGTACATGCTGGTTTGTGGGCAAGCACCTTTTGAAAAGGCAAACGACTCGGAAACTTTAACCATGATCATGGATTGCAAGTATACGGTGCCGTCACACGTATCCACAGATTGCCGGAACCTAATTGGCTCGATGCTGGTTCGGGATCCCAAGAAGCGGGCCACCGTCGAGGAAATCGCTTCCTCCACCTGGCTGCAGGCAATCGATGAGCCCGACTCCTCCACCACTGAACACATTCTGCCTTTGGTCAGCCGCCAGCAGTTGGGCGAAGAGGATCATGCCTTTATCATACAGAAAATGATAAATGGAAATATTGCGTCCAAGGAAGAGATTTTGCAGTGAGTTGAGGATACGTCCGCAACTAGGTGTTTCTGACTGATACATCATCATCCTTTTAGGGCTCTCGACAAAAACAAGTACAATCACATAACGGCCACATACTTTTTGCTGGCCGAGTTACGCTTGCGACGGCGGCGTGAGGAGCAGGCACAAAAGCAAAGGCCCCTCGGAGATCCCAGCATAAAGTAAGTTACTAAAGAACCATTAGAATTCCATCTCTCAACACAATTGCATAATTAGAGTGGCAGACGGGAGTCGCAAGCCAGTGCCTGAGAAACCAAGTCCAACAGATACCCCCAAAGGAGGAGTACCTATCAGCATTAACGTGACGCCCGCAGCCCAGTTCGTGAACGATGGAGGCAAGCCAGTAAGTTAATTAGTTATTTCGTTTACTGTCAAGAAATCTAATTAAAAGCACTCACTTGTACAGGATAAACGAAGTCGCAAGTGCAGTATTGTGCGGGAAGAGGACGAGGAGGAGTCTGCCACTGAGTGCTCGGGCATAGGCAACGAGTTAAAGGTGACAGCATCGCGACGCGAGCCCACGAACTCTGACGGTTTCCTAAATAGGTCGGTACTCGGGCAATCCAGCTCGGAGGAGCCCGTAAATCAATCAATGGGCCAACAGTTTCCCACTTGCGGTGTGCCAAGTAATTCTCGCACAAAGCTAGTCGTCTCTGTGGACGCGACGCTGGCCCAGAAGCTCAAGCAGATGGAGAAGAGTGCCAAGATAGACGACGAGGACACGCTGAGCGGTCTTAAGGAGTTGGAGATTGGAAAACTGAAGCCGCTACCCAGCAGCAGCAAGAATCCTGTGCTCACGCACCGACGCACAAAGCTTAACAAGATACGGACACCGTCCTGCAGCAGCTCAGAGGCCTCCGACGATGACACCAAGACGCGTAACAAGAAGAAGATCAACAAGTTTGTAGGTGACACGCCCGTCCGGTTTCGTATGCATCGGAGGGACTCGCATGATGACTCCAGCGACTCGCAGGATCAGCTGTATCCGCCGCCCGGCTCGACCAGCGGGGCGGCCAATTTTATCTCGAAAAGCGGCTCTGTAAGCGGCAAAAAAGAGGGACAATCGCAGTACAAGGAGGTAAGTTTACATGTTACAGCATCAAAGAGTATTTTATACCCAAAACTACAAATTCAGCCAAACAAATCTGACGAAAACCGCAAATCTCACACCCAAAAGAGTCGGAAACAGCACAAGGATCATGTTGACAAGCATTCCCAGGCTGAGAAGCAGCAGCTAGTAGAGAGCACCATTACAGCTTCAACAGCAACATCGACGACGACTAGGAGGCGGCGCATGCGCGAAAGTCAGTCGTTGGACCGCATCACAGAGGCTCAGGAGTACGAGATGCGCCATCGCTGCTATGCGGAAAGCGAGGCGGCGGCGTCCACTCAACATATCGATCACAGATATTCACTACTCAACCTGAACAACTTCAGCACATTCTCAGTTGCCGAAACCAAGGAGGAGTACGAGTACGACGAAGAGGCTGACGATGCCACGGACCAAATCATGAATACTTTGAATGCCGCCAAAGCTACGCTTCAACAAGAGCAATATTTAAATAACAACACCAATCTTAGTAGAAACTTCAATCAGAATCACAATCACAACCACAAGCATAACCACATCCACATCAGCCAGAAGGCCAACGGCAAGAAGTCCAACGAAACACCAAAAGATATTTATAATCTGAACTCAATCGAGCAGATCGACTTGATTTTGGAGGATAAAAGCCTTACCAAAGCAATACATGTAACAACCGGCTCTAAATGCTTTGTCACCATGAAGAAAATCCGACGGCTGGGAAAGTACTTTCCCGTGATGAACTTCTCTTAATAGACACAGTTACTTCATTGCAAAAGTGCATTCTAATTATTAAAAACAACTCTCGGTTAAGCGAACTACATACGTAGAGAATATGTGCATGTATTAATTAAAGCGTAAACGTTATACCCCGCGAGAATATATATTAAATTTAGTGCGTAGCGTAATTTGTTTTGTCTGTCGTCGTCGTCATTACGCTTAAATTATTCTAAATATATTTATTTATATGTATAATTATAAGTCTAATCACTCAATGCAATATTTAGTGAAAATAAATTAAACCAATATAAAGTGCCCGCATAAAATGTTTTGAATTTTCTTTTAAACAAACTTGATATTTCCCCAAGGTGTTCATTGTATTTTAAAATGTTCGCCGTTTAAGTACATGTTAGCTATGTTTCCCACCATTAAAATCGATAGCAGTAATCGAAGAAAATAAGAAAAACTATCTGAACGATCTTCTGACTATTTGAGTGGCCAGATAACTGGAACATTATGAACGAAAAACCTGTCGGGCACACTGGACTTTCGCGCGCGAATTGTGCTTCCGAAATAGCAGAATATAAACAAACAATGCCGGAAGCCGTGCAAGAGTTCGTCAAAGCACGGCGCTTTCTTAAGGAACGCCTGCAGCGGGACTACACAACGATTCGGGGCCACTCAGAGGAGCGCTCCAATGTGCGCCAGCTGCTGCAACGAACGGCTGAAATGGGCGAGTCCAATTCCCTACTGCTCATTGGGCCGCGCGGAGCCGGCAAGACCACGGTGAGTATGGAGAAACGTGAAAACCATCCTACTAAACCCGCCTCTGCCCCAACAGCTCATCAATGCTGTGCTGACCGATTTGCTGGACAACAAGGCGTTCGTGGACAACACGCTGATTGTGCATTTGGATGGTAACCTACACACGGACGACCGTCTGGCACTCAAGTCGATCACAGTGCAGATGCGATTGGAGAATGCGGCGGACGGGAAGGTTTTCGGCTCGTTTGCTGAAAACCTGGCCTTCCTGCTGCAGTGCCTCAAGTCGGGGGGAAAGCGCGCAAAGAGCGTGGTCTTTCTGCTCGAGGAGTTCGACCTGTTCTGCACGCACCACAACCAAACACTATTGTATAACCTTTTTGACGTGTCCCAGTCCGCTCAGGCGCCTATTTGCGTCCTGGGCGTTACCTGTCGCCTGGACGTGATCGAGCTGCTTGAGAAGCGTGTCAAGTCGCGCTTCTCGCACCGTCAGGTCTTCCTCTTCCCGAGCTCGGATCAATTCGAACAGTACGCGGCTCTGTGTCAGGAGTTGCTCTCCCTGCCCAGCAACACCTCGCTCAAAACAACGGCGGACCGCGTGAACAGCCTCCAGATGTTACGATCGGAGGCACTCAGCTTTTGCCGTCGTCACTTTCACCCCACATCTTATACGTTCGACTCCAGATTTCGGGATAGCTGGAACAAGCAGCTGGCCAAAATGTTGGCTACCCAGCCCGCCCAGCGCACTCTGCAAACGCTCTACGACTTCGACATCAGCGAGGCCTTCCTTAAGAATTTCCTTTTCCGTTTGGTTGCCCAGCTACGTGAGGAGTCGCCGTACATCACCTCCGACCAAATGGCTGCTCTGGCTGCGCAGTATGAAGGCGACGATAAAGTCGAGCTGCTCTGCGGCTTGTCGGTTTTGGAGCTGTGTCTCATCATTGCCGTAAAGCATCACTCGGAGATCTACGACCGCGATCCCTTCAACTTTGAAATCATCTTCGCTCGATTCTCCAAGTTCGCCAAGCTGTCCACAACGATGCAGGGTGTAGAACGCTCCATTGTGCTGAAGGCCTTTGAGCATCTGCGCATCGGCGAGCTGATCCTGCCGCTCTCCAGCGGCTCCGGTATTGGCTCAGGTAAGGTGCAAAAGGAGTTTGAGATGCACAAAATGGCACTGACCTACGGACAGATCCAGCAGGCAGTGCAACGCTACCAGGCGTTGCCCACGGAGGTGGCTCAATGGTCGCAAAGCTCGCTGATTTAGTAGTTTCGCTAAGCCCGAAGCCATTCCATAATTTCCTTAATTATTTACAAATATTTATTTATCGTAATAAAGTTGATATCATAAGTATATTACAAAAAGTATGGTTTAAATTGCACCGGCTTTGTTTAGGTTTTGCTTTTGTATCATTAAGCTGGAGCCAAAGAGCCACTACCCATGATGTAATCTTGTTAAGAAATGTTCAATATTTAAGCTTAATTGTAATTGTTTCTGCTAATTGAAATATGTATTTAGGTCAACCACTCTACTTTGCTTCTTATCTGAACCTAGAGGAAGGGATCGATAATGCTAATTTCTGAAGCTTTTACCCGCATTTCTTTGTTTTCAAAATGAGGGTTTTTCGGTATATAAAAACCCTCCACTTCGATGTAGACGTCAGGTCAAGTGTGAGTAGCAACATCATGAGATCCTTAACTTTTCTGGCTGCCTTATTCTTGGTGGCTCTCATGACCATCAGCAAGGCGGATGATAGTCCTGGATTCTTTTTGAAGATCACCAAGAACGTACCACGTCTCGGCAAGCGGGCCGAGAGCTTTGCCATAAAGAACCTAAAGACCATTCCCCGCATAGGACGTAGCGATCAGGTGAGAGTTTGAGCACTATCCGTCCTCTAAGGACTTTAATCAACTTCTTAATATCTTCCAGAGCTCTGTGACTCCTCTTATGGCCTGGTTGTGGGATCTAGATATGTCACCCAGCAAGCGGCGTCTAGCCTCTGGGGATTCAGTCGGAAAGGAGCAGGAGCTCAATGTGGTGCAGCCCGTAAACTCGAATACCCTGATCGAGTTGCTCGACAACAATGCTATTCCCAGCGAACAAGTGAAGTTCGTTCACTGGAAGGATTTTGATCGCGCCCTGCAAGCAGATTCCGAACTCTACGGCAAAGTTATTCAGCTGGGCCGCCGACCGGATCACCACCTTAAGCAGACCCTCAACCTTGGCAGTTACGTGCCGATCTTTGGTGAAGACGGCGACCAAAATCCAGCATTTATGATGTACAGCAACAACGAGGATCGGGATCTATATGGTGGCGGTAGTCGCTACGACCGCAACTTCCTGAAGTACAATCACTTGTGAGGAGAATCCTTTGAATCCAATCATATTTCTAAATATCGGAGTTACAACATTGATTTCTATATTTAAATATTTAAGCTGCAAAATAAATTAAAGAATTCTACAAATTTTTTTAAATGCTTCCTAAGCACAGATAATCCCAGGAACCATCGCTCACAGACTGGAGCAGAGACTTTTTTATCGCATCCCCGGAAGGGAATGGCAATGACAATGAGAATGGAATTTGTATTGAGCGCATTAACGGCGCTTCTTTGACAGATTCAGGTCCCGATCTCCAGGTCTCTGCATCGTAATCTGGCGTGTCAACAACCCAACGGCTTTCGCCTTTCGCGAGATGACTCAATGGAGCACTCGGCGGTGGCCTTATCAAATTTATGGTTCCCGCTGATGTTAGGAAATTCCACCGATCGCATTCTTTGGCTTTCTGCTCCCCTTGGCCGCCGCGTAATTGAATTAAGCGATCTGGAGACAGAGATCCACATCCATATCCAAATTGAATAAGCAAACAGGATCGCGGCGCCGTCGCATATTAGGATTCTTGATGTGTATATTTTGCTTAATTAGCGTTACGCTGTTAAATATTCGACTTGCCATTGTCATTATTTATATTGTTGCCCAGAATTCGCGAATTTAGTTATCCCCACAGTCAATAAACAATTATAAGTTACAAGCTGGGCTCAGAAACTCTCGTATACACCGGGCTCCAAGCAGACGCGATGACGACGCAAACTTGACTTTGAAATTTTTGCAAATGTCTCCCTATGTTTAATGTTGTTATTGCTTTTGGGGTTTTCGGTTGTTTACTTTGTTTTTTAATTTCTATTTCCATTGCAAGGCGTAGGAACAAGTTTGCTGGAGATTTTCTCATAGGCGTAGCCGGGAAAAGGGAAAAAGGGGATTTGCCATTAATAAGCTTGGTCTAAAGCACAAAATGCGTTAGCTTTTCTTCATCCTCACTCATCAATGCTTTCCCTCAAAGTCATAGAATACAAAAACCGAAAGCCATTAAAATTGGCATGAAGGGATGACTTTTTTATGTTTGTTTTATATCTTTTAGCCTTTTTATAAATCTACATATGTACATACTTAATAATATAAAATATACAAATATTACATCGTAAGAGGGTGTGAATATCATTTATGTATGGAATCCATATATTTTTGGGGTTTTGAAAAATGTTTTTATAAAAAAAAAATAGTTCAGGGATAACCAAAAACTATAATAAATTAGTACACAATTTCCTCTTATCTCTATCTTTATTAGGCAAACAATTTAACAATTTAAAAACTGCAATCCCCTTTTTTCTTAACATTTCGCAAAGCTACGCCCCTCTTCGCTCTTTGTTGCCGCCGCTCTCCCTTGCGCTTTCGCTCTGCTAATTGCTTACTCTCACACGCTTTGGGGCTTTTGGGGCTACGCCGATCGCAAGCCCTCTCTCCAGTCTCTCAGTTTTTCGGAGCTCTCTCGGCGCCAAGCCGCGCTCAGAGTATAAATACGAGAGCGGCGATCGCTGCGTTCGAAGACGACTTCCCCAAACTTTGCCGCGAACGGTTGTGTTTTTAGCTCGATTTGGAGCTCTGCTTCCCATCCGCTTGGAATTCGTTCGCTTTTCGTATTCGTGAACACAGATCGATAAAAATAAAACAAAGATCCCCGCACCGGCCCACGTTCGATGGATGTGTGAAACAAGCTTTTGCGTTTTAGCCGAGACGAACTCTACGCCCGAAAAAAAACACAAAAACACAAAAAAAAATAATACAAATTGGCCACGCTCGTTGTTTCGGCTAATTTAATTAAAGTGCGTCGGACAAAAGAAAGTCTATTCCGGAGCTCAAGTGATAATCCAATCCATCAAGCAGCCACAAAAGCGTTTTTATTGAGGCCCTGCATAAAAAAAAGAAAGTCGCCGCTCAAAAGGTTACACAACGAGAGCTTGTAAGTGACCTCAGTTACGGATCACGACATACGGATCCCCGCGGAACCCTTTCGGGAGCACACAAAGCCATTAGCCACCATGACGAGTGCGGCGAAAGTGATCTTGGCCTGCTGCCTGCTGGGCGCCTTCGCCATGCAAATGAGCACCTCATCGGCCATACCCATTTGGGAGTTTTTGACCCGCAACGAAAAGGTAAGAGAAAGAGACAAGAGACGACGACGACAACTTGCACTTACAGATTGCGCATACGCCGCATTGGCTTGCTGAGTATTAAGCATACGCCTCGCTAGCACCGGCCTCTGGCGTCCTTGGCATTGCGCATCTGTCGACTCGAGTGTCGATTGCTGAGACAGCGTCTGTGCCTTAGATTGAATCTAGCGCAGCACTGAATAGCTGATCAGCCGAGCATAATCGCCATTAATAACGATATTGATATTTACGGGCATATTGATATGGATATGCTGATTGTTGTGATAACTTCAATGAGTTCGCATATTAACGGCGCTTTGCCGCTGCTTCTGTTCGCCGAAGTTGTCGTCCGGCGCAAAGACTATCGAATGAATATGAAGATGAATATGGAATATGGAATATGAATGGCGACAAGACGGTTCAAAGTCAGCGAGCGGTATTCGCTTGCTCATTAGCATAACTGTACCAGATTGGCATCGTAACCAACATACCAAGCTACAGCTAACAGCCGACAGCTATAGCGACAGCTCCACTCGAGCTGAAGAAGAACGGTCCTTGGCATAAATAGACGCCTGCGGAGTGCGATCTTGACATTGCTCGTGCTGGGCGTTATCAGAAACCCACAATTGCCCCGCGATGATAATGGCAACACAGCCAGCTGATGGCCATCGCTAGAGGAATACCGGTCTCCGGTCTTTATTGGTCTGGCTGCCACTTGTCCAGACCTCACGCGATTTCTCAAGCGTGTTCGAGGCGAGTCATCGGGTATCGCTATACAAAAAAAAAAAAAAAACAGTGTTCCCAAAAAATATGTGCAAGTTGGTTTTATAAAAAATGGAGAATCGGCTGTGCGAAAGGTTATGCTATCTCCCAAGATAGTATTTTGGGAATTGCAAGGAAAGAAACTATGTTTCCGTCAGTTACAATCCTTGATATCCGTCATCTTAGAAAAAGATGCATTTCATTTTTGGGTCTGATTAAAAGAATTTCCTATAAACTGAGTAATCTAATCTCGCCTAAACCTTTGACCTGGAGCTTTATGCTTACAAAATTTTTATTATAAAGGGACACCTGTGACCAGATTTCTCGAATGATTCTCATATGTATCTTATAAAAAACGACTTTAAGGGAATTCGGAACTAAAAGAACAATGTTATCATCCATAAGGGAGAGAGAAATAAAGTAGTTTGAACTTAAAACTAGACCTTAAACTATGATCATCCGAAATTTTTTTATTTTCTTAATACTTTTGACTTCAAACAGAAAAGCAGAAAGTAATTTCTTACTATCTCATGGTTTTTATTAACAAAATAGTATTCACGATATTACCACTAAATGTTCATGTTTGACAAGCGTTTAACCATTTTAAATTGGTATATTTTTTCGGTTTTTTATAGTCTCTATTAATCAGACAAACCCTGTAGACGACTCCAATCCCCGAAATACCGAGCGCAGTGAAGCGTAAAAGCCAACATTAATTTCCATTTATGAGAAACAACAGTTTCAATTTACATTCCCATCTGCTGTAAAATGAGAAGAGACGAAAAAACAAAACAAATAATAAAGCTTTTCACTTTTCTTCTTCACAAATGTTTGTGCAACAAAGCGTGACAACGTTGCGGCAATTTTCTCTGCACTTTTTTGTTTATTTTGTGTTTTTTGGTTAATGAACTCCACCGGCCAAAGTCGCATGCGAAGAGAAACATATGTATGTACATTTGTGTATTAATAATTTCGATGTTCGCTGGCTTTTTTGCTGGCTTATTAATTAGCCGATGGACTTTAATTTATATATAACAATTTACCAGTCATTAGATCTTTTTGACTTTTTCTGGCAGCGCATCAATCCAAGCCGCGCACGCGAACTGCGCCTTAAAATTCCAGACTAACAAAACAATGGAGCCCCCGAACAATGTAACCCGATCCCAGCTAGAAGTGATTGAAAGCCACATCCGGCACATATGCCAGAGATCGCGGCTCAAATGAGAAAATAATTTCTAAAAAGGCAATTAGATGTCAAAGCTGAAGCCGAAAAATAGAAACGCAATTTGCGAAAGCGATGGACACTCTCATGTTTTGCAATTAATGTAAATTTCTAATTAGAATTCACACCGCCTCGATCACTTATTTATAGACAGATGCCTCAGCTTCCTGTTTTGTGTGTTTAGATTTTTGTATTTTTAATTATTGTTTTTACCGTTGGAAGCTCGTCTAGCGCTTTCGATTTTCGATTTTAAAAATAAACAACAGCTTAAAAATTTTAGAGCGCCGCCGCTAAGCTTATTTGTTGTTGCCCTTTTTATTTGTTTTTGTTGTTATTTTTTATGAGTGCAAACGCGTTTAGCCGGTTTGCGGTTCGAACTTCAATAAATAAATTATGTTCGCATTACTTTTTTTGTATTTTACGTAAAATATGTTGGGATATCTGGGGACAGAAAGAGAGAGATATGGCGGGTAATCTCGTAATGGAACCCTTTTCCGAACCGAAACCCAATCGAACCGAAGTCATTACGGCGCGTCTCACCGTTTTCCGTCGATTTTTTAAATTTTTTTTTATATATTTCTTGTGTGTGTTATGAAATGTTGTTTTATATTGTTGCTTGTGTTTTTTGTGGATTTCTTTTGTTGGCAATTTCGATGTTTCATAATGTAACCTGCGCATATCAACAGGTTATTGAACTGGCCGGATTTGTTGGGAATGGAGACGATGTGGAGATGAAGATGAGGAGTTACGCCCATATTTGTGGTTCGGGAAGCGACCACAAAAGACAGCCTAATGGGCTTTTATTTTTTTGGGGGAATCTCCTCCGCATGTGCTAATTGAATGTTTCCCATATTCATAAGGAAGTCGTCCAAGAGCGGCGGAGAATCTCAGGCGTTTCACGCCAAGATCAGTCAGTCTTTTATTAGGCTTAGTCACTTATCTGGAAGGCTAACGAATTACAATCTCGAATCTACATACCTGCAAGCCCATATTATATAAACAAATTAATGTACGTGACTTTGACAACTCCCACAAAGGCTTTTTGCAATTATTTATTATTTTGTTTAGCACGCTTCATAAGCCATAAATTATTTGTGATATGTTTATGTTATTTTATTTTGTTTTTTTAAATCTTCGATTCTGACTAATTATTTAATTGTGCCAGGGACTGGACTATAAAAATGCTGATCAGATAACTTGCTGCTGACGTACTTTACATGAGTTTAAATTTAATAAAACAGACAACAAAAGAATAAAAACAACGTTGATAATGCAAAAGTTTATATACTTTTTATAGGTTTAACTTTGTGTCAAATTGTTGGATTTTTTGTTGTCTGTTGTCATTCGAAATATATTTACATAAAAGACGAGGGGGCGGCGAACGTATCAATTGCACTTCAGTGCTTTGAATTTTTGCATTTTGCACACGTTTGTGCTTGGTTTGGCTTGGCTTTGGTGGGTAACGGTACTCTTACTCGTAGTTGGTAATCCGAACCAACTTCCCCCCTTTGGTGCTCCACCGACTTGGCTCTGATTCGGTGGCTCTGTTATGCAAACGGCGTAAAATTGTAAAACCCCTTCCGAAAAATCCGAGCCAATGCAAATGAAGCTCTTCGGCGAGCTAATGGAACCGGATCAAGGGTACCTGATGAGAAGGAGGAGAAGCCAGCTCAAGTATGTGACCGAATTCTGGTTACTTTCTTTGTTCGAGCAGCGGCTCTGATTTGTTTGTTTGCCTAAAGAAGAGGTGCTAATGCATGAGAAGAGCCGGATTCTGGGGAGTTTCTGCGTTTGATTATCGCCCAACGGGATTGACGTCACCTTGCGGCTAAAGAAATACCCCATGCACCCCGGGCACAGGTTGGTGGATGATGTGTCACCCAGAGTATATAGTAGAACGTTCGGTGGCGCTAATTAAAAGTCCATTCAACGCACTGCTAGCCACGAAGAATAGACAATGAGCTGCTGCTGTTTTGTCCGCTGAACCATAAAACCATCCCAGCCCCAGGGCGAACTGGGGCACACATTTGGAAGAGAGGCCGCCTGGGAGTCAGATGCAGAGGAGGCAGTTGCTCAATAACTCCCAGGCCGCTGCCGGCGCTGTCGAAATGCATTTCGTTTGTTTTGTGCAACGAAAGTGCAATCATCTTCCCCGCCTGACACACGCACATTACAAAATTCCCTCACAAGTAACGAAATAGCTGGGAAATGGAGACCTCCTCCGTCAGTCCCATCTCTTCGTCTATCTATTTAAGGAATGCAGAGAAAGAAATCTTAAAAACCTTATATAGTTATGAGGAAGCTATAGGAAAATCTCTCATGAAAATCATCGAATATCTTGAACAACAACAGCATATCTGTTCCTGCATCTTCTTTTCGTAAAATTAAATATATCCGCAAATATTAATATTAAATACTATAATTTTTTCTTACCCTGCAGATGTCTCACCTGTACTCCACCTTTGCCCAGCTGGTTAGCGTGCATTGCAAGTCGACGGTCGGCGGAGGGCTGCCGGTGAACCACTGCAAGCACAACCTGCTTGGCTATGGATCCACTAAGCTGCAGACGCTCTCCGACGCCCAGCTGGAGGCCCTCGATCCGTATCAGCGCGATGCCAACGAGCTGAGTAAGTGCCTCCTCCATTTGCGCCGCTATCTGCGGAGCACTGATCGCGTGGGAGATCGATTTGGGGTTTCCGCGTCAGAACTTCCGTAGTGAACAAGTGCGACGTGCTAGACGTGAGATCTTACCGCCGCCTCTTCTCTTCTCTCTTGTCTTCCGCAGTCTGGTCATCGATAATGCGGGACCATCCCAGCGGAGCCAGCTTGGTGACCACCAGGCAACCGATCCAGCAGCAGCCATTGCCCACACCTCCAGCTTCCTCGCTGATCATCCTCACCCGTCAGCAGCTGCCGCAGTCCCAGTCCCCGTCCCTGTCCAACTCAAATCCACTCTTCGACAACAGCGGCGAGCAGAAGCATCAGTATGCCATGGACATGGACATGGCCTATGGTTATCCATCGCGGCAGCCGGCATCCAGCAGTGAGCTGCTACCAATGGCCTCCGCCTTCACGGGAGAGCCGCCAAAGACCTTCCTCACCGGGCCCCATGTAGTCCGCGTGCGCCCAGATGGTTCGCCCGTGGAGGAGGATAGCCGAAGGCCACTGCCTCGCGATGAAGACCTGCCCCTGTTTCGTTTGGGCTTGGCAGCAGCCCCGCAGGCGCCCAACAGGCACCGCAAGATCGCCACGATTAGCGCTTTAAAACAGCAACACTTTGCCTCCATCCTGCAGCGCGACCTGCAGCCGCCACATCAAGTGCATCGACGTCTGTTCCGTCAGCAGCAGGCGTAAGGATAACTCTATCCCCGGAGCAGGAATACCTAGATCTAAGTCCAGTGTGCTTGAGTGAAGTGAGTGAATGGTGGGGATGCATGGCATCCTCGAGCGAATGTGTGTATTTTGAGCTTTAATGGAATTTCGTACCGTATTCGTTATTAAGTTTTTCTTTAATTTTATTTATTCGCGTGCATTAGCCGTAAGATCAAATATAGAGATTCACGAGTAATAAACCGTATGATGATTATCGTAAATGCCGCCATCGTTTTTAATTCTGAAATGTGATCGTGGAGATCTCTGCACAAAAAGCCCACTGGGGAAACCGGTTGGTTATGGTAATAACAACGAAAGTCGCATCTCCGCCAGACACCAGCCACTGGCTGCTGCTCACAAGCAATCTCCAGTTCCTTGTCACACACCCATATTTAACACGCGAAAGCCTTATTAACCCACATCTCCGGAGAACAATGGAAATACTCTTAAGAGGAGGGGGCGTAATTATTCGGGTTTGGCGGGTTCAGAACGAATTGACTTGGATGAGGTAATTAGAATCCGCAAACCCGTGATTTTCGGCAATTGCACTTACAATTGGATGTAATTTCGCTGGCCATTCAACAGGTTTGCCAAGCTTTTCAGGACGGGGGGCCCATCAATCTCACCGCGTGCGGCAACACAAAGGCGTATTAATTGGCACTGCATGAATGATGCTGGTATTTTCCGCGGACACTTGAAATAAATGAATATGCAGTCTAATTAGCACGGATTTATGGCAAATCAATTTGGTTGCGGCTTCTAGACGGCTATATTTTGCATTTCGATAAACAGCCCGGGTAAGTATCTATCGAGTACTATCGGTAGCCAAAGCGGATTAGTGAACTTATTTCGAAAACGAACTCGGTCACATTGCAGCCGCACAAACAGCTGACCGAATGAAGCTAAAAATAAAAAAAGGTAAATACTGCGGAATAATAGCTTTTCAGTTGAAAATTCAGCGCTGCGTGGATTTACTGGACTTGTCAACCACACTGGAAAATCGATAAGGTTGGTGCTTTTGCCCCGTTCCAAGTATTTCATGAATTTGGCTGTTGTGACGCGGCCGTGTAAAGTCCCATTTGACAAATGAATCATTCATATTTTACATATATCATTTATATTATACATAAATCCTTAAACCTAAATGTGTGTGCGTGTTTCAGATATCTGTTTGTGATCCCAACAGAAACATCTGCTGCGACGCTGCGAAGTTTATCGATTTCTCAAAATCCGCGGCGCGTCAGAAATTTTCCGAAAACGGGGAATCCCAGGTAAACTCTGATCGCAGACGTAAGATCGCCGATGATTAGTGCCAGACAGCAGTATCAGCGTGACAGCGTCGGCGCCATGTCAGACGAAGAATCGTTCGTGATCCTGGGCAGCTCGCCGTACCCCTCTCTGTTGCCCGACGCAGGAGGTCTTGTGCTTGATGGCCTGGATAGCGGAGAGGAGGCGCTAGAGCCCACTGCATCGACTTCTGCAAACTCGCAGCCAAAACAAGAGAAACCACAGCCGGTATCAAGTGGCTCCACCAGTACGAGTGGCACCGCTAGTATGAGTGCCTCACAGCAGCTCCGATCACTAGACAGCCAAGCGCCTCAATCTCTGGCCGCCAGCTTCATAATGGGAGAAGTGAAGTCCGATGTCCTCAAGGTGGGAGTTACTTATCCCTGTTAATATTTAACCGCCAAAATATTGAATCATCCCAACAGAGCAGTGTCTACTCTCAGTTTCCCAGCCTCTGCTCGATGCAGGCCTCTGCCGAGGATGTGGTCAAGCTGCAGAACATGATGACGGAATATTTAACCCTGAAGAGTGAGTAATAGCTGACCCTCCATCAGTTCAAATTTGTATTGACCGCTTCCATTTCTCTCGTAGCCACGCTGGACAAGGTGAATAACACGATGCTAAACTACCACAAATTGACGCAAATGTGGCGCCAGGAGGCAGCCGAGCGGGAGCAGCAGTGTAAGCAGCAGCTACTCGAGTGCCAAGAGCAGGTCATAAGCCTCCGCGCCGAGAATCAGAAGCTAAAAGCGGACCTAGAGGCTAAGATTGCACAGATCGAAGTGATGCAGGACTTTAGCCAAAAGGAGCACGACGATCTGCGAAAAAGCGTCTCCGAGAAGACATCTCTGATTAACAATATGCGTGTGGAGATCGACAAGCTGCAGCAGCTCAAAATGGTATGTCACTCTTGTGCTGAGATGCTCTTTGAACGACGAGCGATAGTGCTCCACATACGCGCCTACATGGCATTCTATTGTTATCAGGGTTAAGCGCTGGGCACTACGCAGTAACTTGTAGTAGTAAATTAACCGCTGCCTTCGGGACATCCCGCTCTTAATAAATTACAGCACTCGTTCGAATTTGTACCTGAGGAGGGTGTAAAGGCCGAGCCTGATGCTGTCCTAGCCTTGAACTATGTGCAGCGGGACGAGCATGATCGCCAGGTGAGGGAGCTAAAGCATCACCTCTCCGAAGTCGTGGCAGAAAACCTTCAAATTAGAGAAATGGTGAGTACGATTTCGCCCTGCTCTGTATAAATTGTGTAGCTCTTCTCCTACTTTGCAGAAGAAAACCTACATTGAGGAGATCGATTGTTTAAAAGTTAACCTAACCAGTGCGCAGGAGCTAATAGCGAAAATGCAACGGGACATTGACGAACTGAAGGCCAAGGATATCCAGAAGCAGGAGGTGATCGTACACCTTCAGACACAGAACGACATCTATCGCCGGGATTTCGAGATGGAGCGGGCAGATCGCGAAAAGAATGCCGGCGAAAAGGAACAGTATTTAATGGACCTGCGTTCACTGCAGAGGAAGAACCAGGAGCTGATCGAAGCTCTGGCCGATTCACACAGGGCTAGCAAGTCGGCCTCACCCGCCTCTTCTATGAGTTCGAGCCGGAACAATCTGCGCGACGAGCAGAGACCCGTAAGGGTATGCTTGAAGCCAGCCCAGCTCATGCCTTAATTTTAAATGCTTATTTCTTGTTCCGACAGGTTCTTGATCCAACTGGTGCCGCAGCCTCCCGGACACCGGAGGCCATCCTGCGCTGTCCCATTTGCTCAAAGTCCTTCAATGCCCTCAGCGTACTGCAGAGCCACGTAAACGATTGTTTGGACAAAAACTAATTATCAATTATTGTCATAACCTACGTTTTATTGTTTAAGCTTAGCGATTAGCCCTTAAGCTGATTGCACATTATACAAAAAGTACATTATAATTACAATAACTGCGGATAGTTGCACTAATCCCTTATAGTTTGCTTCGAATGGGCGGCATTTCCAGCGACCAAACGCGGCCGACATCGCGGCTGGCCACCAGATTGCTAAGCACTTGTACATCTATTCGGGATTGGAATATAAGCAATGGCAAACGTCAGGGACCACTGGATCTACTCACCGTTGGTGCGGGCAAACTGCTGCAGCGTGTTGCGTATATCACAAATGGGAATTGCCGTGTTGATGTTCGGGTAGATGATGTCATCCATCTTGATGTTGGACACACATACACCGAGGATGCAGCCATTCTGGTCAAACATAGGGCCGCCACTTTGGCCGGCCTGCACGCTACCATCGGACATGATGGCTCCCGTGTCACACTTGATGATCCGCCCTTGGAATATAGCCGGATTGAAGTCGTATTTGATGCCAAAGTTCACATAATAGGGAAATCCAGCGTTATAAACGGTTTGGCCAAGAGTAGCAGGACCCTTGGCCAAGCGCACGCAACACCGCTCCGGTACGTCCTGTGGAGTTGTGAGCAGGGCCAAGTCGAAGGGCCGTTCGCTGTCCGGATTGCACCAGATAACGTCTGACTGAAACTCTCGATCGGCCGCGCGGCAATTAACTTTCTCGTTTCCCTGCGAGCAAGGTTAACAAATTATATAGAATGTAGCTAACGATCTAGAAATGAGTAAATCCTATATTTACCTGACCCACCACATGCGCACAGGTGAGGATGAAGTGCTTGTTGTGGACTCGGATAAATGTGCCCGTGCCTTGCTGACCCGCCGACTCAATCACCACAATTGTGCGCTCCCCTGGAATGTCAAAAGCGTGTATTATTACCAAGTTCAGTTACAGTTATTAACGTGATCTTACATGGAAAGTTTGAGGGCTCCCGCGTTATCTGGAATGGGGTACTGGGCATACCCAGCTGATCCATAAAGGTACGCAGCAGGTAGCCAAAGTTGGCGGCCAATGTCAGATTGACGTTCTCTTGCTGCCGCTGGAATGAGGTGCATATCACAATGCCAATCAGGCGTCTGAAATGAAGGGGTTCCTTAGCATCCGTGCATCATCCGCCGTATACATTTCACCTACAGTTTATTGTTGAACACAGCAGATCCCTCGCAGCCCAGTGGCAGGGCATTAGAAATGGCGAACAAGCAGCTACTCCGTCCCATCACATTGGAGACCTTGCCAATACTGATCGTCTTGTAGAAGTTCTCCAGGCCGAACGGCGAGCACATAACCAACACGTCGTCCAGCGTTTGCATCGGCTGCAGGTGGCGCAAATAGTTGCTGATGTGCGCGAGGAAACGCTTGAAGGATTCCTTCTTGGCGGACAGTCGCATGCCTAGCACAATGAAACTGGAACGCAGCACCTCGCTTTGGTCCGTGGCATCAGCGGTCAGCAGGATGTGATGCAGATTGCGAGACACTTCTGCGGCGCTGAACACGTACAACGGATGGGCCGAGAAGCGGGTAAGAATGTGGGCCTGTCTCAATCCAGATGCGTCATTCTGACGCGGGCGCGGACCCCTTTGATGCGGATCAAAGGTCACCACAAAGTTGAGCGATCGAATGCAAACTCCCTCTTCCTCCTGGACGTCGATCAGCTGTCCCTGCTGAAGCCTGGCAACGATTCCTTTGTTCTCCGCGCCTTTGTCCTCGTCGAAATGAGACTGCAAAATGCTGGCCGAACTAATGATTACCTCATTGTTGATTATGATCGCGGACTGCTTCGTGGCCGGTGGACTGGTGACCTCCAGTAGAGCGTGGCGTATCTTGAGCAGCATTATCACTCTGCACGATACACCTTCGTAAACATTATTTGTTTATTCAAAACAGCGAAACAGTTGAAAACTACTCGCAACTCTGTCCCTATCAGCTGTTTCCTTTGTTGTCAAGGCTGTCAACGATGTTTAAAGTATCGATACATCGAAAGAAAATAACGGATGGCTCTATTTAAAAGAACAAATTTAACAAGGTGGCACTGCGTTTTCTATTGAAGATAATGTAATCAAGATGGGGAATGGGAGGAATACATCGTAAGCCTAGTTCTAACGATAACGTAACACAGATACATGTGTTGCAGGCCTTCGGAGGAGGCCTAGCCGGAGGCGTGATGCGAACATGTACACACCCACTCGACGTTCTGAAGATCCGCATGCAGCTGCAGGCGGGCTGCCATTCAATGAGAAAGTACCGCGGCATTCTGCATGGCATTAGGACGTTGTACGTCGAGGAGGGAGTGCGAGGCTTGGTGCGGGGCCACAACACCAGCCAGGTGATGGGCATCACACAGGGCCTCGTTCAATTCTGGTCCTATGAGCAATTATCCGTATTAACCCGAAAAGTTTCCTATTTTAAAGAGCACACCTTCCTGAGACATTTCCTCTGTGGCGGCGTCGCCGGATGCTTCTCCTGCATCACGGCCTACCCCTTCGACATAGTGCGTGTTCAAGTAATGGCAGCTGACCCTGAAAAAGACCGCAACATGATCCAAGGATTTCGGCACGTGTACAATATGAAAGGATGGAGTGGATTCACGCGTGGTTTGCCCTTCGCCCTGCTAGAGACTTTTCCCCTTATGGGCTTCAAGTTCCTTTTTTATAAGTACCTGAACGCCCTTACGATGTCTGTGCAGCAAAAAAAGAAGATGGACATTCACGGTGGTTGTCTACTCGTAAACGCAGCGCTGGCCGGCGGTACAGCGAAGGTAGTAGTTTACCCCGTTGATCTATTAAAAAAACGCATCCAGCTCCAGACGTTAAATCAGAACTTTGATAGTTCCCCCCGACATTTCGATTGCAAAACATTGCTACGCTGTATAGACACTACGCTACAGTATGAGGGCGTACGAGGATTCTACAGGGGTCTGGGGCCCACCATGTTGAGATCAATGCTGGCAAACGCCATTTACTTCAGCATCTACGACCTTTTCAGCCGCCAATTCATTGATCCACTTCTAGAATCGGAGGACTCGTAAAGGACATAGGGTAGGATCGTATTTTCGCATTCCCCTTATAAAAAACTAAATAGGGAATGAAAAAACATCATTACTCCCACAAAAAAGGAAAAAAAATTGTGTAATTTTGATATAAAATTATGATATGTATATTCAATATATTCTTTCGATGCTGGTTTTCTACCCCACATTTGTCTAATTCGATTTTACTCTAATTCGATTTCTGATAAAACGCAGTGCTTTGCTTCAACACAAATAACGAAGAAATATACATAAGTAAAATTCGCATGGTAACTAAAATTGTTATCCTTTAGAGCTTTTTAATTATTTAATTTAAGTTAACATGAAATGCTTTGCAGGCCTCGCTGCTGGAATTTTTTTTTTACAGTGTGGACCATGTTGGGAACAGCTGGCCAAACAGCTGTTAGACTCCGCGATTAAACTAATTCCTACCGCAAAAGTATCTTTGCGTAATGTTGCCTCTGCGGTGGAGTCTCCTGAAGCCGCTCCAGGGTGGCATCCACTTGAGCCGGCGCCACCTGGCTCAGAAGAACCTTTTGGAGTTAACGGATCGTGGCTTTTTTCAGGGCATTTTCCCCGACACAGCTGGGTTAGTTAAAGTCGGCATAAAGCACCGAAAGAGTCCTCGATTTTTGTACAAAAACAATTTCCTCGACAGGCCCAAGATAAAGCAGCTCTTCACCAACGGACAGCAAAGCATCTACGCCGGTTTCGATCCCACCGCCGACAGCCTGCACGTGGGCAATTTGCTGGTTATCATGGGCCTAATCCACTGCCAGAGAGCTGGCCACAGACCCATTGCGTTGGTGGGAGGCGCCACTGGTTTGATCGGCGATCCCAGTGGCCGCAAGACGGAGCGCAACCAGCTAGGTGAGTCTGCCCTCGATACCAATTTAAGAGCCATTGAGCGGCAGTTAATACAGGTTTTCGACAACCACTCGAACTTTCTCTGGGACACGAGCAAGAACAAGTCGCCATTGCCGCCGCTGACGTAAGTATGTCGACAAAGGTATGCTGGAAAAAATAACAAACCAATTCCATTGCAGGATAGTCAACAATGCCGATTGGTATGCCGACCTGCATCTCGTCGACTTCGTAGCCAACATGGGTCGGCATTTTCGCATGGGCTCGATGCTTTCCCGGTCCTCCGTGCAGTCGCGTTTGGAGTCAGAGGACGGGATGAGCTTTACGGAATTCACCTACCAGATATTCCAGGCCTACGACTGGCTCCACCTCCTGCGCCGCCACAACTGCTGCTTCCAAATGGGAGGCTCCGATCAGACGGGCAACCTGATGACAGGACACGAGCTAATCAGCCGAGTGGAGCGTAAGGCCGAGGTATTTGGCTTGACACTGCCCCTGGTGACCACCCAAGAGGGCGATAAGTTTGGCAAATCGGCGGGCAATGCAGTGTGGCTGGATGGTGATAAGACCACGCCCTTTGCTCTTTACCAGTTCTTTCTGCGTATGCCGGACTCCGAAGTAGAGAAACTACTCAAGCTTTTCACCTTCATTCCGATGCCGGAGGTTGAGCAGCTGATGCGGGAGCACATAAGGGAGCCGGAGAAGCGAAAGGCGCAGACACTCCTAGCCGAGGATGTCACCCTGCTCGTGCATGGAGGTAAGATCTGGACACCTTTGTATTACGTTCGTCTCTAATCCCTATTCGGATTCACAGAAAATGGTCTCAAGCAAGCGGAGCGGGTAACCAATGCTCTGTACAAGGGCAACGTGGAGGCATTGGCGGAACTGAACCTCGCCGAGATCAAGCAGACTTTCCATGGAGCCACCATGGTGGAGCTGCTTACCGAGCCTGGGATGTCCATCCTGCAGTTGGCCATGAAGGCAAAGTGTTTTCCCACCGAAAGTGAGTTACCATTCGAGTTCTAACTATACAAAGGGAATTATCTATTGCTTTTTATAACCCCTACAGCGGACGCCGTGCGTATTATAAATGCTGGTGGCTTTTATGTTAACCAAAAACGAGTGCAAAACATCGCCGAGGTGCTCACCACCGGTATACACATCCTTCGAAACGGAGTCTCGTTGCTGCGTGTAGGAAAGCGCAACTTTTACATTGTTAGCTGGCAGTAATAACAAATGTTATTCGTTTAAAATAATAATAGGTTCTTTTACATTTACATTTTAAAGTGTAAGGACTGATTAAACTACTTAGTTGGGCCTGGGTGCAGGCTTCTTGCGCCACCTTTTACGCGCCAACAACTCCTTGGCCTTTTCCTTCTTCAGATCCTTGTCGTAGAACTTGCCGCTCTTTGTGAAAGTCTTCTGCTCGTTGCGCATCTCAGCCAGTTTACGATTTTTCTGTTTGATAATATTCTTCTTGTTGGCCGACTTCTTCTTTCCCGCTTCGGAGATCTGCACCTTGATCTTGCGGCCCTGTAGCTCTGTGTTGTGCAGCTGAAAGCCTTTCTGGAAACTGGGCAGGTCGGCCATCTCCACAAAAGCGAAGCCACCGCGGCGCTTTTTTGGGATGCGAATAGATTTTACTGTGCCCGCCGCCGAAAAGTGTAGCTCCAGGTCATCTTTTGTGGTCTCGAAGTTTAGGTTCGTTACGTAAAGAACGTGTCTGTTTGTCTTTGAGGCTCCTCGCAGCAGGGAAGACAACTGGTCACTGGTTATGTGTCCATCTTCAGCCGCCTCTGATTCCGCTTCAGATCCAGAAGCAGCGCTGCCATTGGCGATAGTTCCTTCATCAGCGACAGCCTCTCCATCAGAATTAGCACCATTCTCCTCGCTATCCTCCGGGTCGCTGGGATTCCGATCGTCCTCCTTATCTACATATGTGCCCTCGAAGATCTCCTTCCGTTTCTGGTCATCGAAGTTGCCGAGCAGATCCGCGCTGTCGTCGTTGACCGTCTTTCGCACTCGCTTTGGCTTGATGAAGGCCTCTACCTCGTAGTCACTGCCAGAATCGCTGGCCATCGTTTTATTTATGGCGTTCCTTCGGATTCCTCGACTACTTCGCCAGCACGTGTGACTGCTCAGTAAATTAGTGCTGCGTTTCACGCCGTTTTATGGCTATATAAATGAGAATTTTAAATACATCATTAAAGTTATTAATAGCTTATTTAAAAATGTACTGACTTTGAATATTAGTTTAATCTTAAGATACTCAAACTTGTAGTTAAAAAACAAAAACATATTTTTAAAGTTTTCATTTACACTTTTCTAGCTGATTTCTAGCTCAAAATTGTGCAGCACAATACAGTGCAAACGTAGTGTAGGAAAACGTTTTGCGGTAAAAATCTTTTCCAGCACTATCTATAACCCGCCCTCAAATTCAAAATTTCCTCTACCGAGGTCATCCGCTCAAAATTTGCAACATTTTTGGGGCTCAGCTTAGCTTAAACCGGTTGCATCTGCGGGAGCCAAAACGGACAGATAGAGTTATCTTCGAATCATGCAAATGAGCGATAACAACGAATAAATAGCAATTAATTTGCGCTATGCAGTACCGGTTGGCGCTTATCAAGAATTCACCGGCAAACTGATCGTTGGTGACATTTGATGAACGGCCGGCAAAACGGGAATATTCTGCTCAGATTACCATAGATAAGTTCCATGGGCGATAATTAATGCCTGCAAAATGACTGCATCAATGTGTTTTCTCTTTATTAATACAAGCGTCCGTTTGGAGCCAGTTTAAGGAAAATTTATGTGATTGGACATTTCGGTCGCCGGCAAAATGTCAAGAGAGATATCTGCTATAAAAACGCAATACTCGGCAGTTAAAAGTCAGATTTGTTTTGTCATCTATTAGGAGACGCATACCCTTCTTTTCTAACCATGAAGTTCGTGGTAAGTTGGGATTAGAATCACTGCCCAATTAGAACACTTCTCAGATGAACTGTAATCCTTTAGATTGTTCTCGCCTGTGTTTTGGCCGTTGCCTTTGCCAACGAGGAGGCCGATGTCCTGAAAAGCGATTCCGAGGTGAACGTGCTTGACTTCAACTATGGTTACGAGTTGTCAAACCACATCAAGGCCGTGCAGTCCGGAGTTCTCAAGGAGCACGACAACTGGGTGGTTTCCGGAGAGTACGAGTACGTGGCCCCCAACGGCAAGACCATTAAGGTGGTCTACCACGCCGATGAGACCGGCTACCACCCAAAGGTTGTTGAGGCCTAAGCACCCTTTAATACGGTTACCCGAAATAAAAATTAAACGTCCTGCAACTTAAATTTCCGTTTGAATTGGCTTTTTTAATAGCGCTGTGCAACACTGCCACTGAACTAGGGCTGGTAAATTTTTTCGAAACATACCCAATACTAAAACCAAGCTAATTTCTTTGTCGTGGTATTATTATTTTAATTTGGACATTTTATGTGCAAAATATTTGACTAAAATAAGACAGTAATATGGCAACGAAAAGTGCAGGCATGGATTGTACCGAGGACACCGAAACCACAGCAAAGGAAGCTCCTGCACCGCCTGCTGTAAAGGAACAAAATGCCGGGTCACTGAAGGCGCCGTCAGAAAAAAAAAGTGTCGAGACAAATATGCCGGTGGAAAAGGAAGAAGCCGATGTAGAAATGGAGGATCTAACCCTCGACGACCCCTACCCCAGTGAAAAGATGTTGCCCAGTGAGGAGCCGGGGAAATTGCACTGTGAGGAACCAAACAACGTCCACATTGAGAAGCTAAAGGAAGTGCCTACTGAAAAGCCAAAGGAAGTGTGTGATAAGCCAGAAGAGCTAAAGGATGAGGGCAAGGGAAAAACAGGCGCTGAAGACGTTATCAGCATTGATTTGGCCAGTAGTCCAGTGCTCGCTCTTTTAGATAAGGCTTCGTCAAACCCCGATCCAGCTGAGGATTCCGACAGTAGCGTGGAGCTAATCGATAGTCCAGTAAAGTCCCCGTCGCCCAACGAAGTTGCCCATGATCAGGCCCAACCAGATGGTGTGGATGGTACAGCAGAAATGGAGTTTGCGCCAGAGCCAGAAGCGCCTCCGGAAACCGACAGCAAGGAGGCCGGGGAACAGGCGGACAGTAGTGTCGAACTAATCAGCAGTCCCACTCCCGAGGCCTCGCCTGCCAAAGAAGGCGATACAAAGGAGCTGGGTCATCAGGAGCAAGAAACTACTATAGACTCCTGCGAAAGTAAAGGGGAACAAGAAATCATGGAGGTGGATCAGGAAGATACAGTCAAAACGCAAGCCGACAAATCGATGGAGACAGAAAAGATTTCTGAGAAGTCCATTAAAGATATTAATGACTTCTCAGTAATAGATAAATCTGAGCCTTCAGCCAACAAAATTGATACGCCCATGGAAACTGAAAATGCACCTGTCAACGCAGAAGAAAACGATGTTGCCCTGGAAGTACAGCTGGAAAAGGCAACGGAGCAAAAGGCTCCCGAGAACGATGATCCGTTGCCTGGGGATGGAGACATATTTTATGGAAAGGACTGCATCAACTACAACTGCGAAAAGATGCACAAACAGTATGTGCTAGCCAACATGGCGCTTTTGAACTTTTACAATGTGACCCAAAAGGGCTACAAACAGCAGTTCATATGCATGGACTGTTACGACACGGCCATGGACGTGTACGAGGTGAAGCCGGTGCCTTAGGGTTTAAGGAAATTAATGATTGAGTGCTTGTTTAATATTAGGAATTTGCGGGACAGTTGATTGCCAAGCAGCCGCTGCTGCTAAAGGATTTCCGCCAGGACCATGCCGATTTCGTCGCCCTAGACAGCAGTGATGAGGAAGAGGAGGAAAAACGACCGGGTATCTGACATCCAAAAGGACTTCTAAGACCGTTCTCCCCACTAACTAACTTTATTATCCATCAGAGCACACAGAATTTTCAAAAAAGGACCTCAACCTAATCGAAAGTGAGCTGGAAGATGCCATCAAGAGCGTGCTGAATAAAGTAGAGTTAAAAAATCAACTCTCATGGTCCAAGACCATACTGAAGGCCAAGGCGGATCGTTTAGAGAGCCAGTTCGCACTCGTAGATGCGGAACTCGAAAGTGTCCAGAGCACGGCTGACCAGATGCACTCCGCCTTGTACAGCTCGTGCGCCGTATTGCATAAGCATATGCCAGCTCTGGACATTCAGCACAGCATGAGTGACTACGTGGTAGGTAGAACGAAATATGGAGCTTCGTACTGGCTAATAAATCGATTGTTCAATGCAGCAGCATGTTCCGCCGGCGGGCGAGATCGTTCGTCCACCAATCGAATTGAACGAGACCTATTATGCTGTGAAGAACAAGGCCATCGCCAGCTGGGTGTCCATCAAAGTGATCGAGTTTACCGAAAGCACCGCCATAAATGGCAACACCATGAAGAGCTACAAGATCAAGTATCTAAATACGCCCTATCAGATGATCAAGACGGTGACTGCCAAACACATAGCCTATTTCGAGCCGCCGCCAGTGCGCCTGACCATTGGTAAGTACTCTCAGAGTGCACATTCTTCAGATTAATCTATATAATATACTATTGCAGGCACACGAGTGATTGCCTACTTCGACGGCACCACATTGTCACGGGGCAAGGACACGGGCACCGTGCAGAATGCCTTCTATCCGGGAATTATCGCTGAACCGCTGAAGCAGGCCAATCGGTTCCGCTATCTGATTTTTTACGATGACGGCTACACCCAGTATGTGCCGCATCGAGATGTTCGGTTAGTTTGCCAGGCCTCGGAGAAGGTGTGGGAGGATGTGCATCCCGCTTCACGTGACTTCATCCAAAAGTACGTAGAGAAGTACTCGGTGGACCGGCCTATGGTACAGTGTACCCGGGGTCAGAGCATGAACACCGAGTCTAACGGTACCTGGCTATATGCCCGCGTCATCGACATTGACTGCAGCTTGGTCCTGATGCAGTTCGAGGGTGATAAGAATCACACCGAATGGATCTACAGGGGTTCCCTGCGATTGGGTCCGGTATTTAAGGAAACGCAGAATGCCATGAACAGTCCCAATGCACAACAGATGCGTGTTCCAAGGGTAAGAATCAGTCGTGTTCATCCTTCAGATCGTTTACATTTATATTATAATCCAGCGTACGGAGCCCTTCATTCGCTACACCAAGGAGATGGAGTCGAGCAGCCAGCAGGTCAATCGGCAAATGCGCGCTATTGCCCGCAAAAGCAGTGCTTCTATGCAGAATGTATCCCCGGCCTCATCTTCGTCGGGCGCCGCTGCATCTGGCGTTTCGTCCGCTACGAACGCCGCTACCGCTGGAAGCCGCACAGGAATTGGCAACACCGTTAAGCATCTCAACAATTCTACCATTTATGTGGATGACGAGAACAGGCCCAAAGGGCATGTCGTCTATTTTACAGCCAAACGGAATTTGCCGCCAAAGATATTCAAGCAGCACAAGTGCAACCCCAACTGTCTTTTTAAAATTGTTCACCGCCTAGACAGCTACAGTCCACTGGCGAAGCCACTCCTCTCCGGCTGGGAACGGTTAGTATTGCGCCAGAAGACCAAGAAGAACGTCGTTTACCGTGGTCCTTGCGGCAAGAGCCTGCGAAATCTGGCCGAAGTGCACATGTATCTGCGGACAACCGAGAATGTACTAAATGTGGACAACTTTGACTTCACGCCCGACCTGCGATGCCTGGCGGAGTATTCAATCGATCCCTCGATTGTTAAGGAGGCGGACATCTCCAGGGGTCAGGAAAAGATGGCCATTCCACTGGTTAACTACTACGACAATACCCTTCCGCCGCCGTGTACATATGCCAAGCAGCGAATACCAACCGAGGGAGTTCATTTAAATCTGGACGAAGAATTCCTGGTAGGCTGCGACTGCGAAGATGATTGCTCGGTAAGTTTGCAGTTAATTTCAGCATAATCAATTCTGCTTACTGTCTGTCTCCCATGCAGGATAAGTCCAAGTGCGCCTGCTGGCAGCTCACCGTGGCCGGTGTAAAGTACTGTCACCCGAAGATGCCCATTGAGGAGATCGGCTATCAGTACAAGCGACTGCACGACCATGTACCCACCGGCATCTACGAGTGTAACTCACGTTGTAAGTGCCGCAAGAACTGTCTGAACCGCGTGGTGCAATTCTCGCTCGAGATGAAACTGCAAGTGTTCAAGACCTCAAATCGCGGCTGGGGCCTGCGCTGCGTAAACGACATTCCAAAGGGGGCTTTTATTTGCATCTATGCCGGCCACCTGCTTACGGAAACAATGGCCAACGAGGGCGGTCAGGATGCTGGCGATGAGTACTTCGCAGATCTCGACTACATTGAGGTGGCAGAGCAGCTCAAGGAGGGCTACGAATCAGAGGCCGAGCCGCCTTCGGAACCGGAACCAGACGATGAGACGTACGGCCCGGACCCCGAGGATAATGATGACGACTTTCGGCCCAATTACCACTATCAACGCAAGAACAAGCGTGCCTCCAGAAGCAACAGCGAGTTGGACTCTCAGGAGCGGGCGGTAATCAATTTCAATCCTAATGCCGATCTGGACGAGACGGTGCGTGAGAACTCGGTGCGGCGGCTGTTCGGCAAGGACGAGGCACCCTATATCATGGATGCTAAGACTACTGGTAACCTTGGGCGGTACTTCAACGTGAGTGATCTTAACCTAATCTTTTGCAGGCAGATTTAACAAATTGTCTTCTCTTTCAGCATTCGTGCAACCCGAATCTCTTCGTGCAGAACGTCTTTGTGGACACCCACGACTTACGCTTTCCTTGGGTGGCCTTCTTCTCCACCTCGCACATCCGCTCCGGTACCGAGCTGACCTGGAACTACAACTACGAGGTGGGTGTGGTGCCTGGCAAAGTTCTGTACTGCCAGTGCGGTGCACATAATTGTCGCATTCGTTTGCTCTAAATTAGTTTTAAGATCGAAGAAAAAGTTTCCCAATTAAATAAAGTGAAATAATAGGGTTAACACCTGTTTTATTCTATATGTGTTAAATAAACTTTTACCGATAAAAGGCATAATTGTGGCATTATTTGTACAGTCAAAGGTACTTCTTTATTGGTCAAAGTTAAGTATTATGTTATTAAATTTAAATTTCTTACATACAGACTACATATTTTAGAGACCTGTTTAAACAAAAGTAGTTGAATAATTATCGATAGTAGCCAACCATTCGACAGTGCTTCCCATGCGCTATCGATGTAGCCGTTATCGATATTGCCAGTGTTTTCGCAGCTCTAATCCGCAAGTCATTTCGGCGTCAAGTCATCCCGGCATTTGTTTTTCGATCTTTGTAAAGAAATAAAAGAAAAGTAAGCCATACATTTTGTTTTATATTTTGACGAACGTGTAATAGAAGAGCCGAAATTTCAGCGCAACATGTTTCTAACCCGCTCCGAGTACGACAGAGGCGTTAACACGTTCTCGCCGGAGGGCCGCCTTTTTCAGGTAGAATATGCCATTGAGGCCATCAAATTGGGCTCAACAGCCATTGGAATATGCACTCCTGAAGGTGAGCTATTGCGTTACGATCCCATTAAAGCAAAAACATAATAAAATTCATCCTCAAGGCGTCGTTCTGGCCGTGGAGAAGCGCATCACATCGCCTCTGATGGTCTCCAGCACTGTGGAGAAGATCGTAGAAGTAGACAAGCATATTGGCTGCGCCACCTCCGGACTGATGGCCGATGCCCGCACCTTGATCGAACGCGCTCGCGTCGAGTGCCAGAACCACTGGTTCGTCTACAATGAGCGCATGTCCATCGAGTCGTGCGCCCAAGCCGTCTCCACGCTGGCCATTCAGTTTGGTGACAGTGGCGATAGCGACGGAGCCGCCGCCATGAGCCGTCCCTTCGGCGTGGCCATTTTGTTCGCCGGCATCGAGGCCGGCAAGCCACAACTGTGGCACATGGATCCCTCTGGCACATTTGTGCGTCACAGTGCCAAGGCCATCGGCTCGGGCAGCGAGGGTGCCCAGCAAAATCTGCAGGATAACTTCACCACTGAGATGAGCCTCAAAGATGCCATCGAGCTGTCACTAAACACCCTAAAACAGGTGATGGAGGAGAAGCTGAACTCTACCAATGTGGAAGTGATGACCATGACGAAGGAGAAGGAGTTCTACATGTTCACCAGGCAGGAGGTGGAGGAGCACATTGCCAATTTGGCGTAATTTTCCGACTTTTAATGGGTTAACTTTGAACGTAATATGTGAATAAATGGATTCTAAATCAATCTTTTGGAGGACAAAACTTATCTTCCAAATTGAAATCACTGAAGTTGTGACTTAAGTTATTTATGACCGACTTTCATGATCATATTGCAAATGTCCCAAAGTTAGCTTTTTTCTTGTTGTTATATACAGTTGACTTTATTTGTATGCCTGTATAATTTGTGTATGTATATATATATCGATTTATTTTGTCTATTTGCTACAACATTTTGTGGATCCACTTGGCGTCGCTGGAAACCACTCTACAATATCTCGTTTCGCATAATATAATACATGTAATCTAGACACAAACTGTTGAGCAAATCAAACAGCTCGGATTAACTTGGTTAATCCCCGTACAAAGGCAAATCATAAAGAACTACGCTATTCTTCTTCGATGCAAGACTTCTTCTAAAGTTATAATTTATCTCCTTGCTACAATTCATTGTGTTGTGTGCTTTTTGTACCTAGAACCGAATTAATGCAAATAAGGCAGATCGAAAACATTTACATCTAAATTGTATGTGAGAGGGACTCGACAGGATGATTGCAGGTATAGGTAGAAGGTACTGGCTGGTGGACACAGGGAAGACGAAGAAATGAACAGGTTGCATGTATACCTATATCGTACGAGTATATATATCCCTCTCTATATATGCGTGTGTATAAATACATAAGTAAACGGGGGCCTAATGCCCTCGAGCATTCACAATTGTTTTTGCCATCAAACTCCTATGTCTGATGGTGTTGGTGTTGTTGTGGTTGTTCGCTGCCACTGGAACTGCTGGTGTTATTATTGGCGTTGTTGACGCTGGTTGAGCCAGTACCACCACTGTTGCTGGCGGTCCGCATCATTAGCCGGGACAAGCTGGTATCCGTAAGCGAGTAAATTTCGGGCTCAAACACTGGCGGACACTCCATATTCGGATAGTCTGGAGTGGCCGCTTTCAAATCCACGGAACCGGAGTTCGAAACTTTCGGTGTGGCTGCACCCTCTAATGCCGTAACAGCTTCCGGCTCTGGCTGCAATTGGGGCTCCTCTTCGCTTCGCTGTCTGTTGGCCTGTATCGGAGGTGGCGGTGCCGGTGGCAACGGTGGCTTCAGCGCGTCGGAAGAGCACAAATTGGTTGTGGATGTAGTCATGATACCAGGTCCCCTGTAGCTCCGATAGCCCGCCTGATTGTGGGTGGGCAAGGTGATCTGCGAGAAGATTTCCTGATCGCAATCGGGATCTGCACTGCTTGGTGGAGACATTGGCGGCAATTGCTGCTGCTGCTGATGATGATGGTGGCGAAAGAGGGTGCGATGCAGTAGCGGTGAACCGAATAGGCGATTCTCCTTCGAAGGCTTGGCCGGGGTGCAGCCCGAATTAGAGAGCTTCGAGAAAATGGGTATCGGGGCCGAATTCTTTCGGTGTGCATCATACTTGGTGCCTACGCGCAAGTCCTGATTGTACGTCTGGCTCTTTTTGATACTACTCCCTCCGCCACTGCCAGTCAATGGCAACCCATTGCCTCCCGTTCCATCCAGGGCGTGATTCGATTTTGACTTCTTGTTCAACGGCAGCGTCATGGTCATCGCATGGCCCGATGAACTGCCTGTGGATCCCGTCGAGTGCTTGGAGAAGGGAAAGCGCCGATCGCTGTTCGACTTACTCTTGCTTTTCTTTGCCTCTGAGTTGGATCCAGAGCTGCCGCTGCTGCTGGTCTTGTGCAGAAAGCTGGATAACTGTAGCTGCTGGGAGCGCAGGAATTGCTTGGTCTTGCTACTCTGCTGCTGCTGCTGCGGCTGCGGCGGCTGCGGCGGCTGCTGCTGCTGCTGCTGATGCTGGTGATGATGATGATGCTGCTCCTGCCTTGTTATTGAACTGGAGCTCGGCTCATCGCCACATATTAGCTCGTAGCCAAAGTCTCGTAGCTTCTGGCCCTCTCTTCCTCTCGTTCGCTTAATACTCTCGTCATCCGGTTTGAAGCTAATCTCGTAGTCCGGCGTTTTGGGCAGACTCACGCTCTGGATTTTAGGCAGCTTCTCCAGGGGCTTTGCCACACTGCTGCTGCTCATGGCACTTTGCTGGCTCGCCGTCGACTCTGTCCGCGCATGCTTGTGCTTCTCGACGCCGAGATGAACACGGTTATTGTACATTTCCTGGGCCTCCTCCTCTTGTTTGCGTAGCATCAGGGCCTTGAGCGTCACAAAACCCTGAATATTGTGGCCATGGTCCAGCGTAGTGCCAACGCTCATCTTCGGCAGCAGGGTTTTTGAAGTTTGAAAATCGAACTCAACCAAATTCGGATTGGAGGCGTGCAGGAAGTTGTACGGAACCTTCTTCAAACTTGACTTGCTGCTGGGACTCTGACTCGGGCTTTCCTCGGAGCTCTGGTGTTGCAGCGAAGTAGGCGTGGCTGCGGTGGGAGTCGGCGCCGGTGACGTTGGCGGTCCCAGAATCGAAGCCGATACTGAAACGGCAGATTCTGTACAGCTAACCACTGAGCTTCGACTGGAGCTGCGCGACAGCTTGGGTGCGGTTACCAAGGGTCCGATTTGTGTGGGCGGCATGGCGGGGTCGTGGTAGCCCGGTGTATTGGCCCCTATCTGAATGCCGAAACTGCCGCCAGGTACCTTCCTGTAGCTTCGATACTGCTCTGTTGGCACTGGGATATCACTCGATGGCTTCGCAGCACTGCTCTTGCCCATCTTGCCCCTGGTGAACTTCCGAATAGAGTCCAGATATCCACGCTCATGTTTAATGGGCCCGGCCGACGGCGGTGTTCCGCAAGGTAGCACCAGCGAGGATGCAGACATCGCCTCTTTATTGCCCTGCGGCGAGGGCGTGCTCAGGTTATTGGCCACCAGGGCGTCGCACTCCTCACCAGAGCTGTCGTTCTCCGAATACAGATCCTTGGCATCTTCCGCTTCCCGCGACGCCGAGCATTGTGGCACTTTGAAGGAGGCCTGGCGCAGAAAGTCCACCCACTGATTGAGGGCGTTCAGAGACTCAGCCGCAAAGTAAAAGCTCTTGGCCGTGTGGTATACCTTAAAGGCGTGTGGCTTCGAGTGCACCTCCTTAGCCAGCGATACCGTGAAGCCGGGCAGGAAGATCACCAGGCTCGCGCTGGCGCTCTCCTTACTGCGGAAACCATACAGAATCGTGTCCAACATCACAAAATATATCCTTGCCCAGTAAGTGACGCCGCGATGGTTTTTCTTTCGCCTATATAGGTGCCCCTGGATGTCGCCAGTGCCGAGGAGCTTCAGGTTCGTGTTCCGCCGCTTCGCCATCAGACTGTGCTTTTTCTTGAGAGTCAAGGTGCGGGACTTACTCGGAGTATGTAGCTCGCTGACCTCTGACGGAGATTCCACGGGTGTTGTCGGCACTGGCACATGCACTGGCACAGGAATGGATATACTCGTGACACTACTAGCTGGCTGCATGCTAGCGGGCTTTGGCGGCGGCGGTGGCACCACTGGCGGCGTCTTCTCTCGCTGCTTACGCGGGCGCGGCGGCGGCGCTGGTGGGGTGACCAGCAGGAACTCCTTGCGCGGCTCAATTGCTGGCGGCGTGTCCGATTCTTCACCAGAATTGTCATAGGCAGGCGTACTGTGGCTCTTATCCAAACGCCCACGACATCTCTGCTGCTGCAGCAAGAGCGGCGTGTTAATGGCCTCCGCCAGGGGCAGTTCCTGACCCCGTGTTGCCTGATTGATTGCGTCTAGTAGGTCTTCGGCATTCTCCGTCTTGCAGTTGCGCAGTGTCTCCAGAGCATCCTCGTCGCCCTCATCAGCAAATGGTATCGGCTCAAAAGTTTCCAGAATTGTGTTCTCCACATTGCAGGTAAACATCTCATTCTTTACGACATAATCCTCCACTTTCATGTTGGCATCGAAGCGCACTACCTTGCTAACACCGGGCTTGTAGCGCTCCTCGAGGAACTCGCGCTGCGACTCCTCCGTCAGCTGCTTCAGCTTTCTCACTTCGTGAAACATCCGCTTGTCGCCAGCTATCCCAATGCAGGTGGTGGGCCTCGGCGCTATCTCCAGCCCATACCCAAACGATATCGATTTTTCTCTAATGCTCGGCGAACCGGGATCGCAGGCCGCCGAGGAGCCAACGCCCGGTTTTCGTTCGTGCCATGACGGTACGACAAGATCCGAGTGCTTCAAGCCGAGGAACTCATATCCGCAGATAGTGTTGCGACGCTGGAGCAGGGCTCTGGGCTTGGGGTAATACAAACGGATCTCTCGAGCTGCCGACTTTAGATCGGTGGGCGTGGGAATGTCACTGCAGCTTGAATCTGAATCGGAGGCTGAGGAAACAGCCGTCGGGTTGACCTTAACCAAATCCTCTCCGCTCTTTTCGCTACTCATCGACTTGCCCAGTCCTGAGTCTGGTACTGTGTTTTCGATTCCAACTCCCGTTGCCTCTCGATCTGTATCCAGGGTGAGGAAGGCGGACCTGGGGCTCGGCATCTGTTCCGCCCAGCGACTGGTCATGTTGCGCTTTTTGCTAGGCAGCCGATACGGCTGCATATAGATTTGGCCGAACATCTTGGTGTGCTTGGGCCGTTTCTTTACCGTAAGCACCACATCGGGCAAAGCCTCGCGCAAATGCTCCAGCACAGTGCGATGCTGCCAACCGACCACAGTCTGGTAGTTAATCTGGACAATCTCATCGCCGTCCTCGATCTTCCCAGAGTTGTGGGCCGGGGAGTTGGTTTTGATGTCGGTGACGCGATGGATGCCATTGTAGCTGGACTCAATGTTGAAGCCCAGCTCGGACTCACGCTTCTTCAGCGTCACGAGGTTAAGGGAGGCGGGCTGCAGCACCATCGGATCGGATATGTCCTGAATGATGAAATTACCTAGTTTCTCTAGCTTCTCCGCCAAGTGCCGGATGTCGTGTACCGGCTTTACGGCAAACCGATCGCGGTGCGCTATGGTGGCCAGCTCCAAGCCACACTTCAGCACGTTGCCACAATACTCGCGGTACATCTCCTGCTTGCGGAAGGGCGTCCGTTCCAAGCTGCCCACCAGAGGTTTCAAAGTGGCTATCGTCCGCGTAATGTCATGCAGTATCCGGGTATCGATCTTTGTGCTATCCGCATGGTTCTTGGCCAGCTCGCGATGCAAATTACGCGCGGCCGTCGCCACATGCAACGCCATGAACTGCAGATTGTCGTTCTTTAGGTGATAGTGCTGCAAAATTACGTTAGGGTTAGATTCAATTATCTCAGGATTACTAGGCACCAAATTCGAATAACTCACGAAATTCCGCAGATTTTCCACCGCCTCCAGCACAATTTCCTGGTGGCCGATGCGTAGCATTCCCAGATTCTCCAGCTCATACGGCCGTATGTTGAGCAGCGCCCGTCCGCCGATCTCCTGCTTGGCGAACTCGTACAAATAACCCTTCATGGACTCATCCAGACCTACAGCAGACGGGGAAAATCAAAAATAAATTAAAGGTAAAAGCGGAAATCTGCAGGAAAAAGCAGAATTTCCTGTTGCTGCAGCGCTGCCCTTTGTTGTTGCTGCTGCTTTTGGGGCAGTGGCTCTGCCAGGGCCACCACAGATGCATTTTTTCGTGTGTCCGTTTTCCTTGACCTCGCTCGCTCGGCCCTCTCCAAACTTACCCCTTATCCAGTCCGTCACCTGGTCCGGCGTCCACTCGGCGATGTTGATGTATGCCATCCTGCTGCTGATCCCCGCACGGCATCAATGCATCTAAGGCATTATTATTAAATTATGATAAATAAAAAAAACAAATATATATATGCGTCGGTGTGCCCGCCGCAATTTTTTTGATTAGGGCATAACGCATAGACAGAATGACCAGAAATGCAACACGATAGTGCTGCCAGATCAACGGATCTCAAGACTTGAGTTTTTCTTAATTTTCTCCATTTTCCAACCTTTCTAAGTAGCCTATTTCCGAAAACAAAACCTCAAAATATTGTAGCGACCTCATAAGAAAAATTCCTCAATTCAAGGCCACATCGCGTAAATTTTAAATTATACCCGCTGTCACGGAATCCTCGAAGTGTGACCAGTCCTAAATACACAAATTGTCTAGTCACTTTTTTAAATGTCCGTCAAATTAGCGTCGATTAGTTAGCGTCGAAATGGAACGGTGGGAAAATGGAACACGGGAAAATATTTTAATTTTAATTTATTTCGCAAATAAGGCACTAATTTGAACAAAATAAAATTTATAAATGCTTAAAAATGAATTTCCTAATGTTTTTTACTGGGTTTGAGGGTATTTGACCCTTGGGACACTTAAAAAAAAGCCTTTGAAAAATCGAATTTTCACAATTTTCTTGATATCTCGGCTCACAGAACGCGTGCCGCAATACCTGATATGCCAGGATAAAGGATATTTATTGTAGTTTTACTATGCAAAATTTCATTATTGTTTGACCGTCAGTTTTTTAGAAAATCGCATAACAGTGCACCAACCTCGGGGTCAGCCCCATACAAAATAGGACAGCAAAAATTATAATCCTTATAACTTCAGTTTCAGAACGCGTGCCAATATGCACGGTATATGGACTTATAAAGGGGAAAATAAAGAATATTTGGTGAAAATTTCATATGATTTTGACCGCCAGTTTTTGGGAAAATCGCATTGCAGTGGGTGGTGTCTGTGGGCTGATAACAGAGGCGCGAAGTATGAAAATGGAACCACCTGTGAACCAGCTGAGAACCAGTTGCTGAATCAAACAGTGGAACCATGGATAAAAAATACTAAATTTGAAAACACTAAAAATTTAATGAATTAAATATTCACTAAAATGATAGACCCACGAACGACATGGCCATTCGAAGCATTTTGGTAGGTGTTTCATCTAAATCCACCCAGTCGCTTAGGAAAAATTAGCTATTTGAGTTATTGTGGTATATACCACGGCGGAAAGACTGCGCAACAACAAGTAAATTCGACGCTAACTTTCCAAAAATTTTTTCGACCCTTAAATGAACGCGTGCCAATATGCACGGTATCTCAAATGATAGAGAATAATTTATTCTAATTTCGAATTAAATCTTAATGCGATCTGACCGTCAGATTTTGAGAAATTCCCTTTCTCCTCTATGATGACTTTATTAACTAACACTGGCTACATATTGACCCTAACGCCACATGACGTGCAATGTACGATATGCAGGTCGTGAATTCGACGCTAACTTTCCAACAACTTTTACGACCCTTAAATGAACGCGTGCCAATATGCACGGTATATCATTCGAAAGGGAAAATTATTCTCTAATTTCGAATTAAATCTTAATGCGATTTGACCGTCAGATTTTGAGAAATTCCCTTGTTTCTCTGGCATAACCTCAAAACGTGCATCGTATCGATAGGAGCGCCACACAGCCCTATCGATGAAAGTAGCCCGCCAGAGCAAAATCACATTTGCAAATTAAACGATTGTATAGAATATGGATGCCCCAGTTTAGATACCGCCAATCCAAGCATTTTGGTGGGTGTTTCATTTAAATCCGTTCAGGCATTCCGGAGAAATTGGCTGTTTCTCGCTTTTTCAATTCTTATTGTCTATACCAAGGCGATATGACTATGCACCCCTGGTACGATATGCAGGTCGTGAATTCGACGCTAACTTTCCAACAACTTTTACGACCCTTAAATGAACGCGTGCCAATATGCACGGTATATCATTCGAAAGGGAAAATTATTCTCTAATTTCGAATTAAATCTTAATGCGATTTGACCGTCAGATTTTGAGAAATTCCCTTGTTTCTCTGGCATAACCTCAAAACGTGCATCGTATCGATAGGAGCGCCACACACGCCCTATCGATGAAAGTAGCCCGCCAGAGCAAAATCACATTTGCAAATTAAACGATTGTATAGAATATGGATGCCCCAGTTTAGATACCGCCAATCCAAGCATTTTGGTGGGTGTTTCATTTAAATCCGTTCAGGCATTCCGGAGAAATTGGCTGTTTCTCGCTTTTTCAATTCTTATTGTCTATACCAAGGCGCCTCCCACGCTTTATCGATATTCGGCATTGATCGACAGTTTGGCAGCTCTAAATAATCGGGAATCCCTTCATTGAAGAAAAAACGATCGAGGTAAGTTGTTGCATCCGTGTGTATATATTTTAATTTATTATTATATTATATTTTATCTATTTTATTTAGATGGTGTTTCATAATATTAATATTAATTATAATGGAGAACGCGGATCTCACAGAGGTCCGCGCGGTGGTGTCCGCGGTGGTCACCGCGGTGGTCCCCGTGGTGGTCTCCGCGGTGGCTGGCGTGCCGGTCCCCAAGGTGGAGCGGGGCCAGGAGCTATTTCGCTCAACCGCCACCAGCGGGTGGCACTCGCCCGCAGGGTGGCGGGAAATGTGCCTGCTGCCCAACAAAGGCAGGTTCGAGGGTGGGTCATGGAGGCCCTCCGTCCAGCCCAGCAGCAACAACAGCAGCAGCAACAACAGCAGCAGCAACAACAGCAGCAGGAACAACAGCAGCAGCAACAGCAGCAACAAGCAGCACCTGGGATGCAACAACTTACCTCGATCGTTTTTTCTTCAATGAAGGGATTCCCGATTATTTAGAGCTGCCAAACTGTCGATCAATGCCGAATATCGATAAAGCGTGGGAGGCGCCTTGGTATAGACAATAAGAATTGAAAAAGTGAGAAACAGCAAATTTCTCCGGAATGCCTGAACGGATTTAAATGAAACGCCCACCAAAATGCTTGGATTGGCGGTATCTTTACTGGGGCATCCATATTCTATACAATCGTTTAATTTGCAAATGTGATTTTGCTCTGGCGGGCTACTTTCATCGATAGGGCGTGTGTGGCGCTCCTATCGATACGATGCACGTTTTGAGGTTATGCCAGAGAAACAAGGGAATTTCTCAAAATCTGACGGTCAAATCGCATTAAGATTTAATTCGAAATTAGAGAATAATTTTCCCTTTCGAATGATATACCGTGCATATTGGCACGCGTTCATTTAAGGGTCGTAAAAATTGTTGGAAAGTTAGCGTCGAATTCACGACCTGCATATCGTACCAGGGGTGCATAGTCATATCGCCTTGGTATAGACAATAAGAATTGAAAAAGTGAGAAACAGCAAATTTCTCCGGAATGCCTGAACGGATTTAAATGAAACGCCCACCAAAATGCTTGGATTGGCGGTATCTTTACTGGGGCATCCATATTCTATACAATCGTTTAATTTGCAAATGTGATTTTGCTCTGGCGGGTTACTTTCATCGATAGGGCGTGTGGCGCTCCTATCGATACGATGCACGTTTTGAGGTTATGCCAGAGAAACAAGGGAATTTCTCAAAATCTGACGGTCAAATCGCATTAAGATTTAATTCGAAATTAGAGAATAATTTTCCCTTTCGAATGATATACCGTGCATATTGGCACGCGTTCATTTAAGGGTCGTAAAAATTGTTGGAAAGTTAGCGTCGAATTCACGACCTGCATATCGTACATTGCACGTCATGTGGCGTTAGGGTCAATATGTAGCCAGTGTTAGTTAATAAAGTCATCATAGAGGAGAAAGGGAATTTCTCAAAATCTGACGGTCAGATCGCATTAAGATTTAATTCGAAATTAGAATAAATTATTCTCTATCATTTGAGATACCGTGCATATTGGCACGCGTTCATTTAAGGGTCGAAAAATTTTTGGAAAGTTAGCGTCGAATTTACTTGTTGTTGCGCAGTCTTTCCGCCGTGGTATATACCACAATAACTCAAATAGCTAATTTTTCCTAAGCGACTGGATGGATTTAGATGAAACACCTACCAAAATGCTTCGAATGGCCATGTCGTTCGTGGGTCTATCATTTTAGTGAATATTTAATTCATTAAATTTTTAGTGTTTTCAAATTTAGTATTTTTTAGCCATGGTTCCACTGTTTGATTCAGCAACTGGTTCTCAGCTGGTTCACAGGTGGTTCCATTTTCATACTTCGCGCCTCTGTTATCAGCCCACAGACACCACCCACTGCAATGCGATTTTCCCAAAACTGGCGGTCAAAATCATATGAAATTTTCACCAAATATTCTTTATTTTCCCCTTTATAAGCCCATATACCGTGCATATTGGCACGCGTTCTGAAACTGAAGTTATAAGGATTATAATTTTTGCTGTCCTATTTTGTATGGGGCTGACCCCGAGGTTGGTGCACTGTTATGCGATTTTCTTAAAAACTGACGGTCAAACAATAATGAAATTTTGCAGAGTAAAACTACAATAAATATCCTTTATCCTGGCATATCCGGTATTGCGGCACGCGTTCTGTGAGCCGAGATATGAAGAAAATTGTGAAAATTCGATTTTTCAAACGCTTTTTTTTAAGTGTCCCAAGGGTCAAATACCCTCAAACCCAGTAAAAAACATTAGGGAATTCATTTTTAAGCATTTATAAATTTTATTTTGTTCAAATTAGTGCCTTATTTGCGAAATAAATTAAAATTAAAATATTTTTCCGTGTTCCATTTTCCCACCGTTCCATTTCGACGCTAACTAATCGACGCTAATTTGACGGACATCTTTTTTAAGGCGTTATGGTATAATTAATGAAAACTACTTGGGGCATACATGTTCCAATCAAACAGCTGAGCGGAGAATCAAATTAATTTGGCCCCAAAAACACTTCAATAAATGCCATGACAGCATCAAATGGGGATAGATAATAGATATTTGACCCACCAGCTCGATTGCCCTCCCCCAGCCAGCCCTCACGCCCGCTGTAAAGGCCTGGAAACTCGTGAAGCAGCATGTATATATGTACGGCCCGGGCATCGTCCGCGCACGTTTTTCGACGACGAACAGATTTCAGTCACTTGCTGGGAGAGGGAGAGGCACGACGAAGTTAATCACCGCGTGTTTTTCTAATCGCTGCAACTGGCTGCACCACAATTCGCTAACCAAAATGTCTGTGACCCAGACGAAGCAAATCAAATTCTATAACCCATCGAGTTCCGCGAGCTCCGACAGGTAACGAACGACATTTTAATGCTGCGTAAGGTGTGAAAATCAAACAGAAGTCATTAGAGTGTGATACACACACCAATACGCGCGCAATGGCACACATACCGCCACATGTGCTCCAATCCAAGCCATTCATCATCATCCATCGCGGATCCTAAACACGCAATAAAAATAAATGCTAGGAAAACGGCATAGGTTTACGCGCACACATACCGTCAAACAAAACGTTTGTTAAATTCAAATTCAATACTTGCCGGTTGCAGCTGAAAAGAGAAAGGAAGAAGTGGAGAGACCGATAGAGAGAGTGCGAGCGAGGCAAACCGCTTTAGAGAACAGTTACAAACTAGAGATGCGCGCGCGAGCAATGTTTTATCCAATCCCGCTAAATTAAAAACTTACCATTTAAATTAAATAAAATATAAAAGTTTTAAAATATTTATTTTATTTATATTTCATTGCTTTTCGTTGCAATTATGTTTTAATTAAATGTGTGAATCAATTATATATTTATCCAAATACAACATGAGAAAAGGGCCTAGTACTTCAGACAATTTCGCCATGGACATCCGGGTCATTTCCTACCTTATTTACCTGACTTGAAGTGGACCAGGTAGAATTCGTGACACGAATAAACACGCCTCACGAGCGCACCTTTATTACAAACGCAGCGGCAATAACAAAAACAGCGAAACGGCGGCAGAGGCAGCGGCAGAAGCAGCGCAGCTTTTTAACCTTAGCTGCCTTCGCACTTTTTTGTCATTCAATCGTTGCCCAAACGCTGCTCACCTCACACCGCCACGCCTCCACCTCCACCGCCGCCTTCGCTACTCGCATTTTATTAGTTATCGAATAAATATTGGCCGCAACGCAAAAGGCAAAAAGATACGCGGTGCTGCGAATAAAAGCTTTAAATCACATGTGATCCGCGCCGGCCCATGTGCAAGCGATTCTTGTGAGCGTGTCGTGTGCGAGTGTATGTGGAAGTGAGTGACTGACCCATTTTGGCATCGCCGGCACCGCGCGAGACCTGCTACGTTCTGTTCTCACGCCCACGCCACGCCGCACCGCCGCCGCACTGAATCCACTCGCGCCTGGCAGACGCTTCTAAAATGAGCAGCATCACGTTTTTGTGCAGCAAGTCGAGCCACAACCACAATAGCGATGTCCAAAAGGGGAAGCACGCGTCATCGGGTTTTGCATCGGGGCCCGCCGGTCTACTAACCATCGCTACCCACCAACAGCAACAACAACCACAGCTGAAGTCAAAGGTTAAGGCTACGGCAGCAGCAGCCAAAACCAATGGTCACATGTAATTCATTGCATTTTTTTCATTATTTAGTGTAAATCCAATCGAAACCATATTCATTTGTGCATGATGTGAGTGTTTGCGTGTTTGCAGTGTTTTTTTTTTATTTATTGTTTTTGCTGTTGTCATTTACCGCCATTCTAATTGTTTTGCTGTTGCGCTTCCCAACAGACAAAAACTTCGCTTAAAATATTATAAACGATAGTTTTGCGGATATCAGGCGGACAAAACGTCCGATTCCAGACTCAAAAACGATAATAAAGTTAATCACCTGTCAGGGGTTTTGTGGCAGCAAAAGCTATCATTTACGGAACCCGAAAAAGATTGAGTTTACGGACCTTTTACGATATTGTTACGTTTTCGGCACTTTTACGTGGGACCCTAAAAGTTCGCTTTTTGTCCGTTTTAGAGTCCGTTTTTGAGCATTCATCGAACGTAATGCGGAAACTCCGATTCTTTGTCCGTATTTAATATCTTTAGCGGACATTTTTCGGATCCATCCGCACTACGTCCGCTTTTGGTCTGCTGGGTTGTTTGTCCAGTACTCATGTGTGTGAGTATATGTATATGTCTGTCTCTGTCTCCGCTTCCAGTGTTTAATTAACGCTCTTCGTCTTTGTGTGAACATTGTTTATCGAGTTGTGTCTGCGGTGCGGCAAATAACAACAAATAATGAAAAGACGATAGCGTCAGCAAGTGCGCTCTCAATTCTCCAATTTTGAAACATGGCCGTGCGATAAAGCCACGTCTATCGGCTTGGGTTTCGTCAGCCGGCTCTGTTCACCGCCAATGCTATCCTCCCAAAACTCCAGGCACCATGCCTGGTCTCCTTGTTCCTCCTTCTTTGCCTGGATAACCTGTTGGTTGCAGAGAGCGCTGCTCACGTGGCAGATGCTGCTGATGTTACTCTCTCCCTGACGCGCCTTCCGCTCTCGTTACTGTGCAAAAACTATAAATATGTTGAGGAATCTGCCTCACCAGAATTGGCTCTGTTTTTGTTGTTTTTCGCAGAACAGTAAATAAAGAACAGAAGATATGCAGTGTGAGAAGAGAGTGCAACGAACTCGCCTACGCCGCATCTAAAAGATGAGTCGTCTGATGACTAAATCTGCATGTATCAGTTGAATGGCCAAATACGGCCGGAAACTCTTTCTGGTTACTCCGCAAACGTTGTCTCGCCTCGGCGGGGTCACGTCAGCATTCTGCAGTACACATGGCGGAAATAATCTTGCCATACATGCATACATAAGTATGAATGTATGTGTGTGGAAGTGCTCTACATTCAAACTAGAAAACTAATTAAAAGGTTTTATACACAAAAACGAATTAAAGGAAAGAAAGAAATCCCTGTGTAAATACGAAATACGTAACATGCCCTGGTCACAATTACATATATTTTTATGTTAAAAAAATGAGCACCATTACATGAGATAAAACTGGTCCGCCCTAATTTTCACATGTGCTTTCTCAAATTTTCTAATTTCACAATATTAAATAAATTCATGAAACTCGTCATCTCAAATGGCAAACTGCAACTTTAAGCAATAGTTTCTACACAGACCTAAATTTTAAAGCCACTCGCCTTAAGGAATGGTCATAGCATTATCTGTCCCTATTTGAAGTCATAAAACAATTAACTCTTAATATACGCAACGTTATCTTCTATTACATTAAATTAAAAGATTAGAGTAAGATTGCTGTTTATAGAATCTATTGAACAGCAGATTAGTTCTGTGTTTGCGTGGGTGCACAGAAAGGGGCTTTAAGTGGAGTAGGTCAGTGAGTATACTGCATCCTTGAACTCGGGAAAAGCACAGCTTTAAGCTTTTTCATTCCCTGTTGATGATTCGCGTTGACTAACACGATAGGAAGGAAATCCGTAGTTTATATTTTTGTGGCCATGTTTATTTTTGAAATTATTGTGAAAATAATCAGTGGTTGTGGTGATAAACGCTATCTCGTGGCTAATCGATTCGGAATACTTATGTAGCTTATGTATAAACCTAACGTCATCGTTATTTGGTGGGGGAGTATCTTAGTGTAGAAAAAGTGCGCCGCCGACTGTATCTCTGCCGCTAATTGCCAACTAATCCTTGGACTGATTTACTATTTGCAGCGATGACCGGTCAGATGTCACCGAACAGCTTTATGTGGATCCCTACGCTGATCTGGGAAATGGCTTGGCCGGGGATCTCAACTGCTGCCCGGCATCGCCCACCACAGTGCCTGCCAAAGCGTCGTTGGAGTCGCCGTTGAAACGCTCTGGCCGGAGACAGCGAACCACGTCGATTGGCAACCAGACCACCACCGCGAATCCGTCCGAATGCATTATTCGCGCCAATAATCGTACGATCTACACGGCCGGACGTCCGCCGTGGTACAATTGTGCCGGCCAGCAGGTCGAGCCCTTTGTCATAGGTAAGATAAAAGCGTCCTTCAAAGCAATGCAATCTCTAACATATTGGTTCTCTTTTCAGGAATCTGCGGAGGCAGTGCGTCTGGCAAGACCACAGTGGCAGAAAAAATTATCGAGAGCCTGGATGTGCCCTGGGTAACACTGCTCTCCATGGACTGTTTCTACAAGGTGGAATCACACCCAAGATTAACAAAAATTCCCAACTCATTCGCCTTTAACTCCTGAGATTCTGTAGGTCCTCAATGAAAAGCAACATGAACAGGCCCTTATCAATGAATACAACTTCGATCATCCGGATGCCTTTGACATTGCGCTGCTTCTAGATGTGCTCACCAAGCTTAAGGAAGGTCGCAAAGTCGAGGTTCCCGTTTACAATTTCGTAACACACGGACGCGAGAGCCAGACGAAAACAATGTACGGTGCGAATGTGATCATCTTTGAGGGCATCCTCACATTCCACAGTCCCGAGGTGCTTAAGCTGTTGGACATGAAAATCTTTGTGGACACAGATCCGGATATCCGTTTGGCTAGAAGGTTAAAAAGGTAACTAATGCTGGATTTAGTGTGCTCGCAATTGGATTTTTAACATGCATTATTCTTCTCAGGGACATCTCACAACGCGGTCGCGACCTCAGGGGCGTTCTAAAGCAATACCTGAATATGGTGAAGCCATCATATGCTAATTACATAGCTCCTACTATGGCCCATGCTGATATCATTGTACCACGCGGAGGAGAGAACAAAGTGGCCATCCATCTCATTGTCCAGCACGTGCACACACAGCTCCAGTTGGTAAGGGACCCTGGAACTAATTCTTTGAGCCTATTTGATGTTTCCCCCCCCCTTTCTTTAGCGTGGATTCAAGCTGCGCGAAACGCTGGCCAATTCCTACAAGGACCAGCCCATGCCACATTCTCTTCACTTGTTGCATCCCACTCCACAGATCAAGGGACTGCACACATTTATCCGCTGTCGGAATACGTCCCGCGATGAGTTTATCTTCTACTCGAAGCGTCTGATCCGGTTGGTCATCGAGTATGCCCTGAGTCTATTTCCATTCAAGGCGACTACTGTGGAGACGCCCCAAGGAGTCCATTATGAGGGCAAGCGAATGGAGTCGCGCAAGATATGTGGAGTTTCCATTCTCCGGGCTGGCGAAACTATGGAGCAGGCCGTGTGTGACGTTTGCAAGGACATACGTATTGGCAAGATCCTTATCCAGACCAATCTTAAAACCGGTGAGCCGGAGCTCTATTACTTGAGGCTGCCCAAAGACATAAAAGACTACAAGGTGATACTAATGGATGCCACCGTGGCCACCGGAGCCGCAGCAATGATGGCCATACGGGTGTTGCTTGATCACGATGTGCCCGAGGAGAACATCATCTTGGCCTCACTGCTGATGGCAGAGATCGGTGTGCACTCCATTGCCTATGCCTTTCCTAAGGTAAGACTGGAATATCGTCAGTTTTAGGGACAATCCTTCAAAGTATTTTTCTTTTTGTTTAGGTTAAAATTGTTACTTCCGCTCTGGATCCGGAGATTAATAGTAAGTTTTATGTTATACCCGGCATTGGTAACTTTGGCGATCGCTACTTCGGTACGGAACCCTCAGACGAGTACTGAGGAAAACGTAACCAAACATTTACGTCACTGGAAGCAACATGTTTCTCTAGGTTAAGTTAAAAGCGTTACTTAAATTATGAATTCGGAACAAAATAGTGTTTTATTGGGTTTACTATAGGAAGCGCATGAGCAGCTGGAAGAGAAACGCAATGCTGCCAACCACCAGGGCAATGCCCATATATCGCTGTATCAGCCGATCTCTGCTTCTCACTTGAGTTACTACCGGCGCCGCCTCCTCCTTCTTATTTGCACACCTCGTCCAAGACCGTTCGTCGTCGAGAATCTCGCCCACCATACTGAACTTGCTGACGCTGGTGATGCGGACATGGACACGAGTGCCCAGGAGATTTTCCCGCATCGGCAGCAACACCTGTTCGTAGCTCTTATTGTGTCCCACATAGTGAAGCTTGTCGTGGGAAACTTCTGTGACCAGCACTGTATATATCTCACCTACCCGATCAGCATATGGTTCGTAGGTATAGAAGAGATCCGTGAGGCGCTTGGTTCGCTTTTTCACCAGATTCGCGGGTATGCGGTCCATCTTAGCAGCTGGTGTGCCGGGTCGAGGAAAGAACTGGTTGATGAAAAGGCTGGGAAAGCGGTACTTGGCGCACAAGGTCATCGTCTCCTCGAAGTCCGCCTCGGTTTCGGTGGGAAAGCCGCAGATTATGTCTGTAGCTATAGTAACGCCGGGAACTCGTTCCCTTAGGAAATCCACCACGTGTTCGAACTCTTGGCGACAGTACTCCCGCTTCATCTCACCAAGCACCGAATCACTGCCACTCTGATGAATTAAAAGGAAATTAAAGACTATGCATAGATTGACATATGTATATTGTGTAACACCTACCTGCACGGGAACATGCAAAAAGGCGTAGACTCTCGGGTGCTGCAGCACCTTGGCCACCTCTTCTAGGTGCTCCAGGATGTAGGGCGGATTGGTCATGCCCACACGTAACATACAATGTTCGGGGATTACCTCGACCAACTGCCACAATAATTCCGGCAGAGAACTGCCTATATCACGACCATAGGCGCCAGTATCCTCCGATGTCAGCCAGATTTCGCAACAGCCCTCGGCAAAGGATTGACGGGCACGTTCTACAACCTCTTCCGGAGGATAGCTGGCTAGATCGCCGCGAGCGTGCTTCGTCTTGCAGTATGTGCACTGATTCAGACAGCCCGAGTTGATGGATATGATCTCGATCAGCGGATTCTTCCGAACCTTGGGCAGCGAAAGCGGAGCCCCGGCTACGCGGCGGCCATGTACCTTCTTTTTGTTCTGCAGCAGCTGCACACTGTGGCCCTTGAGCGTCTCCTCGACGACCTCCACCACGCGATCGATCTGCTGAACACCAATCACAGAGAGCCCACTGAGGTAGTCCGACTTCGGAGCGCCCTGTGGGACACAGCCGGCGACCACGACATGTTTGCCGTTCCGCATGCCCGACTCAATCTCATTGCGAAATGTGTCCTCCGATGGATTCTTAACTGTGCAGCTGTTGAGAAGCCACAGATCTGCCTCCTCCTTGCCACTCAATTTGTAGCCATAGGCAGCCAGCTGCCCAGCCATGTACTCCGAGTCCGAGTTGTTGTGAGCGCAGCCCCATGTCTTTACGAACACCTTTTGGGTGCCGGGTATCACACTTTCGTGGATTGTGGGCTTTGGTTTGTCCTCCTGTTCCTCCTCTGTTTCAGGTCGGATTTTCGCTCGCCTTTTGGCGCGCACTGTGACGTTCTTCTTATTTTCATAGCGCTCCCGCGGCTTTACATCGTCAGCGGATATCAGATCCTCGATGTCGTCCACATCGTTGCCCGGTAGATCCTGTCCCAGGTGGTACATAATGGCTTCGCGTCCTGGTTTTGGAGAACCATGTGCGCACCGGCCAGCTGTTTACATTCGCTTCGTGCTTCTTCTTTTGTCGAATAGTGCTGTAAAGCGTTGTGTTGGTGGGGATTCGATAGGTTATTTTTATAACGATATGGCTGCAACGAGCAAACAATACCCTGCAATGCTGAGTTGTTCACAATAGTTTGTATTATGTAACCTAATTAAAGACCGTACGGATTTTCTACTGAAAATGTTTGTAAAATTCTTTATATTTGCTTTTCTTCAAAAGGAAACATAAAGACTAATTACACACGCCCTCAAGCGCAAACAGATGGCCACCGCTAATATGCCCGAGCTTTTGCGGCTTTTGCACCCTACTGTGTAGACACACAGTTATCAGCGCGCTATCAGCGGGGAACGTTCCACTCTGCTCCAGACCGCCACAGCAGCCAGTAATAATAATAGCCATGGCTACGATTACGATCAAGTGTAAAGACACAAATCTGGACCCTCTCCCAGTCAAGGTGAGGTTACACACTTATCGAATTAAGGAAATTTTAAACCTATGTCGTCATCCCAACAAACACTGGGCAGATTGGGATAATTGGCGGTTCCGGCCTTGATGATCCCGATATCCTGGAGCATCGTCATGAGCGGGTGGTGGAGACCCCGTTCGGCGAACCCTCGGATGCCCTGATAGAGGGCGAAATCAATGGGGTGCAGTGCGTCCTCCTCGCCCGACATGGACGCAAGCATGACATTATGCCCTCCAACGTTAACTACCGCGCCAATATCTGGGCCCTGCGCGAAGTGGGCTGCACCCACTTAATCGTGTCGACGGCCTGCGGCTCCCTGCGCGAGGAAATCAAGCCGGGTAACCTGGTGATTCCTCACGACTTCATAGATCGCACCACTAAACGCCTGCAGACCTTCTACGATGGCAGCAATCAAAGTACACGTGGCGTATGCCATCTGCCCATGTTTCCGGCATTCAGTGAACGCACTCGTAACGTTCTGATTGAAGCTGCGAAGGAGCTGGATATACCCACCCACGAAAAGGCGACCATTGTGACGATTGAGGGTCCGCGATTCTCATCCCGTTCCGAGAGCCACATGTTCCGTTTGTGGGGCGGTGATCTGATCAACATGACCACGTGCCCGGAGGTGGTGCTGGCCAAGGAGGCGGGACTGCTCTATGGTTCGGTGGCCATTGCCACGGACTATGACTGCTGGCGCATGGGATGCGAAGGTGTCAATGTCCAGGATGTCCTGAGAACCTTTGCCGAGAACGTGATAAAAGTTAAAAAGATCCTGGTCAATGCGGTGGGACGCATAGCCAAGGAAGACTGGTCGGAAGACATTCTGAACGCCAAGGTAACTGAGCTATATACATCAGGTCAAGACTTGAGGCTAACAAAGATGTTCTGTTTATAGAAATGCGTCTGCGACAACACCATGTCGGGAGCCATGTGACGTTTTATAAAACTATGCCATGAAATCACACAGGAGACGCTGATGCGCCATAAGCAGCCATGCGTACCATCGCCATTCTACCATCAGTTCCAGGGCAAGCGAATGCCCAAAGTTCACTCCATTTCCATTACGTACGAACTGGAGCCGGAGTACAAAGAAGAGCAGCCAACAAAGGTTCCCTTTAAATGTGAAACTGTAACCTCGGCGTCAGGGTCCTCACAGTAAAAATATAGATATATAATTACGTGTGACTAGACGCTTTTCATTATTTTCTGAACCCAACCTGTTTGGCCAATTCAGTTTGACATTTATAAGTTGACAATTGTATAATTACATAGAGTTTTGCGTCTTTAAAATTAAAATTGGAATTCGAACGCGGCTGCTGCTGCTGGTCTTACGGACACTTGCGCTCCACCTGACTCTTGCCGGCCTCCTCGTACTCCTGTGACGAAATCCACATCTGCTGGAAGGTGCCTATGCTAGCCAGTATGGAGCCGCCGATCCAGGCACCGAATCTTCGCTCGACGCTGCCGTTGGCCGAGATCATTTTCAGTCGCGTATTGGACGGAGCCCGTAGCTGCAGATCGCGATTCAGTCGCTCCGGGAAACCTTGCAGCAGGGTATTGCCACCTGCGGAAAATATTGTAAAAGTATTGGAATTCTTAGCCAAATCGCGAAAGTAAATTCCTTACCAGTTACCACGACTGAGCCGAAGAGGGACAAGCGCACATCGGCATCACACATGCCCACGCTTGTGGACGCCAGTTGGCCGGCTCCTAGCATGGCATTGTCAAACAGACTCTCGGCTATTTTAAACCTTTCGGAACTGAAGTCCTGATGATAGCCGTTGGGGAACTCATAGTGCACCGTTGGAATCTGGGCAGCCACACGCTCGTCGAAAGGGCCCTCTAGCACCTGCAGCACGTTCATTTGGAAGTCCTGCATCATTAGCTGCAGCATGTAGTTCTGCCACGATTGCGTTAGGTTTTCTGGCAGTTTACGTAGTGTAAAGCGAGCATTGTCGCGCTCCTTTACTACATCTTTGGAGGCAATTTTGTACACAGGCGACAGGTCAATGCCTTGCTTCTCCAGATGCTGACGGCACTGCCGAGAGAGGAAATCGCCACCCAGGGGAGACTTGACCACCGCCTGCGACAGAACATAGCCCTCGTGCACGGGCACCGCCGAGGTGTGAGTGGCTCCGCTGTCCACAACCAAAGCCGTGGCCCGTCCGCTGGAGAAAGCGGCCAGCACCGCGTTTTTCACTAGGAAGAAGGCTGGAACGTTGTACTTTTCGAACATTAGCTCCGTGAGCTTCTCCCGGTTGTTGCGCACATTCCAGGAGGCCTCTGAGAAGAGCACGGGGTGGTACTCCGGCTCCGACTGGATGACATTGGCGTAGGCATAATCTACTACTTTCTCGAACAGGTCCCAGTTGTCAATCATGCCGTCCTTCATGTACGTCTGCACCTCCATGTGGGCACGGGGCACATTCACGTAGTTTGTGTCCACATAATACTTGCGCTGATCAGAGTCTGGTAGGAATTTGGATGATTGAGTGAAACTACTGAAATGCTGGTTAAAAAACTCACTGTTTGGCGTCGCATTGTTGTCCGTTTTGGTCTCTGGATCGAGATTGGTCTCTGGCGCCGCTCCAATACCCACAACAGACGGAATCTCAGCCTTCGGCGAATCCTCCTGCGCGTAGCCCACACGAAGGGAATGGTGACCAGGGTCGAAGACCAAAGCTCCTATTTCATCCCCGCCGTACAGCATGGTGCCGCCACTCATCTTGGGGCCGTGTTAATACTCTTCCTAGCTATTTATTCAAGAAGAACCGCAAAAACTAAGCCGTGTATGTATTTTGCGGCTTTTTCACGACGCTTCGCTAGAGATGAGCAAGCTGTCGACTATGATTTCGATAAATGTTTATCAAGATATCGATGATTATTTTTAAGCCAATTAAAGGCAAGTATTTCAACTCTATTGCACAAGCTGGGTTCTTTTAAGGATTTTCGAGTTTTTTGTCCAGATTTTTCTTAAAGTTTGCACCCAACAAAGAGGATATTTTGCGCTGTAATTAAAAAAATTTAGATAGAGAAGAAAAATCATAATGTGTGAAAGCGCCAATAATGTGAGCAATTTAAGTCCAACTAGTTTCAGTGAAAGGAAAGCCCTAATCTATATTGCAAAATAAAAATCTAAGAAAGTAGATATTCCAAAAGAACTCTGGCAGCCATTTAAATAATGTTTTTTTTTATCAAATTGCCCAATAAACTCGTCTGTGTGTTTCGATATATTCTAGCACCAAAATGTTCCAAATTGCTACTTGTTAATATAAAAGGCCTACTTCTAATCTTAATAGTTTTTGTCAGAATTTGATTGTTGTTTGAGAAAAATCATTCAAGAATCTAAAATTCCTCGAAATCTTATTAATTTAAATATAGTGGATGAGCCACAGTTGTTCGGATGGTAGATGGTACCGGAGATCCCAACTGTTTTCTTTCATCCGTGTGAAACAGTTGAGATTTTTCGCAGATGTGAAACTGTGATTCCTACAGAGCTGCATTTCTATCCACCATCGGATAACAGCTGACTGAAAACGGCAAATCATCGAAAACATAAAAAAAATCAGGTGCAGGACTAAAATGAATAGAATTCAAGCTATTTTGGATATTTAACACAAGAAAATCTGCAAATTGCTGCACATTTGGTTGTTACTACATTAAAATGAAATAGATATAAAAGAAATGGAGATTCTCTGTACATTTTTCTCTAATGAAGAAATTTACAAAAATAGTGCGCATGATGATAAAGGTTCACAAAATCTATTCATAATAAAGTAGAAATAGGGGTTTTACATTGAATAGTAGCAATTTGAAACAATTTGCGTGAAGAAAATACTGGAAAACATTTCCACGGCAAAAGGTCAATTTTTCACATAGAAGAACAAGAATTCAGAAATCCACTCAAAAACCATCGCCTAATTATCGGCGATAAACAACAGATGGAGAACAAAATGAGATAATTCGGAAGGACAAAACCTTATGGACCTCTGTTCAACGGATGAAGACAAATATATTTCTGTGCAAAAATAGACATTTTTTGTTCTACATCTAATTACGAGACCCAATATTTAAAGTCTTATTCCTGTTTTGAAGTTTATTAATTTTTTTTCGTTACAAGTTAAGAGAATAAAATATTCATTCAGCTAAAATATGTTATGCTATATGTTTAAGCCTGGTACTAAAGGTACATTTTCTGAAAGCAGCAAAACTCCATATAAAAACTGAGCGAAAAGAGAAAGAAAAAGAACTTTCTGACTCTTCGCTTTTGCGGGTATTATCATAAGATAAATGTTGCGAGCTAAAAAGCGTTGCCAGATAAAAAACTTAACAGCTGTGATTTTGAAGATAAATAAATAAATTGATTTCTTTCGAAAATTTAATGAAAAAAATTAGGAAGTAGGACTATTTTTTTATCGCGAGGATAAAGTCGTGTTACTAAAAAAGGTAAAAGATCTTTTACAAACTTAATTTGGTCGGGGCTAATATATTTCTGGGGCTTTCCTTCTTTTAATTGTTTTCCGTTGTTAATCAGTCAATAAATAAATTGTTCAAATGTATAGTTTACTATTATATAAAATGTTGATATTAAATTTAAGTATTATTTCCAAAAACATTAATCTTGATTTTAACGTTCTTTTCCAACGTTCCAAATCTAACCATTATATATACAAACATATCGACCGCGGTTCACCACTAATACTTCTTTCTTTCCGGTGTGGTTTGTTGAATAGATCGCACGAAATGGTAAGAAATCATTATAATTCTTTGAAATCACGAAATATTAATGATATGTTACAACTCTAAAACACACCCCATTTCTTTCCTTATTAGGCTGCCCATAAATCGTTTAGAATAAAGCAGAAGCTGGCTAAGAAGCTTAAGCAGAACCGCTCCGTTCCGCAATGGGTTCGCCTACGTACAGGAAACACAATCCGGTAAGTAACTTCGTAATCGATTGCAAATGTACAATATTTTAGGTATCAGTGTAATGTTATGTTAACAGTTGGGCTAATTGCTATTTTTTCTTTAATTTCTTAATCAAATCTCATGGCTTAACAGCAATTGAGGATTTTGACTGTGCCGTGATTAGTCTGCTTTTTTTATCTAAACAAATAATGTTTCAGAAATATACATATTCAGTTTAAAATGAATCAATTGTGTTTTTCCGTTATACTTAGTAACTACTGGTGTACTTAAAACACCTAACTTATTTCCTTTTGTTATATATATATATATTGATCTACTGTTTTGGTTATTTTCAGGTACAACGCTAAGCGCCGCCACTGGAGGCGTACCAAGTTGAAGCTGTAAGCTGTTGATTCCAGAAGCTCCACAATTTGTTGGAATGCTGAAGATCTTTTTCAAGAATATAAAATAAATTCGTTTACGATTTCGGATTAAAGTAACTGTTTCATTGTAAGACTGTTTTTTAGTGGGAAAACATTTGTATATACGTAAATAAGCCGATGAGCCGAACCTAATGTAAGTTTCTAAAACTATGGCAAATTATTTGAATCTGGAGCACCGGATTGTGTTTTCAGTATTCGTTATATTGTTAACAAATGCATCATCCCTCTACAACCCATGAAGAACTTAGGTTGGCCCTTGCCAAGGATTTTTGTATTAGCCTTGAGGCAAGATTCCTTTAACCTTTAATTTTCTACTCGGTCTAAACATTGAACAGCATTGCTCTATTCCGTGGGTCAGCCAATATCTCTGCCGAACACGACGTAAACTATAAAAGATCCAATTCTTTTACGAGATTTTCGCCCTCTAAAAACGTAAATTAAAATTTGCCAAAGACTGGTCACCAATTATTAAATACCTCAATCTTGCAATCGGTATCATTACATTAGCCGAACTGAGTCAGACAACTATCGGCTGATCCATTTTCTCAAGCAGTAAAGATGCTTGATAAGCTGATTACACAGACATATTTTGGATATCTTCTCGAATTTTTAAGGTTACTGGAAAGCACCCAGTTTACTTGACCATTTCGTCACATTTTGAATTTAAATTGCCACACTTTCAATACACATTTCAAAATACATCGGCGACAATCCGAAAAGGCAGGAACTTTGCAGTAAAATACTATCCAGTTGGGTCAATTATTACAGACTGTAACGCGTACAATTTATTAATTCTGGATTAAAAACTGTTTATTCTGCGGGAACTTCAATGGTGCCCTCGTTAAGTTCGTCAATAACATCATGAGGGTGCTTTCCGTCAACGGTGCAGCCGACGCTCTGAGCGGTTCCCAGGACTTCCTTGCAAGTTCCCTTCAGTTCACGGGCCATGGACCTGGGCCTCATCACTCGCGCGATAGCCAGGATATCGTCGAAGGCGATGTTTCCACTGTGCTTGACTGCAAAGTAGCAAGATAAAGAATAGATTTTGTGAGATGAAATGGAATTTCTAGCTTGATTTGGTCCTATAATCTACATTTGAATTTCACCCAAACACCGGGAAATACTCACTGTTCTTCTGCTTCTTGCGATCACGTGGGGGTTCTTTCAGAGCCTTGATGATCAAGGATGCAGCCGATGGGACCACGGAAATGGCAGCCTGTCGGTTTTGGATGGTCAGGCAGACGGTGATCTTCAGACCCTTCCAGTCGGAGGTGGCCTTGGCGATGTCATCACCAATTTTCTTGGGAGACTATGGGACAACATACACAATTAGCAAAAATGACAGGTAAACAAACCAAAGTTTTTGCTTACCAGACCGAGGGGACCGATCTTGGGAGCCAGGGACGATGTGGCACCGACTTCTCCACCTACGCAACGCAGGTATACTGTAATGGACAAATTAATTATTATATGTGGCACTTTGTATTCATTTATTTCATGTATGTTTATTTGAGATCAAAATTATTCACATAGGCAGACAAAAACATACCCAATTTAACTTCCGTAGGGTCGAATTTGGGAGGCATTGTGGTATCTCGGCTGAAACAGTCGCTGTAATATAAAGATTACATTAATATTCCCCGATTTTCTCGAAAACATTTTTAGCTCTGTACTGTACCGCAAAAAGACACACAGAAAAAGAAAGAAGAAGCTTATCGATTTCCGGCAAGACTGTATAAAACATTCGTATCGGTAGGAGCTATCGAAGTTAATAGTGTCCAAAATGGAACGTGGAACTGAAACAAAACTTTAGAAATTTATTAAACCGATTCCAATTTCTAACAATTATTGGTTTATTTGATTAATAATTGGTATAATTGATGAATGATTTCATGTAATAATTTATTTAATTCGTAATCATATTAAAAAAAATAGTGTTTCTTACGCGAAAATCTGTGTGACCGTATATTTTTATCGGTTATCACACGAAATATCGTTTGATTGTGTTTTATTAAATATTGGATAATAACATACTTAGCGCACTAGGTGCCGTTCAATTCGAAATGTTCATGTCAATAATTTATGTTGTTGAAAAGGTAACCGTCCCGTCAGTAAATAAAAGTTTAATTTAATTTGTATTTCGATATCATTGGTTAAGCAGTTGGAAAATGTTAAAACGTTCGATCTACCTCAAACAAAAATGTTTATATTTTTCTCCGATTTCATAAATATAAAGCATCACTATTACCTTAATATGCTATGAAAAACCACTTATACATACATATTTTGAAGTAACAGATTTTCCAAGAGCAGCAGCATCACCCTACTATGTTCCCGCCCAGTTATATAGGCTTATGTATGTTCTGATAATGAACACATAAGTACAAATGTATGTATGTACCGCTTACGGTGCCTATCGCCCCGCCGACATAAAAAAAAACATATTATAAGCAGAACAGATAAAATTTTTGGGATTGATGTTGACGTTTAGGTAAAAAATTTATTGGCAAACGTGTATCTTGTTACTTAGTTATTCAAACATGGATGCTTCGGGGTTTCTGTTATATTTATTACAATCGTTGAACCAGATTTAAGATGTAGAGCCAACTAGCCTATAACAGCATCTTTGAATAAATTTGTTTCAGATGTAAATGCAACAGAAATTTACAGCGACACATTATTTGCTTATTTGTCCAGAGCAGTATTGGTCTTAATCGCGATAACACACTCTTCTCCGCACGCCTTGAGAACGGTGCACTGAAAGCATTTAAATAATCAAACTTCAATGTATGCGAAAATAAAAGCGGAAAACAGGGAAACTTACCAGTAAGTCCTTGCCATTATCAAAATCAGCACGTAATTGGTCGCCCAATTCACCGTCTGGAACCTTCAAGTCTTCGCGCAAATCGCCGCCTTCGTTCATCATGGTAAGGAAGCCATCATCACTTATAGCTATCAACTGAAGGTCTTCCCTTTTAACATGGGGAACGTCCATGTTATGAGTAGATGGGCAAATATCTTCATATCTGAAAGGTTGACACAAGAATTAAGCAGTTCTTAGTAAGAAAGATTTATAAGGATGAGCCAAGGTAGCTGACGTGCTGACATTTAATTCTTGCATAAGTAAAACTTAAAGGGAAAGCATCAACTTATTGATTTTCGTTTCATTTCTTTTATAAATTGGTTGATAATTTTAGATTAGATTATTCGAACTGCTTTCGAAAAATTGATAAAATCCACGATTGCACAGCCTGCCTACACCTTCGACGCTTCCTTCGTGTTGCCACCACAGATACTTACTTCTTGTTGGAGAAAATATCGATGCCGACCATGTGAACCTTGGCGTGTCCGTGCTTGCCAGTTTTCGAAGTGGACATCTCGACAATCTTGCATGGACGAGACTTCAGCATGACAAATCCGTTTTTGCGCAATGCCGAGCATTGCATCGGATAAGTCGCCGATGCTCCGGAATCTGCGGTTTCGAAGTGATCGTCTAGGTCTGCCATATCTGCCACGAACACAAGAATTTGAATTAATTATTTTCATGATAAGTATTTGTTAAGAAATTCAGTCGGAAAATTGCAAGTTCACTTTATATACAGAGGCGTTCTTAAGAGTACACATGCGTGTACATACATACAAATATTCGCACATCTGTATGTAAAAACACACGACTGTATGCAAGCCGAAAATGCATACATATGTATTTATTGGCACATATATGCATATACATACAGACATATATATGTATTTAAAATGTCGTATGCCAATGCACACCCAAACACTTTAATGTTCAAACATTTAAATTGGCAAAGTCATCTAGACAGGCACTGAAAAGTTTTGTGTACTGCAGATTTGTATGTATGTATGTAAATACTTTCTTTCACACATATTGAGTGTGTGAATGCGGCCGGAGTTTAATTATACCCAGGCATCAGTTTAAACCACTCAATTACTTTACGTATGCAATAAAACGGATTTTGAACATTTTGAACACATTTTAAGTGAATTTGCAAATTTTTATACCGCAAAAAATGGCAAATTACTAACCTACTTGCACGTTCAGTGTCTGTTCCAACCGAAGATGTAAAATGAAAGAACCCTGCTATCGAATCAAACCCACGTTTTGTTTCCGGTCAAATATAAAAAACCAGGAATGCATCTTAGCTGTCGGCGATTTCGACTCATCGTGCCGTCCATACTTTAGGAATTGTTGGAAATGAAACATAGAAAATGGATTGTCACGTAAAAGAGCAGATCCATATGTTCCTCGTTAAATAATAATAATTTAAATAAAACGCAAATTTTTGTGCTAAATAATGTCTCTGTAATTATAAATAATTTAATATGTTTTTTTTTGCGTGACTTTCAGACTATGTGAATTTATTGCTGATTGACTTTCTTAAAATACACTTCAATTGGAAGAGACGGAATAAAATTATCATTCTCTAAATGAATATTTTTTCTTGTGCTGTGCTGTTTTGACTTAACTTTTATTATTGGCTGCCTTAGCTTTATATTGCCGCTGGAAATTGTCATAATTGCTGATTCCGTGACCAAGGCGGATGCTGTTTTTTCTTCTTGTATTCCATCGGCGCGGGACTTTGCTATAGTGTGGCTAATTTTCGTTGAGTTTCGAACGCTTGGACTTTCGGACACATTTTGTTGTTTTCGACTGTTTCCGTTGGCTCGCCGTTTAAACTTGTTGACCAAGTCGATATTTTCAGTTGATGCGTTTTTTGTTATTTCCGGGGCAACAGTGGAATTGAAGAGTTTTCGCCTTTCAAACATTCTTTTTGGTTTCTTATGTTCCATTTTGGCTTTGTTTGTAGTTGTAGAGTTTCGTAATATCTGAATTGGAGTTTTTTTAGTTGATGATAAAACTCTGACTTTTCTTAATTTTCGATTGGCATTTCTCCTACTGGTCGCGGGTGTCGCGGTTGTAATAGAATCGTTTAATGTAGTGTTACTATCGATAACAGCTGACGTTGTTATGCTTTGAATGATCTTTGGCGTTTCCTTTGTTGTGACAAGGTTTTTCAAATGAAGTTTAAGCAATTTTAGTTTAGTTTCAATACTTGAAGAAAAGTTTTTTGTAGCCTTTAACGATTTTAATCTATGCTTGTATGACTCTGTCGAAACATTTGGAGTTGAATAATTATTTCTTATAGGTTGAACTGTTGTCCAAATTGTTGGTGCTTCAAAAACTTGCATTTCTGTTTTAACTATTGTTGTTGTTGTTGTTGAAGGCGCTGGTGTTGTTGTTGTTGTGGGTATTGTTGGACTAAAGAAATTTGCATTGCTTATGTACTCCGTGTTCATAAATGTTGGTTTTACTGGGAGCCAAGCAGCTTCTGTTGTGGTAACTGTGGTTGGTATGACATGCGTTGTGCGCTGAAAACGCTCTGTAATAAGCTCTTTGGGCATATCGGTTGTGAAAATAGCTGATTTTGGTCGAAATTCGTTGGTGTCTTTGACAGAAGGGTTTCCGGGCTTCGAACGGGGTAGAATGACATCGTCAAGCGTAAAAAATGTATGCGCAACATAATTAAAAAACGGCAGACTAGTTGTTGTGGCTGGCAACTCGCTGACTGGCATACTATGAGCGCTATATTGATCTTTTGCAAAATCTGGAGGAGAGCTTTTAAAGCAATCTTCAGAAGTTCCAGCTGCTGTATTCATTATTCGTTCTGGGCACTTGTTGTTCCAACTTTCGCTGGAAAAGCGTGAATGATTCCACCTATTAGTAACGCCTATAAGCCGCTCGGCAGTAGGCGTTTTAGCCGTTAAGGGTACGAATGGATTTACGTTTACAGGGGTTATATATTCTACAGGGCGGTTGATCGGCCCTGTACTGAATACCATTGGAGGATTCGGATGAGCTGCGACGTAATCCATGGTTGATGTAGGCGTTGTTGATGTGGTTTTAAATCCATGGATATTGTTTAAATCTCTAAAGATGTTTCTAAAAAATCAGAATAATAGATAGCAAACGATCAAATATACATTAATACAGAAATCTACCTTTTCGAATTCGCAAAAGTATCTTGATACTGAACAGGCGAGAGCATTGCATACCGCGGCAACATTTGCATACTGCGCATATAGTTTTTTAGTCTCATTTTTTCAACCAATATTGGAGTCCTTGCATTGTACCAATAGAACTTTCGCAACGCATTTGGGTGTTGCCTATATAAAACAATGGCTGGGTGGTGATCCATAGACCACATCTGTGAATTAAAGAGAGTTTCAGACGCAAAACTTTCGATTTCGTTTTTTGTTTGAAGTATTTACCTGTCGCTTGGGTCGCATATATGTTGAAGATCCGTTTATATTGGCCAATATATAAAAAAGTCCTGAAAGAGAATAGTGTATGGGGTTAATAGCAATGATCACTACGTTCTTGTTTTCCATACCTATAGCCACATAAATGACAATAATTCCGTTTCTCACTTTCCCCAGCATAATGTACAAATACGTTTTACTGCAGACAACTGACGACTACTTGCATTAGTTTCTCATCTAAATTATTTGCAACTTGGTTTGCAGTAGATTCATCCTTGTGTGTACCACGTGAGAGTAGTGATAACTATGCGAAATCATTCACATTCAAGGAGAGTTTTGGTAGAGTTTTATATATCATTTAAAAAAATAATTCGATTTCTTAGACATACTTTTATCTTCAACATCCATTAATATTTTATATTGGAAATTAATGTAGACCTGTGTATACTTAAATACAGTTATTAGTTTCTTATTGTTTTTATGTGAATGATTTGGACTACAGAATAGCTTTCAGATGCTGCAGACAAGCAATAACGATAGCGTGTGTTCCATAGAGCATGAAACTCAACGCTTGGACAGGCTCATCTTCTCTGTTATAATTGTTGCATCTTAACCATCATACATATAATTGCACATATGTACATAAGTGCAAGTTTAAGAAATAAATTTATTCATTTGTTTTATGTAAGTAGTAAAGACTTCGGAGTACCCATCAAAGCCTGGGTATTAAACTAAAGGATGTCTAATTAAACTGAAACTGTTGCGTGCCTAATACTGATTTGTGCATATGTATGCAGTTATAATTGCGTGTTTAAATATTCATGTAAAGGGTATTGCATTATTGATTAAAGCAAAAGCCAGGAAGATGTCGTTGAATGCAGTCAGGGTTTTTTCGGGACTTATAAAATTTTTGATAATAAAGAAAAGGTACAGAAATTTGCCATTTTTTTGAAATGTAAATAAATACGATTTTAGTATATCCATAAATCGAATCTTATTTCAGATTATATTGGATATTTGTGCTTTTTGTATCTGGATGGAGTACTGTTTCAATATTTATTCTTATGAAGAATAGATTTGAAACGGATTCCACAAGCATTGGAGTGACCACTTCTTACAGCCGTTGGACTAATACTTTTCCCTCGATTGGAATATGTCTGTCTAAGAATCGAATCACTGAGGATTTTACAAACGCTGTAAAGAAACGTTTTCCTGGCGAAAAGCCTTCTTACACGTATATAAGAACTTTATATGATTATCTTTTTATAAACCCGAATAACTTGTACCTAAAGGGGGAATATTGTAGGAATTATAATTCCACATGCGGAGTTGATATATTGGCTATGAGAAGAGAGGTAATTGCTTTGACCGACCTGATATATTCTTATTTATATGATTTATTCAACAGTTATTCGCCATGGTATGTACAGATTTCTTTGAGGAAATTTACTTCTCTGAAAAATTTCTCCCAGACTGCGAACAAATATTCAAGTTTCATGAGCTTGAAGTTGGTTATTGCTTTCTGGCTAACAATTTGCTTGACTAGTAAGTCTAAAATAATTTAAGTGCATTTTAAACGTATGTATAATAAAACATTCTTTTTAAAGTAAAAATGTAAATGAAATGCCTTTACGCTACTCTTCGTTGGACGAATATCGGACTCTGCGATTGGTATTACGAGGCGGTCTGGTCTATCGCTATGACGTAAGCACTTAACAAATGAGTTAAAAGATTAATAATTATTGGCCACTTTCTAGTTGTACATCAACAGTCCTGAAGATCTTCCTTATTTTAATGCCGTATCCTATACTGTGACCGGTGAGCCAACGGTAATGTTTATGGAATCTGTTATTCATCATTGTTCTTAAGAAAGTTTTTTAAACATCAAATCCCAACACTTATGATCTGTATTTCTTACCTAAAAAGGTACATAGCTTTAATGCTGAGGAGATTTACAATAACGAAGATGTGATTTTTGAGCCTGTTTCACAAAGGATGTGTAAATTTCCAACTGAAAGCACAATACCTGAAATTTCGTACAGGTTAATCTTTACAGCTCACATTTTACAATATAAATAATATATCCATTTACACAGTTTTAGCATATGTATGTCTAACATTCGAAGTCAAATTGAAATGGAGCTATGCAATTGCACATTATTTAGCCATATTGATCGAAGTTCAAAGAACTATTGCGGTGTTGATGAAATAGCATGTTTGGATGCAGGTAATCATTTATAATTTTTTGTACATCACTGCATGTTTTTGATTCTAGGAAATCTTGCTGGAAAGGTAAAGGACTATGTAGGATTTAATATGGCGTGCTTACCATCCTGCATGGAACAACAGATAACCTTTGTCGGGTAAGGGAAGAACCTCTAATACCTAAAACGTAGATCTCCATTTAATGATTTAATAATTTATAAATAATTCTGCAGATCCCGTGAAAAAACGTACAATGTTTCCGAAAGCTCTAATATTGTTGAAATAGAAATAGCTTCGCCCCCTACGGCCAGGTATTACAGAACAGTCACTCAGACAAAGCTGGATTTAATAGGTTAGAAGTTATCAATTATTTTATTAAATACTATTATTAATATAATATGATAATTTCCCTTTTCTATTATAGTGGCCATCGGAAGTGTAATAGGACTTTTCTTTGGTGCATCCATTCTCAACCTTTTAGAAATTATTTCATTGGTTTTCAAGCAAATTATGAAAATATGCTGTTAGGTTAAAAATTCTCATATGCTATTTACTTACCGAAGACGCTGCTCAGATTTCATATTAAAGGCACACAAGCACATACTTTAAATGTTTATTATGGTACATTCATCCACAATTGAATAAAATGTTGTCCAGCAAAGCGACTTAAATTCTTTTATTTTAAATTGTTCCTGATTTATTTTATCCTTTTTTTAAGATTAGTTATTATTTTCAAATAGATCCAAATGATAGTTTGCAATTTCGTTTTCAATAAAAATATTAACATCGCGAGAATTATCATTTTTACCTTTATGCATAGAAGTGTTTACATTGTGTTTTTTATAACGCAGTCCAACTCTGAAAGTGTTTCTTTTAGCGATCTTATTGAACTTGTTTTGAAATATCTTACATTCTTATGGAAGGAATGTCAGCAGAACTTCTGTGGATATCTGAAGACCTTGCCCTTAGGTACCGATGTTTTAAGTCAACGCCGCAATGATCGTCCTGCGTAATAATGTTAATGCTAAGTCGACAATTCAAGGAAGTAGCTACAGTTTTACTTACATCTCTCATATTGTAAGTAATAACCAAATTATTGACAAAGCTCTCGAGAAATTCGGGGTAAGCATCCAAAACATCTAACAAATCATCCCTGTGCAATTTGTGGATATCGCAATACGTTAATGCTCTCACGGCTCCATTGGCCTTACCAAGCGTGGGATATATACACGGATTCTCCCCGAAAATGTCATTCTTTCCTGCAAATTATTCTTATAAGGTAAACATTTATAATTTTGTACTATAAGTAACTCACCCAATACGACAATCATATTGCCGCCTCTCTGAATTTCTATTGAACCTCTTGCTATAAAAAACAAGGAGGTAAGAACATCTCCTCTGTGCACTAATATATCTCCAGGAGGCGCATGTGTGGTTTTAAATTTAAGAGAGAAGGCTCTACGAATTTAAATTCTGGTAGGTTAAAAATTGTAAAAATCGTTGAATAAGCTTGTTTACCGTAAGCACCCAGGACTGGCTTCCGAAAAAGCAGCGCATGTTGTCAGCAGTTTGCGGTTCAAGTGCAGGCAGATGTCAGCCTGAAGGCACTCAGGAAATCCTTTTAACAAGGAGCTCATGTCGATGCCATTCGTGTAGGTCCAAGCATGCTGGAAATATTCCTCCAATCTTTGTCTGAGAGGATTCGGAATCTAAGAGAAAAATAGGCTTAAATATTGATTATATAAGAAAAACACGTTCGCTACCTGGTGAAATCTTATAAATTCCCGAACGCGTAACATTTGTGTATGATATCTTGCGGTTCCCGAGTAAAGTCTTTGTATTATGGCAGATACATTTCCAAAAATGCTTGCATACATAAGAGCTTAAATGAGAAATTTAAAATATCATAGTTTTCAGTATCTAAAGTAAATAAATGTTAACTTTGCGTACATCCAACGAGCATGACACAAATCGTAAATGCCTTTTCAGCATCCGTGTTTGGAGCTACATTTCCGAATCCCACAGAGGTGAGCGAAGTAAATGTGAAATACAACGCGGTTATATAGCGCGACTGGAATAAAAGATTTTTGTTATTACTATATTTCCATTTCTCTGTACTTAAATACCTTTATTGAGGGTCCACCCGTTTTGTTCTCGAAATAGGGCTCTTGAATATCATAAGCCAGGGAGTGAAGCCAGCCGATGTTTTTCGATGCGATTGATTTTTCTGCATTTCCAATGGCGTACCTGATAAAGAGTTTATATGTTAATCGTCGAAAGGAATACCAAAAAACTTCCCATACCATATGCATGCCAACCAGTGAGCAATTAATATAAAGGTTGCCATTAACAATATAAGAACTGCAGCTCCGTATTCTGAATACCGATCAATCTTTCGAGCAACACGAACCAACCTTAATAGCCGTGCCGTTTTTAAGAGCCCGATTAAGGTAGTTGTCTACAAAAGATTAAAAAATGATTAAATGATAAAAAAATGATATTATTTAAATAAAAACGTACCTCATCGGTATCACTTCCAACTAGAAGCAAATCAAACGGAACGGCTGCCACGAGATCAATGAGAAACCAACCGCTTAAATAATGTACTGCTATGCGGCCTGGATGGGATACCTATTAAAAATAAAATTGGTTTACTTACATTTAGACATTTCTGCAACAATATTCATTACTTACCACTTCGTCTTGTCCATTCACAAATGTGGTTCGGAAATTGATTAAAATATCAACAATAAATGTAACATCCACTGAAATTTTGAATTTATAGGTATTAATCTTTTAATAGGTTTCCTAAACTCACCTATTAAGTCAATTATCACAATGGGATCGGAGTTTATGTATTTGTTATTTCTTCTCTGATAATCCTGTTCTCCAAGCAGAAACGCCGCGACATACGGAGTGAATATCGCCGTGTACATGACAAGGATCAATATCACCCAATCCCATACAGCTTTAAAGGGCGAATAGTGCAGGAGGGTCCATTTGTGGTAGTAGTTATTTTGTAACTTCTGGTCATGAAGTATATTTCCTCCCAGAGACATTATCTGTGGAAAAACAATAAGACTAAATAATCCGGAGGAATAGGGGGTATGTACATATATGTACCACATCAGCTGGGTCCTGCATTTTCGGCTCGCTCTTTGATCCAAGGAGGGCCTCCTTATCCAACATATCATCGTAGTGATCAGCACCCATTGCGTTCTCAGCTGTCTTACCATTTTGATTGTATTTGATGTTCTTAAACATGCATTCAAAGGAGTTGTTGCTATTTGTTTTTTGGCCCAGAAAAATATCGTTGTTATTTTTCCGGAGTGGATCGTAGGAGCAAAGTAAATCGCAATCTCGACGGACCGAGCTCTGATAGTTTTTAATATACAGTTTCTTCTTATCACATTTTACACATTTTTTCGTGGCTTTGGAGTACTTTTTGGCTTGACTCGACTTAGCCTCTGTGGCGATGATGCTCTGATCGAATTGGCTTTCTCCCTTACTGATTTTAGCCTTCTTCAAACCATCCCTTTTATTGGTAACCTTAATAAGTAATGGGGAGAAGAAGCAATCTCCCGTATTACTATCAAATTGTTTATCCCTAAGATTCGCTTTTTTTTTCAGCTGGAGTGATTCGTCATCACTATTCGGCCTATTCCGCATAAACTTGTGATAGACCAGAGTGTTATGGTCGCCCACATTCTTGGGAAATCTCGACAAACTTTCCTTCTTGTCGTCGAACATGCTGGCGTTTATCAATATATCTGAAACAAAGACTTGTTTCTTTTCAATTTTATTCAGGTTGCACATGAGGGAGAAGAGTTCCCTTTCGACAAATTTATTGGATTTTGGAAGGCAATTTCGTTTGAATTCCTTCAAAGGCGGCTTCTTTATTGTATCGTCGATATTATTATTGGACATGTACAGCTCACATTGCTGCACTATTTTATCCAATTTTCGGATTTCGCTTAGTTCCACACAAGATTTGTGGGACATTTTAAAATCTGCAAAATAAAATAAAAATAAAATATTGCTAATTGAAGTCACCAATTTGCAACAGGCCAAACAAATGTGGCAACTTTATATAATATTTAAAATATGTAACCTTACAACCGTTATCAACGTAAAACAAAGAGTATGCAAAATTATAACTTGGCAAATTCCCAAATTATTACCTAATGCACTTTTTTATTTACTTCGCGAATCAAAACAGAACAGGTATGTGATGCACTGAAAAGAACCAGTCAACTGTTATGAGCTTATAAAATAAATATTATTGATATAAAATAATTTTCAAAGTTAAATCAAAATTCGTATGTATTTTAATGTTGTCGTCATGCATTGCTTTTGGACGAAATTAAGCCAAGTCTATTAAATTTTTATTGTCTACTTAAGGAGAACATACTTTTCAGTGTATTTTAACCCTCATCTTCGCAAATATTCCGACATGCGCAGTGCATCACCTGTAAAGTTTTTAATTCACCGTGATTTTTCAAGCATTGTTATTTCCCTTGCTGCACTTGGTCACACTTTTTTTGAAAAGGTAAACAATTGATTTTTCCTGCAAAACATAAACGTAAAAGAAAATGTCTGCTGCCAAAAAGATTGCCGAAGCCGAGGAATTAGTGCGGCAGGCCGAGAAGAGGTGGAGGAAACTCTATTTGTTTCAAAAGAAACATTGATAATTAAGAGTTAAATCTATTTTTGCAGTTTGAAACTTTCTTTGTTGAAATGGGTACCTGATTACGATAGTGCTGCGGATGAGTATTCCAAAGCTGGTAAGATACTTTATAATCTATGTGTAAAACATATTTATTTAATCAGATTTAAATGAAAAAAGACAAGCTATTAATCTTATATTTAAACTTATTTTAAAGAACATTCATATGTACGCAATTTGGTGACAATGTGTATACATTTGTAGATGTGTACATATTATATACAGTGGACAAATAAAGTTTACGAACATAAAATGTTGTGTTAAAAATGTTTTCACAACTGTACGTTTCTATATTGCTATTCTATTAGATGACTTTAAATCTTAATTACATATATTTATTCTAGTCTATTTATTTAAGTCGAAAAACCCGAATTTACAAATTGTTAATTTGTATGAATTATACGTTTTAGCTACGGCATATCGAATAGCAAAAAGTTTTGACAAAAGCAAAGATTGCCTTTTAAAGGCCATTGACGCTTACAAAAACAACAAGTCATGGTTCCATGCTGCAAAATGCTACGAGCAGGTACATATGGGAAAAGAAATATTATTTAAAATATAACTATATATTTGTTAAATAAATTTATTTTAAGATCATTTTGCTAACTAAAGAGACAGATAAATTATATGAAGCCGAGGAGTACGCCAACAAGGCAGCAAACCTCTATCAGCAACATGGTTCCCCGGAAGCAGCTGCGTCCGCGCTGGATAAAGCGGCCAAATTGGTGGAACATAAGCATCCCGACATTGCATTACGGTTCTACCAACATGCACTTGAAGTTATAATGGTTTGTACTATTTGTTTCTTTTCCATAATAATCTTATTATTCAATAATATCTTGCCTAGATTGAGGATTCCGTCCGCCAAGCCGCTGAATATGCATCGAAAGTCTCAAGAATATTAGTTAAACTTCAGATGTAAGCTTTCTATTTAAAATCTCTGAATCTTTTAATAATCTCCTTTTACTTTTAGGTACGAGGAAGCCACAAACGCTCTCAAAAAAGAGATTGCACTAAACCAACAGACCGAATCATATGGACAAATTGGGCGTTTAGTCGTAGCTTTGGTTATGGTACAATTAGCCCGAGGCGATTCCGTGGAAGCCGAAAAGACATTCAGAGAATGGGGAAATTGTTGCGAGCCCGAAGAGGTCTCTACTTTGCAAACCCTATTGCAAGCCTTTGATGACGAGGATCCAGAATTGGCTGCAAGGATGCTGGCATCTCCATTTATCAGACATATGGATGTGGAATATGCAATTTTATCCAAAAACATTCCTTTACCTCAAGGTATACAAGTGGAGAAAAAACCCACCAACACTGTTGAAAATGTAAGCTAACTTTGTAAAAACATGCGAAAGCGAAAACTAACAAAAAAAATTGTTTCAGGAAAACAATGACGCTGAAGACGAAGGAGGATTGTGTTAATTTTATTAAAGTTTTACAGTCTGCTTATTAGTCAAATATATTTATCGTTAATCTATCCAAAAAATAACGCTTTTAATATATCAACTGTTAAATAAAAATTTCATCGCAATCGTTGTACTAAACATAATAATAAACAAAAAAACCTAAAAATGTACAAACATGTTTTACTTTGAGAATATTATGAGATTCCCACCAAAATATAAAGTAACTATTATGAGTCCCACCAATTTAAATATTATACTCAAAAGTATATTATTTCAAAATATGGTAAATAATATTTCAAGATATGGTATTAAATGGTATATTACAGTATATATTTATAGAAAATTGTTATAAAAGTTACTTAACTTTTGAAACATGAACATTTTTAAAGGTATCCGTATTCTGTTTAAATATCAGCTGTTTCATAGAAATGTACATTGCAGTGAGAACTTGCAAATTCTTGTTATCGCTCATAAATCTTGTGGACTGGGAATTATGAAATATGCATAATTAACACTTTTTAGTTTGATGATCTTAATTAAAAGTTTTACGTCAACAGATCATAATAAATATATCAACCATCTATTTGCCAATTTGATAAATGCTGAAGCTCTTAGTTGTATTTTCAAAAGTGCAGCATTCTACTAATATATATCGAGCATTGAATCAAACTACTTTAAAGCGAAATGGATAAGGTATAATAACATTATTTGTCTTAATAACAATTTATTGAACAATAATGGCATTAAAAAATATAGATATGTAAAATAATTTTAATTTTATCCCTTGGGAGTAATAATTTAAAATAACTTCGTAAAATATATAATTTCATCGGTCTTCGGGTGTTCCACTGCCACTGTTTCAAAATAGAAACAATCACTCATGAAGTGTCACGAAGCACGATGATATTTTGCAGTGGCTTGGCAACTCCTAACCTATGCGAAAACCAAATTGATTCGTCCGGTTGTTCGTGAAAGAAGGCGGAAGGTTAAACAGTATTTGTAATATATACTTGGCGAAGATTGTGAAAGTAAAAAAACTACAGGCAAAATGGTACGTATGCTTTCAACTTCTTTTTAGGGTTACTAAGAAAAAAAAGAAACTTGAAGCGAATTGATGGCCAATTTGCAGAGAGACCAGTAGGAGTGCGAATAAGTGTCTTGGATTTGATGAATCATATAAGCATCTCCTTTGAAATCTGTATATATACACATTTAGATAAGTGTATGTATATATACCAATCATACATATAATTCAACTTTTTTTTCGCGTATATGTACGTTGGCCATATTCGGGCATATAGATGGGTAGGAATGTGTGCGTGTACGTATAAACCAAATTAGTCATTGGTAGGAACGGATATTACTCATTTATTGAAGTGTTTTCATACTCATTGCGGACCCCGCTCACTCATAACTGTTAAATTACAAAAACTCTGCGCAAAAGAATGATCGAAGTGGCAGCTGGAGAAAAATGGACTGCGGCCTTCTTCGAGCATGGCGATTAAAAATTGAAAAGTTGGAAAGAGAAATGCACATACATATGTATATATATATTTAATGTATATATTTTTACACCCATGAGTGTGTGTGGGTATACCGCTTTTTTTCGATGGCTATAAATATGTGCAGATGTATGTATCTGCGGGGCAAGGCTTATGTTCTGGCGGACGCAAATGTGTGTATGTAAAAATATATTACCATCCAGAAATATGTATTTATCCATACATATATGTATCTTCAGGCATACATATTTAAGGTGTGGAGTGTGATCGTTTCCTTTCTGTTTGCCGCCGCCGCCTGGCTGCGTGTGTATGCTTGGATTCGCTGCTTTGCGTATGTATGTGTGACAGACGGTCGGTCGTCGTCTGTATGTATGATTTTGTCGGCATTTTCCGAATATTATTGGAGGAAAGTCATGAATTTTCTTCCGTTTAGCCCACACGCGAGTGTGAGTCCGCCAGGCAATAGAGAAAAGTGCATAACCAAAGCGGCACATTAGGTTTTCTTCCGCTTCTTCGGCTTGCACTCACCCTTAAACTTACCGGCACTTGTGAACTTACCCTTGAACTCTGAGCGCGCCGGTTGAGCTGTAAATGGTGCCACGCCCACAGCTTCCCTCCCGTTCTCCCTCTAGGTACATATATGCACATACATATATACAAATGCGAAAAACAGTTTGTGTGCCGGTTACAAACAAATAACATGTAACAATAATAGGCAGAAATATAAATTTATTTACCTTTGTTTGTTATTGCCGGCAATGAAAGAAATATAATTATTGCCAGGCGGAAAAGGGACGGCTATAATGTGTCAGCTGAAAGGCAGAGAGTGGGCAGTTATGTCGACAGTTAGCCTCACACAACTACATACGTATTTATGTATGTATGTACATATGCGCCACCGCGCTCAGCATTTTGACGTTAGTGATGTACATTTGCCGGCGACAATTTTGCGCGCCTTTGCGAATTTCAAAATAAAGAACAGAATATGTACTAAACCGCATGTGTTCTATGATTTAATTTTAATTTTACTTATTTAAATGTTATTTCTATCTACTCGAACAGGCTTCTGGAGTAACTGTGTCCGATGTCTGCAAGACTACATACGAGGAAATAAAGAAGGACAAAAAACATCGCTATGTAATTTTCTTCATTCGCGATGAAAAGCAGATCGATGTGGAGACTGTGGCCGATCGCAACGCCGAATACGATCAGTTTCTAGAGGACATTCAGAAATGTGGACCTGGCGAGTGCCGGTAAGTGTAGAGTGCTTCATATACCTCTAAAATACTTAGCAATTGCTATTCAATTCTTATTTGTTGAACCACAGATATGGCTTGTTCGATTTTGAATACATGCATCAGTGTCAAGGCACCTCTGAGAGTTCAAAGAAGCAAAAGCTGTTCCTTATGTCGTGGTGTCCCGATACTGCCAAGGTATGTGAATAGTTTCCTACTTAATTATTTTAAGAGTACTTAAAAACGACGTTAATTAACCTACTTATTGTCGATGACAGGTCAAGAAGAAGATGTTGTACTCCAGTTCGTTCGACGCTCTGAAGAAGTCGCTGGTTGGCGTGCAAAAGTACATACAAGCCACTGATCTGTCCGAAGCCTCCCGTGAAGCCGTCGAGGAGAAGCTTCGGGCCACTGACCGCCAATAAACACTGTACTAGGAGCAGGAGCACTGTGCATTGCATTTAACAAACAACAAGGCATGCATAAAACAGCGATGAAACCAACACACCCAACGTATCCTGTTGAGATCGCCAATTTGTATGAGAATTTTCTACATAATTTGTATTTTCAGTAGAAATAAAGAAAATGAAATATTTAACTTGACTCGAATTCGCATTTAAATATTGGTAAAAGATAAAATGTATTTATAATTTTACTGCTTACACTATACACATATCGAGAAATACTAATATGAACTGATCACCTAATAGCCATGCTGGATCACTAGCGTTTGAAGAACCTTTCGTATTTGGTGGCCGGTGTTCAGACACGACTTTAGGCCCAGCGAAAAGGCCACCGACAGGATGTCTATTGCGTGTTCCTGCAGCAGCACTGACATTTCAGGCAGGTTATCGATGGCCGTCGCCGCTACCGAGGAATTCTCGTCCCGCAGACACTGTATATATGCATTCAAGGTGCACAAGTTGATGTCCGAGTTGCCGGGATTGTGCTTCAGATGCCTGATCAGAATGATGAAGGCGATGGACCGGATTTGAGCACTTGGCGAAAATATCAGGTTGAGCAGGCGCTCAAACAACTCGTTGATAAACACAAACCGCTTGGACGTCAGGCACTCAAGCTCCTGCATGGGACCCAGAACAACATCTTCGGTGTTTGACAACTTTATGATCTTAATAAGATCCAGAAAGTGCGGCGATATGTCGGTAAAATTCGATCTGCTGTACGAGCTCAGAGTAAGAACGGACGAAGATCCCCGGCTGCCGCCCATTGGAGTGTCTAGAGGAGCTGGCGGCGGGTCCATGGGCTCATCGACTACCACGACGGGCTTGCTGCTGGAGGAAGAAGACTGTTCGTCCAGCTCGTATTCGTTCTTGGCCACTTCCTCGTCGTCCAGCTCTGAGGCGGAGCTGGACTTGTGTTGCAGCAGGGCAACTGCCTGGACCAGAACCTGCAGCTTGCCCAGCGAAGTGTACTTGGCGGCCAGCTCCATTAGAATGCCCACATACTGCTCGATGAACAGCAGAGCGCTTGACGGGTTGCAATTGATATAGGCCTGCAGCATTTGGACGAATTTGTTCAGCATCTGGTAGGCTTCCTTTACGGAGCTGTGGTGCTTGAAGAAGTTGAAGTAACACGAAAGTGTGTTCTGAATTTCGTGCTTGTACGCGTCTTCGAAGATCGTGGGCTGTAGGAGCTCCAGAGTCCGCAGGATCTGCACGAACCGATGGAAGTGGTGCTCCTCCCGCAGAGCCTTCATGCTCATCTGAGCCCGTCCCTGCATAATCGATGAGAGAACGCTTAGTTGGCGCATGAAGAGTAGCGGATGAGAAGCCGCCAGCTTGCGCAGGAGCAATTCCGTGTCCGTCGACAGTGTTTCAAAGTCCTTCTTGCCCACCAGACTGCCCAGGCAGGTGATCAGATTGTTGAAAACCTTGTCAGCCTGGCATCCCTTTAGGTTTTGCAGCTTGTACGACTGTTCGCCAGTCTTGCTTGGCCTGAGGAACTTGATTCTCGGATACATGATGTACATCTGCTGCAAGACCTGCAACTTTAAATAGTCAGACACTGCACTCTCCTCCACATGCTCCATCACTCTGACCATAAGGTCTCTTCGCTTTTCCGTCAGCTTGAACAGCAGATTCATGCGGGAGCAGAGCTTGAAGTCATAGTTCTTGCTGTCCACGGTGATCTCGGTGAGACCCTCCTGTAGGATGAAGAGTGCGAAGGGTTCCAGCTCTGTGGTCTTAAGCAGGAAGAATGCATCGGGTCGCACGTTCTTGGACATGTACTTCTCGCGACCCTTCCACAGTTTCGGATTAGTTGTCAATGCCTCGAAATAGTTGAGAACCGTGGCATAGTCATAGTCCGCGTGTAAGTTCCTAAACAAATACTCTGCAATCCTCTCGATGGTATCCCAATTGGTCTGGTGATTGATCAATGACAGCAGATAGAAGCGAAACTCGCTGCAGGACTTGGAAAACAGAAAGTGTTCCTTCATCAGCTGAGTGGATACGATTTCGGGGTCCACCTCCGACAGCCAGTCGATGAAAAGTCCATTGTAAAAGAGCTGATCGCTCCTAGATTTTGCGATAACTTTGCAGTCCTTGGTGTCATCAAAGCTGTCGATGATGCCCCGAACGATCCTTTTCCGCGCCATAAGGGCGTTATTTGCCTTAAACTGCTGCACGAAGATCTCGCGAGAACTACGCAGCATGAACATCAGACTCTGGTGATAAAGCTCCGTTTGTCGAAGCAACGGGCTGGAGGAGTGCTTAAAGATGGAGAAGTTCTTTTGCAGAGTGTTCTCAAGGATGTGGTAGTTGTCGCTGTGTAGCATGCAGCTAAAGAAGGTTCTCAGCAAGGTGCAGACATTGCGGCTCATTATAATGGGCCTGTTGTCGCATCCTGAAGATATCACCTCGGTTATGGCTGCCACAAGATCATTTCGATTGCTGCTCGTGGGTGTTACCACCAGCACATCCAACAGCCTCTGGATTAAGGATCTACCAGCACTCCGCCCAATCGTTAACTGATCTGGCTGTGTAAGTATGGTTTGAGCCACTTCCTGGGTGACCATGCGGTCGGCAGGAACATGGCTAGACTCCAAGGGATTGTATTCTCCTATCTCCACGGTTTCCTGAATCACCACATTGATCTTGGGCAGATCCGGCACGGTCTGCGAGTGCGAATGCAGATCGAGGGCCTGAACAGTGTAATGCCCGTTCTTCGCGCCTCGAGCCTGCTGAATCTCAATTAGCTGTGCCAAATACGCCTTGTTTAGGATGGCATTTTTCACTAGATCGAACTGCTCCAGCACCGCGGTATCCAGCATGGCCAGCAGTTTGGACATCGAGTTGACAGGGGTGCCAAAGTTCTGGACAAACAGCACGATCTGATCGGGTGTCAGATCGTTTAGAGCGGCCTCGATTAACCTGTCCACTGACGAACGGATCATCTTGAGCTTCAGCCAGTCGGGCAGCAGCTGCACCTGTTCTTGGGGCATGCTGGGCAGGAAGGCAACAGGCGCCGGCCGCCCCGGCGGGAACCAGTAGTCCAAAATTGGAATGGATTCCGGCATATTGCTGTTCGAGTACGTCAATAATATAATGAACGCGTGAATAATATTTATGTGCAAAGGCAGCTGTACGCCATCGTCGAACTGGACCATCAACAGATCCGGGTACTCTGTCCACTCGTACGGCTCATGGTACTCTCGTAACTTGATGATATAATTATTGAACATGACGAATAGGCACTTGAGGGTCTGAATGCGGTTCTCGTCGGGCACGTAGTCGTAGTCCTCCTGGGAAATAATGATGTGCTGGAACATTGTGCTGCGCTCCACGATCAACTGCGCCATGTCGATCACATGGTCCAGCATCTCGTTGACCGGGTCGTTCAGGGTGTGAGCCGTAATAAACTGGATGTACGCCATTATCAGCTCTGGGCAGTTCTCCACTTGGCAGGCAGCGCGCAGTTGCGGTATGATGAAGGGCTTTACCTCAAAAAAGTGAGGGATCTGCTGGATGGACTTAAGCAGCCATTCGTTCTCAAAGTCCCCCGAGTTTTGTTTAAAGATTATCTTTAGTCCCGAGAGAGCAGCAACCCGCGACTGTTTAACCGTGGATGACAGCCTTCGGAATATGTAATCCAACAGCTCGCAGACGATGGGATGGCTAAGATTCGCATCAAATATCAAGTTTCGCAAAAAGTTAACCAGTTCGGCATCGCGACTATTTTCTTCGTTGATGATGTGCGCGTTGAAGAGCAAGAACTCGCACAGGCACTGCACTGGCAGATGGCTAAAGTCACCCTCGCTATTCTGCACCAGGTCCGACAGCCAGGGCATGGACTGCGTGGTGCCCTGCCTCTGGATTATATCCAGCAGCAAGTCCGGCTTGCGGCAGCGACAGAACAAATGACCCAGCTTGTACGTTTGATTGAGAAACTTCAGTTGATCTAACACCATCGAGGGCACCTTACGCGGCGTGCCCATGGGATCCATCAGCATGAGCTGGGTGATCAGTATCGCCGTCTCCTCGGTGATCACGGCATGGGGGGATGTCTGGGCTGCCAGATAAGTTTCAAACTGGAGAATGTGGTCCCTTTCCACGGTGATTATCTGCAGCTCATCCTTGTTGGCCGCCGAATTGTTAAACTGATTGGTTATGCATATCTCCATCAGCATCTTCATCGTGGGATAGTGGTCCCAGCAAAAGGCGCCAAAGGTCGAGGGATTGTGCGCCGATATCATAAGCAGAATCAGCCAGGCCTTCCAGTAGAAAGCGATGATTGCCAGCTTGGGTGGCTCGTAGTCCGACGGCAGCCGAATGTTCTCGGGATGATGGTACTCGGACATACTGAATAGGAAGTCAATGATGTCGAACTTGTTGGCCTGCACCGCTGGTATATTGGTGGCCTTCATCCCCGAGACCCGTTTGATGACGAGCAACAGTACATCGAAGGTGTTGGCTATGGAGAAGGGAATGTCCTTTGTGATGCCAATCAGTATGATGCGCAGAAGGGTCTCCTCATGAATCGGTGTTTCGGAGATTATCCTCAAAATGGCGCCACGCTCCGGCTCCGAAGGCCACTGATCGCAACGCGAATACTGCTCCGGACTGTCCAGGAGCAGCAGCTTGTGCAGCGCCTGGTGATACTCGGCTGCTGCAATTTTGAAGATGGTAGGAACCGTTTCGTACATCCAAGACACCGTGTCCAGCTGGATCTGGGACATTTGATTGTACAGCTTTAGAAGCGCTTGGTTGTTCTTCGTGTCCCGGTTGGTTTTCAGCGATAGGCTGGCCTCACGTGCCTGCGGAGTAGCTGATAGAAACATACACAGGCAGACAATATCCACTGTGGAGTGGAAGATGCGTTCCTTGAACTCGAATTGTTCTATTTGCACAGTCAAGTCCTCCCGCTCACTCAGAAAGGTCTTGCAAAACTTGACCAAATTCACATCGAATCGCAGCATTCGCACAAGTTCCCGTAAAAAGACACGCAACGTCCGCAGGCAGTCGTCGCGTTGCAGAAGAAACTCCTGGTAGATCTCGGCCAGATTGGCCGCCGATTGATCGGACGATGTTTGAAACATTGTCGCTGTGAATAAGATGTAGTTTGTGATAAAATTCTAAGTCTAAATTTAAGGCCTAAGTAGGCAAACTCACCCAGCATCCCCATGTTGTTCGGATTCCGGGTGTTGGATAGTTCATTTTGAACCACTAGCTTCATCACTGTGCTTAGGATGTCCGGTTGCAGGTATATCATCTCCTTGAGGCACGACATGTAGTGGTTGATCAGCGGTTTTGTTTTGAGTCTCATTTTGACCAGCACCAGGAGTACCTCGTTGTCCTGGGTGTTGCGTCCCTTGATGTTAAAGCAGATATACGAAAGTAGCTGCTGGGCGAACTTGACCAGCTTGCCGTTGTGTATCCAGAGCTCCAGTCGAGAGATGCTCAGGCATCGCACCTCAGCGATGCCGGCTGTGCTGCAGAGAAACTTCAGGAAGTTCCTCGTGTAGTTATCCTGTTGCTGGCGCTTATTCAGCTGATCGCGAATAGCATCGCTTACGTGCTTCTGTACCACGGCATCGCTGAATCTAGCCTTTATAGTGCACATGGCGTCCGAAATGGGCTCGGACTCGGCATTCAAGGGACTTGCGTCCAGGCTCTGTGTCGAATTGTCCCCGGAATCGTCATCCACAATGACGCTGCTGCTGTCCCTGTGGCCAGGGCCGCCGCTGCCTGAGGGAATGGCCGTCGTACTTACGTCCCAGCGCAAAAGACTAATGTGGGGAGTCCGAGTTTTGAAAGCAGCGCATATGTTCTTTACCAACGGGGCGCACAGCTCGTTGTCCGCCCAGTATCTTTCGTTCACTGCGTCGTCTATATACGTGCGCAGCATTATCTCTGGCCACTGGGATGTGTCCACGAAGCCCCGGGCCAGCAGATTGGCAAACAAAATATGTAGATTGGTGTTATAACGCATCTTCATGTTCGCTTCCCGCCGCAGAAAGGATAACAGCGCGCAGGCCACTATATCTGTACTGAATATGTTGGGCTGGAGCTTGGCAACGTAGATCAGAGCCAAAAAAGCAATATTGTCCACCTTGGAGCGAGAGGAGCTACTAGTCGTCTGTTTTATTACGCCACAGACTAATCGGCTCACAGTCTCGCTGTCGTTCTGCTCCATGGCCGTGAAGATCGCCTCAATAATGTTGTCCAGTTCGCAGTCTATGGCGAACTGCTCCCAGGATTCACACTGACTGCTGCCGGAGGATATATCCGTGGTACCCGCCGGTTCCTTCAGGCTCACCCGTGCCCGTTTGCTTGAGCTGGCCAGCGAGGAAGTGGCCTCTCGTTTTCTGTCCGATGATATGGACTTGATGGGCATGATCTTGGACTTGGAGTCATCGCGAACGCTTTTGGTCCCAAGGGCGAAGAGTTCTCCGCCCAGAGGCACCTTTTTCTGGGATCTATTCGATCCGCCGCTGCCTTTACCGCGGTCCATTTTATTTTTATTTTGAGGATTACCACGAATCCACCGAAATGTGACCAGTTTGTGAAGGCCATCTAACCATAGAGAAAAACGTTGAATTTGAAACAATGTGAAGAGTGAAACGTTTTATTTTATTATTAATTTGAAGTCTCGCAGCTAATTAAATTTAAGTTCATTAATAATAACATTTAATATTTTCAGATAACACTTGTAGACAAACTGAATAAGAGTTATATTTTTAAATTGTTGATGTTTACTACTCAAGCTTTCCTCCCGTCTTTTTCTGTGTTCGCCGCTAGGGTCACACTAAAAATATAAAATAAAAAAACATTTTCATAAACATTAAATATTTGTAAAACAAAAAAGGAATCATATGAAAAGTTGCGGCATAAACTCTAAATTAAAAATAGCAAGCCAACATGTTTCTCTCCATCGCTCCTCCTCTAATGGATTTCGAAGACGAGCTGCTTTGGATCAATCAGTCCAACAGCGAGAAACTGGAGATATTATACGACAAATCGAACTATGTGACACCGAATACAAAGCACCTCATTGAGCAAGCCTTTCTCCAGCCACTTAGCCTCCAGGATCAGCACATCCTCTTTGATGATCTGCTAAAGCAGAACACGGACATTGCACGTCAATATGGACTGACCCCGGCCAAAGTATGTTGTGCCTGCGCGGTCTTAACAAGCCATTATTTACTATAACCTTTTCAGCTACCTCTACTTGTTGAAAACAATCCTCTGATTTCCATTGAAATTCTACTAAGACTGATGATGACCACCGATATAACCGAGTACTTCAATATATTGGTTAATATGGATATCACACTGCACTCCATGGAAGTTGTCAACCGGTAGGATTTTAAACAGAGCTCGCGAAAATCTATTCAGACGTATAACGTATATATATGTATTTCTTTGCTTTAGACTAACCACATCGGGTCCCTTGCCCACGGAGTTTATTCATTTATACATTAGCAATTGCATCTCCACATGCGAAACAGTTAAAGATAAGTACATGCAGTCCCGCCTCGTTCGGCTTGTTTGCGTATTTCTTCAGTCATTAATTCGAAATAAGATTGTGAACGTTAAGGTAAGAAGCTAACCTTACTACCAACTACTACATACTAACTAATTTCCAAATTTTTCAGGAATTATTCATTGAAATTGAAGCCTTCTGCGTTGGTTTTAGCAAGATAAAGGAAGCTGCAGCCCTGTACCGCCTCATTAAGCACTTGGAAACCGGCGAGAGTGGAGCCTTGTCTTCAAATTCCCTTGCAAAGTAGCTTAACTTGTTACGTTTTAAAACTAGTTGATAATTAGGCCAAATAAAAAGGAATCCATTAACCGCAAGAATAAGAACGCCTTCTGTACATGTAAAAACAAATTCGCATTTAATAACTTAAGTATCTAGGTGTAGAGTTGTGTGTATTTTATGAGTTAGTGTTGTTGATAGCCGTCTCGCTGGGATGAAAGTAGAGTATGGGCTCGGCCGAGGGCTTGGGAAAACGGCTTAGATAGCGTTCAAGTCTTAGGAATTTAATCGAAATCAAGCGCTTGTCGAACCACCAGCCATTGATTTCGTTGTGTATCATACCGGCGTCCTCTTCGGTGGCGCACCTGATGTAGACGCAGCAAGACTGGATGTCCAGTTGCACGTCACAAATCTTGCAGCGCGGTCCCACCTTCTCGATGATGGACTCCACAATAGACTGCTTCAGGTTGGCCTGATCAACTTCAGAGGCGTCAAACATGTGTCTTATCTTCAAGCAGGGCGTCGGTGGATTGGCAATCTTGTTGGAGTTGTCGAATGCCGGACTTTGCCACTTCTTGACCAGGCCGACATCCTTCTTGTCCAAATTCCTGTTCCAGGCCATGGTGCGTAGCGCCTTGCCATCCCGATTAACCATACCGAACAGCACGCGGCTATCATTCTTCTCTAGAGCCTTAAGTGCCTTGTTCCAAGAAGATAGGTGCTTCGATCGGTTTTTCGCAGGCACAAACTTCTCCTGCAGTTGATTTATGATCACCTCGGGGCTCTCGTTCTGCGAACTCTGATAAATCAGCTCGTTGATTATGTCCTTTGTAAATTGGTCAACCGCCAACAAGGCTTCCTTCTGCTTGACGCGGTACAGGACAACCCCAAAGTAGATGACAAGGCATCCGGCTGCCACCAGAATCAGCGTACCGATCATCGTAAAGAAACGAGTCATTTTCTTCAGAACTACGCACTTAAGTGGCAAATTCGGTTCGGAGAGCTCGAAGTAGGCATCGGAGTTTGGGGACTCAACCACTTGGATCATCCACTGCGGATTCTCGACAATAAGATATTTAGTGGCCATCATATTAGTGTGAATACTTCCTCGGTGGGCTTTTGGGTTGCCTACGACCAGTTCCCGTACAAACTCATTAACCTCCAAATTGGGTGATTGGCTGGCATCCTTGCAGTGATGTAGCCTGGCTCGCTCGTTCAGGTGCTTAAAGAGCTGGTCACTTAAGTCCAGGGCACTCGTAAGAGCATCCTTTTCTATGCAGTTGATCCTCTCAGTGACCAGTCGCAAATCATTGGAATTACATAGTGTGTATTTCAGAACAGTTTTATCAATGGGACTCTGCTCAAACCGCTTGCCCACATACAGGACCGTGATTATTGTCAGGAAGATTAAAAAGAGTGAGATGAGCACTTGTGGTATTATATATGGTCGAATGTCGGGGTTCTTAAAAAAGTTTTTGAGGTCCGCCCAGGATAGGCGGGGGAACCTTTCGCTCTTTTGAGGCACTCTCGACGCCTGCGTTGTAAATGGAACTTTTGTGTTGAATTTTCTTTGGATCGTGGTGTCCCGAAAGCTGAGCAATCTGTTTACAACGCCTCCATCCGACATCTTGACCTTGGGGCTTGGTTTGCCGTAGTTATTCGACGTGTCCATGGAGTACGGGAGGGAGCAGGATTGCTGTCGGTACTTGCCATTCATGCCTCCCAGACTAAGGGGAGGCGAACAGTCGCCGTCGTAATTGGAGGCCACTACCGGCGGCGGGGCGTACATCTTGGAAGCAGACAGATGCAGAGAACTCGAGTCAGATTCGTCAAAGCTGCGGCTAAAGGCTGAGGGACTCCTGCTGAGATCCACATCGTTATTGTTGTCTATTCCATTGCCATTGGTATAGCCCGACGGGAGTTGTGGGTAGTGGTAGATAGGAGAGTCTGATTGCTCTTTGGAGTACAGTACGTACTTATTGCTGCGCTTCCTCAGCTTATCGGTTCTGAGATGCTTCTTTAGCTTCTGAATTAGGACCGACCGTGTGGTCTCGGTTACCGGGGTGTTGGGAAAGCCGCTCTGAATTAGCTTCCTGTGCAGGTCGATGTCGCTTAAACTGTTAAGGCTTTCCGTTGACATTTTTTTCTCGCTCTGTGAATAAACAAATGCCAATTTATTTAAATCGTGACGCCTATTTCGGTTCGAAAATGTGTTCAACAAACACATTTCTGCACACATGCATACAGAGGAATGTGCATATATAACTGCATAATGAAGCACATTTTCTTAAGTTCTTGAAACTGAGAAGTAAGTATAAAATGAAGAACAAGTTGAAGTAAACTTGAATATCATTAAATAAACCAAATTAATGGAACCACTAAATTATTTTTATAGTACAACATCCATGGAGAAATGTGCAAAATAAATGCCGTTTACAAGGTGCAAACATACATACGCGATTACACTTATATGAAAATGTTTAGCAAGTTTGGCATCACTCCATCTGGTCGCTATGCAACAAGGTGAAAATTATATAAATATTAAACAAGCTAACAAACTTTGAGCAACAGCCTTAAACAACCATATTTTGATTACAAATTTATACGGCACATACTAAATTATTAAGTCAAGGGTGCGGCGAGAAAAATATGAATTAAAATGAAACTGAATTGGAACAAATGAATTTTTTCCTCACGACATCGGCGACTGATATCGATAGCCGTTGTGCCTATAATTTATTTATTTACGTACAAATTGGAATTTTTTATTTTATTTTTTTCAATTTATTAAATGGAAAGGCACAGTTAAAATGGCTACAATATTTAATGAATTTGTAATAAAGGTAAAATATAAATATTTGCTTGATACATAAGCGCTTTCCATGATTTTAAAACCATTTACGTTTCGTGTTTCTTCTCCGCCGTTTCGCAAGGAAGGCAAACTCATCGTTTCCCACCACCTACCTATCGAAATGGGCTATTTGGAAAGCGATGGCAAAACTATCGGTGGAGGCCAATCAGTTTTCTTAAATTGTAGATACATTTATATGTGTTTGTGCTTTAAGAATTAAAATATTGTATGCCTTTTGCAAAGGTGCGTATACTGATCTAACCTGTTCGTTATTAATTGGATATTATTTTGGGCTTTCGAGCGTTTTCCGACTTCAAACGTGATAACGAGCTACGAAAAGTGTGTGTGTGTACACACATATTTTGTAAATGCATTAGGACATATAGACAAGTGCATACACATACGTATGTACAGGCGTATAAATATACCGAACGCTCGCCGCCGCGCCGAAGAGCTGCGTGAAATAATACTTATGTGGGATCTAAAGCATTTCTCCCTTTGATTGCAGGCTGATGCGAATGCCCGATACAATCTAGCACAGGCATGAATCGTAGGGGTTTGAACACTGGCAATACGATGACTTCTCAAGCAAACATTGACGACGGCAGCTGGAAGGCGGTTTCCGAGGGCGGATCAATGCTGCCCGCGTCCAACTCGGCGGCCCTTAATCCGGACGGTAGCAGCAACCAGAGTGGATTTCCGCAGGGCGGCTTGCCGTACAATTCGGGCGGCAATCCCTATCCACCTGCCGGTCAGTCCTCGCCCGCCGGCAACCAGTCCATAGTGTTTCAGAATGCTAACCAGCCTGGATCGAATACACCTCAGTATACCTCGTCACCTGCTCCCTCAGGCTCATCGACACCTGGACCTGTTGGTGCGCAGAACATTCCCGGTAACTATCCGCAGTCCTCGACGGCGGGCAACTTCAACGGCCCGGTCGGCGGCCCCTTCGGCTCACCGTCCTCGGGTTTAGGCCAATTCAGTCGGCCAGCCAGTTCCGGCACACCGTTCAACAGCGGCCAGGCCGGCCATTTCTCATCCCCCACGGTCTTTGGTGTTGGCGGGCAGTTTAACCCTATGCCGCCGGCGTCTCCTTTCGGCCACGGCGGCAACCACCCCATGATGGGCGGGCCGCAGCAAATGGAGCGAATCGACCAGGGATTCAGGCGGCACAATTCCTACTTCAGTCACACCGAGCATCGTGTTTTTGAGCTGAACAAGCGGCTGCAGCAGCGAAACGAGGAGAGTGACAACTGTTGGTGGGACTCCTTCACCACGGAATTCTTCGAGGACGACGCCCGGCTGACGATCCTGTTCTGTTTGGAGGACGGGCCCAAGCGGTACACAATTGGACGCACGCTCATCCCGCGCTTCTTTCGCAGTATATACGAGGGCGGCGTGTCCGATCTATACTTCCAGCTGAAGCACGCCAAGGAGTCGTTCCACAACACCTCTATCACGCTCGACTGCGATCAGTGCACAGTTATCACGCAGCACGGCAAGCCCTTCTTCACCAAGGTCTGCGCGGATGCAAGACTGATTCTGGAGTTTATGTATGACGACTACATGCGCATCAAGTCGTGGCACATGACCATCAAAGGACACCGAGAGCTCATTCCAAGATCCGTGATTGGCACCTCTCTGCCGCCCGATCCGATGCTGCTAGATCAAATCACAAAGAACATCACAAGAGCTGGGATCACTAACTCGACACTCAACTATCTTCGATTGTGCGTCATACTCGAGCCGATGCAGGAGCTAATGTCGCGGCACAAGGCGTACGCCTTAAGTCCGCGGGACTGCCTAAAGACGACCCTGTTCCAGAAGTGGCAGCGCATGGTTGCCCCGCCTGGCAAGAAAGACCCGCAGCGGCCGCCGAACAAGCGGCGCAAACGGAAGGGCTCCAATTCAGGTGGCGCTGGCAACAACTCGAATACACCGCCCGTGACGAACCAGAAGCGATCCCCATCCGGCCCAAGTTTCTCCCTCTCCTCCCAGGACGTGATGGTGGTCGGCGAGCCGACGCTGATGGGCGGAGAGTTCGGCGAGGAGGACGAGCGGCTGATCACTCGATTAGAGAACACGCAATATGACGGAACCAATGCCGTAGAGCACGATAATCACACCGGATTCGGCCATGCTGACTCGCCCATCTCCGGATCGAACCCGTGGAGCATTGACCGGGCGGGAGCTATTCCAGCCAGCCCTGGGAACGGGGCGGCGCCGCAGAACAACGCGAATATATCTGACATAGACAAAAAGAGCCCCATTGTATCGCAATAGAACTTAATAAAAACATAATATTTCGCTATATATATTGTCAAATGTATTTTCATACTTGCATGTAAAAATATATTTAAATAAAGCTTTCAAGTTTTAGGAAATGTGTATATAAGACATACATGCATTACATACATATTAACACTATATAATTTAGTACTCCTAAGTCGTCTTACTCTACATACTATCTACCTATTATATAATTGTAGCGTACGAATAATACTTCTGTTCTGTCTTGACTGCCTTGCAAAAGTACTTAATGTGTTGGTTTAGTAAAACATAACTTTTAAGCACAACGCAAAAACAATTGAAAGCTCTCTTTATTTATGTTTTTTTTTTGCAGCAGTTGCTGGGTTTTCAAGATGTTTCGGGCGGGTTTATCTATAAAATATTTACATCTATCTTTAAATCTTTAAATTTTTCTGGAAACATTATAGCTTTTGGGATTTATGAATAAATATAATAGATTGTGCGTCTTGATACAGATTCTTCGATTGGGTCCTACGTTAGTTCTACGACTTTTGAGCATAATAGCATCTCCTGAGATAGCATACCTCTCTGAAATATCTGGGATTATTATCGCTCCTTACCCCACATGCATTTGTGTAATGATGGGTAGAGCTCCCCTTTGCGCATGCACGCTTCTACATGGGATACACAGTTTCTGCTCCACATTTCAGTTATACAGTCGCGCGTTCAGAAGAAGGAGTGATGCTATTGCTTAATAAAAACCGAGTGCTTTCTTTGGTCGTTAATTTTATTTTTGTAATCATTCTAATTTCCTCAAATGTCCAAGCCGACGAGCGAAACATAAACAAGCTACTGAACAACCAGGTTGTAGTCAGTCGTCAAATTATGTGCATTTTGGGTAAAAGCGAGTGCGACCAATTGGGACTACAACTTAAAGGTAATTGAAATTCCATTTGTCTAACAAATTACATATGTCTCCGATTTCATATTATATCTCAATGAAATCTGTTTACAGCGGCTCTTCCAGAAGTCATAACCAGAAAATGCAGGAACTGCTCACCCCAACAGGCTCAAAAGGCGCAAAAGCTGACAACTTTCTTGCAAACCAGATACCCGGACGTTTGGGCCATGCTCCTAAGAAAGTACGATAGTGCCTAATTAGTAATGGCAATTGAATGTTCTTCTCATGCAGCGAATATAATAAATTAGTTTCGACATCATTCTTGGTATTTTCGTCTTTTGCTGTTTTTCATTCTTTAAGCTTCTCTCTTCCTAAGTCCTTTCCGAGCAATAAGCATTAGAAAAAGAAAACGTATGCAAGACAGACGAAGCTCTTCCGAGTCTGAACTGAAAGGGGGTTCCCTAGGTTCGCCTAGAACTCACAATTAAAGAAGTCATAGCTTATACACGCAACTGTATATTTTATCTGTTCTTTATCTTTATCTTATTATTACATAAAGTCTACAAGTACGTCTTTAGCGGGGAGCCCATCATTTGGTGTGACTTTCCACATAAACCGTGGCATTGTCCACCCCTAAAAACTGATGTATACTCAGTGTGGATAACATTTTCATCTGGCCCTGATATAGAACATCGGCTATTATTTTCTCGGCATATATAGCCTGGGTGGCGTCCATGGTCCGCAGCTTGTGGGCGATAACCTTGCCAAAATTTGAGAAGTGATCGTCCAGCTGGCTGTCGGCACTCTTCAGCGCCAGCGAAAAGAGCCGCTCAACATCGATTGTGGATAGGTCTGCCCGGAATTTCCCCGGTGGCGGATCATTATCCTCTGACATCTGGGAGGACACAGAGGAGGAGCGCTTTCGGCTGATATGGTTTTGCTCCTGATTCTGGTTCTGATTATGGTTTTGTCTCGGTTGGCTTATAATGCGCTTGCAGTGCTCGGCGCTGTCTGCAAGGGGTTTCACCGAATCGGGAAGTGATTTTCTTCGCGCCGAAAGGACTCTGCTGCTGCTGTTGTGGGCGGGCACCACGATCTCCACCTCCTTGACGGTGGCACCGCCAGTATGGTTGTTAGCGTTTACTGTCTTAATACTGATGACGGGGTCAGCGGTGACGGCGGCGGCGGTCTCTTCAAAGATGTTGGCACAAAATTCATTCGCACTGTTATTGGGGGACAGCTTGCTACTGGAGTCCGTCTTTGGTGGCTTTGGCAGACTCTCGGCGTCGGAGAACTCATCGCAGTTCTCTGGGAGCGCCAGCTGAGCCGCCGCGCTCTCGGAACAGGCCTGCTGCTCGCGCTTGCACTTTTTGTCCGGGATCTCCTCGTCCTTGAGGAACATGAGCGACTCAAAGTAGCGCCGCTTCGGGCAATAGGGCTCGTACTTCTCGCCCTTTTTCTTAACCTCGTTGTACTTTCTTAACTGATGACGAAATGCACACCGAAGATTGTTTATCTTTTGCTTTGTTCGTTCGACATTGTACATCTCTCCATGCTTGGTGGCCACTTCTATCAGTTTCATGTAAGCTTCCTGCCGCCGGCTTCGATTTCGAAAGTCGGCAGAGTCCGCTTTCCACAGGCATGGATTGCATTTATATTCCTCAATGAAATCGTCAATAAAATCCATTTTTGTTTATACAGAACGGGACCAAAGTGTATGTTTGTATAAATTTATGTGCTATCAATAACTATCGCTTCGTAATTGGAACAGCGAAACTGGAACATCAATATGCTCATATGACTGTACTATACATCAGGAATTCAGTATTTTGTAGGCAGTATTTAATTGAATTGTCGACAATGGTTGATACGTTAACAGTTTATTTTTAAATTTGGTGTTTCAATAAATAAATAATCCGTACTACTCTCTTCCCAGGCAATAGTTAGGTCTCCTGTTGCATAATTTACTTACCGGTATTTTCTTAGGAATACGCCTTAAATGTTTTATCTGGGCACACTGCTAATGGCGTTATGACACAGTAATCAATAAATAATTTTCAATAAAACTATTAAATAGACAACTATATGTGCTATTTTGCTCGACATTTTTTGGTAGGGCGACTACGGGCATTCAAAAGGTAAACAATAACAAGAGCCGCAAGTCGCAGCATATAACTATGCATTTCTTAAGAACTCGTAGAAATATTCCTGGACTTATATTTGCGGAAAACCTTAAATACATCTTTATACCAACTATCACATGCACCCAAAAAATTTAAATACATTTTGCAACTCAAGAAACGAAATCATCATTGTTACAGCTTTTACGTACTTTTCTTTAAGCAAATAATTTCTAGAAACCAACAAAAAACTAGTATTGTAAGCCAGACTTCTAATGAGCCGGCTAATACATTTTTTAACTTAAATTTCTGTTAATAAGAGCATTATTTTGCTATCGCTATGAATTGGCATCTGGTATATTTTTGGTGGACTTCTATTCTTTCGGCTAATGCAAATTTGCCAATGCATTAAAGTTTTCATCAGAAGTGTCTGTAGTCGTCTTACTCGCACTTAGTTAAATCTCTATGGTGATCGATTAATCAATTTTTATTCCAATTCTGCAAAATATCGATCTAAATTTTAAGAATTAATTTCATGGAAAAAGTTCCACAACTTTTTGGAAAGCGAAGCGTACGTAATTTCGTGGAGGAAATAAGTTTTACATTTTTTTTATTATATTTAAATATTTTCTACAAAAAGTTATAACCTAAATACCTAATAGACAAATACCTATAGATAAAATTTAAAGAACAATAGAATTTTAAATTATTGTTGAATATACAAGCCCGAAACACATATTAATTATGGAAAGAATTTTCGATTTAAGTCGATTAATTTATAAAATATTAAAATGGATTCACTGAAAATCGATTTGTTCACAGCTCAAAAAAATATACCATCTTTAGAAAAAATATCGATATTTATAAGCAAATAATTGTTCATAAATAAAATTAAGGAAATAAAGCCTAAAAATGAGTGGAGCTCACAGAGAGGCCATTCAAAAACAAATCCATCAGGATTGGGCGAACAGGGAGTACATCGAAGTGATAACTGCCAGCATAAAGCGTATAACCGACTTTCTAAACTCTTTCGGTAAGAAAACACTGCCAAGTACACGGGCCCCCACTTTGCATATGTGTGCTTACAATATTATTTACTCTTGTATTTATGAACGTACGAATATTATAAGCTAGCTAACAAAACATTCATTGTCATTGAATTTATTTACTCGAATAGCAAGTCAATAAACATACAATGCGGTTTTTCAATTCGGCGAAAAATAAGCGAAGAATCTGTATGGGTGTGTACATAAATCCGGCATACACGACTGACTCAAAGACACATCTGATGGGTGTTAGTCTTTATCCGCTTACTTACTGTTATTTTATTAATATTATCATGTGAGACAGATATTGTACAACTTTAGGGTTAAGTTTTAAATCTGGCATAAATAAATATATAAACTTAATTGAGAAAAATGAAACTCAATTAATGTAACCATTACGTTATAATAAATCAGTTAATTTGTAGGAAATATACAAGAAATAAATCATAAATTGGGATCTGATGATGTTTGTTAAATATATAAAAATGTTAATTTTTACAGTTGTAAAATAAATCTGAAACGAACACAAATAGAAAGCAATTTAAATTATAATAATAATAAAAAGTTCAGCTGGTCTACTGGTAATATAATATAATAATATAACTATATACAATGTTTTACCTTTCAGATATGTCCTGTCGTTCACGGTTGGCGGTACTGAACGAAAAACTAACCATCCTGGAGCGGCGTATAGACTACTTGGAGGCGTGTGTCGCACAAGGGGAGACATTAACGTAAACGCGTTTACAAGTTCACCTCGTATATTAACCCTAAGCTTTGTACATTTATAAGATAATTAAAAAATACCGATAACATATTTAATATTCTTTTGTCTTACGATGTGAGACACGGCTCTTGCCCTGACCTAAAATAGGTTCTAGTATATTGTTCGTTCTTTGAAGGACGACGCTTTTTTCATGGTTGACTTATTCGCCGCTGTCGGCCACTGGTTTCGAGTCATTGCCTCTTTTAAGAATAATATAAGTAATAGTTCCAGAAGCAATACCAAACACGCGATGTTTACCAACCGACCGTTGCCAACTTTGGATTTGTAATGTTAATGCAAATCGGCGGTCTTAAATACTATATTGAAATCATGTATTAAGTCTAGACGTAATCTTGTGACTGTTTTGTTGTTAAGCTTTTAATTGTCTACCGATTTGATCGCTTGATGCGTCATCGTTCAAGTGGGCTATAAATTTACATAAGCCTAGACTGAACTGGCGCATTTTGCTGAATTAATTGATCTGATATTAGATATCAGATATCTGTAATTGCGAAAAACCCACTTAAGAACGGTGTTGTGTATAAAACAAATCTCTTTATTCAGCGCACGATCGTAGGATAAACAATTTGGATGAAAATGATTTTTAGATAGACCTAATTAACAGTGTGCGTAATAACAATTTGGTTTTAGCCATGACCAAGGCCAACTTAGACCTTGATTCCGGCGGAGTTGGCCTGAGCGCGATAGCGCTTGATGTAGACTTCCTCGGGATCGAACTTGGCCTGAAGCTGCTTCCACTCCTCGGGCTTGTTGTCGATGATGTAGCGGATGACCTTGTCGGTGTTCTGGCGCTGCTTCTCGCTGCACTTGCTGCACTCCGTCTTAAGGGCGTCCGGCAAGGACTTCTTGAGTTCGCGGCCCTCGGGAGTGCACTTTCCGGTGTCGATCAAGCACTTGAAGTAGTTGTTGAACAGGCGGTCCGACTTCAGGATCTCGTCCACGTCGATGTTGTCGTACTTGGTGGTGTACTTATCCTCGGCGGCGACAAGGACCAGTCCAAGGACGAAAATCGCAATAACCATCTTCATTTTGGAGGGGAAACTGCCAAGCACAATCGAGAAATAGATATTAATATTGCGAAATGAGCACTTTTTCACATTCGCAAATGGAGCGAATCGCGGTCGGGAGGCAACCAGTTTTGGAGCCTAACCTAGAGTCGGGGGTTTTAAATGGACGGTGTCAATGGAAATCTTTTTAGATACGGACTGCATTCGCCGAATGAATATGCATAAAAAAGGCCACTTGGTATGCGTATCTGGTTCGGAGCCAAAAGATGTCACTGTTTACACACTACAAAACTGGTTGTGCGCGTCTCATTTGCCTAACAAAGCTCTCTGCGAACCAATCAGCACAAACGATATTTATGAATTATGGGTCTTACAATGGAGCTCGACTTGTATTGAGACGGACTGGATGTTTAGCAATGCAGCTGCTGGAACTAACTGACAAATGTTTCTATGAAGTTTGGCTTTTATACCTAGGCTTCACCTGCGATTGAACTTCAGGTGTAATACACACCAACACAGCGTCGCCTGCACACACTTTAGACTTTGAAGCACAAGTCGCTATTTGCTAAAAAGTCAAGCCAGTGATTAGTCAATCGTCGTTATAAATTTATATAATATGTATGCGATAGTTATACGTACTTAATTTGGCATTAACATTAGGGAGCTTGACGTATGAACGAGCGGCACGGCTTGCGGCTGAGTGCGATTATAGGTACTGTGTACAGGTAAACCTAATAAAAATTAATCACTTATCAAATTTAAGATTCTCATTACCTCCACTTCCATTAGCGAATTTCCATTTACAACACTTGAGGTGTGGTGTTTGCGAGATGACCCTTCAATAAGCGTTTGCTCTCAAAGTTGATTGCTTTTGATAGTTCTCGGAACAATTAGAGCCTGTTCATTAATTCTCGAACTATTATTGAGTTTTTAAACAGAAATCAATTTCAGACTTAGCGGAAGCCTACAAAGTCTGTTAGACATTTTAAGGAAGGTGCTTAAAGGTGAAACTTTTGCCAGTAATTCAAACATCTCAGGGTCTTTACATTTATTAAGTTTTATTGTAGTTACAAATAGTGAAATGTAAAAAGTTAACACTTATACATTTTAGAAATCTGTACAAGGAAAGTAGTAGTTCTCAAACTATAGTAATTTCCCAGATTCAATTCTTTACTCTTCAACTTTAGGCTTAAAACATTGTATTTGTGTTGTGTCTCGAAATAAATTGTCGGGAGGCGGCGGCAGTATCAGTACTTGGATTATTACGCTGGGACAAATCACAATTGAAGTTGGGCTGCTGGACGTTTGCGTTGGAATATGGTTTCGATGGTGGAGAAGACGTCACTGGACTTCTTGGCGGCGTCCACCTTGAAGTGCAGACCCCTCAGGCCGTAGTAATCGACCAGGGGCCGCGTTTGCTTGTGATATGATTCAAGCCTCTTCTTCAAAGCCTCGGCGTTGTCGTCGCTTCTTCGCATCAGTGGCTCTCCGGTAATCTAGAGAGAATTTTACATATAGGATTATTGGCCTCTCGAGAGCATTTTCTGAGTATACTAACATCATCCGTCATTGGCTTCTTGGGAGGCGCAAATTCCTCGTGATATGATCGACCGCTGGACTGATGGATCAGGCGGCCAGTGATTCGCCTCACCAACAGGCTGTCGTCAATGGCAAACTCAATGACGGCATCAAGGTTGGTTTTCCTCTTGTCCAGCAATGTGTCGAGCTGCAAGAAATTGGTAATTGAGTAAAAATGCGAGAAAGATGAATTAATATCTCGCTCACCTTCTCGGCTTGAACAACAGTCCTGGGGAATCCGTCGAGCAGGAATCCGTTCTTGCACTCGGGCTTGTCCAGGTTGGAATCGATCATGTCCACAACTAGGTCATCGGAGACCAGCTTGCCGGCATCCATAACCTTCTTAAGCTCGGCTCCCAGTTTAGATCCGGATGAAATTTCAGCCCGCAGCATGTCGCCAGTAGATAAGTGGCAGACGCAGAACTTCTCCTTCAGCAGCGGAGCCTGAAAGCGGCATAATTAAAAAAACATTGATATCAATTGGGCGACCTTTAATCAATTTATTGCCGCGCGGCGTATCACAACGGTTGGCAATTAGCGAGCAGCCGAGCAGCCAAGATAAGATGCATTTCTAGCAGAAAGCAGCGAAAGTTCTCGTATGTTACGTATTGAATTACTCAGCGAAACCCAATTGTAAGCAACGGGTGCTGTCTTCGAGACGCGGCAAATTCACTCGCTTTCAGGGTCAAACATTTCTTTAGAGGGCATTCAAGTGACACGACACGCATGTAGATACATAATTCCAAATCATGTTTCGTTACATAGGTGACCAGTTAATTATTTTATACGGGCACATCGAAAATCCATCACTTTTACTTATTTACAACTTCGAACCGACCCGCACATTTTGAACACGTTGTATTTATTTATAGAGACTGTATGTAGCGTCCCATATCACTAAAATACATTATGTAACTTTGAACCCACCTGCGTGCCCTTGCCGGAACCCGGCGGCCCCAATAGGATTGCGTTGATGCCGACGTTCTCGGGCTCATATCGCTCCACTGGTACAGCTGCATTCGGCGCCATCGTTTATTGTTTATGCTGAACTATTGCTTAATAATTCATAACGAGCCAAAAATGAAGGTTAATGAGATAAGATAATACGAAGAAATCTACTAGGGTTGTTGATAATATATCAAAATATCGATATATCGATAAATATATATTCTTTGGATTTTGACGACTTCATGAGCTCAACAATAGCTCGATAACAAGAGAGATTAATGATGACAACCAAGATAAAAGGAGCTCAAGCTATTTTTGATATTGCCTCAAGCAGCATGGAATAGTAATCCCCTAGAATTATGGAAATCTCACAAATCGAAACAATATGTGGATGATAGACTTTAAAAATATCAAGACGATATTTTTTCAAATATCTGACAACCCTGAAATCCGCACGGAACACTGTTTAACACGATATGTATTGACAAATCGATAACGATAAAATTGTAGATTTGACACAAATTAGGTTTTTTTTTTAATATTTATCAACACTTTTGAGCTAAAAAAAAAACAATGCCATTTTTAAACTGGGAAAAGTGGAAATGAAAAGTTGCCTATCTTTTATTGTGGCAAAATAATCTATTGCACTTGGGAAGAATCAAGCAAAAATTCTTAAAATTTGTTCTTGTGTTCAGCATATAACAATCCCATCTGAGAAATAATAAAAAATTAACAATTTAAATGTTTTAATATTACTATAACAATTTAATTAATTTATTCTGGAATTCGCGTATTACAATTGCCATGGTACATTTTAATATTGCCCTCGCATCGGAAATAAGCGTCGAATATGTCACTGTAACCGTGATCCTTCCACCAAGTGCACAGCTGTCGGTTCCAGATGCAGTCTAATCTGTATATCAAGTTGGGGTACTCGTAACCGAGGAGCGTGAAGAAGTCCTGGTCCCCCAGATGGCCCTTGAAGGAATACTTGGCCACCAGCGCATGCACCTCCGAATGGGTAAGTTTCTCTAGGTAAGATTTGGAGTTCCTGATGCGGTTCAGCAGCAGCAGAACAACGCCAGAGTTGAGACCAGGATAGCCGTGGCCATGGAGGTGATTATGCTGGCTGCCTCCCAGTAATTCGTTGTTCATCGGATAGTACGGGTTACCGAAACTGGTCTTTGGATACCGCACACGATACCTGTACAGGATATGGCGATAGACGGGCGTTAGTTCCGGAGCCAAGCCGTAGAGCTGGTGCGGTAAAAAGTTATCAAACTCGTTGAACAGCAGTCGGACATCTGATCGGAAGACTATATCACAATCAAGCAAAATGGCCTTGTTCAAGCTCCTGTCTGCGATCCTGTGCAGGCCGAGGGATAGGAAAAACAGGGAGTCGCTATAATAGGAGTTGGGCGTTGAGCTAAAATACGGGGACAACTTGGCGGCAATGTCTTGTATTATGCTGGAGCAGATTTTAACATCATAAATTGTGTATATCACCGTTCTGCGGAATCTCCGAATCTGCCTCTGCAGGATCTCCAGCACCGACGCCTGGCTCTCTCTGTCCGTGATAACGTGCAGGTGCAGCTGGGCACTCGTGTGCTTCAGCAAACTGTGTGCAAATAGGTCAAATTTAAGGTTTAAGTGGTAGTTTTCTCGCGTGTAGATGACGAATATGTTGTAGTCCGAGGCCAGTCCGTTGAGCTGGTCGCCCAGCTCAAGGTGCGCGGAGGACGAATAGTTTAGCAGGTAATGAGTCGGCTTTAAAACGGGCGGCACTGGCGCCGTCGTCTGTTGGACATCTGCCGGATACCTCGCCTCCTGCTTCTCGGCTTGGGACAACTTATTGAGCCGGCTAGAGAGGAAGGCCGACAGGATGTTGCCCCGCACCAGTAGATGCGTATTGGCGAATACAATTAGCACGCACATACAAATAAATATTAGCAAGAGCACTAGCTTCTTTTGCCACCTGCACCGCAGCAGAGTCCATGTCCAACCTTTAGGCTTCTGGCGAATTGAGTTCCGTCGATTGATGATCAGTGTCACATTCTCCTGATCCTCCATTAGCTGCGATTTGCACTTCATTCCGATCCCGTACATGTTTAGATCCGCGGGAAACGTTTTATGTTTCTGACTGATTGTTTTAAAGCTGTACTTGGCCATTTCGAAATGCGAGTGACAATGCATCAACGAACTACTTTTAATTAACAATATAAGGCTCTGTTAGAACACACTAAACGGAAACTCAGAGCGGACGAGCAGGGGCGCACAAAACATTGCGAAGACGCTTTAAACTTAATTAAACTAGATCGATAAGGAGGGCAAAGCACAGCGTAAAAATCAATGATGGATGCTTCTTCTTGCCACGGCCTCAGTAACAGTGCGCGCTGACACAGTGGTATTTTTAATATTAATGGAATTATTTATTTTTTTATTCAGCTGTAAGTTTAAATTTTCGTCATTGAAAGTTTTAAGTCTGTAATTTTGGGCTAAACAAGCTAAATATAAATTATTAAGCCTCGTTATTTCGTGCACCTATCGATATATGCCAATCGACAATTATCTTAATCACGGTTTTCGATGTACTAGAATTATACATAAAACAAATCATGCGCAGAAGACGTATTTTTATCAGTATAAGTATATGTTATGGTTGTTCCAGTTACAAAAGGACGGGACGACTTTCGTTGAGAAAATGTAAAAGCTAAGCAGCTAACTTGGCCGACTTGAAAGTATTCCCACTCCGACGACGGGTTCTTATTGTTATTCATCAACTGCGAACAATGGACTGTCATCATCGCATCGAGGTCCCTTTGCGGGCTGGCAAGAAAATGAAAAAGCGACGCGAGCTGGACGCCCTGATCGCCACCCAGGCCTCGTCGAAGAGAGCCAACCGGAGGACCGCTGGCGGGGCCACACATTCCCAGGACAAGTTGCTCTCAGTCTCGACCGATGACCCTGAGGATTACGCATGGGTAATTCATTGTATTTACAAATGAACATACAAGTGTAAATCCCCATACAGATACATTTACTTACATACATATACGCCTTCATGAACAAGGTTAACTTGTTCCAAACTTTTACGAACGGAAAGATACTTTTATATCACATTCATAATTAATAATCAAATATATATGTATGTATGTCTATGGCTATTTTCAGTCAAATGTCGCTGGTTCTAGTCGCCGTAGTCATCGGAAAATTGCCTATTTCCGCATGTGCGGTCCGCTTTTATTGGGAATCATTGGCATTTTAATTGTGGGCATTTTGTACTGGCTCTACTTTGATCTACGCCAAGAACTCTACGACTACCGCCAAAAGATGGAGGAGGGTGAGCACTAAGCCGTATACTAGCTGTAGAGAGACGGATTTTATTAATTATATAACTTTTGCAGTGTCTGCGATGAGCAAAAACTTTCCGGACACTCTCCAGAGATGGCACGAGACCTCATCCTACCTATTAAAGAATCAAACTGTCGTCATTTCCGAGATCAGTGAGCTGCAAAAAACCATGGAGGGTCTGCGGAACAATTTCAGCAACCTGGAGGCGACGGTGGCGGCCCAGAGGAATCACGGAAAAGATGAGAAGCTGGTGGCCGATTTCGGGGCGAAGATAGAGGCCGTGGCCACCGACATAGAGGCTATAAAGGAGCACTATAATAAGTATATGGAGGTTCAGAAATCTCTTCAGGCCGAAACGGAAGCTCTTAAAGTAATTTTTCACCCTAAAACGCTTAACAAAATACTTTATTTAATCAAACCGAAACATTTTTAGGTCAATCTGTCGCAATTACCAACGCTGCAGGCCAATGCCTTGCCTGCAAACTTATCGGACGATATTAAAGCTCTTAATAGAACCACACTGGACTCCCTTAGGCTGTTGGCTAACGATTTGAAGGATGCCAACAATACCCTAAGCCAAACAACGAAAATGCTTAGCGAGGAAATATCTCTGCATAAGGTATGTAAATCATTGAAGTCTTATCAGCACTGATTTTTTTTATTATATTTACAGACGAAAATAGACGATTTGCTGGATCGATCGGAAAATATCACGTCCCATGTCGCCACAATAAGCAACAGTTGGCCGGAATACAAGCAAAAAGTAACTAGCTTCGACGAGTCGTTAGATAAAATTGAAAAAGAGGTAATCGATAGGGCGTTTCCTGTTCTCTGAGACTATCAAGATTAACGAATATTTATTAACCGCAGATAACGTTAACAAACAGCAAGAATAGCATGCTTGCTGCTTCTATGGATCAGCTAAAAAGCTTTTGCATTCAGAGCATGGCTACTAAGACATCTCCCCATGTTGAAGATGGTGCAGTAACCAAGGTAGCAGTTTTGTTTACATAATAACAACTACCTGGGATTTATTCACCTTTGCCTTATTCTAGCCCGAAGTGATTGCCGCCAACGAGGAATTTATAAAGCCGTCTGCAAATGTCACAGAACAGCTCCAGGAAGCCCTGAAGCAATAAGCCAGCCGTTTTACCCTCTAGTGATTGTCTGTTGTAATACCAAATTTGTTCGATTCCGTATTTAGCCATTAGGACATCAAAGTCACAGCCAACGATTGCTAATTTATATATATATTGTATTTAACACACGAGACAGCTGCAATGTACATACGGTTCGAAGAGCTATTTAACTTAATGACGATGATGGTGCACGTGTGATTTCAGTTAAGTTAGTTAAGTTCAGTTAAAGTCAGTTTTTTGGAGATGAAAAATTGTACATAGGAGAAAGAAAGATAAAATGTAAGTCAATACTAATCACTTTAGATACACGATATATGTATTTTATTTCCATATAATAAAACCAAACTAAAGCTCACCAACTTTATTGCAAAACAAACAATAAATTTAACACAACCCCGCTAGTCTGCGTCATCGTACTGGTCGTCGAATTCGTCGTCGTCCTCGATGTCGTCCATATCCTCAGCCACATAGACGGCCTTCTGTTCCTTCCGGAGTAACCAGGCCCGGTAGGCCTCCTCATCCTCAACGGTCGGATCGTTGGCCTCTATAAAGTCCTCGGGATCGTGCTTGTACTCCTCCTGTACCAGCGGCAGGTGCTTGAACGGAATGTTACGGGCGAAGTATTTGTGTCCCCAGCCCAGGTAAATGGATTCGCATGTGTTCTCAAAGATAAAGGTGTAGGCGCCCGGCCAGACGTTAGATTGCATGATCAGCATGCGTTCCTTCTGGTTGGTGTACTTGCTGGTCAGCCGGATGAGCCACGGCACTGGAATCTCCGAGCTAGTATCATTGGCGCACGAGGACAAAATACTGGGACCGATTTCGGGCTGATTAAATCCCTCTATCATGCCCTCCTCTTCTCCCTCTTCTTCGCCCTCCTCCTCCTCTTCCTCTTCCGCCTCCTCCTCCATTTCGTCCATGAGCTGCATTTTAAGGTACAGAGCCAGAGCTTTTTCCCTCTCCTTTTGGGCCTTCTCTTCGTCGTACCACACAACGCGTCCCTGGTTGAGGATATTCGATCGGACATGCACCCAGGCCACGGGAGTGGCCAGAGAGCCCAGTGGTTCCACTTGGTATTTCTCGTTCTTTAACAGCATCACATCGTTGTCTATAAATGGTTTTGGGAAGGTAAGTAAATCATAAGTAGTGGAAGGACCTTACCCTCGATCTGCTCTTCCTCGCCCTCGTTTAACTCCTCCTCCTCTTCCGCCTCTTCCTCTTCCTCCCCTTCATCCATATCTTCGCCATCGAACAGTCGCTGCTCCTTTTTGGTCATCCTGCGATAATACCCCGCAGGCGCGATGTAGGTGCCGGCCGTAATGCGACCAATCAAGGTGCGGAGGTAATGTTTCTCCTTGCCTGGAAAACAGGGATACGATATCACGTCTGCTTCCAGGTCGCCGGTTAAAAACTTCTTTATCTGCCGGGAAACGACAATCTGGCGGGGCGTCACGATGGGCAGCTCGATCCAATCATCGTACAAAGAGTTGACCACGAAGTAGGAGTACCTATTGCAGCCGAGACCGATCATTTCCGGCGGAATGTCGTAGAATTCGATTTCCTCGACCAATGGAACGGGCTCTGCTTTAGGTTGCATTTTCTCCAACTCTTCGAGCGGAAAGTCCTCCCAGCCGTAGATGCCCGGCGTGAGCTCCGGCCCAATGTGTGGTGGAGGGGGCCGCTCCTCTCGGTCATTGCGCATCTTAAGGGGCAGCTGCTTCTCCCTCATCTCCTCCTGCATCATGACCAAGCGGGATGCCACCTCCTCGCGGGTTAGTGACGCCTCCACAATATAGTAGGAGGCCTTTAATCCGTTAATGCATCCCCAAAATCGGCACTGCATGATTGAGGGATGGGTCTGCAGACGATTCATGGCGCTGGCCAGCTGGAAGATATCGTCGTTGGAGATACTGAAGCCACATTGGTTCCAGTAAAACTGGAGTTGTTGGACGCGTTCATTGAATGTGATAAAGAGTCGCATCGAGTCGTCGATGACGATCCTTAAGTCTTCATCGAGGGCTTTACCCTCTTCCCCATACATTTCCTCGTCAGCCACATCCTCGCCTTCCAGGTTGTAGGGCAGCTGTGGAAGAAGTCCCACCATTGGGTAACAATAAACAACAGATACGAGAGGCAGTATACCTTCATGGACTGGAGAATTTTCTTGGCCACCCGGAACGTGCGAACCTCGTCGAATATTGCGCTTGGCGGAAATCGTTCCGGCAAATGGAATTTCTGTTCGCGAACATTCCTGCTGAATTCCTCGAAGAAATCAATTACATTCGGCGGACGCTCGTCAATAACACGTTTTATTATGTCACTGATGTGATCAAATCTGTTTCGAAAGGTTTTTAAGTAAATATAAATAAGGAATAAATAATAATAAATAAAATGTTTTTCTTCTCCCGAATAACTATTTATGGAGAAGGCTTAAGTCTAAAGCTATTTATGATGAATGTATCTAGCAAACATACATACATATGTATATCTAAGGATAGTATAAATCCTCAAATATATATGTCTAAAGATCTTTAGACGATCACAAATTAGACGAATCACCCATCCGATGATTATAAAAGTCTATCTATAAGGCTCTAAATAAAAAGCTTCTAAGAAAGATTGTTAGGCAATATTTTAAAAACATTTGGATTTTAAATATTTTAGATACCTCAGATATTTGGTACTCACAAATTGTCACCACTCAGGGTGCTGTACTGCTGCATTATAGATTTGGCTACGCTCAACTCGTAGCCAATATTTGGTGCCCCGGGAAGCGATCCCTTTTGGACATTGCATTGCGAGTCAAAGGCACCTATCGAAATGGTGGTCGTCGAGGACGAGGATGAGGATGTGATTATGTCGGAGCAGTGAGGAGAGCTTTCCTGCTCGACGGACTTCTCGGGGACTTGTGGTTTCTTTGTTTTCGGAACGCATGCCGACGGGAGAGCAAACTGGGAACTGGACGTAGAGCCCAGCGAGAAATTTCGACATGAATCTCCGTCCATTGTAAAGTGATCGATTTAACGCTGATAATTAACCGTAAAGATGTGTGATGTTCCCAGGAACTGGTGTATTTACAATTGAAAGTATGAACCTTTGACAAGATGATTAAGATACTAAAGAAGCATACTTTGTTAGTTTATTTATTAAATTATATAACGTGTTAACAGGTTACGACTCCATTTTTCGTAATTTCCATGTTATCGTATGTCTTTTAAATATTTACTTCTGAAACCAATTGTTATCGATAGAGTAACCAACCGTTAAGACCGGCGTTATAATGCTATTGCTATCGATCGTCAAGACGGTCGTTACCTTTTGACCAGGCTGTGAGAGTTTCTTGTTTCTGTGTATTTGTGTTGTTTACATTACAACTGATTCTCAGTTTCTTATTTGCAAAAAGAAAGTGCTTAAGAAAGTTGTGGTTAGTTGCAGATGCACTGCAGGGCTTATCATTTAAATAATATTATTTTTATGGAGGTGAATATAAAACTGTAATGTGCATCCAAGTATCAAACAGAACATTATCCGTGTGCCTACATCAGAAGACATAAATCTTAAATCTTTATTCAACTTTCTTTACCAGATTTGGGTGTCGAAAGGGGTAGGATGTGGTTTTAAACATTACCTGAAGAACTTAATACTGACGTCTTATTTATTTATTTAGAAAGAAAGTCTGGATATCTTGGGCAAAAAATTTTCTTGATAACTTAAAAAAAAATGTATTACTTAAACAATGACACTGTGGCTGTTCCCTCGGCGGTGAATTTCGGCCAAAGGGAAACACACTCTTCAACTTTGGAGTTAAAGACTGTATCCATAAATCCGGACGGCGAGTACCAAGTGAATTTTACACATTTTTGGCATATCTAAAGGTATTTGTTTCTTTCACAGACACCTTCACTGTGCAACAAGCTATCAATGCCTTTGGTTTTGGCTGGTTCCACGTCAAGCTTTCGCTTCTGGTGGGCCTTTGCTGGATGTCCGACTCAATGGAAATGGCCATCTTGAGCATTCTGGGCCCTGCTTTATTCTGCGAGTGGAATGTCACGAAACTCCAGCAGGCCTCGGTCACAACCATCGTGTTTTTGGGCATGATGCTGAGCTCCAGTTTCTGGACACAGTTGAGCAACAGATATGGTCGAAAGTCGGTAGGAGGTTACGCTTTTTAGATGCTAATTATGTCTCACCTTAATGTTTTGCTTAGGCTCTCACATTGTTTGGAGTATTATTAGTTTTATATAGTATACTAAGTTCAGTGGCACCCAGTTATGCATGGCTCTTAACCCTGAGAGGTTTGGTTGGCTTTGCCATCGGATGCGTGCCACAATCGTAAGTTCATTTTCAAAAAAATTCCTTCCAGTTTCTAAAACAGTTTCCTGTAAATACTTGTAGTGTGACTTTATACGCGGAATTTCTGCCGACGAAACACAAGGGAAAGTGTGTGGTTCTAATGGATGTAAGTATTTCGTAGGTAAATGGAATCCATGGTATAAATAATATCATTTATTTTATTTGCAGTGTTTCTGGGCCTTAGGAGCATGTTTTGAGGTAGTATTGGCCTTGGTTGTTTATCCATATTACGGATGGCGGGGACTTCTGGGACTCTCGGCTACACCTCTACTGCTTTTCACATTGCTATCACCGGTAGGGAATTTGATCAAATAATTAATTTTAAAGAAATATACATTTATTATCACTTTTTCAGTGGCTAAGCGAATCGGCGCGATATTACTCCTCCAATGGGCACAGTGACAAGGCCATCAGGGTTCTTGAACAGGTGAGATTGGAATGGCCACAAAGAGAATTATTATTGCACCTTGGTTCTCTCAGATAGCTCACAACAACAAGCGGCACATGCTAATGGGTCGCCTGATTGCCGATGAAGAGCCCAGCTCCACGGAGAGCTTTAGATCGCTGCTCAGTCCAAGCCTTTATCGAACCACTCTTCTGCTCTGGTTCATATGGCTTGCATCGGCCTTCTGTTACTATGGACTGGTGCTGGTCACCACCGAGCTCTTGGTGGCCAGAAACAAGGAGAATAATCCGAATGAGTGCGTTACGTTTATGACCTCCGACTTTATGGATCTGTTGTGGATTACCCTGTCGGAGTTTCCGGGCATATTGATGACCATTAAGGTCATCAAACTCTTTGGCAAGAAGAAAACCATTGTGCTGCAATATCTCCTGCTGGTCATGTGCACTTTGGTGCTAATGTCGGTTAACAGGTAGTATTACTGCATAATCTTTGAGTATAATTATTAATATTCCCTTCTTTGAAGTCGCTTTTCAACCTCGTTGACACTCTTCATTGCCCGAGGAACGATTTCCGGGATTTTTCAAGCCATCTATGTCTACACACCGGAAATATATCCCGCTTCCCTGCGATCGGTAGGAGTTTCCGGCTGTTCCGTGCTGGCTCGACTGGGCGCCATGCTGACACCCTTTGTGGCGCAAGTTTTGATGGACACATCCAAGGAGCAGGCTATATCCACATATGCCGTTGTGGGTGTATTGGCATCCATAGCTTGCGCTTTCCTTCCCCGAGAAAATGTCGGGTATCATTAGAAGGAAACCCTATAGAAAGAATAATAATAATAATTTATTACTGACACAGATTATTTGTAAAGAAACCTCACCGGATTGCCTAGTTTTAGGCTCTGTCTGTGGTGCGCTGGTAAAGGCAAAAGCATAACCTGTGAACTATTCTAAAATTTAATTGTTTGCTGGTGGTTTCGCCCAAAGTGTTTTCGAAAAGTAACAAAGCTTCAGAGCCGAAAGCTTTTGTGTTCCATTTGCAAGAGTATTTTGAACAAGAAGCGGATCGTTCCTAACTCTTTTGAAGTTGAAGAATGATTTGATTTTAAGTAAATTTCCCAGGCTCAGAAACAGTGAATAACCGTGCTGAATGTAATACATTGTAAGAAACACCGTCGTCTTCGTATTATTTATATGACCGCCGAATTGCGGCGTTATTTATGAGTCGAGTGACAGGAGGAAATGCACTTGCAAATTAATTATAAAAGTCATTATTTTGCAGAATATAAACGTGACGTATAAATAAACCTCTCGCATGTATATGTATATTTATAATACTCAATTAAATATGTATGCAGGCGCAGACTTGGGTGCCGAAATATATATGGACTCCTGTGACAGCTATAAACTTTTAGAACGTTTGTTTGTATGCCGACTAAGTAGACGAGAATCTATGCACATGGCTATGCACATTCGGAGGCTGCTTCTTCGAGGTGCATGTGCATTATTTTTAAATTGTGAAACGATTTTTTCGAGGGGAGCTTTTGTTGTGATCAGCAAATATCGATCAGTCGTACAGTTGTCGGGATGCAGGTAAAATCATTGGTATCCGCCGCACGCAGTAGCCATTCATTTTTACGCCGCGACGAGAGTTTAAATTTAAATCTATTCCACTTTCTAATGGGCCACAACCGCCACCTCGGAATAGTAATCGCCATCAACGAGTAGATTATGACAAGCGTGCACTCGAGTGCTCTAACGATCGGTATTTGCCTTCAATCCCGTGCAAATAAGTCCGAATAAAATTCGAAAACTACCCTCAGTAATAAGTTATGCAATACATTTTCGAATACGTACAGTAGTGCGTACGATCTCCCATGAAGTTCGGCAGTGTGTAAAGTTAACCCAGTGATAACGAATATCAATCTACAAGTCAGCAACTATGGATAGCGTAAGTTATGCGTGTCAAAAAAAAAAAAAAGATCACCAAGCCTATGAACGTGTGCCAAAAATTTACTTATTAATACATTTGTGCAGCCGCAATCATACGAGAATACATACGTTAATATATACAGTGGGTGTCCCTTGGTACATCAAGTTAACAATTCAAATTAATTCGGCGTTAAAAAATTAAAAGAAATGTAAAATGAATCAGTTTAATATATGTTTCAAAGAAGTTCCAAATGTAATATGATGTATTAAAATGAAATCAAAAATTCTATAAGCTTCAAATATAATATAATATTTTGTGTAAATCTATTATTGGACAAGAGTTACAGCTTAAAAGTGTATTATCTTGGGATTAAAAAGTTAAATTAGGAGTTCACGCTAAAACTAATGTTTAACTCTACCAAAATAAAAAAAAATGTTTAATTATTCCCAGTAATTCTCAAAAAAATATAGAGATTAAAACGGAGATAAGTTATGTGAATATTAAAAAAAAACTGCGTACGTTCCTTGCACCCGACTTTACTGTGGTTTCGGATCATTGGCCCGAAGTGAAGAACCCCGTCCTGTTCGCGTTACCGATGGGAAAATCAGCTGTTTTTGGCCCGCATTAAGCTTTGCGCTCAGTAAAATCGGACGGCGGAATAAATAGCCATAGCCGAGAGCCCGCGTGTCTATGTCAACGCAAAATAGACTTTCAGCTAACGAGCTAAATATTGCACACAGGCCACTTTTTGTTTGTGTTCGCCAAGTGTGTGGGTTATGAGAACAAATCGATAAATCTCGCTGCACACTTGATAAATTGCAAGAACTTTTCGCAATCGGTTTGAGATCTTTTATGTTGGCGCCGCCCTCTCAAAAATGAACGAAAATAAAGTGTGGCTCAACACAAAGAAATAAATATGAAATAAATTCAACTGTTTAGACGGTATCGGTTTACTCAACAGGTCGCTGATATTGTTTTCGTGAGCCGGGATTATCAGGCTCAATCGATGGCCACGGATGAGATCAGCGTGTCTCGCGGGGACCTCGTCGAGCTTATAAGTTCAAAGTCGTCTGAAAAGTCAAGGTAACTGAATAGAGTAGGAATTACTTACTAGTAAAAATCTTTTTAAAATCGATTACCTAGTTATTTATTCCAGCTAAGTGACTCCGTTTTGTAGGAAATGAATTAAGATTTAATCCCATCATTTTCAGATGCTTTGTTAGAATATTCGATAGCGGCGACTCCCCCAAAGAGGGCTGGGTGCCGATAGAGATACTAGAATTTAATCCTACAATGAATAGCTCAAATGGCAAGGAAAACGGTGATGCGGAATTTAAAAAGCAGTGAGTTCTTTGAATTTTAATAGTAATTAAGGAAGTTAGCAAGCTTTTTTAATCTCTGCCTTGAAGAACCATTCTCAGGGAGCTGGTTGAAACGGAGGAGGAATTCTCCAGAGACCTTCTGCACGTTGTGGAAAAGTATATCAAGGGCATTGACAAGCCGGTGGTGCCGAGGTCTGTGCGCGACAATAAAGATGTTATATTTTGCAATTTCCTGCAAATCGCCGAGTTTCACAATAAGTAAGCGTCCGGAAAGTGGCTTAGATCTTATTTAAAAATCGAATATTTCAGTGTGCTGAAAGAGGGCCTGAAATGCTACAGCAATCAACCGAACATGGTGGCCAAGACCTTTTTGCGGTTGGAAAGGGACTTCGATAAGCATGTAGTGTACTGCCAAAACGAACCCCTGGCGCAGGACTATTTAAGCTCAAGTCCAGACGCTAAAAAGTACTTTCAAGTAAGTATTCGAGTGTCGAAAAACGAGCCAAGGTTCATTTTACATTCGTGAGGAATTTGTGAAGATTGTGGTTTGCCTTTTCCCCCATTTCCTACTAATTGTTTGTTGAAATCAAGAAAAAATAATAGAGAGAATTATTTAATTGGCAGGCGAGCAAACCGTTGGAATCGTCTTCAAATATTATGCGTGTGCTATGTGCGAGAATATCCGTTTATTTTTAAAGGCAGACGCTTTTCAATTCTAAAGCTTTTGCAGTTTTCAGTTGCTTCCGAGTAGTGTTCGCGGTCGTGTCGTGCTAATTATTCATATACGTAACCGTTTCGCCTTAGGTACTTGAAGTTATCTTGTCATTATCCTGAATACAGAACCCCTACTTGGACAATGAAGTTGCTTAACGCCTTAGCTCTCGGGTTTTACCCAGTGAATCCATATAAAACATCTCCAACCTACCTCAATGGACACTGACACTGGATAACTCCAATAAAAAGCCACTTAAATCGATGAAGAAAAAATAATTTTCCAAATCAATCCGTGTGAATCGTGACGTCTGTGACGTTTGCCCGTTATGCAACATTTCCGAAATTTTACTGTGCGAGAGTATATACATATATATATTAAAATATACGTTCATACGTATACGTTTATAAATATATATAGTATGTGAAAAAATTTTCTTCAGCCCACATATTCGACCTCACGTCTAAAAGTGTTTAGATATACACACATACATATATACTGGCAAAAATATTGTAACATTGACTTTAATGAGTCCACTGCTACTCATATGCTGTGAAATTGGTTCAGCAGTGAATATGAATGTGACTATGAACCCGCAGAGAGCATAGGGAGTGAATCAAAGTGTATGAGCATGTTGCGAGTGAATCTATCCAAACATTTGAATACTAATATTCGAATATGTATTTAGAAGACACATATAGCTTTCCAAAGCAAAGTTCGGCCGCATATAGAGACCCACACATATCCGTTTTTGCAACAAGTGATAAATTTTTTAAACATCGTTCCAAAAATAACCCCAAACGCGAGAGAGAGCGACCGAGAAGAAATCTTGTTTTGAATGTATAAGTGAACACAGAACGTTCATAGGGGCTGCCGCAGACTCAAGCGGATGCAGAAAATCACAGAACCAAATTTGCGACTATCAATAAATAATATTATTTCTTTTTCCATTCGAAAGTCGGACAAACACATTCGGAATACGTTCTAGAAACTTACCTCCCACAGTGCGTGTAATAAGTATTTTGCTTTTGCCTTGCAGGAACTTTCAAAACAGCTTGGAGACGATAAATCTCTATCAGAACACCTCAAACTACCCATCCAGCGCATAAACGACTATCAACTTCTGTTCAAGGTTTGCCGACTTTGTGTTTAGTGTTAATCTCTGCCATCTTCCTTAATCACGTATGGCTTAAAGCTACTCCTGACTCTAAGCTAATCACCATCATGCTGAGCTCGCTAAGACCGCTAATGTTAATGTTTGTTTTTCGCAGGACTTCATTAAGTACTCGCTAAGCTTGAAAGAGAACGTTAAAGACTTGGACAGGGCCTTAGAGTTAATGCTAAGTGTGCCCAGTAGAGCGTACGACAATAGGTTTCTTTCCAGCATCGAGGGCTGTCGGGGTAACATCTACAAGTTGGGTCGCCTGCTCCTCCACGACTGGTGCACCGTCATCGACAAGGAGGGCAAGGCGCACGACCGCTACTGCTTCCTGTTCAAGTCTCGCATTTTGGTGACAAAGGTCCGGAAGATATCCGAGAACAGATCCGTATTTATTTTGCAAAGCATCGTGAAGCTCCCGCTGTGCAACATCGAGCACAAGGTCGACGAGAAGCAAATCCAATTGAGTCTGAAAGCGCCAGACGCCGGCTCCATCTTTCCGACACACATTAAGCCCCACGGCCCAGAGTCCCACCTGACCTGGTTCAACGAGATATCCTCCCACATCAACCAAGACGTCACCTTGCAGGAGCACAATGCTGATGACCTGAAGGTCGATTCGTCGCAAATCGCATCCGAAAGTGAGCTAATTCTTCATCTACCCCAACGGGCCGAGGCCCACGATCCGAATCTTAGTGTCCGACCCTCTGACGTGGCCGAGAACTACTTCCTCAGCAAGGAGACCAAGGAGCGCCTACAGCTGGAACAGCAAGAGCTGCTGAAGCTAGAGCAGGAAGCCATCGAGTTGTACAAAAAGCAGCAATCTTCAAAGACCTCTACCACAAAGACTGAATCGGTTCAAATTACCAGCATCCAGGTCAAGTCAGGTTCGGAAGTTCGTAGCCAAACACAGGAGTCCAAAGTGACCGCCAAGGCTGAAGAAACAAAGCAGGTCAGAGAGGTTCCCATCAAGGTAGTTTCGCCTCCACCACAAGCTCAGCCTCAAGCGTCCCAGCCAGTGGCAGTAGCTTCTCAAGCGCCCCAGCCAGTGACAGTAGCTCCTCAAGTGCCCCAGCCAGTAGCAGTTGCTCCTCAAGCGCCTCAGCCAGTTTCTACGCCTCCTCCTGTAAAGAATACTACTCCCGTGAAGGAAGCCATTCCTGTCAAGGAAGCAAGTCCGGCGAAGCAAGTGGTGTCTCCGCCACAGCCCGAGGAGGCTTCTCCTTTTAAGGAAGAAAGAAAAGCAGTGCCCCCGCCAGCTTCGCATTCCCAGGAATCTGAAGCTCCAAAACAACCTGCACAATCCCAAATAGAATCTGTATCCGAGTCCAAAGCAACTGTCATCGAGTCTGCATCTAGTCAGGCCAAAGAAGAGTTGTTAATCACCGAAGAGACCCTAGCTGGTAAGCAGGATGAAATCTCCACGAGAGAGACATCGCCCTATGCGACTATCCCCAAGATCCAAGTATACCGTCCCGTAGATAGCGACAACCCAGTGGTAACCACCAAGCACAGGCCCATCGAGCTGAAAGATATCGTTGGCTACAACGAATCCCTGCGGGACAGCGACCCCGCGCCCGGTGGGGGATCGGGATCGGGATCGCAGGGCCGCCAGGGATACAGTGCTAACATAACCGACCACGCTTCATTAACCATATGGAATAACCGACTAGCTAACATCGCTAACGACCGAAATGGGGCTAACCAGCACCTGCAGCAGTCTGGCCCCCCGCCGCCGCCCATTCCGCCCAATTTCACGCGCATGCCCGGCTTCTTCCAGCCACTTCCCCTCATCGCTTACGAGACCACCATCGAGATCCTAATAGTCAAGGCACGCCCCCCCTCACCGCCGCCCCCACCGCCGCCGACCATTAAACGCTTGCTAATCCACAACGAGAGCTTGGAGCAAAAGACGCAGAACTTTTTCGAAGGCATCTACGACGTGTCCACCTCGGACACGTCGCTGCGGAATGCCAAGCAGAAGATTCGCAGCATCAAGACCACGGTGCTGAAGTCGAAGGACTCCACTAATTACGCCCAAGACACTGTACAGAAGGCCAAGGCCCGGGACTTCTTGCACATTTTCACCCCGCCCGTTAAGAAGCGACCCATTTACGAGATCGTTGAGGAGCCCGTTAATATATTTGAGATTGAAGGCGAATATACTGAGTCTATTGCTGACGATTTCAGAGAGCGGGAGCCAAGTGCCGATTTTGAAGCCAGGGGCCAAAGCGTCGGTGGTATGGATGATTATTATTCTGGCTACTCACTGGCTTCCAAACGTCGCTATGAAAGTAAGTTACCCCAAGTAATGTCGACGGGTTCTGTCCATCATCGTCGGATGGTCAATGTTGAATGTTAGTTAATCTTAATGTCTCTCTGGGATATCGTTACTGTACTGTCGTTACTGCCAACGAGCTCGAGTCGACTTCAGCGTAAATAAATTTGAAAGACTCCTTGTAAGCGAAGTCCTTGTCTTCCTTCTGTCACCTGTATCACGTCTATATCATGTTCACATATATATCTATGTTGAGTTTATCGTAAATAACTGTGTTTAGAGTATATATCTTTCAGTGCTTACATAAACAAACTTTTCTGTACAATTAACTATATATCTGTTTGTACTCCGCTGTTTTCCTAAATTGAAACCTACTATTTTCCAATCCTTGCCAGATCCTTGTTCAGATTGTTACGGCCTGTTTTGAAAGTCTCTCATCTAGAGACTTTCGAGAGAACCCATAATTAAATAGAACCATTCTTATATATCTCAAAAAAGCACAACTAAAATTTCTTTTACCCCGTTTGAACCTCCCTCCGTAAAGCTTCTAGCAGAACGCGGGACTACGATCGGGGAACGTCCTACGACAGCACCGCCGAGCGATCGCAGTATGGTATAAGCTCCAGGCGGGATCGCAGCTCAATTGACAAGGTCGAAGCCCGTTCGTCCCTTTTGGCCACTGGCCGTACAGAGAGCCGTGCCGCAAGCCGCACCGCCAGTCGCGCCGAAAGCCGTGCGGAAAGCCGTGCCTCCTACTCGGTGGCAGAATCGCGTGCCGGTATCCGCTCTTCGTCCCAACTGCTGGAGGATCGACCCCTGCGCTCCGTGGAGAAGCCCGTGGTTGTGAAAATGCTGAAGAGCGTGCAAGTGGATCGTAAGTGGGATGCAAATCGATTAAATTAGTGATACTAAATTATCTTGTTTAGCTGGAGAGACCGCTCACTTTGAGATCCAGTTCAAGGATCAGCCCGGCCTTGTCACCTGGCTGAAGGACAATAAGCCTTTGGAGGATCGTTTGGCTGATCGTATTACCCAGACCGCTGCTCCAATGAATTCCTACCGCTTGGACATCAAGAACTGCACGTAGGTGGCTCTATCGTTTCCCTTCTTAAGAAGTTAATAGGATTCATTTTGGTTTGATTCCAGCGAGAGCGATGCAGGAACTTACACCATTCGGGCCCAGTCTGCTTCCGAGACAACAACGGTTTCGGCTCAGCTTGCTGTGGGTCAAGGTACGCACTCTGAGATAATCGAGGTCACATGGTGGACGAACCAGCTTTGTTTTCCCTTGCAGCACCAGGCCATGACGAGACGAAAACTAACACGGAGCCAGCCTTTCTGGTTAGTCTGAAGGACGCCGAAATGATTGAGAACACTCTCTTCCGTTTCATGATCAAGATCAAGGGCGATCCCAAGCCTAGGGTCAAATTGTGGGTAGCATATAAAGTGAGGCCAAGGACAAAATTTATCCTCATTTCATTTACTGCAGCTACAAAGATGAAAAGGAAATACTCGAGGTCAACGATCGGATTCAAATTATTCGAGACAAGGACTACCTAGGCTTCTATGAGTTGGTAATCGCCGATGTCCAGAAGACCGACAGTGGAACCTACTCGTGCAAGGCCACGAACAAGTTCGGCGAAGCCACCTGCGAGGCAGTGGCCACAACAGTGGGTAAGTTGTTGAATAAGCTTAAGGAAAACAAATATCAATGTACAAAATTACGCATCCCTTGCAGAGGATAAGAATCCGTTTGGGGCTCTCAGCGGACAGATTCTTCCGGCCGGTGAGAAGCCAGTCTTCCAATGGAAGCGAAACGGTGAGGAGTTCGATCCGGAGGAACGATTCAAGGTGCTCTTCGGCGAGGACGAGGACTCTCTGGCTCTGGTCTTCCAGCACGTGAAGCCTGAGGATGCGGGTATTTACACCTGCGTTGCTCAAACCTCTACGGGAAATATCTCGTGCAGTGCCGAGCTCTCGGTTCAGGGCGCCATTCAGACACTGAACCGGGAGCCCGAGAAGCCCACCCTGGTGATCGAGCACCGCGAGGCGAACGCCAGCATCGGCGGCTCGGCTATTCTGGAGCTGCAATGCAAGGGCTTCCCCAAGCCGGCGGTGCAGTGGAAGCACGACGGTGAGGTCATCCAGGTGGACGATAGGCACAAGTTCATGTACGAGGATGAGGAGAGCATGTCGCTAGTCATCAAGAATGTCAACACTGCCGATGCCGGCGAGTACACCATTGAGGCTATCAATGAGCTGGGCCAGGACGAATCGACCATTAACCTGGTGGTGAAAGGTATTGTCATTATTAAAAATTTTTTCCCGGGATATACTATAACATAAGCACAAAAAGACACTAGTTTTAGGTTCTTATAATTTCCAAGTAAATATTTGCAGAGTCAATGTTACTACAAAATAGTTACTGATGAATGAGCATGGCTCTCTGCAGGAACACCTATTTGTAATGGTCTCCATGTTATTTTACGCTCTGAACTTGTCACTTTCCGATTCATAACAACTTGAATATTTATCCCTTTTAAAGCACCTCCTAAGATCAAGAAGATAACGGACATCACTTGCTCGGCCGGGGAGACCATCAAGATGGAAATCGAAGTGGAGGGCTTTCCACAGCCCACCGTCCAGGTCACCAACAATGGCAAGGACGTGACATCCGAGAGCAACGTGAAGATATCATCGACATCCATTGGCAAGAGTCTCGAGAAGGTTGTCGTGGAGGTGAAGGAGATCAAACTGTCGCAGGCGGGCAACTACTCCATCAAGGCCACCAACGATCTCAGTCAGACGTCGGAGTACTGGAGCTGCACGGTCAAGTCGAAGCCAGTGATCGTGAAACACTTTGAGAGCGAGTACATTCACGGGGAGAAGGAGACTGTGCAGATGACTGTGCGCATCGATGCGTATCCGGAGGCCAAGCTGATCTGGTACCACGACGAGACCGAGATCAAGGTGACTGAGTCGAAGTACACCGTGAGTAGCGATGGCAACGCTTACACCCTCAAGATTACCGGAGCAACGCGGGTGGATGCCGGCAAGTACACCGTGAAGGCCACCAATGAGCACGGATCTGCCTCCAGCACCACCGATCTGTTGATCAAGTGCACTCCGGAGTTCACACAGAAACTGAAGAACATCACAGTGGCCGAGGGCGACTCCAATGTGGAGCTCGTGGTTGGCGTCGATGCCTATCCGCGTCCACATGTCAAGTGGTACATTGATGGCATCGAAATCGATGAGAAGCGGAACGACTTCCGTCACGTGGAGGAGGGAAACAACTATAAGCTTATTCTTAACAAGGTGGCTACCAACCAACAAGGAAACTACACCTGCAAGATAATGAATGACTACGGAAAGCTGGAGGACAGCTGTGTGGTTACCGTCAACTGTAAGCGACGCAGGATAACCTCTTACGATGACAGTTGACTTATTTAAATTTTAATTACAGGCAAGCCCAAGGTCAAACGGGGTCTTAAGAACATCGAAGTCCAGGAGGGCAAATCCTTCACTCTGGAGGTCGAGGTGTACAGCGAACCAGAAGCCAAAATCAAATGGTAAGTTGAAGAAGTTATTGGATTACCATAAATGTTAATATCGGCTTATTCAGGTTCAAGGATGGACATGAAATCTACGAAGATGCACGTATAAAAATCTCTCGCGACACGCAGCGCATCGAGAATTACTATCTAACCCTCAATCTGGCCAGAACCGAAGATGCGGGCACGTATGAGATGAAGGCAACCAACTTCATTGGCGAGACAACCTCAACCTGCAAGGTTGCTGTGTTAAGTAAGTATTTAGCTCTAAATCTCGGTCTGGATTGGGCGTCAGCGGGTACAACGTTTTTGGATAGGATCTAAAAGCGAGTATGGGCAGGGTATCCCACCAACGTGTATTCTACTAATTCTCACCCACAAGAGTCCTTCTTGAGTCTCATTTAATATATAATCTCCCATCTATGATACCAAACTTTGATTTAGCGAGCGACTCGGTGTCTTTGGGACAAACCGTGACAAAAACTATGATTGCGACGACCGAAGAACCTGAAGAAGGGGGTAAACCAAAACCATTTTCAATGCATCAATTAAGCAAAATAATAAACATACCTATAAATACTTCGAAAATGCGAACGTGAATGAGATCGAAACAAAATAATACAAACCCCATAACACAGACAAACATACGTACTTACCACGAATATTTCATCATGTACATATCAAAACATATCTATCACCTCAACTACACATTAACACAAAAATGTACAGAAAAACCTAATCAAAACTCAATTCTTAACCATGTGTAATAAACTCGCTCGGGTTTTTTGAATGCGTATTGTGTCAATGGAATGGGACTTGGAATGATCATCATAATATAGCGTAAATTTATACATCGACTTTAAATTTACACAGGCAAGTGTCTCAAGATAGCTCGTAAAATAACTTGAAAGAAATCAAAGGATCCAAATGATTTCAGCATCTTGTAAAAAGTAAAGTGTTAAAGATAAGTGCTCCCGGACTGCCGCAACTAACCCCACGAATGAAAAATATGCACCCTGTACATAATTCTAATGGTTAACCCTAAGGGAATATCCTGACCAAATATAGGACACACTGATATCATTTTTACTTATAGCTGTTCCGGAAATCGTGCACGTGGACGTCTTTCAGCAGCACAGCTACGAGAGCGTGCCTCTGAAGTACGAAGTTATAGCCACGGGTATTCCCAAGCCTGAAGCGATATGGTATCACGACGGAAAACCTATCACTGCCGATAAACATACGGCCATAACTGTTGATGGGGTTCGTGTTCCTTAACTATTGCCATTGGCAGTTAATCTAAAATATTCCCGTATCATGTGTAGGATCATTATAAATTAGAGGTTGAGTCACTGGACCTCGTGGATGCGGGAGAATACAAGGTGGTCATACAGAATAAGTGTGGCGAGAAGTCCCATCAGGGAGATCTCTCTTTGTCGGGTAAGGATATCTAAAAAAAAGTGTGTTACTGTATATTATAAACTATTCATTTTCCGCCAAAGGTATTGCCGAGTACCGCAAACCCATCCTGACGTCAGGACCCGGACTTAAGGACATCAAGGTTAACAAAGGCGACAAGGTCTCCGAGCCAGTTGTGTTTACCGCCGATCCTGCTCCCGAAATCGTTTTGCTAAAGGACGGCCAGCCTATCAAGGAGAGCAACAACCTGAAACTGAAGGTGGAGAAGAAGGACATTGAGAATGGCCTGGTTCAGTACACGTGCACTCTAAACATCCTGGAGGCTGACATAAAGGACTCTGGACGCTATGAACTGAAGGTGAAGAATAAGTTCGGTGAGCTGGTCACGAGTGGCTGGATCGATGTGCTGGCCAAGCCCGAGATTTCTGGACTGGATGACCGTAAGTGCCTGCCGGGCGACACCATTTGCTTCGAGGCTCTGGTGCAGGCCAATCCAAAACCCAAGGTTTCCTGGACCCGTGGCAACGAGAATCTGTGCAACAACGAGAACTGTGAGGTCATCGCCGACGTTGATGCCGACAAGTACCGACTGGTCTTCCAGGCCGTCTCTCCCCCTGAGGATGGCAAGTACACAATCACGGCCGTCAACAGCGAGGGAAGGTCCACGGTGGACTTTAATTTGGCCGTGCTTGGTGGGTATATCCCTACCCAAAGAGAATCTTAGTAGTCCTAATTGTAACCTGAATTTCCGCAGTGGAGAAGCCCACCTTCATTGTGCAGCCCGAGAGCCAAAGCATCCACGACTTCAGGCCCGTCTCTACCAAGGTTCTGGTGCATGGCGTCCCTCTGCCAACTATCGAGTGGCTTAAGGACGATAAACCCATCAACTACGAGGCGGTGAACAAGCCAAGCAAGGACAAGCTGTACAGCAAGGAGGACACCAAAAAGGGATCCGACCAAATCGAGAGTGTGTTTGACATCAAAACATTCAGGGAAAGCGATGTGGGAGCGGTACGTCTATAATCGGATCTATAAAGGTATAGTTTTCAAGTGCGCCACTATTCCGCAGTACACCTGTGTGGCCACCAACGAAATTGGAGTGACCAAGGCACCCTTCAAGCTGGGACTACTGGCCCTCGCACCCAGCTTTGTGAAGAAGCTGGACAATGCCCTGGACGTGTTGCAGGGTGAGCCCCTTGTCCTGGAGTGCTGTGTCGACGGAAGTCCCCTGCCCACTGTTCAGTGGCTCAAGGACGGCGATGAGGTTAAGCCGAGCGAGAGGTGAATATTTTCGGGAGAGTGCTTCACATGTTGTACTTATGCTGCACACCATTTCCAGCGTGAAATTATCCACAAGCCCTGATGGCCTGGTCAAGCTGGAGATCAACAATTGCCAGCCTAATGACTCGGGAGCCTACAAACTGATTATTTCCAATCCTCATGGCGAGAAAGTGGCCCTCTGTGCCGTGGCTGTTAAGCGTAAGCCTATTAGCTTTGTATATCTTGTTTTACATTTAAAAAAACCATTAACACGCAGCGGAGGAGATGCAGCCCAAGTTCCTCAAGCCGATTACCGGACAAACTGTTGTTGTAGGCGAGCCCCTGAAGCTGGAGGCTCAGGTCACCGGCTTCCCAGCTCCGGAGGTCAAGTGGTACAAGGATGGAATGCTGCTGCGTCCAAGTCCGGAAATTAATTTCATTAACAGCCCTAATGGTCAGATCGGTTTGATGTAAGCGCGTCACAGATTTTGAATAGGATTGTGACTATTAAATCCTTCCTCTTCCTCCTATGCAGCATTGATGAAGCACAGCCCCAGGACGCCGGTGTCTACAAGTGCTTGATTGCCAATAAGGGTGGCGAGATCGAGGGTGTGTCGAAGGTGGAGATCGTACCCAAGGAGTCGAAGCCGGCGTTTGTGGCCGAGCTGCAGGATGCCTCCAGTATCGAGGGCTTCCCCGTAAAGATGGACGTCAAGGTGGTCGGTTTCCCCCAGCCGAAACTGCAATGGTTCCACAATGGGCACGAAATCAAGCCTGATCAAGGGCATATTTCGATTGTGGAGAATCCGGACAAGAGCACAAGCCTGATCATTGAGAAGACAGTTCCCGGTGACTCCGGACTGTACGAAGTTATTGCCCAAAATCCCGAGGGATCGACGGCTTCCAAGGCAAAGCTTTATGTGGCCCCCAAGGCTGATGAAACTGCCGCCGAGGAGGCACCTCAGTTTGTGTCTGCCTTGCGGGATGTAAATGCCGACGAGGGACAGGAGCTGGTGCTGTCTGCTCCGTTCATTGCCAACCCCATGCCCGAGGTTATTTGGTCCAAGGATGGAGTTACTCTGACTCCCAACGAGCGGCTGCTGATGACTTGCGACGGCAAGCATATTGGACTGACCATTAAGCCAGCCGAGGCCGCCGATTCCGGCAACTATACTTGCCTCCTGGCCAACCCCCTAGGTGAAGACTCGTCCGCCTGCAACGCTAATGTCCGCAAAGTCTACAAGCCGCCGGTGTTCACGCAAAAGATTTCCGACCAGCAACAGGTGTTTGGTAACAATGCCAAGATACCGGTGACTGTCTCCGGAGTTCCGTATCCAGAGCTGGTGTGGTACTTCCAGGACAAGCCCATTCCCACCAAGTCCGACAAGTACAGCGTCAAGAACGATGGCGACCATCACATGCTGATTGTTAACAACTGTGAAAAGGACGACCAAGGTGTCTATAAGTGCATTGCCAGCAACAGGGAGGGCAAGGACATCACCCAAGGACGCCTCGACATCGTTAATGAAATGTAAGAGGCGCTCCAATCCCGCTGGATCCTTTATTAATACATTTCTCCTTTACAGTAAGAAGCACTCGCGCTCAGAGCCTCCAGTATTCCTCAAGAAGATCGGCGACTGTGATATCTATGAGGGCATGGTTGCCAAGTTTACGGCCTGCGCCACGGGATATCCGGAACCCGAGGTGGAGTGGTTCAAGAACGATCAGAAACTGTTCCCCTCGGACCGCTTCCTCATCGACATCGAACCCAATGGCCTGCTCAGGTTGACCATCAAAAATGTGACCGAGTACGATGTTGGCCGCTATTCCTGCCGCATTTTCAATCCGTATGGCGATGACATCTGCCATGCTGAACTGTTCTACGACTGTATGTTATTAGGAACTATTTTCGATATCTTTTTTAATGTGTCTTTACGATCGCAGCTCTGGACAGCCAGCAGAAGCCTTTGGAAGACCAGTACACTGACTTCAAGAAGTACAAGAAGTCCGGCGCTCCTCCCCCGCTATCTGAGGGTCCAATTATTTCTCGTATGACCGATCGTGGCTTGCTCCTGTCGTGGAACCCATCAGTGCCATTGACTCCCCGTTATCCCATCACCTACCAGGTGAGTGGTCAGCCAAGATTTAATATTTGGCAAATAATAAAATGATCACATTCCAGATCGAAATGATGGATCTGCCCGAGGGCGATTGGCGCACTCTGAGAACCGGCGTACGCAGCTGTGCCTGCGACATCCGCAATCTTGAGCCCTTCAGGGACTACAGATTCCGGGTGAGAGTGGAGAACAAGTTTGGTGTGAGCGATCCCAGTCCATACACGCAAACTTACAGGTGGGAATGACAACCATATCCATTTCTGAAATAATGCATGTATTGTGCATGTTGCAGGCAAAAACTGGTGCCGGATCCACCGAAAACCTATACATACCTGCCACCGGGCACAGACTTCAGGCCAGAGACTTCACCGTATTTCCCCAAGGACTTTGATATTGAGAGACCTCCCCATGATGGCCTAGCACAGGCTCCTCAGTAAGTATTTGGTTATATTCGTTCCTTCTTCTGTACTAAACATTGATTTTATCGTACAGATTCCTGCTGCGCGAAAACGACATAAGCTATGGAGTCAAGGAGCACAACACGGAGCTGATGTGGTTCGTCTACGGCTACCCCAAGCCAAAGATGACTTACTACTTTGATGATATGCTCATCGAGTCGGGTGGCAGGTTTGATCAGAGCTACACTCGAAATGGCCAGGCCACGCTCTTCATCAATAAGTGAGCTTTAAATTTAAAATTTTATTTTATTTTATTTACTGGAGAATAATTTTGCCTAAAAGAATGCTGGATCGCGACGTTGGCTGGTATGAAGCTGTGGCCACCAACGAGCATGGCGAGGCCAGGCAGCGGGTGAGGCTGGAGATTGCTGAGCATCCCAGGTTCCTAAAGCGACCGGATGAGACCTTCATCATGGCCCGCAAGAATGGCAGAATCGAGGCCAAACTGGTAGGCATTCCGCTGCCGGAAGTGCACTGGTTCAAGGACTGGAAGCCCATTGCCGACTCTTCTCGCATTAAGGTGAGCCTGAAAGCTTTAAGATTTTACTTAAAATATATAACTAAAAATAAATTTAACCTTACTCAATTACAGATCAGCTCGTATGACCCGGATATTTATGTGCTTTCGATTCACGATTCCATTATCAAAGACGGCGGGCTTTACTCCATCAGTGCCAGGAACATTGCTGGCTCTATTAGCACCTCGGTAACGGTGCACATTGAGGAGAACGAGGATCAGTACATCTACAAGACCTACGGCAGACATCCGTACGTGCGATCAAAGCAACTGCGCTATCAGGACAAGTACGACATTGGCGACGAGCTGGGCCGCGGTACCCAGGGCATCACCTATCACGCCGTGGAGCGAGCCACTGGCGACAACTACGCCGCCAAGATCATGTACGGCCGCCCAGAGCTGCGTCCATTTATGCTCAACGAGCTGGAGATGATGAACATGTTCAATCACAAAAACTTGATCCGTCCGTACGATGCCTACGACACCGATCGCAGCGTGACTCTGATTATGGAGCTGGCCGCCGGCGGCGAGCTAGTGAGAGATAATCTGCTCAGACGCGACTATTACACGGAGCGCGACATCGCCCACTATATCCGGCAGACTCTGTGGGGTCTGGAGCACATGCACGAAATGGGAGTGGGTCACATGGGACTTACGGTGAGAAACTGAATAGTAATAAATGCCCTTAGCTCTGATCTAATGCTCTTTTACCTTCCTAATTACAGATCAAGGACCTTCTGATCTCCGTGGTCGGTGGTGATTTCATCAAGGTGTCTGACTTTGGTTTGTCGAGGAAAATCAACAGGCACAATCTGTCCACCTTGGATTATGGCATGCCGGAGTTTGTCTCACCCGAAGTCGTGAACAAGGAGGGCGTTAACTTCTCGCACGATATGTGGACCGTGGGCCTGATCACTTACGTCCTGCTGGGTGGTCACAATCCCTTCCTGGGCATCGACGACAGGGAAACCCTGACCAAGATTCGCGAAGGCCGCTGGGACTTTAAGGACGAGATTTGGACTCACATCTCGGACGATGGTCGTGACTTCATTAGCCGCCTGCTGCTCTACAGCCCCGAGGAACGTATGGATGTGAAGACTGCTCTGAAGCACCCGTGGTTCTTCATGCTGGATCGCCCGGTGTACGACCATGACTACCAGATCAACACCGATCGCCTGAGGAACTACTACGACCACTTCAGGGACTGGTATGCCAATGCCTCCTGCAAGAACTACTTCCGCAGGCGCCGTCTCAGCGGCTGCTTCCAGCATCCATCCAAGATGGTCTATCCCCCGGGACACGTGTATACGCCGGAGAACACCCCAGAGCCGCTGCCGGAGCCAAGGAAGCGAGCAAAGCGCGAAGAAGTCGTTTCCAAATACTTGCATCCCGACTACGAGCTGGGTCTGATTCAATCGGAGAGCCAGTAAGTCCTAGCTTAGCGACGAGGCTTCAGAAGAGGTGACCATTACGTTACATTATCATTATAGCTACCAATACGGCCCCGACACTTATCTTCTGCAACTGCGAGATGTCAACTTCCCCGTGAGATTGCGTGAGTACATGAAGGTGGCTCATCGACGATCCCCTTCATTCGCCTTGAACGATTCCGTGGACTGGTCTGTGAGTATACATGTCACAAATGGGAAAATAAATCGGGATTAAGTAAGGATGTTTCTATCTTACTGTAGCTGCCCGTGATCCGCGAGAGACGTCGTTTCACCGACATCATGGACGAGGAAATCGATGACGAGCGCACCCGCAGTCGCATCAGCATGTATGCGGCCAACGATTCTTACTCGATACGGCGCCTGCGCACGGAGCTGGGACCCCGTCTGGATGAGTACACCGAGGCCGATGCCATGATCGAAACCCAGCGGGAGGGCTACCCACCGTTCTTCCGCGAGAAGCCACAAACGATTGCCATAACCGAGAACCAGCCCAGTCACATCCACTGCTTCGCTGTGGGCGATCCCAAGCCGTGCGTGCAGTGGTTCAAGAACGACATGGTGCTGTCCGAGAGCAAGAGGATCAAGATATCGGTGGATGAGGACGGCCGCTCCATCTTGCGCTTCGAGCCGGCCCTGCACTTCGATGTGGGAGTGTACAAGGTGGTGGCCAGGAACAAGGTGGGCCAGACGGTAGCCCGCTGCCGCATCGTGGTGGCCACTCTGCCCGATGCCCCTGACTCGCCGGAGATATCCGCCAACAGCGGATCCGAGATCCTGCTCCGCTGGAAGCAGCCCCGCGACGATGGCCACTCCACAGTGCTGTGCTACAGCTTGCAGTACAAGCTGAGCAACTGCGATGCCTGGACCACGGTGGCAGACAACATTGACCACGAGTTCTACTTGCTGCACGACCTGCAGCCGAACACCAGCTACCAGTTCCGGCTGGCCTCCAAGAACCGCATCGGCTGGAGCGAGATGGGCATACCCGTGTCTGCGTCCACGTCGGGAGCCGACGCCCCCAAGATTCACATCACCAAGGCCATGAAGCATTTACAGCAGCTTACCGAGAACGGGCACGAGGTGGTGCCTGAGGAGGAGCGCGTGCACACCGACTACCACTGCGAGCGCGAGCCGCCCAACTGGGTTACCGACTCCTCGGTCAGCGACAAGTACAGCTTCATCTCGGAGATCGCCCGCGGCGAGTTCAGCACCATTGTGAAGGGCATCCAGAAGTCCACCGACACCGTCGTCGTGGCCAAAATCCTGGAAGTGACCGACGAAAACGAGGACAACGTGGTGGCCGAGTTCGACAACTTCAAGACCCTGCGCCACGAACGCATCCCGGCGCTATTCAGCGCCTATAAGCCCCTGAACGTGCCCATCGCCATCTTCGTGATGGAGAAGCTCCAGGGCGCCGATGTGCTCACCTACTTCAGCAGCCGGCACGAGTACTCCGAGCAGATGGTCGCCACCGTGATCACCCAGCTGCTGGATGCCCTGCAGTATCTGCACTGGCGTGGCTACTGCCACCTCAACATCCAGCCCGACAACGTGGTGATGGCCTCGGTGCGCTCCATTCAGGTGAAGCTGGTCGATTTCGGATCGGCCAAGAAGGTCAACAAATTGGGAGTGAAGGTGACACCATGCGGATCCCTGGACTTCCAGCCGCCCGAGATGATCAACGACGAGCCGATATTCCCGCAGAGCGATATCTGGTCAGTGGGTGCCCTCACCTACTTGCTGCTGTCCGGATGCAGTGCATTCCGCGGGGCCGACGAGTACGAGACCAAGCAGAATATCTCCTTTGTGCGCTACAGATTCGAGAATCTGTTCAAGGAAGTCACGCCCGAGGCCACCAGATTCATTATGCTGCTTTTCAAGCGCCATCCCACGTAAGTAAATCTATTTTTTTGTTCTCTTGGGCCACACAATATTTTAAAGCACAGTAAAGGTAGCCAATGCTTATTTTGTATTAATTATGCAAAAAGAAAAAAGAAAAGAACAGGGTCACTTATTGTTTATCACTAACACTTTATGTTATGTTAACACATTTGATATACTTTAGAAAACGACCATACACCGAAGATTGCTTGGAGCACAGGTGGCTCATGTCGTCCGACTACATGGTTAGGAAGCGCGAACGTGCCATCTTCTTAGGCAGCCGTCTAAAGGTAATAAATAAAAAGTCGTTCTCTTATAAGAGAAAAAAAATAAAAACATGTTTCATGACGTGATGATTTCTTTATGGGACCTCCAGACGTTCTGCGATGAATACCATGACCTAAAGAATGCCACGGCCACGTCATCCAAGGTTCTGAACACTGTCGCCGGCGGACCGACACCTACTCAACTACTTCGATCGAACAGCATCCAGGAGGAATTGCTCACAACATTTTAGTCAATTAGTAGCGAAGTGGTAGTGTTAAGCAAACAAATGTTGTTTTTATTTCTTGTATATATGGAATATAAATAATTATACACAACATCTAAAATTCTATATATATAAAAATATATTATCTGGTTAATTAAACGAAATAATCGAATTTGATACACTTAATATTTTTATTTATTGACTGATGTGGATGTGGCTGTTGACAGCTCAGGTCTGACACACCCACACCCACCAACCAGGCCTCCGCCCCCGCTCGATACGATCAATAAAATGTGAACGACCTTCACGGGCTCTGCCAAGGCTAAAAATAATCACTCTTATTCAGGGGTTTTTAAAAAGAAAATGAATGTGTTAAGGCATTTCAAGTGGGCAAGGCGAACACTCTGCGCCGCGGGAAACTTTCAAGATGAGCAATCAACAAACCCCAAGTAGCTGGCTTCTCGTAGTCGAGATCAACTTCCCTAATTTTCGCGGATGTACAGCTGCGGTGAGAATAATGCCACTAATTTTAATTAAATTAAAAAGTGTATTAAGCAATCAAATATGTCTAAGAATGTACCCTTGAATTTTAAAAATAATTTAAGCCAATTTTTCCTGTGATATCGATATAATTATATAGCCATTCACAATTATAAACAATGTTGCCGAGCATAAACAATGACTAAAGTAATAACTATATTTTTTATGTTATATGGGAACTTGTTAAAAAAACCCGAAAATATAAAAAATTTTCTATTCCTTTTGTCTTAATTTTCCGGTTTATCCTATGATAACAATTTATTTTTAAAACGACAAAAATACACCCTATGTTCACTTAACTTAATGAAAAAATGTTCAATTTCCTAATATTTTCTATAATACTTTTTATTTATACATACATATATTGGTCGGATTCTGCCCATTATGCCTTTTTGGAATAAAAATTATTTAGAAAAGTACATTCAGTTAGCTATACAACTGAGAGATTAGTTTGAATAGAAATAGAAAGAAAAGATAGGATATGTCCCCATTTTTGCATTGCAAACATTGTTAAAATTGATTTCTTGTCAGGTTAAAATATATCACCACAAAATTCTATGCTATAATTGTGACGCGAACTGTGATTTAAATTTAGAGGTAAACACAACGTATATGTAAGAACAAGTGTTTTGTTATCAAGCTCCAAATCAAAAATCGATTTAGCAAAATCAACTCTGCTAAAGCTTGCGCCTGTCCAAAGCTGCCCAAAGCTTTCTTATCAATATTGATTAAATTTTCGCCCAAAAGCTTAAACATTAGAGTAAGTGCTGGGTACAACACCTCAGCCTCAATTAGTGCAATATAAAATACGCTTTTAGTCACAATGTAAAGCAAAACAAAGCGGATCTCAGCACACGAAACAACACCTGCATGCCAGCATCCATTAGCACTCGCAAAATCAATGAATGACAACAACGCTCGGTCACAAGATTCACTGTCGCCGTCGTCGTCCATCGAATAGCCTAGCGACGACTTCCACAAAAGGTACACAGCAGATCTACGCACACACCCGCGCGAAGCGTATCGTACATATATAAATATGTTTGTTTAATCAGACTGCCGAATAATCTCTTTTATCAGGCTTAAAACCTTTTCAGAACTCGAACGTTGCCCCACACCGCACATGTCTGTCCAAGTGTAAACTTCTATGCTCCGGATCAGAGGGTCATCGTGAACTGGGAATCAATTAAGAGGCACACCAACTACCACAATCAGTTTTTGGGTCTAGCTGCACTTGACCCCCAATAATGGCCGAGGGCGACTACAAAGAGCATGTGGAGCGGTGAGTCCAGTCCCGAGAATTACTCATCTTCCGCCAGCCCACTCATAATTGATAATGTTTGCTAATCTAGAACTGAGCTTCCGGCCCCGATGATTTCCCGCAAGGAAGTCAGCATATGGGCCATTTTGAAGAACTGCATTGGCAAGGACCTGAGCAAGATCACCATGCCGGTCATGCTCAATGAGCCCCTGAGCTTCCTCCAGCGACTCTGCGAGTACATGGAGTACGCCGAGCTACTGACCGAGGCAGCACAGCAGGAATTGCCGGCGGACCGGATGAAATACGTTGCGGGTGAGTGATATCGCAGAACTTACATGTAACCTGATTGAAGTGGATACCAAATATTGTCTGTGGTTATGGATTTACCGTGGGCATTTATCGGAGCAGCGATAGTGCACGCTTTTATTATTCATTGAATACTTTTGCGCTCACAGCCTTTGCCGTATCAGCACTTGCCTCGAACTGGGAGCGACTGGGCAAGCCGTTCAATCCGCTTCTTGGAGAGACCTACGAGCTGCAGCGAGGCGATTACCGCATCGTTTGTGAGCAGGTGTCCCACCATCCGCCGGTATCAGCATTTCACGCCGAGTCCAAGGACTTTAAGTTCCACGGCACCATCAATCCCAAGATCAAGTTCTGGGGCAAGAGCGTCGAGGTAAATCCGAAAGGAACCGTCACCATAGAGTTCCCCAAGTACGTATTATCGATTCGAGATTTCATTCCCTTGCAATAATATATGTATATATTTTTTGCAAACTGCAAGTGTATATCGTCTTACCCATTTTAATATATTTTTCGTTAAATATGAAATGTTCTGTAGATGGAATGAAACCTATAGTTGGACCAATGTGAACTGCTGCGTCCACAACATAATCGTGGGCCGACTGTGGATAGAGCAGTATGGAAAAATGGAGATCACCAATCACTCCACCGGTCATGTGGCTAGCCTAACCTTCAAGTCAGCTGGTTCCGGGGCCAAGAACTTGCATCGCGTTGAAGGATTCGTCCGAGACTCAAGGTGAGCGATAAGCGACTTAATAATAATTTCATCATTGACCGAATCCATAAACTTGTAGTGACACCAATCTATACTTTCTGTATGGTAAATGGACCGAGTTCATTAAGTGCTGCTCGGCCGAATCCTACAAGCAGTACTTGAAGCAAGGAACCCGGAAGAACGATGACTTCGATCCCAACGGGTCGCCAAATGGAACGCCAAAGAAAATGTTCTCGAAATTAAACAGCTTCAAGCTGAACTCCTTCCGCAGCCTGTCAATCCAAGACGTAAGTTTAAAAGTTGTTGAGCTACCGCCGCAAATGTATATCAAAGGACGTTACATTCCAGAACGAAAGCTATCCGCCCATGGAGCAAGAGGGCGACATACCAAAGAGTGACTCTGCATATTCGATTGATATTCCGGACTCCACCACCTTGTGGAGCTGTAAGCCCAGACCTTCCAACTGTAACGAGGTAGAAAAGAGCGCCAAAAATGCCCTTGATATTCTTATATTTAATATTTTTCCTATTTCTCTTTAAAGTATTACCAGTTTACGCATTTCGCGCTTCAGCTAAACGCTATGGATAATAATATGAAACCACCGCTAACTTTATGCCCTACCGATTCGCGACTGCGACCTGATATATTATACCTAGAAGACGGAAACTTGGACGGTGCCTCCAAGGAGAAGACTCGCCTAGAAGAGAAGCAAAGGCATACACGAAAACAAAGAAAATCCGCCAACAGTGATGACTGGACACCGAAGTAAGAACAATCATTAATATGTTAACGTATCGCTTTTGTGCTAAAAACAAACTCCTAAATTGCAGGTGGTTTAAGTACGTAATTAACCCCCACACCAAAACCGAGGACTGGCTATATAGTGGAGGCTATTGGGACCGTAAATACGAGAACACCGATACGATATTTTAGATACATTTTGTAGAACGCTTATATGCTTACGGTACATAGATATATTTGTAAAAAGTTTGCGAGTTGTTTAACCTTAGGAGTCGTTACTAATAACTGGATAATTGTACATAGTACGAAACTGTACTAATGATTGGAAACCCTAACACTCTCCATATCTATTCGATACGAAGCTTAACTAAGATGATTGGCAGTCATGACACTCCCTTTTTTACTATTACGAAGCTGTGCTTATAAATGCCATTTCTTGTTGTCCATTTTCGTTTTATTAAAGAAAAAACTGACCTTGAAATTGCCAGCCATAAGCCATTCCAATAGAAAACTATTCTTAATTAATTGTCAAAACCCAATTTGGGTGCAAAAATTTACTAAAATGATTCACAGACATAAAACTCTTCATACCGAAATTACTAAAGGTTGTCCATTCTTTACAAAACTGCTCCACTTTAGTACAAAACTGTATTAACGACTGGTCATCGCTCATCTCCAATGGCTCACCACAAGTCTCCAATTCCTTTTATTCGATAGATAAAAAACGTTGCTCCATTATGAAACTTTAATATAGGTTTCCAATTATTACTGTCAATTTCGTTTCCATTTTAGAATGTATCTGCTTTTAAATTATTGTCCGTTTCCTACCATTCCAACACGATCGCAGGATGTCCATAGTTGGAAGATCTGCTTGAAGAGTTGATCAAATCGCACAAGCATTCATGGAAATACAAATATTTAGTTGAGAGAGCTTACTTTTCGTAGTATTTATGTATATGTATACATAGTTGTTAATTCGCTGCGATTCCATAAAAAGCAATTAAAATGTTATTCAGTTGTTTGTTGCACTATAATGTCTTGGATGTTATCATTACGTAATTTGGACAGAGACTAAGGTAAGGTCCCCACAGCTCTACAGAATGTAAACCACGAAGAGGTAACAATAAAATTGATTTATTTTCATCTACATTTTAGCTTTTTGCCCCCCAAATTGTTAATTGTCCTTGTTCACAGATGCTGGTATTTACACATGACGGGATAAGATTTACACGTTGTACAGTAATCAAACTTCACTTTAAATTAAGAGTTTTAGGCTTCGTGCTCACGTCGTGCAAGCTAACTACGTTATAAGCAGAGACGCAAGGCTCGAGTTTGTTCTTAAAAATATCGTTCTCCGATTTCGAGGAGCATATGGAGTGGCCGATCTCCGTATGGCTGGGGTCAGGTAGCGAGGTAACCCTTAGTTCGTGGTTGCTGACTGAAGAGTTTAGCTGAAACTGTTTTGCATAGAGCGTGTCCATCTTCTTCTGTTTAGCTGCACGATAAGGGTAACAGGATAAGCATTAAGTTTACAAAAAGTTCTTCAGGACAATAACCGTACCTTCGTTCACGCACACCTTATGTCCGATCCTGTGGGACACCAGCAGCCTAGCCTCCTCACTGCCCCCAATGGAACACTCTTCAATGTGGGAAAAGCTTTCCTGCGGCGAAATGGTGGACAGCACCGAGGTGCTGGAGTACAAGTAGCCAGAGAAGTACAGGTCCGGATTCGCTTCATGTGCCTTGCAGGGCACAATCCACGAGAAGTTGAACACCGAGGGGTTCACTTCTTGGGTGAGCCAGGGATCGGTTATCAGCTGGTGCATGGTGCACCGGTATTTAGGATCCTTGTTTAGCATAGAGGCCAGCAGCCGGCTCAGTGGTTCGGACACCACCTTTGGTATCTGGATTTCGGCCTTCAGCGTTTCCTCCACGTCTATGAAGGGATTCTCGAAGAACATAAGTACGTAGAGCGTGACACCAAGGGCCCACATTTCCAGTTCAGGTCCCACGTATCTATTCCCGGCCAGCACCTCAGGACTGCAGTACTCTGTGGTGCCGTAGAATGTGGAGAAGTACTTACCCTCCTCCATGAAGGTCGCAGACCCGAAGTCTATCAGCTTTATGTTGAAATTATGATCAATAATAATGTTCTCGTCCTTGATGTCGCGATGGAGTATCTTCTGCTCGTGTAAGTAGTTAACGGCGTCGGCCACTTGTCGAAATATATAGCTTCCTAGCTTCTCCTCCATCAGGGGGCGGCGTTCAATAAACGTCCACAGGTCCATGCCCGAGCCGTGCTTCTCCATCACCAACTGGTGGAACAGCTCGTTCTCGAATACGTCCAGCACGGATACGATGTTCTTATGACTCAAGGTCTGCAGCAGATGAATCTCGATAGGAACTTCCTTACCGTCTCGGTTCTTAACCATGAACTGAGAGCACAGCTTCTCCTTCAGAATAAACTTGGTGATCACCAGCAGACGGTCGGTGTTCCGGAATGCCATATTTACATACCCGTAGGCTCCGCGCCCAATCTGCCGGATGGAGGTGTAGTGCTTGCTGTACTCCCCAACGTACAGCTCGTCCTCGTATTTGCACACCAGCGACAGGGAGTTGGGTCTGCTGGAGTTCTGGGCGGCTGTCGTCTTGATCACTTGACCCAGCGATTGCTCAATCGTACTGGCCATGCTGTTGAATGTTGACGTAAGGTTCGCGTAGCTATACTTGTCGCCGCCATCCAGACGAGTGCTGGGAGATCGGCACACCCAGATGCAGTACACCCGATTGGAGCAGGGCAGGATCTGCAGCAGGACCGAGTAGACCACCTCTATAACCGAGCCATCCGCGTGGATGGCCTCACCCACAAAGCTGCCATTGATAGAGCTGAGTAGCCGCGTGGCAGGATTGCTGCCTGAGGCGTCGCCATTATCGGTAGACTCCGGGGACTTGGGTCTGTCCAGTGGCATCTCGTTGATGTGGGACTGAGATCCCGCCTCAAACTCGTCGGCGGGAAAGCTGTTCGATGCGTTCACCGGCGTTAGAATGTCGTCGATCGTGCAATCGTCAGGCTGACGCATGTCGCAGAACATTCCACTGCTGTTGGGTTCCAGGTGGCAACTCATGTGGGCGTCGCTGACCGAGGAGGGCTCGATGGTAGGCGGAGCCGACTTGTTGGCGGTAGAGTTCTTCTTGCAAGACTGCAGCGAGGAGTCGAGATTGTCTAGTACAAGCGGATCGGTGTCCGGCTCCCAGTCGTTGCTGGTGATCGAAGTGTTAGACACATTCGGACTCTTCTCCTCCCTCGAATCCTTTCCGAAATTTGGCAGAAGCGAGGATATATGCATGTTCATAATTTTTTCCTGGCCGTAGCCGAACATTAGCAGCGAGAACGGCTGGTTGCACATAAGGATATTTCCGATGTCGTCCACCACAATGAGGCCACTGAGGTTCTGAAACACCCAGACAGTGATGTTGAACGTGGGGCTGCTCGAAGCGGGGTATCCTGATGGAGCACTCTCGTCCAGCGTCAAGAGCAGGCATAGTGGGAACTTCACATTGTCCGTCGTTCGCCCGGTGGCCCTCTGCTTGCGTAGGCTCTTCGGAATCGGATCTCTGCTGTCGGGATCGGGCAGCTTTATAAACGGTATCAGAGCGACTATGTTAAGCCCAACCAAGCCGTCGGTGGATTCGTAAAAGAATATTGTAGCAGTGGTGGAGTCGGCCGATGTTATCACCCCGAATCGGTCAATGCTTATGTGGCAGATGTGCCGCTCCACAGGTTCCGCTACGGCTATGTGCCGCCCATCACTGCTTATCTGGCGAATCCACAGTGAGACCAAGATCTTGGTGCCAGGTTTGGTCTTCATTTCGATCACCTTGCCGCTCAGCAGTACCACGCGGCCCTCGTCACCCTCAATCTGCATCTCTGCTAGCGACGAGATGTGGCTCTCCGTCTTTCCGTTCAGCAGGTCAAAGAAGCCCTTGTTTCTCAGCTCCTGCGACGTGTAACCCAGCAGCTGGCAGGCCTTGTTGTTTACTATGAAAATCTGGCCGGTGTTGGCGTCGATGGTGAATATCGCCTTGTTCGGATTGATCACCTTCGAGGAGTGCAGATTCGGTGGCGGCATGCTGAAGGAGCTGGCGTCCATTAAGTTCAGCATGCTCGTCGAGTCCTGGTGGGCCATTGGGTCATCTGAAATTCGTGCGTGTTTGTTAATAATTCAGCACAGCGCTGGCCTCGTTTCCATTCAACGGAAAGCAATACCGCTAGCAATACCTTTCCGGCGGCCATGAAGGTTTGAATTCTGTGTGGGACTTACCGTTGCTTTGGTCCATCACATCGCCCTGATCCTCCTCCATTTATGCACCAGATAGTTTCGAAATCCCCGCGGTTCCAACTTGAGGCCTATTGCAATTATATCTCCCAGAGAGCACCATAAACATTGGAACTGTGTGTTTATACAAAAATCAATGGTTTGGCGCATGCGTAAGAGCGGCCTCCTCCGCAGTGTATCGAAATCGAAAGCAAAAAATATAATGAGAAAAAATCTATGATTGGGATCGCGAACGATGTACAAAAACTTTAGGTGAATGAAATTGTAAAAATACAAGTTAGGCAATATACATTGCTTTGCTCGTTTTACATTTTCTTAGTATATTGTTCGTAAAGAAAATTTGGGACAAGAAAGAAGACAAAAGACGAATATTCAGTAAATAATAACAAAAAGTAAAGTCAGCCACTTTAAGTAACGAACAGAGGAAATCTTCATATTTTTGAGTTTCGGTTCGAATATTTCAAACCAAAAACAAAAATATATTTTTTAGTTATACATATTTCTGAAAATGTCCATATACATTCTTGATCAGCATCAGCCAGTACACCATTTCCGCTTTTTAGGCTTGGTTATGGCTATTTTAAACATTGAGCCTTTGGAAACAATCGTATCGATAAATGTTATTGCGTTAATTGATAAATGTCTAGCCCGGGGAAGGAGTCTTCTTTTATTTTTTTAGATGAGTGGGCGGCTTTCCATCAAAAACTTTACTACAAAGCATACTTTTAAGCTGCATAAGTTCACAATAACATCGTATAATAAAGCATACTTTACTAGTCTTAATTGATTTTTGTCTAAATTGAAAACAAAATTAAAATGAATTTAATTAAATTTAAAAAAAATTAAAAGAGTTCCTAATAACATATTCATAATTAAAACAAAAAATCAATTAATTTATAATAATTATTCAACTTGATTTCAGAATGAAAAATAATGAATTTTGAGCACCAGAAACTACAAGGATATACAAGGATAGGCATATCAGCAAATATAAGTCTTTTATTATCGTTTTATTTTGTCCACATCTGAGTGGTCATGTTTTAAATCCACCGCTCAAGATATGCTCGAGGCCCTGGCATCTCTGACTATATCTCTGGCTCTGACTATCGATTATTCTGACTATCGATTCTGGGCCGAGCCTACGTGTGGAAAATATAGCTGCGATCCGAGAAGAATAAAACGTTCTTCCACACAGGAAGGTTTTTATTTTTGTTTTCTCATTACAAGTGGACAGAAATACAAAAATGTCACGAATATCCATATCCGGAATGTACCTTTTCCTGGGATGCGGCCTTATCAGTCTGATAGCTGTGAACGGCCTTGTGGAGCAGAGGATGTACCAGAGCTCGAGTCAACAACGGAATCTCGAGACCAACTCGGCAACAGGCGCCACGGGCTCCTTTCCGTTCCTGATGCCCAAGGTTTCTCCGCAAACCGTGAGTATCCTGCCAATATAGCTCCGTATGGATTGTGTATCCGGAGGAGGAAGAGTTTATTTCTGTACCTGTGCGCATGCATTTTCCTGTAATAAATGTGCAAATATAAGGAAAGTAAATGAAAACTCGCAAGTATCTAAGGGGGTTTGTACAGTGTAAATCTTTGCGTTCCCTGTAAAATGTAACCATATGGTTGCTGAGTCACCTCGATATATACACACACGATTCGCGACACCCACGGCGTTCGCACTGTGAAACCTGTAGATTGCGCCGTGGAACCTGCGCTCTGAATACTTACACATCTGCCTTTATATTGTCGGGGGTCGCGAAGGCCACGCTCTTGGCCCTTCGAATAATGAATATTACTTTACTAATCCTATGATATGTGTATATTTTGAATACTAACAAAATTTAGCCGGATCTGTACTTGTGCACCCCCATCAAAGTCGATCCAACTACCACCTACTATATTGGTACGTCCCTCACACCAGGGTTTTTTAATATTTACGTAAAACAAATATTTTAATTGCATTGTTTCACCAAAATCCAGTTGGATTTAATCCCAATGCCACTATGAACACAGCCCACCACATGCTGCTCTATGGATGCGGCGAGCCCGGAACGACAAGGACCACTTGGTAAGTTTGGAGTTCGGAAGAAGCTTTACAGCGTACAGTCTACTAATGAGAATTCAACACAACAGGAACTGCGGAGAGATGAACCGAGCTTCGGATGAGGACTCGGCCAGTCCCTGCGGACCCCATTCGAACTCTCAGGTACAAAAGTCTTCAGATAAGCGACGATTTTGCTTGCACCGCAAAATTTGGCGGCTTAGGTTGAGCGCCCATTCTTGGCACTTCATACAAAGGGGACGTCCGTCATGCACGTTAAACTCAGAGCCGCGGAGCCGTCGGCAACAGACGTGGCATTTGAAGCACTGAACATGCCACTTGGTGTTCAGAACAACTACAGCTCGCCTGCCAATGGGCTCCCCGCAGCCGGCACAGCGGGATGAGAACTGCTCCCGGAAGTGCTCCTTGCAGAAGAGGAATCCGTTCACTTCGTAGAAGGACGCTGAGAGCAGCGGCTTGCTGCAGCTCAAGCACTGGAAGCACTTTTCGTGCCACTTCCGACCCATGGCAACCACGGCACGCTCCACGATGGGGGCTCGGCAGGTGGAGCACTTGGCGGCACGCTTGTTTAGATAGCACTCGCTGCACACCACCTCGTCCTTTACGGCGTAAAAGTGCGAAGGCTCCACCTGCCTCCCACAGTCCAGGCAGGTGAAGTGGGTTGGATGGTATGCCTTGCCCAGACTGCAGAATCCCTGGCTCCTTATTTTCTCGTTGCACTTGCAGCAAGTGGACATTCTTGCCTGGCTACAATTCTGGACAGAATACGAAAATTTAGAGTTGTTTTTAAGAAATAGTACTATCTGACATATGAATGTGGTTAGCCTTGCTTTGATGACAGCTCGATTATAGAAACAGGAGACCTAAGTTATGTATATTGACTCTTTTTAGGTAATTTCCTATTTGCGACTCTGATATAAGCTTTATAAACTTAGTTTTCATAAATACTTGACTTTACTTTTGATATACAATGGCCGCTTAAAATGTACATAAAATGTACGCAACCTCATCTTAAACCAGTCATTCAAGATCGAAAACACCGGGCAAATGTGATAATTGGTACCCTTATATATTTATCTTTACTCAGATCATTTACGCCTGGGCGAGGGATGCTCAAAAGCTGAATTTACCACCGGGAGTTGGCTTCAAGGTTGGTAAGGACTCGCAAATCAAGTATTTGGTTCTACAAGTCCATTATGCCCACATTGACAAATTTAAGGGTGAGGGAAAACTGTTGAGTAGCCCTAATGAAAGATTTTTAAATATTTGTGTATTCTCTTATATAGATGGTTCAACGGATGACTCTGGCGTGTTTCTGGACTACACAGAGGAGCCGTAAGCCACTTAAATAATTCGTTTTGCTCTTTTATAAACAAACTTCTCCATTTGCAGTCGCAAGAAGTTGGCCGGAACACTTCTGCTGGGCACGGACGGTGCGATCCCGGCCATGAAAACTGAGCATCTGGAAACGGCCTGCGAAATAAACGAGAATAAGGTGCTACATCCGTTCGCCTATCGGGTTCACACTCATGGACTGGGAAAGGTGGTTTCGGGCTACAGGGTCAGGTCAAACAGCGAGGGCGTGCAAGAATGGCTGCAGCTCGGCAAGCGCGACCCTCTCACGCCGCAAATGTTCTACAACGCAAGCAGCACTGCGCCCATCGTCGAAGGAGACACGATTGCCGTGCGTTGCACCTTGCAAAGCACCCGCAATCGCGTCACCAAAGTCGGGTGAGTAAAGGTGGCCATGAATTCAGCTCGAAAGAAGTCTTAGTCCCTCCGTAATTGTACACTCACAGGCCCACGAACGAGGACGAGATGTGCAACTTTTACCTCATGTACTATGTGGATCATGGCGAGACTCTGGACATGAAGTTCTGCTTCAGCCAGGGCGCTCCCTACTATTACTGGTCGAACCCCGACACTGGCCTCCACAACATCCCACATATCGAGGCGAGCACCTTGTAATTTGCCGTCAAGTCAGCACGCGGAAAGTAAAAAGAATGTATACTAGTTTACTATCTGAATTATGATTTTGTTGTGCCGTAGTTCGGCCCCACGCTGTATCTCCTGTTCTGTTCGACGATTCCTGTTGCAGAGCGACCACCAATAATTATTTATGTAAAATATATATACGTGTACGTGTAAATAAACATATGTAGATACTTCGCAACCCCCAACCTGAAAGCTCTGTTTTAACTGTCTGATTTCCGTTGATTAGGCAAGGTCAAGTGGCAGTGAACCCGCTCCCGATCCGATTCAGAGTCTTTTACGCAGTTCAGTTAAACACTTTCATCGTAAATATTTTCAATGCAAAGCATTTATTCTCGTTTTGTTTTTCATTCATTTTGCTGTTGATGTTTTGTATATAGAATTTATGGAATATATAGAATATATATATATAATTTGGTGTAAAATTATAAACGTACAATTAGATTAGTTATAAATTACACAAAACTTAAATACGTAAATCTCTCACATTTTGTAATAACTTGCAAACCCGTACTTGTTAGTGTTAAACTCTAAATGACTTCCGGTTGGCTGAGGTGGCAAGTCCTCTAATGTACTAAAAGCTAGGAGAGCTCCGTTGTTATCGTGTGCGGCGTAGTTGAGATCATTGTGTGTTTCAATTACATTTCCGGTGTAGTCTTGGGTGGTGTATGATGTGCAAGCGTTCACGATGGTGTCCGCCTCCACGAAGCTGCCGTTGCAGAAGGCGATCTGGGGAGAGTGGTCGGCGGTCAGGATGCTGCAGTCGTTGTCGGCAGTTGACGGCATCGGGTTGAAGTCGTCGGTCTGGAATGTGTGCCCACCATCCGCCCCGCCGTACGAGAGCGTGTTGTTGTGTATCTCAATGTTCATGGTGACTCTCTGCGGTTGCACCACAGCGAACTCCACGTGGTGGGAGGAGCTGTCCCCGCCGCCGCCGCAGTCCTCGGCGAAGCAGTCGTGTTGATCAGGCACATATGGAGGTATTTGATGGCTGGCCGAATGCAAGTTGGCATCATTCACAATGTTCTCCTCGGAGTCGAACACGGGCTCGCCGACGAGGCTGGGGTTGTGGCCTTCCAGGAGGTTGGTCTTGACCACATTTAGAATGTGGCTGCCGGCGGCTCCGGCGCTATCGTTCTGGGAACTCACCTCTAGAAAGTGGCCGTAATAGGGCATGCCTCTCAGCACCTCCTCGGCCGTCTCTTCCTTTACGCTCATGGGACTGATTCCTGAGATGTTGGCTATTAGGCCAGCGGTCGGATCGGACTGATTGTGTTGGTGGCTGTGGGACGCGGTGCTGACCTCCAGCTGAGAGTCGTCCTCGTTGGCGGTGGGACTCATGAAGAGGGGCAGAGGCATATACTCCCGCGGATTGTTGGAAATCGATTCCAAAGGACCTGAGCTCAGGTCTGAGTGTACATCGCAATCGACATTGCTTTGATTCGTGCTTAGAGGTAAATATTCAGATGATTGGTATCTTAAAAGATTATCGGCTGAGGGTAATATAATATCCACGGGATTGTGCTGCTCCAGCACGGAGGGCGGAGCCTTCACGTCGTAGGCCTTGGGCTTGGACGAGGAAGTATCACCCGAATCGTTGTTCTTCAATCGTTTCGAAACCGAACCAGATTGACATGTAGAGGTAGATCTTTTGCGTTTCCGACCGGCAGTGTTGGATGTTCCATTAATTGCAAGAGTAGACAATGTGTTGCTGTTGGGATTTGTGTTGTCATTTTTAGCTTCGCAGCTGTCTGCGTCTTGATTCTGCTTCAGCGACCCCGGCGACCGGGTCTGCTTCTTTTGCGGCCTGTACTTGTAGTTGGGATACTCGATCATGTGCAACTTCCGCAGCTTCTCCGCCTCGATGATGTACGGCTGCTTATCCTCCTTCTTAAGGTCCTGCCACCGTCGTCCTAGCTCCTTCGATATTTCGGCGTTGTGCAGGTCCGGCGTCCGCTCGCAGATCTTCCGCCGCTCCATTTGGCTCCAGACCATAAACGCGTTCATGGGTCTCTTAATATGGCCGGGAGAATGTTTCTTGGTCTGAAAGTAAATGCGAATGAGAATAGAGAGGGGCTCAATTAGTCACTTATACTTTTCATATAGACAGCTAGCTTAATGGGATATGTGAACCCCAAGAAATTCGTGGCCATAATTCAGATCTCGATATACAACGTTACTTCCGGTGGCTAAGCTCAGTTCCCAGTTCCCAGTTCCCAGCCAATAATTTTTCGCGGTCCGATAAATTGCATATTCATAAATTATGAAACAAGCGAAATTTCCTTTAAAACCATTTCAATAAGAATAACAAAAACAACGAAAACAAAACCTCAAGTATGTAGGTAGACATAAATATAACGCTCCGTTAATTTGTTCATGCGAAAAACACATTTACCTATTATACACTTTTGTATATACATACATACATATAATGCTCATTGCATATTAACGTATCACAGATAAAGAGTTAGGAAATAAAATTCACACCAGTCCAGAGAGCTCTGTATATATGCATTTTGTGTACCGTATGCCGTGTGTCGTGTATCGCCTTGTCTATGTCTGTATGCATTTGTATCTGTACGAAAAATACGTATTCGCAGCGTTTGAAGTTCAATGTCCCTCGCCAAGGTTAATAAAACGCTCCTAAAACGAACATTTTTGTATGTCCGTATGTATTTAAATGTGCTCGGTTATTAAGATACACGGACAAGTGGGCCGATGTACCGCAGGTACCTGCATTTATTTTGCATCTGGCATCTGCTTCCTGGTTAAGCATTCAGCGTTCAGCTTTCTGCGTTTAGCGTTAATCGTTAATCCCTTCGATCTGGGCAATCTCAGGAACCATTTGGAATAGGTCATTGCGGTGACGCGCCGCACGTCGAACGCCGCTGTGCGTCGTTCGGCCAATGTGAATAACCGTTTTATTCTCGCCCGGAGAGAGACGGCAAAAACTACCTATTAATAGCGTTAACTTCGACCTTGCAGCAGTTCGTGTACCTCGCGAGTTCATCCACATCTACAGTCACAGCCACAGCCGCACGAAGCGATATACCCTTGGCAGTAGTAGCTCTGGGCTGAGCGGAGTGGAGCAGAGCAGAGCAGAGCAGACTTTCAGCTGAAACGGCGACCGATGGTATTGGTGCCGACGGGATGCGATGCTCCATCGGCCATTGCCTTTGCCTTGCCATTGCCTTTGCCCTCGCAACTCTGCTCCGAAACTCACTCTCAATGTCGCCGTCAGTCAGACAGTTCAAGTCTAATAAGCAGCCGACGACGACTCTTGTAGACACAACACACTCACACTCCACTCCACTCCGCTCGGCTCCACACTCACACAATCGCTCGGATACGAGGTGCAGACACCCGCATCCGAGGGATACATATGTATGGTCGTGTCGGGAAGCAAGTAAAAGTGATGAAATGGGCTGGGGCAGAGCCAAGCGAGCTTTCGATTTTAACCGTTCTTGCCGCCTGCTTAGATCCTAAGGTCATCAGCTCGACGAATACTATATTAAATACATTTTTTGCAATAAAGATAAAACGTGGAGCGGCGACAGAAGTCAACGACGCCTGCCGCCTGCCATCCAAGTACATATGTACTCCTCATATACGAGTAATACGCAATTGAGTTTTCTGTTCGTGACGCTGCTGCTGGCAAAAGCAAAGCCATTGCCTCCTCCATACGTCCGCACTAATAACCGTAAAAAACAAACTGCTAAGCAAGGTCAATGCACCAAATGTGCTATGTGTGCGCACAATTATTTACATATTTATTCGCTAAAATTCTATATGCGCTCGCCTCCGGCTATGACTAGAAGTCCCAGTCTCAGTCGCAGCCCCTCCTAATTGCATTCTTGGCTAGCTGATAGTTGTATATTGAATTGACTAGCTACCAACTTATGGGTCTAGTAAACAAGATGACGAATTCGGGGCTGTTTGGAGCGCAATAAGGAACTGCTTCGTGACTTTTGATAAACATATTTACATCTATTCTAATATTAAAACGAATACGAATCGTTGCTCACAGTTAAACAGCGCAATTATAGACGCTTTCGTTTGCTTACTATTCGTCTGAGAGAAGAAAATATAAGATACATATCTACAATGTATGTATGTACATATATACATATGTTTATATGGATGTGCAAGCTCGACACAAATAATGTGAGTCATCATCAGGGAAGCGAAACGCGAGCACAACCGCCCCGTAAATGCACGGGGACAAAAAATGCACTTCCACGCATTCCCCGAATGTAAGTATTGTATCTATGTATCTGTATCTTGGGATTGTATGTTCGAAAAAACGATCCATCAATGCTCCCTACAGGTAGGTAGCCAGGCAAGAAAAAGGGTATTTCATCATAATAAGACAAACCGAAGTTGAGCTTTTATGATCAAGCGTGAATAACACATACGTAGATTCGATTACTAATCTACAATAATGGTTTTGCCTTCGGCTCGTATGTATTTGTAAACAAAGAAAATAATCGCTGCAAAAAAACTTGAATCTAATCTACAGGAAATCTTATCAGTCAAACTTTTTGTTGACCTGTCCGGTTTGGAAAAAGTATTTGTAAATACATATGTACATATATTCCTATATGTAGGTCTCTCAGCCAAATATCAAGTTCGTTTTGTTTGGCGAGACAGCTGTGTGCCCGTTTTTATCAACGTAAATATAGTTTCCCATTAGAAACGATAAGAAGTGCATTGCGGCGGCCGTGAGGCGGGTCCTCCTCCGCATGCAGTGGGTAGGAGAGATAGGAAAGGGACGGATCTCTCTATCAAGATTTGAGATCAGGCCACCGGACGGTGGCTTAGTTGGAAAAGTGACGTGGAAATTAGCAGTATCTCTGTACACACAGATGCAGATGGTTTTGGCCCCATTAGGAATTTATAAAGACGTGTACATATAAGACATTTTTTGAATAATGTTATACTACTACTAAAGCTAGCCCACAGGAAACTTCCCTTGAACTTTCTCAGTTATTTCCCTCTGTGTACCCAGGCCTGTCTCTTACTCACTTGAGTTGCATCCGAATACGGGGTGCTGGAATTGACAGGAACCCGTGCAGATCCAAACACCGGGCTGGAATCGATGCCGCTCATGTTCAGTGTCATTTCATGGCCGCTGTGGCTCGGAGATCTTTCGCTGTCCATATTGGTTTCAAGGGGATTGAGGTCGTGGAGGGGTTCGAGGTGGGTGTTAGTGTTGGTGCTGGTGTTGCGGCTTGGAGCAGCTGCAGCAACAGGCGCGGAAGGCGAAGCCACAGCCGCTGGATGAGTAATGGCTCGCTGGCTTTGTGTTGCTGCTGGTTCTGCTGCTGCTTGCGTTCTTTGGGGGTGCGGAGTGCAGAGTGCCCCGGGCACGGGCACGGATAATTTTGGGGCTTGACTCGCTAGTTGGGTGGTGGTGGTTGCTGGAACGGTTGGCACTGTTCCTGTGCGAAGAGTGAATGGTGGTTCGGCGGCCTGGTTGGGCGCATCTATCATCTTTCCCGGAGCACCTCAGTTGGATGCATCAGAGCTGGGTATCTGTATCTGTATCTGTGTCTCGGTTTTATCCCAGGGCAGCTGACTTGATGATCCCTGGCACTGGAACATAGTCGCAGATACTGTGGCAGTGGTGGTGGGGCTCCGATAAAATGGGGATGCTGTTTCTCCGGGCCTTTATCGCGGATTTATTATTATTATGGAGGGCGCTCCCGGCCGATTATGCGTTATGTACTATGTACTGCCTATATACTACTGCATGTGCACTATGTCTTCGTAGTCGTAGGCGCTGTCCGATCGGGCTATATCGCGCACATATGTTCGTATGCTGGTCCGTGTGTAAGTATGCACTAGGTATTGCTTCTCAAGGTGAAACTGGTTCCTCGTTATTTATTTATTTATTTTTTTGTTTTGTATTTGCAATATTCCAAGACTCACGTTCGCTGCGTCTGTGTAATGAGTTTGTAGCTATGTACGTGTGCCTCTCTATGTACTATATATCTGCAGCACTCTCACTCACACGCTGGCTCTGTGTATTTATTGTACATTTTATTAATTTATAAATGCACTGAATTAAATAGATTGGCTCGTACTTATGTGCCCAGAGTTTACACACCCGTGTATACCACGTCTGTGTAATGCATATGTACTCGAGACTGTGGTCGTCACTAATACTACGGCAGGCGCGCACCAATACCACTCGAGAGCCGTGTGTTGGGTTGTTGTGTTTGCGTTTGTTTTACGTGTTGCTTTTGTTGCTAAATAATGCTACTTTTGAAACACCAACTATTTTGATAATATGTCTTCTGGGTTCAGAGATGTTTTCTAAATTATTATACGGAGCTATGGCGTTACAAGTGCTGTTTTTCTTTATTTTAATGCTCGCAGAGCGTTATCACTTGCTGCGGAAATACACTTGCAGTTGCACTGACAATAAGTATCTGTGTGTGGTGGTTGACTTTATATTTGTATCTTCTATCTTTGTTCGGTGTCAGAATTTGAATTAGAATCGGAGTCAAATTCAGATCGCGGATTGTATTATTGGTTATTTCGGGGGGTTTAGTCACAACGCGATTTATGCACACTCGTTTCCGTTACCACTATAGGTTGATTGGCCCTGCTTGGCAGTTGATTTAGTTTAGTCGGGCTTAGTCTAACTGCTTCGCTTAGGTGGAGAACTGTGGCTCGATTCCGACGGAGTCGCGCGAGTGCCAGGGCATTTCTTCTTGTCCTGGTCAATCTAAACTAAACATCGCGTCGCAGCGGAATCGAAATGGAATCGAATCGAGCTGAGCAGAAGAAGCGAACGCAACTCTCGGCGGCGCAGCGCGGCAGCGCAGCGCAGCGAAACGTAGCGATGAGATACGAGAGTTGGCTTGGAGCGAATAAACTACGCAAAAGATTTTACGTTTTTATTTTTTGTACATTTTTTATTATTTTTGTTGCTTTTGTACTTGTTTCTTATGCAGCGCCATGTACTGCTGCTGCTGCTCTGGTGTGTAATTTTGCATATACGACAGGGCTCTTGCCTGTGTGTGTGTACTTAGTTCCCGACAACCTCGTCTCGTCGTCGTTTGCTGATCACTCACAGCTGTTCAAGTGAACTGAACGCAAAGTTTACGACTCTGAGTCCCCAGCACGTAGATACAGATACATTCACCCATACCAGTGCCAGATACACGAGCTGCGCTGGTCGTGTGTGCGTGCACCCGAGAGAGCCAGCGAGTGTACGTGCCTGTGTATGTGTGCATAATGACTCTCGGCCAGACTGATTTCCTCGGCCAGCCAGTGGCGTATCGCAGTTAATTGCTGGTGGATAAAAAATCGCATTCGGTAGGTATTCGAAGGTACTAAAATCTGTTTAGCTTTTTTAGTTTAGGATCGTTCTACTTTTTTATAGAAAAAAACAAGTTAGTAAAGTAAGTTAGTAAAAAAGTTCTCATACGACTTGAAAAATTTGATTAAATAAATAATAAATTTATAAAATTTCAAGGTAGTCTTTCAAATTAGTTCTTCGCACTCCAGTTTGTGTTCGCATTCCTTCGTTCGTGTCCTAGAATAATATTACAAAGACATCTTTTAAAATCAGGCTATTATTTGATTTTTAGGTAAAAATAACTATATTCCTTTTGGGCGACACCCGCACTGCGCACCTGTGCTCGTCGCTATCAACTGTTGCAGTAGCGTTCCCAGCTGGTGTGTGAGTAACTCTGAGCACAAACATATGGGTAAGCGAGTGTGCGTGCATGTGCTAACCACCCCACCGTTCCCCCCCATACCAACACAATGCTTATGAATCAGCTGTTTCGATGTGTATTAATCATATGGCTGTTGGATTATCTGTGCGTGTGTTTGTGCTCATATAGAAGCGAGAATATGTACAGTTGTATATACGCATGAATGTAAATATGTGGGCATGAATATCAATCTGGCTTCTGTTTATTTCAGACGATTTTGAACGCTTTTCGAGTACGGAAAATCGAAATATAACATAGATTTATGTATATTATATGCTACACAACGTTGTTATTGGGATGCAGCAACGACATTTTTATATTTTTCTTTAGTATACGAACATGTTTTGCAGTTAATTTGGATATTATACAAAATTCGTATATTAAAACCGAAAACTACTTATTTACAGATGCAAGTACGTTGTACATATGTACGTCTGCATGTATGTAATTTTCTGCCGTTGAGTAAGGAGAATGACGCAGCGGAACATGCACTTGCATTTTCATACAGTGTCAGGTATAAATATCGGCTAAAGAACGAGAACAATGTCTGGCACACGGAAGTAATCGTTTTGTATGTATTTCATTTTACATTATCTCATCTCTTTTGTAATTAAAAAAAAAAACAGAATTTCAATTCGTTTTGATGAGATTGTATATAGGTTCCTAAATGCATATATGATGAACATACATATGTGTGTATGTAGATTAATGTACACATTTGCCAAACCACAAATTGGTTAAATTCGAATAAAATTAATAATAGTTGATCCTTAATAATAAACTTAATATTGATTATGATAAATATATCCCTTAAAAACAAAAGACCATACAATTGCAATAAAGCATGGGTTCTTTAAAAATATTTGTATTATTAGTTCAACTTATTTGATTGACCTTAAACCTAAATATAATAATGGATACTCTTCTGCAGCTGGGAAATTTACTAATTAAATACTGGTCATACCTATGTATCTACATTATATGCCGTACGAAAAGTAGGGTTTAAAAATCGATCTATAGACTATCGATATATCGATAAATTCAACTAAGCAACCCGGCTATCTTTAGAACAGAACTAGATAACACATTGGGCTGTTCTTAAAATAGAATTTTAAAAATTTAAAACTAAATAAAAATGTATATTTTTGCTACCTATTATCCTGTCTTAATATGTTTATCAAATTTCACATTCACGTTCGATTTGAAATGGTTTTATGATTAAATATAAATTTATTTTCGTAAAATGAAGAAAAACTTGATTTGAAGATAAGCAAATCGATAACAATGTCCTACACGAATCGAACGATTTTGCCGGATGTACCAACGAATAGTCAACAACAACAACGCTCAAGGTGATTCATCGACTATTTTTCATCGATAAATTTTCAGCTCTAGTGAAAAAGTATGGAATTGTGCTTGTTATCATTTTAAATATATTGCCACTATTTGATTTTTTTTATCTATCTATAAACACAAAATTTTTAAGAAAAATTTATAAGTTAACACCTATTGAAAGCAACAAAAAACTTTGTATTGATTAGATTTTAATAAGCAAAAGTCAATAAAATTAATTGAAAAACGTTAGCTATTACAACTAAATCGGTTAAAAATCAATAAATCTATACAAAAAACTTAGAAATCGTGAGGTTTTAAAACTTTCTTACAACTGAAGTTGGTTTGTTCTTTTCGATTGGCAAATATACAGAAGAAAAAACTATAAGACTAACTTACTTAGTGTTGAAGGAAAAAATTAGTTGACATAGACGTAAGTAGACGTGCAGCCGCCAGAGACTCTTCTGTGACCACGGTCGGAATGCTGAACCAGAACTTGAACAAGATGAAATACCTGCGAAAAAAATAAATTAATGTTATAAGTAATAATAAAAATGATGGTCTACATATTTGTATTGCGCGGGTTAATGTGACCAGTTTCTTAGTATTATCGATAAGAGTGCTATCGCATAGAATTAAGCTACATTAAAAAAAAAGAAGATACGGGCACTTTGAATTTTGGATAAGAAAAAGAAAAAGAAAGAAAATTGTTCAATAAAACGTGTAAAACTCTCAATATTTTCGTGCCCAGACTCTATATTTCGCTGAATACCCTAGAAACGAAAGCAGAACAAGCATATAACTGAAAACAAATCGCGCGCAAAGTGTCGGATGCAAAAAATATTATTTCGTTATTTCACCCCGCATTACATTATTGGTTCATCGAGTAATCATGGAAAAATCTGCCTCAAATTAAGCTGGCTGAACAATGCCACCGTCCCCCAAAGCCAAGAACAAGAAAATGGCCTTTCAAAAGGAGTCCCCCCAGCAGCGTATTTGTGTTTTCAAGATTAGATGTCGAAATTCCACACCCTTATGGGAGCGCTGTTTGACCCCTTCCTCTTTGTTCTCCGATTGATTGCAAACATGAGCTCCCCTATCTACGAGCAGTATCGGTGCTCACCGTCGCATCGCCTCACTGGGCGGCCACTGTGGAAGCCAAACAAGGTTAACAAGGAGCCCGAAGCAGAACCGCTAGAATCGCATCGAACGGTCACCAAGGAGCATCTGCTGATGCCCCCACTGCAGCCGGAACCCCTGGCCAGCATGATGTCGTTCCAACTGATGGCCATGGACGTCGTCAGTCAGATGCAATCAGCCCTGCACCAGTGCGTCGCTGCGTCGCAGAGTCCACCGGGCGTCAAGATGGCGGGACTCAAGCTGGACGCGCTTCGGCGCTCCTGCTGCTTCTTTATCGACCTGCATCCGCACTCGCGGCACGGCTACAAAGAGTCCCCGGACGAACCCAACTCTAGTCAAGTGTCCAGCGACAAGAATAACAATGCGGACGTCTCTGGTGGATCGAGTACCAAGGCGGACTGCTTTCGACGTCAAAGGAGCATTTCTGAATGCAGCGAAGACAGTTTTATTTGCTTCGAAGACGACGCAAACGAGGAGGACGACAAGGATGGAGAGGACGAGGACGACGATGATGACGATGACGATATCAGCGTACAGTTCACGACATGCTGCGAAGATGAAACCGAGAAGGTCGATGAAAAGACCTGCGAGTGCAGCAGCAACGACAGCTTCAAGGGGGTCAAAAAGGTTTGCCTTAACACATTCTCAACTGCATTATTTACTAACTATCACTTCACTCACAGGTGCGCTTCAACCTGAAGCCGGAAGTTCACGTAATGCACACCTGGGACTACGCCTATCGGGCGGCCAGGAAGAGCAAGTGGGAAGTGATTGCCCGAGACCGGTCTCGATTTCAGCAGCGGATTCATCGTATTGCGCCCTTTATAAATGCTGTCTTAACTCCGGAACACCGTGAAAGAGTCTACCAGGCCCGCTTCCTGAAGGAGCAATAGCGTGCTCTGCATTGATATACCTGAACTAACTTTCGATGTACAGATTACAGTTTGAGAAACGAATGCGACATTAAATTAAGCATACTTGTTTTGCGTGTATAAATCATTGATTAAGCCGCAAAGTTTGTGATTTATTTTATCAAGCCGAAAAACTGTTAGCCCTGTATATCTGTAAGGAGTATCGAGACCAACTTCACTTTGCTTTGCCTTTAGTTTTAAGAACGCTTAAAAGTTTGAATTTGTTGTTCTAACGGGAATAGTATACATATATATATATATAAACTTGAAGCTAAATAAATTAAGTTTTAGACGTATTTTTAGATATTGTTCAATTCATTCAGTAAAAAGAAAGTTAAGGCAATGGCTTCACCCCTCACACTAGCACGAGTGATAAGCTCTGATTGCGAATAGATAAGACGACAGTTTCCAAGATGTGGACGACGTGCTGCAAGGAACCGAAATTTAATACGCGTTATCACATTTATTTCACGATTTCTTCAGTCGTTTGCAACTTAGTTGTTCGATAACAGTACCCAAAAATTACTTCGCCAATTGATAAACTCCACCGGAAAATATAAGCTTGTGCTCCCTGACTTTTCGTTGCAAAAAGTGCTTTAGCTCATCCTGAGTGAACTCAACGCCGCCGCTGTGGGAGGCAAACAATTTCAGCATCTGATGGATGCGGTCTATGGGCATGGAATCAAGGTTCGTAAGCATGCCCACAATATAAGACCAGAAGACCTAAAAACGGAAAATATTACGGACTCCTTAAGAACCAAGGTAATGAAACCAAATATCTCCACTACTCACTTGAAGTTCCTCTTCCCTCTGGTCGCTGGCCGAGGCCATGGCCGACTCCAAGTCCTCCTCATCGGCTTCCGTTAGACTCATTTCTTCAAATTGTGACTTCTCCTCCGACTCCTTTTCCAAAAGTGTAAAAACTCCCGGCGTTGTCTCCGAAATCAACCCGTGGTTCTGCCAAAAGCTTAGACGACGCCGTAAAGCAGACTGTGGGACTTTTGTCATTGTACTCAGATCCTCAAGAGTCCATTCACTCTTGTCCTGAAAATGGTAAATGATGACCGCTAAGGTGGGGCTCACAACCATTTCCATTGTTCGATCCCCGATTTCGATTTCGATGTTCACACGCCCTGTTACCGTACGCCAGTTGAGCGTACGATTACCCTTATAAGCTTCATACGCCTTGGTATACTTCTTGAACTCAGTCTCGATCTCCTCGGGCAGCTGCAGACTCTCTTTGTTGAAGGACGGCCAAAACTGTGCCGAAACGATTAACGATGAAATGTCAAACAGCTGATCTAGAGACGAGATACAAATACAAATATTTCTGAGCCCAAAAGGTAAGAAGTCATTGTCACTTACTTTCTGGGCGATTGCTTTCTCCATGGATGTGTGCGTTGATTCGCTTAGAGTCAGTAACGTCTTTCAGCATTACCTCACAGCTATGTAGAAGGGATTCACCAAATCGGATCTTTAGTAGTTCCAGGTTTCGAATTTCCTTTTCAGAATTAAAGTCTAGCTGGGACAAAAGGCGGTCTGCCATTAGATTGCGATATTCTGTCATGAACAACTCCTTGCTTCCGTAGATATCAACGACCATTGATATAATGTCGGCCGATCTCATTTTCCGCGAGCTGTTGTACTGCATGACACTGGCATCGATGCCAAACGGATCCGGTTCCCAGTTCTCCCAGTTGCTGAACTCGTCGGCGCCGGAATCCTTGCCGTCTTTCATCGCTTCTCCCTTGGCCAGTTCCTCGGACAGGTCGGTGGGTCCCTCTTCGGTAAGTCCGGTTACTACACGCCGAACGGTGTCATTGCGCTTGCGAAGGTAGTCCTTAATGGGGGCTGTGACCATCTCCAATATCACTCCAGTATTGTCCAAATGGCGAATGGCCTTTATGGCCGCCACGTATCCAGTCAATATGTCCATGGTGTTGACGCCAGGATGCAGAATTCGGGCTTCTAGGGAGCTTCGCAACGATTCGGTTAGGTATATGCGCATGTCAATCTTTTCCATGCAAATCTTGAGGTCGTCTATGGCCGGAATTGAATCTGGGTAGTCTGTGGAGCAGTATATTATAAAATTAATATTATTTATGTTTTTCAAAGATGTTAATTCGAGAATCATACCAATAATTATGCTGAAGAACTGGCCGATAACGCTTTGTGCAAAGGTCTCGTACATATAATAGGTCAGTTTAACCTTAAAGGATTGGACTGGGGCGGAAGCATCCTCTTCCGTTATACTATCCTTGGCCTTCCATTCTGAGAAAATGTTTTCCAGCCAGGACATTATGACATCAGAAAGCCACTAGACCAGATTCAAATTTAAAATTCGGGACTTTTAAATGTAGGAGAACCCCACTCACCGTTTCGAGCTGCTTCAGATGGCTCCGGTCGAATATGCCCATGCACGTGTCGTTGATGTGCTCCTTGATCTTGAGCTTAATGAGCGCTGTCAATGCACTGCCAGTTAGACGATCTGTGAGATTCATTTCAAAAAGCCTTGAGTTTGTCTTGTTCACCATTTCAGTCAGCTTTTGGCAGCAGCACTGCTCCACATCGAAGTTGCAACCGACGCACAGCAGCTCTTCGAATACGTCAGGGTCTTAAAAGCCATCCGGTTAATCAAGGAAATCAAGGAGCTTAGGAGCTAAGCTGCCTACTACATACCAACTGTGGTCAAACCCTGTTGTAAGGCTTTGGTGAAGAGTTTGAAGTGGACCCAGTAAAAGGCTCCTACGACTACGCTGAACGTGGGCGGCAGCTGTGCCAGCAGGCAGTCCCGTAAGCAGTTCTTGATTCCATCCTCCCGCATCAACTTTACCGTTCTGAAAGCTGGCCTTTCTTCGCTCCCAATGAGCTGAATTAAGCGGGGCTTGATTTGCATCAGGCTCTGAAACCCGTCGTGCAGTTCGTTAACGGCCTCAATGAACTGAGTGAACAGGCGATTTTTGTCCGGCAGAGCTTCTATGGCCAAGGCTTGGTCGGTGAACCCGCCCTGCAGTTCTGTTGGCACCAAGCTGTGAAAGTGTTTCCAAAACTTTGGAACCAATATCTTCCGAATGGACGACAGGATTTCCAAGTCAACCAGAGCAGCAAAAGTGTCCAAGCCTCCAAACATCGTCAGGTGCTGGCGAACATTTTCGAAAAGCTTCTCATCAACTGGACCGGCGGTGACCGCAGACTGGTTCTGGAATGGCTTGCAAGTTATAACGTTAGATCACGTTAAAAAACGAAGGGATCAACATACCACTCCACCCAGAACTGGGAATATTTTCACTACATCCGCCCACAAGGCGGCGAAGTCGCACATTTCTACTAAATTTTTTAACAATTCAAAAGAAAAATGCCATTAGTGATGTCAAAAAATGGGCAGCGACAGAAAAATGCTTATCGATAACTGCGACACTCAGTGGCGCATCGATGAAATATTTTGATGGGGTTAAAATTGGAACAACAGTTTTTCAATCAATAAATTCTTTCCAATCCATTCCCATTAAAGAAACCCTCTGGGCAAAAAAACAAGCACGAAAATGTATACTGCAGTAGTTTTTTATATTAAAGGGTAGGTGTGAGTAGCACATTAGCCAGAAAGTAAAAAACAGCAGGGTTTAAATTTTTAAAAATATATCTTCATGTTCTGGCAACACAGATACGTTTAAGTTAAAATTAAAATTGCATACGACTTATTTACAAATACATACATACAAATTGAGATATAAGGGCCAGCATTAAACATGTATAGGAATATATTGTTAAATTGCAAATTTATTTAATTTTATTGTACTGAATGCGTCACCCGCGACACACGCCCGTTTCAGCCAATATAAATATTGGGTTGGATGCCAATGGCTTGCGACTTATGGAGTACTTAATTATAAAACTATCGTATCTTCAAATGCGTTTGCTGATGCTTTTTCAAGTGGTCGCTCCGCACAAATCGGCGACAACACTGCGGACAGGCGTAAGGCTTCTCGCCGGTGTGCGTTCGTATGTGCCGGTTTAGGTCGTCCTGCCGCTTAAACCGCTTCTCGCACTGCCGGCAGCGAAAGGGTCGGTCCTGCACGAACTGAGGCATGCCGTAGGTGCCGGGGCCGTCCTGCGGCGGTAACTGAGACAGTGTATTTACAATTTCGTCGGCCGGCTCGTATTTCACCTCGGGCTTCGCCTGGTTAAGAAACGATGGCAGCTGGCTGTGGCTCTGGTTCTCAGGGGCGTGCGGAGGCGCCACGATCTGGTACTTGTCACTGTGCTCTGGTCGCTCCAGCTTTATTTTCAGCGGTTTGTGCTGGTAGTCAACGATCTCCGCAGGCTGCTGTTGCTGCTGCTGGTGGATCTGGTGTTGCTGGTCCACGTTCTGATCGCCACAGCCGCTCATGGCAGCCATGAAGTGGAAACCCGAGGGCTCCGACTCCGAGGAGTGCTTCTTTGACGGCTTCAGGCGCACGGCGTTTGGCACAGACCTTTTGGGCGGGCTACTTTTTAGCTGCCTGTCATGGGTGGCTAGGTGCTTTGTGAGGTGGTCGCTGCGCGAGAACTTCTTCGTGCACTGGATACACTCAAAGGGCTTTTCGCCAGTGTGCGTCCGCAGGTGCCGGTTGAGCTCGTCGGAGCGGGTGAACCCCTTGCCACACTTGGGCTCACTGCAGACGAAGGGCTTGATGCCCGTGTGCCATGTTAGGTGGGAGCGCAGGTGGGAGCTCTTGCCGTAGCTCTTTGTACAGTTGTCGTAGGGGCACACGAACTTGCGCTTGGGGTCCGACACGTGCGGCGTGGCCAGCAGCTTGATGGTGGGCATGATGCGGATCTTAGTGTTGCCGCCGTACGGCAACCCGTCCTCACCCGCACTCCCGTTGTTATCAGTCTCAGCAGCACCAACTCCGACTCCGTTGTGAACGTTCTCGAGATCCACAGGCGCCGCCGCGCTATGATGTTTCATATCGCCAAAAATTGTGGAGGCCCTTAGTATCACGTCCGACGCCTGGTCGCTCAAATGTGCAGCGACGCCTAGCGTGGGAAACGCTGGTGGTGGTTTCATGGGTTCTATAGGCGCTGATGTCGTCAGCATTTGGGGTGTGGGCGTGTTTGGTATTACTTGTGACATTGCGCTTACGTTCGGTGCTCGTTCGCTGGCGGCTCAAGTGTGTTCCACGTCCAGTCTGTAATTGCAAAGGCGGTATTCGTTTCGGATTGCCAGACGCCAGCTTTTGCTTAATTACACTTACCCAAATCGCATTTATCCAAGTCTCTGTAAAAGAAACTGTTCAGTGGGCGTCGGCCGAATTTATCAGTAAAGTGGTCCCTCGTCACCATAGCCAGCCCGGATAACGGATTTACTTTTGTTTCACTTGTGCCGCACACATTTTTCAATAGCTTACGGCGCGCGCGAACGCATTTATTTATTATAATTATTTATTTTATTTATATACTGAAGAACAATTATTTAGATGCATTCGATAGCCGCTTTATTCGATAGATTGTCCGACCAAAAAATACTACAGTTACAAAAATACCATTTAATCGATTAATATATATCGACTTATACAGTTTGTACAGTTAAAATATTGTGAGTCCTTAATAAATATTAAATATCATGTAATTTATTATAAGGAAATAAAAATCAAATCCGGACTTAGTTGTGTTATTTATATTTATAAGTCGAAACAGGCATATTGCATTGACTAAGCGCTGGGCACACTGGCAATTTGTTATTAAGAAAATATATAATATTGAATAATAATAACATGCCGAACACCTTGGAGGGGGGATTAAACCCTATAAAAAGAGAGGGTCGCCAGCGACGAAAACCCACTATTTGGAGCCGCGAAAAGATATCAAAACTAATTGAGCTTTACCGTGACTCGGATTGTCTATGGAATCACTTCTCGGAATTGTATAAAAATAAGGACTGTCGAGCAAAGGCCATCGAACACATCTGCACCACGCTCGGAATTACAAAGAACGATTACGGAAAGAAGGTACACAACCTGCGCAACCAGTTCAATTCAGAGTTAAAGAAGTTGGAACGTCGGCTGGAGGAATCCGGCGGCTCCAGCTCCAGTCAGCTACCCGAAAAGACATGCCGCTGGGAGCACTTCAAAACTCTGATGTTCCTGCGGTCCGTAATCGAACCCCGGCCAGGATATCAGCAGAGTTCACAGTGCAAGGTGCGATACCCAATGGCCAGTCCTTCTGTCTCCACCATTCATTTTCTTATCTTGTTTTGTTAAAGAAAATAGCTAAGCTGGATTACAACTACACCGTCCACGATGAAGAGGTGGGAAAACCAACCGAATCTTCAGTTGAGAGCTTGGAATCAATAATTATAGAGGCTGTTATTGAAAGCGAGGAAATAGAAAAAGTCGAAGAGCCGAAACCAATTCCGATGCCTGCTCAGCCCGCCCTTGCAACGCCTTCCCCAGTCCCGAGTCGGCTGGAAGAATCACCTGTGGTTGCCACACCCGTCCCCATCCCAGTCCGGGATCAGTGGGATGCCTTCGGGGAGCTAATCGCCTGTGAGTTTCGCAACCTTAACTCTGAGCTCTCACGAAAGCGGCTAAAAAGAAAAATAATGCAAGTTATGCTGGAGATCGGTGAAGAGGATGATCTGGAATGTGCCGGTTCAAACAGTTGACCCAAGGGCTGAATAAGAGTATTTTATATGTACATATAATTACATTGGGATCGTTTGAATTTAAGTTTTAAAATTAAGTGTAGACATATCTCCTGCACAGACGTTTCAGCGAATTGGTATGTACATTTTAATCACGGAAGTGCCAATCGAATAAAAGGCATATGTGTAGTTAAATTGCATATATATATTTATTCGGTAAAGGGAGATACATTGGATCAATGAGGCCTAGTGTAAATAAATTAGCAGTCCATGGAGAACGTTGACCGCCGTTGGAAATTCTTGAAGAACTGCGGAGAATCGAGAAAAGTGTCCGATTTATTACTGAAAAATGGGAATTCTGTGTAAAACGTACATTTGTCAGAACTTAAAGTCCTTAATTGCCTGCGGCAGATCAGGTAGCTTGATGTCCTTAATCTGTTGAGGAATATTCATACTCTTCACAGCGCTCACAGCTCGTGCCGGCGCAGCCGAGATCCCCGCCTCCTGTTTGACGATCTTGTTCTGCTCCTCAATCCTGGCCATTATGTCGTTCATGTTGGTTTGCAGCACCATTCCGCCCATGACCAGTTCTGAAATAATGATCGTTTGAGTAAATCTATGAAGAATTGCTCAGGGATTTACACACAAACCTGACAGTATATGGTGGACGGCATCGGCGTGAAATATCAGGTCCAGTTCGCAGACATTCTCAAAGCACTTATCAAGGGTCTCCACGAAGACCTGAATCAGGTCAAGGATTCCCAGTTCGCTCTCCGAAGAGTCCACGCAAAACACAAAGTACAGCGTGGCGTAGTGGCGGTAGATAAGCTTGTAATCTGATCCTCCAATCAAGCTACAAGCATTGTAAAGGTAACCCCTTAACATAGGTGCATGATATAGATATTGCACTCACCTGCCGCCTTCAAGGAAGTTGCAAACATTGTCATCCCTTTTGGAAACCAGTTGGAAGGTTTCCTTGATTATTTGTTGTTGCAGACTTTCATCCTACAAGAAAAATATTGAACTGAACGTTATCCGGATCTGTTAAACTGCTAAGCACTCACAAAATACTGGTAGAATTTGGAAAGTCTTGGCTTTCCATGATTATTAAATACCAGTATGGCTTTAATCATTATAGTTCATAAATGTTGATAAAACTGCCAGCTGTTTGTAGCTAGGGCTGCAAGCCAGGGTCCACCTATCGATAAGCACTCACGAGCATATTAAAAATCGAAGATAAATAAATAAATAAATAATTTAATTAAAATTTAGAAAGTGGACGCAAAGTTTAAAAGTAAACTTAATGTAATACTGAATGGAAATACACTTTGACTTAATAGTTTAAATTTTCAAGAAAGCAAAAGTTGCTCACCTCTAATGCTTATACCTCGCGATTTTGTATATTTACTATTTTGATAATAAGATGAATATTTTGACAAAAGTTAACTATTCGTGCAGGTATTATGATTTTTTTTTCTAATTATCAGATTAATAAGGTTGCTGGTTCCAGGGTAAGCTCTGTGCTAAACAAGGAAGTGAAGCAATATGGAAAACAATTCATGTTTGATGCGCAAGAAGATACTTCCTGGAGTTCAGATGAGGTATTCCAGTTTGTTTCTGTAAAGGTATTTAGTTCTATAAGTTAAATGGTCTTTCTAGGGAACACCCCAATGGATTATCGTTATTTTTGATGAGCCCCAAAATGTCTCTGGATTCCAGTTTCAATTTCAAGGCGGGTTTGCTGGCAAAAAATCGGAAATTCTAATGTATGCAGCAGATGGAGCCCAGATATATCAACAGTCCTTTTATCCAGAAGATATAAACTCTCCTCAGCGGTTTCAAATTAAAGATACAGCCCGAGAAATAGCGTGTTCAAAAATTAAATTGGTCTTCGAATCCAGTACAGACCTTTTTGGCAGAATTATTGTATACAATCTTCAAGTGTTTAGCTAGTAAGTGATAAGGCGAATGTTTCCAAACCTTTACTCTTATCAATAAAAATAAAAATAATGCCCATTAAGTACACATCAACTAAAAGTTAACCTTTAATGGATGTTGAGTATTGCTATCAGCCAAAATTTTTGTGGATTCATTCTTCAATTGCAAAAATTGTAATACCAATGCAAGAGGTACTATAATTTTAGTAAGAAGTTCGCAACGCTGTGAAGGAGCTTTTTCGAAATCGATCTCTAGCCATGTTTGAAAAGAAAAAAATTGAGAAATGTAAACATTTTATTAATACATACATAATTAAAATTCAGAAAAATTAAAAAAAAAAAAATGGTTTAGCTTACTCATTATGCTTATTTTTTAACACAATAGAAACTAACATAGAAAAGCATTACGAACTGAATTTAGTGAATTTTTATAATATGTATTTAAATTCGGTCCCTTGAATTAATTACAAACTGCAAGGGTATACAAACTTCAGCTTTCCGAAGTTAGCATACTTTCTATTTTGTATTAATTTCATCATTTTATTTCAGTCTAAGTAAGCCCTTCATAGATAGACAACTTAAGCTTAATGACGTCCAAACCAATAATATTTTTAGGGGAAGTTCTCGGAATGAGGTTTATTCGGCGCCCGCTTTACACTATTTGTTCGAATGACTTTCGATTTTGGGTCAACGTTCAAGGAGACTGCTTTCGTGCCATTTCTTAATTTAAATACCATTTGCGATCTAAAGCACTTTGCTCGTGAAACACGCAACTTACCTAATCGAAGGTGACACTTAACCTGTCATATCACTCCTCTTGGCCTTACCCTACCCGTTGAATTATTACATCATATTTATTGCACCAATACCATTGTTTATTTATGTCCATAAACCACAAGATTAATTTTTAGGCAAAGGTAAATATTTCGAATGCTTCAGCTAAGATTTGTGCCTTGGTTAAATGGAAGATCTTATGCAGCGACAGAGATTTCCAACCGGGGGCAGTTGGGAATTCCACATTCAAGGTCCGGGGACGCGTCCTGATGCCAGCAGCTCTCCGAGTTGCAGAACATGCAGCCGGTCGGCGAAAGCGGAACGTTCGTTGAGAGATCCACCATTTCCCACACCTTCTTCAGATCGGTAACTAGGGCATTCATCATTTCGAAAGTATGGAAAGGTGTCGGTGCAAGTCGGAGTTTCTCTTCACCGCGGGCAACAGTTGGGTAATTGATCGACTGCAGGTAGTGTCCAAAATGTTCCATTAGCACGTTTGAGATTTGGCTGCTCTTCAGAGGATCGCCGATTTTGATTGGAATGATGTGACTGGGTGTATCTTCGACGGGAAAACCTGAAAAGGAAAACAGAATGCAGTCAATAAAGTAAAGTAGTGGGTGGATATATACATATGTATGTGTATCTTTCTAAATATAGCCAGCACTTAAAATCAGAAAAATTTTTCGATAACCTTAAATTCGTATTACATAAACCATAAAATTACATATTACCTTCGCGTTTCAGCAAGTTCTTTAGATAGGAGACGTTGCGTTGGTGCATGTGCCGCAGCTGACGGCCCTCCTCCGATGCCAGGATATTAACAGCCTCCAGGGCTCCGCACAACACGGTGGGGGGAAGAGAGGTGGTGAAAATGAAGCCAGCCGCATACGATCGGATCATGTCAACGAGCTTATCGGACCCAGCAATGTAGCCACCGATGTTACCGAACGCCTTGCCCAAGGTACCAGATATGATGTCCATTTTGTGCAGTACACCGTCACGTTCTCCGACTCCAGCGCCGTGATCCCCGTATAATCCGACGGCATGAACTTCGTCTATAAAGGTAATGGCGCCATATTCGTGGGCCACATCCAGCAGCTCCTCAAGCGGGCATATAGCCCCTGTCATGGAATGTACTGTTTCGAATGCTACGATCTTCGGGGTGCTCTTGTCCACCTGCTTCAGCAGCGAGCGCAAGTGGTTGACGTCGTTGTGGCGAAAAATGTGCTTCGGCACGCCACTATTCCGAATGCCCATTATCATGGAGGCGTGATTGCCAGCGTCCGAGAAGATCTGGCAGCCAGGTAAGAGCTTTGCCAGCGTAAAAAGCGTGGAGTCGTTTGCCACGAAGCACGACGTGAACAGCAGGGCGGCCTCCTTCTGATGCAGCTCGGCCAGCTTCCGTTCAAGCCTCTCGTGGTGGAGCGAATTGCCAGAAATGTTCCTCGTTCCCCCGGCCCCCGATCCATGCATGTTAAGGGCCTCCAGCACCGCCCGCTTCACGCCCGGATGAGCCGACATGCCCAGGTAGTCGTTGGAGCACCACACAGTAATGGGTTTCTCCGACCTCTCAGAGTACTCCAACGCGTGCGGGAAGAGCCCGTCGCCAGCCAGGCGGTTCACTTTCTTGAAGACCCTGTAGGAGTGGTCCCGTTTCTTCTTCATGATCTGCTCGTTAAAGAAGCGCTCGTAGGGAAAGGTCTCCGCGGAGACGGGAGCCACAGCCTGGTCAGGGTCGGCAGCCTTTACGTCACCAGCCACCGCAAAGCGACTGTTTTCCGCCGAAGTAGAGTACGACCTTGTGGCAGTCGAGGCATATGGAAGCGAGGCGACGAGTGAAAGTTTCTTCTCGCCCGCGTTCAGAGTTTTGCCCACCACGGGACAGTACATTGCGTAGGATTGGGTCAGCACCTCTGCGTAATTGCGCAGAAAGCTGGCCGTAAAGCGGTTGAGGAACGGACACTGCATGACGGAGCACTCTTTCGAAGAACCAGACCACCTAAATCAGCGAACTTTGAAAGCGAATTGAGCTTCGTAAATTATGCAAGAAGTTGATATTGCCAAGGAGGCGTAGTGTGGCCAGGCCATGGTAGAGGTGGAGAAACATCGATGTTATCGATGTTTTCGAAACATCGCTACACCGATGTTTGGCGGGGTACCATTGATGCTTTTCGGAAATTGTATGTGTGTAATTAAATTTTCTTATTTTTTTTTATAATGCTATAAGAGAATATTATATTATCTCCTGAAACACTGCTTAGAACTGTTGGCAAACTAATAAGTGACCATCGCGCGAGGCTTTCATCGATCGTTGTCGATAAAGCATTTGTTGTTGAACAAGAACTAACGTGTAAATAATATTGAAGAATATTTCCGTTTCTTTTTTCATTTCCTTCAATAAAGGGAACAAAAACTAAAATTTCTTGCAAATGTAAAAAATATGGAAAATGTACTCTTTTTATTGCACACAGTATCAAAAGTTTAAATAAAATGTTAATAAAAAAAAAATCTGTGAAAATCATGTTTCTCTTTGGCCAAAAATGTACACAAAAAGGACGTTCACCAAGTTGTGGAGATACAAACCCTCCACTAGATGGCACTTTTGGAGTTTGCAGGAAAGTTAATACTTCTGCTGCCTTCTGTGCAACACATTCATTTATTTTACTAATTTATTTTGATAAAAGTATCATCATCCACTATTTTAAAGATATCCTCTCGAAAATAAAGTAGGTTTTCAATAAAGCACTTGCTGCTTTCGTCGTGCAACTTTGCCATAACAGCTTTTATGTTCTTTATCCCTGCGGTTTCCGCCAAATCCGTGTAATAGTGATTCTAAATCAGTAAAAATAATAGTAAAAATAGTATCTCGAACATACAAATTGATTCAAAGGTAAACCTACTTGATTATGTCCCAACATATGGGCTTGACGTCTTCGGTAGCCCTCATTCCAAAGTTTGTTCATTCTGTCCTGGGTGTCCTTTAGCATCTCGTCCGGGGATGGCAGTTTGTTTTTTCCATTGTAGTAGCTCATGACAAATCTGGCCTGAAGATCCATCATTTGTGCCGCGCAAACGTAAAAAGGCAATCCAATCAATGCCATCGATGGGTTCCTTATGTTAATGCATTGTTTATACAGATCCTGGACGTACTTGTCTTCGACGTAGATCCCCGAGTCAATACTCAAAAAGGGAAAAGCATATTTATATCCTGTGCAATAAAAAATAGTGTCAAACTGCTCATAGGACCCGTCCATAAAGAAGGCTCCATTTTCGTCTAGCTCCCTCACATCTGGTTTCTGGCTAACATTGTCATAGAAAATATTATCTCCAATGTCTGTCACGTGGTGGCTTATCGTAACTCTCTTCGCCGCTCTAGATATAATATTGGATAAGTCCATTCCACTTGGGCCACCACCAATAACCAGGACGGCTTTACCTGAAATTTAATAAGATCTTCGGTTATTATTAATTTGTTGTTTTTTTTTAAGTATTGCTTGCCTTTGAAAACTTCATTTGTTCTAAAATCGTGGCTGTGCATGGATTCACCCTTGAACCGCTCCATACCGGGAATTTTAATATAGTTGGGAGTGTGATAATGCCCGTTTGCCACTATTATCTTATCAAAATAATGAAAAGCGATCTTGTTTGTCCCCACATCTTTCACAAGGACCTGCACAAGATTGAATTATAAATGGTTTTATTCAGTTGTCCCCACCACTTACCTGCCACTTTTCATTCTTCTTCAAAACTCGAACCACATAGGAATTAAATCGGATATGCTGCTTTAGTTTAAAATGCTCCGCATATTGCTCAAAGAAATCCAACATTTCATCTGATCTAACATACGACACCTCATTTTCGGCAATTTCAAAATCCGGAAACCCCATTACCTCCTTGGGCAAATTGGTGCTGTGAATTTTGAATGAATTATGATTTTTAGGAGATATAGGAGTTTCTACCGTAAGTTTTTGTACATGCTGCTATGTACGTCGATTCCGTTGACAATGCCTGTTGCCTCGTTGTAAACCCAGGTTCCCCCGATTCTGTCTGATAGTTCAAATACAGTTGTTTCGAATCCATTCTCAATCGCATGTCGGGCACTGCAAAGGCCGCCCGTTCCCGCACCAATTATGCAAATGCTTGGCATTATAGTAGAGCTTATTAGATTAATTGTTTCCAGGTGCGATATGCCGGGATTGTCGCTCTTAACTGGCTGATTGCTTCGACTAAACTGAGGATCGCATCATGATGAACTCTATGGCTTCCCCACTTAAGTACCCTCACATAGAGGGGTAGTTAAATTTTTATGAAATGTTCGTTTAAGTTCCGTTTTCTTTATCAACAAAACAATATAGAGGACCTTTAGAAGTCTCGAATGTTCAAGTCGGCTGATATAATATATAACTGGCTTTAGCTTGACTTTGGACTTCAATAATAAACTAACCAACATTTAAGCACTGATTATAGGCAATTGTGTAAAAGTATATCAATATAAATGGCATAAGGGTATCAGGTTTTAGCTGTTTTCAGATCTTTGTTTTACTGATAACATAGAAAAGTAATCTCTACACAAAGGCCGATCGTAAACATTTTTTTATTTGTTTTGGCATCTGGCTTATAGATCAAGCATTCATAAAAATATATTATTTTATTGTTATTTATTTTTTGCTGATAAGAGTAATCTCCGCTACGGAGGCCAGTGTGTGTGGTGTGGTTTTTCTTTTTTTTTTAATTCAAGGTAACTGCAGAATTTTCCTCAACAATTTACATTAAAATTGGCACAGTCAGTTCTTTAACTTCAGCTTTTCCCACGCTAAACAACGCCACTAAATGTGAGAAAATTTGCATGGGTCAGGTAAATCTGAGGCTTTTACGTGCCACCGCCGTCTCAGTTTCAGAGTGTTCGTTCAGAACGTCGAACATGGGGCTAGCGGCTTGTTTATGCACCAAAACTCTGCAACTTGCAAGTATTTTTTCAAGTTTATACACACTATAGGTGACCCCATTTGAATATTAAAATAAAATTGATACCGTTATGCATCATTTTGCTGACAGGTTGCTACAGTGGCAGCTTTGATAGTGAAAAGGCTGTCGGATAAGCACTCGGAGAGAGTCTTCTTTAGAAATAAAAAGCAGTCTAGGGAATGGACTCTGCTCAACAGCATTTCCTGGACAAAGGAGAGCGACGATTTTGGAACTCTTACATTTGTGGGTTATACATTTATTGCCGCAGTTCTGCTTCTCACGAGGTAAGAGTACACAGTTGCTTATCGGAAATTGTTAGTTTCATGTGTTTTTCTTTCAGGATAATCGATCAAACCTCAAACTATGGCACCTGCGAAATAGTTCTCTTGGCTTGTGGCGTTTTGTTTTTTACAATAGAGGGTACGAGTTAATGGTGGTCTTTGCTGATCTATATACGAAATAAACTTTTTCCAGGTTTGCTCATATTCTTTACAGTGGAACAACTGCCGCAGGACCTCTTAGCGTATGCCTACTCGCTGGGAGGGCTCTGCTTTATCTGCGCCGCTTTGTTTGCCCTGGACCTTATGCTCTTTAAGAATTTGATAAAACTGAAAAATTCTACATCGCAGACGGAACAATCAAAGGATTCCTCAACAGTTGCCTTGAAAGTATACACCTTATCACAGGAGCCGCCGAAAATCAATTGCTGCAATAATAGTTCTTCAACGCAGATGATAAATACGCAGATGGTGAATGAAACTGATAGGAAATACTTGCGCACAGATTTATAGGTTTGTTTTTATAAGATTCCTTCTTCTAAATTTATTTTATATTAAAAAACATTAATTTACATAGCTGCATGGCTCACATTACCTTTATTGCCGTTAATTTTTGCGAATGTAGAGTGAAACAAAATATGCATTTTAAGATCGTGCTGTTAAAAACAACTAATTCGAATTTGTATGCTTAATAAATTGTTTGTTTTTTTTTTAACATTAATCAACGCTAGAAGCGCCTCCAACTAATCCACAGAATCGAATGTATTAAGAATACTAACAGTGTACACTATAATAATAGTAATAAAAAGTTGTGGCTCAGAATAATAAAAATGATACTCTCGTCCTTCGCGCATCTCCCTTGGCTCTTCGAGCCATCCCGTAATGTCACATGCTCCCCTCACTGCTGCTCGTTGTTCCTTTGGAGTCGCACATTCCACCGGCGACGTTGTCGTCGCCTCGCACTGCCCCCGACGTGAGTCCTCCGGTTATCCCAGTTAAATTTAGTTTGTACTGCAAATGTACAAGTTATTATTTACAATGATAATTTTGAATCATTTACCGCTAGCACATAAAAATTTTAACAAAAAGGCAGGCAGGGGGAGGATTATTTTAGATTTAGGTTCAATTAGGTTTGTTCTTATTGGAAAGGACTATTTAAATGAACAATAGCTTTGAAATAGATGGGAAGATAGGAAGGTGGTAAGGAAGTTTCTACAGGAAGTCTATAAAGTTGTTCTCCTCCAGGAAGAAGAATATATCCATTGCGAACTAAAATATAAAGTCGTAAATCATACCTGTGTTATAATGCATGCTTTAATATCACAGTAAAACTATAAACCTCATATAATAACATCGAACATTTACTTAAAATATATATGTTTGATCTCAACTACGTATAGGTGATGGCCCGGTAGCGGCTGGTCTTAGCTCTATTTACCTTATTTGCGCACTCAAAGCACTTCGATACTACTTTATTAATAACGTTCATAAGGTTTTTGGTTTCTCTGATGACATGATCGACCTTCACAAAAGTGGCAGCTTTGCCAACCGTGTGATCTTTGACTGTAAATTGAAGTGCTTGGACAAAAGTCGGCACTCTATCTAAAATGTTAAGGAGATCCTTTTTGTTGTCACTAGCTGGAACCTAAATAAATCCTTTAATTTGACTGGAGGGAAGAAAAGTTACAACAGTTACCTGGTATGAAAAGTGACGGAGGACCTTGTAAAGTCGATTGGCCTCCTCCGCAAAATATTCGGCTTGAGTAAACAAATCCTGAGTTGTTCTTAGAGAACCGTTGCCTTTTGTAAACTGATACATTAGGAAAGCCATCGCTGACATGTTCTTAGCTCTTTTTAATATGTCGTTGTCGTCGGACAAGTCTTCACTCCATTTTGATTGATATGTGCTTAGATCTCCATTGTTTTTGCCTTCGAGGCCAGAATACTCGACCATTTCTCCATCTTCTGTTGCAGGTACACCGGATTTTGATAGTTTATCTGTTGTGGTTTCACATTTCTGGTAGAAGGAAAGAAAGAGCACTGTCCAATTAGGAGTAACTGGGATTGGGATTACTACTTACCTCAGTTTCGGGCTCTCTGTCGCCCTTAGTTGTATTAATTGATACTAGAATCTTCTTCGCAATCATAGATATCTCGTTCGTCAGCCACTTCCACATGTCCGAAAAGGACTCGAAGTTCTCGTTGGCCGCACTGCTGTTTGAGTACTTCCACAGGATCTTGGCAGCGATAAAGACCTGCGGCCCATAGATTCGCAAATTGATGGCCAGGCACTTGGCCTGGACCTGCAGCTTTTCCGTGGGCGCAATATGCTGCAACAGCTTGCAGATGTCAAAGATGTGGTCGCAGCAGTCGTGAAACTTCGTGGAGCGTTGGTTCAGATTGTCGATGTCGTAGTTCGTTGCCAGAACGTGAAACGACTTGACCAGCTTGGAGCAGATCTTCAGCGACTCGTTAAAGTCCTCGATTTGACTCGACACGGAGATGACCAGCTGTTTGCAAAGCTCCTCCAGGCTGCTCAGCATTCCTAGTTCGGGCTCGCGACCCTTTAACTGGACGCCCGCGGTCTCGTGTTGATGCTGATCCTTCATTATTGTGTTGAGATACAGATCAAACTCCAGCTTGCAGTTGTCGCAGTAGGACAGTATATTTTTTCGATGGTTGTGACTGATATACGGGGAGTCGGTGAAGTCGTGGGCCTTCTCGAACAACTTCTCGAACGCCACCGACAACTCCTCGCGCAGGTCCAGGCTCTCGGCGCTCACGTGCTTTCTGAAGTTGGTATTGTTTACCATACGTCCCCCAGCTCCGCCAACAGCTGGGGCTAGGTTCTTTTCCGACTTCCAGAGATCGTCGTCCAGGAAATTAAAGTACGCGTCGGAATTATTATTTCCCTCGTTGTTGCTTTCGTAGTAGTTCATCTGGTACTTGTACCTCTTGATGAGGTTTACAATGCGCTTTATTGTCGTGTATATGCTCTCGTTCTCGTAGTTCGGGTTGCTGGCTTGCTTGTCGAACGGCATGTGCTTTGCCGTATCAAAAATACTGTCTTTGACCACGAAGTGGATGAGGTCCATGGCCCGTCTTATCTGGCAGAACACTGTGTCGCGGTTCTCTTTGACGATCACACAGTCGCTATGAATCAAGCTGTTCTTCGAGGACGTCAGTAGGATAGCAATGGACTTTTCCAGGATCTGGCGGGCTGAAAACATCTGCGCCCGCCGCCGCTCCTCCTTGAAGGAGTTGCGGTGATGGCCAGTGAGGTAAGCTAATTCGATCATCTCCGTACCGAATACGGAGAACGCACGCACAAACTCTGTGAAGTTCATTACGGATTCCAACTTCTCCAGGCTCTCGGATGCACGTTTCTTGGCAGTTAAGAGCTTCTTCACCACAATAATGTCGACCAGTAATAGGATTCGGGTAACAGAGGAGAGAAGGGAGCGCGCTGCCAAGATAATGGCGCCATAGTCCTTTAGGGGCTCAATGTGGTGTCGCAGCTCCATGCCACCCCCCAGTCCTAGTGGCGATATATCACAAAGGTGTTCAATCGATTTTCCTGCGAAAGAACAATTTAATGCGAAAGTCTATCAAAAAAGGGATGCTCTAACTCACCAGCGTCCCTGGCTTCCTTGGCCGCCTCGTACATATCCCCCTTTATGTCAATATTTTCCTCCGCAATTATCTCGCCAATCGTTATAAATCGCTCGACGGCGATGTTCAGCAAGTGTCCAATGTTCCCGAAAGTGGACATGATTTGCTCGTTATCCATATCACGAACCCGAAAGCGTTGATTCTGAAAATTAACGAATCAGTCACATTCGCAAAGTTCGTTTAATTGTCAATCAATAACCGCAAATCGAAAAAGTAGGCGAGGCAACAGCAACTACACAGAGGGTTCCCAGTAGATATCAATCGAAAAAACAGGGTCCTCTCGCTTTGCCATAGCCGGTGCGAGACTTACGTTTACAGTAGATTGAGTGATTCCGTACATTTTGGGAGAAGCCACAAGGAGTATATAAATATATTACAGTTTCGCAAAGCGTATTTCAAGCATGTAACATTTTATTTACTCCCTATTGATTTTTCTCAATACTGAGGCTAGCAGAAACTAAATCACGTATTTGGCACTCATTAATACCGTCAGCGATTAGTGCGTCATGCTACGCGAGGGTTTATAGGTTTAAGCTCAAATAAAAGTCGATTTTTCAGCGAACGAAAGCTCTTTAGCTTAAATTAGTATTATATAGCTAGGTGTCTGTAAACAACGACGTGTTTACTTGTAGACTATTATATGTGTGCGCTCCCTCCCAGATTTCCGTGTGATTCGAGGAGCTTGCTGGTCTGCGCAGAGTTTCTGCGCATAAAAACCATTTAGTACTGTAAAATGCAACAGTTTCCCTATTACAAGATTATCGAATGACTCGGAGCCTATCGCAAGGATTCAATATACTACATTCAAAGGTCAAATTTCCCCTGCACCAGGTTTTTCAGATTGGGAAATTGTTTACATCTTAGGATGAAGAGTTTCTCTTGGTTGATAATAACTATAGCTACATATATTATCTATTTAAGTAAACATTTAAGTGATATATTATAAGAAAAATTGTACTTCAAGAGCATGAAGTAATGAACAAAAACATTTAAAATTACCTGTAGTATAGATTTTATACTTCGTTGAAACTTCGAAAAAATATTCCGCTTGGGAATTTTTCGTTTTTCTCGCTCTTTAAAGCCGCCTTGAAGGTTTGTCAATCTTACCTCGTAAGCATCCTTTTATTTTTTTGTTCCATTACACAATTTATTTAATTACCTAGCGCAGTCTTTGTTGGCCTCAATCCACATGATTGACTTATTCGTTTTCATATAGCTGCACCATAAATATGGTGAATTTATAAGATTTATGATTTTATGATCTCACTACCCAAGTGGCATTACCTAAAGTTTAAGAACCCGATTCGTTTTCTTGCGAATTATTTGGACTTAAAAGTACCTTTGACAGTATTTTTGCTTTTTCTAGCATCTTCGTCATTTTGTTTCGGTTTCATGTCGGAAGTCCACCTCTTTCTTTGTTTCGTATATTATTAAATTATTTTTAAATCAATCTCAAACTTTTGCATCGTAATACCAATATGACATTATCATTAAGAATTTGAAATCCCCATAGGGATTTACATAACGCCAGGAAGTCGACCATAGACACTTCTATTGAAAGTTTAAATGCATTGGAAAATTCATTAGCTGAGAAAATCGATAAGTTAAAGCGTTAGCAAAATACTGATCTAATGAACAAAAATTGTAATTAATAATTGGATTAGCCGGCCCAATAGAAAGTGTTGCAATACTACTAGCTTTTTGTTGGTGTCTTGCAATTACTTGCTAAAAGAAAAGTACTTAGAAGCTACATTTTAATATGTTAGCAATTTCTTGAATTAAATAAAAAAAAAATTTTTGTCCAATGGCCTTCCTAAGTATTTTGGTAGATGTTGCATCAAAATCAGAAGTTCAGGAAAAATTCGCTATTTATCTCATTATGATTGTTGTTTTATTTAACAGGGCGGTATGAATATGTACACCTGGTAACAAACAGCATGTAAATTCGACGCTAACTTTAAAAAAAATTTTGCACGGTATCTCAACCGATACCGGTATAGGTGCCTCCCACACCGTATCGCAGAATACCCCGCCAGAAAATAAATATTTTCATTGACAATTTCAACAATTTTTTAAATGTGCATGCCCATTAACGGTAGGTTTTCATCAAAATCCGTACGATCGTTCAGGAGAAAATCTATTTTTCTTACTTACCCACATGCACTGCATAATAAGGCAAAGCTAAAAATCAAAATAAATGTTGGTAAAATATCCAAAGGTTTAGGCCATTAGTTGTTAAGAAACTTAGTTTTGAAATTTCCAATTGTATGTGTATTCTGCGACAAAGAATAGCTTTGAGTAATCGGAAACCCCGCAATTGAAGATAAAACTCTTAAGCACGAGGTAATTTATTGCTTCAGTTTCATAATATTTTAATTTTTAACCTTAACCGCTAGCAGAGGGTGGCATTCGACCACCCCGAGGTTGGTCTACTGTTACACAATTTTCTTAAAAACTCGTCGACGCTAATTTAACGGGCATCTCAAATTTATGAAATTCATACTGTGTCATGGCGCCATAAATACGGTCACACGGCTAGTTACCCAGTGTTGACAAATACCAAAGTTCTGGCGATATTGGTTCAGCGCTGCTAATTTTTTTTTTCGTCAAATCTGGCTTTTAATCACAATTTTAAGAATTATTTATTTTTGTAATTAAATAAGAACTAAATAGTCCTTGGTAATCAAAAAAGACTAAAAAACAACACTTTCAAATTTAAAATTATAGCGCATTTTGCAACTTTCGAGCCAAGGTCACATTGTCGACCATATGATTTTTTGCCGAACGTCTCCCAATTGTTGTTACCTAAACACGAGAATATAATCCACATTGCGATCCTGGCCGCAAAATAAAGCAGCATAAAACAGGAGACACCGAACCTGAATTGATTCGACCGACAACGAATGGTCTGACCAAGTTGTAACCGACGTAGAGTTCCGAGAAATCGATTTGGTTAATGAAGTATATATAATTCCGTGTCAGCGAGCTAGCTAAAATGATGCAAAATTTTGGAATGTTATCAATAAGAAGGAGCCATTGGCTGGCAACCAGGTGCATCAGGGAACGTGCATTGGCTTGCGCCACCCGGCTGCACGTGCCTGAGGCGGCAGGTTGTGAGCACAGGCTGTTAAATTCCCATCGAGTGAACAGCAGCATTAAACATTGCCCAAGTTTTCATAACAGCACCAATGCGGTCAGCACGAGCGACACCGGCAACACCCCCAAAGAAAACGCGAGGAAACCTGAAGACCTAGAAAGGGCATACGAAGTGCTGAGGAAGACCCTGCCCAAGTTGTTTGTGGAGCCCCTGGACTATTCCATATACAGCCCGGGCCTAATCTTCCAAAACAACATTACGGGCAAGCACACGGTCGGCCTGTATCACTACGTCAAACAGATTGCCATACTGAGGACAGTGGGACACCTGAAGTACGCCTATGTCAAATTCGAGGTGCTCAAGATCACAAAACATCCCGATGACTACACGGTTCGCATAAGGTGGCGCGTCAGGGGCATATCCGGCCTGAAGGTGATGTTCCAGTTCTGGAAGTACAAGATATGGCAGTTGAAGGAAGTGCTTAAGGACCAGGAAGCGTGGTACGATGGCTATTCCGTCTGCTATTTGGGCGACGATGGCCTGATTGCCAAGCACGTTGTTGACAAGGTGATGCCGGATGAGAGCCGGGAATCCGTGGAAAATGCTTCAGCAACGGCACTTCCGCCTGGATCCTTGGCAGCGACCACTTCCCAAAAGATGAACTGCCAATGAAGTCAGCTAGCTTTACAAATGTTACTTATTTATTGTATTACTAAACGTAATAAACAGAAACTGTGAAATCCGTTTGGTAAGCCTGCCCATTTGTATCACTGCTTGAATGCGTACACCGAACCCTTCTTGATATACTTATAGGGCCGGGCACGGCTCCGTTTGGAAAACGCACTGATATATGGCTTCTCCTTGTTGTACTCAATGGTGCTTTGCATGGAGCCCTCGGTTTCCAGGAATATGTCGAAGCTGTATATGGTGCGGAAGAGCTGTGCATAGAGCATTCGCTCGTTCGGCCCCAACTGGTTGGGTTGCAACGAGTTCGTCCAGTATTCCATCATCTAAAAGACAAAATTAAATGGGAAGGTTTAATATCTGTGGAAATGTCTTCAAAATCTAAAGATAGCAACCTTGATTGCCGAATTATTCTGGGACGTATGACAGCCGTTCCAGTGCACAGTAAGAATCCAAAGAGGCATGTCTAGGGGATAGTTGCTCGGAATTCGAATAAAGCATTCCATTTTGGCGGAGCTTCTGACAAATACCGCGCGATAGGTATTATATATAATACCCCTGTCGTCTGACGAAATTTTTAACACGTCAGAGGTCTGTGCATGAAATTCTTCGTGTGTGATTGCCGTCCACTGGACAAGGCTGCACGATAAACCGACCGGGTAAATGTTTTCCTTTAAAGTATACAAATCAATATCTTTGTAGGTTAGACCGCGAATCTGCTGGCTCAATCGCAGCCAGGAATTCCAGCGCCTTTCTATGCGCGCTATGATCTCCCGGGTGTTCTTGTTCAAATTACGCTCGAGCATAGAGCTGTTGGTAGTTGGAATAAGGCACATGCTCTGCAGCCAACAAAAAGGTTTTCCGAACTCTTTGTCCTCCAAAGTCCGCAGGCACTCCTCAGGTGTCAGATCCAAACTACCCAGCTAGAAGATAATATGGTTATACAATTGTTATATTCCCCCAATAACAGATGTAAATACCTCGTATTGAATGCCAGGAATGGGTATTTCATTTCCCATATCATTTGCGTATAAATGTCGTAAAAGATTGTGAATAAAGTTGGTTTCACTGGAAAGAATGTATGTTAAGATATTGCTATATTCTATGATGAAATAATTTCTCACCCTTGGCCATTACTAGTACTGCTGCAATAGTTCACTTGGGCCCACACTGTGACACACTTAATTAGCTCAAAGTAACGAATTAGCAAAATTAGCTGGTTTGATCCAGAGTTTCCAATCTACAAAGTTGAAAAATGAGTTAAAGAAAGCGCAGGGGCATTACAAAATCGTTATCCTGCTGATACGAACCGTCAGCTTAATGTGCAGAGCATGGGGAGTTAGTAAGATATCCAAATCTGTAGCCTCTTCAATTTCCTTTCGTCCTTCCCGGCGCAAAGCTGTGTGGCGCTTCTCGTTGAGCAATTCTTGCATTTGAGCTTCGCTTTCATAGCCTACCACCTCGACTGTGAAAGATAGATCATCCCTCGTCCTTTGTAGCGATTGCAGGTTTATAAAAGAAACGTAGAGCGGCTTTGGCAGATACTTGAACACGGCACTCAATTTCCACTCCAAGTCCAGGGACAGCTGCAAGGCATCGTGCAGGGGCTTTGTGGCACCCAGCAGTGTGCGCAGGGCTGGCGAAAAAGAGGTGTACCTCTGCGTCTGGCTAAGATTTTCCTGCAACAATTCCTGTTTCGAGTTCAGCAGCGAGCTGTGCTGCTTGTCGAGATCCTTCCTTAAGCGCAGTTCGCACTCTAGACGGTGCACGTGCTTCTTGTGACTGGACAAATCGACCTTGGCATTCGCCATGCTCGGCAGCTGGCTGGCATACTCAGCCTCCGAGAGCAACTCCAAATGGGAGTCACGACTCTTGAATTTCTGGCAGCGCACAATCTCCTTCTTCAAGTGGCTCACTTCGTACAGCAGATTCTGCAGCTGTAGTCTGCTCAGGTCCACTTTGGACTTTTCCATATGCAGCTTGTCCCGTCCGTCCTTGATTTTCTGCTTAACTTCGCGGTTTGCGTGCTTTAGAGCCACGAACATAAGAGTGGCCGCCTTCCTTCCTTCCTCCGTTGCCTGTCCCTGATGATGGTAAAACGCTCAATTATTGCACCCAGAGATTAGTCGCAGACGTACCTTGGTTTTCGCCACATGAATACCATCGATGATCTTTTGCAGCTGCTCGAACTGCACATTTAAAGTAGTTTCCATTGTGTTTGGAGAATTGTTTTTGAGAGCCGGTAATGTTTGTAGACGAGATGGTAGTGTGCCCAGGTTGCGCAAAGATGGTCCATTCTCAGCATACTTTTACGAGGCGTTATTGGTCTCCCGGCGGAACGACACACTGATACTCCCCGTTGAACCACCGGTACTAAAATTCAGTTCAAAACCATATCTTTAAACTAAAAGGTGTCACAAAGTATTAAGCACAATGCTGCGAATGCTGCAGAAAAGAACCAGTCTTATAAAGCTCCTGCTGCCCGGACCCCGGCTGCACCAAACTGTTGCGCAAACGGCGATAAAGGTAGTGCAGTGGATTACATGCTACGTCAAGATGATTGGGAATGAATTAACAAATATCTAATGACCCTCATATCTTGTAGGAATTCCCTGTAATTAAACCAATAAGTATCTCAAAGAGTGACAAAACCGTGGGCAGATGGTTTCTGGGCGTCAGCGGCATGGTGTTTGTGGCCGTCGGTCTAGGTACATTCCGTACCTACATATATCCATAAAGTTTTACTCAAGCGTTATTCTCCGTTCCAGGCGGCGTAACTCGGCTAACAGAATCCGGGCTTTCTATGGTGACTTGGAAGCTAACGGGCGAACGCATGCCCAGAACTCAGGAGGAGTGGGTACAGGAGTTCACAAATTACCAGCAATATCCAGAATATAAGCTGTAAGTATGATTAACTGCAATCGTGCTGGCACGTCCTCATTGGAGTTTTTTCTATTGTTTAGGAAAAATGTAAACATGACCGTTGACGAGTTCAAATTCATATTCATGATGGAGTATATCCACAGGATGTGGGGTCGTGCTATCGGCGGCTTTTTCCTCCTACCAGCAGCGTACTTTTGGAAAAAAGGATACTTCTGTGCAAAGACCAAAAAAAGCGTCCTGTTGCTGGGCACGCTTATCGGTCTCCAAGGCCTGATGGGCTGGTACATGGTCAAGTCAGGGCTGGAGGATAGGTTCCAGGATCCCAACGACGTCCCTCGTGTCTCTCAGTACAGGCTGGCCTCCCACCTGGCAGCCGCCTTTGTTTTATACGCACTTTCGCTGTCCAAGGCCATGTCCATGCTGATGCCAGCCAACACATTTGTGATCCAGGCCAAGAACGCATTTAACATTAAGGGCCTGTCGCACCTAACAAAGGCAATGGTCCTCTTGACCGCCATTTCAGGAGCATTTGTGGCCGGACTGGACGCTGGCCTAGTCTACAACTCCTTCCCCAAAATGGGCGACAAATGGATACCCGACGACATGTGGCATTTTCAGCCTATACAGAGAAATATAACTGAGAATCCGACAACAGTGCAGTTCAACCATCGCATTCTGGGCATCAGCACAGTGACACTGACCACAGCGCTTTGGCTGGTCACAAGACGGATGCGGCTGCACCTGCCCAAGCGGGCTAACTGGGCCATCAATGCTGTGGTGGCGATGGCCTGGACACAAGCCACTCTGGGGGTGACAACCCTGCTCAACTATGTGCCAGTGCCTTTGGCGACCGCCCATCAGTCCGGATCGTTGATTCTGCTTAGCTTCGCCTTGTGGCTGTCGCATGAAGTTCGCCTGCTGAAGTACCTGCCGAAGTAGCCCTTTTGTGTCGGTGAATAAAGAGTTCTTTGGTTTTCTAGAAACTGCTTTTATTAACGTCCAAATGCCGCGCCTGGATAGTTGGTAATAACGTAACGATGATGATGTAATAGCAACAATCTTTTTATTTAACCTTATTCAATATTCATTTTCACACTTTTCTTCTCCTCATTTATCTGGTTGTACTCGGCCGCATTGCTCGCGTTGAGGCAGGCGTTCATGCTTTTGACTTTCTCCGAAGACTTGATGCTGGCCTGGTTGGAGGTGGAGACATGATTGTAAACTGCCAGAGCCTGAGCCACGAAACTGTTGACATCACCAGGATTGGAGGGCAAGATCATGGTGTTGTTCGTCTTGGCCAACTTCTTGAACGCCCCAATGTATTGTTCGGCCAACGTTAGAGAAGCTGCATTCTGTCCGTCCTGCAATGAACATGAAATAAGCATTTAAATTTTGCTTTGCGAAACATTTATAAAATATAAATAATATCTAGGAAAATCGGTTTTATCTTATGATTTGATTTAAGCTGAGCACAGAATTAGGCACTTTCGCCGGCTGTCTTTTGGTGAACGCCGTCCAGAAGCGTAGCGTCTCATCCCCTCCGCCCGTTACCAAGGACTCGTTGTCGGGACTGACGGCCAGATAAATCACGCGATGCGTGTGCCCGGAAAGACGGACCACCTGCTTCAGTGATGGATAGCGCCATATAATAACCTGTGGCTGCGAATAGCCGTGCGTGGTGACCAACTCAGAGGAGTTATGCGACCAAGCCAAGTTGCTGATCTGGGCACCGGCCTCGATGTACTGCACCATCTTGCCGGTAAGCACATTCCAAAAGCGGAGAGAGCCGTCCGAGATGCCGCCACCACTAGCAAGCAGGCCAGATTTGTGCGGTGACCAGGCCAAGGCTTTTACCACCGACTTGTGTTCCTCGAAGGCATAGATGGGCTCTGGACTATTATCCGTCCACACCAAGAGCCGGTTGTCGTTGCCACCGCTGGCCAAGTACTTATGGGACGGCGACCATTGAAGGCCACACACGCCTTGCTTATGCCCTCGAAGGCACCGCGAAATGTCCAGCGGTGGCGTGCGTACGTCCCGCTGCAGAATGGAGCAGTCGCGGGAGCCACTGCTCAAATTATTGCCCTGCCACGCCAGGGAGTTAACTCGCGCTGTATGCCCTCCAAGCCGGTTGAGCTGCTTCTGCCGTCCGGCATCCCAGATGCTGACCTGGCCACTATGCGTGCCAATAGCCACCTCATGGGCGCCGCCGCCTTTGTTGCGCCAGCTGACTGCCGTTACCAGGTTATCCTCCTGGGTGAAGTCGCAAAGCCGCGTCACTTGTCCGTCGACTGCATTCCACAGGTAAACCGAGTATCCCAGGCCGACGGCCAAAATGTTCTCCGATGACCAATCGATGAGGTTCAAATAAAAATCATCCAGGAGCTCGGGAGCGTCGAGTATCTTGTAAGGGACCCGCGAAAGCCTTCGCGAAGGACTTTCAGCCGAGCTGCTTAGCAGCTGCTGGCTGGACTCGCTAACAGTTGCAAATGGCATTCGCAGTGCTGGCAGTGTAGACTCGCACTCATTCCTTCGTGTCTCGTTTCCATATCGGTAAAGACGCGTGTTTTCCGTAACCTTAAAGTCGCCTGTCTCTGCATGGATCTTAGAGCTCACCTTGCACTGATCGAGGGAGCCGATCTTCGTGCCCAGGTACTCATTGCGCAGCAGACAGGCATAGGGAGAGCTATGGCACACCTCCTTGCAGTTCTCTGCATGCGGTTCCGCATGGTCCGGGTTCAAGTCGAAATTCCGCGCGGCCTGACTATACACCCGTTGGGGAATGCATCGCAAATCCAGCTGCTGCTTGCCTGCGTTGCCGGAGCTGCTTTTGCCGCCCGCTATATTTTGCAGTAATCGCTGTTCATACTCCGGTTGGAACATTCCCGATTTTGAATTGTTTATGTACTGTGTATAATGGTCACGAAAGATTTCAGGGGCCAGACTGACTGGAACTGAAGTATTTGTCAGGCTTACTCTTTAAATACTCACCAGATTCGACAGGGACTTGGCAATGGCCAGCAGGCTGCGGGCTCTGGCATCAGCCACGGCAATAATGGCAGCAGCTTCTCCGCTGGCCTTATTAATGTGCTCCTGTCGTTCGGCCTCTGCTCAAGGAAAAATAAGTTTGAATACAAATCCTTATTTGCGAATATTACTAGAGCAAACCCGATGCTAGGATCCTGGACTTCCGTTTGCCCTCGGCAATGTTAATTTCCGCCTCGCGAACACCTTCGGACTCCAAAATGGCTGCTCTTTTTCTCCTCTCTGCCTCCACCTGCATCTGCATCGCCTCGTGGACTCTCGTGGGCAGCTGGGAATGGGAAATTTCTTAAAGAACTGGAGTGCTTAGGCAGAGATGGATCCTACTCACTCGAATGTCACGGATTTCGTAACGCAAGCAGGCGATGCCCCACGCCTCGCTGGCCTTATTGATAGAGTCGACGATACTGACGTTGAGCGACTCTCGCTCGCGAAACACCTTATCTAGCGACATCTTGCCCAGCTCCGATCTCATTGTCGTTTGTGCCAGCTGCGTTATGGCGAATTCCGGATCCTCCACGCCGTAGGAAGCTAAGCGGGTGATATAACCATATTGCATACCTCGCTGATCAGCAGCCACTTACCTCTATAGGGATCGATGATGCGCAAGTAGAGAACCCCATCGATGCTAAGCGTCACGTTGTCGGAGGTAATGGCACTCTGCTTTGGCACATCTATGGCGATCTCCTTTAGACTTTGCACATACTTGATTTTGTCTGCCACAGGAACCAAGACGTTCAGGCCGGGTTCGAGAATCCTATGAAAACGACCCATTCGCTCCACAACCCAGGCCTGCAATCGTACAATATATTGGAATAAAACCAAGTAAAGGACCTGCACACGAACATACCTCTTGCTGGGGCACAAACATTACACACATGTTTATCGGTGTCGAGGCTTTTCCCCTTCGGGAGTGCGGCTGCAGGGTCGAAATCCATGAGCCGGCGAGCAGGAAATCTTGTTGAATCTACAATTGGAAAGGTGTTTCACAATCGGTACGTGGACGCGATGCAGTTGGACCTACCTGCGGAATCAATCTCCGAGAGGATAGCAGAAATCGTGACATTTCGCAATATATGTGCTGATTTTATAATTTAAGAAGAAAACATTATATTTCAAACAGGGTGATTCGTGTCATTCGTGAAAGTCGATTAATTTATATTGAGGGTACTTTAGCATGGAATCTGGAACATTACAAATTTTAAATATCTCCTTCAATTTTGTTTATCTGTACATCTAATTTAATTTAACTAAATTTAATTTCTAAGAAGGCTTTGTTTAGATAATGACAATGAGCAAAGAGCAAGCATGTGCATGATTTTATTTGTGTTCCATTCCCATTCGTTTTAACTGTTTTGTGTGACTCGGCAATCAGAACTGCTTTCACAAATTGTTATCGATTGCAGGACTCAAGACCATTTTTTTAAAATGTTTCTTAAAATATATAAATTGTGAAAAATAATGCCATTTTCGAGCTGGAAGAGGACGAAGATCAACCTGGAACGAGTTTGTTGGCGGAAACATACACGTACACAATCTTGAAATTATTTCTCGTTTAGTTTTTTGTTTAGAAATTATGTCATATTTTTAGAGTGTTTATAAATATTTAACAATAAAACTATGTATTAACTATGTTAAGCATTTATTTCACCACAAGGCCAATTCATGAAGAAACCCAAAGAAAGTCTGTAATTTTTAGTTTATTAAGAACAAATTCTAATTAATATACTAATCACCGATTTATCTTAAGAAATTATTAAATAACAAGATTTATAGGAACCAAGATACATTTAAACATATAAGAAAATTATATACAAATGTAAATATAATTTTTTATTGTTTACGACAACCGAAGAGAGCAACAAGTTTTGCAGTTTCTATCTTCAGTTGAATTATATTACTATCGGACCGCCAGAATCGGACATTAATGGAAACTTTTGGTCGAAATTTGACCAATTGGATAAGTAACGGATTTACGCGGATTGTGTATATTTTCCTAAGAAAATGTTTCTTTATTTCAATTTGGAAGAAATATGCAGGTAAGATGGTATTTCATCAGCATCAAAAGCGGAGTCGATCTAAACATGTATATTTCAATGCAAACTAGTCTTTTACAACTTCCTGGATGAAACTTATCTATATAATATTGCAGATAGTATGTACATAGATTGAGTTAAATCGGAAGGTGACAAGGATATATAAGATATTAAGAAAAAATACCTATAAACTCGTCCTTATTAAACATATCTTTAGCTGCTCCAAGATATGGTAATCTTTATGGTTTTTTGAATGAATTTTTACCTTAAAACCGTATTTTTACAGACAAGCGTTTTATTTTACTAAGAAAAACTGCTATTCATTTAATGATATTCATTTTATTGATGCAACCTAAGCAGTGTGAGTAGTATTTCCTAAATACGTTATTTCAAAAAAGTTCTTTCAGTGCCACAAAGTAAAGCTACACAGTTTCAAATTAAATTTAAGTTCTATAGGGTAATTTAACTTAATAAAACAGGAAATGACAACAGCAAAGGACACCGAGAGGGCGAACTCCAACTATATAAACTATATAAATGAAAATTAAATCTAATAAAATTGAGCATATGGTTTGAGTGCACGTATGTTTGCTAAAATCTTGACACCACTCCGGGTCTGTTTGTCGGAGTATTTACCACAAATTGTTGGAAATATGGTGGCAAGTGACGCATTAAGAGCATAAAGGAAACCGCACAACTAAGCTGTTAATAATGGGTGTGCTCCTGTGGGTCTTTCAGCTGTCGCTGGTTATCTGCATCATATATTTTCCCTCACCCTGTTTAAGTCCGAGGACTAAACGGGAATATAAAGCGAATCGCTGCCGAATAAAGAGCACAGTCTTCTTCAAAACTCCGGCGAGTATTGTTTTCTCCGAAGTGCATCGACGACAACGGGAAATAAAATATGAATATTTTTATTGTACTTGTGGTGATGTCGATGGTTTTAAATATTATCCAGGCGGCTCCAAGCGTGGTGAGTACCTGTACTGTACCTGTAGTGTAAATTTAAAGTGAACTTTAATGTAATTCAAAGTGAAAACGAAACCTACCTTTATGAATCGATTACCTAAGTAAACCTTACGTATTTCTAGGATATATCCAACGACGAATTAATGGATGGGAAATACCTATGTGAAGGTAACCGGAATATTTATATTTAGGTTATAAGTGGAACGTTTATTTCTGGAACTTAACGTAATGAACAAAGCTTTTTTTCTAAGCTTTTTCTTAATTCCGCATCTGAACCTTTAAAATGGGGATTATTATATTCATTATGTTTGTAAATAATACAATTAATTTTTGAATTTCTTATTATTTTAACCAGATATTTCAGCATTAAAACAATTTGGTAACGGGAACAGCGAAAGTTTACGAACAGGATTTGTAGACAACGATGATTTTTCACCGACATCACCTTTTTTTAACGAGTTTTACAAACTTTTCCTACGAAATTTGAGCATATTTCTCTCAAAAAACAAGCATTTTTCGCGACAAGTGTCGAAGCGCGGCTTAGATAGTATTGGCGGAGGACACTTGATTAAAAGGACTGAAAGTAGACAACTTTTAACCGAATAAGATCCTATGTACCTTGTAAATCTTTGACCGTATCGAGTACCGTGTAAATAAGGAGCATGAATGGGACTTTATTTTATATATATATATAATGATGTAGCTACTATTTGTTAATAAATTATTGCATTTATAAAATAGTTTTATTTTTTAATTGTACAAACTATTACCTTTACTCTAGCCAGCCGCCATATGAAACGGAATTTGTAAATAAACGACATCAATCAATATAAACCCTTGAAACACAAACACACTAATACAATATGCTTTCCCTCCTATAAGCCGGCTCAAAGAAATTCGATGGACCATTTATAGTTAGGTAAGTGTGGCAGAATGGATATAAAAACTAAACAAAAACAAGGCAAATAACAGATGTACGTGAGTACAAGATTAAACCGATGTTATCAAGTCTTATCCGAATGTTATCGAGAAATGTACTATATACATAATACATATGTATATGTAAATGGGCAGATAACAGAACCATCTATCCTTCCATACCTACGGAATAATTTTATTGGAATTCATTTTTAAACCCTTTTAAATCTTTCTGCAGATTGATTTCCGCTGCAAGTGGACAGACCGTAGTTTGCTACGAATGCCAGCTAGATTACAAGGCCAAGTACAATGTCAAATCCTGCTCGGATCGGAGGATCGGTGGGAACAGCCATCACCGGGACATGGTGCCGTACCTGGTGAGAATGGACCCCATGTACAGCAAGGACAGCACCGCCTGGGGCAGCAAACTAAAGAGAAATTTTGACGAAATCGACAAGGCATCGGCCAGCTTCAGCATACTGAATCAGCTTGTCTAGTGACGATAACACTACTCTTGGACTTTCAGATTGTAACACGGTCACGGATACGAATCGATCGAGTCACGCCTAAAATACTGCTTCATGTCAAGGGATTATATAGATAGTTTGTAAACAAAGCTCATCCTCATTACCTACTCTACTGAATGTGAATAAAACGATTCGTACTTGTTATTAACATGTTTATTTATTTATTCTTTAATGTTGAGTTTTTGTGAAAGGTCATACCAGATTCTAAATGCAGCGAATTTTTTGTTTTGTTTTAATCAAGGGACTATTTAAATACAAATTACATTTGATAATTATATTTAAAACAGTAAGTCATTAATATTTTTTTATTTACTTGCATTACGGCGATGGGGGAGGATAACCTATAACAATTCATATTGACGAAGGTGCATCCTTTGAATAATGTCTCTGCAATCATTAAACACTCGCTTAATGTTCTCTGTGTCAACGGCGCATGTGAAATGTGGATAGCAATAGTGTTTACCGTCTCCGCTAGCGGTAGATATACGCTGCAATCGGACAGATATATCAAGTAAAGCGAAATAATTATTTCAAGAGCTCGTGTATATTTACCAGAAACTCGTCTCGTATGAAATATTTTGCTCGTATTACTTCTGGGTCGTCATTGGATTCCATTATTGCGTCACCTGTGTCGACAGCACATTTGAAATTAGACAAAAATATATTATCCATTAAATTTCTTAAGTTAATATGAATGCGTTTTAATTTTGAAAAGGCAATTTTGAGTCTAGTCATGGCCGTAAAGTTTTCCATTCCAATCGGATGCGCTTCCAAAATGTTTTTGTTTAATGGTTTTAGGATGCTACACTTTGCAGTTCTTCTATTTTACTTACTTGGCGTTTGGTATTTGTTAAACTCGGAGAAATATTCCGACAATTTACTTTTTCCAGCCTTAATTTTCTCTGCTAACAAATCTTGCTTATTTAAAAATAGTATAATAGAAATCGTGCGAAGCCATCTATAAAAATAAATAAAGAAAACAGGGGCGGCGTTAGTATATGGTGTTCTCCAGACAGAGGTTGCAAAGATTATGCAAGAGTCACGTGTCACCTGTTGTTCCAAATACTCTTGAACAAATCCAAAGATTCTCGAAGTCGATTTTGGGTGGGATCTTCACGCAAAACCATGTTATAACTTGAGCACGCAGTTACGAATATAATAGCGGTTACATCATTGAAACATTGAATCCATTTTCTACGCTCGTCTCGCTGTCCTCCGACATCAAACATGCTGCACACGTAGTACGATCAGGTAGGGTAAGGTAAGGTGACGGTTAGCTCGGAATTAATTTAAATGTTTTGACAAATACTCACTGAAAGTTTACTTTGTCTACTTGAAATCTTGTTTCAAATATTCCAGAAGTCAAAACACGGCACCGAAGAATATCCTGCTCATTAGGGGTATAGTTTGGATTCTTGATTGTGCTAACTCGGTCCAGGAAGCTTTAATACGTGAAATACAAGGTATATAAATGATGAATGCACATTGTTTTGACAAGTTTACACCAAGTACACTAGCTTAAAAAAGACTATTGTACCGAAAGTTAGAGGAATTTTAGGCTACATATGTATATTATTTAATTTGATGACTAGGTTAGGAAATATTAGCTCAAGCAACAAGTACAGCGTTTTCAGTTCATTTACATCTAAACCTAGCACCACGGTTTAACTCAGAGTTATCAGATGCATACTTCCAATCAAATTAGTAACCTTAATCTTCGGTATTTGGTGCATTTCCAAAAAAGAACACACAGATAGCAGATTAGATCAAGTGTGGAGAACACGATTGCTTTCATGTTTCAGAGAGACATTTAAGAATAACCCTCATTCGGAAATTCTCCTACAAAAATATCTAAATACATTTAACAACGACCCCAATACTTACTATTTCGCACAATCGATTAATTGATACTCATTCGACCTCTCATAGGTTTGAAGAACTCCCTTGTCTTTCCATAGTTCTTCTGTATGTTCATAAAATTCAGGAGGATAATTAAAGTCCGGACCTGGGGGGAGAAGAGAAAAGTTCCTGGATTAGCATTCGACGAACAAGTAGATGTTATCAACTTACTAGATGCATAATCCTGAATGTACTCCACTCTGGGTTCATTTTCTTTCTTTTCTAAAGCTACAGGTGGATTAAGTGTGCTCATGGCTCCTGTAATAGTCTGCAGATAGATGAAGATTTTAATAGTTTCATACGAAATGTATTTCAACTACTATGGGTGGGAAACTCACCAAGATAGCGTCTCGAATATTCTTTTTAATATCATCAATTTTCTGTTTCTTTTCTGTTTCAGAAAATCCATCGACATGCAATATTCGCATCTGCTTGACTATAGTTGATTTGCCGGACTCACCGGCTCCGAGGAGGAGCAGCCTGTGCGTGGCCCTGTAGAGCTGTTTGTCCTTCTGCAACTGTCTAGATATTGCATCGCTCCGGCGCTTCTGGCTCTTCGAGTCCTCCGAAGAGTTTACATCCGACGACGACTGCTTCGAGGTGGGCGACCCAAAGCAACCCATCGCAGCCCACGGGGTCCACCAACAGGTCGCACGATTTTCCTGGTTCGCGTCGGGTGACTCGGCACCCCTTGTGTTTTCTCCGTTCTGCTCCAGTATAGCTGAGACTTTTCCGAGTTTTATACACAATGTCCTTATGTACAATTCACGGCTAGCGGATCTCAGTGACACCACCGTTCAACTCAGCGCTTCCACAGGTCTGAGCTGCAAGCTGAGCATTGAAATTGTAAATAATAATAGTTAATGATTTAAAAGAGGTTCTAAAAGAGGTTCGAACTTAAACCAAGCCTGGATTGCAAATTAGTGGCAATCATTCAACACTTTCCGCGATTAAATATCGCTTTGTTTACATCAAACTGTAAATATCAATAGCCTGTGTGTATTCCAAAAGGATTCGGCGGACCTAGATCACACGCATACGCATACACACACACACACATTCACAATGGGCCCTGACTTTGGCTTTGGCGACATTTCTGGAACTATGTCCGCCCACGAATGCCCCATGAGTCACGTCACTCTTAACTGGGCCCCCAATTCGATTCCAAATCCAAAAACCATGCTGGCTCCTATTAAATCGAGTGCAGTCAAAATCAAAAATTACTCCACGCAACGCCCGTGCCCATGCCCATGCCCAAAGCCCGTTCCGTAAGCGTACATCCGACATTCTTGGGTCAGGCGAATTGGAATTCATCAGCGTAGTGTAACAGGTGAAGAAGAGGGCGGGTGGAATTTTCGCGCATACAAAGGTGCAGGTACGCATGTACATATAAATATATATATATATATATACATATATATACATACATAGAGATACCAACATAATTTCATCTGCAGGCTCGTCTCGTAGCAGTTAAAATTCAGATGGCTGGCTGGGCTGTGTATATTTTTTGTATACACAGTCAGCCAGTTTTTTTTTATTGCGAAAATGTACGAATATTTTTGGGCGAACTTTTTATTAAACTTTTACTCAAATATGAATTTATTATATACACAAAAATGTATACATATACACATGCACGCGTAAAAGTATTTAATCTATTAATTATTGCTGTCTGTCTGTCCGATGTCCGAAAGAGTTAGACGAAGATATATCTTAACGGGCGAACGAATGTACATACATATGCAGATTTTTAATGTAAATATATGTACATATAAATTCATCGGGATCTAAGCATGTACATATATTGCACAGATATGTGTACTCATCGTTGTGTATCTACTCGTATATACGTGCGTATGTATTCATATATATATACAAGTTCTCGGGTTCGCATGTGTGAATGGATGGATGTACATAAATAAATGTATGTACATATATCAATATGTATGTGCTCCGCGCCTCCGAATATTTGCCATTTCTTTGACACTTTGGGAAACTATATTATACCACATCTCTGATAGTATTTGGAATATTCATGCGCGAACGATTTTTCACTGATTTCAGGTTTAAGGACAGCCAGGACGACGACGTCAGGGACAGGAAGTCGGACTTGCTCCGCGATTCACATCTTTGCGCGAATTGTCAGCTCAGCTGAACTCAGCACTACGTACGATACTGCATGTACGCGTACTGAGCTGTGCGCGAATTATCCCCTATGTTTGACAATGGTTATTGTTTACCGTGAATTACCGAACATTTTTATTCATGGGAGCAACTTCGGGCTAAAACTATAGGTGCACGAATCGGTTCTGTTGGGGGAGCAACTTTCGAAGGTGCAGAAAAGTCTAATTTGATCGCACTTGACACGACAGCGAACGTTTTTCAATATCCCAATAATTGTGACCAATTCGGGCTCGCACTGCATGAATTTGTTACTCTTAAAATTACTTTTAATACCAGTACTAACTCACTTTTTTATTTTATGTATCAACCTAGGGATGCAACAAAGGTAGATACTCTTATCGATTTTTATTAGGTAGCTATCGATAAAAGTAGCTCGATACGTGCATTATCGATAACCGTACTTATCGGATAGCACGCAGAGTATCTTAAAAATACTTATCTCGTAGAAAGTATATTTAGTGAAGAATACAACTAGTTGGACGTTTTGTGATTATTTAACTTGTTCTTTAACTGGAAAAATGCATTCCCAAAATATAAAACAACACAACAAGTTGGTTCTGTTGATTTTTCCCCAAAAAATATTTAAATATTAATGTTTTTAATCGTAAGATTTATTAAACGTATAAAATCGCCTGTGTAAATAAAGGCTACACAATCTTCCTCCACCAGCCAGCGGCAACCATATAGTTATTGAGGGAAACTCTACTTAAGATAGGTTTTAATCAAATTCTCCAGCTTTACAGTATCCACGGCAAATTTTCGGATGCCCTCCGAGAGTTTGTCGGTGGCCATGGCATCCTCATTGAGCAGCCAGCGGAACTTGGTCTCGTCCACGGTGATCTTCTCTATGTCCTGCAGCTTCGCATTGCTCACCGATAAGTAGGTTGTCACCGACTCGGTCTCGTTTCCCAGTTCTTTAAGCAGAGCCGGGCTAATGGTCAACAAATCGCAACCAGCCAGGGCCTTGATCTCTCCCACATTCCTGAAGGAGGCGCCCATAACCAGGGTCTTGTAGCCGAACTTTTTGTAGTAGTTGTAGATGTTGGTTACAGAGATGACGCCGGGGTCCTTCAGGGGTTCAAACTTCTTGGTTTCCGTATTGGCCACATACCAATCCAAAATCCTGCCCACGAAAGGAGAGATCAGGGTCACTCCAGCCTCGGCACAAGCAACGGCTTGGGCGAACGAGAACAATAGCGTCAAGTTGCAGTGCACTCCGTGTTCGTTCTCCAGAATCTCAGCCGCCTTGATGCCCTCCCAGGTGGAGGCTAGCTTAATCAGGATTCGCTCCTTGCCGATTCCCTGGGCTTTATACAGATCAATCAGCTTCAGGGCCTTGGCCACGCTCTTCTTGGTGTCAAAGGAGAGGCGAGCGTCGATTTCAGTGGAAACCCGGCCAGGCACAACCTTCAGAATTTCCGTTCCAAACAGAACGCACAGGTAATCCATGGCCTCGGCAACTTGGTCAGTCACGGATCTAAAAAAAGAGAATGGCAAAAATTTAATTGATTTTGTTTACAATGTATTGACGATGCCAAAGTACTTATGGACTTTATATCAATGGAAAACACGTCGAAAATAAGCACTGAAATATAATATATTATTTGTAACTACTTATCGCAATCCCATAGAGTTATACAAATTTTAAAGGTTCCTTCAATAATTGAATTGATAATCACTTACCCTTTGGTTTTCTTGGCGTAATCAACTGCCTTCTGTACCAGCCCCTGGTACCGCTCCATGGAGGAAGCGGACAATATAAGAGACGGGTTGGTTGTGGCATCAGTGGGCTTGTATATGTTAATAGCTGAATTAAAAACAAAAAACAAAACCAAAGTTAGGTATTTAAAAAAATTAGCTTAAAAAAATAGTACCAATGACATTACAAATTCTTGATTGCCTCCCAAAAACCTGTTGTGCGATCGAGAGCGGCTTTTATTTCTCGACCGCATGTCCCAAAATATCTGAGCAGGTTTCGGAATCGAAACCTTATCACTGGGACAGGCCGCCGTAGCGGTCATATTTCCAACACACGTAAGCACATGAGGTCAAACTAAAGTCAGTGCTGGGCTTTTACTTTTCACTTCTATTTGATCTTCACACGAACAGATAACAGTGTACTCCGCCTGCTTGATCTCCAATTTCTGTTTATGGTTTTTACTTATCTTCCGATTCAATCGTCGTAAACCCAAAAGATACAGCTGCTTGGACTGTACCAAGATAAAAAAAAAATGTTCTTTACCCAAAGCCGACGGACTTACGGACAAACATACGCTTGTACCTTGAGATTCAGTCTCAGCTTTTGGAGTGGCTTTCGTTCCCTTAGGAATCGCCTATATAAAGGTGACGGTGTTTACCTTCAAAGTCGCCGGTGTCAGCCACAATAGTGGTTACTTGTTTAAGTTCTTGTAAAACCGACATTTTTAGTTTTTTTGCCGAGCGATCGCTGTCCATATCCCAACTGGAGAATGTGGCCGATTTGGATTGCGATTTATACGCCGGCGACCCGAATATCGTTTGTGTAAGGTAAATGTAAGTAAAATGAATGTGACCAAATTGGATTGTATTTATACTATGCGACCTAAAAAATATACCGAAAAAACCAATTTTGAAAAGTACCATTTCAGAGGTTCAAAAACATCGATGCGTCTATGTTTTTTTGATGTTACAGTAAGAATGTAACAGGCGGTAAGTAAAATGGGGTCGAATTCCGAACGTCCCAACTGAATGTGACTGATTTGGATTGCTTTTAATACCATGCGGCTCAAAAAATATACCGAAAAATCCAACTTCGCTTTTGAAAAGTACCGCAAATATTTCACATAATGGGAACGAATGGGGAACTCAGAATATTTAGCATACTCAAGGTCAGGTATTGGATTTGATAAAAATTGGTTCTCTGGGACTAAACTTTATGAAAATCAGATTATACTGCGTGCATTTTGGTATATTTTTCGTTCAACGGTATCTTGTCCCGGCAGCGCCACGGTCACACATCGCACGTGTTATATTTTATCAGAAACCGAAATTTCAAAACAAATCAAAATGAAGCAGAAACAGGGGAAAACCCGGGCCAAGCCGTACAAGAAACCAGTCCCAGCGCGCCGCAATGAAAGGTTCTCCAAAAACTATAGCTTTATCAAGAGGAGCAAGCAGATGGAGGAGACGCATCGCAGGGAAAGGGTTCCTGCATTAGCGCCCCAGCAAGAATATGAGCCCGTAGCCGAGCTTCTGCCAGAGATTCAGGAGGATGACGTGAACGGGCCTGGATACTACGAGCAACTTGTGACAGGATTTAATCATATACCCACAAGTACGTTAGATGATTTCCTAATTAGCTAGAGTCTAAATGGTAAACCTATTTTTAGGTCATATTCTGAGTTCAAACACGGACGAGCTGGTTGCTAACGCACCAAAAGATAAAAAGCCCAAGAAGAACAATGCCTCGGAGAAGATAAGTGCAGACCTGGAAACATCTAATTCGTTTTTAAAACGCTTCGACTTTGAGCTTTCCACTGAGAACATCAACGATTTGATAGCAAAGAAAGATGTCAAGTCCATCAAGAGCAAATGGGCTGCGTTGGGCAACGTGAGGTTCGAGATTCCCCAAATATCCTCGTCCAATATCAAAGATCACCCTGATTACAGTGAACCCAAAGAAATTGCCACTTGCACAGACCTTAAAAAATTGGAGGTAAAACAGTCTATTTGTGGAAACGCCAAGCTGCCGCTCACAGCCCTCCAGTCCGAATTGTTTTACATTGCAAATAACTATCAGGACCTGTACTATCCCCAGCGAACTCACAGCAATGCTGAGGAGATTCGATACGTGTATTGCCTGCATGCACTCAATCACATGCTAAAGGTCAGATCCCTTATATTGCGTAATAACGAAAAGGTGTCAGCTTTGGCCAAGTCCATGAAATTGTCGCCTAACGAAATCTCCATACCAGAGAGTTTCCGAGATCAAGGACTGAAGCGGATGAAGGTGGTATTCATTGTGCCATTTCGGGAATCAGCCCTAAAGATAGTCAACACGGTTGGGGATCTACTGTTTGGAAGCCAAGATGGTAAGTCACATATATCAGCCCACTGAAGAACAGAATCTCCATATAAATATCTTACAGAAAAGGCTAGAAACAATTCGATTGCCAACTATGAACGTTTTCTTGGAGATTACTCTGGAACTACGATATACTTTCCAAAAACTAACCCCAAGCCGGTGGACTATGAGCAGACCTTTAGTGGCAACACTGATGATAACTTTAAACTAGGAATTCGTTTTACTAAGAAGACAATGTCTCTCTTTTCCGATATGAACTCCTCGGATATGTTAATCGCATCTCCATTAGGACTGAGGATGCTCGTAACGGACAAGGATAATGATTTCGACTTTTTAAATTCGATTGAATTGCTAATCGTTGACCAGGCCGAGCTCTTCCTCGCCCAGAACTGGGAGAATCTTCTCCATTCGCTGGACCACCTGCACCTGCAGCCGCAGAAGTTGCCTGATACGAACTGCCAGCGGGTTCGAACGTGGTGTCTGAGTGGAGCGTCGAGCTTCTACCGCCAAACGCTTTTATTCTCATCGCATGAGCTCCCAGAATTCCGGGCGGTACTTAATAGTAAATGCAATAACTACCAGGGAAAGGCGCGGATCGCCAATCTGGTCGAGCAGGGCGACATACGCAATGTGCTTACGCCGATCGGGCAGATTTTCCAGCGAATCAGTTGCTCCAATGTCGAGTCAACATTTGACGATCGCTTCCAATATTTTGTCAAGCACATTATGCCCCAATTCAGCAAGCCCGGCTTCTCGCACTGCATGCTGTATGTGCCGAGCTATTTTGATTACGTACGGATACGAAATCATTTCAAGACCGAAATGGTCAGTTTCGTGCAGATAAATGAGTATACAAAGAAAGAAAAAATTTCCCGGGCGAGAGATATATTCTTCCACAGCGGAGCGTCTGTTCTACTATACTCGGAAAGAGCACACTTCTTCCGGCGCACGCGAATTAAGGGTATCCGGAATTTGATTCTATATCAGCCGCCTAATTTTCCCCACTTTTACTCCGAAATGATAAATTTGATGCTCGAATCGAATCAGAATCCGCGGGATGGTTTCGGGGAAGCGATGTCTGTGAAAATTCTGTATACAAAATATGACCTTCTTAGTTTAAGTAATATTGTTGGCAGTGAAAATGCTGTCAAATTGACCTCGGGGAAAAAGGATTCCTACTTATTTTCCACCAAGTCATGAACCTAAGCTAACAATATGTACTTAGTTAGTATAAAGTAAATTATATCCTTAAAAAAGAAATACCAAAGTAAATGATAATTTTTATAAGAGTTTTTTGGTCCCTTGGGTCTATTTTCGGTTTGAACTTGCTTTGTGTGACGTAATTATATTTTAAAAGGTACGTGATTGATCTGATGTTAAGGGTAGTGAAGGAACCGCTTCTGTCTGGTTTATTTCTTTTCTCTTTTTCCCATTACGCAATGCTAAATTATGCTGAAGAAAATGAATAATTAGCATATTTTTGTACAATTAATCCCAGCCAACTAAAGGTAGATTCCGCTGTTCTTTATCTTTGAACGATAAACTCTTGACTTATCAAGTAGAATTTGATTACTAATATTTGCTGAAGGTGTTTGCCCCTAATATTATTGTGAAATACAAGATAGATATAACGCGGCTAATTTACAGCCATACAGGCTTCCTTACTACCATATTTAAGATACGTTTACCAATTTCTCGAGCATTGGTTATCGGCGGTACCTTATTATATTTAAAACCGATTTCCCAGTCTTAAAATAAATGAAACATTGGGGACTGTATTGTCATTTATTAATATTTTTCATGATATATGTATAAATGTCTGTCTGTGGGTAAGGTAGATTATAAAAGTTCTGGTAAAATAGTTGCCAAATGCATATTTATGGATGCTCTATGAAAATTCGTAATAGTTGCTGTGCACAAAGCGGATATTGTACGGAAAAACGTGTGCGGAGAGCCAGAGTGCTCTTGCCAACTTTCAAGAGACATTACAAGACTATTTTTATGCGCCTAAAACGACGACGGCCGCCAGTCTCTGGCTGAAATTGGGGAAAAAGCCGAAAAAGCCAAAGAAAGAAATGTCTGAGGCCGCTAACCGAAGTGTGGATACCCTTTCTGAGATAAGGCTTATACAAATATATTAGTAAAATTAACTAAAAGACAAGATAAAGTTATCTATTGGAAATTCTAAAAATGCTGTATTTATTATCTAAGTTTAGGATGAAGTTTATTTTTCATCGCCAAATTTTAAAACAAAGAACTCTTGAGCATCAAGCCCTTTGGCCTGATCTACTATTTTCCCCTGGTTTGTTTTTAAAAATAACTATTTCTAGATATTAGACAAACACACGTGCATTTTTGAAATAAGTTTACACTCACAGGCATAGGCGCAGGCACAGGGACGGGCATGGGCCCAAGTGATCATCTCCCCACATTGCTCTAGACTTGGTTGTATCTGTGCGCTCCCGAAGATACGTATATATATCTATATGCACATGTATATATCTCGGCACAGTATATCTTCTTCGGCGGATCTAAGCGAAAAAGCACGACGAGTAAAAGCAAAAGCAGAACCGAACCGCCGCCAACAATCGGATCTCGGATAGGTGGTAAGTGCTCAAAGTTTGTGCGTGCTAAAAGTATTTTCCCGGGGCCAAAATAGAGAGTGTATGTAGTTTTGGGAATTTTGCCAAAATATATGAATTTTGTAATTCAAATAGACACTCTCATCGAGCAGCGTTCTCCTTGCGTTCAGTTGCCGTTGATCGTTATAATAGCGCGATCTTTGTGTTAGCTCTTGGTCTTCCGACTAAAATAAATTTTTATTATATAATAACGGAATTTTTACTAGGAATAATAATTGTAAGTTTTGTTGATTTGTTTTCCGCAACAATTCCAAAGCGAATATCGCAGTGATTTACTCCAAATTCAAGTAAAAAAAATTCAGATACAATATTAAAAAAAAAATAAATATCAAAAATTGTACAAATGTTTAACGCCGCGCTGAAAAAAGTTATACGAAAACCTACATCTCTACATATGTACATGCTTACTACACTCGAAAAACTGTGTTTTTAAGTGCTCCCAGTTTGGTTTCTGCCTGCAATCCCAGTTAAATTCCCCTCCAACTCAGATATATACTCAATCCTACGACGAATCCAAAATGTCCGTAAGGGGGACATATACAGTGAGCAGCAACCTCGACCTCCGGAATCGAGCTGAACAATTTTGAATGTCACCAATACGAAGGCACGAGAATACCACAAATATAGATCCGATCCGACACAGATGTAAAGTTCCCACCAGTGGTGTGTCCTACATGGCCGCACAGAGGTGTATCTGTGATCGAAAATCTGATTATGCAATACCGCTGGGAAATATTCGAATGGCAAAAGTTGACTGCAGCATGTCAGTGTTGTACCCAAATAGTATTCGCCAGGAGAACACGTTAAAAGGCACACCACTCCAAACCTAAACAAGAAAAAACCCTCGACCTGCTTATTTTATTTAGTGGCTAACCTTAGTAAGTGTCCCAAAAATAATATTGTGGAGCAATGAAAAGTTTATAAATACCTTAGACCCGGATCTGGGCCAGTGTGAACACCAACGGCCTTAATCCCCAGATCTGGGCCAGTGATCTTGTCATTTTGAACATCAGCAGCTAGCTGGCTAACTATTCCATCTCATCTGGGGTTTGATTTGTCATTCCAAATTAGAAGACTCGGAAGCGCGGGGCACGTCGCGCGCTCGCGTCTCACAAAAATGTCGACATCCATTAGAATGCTCAAAATATCGTGAGCCGTTAAAAACGTACATATATCCCCGAACATTTCTCCCTACGATCGTCTCTCTGTATATGTACTTTCATACTTATTTATGTGTTTTCCCTAGTACATATCTTTATATGTACGAATGTTCAAAATTGAGCTTGTATTTTTCGGGTGCTAGGACTCTATTTATAGACCTTCTCGGACAGAGGCGATTTTTTTTGCTTTGCTCCATAATGCACACGTATATATGTATAGACCTATACAAGCAGATGTCATGTGTATATTATAGATATATAGACTTATCGTCTATATACAAAAGCCTGTTTGTAGAAATACGTCTCTCTTTTCAAATATAAGCATTTCCCAGTCACGTTTCCTTGACAATCTTCAAGATAAAAGTAACGTCCTTTAAGGCGGGAAAGCTCCGAAAAGCCGTTATCATGAGTTACGTGAGTCTAATGAGCCTTCCCCGAAGGATCGTTCACGTATGCTGGGCTGGGAAAGTTGGCTGGCTTTCGCTATTTCCCGTATGGCCTGATTCTGCTGTCTGAAATTCGAAATTTAAAAATGTCGCTGCTAGGGAAAATACCTGGCAGCACCCAGATCTATTTATTGCGGGCTCTTGATCTCATTAATTTGAGCACAAATTCGCTTCACAATAATGTTGTCTCTTTCCACCACCTGTGGAATTATGAAATAACGATTTGAATTCGCTTCTCACCAAACCAAACTAGCAGTTTCCAAAAAAATTTGAAAATTTAAAAAATAAACGTAAGAATAACGTAACGAATAACGTAACGAATAACGTAACAGCGGCGATAAACGATTTAAGTCAGCTCTGGCTGTGAATAATGTCGCGTCATGTCAGGTAGAACGGCGGCGACGTCCAGTAATGAGCGGCCCGAGAGACTTAGTGCAATAGTTATCAGCAGCACACATATTTAGAAAAAAGCGCCATGGGATATAATATATAGAAAATCATTGGGAAAAGTACTTAACACGCAGTGCGTTCGTTTTTTATGTGGATTGCGCAGCGCCAGCACACGCATCGCAGAGTCCCTTCAATTTAATTGCGTTCCGGTGAGCCCCTCGCAAAAACTGCGTCTGTTGTGCGAAGTGACACGTGTGTGAATCTCATAGGCGGAGCGGAGACGGGCGCCCAGGGTAATGCCAATGTTCCAGCATGTTCTCCGGATGGAAGGGGGGAAAACGAGACGTGGGGTCCAGTCCGGAGATAACTACGTCAATTGGCCGCGTTTAATAGTGGCCAGAAAAGTGCCTGCAAAATTTGCATATTACGCTTGTATGTACCCGTGCCCGTACCCGTACCTGTGCCCGTGCACATGCACATGTATGTATGTACATGGCCAGCCTAATGAGGTAGTTTTTACTGCAAAACGGCCATACAAGCGTAATTAGGTACATAAGACGTACATCGTGTGCACACTTATGTACATTTGCTATTCCAGTCAGCACGGCGCATTATCACCGAACAAAAAACAGAAACAGCAACGGAATAAAATGTGTGTTTTTGCTTTGTGTCTACTTTCAAACCCCTTCCGGATCGATCGATGGATGCAGGCTACTGAACGAAGAGGATAACGAATCAAAATGGAAGACGGTCACTCGAAAACCGTCGAACAGGCTCTCAACTTTTTCGGAACGGACGGCGAGCGCGGCCTCACTCTCGACCAGATCAAGACCAACCAGAAGAAATATGGACCCAACGGTGAGTCGGCGGAGGTGGTGTGAGCCCCTTTGAGTCTACGACTGACGTGTTTGTTTTGCTTGCCTATCGTTACAGAGTTGCCGACTGAGGAAGGTGCGAAGTCAATTCAAGTCCCAGACCAAGTCCACAGCCCCTTCTACGTCCCCGTCCTAGTATCCAGTGCGTGATTGCGTTTTAATTGACATTTTTGTTTTTTAACAGGAAAGAGCATCTGGCAGCTGGTCTTGGAGCAGTTCGACGATCTCCTGGTGAAGATTCTGCTCTTGGCAGCCATCATCTCATTTGTAAGTCAAGTCTCAGTGATGCCCGCCTCAGTGGCAATCAACCCCCGGATTTGGCGCGAATAAAAAGAACCCTCTCTTCACTCCCTCCCTCTCCTCCTCGATCTCGTTCACAGGTTCTCGCACTGTTTGAGGAACACGAAGAAACGTTCACTGCATTTGTAGAGCCCTTAGTTATTTTACTTATTCTGATAGCCAACGCTGTGGTGGGAGTATGGCAGGAGAGGAACGCCGAATCTGCCATCGAAGCGCTCAAGGAGTACGAGCCGGAGATGGGCAAGGTGGTGCGCCAGGACAAGTCCGGCATCCAGAAGGTGCGCGCGAAAGAGATCGTGCCAGGTGACCTCGTTGAGGTCTCAGTCGGCGACAAGATCCCCGCCGATATCCGCATCACCCACATCTACTCGACCACCCTTAGGATCGATCAGTCTATCCTCACCGGTGAGTCGGTGTCTGTTATCAAGCACACCGACGCCATTCCCGATCCCCGCGCTGTCAACCAGGACAAAAAGAACATCCTGTTCTCCGGCACCAATGTTGCCGCCGGCAAGGCTCGCGGTATCGTCATCGGCACTGGCCTGAGCACCGCTATCGGTAAGATCCGTACCGAGATGTCCGAGACTGAGGAAATCAAGACTCCCCTGCAGCAGAAGCTCGACGAGTTCGGCGAGCAGCTGTCCAAGGTTATCTCCATCATTTGCGTCGCCGTTTGGGCTATCAACATTGGCCACTTCAACGACCCCGCCCACGGTGGATCCTGGATCAAGGGCGCCATCTACTATTTCAAGATCGCCGTCGCTCTAGCCGTGGCTGCCATTCCCGAGGGTCTGCCCGCCGTTATCACCACCTGTCTGGCTTTGGGCACCCGCCGCATGGCCAAGAAGAACGCCATCGTGCGTTCCCTGCCCTCCGTCGAGACCCTTGGATGTACCTCTGTCATCTGCTCAGATAAGACCGGCACACTGACCACCAACCAGATGTCAGTTTCCCGCATGTTCATCTTCGACAAGGTCGAGGGCAATGACAGCAGCTTCCTAGAATTCGAACTGACTGGCTCTACCTACGAGCCCATTGGCGAGCTCTTCCTCGGTGGCCAGCGTGTTAAGGCCGCTGACTACGACGCCCTGCAGGAGCTGTCCACCGTCTGCATCATGTGCAACGACTCCGCCATCGATTACAATGAGTTCAAGCAGGCCTTTGAGAAGGTCGGCGAGGCCACAGAGACCGCCCTAATTGTGCTGGCCGAGAAGCTGAACAGCTTCAGCGTGAACAAGTCCGGTCTGGACCGCCGCTCCGCTGCCATTGCCTGTCGCGGTGAGATTGAGACCAAGTGGAAGAAGGAGTTCACCCTGGAGTTCTCTCGCGATCGTAAATCCATGTCCTCGTATTGCACCCCCTTAAAGGCCTCCCGCCTGGGCACTGGCCCCAAGTTGTTCGTCAAGGGCGCCCCTGAGGGTGTCCTCGAACGCTGCACACACGCCCGCGTCGGAACCACCAAGGTGCCTCTGACCTCGGCCCTAAAGAGCAAGATCCTGGCCCTGACAGGCCAGTACGGTACTGGACGCGACACCCTGCGTTGCCTGGCCCTCGCCGTTGCCGACAGCCCGATGCGCCCCGAGGAGATGGATCTGGGTGATTCCACCAAGTTCTACCAGTATGAGGTTAACCTAACCTTTGTCGGCGTCGTTGGTATGCTGGATCCTCCCCGCAAGGAAGTCTTCGACTCCATTGTGCGCTGCCGTGCCGCCGGTATTCGCGTTATTGTGATCACTGGCGACAACAAGGCCACTGCCGAGGCTATCTGCCGCCGTATTGGTGTGTTCACCGAAGACGAGGACACCACTGGCAAGTCCTACTCTGGTCGCGAATTCGACGACCTGTCCCCCGCTGAACAGAAGGCTGCCGTCGCCCGTTCCCGCCTTTTCTCTCGCGTGGAGCCCCAGCACAAGTCCAAGATTGTTGAGTTCCTGCAGGGCATGAACGAGATCTCCGCCATGACTGGTGATGGTGTGAACGACGCCCCCGCCCTAAAGAAGGCCGAGATCGGTATTGCCATGGGCTCCGGTACCGCTGTCGCCAAGTCTGCCGCCGAAATGGTGTTGGCTGACGACAACTTCTCCTCTATCGTGTCAGCCGTTGAAGAAGGTCGCGCTATTTACAACAACATGAAGCAGTTCATTCGTTACCTCATCTCCTCCAACATTGGTGAGGTCGTCTCCATCTTCCTTACTGCCGCCCTTGGTCTGCCCGAGGCTCTGATTCCCGTTCAGCTGCTCTGGGTTAACTTGGTAAATTTATTTAATCCCTTTTACATTTATAAATTGATTTAATTGTATTTATTCGTCCGTTGCCGATCAGGTTACTGATGGTCTCCCAGCTACAGCTCTTGGCTTTAACCCACCTGATTTGGACATCATGGAGAAGCCCCCCAGGAAGGCCGATGAGGGTCTCATTTCCGGATGGTTGTTCTTCCGGTATGCCCGCTTCGGCTATGAAGACAATATAATAATTTCTAACTGAATCCTTTCTTTCAAAATTTAGTTACATGGCTATTGGCTTCTATGTGGGTGCTGCTACTGTCGGTGCCGCCGCCTGGTGGTTCGTGTTCTCCGCTGAGGGCCCCAACCTAACTTACTGGCAGCTGACTCACCATCTGTCCTGCTTGGGCGGTGGTGACGAGTTCAAGGGTGTTGACTGCAAGATCTTCAGCGATCCCCATGCCATGACCATGGCTTTGTCTGTGCTGGTGACCATTGAGATGTTGAACGCCATGAACAGGTGAGTTGTTGTCGAGATTGCACCAGATAAGACCCGAACGATCGCTCTTTGTTTCGCTTAGCTTGTCTGAAAATCAGTCCCTGATTACCATGCCTCCATGGTGCAACTTGTGGCTGATTGGATCAATGGCACTCTCCTTCACTCTTCACTTTGTTATTCTTTACGTCGATGTCCTCTCCGTAAGTACCGATAGCGATAAGCGCTTAGCACTCGCCATCACAGGGAAAGCTAATCTTTGCAATCTCATCCGTTCTTAGACCGTCTTCCAAGTGACACCGTTGTCTGCTGAGGAATGGATAACTGTGATGAAATTCTCAATTCCTGTAGTTTTATTAGATGAGACACTGAAGTTTGTTGCTAGAAAAATCGCAGATGGTGAGAGTCCTATATATAAGATGCATGGCATTGTGTTAATGTGGGCTGTCTTCTTTGGCCTGCTGTACGCTATGATGCTTTAAGAATTATACAAATAATTATAATCCATAAGCCCAACTTCATTATTCTAATTTCTAGTATAAAAGTGTTACTAAATATAAACAGAAACAAACAACAAAAACCCCCGAACCCACAGTTATATACAAAATCTAACGTAAAGTCCCTAACCGCCCATAGAAAGTTTGTTCCAAAGAATTAACTTATTTTCAAAACCAATCTCCCCCCCCCCCCCCCCCCCGGTATCACAGAGATTGACTGGTGATATCCAAAGGATGGGCCTGACTGACTCACCCTTCTTTGGCTTTTGGCTTTGAACAAACAGCGTTGAAATGATCAATATATATTTTCTATATGAGCTAACGATTTGTCTAACACACACGTACTCGTACACCCTGTTTGTATATTAAATTAAATTTAGCAGGATTGCTTCTTGTACATACAATGCTATATAGATACTTAAGAGAGGAGTTCCCCGCCCTTTTATATATTTCAATAGCGTTAGTTAGCCCTTCGTCATTGATAATTTTCACTGGGTTGTTGCCAAAAAGAAAGGAAGCCAGATATATATATGATAGAGCTGGCAAAAAATCTATTTTGTCATCAAAGTATTTTGAGATCGTTTTGAAACAGAAAAGAAAAAATAAAAATATATTGACGATCGACCATAACCAAAAGGATTGATAGGATCGGTGTTGAAATCGATTTTCTCCCAGCTCTATTAGATGGCTGTTTGTATAGGAACCAAAATTTATTTGAATAAAAATTCATAAAGTTCGTCTCTGTTTTTAGTAACTTAAATATACTGAAGAGTAGGCTATTTGCGGCGAAAGAACAAAAAAGAAACCTTTTAATTGAAGTATGTTTGTGTATTTGGCCTAAATAATAAAATCATTAGTCCATTTTACGTAAATCGAATCTAATTTGTACGGTCTACATGTTTTCAAAGATTCCCACTAAGCGTTCTAATAGTAATATCGTTACAAAGAGTATTTCTTTTTAGTTTATCTGTCGAGTTAACGTATCCGTAATTGTCTCCTGCGGCTCCTTGGGAAATATATGAATATTGGTTATACTTCATTCCATAATTTTAAGAATTATTTCGAGCACAAGATATTCAGTACCACAGTTCACTCTTGACAACTAGCAGCGATTGTATGTACATTATATAAGCAAATGAGTGGGACGACAAGGAGCAAGAGCAGGGTCTCTGGCGAACATAAGGCACCAGGTACAAAGGCAGCTGAGTTGAGTTGAGGGTTTCATTGGCAGCTAACTTTGTAGTATTCGTCAGAGCCTCGTTCGTAAGGAGTTAAGTACATCCTTCTAGCATTTGTTTAGAGAATACCTTATTAAATTAACATTAAATACATTATATACTCTGTTATACAATTAGAGACGCTGTGAATTGATTAAACAAAAAAAAAACTACCAACACACCTAACTTTAAAGAAAATAAATTATGCAGAACTAAAAACCGTGCTCTGTGCTCTACGACAAAGCCCCGCGAGAGGGAAGAGGTGGCACCCGAAACAATCTAACGTTGGCCGCTTCACAAGCTATGTCTACATCTAAATACATGTTTTTAAATTCCGTTTTGCTTGCACGTGCACGAGACTCGTCGATCGATCCTGGCTGATTGGCACCGACGACTTGATATGATACCTCCCGCCCCACCTACCAACCAACCATCTCTCAATGAACTATTGTCTTATTTTTTATACAGTCAACCCCAGATTTCATTAACTCTGGACACCCCGATTAGTTACCATAACACAAATTGAATCCATCCCTCCTGCTTTAGAAAAGTACGTGCAGTTATTATTATTATGTCCGAGAGTGCGCCAAAAAATCGATGTAATTGAACGAAAAAAACAACAATCGCTGTACATTATGGTCTATTATTACATTAACGCACTCTCAACGGCGTAAACGAGAGAAACAAAAAACACAGATTTGAAATTCAGCATGTAAGATATCTAAAAACGTAAAACGAAATAATAAAAACAAGAAATCCGAAAATCCACCCGAGCACCCCACTCCCTACTAGGCTGTAAGTATGTGAGCCCACCGAGACTGCCAAATTCCAGAGCTTCGGAATACGCAGATCGCTGATTGATGCCGCTTCGCTGGTCCCCCGTAAACCCTGTGCGCAGAAGTCCAATCCTCCCTCTGCATTTGTCCATCATCCATGAGTTGTGGTTTGCCTTCCGCGTTGGTTAATTTCCCCAAGGCTAGAAGAACAGGCCGTAATAATCGTTTGCCCGTGTGTACTTACTGTAGTTCCTGACGTCGTCGTCGACAAGTGGTAACGGTTAGGACCACCACCTTATGACCGATACGAGAGTGTGGAAAAGAATGATGTGAAGGAGGACAACAGTTTTTCTGCCTTTATCATTCGTGTATTAATCGCTAAGCCAGCCCTGTTATTTGCAACTGCAACATTAAAAATCCAACATAAATCAATTATTTGCTTTAGAAAGTAAAAACATTACATGTGGAAACTGTGGGTTTAGTAAGAACGGATTTAAATAAATAAATATATACCAAAATACATAAATTTAGAATTTTGCCTTTTTATTTCCAAGCAATCCTTCAAGCAGAATCCAAGATGGCCGTTTATCTGTGGACTCTCAACTGAGAACATTTGAGGAAATGATTTCAATTTTTTTCGAAAGGAGATTACACTGCAAGTCTTATGGAAACACTCGAAGGGTCACGTGCGAAAGCTGTTATCATTGAAAATATCGACCAGGGATCGACCAAGTTTGAGTTGTGTTTTATTTAATAAATTAAGATCAGTCTGACCTACAAGCGTGCGCGTGTTGGTCTTTTGACAACGAAGTTAAAGCCGTTATTAGATTCAATATTTCAGTTATTACGAAGGAGGTAGGGCCCATAATGTTGCTGTCTTGTCTGCCGACGTGGAGATGAAGGAGAACTCGGTTGGATGCCAGCGGATGGTGATGGCCTTGTCCTTGTGCTCCGCCACCACCACCGAATTCAGCTCATGGGCGAGATCTCCCTGCAGATCCGTCAGCTTGACCGAGTTGTCGTAGCTGCAAGTCAGCATGTAATAGGCGGATGGGGAGAAGCGGACGCACCTTTAATGGGATTGATGGTTTCGTAAAGTTATTTTCCATGAAAAAATGTGTATAGCTTGGACTCTGTTTACCTAATTTCAGCGCTGTGGGGATAAAAACGCTGTATGGGTCGGTTGCCTCGGATGTCGTACAAAACGCATGAACTATCAGCATGTCCTGAAACCAGAAGTCGGCCCGTAGGATCCACGCACACCGCAGTCACTGCAGAATTTTCTAGGCCCTCCCGCCTCTCGTGATCCAAGGTATTGACTGAGACGTTAACTCGCAAATCCCAGAACCTTATCGTTTGATCCTTCGGAAAATTCAAGGGCATTATGTACAGATAAGTATGAAACCGTTAAGGACTCACCTGCGATCCCGAAACGAACATTGCATTGTTCCAGCTGTAAAGGGACAGAATGTGACCGGAATGGCCAGTGTAAGCCTGAAAGGGCGTTCCAGTTCCACAGTCTGTTATATAGATCTTGCAATCCCCGGCGCCGCCACTGGCCAGAAGTCGAGATTTAGTGGATGAATCGTCCAGGAAGCACATGTCCCGCACGGTGCCGTCGTGCATGTTGAGTTCGATCTCATGACCCACCAACTGATTGTTGTCATTGTTAAATCTCATGTACTTGATGGTCTTGTCATTTGACCCGGTGGCAATGAGCTCCCCGTCCCGCGACCAACACGTGCAGTAAATGGAGCCGCGATGGTGTTTCGTCCGCTTGCACAGCACGGAAGGTGGAAACACCGTCGTCGTCTGCTGGACATGTCTGCGATGGAAACCGAATTAGCACTCCGAAAGCTCGAACGCCCAAGGGTTAATTAATTAATTACCTCAGCTTGGTCAGTTGGGGATACTGGCAGATGCGAAAAGTCTTAGAGTTGGAGCCCACCGCGTATAGCTTTCCATTTGGATGAAAGTCAACGCTCCGAATGGCCTGAGAGTCCGACAAAGTGGTGACCGCCTCGAACTGCGGTCTTTCTACATCGCCCTGTGGCGGCAAAGAGAGAAAATTATGGGAGAATCGTAAACAAATCAACCCAAATGCATAATTTTCGGCCCTTTTGTTTGACGGATATCAAAAAGTTGCTTGCGTGTTCAAAATAAACAGAAAGGCCGTCGCACACCAGGTCCAGGCAATACGAACCCTTCTCAAGTCCAGGTCTTTAGCCTCCGAATTCATGGATCTGGATTACTTTGCGAAATGAGGATCTCCAGAGTATTTCCAATGTATTTTGAGTATATTTAAAAACTTCTGTCGGTCGAGCCTACTTTGCCCACATAAATTTCTCAGCCATCGAAAGGTAATAAAACGCACAACTCCGCTACGGTTGAAATAACAAAAGTCGGGAGAAACGCTCGAGCCAGTGTTGGAGAAGGTACACTCGTTATTCTACAGATATGTATCTCAGCGCTCTAGACCAATGTAAAAGATACATTTTAAATTTTAAGCCGCTGTTTATTTCATCTAGAAGCGTTGTAACCACAGACAACGAAATATATATGCATTGCTATGGCTGCACCTGCAATGGGAGAGAACCCTTCACAATAAAATCCACACGACTTATTATTGTTACAATTTTTTGATATTTTATTTACGTAAAAATAAAATATTTGGACATATGATTGAATATAACAAATTAATAACCTTCCTTTTAAAAATTTGATTGATTCTTAAACTTGTCTAGTGTTGTTGCGAACTCTTATAAAACTGAGCGATTAATGCTCTCTTTAAGAGTAAATTGTTATAACTTCTCGGCCTCCGCCACGTACCATTAACACTTTCTCGAGGCCCTCTGTTAATACCTCCAGAAATTCCATATCTAAATGGGGAAGGAAACTCTCTATAGGTTTTGTTTAATATGTAATCTTTGGTAAAGATCTTACAATTGCTTTCACGCTCCGCTCTCACTTCCCTAGGTGGTCCTGGTAAATTCATTATGACCAACTGGGCATCCTGTGACTTTTCTACAATAACCTCGTTTAGTTTTATTGCTGTGTGCATGCGACGAACATTGAACTCATCCCTGTGAAAGAAAGATATATTCGCTTCTTAGAAGAATGTCCTTGAATCTGTCAATCTATGTCTATGCTATGTCGTACGGTTTCACACTGGACTTGAAGTCTCCTCCGTCGGCTTTTTCTGTTGATTCATCCTTGTTAGATGTAGTCTCGGGTGCGTCCCCATTTTCGGGACCATCCAAATCAATCGAGTTACGTTTCTCGTCGTTCTGAGAATCCTGCAGAGGAGTTAAAATCAAAAATTGTATTAGATCCCGGATGACACCTTTCCCAAATTCGAAATGACAGTGCCGTTGATTTAAAAACCGAAGAGTTTATGTAAAAAATTATAAGTGGTAAAAAGCCAACCGAAAAACGAATATCAACCGAGGAATGTTCTTCATTTTCATCTACATGGTTTTAAATGGGGCTTACTTAACTTTACTGTATTATAATAGGTATGCTTATGTATATATACGAGAGATTAGAGACAATATGGTAACTAAATATCTTAAAAAGCAGTACATACGTGATGTTGAATTTCTTCTATAGTTGGATCGGCGAAGCGAACTTTAGACGCCGTTTTGGTGGCGTCATAATGGTGGTCTACAATTGTTTGAACCTGAAAATGTTACCAGTATGAGGAGTATGAGAAAAGTAGGTTGCAGAAGAGTAGACTAGAGAGGGCCAATATCAGTGTAGGAGCGGTTAGCTATGTAGATCTCGGGATGCATACCACTAAGCAAATACATATATATTTGTAGGATTGGGCTTTTCCTAGCAGTTACACATCGGATACATTGATCTTGTAGATTCTAGAAATATCTTTTGATATGCCTAGCATTAACAGTTAAATTTATGTTAAGCGGTGGATGTGCCTTGTTTAAATTGTTTAAAATTATAACGAATATATGTCTGACCTTCGAAAGTCCAAAGACATATAGAAGAATTTTAGTTAAAAAAACGCTATGGACTTGAGATCAACTTAAATTGCAACCGAAAGGTACGCCTCAAATATAAAGAAAGATGTACATATTTAATTTGCACACATTTTCATTTTTTTAATTCGATTTTTAATTGTATCTGTGATTTAAAGATATTCTAGTGCTAGAATATTGTTGAAAGTTTCCCTGCTGATAAAGGCTACTACTTTAAAGCATTTCCAATAGCTTGGTGTGGAGAGTAATTTACAATTTCAATAGATAATTACAACAGATAGAAGAGAGTGTGAGCATTAGCAACATGGTACATTGACACAACAACACATAGGAGTTGATGATATACATATGTAGTATGGAGATGAAGATGGATCACACACATGCTGCTGCTGGACCGATGAGTTGAGTTTGACACAGTCAGGGGTAATTATAGGTTTGTATCTGGATGTATGTATATTCATTCTGTTTATACTCTTTACCAAAGACATTTTATTATCACTGGGAGTTTCCTTAAAGTCCATTATAGTCTGAACCTTTTGATTTTCGATAAATATATAAATTGTTAGGTTTTTAATTTGGTTCTCAGAGATAGTTATATGATTAATTCGCAAGAATACATGAGAAACAAACATGATGGTTTTCTCTTAATAATTACTCAACTCAAGAGACGTAATCATCAGAACGGAACGAATATAATAACTATATGCTAATAAAGATTAAGGTAAACCCAAGGATAAATGTGCAGTACGGTTGTACAAATCAAATAACAATGAGATTTGGATGTTCTTAACTTTAAAGTATTACAGATGTCGTGATTCAATGAGGCTTGCGGCAGCCTAAACATATACTTACCACCTTGGAGTTTTCTTTCTTATTTAAACCTAATGCTCTTAGCATCTGATTACGCTGCTCCATCATGAGTGTCCTTTCATAGGTGTAAGCAGAGATGTCGCTGTTGTTCTGTTTGGGAGGGATTATTTGTAAATACTTCTATACTGTATATATTGCTAGTATAGCCTACCATCTCAACCACTTCGACATCGGCTTCGATTCGGAGATGGTACAGGAATGTCTTAAGATCCTTTTTCATTTGAATCGAATTGTCCTCGATTTGAGCAACTGTGAAGATTCTCAGCTTGCAATTGCGCCAAGTGCGGTGTTGCTTCAGCAGGAAGGGCAGCAACATGAGCAGGCCACCGTCGTGGACAATCCACCAGATGTCAATGTTGCCACCAATCTGAATTGGACATTGAAATGTAAATATAGAACATAGTATGGAGTGTCTTCAGTAAATACTACTTTGTGGTTAGACTCTGGATAGAAGTTGATGCCTTTGGGCACCATAAGGGCCATGTGGCAGGCGGCCACGGTGCGGACCGTTTGGATGAACGTCTTCCAGCTGTTGCGGCCCTCCTGCCGCCAGCTATAAGGCCAGCCAATGATGACTGTGTTGGGCTTCATGCCACCCAGTCCAATGGTTTGGATGCTGCAAAACAATTCAGATTTCAACGCAAAACTCTCAATCTAAAACATCACCCTGATCTTACACTGAACTGAGGCCCTCGCCAATTTGTTGGGCTACAAGGACATCGCAGAATCCTTTCACCTTCTCGTCGGTCATGTACTTGCGCAACGTGGACTTGGCGTCCACGGCTTTGTTGGATATCTTTGTGTGGTCGCCCTTTATCACAGACACACAGATCGTCAATCCCTTTCCAGCTTTCAGCTGGGTGGCAAACGAGAATATCTTCCTGTACTTTGGCAATAAATTATCGTTGAGCTTCGATAGCACTAAAATTTGGGGACGCCAATTTTTCGTATGCGGTGGGCCTTCCTCCAGACGTAGGAGCGAGTACCTCGCGGCAGTGAGAGCCATTCCACGAATGCCATCACCCCACTCCTTTTCAGCTCTGCAATTTTGATTGATTTAGCACGAGTTAAACCCGTCGTTTGGATAACCACACTCACCCCCGGTACTCAATGTATTTGTAGATAATGATAGCCATTCCCATTGCAATCAGAGCGAAATACCAGGACGTCATGATCATGACAGATATGCACAGGGTCAGGCCGATCAAAGATAAGCTCCAGTGATAGAACTTGAAACGGGGTCTCCAGTTGGGGGTTCTCAACAGGGTTTGCACGGCACAAGCCAAGTTGACAAAGCCATAGCACATGAGGAAGAACATGGACAGCAAGGGGGCCAGCAAGTCCACGTTGCCTGAAGGTGTAGAAGATGGAATTAGAATTTATAAGAAAAAAAACCTGATAAGGAGTTACCCAAAAGAATGCCGCACTGACAAATGCAGATGGTCAGGAGCAAAGCACGGGTGGGCTCACCACGGCTTGAGGACTTGGCGAACGGAGCCAGGAACGGGATAATCTCATCTCTGGCTATCGCCTGCAGCAGACGGGGAGCCCCGGTCAGACTCTGAAGACCAGCTCCCAGGGTGGACAGGAAAGAGCCTATTAATATGACCCACTGATTTGGCCAGGCAATGTTTGCCACAACCAGCTTGCCACCGATTGATTGACCGAATCTTGGGAATAAGACAAAGGGTCAGCAATATGTTCCGGATGAAGACGAAAGCTGTACTCACTTATCCCTCAGCAGGAGATTATCCACAGTACCGGCGAAGAACATGACGCTGGATAGGTAGACGGTACTGGTGGTCAGAATGGCACATATCGTTCCGATGGGTATGCTCTTCTGAGCGTCAGCCAGATCGCCAGATCGATTAGAACCAGCCATGATGCCTTTGCATAGTAAAGTTACGTTTAGAAAAAAAAAGGAAATTTGATTAGCTCCTCCTACCTGTGACCGATGGGAAGAAGATGCCGATGAGCAGGGTGAACGATGTGGTTATATCCGCCATGATCTGATTGTATGACTGGTCATTGGTATTCTCGATATCAATTGCGTTTTTGCCATAGGATATGAATTGTCCCTTCTCCAGAAACGACGGGAAGATGTTGTCGTAGAAAACACCGCTAGCCAGACCCTTGATGCCCTTCACCTTGGTCACATTGTTAGCTGTGTGGAGGCAGGATTAAAACCAGCTTAAAGTTTGTTTGCATTAAGAAAGGCCTTACCTAGGTAGTATTCCTCGCATCTACCTTCTGGGCAGTATATGTCGCGCAAGAACGAGTCTTCCTTTGTGCAATTTTCAATGGGAATGTCCTTCAGAAGGCGCTTACCCAGAACACACATGCTGCAATGATGAGGCAAGCGGAGTGCTCACAACGCTATTCAAAAGGAAGTAGGGTATACTTACTATAGCTTTTCGTTGCCATGGATATTGTCAAATATTCCCACATATACCGCTATTATCGACAGGATGACGCAGGCCAAAGCTACCGTTGCGAACTTATTGACAAATTTCACGCCCACAAACACGATGAGACCTTAATGGGACAGGCGACATTAATGTCTGCTCTTAACATAACTGAAACTGAATGTCAAGTGTTAAACTTACCCATAAAGATGAGCAGTAAAGTGCCGTAGACCCTGAAATTGTTATACATCGCATCAGCATCCTTGGTGAAGTCCCCGAATATCGATGCCCACGGCGCCATGTATGTCTGCAGGTCATGAACATTATTTAAGTAATGGATGGATGGAATTTAAGTTTGTGTATTTTTCAGAACCCACCAATACGATTTCCACCGCACCAACGATGTACATCGCCGCTGCTAGTGTGGTTCCCGTATAAAACAACATCCCCACCGCTCCACCAAACTCAGGGCCAAGGGATCTGTGTTTGGAAAAACAATTAAAAATGCTTCCACTTTATAGTCAATATAAAATGTTACCGTGATATCATGAAGTAGCTCCCTCCCGCCGGCACCACTCCATTCGTTGCAATGGCCGACATCGAGATCGCGGTTAGCATTGTCTGGAAAAGAGTTCATAAATATGGCCATGTGGGATACGTGGGGTAAGGGGCAGGCGCTCGCTTACCACACAGCAGCAGGTCAACACAATTAAGAATCCACACACGGCGCCAGCCGTTCCAACAACCCATGTTAATCGAATGAACAATATGACACCAAAGATATTTTGAATGCATGGCAAGAACACTCCAATTAGGGTACCTTTAATCAAGACATTTGATGGCCATGTTTGTTAGTGAGCTCTGTACCATTTGTTAAATTTTTTTATTATTTTTTAAACATAATGAGTGCCTAGTGCCTAGAAAATGCAATGTCCCTCACTAAACCTCGAATCTTGCACTCCAATGAACCAAAAGCCGATAGTAAAACGAACTTCAGAACTATATATGTATGTCCACACGTTATTTGTTCGCGATGGGGTTTAGAAAACATAATTTATGTAACAAAAACCGATGTACGTATAGTTACGCCTCACCGTCCCTATCATTATATGAAATTTTCCTCGCCATAAAAATATATATCAGATATATATCGAAAATAGTACGGTAAGATTTAACTTAAATATATGTATATGTTCAACTTGAATATCTCTGGAGAATGTGAACTGGAAATTATATCTACAGAATGCCGCGTTGAGTAGATTAAATAATCATCCTTTTACAACTTTGTGAGGCTGAGGGGATTGCATTTTATTATTGCTTTGTCTTGTGTGTGCCTTTCAATATGAGAGAAACAAGAAAGTTAATTAATATGTGGCGAAACATACCCATTCGAGCCGATGGAGCTGCCGGCTTTGCATCGGGATCGGTGGCCGCTGGTATCGTGTTTTCATAATTGGCAATTGATGAAATGAATGTTGATATATGGGGCCTGGTCGCCAAATCATCATCGTAGAGATATAGATTTGGGTCGATATTGGACTTCTGGTTCTCTTCAGCCCTGTGGATATCACCTGAGTCTGCGAAAAGGTCAACAAGGATAAAGAATAATTATTAGAATGATATATTATGCAATTCATCTAAATATAACCATCAAACTCAATAAAGGGTGCCTAAAAATAGCTTTTTAATTGAAAACACATCCCATGTATAATGTACAATATTTTATGACACCATTTCACAGGCACAGTAATGGCCCCCTGTTTAATAATAAAAACAACATTTTCGCGGTACCTTCATTTTTTGTGTCGTGAACTGTACCATTGTGTTCGGATGGTATTATTTCCATTTCATCCGAATCATCTTTTGCATCTTTGTTACTTTGCATGTTAACGTTGAGTGTTTGGCTTCAAACTCTGGGCTCTAGATTGCACTTTTCTCACTTAAAATTAGGTAACACTAGATGGAATGCGAACGAGAATTTATTAATGGCCATAACTTAAGGAGGACTGGGGAACTCTGCACATATCTCATCTGCTTTAGCATTATATAACCGAAAGGCGTGGCCGATTCGGCGGCAGTGTATATATCCCGCACATATCTCTGCTACACACTCGAGATTTGGGATTTTGGGCAAGGAATGGAGTTTTTTTATTTTCAGTGAGGGAACTCCCCCGGGTAGCTCCAGAGGTGAGTGTGGATTTTAAACGAGCAGGAAACGGGATGCTGCTGAAAGAGGGATGCTGTGTGCACTCGCAGCCACGAAAGTTGAGCCAGCAGCTCAGGCCTGGCACAAAAAAAAGTATGTAACCGATTAATTTAGGTCAAGGATTTTCAAAGCCCGACATCTTGGGGCGGTAAATAGGCGTCGTCGTAGTCGTCTTATTTTTCCCCATAATGCGGCAAAAAAAAATATGAAAAATGGAAAAGGAAAAGAGCAGAAGCGGAGGCTGCAGCAGCAAATTGTTACGAAATGAACGCTTTTGCAAGGGAATGCAGAGAAAAACAGTCCAGAGTTCGTCATCCGATTGTGATTTTAGGGGATAGCACACACTTGGTTGGTAATTGAACGCACTTTTATCCATGTATGTATTTGATTATTGTTAGAATTTCGTCGATTGTTAAAGTATGGTTTTGTTATATGTTAAAGGTGCTCAAAAAGAATTCAGTTTTCATGTTTTTATTATTTTTGTATTTTATTTTATTTTTGGTATTTTAGTTTTCGAAAGAAGGTTCTTTCCAAAAATTATGTTAGGCGAGAGCGAAAACGCTCAGATGTATGCTACTTTTCGTTCGGATTAATAGAAAAACTAAGAAAAACTGTTGGTATTCGGCCGAATAAAAATTATGTTGCCCAGGACCCTGAGCGTTCGTTCAATTGAGATGAAATCGAAAGCTTTTGTCGTCTACACACATTCCTAATACACACACAGACTCCAGACGCCGAGAGAGAAAGGCAGAGCGGAATACGGAGAGCCGTGAGCCGAGAGCGAGATTGCAGGTGTACATTCATTCCTTGGCCCACACACAGCCCACCACTTGGGCAGGACATCCAGCAACCCACCAGCAGCACGACACTCTCGCCCAGCATCCATCCATCCGCTGGAAAGGCAAAGCCAAGGCAAAAGCTGCTCTGCCTGGGCTCTCTCTCACTAGGAGCTTTCCACAGGTACAAGGAATGGAAGCTTAGCCTCACAGCTGCTGCGAGGAAATGTGTCAGCAGGGCATCCAGGACTTTTACAAATTGGGGCAGCGCAGGATTGGATTGCAGGCCCATAAGCTCTATATCTGGCACTACAGTAGTCTTTCGATGGCGGGTCCATGACTAAACTAAGTGTACTAACAAAAGTCGACGCTACAAGTCCTTAAAGTTGGATTTTGTCAATGTTTTTTAGTTTATCTATTTGGCAAATATTAACTCACACATTGTGAAGCGCTGCCTGATTATTGGTGTTATTTAGATTTTTAAAAATTTTTAACAGCAGGATGCGGTTCTTTTTTTTGAGTTAGGTTACTTTCCATTTAGATTCCTTATAGTATATTCGAACTTAAGAGTTAACTCACCTAGCGTTTCATCGTGGATATCGCCGAGAAGTTTTCCACTCGCTGATTCATCCTGTTGATAGTCCAATACGGTGTCTTCGTCTGCTTTTGTGACTTGAAATCTATCTGGCATATTTGTTATTTTAAGGCACTCTAGAAGTGACACAAATAGTCGTTAACATAAACAGTTCTTATCAGAAATCAAACGAAAAATCAAAATGATCAAAGGCATGCCCGACGATACCAGAAACACGTAAACTCAAAAACTAATAAACTGTTAAGTCAGGTCATTTATTTTGCCGCCGATAATAATTCCATTTCGGGTTAGAACGGGATATATCTGATAAACCAGCAATAAGTCTCATACTTTCTTTTTCCTTTTATTTCGGCCGCACCTCGCATTCGATAACCCGTGATCGAAGATACCGTAATTTCCGGTAGACCAATTCACATTATTTGCATAATATTTAGTCTATTATCACATGACCAACTAGCCCATCCTAATACTGCTAATATGACTTAACCAAAAGCAAAACTTCGGGCTATGCTCAATTTTTCAGGTCAGATAAAAAGTTGTTTTCGATCTTTTTGCGATTATCGGTTTACACTCTTGCTGTGAACACAAGATAACGGTACTACTTGTTCTCAGCCGTTATGTTATGTCACTGGTTTGATTATATAACCGGGAAGAAATAGCATGTTTCTACCCGAAGAAAGTTACTGAAAATATATTGGAAGATAAAAAAGATAAAACCTATTATATAACAGCGCTCTTAATGGGTGGGTGCATTTTAAACAGCTGACTGAACGAAATCCTGCCCGAGTCCGAATAACCCTCAGCGCCACTGTATTTTTAAGCATAATGCCCGCCTGATAAAGGGAAAATAAACACCAAAACAAACATGCATATACCTTTTAGTCATGCAGCCACAGCAAGTTTTGGGGGGAAAATCAGAGGTTTCTCAATTTGCTATCACTTTAAGTCCATGCACATACGTACATACATACATAGATAAACAGGGACTCTCGCCTGCAAATACATCCACACATACACACATAGGCCGAGAGCGAGAGAGAGAGAGCTTATCGAGATCAGTTCTCATCCCGGCTTGGCCCGAAAACGAGCTCGAGTGGGCGCTCATTGATAAGTTCCTAAATCTGTACTCATCGATTGGGGTTCGCTGCACCTGCATACATACATACATACGAAATCATTCCGCAGATTAACATACATTCGTATGTAAATACAAATCTACATGGCCAGTACACAAAGAAGTGCATGAAGATACATTCATATCTACGATGTACGCATAAATGTACATGGGTACATATGTCGCAAAGGATGAACGCGGCCGAACGTTTGTAAAAACTGGCTGGAATCGCGCATATTATCTAACATCGATGGAGCCAAAGGGTTCAGTTCGATCTGCGGGCGGCCTACAGCGAGTCCCACTTCGCCCAACAAGGGAAAACAAGAACACATTCATACATACATCGGGAATGCCTCTGATACGGGGAAAAATGTAATGTTTACGCGCAGCCATAGCACGAATTTTATTCCATTTACTTGAGCAAGCGCCTTGAACTCGCAAATCACCGACGATCCACTGTGTGCTAACTAACACGTCCTTTCTGCTTTGCTTTTTTACAATTTATTAGCGCTGCTCCTCCTCCAGCTTATTATTAGTGAACTTTTCAATTGTACGAATAAAATAAAACTATCATATTAAAGGCGCATGAGTAATACAAAATGATTTTCCACTGTATATACTTTGGAATCGCGAGTTGGGGGAAAGACTGTTGTATTAATGAAAAGTGTAATTGAAATCAAATGTAACGCATAGGGGACGCATGAATACCGATTGTATTTTGGAAAACCAATCCCCCAGTGATATATTTATTGCAATTAGCACCCTAAATCCCCATGATACCATTTTATGATAATTTATCCTCGGCATTTGTGAACGCACAAAATTACTGTTTCTGGGCAAAATTTATAAAGCAGTTAAAAAACGCCCGCGAGCTTACATACATACATAAATATGCTTATATGTAAATATGTATAGCATGTTGCCAACTTGAAGATTTATTGTAAATAATTTACCAAGAACTTACAAAACTCGCAAGCTAAATATGCGGATTTTTATGGTTTTATACTAACATGTTTTTCATGGACATTTGGACAAATGTGTTCCTATGTCCAGTACATGCATTAATATTATAGCAGAATTAGCAAGAGCCATAGTTTATAATATGCAAAACACTTTAAAATGCGCTATGTAGAGTTCCTTAAATTTACATAGGGCTGCAGTGCATATCCGATAGTTGTAATGAAATGCATGAAACACCGTGATCGAATGTTGTCTCATTCTACAGAAAGCTTGTACATCTTAAATCTAATGTGGAAAATGTGTCTAATGTTGTTTGTTTAAATTTATGGCAACATATTAAAATAATTTCTATTGTTTAACAAATTATTATAAGTTATCTAAAAACAAAGTGAAATCGACCAGCTGTGCTCTTGGTTATCGAAACAGAAACGCCAAAAAGCTGTTGGTTGGGTTGGCAGAGGCACACCGTTCGTTTTTTGTTCGTACCAGCCCTGGTCCGCGGTTAGATTTATTGTAACGTCAGAAATTTTTTTGAAGTGAGATCTTTAAAATTAGGGGATTAAGTTAAAAAACACGTCGGTGCCTATTCTCATTTTCTATTTAGTTTTTAAATTATGACTCTTATTTAAGGATTATGTAGCATAAAAATTATTTGAATTTGATTAAATATTTAATGAGTGAATTAAACATTAATACAAAATGTTTATAGTATTTAGGAATCTATTTTTTACCATCTTTAAAAACAAATCAATAAAACTGAAAGTAGACTGACCTTTTTCCTTCTTAAGTTAAAAGCTATTTTAAATAGTAATATTATATACTATACATGAATATAAGCCATTCGTAAATACATTTCATATATTTATTATAACAGTATACAATAAATATATTTTTCTTATAAAATTTCAAATATGCCAGGTCGTGCCTGAAATAAGTTAAGCTGGCAACACTGCTAGCTTACAACTTATTCCGCCGTGTGCTTTTGAAAACTGCGATTTACATTTTCCTGTACATTTAACAATCGTTTTTGTGTATTCTTTATAGGGTCGAAAATGTCTTATTCACTTTGCAAATTTCTGACTAAAATTAAAATAAAAATATTTGTGTTTCAAGCTTTTATATTCATGAAAGATCCTTCATTTTATGGTTCTTTGGATATGGATATGGATATGTGTGTTTAAATAAAACCATTTTTGGTGTCCTTCACCTTTAATATGGCATCGGAAATATAATATTATATATTTTTTTTTATATATATTTATAATTTATTTTTTAATTATGCGATAGATAGATAAATATATCATCTTTAGAAAAATATCGATATATTGATATTTTAATATTATCAACAACCCTAGGTGACTGACTACCTTTTCAAAAAATTTCGGCGTCGTTCGCTCATCGTGTCGCAGTTCTTATTAAAGGTAAGGTTGGAATATTTAAATAAATCTGTGTGACTAATGATTAGATGGAGGGGCAGTGCATTGGCTACCCAAAAAGAGTACGTCCTACCAGATTCAAGCGGAAGACGACAGCTAATTTCGCTAAAGCCGACGGCGTGCTTGCACCACCACGTGTTTTCAAAGAACGCAATGTGTGGTAATTTGCGAACATACATATAGTACATATGTATAAGTATGTACGTATTGTGCATGAGCCGGAATGGCGTATTAGTTTTTAAAACGGCCCTCCGTCTGTGAAAATGTTAACTTTATAGTATTTGGTTGTATAAATAAATATGTAGTTGGATTTTGCAAGGCCCTTGTGTGCGAGACTCCTTTACTGATGCAATTTCCGAATACGTACATATTTATGTATGCGTACATATCTGCGAGTGCAAGTATGTACATCATCGCACATTTTTGCACAAGTTTACCCTAAACTGACATTTGTTTAAAGTGAAATACTTTGTTTTTTAGTGAAATCCGCATTTACCGTATAATGGACGCTCCGCCAGAGGGAAACGTGGACACAGAGTCCTGCAATGAGGTCGATGAGGAGAAGTCTGGCTCCGACTGCCAGTCGATGTGAGTAGTGTGGTGACGACATTTACGACAAGGGCAGCACTAACGACTATTAATTGGCACCTCGCCCGCAGGCCCGCGTACATGAGCTCTGTGTTGCGGCGCCAGTACTTGCAGGAAATGGTGAAGGCACTGCCCGCCCCAATTCAAAACAGAATTGTGTTTCTGAAGAATTTGCAATTGGAGCACCTGAAAATCGAGGCTGAGTTCTTTGAAGAGGTCTACAAGCTTGAGCAGAAGTACCAACTCAAATATCAGCCGCTGTTTGACAAGCGCAAGGAGGTCGTCGAGGGCACGGTGGACCCTGCAACGGAGAAGCCCAACTGGAAGGAGCCGGAGCATCCGACCGACAACGAGGCCGATATCGAGCCCTTCCTTGAGTCTCTTAAGGCTTTCAAAAGTATTCCACAGGACGCCAAGGGCATCCCCGGCTTTTGGCTAACCGTGTTCCGCAACACGGCGATCCTTTCTGAGATGGTTCAACCCCATGACGAGCCAGTTATGCGCAAGCTGTCCGATATATCCATTAAATACGTTGATGGGGTAAGTTTATCTCTGCTTCCTACTGCTTTCGCTTGTCATACTAACAGTTGACTCTGTTTTAGCATTCGTATACCCTGGAGTTCCATTTTGATAAGAATGAGTACTTTACAAACTCGGTCCTAACAAAACAGTACGTCCTGAAGTCGACGGTTGATCCCGATGATCCGTTTGCCTTTGAAGGACCCGAGATTTACAAGTGCACGGTATGTAGCTTACCCTGAATGCTCCCATTGGGTGCTGTCTAATCGAATCTATCTCGTGTGATGATATAGGGCTGCAACATCAACTGGGAGAAGAAGATGAACCTGACGGTGAAGACCATCAGGAAGAAGCAGAAGCATAAGGAGCGCGGCGCTGTGCGCACCATTGTTAAGCAAGTCCCAACTGATTCCTTTTTCAATTTCTTCAATCCACCCGAGGTTCCAACCGACAAAGAGGAAATCGATGACGAATCTCAGCAGGTAAACTTACAGCAGCCCTAGTTTCACTTGGTCTTTTTTATTATTTTGGATTAATTCCCAGATATTGGCCACCGATTTCGAAATTGGTCACTTCTTGCGCGCCAGAATTATTCCAAAAGCAGTGCTTTATTTCACTGGCGACATTGTCGATGATGAGGATGACGAGGATGAGGAGGAGTTTGACGAGAACGAAGAGGATGAGTATGACGAGGATGAGGTCCCGCCAGCAAAGGGTCAGAACAAAGCTCCCGGCGGCAAGAAGCAGTCGCCCAATGACTGCCCCAATCAGTAGGCTTATGCATGCATATATGGCTGGTCTTTACCGATGAAGTGTATATAATATATAATTCAAATTTGATTTGACATATATTTTTGGTGAATTCAAACTACTACACTACACACAAATATGAGCTGAAATCTAATAAATCACACGAGATATTTTAATGAAATCTATCATTTGGCGAGAATCGAACATCCCTTTTAATGATTATATTTCATTTACATGGTAACTATTTTTTTGCTAATATCCTGAGGAGCTCCTTTTTCGATAGATTGTACGGGTAATGCAGACTAGTTGGCACAAAGATTTGGCCTGTGATTTGGCTATCGTAGTTTTCCTCGTATCCCACGGTATAACCATCCGGTATCTTGGCTGCCTTTTGCAAGGACCAGCACTCGGAGGGCGTAGCGTTCAAAGCGTAGAAGGGATAATCAAAGGTATTGATGTATATATCAACGCAGAGTCCGTGGCTTCCCAAATGCAATTGGCTCGCCACCGAAGGCTGTTTGAGACCGCAGCTGCCCAGCATTATGTTGCGGTGACAGGAGTACACGAAGGTGCCTTTGTCTCGGCTGGAATGGAAGCATTGCACATGTCTACCGGCCTTTGAGTGATCCACAGCAATAGGATCGAATCCCGGCCCGGCCATGTCGCAGGCTATGCCACAAAAAATATCTTTCAGTTGATTTTCACTGGAAGTGCGTCGAAATACTTACTATCTATGCTTTGAATAACATGATGCGGCCAGAGGGAACGTCCCACGGCCGAAGCTAGTTGACCGCCGAAGCTAAAACCAAACATATAACCCCGCTTGGGGTCGAATCCCTGTCTAATTAGGGTTAATATAATGGAGGCTATGGCCCCCGTTAGGGAGTCGAAGTTCGTATACAATCTGGAGAGATTTTCAATTATTTATAATTATAATTTGGTAAAAGAAGTCAGGCTTACCGCATATATGATGAACTGGCTACTACACTATAATCAATGCATATCACGCATCCACCGCGGTAATAGCTAAGCCCTGGCAATCCAAATGAAAAGTATGAAAAATATTTGAATATTTAAATATCACTGCTTACGTTCAATGAGGGAGATGGCCCATTCGTCAGAACAACTTTGAATCCAGCCGTGCAAAACTACGGCAAACTTGTCTGAGGTCGAACAGCCTGAACCTTTGAGGTCGTATTTATCGTCCAAAGCTGATGCCTCCACAGTCTTTGTGTTGTTCGTATAGAAGATAACACGCATTGTCTTTTGAACATCATATTTGGTTCGCTGCCGATAAGCTTTTTAGATATATTTCAGATGTTATGCAGATGCCTGGTGAAAGCTTTCTTCAATGCCTACCGAAAGTGTTGTTTTGTAAATTAGAAGCCTGTGTTTGTTTTAAAATTGCATATTTAAGATTAAGCCGTGAATGAACGCCATTAACTAAAAGTTGTAACAAGTAAATAATAGCCAGTGTCTGAGGAAGACCAAACCAATTCATATTTGACTTCACTTTTGCTACTTTAAGAGAGTGAAATGGTAATAAGCGTACAACTCCGCCATAAACCGAAATGAGAAATCACTTTCTCAAATCGATATATCAACGTTAACCGATATCAACATTGATCGGCACCAAAATACTTTCAGTTTTAAATTATTATTTTGTTATTTTATTTATTTTTACTACTTTGTTTTCCTTTTTGAACCAGTTTTAAAAGGATCAATAGTTCAATTCGTTAGTTTATCTTTCACATATTTATTTTACATCCTTAAAATTTATTTTAATTTCTATAAACGCAAAACAGATACAAGAATGTCGTATTATTAAATATTGCCTTCTTTACTTTCATTTATTCAGATTCAGGTGCATGTGCTTTCTGTCTATGTAGAACACTTTTCATTGTCATCAAAGTCCAACGAGTTAAGGACATTGACATCCAGGTCGGGGTCTGCGTACTCCAAGATATTAAAGTCATCGCCCATTTCGGAGGTAAGCGATTTCAGTAGATCATCGTCGTCGCCTTCTCCGAGGCCGCCCAGCAGGTCGCTAAAGCCAACATTCTCCAATTCAACGGAGGCAGAAGATGTGCCCTCCGGAGGCTCGTTCATCTTCACGTCCTGGTCCAAGGCCCTGCCTTCCGACGGCTGAGCCTTTCCACTAATGCTCAGCATTGGGTTGTTTTGTGTAATGGGCGTGTGATTCGGTTGTATCATGCCGCCTAGCCTCATGACGTCGTTAGGCAGGAATAAATCAGAATTCGCCCCCATTAGCATTGGTTCTGCGCTGTTCTTCTGAAGCAGGTTCCTGAGCTTCTTATCGCCGATGTGCTCGGGCCCATAGACCGAATTGAGTTCCAAGCGATTGTCCATTTTCAAAACCGTGGCTGAATTTGCATGAACGGCCGTGGCTGTCCTTTGGATTGTAGCGGCCTTGGAGACCAAGTTATCGTTAATATTGGGCATGACATGGTGCGGATTACTGGCAGTTGGCTGCGCCGCCGAGCCACCATAAGTGGCCGCCATGTCATAGGCATTTCCATCTGAGTCGGAGAGAGATATTAGTAAAAGAAGAGTATTTTGCAGAGTCTACTTACTGTAAGTGACAAACATATTCGTTTGATTTGGATCCTCCTTCAATTTTGACGGCTGTTGCTGCTGCTGTTTCCACACTCTGGCCATTTCTTCCTGCTTTTGTGGCTTGGGTGCGGGAGGAGCCGGAATTTTGTTTTGCTCGCGCCTCTGTCGCAATGCGGAGCGGTTATCCTTGGCCTTCTGTAGGAACGGAGCCTTCTTCTCGTTGCACAGTGACCGCCAACGCTTTAATATCTGCTTGCAGCGATCATTCCAGTTTGGAAACAGCTCTTTTAGGTTCGGATGCTCGGTATTTGCATACAGAACGGCGGAAATGGTAGCCATCAGGCCGAGGTCTGTAGAAGGGAAGTAGACTCGATAAAGATTTAAATTCATTGTGATAACCGCAGGCCTTACCCTCATCCTTGCGCATCTTCTCGGCCGTCTTTTGGGTGCCGGCATTCATGTTTTCAGCCGGCACGACGTGCTCCACCATCTTCGGCTGCTCCTCCTCGGTACCTCGCTTCTCCGCTTGCAGAACCACTTGGCCCATCATCATACCCTGCATCTTCTGTTTGTTTTGTGCACTCAGATGGTCCGTCGGCTGCTGTTGTTGTTGCTGGTGGAATTGGTGAATCTGTTGGGTGGCGATATTTCCCGACAAGTATATCTGATTGTGGAACTTCTGACCTGGATCCTGGGACAACTGTTGCTGGGGAACCATGTAGTTGTCGACCAAGACTACAGGTGATTCTCTGCAAGTGAATAAATATTATGCATATATTATGTTATATTATTGTATGCATATATTACCGCATTGGTTTTTCAATAATATCCGCAGTCTGAACCAAATTCATCGAGCTTGCGGGTGCTAAGTCTAGTTCCGATATATTTGGAGAGGCCAAAGTATCCAATGGATGCCGGTTGGCAAGAACGTCAGTGTTTGAGGGATCTGGGAGCGAATTTAAAGATTAATCAATTAGTTCCTTAAGAATAATGGAAATAATTACCAAAAACATTGGCAACTGTTTTCTGCTGGATTGCCATTGGTATTTGCTCGATGGCGACTGCTGCCGTCTTGTTATCCGACATGATTGGAACCGCCTTCTCAGCCTTGACCTTCTTTAGAGTCTTGGCTGGACTTTTGGTGTCATGTTCGGGACTCTTTCCCTCGGGCCGCGTAAAGTACACCTTCATAGAGGCGTCTATTTCGTCAGAGGAATCTGATTCGCCCATTACAAGCTCTCCAGACTCCAGCAGAGGCTTTCCAAAGAAGGCCTCTTGCAAATATACGGGATAGGCTTCGATTAGCTTATTCTTTTGTTTTTTCCGTATAATTTTTTTCTTCTTGTCCACGCTCATCATGGTGGAGTTTAACTGATGATGATCGGCGGCCGCCGCCTCCTCGCTGTCCTTCTTCAGGCCGCGATTGCGCACCGAAAAGCCGCCGATGCCAAGTTTTTGTAGGTTTCGCTGACGCTTCTTGCGCAAGATATGCACGCCCTCGTCGTTCGTGGATATGGTGAATCCCTCGGGAATGGGATTTTCCATCCCATCCCAGATCATGCCGTCCTTGTATTTTTCGCACTGCGCCTCTGCCTCAGCGGCTTCCTGTCCGTCTTTGCCGTTGCCGATGGTCTGTCGCATCTTGCGCTTTCGCTTGATCTCCGTGGACAAGGACTTAATCATGCTCAGTCCGCTTTCACTAAGGCACACGCCGTCAATCCAATGAATCGCCTCTGGAGCAGTCTCGGGAAGATCGCTTGACAAGGGGAGGTGACTCTTGACATCGCCACCAGATCCAGGACCTTGCATAATGTGACTAACCGATGTTTTTCCCGTGGGGACACCGTCCTCATTTCCCATCTTGGCATCCATCAGTGCCAACTGCCCGCCGCCTGTTAACGAACAGCGGCATTTCAAGCACTTGTATACATTGTTGTCGTAATAGTCGATGGTCAGCTGAGCGTTAATGGTGTCGCAGAGGAAGTGAGACCACATCTCACAGACCTCGCACTGGATGATCATCTCGCCACTGCTGTAGGGGCTCTTGCACAACGGACATGCCGACTGGCTGGCACAGGGCGGACACTCGGGCTGGTTGGAGTCGCCGAACTCACTCTTTTCAGTGGGGTTGCGGCCGCACTTCTGGCATAGCGTGCAGAAGGAGCACTTCCAGTTGCCCGAGGGCACCTGCTCCAGCGGCGGGTTCACACAGTAGATGTGATATGAAATATCGCACTCGTCGCATAGGAGAAGGCGAGCCTCGTCATTTTTTTTGCCGCATCCTTCGCACACCGTGCAATCCAGGCATCGCCAGCCCTTCTGCAGGATGCCTCTGGAGGGCTTCACCCCGGCGCAATACGGATGATAGCACTGACCACATTGGGCACAGGTGATCATTACGGAGTCGCTCTCGATGCCTAAGGATCCGCACATCACGCAGATATCTTGACTCAGTATGAACTTGTCTCGCGCCGAGCACAACAGCATTTTCTTGTCGCTGGTGAGGTCAGTGTCCATGCTGCGATTCGCACAGCGGTCGCTCGAGATGTTGGGCAAGGCGCCGGCTAGGCGTCCCTTGCCGCGCGTACTCCGCTTCTTGTTCATCTGCGACAGAACCCCCATGCGCTGCAGCACAAACTTGCCGCTCTTGCCGCGGACACTGGAGAGGCACATTTTCTTCTTGCCGGTGGACAGCTTTTGGATTTCATCGCCGATTGGATCGATATTAGGCTTGCCCTCCAACGGGTCAATTTCGATTTCCCGGAGACTCAGCTGATCTGCCGTAGGATGGTCCATTACGGAAAGGACGATCGAATCGATGGCCTGGTGCAAGTGACCGGGGCCCGACGAGTTGCTTTTGCAGTTCGGGCACACATAGTCGTAGTCGGGATTCTGCTCTTTCTTCTTGTGATACGCCGTCAAGTCGGCCTCTTCGTCGCAAGTACTATGCACGAATCTAGGGTGAACACCAGTGGATTAAGATGTTATTGGTCTTTGATGAATTATACTTACTTGTGGCACCAGCTGCACTTGACCATTTCCTTGTGGGACGCCGCCCTGTAAGCTTTCTGGCAAATGGGGCAGGAAAACCCCTTATTTCGCTGCTGGTAACACGAATCGCAAATCGTGTAGTGACTATGCCAGCGGGATGAGCTGCCGCCGCCAGGAGTTCGCGAGCCGCAGTCCGTGCAGACACGACAACGCTGAAATGCGAAGGGATTTTAGTCACTTTTACGCTTCAGTCTCTTGCTACTTACATTGCACTTCCAGCCGTACTTAGGAATGGCTGAGATGACAGGTCGCCAGCAGGAAGCATGATAGATCTTTTGACACTGTTCACATTTAACGTACTTGAGGTCATTCGAGTCCTGCTGCCTACAGATCTGGCATTTCGTGCAGCGTGCACAGTTCCAGCCAGAACGCGTATCTACGCGTAAAACAATCGATTTTAATTTTTTTTGTTTTTAATTGAAGATGCTCTGGCTTACCGGGCAGATTGGCCAATCCAATGCAGGTCGAATGGGAATGATCTCCACAAGTACTGCACATGATTAGCTTGGACAGGTCACCCAGCGAGGAGCACGTCACACACTCTACATTATTATCGCTACCTGAAAGTGCCCGAAATGCAATTTATGTAGTAAATTCTGTTGAGATGAATGAATACACTTACATATCACCGGCACTTGACTCAGATGCTCCGTGCAGAACACCGTGAAGCTCTCCAGGATGAGGAGGCAGCCGGCAGCAGCTGCACACGGCCAGTGATGCACCTGGCGGCAGTTCATCTTGCAATTAATGGAGGCTCCGTACTGGCCGCAGAAATTGCACTTTTGCTCCATGAACTCTCCAAAGTTGCTCGCAAAGTACGTGGCGTCCGCCTCGGATATCTGACTCTTGCGCAGCGACCACATAATGCACATTCGGTGTACGTAAACGAATCCATCGTCCACAAAATCGGCGGGATGCACGATCTCTGGCTGGCCGATTTTGTCCAATTCGTAGTGGCACTCGCCAGCACCGTATGATGCCTGCTTTTGACCATAGTACAGCCTGGATCCGTCCTCCTTGATCCGATCAGAGGGATACTTCTCTCTGAGGTTCGCTGGCGCCTTCAGCTGAAGAATCGTCCCCTGTCCCAAGGCACTTTTTTCCCCGAGGTTGCATAAACAGCACACCTTGCCCGGAAACTTCTCCGGAAAGTACGGAAGGTCGTCGCCCGCCGCCTTCTCGTCCATGTTAACAACAACAACGTTTGTACTCATTTCCATCTACTGTGTTTCATTAAAATAACAAAAAATTAAAGCCGCCGCTTATTTTTGTATACATTACTCTCGTCTGGTAAATAAATGTGGACGTGTGCAAGAGGCCCAAAATGTATCGAACACCACACAAAATGGTCAGAAACGGTCTGGTTCTCTTAATTGATTATGATTCATTTTTGATTTTAATTAACTTATTTTAGGTGAAAACAGCATTTTAAAATTTTTTTTTATGTTAAAAATTTTAATAATTTAAATATTCAAGCAATGTGTGATAGTATAAAAATATATATTATTTTTTATTGTTTTTGATATCGATAGCAGATATAATATTATATGACTCGAAATATCCCTTGTCATTTTACAGTTTAATTTACATTTTAAAATAAAAAAATTACGTTTTCCAAGGGTGCCCTACTATTTACCGAAATATTCTTTGTTTTGCTATTGCGATAGTCCAAGAACTATCGGGAGTACCAGCTCTAATTTATCGGCTGCGTTCCCACGAAATTCCAACTAACTGTATTTGCCTAGCGATTAGAACATGTAAATAAATGAGAAAAATATGGCTATTTATCGTCCCCGAGGAACTCTGGCCCGCGTCATCCACGCAAAGTTCCACAATGATAACTCTTTGGAAAACATAGACACCAGAAAGGTTTGCATCTGGTTTCTGTCCTTGTTAAATGCTTCACTTTCATGTGTTTTTGCATGCCTTTCAGTGGTATTCCCTGGCCCACGACCTGCCCCATCGCTTCCAGGCCAAGTTCGTGGCCCTCGAGCCGGATGCGACCACGGTAGGTTGGTTGGAGCGCGCCAAAGCCTTATCGGCGAACATTTGGACCCACTTGTGGCACGCCCTGGCCAGATCTATTCTCCAGTTCTTTATGACGCAGACGGACATCAATGGCTTCCTGAAAAGAGGCTCAATGTTTATCCTGTCGGAGGCGCAGTTCCATAAACTACTAGTGGCGGGGGGCTTCTCACCAGCACCAGTCGCTGAACCGGTGACGCTACTGGACATCGGTGCTGGCGATGGCGAAATCTCGCTGCGGGTTGCGAATACCGTTGCTGAATTGAGTGGCAGTGCCGGTCTCCGGGTGTTTGCCACGGAGGCCAGCTGGACCATGCGGGAGCGGCTGAAGAAGCTGAACTTCAACGTAATCAACGAGATTGGCGGGCTACAGAACGTAGAGTTGATTTTGTGCCTCAACGTGCTAGATCGATGCTTTGATTCGTTCAAGCTGCTGGAGGACATACACGTAGCCCTTGCTCCGAATGGCCGAGCCGTGGTAGCCTTAGTACTTCCATACATGCATTACGTCGAGACAAACACCTCGCACTTGCCTCTGCGCCCGCTTCTTGAAAGCACCGGGCGGCAGACGTCATTCGAAGAGGAGGCCAGCCGGTTCATGGAGCTACTGGAGAACTGCGGCTTTTGTGTAGAGTCGTGGACAAAGGCGCCGTATCTGTGCGAGGGAGATTTGCATCAATCGTTTTATTGGCTAATCGACTTAATCGTTGTCATCTCAAAGAAGACATTCTAGGTACGCGCGTTCCGATAGCTTCCACAAATCCAACACAATCTACCGAAAATATTGTAATCGTTTTCCTTCTAGCGATAATGTGGCTGCTGCATTGATAAACTGAGCATTTATAATTATTACTTATTAAGCGTAGGCTATGAATAGGTAAACAATTTATTCTTAAAGCATTACCAAAAATGTTTAAATTAAAGTGCGAGATTTCAAATGACGTTCGAAACTAAATATTATTCTCTCATAATACTGCGGAACTTGTTCTTACGTCTCCTGGAATCTTATTGGACTAAAACAAATACTATATCTTCTTTACACTCGTGAAGACAACCTCCAGGTAGTTGTTGGCATAGATGATCCTTTCATTGTGACAGTCAGAGAAATTGTACAGGGGTAATATTTCCCGATAAGGATTCTCTGTTATGTTGTAAACTCGTTCTATAGTTATATTGTAAATTGAGGCCATAGTGTGACAGGCAGTGAAGTCAGCCATAGCCTGAAACCTCGTTTGCGACGTATAACAAATGGGAACGCCGTAGGTCTGAAGAAGGGTTCTCAGACAACTCTGCCAATTGAACTCTGCTGCTCCTCTGTTCCTTTGTCCTGGCAATTGGTTGACTAGTTGCTCCGTTGCCGTTCCCATGTTGATAAAATCGGGTTCCAGCAAGAGGATTACTGTGGGATCTATCTTCGTAGTTTTCGAGAAAGTGGTAAAGGTCTCCGAAAAGTAATGTTTTACCACGGTCCGAAGTAGACCCCGAAAGCGAAAGATTTTTTTGGAGGATGACTCTCTAGGCAAAAGTTTAGGTCCAATGAAGTACAAATCCAAATTTTGGATGCTTTGGAACTGCAAAAAGAAGAATCTCAGGTGCATCTCCTGAAAGTACCGTAAGTGCTCTTCAGTAGCGGCCACGATGTAAACGATGACAGCGCTGTATTTATCTGAGATCAATGAAATACTCGTTAAAGCCAGACACGCGCTGGCGATTCCGCTGAAGGAGGAACAAGCTGCGATGTTCTGGGGATTATTATCAATCTTCAGGGTTGTGGCTTTGAAAAAGGCATCAATCAGGTGACTCTTTTTCATGTCAACGTACTGGTGGAAGTTTCTTAGGTTTAATGTACAGTCGAGTTGACGAAATGGACTAGAGATCAGGGCTAGAGTTCGGCACTCTTTCGGAGTGTGTTTTTTCGCGTCCTGGTGACAGTGGTCCTCGCAACAATAGGCCACTCCTGCGCAATCTTTGCAGACTTTTAGCACTGCTCCGGTTTTAAAGCACACCTCGCATATGGCTGGATTGCTAATAACTTGATGCTCCCGCGGAGTAAGAGGACGATGGAGCTTGACGCGCAGGACGAGCTTCAGCTGGGAGATGACCATCTGCAACTTCTCCGGGCTCGAAATCACGCCATGGTGCAGTAGCGGATGTTCAAGCTTTTGCGAGCTTAAAAGATCTCCCAGCACCCGACACAGGTCCACATGTTCCGGGCGATCCTCCAGAAGATGGGCCAAGCTGCAATACCTCTGCATTTTACAACCCTTGCATACAACTTCTGGTGTCAAAAATTCTTTTTCCAGCAGTTTCTTATTTTCCACCGATGTAGAGTTTTTGGCGGCAGATCGCAATGCTTGCAAAGCGTGAACCTTATTCTTGGCGCACACATAGCACTCCAAAGACAGTCCCAATGGACACCTAAAAGTTTTCATTTTGTTCGAATACAAAACTTTCTTGGAAAATTAAAGTTGCTGATAACCGAGCACTTTTGAAAATCAAGCTGATGATCTATGAGTGGGAAAGGGAAAGGAACAGAAGAAAGGATCGTGGCTAGATCTGGACAAATATCGATTACTCAAGACCAATTTTTAATGTTTTCAAAAACCGATTCCTATTGCAAAATTTGAAGAAGCTTTCTGTGATTTTGTTAAAAAAAAAAAAAATTTCAAGCTTTAGTACAATCGTTTCGCGCTCGAATTGTAAAAGTTTGCAATATTAAAAATTCTTGAAACTGTTTCAGACATATTATGGTTATTAAGTGTTATTATATTTTGTAAATATAAACATTAGTGATATCGATTTTACTTTGATATTTATCGGGGTTTGCTACTGGAAAGTGTCATCTCTATGTGTTAATTTTCATGGAATGTAAACACAAACTTTGAGAAACGTATAAAATGTCTGAAATTACTGCTGAGGAAAAGCCGAAAGGCAATCTGGACAAACCTAAGGTGAATCGGCGCAAGGAGAAGAAGGACAAAGCCAGCCGAGTCGTCAAGGTACTGTAATAAAGCTGCAAATATCGAGTGGATTTTCTAATGACAGTGCTCAACTTGCAGATCGTGATGCGGCACTTGCCGCCTACAATGACAGAAACGGAATTTCTGGACCAAGTTGGCCCGCTGCCCGATAATGACGCTTATTACTACTGCCCGGCGGATTGGTCTTTAGGCCAGGAGGCCACATGCCGCGCCTATATCGACATGTCGATGAAGGACATTAGCGAGGTGCTGCAGTTTCGTGACCGATTTGACGGTTACGTCTTCGTCGACAACAGAGGTGTTGAGTACGTGGCGATTGTGGAGTACGCACCGTTTCAGAGCTTCCTCAAGAACAGAGCCCGGAACGATGAGGGTAAGGTTAACACAATCGAGAGCGAATCCCACTACCAGGAGTTCATTCAGCGGCTGGCCGACGAACGGGAGGAGGCAAGTCGGTTGGGGGATGTGAAAATTGACTTCAACTTCGAACGCCGTGGAGATGAAAAGGTCAAATCCACGCCCCTCCTGCAGTACTTGGCCAACAAGAAGGAAAAGCGCCGGGAGGAGGCACGTAAGCGTAATGAGGAAAAGCGCAAGCAGCGCGAGGAGCAAAAGCAACTTCGCCTGGTGGAGCAGGTGGAAGGCAGCAAGACGAAGGAGGGTGGGGGCGGTGATAACAAGAAGCCGGCCGCCAAGAAGGACGGCAAAGATGGTAAGGATATCTCTGCTGCAGCAACACAAGGCAACGAAGCGGCCAAGTCGTCGCGCTCCAAACGCCGCACGGAGCGCGATCAACGGCGCCGTGAGGAGCACGAGCAGCGCAAGCTGGCCAAGCAGAATAAAAAGAAACCAGAAGGCAAGCCGGACAAAGAAAAACCCTTCGGCGGCAAGGACAAGAGCGCCAAGCAGCAGTCCAAGGACAAAGACATTGTTATTCTGAAAAAAGAAAACAAGGCCGAGCCAAAAGATTGCACCGATTCAGGACCCACTACTTCAAAGGCTGAGAATATTGATCCAGACTCCAAGAAAAGTACTGACGTACCAAAGACTGTCAAGAAATTTATACAATCCGCTTGCGGTACTGCTAACAAAAACAGTTCCGGGGGGGTGCCAGGTGGCAGCTCCCAGGAAACAAATGCCGAGGATGCCATCAAGGCGGCGCAGCTCCGAGCATCCGAGGAGAGGCGTATTCGCAACAAGGTTGGTTTCGGTTCACGTCGAATATCTAACTGAAAATCTAATGAAACTCATGTGTATTTGTGATAGGACCGCCCTTCGCTCGCCATTTATCAGCCAAAGGCGCGCATCCCGCGCATTGGATCCGAGGAGTTGTCCCAAAACGCTGGCAAAGAGGGCTCGGATGGCGAGGCTTCTGTGGTGGATGAGAAATCATCCAAGAAAAGCAAGCGTTCTGGCCGGCGCAATAACAAATCAAAGCCTCAGGAGGAGAACAAGAAAGGCCAGCTTGAAGCTCGTCGCATCTCAAAGTCCTCAGAAAGCAGCAACAGTGCCAACTCGGTCGGCATGGTCAAATAGCGAAAACATGATTTTATTGTTTAATAAACCATCCATCAATAGAACTCATCCTCCATTTCCATCTGTGTGGACGTCTTTTGGTTGTTCTTGACCTGATCCTGTGACTGATACATATGCGCCACTTGATTGGCATCCGTGGCGTTCTCGCTGTTCTTGTCGTCGCGAATTCGAATGAATCGTGGGAATCGCAGCGAGATGCCACGTTCGCCGTCTACAATTCCGATAGCTGCTCTGTGTACGGGGCTGAGCGAGAGGTCGGCGCACTTGATTTCCCAAACCTGAACCGGCTCAAACCAGTGATCCGGCTCCAGGCTAGAGTCATATCTGTAGTACGATTTGGCGCTGCTAACGACATGCTTGCCCAAGAACTCGGAGTGCATTTGCAGATCCTCATCGGTAAAGCCTGAAACGGACAGAAGTAGTTTCATTATCGTTTATGGGAGGCCATATGGACAAGTACCTGTTCCAATCTTGCATATACTCTGGTATTCCTCGTTCTCTGTATCGTAGCAGGCAAGCAAGAATCCTCCGTATGTTCCTGTTCTTCGGCCCTTGCCTTTGTAGCCTCCAATGACAACCAAGTCCAGAGAGTCGCCAACATTGGAGATGTAATCTTTTTTCAGCTTTAGCCAATTACGCGATCTCTTAGCTATCTCGTAGGTCGCCTCCTCATCCAATGTCTTCACCATTAAACCCTCGCAGTTGCCTTAATTATAATACATTTTAAATTTAAAATAACTTGGAGACAAGAGCTGGGACTTACCTTTGACGGACTCCTCTAGAAACTGCTGCACTTCGTCTATGTCATTAGTGTCCAGAGCTGTAGCGAATTTCCACTCTCCCTCGACTTCCTGGAAGTGTTCCAGCAGCAGCTTGCGGCGCTCTGACAGATTCTTAGTCACCAAAGCTTTGCCATTTATGTACAGGAGATCGAAGATATATACGCAGACCTGAACCTTGATCTCCTCAATGTCGACATTCTTTCGCTTGCGCGTGCTAAGAACTTGGAATGGCAGAATCTGCTTCCGCTCCACGTCCCAGGCCACGATTTCGCTGTCTATGATATAGGACTCCACCTCGCCCTTGAGGAATCCCTTGCTCCTGGCAATCAGATCCGGATACTTTGCGGTGTTGTTTTCCGAGTTACGCGAGAAAATGCTAATTTCACCCTTCTCGTTGCGGTGGATCTGGGCACGTTCGCCGTCGTATTTCCATTCGCAGGTGATGTGCATTCCGCCGAATCTCTCGAACACCTCATGGACACCCTTGGTGGGCTGGGCGAGCATAGGCCGCAGCGGCATGCCCGGATGCATGGGGCAGCGTTCCTGCAGCTCCTTGATGTCGTACTCGAGTATGGCTGGGATGATTATATCGTAATTGGGACATTGACTGTAAGCAGTTTTCAGCAGCAAAGCGGTCTCAGCAATTTCATCCTTGTAGACATCCGGCACCTTACTGGCCTTACAATCGTCGATGTGGTTCTTCTTTACCAAAGCAATCGCCAGGGCGGTGAGTAGACTCTGCTCGGCAATGCCAATCCTCAGTTTGCCGATCAACGAGCGGATGAAAAAACGCGCCTCCGACGACCGACAGGCCACAAACATGTTATAGACGAGATCCATTTTCGACTGTCCGGATATCTTGGCAATGTCCCGCAGCTTCTTGAACACATCTCGCACGTTCAACGGCGCCGGCTGAAACATCATGCGCTGTGAAACGCGCGACTGCTCGGCAACAATTCCCAGATCGCCGATTAGATGAGTCTGCGATTTAATGTGCGCCAAATTACGACCCGTGGCCTTGCAGATGGCTTTCATCAGCGTGGTCTCGGCCACGCCTAGCTCAAGACCCTCGTACGCGGGGGCCAGCTGGTTAATGCTGAGGTAAACACTGGGCAGCAGATCACTAGGGCTGACCAACATCACCGAACAGAAAAAGTTGCTCAGCGTGTCAATCATCTTGAGACGGCCTTTCGTCTCCTCGATGACCTGAAATGTGCGGGCCAGCGCCAAATAGGGAGTTCTGCAAAGGAAGATTTTGGGATAATGAATTAGATTCCTCTGCCAGAATCGGTCTACCACTACTTACACCTTTTTGTCCTGCCAGTAGGCGTCTTTTAGCGGATGATAAGAGTCCGTAGATGGGTCGTAGTTCTCCACATCTTCTTTGATATCCTTCGAGGTAGAGTTTAGACCTATGGTCGTGACCTTCCTGTCTGTTGGAGCCTCCAATTCCTTCTTGATACTCTTCGAAACATTTGTCTTCTGCTCTGGAGATACTGACATCCGTTCCTCCTTGGGCTTGACTTCTGGGGAACCTTCTTCTGTTTTAATGGTGGGCTCATCGGCCAACTCATCTTTCTTATCGATCCTAGGCGTTTAGTTAAAGTTTTCGCATTACAAAAATGACAGTGCAAGTAATTACAAACATAAGCTTACTTCGGTACTTTTTTTGGCGGCGAGGGGCTGTCTGTGGCATCAGACTTCTTCTTAAAGAAGGATCTGAAATAAAACCCATTATATTGATGATCACGGGACAATGTAAATATGCATATTTACGTTATAGACTTTTGCATTTTGAAGAAGTTTATAAACAAATATAAATCGCGTTGCTATTTATTCCCGCCAGTTTGCGATTAGTGTGCCCTAATTCGATAGGCATAATTCCAGTCCGAGAAACTGTAAATTATAGGAAAACTATCGACATTTAAATTTAACTGAAAAATGACTGAATCCACTAAAAAGAGCAATTATACTCTTTAATGGCAATTAATTAGTTCCAAATTGTATTCAGCTGAAAATCCCGTAGATCGAAAAACATGGTCTTGCACCTGCACCCAAAATGCAGACCGGTGGAAACAGCGTGCAATCGAGCATCAAGCTATCGATACTCAGGGAAAAAAATTGCGTATGTGCATATTATATATATACGTAAGGGATTGTTGAATTACAAATAATTGCAATAGAGCTTGATAATTACCGTAGCGATTCGAATACGATTACGATGGCCGACGAAAGCATTACCCGGATGAACCTATCAGCCATCAAGAAGATAGATCCCTACGCCAAGGAGATCGTGGACTCGTCCTCGCACGTCGCCTTCTACACCTTTAACTCGGCGCAGAACGAATGGGAGAAGACAGACGTGGAGGGTGCCTTCTTCATATATCACCGCAACGCGGAGCCGTTTCACAGCATCTTTATCAACAACCGGCTAAACACGACCTCCTTCGTGGAGCCCATCACCGGCAGTATGGAGCTGCAATCGCAGCCCCCCTTCCTGCTGTACCGCAACGAGCGTTCGCGGATCCGCGGCTTCTGGTTTTACAACAGCGAGGAGTGTGATCGCATTAGCAGCCTGGTGAACGGCCTGCTGAAAAACAGGGATAGGGGGAACACCAACGGCCAGGTGCCGCGCACCGCCCCGACGATCACGAACCCTAAGCCGGACAATGCGAGCATATTCAATATGCTGAGCAAGGCACAAAAGGAGTACAACGCACAGGTGAGCGGACAGCCGAAAACGCCGTCAGAGAACGTGACGGCCGGCAACGTACTCAAATTCTTCGAGTCGGCAAAGCAGGCCACAGTGGAGTCGCAGTTCCATCGCGTCCAGCCTCTGTCCGTAGACCAGCTGGAGAAGCAGCAGCGGGCGGCCACGCCGGGTGAGGACATGAACCTGATTCACTCGGCCGGTGGCGGCGGCGGGAGTGGCGACAGAGAGGCCGGCGGCGATCTAACGCGCACCTCCGAGAGCCGAATATCGCCCTTCCAGAAGGTCCAGCAGGCGAACGCTCCGCCTCTGTCGCTTCTCAGTGAGCTGAAGATCGGCCAGAGCTTCGTTGCCCAATCGAGTGCCCCATCGTCGTCGGCCCTGATGGCCAACGATGATGCTGGCAAGTGCCTGCGGCGACTGTTGGCTGGCGACAACATGCCGGCCCTCATGCCGCCCACCATGTTCGATGCCCCCAATGGCAATCCGGAGCAGCAGCCGCATCGTGTGCAGCAGCCCCTGAACTCGACCCAGTTCGTGCAGGCCTTCACATACCTAATACAGAATGACAAGGAGTTTGTCAACAAGTTGCACAAGGCCTATCTTAACGGCTGTTCCTCCTCTAGCCTGCTGCTGGACTCGAGTCCCACATATCAATAAACAGATGATATATTCTTAAAACTTCCGAAATTCAGCCGATCGTTTCCTTTTCTTGATTTTGTGCGCCGCCGAGCAAAGTTATTTCATTAAATGTCAAACACCCGAGGGCGGAAAAACAGTTGTAGATTTGTAATCCATAAGATTCTTGTTCGGGTCTCTAAAGCCACAGTTTGTGAAGGTTAACTTATAGTCGGTGGTTCGTGTGAAGTATACGTATTTATTTACAAAATGGATTACCAAGCCGGAAGGGCCATAAAAAGAGAGATAGTTGAATGGCAAACAGAATTCAATAAACATAATTTTAGTAACAATAAATATATCAACAACGTTTTTATTTAAAATAGGACGACTTTCAGCTTGGAAAGCAGATAGTACAGACAACAGCATAGGCACAAGTTCACGTCGCTGTGACTGAGACCCGCTGAACCCGCCGAGGTCCCCACAGCCGTCAGGTTCTTCGCATAGCCATCGAAGGATACGACGCACTGATAGGCATCGGGATCATCGTCTGTATCGTAGACGGCCACCACAACGGTGGCATTGAAGTAACCGTCTTCGTCCTCCTGCACACGGGGCTCCCTCTTGACCACGTCTTCATCGCTGGATCTGTAGAAAGCATATATGTATAAACTAAGAAAATATTCGGTATGTAAGCTGCTGATAAGTCCTTACTGGATGGTAATGGTGGGCCTGGGGTACACGTTTGTCACTATGCACTCCAGCTGCGTTTCGTTGTGGATCTTGTTGTGGTGTAGATTCAGCGTGTAGTTGCGCACATCGACAACCTGCACCCGCTGGTGACTAGTAAAGGACTGGGTGTTAGTGTGGACCACGCACTTGTAGTCCCCCGTAGTTTCTATCGTGGGATTGATGAGGGCCAATGAGCTGTATTGCTTGTTCGGATCCGTGGAGCTCTCATAGGAACTGTCCACATCGTTCTTAAACTCTGGCTGTAATATATAAAGACAATTGGTTTTATTTCATATTTTTCAATCGTTTAATAGGCATACTTACGATCGGTGCTGGTGCCTTCCCCAGTATCCACTGGTATATGGTTTTGTCGTCTCTAAACCACTTCACTGTGAGAAACGTTGGCTTGTCTGCGATCTCGTAATCACAGTCCAAAATAGTTGGCTCCATTTCCTCGTTTTGAAGAACAATAATCTTGGCGTCAGACTCATCTCTGCTGGGATAGCCTAGTGCTTCTGAAAATGTTAAATTTGTATTAGGCTTTAAAGTGGATACGTATTTAAAGTAGGAAAAACAACTTAAAGTTGTTTAAAATTATATACTATATTAATAATTCTTGATTTTGTAAGTTGTTAAAGATTTTATTTACTCAAGACTTTGCTAATTTTGAAACAAGACGTTTGGCATTGTTTGGAGCGCTATGTTTGGTATATATGCCAATCCAAAACACATTTATCACCGTCTGTATACAAAGATATATATCTGCCGTTGGCAAAAAAGCTTATACGTTTACGAAAAGCAAAAATTCGAATGAACAGATGCCCGTCGTTTCGTTTAAAAATAGATACCAATAACAAACAAAAAGGAAAGAAAATGTTAACATTTTTCATTTGGTAGTTTGTCATGTGTGCCAAATTTTTCCACGTAAAACCCGACTGCTGTCTCGGGTTTTATCAATTTTTAATAATTCCAGACGCAGGCACAAAATCGAAAATATATTTCAAAATCAGCGCTTTATTTAAAGTCGTGAATTTATATTCACGAAGCTTTCGGTTCTTATATCCTTTTATTTGTATTACTTTGAACACTGTCCTTGTATTATTATATTTGAATTCCAGCCAACTATTTCAATCACATTTTAAGCGGAGATCCTGTCAGATATTTTATTAAAAAAAGAATATTCATACGAATATGAGTATGGATATCCATTGCTATCGCCGTAACCACTTGTTTACATTCCGAAAAATGTGCGTTTTGTTTCACTCAAAACTCTAGGTATACACATGTATTTATAGATATCCGATTTGTCATTATTCTTCTCAAGGTTTGTACGATGTACATTCGCCTATATGCACGCTTTTTGCCCGATGAAATGATTTCATTTCTTAATTTAAAAATAGTTCTCCGCCGAATGCTAAATCGTATTTACAACGCCGCGAAAAATTCGCACACCTCTCTGGAATAATCCAAGTGCAAGAATGACAATCAGTAGGGGATCCATAACGGTCTATCGACTACACTTCCTCATATATACCACACCGCGGCAGGCAGACACTTTCACAGGCGACACAACAGACTTATCCAACTTAACCGTCCGCTCAGCATGATATGGTAGAAACAACTGAATGGCCACCACCGCCACCGGGAGCTCCGAGAGCCGAAAGCCAAGAGCCAAGAGACCAGAGCCAACCCACCCAGCGTAACCATACATATTCGACGAGATAATGCCGGTATTTCCTCTCTTATTCTTTGGCCGATCGTGTGGCACACGATCCGAATCCCAAACCGTACCGAACCCCCTAGCATTGTAGCCCGTGCCACTTGTGCCTTATTACTGTGTGGACACATGCGCCCAAGGAGATCGCAGCTGAGCAGCTGCCTCAGTTAATGCACGTGTGCCTGTGTGTGGGGGTTGGAAAAGTTCGTTACTTTCCGCTTCGTTACTCTCCGCTGACTTCTAGCCACCGTTGACTATTTCGAAAAACCAGTTGGCTGCTTGGCTTACACCTCCTACAACTATTATTATTTTTGAGACCCTGTTTGACCGTTGCAGGACATGCCATTGCATAGGGGTGTTGAACCTCAGGGCTCTTAAGAAATTCCTATCCTTGGAAAAGTTTTTTTACTCCTATTTTTGGTGACGAGGATGTAACGTAGAAAATTCAACAAAACATATTACTTCCATAGTGACAATATTTTTCTAAATTTCTCAAAACGAAGGAAACTAAAGTGGTGGTTTTATTTGAATTCAATATATGGTTTTTGAATACAATATTGTTTTTTGAATAAAAATAAGAGCAGAGATCAGAGGTAACTATAAATCGTAATAAAACCTTGATATCAATATTATATTTATATTATCTGAACCGCAACCAACAAATTTGAAAATATAGAACTGAGTTGATGACTGATTTCTACGATTATACATTTTAAATAATTTATATTGTAATTTTGTTCAATAAAAATTTATCAGTTATGAAGCTTATTGCTAGTTTTTCAAGGTACAAATTAAATTGGTCGAAACGAGACTTTCTTGGAGAATCTGAAAAGTCTCCTACTGAATAGTTAGCTACAACAGAATTTATAATAACTTTAATTATAGCTAAAGCTTACCTAGTTTTAAGACCATGGGATCAGAAGACTCAAGTTAAGATATTTTTTAATATTTTGTATGGATAATTATCTTAATCAAGCGTTGACAAATCTAGTTTTAAAATATTATATAATTGTGTTCTTTAAACCGTTTTTTATCGCTTATTGGCAGGGGTATTAATAATTCATTTAATTTAATAAATGTCCAAGGGGATATTTTTTATAACGGCCTTGTAAATTTATACATATTTTCCTTTCAGTAAATTTAAATCTTAAATTTAAACTAAGCGTACCTGTGTCTTCTTTGGGCTTATCAAGACTTTGTTAGATCTGCATAACCTTTGTTAAATATGTTTAGTGCACACATGTATCATAAAAGTGGATTTTTTTCTAAAGGCAGGGATGTGTACTCGTTCCAACTCGCTGGTTAACAAAAGAAAAGCGCCTTCACTCTACCATGCAACGACTGTATGTGTAAATAAAACACACTAAGAGTATTTATATGCTCCGTATTTAACCCTTTATTCCGAGCTGTAAAAAAATACCTGTGTATTCACACATACGATACCATTTTCACCTTCAGTCTATTGCAAACAAAACAATTGCCAGTCTTATGTTTAAATAGAGTATTTTAATCTTGACCTGCTCTCACTGGCTTAACCTATATTTATATAGAAAAATATATACAAATATATTTTAATATCCTTCTTTTCCCATTTGAAAAACTCAGTTAGGAATAAATTATTTATTATTTATTTAATTTATTAGTTTGTACATTATTAACTTAAATATAGCTGCAACCATAGCAGCTGTACATATGGTCTGCGTATAATTTTATATTTTTCAGGATTTTACCATTTATTTACATTTTAAGTATTTGATGGTAACATAATTTAAAACTTAAAATCTTAAAAATAAGCTTTATTTAAGATTTTCCACTTAATCATTTGCATGATGATCAAACTTAGCTTAATTTCAGCCATTACTGTGTAAATAAATGCTTTTAACTAATCTAGGAAACATAATTTTACTAATCGAAATTACCTATTAAATTGACTAACACTAAGATTTACTTACGAGAAAGAGACTTCATTATTTTGCATTCCCAAGAACGCGATTCCATCTTTTTATATGAGCACAATTTAGTAGGGTGTCCCTTTTTTTTGTAAGCAAACCTTACGCTGTAACTTGTCAAATCAAAATAATCCCAAATCAAAAGAATTACTTAATCAGCGTAGGCAAATAATTGTTAGCGAAGGGAGGGGCGCTATCCTTTTAACCGCTTATTCACAGCATTGTTTGTTTCAATCAGCGTAATAACATGAGCAAGACAATATAGTAAGGTGTCTTTTATTCATTGTGTTAGGTACAACACCATTTGTTTTACAAAATTGGCTCATGTCTCCCAGTGCGACAGTAGACCACTGAATACCCTTTATTTTTTACAACAAAAAAACGCTGTAATGAAATTAAATTACCTCACTTTTTCATTTGTTCATTACAAATACATTATGTTTTATTGTTATTTGATTATGACTTTATTTTTATTTATGATTTTAATAGCTAATGCTGTTTATTGTATAAAAGCTACCGTAAAAGAACATTTGCGCTTCGCTGTGAGGATAAAGCGCTAATTTAATCTCCTGAATGTTGCTTTTTGAGGCCTGCGAAAATTGTTGCACCTGAAAAAAACAGCTCCTAATTGTAATTTTAGAAAAAACTGTTTTTATAAGCTAAGAATTCTTTACGACTTGATAATTATTAAGCTATACCACACAGATCTATTGTTAGTTCTATAAACTATGAAATGTATACATTTTAAGATAGATATTACACATTTTGAAAAGCAAAATACATACAATATTTGGGAAAAGCTTCAGTTTTAATCGCAGTGCATGGCACGCGTCGGAACATCCAATTTCCACCCTTATGTCGAGTGGCGGTCGTTAGGAACGCCCCCAAACGCGGAAACGAATGAAATTTTCCGTCCCTTTCTCCGGGAGACAAGTGCAGCATCCTTTTTCGTCCAAAGGCTGTGGCTCTGTAGTTGATACAATCGTAATCGAAGCTTATTTATTCAAGGGCAGTTAAAAATTGTGTATATTTTCCGCGCGACTATAACTATGTGTTTTATCGGGAAATGACTAATTCTACACTTATTAAAAGAAAGTAAAATCTGACAAGTGCCGCAATTGCAATGGAATTTTCATTCATCAACAAGGCGAACTTCGACAAGGATTGTAGTATATACAACGCTAACTCGGAGTTTTATCATAATAATAATGCGAGTGGCGGACTCTCGTCTGTGACAAATCACATGAATCACTATAATTTAATGATTGACTCATCCAACTACAAGCTATGTGCCAACGAGACTGCGATGAGGGGTTCTCTGAACCAGGAATCGAGCTTACTATTTTCCAAGATAACTACAGTTTCCGAATTTTATCCTGGGACTCACAACATCGCGTCCTATAACTCGGGTAGGATGTATACACTTGTCTTTGCCCAAAATTAATTAACAAACAATTGCCTAAACTTCATTACTATTTCACTATATTTTAAATTGTGATGCCCATCTTAGATTTTCATTTGAAGTCGTTCGGAGATGACGGCTTGAGCTTGACAGATAAATCAAAACAGAGGCGGATTCGAACTACCTTTACATCGAACCAACTGAACGAGCTGGAGAAGATCTTTTTAGAGACCCACTATCCAGATATTTACACAAGAGAGGAAATCGCATCCAAATTGCACTTGACAGAAGCTCGTGTTCAGGTAAGTTCTCTAAACTATGTATTGGAAATCCTTGAACACTAATTATTTGTGTTGAAATTATAAGAAATTCTCGACTTTAAAATTTTGCGAAATATTTGTACGTACAAATTCCTGGGATAATCAAATACAGAATTCCCTGAATTTCCCACATCTTTAGTTAAGGAATAAATTAAAGAACGAATCCTTTTTCTTTTAGGTGTGGTTCCAAAACCGAAGAGCCAAGTTCCGCAAGCAGGAGCGACATGCCATCTACATAATGAAAGACAAGTCCATCAAAATGGACAACCGTAAGAGTTCCGTATCCGGCTCAAAGTATTTAAGTCCAACATCGGTAGTTAAGGGTTCCCAGAATGCCCGTCAAATGAAATGCTTGTACGATCAAATATAGACAACCCATAATATCGATGTAAATATTAGTATACATTTTGATGAATACAATTATTTTGATATTATTTTTACTATCTATTTTGGAGCGAATTTGCGTTAAATAAATAAGATCTGTGTACCATTACTGAGGCTTTCACTTGGGAACCAAAACAAAACTTATAAAAAGTTCCAGGATATCAAATGTACTTACGAAGGCTCAGCTGGTTGAACCTGCGTGGGAAACCGAGAGCTCTTTTATGGGGTGGCAAAGTCGGAAAAGTCAGCTTAAGTACCGGATTTCACGCCACTCAAGTGGGAATTGTTCACATTTTATCGGAGGGGAGAAATTGAAAGATAAAAGAGCATGTCCTCCCATCCCCCTTCTAAATTGGACTAATGGAATTGCAATGGCTCTGTGGGTATTACTGGTACAAAAATTAATCAATTTTTATCAACAGGACACTGGGTAAGTCCATATCCCTGATATTTATTAAAGGATCAGAGTCAAGAAAATAATGCACGATCATAATTTTTTTGAATAGATTGCAGAAAAAGATTTGAGGATCAAACTGTGAACCTTTGGTGAGTGTCCTGGAAACCATATTTTATTGTAGCATCTTCTTGCGAATAGTAATAGTCACCAAATTTTGATAGTCCGCTAATCCAGTGAGTATCAATTATCATATAAATCTCAAAGTCTTAATTTATTTAAAAAAATATATCAGATTTTTTATGCCTTACTCTTGGAAGCTGTAGAAGTTATAGTTCCAATCATATCACATTTAAATATACAAGCATTTAAATCATTTAAATTAAAAAGACAGAGTTTTCACATATTAAGTAGTATTTAATACTGTTTTAATTTCGTAAATTTTAATGATGTAACCCCTTAAAAATTGTTCAATTTTATTTTCTGCCAAAAAAAGCTGGATAAACTCGGCTGTCGACGATGACCAAGAATATATATGGTTATGGGGAAATGACTCCTCCACTGGGTGTTAAACTTTTGACTAATTATAATACCCAGCAAGGGTATTAAAATATATATCCTTTTGTATTTTCAAATGAATGAAAAATAAATATGGCATCTTTGTTTTATTATAAATACTTATTATTATTCATTTATTTATTTACGATTGTACATTTTAGCTCCCTAGCAGTACCCCTTTGAGGAAACAAAATGTACAGCTTTTTTCTGAATTACAAATTATTTTTTCTCAGTAGCTGATTCTAGCAGATATTATTCGCGGATTTTAAAAGATTTAACAAATATTGAAGCATGTGTTAATATGTTAATTCAAAATACCAAATCTTATTTTAGCGCCTGTAATAAAAAGATAATTTAATTGGAAAACCCAAATTGATTTGCTTATATAAGAGCTATTTTGCCTTACAGGCTCCTGCTGCTCCTTCGCCTGTGTCGTATAAGTTTCCTCCTTTCCTGTCCTTATTTAAGCTCTGCGGTTTCAACTTATACCGAAAATGGAGTGTGAACACTCTACAACACGCCTCTGCTCTAGTGGAAAGAGTTCAATTTCGAAGATTCATATATATCGATAACACAGCTGGTCGCTCAAACATACATATATCGGAAAAAGAAGAGGAAAACTAAGGGAAAGCAAGTTATAACATTTCATGAATTAAAACAAACACCAGCTGGCCATGTTGCGATCAAGGATTTCCTGCGCATTCCCGCCCAGACGGTGGATGTCATACTTTTCACCGGAATTCAGCAAGTTGGCTAACGAAGGGCCGGCAAAGTTCTCGGCAACCAACAGTCATGCGGTAACGAATATAGACCTAAACTTGTTCGTCAATCCGGATAATCGGTCGATGGATCTGGTGGATCGCCTGCAAAAACTAAGGTACCTATAAAAATGTTAGCTGGGACCAAAACTAATACAGATATCCCTTGCAGGAAACTAAAGGAGGCCAGTCTGGTTCCCCTCTTGCCGAGTGTTCTGGTCAAGCAACTGCTAGACTCGACAAATCCCCACGAGGCGATATCGGTGCTGCGCAATCCCACTCAATACGGCCTATTTCTTGATCAGTTTTCCGGCTGTTTTCTGATGGACGTTCTGCTTCACACGGGACACGCCGTAGAAGCTGCTCAGGTGGCCGCTCTTGTCGTGGAAAGGGGCTTATGCAACAACGAGCTGGTTGAGGCGCTGGCACTCCAGTCGTTCCACGCCTTTGCCAAGGACTTCAAGCCCTTTGAGCCCTCCCAGCCTCCTCAGCCACCCCCCAAGGCCTCCGATGTGGAAAAAGTCCGTGTAAAATTCCTTCGCAATTATCCTGAAGATGTCAGTGAAAGCACTGAGGAAAAGAAACTGGGGCGAGCCATGATCCGATTGGCGACAGCCGGAGAAGGGTCTCTTAAAGAGCTCAAGCAAAACATTGCCCTGATTGGCTACGTACTCACTGGACAACTCACTGAAGCCTCCAGCTTCCTGGCCAAGAACAGCGCGGCGCTGCATCAGGAAACCCTAGCGATTACCAAAAGTGTGGCTGAAAGCCTTAAGCTGGAGGGTTCCGAAGAGTTGATTAAGTCCCTGCAAGAAGAAGCCGAAAAGAGCGTGAAATCTAACGCCATCAAAGAACTGATAGAAGGCTGCATCAAGAGGAGCTCCAAGCAGTTTGAGCCCAAGCTGCTGGCTGAATATGAAGAGAGCTACAAGGTCTGGGCTAAAAAGTTCGACGATGCTGTGAAATACCAATTGGAGACCCAGAGTCTAGAGCAGCGTAAGGAGAGCATCAAGAAGACGCTCAGTGAGCTGGAAACAAAGCGTCAGAACTTGTGGTACTTCGAGAACAAGGACGACATCGACATTCAGATCTTCAAGAAGAAGGTATACTATCCGAAGCGCTGGTTTGGCAAGAAAAAGAAGCCCAAGGCAGTGGACACCTTCTATGTGCCGCCCACCATCACGCACCACCACAACGCCTGAGACCCCTGACCAAACAAGTTAGATCCAATTGTTTTTAAGCTTTAATTAAACTACTGGAGAGTTAATCCAAATTCAAATGTTGTTTCTTTTCTCGAACGTTAAATTGTTTAAAATTACCATAACGTAACATTGAGGGTCACAGTTATATTCATTCCATCTCTCAGTTTACAACATTTTTTTTATAATTTTTTCATCTTTTCTTTGGAGTTTTCCATAAATTTTTGAAATTTCTTAAAAGCTAATCGTCTGTCATTTGTGCATGGCCGGGGGCAGAGCAGTTTTTAAAACCCGCTGCCCTGGTGCTGAAGGGGATAGATTAATGGGCGACGGCATGTCGTGCCTCTTATCCTGTATGGTTAGTGGCAAGAACTGCTGCTGCTTCTTTTTCCTGTTCATATTAATGGGATGGGTGTTGTCGTTCTTGCCGAACAGAATGGTCAGGTGGACAGTACAGAAGATTCCCAGGCTCTGTGATAGGCGAGAGAGCGAATTTGGGATCAGTTATTCGCAGGTGCGTAGTGCAATCTTACCTGAATAATGGCTATAATGGCAGCTCCGAACGCGGTGATCAGTAAGCGGCTCTTTATTTGCTCCGATACGACAGCCAGGCAACCGCGCTTGTAGTGCGTATCACAAGCCGACTCGTAGGCATGCTCGGGACGGGAGCAGCAGGACCAGGGAAGCGAAAGTCGGCGGTAATCGAGAGGTCCGTCCACACCGCAGCATTGTAGCTTGAATGAATTTAGAAGGAGGAGGAATGTTATCAAAATAAAAGGTATGTTTACAATTGTATATAATATAATTTTAAGATTGTCCGTTGTTCGATAAACAAAAAATTTGAATATCGGAATATATTCAACTTTGAAATATTTATATTAAGCGTGACTCGAAACAAATTATTAAACTACTCGTTAAATAACTAATCTCAATTGCAACGATTATTTTTAAATGATAACTTAAAATTTTTAAAAACTCTTAGTTAAAATACACGTTAAACCAACTCCGTTTTTTAAACAGTTTTTTTGCGATTTTTTCAACAACTTTTGACAAATTTCCATTACATTATAATTTTTAACACTTATTTAAAGTACTTTACGTATAACTCGTAAGTGGTACTTTAAATAAGTCTAAGATGTTTAATCACGAATTGACAGAAAATACTTCGATATCCTATGAAAATTACAAGTTATTTTTCAAATTAAAATTAATTTACATTGAGCTCATAGTTACAGCTAATATTTATACTGCTTTTCCATTTCTGCTTACAATTTCTTTGATGAAGTGGGTTGCAAAATTTTGTATCATAATATAGAATAATTTTATTATTATTCTTGAGAAAAGGCTCACCTGCGATTGCATCCGATTCCACAAATGTAAATTGTCGACCTTGGTGCGAGAAAACTTATCCAAGAACTCGACAAAGGAGTCGTCGATGAAGATCTCTACGGATGTGGGCAGATTCTCGCGCATGGCCAGCGACCAGCCGCAGATGATGAATTGAACACATATGCAGGCCACCAGCAAGGCTGCGAACTGCGGAGAACCAACCGAATATATGTTGTCAATTATGGAAGGAGTTCACTCCACTCCCAGTCCCAGTCCCAATCCATTTACCATTCCCAGGAGGCAGCGCTTGCGCTGGTTGGTGGCCTGACAGCCCATCCAGCAGAGGATGAAGGTGACGGGTCCCAGGCAAAGGAGGATCGCTGCTGGGGCCCAAAGTTTGTTCTGCACGATGCCATAGTAGACCGAGTGTCCCCAGAGCAGCGATGTGCCCAGGAATATCTGTGCAGCTCCGGTCAGCTGAAAGAGGTGAAAAAGTTAATCACAGCTCGCTTTCGTTTTCGGGTGCGGGAGGCCTTGGCCGCTATCACAGGCCCTCCCTGTTCGGTGTCCTTGGCGAGGCTTTAACTGCACTGTGTGTATTCGGGATGCTGCCACTATGTACACTACATACATCACAAACAGTACATGTACATATGTAAATATGTACGTCTACTCCCTTTTGACGTCACGCAAAGCCTGATGTGCACGCATGTGTGTATGTGCATGTAAGTGGGCTCAATTGTACATGCTTAGGCGCAGCTTTTAAGTAGCTCAAGGTCACTTGAAGTCGCAGCTGAGGCACGGAGCGTGAGCCAGCTTCGCGTTTACACAAAGTCGTACATAAAAGGATGCGCCATTCTACATGGTAATCATGTACATCATTCAAACATACATACATACATATGTATAAATAAGTGCAAGCTAAAATATGTAAATATGTATGTAAAACAACATTTGTAAGAAATGTATCAATAAAGTTGTCTACATCACTTGACGTATGGATTGATTTGACATACTTTTAGCATTTAGTGTATGAATAAATTAAAGCGAAACATAGAATGATAAATGAATGGAAAGGATTTCTTTCATTAAATGCATTCTTTACCAGGCCAAAATGCAAATTACTTGGCAACACTCGTACGCACACACACATGCCCGCATACTTGTCGCAATGGCGACGATTGCCTTTACGAATTTACCTTATGTAATTTGACAAGTAATTATGCCCTCGTTGGGCGAGTGCAATGCAAGTAGAAAAATGTGCCAACTTACCGCCAGGAGAAACACATAACTGTAAACCAAATATTTAAAACATTTAATTTTCTTTGGCAGAGCCATGGTCATCCGTTGACCGTTATCCGCTATCCGCTGCTGCTATCCGTGGACCGCTATTCCGCTTTTATTCGCCTATCCCACTTCTTACAGTTGCAATCACTGAACTCCAATTAGCAATTGTCTTCGTGCATATGTTGTGGGGCTGTGCGCTGTGTGTATGTGTGCGCGTTATGTTGTGGCCTCTATTGTGATTTCGATTCGGAGTCGAGCTTGGCTGGAGTTTTTCCTCGAGTTCTCAGTTCGCAGTGTTCATCGCATCACTAAATGCCTCGTCGCTCCTGGATGCTGCTGCTTGCCTACTTGGCCGTCATAGTCGCGAGTTAGCGCTCCCGGAACCCGTTCCGATCCAATCCGATCCGACCTATCAGATGCAATTTTTAACTAAAAATAACAGTTAACGTTAACTCCAAGCAACTCGCAATCGTCCGCAGTCGAAAATACGCACTCGACGGTCTGACCAAATAGCTCCTTGTTTTGTTATACTTCAAACGACCAACAGTGCGAATATTATCTATAATTCAAGGTTGCCATACTTCCAACAGAAAAGCTTTCCTTACTGTTTTTTAACAACATGAAAGCTCTTCAAGATAACTTAGTTATCGACAGCAGAAGAACCAATCGGTCTTAAAGGGCCCATCCACAGGCGAGCATGTTGGCCGAGCATGTTGTGCTCGACGAAATTTTCATCGTTAGTGGTAATGCTCGCGTACAAATTTTGTGTTCGTCGAGCCGCTCGAACGAAATAGAAATCATTCTATCTTGCTTGTGTTCGCACAATGGATGGCAACGTTGGCGCGAACATCACTTGAAGCAAACGTTTGTAGCGACAACACATAGTAGCAGAGCTGAAAGGCGTTCGTTTGCGCTGATTGCGTCACGCATTTGTGTGTCCTGTCTTCGGCTGGCTCTACTAACTTCAACAGTTCTTCATATGTTCCACTGTCCATGCGAAGAAAGTTTTTTAAGTCCACAAGAGACGTATCTTCAAACTCCTTCAGTAAATTCGTGTGTGTGAATCTTTGCCTCTTCGCGTACCACTCTTTCATCCACATACTGTGCTTCCGTTTTTGCGCTTCCTCTTTCTTTTTTTTTCGATGCAAACATTAATTGCCAAAAGTGCAATTACAGTGGCGTTGTCGTTGTCCGTTGCCATATTTACTTCTCAAAGATTTCCCAGCAAATGATGTTTGCAAGCATGTTGGCGCTAGTTGGTAGCAAATTAAATTTTTGCTCGACGAGCGGCTCGGCCAACATGCTCGCCTGTGGATAGGCCCCTTTAGACTTTTAAATTATTTGAAGCTTTCGTTTGCTGGTATTTCTATTTTGGTCTGAAAAATACCAAGCTTTTTCTTTCGCAACTTTGGAAAACTACCAAAAATGTAACGAATTTTCTCAGCACAAAAAAGTTTGCAGAATTTGGAAACTACCAAATAACGGTCTTTAATATATATTATGTATAATTTAAGAACAAGAACTTACCATTTAACGGTCTTTAATTTTCCTATGTATAATTTAGGAAAAAGAACTTACCACCTGTCATTATGAAATTGTAGGCAAAACACAACAATGTCAGTTTAACATAAAGTATATATTTCTACAAAATTGCTTGAAAAAGTATATATAAACAAAACGGAAATGCTTTTCTGATTTTATTACGAGCTTTGCGAAATTATACTGTACAAGTTGACACACTTTAATGTTTTTCTTGATCCTAATAGAGGAGGGAATATCTCGTGGAAAATCTTAACGTGAGAGAGAGTAAGTATAGTATACAAAATTATTCAAATAATTTTAGGTGTAGGCGGCAATGGATGAAGAGTTCATGGAAGACGACGGGTTGTTATTGTTGATTGGAAATACAATAGAAATTACAATACCTTGCGTATAAAAATAAACTTACAACTTAAGTGCTCTCCACTGCGGATGGACCAGCCGTTAAAAGGGGGAGGGTTCGTAGTGGTAGTGGGTGCATCTAGTGGGTCTTGGGTTTGATTGAATGTCGAACATAAAACTTAAATGAGACACAGCAACGCTATTGGCCTCCCTCCGATGCAGGTGCGGATGTGGGAGCTCTCCAGGACGCTGGCTGCGGTGAAAGATGTGCGTATGATCGAGCAGAGGCGCGTGAATGTGTGTGTTTGCGTAAACTTACGATTTAAATGTACATTTTACATATTTATACAATAAACAATTAAATCTGTTACTCGTTACCGTACAATCGAATATTGTATATATTTAAAAATTCAGGTCTCTTTGCAGTAGTCCGTCCGGCGGATCGGACAGATCTCGGGCAGATCATCGGTTGGTGGTTGCTCAGCCGCTTTATTCGCGCAGATTCTTTGTCAGCAGCAGGTTGTTGTGGTGGCCGGACAGGTGACGGACCAGCTCCTGGACCGACTCGAAGCACATGGAGCAGAAGCAGCAGCTGTAGCGATTTTCCGTATCTGCCCCGTTGGTGGTGGTGATAACATTCCGGTGCACAGAACACAGATGCTTTAGCAGGTGGGCCTTTTGCTTGAACATGGCCACGCAGAGGCGGCAGGCGAACGGCTTCTCGCCGGTGTGGACGCGCAGATGGGTCTTGAGGTTCCAGGACATCCCGAACTGCTTGCCGCAATACTCGCATCGGTACTCGCGCACCGAGGACGCGTGCGTATTGCTGCCAGCCAGGTTCGATCCCGATCCTGAGCCCGAAGCGGACCCGCTGCGTCCCTCCGGATGGTCCAGATTCAGGCTGATGTGCGACAGACTAGAGAGTCGCGACTGCAGATTGGGCATTGCGGACATGGCGGCACTCTGATTGGACTGCCACTGGTACACGAACTGGGGACCCAAATGCATCGGCATTTCGGGACTCGGGGCACGATTGCGCTGCGCTTCCAGCAATTGCTTCCGGTCCGGCGTTAGAGTGTCCCCGTTGAGCACGCCGTCCTCTAAGTGCGACAGCATATTCTTCTCTGATCCGAAGCCGGAATGGGGCGATGACGTCGACTTTACCAGTCGGAGTTCCTCCAGCAAGTTGTGCTGGTAGGAGGTGAAGGGCTGGTTGTCGCTCTGCGTATTATGGAATCCGGGTCGACGCTTTCTGTGCGGCGTGACCACATAGTTCTCCGGTGAGCTGTTGATATCGGAGCCGTCCGAAAGCGGTTTCATCACATCCTTGTGTGAGTCAAAGAATAGACCCTTCCGCTTTGTGCTTTCGCTCGCGCTGATCGCCAGGTCGATGCCGCTGTGGTCTGAGCCGGATCCGAGGGTTCGGCTGGCTGAGTTCTCGCTCTTCGTCCGCAGGTCGAGGGAAAGGTTAACAGGATTTATAGCTGCTGAGCTGTTGTTGTTGTTGTTATTATTATTACTGTTGTTGTTGTTGTGGTGGTGATGATGATGGTGATGATGTGGGTGGTGGTTGCTGCTGCTGCTGATGTTGCTGTTGCTGCCGCTGGTACCGCTGGGTGGGGCATTCGAGAGATTTACAATTTCGTCCATGTCTTTGTCGCTCTTGTTATCCTTGTGGGTGGTGCAGTCGTCGTCCTCGTCCTCCTCCTCCTTGTGATGGATACTGTTGCTCCCGCCGCCACCACCGCTGTCGCCACATCCACCACTCCGCTCGCACTCAGGTGCACTCTCGCAATTGTCGCCGGAATGAAAGGCCGCAGAAAAGTCTGCTGCATTGCGCGACTCATCCACGCTGTCCACCTCGTACTTGAGCGTCTGATCCTGCGCCTCCAGATTCTGTGTGGGGACAAACTGCTGCTTCCGCCTGTCGCTTCGCTCCCGCAAACTGCCTCCGCATTTGCTGCTGAGATAGGCGGAATCGGTGGTCTTCCAGCTGTCCGACTTGATCTGCAGCAACAGTAGCAGATCGTGCAGGTAGTTCACATCGCGCGAGGTGATGCACGTCTGGCCGGAGTACAGGAAATCCAGCAGGAATTTAAAGTAGGTGGCATTTACGTCCGGAAAATATACTGTGGTGGAGCAGTCGCTGAGGTGCGTGTCCTGCAGCAGGTTTCTGTTGGATGCAGAATGGTTATATTTTTATGGCTCCCCGATATGTGTGCATGTCTGGTTAAGCCGAAAGGACACTCACCTTATCAGTGGACTGGCGGCCGCCAGGACCAGTTTATGGGCATGGAGCTTTACTTTGTTCTCGCAGACAATGGTCAGGTCCGCCGGGTGCTCCCCTCTAAAGGCTGCTCCGATTTCCTTGAGTATGCACTCGCCATGCTTGCTGTATTGCAACATCAACATTCTTTGAAACTGCAAGTGGAAGATCGAGGCAAAAATATGCCCGAGGAATCGTTAGATTTCTGCTGTTTCTTTTCTCTCGAGAGCAAAAGTATCAAAATGCTCGAGTCCCATATAGAACCACAATACAGTTTGAATTCCTTATCAAGAAGTCTGTTTTTTATTTTCTACTTCTTTTAATATTAATTGTTCATTATTTTATAGTTTAAAATAAAGGTTTGTATGATTTTAATATGCTCTATATTAAATCTAATATGCTTAACTTTTGTTTCAATATTACAAATATCATTTTATGGAACTCTATATTTTAGATTTTACCAGATATTGCTTTCTGCTGATTATTCACATTGAATAACCGTTTAAAATTCGATTTTAATATGTATGTTTCAGATACTACTATTTCTCATAAATTAAATATGTACAACATTTGAACTTTAAAACCTGAAAGATTTGTCTGTATTAATACCTTTCTGTGAAAATGGGCTATTGAGTTAGAGGTAACAAAAATTTTTTTTATATTTTAGGGTAAAAGAAAACCAAAGCTTAAAAGCCGATTCCTGTCATTCATAACCCACTTTTAATCTTGAAAAACTGCCAGGGATGACAGATTCGATGGAAGTTCAAAATTCGAACTACGACATTTCCCAGCAACTTTCGGAAGTTTGGAAGTTGAACTGTGGCTTTTGCGCATTTATGTTTATGGCACACTGCAGTAAAAGTAGAGTCAGCGAAATAGAAAGTTTTGGAATGGGAAATGTTTGCATCTGTCTCAGTAGCCTGCCTCTCTGGCTTTATTATTACACAATCCGCCTTTCACCGAAAGTGTCTCTTCTGCTCCCCGCCGCCGCCCTCACACTCTCTCGCTCGCATATAGCCACTCTCTTTTCAACGATTGTGTCATACACGCACACACCTACACACGGTAGATTTGTATTAGAAAAAGGATCGTGGAAATGGGATTTGGAAAGTGCTTTCCATAACGGTTCTGTGCGACAATACTGAAAAATTTGAGTGCGTTGTGAGTTTGCGCTGGCATTAACAAACTTAAGACATACAAGGCAATAGTAAAATGTTTACTAATCAGGTTTTTAGGTTTTTCTGTACTTGGTGTTTTTGTAATACTGCAGCCCACAATCGTCATATGTATGTATGATGAATATGTAAGCGATCGTGTCTGTGTGCACTTTGTTGGAAAAGATGAAAGCTTCACTTCATAGAGCACAGTTGCCAAAGAAACGCTCCGCTATGTTGTTATTGCTGTTGCTGCTGCCTCGAAAAAGCTTTTCCCGCCGTTGTATTAATTTTTTTGTTTTATTTCGAGTTTGGCGCTGCGATGCGATGAAATTGTTACACTGAAATTCGCTGGTCTGTGAGATTGTATCGGTGTGGAAGGCCTATGTGTGCGAGTAGTGCAGCGCTACTGAAGGGGGCCACCATTATTGTATTGTGCAAGAGCATGGCTTGTAAGCTCTTTGGCGCTCGTGCTTGTGTGTGTGAGTGCCAGTCTGCATGGCCCCACAGAAAACATAAAAAGCGAAGCTAAAGTTCAGCAGCAGTAGGAGCAGCAGATCTCGACAAAAAAAATAAAAAAATAAATAACTTCAGAAAGATAGTCTTGCTTTTTGTTACGCTCCGCTGCGTCTCCCTCGGCGTCAGCCCCCTCGCCGTGCTCCTTCGCGTGGAGACGAAACGTTCACTTTCAATAAAACTTGAATGACTGGCTTGGCGGAGAGCAAGAGAATGGAAGTGGGAAATGGGAATGGGAATTTGTGTTATTTCTGTTGTTGTTGCTTTTTTATTTTTCATGGGAAGCGAAAGCTGAAAAGAGCACGGATCATTCGCGGGTAAGAGGAAAAATTTATAAAAGGACAGGGGAAGGGGAGAGGGTCCAGACACTGGTGTGCTCATTCTAACTCTATATAAATTCCAGCTAACGGTATCGACAGATCAAAATGGATAGTTGACTATCACCATTCACTTTCTACCGCAATTCTTCGAAAGATTTCGCAACCATTGCCAAAGGTGAAAGTTCGCTTTGCAACAAAAACATGCAGTATTAAAAACTTTAATTGGGCATATAGAGACGAAGAAGACGAAAAAGAAGGGCTATATCTTCTCGATCTCGTCTCGCACGCTGTGTTTGCATTACTACATTTCTCCTCTGTTCGCGATACCCGCTCACTCACACAGTCGCAAACTTGAAAAGAGAATGAAAGGGACAAGGCGGAGGCGATCGAGGGAAGGAGAACGAGACAAAACAAAACGCGCTAACTCACAATGCGCGCATAAAAATCACCTTTCACAAAAAGCTTTTCTCTCTATGTTTGTGTATGTACATATGTATGTTTATCTGATGAGGAGAGGAGGGGAGATGGAGGATCGGTAGCAACAACACCAAAAGCTAAACAAAACGAAACATACATAGCCATACATAAATACATGTTCATTTCTACATACAGACAGAGAACGCAATCGTCGAGTATGTATGTCAGTATGTTTCCACACTTTCCGATTTTTGTCGTCGTCATCGTTCCGATGTAATGTGAATGTAAATGTAGTTTTACAATTACTCTTTCCCCCACTTTGTATGGCCGTGTGTTAGTGTGCAGATTGCGTGAGTGTTTACGAATATAAAGCACATGTGTCGAAGAGAACGGGAACTCGACGACGGATCGGTTCGAAGGCCTCAAAAGAGAAAGCCACTGGTTTTAAAAGTATTATAAGCTCGTAAAAGGTAAAAAGTTAAAAAGGGAGCGGACCAAACTCGTTTTCAATCCCTCTCTTTCGCTCTCACTCCGCCTTCGCCGTCTCCCTCACGCTCTTTCCCCTTTCACGAAAGCTCTCTTGCAAAGAAGCACGGAAAATGGCAAAGAGCCGCCGTCGTCGTCGCTGCCTTCGCTGTACTTGCTGTAAATGCTACATTCGTAAAAGTGACCCAAATTTGAATTACATAACTTTATAAGCGCGCCGATAAAGGCTGCGAAAGATACTGAAAGGCGTTTGAGAATGCAGTCGAAGAGTTTGTCCCTGTCCCCCTTTAGAATGAACGTATGTTGGGGTTATTAATTTTGTTTTTGGTAAAATCAAAGCTCTCCCGCACTTGTGTACGTTTGTATGGGATTGCAGGCTACATACAACAACTACAGCCACATACTAACAGCATATTTTGTAACATCTGCGCGATCGCCCTGTAACCGCATGTCTGTCTGTCTATATGTATTAATTCATGTTGTTGCGTTGTGCTTTTTCACCTTCACTCTTATTGGAAAGCAGTTAAGTTAGTTGGTGTGTGCGTGCGTGCGTGAGTTAATGTATGTCTTCAAATTTCATGCCATGCATACGATCACACACACACACACAGAGAGACAAAAGCACGCGATGAAGGTCACTAAGCCTTTCTTGGCTTTACTTTTCGTAGTTTCGTAGTATTAGTTTTTGTTGTTGTTGCTGTTGTTACTGCTAATGATGTTCATGACGACGAAGATTGGATCGCCACGAACCGAAGCTCGCAGCCAGACTTAAAATACGATCCAATACGAAACGAAGCGAGCTTGGAATGTTTTCAGTTTTCTGTTTTCGGTTTTCTGTTTTCTCTACCACTATTAAGTTAGTTTCTGACCTTGGCTGCTTTGTGTGCTTAGGTGCACAAAGAGACACGTACAACAACTAAAAAAAAGATACCTAAAACAACATCACATCTTTTTATCTGCATGTTTCGTCTCGCTCGCTGGCTGGCTGGCTAAGCGATGTTGCAATGCAAATGATGAAAACTCACCTCTTTCATTAAGTTTGTTTTCAGCAGTTGGTTAATCCCAAGACGAAGTTAAGATCCAGCTTTAGTTCTACTTTCCGCACAACTGACCGAATTTTTCGCGTTCTTTAAATGGTTCTATGTTAGTTCCTGGCGTTACGCTATCACCCACACCTTTCATTGATCATTTTGTAACACTTTTTGTTTCGTTTCGGGGTTGTAATTCAGTTTAAGGAGGTGGAATATTTCTTGTTTAATTCTTGATCATTTTCCCACGGTCAATAATCAAGCGGAAATCGAATTTCTCTTTTTTTACTTTTGGTTTTCCCTGCGCTTGCACTGTAACTTTTGCTTTTGCTGCGCTTCCTCTTCTTCTGCTGCTGCTGCGACGCAACGAAAGAAACCAACAATTACACAGAGGCAGCCAAGTCCACTACCAATACCCATGCACGCGATCACACACACTCACAAAAGTTCACTCACAGCAACATTAACTTTAACTAGGTTGAAGTTTCGTTTTTTGTTTTTGTTTTATTGCGAAATAAAAAACTTGATTGGTAAAACTTTTTCTGGCGCGAGCGCGGCTGCGAGAGTGCGAGATCCGATCGTGCCTCTCTTTTGCTTTGCTTTTTCTGCTTCCACTTTCAGTTTGCTTAGCGCGCGCGCACGTCTGTGCAAGCAAAAATTTCCGCCGATATGATTGGTTGAAACAAACAAACGTTACTTTTGGCTCGTATTTATAGGTTCGTGTTGTAGCAGCGTTGCATATTTGGCTATTTGCCCGCTAGATCTGGCGTGAACAAAAAAAGCTGGATCAACAAAAAAAAAAGCCAAAAAAGCTGAATGCCGAGGAAAAACAGTAAAGAAAAAAGCTGATCTTTAATTATAATTTTTGTTTTTTTGTTTTTTTTTAATAATAAAAACATATTTTAATATATGAAATACTTATTATTATTATTACATGTTTTATTAATACAAAGTTATCAAATATTTAAAAGGCTGTCAATGTTTTCTTTCTCATCATTTACATTTGGGTAATATCGTCGACTTTCTATTTTTGTAGGCAGCTGAGTGGTACTTTATAATTAAAACAGCAGTTGTCGTGTCGACGTAATCTATACCTTAAATTTTAGGTAAATTAATTTCAAATTTAAAATTAAATTTAAGTACACACCTTATGCTTAAAATAGCGTTCAACGTTTAAGTCGTTTCGGAGATTAGTTTTAATTAAAGAAACTTGGCTAAATATCGTAATATCGATACCTTGCCGATAGAAATAGCACTTGTAATATCTCAACGTTCAAAGTCAAATAACTATAGCCAATTTATGTACCCATTATTGAAGGAAATTATTTGATAAACGTTCAAATCGATAGTTTGCCGAGGGGAATAACTTTTCTAGTAATTTAACGGTAAAAATCCAATTAAAGTTACTTTTAAAATCGATTACAGAATGAATTAAAAAAATGCTGCTTAAATTTGAAAAATAGCCAGAATTCCCGCTGCCCGCTGTTTTCGAATTTGTCCGGCTTTAGCACTTTAAAAACAGCCAAATCTGGCTGGAAAAAAGCTGAAATGACACCACTGATCGCAGGTAGATGAGAAACTTCATCTCTTTCTATCTCGTCTCTTGTAAACAATATTTTATTTTATAAATAATTAATGGTTAAAGTACTTGCTCTTTTAGCTTTAATAAAATTATTGTTTGCCTTTGAAAATCGTATAATAATCATTAAATTGTTAATAATCTTTTATGTATGTTAATATAATATAGTATAAAAGAAAATATTTAAAAATTTATATATAATACAAAAATAAATCAAATGAATTAATCAAAAATAATATATGTATGTAAATATTTTTCCACCAAATGTAGTCAAAAGAGATAGTTAAAATATATTAATGTAAGAAAATATGTTGAAGGTATAACAGAATGATGGCGTATATCTATATTTACTTATATTAACTAGCCAAAAAGAAGAAAGCAAACAAAAAACAAAAATATAATATATTATATCTTAATTAATGGATAAGAGATCGAAGTTGCTTATTCAGCTATTTCCCCGCTGAATTCGTCGGGTTTCAATCTGCCTAATGTAGAATTTTCCCGCCATCATTTGAGCTTTCCCTAGATTTCAAAAGTTGTCGTATGGCGTTGCAATGGGTTGAAGTTTGTAGCGTTACTAAGAAGTAAGCCTTTTATTTGGGCGGCATATTTTTATAATAAGCAAACTGTTGATATTTTACGTTGATAGTTTTTGATCAAATCGTGTTTTAGGCAAACAAAGTTTTTTAACAAATCAGCCTTAGATTATGTTTATTTGTACATACATATATACTTGCTGTAGGGGTCTGTTAATACATTATAAATAGAAGAAATACTCATAGTCATAGTAAATACAATATGTGTAGGTAGTTGTAAAATGAATCAGGGTATATATAAATGCTCTCATTGCCTTTCTTTTGCCAGAAAGATTTCACCAAGGACCTTGATCCAATAAGTTTCCATCCCGTTCATGCGTTCATTATTCACATCCATTGTGAGGTCTTAACGATCGCCCATTTGCGATGCACACGCCGCCTGCATTTGCATCGCACCCTTTTTCCATTCCTTTTTTCCTTACAATCACTTTCGTCCTTGAACGTAATTTCTTTTAGTGGGCCATAAATGCACCCACACATAAAAGGATTTTGCATGCGTCGCTGAAACAAGCCTTCGGAAGAATTTATTTCAACTTCGAAATCAGTAGGAAATTTGTTTGGTTTTGAATTCTAAAGTAAAGAGAATGGGAATTTATTTTTATATGTAAAGTTATTACTATTAAGCTATAAAAAATTGTATTTCCAAATAAGTATATTAAGATGTCAGAGATAGATACTTTTCCTGTATTCTAAGCCCACTTCCTTCCGAACCATTATCGTCCGGAGAGTTAATTTCAATATCCGTTCTTTAATATGGCCTTAAGCAAAATCAAAATCGTTTAATTAATTTATTGAATGGAAATCCACATTTCGGGTTTGATTTGAGTTTTTTTTTTAAATGCTAAATGCTTCGGAAATTTAGTTTTTCGTTCAAAAGGACCAATTTTGTTTTTGTAATGTCTTTTTTTCACTTATTTGCATATCCATATCCTGTGTTCAAGGACACGGTTAATTGGTTTCTTTTATGGAAAAGGGTACAAACAAAATTCGTAGGTGACGATGGGCAGTCATCTTAAACAGGAAATTTAATAGGATAATTGAAACACAGCGAGAGGGTCAAGGTCTTTGGTGAAATCTATCTATCCTATTTCCTTTGCATAGATAAATGTGTTGCCTTTTTATTGTCTCCCTAAAACAAATAAAATTAAATTTATTTCTACGAAAATAAATTTATATTAAGACTTATAATGAACACAATAAAACGGCTTATTCGAAATGTATTATTAAAAAAAAAAGACATTTTAGGTAAATTAATTGTGAATTTTATCTTAATAGTATTGTTTATATTTAAGAAATATTTGTAAGAGAATTAAAGGGTATTCGACTATTCAGTCGATAGCTTTTACAAATTAAAAAAATATCGGCCTCCAAGCTTGCGTTAACCGCGAGGGGCACATCGCTATCCGAACAGCTGAACACAACGCAACGAAACGCGAACCGAAAGAACAGAAACTTAAAATGAGCCTGCAAAATGTCTGCCGCAAGGGAAATGCGTTCAACCTGTTGAATGTCTCCAGAAAGCGTGAGTTTTTACCACTCAATTTTGATCACTATAAATTGCAAAGTTGCCGCTTTATTTGGACTTTGCCTCTGACAATTCATAACGATGTGCGGGAGATTGACTCGGAAAGGGACAAAGTCCAAACTCGAAAGTGGCAGTGACGTCTGCGATAATAAAAGATTTTGCAACCGGGGAATTATAACTTATTAAAATAAAATCATTCAAACATATTTTCTCACGGCTTAGTTTAAGAAAAATATTCCTTAATAATGCTTTATTTTGCCAGTTCAATGCCGGGCCTTATCGGCCGCGGTGGCTGCACCACAGCCCAAGCAGAAGAACAGTCAGAACATCGTGCTGGTGGACGGAGTTAGGACGCCTTTCTTGACCTCCGGCACTGCCTACTCCAAGCTGATGCCCCACGAACTGGCCAGACACTCGCTCCTGTAAGTAATATCTAATTCTTAAGAAGTTTTTTGAACTAATTTTACAATAATCGAAAGGTCGCTGTTGCAAAAGAATCGCCTGGACAAGGAGCTGATCGACTACATCGTCTATGGCAGCGTTATCCAAGAGGTCAAGACCTCGAACATTGCCCGCGAGGCAGCTCTGGCCGCTGGTTTCAGCAATAAGACACCTGCCCACACCGTCACCATGGCTTGCATCAGCTCCAATGCTGTAAGTCCCTTCGAACAGAGCACTTTAAGTAAGTTATTCTGTCAACAAATTCGTTTCAGGCCATAACCACCGGCATGGGTCTGATTGCAACCAATACTTACGATGTGATCGTAGCCGGAGGTGTGGAATTCATGTCTGACGTGCCCATCCGACACTCCCGCAAGATGCGTTCTCTAATGCTGAAGGCCAACAAGGCCAAGACCCTCGGACAGCGCCTTTCTTTGCTGTCGACGTTCAGACCAGGTTTCCTGGCTCCCGAACTCCCGGCCGTGGCCGAGTTCTCCTCGGGTGAGACAATGGGCCACTCGGCGGATCGCTTGGCATCCGCCTTCAATGTTTCCCGCAGCGAACAGGACGAGTACGCCCTGCGATCCCACACGCTGGCGAAGGAGGCCCAAGATAAGGGGTACTTCACCGATTTGGTGCCGTTTAAGGTCTCCGGCGTGGACAAGATTGTAGACAAGGACAACGGCATCCGTGTGTCCAGTCCCGAGAGCTTAGCCAAGCTGCGACCGGCGTTCGTCAAGCCATATGGAACCGTGACTGCGGCCAATGCCTCATTCCTCACGGACGGCGCCTCCGCGTGCCTAATCATGACCGAGGAGAAGGCCAAGCAGCTGGGCTTGAAGCCCAAGGCTTATTTGCGCGACTTTCTGTACGTGTCGCAGGATCCGGTGGACCAGCTGCTGCTGGGACCCGCCTACGGCATTCCCAAGCTGCTAAAGAAGTCGGGACTCACACTGAAGGACATCGACTCGTGGGAGATTCACGAGGCATTTGCCGGCCAAATTGTGGCCAACCTAAAAGCCCTGGACTCCGACTGGTTCTGCAAAACTTACTTGGGTTTGAGCGAGAAGGTCGGCACACCCGATCTGTCCAAGTGGAACAACTGGGGAGGCTCCCTGTCCATAGGCCATCCCTTCGCCGCCACCGGCGTCCGCCTGTGCATGCACACGGCTAACCGCTTGGTGCGCGAAGACGGCAAACTGGGTGTAGTGGCCGCCTGTGCTGCTGGCGGCCAGGGTGTGGCCATGCTCATCGAGCGCTATCCGGGCGCCACTGCCGACTGAAATCGAAATAAGATCGACCGTAGCTTTTATACACTTATGAATATGCGTTTTTATGAATAAAGAAATCTGAATTTACAATTCGTTTTAATCCCTAACAAGAAACAACTTGAAGCTAACTAACTCTATTCCGTTTCGTACAGCTCCTTCTGCTTTAGCTTCGCTTGCAGAATGTCGTTCTCATTGTAGGTAAGATGTAGTGGCGGTATCAAGGCGCAGGCCACCATCCGGTTTTCGGCATTCAGGAAGTTGAAGGTAGCGCAGGCCTGCAAAAACGGTTGATATTTAAAAAGGAATTAGCAGGTTATAAAGGTACCTACTTGCTCCGTACGCAAGACCTCAACGTTTATCTTGTATTTCTTCATGAACTCTATGATCCGTTTGGAGAGCGCTGGTGGCGGAGCTTGGTCGCCGATGCCAATGATGAGTACATCAATTTTCGGTTCCAGAGTGGGAAACAGGCTAAGACTGTCCTCGGTGATGTCCTCGAAGCTGTTGACGTTCCACGAGAGAACCGATCTAGAAGGAAAGTATATTGTATAATTTAAACACAGAATGTTTCAGATTCAGATGTTCTCAATGAAAAAATGAATCCTTTTTAATTATAAAAACAAAATCAACGAAAGCTGCAAAACAGACAGCCTTGACTTTTAATTTGAAAAACTTTCGAAAATGTCAGAGTCGAACACCACAGGCGATTGTTTATATAAGTCTGCAACCGCTCGCCGCCTTTGTCTCTCACCTGGGAAATACGCTAATGGGCCCAATAAGGACCATGTCGTTGTTCAGCCTAAAACCGTACTGGCTGTAGCCGGTAATCATAAGCCCCAGATCTGTTTCCGTGTTGAAAATGGACACTTTGGTCTTCCCGTCATGGTCGTAGGCCTTGCTGAACGGCCGGCAGATGGGTGTTCTCGGCGGCAGCAGGCTGCGGGTTGGCACTAGAAGATTGCGTCCCCGCTGGGCAGCTAGCCGCAGGCTCCTCGCAATCATATCGATCTTATAGATGTAATTAATGTGTATTATAAGAATTCAAAACAATATGAAAAGTTTACCAACGGTGCGTGATAAGCGTGACCGTTTCTCGCTTGGCTCCGTCCGAAATGTTATCGATAACCACATCCACGATAGTTACTATCTTTCAGTATCCCGCGAACGGCCACACCGCTCGGCTATTAATTTATGAAATTTATTTACGAACAAATTAACATTAAATTTTTACATATATCTTGTGTGAGTGTATGTTAATAAGAAATATTTATATTTTGTGCTGTTGTTGACTACGTATAAGCGCCACAGTGTCTGTAAATATCGAAGCTCCTACAAGTTGCGAGAGCTAATTGAAAAACAAACGCTGAGGCCGAGAGAATGTTTTGATACAGTGTTTATTCGTGTGCAATGATTCAGCAAGGCGGTAAGTTAACCTTATAAAGTCCAATTGCCCTCCGATATTGCCGATATCTGAGTACAATTGGTTATTTCGGGCTAATTGTATTACTAGCAGTGCCCAGCATATGCTCACTATCGCATGTACACACACACAGCTATATTGTTGTGTGTGATTGATTAGTGCGTGCACACACGCACCCACACGTACACCCGCAAGCGCGAAGCCTGTTAATCGTCATTGGCAGTTAAAAGGTTACTAATAGCAAGTTTAATTCTTAGTGCCTTGCTAAAAGCTTCCGTAAATACCCGCAGATAGTACGAAATGTTAGGGGGTGGCCTGACTGTGTGTATGTACAATACGTACAAACATACATATGTGGGGCGGTTTAGTCATCCGCGGGCTTTGCATCGGGGACACTAGCGTAGAATAAGCGAGCTCCAAGCTCTTCTGACATGCTTCCTCTGGTTTTCTTTCGTCATTGCAGTCGCTCCCTGAAATCGTCGATAGGAATTTAGCGTTGGAACACTACCTCAAAAATATCACCATGATCGGGCCCAGTTCGCAGATCAGCAAGATACTACTCACGCTGCTATTTTTGCTGATCATATTCTACGTCTTCATGGACGTAGAGCTTTACCTGCGGATCCACAACTATGCCATCGAACGAAATTACCACACCAATGTCTCCACCAACATAGCCGCCGTGCATTCCGTGCAGTCCACCTCGGAGTCCGGCAGCGGCAGCAGCAGCAGCAGCACGAAACTCCCCACCGCCGAGAAGCAGCCGTCCTACGAGGATCACACCTGGATTTCCTGTGATATAAACCCACTGTGTCATGTCACGGTCAAGGCCATCCTGCTGGATCACACAAACCACTACCTCTTCGCCCCGCTGGCCACCATCTTCGACAACGTCATCGGCTTCTCGCGCTCCACCTTCATCACGCCCAACATGATTTCATTTTTCCACGTGGGCGTGGCCTGTCTGGCGGGCAAACTGGTTGCCTCCGATAGTCTGGGCTACAGGCGACTGGGCGTGCTGCTCTTTCAGATACGCACCTTCCTGGACGACCTAGACGGGCATGTGGCGCGCGTGCGCAAGCACATCCGCGGCGAACGCTCGGAAATCGGAACGTCCGGCTACTATGTGGATGGACTGTGCGACGGATTAGGATGCATTGCCCTGCTGCTGGGCATATTCTTCTACCTGAAAAACAATCCTCCGCGCCGAGGTTACTCCATCATCCCAATGAGCGACTCCAAAGCGGTGCCAGAGCCGACGATGATACCCAAGATGAAGGCCACCACACGTAAGGTGGCTAAGAACGTGATTAGCTTCACGGGGCAGCTCCTGCTCAGTTCGACGGCGTGGAATCGTTATATTGCCGTCTACCAGAACATGCTGGAGCGTGAGGATGTGAGCAGCAGTCAGTCGAATTGCCAGGACTACGTCTTCAAGTCCACCTGGTTCTTCTGCGTGGCTTGGACGTGGCGCATCGTCAATGTTCACGCTCTGCTGCATTGCGTCCTGCTGAGCATCTTCTGCGACAAACTGTGGGACTTCCTACGCGCGATTCGGTACAGTGGTTACATAATCTTGTTAGTTGCTATCTGTTTAACTGAAATGCACATTTTGGAGGCCCAAAACTACATTTTCAACTCAACGGCGTGCAGTAATATTTCACTGTGATTTTATTAATATTACGAGAAAAATACAATAATATTTGTGTAGTGCAAATCAACGATGCCTTTTTTATTGTGTATAATAATGTATCATAATTGTTAGACTGCTCACATTCAAGTCGGTACCGCCAATCACTAATAATATTTCGAAACAAACTAATTGCATTTTTTCATTCAAAGGCGGTCTGCTTAGAGCAAGTCAAACTTCTTCAGCTGTAAATAATAAATGTTGTTGATTAATAAACCAAAACGTCTTGTTTTTTAGAACTATATTGAAAACATGAGGTAGTTTCTATGTACTTAATTTTTATTTTCTGGAATCATCATAATTGGGATTAATTAATTAATTATTTAATTACTAAGACCTATTCATCACTAATACTATTTTTTAGTCTCCTACTTCGCGTTTTTAAGAGTTGCCAGACTGATGTAATTGATTAGAGATAGACGATAGTATCTATATATATGTTGTAATAATTCCCATCACTGACATCCGAATACATACAGGAAAAAATCGAAACGAAATCGGAGCAAAGGGAAAATATGGTGTTCTTTTCTAAACAAAATTTGTCGAAATATCAATTGTAAATATTTTTACTTGTATTTATTACGCACGAATTGAAAGTTGATGTGCATACAGCGTGTGTTGTGACGAAGATACGAGCGTGAAGCGTGAAAAGAAAAGTGTTACCTGGTTCTGCCTGTGTGTGAATCGAGACGTGTGAGAGAGCGTGCGAGCTTAATGCCAAATACTTGCCATATAAAACATAACGTGTGTGAGAAACGCCTTAAGAAATCAGACATTCAAGAGGCACTGCGTCTGTAGAGCAGCGTCTGAATCCCTCAATAGTGTAAGAATTGTTGTGTAACCACCTTTTAGGACAGTCGAACTGGGGCTTACGTCCCTGTGTTTGTAGGTGTGCGTGTGTCTGCAGAGTGTATGTGCGAGTGCCGCATATACTACACTTGCAAACATACAGATTTCAGGACGAGAAAAGCCTCCAGTTTGTGGGAGGGGAAGGAAGAGTGTGGCTCTAGGTACCACCAATGATTATATTCCATTCCTGATGCCCCGCCATTATATACCTTTAGATTGACACTTCACAGCTATTAGTCGAAAATGGCTATTAATATCAGACTTAAAATATAAATCATTTTTCAAAATAATTTTTGAATCGAAATATATTTTCTTCTTTAACTCGACGTTCTATAGTTGTAGATTGTAGGAACAGGTACAGGTAGACTTAACATTTTCACTACTACCCTTTGACTGAATTATGTACATGAATTACGATTCCTGCGTGAATTTACATTTTGTGTTGGATTTTTTAAATGCATCTGATAAAAAAGTATGAACTGAGTGAGTGATGTTCATGTATGTAGGCCAGAATATGTGGGATGTTTTGAATGATATGATGGATCATGTCTAGAGCGCAGTGCGAGTACCTTTCCCGAGCAATTGTATATCTTTCTGCCGTTTTTAGAGCCGCCGTTGGGAAGGGCCGCACTAATGGATTTCGTTCAAGTTTCGGAGGAGGAGGGTGACGAGCCCATCGAGCTGCCGGCTGAGGAAGATGGCACCCTGCTGCTGTCTACTCTTCAGGCTCAGTTCCCAGGATCCTGCGGTCTCAAGTACCGCAACATGGATACCAAAGCTGTCCGCGGGGTTCGCTCCAACGAGGGCAGACTCTTTCCACCTAGCGTGGACTCTGGCTGGGGCGAATATCTATACTTCTGTGTGTTTCCAAAGGGTAAGCTTTGTTCTAAACACTTTTAAGGATGGTACTTATCGTGCTTTTTCACAGAAAACAAACGCAAGAGTGACGATAATTTAGAAAATTCAACGGCGAAGACAAAACGCATCGAAACCCGTTTGCGGTGCACCGATCTTATTGTGCTAGGTCTCCCCTGGAAGACAACCGAGGAGAGCTTGCGAGAATACTTTGAGAGCTATGGCGAGGTGCTGATGGCACAAATAAAAAAGGACGGCAAGTCCGGGCAGTCAAAAGGATTCGGATTTGTGCGCTTTGGCTCATATGATGCCCAGATGCGTGTCCTGTCAAATCGCCACCTAATCGACGGCCGTTGGTGCGAGGTCAAGGTTCCCAATTCCAAGGTGAGACGAAATACATATATTATAGGTTGTTTATTTATCAAGCTAACCATTTCGTGTTTCAGGGAATGGGCCATCAGGTACCATGCAAAGTTTTCGTTGGTCGGTGCACAGAAGACATAAATTCTGATGACTTGCGGGAGTACTTCTCCAAATTCGGTGAGGTTACGGACGTGTTCATTCCCCGACCCTTCCGTGCCTTCAGTTTTGTCACATTTCTTGATCCCGACGTGGCGCAGTCTCTGTGTGGCGAAGATCACATAATCAAAGGTGAGAGGTTACCTGGTATTAGAAGATCCAAATAAATATTAATCAATCAATATGTGCCACTTAGGGGTTTCGGTTCATGTGTCGAATGCTGCCCCAAAGGCCGAGCAGAACAGAAACCAGCAGGGCCAGAGCTACAACTACAACTCTGCCAACGGTTTTGGCATGCCCGCTTACCATCCTCAGGCTGGCAGCCACATGAATCCCGGCCGAAACGGACACCACAGAGGTAATAACCAACACAGTGCGCACGGAGGTGGTGATAACTCGATCGTTGCCAATAGCCACGGCAGTCACGTTGGCAGTGCCGGGTACGGTATGGGAGGCAATAATTATGGTGGAAATTCAGGCGGGGGTTACCATAACAATGGCAGCAATCACTCTAGTGGCGGGAACGTGAACCGCCCGGACGGTAGCACCACCTATAATAGGCAGGCGAATTTTCACGGAATGAACCAGCCGCACAACGGCAACGTGGGCGGCAACGGAGGCTGGATGAACCGCGGCCACCTCGACATGCCCAACCTGCAGGCGCTGGGCATCAATTCACAGGGATCCAGCTCCTCGAACCAGGGCCAAAACATGAACAACCCGTCGATGCTTAATTTAAACTCATTGCCGATCAACCCAGCGCTGGTTGCTGCTGCCCTCAATCAGTGGAGCCTTGTCGGCAATCAGCTACAGAATCAAAACCAGGACCAGCAGGCAAGCCTCCCCACCACTTATCAATGTTTCAAACAAAAAACTCTTTCAGTTACTTTCCAGGGCGGCAATTTTTTATCTTGGATGGCCCAAAACGGTGGCCACAACGCCAACAACAACAGCAATTTTGGGGGACGTAAAGGATCAAATAATCCAAATAACACGGGAGCTGGTGGCATGAACAAAGCTGACAACTCGGGCTGCAACGACCCACAACAGGTTCGTAGTTACATTATATATCATTATTTATCTGATTATATTAACTTATTCTTATGTTGCAGAATGGTAATTCCGGCTGGTCGAATCAGAGCAGCGGCTCTCAAAATTCTGTGGAAAAGTCAAACTTTCTTTAAATGCTGCGATACCATTACGATTTGGTACCAACTTATTACATGTACGAGTGTGTTTAAGAATCTATACTACTTTGATTTAACCAAAACCCTTCTGTAGCTTACTTAAATAATTATGTACACTCTACATTTAAACGAATGTAATTGTAGGTATTTAATAATATGTACTTGAAATTTTTGATATATTGTAAGTTCGAGAATGGCGGCGTTAACACTCCAAAACAATATTACACACATACATACATATGTACATCGGTGGAACCTCCAGTCAACCCAGTTACAAATAATCAAAAATCATGTAGAGTGGCCCAAAATGAATTGAGTACTTTTGTTTTCCACTGTACTTGGGTTTAAAAGAAAAAATAAAAAACTGATGGGACGGAAACCGGATAAGCCATGGATTGGAAAACAAAAATTGTACAATTTATAAATCCCGCTGGGAAATAAAAAATACGCCAAAGCTCAATCTTACGACTTGTTTTATTATTTTATGTTAAATATTATTAATTTTATTAACAGGCCACTTTATCTAACAGTTTTCTGGTTTATTATAGTATTTAGTAAAAACAATAATCATAAAATCTTAATATTATATTAGTCTTTACTAGCCATTTTGCCTTACTCGCCTCAGTTGTTGATATTTACTCTGCCCTTACTCGTTGTTCTGTCACTCGCTCGAATTATAAGCATTTCAACAGAGTGAAATATTTTCTGTTAATAACTTTAAAGATGATCGGCAATTGACAGGTTTTTAATCATTAGAAAGTCTGCAAAAGATCTTTATATAAGGTATAAACTCCTATAAAATGTAAAATACTCTGCCAAGGTGAAAACAAAACAAGTTATCGGTCATAAGTTATCGGCTGTCAACACAGACAAATTGCTAGCTTTCATAGAGGTAACATTTATCACTTTAAATTATAAGGTAAAGGTTCCTAATTATGCGCTTTATCTGCAGAAGCAATCAAATTGGTTTTTGAATTTTAAAATGTGGCACAAATATATATAATTGGACTCTTACAAGTAATGCGACTTTTTTAAAAAAGGGGGTTTTTATGAGTAATCGCGCTCGAATACCCCTAGTCTGTAAGCTTCAACGATAAAAATACAACCCTGTGCTTCGAATTTAATTTTACGTACGAAATTTTCGCACCAACGGCAGTAGCGTGTTGGTTTCGTTTATATATTTTATTTTTTTAACGAGGAAGTTGTTGCAGCTTGTAGACTATGCAGAAATGAATCAAGTTATCCAGGAAAAGTTTATTCCGCAGCAGTTGCTATATTTCCTGGCCGGAAGGCGTTGTTGCCAACAATTCGCGTGCACATATCGTCCCAGCGAGCACGAGGCGTTCGTAACGCATTCCAGGGCTTATGGCCTGCGCTCGCAGATTGTGTACAACAATGGCCAGAACTACATCAAGGTTTTCAAGCAGGCGTGCCGCCATTACATGGAGCAGCCCAAGATCCTGTCTCTTTCTTCGGCGAGCATAATGAACATGTTCACCATGCTGAGCCGAACAGCGCTTTTGAACAGGGAGGATCAGGAGCAGTCAGATCTGGGTAGCCAGCGACCCACTTGGCGTTCGATTCACCTGCCTCTGCCGTTAATCCGTCCGCAAACGGCCTACTTTAAGACTGAAGGCCAGCGGTTCTTCCTCCAGAGTTTTCCAGGACACCAGCACTACGACGAGATCCTGAAGTTGATCTATGCGAACAGAGTAATCGTCTTTGATGCCGATCGGTCGTGGGACAAATCGGTGTTTTTGCCGCTACTTATCCTGGATGATTGCGGGAACAAGAAGTCGAGTGTCAGGATAATGTGCATCGAGAAGGACGGCGTTGTGGCGCTCCACAACAGTCAGCGCATGGCAGCCAACTACTTTGGCGAGGAGCTGGGCGAGTCGGTGGGCATCCAACTGCCACATTCCAACATGGTTGGCTCCAAGACCCACATTGTCTTTTCTACGGCTCAGTACTTTCTGCGCGTCGTCGCCACCCTTAAGTTCGACAACATTAGCCACGTGGTGGTGAACGACGTGCACCTGCACGATCCCTACACCGATATTCTTTTGAGCGAGCTGAGGGATGTCTTGAACAACAAACCAAACCTGAGGGTGGTACTGCTCTCCCAGACCGACAACTTAAAGAAGTTCACCGCGTTCTTTGGGGAAGGCGCTGAAGTGAGTATGAAGCGCCACCAGCCGTCAAGGACTCGCATCGCCCATTTGGACGACATACATAGCAGCATTGCCTTGGCTGGGATTCACAAGGGCCCGGATATATACAAGGAGATCCCGGAGATTTTCCGCACCAAGAGTCAGCGCAACGAACAAATGGACAACTGCCTGCAGGCTTACGAGGATCTGGGCACAGACGCCGCCATCCGTCCATTTTTGTATGCCATTAACTACGACCTGGTGCCTGTGAACTACCGGCATTCGGTGAACGGGAAAACCGCTGCACTCATAGCCTCCGAACTGAACAACGCCAATCATCTTCGTCTGCTGCTCTTCATGGGCGCCGATCCCTATATCGTGGACATGCAGCAACAGAATGCCATTTCCTTGGCCGCTTCGAAGGGCAACCACGAGTGCATAGATGTTCTAAACAACTACAGCCTCCATGGGTATATCGTAAAGAATGCCAAGCCGGAGTTTGTGGACTACGATCTCATAATTGACATCATGTACTTGCTGCGCACCAAACCAGAGTTTACACCAGGTGAGTACCGAGGGGTACCGAGAATGTTAGGATTATAGGTTAGGGTTTCAAATAGGTTTTCCCCGGGCTTTGGTAACGGCTATCATCCAGACATCTCGCGCCGTGACTCGTTCGCCAAGCTCAAAAAGCGATTAATCGCGGCCAGTGGCGGCAGTGTGCCCGCTGAAAAGTACCATCACCGGTGGAAAGCTATCGATTGGTATCGCTTGGCAATTGGGCATTGTTTTTTTATATATAGAAGCACCAACCAAGATGAGCACGTACCTTCAGAGCAGCGAGGGCAAGTTTATTCCGGCCACCAAGCGCCCGGACGGCACCTGGCGCAAGGCCCGCCGCGTTAAGGATGGCTATGTGCCGCAGGAGGAGGTGCCGCTGTACGAGAGCAAGGGCAAGCAGTTTGTGGCCCAACGGCAGACCGGCGGAGTGCCGCCTGGCATGTGTCCCCTTGTGGCCGCCGAGGCCAAGAAGGAACGAGAGAAGCAGGAACGCAGCAAAGCCAAGAAGCAGCAGCAGGATGCGGGGGCCAGGAACAATCAAAAGGCACCGACGCCCGGTGTCCTGGTAATGCCCCAGTCCAGCACGTGTCCGCCGCCGCCAAGAACCAATCAGCCCTCTGGCAGAAGCAAGGAGGTCAATGTGTTGGCGAAAGCCATGGAAGATACTCTGAGGCTGGTGGAGGGAACCCAGGAGCTAGATGCCAACAAGCAATTGAAAAAGCTGAGAAAGAAAATCCGTGAAATTGAGTTAATCGAGAGCAGGATTCAGGCCGGCGAGCAGAAGAAGCTGGACAAGGACCAGCTGGACAAGGTGAAAAAGAAGAACGAGATCCTGCGGCAGATAAAAGCCCTAGAGAGCGAACAGCGCTCATCGTAGCCCTAAGTCCAAATGCAACTCAGCTCCTGCTATACACCGCACTCCTGCTCTCACCTCACTGACCAGATGTCGAGCCGCCTCGTACACGAGAATCAAGAAACAACAAACAATTACACGCATACATATATCTCTGTTGAATAGTTATATTAGTTTTTAGCAGAATAAGATGTCAAGCCATTTAGTAATACCAATATCTATTTTTATTAATGTGCGTCTGTCTTAACACTTAGTTTATAGAATGAGAAGGGTAAGCAGAATGTTTATTTATGTATAGGAAACTTTGTAAATCAGATTTAATAAATTAAAACACACATTGAAAGCCATTTCTCCAGCAAGTGTAGACCCAATTAAGGATTTGCTTTTCTGTCTTTGCTTTTTTTCAGGCAACATTCTCATTATTTTACCCACGTACTATCACATCGTCAAGCTCAACTATATGCTGCTGAGTCACTGCCTCACTGGCAACCTGCAGGAGTTGTCAATTTTTCTGCTGCACGACAACATTAAGATGGAGTACATCGAGTCCTTGGTCAAGACCCGTTGCCCCGACACCGTCAAGGTTGTCCTCACGACAGACATCATTGAATCGCTGCCGCTGCAGGAGGTGCCCTTTAAGTATCTCATAGATACCGCCTGTCGGCTGAACACGGTCTATGATAGCAACGTCTACGGCGTGGACGATCGCTACGAATGGGTCTCCAAAGATTGTCTGATGCGCAGGGAGTTGATTTTGGACATAAAGGGTTAGTAGTAGCCGATATTTGCAAGGCGGAACTAAAACGTTAAGTTAAACGTATTTTTTCAGCTCCCGATGCACAATGCTTCCGCTTGATATCCAAGGAGGCGTTCAATGCGCTGCCGGAGACCAGCAAGCCACGTTTACAGACCATGCAGCTGGACAAGATTTGCTTAGTCGTTAAGATGCTGTCGCCGAACACGATTATCAGTGAATATCTGAGCTTCACCATCTCGCCACCGCCCCTAATAAATGTGCATCATGCCGTGCAATTCCTCAAGAAAATAGACGTTCTTGACGAACTTGAGGAAGTCACCTGGCTGGGCTGCCGTCTGCAGGACATTCCCCTGCCCTGCCAGCTCGGTCGATTGCTGATCTTTGGCATTCTGCTGCAGTGCCTAGACCCCATACTGACAATTGTCAGTTCTCTGACCACGGCGGATCCATTGGGGATACCATTTAACGAGGACATCGATCACCTTTGGGACAGATTCACTATTTACATACAGAATCGCATCAAGAACGAACGCTCTCGGCTGGCCGACAATCAGTTCTCCGATCACTTTATCTTCCTGCGCCTGTTCCATGAGTGGCAGAGCAAGCTGAAAAACAAGATGCCCCCGCTATATCTAACCGATGAATACGATTTTGTTCTAAACGGTTTGATGGAGCAGCTGAACTATACACGTTCCGAAATCGTCAGTGCATTGCGCTCCGCGAACCTGATCCACGGCAGTGGTCAGCTGAGTATGACGAATCTCAACCAGATGTCTGGAAATTGGCATATTGTGAAGGCCGCGCTGACCGGCGGCATGTATCCAAATATCTGTGCCGTGGATCAGGGAAATAAGTGCCTTAAGTCGGCTATCTCCCCGAGCGTTCATCTGCACCCGAACACTGTGCTTCGTGACTTCCTAGAGCCTCTGAAAATCTCGGCCCTGAACTTCCGCACACCCTGGATCGTGTGCACCAGGCATAAGGATCACATTGTATATGCCACCATGGTGGTGCCCCTGGCAGTAGCTCTATTTTCTGGTAAGTACTTCAAAAGGTAATCTCCTCTATTTATCTTTTATTGTATTCCCCATTAGGACCTCCCCGTCTCCGGCTTTCCCAAGTGTGCGATAGCCAGTCGAATGATCGCAACGCCCACCTTTTCATCGATGAATGGATCTGGATGATCATGCCCAAGCCCGTTGTCGAATTGGTCATGAAGACGCGTCAGTACTTCTTCAAAATGTACTACGAGCTGCTAAAGAACTGCTGTGATCAGGAGATGTGGCGCCGCGAGAACGGGCCACCGGGGACGCATCATGCAGCACTAGCTGATGCCATATCAAAGATTTTTGAGAGCGAGGAGTCCTTTATTGGCTTCTCTAAGCCCCCAGCCATCAACTACCGACCGATTGCCACCTTGCCGCCGGTGTACTTACTAACCGTCAATGCTCACTTCAGTTGGATACGGGAAATCGACGAGAATCGTCCCTTATGCAAGAACCAGGAACAATTCTACACCCACATGGTCGAGAGGCAGTTCTTCATGCTCTATACCGAGGAGGACAGCGAGGGCTTCTACAGCAATACCAGCAATTGTTTCATAGAAAGCGTGCTCGGGAAGTTTGTCCGCCCGATCGAGACACCCATCAGACATATTTTTGTGATTTTGTACAGGAAAAATCCCGATGTTATGATCAGCGTTAGCCGGGCCAAAACCATTAATGGTGAATTCACCCTGAAAGAGTATTTTCGCAACTCAATTCCGGTGTATGAAATTCTGTAAGTGCGCAGAGTTCTTACTAGTTACTATACACATCTAATCGACACTACACTTTCAGAGATGCATGCATTTCGTTGAAGGTTAATGTCCCTGTCTTCGACGGTCGCCTGATGTCTTGTCTTATTGACAAGCGTGTTGGAAATCTAATAATGGACCTATTCGCCTTTCGTCACCATTGGATCCACAAGCGCTAGGCACTGGCCTTAATTTCGTAACCTTATTTCTTTCTTCCAGCGCAACCAGAAATCTTTGATTATTTTTGATGATAATGATGAATCAACCATTAAGTATTATTATGTTTAACTAAATGTGAATGATGTATGGAATGCATATTATTTTACTAAATGTTTAGGCTGTTTGCCAAGTGGAGAGACAATAAACAGACATGTCTGCAAGCATTTTTGACATTTTGGCTTAATTAATCACCTCTCCTCACGCAATTAGCCGCAATTAAAGTCGCATTAGATACACTAGAAATTATTTCCGTTCAGTTAGGTACAGCGCTGTATGTGTATGTATATTTTGTATAAAAAATATTCGAGATTAGTACAGAGATGGACACAGATCTACACAGAAATGCTTTATATTGCTTAGCCTAAAGTGGTAAATTGAATTCAATGGCACCCGCAGGATTTCACAATCATGTTTCTATACTTTTTCAGGTTGACATTCTCGTCGTTCAGGTGGTACAGCACCGGCAGTGCTCCCAGCCTGGTCGGTGCACAGCATGGCTTGGGCACCTTTTTGGGCTCCAGCAGGTGCACCAGCGTCTGGACGATCGCGTGATTCGTCGCGTTCATGTGGGCATTGAGTGGGAAATTGCATTCGCCGCTGCAATAGAACGCCCCATAGCCCTCGGGGGCGATGATCCAGTCGTGCCAGCCCAGGTCCTTGAAGTCGATGTACAGCGTTTGCATCTGACAGCTACGCGTGTTCTCCATTGGAGCGTCGAGGAGGGGAACGGTATTCATCGACACGGACTTCTTGCGCTTGCGAGGATGTGTGGAGCTGCGCTTGGATCTGTGATGACTGTGTGCGGTTGCCTTGATCAGCTCCGGGCCGCGGAAGAAGCCGATCATGAAGGGCTGGTACTCGTCGTCCACCTTGCGGTGGATCAGGCCGACATCGTCCAGCTTCACCTCTCTATCGGGTCGATTGACGGCATGCGCTCCGATATAGATGCCGTGATTCTCCTTCGACTTGACCAGCCACTCGTGCAGGCCCTCGGTCACGTTCAGCTCCAGCCAGCCCACATAGTCGCCTGTGGTGTTCACCGAGGACAAAGGCTCCATGGTGTGCTGGCCCAGAGTCCCAGTGCCAATAGCGTAGACGGTGATGGTGAACTCTTTGTTCGTGGTCAGCCACTTTCCTTCGTTGGCGTTCTGGTAGATGCGCAGCTCGGCCATCACCAAGTAGTTGTCGTCCGGTACCTTGGAGACATCAAACCACAGACGACGGCCGTGCTCGTGGCGCAGCTCCTCAACGTTGTGGTTGCGCTTGTTCAGGAAGGTCATGATGATGTCGCTCTCGTCTATGGCACGCTTGTCCAGATCGGTAATGAAGTTTTTTTGCTCTTCGCTTTCATCCTCCTCCTCAAGGTCAGCACTTCTCCGAGAGCGATGACCCCTCTCATAGGAATCCTCGTCGTCATCGTCATCATCGTGATGATGATGATCGTTGGCCAAGCCCTCCTCCGCCGTGATGCGGTGGTAAACGTCTAGCAAAAACTTCGGCGCCGACTTTCTCAGCGACAACTGATGGCTACTCAGGTGTGCGGGACGCTCGGCAATGCCGAGGAATTCCAGTATCTCATACGAGACATCCAGTTTGTCGTCCTCGCTGAGCACACGGTGCATGATCGTCTGATCCTTGCCATTGTCTATGTAGATCCCCGACTGGGTGGCTTCCACAGTCGTCGGCGAGGTGGCGACGAATACAAGCAAAACCAGTCCTAGCCCCAAAGAAGCTAGGAATGCAACAGCCTCCGAGGTATTTCGCAGACGCAGATCCCACAACATGCTGAATACCGGACGGATCGGTTGGGATCACAATGTTTAGCTAATTACTATGGACTATCCTACTGCGCGATAGCATTTATGTAGTACACCGACATTTAATTGTTTATTCGGCAGCTTCCAGCGAACCGTGGATTCCGAAAATTCTGACGCACTTACAGATTGTTGTGTGTATCTTAATCTTTAAGATGCATTTTCTTTAGAGTTGCTTAGAGTACAATATATCGATATTTTTTCTCAAGATCGCGATTTTTTTTTGCCTAAATATCGAAATATATTTAGATATTTTTGGCCAAGCTGCAGGGGAAAGCAATCCATTAGCACGGTATACATTAGAGGTGAAGAATAGAGCTGGACAAATATTTTTAATTTTACTGTTCTTGGGAAATATATGAAATATGTATTTTTTATATTAATATATTTTTTCAATTATGCGATACATCAATATAAATTGTCATGTATTTGTTATATATAATGAAATATAATAAATAGAAAATACCTTGCAGTTTATTCTTCCACGGGCTTAAACAAGAGTGTGATTTCGTTCTTTCCATTAACATCGATGAGTTCCCGCACAAACATCGATGTTAACGATGTTTCAAAAACATCGATGTTAACGATGTTTCAAAAACATCGATGTTAACGATGCTTCAAAAACATCGATGATAACGATGTTTCAAAAACATCGATGATATCGATGTTTCCCACCTCTAACCCCCTTGTGTCTTCATTCCGTTTCGGCGTCGCGGCCAGATAAAGCGCGTTGTTTATTTCCGTTTAGTTTTAAGTTTGCGCGTTTTTAGCCACCGCCGGTGTCGCCCAAATAATGCTAGACACAGCCTAGAGCAACGGTGAGCCGGTGAATTCCGAGACGTCCGCGATGGAGACTATAATCACTTATTTCCGTGGCAGGCAAAACATCTAGTACAAGAACCGCCAAAGGAACAGCCGCACAGCTAACAGAAACGGAGAAATGGGCCGCAGCCGCAGTCCCGCCTCGCCGGCGCACAGGAGACGCGAGAAGGAGCGATCAGAGCGGAAGAAGCGCAGGGAACGACGCTCCCGGGAAAGAGAAGCTATCGGAGGAGTCGGACCTGGAGGCGCTGGTGGCAGCGGGAGCAGCAGTCGTCGCGACCGGGAGCGAGAGCGCGATAGGAGTCGCAGCCGTGACCGGGAGCGTGACCGCGATCGTGCGCGAGGCCGGCGATCTAGGTGAATAACAAAGTGTAGTGTACCAAAAGCCAAAACGATAAGTATAACTACTAGCACCTAGAACCTAAATTTAAGAGTTGGTCCGAGGGGGAGGGGTCGAGGTGGCTGAGGCCAACCCAGCAAACATTTTATTTACTCGCAGCGGGTATCGATAGGGCCCAGTTCGATAGGCAGGCAGGCAATCGATCAATTTGCAGCTCTGGCGGCTCAAAAAAAAAAAATTACCACGTGAAGTGAAATTGGCGAATTTCATCACAGCGTTAAACTAATTTTCCGGCTTTATAAACAAAATCGAGAGGCTCTTACGGACCAGGCTGAGTCAGGCCGCGAAAGCATACACAAGAGAGTCCACACAGCAAAGAGAAACCAGTACATACAGAGAAAATGGCTCTGCGCGTTCAGTTCGAGAACAACGACGACATTGGCGTCTTTACCAAACTAACCAACACATACTGTCTGGTGGCCATAGGAGGCTCCGAGACCTTCTACAGCGCCTTCGAGGCGGAGCTGGCCGAGACGATTCCCGTGGTCCACGCCAATGTGGGTGGCTGCCGGATCATTGGACGCACGACGGTGGGCAACAGGAACGGCCTGTTGGTGCCCAATTCCACCACCGACGAGGAGCTGCAGCACCTGCGCAACAGTCTGCCGGATGCTGTGAGAATTCAGCGCGTTGAGGAGCGTCTTTCCGCTTTGGGCAACGTTATCGCTTGCAACGATTATGTGGCGCTGGTCCACCCAGATCTGGACAAGGAGACCGAGGAAATTATCGGAGACGTCCTTAAGGTGGAGGTCTTCCGACAGACAATTGCTGATAACACATTGGTGGGCTCGTACACCGTGCTAAGCAACCAGGGCGGCATGGTGCATCCCAAGACGAGCATAGAGGATCAGGATGAGCTGTCGTCACTGCTGCAGGTTCCCCTGGTTGCGGGTACAGTTAATCGCGGCAGCGAGGTTCTTGCCGCTGGCATGGTCGTCAACGATTGGCTTTCCTTCGTGGGCATGAACACAACGGCCACAGAGATCTCAGTGATCGAGAGTGTCTTCAAGTTAAACCAGGCCCAGCCGGCCACGGTCACAACTAAACTGCGAGCCGCCCTAATCGAGGACATGTCCTAAGCGAAAGAAAATCCACCAATTTTTATACTTGATCTAAGCGATTTTTCTGTTATCTTCTACAAAATGTCATCTAAGAGCGCTATGCGCTAAATACACCACAAAACAAAATGAAAAGAAATCTGTTCTGCCTAATGTTAAGAGTAGGTTGAAAATCCCAACGAAGTCTAAATATATATTTCGAGATCTGCAGGTCATAAATTATCACTAACAACAAGGGTATTGGGAACCAACCGAAAATGTATTCAGACTAGGCATTTATATTGACTATGAGAGATCATAGGCTAATAGATCAAGAGCTAACAAATTTAGTTAGAAGATTCTTATAAAAGTCAAGTTCGTTTTATAGTTTACAAAACAAAGACTTTAATTTTCCACAGAAATTACATATAGATTTAAGTTAAATATTGTTTATATGGAGGTTTTTTTTTTTAAATTTTTAGTACTATCACATTAACTGGGAGCTATTAGGCATAGCTTATTTCACTATTTTTATATATATTTTATGTTGATCTGATTCAATATTTGAAACATTTTTCGTTGCCAATTGCTTGTTTAGCTTTCCTCATGTTTTTTTTTTTCTGAATTATGAACCAATTCCTGAATTATGTATATAGATATCCCGAAAGCCTAGACTTTAATGAGACCCTTAATGAAGTTACCCGACCGGTTGTGATGTGTCGCACATTTCCTTAATTAAATCCTCAAATTGCACAATCGGGTGAGCACTTTTCAAGGTCGCCCCAGTTAATTCCCAGGCTCTGCAATTCGAATGCAATCAACTGGCACTTCAGCGTGGCGGCAATCTGTCACTCATGTATTTGCTCGCCCGAAAAGTATTCTGAAATTCACAATTCACGACGCCCAAATTTATGGTTGCTTTGCAGATCGCGCTCGAGGGGCACCGGAGGCGGCGGCGGCGGAAGCAGCGGCGGCAACAGTAGCTCCGGACCATCGACGTCGCGGCGAACGACAAGGAACAATGCGGCAGCTGCCGACCGTCCCAAGATCAACGAGGCCGATTTGGAGGGTAAATCGCCGGAAGAGGTCGAGATGCTCAAGACAATGGGATTCTGCACGTTCGACACCACCAAAAACAGGAAGGTCGAGGGCAACGATGTCGGAGAAGTGCATGTAATCCTAAAGCGAAAGTACCGCCAGTACATGAATCGCAAGGGTGGCTTCAACCGGCCGCTCGACTTCGTGGCCTAGCAGTCCTTGGAGCAGCTTGCATCCGCATCCTCGCATCCGAATTCCTCTGCCCAACTAGTTTGCTACGCTTTTTTTACTTGTCCGCGCCTTTACGGGCGACGACGGACGAAGAGACCTGCAATTTTATGCAATAGACCGGTTTACGAAATTCTCTCAAAATTTCCACTCATCAAGCCTCACAACACTCATCATACCTCAATTAGTTATTTAGTAGTATAAGCCTGAAGTGCGCCTTTGTTATAAAATTATCCCGTGTTAATTTTACAACAAATAGCCATCTCTGGGGCTGAAAGCAAATCCAATCCTCTCGACACTGAAGCAGGGAAGGATTTGTGCGGAGAATCTGCTTTCAGCTGCAGTTGACGGACGCATGACGATTGCTTTTTGAATATTTCAAAGTAATTAACACAATTGTTTTTGTTGACATCTCGCCATTTTGTACGAATACGAATTAACTGAAGGCCAGCCTGAAACCAAAAATTCACAACAGCAAAAATTTCCAAACACTCACACAGACAATTACTTAAAGTATTTGAAAACAGACAACCCCAGCCCTACCGCCCATGTCCCAATCCCGATCCAGATCCTGATCCCTGTCCGAACTACCCATCAATATCCTCCATACGCTGCAATAGTACAACTTTTACAACCAAATGATATATATCTAATATATATTGTAAATATACAAAAAACCAATAATATACACACACACACACCACAAGTACCTTATCCCCGAAACCCCCCGAGAATGAACCCCACAATAGCCATAGCAATTTGTTGAAAGAAATATTATTTGTTTAATAATCAAAATGTTGTAATTAAACCAGTTAATTCCGATTTAAATCACAAGTGCCAACAGATCGATCAGGCAAACGAACGCTGAAGATGATTCACATTTTTTATACAGCAGATATTTGTATAATCATTTTGTACTCTTTTTATATGTATATGAATATATACGCGACTACTTGTATGTCGCAACAGCAGCCAGTAAACTATTTTAAGCAATAGTTACCACACACTCTTTTGTTAAGCCCTTTGGAAAGAAATATGTATTGGAAAATTCAAGTCATTTCGGCCACACCACCCATACACACACTCTTATTTCAATTATTTGTAGTTGTAACACACCAAGAAATTGCAGGGATTTTTTTCTTATTTCATATGCTCCTACAATAAACTCATAATAAAATTTGTAAACCCTTTACCAGGAAACACGTCTCTTATTTAATTAAATAAAATGCGAATGAATGTGAACTGGAACTTAATATTTAATTCCTTTTTATGACATTTCAGGGAATTATGAGGAGTAACGATATAATGCTGGAATACAATGCATTATGTTTCAGTGAATTATGAAAGGGAGCGATATTTTTTTATTTAAAATGTATTGGTTAAGAGCTTAGAAAGCTTTGAATTAATTTCACAATTAAGAAAACTTCAAACCTCCCGAAATTCAAAGCAATAAGGAAGCTAATTTCGAGAAGACGAACTTTGTATACCATTGCAGTTTTCGGGAATCGATATTGAAAATTCTTTGGGCAAATAAAGCCAATCGAAAATTTAAATTCTAAAGGATTTACTTTTGATCATGAACATATATTTTTTATAGGGTCGGGATTGATTCCTTAACTGAACTGCAAACCTTTCAATAAAAGTGTCATTCCCTGCAAGGGTATATAAGTGCGATTAGGATGTCGCGAATACATATTTAATTATAGAGAGTATTTTATTATCAAAATTCCTCGGAAACTATGAATTTAATTTAGAGAATTTAACAGCACACAAGTGTTCCTGATAAAATTCCGATATTCGTAATCTTTATAGTTTTTTTTTCAATAGTTGTTCGAAATGCACATTTTAATGCACTTTCTAAGTCAAGAAGTACTTAAAATAAATGTTAAGAATGTTTTAGTTACATTCGTCAGATCTTTGAAAGGATGAAAATAATTTTTACAGCTATGGATATCATGAATATAAATTTATTTAAATTAAACAAGCACAAGCAAGGCTGTGGGTTTATATTTAACCGGTTAGAAGCAACCCAGCTTAAAAGGCCAATGGTTTTTTTTTTTAGTTTATTTTGTAATACGAAATTTAATACAATTTGCAATTTGATTGAGATTAAATTACAAATGAAATGCTTAATAGGAGAAAGATTATCGTTACACAATGGTGAGGGAAATCGATATGAACACAAGATACAATGCTTGGCAAACTCAAAATGAAAGTGTATATACCTAAAGTTATAATTAGTTATTGTTACGCTTGATTTCGCTTAAAAGTGTAGAAAATTGTTTTACATAATAAGAAATACATAAGGCGCCGTCGCCGCTGGAAAAGTAATTTCAACCTTTTCAGTTGTGGCTAGGATTATATTGGGGAACGGAGGAAAAGAATCAGATTTGTGCGCCAAACAGTTAGAATCAGCTTAAAATAACTTTTAATAGGTTCGTGTTTCTCGATTCTGTGTGTGTTAGTCTTTTTGTTGCCGCTTCTGATCGCTAAGGCTGACCCTAGAGGGATCCGACTGTACCTAGTCGCCCTTGCGGGGCTTGCGCTTGCGCACCTGTTCCGTCTTCTCTGGCTTTTCAGGCACAGAATCGCCGGTCAGCTTTGGCTCTGGCTTCTCTGCCTTTTCCGGCTCGCTGTCTGCTTCCTTTTCCTGTGATGGTGAATCACCCGCCTGCTCTTCGCTTTCCTCATCCTCGTCCTCATCCTGCTCCTCGGCATCGCTATTCTGCTGCTCATCCTCGTTCTCATCGGCCTCACCGTCATCCTCGATCTCCTCGGTGGCCAGATCTTCCACGCCGCCGACGAGATTCTCTTGGGACTCCGAGAAGCTCTGGCGCTGCGATTTTTTGGGTGGATACACAAAGTCCACAAGGCACACGAGCAGCAGGCCCAAAGCAGCTCCCACGAATATGGTGGCGATGGCAAATAAGGCATAGGATCCCCACGTAGGTAGGCCGTATTCCGCCTGCAGGCGCCCGTTGAAGTCCTTAAAGAGTTTTTGCGTGTGCTATTAGTACATGAACCAAACATACAAAACAACGCCAGAGAGCAAAGACCAGAGGATGAGTCAATTAGCGAATGGGAATGCGCGGTAATCGCGGGGTCAGTTGGATGACACCGTCGATAAGCTTCCGCTTCTGTCTCATGCAATGAACTGAGGCGATAAGCCGGCTAGGTGAACGTACCTTCAATGTGTGTGACAGCTTGAAGAAGAATGACAGAATGGACATGTGAATAGTGTCGGGCTTCTTCCAGGCGGACAATGGCTCAATGCTCTTCCACTGCTCCTTCTTCACAAAATGGAGTAAAGCATCGCCGTCCCGAGCACCGCGGTACTGACGGAACTCACCATCCTTGACGCTGCAGGGGATTACATTAGTTTCTTTAACTTTGTACTTTATCATAAACTAGCTTACTGATAGATCGTGGGCAGAGCGGTGACAAAGAAGCGTCCACTGAGCGAGGGAGAGGTGGTGACATCGATTTTGGCCACCTGCACGCGAACATCATGGGCCACGCGAGCAAATCGCTCCCATGTGGGGGCCAGATTCTTGCAAGCCGGGCACCAAGGAGCAAAGCTAAAAATACACAATAAGAGACTCTCTTAAAACAGCTGCTACCATCGGGATGAGTCATCGACTAGAGCAAACACAACGGAATGTGCAGCATTCCAGGAAAACATGAAAACCAGCTTGCCGGGTGGTGTCGGGAAACCGGCGCACCACGCCCCGTCCGCGTTACGTCAGGGGGACGGGGGGCTAGCAACTACTGGAAACGGGAATGGGCACGTAGAGAAGCACTTTCTTCACTCACAACTCGATCATCCACTCGCCCTGGAGCATAAGGTTCCAATTGTCCTCGTCCAGTTCAATGAGCTTGCCACCTGGCCGCAGTCCTGTCTGCGCCGTCGTTGACTGCGCTCCCGCTGCAGCCGCCAGCAGAACCAGCAGGACACATGACGCGGCCACAAGGTGCGTTTTGCAAATCATTTGGATCTGTTTATGTTTTCGCCGTGACCTGTCCTATAATTTGTGACGTTCGGGCTACTACAATTTCAGTTTTCACGTTCTATTGACTTAAAAAAATTCAACACACAATGCGACGCCGTCAATTATACCATATCGCCTAGAACAAGTGGCCGGAAAAGCCGGGATTTCCTACAAGTTGTCGGCTGGTCACACTCGCTTCCTTTATTCCGGCGCGAGTTACATTTTAGGTTTTGTTAACTATTTCCTACTTTTCAATTATGACAAGTAACGGCTCTCTCCCGGCCGTTCAGTGCAGTTTACATTAACGCTCTGTTCGCAAAAACGCGGAAAATTAGTGATAAATTATTCGAAAAACACAGTGCTGCCAGATTATTTATCAGCTTTCGCAATCGATAGCATTGCTATCGAAAAATAGTACGATTTCGATTGTCGTCGGACAAAAACAAAGAAGATAAAAGTCTAAAAACACAACAAAATTATTCATTTGGCAAATTTCTCGTGTCAAACTTCGTACGCAATATGGCCCACAACTACCTGCAGCCGGTGCACGACCATTTCGATGACGTGGACAGGTTCGAGGATGTGGACGATGACCTGTTTCTGCAGAACAAGCGGACTGGCAGTGTACCAAAGCAAAGGAGCACCAATCCCTTCGAGGTGGAGGACGATGACGACGAGGAGATAACCTCCTCGCCGTCGATAGCAGCCCAGCGTCTGGCCTATGCGGAAAAGCGACGAGCAATCGAGCAGCGAACCCTGGACTCGACTACCAAGAGCTTAGGTAAGCTACGGGGGTTAAAAGTCAGCCAATTAAGGGGCGTTACTCACATCGCCACTTACTTTTAGGACTACTGTACGAAACCCAGGAGGTGGGCAAGGCCACGGCTGTGGAACTGGCCAAGCAGCGGGAGCAGCTGGAAAAGACGTCGCACCAGCTGGATGAGATAAGCTCTACTCTGCGCTTCAGCCAGCGCCACCTCAACGGCCTGAAGAGCGTATTTGGTGGGCTGAAGAACTACCTCGCTGGCAACCGGGATCCAGCATCCACGGCTGCTGGCTCTCCCACGACCAGCCTATCCTCCCAGGAGGCTAATAGCAACATCGATCTAGGCGCCTGTGGTGGCGCAAGCCCACCTGCTCCACTTTCTCCAGCAGACCGCTATGACAATCATCCAGTCAGTCGGCTGCGTGGCGATCCCAGCAGCACCTATCAAAGCCAACGTCAGGCGGCCAATCCGTTCCAGGCACAGATTGATGCCAACCTGGAGGACATGTGCAGCAATCTCTCGGTACTAAAGATGATGGCCACCGACCTGGGCGGCGAGATTGAGTCGCAGAACGAGTTGCTGGATAATATGAACTATAAAATAGAGGATGTGGATATGAAGATGAACAAGCAGAACAAGGATATGAGCAAGTTGCTCAAGAAGTGAACGAGAACTCATGGAACACCATCGTATTATAAATATTGTTTAATTTCTTCACTAGAATAGCCACTTGATATACAAATAATAGTCATACCATATCGCATATAGAGAACTACACAAGGCCATTACAAATGCATTCCTCATTCTGTTTCTTAGTTTTTTATTGTTACACTCACCAAGAGAAGATTCTCTAGTTGGAGCTTTTGGTTGGACAGCGATAAGTGTTCATTTTTAAATAAAAATTCATATAAATTAAAGAAAGAGATATTGCCTTCTTGTTTTGGGTTACATACAAAGCTTTTGTGTTCTTGGCTGCTGATTAGAAGTGGAGAAACATGCGTCGAGGCATTTTACTATCAAAGAAAGCTGACTTTAAAAATACATACTTACATACACATATATTTAGCAATAAAATATATTAAGAATGAAGAATTCTTTATTAACTTAATCAACACACATCCCATCTACAGCCATCGTGCACCATTTGTAGTCCTCAGGTCTGAAGGCCATTGAGTGATTCAGCAAGTTTGCAACAAAAATTGAAATAACAAAATTTTTAAGCAGCATTCTAGTTTTGATCTTCAGTTCGTAGTGATATTTTGTGGAGATAAGGTGTTCCTGAAATTGAAATTCATACATAACTGTTTGCCTATTAAGGCAGAACGAATGGATTTATAGTACTTTTAAATATACCAGTTTCACACCCCCCGATAAAAAAATATAAACGTGTATTACAAAAAACATGTGTTATTGCATAGAACATTTTTAATGGAACCCAACATATGAGGAATTATAATTTATTTGGGAAAACAATTTCTCGCTGATGACCCAGCGCTGCCGTATTTTAATATTTTTAATTTTTTTTTTAATTTTGTTTTTTTTTTTAACTAAGTTTCGTATTTGAGAGAAAACTTTAGGAATAAAATATATCTGATTTAAAAAAATTTTTAAATTTCCGTTAGTGCGCGCGCAGTTCCCAATTAGAGCAAGCAGTTTCCAATTAGACTCAATCAGTCCTGATTGGCGGTCTGGCAACGACAAAAATGTTTTTCTGTAGAGCTGCCATACCTCAAATAGAGTCGGTAAGGCAGTAAACGTCGATAAGGTAGTTGAACCTTTGACACCGTAACCTAAACAAACGTCATGGTGCTGACCGTTAATTTGTCGACTCGCGCAGTGTATCCGGGTTCAAACCCGACCTGCGCCGAATTTGTCTTAAAGAGAGAAAAGCCCCTCATTTTGGCCGGATTAATTAAATTGTAGTTAATGCCGTATATGCATGAGGAGGCAGAACGAATTGGTGGGAATTACGCCTTCGGTGCTCATAACGGTTATCAAATCCGTGAGAAAACTATCATCCTTGTTTCCCTCCATATTTTTAAATACTTTATTTTTCCAGTTTCCAGAATGAGGCCCAGTTTTGGCAATAGCTTTTGTTAAAACCCATAAATATTTATTCATGAATATGGTTTTCTTTGCTTACTGTTACATTTTAACATAATTATTATTCACGATTACTCTTTTTAGTTTGTTTGGCATTCTCGGAATATGTGTAATACTTTCTTGCTTACACTTAAGACTTGATATAACATATATTTTTGATTACCAGAACAGCAAAGATTTATACATTTATTTTATTACGATATTTTATGCGTAGATCGATCGGTGTTGTCTTGTGATGATCAGCTTTATTACTTTGATTTTGCATTATTCCGCTAAATAAGTGTGCAACAGTTTACAATGCCGACTGTATATAGCTTTTCTCGTTTTACATGTAACCCTGCAAAGAACTTTTGATTTCGAACTTCGAACAGAAAAGTTTTTAAAGAATAGTTAATGATTTTAAGCACACAATTGGAAAGCATTTCTTAGGTTCTGTGTTCGGTTAACTACTCTTAAGTATTTATTTTATTTATTTGCTGAGTACATTCCAGGGTTTCCTGCTTATTTTTTAGGTTTTTTTTTTCGCTCGTTTCTTTTTCTAATATTTATTGTTGATGACTTGCTTACTCTGTGTACATTGAGCTGGGTGGGTTATACGGATTTTGATCGGTCGTCGAGGGCCTCAAGGATATGAGTGTTGCAGTTATTTGATTACTTCTCTAGCGCTATCGAGTTGCTTTTAAACAATTGTTCTATTCCGTTGGCATCCCAAAGTCTCATATAAAATTTGAAGCTCCTCTGTTCAATGTTTAAAGTAAACTCCACTTACTTAACTATATTATAAAGTGCCGTCGTTTGGGGCAAATTTTTGCATTTTAGAACTAAAATTACCTCGCCTGAATTGACAGCTTATGGCATTCGGTGACTTAAGGTTAGGTTTGAGCAAATTGCGGCATTACTTTGATTAACATTCGTCCGAAATGCTTGTGTATCTTGTTGAACAGCCATTACACATTTCCTTAATCGTATTATTCTGATAATTCCGCGTAGGTTACTCCTCGCCTCTTCCACTTCGACAGGTACACACATCCAGTTCAACTAACAAACATGCAACATCGATGGTTCGTTTAAATACTTCATATACATAGATATCGTTATCCGAATTAGGGTTCTAGGTTGTCTAGGCTCTAGGTACATATGTATGTATGTAGGCTTGTGTCACAGCTACTGCGCTAAACAAACATCAACAACAACGAACTCAAATTACAACGAGGTGTATATCAATATTTATGTATATTCCTGTTTCCAATTTTACTTACGCCTAAAGTATGTTTGACACAAATTGAAAATTATTTCGCGCCGAAGCAAATTATTTATCACACATTTTCGGGGCTTAAATTAAAAGTTGCGGGACAACATTATCCTGTAATCTAGAAATTTTGAATTTTTCATAAACTTGTAACGTTGAAATTAACCACTAAATTATAGGAAATTACAAGATTAAGTGAATATATTGCAGGGTAAATACTTGATTAATTAGTGGTATATTCATTTGCTCAACTAACTACAGGTACAAACACATATAAATAGTTACGAATATTATATCTCTTCTATTTTTGTATATTTCAATATATTTATATACTTTATTTATTCTCAACATGAATACACAACAATGGTTATATAAATTCTAGAAATATACTTTCAATTATTGTTTTTTGGTTTTCTCATGAGCATTATCATTATCGTTAACCGTCTAGTCCACACACATAAAACACTTCTAAATACGTTTTGGCTTAACTATACAAATGCGCACAAATCGGGGGATTTGATGCAACTTGATTAACATTTAGGTACATGAGTCTCTCGTTAGCATAGAAAACATAGATTACAGTGAGCACATAGACACATTTACAGATTGAGGGATATATACTCGCATATATAAATATTCTTCGGGCTCTACTTCGGGGTCGGTGATGTAAACGGTTCTAAATATATAAACAAATGTATGCATTTTACAAAACGTAAAAGTCCCACTCATCGCTCGTTACTTCTGTCCCTCCAAAGTAGTCTTAAAAGTACTTGTAGTAGAAAAAAAGCAATCAAATGACTCGTCGTCACTCGTATAAATAGTAATACTTGTGTATATTTGTATATAAATTTATATATTTTTAAAACTCAACGTTTTCCATTGCACTTTCAACATTGCTCTCGAATTGCGGGGCTCACAGGGATCATCCGTGGGGGATACTACACACAAAGGGAAAAACAAACACCAGGAACTGGGCCTGAGAGAAGGTTCCGGTTCCGATCCTGCACTAAGTCCTACGTTAACTTGTTCGGTAATTACAATCGAGTCTTTCATCCATCATTGACATCATCAATGCAATCCATCTTGAGTGGCTTGTAGAAATTAGGTACTAAGGAACAGCTATCGCACACTGATGACTGATAAAATAGGTACTTTTGCATAGGAAACATGAAGGTTTCTCCTCTTCGTCCTCTCGCCTTGCCACTCCAAATAAAATATTAATTATTAAAAATCTATAAAAACATTGCGTGTTATGTGCCTTTGCCTAGTTAAACTTGTTTCACGTTTACAGCTTAAATGGGGTTCTTTGGGCCAAGAGCATTGGCTGGCCTAGCTCTTTAGGTACACACACATACACGTTTATATATATTAATATATATGCTTATAAAAATAGTTGTCGATACTGGGAACTACGACCAACCTTAGTTTAGGGTCTATTACTTCTTAGTTGCCGCCGATGAACTGGCTTTCGTTTTGGCCTGGCTGCCCGATGTTGCTGCCGTCTTCGAGGAGCTGACTGCTGCTGCTTTCTTGCTGCTGCTCAGTGCCGGAGTCGCTGGGGGAGTTGCTGCTTGTGTCTTGGTTGCGGTCTTTCCAAGACCAGCTGGAGCTGGAGTGGCGCCTATTGACTTGCTGGTGGCAGCTGCTTTTGTGGGGCTTGTTGTTCCTCCGGCCTTAACGGCTGGTGACTTCACTGCCGCCTTGGTTGGGCTGATTTCGCCGGGTTTTGTTTTGCCAGCTTTCGCCGTTTTGGCCGAGATGTTGCTGCTGCTAGCTGCACCCTTGTCCACAGCCGATGACCCGGCCACTGTCTTGCCACTAGATGTGGCTGTCGACGAAGGCGGCGTGGCTTTTGCCGGAGTTTTTAAAGATGTTGCAGCAACTGTTGCTGTTCCTGTCGCTGGCTGTGGCTTTGCTGCTCCATTGGCAACACTCGCTGCCGGCGGCTTGGCTGCTGTGATACTCACAGCCGCGGCAGCTTGCTTCTCTGTTGAACTGGCACTTACTTTGCCGTTTGTCACACTTACACTAACTGTTGCTGCCTTGGCCACGACTGTTGCTGCTTCTGGCTTTCCTTCTGGCTTGAACGTGGATAGCGGAGCAGTTGGCTTTGTGCCAGCGTCAACATTTACTTTAGTCGGAGCAGCTGCCGGTATGTTTTTGACGGCGCCTGCCGCTGCTGGTGTGATTTTCGTGGCTGGTGACACTTTTGCCGGGGCTGTGTTTGCCGACTTCGTGTCCTTAATGGCAGCAATGCTAACAGTCGGCTTGGCTCCGGCTGCAGCGCCAACTGTTGCTGTTGTCGCTGCTGTCGATATTGTCGGTTTTATTGGCGTAATTTTATCCTTAAGTGGAGCTGCAACATGGGCCACTGGCGGCGGAGCTTTCCCGTTGGAGGCACCACTGGAAACTGTGGCCTTGCCTTTGGCCCCAGCTCCGGCAGGAGTTGGACCTGGCGCTATGGTGACCAAAGTGGCAGTGGAAACCCCGGCGGGCGATGGCTTCTTGGCCTGACTCGCAGGAGCAGCATCAATTGCAGGTGTTACTGGTGTTGCAGGTGTCACCGTCGTGGCTTTCGCCGGCGAATTGACTTTCGTGGGGTTCTTCTCTCCGCCGCCCGCAAACGTAGACATGGCAGTGCACTCACGTCCACTACTCTGGGTTCCCGCTGCCAGCACCTTTGTGGTTGCCTCAGCATCCTTTTTGCCCGCCGGCTTAGCCTCCTTTTCGGTCGGTATAAGTGGCTGCTTGCTGGGACTGATTTCGGTAGGGGACTTGTGGGTGCCGTTCTTGGTATTTGTCTGCAGGCTGCCACTACTGATTTGTTTGCCCATCGCCTTGGCCAAGCTTGGACCCGGTCTCTTGCCCACTGTGGCCAACGGCAGGCACTCAACATCCACATCCACATCGATGGTCAACTTGCTTTCCTTCTTGCTCGCCTCCTTTTGCTTGGGTGCGGGGTCGTGCTCTATGAGGATCTGGTTGTTGGTCACACCGTCGTAGTTCTGGCTCTGGTACCGCTCGGCGTGCAGGTTCACACAGGGCCTTCCCGCTGGCCCCCACTCGGCGGTGGGCTTTAGGAGGTATTTAATCCGCTCCCGGAAGCTGAGATTCTTCGGAGCCTGCCAGATCTCGTGGAAGGCCACGAGGAATATGACCAGGACGGGCAGTAGGCCAATGATCCAGCCCACAGTGTCGGCCCACAGAGGGTACACATAGTGCCCATACTTGGCCGGCTTGTACTCCACCCAGTTGAAGAACAGAATGAACTGAAAGGTGGATATAGTTGGATAACAAGAACAAATTGAAAAACATATGTATTTTGATTTGTCAAAACACGTTTAGTTACAATTAATTAATTTAATTTTAAGATTATTTTAAAAACTATATTCGTTTTTGAAGTATCAACTCACCAGAAGGGTAGCTGGGGTAATATAACGCCACATGATGCCCCAGAAGAAGTTCCAGAACCAGGATCGCTTGCCAATCATTCCCTGGATGTCGTTGAGGAACCGCTGTGATCCATAGATCCAGGCAATCAGAATGCACTCCGAAATGGCAATCAGTAGAACCGACCAATTGGCAGCATATTTGTCCATCAGTTGCAACCAGTACATGCCGCTCTAAAGGAAAACATTTTACGATTAAGTATATTTTTAGTTTTATTAAGAATCCACTTACGTTTGTGGTGAATCCCAGGCCTCCAATGTAACCAAAAATAGCCACCGAGAGAACCACCCAGATCTTGTACTGCCTCAGGTTGGGGAACCTATCCAAAATGGCAGTGGTTACGGTCTCCATCAGAGCAAACTGCGAGTCCAGACCCAGGGTGAGCAGCATCACGAAGAACAGCACCGCCCAGACAGGAGAGATGGGCAGCCGGGTGACCACCTCCGGGTAGACAATGAAGGCCAGGCCAGCCCCCTGATCCACCACCTTCTCCACATCCACATTGAGCTCATGGGCCAGGAAGCCGATAATCGAGAAGATCACCAGACCGGCGAAGAACGAGGTGGCAATGTTGCAGAAGGCCACAATCAGCGAGTCCCTGTGCAGGATATAAATGAAAATTATCTATATAGGGCAGTGCATAGGTATATATGATAGCGACTCACTTGTAGCAGTTGTTGGAGAACTTGTTGTAGGAGGAGAGCGTGATTAAGCCTCCCCAGGCCGGGCTCAAGGCAAAGAATATCTGGACAGCTGCATCGCCCCACACCTGCCGGAGGATTGATAAGGAAATGAGGACATTAGGACAATGACTTGCTTATTCTCCATTAAGAGACCCACCTGAGCATTGGCCAACTGCTTCCAGTCGGGCGTCAGGTAGAAGAGAATGCCCGTGCTGGCGCCCGGCAGGGTCACTCCACGGACAAAGAGTATTACAAGGACGACGTAGGGGAAGAGGGCTGTGAAGTAGACCACCTTGCCGGAGGACTGGACACCCTTGCACAGGCAGAGGAACACAATCGCCCAGGCGAGGAAGAGGCAGGCGGCCAGTGACAGCTTAATGCTGCCCGTCTCCTCGATGCCCTTGGACAGGCCCAGCACGAAGTTGCTGCAAAATCGAGGTTTAAATCGAAATTAAAGCATAGAATTACGACACACTGGGAGAAAGAAGCTCAGGAATCCAAGCAATTGATAAGGAAAATAAAGCAATGGAGTTTTTAAGCATAATCGCTTGGTTTGGAAATGGTATATTATGAGATAAGAGCGAAAGGATTCCAGGTAACTTTCATTTCGTATACACGATACCCACTTGAAGTACTCCTCGGCGGGCGGACGCTTCAGGGCGGTGAGGGCCAGGGCCGTGATGTTGTTCTCCGCCGCAGAGGTGGCATTGTGGCAGGTGCGCAGGTAGTAGGTGCCATTGGTGGCCTCGCACTGATCCGCCTGGGCGTAGGAGAAGCAATCTGCAAGAGACTTAGGCTGTCAGCAAGTGGGAAAAAGGGCGGCGACAAGCTGCTGCACTCGTCGGTGGCACTCCCTCTCAATTATGTATAAAAGGCCAGAAGAGCATTTTAATATTTATGAACTATTTGTCGGTTCGTTTCTGGGGGTCCGTCGGTCCGTGTCTGTGTGTGTCCGTCCGGCTACATAATTAAAAGGACAAAGTAGCAAATCAGAGGAGAGCAAAAAAGGGGCAAGTCCGGACAACAATGTGCGGCAAATATAAAAAAGGGTCTGGCTGGGCCAAAAGCGCTTGGGGAAAGGGTTGCCCAAAGGTTCCTGGTCTTGGCCCAGCTTGCAAGTTGAGTGGGAAAGCCCGGACTTGCTGGAGGAGGTGAAAGGTCAATAGCAAAGCAATCTGTTTGGGGTTTCCAGATTTGTCTTTTTTTTTCGGGAAAGATGCTGCTGGCATTCCTTCTGACAGGATTTTGATTTGAATTCCTCTAATGAGACCTCATCTCTTTGAGTCACTTTCTCTCTTGAAAGGGCCAGCTTAGTCAGTGCCCAACCGCAATTTCTGTTTACCTAGGCAGAATATGAATTTTGGCTTTAACCAAGTTATATTGCAGCTCTGCTTATGACATTCAGGCTTGAGAGTGGGCTGAGTGAGAGTGAGTCCTGGGAAAGTTTTCTACCAAGAATCGAGCACAAAATGACTAATAACTGCTGAGTTCAACTGACATGTGCATAAGGGACGAATATCGCCACAGGATCCTAATGTTGGCATCACCTAATTAATGCAATTCACCTGCCAACATGTGCAGACTTAAATGTGATTTCAAAGTCAAGTTCAAGTCAAATCAATCAGAGATATACAAAAATACATTTTATCAGCGGCAACACTGCGTATGGGTAATGTGTGTCAATAGACATTACCCATACGCCGCGTTGCCGCGTTTCGCAAATAAAACCTTGGTAATTATAGACCGAGCCCTGAGCCGGAATTAAGGCCACATTTCGATCGCTCACACGCACATTTGTCAGAGCAATTCGTCAGCTTCATTTGCCAACGCGGAAAATGGATATAAATTTGAGAACAATTCCTTGTGGTTGCCTGGATGGATGAGCTGTCGGGGGTGGTTAGTGTGGGTTGGTGTGGGCTGGTTTGGGTTGGTTTGGGTTGGGTTGTGTTGGGAAACTTCAAAGTGTTTACATGCCGTTTAATTTGCCTGTCTGCATCTGTTTGTATTGCAATTAATTTGATTACACAGACACAGGCACACACGCCTGTACGCCCGTAGACGCGAATCATATAAAATAAATTTTATTTGAATGGGAAAAGCAACGAGCGAAAAAGGGAAAAGAAAAACGACGACGCCGCCTGCCTAACAACGAATTCGGGTTTAAATAAATCTATGTGTGTGGAATATCCTACAGGCGAAAGGATACACCATGCACACACCCCCAGTTTCTTATTCAATTTGAGTGCTACGCCCGCCTGGCTGGGCCAGGAAATTGGCCTTAAATTTTGTGACCTTTAAGTTTGATGGCAAACATTGATGACGAGCAGATTGCGATGGGGGCCCCGGGTGTGTGTCGGCATGAGAGGAATGCGGAAGGCTGGTCTGCTGTATGGGTCTCAAATTTCAGTTGTTGACAGTTCAGTTTTCCCCGAAGTTTAGCCAAGTTTACGTGTCTAATAAATAAATTGCGAGTATCCAGGGGCAAGCACACTCTCTTTTACGTTATTAGGCCCATGAAAAATCCATCCAAATATTTACTCGGAAACACATAAACATGTTAGAAGAGGGTCTCACAGAGTGCGATATTCAATCAATATACAAACAGAGTTAAACACATTTTAATCGTGACACTAAAAGTAAACATTTGTCATCCAGAGGCAGGAACAGAAACAGAAACAGAGCCCGGCAGACGAGGACAAAGGCGACGAGCACGAGGTCAGAGATGCTGCCTGGCGAAATCCGAGGGCGAATCGAAAAGTGTCAATAAATAAAATCCTTAAGAAATTGCTTGTCTGCCGCTCTCGCCCGCTCTCTTTATATAGACATTTTCCTCGGCACCGTACTCAACTTTCCTCTCGCTCGCTTTGTATCTTAAGAGCTTATGGAAAAGCCTGTCCCAAGGTTGCTTGTTCCTCTGCCAGCGATTGAGTGTCAAAAACAGTTAAGACATAATTGTTTGTCATTTTAACAATTTCAAGCTGCCGCGTCCTCGTATGCTGCCGCCCCCCAAGCCCCGCCAGAAGGTAAAATATGAGGAAAGGCATCCCCCACTGTCCCCCTATCGATTTCTGGCGGGCTCCCACAAAAATAGCGGAAATGCCAAGCAACCTGCGACCTCTGTCTAAGTCTGATTTCATTTCCAAGTCCCTGGCCGAGATGCTGGCTCACTAGGCGTCCTCCTCGTATTAAATCATAGCCATGTGCCTGCGGAGGCACTGGCTGAGGTCGATTTATACGAGAGGGGGTTTCATTTCAAATCTATCTATTATACCTATTTAAATTGTATAAATTGTATATGCAGTCTCTTATTCTTAGGTTTTTAATGCCAAATGAGACTTGCAATCCCTTCTGACCCCCCTTGGTCTTATCCCTAGGCGTGGAGGGTCTCTGTCTCATGCAAAACTTTCAATGGCATTCGACGATGCTGCTCGTTCACGCCGTTGTTCTTGTTGCTGCTCCCTGGAATATACACCCAGCCACTTGAGAGCGCGTGTGTGTGGGGCCCGAGTGGGTCTAGGTTGTGTGTTTGAGTGCTTCCAAGGCGGCCGTCATAAAATAAGCTAAACATGACAAAAAAAACAACAAATATACTCCTCAAAAGACACAGAAAAAAGACAAAATGAGGCCAATAAAGCGAACTTTTGATATCCTACTTGGAAAAATTAAAATAAATATGGAAAGAAAAACAAGAAGTATGAAAAATACTTTAAAATCAGGTTAATAAAATCCTTTTATATAATGGCTTTACATTAAAAACAGAATAAAATAAAGTTGAAGAAAATTGTAGTTAGTTCTTCAGGTATACATTTATTTATACTAATTTGAATATTAGTGCGAAATGGGTGTCTCTTTATTTATTACACTAGTCAAAATGGTTATATAAAATATTACTAATAATTTGTATTTTCATAAAGAATTTAACAATTGTTAATTTGTTTAAAACCCTGCAAGAACTGTAAAGGGAATGTTAAAAAACTGATTTAAAGATTTCTTCTAGTTTTGAATTTTGCTCTTTTATAAAGAAATATTCAAAGCTCTCATCATTCCCCGAGCCAAACCTTGTCTATCTTTTAATATCTCAGTCTATAAAGTAAGTTATTTGACTACAATGAAGAAATTTTCAAAGTTTTCATCATGCCCTGACCTACATACCGAACTTTGTCTCGCTTTTCCGCCCACCAGCCACGTCTAACAGCATCTTTCGGCTCAGTTGGCGTTCAATGCTCGTTAAAGATTTATGTGCTTCGCGTGCTGGGCAATTTTAAAGTGTCTCTGTTTGTCTGCTGTGGGAATTAGGGAAGAAATAAGGAAGTCAACGCCAGACTACCTCCCAGGATCACACACACAGAGACAGAGAACGCTCGCTCTCTCACCTCACAATGTCAAGCGAGTCGAGGCACGAAAACAATTGCCTACTTCAAGGCGCCACTGGATTTCGTCCTGCGTTATGACTCGTTCCATTGCCAGGGCTCCCTGCTCCCTGGAACCCTCCTCCCAGCTTGTTATTATAATTCTCGGCAAAAGTTTGCACATACTTTTTTTATTGTTTGCGTGTGCGGCAAGTCGAAGGAGCAGGAGGACGTGTCCCCGGGGCAGCTACGAATGAGTGATGTATTTTTGATCCCCATCGAATTATGCCAACCTCAACTATTTTGATATTTTGTTATTTAAATTTTATTTGCAATGATTTGCAAGTTTCCTTGAAAGTTTACTCCGGATTGTGTGTGTCCTTAATTCTCCCTGGGGTCTAACGGTTACACAAGCCACCACTTCCACCCACCCCCCGCGGCCATGTGTTTTCCCAACCGGGCCACGTGCCGCCAGCCAGAAGAAAAGCGGAGGAAAACAAAAACAAAACGGTCGGAGAATAGCAAAATAAAATTCCACTTTTGACAGCTTGCAATTTGCCTAATTTATTACCCGAAAAACGTAACAAACGTAACAAAAGATGTGAATCTGGCACTCCCCTCGCCCTGAGTGTGTCTTGGCCTATTAATTAATTGGAGCCATCATCTTAGCCTTATCCGTGGCCCTAGCCTGTCCCCGGGGGAATACTCACACTTGGTGCTCCAGGCGGGCTCGCAGTTCTGCCACGGCAGCTTGGTGGCGAACGAGGCGAACATGTAGAAGATGGTCCAGGCAATGATCAGGTTGTAGTAGAGCATGACGATGGCCGAAACGAGGATCATGCCGGTTCCCAATCCGCGGAACAGGGGGCAGAACCTCCGGAAAACGGCCACCGGGCCCAGGGCAGCATACTGGCCGAAGGACAGCTCCATGAACATCAGGGGAAGGCCGGCAATCACCAGCATGATGGTGAAGGGTATAAGGAAGGCTCCTGTGGATGTTTAAGGTGGGAATAAAGACGGGTTTAATCTCATAAATAATATAACTAATTAATATATATTATATTAAACTAATTAATGAAATAACATAACTAATTAATGAATTAATACAAAACGTATCACACCCACCTCCTCCATTATTGTAGCACAGGTAGGGAAACCGCCAAACGTTTCCCAGACCCACTGAATACCCCAGCAGAGACAGCAGGAAATCAAAGCGTCCTGTCCAGGTTCCTCGCTCGTGCTCCGTTTCGCCGCCTCCTCCTGCCCCGGTGGCATCTAGTGAAATTAGTGCTGTTCCGGAGGCACAGCCACCAATACTGATCGCCGTCGAAGGACACACCACACCACCTCCTCCACCTCCGCCGCCAGCTCCTGACTTGCTGCTCTGCCCCATGATTGCTGGTGGCAGGTCAGTGACGGAGAGCCCTGATCTTCCTCCTGCTGTAAAATATACAAAAAAATGGTTCCTCCATTATATAGATTCAGGTAACACAGCATTGGCCAACTGCCAACTGTCACAGCTGGTCAAGAGTGCTTAATAAAATATGAAAAAATGACTGGCCTTTTGATTAATTGCCGTGGCCTCGATTTAGTCTAAATTATGGCAATATCGGAAGGTCAAGGGGTTTAAAGGCTTAGGCAAGTTGTTGGTTTTCTAACTTGTCTATATATTTTTAGATTAGTTCAGAAAACGCAAAGGTTTAATGAGAGCTTACAAATGCTTTAGGTTTTCATTGTCGCGTGGGACGTTCGTTTATATCGTGTGGGGTTCCTTTCTATATTTATCCTATAGTACTGAATAACTTTTTGTTGTTAACATGAATCTGATTACCACTTTTGTAGTGTTTTTTGTTTGCGTTTGCCAATTAGGTATCATTCTCGACTTTTCCATAGACTTCCGTTGGCGGAAAAAGCTGCTTTTATTTGCGAGAAAAAGCCACAGACAATTACTGAAAGCTGTAGTTATACATTTTAACAACTTATAAATGGCTTCCTAATTAAATTACAGCCAATATATGTTTACAAAACGTTTTTTCTGGTTTATTTTGTTAGCTGAAAATATGGAAAATATATTGTTCTAGGTCATAGAAACCTTATTAACTATATTGTTTACAAATTCGCTTTACTTAAGTGAGAGATTTTTCTTTATTTTGCCCAGAGCCTAGCTAATTTCCACTTAATCCCAGTTTAATAGGCTCTGTATCGGTTTTCCCATTTTGCAATTTCCGTTTCGTTAATTAAAATCACAGTCACGCCCGTTTTTTAGACGCTGGTGTGCCCCAGCCGAGGATAAATGAGTGCTCAAGAAAATGACGCGCCGTCAATGGCACTTGATGCTGGGCCACCCTCGCACCACAAAACCACCTTCACCTACCATACACGTACATAGGCGTATATAGGTTTTATGGAACAACTGTCACACTTGCCGTAGTGGCCATAACAGCTTGTGATGGGATATGTGACGATGTGATGATGCGGGGATGAGACGATGAGACGGTGAGATGAGCTGTGAGAGGCTACGTCCGCTTTTCCACGCCGCTTGGAGTGTTTGCCTGGTCACGTTTTTTGTGCCATTTTCTTGCTCTTGGCTCTTGCCGGTGTTTTTGCAAGGCAATTTGTTGACAGCGCCTCGTAATTAGGCAGTCAAATGTGTATTTAACCAAGTGAGTGTGCCCATGGGGCTGGCAATGTGCTAATGATGACCTGTGAAATGGCAATAGTCTGTAGCATCGTAAGGGAAAAACCCAGGGAATTTCATCATGGAAATTCTAGTGAATCCTGGTGAAAACTTTTCGCAGAAATGGGGGAAACAATGGCCCGTCTCTGGCCAAACCACAGAACCCAATTCCCATTGCCATTTCGAGCAAGGTTGCTCCTGGCCTGGTTCTCAGTTATCCCCCTCTCCTGCGGTCCAGCATTCCGCCCCATAACTATTCCGGCCCACTCCCAGTGGCCGCCGGTGGCATTTGCTTAGCAAATAGTTCCTAATGATTCCAGCAATGCCCCTGGGCAGGGCCCAAGAATGCGATTCGGCGGCGACAAACATAAAAAAAAAAACACAAAAACAAAAACGAAAACGAAAAAAGTGGCAAACAAACAGGGCCCCGAACTAACTGCAGTACAAATAAACATTTAGCTTTGTGCGAACTTTTTGGGAAATAGTTGGAACACAACCTGCACAATTCACAGCCCTGACAATGGGTATTGAGAGGCGGCAGGTGGCAGGCGGAAGCGCTAAAGTTTCCATTGAAAAAGCGTGAAAAGTGTTGGCAAAGTTTTGCATCGCATCGATCAGCCGAAGCTGAAAGCGTTTTAGGGCGCACGGAAAAATCTATTTATTTTCCGCAGGCTGAGATCCAAGCAATCCGACTATTCTGGGCACGTAGGAGCGGGATTCTGCACAAACAGTTGGCATTTCGGCTCAGCAAATAAAGGGGGTGGAAGTGAGTAAGGGGCATGGGCGTATTCTGGCCAACTGAACAGCAAACTTTATTCAACTTCTGGCTGAACTGAATGTAAGCGACTTGATTGAAAAGCACCCTCGTATTATATGCTTTTTGGGCTGGAATATTTGAGAAATTGTAAACAAATGTTTCCCAATCGTTTGTGCGCTAATGTTCTAAATTCACAGTTGAATGCACTTCATCAGGGACTTTAAAACGTGTAATTAATTGCCAGAACACGAATTTTGGTATCCTAAATAGTACTTTGAAGTGTTTGTACTGAGAAGATTTAAAAATTAAAATGATTAATTTTGATAAGAATAGAAAAAGAAGAAATATTTCCTTTCAAAAATAATAATTCAATTCAAGTAGCCTATCATTGCGGCGAGTAACCAGAGGGGCGAGTGAAGTCGGAACGGTTAAGGATAAAACAACGAGTAAAGACACAGTGGGCAAATCAAAACGATGAGCAAACGACAATCAAAACCAGGAGTATATTTTTATTTTAAACCTACATTTTTCATTCTAAGTGGTGCATGATAACTGATAACTGCTTGACAGCAAGTGAAATAGAACGAGTGAAAAATCGTCAAATGATTATTTTTTTTTAAGAAAATATTTAGATACAAATCTATGCTTTACAATTGGTACGAGCAAAGGGAACATCGAGCAAAGAGAGCATGGATCAAAGATAACTAAAGACGACAATGACGAATAAATGCAACGAGAGTGAAAGGAAGACCACGAGCAAACGATGATTAATGCCAGCGAGACAGAAAGGTCACAAACATCTAGAGACATTTCTTTTTATTTTTAGTTAGCATATTTTATTTATGGCTTAAAAAAATATATATTATACAGTTAACAAAATATTCCCACAATTTGTATTTATCAAGTTGTTTCTTGCAAATCCCTGGCATTATATTTGGAAGCAAATAAGAGTCCTAAGTTAATAAAAACTACCGAAAAGGGAAAGTCCACGCCCCCGAATGCTCTTCCTGTTTGCATGAATTTCACCTTTGGCAGGTTGCCACCTTTAACGCCGGAAGCACACATAAAGCTACCGGCGAGCAAAGTAAAAGCCCTTTTAATAAAGCGGCGAATGAATAATTAAAGTGCAACGGGTCGGATACGTGAAAGAGCGCAAAAAAGCAACTAAAAAAGGGGGGAGGGGAGCTGAACTCCTTCTCCACTTTTCCGCTTTTCTACTTTTCCCCAAAACCCCCTTGGCCGTCACTCCTTGCCTTGTTTGTGTTTGGTCAATTCGAGTGTGAAAATGTTTTCGAGCTTCTGCCGTCGCCCGCTTGTTTACACTTGATGAGAACGTAGGGGCGGCGCAGTTTGCGCTGGGGGGAGGGTTGCATTTAACGACCTTGGGAATGTGCAGTGCGGGGTGCGGGGAGCAGAAGCAGCATTCTAGTTTTCCTGTTCGTTTTTTTTTGTTTTGCGAACAGTGCGCCGACAGCGTTTTCCGCCTTTTGGCATTTCATAATTTTCCTTTTTTTGACATTTTTATGCGAAAGTTAAATTTGCCTCGGCCGGGCCCCCAAGGCGAGACAAGGACCTTCGTCATCATCATGGGACCAGTCGCAGTCCCCCGCTCTCCCAGGTCCCTGTCACGCCTACCCCTCTCGTCGTTCCCCCTGTTGTTGCCCAAGTCACGGCAATTATGAAGGGGCAAGCTCGGCGCACTTGAACTTGAACCCACGAAGGCTGCCCACAAGCGGCAAAACAAAGAGAGATGGCGACCTCGGCCTCCTACGGGCTCCTGGGTGGCTTCAGGAGGAGGGGTACATCCTGGATATATAGCCTAAGCAAAGGGCTAACTGACAAGTTCTTAAGTTTTTTGGGGGAAAGTTTTAGGCAAAGGTAAAATGAAAATACAATTTTAAAAAAATCTAGAGACAAAAACCAGAAAATTGTTATAATTTTTCTAGAAATGTTTAGGTTAAATATTATTGAATTACAATTAAAAACGGATTTCCTGTTTTTAAGCTTTGAAATTCGTACTTACAGTCTTAAAGAATATAAAAAACCACTTTAATATTTTTGGGAGCATATTTTTAGTTTGTCATACTGTGGTTTGTACTAAATTAAAGGACTGCTAAGAAAAATATTTCATTAAATTGAGAAAGCATTATATACTAATATTTTTATGAAGTCTTGTGTCTTAACAGTTAATCAAAATTTAAGCAAAGTTTCAATTACTAAATATTAATTTATAGGTCACACAGAAGGAATTATAATTGTACAATTTACCGGGTAGGTTAAAAAAAAAAAAATCTAAAGTAAACATTTTTAGTTAAAGTTTTAGTAAATCTTTTCTATACCCTCCCTCTTAAGTCACACTAAAATGTATCAGAGCTAAAGTCTTCTAAACGTTGTTCAATTATGAGAATGTATTTGAAAATTAAACAATCAAAGGAGCAGCGGATGTTGGCCCCCTTTTGGCGCCCAGTTTGAGCTGCTATCATTGGGGCTTTTTCAAGTGCAGGACGGGAAATATCGATTGGTTAGTTTGCCAGGAGCAGAGCAACATGACCATCGGCGGAGGCCAAAGCACACGCATACAAATTTGTTTCGATGCAGCGAAGTCGTCTCCATTCCAATGCGTCCCCTCGCCCCAGCCCCGCGCCTCTGATCGTTGTGGAAAACAGATTTTCACGTTCTATTGCATCTCCTGGGCGGCCCCGGGCCCCTCCCTGGCCCGGACCATTTGTCAGACTGCCAGGCGGGCGGCAGGACAGGCAGTGCCTTCCACGCACCTCAGATCCTTGCTGAGGTCCCTTCGGGTCCTGTTCCCCGCATTAAATATTCATCTACTTCGTCATCGTCTGTCGTCCTTCGCTGTCATCGTCCTGGTAATCGCAAATTCAGCGCTAAATCACAATCAAAATGCGCGTAAAGTGGCATTTCAAGTGATTCTCCTCCTTTTTTTTATGAATTTCAAATTGCAAATCATTTCGTTGATTAAATTGTTGAAAATGGGCGAGTAAATTTTGTATTTCTTGTGGCCTTACCTTCTGTTTATACCCAGGTACCCTGTACGGGAAAGTCAACTCCTGCTTTATAAAGTAGGAACCATTTTTAACTGCCCCACCAGGGGTATCACTTTTAGAAACTTCAGCTGTCTGCATGGGACGACGGATCTAAGAGACTATAATAGCCAAAATTAAAAAATTTTGTGGTCACTTTCTAATAGCAATCAGATCAGGTTAAAATTTAAAAATGGACACGCCATATCATCCTCTGAAGTTAGGCAGAAAAACAATAGAGAAATAAAGCTCTAAATGTATATCGAGGGGAGAGGTAAGATATAATGTATCGCCAAGAATTTTGAGTTCCATTTTATAGTTAAATAAAAATTTGATTTTGTAAATTAATTTGTAAGTTAGAGTCGCAGTTCCTTCACTGTAGTTTTCTTATTTGTTTCTTTTGTATAAACAAATATCATCGTACATTAAAAACTACACACAAATAATTTACTAATCCTGCCTACTTAATTTTAGATGAATGTTAACCTTTAAACAGTGAATTTTAATAATATTATTTCTTGTCATAACTTCACCACAATTAGTGCTACACAAATTATCCATTAGCAAGTTTTGATATTAATTGCCGCAATATCGATTGAAAATGGCACCAGCCAAGAGCGCTCACATTTCCTTTTGCCTTGAGGACACGAGTGTATATATTTTTTCCAGATTTACCAATAGGTACATAGAGTTAGGAAAAGTGTGAATATTAATGCATGCTGGCGAAGTGTGTGGGAAATGAATAAACAGGGAGAAAGAGAACCGCGGTTGTCGGCTAAGTGAATTATGTCTGCAAATGATTTTTTCTTGTTATCCAGCTCTTCGCAGAATTTTCTCGTTTTTCCATACGGTTGACACCTTTGCATACGTTTTCACGTTTTCTTTTTTTTTTCGAATGCATCTGCTGACTGTCGTGGGAGAGTACTTTTTGTTTTTACTTTAAATTTGCAATTTAAATGTAATTTCTCAGCGCAAATGGGTTACTTTTTATTTGGTTTATGACAAATGCACACCCAGGCAAAACGCTCAGACTTAATGCTTTCCGACAAGAGTGTGTTGTGTGTGTGGATCGAAAGGTGAAAGGGGTGATGAGTGTGGGTGTGTGTGTTCCTCTGAAGGTTATGCATGTTCGCGGGGCTTATGTACATTTACAGAAAATGGGAAAAGACTCTGTGGTGCTAAGGGAAACAATTTAGAAACACTATGGAAGATACCAGAAACCTGTACTTATTTTCAAATCGTAAAGTATTATTTCCCCCCGCCAAGGATGCCTGGGAGATAAGCCTTTGCAGCATTTTTGTTTCCCCCAGAAGTTTTCAGCCAATTGTTATTGTTTTCACGGCGATGTCGCCATCTGGTCGCAGCTGTTTTCCTCAGGGCTTTCCCCACTTTGGAGTTGTTTAATGCCCGGTGGAAAGCGGAACAAGCCATTAACAAAATGCCGTTGACGCCGGGCACACGATGCATTTTCGTCATCGCCACCTTTTCAATTTTAATGGAGCCAAGCGATTGCCTTCAGGATCCGATGAGGGGAAAAAGTCCCTACTTTCCGCTGGCCGAGGATCAGGCAAGAATCTTCTTGGTGACCCTCCTGTCCCTTGTGTTCCTGATTCTTATTGGCTGTTTGGGTGAGTAGGAATAGTGGCCATAGCCTTCACACTGGTTAACTTTTTCCGTTGAACAGGATGTCTCTGCTGTTACTGCCGGACTTGGCAGGCTATGGCTTCCACACCGGACCTCGATATCTATGCCCCACGCACCCAGAGCATTGTGTGGCCTGCCCTGCCCCAGGACTCAGTAAGGATTCGGGAGCTGACCTTGCAGCACACCCCCAGGTCCGGGTGCCTCTGTCCCAGCTGTCACCGCAGCAGGATTTCCCTGTACATCGAGAACTGCGGTGTATCCACACAGTGTATGTAGGAGCTTTTTGGGGGTAAATTATCATTCGAAAAGGATTCATTAAAGGATGACATATTCACTGAAAGTTAATTCTTTTTTCTTTAATAAATATTATTATATAACTTATATTTGAAAATGTATGTATTCATGATTATTATTTGTTGTTGAAATCGTTTATTTCCAGCTACAAACAGCTGTTTGATATCCGATTGAGCAGGCATCGATCGGCAAAGTGCAAGTCGCGAGTGTTCAGTTTATTCAGTTGCATTGGAACTTTCGCGGCAGCACCATGCCTCTGTCCTCGCAGGGAATCACAGCCAGGTGGCTGTTGTTTATGGCGGCCCTGGCCACCTTCCCCTACCTGCCCAGAGCCGATGACAACTTTGCGGGTACGGACAGGGAACAGCCCTGGAAATTGGTTTGATTATTTATTTTGGATCTGTATCTTTATGCATTCCCGTGAAGACTTCGACTGGCTGAACAAGACACAGCTGCTGGAGATGTTCGATTACGAAAACATCACTGAGTGGAATTCCACGGAATCCGATGTGGATGTGGATGCATCATGGGAGAGCCCTCATGTTAATGAAACTGTTGTTGAAAGTGTTGGTGAAACTGTTGTTAAAACCGTTGGTAAAGCCGTTGTTGATGGTGTTGTTGAAAAGAGCAAAGTAAGCGGCAACGGAAGCGGCAATGTGGACTTCTCATTTGAAAAGCTGCGCCAGCATCGACATTATACTCGAATTGTCCTAATGGTGGTGCTTCTGCATGTTGCTGTTGTTGGAGTTTGTGAGTAAACATTTTAATTTTATATCTAACATGGTCTAGACAGGCTCCTAAATTATAATTAGTAGTTGTGTTTGCAATGCCAGATCCGTTGTTAAAATCATTGCATACTTTTTGGCGGAAACTTGATTCAGCCGCATTAAAAGTGAGGAACAAGGACAATATAAGAAAAAGATACCTAACCCGAATAACATTTTGATTGTCATAGGTTAGGTAGCTACACTGAGTGAATAAGGTAAGCAGAGAAGGTCAATAGAAAATGCTGCCAATATAATTTTATAAATAGATTTGTGTCGCATAAGTAACTTCAAAAAACTCATGAAATTCATATAATTTGCAATTTTCTTTTATTCTTTTAAGGTATAGCCATTTATAGCCTGATTTACTGCAAGATGAGGTCCTTAAAGAAGCTCCAGCGAGCGAACGCCCAACGATGCCTTCGACTGTTGAACCTGCAGTCCCAGCACGTGCCCAACTCCAGGGATTGCTCCTGCTCCGGATGCACTATGGCCAGGGAGATGCTGCAGGACCTGTACATGCAGCATTTGCACGAAGTGGTCGAGTGCTGACGAAGGATGCCTTTATTAGGGGGAGAATTGATTTACAACGAAATAAATTCACAGTTTCCATGCATGAGTTTGACAGGTGAAGGCTTACAAACATTGCATTCACGTGGATGGAACACTCGATGGAAACTGTATAGGAAATTATTTAATTTATTACAGAAGTATTTCAAAGAGAATGGTTACTGTTTCTATACAGAAAGGCACACACATTCCGCATTGAAAGTAATACGAGTTAAAAGTCATGTCCGAGAATAGTTGTAATAAACCGATTGTATCTTGTGTAGCAGAAAATGCACACTTTAAGTTAACCAAAAGGTAATTTCCTTTATCTTTCCAGGAAAACTCGCAGCTTTCATTGTGTTTGCAATCTGATTTGCTCTTCATATGTTGCATAAGGGCGCGCTTCCCTTGGCGGAGCCTCACGCTTAAATGGACACAAATGTCTGTGTTAGCCACAAACAACTAATACAATCAGCCTTGCTCACTTTCACCCACTCACACACACAGTGACACACAGGAGAGAAAGTCTCCAAGCCCATTCATTGGCAGTTGCATTGTCTGCGGCGCGGAGAGAGGGAGTGGGAGGGAGTGCTAGGGAGCGGGGAAATGTGTGTACTGACATGCACTAGCAGTTAAACAGCTTATTGCTGTAGCCGTACCCCCTGACACTCCCTGACACCCCTGGTGCCATGACCAGCCGCAATGCGAAGGTCAAAGTTCATAGCATTTGCCGTCACTCCCCCTTAACCCCTCCTGGCCTAATCCCGCACGTTTGCATTAATAAATACAAGTAATCCATTTTGCCTTCACTTTGTTCCCTCTTTGCCAAACAATCGGAGTAATCATCAACTTTTGCGGGGTTAAGCTGAACTTTGGCTGCAGCTGGCGAGCGGGATCCTTGGGCCACGACATGTATATATCATATAAATGGATACATATAATATTGATTTCCGAGTGGGGGAAATATTTACACATGAACACTGTGAAATCTGAGACTCTTTGGGGTTTACCCACGACTTGTTGGACAATTATTTATTTTGCAATATTGCAATCAGCCCGTAAGTGTAATCAATCTCTATCTCAGGTTTATAAAACAATAGTTTCATAAGTAAAAGGTGAAATTTATAGAATTTTCATAGGAATATATCATAAAATATTATTTCAATCAATTATAAACTTCCCTCGAGTTCCCAAATATTATCCATTTGGCACTTAAGCCCCACAACAACTTCCTCGAGGACGACAAGTCAACATCTCAGAGACATTGCGTATACGCCCTGGCTGACACAATTCAGTCACAAATCCAGCCATCCATCAGGATGTGGCTTTAAGCCTAATGCACTGGGATCCCACGAATGTCACCGATCACCGATTTTTGGCCCACTCGCTGATGTTTTTATTGTTATTTGATTGCGATTTAAATGTACACAAGAACGGAAAGCGCGCCCCCGAAAAAGAGAACGCCAAGAATGAGCCTGAGCCTGAGCCTGAGCCCTGGCAAACACGCACAAAACACGGACAGGCCAATGCCAAAAGCCCGTATGAAACCGGAGGAAACAACGCACGTTCATGCCGAACAGGAAGGAAGGCAGGCAGGCACAAGGCGCACAGGAAAAAGGAACAAAAAGCGACAGCGAAGGCGGAGGCAGGACCCTGGCGGAGCAAGGGCAAGGATGCTAAGGTAGCGAGAACAACGAGAGCCTAGCAATAACTATAACAAAAGAACCGAAACCTACAGTAGAGCGTGCCTATGTCAATCCAGTATCATATAACTGCCTTGATTAATTGAATTTTTCTATGCAGAAGTATTTAATATAGATAGAAATCTTACAGGAATATTGTAGCTAAAAGTATAGATAATCGAAACCTTAAGTGCAGGTGAACCAGACTCCTTAAGGAAGGCTTGACTGTATAAGACAATAAAAAAAAAAACCCGTCATAGACATTCCAATAACAATGAGCCAAGAAAGCGAAGGCGAATCCTGCGGAGAGCGGATGCTGAAGCTGGTATGGGGAAAACTTAGAGGAAAAGGAGAATAGCAAAAAAAGTAGTAAAAAGTTATCGGGACTCTGGCCAAAGGAAGATGTCGCGCGCGGAGTCCGGGACGGAGATGGCCCCAGCGGGTGGAAGCTGGAATTAATTTTGCGTTCATCTACGCTCGGCTTGAGCGGACGGCCAAAGAGAGAAGGGTTTCGGCCCGGGTTGGGCCGGGGCCAGCACTCTTGGCCAACTTGTGGCAAATATTTGCTCAGACCCAAGTATCCATTCTGGCCGGAATTGGATGCACCTGATGCCCCACTCTGGGCGGGCACTGACGTGCACATGCAAATTTATTGATCAATATAGTGAGATAATGAAAATTACGGTTCCAATCAGCTTTCAATTTTAGTTTAATGCAGACATGAATTGTGGGACCCATTAGGGCCAAATTTGAATAGTAAAATATGAATTGCTGGCTCAACTTGGGGGTTTAGCTTTCGGCAAATCATGTTTCCGGTTCAAACCAAGCCAAGACTGTACTTGAAGTAACTTAACTAATAATTTTAAGGCACTAAAATGAGTTAAACAGTTTATTTGGTGAACATTTCGCCTTCAAGGTTATCAAAGGTCTTACTCAGGGAAGAGCAAGTTAAGGGAAGTCTCGTTTATGGTTGGTCTCTCCTTTATTAACTTTAGTTTTAGTTGTACTTCCACTTTTAAAATATTTTAAATGTTAAGGTTTTCTTTACGTCTCAAGCAACTTCAGCAAATACCAGCTTAACCATCGCTCTTAATTACTTAAAAGTTTCCTCTTGGAATGCTCTTAATAATACTTATGATTTCTTAGACGTGTTGCCGTGTTCTTTAATTTGATAAAACTTTCCCGAAAAAGTATGCTACGCAGCGCTGCAGTTCGTGGGAATTTTCATGGCCATTTCCAGCGAATGGCCATCTGCTCGCTCTTTGAGTCTCCGGTGGAGCAGAGTTAGCCAGGGCAGCCAGGGCAGCCAGCTCGGATTGAGGCTGGTCAGTGTGGGCTGTAATGAGGCCGAATTAACGGCAAGTTAAGCAGACAATGCAGTTATCCGAGCGTTGGCAGCGACGTGTCCTGGGCGCGATGCAACGGGATCCCGCTTAATTAGGCCCGTCAACGCGTCCCGTCGGAGGCCCCTTGGACCTTGGGGCGCGTATTGGCTTTAATGTCACTCTACTCCCGTCAGTTTTTAATTGTTTTAAATATTAACTGGCGGTGGCAATGGCACACAAGGCCCGAAGGACACTCCCACCAATACACGCTCACACTCACACTCGCACACACTCTCATGCGTACACAGAAGAGTTTTGCATTACGCGCGACTTACACAATTAAGAACACGGCCTCTTCTATGGGATTTTCTTCACTTTTCAGCACTTTAGCACTCGTCCGAGGAGGATCTTTTCTCGCCTGGAAGTATACTTGGGCGATATTCACACGACTTTGTCCTTTTTCCCACAAACACTGTGGTTGTTCTTGTTCGGTCTGCTCCCGTGGGTGGATCGAAGGGTACGTGCGGCTGCTGGCCACAGGAGCGTCCAATTTGGCGGACAATTCGAAAGCAACTGAATGCGAAACGGAAGCCAGCGGGCCAGGAAGCGGAATGCGAGAATCCAGCTGTGAAAAGTGAAAGGCGAGCGGCCACAGCGAGAGCGAACGCTTTTCGCACTCGGTAAGCGTGAGCGGAAAAGCTCGACATCGCCGAGCCGAAGCTCTCCTCCTACGCTCGCTTGCCATAAAAGTTTATGGCAGCTGCTGGGCGCTGCTTTTGATTTGCAATTTGATTTACGGCCCCAGAGGGAGGTGCTATGCTGTCAAATAGAGGCAGAGGGAAGGGTAATGCCGCCGGAAGCACTGAGCCAAAATTAAACAGAACCAAGTAAGTATTGGGATAAAAAATATCATGACGAGATGCTGCCCCGGAAAGCATGTATTATTGTATAAAATATGTCTTGCTAAGCATAGAAAACACTAGTCCATATAATAAGCTTAGAGACAAGCGAGTAAACAAGGATCAAAGCGACGAATGAGAGGACGAGTGCATAATGATCAGTGCAACGAGCTGAGGAAACTCATAATCGTTTCACGAAACCAAAAGAAAAAACAACGAGTTAGGAACAAGCGAGAGCTGGCTAAGGACGAGAGTTGAGTTGAAACTTTTAATAGCGGTATTGCCCCGACCTACCTATTTTTTTACAAATTAAATTTAAACTGTATTTTTTAGAATTGATCTAGTATAAAAATTAAATAAATTAATTTATTTCTATTGTTCAAAGGTTGAAGGTTCAAACCTAAACTCTAAACTTTTAGATTCAGGCTTTCTTAATTCGACTTCTTTTCAGCAGGTAAATGTGTAATTATAAAACATTTTCCCTCAGTGATTGGCTGGCAATGCATCACTGAGCTTTCAATCCTTTATGCGAGTGTTTCAGGACTGTCAATTGGTCCTTGAACAATAACTCACTTAATTATGCTTATGCGGATGTGTGTTTCCCACAAAAAGCAAATGGAAATGCAATTCACATGCACATTTTAGGGGGAAAACTCCATTATAGTTCAATTATAAAATCTCACTAATTTAGTGTGTTTAGGTGGAAAAGGGAAAGCTAATTGGCAGCATGTTCATAGCTAAAACTAACTTAAATAAAGTTTTCCTTCATTTACCGCCAGTTCTACCTTGTAAACATCACCCGCACGCGGTCGGTCGATAGTTTTTCCCTGCGCTCGGCTTAAATTTCCCAGGAAAGAGGAACAAGAACAAAAAAGGGGACAAACCCAATACAGACACATCGAACCGATGGCCAGGCGACCTTCACACGTACACAGTCACAGTCACAGGACACGGGACACAGGACACGATAGGCAGGAAGCCGGAGAGAAAGCTGCCTCGACCTAGACACTGAAACACTGGAGCATTACGAGAGTGAAAGCGACGAGAGAGCGATTTTCCGACGCTCCGGGTGCATGTGTTCGAGCTTAGCGGAATCGAAAGGAAACGGAAGTGGGTGGTGGAGGAGGACGCCGGGTGGAGTGGCTGGGACGAGGTGGGGACTAGAATCCCAAACAGCGTAAGCCGCTTACAGCAGATCTCGGGTGAACTAATGGAATATGACTGTGAGAAGTTACAAAGAGTTTCCCCCTTTCTGTCGCACAGTTTCCACGCAATTTGTGCAGTTACCATGGCCCCAAAAGCAGAGCTCCTTTGTTTATATTTAGTTCTTTTCTTTCCCGTTTTTCCCCATTTCCCGGTACCGCTTATCTTCCGCGCGAATTTTCATTTCGCTGCATTTCCGCAAGCTGCTAACGCCATTATTGTTGTTCCCGTCCCAGCTCGTTGTCAATGCTCGCCCCACCGCAGTCGTTGTTGTTGTGCAAGGTTATGAATGAAAAGCTTTTCCAATTCAGCTTTGCTCCGGCCCTCGGGCCATTCCACGATTGCTTTTTCGCAGCTCGTGTCCGTTAATGCTTTCGCTTGGGCCAAGGCAGGGGGAAAGCGTTGCTAGCGAATACAATCTGGCTATGCGAAAATTAGTAGTGGGTTGTTCTTGGGGGAAAAGTCAGGTAACACAAGCTGGGTGTATATATATTTGAATAGTAAGGTACTTTTACTGCATAGCTGCACTTTTTTGGTTGGTATTTGTTCCAGGAGTTCGCTTGTTTAAGGGATCGTAAATACCGTTCTCTAAGAGAGCCAATTAGACCTCCTAGAGAGATATAGGAAATAAATTTCTCAATAAGATGGAAATAAAAGATAAAAAAAGGGAAGCAGTGGTCGATTAATATTATTAGTGTTAATATATATTTTAACAGTAAAGTACTCTCACCGCGAGACTGTACTCATGTGGATGCTATTTGATTTGGTAAATCGTTTGCTATTGAGCGAGCAAATACTTTCATCAAAGGGAAAATAATTTTGTTGATTGCTTGAAAACATAGTTCAAACTAGAGGAAAACCTAGACAGTAAGGCAGATTTCCAGCTCGCGTTTTTAAATATAATAAAAGATGTTCAAAGACCTTAAAATGAATATTTCATAGAAAATGGCTAAGACAAACCAAGGATAAATGCTTTTATTTTGTAAAGGCAATTAAAATCGTGATTGGATTTATTTTGAATGGAGTATCGAATGGTATTGATGGAGTATTTAAAGCTAGAATACAAACACCTAATAACTTATAGAAAAACAGCTTCTATTTTCGATTTGTTAATTTTCGCATTTTCACTTTCTTTTCCTAATTACCAATCCGCATTAAATTTCAAAGAGCTATACAACACCTTTCGATCAAGATATGCATGGTTCTGATTGGACTTAGCAGCTGATTTTCAAGACTACAGCTCTAAATGGTTTATATACTATATGTATACTATTTAGAATATTCTATAATATATTATTCCTCTCTATAGAGTATATATACCCTTCCACAGTGATACACTGTTCCCATTCAAGATTCCATAAATTTGCCCCAAAGATCTGCTTCGTGGTTCCGGTCTTGGCTAATCTCAAAAAAAAAGCTCTTTGAAAACTTGCTCTCTCGCCAAATGCTCTTCCTTCCTCGCTTCCTAGGGCGCGTGGGCGAGAGAGCGTGAATAACCGTTACGATGCTGCGCCAGCTGTTGGCTGTGATCAGCTGACGGTCAAGCAAGAACCTTTTTTCGCAAGCATGCTTTGCGGGCGCGAAAGAGGGCGGTTTCAAGCGGCATGAAAAAAAAAAAAATTAAACTGAAAAAAAAAGAGAATACAAAATAATAATTGCTCGAGTGTGTGCGTGCCGCTGCGATCGCGGCGTCGCGTCGATCGCTGCTCATAAATAAAAAGCCGCTTTATGAGCCACTCGCCGGCCAGTGTTCGCTTTGGCATGAAATGAAATTGTCGCCAGCTCCGCCTGCCTCGCTCTTTTCTCGCAGTGCCTCGCCAGAACATCCACCCGTCGCGCGATCGAGCCGATGCATCCAAGTCGCGACTTGCTGGTTACATAAAGCTGAACAATAAAATCGATTCGGAATTCCGAAACTACTTGAACTAATTTGCCTACATTAGAGCTGGCCGAAATGAGTGTCGAAAGGTAATAAAGCAAATCAAAACAAAACAAAGCGAAGCAGTCGTGTTAAATACTGTGTCCACCACTACTCATCATCAGCAGTTTTTTCTGTGAATTTTCTGTCTGGCCAGCTAAAAATACCCCCTTCGACTTTAAACCCCAGCGCCGACGGTATAAACAAGTTTTTGATTTTTTGATCGGTTTTTTTGGAAGTGCTTCGAGGTGTGCATTCGTGTTGCTAGGGTCCAGTGGGTGTAGGTTGCCGCCGGGCCTCTTAAGTACTCCGCTCCGCGCCGAGATTAAGCCCAAAAAACCACAGGGCTTGTTTTTGTCAGCCGTCGATAAGGCGCACACGGCACAGTTCCAATGCCAACTCATCGTCTGGGACTCGACTCCCTGGTGTGGCATCTCTTATCGCCGGATCAGTGATCAATGAAAGTTCTGAGTTCCCAAACCAAAGGAAGCTTTTCGCTTGAATACCTCACTGTATATTCGTTACTCCACTATATATTTGCTAAGAGATTAGATAGCGGGGCACTTACCAGACAAAACACGTGTTGAACGAAAGCAAAAGTTCAGTTTTCCTCAGACTGGGCTTGTGCATTGTTTTCAAAATTGCTTATAGGCTATACACCTTCCACCTTATCGCGCCTCATGATGACTGGGAAACTTGACTCGTCAGAGGTGATTAGGGCATCAATCAGAAAGGCAATAATCAGGCCTTGATTGAATGCTAATACCAGAGCTTTTGCCTGACATTTAAGGTTTCGTGTAGTTCGTTCCTAAAGCCTTTTTGAGTAACTTAAATGCCTAATTGAAGTTTGCAGTTTTTGTTTTTTGCCAATTGCTTATAGACATTGATCGATTTCAAATTACTCCTTGAGATTACTTTCAACATGTTATGAAATTGAAATTTGGCCAAGGGCTCTTCGGATTTCTTCTGGGAAATTCCCTCCTAATTGGTTTGGTTAATTGGTGATAAGCCGTGTGCTTCCGTTTTGAGTTACTCTGCTTAACCAGCTACCGAAATTCGCCACCCCCTTTAATTTCTTATCTTATCTCGCACAGATTCTGGACTAACAATTAAATTCTGTTTAGTTATTACGCATACGCCGGGTGGGCCGGAACTACCATGGCAACCAGGCCAGTGATGAAATCAATCCTTGATTGGGTGGCATCATCAACAGAGAGCCTCCTCAGTCTTACTCCCCATTGCCTCAATTAAAAAGCAGCCATTTGTTTACTGATTGTTTCATGGAAGTCTGTCTCCGCACTCGCCATAAATTGTCTAATTCGTGGTGTCAACAGTGGGCGAGCATTTCAGCTTGTAGAACTGATAGATAGATATATAGATAGATAGAGAGTCGTGCAGGCGACTTTTTCAATTCACACATTGGCGAATTGATGGAAAACAAATACCCTTGGACTTCAGTCACGCCGACCGAATGTGATTGTGGAAAGTTGGGGCACCACGAGCTAAGGAATCCTTATGATCTCGTTAATCGTTATGGCAACTTCTCCGAATTAAACTCAGACAATGGAAACCTGTTTGTTGTGGTACATTGAACCGCTCTCAGGCTTTATCTTTGGCACTTCCTTAACCGCAAATCGCAGACGATTTCTCAGGGCGATAATGCCAACTGACTTCTGTATTGTTTATGTCCATTGTTTGCTACATTTTGGTAACAAATAAAGTTGTCTCATGTTTTGTCAGGCGAATCACGATTAACCCATATGCATATATGGTGTGACCAATGCTGTGAGTGAGTTTTAGGTGTCCAAGGTTTGCAGTTTTGTAGATCAATGACAAAGCAAAGGGGAAGTGGCGAATATTTGAGGCCTATTTCGGATGAATTTGGCAATGCAAAAATGCTATAAAGAAAGTTTGCCCTGGGTTCATTCAACGTGACTCCAAACTGACCTTGCCAGGCTTTGAAACAAAAACATTCACAGTATTTAAGCAGTTGAAACACAAGCGAAACAAAAGCTCGGCAAAGCCAGAGCGAGAGAGCGAAACGCTGAGCATTATTGTTATTTTTTTCATCGCTGTTTTTCTTATCGCAGCGCCAAAACAAACTGAAACAAGCACAGCTGGTTTTTGAAAACAGTGACGTAGGCCGCCAAGCAGCTCTCCCGCGTTTTCTTATCACTCTGCCCGAGCGAAGCTTTGCTTTTGCCGGAATGAGTCAACACAAAATTGACTGGGATTAAAGTGCAACAAAAGGCGAATAGTGACCAGGCCATGGGATCGATTTGAGTGGCGTGTGAAAGCCGCTACAATTATTGCACTAAAGTGCAGCCCTGCGCAGTGTTGCCAAGTGGCCATGAAATTGCCAATAATTGCCAATTGTCAGGGCCCATTAGGCGGAAAATATATATTGGCATACCTTGACAATAAATAAAGCTAGGTAATAATGGAATATTTTGAATTACACAAAAGTATTTAACATTTCGCAGTCTTAAAGGGCATTACGTTTATGTTGGGGGTTATCTTATCAAAGGGGAAATCGTTTTTTTATAGCTTAACATTTTCAGCACCTGTAAATTAATTTACTAACTGTTTTATACACATAATTTTCTACACATTTCCTTATTAATTTTTTATTCTTTTGCAGAGATGAGGAGTATCTCAAATTTGTGCCCCACAAAATGTCCTATCATGTGGTGCCAGGAGCGGAGTTTCAGTGCAAACTGGGCAACCATCACAATTCCAGGAAACTCTCGACCATCGATGAGCAGGACTACGATGTGGCCAACAGGAGGGGCATGATAAACCAAGTGAGTTTCAGTTTTTATAGGTTTACAGAAAAATATAATAAAGATCGCAGTACAGTCCATATATTCTTGTTTTAAACTGGAACGCCTTGGCCACACTTTTAAGTTTATAATCTTGTCAGTTGCTTGTCGAACATCTCCGGGGCTTGGCCAAGACATGCGTGCCTGACAGATACTAAATATTCCGTGAAGGACAAAATGATAAGATACGCAATTGAACTTTCTTCGCGGCATGATTGTGGGAGCACTTCTGTTCTCTGGGGGCTACATGTGGCCGCCATGTGACGGCAGTGGTGGCTCTTGAATTGAATCGAATGAAACGCCAGAGCGAATGGCACGGAATGTCATTCAATTTCAGACTGTTCGCGTCATATACTCTGAGTGAACTGGGGGGCATTTCATAAAGCAATCAATGGACGGCGATCGCAGATCGTTTGCCACTATCATCAGCGGACAAATCAAAATAAAATCGCCCGTGATGCAATATTGCAACTTCAATTGAAGGCAATTGCTCGGCAGATGCGGCAACATTGACGCCTCTATGGGTAGATTTAATTATAAACACACGAGTGCAGGCACTGAAAACAATTGTTTTTGACTAGCAGGAAGGAAAATAAGGATCGAGATGTGATATCATATACATATATAAAAAATAGAAAGCAATATCTAGTCTCGATCGAGACATTATGTGTCACTTTGTTCTTAGAATCTCTCATGTCCATGTTTATTGTCAAGAAGAATGATTAGGGGAGATTGAAACCCTTTTGTGACAGCCCTAAATATAAGGCATTCAGGCCAAAAAGTTTAATTTATTCTTAAGATACGATAGTAACTAATTGAAATCTCCTTCATAAACATTCTCTTAAACTAAACGTAACCTATATACATTCCAGATTTTGGCCACATGTGCCGTTCTGCTGCTCTCCGCTGGCTGTGGCATGCCCATTGGCTTCTCGGCTGTCCTGCTGCCTCAGCTGATGGATGGCAATAGCACCGAGATACCCATTGATGTGGAAACGGGCTCCTGGATTGGTGGGTTATTTCATCCCTAAACACCTAACCAGACTTTAAAATGATCAAATTCCCACAGCAAGTGTCCATAGTTTGGCTACGCCCTTTGGATCCCTGATTTCCGGACCTCTGGCAGACTACTTGGGCCGGCGGAAAACCCTGCTGGTCTCGGTACTTCCCCTCTTTTTGGGCTGGAGCACTTTGGCCATGGCCAAAAGCATCAAAATTGTGATATTCGCACGATTCCTCTGTGGCTTTGCCACTGGCATTTTGGGTGGACCTGGACAGGTGAGTGGACTAGTGCGCATCTCGGGGGTTAATTCATGGCCATTGGCCTGGGGTTCGTTCACACGGAACAGAAGCGCAAAACCCGGAATCGTACAACGTGACAGTCTGTCCGAGTGACCCATTAACCGTAATCGGACGGAGCCTTGAACTCCTGTCCGGACAATATACAAAAAAAAGAGCAACGTTGACAGGTGGACAATTGGCCACTTGACGTTTGCCTATTGTTCCGGCTCTTTCTGGTCGGTTCCATTGTGTCTACGCTATGCCGGCGGCGCTGCCCTGTTTATTTCTGTTTATTATTTATCTTATGGATATGTCCGTGACTTATCTTGCGGCCAAAGTGATAGCGATAGCCGGACGACACACAGCGTAAATCGTTGTCGGCGTCATCACTCCGGTGTCCAGTGTCCGGACCCGGAGCCGGACTTTAAATGGCCAGCGCATCATTTGCATTAGCAAAAGCTTTCCGCACACACGGGCCCACGCTGGACGGGCATTATCCGCATAGTAGTTCCGGATTCTTGACCTTAGTCTATAATGGAGGGGGGTGGAATTTGTGTGGGGCTGGGGATTGGGGTTGGTGCTTGGGGCTTGGGGCTTGGGGCTTGGGGTTGTCTCCGGCTGGGTGAATGGGCGTCGACTTGTTGCGCGTGTTCCCCGGCGCGTTTCGTTTTCATTAATGATTTGCCCGACTGCCGCCTGCCATGATTTACGATTTTATGATTAGCATCCAAGAGTTCCCAGAGATTAAGATGTTGATGCTGTGCGGGAGGTGACCCTCAACTAGATCAGATTGTTTTGCTGGCGAAAGTTCGCACCGGGTTCAGGGTTAAGTAATATCAGAAAGTAATTCCATTTGTTGGGACTTCCATCCCAGCTCTTGATTGAGATGAGAGCTCTTACATTATAATTAATATGTTGATGCTTTTGTGACCCTCAACTAGATGAAATTGTTGTTCCTTTTATGGATTATGAGTTCCTCTTGTGGAGAAGTGAAGGCCTATTACTGGAGCAGATTTGGGTTAGGAGGCTAAGTTGGTCATCGTTGCTCTTTTTAGATTGGGTTTCTAGTTTATAATTAAGACAGTTGTGTGACCCTCATTCTTATGAAATTGTTTGCTTAGACAAGTGCTTCTGGGTCGTGGAAAATTTCTAAAGAAAGTGAGTTTCTTTAGGGAATCATAAATTATTTTAGTTACTTCATGGAGACAAACTAAAGCCCAGGGCTTTACCTTAATTATATTCAGTAATCTAAGACTTTACTATATTTAAATCTTTATCATTATTTAATTAACTTAAAAAACTATAATCCCTTTCCCTCCCAAGGTCTACATTGCTGAAACCGCTGAGCCCAACTTGCGTAGCCTGCTCATCGGAGCTCCCTACGTGGCCTACTCCTGCGGCATCCTGCTGGTCTACTCCCTTGGCTCCTTGATGTACTGGCGTAGTGTGGCCTGGTGTGCCAATATACTACCCCTGCTGGCCGTGGTGTCCATCTACTGCATCCCAGAGACCCCTGCCTGGCTGCTTCGGAATGGCTATGAAAAACGGGCTCTCCAGGCTCTGACCTTCTTGCGGGGCAGCGAGATCAGTGCCCAGAAGGAGGCCAATGAGATGAAGCAGCGTCTGTCCAGGGAGCGGGCCACCACCAAGACCAATGAGAACATCTTCCAGCTGTGCTGCCAAAGGGTGGCCATCAAGCCACTGGTCATTGTGATCGTCTTCTCCCTGCTGCAGATGTTCTCCGGCACCTTCATCGTGATCTTCTATGCCATCGATATTGTCTCGGAGTTTGGAGCAGATTTCGATACCAAGCAGGCGGCGATTTGGACGGCTGCCGTGAGAGTCATCTGCTGTATGGTCTTCTGTGCTGTTCTGATCTTTGTCCGCCGACGCAGGATCATGATGATATCTGGCATAGGCTCGGGTGCCTTCTGCCTGGCCTTGAGTGCCTACATGTACGCCAGAGTGGGAGAGCCCAAGATGTCGTATGACGTTCTAGTGGCTGGATGCTGCCTCCTGGGCTACATAGTATTCAATACAGCTTTAATGGTGATGCCTGGCATCATGATTGGCGAACTATTCCCGGCCAGAATTCGGGGGAGAACCGCCGGCGGAGTGTTCGCCTCGATGAACGTGGCCCTGTTTATCTTCGCCAAGGGATTCCCCGCCCTGCAGGCTTTCCTCAAGATGCGCGGCGTGTTCCTGGTCTTCGGCATCTCAAGTTTCCTGCTCACCATATTCATGTGCCTCTTCCAGCCGGAGACCAAGGGACGCAGTCTGGACCACATCGAGGACTACTTCAACGGTGACAACTGGCTGTGGTTCCGGCGGGATCGTGGCTACAAAACGGTGAAATTGCAACCCCTGCAGCCACTCAAGGCACAAAATCCCGGGGCGGATGCCTAATCCTGGGGGTCTTAGTTTTAAAACCGGGCTGTTAAGATTCCATTTAGTTTAGTTAGACCTTAGGCCTTACTCTTAGTTCCAGCCGCAGTGCCTCGTAGTCGTTAAACTCGATCGATTTTCCAGTGACCGACAGGGAATCCTCAACTGTTAAGTTTACTATTTCAAATTGTGATCACTATGCTTTAAAATGTATCTACTTGATAATGAAAATTATGATTAGAAATAAAAAACTGAAGAAATAAGAGTGTTTTTTATTTGTATTTCTTAGAATAATGATTGGTTTCTTGTTGGATTTATTACAATTTTAATCAAAGGTAAGGTTCCTGGGCAGATAGTTTAAGTTTCTATCGAGGCCATCTCCGAGATTACATTAAAAGAAACCCAGATATAGTTGTTTGCAGAATTTGTATTAAATGTTGCAACATATAAACAACAAATAAATCCAATAATGTAATCTAATCTTTTAGTTTTACCTGTACAATCTGTACCTTTACCTTTATAGTCTACCTTTAGGCTTAGCCAATAACATAGTTTTCTCAGCCCCTCGATTTCCTCTTCAGAGTTACAGACAGAGACGCCGACGCCCCCGCCTGGCCATAAAGTGCAGGTATAGGGCTTATAGGCTATATATAGTATATCCAGCGGTGAGTCGACACCGATTTTCTGCAAGGCAAACTCCCATTTTCGATCTCCGATCTCGGATCTGCCGGCTGCTGAGACATTTCGCACCTTATTTGCCTTGAGCATTAGGCTAAAAGTGTGAATTGTTTATAAAGAGATTACAAAACCGAAGACTGGGCGCTCAGTGGGCCGCAGTGTTCGACTTTTGCGCGGCCATAAAAACATAAAAAAGGCATCACTTTAAACGAAAATCGAAAAACCAAAGCGAGCCGAGCGTTGAGGCGGATAATTGCAAAAGAAAGTTTTCACCATCGGCCTCGGCATAAAAGGGGATACCGGCTAGCCGGAAGCAAACAGTCGCCACCAGAGATCGCTACCAAAATGACCAAGTTCATTGTGCAAAAGGCCCTCCTGCTGCTCTCCCTGATCCTCCTGGGAACGGTGCAGGCCCAGCCCCTGGATCAGGATCAGCATGTCCGGAAGGAGCGACAGCTGAAGGCAGCCGCCACCACGGATGCGGATGTCAAGATGGTGGCCAATGTGACGCCAGCCACTCAGCCTATGGGCATGGCCATGCCCATGCCCATGAACCAGATGGCTCTGAGTGCCGTTGGAGGCCAGCTGGTGCGGTATCCCAACTATCCGGGTCTCATCTATCCGGGCCTAGCGCCAGGACTCCCTACCGGCCTCAATGGCATTCCCGGCCTGCAGACGAACATTGCCAACAACTATCCCTCGTATCCGGATCCCAATCTGGCAGGAGCAGCAGGTGGCTTTAATCCCTTCGGAGCTGGCTATGGCGGCTTCGGAGGCTATCCCGTGCCCCAGCCCATCTATGGCGGCAACTCCCTGATGTATCCCAATGCCCAGCTGCCCAACGGCTTCGTGCCGCAGCCTTCGGTGGACAACTTCCAGAACCTGAACAGCATTGTCAACATGGCCAATGTCCAGGGCCTGGGAGGAGCCAGCTCGGGCCTGTATCCGGCTCCCCAGCCCCTGCCCGTGCAGGTGAACATGCAGGGACTGTATCCGCCACCCGGTGGCTTCCTGGAGCGCATGAACATGCAGGCCTACGCTCCAGGATTCTAAGAGGGACTTTGCACCCTCTGTTACTCAATAAGCTAATTTATTTTATTTATTTAGCCAAATACACGAACATTTAAACAGAAAATCATTTCGGGAAATTGATTTCCTTAGCCTCTGCGGTTGTATGGGGGTTTCCAGGGCAGTCTTTCCTGTGGGCTGCGTCTAGAGAGGATCTGGTAGTCCCCTTTGCCCTGGAGCTTAGGGTGAACCACTCGTGGTCGCCAGTTGGGGCCGTTGGTGAGGCGCAAACCAGCAGAAGCCAGAGAGATCAGGAGCAGCAGCAGCAGCGGCAGCCACAGCAGCTTGGTGCCCATCTTGGCCAGAACTGGAGGCGACACCAAGGCAGTGCCTGCTTTTATGCCAGGTGCCACTGTGCCACTTCTAGATGAGCTGTCTAGACTTGTCCGCCAGTGGAAAGTAGGAAAATGCAGAACGGGTTTGTCCCTCGCACGTCCATCACCTGGAGAGACGCCGCCTCTTTCCACTCGCCAATTGAGCAGCAGGTGTCAAGTGCAAGGTTCCTCCTCCTCCACTCTCTCTGTCACTCACTCTCTCTCCTCAGCTAGAAACGGGGCCATTTTCGAAAGTGAAATGAACACGCTGATTCGCGCCCGCTGCGCCTTTGACATTTTTTCCCTTCCGCCGATTCTTCCCTGGAGATAAATATGTTTTGAGTGAGCATTTCCCACTGTCTCATACTCTGATTTACGATCCTCAGTAATTTGTTGGCAAGGCACTTACCTGGTTGTGTACCTGGCTCATTGATAAGTCGGTGCCCAGGTAGTTCTCTCGCTGTGGGTTTATCCGATAATGGTGTGTGTTCAGCTGTGCGGGGGAGAGCCCGGGTATAAGAGCCCGGGTTGCGAGGTCAAAGTGCACAGTCTTGGGTGAGCAATAGGACCATGAACTACTCTGCGATAAGTCACACACTAGTGGGAATAACCTTCTGTCTGCTGTTTCTCCTTGTGGAGATATCCCAGGCCCGACCCTGGTGGAATGCCGCCGACTACGATCCCAGCCTGGATCCTGTGGCCTGGTCGAGGTCTTTTGTCCAGGATCAAGTTCGCAAGACACGCTACAATGTCCTCCCTGAGGTCATTAGGTCAAGAAGCAAACATCGCCATCGTCAGACTGCTGCCCAGTTGTGGTACGAGAAACCCCTGGCTCCAGCTGGCAAATACTACAAAAGGTTCTCCAGACGGCGTCAGAAACTAGCCTCACGTGAGAAATACTCCCGCTGGAGGCCTTAACTATACTCACTAGATGCTAAGCAAATCTTTATTTCTAGTAATTAGCATAATAAACAAAAGACTTAAGACACAAACCAGCCTGTTTTATTTTTAAAGCCAAGTCAAGCGTCCTTTCTTGCACCGATTAGCTGGAGTTCTCTTATATCTCTACCACGTTATGGACTCAGATCTGGAACAAACACCGCCTAAGGTCAACGGAGATTTCAAGACCAAGTTGGTGGCGGCGCCACGGAAACTTGGTAATCGGCGGTACAAACATGATGTAACCTATCGTTAGGCCCAAGCTAAAGACCTGAGCAAACCCAGCCGTTTGCAAACCCATCCCAAAAGTCTAACAAATTTTGGATGAATGAAAGTACGAGTATATTTGGCAGCCGTTGCTGGGTCCCCTCGGCTGTTGACACTGCGAATTAGCAACTCTCCGCACGAGCCCAAGACCCAGAGCAGAAGTATATAAGCCAAGATGACATGGCACTTGCCATTAAGTACCAATCCAGCTAGCAGCCATCAATCAGTCTCCAGTCCCTTCAAGAGCAGTTCCAGTCAAGTCACATCATGAAGTTCTTCCTCGCTTTGAGTCTTGCTTTCGTGGCCATCTCCTGCAGTCTGGCTTTGCCAGTGGAATTCGACAATGCCGAGCCCCTTTCCCTGCTGGAACTGGAGGCGGAACTGGAGCAGCCTCAGGTGGATGAGCTGGCGGGTGACCGAGTTACACGAGGACTGGGCGGCTTTGGCGGTCTCGGTGGCAAGTTCGGAGGCCTAGGAGGACTCGGCGGCCTGAAGGGAGGCTTTGGCGGTCTCGGACACGGCTTTGGCGGTGGCTTCGGTGGACATGGCTTCGGCGGCGGCTTCGGCAGTTTCAAGAGCCTCTTCAACAAGAAGTTCCGATAAGCAGTGCAAACCCCCAACTATAGTCTAAGAATTACCAAATAAAAGTCGAGTTAAGTACAAGTTAAAAGTTGCCTGTTTGATAGATGGGATTCAGAGCTCCATAGAACTGCAGTTCTGGCTTTGAGGTGGTGCTGGTAGAACCCATTCTGGTCTTAACAGTGGGAGGAAGAGGAGGAATCACTGGCTTGGGCTGAAAGCGGCTGAAAACCAGGCGAAACTGACTGGCAAAACTGCGCCAAAGTTGAAAAGGTTTGGGAACTAAAAGGGGATAAGGTTTGGAATATTTACAATATGAAGAAGGAAGTAGGAAATTGTATATTATAGTGTTTATTCCTTACCCATTTTCAAAGGTGGTGCCACCTGTGGATCAAACTCCCGCTCATCTAGGGCTGCGACCAGCACCACAGTGCCCCACAGCAGCAGCAGCAGGCGGAACATTTCTTTGAATCTCACTGGCTCCTCTCCCTTTTAAACACCTCCATGAGCTTTCCCTCACAATAAACCATAAAATATTATCAATTTCATGTCATAAACAACCGCTTGATTGGACTTGCATAACATGTAAATAAATTTTATTGCACCCAATGGGCCAGCACAAAGAAGTATCACAAAATGGGCATTGATTCATCATATCCAGCGTGAGGCTTAGCCATAGAAGCCGCCGCCATAGTAACCTCCACGTCCACGATACCGGGTGCGGGTGATGACGCGGGTTCTGCCGAAGCCACCGCCGCCATAGAAGCCGCCGCCGTAGTAAGGTGGTGGCGGTGGGCCAAAGAAGGGTGGTGGTGGTGGTCCAAAGGGTGGTGGGGCATAGAACTGTCGCACTTTCCTCACACTCTCATCACCGGACTCATTCTGGGACGTTTCTCCCGCCTCCAAGAGCTGAGGTGCCTTGGACTCAGCCTCAACTTCAGCGGTAACTTCCGCCTTAACTTCCGTTTCCTGCTCCGCGGCTCCCACAAGATTGCACAGGAGCAGGGCCATAGCCAGGCTGAATAAGAAGAATAGCCGCTTGTAATCCATTTCGCTGTCGTATTCCAACTCAGACTCCGCCAAATACTAAAACTCTGCCCCCACCTGGGCCTTAATTTATAGCCAAACATTTGCCAAGAACCATCATCGCCCCGAGTAAGAAACAAAGGAGGTTCATTGGCATCGCTTGATTGCCATTGAATGTCTCTTTTTTTTATCATTTTTCGTCTAATTTCAATTTCCAAGCCCAGCCAAGCCGCCGAGAATAATTATTAGCGTGAAAAAACCCAAGAAAAAAGAGGCAAACACACAAAAATACATTAGGTTGACCCAATCTTAATGTTCGGATGAAATGAAATACGACGCGGAAGTGTGAGGCAACAGTGGGACAATATCTAGGCCGGCACATCTAGAGGGTGTAATTGGATCGCGGGGGTAATGAAAGTCTTAAGAGGTTTCTTGATTACTTGTATAACAGAAAGATTTTTGACAGAATATATATACATATATTTTTTGTACTTGTAAATGGTGTGTAACAGAAAGTTATCTGACAGAATTTATATATTTTAGAAATAAAGCAGAGATCGTAGCCTTGAAATAATAATCATGTTAAATAAATTTTGCCTATTTTAACTTTTAAAAACAATCAATATCCTGCTGTAAAAGTTAATGTTTTCTGGTTTAAATACAACCAAATTTTAGGGTTTTTAAATAAATTTAGAAATAATATCTAATATTTTTACAATTAACATTTATTTAACGTTTCAGAACATTTACAAAAACTATGATTTTACTAGGACACGATGCAAGACATAACCATCCAGCTGTTTTACAAGGAAGCAACCTCTTTCTCATCAATATTGAATACTGACAATCTAGAGAATTCAATAGGATTAGCTTCAGTTTATCGCTAGACCCAATTGGAAATTATATTAGAATAATATATAATATTATATATAAGGGAAATTATTTTAAATAATAATCATATTATATACAACGCAAAAGCGATAAATATCATTTTGAATATCTTATAGTTTATTACGATGATATATCGCATTTATCGTTAAATTCCCGATTTAATGGATAAAATGGAACGAATACCCAATCATTTTATTTATTTTATTTGTCTTTTTATAAAGTTAATTATGTTTACTAGTTCTTTATATATTTTTTAACATGAAAAATTAAAGTAAATTTAGGGTGATCTTTGACACATTTCGATTTATGAAGTTATCGAGTATCGAAAGTTAAAAGATCGATATTTGATCGGTCTTTGTGTAGGAATGCTACAATGTCCATGTATCTCATTTTCTCCGTCATCCCCAATAAGTGTGCCAATTCTGCAGAGGACCTTCTTTGCCTTCCCTGGGCTTTATTCAGTGCTCAATCAACAAAAATTTTGAAACTTTCTATTAAAAATTTTAAAATTATATCAGTATATATTATTGTTAAATTTTGTTCAGTGTTGACATTATTGTACACCTTACTGGAAATATCCTCAATCATCATTTCAACATGCACAGATCTACAGATAATCACCAAATGAATCAATGTCAAAGCCTTAACCTTGACGCCAGAACCTGGGCGGTTTTCGGTTTCAGTTAATTTTTTTAAGTACAAATTTCAGCGCTCACAAATTCCATAATGGATTACCCAGTATCTAGTAACAAGTATCCAATTGCACTGGCTGTTAGACAACTTGACCCACTGTAATCGCTCGATGGCCTGTTGTTTACCACTCAAAGAGCCCCATCCGCTTCGCCTCGCGCGATATTCGGCAGATATATAGCTTGAGTGGATGTATATACGTACTATATACTATGACAAACTCAAGCTCGAGCGAGACTTCCAGAAATATGTATGTATGTATAACCAGTTGAAATACAAATATGCAAGCTCATCGAATCTGTTGATTCCAAACACTCGGCAAAACGAAACTCGATCCCGTAGCAGCACTTTTGTTTATTCATTGTTTACACTAGAGTCTCGAGATACACAGCTACAGATACAGATACAGGTACAGATTTTTAGCCCAGGAAGCCGCCTTTGAATTTGGCAAAACCCACAGCACCTCCCACGAAGCCACCGCCGCCTGCGATGCCACCAAGTCCACCTAGTCCTCCTAGTCCACCGGCTGCGGGATAACCATAACTCGGGTAGCCACCTCCATAACCATAGCCATAGCTGGGGATTGTCTGCACGGTGGAAATGCTGGAAACCACCGGTACAGTGGTGATCACTGGAACTGTGGACACCACGGGTACGGGTGCTGCTATGATGGGAGCCGGGGCAGCAGCTACAGCTCCACCTCCTATGATGCCACCTCCAACGATTCCGCCTCCGCCAAAACCTCCAATGTGCCGGGGCTTGCGTATGCTGGTGCTCTCCTCCTGATCGCCGCTGGAGAGGATCGGGGTTGAACTGACCACGGCGAACGCCACGACGAGCAGGTAGACCGACTGCCACAACATGATGCTGGAAACTGTTTGGTCTGCCCCACTCCCAGCTGCTTATTTATGCAAATTAATTAGTGGCCACTATTTGCTCTAACAATTTACAAATGGGGCGCCCGGGTAAAAAGCCCCATCTCTGTTGGCGGTTCTATTTGGGGCTTTCTGGTGGTTTTGCCCACTGGCTAGTGGTTCACACCTCATCATCGTCATCGTCAGTTGTTGGTCATTGGACGCTGAAGGTCGCTGTTTAGGGCATTAAAAACCAGGTGACTTGGGCTAAGGTAACTCAAAACGTCTTTGGCATTACAGCGAAGATGTGGTGCGATCTTCAGGTGAAATTTGTAGTGTTCCTCTGCCTCTGCATTTGGAGTACTGGAGCTCATTCGCTGGGAGGAGGAGGAGGAGGTGTGGGTGCCATAGGAGGTGTCGGCGCCATAGGAGGAGTGGGCGCTATAGGAGGACTAGGCGGAATTGGTGGAGTCCAGCAGGTGCCAGTTATCCAGCAAGTGCCAGTGGTCCAGCAAGTCCCCGTTGTCCAGCAAGTACCCATCATCCAGCAGCAGCCCCAAGCTCTGGGACTCGCTGGTGGCGGCGGCTTCATTGGCGGCGGCGTTGGAGCAGGAGCCGGCTTTGGACGCTACAAGGAGAGCTATCGGGTGAGAGCCAGAGGCCTGGGCGGTGGATTCCGTGCCCGTTACGACAAGAAGATCGGCGGAGGCTTTGCGGGATTCGGAGCTGCTGGTGGAGCGGGTCTAGGTGGAGGAGCTCTGCTAGGATAAATAATGTAGAATTATGTAGTTCAAATATTAAGATAAATAAATTACATTTACTTAAAATAAAAATTTTTAAATCCATTTTAAAATAATAAAAAAATGGATAGTAATTTAATGATAATAATATTATGGTAAATGCAACCCCTTAGAGCATAAACACCCTGTATTTCTTCCGCTCTGATTTTTTGCTGACACGCGCAGTTTTCACCCCAAGCAAATAGCTCTGCCTCTCTCCCACTCTCTACGGTGGTGTAAGAACCGTTTGCTTTGTCCCATTCATTTCCTTCCCCACAAAATTGGTCCTCTCTCTTAGGTTTCTCTTAGTCTCAGTTTGGGCTCTCTTCGCATTGAACAATTTCCAATTTGCACTTAAGATGTGAAATTAAAAATTGAATATTTAAATAAAAATAAAGGGTTACCTTTCAAAAATTAAGAAAACAGGGTTCATTTTGTTTTCTATAGATGCTAAAGAAAAACATATATAAATTATAGGATTGGGAAAGACTCCTGCAAAGTTCTGTCTAAAATTCTAATGCACTGTAAGGGTATAGATATAAAAAAATTAATTTCAATTAAAAAAATTTAGTATTATTCAGGACTAACATATTCTAGTAATACGATTGGTAATAAAACAAATTTATAAATGTAAAAATATAATTTTTCTTGTTGTTGTCAATTTTATTTTGAGGTATAATAAATACAAATTAAAATTTTTTTTTAATTTAAATTTTTTAAATTTTAAAATCACACACATTATCAGTTTCAACAGGTTTCACTAACAAAATCACCGTTAGTTGGCTTATGTTAACTATCACTAACAGAATACCTTCTGTAAAGTGCTAATAGCTTAAGAGAGAACTTAAGAGTGATGAGCACAGCTCTTAGCGAAGGGAGAACGACTGCGACATGGACGTTGAAGTCTGCTCGGCATCCAAGTGAATTTCTCAAATCAAAAGTTTTTCGTTTTCCATCGTGTGCAGTCGCTTTTCCTGCTCTTATCCGCCGTTCTGGGATTCCCGCTGGCGCGTGCTCCTCTGATTATCAGCTCCTTTTTGGCGGACATGTGGAAGAGTCCTTAAAGGACACGGAAGCAAACTAATAACGGTTAACGGTCAACGGCGCGCCGTCTGGCTGCCCTAAAAATAGCAAATAAAATCAAATCAGGCAAAATAAGCGAAAATAGCGAAAAATAACGAAAATAGCCAACAGACATGCCGTGTTTTTGTGCCTGTGTGTGAGTGAGTGAAGTGGAAATCCGTTTATAAATAAAACGACGCTGGGCCAAGAAGACTGAAATTATTATTATTGTATTGGCCAACTGCCCAGAGGAAAACTCCAGGTGATAACCTCCTTTTGAATGTTTTCTTCCTCTTTTTCGGGGCCAGATTTTTTTGTTGTTAATCAAATTCTCAGGGGAAAACTTCCAACTGTGGTCGGCCTTACTCTCTCTCTCTCTCTCTCCCAGGGGCTCTCACTTGGTCAGCCTGCTCTCTCCTCTCTTTAAGGTCTCCCTCGCTTTCTCTTTACCACCCGCTAATTTGGTGTGACCAGGTCTCTGGTTTAAAGTATGCAGAGTGCAATTACTTTAAGTTTTCAATTACCCCCTGAGAAAGCGGGGTGATTTAGGGGTTTTCGAGACATTGTACCTGCCTTATCTACTAGCCACAGTGGCTGGTTCTAATCCCCATCCACCAAAACGCCTCGGGCAACGTCATTATTTCGCTTTTCGCCAGACCTCTTGGCATGTCTCGGCTTACCAAAGCGCAATTAGTCTAATTGCGGCCAGGCTTCTTCGCTTTCCTCGACTTCTTGGCTTCTGCTTGTCATTTGGTTGATTGGCAGCAGTAATGGTTGAAAATGCAACAAATGCAATGCCATAAAATAGCCCTGAAACTACAGTAGAACTAATTTTTGGAACTACCCAAATTTAAGCTAACTTTCCATACTTTGAAGAAGTCTGTCGATTTGGAACATATTGGATAGGAGTCTAAAAGTACGCAACACTACATTTAATCAACCAAAATTTAGGGTACATTTTGTTATTCTTTAAAGATGTAATAAACAAGTATTTGAAAAAGTCTTTAATTCTAAAAGAGTACACAGACAAGGTTTCCTAAGCTTTACCAATATAACAATGCAAATAATATAATACATCAAACAATATCATACAATTTGTTCTTTAAATTAGGCTTTAAGATGTCACAGAATTTATTTTTATCTATTAAAATATGTTTAAAGGTATTTAAAAATATGCAATACAAGTGTTTTTGGAAACCATAAAACAATTGGGTTTTTTTTTGACAGCCCTAAAAATTCGTTAATAAAATCCCCTGAAAATATTAATTAGGACCCTTAAATATGTACAGAGTCCTAAAAGTTTTCCTCATTAAAAAAACAAATAATTTCCATACATACAACAATTTTAAATTAAAACTTTCGAAAAGCATTACTCTCCTCAACCCAAATTTCTTGATATATAGAATACATATTTCATTTTGGTGGTGGTTGGAATAAAGCCTGTTCTTCTGTGGTTGCACTTGCCCCATCATCCCCTTGGCATACCCTTGAAATTTGCTTGCAACCCTCGGATCCCACGCACTGACGTAGCTGCAACTCGCCCTGGAAACAGTTTTTTGTTGTGCGGCTGTGTACCCACGAGTATGTAGTTCAAGGTCGTTAGCCGAGATTCGGCCAGGGGCCACTCTGCGTATGCATGTGTGTGTGAGGGGGTCCCATTAACAGATGCAAAGCCTGGAGACCCCAAGTTGGCAAGTTGAAGGACATACGAGGCATACCCCACTTGAGACGCTATTCTCGGACTCCAAAGCGTCCGCTCAGGTGACACTAATCACCGCCTACCAGCACCGCCCCCAAGCTGACACTAATGAGTGCCGGTCATGCAAGGTGTGCTAGTGACCCCTCGGAATCTGGCTCCTGGCCCAGAGCACGGGTATCCTCCCCCCTTCTAACAACAGGAAGCGCAGTCACTGAACAGTTAATGGACTCCAGATTGCAACAGCGCGGCGCCAACATTCCGGGCCAGTGGACAGCGGAAAGAGCCCATAAATTCAGCCGCCTCCTCTAATCAACTTACCCCCTGGCTAGAAGCCAACATCTAACAACAGCGGGCAACCTACTTGGCCCCGGCCTAATGTCAGCTAATTGCATTGGCGCTCCGGCGGCGGGAGCTCTTTAGACCTAACGTCGTCGTCGGCGTCGTCAGTGGGCCACGACACCCGACTCCGGCGGAACAAGTTCAATGAGGCGCTAACCGTTGTTATGGTTACAGGGAAACAAACAGTGTTGACTCGTGATAAATCTCTTGAACTTTAAGATCATAAAACTGAACTAACTGAATTAACAAATTAAAATTACTCAGATTTTCTAACATGTGAAGATTCTTTCTAACTCGAAATTTAAAAAACTTACTTTTTTATAGTACTAAAAAAAAAGGATATGGAGCTAAGCTTAAACAGTTTTTTCTTCTCTACCTCTTCAGAGTAAGTTTAATTTTCCAAAAAAAGAACTTGGATAAACCTTTTGCTTCATTATTTAAAAATGTTTTTTAATAAAAGGTTGTCATGTGAAAATGAAATGGCTTACATCCTAAAATATTTTCCATTGGTCTTTGATTAAAAACGTAGGATTAGTTCAATATTTATTTATTATAATTGTTAAACATTGTACTATAAAAGTTTGAGCTGCATTAAAACTATTCAAAACCGGAACCAAACTAAGTAAAATTTAATTGTGTTTTTTAAAACCCTTAAAAAGGTGTCTGAAAGTATATAATGCATTTGTTTAAGTACCAAATTCAGCGTAATTATAATTTTTAACTAAGGTTAATTTTACTTTTTTTAGATACTTTTTGTAGTAGTTTAAAAAACCTTGTGCCTCTGTAGCAACTTCGATAATAAGAATGTTTCACCTATAGTACAAATTATAATATAAAACTAATTTAACCAAGGACAAAGCTAACATTTCAGCCTTAATAGCACTAAACAATTTATTTCCCTTTCAATAAAAATCGAACAATATTTTTGTGGGCTGCCTGTTTATTTGCCAAAAATGTTAATTTGAGTTAATGAAGTGGCACTGTTTTGGTAATTTTCCTCGCTCCTCGCATAGCTCTGCCAGTGTGTGTCGCGGGTGTCCTTTGTGGCGAGTGACGCAAAAAGAAGTCACTCTGTGGGGGAGGGTGGGATGGTTTATGGTTTTTCGGGGGCGATGGCAGCCTTGGTCCGTTGGAATTATCATTCGGCAGTTGGCATTCGGCCTGGCTTGGCCCTGCTCCCCCCTGTTGACATGTTTATGCGCAAATTTACCAAGTCACTCTCCTCCGCCTTCGGTTCCGGCTGTTTTGTTAAAGTCTCGTATCGATTTTGTTAACTCGATTACAGGAACACACAGCGGCAAAGGATAACCAAGGACAGTGACTCGTCGTCGGTTGTTGTGTGACATGCTAGCAGCAGTTATGGCATCGGACATCAACTGGGATCCAGGTGAGTGACGCACTCCGAGCAGGGAAACTGTTCAAGATGATGGATTAACCATCACACCCTTGCAGCTCTTTCGAAACTGATCACCACGCTGAAGGAGTCGGACAATCTGTCCAATGACCAGGAGATTGACTTCCTAAAGGCCCTGCTCGAGTCCAAGGAGCTGAATGCCTTGGTCAATGTCCACACCAAGGTGGCCAAGGTGGGGCGGGACGACAGGCTGGCTCCCGTGCTGTCCACCTCCGCCCAGGTGCTGTACGAGGTGCTGGAGCAGCTGTCCCAACGCTGCCACCTGAATGAGGACTGCAAGGAGGCCTTCCATCTGCTGCAGGACTCGCATGTCCAGGTGGGAATCAGAGGGGAAATTAAGCAGGAATTTCGAGTAAATATTTATACTTTTTTCCAGCACTTGCTCTTCGCCCACGATGCCATTGCCCAGAAGGACTTTTACCCGCATCTGCCGGAGGCTCCTGTCGAAATGGACGAGGACGAGGAGACCATCAAGATTGTGCAGCTGGTGAAGAGCAACGAGCCTCTGGTGAGTGTCCCCTTAGCCGGGCAGCCGCATCCTTCTCCATGCCATTCTCCATGCCCATCTCTCATCGCCGTGATCGCTGTTCTGTGCTGTCTATCGCTTTCCACTTTCCACTCTCATTTCCGTCTTCCCCCTGACTGTCATCTGTCAACTGCTCCTCTCTGCGCCGCCATTCATACTCGTTCTACTTCCGTAATCGCCATCAACTCTTCCCAATGCTAATCAATTTTGTAAATTTTGCTTTTGTCAAAAATCGAATAAAATCGAAATCAATTTCTCGAATTCGCCCATAACAAACATAAATTAAAAACGAAAAAATATATGAAAAAATGTAAAAAATAACACAGACAGGAGCACAGAGTGCGGAGCCAATTGTTGTAAGTAACCAAATGTCCATAGTTTCACCGTCAAAATATATACAGAAACCCCAACACAAGCACAGCAAGGATGCTGGGCCCAAGCACACATTGAGATACATTTTGAGATACATTTTGTTTGTCCCCATTTCTGTTGTTGTCGTTCCGACACATCCATCGGATACACACACATGGCCAGACATCGGAAACCGCACTACACACACACACCATACACAGCACACACCACAAACACCACACAGACATACATCTTCGCTCTGCCCTGTTGACTTTCTAGTGACAGTTTTTGCCTACTTTTAGGGCGCCACCATTAAAACGGACGAGGAGACGGGCAAGATAATCATCGCCAGAATTATGCACGGCGGCGCTGCTGACCGCTCCGGATTGATACACGTCGGCGACGAGGTCATCGAGGTGAACAACATCAACGTAGAGGGCAAGACGCCTGGCGATGTGCTCACCATATTGGTAAGAAGACAAAAAAAGTCAATCTTCTTCAGTTTAAACCTCATTCCCTATCTTCTCTTTCAGCAAAACTCCGAGGGCACCATTACCTTCAAGCTGGTGCCAGCGGACACCAAGGGTGCCCAGCGCGAGTCCAAGGTGCGAGTGCGTGCCCACTTTGACTACAATCCCGATGTGGACCCCTACATACCCTGCAAGGAGGCAGGTTTGGCCTTCCAGCGCGGCGATGTCCTGCACATTGTGGCCCAGGACGATGCCTACTGGTGGCAGGCCCGCAAAGAGCACGAACGCTCGGCGAGAGCTGGCCTCATACCCAGCCGTGCACTCCAAGAGCGACGCATCCTACACGACCGATCCCAGAAGGATGGCACCGACCTGGACTCGAAGCGTAAGCATCCGCCTTTGCCTGCTGCTCCATGGATTGTCCCTCCGCCACTGCTATCATTACTAAAAGTCCTCCTCTAATTTCATGCCAAACCCTCTCATCATTAATTACTTAACAACCTCCGAATTGGCCAAACTTCATTAACCTCTGCCGCAACCCGAATCGTACATCGCCCAGCCGGATCATGCGCCTCACTCTGCACCACCCCACCCGGCTCACCGCGCCTGCCCGCCAGCAGCAGCAGCTCATCCTGCCGGCAGCCCAAGACTAAAAAGATAATGTACGATTTGACAGAGAACGATGACTTCGATCGGGAGCAGATTGCCACGTACGAGGAGGTGGCCAAGCTATATCCCCGGCCAGGTGTCTTTAGGCCCGTGGTCTTGATAGGAGCTCCCGGCGTGGGACGCAATGAGCTGCGCCGCCGGCTCATAGCCAGGGATCCCGAGAAGTTCCGTAGCCCAGTGCCGTGTAAGGGATATTAATGGAAATTATATCTTTTATACTATTAGAAATAAAAATATTTTACTCCCCCCTAGACACCACACGACCAATGCGCACTGGCGAAGTGGCCGGACGTGAGTACATCTTTGTGGCGCGCGAGAAAATGGACGCTGACATCGAGGCAGGCAAGTTCGTGGAGCATGGCGAGTACAAGGGTCATCTGTATGGAACCTCCTCGGAGAGCGTCAAGTCTATTGTGAATGCCGGTTGCGTCTGTGTGCTGAGTCCCCACTATCAGGCCATCAAGACGCTGCGCACGGCTCAGCTGAAACCGTTCCTCATCCACGTCAAGCCGCCAGAGCTGGATGTGCTCAAGGCAACGCGTACGGAGGCCAGGGCCAAGTCCACCTTCGATGAGGCGAATGCCAGGAGCTTCACCGACGAGGAGTTCGACGACATGGTGAAGTCAGCCGAGCGCATAGACTTTCTCTATGGCCACTTCTTTGATGTGGAGATCGTCAACGGAGAGCTGGTCAATGCCTTCGAGCAGCTGGTCCAGAATGTCGAGCGCCTGGAGACCGAGCCCCTCTGGGCACCCTCCATGTGGGTGCAGTAGGGGATGATGCCAAAATGGGAAGAGGAATGAAGAGGAGAGAAGAGCATTTCATGCAATTTGTTGAACAACACCAAAGTATTTTTGCCATACGAATTTAGCAATCTGCTAGAGAGACAGACAGAGAGAGAGAGCGACACTATTTACCCGTAGGAAGGTCCTGCTGGGCACTCCCGTCCCGGCCTTAGTCCTTTTCACGACATGTACCTTTTTGCGTAACAGTGAAAACAAAGAAATGAATACAATAAATAGACAGAGGAAAGGAAACTAGAACTCAAAACGGCAGCAGCGGCATCTATCTTACAATTACATTTACGATTTAACGTTTAAATTATAAAACAGAAACAGAAACAAAAAACCTAAAACTTGTTGTACAAAATTTATTTGTGTTCAAAGAAAGGACTAAATTATAAATGTATTTATTACACGTTGTTGAAATCAATGAAACCGAGTTAATCCCCCCGTAACCCGTAACCCAAACGCTAACCGTATTGTATCTCAATTGTATATATACACTCACTCACTAACTGAATAACTAGAGAGCATATTGGGATGCAAAGTCTCAATTCGGAACCCGATTTCATCAAGGCGTAGTGAAAAATTGTTGAAAACAAGTGAGAAATTAATAAAAACCTATTTTAAATGCGAAAAGGAAGAGTTTTATATATTATATATGAGATTTAATCCACATCTAAGTCACACAAACAGCAAAGGATGTTAGCGATTTCGATTGAAGCAGGACTCCCTACAACTATCCCTAACTCAGACTTGTGAGATTCCTTTAGTTTACAGAAGACTTAAACACAGCTTTATTTGGGCAGCACGCAAGTTTACATATATAGTATATACATATATATATATATATATAATCCGTCACCTATGTCCTACATATATGTAAAGTATGTAAAGTTAGCTTATGCATATGAAGTCTATCCAGGATGTATTGTTCAGTTTACTTGATTGTGCTTTCTCTTTTGTGTGCGAAGACAAGGACTCAATTCAGGTATCGCTGTCGGCCATATCCTTACACCACACCTCTCCTACAGCTAAAGCTGCGACTTCGTCTCGGATCGGGACACGCTCAGTCCATAGAACTGGCCTAGACGTCTGGCCTCCCGCCAGCCGGACTCCACTGCCCCATGGACCGTGGAGTAGTAGTGCTCGCTGGATGCCTCGCCGGCGAACTGGACAATGGGTCTATCACAGCGGCTCTGCTGCCACATTTCATCCTCATCCGGCTCCTTCTCCCTCTCCGGCGTGGTGGCCACCACCGTCAGGGGATAGGCCAACTCCCGTGCTCCCGTGCCCAGCTGCTCGGTGTCCATGGAACGATAGGAATACGATCCTCGGAAGTTCTCGTTTGAGTACCACGCCGAAGTACGGAAATTCGAGGGCTCGGGGATTTTCCACTTGAGAAATCTTCGGAATAGGTACATGACGCCGGCCTGGACCTCGTCCACAGGCAGGGTCTCCATATGCCGGCCATTTTCGTTGGTGATCCAGCCTGCCAGAACTCGCGGCTGATAGCTCACCCGGTAAAAGCCGAAGACATCCTCCAGCCAGGCTCGCGAGGTACCCCTGATGTCGTCCAGGTCCTCATCCCGCCAGAGCAGTGTGAAGCCCGTCCAGTCCTCGGGCCAAAAAGCCTGGGGAAACTCCACGAAGATCTTGTTGACCGTGCCGAAGGCCAGGCCGTCGATGGCTCGCTGCTTCTCCACCGGAAGCTGGGGCTCAAAGAGCCGGAAGTGCTGATCCTTGAGAACGCCCAGGGAGACAGTGACCACCACATGGTCGGCAATGCAGCTGTCACCATTGCTAAGCTGCAGCTCTACTCGTCCATCGTTTCGATTCCAGTTGATTTTCTGCGCCCGAGTGCCCAGGAGTAGCCGCTGCTCCAGGACACCATGCTCCACCTTCAGTTCGCGGGAGCGCATGAGCAGCTTCAGCAGCTCCACATAGCCCTTGTCCTTCCAGTTCAGCAGGATGTCGCCCTCGCACTCCCAATAGTCCAGGTAACCCCGGCCCGAGACCTGCTCCAGTGAATCCGAGGCCTCCACGGAGTTCTCGAATTTTTGGTAATTTTCGAAGAACTCCCTGGCCACCTCGGCGTCTATGTCGGAGTTCTCGGGTCGCCGGAGAGTGTCGTAGTACTTGTTGGTCAGGTAGCTGCCCAAGGAGCCACTGCAGTGGCGCAGCTCCAGCTGCCGGGTGACCAAGGAATCCCCAACAATAGCCTTCAGCCGGCTGGCCACCTCATCCGGAATCACATCGCCATTGGAACGCACGCACTGGTAGTTCTCATACACCGGGCCCGTGGTCTCCAGCAGCTCCTCCTCCTGCTTCCGGGTCAGCTCGTAGACGATATTGTCCCGCTGCCCGTGACACCACTGGGCGCCCAAATCGATGACATTGTCCGCAAAGGGAATGGTGTTTATGCGACCGCCCAAGCGGTCCTCCGCCTCCACGACGAGCACATTTTGAAAGCCCAGTTCCAGGAGCTTGGTGGCACAGGCCACGCCCGAAGCTCCGGCTCCGATTACGACGATCTTGCGATCCAGATTCTTGCGTTGTGTGCCACTCATTCCGGGTAACTGAATCTGATCTGGAAAAGAAGAAGGGGTGTGCGAGCACAGGAGGTATGCAAATTTAATGGCGGACAGCTTGAGATTCAGTGGAACGTTGGCAATTGAGAGTACACCGGGAGATATGAAGAGGTTAGATGTTTTGATATATATTTTGTATTGTTTTAAACTTATTTTTCCTAGCTTTATTTTTTTTTATTCGTAATTATTCTTAGAATTCCAAACTATTACCCACAAGCCCTTCCCTTACATTCAAATAGTTGCGCTTATAATTCTCAAGTTGTTTTTCATTTTCTTTACTTTCTTTAATGTGTACTAACATTTACTGTGTATTGTTTGTATTTTGTTTATAAAAACCAAACATATGACACCTACAAATAAAATATACACAAATTCTTTTCCGTCACACTTTCACTTTTAAAATGAATGCACAAATTTGTACACATACATATTATTTAAAAACAATATGTGTATATATAGGAGATGTCTAGAATCTACTAATAAACAAAAGTTGTGCAATGTACACAAATAATATGTATAAGTTGTAAGAAAAATCAAAGATTAGGCCCTGCAGTCGTTTATTTATTTATTGCAATATAATTATAATTTATTCTCAAGCTTAAATAAAGAATAGAAATTATTAATATATTTATAGATTTTTATTTTGAACTTAAAGTTATATAATAAAGAGTAGATTAGGGCCTGAAGTCGATATTTTTTTATTATAATTAAATTTGTTCTTAAGCTCAAATAAAGTATACAAATTATATTTAGGCAATTAAAAACAATGTATAACGTTTAAATTTATTTTTAGCTGGGAGTTAAATAAAGTAAAATACTAACTTTACATAAAAATAGATGGAAACATTTTTTAAAATCAATAATTTTTTGATACAGGCCGTTAATAAAACACTTTTATATTTTAAACCACTTCTTCAACAGAAAAAATTCATTAAATATTGTTCTTGTAGCATTTACAAAGTGTATTTTCTCTCTTCTAGTTTTTTTTTTTTCAGTGTCCCCATTAGATATTAGATTGCCCTGTGGAGCTGGTGCAGTGCAATTCCAGACACTTGAATTTGATCAACTCCCACACACTCTCACACACCCCGGCTCACACAATAACAAAGATGTTTTTGATTAAAAAAAGTAACGGCTTGCTCTGCCCGCTCATCTGTTTCGATAACGAATTCCGACTTGTGATAAGAGCTCCGAAAAAGCTCCCCCCACCAGCCAGCTGCCAGAGCAACACTTTCGACCAAAGGAAAACACACAGGCACAGTCACAGTCACAGTCACAAGTATGTTCTTCGCTCGCTTGGCGCTACATGAATTTATTAATAGCCACATAGTTGCGATGGGAGAGGAGTGCTCGGGAAAAGGGGGAAAGCGGTGACCCAGCCCAGGAGGAGTATCTAGTCAACCGGACTAGCTGGTTTTACCTGGAGGAGTACCCCTTCGAATCAAAGGAAGTGGGCGCCGCTACTCCCCTCTTTTGCCGGAAGCGAGAGCGCAGCATTGATTTTATATTTGGCCAAAAATGTTCAAGGTTTTCGGCGACAGGCGGCAACAAACAAAAATACATAAAAACATCTCTGAGGAAATGGAATTTTCTTTTTGCTATTCAATTTTCGGGGATGTTACTAGGGGGGTTGGGTTGGTGTACTTATGCTTTCACTGCCACAGTCCGTCCACGCCTAGACTCACCAAAAATAACTTCGAAAACTGTTTCAATAATTTAACATTTCAAGCGGAACTGTTTACTTTACTTTAAATATTTTTTTACTTTTTATTTTGTTGTATTTTTTAGCTGTGAGAAATACTCCAGCTCCGCGGAAAATTCTGACTGCGGTGGAAATGCAAACAAAACTGAAAGCCGAAAAACCGAAAACATCACATGGAACCGTGCTGCTCTGCCCGTGTGCTTATGCTGCGACCAGGGGCGGAGTAGGAAATCTCTGTGGGGGGCTATGTACCATGCACCCTTTTGGTGAAGCCTCTGGCCGCTCTGCGCAGACTGTAAGCTTGCGAAAAGCTCTGAGTAAAAGCCCACAGCACAGCTGAGTGGGGTAAAAATGAGTGGGTTGTCGAGTGGTTTGAAAAGTTAGGAGGTTCGCCTCCTTCATCCTTGCCCAAGTGCACTGAGAAAAATATTACAAATTAGTTAGACTCTAAAATAAAGTAAACAGAAAGCCAAAACCCTACTTGTTTTAAAATTTTTTGGTTTGTTTTACATGATATTTTGAACCTTGGAACCCTACTCAGCTGAAAATCATATTCAGTTCCCGTATTTATGTATTAAATAAATTAAGCTTTTAATTTCTCCTGAAAATATAGAAACTCTTTTTATAAATATACATTAAGTAAATCGTTGTGTAAGGGATGTGACAGACAAAAAAAACAATAGAAATGATTTTTGCCATACATTTCAGCATAGTAATTGGTCTTAAATCATTAATATTTATTTTGTACATATTTATTTTGTAGTAAATATGTATGTACTTTAGAAATCTTATCAGGGAGTCCTCAGAAATCACTTTGAATTAAATATGTATTTAAGAAATGGCCAAAAATATGAACTGAAAATTTTTCAGACTTAACAATATTCGTAGCAGTCATGCATAAATCGAAGAAAAAGAGCCTGTAATAATATATATTTATATTTTGTAATGTTTAGTTTAATATTGATTTATAACGTTTTTCTTTCATGCATCCCACAACATCTGACAATTTCGTATACTTTTTTAAATATATAATTTTTCTCAGTGCACTTAAGCTGTCCTCTGGTCTGCCCTTAGAAAGTTTCACACTTTTGTTCTTTTAAATGATTCATTTATATTATATATTTACTCAACTGCATACAAGTTTTTAGCTAGTTTTTGGTTAGAGGAATTTCCTAAGACTCTTCGTTAAATAACTCGTTTGATATTGGTAGGTCCTTTTTATATATTTGTAGATATATCCTTCGATGTATGTACAGGTCAGTTGCAACTATCCTTTGGCCAAAATCGGGAATGACAGAACTCGGGAGCACTCGTTATACATACATAAGTAGTTAGTTATCTTTTATTACCCGCCTACATTGACTTTACATGATCATCGGTCCGTATAGCTTTGGAATTACACATTATAATTAGAGGGAGAGACCTGGTTAAAATTTCTTTGTCGTGTATATACAGCAAGGGAGTTTACTTGGAATATATGCTGATAATTCGCTTAAATACAAAATATATAATTGGTTTGCTTCGAGAAGCAGAATTAAAAACCAAGCCAAGTTTATAAATAAAACTAATTTACACTAAATATATATATATAACCGATAGGGGAACAGAAAACGAAAGCAATTACAAAATAATAAACAAAATTATCACAAACAATAACAGCCCGGATAGGATGAGAATTGCGGCCCATTGTCGTTTATCTGCGGGAGAAAAACAATTTTTTGATAAAACGTTAGACAAATCTTAAGGTATTTTGGCATTTAGAACATGATTTCGATTGGGGATTGACTATAAAAATAATACTATTTAAAATATAAAAGTAAAATTTAAATTATTCAGTCACAGTTTAAAAACCTTGACTATTTAGCAATCCCGAATCGATAATGACCACCTGGCATGCCTCAAACACTCACCATTATTCATATGCAAGACTTTGGCAACTTTCTTCATGGTCGTGTCCAGCTTGGACTCCGTGGACTCGAAGTCATTTCCGAAATCGTCCAGCATGACTGCCTGCTCGTCCAGCTCAACGCCAATTTGCCGCGAGACCGTCTTCAGGGTGCCAATCGAGTCGCTGATCATGTCCAGCTGCTCGTCCTGGCCCTGGATCATGCGCTGCTGTATGGACACCGTCTCGCCCACATACCTATGACTGGGACTGTCCATTCCACCAGAGTGCTGCGACTGCCCATAGTGACTGGGACTGTCGAGGGCGTTCTCCAGCTTGGAGTACTTGGTGCCGCTGTGGCGGGAAGCGGCCGCTGCTGCTGCCGACATGGTTCCTGCAATCGTGTTGGCCACCGCCTGGCTACCACTGTTGATCAGCGAGTTGCCGTTGAGTCCGCTGGGACACTCCACCAAATAGGCGCGATCGTTGCTGGGATGCTGATGATACTCGTTGGAATTCGAGTTCGTATTCGAGCTGGCAATGGCAATGGAGCTGTGATTATGATTGGGGCTGTGGCGATCGTTGTCGAGCAGCGGCTGATGTGCGGTGATGTCTCTGTCCCGGCTCCGGTTCAGGCTCATCTTATCCTTCATCTGCTTGACCTCATCGCGCGTGTTGTCGATGAAATGGCGCCGGCTGGAGAGTTCACGGTTGTCGATCCGAAATTTGCTCGGGTTCTTCTCGACGATACGTAAGGATCGGAAGAGGGTTAGCTTCGGGTTAAGGAAACCATGGAAAAGCTGTTTTTAAAAGGAATCTTAGGGAAGATTAGATACCAGGTACTCAATGCACTGAAAGAAGCATTATATAATTGTAATCTAATTAGTTCCATTATCCCTATCTTATCAAAAGTCGTATAAATGTTAAATGCCTCAACATTTTGGTACTTAATGTCCGTAACGCTCAAAACTGGCATTGGAAGTCCGAAAAGCTTCAATAATGTATCCTCCATTCAACCCATTGAGTACTAGGTAACGAATTGATTTTTCAATGATTTTGCTTTTCAAAAAGGATATTGATAGTGTCCTCAAGGTCCTCGAGATCCCACTCGATGCTCCGCAGCGAGTTACGCAGCTCGGTGGTGGTCCATTCAGCCTCCGTGCCACCGCTCTCGCCCAGCTCCCGCCAACGCAGATAGAGGCCGCGGGTTTTGTTCAGAGCTTTAAATACCTCGCTGCAAGAGAGAAAACAGAGCAGGAAAAACAGGTGAGAAATGTGTAGGGAGAATGCAAAGGAAATGCCAGGAAAACTGCAGTTGCTGCTAGCTAGCACCTACTCCTTGACTACAAAGAAGGGATCCTCCAGAGACATGCCGTGCTCGCTGCTTCTTGGCCCCCGGAATCGAAATGAACACTCCTTTCCTCTTAGCGCTTTCTCTCGAGCGTGGCGCACTTGACGGTTATTTTCATGGATTTTTCCGGGCGAAAACCAACCCCAAAGTCCGACGGTGGATGCGTGGAAAATGCAAGTGGAAAATTCCAGCGATTTTTTTGGGAGTTTTCAACCGAATACGGGGGAATTTATGTTTTCGTTTTCAGGTATTTTTATTATAGCAGGAATTTCACAATCAACTGGGTTTTATCTTGGGCTGGAAGTGAAGTTTGCACAGCACACGTTTATTGATTATTGCACTAGGCGACGGGCCCGCCGCTTATCGCCCCGATTCCTCCCGTAGATATTCCGCCGGATTGCTCCGATTCCGCTGATTCCGCCGATGGCACAGAGAACACTGCCGTAATTCGCGCTCCGGAGACGCAAAATCCCCCTCCATGTGAAAGAACGTAAGCATTTGTTTACGCCGCTCCCGCGCCTGCGCCGGTGCCCCATAATCCGTTCAACCCTATAAACTAAACCATTTTTTGGAAACAACCTGCAAAAACTACCCGAAAATTGACCCAGAGATTCCAAAACAAGAAAATGGGCCAAAATGCCAGCACTGCTGTCCATCGCTCTTACCTGCCGCTCGTCTCCACCTCATTTAGCAAGCTGCGACCCACGATGGCACTTTTTGGAATTTAATTTACACTCGAAATTAACTCAATGTCCACTAAATTGTTTTCTTTTTATTTGTTTTGTTTTGTTTTGATGTTTTTTTTTCTGCTAAATATAACTGGCAGGTGGGTATGACCTAACGCCTGGGGTAAGAACGCGCTAGTACGTTTGATTGCTCACTAAAAGTTTTGGTATATACCGCATGCTGAAAATCCGTTACATATGTGACTGTGAAAAAGGTGGCAGCCTTGCTGAGTGCCAAAATTCTTGAAAATATTAAAATATTGTAATTTGTAATTAGTAATTAAGTAATTCAGCTTATAATTCTAAATCTATTTTATGAACGCAAGCAATAAATATATCTAGGAGACCTGCAACAGTTTTATAATATTTTAAAGAGGAACAACATTTTTTAAATATTTTAATTAGGGTTATTAAGGTTCTTAAAAATTCTAAGCTCATTATATGAATAAAATAAACATCCAGTTCTATTTTGCGGAACTATATAATATTACTCAAAACTTTTAAAACACGAAGAACAATTTTAAAAATTTTACCTGAAGTAGTTTAGCTTCTATTAAGTCCTAAACCTATTTTATGAATAGAGTAAAATTATATAACTATCACGAAAGTATATTCCAGATTCTATTTCCGAGATATCCTAATTATAAAAATTTTCTAAAAACTTTAAAAGCCCAAAACTAGTGTGGCCAGATTATTGACATTTTCGATCGTATTTTATTGGTCGTGCACGGCCACACTGCTTACTTGTCCACTGTCCATTTCATTTTGACCCGCTATCAATTGAGTTTGAAAAGTGCCAGAAAAATGTTGCAAAACGACGCGGTGCGCACTTTGCAATATGATAGTGAAATTCGCGTGGCCCAGCAGCCGAGTCCCACAGAACCCAGAGGTAAATAAATTATTTAGATTCTCGAGCAAAATGAAAACACAAGTGATTCACCTGCGGACAATGGCAACTAACCTGTGTTACCAACTGATAACGATTGCACCGGATTAAATATTATTGGCAGAGAGAGTGTGTCACAGTTCGACGCCGATGTGTGGCCACAAGTTGGCTATATCTTATCGGCTCTTGGGCATTCTGTTGTGGTCCCGGGACACTTCAAGTGCCTTTGTTTGGGAACAATCGAACCGACCTTACATACTATAAGCCATAAAGAAAAACTTATCAGGATCGAAAGTTGGTGTTTCTTATTCCAAGAAATGTAATAAAAATTTGAGGCAACAAAAAATTAGACCATTATTAAATTTCCTATTTCAATGAAGCCTCAAACTTTTATCATAAACAAAAACTTTGTTTGATAATAAAGATGTCGAGGAAAATTATTAAAGCAAAACTAATTTATTGATATTTTTGTACGCTAATTTATCGATGAGTTTATCCAAAAGATAATGTTAAATAACATTAAAATCAAAAACCGTTTCTTTAGAAGAAAAATAATTAAATAATTTGAAATTGCAGTTTTATTTATTTAAATGGCAACCAAAAGTAAAGTAATATTATCAAACATTTAATTATTAATTTAACAAAAAAATAATAATATCTGGCTTCAACCTAATATTTCTTACCCTTATATGGTATTGTTTCCCTAATTACTTTCAGTTTACGACTCCCACATCAGCATTACCTCACAGCCCCGTCCAGAGGCTCCCCGCATACCCCTACCGGTGCCCATTGCCACGGTGACCGGGAGCCGAACGTTTATTCCTCTTTCTGGATACGAATGCCTGGCGGATCTGCCTTCGGTACACATTGAACAGACCTTTGAGCTGAATGAGGGTAAATATTATCCTTTGAGTATACATTTTATACCAGTTCCCAAATATATATTCCCTTCACAGCCCTCACAGGCGTCTCCTCAGAGAATCGCTATGTGGTGCGTTCCCCGTTAGGTGATGCCATCTTTGCGGCTAGCGAGAGTTCCACGGAGAAGAATCGACTTGTCTGGGGAGCCGGACGCCCCTTCCAGATGCACCTGCTGGACAAAACCCACCAGGAAGCTCTAGTTTTCCGCAAGAAGTTGGCCCTAGGATCACTCTGTTGCCAGCCCAAGAGTCTGGAGATATGCATACCGCCTGGCAATGTGCTCGGCAGAGTGGTGCAGTCGCCCACATTCACACAGCCAGAGTTCTTTATCGAGGATGGAGACACGAGACAGCCTGTGTTCTGTGTGGAGGGTCCTGCCAACTCTGGGTTCTGTTGCTTCTGCCTGCCCAGGGAAAGCTACTTTAAAATCAATTCGGGCGGCAACATGAGAGCCTCCATCGACCACAAGTGGGTGACCAGCAAGTCTCAGTACACCACAAATATATACTTTAGCGATGCGAAGCTTACGTCCAAGGAGCGGGCACTGATACTGGGCTCGGCTTTTCTACTGGTAAGCAGTTTCCCAATTACTTACTTGAAATAATTAATAAACAATTTAATCCTTTACAGGAATATCTGTACTTCCAAACCCGCTTCTGAACTAAAAACTTTAATAAACCTTATTGTTGTATATTCACATTGATTTCTTTATTTTTTGTCATTTTTTTGTATAAGTTTTCTTTCATTTTTGTTTTGTGTTGTTTTTTTTTCAGTTTTTGATATATTTTACAATAATGTAATAGATCACTTCAATTTCGTGTTGTTTAACCACATACATATACATTCAAATATATATTATATAGATATAAATCTATATGTGTAGATAGACGTTTGCTGCGGCTCAGGCCGTAGCAGTTTTGTACAATAATTTTCATTTATCTCTATCAACTTTGTGTAGTTTTCTTTTTTTTACCTAACCTACCGCTTAATGCATATATGACAACATATTGATTATTTACAGTTAGCTATATATTTCTTCATCATCATTTCGTTTCTCTTCTGCCAAAAAATACAAAATCAAAACAAAAACAATTAAAAAGAGTCTCGTGGTCTCGTCGTTTTCAAAAATTAAAACAAAACTAGGGGCGCATACACATCGTAGATCGTGCGTCGTACATCGTACACCATACATCATACATCATACGTCATACATCATTCTAATCATTCACCGCTTTTAGTTGTTCTTAATAACAATTTGAAAAAATAAGGAAGAACTACGTGATTTGCAGAGGATGTGGTTTTAGATTTGGGTTTCAAATAAACCAATTCAGAGTTCATTTGGGGTTCACTTTAGAGTTCTTCTCAGGGCTAGGCCTTATGAATTATACATTTCTATCGCTCTTTTTGACTCTGTTTACATTTTGTAGATAGGATGTGGATTGGATTTGGATTTGGGCTTGAAAATAAACCAATAATGTACTCGATGCAGTTATGAGTTCATTCCGGGTTCATTTCAGGGCTAGGCCTTATAAATTATACACACTTCTTTCGCTCTCTCTAGCTCTCTTGTTCACATTTTGTAGATAGACTCACAGCACTTCAGGAGTTTTTTGCATTTACATGCATTTTCGAAAACAAGTTACGGTTACATGTATATAATAATGTATATATAGACTTTTGCATGTGCTTGTTGGTTGGGGTTGGCTTATACATAATCGGGTTGGAACCGCCGAGTTGACTTGGGATTCCTTAAACTAAATACTTAAGAGACACAGATCGAAGCGAAGGGAACTTCCTATGGGTAGTTCCCCTCTTCAGAGTGTTTACACTGGAATAGCTGACTCGCTGACTCGCTTATCTGGCTCTCCTATCGCTCGATTACGATTCGCGATTAGCGGCAGAGAGGTGGGTGCTTACAGGCTAGCTCTAGAGTTAGTTGTGTGTGTGTTGTGCCCAAATGCGATATGCTTAGACATTTGATATGCGCTCGTTGGAGGTGCTGGTGGTTTGGTCAGGGCGACCCTCGCTCCTGCGATTGTAGCTGGTGTCCAGTCGGTAGACTGCCGGATGATACTGATACCCTCAGCTGGGCTGCAGCATGTACATGTACTGTCAGTTGCTGGCCGCCGCTGCCGCTGAGGCAGCAACGGGAACAGCAACCGGTAGGTCCTGGCTGGAACGAGCACGCTTCTCGCCGCCATTGCCCTCGGCTGGGTTATCGCTCTCCTCACCGGTGCTGCTGAAACTGCCGGGCAAACGGCGCTTCAGGTTGTGATTCAGGCCATTGGCCACCGTTTCGTCTTCGGACATCGAGCTGGCTCGCTTCGGTGTATTGCCGGCACTGTCATTGTCCAGAGAAGCAATGGCCGAGGCTATGGCCACCGCGGCACTAAAACCATCTTCGGAGGCACTATCCTGCGAAGCAGGATTCGCCGGATCCTGGGCCAGCTGCATCATGCCAGACGGTGTGGTGTATCCGCTCAGCTTATTGGGATCCTTCTCCAGAAGCTTTTGGGCCAGCAACTTCAGAGATATCAGTGAGTTCTCACAGTCACTGGTATCGATCTCGGTGAGGCTGATGCCAGCTCGTTCAATCTCCGCGTAGGTGCCAAAGGGCAACTTCTGCAGACACTCCAGCTTCTGGACATGCGTCTTCGAGCGCAGATGCTTGGCCAAGTGGCCGTGGATACGGAAGGCGATTTTGCAGTCGGTGCACTCGAAGGGCCGCGGATTGGAGGTGGTGGGAACTCCGAATGTCGACGTCATCATCACCTTGTTCTTGTGCGCCTCGGAACGTTCATGTTTCTGCAGGTGTCCCTGCGTGCGGAAGGAGATACTGCATGGCTCGCACTTGAACTTGCGCTCCATGTAGTGGATGTTCATGTGCAGGGTCAGTTGATGCTGGCGCTGGAACGTCTTGGCGCAAATGGAGCAGGTGGGTCGGACATCGCTGGCAATAGGAGCTGGTACTGGCACTGCTCGGCCATAGGATACATGCTGCTGGATATCACTACTCTTGCTGCTGGGCGTGGAGTTCTTGAAGCCATCCTCGCCCACAATCACAGTACGCTGCGTGGGCTGAGTCGTGTTCGGGTTCGAGGTGGATACGGCCACGGGAGAAGGTGTTGATGTGGCAACTGTGGCTGCTCCCCCGGATTGCGGATGCCCGAGGACTCCGCTGAAATCATTGGCATCCTTCTGCTGCACTGCAGCTGGCAGATTGGCATTATGTGGCTCTACCTTGGGCTTCTCCTGATCCGACTCTTCGCTTTCTTCCGGGACCAGCTTCACAGGAATGGGAGCAGGCGTTGGGGTTGGAGTGAGGGTAGGTGTTGGAGTTGGTGGGGCAACCACCGGAGGTATGGGTGGCAATTCCACAATCTCTGGCGTCTTTACCTCATGAACTTCAATGCTAGGCACCTCATTAATGGTCATAATGGGCCGGCTGCTGGTGGTCAATAGATTGACAGTGCCACTGCCACTGCTACTGCTGCTCATCACCGTGGAGGCCGTGGAGAACAAGGTGTTGATTAGATAGCTTCCACTGAACTGACTCTGTTTCCGCTTGGCATGATGCAGTGCCTGCTCCTTGATGTAGGTCTGCAGCAGAACATCCTCGCCCTCGGCCTCGTGCTTGGCCTGCTCCTCCATTTCAGCTGAGATGCGCACCTTGTCCGAAACTGAGATCAGGGTCTTCATGAAACCGCTCTCATTTCCGGAGCTGCCGAAGATCACATCGTGCATTTGCTGGGCCTGCGACTTGGGTAAATCGTGAACAGGCGACGGCACTGGCACTGGTGATGGCGAAACCGCAGCTGACATGGAGCCGCGAGGCTTGGTCAGATCCATGGGAGCGCTCTCCTCGCTAGCCACGCTGCGCTTCGGCTTGGACTCTTCCGGATTGGAGTAATACTGTTCCTGCTTCTGATAGTCGAACGGTGGCTTCGGCGAGGTAAATGAGCACACCAAACGCTTGGGCAATGAGCCCGAGGATCCGATGCTGTTCGCGGGACTGGCGGCTGGCAGAGGTGTATCCTGCAGCAGTTGCGGATATGGCGACACACTCTGTGGAATGGGCGGCGTCATTGATAGCGACAGCAGGCACCTGGCTGCCTCGTGCTCCTTCAACCGAGACTTGGACTCGTCTGTGTCTGAGGGAACATAGTTATTTAGTCTTCTTTCCAAAGGATTTCGTAGTCCTTGCTGTACTTACCACTACTCTCCGATTCATTGTCGCTGTAGTCATCCGAATCTGACTCTCCCGCCATTGAGGATGTACGTCCTCCAGCCGAGGTCGACGACTGCTGATCAAAGTCCATGTCCACATCCAGGAACTCGCCATCGGCAGGCATGGGTCCTGGGTTAATGCCCAGTTCAATGCACTTCTTGAAGTGCGTCTTGGACTGCATGTGCTTGGTCAGGTTTCCCTTGGTCTTGAAGCTGGAATAGGAGATTGGACATTAGAATGATTTACCACAGAGATTTAACTCTCCCTTTAACTCACCTAAAGTTGCAGTGACTGCAGGTGAACGGCCTCACGTCCGTGTGAGTCCGAATGTGCTTTTTCAGCATCGAGGGCTTCTTGCAGCGGATTCCGCACTCAGAGCAAACATACCGGCCACGTCCCCGGCCCCGTATGTAGGTGTAATCCTCGTGAGACTCATAGCCACCAACCAGAGGCTGTCCCGAGGGACTGGTCTCTAGCTTCTTGGCCTGCGCCTCCTCCTCGTTCGCCTTGGCCGCCACATTGGCCTCGCTCAAAACCGACACAGTGACTGCTGAGGGCGATGTTTTCAGCTGATTCTGATAGAAGGCACTGGCACTGGCACTGGCACTGGCCAGCGTGGATGTGGAGCACACTGTCTGCTGTGAGGAGACCACATTGTAGCTCAGTTTGTCCGATCCAGCCATGGCGGTGGAACTGCCATTTCCCAGCATCCTTTGCCGGGAGTCATACAGGGACATCACCTTCTTCAGCTTAAATCCCAGGGGATGCGGTTGGTTCTCCTCGCACACCTGCCACACACTGTACATCGACAGCTTGTGCATGCCCGCCACATACGAGGGCTGTGGACAGTTCACGGTACAGTAGAACATCTTGGTGCTGCACTTGAGGCCCAAGTAGGTGTAGGCATGACCGTTGAGGTATAGCTGCACGCAGGACTTGGAAGGACGCGGGGTCTCCGGGGAGATTAGCGGCAGGGTGTTGGCCGTTGGCGTAATCCCATGATGACGCTTTGGAGTAAATGTTCCCGGCTTTAGGGGCAAGCTAGTTGGTCGAAGGAACTTTGATTTGGCTGAGGTACTCTGGCTAGCTTCCTCCGTGGCACTCCCATTGGGTGTATCCACGTGGAGTGGTGTCAGTGGCGACGCATCTGACTGTTTCCCAGCAATCACATTGTCCAAATTAAAGTGTCGCACCTCCGGTTCCGCGGTGGTCTTGACATTATCTGCCATTCGCAGAAAGTTGAAGGGCGCCTTCTTAGGCGTCGTCTCCTTGCTGTTCCACTGCAACGCCTGCCTTTGGGCGGGAGTTGGTGGCTGGCGGCTGAATTCGCTGGGCAAATTCTGGACTCCTCCGAAGGGTGATAAGGCCTTCAGTTCACCAGCTCCCATTAGGAGCGGACTGGGTTGCTTGCGATTCGGGCTGCGTCCACGACCCGAAGGAACCGGTAACTGCAGCTGCTGAGGCGGTGGTAGCAGCAGTGGCATCTGCGGAGTCAGACTTCCTGGCCCTGGAATCCCGGGCACATAGGGAATCGGCGTAACGGGAGTGGATTTGTCGCCTCCAGCGCTCATCGGTGGCAATGTCAACGGATTGAAGGCAGTTATTGAGTTGATGGGCGGAAACTGGAAGTGCTGCGGTCCGGAGCTGACGCCCAGCAGTCCACTTCCACTGATCAGTGCCAAGCGTTTGCGCTCCTTGCTTGATCCTGCATCGTTTACCTTGGCCGAAACCTCCTGGAAGCTTCCACCGGACAGCAACGGTGTACGTATCATCTTGGGACTGTTCTCCAAGTCGGGGCATTCCGAAATGGGAATCATTGTTCCCCCAGACGATGTAAACCTACGCAGACGCTCCTCTTTGACGGGCAGCGGCTCAGGTAGGCTATTGTTATTGTGGTTGGTGAAGGGAAAGGTGAAGCCTTGCGAGGAGGAGGAAGTCGACGCAGCTAGATCACTGGTCTTCACACGCTTGGCGTGCGGAGCCTCAATATCCAAGCTGGCAAACTGGCGATCTTCGTGCATTTTTGTAATGACCACCGAGTCCTGAGCCTTGCGTGGCGCATTCTGTTGTGCATAGTCCACCAAGGGCGTCTTGCCGAGCAGGGGACCTGGCGATGGCAGTGGTGCATCCACAAAGCGGAGTCCCTCAAGGGGCAGCTGTGGTGCGGGAGCTAGGCTCGAAGGAACCGATGCCGAGGCAGGAGCAGTAGCAGGTGTTGTGGCAGAAGCAGTTGCGGTGGGAGCTGTCACAGTTGAAGTTCTTGCTGGCGTCTGCGCTGCATTCAGGCGACTCGCCACGAGGCTGCTTCGCTTAGTCTTCAGCTGCGACCAGGCCAACTTGGCCAGCGATAGCGGATTCTTCGAGTTGGCCATGTGACTCTTCAGCTCCGGCAGACTTAACGAGATCGAGTTGGAGCGGAAGGGCGACGAGGCTGGACTCATGGGTGCACTGGAGCTCGCGTCCTGGCAGTAGGTGCTGTTGTGCAGCTTCAGATCGTCCGCACTGCGGAATTCACTGGCACAGATCGGACACGAGTAAACGGCATCGTCGCCCTCGCCAATTGGGACCGCCAGTCCTCGTGCATTCAACAGCAGGTTCTTAATGATTGAATTATTAATTTGTCCAGCCGGTGGTGCCGCCTTGGAGCTGCCCGACGCAGTGGCCGAAGTGGTGGGCGTCGCCGGCAGAGTACTGTTCGACAATGAGCTTACGGGCACTGTAATCACGGCGGGCTTTGGCTTCGCTGACAAGTTCAAAGGCATCACATGCACACCCGTGGCCGGTTGGTCCATTTTAGCCACTGGCGTTGCAGGATCCTGGCGATATTGCATCGTCTGCATGGGCAGCGGTGAGGGTGGTGGTGGCAGCTGCTGCTGCTGTTGCTGCTTGACAGGTGCTGGTGGGATTGATGCTGGCTTGTAGCTATTCCGCTTAATTAAACCATTTGGCGGCTCCAGTAGTTGTTGTGGTTGCTGCTGCTGGCTCTCCTGCTGCTGCTGCTGCTGCTGCTGTTGCTGAAGTGCGTACATAAAGTGCTGCTGTTCGAGCGCCGATTGCTGCTGCAATTGCTGTTGCTGCTGCTGAAGTTGGTGCTGCTGTTGTTGCTGCTGCTGCTGCTGCTGTTGTTGTTGTTGCTGCTGCTGCTGTTTCTGGACTATGGCCTGTGCCAAATTCACCTTGGTCTCTCGCTCCGGCATCTGTGCACTCAGATTGTGGCTATTGCTGTTCGCATGCAATGCCGCATTGGCCGCATTGTTCGTGCTGTTGGCGTTGTTGAAGCTTCGGGAACGATTCAGCTGCTTGGGATACTTCTTCTGCAGCAGAATCTCCTTGTTCTCCACTATAGCCTCGTTTTGTGAGATCAACTTGGAAATGTGCTCCTGCACCTTGGCCACATTCTAGAGGAGATTTAATTATTAATCATGGAATTTAATAGAACACTTATTTAAATACACTTACCACTTGCATGCTACCACTGGAGCTGGCAAAAGTGCTGAGATTGGCGGCTGAGGCCGGCGTGGGCGTGGCAGGGGCTGGTGTCACATTGGAAACCTGGCTGTTGGCTCGCACCAGCTATGTACACGGAAAAATAAAGAATTTAATAAACAATATTCCCATGAGACAAGGAATTTAAAAACTAACCTGCTGAGGCGGAAGACTTGGTGGCTGTTGTATTGGGGGCGGTGCCTTTACCAAAGGAGAGTGCTGCTGTTGCTGTTGTTGCTGCTGCTGATGTGCCAGGTGGATCTGCTGCAGTTGCAATTGCTGGAAGACCAAAGCATTGTGATGAATGGCCGCCGCCGTTGGATCTTGGTTATAGTAGGGCGGCTGTCCCAGGTAATAGACTCCGGCCGGTGGCACTGGCGGCATGGAGGTCAAGAGGCTTTGCTGGGCATGCAATTGGTGCTGCAGCTGCATTTGGAGCTGGTGCGAGTTGATGTGGTTCTTCATCTTCATCTGTGTGCTGGGCGAGAGCGTGGGATGTGCGAGCGATGGCTGCTGCTGTACCAATGGCAGCTGAATGGATAGCTTCTGCTGGGCCAATTGCTGGTGTTGCTGTTGCTGCTGCTGTTGTTGTTGCTGCTGCTGCAACTGCAACTGTTGCTGCTGCTGTTGCTCCTTGCTACTGCCGGGGGCATACAAGGAGGCATTGTGGAACTTGGGCTTATATGGCTTGTAGTCAATGGACTGACGATGCTGGGCAGTGGCCGAATGGAGATTGTCCGCCGTTGTGGGCGGCAAGGTGCCAGCGGCCGGCGAGCCCAGCGGCAATTGTTGCATGTGCTGCGGGAGTGGCGGCGGCTGCTGGATGTAGGCGCTCTTGGCCGCCGATAGCGTGGAAGGTGAAGGTGTGGGCGAGCTCATGGGCTCATCGTATGGCGAACCAGCGCGACTTGGCTGCAAAAATCATAAAAAATCAGGGAATTAGTTTGGGTTACCGGAAAGAGGTTTCAATTTTTATCAAACTTACCAATTCCGAGCTACTGTTGCTTAGCTCAGCATCCTGATCGGACAACCCATCGTCGGCATCCGCGGGCACTTCCAAGCCTCTTGCTCTTGCCGCATGCGACCGGGAGCGACAGTGCTTGTACAGATTGCTCTTGGTCTTGAAGGCGATGCCGCAGGTGTCACAGGGATATGGCCGTTCGTTGGTGTGGGCGCGTATATGCTTCTCCAGCACCGAGGGCTTGGCACAGATCAGACTGCAGTATGGGCACACATAGCGTCCTGCTTTCTCGCCGGCTGCTGCTGCTGCTAATGCTGCAACGCCGCCTCCGCCTGGTATCCCGCCTCCGCCTGCGATTCCAGCTCCTCCCGCTGTTGGCTGCATCAGTTGCTGGTGCTGGGCAAAGTTTGCCGGTGATAGTGTGGCATTCGCCGCATAGTTGCTGCTGCTGCTGATGCTACCGCTGTTAGTCAGCGGCGTTCGCATTCTCGCATTCAACGCCGCTTTGTGGCTATTGCTCTCCTCATGACCAATGGCATTGACATGATTGCTATTTACAAAATTGGCACTGAATTCATGTGTGGTGGTGGTGGCGATGGCAGCGGCCGGCGGTCTATTTTGCTGCTGAGGCTGCTGCACTAGCTGTTGGGTCAAATGGTGACCATTGGTGACCATCGCCGCAGGCGGTGGAGGTGACAGTGAGCTATTTGAGGACAGCGATGTGGTGCGCATACCGGCATCAGCCGAGGTCAAGTGGCCACCGTTTGCTGTGGCATTCCCGCTCTCGACATCGGTGGTGCTGGCCAGACGCTTAAACTTCTTGTGAAGATACCTCGAAATATTGCTGGAACAATCCCCTAGGGCGGGTCCATCGGTGGCGGGCGTGTTGTTATGATTGTTTGTGGCAATGGCCACTGGCTCCTTGCTGCTATTGCTGCTGCTGTTGACTGCTGCCATCTGTTGTAGCGTCATTTTGCTATCACTTAGACTTGCTTTATCTTTACTACGCTTAAATTCATAATTATTCTCACTAATACTATTATCACTGTGGTGGTTGTTGTTGTTGTTGGTATTATTATTATTATTATTGTTGTTGCTGATGATGTGGTTGCTGTTGTCGACAGTCGGCAGCGGCAACTCGCTCAGTTTATCTCGTGTACTTGTACTGGGTTTGCTATTGCTAGTAGCAACATCTGCTGCTGCTGCTTTGGAGGCTGTTGACGTTGGTGCTGATGTTGCTGTTGCTGCACTTGCTGCTGCTGTTGCATCTACCGCTGCTGCTGCTGCTGCCGCTGTAAGTTTGTTAGCTTTGTTTGTTGCTCTCTGGGTGACTGTTGCAGTTTCCCGATATGTTTGCTTCTTTGTTGATGTGACGACTGTGGCTGTTACTGCTGTGGCTGCTGCTGCTGCTGCCGCCGCTGCTGCTGCTGTGGCACGTCGTGTGTTGTTCACTTTATTGGTCTTGTACTGTTTGCCTGTGGTCTTGTAATGCTTGGCCGTTGTGGTGCTTGCATTTTCCATATTATTATCAAATTTATTAACCTGTGACGTATTCGCAGCGGGCTCATCTAAAGTAACGAAGCGAGAGAGAAAAGAAATCCAATCATTAATGTTATCCGCATAATTTAATTTTAAAGTTAATGCTAATTGATATATCCATGAGATCCCTGCTTAAACACATATTTCTGCACACTTTTAGGCTCAATGGCTAACTGCTTTCGACCCGTTTTGGCCGCAGGAAATCAACTGCTTATCCCTGCTGGCCACGAACTTGGCCGCGTTTCCTTTCCAATTAAATATTTACTCTCGGCTAATATGTATTCCCTTTAGTGGTGTGAATAATTGAAATGCACTTGCTGTTGGCTTTTGGATTTCCCATGACATTTCCCCCAAAAAACTCAAACCCCTTATTATTTTTATTACTATTTTGAGCACACTATCAGCTCTAATTGGGGACTCAATCTTATCGTCAGCCCGAGCATTCCACAGATACTAAACGCTCATTTTCCCGAGGAAATGGCTATCAATACCGCAGAGCTGCAGGTGAATCACAAATCGCCAAATTCCCATTGAAAATCAATTTCCGCGACACTGTGAACGTGTCAACATCGCATCGATAAAGCATAATGGCAGAAATATTTCGTGTGTGTTTCTTTTATCAACTTTCTATTTTGAATCCCCGGCGACGGCGGCAGCAAAAAAAAAGTCAACAAATTGAATTTAGTTAAGGTTAAGCCCCACCTGTTGCACACACATATACCAAAAAAAAAAAAATGAAAAAGAAATATAACGAGCCAGACGACGACAGGCCACCAAAAAAATAAAGCGAAAACGGTATGAAAATCCAAGAGAAGTGACAAGTGAAGTGTAATGACTGTTGCTGTCGCTGCTGTCGTTGTTGTTGTGGTTATTGTTGTTGTTGTAGGGGGCTACCTTATCACAGAGCTTGCACACATGGAATTCAGAATGTGTGACAACAGTGCGTGTCAGTGATATACAGTTCGAGGATTAACTAACTTAAAATTTATACGAAATTGTTATTAACAGTCTCGAAAAGCAAACTACAAAGACTACGTTAATTTTTCCAAATAATTTCACTTAGGCAACATTTAAACCAGTTGGGAATTATAATAAAAGTCTTTAATTAAACCGCGTACTTTAAATATCTAAGAATTTATTTTTTTATGATATATAAATTATAAATCTATTAATATTGCATTTAAAAACAAAACTAGAACATATTGGGAATTATAGCTTTACCATTGTATCTGAAGTATATTAAGCCTTTTTTTATAGTAAAAATAAAAAAAAATTTCTAAAGGTCTCGGAAAATAAAAAATATAGGGTTTCTTTTAGAACGATTTCTTGTAATAGAAAACATCCTTTCGGGAATTTTAAAGTTTTCTAACAAGCTAAAGCTTTAAATTATAGTACTAGCTAATTAATTTGTTCAAATACCTATTCGAAATTATATTAAACAAATATAATATTAACTTCTGAGCTTGACCCTTACAAGATTTTTAAGTCGATTTCAATAATTTCAAGTGCTTTTTATTTTTTGAACTAAATATTTAAAAATAGCAGGATCAAATTCTTTGTTTATCTTTATAAATTTTATACTTCACTGCTCCTAAGATTGTGAGTCTCACTGTTTGTGTATATATTATATGACTAGCTTGTCGGGCGATTAGTAAGCCGGGGCAGTTCTCAAATCACAATCACATACACAGAGACGACCAACGGCAGGCTGAAAAACTCACTGGCAACCGAGTTGGGTCGCGTTAATTGACTCGACTGCGACTGTTTAGCATTCAGCGTTATTATTATACACATTATACGGCTTTATACGATCGCAGCGACTCTCGTCTCGCCCCAGTGTTTACTCAATTCGTTATCAGCAGTTATAGGGCTTTCGAGCCGTGCGACCGCAAAAATAAAAAAAGAATTGCCTAAAAGTTCCATTGATAATGCCCAGCTGTATATACGTATTACGTATACGTACAAGCGTACAGCAGCAAGTAGTAGGTATAATATATTTTTGAGATGTGTGAGTGTTTGCCAGATTCATTATCATTATCGGTTATCAGTGGGGGACTATCGTGCGCCTGAGTCAGAAACAAAGCCCCCGATAAGCGATCCCCATTGTAACCGAACTGATTGGGAATTCGCCGACTGCAGACGCGTTGACGTCAGTTATCCGATATACATATACTATATACATGTATTTATTTAGCTGTCAGATTGTCAGCTTATTGGGCAATTAAGTGGCATTCGTCGACGGCGCTGCTGCTGCTGTTGCTGTTGCTGTTGGCGATTAGCTGCTCGGGGATCCAAATCCTAATTACATAATCACGTGTAGGAAATATGTGTATGTACTTAACTTATTAATAAACGAATGAGTAGGTCAATTACAAGGCGCCAACTGCGCCACAATTGAAATATGTGCTACGGAGCGACGACTAGTAGACGATTACATGGAATTTCAGGGAAGTGGCCGGGGGATTAGCGGTTTGTTTGTTGCTAATAAAAACAAAAGCGGAACAGAACAGCAAAAACAGGCACTATTGTTCGTTGGGTAGTGTCAAAGGAAAATGTTGACTAAACAAATATAACACTTGGTTCTATAAAAGTATCTTAACCACCGTTCTAAATAAATTATATGAGTTTAGGGGAATATAATAGGACCAAAAATCCAAAATTAAAAGAAATATTTTCATACATTTGAGGGAGTTTTTGAAGAGTATTTTTTTAGCAAAGAAGATTCAGCCGTTTTGCGTTCCTATTAATACAAAATAGAAATTAAGAAAGTCCAACTATACACCACAAAGAACTTTAACTAAATGATACAGCAAACTAAAGCCACCAACAGTCACAACAATACAATAAAATCAAGCTAGAATACTGCAGATAAGCTAATCAGAAGGGGAGCTTTTCAAGACCCCAGCAGCAATTAAAGCCAGAAGACTCCTATTCCAAGATACCCTTACAGTACACAGAGAACAAAGTGCAAATATATTTTATACTTGTGACGTTCCTCGACATCTTTTTACATTACTTGACTATTTTCCTAAAGTAAATCCATTTGGCACAGCCGTGAAGTAAATATTTAAGTGACATTTTCCTTATCACGAAATTTTATTTAACGATTTCAGTTCTAATTACCCTGGTTTGCCAGCATTTCGAGGCGTGAAAATATCAAGTAAACGTGAAACACATGGGGAATGCTTTTTCTATATGCACAAACTGAATAATTTGCATTCTCATTTACATGCAATTTTTTATTGAGCCAGCCAGGCGAAAACAATTGCCCCTGTTCAAAGTGCAATAAATAAAGCTATAGCAAATTATCAGGCAGTGATGTGGGGGTGCACTAGAGAAATTTAATGTTACCACTGTTTCTTTCTTTAACAATTATCCCAATTTCTGTAATTTGTTAAGAAAATGCTGATAGAAATCTGAGAAAAGGTAAGGAAATCCTACAGCATCGACATGAGTATGATTAGTATTAGTGATAATGGCAATAAAATGGTAATAGTTATTATTGATTCTTCAAATAAAATATTATTGTAAATATTTTGAAATTCCAGGTAAAGTAATCTAATTTTTTCCTTGTGTATAAAGGCCTGCTTGGGGTTGATAAGTTGACGCAAATATTGGGCACACGCTATCGCCTACGTCACAAGTGCATTTCGCGATTGACTGAGTGACTGACTGAATAAAACAAAAATACATTAAAATGAGAAGAAACACAAACGAAAATTATAAAAACACCCACACAGACACAAGCGTACAGAGGGCAAAACGAACGAGAGCTACAATAAACGAGGTGCGGCACAAAAACGGCGCCACAAAGTCCACACATCTGTCCGCCAGTCAGTTGTTCCGTCTGTCCGTTCGCCATTCCGTCATTCTCCACGTGACGACGTCATCCCATTGCAAAAAGCACTCAGCACACTCGCCCACTTAGCAATTGTTTATAATTTATTAGCGATGCACAAGTGATACGTCAAATTCGCGGAAAAGATTCCGAAATTCCAGCGAACAACGAAAGCCCGATAAAAGTCGCCGAAAGAGAGTAGGAAATCTCAAACGAGGAGCAACGGTGAACACAAAATGGAAGAGAGACGTACCCAAGCTTAATTGTGACCACACGCATCAACCCACTGAATCTGTCGGTCCCGCTCATTTGCATTGCACACGGGTATTGAAGCACTGCCGTTATTGTCGTATTGATATTGGCGAATCGCAGGCAAACGCAACAATTGAAATGCACGGCGAGAAAAAAGGCTCGCGAGCGAATGGAAGAGCGAAGAATCGAAAAAGCTATCGACAACCGACGCGCCTGAAACATTTAAGGCAACTAGACGAGGCGACCAGCGAAATTCATTCAGAGCGTGTGTGCTCGGTGTGTGAGTACGGTGTGTGTGCGAAAAGAAAACGAAGAAGCGACCGAGCAGGGCAAAAACAACAAGTAAGAACGATTGAGCCAAGGGAGACTCGACTGCTGAATACCTGGCAAAACTATCTTTCCAACATCACTGCATACTCTTAGGCGCTTGAAAACTATCGGAATATCCATACAATAACTCAATCATCCCAAGGTCAGGTTGATCAGTTATTAAATATAATTAAGTGCTGAGAAATTTTTAGGAGTTTCTATCCCAACTTGTAAGGCTTTCTAGCTCTTATAGATCCTGATGTAATCTAGCCTTGTTTCGCAAAAGGCTTTATAAACTAATAGATTTTTTTTAAACCTATAAGTTACTTGCATGCGTAGAAATATGTATACATATTCAAACTGTGAGGGATACCTTTAAATTTCCTCTCTTATTAGGTATTAAAAACAGCGACGTCAGCGCAGGCAGCGTAAGAGTAAAAATACAAAAAATAAAACGTACATAATCAAATAATTGCGGCAGCTTCGTCGACGCCACCCCCCGCACACACACTCACACTAGCAGGCACCACACACCGTCTTATTCGCAAAGCCTCCCCTCCCTCACACAGTTGCAATTGTCAATCAAAAGTAAGCACAGGGTCGCTTCTTCTTCTTCATCTTCTTGCTGCTTTTGATTTTGCGGCAGCGCGGACTGCAAAATGATCAAATCAAGCAAAAATAAAAATAAAGAGAAAAAAAGGAAAAACAACATGAATAAAACGTAGCCACGAACAACAGGTGACGCGAAGTACGAAACGAAATGAAATGAAACGAAAGACTGTCGCCAGCCAGTCAGACTTTGTTGTTGTTGTTTCCCCCCTATTGTTGATTACGTACGCCACACACAGACATCCACGGTTCGTAAAACACGCGCACGCACACAGGCAAACACATCACATTCCCCCGCGCACAAATATGCGAAATTTTGCTGACTAAGGAAGGTCTGGGGAGCACCAGGCAGCGAAAACGAACAACGAGAAAAAAAAATGAGACAAAAAGCACATCGCGATAACAACAAAAGCATTTAAAAGCGTAGAAGCAACGGAAAAAAGTGATAATAAAATAATAATTGCTACAGCACACACACTGATCGCCACTGAGAAAGAGAGAGAGAGAGAACACCAGAGTTGCCAGCAGCTGTGAGAGCGGGCGAGGCGCTCTGCTTTCCATCCCCTCCCACTCTTTCAGCACACGATTTGCCATGTGGCGAGGCGGCGACGAAGCCCCACAGCCTGTCCTCTCGCTATCGCACTCGTTTGCTCTCTCTCTCTCTCTCTCCGACATGACTAAGCCAAACAACTTGACAACACTGTCGGTGGAATTGTGGGGCCGTTGTTGTTGTTTCTGCTTTTGAGTCAATTCATAAGAAACGAGGAAACCCGCCGCCATATCGTTGTTGCTGCTGATTCGTGTTTATGTATGGCGTCGGCGATTGTGTTTGTGAGTTGGCTGGCATGAGCATGAATCAAGTTAAAAATTTTAATAATTTGTGGCTGAAAACGAGTTTAGCTTGTTGAGCTTTTTGCATGGGGGTATGTGAGTATGCGTGTATGTGCGGCTACTTGTTTTCTTCATCTTCTTCGCCTCGTCTTTGTCTTCTTCTTCTTCGTGCTCCAGCTTGGACACTGCGATAATATTTCAGACACCAATACAGGCGAAAAGAAGAGCTTGATAAGCGCTTTATGGCCATCTCTCTCTTTGAAACCATAATGGGTATGCTATTAGAGGGGCAGGGAGAAGAGGGCCAGTGACGTACCCGTGTCTCAATGTTATTGTTGTTGCCCACTCAGCCGTGGTGAAGTGTTATAGGAAATCAAATTAAGGCGATTAAAGAGCGACCGAGTGCACGCGCTCTTGCCGAGAAAGAGGGAGCAAAGGAGATCACTCTCCCAGGGAGTGAAAGTGGTGACTGCTGAATGCCCTACAAGCAGCGATACCCTACTTTTATTTATAATTCTCACCATAATATTTGACTGATTTATAAAAGAAACATTTTGTTATATTAAAACCACTGATGTTATTAAAAATCTTAATATTTGACTGATTTATAAAATAAACATTTTGTTATATTAAAACCACTGATGTTAATAAAAATCTTTATAATTTGCCATTTTACAAGTTTTAAGGTCCAACAATTCATAAAGAACAGTACAAAGACATTATGTTTCTGTGCAAAACTTTACCATTTACCGATAAAGTTGAAAGCAATTTGAGCCAAGTCAGTAAACACTTTCATTTATTTACTTAGAAAGGGATTTCCAATGCAAAATATTGGTATAAACAAACAAAGCGTGAAATTCCCATTAAAACCGTTGATAAACTATGGGGAGTTGCGAAAACATTTAGGCAAACGGGTCTTGACGGTGGTCTTTTGACTAATCTAAGTACTTTTTGTGAAATAGATTTCGGGTTGGAGCTTATCGTCTTGGCAGGGAGTAGATTCTTTTGTTACGAGTGAAAGGTCAAGGTACGGTTTCCAAAATTTGAAAATAGATAAGATATAGGCCTTAAGTAAGTTCCAAGTGTAGTGAACCTTAATATCGGAAGCGCCATTTTTCATCCTCCCGATGAGTAAGCAATATTATGGATAATTTGGCAAACAGAACTAAATTCTCGCCAAATTATACAAATACGTATTATACATTTTTCACATTAGCGCGGAAATTCCCAAATTTGTTTGACGTCAGTCGAAAAAGAAATTTTTGTAAAGTCTATCGTGGGGGTAAAATTGTGTTCAGTTTCCATTGGGGGGAGGTGGTGCTCGGCGATTGCCAAGGTTCCCTGGGCTTACATATAGGTAAAGTCTGTATAAACAAAAATTGATTTTTGGCACAGCGAAACGAAAAGAAATCGAATACTGTTTAGCACTTATACATATATACCTTTCCCATATAGATTTATGGGTACGTATTTTGGGTCTGTTGCGATTCTCAAATATTTATGGCACAATTGAGGCGTTGAAATCGGGCAAAACCAAATTGTAGATTAAACAAATAAAAACTGTAGAGCGAAACCAATTTTTAAATAGTTCGATATCGATTTGGAACGTGATTTTTCTGCCAAGTGAGATAGAGATCATTTTCATAGGTTATTTGAAATCACAAATTGGATTTTAATTAACTTGCGAATATTATTTATGATTATTGCGTTGAGGAAATTACACTTGCGGGCGTGATAATCGTAAATAAAAAGAGTTCAAAGCAAATATCAAATAATATAGTTACGTATTCCGCAATTTGTGTAAATCGGCAGAGTCCGAATGAATATTTTATAAATAGCGGAATCCGTGGCGCTATTTGGCCACAGCCAAAAAGTGTTAAATAATTGCCCGGCCAACAGTTTTTTGTTTACACACAAAAACGAACAAAACAACAGAAGATCGGGGAAGGCAGGCTAAGAAACATTCGATAATTGTTGTTTATTTTTATTTTCCACTGTCTTTGACTTTTGACTTTGCTCTGCATTGCCTTCTTCTAGCTGATAGAATTTGATTTTCCTCGATTTTCCATTTTGTTTTGGGTGCCGCCGCGCTAGAAATGTATTTTTAAATGCTTCAACTACGTAAGACGACATTCAAGTGTTTTATTTTAGACAGTAGACGGTATAGAGCCAAGTAGACGTCTGCTAAATATATATACCCACATCTGCGTCTATATATCTATCTGCTCATAATATTTTTAGTTGCTTCTTATATTGGCCTTTTGCGTTAGCACATTTTTGTTAAAAATTATCTATTTGTATTTGCTTTATGACAGCCAAATGGAAATCTCGAATTGATTCGGTGATTATGCAATCCCCTGCTGCGGCAGCCATCCATAACGATCATAATTAAATTGTTCACCCCCATCAAATGAATCTGGTAGATAAGATATTCTTCATTTTTCACAATTTTTATGGCACCGTAAAAGTAAAAGTTAATGACAGTTTTTTGCTCTAATGTCACGTTATGCACTTTGTGTTCGGGGGCCAATTAAATTAAACTGTTTATAAATACACGGTCGCCAAAACAAACGATTAGAGAAAAGAATCTCCAAATCGTGCATTTCTAAGCACAGAAAGACATGAATATACTTTCTCACAAAAATTGTATGCGTTGTTGTTTCGCCTTCTTAATTTTTTTTTCTTTTTGAATATTATTCTTATTTTCTTGTTTTCTGCTAGTCTTGGCGTTTTGGCATTTGAAGGACGGAAATTCGTTGGCGGCGTCGTGAATTTTTGCATATTAGCGAAAAGTGAGAAAAAGAAAAAATCGTAAATAAATACAACAAAAAATTTTGATAAATCCAAAGCGCTTACGTAGGCAAATTGGCGAAGCAGGTGCCGACAGGGGGGCGGATGGATAGATATTGAGGATTAATTCGATTCGATACAAATTCGTTTTGAAATGAGCCGACAAAATATATTCACAGGCATGCGCATTGAGCATGAAATAGTAACTCGATTTCAGGCACTTCAAGTATCCATATCTGTGTCTGTAGCTGGAATCCGAGGACTTCACATCCGTGTATCCGCAGAGTATCTGTTGCTGTTGTGTTGTCAAGGTCATGACTGCTCTTTAGGGGTTGCCCAGCCGATAAACATGTGTCGTCATTCCCCGGGCAGGGCATTCCTCAAAACTCACGCAAATACACACAGCTCAACACCACACACAGGCACAAAGCATTAAAGGCGGAACGTATTATAACTGTTGCATGTTTAATTGTTCGTAAAACACTTGAGAGCAGGCCTAAAGATACATGTACATACATATACAGTGAAACTTCTTTCTTAAGGACGAAATGGTATATTTTGTAGGCTGAAAAACTCACAGAACTCTCTCTTTATGTAAGGACTTGTTGTTTTGGTTGGGAATAGTTTTGAGATACTGTTTCTGATTTCAAGATTTTAGAGTGGTTACTGGAAGGTTCTACTGTAGTGACGAGATAGCGATATTCCCTTGCGGATGCCCTGTGGTGCAGTATTTAAGTAGATTTCCACCTTTCGTTGCATTGTGCTGTTGTTGTTGTTGTTCTCGTCGTGTCAATGACGTTGCAAGCCTTTTGTCTGTCCGTATCTCTATCTCTCTTTCGCGCTGACTGCATAGCCAGGTATCCTGGCGCCGGCTTAATTTACCTTTTGGCTGGGGCAAAAGGTAAGGGCGCAGCGCAGGTAAATCTCAGGTAAAACGCCTCAAAGTAGTTCAAGTCCAACAAAAAATCTCTTATTGTTGCTGCACAGTGTTGCCTCTCTCCCGTAATCTCTCCTGCTTCCTCGCACACACATACTAATGCGAAGATTATCCACTCACCCGCACACGTTTTTTGTCTGCTGTCGCCGCTGCTTCTGCTGTTGTTGTTGTTGGTTCTGGTTCAACTGAGAACTAAAACTAACACAAATCTGATATTGCGGACCGGCCGCGGGGTTGCCCAGATTTGTATTTGTTGCCTTCTCAGCTTGCCGCTTCTTTCGTGTATTGTATTCTCAAGAGATCTCCCCTTCTTTGACTTTTGTTTATTTTGAATTTTCACAGTTTTTCTCGGAATTCCTTGCACTCGCACTCGCACGCACTTACTCGCACTCACTCACCGCTCATTCCTCACTCGCCAGTCGCTCTCTTCGCGGAGAGAGGACTTTGAATTTTGCACTTTGTGTGAGATTGTATGTGAGTATGCTTTGAATATTTTGTCGCTTTGCACCGCAGCTAATTAGCATATTATGACATTCATTTCGCTGTAACCTTTCCTTCTCTTCTTCTTTCTCGCGCGTTTCTTCGCTCGTTTTGTGGTATGATCTAATTTGATTAATACAAAACTTGTTGTGGCGGCTGCACTCGCACTTCGCCCACACATACACACTTTGGCATATCACACACGCACACAGACACGGCCGGGCTTTCGTATGTTCCGTTCTTTTGTGGTTTCTTTGCCTTTTGTTTATGTTGCGCTGCGTTATTTATTCCGCTCTATTCCGCCTCATCGTCGCCTCAGCCACACGAACAACGAACAACGGACAACCACACAGCTCGACGAAAGATCGAAAAATGGCGGGCCCAGTTGACGCCGGCAGAGGCCGAGGCCGCAGCGGCAGAGGCAGCAACAGGCAGCGCACAATGGGTCGAACGACCATGTTTTGTGGGATTAACTCATAACTTCAAAACGAATAATTATTTTGATAATCTGTTCTTTGAATCTAGTTATTTAAACAAAATAAACATATCCTTTAATTGGGCGACATACCAGCTTTTACGCATTAACTTATAGTTTTTTTTATATGCGCGGTGTGGGCGATAGCACTAATGCAGTCTCTATTTAAGTGTCATATATGTATGTTAAATAGGTCTTGGCCAGAAAAACTAGTCGTTTGTCCCATAGTGCGGCGGCATTTGCTTAACCCTTGGGCGATCGCAGAGTGCGTTTTCTGGCACGCCTAAGACAGATCCTTGATCTAATTTGAAGATCATTTGATTTTAAAGGATAATTGATAAAGATTGTATTAAGAAGCCAATTACCAATTATGTTGATGTTACTAATCGTTGGTCTTGTTCTTAAAGTATTTTATTTAAAGTATTTAATGTTTTAAATTTTTATCAATACATACATATGTACATTGGTTTATTATTTGTTTTCAATTACATTCAATCTGATACTTGAAAACTTTTTGCTTCGTTAGATGTACATATCTTGTAAATAAACATAATATAATAAATATGAGTTTTAATCCTATAACGCCATTAAATTAAATTAGTTTCATTAAAATCAAGGAATAAATTCCTAGCTTATTCTAGAAAAACGTTAGTATCTTGTCAGTAAACTTTTTTTGTTTACAAACTTATCTAAATATCAACCTGGTGATAAATCTGGTGACAAACTCAAACGGACTTTATACATAAGTTCACATAAATATTTGTACAATGAGTGAGCTTTTTGTAAATCTGTGCTTGTTTCTAGATTAAAAACCAGAAATAAGTAATTGATGTCAAGGGCTATTATTAAAATGTGTCATTATAGGGTTAAACTCGTGCTTTTAGTATCGATCAACTGTTTCGGTCCGTCAAACGCCGTCGTGTGGGCAAATAGTTGTGCTTATTTTTTCACTGCACCCAAAAAACACAATTTATTCTAGCAATTAGATATTCATGTTTGGTTTTGCTATTCGCTTTTTGCCTTTTGCCAGCTTGTTTGCTATATGTTTTCTTGACATTAAATGTGTTGTTGCATCATTAACCCCATAAAGCCTGAACCGCCCCTGTGTGAATGATTAAGAGTAAACGACAAGAACAAGAACAACAACAGCTGAAGCAAGTGAACTGGCGTCGCCAAGTCGTCGGCTGTTGCGCGTCATGGTATGTGTGAGGTGAGTGAGTGAGTAAGTATGAGTGTGTGTTCTTTGCCGCCTTCTGTCTCTTTCCTGCCAACGTGATTTGCTCGCCCCAGCAGACATATGGCGCTCAGTGTTTCGCTCTCTTTCCACGAAACGAGCGAAATCACTTTTTCTCCTCTCATACTTCTCCACCTCCTCATCAACGGTTGCTTCTTCTTCTTCTCCTCTCTGTTGTATTTCTCGGCGTATTTCTGCTGCCGCGAGGGAAGCCCGCCCGCAAAAAGTTCTATTGTTATTGCTCTTGTTGCTTTCTGTTGAATAAAAACAAAACAGCAAAGGCAAAGGAAAACAAAAAAACAACAAAACGCGTAAAGTGAGCGCCGCCGCGTTCTTGGCTTATTAGATCAATTGGTTTTGCACTTTTTGTTGCTGCGCTGCGTTTATTTATACATTTATTCAATTTCCCCCGCTGAGCGCCGTTTTTAGTGTACAGTTTTTGTTTGCTAATTTAAAGAGTGTATTCGTATTAACATTTCTTTTTCGGAATTTCAGAAATTGCATTATACTTTTATTGCGTTTCCAATTTAACTTTATTGTTAGGTTATTTTATTGTTTTAAAATAATAGAAGTACTGTTATTTTTATTAAGTATTTCAAAGTGAAATAAAATATAATACACATTTTAGTTTGAAACGGAAATGATTCAAAATTACTTTTAAGAATATAATTAAATGTACATTTATCAATCCAGAATATGGTTTCTGGGCGTTTCCAAATGTCAAGAAACTATAAATCAAAACTAAATTTTGAGAAAAACATATCTTTTCTCAGAATACAATTTTTAAATACTTTGTTTTTTTTTTTTTTAACATGAAATCTATATAGTAAGATTTTTAAAACATCAAAGATGCCAGAATTAATTGTACTGCTATTATAAAACTCCAGGTATTAAAAGCTGACCCATTGAACTTTTAATCAAATCAATCAGCTTTGGATATTAATTTGTGGCAGCCGTAAAAAACGGTCTCCATAAATCACTTTCCCCGTTTTGCAGCCATTAAAAATCTATCTCCGATAACGATAGAACAGCAGTAACGGTACACACTGTGTACCAGTGTATCCGTGAAAAAAATCCCCACGAAGTCTGAAATTTTCTGTGCCAAATCGAACGGAAGCGATTCGATAAGAACTATCACACACACGCGCTCCCTCGAAACATATACGAACATATGTACATATGTACATTCATACATATATATTTATATATTCCATTGGAATCGGAATAGTTTCCAGTGTGTGTGCTCAGATGTACGTTTATTTAGACAGTTGACGTACGATAAGGCTCAACACTTGGTCGCTGCCTCTGCTGCTGGGCCCCGTTGATGATATCACGAAGAAAGGTAAACAATCTAATCAATAAACACAATCAAGCGAGGACGAGTGGTACGCACTCGTCGTCTATTAGGGCGACACGTATGGATATGTACATCTATATATGTCTACATGGGCGTCTATATGTCACACGGAAAGAAACAAACACCCTAGTTGGTCATCCAACTTTATCATATTTGTGTGAAATAGAGCCTATCTCTGAAATCAAGTTATATTTCTTAATTCTTTTATCTATTCTTTTATTTTTGGAGCTTAAATCATATTATTCGTTATCTGTCAATTAGATCATACACCAAATAAATTTAATAAGTATTTTATTATAAGGAATACTAATAGAAATAAATCAAAATGATAACAGTCTTTTTATTATGGCAAAAGTAGTCGAAACTTACAACAAGTAAAAGAAATTCTATCAATATAAGATAAATCATAATACTTAAGTAAGGTCGTACCCTTTTCTAATAAATTTATTATAATTTTCCATTTCCAGGTTTATATTCAATCCAAAATAGATCTGTATCTTTACTAGAAACATCCATTACTACGAAATTTTCACTGTGTAATATGTGTGGGTACTCGCTGCTGTGTAATACCAGTTGTCGGTACTCGTAGTCGTACGTACTCGCATCGGAATCATACTCGCACTCGTACGATTAATCGAACAGACGACGACGCTGCTGCCACATGCACGCGACGATTGATTACAGCAATAAAACGTCTATCGCATCGATTGATTTAAAAATACGAACGAAACCCACACAGACACGGGCACAGCGATCAGTGATCACTGCACGGCAACAATTAACCGTATCTGAGTATCTGCGCCTATCGCGCGTATCTGTGAGATGTGCGCGTATCTGTGCGCTTGTCTGTGGCGACTGGCAAACATAAATAGGCACAAGTGGCCGCCGGTCTCAAACTGCAACAATAACTACAATAAAAGCACTAAAACAAAAAACACACCAGGCGTACGTCGCCCCCATCGATGGGTTCTTACTCATTCACGCATTGGGTAATCGATACACAAACACACAGACACACACTTGGAGAAACTCTGCTCAGCCGCCAAATGAAACCATTAAGCGCTACATAAAACATTCGTCAAAAAAAGGGGGGTGAAGTGGTGCTGAAGGGGGCAGATGGGGCAAGGGGGCAGGGGCAGGGGCGATACTGGAAACATTGCAACCAGAAGCTACGATCGCCAGTCCCGCCAAACTGGCGACAATGCCACACTCAGCAAAACTATGCGATCATCAGTAAATAAATATTACACTAAACAAAAATTGGAAAATTTTGGGTGTAAATTTAAAAGTTTATTATTTATTATTTTTATTACTTAAATATCAAGCGTTAATCTTAATAATTAATTTTGTTAGAGATACTTTTGGGTTAAGTTTAAATATTTATAAAAGGTTAAAGGCTTTCTTGAGTTTTTTTAAAAGGAAGATTGTAAATATATATTACGCTAAAGAATATTAGATGAATTTTTAAGGTGAAATTAAAAGTTGATTACTTTTATAATTCAATTTTTTTTTTCAATATCAAGCATTGTAAGCCTTATATAAGGTTCTATGGGGTATAGTCTAACTCTTTATAAGTAATTCTGGTTAAAGATACTTTTGGGAAAAGTTTAAATATTTAAAATATGAACAAGTGTTTTCTCTATTATTTTTTTATTTATCTTCTATTTGGTTTTACATAAGTCATCTCTAAAGACTTTGATTTGCCTTTAAAGATGTTTATCCTTAGCAGCTCTCCATATTATTATATTAGGAATGCAGCTCACAAAATTTTAACATTTTAAAATTATTTTATATATCCTTTTTTTGATTAAGAATTCCTCTCTGTGTATCAGGCACAATCGACAGCAACGACTTTGGCTCCAACTCTGGCGCAGACAGAACAGACAGCGCAAACAATCAGAGACCCAAACAACAACGGCGACGTGATCATGTCTGGGCCGTTCAGTCGCTGGGTCTTTCAGTATTTCAGTCTTCCAGTCTTTCAGTCTTCCAGTCGCTCAGTCTTTCAGTCTTTCAGTGTTTTCAGCTGCTCAGCAAATGTTGGCGACGTAGTCGTCGCCGTTGCCGTTGCCGTTCGGCGGCTCCAACTTTGTTATTATTACCGCTCGTGCACATGCCCCCAACATATCTGCAGAGCAAACAGGTTTGACCATTCACTTGAACCGCTTTGGGAGTCGCCACCGAGTCGAGGTTCCCGAGGTGAAGGGCAGGGGCAGAGGCAGGGGCAGGGCGACGCGACGCGACGAGACTCGGACTCAGGGGAAGGCGTCTTCGTCATCGACATTAAACGTAATCAATAGAGCGAACTTCTTTAATTGAGCATCGTCAACGTGCGAGAGACAAAAGCGAAGCGACAATCAAAACTAATTGAATGCACAATGCAAAAAATAAAGAAAAAATACAGAAAAAATACATAAAAGATATAAAAAAGAGTATTGATTGTCTTTTTTAAGTTAAAGAAAGCACGGAAAGAAAATGGATCAGGAAAAGCCAGGGAATTTAAGAGAGAAGATCACAATTACAAGGCTATTTACTCGAAGCTTGTGGCAATTAAAATATAATATTTCGAAGATCGATATTTAGGTTTGAAATAAGGGCATTCAAGAAAAAAGATTGCCATTACAGAGCTTAGAGAAACTGTGGTTAAACTTATTTTAGTTATTATTGAATGCTTATTGAAATAAGTATATTATATTCCAAACTTTAGAATCTAAAGATCAGTATTTTAAAATCTAAAGTTAAAGCTTTTTGCCTGACATTACAACCAACTTTAATGTCATTAGTAAGAAAAAAGAAGCCAGGCGTTATATCTAAAACTATTGATTTTAAAAAGAACCTACATATCTCTTAAGTTTTTTGCTTCAAAAATAAAAAAATAGTCTCTTGTCTTAAAAATCTTTCCTTACACATCAGCAACGAAGTCATACACTCTTTTACCTTGCCAGAAGTTAAATTTAAACTTAAATTTAAGTAAAATCAATTACCTAAATGTATGTATATTAACTCACATTCGTTTTGAGCAACCTTAATAACAACCCAATATCCGTTTTGCATATAATTACTAGACACATAAGCCCCATCGGGTCTAATTGTACATTGCATAGTTATGGGCGCTATCGATTTTGGCAGTCGCTTAGCCAAAATGCCGAAATGATGGAGCTGCAAGTTGGCCAGACAATTTGCTACCAAGTAGAGACCCAGAATGGAAACGAGAATGAGTTTTAAGCGGATGTCAATGGAAACTCCGGAGGGGAAGTTCTTTCCACTGACGACGTGGGAGTGTCAGGCTTTATTATAAAGCTTCCGTTGATCGATGGGTTTGCCATTTATCAAGGTGTGTGCTTAGACCTATACATATATATTTATTGTTAACTGAATCAAAATAAGATTTTATAGGGCTTTAATTGGGCCTTAAAAATGTAATTTAATTGTAAATATATTACCACACACACCCTTTTGAGGTTTATTATAATATATATTAAACTGTAAGCTTTATAAGCTATGTATATAAAGTGAGTAATTTTCAATCCAAACAACCCAATTTGTATGCAGCTGTACGACGACTATTCTAATCACTGTGAAATCATCAATAACAAATTAAACAAGACACTTGTTTGTGAATATAGAACGTTGCCTCGGGCAGAGAACTAAATGAGGAGATAACGTTTACAATTATACTGAGAAAACAGAGTCTATTTCCACGAACATCATCTCTATTCGAGCGGTTCGATGCGCACTATCAGCGGCTGGCCTTTTCCCTTAAATGCTTTTAGCCCGGGGGGTTATCGCTGGTGCTGTTCCAGAGCTTCTTAGTCAGACAGCCTGGTGTGTGGCAGTAGTGGTGGTGGTGGAACTAGTGGCTCTGGCTCAATAGTGACCGAATGCGTCAGCACTGAATAAATAAACGCCAAACGAATGGACGAACGCCTAGACCTTAGTCAACGGCCACAAGTTTTCGACATTAGAGGGGAGCCGTTTCTGGCCGCTTAACTTGGCCATTATACTATTGTCGATTGCTCATTTGTTGACACGCAACGCTGGCTTTTGGCCTGGCCAGCCGGCGGCAGTCAACAAAATGAAACCAACAAAAAACAAAAAAAAAATATAAATAAATAAAAAACTATGTGTTACTCACAACACTCGCAGAGGGTGAGGATGGTGGAATAATCGCCAGTGCGGATTTCAGCTATTTCAGTTTATTTGCACAACCAAAACGAACCAATAACAACAATGCAAAGGCCTCCTGGGGCCTGCCAACGGTGAATCAAGTGGAATTTACATATATTCCAAATATTCAGAATTACAGGTGACCCCAAAAGTATTAGAAAATAAAGAATTCTTGGAAATTAATTACGAGAACAGTCTATAAATGATTGGTTTCATTGTTTATAGATCTATTACTGAAACAATAAATAAGGTATTGCGGGAATTAAATATTATTTAGGTTTTCTTTTCTTTAGATTTGTAAGATTTTATATTTATACTAAATTGAGTCTGTTTTTTTTTGGAATTAAATTGACAGACCATTTATTTATGGGAAAATTCTCTGAAGAGGTCAGTGCAGAAGTTGAAAACAAAACATATTTCATTTTATTTAGACTTCACCTTATCTCAAGGGTTTTTTTAATATGTGTTTTCGAATTCTAAGATTCTTTAGATTCTATTTAATTAACAAAATATTATATTATATATTGATTTCTCTTTAAAATTCTTTAGAGAGTCTTTTTTAATAATTAATGAAGTAATCACTTAATCACCTTAATTATTTATATTTTTAGCTCGTCTATAAATATCTGTTCAAATAAAATTAATATCTTACTTTGTGAATATATCTGCAAAAGGTATACAAATTAAGACATTCTCTTTTGTAATAGATTGTTTTATATATTTCTCTACAAATTATTTTAAATATTTATTTAAATATTTTCAGAATCAATGACTAATTACTAATATTGCCCGTAATATTTTGCCAAAAAACTAAGCAAATGTAGTTAAGATTTCCAGGATTTTTATATATGTATCTTCAGTAAGTTAAAATCTAAACCAAAGTAACATAGGATTTCCTAGATTTTTAATCATTTTCAAATCAAATATTACTTAAATTTTCTTTATGAATAAGTACCTAGGATTCTCTAGATTTTGAAACATTTTAAGAATTAATAAATTTTTGCCAATATTACCAGTTATTTTCTAAATTCAATGTAGCAAGAAACGTAGTAAAAGTTTACAGGATTCCCTGACCAATTTGCCACCTTGACTTTCTCAAGACCTTTCGATTTTTCGGTATTTCGCCTTTCGTATTTGTTTTTCAAAATATTCATAGCCGGGGAGACCCAGTTGTTTGGTAAACAAATCGAATAATTACGACTAATTTTGCCCAGGGTATTTGCGATTCGTTGATTCGCCCCCGTGGCTGAGGTTTGTGTACACAACACAAAAGTCCGAGAGTCGTCGCTGATGCTGCCGCTGGGCTGTTGCTTTTGGTTTGAATTTTGCTCTTGCTCTTGCTTTTTAGCTTTTGCTGCTGCTTTTGCTTTTGCTGATTGGGAATCGCCAGTTTGGCGACTGTGCGCTCGCACAGCTATAGATACAGATACAGATACGGCGAGTGCGGCGGCAGATACTTTTATACACATTCTTTGCCGCGCAGCCAAGACGCCTGTCGACGTACTCGTAGCGTCTATGAAATCGCTTTATATTAAGCACCGCACCGAGAGCCAGCAGTAAATAAAACGCAAAACGCGAGACGCCAACGAAAATATGCCGTGGAATGCGAATCATCAGACGCAGACGCGTGTATCTCTAGCTGCAGATGTTTCTGTATCTGTATCTGTTGCTCTATCTGAGAGTCTGCACACATCCGATTCTTTTTTGGCCGCAACTGCAGGGGATTCTTTTGGGCCCAGGGCCGCATTTTTGCATACGACAAGCAGCTGTTTATAGCCTCACATGTCAGCTAATTGAATCGCTTTCGGGTTCAGCTCGCGCAGACATCAGCGAGACAGCCTTAATCACTTGCGTCAATGGATTTGCTAGCCGCTTACGCTTACCTGGCCGGAACGAGCACCGAAATGGGTTCGAAACAGACGGAATGGCATCATTACGCCCGGCCAACGGATTTTCCCGGGTAAAACCCATAAAATCATCAATAGACCCAAGGGATCTGTGCAGGCGACGGATCAGCACTCCTCGGGGCCACTTGACTTGACGCACTTGAGCCTGGCGCTAGTCCCTAAATCCCCTAAATCCCTCCAGGACAGGTCAGACTTTTCGGCTGCCGGCAATTAAAAGTTGGCAGCAAAATGCAGCAAATTTAAATTACTGGTAGCAGGTAGAAGCGAACACTTCTAGGGAAAATCCTTGCCTGATTTTCTGTATCTTTTGATCTCAGTAAGTGAAAAACAATAGTCGTTCAGATGCTGTAAAAGATAACCCTGATCTGCTAAGCTAATTTTGTTTTAACAAGGGAAATCTTTAAGAGATTGGTTAATAAGATAGTCTTAAGTCTATGCTTAGTAATAGTTATTATACTATCACAAAAATTATATAGGGGAAAAACTAGATGCTTTATAAACCTATTTTACTTATTCAGGATATGATACATATTTAAGATATTTAATTTTAATAAATTTCCTTAAATACTCTTGAAAGTATCTAGGTCAATCTTCCTCTGTTTTAAGTATCTTTCATCCGACTTCTTGACCCGATCTGGAAGCCATTCCATCTACTTCATATCGAGTTGATAAGGCCGCATTGTGTGTATCTACGTCACGTATGGGCTTATCGGAATGAAAGTGAAATGCGGTTGACTTTGGCCAAGTATCTATAAGTACGGCATAATCTTTTCCGATACGCTTGCACACACTCACAGACAGAGTTACGCAGATACCTTATTGTTTTTGCTATATATATTTATACATATTTACTTTTTTGGAGTACATATATAAATACGCAAAGAACTCTGCCGTGAATCACGCCATTTGGCCTTATCAACCGAAGCTCTCATCGGTTCTATTCCAGTATTTTATGCCTATGTGCGGAGCACGCACTTTATCAATGCGTATAAGTGTGGGTATCTGAGTATCTGTGTTTGGCTGGGTATCTGTGCGATTGCTTTGTGCTTGGCACCCATAACAACTGTATTAAACGCCATTCGACATGAGTGGAAGCCCATCTGCTTTCCCCCACACAATCCGTATCTATAAACATTTCTATTTCACTTCTTTTTTTCCTGCTTTTTTCCGGGAAAGCTTATTGATAGGCTTCCTGAAGGTCATTGCTATATCCCTCCCGGTATAGTTTTCTATCTAAGATTCACTGGAAAGGCGTAGTTTTAGTTATGCCTTAACAGATTACCAGAGTTTGACTGAGTCATGATTAATACTGTATAAATATAGCGTCAGGTTTTGGGATTTTCCGAGAAGAAAATCTCTGAGATGAGAGAATTATGGGAGAAGATTTTTCAAGATGTTTTATAATATAGTGGTGAATCAGTAAGTAATATTTACAATCTAAACAAAAAAGTCCCATTTATGCCTTAAAGTATTTCAGAATACTATCTAAAGATTTTAAATCTCTTTGAAAGGCACCAAAAAGTATGCAATAATTAAAATTTTGTTAGTGAGAAGCCAGTGCATTTTTATAGTAATTTTTCTTTTAATAAATCCATTCACTTAAAAACTTTCTAGCTTGCAAAACTTGATTCCTTAGGGTCATCTAAATACTTGATATCTCTGTTAAAAGAGTCAAAAAGTGTGCAAGAAATATTCTTTTGTTGGTGATATGAAAGTACATTTTTTACAACATACTTTTAGGTGTTTTTACAAGTTATTTGAATTTACTGTACATATTTTATTTAGAAAAAATAAATCCTCCCTACCTAAAAAATAAACTTTCACAGTTTACAAAATGTAAGCTTACAAAATTTTAAACGATGTATTTTATAAGATATTTCAATTCACTTTACTAAAATAAAATTTATTTATTTATTAACAATAAATCAGCTTACCTTTCAATTTTTCACGTGCCGTTTCCAAAGCACTCTTCCTTGAATTCACAGTGGATTCTGTAATAAATAAAAAAGATAACGTCTTAGAAAAGAAATCTCAAAAAGAAAGCATACAAAGTTTACAATACTATGTTGAATATTCAAGTGCATTCTCAATGTTGTATGCTGAGACAAAAAGCTCCCACACAAAAACTGCCACTGGCATTTCCACTTGGTGACGTCAAATGCGAAGGCCAGGAAAATACCGACTAGCACAAGAGAAAATCGAAGCGAATCGGATATAGAGGAAAGTGCACAGACACTCGCACACACACACACAACACACTTCATAGTCAATAAAGTATTCAAATGGCGTTTTGGGGGAGGTGGGAAAACCCGAAAAGAGGCAGAGCCAACTGTTGCCAATTTCCATGCAGAGGGGGAGTGGGTGGTGGTGGTCTCGAAATGGAGGCAGATGGAGGAGGCGGGCCCGTCATCAAACCAGGCTGAAAATTCGTTCTGTTTACAAGCCAATTTTCCGCCCTGCCCTGCTCTTTGCTAATTTTAAAATAGATACATTTCTGCCTGTGTGTGTTTCGGGTGGGAGAATCTCGTACCAATATAATTTGAAATATTTTCGTTGGATTTTTGCGCAAAGTGAACGTGAAAAACGCATTGACGAGTGGCCAAAAATAGCTCTGGGGATATGTTCTTTGCCAAATTGTGGCGAAATTCCCAATGAAGGCACTAAAAATACCGCTACCAAGAAATCTTTCAAATTAATTTTCTCCGAGCAGCTGTCCACCAGACACTCGAAATGACGCACTTTTTTCTTGATTTCTATAAGTGGGAAGAACAATATTTGAAAACAAAAATTGGAATGCCCCTTTTTCAGGGGAATATTTTAAAGATAATATTGTTTTTTTTAAGAGTGAAGAGCATAAATTCATCTAAGAATAAATTGATAATATGATAGCCCTTTTCGATAGGTGGGAAGAACCCATTTTGACAGCAAAAGTGGGAACACCCCAGATTAGGGGAATATTGTAGGAAAAATATAATTTTTTTAAAGAGTGAAGAGCTTAATTTTATCATATATTCATATGAGACGATGAAATAGCAAAATTGAGTTCAATAATGTTAAATTTCTTGACTGAATGATTAAAAATCGTAATAAAAATTCCGGAAATTAAAAAACCGTTAAACCAATTTTAAAGCTAGTTTCATACTATAAATCTATTTAATTCATAAAAATATATACTCAAAAAAATTACATAATTAATAATAATCAAATAAATATTAATGATTTTAAAAAATAAATTCGTATTAAGTTCTAAAAAGAAAGCAGTGAAAGTTTTGAAATCCTCAAGATTGAGTTAAATAAATATATATTTCTTGGATAAAAAATAAGAAACTTTATAAGAATTGGAGTAATTTATAAGCCAAAATATTAAGCCAATTTTAAATTTAATTTTGCAAGTAAATAAACCGATTAAATTTAATTAATCGAATTGATTATGTTTTGTTTAGGTGAAATGTTGGTGAAAATTATGTAAATATTATGACAAAAGCAATAATCAATTCATAATAATATCTATTAAGCAAAAGACTTTAAATTATGTCCCTAAAAGATAATTGTAGTCCCTATTAATATAAATGAATAAACCGATTTAATTCATAGAAATATTATGACAAAATTATTTAATACTTAATACTATACATTAAACATACAATCCTATATATTGTCTTTACATTTCCAATTATAATCCCTATTAACCGGGGAATACCCTTCTGTACTATCAAGAAGACCGTTTTAAATAAAGACAACTCTTAAATGCGATTGTGGAATATTCAATGGGGCAAGATGACATGTGCTTATCAGCCGAACGGGCTGGTTGTGGTCAACTTTATGGAATGATGTTGTAAAGCACTCGAGTTAAATCGCCTCGAGTGGCTGCACTTTGTACGCCTCGGCGATAAGCCAAAGCCAAAGACGAAGCCCCCTAAGATCCCTTCTTCCACTTGTAGAGCGCCCCGTAAAATATGCAAGGCAAGTCGGCCAGAACAAACATATACTATATAGTATATACTGTATAAAAGTGGCAAAGAGAGAGAGGAGAAAAAAACCTGCATGCAAATTAAAGCGGACACCAGGCAACCAGCAATGCAGGCAGGCAGGCAGCCCAGCCAGCTGGCCAAGAAACCTGGCCAAAGACGTTGTTGGGCCAGGTAAGCCGCCCCGCGAAAGCCGAGAACGCGGCCCCGATTGCTCACGCATCTCCATCTCCAATCGCATCTTCCGCTCCAGGTTCCCAGCTCAAACAGCTCACACAGCTCCCAGCTCCTCTGATCTCCTCCAGGCCCAGCTTTTTTTTACCACCTGCCTCACTTGTTTATGGCCGCGACTTGTTGGCGACCAACTTTGGCTTTGGCCGGGATGTGACTCTGGCACTGGCTCTTCGACTTTGGCTTCTCCTTTTTGCCAAAGCGGAAACATGGGCATCAAAGCCGCAGCAATAAATGCACTTGCCAAAAAATAATATACATTTAAACCATTTGGAAATTGAATTATTTAAAATATAGACAGATAATAATTTTAAATATAAAGAAATTAACTTTAAAGATTGAAGGAGTAATATGATTGAACATGTTTATAAGGTTTTTAATAGAGGAAATTGCCTTTAGGTAAAGCTTAGGTATTATCGATGGAAAAAGTCAGTTGTGATGCATCGATAAAAGTATCATGTTCAATATCTAACTAAAAATTTAGTAAATTGTAAATGTACATAAATATCGCTATTGATCATATCAAAAACTATCAGAAAATGTTTAATTAAATTATTTGTGGTTCATTATATCAAATTAAGAATATAGAGTTATTGCACATATATCGCAACCTACTTATGAATATCAAACTTTCGCGCAAATATGGTACATTATCGATATATCGGACATTCCTAGTTTAGATTAAAGAAAAATTTTTTTATAATTTACTGAAAATTATAAATTTATCAAGGCATTTCAGTATTTTAAATATACAGTTCGCATCGATAAATTATCGATTTTTCAAAAGTCGGATAACGAAATTTGAGCTAATGTAGATACACAATCGATATTTACTGATATCCCTAGATTAGATATAAGAAAATATATGTAGCACCGATAAATTATCAAATTATCGAAAGTCGCATAACAAATTTGACGCTAATAAGGATATATTATCGATATATCTGATAAACCTAGATTAAATGTAAGAAAATTCATTGGAAAAGGTATTGGCTTAGTAGAATTAAAATTTTTATCAAGACTTTTCTTTACTTTTAAATAATTGCAGCTGCATCTCTTAAGTTTCCATGAAAAACTAGTGATTTTAAATAAAATTAATTCTGTAAATTGTCTAGACTCAGTCTCAGTCAGTTATGTGCTTAATTTTTTGTCATACAAATCTTAAAGCAACAAACAGTGACTGCATTTTCTTGAAATGAAACTTTCGCTTCCAGGAAATTGAATGGGTATATCACGTTTTTTTCTGCGTGCATGACAGATTGAAATTGGCAATGTCGTCGTCGTCGTCGTCATCGCTTTTGAGCCTCTTTTTCTTTTAGCTCTTGGGCCAGGTCTCAGCTTTTTTTTTTTAGTTTTTGTTGTTGTTGTTTTTTGCTCGATAAAACTGGTTACGAGGTTGCTGCAACCAGTTTGTTCACTGAATACGTGTGCTGTGCGTTTTCTTTTTTATTTTTTGTTTTGTTTTTCTGGGGGAAGCCTCTCATCGTCGCTGTTGTTGTTGTTTTTGTTGTTGCCTTACTAATTGCTGGCTCGAATGTTTATAGAACAATTAACATTTGCGGCTCATTACGCATACGCTGGGGCGCATGAGCTCAGCCAGCTGAGCTGCGAGCGGCGAGCTGAGAAGCGCTGCCAGCGATGCCATGCGATGCGATCATAGCCAGTGGGGCGTATGAGTAATGTCCCTTGAGGGGCTAGGAAATCCGAATGAAAACTGGCAATGAAATGATTCAGCCAGCCATTATTCGTCGTATAAATTTATATTTATATTTAGAGATGTGTTCTGGCTGAAATTTTGATTCTTTTGGGGGCGGTAAACAAACTACAAGATGGATTCCAGATGAAGTTTGTTGTTTGTTTGTTGTAAACTGGGGGCAACCATGAAACATGAAAATATTTATAAATATTTTGGTTTGTTATTAAGGGATTTGTATTTTTTTAAGGGATTTAATTGTATTTTAATATTTTATATGTTTTGGTTAGTATTATTTATTATTTATTTAAGAAGTTCTTCCTTACGCTACAAGAAAAGAGTCTATAAATGTTTATGAAAATATTTCTACAATGTTATTTATAAATAAATAATTATAATGAAATATTTAAGAAAATCTCCATGGTTTCACAAGTTTTATGTTTTTTTAATATTAATTAAGTTATTTATGAAGTTACTCCTTTATTCTTAAAAAATAAGATTCTATTTAGAGGAAATTATTTTATTTATTATTTTCCTTTTACATTTCCTGCATTTTTCCCAAAAAATAAATATTTTCCCACATTTTGAGCCTTTGCAACTTTATAATGTTATCTCAGTGACTTAATTTTGATGACAAAAATTCTATATAAATTTGCAGATAACCATATACAAACTGATACTGTTCTCTGTCCCATTTTTGTCATGACTCCCTGGTTTATTTAAAGCTTAAAACCAGTGGAAAAGGTGACATGCATCAAAGCGACAGAGGAAATACCTAGGGAGATGACTCTTAGGAGTAGATAAAAAAAACCTGGAGAGAGACCCACGTCAACGTCATCAAAATTCAATTTCCAGAAACGCAATATGGCAAATTGAACCAACAAAAAATGAAATAAAAATAAAATAAACCCACCCGCTATACGTTTTGAGTTTCGTTTTCAATTTCATTCGCAAACCCAAGCCATGACGTAGTCGCCTGTTGATTGCGTAATATCTGTGGCTCTTGCTGCTGCATTTTAATTTGATTTATTTGACTCAAGTTTTGGGCAATTTGCTTCACTTGCTCTAAATATAGCAACAACCCAGGAAAAATAATGAAATAAAATACAAAGCAAAACAATTTGCCATTTGCTTTGTTCTTCCAAGCGGGCAGCCATGGCGAAAAATACCCCAATAAAATATAGAAATAAATACAAAATAAATGAGGAATAAAAATGCATTTTGCGCATTTTTTGTGACTGCCAATTTTGTTGTTTGTTATTCTTTTTTCTTTGCGCTTTTTTTGCAGCTGCTGGCACATTTTATTCAAGACAAAAAAATACAGAAAAGATATGGCCTTATGGATATGAACAGGCGACCAGACCGCAGCAACTCGGCTCCGGGCAGCTGTTCAAGTTGGCTTTAGGATTTCAAACGGGGGGCTGGCTGTGTCTGCGGATATCTAGAGTGCGACCCACATGGAAATATTTGCCTAACTATGCCAAGAATTTCCCGCCATGTGCGTGTGTGGGACTGGCACAGCGCACAAAAACCCAGCAACCAACCAACCCATTGAGATCCTGACAATTAAACGACTTTGACTTCCCAGCGAGAAACTGGAGCGAGCTCCGGTTGGAATTCCTAGACTCCCGGACTCGCCACCCTGCCGGCACTATCTTGGAATACGTTTATACATATATATACAATCTTATCTTTAAAGTACCCACTCATGGCAGTGTTTAACTTTTCATATATTTATTTACCTTTACAGAATTTAATAAGGCTCGGCCAATTTCAGACATCATAACTAATTAATTGTAGGCCCTCGCTGGGCTCTGTGGAAATTTTAAATGCGTAAGGGAAGGCAGTTCCTTGAACCCTTTTTAAGTATGAAAGTTGTTGTCTATTTTCAGATCCGATTATATATTCTGTTTGCCGGGTTTTAAGTTGCTTTAGTTGGCAACTTTATTAAAAGCTTTTTGGGAATATTAAATTGAGACCAGGGAATGATTTTAAGGGCGGAAAGCTATAGACAATTTCAGGAAATACATTTTGTAAAGATATAAGTACCAGAAAATATTGAATATTCGATAAAAGGATAGGAAACGTGTTCATTTTAAAGTGTAACTCATATTTGGCTACCTATTTTTAATGGAATTTTAAGATTTATTCAACGGTTACACTGTTTATAGGGAATATCAAATATTTAAAGCCATTTTTTAGTTTTTTATTATTTTATATGGACTAAATATTATGCCTAAAATTTTTTGGAGCTTGAGAGCATTATGATCGAAAAATGAGCTTCGTATAGAACACCGATTATTTCACAAGGAATCTATAAATTGTTATCGAAAAAATCGGTCCTCAAGGTTTTTTTTCATTTTTATACGATCTTTTAGAAATTGGGAAGGTTTAGTAGTAGACTTATTGAAGTATTTTTAGATTTTTATAGAAAATAGATTATTTTCTCAAGGTATGTATTTTTTATCGAAATATTTTATTTCAATTGGTTAAAAATTTATTTTTGACGAACTTTTAGGGAATGTTCTCGAAGTATTTAATACTTTTTATAGAAAATCGATTTTCTTCGTGTATCTATTTTATTTATCGAGAAAATCGTTGTTCAAAACATTATATTCAACTTTTATAGGAAGTTTTAGGAATTATTTGAAACTTTTTATAGAAAAATTATTATTTTCTCAAGTTACGTTTTTTTTACGAAATAATCATCATTCAAAAAGTTTATTCTTTTTATTGTAACTTTTAGGTATTGTTATCAAAACTTTTTATAGATAATCAATTATATATTTACACTTATCATTCACTTATCATCGAAAAATCATTTGTAATCTTTAAGAATACTAATACCTTATTTATTTTAATATAGGATGTTTTTATTTACAAGAACTCCCTGCCTTTTCAATAAAATTCTTTGAATTTACTTTGCAAATTAAGAACTTCCTGGTAACCCCTAAGTTTTTGCACATTTATATTTCGCTAAAATAAATGTGGAGTTCCCCAAGCGAAATAATTAATTAGCGTAAAGACGCTAACTGGAAATAAAATACAACGAAGGACATGTGAGACCAAGCAAATGATTATACAGATTATTATTTTTTCTTTTTTGCTTTGATAAGCGCCAGCAGTAAGCGAAAATCAACAGCTGGCAAGAAGAAAATAATTCAAATAAAATATAACAACACTAATCTCAAACACAAAACACACAAAATTATATATGTACATGTACATATATATGCTCAAGCAGATTAAGCTAAATATATGTACATTCTAGTTGAATGAGCGCAAAATGGAATGCCAAAACGCTGACACCGCAATTATCAAAAAGTTATTCACTTTTTATGCTTAATTTCCTTTGAATTGTATGCTCTCCCTCTGTCACTCTCTCCCTTCCACTTTCTCTCTATGCTAAGCTCTTTGCTTTCAATTTCTTTGCTTTCAACTGATGTTCAACCGCAAAGAGAGGGAATTCCCTAGACTGAAAGAGAGCTCTCAGCTCGTGGCCGCTCTTTTATTTTTCGCTCGAAATGTATTCAATTTGTTTGTTGTTTTTAGTCATGGTCTGTTGTTGTTATTGTTGCTCTTGCCTTTGTTTTTGGTCGATTATCATTAGCTTTCGTAGCTTCTGCTGTTGTTGTTGGTGCCGCCGCTTTAATTGCCTCGCATAAGCGATAAGATTTAACAGGTACTTTTTCCCGTTAAATGCCTCACATTTTGCCTGCACTTCCAAGCAGATAAAAAACAGAAAATTAACAGAGGCAGCAAAGATACAGATAAAGTAGCTGAGAAATCGGTTCAAGTTCACGCTATTTCCCAGAGGAATCTTGGGAACTAATGAGCAAAGAAACTACATACGTCATCGCGGGAATTGATAATTATAATCCATTATTTGTCTTTGACCTGCGTCATACGTTTCGGTTTTAATAATAAGGGTGATATTAACAGGTGAGTTTTCTTTATTGAAGAAAATGTATGATTAAGGGGTGTGTAAATATCGATAATATAGATAGATTATCAAAGAGACTATGAAATGTGTATTTTTCTAAAGGTGCTAGGGTTTATGAAAAGGGACAACATCTTCAAGCTATGGCATGATTTTCTTGATATAAACAAATTTATGATCAATGCCAGTATTATAGGTATTGAAAATATCGATAAGATATCGGGAAGACTATAAAATATTTATACTTTGACCAATTTTTGATTATTAAGTACTTATTGTTCGAGATGAGCTCTTAATTATATCCTGTAATTGATTTAAAATAATATTATGATATAAGACATCGATATATTTTATAAAAAACTTAAAAAACATATATTTTTAAGGGATGTCATGCCTTGTTAACGATTTATACTCATTTTGGGGTCTTAAGTTTTCATAACATGTTTAAAGACTTGAAGCTAAAAAATGGATTTCTGGCTTCAATCCGAAATATATATTGAATACAAATGTTATAGATATCAAATTAATCGAAAAATTATCGTAAAATTTTTAAAAATATATCGATTTTTAAAGAACTTTTTCACTAATTAGTAATTTTCACAAAGGGGCTTTTTCTCCACTTTCTTAAGCTCTTTAAAGAGAGTTCAAGGCTAAAGAATTTCGACTGTATCCCTCGTCCTTATCGAAGCGACCCAATCGCAATGCCAGCCCGGCCCTGCTGTGCAGAAATTTATCGCGTCCTTCGGTTTCGGTTTCGAAAACAGGGAAAAGCAGCAACGGCAACGGCAAGAGCAAGACAAGATGAGGAAAAATAAATAAAGATTTATTTCTCGATCTGCGTTAACATAAATTACAGCACACCGGCTAAAGCAAAGCCAAAGACTTGGCTAAAATCACACGGATACGGACACGGAGACTCGGGTACACGACGACTACGTCATGGCAACACTGTTGCCGTCATCTGTGTGCTTCGTCCCATTTCACTGCTCCCTAGATGTATCTGTATCTGTGTGCGAGTGGTGTGTGCCTTGCCGCGATACAAAGATGCGGAGGAAGATACAGGGCCCGGCGAAAAATAAAAGTATCTGTTGCTGCTGCTGCTAAGTTCGAGCTGCGAGGCATCCTGGCAACGGCAACAGCTGCCAACTTTCGTGTTCGACAAGAAAAAGGCGCAAAAACGAAAACTGTCTGACTCGGTGTGTGCTGTGTTGTGTGAGTGCGACAATCCTCAATCAACTGCTTCCACACCTTCTGCAATGTCTGCTGGTTTAAGTACAGTGAAGCTTCCTTAGAGGGTTAAGTTGAGGCTACTGAAAAGCATAGCTTATAAGTTGTAAATCGAACTTCAATTTGAGTGGAAGTTTTAAGACAAACGATGGACTTGAAGAATAAAGAAATATATTTGAAGAATTGTATTTTTTTTTGAAAATAATAGTTTGTGAGAACTATAATATAAAAATTATCTTATAGATCGTACAAACTATAATATAAAAATAATCCTCAGAATTATCTAGGTTGCCATTTGAAATAACTATAGGTTTTAAAACATTTCAAAGCGTGTCTAAAAGTATGCAATGATATTTTTAAGGTACCAAATTCATTGAAAGTGCTTGTTTCTTGATTTTGTAGGCTAAATTAGGACACAGTTTTAGAGTTTTAAAAAATCTAAGTGATTTCTGCAAATATATAGTGGATTAGAAAACGGGAGTAACTTGAATATATTTATAAATTGTCCCATAAAGTATGCAATGATTAATTCTAGTTATAAAACTACGAAGATTTCAAACCCCATGATTCTTGTAGGAATTTCAAACCACCAAAATTGTAAGAAATCCTTAAAACTCTACATACTTTCCCAATTTTTCCAATTTCCCTTTTAGTTTCTCCCATCTGTATCTGTCAGATACGCACCGCACTTGCCGCTGCTTCACTTTTCGGTTCTTGCTTTGCCAACTTTGTGCTCTGTCACTTGCTTTCCCGCTCTGCGAAAAAGGGGGGGCAGCTGGTGGGCGGCGGTGGAGAGCGAGCGAGAGGGCCAGATGTGCGACTGAGATAGAGATGTGACTGTGCGTGGAGCGGTCTATAAACAGAATTCTAAATGCTGGCGCCTCACCGACGTGCCCGACGTGCTGAGCGAGCTACGTGCCACATTTGTAACGTGACTTCCTTCAATAAATGGCCCACAGAGCGAAAGAGAGGGCCAGAGAAAATGCGAGAAAGACGGCAAGAGACAGCGGGGAAAAGGACAGAGAGAGAGAGAGAGAGCAGAAAATTTTGCGGTCGTTTAATATAAAGTTTGGCGAAGAATTGCAGGGTCCCCCCATCATTGTAAAATAGATTTTCCCAGAATCCTGTGTCAGTGCTGGAAAAGCTCGTTTGCATAAGAAAACTTACATGGTTTTCATCGGAAAACGCAATATTTCTGTTACCGAGTAATTTGAAGTTATGCCGAGTATGAGGTACATCGGTCCGTTTACACACTTTACGAGTGTTTCCAATTGCAACCCGAAGGGGAAAATGGGAATGGTATCGCTTTGAAAACGCCGCCGTCGCCAGACAACAAGACGACATCGTCGCCAGACAGTCGCAGTTGGAGATGCCGAATGGTTCGGGCTATATTCTTATGAATATATACAATATAGGGGAGTTCCATGCATGGGTCTTTAACCCAAGACCAAGATCAGTGGGAACACAGAAAGAAATAATTAGCAAGGGGTCAAGGAATGAACTTGTTACTAGAATATTTTAGAATAATGCAGCATTATTTCTAAAATATAAAAAATTTAGGATTTAGAAATTATTTCTTAAAATAAATTATTTAGAAAATCCCTCGTAAATTATTTATATATATTAATTTCTATTGTTTATATATGTATATTTATATATATAGTATATTAAATAATTTATTCTTTGTAAATTATTTATATTATATTATTGGTGGGTATTTTCTTTATATATTATGCTCCTCTGCATTTTTAATTGAGATAAAATTCTAATAGACTCATGACAAAGATATAAGGTAAAGATACAAAGATAAAAGATACAAACACCAAAAACACAGTAACAGATTTGAGATTCTATTTTTTCTAGCCTAAGCCTAAATATGCAAACACTTCTTAGGTGATCTTTTATTACTTACAGACAAATAAGTTATAAACAATTTTATTATCACACTGAGTAAGTTTTATAAATATTAGATAATTACAGTTAGTCATTAATTAGCCATTTAGGCACTGAAATTAATTTTTAAGTAGATAATTGTTGAAATCTTGCTGGGATTTTAGTTCATAATTATAAGTAAGTAGCAGAACAATCGGTAAACAAAGTAAAGATATATTTTTTCATACATAGACACAAAAACCCAAGATTTAAACTTTAATAGATACAAAAAATCTATGATTAAAAAAAAAACATTCTGTTATTTCTTAGACTAAGAATAATATAATTTTCCAGTTAATGATATATTTTCCTATTATTTGTATATATTTTTGTATAGCATAATTGTGCTACAGATTATAAACATTTTATAGATTTTTTAAATGTTTGTATCTACTAATGTTTTAATCTTAGATTTTTGTATCTATATACATATGAAAATATATCTTTATTTTGTTAAATGTTGAATAGTTATTTTTGTATTCATTTTATCTTATTTTCCAATGTAAATAGATATAAGTTATTTTTGTCAGTGTTCCTTGTTGTTGCAATCAATGATGCTCGAATTTGAACTTGAGAGTTGCTTGGACGACGACCCTCTTCACATTGCCCTGGTCTGTCTTCTGGAGAGCCCGAAGAACCCTTCTTTTGTGCCTTTTTTTAAGCCGGTTAACCTGTCTCCACTATTGCACTAGCTCCCTCTCTCTCTTTCTCTGTGCCCCTCTCTTTCGCTCACCCTTTGATCTTGGGTTGTTTATTGTTTTGCGCTTTTAGGCGTTGAGTGGTTGTGCCTGAGCCTGTGCCTTTGCCAGGGAGTTGTTATTGTGAACGATTCTGGGCCCTAGGCAACTTCTCCCGAACGGGGACTACCTGACGTAGTAACCTTGTTTGTATCTCGCCCTGCTCTGCGCTGCTGCCGCTGCTGCCGCTGCAACATAATCATATTTTCAAGATACACATGTGGAGTTTGCTTGAACCTGTGCTCCGGGGGCTGCTGGCATTTGTTTGTCTTTTGTGGGCTTTTGGGGGCACTTAACTTTTTTATCGGAAATCACTTTTGGGTTATTCCGCGAATTTCGATATTTCGACGGGTGTGTGTGTGTGTCTGTGTGAATTTATGTATGACATGGGATGGGATTTTGGGAAGGAAGGAAGAAGATTTAGGAGGTGGTGTGTGAATTAATGTTATTATTGAACGTTTATTTCAATAAATCTTGCATTCTTTAGAATTTGTCTATATTTCTTTACTCACTAATAGTCTTTTGAATAAAAAATAGATTTGAAATAACTTAACAATACACCGAAAAGTATGCTGCAAAAATTTACTTGATTATGTCTCACAGAATAATATTTATTACATACTTTTAAACCCTTTCTTAAGAGATTTCAAACCGTTGGATAACCTTTCAACCGTTAAATATAGAATATTTAATTTTGTTCGTTTTAAAAATTGCTATAAAATTATTAAAAAGATTTGAAAAAAAAATGTATAAATGCACCTAAAAGTATGTCATAAAAATAAATACTTTTCGAACCTTTCTTAAGAGATTTCAAACTTTTTAAACCTTTCATAATAGTATACTGCTTGAATTATTGTTTAAAAAAAAAACCTAAATATAGCTAAGAGATTTCAAATAACATAACACCTAAAAGAATGCTTTGAAACCCGCACTCCCTTTCCACCAACAAACCAACATTAATAGCAGACTTTTAGACGCGGCCTTAAGAGATTTCTAACCCTCAAGTAACCTCTTAACCCCTCAGGATTAAGTAAAGTTTACTCATTACCCATTTCCACTGAAATATTTAGGTCCCAGATGGCTTCAGGAGCTCCGGCTTCTCCTGGAACCCACTCGGGCAACACTAAGTAAACGATATTCAAAGTGAATTTCAATTGCAATTAGAGACCCCGAAGTAACAGAACGTTTTCGGCTTCCCCCAATCAACGTGAACAAACAACAAATGTGCATTATAGGCTTTCGGGGCTGGGCTACAAATTAAATTGATATGTGCTGATAATTTATTGATTACCACGATTAATCACCCAGCCAACGGGCCAAATGAAATTCCAAGAAATTCGCTGCGATAATTCGAAGTTAGCCCGAATGGTGGCGGTGAGTAAGATAGAGAGCCGAGCGAAATAAAGGCTGAGATGATATGAAACCCGTTTGAAATGGCCAGGTACGAAACTTGCTAGAAACACTCATATGAAAACCTAACGTCAGGTGAATCATCCATCCAACAGCCGTCACTCGAGCGGCTCCGTTCGGTTCTGTGCTCCGTTCTGTGTGCTAATAACCGGGCTTGTTTGGAGGAGTGGGTGCGACATTACTGCCAGTATCCAGTACCGGCGACACCGTAGCACCACCGAGCGGGGCTTAATAAAGTCTTAAGCCAAGGTATCGCAGCAGGGTAACCGCAAAACCAAGTGACGCCGAAACAGGTTAACAGTGCCAGAATTGTGGTTTGATTAGTGCATTGTAAGGCCAGTTACACAGGAGGAAAAAAGGGGTACTTATAAGAATTTTTGGGAGATATTAATAAGAGGTATTTCAGAGATATTTTGAAGATTACAAAAGGAAAGTTAAAACCTAATTTACAAAACTGTTTATTAAACTATGAGGTGTTTCAAGACGAAAATACTCGAGTAAAATGTAAATAATTGTATAATATAATATAATATAATATAATATATTATAATATAATATAAAATAATATATTATAATACAATATAATATAATATAATATAATATAATATAATACAGATTATAATTATATCTGTATAATTATAGTTAGTTAATCCCTAACGAACTAGTCATTAAAATAAATTGATTTATTAGATAATTGTTGGAAACCAGCTACGATTTTAATATTTAATGATTGCAATCAAGAAACCTATTTAAACGAGTCTTGAATTAAGTAGATAGAGAGTTCAGCTAATATTCTTCACTATAAAAAGAAATAAAGTTAAAGCATTTTTTGCTAACTCAAGTTCCTTTCTGCTGATTTAATTCCCATCAAATTTTAACTTTTTAAAATTCAAAACTCTATATTACACCCTAATTTCTCTCTGTGCTAAATAAAACCGAGTGCAACCACTTGGCTGGTCGGTTGCAGCCACAGTCGCGTCACTGTCATCCTCCTTCCACCACCTCCAGCCCGCGGAAAAGCCGCCCAAATGCGAGACCCCGCCGCCGATCCAATCCAAAGCAATCCAATCCAAATCCAAATCCATGGCACTAGCCTCAAAAGCCAGAGTGGTGAGCGCGTGTTTGTCTCTCGTTTGGGGCCGGACTTTGGATGGTGTGTGTTTGTGTTTTGTATTTTTTTATTTCGTATTTTATATTTCTTATTTTGTATTTATTCTTTAGTGAGATTCCCCCATAATTCTGGGCCGTTTTTCCACAGGGGCAGCCTAACCATTGGGTCCAAGTCGAAGCTGACGACGCTGAATTAAACCGAAACCGGTATGACGTGATGCCTGCCTTTATTTTCTTTACTCTTTACTTTTTTCTGTTTATTTTTTCTGTCTTTTTTTTCTGTTTTTTTCTGTCTTTTTTTAAATTTTTTTTTATAGTTCTTCTTGCTGGGAGTCTCTGACTTTGCATATTTGCGTTGTGTTTGTAAGTCAGAATTCAACACGTTCGATTTTTTCTACTTTTGCGTAGACAAACAGAAATTAGAAGAAAATAAAACCGAAATAAATAATCATAAAAAATGGGGTAATATTTATTGGTTTTTTAGTTTTGTGACACTTTTGTCTGTTGTCTATTTCGTTTTGTTTTAATTTTATTTTTTGAATAATTTGTCACTCTATTTTTATGGCATGTGGAAACTGGGCTTATTTGGGCAGCTGATTTTAAAGGAAATTTTGGGCATTCTTAAAAAGTGTTAGAAGACTTGTATTTATATTTATTGTATAAAGAGTATATTTTTTTTTGTAACTTAATGAACTTGACTTTGAAATGTACATATTAAAAGTATTTTATTTAAAACCAATATTAAATAAAAGGGGATTTCTTGAACTCTTTGTTTAATGTCAACGACATTTTATAATATTTAGATGGGGTGTTAAAACAAATATTAGATGATTTTAAGACTGATTTGTAACTAAGAGACACACATATTTCTTCTGGTATATTTTGTTAAAATTTAATAATTTTTATTTTTACCACAAATTGATACAAGTTACATGTTATTTGTTACAAGTACATTGCCAAGTTGTAAAATATGATATAAATTATTTGTCAAGGAATTAAATTTTGAATTTTTCGGTCACTTTAGACACCTTAAAAATATTATAAAAATATGAGCTAATAACTTAATTTTGAAAAAAGTGTTATTTCAACCAGTTTTATTTTCACCAACTAAAAAATTGTTTATATTTTTTAAATTTTTAACTGTCAACCTAATTTGTTCTCTTCAAAATTGAATATATTTACTAAATTTTGTGTAAATTTAAATGATTTTAAGCACTGCCAAGTCATAAATAATATTCTATAAGCTATAGAATAGTTTCTTAGTTTCTTATCTTAAGAATTTCATAAAAAATATCAGCTTCTAAAGTAATCTAGAAAACATTTTTTTTAAATTTAAAACCAACTAAAACTATATGATTTTTTTAAACAAATTTTTTTTACTTTACTTTATGTGCTCTCATAAATTTAATTTATTGACTACATATATTTACAACTATAGGATTTCAGGTCAAGTCCTAATCAATGTTCTACAGCTTTTCATCCTCAGTTTCTTTCTTTAAAAATATTATTAAAAACCTAATATTATTTGTAATGAATTTTATAAAAAGAAAATCAAAGACTGATTAGGCAAAAGGTGAATTTCTTTCGGCTGAGCATAAGTACAAACAGCGAACGCATTGACCGCATTTAGCATTGAACTATGCTCGGGAAAGGTTATCAATCGAACACAAAAATAAACAGTTCAGCATCAACTACGTAATTGCGAGGGGAACAACATAAATGTGATTTAAATGCAAATTCTGGGAATATGTACAGTCAGATAGAAACACAATCTCCACAATAGATCCCTCACCCAAGCTTGGTTCATTAATTAGGGCTTTGTTTGTGCCTTAGGGAATGCAGATGGTTGGGATATTACTAACAGGTTTTCGGGGCGTTTAAAATTTCATAGGGAATCCAGCTTAACACTCCATTAATTAATCAGGATTGGGGCTTTAACAGGAGCTCTCTCGCTGGCTATTCAAGCGCAGAAACAGCAGCAGCATCAGCCCCTGCTCCATTTTACCCCCAAAGAATGGAAATATGTACATATATTTTTCAAATTATGCACTTCAATTACAAGGGAAATATTTTCCCACCAGCTGTTCCAACAAGCAGGGGCTGCAAAAATCCAGGCATCTGACGTAGCCAGAAATGCCACTTTTGGCCGGGTTGTGTGCCTGCCCAAGGATCTCCCAGGACCCCCTTCCATCGCGGAGCAATCGAGAGATACACGGACGAATTCCGGCACGTCCTTAGGCAACAAAAACAAAAATTGTATTAGGTTATCCTTGCCACACTCACACAAACACCCACCCGTTGTGGGCCACAAATGGGTGGGAGCGTGGCGGGGCTGAAGTGGAAGGCAAATGGCCTTTCACGGTCGTTGCCGTCACTCACTCACACATTTTGTTGGTGTTCTTGTTGCTGAACTGCTTTCAGCCCCAGCAACAACCTCGGTACAGAGCGGGAAAAATTGCATGCATATATTTAAACAATTTGTAATTAATTATGTGATTTTCCACGAATTAATTAGCCAATGGAAAGCAGTTGCTAGCCTACTAAACAATGTTTAATGGATAAGTTAAGGTATTAATATAATATAATTAATTGTAAATGTTTTCTATTCATTTTTAGCTTGGTTATTTATTATTATTTTTTATTTTTTTATTTTTGTACAAATTAATATTTTATTATTTTAATGTAATTACTTGAAGGATAAACTTTAACGTTTTTATTTTAAAGTAAAAAATTCAACATATTTAAATACTTTTTGTTAATTAAAATGGAGAATTTACCACATCGTTTAATAAAAATTATTCAAAATTATTGTCAATTTATTAAGTATTATTAAAATGTTTTATCTGGAAGAGGGTTTATTCTAATTCTATAATTAAAATACATAAAAATCATTAATTTAATGTTCAAATAAATAAAACAAAATAATAATAAAGTCCTTTTAGCAAAATTATATCATAAGTCTATATTAGAGGTCTAGTTATAATACTTTCCTCTTGCTTAGTAGTGATGTTTTATTAAAAATTATAAAATCAATAATAATACTTAATACTTAGTTGTAACTACAATTATATTTTTTTATAACTTTTCTCCCTGTGCCTCACTTTGGCCACAGCCAACAAGGCTCGCTACCCGTGACACATCGGGCTCGCTGTTAAGGGGGCCAAGCTCACGTTTCCTTGTCACACCCCCCACATTTTCCGACCTTTCCCTCTTTCCCTCTCTTGGGCTTCTCTGCTCGCTCTATCTCCCTCGGTGCTTGTCTACTCATTTGTGTTAAACTTATCGCTACCCAGCAGTTTTCCAAGGAAATGGGATTGGATCTGATGGGGGAGAGGTTAATTAATAAGCTGAGAGAGATGGATTAAAGGGTCTAATGCTAATTTTAAGGATTGAAAAAATAAATGCATTTAATTTAATTTAATTTAGTTTTTTTATAGAAATTAAACCTAACCTAACCCAATTTAGAAATAGATATACGGGGGTTCTACAGAAATGACTAGGTTTTTTAAAAACCCTGAGAAAAGAAGTTTACACCGAGTTCCTTAGCTTTAAAATTGTATTTCATACTTTTAGATAATTTTTTAAGGGGCTTAAAAACCCTTATGAGTTTTTTGAGTATCTTATATAATTAAGATATTTTATTGCTAATAAAAAAGAATCTTAAATACTTTTTAAGAATCGAAAAATAATGTTTAAATCTAATTCTCTTCAAGTGATTTTAGTTTCAAGTTCTTCATATATTTATTAATTTTTAATTACTCGTATTCCTATCTAAAAGTGCCCTATAATATCTTAAATACATAAACAAATATTACCAAGACTTGACTAAATTCATTTTTATAAAAAAATGGGTATCCCCTAGTCTCTTTTTAGCCGGGAATTCCCCGAGTGGGTGGCTAGGATTGACTTGGTTTAATGTTCGCCTTTCTGTGGCAACTAACTGACGACCGACGGCCGACGGCCGACGACTCGACAACGTCATCTCCCCCCTATTTTCCGCCACCCCCAAGCCCTGGGGTTTCCCCCTTCTCCTCCCCTCTCTGGCAAACGTGGTCTTCGTTCAATGTTCGTTTTATTATGGTTGAGTGCTGCCTCTGCCGGCGTCGCTGCTCGCAGCTGCCCCACAAAAAAAAAAAAGAGAAAAAGCAAAAAAATACAATGTGCGCCCGCAAAAGCAAATAAAACTTTATCATTTGGGGAAGCCCTGCGCTTTCATAGACTTGCCTTGAGTGTGTGGGTGTAAGGGGATGTGAGTGTGTGTGTGTGTGCGTATTTTTGTTTGTGTGATGAAGAGGTTTGGCCACACACACACACATACACCTATGACTCGTGTACTTTCGCCTTGTTTTTCCGTTTTTTGCCCTCTGCCAACTTGTTCCTTAATTTCTTGTTTTTTTATTATTATTTTTCCTGCATTGTTATTGCCTTTATATACACACACACAGACATACATACATATAAACCCATTTCTCACAGTGTGCGGCAGGTCCTTTTCGCTACAGGTATGGGGTTTTATTTTGGCTTAAACTCATAGGTAAAGTTTCGGGGCCTGGATTTCGTTTTACGTTTCGTTTCGTTTCGTTTATTTATTTTCCTTTTATTTCCGCCGCTTTCCCCATTTTCCGCCGTGACCTTTTTAGTGCGGGGGAAACGCTGGCGGAAGAGAGAATTTTCTGGGCGTGGCTGGCCCAAAAAAAAACAACAAAAAATACAAGGAAAAACAGTTGCCTAAAAGGCTGGAGTGGAGTGTTTGTTTATGGCTATGATAGGAACAACAAAAAAGGGACACTGTACGGCTAAAAGGACCAAACGGTGACTAAAGGACTTGCATTCGCTTGGAAATTGTTGCGTGCCTTCTGGCTGATTTTAATACAATAAATAAATAAGCTTAGCCAAGGTTAGTTAATGGCTAATGTCAGGAGTATCTTTTGTTGAGTGAGTCGAAAAGGATTTATAGTTAAATGAGGTTGAGGATTAAAAAAGGAAGTATTTGGGAGTCGAAAATGATTTATTTTTAAATGAGGTTGAGGATTAAATAAGGAAGTATTTGTGGAGGAATATCAACTTTTTAAGAAACAAAACCATATTTACAGTGAATAATATAAACTTTCTTGTGTATTTATGAATTATTAAAAATCTATTTATATATTTCTTATTCCAAGGGTTCAAAGGATTTGTCAAAATACTCAAAGTATGAAAAGGAAACTGTTTAAAAAAGTTGTAAACCCCTAAACAAAATTCAGATCTGTAATATATATGTACATACAAAACAATTTTTAATTTTCTCCAAAAGTTAATTCGTTTTAAAAACACCCAAAGATGTCCTACCTCAAAAATTTAAATATATCCTTCAAATAAATAATTTTCTAACCCCTACCTTAAAGCAGAACCCTCTCAAGCTCTAATTTAAATCCAACTTAAAGAAAATCCTGATTCGAAAACGGAATCAGAGCAATCAAGAAATGGAATCGGGCTCCATTATGGCCACACCTAGACCTACATAAGCAGCTACCTAGCACTTAAGGACACCGTTCTCCCAACTCCGAAATCCCCACCCGACCGGAATGGAAAACCACCCCATCGGAAGGGCAAAAACTACGCAAACTAAAAGGCTGGCTTTTTTTTTTTCTCTCATCCGAAATGGAAATGGAATGCCAGCAAAGGCAAAAGTTGCCAAAGGGAAACCGAAACAAAGGTAGCGATGGAATGAAAATACTCGCACAGAGAAATAAAAGTGCGGGAAAATGCCAGAGTCGCAGAGAGAGCTGCAGGGGGAAAAGGGGTGGCCCTGGGTGGGATTTCCTCTGCTCGAAACTCCCTCCCCCCTGCCATAAATTATCCACAGCACAATGGCCCAGAGCCAAGGCAAAGTCAAAGCGAAACAGAGAGTCGAGTCGCCCCGAGAACCCCCCGAGAACGGAGTCTATTTTAATTTTGACGTTGTTAGTGACGAAGGCGAAGAGAGATTACAGCCAAGTCACTGGCAACGCAAAGACAAAGACCAACTCAAAGCCAAAAGACAAAGCCAAAGCCAGCTTAAGTGTTTCTCGCAACTTCCAACTCCCCCACTCTGAGGGGCAAAGCCCCGGACCCTCGAACCCCCAGCAAGACCCATCGGCAACTTGGAGTTAAGGCGTAGCCAAGTGAGACGCGAGCTCTTTGAACATGTTGCGCCTGATACAGTGGAAGCTCTATAAGTTGGGTTACGTTTTGATTAAAAAATGGGGGAACAGTGAAGATTATTTACAGGTTTCTTAGGGGGAGATATATCTTCCCATCTGAAAAATTCTTTAGTTATAATAATATAAGAACAGTCCATAAGCAAAGCTCTAATTAATTAATTTCCTTATTCTTTATTAAATACACATTAAATCCTATTAGACTTTACTGTATCTCTTCTGACAGCAAAATACTTGGCATATATCAAAAGCCCAGGCAGCGCACTTGTATCTCATTTGGCAAAAGTATCTGAACTGAGGCGGCGGAGGCTAAAAGGGAATGACATCGTGTGGGCATTAAGGCATGAGAACGCCCCATGCAACAAAGTATCTCTGCCTTTTTAATAGGTTCAAACTGTAGCATGAGTAACAGCCAAAGCAGATGCACAGAGAAAAAATGGGATATAGAGACATAATTATAATTTAATTAGTAATACATTTAGATCTATAATATTTTATGTACATGCAAATTAAGAAGTAGTAAAGATTTCATAAGTTTTTGACAGAAGAATCTTTCGTTTAAAGAAAAATCCATTTTTGAAGCTTATATTGGTTTTTTGTTTACTAATTTGGATCTGCAAATAAAATCTTTCGTTGGAAAAAAAAATGTTTAAAATACATAGTAATATAACTATACAAAGTAACATAGTTTATGTTATATTAAAATATAAATTATAACTGACATTTACCCCATAATTGGACCTGAAGATACAAGCAAATACTCCTTAAAATGTATTAATTTTCTTCCACTAGTCAACTTTTTTTTCAATAGAAAGCAAAATCTACCTCTTTAAATTCAAATTTGATTATATTAATATATTAATTTAATAAGAATACATTAATACATTTACTTATAATAATAAATTAAATTTAAATCTATTATAGTTTATATTTATAAATGATAAAATATTAAATCTTTTTCTTCTTTTCTTTTTTTTTCTTTTCTTCTTTTGTTTTTGACTAAATTGAAGCAAGTAAGAAGTTTTCTATTTGAAATAAAGCATCCAAAAACTTGGTAAGTTAACCATAATTAATGAACTGTTCTTTTAGGCCTCAAAAGGACCTGAAGATAAAAGAAAATGCTCCTTAAAATTGATTAATTTTCTTAAAATTTATAAATTTCCTTCCCCCACTCTCCTTTTTTTTTATTAAAAACCAAAATCTACCTCTTCAGGCCCCCATTTGCTTGCCGTGCAGGCAACTTGTCTAACAGGCCGCTTGTGACGCAAAGTATCTTTGACTGTGGACGCCCAGTATCTGTATCTGTGTGAGCTGCCTGTTGCGAGCGTGTCTCTGTGTGCGCCGCTGAGTGGGTGAGCACAGAGCCAGGCCGCTCGGCAAAAGTTCATGACGCTGGCTGAGCTTGATTTTCAGGCCATTACAAGGGGGCGACTCCGACTGGCTGGCAAACAAGCTGCCTTGTTTGTGTCTGTTTTCCCTGTTTTCTGTGTTTTTCTGCTTTCTGTTTTCCGTTTCTCTGTGCCTCTTTGCCTCTTTGCCTCTTTTTTATACCCATTTCGTTTTTGTTTTGTTTGCCTTGTCGGTCTCAAAGCGTGCGCGTGTGTGTGTCAGTTTGTTTGTTTGCCTTTTGTGTGCGCTGGGGGATTACGTAAGGGAATCCCCAACATTTTGCAGCGCGCGCGCCAACGCAACGCAGCTGAGAAAGGAAATGAAATGATAAGGGGGGAGGGGAGGGAGGCCCCAGCTGTGGAAAGTAAGAAAGAAAGGGGGGAAATGATGGTTCGAGGGGGCGTTGCAACGAAAAGTGACTACTGACGCTGTGCTTGCCTCATGTTTTATGCATTCTTTCTCGCAAATAATAATAATGCAGAAAATGTATCTTATAGATACAGTCAAAGCAAGGGTTCGGCTCGGCATTTTTTGTGGAATTACACTTTGCCCTCTCTCTCTCTCTTGCTCTGTGACTCACGGAAAAGTCTCTATCCCGGCACTTGGCGGGCTTCTCTGTCACAAATTGATACCAAGTAGTTGGGGACACTTTGTGAGTCCTGCCATATGGAAGGCCAGGCTGTTGGAATCGAAGAAAAGTTGAGTACTTTTGTACAGCATTCCTACGTCCTTGAGCTGGAGAACGGGCAATTCTGGGAAGGTCGAAATGTGCATTTGATGTTCCTTTAAAGTTTGTTAGGGAAATCTTTTTGAAAAGTTCATATTTTCTTGGTTGTTGAGTAGCCAAGGGGAGTAGATAGTGGAAATAACTTAACAAAGGCTAAGCATCCTTCACCTGGCGAAGAAGATTCCAGGTACCCCAAGTTCTAGTTACAAAACTTATTCGCAAAACTAAAATAAATGTATCTTCACTTCTTGGGACTCAAAAATACATTTTAAAGGGAATTTAGTATTTTGCCAGCTGGCATAACCTTTCTTCATGATTCGTATGTTAAACTTGCATGTTTTCTTTCAACAAACTAAGTAAATATGGAAACTTTGCTTATTCAAATTCCATAAAATATTGCTTCTAGTAAAACAAGGTGCATAAAATGGAATATTTCAAACGAAAAATTACCTTAAGAATAGAAAAAACTGGGAGATAAAACATGAATAAAGAAACTCCTGCCCATGTAGGCTCTTCTGGGAAACCTGGCCTTGCCTGGCGAATTTCTCCGAAAAGCTGAGATTCCCTCGAAATTCTTAGAACTTGTTTGGCTTTTTAAGAGTCGAAACATTGATTTTGGCTAAAAGGGAATAATGTACTCACTGCCTCGACCGCTGCCCTTGCGACGCGCCATTTTCCTGCGTGTGTCCTGTGTCCCTTGTTGCGCTTTTCCTTGGCCTGTCTTATTTTTCTTTACATGGAAGGACAACTGGTGGAAATTAGGTTCCTTGCGCTTGACTGATGTATATTTAATAAGTGTCGCCCAGAGATGGGCCGCCCACTTTCGTCACTAAGCGTGTGTGGGGGGGGGTGTATGGCACAACGTCGTTGTAAACGTCCTTGACGCACACAATGACGAATGTCCTTGTTGCTGGCGCTGCTGTCTCTCGCTCGGCTCGCTTGTGTGTGTGTGTGCTGGTGAGAGTTTGGCCTGGTTCCCACTAGACAAATAGCAGAGCCATGTCCAAGTCCTGGGGTCCTGCTGGTATTATCCTGATATGCCGCTAGCCCTGGGACCTGGTGGAGATTGCAGCCCGCTTGCTGGCATTGCTGCTGTCCCTCTCTCTCTCTCTAACTCTATCTAACGCCGTCCGATTCTCGGCGATACTGAGTCAGTTATCCTTTTGGTGTGTTCCTGTTCCCTTGTTTCCTTGTAAATAGTGCTAGTGTCGTTGTGGTGTAAATCTATATTCCTCTGGGTTTTTAGCGTTTTTATATGTATTGTAAATAAACTAGGAAATATTTATTGGTTTTGTGTTTGCGTTTTGATATGCCGTTTTCGGTTTAAGTTTTGTTTTCTTGGCTTGATTTTGTTTTATTTTTGTTAATTTAAATTATTTTCGCTAGAGTCCAACGTGTACCGTTCACCGTGCGTATACGCAATATCGAAGCATGTGCGTATACGCAATATTGAAACTAATTCGCGCGCCCGCAAAATTCTTTCAAAACAACAAAACGAACAGTTCAACGTGCTATTGAATATTCCTTATCAATTATGTGCCTGCATCATTACTCTCCCATTTTTCCTCATTTCAAATATGCTCTGAATATGGGCCGTGTGCGAAAATCTATTAATAAGTCGGAATGACAGCTGTATTCGCCATGCGTTTGCGTTTGCGTTACGTTTGCCTTACGTTGCCTTTGCGCTGCGATTTGCTTTCTGTGTTTCTTTTTTCCTTGCGTTGCTGTGTGTTTTTTGCGCATTTACCGAAGAGTGCGAGAAGTGCGCGAAAACGAGAGGCGTGCGTCGACGTCGGCGTTCACGGACAAACAGAAACAGAAACCGAAACACCGAATCACTGGCAAGAGAATCTCGTTCGTGGTACGAATTTCCCGCCTTGCCGTTCCGTCGTCGTGTTGAAACAAGTTTCTCAGCTACTCATTACTTGTCCACGGTGCTACAGTGGGGTTAGTTGTGCTTTTAGGGTGCATAATTAAACACTTAAATCGGTAAGATTAGTATGGTTAGAATATCCATATGAAATACAACAAGAAAAAAAGCTACCTTCGGCACGCCGAAGTTTGTATACGCTTGCAGCTTACAATTGGATCATTATGAATTAATAAAATTTTATCAAATGACAAGAAAATCTAACAGTTATTATATACAACATTTATATACAAACTCTAAAAATTTACGTATACCTAATATTTACGTATACGTAATATTTCCTATGCCAGCTATATTATAAAGTAGTCCGATTTCGATCAAATTACATCCGAAATTCTAGAATAATATAAAATGGCCATGTCTTAAATTATATGAAAATATGATGAAAATTGGCCAAGTTATAATTTTGTTTCTAAAAATTTGCCGATCGTTTCTATGGCAGCTATATAATATAGTCGTCCGATTCGGCTCGTTCTGACTTATATAGTAGTGAGAGCATATAGGGGGACTAGTTTGCGTAAAATTGGACATGGCTAGATCGACTCGGCTGTTGATGCTGATCAAGAATATATGTATATACCTTATAGGACCGAAAATGTCTCCTTCACTGCGTTGCAAACTTCTGACTAAAATTATAATACCCTGCAAGGGTATATAAATAAAAAATTATATGCATCCAAACAGTTAATTAAGATTTTTTATTTTTCATCTTTGAACATTTTTAATAACAGTAGTATAATTAAAATATGTCTATCAGGCATGAAATCTTTGACTTTTTAAGTCCACTTTTTTTTAAACAGCCCATAGTGCAGGGGAGCTTTGCTCTCTACTCGCCTATTTGGCGCCCTCTCTGGCCCAGTGAAGCAAAAGAGAGGTCCGCTCTCCCGGCTAACAGAAATTTCTGTTGGGATGACTAGCGTGCTCTTCCTAACAGAACTGCCAATAGGAATTCCCCTGCTATTTGTTTAATTGGGAGTCCCAAAGTAAGAGGTCTTTAGGTTAAATAAGGCACTGCTATTATATTAAATAAATATGGTTTTGACTTCTACTCTATTTGAGAAATAGTATTTATTGGAATATAAATTGAGTGCTAGCAGTCCTAAATATAACGATTTCTCTTATTAAAACGCAATGTCCTACCTGTAGGACAAGCTATTAAATCCAAAATGGGTTTCTTTTATTTCCTTTATTCCTTTAGTTATTTAGGCTTATTTCTTCAATTATATTAATTGTTTATAAAGTCACTTGTGTTTAATACATTTTTCAATTTTCTTGAAAAGGAAATGCAGAATCGAACACTTTTTGTTGAGGAAGCTCTAATCCAAGGGTGATCCTTATCTTAAAATCCTTGATTAAGGACTCATATTAATATAACAGCAGTTAGCAGTTAAAGAGCAACAGGCTTTTAACAACAGCCCAATAGTAGTTTCCCTTAAACGACTTCTCTTTCTGTGTAGCAATAAACGCTTTCAATCAGCTGTGCTTTCAATTTCAATCTGTGTTCTATGCGTTCAACTTGTCTGTGTTTACCTTTTTTTTTGTTGATTTGTTCAACCTAAAAGAGATTGCGAGATTCTCTTTTAAAAAGAGTTCCTCGGCTTATCAGTGTGCCACAGAATATATGTATGTTCATATATCGCTTGTGTGTTAGAGTTAATACCTATACTGCTTAATGACAGCGGCTTTAAGCCTTCTGCTTACTTGGTCTTCCTCTAAAGCCAAGCTGTTTTATCTGCTTTTTTATCATTTAATTTGAGCAATCAGCTTTTTATTCATTATCCCAGTTGATAACATGAGCGCAATTAAGCGGGCAGCCTGGAAGTAGGCAGCAGTAAGTGGCTACGAATGTAGGTGAAATAGGTAAAATGTATAATTATGATGTAGATACAATGTAGAATTGGTGTTGAGATACATTTGAGTTATATTTAATTTTAAAGCTTTTCAAGGCATTATGTGTGTTTCTGGTATAACAAATATATAAAAAAGAGTGTAAAATATTAATCTAATAATAAAATAATCATTTGATGAATGTATGCAATAAAATGTTAATTAAATTATCTGCAAATTCAGGTTTATGTTAAAGAAAGTAAGTTTAAGAACATTTTTAGCCTTTATTAAGCTAGACATATTATTATTAATATATTTCTGTTTACCATAATCTTAATCAACTCTTGGTAAAATAATAAAATTATAAAGTTTATTAAAAGTATAAAATTAAATTTAAAAAATATTTGTATCTATTAATTTTTAATGTTTTCTATTTAAATAAGGTTTGGTTATCTTAGTATATAAGTCTAATAAATAATTGGTATGACACTTAGACCATCTAAAATTTTTAGTATATGAATTAAATATTTTAAAAGAAATTAATATATATACACATATTAAAAGGCTTAATCAAATATTAAGTTTCGTACCATATACTAAATTGATTAGGGCGCTCCAGAAATCACAATGATTTTTTAAAACTTTAGAAGAGGTCTGAAAGTGTACAATAAAAATTTTGTGGTTCCTAATTTAGTGTATTTTTTTGTTGTAGAGTAAGGAAATATAATACATTACTTTGATATTTTATCCTATATGTAAATTTGTTATATTTTATGATTTTATAAATTTATATCTTCATATTTGGGACATTTCTAGGGTTCTTAAAAATTCCAAAGATTTTTAGTAATTTAAGTATAGATGCTTTTTGCTTATTCCAAAACTAATTTGTAAATATTCTCATTTGCTAATTAATCAGTGTTAATGTCATGTAAATATAAAATAAAATAATAAGTTAAAATTTAAATTTAACGAATTTATCCTTTCATTTTATTTATAAATAAATAATTTGCTTAATGAACCCTGCAAATAATGCTTGAGTATATTGTCACAATTTTCATTCTTTTACTTAATTTAATCATTTATTCATCAATTTGCTTGCCATCTACTTGCAGACGCACTGGAAATAACCGGGGGTGATTAACCTTGGCTCGATAAATCGAAAGACAATGAGGCAGCGCCATTATTGTCTCCGAATCATTTGATACAGACACCGATCCCAGTCAAAGGCTGTTCGAATTGTGTGTAAATTGTGTCGAAGGAGGCTAAAATAATGCGGCGTCAAAGGAAATTAAATGCGGGGGAAGTTGTGGGTTTTGTGGGGGGAAAACTGGGTAAGCTCGGAAAACTGTGAGGCTGGGAGGCTGGGAAAATGCCAGAACATTGGAGTAGATGTCAAGTGGGTGAGGCTTTGACCTGACAGCTGTGAGGATTCTCAGTCGGCGTGACAAGTAAAAGGCGTGGCCTTGAGCCTCGTTCCCCCTCCCAAGCGTTATGCCCCCCCTTCAATTTAATTCCATATGAGCAGATGTACATACTGTCTGCTTCAACGACTTTCAATAAAATTGTGTGTGTTCTTTTTTGCCTTTTTTTTTGGATTTTTTCTGTAAAGAATTTTCACAAATCATTGATATTTATTAGCGCCGCACATGAGCTCACCCTAATCACATCGCTCATCCTTGGCTTCCGATCCACACACCCACTTTTCTTAAAGGTATATATATATATATATGTAGTAATATATACTATGTATATCCCGTCATCAATGAAGCTACTCAACGCAGCTGACTTTTGTTTACAATTTCTCGTTTTTCACAGCGCAGGCGTCGTTTGCCGGCTAGAAGGCCGCCTTCCAGTTCCAGTTTCGAACAGTAATTCGCACTGGAAGGCTGGAAAAAGAGGGGAAATTCGAAAAGCCAAACAGTTTGGCGCCAAATCATCAAAGCCTGCCGGAATTTCAACGGGCAGTCCGTCGTTCACCGAGCTCGCGTAAGGATCACACTGCGGATCGAAAAAGTGCGCCTGTAATAAGTGATTAATAATTTAAATAAAAAATATACAAAAATAAAAAAACAAGAAAAACTATTACCATTAAGAACTAAACAAAAAACTATCTAAGAATTTGTTTACTTAAGAAATTTCTACTTTAAAATTAAACCACTTTTGTGTTGTAAAATGTAAACAGAGGAAAACAAAATAGCAACGAAAATAAACGGCCAAAGTGAGTGCTAAAAATTATATGTTCAATTATCAGCAAATTTAAAAGTCATTAATATTCATTGACACAAAACAATAAACAGAGAAATTTTGAGTACAAAATTGCGCAGAATAAAGGAAATTCATACATACTTCTAAGGCATGTGATGGTTTATAGTTTCTATTGGTGATCAATCATAATTAAAAAAAAACCAATATAAATTTATTTTAATCAAATCAATTTATAAGCTATATGTTAATAATATTTCCCAGAAAATGTGTGCAATAAATACTTGTGTAAATATACGTTCTTATATTTACATAATTTAAGCTGGAAAATAAAACCCAGCAGTAAAGTATGCTTCCTGGAAACCATTCATTTTAATGAAATATTTATTTAGTGAAAGAAAAAACCAATTGTTTCCAGAAATCATTCACTTAATTTAACGACTTAAGTAATTATCATTAATAGCTATATTTGCTATGCGCCGCAAATTACATTTGAACAGGCCATAATGGCCTTCTTGGAATTGTTTTTCATAGGATTATGTTGGAGAAAAAAATGTAGAGAAAATAAATCCTGGCAAAAAGCATTTTTCCCCACAAGTCAGCCAGTTTTTTATTTACCTTCCACGTAAATAAAAATGAGCGAAAATAATGAGTGACTATTGTCACAACTAATTATGTCAATCCAAACCACAATTGGTGATGAACATAAATTTGACGATAAAAAATACATTTCCAGGAATTTTTCAGTTATTTTCCTGACATTTTTGTCCACATAAAAAACGAATAAGCAAATAGAAATGAGGAAATTTATTAATGTCCTTTCTGTGTTGCCATAACTAATTATGTCAAACCTGACTGTAATTGGCTTCTTTCGAATTTTTTCTTGTCTGCTTTTGGGTTGGCCAATGAAAAGGGTTCCGTTCAAGGACAAATTGCCTTGGTCGCATCTCGCCAATACAAATTTAATGACCCATAAATTAAGAAAAATAAAAGGAACAAAGTTTCACTTTGTGGTCTCGGCCAGGATAAAAAGTCCCTTTGCGTCGCAGTTAAAATGTGGTCCCCCTTTTGGTTGAGTGCGCAGTTTTTTTTATTCCTTTATTTAATAAAAATTTGAGGAAAATGTAAGAGTTCTTTGGGAGGTAAACAAATATGGGAAAATAAAACAAACGAGGCGGGTAAACATGCACAATAAACGATTCAACTACCATGTTCTCAGAGGCCTGAACAATGCTTACACAATTATGGTTTGAGGAATTAAAATATGATTACAGAATCCATTTGGATCATCAAAAATTTAAGTGGCGTAGGGGAAGCGGGTACAAGTCCTACAACAAAATGCGACGTTTTATTTTGACTTGGAAATCATACATAAATAAACTTCTGCGTCATTTTAGATGAATTTCTTAAAGTGATTTTGGGTTTCAACTTTAAAGATCTTGAAAAATCTGGAAACTCTTCTAAAAAAATATAGTACCAAAGAAATTGTTCGAGAAATGGATCAAGAAATTTGTAATTATATATAAACTTAAATTATATAAATTTTAATTTATTTAAATTTAAATATTTTTCATAAATTCTTATAATAATCTTCCAAAATAAACAAATAAATTAAGGTAAATAAATAAGTTTATTATAACGATATTTTTTGTTAATAAAGGTACACATTTTTGTGTTTATTTGCATATTTTAAATATAATAATTTAATAATAATTAAAAAGGAGATGTTTTAAAATATAAATAAGAGATGTTTAATATATATTTTGAATAAATAAATAAAACATGTTTATTAATATATTTTATGAAAATGAAAATGACATGTTTTCATATATATGAAATAAATGAAGACAAGTTTCTTTAAATGTAATGAATAAAAGTTGTACAAAGTCTTTAATAATAATTAAAACCTTAACTTAAGTTTCTTTAAGGTTCTTTCAAAAATGTAATTCAATTTGGGATTTTTAAGGATATTTCTAGTAAAAACAAAAGAGAAACTACATTCAAGTGTGTTACATATGAGTTCAAATGCAAGCGATTTAGTGATAAAAAGTTGTAACTTTTTAGACTCATATTTAATTAATATAAAATAAATAAAAAATAATTTTTAATAAATACTAAATATTTAAAATAATAGTAATAAATTAAATGAATACTTTTTAATAGCTGATTAACTAACTTTTAGAGAAGTCCACAGAAAAATAAATAAATAAATAATATAAAAGCCCAGGCTTTTAAAAGGCTAAAGCTGAAATGAGGCAAAAAACTTAAAAAGCAAAATTTAACAAACAAAATTTAACAAAGAAAACTTAACAAACAAAACATAACAATCAAAATTAAAACAAAAAAAAAAAACAACTTTACCCTATGCCTAATAAATTGTTTTTAGACCAATTTTTAGGGGCTTTAAAAACACAAGTGCTTGCTAGGACAACCTAGAACATATACTTTGCGGTATTGCCCATATTTCCTTCTACTTTTTTTACAAGTTCTCCATTTCTAACATACAGATCCAACCCAACTTAACACTACATATAGAGTAAAAAACATCAAAGTTCGTTGTCCTATTTGCCTGATAAGCTAAATATAAATGGAGGAAAACTATTTGCCAAGAGACTACTGATGCTATGCCACACATCCTCACCCTTTGCTCAATGTTCTGTATTTAATTGATCATATGCATAATTTATGGGTCTTGAAACTGCGCTGCCCCCTTTAGCTTATGTATATTTGACCACGAGCTGGTCCGAAAAGCAAGTCATGCGAACACACAATATCAATCTGCAGGCGGAAATCTGGCCACAATAGGAAATTGATGTCCCGACCACTGGCTGGCATTATTATCCAGAGTGCCAAGGAGCTGCAGGACCAAAAAACCCGTCCCACATGGATTACAATTCATGCGGCTCCTCGTAGAAGAAGACGTGTGAGCCTAAGTTGTATTAATGGCGGGGGCAACTCCGAGCTGCGGATGTTCCATTGTGGGCACATCAAAGCAACACGCTCCGGACATAAAAGAATAAATTAAACGTGGATGAAAAATTCCAGCCGGGCGGAGGGAGCCACCGAAAGTAATTCGGAAATAGAAAATGGGCATCTTTTCGCCTCACAATGGCGCCACGAGGCTGTGCTCCAGCTTGGGCTCCTCTCATATCGCAGACAGCATGAGGTGACATCTCCGCTGGGTGTTTTTTAATATGCCAGGACTTGCGGCACGGCATGAGGCATTTTAATAATAATACATTAAGTACCAGCCAGGAGTTGCACTGGGCACTGAACGACCTTCAGTTCATTATCTTAAATTACCAAGGGCAATGTCTAAATTAAATAAATAATGCTTGCATGCCGCCGGTACTTATGGCCCAAGTCCGGCCAAATGATGCTTGGCATGGGATCCATGGGATCCGTGGGATCCTTCCCCCCATATAAATCCTTATTTATGTGCCTTAAACTTTGGCCTTAAACATCAGACATCCAGGCATGGCTGGTATTTATGCCCGTCGCTGGCCCAAGTTAATTAGCCAAATCTCCCGGGACCTGGAGCTTCTGTCAACTTCATTGATTGGTTTCCGTCATCGGTTTCTGAGTAGGGCAAGGACCGCAGGACAAAATACAAAAAAAGGATTTGTCTCATTAGGCGGCTTCCTGCTGTGTCATTTCGGAAAACTACAGATGTGACAGCTGTGAGTAATCGGTTTTATGGTCTAGAAAAATGCAAAGAATAATTTTTCACGGAATTGTTTTTCTAACTAAATAAATGTAGCGTTTTTCCTGTTCTTGGAGTTGAGATTGAGCAAGTTTTGATTTGATTTATTTCACTCTTAATAACGCTTAGTTGGTTGAGCGTTTCTAAGGATTTTCTGAGAAAAGATTTGTGAGTGATTTATTGGGTAAAGGTTTTTATTTGATTTTTTTTTTAAATATTTTTTTTATCAAGCAAACCTTTCTCTATTAAAGTCCTAGTTTAAACAATACTTTAAAACAATTTACCAACACGATAAACCCTTGAGTACTATACATGGTTGCAAATATATCAGAGAATTTCTAAGAAATAATTGGAAAAATCCCCCCTTTAATCGGATTAAAGTGGAATTTGTTGGCTGGTAAATAACCCACTGACTACGTCCTAGTTACGTAGTATTTCAAATGAAGTGTAATCAATCCCCTTGTTGGTGCCATTACATCTGGACTAAGGACTCTTCCCAGAACGGGACCGTTGCCATACAAACGCTGCGTTCTGTGTAACTGCAAACTGATTAGTTAATTGAATCTTATGATATAGTTGCACTGACTGTTAATTTTAGCCAGAGTAATTTCACTTTTAAGTGGTCGCTGCGTGGGGGACACGACTACTTTTTTGCTGGTGTTGCCAAGTTATGGCAGTTAAATAAATAACTTGTTTCCGCTTCTGTGGAAGAATCAGCAGCATCTCCCCTCGGTCTCTCATCTTTGATACGGGGCGATGCCTTTCAACAAGCCGTTAAATGCAAAGAGTAAACAATAAACAATTCTCGAGGTTCTTGGCAGATGTCTGTGTAGACACGAACACCCAGCACACCCACACCCACCCGTCCGGAACACCCACTCGATGGCCCCTCCGGGGACCCAAAATAATGCCAACACTCAGGTTGGGGTGTACATATCGCCCGGCTGTCGGCTTTCGACTTTCGGCTTTCGTCTTCTCGGATTCTGCCCCACACGCGTGCCTCTTTTCATGCCGAAACCTGCACGCTCTCTGGCAAATTTCGAGGCTTCTTTGTAAATGCCTTAAGGTTGAACGTGAATTTATGGACATGAAGAAAGATTTGGCATTGTTGGCCAGCCAATTTACCTGGGTCAGGAATAAAAAACCAAGTAGCATACATATAAAAATTAATGTTCTTGGTGGGAATTTTGTAAATCGACAAAAGGATACCCTTTGTAAATATAAATCTAAGTAGAGAGAATTAATTGTAATAAATTTCCATTAAGTTTTTCTGTTCTTAAATAAATTTGTATTTATTTTAAAATAAACAGAAACATGTGTCTAAAAGTATGCTATGAGACAATGCTTTTAAATTCTCTGCATAGGTTTGAGAGTCTTTAAAGGTCATTTCAAGTCTTTAAAATAATGTATACCCATTGACAAGATGTTAGTTTTATGTAGTTAAAAATATATATCAAGAGAATTAATTGCAACAAATTGCAATTAAGCCAAAGCTTAAAATCATTTAGAAATGTGCCTAAAAAATTACAATGAGATAATGCTTTTATTTTTAAATTTTACGGATATTTTTGTGATTTAAATACTTGGGAACTATTAATACTTTTTGCCAAACAAAAAGTTACTTGATTTATGGTGTTATTAATAACGTATAATTAGTTGTTTAATTATTCAACATTGTAATTTGTGTGTCTAAAACTATGCTATGTTATATTGCTTTTGGGATTTAAAATTGTTGCATACTTTTGAGGTGATAACTTTAAAGGTGATTTTAATTTGTTGGAATATTTTATAGAAAACCTTTTCTTCTTTTTGAATATAATTTTGTATTCTTAGTTTGCTTTTTATACGCATAAGTATATATGTATTTCTGTTTAAATTAAAATAAGAATTTGCAAGTTCTTTAAAATTACTCCGGCTTATGCCTAAAACTATGCATTAAAATAAGAATGGTTATTTAAACTTGTAGCATAATTTTAGGATTTTAAAATACCGATTTAATATCTTTAAACTTTTACATATCTTAACTTTCGTATAGAATATTGTCTTAATACTTTAAATTTATCTTTAAAATAGATTTATTTTATATAAATTTGCCTATTTCTCCATGAAATTGCCTTCTTTGATTCATTTTCAGCTGCAAGGTTCTTTTTCAATGCCAATCGAAATCATTTGCAAGGTTAATGCAGATTTCCAGATAACCAAGATAAAGGCAGGAAATGTTTTACCATTAATTGAAGTGGCAAAGGGTTTCCCCCAGCACTTGTGCACAAATTAATTCGGTGAATTCGGTAATTGAAACCGCTGAACCCGATATTCCCTTTGATATCCCTTGGGGAATATTTAAACATAAAAGTGGTGTACTTTAGCACCCAATTTCCAGAGCAGCAATTTTATTTATTGTCCATTTTCGGATACTCTTCGTTTTTTTCCTTTTTTTTGCCAAAGGCGGCCCCTCCTGGAGGTGGCATTTGAACTTTGAATTGAGCCTGTTTGTTGTTCTTGGCATTTTCACCTTCTCCCACTCCCCCAACCTCCGTCTCTTACCAATTGTTGTTTTTTGCACCGGTGAATTTTTGGGTGTTTTATTGGTGCGTGCTGGCATTCATTAGCATTGAATGTCTAGCCGTCTGACGTTTGCATATAAATTGTCTAATGGGGCCAGCGGGCATTGATAATTGTATTTGATGTCGAGGGGACTTGGCAGGGGACGTGTTCAAATGGCCATTAAATTAAAAACGAGAGAAATAAGGGAGTTATAGTGGGAGCAATCAAGGAAAAAAACCAACGAGAGCCTTGCGGAAAGCTGGTCAAGTATTTGACCGCAAAAAGGACATTACCGAATGCCCATTACTCAGCACAAATAATAAATGATAAAAACTTGACTGCCATTCCGCCTCCGTCATTTTGCGGGCATTTCTCCCCAGAATCTCCCTGAATTTCCCTGTGAATTGACTTTTCAGCTTCGACCGACACTTCATGGCATTTCCATTCATTGGCAGAGCCCTCGAATTAGGGCCAATGCCATTTGTCCATTTCATTACGTATACGCAGTGTGAGCGCTAAAAGTTTTCGAAACCCAAATCACATTGAATGCCTGTCATCGTGGCATTACTCAAAACTCGTCCGAACAAAGAGGTTCACTTAGGTCAGACCGCCCCAGTCCGCCCCAGTCCGCTCCAGTCCGCTTTTCCGCCTTTCCATAATTTTCCATCATCCCTGAGTCCTCTCATAGTTTGCATCACTTCATTTGAGCCGAGCATTTGCCACTCTTTTTACGACCATGTTGCTGAATATGTTTCTGGTGGCATTAGGGGCGACGTGACGGAAATTTGGAATTTTTCAGCTAAAAGGATACAAAACGAGAGGAGCGAAAAGTGAAAATAAAAGGCGAGGGGAATTTTAAGTAGCAAAACGATACGTTTTTTACACCATGTGAACTTTGTAGTGTCTTTAAGACATCAGGATTTCGTGGGAGAAACTTATGCTAAAAACCTTTATGGACATTCATACTTTTTTGATGAACTCTTTAAAGAAATCTTTGAAAACGTTTTATTGGGAAAATCTTAAATTAAAAATCCATAAAGATACTTGACAAATGTTTAAGCTTGTTTCACTTTTATTTAAGAGTCTAAAATAGTTTATTAAGACTCAGAAATACATTTTATAAATCTTCTTTATCATAAAAATGGATTTTATTCCTCTATAAATTTAGATTACTTTTTTTCTTTTTTTCCACCGTGTGAATTTTTAAAAGACTTAAATAAATTGATTTTGTGGCAAAGTTTTTATATACTTATCTTAAGAAAAATAATCCTAGCAGACAATGTTCAACTTTACCATTAACATTGGCCTTCCACAAAAATTCTGAAAAATCATTTAAAACTTATTATTGTAAAAAATCTTACTGTGAAAATTTATAAAGGTATTTGACAAACTTTAAAGCAATTTGCATTGCTATTTAAGACTGTACAATTTTTTATTAAGCCGTAAAAAATAAAGTTTATACATTTTATTTAACCGAATAATGGATTTAATAGCTTGTTAAATGTAATATACTATTATATTTTAAGCGTAAGCTTTGCTTATATATTTATCTTTATAACTTAAGTTGATCAGCAATGTGGAGTTTTATAAATAGTAAATTGAGCCGTTAAAACAATAAATTTCAACAAAAATTAGTAAAAAAGAAATCTTTAAAAATCTTGTATTCTGCCAATTTTCAATTAAACATCATTAAAGATTGTGGAAATAATATTTAAGACTTAAAAAAATAATTTTTTAGGCAAGAGTAATACATTTATACCATTAAAGAATTCTTTTGCTTCATAAATGTAACTTATTATTTTACTTCAAAAAATACTTTAGCAATTTGTAGGAATTAAAATAAATATAATGTAACTATCTCAAGATATTATTCAAATACCTGATAAATTTTCCCTATTTTAATATTTTCATACAACTTAAGCCACGAAAATCCCAAAGGAAATACTCTCTCATAAACCTAACTTTTCTTAAAGCCCAAACAAAGCCTAAAATATGAAAAAAGAATTTTTCTCGAGAACTCCATAACTATTGACGACCAAAATGCAATATTTTTGGGAAACATTCCAAGAGCAAGTGATTTCTATGACAATCTGGAAAATAATTCTCTTCATGTAGTCGATGTATATTTAAAAAGTTTTCCTTTTGTTTCCCAAAGTTGTTGATTGCCAAACTTTGTGATAAAAACAAGGATATCTATTTCGGTTTTTTGTATGGTTTTTTTTTCAGCTTTTTCTCATTCGTTGTTAAGTGTGTTCCGGCCAAAGAGTCAGAATCGTTTGTCTGGCAGCTAACGAAGCTCGAAGGAAGAAGTCATGTCTGGCTGGGTTCCTGGGTCCTTTCATCCATTTTCGTGGGTTAAAGTCAATTTGATTTATGCCAGCGTGTAATGTGCACGTGCTGGTCCAAAAGGCCTCGACTCCAGGCCCAGGGAGCAATTCTAATTGAAAGGATCCATCGGGTTTGTTTTCAATGAAGATAAATTGCGTGAGTTAATGTGCGGAATTTGCACACTTTAAAGGCGGGAGGAGGGGAAGAGCTTGGCTGCGCTTTGTGGCAAGTCTAGGGAATTCCCCCTGGCTGCTGCATTCTTTCATTTATTTGTTTTTTTTTTTTTTTTGCAATTACTTAAGCAGCTGGGACTTGGCTATGATTTTCCTAAAGCTCAGCATACCTTGCACTAAGGGAAAAGTCTATCCTGTGAGTGAAACCTGTTTCCCTTGTGTTTAAATACGATAAGTTGGTTCCATTATCTAGACCTTATTTGGATTTTCAGCTGCTTATGACCCAGATGAAAACGAAAATAGGTTATTTTGACGGGCTCCTGATGGCAAAAATGCAATTGAACAGGCAGGACCTTCAAGAACAGGTATCCATTGCAGGCCACAAACAGGTAAGCTGTGGGATTTGGACGCAATTCAATGCCTTCTGTGTTGCTGTATCTGGCAGGGAAGTAAGCAAATCCGTTACTACACTGTTATTATTTTTGTATTATTAAAAATGAATGAAATGTTTAATAGAACATAAATATTTAATTATAAACTTTAAAAGGTTTAAACAAATTATTATGAATACCTTTGAATATATATTTTATATACATTCTTTCCATACATTTTGTATTAATTTTCTTGCCCCGGAACTATTTATTATTCTTTTAGAATGTAACCTTTATTTATTTAATATTCCTTAAAAATTCTCTTCATAGTTCTGTGTGTACTTCTTAATACCACAGACAAGCCCGGAACAAAGAAATAGCCAGGACAAGGAGCTCCTTGTTGCGTTGCTCCCTTCTCCATAACGACTAGAAGCTCTTCAACGGCTGCTGAAGGTGGCATTAAACTGGCTCACCTTTTTTTCTCCTCTGGCCTTTACGAGCCACGTTAACTTAATTTCAGTCAGCATTTTCTTGTATATGTATTTTTTTTAAAGCGGTTGGCAAATTTTTCATTGTCGCAATTATGCAGCTTCCTATTTCAGTTGAGTTTCCCCCCTTTATTTTCATTTTAGGTCCCGGGAACATTTGTTTTTAATTACAGGCCCAGCAGGGGCGGACACAATTTGCATGTCAACGTTATTCAAGATGGGTATCTGGACAGCTCTTTGTTGTTGCTAAACAAAAACCATTGACAGCTACTATTTGTCCTGCCCCCGGATAAATGTACATGTTTAGTTATGATGGAGTTGGGGCTCACACATGTCACAACTCCATGGGGAACTGACCTAACCTTTTTCATTAAATCCTGTGTTTATTCAATATCCCATTCCCTAGGTGGCTTCAAAGAGCTGTTGGCTTACAGAAAAAAGCCAATATGTAGCTGCATTCCTTTGCGGGGTCCTGATGCCAGATATGAGAAATCGAATATTTATAGAGAGGGTTAGGGATTTCCATAAGCCTTTGGTATTTAATTATTTTTGTGTGGGCATGAACCCTCTGAAATAGCATAAATCAAGGGTATTACGACTATATTGGGTAGCGTAGTGAATATATATATTTTTAAGCCAAACTTTTATTATAGAAGGTCTTAAATTTGCATTTAATCGTATAAAACATATATTTATATATTTTATTACAATATACAAGTTAGTGATAAATTAAGTATATTTTTAAGTCATTCAAGAATTAAAGACAATTTTATAAAGATAGTGTACAATTCATTCCACAGAGTTAATATTTTATTAACGGTATAAAATACTCCAGGTAGCGTATAAATATTATTTTAAAATGTTCGGTTCATTGTTAAAGGGTTTTTACTTGGATTTCTATATGCCTTAAACATATATTAGTATATATAAATACAATATTCCATTTGGTTTCAATCATAACAAATTTGTAAGGCATTCGAATCAAACAAGTTTGTTTTTAATAATTTTTTTTTATTTATATATCATCGTATTAATAATGTAATATTAATATAAAAGTTGTAAAAATATTATTTATATTTTTTGACTTTGATTGCTAATTGAATTCTAATACGATTTTTATATAACTAAAACATATATTTGTTAAGATAAATATAATTTTTTATGCAGTTTCAAATATATTTAGTTCTAAGACATTCAAGAAATAAACAAGTCTAAAAATATATATTTATAATGAATTCATTGAATATATTTTATTTATATAAAATTAGTAATTTATAAAAACGAAAATAGTAATACAATTAACATAGAAATATGTATTTCATATTTTCGTTTCATTGTAATAATTAATAATATTTTTTTAACCTGTAAAAATATTCTGCAAATATATCTTTAGCAGCCGTTATTTCAATTTTTGCTGCCATTTGAAACCATATCCGTTCCCTGCTGCATTTTAGTTTTTCAAAAGCATTTTATATTCAATGGCCCAACTTTAATTACTTCAGGAAAAACCCTGCTCAGTTTAATTACTATTTTGCCAGGGAATTTCTTTTCCAGGAAATCAGAGTGCCAAAGGCCAAGAGGACAAGTGCAAAAGTTTATATGTACTTTATCAAAGACGTTACCTGGCGTTGGCGTTGGGATGAATGATTTTCTTGTAAAGTTTGCGCAAAAGTCATTGTAACTCGACTCTAATTGTGTCTTGAGCAATTAATTAAGTGCAATACAAGTGCTGTTGCCGAAATGGACAATAAAGTGCTTAAGAGCAAAAGTTGCCACCGAGGCGATTTATTATATGCTGCAAGACCGCAAAGTTTCCCTTGAGCACGTGCCGCCACGAGTTTATATTTAAATTTTCCGTGTTGCTCCAAAATTCAAAAGTTTTTCCCCTTAGTTTGAATTTTGCTCTCATCGCGTGCGGTGGAAACTCGGTCCTGTTTGAAAATTTGAAGATATAAAACAAACAAATAGGCGAATGTGTGTATTCATAGATGATTCTATATATCTCTGGCTGATCGGCAGTGTGAATTCTTCGGGCATTTCAAGTGATTGAGGCTCTGGAAACGGCATGAAAAATAAATAAATGAATGAGGCAATTTGCATGTCAAACGAAAAATAAAACTACAAGTGTTAAATGGAAGCTGAAATTGTGAGATATGGTTTAATTTTATGTTTCCATTAATGGCTGAGTGGACCATACTATGGGGAATTTCGTTTTCCCTTTCGCTCGACTTAATTTCGAACAGAAATTCCGACGATTTTCGACGAGACACTGTAAACAAATGAATACACATTCTCTGCCAATTTACTTTATGGTCTTCAAACTTAAGAAAATTTATTTATGAGAGTCCCGGTTGCTTTTTATTCATGAATTTCATGGAAGGAATTTCTGTTCGAAATTCGCAAGCTATTAATACATGCATTAATATCTGCTCTTTGATAACATCTAGTTAGTTTTCGGGAATTCTGTTAAGCTTCACTGCTTTCATTTTTAGCAAATATGTAACTAGAAATTGAAGCGCTTTCAGGTGACTGAAAAAATGCCAACAAACTTTCAGGCAATTACTTTTTCCGGGAAGCAAAATTCGGTGTTTCCTTGATAAACAACAATATTTTGTTATCATTTTTAAAATCCCCAAAAAGAGAGGCCAATGTATTTTTTCCATGAATTGCATGGTCGTTGAACATTTTAAAAATATGCTAAAAATATTCAAAGGAGGATTTTGGGTTCTAAAGAAGCCGCAGCTGAAAGGGTGCACAGAGCATTTCGTATTTTCATTTTAATTTTCTTCTCAAACGTGGTCCAAGCCACATTTTCCATTGCATTAGCAAAATCTTTATTTATATACCGGTAGGGCATATGTAAGCCACGTTAAGGGCATGAGCTTGGCAGTCACCGGGATTATGCATTATAGCCGCAGAAGTGTGGCTGAACGAAATTCCGTGTTTAAAAAAAAATACTTGCAACAACTATTGCTATTTATTGTGGGACTTGCGAGAAAAAGCCAGCACTAAGCCTCAGAAAAAGCACACGAAGTGAACACTTGAACATGATGAAATGAAATAAAATTAACATCTCAAAGTGCTGAATGGCCCTGGCTGGGGATAATGATAGAGACTTTTCGCGGATTGTGTACAGAAAAGTTTGCAACTTTTAAAGGGCCAGGCACCGAGCTATTCCCTCCTCCCAGCAATCTGCATCGTTTGCATAATTTTCCATGGGAGCGGGAAAAGTAGGTGATGGGTTCACGGGATTTTACTCAAGTTCTAAGACGGTACGAACTGGAAATTAGTGAATCAAGGGTGGGCACTGCTACAAATTGAGTTGAAATATATTTTTGTAGATTTATACAAGAAGTTTATCTGCTGAATTTGTAGTCAATATTAAAGGGTTAGTCAGTTTTGTTGCTTTTTTTGTATATTTTGGATAAGTGTAATATAAATATTATATATTAATTATACCTTTAAAGTGTGTAAAATATATAAAAAGTAATATTTATATTTATATTAATTTTTTTATATATTTGAATATATCCTTTTTTTAAGAAGACAGAAAACAACTTTGATACATCGAAATTTAGTTATCGGAAATTGTAGTTTTATTTGCATATATCGATATGTAGCATATGACGTTTAACGTTTAATTACCGAAAAATTGTATTAATTCAATTTAGTTTCTGAATTCTTTACCGATTACATTTGTCCAATGTATTTATCGCAAATATGTTTTTTGAAATGTTATAATATCGGGTTGTATATCGACTTTTCTTAAAATATCTATAAGCAATCCATTTTATTTGCATTTATAGGCGAGTCACTATTTTTCCCGTTTTGTATTCAGTTTGCTTAACTGGTTTTACCACTTACACCTTATAAAAATATTTATGTTATCAAGATAAACAGATTTAGTATGGATTTACAATTTTCTTCGATAACATATACACTTTCGCGTGAGGTATTTCTTTAGTATTGATTTATCGAATTATTCTGTCATCCCTAGGGACGCCTTTGTTATATTCCGCGCTGTGAGAGCCCCGTAAAAGGGGTTTTACCACTTAAATTTTATGAAAATGGCCAAAGTTTGTGTCTCGTTGAGAAACGCAGCTCCTTTAAACTGATGTTTACTCGTTGCCTAGCTTGTTCTGGCGCTGTCCTGGCAAACAACAACACAACAACGACATTACACACACAATCTGCAGTTGGCTGCTGTTCAAGCAGATGAAATGTCACACACGATTACGCCCTGCATCTCTAATTGATATTTAATTTTCTGCATTTGCACTCTGGCTCGGATAACGAGAAGCCTTTGGAATTAAGCTCGGGGGTTTTCCTACACAAGGTCCCGAAATATAATGAGCAACATCCACTTGACACGCTGCACTTCCCCCAAACACTGCCGAGACAAAGAGGCAGTCAATTGACAAACTCAGCCAGCCGTGGGTTTATTATCCAACGAACGTTCTTAATTTGCATAAATTAAGGCGTAATAAGAGCTGGCAGCTGGATGAATTGGCAAAGACCATGCGAAACGAAAAGGAGAATGGGGCCAACTCGCACCCCATTGTGGCCCATTGGGTTCGTCTGACACGCAGTTGTTAATCCATTGAGTTGCCCTTTCATAAGCGCCCGGCTATGTATTTATTGCGTCTCTTGGTAAATACCTTCAACCTGATCATGACTTTACATAATCCAGGCCATTGTTGTTGCCCGCCTGACGGATTACAGGGCATCGAATCGATTATGGCTTCAAATAGATTATGACGTCCTTTCAAATATAAGTAGGCACTGGCTCACAAAGAAACCTCAAGCTTGGGGTTTCCTTAAAGTTTTGCCCAAGTAATATCCTCAAACAATTTTTCAGGCGGAAACTCGAATTAATTTAGTAAATAACTAAAGCTTAAAGTATTAAATACAAAGGAAGCGCAATTAACTGGCTTAAGTGGGTTATCCTGGCACAATAAACTTCAATCTGAAAATGCAGTGCAGCATCAAGAGCCATTAGCTTGAAGTACAGCAGCTAAACTGGTTGGATGACTTCCTGGATAGCTTTATTTTCACATTATTGCGCGGAAAAGCTCACGGTTTTTCTTCTTTTTCGCAGAAAACTGTGAAATTCATACACAAAGTTGAAGCCAGGAATTCCTGAAAGAATTCAGCCAAGGGTAACAAGGCACCAGGCAGCTTACATAAATCTGAATTGTGGCCAATCGTATTTTGCCTGTCAGTTGCAAAAACCAAAAAGTATCAAATCCCACGGGGTCGGGCGAGTTATGTGCGTTTGCTGATTAATCTGATTTCCTTTCCTGGAATTCCTTGTGCAATAAGTGCGTATTGTTTCGACAGGACACTCCTGGCCTAGGTGTATCTTTAAATATTTACAGGATCTCGCATTACGCAAGCATTTCTATCGGAAAAGCTCTTCCCCTGATTGCTGTCACATAGATTATGCGAAGCGTAAAGTAAATGGACGCTCCTAGTGGAAAATTTCCCGCTAAACCCGGTGACGCACTCTTGGAGAGACATATGCAGTTCATATAGATATCGGGATGATTAATTGGTGTCCAGCAGGGACGAACACGCTCTTTGACAGGTGTCGCCAGGATGTCGGCGTCCGCTGTTTTAGCCATTCTCCATAAAAGGGGGGCATCCTTTGATTTATGATTGCACATTTCGTGTTATGGCCGAAATAAAGGCAAAACACAGGGAAATACAAATGGAAAACGCAATAAAAAATCACCAAAAAGGGAAACGTTGGCCTTAAATTAAAGCTAGGCCAAACCGAAACCTACTCTTTAATATGGAAGTTTTCAGTTATAACCACAATTTAAGCCCAGCTTTGCATAGTATTTAAGTTTTAAAACCTTAGTTGACAAAGAGCAAAATGGTAAAATAACTAAATAATCCGCTTTATTATACATTAAAACTTTATATTTACATGTAATCCCTTTCCAGTTGCCCAAACAACACAAATTCTTTATTTAATATTTATTTCGACACCAAGAGCTCTGGTCTCTTGGTCAGCCTGGTGAAATATTAAATAATTCATTGGTTTTTTTTGGGGCAGTATTAAAAGCAGACCAATAAATCAACAAAAGGGAATTTTACAGTCAGCAAATAATGCAAATTTACTCACTTCCACTGAGGCTGCATCTGTGGGTCACAAGTCGTTGATTTAAAATGAGTTCTGGCATTAACAAATCTGTCCGGCCAGTCATCCAACTCGGGCCCCCCATGGAAATCTAATATTCAGCAAATAATGCATATGGAATTTAATAAAAATTCACTTACAGTTTCTTCACCCCGGCGCCAGTTGTGAATCGAGGGCGTCCTTGGATTATGCTAATAATCTCGGTCCGAGTTCAGGCAAGTTCAGTTGGGCTTTGGTTTCTTTCTCTGGGCCGAGAACATGTCGTCAGTGTAATTGCGATGATTGTTATTTGATTTTTCCTTTATTAGCCGGTCCTTTATAGTCGTTTGCTGGGACTGCTGTGGAACAAAGGTCTCATTGTCGAGTCCTCGGCATCAGTTTCGTTTATGGTTATAAGTTACTGGGCTCCGTGAGCCATCAATTTTGATGGTTAAGCCCACGCCAGCGCATCGATATCGGGCGATGCTCGAGTCGGCGGGGTCCTCAAGTGCCGGAAAAACTGTCACCCATCATCGGGGTTAATGTCGCGTGTCCGCAGCTCACGCATCTTTTGGTGTGCGAAAAACACCTCCCCCTTTGGGCCATATTACGGCCATCAATATACGCACATGTCAGGCACTCTGGTATATTGCTTACCTCAGGAGTTTCCGCAGGATTTTCGGCAACTTTTCCATTATGCTGAATGGAAACCAAAGTTGGGGAAAATGTTGGCCCTCCTCCATACACATATATGTATGCGTATCACCTGTTAATCTGCCAAAGGCTTTTACCTGGCATATTGCATATTATATGAAGGCTTTCGTGGTAACTTCAATGGCTTATGCATAAGGAGGATGCTAATCGTAATAATTTCAATGGCGCATAAAATTTGATGAATAAAATATAATTTAATAATTAGCTTTACAAGTATAAATATATATATTTTTAACCAATGAGAATGTGTAAACTTAATTAACTTTACCCAATATTTGTATGACTTGTAGCATAACAATTTTTCATAATTAGTAAAATCATGGATTTAACTCTTTGTCTCACAACACAAAAGCAGCTCTAATTAAAAGCTGTGAAAAATAATATTAATATTTTAAGGTTTGGTATTAATTTACAAATATTTCTATAAATACATTTTTTATATATAAATTAAAATAATAAAGCCGAGCAGTGGCATTTAGTTTCTCCCTTTGTTTTAATTAAGCTATTCATTCATTTAAGCTTTCTGCTAATTAGATCAACAAAAACACATACACTTCATTGAACTGTAAATAAAATATTTATTTGGTTGGCTGAGTCAAATATGAATCGAAACTGAAAAAATAAAAATAAACTCTTTTTGACGCCGCTGGGCCACTGCAATCATCAAAAAGATTTTTCATCACATTTGCCACCAACAAATTCAATTATTTTCATGTTGATTTAGTTTAATCTGTAATATAATTACATGCCCACGAAAACACTAATCAAATTAATGTGTTTTGTGGATATGGACACAGAAACCTGTTCCAAAACCAATCAAAGTCGCTGACTGATGAATGGTGGGCGCTGGTGGGAAAGGGCTGGTGGTAATGGATAGCCCAGCATATGGCTTCAATTTAAATATAAACACGTGTATCCTACAGCCACAAACCTAATGGCATGTTGTTTTTACACTAATGTTCATTATTAAGTGCTGAGGCGAGTGTGTTATTGTATAAGTTTGAGAAGGGGAAAGGACTAACTGGTTACCCATTGAAGAAAGGGTTATATTTTGTGGGAGACTCTTTGATCAAAGAACTTAAATGAATACCTGAAAGTATTTATCGTTACAAGTTTCTGATTTTCTGGAAAAAACATATATATCACATTACAAATATATCGCTAAATAAGTACATATCAAATATATCGACATAAATCGAAAATTAAAAAGTATAAAATAGGGTTGTATTTCGATAATATAGGAAAATATAATATCAAATATTGTCAATCTAGATATAACGAAATTTGAATCTTTGAATCATATCGAATTTAACCTTAAAATATCAAAATTATCGTTTTATCTAATTTTCAAACAAAGCTCAGCATTGGAGACTGAAACGTATCCAATAAATTTTATAGAATATCGATATTACCTTCCATTCTTATAGACTTATACCATTCTTTTAAACCTAAGACTAAATAATTTGTAAATAATTTAATTTGTATACTGGGTGTGCAAAATATAACTAAAAGCTTAGCTCATATATCGCTCTATAAGGACACTTTTATCCATCCATCGATATTTAAGGGATAAATCGATAATGCATAGTAAACTTGTTGCGATATGCATAAATATTTAATCATTAATCAAACTATTAATATATAACTCGACTAGTGGGTATTCTTTGGTCGCCTTTGCTTTGGAGAAATGGCTATCACTTGCTTTTATTAACTTGTCGGCTGAAACTGATATTTATCAGATTTCAACCAATTTTAATTCGTTTGTTTGTCTCCGTCTCTGTCTCCCCTGGTTTTTTAGCACGTTCTTGTGGCGCCAGTTATTTGCATAATTAAAGCCGCTCAGTAGATGGTGGGCGCGATAAGGAGTGACTCGGAATTCGGACGACGCACAGTAGCGCCTTTTCTCATTTTACGTTGCAAAAATCATAACTTTTGAACCAAATAAGATAATTAAAAAATTTAAACGGCATTCGACAGGTAATTGTTGTAAAATTTATATATGTACTGTATAATGTGCCACGCCCACAAATTCGCCTTTTTATAGGGTATCAAAGTGAAAAAATCAATTTTTTCCTATGAAAACGAATTTTTAAAAACAAAAGTTTGTTAATTTTTTTGCTTTATTTTTGTTTATTTGATCAAATAAAAATATTTTGAACCCTGAAAAAAAAAATTTTTTTTTTTTTGTTAATCGGTTGCGCCCTACAGTTGGTATATTTGTAGGTAAGCGCATACTTTTGTTTTGGTATTTTGGTATATTTTACCCTGAGTTGCTTCGGTTTTTTGCTTCGCAATGCCAGAGTCGCAGCTGGACGCAGCCGATCTAAACGGATTCTGATTAAGGAAAGATACACGCAATGTGTAGTCATAGTGTGGTTACCGGCTCTGGGCAGCTTCAGAAGTTATAGACTACTTTAGCCAGAAAAAGGTGAAAATAATGGACACCTGGCAGGTAGCGATTTTCCTGTACAAGCCCACACAAAACTACCCTTTTTTTTAATTTGGATAAGAGTTAATGAATATATCTGTCATTTAAAAAAAAAATCATAACGATTGATTATGTAGTTTTTGTGTAATATTACTTGAAAGTCGACTAATTTACCTATTTTTTGTTGTATGACGCATACACGGAAAACAATTTCGACTTTGAATGCTCATATCTTCCACAAAAAAAATCTGAAAATTTTTTCGGTTACAGATTCGGAATCCTTGGGAAATTCTCTGTCGAATTTGTATAGTTTAAATCGATTTTGCGATTATGAATATTCCTATTTTTGCAACTGCTTTTCTTCGAGAGGCGCTACTGTGCGACGGCGATGATGATGATGATGGCAGGTAAGTCACGGTCTATTTATAATGGTTTATTTTATAATGGGAACGGGGTTGGGAATGGGGCCAGGGGGTGACGGATGGCGGATGGCGGATGGCGGCATTTGCAATGCAAATCGAACCAAATCGATGTAGTTCGAAAGCGGCTAACAAATTTATGCGAGTGGCGCATGCTAGAAATCTTTCTCCGTCGCTCAGCCGATGGGTTCTGCCGGTTTTCTGCATTCCACGGGGAATTCCTGATCGAGATAGCCTTTGTTTTGGCCAAACAAAACAGCTGGCCCGTGGATGCGCCGGAGCCTAAGCTCTAAGCCAGTCGTAAAAGCGCTCGTAAAATCGTATTGGCTGGGACATAAACTTGCCAGTGGCGGACCACAAGGCACGCAAACTAATTAATTGCAAGAGTCTGCCCGTAAAGTTGGCAATTGGCAAAGCGGAACTACTAACTATGGACCAATTTGGAAGCAATTTACTTGTGTGGTTGCCTAGACTGCCATTATAGCCGGATGTTGTCACTGAGGCGACGACGCCCCGGAAGTTTCACTAGCAACACAAAGGATGGGAATGTCATTTTATTATAAAAGTTTTATTTTTTAAAAGCATTGTAATTCTCTTTTGAAGTGCTTCATATGTAAATTAAGCTGATGTCTCCTTTTTTTTTTTTTATTTAATTTCCACTTATAAGGGTTTGTTTTATTTATAAGGCACAAATTCAGTGATAAAGATGACTAATAGGTGCATTAAATTGTAAATAAATTATTAATAATTCGGAATTTAAATTAAATATGCTTCTTTTCTGTGTATATTCAAAGGAAGAGCTTATTGTATTTTATTGTTATTTAAACAAATCAATATTTCAACACAAAATTACCATAAAGATACCTAGTTATTTTGACAAATAAATAAACCAATTAATACAAATCAACAAATAACCTTAATATTTGTTTAAACAACTAAATAACTTTATGTTTAACTTTTCATTTGGCTAGAAGTTTGGAAAATGATTGAAATGATAAAGTTATAAATAAATTGAAATCTATTAAAGTCATTTATAATTTAGGAAACACCAAGTACAAGAACACCTTCACACTTTTAATAGAAATGAATAAGTAATACATAATTTTGTAGCTTTTAAAGTCCATAATAATTTAAAAAACATTATCAAAATGTATTATTTGAAATGAATAAATAATAAATAAATTTTCAGCTTTTAAAGTCTATAATAATTTAGAAAACAACATGAAAAGCTTAAATGAATTCCTATTATGCTCTTGTCATTTTGAAATGAATAAGTAATACATAAATTTTCCGCTCTTAAGGTCTTTAATATTTTAGGAAATACAAAGAAAGGACTTAAATAATTTCCATTTATGCTCTTTTCATAGCACACTTCTAATAGAAATGAATAATTAATAAAGAAATGTTTAGCTTTTAAAGTCTATAAAAATTTAAGAAACACCAAACACTTAAATAAATTCATTATATGCTCTTGTCATTTAGCTAGAATTCTACACTTCTCATAGAAATGAATTAGTGACAAATAAGTTTAAAAAAAATTAAAGAAAAAAAACACCATCAAGATTCCAATAAATTTCTTTTATGTTCTTATCATATATTTAAAAGTGTAGAAAATAATATAAATTAATAAGTATTAATTATATGTTTAGCTTTTAAAGTCTATAATAATTTAGAAAACACCAAGAAAGGCTTTAATAAATTCTCTTTATGCTCTTGTCATTTTGAAATGAATAAGTAATACATAAATTTTCAGCTCTAAAAGTCTTTTATAATTTCGAAAACACCAAGAAAGGCTTTAATAAATTCTCTTTATGCTCTTGTCATTTTGAAATGAATGAGTAATAAATAAATTTTCAGCTCTTAAAGTCTCTTGTAATTGAAGAAATACAATCAAGGTGTAGTAATAATTGAAATGAATAAGTAATAAAAAAATTTGCAGCTATTAAAGTCTAACAAAACGTAAAATCCCTTTTATGCTCTGACGTCTGTGTAAATGTCTGTGATATTCCGACACGTGTTGCAAATTTAAGAAAAGTTCCTGCACCCCCCAGGCCAGAGTTCATGAAAGTCCCAGAATATTCAGCAGGTTTCCATAAATGTTTCAGTAGTTCGTGCCGCATGTGTGTGGATCATAAAAAATAAGGGAGGGCGTAGGTATAGGTATCAAACGATGTACACTATATGGTATTTTATGGCCGGGGCTTCGCAATTTATTTCAGTTGGCTGCCTTTGGAGTGCTTTGTGCGAGCACAATTTGCATTTCCCCGTGCACTTATCTAGAATGCATTTATTGTACGGTTATATATGTAAGTATATATGCGATACCCGCTTTAACTGTGGCATTGACATTGACTTTAACCTCGCGGCGTAATCGTGATAACAATATTGCATCCTTCGAGTGCTCAAACAAGGCGCTGCCTGTTCCTAGACTCTAGAGCTCAGCAAGCACTTTAGATTTTTAGATGAGATTCTGGCGGAGACGATAACTTTGCCATATGCCCTGGCAATCCACTCACTATCAAATCGTCCTTGGTGGAAAATTGAGCAGAATGGCCGGGGGAAACTTTACCAGCAGTGTGTAAGTTATGGGACCAGGAAAAACTTTACGCCAAAAACGAGAAGGGCAGTTGCTTCTAGCCAAGTTATGAAGCCAGCCACCAGCTCTAGTTGAGCTCTGCATCTGTTGCCGGAATTTGTCAAACTTTTGTCAACTTCACAAAAGGGGAAATCCTCTTCCGGCCACAGAGACTCGGGAATGTTGATAGTGTCCAATGGAAAGGGATTTCTGCATAAATCCCATTTCCACTCATAAGTAAATATTTAGCAAACATACATAAAGGTGGAATTTATTGGTAAATATTTATGGTAATGAGCTTTTGGGATTTTTGATTTACTCTTAAAAGCATGGTTTCTGACCGAAACTATTTTGGTTTACGTTAAATATTTAGTGGGGATAATGAAATGAGAAAATAATGATGGAATAATGCGAGAATAATGCTCTTTGCTCTTTGCTCATTTGTGTGCCATTTCTGGTGGAAATTTAAGCCTTTTCACTGGAACTCTTCTGTTTTTGAATGAAGTGACGGGTGAAATTATTTTACCCCCAAACAATCCAATGCAGAGTTGAATAGTCATTTTGAATAAGTTGATTTTTCAGTTTATGTGTTGAATTAGCTGAGTTTTATGTGATCTGATAAAGCGTAGATACTAGTTTTTAATTATATTATGTTTGTTCACTTGCAGAAATACTTTTTATTGCTTTCTACATTCTATACAAATAAGGAAAACATAATTAACAAAATACTTACAGGCACAGGTTATTTATTCATTAAACAAATAAGTTTCAGAAATGTTGTTAACATATGTATTTATATTGAGTCAGCTCTTTGTGTGTACTTTTGGATTTTTATTTCGAAGGTGTCATTAAATTATTATTAGTAAAGAATTTAATGAGCTTGTGAATATAAATATGCAACTCAAATATAATAAAGTTTAGTCAGACTTTAGTGGGCAATTTTTTATTATCCTAACTGAAAATTTTCCTCATTTCCTTTACACAATTAATTAAATAGTAACTAATTCTGTTTATTAATAAATAGTTTGTGTTATAATTAGCCAGAATGTGTAAAGTATTTAATCTTAGTCTGTGTTTTGTATTTATTTTAAGATTCTTATTATGAAATTTAAATTATACAAAAAGTATCAGTAGAGAAAAAATTGATATTTATAGATAATAAATAACAGGATTTTGTGTGAATTTATATCTTTAATTTCATGTTGCTTAATGTAAATAATAAAATAACTTCAAGTAACTTATCACCGAACTTAATGAGCTAATGAATATATTTAAAACTGATGAAATGTAAGCTTTTTAAAATCACTGCCTCAAAAAGGAAATGTCAGAAACCAAAATATGGCTGGAAGCTCATGTGCTAATTAGAAGTTACCTTGGCAAGCAGCTCAGAGCGGTTTTGAGGTGTCATGTTGCTCCCCGCCATTGTTTGAGCTTTAATAAATGTTGGAATTTAGTGTGTTTTGTGGGTTAATTAAAAGACTTTTGCTTTGATTTAACTAAGGCTTTAAATTTATTTTGGGCATTTTGTTTAAGGTAGTCAGGTAGCTTGGCAAGGAGTTAAGTCTAAAAGTGGGCCACAAAGGTGTTCGGGTCGATCACGCGGGCCACCTCCCACGGGTGGACGACCGAGGGTCCTGGAATGCGGTTGTAGGCATCTGCAAAGGAAGGACGAGGACAGTTGACAGTTGGCAGTTGGCAGTTCACAGTTGCCAGGAACTGGGTCTCTAGTATCTGGGGCACACTCACCGATTATCTTTTGAATGGCGGTCTGGGCGTCCAGCAGCTGGGGCGGCGCGGGGGCGGCACTGACAAGGATCAGGACGACGGCGACGAAGGCGAAGGCGGCGGCAAGGAATTTCGACATATTCTGGCTTTGGCTTGAGGTTTCGCTTTGCTATTCTTGCGGTTGGCTTGGAGTCTAATTGATTCGGCCGGGACCGCAGCTATTTATACCCCCCGAAGCCGGGATGTGTGGAGGGGCCATCATCGGCATCGAGATACAAAGAGAGCCGGGATGAGCGGCTTCTTGTTCCGGAGCAGCTGTTTAGAAATTGGATTTCTTGTTTTGGTTTTCTGGTCGACACGGCATCTGTGTCTGCGCGATATTTAATCCGCGGAATGTCCGCACTCGAAGCGGGAAAACAAGTTTCGCAATAGAACAAACGAATCGCTTTGGGAATTCTCAGCCCAAAAACACATCGAAAGGAAAGCATAACAATGTAGAATAATTTGGGGAAAAAGTAGATGCAAATGTATAATCTTTTTAACTATTCATAATTTGAGTCTGATGTTGTCTTTTTGTCTGAATTTGGGCTAAAGAAATTCTGAATGCGGAATAAAATCAAACACAATAATCGAGAAGTATTTGTTATTTATGGGTTATATATTTAAAGATTTCATTTGTCTATACAGAACAGATTTTTTTATTAAACAAATTAAATATAAAACTTTAGCTGTAAATACTAATTGGATAATTTGAATAACTTATAACTTTGAGGCTATACTATTTAAGTTAGTTTAGTTTTGCAAGCTACTCTATCTATTATAATAAATAAAAAGTCAAATTATTCTTTTATTTCGATTGGGAATTATTTTTAATAGGATTTGCTTTAATTTAATTTGTGAGTTTCTTTAACATTTTCTTGTTTCTTTTTAGAACTTTAAGGTACATAATTTATTTATTATTTTCTTACTTAAATATTGATTATTTAAAACTCACTTTTTATTTATTTAGTTAATTTAATATTTTTATATATCTTATTTTTTCAAATTTAAGCTAAAGAACTGCTAAAATCTAAAAAAAAAAAAAAACACAAGAAAAAGAAAAAGTAATATATTTGTCATTTTTATTTGACAATAAAGATCCAAATTTTTAAACAAAATAAATATAAAAATTGTTATACTATTAATAGTCGTAAAATTAATATTGAATTTTTTATTTTGGCTATATTTTACTAGTGTCAACAATGTTTACTATGATTTTTGTATTGTTAATGTAAGTAAGTAACCTAATAGTTTTTTTTGTGTCAAATATTTCTCAAGTATACTTTGAAACCTATTATTTATTAAATAATTTATTTAATAAATAATTAAAATATTTTGTAAATAACCTTTAGCACTCTTAATATTGTAATTTATTTTTTCACTTAAACAGTGTAAACCAGTTTTATTATATGTGTTCTAAATATTCTAAAAATATAATTTTTTTATTTTATTAATTATCATTCTAATATTCGATCTTTTTTATGGACATTTAATTATATTATTTAATTTACCCTTTAATCTGAGTAACACAGTTCATACAAAACTTAAATTATAACTTGAAATATTTTTTAGAAAATATTTATTGGTGTTTGCAAATATATATTATTGACTATTTGTTTAATTCCCATTTAAATATTTCTAACAATGCAAACTTATTTTCCCAACTTAATTTACAATTTAAACAAACAAACTAGGTTTGTGTGAAAATAATTTCTTCTTGAATATTTTGTATTTTTCATTATCTTTATTCACCTTTTCAATTTCCCACTCAAATATTTACTTTCCCCTTTAAACTGGGTACCCCAACAGTCGAGACCAAAAAAAAAACCCTGTTTATTGAATTACAATCTGTTGTGTGTATGCTTTATTTTTTGAATATTTTTGCCATAACACAAACGCTTTGCATATGACAGTTCATTGTACGAATGTGGTGAAAAAATCTGTGTTTATATTTTGTTTTATTCTGTGATCTTCTTTTTATGTCGTTCTGCAGACGGTTTGGGCATTTCCAACTACCCCAAAAAATGTCGGCCAGATGAAAGAATATTTCGCTTGGTTATTTGTCGCCATTTGCCGATGGCTTTTGCTGTTGTTGCTGTTTGAGGCTGATTTATAAACAAACCTGTTCGCTTAATTTGCCGCTCCAAAAGAAAGTAAAATTTTGGTATTTCGTTCGTTTCATAAATTACGTCAACTTGGGAATTTCTTTTCTGGCGTGGCGGCAAATTAAGAAAAAATCGAAAATTGGTTGCAAAATATAATCGAAATTCTTAGGACCCCGTCGAGCCGAGCGCCGTCTGCGAAAAATTGATTGGAATTAGTATTTGCTGCGGAGGAGGCGCCGCAGCGTTTGTTGTGGCCGTGTTTTGTAATCAGTCTAAGACATGTAATGCTAATGCAAACACGTGCCCCACTGACAATCTTGTCAAAGGCCCCCGTACAGGAGTATACATTCAGATAAGTGCGTGTTGAGCTGAAGGCAAAATGTTGCCCGGAAAACGGAGGCCAGGCGGCTCCGTCCGACACATGGAAATTGTTGGTTGGAAATACGGAAATACCTATTTCTGCCGTGGAGGATAATGATGGTTGGAGTGGGTGGCTAATGAGGCACCCGTAAAGCCTCTTATCGCAACGTTTATTGGCCTGTCAGACCGGCAAATAATTGTGATCTATGGAGGCGAACGAGTGCGAGTTCATATTAATAACAATAACAACCCAGAGCCCCCTACTTAGAGCTATTCATATTGTTTTTTTTTCGTATTTGTGCATTCATACCTGGGGTCCGCGGAGTGGAAGGGTGTATGTAATTCTAAAAATTAAAACTTGGGTGATAAAGTATTTAATGTTTTGTTAGTTTATTCAACAGCATTGGTAGCTTATGTAAATGAAATATTTAAAGCAGGAAATTCCAAATCGATTTTAAGTGCAGCCCAAAAATATGCTACTAAATGTTTCACCAACAAGTGCAAATAACAATGGATACACGTCATATTTTATGCCATACTTCTGGGCGGTGATTCAATTTATTTAATATCGTTAGCTTTTCTGTTTAAGGCTGTAGAAAAAATATTGAACTATTGTATTATATTTCCTTACAAACAAATTCTTTTAAAGAAAACATTTCTTCTTCTATTATTCTTTTTAATTACTGTTCTGCTGCACTGCAGTAAAAGTTACAATTAAGCGAAAAAGACAGAGATTTGTGTACGATTTTTCCACACAATAGAGTCTAGTAAAAGATATATTCAACCCGCTCAAAAGTATGCAACTATCTATATGCACGAAGTAGAACTAAGTACTCAATGGTCGGCACCCCTTTTTTTGCGTAAATTTTTATCTCTAATTTGGGTCGTGTGCAAATCAGACACACATATGGATATATATTAGCTTTGGGTATTTAAAGCCCGACAAAGAACAAAACAAACGAGTGAAAATAGCTAAGCAACAGCTAAGCACAAAACCCCTGGGCCTTTTTAAATTATACGCTAATAAATTAGTATTTGTATTTCGTTGTTTTCTGCTTGCCCTCTCTGGGGATATGGCTAAGCCCAACGATGCCTCAAGTATACTCATGTCTGCGCTCTTTAATATTTTCCCTTTTATTTATTTTTCACAAGCAAAGAGCCCCCAGGCAGCTAACACGCTGCGTATGCGTAATGTGAGAAAGGAGCTTGTGAAAATGGCGAAGGAGGAGTATTTAAATTAAGTAACTTTAAAATATGTTATTAATACGAGTCTTTGGCATTTATGACAGCATCAAGACTTGATTAATGCCATCTAAATTACCGTAACAATTAGCATGCAGTGTGAGCTTCAGATTTCCCCAACAGTTTATCAAATCTCAAAAGAATGGACAATATCCTAGGGCTTTCCTTGCTCACATTTCATGTACACACAGTCAAAAATTGTCTGTCCCAAGATTAATGATGATGCGTAAGTAATTAAGCGATTTAGTACAGCGTAATTAATACGGCGTGAGGTCTCGGAGCTGCCAGAAAAATGTGTTCTATTTAATTATGTATATGTATTTTCCTTGTTTGATGTTGATTAATCGTAGAGAATTTCAAGCCATTTATATTAGCAGACGATGCACTTTCTTTTGCTGTACTTTCTCGCATTAAAGTAACTTGTTCGTTTTCCTAGTGAGTCCTGAATTTCAATAGAAATTTTAGCTTCTTTGTTTTCGTTGGGAAATATGAAGCTGTTATCAAAATTTTAAAGCGTTTTTTATGGCAGCCACACACATGAAAACATATTAAATACACGTGCCTATACGCGGCTGTAAATTAGATTTATCAACGTGTCAGGACGTGCTGTATTGATGGATATCCGACTCAGCTGGCAGGTGGAAATCATATTATTGGAAAGTTAATTTTCTGGTTACCGAAATACGTTGCGGCCACGAAAAAGTTTCCGGACTAATACCGACTTGCAAACTTTCCTGAGCCTCAGGACGCCCAGAGTACACGTAATTTGCATTAAGCAACTTAGAAATAATTCCAGAATTTCACGTGATTCTTAACCAAAAAAGCATAAGACAGAAAGTCCGTTCCTGGAAATACCTGGGCTTTAGCTTCTAAAAATCATAGCAAAATTTCTGGCTATCCACTTATCGATCCATGCGACTTAAGGACTTGTTTTGCCTTGAAATCTGTTAAGTTAAAGCATTTTTCTTGTCATGCCCAGCACGTGCGTAAATTTGCAAATAAAATCACTTTAATTCAGGCTACAGATATGTCAGTATTTGTCTGAACTTTTTGTTATCCAAGACCTGACAACAAGGCAAACCTTTTCAGTTCGTGTTGTGACTTGTCGGGTAAATAAACAAATAAGACAGTCGAATTTGCGAGTTTCGAAGAGTTTATACTCTACATTTTGGTGGATAAATCCCACAGAAGCTATGCTAAATTTGGTCAAGTTTCTAAGTTACTAAGTTAACAAGTTACTAAGAAATTAAGGCCATTAAACAAGTAAACAAAATTGAAAAGAAGCTTAAATATGTTTCAACTATATAAAAAAATACCAAGTAACTTATGAACAGAAAGGCTTAAGTCCAAAAACACTTAACAAGGGCATCCAAGTTGCTTGTGAGTTCAATTGCATCGCAAGCTCTCACTGATAGCAACAGCAACGACAGAAGCAAGTTCTCAGTTTCGGAAAATTCGAATTGCTAAAGCTGGAGGAAGGGTTCTCGACAAACTCATTCAATTATCTAAGGGAAAATGCCAAAGGCGTAAACGCCAGGGGGCGGAGAGGCCAGAGGCAACAGTTAAATGGTGCATTTATGGTATGCCCCCGCAACCGATATATCTATGATGCTGCCGGGGATTCACAAAGAGCAACACATAATCTCTCATACTTACCTTATTGTTAACGAACTAACATTTGTGGGCTAAGTCATTTATGCATTTGAATTTAAATGCTATTGCGTGTGTCGCATCTGCAACACATTCAATTATATTTAATAATCCCTGATGGTTCTGTAGAGTGCATATGTATGTTCACGTAATTAAGTTTTTACTTAAAGCCCTTACTCTGGGTCCTACCTGCGATTTTTTAATTGAAATGTGCCACTGACAGCTGTCAATAATGATTAAAAAGCATATTTTTTTGTAAAAGGAAACATGCCAGTGGCAATAATGTTTTTGCACATGAAACATGACAAACCTGTAAATAAATATATTATAAAGCGAAGAATTTTGTACCTAACATCAAAATGAAACACCTAAAAGTAACACCTAAAGGTAACACGAAAATAAATAAAATGATTTGAGTTGTTTAGTTGAAACTGAAATCTTTGATGAATGTAAATTAATTTAAATGCTATAGAATATAATATTTTTGATTTATTATTATTTGTATTATTATTTATTGTACATTTTGTAGTTTGCTTACTAGGACTAGGGCGGACTAGATATAGGTACGTGTACCTAGGCATCCCAACCCATCTCTGCTAGACATTCGCATGTCCTGGCAAAGGAGGCTTAAGCCTTCAGCAAGGAGCAAAGCATATGCTGCCTGTTTGTCTTTCGGATGCGGCGTTCATGCATAATTAATCACTGTGTGACGCCGCCGGGAGCTGAATCGTGTGTGTCAGTTGACATGGCCGAGCTTTTTTATCATTGCCACAGACAACAGGCCGCTATATTTATCTTTTCACTTCGCCTCTTCCCGCCGGTGCAATCTCTGGCGTCATAAGCGATCCCGTCCAAAACACGTTAAACAGGACGAAGGATAAGCGTGAGAGCGAAATCCAAGTCGGGGAAAACGATGTTAATGTCAAGTGGGTGCCCGAGCACGTCTTGCTGCGATAATTGTTGGCGTAAATCATGCAGAAGAGCAACAGAAAAGAAATGCTTACAGAAAAAAAAAAAAGTATACATAAACGTGGTAATACTACGGTTAGAAAAGCTCTTTCAGAACACCTTTAAAAAAAGTGAACTGAAAGAAGATTTTAAGTGAAATATTCATATTTTATTTATTTTAATTATATAATACGAAGAAAGCGGAACTCCAAACCCATAGGCAAAAATCTGTCTGAAGAAAAGGCATGTTCTGGACTTCGAGGTCCCCTTTGCCAGTTATGATTATATATTTATCATAGCCAATCTCCTTCACTACCTATAAAACTTCAATATTTTAAAACATACATAAATTTTCCTATAATAGCCATTATTTCTCGCAGTGATTTGGCTTGACCTGTTGTCGCATTTCTGAATCATGGCAAGTGACATCCGGAAAATCGTTGGCATTAGCACGGACATTTTCCTTGGTCGCCCCATCGCCGCATAATTGAAATAAATATCAAGCTCGTGTCATCCTCGGGGCTTTGGTCGATCGGAAAAGTGGTGAGGTGGCACTTTATTGAAATGTGTTTGCTTATTTGAAGGCAAACACTGCCGAAGTGCCAGTTGCGTTTATACTGGGAATTGATTCTAATGGAAATATTTACATTTGAGTAATACTTTGGCATTTGGGGACTTTCGGCAATTGGAAATTGTAAGAGCCAGACTAAGTGCTGCCTTGTATTTGCTGTTTTTCACCGAAAAGAAAAGCAAAACAAAGCGAGAGGCAAAACAAAGTGTTGAATGGTTGATGTTAAAATGTTCTTACATTTCTCAAATTAATGCGCACAACAACAGCGGGTGGAAAAATTATGCAAATCACGTAATTTTTATTTCCGCCGTGTTGAAAAGTCAAGACGACACGGTTTTTGTTTCAAGCTGATGCAAGGAGCAGGGGGCGGTTTGTATTTTTGCCCAGTTTTATTGCAAACACGCGCGTAGGTAGGTCCTTTGCCAAAATATACTTGACTTTATGAGGGGTCTCATGGTTTATCGGCTATTTTATGATTTTTCGGTACATTTTTTAAGTACATTTTTCATCACTAGCCAAGTTTTAAGTATTTTCTTTGAGAAGCATTTAAAGTAGTAAGCAAGCATTGCGTTATTCTTATTTTTCAAATTCCCCGCCAATTACGCATCATCGCCATCGCTTTCGATTGTTATCGCACATGCGCAGGAGTATCGATAGGCGAACAGCTGGCCGCTGTGTATACTTATCCAATATGGCTGCAAGTAAAAAATTGTAACGCTGCGGGAAAAAATCGGAAAAAATGCATCTTGCATTGAAATTTGTGCTCGCATTTTAAGCAAATAAATCAAATTAACGCAAACAAGACAAATACGTTTACGAAAACACTGGAAAACCGAGTGCGCGTCAAGAAATCTGTGCGGAAAAGAGAAAAACCTAAAAATACGCCGGTGGCCCCGCCAAAAAAAGAGACTCCCCCCTTCCACTTTTGCAAAGTGATTGCTTCTTTGGAAAAAAAAGAAAATAAATAAAACGAAATCCAAGCGTAATGGAGGCAGACATAACGCCCGTGGCAGAAACTAATGGAACCGCCGGGATTAGTCCCGAGCTGCGCGAGGGAGCGCAGGAGAACGCTCAGGGAAACCCGGAGCCACAGCAACAGGAGAGCGTCAAATCCCTGGATGGCGGCGCTGAAGCTGTGGGAGGGATTATGGATTACCTAGAGGTGCGTTGAGCTTAAAAACCTTGAAGAAATCCACACACTTCACGGTTTATTAACTTTATTTTGCAGGATTCCGAAGCCAGGGCAGCCACGACTGGAAGTCAGGGGGCACAGGCGGAATACCTAGACGAAGAAATGCCGACGGAGGAGGAGAAGGAAGCCGATGGATTAGGAGGTCCAGAGGAGGCAGGGCAAGCCAAGGCAGGCGGACAGGAGACAAGCAATAACGAGGATTCCGAGCAACCTGCAGCTGCCGAGGGCGCCGATGACCAGTTAAATCCCGGTGAAGAGGGTGAAAAGGTAGATGAAGATGGTGCAGCAGCCGAGGAAAAAGACGATGCAGAAGTCACCGGAGAAGAAGACGGCGAAGAACCCACGAAAAGGGCCGTTGAAGCAGCCGCTGGCGAGGAAGGAGACGAGGATGAAGCCGCAAAGGGAGAAGGCGAAGGCTTAGAAGCCGACAAGGACGAAGAAGAAGAAGTCGAAGAAGGAGCTGTCGATGAGGTAGAAGATGACGGTGAAGATGCTGACGGCGAAGAGGCCGACGAAGAAGATGAAGATGGCACCGAAGATCCCACCGAGGAAGGAGAGGAAGTTCTGGAGCCAGAGGCCAGCGACGAAGAGGGCGAACTAATCACTGGCGATGAGCCCGGTGAACATGCCGATGGCGGAGCCACGGAAGCTCCCACTCGCGAGCGCAAGATAGAGGAGGTGGTGGACGAGAACCAGTGCCGCGTCTGCACCAGCAAGGAGGATCTAGTCGACCTGTTCAAGAAGCAAATCGATGCCACGCCCGCGGACATGCTGCTGGTCATCTGCCCCAGTGTCTCGATTCTGCCCAAGGACTTTATGCCCCAGTTCATCTGCACTAAGTGCCTGGAGAGCCTCACTATTGCCATACAGCTGCGAAAGCAACTAGAGACCACGGACCAGGATCTGCGCAAGCGCCTGTCGCGTAGCAAGAACAAGGTGCGGCGGCCCCGCGGCTACGTGGTCATCGATGCACCAGTGACAGATTCCAGTGAGGATGAGGAGGAGCTCGACGATGAGTTCAAGGTATCAGATGTGGGCGGATCAACGAGTGCGGATAGCGATTCCGTAGACTCCGATGCCAGTTCGCAAAAGAGGGAGAAGAAAAAGCCAGGACGTCCAGGACGTCCGCGGAAGACCCCACTGAAGAGGAGTAAAGAGGATGACGACGACGAATCGCCCAGTGTCCCGAAGAAGAAGTATTCAACCACCCCGACAGCGTCCGTCGGTCCATTCGAGTGCGAGCACTGCGATCTGACCTTCTCCCGCAAGCAATCCTACGTGCTGCACCGCAAAACCCATGAACGGACGGAGCACGCTTGCCCCATTTGCGGCAAGAAGTTCAAGGTGGAGTGGGCCTACAAGACGCACATGGAGCGGCATGAACAGGAGCGTGCGCAGTTCCGCTGCGAGCTGTGCTCCCAGGTATTCCGACTGCGGGCAGAACTCAAGCGCCATATGGCCGTGAAGCATGATGAGCATGGCTTTATCTACGAGTGCAAGCGCTGCCAGAGGACCTTCCTCACATCGCAGCGGTTGCAGCGCCACCAAGCCATCGGCTGCCAGCGGCCCAGGGAGGAGGTGCGGATCAAGGAGGAGCCACGGATCAAGATGGAGCCACGCTCGAGGGACGAGCCACGCATCAGCCATTCCCACGGCCATGGAAACCACGGCAAGCGGCGCCCCGGAGAGGGTCGAGATTTATTCAAGGCCGTCGCCCCACCAACCACCACTTACTGGAGCGACAGCTTCTCGGACTAAGATGACGGATCGGAGTTTTAATCAACGATTTTACGTTTCCCTTTAGATGTAAGAAATAAGTGCAAACAAATCACATTTGTAATAAATACAAAGTAAGATAGGTGGACACGAAATGATGTTTAAATACACACTTCTATCTAAGCGGATAAGTAAAAATAATCAAATAAAAACTATGATTTATGGTAAATGCTGTACTTGGAGTCAATCGTCTGCGTTAATTCGGCTTTTATACTTTTGGCTTAACATATAAGCTGCTCTACGAACTGTAGCACAGTTTAAGTTGAGAAATCTTAATCAAGACAAGTACTATTCGCAGACATTCAGCTAAAGTTTGCTTTCTTCCAAAGTAATATTCCTGTCAGCCACAGCAAGTGAGCTTCCCAGAGAATGAGAGAGATGCTTCCCTAAGTTGGCCATAATCTGACATTTCATGGCAGCGCCTTCCTTGAAGTATAATAGCATTTGCCCCATAAATCGTGTAAATGAAAATGTGGAAGGAAGCTTACATTGCAGGGGGAGTTAGCTTGATATGAAAATTACGCTTCTAAAAGAGCATAAATGCTGTAATGCAATGAAGCTTTATAAACCGAAATTGTGTCCATTGAAAGCAGCTTTGCGCAGTTAAATAGCAGCATTTAATGCTCATTAGAGGAGGACGAACTGCATTGCAGCACAATCATGACCACAATTTACCCGGCAAACGCGGTTCAAAATGCTTCTGGGGGACGCCAAACAAGAGTGTAACTGCAGGGATTATATTTACCCAGCTAAAGTCAGCCAAGTGGGTGATTTGCAGTGAAATGTGGTTATAAGCAGGGTGAAACATTATAATTAGAATGTTTAAACTGCATTTATTATTACTTTAACTTCTGGAAACAAAAATCTTTGTACTGATAAAAAGTTGAAATTTATATTTTATTTTATATACAACACTTTAAATTCTGATAACTACTGATGAAAATAGTGGTTTGTTGAATACAAACACACCTCATTACGAAGTTAGACAAAAGAAACTATTGCACATTCCAAACAAAAAACGTATATATATAACGATTACACATTCCAAACAAAAAACGTATAGAAAAGTAACGATTTCGCTTTCCAAACAAAAAAAGGATACAAATTGTTATAATGTACAAAAGTTATTAAACAAAAAAAAACTCTGAACGAGGTAAGGAAAAAGCAGCGATGGCAACATTGAATACCGTCTGAGGTACAAATTCGTGATTTCGGCTATAATTAGCGTATAAAAATTAAAATATTTTTATTAATTTGTTTATTATTAGCTTTTGCTTTAACAATGCTCTTTAATTAAAAGGCTTTTTTTTAGTAAAGTTAACATTAGAAAATAAGCCATTGGTTATAGAAAAATTCAGAATTTTTGAAACCTTTTCCGAAGGCGATTGCTGTTTATCTGATAAATTGTGATTTTCAATCCAAGTTTAAAGGGGTTTTAACCTGGAAATTATGGAATAAAAATATAATCTCCTTAAGAATTATTTCCTACTTATTATTTATATTTCATCTAAGATCTTGCTCACTTGGATTTGTAATTTTGAAATACGAATTTTCCAACATATTTAATGCATTTCATTAGACAATTCATTCTTCTATTTGTAATTTATATTCCAAACCTTCTGTTTACATTTATTCTTACAGTGTGATCTGTAAAATAGGGCACTTTAATTATTTGTATTATTCAGATTTATTAAAAGTTCTTTTTTTGCTATGCTGTGAGGCTTTGTTTAACTTTGGAACCACTTTAACTTTTAGAACCGCAAATATTTTAAAGCTTATAGGAGCCGCCTGCCCACCCATTTTGGGACGATTAAAGAACCACTAAGCCAGCCAAAATGTATACTTTCATATAAAATTTACGTATATTTACAAAAGCGGTTGGTTGTTGACAATTTCCAGGAAGGAAGGACCGATGCAAATACGAATTTCTGGGAATGCTGTTGCTGGTTTTCTGGATTCTAGTGCGCTGCTATTGCTGTTGCTGCTCACGCGTCGCCGGAGCTCATTAGAAGTGGTGGATGGAGTGGTAGGTGGGCAGGTGATAGGACACCGAGGACACCGGATGGTGGGCGATCAGGGGGGCGTGGGCAATGAGCGGTGCATGCGAGATGAGCGGCGCATGCGAGATTATGGGGGCGTGGTGCACAACCGTCGGGGCGGCCACGTAATGCGAGTGTGTCAGCAGCGGGGCGTGGTACCCCAGCCCCAGGGAGAGTCCTCGCTTGGCCTTCACGGAAGACTCCTGCTGCTGCTGCTGCTCCTCGGCGGCGGGAGCAGGGGCGGCCAGGATGCAGGCAGCGCTGGCGATGAGCAGGAGCAACTGTTGCGTGTCCAGGAATTTTCCATTAGCGTTTAATGAGCGAGCGAGGAAAAATTGAAAATGTTAGCGGAAATACTTGAAATATTTGACCTGAGTGCTAAAATTTTGTTTTTGCTATTCTTTTGTTGCAACTGCCATTGCTTACAGTGAATTTCATTTTGTTTGTCTATTTATGATTTATGGTCTCGGGCACGACTTGAAGCTCCTTGCTCGCTGGCTTTAATTCAACTAACATCGCTGGCAGCCAGAACGACTTTATTTATACGATTTTCGGGCAGCTGCGCGGATTGTTAGAAACTCACTCAAAACTAAGTCAAACGCACTCATTAGGCAAAAACTATTTAGGCCCAAAAATAAAGTAAAAATCTGGCAAAAAGTCAGCACAAGAGACACACGCATCGAGAAAAAAATATATGTATATATGCCCACATCAAGCCAAAATTGCACAAACAAGCCGAGCCAAGCCGAGTATCTGTGCGCGGCCGTGTGAGTATCTGAGTATCTGACAGAACGCCAGCCACATGCGTGTGTTTCTTTTTAATTCAGCAAATTATTTTTCGAGTACTCGAGCTCACTTTGAGTGCCAATTGCCACCATAAATTATGTGCAGCGCTCAATAGCTTCAACGACTAAATGTCCAAGCCATAAACAACGATAATTTCTTTGGCAACTAACCGAGTTTGATGGCCAATAGACTGAGCAGGCGGACTCTTCTTTGCTGGGGGAGTTTTCTGAACTTTAAAAAGACCCGAAGCCAACTTTAATTTACATTTTTCGGGCAATAACTTTAATGAAAATAAATCTATAAATCTAGATAAATATTTGGAACTGCTTCTGAGCGACTTTAAAGTAATTACAAAAATAATTCCTGTGCAAAACAATAATCCCATTTACGTGCTCCCTAAACCCATTTCCAGTTGTATAAAAAGGGGCTAATCCTTCCATGCCTGATTTAATTAAAGAATTTATTTTTGTTTTCATTGGCAAAATTCGTTTTCGTTTGCATATGCAAACTACCATTGCTCCTATTTATCTCGTTTATAATCTAGGCAAACCATTTCAATAACTTTTTCAGCCAGCTGCCCAGCTCTTGGGGAGACTCTGACAAATGGGTTCAATAAATTTTGTATGAGCATGAATTCCATTATGACTTGGAATGATTTGAACAATTTGTTTGAGCCATTTCGCAGCGACGGCAACAAATGGTTGACACAAACCAGACAAAACACACACTCCGTGCTTACCTTGGCTAATTGAAAATGGTTGACTTTTTAAGGCAGTAGTTCGAGGGGCATTGTGATAGGGATCTGTTAATGTTTAGCGTTTAAGTGGTAGTTCTCGCCTTTAACGGTCTTCATAATTAGGCCCCTGATATGGCCCACAAATGCCTCCGAGCTAAGCTGTTAAGAATCGTTGAGCCAATTGGCCCAGCGGGAGTTATATGGCCTGAGTTCTATCCGATAACAGTCCTCGGTATCCCGGAAAATGTGGTAATAAAAAATGAGGAAATAAACTCACACACACACGCACACTGGAGGCATATTTGACAAGCGGAACGTTAATTAACGGCATAGCGAATGGCTAAAAAGAGGAGGAAAAAAAGAAAGCGAAACAGCAGCTAGCAAAGGAAGAGCCTGGAGTGCCATTGCTGTTTATCTGCAGCTGTCAGTTGATGGCGCCATTTTGTTTCCCTTGTGCGTGTGTGTGTGGTGGGTGTGCGGTGGGGTGGGCGCTAAGGATGTCTGTGGGTGCGCCACCTGTTTAGACATATTCCTCAAGGCCACGTGCCTGCGAATTGAATGCGACTTAAGCAACTTGATGGCGGCAGTATCTAACTAGATAATTGCCAAGAGCCAACCGCCCAACAGTTGCCAAGAAATGGCTAGGCAAAAAGCCTTGACTTTCCCTGCGTGGTAATTAAAAATTAATGAAAGAAAGCGCCAAATGGGGAGTTGCACTGCTTTAATAGATTCATTTTCAAGCGGGGTGTTAATTAATTCTATGTGAGTACCTTAAAACCCTTTTATTGATTCTTGGCCAAGTAGAGACACAAATAAAAGTGGGTTAATTATTTTTGAATAAAATTTGAAAGTTTTCTTAATATCACAACTAATTTTCAACTAGTTTTCATTAAATAAATGTTATATTTGACATATTTGTTAACTATTTTAGTCAAGAAACCGTTTAGAAAAGGAAAACAAAGTTAACTTATATCGATTTTTGCAGCATTCCTGAATACTTTAAAAACTTTAAAGTATGATAATTAATAGATTTTAAGTATTCACTATCCTCATACTCTTTTATGGAAATATTCTCCATAAATTTGCAACCCTTTTAGACATCTTTAAGGTCTTAAAAACCCATCAACCCTAAGCTCTTGCAACCTACAATTTTCCGACCAAAAATAAAATCTAAGCCTGTACCTGGAATCAGTGGGTGGTGTGTGGGCTGTTATTGCTCGTACTAAATGCATTTTGCCGGTAGAATCGTTAGGATTTTCCCTGAAACTCGTATTTCATTTCGATTGAATGTGCGTCGGCAAAGAATCATATATGTATGTAGCTAGCAACAGATGTAAAAGCGCTCGACAAAATCGAAAGGCCAATCGATCAACATCGAATGACTGACAGGCTACGAACGGAGATTGAGTCGAGGCGAGTCCCCAGCCCCCCAATGGAACTCCGGCGAGCCGAGCCGGTAATTCACAATTATGCATACCAGATGAGGCAATGCACTGCGGAGCGGAGTAATGTGGTGCCAGTCGCGGTTGCGAAACTGCTAGCTGCGAACAGGATTCGGATCCAGATTCAAATTGAGATTCCGATTCGTCGGGGCCATTAGCCAAATGCAACACCTTCGACGACGTGTGGACATGTCGACATTGATTTGGCCAACTGAGTGATCTGGGTAGCCAGTGTCATATGCCAATTGTAGGACAACTAAAGATAACTTTATTCCAGGGTAAACCAGATAAATGCAAATGAGCTGAGTTTTGAGTTACTAATTATGTTTGAACTTTTGCTGTAAGGTTTAATAAGTTGTGTGGCACAAGTTCCTGGAAATAAAGGATTATTATTAAAACATTTAATTTTTAGGCCTATTTTATAATACTTCTTACCTTCATTTATTTGTATCGTAATAGTAATTCCTGTATTTTCAAGGGTGTTTTAAATTCTATATATTATTTATGGTAAAAATAATTAGAACATTCATTGAGCTTAATACATTTTGATATTTTTTTTTAAAAACACCATTAGGTTTTCGTCATATTATTATGCAATTTTTCTCCGTATGTATTCGTTTTTCCAACAACTGTATGTCTGCCAATTAATTGCTAACAACGCCCAGGCTGCTCCGCATCACAGGTAGACAGTCGGACAAGTGGTGCTCAGGCCCAGGCTCCACTTCGACCACTCAAAACTGCATTAGATATTTCGTTAATTATGCTGCACAGTTGCATTCCCAATTCGACCAACATATGTCGGCCGCCATAGGTAGCTTTTCTCTTTGCCAGTGGCCCACAAATTTCGGGTATCAAATCTGGTTGTTTTCGTGGTTTTCAGGTGCCAGAATCATTTGTCTACCTTTGTTGCTGATGGGCGTGGGAGTTGCATGCATAAATGAACGCTCCCTCGGACAACGCAATCTGTTGTTCTCAAACTTGTCATATGCACACGCCAAACTGGTTGCCAGACTATTGTTCGCGATTCGATCTCATGGTCGACTTAATTGAGTCCCTTGTGGCCGCAGCGCTTAGGCAAAGTTAATTGTATATGGTAGTTAACCACCAAACTGATGTAGGCTTTAATGTAATCCAACTACAATGAATGCACCTGACATTACGCACACATCATTAATTAAAATGTGCAGAGAGAAAAAATATTGTACGTTCAAGAGAAGAAAATTCTTGGGATTAATTTAGAGGAAACGGAAAATATTTGAACAGGCTGAAGTTGTTATTTGAAAATGAAATTAAAAATAAATTGCCATTCAAATATCAATATAAATATCGATATTTGACAAGAAGGTCGATACATAAATCTATTATATAATCTTGCGATATATCAGGATAATCGATATTTCGTTTTATCGAACTGTGAAAAGGAGAGCTTAAACTTGGTTTAATCTATTATAGCTGGAAAAAATATTAATAGTTTATAACAAGTGTAATTCAAAATAAGTTTAAGTATGTGTTTCCTTTAAATTCGTTTATTCTTGATACCTTTTCGATAATATCGATAGTTTAGCGTTAAGTGCAAAAGTTTTCGTAGCTCCACATTTCGGGGGATATATCTTCTATCTTTTCTTGATCCTTTTGGCAAGCTTTATACTGCTTATAAAGTGTTTTTTTTATAGATATCAAATTTAAAGATATGCATTCTTTTTATTCGAACAGGTAACCTTCGATTAGCTCTTGATAAATTACCCTACTTGTTTTAACACATAATTCTATAAATTATGAACTCATTATTCCCTTCTTTTTTTACAGTCTATGATTGTTTGATGTGAATAAAGCGACAAGGTTAATCAAGCTGTGACAATGCAGGACACCAGCCTCAACATGACGCAAACGCATTTGCAGCCCAAAATGGCAGCCTTCAACAAGACGGTCCTGAACGACCTGCAGATAACCAAAACCGATATCGATAAGTTCCTGAAGTATTGGCAGGAATTTCAGAAGAAGAACATGTCCAGCCAGGTGGACGAGTGCCAGGGCTATTGTCAAGGTGAAATTTACAACTGGCTGCGCGCCTACAACAGCATCCATGGATACGTATCCCTGATGGTAAGTGCTCCTCCTTCTCCTGCTTCGAGAAAAAAAGAACCGAAACACGCCATTCATGTTGGGGAAAACAATGGAAACTTTTGACTAATGACTGAGCCGGGAAGGCCAAGGCGTCTCATGAATGTAACCAAGAAAGGGTCTCGTCTTTCCCTCCGCTTAGCCGCCAGTGGCGGCTGATGAATCCAAGGGACGCTTTCACCTTTGAACTGTGGCCCAAGTCCAGGATACTTGGTCCCTTTTTCGAATTAAAGCAATTCGGTGTGTTCAGCTCAAATCGCATTAAGTGGATGGAATCCGAGCCCTTTGTTTTGGGATCTGGGTCGCTTTAAAGGGATTTGCTAAACGGATATAAATGATGTTTGATGTGGTAAAGGCGTTAATGTGTTTTTCCTTTCATTTTAATTTCCAGACATTATGCTTTTTTTTTGTTGTCCATGAATCTTTTCAGCAATTTTGTAGAAAAACATTTTTCTATACTAGATTGTTTGTTTGTAGAAAGAGAATTTAATTTCTAGGAAAATCTGCACATCAAGTTAGTTAGAGCTTCAACATAACCATTTGGGTTTATTTGAGTTTTTCAGGAGGGAAAGCAAGTTCTTACTTTCGTTTCACTTTCTTACTTTCAAAATAGTTCAAACAAAGTGAATCCCTTTTATTTGCTGAATTCAAATGTATTTTTTTTGTTATTAACCAAGTAGAATTTAATTCCCTGCGAAAAGCATTAACAACAGAATAGTTTGGCTCAAGAAGTGGATTAAAGTTCCTCAAGAAAGTCAAACAAAAGTTTGCTGTGAAAGGAAAGTGTGAAATAAGGAGGGGAATTTAAATCACAAGAACCCGACGTACATCACGAGCTGAATGAATAAAACATTCAACCACTCTAAATTCCATGAGGGGGAATGTGCAATCAATTGAAAGAGTGTGAGAGCGCTGAAACATTTTCCCTTTTTATTTTATAAATAACACCCACATATTTTATCAACAGCCAGTGAATATTGCTTCTTGTTGTTTACTTGGATCACATAGATTTGCATATTCGGGACAATAGCAAACATCTTGAACATAATGGTCCTGACCAGAAAGGAAATGGCCAAGACGCCCATAAATAATATCCTCAAGTGGCTGGCGGTGGCCGATATGTTTGTGATGCTGGAATATATACCCTACACTTCGTATCAGTATATCTACATGGGTCCAGGTGAGAGGGGAATCTTTATTTATTGTTATAAAATTATTTTGTTATATTAGAAGAAATATATTAAATTATTTTGAGATACAATAATTAATTACTTCGTCTTTAATAAGTTTTTAAAATATTTAAAAGCTCAGCTTTTAAAAGTTTGAAATATATTTCTAAGAAAGTTATATCTCCTATTAATACGATTCTTTGATCTACAGGTGAAAAGGATCTGAGCTACACCTGGGCTGTCTGTCTACTGATTCACATGCACTTCACCCAGATCCTGCACACAATCTCCATTGGACTGACCGTAACCCTGGCCGTGTGGCGATATGTAGCCATCAGGTGAGCCTATCTGTAGGCCAGCATTGCATGCTCTCTCTCTGTCTCCTGGGACATATCCTCCTCATGCATTTTGAGTTTCCGGCATCGACTCACATCAATCACGCTAATATGCATCCGCTGATTAACACTTCAATGTGGCAATATGTGGCTTCTCTTCTCTTCCTCCCCGTCTTTTGTTTATAGCCAAATGTTACCATCTCTATTCCACAGACATCCCAACGGGGGCTGTGCCAACTTCCTGCTCGCACATTCCCGGGAGGCGATCCTCCTGCCCTTCATCCTGTCACCGATCCTCTGCCTGCCCACGTATTTTGTGTTTAAGGTGCGCGAGACCTACGACGTGGACAGCGTCAACCCGGAGGCCATGTACCATGTGTATTTTGATCAGGATTCGGTTCTATACAGGTGAGCTTAGATGGTACTATCCTTGTATTTACCGAAGAATCAGTAGTTGATGGTAAAGAAATTATTTAATTAATTTGTTACCCCAATTTCCCCTAGGTTCAATTTCTGGATACATTCCGTGATCATTAAACTTTTACCCTGCGGAATTTTGATCGTGATCAGTGCCGTGCTCATGCATGTCTTGTGCGAGGCCTCGAGACGTCGTCTGAAGCTAAGGGACTACAATAATCCCGCCAAGTATGCCATCCAGCTCAATCTGAATGAGTCCAAGTCAAAGAAGTAAGTAGATTTTAATACTAATAGTTCTTGTTTTTTTTTTTAACTCGGAAACATGCTATTTTCCTATTATGTAGAACTTATATATCGATGCTAAAATATCGAAATTTAAAGCATTAAAAAATTAAACTTTATTTGTAAGATTTAGTAATTAAATTTTTCAAAGTATAATAAAAATTATGAATATAGTTTAATATCTTAGGCATTATATAAAAAAATACAAATTTAAAGTTATCGTAAATATATCGATAATATCGTAGCGGAAATGTATCAAAATTGAGTAATGATGAGCCATCGAAAGATATCAGATATTTGCATTAGAATGAGTAGTTAAATAGTTTTAAGCATGATTTTTATAGATCAAGCATGAAAATCTCAACATATCGAAATTAAAGTTATTAAATCGAAAATATTATGCGAAGATGTATCAAAATTTAAATTATTCCATAAAAAAAAATCGTATAAAGTTGTATTCTTTTACCAATCTAAATGTATTGTTTCCAATTGTATTTATTGAAATTTTAAAACTTTTTGTAAAATAGTTTCAGAGATATTTATTTCATTCGATGTGTTTTATTTTTATTTAATTTAAATAAATTTTATGGTTCTAATGCATTATATTATATATTTCAATCAGGCCGCCGCGCTGTGATCGTCGCAATGATCGCACCACCCTCCTCCTGGTGGCCGTGCTGGTCCTCTTCCTGGTCACCGAGTTCCCGCAGGGATTGCTCGGCCTGCTGTCCGGCGTGATGGAGAAGTGCTTCTTCGCCCACTGCTACCCGCCCTTCGGGGAGCTGATGGACCTGCTGGCGCTGATCAACGCCGCCGTGGGATTCGTGCTCTACGGACTGATGTCGAAGCAGTTCCGGACCACCTTCCGGTCGCTGTTCATGAAGCGGCACTTCGGCAGCACCGAGATGACCCGACTGACCCGTGTGACCACCACGTGCGTCTAAACAGGACTTGGATCTATTTTAGGGATCGGTATCGCTATCGATGGCGCCGAGATGTGATTTTTAGAGGGCTCTGCAGGATCATTTTGTAGGGGCAGTTTTACGGGGATTAGGTGAAGGGCATCCAAGATGTTCAGGGCTTGTTCCAACTGAGAATTTCTAAACCTTAAACTTTATAAAAGTTTCGTTGCGTTGCATAACGAAAAAACAATGAAGAGAAACTGTGAGTCGGAATACATAAGTTTGGTTAAAGCAAAGGTCGGATGATTGGTTTCCACTACTCGTTTGCGCTTGCATTATCCAAGAATTGATGAATTGATTCCGTTTGTGATTTGGCTGTTTAGCAAGTGCCATTTCCTTTCCAATTAAAATTACCTTTAAGAAATATGCATTATCCCATTGGTGTTTTCAATTCGTGTCTTAGCCCGTAAGTTTTTGCTAGGCTAAGCGACTAAGGTACTGAGCAGTACCCACACGACACACTTACTTTCCAAGAAAACAACAAAATCAAGTCTAATAATAACCGGAATCCAAGGACGGCCAAGGCCAAGAGGACAGAGAACTCTGTGAGCCCCGAGTTCATCTGACTTCTTGGCTCGAAAAGTGAAAACTTCGATCACTGGATTCCGGCTAAGCGCCAATGCATTACACATTGGCTTTTTTGAAAGTCTAATTACGGAATACTATTTAAACAGCTTACATTACGATTTACAACTAGGTGTGAACACGTTCAAATAAATGTTTGATGTGAGTTGGCGCGTTTAATAAAGATTTATTTTGTGTTTTACATTTGATGCTTCGGATATCGTGTCTTCAGTTCTGGCTAACAACTGCATTCACCTCTAAGGGCAGGTCATCCGGTTGCAGTTCCACGAACCCATTGTGCCTCAAATCGGACTCCTCCGAATCTACACCATCCAGCAGGATCCCGTTGCCCTGATTGGAGATTCGCAGAAGGGATTTCAGCTTGGTGGCCTGGAACTTGTACTGTTCGGGAAATGGAGAGTATTAGTTGAAATGTTTCCATCTCAGACTTCTTGGAAATAGGGGTTGCATATTTTCGACCGGGTTTCGTGGCCAATTACAGGATTTTCTGAACTACAGGTCAGTCTTGCTTCACTCACGTGCCGCGGCATACAGCCACTGGGAGTGCTGGTATCTCGGGCGACTTACTTCCGTGGGCAGCAGCAGGTCCTGGGCCTGGCTTATGAACCTGTTGTACTGCTCTGCGGCCAGGGCCAGGCGTCCGGTTTCGTAGCAAAACAATGCAAAGTTCAGCACCACCAAAGGATTGCGTCCTGAGCCCTGCTGACCACTCGCCATGCCACTGGCCCGTTCCAGGGCCACGAAAGCGTTCTCCACGTCATCCAGCTTACGTAAACACACTGTGGAGAAGCAAGGAAGTTTGGTTATTATTATTATTATTCTTAAGAGGAAAGAGGAAAGTATCGGAAAAATAAATATTGCTGAATAATTATAATCCTTGAAGTGCAAAGAGAGAAGAGAAAGAGAGAAGGAATATACTACAAATAAACTTTACTTTTAGCGGAGAAATATTTAAAAGCATAATTTAATTTATTAAACTTGAAATTTTTTGATTAAAAAAAATGTTGTTTAATGAATTATTTGTATTTGTTAAGTCTTAAATTTTTTTATGGCTAAAAAGCAGAGGTTTATTACAGTTTTGAAAATTATTTATCAAGCCTAAGTTGAGAAATAAGCGTTTGAAAAATGCCTTTAATTGTTTGTTTAATAAATTAATATATATAATATATTCTGGTTATTTTCAGAGCTATGATTATTTATTATGACTAATAAAAAAATAAAAATTATTTACTAGAATTAAAATTAAGTTGAGAAAAATAAATTGGCACTTAAAATAGCATTTGTTAGCACAATTTATAAAATTGATGTGCTATTAATAATAATCTAATTTGTATAATATATAAGTTATTACTAATGTATATACCATAATAATTTATAAATAATAAAAATAATATAATAATTTATAAATAAATATATAATATAATAATTAAAGATTAAACTACTAAGCAAAAATATTTATATATACATATATATATATTTTTCATTTTCAGTAAAATAAAAAAGCAGTTTGAAAGATGCATTTATTAGAAGTTTGTTAAAAAATGTTAGCTATTTTTAATCATTTCAATTGCAAAAAACAGGATAACAACTCTTCTTTCTCCAAAAATATAGTTTCATGAATATAGGACTTTTTCCGCAGTGTATGGCAAACTTACGCCCCAGGAGCATGTAGCACTCGGCATTATCCTTGCGCAGGTTTATGGCTGCGGCCAGCGTGTGAAAGGCACTGGCGTATTGTTCAGCTGCGGTCGAGTTTGGGTAAACAACGGTAAACAAAACAATAATAATAATAACAACAATATAGCAACCAGAAAATAGCAACCAACAAAGCTAAGCAAGACCGAGGAACGAATTGCCCAAGGCCCTGGATTTTCTTGGAACTTTTAAGAAATTTATGAAAACCTCCAGCCCATAGTTTTCCCTGTGTATACAAGTATTTTCCTCTTCTCTTTCACCCCTTTCAAGCTGGATTTCCCCCATTTTTTTCCAAACTAATGAATGGCTAGTGATTCTGTCTAAGAAATGGCAAGTTCTGTGAATTTGTAGCTTTTGTATTGACCAATCACTGCAGCAGTTGTCATGTTTTGGCATCTGTTTTCTTTTGGCCAAATGCCAAGCATTTGTTCCGCAAAACAGGCGCAAAACAAAGGACTTTCTTACATGAAACGTGCTGCACATGTTTGCATAGTTTTGCAACATGAAAATACTTGTGGAAATTCCTAAAAATAATGCTGCAAGCCTGTTGAACCTTCAAGCCCAAATTGCTGAAAATAATACATTTATGCTTTGAATATTTAAGCTCTGGATTCATTTTTGCGTGTGTGGAATTCGACAGAATGCTCTTCCCAGACAAAACCAAAAAGAAAGCTTCCAAAGAAAAATATGCACACTTCTTTTGTGTTGACTTTAAGAAGAGTGCCCTGATATTCTTGGTAACCACTCACAGGCAATGTAGATTAAACTCAAGTTGTACAGAGCGTTGTAATTAAGCGGCGAGAGCCAAACGGATTTGCGCAGCGAGGAAATGGCCTGGAAAAAATGATTAAATATTTAAATGGGACCCAAATGGTACATATACATCTGTATATACGGTGGCATTTTAAGTACCACAATAAACTTTTGCTTTTTGAAGAAGCACAATCCAATGTTGTTCCAGAGCTCGGCAATTTCCGGCTCAGCGTTTGCGATTTGGCTGTATTTGCTGAGGGCGCCATCCACGTCGTTCCGGGACTGCGGAAAGAAATACACAAAAATATATAAGCATAACACAATAACAACCCAAAAATATTTAAAAATTTAAACCGTGAGTGAAAGTTTGCCTCCAACTCACCTGCAAAATGGCGCCGAAGGCCAGCAGGCCCTTGGGCGAGCATTTCCGCTCAATGCTGACGACTTCCGCCAGACGATCGTGCGCCTTCTGGGTCTCGTTGATTTTCAGGTACAGAACACTGATTTCAATCAGCACCTCGGAGTTCTCAGGTGTCAGGCTGCGAATGACGGAAGGTGAAACTCAAAACGAAACTCATGTCATTAGCGGCACTGACTGCAGGCATGTTTCCAGCACCTCGATGGCCTTTTGGTATTGCTTTTCCTTGCGATAGAGCTCTGCCAAACGCACAAAGCTCTCCAGTTTCCGTCCGGATTGAACTGCCAGTTCGAAGTAGGCCCGGGCCTCGTCCTGCTGCTGCCTTGCCACCTCCAGATGGCTCTGCGTGGTGGCCGCCCGATAAAGGAGTTCGCCCAGATAATGATATATTTCGTGGTCCGGCCGGCTGCTGCGCTGCTCTGCCTCCCGGAAAACCCCCAGGGCCTGGCTGAAACGCCCCATTATGTAGCTGAGAAACCGGATTGAAGGTAATTACATTTAAACGCTGTAATCAAAGGCGAGCGCTGAGCCCCACACATTGAAATCACACACAGTTTCTCCGAAGAAGTCATTTGCATTTCTGGGTAATATTGTGGTAGCCAGTTGGTCGAGTGGGAATTTAATTAGTTACCAAAACTCAAATTTCTAGAAATCGCTCCTGGTTGCTAAACAAACATTTCAAGAACTGTAAATGCTCATTGTGTGGGCCCACAATACGGTGCAAAATACCAAAATTATTCACATAGGGACTCTGCAAATTTCCGAAAACACAAACATCAAACCGAAACGAGCTTTCCCAGAACGCAATGTGTCAAAACCACAAATTTCCTAAAACAGAATTCCAAACGCGACTAAAATAGAATAATTCTTAAATTCATTTAACAGCATTACAATCTTCGACTTTGGAGATGTGAAAAGTGCTTAAAAAATACAAGAATAAATACAAGATTTCTTAGATCTAACAACAATTGCTAACAATTGCTAACCAGCAAAAATACGGCTATGACACTTTGACCAAATTTTCATTAATTAAAGGTTCCAGATCTGAATTTTGTTTTTCTTATTCTTGAATATTTTTACCGATTTTTAAGGTATTATTTTATTATTAAAATATTTAACTGTCACACCGATATTTAAGGCAAAAAATATTATACTTTATAACGTCAATGTGGTAAAATCTTAGTTTACCAAGCAAATAACCCGGTACTTAATAGAAAAACGTTTGAAATTATGATTACCTATATTCTATTAAAGACACAATTTTACTCACAGTGTTCGACCGATTTCCTTGTACGTCTCAATGTTTCTAGGATTTAGCTCCACGGATTTCTGCAAGTGTCGCAAAGCCTCGATGTTATTGCCCTCTTCGCGGTCAATTAGGCCCTGGGCGAAGGGCAATCAATTAGAAAAGATACTCGGCATTAGCCGCAAAACCTGGACGGCTCACCTGGACAAAGTACAGGTACTCGGGATTCAGGTGTCGATTCAGCTCACGTTCGATGAGGCGGCGACAGCGCGTGAACTCGCGCCGAGTAAAATAAATGTGGAGCAGCCAATCAATGTTGGCATCGCTGGGCATTTTGGGAGCTGTTTTGTCCTCAAATCGAATGAAAAAAATACAACACAAAAAAAAAGAGAAACCAAGATGTAAAGGAACAAACTTTTCAAGGACTTTCGGACACTTTGCTTCTTGCCTGGCCGCACAACCTCCAAGCTGGGCAAATCGATGAGCCTGCCGTTGCAGTTGATCTGCTCCGTTCCCGGCTCGTACATGGATTACTCTGCTCCTTTTCCTCGTCCTGGCAAAAAGCTCAACTTCAAAGTCAACTCGCACACAGTTGCTCTGCGACTCTTGTTTGCTTTTGGCCGGCAAACTTGGCTTTTGTTGTGGAAAACTCGCCCGTTGCCATGGCGGATCTCGTGTGTGTTTTTAAGGGTTGCCAATGCCGACGGGGCTGGAAATTAACTTGTTAACTGGATTAATGCACGTTTAGGCCGGGCCAAAACGCCAAACGAGTCCAAAGCGAAAATTCCACGGCATGTATTTTTAATTAGCTGCGACAAAAATGTCCAAAACCCATTTGAAACCAATCGAAATGCAATAAAACCGTGCTGAAACAGGCTAAATAATTGCCAAGACAAAAAGAGCAGCCTGCGGATCGGACAGATCTTGGGATAGACCAGTTTTGTGGGCTGCAAGTCCAGGTCCCGGCTCCGGCACCGCCTAATTACTCAATTTAATTCTCGCCGACACCAGAGTCGCTGCCAAAGTGGCAAAGTCTGTTGCACTCGTTTCCATTTTGGGCCGCAAAGACATGTGATCGTGAGCTACATTTGAAATTGTTTTCTTGTTTTGCTCGCCGCCAAAATTCAAAAGCAATTAATGCACGAAAAAACATCGTACAAGATCACCGTGAAATCTGAATCGATACGGCTTCGATCTGCGGCGCCGATCTCAGATCTTTTTCGACGAGATCTTGGAGATCTTGAACGGGAAGTGCCACCTTTTCCCAAAAGGCAACGCGGCGGCTACGTGATCTGCAGCCAGAATTTGCTAGAATTCGCAAGGAAGTACTGCCATCGGATTGATCGTTGGTTCCACCTGATCACAGACCATAAAGATTGACACTCATGATGGTTTCGCTTCCAAAAGAGGGCCTTAAATTGCAACGAGATTAAAATCGAATTACAAACATGACAGTTTACCAGAAAAAACATCTCTTTAAGCATATTCCGAACAGGGTTTTCGGTTGCAAGTACAGTGAGTATAGGAAAATGGTTTACTAAGTAAAAGTAACTTGTTTTTTATATTTATTATTTTGTTAATTGTATACTTAATTATAAATTAAGCTACAGGATAATATCAGCCATAGCTGCTTTGGCTTTCGGTTGTCTTTCTTATATATTTAAGCTATGATGGCTTTCTTACCTTATGTTTTGTTATCCTGTCATAAGGACACGGGGATGATCGATATTGTATAGATTTTTGAATGTGAAAAAAAAAACTATATTTAAGTTAAAATTTTAAAGTCGCAATATATGGGCGATAAATCTAAGTATACTCGGTTTGATATATAGCGCAATAACATAATAAAAAATTTTAATAAATAAAATAAATATAATAAGTTAAATACTTTTGTTATTTTCAGATAATATCGATATTTTATCGTTGAATACTATATTTTTTGGGACTTAAAAATTTTTTAAAATCAAAGAATAGTATATTTTCTATAAAATACCGTTAAATTTTTGCTGATAAGTGTATTTTATATATAATTAATCTAAATTTTTACTCGATATATGAACATACATACCAGATTTTTAAAGAAATTAATAAAAAAGTTCAATTATTTCCCATATTTATATAGCTTATTTTTATATAATCTTATTTTATTTTACATTTTTCAGTGAAACTGAACTTTAAAATATTTTGCAACTTAGACAAAATTAATTTTTTATTTTAGAATTTAAGGAAATTTTTGTATGAGTTTTTTATACATGCTGCACCTGGTGTAAGATACAATTTTACATGCAGCACCTGGTGTAAAATAGTATTTTACATGCAACACCTGGTGTAAGTAGTATTTTACATATGGAAGCACTGCTTTAACTAACAGATAAATGAACTGCTTTGTCAACTTGTGAACTGCTTCCTCCAATCACAGACACGAACCAGGACGTGTGAGCTAGGTGTTTGAACTCCGAGTTTTTAACCATTTCAGACACAGGATAAGGGTTAAAGAACTAAGATGTGCTTATCCTAGTTTTTCACCCATTTCATAAAAATTTATACAATATTAATACGTAATATTTATTAAAGAAATAAAAATCAAGACATAAGAAATCAAGAAGAATTAACTAATCGTTAATAAAAATAAATTATAAAGGTTATAGTTATATTAATTATATTGTATTTATATATTTAAAATATATACATATGTATGTATACAAATATAACGATTTACAAATATTTCATATCTATTTTAAAATGAATGTTAATTACATGCATATTTTTTTTAAATAATTATTAAATTAATAACCTATTAAAACGTATTATTTTGAAGTATTTATTTAATTAATAATAATTAAGAAATAAGTAACTAATCGTAAAGAAATAATAAAGATTATTTCAGTATTAAATATATATATATTATATAATTTATATGAATATTTTGTTAAGCCGGCTCGAGGTCAAGTAGGGGGTTTTTGTGGTCACAAAATAAAAGAAATATTTTATCTGTGTTAGGACCTCCAGCCGGCTTTACAAAATATTCAAGAAATTAGAAAGGTCGCCAAAATCAACAACTTTATCATTTATATTTATTTTAAAGATTTATTTATACAAATATAACAACTTAACATATTTTCATATCTTTTTTAAATTGAATATTATTTACATGCATGGTAAATTTTATTTAAGTCTAAAAAACTTACCAAAAACGGTTTAAGGCTTGACTGGCCAGCTAAGGAGAATGTGAATAAACTATAGAATTAGAAGGTTGAAACTTTATTATTTATAATATAATTAATAATAATTAATAATAATTTCCATATTCATCATCAGATTTAACATAAATTAGTAATTCTATTTGGACTTCAAGAATGTAGTTATAACAATACTTATTTGAATTATTTTTTCAATCATTTACTTCTTTTATTTACTATTATTATTTACCCACCGCTATACTTTATTTATTTATTTAAGTTATTATACCCTTGCTCCCCATATGAACACCGCCTTAAAAGAGTCATACAATCAATACTATAATATTGAACTAAGCCATCACAATGTCTCCGATGCCGGTGGCCGGAGAAGGTCAAGTAAGTGCTCTCTCCCTCATTGACGTGAAATTAAATTCCCTTTTATTTTCCGTCTTGGTGCCAGGGCGGGCATCTGGTGCTGGCTCTCGGATGGGGGTCGGGGCCTAATTCAATTACAGTACCACTGTAAATATGATTTACACCCGATGACACTCCACGGCCTGACCCCAGTGCCGCTTCCGCATGCCTTACGCACATTTTCGTGCGGCCAAAGGTCATAAAAAAGCGACTTACCCAGCATACCAACAACAAGCGACGCAACGCAACGCAGTGTTCCCACCCCACTCCGCCCAAGGAGGAAGCCTGCAGGCCGTGGAGCAGGGATTGCACGTCTGATTCGTGCCCTCAGAGGAGCAGGCGGAAGGTCGTTACTCACCGGGGAGGAGGAGAGAGTGCCCGCCAGTCAGTCGTAAAGATATGTATTGTGCAGCGAATACGCGACTTGGCCTAAATCTGGCTTTGGCTTTCGAGACTTGGTCTCAATTTATGCAATGCCAGCCAGTGTCCACTTTATTATGGCCTCGGAAGGGGAGGGAGGAAGGAAGGGCGGGAGCATGGGTTTTATGATGGCAACACGACGGACACCTAAATATAGTCATGGGCGACTTGTTTACCAAATTGCCGTCTAGTCCTCGTTCGCCAATCTGTGCAGAGACAACAACAAGGGAAAACACACACAAGAGCACCCCCTTTGTGTATGCGTGAGTGACCCAAATAAGTATGCTTTGTTTCTGGCCAGCACTTGTACTTTCTCCTTTCTCTGGACTACTCCGAGCCCTCCACTTGCTATAATATTTAATCGCAAATTGATGTTTACACGTTCGATAGTCTCCATTTCAGCCATGATACACGAGGAAAACAAAAAAGGGGATAGAGTAAGAGAAAAGATAGAAAAACCAGGGGGTTTTGAAATTCCCTAAAAAGCTGTCTAAAAGTATTCTGCAATATTTTATATTTTCTTTTAGTAGAAAGTTTAAGTTTATGTTTATTTTAAAAAGAGTTTTGTTAACTTGTCTTGTGGCAATTTAATCTTATTAGCTGTGTAATTTAAAATAACGAAACAAATTATCATTGATTTTGGTGTCTTAAATATTTCATATATCATTGCATACTTTTAGCCACGTTTTAAAGAGACTTCAAAACCTTCCTGATTTAAGTAGATATTAGTAGCTAAGAGAAAGAAAATATACACTTTCTGACTTGTTAGATTAATTATATTCCCACAAAAATCTTTCAACAAGCCACAAAAGTAAGCAATGAAAACTTCAAAATGTTGTAAGGATTCCCTCAGTGCAGGACCCGGCCCAGTGTTGGGTCCGCTTTAATGAGGCAACCTTGTTTGTTTTGCACTTGTTCTGGCCGAGTTATCCTTTCGCTTTTCCTGTTTGGCCCCACAGCCAACGTGTGTGGCACATTCAATTTTGTGTTGGGCGATTCTTTGACACATTTCCTAGAGGGTCAGAGGTGATAGCTTCTCCTCGGAGGGCCCACCCCTCTACATTAGCATAACTATGGCAGGGCAGGGGAGCAGGAAAATATGTTTCGGTTTAAGAATTGACAAAAATTTTGGACAAAAATGTATACCCCAAGCGAATGTTGGGCCCTCTGGTGGGAATGTCAATGCAAAAGTCCTGGCTACTGGTTGCAGGATACTGGCTACTGGATACTGGGTCCTGTGGCATACCGAACAGCTGAATAGCTGAAAGCTGGAAAATATGCGTGCTGAACTTTTGCGTGCTGTCGCTGTAATTTATGTCAAGCCAAACAAAAAACAATGAAATTGTTGTGGCACAGCACACTTTGCACACACACTCACTGACAGCACCCTGGATATGCAGATACAGATACAGATACACATAGAATTGGATGCGGCGAGGCGGAATGTTTATTTGCTGTAAAATTTGAGGCATGCAACGCTTATGAAATAGAATTTTGCGACCATGGCCAGTGGATTCCGGCGCTGAGAGCCGGCCACTTCATGTAATAACTCCATTTGATCCCTGCATCATGGCACAACATTTTCCGAAAAACATAAATGCAAATTGCTTTAAATGGCGAAACGGGAAATGGTGAATGGGAAATGGGAAATGGGAAATGCGATAGCCAGCAAACATCAAAGCGAACGAAGCCCATTAAACATTTACCAGTTGAATTTTCCAGGGGGTTAGTTAGGAGCATTTCGTAGGCCCTCCCTTCCTCCGATGTTGCCCTGTTAATTTGACTTTAATATAACAAATAATGCAATTAGCAAGGGGTCGAGAGAGAGAGAGAGGTCTGGGGCAGGGCCTGGGACTGGGCCCTCATTGAATGTGATATTCGAGTTCAATGGGTTCATCGAAGGGTTAGGCGCCTGCGGGCGAAGATACTGCTTCCCATGATTGATGGAAAACCACCACCACCGAGTGCCGGGAACGGGAGCCACTCGAGGAGGCCCATCGAAGTGGCTGCCCTGCCCCACATCCATACGGTTTGCGGCTTTTTCGGTTACTGAATAATAAGCAGGGCCAAAGGGCCAAGTCAATGTGTGTCTCCTAGGTTGCCCTAGCTTCCTTCCTGCGGAGAAGCAGCCCATCGCCAGCCGCCACATGTTGAAAAGTGAGTTCTGTGCCGTTAATTAATTAAATTGTCATACCCTCTGGGCGCCGCAGCGACAATTGAGAAATCTTCTGCTCGGTTGCCATTTGAACTCCACCTTTTCGGTGGAAAAATGTGTACGAGGGGGCCAAACGGGGGCTCTGCTTGTCCCGAAAAATTAATGAGCTCGGTTTGCCAAGAGAGTTACTTTTAACCGGAATTCACTGGCACAAGCCGCCACTCGGCCCCATAAATAATCATTTATTGAATGAACTAAAGATACATATTCCCAGCACTATTTCTGTGACACTCGTGCCGGCTGCTTGGGTGAATCATTTACGAGCGATTCATTCATAAAAACCGAGTAAATAATTCAATTTAGATCGAATGCGTCATCTTCTGTTAATTAAAAGAGGCACGAAAGATGGCAACTGGGGGATACCTGTTACTACAAGGGGTTCTCGTATATTATTTTAGAAATATTAAGTTGATTTCTTGTTGTCCTCGTAGTACATTACTCTGTCTACTCTAGATTAAATTATATATATTTGGTACTATATAAAGGGTTAGTCTCTAGGATGCTAACATATAATTTAACTTAACTGCAATATAACTTTAACTTAAAAAGCTAACTATACCCTAAACCATTCCTTTTACTTATTTCAATGTTAATTAATATTATTAACTATTAACTAAACCATTCCTTTTACTTATTGCAATGTTAAATTTAATGGGCTTTAACTTATGCTAACATTTTGCTACTAATTGATTAATTCAATTAAGCCTTGCTAAATTATTATAAGTTATCGAAATAGTCCCTAAATTAGTCAAAATATTAAATATTGATTCAATAAATAAATAATTCAATGTTAGTCAATTTTTAAAATTTTTGAAACTTTGGGTGTTATTTTCATTTTAATATTAAATGTTTAATAATTAATAATTTAAATATTTTAAGAAACTTAATATTTTTTCCTCATTTATGAAAAATATTGGTAATACATTTTATGTTATTATTAAATTTAAAAACGGATGAAATATTCTTTTGTTTGTCATTTTTTAGAAAATCCTGTATTACATTTTTTAAAGAAACTAAAAAAGAAAATCTAAATTAGATTTTGTACCTCTATTATAAGAAAAGATTTTCTATCAATATGTAATATTTCTTATTATATCATTGGATTTTTAATTATTGAAAATACATATATATTTTTTGTGATATAAACATGTGGCAGGTTAAGCATACTTTAATATATTGTTCTCTGTAAAAAAAGCTCTTAAAATTGAAGAGTAAATAAATATAGTAAACTTTAAATACTGTAATAAATAATATGTAATATATACTTCTTATATAAGGAAATATTTATAAACCTTACTTATTTAAGCCATTAATCTCCTGTGAGAGTGATTTAAATACTCTCAACAAAATATAAGTTCTTAATTCGTAATTTCTAATTGTTTAGCCTTTCACCTATATAAATAATGTTTATATTTGTATTTATAAATTTATTAACAATTTTGAATAATTATATTCTAACTAACATTAAGTTAATACTACTTACATACTACATTAATACTTAATAAATTCCCCTTTATTTTCTTATTTTATCAATACTTTTTAACTCAAAAACCTCTTCTTCTTTAACCATAAATCTCCCTTAAAATCCGCTTTCCTTAAGTGAATTAAATACCCTTTCCTTGCCAGATATTTTCCCATAACAACACCCCTCACTGAGCACTTTAAAGGCGTAAAGGGTATGCGGGCGGCTGGAAAAGCCCCTTGAAAAACTGAGTGACAGCCGGGCGGAGGGGTGGACGGGTGGACGGGCGTGAGTGCAACCCTTGAGTGCACCTCTCGCTCACTCACAAACACAGAGATGAGTGGTGACGACGACTATGGCGACGACGTCATGAAGGTCAACAGACAAACAATCCCTCCCCCACACCCCGCCCCTCGAAGAGGCCCGGTCAATTGAAGAGGTTAAATTTGTGTGTGTGCGTCTGCAAAGCCCCTCCCTGCCACGTCCCTCTGGGCATTACCCCGTATGCTGTGTCAGGGGCTTAGTCATGTCCCCAGGGTGTTAATGTTAATGCCCCAAATGCCACTGGCGTGCGCTGTTGCAGTTATGGCCGGCAATTATAATTTGAACAAATTATAAATTAATGTGTGCTGGTCATACGGTCATCAAAGCATAATTGTAATTGTTGACTTATATACATATGTATGTACGCGGGGGTGGGGCGGCCCGGGGGTTAAGAGCTCTGAAGAGCTGCCTCCGCTTATTATAATTTAATCAACAAAATGTTCGAGGGTATTCAGTGTGTGAGTGTGTGTGAGAAGTCAACTATGCGGGCCTGGCTGTAGCTCTTTTTTTGCCAGCCAAGTTAAACATTGTCGAACTGCCGCAATTTATTAATTAGTCGCGGTCAATCAAACAAACAAAGTGACGAAGGGCTTAACCCGACCAGCGGGCATTTAGCGGTTTAATGGATGTAGGTATTGGTATGTCTCTGAGATACAAGCCCTTTTCCGGCTACTATTTCCGATTAAAGCCCAAGTTCCTTTGGTCGTTTCTGATACCATTGTGCTTCTGCCAGGATAGAGGGTTTTTGGTAATTATGCAAGGGCCTGGTCATGTGACCATAATCGATAGCAGAGAAGTTTGCATTGGACAGTCGAAGGGCAGGCTTAGAACACTGAAAAAAAATGGAGTCTTATAACACAGCAATAACATATGAAACCTATAATAATTACTAGAGTCTTGAAATTGTATTGCCTTAGTAAATATCTCTGGTTAAGAAGCTAATAAGAAAAAAATGTTTCCTTCACCTAAACAAATGTATAAACAATCTATAGGCTTTTAATTCTAAATTTTGTAAGATTTCAATAAATCATAAAACATTACCTAAAATTACATTACATTTTCTAGGACTCTGTTTACAGTTTTCCTGCTTTGTTTTGGCCACAGCAGCAACTGTTAATCCTGGCCTGCAAATTAACGCAATTGTTGTGGCAACAGGGTCAAAGGCAGCCACATGGACGATTGCCAAAATTTCGAATGTTGGCCAGATCGATGCCAAGGAAACCATTATACCGGATTAGTTCACAGTTAATAAACAGAATTTCCCAAGAGCTTGGCTTCTACTTCTGTGGCATAACGACACTTGCACTTGCTGTACTATGTGGTTAAAAGTCTTAGTTTTTGGCCAATAAGACAAACACATGCATAAAATTTGGCCATAAAGTGCATACTCTGTGCAGAGAACCCATGAATTTTGAGATTATTTACGAAATAGAATGATTTAAGATGCAATTTAAGAGAGTTTTTAGTACTTTTTTAAAGCTTAATTAAAAGTAAGGGAGTTGTGGGACTGTAAACTTGAATTTGAGTCCTATAAGTCGAAGTAAATTAATCATAGCCTACTTCTAAGGGCTGCCTATAGGATATAGATCTATTGACCTTAATATTTGTCCAATTAAGTTTGAATTTGGTAAATAGGTGGCTTATAAAAGAGACTTACTTTACTATTTCAAAACCAAGCTTGGGTTTCATTAGGTTTTTAAGCACAATTCATCTTAACAGTCTGTGCTGAGCTTAAGGTTTTAAGTATAAATAGTTTTAGAGAACTTATATATAGAAAATAAACCCATCTTTAAAATCTTTCTGTGGTTTTAACCCTTGAAAAAGTTTATAATAAAGAGCAACCCTTGTGCATGCATTTCCCTAGTGTTTCTCCTATGTTGTTTAGACCAGAAGTGTCTGCAAAATCTTGCGGTTCCTTTGCTCAGTTGGTAGCAGCCATGGCTGCTGACAGCTCATTAGGCCAGGTGTGAGGCGGCAAGGTGGGAAATGTGGGAAGTGACTCCTCCCGGCACCACCGCCACTATATGCATGCACGAGTGTTGCCTGGCCAAGTGACAGATTTTGACAATGTGCGTTGGTCGGTAGCCCGTTGGCCATTGCATTTGAAGGCTGCCAGCTAAACACCCACTGGACCCACCCTACCGACCGCATCCGCATCCGCATCCGCATCCGAACATGGAGAGTTGTCAGGCGGCTGACATGACATGGAAAAACAGCGTTAACCACATGTCCAGCCGAGTCTTAGGTACCTTGTGTGCCGGGCAATCACTTGATTTGATGACCAACAGCTAGCAGCAGAAGCATTTAGGCCACACATAAAATGCAGTTTCATTTTTGTGGAAAATTGTGTTGCACACACACACACGAAGGAAACCCACGCACACGCTGGCAAAGTTGTTGCATTTCAAGCAAATTAAGTTAATTAAAAAGTTGCAAGATTTGTGAAGTAATTACCATAAACAAGGCAACTGTGTGCTGCGCTCCAGCTTCAGCTTCTGCTTTTGCTTCTGCCCCTGTGGTTCCTGTTGTAGCCAAAGCTCTAGATGTGGCTACAGTTGCTGTTGAAGGTGGACTGAAAAAAATTTAAAATCTAGATTAAAAAATAATTTAAAGACTCTGAAGGAATATCTAAATGAAATAAGATTATTTCTTGTTTATTTATGCTTCATGATCTGAAGTAATTAAGGTTCAGTTTGGCTTAAAAAATATGTGTAAAATAGTTTAAGATCTCTGAAGGAACACTAAAATTTAAGGGGATTATTTTTTGTTTATTATTGCTTTGTGTTTTAAAATATTTAAGGACAAACTTACTTTAAAATAGTTGTAAGTAAGGATTTGTTTGAACTAATTACAAAGCTAAGTAAAATTGTTCATAATTTATAAAATTTATCACCAGCTTATTTACAGAACTGTTTATAAAGATAAAGACTAAAGTTCTTAAAGATTTTGGCATTCTCTGGTAACTCATTAAATAAACAAATTAAAAAAAATACTACTAAATAGTAAATAATCCAAATAAAACAATAAATACCTACAGATTTTTCTCAGATTTTCCCCAGTGCCCTTCGGTGGTGTGGATAAAGTTGCCGGCATGGAATATAAACACTTCAAGTCGTTGCGCCTGATGCGCTCAGCTCCGGGCTTCAAAAGACGCCCGGCACACGTGAGAAATTCCGACAGTTAAGTGGAGGTGGGCGGCAGGATGTAATGCCACTTGCCGAAGGCAGCTTCGAGGGTACTTCAGTCCAAATTTAAAAACCTTTCACCGGCGACTGAAACAAAGGCGCCCGAAAGGGGCTCACCCCCAAAGAAACCAAAGACTGAATTCAGAAATTCAGGATTCAAGAGAAAAGACACGAGGGAGAGAGAGAGATATGTCAGTCGGCAGATGGCAGTTGGCAGCTGGTTTAGGCCATGTGCGATGCGGCAAAAATGAGCAACTGCAACTCCACCGAGCTCTGGCACACGCACACGCACTCAGCACGGCGATGAAAGGACACCGTGCATGTCGCAAACAGGTACAAAATGGAGTCGCAGCAGCCGGGAGTGGGGTCGGGGCAAGGAACTCCTTCTCCTGGAACTCGACTCGACTCGACACTCGGTTTGTTATTGCCGACAGTTGCGGCCAGCCTTGGTGACACTTGAACATAACTGGGTTCTGTTCTCCGCTCCGCCTTTTGTGCGCCGCCCGAGTGCACTGATTATGCACATGGGAGGCGGCAGGCAGGGACATATACACACGGAGTACATGGCGCAGGGATATGGCACAACAATGCCCGCCAAGATTTACAGCCTCTTGTCGGATTGCATTCGGCTGGAGTAATTTGTTTTGGGGCAGCCTTGCCACTTCTTGGCCAAGTCTTGGGAACTCAGGCATTCTTTTCCCTGAGCTGTCATATCCCTTGGGGATTATACTACAAAAATCTGACTTTAATAGGTATGCAAGAAGCTGTACTTTAATTATTTCTTTTATGACTTTTATTCATTGCAGTAGTCCTAAGGGATATTTGGTAAATTTCTTAATTTAACTTAATTTATTCATAATATTTCCCAGCGTTACAATGTTATAATTAGAATTATTAAAGGGTCAACTACAGTGTTGTATCGTGGCTTTACCGTAAATATATTTTTGATCCTCGATGCCGTACCCGGAGTGAGCTCAAGTGCAAAGCCTTCTACTGCAGGAACAGATCACAAGAGACATGTGGACTGGCCTGGGTGGAGATCTTGGACTCGATTTGCCCCACCTGTGTTTTTAGGGACTTTGATTCACCGATTAGAACTCAGATCTCAAAGGCCATGGTGTTGACGTGTTCCTGGAGGGCCATCAAGATGGGCTCCTCAGCAGAGGGCATGCTGCCAGGGATGTGGTTAGCCTGCTCCTCAAACCGATGGCTGATGAGCTCGGTAAGCTGTCAATACATAATTTTTGAGGGATACAACGGTTTGATGTGGCTTCTTAGCTGGTGTCACGGCTAGAGCAGCCACAGATGGAGCCATCGTGGGATATGGTTATGTATATGAGGTGTTCTGTGTTTTTTTGAGGCATTTCTGAGAGTTGTCTATACCTTTACAGTTGTGGGTGAAGGTAATATTATGAAGGTACAAGTTTAATTGTTGTGCAAATACCAGAAACAATACTTAAAATATTTAGATGTAATTTATTTTAAAGCCTTGTTACCTTAAACGTTTTCGTGTGAGTGGTTTTTGTTGAAATTGATCTTTTAATTTCAAAATAAACACACAGAAATTGCCAGCGACGATCTAATTTGCAACATGTTTCGTTTGGTATATCGAAATTCAGGAAGTTTCAAAGGAAAGTTTAAGGATTTAAGGACATTTTCTTAGGTGTATGCTATAGATTTAAGCTTAAGCTTTCGCCTTAATTATTCATTGATTTTTTTCCAAATTCCTTCCCTGAGAAGCAGAAAGGGTATCAAAGGATTTAGCAAACAAACTGCTTTCTGGCTCTTACCACCGTAATCGCTCATTGATTTTGGTCTTAATTATCATTTTGATATTCTTAATTTAGAGCCAAATTCACGAATACTTGATATAAAACTACCAGTCATGCTCAGTTGCAAATTTCGAAGTGTGAGAGTTTTGTTTTGGATTTATTTTGTTTTGCTCAGGTCATTCGTCTTGTTTCCACTCCGAATAGAGTCTATGCCTATAAGATGAGTCTATAAAAGCACAGGTACTGCTGCTGCAGAGCTCAGTTGATGGCAGTCAAAAAAGAAAATATACTGAATTTATATAATGAATATTTGCCAAAACACACAGCGGGCGGCCTATTCCATTCGCTCAGTGAGGTCGGCTTCGACACGGGCGGCCCAAGCTTTTGTAAGTTTATATAATAGAATAATATAATAAACGTAATTAGATAAATAGTTTAATTATTAATCGTATCAAAACTATTACCAGCAGGCGGCTGAAAATGTGACCGCAGAGGCCAGGCTCTACAGTAAGATTCCGCGTCCGCGCATACTGCATCTATAGTCGACTATGCCACGGCCATGAGGAATCGCTATGGCGATATCTTCATAATGCCAGGAGTATTTGGCAGACAGGACTGGGTCACCACCTTCAGTCCCAAGGATATAGCCATGGTTTTCCGCAATGAGGGAAATAGGCCAAACAGAGAGACCTTCGGCTCACTTACCTACTTTCGTACTCACAAAAGACTCGATGTTTATGGCGATATGCTGGGTCTAGTATCTGCGTGAGTTGGTTAAGATACAACCTTTAAAGCTAGACTTAGGGTATTCTATATAATTTTTAGACAATCAGAGGCTAGGGGTAAAATGCGTTCAGCCCTCAATCCGATTTTTATGTAACCTAAGGGCTTAAAGTCTTACTATGAACCTCTTTCTGATATAAACAATGAGTTTATTGAACGGTAAGTGAGTATCTGTCTAATAAAACTCACATTATTAAACATTTTCTGTCTCAGCATCAAAGAGGTAAGAGATCCCAAAACCCTGGAAGTCCCTGAGAGCTTCATGGAGGAAATCACCCGCCTGATCTTCGATTCGCTCAGCCTGGTAGATAGGCAAATGGGTCTCATCCGTACGAACCGGGATAATCCCGATGCCTTGAAACTGTTCCAACAGTCAAAGGAGGCCCTGAGGTATGTCTTCCAGTTGGATGTCCAGCCTTCGATGTGGAAGGTTTTCCCCACGCCCACATACAGGAAAATGATGAAATTACTAGACGAAAGCTTAGCCGTGGCTCAGAAATTGCTCAAGGAAACCCAGGACACACTAGAAAAGCGTCGTCAGTCTGGCGATACAATCAATAGCAAAAAATGCTGGAAAGGATGATGGAGGTGGATCCCAAGATGGCTGTGATCATGAGTCTGGACATTCTGTTTGCGGGAGTAGATGCCACATCCAATCTTATCTCGGCTGTGCTCCTCTGTTTGTCCAAGAATCCGGAGAAGCAGGCAAAGTTACGCTAAGAACTCCTTAAGATTATGCCCACAAAGGATTTAGCTTTGAATGAGGACAGCATGAAGGATATGCCCTATTTGAGGGCTGTGATTAAGGAGGCCCTGGGTTACTATCCCAATGGCCTGGGTAATCTGCGAGCCTGCCCCACGGATGTCACCCTTTCGGGTTATAATGTGCCCAAGGGCAGTACCGTGGTCCTGGGATCGAATGTGCTATTTCAGGACAACAATTACTATCCGCAGGCTGAGAAATTCCTGCCCGAACGTTGGCTCAGGGATGCTGAGACTGGAAAGAAGACGCCCATGAATGTCTTCACCTTCCTGACATTTGGATTCTGACCTCGAATGTGCATTGGCAAGAGGTTGGTGGACCTCGAAGTGGAGACCAGTGTGGCCAAGGTGGTCAGGAACTTCCAGGTGGAGTTCAATTACGATGCCAGTCGTCCCTACAAAACATTCTTCATCATGGAAGCAGCCATACCCTTTCGCTTCAAGTTCACTGATTTAGATTACTAAAAAAGTAAACAAATTCGGCTGATGAAATGTATTGGGTTTTTTTATGATTTTCCCACAAGATAAGATTAGTTTTAAGTAGCACAACTTTTAATTTGTACCACACGCGACTGCTGTTATCTGTGACTGGTTCCTCTCGAAATTGATTTTTAATTGGGAAAGCCAAAGCCGAAAGCCGAACAGCATTTAAACGGCCCAACCGGTGGCCCTGGTAATGTTTCGGTGGTTTCGGTGGGTGTTTGGGGCCGCGTTGTTGGTCAGGTGTGCGCCAATTTGGGCAATTGGAAAATGCAAATTTAATTAGCGGCTAATTTCGTAAAACAGCCGTAAAATTGAAAATTAAGCAGCAAATCAATGGGGGCTGAGTTTTGCTTTCCTAATGCTTTTTTGGCTTCTTTGGGTATGTTTACGTTTGGAAATATGCTTTTGGAATGGAAATTCTCGTTGAAATTTCAATAAAATGTATTGTTGAGATTAATTTGCTTCACTTTTTAAAGTGTTGTTTTCTTTGATTGAAAAAAAATAAATTAGATTTAAAAAATAAAACATTTTAACTTTAATTTAGTATTCAAGAGGACCTAAAATAATTCAACAAATATATAGTTATTTTATAATCTTTATTAATTGTTTAATTATTTCTGGAGAAAATAAATGTTCTGTTGGAAATAAGTAGTATTTATGTTGGAATAAAAACTAGTATTAAAACAAGAAAGAAAGCTAACTTCGGCACGCCGAAGTTTGTATACCCTTGCAGCTTACAATTGGATCATTATGAATTAATAAAATTTTATCAAATGAAAAGTAAAAGTGACAGAAATTGTATACAACATTTATACATATAAATATTCGGTTCAACATTACGTATACGTAATATTTCCCGAACATTCCTATGACAGCTATATGATATAGTAGTCCGATTTTGATCAAATTAAAACCGAAATTCTAGAATAATAAAAAATGGCCATGTCTTAAATTATATAAAAATATGTTGAAAATTGGACAAGTAATAATTTTTTTTCTGAAAATTTACCGATCGTTTCTATGGCAGCTATATGATATAGTCGTCCGATTCAGCCCGTTCCGACTTATATAGCAGTGAGAGCATATAGAAGACTATCTGCAAAGTTTTATTCAGATAGCTTTGCGTATAATCGGACAGACGGACAGACGGACCTGTGGTAATAAAAAAAAAATGTTTGAATATAAATTTGAATTCAAATAAATAATAAATAGTATTGGAATTAGAAATTAGTATTGGAATAATATGCAGCTGTGCAATAAAAAGTTGTGTTGGAATAAAAATGCTGTATTGGAATAAAGGTGTAGTAATAAAAAAGTAGTATTTTAATAAAACTTTAGTTGGAAGAAATAAATAAAAAATAATAAATAAGAGAAATATTGGAATAGACAAATAGTAAAAGAAGTATTGTAACAAGTAGTTATACAATATAAGTGTAGTATTGGAATAAAAAATTTAAATAATAATTGTGTTGGAATTATAGGTATTGAAATATAATATTAGAGTAATATTATATCACATTATTTTCCATATTATTTAATTTTTTTTTCTACTGGGTATTCTTGGTGTCTTAACATTTGTTAGGTTAACCAGTTTACCAGTTTTCTCGATCAGCTGTGTGTTTATTTTCTGCTGACTGAGGTAGGCAAATCATGGTGATACGTCGTATACTTGATAAGAAACTGTAAAGTCATGCTTTGTTTTGTTTTGGTTTGAGAGCTTTGCTTTCAGCTCTGCTCTCTGTTGTTGCCCCTCTCCAAACTTTTGTATTTAACAGATAAGAATTGTCTATAAAATCGTAGGTCGTGCGCCTACAGGTTTTCAGTAGTTTGTTAGCAGCGGAATGAATACCTTAAACACTGTGCGATGCCGGGCGATAGCCGCAGGCCCAATACAATCTCTGAGATCGGCATCGGCCTTGGCTCAGACTCAAGTCAAAGTTAATGTAAGTAACGCTAAACCTGTTTAGGTTCTAAACGAAATATGGATATTGTTTGAAATAATATTTAAGGTGTCAGAGGAATTGAAAGACTTCAATGAGATTCCACGCCCCAGTAAACTGAAGTTCATGAGGGCCTTTATGCCCGGTGGGGAATTCTACAATGCCTCCGTTTTGGATTATACCACCACAATGCGAAAGCGATATGGTGACATCTATATAATGCCAGGAATGTTTGGACGCAAGGATTGGGTCACCACTTTTAATACCAAGGACATAGAGATGGTTTTCCGCAACGAGGGAATCTGGCCACATCGCGACGGCCTGGATTCGATAGTTTATTTCCGGCAACATGTACGACCCGATGTTTATGGGGAAGTACAGGGTTTGGTGGCTTCGTAAGTTAAAAAAAATTTGTTAAATTAACCTTTAAATTATAACTATAAAAATCTTCAGACAACATGAATCTTGGGGCAAGCTGCGTTCAGCCATTAATCCCATATTTATGCAACCCAGAGGCTTGAGAATGTATTACGAACCCTTGTCCAATATCAACAATGAGTTTATAGAAAGGTAAGCACATTCATAAATAAATAAATATATAATAATAAATATTATTATTATATTTCCTTTTTAGAATTAAAGAAATACGCGATCCCGAGACCCTGGAAGTCCCCGAAAATTTCATGGATGAAGTTAGCCGAATGATTTTTGAGTCTTTGGCCCTGGTGGCCTTCGATCGGCAAATGGGTTTGATCAGAAAGAACCGTGATAATCCCGATGCCATGACCCTTTTCCAGACCACAAGGGATATTTTCCGGCTGACCTTCAGCTTGGATTTCCAACCCTCGATGTGGAAAATCATCTCCACGCCAACTTACAGAAAAATGAAGAGAACGCTTAACGACAGCTTGGATGTGGCCCAGAAAATGCTCAAGGAAAACCAGGAGGAGCTGGAAAAGCGTCGCAAAGCGGGGGAAATTATCAACAGTAACAGTATGCTGGAGCGTCTGATGGAGATCGATCCCAAGGTGGCCGTGATCATGAGCTTGGACATCCTTTTCGCTGGAGTGGATGCCACTTCCACTCTTATGGCTGCTGTCCTGCTGTGCTTGTCCAAGCATCCGGAGAAGCAGCTGAAGTTAAGGGAGGAGCTGCTGAGGATTATGCCCACCAAGGATACACTCCTCAATGAGGAGACCATGAAGGATATGCCCTACTTGAGGGCTGTGATTAAGGAGACGCTGCGATATTATCCCAACGGCTTGGGAACCATGAGAACCTGTGCAAATGACGTGGTTCTTTCTGGCTATAAAGTGCCCAAGGGATCTACTGTCCTGATGGGTGCCAATGCTCTAATGAAAGATCCCATTTTCTATCCCCGTCCCGATGAATTCCTGCCCGAGCGCTGGCTGAGGGACCCTGAGACCAACAAGAAGATGCAGGTCAGTCCCTTCACCTATCTACCCTTCGGTTTCGGTCCTCGGATGTGCATTGGCAAGCGGGTCGTGGATCTGGAGGTAGAGACCAGTGTGGCCAAGCTGATCCGCAACTTCCAGGTGGAGTTCAACAGGGATGCCAGCCGGCCCTTCAAGACCATGTTCGTCATGGAGCCGGCTATACCCTTTCCCTTCAAGTTCACCGATATTGAAAAGTAAATAGAAAAGTATATTCATTTAGTTCTGTTGTGCAATTAGTTCCTTACAGTCGTAGTTTGACGTGTTGTCAAAAATAAATTGTTTTTGTTAATACATACTATACAAAAAGTGTTTGTTGATTAGACAAGTGGCATTTGCCTTTGTTTTCATTTCGTTGTGCAATTTCTAGATAAGATTTCTTTGTGTTGGGGTATCCCCGTCGCTAGGTGGGGTTTATTTTTGTTTTGGTTATATTTTTAACTCTCTTAAAATGTATTTTTTAATGTGAGAGAAAGGGAAGCATGCTCTCTGAAAACTTTTTTGATAATAAATTAAGTACTAAGACAATTATTTGACGGTTTAGTCATAATATTTCTCTGTTCATTTTTATAGAAGAGAAAACAAAAGTACATAGGGGGAAAACGTTAATAATAATTAATAGTTAAGTAAACATATAACTCTACACATTTTACAAAAAATACTATTAATGAATTTATTAGAATTTAAAATATATTAAATATATAATTAAATTATTAGCCAAAAGGGTAGTTTTAATACTCTCTTAATAAGAAGCTGTCTAAATATAAGGAGCATACTTAAGAAGTTTAAAGTATTATAAAAAACGAACTATATATATTAAAAATAAAATGCTTACAATTAATTTTAAAATAATGAAATATTTGAGTATTTTCCCTTTAAAAATTTTTCTCTCTGTGCCTGATTGCTCTTGTTTAGGATTTATGTAGCCCACTTTTAGCCAGCTCAGCGCTTCTGTTTGGCGTTGGCAACCTGGCAGGCAGGCAGTCAGGCAGGTGAAAGGCTGTCCTTTGCTTTGGCGGAAATATTTCTAACAGCAGCGGCGGCAGGAGCACCCACAGCAGCGGCATCAGGAGGTACAGGACCAGGAACCGGATCTGCAGGAGCGGCAGACATATTCGCCTGCGGCCGGCGGAGTTATGCTAACTGGCACTCAAAGCAAAGCGCGGCCAAAAGCTCGGGCGGTTTGCCCTTTGCCCTGGCTTGGCGCTGTTGTTCTTGCCACTCTGCAGTGGCAGCTGGTAACAATAATTTAAGCGATTTTGCGCTTTTTGCGAGTGGGTTAATGGCATGCCCGGGAAGCTGGAAGCTGGCAAACTGGTAACTGAGAGCCGGGAACCAGGATATCTGGGTATCCTTTGCCGTGGCGAAAATTCCACTCTTGTAGCAAACGCACATAGCTTATGAATTCCGCAATCCAGGATGCGGTGCAGCAAAGTGGTGGGAGTGGGACTGGGAGCTGGGACTGGGAGCTGGGGTTCCAGTTCAGAACCTCGTCCAGCACAAAGTAAAAATGCAGAACATGTGATTGGGGAACAGCGGGGGGTGGAACCCTCTTCAGGGTACATGGCTTTTAGAATGGCCAAGGACTGGCCAGCCGCCATATGGCTCTTTGTGTCTGTGCTCTGTATATTAAAATTCAATTTTAAAACACGCCGCACGACGCACAACCGGGCGTATGCGTAATGCGGCATGCAATCATTTGCGTGCGCCTTCGCTTGGAAATTCCTTTGCCATAACTAATCTCGAGAGCTAAGCAAGGACCAGTCCTGACGTTTCATATTTCTAGCTGGCCGCACTGCCAACCCTTTCCCCAAAGCCTTCCTTTATTTTATTTAATCTTTTTCGAGGCTTTTTTCTTTTCTGTTTTTTTTTTTTCTCTGAAAAATTTCATACTCATCAAGTTGACAAAGAAAAAGTTTTTCATTATTACATTTCGCTGTCATTTGGGCGCAGAAATCGCTTGGAAAAGTTCTCAGCTACCCCGGCCAACCCTGGCTTTCCCCAGCTGTCCCGCTTTTCCTTCAACTGCTGGTGTAACTCGAGTGCAGCGCGTAAATGAGCCACTCCCAGCTGAGACGCCCGCCCGCAGCAGTCAGCGCTCATCATCAGATTTCCAAGAGGAAAATGGGTTAAGATGGGATGGGGGGATGGGGGGATGGGAAAGCCTCTGCCCAGTGCGTAGCTTGACGTAATTTTCTTGGCCCGCCTGACGAGTCGCATCCTTGCACATTAATCCATTGGTGCCTGGATCTGGGATCTAGGATCTCTGGCTCTGTCTCTGGCTCTGGCTCTGGCTCAGCTTCGGTCTTTGGTCCTTGGTCCTTGGTCCTGGCTGCACGCAAATGAGGGTATGGTCAAATCACTCACTGTCAGCCTGTGTCCCAAGGAATGCGTTCAGCATGTCCTTTAATTTTTTTCTCCCCCCTAAGACTAGCTCTATTCCCCTTTTTGTGCAGTGGAAAAAAAGCTTTAAAGTAGGAAATATTTCGAGAAACTGTAAGGAATTTAATTTATAAATATATTTAAATAAAAAATACGTACCTTAAGGTATAAAAACTAAATAATTAAAGATAGAACTCCTTATTAAAGGGTTTTCTAGCTTTCTTGGATATATTTCAACAAATAAATTAATTAGCAAACATAGGTATAAATTAAAAACTAAGTTATAATAAATACATGTTAATTAAAGCTTTAGTTATTGATTAAAGTATTTTTAATATATCACATAATTTTTATAATAAATCATCAATTGATCAAAAACTTCCTGTCATTTTTCTTCCTTGTGCAGGCTTGGGCATTTTCTATAACTTGACGTTTGCCACTGGCCCACCCCGACCATTTCCCATCCTACCATTTTCCGCTTTCCCAGCCTCCCCCGTCCTCGCCCTCTCCCCCTCCCCCTCCCCCTGACTCCTTTGTCCGGCGTGTACTTGTGTTGCTTCGCTTGCCGCTTTGCTGCCTGTCAGCGCAGCTTAAGATAAAAACTTTCCTTTCCACCCGAAAAGGGGCAGGAACAGGCACCAGCAACAGCACCGCCACCGGCCAGATGAGAGGGCACAAAAAATAAAAAAAAAAAAAAAAATAGAAGAAAAACCCGTAGGATGGGCTGCTACGAAAGGGTTGACTCTGACATTTAGCTTTCGCATATTTGCACACACCCCGCGTGCTGCTGCCTAGGTCTCGCCCTCGCCATCACCCTCCGCTGCCAACAATATATTTTATAGACTAAGGCGAAGACATGACAAATGCTCAAATAGAAATTCTTCAACAAGATTCTTGGCCGAAACTTAAGTTCATTTTTTGGTCGTGAGCATCGCCGTCGCATCGGGGCTTTTGTTAGGGCGATACCAGAAAGAATTCAAATTAAATTGCGATTGCTCGAGAGCCGAGGCTCGGCTCGATTTCGTGTGCCTGCCTCCTCCTGACACGGCCTGTCAATGGTTTTTGCATTTCGCCAGCCAGGAGATGAACCATTTCCATTTGATTGTGGTTCCAAGGACTCTTCTTTTTCTATAACTCACGGTAGAATAAGCCAATTTGTAAAAGGAGTGCCTATTAATAGGTGTTTTCTTTATATGTATGCTATGTTTGTATTCCTGTACTTCACACTTTTCCAAAAACTTAATGAAACTTAAAGACAACATTTTAAAAATATTTACCAAAAATATTTTAAATAATATGAATAGTTTTTGTTTATGAACAGTAAGAATTCGATTTTTGATTATTTTTCTTCAGTAAAATAAATATTTTATATGTTTCTTTGAGGCTCTGAATTATTTGACATATATTTACAATTTAGTATTATTATACTTATTATTTAAAAAAAGATAATTATAATTATAGCTCACTGGAAACTAAAAATTAAAGATTTAGTTTTCAAAAATCTACCTAATGATGTTAAATATTTTTTTTATTTTATTTATTTATTTATCTTAAATAACTAAGTGCGAGAAGGGTAGATTGGAAATATTATAATTTTGTTGGAAAAGTATTTCTTAATCAAACAAAAATCAAAAGCCTAAGACAATAAATCTTAAAACATTTTGAAACATATTTCTTAATAAAACAATAAGTCTTTTTAAATATTTGGGTTATATTAATTATAGATTCTTTTTTATTTTACTTTATTTCGTTTTCTTCCTAGCGCTATAGTATTTATACCTTCTAATCACATCAACTTTCATTTTAAACATATTGATGGCTTATCAGCTAAAATGAAACATATACTTAATTTAAACACAATCAGTATCATTTTTTATTTTTACTGTCTTATATTTTCTTTTTTTACATCTTGGAAGTTTTTGTAGTTTCCATTTAAAATCATATAATTTAAGAAAATAGTACACTAAAAAACCTCCGAAATGGTAATTAATAGTTAATTATTAACTAATTTTTACTAATTATTATTAAACATAACGTGTGATTATTTGATTATTATTTTGATTTCTAAAATTTCTTAAGATTCCTTATAAATATTTGAAAATTAGTCCCAAGGACATATAAATCACTTTCGTATAAAATAATAAAATACACAAATTAATCAATTTTAACTGACAAACTAATTTGTAGCAAATTTTAAACTGAAAAGTGTTTCAGAAATCTCCTCAAACCCGTTTTCCTTTAAAAAATTCTCCTAATTAATGGTGAGTGCTATAAATATCACTTTGCCTGGCATAATTCGGAACATATGACCCTGCAGCTGCTGCTGCTGCTGCTGCTGCGATGCCCCCTAAATTTTCCCTCCCCACTCCCTCTTTGGGGCTAACGGAAAATTTCATTCATCAGTGCAGCGCACACGCATTGCCAAATTTGCACCAACACAAACAACAGCAGCACCCACACACCCACACCACACCACACACTCGCAATCGCAGTTGCTGCCTCCACACAACTCACTCACCCATTCATATATTTTATGTTTTGTTTACATTGCCGGCTTGCGCAGTCACAACAGCAGCAGCAACAACAAAAGCCCTGAGAAAGCCCTGTGACGTCACTGGGGAAATGCAAACTTTATAGCACGAAAGAGTATAAGAGAAAAGTGTTATACAGAGAGAGAGAGAGATAAAGAGAAGCGGAAACGAAGGAAAATACGAGTGCGCAATTAAGGAAGGAACTCGCAATTTGGCTGCTCATTTCGAGCATTTTGCGGTGAGTTGAAGCTTCCGCAAAATGGCCGAGAGCGAGAGAGAGGGAGTGTGCGTAACAGAGTGAGAGAGGGACAGAGAGACGTCATCGGCACAGCATCAACAAGCTTACTGGCTGCCGCTTGGTATCGTCATTACGCCGTTGATCATCATTTGCCATCGGCGAGGAGCGAGAACAGTTGTCGCAGAAACGCAGAAACGAGTCAACGCTCGAGTACGTCGGTCATTGCGCTGTGTGTTGCACTTTGTCGGCCAACAGGCACACACACAGATACCGCAGAGTCGGGCTAACACACACACACACACACACTCGTCGCGAAACGGAAGAGAAACAGAAACTATTGCATACCGCCAGGCGCACATGGCGCTAGTTCGCTGGTGTGCGTGCGCCTTTGTGCTTTGTGCTTGTGATACGTAAAAAGGGTTTCAAGGAACAGGGGTTCACCTTAAACAAAAAATAAGAAAACATAAGATGCACAAGGCCTGGAAGTACATGAATATATGAATATTAATGCAAGTAAGTGGCTTTTACATTTATTTATATATTTTAAGAGTTTAATTGTATACATTATATGAGTCTTAACTATAACTTTTAGTTGTCAATTTAAAGTAAAAATATAACAAAATAAAAATAAACACCTTCAAGGGATTTTAACTGAGTTTAAGAAGACTAAGCATTTGTTTTAGAGACTTAAATTCCATGTTAAGTTAAAGTCTCTTGAAGAGATATTTAGTCTTCTATTGTAGCTTATTTGGGCTGTGATTTCTAATACCAAGAACCTTTATTTTAAGAACAAACTTAAGTCAGAAAAATCCCCTATAAATACCATTAGCCAGAACTTCCTGCTTCTGTGAAGCTTGGCCAACTTTTTCTGCTATTTTTGCCGGCTTGCCAAGGGTCTAAACTCTCTTAGCTGCTCTCTTATGTTCATTAAAGTCTTAACTAGCTTAAAACCCCTAGTTTAATAATGAATTTAAACCTAAAGAATAATTATACTCTATACCATTTTTAACATCTCTAAAATAAACCCAAAACATATATATTTATTGTTATTTTGCTGTAAACTCTTAGCTTTTCTAGCTTCAACCAACTTGTTTGTCTATTTTTGCCGGCTAACACTCTCTCTTGGCCGCTCTCTGGCTCTCTTTTGGGCCAACTCGCCTGCGCCAGAGCCAAACTGTGAAGGAACAAAAAGTAGGAGCCAGAAAAACAAACCAAAAAGAGCGCCAAGAGCGTAGTAAAGCGTCGTAGTTCAAGTGCCGGTTGTACTATACGCGGGGTCAAAGTGGAGGGGAGGAGCTCTTTTGCCAGGTGGGAAAAGAAAGGAAAAAAATAATACAAGGGGAGGCTGAGGCTGGAGCACCTTTGGCCGTAAAAATATTCCGATGGCGCGGCTTCTCATATCATTAAAATTCCATTTTGTCTGGTCTCGACTTTTGCATTGCTCGCGCAGAGCAACGTTTTTTGCTGTTCCTTTTTTCGGCTGTTGGCTGTTGGCTGTTGTGTGTGGACTATCTTTGTTGTGGCATTATTGTTATGACGCTGGCTGCACTGTATCGCGCAGAGTCGACTTCCGCTGTTGCACGTGTCGCATGTTGCTCCTTGCTGGCGCTCCTTGCTGTGAAATTTCCGCAGCGACGGCAACAAAAGTGCGAAATAATGACCGACTGCCTGTCACATGGCTGGCTGGCAGCCTGGTACTCGGGGCCCGGCATTCCGGGCAACTCGTATTCCCACTGCCTCTGGCCATTCTCCTTCGGCTATCCGGCATTCCGGGTCTCCGGCACTCCAGCTCTCCGGCACTCCAGCTCTCCGGGACTCCAGCACACCGGCAACAATTGTCGCCGTCGTGCGCGGATGTTGTCTGTGAAGTTGGTTAAACAATTTATTTGGCCAAACAATGGCTCAGTGTGCGAGTGTGACGGTTCTTTGACCTTTGACACTGGCCGGTACTGGCCTGACCTGCCAGCATAATTAATATGCTGATTAATATATTGCTTAACCGACAAAGGCGTGGGCTGTCATTAAGGTCCCCGGCAATTGCCATCATCAGAGGTAGCAGGAGCAGCCGTGTCCCCTTTCCAGGAAGCGTTTTATTAAAAATTCTTGAGCATCATTATCGAGGGAGTTGTGTGCGAATTCCACTGGCAAGTTAAATGATATGAGAAACGGTTGAAGGAGAGCACCCAAAGAAAAGCATAAATGCAAATAAATTTAAGAAAATATATAGGAAATATTAAATCAAAGCCAAATGTATTTCTTTTTCTGTATATTAACACCTAACTAATTCATTTTAATTAACTTCAAAAGGATGTAGTCTTTGTCCTGAGTGTATGCTTAGCGAGTGATGAGCATGTAAACGTCCATAAACTAGAGGCCAAGTTAGCACCAGGACTGTGTTACCTATGCTTGCCAGCCAAAATCGTCAACAGGCGCCCATCGCAGCCAGCAAACCGAAACCGAAACCGAAACCAGAACGTGGCCTGCCAACTTTCAAGACACAAAATCAGCAGCAGGAGCAGCAGGAGGAACAGCCACATTCATGGCATCCACAGGAGCAACAGCAATATCAGCACGGCAGCAACATCAGACAGGAAGCAGTGCCTCGGGGCGCAGTGGCAACTACAAAAGGCCAGGAATCGGCGGAGTTTGCAGGGGGGGATGTGCAGGGATATAGCAGATATGGAGATATATCTGTGTGTGTGCCAGGGTAAATGGCAAAATCAAATCAAATTCAAGCGACTAAAGCTGAATGGCGGCGGCACAGTCGCTCAGTGTGTGAGACATGGCATTTTCCGCACCTGAGCCTGCTGTGGCACCTGCTGCACTGCAGCAATTTAATTGTTTCGAAATTAGTCCGGGCTGGGAGAGGTTGGATTTTCTGAATCTCTGTGTAAAACACAATAATTAGCTCGCAAGGATACTACTTGCATATTGCCTGAGTGATGGCCGTGTCCCGGCGTCAGGTTTCGAATTATGGTTCTTCAACAATCACAAATTGCCGGCTAATTGATGGTTTCAATTGTGAAATTTATTGCCTGTTTCAATCTATTTAATTTGTATATCATATTGATTGAAATTCGAAATATGCGCAAGCTGAATATGAAATTATTTTAAGTCTCTAATTAGCTCAATTTATGTTTGATGTATTGTTTACTCGGCATAAATTTATTAAATACCATTGGGATAATTCATTTCGAACTCTGTGCAAATATTTTAAAAGGAAAGTATTTTTGGACTCATAATAAATGGTTAGTTTGCTTGTTTATTAATAAAAATATACTTTTTTGATGATATAAAACATGTGCTTATGGTTTTAAAATACTTTTTTAATATAGTTGAATTTGTTTATATTTAGTTATGAGTGTCATCCTTCCTATATTTAAATTAAAACTAATTTGTATATTTAGTGTGATGGTTTCTTAAGCTCAATGTGTCAAGGTTTTGGAATTGGAAAGAGTTGCGGAAAAAATTTTAATTTTTTTTTCGCATTCCACTGTAAGCATTGGTCCTTTGAGCCGGATCTTAGTGGTCCCCCTCACACACAACCCGAAACTAAATAAATTTAGTAGCTTAGGAAACTTCAAGTCTTTTTCATAATTTATTTATATTTTTAAATATTTTTAAGTACTTAAAATCACTTATTTACCAAGTTTTCAAGTTGCCATTCGACAACGCTTCAAGCCTAATGAGTTAAAACCCTCTCAGAGTGCAACTACCAAAATCAGGCGTCAGAAAACATTATTAACGCCGCCTGTCCCTCCTTTCGGGGGCGTGGCCAGTTCGATAATGCGTACGTGTGTGCGTGTGTGGGGGCGTGTGCAAATGCAATAAATGAATGGCCATTAAGCAAAGCGCAAAAGGTTTTTAAATTATGCGTGAATATAAATTGTGCGTGTGTTAAGTTCGGGGCGGACATGGTCTCAGTGGGCGTGGCCCATGTGTAATGTTGTGTCCACAGGCCAAACACCAGAATATTGGGAGACTTTGGGGGCAGAGACACAGGGCGGGGGAGAGGGGAGAGTCAACAAAAGCTAATTGAATAAAATCGGTAAAGGCTGAGCGCAGAAATTTACATTTAACTTGTTGCAAGTGATTAAGCTTCGTTCGGTCGAAAATTTAATTAAATATGAGTTTTCAGAGACTAGAGGGGAGCAAAATCATAAATAAGGGGACCAGAGGGTAAAGGTCAATACAAAAATACACATGAAATACAAAGGAAAATAGTGATATGTGTAGGAATCCGTTGAACAAGTTTGGGTAAAGGGAAAGCAAGCCACTTCAAATCATTTTTATGTGTAGTTTATGTAAAAGATATATCTTTGTTACATTTCCACTTAATTTAGTTTATTTTTAACAAAGTTTTCTTAATTTTTCTTTAAATTTACCAACGAAAATACATTATATCGCCACCTAAAAAGAACTATAAATTTAATTCCAAAACAAGACCTTTGACTCTCATTTAATTTTTAGTGGCTTTGGTTAGTGGCTGCTTAATAACCGTTTTTTCAATTAGAGAATTAATGGTTCTCTTTCATTTTTATGAGGCAGGCAGACGCAAAAAACACAAATTGAAAAGTTAATTCAATTACCATGAAAAATATTTCGGTTTATGGCAAATTACTTGCGATCATTATTCAAGTGAATCGTGGCGAGCATCCAGGGCGGCATTCAAATTCGTAATTTATTAAGATTTTGTTATTAATTCGATAAGGGAAATACTGGCAGGGAGTAGCGAAAGTTTCAGCATTTTACAAGCAATTTATGTTTCTTAATTTCTTGTTTAATTGAATCAGCAGCAGCAGCTCCAGCGAAACGAAGCGAGACAAAAGTTTGGCGGTCCAAGTTGAAACATTACTGTCAGCGGCGGCGACACTTGCAGCAGCGGCAACAATTTTGCAGCAAACATGAAAGAAAAGACAACAATTAAATAATTTTCCATAGTGGAGGGGGGATGGGCTGGATTTAAGGGGCTGCCCCCGCTGGGGGTTGGGGGCTGCCAGGGTTTAAACCAATATTTGCATTGCTGAAAGTCTGCGACAACATTGACGGCGAGGAGAGCTCGGCTCTGTGAGGCCTGTGCAATGTGTTTGTTGACTATTGAATCATAATTAAAATTGTTTAATTTAAAATTAATTTTATAAGCAAGCAGACGCCGCAGCAGCCGCCCCCTCAACCCCTGCCGCAGCTCCTCCTTTCCAACATGACATTAAAATATACAAACATTTTTATTAAAATGACGACCGCCGCCGGAGACAAATATGCAAATTTTGCGGCCGAAGCCATCGGTGGGGTTTGGGGCCGTGCTGCTGACAGCTTTCTGGTATTTGTTTTTGATACTTTAATAAACATTTCAGCTGAAATTCTCGTATCTTTGGCCCGGTCGAAGAGTGCAAATTGCATACAAATCCCATCAGCCTACGCCGCCGGCCATAATTATGCGAATTTATTTCAAAACGTATTAAATACATGATGACACAATTTTAATAGCTTTCCGCTTTACAGCGGCACAAACGCCGGCAAATAGCGTTCGAGCGGCGGAAGACGCGGAAAAAACTGTTTGCTTTTAATTAAATTGCATTCGGCATTATTTATGAAAAAGTTAATTAATCTAACGTGGCGTGAAATCGAGGATTACACAGCTCTCTTCTAAGCCAACTGTTCGTTAATTGCTCTCCGTTAAATTAATGGCTGAATTAATCCGTTTTTAAGCCCTTCCATAAATGCAATGACTCGAGAGGTCTCCTCGATCGTGCAAATTATGCTGAATACGAGATATCCATATAAATCAATGGGCTTTCGTAATTAAAAGCACTCTCTGGGGGTTAAAAAATAGTAATTAATAATAAAATGATGTATACATGGGTTGTTACATTTTATTGAACTGATTTTAGCCGGGATAAGTTGTGAGTTATCGTTGAAGCCTTGTCTAAATATAATATTTATTGTTATTTGCTTGAAATCTAAAATGGATAAAAATTGAAATCCATTTGTGAGCTTTATAAAAACATAGTATATATTTATGTATTAGATTTAAGGGTAATAATTTTTAAAATTGAGGATAATGAACAAAGTTGGTAAACCAATATTGCAACTGTATTTGAGTCTTAATATAAAAATAGATATCTAAACGCATCGATTTTTGATGGGCCACAAATAATTATTCTGTTTAATATATTGGATCAATATAATAGGAAAGAAGATTTATAGTGTTTAAAAGTGAATCGATTATATCGATTTTTATATTTTAACGTTGTTTGTCTTAATATTTAAAATTTCGATTAATAAAATGTATAAAATTTTCGATAGAATATTAAATCCCATATTTTGGGTGGAGTATTATTATGTATAATACATAATAATATAATGTACATATAGATTAACCAATTTTATATGGATAATTAACTCTAAAGTCGATATAAAAATCGACATTTGAAAAAATCTGATATCTATTTTTCTATAAATTTTGCGTTAATTGAAAATAAGGGATGTAATAGCACTTTTCCTTTACTTTTGATATAAATATTTTAATATAATATAATAATATAATACCATATATTTAATTATTTTTAAATTTTGATCTATAGGAATTAAACATATTTTAGATACGGTATTGAGTTAAACATATTTTAGATACGATACTGAGTATATATATGCTTAATTCCTATTTATTAAAATTTTTAAAATAATGAAATATTAACCTTTCATTTTATCAGGACATAATATCGGACTTGTTCTTTGAATACACATAATAAATAAATCAATTTGATACAAGGGTAATCAGAATTTAAATAAATAATTATTGAAGTGGAATAAATACTCAATAAAATGTGTCACATTCATTAACAAATTTAACCCGAATTTATTATCTATTCGTTTAGTATCCCTTTGTAGATTGACTTACTGTTCCCGCTTTATATTTATTTAAAATAATCAATCTTTCTAGTGTTTTTCTCCCTTGTGCTGGTCAGTTCCGAGTCACAAAATAATCGCAATCGATGGCTGTAATCTTTTTTGATATGCGAGGCGACATGTCGTTAAATTATTTTTAGCATTTTATTGACACTTGAGTGCTGTTCTTTATCTTCCGTTTGCCATTCTGTTTCCACTTTTTAGCCCCTTTGCCTGGGCCCGTGTGATTGTGCCTCGGCTCTTATTGTCTTTGCGCCTATTTGCATGCTCAACATTTTGGAATTGTCAAAGACATGAGCAAATATAGACGCTGAAAAGTTGGCCAGAACAAGTTTTGCAGCTCGAAACTTCTGCCGGCTGGAAGTGTGTTTACTTGAAGCAATGAACTGCAGCTAAGTGGATGATAGCAAGTGTTTATATTTGCCAGAAATTAAATTAATTTTGGCACAAGGCACAAAGGGTGAGACAAACAGTTAATGAATGAATGCGCCTAGTCATGTACACTTGTTTTGGCCATTAACGAGGGGGGGAGGGACACAAAGAGAAAAGAAAGAAGGCAGAGTGTGTGGGTGTGTGTGTGTGTGTGTGTGTGCTTAAAGCCCTAAGCTAAGCCGGAAAAGTTTCACCCCGAAAAACAAAGGTGGAAAGGGGGCAAAGAGGGCCCTCTGCCGGCGACATGCAATGAATATCAACAGATTTTTATGAGCCACACATGTATAACTCGGTCTCTTAGCGTTTCTCGGGCTCCTTTCTGGGTCTTGCCTGGGTTTTCCCTCGGTTTTCCTTGGTTTTCCACCCTCTGCCCAAGAAGTAGCGAATCCCCCGACTGTCCATGACAGAGATAATGATTAGTGTGATGTGCATAATAATCATTCTCATATTCCACGATTAGTTTCCAATTCATATGCGTCTGCCTCTGCCTTCTGTTCCCCTGTCTCTTTCCTTTTATTTCTAGCCGTCTCTTTCGCTTCTCTCACTCACTCACGCACTTTGTTGCCATCTCTTTCGGGGTCTTGGCCACTTTTCCACCTTTAACGCGTCTTGGGTACAGTGTAGCTTCTGTGAAATGGAAGTTTTACCTATTAAAGAGATTATATAAATTTGTTATTGATTAATTATTGAAAAGTATTTTTGTTTTGTTAACAATTTTTAATATATTTATTTGATTTATTCATTTGGGAAGTTGTTAAATTAAATAAATAAATTTTAAAAATTGTATAAAATTAATGTTCTTGAGCACCTTAAAAATATATTATATTACCTTGTTGAGTAATATTTGCTGCACTATTTCTCGGTAATTTTAATTCAATCTTTAAAAAATTTTTAAAAATGTGACTAAAAATTATGTTGCTTAAAAACCTTAATTTCTTTCGATGAATTATTTATATAATACAAAATCAAACTATTCTGTACAGTTTTTGTATTTATATAATATATTTCTGACTCATATCTAGTGTTTTTCTTCAAGGTAATTGATATTTAAATTAAAATACAATTAGGAAGCTATCAAATTGAAAATAAAAATGGAAGTATATTATATAGTTAGCTTCATTATATATTATACTTAAATTTTTATTCTCAATTTGATAGCTTTTTAATTCCTCTATAAATAATTTCTAATAAATAATTTTACCATTTTTATAAAAGTGTTACTGCATAATCAAATTTTCAGCTGTAAAAATTATTTCTTAAAACCCCTACTAAATAATTTCAGCAAAGTATGACTGTACCTCGTTTCCCCATTGTTTTTGTTTCATTTTTTTTTTCGGCGCGGTAACAGGCTACAGAAATATTACCACGTAAATTATTAATCAGTCGAATGGGCCACCTCCGCCACCGCCACTCCCCTGCGTAGCATAAGTTTCCGTCGATTTGTCTGTTACTTAACATGCATAAAATGTTTCCATGAATACATCAAAATATTTTCGCTTTGGCAGCGGCAGAGGCGGCATTAACCATGGCCCCCAACCAACCTGCTGCTGGCTTGTTGCCGCTTTGGGTTTAGGCCATTGGCTTAGCTGGAAAGTGTCGTCTTGGCCAGGGTTTTCGTCTGACTCTGACTCTGACTCCGAGTCGGTGTCTTCGTGTCGTCTGCTTGGCGATTCCGACTGCGAGCGCATATTGTGCCTGTTTTTTGAGCAATTTGCTTTGTGATTTTATGCACTTTATGATTTCCTTAATGGCACAGTCGGTCGTCGCTTGCTGGGGCTTTCCTGCGGAGAAGGTGGCTTCCACTGGACTGTGCGAGTGTATCTGCGAGATACGTACTCAAAGTGCTGTTATTGATGGCTGATACGGACAGGCGCCTCACTTGAGTCACAGATTTATGTAGTTGGTTCAGTGGGAAGCAAAAGCTGGCCATCTTAAGGGGGTAATAAAAATCCATTTATAGTTTAAGGATGAGGGATTATATTTATTTGTATTTTCTTTCTAGTATTTTCTTGATTTAAATTAAGTCTAAACACATGAACTATTGCTTACTTAAAAATCATATTTGACACAATTTTCCACTACCTAAAAAAAGTAGCTTCTTCCTTAGAGTTACTTCCGAGTTCTTAGAACTCCCTCGAACTCCTTCATCAAGTCCCAGAATCGAATATCAATCCCAAGGCAAGGTAAACTGCTCGCTCTCGAGGCCACTTCATCTGCATGTCTGCCTCCGTAATTGTTTCCCCCAAAACTACCGAAACTCCAAGACTCCGGAGAGCGCTCAATGCAGGCCCCCAAGGCGGGCACACCTGTAATTAAGGCCAGGTGGACACTGGCGACCTACAAGTGCCTGTGGAACGGACGACACACACTCGTAAATTTCCATTACAATTGCACAAATGTCACATTAGACGCTATCAAAGCGCAATTTGCAGCGTCTACTAAATCAATAAGCCAAACTTGGCAACCTAACGGATGCGCCGGCACACAGATACACAATGGCATTAGTATGCGTGCGTGTGTGCGTGGAGCACTTTGCATGCGAGCCTCCGTGCAAACATAATAAATTGTAACGCGCTTTACATTAACATTTACATAATCGCAATTAATCGACAACATCGGAGAGCCGTCGCCACTTTATGCTCCAATCAATATTAATAACCATTGCACTGGGCCGCTTCGGATTCGGTCTCGGACTCGGATGCCCTCTGCCTGCCTCTCCCCTATCCCCACCCTTCGTCCACTTCCGATAATGGCCAACTGCTCCTAACTTGGCCTGAACTTCGAGGGGGAGCTTTTGGTGGCATAAACTGTGCCATTTACGGATTTGTGTGACTTCCGTCTTCAGTGGGGAAGTGTGGGTATTACGGGGGGAAACCTGAGGCAGCGGGGCATTCCGGAAAATCAGGGAAGACCGGGAAGAGGAAGGGGCGAGGGGTTGGGGGTACTTGGTTACCTGCAGAACCCCAAAATGAAGCCAAACGGAGGACAAGATGTCAAATTGTCAACGCACCTTTGCCAATGTCAAGTCTCCAAGAGGCTGCATATGTGTTTATCCACAGTAAAAACTCGATAAATGCATAACATTTGGGAGTTACTGGGTTGCTTCAGTGGAAAAAATTCTTGAAAATAATTACGAAATTTATTAAAAAAATAAAGTCAATATTATATTTTTATCGAAAGTTGCAGGGTTCTAACAAATTGATAATAATATCCTCCGAATGCATTTTATTTTACATAAATATAATATATATAATTTTTACTCAACATTTTGTGGAATGGAAATGGCTCTAAAAACTATATTGGATATGTGAAGAACTACATTTTACACATTTAAAATAACCAATATTTTAAACCATTTAAAACAATTGATAATTATTTTTAAATATATTTTTTGTAATATAAATTTTCCTTAAATGTTCCATTGTTCTTAACAAATTATTGGTTTATTTGCATGTTACTTAATTAAGTTGTGTTAAACTAAAAACTATATAAAATTTGAGCATTTTCCTTACAATTAATTATTTTTTTTACATGAATATATCATATAAATAATTTTTAATTAAAGGATATTAGGTTTTAATGCATTTATTAAATTATTGTTATTCAGTAAACAACATAAGAAAATCTAAAAAATCGTTCACCTTCAAATAAAAAAGGGTTTAATGGTAAATATATAGATATATATTATAAATAAAAAATTAATTATTAATTTATTATTTAATTAATTTTAATATAATTTTATTTTAAAAAGTTCAGGGTTCTTAACAAATTATTAGTTTTTTGCAATGTAACTATATAAAATATGTGAAGTATATCTTAAAAATAGATATTAACAAATAAAAAGATTATAAATCTATTACTATGATTATTAAATATTGAAATAAAAAAATATATATATTATGAAAATACATTTTATATTTTTTTTAATTGTGTAGGTTCTTAACAATGTATTAGCTTTTTTGCATTCTTTACGTTAAAATTACTTTCAAATCTTTATTAAAAAAATTCACAAAATGTGTCATAAAAATGTTTAAATAAAATTCTAATAATTGTATAAATATTATAGTTTCTAAAAATTCCCTTTATTTTTGTAACATCTTATCTCTAATCCCTATCACTTAAGGAGACAGAGAATGTCCTGTTTAGTGGCTAATACCTGTGCATATCCTAGTGGCTGTGTGGGTGGCAATTGTTGCTGGTTTATTTGCAATTATGCCAACTGCCAGCTGCTTGCACATTACACGCTTGTCATAATTCTGCTGGCAGGCGAATGCGAATGCGAATGCGGATGTGGATGTGGATGTGGATGCCAATGCGTATACGCAATGTCAATTATGGAAGCGGCTTGGATGCCGCCGAAGGACCGCAGGAAGTGCATATATATTTCAGCAGGGCTTTCGGTCAGTTTTAGGCTAATTAGCCCAAAAGGATTGAAATTTATTGCTTCTAACGTAAATGCGAATGCTAACCCGCTGTTAACTAACATGCCCACGAATATCGTATGCGTATAACAGTCTACTTAATTTCGAAACTAAAAACTCTTGTTTACCTATTTTTCAGCATCCAAAATTAGCAAAACATTTTTCACAAATTATAAAGCACTTTGCTTTGATTTCCACACTTGCAAATATTTGCAAACAATTTTATTTCCCGCGAATTCCGGTTTTTATGTTCAACAAAAATGCAACGCACAATTTGAAATATAAACAAAGAGAGCGCTGGTTTTAAGAGCGCGCTCGCTCTCTTCCTCCCTCTGCCTTCGTGCTTCGTTGTGCTTCGTTCATTTGCTTCGTTTCCAGCTGCTCTCTCGCTCGGCCGAGCCGAAGTCCCCTTTAACAGAATCTCAATCGTTGTGTTAACAGAGCTTCGTTGAGTTTTTATGGTGGTAAATTTAATATGAATTTGTTGGCGCCAAAGAATAAAGTTGTATGTAAAATATGGTTTTATTTTTCAATGGATTGTACAAAAAAATATATCTATATATAAATAGGTATAAAAATCAATTTAATAAACACTTAAGTTTTAGGAAAAATTAATTCGTTTTTTTCTGTGGATTTAATTCAATTTTAATATTATTTCTTGTTAATTTTAATTTAATGGTTCTTTAAAAATGAGAACATTTATTTAAGGAAAGGAAGGAAAATAATTCTAGATATTTTTTATATTTTGTTCATTTACTCTATGTATTAAAATGTATACATATATTTATTAATAGAATAATTTATAATTGACAATGTTTATGTGCCCTGAATTTGGTTTATATTTGAAATTAAGAATCAACTATCTATTCATATAATATATAAGAAATTACTGATTTTATTGTAAGTTACTTTTAATGTTGCAAAAATTATTTGAAATTTCAAAACTCCTTAATGGTAATGAAGTCTGACTTCACTTTTATGTATTTACAATTAAATTTAAAAATTGTGCGCTTTATTTGCATGTTAATTTGTAACTAACATGTAAAAAAACAATCTTTAAACATTGTAGAAGGTAACAGACTTATCTTAGAATTTGTATAATATTTTTTTAAGAATTTCCTTGGCAATAAATGAAGTGCTCAATTCATTCTGCATTTATTCGCTTTTCAAACCAAAAGGAACTCAAGAATTCCCATTAGATGCACTTAACAGCCTCCGTTAACATTCCGCTGCAGTATGTTAAGCAGTAACAGAGCCGCTAACAGCCCCATAACAGTCGAATCAGAGAGTATCTGTAAGATACTCCAGTCGAATTTCAGAAGCCGACGTGGAAAGACGCGTTTTCGCTATCGTCCTGAGTTCTGTTCGCCGGTCAAAGCGTTATCCGCCGCTGCACTATCTCAGCATATAGAAAATCCACTGAGCCGCACTTGTAATTATTTTCGCCAAAAGTACACATGAAACCTAACAGCAACATCCCAGTATCCGTATCCGGAAGATAAACGAAGTGAATTTTCGGATTTGTTTATGCCGTTCGTCTCAGTGTGTGAGTGCGTGTGCCAGCGAGTGTGTGAGTGTGCGGGCGTAACTGTGTGCGTGTCGAGCGCGTGTAAACAAACAACAAACGAGCTGTAGCTGTGGCTGGTATCTGTATCTTTGTATCTTCGGCTCTGATAAGGTGACAAGCTTTGATAACAGAGATAAAACGCAGAAGTCGCGTTAAACACAAGTGCTACCACAAGTGCAAACTGCAAAACGAAAGAAAAACAACAAATAAAATTACATCTTGGAAATCGGAGAAATAGAGAGAAAAAAAATCAAAACAAATAGCAAAAGGCTAGGAAAAACCGGCAAATAGGAAAAAGTGAAATTCAAGATACACGACTACTGTAAATACTGCGGTATCCCAGGAAAATGGAAAATTAAAGCCGTGAAAAATTCGCCTGAAAAATATGCACTAGCCATAACAACAACAAATTATTGTGTGTAAATTCTGCAACAACCTATTAATTCTTATCGGTGTTGTTGTTATTGCTCCACATATATATAATACCATATTATATATATATACGTATATGTCTATGCTGGTTAGTTAAGTTGTTTGCCTTTTTTGTGCGATTTTTTACCGGCATCGCGACGCGTCGCCGTTGAATATTGTCGCTGTGTTAGTGTGTCTCGGTGTTTGTGTGCAAACAAGTTTGCAATATTTTTCGCAGTTACCTGTGGCAAGTGTTGCAGCTACACCAACAACAACAGCAACTACAACAACCAACTGCCAGTTCAACAACAAAAGCAACAACAACGAGTTAGCCAGGTAAAGGAAAATCTACAAAATGGAAAACAGTTCACCACAAAAATATTCATGGAAATTGAAAGCTCATTAACTGGCAACTGCGAATTTGCGACATTGATTTACCGCTATCCGGCAGACAAGTGCAAGTTTTAGCACGTCCCATTGTGAATCACAAAACTCTGCCTTAACCCTTTGCCTCCCCCTGCCTTATGAGTAATACCTGCTTTAAGGTGTAATAAGCGGAGAGAGGAAAAAAATCAAAGCCATAAAAATGTTTTCATATTTGCTTTTACACAACTAGAAATATGAGGGAATTATTTATAGACTTCTCTATAATTCTTAATCAGGTGAAAACAGGCTTTGGCTTTTACTTAAATATATATTTTCATTTACTTATAGCTTGTTGACTTAGACACATGCTTATTTATTTTTAATAAGATATTTATGATTTCATATTGAGACATTTTTGTTTCTTAATGTTAAATAACAATAACATACATGAATTTGTATTTTTAAAATACCTAAATAAATAAATAATAATAAGTTTTAAAATACTTCTCTTGCTTATAGCAATTTTTCTTCATAATTATTTGGCTGCCTTACCTTTACTTCTTATCTTTTTTGGCCATAAATCATATTTCATATCAAATATTGATATTGTGGCCAGCACTCGATAAAGCCATTCATGTTTTTTTAATGTCTAGCAATAAACTTTAATTTCGTGAGTTTCCCATGAGTAATCTAGGGAAATGTTTGTTTAGAAGATTGGAGTAAATTACATTTTTGCATATAGGTGTAGATTTTTAGTACCTAAACTACATATGTATATAAAACATATTTCTCTTGTGAAGAAATCATTCTAATAATAAACCCAATAAAAAAACTGTAACCAGTTGGAGAAAGAGTTAAGAAGTCAATTTATTAAAGCTAAAAAAGCATAAATAGTTCTTATATTTTTCTGTTAAAAACTTCAAGTTTATTTATATGTTTGTATGTTTAAAAGCTGTAAAAAGAGTTAAGAAGCATTATTAAACTTGAAGTCAATTTATTAGAGCTAATAAAAGCAAAAATAGTTCTTATATTCTTATGTGTTAAAAATTAAAAAATATTGTTATAGTTTTATGTGTTTAAAAATACAAGTTTCCAAGTTAAAACCTTGCTTTATTTTCGCATTGTGTAAAGGTCTAGTAAGCACACACTCATCGCTCGCCACAGGCCAAAATCGAGACGTCTAATCGGTTCCGTTCCAGATTCTCGCACTGTGACTATTATTACAGCGAAATATTTTCAGCTGGCGATGCACTTGCATTTGCATCGACAGCTACGGGTACATAGAAGGGATCACGTAGTGCTGGGTTGATTCATCCGGCGAGCAGTATTCAATTTGAAATGCGGTTGACTCGCCGGCGCCGCAGCCAATAATCGTATAAATATGAATAACTAAGGAAACACACTTAGAGCTTGTCCGTATATATTCATGTGGGGGAAATGGAGAAGGCGATCGAACAGGCGCTGCACTTGTTGTGCGATTATTTCGAATCGCCTGCGTCTCGGCTGGCACTCCGCGGATCCCCTTACGCTTTCAGTCGAATGTCAATACAACCGGGGGACACAGGTTGCCGGCCAGAGTCCCCCGTTCTTGGTACGCTAAATATTTACTGATAGCTTCGCTCTGTAATCCAATTACTCAGTGCACTCGGCGGAGTGTTGATAAAGGGTGGCGCGTGAAAGGAATGTGGTTAATACCCGTTAATGGCTTCCAAAATCACTCGGCCCGACTGGGCTCTGTCTTATTTATGGGTCCAGACCCAATTAAAGGGGGGATGCCACCGACGCCAGCCGCCACATGTGCCGGGGGCCGAAAATAAAGTGCCCCCGTCGAACTGTCGCCTTGATATATACGATACGCGACGGGGTCTTTATTAATATTTATTTCGACTGTACGAAAATAAAATAGAGAACATAAATAACGCTTTGTTTATAAACACGCAAGCCGTTTGCCAACTAAAAATAAATGACGCGAACGCAAACAAATGGAAGGGAATCTCTCGCTTCTTTTGTTTTATATCTTCTGGCCTGCTTCTTCCGGCTTTGATTTGGATTATTCCTTGTTATTTCGCCGGACAAATTTGTCTGTAAAATGGTTTCTCCGGCCAGAATTTCCCGAACTTCCCCTCCTTGCGGTGGCCCATCGCTTAGATCCTTGCGCCAACAGGTACAAATCCGGAGAAACATTTTTGCTTTAATATAAATTAATTGCTGGCAACCGCAAAGAAGCCGCAGGAAAATGTTGGTCCCCCAAAAACTGTGGCTAGGATACACAGGGCAAAACTCAAGGATTATATATATAGTTGGTTTTAATTTGTCAGTAACAAATCAAGACTAATTTTCTCAGGAAAATACGGCATATGAGAAATGATTTTCAAATTGAGTGCTGACAAGAATTTTAAGCAAAGAGCTTACACTCTATTTTTGGGATAGAAATTAAGTAATACGAAACATATGTTGAGATGATTATTACTTTGTTTTTATGAAAATATGTTTAGCTTAAGAGTGTTTCAATTAATTTGAAAATATTTAAAGTATAATTAAACATTTTTTTAAGTTTCAAAATTTAATGTAAAAAGATATTTAGTATAGAATGCAATCGAGACTTGCAATGAAGTTGCCTTGCACAAATCCAGCACAGAGACACATTTTCCGCCCTATTTCGCAGTATCTCTCGATTGCGAATTAAATTTTCCTTTAATATTTCTCCCTGTGTAAAATATGTTGAGGCTCGTGTGTCAAATTTGGTTTTAGACTTTCGTTGCCTGAGTTCCCAATGTTTTCAATGTCAATCCGCGTGTAACCGCAACAGCAGGAGAAAATGAAGCGGGATTTTCTAATTGAGGAGGCTGCGTGAGTTGCTGCCTGCCTGCCTGACGTCCTAGAGGAAAATTCCCACTCGAATTGGAATGTAAACAAAATGCGTTATAAAAATAGACAAGCCATGAACACATTTTCCCCTTTCATTCCATTTCGTTTGGGATTCGCTCTGGAGCAATTCACGTGTGAAATGAACAAAGTGTTGATTTGTTTCTAGGCTACACTACTATATAGACTATACGTATATGTGGGTGCAGACTGGAGAGAGACTGCCGAGGATGGGAATAATGCCAGCAGGAAATAGTACAATGTGAGAAGAGCTTGTCCCCTTTTGCGTAGGAGCAGGCAAATCAAGTTCGGGGAATGAAATTCATTTCATTTTGGTTTGTTTCGTGTTGCTGTTGCCATGTCACGGTGCACGGGCCGAAAAGAAGGGGTATTAATTGGTTAGTAATTAGGTTTGATCAAGGTATAACAGTTGAGATTTTTAAGGGAATTAATTGAGCATATGCAAGAGTGTAGAGGCTGATTTCTAGAGACTCCAATAAGAACTCCGTTTATTTTTCTTTTTAAATACTCTTAACCCTTTTTAATGTGATTTTAAAGATATTTTGTTAATGCAAAACACAAATTGTTAGATATAGATTTTTTATATATTTAAAATAGAACGCATAATATTAAATATTTGGTATGATTCCTGCATATACTTATACAGAAGTAATTATTTAGAAGCCTCGTAAAATGGTTCCTAGACTTAAAAGTTCTAGAAACTTTGCTCTAATTGTAGTAATAATTTCCCCAAATCACCCCATCTTTTCTCTCCGTGTTTACTGTCCACAAACACAAGAAATGAAAGATGAAAAGCAGCTACAAAATCTCACAAATGCAGGCAAAGACCCGTTGGACTGCCGATGACGTTTTCGCTGTCTATTGTTGCTGCTGCTGCCAGCGATGATGCTGCTGCTGTGTCTGGTGCGATGTTGCTGCTGCTGCTGCTGCGGCTGTCGTCTGAGTGACTCCGAGTCCGAGCTCGGAAACGCAGGTCCCAGGTCCCAAGTCCCAAGTCTGGCTGCCCGTTAAGGTCGTTGCGATGCGGTTCTGTTTCTGTTTCTGTTTCTGATGTGCAACAACGACTGGCAGCAGCAGGGGCAGCGGCAACATCGCGGGATCCCGCGCTTTCTTAGCGCTTAAAATTCCGTTTCGAAAATGGAAAACAAAAACAAAATGCTCGACTCTGACTCGGTCGCCGGCTCCATCTCCATCTCCAGCTCCCAACTCCGTCCAATTCCGAGTCCAAACTCGCAGCCAAATCAACTTGAGCACTGAAGTGGCCACGCAGCAGCAGCAGCAGCAGCAGCAACATGAGGGAGAAAAACAGAGAAAAAGCAGACAAAAAACAGAAAAGAAAAAATTAAAATTAAAACGCACGTAGGCAGCAGGAAGAACCGGGGGAAGTCAACGTTGTCTGCCCTCGTGGCGCGTTAAGTTGTTGATTGAAGGGTATTTGAGTAAAGTATCTCTACGTGGATGTTGCTTGCAGCGTTGCAACAGCAATCATAAATGCAGGCCATACAGCATCTTTTCCTTATTTTCAGTTCTGCTTTTTTCGGGGGAGTAAGAAAATCTGGCTCATGTGGGTTTTCTCGTTCGCCACGCAGCTGTGCGCGCTCCTTTATGGGTTTTGTTTTGGTTTTTTCCCCTGCGAACTGGGTTAAGAGTTAATTAGACCAAAAAGCCATTCCGGCCAGAACTCAAAGTTCAATATGAAAATCGTATCGGGTTTCAGGAGGGAAACCTTCGGTCGTCATCCGCTCATTTCATGCTTAGCCAAACCCTTTGGACAATGGCCAAAAACACAGGCCAAACACTGGACCCCGAAGACTGTACCCCAGACATAACTTTTTGTTTCGCCTCGGTCTATCCTTGGCTATTTTCCGTGTATTTCTTTTTGTTTTTTATATAATACAAACTTGTAAAAACGTCAGGCGATAAAAATGTTCGATAATCAAAATGAAAACGACCGCCAGGGGGATCAGCTCGGAGCGGGGGCCATCGAATGGATATCTAACAATAAAACAGGAAGAGTTCAGAGCGCAGGACAAGTGTGTGAAAGGTTCGGGATGAAAATGCTGCTGCTGGAAAATCAATAAGCCATGCTTATTGTCAAAGACCAGGGAACAGGCCAACAAAGCGGACAGAAACAGAAATGATATGGCAGCCGCACACACAGACACATGGGGCGAGCAGTCAAGAACATAAAAATGCCATTGACTGTGGCCCATCGTCTGTGATTGTGATAGGGATAGGGAATAGGGGGGTGCACTGGGGGAAATCGGGGGTATACAGTGGTATGTATTGGGTTTGTGAATGGGGATCAAAGTCCTTGAAAAATTAAGCAGAGTTGAATCATAAATTTCAGTGTTTCTTTAAGCCTAAAAATAATATCTTGTGGCATTAGGGATGGCAGATGTAAAGGAACAATCTTCGATGCTTAGGTGGATAAATAAATCGATTTATTTGCAATAAATCGATGTTCAGCTTGGAATTAAATTCCTTGAAAAAAAATAACAGACTTGAATCATAAACTTAACTGTTTATTTTAGCCTGGAAACTATGTATTCTAGAATTTGGTATAGAAGGTGATATCAGTGCTTTAGCAAAGTTACGATGCTGATGCCTAGGTCGATAAATAATCAATATTTCATATGAGCGAAATATGTACTTCCGATAAATCGACATTTTGCTTAATAGCACCAATTTCTGCCTCAAAAACCTTCTAAGCTTGTTTATTTTGTGTTTCTTACAAAGGTTCTTGGGGTTCTTAATATTATCGAACTTCTGAAGTTAAACTCGATATTTTTCGATATTATAATTTTCGATTTATTGTGTCTTACACTATTTTTGAGTGAGATTAGGAGTTTATCGGACTCCCCTCGCTTCACATCTCTAGCTTAGAATTAGATACGATACTAAAGGGCTTTATAAATGAATCAAATTAAAAACAAAGTCTGAATATTTTCTAGAAAATCCAGAAGTTATTGCATTTTTCCTTGGTGTACAATTAGAAAAGAGATAGATTCACTCTGCTCTGGCTGTCCCCACATAATTCTTTCACTGGCGACCGAATAATGAAAGTTGCTTTGCGCCCCGGCAAGAGCCAACAAAACTGCATTGCAAAGTTCTAATTTGGCCGGGAAAAAAGAGAGGGAAACCGCTGCCGCATGCAGCAACAAAAACAAAACTGTACCAAAAACAACAAAACATCAAAAACGAACGAGGAAAAAAAAGAATGAAAAAATAAGGCTGGAAAAAATGAAGTCAAAAGCGCACATGGACGGTCAACGAATTCGGGTTCGGCTTTGGTGGTTCTTTTTCAGTTAACACGAAAACGTTGTGAAAGAGCCCGGCTCAGGCAGCAACAACAACAAGAAACAGGTAGTAAAAATCGACAACAGACCGGGTTTACATGACTATATGGCCATATGCCCATGCCTGTGTGTGTGTGTGTGTGAGTGTGCAGGAGTAGGGAGGGCGCGGAGGACTGACATCGCTTAGAAATTAAAGAAAAACACAGGCACACAGGCTAAGGCTGAGTTGTGGCCGAAACCCAAGACCGAGCCCCTGTTGACTATCATAATAATAAAATTCGAGCCAAGCACGGCCGTATGTACATACATACGTGTGTTTCAAATCGGGGTTAGTGACCCAAAACTTTGTTTTGATAGTGAAAAAGTGTTGAGCTCGGCCAAAAGCGATCCGAGACCGATATGAAAATGTACCCGGAGAGAGGTGAGCGGCGAGTTGGCTGGGAAAATGGATTTAGCATAGTTCCAAAAAGAAAGAAACAAAAAACTTAATAATTAATAATTCTTGCGCTGCGATGAGTCGGCGAAAATCGTGGGGAAAAGGCAGTTTACGAAAGTAGAGCGAATCGGGGTTAGGGAACAACAACCATCACTGATTTATAGTACCATGATTAATGTTTACATTTGCACTTTTCCCCTCTTTATTTACTTGCAGGCAGGAACCAACGCACAGAGCCGCAGAGCCCAACGCATTCATAAATTATTCAACAAAAATTAAATCTAAATGAAAGTGCTGAAAGTAAATAAATGATAAGTAAATAACAAACCGCAGAAATACAACAGGTAACCGACGCGTGCATAGTGTATTACGTATTAGGTGTATGTATAGTCCCCATATATGTATATCCCCTATATCGCGAGTGTTGAAATGCTGCCCGTAGCAGCATCTATCTTCGTCGGGATGTCGTCTCTCTGAAATCAAAATCAAACCAAATCAAAAATAAATATAATATACCCAGCAAGCCAAATCAAAACTGCATCAAATTGTTGTCAACAATTTGAGCTGATAAATAAATATCTTCGGTCCCATCAGACACAGCAACGGCCTCACAACGGAGTCCCCAGAGTTTTACCGGTTAGTGAAAGAGGATTTCGAGATGGATGGAAATATCTTCACCGAGCTGGAGAGGATCTGCACTACCGGCTACTTCTCGTCACAGCCGTCGATCGAGGATCAATGGCAACAGGTAGGTTTAATTCCTAAGAAATATAAAGAAAAATATATTGAAAATATAAAGAAATTTATGGTGGATATAGGAGAATACTTAAAGATTAGAGTCCATTAAGAACTTGGAAGGTTTCCCTGAAATTTACCCATACATAAATGTCACTATTTTGTATACATCTTAACTTTGTTTATTTGCAAATTATCATTATTTATCTTCAAATTTTCCAAAGATTCTAGACATAACTTTGTTTTCAAAGGAATTTCTTTTAAGCAACCCAATTTATAACATTCAAAAGTTACGTTTAAAATTCCCAGAAACAAAAAATGAAGCTGAAAGACTTTGAATCTATTTTTGTAGTCTGTTTACCAAGGAGAACCACTTAATTTCCCTTATAAATTTTCCAGACTTTCCTAAAAATACATCTTGTGACCCCTATTTGATTTTTAAATTATCTTTTGAGAATTTCTATTGTGTTGCCTTATGATATAAATCATTTTTTACCCCCTCTCCTCCACTAGGTTTCCATAATAACAATAATTTTCCCCGCGGGTTGACGTCACCCCTTAGTTGGGTTTGTTGTTTATTTAGCATTTAGACATTTATCATAGACTCAACTACTTAGTCTAGTCAGCAGTGGTATTTTATCGAAAGTATTAACCGACTTTGTGGGGACTTCCTTCGAAGAGGTTGCGCAATCGGTAGCGATCGGGTGTATAATGTATACATTCCCTGGGTTCCAAAATTTCTTAGCAAAAAAAAAAAATGAATGAAAAGCGAGCGTTTCAAGGTCCCACTTTCGAGTTTACCTGAGCGAGCGTGAGCTAAAATTAAATTGCTAAAAATTATAAACTCTTGATAAGCGCAGCGGTGTGCGCTCACCATGGCATTTGTGTGTGTATAATCCGACGATACATATACCCTGCTCTATATGTTTGCAAAAAGCCAGCGGGAGGAAGAGCCGAATAAATAGATGCCAGCCCATAAATAAGTAAAATTCGCCAGCAGTCGGCCAGCGTCGGTTATCATCATCTGAGGGCATGCATAATATATATACTAAATACACGAGCTCGCATATATTTTTGCGAATTTTTTCGCACACTTAGTATGCAGATGTGTGCGTTTGTTTGCGAGGTATTACTTTTTGTTGCTGCCCGACCGTATTTTATTTTATTTATTATTTTTTGCTGGCGTTCTTTTTCGGTCGCCCTCTATCTTCTGATAAAAGCGAATCGAAGCCGCCGCCAGCTGATTGCAGACAGCTTTGTTGGCAGTGCCTCGCTTTATTTTCTTGTTTTGTTTCTCGTTTTATTATTGTTAAGAAATGCCTGTGGCACATTCTGGTTTGCTGCTGTTATCAGAACCTGACGCATAAGGAGATTGTGTTTCGCTTGGGGTCCGTCCTGCCCCGCTGTCTCCTTGTTTGCCCGTCAAACGCAAAGTCGTAATTCACCCGGCGAGGGAAAGCTGCGATAAGGCGGAGGACTCTCCGCCGGAGGCGCCTCCAGACCCCATGCCCACCTCGATGCGGCTGCCAATTTAAAGATACTTTTCACACCTCCAGTTTATTTGTTTAGTGTACACACACCCGAGACTTGTTTGATTTATCTCACTCACCCGCTGCATGAACAGTATTCCAGGAATGTGCCAAAAAATAGATTTGCCAAATCAAAATACGAGCATTCAAATGGATTCGTTGGGAACTCAAATGCTTGACTAAAATTAGCAATGCGGTTCGACTTTCGGCGCTGGCCTTCAACTTGGGCCATAAACACGCACACACAGAGGGACCCCTGAAATATCTTAAGGCGAATTTTGTCTGAGGTATTATTACCGCAAAAGGGGAAAAATTAAACACAAACTAATCTTATCGTTGGCCAAATTTGTAGCTGCTCGCCGCTGTTTTCCATTTGAAATTCCACTTTTCGGCTCTGTGTTTGCAACACACGGCAATTATACGCCAAAGTTCCCGGATCCAGTTCGAGTTCTGCGCCGAGCTCTCCGCCTGAATTGGGAGTCGCAGTTGAAGACGCAATGCACTCGTTTCATTTGCACAACTTAAAAACTTTTAATTGAACTCGAGTACACATTTTTGCATAACTTTTCGTATTTTGTATTTTGTATTGCCGGGGACGACGGCGACGACGTTGACGGTTTTTGGTTTGAGTTGAAGAGCCTTTCGGATACCCTTCACAGAATAAAAGGAACTTTAACTCCTTTGCTCAGAAAGTTCTGTCTTCTAAAAGAAATATTTTGAAAAGGATTGTAACTTAAATTCTTATTTATTGTGATTCAAGTTGGTGTAATTATTTCAAGAGATTACTTTTGGGGAGATCAATGAACATAAGACTAGTTTTCTAGGGTTTATTACTTAGTTTTGAAGAGCTTGAAAGGCCTATTAAAATAATTTAAAGTCAAGAGCTTGTTTCTTAAATTATTTTAAATAAAGAAATATTTATTTAAGCATTCTAATACGAATTTTCAACTAAGGTAATAATTTCTTGTTATTTCCAAAGCTGAGAAAATGTTTCATACTTCTTTCCTTGCTTAATTTGAATTTCTCCCAGCTAGAGTATTTCCCCAACAATTCCAACACATTTCCTCAGCTCACTTGAGCGTTTTATTTCTTCGCTTAAATTTGATTCGGGGTTAAAAACTTTAAATTGCAGCATTTAATAAAAGTTTTTTGGCGGGACTTGGCAGGTAAGTGGGAGTGCGACGGGAACTTTCTCCAGTGCCATTCCCTCTCTCTGAATTTTCCTTTTGTATCTGAAAATGTATCTGTAAATGTTTGGTGCCTTTTGTAATTAGAACTTGCGGATGTTTTGTTTATTTCCGTTGACTTCCGCCAGCTTCCGATGCGGCGGCTGCGTTTTCCAACTGCCGCTTATTGTTTTATTGTAATTGTTATGGAGGGGAAGTGACTGCGATGGCCAGGGGATGGCTGTGTTTTGTTATGGTTATGCTGCGTAATTCGGTTCGCCAGTCAGTCAGTCGACAACACTTGTGCCCCTCATTTGAGCAGCTGCTGGATTCCAATTGTTGCTGCCGCAAAAGCAAACAAGATGCGAGGCGGCATCTGCATATGTATTATTTATGAATTTACATACGGATCGGAATTGGGAGCTCTCCCTGGATCCGAGTCCGTAAATGTATCTGTATCTATTTCTTGAGCTCTCCCGGCTGTTTGTCTAAGCTGTGAAATTATGCTGCACACTCAAAACAAGGGAGAGCTGGGAAATGCTTACAAAAATAAATACCGTTCGCTGGGAATTGTATTTGGTTTTTACTCTTAATTTATTTCATATGCTGCAGATTGATTTCAATTCGCTGCGAATGTTTTTCTTTCATTTCTGTGCAAACACACTCACACACGCACACAAATCCGAAACGAGTTTTCCTTTTGTTTTCCCCGAGTCCGATTTCCCACTCAACTCCGCCAATCTATTTTGCGATTAATTTCATTTATAGAATTTGACGATTTTCGTGTTGTTATAGAATATTGGTTTTAATTCGCGCTCCTAAGCGGATTCAGTTGGATTGCCCATTGATGTGGCCGCTTTATCGCCCTTTGCCACACTTGCCACATTCTGTTGCGGTGGCCATTTAATGTATTTAAATCATTTTAAATTAAGCCGCTTTCCCCACACACGCACCCACAAATCCCACAAAAAAAAAAGAGGAGAAAAAAAATAAATGCAAAATGAATTTATGTATTACATTATTTCATTTCCATTTGTTTTTCGGCCGAGTCCCACCCTGTCTCAGCCCCTCACAAGTGCCGAAATCAGCGACGACAACCTCCTGCCACTCCCACTCCCGCCTCCCCCTAAGCAGACAATATGCAATCAGCAGTTAACATTTAGCACACGCAAAAACGTAGCGAAACCCAAAATGGCACGTACACACACACACGCGTGCGGGAAAGCGGCAAAAAATGAGGGAATGTGGCCGAAAAGAAATGCCCCCGAAAGCGATGCTGCCATTGGGAAATTCATGAAGACAGATGCACAGGCACACATAGACTTACACCTAATAAGCCAAGAGCAGGGACACGCAGAGAAAAATTAGGGATTGAGGTTGATGAATAATTTGATGGGTAAATATTATTAAAATAATAAAATAAATTGATGGATAAATACTAATTAAAATAATTTATTAATTTTGATTATTTATTTATTCTTTTGATAATAATTACTCATTATTATTATTTTCATAATATAAATCATGACTTATAATAATAAACTCAATTTGCCTAAACAATAAGTTAGTATGAAATGTTGATCAATCAGACAACACTATTAAAAACATTTTGAAAGTATGACAAAAAACATTGTTTTTGAACCATTAATATTGAAAGTAATACGATCTTGGAAACATTTTTTTAACACAGAAAAACAACACATATTTGTTACAAAATTAGAAACATTTTAAATGTCATCGAAGAAGAGAGACTCTAAAAACTTGATTGATGGGTTTTAAGTTACCATTCATCATTACCTTTCGTCTTCCCTTGGACAAGTTTGATGGATCATTTCCCGAAAAATATTACAGAAATAGTAAAGTAGGTAATAGGATATAGTGTAATAATTTAAAAAAATTATATTTCAAGTGTATCAATTGTCTATAGGGATTTGTTTTATAAGAAATATTTACCTTAATAATACATACCATTTGATTTTATTTTGAGGCCTTCTAAAAAATATTAACACGGGAAAAAATATTAAATATTAATATGAAATGATAAGCTCCAAAAAATATTATATTTTGTGTCATAACAACATACATAACAGTTACTTAAATATATTTCTGATAGTTTGTGAAGATATATAGCCTAAAATATTTTGCACAATTACTATAATACTTGTATGGGTGCATATATGTATGATTTTTTCCTCTACCAATAATATATTAAAATTTCTTAAACACTTTTAGAGTTTATAGACTTTTTTCCAGACTAAGCTTGCAGTTAAAAAGTTCATTTAAAGTAAATAAAATTTTAAAATATTCTATATTTATTTGTATAGTTTAATTGATTTATTTAAAATAATTTTTTTTATTTAATAGAATTTATAGAACTTTTCTCAAGACGAAAGACTTGTAGTTAAAGAGTTCATTGCAAGCTAAAGCAAATCTATTTTCTTTTGAGATAGTTTAAAAAATATTCTTAACTTATTATAGCAGTTTTATTAATATGTCTTTCTATATTATAAATCACATAATATACAATTTTGTATTTAATAGATTTTATTTATGAAATCATTTACTTATTTAATTATAAACTTTCTCAAGACTACACTCTCAGTTAAATAGTTAATTTCAAGTTTATAAGCTGATGAATTAGCTGGAAATTCCTATATTAATTTGGTTTTTGGCCCTGTGCATCACCCAAGACGTAGTCTGGCCGTGAAGAGAAGAACAGTTATTTTAGCCGAGCCAGCAAAAAGAGCCGAATCGAAAGAAAGAATGAAAAAGAGCCAGGGAGAAGGAAGTGGCCGCTGCTGAGATGGGGAAATCCGAAATACGTGCAATTGCTGAAAATATGCTCGACGTGAGGGGCAAGGCAAACGTGCGGGCCAAGCGTCCGTGGGCCTTAAATACTTGCCACCATGCGGCACATCACTCCTACCTCCCTCCCCCGCCCATCCACGTCCACATCCACATCCACATCCCGAAATCCAGCTAAGCAGCAGCTACCACGTTTGCTACTCCTATTACCCTCAATCATTTATCATCTGGGCTGCAATTAATCATCAAATGCGCGCTCTCGCACTCGCACTCGCTTCCGCAGGGCCATCCACCCCATGTCCTTTTATAGTTTTTGTGGGTTGCCCTCTGGATTTATGCTTATAATGTGGAATGCCAGTGTATGTTTATCTGCCGCGCAGGGTGCCCGGGGTGGGGGTGTGGGGTACGAGTGTGGGGTACGGGTGTGGGGTGTGCGGTGTGAGTGTGCCAGCGAGTGTGCGTTGCTACAATAGATGCTCTCGTATTCTTATTCCTATTCGTATGTGCCGCACATAGCTCACAGCTCACAGCTCACATTTAACTATGCGACAGCAGCAGTGGAACCACCAGACAACACTGAGAAAAAGGGGAGTAGAGAAAGAAATTAAAAAAAAATATCAGCAGATCTAATCAGCAGATTAATCTACATAAACTCTTGTTAAGAAAAATGGTTAAAAAAATATGACATTAATAAAAAAATTAGGTCGTGTATTTCACTAACATGTTAGTTGGGAATTATAGGTAAAGGAAGTCTAGAAGAACCCTATAAAAAACGAAATCTTGAGCTTAGTGATTTTCTAAAATAAAAAGATTTGAATTCTGAAAACTAATTGTGTTTACGTTAATTACCTTTTTCATTTACATAAGTCTCAAACTTGTTATTTGAAAATTATAAGTCATAAAGCTAAAAAGAAAACCACTTTAAACCTCAATGCTGATTTTAGAAATTAATAAAATTTAATTAATTTGATTTAACCTAAGAAAATATAAAACTTTTATGTACTGTTAACCATATCTTAATGGGACTATTTGCTTTACCTCTGCTGTACAAAGCACATAAACTAGTAAGTTGGTAATTAATAGAAGGAAACTATGTAAAACCTTTTAAAAAACCTCATTGATAGGCCTAAATATAAATGTTCTATAATAATTTGATATAATTTTCTAACTTTCTTTTTATATATAGAACACACTTTTTTTAATATATTTTTTTCACCTTTCTAAACTCCTGTTTCGCGCAGTGCATGAGCGCATTATGGTTCGTTGCTCGATCTGGCCGGCGCTGCTCTCGGTTCTTTCCCACTGGTTACGTGCAAGTTTATGATACGACTCTTGGCTGAGCTGAGCTGCAACTGAAGCTGCAGCTGGAGAAGGAGATGGAGATGGGGATGGGGATGGAGCAGGGGCTGGGACTGGGGCTGGGTCGTGTCTCTTGACTGCCTTGCGGTTGCACTGGCACATTGGCTTACTGCCATCCTGCTGCAGTTGTGCCACACGCAGAGTTAACCAGAAAAGTTGCTGCAACTTGCGGCCGGCACAAACCAGACTCACACCCAAAGCCCCGGCTCCCGCTCCAGCTCCAGCTCCGACCCAGACTCCAAAGTGCGGACTTTCTTGCATAACTGCGATTAGTCTTTCAGCCGCTTGAAAGGTGTCTTTGAGGGGGCCAGTTCGGATGGAGAGCTTAGAAGCGGAATAGAAAGGAGAACGCGCGGAGCACGGAGCGTAAAAAATCATTAAAAATGGTCAGGCATGTAATGGCTCCCCGGGGATTACCTTTCTACGCCTGCCTTTTCTTTCTCTCTAAGCTGATTAAGTCGACCCCGGCCTGGGCCCTGCCTAACCTAACCCTTCCCGATACCCGTAATTATTATAATAATCGCCGAGTGCATGTGAGCTCCACTGGCCCACAATTAGGGGTTATGCGACACCCACCTTGAACGTTTTCAGGACTCAAAACTGAACCCGAAACCCACCCGCATGCGAGCGGACTTGAAATTCTGCACAGCTGTTGGGGCGTTTCATAATTCGCAGGAAAGCGGAAATACGACGGGGGAGTTGTGTGTTCACCTGCGAACGAGCCAGGCAACAGCCCCGGAAAGTTTGCTTTTTTTGCAATGCAATGCCTACAATTAGATTGGCAAGGACTCGTCCAAATTGCGCATAATTGAGTTGCCGGTTGCTGGTTTCCTTCGGTTTCCTCGAAAATTTCCTCCCCTTTTTAGCAGGAAAACTCGAGCTCGAGCTCGAACAGAGCTAGTCGGGCTGTATAAATCATGATTAGGTCTGGACTTTGTCCTTTGATCGGAGAGAGCCACTAAGAGATACAAATACGGCTTGATGGCTGGGCTTGGATTTTGCTTGGTGGTCTCCTTCGATGGTCTTTGTGCTTTAAGTTTGAATTATATCCATTCCTAATTGGTTGTACAATTATGTATGCTTCGGCTGCTGCCTGATAAATTTGTATTTATTAGACTCATACATCAAGTTGGCATCTTTGTGGGTCGGTCTGTCGGTCGCTCGGTCTCTTATCCTGGCATCCCTCCGCCATCATTATGCTGCTATATATATACGACATACTGAGCAGAGGGAGCGGAGCTCCTCCTGTGCCAAACCCATCCGAGGTTGACGTTGTCGTGGCTTCTTTTTGCTCTTTTGCTCCTCGGGTTGGAAGATGTGCGCCGTTGATAAAGTCTCTTGGTAATGAGTGGATATGTTTCGTATTAATTACAGTTGTGTTTTCCCTCTGCCCCGGCTTTTCCTGCCTTGTTAGCGAGCGGAGTTCACTGATTGTGAGTCTGCTTGCTAATCTGGCGGCGTGGGATGGGTCTGGGCTGCCTCCCACTGCTCTCCCCGAGTGTGGGTTGACTCTTAATTTCCTTCCACACATCTCCCAGCCTGCGACTTGCCGATTTAAGCGCCGAATGGAGCAACTTCTGGCCATTAAAGAGAGCCCGTCTAGGCACCAGGAGTTGGCCTATAAAAACGGGCCTAGGCAATTGATTGATTTCGCAGCGGAAGGGCTACTCTGATTCTCGTTGCGAATGGCTTTCCCGGCCGTTTTATGCCCCAAATTAATCTTTATTGGCCTGTTCTCAACAAAAAAAGGAACATAGAATTGGAAGGGGAGAGATTTCTGGCCGTAAAAAAGGCCCAGCAAGGCCCTGACAAATTTTACGACCGGCACAAACTAATCCTTTTTTAATAATGTCCACTCGAGTGCCACGTGCCTCGAGCCTTCGCCTTCGCCTTCGCCAAATCCTCCACTCCACTCGGTTCCACGTCGTCATCTTTCATTGCCAACTCATTTGAGCGCGAGATACACAATTTCATTATGCCACAGCCAATTGCACACTCATTGTTTTATTTCTTATGTAAATTTCGAATAAATACAAATACGCGTACGAATCCAAATACAAATTGTTTTCCATTTCTTCGGGTAAACAAGCAGAACGAGCCAAGCCGCCATCGTCAACGTCTTGGGCAAATGTTTGTGCAAAAAAAAAGGAAAATAAAGGAATAACCGGGAGAGGAACGAGGAAAACGAGCGGAATATTATGTAGAAAAACTGGAAATAAAAGGCCAGCAACCAGACCAGAACCGGAGAACCAGAGACCAACCACCCCGACAGCAACCCCCGAAAAGCTGGAGGGTAGAAGGCGAACCAGGAACAAGAACCGAAAATTGCACGAACATTTTGTATTTTGGAAATTGTGTATTTTAAATTTTTTGCACACTTGCTGTTTTGTTTAATTTTGCACACGTCGAGACGAGTGGGTGGGTGAGGTTTTCCGAGGGTCCGTACAGGGTGCCAGGGTGCCAGGGTGCCAGGAGGGTGCACGAGTGCCAGAGGACGTGGTGCGGCGTGGTGCTTCAGCGAGCGTGTGCGCTTGTGTGAGTCCTACATAATTTATGGCACGCAAGAAGGGGCAGAAAAAAAAGGAAAATTATATTTAATAGAGAGTCGAATTGTAGAATACCCTTACAGGAAATAAGTTGGAAATTATAGAGAGGAATTTATGTATATATTAATGGAGAAATGTATCAAATTCTTGTCGTTTCTGGAAGTGTTTTTAAGTTATCTTGTCTACATTGTATTTATTTGATTGAGATAAAGAATATAGTATCTTGACATTTACTTGATTGAGATATAAAATAAAGTATCTAGATATGAGAGCAAAAATAGCTTACAGTTTATGTATTATCACACAAAAAATATTAAGATAACTTATCTCTGAAAATATTTAACCATAAAAACACACTTTAGATCGCTGATTTGTACAATTCGTTCGTGATTAGACAGAGACTAGGCAGATAAATGTTGGATTCAGGATCTTAAAGGCTCTCTTAAAGCTGAAAATAAATGTTAAAAATGTATATATAACTTCTGGAAGATATAAAACCTAGATCAACTCAACAAAGTCTTTATTTATTGTCTTTAAGCAATTCATATTAACATATTTTCTTAAATAAGAACTGTTCGTAGTCACAACTTTAATTTAATTAAAATAAGAGCAAGATCTATATAATAAATTAAGACAATTTCACTATTGTTTTCAAGTCTCTAGAGAGCTTTCCCGTACCCCCCTCCCCATTCCTTATCATACAACCATTTTTCCAATCAAAAAGGCCAACCGAATGCTTCATCCAATTTAAGTTTTAAGGGTTATTGATATATCAATCGGATGACAGTGCCTACCCTTCGTGAGGGCATCAATATGATTGCCTTGTACTTGGGTTTGTAAAGCGGCGGAATGAGTTGTATTTCGCCGACGGCGGTGGGTGGGGATTTTTAGACGCTAGACGACCGCCATTGTTGCCGGCTGGCAGTCTGGCAGTTTGGCCTAGTCCTGGTCCTGGTCCGGGTCCTGCTTCCTCCCCTCCTAACGAGCGCACATCCCTGCTTTCCTTTTTTCGGAAAACTGGTGAAAAATTCCGGGGGAAATGTATGTCAAATGGGAGGGTGGGGAGTGAGCCCAATGAGATGGGAGTGCGTGGGCGTGGGTGCGACTGCTAGTGGCTGCGAGTGATTTGTGCGATGTGGTTAGCAGTTGGGCTCAATGCGAAACCAGTTGACAGTTGTCCCCGCCGCCGCCGGCTCTGACCGGAATCTGTCAGCTGCCGGCCCCCTAGCAACGGGCTAATTAAAGGCCCCCGGAACATAAATTACATTTGCTAAGCTTGCAGGATGCGAGGAGCATCGAGGAACAGCGACCTTGGCAGGGCCCTGGGCCCACAGGCTGCTGTTGTCGTCTGCCTGATGTCTGATAAGTGATAAGACCAAATGGCGCCAATGTCTTCGAGGGGCGGCCCAAGTACAAACACACACAATATACACATAGTATATAGTACATTTAGCCTTCCGCCCGCCGAATACGAGTATTTCCTAATTCCCAACAATAGGCGGCAGTGATAAGAACAATATTTGTGTGTATGTTTTGGGTTGTGTGTGTTTATACAAAAGCAATTTTCGGCTGCTGACACATTGGCCATAAAAGGGATCAGGACTTGCGACCCGCCTGCTCGCATATGGCGGTAAATTGTTTTCCCTTATTTCTCAATATTTTCCTACAGCATTTCCTTTATGTCTGCAATTGCATGGTCAACGCCTTTGGCTACACAGCAAGAATAAGGACCGAGATTGTGGCTAATGAATTTCTGAGAATTTCTAACCAATATAAAATTAAGTGAGATATTGAGTCACATTGAATGATAAAGTCAGAGGTCCCTGAGAACATATTTCGTGGCATTGTCACACTCATAAAATTGATTAAACATTCCTTTGTTCTCCGTGCATAGTTTGAGTCCGAATGGTGTTTTGATGTTGGTGCGATGATAGGGGCGTGTCGAAGCATTCGCATTGGGTGCTAAAATTCGATGCTGGCCGGCGGGCATGGGTTAAGGGTTCAAGAGCTGGAGAGGATTGCCTTCGCTTCCTGCGGGGCAGATAAGGCGTGAATCAGAGGAGCTTGTTGAATCAGGCGAACCCTTTGTGCGAGTGTCGTGCCTCATATGCTCCATATCAATTCCGGCAAACAACGACAATAACAACGAATTTATTTTGTTTCGCTTTGGCCTCCGAAAAGCAAATAAAAATAAAGGAAAACCCCCAACAGGCCATCCATATATGTTAATCATCCATACAAACAGTTTTCAGCTCATATAACATCACGAAAGAATGCGTTCTCCACTCCACGGGCAATGGGCCCATGGGCCTGGGAATGGGTAGGGTTGTGGGCCTGGGAATGCACTTTGGAGAGGAGCAGCCGGAACAGTGGCACCCCTTGATCCAATGTCTGGGCTCAGCCCGGCCCATCCCCCGGCGCGTCGCCTTCCGAGCTATATTTTACACTGTCTGCCGCTGCTGATGATGAGTTGGGATGGCAAGCCCAAAAATGAAATCAATTTACACACCCCACTGTGCGAGTACACCCCTCCGCGTTCTGCTCCCCTCCGTGCCCCCGAACCTTTTGTGTAAGGGATCTTAGCGCCTAAGTGCATCAATTGACGCGCTTTTTCAGATGGAAAGTTCCCCCAATTGCATTAAACAAATTGAAAATGCTGGGAGAGCAAGGGCAGGGGAGCTGGAGGAAAATGTAAGGAAAATGAGAAGAGAAAGCACGCTACACTCTTCCCTTTAAAGTGGAAATTCTATTAAGCCGACTGTCCGTGACATTTTGTAATTGAAATCTGTGGTCGCTGGTGGTCGGTCACCAGACCCGAATATTCGGGTATACAAAAATTAATAAGCCAAATAAAATATCGACTAGTCGATGGATTGATCCCAACAAAGGCAATTTATCAAGTGGTCTAATCGTGGAGGGGGCAGGAGGAAGCTGGAAGCCGAATTGAAAAGAAATTAAATATATGTAAGTATAGAGCGGACTGAGTCAGGCGGAGATAGAGCCCAAACAGGACGGAAGGAGGCCTCAATGATAATGATTGATGGCTCTGCAGAAAGGAATTCTGTTGTTGCTGATAAAAAGAGAGGCCCGAACAACAAAATACAGAATACTTTTCCGATATACACTTGTATTCTTGACTTTTTATATATACAAATATCTACATTCACTTCAAAAGCGATGAAAGCAGCCAGAGGGAACTTTTCTTTTTTTATACTTCAGCCGAGATAAGTTCATTTCTCGGCTCTCTTTATCGAGTTCTGAATAAAAAATGCACAAACTTGAAATAAATATGAAATATTAATGAGTTCCCCTGCACCCGCACATGTGGGAGATGATAAATGTGCCAAAGCCCAGGGAGGAGTGCTAAAGATTTGCGCCTCATTTAAAGGGGATCCGCTGGTTGCCAGGAGGGTTCAAGGTTAACTGTCACTAAATGACTCAGCAAAAGACACATCCCAACACATCCCAACACACACACACTCACATTATTATGACAAATTGATTACATGTAATTTTGTGTCTCCGCTCGGCTCCTTTGATTAGGTGCCAGCTGAAGAGACTCGAGCTGCTTCCGAAAATTTGTCTCATTTCTGTTGATTTATATCTTCGCCTTGGCATAGTTCGTCTCCCTCGTTTTTGCCGGTGTGTATGAGTGTATGAGTGTGTATCTGTGTCTGTCTCTTTTATTTGATTTCGGCTAAGATGATTTCGCCTTAATGCATTGAATCGAGCCAAACAGGAAACCTTTGAAGAAGCTCATAGCTCTGCTGCTGCCCAAAACATTTTTGACGTTTTTTTTTTTGGGGCCAATTGAAGGAAGTGGAAGTTGGTGCAGAGAAAGAAAAGCTATAATATATATACCATAGATAATTCTACTATTAGAATTTTCTTTAATATATCTAGATATTTATCGAATTTTTCTGTGAAAGAATCATAAATTTATTTCTGCTAATGACTGGTTTAAATAGGTTTTTGTTAATGGAAACCCCTAAAAACACCTCTAAAATATTACTAAATAAATAAATATTTATCTACATATATATATTATTTTTTTGTAATAAAAATTTCAATTTATTTCTATGATTTTTGAAAAATTTAATCTTCTAAAGACAGAACTCAATAGGTTCTTGCTTATGGAAACCCTTAGAGAAACCTACAAAATATCCCTAAATAAATATAAAATATATATAAAAATACAAATAAAATATGTATAAAATATGTAAAATATAAATATTTAAACTCTCTTAATTGATCATTTTTTTCTGGAAATATTATTTCCGGTGTTGAAAAAGAAAAGTCTTATATATCCACTGTTATAAATTAAATTTTTCATTCTACTTACATTCGTTCCGGCCAATCGTCCTCCTTTTATTTTTGGTATGTTTTTATTTACGGTAAATTTCATTTCGATTTCTTTTTCGATTTTTCCTTTTTTTGTACAATTTTTTTGGCTGAATCGGCTGTCTGCACTCCTTGAGACAGGCAACGACTTCGATAGCAAACCGAATGGCCAATCAATAACATTGGGCAAGACATGCAGCCCCCGGAAAACCCGAGCCCCGACTATGGAACACTCTAAACACCAATTGATGTTTATATGATAATGATTAATGACTACGTTACTTTTACACAGATTGCTTTCCGAATGGTTTTGGTTGTGAGTCGTTGTGTGTGTGTGTTTGTGTGCGGAAAGCCTATTTATTTATAGGCCCCTGCACAAAAGACCATTTTCTTTCTGCCGAAAACTGGCGCCTAGCTCTTTTCCCTCTGCCTGCTCCACTCTTTTGACAGAGTTTTAGTTGCGTTTAGCTTAATTTTTTTGGTTCGTATTTTATTTGGGAAATGTCTGAGGAGAGCGCGTCTCATTACCAGACATTCATCAATTGCCGGCAATTTGTTTGCAAGTAAACGGGGAAAATGTAGCAGGCTCCTTGTCTCTGGCAGCTTCCTGTTTTTCATCTGGGTTATCCTGCGGAATTTGTGAAGGGTATATGAGGTTGGGGCTTAAACATCAGCTTTGGGATTAAAGAATTTAAGGACTTGAGACTTGGATACCTTACTTATATATATTTTAAGGTATCACTGAGGATTTTAAATCCTTCAGAAAACTGTTCAAAAGTAAGGTAAAAAGGACATTCAATCAACAATTTTATTGCATACTTTTAGACACTTTTTAAAGGGGTTTCAAATCGTTAAAGATTTTTGTAACATTTTCCCCAGAGAGTATTTCAGTTTGCTAATATTCATCACTTCCTCGTTTTTCCCACTTTTCCCGACTTCCTTTTTTATATTCCTGACATTCTTCTGACCAACTTGTAACTGTTACTAATGATGACAACTTATTTTGGCCTAAATGGTCGGTCGGGCAACACTTTTATTGGTTTTTGTAATTAATGATGCTGGCCGAAAAGTGCGGAAATGACTTTGTGGTTTGCTCCGAGGTGTTGGACACACCTCCACTCGAATATCCTGCAGCCGAAAAAGGTAGAGCCCGAGCGGAGCTCCAAGTTTCCATTAATCAAATGCACTGATTAGAGAGTAGTTGCAACCCTGGTCGGAGAGGACCAAAAAAAGGACGAGCTGGACCAAAAGTCGGGTCAGAAAGTGCCGACGGGTCCTGACTTTTATGGGCTGTCGTCCGATTGTCACAGTTGTCAGTTGGCCGGCGCAAATTACATTCGTGGCAATTAAATTAGGCAAGCAATTAGGCCAGCATGGGCCGGTGGTAACGGGAAAAAAGGGTTGCCACCCCGCGCTGCACATCGCAGGAATATCGATGAGCTCAAATTAATCAAAGGCGAAAGTAATCATTGAGTCTCGACATGGCCAAATGGAATGTCAGGCGGTCCGATGGAGGCGTGGCACTTTCTGTCGGCGTTAATTGCTCGGCGTGTTCTCTTCTCCTTGCTTTGCTCTTCATTTCTTTTGGCTGTTGCGCCTTTTTACAATTTCATTTGTAATTTATCATTGTTTGCCTTCGCCCTGGCTGCCTTTCCACTTCAAAAATAACACAAAAAAAGGAGGGTAAAAAGGAACGAAGGAAAGCAGCAAGGAAAGGGTTCACTCTACTTTGGCATTTAAATATTTTATTGAGTGCCTCAAATTGTTAATTGTTTTTCGAGGGAGGCAAGGAAAAGGGATCGCCCTCTCCCTCGGGCCAAATCGATTCTAATTAGGGGCCTGTGTGTGGCCATATCCATATCAGGGCCTGGCCCCGATTTTTCCTTCCTAACTGAGTTAGGCAACCCTTTCGGCGGCTGTCCCGAAACTTGGCAGCCAAGTTTGTCAATTGAGTTAATTTGGGCCGGGGCTTTATGCATGCCTGATGCGCTCTTTCGCGGCTTATCCTTGGAGTCCTTTGGCGCTGGCAACATCAAAGAGCGCCTGTAATGGTGGCCAGACAGGTGAAAATGTGCTGCGACTCCTCGCATGGAACCTGATCAAAGGACAAGCAAACAACAAACTTTTTCGGGGCTCCTTTTTTATTATTTTCTGCGGCTGAAAGGTGAGAATCATTCCAAGAATTCGTAATGAAGCCCCGATGACGTTTTACTTTGGCAGGCGGAGCAGCAATATGTTTTTTGGGCTTGGTCGCGCTGACAGCTTTTAATAAAAGTTGCTCTCCACTGGATTTTCATTTTGATTTTCCCCAACGCAAACGTGGCAACTTGAGGCTCGTTTGCAACCCTTTTTTACGGCTGCCCGGCCAAGTCCCTGACCTTCTTCATGTGACATATTTTTAAGTAAGTTGTCAAATTATTTTCACTGTTCTCAGCAGCAGCAGCAGCAGGCCAAATGAAATTATGTTCTACCCTTGCGGTTTTTTCCTGCCTGCTTTGTTTGTTTGCGCAGGGAAATGGAAATGGGAAAAGTCAAATGCTGATGAGGACAAAGGCTAATAAGGGAAACCTTTTTTGTAATCGAATACACACAAAAGCGAAGGTGGGACACAGGGAAGACAAAGAACTCACCCCCTGGGTAATTCGAGACCTGTGAAGGAAAATGCATTCTCATAAATCTCGAAAGTGCCTTCCATTTGATGCCAATCTATCGGCTTTACCACTTCTTTGTTTACACGTATCTTAACACATAAAAGAAAAGGAAATCTAACGAAACATCAACTAATTTTGATTCTTTCCTCCTCCGTCTTGTTTCAGGTAATTTCCAAAGTCCAGGACCTCCACCAGAATGATGAACAGTTTCATGATGACGGCGAAGGCGAAGATGGACAGCACCAGGGTCTGGCTGGGTCGCTCGAACTCCTCCTCCTCCTCATTGCAGGCCGAACAACCTTGTGACATTTTCCAGGGTTTTCCAGGGGTTCGGTATTCGATTTTCGTTTTTCGATCTTTGATTTTCAGTTTGGCTTTGTGAGTTTGTAGGCAAAGCCGGAGATAGAGAGATTTTCCCCACTCGACGTGTGAAATGCGTAGCCAAATACAGTGAAAGCCAGCCGGCAAACAAAAGATCTCCATTCGAATGCACATTTGTGGCTGCTGCAGCTGCTGCCACTGCTGGCTGAAATGGAAATTTTCACACATCCTCCCCAGAGAGTGGCAGACCAAAGGCCCGCCGCTCATTATGGCCCGGGCGCCCACAGTACGCAAATTATGCCAGCGACTGCAATAAATACCCGTAAGGCCCCGAGAGCTTCTGTTTGGACATTGGCCAACATTGGAAAAGGTTGAGCGAGGTAAAAATCTGTGGCGTGGCGGCTCCAGAGATGTGTAAACAGTAGTTTCTGTTGGTTTTTCTCGCTCTCCTAGGGGGCTAAGCCACAAACTACCAGCTCCCGCCCAGCCTTCGTTTTTTTTTCATGTTGATGTTAAGTGTTTTTCTTTTGGTTCGGTTTAAGGTTTTCAGTTTTCAGTTTTCAGATACCAGCTTGTGTGTCGTGCAGTGTCGTGTTGCCTCAATTTGTGTTTGGCTAATGAAAATACCTCCGAGAAACAGACGCGGCGCGGCCAGTAAGCGATTTACGATATTCGGGGGGAGCTCGAACCGGGCACAACAGGCATTTTCACTTGCCGTCGAACACATTCCACAGCAAATGACTTCATTGTGGGCAGCGGCAGTTCGCCGAGCTATAAATTCGCAACCGCAAGACAATGGGCTTCCCGAGCTGAGATCTCTGCGAATCGGGGGCAGTCTGGCGGGTTAACAGTCCGCCCGCTCTGCTCCTCCCCGCGATGATGATGATGATGATGATGATGATGCGTTCGTAATGGAATTCAATGCATTTAATGGAAATTCTCGCATTTACATAATCGATGCAGGGCAGCCAGTGCTCCACTGCCAGTGCCTGTGGCTCGGAGCAAAAAATATAAGCTCGCACGCAAATTAAGCAGCTAGGGCAACTGGCAACTCTTGAGTCTACAACAGTCAGTCCCTGACCATGCCAACTCAATTTGCCCGAGCAGGCTTCCCAGCTTCCCCTCTTGTAAAATTTACATTCTGCCGAGACTTCCATCGTTGGTTCTTGTTGTTTATGCGCTTAGATTGTGCCTGGGTGCAGGTCTTGATTTAAGATACTTGCTTAATGTGTAATTTAGTGCATTTAGATAAGTTGCATAGTGAATTTTTGATGTGTGCTGCTGTTGCCATCGCCAAGGGAATTTAATGCATTGTCTTGCATTTCTGTGTCTGCCTGATGCTGCTGCTGCTGCTGTTGCTGCTGCTGCTGGTGCTGGTGCTGATAATGCTTTTGTTTATTTAACGGCGCTAAGTGCATTGGTTGCATTTGCATAAATCGTTCGGTGGTTTGCACGCCGAGAGCCCTCGGTGGAGCAGTGGCGGTGGGGCAGAGCGGAGTGCAAGCCGACGCATTAAACAATTTGTGGCATTTAACAGAAGTAATAATATTGAAAAAAGGGACAGCAGTTAACCCATTGACGAGGTTTTTTTACAATAAAATTTAAGTAAGAAAATATTTTAAAACTCTTTAAAGTTTTTATATTTTAAAGGCTTATAATGACCCTTAAAGGTTATTTTCAATTCATTAATCACTTTTAGTCACTTTATCCTTGCCTTTATTGCATTTTTCAGTATCAAGATTTGCTTCGTTTTATATACTTTCTAAAATATTTTGTAGGTTATTTACGACCCCTAAAAGGTTGTTATTAAAAGTTAAAGAACTTTAAATTATTTGTTCCTTTTACTTTAGATTATTTATAAAAGCAGGATTTTCTTAAGCTTTATTCTATAGATATTTTTTTTAACTTTTTTAATTGCTTATCAAGAACGTAAAAGATTAATTTGTAACTTTAAATTTAGTTTTCTTTGTTATAACTTTATTTTCAGTAGGAGGAACTTTGATAGTTTGCATAGTTCTGCATTTTTTTATAATATTTTTAAGACAACCTAGAAGGTTGTTTTTAAATCTAAAATCACCCTCCTTAAAGCTTATCAATGACATTAAGAGGCTATTTTAAAATCTAAAACAATTTTAAAATCATATTTCCGTGTCACTAGTTTATTTCTAGAAACAGGAACTGTAAGTTCATGTTAAATTAATATTTCCTTGTCACTAGTTTATTTCAAGGAGCAGGTACTTGGTAAGCTCCTTTAATATTCTTTAAATATTATTTTAAGCCTTTATGAATGACTTACAAGGTTGTTTTTAAATCTTAAAATACTTCAAATTAATTTTCTTTTGTCCCCAGTTAATTTCCAGTAGCAGCAACTCGGTAAGCCCTGTTGACATAAATTCACCACTATTTTTCGCCATGGGTTAATGGCCAGCTATCGATGGCCTGGCCCGGCAACAAGGGTATCAATGTTTTTGTCCGCTCGCCGGCTGTGTGTGCGTTAATCACAAAAGCCAATATGCAGCTGAAAGCCGTTTGTTAATGCGTTATGCATTGCCACACTCCACACAGAGCCCGCTGCCTCGCAGCTTTTCCCATCCGCTTCACACCCATTGTGATGGCATTAAATCCCGCAGAAAATTCCTTTCTGGCTGGCCAGGCTGTGATAAATTACACAACGCACACAGAGAGAGAGACTCGCATTTAATAAATAAAAATTCCATTATGGACACTCAATGCCAGCCTCAAGCTCAATCAAATAACAAAGAGAGCCTCTGGCTGGCTGTAATAAATGACGCTGCACCTCCTGCCGCCTGGTGGGGCTTCAAAACTCCGCTTACCAGCCAGGGACAAGCTTGTCAATTGCCGAAACATGTACTGTCCTCGTCTTTTTACACACTTTTTGCTGAGGGGAACCCTACTGGCGCCGCTTCCAACGCCCACAATGTCCGAGCTTGTTGTTGCATCATCGGGAAACCGGCATGCAACAATTGTGTGTGCCTCTGAAACAGAAAAAAAACGAAATCCTGTTTTTGTTAGCCTGCTGTTGGTGTTGTTGGTGTGGCTGTTGGAGTTGCTGCTGGTGTTGTTGGTGTTGTTTTTGCTGCTGCTGGTGTTGCTGCCGCAACATGCTGTAATTAACCCGTTTGTCATGCAAATAATTCAAAAGTAACACCACTCTTATACCCTACTCCTCCCCTGGGAAGGGAAATGGGGCTGGGAAAATGTGTTAAATGCGATTCCAACTGCATTTTGAGTGCATTTTCCCTGTTTTACCCAAGAGCCATAGGCGTTCCCAAGCCAAAAAAAAAAAAACTCATTTGCAACCACTTGATCATGGAATGCGGGGATTTTCATTTGAAGGAATCCGATTTTTTCGATTTTCACCCCGCCAGCGATCAAAATTTCGTGGTTGGCAGGTAACCAAAAATTTTCACACTCGCCTAGAGACCAGAAAGAGGCGAAAATTAATTGCAACCGAATGCGTTAAATGCCTGCTCGCACACGGTCTTAGTGGGGATTTGTGCCGGGGAAACGTGCCGGGATCCCTTGTCCGACGATCGACTGCAATTTAATGCCTCAATTTTCACCAACCGAATGCTACGTGCGTTCCCAAAAATAGCCGACAGTTCGCCGTGTATTTGGATTATTTCGGTTTTGGTTGTAGCTTTTTTGGTTTTCTTTCCCTGCGCTGTTTTCTGTTGTATTTTCGGTTTCCTTGCTGCCCGAAGACAAGTTCCGCGTGCGCCAATTTTGGCCTAAATGGCAATGAACTTGAACGTCGTCGCGTGGAAGTTTCTTGGCGCCCTGCGATTTGATTTTGGTTTTCGTTTTTCGTTTTGACTTTTTTTGTTTTACGTTTTCGTGCCGGCTGTTTTCATTTCTTGCTTTCCGTGGGTTTTATTTCTTCTTGTGTTTATCTTTGTCGTTTAGCGTTCAGTTTTTTGGTCACGCGATGCCGTCAGGCGTAACAATTAGCCCAAAAGCAAAGGGAATATATGTTATTAAAGGTAAGAGTGAGTGACAGGGGGAGGGGCGGATGTTTGCTGCTGACTGACTTGACTGATAGATGGACAATAAATTTACATTAATTTCCTTTGAAATGGGTCAAGATTGGAGGCCTAAAAATGGCCAATCAAGCTGTGTGCCAGGGGGATGTTTGGGTGCGAGTTAATATTTTTTGAAGCTTTAATTAGGGCCAAGGAAGGGAGCTTGAAGATGATTAACTTTTACAAGTTTGAATGTTATTTAAATATGAAAATATTGTAAAGTTTTTCTTAGCTAAATATAATATCTTGTTTTATATAAATTCTTACTAGAAATTCCTTTTGAAATCAGACACCATTAGGATTTATGATGCGAAAGTTTTCTTTATTACCTGCCAGGACTCTTGTATGTTTCGCTTACTCTCCTGTTACACTTCCACCAATTTTCACTGTATCCACACACACACATGGTAGACTTTCACGCACAGTTCTCACCTAATAAAAGTGACGAAGACATTTTCTTCGTGCTGACAGGAGGCAACCAAAAAAACTTTGCGAAATGTTTGCTTCTCAAAAAACAAAATAAAAGCAGCCAGAAAAGAGGTGATGTATGAAGATGGGCCAGGAAACCTAGGGGGTGGAGGGGCTGGCTTCCTGGAATTGGGGGCGTGACAGCATGAAGTGTAGCGTAATAAAATGCACACAATTTACGCAATTTACGTAAAGCTAAAAAACATAACAGGCAAACAAGGACAATAAAGGGCGATGGCGGGGAATAAGTAATGGGGGGAAGTGGCAGCAAAGGCACTTAGCGCAACTCACACACACACACACGCTAGTGATGATGGCGGCACTAAATACAGTTGTTGTTGTTGCTGGTGTCCTGATGTCCTGATGTCCTGGCTGCTGTGCGTTGGCTCGATTCCTTTGCCGCAGCAGCAGCAGCAGCAGCTCCTTGTTGTTCAAACAGTTTTCGACGCGTTTTTCGCATTTTAACAGCCGCCATTTTGCTGGCGTTTGTATATTTTTCTAGGTTTTTCCAGTTTTTTGTTGTTGCTTTTGCTGTTAGCTGCTGTTGTTGCATTTGCCGGCTTTACGCTGTCATTGTCATGGTTGTTGTTGCCGTTTTTGCCGCTGAAATGTTGCTCTATTTGCCTGGGTTTTGTTTCGTTTCATTTTGGCAGCCCGGGGTGTGTGTGTGTTGTGTGTGTGGTGTTTTTTTTTTTTCATTCTTGTATTTCTGCTGGCTCCTTTTTGTACATTTTCTTTTAGCCAGCATGTTTCGAAATTCAATTTTCGTCAAGTTGGCAACAGGCACACGAAGACAGCCAGTTGACGTGGGTGGGCCAGGAGTAGCTGCCGCTGCTGCTGCTGGTGATGTTGCTGCCTCCTCCACTTGTGACAAGAGCAACATTTGTCTATGTCGAGCTGCGACGACATGCAATAACTTTAACTGATTTTTCGCACACACTCGCACGGCCAGGACGAGGAGCAAGTCTGCCGAGTATTTATAATTCTATTTATGTTTCAATACAGGCAGCACTGCCGCCCCGTGCCTGGGAAACTGGCCACACACGCTGCTGGCGCAGCCACTCGAAAAAGTTCACCCGTCAGTCTTAATGATAAAGTGAAAGTTTTTTCAGCCTTGGCTGGCTCTCCCGGCTTTTCTTGCCATCTTGTTGCACATTGGCTTTGCATGCGACACAGGCGAAGGACCAAAGGAGCCGAGGCTTCCAAGGCTACGGCTACGGCCTCAGCTTTGGGGCTCTGCCGGATGGTCTGGCATGAAATCAAGTTGACTTTTCATTAACAGCTCAACAATGCCTGCCTGGGGAGGAGGAAGAAGTGGGGCTGGGTACTGGGCTTTTCGGTTTGCTTTGGCTTGGCTTGGCAAGCCAAGTTAAGTTGTTTTTACTGCCTGTCATAGCGGTACTTAAAAAGCACATACTCGCACACGTACATGCGGGCGCTCCAACCAAAGTTGTCCCGCATTAAGGCCCCTGCTCGCCCCCTGTCCCCTCGTCTCACCCACTTAAGTTCGCCCCGCAGTGCAACAACAGCAATTAATGCGATTTGTTCAACGTTTTCCATGTTAACTACTTGAAAGAAAACACAATTTTCGTTGCCAAGACGAGGAGACACACGGGCCTAAAAAAATGCCACAAATTGTGGTGGCGGCGGCAGGGGGAGGGGACGTAATTCGTTTCCCAAAAGAGTGAGGGCCCCAAAAACATTTATTATTATAATAATAAATTGCTGCAAATGATGATTGACATTGAATACGTGTATGTGCCAGGGTGTTGCTGTACGCAGCCGATGTTCATCAGCAATAAAAATGGCAGAAAATTGCGCATACGCAACGTTGCACGTTAACACAGTGGCGATTAAAAGGCGCTCAGCCCGGTTTTACGAGCCCCAGCCCCCAGTGTCACCCACATACTCGCACGGAGGCAGAAGATGATCTGGGCTGCTTCATAAAAATCCCCATTTGACGTGACTGGTGGGTGGGAGAGGGCCGGGCAGGGATGCTGCTGGGGCCACTTGATTAAATGAATATTCCGCTGCGGCGGCTGCGTGACTTCCTTCGAGTGCCACCCATTACCTAATGCGGCTCGGTTGCGTCAATTTTTGGTTGCATTTGAAATGAGCTAGCCTCTGCAAATAAGAAATTCCCATAAATGTTTGAGAGACTCTTGGCTGCCCTTTAATATTTAATGCCGTCGGTCGAAAGTATGCATTTCGTTGGGGGGCTTATTTCTAGCGTTGTCAAGCACTTTCGCTTTTAATTAATTGATATTAGAACCGGGCAGCTAGCCCCAGCCGTGTTTACCCCGATAGTGGGGCAAACAAATCGCATGATAAGATATTGTTTAGAAACTTTGGCCAGCGATAAGAGCTGGGATTCAATTAGGGTAAGTTGGTCAATGCCTTGGCAGCGGAAACTGTGCCACCTGGAAAGTGGAGCGAACTACCCAGACGCTGCTTACTTGCACATCTCGGGGACTTGGTCCGGGGGATTGCCCCGCTTTGTTGTCAGCGACGTCAAGTTGCCACGGCGCTGGCATCCTGACAGGTGCCACTGCAGCACTGTGTGGCAATGTACTGCCGTTGTGCAGCAGGGCTGCGTAAGCCACGCCCCAAATATGTCGCCGAGCATTAGGCCGCGAGGATGCCACTTAAACGGACTCTCCTGCAGCAGCTTCCCGGGCTTGGGAGTCTAGTTTTTCCCGGCTGTAGTTCTCCCCCTGTGCGTGTCGGGCTGTGCTGTCCATGTGGCAGTTTGTCAGTTTGTCAGTGGCTCAGTCTGTTCACTCACTTGATTTCTATTACACTTGACAATTTCGTTGGCTCCGCTTCGTTCTAGCTGCTGCTGCTGCCGCCTGGCTGTCTTTGCCTTTTCATGCTGACATGATTTTGACACATAAATGACAAAGTGCTTAATATCTGCTGGAATTATGTCACTTGCCTCGCATTTCGAGGCATTTCCCTCGCTCTCTGGGGCCAAATTGATTACATTTTAATTTGCGCCGAAGTGAAAGCGACGGCAGCTGGGAAAAGCGCCTGGGAAATTAGGCGAAAAGTGCATGCTTCGCCTGTCTCTCGGAAAGTGTCGCGCATTACGTTCAATTTGGCATCGAAGGTGAGGAGGCAAGGCAAGCCAAGAAAAGCGAACTTCCCACACAGAGACACGGGTAAAGAGCAACCCAGTTATAATTTATTTACTATTTTTTTTTGGCTCCAGTTCCGGGGATTGCACAGCTAAAAAATCTTATATAAATACAGAGAAATACTTACAAAGATATGTGAGGGGCTAGGAATATTAGTAACCCATTTTGTAATCGTATTCATTCAACCTTTAGCTTTAGAATACACTTACCTTTCTTTAAGACCTGCTTAAAGTCTCTTTATTTCGCTCTCTGTACTGCACATTGTTTGTATTTTTTGGCTCCGGTTCCCCATCATCATCATCATCGTCATCGTTGCTGTTTATGTGCCGTCATTATCGCCAGATTAACTGCCTCTCCGCTGGCTTGTCGTTGGTGTGTCGCTTTTTCTGCCTGCTTGTCGTAGCCCCTTTCGAAGGTGCCCTGCATCCCATTCCCACTCCTGGTCCCCTTCCCTGCCCACTCCCGGCCCCATCTTCCAGCGGGTCCTGTCCTTTTGGCAGCTCTCGCGTTGGCGTCGTGCATCGTTGTCTCTGCTGCATCCTGCACATCCTGCCCACGCGTGCCGCACATGCAACATCAGAGCCCCGGATTCGTACTTGCAACGCATCGCATCGCGTCGCATCGCAGCTTCCCTTTTGTTGCCGGTTTGCCTGCCTGTCGCCCGTCGAAATTATGCTGCAGTTAAAATTTAAAGTTGAGTGGCGCAAATGACATTTAATTGAATTAAAAATAGCACCAGAGCCATGTGTCCCCCTTGGACGACAGCGGCGAGAGCGAGTGAGCCCCATCGTATATGGAGCGATTGTTGGGGTTTTTCGTATGCATGAGGCACATGCCCATTTTTGGGCTAGCACTTTTCCACTAAAAGCTGCCTGGAATGCAGCAAATTGAGCAATTGGCCAGTGATCGATAATAACAACAATTAGTTTATGTTTCTATCGAATATTTAGGGTAAAAGCTAAACAATTTTATATTAAAGCCTGTATCTACTTTTTAGATTTTTAAAAATATAATTATAAATTGGTAATAGTAAAATATTACAAATTAAATATCCAAGAATTCAATAGATTACAGAGTTATCTGCTGAATCAGTTTCAATATGACGCAAGTCACTTTGCTATCTGCAACAACTTGTTATTTATTTCCGCTGGCCAGCTTAATCTCTTCAAGATCCCACACAACTTGTTCAAAAGCAATTAAAAAGTACAAAAACGTCTCTGGACAAAATATTTAAGCCTGCATTGCATATTTAAATGTAGTTATTTGTCTTCTTAATTGCACATTCCCCTTGGTCCCAGCGCTGACTCCAATTAAAAATCGATAACAATTATTGTGCGAGAGTGTGTTGTGCAAAATGTTTGCTTTTAAATTCTCACACACAAATGGCACATTTATGACACCGAACATGGTGGCTATCTTGCGCTCTCTATCTGCGCCTGCACTTGACACATCCGAACCGAGGGACCCCTCATGAGGCCCCTCGGCCGAACCGCAGTCCCTTGTTGGGGGCGATAATGAATTTGACGTCAATCTTTATTTGGCGGCGAGTGTCATTTAAGATATCAACGCAGTGTGTGTGTGGGTGTGCTGGTGTGTGTGCTGTGTGTGCTGTGTGTGGTGTGTGGCAGGGGCCACATCAGGGTGGTGCTGATGTGGCTGCTGCTGTCAGCAGCGGAAATAGCTCAAATCGGAACACAAAAGGAGCTGCAGAAACAAAAGCGGAATTACTGATTGGCAAAAGCCAAATGCCGGGGCAATGGCAATGAAATGTGAAAAGGCCGAAAGAGCAGCAGCTCCGCAAACAGCGATTCCCGTACAAGTTTAATTTAATGGGGGCTCCGCTCGGGAGATCAGAGAGCAGAGGTGGGGCCGCAAGCTGCAGAGGTGTCGGAACATGGATGTGGGCGTTGCTGCCCCGGCCCGGGGGTTTCGTTTTTGTCCCGGGCAACATGCAACAACAGCAGCAGACACAGGACGGAGCAGCAGAGCGACAGCCAGACAGACGGCTGTTAGACATGCTGTATAAATAAATAATTGTGCATTGATGAGCAAAAGCGAATCGTCCGCAAATGGACAAAGCAGATACGGATGCCGAGGCAGGGGCAGGGGCAGGGGCGATTCCCATTCAGATACAGATACAAGTACAGCTGTAGACACATGTGTGTGCAGATTGCCTGTTGAGCCAGAGACACGCACTTCCGCATTACACAACCACGCCAAATGAATCTGCCATTTCAGATGTCAATTTGTGCAAAATACAAGTCACCATCAGATTCGGATCTCCCTAACGGTCTCTAGCTGTGGCTGTATCTCTGGCTGTATCTGTAAATGTATCTGTATCTGCAGCTGAAAGCTTCAATTTCCATAGAACGACACACACTCGCACGCCAGGCTATGCTGGGGGCTATCAAGGTCACTCGCTGGCAATTGCATCTGACTTGGGGCCTGGCTCCGGGGTCAACGATCTCCGACAGCAGCCAGTCGAATCGACAAAGTGCTCATTTGACGCCCTCAAAGCAGCTTAATGATGCCCAATATGGTCCGGCCAGAGAGTTGGCCAGCCCGGCCTGGCCTGACCGCCTTCCTGCGCTCCATAAATATGGGAAAACTATTCGCGACGCGGGGCGGAACTGTCGTCGCTTTGGCCAGTTTTGGCCCGAGCTCTGGCTCTTAGGCCTCTAGGAACTTATGACAAGCTACAGAGAAAGAAAGTTTGGATGTTACAAGCTTAACATTGTATCTTTAAAGTCAAATATTTACAAGTAAAATCTGTAATATACATTCCTAAAGATTTCAATATAATTTAAAATAAACTTTTAGCTAGATATTCTCGTAGTGCACTGGCTCCTCTTCACTTTTTCGGAAATCCCTGGCTGAATGCAAATTCGACAGTTGCAGAACTCGAGTCCCATTACCCGGTTTTCCAGCACGTGTGGCGGAAAGTCTCCGGCTGACCATCCGCCCTCGTCCGCCGTTCTCCGTTCTCCGTCCTCTGGCCGGTTCTCCATTTCTGGCTATCTGCCGTCTGTGCCGTTCTGCTTTTTATGGCTGTCAGCCGGGCCTTTTGCACTGCAGCTACACACGGCCAGGGAGTGGAGCAAAGGCAGGGCAACTGATTTGCTTTGGGATTACGATTTTGTCTATCACCTAATGGGGTCGTTTCGCTTGGCATCGGACAAAGAGTCCTCCGTCTGGCGGTGTCTGCTTTAAGTAGATGTTAACTCAGGTCAACTCTGGCCCATGGCTTTGCTTATGGAATGTGGACTTTAGATTTTTCCCTCCCCGAGTCTCTGCTGTGTGTGTCTTTGTCTTGGCGGGATTATTGTTGACAGCAGTTGATAATTAAACGGAAATTGCAGCAGGAAATCGGGCCAGAGATACAGCATAATGATGGACCAGCCAGCTTGGGTCGCCGGTCGCCGCATTCCCGGTCCTCCTTCGGTAATCCATTTTATATTGCATGTCTCGGAAACCACATTATGTCCCCGCTCCACTCCCCACACCATATATTCTATGTACTATACTTTGCTCTGGGTGCTCCTTGCGAGACGCACATCAATAAAGGCAACATTGTTTGCCTGTCACATGCTCATCTGGCTCTTCTCGTGGTTTCCTTCTCTGTGTGCACTTTTCTTTTAGCAGGGTATATTAACTAATCAGGGGAGGAGAAGGGAGAACTATATTGAAACCATGCTCAGTGCTCAGGGAAAGGAGTATAGAAGGAGTTTCCAGGCTTAAGGCAAGTCGAATATTGATTTAAATATATATTTATATATCTTTTCTGTAGAGTGTGTTCAAATCAAGTCTTCCTGGTCTTACATCCATTTCCCTTTTGCGGCTACGTTCCTGGCCAAGAGAACATTACCTATTCGCCATTCTGCTGTCACACTCTCAGCCCTCTTAATATCGTTTATCGTTATTTTTTCCCTTCAATTTTCTCCCCTCCCCGGCACACACACTAGCTGCCATAAGCTCGAAATGACATTTTAACTGGTGCGTATAAACTTGAGCATTTTATGCATATTATCCTTTATTGTATGCGGCCCTGGGCCAGACGCAAGCCCAGAGAGAGCCCCGCCTGCGGCCTAATGCGCCCTCCTCCCTGCCTCCCTGCCTCCCGGGACGGAGCTCTCCGCCTGATAAGCACGGGGAGCGGGGATGGGAGACATCTGGGACAACGATACGCCTTGGCAGCGCTTTAACAAAGTCAAAAATCGTATTTATTATATTGCATTGACAACTCATGTGTCATGTGCGGGGGAGGACGGGGGATAAGCAGTGTATATATATCACGGGCGGGCGGATCGGGCTTACTGTCTCAGCCGCAACCTCAACCCAGACTCGGGCCTGCTTGTGTCTCCGGATAACTTTAAGTTTATGCCGGGGCCCCCGATCCCGATTCTTTCCGGCTGCGTAGGTGGGATTCCCCTTTATCGGTCGCTCCGTGGAGCGGGTCTGGTGGGGGGGAAAAAGTTTGCCGCCAATGCTGGATGCTGGGGTTTATCACTCTTCGATGTTCGTTGCTGCTGCCGCTGTCGCTCATTTGTTATGCGACAGTGATAAATGTCATGCAAAAGTTTCGGCAGCTGTCAAAAGGCATGTTTTTGGTCTTTTTCATTTTCCTGCTCGGCCTGAGCCGGAGCCGGAGCTGGAGCCGTAGCCAGAGCCTGAGCCTCATCTCCTGGCATCCTGGCTCCTTTCCTTTTCGGCCCTGTCTTTTGTCTTTTGCCCTCGAACTCTCACCCTCTCCCTCTTTTGCTGCTCGCATTTTTCTTTTGAATCGCTTTTGCCTGTTGACAGAGCTACAAAAGGGCCATGCGAGGGTTGATTAAGCTTTTCCACATGTCGCACGGAGTGGGTGCCATTTGGGGATGCACTGGGAGAAATGTAAACCTGTGAAAATAATGGAAAATGTACGGGAAAATATTTTTAAATGCGGATATTTGGATAGGCTTTAAATGGAGAAGTTAGAGTGACATTTGTTTGACTTCGAAATAGAAAGATGTGTTTAGATATGGAAAAGCAAGGAGTTTACATTAAATATTAACAATGAATTGAACTAAAAAGAGAGATTTAACTATAAAAGATACTAAATGTAGACCTAAAATTTTAATAAAAGATATTAGATTAGACCCATTATATTGAATAGAGGTGCTGAAAGAGACTCTCAAGTCTGGGCTCTGAGCACCCCTTAATTCTTGCTATATTGAACATTAAAATAAAATATATAAAATGTTAAAATATATTTCAAGCAAGCTAAAAATATTTGTCTAAAATATATATTAATTATATAAAAGATTTGTATATGATTTATTCTTTAAGCTGATGTGAAAATTGTTTGCTTAGTAGCTTCCCGCATTTTCAGTCGCTTAAAAATTAATCTCAGCTTCCATTTTAGCACAAAACTATAGCTTAAGTCACTTTGTATTTTTGCGTAGTGCCTCAGCAAATCAAGCTGCGTGGGATTTGGGCTTAATCCTTTGAGTTTCCACATAAGTTATGGCCGCCAAGTGCGCGACAAACGCAATTTCGGAACTCGCTCGGAAATTAGCTTGGCGGGGCAACTGCAACTTCCCCACTCGCTCGCAGCTCGCACGGCTGCCATCCTCTAATTTTACGCATATTAGTTTCAGGGAGAAAGAAAAATTCAGTTCCTTTAAGGATTACGAGCAGTTCCTTTGAAAAATTAGCACCATTTGCATAGCCTTCCCCCGTCCGTCCCTGTCAACCGGCATTTTCTCCCCAGTGGATGTTCAGTGATTTTGATGATGATTTTTCTTTTGACATTTTTTTTCTTTTTGTCTACTGCTCAGCATTTTTCCCCACGCCCCATGTGTGTGTGTGTGTGTGTTCTCCTCTCGATTTTCCTCAATTTATCGAGTGCGTGTGTGCGGGTGTATGAGTGAATTATATGAATAAAAATTTATTCAGCCATAAAGGCGCGAAAATGTTTCACCGAACTCCCCCCAAACTCCCCCCTTGAGGCCTGAAATACTTGTCTTTATGACTGCTGCTCGCTCCATAACCGTTATGCCGGGCAACGATGTGATTTATTTGTGTTCTTTATGTTCCAATATTGTTGCTGATGTCTCCTCTGCCGTTTCTTTGAATTGATTATTCGCTTGTACTCGAGTCTCTTTTTGGGCATAAAAATTCAATTTGCCAGAGAGTCCCGATTTAAAGTGCTTTCAGCGGAGGCAGATCTCAGATACGTATCTCTTCGGTGGCATTTCGAGTCTCAATCGAGGCGAAACTGTGGCAGAACTACGCGCCGAGCGTAGCCGAGCGGCCACGTTTCCCCACTTGACCAGAATTATGTAAAGAGCCATTTAAAAAGGGTTTGCTGCGCAGGGCCATAAGCGTATTTCACAGAACTTTATTGTTATGCTGATGAGTCTTGGCCCGAAACGAGTTTGGCTAGAGTTTTGCTTAATTCCAGAGCCAAGATGCCAGCAGGCAGCAGGCAGCAGGCAGGGGCAGCTGTTGCCCCGAAACCCCAGCTAGCTCTGACTTTCCTTGGGCCGTCTTGGGTTGGGTTACTTTCTTAATTAATTCGGTGTGTTGGCCGGGGGCTTTGTCTCCTGCTGAGCATCACTTCAATTAAGCCACTTCACTCTGCGAGGCGTTGCACGTTGCACGTGCAGTGTGTGCAGTGTGTGCAGCATGCAACATGCTGCCTCGCCGGCAACCCACGTCGCTTTTGCCCTTTTTGCGACGGCCTCTACAAGTGTCAGGGGCTGATTATGATGAAGCATCTTGTCGTAAATAAACACGACAGTGCCGCATCCCCCTGCCCACCCCCTGTGTTGATTAACCCCTTTTGTAATCCACCTTGGTATCCTGCCGCCGCCTCCTCCTTGCGGCGGCTCGCATGCGGCTTTCGCATGTGGCTTTGAGCCAACTTGGCTGCCTGTCCTGTGTGGCATCTTTTGCAGCCCAGCACTTGTGGTTTTTAATTATTTCAAGTTTTCTGCCTGCTCCACTCGCTCCACTCGCCCCGTCAACTGTACTCGCCACCGCGCTCAGAGATTCGATTAATTAAGTTATGAGCTCAGCTCTGCCTCAATTTGTTTCTATAAAACTACACTTGTTGTGTGTGCCTTTTGTTTACTTTTTTGGCAAACGCACTCCCCGTTTATGGCTCTCGGTGTCAGTCGGTCAGCTGAACAGAGCCAAATTGCCGGACCGGACGAGTCGAGCTGAGCTGGCCCATTCATTATGTCATTTCCGCCTGAATAAGCAAAAACTTTGTACTACGGATACTAAATATAAACACACTCGAGGCACCAGCACACCCGCACACTCGCACACACACCCCGACTACAGTGCGTACACACAGACAGTTGGAAATTTAATAATAATGAAAATTGCAAGCGACAGTGAGAAATTCAATTAGCTTGAGCTCTGCCAGAGGAGAGAGGAGTGCGCGTATATGTGTGTCGCGTCATGGCATAATTTAATTTGTTCGCCTGCTCATCCATTCAAGTCGGCAAGCATTCATTCAGCCATTCATTGCGCTCATTGTATCAAACGTATAAAAATACACGACGACGCCAGCGATACACAAACCAATTGGAACACAAACATATACTATATGCTATGTGTATACCCGATACCCGCACGAGGAGCTCGTTTTGTGGGGCTTTAAATTGAAAACCGGCTGGGAAAATAAACACTTTTACCTGTTGTTGTCCTGTGAAATGGAAAGTCCCACACAAAGAACAGGAATAACTACACTTGTAAGTTGCCCACAGAACTTTCCTTTGATCATCTCTGCTAATAAAGGGAATTAAAGGCCAGGGAAAATTCTTGAAGCCACTGAGTTTTCCCAATGAACTCGAGTGTCCAGTGTCGGAAGCCTGAGAAACCAATAGCAATTTATTAATAATGCCAGCTAGCCAAGTCCGAGTCCGAGCGGGAGTAATTATACTCAAGTGGAATTAAAGAAATTGCCAGCAATTATTATTTGTCATTAGTGGGATGCGATGGAGCTGCACGATTTTCAATTCGAGCGGGAACGAGGCAGCTTCTACTGCTCAAATGGATGGCCCTTCGGCGCGAGCTTCAAAAAATGCACGAGAAACAATTAATTTGTAGGAATTAATGAAGGAGCGAGGCCGCAGAGGGATAAACCAGAGCACGAATCCCCCTGGTGAGGGAGCAGGAGCCCCAGCAGCTCCAGCAACAGACATTGCATTCACGGCAGCAATGTTGATTGCAGCCGGCGATTATTAACATTGAGCACTGGGGGCTTGCCCCATCAATATGCAAGACCCACTGCGTGCCACGGCAGCAGCGGCGGCAACAGCAACAACTACAAATTGACACTTGAGCGAAGGAGAGGATGGACCGATGACGATGACGATGGCGAGCCAAGGAGACGGCGTCAAATCGATTTGCGCAACAACAAAACATGGCGCGATAAGCGCGGCAATGAGACAAGAACGTAACTTGATGATGCCGGGCAGGCGGCAGCAACAAGATGCCACAGCAACGGCAACAAAGAGCACTAAACAGCAACAAGAATGAGTCTGGCAACCGCAATGTTGCTTGTGTTGCAGTCGCCTTGCCCTGCCGTGTTGTTGCCTGCCTGGCTGCAACAACAATTGCCGGCTACTGGCAACCGATTTGTCGTTCGCCTTTGATAATGCTTGCCTCTTGATAATGTTGTGGCTGTTACAGCGGCGGCACTCGAAGAAATTTAGCCTCGAAGTAATTACTAAAAAATTAACAAGCAGAAGATGGATTCACAAAATAACTACCACACTTATTTATCATTATTTAATTTCAATTTGACATATATATAAAGACACCTGCAGTATTTCTCTTAGTGTACTGCTGTGTTCGCAACTGTACTGTAAAATGCGCTTATGCAATGAAGGGAGACACCAGCAGCGGCATCACCGAACTCCACTTTCCCTCTGCCCGGCCCAGTGAAAATACTTTGTGCAAATCGAATTACCAAGTTATAACATCCACTTGGCCAGAAGGGTAGAACAAAAGCTCTGCAAAGGAAGCAGCGACGGCAACAGCAATTCAGTGTGGGTCGGGGATGCAATGGCTATCCGATTGCCAACCGAGTTCCTCCCCCTGCCCCTGTTGCTGTGTTAACCCTCCTGTCAACAGTTGTGTTTTTGCTGCTTTTTATGGCTGCTCCAGTTAAGCAGAGTCCGCAGAGTGCGCTCCGTCCCACTCTTTCGCTGGGCGAGTGCTATTAAATTTCGCCTTTACTGGGATGTCGAACGCTGTCAGCAGAGCACTTGCCTTCACCCACCGAACCCCGGGACCAGAGACCCCCAGTCCCAGCCCGGCGAGAGACTCGTCGTTATGCGTTATAGGATTTGACAGTTGCTTAATTTTTCTATTTCACTGCATTCTCTCGCATATTTCCGCATTTGCAATTGGCCCTTTGGGTGGTCAGATTGCTTCCTCTTCGGGGTGGGGGGACTACTCGTTGCGAGTATCGTAATCATCCGCTTGGCCACGTGTTGACTGTCTGTCTGGGCCCGAAAAACACAGGGCACTTAAGGATACATGGAAGGACAGAGAGAGAAAAGTCTAAGAAGGTCACTGATTACAAAAAATGGGATAGAAATGGTTTCCTTAGCTAAGTATCAAAGGAATCTTATGAGATCTCAAGATGGATTGGAATTTATCTGTAGAATGCCACCGAAAAGGATGCAATGTTTTTCATCAACTAATACTTTAATGTTGTTAAATATTATATTGAAAATCTTAGACCTTTAAATATAAACTTAGCAATATAAAATTGGCACAAATTTATAGTTTCAGACTCCGAAGACATTGAGCTCATGTTTCTCATAATTTTAGCTCACTGTTTAGATACAGATACATAGATACAGATACGTAGATACTGACTGGACTGGCCTGCAGCTGGCTGGATTGGTTTTCGTTAAAGAGTTTGCCTTGGCTATTTGCTTAGAAAGTGCTGCAGCTCCTTTTGGCCGCAAAACTGCAAACTGCAAATTGCATTTGCCGCGCACATTTAGCTGTCAATGCCAGAAGCCTGAGTGAAGCTATTAGTTTTTCCACTACTGCTGCTGCTGCCGCTGCGCTTTGCTTTTTCCATTTTCCATTTTCATCTCTCCAGTGCCCTTTTTGCCATCTCTGCTCAGACGCTCAGATGCTCAGCTGCTCAGCTGCGGGGCTGCTGCAATTTGTTTGAACTGCACTCGCAGTTGTTTGGACGCCGGGCTTGGGTTCCGGGGTTCCAGGGTGTTCGGGTGTTGTTTGCCCTGCTGCATCAGCATCATTATCAGCCGAAGATGCCGGCAACACCGCAGATACGAGTAATGCAGTTCATCAATATGTCGCAACGCCCAATTTCCACCCATCGCTGGAGGAGAGCTTCCCCTTCTGCGTAGCTCCCTTGGGCACATAATCAACAGCTATTGCCGAGCTCTTAGAGCTTGGTGTTTGCTCTGCCCAAGTCAAATGTACTTGGAGAAATTCGAGCCAGCAATTAAACAATATCTGTGTTGTCCTAGACCTCAAAATCGATAGACTTGGGGTAAACTTAAGGTGTGTTAGAGATAAGTTTAATATAAACTCGGATTTCCATCTATTAAGAAACATTTTAATTAAACTTAGAGTAAGTGGATGGGAAACGTAAAAGATTTATAAGTATGTCTTAAGAAAACCAGTATCATTTGCTTTTTAAAGCTATTTATTTTGGCTGATTGTGGCATTAATGATAAATAGTTCTTTACTTTAAAGAGAGACTTAGTTTGCTTACAAAAGCCAGAGCTCAATAAAATTTTTAAGGCTTCAACCTCGTTAACTTTTTATGGCTGGCAGAATGACCTTTCAATATTTCATATGACTTCGAGTGGCATTTGTTTAATGCAGCAGTAACAAGTTATTGCTAAGCCATATAAGCTATTAAAATAGGAATAGGAATAAACTTGATTTAAACACTATTCAAATTTATTTAAAATTTTTCAAAGTGCATTTTGGCTTCCAAGGCGGCGGATCTGCGCTGCCACGCAATGCAACTTGACTCAGCTCGGTTCAATTTAGTTCAGTCGGGTTTGGTTTTCAATACGTTTCTTTTCGAATTAAGTTATTTCCAAGCTGAATGCAATTTGCTGTCCCTTTTCACTTTGGCACTTCGCCCAGCACTTAGGGCCAGGCCAGCACAGAACTTGGCCAGGAAAAGGGTGCCTGCAAGGTTGCAGCGTCATCATCGGCATCTATCCGTATATATCTATATCCACTAGTACATATCCGTGGCATCCACAGTCACGACCGGAGCTTAATCATCACTGCCAGCTGAGGTTGGTGGGGGTACAATCCAGGGGAGAGTGAGTGCGCTGCACTTTTACCTTTCCCCATTTCCATTTGCATTTGACAAGCGGGGAAAACTCCTCGGATATATGGGTGAAGTGCATAAAAACCAGACAAAAGCTCAACCCGACGCCACTTTAAATAATGATTTGTTCCGGCAACTTCTAGCCAGCGTTCTCATCCCCGTTCCCGCTTCTTGCTCTCGTTACAGGTAATTAGAGATGCCAGTCACCCGGCCAGACACTTGCAGCCTTGCCACGCCCCCTGGCGCCCATTCCGGCAAATGGCAAAATGGCAGTGGGCGTGGCCCTAATTAACAAATTGTCTGCCATTAATTAGTGAGTAATAAAAAAAATAAATGGAAAAAAGCCAGGAGGAGGGGCGATCTGGCAACGCAGCGCACAATGCGGAATGCAGCTGGAAAATGTGCTAATTTGGCAGTCAACTCGAGAAATCACACGAGTGGGAGAGCCAGAGGAAATTGATGGGCACGACTGGGATTTTGCTTAGGAGCTTAAGGAAGTCACTTTAATTTTGTAGAAGAATTTGGGGGAATTTAAGCAGAAAACTATGACTAATTTCTTCCCGTAACTTTGCATAATATTATTGCTATCCTAAGCATAATAACTCCCTTATCCCTCCATAATCCCCATCTACGCGCTTAAGGCGCTTACAATTACCGCACACACATGCAGGGCGGGCGGAAAAAATGCAATTAATTAAAAATAATAAGAGCTCGGGAACAAAGAGTGGCAAAAGCGAAAGTTTAAGTACTTCAAGCGGCCCTCGGGCCAAGATGCCCGGCTATATAAAAGCATCTATGTGCTGTACATAGCCATGGAGAGCCTGCAGTTTGCCGGTCAGTTCGGGGAGCCTGAGTGCCCGCTCTCCACTCCATTCAATTGAGTTCGAATTTGTTTCGTTCTTCTTTCTGCTGCGGCTTTGTTTGCTAATTTCCCGAGCAACTTTGTTGAGTGTTGGCCGGCGGCAGTTTCCCATCTCTGCAGCTGTCTTCTCGTGGGTTTTCCGCCCCGCCACAACCCCTCTTAGCCCCGAGCGGTAGCAGTTTTTCCATTTTACGTCTGCCACTGCAACTATTTTCTAATAAAAGTTGTCAATTAATTTACTGTGGCCAGCAGTAGCAATTTCTTTGCAAAACCAACTCTTAGAGCGAGGAGAAGGAGGGAGGCAGAGTAAGGGGGAAAGGGGCGGAAAATAGCGAGGGTGGAGTGTGGCATTGGCAAAATATTTATGAACCGATCATCCAGACGACGCTCCATTGTGCTCTCGGTGTCCTCACCCCACCTATAAAGCGCCCCTGTTGCACGTTACGCTCGCTGAACAATGGGGAGCGAGTCGGGCTCTGAGGCTGGGGCAATGTTTTTAATCAAAAACCGCAGTCCATAACTCGGAGGCGCAGTAGCAACAGCAGCAGCAGCAGCAGCGGTAGTAGCAACAGCAGCTGCAGCACAAAGAGTGCGCTTTAGAAAGATGGCAGAACGCAAATGGTGCTAAAACAATGCATAAAAAAAGGGAACCGCAAACCAACAGAAGGCAGCAGCAGTCGTAGTACACTTGAAGCCTAAGATCTGGAATATAAATTGCCATGGAAAATATATATGTCCTATATAAAGATATAGTAAGAACAGAGACCTAGGGCTTTGTAGAAACTCTAAAGGTGGGTTTGAGGTCTTGAATTGAACAAAAATGTTTTAGAATTTACAATTAATGATTCCCTTTTCTTACAAATATCTTGTATTTATGATTAAAATGTTCTAAATTTTATTCTGAATTGAAAACAAAAGGCTCTACATATATTATTCCTATTTAATTATTTGCTGATTTAATATTCAAGTTTCCCAAGTGACACAATCCACTTCAAACAAAATGCTTCCTTAATCTATAAGCTTTTAAGAGTATGCTGCTTGAGTGCGATAACTATCCCAGCTTATTTAAAATTTAAGCCATTTATCTGTTTATTCCTAAACATTTTTCCCAGTGAATAGCTTAGATTGGGAAGAGTGCTCCCACTGCCCCGTCTCCCAGCACTCATTCACTCCCCTTTCGCCCCAACTGGCAGCCCCTCTGTTCTGCTCGAAAGCACAGCGACAAAATGTGTGTGTGCGACTGTGTGTGCGAGTGTCTGGTTAACATGGGAATCAATCTTTGAACAGAGCTATATTAAATTTCGAACATTTCCGCAATTTCACAGGCAGTCAACCAAGAATAGGCCAGAGATGGGGGAGGAAGGGAGCCAGCCGAGGGGTCTGGGCTCATCTTAAAGGTTAGATATACATACTTCTGTGACACAGCACTCACAAGTATTTAATTCGATGTTTATTGAACTGTTTGGCAGCCGGGCGTCATCGGCGTCATCGATGCTGGAATTTAACTACATTTCTACCGATTTGCTTGCCAATCGTCAGCTTTGTGTTTAATTAACTTGAATTTGCATTCGCCACTCAGGGGCTCGCTCACACACTCACCGGCATACCCAATTATGGCCGGGGGATGTGGGCAGCAGCAAGTCAATCAATCATCCTGTAAAATATATTGTAATTGCATCGAAAAGAGCGGCAGCAGGGAGCGCCGGATAGTTGGGCATAAATTACGCATACGCGCCGTGGACAAGTGCGGCAAATCTCTCACAGCGGAATTTAAAATGCAAATAAATTCATTAAAAACAATCGCCAGATAAAAATGCAAAGAGAAAAACAGAAACAAAGCAAAACAGAACGAGTTAAACACCGAAAAGGGGGTAAAGAGTGACCGGGGGAAAGCATTTCAAGTGGATTGTTGCCATTGTTGTTATTGTCCGACATATGCCGGGTGTAGTTGTTGGTGCTGCCCCTGCCGCTGTATTTATCTACCATTCGGTATTGTGCTAGTTAATAAATCTCCATGTAAAACACAAGAGAGCGAGACAGCGCGCCTTGTGTCTGCTGTTTTATCTAACTTTCATTAGAACAACAATAAAGCCAACCGCAGCGACAATGCCAGCAACAACAGCTATGGCATTCACTGCCCGGCGTTCATTGAACTTCGCCGGCAAAACTGCAGTGGCAAAGGCACAAGTAAAAAGCAAATTCAACGAGCAAAGGCAAAAAGCATCAGGCAAAGGCAAGCAAAAGCAAAAGCAAAAACAAAAGCAAAAACAGTAAAGCCAAAGGCAAACACTGAGCGCATGTGCGAGCTGTTTTATTATACCGTGTAATTGTGGGGGGAAAATGGGGTATGCTGGAATTGTTGAAGGGGAAGTAGCAAGTGAGCCTTTTAATTGTTCCCTTTTATTATTATTATTATTATTTAATAATACTTCCCTAAGTGGGTTTTATTTTATTCCTTTAGTTTGCCCCTCTGTTTTTCCGGGCATAAACCAGTTTTGTCCGTCAGTTTGTCCGTCTGTCCGTGAACATATTTAAAGGCTTGAAGTTTAGAAACTCAAATCGAACATATTCTCTGCATAGATTTTTTTGTTCATTAATATGTTATTTATTTAACTCTCAGACAAACTCCTTTTTTAAGTCATATAGTTTTATATGCGCGTACTGGGTATCCCATTCCCTATACCCTTCACTGCAAAATTTCCCTTTTCTTTTTAATTTCTTTATTTTGTTTTTTTTTTTTTGCACACTCTTGCCTTTTTCTTCATCTGTACTGTTTGTATCTCCGCTTGTTATTGCTTGTTGTAAATGCCATTAAATGCTTGCTCGCGCCTTCGCATTGTTCTTCTCTTTCTAGAGAGAGAGGGGGACTTCGCACACAGCTTCATTCATTCATAAAATCGTTGACATGCACTGGCACTGGCACTGCAATTTAATGAGATTTCGCAATTACACAAAAGACTCGCTTCAAAATAAACAAATCGAATTTGCCTTTTGGTATTTGGGTTTCTAGTTTAACTCTGCCTCAGTGTGTGTGTGCATAGCTTTTAACGTGTTTTGAACGTGGCTTATGCAACGCAAGGAAACCCGTTTTTTGTTGGTTTCCATGATAACTAAATGATTGTTTTGTTGCTGCTCTTTTATTTTGGCATTTTTACGGCTAAAAATAAACAACATAATTGCATATTCGCTGGCATGCTTTTGCGATTTGTTTTCCCGCTCTTTTTGTATCTGTATCTGCGAGCGGAAGTCACAATTTCAGTTTCATTTTTGTCTTCGCCTCTGCTGTTGTTGGCTTTCTGTCTCTGTTTTTCGCCATTTGCATACGAGAAACATTTCTGCCGTGCATTTTCCGCTTTTGAGGAGCGGATGCAGGCGCATTCCAAAAAGTTGAACTAATTTATGAGATTTTATTGGCTGACCGACTGAGCGGAGCATCTGGGCTAGTAGGAAGTCTTTGGGCAGTTCCCTTTTGTTATTCTATATGTCTGAGGTTTTTTTTTTTAAATGTTGCTGTTTTCCAGTATCATTTATTATATAAAGACATTTTAAAAGTATATATTTTTATTATATTCCAAGATATTCATATTCAAAACCCCTACACTTCGCTTGCATTAAATACTTATTTGCCCCGAATTCCTTTGTTTAATCTCTGGTGATGCCACAACTTAAATAGCTTAAGGCCAAACCCCTGACAGATGTTGGGATATAAATCCATTTTTTGGCTTCTGTTGCCTGCCAAATCTCTTTCGCTTTTCCGATTTGACGCAGAGACAGCCAACGAAGACCAGAAAGCGCTCGAGTGTCCCGCCGCCATTAAGCATACGCCGTGTGTGCGCGCCTTGCCAATTAAGACAGACCATTGAGTCATCAGATGGTTAAATCTGGAAAAAGAATAAAGGCCACATGGCCACACATTGCGGAAGCACCGGAGGGGCAGGCTGGTGGTGCCAAGTGGGGGGCGTGGCATATCGCGGCTGCACACGGCGAGACACGCGTCTCAGATGTTTTATGCTCATTGCACAGGTAAATGGCTGAAACGAGGCGACAGCGACAGCGACAGTCCAACTCCGGAGTGGACTGCACTGGACCATTGTTTGTGTCCAGTCCATGGACATGTACAGGTTGCAGTGTGCCACATTTCGCAAAAGGCGGCAAAAACAGCAACGGCAACGGGAATGGCAGCAGCAACGGCAACAGCAAGAGCAACAGCAACAATGGGCCACAAATATTTGCCAACGTGACCGTGAACTGGCATAATGTGGCACGCGATGCTCATGCCGCGACACGTGCCGCTGGAGTTGAGTTCCTCTGCTTCCACTTTTCCCGCTTTCCCCCCGGCAACACTTCACTTTCCGTGCAGATTTGCAAAAGGATTTACACGCCTTCTCACACCCTTCGCCGGCAGCTGTGGTTGCTGCAATAAAATCGGCAATTAATATTTGAGTAACTTCTGTTCTGGGGGCCCTCACACGCACTTTTGTGGGGGCCAGTTGCCCTGCAAAGTTTATGATGAAAGCCTTTCAATTTTCATAAATTCAAAGCCCAGTCCAGGCACGGACAACTTCTAGCCGTAGTCGGAGCCTGGGCCCAAAGATCAACCGAGATTTACGCAGTTAGCCTGCAAAATTTATGAGCTCAGCTGAGCCTTTGGCCCGTAGTTGATGACTATGTTACTTTTATCTGACCAGAAATTAACTTTTCGGTCTTAGGCCGGCCCACTGTTGTTGGCCATAAATTTGCCCGCTGAATGTGCTAATAACCGAGCTTGGCCGAGACGAAAGCAGCGTAGAGCTGAGAAGAGCAGAGAGGAAGTGGAAACCGTTGAAGTTTGTCCGCTAAGTTATGGCCATGACTTTTGGCCCCAGCCTGGGAAAATTACGTTTCCCTGCCTCGTCACTTGCCCGGGCATCATTGGCATTTTCATTATCTGAGCGCCACAATGCAATGAATCCAGTAATCTAGCCACTTTTCACACGTTTAAGCCCACTTTAAATGCATCTATTTATATTCATGACAATTCGCTTTGTTATTTGTTGTTTGTTATTTTGTATTTGTTATTGTTGCCGATTTCATTTTGAATTGCCCAAATAGCGCAAAAAGTACCTGACATAGTTGTACCCTGGAATGAGCATGGAGAAGGTTGTGAAGGATTTGAGAGGGAGAATATTTTAATGTATGATAAATATATTGGAATCAATAAAAATCAAATACATAGTAATTTGAATTTGTAGCCTACAAATTGTAGGTATTTAATTGACATTTAAATGTCCAATTTATTTATTTTTTTCTAATACATTTTACAATGAGTATCTTTCAGTTTAAACCCTCTAATTTTAACCATTTTTGAACCTGGTTTTATTGTGCACTCGTATGTATTTTTTACGACTAAGTATTCCGACTCAATTTATTCATTTTTATTGCGGTTTGCTGTGGCCGCTTGTTCATTATGAGTATTACTAACCCGTTTGGTATGCAAAAAGTCGGAGGAGGGTAAAGGAAAAAAATGATAATTTGTTTTGTAGTTTGTATACAAATTCCTGATATTGGCATGGCTTATTGTTCTGCCCAAGTGTGCGGAGTGTGGGCGTGCCGGTTTTTATTTAACCAGCCGGCTGGCAAAAGCCAATCCTCTCTCGCTCTGGCCAAGTTGGTAGTGCGAGTAGTGGCCCGAGGGCCAGCGCTACGTGCCAAGTATGTGTCATGTTCTTAATGGAGAGCCAAGCCGGGCTCGACTCACTCGGCTGACTGACTAACTGCAGTCAAGATCTGGCAGTCGGTGTGTACAATTTATTATAGAATTAACCTTCAACTTTCAAATGCCGCCGCTGCTGGTGCAGCTGGCTTGGCTTAATGTCGAACAGCGAACGGATAACAACAAACAACGAGCCACCAAAAACGTGCATTTAATAGACCTTGGAACGCTGGCAGCCGAGGCAAAAACAAATGGTGAGAAAAACTCGTTGCAGTCTCTGCAGTTCATTGACACAATTTTCATGTTTTGTGTGTGTACGTTATTCTGAACTTTTATTAAACACAAGAGAGACACCGACACCGACACCGCGCCAATAAACAAAATGCATATACCTGGCGCACATATATGTTTGCCATGAGAATTTCCACGCGCCGTGTGTGTCCAATCTCTTGCACATATTACACAATTTTTTCGATTGTTTATAGAGGCGCCAGGAGCTGGGAGACGGGAATCGAGAGGAGAAGACCCGGCCAACAAACCTGGCCATGATTTATGGCATTTTACGGGGGTACTTTAGCATTTTCACAGTCCATTTGGCTAATTGCTGGCAGTTTCAGCCGCCGGCTCGTATGCAAACGAATGCGAATTTTTATAAAAGCCTCAGCTTAATTCTGGGAACTCTTTTTTCGTATTTATTAGGGGCATACACACCATATACATACAGCCACTTGAGTTGATCCCCCACTCGTGTGGCTCTGCTTATTTTCACATTGTAAAGCGATTTCGTATCGAATTATGAGCTTGACGTGCAGACAAATCCCTCAACATGACACAAAACAGACGAGAAAGAAAGATGTGGCCCTGAAAACTGCAGACCCAGACAGGGTACATAGTCGGGCTTTGTGTTTTGTGGACTCCACACTCCCTGGCATTTTAATTATAGGCCAAGCCTGGAAAAGCTCGGCCCTGGCAACGACAACGACAACGCCGGCATTTATGATTGTTGCCAGTCAGCCAACTTCGTCCACCTGTGTGCCGACAAGCTTGTTGGCCGACAACAATGAACCCGGAGAGATTAGTGACGGGGGCAGGGGTAGTTAATTAATATGACAGGGCATGGAATCAAAGGCAGAGCCAACAAAAAATGCCAAGTATTTAATGATGATGTTGTGCCTGGCCCCATAATTAGCCAATTAAACCTGGCTTCCCTGCTCTGCTCCATATTTATACATCTCTCCCGGAGATTCTTCGTTTCGCTTTCGTTTGATGTATGCAAATGATGACTTTTGATGTCATTGAGCCTTTGGCACAGTTTCGGTTTCTCCGCCTGCTGGCTGCTGGCTGCTGGCTGCATTTCTGCTCCAGTAAACAAGACTCCATGAGATCTCTCGGCACTTGAAAGGGAAACGTCGCCGAGCCGCCGAGCGGAATTTATTATTTTTTATTACATCGATGGGCAGCGCGCCGAGATTTACGATGTGCGACAGTGACAGATTCTTGTCGCGATTTGGTGTGATGTAAATTACGGGCGGCGTTATTTTAATTGGCAGCGAATTCTTTGGGAATTGTTATGGGTTTTTCGTGGGGTTATACACATGGAAAAAATCAAGAGAGATGGGGGTAGCATTTAATGGAAAATATCAGAGAAACAAGGCAACAAGGCTGCTGTCACAGATAAGTTTTTGTTACTTCTTAACATGATTTAAGTTAGAAAATCAATCTTTATGATTGGTGTTCCACCCAGGGGAATATTTCACTCATTTTTGGCATTTGTTGTTGATTTTTTCTGAAGGTTTGCCCCATTCGGAGGGCAGCTTGACCTTACATTTCAAGCAAACCCCTTTTCTGGCAGCGCATGTGGTTTGTTTTCATTTTCATTTCGATCCGTTTGACACTTTAAGCGGGTTAATAAATTTTAAAGCATTTCCAGCGAAGAGCGCGTGCCAGAGCGATAGCCGTGAGCTCATTATCTCGTTCGTCATATATCCAGGCGCTATATATTTGGCTTTAAAAGAGGCTTGGTTTGGCTTGCCGCAAATCTCATTTGGGCTTAATTTACCCAAATCCTGAGATTGAGGCTGAGGCTGAGGCTGAGGCTGAGGCTGAGGCTGAGAAGAAGACGAAGGCGAAGAGTTGGGACTGGGGCACACCTTTTCGTGTTGGCAGACGCACCTTTCCGCTTAGAATGAGATGTGCTGGGAGGGGATGTATGCCCCGGGAAGTCAGCTCTCTAAATCAACAGCAGCAGTAAGTTGATATGAGCGAATGTGACACCAGCGACCCGGGGGCTTGGTTTGGCTTGGCCTTACCCAGGCCTGGCCTGAAGGCTGGCAGGACGACGAGGGTCGTCCTGCCGACGCAGCCGCCGAAACTCCAACTCAAACAGGGCGAAAGGGCCAAGGTGCGATCACGTGTGGTCTGGGGATGAGGAAGATGCTCGGATTGCGTATGTCGGGCACTTCAAAGGCTCACCCCCGGAAACTAATGATAGACAAAAGGGCTGCGGAGCCCAAACAAGTGGTGGTGTTGGCTTTTGCTCGCAGGCAAGTGCGCTTGCCAGATGGGATTAAAATTACCAAAGGACCAACGCGAAGGCGGCGGCGGAGGCGGGGAGGGAGAGGGAGTCCTGGCTCCGACTGGCAGACAAAGCTGCTTAATGATAGCAGCGAACCCGGGCTTTGGCTTCCTCGTCTCCGGCTTTAGTTTTTGGCTTTGCCTCCGGCCTCTCTCTCCCCGTCGCCATGTTCGAAATCATTAAAGTGGATTTTTCACCAAACTAACCATGTGACTCCTAGCCAGACCCCTGCTCCTGCTCCTTGACATCCGCCCGGTTTTGGTTTCATTTGAGCTGGCAAAGCCAATTTATGAAATGCCACTGACAAGCGAGGCGGAGCCTTAAGTCCGCCCTCGGGTTGTAGATAATTTTAGTTACTTTAATGTAATTGTTCTTGAGGAGTTTTCCAAGGAAAATGTACTTGTACCTTTATAATTTAATGGAATTAAAAGTTGGGTAAACTAGTTGCTTGTCTGCCCCACTTACAACTATTACTTTATTACCGTTGATGGCACTTGGTAAATCACATTAAGTACCTCAAATAATTGATTATACTCAAACACATTTACATTTTCTATGCCTTATTTATTTCTCTGGGCTATTAGCATTGATTTATGATTTATTGTTAAAAAACCACCTCTTGTCTATAAATCTCTGTCATAGTTTTCCCTCGAAAATGCACAAATGATGCAATCAAAATATTTGCAATAATTACATTACTGACAGCACTCCGGGACGATTATCAGGGGATATGTATATGCATGTTCGATCGGATTGATATGGGGAATCGAATCAGGCTCTTGATTGATGCTGCTTGACCCCACCTTCCCCCACAGACTGCAATTAGTTGTTAATTCATTTGGCAGACAAATTTGATTCAGTTTGTTATTGCTTTTTAGGGGACCGCATACGGTTTACGGGAGTTGTCTAATTGTTGGTATTATTATTATGCTGACCATTTAGTGTTTAATGGGGCGGCTAGCGAAATAAATAAATAGAATCGAGGGTCGCAGGGCGGTAGGGAACTTTTATGGAGCCATAAAAGGAAATTTGGCCCAGCAAATTGCAGGAAGTAAATCAACGTTTGGCTGCTGCTGCCCCCGGAGCTGCGACAAATTGCAGTTTCATGTTTTTCTTATTCCCCCGGAGACCCAGCACGAGGAGTTGGCCAATCACGGAGTAATGCCCAAGTTTTATGAGCATTTAAAGCGCCAAATAAAACGCTACCAAAATCACATCAAGACGCAGAAAGTTGCCAGCCAAGTTGAGCGTAAAAACTTGTCAATAGATGCAACTGTCTCACTCGGATTTGGGGGTCTCTTTCTATTATCCTTGTAGCGTTGAAGAGATGCACTTGAAGAAAGAATTGAGGTTTTTTGACTAAAGGATCTGTGAGTTATTTAGCTTTTTTTTCAAGCTTCTCTTAAAGTTTTTGCCATAGATATTGTATATTATTTTATACAAGAAAACTAACTAAGAAAACTTGAATTTTTATTAAGTTAAAATTTAAGCCACTTAGATTAGAGTCTTGTAAGGCTTTCTAAAGAGATTTCTAACTCTTTTTAAATATTTTTTCCTCAACTTAAATATTCAATTACATTTTAAACGAACCTAGCTCAGTTTTCCCCGTGTAGTTTCGTGAGTTTCGGCACGTGAGCAATTTTCGAAGGCAACATTTATTAGAGCATGGCACTCTCACACACTCACACACAGGCTGCAATGTAAATTTAGCAAATTGAAATGGCGCATTGCGTCCTGCAGGCGCCTGTGTGTGTGTGAGCTTCAAGTACTCCCCAGGGCGGTGCAGTTCGGGGGCGTGGCCCAAATACAATCACACTAAAAGGTGTTACACCGCAAAATGCAAACGCTTTTATGACACAGTCACCGCCGAAGCCCGCTCGAAGGCATTTCTTTTCCTTTAACTAGTGTCAAATGTTACCCGGCCCCTCCTGTATGGCATTTCCCTGGCACTTTTCTCCGATTTTCCCCCGCTTTTCCAGCGGCTAACCTCCGACGCAGGCCGCACTTTGAGAGTCATTCCAGGTTCGCCCCATTTGTCAGGCGCACACACACTCCTCTTTTATGGTCCATAAGATGTGCATATATGTATGAGTGCCCAGGAATGTGACTGAGTGTGTGAGGGGTGTGTGTGAGGGGTGTGTGTGTGTTTTTTTCCATTTTGTATTACTTTGCGGGTGTGTGCGTGCAAGTATTATGCGTGCTCAGACCGCGCACTTTTAGTTTACAAGAAATACACGAAGCACAATTTGATTTTCGCCAGAAAACTATAAAAAAACGAAAGTCTAAAAAGAGCAGAAGAAGTGGTGGGTGAAAGCAACGAATTTTGGGTACCCTGGTTTAAGGGTTTAAGGGTGATAAGTCAGAGGGAAAGATGAACAGCTTACTTAAATAAATTTAGCAAGGAGAAAGAGAGCAAGAGAGAATATTGATAATGATCTTGGCTTTATAATAACACTAATATTACAGAGCGTTTTATTAATAGACGTAATAATTTGTATGACCTTAAAAGACCTTGAAAAAACAAGATGAATAACACCATAGGGTTCCCATAAACTTTGCTTAAACTTTGCTGAAACTTTTCATATAAACCAAGAGAGAAAGTCCCCTAGAGCCTCTTTAGTACCCAAACAAGGACAGCCAACTGGCTTACTTATTCACGATCTTTCTAAATCTGTACGCCCACATACACACTTGCTGGGCTTATTCTATTCTTAGATTTTTATGCTTTTAACTTTATGCTAGCAAGAGAGACGCTTTCAAAACTGTTGCTTGCACAGGGGCGTTATGCATCTTTTTTTTAAAAGATCTTGTGTTCATACCCTAATAGACTTATTCCAAAACAGCGCTTGTAAGCTTTTAACCTAATCCAAGTCGTTACCTGTTCAGCCAGGTATGCATCCAAAATATAAGAAAGAAATGCTCGTAAAATCGGTAATGCTGTTCAAAGAGCATAACAAAGAGGACAATTCCTGCCGGGGTCGTATAGTGAGCCGAGTTTACGAGACTGCGAGACTCTGCGAGACTGTGGGTCTGGCAGACGACGCCCAAAGTCAGTTCCCAAAAATTATGTTTGCCGGCACAAATTATACGAGCTTGCTGTCCGCTGTTGGCGATGTTACCGATGCTCCGGGATGCCATGCTCTGGCACTGCTCCTACCCAGTTTCCCGCTCCCCCCAGCGATTTTCCCCCTGCTTTTCCTGCCATTTGGCATATTCAAATTGGCAACAATGTTGCCCCTCAAGTAACAACAATAACAATATGCAATGCGTTCCGCTGTTGTCAAGTTTTGTGCTCGGATTCCCTTTCCGCTCAGAGTGTGTTTTTTCTGCTTTTTCATAAAATTTGTATGCAATTTTATGAGTTTGTGCTTTTACATGCGACGCGGGGCGAAGCGATGCGTTTGGCATTCTCGTTGCGGTTATTCCAGCGACGTGTTTACGCATAAAAATTTTTCACATTTTTCTCGTTTTGGTTTTCGGCGGGGAAGCCAGCCCCTTAAAGTCGTAAAATTTACGTTTTCTGCGGTTAGGTGGGAAGTGCTCTATAGCGGCCACAAAAATTGGTGAAAGTGCAGCTTAAGTCGTGGCGGGAAATTCCCAGCAAAATGTTTTAGGTGCTCTTAGTTTTCCGCTCTTAGCCCCCTCTCCCTGCCGCTTGTCCCGTGTTTTTTTGGGGTTGGCAACCCTTCTTGGGGGGGCGTCGTAAATAAACAGCAACCCCCGAGAGCCGGTCAATTGAGTAGGCCGCTGTTTGTGCTCGGTAATGGCCATGTTTTCGCCCCCTCCCCAGCTTTCCTGGCCCGCTTTTCCCTGCCTGTTAGTGGCATATAAACTGGGTTTTAATTTTCTAATTACACACGGCAAACAAATGAAAATTTATTGTCGGCGGGCAGGGTGTGCCGCCTACACCCCACGTCCTGGCAACAACATTTATGCAAAGTCTGTGTCTGTCCGTGTCTCACCTTTCCCGTTATCTCTCCCGGGGAGGGGTGGGTGTGGGTGTGTGCGTGCAACCACCCCCTGACGCACAGCCCTGCCAGCTGCCGCTGAACGAGCATTTTTATGTGCCAAGGTAAAGGCTCAAAAGCCGGCGAAATTTATATATATTGTAATAATAAAATAAAGCGCCGTGCAAACAAATCGTAAAAGTTCACATATCCCCACCAATTGGGGGTTATGGCCGCTCCTGATGTGCGTTTTTAATTTAACATTTTTGCGCTGGGGTTCCGGTTCCGCAGCCCCAAAATGCAGCAGTTTCCTTGGGGACCCATGTGCCAGGGAGGTGGGAAAATGTCTCCTTATGGTTTTCGCTTTTCCTTCTGCTCTGTTTTTTGTCTTTTATTCCATTACATTTGCGGGAGTGGGGCGGGTGAATTTTATAGGGTATCCCCGCAGGAAGAATAAGCGTATACGCTAAGGCCGAGGAATGAAAATGTACCGGGAAAATCAATAAAGTTGCATGCAAACTACAGGATATTCCCCGATCGGTTACTAGACATGTCCTCGGCATCGCCGTTTCTTTTTATCTCCGTCGTCAGAGCCTGTTACTGCCGTGCACGAGTCCTTGGGGAGGACGCCTGGCCCCCCGACCACTCTTACTCTCGCAGCTACACTTACACGCGCTTTTCCTTTCCGTACTCATTTTCCTGAGCCTTGCGTTTTTTCTCTTTCTCATTTTTTGCAAGTCCTGGCCGCTTTTATTTTACGGTTAAGTAAAACATGCCACAACACATGGGGGCCGGACGGGCAGAGCGTGACCTTAGAGATTTGTATTTCGAATATTTTCATGTGCAAGTCCAGCCGGGACTTAATTTATATGTGCCGCACTGCAAACGCGAGGGAAGGAGGCCCCGGGCTCAGGCTAATTTAGTCATATTTCCATTTTTTCCCCGCTTTTCCTTCGGCCCCTCGGTGTGTGTGTGTGTGTGTGTGTGTTTGTGGTCTTTGTGTGTGCGCGGCATGCATCAGAGCGCACATTATGGCGGCGTCTCGCACTTTTCACGCTACACTGGGCACGTTCCCTGCCAGGATATATAGTTGTCCTTATTTTATTTGCATGTGTATCTGTGTGTCTGTCCCTGTGGTCCCTTGTGGCTTTCAATGCGACAAAGTAGACGACACATCGGGCCAGCAGGGGAAGCGGGGAGCGGCCCAAAGTGAGTGCTCAGCGCTGGCTGACTTGGCCATAAAGCACTAAGTCCTTTTGGCCTTCAGTAATTTTCTTGTCTTGCCCATAAATATATTGCTGTCGCTGTCAGTAGTGCGCCCATTTTAGGTTTGTTGCCCAAACGTGATTTTATTAAAAAGTTGTAAATTCCCCGGCCCTCTTTAGGCCTTCTGCAGGGGGTGGGCTATGTTCCGGACGCTTTGATGTGTGCACTGGGAGAAAAAGGAGCAGTTTATGAAATATTTATGATACCAGTTTTAAAATACTTGGACTTTGAAACGAAGGCTTAACTTCACTCATATCCTTCACTCACTTCTGTATGACACCTCTCCTTTGATCATAGTTTGTTTGTCCTGTAAACTCTTTTGCTGTTTCTTCCTGTGTCCTGTATGTGTTTTTATTTCGTTTAGCCCTTCGACACTTTGGCAGCACTTGAAGCGACGTCAAAGTGCAACTCATTAGAGCTGAAGCGGCAACTTGCCTGCTAGACATGATTAAGTGCAATGAAATGGGTAAACGATGCTCTTTCCTGCCCATCGCCCACCCCCAAAAGCTAAACATCACACGGACGCACACACTCAGGGAGGAAAAAGGAAGACAGGGGAGAAAAAGGAGACAAAGCAGCGTGCTAAAGTGTCAACAGAGTCCTAAAGTGTCATTGTGTGTAGGTGTCGGCTCCTGCTTATCTCCTTGCAGTTGTCAGCCGAGCCTGTGTGTGCGCGAGCATGTGTCGCTCTCAAGTTGCTGCGAAAAGCACTCAATTAAAAACATCAAATGCTTTTCTTTAGCGGCAAACACTCGAGTCCTGGGGCCGCAGATCAAGGATGAAATTAAGGAGAGCTGAGCGGGCCAGGCCACAACACACACCACCCATTATCGCGCCCTTTGTCTGCGGCTTGTTTATTCGAATTCTCTTTTTTTGTGGCTTTAATCATTTTTATGAAATACCAAACTCTGTCGGGAAATATGGGGAAATAGCGGAAACGCATTCCCTGAAAAAGGTTATTAAAGCTGGCTAAGGAAAGTGGTTTTCTGGTTAGATAACTACAGTGCTACACTTTCTTAGCTTTAAGAAAGAATTTCATAATAAAACCTAAGGAGTATCTAAGAAATTTAGTAAAACTAACTCACACCTTGAGTTATTAATGGTTTTAAGATATCTTTTTGACACTCAAACACCCTTAACTAAAGGGTATATTTTATTTATCTAATATATCCTTCAATTTACAACTTAATTTTCTTTTTTAATGGCCTTTAAACATGCTACTTTCTGGTGGTTCATTTCCTTTTATTTTCAAATTTTCACTAACTGCAAAGCCAATGCCAAAGTCGGTGAACCTTTTCGAATATGAAAGCCAGCCCTTTGGCGCGTGGTCGTTGTTTAACTTGCTGCGGCGCCGGGGCTCTGGTCTCTGGTCTCTGGTCTCACGTGTTAGCACCCCACCTGGAAACCCCTTGCTCCACCCTACCCCCTAGGATCCTTGCCCCACCATGTGCTGGTCCTTTTGCTGTTCCTGGTCCCTGGTTCCGTTGGCAGCAGCGGTAAAATTGCTTGCGGTTAATTGTTTTTCACGCGAAAAACTTCAATAATGCAGATATTGGCTGGCTGTTAGCCGGGACTGAGACCGGGTTGTGTCGCCCGGGGGACGCCGGACTGGGCTTGCCGCATTGTTGCAATTTATGATGTTGCATGCAGTTTCCCTCCCCACTTTCTCTGCTTTGTAAACACGAAAAGCTGGCCAATCGAATCAAGAATGCCGACAAAAGGAGTAGCAGGGCGGAGGGACTCGGAGAGAGGAAATCCAATAAGCATTTTCATTTGTCAAGCGGCGACCACGCGGCGTATACGCAATTTGTCGAGCATTTTGTTAGCACCGAGACTCGTTCGGCTCCGATCCGAGATCCCGTCCGAAGCCCGGCTCGCTTTGGCTGCAAATTCAATTTATTGTAAATATTTTTGCGCCAAAGGCGAAACTTGCAAATTAATTTTTTCGCTTGCCGCCCGCGGAAAATGCACAAGTGGCCAAGGAGTAAAGTAGAGTAGAGTGGCGGCGGTGGGGGAGGAAAACATACAAATAATAGAACAGAAAATAAAATAAAATCCAATAAAAAGGCAACAAGGAATCCGGCAAGAGACCGAAAGAAGGCACAAGGCGAAAAAAGCAGCGCAACTTTATCACAACAAAGGGGGAAAAAGAAAGCAAGCACAGCTGTGAGCAAAAAAGAAAAACCCGGGGAAAACGAGCGCGAAAACGAAAACTCTATTACAGCCACAGTTGTTGCTTTTTGTGTGTGAGTGGGAGGGGTGTCCTGCAGGCTTTTCTGCTGCTCAAGTAATGAGAAACGCCAACAGGCTCGCATTGCAAGGGGAACACGGAGACGACATCGAGGATATCCTTCGTGGGCCGTAAGCTCCTGCAATATTTATTAAAGTCGAAAATTATGAAGCCCGAGTGCAAATAAAGCCGAGGTTCGACCCTCAACTCAATTTCATCGCCAATGATGTGCGATGACGACCAAGAGTCCTGGGCAACGCTGTCCATTTCGATGTCCAGTGTCCAGCCCGCCCCTCTGTTTGTTTTCCTCTCGTTTTTTGGGTCGTGTTTTCCTTGTGGAAAGGCACCCAGCACTCTGATTGTTTTCCTTGATGTCCCCGGGTTTGTCTTTATTTCTGTTCCCTGTTATTTTCGGCCTCTCCTCCCCTGTAATCAAATCGAGCAGCCAAAGGGACTTGCCCAATATTTTGATTGTTTTCCCTTTTGCACAAATTAATGGCCCGCAAGGCATTCAATTAGTCAAGCAATCTTCTATATTTTCCAATGCTATTTCTTAATGTTTATTGATGAAATTGTGTGGCACCCAGAGAAAATACAAGGAGTACTGCGTACCTTGAGGTTAAAAATATTTTATTATGGATTTAATTACTTTTTTTCTCTGCCGAATTTAGTTATCATAACTAATCCCAATCTTCTACCTCTTCTTTGCAGGTTGGTAACCAGTTTCTGAGCTTTGAACACACTCCCTTTGAAGTCCTGTTAAGTATGCATTGTCCCGTCGGCGGCCATGGCGGCGTCAGTGGCGGCTGGCTAAAATGCAAATTTCTTGGCCAAACAACAACATGTGCTGCTGCTGCTCCGCCGTCGCTCGCCGGGGAAAGGCATTCATGGGACCACAAGGCAACTGAGCCAAAGCCGGCAAATAAACACTGTTCGCCCCTTTTAGCAAAGGGGGCGTGCCAGCCAGTCTTTGGGGGCGGGGTCGGGGTGGCAATGACTAAAGACAACAAGCCACATGTCAGGCTGCAGCAGCAGGAACCTCTCATGGGCTGAAAAAGCAGCGAAAAGGGGGTGTGACCGGGAACCAGAACCACAGCAGACCAGACCGGGCCCTGCCAGACCCTCCCCTGTCCCGGCCAGACCCTGGGGCACTCCCCAATCAACAATCGACGTCATCAACTGCAAGGCTGGACACACACACAGAGCGTCAGAGAGAGAGACTAGCCAGCACGCGATACTGTGGTTTGTCATTGCCGGGATGACGACGTCATGATAGTGGCCCGGAATATGGATGAGTTGAGCCGGAGTCCCGAGGCCCGAGACCCGAGACCCCAGACCCGAGACCCCGGACCCGAGCTGCGAGCGCCCTCCGGCGCTGTTGGCTTAGAAAGTTCATTGTCTTGCTTACAAAATGGAAAGTGGTTTGGGGGAGGCGCTTTCACGGCACTGCCGGGCTGGCAGGGCGATGGCGATGGCTTAAAGCTTAAAGAGGGGTGCAAATTGCAAATTGCATGCAAAACCTGAGACTGCATTAGTCTCCTGATGCCTGCCTCCATATGCTCTGGATCCAGGATACTGGATGCCAGGATACTGTCCCCTCTGCGGGGACTAACCTCATTTCACAGTGAAAAGAAGTTGAGGCTGCACATTGTAAGCCGCCTGCAGACAATTGAATTTTAATTTGTATAACTTTAGTGCCAGACGGGGTGTGAGCCCTGTCCCCGCTCTGTGCCGCTCTGGCGCCGCTTTAAAGCCCTTTCCTTCTTCCATTCAAGCGTTGCCGGCGGCCATGCAACGGAATATTTTACATATTTCATGCGACGAAGGGTCCTGAGCACTCCCGTTTAATGGAGTCATAGAGTCATGCATGGAGGCCCGGCCTCTCTTTAAGCGCCCGCCACTAAATCCTTTTTGTTTTAGTTGCCGGGGCCGTGTGTCGGCAAAACAATTTGCAAATTGCTGGCCAAAAAATGGCGCCGCAAAGCTCACCTGAAAGCCCCGCCACGCCACCCCGTGTGCCATCGCCATCAATTCAGGAGCAATTACAAAAGACAAACGGAGCAAGGACCCACACACACACTCTCCGGTTGCACAACAACAATGGCACAACTTTAACGGCTGGTCGCCTTGATCATTATCAGGCAGGAGTCGTTGGCCAAGTGCACGACACGGGCCAGGAGCAGGACTGGGAACAGGAACAGGAGTAGGAGCAGCAGCAGGAGCAGGAGCCAAGGCAGGCGCAGGACTCCGACGAGGACGTGACTCTTAAGTGACTGCTGTGGTGGCGTTTTGTGGCCATGTTTTGGGGTGTCAAGCTCGACTGCACAAACACAATAACACCCAACACCAGGCCAAGATACCGAGAGTGCGGGACAGAGAGACAGCGAGTCTGGGGAGAGGGAGATGGGTAGCTAACCGGAGAAAGAGACAGCAGTGGGCACATATGCCAGTGTTGAAAACAAAAGATTTACCAAGCAGAAATCAGCTGCCAGAAGTTGGCCAATAAGTGGTTTCCACTAAATATTGAATCTGATTCAAGCAACAATATTTAGAAGCAGAGAAAGATATATTTTTGACAGTTTATAAGAAAATCATGAGTATAACTTATAAGTAAATATCTACCAAAATAAGGCCTTATAATGGTAGTGAGTCATTGTCCTTTTAATCTTCTAAAGGCTTAAAATAATACCAAGAACAAAGATCCTGCATAAACTTCATCTTTCCTTCTTTCCAATCTCTTAACCCCTAACACGGCTTGTAGTTTTTCCCCTATAGCCTTAAGCCCTCGAAAAAAGGACTAATAAGACAGCCCTGCTCATATGCAACAACATTGGCAACACCTGCCACGCCACACACACACACCCACTCCCCCTCGAAAAAGTTCGGAAAACGAACAAAAAACATGCACAATAAAAAAAGGAGTTGGTGCAACAAAAAAGGGCGGGCAAAGTTTAGTGCTTTTCATAAACTAGTTGCCGGCGGAGGGAAAGGGGGCTGAGCACAGGACAGAGTCGAGCTTCCTTTTATTTTCGAATTTAGTGCCGCTGCGGCCGTTGGCCCGTCTCCTATTATTACTGCTATTATTATTATTATTTTCGGGCCCACTTGCTGTTGTTGTTGGTGCTGCTCCTGGCACAGGAAACGTGCGACGTCATGTAGGCGCGCCAGTCAGACGCCTGAAAGTATGCCTCAGCGTTTAGTGGCAATATCAGCAAAAACACGCGACGAGGGGAAGCAACGCGAAAAGGGGTGGAAAGAGCCCCCGGGGAGGGGTGGGTGAAAGTGGGTGCCCGTGCAAGGACTCCTAGGCCTGGCGTCGTCCTGCTGCCATTGCATGTTGTCGCAGGCCTCTCTGCTCCACCTTTTATTTTAGTTTTCGGCCAAAAGTAAACAAAAGAAAAGCGAATTTCTCGTTGGCCGCAAAAAAACTTTCGTTAACACGAGAAATTGCATGCAACAGCAGCGAGGGGAGGTCCTGGAGAGGGTGCCACTTTTTTCTTGGTTTCAGTTTTAGTTTTAGTTGCCACCTGGCTGAAGGTTATTGTGGCAAATTGAGTTTTTGCATGAAACTTTAAGCGGCTTAAAGATTAGGCTACCGAAAAACCCCTCATATGGAGTTGTGAGCTTGGAGTTTCTTCAAGAAATTTCCACTAAAGTCAGGCTTTTCTCGTGCTTACCCTGCATTTTCCTCCCTTGTTTTTAATTATAATTATTATGCAAGCTGAATGCGAAAACATGGAGACAAGTCGAAGCTCTCCAACGAAGGAGTTAACACTCTGCAGGAGTTTCTAGGATATTTTATTATAATATTTACCTTACAAGGACGAAGCAGAATGCAGCTCTTTTGAGTTTTGAAAATGCGTAAAAATGTATCTAAAGCCTTTTACAACAAAAAGTATATTTTAAAGACTAATTGAACATCTTTAAAATTAAAATGAAAGCTTTGTTAAGTTTGTTTTTTGCATTCCAAAGAATACCTCTTGGCTAGTGTTTAATTATTTTCATCATCTCCCTGAATTTATTTTCCTCTGCTTTTCGGGTTGACTTTTTTTTTTACCTTTCTCATTATCATTCCTTTTGGCCCACAACGTCGGAGGGAGAGTCCTTCTAGGGCTTTCACGCCGCGCTATAACAGCTGCATAAATATTTTCTCTCGGCCATTTGGCTTTTATTGGATGCCTCTCGTGCCGCCCTTATCTCCGCCAGTGCTTTTGTGCTGCAGAGATGGAAGTGCATTGGCCAATTGTAATTCAAGTCGCATAATTTTTCGGCTTATTAAATATGGTAATGCCGCATTGCCGGCCGAAACACCTGCCAGTCGCTGTCGCCGTCGCCGTGGCAGTCGTTTTGCCTATTTGTGTTAATAGTCAATGGCTGCTCACTGGGGAACTTGGCCAAAAGCGGATGCTCTAATGAGTCATGTGCCGCACAGTTCGTCTATCTTCATGTGAGTGTGAGTGCATGGCGTCAGAAATTCATTAAAGCCATGATTGTAATTTATTCTAATGGCATTTCGGTGTGCATTGCCGGCTGGCTGACTGACTGGCTGGCTGCCTGGCTGGCCAAAAGGTTACGCAACCCGCCGCAAGCCTCGCAAATTGTTGGCCAAAAAGAACATTTTGCTGTTGCCACTGCCGCTGGTGCTGCTGCACTGTGAAGTCGTTATGGCCAGGTCCAGCATTCGCTGTGATTGACGGCCCAGCCAGAGAGCCCCAGCTGCACCGCAACGAGTGTATGCCATATAAGTTGCCAGCTCGTTTTGTGCACGGGAAATAATTTAAATAAAGTTTGGTAAATTAACATAAATAGTAGAGAAAATGGGTAGGGAAAGAAAGGAGGTTTGAGAATCTGCTGGCTTTAGGAAATTTCTTTTTAAGAGATTAACTCTCAATAAAGTCATTAATTTATATAAAAAACTATATGCCTTAAAACTTATATGGAAAGTCATACTAAAAATATAGTTTCATCAATATTTTTCAGTGTTTTATTCTTTTCCTCCTTCTTAAAAGATCTTAATTATCATATCTTAACTAAAAAACTAAATAACTTCAATGCCAGAAAAAGAATAAAAGCTCTTTGTATAAAATATATCACATTTTGAAGGCTAAAGTATATTTTCCTTGTGACAAAGATAAATAATAAATACACAAAAATAAATGATGTACTCATATTTAGATCTATCAGATTAAAAAATGAATGAATAACTCAAATAAAAAAATCCCGCAAGTTGAGTTTTGTGCATAACAACTCCAAGTAACTAGAAAATAAGATAATTTTCAATCAATTTTCATTCAGTTTCACTCAATTTTCCCTTCATTTCATTGACACTTTCGCGCAGTGTGCGAATGTGAGCCCACATTTTCGGGTCAGCCCTGTTCTTTGTCATCATCATCTGCCGTACTCTCTGCTTAATTAGCGGTCTTGAGCTTTGACTTGGGAATTTCTCACGAGCAGAAGTAAAAAACGCATATGCGGCTAAAAAACTGGTTAGTCGCCTGAACTGATTTATCAGCTTTTGCCTCTTTTTACGATTTTGTTTGTTGTTTTCTGGGGCTCCTATAAATATAAACAGCGTCATGCCTGGTCGTAGTAAATCGATTGCAAAGTTAATTCAGTTTTATATATACAAAGCCGAGAGATATATACATATATGCGAAGACAAGTTGCAGCAGTTTGCTGCCAGTTGAGCTGAGAGTTTCTGGTGGCCAGTTTCGGCTTTGTTTTCTTTGTATTTTTTGGCGCGCTCCGAGAAGCCGAAACAAGTTTTTTGTTTATAAACAGATTTCGTTGTGCCGTCAGTTTTTCTTATAAACAAAAGGCTCAGTTGGACGCTTCGCAAACAAATGACATAATTTGATATTCAAATTCCAGCGCAAACAAATTTTAATTTGAAAAGAAAACGAAATTGAATTTCAATTTCAACTACCTGCCTCCGAGTGGCTGTCCGACTGACTGACTGACTGTCGCCTCGCCTTCGAAATATGCTAATGGCGCGAAATGTTTTTCGTTATTCGTTGGCTCTGATATCATGATGGTATTCTCGCCCATCTCTCCTCCGCGTTATATAACTCATTCGGCCATTCGGCGGCATGCATATTATTTTTGATAAACCTGCAAACTGGTTTATGAATGGCTTTAACTGTTAGACAAAGCCCAAAGCGCGGGCTGATGTCATCGGACGACGATGAGCAAATGCCAAGAGCACAGTTGGAATTCTTTAGATTAGCCAGCGACTGCCTGATCGATTGCCTCGGATCACTATCGGAACATGCCTCCATCGAAAGTAAAACTACATGATTCACATACTGCGTATGTATCCCCAGAGTTGGCCAACGAGACTAATGATTGGTGACTGATGACGGGCAGGGATGTTTGCCAAGACGAAACACTTGAGGAGCGGCTAATATACAAAAGGCTACGGAATTCCATCGGGGTTAACTGGCAGGCTGCTTACTCTGCCCTGGATTATTTATTTATATTAGTCCGTCACATAATGAATCATTTAATCGAGTTTTGTTTAGTTCAGATTTGCAGAAAGAGCACTTGATTAAAGAGTAAGGTTTTGGTAATAAGTTCTGGAAATGGAAAATCCATGAGAGGAGCTTTAAACTTATGGGTAATAGGTGCTTAATAAAGTGGGATATCTAGAGATATTAGGAGAAATTTAGAGAGAAGTCTAGAAAGAGTTCTATAAATCTACAAAAAAATGTACCTAAATCTTTATATTATAAGGAGTTCTTAGAGATAATTCATTACCATGTCATTATTTGTGTCCTTTCTATTTGATTGTAAAATATGTGAATTTAATGTTGAAAAACACACACATTTTCATATATTTTCCAAACTGATTAAGAAATTAATCTTGGCAAGAACGAATCTATACTAAACTTATACTTGCCTAATTTATGACGACCTACTTTTTGGAAAAGCCTTGGGTTTTGTAAGATTTCAGCAGCATGCTTTGTCCAGAGGCCCCTCTATAAGGCACAAGTTTAAGTAAATACCATATTTTTTCGTTTACAAATTTAGACTTATACTCTAACTATAGTCTATGTACTCCCCCAAGGTCTAGGGTATAAATGCCATTTGTTCCGAGAGAGTGCTACTCGCTAATTAAATTTGCATAGGCAACGCGTGCGAGTAAATAATTCTCCGGTCTTGACATGTGTTCCAGCTGCTGCTTCTTCTGCGTGAGAATGTGACTGCTGACTCACAGAGTAATTGGCCCCCAATTGTTGATATATTCCGGCTAGGTTCACACAGCAATTGGCGGCCAAGAGCAGATGATTCCGATGACTAAGTCGGGGGGAGATGAGCTCCCAATGCAGTTGCACAGTGAGTCAGGGAAAAGTTCGAGGAAAACTTCTGACTAGAACACAGAGCGCGCAGCCAATGAATGGAGCAGCACTCTTGAGTCAGACGCCTTGGAATCCACTTCACTACCGAATTGTATACAATAATTTTCATGCAAATTAAATGCCGGCATTGTTTTTTTAGTGCCGCTCGGCCATTAAAGAAATAATAACAGAATCTGCAAAGTTTCAACATGCTTTAATTATTTTTCTTAATTAAGCCAAAACATAAATGGGGGAGCGGTGGGGAGGGAGCTGGGCTGCCAGCAGCTGTATTAAAAATAAACACAAATTATGAACCACCACCCCCGAGACACACACACAGATCCGATGGCAATAAGAGGCGTCAAGAAAATGTTTAATAGGCGCGATGAAATGAAACTTAAACAAAGAATTTTACATCCAGCCGCTGGCCAAACAGCAAACACATGTTCCACAGATAGCTACAAGTGCAGGCATATATCTTCCCTTCAGTCGGGTTTAAAGTCAGCCCCATTGCCTTTCAAATGCAGAGGGAAAATTAAGGTACTTGAATTGAATTCATTAAATGACGATATTGCAAAGATTACTTTAATATGATTTCATTATTAAACTCCGCCCTTAGCAACCTAAAATTAACTAGTCTAAATGTTCAAGCTTTAAATTCACTTTCAAGGGTCCCAAAATTTCTCCCTCTGCATCCCTCTGACATATTCAGCTGCCTGGCTGCATTTTCTGCTGAATTTCAAGAGTTTTTGATTAATTGCAGCAATCTGGGGGGAGAACGCCCAGCACGACAGCCGGGACAGGCGACTCGTGCCCCCGAGTTGCAGGCAGCAGAACCAGAAACAGCAACAGCCACGAACCCAAACCCAATGACTGCTGCCCCTGTCCCCCACTCATTACCACTCAATCTCTTAAGCATGCCACGCTGCACGTTGCCACAAGGGGCAGCAGGCTGTTTATTTTGCTGCAGAGATGCAGAGGGGAAAATCCGCCTTTTTTCTGCCACATTTAGCGCTGGATTTGTGGCTCAAGGTCTCGCTGTGTTTCCTGCACTGCAATTTCGGTGTCATCGCCAATGCCGCCTGCCATTTGTTGCTGGCCAAATTGCAGCATAAATCTGTATTTCGGATCTGCTCCTGGCCCGGCTTTATCTATTTTTCAGCCTGACAGCACTCGCTGCCTTCGGTTTGCAGTTTTGTTTATTGATGCTGTCCAATTAGGGGGATATTTGGCACACTCGACTGCTCGGCCAAACAAACGCTAGTCTTGAGTTAATTCTTAAAATAATTCACTTGCCGAGTGGGGGTTCAGTCATGTGTGAATGCGTAAATCCAGTCACTTTTGGCAAATAAATTTGTGAAATACTTTGCTCAAAAGTACTGTCAAACAAGTGACTAATTAAGGCGGCAACAAAAGCAAACGCTGAGTCTCTCCGTCTTCGGGCAAACACTGAGGCAAACAATAAACGAAAACAATGAAAAGTTTTCTTATTTTCTTCTCCGGCTGTTTGCCAACCTTGGAGCGTGCTAATAGATGGTTATAGATATGGATAAATAAGTGGATACGATGGTGGCTTTTGGGGGTCTAACAGGGGAGTACCCTGTTAAAAGAAAACAAGGTTAACTAGTGAAGAGAAACGTGAACAAATTTCCTTGAACGAAAGTACATATTGTTATAATTTTTATATATATTATTCTAGAATCTTTTCCCTTTATCAATACACCCTTGAAATGAATAGGTATCCCGCCTCATACACACATTATGCGAAATGTATAGCCAGAGTGTGTGCGCCATATCATTGTGTATAAATTCTGGTTGGCTTTTGAACTCGAGTAGTTGCGTCTCAGCGAAATGGCACTATTCCGCCGCTTCTTTTCGCATAGTAAGTAAATTATTTGCGCTCATCGGCGGATAAAGATATTCGCCGGAGTCTCGCGAAATGTGCAAATTTATTTAGCCTTGATAATGCCCAAATTAAAGACGCGAGGGGGAGAGCATTTGAATGGCCCGGCACATGGCATGTGGTGTGGTGAGTGTATGCTGTATGGGGTCGTATCTCAAGATGAAAGGCAGCCAGCCCAGCGTGGATTTAAACTGATTAATCTGCATCTATCAGATGCGAGATACGAGATACGAGATACGGGCGAGAGCAGGGGGAACAAATGTATCTGGGCCTCTGATGTCATTTGCAAATTCAATTTATCCAGTTCAAATGGAATTCATACCACCGCCGGTCTGCACTCCTGCGTTTTTACTACCAATTTTTATGGTTTATGCATAGTTTGCCCCACGTACCAGCCCCAAATCCCTAATACACCCCCCGGAACTCCAAGAACAGCCCCAATGCCCCCTCGCCCGGCTCTTTGTCTGTCACGGATTGCGGACTGCCAACTGGTTGCGACATTGTGACTCCGGCATGCTCATAAAAAGGTAATAAAATTTTTGTTTACCTTGGTAATAGGAAGTGAAAAGCACTAACACACACAGAGCCCGACACGCACACACGCCCTGCCGCCTGCCTGCTGCCATTTGAATATATCGGGGGAAACATATTCCTTTGGCATGTCCTCGGCTATATAGCCATATAGCCTTGAGTGGTTTAGTCGACTCGACAAGTTTTTGGGGCGGCAAATGTGGCAGGGATGCGGGGGGCAGCGGGTCCTTCCGAGGCCGCACAACAACAAAGAGCTCCAGGGAGAGGGCGTAGGAAAAAACATCAGGATAATCGCAAGAAATGGAGTCGAATGTTTGGAGTCGAGTCACAGGAAATTGATTTCTTTTCGTGGCTTGGCCCCAGGACCTCCGCAGGATCTTCCTCTCGCCGCCGTTGTCAAACAGAATTTATCGATGATTGGTTTGCTCTTTGCGCATATTTATCTCAATGCAGATTTTATCTGCCCGAATCGGGGGAAAGGGGCCCTATAATTGCACTCGCCTGCATATAAATAAGGTCGCCTCAATGGAGATCGTAAAGTATTGCATAATAAACTTCTTACATTGATAAAATGCCCCGACTTTTGCCCTGCGTACGCAAATCATGGCGGAGAGGTATTAAAATGCCAAGCAGCCGTGGCGGAGTCCTGAATAAGAATCCTGTAACAACTTTGCGGGCATGCAGGATGATCTGGGGGTGGGGCGAACACAACTCCTCACACTTATTGGCTTTCAATTTCCATTTTCTAAACTCCCGCCACCCCCAGAGGAAAACTTTTGTGCCTCGCCATTCCTTGTTGATTATTGAAATCATTTTCCGGGCCGCCTTCGAGAAACTTTGCCATATTTGCTTGCTTAGGCTAGGCCTTCATTAAAAGTTTGCCCCTGGCACGACATTTGTCTCCGAGGTATACTCTGTATATAGAGCGAAATCAGGGTTGCCACCTCTCGCTTTGATTTATGGCTCTATTAAATAATTTTCCAGTTGTCGCTGCTCCACAGAAAGTTGAATGCATTGGAATTTCGACGCGAGGCAAGGCGAGTCGAGCAGAAAGTGGAGAAGCGGTGCCGAAGGGCCAGGATTTGTGGTGTCATTAAAATTTTGTTGCAACCGAGGTGGCAGTCTATCTCTTTCGCTCGCGCTCTACCCATCTCTCTCTCTCTCTGGCTGTAGAGCTCGTATTTTATTTCGCAGCCTTGCATACTTCACGGAGCCGCTTAAATATGCATTTGTTATTATTTATATTTCAGTAACAGCTGGCTGGCTTGGTTTCAGAAAGGCACCGTGAGAAAAGGGGAAGGAAATATATAAGTTTTTAAATTTAACTTTAACAATTTATTAACTCTTTTAATTACCCAAAGGCATCAAGCTTTCTTGAAGACTTTAACATTAGATAATGCATGCTTAGGCTTAGCTTCCAAGAATAAATTCAATCATTACATTTTTTAGTTTACCTTTAAAATGTGTCTTAATTTAAACAATATTGATTTGATTTTAATCCTGATTTTAAATATTCTTTTAACGAATTTATTTAGATATATGTTTGTACTTTAAGCCATAAATTGAAGCTTTTTGCCCGTGTTACTCATCCATTTACCGGAACCCTTCTTGCTGTGTTTATTCCCCTCTCCCAGAGGCGTACATGTGTGCTGGTGGCATTCCGGCGGGCACTCATCCGTAACTAACACACCGTGTGTGGCATGCCACATGCACTTTCACCTTTAACTTTTGGCTGATTTCTAGTGCGGAAAGCGCTCGCCGAAGGATCTGCTCCTTCCTCTGCTAATATGTGTCTAATACAGCGTATTAATTTATTTAAATTCCACACAGACACACAGGACGTCCTGTGCCGGATAGCTGCCTGCCTGTGAGTGTGCTGTGTGCCTGTGTGGGAGTGTGCATAAGGATGTGGCACACATATGGGCACCGAAGCCATTACGACGTTCAATGACACGGCAAAGTGTGCGCCGTGGCAACTTTTTGCTTTTCCCCGGCTCCGCTTCACGGGATGCCTGACTGCTCCGGCTCCTGCTGCTCCTGCTCCGGCTCATGCTCCTGAATCGGGAGCTCCGAGGAGCTCGTGCTCCTGCCACCGAGCAGCTCCTGCTATCTGTGGCCCGATGATTACGGCAGCCATCAGCGGGGGATCGAATGCCTGCAGTGTGCCCCCGTGGCCGCGAACCCCTTAGATTCTGCCGCATCCTTTCGAAACCTTCTAATAGCTTCTAATGCATGTAATGTCAGTTCACGTCAGTTTCCGCCCAGCCACCAGCCAGCCTCCCACTCACCTGTTCCCATTTTTTACACCTGAGCTTGCCGTTTAGCGGTTGCCTTAAAAAAAAAGGAGAGAGGCGGTATTGATTTTATTTTTGTATGCTCAGCTAGGTGTATTTTGTGGGGATTTTTAAGCGATTTGCTCGTGGAGTATGTGAAATTTAATGTAGAATATCGGGAGTGTAAGCTACGGATTAGCAATTATCTGTTTAGCAATAGTTTCTTAATTGATTTTAGCCTATAAATACATTTCCTCAGCTGACTTCATTCGACTCTAGCTGCTGTTTCATAACAATTACCAGCCAAGTGGCCTATAAGTTTCCTTCGGACTCTGCCGAGAATGTTTATGGAATTAAATTTAAGAGCTTGTTCGCTCACTTGAAGCTAATCCAAAACACTTCGCATGCAGATTGGCAGCACTCAAGAGCTTTGGCTTCAAACGGAAAATAGTTTTGGCCCGAAAGTTCTGCTATCAAATGACCGCAATTCATTATTTTATCTAGTTTCGCAACTATTCAAATGTTTGTGTGGCCCTGGGAGCCCTTTGCATTATGCCAAATTGCCTTGTTTTACAATGCTTAAGTGCTCGTCGAAGGGTGGAGCAGGATTATGGGGGACTCGGGGCACCATATGCTAATAGTTTTGTCACTCTTCCGAAAAAGGGTCCGTCATAAAATTAACAAAAAAGGGAGAAGGGACTCTGGGTTTTGGATTCGGGAGCAACCACTGGAAAAGTTGCAAAGTTTATGCTGTCGGCACCTTGTGTGTGCTGCTGTTGGTTTTTGGTAATTTCCCGTTTTTATCTGCCACACAGGCTCCCTCGCAGGATATTAATGCAGGCTGCAGGACTGCAAGGATATCGCTGAGACCTTGTGCGAGTGTGTGTGCGAAGTGTGTGTCTCCGTCTTTAATAAATATTTATGTGCTGTCACCGGCCCCACTCAACCGAACCGAACCGAACCGAACCCCCTCGCAGTCCCAGCCCACTTCCTGTCGCCTTCCCCCGCCCGTCAATTTGCTTTTCTAATTTGTATACAAGGATTTCTGCCGTGGCTTTTGTCGCACTATACACACCACGTTGCTGCTGTTGCTGCTGCTGCTGCTGCTGTTGCTCTTGTGCTGCTCTTGTATTCCTGCTGCTGCTTTTGTGTTTGCTGCTTCCAGTTGCTCTCGGGGGCAACAGACTTGGAAAACTTGGCACTCTTACATATTGATGAGCGCTGCGATTAAGTAGAGCGTGCCTAATGCATGCACCAAAGTGCGGGGGTTAAGGCAGGACATGTGTGTCGCCCCCTCCGAACACACACACACTCTAGCAGCAAAGGAAACTCATCAATTTTTATGCGGTTTCGGTTTTTTGCGCCCTCTCAGTTTTTTCTGATGAAAGTGAAAAATGCCCGAGAAGGTGGGCTGCCACCTGTCCCGCCCCCTGTCGCTAATGTTATGCAAAATGAAAGTAAACAGAGTTCGGTATCTGGGAGAGTGTGGAGTGTGTGTGTGTTGGCTAGTGTGGGTTAGTGTTTGGCATACAAATTGTTGCTGGCGGCTTTTTAGGCGTAGCTTAATGCATTTAAATGGGAAAATTACACAACTTTTTTGCGACAGCTTCCCTCTGTGCTTGCCTACTTCTACTAGCTCCCGAAAGGGTTTCGAGTGCACAGAAAGAAAATGTTAATGCTGCTTAACGATAGCTAAGAAAATTGTTTTAAATTATAAATAAATTTTACTGGAAGAGACTTGCTTAGACATCATTCTTCTCTACAAAAGCAAGACTTAAATATTTAGATTTCGGTATATACAATTTCAAAGAGCTTCTTTTATAATTTTCCCTCCCCAACTGGCATATTTCTCCCCATTTTCCCCCGTGTATCGCCCATTTAAGCCCCCGATTGCACGCGGAAATCTCAAGGCCCGCTGATTCGCACAATTTTTGCCACTCGAGCAGCCACATGTGGCTGCTGCTCCCGCTTCCTAGGAAGCTTTTAGCGCTCTCATTCCTGTAATTAATGTTCGCCGACTTGGCTTTAAGCCGCTTTAAGGGGACGCAATCGCACAGGACTTTTTGGCGGTGCCATTGTGGGTCCTGGTGCGTGTGTGTATTCGTGGAATGTTTGAGTTGATGGACGCCATCTAGGCGCCAACTTTGGCTTGCTGACGGACTGGCCATGGCCCATTGTTGTGGGTAAATATGGCTCACTGCTAGGGCTGTTGTAGCCGCTCTCTGGTTGTTGTGACTGTAAAAGTGTCGTCATTGTTGTTGGCTGGAATGGCTTAACAACAATAACAATGGCGAGTCGAACAATAACAAAACACGGAGTGCAAACGCACGCACAGCTTGTGTTGGCCTAGGCTGGGAGCGTCCTCAATTTCTGGTTCTGCCACCCACGGCCAGCCCTTTCTGCCGGACGGACTTCTGCTCGTTGGCTTTTATTGCTTCAGCTTCAGTTTCAGCCCTGAAGTATGCAACGCTCTCTGGTCTCTCCCTTCTGCCTCCCCGCTGCACGCCGCCTGCCACTTCTGACCCACTTTACGCGTTTTTTATTTACTCACTTTCCCTTGGCCCCAACCCCACCCCCTAGAGTTTTCCTTTTTTTCTTCCACCCGGCATTGCCTCATTGTTGCCAAAGTCTTATTATTATGTGGCTTGCTCCGCGTCCTTTCCTCAGCTTTATTGCCTGTTGTCTATGGCGGCGACAGCAATTATGTAGATTTCAGGTCCACAAATAAACTTAAATTTATATTGTGGCCCCGGAGTGCTCAGCGGAGCACGGGAAAAGGGAAAAAAGAAAAGCAGGGCTGCACACCGCATAATGAGCGGGTTATTGACATTAATTGCAGAACGCGACTTCGCTTTCGTCTCGCTTTTCCGAGGGGAAAATCCCGGATCAGACGCCCGGCCATCAGCTCGTGCGTGTAATATGATGTATGATATGTCAGCCAAAAACACAAACACGGCGCAGCAGAGGCTGTCAGAGGGACTGAAGGACAGGCAGGGCAGGACGAAGGACGAAGGACGAAGCACGACGAGCACCGCCGTTTGACGGGCGATGAAGCGACCTGCAAATTTGGCAACTGTCTGACTGTCTGTCTGCATCATTCCGTTTTTCCTTGTTTTCCACCAGCATTCTGCCAGTCACTCGCAGCGGGAGGCAAAGCGTTTGAATCTGACACCAGAACAATATTATTTATACCATCAACACCTCTTTTTGCTGGGTGTACGAGGTACTTGGGCTTTGCGGGGGAGTATTGTCAGGGAAATTGGGGTAATTGGAAGTCTTAAAAAGGTGAACTCATTAGGTAACTTAAAGGTAGTTTTATTGATACATAATAAAGTGATTAATGGAGATTTCTCCCTTACTATTATACTTTAAACTAATGGTAACTCCAGAGTCTTTACTCTCTGTACAACCCAAAGTGACGTTTAATTGCAGCTCGTTTTTTCTGTGTGTTTGAGGCTTTTACCCATTCATTTACCGGCAATATTGGATTACCTGTGGCACTTGTTTTCCTGATATTTTTTAGCCCATGTTTGCTTATCTTTAGCCGAATTCATTTCAACATTTGCACACAATTATTTGCAGATGCGCAGCCAGCGGAGCTGAAAAATTGATTGCTTGCAATGTAAACAGCAAATAAATTGACTCAAAATGAGTGTGAAACAGGCAATAAAAGGGAGTGATGTTAGGACAAACAAATAGTTAATAACAATGCTGATGTAACTAATTATAAAACTTTATTAAGAGTTGAAACTGAAAGGATCTAATCTTTTTCTCCTGTTAATTCATATTAAATTGATAATCAAAGCTTAAGCCAGGAAATCACTTAATTAGATCTCCAAACTAGGCTAATTTACATTCATTCACTTATCAAACTCAATCTCTCTTAAAGTTTTCTGTTTATGTTTATTATATTAAAATTTCCCTGGCTTCTTTAAGGCCAGTTCAAAATGTAATCACACTTTTAAGCATTTCTCCCGGCACCTTCAGCGAGTTAAATCCCAAAATTAACACCACCCGAGAAACAGGGGAGGGGACGCCACCAAGTTGACTTTCTGGGGGATGACTTGGCCCTGCTTTGGTTTGGTTTGGCTTTCAGTTGCCAGCTCTCAGCTCTTGGCTCTCGGCTTTCCAGCTCTCAGCTTTCCAGCTTTCAGCCTTCGGATTCCGGCCTTCGAGTTGAGTTTGAGTTTGAGTTTGTAGCTCGTGTCGCCATCTTGAAGAACGCTTCGCTGATTTCGCCAGGGCAACGCAATAATTTGTGTAAATAATCAATGGCCTGTGCCGGGGCTTATTGACATATTCTCTAGTATGCAGTGGCCCCGGGCGGCCTGTCCCGGCCCCAGTTCTGGCCCCTGTTCTGGCCCCTGTTCTGGCCTTTTGTGGCCAGGGCAATTAAATTATTTATAGCCGGCTTTTGTGCGCCGCCTTTGCCAGGGCACTTCCCCATGGCAACTCCGATGTCCCGTCTAGACCAAGACCATCCGTGAATGAATGGATCTGGATCTGGATCCGGCCACTCAGGAGCCCAGAAACTCTCCGGGCACGCGGGGTACTGCCCCGCAGGTGGCTGGAACCCGAAACAGAAAGCGGCTCTAATTACAAAGAGCTTAGGCCCGGGAAATATGCAACAATTGCTAATTTGATGAGTTGCCGCCCCCAGGTTAATGTTGCTTCAGCTGAAATAATAGAAAAATTAAAACATTTTACGGCAGTGGCGGCCGGGCTGTAAGGAGGGGATCAAGTGTCAGACAGGCTAACAATTATGGCGCACACCTTTTGGCCGTCGCCTCGCAGACGCCGTCGAAGCCATTATCAAACTTTGACTAATACCATTGAAATTTGTGCATAATTTCGGGGCACTTAAAGCAGACGCTTTGTGCGTACTTAACTGCCCCGCCCAGCCCAAGGACCGCCGCCCCCGAGCCACCCGGCGAAGCAATTTGGCTGAGTGAGCCCGAAAAGTGTGCGAGTCCCCGACTCTGTAGGTAATTCCTTCAGGAAACTTTGGCGCTTTAAACCGCCGCGTGCGAAATTCCTGTAAATATTAACATATTTATGAACACGTGCAGAGCCTTGTCGAGGGTAATTGCAGATAAATTACCGATCAATACGGCCGAGCTGTATATTTCCCCGTCAGGGTGTCTGAAAGTCGGCTTTGCACACTGTACACCCTTCGCGCAGCAACAGTTTCTTTATTTCCAACCTTAAGTAGGACACGTCGCACTTAATTAACTATTCAAAAATGTTTGCAAATTGCAGAGGAAGCAGAGGGAGCGGCTAAGGCATCATTAAAAGGAATTGTCCAGGCGCTCCAATCTCTCTATCTCGCTTTCAGGAGGAGCTGTCCTAACCCAGGACCTCCCGCATTCGGTCGTGCGTAGGCTCTTTGATAAGACCCATCCTCGTCGGGGTCCTCCTCCTGCTCCTGCTCCTGCTCCACCCATTACATCCGCCGTAATGGCGGCTTGTCCTTTTTTGTGTAGCCGCTCTTTGTTTGTCTGCGAGGACGTCCTTGACTTTCCACTCACCCCCCAGAACTCCCCCTCCCGGTGGTCGTTGTTGTTGTTGTTGCCGGGGCCATTTTCTCCATTTGACTTTCAAATAATAAAACATATTTTTTGGGGCGCCGAAGCCGCATGAAAACGGCAGCTGTAAAATTTGTGGGTTATTTGTTGAAAATACATTTTCCACTTTTCATTTTCGTTTCCTCTTTTTTTCCGCTTTTTGTTGGGTTTTTCCCAGCTCTCGGCAAAGGTGAAGCCGTCCCTCGCCCCGCAGTCCTTGTTGGTATTTGATGCGACCCAGGGCTCAGGTTATGTTTTGTGGGGAATTTGATGAAGAGGGTCGCCAGTGGGAGTGGGAGTGGGACTTGGCGGCAATGAGTGGAGAGTGCAAAAATGCCAATTTTATGCATGAGAAAATACTTAAAATAAAGTATAAAATATTTCATTTAAATGTAAATGATTTTTTATTTCCCTTCGACCTCAAGAGCCCATGTTTGCCAGGTGGAAAATAAACGAATAAATAAGCGAGTGTGTGGAAATGTGTTTTTGCAAAGTATACAGCTTTTTGTGAAGGGTTTTCGGCTTTATTACAAGTAAATATTATCAATAAATATTTTTGAAACTACTTAAAGCACCAAAGAATTCAAAGGATACAGTTTTTCATAACATTTCCAGGTCTTTTTTTACTTTTTGTATAAAAATAACTGACAAGTATTTAATGTAGTGCATAAATAAAGCCCAGGAAGTGTCTGTGACATAAGTTGCCTCTACAAATATAGAAAAGTTGTAATAATTTCCCGACCAAGCCATAAATAACATTAAAATATACTCATTTCTCAATCAAAATCAAGCTGAAAAACTTTGAATTTGCCATAAATTTGGCTTCCTTTTCGGGTGAGAATTTTACTGATTCGGGCGAAGAGAGGACCATTTGGGGAACCATTTGCCATTTATTTTAGACTCTGCTCTCAGCTAGTTAAGAATTATGAGCCATGTCCTTCGGCTTCGTTCCTGTCGCTGCCCTCGAAATTGATGTACGATGTGCCAGGTGATGAAGGAGACGCCACCGTGCCCCCTCTCTCCTCCAGATGATATATACCTAAGGGTGTATCTCTCCCCGAGTGTCTGTCTGTCTGTCGTTTGTCATAAAATTAGCGACAGTTCGAGGGAGTGTGGGGCTTCATGTTGTTGTCCTTGCGCCTCGCACAAATTAGTTGGTGAATTTTTTATGTTGCCACACAGCGCGATAATGTGGCATACATCTTGTCCTTGGGCCGAGCCCCAGGGGGAGCCTTGCCACTGCTGCTGCTGATGTATTCCTCTGCAGGTGGGGCAGGTGGGGCAGTCTGGGTGTCTTCCTCCTTAAATGAAAATTGATGCCGGCGCAAGATTTTTCACGCCACATTGTCAAGTGTGTTGATTCGATTAAGATGAGGGATGGCTGGATGGATGGAGTCCCCCGGGGACCGTGTTCCGTGGCCCACAAACCCATTTCAAGTATCTGTTTCCAGCTCCAGACTGCGGCTGAAATTGAGACTGCACCTAATTGCATTAATGCAGCAGCTCCGGCTGCAGCCTGGGATGCTGGGCATCCTGACAGTCCCTCACTCGAGTGTGTTCCACGCTCATTACGAGCCGAAGCGAATCGAGAGCACGCGAGCCGGAGTGAAATTAAAATTTCCGCTTTTGCGTGAGGGACCGGCGAGGAGGAGCGATTGCAGCAATAATTGCGGAATTGCAGAAAATATTCTGTGCCAGGGGCCGCCGCCCATTGTGTAGGCAATTTGACTGTCCACCTATGTGGACGCATGTGTGGCATCGTGCCCCAAGGCTGCCATCGTCACGCAATGGGAAGCTGTTGCAGCTGAATGTTGCGGCTGTTGTTGATGTTGTTGATGCTGTTGATGTTGCTGCTGTTGTTGATGATGTTTCTGTTGCCGTTGCTGCTGTGCCGGACTGCTGCTGATGCTGCAGCCTGACCCATTGTAATTGCATTGTGGCATTGTGTCGTCCTACTCATCACTGCCCACTTGTCTGGCCCTTGCTCTCATTCTCAGTCTCGTTTTCATTGCTTTTCCCATCTGCCTGCACTGGGAGAAAAGGAAAGCAGGAAGTTTCATACTTGAAAAATGGTTTACTAGTAAGTTTTTAATTTAATTATTTGATTTATACGGAGTCACGTTCCCAAGCTACAATTATTTTGATAGAGATACTAGAAAGGACGACCCTATTATATCATATTAGTTACTAGGAAAATGTGTCATCAAAATTCATTCATTCAAGAAAAGCTTCTATATCTGCCAGACTTTTTCTGTCAGTGCCTGGGACCCAACTGACACAACGTTGCGATGGATTATGCTCCGGGTTTAAGAAGGATATCCGCTCTTTTACTCAATCGGTGCCGCATTCCTTTGGGTCTCCTCCCCTGACGCTCCTCTCCTCCCCGCCCAAGTTGTTTGGCATGCGGACAAAATAATTACAATTTCGCATTATTATGCGAAGTGAATTTTCATTTATGGGAGCCTTTTCAGTGTCTCAAGTGCCGCTGCCGCTGATTCGTTCTCCTTTTTATTTCATTTTGCTGCCGCCGCCTCGTTGAGAAGTTTATTAAAATTGCAAGTGGCCCGGCACTGGTGCTCCCGCCGATGTTGCAACATTATTTTCGTATTAAATTGTATTTTCAGGGGCGGGCCGGCCTCCCTGCCCCTGCCTGCGAATCCATCACCAGTGTATTTATGCTTGGCATATTTGCAGACACCGCAAACAGTTTTCAGGTGTTCGCGCCAAAGGAAAAGTAAAAGGAAAGCCGGTGCAAATACTGCTCCATTCTGAACCATATATCGGGTATGGAGATGAGGCGGGGAGCAGGTTGAACGCACTCCCTGCATTGAGCACACATCGCTGCCTTCGAATGCATTTGATACTTTGGCATTGAAGGCTCGGGGGGAGTCCCCGGCATTTTTTGAGGGATGCCATAAACGCTTCGACGCTGGCAAAAGCATTTTGCATCAATCGATGTTGTGTTTATATTGTGAGGCTCCTCCCTGAGTGCTTTTCGCTCCTCCATCCCGCTGCGTTCTGCTCAATGAGCCCGAAATTCATTCACGTCGAACCAGGAGTCCCGGCAACCTTTAAGTTAGAGTGCAGTGTTTAAGAGCTGCTGCATAATTAACACACATCGAACCGAGGGGTGTGTAATCCTATTTGTAAGCCCCACTCATTATTAATAAGCACAATTTCGCATAATGGCCAATGAGAGCGGAAATGTAAATAAATTATAAGTACACAACAATGTAAGCGCAAAAATGCCATGAAATATTACCTCTTTGTGCGCGCGCCATGCAAAATGCTCAACTTTGGCCAGCTTTAAATCCGCCTGCTATTTTCGCATTCCTGATTTATTATGAAATGTTTACCGTCCAAATAGAGGCACGTCCTGGCCCTAACTTTGCGCCGAACCCAAAGAGGGCCCGAACCGCACCGAGCAAATATCGGACCATTTTAAAATTCCAAACGCCTACGCGGGCTAAGAACGTAAGAACTGGCGACTTATATAGAAATAAAATGAAATGGGGAAACGAGACAAAGGGAGTTATTGGCGGTAGAAGGTGGATGGAGATGGTGGACGGAGATGGCCTGTCTCTTTAATTTAAATGTTGTCCCTCCGCCTCTGCAACTAGGTCTCTTATTCTATTTTAAAACAGTTGTGGTGGAAATAATAGAACTTTACAATGTGTTAAATAATTTTATGTAAAAGGCAGACATTAAAGAAGGGAACTTACGATCCAGAGCTAGTTAAGTTAATAATTTTTAATGACTTCAAGTTTTTGCTTAAACCCATTAAATATTATTTCTTTCTTTCTGACCAAATTTTCCATTCCAAATTCCTTGTTAAACATCAAAAGCAAACCACTAATGGCGGGGACACCTAATTAACAATGATAATAGCTTATTTATTAGGTCGTAAAACACCCGTTCTGCCATGTAAAAGGGGGCATATTTAAGGCACTTTACAAGGGGCTATTATTATGACCGCATCTGTGCTCTTGGCCATGGCTCTCCACCCTCCCCCCTGTGGGCTTACAGAGGTGAGGCTTCCGGGGAGCCGGCCTGCCGATATGGCAGCTTATGTCAAAGTACGTGCCTGGACGTACACGGGGCTTACACCTATCCGAGGGAGAGAGAGGGGCACTTGCCGCGGGCTAGAAATCATGTTTAGAATGCCCAAGTGCGTCGTGAGCGAGTCAAGTGGCAACAACCCCCTGGCCGCCTCCGTGCCCCCCTCGAAAACTATGCGTGGGCGTCTTGTGCGTAGCCGAGTTTAATGAACTTCAAAGCATCGGCATCGGCATTCGCATTTCCATTTCAATTCAATTCATCAGCCGGGCAAACATCGACTGACGAATGTTTGCTGGGAATGGGAATGGGACTGGGACTGGGGCTGGGACTGTGCCCCTCAATAATTCTTTGATGGAATTATTATTATTGTACGGCATCGATATGGAAATGCCTGTGTGTTTTGCATATTTATTGGCAGGCGGGAGGCGGGCGGGCTGCCCCTTTGTAAATGGCTTTTAATTATGGCCCGGCTATATCCAATTCTGACCGCATTTTATGGCCATCAGAAACAACATTCCCTGCTGCATGATGGCATTTTTCAATTGTCTGCATTTTGCTTTGTTTAATTGTTCGACCGAAACAAACAGCGAACATGTCAAAGGAGAGGAGGCGGAATGCTTGGAACGAAAAAATTTCCCCGGCCAGCGTGAAAAGCGCCGGCGGGAAAATGTTCTAAAATTGCCTCTGCCCGAAAACCCGGCAAAAACAATGCGAATTTGTCAAACAAATGCAACGCACATGCTCATAAATTCTCGAGTTAGGGGAAATTTTTGCGGGAAAGGAAAGGGGGAAAAGCGAGCCCATAAACAAAAATGTTCCATGCGAAAATGTTTCGCCATTTTTTCCGCTCACAGTTACTGTTTTCCCGCCCGGCAGTAAATCAACGAAAGCGATTCGAACGCCCAGCTAACTAGGGATGATAGTGTGGATTTATTTCTGAATTTTCCAAACCCACTTCAAAAGCCACAATCTAATAATTGTTCTCTCTCTCTCTGCTTTTTTCCAGGTAATTTCCAGCACACTTTTCGTGGCTTACGTCGAATAATTCGCTCGTAAGTAATTTAAGTAATTTGTCAAAAAACAAAAAAAAAAGCCCCAACAACCGTCGAGTTTATGAAGCGAGCTTTATTTTTATTATATGTATTATGCAACAGCTGAAGGGGAAGGCCGCGGCTCGTGTAAAACCGACGAGTGAACAGGGGAAGCAAAATCACTGGAATTGTTGTATGAATATCCTTTTAGCGCGTTTCGGGCGCTTTTATGCGCATTTAACTTTTACGGTTATGATGACGTTGCGGTAAATTGGTTCAGGGGGCGTGTCTCCGCCCGCGAGAACATGGCTGCCGGCGGGAATTAAAGTGGGCCCGAAATTCTTCGAGGATTAATCCAGGAGGCAGCTGCACTTCCACTTTCGCCGCATAGTCATAGTTGGCGTGGCATTTCCATCGCATACTTTGCGGCGCCATGAATGAAATGCACAAGCATTTCCCGGCCTCCCCAGGAGTTGTAGACGCTGGCTCGTAGCGTAAAATGATTCCGGAGTCGTGGCCATATTCCTTGTTGTTAATATGGAATTTGCTGTGCAGGAGGACCACCCTCCCCCCGGGGACCCTCTCCCTCGCCGGCTTGTATCCTGGCATATTAAAAAGGCAGCGAGTGAAACAAACTGAATGAAAAGTTGTAGTAATGCCTTTACAATGATTGCGCCTACTTCCCCCTTTGCCGGCAACTTTTCAAATAAACTTCTCTTTCTGATCTGCGCCTGTCTGTTTGAGCGTTCATTGCACCCGTTTCCCGGCTGTCGGGGTTGGTGGCAGGCGGGGGGAGAGCGTCGGAAAAGCGGAAAACTCAACTCAAACTGCAACAGATACTGGCGGGCATTGTTTGCCAGCCAGCCACGCAGGATATTAGAAACGAGGCGAAAACTGCGCTCATTACGCATACGCCCAGTTGGCCTGATGTGGCAAATAATCGCGGCTCTTAAAGTGTTTGGTTAAAGCCACTGCCAAGCGGCTTAAATGCAGCGGCATCTGCTCTAGCTGCTGTTGTTGTGGCTGCTGCAGTGGAATAAAAACCGCATTTGATATAAAGGCATTGCCGCAGCTTTTCACCCGCGGAGAGGGGAAGGAGGACGAGCACCCACAGCCCCAGACAGTGGCAGACAAAGCGGCACGACAACCAACTGGCTGCTAGCAGATCCTACTCCAGCTCCAGCTCCTGCTCCTGCTCCTGCTGCTGCTCCTTCTCATCCTGCCATTTTCTAACTCTCTGTCTGTCTGCCCGCTGTCTCTATGTATGGCTAGAGCCTGCCTTGAAGAGTTTTCCCAGTGTTTTCTGTGGCATGCCGACGACGACAGCAGCCATCCCCAATCCAGTTCCCCTCGAAATCTCACCCCTTAAAGCCTCATTCCCTCATTATGCCCGCACAAACACACACACCACATTCAGAGGGAAAAAAAAAGAGGAACCCTCTGAAACTAATTATGATTTGTTGGCATTAGAATATTCGAAGACATATCAAAGTTACCATTCATAAATCATTTTAAAGGGGAATATTTATCCCTAAAACTAATTAAATAAATAGGAAATATTTGAAAATATTAAAAACTATTAAACTAGACTAGTTTTATATTTAAAAAATGTATTTTATAATTTTTAAAGGCTTTTCATGTATTCCCTTTATTAACAGAGCCTCATAGGGAATCCTTCAAGAGAAAACTAAGTTCCTCTTCCTCTTAAATTATCCAAATTTAGCACTGTTATACCCATTTCTTCCAGTGCATAGATACCAGCTAGATGGCTGCGCTGCATGTTTGTGCTTATGGAAAATCCCTGCGCTCTAAAAAATTTATAAGTGCGCACATGGTGGAGGAAAAGTCTACACTGCACCCAGGCCCACTGCTGCTGCCGCTTTCCTCTTTGCATTTTGCGAAAACTTTTGTAAAATGACAAAAATATGCCCATTAAAATGAGCAAATGTTGGAATTTATGTACATTAGGAGGCATAGAGGGGGCTGCGCCTCATAAGGGATGCTCTTTTATTTGCCTGGCTTGCGCTTTTCCCGCCGCCCGGCAGCTCTCCCGCTCTCCATTCAGCTCCAGCTCATTCATCATGGAAAAGGGAGCGCAGAGCAAGACAGAACGACGGCAGAAGAGGCAAGAAAGTGTGAGGAAAAGCCGGAAAACTGTCCTTTCTGACTGCATTCCCCGGCCTGTTGAAGTCACAGTTGGTTAGTGCAAACAATTAGCGCAGCTTAATCAGATTTGCCGGGCGCATTAAGCCCTGATAATTCCCTCGGTGGCGGCGGGGAAAACCCTTCCGCCTTTAAACTTCGATTGGCCGAGGAAAAGTTGACCCCGAAGTTTCTGCTGAAAAGAACTTAAAACGCTTTCCCGACTTGGCCGCGGGCAAAGTTTAGTCTGACAGACAGACAGACAGTCCGAGAGACGGAAACTTTTCCAATTTTAATGAAAATATTTGCGCAGACTAGTGAGCACAGTGTGCCACCTCGCCGGACGAGGTTGTATCATTAATATGCATGTCGTCGAGCCAGGACCAAAGGCTCCTCGTGCCGGCCAGGCGAACTTTATGAGTGGATTGTTCTTACCTAGGAGTAGCTGTGTGTCTCTGTATCTCAGTATCCCTGTGCTTCCACATCTCCACATCCTCGTGTTCATAACAAGCTGTGAAAATATATCCGCACTTTTTCACCCCGGACTTCTGTTTTTGTTGTCCGTCGAGTGCAATCCCTTACGATCGATTTTCCCGGCGTTTTTCCTGCCACTTGAGCAAAACAATAAGCCGGAGCCGGAGCCGGAGCCGAAGCCGAAGCCAAGGAAAAGTGCAAAGAAAAACGGAGCAAGGCTTCCCTGCCTCCTTCTGCGCTCCGGTTTTTTTCCCCATTGTTGGTCAGTCGGTCTTCGTGTTGGGAAAACAATAACTTGTCCCTGAACAGGATGCCCTCCGGGTGGAAATTCACGCACTCGCTCGCATTTATGCACCGAAATTGGCAGTTTCAATTACATATTACCCAGACACAGACCCATTGTCCTGTTCGTCATGATGAACTTTTAATGAGCTAATTAAGAGCAACACTTTCGGTTTCACAGCCAAATATGGCAAATGTAAGCTCCGCTCGTGCACATGCCCAGCGAAAGTTTCCATTTGGATGTCGGACTTGTTGGCAACGGCAAAATAGCAAAATTTGTTGCCAATTAAAAGTTGCCCCCGTGACCCTGCCCCCTCGCAGAAAATGAGGTGAGCCAGTGCCAGGGTGACAAAAACGAGAGCTGGAAGCTGGGAGCTGGCAGCTGGGAGCTGGGAGCTGAAAGCTGAGAGCAATCGAATGGCATTTTAATTGAAATTCCATGGAAGATTCTGCTGTCTAATAATTGAAAGGAAATGCAAGTCACGACTCAAGTTCGTTCTGAGCCAAAGTCAGTGTGTGTAAGAGTGAAGGATAATGAAAAAGAAATTACATTTTATTAGTTGGAAATTGAATTTTCTTAATCGATGCTTTGTTGTCCTTATTGGTATCTATTTAAAGTCTTCGGGGAGGTGAGGAGATAATTAAGATGAGCAAGAAAGGATATGAATTTTTATAACTTAACGGTGAGGGAATTTTCTTAGAAATATATAGAAGATATTTATATATTTTTCTTATGATTTTCCTAAACTTTTTAAAAGAGGTATGATATCACATAATACATCACATGATAATTAGACTATAAGTGAAGCTGAGTTTTCTGAAAGACTTAAATATGTGTATTTCAATGGTAGGTCTTTTTATATCACTTTCCAAAAAACAAATGGAAGAAATTCTTTATAAAAATGATTTTCGAGCTATATTCCCTTAAACTTTAAAAAGTGACACAGCACTTTTTCCTTCGTTTTGACCCATTAAAATCAGCAGGCCTAATGTCTTCTGCCTCCAGGCTAAATTTCTAGTGGACAGCCTGCCCCTGCGTATCTGGCAGATATCTAAATGTGTTCGCATTAGCTCGTATCTTATCTGCAGCACAATTAAAATATTAAAAGAAATCATAAAAAGCGACAGCCCGCCACTAGCCATAATTCAAGTCATTAAAAGTTGTGTGTGGCCGCACCAAACCCACCGAAAAAAGCACCACCAGAAACACCAGCAGCACCGCCGGGAAGAGGGGAGTGTCTGCAGTGGAATTGCCCACCGCGTCTAATTCTAATTTACTGCGTTTTCATGGGCCTGGGGTGGTGTCAGGGAATAACTGCCACTTTTTCGGGGCGCCACCTTGAGCTTTGTTCTCGGGGAAAATGCTCGTAAATTGGGCAAATTTATGCGGCCGACATTAAAGGGCTGCTGCTGCCGTCCTAGGCCTAGGCTCGTGTTGCTGCTTATATTTTTTGCCGGGTTGCTACTGGCAGCCTCACCTGCCGGCACTTAATTTGCCCCAAAATGAGTTACAAATTTTGGTTCCGTTGCCGTTCTGCCACCCGCCCTTCCCCCTTTTGGTGCAAATTGTTTGCCAATTTGGTTCGCACTTGGCCGGATCCTTGTTTGTTGTTCGCACTGGCAACGGTTGTGTGGAGCGATAATTGCGTGTTAAAATATATGTATTTCTCCGGCAGGAGGCTCATCTCCTTGAATGCGCCGCTCTGCTCGCGGGAGCTGAGCTGCGGAAGTTGGCTAAACAAGCGGCATTCAATTAGGAGCCAGCCGGGCGGAAATTAATCAGCCGCCAGTCGCAAAAGCTGCCAATCAGGAAAAGTTTTGCCTTTGAAGTTGCTCCATGTCATTCTCGTGCAGCCCCTTACCCCTTCCGCGGCGAGTGCAGGCTGCCTGACACTGACAATGACAATTAATCAAGCGATAACAAGATGTAAATGCAATGCATTGAATATTTTCCCCCAAAGGCTTTCCTTTTTTCCTTTGCCGTGGCCTTGGGGAGACTGCAGTTTATTTGAAAATTAAATTTACGCCAAATTTGCCCAGACAGCTGGCTGCGTTTTTCACCCAAACTCCGAACTCCGAACTCCGAGCTTCGAGCTCCGAAGCTTCCCCTGTCAGACTTTCAACTTCATGAATTGGATTATGCCGGAGCTGGAGACGGAGACTGAGTCGGAGCTGGAGCTGGAGAAGATTCGGGCCATGTTTCAGTGCCGCCGGCAAGCTGAAGCTGAAGCTGAAGCCTGCATAGTTTTTAAGTAGCTGCGTAAATTTCGCACAGCGCACAGATTTGCTGAGGGGAAAGCCGGGAAAGCCACCCTCTGCTGTTTTCTTTCAACGCGAAAATTGCCGCCAGCATCGAGCGTCGAGAAGAAAAATGAAATGTTGTCTATGCATGAATGCAGTCGCTGATGGCGCGGGAGGCGGGGCGGGGGAAAAGCGCTGGAAAAGCTGGAGCTGGGGGCGGCGTCCTTTGTGCTCACACTTTGCGTACTTTGCATGTACGAACAAACGGTTTAAGTGCTTTCAAAATGTTGACGCTCGCCGAGGATGCTGCTGATGATGCCGGCGAATAATCGGGCTGGATATGGGGTTGGCAGTGACTACGACTACCAGGACGACGACGAGGACGGGGACGAGGACGATGGCCAAACTCCGACATCATTTTATTATCTGCTATGTAAATTTGCGCGCTGCAAAAGTTTGCGGAAAGTATTCCGGGTTTGATTTTGAGGTAGCCCTGTGTTGCCTGTCCGTGTCCGTGTCCGGGTCCTTATCCCTTGGCCAGGATTAGCCGAAGACTGTGCCTCCCCCTGCGTCTGAATGGCCAAAAACCAATAACCGAGGGCGCTATTCTGTGGGGCCATAATTTAATTCAATTATCGTGGCCGCCCCGCTGAGTGCGTCTTTTTATGGAATTTCTATTGGATTGCCGCTTAAAATGCTAAATTATGTAGACCCGGCGAATGTCTATAAATTTAATCGTCCTGGCTTTTCGCCGCCCGTCCGTCCGTTCGTCCTACCTACGCTACGGAGCAAATTCATGGTGGCCTGTAAAAATTTTATTGCATATTTGCAGGCGCGAAAAGCCGAGGCATATGAAAAATATTTAAGGATCTGCGACTGCCACTGCGACTGCGGCCGAAACAATTTGCCAAAGCCGCTTAAAAGCCGCAAGGCGCCGAAAGCCCAGCATACCTTGAGGTCCTGCCCTTCCGACCTCACACACACACAGGCACACACACATGTCTGTTCGAATGCCCTCGCATGTGTGAGGGTCCTTTTGTTTTATTTTGGCAAGACGGGCTGGGGCTAGGGCCGGGGCAAAGCCTATTAGACTCTCGGCGAAACCAAGATGGCGCCATATTAAATTTCGCTTTCCCGGCGCGCTGCCTTTGTATTTGTTTATGTCCTCGCCGCCTCCCTCGCATAATTGTGCCACAAAAACTGTGGCCTTAGTGAAGCGATAAAGCGTCCTGCTTTTCCCTTTTTCCGGCTCCGTCTGATTATCAGACGCCTTGCTCTTGGCCTCGTAAAACATGAGTGAGCACACTAGCAGCCAACTAATTGTTAAAGCTGGCTTTAAGGACTGTGTGTGAGTGTTGTCATGCCAAATAAGAACATCTGGCTGGAGACAACGACTACGGCTGAGTCCCGTTCGTTGTTCGGGGCTGGCTCTTATCAAATCAGGGACTTTTGACAGCTTTTGGCAGACAGATCCCCCCTCGGCTCGATATTTGTTTGTTTGTGCGGCGCGTGGATTTATTTATGTCGTCTGCCAACCGGCGGGCAGAGTAATAAATTTTTCACAAGAAGCAAACAAACTTCAAATCGTTTTCATTAAAAAACATGAATGTGGCAGTTGCTGGTGAATTTCACCCCCCAGTGCCGATTGCGACTTCCTTTTCCTATCATCTGGCGTTTCACTTGACTTGGCAGCTTGATTTTGATTTATTGACCTGACAGGTTAAGGCCTGAATTATTAATGCCAATTACTGTGATTACCCTGGAAAGATTGCGACAGAATCATTAACCCCTAAATGGGTTTGTGAGCTTTGAGGGGAAGACTAGCAACTTTCCTAGACTCTTTAGCTTTTAAATTTAATATAAAGAGACCCAGCTTACCGCTTTAATAATTTTAAAGTCCCTTCCAATTAGTTGGCCTTAAAGTAAAGACCCACAGTTTGCCACAATGGCCCCTTCTCAGCCACTCGAGTGGGTTTTTATGGCGCCTCGGAAATGGCAAATCGATGGCAATCGAATGAAACGAAATGACCCAACACTCGGTGGGGCAACAGAAAGGATACCCATTTTCATGTGGCGCGAGGAAAAGTTTCCCTTTTGAACTTAGCCTAGTAAAATTTAACACAGAACTTCCAGCGATTCCGAGATCTAACTTTCAACATTTGCTTTCATTGCAGGTAAGCCCCCGCACAATCCTCCACGAAAACACACATCGGCAGAGTCTGGGAGCGGAACCGCTGCTAAAATTGGATTACAAACTTCGCTGAGCAGGAATAAATCACTTGACTTTCCATAAATCATTAGCGGGCGGCGCCGGGCGATGGGCGATGGGCGATGGGTTTTGGATTTTGGATTTTTGGATCCCCCGGGGTCACGTCTGTCGAAATCAAAAGCATATTATGCCCGAAAGTATGCAAACATAAACCAATTATGGCCAGTTTTCGGAGCTGCCTCGCAGCAGCACTGCCTTCGCCTCCCTGGGATATCATTGTTGCCTTTGTTGCCACTTTATGGCTCCTGGCAGTCAAAGGACTCGCTGAGGCATTTAATCAAAGCACGCACACAAATTTACACGCTAAACTGATTACGCGGAAAAGCCAATAATTATGTAATCATAGCCCCATATAATTTTTGACAAAGGTTAGAGATCCGCATCCCTTCCTCTTCGCCGGGGCGAAAAAGGTCAAAGGGGGATGATTTAGTGGCTGCCTTGGGCGGCGGGCAACTTATTGTACAGTTGCCATTCCCATTTTGGCCACGTTGGCCCTGCAATGTGGAGCAGTTTGCGGTTATTGACCAGGCCAAAACTGCAGTGTCTGGGTGGGACGGGCAGCAGGTCCTTTATGCTGCCTCTGAATGGCCCCGGAAAATGGCAATGGCTGGCCGTTAAGGGCGCAATGGAAGCATTTCCAGCACGCCGTTACTTTTAATTAACTTTGATTTTCATTAAAGAAGCCATAAACACGAGCTCCGCCTTGCCTGGGCCCCCGGCGCGCAGCAAGTTCTCCTTCTACGCGCCATAATGATTATGAATCGGACCCAGCGCCGCATGCATTATGCATTATGCATAAACAGTAACAAAAGTTTAATAAAAATTCATTTCAATTTTTAATTAAAATTAAATTTTCATGCCGCTGGGTCCGGCCGGGCTCATAGTTTGTAGTTTCTGCGCCCGTCCACTGGCGCCCCGCAAGGAAATTAATATTTCGGCTTACATGCCGGGCGAGAAAATACAGATACAGTCATGCGTGGTGTCCATTTTAATTATGCATAAATGTCTGTCTGCGTTTTTGTGCTCTTTTTTCCCGCCAAGGATGGCCAAAGATTCCCTGGCCATAATTTCCCTGTATTTGCACAAGTTTTTCCGGCAGCCATTTTATTTTTTCCGCCGCAACCGCAAGGTAAATAATTGACCGGGCGACGGCGGAAACTCTTGTTTGTTTAGGCCATTAGCCCCGTGTGCTGCCTGTGTGCCCCTCTCTGGGCCATGAGTCACTCAGTCAATTGTTGCATGCCTCCCCGCCCCCACTCGGCTTATTAGCGCAGCTCACTTAGGGCAAACAAAGCCGGGCTAAACTGTTAATCGCCGGCAACACTTAAGACAAACACGAGTGCCCGCCACAGGAGGATAAGTGGGAGAGGGGGAGGCGGCAGGAGGCACCAGAAGGCAGCAGGAGGGCGCACTTCAGCCGCAACAATTGCACGGCAAGCGAATTGGGCACCTCAGCCACCCACTCCCCCCGAACGCACTGGCTTTGTTCGCACTCAGGATACTCACTCATGGATGCACTTGCACATGGCTCGGGAGACAGGGAATGAGTGAGTGCGAGATACAGTGGGGGAAAAGTACTCAAAGAGGTATTTTTAAAAGCATTTTGAATATAAAAATAGAAGAAAGAGCTGAAAGTTGTATCTAGGACACCTAAAGGCCAGATTAATGGTATTCAAATACCCTCATCGAATATTTTAAAGATTCATCGCTCTCACAGTTCAATAAAGGTTTTTCTGAGTGCCGAAGGCATTCACAGGGACTCCAGAAACAGACACTCGATGGAGAAGGCCCTGGCTAATCTTGATGGCCTGCCAATTGCCAAATGCAATTGCCATTGATTGCCGGACGGAGAACTGGAAAGGCACAGGTTAAAATGGAGACACAGGTGGAGAGGCAACGTGGAACAACGTGGAAATCCGCTAAGGGGAAAAGTAAGAGAGACAGGACATGCTAGGACGACTGGGGCTTTGTTTTGCTTCGCTTTGTTTCGCACCTTTTCCAGTCTTGTGTGTGTGCGCCGGGGAAAAGCTCTCTCAGGTGAGTGGCACAAGCCACTTGACAGCATAACTTCCTCCGAAGAGTAACTCCCTGTAAGGAGCCACTTCTCCAGAGCTTCCATAAACCTAATTGATGCTAACCAAATGTTGACCAATTAGAGTTTTCCTTTCGCTGGCGGAAAATCGATTAGCGGTCAGCTGGGTCATTTGTCAGCAAATTCGATTGAGTGGAATTTCCGGATATATATGTATATTTGGGTTACACCTGCAACAACAAACTGATGCCCGACATTATGGACGATTGACTAAAGGCGTGTCCCCGGAATGGCGTTCGTGTGTGCTCCCTATTTATTTGGATTATTTTATTTGCCAGCCCAGCGGCAGCCCTGATTGTTGTAGGACGCAATAAGCGAATTTGCATAAAATCTCAACGCTCGGTGTACTTTGTAAAGCGAAGCTAAATAAACTTGCCATAACAATAACAGCAGCAATAGCAGCATCAACATCAACGCACTTTGTCATGTTTTATGCAGGGACAACACCAGCAAACAGATGAGCACGAACACGAGCAAATTGCATGTGCAAAGCACTGGGAGAAATTACCCTCAATTTTAAGAAGAAATCTGGGAAAATTAAGTAGTATCTTGAGCAGGAAATAGGTATTTCTTCTGACAAAAACATAATTGATACATCTTATTCCTTTATTTTTTAGGGAATCCTCTCTCTGCATATGGAGTTAAGTAGGAAAAATGTATACAATTATTACTATGGACATTATGTTTATTTTGAGAAGGTCCTTAATCTGTAATATATATTTAGCAGGAACTAGAAGTATCTCAATCTAAGACTTACATTCTTATTCCTCCATTTATTAGAATTTCGTTATCTGCATATACTTTGCATTGAAAAAGTATCTGTAGTTATTACTCAGAAACTCATGTTGAGTGGGTTCTAGGGAAAAAGATAAGTAACTTTAGAATGTAATAAATATATATCTTATAGCTTTCTCATGTAATAGAGGTTTCTTTCCCAGAAAACTGGAAAATGATAGCTTGTTTTTTAGATCTTGAGTTTCTGGTGAAATACAATAGTATCTTAAACAGGAAATAAGTATCTATAGGTATTACCTTTTAGTGCCACATTTCTCTCTCTGCATGCATATTTGTGAAATCCAACTAAATAAGGAAAAAACTCGACAAATAAAATGGAACCAAGGGGCTTACAGGGAGTTAGTCCCCCCTCCCCGTAGACAAGGCAGCATTCCTGCGTGTTTGTCGGTGTTTGGCTGCTGAAATCATATGCAACGCCCCAACGTATGCCGCATATTGTGTGCACTCGCCCGCTCCCCTGCCGCGTCCCTGCCACAGGATGTTATGCATTTTCGACTTTATGGTAAATCAGATTAGGGCTGGCCCACTCACAGACACTGGCGCATCGGGCTGAGCTCAACTCAGTTACAATTTCAATTGCAAAAATGTGTTGCTTTGTTTTATTGGGCCGAACAGTCGGTCTGTCTGACTGTCTGCCCTTCTGTGGTGCGTTGCAGTTGTTTGTTGATTTAGCAGTTAGATTTATTGCATATTTGATGCCATGCAACAAATTGCCTGTATGCCACAGGGCAGCCCCCAGCCACCGCCCCCTTTCAGCATTTTTCGCAGTGTGGAGAGGCAATTTAATAATTTTTTAGTGCCGCTGCCGCCTCACCACGATGAATTATTTTCGTTTTGTCGAGGGCTCTTCATATCGGGCATTCGGTCTGCGGTCTAATATGCAGTTAGTAAATATAAATTCGCACTGGCAGCAGCATCGACTAACGAAAATTTAAATTGCACAAGGCTCTGAGATTACATGGGGGGCCCTGAGTGGGTTAAAATGCGCACTGAGGTCGCTGCACATATTTCTGTGTTGACCCATAAATATTTGAAGTGCTTTGATGCATTTTACATTTGTATCTCCACAGTCTGTCCCCTCCCTGTGCAGTTTAATTATTTAGGTTTTGAATTTTTGTGGAAATGCCGCACGAATCTTTTATTTACGGTGTTAGATAGAATTTAAGGGGTTTTATGGTTTCAGTGAGAAACTGTCTGACAGTTGTTGTTCTTCGTTTATTATATTTATTCTTTTAATTGCTGGACTCGAAATAGATTTCTTTTGTGAGCTTGAATCGATTGAATTTAGATAAAGATTTATTTATTTAATTGTTCTTTGTAAGTAAAATCCTGCTGGGGTTATGCAAGCAAGGCAATCAGGTTGTTTTTAATGAAGTTTTATTTGTCAGCTACCTGGGTTAGTTTACTTAGCACTCACTCTTGAGTTGTGAGGGAAACCCTTTATTTATTTGTTAACTTATTATATTTATGCCTGTCCAGAACTCTCTCCGGAATGTTTCCTTATTTGTTCACTTATTTTCACTTTTAATTGAAACGGCAACTGCGACAGTGTGCTTTCTTTTGGGGGAACTATTTATCCTATCAGAAACTCTCCTTGTAATTAGTTTTGTTTCTGCCCGGAGCTCATAATATTGCTCCACATGTCTGCCTTCGTCCCTCAGCAATTGTCGGATGCAAATGTTTTGCATTTTCCTTGGCTTTGCAGTCACCGCAATGCCGCTGCTGCTGCTGCATTTTCCCACTCGCAAAATTACCTTTTTGCGTTCTACCGCTGTCATGTGGCTGCCTTTGCACTGGCTGTCGCCGTTGTCGCCGCACTTAATTTATGGCATTCGCTGCTGCCACACGGGACGCGGCACGGGGCACGGGGCTCGGGGCACGGGCAAGGCGGCTGCAACAACTGCAGAATTTTACAAATTTTTGGCACACGGCTGCAACAACAAGAGCAATGACAACGGCAATTGCCGCTGTGGTTGGCCCTGCCACACAGCCGCCCACCGGGAAAATGGGGGGCGGGAAGGCTTAGTGCTAACAATGAAATTTGCTACAATGCCAGAGGCATGCTAAAAACGTAATTACCATAAAATTACACCCGCACCAAACACAGCTCTGGCTGTGACTCACCGCGTGACTCCGCCGGCAGTCGCATTTGATTTAACACACACCTGGGATTGGGCCAATAGCACCGCGGAAAACCCTATTCTATTAGCGGTTTCTGACAGTTACCAGTTATCGCGTGAAAAAATATGCACTCAATTAATTTCTGGTCTAAAGTGTTGCAAACCGAAAACAATAACTGCCCGCCGCACTCTGCCGAGCGTGAACAATTTGCTGTATTGTCCTGGAAGGACTGCAGAAAAAACCGGCAAGCGCCACAGCAGGAGTAATAAAAAATAAGGGTACGAAATGCTGACTGAAACTTTCACTTTGGAAAAGCACACAGTCAGAAACCGAGCTGAGTTTCAAAAAACAATCAGAGAAATGGCAAATTGCACATTTCCGCATGTAAATGCACACACACATGCAGCTGTGGGGTGGGTGGGAGATAGCAGCCGGCTTTCCACCCCCTTTGGCTCATTGCTGTTTTGGGTTTTCCTTCTGCCCTGTTTTCCTCTTTTTTCCGTCAGACAAACAGCTAAAAACAACCGCAAATTGTTGAATTTAATTTTCATTTTGGATGTATTCCAATTTCATCAACTCGAATGTGAATGTGAATGTGAATGTGGATGTGAATGCGAGCCCGCATTTCCCCCCGCAAGCCGGGCACAATCCAACTTTGCTTTGCCAAATTGCTTTCGCCGCCACTGCGTATACGTAATATTTGTTAACAGGGCAAAATTAAAGCCAACAAAAGCCAACGAAAGTGGCAGTGGCAGATCCATCGCCGGCGGCGGGACAAGCATAATGTGCAATTACACACTTCGTTCTCTGTGTTCTGTGTTCCGCGCTGGCTTCTGCATCTAGTCACGCATAAGTAACGAGCACATAATTTCCCCGTTCTGGCCCACATTTTGGCCAAGAGCACGCTCTATAAGCCGCATGCCACATGCCACACGTAGCCAGGCCACTTGCCGCTGTACAGCCGAATGGCTAGATGGCTGGATGGCTGGATGGCGGTTCATATATGAGTGCGACATGTTTTGAATTTATGCCGCGGACGTGCAAAACTTTAGTCCTCGTTTCACTAAACTATTTCGCAGAGAAATGCGGGCAGAAACTGGATTTGCCATTTCTCATTTGCTGGCCCGAGAGAGCCATGATTTTCCCCAGTAAAATCTTCTGAATATATTTACAGCCCTTATAGTGTCGCATTTTTCGCACTTTGTCTCCGGGAACCCACTCGATCGAGTCGGGGCCGCGGGAATTGCATCAATTGGCTGCCACCTTTTGTTGTCGACACCTGGCCGACGACGAAGCCCTTTCAGCGCTATTCAGTTTACCTTTTCGCATATTTTTTATGGCCATCGATCAATTTAATAATTCTTTTTCGAGCAGCGAAGCGCTGACGTCCATCAACTGTTGCCATCGCGAGCGGGGTAATGGAAAGCTGCGGGAGGTGGCCCGAAAACCCTTCCCCCACAGATGCGCCATTACGTCGCTTTTTCGCTTTTCCCTTCGCTTTTCCCGGCTCTTTTTTCGCTCGCCTTTGTTTCAAGCGGGCGAGTTTTCCATATGTGTGTGAGTGCCGCAATGTGTCCCCGTAATTTATTCCTGTTGAGTGCCATGTGCGAATTATTGTCAGCGATTTGTTGCAAATTTAAGGTATTAAAAAGGCTTCGACGCCGAAGGAGAGCAAAAGTGTCAGCCCGACGGAGGGCGGCACTAAATGAAAGATAAATGGCAGATCCCGCCGGAGTTCCCCCGAGTATACCCAGCACAAATCCCGTGATGAATGTTCATTTGCGGATTGTTAGCATTTCGATTCAATTACCAGGCCAGGGTCAGGTAGCAGCCCTCGCCTAATGCATAATTTATTTGCCTTGTACATTCCGGGTGGCAGCATAAATCAGGGCCAAAAACAGCGGCCAGAACACAAAACACAAGAAATAGGGGGAGCGGAGAACAACGGGAATTATATTCTATATAAAAATCCGGGCTAACAGAGCCGTAAAACCCATTAACAATTACGCGCTGCGTCTCGGTCCTGCCCTTGTTTTGGTCACAAAAAGGCAAAAGGGGGGAAAACCAAAATGATAACCTAATTAAGTTGGGGCGCACCTTTTTTCAGGGAGCTTCCTCTCATTACAAAGTGAAATTAAGCAGGCAGCGTGACAATGTCAAACGCGGAATGGAAACCGGGCCAAAGGCAGGGCCAAAGACGGCGCCATGCTTTGGGCATTAAAGTTTCAGGGACTAGCGCAGGATCACGGCCTCCTTCGGGGCATGGCCCCATGGCATACGCGTTTTTAATTTCCCCACAGTTTATCGTTGGCTGCCATTCAATGCCATTTCATTTACTTCCGTTTCATTGGAACTGCCCTCTATCGCTGGGCTATCCTTCGTCCTTCCTACTTCGTCCTTCGCCCTGCTGTCCCGCCGTCCCTTTCGGCTGTGGCTTGTAATTGCTAATATCCGCTTTTAATTAAGCAACTTCCTTTTCAGCATTGTGGTCCGGCGGACTGTGGCTCTGGCTCTGGGGTTTCTTTTCCATTTGTTCAAATGTATATAGTACGGCTATGTGTATATACACGCTGGGTGTATTTTAAATGTATACGTATTTTTGGCGCCCTTTTTCATCTGCTTTTGGCCAGGCTTTCCTTACCCCCTACTTTCCTGGTCCTGCTCTGGCCTGGCCTGCCTTTTGGGCTTTTGTGCATACCGAATGCCGTTTGGGTGCGCTTTGACCCAAAACTCGTGCATTATTCAGCCGGCAGCTTAAAGTCCCTTTAAGGCCCGGCCTCCTTCGCCCCAGCAAGGGCCCCGCCTCAATTAGTCGACATCGGCATCTATGGCGTTTTGTAATTTCGAGCACTTTTATCTAAATAACCGCATTCAATGGTGCATGCAACGACGGCGGCAGGAACAACACTGAATGCCAGCTGGCCAATGGTCGCCCTCCCTCCTCCCCGTTCGGCAATAAAGTTTCACGGAGCATATCAATTGCTTGCCCTGCGGCTCGCGCGCCCCTCCCCAGCCCCCGTGGAATGTATGCAGTGGAAAATGTGTAAAACGAGCCAAAACAGCAACAGAAACAATGGCTATCTGCAAACAGCAACCGGCCTGATTGGGGTCAATTCAACATTGCAACAACATTGGTAGCAACATCCTCGCTGCCTCGCAGCATCGCATCCTCGCATCCTTGCATCCTCGCATCCTCGCACTCGCATCGTTCGATCTCTGCCGCCTGACATTGTGGTGTTGCTGTTCTACGTCCCTTTTTTTATTGCCTCGCTCCTGTCTGGCGGGCAGCCCTCCGTTTTCGGTTGTCTCGGCGTTTTGTTGTTCAATAATCAACACCCAAAGCTCCGGGCCCGTTGCAGCTGTTGGAAAAACTTAAAAACGAGAAAAACCTGGCTATGAAAATAGTAGGGAAAACCAGGGACACGGCGGAGGATTCCAGCAGTTGTGGTTAAAAAATAGAGGAGCCAACGACAGGTGAAAATTGCCGCAAAAATAACAACAGAACAAAAAAGGCGATGCTCTGGGCTAAAAAAACAGAGATGCCTGCAAATATGGACTGGCAAACAGCTCATCTCGGGCTTTAGTCCTGGCTCAACTAAATGTTGCATGTCCCCGTGTCGCTGGCAGTGCATTAATTAAACTTTGACTCACTGCAACACCCGACACACGCCGCCTTTGACCCGGCCCAGAGCCCTCGCAGTGTGCCGGAACTTAAGCGCCAGAAAGTAGGCTCAATCGTATTTGCAATTTCGTTTTAATGGCCACAGAGGGCCACAGCCAGGGGATCGTGTTCTGGCTCGGGCTCGGTTTCGTTGGCAGTGCAGCAACTAATCGGCTTAGCCAAGTTCCTGCTGCTGGCCAACTGCATTCAGAGTGCAAGGGGGCCTGGAGGGGCAGAGAGGCGGGAGCCGGGTCACTTGGCTGACAGTGGGGCCTGAAATTGTTATGTTTTGTCCAACACAAATGGGTAAATCTCTCAAGCTGTTGCCGATACATTTTTTGGGGCCGTGCCGGAATTGAATTTTGATGTGCATCGATTTAGCTGGGGCTCAGGACTGGTCCTGGCCAGGCTGTTAATTGCCACCAGTTGCTCCGCCCGCCCACCGGAAGTTTATGGCTCACACGCTTTTCCATGGCTTCTGGCTTCGCTCGCTCCTCGGGACTGCGATTTACGATTCACGGCTAGTGGCTGGTTGCCCCGGGCAGTAAAGCTGAGAAAACTGCAAGCTGATACGGCTGTGCACTCAAGGAAATCAATGGGGCTGCTCCGAGGAGGACGAATCCCTGCCATATGGCAGGACTACCTGTTGCTGTGGCGGCGGCGGGACAATTACTCAGGTTTACGATTCATTAAATCTTTATGTCGCCGACACACATAATGGATTAAAAACGAGTGCTGATGAATGTGAATGAGAGCCCTAACATCTTCCAGCCCTTCTCGGGAGCACCTTTTGCACCTGTTACAGCCCTTGACGCGGCTCCTTACTCGGCTTCTTGAGTTGCTTCCTTTTTCCTTTCTGTTTCCCTGTTAAATGGAGTGCAACTAATGGCCACTTTTATGCGAATGTCGGCTTAAAGACAACGAAAGGTTGGGTTCCGCCTGTATCCCTTGGCTTCACCGCATTTTTTCTGCATTTTTTTGCGTTGAGCTCTCCCCTGCAGGCAATAGAATTGCAAATGCGAACGGCAAAGCGCACAAAGCGGTCAAATATTTGCCAATTTTTGGACGGTCGATGTCAACTGCAGCATTTGTCGCAATTCTCGCATAAATTTTGCACACCGAAATGCAGGCGGAAGGACCTCAAGCCCCAGCCCAGGCCAGGCTCCCATGCAAATGCGTGCAGCCACGCCCCCGCCTGCGTGTAAATGAAATGTAAGCAGTGTCGCATATTTCATGACACGCTGCATAAAATACAATCGTATTTTAGTTAACGAACAGGCTACAGGCTCCGCTTTTGTCCAGGACTATGCAAATGTGGGGGCTCGCAGGGGGAGCACAGAACTTTATGGCCATGTTCCTATCTTATTCCTCGGCGCTCTGGTTACGCAATCTCCAGTGCCCGGGGATGCGGGCAACTTTGGCCATTTGTGTGTTAGTTTTGCATTCGGAGGGCAACTTGGCCAGCAGTGTTATTAAGCTTGTTGCCATTACTTGATTGTCCGACGGAACTTGACCTTAAACTCGGTTGTTTAGTGTAATTTCGTTTCGCCTTGGCCAGTAACTTTCCTGACAGCAATTAACTTTTTGGGACACGGACACATGTTGCTGGGCCGCTGGATCTTAGGGTTGCTGGGCCGAGAAAGGCGTATCCCTGGACCCATTTGGGCCTCCCCCCTACATTATTACTTTTATCGGGCGACATTGACAGAAAAAAACCTGCTTTGTGTACAAATTTCCTATTTATGCCGGGTCACCTCCGCCCTCCCCGGCAATCGATGGATTGAGCCGATAAAGCCCTCGCTAAACGTGAACACACACCCGTCCCCTGCATGGGGATATATATATAAAATGAAACATTTTTCGGTTTTGTGCACAGACAAAATGCGTTGTTAAACATGTTTTGGGTCAATATCATAAGCCATGATAGTTATAAGCCACAAAATGTTAGACAAACACTTAAGCAGACACTGAAAGATGATAGTGGATTGCCCGGGGGACGGCAGTGTGGGTGGGGCAAGGGCCGCCGGGGATCAGGGGAATCAGCACAAAATCCATTCAATGCCATAATAGACACAGCAAATGTTCCACCTTCATTTCGGGGTCTGGTTCGGTCCTGCCGTAAAAATGGAAACCACAGAAATTGCATTTTTCGTCTCGACAGTTTCTGTGTGGGCTTCCTTGGGTGTGCGCGTGTGTGCTGTGTGTGTGCTTATTTTGTCATTTAGGTGTATCCCTTTTAATGCGACCCAAAAAATTAGTTTTTATTGTCACACAAGGCAGCGGGCAGCCATGGCAGACTCGGAGTCGTAGTCGGAGTCCTGGTCCCAGTCCCTCTCCTGGCACCCTTCCCAGGGTTCAGTTATTAAGCTTTTGTCTTTATTTTATACGTTTTACAATCTCTGTGTCGTCGACGACACCCGGGATGAGGAGCGGATCAGGCCGGCGCTGTGTGCTGTGTGATTCCTGGGACCAGGACATGTGCGGTCCTTCCGATTGAATGTGTGCGCATTTTGTGGTCGCCTCCTAAATGTGTTAAATAATTTCGTTGCCCTCTGTGTGTGGTTCATGGCTTATGATTCCGATTCCGATTCCCACTCCCACTCCCAGTTCGATCAGGACACACGAGGCTGGCTCTCCAAATGTAATTGCCTACTAAGTGGATGTAGTCCGGACAATCGATTGTTTCGACTCCGAGTCGGAATAGCTCCTGAAATATTGTTGCAACTCTTAATTGCAACGGAGTGCCGGGACACAAGCTCGTTTACCCGGGCAGTCATGTGCAAATTCTGATTGTTTCTGGCCCGCTCTGCCCCGTCCCTCGGTTTAGCCGGAGCAGACCAAGCAGAACAGGAGCGATAAGCTGGCACAGGATGGCTTTAAAGTAGCCCCGGACTTTAATGCGGCAAATATGGGCCAGGCCAGACTAAGCCAGGCCAGGCCGGGACATAGAAACACTCTGCTCCGTTAATAAAGTTCAATTTTGGTTACAGCCAAGGGCCAGGGGGAAAACAAGGAGAGAACCAAAAAATAAAATGCAAATGACATTGACTTTCGGGAGGGCGCGAGCCGCGAGTGGCGGCACTTGAAGTGCGTTAAATTTATTTATTATCATTGTCAGCGTCATCATTTGGGCAAAGTGTCATTTAGGCCGGTCCAACATAGCGGCAACATGCCGCAAAATGACAAAACGAAGCGTGAGGCGACAACAACAAAAGCCAGCGCAATTTGCCGCCGCCGCACAAATAACATCAAGTTCAAAGCTAATGGCCGGGGCGGGAGCTGGGGGGAATCCTGCTCGCCGAAGGACTCCTTGCCTCGTAATCGAACTGCGGCAGGCGGCGGAGAAAAAAGGAAGAAAAATACAGACCGAGAGACCGAAATTGTAACGAAAGCGAAACGCGCGACGGGGCACAATGCATGTGGCAAGTGGAAAGTGGCAAAATGTTTGTGTAGTCAGGAGGAGATGGGTCCCGGAGCGGGAATGGAAATGGGACCGGGGTGGGGGCCACTGTGTAGGAGGGTTGGAAATAATGTACGCATTAATTCCTCATTTAAATTCAGCGGCGCGTACAACGCATTAGTTGGCCCGCTCATCCCCCCGCTGCCAGGCAACTTGCTACTACTTTTTCTTGGCAACACACAGACAGCCCAGACACCCCCAAACAGGAGAGACACTTTTCCGGGACACTTTTGGGCGCCGCACTCGAGTCCGCTCTCGAGTCCTTCGATTGGCCTGCGCCCTAAAAGCAGAGAGCTCGAGAAAGTGATCTTCCTCCGGGCGAAGGAGCGGCACTACCTACTTGTGTGCGCTGGCAAGTTTCTTTCCGGGAATTAGCATAATGCCTGGAATTATGCAATGCTTTCGCCGGTCCCGGCAGCTCAGTGGCTTAAGTGCACTCTCGACCCGAAAGCAAACAAACAAACAAACAACTGCAGCGTGACCTGCCCCTCGGTGGCCCAAGTAAATCAACGCATTACACTTTGTAATGTGGCTGAAAGGGCCGGGCGGGCGGGGTGGCGGGGTGCGAGTGCAAATGCAGTGATAATGCCAATAATTCAATTATCCTGCTGCGCTCGTCTGTCGCCAGCTGCCACCCCCAGCTCGTCCTGCCTTGTCCTGGTCTGGCTTATTGTTATTGCCAAATCGAGTGACTAGTGACTGGCTGATATTGCTGCCACTGCTGCTTGCAACTTACAACTCCAGAGATTGCAGCCACTCGTATTAAGAAGTCACTTAGCTGACAGCCAGATAACAAGGAGCAGCAGGAGCAGCAGGAGCAGCAGGAGCGGCAGGGCCAAGCCGAAGGAGCAGGCAGGACGTCCTGCACAGCAGGGCGTAAATTGAAAACAATAGTTGCAGTCCCGGCGACACACGAAACGTATCAATCTGTGTGTAATCTCCAGGCAGGCATGTGTATAAATATAAGTGCGAAGGATAGGGGAGACTTTCAGGGGAATATGTTTCAAGAGCTTTAATTATTGGTGTTTTTTTGGCACCTACAAGGGGTTACAATATGGGTTTTGGGTAGTTTAAATATGGGTTTCAGAGGTGTTAAGGCTGAATGGAAACTTTAGAGCGAATAAGTTTCCGTTTCAACAGATTTTTCTGGCACCCAGAAGGGTTATAGTTCTAAAGGGTTTCAAAGGGGTTTAGGATTGTCAAAAGATAAAAATCAGAATATTAATTAGATTATAATTATGTACATGCTTGGGCTTAGAATCCCTTGAATCTTTTAGGTGGTGAGTCTTATCCAAGAGCGAAAAATAATTATGCGCATGTCTAGCTTTGAAAAGGGTTAGTTGGGAATATTAATCTAAAAGTATCGAAATTTTAAAGGGAAATTAAAGGGAATATTTAATTTTCATGGGAATAGGAGTCTCCGCCTATTTTATCAGCATTTTCAGCTCATCTTTAATGTCCCGGCGTCGACTTAAAGTGCTTTCTTGGCTGCCACTTCTGGGCGGCATTAATTGTCGGCATAATTTCATTACGTTTCGTTCATTAAAACTTTCAAAATGGAGGCAGGCGAGGACACAAATGGAAAACGGAAAAATCCCCGGGCCACATTTCCCCAGGGCTGAGGGCTTAGGGCTTTCCACAGCCTCCCCCTATTTCTCGTTCTCCGTGGAATTATGGCTCATTAAATGACATAATGCAGGCGGAGACGAAGCCGAAATTGTATTTGTGCTGCTGCGTCTTTTTCGGCAAGGCAAAGGCAGATGCTCCTCGGTCCATAGTCCTTGGTCCTTGGTTCTTTGGTTTCTTGGTGCTTAGTCCCTGGCTGGAGTGAGCTCCCATCCAGCTCCCCTGCGAAACCGCAGGGCGATTGCCGCCCGCTGGCGTCTGCTAATGTCTTTCTAATACACAGACACGCACCAGGACGAGGACACACTTGTTCTCGGATGCGTGGAAATCGCAGCGGGACATCCAGGACACTTTGCAGACATGTGCGTGGCATAATAGTCTCGGCTTAATTTTTCTGCCAGGGCCCGGGCCTCCTCTATTCGAATTCCTTGAGGCTTGTGTGTGCGCCTTAACTGCCGTTGCGTCTTTTTCAATTACACACATAATTAAATATGTTCCGCCCTCCGAAGGCGAAGGCGTGGCATCCCGCGGGGCAGCCCCGGAGCCAGTGTGTGCCGGGCAGGACAAATACTCGAAATCTCTCCCAATTGTGCGATATTCCCCCTCCCAGCCAGTCATTCCCCCTGTCACGCCGCATTTGCAGACTTTAATAAACATGCTGGATAATTAAATTTAATCGCATGCTTTTATTTTACATTAGCATGTGTGCCGCACACACACTCCGCACAGACTCTATTTGCTGTGGCCAAATTCAATTTGCCACCAAAGTCCTGGATCGCCTGGTCCTGTCCTTGGGCAAACATTTCATCTCATCCTGTTTGGCTCAAAATTTTATTTGCTCCGGCCACACACAATGGGAACTCGAATGCTCTAGACTAGGCAAACAATTTGTGGTTAGATAATTGCAAAAATTTAAGGATTCCGTTCTCTTTTTTCGAGTCCTCATCTGGCTTAGCTTCGGCTCCCCCGTGCTGGTGGTGGTGGCTCTTGAGCCCGAGCTTCTTCTATAATTTGTTTAGCCCGAAAGTGGGCGATGGCATCTCTGCTGCCTTCCATCTGCCGAGTCTCTCCTGTCCCGGCCGGGTAATCTGTGGGCCAATAAATTTATGCCGAAATATGTCTATTCGCTTTTTTGCGGCTTGTCAAAATCCGGTCTCCACTTTGCCGGGGGATATAAATACAATTTGCAGGTTTTAATAACCGCAGCTGTCACCACATCGCCTAAGTGCAGCGCATAAACCAGCTCAGCCGGCTCAGAGTTGAAACACAGTCTCGCTCTGGGAAAATGTGTGGGGAAATGTGTGCAGAAAGGGCGATGGGAAATGGAGAACCACAATTTAAGATCAGAAACAGGAATAGAAAACGAAACACAAGCCAGACGGCCACGGAAATGAAGATTTTTATGTGGCCCAAAGTGGAGCAACATAAATTGCTGGCAAAAAGTGCGCAAAAGTGTTTTGTTGTCACCCCTCGCACCAGTTACAGGGGAGCGGGACTCAGTCCGTGCTCCCGCACATCCTTGGCGGGCAAATAAATTTCTATTAAACACAAATGAGCAACAAAAAAGTTTTCTTAGAAAAGTTTTATCCCCGCACTCGCACTTATATATAGCACACACATGAACACTCACCCACATCAGTGACAGAGAAATGTTTTTTCCTTTTCGCCGGGAGAACTTTGTGCCAACAATAATTATGTTGATTACAACAAAGAGGCAACTTTTGCCCTCTTCAATCTGCTGCTAAGTGTTCTTCTTCTTAAATTTGGCCTGCTTAGTGCTTCCCTCCTCCGCTTTTCCAGCTCCTCCTCCGCTTTCCTGTTGTTAAGGGCTTAAGTAGGAAAACCGTCAATATCCATAATTATGTACACACACATGGGTCGTCTACGGGTTGTTATTCAACGCATTTACCTGGGAATTACTTCACATTAAATCCTCTCGGCAGGGCTCTATACATTTTGGCCTTGCCAAATTGATGGTCAGCAAGTGGTTGCAATTAGATTTTCCACTTATCAGCCCTTGGTTTACACATTTTCAGCTGTATTTCCACCTGCACAGCCTGTGGTAGTGGAAATTAATTAAAATCCTAGCAACAAAATACCACCCTGCACTCATTATCCTAATTACTAAGCGGCCAGATAACGCATCATAATTAGCTTGATAATTGTGCTCCCGCCGTATTGTTGCCAGCCTTTGTTTTTTTATAAATTGGCCAGGTCCTGAACCGCACACCCGCCGGCCATCCATCAGTTCAGGATGTATCCACTGCACAGCGGAGAACTGTATAGAGGCGAGGTCCTTGTTTGCCAGCAGCAATTTGAAAGTCGCGTCTAATCTTTGGCCTGTTGGCTCACGTGATTTGTTTGCAGCCTCGCCAGGAGCCAGAATCCTCAGTCCCGAATCCAGGGGAGGCAGGGGTGGAAGCGCGGCAGCGCATAAATCAAAATGCCATTTTTGATAGCACCTCCCTGGGCCACCTGCCACCCCCGAGACAATATATCAAATTGCCTTGCATTGCGCGCATGTTACATTTTATTTAGATTTCTGCTCAAAGATTGCCTGCATTGTCTGAGTGAGGCGAGCGAAGAGTGCAGCCAGCCCATTAATCATGGCCGCAACGTGTTGAGGCCAAAGCCAAAAGTCTAAGCCCGATCCCAGACCAGACTCGGCGACTCCCAGACTCTCTCAGCCATTATCCCGATTCATAAACCATTATAGTTTTCCCTGCGCCACGCCATTCGTGTTTTGCCCTCGCTCCTGCGCGACTTTCGGCAAAGGGTTGCCGAAATTTATGTGTTGCAATTATTTTCTTGAAATAACACTTAAAGTGATTTACGCGGCCAGACCAGGGGCATGTGTGGAAAAATGGTCAAAAGCGGTGCTCCGCCGGAGACCTTTTGCTGATGCTGCTGCTTATTCCGCCTCATTGGGTTTTTCCTGCGCTTTGCATCGCACTTAATAAGATTTGTTGGTGGTCCCCTCAGCCCCCTTAAACAGGAATCTCAGGCATACATGGAAAGAAAACTGTATTAAATTGGGGGATTTCACTTTAAAGATATGTAATGAGACGGGAATATAAACAGGAAGTTAGATTACCGGAAAGAGAACCTCTTCAGTGTGGCAAGCCCTTTGTTCTCCCTTAAATTATCCACAACTATATTAGTTATAATTATATAGAACATCCCTAAATATATCCCACACTTTGTTCTCTGTGCAAAAAGGGTTCCGTTCCGTTTGTACAAATGACTGGGCAAATTGGCGCTCATGTGTTCAATTTGTGGGCGACTTAAAGAGTCGCTTGAGTGGCAGACACAGGGGCATCTCCACTGCAAAGCCCACCCCATCCCTCTCTAGCCTTTCAACCTGGCGAACATATTGAAATCCGTTGCATCAAAGGGGCGTGGCAAGTGCCGGCGGCGGCTGCTGTGCGTGTGTGTTTGCAGTTTGCTGTTTGCCGTGTGCACACCACTCGCGACGAGTTGCCAAATGAGTCCGCCTGAGTGGAGCGGAGATCAAAGGCGCGCCGGCGGCGCCCTCGTCCCTTCGTCCTTGATTACAGACTCTCCGCCGTGCCACACTTTCCTGTGCACTTAATTGTCGCCTCCATTAAGAGGAGCGGCGGCGCCCCGAAAGTATGCAACTGGCCATAAATTCAATGCGCAGAATTATTACCTGTAATTGCGTCAGGGCATAAAGCATAATTTGAAATTTATGTTTATGTTTATGCCCGCGGCCAGCGTCCTAAATTATCGGCTTAATGTGCTCGAAAATGCCGGCAATGTGTAGCCGGCAAATTGAATTGGGCCAACCGCCATTAAGCCCCCTTTCTAATGGACCAACTTTCATGAACTCTCCTCTCCCCCTCTGCCCGTTACAGACCTGCTACGAACTGGAGCGCTATCTGCGGGACGAGCCCAAGCTGCACAAGAAGATCCACATCGACCCGGACAAGGTCTGGGACATATTCTCCACGTCCGACCGCCTGTTCGAGGAGCTGAAGATCAAGGAGCAGCACCTGGACACGATCTCGACGACCTCCTCGGTCTCCTCCAACTGCTCGGGCATCTCGTGGGACAGCAACGGCTCCCAGGCGCTCAGCTGCTCGGTGCTGGTCAAGCAGGAGCGGATCGACGAGGAGGACGACGAGGCGGGCTGCGACGACAAGCTGGCCGTGCTCTTCGCGGCGCCGCCCTCGGCCATCTCGCCCAACCCGAGCATCGGCAGTGCCGGCAACATGACGCCCACCAGCAACAGTAGCAGTGGCAGCGGATGTGCCGCCTCCAGTGGCAGTGGCAACATCGTGGCCAGTCCCATAAGGAGCCTGGGCAGCGGCAGCACCATCACCGTCAGCTCGCGGAACAGCTCGGCGCCGGGCATCAAGGTGCGCGTGGTGCAGGCCAAGAGCCACCAGGGCCAGAGCAGCGCCAGGCCGCACCTGGGCCATGTCCAGGACTATGTGCTGCCCACCCTCACGCCGCCCTCATCGCCGGAATCCAGCCTGCGCAGCCACAACTATGCCCAGCAGCTGGAGGCCAACGACCTGGCGGCCCTGATACAGCAGCAGCAGCAGCAGCAGCAACAGCCACAGCAGCAGCATCAGCCGCAGCCACAGCATGTGGCAACACCCACGAGCAACTCCACACCCGCTACAGCAATCCTGCGCTTCAGCAGCCAGAGCAATCCCACGATGACCCAGCTGCAGCAGCAGCAGCAGCAGCTGGCCGTCCAGCACCTGAGCATATCGCCGCAGGCCCTCGGCCACGGCAGCACCCTCTCGCCCAAGGGGAGCCTGAGCAGCAGCAGCAGCAGCAGCTCTTGTTCGAGCTCCAGCTCCAGCTCCAGCTCCAGCTCCAGCGGCGCCAGCGACCCCTCTCCCCACAGCAACATTCCGCGCAGCACCATCGTCCGCCTGACGACGGCCAACGGGAAGCCGGGAGCGGCAGGCATCAGCTTGGCCCGCGTCATCCAGATGCAGAACAACGGCAACGCCAATGTGGCCGCCGTGCTCAGTGCCGCGGCCAACAGCAGCAGCAGCAGCAACACCAATGGGGGCAACACCAACGGGAGCAGCACGGCGACACCGCAGCAACAGGTGCTGTCACCACGATCTGAGAAGTCCTCAAACGGTAAGCAAATACACTAAGACTAAGCTACCTCTTCTACAAATTTAAACCATGAGATAAGAGACACAAATCCTTAAAGAGAAGAACTTTACACATAAATTCCAACAAACTCAACCTGTATTTAAGACTCACTCACCTCGTTTGAGTTTTTGAATCTATGCTTTTACTACCTGTAGCAGACCCTTGACCCAATTGACTTCTAACCTCTTGTACACTTTTTCCTGTATCGACCGCAGGCTCCTCGAAATCGCATCACCCGCGTCAACATCACAGCGATCACAGCCCGGACGCCAAGCGCCGGATACACAAGTGCCAATTTCTGGGCTGCAAAAAAGTCTACACCAAGAGCTCGCACCTGAAGGCCCACCAAAGAACGCACACAGGTGAGTTTTGCGCCCGAATATGGAATGTGGAGTATGAATGTCCTGAGTGCGGTGAGTGTGTGTGCGGCTGACAGACACTCGTGCGGAAGGTTCCCCTTTCTGGCCGCAATTAAAAGCTTGTGCCTTGGGAGGGGAGCTGGAAAACCAAACCTCAGCTCCGGCACTCTCTCACCTGGCGGGCAGGGACAGGACTCACTCACTCACCCGACTGGGGCTTCCCCCCAATAAATCAGGGAGCTGCGACAACACTGTGTCCCCGACAGAGTCCCCGGGGACAGGCCGGAGTGACATGTTGCATTGTTTGCCCGACACCGTCCTTTGTCCACAGCCTTGCAGTCGCGGCGGGAAAACACGGGGAAAAACATGCAATGGGCTGGCTGCAGCAGCGGCAGCGACGGAGGCGGCGGGAACAGGACCCGGCACCGGCAATTGGGCACCAAAAACAACCTCGTCGCCTGACAGCAGACGATGCTTGAAATTTCAATAAAAATCGCATAATTCAAACATGAAATATTGGTCACACACGCACACTCCCAGCCGCGCTGAAAAGTAATTTTATTACGACCGCATCCGAGCACGAGAGAGCAAATCCATTGATTCGTCCTGCCAGCCTGTGTGTGTGCGTGCGGGCTTACAAGAGCTTTGCCAGCAAACACTTAACCCATAAAATAGAAAACCAAAATCCATTTCAAGTTCTGCCAAAAAAGAGAGGAAGGGAAAAGTTTGCAGTTGTTGGCGAACAACATTTGTGCGCATTCAGTTAAAATTTTGTAGGGCGAGGAGGACTTTGCTCTCTCGGCCCGCTTTATGAATTCTGGTAGATTCATTCTTTGTTTTCGGCTGTCAGTGGTGTCTTCGGAGCGATCCCGGGGGGTCCTTGGGGTGGGACCAACAAATCATTTGGCACACACTCAAATGCCAGGCAAATGATTTTGCAATGTCTTTGCCAAACAATTCATACAGAAGATTGCTGACTTTTGGTTAGGCTGTGTGACACTGAGAGGAATTTATGACCAAGTCTGAACTATAATAAAAGCGAGACTAGAAGAAACTAAAGTCCAGGAAATGTACAGGAATTTGCTTAAAGTTGCCTTAAAGATTCATTTGACGTACAATTTAAAAAGATTTCTGTAGTTCATTTTTCTTAGAAGTTCTCGTTTGTCTCTGTACAATTTTGTCCCATATCCAGTTCCGAATCGAGTATACCCTTGATGGGAAAGGAGCCGAGCTGTGTATAGAATTGTTTACTTATGCATGCAAGTGTTGGCATTCCCTCGACCCAAGTCCTTTTGCTGGCCTGGCCCAGCATGTTTTGTGAGCAAATGAAATTCGGGCCTCGGATATTTCTCACTCGAGCCGACAATGGATGTGTGGGCTTGTTTGTCCAGTGGCCGAATGTTGGTCAAAGTTGCTCTGTTCCTGCCCCAAATGGCCCCTGGTAGGCGTGGCCATCATCAGCACATAAGCCAGATTCATGTGCAGCTCAAGGCGATGATGGCCTCCTGGCTGCCAGCTCCTGACTCCTGGCTCCTGCTCCCCTGACCCAGTCACAAGCCGGCTGTGTCAACAGCAACAACTTTCTGTGACAGCCGCAGGATATTGCTCAATTTATAAATTTGCTTTGGCCCCGGGCTGCGGGGCTTAACATTTTAATTAACATTCAATTCCGGCGATGCTGCAGCCGCCGCCTTTGTTTGCTTTGGCGGCAAGAAGCCCAAAAGCCGTTGTTGGTTCAATAAAAATCCATAACAGTCAAAGTTTTGCTCATAATTTTCCGTTTATTCTCGCCCAGGACCCGAAACACCAAACAGAAATTCAAGAGCTCATCGCCTTGTTCAGTTCTTGCCGCTGTGTTGGCCCAACTGCTTTAAGTGTTAATTTTGCCGGGAAAACTTCCATAGTTTCCCCGGACCCGACGAGTTTTTAATTAATTACACATGTTCGCCGGGCGGTCTGGCGGCAGTGCAGCGGCAGTCGCTATCTCCGCTGCAAGGACGAGGGACCGGAACCCGGGGAGACCAATAAATCAAAAGCCAAGGTGTTGGCCCGACGATAAGATTGAAACATTTGATTTGGCCCCCGAAAAGCGGACTTTGGCGGAAAAAAAAGAGAAAACGTTATGAAAGGAGCGGCGGGGCCGAAAAAGGAAAACGTAATTATTTTAATGATACCATGGAGACCAGGCGAGGTTTTTAAATTAAAGAAAACCTAATGAATTACGTTTTTTGCATTCGAAATGAAGCGCAGAGAGCCGAATTTCATTAGAGCCTAGCGCCGATCCGAGGCGTTCTTTAAATTGTGTCGCTTTCGAGAGCGGACGCATGCGAATAATTGATGACGAGCTATTATTTAGTTGCCAAACAGTGTCCTTGAACATTTGGGCGGCGGGAGGCCAGGGGGCTTTCCAGGGGGTTGGCTGGGCTTAGGGACAGACAGCGAAATTAATTTGATTTGGGTTTTTGAGCGCACTTCCTGCGTTTCCTCCTGTGGCTTCCACTTCCACGTTGCCATTTGCATGTCCGTTTAATTAGAAAGCTATTGAGGCACATCGCCGACCCGTACTATATATATATGGCAAGTGCACACTCTGACGGATATATATCGGCGCAATTGAATATCAATTAAAGCGGCGCTCGCCGAGCGAAATCCCTCGCAAACTTTGGCCACAAACGATTTCAATTAGTTAAACGCAGGCGGCTATAAAAATGCCAGAGTGGCATGCAACCGGAGTCGGGAGAGGGCCCGGGAAGAGCCAAGAAAAGCGCTGAGACGCTGAAACCGTTAAGAAAAGATTACAAGTGCAATCAAGTGAAAAGACGCAAACAGACCATAAAAATTGTGTTGAGTGCAAAAGCCGAGAAGGCATCGAGCAGCTCCATAAAACGGCGAGCCAAGGAGGCAAAAAGGGATGCCTCGGCCCGGGCCTCGGCTCCTCCTCCCCATCGCATGTCCATGCCCCGCCGGTGCATTCTCTCCTATTGCCGGCTGAAATTAAAACCCAGAGCCAAGTGAAATTTATAAAATATTAACTGGCTCCTTCTGGCTGCCGCTGCTGCAACTCTGCGCTTTTGCTAAGCGACTGCCGGACTGCCGGAGGAGTGGCAGCAGTCCTTCCTGGCCGCCTCCTTATTGCCTTTAAACAATTTACAAGTGCAGGCTTTATGGCCTGCCAGGGCCACAGAATCGGAGCTGAAACTATCAATATATATACAGACAAACGGCTGAGGTTAAGTTTTAACTGCGTTCGGCTCAATAAATTAACATGGAGACGTCTCGGCGCGATTGGAGGAAATAAAAGCGGGCGAGAATCGCTTAACCCAGTTGCCAATTGGCAAGCTGGCTGGCTGGCTGGCTAACTGGCGTTTTTGGCCAGGTCTGCAGCGCATCCTATTGCATCCGCTAACAATGTCAGCTCAGATGGCTTGCCATGAAAACTAATTAAAAGGCTGCCCGCTGCTGCCCAGCAAGTGAAGCCATCTTGTTCCGCATGCACGGCCATTGCATACTTTTCAGCCTGGCCAGGAGTAACGGCCCATAGCCGCGGCCTGAGTTATAGCTGGATATTGGGACTGGAGAGTATATCAGTCTAGTACAAATTTCTAACTAGTTTTACTGAATTACTGCAAATATTGATTAATATTTAGAACAAAGTTTCACAGTCCAACAATGTTTGAAATTAAACATTTTCCTTATTATTTAACTTTAAGTTTCCATCACAGGGTATCTTATTAGTCTCATAGAAAGTCCCCTCTATATTTTGTAGTTGGCTCGTTTCGGTTTCATTTCGTTTTTGGTTTCGTTTCGCTTTCCCGAGCCACTTCAGTGGCCAGATAACACGGCCATTTTGGGTGCTTTATCGCAGCTTTCGCCCCTCCGATTGCCGACGCCCCGCTGCCAGCTCTTTTGCCGTTTAAATGCACTTCAATACGAGACTCTTGGGGGTCGCATCCTAGATCTCTGGGCCTGCACTTTGTGCATTTGACGCTGATTTACACAGCCAGAGGTCTGCGGGGGAAGGCCCGAGTGGGAGCGAGTCAGTGGCAGGGGCAGGGAGTGGGGGAAGATGGCCAAAAAATGCCAAAGACAACGACGTGTGTGTTTGTGCATTCCCTTATTTATGGCCAATGCTTCGATTCGCAAACAGTTCTGACAACATGCCAAAGTGCAGGTGGCAGTCGTCCGCACAGATTCACCAACAAACTGTCTAGTACTCACTAGAATAATTTTATTGGCAGAGAAACCAACACAAGCTAGGTAACCAACCCAGCAATACACTCATTTGATGCTCAACAACAATAAATACGATACTCAACAAATAAACAACACATTTTTCACCAACAACATTTTTCAACAACACATTTAAAATTATTATCAGTCATATATAAAACTTGCAATCTTTTCAATCAGAAAATCAACGAATAAACTCATTCCACAATCCCCAATGCCTTTAGCAACAAGCATGTTACATTTACAACTAAAAATTGTATTATTCCTTAATCACCAATCAATTCACCAATCATTCTACAAAGCTTTTACGAGCATTTTTAATTAAGAAAAATTAAAAAACACTTTAAAGAACAACCAAAATTAAATAAACATATACACCAACACCGCAATAAGAATACTTCAATACTCCACTTTCCACCATAAACACACCAACACTCACCAACGTGGTCACCAATAAATTCGGCAATACAGGAAGATATATGGACACAGACGCGACTTGAGCTATGGCCAAGTGTAAACAAATGGAAATTAAGACAGCCGGCAAGTCCGAGCCCCGGCCAGCGGAAGGGTTGCCTCTGGCCAGAAGGGGAGGGAGCTGGCGGGGGAAAATGGGTGGAAAGCCGCAAGTGCATAATGTGAAATTGAGCACGGAAATATCACACATTTCCGCATGCATTAAGTTTTAAGCCAAGTATATGTGTGTGTGGTGTGCGTTACAAAGTTTTCCACTCAGCTTTATGCATTTTTCTTGGCTGTCGTCGTCTACTTGCCGGTTATCTCGCTCCATTTTCCTTTTTTTCCAACAACTGCCCTCTCCCGCTCGCCTTCTCCTCCGGGGGCAGCAACGGCGGCAATTTCCTGCCTCGGCTGCTGTTTGTCTTTTAAACTGAAATAATTTTCCCATTTCTTTTTTTCCCCTCGTATTTCGGGGCCTTGGTCTGGCTCGGCTTGTATTTTTTCAGTGTGTCCTGGCATAGCCCGTTTTACACCCCGCTCTATTCAGGTCCTGCTCGTCCTGGCATTTTAGGTTCCCTTTTACCTCCTTTTTTTGCTTTGTGTGAAATTACAACTTCTGCATTTCCTTTTCCTTTCGGCTGGCTGGTTTTCGCCATGGCTCTGTTTCTGATTCCGATTCTGGCTGTGGCTCCAGCGATGGCGCTGGCCCTGGCTCTGGCTCTGGCTCTGGCTCTGGCTCGGTTCCTGGATCCTGCTCTGGTTGGCTTTTGGCGCTACTCCGCTTGTATCCTTTGAGGCTTTTGGCACGCATGAAAAATGTTGGCAAAGGACCGCGCTTGGCACACCGTTGACGCCGACGTCGGCGCAGCAGCCGGCGTTAGCATCATTTCGTTTCGTTTCGGTTTTAATTTTACAGTTTTTCATTTTTAATTGTCTTAAATTCCTGACTGTTTGTGCGTTTGCTGGCCCAACTCTGGCCCCTACCCCGTTCCTCCTCACGCCCGTGTTTACCCGTGTTTTACTTTATGCATATTTCCCGTCCGCGGAGCGCCAGCGTCGAAAAAGTTTTTTCATTTGGCAGGCGCGTGCTAAATAAAAAATTTTTCCCTCCAAACTCTAGACCCTGCCTCCCCGAGCACGCATATTTATGCGCTTTATTGTTTGCGCTGCAGCAGCGAAGGAGCGGAGAAATTGCAGCAACTTTCCACTGGGGCATCTCGGTCTAGGCACTGGGAGAAAACGGGGGAAAATGTAGCTAATTTACGAATTTATGTAGGTTTTTGTGCTGTAATTTAAAATTGAGCCAAGCGGTTGCTACAAAACTGAATGGAAAAGAGTTTGTTCTCCCTCGAAATCGCTTTCCTTCGTAAGTTCTCTCTCCCGCTTGGTGGCGAACGAGAGAGTTAATTTGAGCAGGACTCTGCACTCCGACTCCTGACACTCTCTTTTGAGAGGATTCGAATTATCATAGGGATTTAGTCAACGTTTTTTACCTTTGGTTTTATAATGAGTACAATTTAAGATATATACAAAATGCAGTATAAATTTCTCTCCCTGCAGGCTTAGCTCTTGCCACTTTTGATGCAACTTATTTAATAAGACCCTCCTTCTTTCCCCCCTTCCCGTTGCAGGTGAGAAGCCGTACAAGTGCTCCTGGGAGGGCTGCGAGTGGAGATTCGCGCGGAGCGACGAGCTGACCCGCCACTACCGCAAACACACCGGCGCCAAGCCGTTCAAGTGCCGCAACTGCGATCGCTGCTTCTCGCGGTCCGATCACCTGGCGCTGCACATGAAGCGCCACATGTGAGGCGAGATCTAAGCGGGAGGAGAGCAGGTGGAGTCCGGAAAGCCAGCGGCGGGGGACGGGGAGTTCAGCGGAAACTGTGTGCCATCAAGGAACGATGAAAAACTTGCGTAACGCTAATCAAAACCACTTAATTCGCGGAGCAGAGGAGAGAGCGGAGGTGGAACATAGGAGGGAGGGAAAGTGAGGAGTGGGAAATCGAGGAAAACATCACAACACAAGCACAAAGATGGAAATTCAAGTTCTCTGATTCGGATTAGTATTTGTGTTGCCGCCATTATTGTCGCCGTTATCGTTTTCGTTATGGTTATCGTCGTTATCGTTTCGATTGCAAATTCGATTTGTTTCAATGCCTTGTTAAGTGTAAGTTAAGCTAAAGCAGCCCGATCGCATTTCCCCATCACAGCTTGCATTTAGCCGCGAGTTCTGAGCAAACAGCAAAAATTGTGTACAATTTACCAAAGCTAAGCAGAAATCTATTAAGTAAAGCAGCAGCAAGACCAGCAGCAGCAGCGAAAATGTAGTAATTAATGAAGTGAAGAGTAAAAGGATATTTTTGTTTTCAAGATGTGAACACTGCCAAAACGAAAATGTAAAAAACAAATCACAAAAAAGAGAAACCCTAAACTAGTAAAAATATATGTAAATGTAAAGCGTAATGTAATTAGTTTCGTATGTCAGCTACAGCAGATAGGATACAAATACGAGAAAAAGTAAAGTGCAAAATATGTTTTAAACAAAACGAAGCGAGACACAAACGCTGGGAATGCTTTTTTTCTTAAACTAATTTTAAATGTAATTTAAACGTTGCCTAGGTCTGATTATCATTTCACGCAGCACTCGAAATTGGAGCCTATTAACACTAAATTTGATCGAGACCCCAATTAAAATCTCTCGACAGCGAGAGGCAAGTGTGTCTTTAGGATACGTAACTATTTAATATTCGCAACTTCCCCCAAGCATTGCCAGGGGATGGAAAGTATTACGAACACATTTTGATAGGTTTACCTAGCTTAGTCCAAATTAATTCTCGGTCGAAATCAACAGCTATACACACAAATTCTTCTTTATGTGCCTCATTAATTTTAATTTAATCAATCAGCAAATTCCTCGCAGCTAAGCGAGTTCTACGCCCGCCTATTCGTAGTGGCTCTTTCGATTCGTAGAGTATCGCGTGCTGCTCCTTATTTTGTAATGTATCATTTCCTCATTTATTGTTTACTCTGATTTGTTTATTTTTAATTATTTTTAAATAAAGAAGCATGTGAAAAGCGAACGTTTCCATGGGCTACCAATCATTTTCCACCAGCACCCTCGGCGAGCGAGACACGACATCAAAGTATACAACGTTGATCGAGAGCGAATCGGTCAATCATTATGGTTTGTGTGATGAGAAATTCTGTGATCCAGAGAACAACAACAACAAAATAGCTAAGGCAAAGAAAACCGAAAAATAAGTGAAAAACCAAGCAAGTAATCAACTGCAGCACACGAGCACGGAAAATGCGAAAACACGTAGGGTAGGCTAAGAGGGGGAACCCTTGCCAAAAAACAGATGCGAGTCCTCTCCAGTTGTAAGGCTAGCAAACTCTCGATATATATAAGTATAAATGTTTATGTACATAAGGACGTGGAGTACAGTTTGTCTACTTTTTCTAGCTTTATTCTCCTGATTGTCGATAGGCGGACAGGAAGATAGGAAGGTAGGAGGAGCAGGAGTGCCGTCGCTATCGTCAGTACGTAGGTGTGTTGCTTGTGCTTTGTGTCCTTTGAGTGTGTTACCGTGTCGTGTGTACCGAGATATCAGCCGATCAGCAGGACCCCTTCCAGCCCAGCATCATCCCGTTTGGCTTCCAGGCGTCCACTGCACTGAACAGCACTCGAAACGAAATGAAACTAAAATCCAAAATGTCTACGATGTGTCAAAAATGCTTCAATCAGTTTAGTCTCACTTTCGAGGAGGAGTCAAACCAACCCAGTAAGAAATAGAGCCCGAAGATAAGGAATATTTTGTATAGGAAACCTTTAAACTAAACTCGAACGCGTAACGAATATTTAGATCCTAGAGATAGTCTCGAGCGCACAGTGAGCCTCACTACGATACGGATAACAAGAATCTATATATATATGTATTTTACAACCGAAAAAGTGTATTTTAAAACGAGAAAATTAAACAAAATTATTGTGTAAAAAGGTAAAACAAAATGAAAGACTGGTCAACGAGGTGTTCCGCGTTTATGCAACAATTGCGAATAGAAAAAGTAAACAAAATATATATATATATATATCTATATGCATATGGGAACCGAAAGCATCACATATTGTACTCCCGAACTCCCAGGTGCGCATAAATATGGTATTGGGTGCAGGGACTACACCGCACACTCGATCACTCGATTCTCCGATTCGGCAGCAAACTACGCATACGTAAGGGGGACGGCCTTGCCACAGGTCCCGCAATTAAAGTTAATGAAGTACGAATTTTAAGTAACGCTGAATGTGAGTCTAGAGAGTACTAACCCAAAACTATGGATATATTTTAGTGTGTACACTTGGGCATTTTACCAGGCAGCTGCTCCCGGGGTCAGCTTTTGCGAAGTCAACCAGCCAGCCAGCCGGCTCCTGCTCCTGCTCCTGCTCCTGCTCCTGTCTGAGCTGAAGGGAAAATCTATAAACATTTTCCACAGATTTACAGCCAGAAAGGCGAGATCCAGAAGCCGGAAGTCAGAGTGGCAGGACAGGAAGATACTTGGCAGCAGGCTGGCAGGCGGGCACACATAAAAATAAATAAAGTATACTAAAACTAGAGTAAATACATTTTAATTTCGTTTAGAGTTTCGTTTGCAAATGTGCTTAGCAATTTTCCCATCCCCCCAGGACCCAGGCTCCCATCCGGCGGGACCCTCGCCCTCCTCCGGAGCGGAGTATCATAAGCGTTTAGTTTAAGAGTAGACTAAATGGCGGAGGGCCGGGCTCAGCACAGAACACATACACATATACAGGGGAAAGCTGTGGAAAGCTGGGGAAATCTGTGGAAACCTGGGGAAGGCCGGCTGGGCGGGGCGGGGGAGGAGTGAAACGTTTTATGTAGACAAATAAGGGCATAACTCGTAAAACATTTTGTGTATAGTTTAGTGAAATGAATTAGTTTAATGTTAAATGAACTCGAAAGTAAACTACATTAAAAGAATATATATATGGGCATATACACGCGGATATGTATTTAAGGGCATACACTTAAGGCGAACCTATTTACGTGGTACTCGTGTGTGTGAGGTGTGTGTGCGTGGGTCGGTGTGTGTGTATCTGAAGGAGTCGAGGCGAGGCGAGGCAGTGGTTTTGAGGGGGTTATGCAAAGCATCTACGAGTTAAGGCACAGCATTATAATTACGACTAAAGGTTACGTTTGTTTGGCTACAGTCGCACGAAGGGTTACTAGAGCAGGCCAGGTGATGGAATGCAGGCGAGGTCAGCCTTGGGGTGGCAGCAAGGGCAAGTGATTACTTGGGATTCTTAGGAGGCAACTCGGTTCGGACCTTCCTCGTTTCTGCACATGATCGCAACCCCAGGCACGCATTCATACTTATAATTGTAATCGTAAGCCAGTGTAATTGATATCAGAGGATAAGCAGCAAAGGAAATGTAAGACGGAAAATTCACACGTTTCGGCACAGGAAAACCAAACAAGAAATTCATTTTAGGAGTAAGTGAGTCAATCGAAAAACAAAACATAATACTTGTATTTAACGCTTGTGCAAAACAGAAAATTCTTAGCTAATAGCAAATAGCAAAAAATCTAATTGTCAGTGTTTAATTACCATTATTGATGTGCATTCGATGTGTGCTAAGCATCCCTTCGCCCCGATCCCTGTTTTCCATGTTCCTACAGTTCTCGACACTCGAGCCGAGCAGTTGAAGGCAAATAAAATGTATAAAAGTCTAAACAGTTTGTCTGCAGCTGGCGCGGAGTGTTTGAATAAATTATTGGTTGATTAACTGCGAGAATTATTAATAGAATTTAATTCAATTAGCATATTTTCAGCCTCGCCCGCGCCCCTAACCGCATAGATTATGTAATTATAGCAAAAGCGAAACACAAAATTATTGTTCATTAACATTATTAATTATTATTACGGCTTGTTTGTTGCGGCTTTTTGTGCATCTCCATTCGGAAATCATTTATAAGGGGAAACCAATTATGACAAAACCTAGAGAATAAATCCAGAAGCGCGAGTAGCAGAAACCAAACCCAGAGAGTAAATATAAAACATAAATGAAGAACATTCTTGTACTTAGGTTTAGTTTATTATACAAACCAAGGTAAACCGCGGAATGGAGCTAATAATAACAGCTAAACGTGAATACGAGGAGAACCAGATCCATCAACATTAGAAAAACGTTATTTTTATTCTTGTATAAGTATAAACCGAAGGCATTTTTCAACGTATGACAACTATTATTGTACGTAACTTGATATTTTGATGAGAATTTCTGTGAACAAAGCAAAAAATAAAAAAACCCAAAAAAACTGGAATATAGAAAAATATAAAAAAAGACGCACCCTGACTTTTTCACTCCGGTTCCCGGGACAGCAAAAATGTTTTTGCCCGGCAAAATGATGTTGACTTTGGCTCTCTGACCTGCGGTCCGCATATATTTAACCTTTGTGATTGCAGGCGGCATTCGGCAAACAGTTCACATCATTAGCCCCACAGGATTGGGCAAACCAGCCAGATACATATAAAATATATAAGGCCCGGGACCTGGCAACTTGCATAAATGACATTAAAGCACCGGCGGCGCAAGTTTGTGCATTAATTTTTAATTACACTTTATGGCAGCCGGACATCAACAAAGCGACTGCGGACCGAGGCCCTTGGCATTTCATCTGCCATTAAGCCCGGTTATTTGGCTACGGTTATGGCCTGGCAGCTTAAATCATAAAGCAACTGTATGGAGTAAATCACAATTTTCAGGGGGTAATTGGCTTGTCAGTCATTTTCAGGTCAGCCGGAGCGACTGCCGCTCCGGATTTAAATCAATTTTTCGCCCGGAAAACTTCGTTTGCGCAAAACTTTGGCTGGGAAATCGCTTAGACTTTGTTTTAGTCTGCTAATGAAGATGCTCGCTCGCACACACACGTCGCACAGTGCCCGGTGAGGGATGGACAACGACAAAAGTGCAGGCAAGTTTTCCTTTTCCAGCTTTCCCCGACTTCGTTTTCTCTCTGGCCATTTCTTTTAATTCCGGCCCGCAGACGTAACTCTTTTATTTTGGGGCACTTCAAAGAGGCAGGCCCCGTCTGAAAGAGAGAAACGAACCGAAGAAGGCTGCAAAACTTTTCATTTTCTTCATTTTCTCGATTTTGTTGTGCTGCAGCGAAACTTCTAATTACATACATGACCAGCACACACACATGTGTCTGTATAAATATGTTGGCGCACATACAGGTCTGGGCCGAGAGCACTGCACTGCGAGAAATCTCCGGGAGCATCTTCGGAGCCTGCTGGCTGGGGAATTTCCCTTTCCTTTCTCTGGCGCAAGTTTGCCCGCTGCATCTTTATCAAAATTGTTTCCAAAGTTCAAACCACTTTGCGAGCGGTGCGCAGGGAATATGACTTTTAAAAAGTTTTTACCCGCTGCTCCCGGATCCCTCCCGCTCCCTTCGTCCCTTCCTCCCAGCTTTTCCCTTCATTTTCCTCCCATTTTCCCCGCTTTCCCGCTGCCAGACAAGCTGTGTGAGTTGCTGCCGTGTCGAGATGCTGCTGTGCGGCTGATATGTGGAGCCGTGGCTGTTATGCCGTGCACAACATTTGTAGCTTGTCAAAGTGGCTCAACACGCCCGGCATGTTAACTTATTTTGCCGCTTTTCCTGCCTCGGCTAACTTGCAGCAGCTAACTAGAAGCTCCGAGTCCCCCTGGCGCAGGGGGAGAGTTGCGACATGCAAGGTAAACACAAGAAGCTTCCACCTTGCTACCCTGTAAAAGTAAGGGTGGTGCTCTTAGCAAGGAAAAGATGAAGATTTTATGCTATTTAAAAGGTTAAGTTTAAGGAAAATGTGGTACATGTATCAATAAAATCATAAGTCTTAATGAGTTTACCTCCTTTGTAGGAACCTCTTAACTGAGTAAAGGAAAGTTACTCTAAGGTTTTTAATGTATTTAACATACTTTATCGTACGAATTAATATAAAATCGGAAAGTATTTATACTTTTTTGAACAATATGTTTACTTAGATGTTGTTTCTTAAAACTAAAAAGAAAACCTCTTGCTTAAACAATTTGTTATAGTTAATTTAACAGCAGTAAATTAAAGTTTCTTGGCAAAGAACTTCCTAGTGATTTCTAAGTTCTGTAATCCAAAGATGGGTAATTTTCCATTCGCTTCCATAAGATTTACTTTCCGAGTTCATTTGGAAACAAAGCTCTCTCTCTTTATAGTCCCTTTTTGTATAAATTACAGACAGAATTTCAGCTCAGCCCGGCACATGAGCAAGGCTCTGAGTTCCTCCCGAGTGCTCGGGTAACGTGTTGAGGTCGGAATTCGTGATGCCGGAGTGATGGCTGTGGTGTGCATCCTTAAAGTCAGAAGACCCCCAGGCGCTTTTAGCGCCGCCAACAACATGAAAGAGCCAGCGAGTGAGTGAATGCAATTTCTTTGCGTTTTAGCCGCCACAAAATTGCCACCAAATCAATATTATTAGACACGACGAGGAAAAGCAGCGGAAAACGTGTGGGAAAAACCCACAAAAAACGGAGGGTGTGTGTGTGTGAAACGAGATGGAACTGCGGCAACATGTTCCCTCTGCTCACATACGCAAATGAGGGCGTTGGGTTTCAGAGGGCGTGCCCCTTCCAACTGTAGCAACACGAAAATTATGATTACAAGCAAAGACTGTCATTTGCCATAATATTTGCAGCATAACGATTATGGAGCGCTTTAGCCACGACTCCCACCGAAAAATGGATAATAATAAAGAGCTGTGGGATGGGTGTTCCGGGCGGGCCTGGGGGGTGACTGCCCCCAAGATAACACACATCCAGAGCGAGTGCCAATGACAATGACATCAACTGCAGACAAGCCCACAGAATGGCACACAGAATGGCTGGCGACGAGGGTTGGGCGGAATAGGACGGGCTCCGACTACAAAGATGCACGGGCCCGATAGAGACGAGCTAACAAGACACTCCAGCCCCGAAAGCCAGAGTAGCGCAGTCGAGGGCCTTGTTAGCCTTCCAACGCACTCGCCTCCCATCGTCCCGGCGCGAATCCTGCTGGCTGCTCAGATTTGTGAAGGCCCCAATTCATTCCGATTCTGAGATAGCAGCGAAGCCAAATGGGGAAGATAATTCCCCCGAAATAGGTTAGTTTTTGCAAGGAAACAATTACCGGCTGCGTTTTTGTTAACCAAATTCTAGCGGAATATCGAGAGTTTAGTGTTAAAGTCCTGCTGAAAAACGAGCTCATCCTTTACAAAACTTTTAGCCCGCTCGGGATAAGACCTCTTTTAAAATTCCAATGGGGAGATTAACGACTCCCCGAACGAAGACATCTGCCAATTGCCACAAAAGTTGCCACCCCACCGGGGCAGACGGAGATGCACTTGCCACTGCCGTTGCAATCCAGTTTCCAGTTGGCTTTCCTGGGCGCCGACTGACTGACTAAACAGCTTAGAGGAGCTAATCCGAAGGCGCGGCAAAATTCGCAAAATCTGATTGCAGAGTTGGCCCAGGAGGGGAGGAAGCAGGGAGCTCTGTGATGTCATGCAAATGTGGCACGTTTAAATGCCTCGGCTTGGCAGCTGCCCCAACCCAAAGGACTCGGGTATCGCTTACCAGACTCGTCTGATTTCGATGCCGAAATTGCCAGCTCACTGCCAGCGGCGTCAGTCGGAGCACTAAAAGAAAAATTGTACAATAAGTCTTTACTTTTATTTATAATTTCCTGAAATAGGAAACAAGATGATAAGCAATTAAGATCAATTTGTATGTGTTTTAATTTTATATTAATTAATTTCTACGCTTAATTTATTGTTGCAGTTTTCCATTTATTTCTATTCAAAGAATGAAGCATCTTTCGGTCTGAAGCAATTGGCAACAGGCAGATCTGTATTAAACGGTGAATTTTTATTGAACTTTTCTGTTTTCAAAAGCATTAGGAACTAAGTTTTTCCTATAACTAAAATTGTAACTAAAACATCAAAATCTAGCTGTCTGCACATGTCAAAATGGGACAAAATGACATATTAATTGCTCACTTGCCAGTGATGCTCGTCTAGCTATATTGCACTGTTGGGAAAAATTGCATCTCACTGGTAAGTGATGCTCATTTAGCTTTATTGCACAATTGGGACAAAACTGCATATCACTTGCTAGTCATGATCATCAAGCAATATTGGGACAAATCGCATCTTACTTGCCAGTGATGGTCATCTACCAACATTGCATAGTTCCCAGAGATGTTCATCTAGCTATATTGCACAATTGGGACAAAGGTGGTGTCTTACTTGACTGTGATGCCCATCCAGCTATGTTTATTTTATTATTGGGACAAGAAGGCATCGCACTTGCATTAGAGATGCTTATCTAGCTATATTGATATATTGGGGCAAAAAGGCTTTTTACTTGCCACCAGAGATGCTTATCTTGCTAATCTAGCAATATTGGCACAAAGTTACATCTTACTTGCCACCTCGTTATTATCTTCATATTTCTAATATTATTTTATATTTAAGCATTAATTTTATGATTTCAGATTTTCTCTTCGTGTGCCAAACGACAACGACCGCAGGTGCAAAGTGCTGCCGTCCTGCTCTTTTCCCGCTGTCTCTCTCTTTTCCACCGACTATAGAATAACTTCTTCGTCGCGCTTTTCCTTTTTTTTTGGCAACTGGCGGCAAGTGCACTTGAAGTGTATCGAATTTGTATGGATTTCGCTTGCAGCCAATAATTTGACACTTGCATTGCGAGCAAGTGGAACGAAATGAGACAGAAAGGGAGAAGGGAGAGGGACAGACAGAGTCCGGGGGAAAGAGACGGCGATGGGATGCAGGACTCTTAAGCCGAAAAGAGCGGATTCTTGAATAAAAGTTGGCACGCGAGGGCGCCATAAACAAGGAAGCCCGCACGAGATTGTGTCACTGTGTGCGCGCATAAATGCATGTCGAGTAAGCAACAATAACGCACACAGGCACAGACATGTGCACACACAAACACTGGCAAACAAACGCCAACGCAATTGTCATCACCATAAAAATAACATAAAACTTTTTTACGACTCCTGTGGCCTGCGTAAGTCTGTTACAGAAGGATTCCCTCGGCGAAGTGGGAATAGTGATACTCACGCGGGCTTTGCACCAGGCCACTCCACCCTCCGCCCCCACTAACCGGCCATAAACCACCCGAGGACCGGACCCGAGAGCCACCCATTCGACATCGCTTATGTCACGGCACCGGGCTCATTAAAGTTGTAGCCATTTCTTTGTGTGTGTTTGTGTTTGTGGCCCCGCTTTAAATGCATCCACCCGGCAGCCATATATCTCGCCGGAGCCCGCTCCCTCCCACTCATAATTCGCCCTCTAAATGCCTGTTTGGCGAAGCGTAATTGATAATGCATTCAATTGGCCAGCCAATTTGCTAAAGTGCCTAAGTGAAGTCGCCCCGGCCAGAAGTTAACAGTGGTGGTAGGTCGGCAATTGAAAACCCCAAAAAATAAGCTTACTCAGGAGTTTTTCTAGAAGTAGAGGTTTCTTTAAACCTATAATAAATAAATAAGGCTAAGAAATAGGACATCTTGTAGAGCATACAAGGGATTATAATAAACAAATTCTGGGTGAATGATTAAACTAACTAAAACCGGGTAGGATTATATCAAAATATTACTCACTTGGAAGCTATTAGCAAATGTAAGTACAATCACATGAACACTTTAATTCCAAAATAAAAAAAGGCTTTAAAAATCGGATTAAATACTTTATAATTTCCCCACATTCCCCTTGGACCTGGCTCCACTGTGCCCAATGCGGCTGACTCCTCCACTTTGCAGTTCCTGTTATTGGCCGTTGTCAGTGCACAGATTTAAAATCAACAACAGCCGAGCGACAAGCGACAGCAGCAGCAGCAGCAGCAACGGCAGGGGGAGGAGCGTTGCACCAACAATGTCTGACCGAAGTCAGGCGTACACTCATTTACACTAAAAGCGGCATAAATATAAACAGGCAAAGTCGGCAAAGTCGGAAAAGCGCAGACCGAAAATGCTTAAAAAAAAGGAAGAGGAAGGAAAGCGGGGATAAAGTTGGGGGAGACTGAAGCGGAAGCTCTCAAAGAGCAAATGGAATGAGGAGCGAAAAAGGTAGACTCCGTATCGAGAGGAGACTGCAAATGAATTGCAATGCAGCCAAACGTGTGCCCAACTTAACGGTAATTTAAATGTTAATGCACAGCCACCAGCCCCGATTTCCCAGTACCCATTACCCATTATACCTTGCCTCTGGTTGTGCCGCCAACCGACGGCTGTTTGCTTGCCGCTTCCGTTGTTAAATGTTGTTGACATCATTGGCTTTGCCCATTGTTGTTTGCGCCGCTCTGCTTTGCTCTCCCCTTCTTCGCTCTCTTCTCTGCTCTTCCCGCTCTTCTCGTCCTTCCTAGCCGGACGACCCACATGGCAGCGGCCGCCATTTTGTCAATGCGCTTGTTAGCGCCATTGATGGGCCACTTCCGGTTCGATCCTCAGGCCCTGATTGCACATTGTCCTCATTAAGCCAGCATACAGATTCGTGTCATTTCGGATGATCGGTTCAAGGATTAAGCAATCTATATATATTAACAGTGTACTCCCCTACGGCGAATCACTTAGTTTCCTGTTAATTAAAACACTTTTTATTTCGACAACCGCCTACAATTAGCCTTCATTTAAATAATGCTCCTGTGGCCAAGTGATGAGATATGTGGGACTAAGCGGAGGGACAATTAGCAGGAAGCACGCTTTGCCCGAACCATGACCTAATGAAGCTCTTTCCAGCTCAACAACGAGGAGGGTTAATAAGATAACGCGCCTAATGGGTAATGGCCCCCTCGATAACTCTTTTCGAGCTCGTGCTAAAAAAGTGAAACGCGGTTTTGCCCAAAAAAGGAAAAAGTGAAACCCCACCTGGCCCACCTGTCAACGCAATGGAGGTCAAAGCTCGGCGGACACGGATGGACATTAATTTCGCTCCAAAGTGGACGTACACACGCATGGAGTTCCGCCTCCCTCTGCTGCCGCTTCCCGGAAAATTGTCATATGTGGCGGAGAAGGGGTGTAATTTTTCATGCATATTTCAGGAGGCGTGTGCCTAATTAATTACGAACATCTAAACGGCGATGACATTGGCATAAATTGTCTTTTAATTTGCGCCCGGGCTGCTCTGCACTTGATTGATGCGAAGGCGAGCGGCAACCTCTCCCACTTGACCGACTGATTCAACTGGAACCGTATCGACTTCTGGACTCTGCCTTTGACATCTGATGCCGGTCGGGCAGACAAACAACAGGAACTTGGCCGCTCTCAATGTCCTTGAGCCCGACGGTTACATAATCGTGCCAAACTGAAGGGGCTCCGGGGGCCTCTGGCCACCGTTATGCATGTGGGATCAGCGTCTGCGGCTTTGCCTGCATTCACGATGAACCACCGGCGATTTGCACGCATCTAAATGTAAACTAAGGGGCCGTGGGAGAGCTGGGGCCATCGCCGTCCGACGCGGGTTAGCTGACTAATTGACCCAGACACGGCTCATGAATGCCCCTCATGCACCAGTAATCACGCAGCCACGTGCATTTCGATTTCGAATTTGGTTTCGGGCACAGGAATCGCAGCCAATGGTCAGGGTCATCATCCGGGCGGGCCCACCTCTGGGTCCCCTGCCAGTCTGCGGCTCTGATTTCCGTTTACGGCAATGAATCAAGAGCAAAACGTGCCTAAATTTAAATAGGGGTGCGTGGTAAAGGCGCTTTAAAAAGGATTTTTGATGAAGAGAGGTAACTAAAATAAATTAATTAAGTTTTGTAACCGCTTTTCGTTTTTTAAGTTAAGATATTTAAGAGATGTAGTTCGTAGGTAACTAAATCTTCCACTCAACCAACCAAAGATATTTATGAAAAGTTAATTAAGAATCAAAAGTATCCTCTTAAGACTTATTGACACAATTTCCCTAAGATTGCACTCGAATTCGAACTTTTTAAGCCGCCTCCCCATCGCCTCCCCTTCGTCCTTCGGCGAAGACTGAAATTAACTTTGCAGCCTCGTATTTCATAAGCCAACCACAATGCACGCCAACCACTTGGCTCACAATGGCTCACAATTAACCCGGCCAGACGGTCAGTCTGCGTCCTTCCCGCCGGGGTTGGTTTCGCCTTAACTTTATTGTTCCGATACGGGGGACTTAAGGCGCGGCGATGGCGATGGCGGAGCGCAAACTTCCTTATAAGACATTTACCGACCGCACCTTAACCAAGCAGGATCAACATGGCATCCATGTATTATTTAAGCGCTGCGCATCCTTCTGCCGTGCCCTGCATAAAATTTCCTCCAGCGGAAGTTTGTCTGCAGGACGCAGATCCTGGCCGCCGCCCCACTCCACCCCGGCTCCAAGCTCCCAGCTCCCAGCTCCTTGGCGTGCTTTATGTGTTTCCGCTCGCATTTCTTTTGCCATTTAAGTACACACCTAGTTTGGATTTTTCCCTTTTTTCCCGCCGCCGCTGTCGCTGTCGTCCTTTGTTCTTTTCGCCTCGACTGCTGGACGCTTGTTTATGACTCTTCTTACGTCGTTGGTTCATTCCTTTATTTTCGGTGTTTTTGTTTGCGTTTTTTATTTTTGTTTATGGCTTGTTTTGAACCTTGTTTGAACTGGTTTAAAATTTCTTGGCACAGGCTCGGCAGCGCTTCTTTTTTGGCAGGCCCAACCGCACCGGACAGCGGAGGGGGGTGGCAAGGCTGAGCTCATAACTTTGTTACACACAATTAAGAATTTGATGCCTTGCCAAGTTGCCTAGTGCACTCGGAAAAACTTAACTTTCAAATTAGAAATTAAACATAAGAAAAGAGGCTAATTATGGCATATAATTTCAGAGCAAGGGCACACTTTGCTGTGGTCACATTTCATATAGTATAAAGCAGAATCTAAGTTAGTTCAAGTAACTTTTAGGAGTTTATGTTTATAGGCCTTTTAAAAATCCTTGAATTTAGTAATAGTTTTTTCCCAGTACTTCTCTCTCTCTTTTTCACGCTACCTTCAACTAGAGTTGGGCAAACAAACCCAAAACTGGCAGTTACATTGTTCCTGCGGTTGCCAAACAACGACGACACACGAGCCTTTAAGTGGGCGTCTCTAATTGAAAAGCGCAGCCAAAAATAAAACACACGCATTCCCCATGTGGGTAACTTTGTGTGTGTTGGGCGAGGGCGCTTTCCCCCAGCCCTCCGCCACATCCTTGGGGGCCAGGTGCGCCTCGAGTGCACTGCAATTGCTACGTAAATTTTATGCGCTGCTAAAACTTTGCTAGCAGCGGGGGAGCTCCCAGCCAAGAGCTGAGATGACGCCACTGGCCGAGCTTTAGCCCGGGAAAACTTTAAGGTCAACTTGTTACTTGAAGTTGCAGCTCGTGGCGAACAACAACCTAGAGATGGGAATAGAGACCACTGGCGGAAGCGGTATAAGGATCCGTTGGAAGAAGCCGGTTAAAGATGTATAGGGTTTGAAATAGCAAATGAAACTCAAAATCGTTGGAGGTAAATTAATTTTCAAAGTAACTTCTTGTATCAAATTTTTAAAAATAGTTTATGGAGATACCTTTCAAAACCCCTACTATCTCTAAGCATTTTAAGAACCTTGAGAACTTGGATATCCCTGTCAACACCCCATCGCTAAGCTCTGTAAAATGCAACAGCTGTTTTGGCCAGGTAAAAAGGAGCGGGTGCTGCTGGAAAATTAGCCAAATGGCCGCTAAGTGTTGGTTTTGCGTTTAAGCGGCATAAAAATGTGCAACTTCCCGTGCAGATGCTCCTGCCGCACTCTCACTCTCTCTCTGAATTGCTCCCCCTGTGTTTTCCCAGGGCGAAGGATGACAGTAACGGAATGCAGCTTGACCTTCACCTGGAATGCCGGTGGACACGGCGAGGCCAGGTGGAAGGATGATGACGAGGTGAAGATGGCTTGCAAGTGTATGGTACTGCTGGCAAACGATTTGAAAAATTTATTCGAAAATATTTTTGCCAGCAACGATGTAACGACAGAGCTTCGGCTTGAGTCCTGCCTGCCTGCCTGCTCGCTCGCCTTCCATCCTGCCGCCCTGCCATCCTTCCTGTCGTCCTGCATGAGAAATAGCTATGCTCACTAACAGGATATGCTGCCAAAAACATTTTTAATAATTTAGCACACACATATTTTCACATCTTTGGTGAAATTCACTTTGAAGACCTTGCGCAAAGTATGCGCCTGATGTTGCCGAAAGGGGGCGGCAGACAGCGGGAAAGGACGGAGGACGAAGGACGAGGACCAGCTGTCGATGCGCCTGGCATCGCTTGGGACCCGTGTCGACATCAACGTTAGTGTTGAGTAATGCGAAACCAATTTTCGAGGCAGCATTATTTAAAATCCCAAACATGAGACAGCTTTGATGTCAAAAGTCGTGAGGTTGCAGCGGCAGCCGACTTATGAAATATGAGCCCAGGAATCGGTGGAATCGGTGGCCGTAAGGACTCTCTCTCAAGGCCCGCACACACACACACACACACACACAAATTAGTGGTATGGCGTTCGGCGAATTCAGGTTGTGCAAAAACTGTTTAACTATGCCTTTGATGTTCTCCAAACGCCGCTGGCGAACTCCGCCCGAGTCCTGTCCCGCTGTGAACTCCAAGTCGAACTCATTATGCTTAGTGCAGCTGAGTCTCGCTTTCGCTTTAATCCAATTCGCAGCGTACCGCAGCGCAGCGCAGCCGCATCGCCTTATTATGTGCTCCACGTGGCGGATGAGCAATATGCGCCGGCATTGGCCGCAGCGTCAACATTTGCCAGCTGCACACACGGGCGTCGCCAAATTGATTTCGTCCTGTCAGTGTACAGTACAGGGATATGCACGGGGAGAAAATGTACTTATAAGAAAATTAAAGCTTAGCTGGAGATCCTGGAGAAATCCGTTCTTGCCAGGACATCCTTGAAATTCATTTTAATTCATTTCATTTCATTTTAATATTCCCACACCATTTTATTCCCAGTGTACAGCCTCTTCTAAGGACCCCAAAAAGCCCGCTTTTCGCGCATCCTTTCCCCTGCTGGGTATTCAGAGAAGTCCTACAGGGTATCCGCCGCTCTCAAACCCCAGCCAGTTGGTTTGTTGCTTTGTCTTGTTTGTTGGCAAGGCAAACACAAACATGCCTTTACGTCATGCGCCGTTTGAAAATTGAATTTTAATACACAAAAGCAGCCGCAGATGGTTGGGGGCTGTGGGCCGGGGAGCTGGGACTGGGAGTTGTCAAGGGATTGTGTTTATGTGCGGGATTCCGTTCACACACAAACACAGGCGAACTGCCTTCCCATACACGCTTGGAAATTACGCCTAGACAATTGAGCTCCCATTTGCTTTGGGCCCGTTTCTTTGGCTCAGACCCGGTCTCATTTGGCTTAGTGCATTACCTCAGTCAGTGGGCTGGCTTTTCGGGACACATTATGAGCCGCCATTAACGAGGCAAGGAATGGCACAAGTCGGGCCGAATATTCCGCTTTTTCCGGGCAGTTCTCGAAGTAATTTTTCTGATTCCATTTGGCAGCAAACTCTGCCTATTGGATTACGTCCCTGATGCCTCGCCAGCGACTTCTGCATTCGCACAAAATATGGCCGTGTGTGCCTTTGGCCGTAATTCCATTCCGGGCCCAAAGTTGACGACGCAGACAACTTGCCTGGGCTTGCTCATTGATTTCCTAAATAAATTTGCCAACTGCAGCTGACTTTTTATCTCATTTGGCCTGTGTCTTATTTATTTACCGAAAAAGTGCAGTTGCCATTCCGGTCCTTTTCAAAATCAACCGAGTGCTCTCTCCGCCGAGCCAAGGACTCCGACTCCGACGAATCGCCATGCAGCCAGCACCAGCGGCGGCGGGTAGAAAAAATCTTGAAATTAAATTTTCAAGTAACTTTCACTCGAGCGCAATGCAAACTAAATAATTCATGGCAGTGGAGGGCGACGAGGTGGCGGGGTAATGGGGGCCCAGCTGCCCCAAAGGTGCGCATGTGTGTTGTGTGTTGCGAGTGTTGTGAGTGTTGTGAGTGTTGTGAGTGTGTGTGGGGGGAATACATTTAAATAAACAGCAGTCGCAGTCGCAGTCGCAGCAAGTTAACTTTTTGCCAAGGACCTTTGCAGACAGACCGCTGTGGGTGAGATGATAACGTGGCCTTAAAGCACACATGCACTGAAAAAGAAGAATATGAATTCAATATAAGGATACAATAAATACAATTGAAGAATTAAATCAATATTTCCATTTACTTAAATATAATTTAAAGACAAGTTTGATTTTAAAATCAATCCTTTTCAGCCTTAGTAACATCTAATGCACATCCTTTTTAATTCCAGATTTCGTACCACAATTTCTCCCTCTGCATCCGCACACTGTGAGCGTGGCCTGGCGTGGGGGAACCCTTTTTGTGCCGAGTGCTTTTGTGTCCTCGCTGCCATCGTATCGTCATGCCAAAATAGGCAAGTTCACTCAGGCAAAGCAATTGCACAAATGGCCAATTCTGCTCGTAAGTAGAATTTCCTACGTTTCGTCAGGGGCTCGCTTCGCTTCGTTTTCGCTTCAGTTTTGGGCTCGGAGCTCAGCTCCGTTCAGTTCGCTCTGGCTCAGAGCCCCCGAACTCCGGCTAAAACACTGCAATTCCGTAAACATCTGATGGCCGAGGGGGCGGGCAGGCTGTGCCAGTGTGTGCGAGCTGGTGTGTAACGAAGCATAGATAAAATAAACAAAACACAAATAAATATGTACGCTGCATGGCCAAAGTTTAAAGTGCCAAGAAAAAATCAAAATAAAAACTTTTACCCTTCGCCATGCTGATTGCATTTAACTTGATACCGGGCCAGGCCAATGGGAACGGAATGGAATGGAATGGAACGGAAGCCAGCAAAGTTGCATGCTCACACATGCTCGAGTTACTTAGTTGCCAGGGCTGCCGCACATATCTCTATTATCTGTGGGCTGCTTTGAGTTATGGACCCGAACTGGGGCAATTCCTCAAGCGATTGCCAATAAAAATCGAGATATATTCTATTTATTGGCTTCCGAATGTTTGGCCATTGAATGTTTGCTTAAAACCGTTTAATCTGTTTAAGACCTCTGACTTATAACTTGTGTGGCAGGGAAGGTGTTGCAGGTAATTATTGAGCTTAAAGGTTATTTTTATTGACAGAGAGATACATCTCTTGAGCTTTTTTATTGCTTTTTTAACCTGTTTAAAATCGAATATACTTAATTACTGTATGATTAAATACTTAACGATACGAAGCTTTACGTTATTTATTTAACAACGTATAAATAACAGTACGAAATCGTGTTTCCTGCATCCCTAAAACTCTTCAGATTCGCTCAGGAAACGAAAACTTTCCGCTCTTCGCTGCCGGAAGTGTGCGCTAAAAACGTTGTTGCAGTTCTCCATCTTGCCCTGGCTCTACACTGAGCGAAAGACCCCGACTGACAGGGTCTGAAAAAAATAAAAAAGAATAATGTATATATTTGGTTACTCCTTGGCCCGATTCTGGTCGAGCGATTGTTGTCATAATGTTGATTGCATTTTTATGCACTGCCATCGATGCAGTAAATTCAATTTAACGAAGTTGCCGCCCAACGTAATTAAATCCACGTCGACTTGTGTCCAGCTGGAGGATGTGGATGTTGTTGCCTCATTCGATTAACTTCAGCCCGGGACTTGGCCATATGGAGACCGGAGGATGGCAGGGCCGGGGGACCGGAGCAGCGAAGGGCCGGCGGACCGCAGGATCTCTGCAACTGAAAACTGGCAACTGAAGCTTCGGTGGCTGGAAACTGAGACCAGGACGAGACGGAGCGTATTTGCTCGTGACACTTAAACACATGCGGACCAAACTGCTTTATGCTTAATTGAGTATTATCCCTGTTGCACATGGGCAGCAGGATGGCGAGGAGGATGCAGCATGTCTGCAAACAGCAGCTCTGTTTGCTTAATAGCATGGTCAGTAAATTTAATTAACTTCCCTTAAGGATACATGCAACATATAATAAAAGCAGTGCAGCGGCAGTAGCCACTGAAAAGGACAAAACAAAGGCGACTCGCAAAAAAAGGGATACGAAATGGGCAAGCAAATTTGCTAAATTGAAGTTTATACACCCTTTTTAGGTGTGTTTTTTTTTGGGAATACTGAACGAGACTTTGGCTGCAGGATACAGTCTTTATTTTAATCCTGCAATTTGTTGAGTGGGAAAAAACTGCCTTAAATTTAAGGTACTTACCTGGTGGGATCAGAGAATTATTAATCTGTCTGAGGCAAGCACACAAGTTGCATGGTTAAAATATTTAGCTATCTCTTAGGTTTTGAAGGACTTAAGGTTCATCCGAAAAAGTACTTTTAATTCTTCCAATCGAAGATATCCCATCAAAGATCTGTCCAAGCCGAAATACCCTCCAGCAAAGGGTATAAAAAGAAAGGAAAAGAAACAGAAGGAGAAGCTGGCAAAGGAGACAAACTCCAATGGCAGCCTGTCCCCATCTTTGGCTCAAGTTGCACTGGGATTACCCACACACACACAGAACTTTATTTATATATATATATACACACGTACCGAGGAAGGACCCGGAGAGAGAAGGACAAGACTTGACTGGCTCCTGGCTGATTGTTGGCTTGCCGTTGCCGTTGTCCTTTGAGATGTTGTGCAAACAAGCAGCTTAATGTCAGTCGACACAAGACAAACACAAACACACAGAAACCCACACAAGACTCGCACACACTCACACTCGCACACTCCTTCCTGCACACGGCCGGAGAGAACACAGAAATTAACTTCTTTTTGATGAGCATATGTTGCACAGACGAAGGACGAAGGACGTCGAGCATCCCAAAAGCTGACTGCCGGGAATAAAACACGCTCGCAGCTATCATTGCCGCAAATTATAGTGCGCCAGCCTCCACGTTTATTGGCAGCAGATGTGGCTAAAACCCGCTCCGCTTCGCTCCAGACGGAATGCATTTGGCCGCTTCGGCGGATGCTGAAACCCCAAAAACTGATTCGCATTCCGATTTCGATTCATAATTCATAGGCAGCCACTTTGCATGCCCCTCGGCGGTGACGCGTCACGTAGTCCTGGTTAGGCGTTCGCTTCCTGCTCCAGAATCAGCCAGAATCGGTATATATATGAAGGGTATGTGTGTGCTACATACGTAGCCGTGCAGCATTGTCTTGTCTGGCCACGTTTGGGCCATAACAAATGATGCACTTGACGGCGGCGCGGCCAAAAGTTCGCTCAAGGTGAATTGAATGTTGAATTGTGGCTGCTTGTTGGACCCCAGGTTCTGCGAATGCGCTGGCATGATTATGTATCTATGCCAGAGGGAACTTTCGTTTAAGCACAGCTCGATTTGGGTTACCTGTAAGGGGTAATAACTCATTGCAAGGGAAGGATTATTCAACATTTTCTATTACATTTATACTTACTTATTTCTAGGAAGGGAAATAATTCCAGAGCTAGTTCCCCCACAGCTGTGAACACACATCTCACAGTTAGCTCACATCACTCATACGCAACGTGGGCCAGCCTGGGCCAGCATTTAATTATGGCCCAGAAACGGGAGGCGGAAATCACGCCGCAACGCTGATGAGGCGTGCAATCAAAGTCAAGCAGCTGTAACCCCAGACACACCACTTCCCTGGAAGTGGATCGACCAAGGTTCGACTGGCAGGATGTGGAGGCTGAGGGGTCTCTGGGAGTGGCACGAAAAAAGGTGCCATTAATATGGCCGTTAACATTGCGGTTAGTGACGTTGCCTGCGCACTTGCCGCATCCGCATCGCCCGTGGCCATGTGGCATCTCATATTGCCCGCTGGCAGTTGCCACTCGCAGTCACCCCCAGCACACTGGCCGCACTGGCTGTGGCAGCTGCATTTAACACTGCCATCGACAGCGTTTCCGGACGCCTGACAGCCGACAGCAGACAGAAGACAGACTGTCACTGGCAGTCGGCTAATGCCGGTGCTCCGCGCGAAAGTTTAAGTTGACTGCCGCCAGTAAAAGCCATTTAAAAGTACGTGCCTGGATTTCTCGGCCCGGTCTCGGCCAGGAAACTCCTCCTGACCCCGGCGCTGGCCCGGCCTGTCCCGGACCTGGCTGTTATTGAGAGCCGCAGTACGTGGACAGCGCCGAGCGGGAGCCAGGTTTGTCACTTGAAATGTTGCAGTTTCCCAGCTGCACCGCCGCCGCATCGCCCTCGTATGTTGCACATAATTTTCACATAAACGAAAGCCTAATATAAAAAATTCTCCCGAATCGTGACCGGCAAACGCAAGCAAGTCCAAGGTGAACTAGGGATGTTTAACTGGAAAGAGAGAGCGTCCGATGATACATTTAATAAAGGAATAGCTATGGGAGTTTTGTTAGGGGAATTTTAAATTAAAAATAACTATTAACAACATACAAAGTTTATTAAAAACTGGATACTTTAGATACATTATAGTAAACATGAGGAGAAACAGAATCTATCACAATAAAAAGAGATATACTAATCAGGTTAGTTTACTTTACGTATGTAATCAATATTTTTATCAAGTATTTCCCCGATATTTCCAGACAAATCAAGACTTTGTGACATCCCTAAGGCAGCCACATGGACTTAAAGACCCTCGACTCGAGACCTCCGAAAGCCACAACTCCCGACCTCCGACCACCCAAAGTGCAATAGTCCCCGGTGGCCTGGGTACTCTCTCGCCTGCCCCCCAATGTAATAAATAAATCAACTGCAAAAAATGTTGCGCCCGCATCGACATTTTAAGTGTTGCCCATTGACTTTTGATTGCTTTTTGGCCGGGCCAAAGGCAGGGCCAGAACCCGCGGGAATTCCGCTGGCCGATGGCAACATTTTGCTGCACAAAACAGAAAAGCAGCGCACAAAAAATGGAAAATTTAATGAGCTAGCCAAAGTCCCGAGTGGAATGGAATGTTTGCGGAGTCAACTTCTTTTTTTTTTGCCCTTCCAGTTCGCTTTTTTACTTCGTTTGGCCCGGCCGAAACTATTTTCAGCAAATTTGTCAAATTAAATTGCATGTACAAGAGGCGGCCGGGCCGTCGCATCCCTTGAAGGGCCCAAGTTCGGCTGCTTGAGGATTGAATTAAAAGTTGGTGTGGCTTGGCGGTGGCAGCCGCAGCTCTCCGAGTAAAGCGCCGCAAATTAATGTGCATAGTTTTTGTTTGCCGCTCGGCTGTGGCCTGGCATTTAATTAAAATTGTTTACTAAATATGCTTAAATTTGTGTACTGCCATTGGCACCGTCCCCCAGCCCCTGGCCCACTCAGCCCCCTCAGACGTCCCGCATTTCCGAATCAGGTCAATGCACAATTCAATTTACGCGCCTGTGTGCGGAATCAGTCTCAGCGAAATCTGCTTTGTAACCAGAGTGACAAATGTTAATTAAGGCATACTGCCCGCCCCGCGACCTTTGCCCCGACCCTGCCGAGCGGTGCTGGTTCCTGCTTTGATGGCTTTTAATAAGGTTCAGAGTCCGCGCTGGAACTCGCCGTTAGTTATCCGCCCCGTGCCGGGCCTTTCCTCTCCTTTGCCGCCCTGTTGAGTGCTCGCGAATGCATAAAAGTCAAGTCAGAGCTAAGCAAAATGCATTACAATGATAATGTTGCCCTGCTTACTGCTGGGAATTTACAGGGAGAGAAAATAATACAAACTAGGAATGGTTTTGGAAATGAAAAAATGTATTTTTGGTTCTTCGAGCCGGATGGAAGTCAATGAGGCAGCATTGGACAGTATTACTAGGATACGTAGTAATTAAGTGTGGTGCTAGATTTTTAGTAGAACAAAATCTACAATTAATATTCATTTAACTCCTTAGAAAGAGTTATTAGAAAATTGTACCAGTAACCAGGAAATATAGTCACATAAGGATTATCAAAGCAGCCTACACTAATACGGCTTTAAGTAAGTATATAAACAATACATCATATTTAGTAAGTTTCTAGGGAACACATGCTCTTCAGAAAGTACATAGAGTAAACTTACCATTATTTAGTATTATTATTACATTGCTGCTCTTCCTTCACATGATTCTTCCTGGTTATGATACATTAGTCTTGCATTAATCCCTTTCCAGCTATTTTTTCTCCGCCTGCAGGCGAGGTTGCTGCTGTTACTGTTACTGTTGCCGCGCTACATAATTCAGCAGGACATGAACTGACAATAAAATTTAGTGCTGAGCTCGCATAATAAAGTCGGCCGTGGACGAGAGAAGTGGCAAGCAGCTTGTCCAGCTCGGGATTCAGTTGCTGCTGCTGCTCCTGTTGCTCCCCGGCAGCGGCAACTAAAAAGGGCTGAGAACTAAAGGCAAAGTCATGCGGCCAGCAGTAATGAAAAAGATGAAGAAGAAGCTGCCAGGCTGTAAAACTGTAAGTTGGCATTAAGTTGCAAGCATAATGAAATTATTTCTCAGGCCGCTCAGACGACAACAGGATGATGGCAACGCATCGCTGCCACTTGCCGCTGTTGCTACAATTACTGATGTTGCTGTTGGTGCTGATGTTGGTGTTGCTCCTGCTGCCGCTCCTGCTGCTGCTCCTGCTGTTGCTCCTGCTCCACGGCTCTTCAGTTGGCGAAGCGTCGGCACATAAATACTTCATGCTTAATTGTCCTTTTGGGTATAATTTCAAACGCTGCCACGCACACAGCAGCAGCAGCAGCAGCAGCAAAACGCACGAGATGACAGCCCTTAAAGCCGGGCTAAAAGCAACCCCTCCGCCCCCTGACACCCCTTAACTGCCGCTTCTTCTGCTTTGTTGCCTTTGCGTCATTCTTGGCGCTGTAATTTTAGCGCTTGACACAAAAGTTGCAATTTTCGCCGGCTAAAAGGAGTGAGTTGGAGTCCTGGGAAAAGTGAGAGAAAAAACGCGCAATTCACGCGACCGGAGACTGACCAGAGGGGGGACGAGTCTAGCCCCAACTTTTGCTCGTTAGCGCTGGCTTAAACCACGGCGAACTGGATGCAACGGCAACAGTTGCTGCAATCGCAACGGTGGTCACACTCATGAGTCACTCGACCGTGCTCTGGCCACACTCGAGCCCCATTCAAACACTTTACATTTGCACAACCACCCTGCGGTCTTCCAGACGGAGGACCTCCGGTTGTCAATGGCCTGAATGGACGCCGAGGTCCTGAAAGGCCGCCGACCGGCGGACTTTTGTGAGTGTTCATTGAGAGCCCAACGAGTTCTGCCGAGTTAATGAAGAAAGATTTCTATAATCGAACGTTGCGGCAATTCAATGGAATGAAAGGATACAAATATAAAGGCTGCTGCTCTTGACGAGTAAGATTCTGTTAATTAATAATATTATTTATCCTCAAAAAACCACATATTCTGCCAAAAGCGCTTATTATTTTATCCCTTTCGAGCCTTAAATGTAATTTTCCATTGCTCTTAATGGCTGAATGAGTAAACGCACTCTTGCATTAAACTTATGCCTTTGCAAGCCCAGTTATCAATATTCTTTTGCATAAGCTGGCTTGCTTGAATAAACCCAAGTAACGAATTCAATAAATTCTGTTTTTAATTGGGGCACTTTAAGCCCTCTGCCAGATGATTTGTTAAAGCCTTGCAGCCATCCCAGGCCCTGTTAATAAATTCAAATAAATATTTTCGATGCCTTGCATTGTGATTTCAGGGGAATGTTATGAATGTTTGCACGCGTGAAACGTCAACAGTCGACGGATCGAATGCAGCCGGCCAGCTGGCAGTGTTCACATGCCCATTTCGGTCAGAATCAGAAAGCCCTAAACCGAAAACCAAAATCGAAACAGCAACCGGAAATTCGCAGCGGCGCAGCAATGATTCCGGCAACGCAATCCTCACGAAAGCACAGAGAATGCTCATCAATTTTTAAATTTTATGGCACAAACAGCAGCGCCACGGAGCCAAAAACGCAGATGCAGGGGCGTGGGGCGTGGGGCGTGGGGCGTGGCACTTATCCACAAATTCTCTTTGGGAAATTAAATGCTACGTGATTGAAAGTTTGCTCACCCAAATGGCACATGACCAGCTTCATTCTGGGCTTCAATTTCAGCTGAGCTTCGGCTCCATCTTCAACTTCAACTTCTGTTGCAGTTCGTTGCCATCACCAGTGGCGGCGAGGGCGTGGCACGTAGAGGGGGCGTGTGCGTGGCGATTTAGTGTTCCGCCGGGGGAAGGCGCGTTTAATTATCCGTCTTACAGCAATTCCATTGTCCGAAAATCAGCACAGGTAGAGGGATGAGTGAGTCAGCTCCCTAGGCGGACTGACCACGATTTCTCACCCTTGGTATTGTGATGCACGGAAGAATATATTAATAAATCTAATATATGTTTAAAATAAATAGATCATTGTTAATCCTGTTGTGCTCTCATAAAGTATTTAGAGATAGTCACCGACATTTTCCTGTAAATATTAATTTGAAAAAGTCTTCGAAGGGTCTGCATATCCTCCTAGAATTTAGTTTTAGGGAGATTAAGACAAAATCTATATACAAATGTTCTATAGGAAAATAGCTCATAAATCTAAAATCTTTAACCCTAAATATTTTATATTTTAAATATTAATATATATTTATAATTTTAATAAATTTTTTTTGCTGTGCATTTAGCCGCCTATGATTTGTGACTCACGGGTGTTGGACACACGTTAGCTGCATTTGCATGACACACTCGTGCCGGCCCTCGGCCACGCCCCTTTCTGCCTGCATAATTGGCGCCAATCAACTGCATTAGCATGATGGCCAAGGGGAAAGGGGACGATAGCAAGGCAAAGAGGCGGCAATAACGGCCCAAGGAAGGAGGGGGCCTGTCGTGCAACTTCCGCTGCCTTCTGGTTAGCTGCTTTTTTTTCCTTGCCGGCCAAAATAGAAATGAAATAAGTATCTGCATGGCCAGCCGGTCATTAGCGGCGACATTTCAGCCAATGCCCCGCGTCCTGCCCCGCTCGCGGAGGTCCTGCGAGCTCCTTCGGCCCGCTCACTCATTTCCGCTCATGGCGAAAGTTTTATGAGATTCATAACTTTGCCCGGGCTTCCATTCCATTCTCTGCTTTTTTTGCACTCTGCGCAGCTTGTGCAACGTCTCGTCTCATTTTTATTGCTTGCTTAATTATGGAGTCACTTTACATTGACACGCTCCAGAGTCGCCCTGCCCGGCTCCTGTCGCTCCTGCGCTGCCACTGACCCGTGCGCACTCCATGAAAATGATGCAAAATAAATAGCAAATAATTCGGCGCAAGCCGCTTAAAAGTTAGCAAACTATGGCCGGGGCCAGCTCCGAAAGTTTAACTTTGTCATAACCTCTTTTTGTGCAGGATACTTTTCCAGCAGCCCCCTCTGCCGAGCCCCCCTTTATGGTTAATTAGCAGCAGCTCGAATTTCCCTTTAAATATTTACGGGCAACAAAACAAAGTGTTTGACAGTTGACAAGCCTGGCCTGCTTATGAGAGACTTTTTTGCTTACCTATGATGAGGTTAAAATGTATTATTTGTGGGGCTTCAGGAAGTAACTTGCGAAGTTAAGTCATTTATATGACTATAAGTACTTCTTTCTCTTAGGGATTAATTAATTTCCTATTTATTTTGAGCTTAAAGATTATAAAATAGTTTTTAATATAAGATAAGTTAACCTTCCATTACCTCCTCATGCAACCATTCACCTTTAGAGTTATGACAAAGGGTTAATAAGTACGTTATAATTAAGGTAAAAATGGGGAGTAAATTTCCATGCTAATTGCTGGCAGTCACCTCCAGTCTACCTTCGTTGTTTGGGTTCATCAACAGCAATTAAATAAACACAAAAATCCCCCGTGCAGCGGCGCGAACGTTAAGCATACGCCGCGTTGGCCGCAAGTGGCGGCGGTTTTGGCTGAAAGCGCGAAAACTTGCAGCCTGCCAGCAGCTCAGCACGATTTCCACTCGTGCTCTTAAACTCTCTCTCGGCCTCTCGACAAAAACAAGCCACAATGGACCATTAACTGGTTGACAACAACATCAACAACTCGTGCCGCCACCCACTAAGCAATCCCGGGTTTTACGTTGGGTTTAGGTTTTTCCACCGTCGCCATGAGCTGGAGTCTGACGGAATCCAGGGCCAAGTCAAACGACACTTCCGCTCCGGGAAGAGCACAGCCAGCGTCGCCCCCCTTCTGCACTTGGTGTCGCGTCCAGCATTTACAGTTAACCACATTTCCGGATTTTGCATCCCGGTGACTTCCGTCACAGCGTGGAACCTGGAGAGCCAGAGCCGGAGCCGGAGCCGGGATGGTTACGGAAAAGGTGAGGACGAAAAGAAGTTCCAGTTGTCATATGCACGGTTCGAGTTGGAGTTTTGTTTAAATAATTGAAGCAAAACACTTGCGGATGGCTCATACGCCGCCCGGTCTGAGCCAACAGGGGCCGGGCAAGAAGTCAGCTCACTAATGAATAAATCAGCATGCACTGGACACGAGGCGAAGAACAAAGCGAGTGGTCCAAGTCCTGTTGGCACTAATGAAGTCCTGCAGTGGAAGAAAACTTGTAGTACTACATTTCGGTATCAATTTCCAAGTATTTCACTCATGTTTGATCCTTAAATTTCAAGCTTCGCTAAAGGCTGACCCTAGAGTACACTGTATATTTAAATTTTTTTTAATTTCCCTAATTTTCTTGACTTTTTCTGACAGTGCTTAGCTGAGCGCACGTGCGTTGTCATTCGGTTTCGAAGCTGCAAACACACAAAACACGAAATCTCTTTGCCTCTTTCGGACAAATCAATTAGTTGGTGGAGGAAGGCCCTGGGAAATGGGAAATAGGAAGCGGAAAAGGGGCAACGGGCAACGGGCTACGGGCAAGGAAAGCCAGCTCTTAATTATGCGCCAATGTTGCCATTGCAGTTGCCATGACAATTCAAACTTATTTAATGGCCACCGAGCGGATCACACACGCACACACAATGGCAGTCAAGTGCCGGGGCCACAAACTTCGCCCGTTGCAAGATGGGAAAAAATCTCTATGCACATAAACAGTTTACAGTTGAAAAGTTAAGAGCATGCCAACACCTGCTCGCACGGAGATTTTCCGGGGGAAATTTGTGGCATTTACATGATTTGGCCTTATACACACTCGCACACACGCTCTCCCCGCCGCAGAGACACTCTCAAATTTTGACAGTTAACAAATTTCTGTGCAAAAGTTTGGCACATGTTTGCCATTGACAGAGAATTATGCCCGGGCCAGGAGCAGGACACGGATCTCCGGGAATGGGCTGCAAAATTAAGTGAAGCATTCGTGCGTGCCCGGCAGAGGTGAGAAACTGCAAACAGTCAACGGGCCCAGGAACAGTCCCTGCTGCTGCCAGATTTTCAGATTTTCCGGGCTCCCTTACGTTTTTGTTTGTCCTTATTCTTTTTTTGCGTTGACATTCCGGCTGCTAAGTAAATTAATTAAAAGCATTTTACCGCCCAGGAGCTGTAGTCTGTACTCACTGCCAATCAATTTGCCGCCAACAACTCAATGCTGCGACACATCTCCGGAATTCTGGTCAGGAGCATTGCATTATTAACTGCATTTCGTCGGAAATGTGATGTGCTTTGGCCGGAAAGCTGGCTAAAGTGGTTTTCTGGTCAGAACCTTTGAGGAATTTATGGATTTATTAATTGAGTGCCGCTTACGGTTTGCTTTTGAAACTAATAAATGTCTGGTTATTTCAATAATTTATTGAAGGCTAAGGTAGATTAGAATGTTGCAGGGGTCACACTTTAATTGTTTCACTTGAACTTTAGGGATTCAAATTAATATCTGTATTTTCTATATTGATAGCTGTCAGCAAGTCGAAACTCAAAGCTATTGAAATAGTTATTTAAAACTTTCAAGCATAAGCATCATAAATTATTAATAATATATCCCAAAGGTTCAAGAGAGAGAGAGAGAGATCCCGTATCTCTTCGATTAAAGTTCCCATTTTTCACCAAGACTTTTCCAATCTTCACCATCTCTGGGATCATCTTCAACCATTCTGGCGACAATCCGCCTTGGATTTACATTTTCAGCCACATAATTTTCGTCCTGGCCACAGCTGCTGAGAACGTGGTCGTCGGCGAGTAGTTATTGATATAGGATATAGGAGGACAGGCAGATATTGGGTGCGGGAATATGGGGGAGCCTGGGGTCGCATGTTTAGGGGATGCTTTGTGGGCCACACAACTGTTGTCACCGCTGTCCCGTCTTGACCAAGGCGCCGAAGGAGCCCGAAACTGTTTTGTCTTTAAATTTTTGGGCGACAAGCAGCAGTCCTAAATCTTTCCCTGTCGCATACATGCAAAATAAAGGAAAATCGGGGGAGTGGCGTCTGGAAAGAGGAAATTAAGTGCTGACCATTTTTCGACATGTCCCCAAACCCCTCTTCCTCCTGCATTCATTTCACTTTGCACTATTTTCGGATTAAGTCCTGCGCCTGTCATGTTGATTTGTTCGTCTCAGTGTGTGTGGGTTGGGGTGTGTGGGGGTGTTCGGGGTGTGTGTGCCGGAGGGTGTGTGTTTCTGCGGCAGTGTGTGTGCGTTGGAGCCACGTCTGCGGTTGCAGCGTTGTTGGTGTCGGAAAAGTTGAATGATGGCGCTTGCCTTCGTTCAACCTTTCCCGCCTTCCGTGTTTTCCCTTCTCCCTTTTCCCCTCTCCCAATTTTCCTTCATTTTTCGCAACCGCTTTCCCTCGTCCGCTGTGTGCGTGTGGCACCCAAATATTGTTAATCCCATTGATTTGTGTTAATGATTGTCATTGACACTGTTGACAGAACTGTTTTGCGCATCCCTAGCCCCCTATTCGGGCCCCGTTTCCGGTTCCGGGCTTGCGGTCACTGGTCTTTGGTCTTTGCTCTACGGTGTGTACGTCGTGTACGGTGTGTGGTGTATGGTGTGTGCTCTCCGGTCCCCTGGTCTCTGCCCGCTAGAAGCCAAATTTTATGAACGGCCACCGCAGCTGCCAGCTGAGGTGCTAAATTCAGTTTTGGCTCTGTTTAAATTTCCTGCCGGCCACTAAAGCTTTTGCCCGCCCATTTCCCACACAGAAAGAAAAACTAAGCCAGGAGATTTGGATGAATTTCTAAAGCCTAAATATATATTATTAAAGTATTATTAAAAAGGGTTTTTACTTATAAATATGCAAACTTCAAACCCAAATCCAGCTCTATATAATATTTTTCCCAGTGCATTCAAGGACAATTCTCTCTGGCTCACTTGAGCGGCTGCAACTTGAAAATCTCAAGTGGACCAAGTCCGGGATGTGGGCCGCCCTGCCGCCCTGCCGCCCATTCCCGTCTCCCTGTTTGCCTGGGTGCTTGGCTTGTATTGATATTTCACGAGAAATCAACACAACATACAAATAGTCAAGAGCAGGCTTCCTCCCCGCATATTCCCCGCTGTCCAGGCCCCACACACACCTTTGAGAGATTTCCAACTTTGTCACCATTTGCAGCGGAAATGAAAAATCAAATCGAAGAAAGGCACAGGAAATGTAGCTCTTCGCTTTTCACTTCAGCTCTCGGTGTGTGTGTGTATGGTGTGTTTGTGCTGTTTAAATTTAGCCAATGTCTATAGAAGTGACTGCTGGAGAGCCTCTCCACTGTCTACTACAAAACTCTCTCTATCTGGACCAGTATCTGTGCCTGTGTCTGTAACTGTCCTTGCAGCTCCACGTGGCGCTTTGTGAGTGTGTGTTTTGGCAGCACCAGCACACACATGCCTGTGCCTGCGCCAGTGTGTCGTAGGTAATACCAATAGGTATAGGTCCATATATATACCACTCCAGATCGGAGTCAAGCTCAGACATGAAATTGTATTCTTATTGTTTTCCGCTACGCTGTTCCTAATGCTCTTTCTGGGAATTAAGACTGAAAGAAAGGATCCATAGAGAGGGTTTCAAGATCTTTTATTTTTTACACTTTAGCCATTTAAAACAATCTTTCACTAAGACTCATCTCAGTAAGCTTCTCTGTTTATCCCCTAACAACTATAAATAATCATCAGAAATGTATTAAAAATGTATTAAGTAGATTTCCCTTCCCTATTTCATTTCAAACTGAAGAGTAACCGCACTTCGATTGTGCCAATTCAGGCTCTTTCCCTTGTTTTCTCCCAGCATTTGTCTGCGCTTGAGACATTTTTATCGTCTTGGCCATAAGCCTAAACAAATACAAACAATTTTGTCTCAACAAAGGGCGACGAGGAGGGATCTATATGCGAAGCAAATCGGAAACAGCAGAGCCAACAGAAATGAAGAAGCACTGAAAAACAAATTGTGAAAAGCTATAGAAAAATATAAACAGAAATCAGCGGAAACTGAGAGAGTAAGCGCTGTGAAAATAGAGGAAAATCAATTGATTTCAGCTCAGACACTCCGCACCCCTCCTCCCGGCACTCCACAAACTGTTGCTCCTGATTTATTGAAATCATTTACCGCAAATCAGACAATTCCCGCACAAACTGTACAACTAATTAAATGATGAATGCCTGCGACAACAGCTCGGGGACCTGAGCTCGCTCCGGTGGCGTGTGCAAATGCATCTAAGGCGACAGTTTGGGGCAACACAATACGGAATACGGAATGCGGAATGCGGAGTGCCGAGCGATTCCCAGAAGTTTGATTGAACAATGAATGATTTAATTAATAAATAAATAGGTGTGTGCCTGCGTGTCCCTCTCTCTGGAAGCCGTGCGTTGCAAAATTCGATTGCAGCAGTGAAGTGTGGCACAACAATTAATTATTGAGCTCGACGTGAGTCTTGTTCTCGGGCTGCCTCGCCCGCTCCCTCTTCCGAGTCGCTTCGGGTGCAACGGTGCGTATGCGTGACAACGTGTTGCAACACATTTGTCGATTGTCGTCGACAGTTTGCCGTTGCAGCTGCAACTGCAGTTTGCAGTTTGCATTTTACAGCTTACTGCTCACTCTGCCATTTAGTCTGCTGTTTACCATTTGCCGGATTCCGCCTGCTGTTTGATTTCGACTGCAAAATGGACCACAAATCAAATGGACAAAGCTACAAAGTCACACATCCGCTTCGGATTCGGATGCGGACAGGGAGAGCGACTGGCAAACAGAATCTGCTAGTCCCGAGCAAACCGAACGCATCTCCGGGCTCAGTTACAGATCCAGTTACACTTGCCTGCAGAACTGAATTGGCCATCGAATCGAATTACCATATGCCGGAGAAAAGGGTTAATTTCGGCAAAAGGCTCCAACGAAGTCGGGCCAATCAATTCGCCATTGTCGGCGGTGGCTGCTGCTCAATATTTTAGCAAAATTTCGTATTTATTGCGGTCTGCTATAAGGAACTCCGCACCGAGACATCCTGTACGGCTGGGCGGTGGGTAGGAGGAGCGGGGCTCCGAGCCGCAAACTAGTTGGCTGAGTACTTCTCTTGCGCGGCAACCGCAACACAGCACACAGAAACTTTCACAATCGAAAATGATAGCCCGAAGGGGCTCCCAAGAAAATTTGTGTGAGTTTCCTGCACAGAGGACCTCTTGCCTCCTCCTCCTCCTTGGCCTTCTCCTTTTCATTTGTTTCATCCTGGCTGCTGGCTGGCACCGCCTAAGCCATCAAAGCCGCATAATACAGAAAATGTTCGAAGCCATGCCGGCATCAGAAATTGGCGGAGTATGTTGCCTGCCCCGCGGCGCTTTCCGAATACTTGCCACTTGGTGCTTGCTACTTCATGAAAATGCAATTAGTGCGCGATTTGAATTCGATGGCCCAGGGTAATCGCGTTCTTACGCAGGCAATGAGAGCTGCTCCTGGTTCCGAAGACAAAAGAATTCAATTATAATTGCATTATGGCCAAAGTTTAGGCGCGGCATCGTAATGCGATCAAAATATTGCGAACTAAACGCATTTGCAGGTCCATCAGGGGTGGCGAAATTAAGGAAAATGGAAAATGTGAACAGCGAATGGCAGATGCCAAATGGGGGTCGATTAGGCGGGCGAATCGCACTTAAATGGCTCAATCAGACGTGAAATTTGTTCATTTGCGCAAGCCGAGTGCATGAGCAAATGCATGATTGAAAGGCGCACACACTGCACCACACTCAGGTGTGCACACACACATCGGCCTAGACATGACGTCAAAAGGTGAACGAAATGAAATTGAAATATAAATACAAAACGCATCAGGCGCATAAGCAGAGAAATCTGTGCACAGCAATGCATAACGCAGTCTCGCTTTGAGAGACAAAGGGACAGAAAGGGACGGTCGCAGCCCTGCAGAAAGAGACGGCAGCTGCCGGCAGGGAAAGAGAGGGGACCCAGGAATGTGTAGACATCATTTAAGTCACTCCAGCGTAAGTACACTCACCCACACAGAGGGAGAATGGGAGTGCGGGGCTCGGGAACCGCCGAGGCATCTGCCAATACATTGACATTATTGACTTGCTGTCGTGGCATGCAAATAACAATGCCAAACCCTATTCCCCTAGATTTTCCCACAATTTCCCGCAGCTTCGGCAAAAATATTTGCCAGTCGAGACGAAAAATTGGCAGCGCTGCGAGCCGGCTAAACAAACAGAGCTAAACAACAGGAAAACAAAAACAAAAGCGTCTGTCTAGCAACGATAAACTACAAAAACAGCCCCAAAAATAATGCATTTAGTAAAAACAATGAACACACATTCGGTTTAATTTCATTTGTCAAAGTGTTCACTTAGTTTTTATTCAGAAAATCTAAAAAAAAGGCTAGTGAAAAAACAATAAACCTTCAGTTATTGGATCTGTTGAAGTTGTAGTTAGTTATACGGTCACAAAGCATTTTTTAACAATCCATTAGGTGTTTCAAAACAAATTTATTTTGAAATAAATGGGACTATCGCTTTACGTTATTTTTTTGGATTTTGTCAGTAGAGTGTTTAGAGTTAAACGAAATTAATTAAGTCACTTAAAAATATTTAATACACAATGCGATTTTAATACAGAATGTGATTTTTAGAATCTACCAGAGTAATTTTAAAGAGAGGGTAAAAGCAGTTGTGTTTTATGTTTTAATTTTGAACTTCAAGGCTAAAAATCCTTAATATATCCATAATTTTAAATTTATTTATTTTTATTAAATTGATTGACAAATAATAATATCAATAATGACTTTTATTCATAAAGTAAGAAGGTGACTAATTACCTAAGAGTACCTTAAAGGGCTGCCTATATTTATAAAATTTAATTGCGCATTCACAGACACCGGATAAACTCGATCTACCGATCCAGAGATATATTTAGACGAGTTTGTGACTCATCACAAAGACCAATTGTTCGCTTTGCAACACATCTTCCCAGTCTCAGTTGAATCTCAACATGCCAAGCGAATGGGGTAAGGTAACTGTCGGCTGTCTACTGTCGGCTGTCGGCTGTCGGACTGTCTAAATTCAGGTAGTAATCCTTCCTGCCCTGCCTTTTCTCTCCCCAGTTTTCCTAATTCTCTGCCTGGCTCCAATGGCCTCCGGGGGCACTACGGCGCCATCGCTCGGCGCCAGTCCGATCGTCTTCGCCCGGAATCTGTTCCGGGCCATCAACGAGGATGCCCCACCGATGAACCTCATGGTCTCGCCGGCAGCGGCCCGTAGTGCCATGACCCTGGTCTTCATGGGAGCCGGCGGAAAGAGTGCGGAGGAGCTGCGCTCCAAGCTGATCCTGGGAGCAGCCAAGAAGCCAGAGATCGCCAGACAGCATGCGGAGTCCTGGAGCCGGGAGTGCTCCTGTGCGGAGAAGGGAGTGGCCCTGCAGCTGGTCACCCGATTGTTTGTCGATGAGGAGGTGAATGTGCGGCCGGACTTCAATCCGCAGGCGGAGGAGTTCTTCAATGCCTCGGCGAACCCCCTGAACTACACGGATGCCGAGGCCTCGACGAAGATGGTGAATAAGTGGCTGGAGAAGCAGACATTTTACACTGTGCGGAACTTCCTCACACCGGAGGTCTTCAATCCCGAGTCGAGTGTGATTCTGGTCAACTCGCTATTCTTCCGGGCAAAGTGGAGCAGGGGGTTCCCCCTGGATGCCACCGCACTGGGCGACTTCTGGATTAATCCAGACCAGCGCATGCAGGTAAACATGATGCGGCAGATCGGTCAGTATCGCTACGGCGAGTCCAAGAAGCTCAAGTCCCAGATCCTGCAGCTGCCCTTCCAGAAGTCCAACATGACCATGCTGATTATCCTGCCCAAGGCCATCGATGGACTGAGCGAATTGGAGGAGAAACTGAAGGAGTTCGACCTGAACGAGGTGGCTGCCAGGACACACCTTGAAGAGGTTAACGTGACGCTGCCAAAGTTTCGCATTGAGTGTGATATCGATCTTAAGGTGACCCTGCAAAAGGTAGGGTATACATTATATGGGCTTACTCATTTATATAATCAAATTTATACACAGCTGGGAATCAACAAGGTCTTTGAGTCAGGCCAGGCGGATTTGAGTGGCATTTTTGGCAAGAACTCACCCCAAAGGATATCAGAGGCCAGGCACAAACTGTTTCTGCTGGTCAACGAGGCTGGCTGTGAGACGGCTCCTGAGACTAGTAAGAACTTGATAGAACTACATGAAAGATAACGAAATATGTATCCCTTTTCCTTAGAAACCAAATCTAAAAAGGTCAAGAGGAATCCCGATCGCAAATCCTTCAAGGTAGACCGTCCCTTCGTCTTCGCCATCCGAAACCAGAAGAACGTCTACTTCGTAGGTCACTTCATTAAGCCCTAATTGTGGAAGGGAATCGCATATATATAGATATATATAGTACATCTCAGGCAATCGCTGCAAAATGGCAATATCCCCATGAACATCAAATTATTGCCAAACAAATGTACACAATGCACACCAAGCACAAAGGGCATCTGGCCGGGGCAAGGGCTTTCGGGGTGCCAAACAAATGGCGAAATGGCAAAATGGCTGCCGGACAGATCATTGCGAAAATTCGCAGATAGGCGAAGGAGGAAACGGAAGGCGGAGAAAGGGAAAAAGGCAACAAGGAAGCGGCGGCTGGCCAAAACCAAATGAAAAGTAACGGTAGCCATGGAGTGAGCCTAGGAAGCCGGAGGTTTAAGTACCCTTTCTGTCAAAATTTTAGGTGCCTTGAAAGCATTTTAAGTGTTTAGTTTTTAAAGTTTTCTTTGAGAAAATAACTATTACTAGAAGATATTCTACTTATTACAAAGCTTTAAAATAAATAATAAAGCTGCTTGCTTGGATGTTATAAAACGAATTAAATTTTTACTTTGGTCTAAAGAACTTTCAGCTGAAAGAGCAAGTAGCCACAAACAGATGGACAGCAGGAGTAAGTGAACCTCTCTCCAGAGAGAGTAGGTAAAAAGCGGCAGTAAACGAGCAACGCCGGGATTCCTTGGCCCAGCCCAGGGAAGCCAACTTGTTAGCCAATTTTAAATACAACTGCTGCCACTGACAGTAATCAAGATTGCACGGCAATGGCGGCGCGGCTACAACAATGCCAAATGCCATTCCGGCCAGCAAGGGCCAACAATTGAAAAATAAGTAATTTCTCAACTGTAGTGAAGTTCAGAATCGCAGAATCGCAGGGTGGCAGAGCAGGCAATGGGAGCTGGCCAAGGAGCAGGAGCAGCAAGAACAGCAGCTGAGACAAGCAAAGTCCGAGCAGGAATAGGAATCGGAATCGGAGTCCCTCGTCCGGTTGGAAAACTTTGCCCGTCCAATTCATCGATGATTGTCGTGCCACGCGATTCTGTCCCCGACACCGCCGTCTGCCATTGATGGCCATCCAGCTCCGTCTCCATCTCCAGCTGCAGTGGCCGGTGTGCCGAATGTTTATCTTTCTGCCGAGTTCTCCCCTTAGGAACTGCTCTTCCGTCATCGCAGCGGAAGTGCAGCTGCACAAACTTTGGCCAAACCCGAGGGAATCTCTGGCCGTGGAACCCCGCTCTCTTGAAGCCAGCCTGCTGTTGCTTGTGTCAAATGCTAATGCGAAATGTCACGGTAATCAAATTACCGAAACGGTTGTACCAATAAAATGAATTCGATTTGCAGCGGGGCCCATGAATAATTACACTTAAATATGGAATTTCATATACCGCCTGCCACTACGAGTGCGATCCAATTAATTTAATTGCTTTGCATGCGGCCGAGTTTGATCCACTCGAAATGGGAATATCTAATGGCAGCAATCGACAAAAAACTGACCTCTCTCATTGCGTGCATAATGAATTCGAATAGGAATAATATTACTGCAATTGCAACAGGCCAAATTATGGGCCAGGATCGATTCTGGGAAATGTAATTTAAAAGCAATCAAACGCATCCACATGCAAGAACGAGCGGAAAATGCCGGCGGTCAACGAAACGCATTAAGCATTAAGTCTTTGTTGGTCTTTGAGGGGGGTAAGTTTGCAGGGGGTAGCTTATTAGGGGTTGCCTTGTCATCCCAAAACACACACACAGGGGTGCCTTGGGTGAGGGCAATTGCCCCACAAAGGACCAAGCTAGCAATTTGATAGCTCCAATAAGGGAGTAAACGGAGAGGCTGCAATCAATCTATAAGTTGTTATCCAAAGACTAAATTGTGCAGATGCTTAAGAAGCCATCTCTAGAAGCCTTTAGGTATTGAGTTGGTAAATAGTATTAGTCATAGTTTAGCTAAAATAAGGTTGATCTTGTGACAGATGCATGGCTTGAACTCTGTGAATTTCTACCATCCCAGATAATTGCTCGACAACTGATACTCCTCAGGGATCTTCCTATCCGGAAGTAACCTCTTTTATCTATCAGATGTGGCCGAGGTAATCAACTAACTGCTAAGGCAGCCTCGTCACCCCCTCTCTGGACTGCAGAGCACATCCCTTGGGGCCAAACTAACTTATTTATGGGTATCCTTGACTTTGACTTACGTGCCTGCCATCCGAATGAAGTTTCGCTCCCTGCGAATTATATGCATATGAGTTGTGTGTCCTGTGCCCGGGCATTGCCACTCCGCAGGCTCCGAGCCAGTGTCTATCGCCACATGCTGCAGGAAATTACATTTCAATTTTAAAACGACTCTCATTGCCAGCTTCCGTTACAGTTGCTCACCTCCATTTGCCCATCGCAGCGCCATCTCCATCTGCACAGCCATCGCCATCGCCGGCTCTATCGCCATCGTCATCGCGGCAGGTGGCCGTGCGGCAGGTGTGGCATTTGAGGCAGGTGTGCAGCAGGTGTGGGGTCGGGGGCTGCCCAGGTGAGTGAGCGGCAGCACACAAAATGGCCTGCCATGAGCGGCACTTATCGCTCGACTGCAGCTTAAGCGCCGGTTAATCCATCACAAAAGTGCATGCAGTCCCTGCGCTCCCCTCCTGTCCAACAATTTCCATGTGCTGCAAGGCGTGCAAAGTGCTGCCGTTGCTGATAATAAGCCGTCATCCAGGCAAAACTCCTGATGAGCTCAAACTGGAGCTGAAACTGACGCCTGCAGTGAGAGAAACCAAGGGAGGTGGTCAGTTGTTACTTTGTAAGTGGAATTGGAGGGTATAATCAAGGTATTGCCTATAAATAATTGATTTGATAATGAAACTACTAGAAAGTATCTTCAATTTTCTTTTTAAATTATCATAAATTAGGATTTGTAACCATTACATGTTTATTACTAGCATTATTGCATTGAAAGTGTTTTAAGTCCTTATAATCTTTAAAGAACCTTTAATTCTCGAAGACAATTCCATTAAGAAAATGTAATTAATACCCCATAACAAAAAGTTATCTTTACTGTTCAGTTTAATTTGAAATTTTAAATCAATTCCCCCAATTTCTCTGCGTGCACAGCTTCCCTGTTGGACACGGCACACGGCGCAAGGCTTTTCATTGTGGTTACGCATACGCCGCGTTGCTCCTTTGGCAGGCATGCGTGCCATAAACAGCGGACGGAAAGGTTGGGAGGGATACGGAAACGGCGGAACCCACGGAGTCCGGAATATCCATTCCACTTGCAGCGAATTGCAAGTCAACAGCCAAGTGTCTTAAGTATGCAAAAAGAAATCCGTGAGCGCGGCGCTGAACTCTTAACTCAAGTCTGGACAGGTGATTTAAAAGCCATTTGTCAGCCGGGAGAGGAGCAGGAGGAGTCGCTGCTAGACTTTCACTGCGGGGTCTGGGTGATTGGCTTGGGTCAGTGAAATTATTCAAATTATCCCGTAGAAGATTTGCGCTGTCAGGATCCGGCTGTGGACAACTGTTCGGGGGGCAGGCTGCAATCAAAGGGCCTTAGTGGCATTCTTTTATCGCCCATCCGCATCCGCGTTCGCGTCTGCTCCCCACGCAATCCTCCAGTTGACAGCCAACAGCCAGGAACCAGGAGCCAGGAGCCGGGAGCCCTGAGCCTGAGCCCCATTTGTTGTTGCCGATGGCAACCGACTGGATATCCCATCTATTATAAGTGCTTACCACTCGCCGTCGAGCATTGACATTTGGCTAATGGCAAAAATGTCACCGAAATGCAGACACAGACACGGACGCAGACGGGCAAATAAACAGCTTGCCAAAGAGAGGGGCGTGGTTGGGCTTGGCGGAGGGAGGGCGTGGTGCGGAAATCGCAAAGTAACAATGGAAAACAAAGGCGAAGTGGGGAAAATCATAATTCCACAACCTTGACCCATCAGGTTTTTCAATCAGCTTACCTACAATTTCGTTTTCCAGGCCATCAATCATGTTTTTCGCATCAATTAAGGGGGGTTATCCTTATCAAGGAATACATTAAATACTCGAAATATGATGAAGAAATCAGTTCGGGGGGATAATTTAAAACTAATTTCAAGTCGTAACTATAATTTAAAAACACCTCTTCTGGCTTAGTCTTAAAGGTGAATACTAAACATTTAGTTTAACTTATTCATTCCTTCTTCAATAAAGTTTTCCTCAGTGCACTTTAAAATAAAATGTGATTCGAAATGCAAGGACCTCAGTCTATTTATCAAATCTTATCCCAGTTGGCGGAGGCAACATTTCTTATCCACAGCCCCGCACTCATATTTCATTTAGCAGCGGAAAGTGAGTGTGAGTGTGAGTCTGTGGTTGTGAGTGGAGCAAATCAAAGGCAATCATAAATCAAATTATTTGATTCATTGATTACATAACACATGCAATCCTGTGCGTCAGTGTGTGTATGTGGCAGCTGTCTTAACGCGCCTATTTAATCAACCCAAACCCACGGCCCATATAGCCCATATTTCCCATATTTCCCAGATCCAGATCCCCCATGACCCATATGAGCCATTCGAGGACCCCACAGAGCCAGAGGAGCCCGACTATTGATTAATAACAATGCCCAGCATGGAACCATGAAAGAAAATTGCCTGCCCGGATTTGCTAATGGGAAAGGACCCCTCCTCCTCCTTCCTTAGCTTCCTCGGCTACCGATGATTGCCTTGCCCGGCCCTCCAACTTAAAGCTGTTACAAAAATATGGCAACAATTAAAATTGCTTTGGCCCCATTGTCTGAGCACACACAAAAGCAATTAACTGTCCGATTTGATAACAATGACAAATATAAATATACATGTGTGCAGGGAAAGAAAAAAGGTTCAAGGATAATATGAGCCATGAAAAGTTTGAGAAATAAGAATAAATAATAATAGAGAGTATGTTAGTTTTAAATACATTAAATATGTAAAAGCTTTATTTGTAGAATCTTATAATAAATTTGATTTAAATATTGTATATATTTCCTTGTTTATATAATACGAATCTTTAAAAAAAACTGCTTACAAAAAATTAATAAATAAAAGATATTATTAGTATTGCCTGAAAGACAAGTATATAATTTAACTCCATAAATAGACGACCTTTATATTTAATAGACAGTTCCACGGACTCCAACTACTTCAAAACTAATTCCAATGACTGCCATTTCGGTGCATAATTTAATTTTGAATATAAATCACTTGTTTCGTTCAGTGTCCTTGTGCATGGGCCGTAATTGAAAAGGACTCGATGCAGCCACAGTCTGGTAAATGACTAAAAAACATACAAAATATACAAAATACGAAGGGCGAGTGACAAGGGACGATGGAGCGGGACTGAGGTGGCATGTCCGGGTCGCAAATGTTATGACAAGTGATGTCGCCCCTTGTTTGCTTTGCCAGCATTCTGGCAAATTCTCGAAATTGTTTTTTCATTACACAGACGACTCACCCTGACGCCGAGGCGAGGAAAAATCGAGGGACGAGGCCGGGGGATGACTGCAGTTTGCTGCACTCTTGCCGCACGAAGACAATAACTCATTAACATAACATTGGCAAGTCGCTCGCCGGCTTTCAAGTTGCAAGTTGCACAGTTGCACAGTTGCCAGCTGCAACACATGCGCCAACATTTCACGCTGTCAATCAGCGAGCAAGTTTCGGCGACAACAGAACACAAAACATTTTGACATTTGCCAAATGTCAGCGGGGCCGGATGATGAATGCGCCCCAGATCCAGGATTTCCAGGATTTTCCACGCTTCCTCATTTCCCTCATCGCGAGAGCTGTCCCAGGAAAACGCACCTTTTTGCATTTGGCAATTTAACAGACGAAACTCTGAAACAACAGACAAATGACCACAGAATGTATTTTATTTCCTAATACACTACAAGGAGAGCTGGGAGTCTTACCTAGTCAAGTTCTTTTGTTATACTTATTATGAAATTTTACATTTAAAAAATATTTTAAAAGAAGAAATCAGGAAGTGAGAAGGGATTCGAAGGACATGTTCAGTAACATAAAAGCTCTTTTAAGATCATACATAAATATATTTAAAAGGTAACAAACCCTGCTCCATTTCATAAATTATCCTACTTAACTTAATTTTTCTTGTTCCTCTTAAAGTAATATATTTTCTAGAGTATTCCTGTAGCCATCCCGGCATAACCATTATATTTCCCTTCGCTTTTTGTTTTATGTCTCTAAGCACTCGCGGCGAAGATGAACGACAACAAAAAACAATGACCAAGAATAATTGCATGAAATAAAAAGCGGATTTGCATTTTAGATTCCCAGCGTCCGGCGCTCGTCCACCTTTGCAATACTGTTGATTTTTGTGTTGTCATTAGAGCGGGAGATAGTCCTGGAGTAGCAACGGGGCGGCAAGGACCTGGCCAGCAAAATATCTCAGCTCGTCCGCTGACAGTCGAGCTGGGGGACCGAAAGTGGAAACTGCTTGGTCTCCCCGATAAGGAGTGCAGCCAGACTGGGGGGAAGCCCAGGGCCAGGCGGTGGAAAGCCACTCTGAGTAAATGTCACACACAAAACTAATACTCAGGACCATTTTTTATGACAGCCTGTGTCCGGCCCCAGCCACTTTTTTGAGGGGGGGGAACGAAGGAGAGCTGCACAGAGAAAAAAATGTTTTTAAAGAGGTTTTTGTATATCTGGAGTGTAAAATACATTTAATATTAAAACTAAGATCGGAGAAGAGGAGAAATATAGGAAATTATAGATGATAAGGGTGTTTAAGTGTAAAGGTAAATTCATCAAGTTTTATATTAAATTTTATACTTAATCCAATAATATTTTTGTACTATTTAGATACCTGTTTTAAAAGTAAGTTTAGTTTACTTTATTTATTTTTAACAATATCAGACTTCTTAGCATTTATGCTTAGTGCCTGATTTAAAGTTCTTGTTGTAGCCATTCCATTTTTGTCATTTTGTGTCCTGTGCCCACGGCTCAGCTTTCGAGTCCTCGGTGTTTAGTTACATGTTTGTCTTTGGAGACGTCGTCGGTGGCTGAGGGGCTCCGTTGATGAAGTGCCGGCCAGCTTTAAAGTGGGCCATATATTTTTATGATTCCCTCCCACCCCTCCACGGATTTTGATGAGATTTGCCTGGGCCAACTTTTGCGGTTTCTTTGTTTTTTATTTACGCTCATTTCACATAATGCGGGAAGTTTGATGTGTTGTGATTTGCTTTTGATTGTTGGCATATTTCGGGCGGGGAGTGGGGAGCGGGACCCGTCCTTGGCAATTAGTTGGAGAAGAAAGCGCGGAAGCCGAAGGAAATGCGAAAAGTGAGTGTGAATATTTTAGCTAAATTTTGCAGAACGAAACCGCAGCGCAAATAAATGCGAAAAATCCCACCCACCGTCCGGGCCCTGTATGGGACAATGTAACATGCAAATTTTGTGGCGAAGGACTGCAAAAAAGCGGTTGCAAGGAGCACCAGCACCACCAGCAACTATTTGCGCAAACAGAACAAGCGAACGAACAGCTTGTCTAATTGTAATCCGAGTTGTAAGTCGTTTAAAACAGACAACGGACGATGTCAGTAGGGGGGAGACGGCTCCGGGGCTGGGCCAGGAGCCGGAGCCGGAGCCAGAGCCAGAGCCAGCGCCGGAGCCGGAGCTGGACGAGCGCTGGAGTACTCGAATTAATTACCCTCGGAAGTTGCTTGGTTAACAACGCGCAGCGAAATGGAACGGCACACGGAAATGCCCAGAGCAGAGGGAACTGAGAGCAGAGGACACTGGCCAAAATGATCACCTTCATAGGTCATTAAATCATGGACACCCTTGACATTAATCTACGAACCAGCAGAGCTTAATTAAATTATTTCAAAATAAAGTTCTGATGTATTAAACAATTAAAAGCACTTGAATTCTTAAAAAAAGTTGCAGGTTTTTGAATCAAGTAGTCCTTGTGTCAATTAAAATTAAAACTTAATTTCACTAGTTATTAATATAATGTTGTCTTATAGACTTATAAATCAGCTTTATTCAAATGTAAAGGTTTTCCGAATAAGATGCTATTTAGAAAGAGTACTTGAAAATATAAAACGACAGAAAGTATTAACATATCTAGACTGCATAGATATATCACAAGCAAAATCAATCGATACTTTAACGTTACGATATCTGTGCGATAAATCAATACTCTGTATGATATATTCCATCAACATATTCTGAACACTAGACAAATAAATTGAAAAATAAATTAGGGATATTTTCGATTTATCTACTACTACTAAGACTACTTTTAAGTCGATTTATAAAACTTCGACGTATAAAAAATCACGATGTTTTCGATATATCATAAAATGCTTGATATTTTTAGAAACTTTCTATTGTATTTTACTATTTCGATATGCGTACATGTCAGGCCCCAATTACAGCTTTCCCTTAGGTTTCCTTGAATCTAATTATTGCCAAACTCTAGCTGCAAACTATTTAAGCTCTTCTACAAATTGAAGAATATATATGTTCACTTTTTCTCCCAGTGCATCAGCCAAATCGGACGCTTCGCTGTGTGGACTCTGCGTTCGGGAATGTCATCATCAACGCTCAAGTTCGCGTGCACAATGTGGCAGTGGCGACGGCGATGGCAATGGCACTGGCGCTGGATATCTCTGGGCCTGGTCCTTATACTGGTTCTGGTTCTGTTTCTGGCCAGGACTTGTGGCCGCAATGCAATGAAATTGCGACCACACCACGCCCCCGGCCGCCTCGCCTTCGTGCAAATGAATGCAGCGGAAATGAAATGAATTCGTTAGAGCCGCAAAAACGCAGCCAACGAGCTGCAATGAGAGCTGTGAACATTTCACAAACGGTTTGCAATTAATGAGTGCGAGCGTCCCGAAAAAACGACGAACAAGTGAGAAATCTATAAAGCTATGCGTCAAGTGGGTCGGTGGGTTGGTGGGTCGGTGGGCGTGGCTGTCAGCGGGGCCTTTTGAGCTGTCAGAAACAGCAGCAGAAACAGAAAGAGAAACATCAATCGGCCAAGTTATCACTTTGACATCGGACAAGTGTTGTGGCATGTGAAGCCCCGGGATTGTCTATGCCAGGAATACATACTATATACACGGAATAGCAGAGTATCCTGCCAGAGAAAGCTCTGGCTCTCTTTGAACAGAGCTTAACATAATGAGCTCAAATTAAAATCTTGTTAAAAGTGCAAAAGGCGCAGACACCGAAGACAAAAAAATATATAGAGGAGGAAGTGGAGGGAAAAAATTTATAGAAATTATTCACGACATTTGCACGGGGCTGAGACACTGGAACCAAGACCGAGACGGGAACTGGGACTGGAACTGGGACTGGGACTCAGACTCTCCACCCGCCTGCCTGCACTTGACTTTCAGTTAATCCCGGCAAGCTACTTAAAAGTCATTGCAGCAACAAAAGCAGCAACAGGACGCGCTCAAAGTGGAGAAGTGAAGATGCAGCTGCAAAGGAAAACTTAATTAGAAAATTATGCGCGCAACTCGAAAGAGCAGCATTAGAGATGCGGACGAGCGACACTAAGCCCCGCCCTCCTGCCACGCCCCGACTCCCAAGGACTCCCGCTGCCACTGATTTGCATATTAAATGTCGAGAAGTGATTTTCTAATGAATCAAAAACCATCAAATTCGGCGGCTGGCAGCCGCGCCTCGTATCTCCTGCAGTTTTAATGATGGCTTCGCATTAATGGCTGTCAAAATTGTTGCTCCTTACCCTGCACTTAGACTCGAGATGCTGCAAAACTTGGCCGGGATCTACTTATGGAACTTGTGTTGGCTTAAGTCTGCAGTCGTCCCTGTGTGCGAGTACATATCTGCCGGCATCTACCACGTTTTTTCCGGCTTTGTCAAAGCCAACGCCAAGCGGATGGGGCAGATAAGCATACATAAGTACAGTGTGTCTCGAAAAGGTATGAATATGCTGAGGAATATTTGAGGATACAGGTACTCCTTGGTCTTGCCTGATTATTTTTTAAGTTGGGTAACATTCAGAGCATCTAGCTAAGCTTGAATTATGCATAAATATATATATTTGCTCTCTGTTTGAGATTTTTAAATTAGCTTAAAAATTGTACTTTACTTTGACACTAGCTTGAGATTATTTCATAGAATTAAAGCTACGAATTCATACCTTGTGATCAAGAAAAACCATCTAATTGAAATAATATTATAGTAGTGCTTAGAATACCTCCTTTATATCCAGCACAAGCATTTCCAACCGACTTACACTTTCCAATCCCGACTGTTTCTGCGGATACACTTATGTGTATTATGTGATTTTGGCAGGACAAACTTTTCTAGCAGTTGCTGGGGCTCCGGGAAGCGATAATTTCACACACGACAACAACGAATCATAATTTTCTCGCATTGATGTTGATTAAGTTGTGCTTAAAGTTTGCCATCAAGCGACCCTCGTTACCGCTACCGTCCTCACCTCAAAGACACTTTGCGCATCAGGCTGCCTGACATTCTCACGTGCCAGAAGAGGTGGCGAAAAGTTTTCACCCCACGCGACGGATGCGGATTTTCCAGCAGAGCGAGCCAGGAGAACCAGGAGACAGTCGCATCAGAAGCCAATAAGGGCAGACATTAAAATTCATTTAATGGTCAATGCACTCGCACGACTGCGGGAAATCGGAGTTGGTTGCATCATCGCCATCGTCGGGATCAAAACCAGACGAGCAGCTGACTAAGTTTTAATTGAACTTTAGTGAGTTCCCAAGCCCCAACTTCGCAACAGCGGCAAAGCCACAAAAGCAATGAACAACGTCAGAGACGAGGACAACGCCGAGGACAGAGACTGGGGCGGGCACGGGCGAGGGCGACAGGAAGCGGAATAGATGGAGACCGCGCGGGGCGCTAAAAAATGGAAATGTAAAAGGGATACAGCAGGTAACCGGCAATATTACTTTAATGGAATAATTAAGCATGTTTGCCCAGCACAATGGCCAAGTTTGTTTTCTTAGTCTTTGTGCCAGGGCCATTGTTCAAGGCAGCCGAGAAGGAGCCAGAGCCAAAGGAGGAGCCTTAGCCAATGAGCAAGAAAGAGGAGCTGCCAGAGGCCTGCAGCAAATTCAGCTCCTTGAAGGTCCTGAATATCCTGCTTAAACGTATTCAATATGCAAGCCGCAGCGCAAACGCAATCGTAGTCGGCGGCAGATTCCCTGGCCATAATCATATTGAATGACAAATAATTGAGGTTAGTTTAGCCATTGACCTGTGGGATCTGCGCTTTGGCCAGGACGACCAGCGAGGAGCGAGAGTGGGACAGGGGAGCTCTGAAAGAGTGAGAACTACTCGGCGATGTCAAACACGTTTCAGGGCTCATGAGCAGGCCAAGTGTTGATGGGCGGTCCAGTGGGTGGAACCACCGCAAACCACACGTGCTGACGCTGATGCTACGGGTGCACTCAGAGAAAAATTCCTAAGATTTAATTAAAAAAGACATTTTGAGAAGTGTTTAGACCATTGGACACCCAATATTCCTCTTCTCCGTGTTCTAACCTTCGATCTTTGGCACTGGGTTCCAGCTGCTCTACAAAGAAGATTGGTCCTTCGAGCCGGATTGATTAGATTGTTTTCATATCAATACATCTAAATTGTGCCTCTTTTGAAAAGCTTTTTATTAAGGCAGGGGTAATCTTGATTTCCAATTTTGTTTTTACTTAATATAATTTTTAAAAGCCATGGGTCTTAGTAACTTAAAACCAATTAATCAAATCAAATACACATTTCCCATACATTTCCCTGATTTTATCTGCTTAAAATTGATCTTAGCTTAAAGTTCTCATTATAGTAATAAATTTTACCCGTTTTTCTTTCAGTGCACTTGCCCCACCGCAGCTGTTCGCTCTCTCCTTCAACTCCCAGTGCCGCTGATCCAATACAAAGGCGAACAATTTTCTAAAGAAAAACTTTTTGTAACGGAAAAAGCAAAAGTTTTGCCTTCGACACCGCAACGAGGATTGTGTTTAGCAGGCCATACAAAAGTGTGAAGCAGACAGCTAGCCACCTAGAGAGAGAGAGAGACGGGGATGTGGCACAGAAAGAGACAGGAGAGGGTGGCGAGTGCATCGCACTTCCTGCTCCTGCCGACTGCTAATCCATAGTCATAGTCACACTTGGCTAGTGATAGTTTTAGGCGTACGTGTGGAACGTTTCAATTTAGTCCGAGGAGTCGCGTGCGCAGCAAAAATTGAATTTATTATCATTCGAATTGATTGTAAGGAGCAGCATCAGCACTGGGTCCTTGCCACTTGCCACAAAGCAGGTCTAATAAGTGTGCGAGCTGCTGCGGTCACAAAGTGTCAAATTTACAACTGACTTTGATTTACTCGCCTGATGAAGAAGTGTCTTTGATTTAGCTGTGGGTCCTTGTAGTTTCTAAAAAGGGTGAATGGAATTTTAAAACTTTCTTTAACAAGGTATCATAATTTGCAGTTGAAAGAACATGGTCAGATTTTGTTAAATAAATTTAATATATATTTTGAAACAATTTGTTTCTAGCTTTTCTACTTTTTTCTGACTTTAAATCTTTTTAAAAGTAGCCTAAAAGTATATACTGATATTTGTTATTCCAACAACCAAGTGAAGCCTGCTTTTAGACACCGTTTTCACAATTTCTTTTATAATTTTTTAATTTCAAATCACCTATTTCTTTACATAAGAAATTAAGAGATAACGAATCTGCTGACCCCAGTTCGATTTGTTTAAAACAATTTCATTTCTGCTGCTGGACTCTCCCCCTGACCTTTCTCTCTCTTTCGACTTTCGCTGATTACACTGGAAAAAGTCAGGGTGGTGGCAGGGCGGCTTCCGCTCGGAAGTTCTGCGCGTGTGTGTGCACGTTGGGAGCCTGGCCAAAGTCGTTAAAGCTTCATTTCCGGCGCAGTCATGCATGTAACCGAGCATTGACCGCCGGCCAGAACTGGATGCTAGACGGAAAATCGCAACTGATGAGCAGCCATTGTCTTTTCGCCAATACCTCTGCTCTCTGTCCCCGAATTCTCGCTCTTAAAGTGCATAAATTATGCAATTTAAATTAATTAAAAGACTCGTCAATCCGACACGTGCGCATTAGCAGCTTCTGGGATGGCAGCAATTTTCACGCGCCAACTTGCGGGAAAATGCCAGCCGGAAAATGAGAGCCGGCGAAAGCCCCAGAGAGGCAGGGAGAGCGAGAGCAGGAGCCGGCGAGTGTGATTACTGCAAACACTTTCATTAAAATTATTACGGCAGAAAATGCTTTTTGCTGTTTGCAATTGTTGCCACTCGTCTCGCGCTGAACCTGAAGTTGCACCCATAGCCAGGACCCTAGCCCCTGGCCCCTCGCAGCCAGCATTTACATGCGGGGCACTGCCACTGCGTTGTTCCCTGCATTGTTGCTGTTTGTTGTTACAGCCAGCCAAAGGCACCAAACTGAATATCCATTGGTGCACTGAGGGGAAATTTATATACTTTACATGTAGATATATGAATTTTCATGTTTTCAACTGAAAAGCATGGCTCAAAAGGCTTGAATCTGTTTGATAATCATTCACACTCTTGTGAATAAATTTAAAAGCAAATACAATCTTAAATCTTGATCTTACAAATCTCACCTTAAGATCTAGAATCTTTTTATTTTAAAATATATCTATATTAAATTGTACAAATGTTCTAATTATTATTAAGATTAAATATCAATACAAATTAAGATAAAGTATCTATACAATAAACAATTAATTAAGATTAATGTCTAATATTGAATGACTTCCTGGACATCACAAATTTTAAGTCCAGCTAAACTAATATTAACCCCTGTTTTCATCCCTTTTTCTCCCAGTGCACCTGCCTCTGGAGTTTCAATGGGTTCAAAGAGAGCGGGTTGAGTGTGGGCCAAAAGGGGAAAATGTGTGTATGTGTGTGGCTGAGGTGTTTGTCTGCGGTGCTGCGTGTGCTGATTGCTTGGCTGCTGCCAATGCCAACGGCGGTTGGCAGAAGGGGGAGGGAGGCAGCGGGACGGGGCTCGCAGAGAGGGAGCGAGAGGGGCGCTACATGAAAATGCAATGTGCTCGAAATGAAAACATTAAAAATTTAATTGCGATAATACAAGCGCATAAAATGTTAATGGAGTGTATGTAATCTGACACAGCAGACGACGAGGACGACGACGAGGACGACGACGAGGAGGACTCCGGAGAACTCCAAGGGCTCCGAGGACGGCGAGGCGAGGACTCGCCGCGTAGCGAGGCGGAACGCAATGAAATAGCCAAAAGGAAGCAGCTGTAATGAAGGATAAAAGAAATTAAAATGCTTTGTATGTTTGCCTGCTTGTTGGCAACAAGGATCCCAGCTCCGCTCCCGTGGAAGCTCCGTCAGTGGCTGCCAGTCGGACTGTCAGTTCGGTTTGGTCTTAGCCCCGGCTGGACGTTGGACTCTGGATCCTGGAACCCAGATCCTGGCCGCTGCTGGGTGATGGCCTGCTTTCAGCGCCAAAAACCAACGAAATGCCAGCTATGCGCATTAAAGCCACTCGCCAGGATTGGTAGCCCGGCATAAAGGGGGCGAAAGCTCCTCGCGGAGGTGGCCCAAGATGCCTGAATAAAGAAATACAAATGCAGTCAAAGGAGAAACGTTAAAAACAAGCTGAACACAAAAAATTGTGAGCCCTTTGGGAGCGGAGAATCGTCTGGAGGACACCCTGGAAAAGTGAAGAAAAAGTTTTAGCTCACTTATCTCGAGACAAGACTCTATTGTGGTGGAGAGTCTTAGGTTTTTGTTTATATAGTTTTGCCACAAAAACTTGTTATAATATTCCGAAAAAAAACCACTTTATTGTTTCCTAAATAATTGAAAATATATATACCCGTTCAGAAAGCCTTCCCTGGGTGTCTCGACAAGTTGAAGCATTGCAAATTCAACTCGACAGCGCAGTCGAAGGTGCTTCGTCGTTTCTTGTATTGGCAAAACAAAAACAGGAAGTGCTCTGCGTTGCGCTTAAGTACTTCCGCCGGCTCATTGTTGCCATACACCTGCACACCCGTACACCTGCACACCCGTACACCTGCACACCAGTACAGTGCCAGACTCCGCAGAGAGTGCAAATAGTTCTCGCATTCGCCATAATTGCCGCGAGCTGTTTTCCCTCCACCTGTCGAACAGCGAGCAGCGGCAACAATCAGAAAGTTATAAAGCACACACACTCAGCCAGTTTCGGGGTATTCCTGGATCCAGGATATATATTATTTTGCATATCGAACGCTGAAGGAGAAGGCTTTTGGCCTGCGGCTAGGTAAACAAATTGCAGGCAGAGAGCTGCAGTCTTTTGGCATTCTATAATCAGTAATGCCCGAAACAGATTCCAAAATGGAGGGAGATGAGTGCACTGAAAGATATTGAATACACCTCTATTTTTAGAGGAACTTATTGCCCATACATTTCCCTTTAAATCACATCTAAGCATTGAGGGCTTACTGAGCCCCAGTAATCCCCCAGAGATTATAATTAATTCCCGAATTAAATCGGAAATGTAATAATATTGAGTTTAGCCACCCGTTTTTCTTTCAGTTTACAGCCAAACTCCGTGGCAACTTCATTTTAGCCATATGCCAGGGCCACCTTTTTAAAATGCAAAACAAAACTTTCGGTTAACAATACTAATCCGGCAATTTATGCAAGGGATTTCGACAGCTGGACCACAGCTGCTTAAACAAACTTAGTGGCTTGGGGCAAACTACAAGCGCACACCCACTGCCACACACACACACCCGGGGGGAGGCGGAGATAGAGGTACGGAATGCGACAAATACAAAGCGCCGGACCCGGTCGGTCGGTCGGTCGGTCGGCTATCATAAATAAGTGGCCGGGCCGGGGGAAAAGCCGTGGCCAGCGAGGACGTGGCCTGCTGAAAGATGCCCCAAATTATGCCAGCAGCAGGAGCAGCTAACAGAAATACGCAGGACGACAGAAAAAACCTAAAAAAAAATAGGGGAAAAAGAAGAAAGCCGAAAACAAAGCACCAAAATTATATGAGGCGCTTACGGAACTTTGCATCGCCCATTTTCCCCGCCCCAGTCCCTGTCCCCATCCCCATCCCTCTCCCTGTCCCACCGGAAAGTCTGGCCGTGATGCATGGCGTATACGCAACTTTTGATGCCGCTCAATGTAAATTTCTCTCGTTAGCCAACGCCAACGCCCCCACCAAAGCGGCCCTCGGAAAAACAATTCATTATAGAATTAGAAAGTAATTCGAACGGAAATTTTACTTGTGGACCGTTGCACAGCAAAGTTGCCACATCGACGGCACCCAGGGTGCCGAATGCTGCTGTGAGTCCTGGCGAAAAGGAATCGTTATCTGTGCGGCCGGGAGGAGGAGGGAGGGTGCGCGCACCTCAACATAAAATTTAAGGCGATTAAAATGTCAAACACGACAAAGCGTGCGGTATTAAAAATGCCAACAACGTGGCAACAGCCAGCGAGGAGGGGCTCAGAGCGGGGCTGGCGGGGCCTGGCACCCATGATACCCTGGCATAATACCCAGCAAAAGCGAATATTCGGGACTAAGTGGATGAAGTTGAGGTAAAGCCTTTAATTGAAAGCGTGTTTGAAGGGAATATATGTCACAGGAATTCTATTTCTTGTTTTATTTAAGGTTTGAGGAAATATAGTAAAGAGATTATTTATCGTGTTTGGGTTAGTATTAATACATTAAATAATCTATATATATAAATTAAAGTATTAGATATATTTGAACAAAAATTAGTAGTAAGATAACTGATAGGTTTATTTACTATAAATAAGAAGAACTAAGTAGTAGTAAATACTAAAGTAGTACTTAAGCTAAATGAGGTTCTGAAAGTAGTTTATAATTAAGATAGAGATATATGTCTATATTTCTATAATCTAAACCTTAATTAAATTAAATTGGGATAGAGATATATGAGTATACCTAAAATCTCAACCATATTTAATTAAATCAATATGAAAGTATGTAGATATTGGAAATTGGTATAGAATTATTGATTTATTTACTTAGTATCTAATATAAAAAAGAATGACATATTTTTTATACAAAATAATGTAAAATATGATAGATTTTTTCAACGAATACTTATAATCATTTTCTGTTAAGAAATCTCTTTCCTTTAATATAATATTTAAAAATAATTCTTGCAAGCAGGGTATCCTCAGATTCGTTTCTGGACACTCTCTCTCTCCTCTGACAGTTTTCCCAGCTGCCCTTATTTTCTATTTTTCGCAGATGTGTGTCCGGCTGTGTGTGGGCAGTCGGTCCAACGTTTTCCCCCCAATTTTGCGATCCTGTTTGCCTTTGCATAAAGTGCCCTTGCTGTGGCCGCTGTTGCTCCTGTTTGCGACGCTCGGCGCTGTTTGCGCTCAGTGTTAAGTGCTTAACGGCATGTCAGCGCTCTTGGCCGGCAGACAGGAGTTGCCGGGGTCTTAAAAATCGAAAGCTCGCTTTCGGTTTTCCCTGTCAATTAGTTTTTCGAGCCACTGGCGGCGAGACAACTTCAAGCCGAATTTGCCGCAGCAACACTTAAAGTCCGATGGCGATTCGCGGTTTTGTTCAGCGCGGAAAAGCGGGAAAGCGGGAAAGCGCTAAGGGGACACGGGGAAAGGCAAAGGAATTGCGCAAATTGTGTGACAGCGTGTAAAGTTGGCACTTTCACACATAACTCATAACTTTGGTGGCGGCGAAACTTTCGCTTCGAGAGGGGGAAAATATTGCCGGGGGCCAAAACATCGGCGACTATTTGGACGCTCGCTCGTGTTCGACTATTTATCTCGACAAGTGTATGTGGGAATGTCTGTCTAGTCCTGTATCCCCGTCTCTTTCGCAGTGCCAGCTCTGCTCTAGTCCCTTCTCTTTCTCCTATGTGGTGGAGTTTTGACAGCGCATATAAAAGACCATAAAACAAAAGTTTTTGCTCAACTTTCAGCGCTGCAACGCTCAACTTTAACGCCTACAAAGCGTGGCTATAACCACTGCAATGGCGTTGGAGAGAGCAAGAGAGACGGGAACAATCGAAAAGAAAGAGAGGGCTTGCATTGGGGGGTCTAAACTATAAACTCTTTGCGGTATTAGAAACGCAGAGCACAGCGCAGATTTTTTGTTTTCTGTTTTTTCTGGTTTTCTTTGTTTTCCCCATTTTTGCGACTCCTCTTTGAGTTCCTACGAGTGTGTGTGTGGGTGTGTGTGGGTGTGGGTGTGTGTGTTACCAAACAAACGTCAAAAGCAGAAGAAAGAGAAAATGGGGGAGGGAGAGGTGGAAGGAACTCATGAATTATGAAAATTTAAAACGTTGCCAGCATCAACGCAATGAAACTTTGTTGCCTCTTTTTTAACCTTTTTGCTGCCCGACTCCTTTTTAGCCTTCGTTTTTTATTTATTTTTTTGTGTTTACGCTTGAAATTAACTGGCAAATGCCGAGTTTCAATTGCCAGGCATACAACCCCCAAGTGCACCGCCGAACCACCCGCGAAAACGTTCTATTCCGTCACACAAGCCACCCAGAACCACCTTCCACCCACAGTTGACATCAATCATTGCCTACTTATGGGAGTCGGGTCGGGAAAAGCTAAAAAGGCCAGTGTTTGGAAGCCAATTTAGACGTGGAAATGCAAGGGAAAACCTCTTGTTCACTCTATAGATTAAGCAATTGAAAATTCTGAAAGATAGATTGATTTTCATGGACTTTACATGCTATACAAAGAGTTTATTCTATACAACTCTCATACATAAAGGTAATAAATATTTGTTACGTTACTGAAGAGTTAAATAAGTTTATCGAAATCGAAAAACAATTTCTCCCCGTGTAGTCCACCCAAGAGATAAAGATGTAACAAGCTAGCTCTGGATGGCCCTAGCTGCAACTGCATTTCGTGCTGCCGCTTCTAATGAAGTAATAGAAAATGCAAAGTGCTGCATAAAAAATGATGCACATTTCTCAAAACGCAATTATGTCGGTTGTCTAACAGCCATTCCATGGCTGCCAAGGGGAGACCCAGGGAGAGAAAGCCATCATCGTGCTCCTCCTCCGGGCTGGCGCTGCAGCTAATAATAATAACAGCTCATGAGCACTGACATTTGACAAATGGCGAAAAACAAACGAGGAGCGCCCCAGACACGCCACGCCCATCCATTTAGCATGCAAATGCAGCTGCAGCTGCAGCCATTCCACTGTCCATTAACTTGGCCAAAAGGGAGGGCTGGTAAAAGGGACAGCAGGAGTAGCAGGAGCAGGAGCAGCAGCAGCAGCAGCCGGTGGACAAAAGGCTCAAGTTGATCGGCCATATTGACAATGCCTTGTCGCACAAATTGTTTATTACCGGAAATGTCCAGGCAATGTCTGCCAGTTCAACTTTATAACTTCTGAGCCACCCAAGAGCCATCCTAAAGACCCAACTCCCCTGGGTCTCAGTCCCAGTCCCAGTCGCAGTTCCAGTCTCAGTCGCAGTCTCAGTTTCAAATCTAAATGACAACGAAGCTTCTTTTCATTGTTGTCGCTGTCGATGACACAACACAAACAGAAAACAAACAAAAAAGCTGGCAAACAACTGAAAAGCGTGGAGAACTTCCATCCGCAGTGTTGATTTTTCTTTTTCGGCTCCCATTGCTCTGGTTGTGTATTTATTAAAAAACTTTTGTAATTATAGCAATGCGTCTTCAGCCACCGGACACCTGAGTGCCGGACATTTGTCCGTTTGAAGCTGAGCTGCGACTGCTGCTTTAAGTTCAATGAAACCAGAGGACATTACACGATTTTTATGAGCCTTTTTAAAATAATATTTGTTACTTAATTAAACCTTAAATAAATGCTAGCTAAAACCTGTTTATTTAAGCTTTAATCTAAATGCTGAAACTCCTTGTTAACCAATCCGTAAACAGCAACCTTTTGGGGGTTGCACGTAGCACAGCACAACAGCATCCCCAACTGCAGCCACATCTATTGCAACATGCTCTCATCGGCCATCAAGGCAGCAACTTTCGACACAACATGAATTTAATTTTTAGTATGTTTTTTATTCAGTTGCCTCTCCTCTGACCCTCCTCTGCCAGGGCGAAACTATTGTAATTATTTTGAACAGCCAATAAGGGCAATGAAGCCGCACAGCAACAGCAGCAAGAGCAACTGCAACATCAGCTAATGGCCCAACATTGGAGCCTTGTTTGTCCTTGTAGCCAAGGAATTTGCCCAAAACAGCTGCAGGACCATGTCTATATACTGTCCCATGGACATTACACTGCCCGTACATCCACTTCCCCCCACTTTCCCCTAAGCCTTTTCCCCATTTTTCTCCATCTCCGGCTCACTGGAAATTTGTTTGTTTATTTCCTTTGCTGTGGAGCATTTTGTGCAACATTTTTGGGCAAATTACTTAAACAAACTTTAAGGACGGAGCACATCCTGTCCCATGCCAGGACGGATTGGCACTCTTTCTCTCTCTTTATCGCTGCGCAAACATTCCGACTGGCAAAAGTTGAGCTTCAGGTTGCCCAAGAATGTAGTTTGATTTTGGGTTCTCACTCTGGCTAAATGTATTTATTTAAATATTAACTATTCATTGGCTTAAAAGTGCCTTAAATGCTTGGGCTTTTGTATCGGAAACTTTTATAAAGGCGACCTTTTTGTAGAAAATGTTTTTTTGTGGGAAATAAAACTCTATTTGCATATCTCATAAAGCGAAAGGTATGGGTAATTTGACTAATAAGTTGTGCTATAGAAATGTATTTACTTAAATACTAATTATTGATGTTTGAACAGGCAAATTACTAAATTTTTGTAACTCATCTGTTTTCTAAATTTTCTCTTCTTTAAATGCTAAGTGTATGAACAATTATTTAAATGGGAAGGCCTTTATATATCCTTAGCTCATCTAACTCCTGTGGCTTTCTTCTCCACGACTTCCCTTGTCAAATATTTGAGATTCTAACAATTTTGGAATCTCATTAACTGGCTTGGGGAAAAAGAAAAATTGCAACTCTCTAACTTGCGGCTATGGGAAATCGCACACATGGAGCCGCCGCAGCAGCTAATTAATTTTAATAAATTGGCCGCAGACTCCTCCGCACAGATCTGGGAGCCTCGATTGTCTCAAGGACTTGTATTATTTTTCGGGCCGCACTCACACACAGACACACACTCACCAAAAACCGAAAATTAAATAAATCCTGTGCCGTCAAATTAGCGCACGCAAGCTGAAGGACTCTGTGTGTCTGCCGCCGAGCTCCTGCCCCTGCTCCTGCGAGGAGTCGCAGCCACTGACAAAGTGGCGCATATGAATATTTATGTTGGCGAAATTGATGCCGCTACAATTACCGTTACCGCTAACTACACACACACCGACACCCTTTCGCACACACACACACACACCCCGGCCGATGCGCACACAAAAACAACTGGGAGCTGCCAATTTACGGCACTTTGGCCGTAAAGTTTCTGCCCCTGCGCCTATAAATTATTGACAGCTTGTAAATTTCACTAAAGTCACTTGCGGTCTTCTTTCCTCCCCCTCCGCTGGCCCTAGATCGGGGTATCCTTTTCCCTCTGGGTTAGCCATTAAATCTGTTGGATGTATAGGCTGCTTACACCGATAAAAATAATATCAATATGTTTTGAAATGATTTTGGAACACTTAAGGAATGGTTATCATAAAACTATAAAAATTAGCAAAAGTTTGTGGGTAACTGCAAAAGTCTCCAGTGAGTTGAAAATGATTTTAAAAGCAGCCAAATATCTTAAGAAAACATTTTTAATGGCTTTTAAAATGTTAACATATACTCTAAATATAGCCATCTTATTATCATATAATTTAATTTGATGGATGCGAGAGATAACTTTTTATACAGAAAGTTAATAACCAAATTTTTTAGTAATGTAAAAACTATTTATAGATATCAGACTATTTATAGATTCTCAAAGAAATCAATCTCTACATTTTATATTAATAACAAATTATATATACTTTCTCTATCTCAAATATATACCTTTCCCATTTAATTTTCATAATTACACAGTTTATATCTTACTTTCTTAGTCACTTGAAAAATTTCTATATAGATTAAAATTTTCCAAAGAAATCAATCGCTACACTTAATAGAAATAACAAATGAAATACCCCTTCGTTGTCGTAAAACAGCTGGAATATATATTTTTCATTTCATGTTCCTAGTTCAAAAGTTTCTCAGTTAATTAACAAAATATTTATATAAATCAATCGTATTTAATAAAGAAATTAATCCCTATACTTAGTATAAATAACAAATGAAATTCCCTAACTATATTACAAATAAATGTTATCCTTTTTTCCTGTGCACATTTCCCAAGCATATATCAGCAAATGGCGCCCTCCAAAGATTTATCTCCATCGAAATCTTTAATGTCCAGTTTTAGCCCATTTTTCTGACCATATTTTTACACCCTTTTGTCTAATGCACCAAAAATTTGCATATAAAATACACTGTGTGTGTCTATGCAGCGAGAAAAAAGTGGCAGGAAAATAAGACAAAAAAACGAGCTGGGAAAACATTGTAATGGACCTCGGGAAAATCCCAGAGCGTTAATTTCTTTCGCTCCCGCTCGCTTTTAGTGGACTTAATTCCACTTGGGCGGGGAGCCGGGGAAGCAGCTCACACGAGAAGCGGATGATGTCGCTATTAAGGACACATTAGCTGGACACTTTTCTGGAATTATGTGGCGGTCGGACGTGCATGCTAATGTCCTGAGCGGGGCGGGGACTCTGCATTAAATGCAAACGAATTAGCACAATGCACTCGCCATCCTTGATTCGGGGCTGCTGTCCCTGGCTCGGCTCGATGACGACTCCGCAGCGAACTGGGTTAAGTTTTTAGGCACTTCAAACGTCATCGATGCCGGCGCCTTCTGGGGTCCTGCAGGCCCTGTTTTCCCAGCTGAACGCCTGTTCCGCTGGCAGGCGAGCCAACATGGCGGCGCTCGGCGAGCGGAAGTGCGTGCGAGCGCAGAGCGAGGCGGAAACTCGGGAAAACCGAGGCGCTCTCTTCGCCCCTAATTGAAATAATACTGTCGAGCAAATTGCAGAATTGATTTCGTTATGTGGCCCCCTTAGCCGGCATATTTAAGCGAAATTAATGGACTTTCAAGGATGACGTTCGTGTCGGCAGGACTCGTCGTAGTTTCCGTATAAGAGAATCGAAAGAGAGCGCCTAAGAGAGATGGTCGTGGGAAAAGCTCTTTATTTCCTGCCATAAAACTTACGGTATCCCCGGGTTATAACAGTTTGGCTTCCAACAGAAACGGTTAAGGCTAACAGTTACGATTTTGACTAAGGACAAGGACTTGTTCTTTGTTCTGTTGCGTGGAAACTTATCCCCAACACACACACACACACAGGAGAAAACAAAGGCTGGCCGGGGGGCAAAGCGTTTTCAATTTGTTTGCCTGCCCGACTTCCGGCTTGTCCCTGATGGCAAATTTGCATACTTAACGTTAATTAAAAACAACAAACATGCCCAAATCAGATTCGATATTTTTTGCCTCTTCCCGCTGGAGAACTTTAATTTACAACTTGGCAAATGAGCGTGCCAAGTGGCTCGAGTAGCTTTTCCCCGCTTTTCTCCTCTTCTTTTTTGTGTGGAAAACTTGAAGAAGGCAACGCACAAACCGGAAATAATAATCAACAACAAACATCCACTCGGAGCGGAGAGTTTGAGACGTCTATGAACTGCCACGACAATGTTTTCATTATATATGAGCCTGCCGGAGTCCTTGTGTGTGAGTGTGTTTTCGGCAGATGCCTGGGTGTGAGTGTGAGTGTGGCAAACAAACGAATATTGTTGATGAATACTCGACATCACGTACGCCGGAGAAATGTACGTGTTTCCATTGTAAGGAAGGCAGGCAAGACAAGTCAAGCCCTTCTCCTGTACCCAGTCTCCATGTCCCGCTTTTCCCGAATTTCCTCCTTGGCGGGGAATGAGTTACCAGGAAGGCAGACAAAAGTGTAGCATAAATTTGAGCGTCTACGAATGAGAGCCAAAAGCGGGGTTTTGGCCAAGAAAAAACAAACATATAGAAAAAAATAGCAGAAAGACGCTCGCGGTTATGCGGATCCAAGTGCCAACAAGCCGAAGAGACAAGTCTGGAAGTGCACTTGGAAAAATGATATATATTTATGGTCTAGTGAAATTTTAAGGAAGAATAAAGTGAGTGTTTCGGAAGCAGAGTACTCACTCTTCATCAAGTGAACATACATAAAATATATATAAAATCCTGTGCAATCATCATAGAACTTGGAAAATCTATTCATAATTAATATTCTTGTGATTCAAAATTAATGCAGTTTTCTCTCAGTGCATGAGTGATAGTATGCGGGCAATACAAAATGCCATTTATCATATTCGTACGGGTTTTCGCTTCCCCAGTTTTCCCAGTTTCTGGATCATGAGTGTTTTATTGCAATTAATCATTGAGCGCACGCACGCACACAGAGCCACTCGGCCAGACACAGCCGCACACACACACCCAACACTCGCACACACACACACACTTTTACAACTCGTTACAAGTCCGCTTTTCCCCCGAAAAACTCCTTGCCAACATGTTAAGTTGATAAACTGCGCTTCCCTCTATTAACTGCTCCTGATTGCTGTTGTTGCCGCCGCTGTTGCTGCTGTTTTTATTATTTGTTGTGCACAACATGTCGCAGTTGCCACAACCACCCGCCCACGCCCCGCCCGTGAGACTCGCCCCAGATCCTTGCCAAGGAGATAGCTTTATCACAATTAAAGGAGCTCAGTCAGGAAGTCGTGAGGGAAGCAGGCCAGGTGTCCCTCCGCCCCGTTCCCTGCGGGTGTGTGTGGGTTGTGTGTGTGTTGTTTATTACGCAATTTGTTTAGTTTTGCTCAGCATATGGCAACTGGAATCAATATTTATATGGTGTAAGAAGGTGTAAGTGCTATCTAGATTTGTTTTAGCAGGAAGTGATTAAAATGGCAAGAGCAACAAGGGATAATACAAATAGGGACACTGAAATAGTTGGAGAAATAAATTATTTATATTACTATGGGTATGTTAATAAATAATAACCAAGAGAATATATTCCATTGGAGATCGTAGAAGAGTAATTAACTTAAACTGGGTGAATTATTTAACTTGTAAGTTATTTAAACAATTATCCGCTTTAAAAGCGGATCACCATCAAAAGCTATTTAAAGGTTAAAAGTGACAGAACAAACTGAAATCTGTGTTAATTAGGAACGTAATTAAATTATTTCTTAAGCCCACCATAAGCGAGCCCACGTCGGGCCACAAACAAGGTGACTCAACCTCGGGTTATTTTAATTAAAATCATATTAGACTGAGCAGGAATGCCAGCACTTTATGCCCCCTCCCGGCATAATTAACCAAGTAAATTCATCTTTTGTTTGGCAAACTGGCCAGGGACAAGTGACGGCCAACAATAACATTTCATTAAACCCATTAGCACGGCCAAATATTTGCACAATTAATTAGTTTTAATTACAATTGCCGGTACTTTGGCCAGCGGCAGTGCCAGTGCATGCACGGCGTATGCGTAATATACACAGCATATATATTTCCAAGACCAAATCAGCATAATTAAATTTAAATACTACAAGAACAAGCGGACCGAGCATTAAATTCAACTCTAAACGGATTTGGCGAGCGGCAAATTAAATCCCGAGCAGATCGGAGGGAGAAGTAAGACAAATGAGAACGCTTGCGGGGCAAAGTTGAAGCGAAAAATAGCAAATAATAGTGACATGACGAAATACAATCATAATCATGGCACAATGCGACCACACAACAACAAACTACCCGGGAATAAAAAGCAAAATGGAGGAAAACTTTTGCCATAAACAACCAGCCGAGGGACAGGACCCGAGAGCAGGGAGCAGGGAGCGGGAAGCAACGAGCAGGGACCAAGGACCATGGCCCAGGGAGAGAGCAAGTAACAAGCAGCATAATAGAGCTTGGCTGCCAGCTGAAGCTGAAAGAAAAACTAAGATACCATGGCCAGAAGACGGAGCAGCAGCAGCCGAAGGAGCACCCGGGACAGCCACAACAGAAATAATAATGGCATATAAATGAAGTAACAAACATTGTTTTCCTTTGACATAACTCATTAACCAGCGGAGACGAAACAGCTCGAGGAATGCAGCCACCCGATGACGATGCTCCAGGCCCCGTCCCACCCAGCTTCAGCTCCGAAATCCAGCTCCCAAGGACTCCATCCAGCTGAAGACTCGCATTCCGGAGGCTGCACATTCCAGTCTGGCGCTGCATCACGTGCCAAGCTCAAATTAATGGCAACTGGTGGCCAACTCATTTTAATAGACCTCAAATCTACCGAGGAGCATTCCCAACTAAAATTTCTTAATTAATACAATAAGCAGCGGGCATTAAAAGGGGGAAACGAGGCTCAAATACTCGTCCTGCCGGGCCACAAATGTCTGCAATTATTTTTGCATGCCATGCAAGAGGGCACAACAGCAGCTGGCAAAAATCTAAAACCCAACATCGCGACCACAACCGCAACAAGCCGTCAAGCGGGGCTCTCTGCCCCGCGACCCTTCCTCTAACAGTCTCACCCCTCCCCCCTTCTGGCCCTGTTGTCTTTGCCATGTCAGCAACTTTCACCACAAACCGTCTCCTGTAAATGAAGAAATTCCTCGTGTCGCCCTGTTGTCTTCAGCTGTCTCAAACTCTGACTAAAACGAAGACCCTCAGCTGGGGCTCCAAGCTGATTGATGTTTTTGCTCACTACATAGAGAGAAAAGTACTTGAGTATTTAAATGAATGATGAGAATCAGTTGACTGTTTTATGAATATATATTTGCTAGGTAATTATTAAGAAATCTACAGTTGTGGCTAGGTGACTAAGTCTGTGTAAAAGCCTTAGCTGAAGTTCCAAGTAAGAACTCAGAATATTTCTAAGAACTTTTGGATGCTTTAAAATTTCAAAAATATTTTAGCTAAAGTAGTTAACCAACTTTAGACTTACTTAACTATATTTAGCTTTTTTCCTAGAAGCCTTTATGTATTTATTTATACGCTTAGACTAGTCAAACCTTTCTTTTGACTCCAAGGCATTAAGTATTCATGCTTCCTCCAATTTCCAAGTAAACTTCTGATACCCAATTTTCCACCATGTATTTCCTCTTATGACAAATGGAAACTCCACAGCAAGATGGGTAGCTGCAGTTGCGTTGATTTGACTGCCATGAAATGGCAGAAAGCGAAGCGCTCTCTGGGGGCCACCTAATTAGGCCTTGAGCTTCGGACTCAATCAGCGTGTAAGCAATTGCCAATACGTGATTTGCCAAAACAAAAACTTTCACACACACACCCTCAGCCCACCTCCGTATCCGCATCCTGTTGTTGTTATTGCTGCTGAGTGGGTGGGAGGCGTGGCAGATCACAGCTGCGTAATCGATTTTCAAGTGTGAAAAGCGGCCCTACTTTCTGGCCCCAAAGCTATTTTTGCGGCCATTTTTTAATCTACACTCGAACGCCCGCCCGGCATGCGGCCGTATTTGCTCAACGTGATGAGATTTTGTGGTCTATGGCCCCGCACCCTTAAGTCCAACCGCGTCCGGAGAACTCTATTTACATTTTTTGTCCGTTGTTGGCATATCGATCTTTGGCCAAATCTTTGACTCCCTTTATGGCCCGGCTTGGTGGTTTCTCTTAACGCCTGAAAGCAGACAACAGCAACTGCCTCTAAGCCCGTTCTCGTTTTGCTTTTTTTTCTGTATATTTTCCTGTTTTCCTTGGGGTTGGGGAGGGGCTCCAGCAAGCAACAGCTGCCAGCAGCCGGCGGAAGGCGGAAAACTTTTCTCTCTGCCAGCCAACAAACAGCAGGCGGCGGGAAAAACTCAAAAAGAAAAAAAATAGAGACGGTATCGGAAAACAAAAATAAAAAAACGGATATGGGTAAGCTCGAAAGTTAAAGATTATTATCAATATCAGATGGCCTTCTAGCGATACGAAGGGTTTTTTGGCCATGACTTTTATGAGTCCTAATGATGTGAGGAGTACTGCTGGGGAAAATAAAGTGTTACGAGTAATAAAAATAAATAAAATATTAAAACAGCTCTGTAAAAGCCGTGCACCTCGATGAATAATTTACATTTAAGCTCTGGCTAAACGAAATAAAATATATTCCTTAGCCAAGAAGTTTGTCTTAGACAGACTTTTCCATTTTCCGCCCCGCTCATTTTCCGGTGACGGTAAACTGTTGGCTCTAAGTAGCATCACGTCCCCCTTTCGCTTCGACATTATTTCCCCCCCTGCCACATGCTAAGCAAGCATCATTGCCATATTTTTTCGGGGGATTTTCTATTAGGACATTCCATACACATATACATCAGGGCAAAGGCAAAGTTTAGTCTAATGCTCTTAACGCTCATGTCCAACCTCCTGGCCCGCTCCCCGCCGCTCTTTTTGCCAGCTGCGGTGTGGATTTGTCGCCTGTCTGTTCGCCTTCGCCTTAGACCCCGCCCACCGCCCCGCAGCCCCCTGCTTAACACATCCACTAACGACAGACGTCGCGCAAGTTTCGACATGTCTCCCGAGTTGTAAGGCGCTGAGAGTAGTTCCATGTCCGAGAGAGATTGCCTAGTTATACCCACTCTGGTCGGTACACGGAAAAATATAAAGATAATTATATATAATTTTCCTAGCTAATTCTTGATTCTTAGTTTGATTTTTGAATTTTTTAAGATTTTAAAACCCTTTTTTCCAGCATCTAAAAGTATGCAACGTAAGCATAAAGGAGCCTTCAAAAAGTATGCAACGTTGGCATAAAGCTGCCTTCAGCATACGTTTGCCCTGTTAAATGGCTTTTAAGAAAACAAAAAATGTGTTACTATTGAAAATAAATACAAAATAAATAAAATAAAATATCGAAAGTAAAACAAATTAATTTTCTGTTTAATAAAAAAAGATCAATACCTTCTGACACACTTTTCAACCTAAAATACCTTATTAGTTTTATTTGACGTTATCTCTAACACCCTGAATAGTATTATTATTAAGTTTTTTTTATGTCACACTAGATTTGTTTTCCGTGCACTTTGTCAGTTGTCTGACAGATGAAACATAATTTGATATAAATGCATTTTAATATGCAACTGCCGCTCGCTGGCGCCCTGCCTCTGCCGCCCGTGTTGCGGCGAATTTATGTTTTTGCCGTAAATCAAATGAATAATTTAAGCTCTCTGCATGGCCAGTGTCTGTCACTTAAAAATGTCAGGGCTGCCATCAAAAATTTCCGGCGTTCGCTTCATTTTTTTCGAATCTGATTCATATCAGAAGCCGCAGGGGGCAGTGGGAGCGGAATAAATGGGCAATGTAAGCTTTGCGTAATTGCATTAAATGGCATGGAACCGAATCCATCACACAACAAAACAAGAAATCGACTGGCAGGGGCGGGGAAGGGGGATTAAAATGGGAAGGAAAGAGCGGATAAACAAAAACAAGAAAGTGGCCAGAGAATCGGGAATACGATGTGGTCAATACCCTTGGTAAGAGGAACTTGACTCTGGGGAAATACTAGTACAATTTAATTAGAAAAATTTTAAAAATTCTTAAAGCTTAATAACCATTCAAAATATTATTAATTCTTATGTAATACATAGTTAAATAATGTATTATAAAATAAATTACAAAACATATGTACATACATCATATTGAATTACTCCTTTAGTTTCCTTAACGTTCATCAGAATCATATTACTCTTCCAGAGAGTATAAGTATTCTCTTCTTGTTCAACATCAGCGCACAAAATTCCAATTTATTTTAATTGATTTATTAATGATTGAAATGTTGCATAAATGTAGCAATATAAATGTATTTTTCGGCCACCCCGGGCCTCATCTTCACCCCTTTTCCGCACAATTTTAACAGACTCTCCGCACTTTTTATCGATGAGCGAAATCAATTTTCAAGATGAGCTGATAGCTCAGACATAAAACATAAAAATAAAAGGAAATTAATAAACAAAAGGCGGAATAATTGATAATATAAATCAAACAAAAAAAAAAAAAACAGTACAAATTAATACCAATTAATTACGAATAAGCATACATTTGAATTTTAAGAAAACTCTAAAGTTAAGTTTAGAGTTTTCTGCTCTCCTACAAGAATATTTACATAACCAAAAAGACTTTTCTCAATTAAAAAACCTTCAAAGGAATCGTAAGCCTAAGGACTCACACAAGAGGGAAATTGTGGAAAAGCGTATCTATTTCCCTGCGCCTTGCCCCCCCTTTTCTTTGCTCTTAGATTGCACATTTGCGGATTGGCCTCAAGATTGGGCATAATTATGCAATTTCCTCTTTAACGCTCAGCCAGACAGACACAAAAAGAGTTAAATTCAATAAAATTTACATTTAACCACAAAAACAGCGACTCGACTCCTCCAAACTCGACAGCAAGAGAGCCGAAGTAGGCGAAAAGTTAAGATGAAAGTCGAACAAAGAGATGGAAAAACAGAGACTTATGTAAATTGAAATTCAAGAGCAGAAAAACCAAGAAAAACAAAAACAGAAGGCGAACAAAAGGGGAGGGGAACGGGGAAAACAGGAGCAGCAAGAGCATCAACAGCTGAAAAACTGACTGCAAAGACAAAAAGAAATTTTCATTCATTTCGAATTACGCTGTATGAGTGTCAAAATGGCAATGGTACAGGCACCCAGTGCTGTCATAACACTAGTTAACACGGGAAAACATATTATATAAGGAATATTAATTTACTAGGATATAAAGAGTGTTATAAAGAGGTTTAAATTTATTGGGAAATTTAAAAGAAACAAGTGCTTTTCAGTCTGATATTCATTTTAAACTCAAATGTTTACTGAATAACTACTAAGTAAACCATTTAAAAATATGTTGAATTAAGAATTAATTGATTTCCTTGTTAGTTTTAATATATTAAAAATTTGTGATCCTTGGTTAGCTGGTGTAATTAAGGTTGGGTATGGGTGAGGTACCACCCAAGGAGGGTGGCAAAAGGGGTGCCCTGGGTGGGTGCTTATTTCGGGAGGAGGTCACCCGACAATTGGCTGGGCTTTTGTCGCTTGTCGCTTCTGCTGGCGGTGCAGACCGAAAATTCAATTTCATGCCGCGTGACACAAAGACAAAGCCAAAGCCACCAAAGGCAGACGCTTTCCCTGGGAAAGCTGCGCAATCGGGGCGGCGGGAAATGCTCCCTGGGCGGAGGTGGCAGAGGGCACAAGGCGGGAAAACTCGCTGCATTCGGGAAGACGACGGGGCGACAGAAAGTTGACATTCAAAAATGTGCGCACTTCGCTCAAAAGAATTTCAAATTAGCCACTTTTGCTTAACAATTGGCGCGGCCAGCAAATTAAAAGGCAGCCAAGTGGGAGTGGCACCGCGAAATAAATGAAAAGCCACCGGGAGTCGAGAGTCGAGAGTTCAGGTAGTGGTCACAGTGCAGTCGGCGACAATTTAAAGTCAAGTATTGAGCGCTAAGGAGCAAAAAAGAAATAATTGCCGGGCAAAATGCACTCGAAATCGCAGACAAGTGCTCCGAATGGGGATTTGGGGTTGAGGAGCGGCGATAAGTGGACCGGCAGAGTGGCAACTCCCAACTTCGATCCGGCATTAGCGTCATTTACACATCTGTGTGTGCGCTCCGCGAACCGCGCTTAGTTAACAATGCCGCGTCTCTCTGACTCCCGGCTAAGTGGCAAAATTTCCATGGAAAAGCGAAGGAACCGCAGGAGTCTCCAATCGGAAGCCCCAGTCGAGCACTAATGGTCACAGGTTAAGTCAAGTGCCTTTAGCTGTCCATTGGAGTTGGATTAAGGGTGAGCATGCTCGAAAAAGGTACAAAATTCAATTCAGCAAATGTTTTTCAATAACAAAAAATAGCTTCTTTCTTTTTAAATTGAATTTATTTATGTATTTAATATTTGCTTAAACCTTTTATTAGATTATGACCACCACCATATATATTTTTTTTTCTTAGAAGACCCTAAGGCAAGGCATCCTCTGTCTGAGCCTGTGTGGTCACCTCCACATCCTTTCCGGAGGAGGTGACTTCCTGCTGCTGCTGCTGTTGCTTCACTAGCTGCCGGCACTGATGGATCTTGAAGGCGGTCTCGCACTTGTTAACCCCGCGGATCATGTGACACTGTCGCTCTGGCCACATGTCTGGATTGCTGGCATCGGAGAGCAGCCCGAAGAAGTCCCTCTCCACGAAAACGCCGTCGTGCATGAGGCCCATTTGCTCGTAGAGACAGTGGGTGAAGCACTGGACAGATTCCGAGGGATCAGTGAAGTCCTCCTTCTGCAGCTTGTGCAGGTCCCGGAGGGATATATCCGTTTGATCGCCGCACAGACGGATCATGTCCTCGGTAATGGGTTTCGGGGACTCATCGGCCACAGTTAAGCCCAGGTTTATATTAACCTTAGCAAAGCGAGACTGAGGGAGAAGTGCTTTTTAGCCTGGGCAACCTCTGAGTACTTAGTTACCCAACTCACCTCACTCAGGGTCAGCAATTCGAGCACCACTAGTACTAATAAGCCTCGATTCATGTTGGTTACTATTATAATTTAAACTGATCTATCTATCCCAAAACCCATTGCTTTTATAGCCCCCACCTTTCGTTCATTAGCTGAACAGGAAAACACTTTTAATTGCGAATATCAATTCAATGAGCCGAGCACAATTCGCGGTTTTCGGTTGAAAAAGTTGAGGCGCAGTTCGAGTCACACGAAAGTAACAAGCCAGGCCGAGCAGAACTCGAATCGATGCCAATTGGCATATCGAAAGTATCTTGAGAGCTGCTTCAACAAATCCCGCCGAGTGCCCAGCAAGTTCTACTCCTCTCTCTCAGCCGAAATGCTTCCACAAAAAATACAGAAGTTGCAAAACAAATTTTGAAACAAAACAAAAAGAAAACAGCAAGGGAAAATTTGGATATTGGAAAGCCAACTTGTGAAGACTCTTTGATTTGAGAGAAATTATTATATCAGAATTAAAATAAGATTTCGTTTTAAGTACTTACTTAATTGAAGAGGCATTACATATGAGTAGTATTAGAAAAGCAATTTTAAGTAAAAGTCAAGTCAGAAAGTGTTGGATAATTCGTTTATTTATATATAAAAACCAGACTAAATAATAATCAATAATTTCCATACTTTTTTTAGTTAAATAAATAACAATCTTTGGAAGATGTTAGATACATGTTCAAACTCCTTACACAATCCCCAAATCGAAGTACTCTTCCCCAAACTAAAGTACTAATAACCAAAGTACAGTCAACAACTTGGGATATTCAAGCCTGCGAATGTGTGTGTGTGCTTGTGTGTGGATGTGCGAGTGTGCTGGGCACTTCCGTTTGGCTGTTGCGCCATTTTGACTGCGACTATTTCCGCTGGTCGCATTAACTGCAGGCGCATAACTTTTCCAATTTGCTTTTGGCAATTATTGATATAAGCCAGAGGCAGCAACTTGAACGGGCTTCTGTCTGCCACTTCAGTCGGTCTGATTCCCTCCCTCTCTCTCTCGCATCTGTGGGCATCTCTCTCCCACGCCCAATCACGCCTGCATCGGTCCAAGCATATTTTCCTGCATTCTTGCGCATATTTGTGCAACATTCCAAAAATTCTTGAACAAAGTTTCGTTATTATTGCCATTTTGCCGACTCTGGGGAGCGGTTGGGGCTGGCAGCGGGGAGCCGGGAGCCGGGAGCTGGGAGCTGGAAACTCCAGAGCCTGCCACTTTGATTACTTTTGCAGTTGCCGTTAGATGCAATTAGTTGGTTCATTAGAAAAACAACAACCTCCCCCTGCCTCGATAGGAATTCACACACTTAATTAGGAGGCCCGAGTGGAGAGAGGGAAACCGAAACTCGACACGACTCGACTCTCACTGATTGCCAGCAAGTGCACTCGGAAAATGAAGGAAAATGCCTGATAAAGTAGCTTACAAGTTCATTTTTTGCTTAAAAGAAATATTTATTAAGATATATTGGAATTGGGATATAGATTTAAGATGATACTGAGTAGAAAGACACCTTGAGTTATGATTATTTTGATGTTGGGACTCGAACTCAAATAGCTATTTGAAGTGTATTATTAACAAATTATCTACAAAGACTTTTAATTTAAAGTACAAAAGTTAAGTTTTATCTATTATTCATAAGCATCTTAGGTATTTTAAGTCCTAGAATGGAATATTTCAATAGTGCCTACCTAATTTATGTTAGATATTCAAGGGTCTGATAGTTCCTATTTGTTTCTAGATCTCATTTTCTTCAAAGTGTAGCCTTCTTGTCCTGTTGTATCTGTGTATCTTGAAGATGCCTGGCTCGGCTGCTTCGGTATGCAAATCGGTCAGCAAACTCGGGCTGAGTGATTTGGCCAACTCCTCGGGCCCAGCCTTTCGTCCTCAAGAATTTAGCATGTGACCCGAAGCTCTGTTGCATATTTGTTGCATAATGCCAACTTATGCACTGGCACATTGTTGACCAGTTGTCCGGAATCCCCCACTGCTGTCTATATGTCCTCCGCCCCTCGATTTACATTATTTGCCGCTGTGTCCACTGGCAAAGCGTTTTGGGTTGAAAAATCTACAAATCGCATGCCGCAAACAAAAGCAAATGCCAGCACTGGGATATAGATTGCCGGATGGATGGCTGGATGGATGGATGGCTGACTGGATGGAGGGACAGATGGCTGGATGAGCGCTTAGAGGGATAGATGGTTAGATGGCTGACATACCAGCATTATTCCACGTCACCGGCCAGTGCACATTTCGAATTGGAAAGGAACGCTGCAAATACTGGGAACTTGGCTAAAATTCCCAGGCAGGTCCTCTCAATGCGAAATAAATAAGTAAATAGTTGAGATGCCCTCGCCGCTGTGACAATTCGTTCGTCCCTATTTTCTCCCCCTTTTTATTTTATTTTTTACGTCCCTCCTTGCGGTTTAATTTTCCCATACCCTCCGCATGCAAATCACATACAATCAGAATGAAGTAAACGTGGGCCAAAGGCAAATATGACATTTCAGTCAGCCAAGTAAATAAATGTTAGGCGGCACAAATGGAACGTGCCAAAGCCGCTTGAGGAATACGAGACCTCAGACACTCGACCCGGAGCTGCCTTCACCTGTGCTCCATATCTAACCCACAGAATCCCTTTCACCTTCGGGCGGAGCCCATTCCCCTGTGTCCTCCCTTTTCCACCTGTCAATCCTCGGCAAACAACTGTGAGGAGTCATTTCGCAGCCAGGGAAATGTGAGAAGGAGGTGAGTTTTTTAAGCTAAGGTTTCTGGCTTAACTAGGGAACTCTGCTTCTGTATTTGAAAGGTTTTTATAAGAATATCTTAAGAATTATGTATTTAAAAAAAAGTAAAGAATTAGAATCTATTTCACAATAGCTAAAGCCTAAGATACTTCTATTTCATTCTTGTAAAAGTAGGAATTTTGGCTTTGTCTCCTCTAAAACTTATTTCTAAATATTAGGAACCCCCTTCAATATGTAATTCTTCTGAAATACTTCCCTCAAATTTCCTCCCCTAGTCACATATATCCTCCTTCCCCTACACGACTGCATCTTGCCGCATCGTTTTCCTTTCTTTTTAGCCTACAAATAATTGTATTAAAATAGGAATTTTTTCAATTTGAGAGCTTGGCCTGACAGGACTCTCCGCTGCGACTGTGGACAGCCGGCTGCCGGCTCCGGACTGCGGACTCCGGACTACGGACTCCGGACTCCGGACTCCTGACTCCCGACATGTGACAGCCGAGACACGGAGAGAGACAGTCGGGAATGAAGTTGTGGCACGCATTGTCTGAGACCGCAAGGAAAGGGGCAGCGACATTTTTAGCCAGAAAGCATGTGGGACTTGGTGGCTGGCTGGCTGGATCACCGCTCTCCCCGGCATTCCTCGGGCCCTCCTCACCCGGCAAATTCGCAGCGAATTGTTTGATAATGACACTGACATGATGCTGTCCTGACAACTAGGCAAGAAACCGGCTCCAGCCGCAGCCCCCACCCCGCCAGGGATTTTCCCAGCATTTCCTGTCTGGGCCCACGAAATTATATACGAAAATTAGTTGAAGCTGCCGCCGCTGGCGAATTTTCTATGTGAGCTTTCCTTATACTTTTTTCTTGTTCCTGCTGCCAGCCTGATCTCATTTCGTGCTTCTTTTCCTATTTTTTATTTTCTTTCGCTTTTCCGTTGATTTGCTTTTCGGTTTCGGGCCGCATTTTGGGGCCCAGTGCAAGCGGCGCTCTAAATTAAGTTTTAAGCAACATGTCTGCAAAAATCATGCCCCAGGATACCCGTGCCTCCGCTCCTGCCACTCCTCGCATCCTGACTGCTGTCGCTGGCAGTCGCAACGTTTTATTCTCGGTCTCCACTCTCGGCTTGTTTTTCGTGTATTTCTATTTGAAGAATGGAAATTGTGTTTTGTGTGTGTTTGCTGCAGTAGTGGTCTTCCTTGTCCTTCGTGCAGTTCCTTGAGGAGCTCAGCCTCAGCCTCAGCCTCAGCCCCAGCCCCAGCCCCAGCCTCCTGCTGACTACTTTTTTGTATTTATTTTTTTATTGTATTTCGCCGGCCGTGCTATTTACACTGGCGCAGTCAACAGTCGCCGTCGTCGGCAGTTGCTTTCCTGTGCCTATTTATATATTTGCAGGAGTTGCAGGACAGAGGGACGGCAGGAGGAGGACTCCGCCCAGGACCGGCAGAGATTGTACTTCTTCTTGGCTCCGAATTTGTATTTGTGTATTTGTCTTTTAGTTTATTGTGCGGCAGCTAGGCAACTTTGCCTTTTGTATTTGCGCTCCATTGAGGCAGGGAATTCAATTTTAAAATCCCCCAACCAGCAAACGAATCCGGGGACCTGTGGTCCTGCCTGCATTTGATTACAGCTCCCCCTGCGAGTCGAGGGCTCCGCTTTAAGCGATCGGCAGAGGGGCAGCTAATTAAACGCGGCGTATACTTGATGTGTGCCCGGCCAAGCGCACGTCGAGTATACGCCACGTTGGGCAAACAGGAAGCGGACGAGCAACTAACGGCGAACAGGGAGCTTAGACAACCGACTTAATGGGGGATAAGCCAGCAGCAGGCAAACACTTGGCTGCAATTAATTAAAAGCCACCGAACACGGAGCCAAATATTTGGTCCTTAAATGCAACAGCAAGGACCACGGCAGGATAACTTGGAAAATCGGATTTTATTGCAGGTACTAAGAGAAATCCAAAGGGAAAGCGGCCCCGCCTACATCTGGCTGAGCGTCTCCCGGAAGTCGCGTATCAGCTGCCCTATGGCCATCGCACAGCCCACAATGCCGAAGACAAGTCCGATCAGGATGAGCAGCAGGTCGCGAATCAGTCGCCACCTCAGCCGGCCATAGCCCGATCTGTAGCACAGGAATATATTCATCAGGGCGGGGCACAGCAGGTTGAGATTGCTCAGCGAGAAGGCTCCCTCCAGCTCCGTGAGAGCCGCCAGGTTGGGCACGACAATGGCCACCACGCCTGGATAAGAACAGTCGATACAAACTAAAGCTTACATAAAGGTATGAACTTACCCGTAAACAACAGAAATATAATACGAACCACGTACTCAATCAGCGTCCGATGCTTTTTCTTCTCCTCCGTCTGACTGTAGTCGCTGAAGATCACCGTGATCACCACAAAGCCATGCAGCGGATAGCTGAGCAGGATACCCGTGGCTATGCAAAACTTAATGACCTGTGATAAACTATAAGGGTTTAAAATTGAGAAAATTAATCATATAATTAGGTATTGTATTACCTACAGTTCACTCTGCGGAATATTGAGCGTGACGCTGGCCTGAACACTCTCGCCAAAGCGCCAGTAGCCCATTATTCCGAAGAACAAGTTCGAAAACAGGATGAAGAACACAGCCATATTGAGGACCCCGAAGAGGCCCAGGTAGCTCTGCGGATGCGCCATGTTGGCCTCCACGACCAGCATCTGGAAAGGAGTCCTTTAAAATATATAAATCCCTGTTAAGGTTTCATAAACACTCACCGAACCCACGGCAGTCAGGGAAAAGGCTGCAATGCCCAAAAACTCAATCCATTCCAGGGGCGGCTTGGCCAGCTCCCTTTCCTTGATACTGGGCAGATCACTGAACAAGTAGTACATGATGAGGATGAAGCCCACATACAGCATGATGTTGGAGAGGATGTTCAGGGGCACCAGGTACTTCAGTTGACGGATCAGGAAGAGCGGCAGGAGCAGAAGGCAAAGGCACATCACATAATACGCCTCGTAAGTCTTTCCGAATTGATAGTCCCCGATCTCCTTGTAATTCTTGGACACGAAAACCAAATACACAGAGCACAGCAGGAACTGTCCAATGACCAGGACACAGCTGGTCACAACGCCTGCCGCGGGTCCAAAGCATTGCACCCAGTGGGGACCCTCCTGGTAGGCGATCTTCACAGCCTCCGGCATGGAGACCTGCGGCACCTGGCGCCTCCGACAGCACTCCGTCATGCTGGAGATCTGCAAGGGCGAGGAGATCAGGCTGAAGAGTGGTTCAAGCGCCGACTGGAGGCCACTTACGGACCAGCAAATGGATGCAGTACGTCAGCAGGATCATCAACAGGGCGGACATCACAACGCCCATCACAATGCCCGAACAGCGGAAGGCCAGTGGCATGGCCAAAATACCCGTGCCAATAACGCACTTCAGCAGGGACACAAAGGCGTCGCAGTTACTAGGATTTAGGGATAAAATTGTACAATTCCGATCTCATACATATAAAACTCACGTCAAGGGCTTCTTCACGGTTCGCTTCGCATAGGGATCGTATCTGTAGAACGACGCCATGGACTGCCTATAATAGAATAGAGGATTAATCGTTTCTTCGGCACAACCAAGGACACACTCACACTATGCCCAGCGGCTCATTGGAGCCTGGCGGACGTGCGTCCTGCTGCTGGGCCTGGGCCTGATCCGGCTTCTTCGGCTCCATTGCCAGATGTAAGCAGCGGCTGCAACATTAGCAAGAGCAGCCAGAAAACACAAACGGAATCAACGAAAATCGTCTTAAACTTTTGACAACAATTTCAAATTAGCTTAGTCGATAATACTGCTGTCGTCCTGCAGCTGCGCGCATTCGATTCACTTGCCGGGGCATTAACAGGAAGTGAAACTGCTTTGGCAATGGCTGCCGCAGCCGCAATCAAAATGGCTGCACATGCGCCGCTATTATCATAATAAGTGCAACTTATGGCCAGCTTCGCGGTCCTGCAGGGCATAAAGTTTGCCAACTAACGGCAGATTGGTCCTGCGGCCGCGGGATAAAGGTTTTCTCGGAAAAGTCGAGAAACAGTCTCGGAACAGTCTCGGAACTCAAGCAGAGGGAGGCGTTATCCCTGTGACAATTTTGGCCAAAGTTAGCTACAGTTAAGCTTGGCTAAGCAGGAACTCGAAGGATTCTAAGTACTGAAGGATTCGGTTTATAAAATTAAAGAAAATTATTTAAAACATTTGTGAGAATTTTCCTTAGCTGCGATTTACAATGAGTGTATGCCTCTAACACTCCCCCAAGGGCCAGGCTTCACTGTTCTGTAATCTCCTGTTGCCCTGCTCGCCGGAGGACGATTGTCATGCCAGAATGCGCACTTCCGCGTTCGCATTTAGTTAGTGGCTGCGTCTCGGTGTGCGTTTAACAGTAAATTGAATTAAAATTTATTGTGCAAATTGCAGGATTCCGAGAGCAAGCGCAGGACTCGCCGAGACAGCGGCGCAAATCCAATACAAATAAAATTAAGTAAAAATGCACAGAGCTCAGCGCTGGGGCTTGCACATACATATATATAAATATATATAAAAATATATATGTATGTATCTGCAAGTGTCTGTGTTGGCACAGAAATATGCAAATGCGATATTGTCGCTGGGCGACATTTACAACAATTACAATAACAACGCAGGCACCTAACTGCGTGCGACATGTGACACGATATTCAAATAAAGGACGAAGGGGGCCGCGCCGCACCCTCCCGCCCTGGAGGGGGCGGGGCATTTATAGCACATATTTTGCATAAAGGGAAATATGCAGCAGGAGCAGCAGCAGAGGCGGTAACTGCTTGGGAAAAGAAAACGGAGCGAACGGAAAACGAGCGAGAGCAGCGCAGCGCAGAAATCAAATAAAACAAATTTGGAATTTTACAGCAGACAAGGAGCCCAGGCAGCGGCACACCGAGGCACAACTGAACTCAACTGCTTATGTGCGACGATGTCCTGGACCCGGACCAGGTCCTGGTTTTCGTCCTGGATGCCTCCACATGTTCCTTAAACTGTCAGCAATGTGCGACTCCGACTGCGACTGCGACTGCGACTGCGAGTGTGTGTATGTTATGGAAACAAACAGACTGACATTCAATTTAAATTCCTATACAAATAATTGCATGGCATTGGCATGGGTGGCAGGCGGGGGAGGAGCGGCGATAAACGGGGCTTCCCCAGAGCAGGCGGCCACTGTGATTGCTTGCTAACGATAGATTCCCGGATAAAAACTCAACCCGAACTAAGCTCGACTTTTCACAGTATTTATAAACAAATCGGAAGGGAGGACTCTGGGGAGGCCAGGTGATGGAGAGGATTGCTGTTTTTGTTGGTTATTGAAATTAACTGGAGATTGCACAGGGAGAAATCGAACACTTCTCGAATTCTATTTTAAATTCCATCTCGGGAAATTCTATAAGCGTTCTTTCCCTCATTTTCCTCAACCGACAGCTCTGCTGATTTGCCTAGCTCAATGTCAATGGCCAGACTTGGCGGCGAGATATTGCAGAAAGTCATCTGGCAAATAATTATAAATTCCCGGCGATGCTCGTCTGCCTGGCAGCTCACTGCCACCACCGCCATTATCCTGGGCTCATCATCAACTAAACCGAAAATAAATGCCATTTCGAGGAAGTTTCGCAATGCAGCGCACGCACAGGACGAGGACAAGCCACGACCACGGTCACAAGGATGTGCTGGCTTTGTCCTTGCCAATTGGCACATCTGGTGATGGTAAAGGTAACAGGGTTAAAGATGGAATAAAAAGGGTACCGAAACGTAAAGGAGACTGAAAAAATTAATATTTCGGAATACTTTATATTAATTATTGATAAATCCTTAGAGTAGTTTGACAACTAAATGAAAATGTATAATTAAGCTTTGGAAAATATATCCTAGACTGGATAATAACTTGGAATTAAATGAATGGTAATTAGAGTATTTTCTTTTATTACCTATATTTTTCTAAGGACTCCCCCAGTTACCTTGGTGCAAGGACACCCTCTGTTACCATCACTTTTCCACCTTACTCACCTGATGGCGGTGGGCGGTATTCGAGCATTATCGCCGCGCTTATCGCGTCGTCATCATCGGCGTTATCAACAGCTTAGCGACGCCGCAAAAACTTTGCAGGAGCTCCACGTTCCGCTGCATTTTCCTTGCAGGACCCTGCTCCCTGCGCCACCCCCTCGTTCCGTGCGCCTCAATAATTTTGATCAGATTTTCCGAAGCGCTTGTCCAGCGTGGGTTGGTGTCGTGCTGCCAGAGCGCGCTTTCATCCCGCTCCCGACAATATTTTTGCATTTATAATGCAATTCATCGTTCATTTTTCATACTTGCACAAAGTGGATTTTTATTAGATTCCCTTTATATATATATTATACGTATATATCCCCTTTTTGTTTCTGTTGCCCCTTGGCTCCTTTGTGGACTTGTTTTTGCTATGCGTAGTCCGCTCTTGGCTCGCTTTTAATGTGGCCTGGCCATATGGAGCGTTGGCCAAGCTGGAAATTTCAATATCATCGAACTCAAGGGGGCGATGGGAGGCAGACAGCAATAAATGTTCAATAAGGAGAGGAATGCATATGCATTCGGTGGAAGGAATATATATAGTTTTACTAGTACTTTTAATGATGAATATTAAATGGGAGGAATACTGATTGACATGGGAAGTATTTCTTAACTATCGAATATATTATTTCATAGTTTTTCAAGTTGATTAAGGCTGCAAGTAAGGACTTCTTTACAATGATTATATTACTATACACTTTAACTCTAAATTTAATCAAGTTCTAAGCAATTAATAACCTCTTTAAATTAAATTACAAGTAAATAGTTTAAATAGCTCTCAAAACCCCCACAGTGAGTCCTTTAAGAGGACTCTCCAATGCACACACCCCTCCTGCTCTTAATAACTGCAAAAGTTCACAGTGCGTGGCTTCATTTATTATGCATATTTTCCACACAATTTGTCAATGCTGTTCGCCTTTCCCGGAGGCGGGGCGGTGAAGAAAAACTATTTGGAAAACAAACGCAAAACAGCACTACACTCCCGGCACACACACATTGAGGGGGTTTTTCTATTAAATAAACTGTCAGTCATTGACGTTGGTGCCTCGCCGACGTGCTGCGGATGTCGAGAGTCATACACACGATGATGTTCCAAATAATTGCACTCCCCCGCGAAGGGATGTATTAACGGCATTTTTAGTGAGCGGCACGGCACGCAGACAAAGGATTCTTATCCTTAGCGGCGATGCCGATGCCACCGCAGCATATTATTTGCCCGTCTGCGCCGTAATTGAATGTTACACGTAAAATATTGCCGCAGCGAGCCGGGTTCATTACGACGGGGACTACGGGGTCACGGGACGTGAGACAGTTGAGATGAGGTCCTCTCCCTGTCCAATATTGAACTTATTGACAATGAGTGGCAGGAAAAGTAATGACAAAGTGCCGGGAATAGCTGAGGTCTGGCCAAGAAACGCGGAATTCAAATTCAAATTTCCGTTAGAAAACATTTTTGTAACCATTGAGAGAGCCCTTTTGAGCAGTAAGAAATTCTTTTTATTAATTATTTTTAATCCTCTGTAAAACTACTTAAAAACATCTCTAGATGTTATATTAAAACGGGATAAAAACCATTTCAAAATTTTTTTTTATAAATTTAGCATATTTATAATTATTTTAAAGAAAGGTTTTACATGTAACTTACGTCATAAACGTATCTTACATATCTTTACATATCTAAGTTTCTTTACATTAATGTTCGAAAACATAGAAACATCGCTTCAAATGGCAAATGTCGCATTTATCACAGAGTTAATCCCTAGCTTAGAGTCCCAAAACAATTTTTGGGATACAAAAGCTTGTGAGCAAAGCCTTTTGTATATATTTAATTAGATTTCAAAATCAACTTTCTGATAAAAATTCTGTAATCTTTTCCTTTCTTAAAAATAACTACGATTCACTAGAAGCATCCAGCAAATATAGCTTTTATCGAAGACACGTTTCCGGTTCAAAGTTCCGCTAATAACTTAGCACAGTGTCAAACCCTATTTCGGAGAGCTACTCTTATACTTTCCAAATTATTATTTTTTTTTATATTTCCTTAAACATTTGCATTTTTAGTTTTTACATAAAAAACTTAAATTTTAAATTTAAAAAAATAACAAATATATAAAAATATTATTTTATACAGATTTACCTGTATAAACTGGCAATGCAAACTATTTTAATATGCATTTTGCCCACAAAAACTTGAATTTAGAAATAAATTAAATTTTTCTAAGTTTTTTTTTAACCTTGATATGCTATTTCTGTCTTTACTGTAAGTGTAATACACTTCCAGGTGCAGTCAGATTCATTTGTTATTATTGTATTTCTGGTTTTATATTACTAACCAGAGTAAACAACGAAAAGGTTTGTTTAGACGAAAATATAAGATCGTCTCTGTTGTCAGGTGCATCAGTATTAATATGCATATAAACAGATGTACATACATATGTACTTGTGCTAACTTTTATAAAACTTGGAAAAATAATGTAATGCTGTCACACAATAGCTGTGGTTAAAACAATCTTTATTATATAGTAAATTTTATGGCACATATGGAATGTTAATGCGGTAACTACAGATGCAATTCAGAACAAAAGCTTCAATAGTTCTCAGTGGTGCGGACATAGTTGACGCCAGAGGGCATGGAGACCTTGTCAAAGCCCTTGGGGAATAGTTTGTGGGCCTCTTCATCTGAGACGGTGGGAAGGATCATGACCTTGGTTCCAGGCTAAAAATATTTTATAATCAGTAAACAATCAACCAGCTGTAATTAAGGGCACACTCACAGTCCAGTTAGCAGGAGTGGCCACAACCTGGAGGCGATCAGTCAGCTGCAGGGAGTCGATGACTCTCAGGATCTCACTGTAAAAATCAGGATGAGTAAGGAATAAGATGTATCGCAAGAAAATGCACTTACTCGACATTGCGGCCCGTGGACATGGGGTAGAACATGGAGAGGCGCACCTTGTGGTCGGGGCTGATGATGAACAGCGCACGGATGGTCTTGCCCACCTCGGGGTCGCGCTTCTGCTCCTCGTCGAGCATGCCCAGGCTGACGGCCAGGTCCCTGGTGGGGTCGGCGATGATCGGGTAGGGGAACTCGCCGGGAATGTCCAGGCAGTAGCTCTTGATGTCGTTCACCCAGTCGACGTGGGAGTTCAGTGCGTCCACGGAGTGCGCCAGGCACTTGGTGTTCCGCTTGGCGAACTCCGGCTGGTGGACAGCGATCCTTCCCAGCTCGGTGGTGCACACGGGCGTGAAGTCAGCGGGGTGCGAGAAGAGCACCACCCACCTGAGGATAGGAGAAGAGACACGATGAGCCCTAGGGCCTTGAGAGGGTTCTGTGGGGTGTACTTACTGCTTGCCCTGCCACTCGTGGAAGTTGATGGGACCCTTGGTGGTCTCGGCCTTGAAGTTAGGTACAGTCTGTCCCAAACGCATCTTAATGGACTCTTGGAAGGTTGGTACTTGGATATAGCTTTAGGTATTTTTGTTAGCTGTCAGCTGGCTGTGGTTAGCTCGCTCACTTGTTGCTTTCTGGTTTCTGACTGAGCGAGGCACCGGTTTATATACCCGGCGAGATCGGGTCTCTGAGTGGGAGCAACAGAGACGCACGACGAGCAGCGACTTATCGCGCGTGTGTATAATGTAGTCAGTATGTACATATATACCAGTATGGGGAGTGGAGATTAGATTAATAAACAATTCTGAACAGCAACTAGAGGGGAGCTAGATGTGGCGGGGGAAACCTCAGGCAAGGTCCCACAGTTGATTTGTTTGAGACTTGTGGGGTGCCTCTATATAGGGGAACCTGATTGAGGCTGTTTTTGTGTTTCTAAGTAGCAAGTCTATCGCTTAACTATGGACTTTGTGATGAAATGCTTCTAGAAATGTGTCTGAAAAAAGTACAGTTTTTCCCATTCGATTTCCCTTTGAATTCCCTTCAAACTAGCCAATTTTATTGGGAGTTATCCCCCAAACATCTGATCCCACAGCTGATCACTTCCCAGCTGAAGCCTTAACCTCGGCTAACCCGAAGCAAACATAAACAGAGAGCCAGAGAGCACTCAAATCAACATTGGTGTTGGTAATTGCGATAGAAACACACATACAGGCACGGCAACAGTCACACCGACAGAGAAAGTGCCGGCACGAGAGAGCGGCGCAGGGTGCGATGGTGTTGGTGAATGGCCGCCATTAATGCACACTACCATGCATCGGCTATCTCTCCCGTACACGTACACGAAACGAGCCTCCGATTGGAGAGCAGAGCGGCTAAATTGGTGAGTCTGTGTGGGTGCGTCTCTCGGGGACTCGCACACTACTAAGGATCGGGTCTCACGTATTGAAGCAATCGGTGTCGGTAGTCGGATGAGCCGAGTACCCGATCAGAAGGCAGAAGACAGTCTAAAGGAAAGGAAGCCAAAATTAACTTCCAATAATAGGTGATACAATTTGAATATCAGTTCAAAATAATGCAAATGCAGGTGGTGCTATGTTAAACGTGCTAAGTTTGCGAAGGTTGGTCGAAGGTGCCTCCCAGGCACACCTAATTCTACATCTCCCCTGTATTTTTGCATGAGCTCGAAGTACCGTTGTGGCAGTTGATGGAAAATGTGCGGTGCATTACAAACTGAGGCGCAGATAGACCCGAGTTTGTGGTAATTTTCCATTCCCCGTTTGCTGTTTTCATTTTGTTCGTCAACAACAAACGGAAATTTGTAATCAAATGGGACGGAAGATGGTTTTGGTGCGGTGAAGAGTGTGAGGGAGGGGCCACATGCAGGCAAACTGTGAGAGTATGAGTAGGAGACTCGGAGAGCAAATAGGCAGAAAATAGGGAGAGAGACTTTCTCAGAGAGTCGGTCCAACAAACAGAGCGAACCGGGTTTTTTGTTCGATTGACATTCTGAGCTATTAAAGCTATCGAATATTTCAAATATTTGGCGCTATTTTGAATGGGGTTACTACTCTGGGCGATATTACAACTTATACAACAATATGAAATATGAAAGCCTTCCCTAAATAGTAACAATTTCTCTTTAACTTATTTAACACTAATACTAAGGAAATATAAGGGGTATAAGCACCTAACAGACAAGGTTCTTCGTGTTGTAATGTTTTTGGTCTGTTGATGGACACCTTTTCTGATCGGATCAACCTGCTAAGGTTACATTCTAAAAAATTAAACCCAGTCACCTATATAAGTTGTTTTTGCTTAAAAGGAAATCCATTAAAATGTTGCATTATTTATATTATTTTTATTTTTTGATAGTCTTACAAACCACTTACTATGCTAAAATATAAACTATTTTTAGATTTGATTTAATAATACGACTATTACGAGATAAGAAGTGCATCACAGTCAGATTACTTCTTGTTCAGCCTTCTGGCAGCCAAGATCTGGTAGATGCCCAGCCCGGCGGACAGGGTTCCGATGGCCCCCAGTTGGAACGTGGACAGCTTTCCGCCCCATAGGTTTCCCCTGGGCAGGGAACCCACCGCTTGGAGCAGATCGAGGGAGATGCGGGCGACTGACACCATATCCTGGCGGTTCAGAGTGTCCCGATGCAGGGAGAACCTCCGCAGGGTACGCACGAGGTTCAGGTAGGCAGAGAGCGCGCAGAAGATGGAGTTGGCGTAGGTCCAGGCATCCTTTCGCCGCAGATCCAGCACCTTGTGCTCGGCCAGCCAGCAGATCGTCTCGATGGGATAGAACAGCAGGTCCACCATGTTGGACATCACTCCCAGGACGGCCGTAAAGCGATCGGGCTCGCCCTCGCCCAGGCCGTACTCCAGACTGTACTGGAACACCGGCAGGTCATCGATGAGGCGCAGCGTGGCCATCGCTCCCGAGATCTTCGAGCTGACAGTGGCGCAGCGCTGGGCTAGATCCGGATTCCGACTGGCCTGGAAGCCAGCCACCAACTTGGCACTGCAGCAGAGAGCCTCCATCAGGGTTTCGCGACCTCCGCAGGAGTCGATGAGACCGCAGATCTCACTAATAAAATGAATACTTCTGCCCATAATTGCTGGATTAAAATATTGCAATTTCTGTGAGGCTGAAACTTAAGCTTTGAGTGGAATATTGCAGCGGCGGCGCTTATATAGTCAAACGTACCGCCTATAGCGATAGCCTTCGATTGCACAGCAATCTGTCTATCGATCTTACCCGATTCGCTCTCTGATGCCTTCCTCTCTTTTCATTTATACCTGCACGTGGGCTCTGCCTCTCCCTCTTTCCCACACCAAAACAATCTTCCAACCCGCTACGAATTCCATTTTGTTTTTAACAAACAAACCAGATGGAAAATTACCAGAAAATATGGGTAATAAACTCAGATGTTTTTGCGTTTTAGATTTCATGTTGTAAACAACGAAGATTTTCAAACGACTGTACTTGTAACAAATGTAACAATTTCTGGGGAATAGAAATTAGTTGGAAGACTAGAAGTCTCTTTCAACAAACTAAACATACTTGGCACGATTCACATAATAACTTTATATCCATTACTAAGATTTGGTATTTAATTAGCATCACATATTATTAGAAGTTATTTTTGGCTTCCTTTCCTTTAGACAGTCTTCTGGCTTCTGATCGGGTACTCGGCTGATCCGACTACCGACACCGATTGCTTCAATACGTGAGACCCGATCCTTAGTAGTGTGCGAGTCCCCGAGAGACGCACCCACACATACTCACCAATTTAGCCGCTCTGCTCTCCAATCGGAGGCTCGTTTCGTGTACGTGTACGGGAGAGACAGCCGATGCATGGTAGTGTGCATCAATGGCGGCCAATTACCAACACCATCGCACCCTGCGCCGCTCTCTCGTGCCAGCACTTTCTCTGTCGGTGTGACTGTTGCCCTGCCTGTATGTGTGTTTCTATCGCAATTACCAACACCAATGTTGATTTGAGTGCTCTCTGGCTCTCTGTTTATGTTTGCTTCGGGTTAGCCGAGGTTAAGGCTTCAGCTGGGAAGTGATCAGCTGTGGGATCAGATGTTTGGGGGATAACTCCCAATAAAATTGGCTAGTTTGAAGGGAATTCAAAGGGAAATCGAATGGGAAAAACTGTACTTTTTTCAGACACATTTCTAGAAGCATTTCATCACAAAGTCCATAGTTAAGCGATAGACTTGCTACTTAGAAACACAAAAACAGCCTCAATCAGGTTCCCCTATATAGAGGCACCCCACAAGTCTCAAACAAATCAACTGTGGGACCTTGCCTGAGGTTTCCCCCCGCCACATCTAGCTCCCCTCTAGTTGCTGTTCAGAATTGTTTATTAATCTAATCTCCACTCCCCATACTGGTATATATGTACATACTGACTACATTATACACACGCGCGATAAGTCGCTGCTCGTCGTGCGTCTCTGTTGCTCCCACTCAGAGACCCGATCTCGCCGGGTATATAAACCGGTGCCTCGCTCAGTCAGAAACCAGAAAGCAACAAGTGAGCGAGCTAACCACAGCCAGCTGACAGCTAACAAAAATACCTAAAGCTATATCCAAGTACCAACCTTCCAAGAGTCCATTAAGATGCGTTTGGGACAGACTGTACCTAACTTCAAGGCCGAGACCACCAAGGGTCCCATCAACTTCCACGAGTGGCAGGGCAAGCAGTAAGTACACCCCACAGAACCCTCTCAAGGCCCTAGGGCTCATCGTGTCTCTTCTCCTATCCTCAGGTGGGTGGTGCTCTTCTCGCACCCCGCTGACTTCACGCCCGTGTGCACCACCGAGCTGGGAAGGATCGCTGTCCACCAGCCGGAGTTCGCCAAGCGGAACACCAAGTGCCTGGCGCACTCCGTGGACGCACTGAACTCCCACGTCGACTGGGTGAACGACATCAAGAGCTACTGCCTGGACATTCCCGGCGAGTTCCCCTACCCGATCATCGCCGACCCCACCAGGGACCTGGCCGTCAGCCTGGGCATGCTCGACGAGGAGCAGAAGCGAGACCCCGAGGTGGGCAAGACCATCCGTGCGCTGTTCATCATCAGCCCCGACCACAAGGTGCGCCTCTCCATGTTCTACCCCATGTCCACGGGCCGCAATGTCGAGTAAGTGCCTTTTCTTGCGATACATCTTATTCCTTACTCATCCTGATTTTTACAGTGAGATCCTGAGAGTCATCGACTCCCTGCAGCTGACTGATCGCCTCCAGGTTGTGGCCACTCCTGCTAACTGGACTGTGAGTGTGCCCTTAATTACAGCTGGTTGATTGTTTACTGATTATAAAATATTTATAGCCTGGAACCAAGGTGATGATCCTTCCCACCGTCTCAGATGAGGAGGCCCACAAACTATTCCCCAAGGGCTTCGACAAGGTCTCCATGCCCTCTGGCGTCAACTACGTCCGCACCACTGAGAACTATTAATCATTCCATGTTTTTTTAAGTTTTAATTTTTAATCCCCTACCCCTTTGTGCCATACAAAAAAGTAACTTTATACAATAAACGTTTTATTATAAACACAGCAACTAAGTCAATCTATCTTTTGAGTATCTTATTTTCTTTGGAAAATGTAGTCTACAAATTGCAGTCTTAAAATTTTCAGCCAGCAAGCAACATAATTAATGAACAAAATGTATGAATGTGAATAAAAAAAACCTACCTATATATCTGAATATATCTTTTAGGCATTCTTAGCTTGTATTTATATATAATTATAAAGTTTAACTAACTTTGCATTATAATTAGTCTACTTTTAAATAAGACCTGTACAATTATCCTGGTATATTTTTTTTAAATAGGAATAATCATTCTGTAGATGTAGTTTTGATCGACTTGATTTATTAAATATATTATTTATAAATTCATTATGTATCGTTTTATTTTTAATTTGTACAAATTTTTAATAAATAGGTTTATAATGCGATATATATTTGATAATTGATTCCAAACTACTGATTCTTTAATTGTATCAATAATTGAATGACTACTTTTCAGAATTATTGTAAGGGCTTTCGTGTTGATAATAAAATGACAATTGCTGAGTTGATATCTCGTGACTACGAATTGTTATAAAGTAATATACGTAAACGTACATACATGTACAGTCTGATCGGTCAGCGAAAATAATACCCATATTATATAATCAAAGCACAGGAAAAATTATTCGCAATTAAATAACTAACTAATGTTTCTTAACAGCTCCTACACTTGATGTGTAATGTCTTTTAAAATATGTTTATTTTCTCTATATTCTAATGATAAAACCCTAAAAAATACCTCACAAAAATATTAATTAAATAACAAGTCGTACAAACGTGTTTTGATTTACTAAAAATATTTTCTTTATTATAAAATAATACTACTTCGAGGCAGAACGGCGATGAGAATGCGACATTTACACGGATGAACATTAATGAACGACACGAGGTGGGTAATGGGCTTTGGTTTTGGCGCAAGACGGCAAAGTCCGAGTCCTTCCTAGTCCTGGACTGGCTTGGGCTCCTCCGCGGGCGCCTTCTCGAACAGGTACTCCTTGGCCATGGTGTAGGCCAGTCCGGCGGTCAGGCAGCCGACGACCGTTCCCTGGGCGGCCACTCGGAGCTGCATCAGGAAGACGCTGGTGCTCATCGATCCGCGGTTGCGGTACTTGTACGCTCCCACCAGGCCGGCAGCCAGGAATCCGGCGATGCCCACCAGCATGAAGGGCGATTCCTTGGCCTTCCTGGCGAATTTGTGCTCCTGGGCGAAGTCTTCCTCGCTCTCGAAAAGGGATTTGGCACTCATCTTGGCTTTGGCACTGTATAATTTCTTGGATAAAACTAGTTTTGTCTCTGCTTTGCAGTTAGCTGCTGTTAGCTTGCTTGGTTGTTGCTCACTGAGTCACTAATGAGCAATCTCTCTGGCTTTTATACCTGCTGCCACGATCGGTGCGAATGAGAGTGAGGGGAAGAGTACGAACGAAGTATGTATAAACATATTCATATAAATACATACCGATTTGTATAGACCTTCATGTTCACACAGCACGTGGTGGTTGAGCTCATTTTTATATTTTTATATATGGTAGCTGGGCTGAAAAAACTCTGGACTTTGTGATGAAATGCTTCGAGAAGGTTAGCCTGAAAAAGGTACAGTTTAGCCATTTGACTTCCCTTTTAAATCCCTTAAAATTTGCAAATATTTCAGTTAAAAGTTATCCCCAAACAGTTGCTCCAGCAGCTGACCACTTTCCAGTTGGCAATTTACCGAGCCAAGCCGAAACCGACATAAACAGAGAGCCAACAGAGAAAATGCGAGCACAAGAGAGCGGTACATAGTGCGATGGTGTTGGTGGATGGCCGCCATTAAAGCACACTACCATGCATCGGCCGACTCTCCCGTACACGTACACGAAACGAGCCTCCGATTGGAGAGCCGAGCGGCTAAATTGGTGAGTCTGTGTGGGTGCGTCTCTCAGGGACTCGCACACTACTAAAGATCGGGTCTCACGTATAGAAGCAATGGGTTTCGCTCGTCGGATGGGCCAAGCACCCGATCAGAAGCCAAACGACAGTCTACCGCATAGGAAGTCAATACCAATTGCAACAATATGAAAATAATTGACTGTAAATAAGTTAATAATTCTAAATATTCAGTTGTAAAAGTGTTCTAAGTTTGTGAAGGTTATTTAAAGGAGACTTCAAACAGTTTATTTATACACGATTTCTGGAAATTTTCCATTGCTTTCTAGGTTGTTTGTCAATAACAAAACGGAATTTGTAGCCAAGCGGGACAGAAGATCGTTTGTGTGCGGGGCAGAGTGGGAGGCAAAGACCACGCGCATGTAAGTTGGTAGTGTGAGTGGGAGAGGAGCAGGCAGAAAGTGAAACAAGCAGGTAGGGAGAGAAATAGAGAAAGAGAGAGAGAGGGACTAGAAAAAAGAACACAGTGAGAAACAAAGAGCGAACCGGGTTCGATCACCGATAGATCAGCAATGAATTGAAAAATCATCGAATAGTTCTGCGCCATGTTGCGGTTAGAATAAAAATCACAAATATTATAAAATTAAATTACCAGTAATATATTTATTATAAGAAGTAGTTTTTTAATAGAAAATAAATCACATAAATAAAGTAATGTAGTTGTATTATTTATTATTTTTATATCTTGAAAACCTGGAACATTTAAGTTTATCAGGAAAATTGTTATAAGAACCGGTATCGAAGGTACACCGTATTATTATGTACAATTTTAAGAGCGCCAAACTTATATATTTTATTTCTAAGATAAATTTAAGATCAAATGCCAAAATAAATTCATTTTTTCACTTGAAAATATTTGTTTTTTTTTTCGACATCCAAAAGATATTTCAAAATTTAAAAAGATTTTAATAAATATGTGTGACTTCTGGTAATAACATTTAATCGTTATTTATATATTGGATTGATAATGTTTTTTTGTGCCATATTTTATAAGGCTAATAAATATGTACATATGTATATCAAGGTAAAAAATTATATGTAAAGATTAATATATTTTTTACAATTTTAATGATGTATTCTGTTTTTAAAGACTTTGAAAAAACTGATCACAATTTGCTAGCTCGCCTTGGCTATTGTACTGACCAGATGTGCCTCACAGGGTGGTGCAAGTGAAAATTTTTAAAAATAAGATACTAAACTAATAAAATATTCTATGATCCAATATGTATAAATGCAAAACCTGTGTCTTATTTCCGCACCCCAGACTGTACAGAGAGCTTTCGGCGTGAAAGCTAATGCTGGAAGTCAGCTTTGCGGCCAGCTGATTTTGATAAGAGCCGCCTTCGCCCACGCCGCATGTTTCCCCCCTCCCTTTGCCCCCTGTTACTGCTCCTCCTCTCCCTGCGTTCGCCTTCGCTTTCGCTTCTGCCATATTTCCTTTCGGTTTTTGGCGCTCCGCTTCAGTTCTAATTTAGCGATGCGCGCGTGCGGTTGTCGAGCGGTCAGAAAATAACTGTAAAAGCGGCATTATCAGTGCTTTGTGTTTTCGGGTGTTCTTTGGGCTCCGGCTTCTGCTCCGGCATTCTGACAGGCTGCACGCCCACCTGCCTGTGAAGGTGAGGCGAAACTTTGGCCCCAAAGCGAGAAAAAAGCGAACTTTTGCCACTTGTTTGTTTGCTGCTTCGCGAGTGTGAGTGTGAGTGAGTGTTTGCGCCAACTAATCCAAACATGTGAAGTCGAAGTCGGGGCAGCAGGGAGCAAATCACCCCCCACAAGTTATCCCCTACGAGGTCCGCGGTACAGGTGATCGCTTTGCTAGTACAAAAGTTTCTGCCCGTGTCCAGCTGAGGCGGTGAATGCAGTAAAGTTTCTGCTCCTCCCAAGGCGGGGGCTGCTTTTTCGGGGAAAAGTTGCGATAGCGAAATGTCCTCATAAAATATGCCAAGACATTTACATCGCCGCCAGCAGGAGCAGCTCTAAGCCCCGCCGGCCATCAGAGTGTTAAGGCGTCATAAAAAAGGTACGCAAAAAGCGCTCCCCCGGCGGCCATTGAATAATGCATTCAATTAAGAGTGTCACCAAAAACAAAAAATAAAACAAAAGGCAAGCAGGAATTTATGTGATAGTAACTCACACGAGCACACCTATGTATATCGTTGTCCTGTCGCGTGTGTTTCAAGTAATGTTTGTCTTGTATTTAAGCAGGCTCGTTATAATTAATGCAGCGGGTAATAAAAGGGCTGTGTAAGCATTATACATCACCCCAAATAAAACAAGGGAAATCATCATAAAGGAAAAAAGGGTTAATGACCACAGAGCCTGTGCCAATTACATAACGTTTGCCTTTGACTGAATATTATTATTGCATTCAATGGGGACAGTAATTGTTTAACAAGGAATTAAGCTTAGCTTAGCCTGCCTTTTGAAAATTAAGCTGGAAGATTAAATTAAAGCCTCAATAAACACTCAGGATTGTACAGTAGGACACTGCAGAATAAGATATTCTTGATCTTTATTAATCATCAAATGTTTTTAACAACCAAAAATATAAAATTTTAAAGGGGTTTTTAAGTATACCGCATCTAGTTTTATTTACAATTCAAAAGTAAATATAAATGAAAGAGTCCTTTGGGTTTCTAAAGCAATTTAAAACGTGTCTAAAAGTTAGAAATGCAATATTCTGTGCAATTTAGTGATGTTTTTGTTAATTTAATTCTGGACACCTTTAAAAGAGTTCTTAAATACACATAATGATTTCTATAGAACCCCCTTTCAACTATTTATTTTCAAGCATTAAATAAAGCTAATAATTAAAGTAGTTTTCTTTCTAATTCGTTATTTTAAAACAATCTCTTTCCTATACAAACCTATATAATCAGTATTAACTCAATTTAAAAGGGAAATTCAACAGTATAAACGCTTCCAGTGAATGTTTAATGCGAAATCCACTCAAATATAATTAACAGCTTATCCCAAAATCATTTAAGGTCGAAAAAAAGTGACACAAAACAACAAAAACACCAAGGTCGCTCTGAAATTGTACTGTAAAATTGAAAGTCAGCGAGGGGACTCCCCAAAAAAAAAACCCTTAAAATCGGATGAGCGAGACAGATCAGACTGCCATAAGCCTTAAATATTTATAAAACGATTAAGCAAAGTTTTATATACAATTTTATTTTACGTTTGGAAAAGCGCCATTTGCACCCTGCTCAACTTTGCTTTTTATTTTTGTGTTATTTTTGTAATTTTTTTTTTTTGCTCAGCCAGCAGCTCTTCATGAAATGTTAATTTTAATTAAGCGACGCCGTGCAGCCGAGAAAAGAAAAGGGAAGCCGGGATAAAAACCGGGATTAAGGCGCCGAAGAGGAGGAGTTTATATAGTCCTTTATGTGTGGGTGTGCCAGTGAGGGGCGGGACAATGGCAAAAACAAAAGTAAAAAACAATAAGTCAGCAAACGACTGATGATGAGCAGGTGTACGGGAGCAGGAAATGCGGATTTCCTTCGCGGAAAAGCGGGTCAAGTTTTTGTTATAAAATATTCCAAGTGTCACAAAAAAATAAAGCAACGAAAATAATAATAACAAGTGGTGGCGGAAGCCGGGGACCCTACCGCGGATGCGGCTTGTTTAGCAGCTTCGGGGTCCTTTAGTTAATACTTGTGCAGCAACAGCAACAGCAACAACACCAACAAGATAACAACAACAACAACAAGATAACAACAACAACAAGCAACAACAAGAAGAGAAGAAACAAAGACAAACTGGCGACGACTTCTTGCGGGACATTGTGTAGGCCAAAGAATAATAAAGACTAAGAAAAACAAAGACGGCAAGAAAGGCCTCTCCCCTCCTAGCAAACAGTGTGCACGATGGGAAAGTGGAAAGTGCACCTAAAGAAATTAGAAAAGATTTAAGTAATGAATTAACTAAGCTATACACAGGTGTAATTTCAAATCTCTCAATGAGATAGAATGCTTGTTATGAAGGCTTAAAGTGAGCTATTTATTGTGGGCCTTGGGTAGTGAGCCGCCAAAAAGTATGCTCTGAATTTTTCACAATTTGGAAATATCTTAATTGCTTTGTTCTTGATTTTTAGGTTTTATTTCTAACTCTTAATTTCGTTTAAATGTATTTTATGGAACATATTTTTTAATTTCTGTTTTCCTAATTTGTAAATGAGTATTTTCAAACCTTTTTCCTAAGAAAGTCATATAAATTCTGTAGCATACTTTTTAGCAGAGTGTTAAGAGATCCCTAAAGGGGAACCCCCTTGAAATTATTATAATATATTTTATTTCTATCGCTGATTGCCTGATTTTCCAAGTGTACCTCCATAAGGTTGGGGCCAACTGAACGAGACACGCGAGAGCGAAAGGCTTAGGAGCACCGGTCTGGGCAATTATTGTTGATGAATACACCCACACACACACACAAGCGGATACGCACACACACGCAGATATATGAAGGTATAGAAAATATGGGCCCAGCTCAGCTCCGCCCCCTTCAACACCCCCGCCGAACCCCCTCATGGCACGCAAAGTGGGGCTTTTCTTTTTTGGAAAATAATGAAAGGGCTCGTCCCTCCATCCTGTGCATGGAAAACAATAATTTGTTATCTGTCCGCTCAGAGATCCTCTTCTCTCGCCTTCCTAGGCCCCTAAGAGCAGTCTATAAATCACGAAAACCAAAAAATATCATCTATGCGTGGGCCAGCAAATCGTTGTTTTGTGTGCGCCGGCAAAAACATAATTAAGACATTATGCTCCTGTCGATTGCCGGGGGTTTGGGCAAGTATATCCTTTCCAACAATGGGCAACCTCATTTAATGTGGCGGCATTCCCATAAATAATGATTAGAAATTAAATGGGTTTTGCACGGGACAGGAAATAGGACAGAAACCACCAAATAAATTGCTAAACTAACGAGCCCAAAGCCGAGGGAATCAATAATCGACCAGATTAGTAGCTGTGGAAATTAAATTAAATTAAATTCGGGTTTGGTTAGGGAGCTAAGTTCTGTAAATAAATTAAATAAATTATAATTTATGCTTGCTTATGTTGATTTTACATTAAACAGGAATGAGTCGATCGACAATACAATTATTTACGGAATGCCCAAATAATTTTGCATAATATTTCCCTAATTTATATGTTAATACTATGACAAAAGTCAATGACAAATCAAAATAAATGCGAATTCTTTATTATTGATTGGCTGGCTGTGTTAACCCTCCATAAATTGCTATCCCAGTTATGAAATATGCAGATGGCGTCCCTTTTAATAATTAATTCGGTAGAATATATGCGTTGAAATTCAACTTTATTCTCGCCCTATTAAACAAGGACTCGAATCTGCCGCGGGTTTTCCCCCAAGACATGTCCCGTTGGTGCCCAAATTTACGAGCTCCTTACGCTTGTGCGGGCTAAAACTTTAATGCCGACGGAAAACTATAAATCTAATCGAGAAACTAATTTGCAGCGCACAGGCCGGGCTAGGAGGAGGAGTCCCGAAAATAGAGACAGATGCTGTGTACAAATTTGTTAATTTCGCCGGCGCTAATTTGCTGTAACTAATTAAAAAACACTTTCGAGTGAAATATTCCGCAGTCGCATAAATATGCCAATGCTCTGCCGGAGACGGAGATGCACGGCGGCGCAAATCTAATTAATGCGCGGCGAAAATTTATTTATTTAGCGCGCTCACAGGCACACCTGGCGGGGATTGTCCCCGCGCTCTGCCCGTCACTTTAGCCTGGCGGCAATAATTGCGTAAATTTTTCACAAACAGGCAGCAGCCAGGGGGAGGCACTCGGAGGGCCCTCAAGTGCCGGCAATCTGCGCTCTGTGTGCTTTGTCTGTCTAAGAGATGATTTGATTTGGCTGCCTGTAAATAATAAGCACGCTCCAAGTTGGAGCATCACCGTGGCCCCATACACCATACGTACTCTGTGTAGGGCTTTGTACCTTCCTCACTCACGTGTCCAACTGTCTGTTTGTTTCTTTGTTTGTTTGTCTGTTTGCCCGTCCTTGGCACTTGTTTGCGTGTGCTGTTTGAATTGAATTTGTTGCTCTTTGACGTGAATTGGATTGCCGACAGCGGGGATTTATGGGTCAAGCAGGAGAGCTCCTTCAATGCGATTTGAAATTTTAATGTATGAAATGGTTAGCTATTTTTAAAAGGTGATGAGTGGAGTTACTTATTTCGTAAAGGGAAGTAAAGGGAAGTTTAAGGAGCACGGCGGGAGCTGTAATTATTAAACTCAGCCAGATATTTAAAGGTTTTTAAAATACTCATGCAATAGCAAGTAATTGTTATTATATAAAAGAAACTTTGATTTGTTTTACTGGCAAAAGATTCCTTTATTACTTCAACTAAGGACAATCTATGCAGAATACACAGAAACAGGAAATTCAATTTATTTTTCGCTCAATATTCAAGTACATTAATATATAAATTGCTTTTATATGCTACCCACCTTTATTGATTTCCAGTACTTCCTTTTTGTGTTGCATATTTCCAGAGCCAGCCATGCCCGAACGGAGATCGATAAACGAGCACGCACCTGTCGCGGGACCGTTGTAATGCTAATAAATTCACCGGTGCCATCGGTTTAATTAAGGAACCGTCAGCGCTGGGCTCCGCGGAGGGTCCTCGAGGCGGGCCGAAGAGGTGACCACCGACCCAACCAAGAACGCCTGACAGAAAAGGCATTGTTCGGCTGGCAGGACACTCGCCAATCTGTGGACGCGCCTCCGTTCGCCGCGGCCCAATCGGGCCACTGGCGGCTACCTGCTAACGGGCACCAGTGCGCCGCGCGAGGATGAGTTCGTCGCGGGACGAAGGCACCTCCAGGAGCAGGAGGGACGACGGGGCTACGCAGCCGCTGCCGAAGAGTGCTTAATTAATGTGACGGACTTTAGTGATATTCAAATAAGTGGCGGAACCGGGGAGGCGGCAGTGGCCAGAACCATCGCGGAGCTGAGGGTCCCAACCATAACGACCACCAGCATTGGCAACACCACGAGCAACACCTGCAACAGCAACAGTAGCAATATTAACGGCAGCCACATCCACAGCAGCAACACCAGCAGCAGCAACAACAGCAACAGCAACATGTCGCGCATTATCCAGCCACGCTATCGTTTCCGGGATCTACTCCTCGGCGATTTCTCATTCAACGATGATGGCGAAAGGTAAGTGGATTCCACCATTTGCCACCTGCTGGCCGGGCATACGCATTGCACATACGCCCCGTGTCACCGGTGTGTCAATATCAGCACTCGCCATCGCCATCGCCCGCCCTCGGGTCCCCGAATAGAATCTTAATTACACTGGCCAACTGCAATTGGCAAAACGATTTCCCAGCAGCGTTACGCCACTGACCCGGCGATCGATTAATTGATTTTTTACCACCTGATGTCCTGTCTGGCGCCTCCTCAATTATTCAGTCGAGGGTTTAAAGCTCGTTAGCTAATCGAGGTCCAAGACAGGGGCCAAGCGATTGTCAGCGAGGCGGGGGGGAAATACTTAAAAAGGTCAGGTCAGGTCTAGGAAAGTTTAATCAGTTTTCAGCCAAGGAAAACTAGGGTAAGCTATTCTTGGGAAAACCTAAAATAAACGTGGAAGTATTTATTTATTCTGATTAACATTTTAAAGCTGACTCTAATATTCCACCCATTTCAACCTCGATTTAAACTGAAATCTATCCACTACTCTGGTGACTTTATGAATAACCTGAGCGTGGAATCTGCCACAATGCTCGGCAATGTCATTGTTCTAACATCCACCTGCTCCCTATGTCACGGGGAAAATCCGTGGAGAGACCCCTAAAAACCAATCAATATCCGCAGCTCTTTCAATTCGGTTTGAGTGCCAATTCAGTGGCAGGAAAAAAATTAAAACAAAAGTGGAGTCCGAGCAAGGAGGGGCGCGAATAATTTGATTCAGTTTTTGTTTGCTTTGACCACTAAAACAGAAACCCAGCGGAGCAACGTTGCAATTTCAGCGCTTTAATCGAATGGCTGCGATAATCTTTATGGGTTTTTAATCATTTAATTGTTGTAATTTTTTGTGGTTACCCGTCAAAATGTATTCAGTTCGCAATCAGTTTATAATTTAGTTATAGTTCAATGATTGGCGGACGCATTTCTTGTATATTTATTGCAAGTCTTTGCTTTATTTCCCTGGAAACCAAGGCAAAGGAGAAGGTATACTATACGAAAAGTAACATAAATTTACAATATATATTCAGTGTTATATTCACAGGAAGTTGGTCGCAAAATGAAGTCATTTATATTGAGCTCTGAACTGAATTACAATAGGGAATATGTGGCTTATTTTGGCTTGGCTCCTGGGGAAACCCAAAGAATAATGATCAACTCCACAGTACTGGCGAAAACCCTGTTTATGGACAGTCGTGTTGATAATGAGGAAACAAAACGAACCGTTTACAATGTGGGAAACTTCTCCATTTGTGGTTTTCTTAGTAATCGCCTGATCTCCAAGCTTTATTCGTTTTTATACCAGGAGTTTGTGGGCAATTCCACGGTGTTCAAGTGTCCCATTCAACCGGGCATTTACTATCTGAGAAACAGGATTGGAAGTCATATGGTTCCTGCTTTTCATCCCTCTGGCACTTTTCGCTTAACAGTCAGAATGAAGCTGGAAAAGAAGGGACCCATTACTTTGGAGTTCATCTGGCGATATAGGGTTATAAAAACATGAATTTATCAGAATATTACACTTTTGTTTAAGTAAAGTTTATAATTAAGCAGCGGTTTGAACTGGCCTAAACCGAAATAGACCAACTTTTCTTTGGGAAAACTAACAATGAAATAATGGCTTAATGATGACAAACATTGTCCGCCATGAGACCCATTAATTAGTGACTGGAGTGAAGAATTAAAAGCTCATCAATATGCTTTAAGCCGCATCAGAGGTTGTCGGTTGTTTAGTCCAAAAATGTTCCCTATTTTAGCTGGATGCATGTGGGTTCTAGTCTGGCTAAGTGGCCTAGTGTCAGCAGCTAATAAGGAGGTACTTGTACTCTTGTCCTCTGAAAGTAATCTCAATTCCTCTAATCTCCCCCAGAAACCTCCAGTTTTCAAGCGTGGAGGCTCAAATTTCATCATGGAAGATCTGGTGACCAGTTGCGACCACAACTATGTGGAGTATTTCCGCAAAGTTCCCAACTCCTATAACCTTTATACATTCCGAGTGGTCAAACTGGCATCCAGGTTCACCATCGACGTGGCTGTGAGGGTTTTGAAAACCAAAAGGGTCATGTACAAAGTGGACAACGTGGATGGCTGTTACTTCCTCACCAATCCCCTCATGAATCGTGTTTTTGGATCTGTGTACAAGAAACTGATTGTTAATGGCACTTTCTTTAGCTGTCCCATAAAGCCGGCTGTATATTTCTTGAGGAACGAGGGATCTGTGGAAATGCTGCCCACTTTTCATCCACCGGGAAAGTACCAGGTCACCATGCGGGTCAAAATGCACGAAAGTCCAGGTCCGTTTGTGATGGAGATGCTTTGGATTTATAATGTAGTGAAAATTAAATAATATACAACCCCGAGCACTCAAATAAATGTGTCGCAAGTGAAAGTTATGCTTGGCACATGTGCCCCATTAATTAGTTTCATTTTGTTTGTTTGAAAACAAAGTGGCAGACAGTTGTTTTTGGACTACAGTGTAACATTCCACCTGAATAATTTCGATTAAGGTCAATTAATCGCTCATCAGTTGATTTGTGACCGGGAAATTAAGAGCGTATGGTCAGTTCTTGTTCCATGGCTCTGGTAGTTGGATGTCTTGTTTTCCTGTGGCTCTTTTGCTTACTCCCCCTGAAAGCTGCAGACGAGGTAATCAGATTTCCCTGGAAAATTGTTTGTTAATTATTCCCCCTTCCGGCAGCCACATGTCATCAACAAGGGCAACACCCAGATCACTGTGGAGTCACTGCAAACGAGCTGCGACCACGACTTTGTGGAATATTTCAAAAAGGTCCCAAACTCCGCGTTCCTCTACACTTTTCGGGTGGTCAAATTGGCGCCGGCTTTTACCATCGACATAACCATGAAAGTGTGGAAAACCCATAAAGTTCTGTACAAGACGGAAAACATAAATGGCTGCGCGTTTCTGAACAATCCGCTGGTGAGCAAGGTGTTTGATGCCGCCTACAAGCAGCTGGTGGTCAATGGCAGCTTCTTCAAGTGCCCCATTAAGCCGAAGGTTTACTATCTGCAGAACAAGGGCATGTTTCCCGTGCCCAGCTTTCATCCAGCAGGTCGCTTTCAGCTCACGATGCGAGTGAAAATGTCGGAGAGCCGGCATCCGTTTGTCATGGAAATGCTCTGGACGTATAAAGTTGTTCGCCTCTAATAAAAGCATTTTTTGGGTGGTAAATGTGCAAATTGCCTTTGTGTTTGTTTTATGATAGTCAGGTAGTCGGTGAAATATAATTTTTGAGGTGTCTTTAAAATCTCTTAAAAAAAGAATTCTTTAAAATAAAACGGAATAGTTTTCAGAAGATGTTTAGAGATGTTTAATATTATTGAAGGTCTACTTTTACTCTTAAATAAAGCATTAAAGTGCCTAAAAGCCAGCAAAATTTGTCGACTTTCCTAACAATTATGGGTAGACAAGGTCTCTGCTGTTACCTACAAACAGCTGGTGGTCAATGTTCCTTTAAGGACCCAGTGAAACGAAGGGTTTACTACCCTAATAACCTTAATGAGGCCCATTTTCTATGCAACAAAATGCCTTGAAATGGGTATTCGGCTGCCTTTTGTTATGTAAATACATTATTATTTTTAAACAAAGACATTAGCTTTTGTTGTAGGTTGAGTAATAATTTAATACCACACCTGAATGATTTCGTTTGAAAGCCAATTAATTGCTCATCAGTAGCATTTTGGTAGAGAAATTGAAAAATGTTCGCCAGTTGTTGCTTTGGGGCCTTTAACAATTCTCCAGTTCAATATTAATGCAGTAAATAATGTAGTATTTCCTACTGTCTTTCTACCAGTTATATTTTTTAAGTGTGAGTCCCTTCGAGCCCTCTTTTCAGGTGAAAATGGCGGAAACTCGACGACCGTTCGAGATGGAAATCCTCTGAAAGTATATAACTTTGCGCATCAAATAAAAACATTTGCATTTTGCGACGGCGTGTGCAAATTGTCTTAGTTGGCTCATTGCCGTTGTTGCTCATACGCCGTGTAGTTCGCAGGCAGTTGCTCATACGCCGGGTAGTTCATGCATTGCTCATACGCCATGTTGTTCGCACTCACTCCCAGAGGTGCCATAAGGTGGCTGAGCATGAGAGTGCGAGTGCGTTTGCCTTCGTTTGGCACTCGCAAAATCATAATTCGCCGGCAATGCCTTCTTTGCATTTAATGTAGCGTAAACATTTAAATTTTTTATAAGCCCAACCGCCTCGGCCTGCCTCTTGCCACCTTCCCTCCCCGCCTCCCTGCTCAGCTGACTGCGACGTGCGCAAGTGGCCGTGGCAGCTGCCTTTATAATGCCACGTAGTCCCAGCCACTTGGCCCGGCCCATGGCCCCTGGCCCATGGCTCATGACGGTGCCCGTATGCCCAGTGTGCCTTGGGTCTTTACTGTGTCACGGATGCCTGCACGTCCTGCTCGTCCTGCTCGTCCTGCCCGGATTCCCTACCTGAAATCGGTTATAAACGGTTTAGCCAGCTCCGGCGGTTAAGGGCTTGTTCCCCGATGCTTGGGGGTTATTATGCATGCCGCACATTCACTCCGAGATCCTTATTTTGTAAGAAATTCGTTCGTACACAAATCCACGAAGAGGCAAGCATATGTGTAACTTAATATGCTGATTCTATTCTGTTCTGTCAACACTTTTGACTCGATGACGGATTCAATTTTGGGTTTTATTGGGTCTGGATAAGTTTAGTCTATATTTGGACTTCTTGGAGTAAATATAAAAATAAGGATTTTCTACAAATAGTTTTGTAATTAATATAAATGTTAATGCATAAAAAAGGAGAAAGTTGTAGAGCCTAAAATGCTATAAATTTGCTGAATAATTTGTTTATAAATTAAATGAAATATATACGTGCTTTTTGAATCTCCAATTAATATAATTATCTTAAATTTCATCAGCTATTTTGAAACTTATTTTAAATACGAACAGATATATTTCTTTTGGTTCATTGAAAGACAATAATATAATTTCTTTGTAGCATTAAAAAATCATAAAATTTTATAGCTTCTTTTGTAAAATATGAAACAAAATCAATTCCTTTATAGTTACTTTTACTTTTCACTTAAAATTAATATTTTCTTTAATGAAACCCATTTCTTGTATCTACAAAAACTCCTTAGGCCTTAAGAAATTGCATTATTCCTGTTATAAATTTTTAACTTTCATAGAGTATTCCATATGTGTTTTCCCAAGTTTTTCCCAAACCCCCCTTCATGCTGCACTCTTGAAGAATTTCGTTTTGGGTCTTGGGCTTAAAGGCTTTGCGACACTGTGTACCTTTTTCGGCGGAACCCTTTTTTTATGAGAAATATTTAATAAGTTCGCGGAAATTACGCTTTTGTTTTGCGAACGTTGACGACAGAGCATAGCGAGATCAAGATTTATGGCTCCTTAAATACAACAATTTTACGGCCTAATCCGGCCCTCGAGCCGGGGTCCAGCCCAGGAATATTTAATTGCCCCTCCGAATGGCAATGGAATTCGTGATTTTAATGGCCACACGTTCCGGTGTACCAAGTTGTAAGTCAAAACGACTTGGCAATTTGTTGGCACTCGTTAACGGTTGAAATTGTCCGCATTCTGTGACAAATATAACGATTCCGGCCAGCCCCGACGGTGCTAATAAAGGTCAGAGTTCGGGCTACTTGAGAGGATCCGTGAAAATCCACACTGGCTTCATTAGCACACGAAAATTCTCGATGAACATTCACTGGAAATGATTTGGAAAATGCGCACAACACGAGGAAAATGTTCAATTAAGCCGACTGGGGGCTATTGTTTACCTTTTCCCAAAAAGGGGTTTCCGCCCCGAAGACTTTCTCATTATATCTAAGTGGCGGAAGACCCGGGCAGCGAAAAAAGTAAACATGAAAGCAGCAACAAAGAAAAGCCTCAACAAGTTTAAGAAAAATTGGGAGAAAATCAAGGGCAGGGCTCTCTGCAGCTGAGTAATGGCAAATTACTTGTTTTTCGCACGTTTAACACAATTTTTCCGCAAGAAAAAGGAGCCAAGGCCAAAGGTAACAAGAACAATCTGCGCACCTGATAGGTGTACTCTGACTTGGCTTCTCCGCAACTAAAGTGCAGCTCTGGCCTTCCTGAAAATACCTCAACATGTCCATTAGCGCTGATTATGCGGCTTACCAGGGGGAAGATATGCGGAGTATTAGGGGCCGCCATGAGGGCCTGTTTGTGAAATACAATTTCTGACATATCCCATTACCATTCGTACGAGTTTCGGACACATCCCCACGTGAGCTGACACACTTCTGTGCGGTTTGCCGTAATAACTTATGTAAATCGCTGCCTTCTCAGCAGCCAGTCCGGGTTTTTTCACTTTCCACTAACGATCAACTGCAGGGCTGCCTGCAAATTATTATTATTCTACCCGGTGTCCATAAAACAAAGGAGGGTATGCCACACATTAGAAAAGGCTCGGGGGTAGATGTGGTTAATATTACAATAAATAATAAAGCATGTTGATTCAGGGAATATTGCAATATCCCTTTCGTAACCTAACTATGTTTTTTATTTATAGATTTCCCAAACTAAAACGTAGTTTATAGTCTCCATTCGATTACGAATCCTTCTCATATTTCCCCTTATGACTAGTTGGACAGGTACTGTTGCTTGTGGGTTCCTCACCTATCCCAACGGACTCCAAGTTAATCCTGGAGCAGCTCCAGAGAGAGGTGGTGGCTGCCTCAATCCATACGGCTATAATTATAATAGCATTGTGTACCACGCACCCACAGGCTGTTGGCGTTCCGTTTTCAATAATGGATACGTCTGGGGCCGCAGGAACCCGCCTTGGCGGAGGGTCCTTCAAGGCTCTCGCCTGTCGGCTTAATGCCTGCAAAATGGTGTGCATTATGCATACAGTTCTATATATAGGACCCTTGGTGTTCCGGTATTAAACTTGTCGCGGTGGGGAGTCCTGTTGTGATTTAAGCCTTTGGGTAAATAAACTAGAAATATGAAATTATCAAGGCCTTGAGGGGGATTAAATTTAATAGAAGAAAGAATAAGAAATACTTGTTGATTATTTAGATTTCTTTTTTTTTGTTGTATTTAATTATTTATATACTATCATTTATCCTTTTTAGAGTCCTTCTAATTCCCGCAAATATATATTCGCAATTGTGTTGTACCCCTGAATGCTTCCGTTTCCATTTCAAAGCTTTGGCAACGTCACCGCCTATTTTTACACCTGGCAACAAAAAAACGAGCCAAAGAGCACCGCACTCGAGGTGAGTCCGGCCTGAACCCTCACATTTTCGCAGCGGGTCGAAAGGCAAAAGAGCAATATAAACAGCGTTTGTGTTCATCAATGAATGAACACTCGTAAATAAATAATTATGTGTGTTCCACAACTATAGCCTTTGGATCGATGGAGGTCAGTCCTGGCCAAGCCCGAGCTCGAACAATTGCGATGGCACCCGAAGTGCAGCCGTTTTATTGCCACTTTTGTGCTCAAAGTAGAGTGTGCCAAAGGACTGCGAGTGTGTGGCTGAGTGTGTGGGTTAGTATCTGTGATTTTGTGTGTGGGCCGGGAACAAGGGGTTCTGCCGAAAGAAAAAGTTCAAAAATCAATCAACGTGCGAAAAAGGCAATTTGTGGCCAGCAGTGAGAGAGTCAAAGCATCAGGAGCCAGAAGGAGCAGCCAGTGGAAAAGGACCTTTATTCGGCAGGGGATAAGCGAGATACTCTAACTGATTTTGCAGGGATTTAGAAATTTAGCAATATAATTTATATAAATATAAAGTACTTAATTGTCAAGGTGTTTTCCTAATATGGTTTATTATAAGGGAAAGCGTAGTATTATTCTCAAGGATACTTAAGTAGAAGTCTTTAAGTTCGCTTAACAAAATATACATTACAAAATGAAATATTTTTTAATTTGTAACTTGTTTACCCATCACTTCGTAATACATTTACAAGTCCTTGCCAAAAGTCCCCATTACCCTGACGTCATTGAGGGTATGGTCATGCTTGAAAATTCTATTATAAGTAAAGTTTCCTGGCTGCTTCCTGTGTGCTGCTGTGTGTGTGTGTGTAACGCTGTCTGAATGTGTGGGTGTGCTTTTTTTTTGTTGACATTTTCTTTTTTGCACCGGCAAATGTGGCGTAAAACATGAGCAGCGTTTGACTTTTTTTGGGATTTGTCCAGGTCGCAGACAACGTCCTGGTTTTTAGCTCCTTTTTTCATTCCTGCTTGAGAAAATAAATATCTTAGTCTGGCCCCTTGGTCAATGGTGCATTTAATAGCGTTCGCTTGGCCAGATTTCCACGCTGTTTATTTGCGACAATGAACAATAAGGAATTTTTTCAATTTCCTGCCGCAGTAAGTCATTGTGTGGGGAATACGTCACAGGACCTCTGCCCACGTCGAAATTTAATTAGCACACGGCCCATGCATGACTGCGACTGATGACAGACACCGCGGAGAGGCGTTTTAAATTTAGCAATTACGTGGGAAGCCGAACAGGTAGCTCCTCCAGGTGGCAGACCGGATATCCTAGCCGAATCGAATCCCAAACCGAATCGGGCCTGGCCATGTGGAAGTGAAGGATACTGCCGACCGGCTGACTGAGTCCGCTGACTGATTGTCGGTTCGGATCACGGTCCGGGCCAGCGGACAGGACAATCCTGGCGGCATTAAACCGATTTCACTCGCTGCGAGTTTATGCAAATTTTAAAGGGATTTTACAGTCTCGATTTTGAGGCAATTGCCTGGCTGACAGACAGACTGGCGGACGGAAAACAATAGGCGCCAGCGATTCGTAAAAATGTATATTGGACGCACATGAAGCGTTATTAATTTTCCTGATTTGACGGATTTCGCAGAATCGAATTTGGGGGAGAATAAAAATGCAAAGAGTTAAATCAGGTTTGGGATGGATGGATGTTTTCATGATATAGGTTATTATTTGATGAAAGGGAATTCATGGGAAAGGATTCTATATGGTTGAAAGTAAATAAATAAATTCCCTTGAATAAGAATCAAAACGTTTGTAGTTGAATTATTAATTATTTCTATGAAAATCTGACTTTTTTATTTACAGTTTATAGTTTTTGGCATTGATTTATTTATGTACTTTTGAAGCAACATATTTGTAGTTGCTGTACAAGTATATTTATATTTCTCCTACAGATTTATTCTTTTTTATCCCAGAGTCTGGCTGACAAACCGCCAAACAATTAGAAATGTCGTTAGCCATTTTTTATGTTGCAGCTTAGAAGAGGCAAACTGCTCTGCCATTAAGACAAAGCTGGGCAATAAAATGTTTATTATTTATGGTCTCTTTAAGCTGTGCATAAACTTTAGACACCCACAGTTGGAGGGCAAACTAAATCCTTGAGGTTAACTAACTCTGCAGGATCTGCTCAGGCTTCTCGGTCTCTATTTAATTTATTTATTTTGCGAGGAGCTCCAACAAAGGAATCACTGCTTGTGATATTTAAACTGTATTTTCTATTTCTCTTGGAAATCCATCTCTAATTACTTGGCCAAACAAAAACCGAAAGCAACTGCTCTGTTCGCAGCTCATTTGCGGCAAATTGAAGGCATCGCTGGCTGCCTCGAACCTCAAAGAGTTCCAATTGTCTCCGAGCTCCTTCCACTTGAGCAATTAAAATAAAATGAAACGTTTTGGGTTTCGTTCGGCGACGCGAGGAAAACGAACCGAGAACGCAATTGCATTTAACTCGATTGCTTGGCAATGAGTGTGCGAAAGGAGCCCAGGAGGCGAGGTTCGGGGAGAAGAATCCAGGACATTGTTCGAATATCGACTTAAAGACGCCTGTGCTCCTTGTACTAATTGAATTCAGTGAACTCAGTGAACAAAAAGCACATTTCCTTTGTAATTGAAGATGGGTTGATAAAGTAAACAGGAAAAATTGCAGGCAAATTCGGGGTAATGTTAATTCTATAAAGCTTAGAAAATTTAAATAGGAAACTGTTGACAAAGATAGAAGCTTGATTGGTGTTGATATCTAAGTTATTTTGAAACATCATTCCCTGGAAAATGCACGAGATTCCCTCAGTTACCTCCCATTTCTACCCACATGCACCTACTAACCTTTTACCAACTGATTTATTTTTCTATTGGGGCACATAAAACTGCTACCAAAATAGCCATGGAAAGTAAAAGCAAACATTGTGTCGGCGCACTATCGGGGAGGAGACAGGAACACGGGAGGGACAACAGAAAAAGTCCGTCAAGTAAACACAAAAGAGTTTTCCCTTATTTTCCCTGCCGTAGACACACGACTGTTGTTGTCGTGATAAAGTGCACAGTGGAACAACGGGTTTGTTTACACTTCTCCGACAAGGACCCTCTCAGGGGAGGCCCTGGCAGAGGGCGTGGTCATTTCCACTCGAGATCCTTGTGACGTTTGTCTTTCACTTTTGGGTCAATACAGACAGGTAGACGGACGAATGCTGCACTGCTCCTCGGGTGACCTGGCCTCTTGACTCCTGCAGTATCCTTTCTTTCCCATTGGACAATTTCCTAATGGAAAACCGTTTTGAGTTTCAACGAGAGGACACAGCGACTGCATTGTCAGTGGAAACCCGAAGCACTGAGAAACGGAAAGTGTGGCCCAGTCCAAGGATCAACTCCCGGCCGGGTCGACATTTGAAAGCGCGCTGCCGGGCGGTATCCATTGCTATCCCCCAGACGCCTGACCGGGCATATCCATGGCTGAGTCATACATCAATTACTGTCTAACCAAATGGCGTTCAATTAGCCCTCGAGCGGGCCTGTCGCCCCTGCCGTATCCTAGGAGAGCTCGTTGGTGTGTGCCTGACGTCGAGTCTTATTCAAAATTCAACAAGGCAGGGGCACAGTATGTCCTCGAAATTGGGAGGGAATATTCAACAATTTAAAGTAATTTAATTTAAGGTATTTCAAATTAAGATTAGGTGGTTACTTAGGGTTTCGTCTAATTAAATGTTCTTAAAATAGAGAGATGTTGTGGTATATGTATCCTTGCATATTTAATTCCAAGGTTAACTTTTCACTTTGGATCTTAAACACTTTAGCCAAACTACAAGGAATCGATTTAGTTACTTGTCCTTCCACAGCACGTACCCAATAAATTCCAAGGTGTCCGTCATAAATGGTTTCAACCGTACTTCGGTGTATCTTTTTAACCAACTTTCAGAGGCACGTTTCGCCCTTGCATAATTGAGCAAGCTGGCTCGGGTCTGCTCCTGGCCGTGTTTCCTTGTTACTTTGCCATTCCTTTTTATTTTGGTTTGGTTTTGGGACTTGACTTAGATTCACAGATCACGCAGGGCTGTGCGGTGGGCATCGTGGGGCTTCAGTTAATTGATCTGACACGAAATGGGCCGGAGTGGGCCCGAGCAGAATTCAAACTAAATTCGATGTGTCAATCAAAATTTGTAACCAAAACTGGGCCGGGGTCCCGAAAGTGCGGCACACATGAACAAAAATAAATATTGACACTCGCAACGGGGGCAAAGCGGCAAAACAGCAAAAATGCCGCGATGTTGGCTGACATTTTGGCAATTGTAGCGACTCGCGGGAAACTGCTGTAACGGACGGTATATGTCCTTCGAGGTACTCTCTGTCTACTAAAGGATGCCAGCTGTGCTCAGGGAAAATGGCGTGGTTCTTGTACCTCTCGGGACATTCCCGCTACTCGAATTAGTTGTAGACAGAGTATTGGGAGAAAATAGGGAAGCCCCAGAATGGTTTAGGCGACATGAACCAGATTTTTGTTAGATAAATAAGGTGTTAATTATCTCATTGTTTTATCGGTTTGAATCCCTCTGAGGTGTTGATCACTTAAGGTGCCTAAATAAAAACTCTAAATATTCATGATTTCAATTTCGTTATAATTCAGAAAAGTATTCGCTATAAATCAACAAAGTTTAAACTCCAAACATAATGCGCAAGTAATATTACATTTCTATATATAAATTCAAAATGACTCGGGTTCATACTAATAATATTAATAGATAGAAATTTAATACTAATAAATAGAAATTTAGATTTAATATAGAGGGCAGAAAAATCGCTAAATTTGAGAGATCTGCTTGACCTGTGTGCTGATTTTGGCTTTTCACAAATTTATATTGCGGCTATGCCGTACTTACTACCAATCCCTCGATGTCGACGGGCCCGCTGACCTCTTGGTGACCTTGGCTGATAAGGGTGGAAATTAATTGCAAATATGAAAACCCAAACTTGTCAGCAGCACATGAAAACAAAATTATATATAAGTATAAACTTTCTTTAAAATAAACTTATATTAAGAAAATGATTATTCGCAGGCGATACAGATGATCCTGCAGCGGATTAGTTGCACATAACTGAATGGAGCAGCGCCCTTAAGGGCTCCGCCGATATACTGGTGAAAATCAAAAATTCCGTAGGGAAACAACCTCCTTCTTGTCTTCCTTTTAATCCTCAAAAGAGATAGGCCTGGACGGGCATAGGTTGCCCAGCGGCCGTGGCCGATCAGAAGGCAGGGCGGAGCGGAAAAAATCCGATCGTAAATATTGATCGCTGCCGCAGCCACTTAATTTGGTTCGCTGCTCTCAATAAAAGGCTTCGCTGCCCCAGCGGGAGCGGTATGGCTCGGATGATCCGGCTAGAAAACCACAATTAATTTTTAATTGAATTTCACACGACCACAAAATTCTTACCCGGAGTGTATCGGGTCACAATCAAGGAAATATTTGTTTTGGTATTTTTCTCTTTATTTTTAAGTCCAAATAAAATTAAATTTAGTGTGAAAAAGCACACTTTAAATGTTAGCCAGGTTGGAGAGAATTTTCACTACACGTGTTATTTTAATTTACGTGCTAGGAAAAATCACGACCTTTCGCTCGGCACCGATCTCAAAAGAATGAGAAAAGACTTAAAACGGAAACCAGGGTAAAATTTAAGCTCGATTTGACATTTGCATAAAAGCTAATTAGAGTTGCATGTGCATAAAAGCTAATTAGAGTTGCATGTGCATAAAAGCTAATTAGAGCTGTCAATATACATCGATCAGCTGTTATCTAGGTTCATCGATATCTATTGATTAATACAATACAATCAATAAAAGCTTTTCTCTAATTGGAGAATAGAGTGAAGCTGTTAGTTAAGCTTTCGCATGCAGTTTACAGTCGCGTCCAGTTTTCTTATGGACACCGAATATTATATATTTAAGTAAATTGCCCTTCACCCCCACAGCACAGGTTTAATCTTTACTTTCACAGTATAGATAAAAGCTGAAAAAGGGTGACTTTGGTTATGCTCGCCAAATATCTTTGACATGAAAGTTTCCTAGTTCCTTTCCCTGTAGATCCTCTAATTTATATATAGTTTGACCTAATTTCTGTTTGACTCTAGCTTTTACACCTACGGGTGCAAGTTTAGCGTTGAAGTGAGAAGCCATATTACTAAGTTGAAAATTTCTTTTAATAACTTCATCACCTATTTCAAAGGTGCGCGGTCGTGTTCTTAAGTTATACGCTCTTTGATTTTTAGTATATGCTTTCTCCAAATTCTTGCATATGTCTGATCGAATTTGTGAAAATTCATCTTCACGATTTACTTTGGCGCTGCTTTCTGTTAGTAAATCAAGATTTTTAAGCAGTTTGTAGTCTTCGCCGTGAGTAATCATGTGTTGTCCAAACACAACAAAGTAGGGAACCGCTCTTCCGTCATATTTTGGGTGTTTGCCACTGTCCCCTGCCGCACTGATTCGCGGTTTGGCGTAATATTCTGCTGGGGTCTTGGTAGATTAGAAGGGTTTTGTACAGTCCTTGCACTGTTCCTAGTGGCGGGTCGAGTTCTGGGTATTGCTCCCGCTCTTGAACTGCCTGCTACTGCTGCGCTTGGAGCTTGTAGCGCCTGAGTTCTCACTTCACTGGGTACCGATTCTGGGTTCATTATTTCTAATCGAGTGCAGTGCTGTCGACACAAGGGACAGGTCTCATTGTTGTCTAACCAAGTTAATAAACACTCTCTATGAAATTGATGCCTACACGGTGTGGTTAGTGTTTCGGCCTCCGTGTTGATAACATTACAAATTGTACAAAAGAAACCTTCGCTTGCAGGTGGTATGGCTGTAAGGTTTTCAATGCTACGCCTTACAGACATATTGTGATCGTGGCTTTCGGTTATTACTTAAAATATTTATAAATTTATTTATGTTTTATTTATTTACTAAGATTTGGATTAAAGAAGAAGAAGGCAGTTTCCTTAGAAAAAATAAGTATTTAATTAAATTTCTATTAGGGCTTATCCTTAAGTGTCATCACCTCAGACTATTCTATTTAAGTTTTAATTTATTCAAGTTCATGTCGCATATCTGATTTAACTAAAATTAACTTGAATTCAAATCTTAGTAAAAGAGGAACATGCCCTATTCAGTTATCAAGCATGAGCTTCTCGATTTTACTAAAATTCAACCTGATATTAAACTGATTCTAGGTGGTGTACAGGTCTGCTCGTTAGCAAACTCTACATTCCGACCAGATTCGAATTTAAATATATACAATTTCTACAGTATATATTTCTGGTTGACATTTAAATGATGATGTCAATTCCTAGACTTATATACTGCAATTAGAGATCGGAGTTTATAAAAAATGGTTGGATGGATTTTGGTTCATGGGGGGGAAATATTTAGGAGGTATTTTGGAAGCTCGGGTATTGGAACCTATATACATTTAGCTATATTTTTAGGTTTTCCATCTGGTTTTTTTATTAAAACCTAGTCGTGCCTCACGCCAGGGCGCCAAATTCTGTAACGGACGGTATATGTCCTTCGAGGTACTCTCTGTCTACTAAAGGATGCCAGCTGTGCTCAGGGAAAATGGCGTGGTTCTTGTACCTCTCGGGACATTCCCGTTACTCGAATTAGTTGTAGACAGAGTATCGGGAGAAAATAGGGAAGCCCCAGAATGGTTTAGGCGACATGAACCTGATTTTTGTTAGATAAATAAGGTGTTAATTATCTCATTGTTTTATCGGTTTGAATCCCTCTGAGGTGTTGATCACTTAAGGTGCCTAAATAAAAACTCTAAATATTCATGATTTCAATTTCGTTATAATTCAGAAAAGTATTCGCTATAAATCAACAAAGTTTAAACTCCAAACATAATGCGCAAGTAATATTACATTTCTATATATAAATTCAAAATGACTCGGGTTCATACTAATAATATTAATAGATAGAAATTTAATACTAATAAATAGAAATTTAGATTTAATATAGAGGGCAGAAAAATCGCTAAATTTGAGCGATCTGCTTGACCTGTGTGCTGATTTTGGCTTTTCACAAATTTATATTGCGGCTATGCCGTACTTACTACCAATCCCTCGATGTCGACGGGCCCGCTGACCTCTTGGTGACCTTGGCTGATAAGGGTGGAAATTAATTGCAAATATGAAAACCCAAACTTGTCAGCAGCACATGAAAACAAAATTATATATAAGTATAAACTTTCTTTAAAATAAACTTATATTAAGAAAATGATTATTCGCAGGCGATACAGATGATCCTGCAGCGGATTAGTTGCACATAACTGAATGGAGCAGCGCCCTTAAGGGCTCCGCCGATATACTGGTGAAAATCAAAAATTCCGTAGGGAAACAACCTCCTTCTTGTCTTCCTTTTAATCCTCAAAAGAGATAGGCCTGGACGGGCATAGGTTGCCCAGCGGCCGTGGCCGATCAGAAGGCAGGGCGGAGCGGAAAAAAATCCGATCGTAAATATTGATCGCTGCCGCAGCCACTTAATTTGGTTCGCTGCTCTCAATAAAAGGCTTCGCTGCCCCAGCGGGAGCGGTATGGCTCGGATGATCCGGCTAGAAAACCACAATTAATTTTTAATTGAATTTCACACGACCACAAAATTCTTACCCGGAGTGTATCGGGTCACAATCAAGGAAATATTTGTTTTGGTATTTTTCTCTTTATTTTTAAGTCCAAATAAAATTAAATTTAGTGTGAAAAAGCACACTTTAAATGTTAGCCAGGTTGGAGAGAATTTTCACTACACGTGTTATTTTAATTTACGTGCTAGGAAAAATCACGACCTTTCGCTCGGCACCGATCTCAAAAGAATGAGAAAAGACTTAAAACGGAAACCAGGGTAAAATTTAAGCTCGATTTGACATTTGCATAAAAGCTAATTAGAGTTGCATGTGCATAAAAGCTAATTAGAGTTGCATGTGCATAAAAGCTAATTAGAGCTGTCAATATACATCGATCAGCTGTTATCTAGGTTCATCGATATCTATTGATTAATACAATACAATCAATAAAAGCTTTTCTCTAATTGGAGAATAGAGTGAAGCTGTTAGTTAAGCTTTCGCATGCAGTTTACAGTCGCGTCCAGTTTTCTTATGGACACCGAATATTATATATTTAAGTAAATTGCCCTTCACCCCCACACTGCCATGGTTCGTCAACACGGAAAATAAAGCAAAAATGAAAAAGTACGAGAGTAAAATAAAAAAGAAAACGTGAAGTGTTACATAATTTATGCCAGCAGTCCCCCGTCCTTTCCTTCCTCCCTTTTTTTATCCCCGCTATCAGTATTTCAGCATCATTCAGAGGAGCCTCTCGCAGGACTCGCATAAATATGCAATTTAGTTTAGGCATTTGAATATTTCCTTCGCCGCTCCACGCGCCTTTCAATCTTTTGATGAGGCGAGCCGGCAGCAGCTGCGCTTTCCGCCTTTCACGATTTTCACCATTTTCACGTCCCGCGATTCATTGGCAGCCTGGCACTAATGAAAAAAGCCAAATCGTGTCGAGTGTTGCGCGTTCTGCGAGTTCGATGCGATTGGAAAAATAATTTAAGGCTTACTCAGCATGGCCTTGTAGTGTTCCTCTTAAAGATATTTATTTTCTATTTACTTATTTACTTGGAGAGCTTTGATAAATTATAAATATGCCTGAAAAGTTTATCAAGCGAATGGTAAAATGTAAAAGAAATAAAGGAAACCGCAGGATAAATTTAAGTGAGTTTTCCCTAACATTTCCCTGGGAACACATTTGTCCTGTTTCCATTTTTAGGGAAATATGATAAAGATCCAACTTGTTGACCTTTTTGTAGGCTATTTATAAATATTTGTGTGTAATTAGTAAAGCTCAAGTATACCCTGATATCGTAAATCAAATTAGTGAAAATGTTAGACCTTGTTTGCCTGAATGGTAAAGAGGTTAAAGGTAAAAGAATATGTTTGCACATTGCATTAAAATTAATTACTTAATTGCACATTTTTTGCACTCAGTAAGCAGTTTTTTAAATGTATTCTCTTCCTTTATAAAAATATATAAAATGTATGCCGCACTTTAAGGTCCCACATTTTAAATTGTAATCACCCAGCAGTGCGTTTCTTCCTGGAATAAATTATACGTTTCGTATTGATTTCTGGTTTGGGCCATGTTTTATTTACCACGAACCTTGGCGCGATGTTGCGTGTTCTCAAATAAAATCACCATCAACACTATCCACCCACTCCTGTTTCAATTTGACTCTTTGAACAGCTCCGGGCAATTTATGCGTGTTTGTCCCTCCTCGAAAACTGTGTCAGACACAACTCGCAATGTGTAACTGCTAATATACATACATAGCTATGCCCATTTGCATATTTTTTGTAATATTTAGAAGGACACTAGGTAGCAGGGAGCTGTCAGCAGAATGAAATGCAATCTCGGCCCAAAGTCCCCGGAGAAAGCCTTTCCACTGCAACTCCCGTACGAATATTTCATCTTTGCCATCTCTCATTTCATGTGACTCTGTGGGGGCTATAAATATCGCAAATACTTATTTGTTGACATTTATATGTTTTTCTTACTCACTTTATTTATTTATACATTTATTCTTTTTTTGCACTTGTGCGCCAATTTATTTATATTAATGTCCCAAGTGATTTCGGTTGCCCATATCAACGGGGCCACATCTGATGCCGGCCCAGTGGGGGAGAGGCAAAAACATAGCTCCCAGATATGATCTGTTTGTGGGCTTTCGGGCTTTCCTTTTCAATTTTAATAAAGCGATTCACAGGGTAAGATAAGTGTCATGTGGGTGGTAATAGCCACTAGAATATGGCACTAGGGATTGTCAGAGATCCTTCAACACTCTGGGGTGCCATCGGAAACTTAGGTGATATTAAATGATTGGTTATACTTAGAGGAGATTGAGATTAAAGCCTAAAATATATTGTAAGAAACTTTAAACAAACAAGATATTTTTAAATATAATTTATACTTAAGCTGCTATATACAAGACATTTATCATCTTTGAAATACGTTTAATAATTTTTCAAAAAAGATTTCAAAAAATGTAAAACTAACTTAAAAAGTGTTTCTGGGAAAGACCTAAAATATTAACAGCTTAACGGATATCAATTTAATCCTTTAAAAGTTTACATTTAGTTGTTAATTATATAGTTCTTAAAACCCTTTTCAATGGGTATCTTTTAGTGGTTTTATGCATATTTTCTGCTGCCTGTCAAGGATGTTTTGAGCTGTTGTGTTTTTGCCCGGCTTGTGAGCGATGTCTTGTCTGCGCTGGCCATCTCTGGACCTGTTCTATTTATACAAACAAAATTGTTGAAATATTTTTACATCACTGCCCCGGCTGGCTATCTCTCCGAGAGTCCGGCCAGCTATTTTTCCGTTTGTGTTTTCCTTGCTTTGCCCCGATTGTTTGGACCTGACAGTAGAGTGAACCGCAAACTAAATGGATGGGATAACATAGGCCCGGTTTCCATTTATTTATATTTTTTTTGGCTTTGCCAAGGAAGACATCTCCGTGCCGAAAACTGAAGGAATGTGGCATGTAAATTCGTTTTGACATTTTAATTACAACAGCACCCAGGCTGCCACTCCCCCTCGTGTAAGTGCGTACGTGGCTTCAACTCTGGGCTTCGCGCTGACACATTAATGCATTCCGGCAAGATTAAGCAATCAGAGAGGGCCTGAATTCTGGCATAATTGGAGCGACCTGACGAAGGCTGACATCGGTTACTGGAGGTGGAAGTGAAGGTGGAGGTGGCTCAAACACTCAATTTGGGCCATCAACTAGTGCCTGCGTTGGCCTGGTTCACTTTCTTCCACTTGACTCTCGTTTAGCGTCGAGGCAAATTACCGAGCAAAGTTTTTTCACGCCTCGGGCATATCTGCACATTCTAATTTACTTTTGTATTATGTTGTGTTGATTGTGTTGCCTGGCTGCGGATCCATTACAGGATGTGTCTTCCTGCCCTGGCTTCTGGCCCTTATCACAATGATTTTGCTGCCAACGACAAATTGCCGGAAATTGACAACAAATTTGCAGCACACACAGGCACTTATATGGGCCTATAAGAACCCCATTTACTAATCAACTAGGCACACACCCTCACGCACAGGGGGACTCTTATGCTCGGGAACACTGTTTGCTGAGGTTTCCCTCGGCCTGTGCTCCTTGGCATATCAATGGGAGCGGTCCCAATATTGACCGGAATGTGTAATCGAGTCAGCACCAAATTGGTCCGGACTTTGGACAACTCTGAACTTTGTCAAACCCTTTGCATTTTGCTTCTTGTTAAGCCCTTAAAAGCATATAATGCAAACTATTTTAAATATGAATGGGGCTTAAATTTAATTTAGCACAAAGGTTTAACTCTGGCCCAAGGCAATTTCTGCCTTGTCTGCACTTTTTGGCTGATTTAAAAGTTTTCTTTTAAAGACTTGTCCTAGATGTTTGCTTTATCATAAAGTTATCGGACCTATCTATGACTTAAAGGATGCTGACGAAAATCCAAAGTAGATGTCAAGATGCCTTGTAATCACCTCTTGTTCTTACTAATAAAATGAAAACAATCGAAGAGTCCAAATCTAGTTCTTCTTATTTGAAAACGCAGACGTCCCCCTGGACGATTATTGATCCTTCGAGCCGAATGTAAATTCTAAGTCAGGCTTAAGAAGTGGATTTAATGATTTCATTTTGGAATTTATTTGTTTTTATCTACCACACTCCCAGATAAGTGTCAATTAACCCCGGAAATCTTATCTTTTCTGTACGTTATTTAATTAATTATGTAAAACAATTCAATTAAGCTGCTTCAGAGTCAAAATCAATCCCGTATCGTTTGAGACAATCTCTGGAAAAGACAATGCATATCACACAAGGGCTTTGTTTTTAAGAATGGGAAGATTTTCCATTGTTGAGCTGAAATGCACACCCACATCTCCCTTTAAATCTGGATTAAATCTAATATTGAAGCGGTTCCTAATGCACTTCCGATGGTGAAGTGGCTGCCGTTGAAGTTTGGGGGATTTGCATACTGAATTAGGGACCCAATACATGCGCAACCGCTGTCAGTTGCACTTTTGTTTCAGTCCATAGACCTTGGTTTCCACATATATTAGTCATGGGCCGCATCGAAATTTCGGTCTATCGATTCGGGCTCATCAATCACTTATGGAAATCAATACGCTTTCCATTACACAAAGGCCAGAGTGCGGGGGACAACCTATTGTGTTTTAATGTTTTTCAAATCCCATGCGAGTGGGTGCCTCCGCACCTCGTTTCCCTTTGCCTTTGTCTATGTATTATATTTTTTTGGCTTGTTTTAGTATGATTGGTAATGTTTAAATATCTCCATTTCTTTGTTTGCCCAACGAGTGTTTGTGGCTAGTTGGAACGTGACCCAAATATGAAAATAGGCAAGTAAAAATGCCGCAAGTGTTTGCGTTTTGATATTCAATGCGAATCCCTAACAGTTCCTAACTTAACATGGCTCAAACAGAAGTTATTGCTTGTCGACTTGGCCAACAGATGGTGCTTTCTGACTTGTGTTTGTAGAGTTTATGGCATCTGACGTCATAAGGACACAGCTGACGTCACAGAAAAGCTTCAATGTTTACACGAAACGCAATGGAATGGAAAGGAGACGTCGTGCCAGTTCCTTTCCCATTTGGTCCTTTGGCGCCAAATTGGCCTTCTGTTTTGTTTGTTGTCCTTCTTCTGGGTTACGGGACCACACAATCCTTGGCTCTCTTTGCCGGAGATTCGCCCGTTCTCTTCGGGATTCGTTTTGTTTGTTATATAACACGTGCTTTGTCAAAGGAAATGGAGGCCTAAATGGAGCGGCAAGGCACTGGGAAAAATAAAAAAGTTTTAAAACTAAGAGAAGGAATTTGTTAATGTAAGTTTTAAATTGTTTGATATTGAATTCAAGTCATTAATGATTACTAATAATAATAATTAATTGTAGTCAAAACTTTAATATGTATATATCACTTTTAAAAAATATCTGTTCTGTCAGATATCTCCAGAACTGTATAAATAAAATAATAAATAAAGTAGAAATATAACTCAGTTATTTAAATAAAATTCAAGAATTTTTTGAAATAAAATAAAATGAAGTCGATATATAGCTGTCTTTAGCATTTTATTTTTTGCATTTTTATTCAAGTTGATTATTATAGTTATCATTATTATTATGTTTATAATTGTTAAATTGCATAGTTTGTGTTTGTGCACTTTATTTTGCACAATCTTTAAAAGATGTAGTATTTATTTAGAAAATATACAAGTGTCTTAACAATTCTGACATTCCTAAAGTAATAATAAATCAAGTTATTTTATGGTACGGGTATGTTGAGTTTATAAATAAATCGGAAACACCAGCAAACCATTGCTTGATTTAAATTTTAGGTTAATTTATGTGTATTAAATTTTTGTATAATTTATTTCAAATGCCCTGTAGTTTTTCTAGACACCTCTTAGTAAATATAAATGAGCCAAGACATATTAAGTTTTATTAAAGCCCTGTAATCCCTGTAATCTATATCATGCAATAAACACTCTCAGTCATCTTTATATAGTTCCTTAGACTTCTATCTACTCATCTATTATATTTGAAGTCGCAAAGGACCGGCTTCCTATATCCTTCCCGATGCATCTCTGTTTATGCAGATTTGACAACTCTAGTTAACTGCGTCCAGCATTCAATGCTGGTTAAGAGAGTTGCAGAGAGCGAGTGAGTGCTGCCGAAGAGCACATTTACAGGACCAAGTCACACACACACACCCAGACAGCACACACACACTGTGAGCGACAGGATACTTGGTGGCTCTGCTCCTCGTGGTGCGTGACTTTGGACGCTTGCTTGGAGGCAGCCAGCTGCGGCAAGATTGGTAGCAGAGCCTCAGTTCGTTTGTGCTGCCAGTTGGATGCAGAACGGTCCGAAGACCGAGCGATATCCGTGGACTCGATATCCTGACTCTATGCGGTATGGTGTGTCACCTCCGCGAATTAATCAAAGCGTATTCGAGCGACATTATTGTGCCCGCGCCCCCAAGGCCGCCGAAGGCCATCGCCACCCACGTGTCGGCCGGATTTGTTGTGTTAATTAGCGAAAAATGTCAGGCGACAGAAATTAAAACACAGAAAAAGAGCAGCGAAACCAAAAATGAAGAATGAACGACTGTAGCAGTGACAGCAGCGAAAGTTACTGGGTCTGTGGCCTTGGGTTTAATGGAAAATAATGATAATGTATGTCGGAGCGGAATGAAAAGCGGAGTGAAATGAATTCCCCAAAACGGACTTAATCAAGTGGCAGCCAGCAATCCAGATATCCTGCTCCTTCGGGTGTGCCTGTGTGCGTGCGTGTGTGTGCGGAGCTGCAAGGGCGAACTTTATAGCACACTTTTGTGCGCAGCCTTTGAAGAAACTTCATTCCTTCTCGGATTCTCGCACAAAATCGATCCGCCCCGCTGTCCCCTCTCGGCTTTGTTTACCGAGCCCAGCGAATTATTTCAAAGTGAACATTTTTATTTTTACATATGGTAGGTGGTAGTTCGGTACGGGCCTCGTGGCTGCCATGTTTGCCTTTGTGGGAGGCCCTGCAGGTATTTAGCCGTTGTTTTCGGTCGTCGCTCGCCTTGACACATTTCTATATGCCACACAGGGATGCTGCAGTTTGTTTTGCTTATCTCCGAGCCCCCACCCCCCCCTCCGACAATATTTCTTGCCACTGCGACACGCCCACAGTCGTCGCTTCGTGGCTGAAATTTTCAATTAGGTTTTATGACACATTCCGTTCGCTGGCATCAATGCAGACTTGAACCCACTCCCCTCTCTCTCTACCCTCTGCTCAATTTCCTGGGCCACCATTTTGGGGAAATTGGCCGAGCAGCGCAAATTTGCATACCAATTAACTTTATTATATATTTACTTTAACTTTCATTAGGCCACTCGCCGCTGCGCGGCCCTAGTTTTGCGGTTAACTCTGGCAATTTGGAATAAATAAAAACAAAAGTTTAATTAGCTTAGCAAAGGTCGAAGGAGTAACTTCAAAGTGGTAACTATCTAGTGGGAATTTTGATTAAATTTATACTGGTAGCTATGCTAATAATTTGGCAAATAATTGCAGTTTTAAGAGGATCCTAAAATAAGCTTTTGAAGTGGAAAATTAGTTAATAAACAGGTTAAAAATTAAATAAGCTCATAATAAATCAGCAAAAAAACATATACAAATAATTACAAGCTTCACTTCAATGCACCTAATTAAACTTTACTTATTCTTTCATCCCCTCTTAGTTTTATTTGTATTTTTATTCAATTCCCAAATTGTTCATTCATGCTCATTCACATTCCAATGAAGTTTTCTTTTGAATTTGTTTCTTTGCCATTTCAGCAAAGTTGCATTAAAATGATATATAATACATTTTGAAAGTAATTTATGTTGCTGACAACAAAGTGAGCAGGGCCATAAATAATCCGGCATTTTCATTTGGCGAAATAAAAGTAAAGAAAAAGGAAAAGTGTAACAAAATCGAAAAGCCACAAAAACCTAAAATAATAATAAACATAAAAATAACATAAAGAACCGACTCATATTGGCCGTATACAGAGAGGAAAGGACCCATAAATGGGGCGGGTCGTAAAAGACTTTTAAGGAGCGCGGAACACATGGCGTATGAGTTATATTTTGCATTTAATTTCTCACTCATTTGCCGGGGGCTGCCACTGCCACTGCTGCAGTGATCAAAAAACCAGCTAGCTATATCTGGGAAAACAAGACTGAGGGGCTGGGTCGGTTCACTGACTGGCTAAGCCGGGAAAATACCTTAAAAAGCTAAAAGTGAAAGCTTAACCAAATTGAGAAAAACCAGCAAAAAGGCAACCCGGGCTGGGGGAATGCGGCGAAAACTTTTGTGGCTACGTGTTTGGGAATCCAAAGGGCGGGGTCCGGTCCGGAGCGAGATGTAGCAGGCTAGGCTAATCCCAGGCCCATCCTCACTTGGGAGGCTGGGAGAAAGGACCAACGACTGGCAAAGGGTCGAGTTAATCTACGGTTATGCCACACGGCAAATTGTGGCCCACAAGCCAAGGAAAAACACAAAGTAAAATGAAAGGGAGAATATCAAACATACGATACATACTTTTGTTTCAAGTATGTAGAATATGTGAGTGTGCAGCCATTGTCCTGCATTCCAAATGAATAACTTGGCAGGAAACTCATACACAAAGTAGCCGCAAAGTTATAATCAAAGTATCTTCGCCAGGGAAGGCCTGCAGTTTAACTAATTTGTGGCTCTGAGGGCGCTACTGAGATTAATTAAAGTTGTCCAATTTCCGCTTGCGGCACTCAAGTTATCCCGATGACAACTCCATGCTGGGCCCACAGTTAGATTGATGACTTTTTCATTTACTTGGCACTCTGTCAATCCCTCAGTGGATGACACGGCCAGGCTCGCCACTCGAATAATTGACTAATGAGGCAAAGTTCAGGGTTCAGTGAGTGTTTGTTGTGACCGTTCAGATGACATTTTGGGATTGTCGGACATTTAACCATTTAATGGGGACTTGTGTGTGCTGTTTTGTGGTAAATCAGAAGCAACGATAAGCGTGCTAATTTTGTTTGACATTTGCATTTCGGGTATATATTTGTTCAAGAAATTTAAATGCTAAATGTGCTGGCCACAGGCAAAATAATTCAGCTTAGCTTTGGAATTATCATCTATTTAAATATTTAAATAAACATAGAGGAAGCCCCAGCTAAATGCAAAGCTAAATGTATTTAAATATTTAAATGGACCCGAATAATATCCTCCTTGTGACTTATAATTCCCCGGCTTAAACCACACCCAAAAACAAGAGAAATCCAATCTTTTTCTGGTAGAACTTAACTTCTGCCCTTAGCATTTGCGGTTGACATTTGTTGTGTCGGTCCCTCGGAGCATCTTGATGTATCGGATAAGTGATGACGGTTGCGTCAGGGAAAAAAATTGCATGGCTGCCCAGACACTGACTCGATCTTCGGCTGTGTTTGCCTGGGCTCAACGTATTACAGAGACAACTTATCACGCTTTATTAACTCATCCCAAACATCCTCTTGTCTTATTTCTTGGCACTGGATTTTCCTTGGGAAAGCTGGACACACGCCCACACTGCAGGGGGCATCGTTTGTTTGTATATTATTTGTCTGTTTTATTGTGGAGATTTTTTCTTATATTATTTATATCTGTTGGGTCACAGGCGTTTAAGTGATTTCTTCTCTGTTTTCCCTCTCGCCTTTGGCCGAGTTTTCTTTGGCAAATTCCGGGAAAGTGGATTGGGCTTTAATGTTGAAGGAGTGGAACGAGTTCAACCCTTGATGTCAGCTTCGCTTTTTCACTTAAGTGTACAAATGTGCATTCAGTCGTGAAAGTTGTTCCTCAACTTTTTCCTTATGCCAGGCAAAGTTTTCTTTTGAATTCCGAATAACAATAACCGAACGGAGGATAAGACCCTCTAAGACCAGTATCTATTTGAAACCAAGAGTAAACTTGTTTGACTTGCTAATTTTAAGCTTTCTTTTAGACAGGTGTGAACACACCTTGCGAGTGTGTGGCACTCGGATAACTTTTCCCCTCATATCGATATGCAAACAGAGCAAAAGACGGGCCAGAATCGGAATAAAAATTCAATTTCCCGACCACAAAAAGTTCAACTTTTCTCCGCAGCCACAAATCAATTTTCAACTTGGCAGAGAGAGCCCAAAAAAGGGAAGAAAAGAGGCAGGAAAAACACAATTTTCTCATGGACGATGGCCAAAAATTAGGGAAAAGTGTTATAACATTATACGAAAAAGATAAAAGCCCGAGGAATGTAGGGAAAAAGTTTGTTGATGGACCAAATGAAAGCAATTTCCGGATATGAAAAGAAATGGTCTCTCATTTCCCAATTTAAAATTTAATTGGGGTAAATGTTTAAGGGATTCAAGAGAGACAAAATTCCTCTATATGTAAATTATAATTTAAAGGGAGATTTCAAAGTATTCCAGCATAAAGCACAGATCTCAATCACTTCTGAAACTATGTTGCCTAGAGAAACTTTCGAATAACTTGACTTGACATAAAAGTTCCTTTTGCTAATCGATGGTTATCCAGCCCAGTTTGCGGTCACAATGTCGTCAAAGTTTATTACATATTCATATTGTTGGGTAAATACTTAATGGGGTTGCCATCTTCCATTTATTGCAGTACCCCTCGGGCCCATGCCCTGACCTTCCGTCTTGAACCATTTGAATGCCAGAAAAGGTCAGCTTTTGTGCGAAAATTGAGTTCAAAGCGCTGCTGATGAGGGTAAGATACTGCTGACAGGTTCTGACCAGGAGGGGGAGATATTCATTTCAGATGCGAGAAGGGGTTCACTGAAGGATTTCACACACATAAGCTCATTTTGATGGTCTCGGGCGGAATGTCAACCGAGGATTATCCTCTCCTGCAAAGCGAATGCACCTTGGCCCCGCCGGAGCTCGCCTCTGGATCTGCGTCGGCATATATATTATGGGCTCATGTCTGGGGGCTTTGCTTTGTTTTTTCCCCCCTAATTTATGGCCAACACATGCTAGGCTAACGCATTTTTTATTGCCCCCTGCGCTCCCCGAGCAGCTCCTGCCTGTCCCGGCAATTCCCAACAATTCCCGCATGTTTACATCAGTTCTGTTTGTCAGCCATTTTGAAAGACATTTCCTTTCGGCACCAACAATAAACGTTCTCCGGCGTGATATAAAAAGGAAGGAACTATTGTCACATGTTTCGCTTTTTCATTTTTTCCTCCCTTTTCCCGGACACACGGGGTGGGAAAGTTCATTAATTGATAAGGCGGGAACCTTGCTCATGTGGGTCGGATATCAGGCCAGGGAATTGTTCTGCGGTCACCTCCTGTTAATAAAACCAGAAGCCTATTTTCAGGCATTTATTATGCATGTGCATATATATTGGTGTGCGGGGAACAGTGGGCTTCGGGGCTAAAAGGATGTTTTTATGTTAGTTTAATTGCTTTACGAAAAATAAGGAATATCAGATTTAGTATGACTGTGCTAAGCCAATTTGTTATTAAAGAGAAGCGCCTTGAAAGCCTCTTAAATAAGGTGAAGATTTAATTATTTTATTATAAACCCATCACCTTTTCTCTTTAGTTTCTCAGTAAATCATACACCATTAAATGTGTCATTAAATTACCCCATTTAGTCTACTTAAAGAATTCTACAATGATTTTTGTGTAAATAATTTCTCAAATTAAATACAAATTTATTTATAATTTGACCCAAGAAACAATCAAAATCCAATCAAGATGCAATCAAAATCAATTTTATTTCGCATGTAGAAACAAAATAAGAAGACACATACTCCCTTTCATATACATTTTCCTGTTTCTCAATGGCAACAGAAGGCTTACAGTACTCTAAGCCCGAATGCCTTCTGTAATATCCCTTCCCGTCATCGAACCAGTTTACTTTTCTCTCGATTTTCTTGGCTTTTCCTTTTGGCTCGCACCCAGAAAGTATGCCATGCGAAATACATTTGTAATCATGACCTTGCAAGTGTCACACACATATTCCTCCCAGCTCCCCGCCCTTCCCGACCTTCTGCTAGGCAATTTAATGTCTTAGTTATGCTAAACTCTGGCAAATCGCGTGTGCCACCCGAATTTTGGCCAAGAGGAAGTGGGCGGGGCAACGCAGTTTAGCGCTCTTTACATTTGTTAATCGTGGCACTTAGTTGGCCAAGTTAGTGTGTAGCCTTGGGGGACCTCTTTCCAGAGGCTTTGAACGCACTTTAGCAACTCTTGAAAACCCGTTTTGTAAAATTCAACTTGCAGAGCAGCGTCCCATAAAACATTTGTTTATAAAGCATGAAATTACCAAAATAAAAGGAGCAAAAAACAATGCCCGAAAGTATTGCAGACAGAGCAAGGACATGGGACAACGAAGTTGGGAGTGTCCCGGCAGCAGTCGAAAAAACAATTCAATTTTCTTCATTTCTCGTCTGCGTCATCTGCTGGAAACTGCAGCTTTTCCCGCTTTTCCGGGCTGCGTGTGGGTGTGTCTCCTGCTGAAATTTATTTTTCATTATGCTGATGAGCAGCGCTGTTCGCCGCGCCTCGGACTCATTTCGGCTTGATAAGGGTCCGTGGGCCGACTTACTTTTGGGAAGGCATAATGAAAACATTTGATTAATTGCTGGAACTGCAAAAGTAAATGGAAATTTTGTAGGGAAAAATATTACTTGGGCAACACTAGCTTTAATTATTATTATTATTATTACTACAACAGTGGTTATTGTGCTAGCTTTTTTAATAGTATTTTCTTATATTTTTATTCGAAAAAATTATGTTTTCTACACTTTTTTATCACATTTTCAAAGTGTCATTTTGAAATATACTTTAAAATTATTAACTACTCTGAAAGCTATAAATAGAACGATATTTTTGCGTAAAATCATTTCCTTTAAATGAGATATATACATTAAATTATAACACTTTATTTATATTTACCAGGTAAAGTCCATCATACAAAGATTGTTTACTCATTAATCAATTTTTTCAAAGGTTAAGAAACTACTTATAGTTTTCACAATTTTTATAAAAAAAAGGTAGTATTTTCTTCTTTGTGAAATTATTGTATACCTGTATCAAAGTACATCTTTTTAATAATAGAACTTTTCACCAATATTTCTCAGAATTCGAATACAAGTTTTGAGGAATTAACATATAAAAATTTTTCTTTTGAATTGTTATATGTTTTCTATCAATTGATTTAGAGTACAAAGTATATGTATACATACTAGTTTTTGCCTTAAAACAAATTTCAAATATAATGTTTATTAAATTTTCGTTTACAATTGGAATATCTCTTTTGGGTAAATAGTTTACAATGTGACTGATTGAATTGTTGTATGATGAATAATTGTTGTTGCTTTCTATATCATACATTGATTTTGAAATACAAGGTATATATTCTTTAGGCATTAAAGCCATCTTCACAAAATAATTTAATAAGAATACTCCTTAAACTTTCGTTTAAAGTTTGATGATCTGTCAGGGGGATATGATAGTACTATTTGACTGATGGAGGTGTTATATTGATAATTTTATAATGTTTTCTATATCATACATTGATTTTAGATTACAAAGTTTAAATTGGCAAGGCTTGATCGCCTTTTTCATAACATAATTGAATAAGAATACTCCACAAACTTTCGTTTAACGTTCGAAAATCTCTCAGGGAGAACAGTAGTACGATTTGACTGATCGAATGGCTGTCTGATTGATCATCCTGGCACTTGAACTCTAAACTTTGCAAATTTTTGCGTGCAGCATCTTTGCTGCACTCAATTAAGCAGACTGTGGGAGAGGGGAGAGGTCGTGGGTCAACCATTTATCATTGTCACTTAGCCTCCCCATGCAGCCATGTGGCCGAGAGACGACACAACGGGAACGGGCTAGAGATATGGTTAATTGTTTGGCCTGATTGTGCTTAATGAAGTGTCCGATGTGTCGTGAACATTCAATATATACACAAGACACCCAGCAGACGGCGGACAATAAACAAATTTCGCAAACACTCAGTTCGAGGCGTGCGTTCGGCGCAGATGAATCTCTGGGAAAAACCGCAATTGGCTGGGGGCCCGGAAAATAGTGGTGAGCTGTGAACTGTGAAAGTGAAAAACCGCCAAAATGATGTAGGCCCGGGCCGAGCGAGTCACCTGGCCAGAATCGCACACATATCCCTGTCCCGAGCCCCTGTCAAAGGAAATGAGCCACAACCTCCAAGTGAGCTACACCGCGCTGGGCATGTCGGACGATAACCAAACCTGCAGCTACTCGATGCCCTCGGGGGCATCGCCCCCCCTCAACCACCGCCTGCCGCGCAACGTCAACTTCACCGAGGAGCTGCCCGACCTGGCCGGCTACCCCCCGCAGCAGCTGCCCACCCCGCCCTCGACGGCGGTGCGGCGCTTCTCCAAGTCCATCTTCCAGCGGCCGCGCTCCATGTCCGTGTGGAGTGACATCAGTCGCAGCAGCATGCGTCTGGACGAGAGGTGAGTGTCGACGGGTCCAATTTGGATTCCACAAGGGTCACAGGCGGCACTGAGATAAATAGGGGTCTGAAAGTTTCAATACTGATGCTTAAATTATGACAAATAACAGATTAAAAGTGTCGAATTTATCTTTTTAACATTGATATAGAAAATCTTAGTGCATACACATTTTAAAAAGAAAAAATTACTGATTGATTTCCCATATTAAGAAGGCTAAAGAAATATATCAAGGTATAAAACATCGAGTGTTTTGATATGGAAAAATTTCATACAGGTCTAAGCATACAAATTGTAATATAATTAGTATTTTTTTAATTTTACCAATAGATAATAGGAGTTTTGAGACACCCAAAGGTCTAATCCAATTTATCTAGGTAATATCGATATAAACATTTTTATTGCCAGTCTAAGCTGAAAAGTCTTAATGCTTACAGCATGACTTCTAAAAAAGAATAAACAAAATATTAAATTTATTTACTAAATATCGGCATTAAAATGTTATTAGAAATACATCCAAATTATAATAAAAAACGTTCATCAATCAATCCTATAAAAAAAAAAAATAAATAATAAATAAATAAAATGAATGCACCAAGGTCAGAAATATCGAATTTATCGATCAATTTAGAAAAAAAGTAATAAAAGTCTAAGCAAACAAATAACTTGAAAATTTTTTATCGATCGTTCTTCCTTTCCGAAAAACTGGATATGTTTATCGAAATTTAAGTTAACAATTCCTAATTCGTGGTCTTAATTTTGGTTTTTTATGTTTTCTTAAAAGTGTGTAGAAAGGAAAATTTAAATAGGCTTAAGTGGCTTAGTGGTTTAGAAATCAATTTAAATTTTATAAAATTGTTCTAACAGTGGACCTGAAGTCCTTTTGTAATTTGCGACATGTGGTTAGATCCTCAGTTGTTGTTGTTTTCGACCTGCCTTCCGGCGAATTTATGCGTTTTTTTTTTTTGTATTCCTAAGCTGATTGCGTGCCGAAAAATCTACATAAATATTTGCTTTTATCCAAGCAAACGGCCCGACAAAGGAAAATATTTCCTTGCGTTTTCTGTGGGAATACGTGACACATGACGAAGCGTTATAAGCCCCATCTGATTACAGCTAATCTATGAAGGTCGTCTGGATAAAATCGATTGATTGGAGACATTGATTTTAAGCAAGGAATTCTTTTGAAAAAATATTTTAAATTATATGTAAAGTATATTCTTTCCAGAAAAATGGGTATGAATTTAATTTAACTTTTCCATTGAAATCAGCATATTTAACCAAATAGAATAAATGAATGTTCCACAACAAGAAACACAGATAAAGAAGATGATTTATGTGTACAAATGGTCTTTTGTGTTTAAGTCTCCTGAGTACCATTTAAGCTTTTAGCATATTATTTTTATATTATCGCAGATTTGAGCTCATTATAGTCTGCTGTTCCCATTTTGCCATATTTGCACATTTCGCCTAAACACACAGCAATTTATGCATAATTGTTTTCCATAAATTTTCGTAGATATAGGCAAATGAAATTTGAACAGCCTTTCGCACATTGCGTATACGCAGCATGTGCCGCTGCCATTAAATTCTGGCCTTAAATATCTAGGGGGAAAATCTTAAATCAACTTTGACACCCACGCACAAATCGCTTATGCGTGAAAGGGCGACCTCGAGGGCAGTTTAATTTAGTTTTAGCACTTTGACTTTTATTATCCTGTTATCCAGTTTTGTCTGTGATTATTGCTCTCACTTTGGCCTCCCGGCTCCTCCCTCAAATGGCTATAATGGGATTTAGATACTGGGATGGGCCATATTGAGACTGAGACTGAGACTGAAGCTGAGACTGAGGAAATATATAAGCAAGGAGCTCGTGTTGGCTTATGGGCGCTAAGTCTAAATTAATGAAAATGTAGATAACGAGGTTGAGTCCTGGGGACCTTTATTGGTTTACCCAATCTTTCTATAAATAATTCATACGAACCACAAAGCCAGCAAATGCAACAATTGCTTAATTTCACGGCCTCCATACTTGCAATTCAATTTAGTTGAGGACGTTGGCTGTGGCACGTAACCGGCAGCCGAAAATTCGTCAGGAAAATTTTGAATGAAATGTGGATTCCCCCCATCCATCCATCCCAAGGAAGTGGGCCAAGCCATTGAGTCAACAATTGTGAAGGGGGCCCCGTGTTGGCTGTGCAAACTTCTGCGGCTTTCGGGCTTGCAGTTCTGCCAATTTACGTCATCGTTACCCTGTGTGTGCGCCAATTAGCCTAAATAACTCAATTATGCTCGGCGCGGCTTTCTTTTCGTTGTGTGTAGATCGACACCTCTTTGATTGGCGATTACACCGAGCGTTGGGTGCAAGCCATTCTGGTAATTGGCTTGTCAGCTCCTGGCAGTTATAGCCATTAATTAAGCCGGGCCATGTCAGGGATTCCCCCGGTTCGATGTGTGTGAGAGAGCGCGTAATTGAAATGAATGATTATCGCCGAGGAACAGAGGCAAACTGGGGGAGTGGGAGGCGAGATAGAGTTTAACGACTCCATCTTTTCAGTCGCTCTATTGCTTAAGCCATTTTATTGCCATAAGCACACAAAGCTTTACCTCTTCAAAAAGGAATAAAAAAGGATTCCTTTAACAATGGCCCATAAAAGTCGAGACAGAAACGCCGCAACTACCGCCAGCACCAGCTCGTATATCAAGAGCCATTGAAGAACATTAAGAGCTTTAGTTTCTGGTCACACCCACAGAACAGTTTTGTGCACAGGGAAAAATAGAGAAGAAAGGCTGAGAACAGGTTAGCAGTTTCTATAGTAAGCCATTCTAGTAAACTATCTTTAAGAGCTCTTTAAAAGTAGCAAGAACTTCTTTAACATATATTATAAGCTTCATTCATAATACCTTTCCTACTGATTTTCTCTCTGTGCAAGCATTTCCTATGTTCTAATGTGTCTCTTTCTGTTTCCTTTCTTGCAGGTGAGTGAAAGTGTCTAAATTAACGCAAGATATTATCCGTTGACTGCGGTACGTATACAAAATATGACGTGGGGAAAATGGGCTTTATCGTGCGAAAACTTGGCTGATGGCTGTGCAAGGACCGGGAGAAGTTGCTCCTTGACGAACACACGCTATCAATTATGTCTTATCTGGGAGAGAAACACCTTTGCTTTGTTCCTTGTTCTCCCTCAAATTCCTCGTAGGAATTTTGCGAATTTTGCAAATGACTTCGCTGGTATTTGCTTCCCCGCACACACTCATAAAACAATCATAAAAAATGCCGCAAATCATCACGGACGAAGGACGAACCGTCCCCTTGGGTCCTGGTCTTCCCTGTCAGTTGTATACACATATGTGTGTGTATTATCTATGTGTGCCGCGTATCCTGGCGAGCATTTCGTTATGCCAGCCTGCGTTCTGTTTAATGTTTTCGCATTGTTTATGTTATGTTTATGCCACGCTGCCAGCCAAAACAAAGCAAAATGTGTTTGCCCGCCATGTGCGTGCCTCCTAATTGTGTTTTACGTGAGTGCGGTCGCCGGAGCCGGAGCTGGAGCTGGAGCAGGATACCCCGTAGAACTGCGGCATGTACTGTCAATCTGGAAGTGTGCAAAACCTCGTATCTCGTATCTATGTCCGTCTGACGCGTAACGATTCGTTTGCAATTAGCAGCCAGCATCCTGCCGCTTTTGTGCTGCTTTATCTGCTCCTGTAATGGGCACTTGATTGCCTAAAAAGAGTGCCCCTTGGGATTTTATTTTTTTACAACAGATATCTGTTGAAGCTTCTTATATACATATATAAAGACCAATTTTGTAAAGTGAATTACCTTTAGAAATATATTCTAAGTCTTATAAAGGGAAGATATATTGTGTCAGGTAATAAGAATCCTTGAAATATTACAATATTTATGCGGATACCATTGTATTTGTCATATAAATTATATCTATAAATTTAATGTACCCAAAATACCATAAAAAGCTATATAACAAGACTTTTAAATGTGTTGAAGTTTAGCAATTGGTTGCGTGACTTCTTAACCGTGCAAGTCATACAATTTGTATTACCAATTAAAATATTCTATGAAAAAATTAAAACAAAGAAATACAAGCTGTAAAAGAAACCATAAAGGTTCTTTAGGAATTCATACTCTTATGTTACTTATTAAATTATTTAAAGAATTTCGCTTGTTTATACAAAGAAATATTATATTACCGGGTAACTCCCAGTCGCAACACATACCGAATTCAAGTTTTCACTGAAATTTAGACTCTTTTTGGTAAATTGTGAATTACGCCACTGTGTTCTGATAATTTTATTATAAAACTTGCAAAAAGACCAAGAGACCAAGAGAGTCAGAAGATGAAATATTCATGCTTAAAAAGATAGTACAAGTATGCACGCTCTCCTAGTTTAGGGCCCATTACAAGTACAAATTGTGCGACAAATATGCATAATTTATTAGATTCCGCACCGTGCATACGGTTATGAAGCGCAGCCATTTCTTTGCTGTGAATTTATGAACTTGGCCTTTCGAAAAGTAGTTTGCAATGCGTAAGCCCTGCGAGCGAAACCCGATAAATCGAGAGCGCGTTGCCGTGCTCAACAGCTTAATAACATTTCCCCAGCGCACTCCGATGGGAAATCACCCCGGCTCCACCCACTGCTGGTCGCTATTCATAACCACAAGGATAAACCCATTCAGACGCAGTGCTGCTCAGAGCACTTTAAGCGTTTTGCAGCATACTTTCAGGCGGGCGTCATTGCGCGCATTACGTATACGCCGCGCTGCCTTGCGTCATAAGGTCTCATTACGAAATTAATGCACTTTAATGGGCGCACCCCAAGCAGCCGGAGCAACAAGTTCCGAGAATGTGGAATTTGAGCATTAGCTAGATTTTGAAATTAATTTAGACCGTGCGTGTCCTAAATTAATTAATCTGAAATCAACAGGAAGCCCAGCAAAAGCGAGAGCGAGCCACGCTAACGACCACGACAACTTGCTTTCACAGAAATTGCCAATTAGGCAGAGGCAAGGCTGGAAGTGCAGCAGCAGAGGGCCAGCGGAGGTCAACTGAGGCCGTCTGGTCTCCGGAAAATACCAGGGAAATGCCATGTGAAATGTCACCGAATGCGATTTGCGGCCAAACAGGCAAATGCGCTTAATGGCTACGCCTGGCAGGGAGCGTTAGGGCGCACATGTTCTTGCCCCATCTCCCCTTTCTCATTTCCGTTTTCCGCTCTTCGAGCTAAGGTTTCTCTTAGGAGGACAACGTAGAGGGACTCTCTTATTTCCGCCTCGACCACGTGTTCGTGCTGCTTATGCTTTCGCCTTGTTATTCGCAGTTCAAGCTCAAGAGACAGAGAAGGCAATATAAAGTGACAGAGACAGAGCAAGTGAGAGTGGGAGGCTGTCGAGGAGAAAGCTGTAACGAAGCGGAGAACTAAAGAGAGCTTCTAAGCGTTGCCAGCTGTAAACTAAATGCAAAGGACATTGTGATGTCCTGTCCTAATGGCTATATAGCTTTCAATGCATCTGTTTTTATTTCTATCAAAAATAAAAGCTTTTTTGGAGATTTTTATGTTCTTTAAAAGAGCAACAGATGGCGCTTAAGGAAAATGTTAAAAGGATATGATATATTTAGTTTCATCAATTAATAGCAATGAAAACATTGTTTAATTGTACTTAATGGTTTCCTCTCTCTAAATCTCTCTTATAATATATTTCACTCAGTAGGGAGCCCTGTTATCACATCCTTCCCATCCAAATTATTCATACCTGTCAAAATTGCTCAGCAATTACTTCCGTTAATGTCAAAACAACACAACTTTCACCGCATAATAATGATGATGATGGTGATATCAACTACAGGCAGCAATTGAAATTGCTGGGCAAGGACAACAGCAGCAGGACAACCCAGCATTCATGGCGCCAGCGACATCCTTGGCATTGCCATCAATCCATTCCCCTTGAATAACATCCTTTGGCCAGGACAACAACGATTAAGATGCAAAGTGAATATTAGTATGTTAACACACTTTTGCCCCCTGTCACCAGACCCACTTTCCACTTGACTTGACTGGAGGCAGCTGGCGTTGTGTGTCCCATCCTGGCCACTTGACGTTGGTCCGGTGTCCTTACGTCCTGGCAAACTGTTTGGCTTGAGTGGCCATCCAGCTGCGTGCCCCTGTGCCTGGCATTCGTAATGAAATTCAGGGAAGGAATGCCTGGCACAACCGTAAACGTCTTGGGTGCCGAGCCGACTTTGGTTGGAATTGATTTATTGGCTCAGCTCAGGCTAAGGGCAAATATCTATTTGTTTTTCTTTATTCTTTTCGCTTTGTTCCGTTTTCTTTTCTAAATACCACCAAGTTGTGCTTGATTTAATAGAGAAAGAGACTGTGAACATAAATAATTGTGTGTCTTGTGGTATAGGGTCTTTATAAACATTGAAAACACGTTAGTAACCAATTAATAAACTGGGAAATAAGTTTAATTGACCCAATAGAATTATTTAGTAAATAGAAAAAATAAAGAGCAAATAAGAAATTTTATTAAAGGAGAATAAATATAGCATATTCCACAAATATTTGCAAATAAAATAAAACTAAGAGAACAAAACAGAAGTCAGTAAAGTCATAATAAAATCACATAATTGTCAGCGGGTGTTTTATGTGATTGATAGATTCCCCTCTGAGCTTTGGTAATTTATTTTATTTATTGTTAACAATTCCCTGGTTCAATATTCGGTTTTATTCTTAATCTCATTGCGGTTACCACACACACACCTGTTGCTATTTGAAGGCGTTAACTTAATTATAGCTCCATAAGTGATTTGTGGCCGAACCGCAAAAGTAGAAATCGAATCTCCAACTGAGCTCTACCACAATTCCAAGTGGACTGAAGCTGCGGCAGTCAGTGGGACAGGTCGCAGCCATAAACTAACGATAATTGCACTCTGAGGTTGTACGTCTGTCTATTACTATATCTACTTATATTGCCACTTCCCCCAACAAGTGCGAATTATGTGGGAATAAAGAAGAAAACTTGCTGGCTTAACCCCTTAAAGCACTAAAAATCACATTGAAATCAATGTTACATTTTTGCTAGGTAACTGAGCTTAACGAAAGTTATATTTTATAGTCATAGTTAAGTCATAATTAAGATCAAAAATTTGTCATTGTGAATTTGAATTTTAAATTAACAATTTTAACATAACTATAAGCATTTTCCTAAAAATATTAAATGAATAAAATATTCCTAAGTATATATAAATTATCATAAAAAAAAACATTAAGGATATACCTTTTTTATGTACTGAGTTTTCCAAGCTATTTTTTAAATATTAATCTAACAATTCCTTAACATTTACTTCGTTGTTTGCCAACTGTTAACTGCCTAACATAGCTGCCAACTTCGAAGCTTTGAGCTTTCCCAAAACTCTCGGAAAATCCTCCGGCCTTACAGCTACTGTTACTGTCGGAGATCGGGTCCCGTTACACAATTGGGAAAATATGTTAGTCGGTCGGCCTTGTCGGCTTGCCAGTTGCCGCTCGGCGTTCAGTTTGTTTTTATACTTTGCACATGAAACATGTGATTTCCCTCGAACGCTCGATTTTCCACCGAAGCCAGAGTTTTCTTTAGAGATTTCCTTCCCCTCGCTCCCGGCCCAAGAGTGAGCGAGAGAGCCAGCGAGCGAGAGAGCGATGAAGTGTGTTTGTTGTTCGTGTGCTGCGTGTGTGTGAGTGCGTGCGTGAGTCTCCTTCGTGCCGTGTCGTGTCCGGTCGTGTCGCCTCGGTGACATTTTCCTCAAGCGAGTTTTTTGTAACGGAAATCGCTGGAGTGCTAATTAAAGTTGAATCAGGTGACTCGGCGAGGGAAATTAAATGTTTAGTCGTAGGATTAGTGCATAATTCTAACTAGTAATTACCATCTATGAAAAAACAAATCCGTTTAACGAGCTGCCGTAAATCTTAGAGAACACACGCTCTGACCTGTTATTTCCACATCTTCAGTTTTTCGAACGCATAAATCAATAACACGAAAATAATAAATTACGCCGGCTGAAGTTAAATATTTAATTTCACGCCGAATGATATAAGTGGCAATAAAATTTCCCTGTGAATTTGTGGCTGTCTACGCAGATCCGCCGGGTGTGTGTGCCGCCGTGTGTGCGAGTGCATAAATAAATGTGACCAGCCAGTTGACCCGTGAGCCGTAACTTATACGGAATCTCATAAGAGGCAGGGTCGGAGCCACATCTCCGGGAGCTGCCGAAGTTTCGTCCTGAATTTATGGCCAATGCCGCGCTCGCGCACTCCGTTTTCCTCAGGGCCTCATTGGCAGCCACAGCAAAGGCAACAACCCGCAGGAAGTTGTAATAAAAATCTGCTAACAAAACATAAAATCATAAACACCACACCTCCCGCCGCCCTGTAGCGCGGAAAATGCCAAAGGTATGTGTCGCAACACACCTCCCGAATACCGCCAGCGACTCAAGTGTGCCACCGAAAGTGAATACAGGAATCGAACGCATCCGTATCCGGATTCCGCATTCCGGAGTTGTTGTCCTTAGCAATTCTCTTTGTGCTCAGACTTCCCGTTTGTTTGCTCTACGTGCGTAATTTTTTACATCAATAAAAGTTTATCTGTAGACAGAAGTAGTTTGGGCCCGGTATTTATTTGGGCTTGGCCACCGCGCACTTCGGGATCCTTGAAGCCAGATAGGGAATGCTCGGGGCTCTGGTGAAATAAAAATAAAGTAGTTTTCGGGAAGGAGTCTAGAGAAGGAAGGGTTTTAAAGCCGGAAACGCATTTTACACATTTCGAATGCATTGAAGTCCTAAGTGTGATTGGGGTTTTCGGTTAAGACACAAGCTGTTGAGAGAAGATTTTTACTACGAAGCTTTAAGTGAGATTAATAGTTTGGGATTATGTGCAAGATATATATCTATTTTTTTAAAGATTTTTGCTTTAAAATTCAATACAAAAAGTGAATCATTCCTTAGACCATTTGTCAGTTAGTTTGTCAGTTTTTCAATTAATTCAAACAATAATATTGGGAAATTTCTTTTAAGACTAGCAAATATTTGTTTGGCTACTGGATTATCTAAGAAAATAAATTAAATCAAGATAAATAGTAAAAGTTTGAGAGACTTTAACTAAATCTGAAAAGATTTTTTTGGAAGAATATTTTTGTCTTGTTTTGATTACTCTAGAATATCAACTTTATTTCTTGTACAAATACCATTTTGAAAAGAGTTTTAATCAAATACAAACTTAGCTGTTTATGGCAACAATAAATCTTTGATTCGAAGTCCTGTTCTAATTTGTTTACTCCATCGAAAAAGTCCTTTATAAGTATTTATGGCCAACCCTTTTCCTAATTAGCCAGATAACAACTTGGCTCAAAGTTGTCCTAATCAGATGAAGGAATTTATTTCAACTCGAGTGGTTAAGCTTGCTTAAAAATATTCTGTGTGCTTGCCCTTTGCCCGAACCGAACCCCCCTACTCCTTGGTGGTTTTGTGATGGGGTTTCGTTGTTTCTGTTCTGTTGCTTTGTTGCATTTGACATTATGCGCATTAAATGCGCTTGAAATGCTCCAACTGCTCCTCCTCCTCCTCCGACCTCTGCCCTCTGCAAACACACAACTGACACTGACACAACGATAAGAGGGCTGAGGAGCGTCGAACATGGTGGCACCGGAAGTGTCGGTAAGGCGACAGAAGACCGGCAACGGGAAACGGGAGCCAGGAGACGGAGACGGAGACAGAGACGGGGAACAGGAGCCAGGATCCAGGAGACAGAGGTAGACAGCTGCCAAAGCGCTTTGTAAATTATGTCGTTGAGGGGCTTCAGCTCGAGTGGGTTTTTTATGGGTAAAGTAACCAAAACCGGAATAAAAGCACTAACCGTATGGCAGGACATAAACATGTGTTCGAAAGTTTTTCCTGCTCAGAGAAGGGGAGGGGAAAATGTACGAGGCCTTTAATTAAATATGTAGCAACCTGGCGCTTTTCGCGGCTCTAAAAGTAATTTGATTTTAATATTCATGCTAATTTTAATATCAAATCGCAGTGCCACAGTGCGTATACGTAATGTTTGGTTTCGTTTAAAAAGCACTTTAGATACCAGGTCTAGATTTAAATTACATTAGCACCGAGAGATTTATGGATATGGGTTTAAAAAGCAAAGGACCTCCGGCCAAAGGCATCAGTTGAATAAGCAAAGCTCCCGAGTGATGAGGAAGTTTACCATTCTCCTTTGGTTTGTGGTCAGCAGTGGGGCAGTGGCCTCCTTGGAGCAACTGCAGTTCCTCAAGGAGTTCCTCTACTTAGTGCACAGGGAACGATCGATTCCCACTCTCCTGCTGATGCAAAGGAAGTCAACCCTTGACCACTTGCACCAATTATACCCACTGGCCTGGCCCACAATTCGCTTAGATGAGACCCAGAGCATCCAGTTGGTGCACTTTCACAGCAAGGCGACTCTGGCCCTGCTCTACATGGACTCCCTGGAGGACATCTCGTTACTCTCAGCCCTGGCTGCCAACTTCAATTACATGAGATCGTCCAGGATTGTGATTTGGCTAAAGGTCACGGCTTCTGACCAGTGCCTGGAGATCCTTACACATCAGGCAGCTGAGCACAAGTTCCTAAGTCTGTTGATAATAGAAAAGGCTGAGCGTTTCCTTAGGCTATATCCATTTCCCCAGCCCAGCTTCCAAGTTGTAAGAAAACCCTTCGAAGAGGGAAAAATCTTTCCCTGCCTGTGGTGCAACTTCAGGGGAAGGAGAGCCCTGACATTGCCCGACTTGGTGCCACCGCGAACTTTTGTTGTAACAGATCAGCGAACAGGACGCAAACGGTGCAGCGGCTATCTCTACCTGCTAATGAAGAACTTTGCTCACAAATACAACATCACATTGCAGCTGCCAAGGCCCCTGATGCCCAACGAATCCTTGCACCAATGGAAGATTATGGAGAGCACCGTTCGGGGTGAACTCGACCTGCCCATGACTGGGCAACTGATTAACTTCAGACATCCGAAACTGAGTAGAACCGACTGCTTTCTGGGCATGTCTGCCCTGTCCATCGTGGTGCCCTGCGGCATGGAGATATCCGTAGGAGATCGGCTCCTGCTCTTGTACGGCATGGGCCCAAGCTATACTTTCACGGTGTCATATATACTACTCAGTGCTGTGGAGGTTCTTTTCAGGAAAATAAACGACGTAATCCACAGAAGACCCCACAGCCTGGACCCCTTGGGAATAGTACTCAATCTGCGGATGATGCGTTGCCTGCTGGCTATGTCCATTCCCCGGGGAAATCGATACAGATCCGCCAAGGGCCTGCTAATCATGGTGATGACTTTCACCGGCCTGATCAATTCGGCCATAACAAATGGCCTGTACAGCACTGTGATGGCCATGTTTCCCCAGTACAACCACATCCTCAATTTCCAGCAGCTGCGCGAGAGCAACTTGACCGTGGTCTTCAACTACATAAACCTGAAGATGATCAAGGAGGAAATGGATCCGGAGTTCATAGCGAAGACCCTGCCGAATGTGATGATTGCGAGCAGTGCTGAGCAAATCCGTATGCTGGTCTCCCTGAACACGAGCTACGCCTACCAGACCTACTCCTACCCCGAGGATCCCTTCTCGATGCTGCAGAAGCGCTCCTACCGCAAGGTTCTGTGCAAGTCCTCGCAACTGGATATAGTCTCCGGACTGTCCTACACCGCCGTCCTGCAGCAGAACTCCGAGTATGCCCTGGCCCTAAAGGACTTTGTCTCTCACACCTGGAGTGTGGGCCTGAGTCTCCATTGGATCAGAACTTCGATTCGGGAATATTTTAACATCAACCGGTTGCCGCCTGAGACAGGCGGTAATCCCTTGAATTTGCGGGATTTTAAGATATCCTGTCAAATTCTTTTAACTGGTTATGCTCTGGCCAGTTGTGCCCTGATGGCGGAAGTATTTATGGGCTGGAGAAGGCGAGGCTGGAGGTTCTACAATCCGGCTTAAAGGGCTTCATAATAGGATACATTTCACAAAAAAGCAACGAAAACAATTGCTGAAAGGACACTAGGCACCAAAAATATGTATTGAAGAACCCATTACAAGCAATAATATTCAAATGCTTCATTGTAACGATCGCTTTATGGTTATTATCACAGATAAACACAATTAATATATACTCCCCGCACACGTAATGCAGTTAGCATTCCTTTTCAGCCTGAATAAATGTTTCTGTCGTGAGTTCAAGGCGTCTGGCATCATTACTCCCCCCGCGGCTATCCGTGAACTCATCAATGTCAATAAAAACTGGGCCATAAACAGAGCACAAATGACATATGTGACGATATGCCGGGGCATTTACGGTGGCACAGGGCCACGGATGGCTGTGACAGCCCACGGTGGCCAGATTGAGTATGGGAACAAGGCATAAAGCCGACATGTGGGGCCCGGGGTCAACCTTGACCGCCTTGGGGTCCGCTCCGATTCCTGGAGTGCGACAATTAATTATTGCATAATAAATGCGTGCGTGGAACGGGCAGGGTATTATTGATGATGAGTCGGGCGACGGTCAATTGCAATTAGGGATAGAACGGATCGAAATGGAGAACACACTCGAAAATCAATCGATTGACGTCAGTGGGTAAACGAAAGGAAACCGAAAAAAAAGAATTGGGCGGAAGAAAAACGACGTAAGGTGACACATGAGGGATACACACGCCCGTGGGCCACGGGTCGAATGCGTCACGTGAGGTGTCGTTTCCCCCGGAAGGGGTTTAAGTTCTCAACTTACGCTACGCCTTTGTGCCGCAGGATTGTGGGAGAAAAAACAACGAAATCCCTTGGCTAAAGTTACGCTTTTGCACTCTGATTGCGCCGTTTGCCGTTTTATCATTTAATTAAAATTTAAATTGTAACAGCGAGCGGAAAACACCAAACTTTTCATGAGTCCCCCACTCCGGTTTCCCCCTGTGAATTATTTATATCGCATACAATTTGAATTTCTGGTATTTGCATTTGTCAGATTGTTATTTGCTGATTGACGTTGTGTATATACCGTGTGAGTGTGCCTCTGATTGGACTTCGTTCTCCCGAGGGAAGGCTGCGGCAATGGACGCCTCGCATGTCAGTCTTCATTGGAAAGAGTGTTGAAAGGCGTCGGTTATGGCATCATTATATTTCCATTACCCTTTCGCAACGCACATGCTACACAGCTCTCATTTGTTTCATTCAATTAAATCCAGGACTAATTTCACTGACAGCGCAGAATGATTTAACCAGCGCCAAATTGAATTCCCATGTCATTAGGTTTCACGTTTGTCGGTCAATTTGCTGTCAAAATATGCCAGCCCAGCACAAGTGGCCGGGTCGGGGCCACTTAACCGCATTAAAACCGTCGGCCAGAAACTCATTTCATGGCAGGATGTGTATTAGCTGCACTGCAAGGATTAATTGCGAAATTTAATAATTATTATGAGAGCTTAGAGGGCTTAAAAGTTACGTTTTAGATATCTAAAATAACTAATTAATATTAAAGTATTGTAATAAAGCCTCTATAAATCTGTTGAATATATTTTAAAACCAACGCTTTAAACTTGACTTTCTACTTGCTATTTATTTACCTTTTTTGAACTTAATTTTCTTATATAAACACTCCTTTTTCCGAGTGTGCGATGCTAAACCAATAGACTGCCAGCCGTGCATGGGGGCAAGGGCCTCCTCAAAAGGCTGAGTGTGAAAAGTAAAGAACCCAGGGCCTGGTAACCGCCGAACTGCTCTTCTCGCAGCGAGCTAGGAAAAGTTCTGTTCAAGTCAAATATTTGCCATCAGCCTTCAGCGAGGAGCGAGGGCAACAGGACAATGCAGATGCAATAAAAAAAGTATAAGGAAAACCCTAACCAGAGGAAAACGGAAAAGAAAATAAAGCGGAACGACTTGCAGTCATTGCCCGGAAAGCTTTAAGAGTCAAGCTGCGGAGGTCTCCGTCAATTATCCAAGCGGAGGGACGACTGCCAATGAAATTTTCCGCACAGGCAAAGCTTAACGTGAAATCAGGATTTTTATTATGCCTTATATTTTGCAGAGTTTTTCCTTCGCTGGAAAATCGTAAATTTACAGCTGACAGGACACAGCCAGCCGAAGTCGGCTTATGTCGGGCCTGGCTAAGTGCATGACAATCACAGATAGTTGGCTGGAAGGGGCCGGGGGGAGAGTCTTTTCGCCTCGGTCCAGTTGTCTATTTTGTTGTTATTGTTGTTGCAACAAACTGGCAAACAAACAGACAAACCGTTCGACATATTGCAGCCGAAGGAACAAGGGACAAGGGACAGTTTTGATGGACAGCCTGTCAACGCGCTGCCGGTTCATATTTTACTTTTACTATATTGCATAGTCTGACTCTGGGATTAATGGGATACAAAAAAGGCTGAAAGACAATGAAAGTAACTAAAAATGTATCTGTTTCTGTATAGAGGTCTTTGTTGAAAGTTCACTATGAAAACTGGTGTGGCTATCATTCGAGTCCGCTTGCTCTATTTGAACTCTTTTCCCAGAAAAGAATAGAGTTGAAAGTTTAAAGGAATTAGGTCAGCCTGTTGAAAATTGCAGGCCTTTCAGCCATTCAACTTGCATTCTGCTCCACATTCTATTTGCAAGTGTGCCTGACTTGGCCATTTCCCAAATTGTGAGCGGCAAGCCCTGTAAATATTTAACCAGATATGTGGCAGATCCCAGCCCGAACACAATAGGAATCCAGCTTGCCCTTTAAGGTAGCCCAAAGTTCAGCCATGTAAGCTGCGGGTAAGGTGCATTATCATGTAAATTAATTGCATTGCCCGGCGAAGCGTAATAAGATGCACCCTGTCACTGACACTGCGTTTCAATTAAATCAACACATTGATTTAATTAAATTTCAACCGTTTTACCAGCCCAAGCTCCTCTCAGAGGCGGCGCTTTCCCTTTTCGGGTTGCCTGGTAGTTCAATTAAAAATGCCATCGATATGCGCATCACCAACAACTGCATAATTTATGCGAAACGGCGGCTCCACGCACTTCCTGCAGGCCGACTGCCTGGCACTTCATCTTCCAGAGCGAGGTCCTTTAAACTACATTGTTGAGTGCGGTTAAAACCGCAGAGAAGGCTGTACCTGAAATATTTAAATTGATTTAACTCGCTGGTATTTCGGCCACAAAAGATGGGGTCTTGAAAATTACATTTTAAAATTAGCATTACGCATGTAATTTCAAAATAATTACCAGCCTAGTTGGGGCACCAACTTCATAATCATAACCAGCACAGCCATGTCCCTGTTAACACGACAAATGGCTCCATTAGGAATACGCGCTCTCACAAAACGCCTTTCAAACGCTCGCCAAGTGTTTTAATTACAAAAAGGAGCGCCACAAACGGCAAACAAGAAGCCAAGCCATCTCTGAGGCTCCTCACACATGCAATCCTAAGCCGCTTAATTTATTTACACGAGCCCGAGAACACGCCTGAGCCGCCTTAGCAGTTTGCTCGCCCCTAAATTTGGCTTAAATGCCGCGAGCAACATGTTGACAGGCTGGATATACAGGCCGAGAGTTGGTTCGTGTCAACAATTTATTTTTATAATTTATGCACGATTAATTAGGAGGCAACATCCCGGCCTGGCGCAGTTCGCACGGACTTTAATTGTATAAATCCAATTTGCTTACATTATGCAGCGAAACGCTTGATCCAGCGTGTTCCTCCTGGAATGGAATATTCCTGACTACTCTTTTCACACATGAATGAAGGAGTAATAATGCTTAATAATAATGCTTAATATGGCGAGAAATGTGAGAGTTATTCAAGGAGTGGGGAATCAGGGATCACTAAACTTCCTGCGACAAGAAACTTCTACTTTAAACTTCGGAGGGCAAGTTAGAATCTACCTTTAGCTCATCATTTATTTAGGCAAAGTTTCTCCCGAAACTCATTTCAACTTGGCTCAACTATTTTTCTGGTAAATTTCGCTCTTTATTTGCCTGACACGTGCAGCGTCAAAATTTTATATATTTAGATGCGATGGCAAACTTTTTTGGACCACATAATGACTGTTGACAATTGCCAATAGGGGGCGGGGAAGGACCCACCTCGAAGGACTCCACCGCATTTTAGGCCTGGCTAAGTGCGATGAGTTTGCCATTTCATTGTATTAACAGCAACAGGCTGTCCAAACAGTTTACACTGGGCGAAAGGGGGAAGAATTCCTCTGTGTACATTCCACAAGGAAATCCTGAAACTATTAGTTATTCTCCCAGTGCAGGGCATGTTTTATTAGCAGAAACAGCGGGAAGGACCACCGACCAAATGAATTACCTTTCTCCAGGCCACCGGAACAAAGGCAAATGTGTTTTGCTTGTATGGGGGACAAGAACAACTTTCATTATGCCCGTAAATACCAACACCAGGGGTGGCCCGCCAAGGGGTTCCGGGAGGAGGGAGGACCGGGGGCTAGTGTTTGCTTAGCGACTGCCAGGACTAAGACGGCATTCGCTCATTCACTCATTCATTCATTCATTCACTCATTCACTCCTGGCCGGCGCAAATTGATTGTTTACTTAATTTCATCATCGATTTTGTCGCTCGGAAAGTTTTTAATCAACACCAGCCGGGGCTCTGCGCGGGCGGCCATTCATTGATCATCATCATCATTATCGTCATGCAAATTGGCAAAAATTAATAACAATTATAATTTACAAGCAAAAGGCATTTTGTGGGCAGTCCCCAGCTCCCACCACGCATCCTGTGGTCGGTCACAGCTGGTCCTGTGACGTGCGAAGTTCTCCCCCGCCCAGAAATAGTTAATTATTAATTTTGGCTCGGAACTTTGAGTTTTCACTTCAGACTGCAGCCAGGCGTTAAATCATACGCTGCGTTGGCAATAGAGACGGGAGGTGGCTGTAAGTTATAATTGGAAAGGTTTGTTAATTGGCCTCAGGTACAGTGGAAGCCAGGACGAGGGCTTAGGGTAAAACTGGGATGTGATTTTGTGAATTTTGAGGATATTTTAAGTAAAAATTTATATTAAACGGAGACTGAATGAGGAATAACTTAACCTAAAGAATTCAATAGAAATTTGAAGAAACGTTCTTGATTGAATTAATCATTAAGGTGAGAGTATTAAATAGTTTCTTAGTGACATTAAATATACAAGAAGGAAGCTTTTAAGGGAAACAAAGTAAGTGTAAATCAATTAATGCTAAATTAAATCCTTCTCAGAAGGGACAGCCTGGAACAATACCCAAACTAAAAGTTAACTAACCACCAATTTCCGGGGAAATCGCTCTCAATTTTTCAGTATTTATTCAATTACTCTGCCCACATTGACGGGGCTCTCACGTGGCAACACTAACTGACAGCTGGATAATTGAGACACAAAGGAAAGATAAATAAGTAAGGGAGCGGGAGCATGTGAAAGCTTTTAAGTGACAATTATGTGGCGGCCTGACCTGACGCGAATTGACGTGCACAAAACTTTTGCATTAAATATGGCGGACAGAGCCCAAATTAATATTAATTGTAAGTGTTGCAATCCGCGCAGGCCAGCTGCCTCTGGCGAGCGGCCTAAAATAAATGAAATTTATCACGGACAGGATAGAGTCGGGCTCTAACCTGGGGGAAATTTCATTTGCCGCTGATTGAATTTGGCGCTTTCTTTGAATTCGCATAGGGAATGAACAGAGTGCGAAGCAGCCAGGGCATATTTTATTAATAACCTTCGCCCGGCTCTCTTGTGGATGTTGATTTTTTATGCATTCCGGCAAAATTCAAATTTCGTAATAATAATGAGCGGGGGAGGCGACTTTTTTCGCTCCTCCTGCGAGACCCAACAGGACAAAATTCAAATTGCAATTCGCTATCCAGCGCTGAGCCCCTTTCTCTGTCTGTTTCGGTTGTGTGTATTTTCCAGTTGGCCATAAATTCGCGTTCAATATTTAATGAGCTGAATGCTTTTTGCGCTCGCAGGTCGCATTGCGAGTGCCAGGGAGTGTGGCGCTTAATGTGTGCCTTTAAATTGTTTATGGGGCGTATGGGTAATGCGCGCCACGCATTTGCCTGCTGAAGTGCGGCGAATGCGCTTGCCAGCGGCCAAATCAGCCATAAAACCAGCGCATACCTGTCAGGGCCACACACTCCCTGCCCGCGGCCTTTGTCCCAAAACTCGCCCGACCTTCCCGCCTCCTGTCACATTAGCCAACTCGTTTCCGTTGCATGTCGAGAGCATCAAGTCACTCGGCTGGAGTGCTGCAGCTGTAGAATTTTTCAGCAGACAGGCAGGCAGGGCTGATGCTCCACTAAGTGTGTTGCAGTTGCAGGTGTTGACTCCCCTTTTGGCACGTTTAATTTGAGCAAGTACCCCGGGCAGGGGGACTCATTCCATTGCCTTTACGGAGGAAATCAATGAAAACACTGCATAACTTCATTTGTTCCCTTGCTGCTGCTGCTGGTGCTGGTGGAGTGGCATTCAAGTGGCACGTAGCGACAACAGAGCAGAACCGAACGGAGCGAACACACAAAGCGATTTCTCAATTTAAAGTCATTTGGCGTTTTCCCAACGAACCAAAGTGCTCCCTGCACTGTGCTGTACTGCGCTGTGCTGTATATCCTCTGGCTGGGAAAGGACCCTCGGTCTATCCCCTTGGTGACACATTTTTACCGTTGCCAGGCAACGCATTGCATTTTTATGCGCACCCCTCCGCCTGATCTGGCTCCGAGGATAAGTCGCACTCCGCTCCACACCATCTTGTTTGCTAATCGCCGGGCTGCAGCCAGGACATGCAGCCAGGACATGCAGCACGGCATTCTGCCCTTTTGCGCTGCGTTGCGTTACGTTGGAAATTCCCGGGGAGTCTCGGGTTTCGAGTTACCCGCAGTGCGGGGCCAAATGGGTTTCAATTGGATTTGACAAACGTATGCAAAGTGTGCAAGATGTGGCAGCAAAGTGCCGTCAAAGTATTAGGCGGCGACACTCGGCAGTAATTTTATATCCTAGAGATGTTGTATCCGAGGGATGTTTCTCTGCTTGAGTTTGTCAATATCAATAGTCAACATGAGCTCTGGAAATAAGAGTTTAAGTTGGTATAACTAATACAGTTCTTTAGATTTATTTCCCCTACACTTACTGCTCTGGAAATTTAATAACTCGCCTAATTCGAAAGCTCATTATATTTTCAATCAGAATGCTACAAAGTTGCCTATGTCCCCCGAAAAACTTGTTGCTCGGGGGATCCATTTAAGTGAAAACTTTGAGACAAGCTGGCAACAACATGGAAGAGATACAATCGATATCCCTATGCCCGCTCGCACATATTAATTAAAGTTTGCTAATGCATTGCCATGGCAGGGCGAACAGAAAGTTACAGCGAAAATTGAAAACTTTTCTCGCAATTGAAAGTTGCTTAAACATTCATAAGCTTTCCATTTACCATACTCCCTGCGGACGGTGCGGGTCTCGTATAAAAGTGACTAAACTGGAGCCACGTGGTCCTGTTGCGAAACGGTCAGCACTTAGCTAGTGCCGGGGCCAATTATGAGGCCAAGTCAAAGGACGAAAGGGACAAAGGGCTGACTGCCAGCCAGCAATCAATGGGGCCCGGCGTCTGTTAGTTAATGTGCTCAATTGAGTGCCGAAAATGAACGTAAACGAGGGCGTGAGCAGCCAGCAACAACAGTGCAGGCGGGCAGGCAAGTTGGCCAAGTTAACACCGGCCAGCAGGACGCATTGTTGCAATGGATGCGGTGCGGCGTGGTGCTTTAATTACACGAGACGCTCCTCGGTCCTTTGTGTATTTGGCCATCAGGACCCTCTGACACGGTCGCAGGACCCCGGCAACGTGGCAGCAATTAAAGTAAGTGGCGCCATTTCGCCTCTCACGCTGCCACTGCCTCCGCTGCTTTTGCTGCCATTTCTTTTGGCCAAGAAGTGGTCACTCCCCGCAAGCATAAATTTCCGCTGACAAACACCCTCAGCATAGTTTTCACTTTGCCAAGATTTTTCATAATTGCCCCCAGCCCCTGCCCCTCTGGTTTTTATTACTTATCTTTTCATCTGTTTTACTTTCGTACTTTTGCATAATTTCCTAAGGTTATGTAAGCTTAAGCGTTTAAATTGATGGCCATTCCGGTTTCGGGGTTACTTTTATGACAATTTAAATATTTTTATGAATAAAATAACTATTATTTAATGCAGTTTCCCTCTCTTAATATCCAATCTCATTTTCATTTTCATTCTCATCAAGTGACAACAAAGGGCAGGGTTGAGTTCGTTGTGAGGTTCATGCGCTGTCCTTTTTGCGTCAAGAGCCGGCTGGCTTTTGATTAATGAGTTCAACTTTCTTGCCCAGCTAAAAATAGTGTCACAATTTATGGGCCAAAAGCTGCATTAAGCCAGGGATTTGTTTGTGGCTAAAAACTTGGCGTAATCTGGACTTGTGCAGCGGTTTTTCACAACATACATACAGCTTCTTGGCCAAGAATGAGGCTTTAAACATGTCAAAGTCTTCAGATATCCTCACTGTCAGGCTGTTATTTTTGTATAAATTCAAATCACTTTGATGCCCCGCAACTTTTGGGCACTCTCGTAATCCAATTAGGACACTTCATTGGCATTTCCTTTTTATTTATTTGTAATCCAAAGTTACCAAAGAAGTGTCCTTAATCACGGAGTGGGCCAGGCTGTTCAAGTAATTACTCACAGCAACACAATCACACACAATCATAGAGACAAATATGAGTAATTTGGGAAAATAATGCTGTGTAATTTTCGAATTTTCCCTGGCTGAGTGTGTGTGTGTGGTGTGAAAATGCCAACACGGCAAAACAAATTCCGACTTGAAGACACCAAGTGAAAACAATGGGAAATGGGAAAATAAATTGAAATGAAATGATTTCTCTGTGGCTTCTCGCCATCGACATTGGTCCGGTCCCCAGCGGCTTTCAACTGGTCTGGGTCTCTCGGCATCCTTCGTAGCCTTCGTCCCGTGTCTCCGTTTGGCATTTTGATCTTTAAAAATTGCTTTGAACTTTTCCCATAAAAAATCGTACTCAGCCAGATAGCCGGACTGATGCGAGGAGGACCCAGAGCCACCGCCCCGAGATAAACTTATATGCGCTCGGGGCTGATGGCACCACCGAGTTCCTTGGCCTGGGTTGGGTTGGGTTGGGTTGGCTTTTCGGGATGCCGGATAGTTCGGGTCAGAGCCGAAAAACTTTCCCGTACACAGTACGTATACGTAATGTGTAAACTGTCGTGGCAGCAGCAGCTGTTATGTGTGTGTTGGCCATAAATTCAATTTCGAGAGAGAGGACAAAGGGAGGCCAAAGCCGGGTCTCATGTTGCATGTGGGCGAGGTGACTTTACGTCGCGTTTTTTGTCACTTGCAACTGCAACAAAACTAATAATCGAAGAAAATTTCGTTACCTTTACCGTTACGTCGCTGCCAGCCCACACACACAGGTGCCGGTGGCGTATGAGCGATTTTCAGTGTAACACTTATTGATTTTCGTCGGGGGTCCGCCTCTATACTTCTATATTTAGGCAGAGCAGGTGTATTCCAGCTCGTTTGCAGGAGATTAGTCGCCAGAGCTTGACTGGAATGAATTAATTACAGCAGGTATTGCCTACACAGAACTGGTCTTCGATCGAGACTTCTATATCGAAGTCTTTGCTAGACAAGAATACTATTAATTCAAGAAAATATTTCGCTTATCTGGCAGACAGTTAGCTCATAAAATCTGTGTTGGGACAAGTGGAAAATCCTAAATCCAGCTTCCAGCTGAGTGGAATTAAATGGTTTCGGAGGAAATGGTTAAATTTAATCATGCACTGGCCAGCTTCGGGTTCTCCGGAATTAAATTATTGTGGCTGCTGCAAGAGCGGAGACAAGTGGCCAATGGAAAATGGCAAATGGCCGGGTGGCCGGGGCTAAGTGGCACAAAAGATGGCCAAATGGCTGCCTGGCACGCATCTGAACTTAGGGTGCTCGGCGCTCTTACTCCGCTCCACGGGTGTCCCCGATGCCGGCCGATGTCCCGTCCCTCTGCTCCTCTTATTATTTGCAAAATATCATGGCCATAATTTCGTTTGGCAAGCAAATGTCTCGGCTCCTCCCGGGAGGGGCAGTCGCCTGGCACACTTGAGTCGCTGCGGACCAACGTAGTTTTCCCCGAGCATCAATTTCTCTTTCCGCAGGGACCCGGCCCGCGGCGGAGAAAACAATAAATATCAACAGGAGTCCAAGGAAAGCAGCTTTAAATATTTACATAACCGATGGGCAACCACTAACCGACCAACTACACCTAACAACTAACTAATGTACCAATAGCGATAAATACATACCTAATCCAACTGAGCGGACCAAAACGCGGAGATACTTCTGAGTTGCAAAAATCAACGTGAGACTTTCGTGCTTGCAACCTATTGTAGTAACGCCGACCAAACGGATCTTAACTAGAAATTTATACGATTAGCCTAGCGCCTAAGTGTACATATGACCAGAATGGAACAAACTTGGTAAAAGCTTTAAATTAGTCGACTAAGAGAGAGGCGGGCAAATCCGAACTCGAAATTTGCTGTCAGTTCTCGTGTGTAAAGTGTAACTGAACGTGTAAACTGTAGACTGTGCTATGAACATATTCAACCCGTAAACTAACCGTAGAACCTAACGTTTGTAAGCCACCCTATATTACTGTCCGGAGAGAAGCCCTAGAACGATTTTCAGGTAAAGCAAACGAATCGAAACGAAACTAACAAAACCACACATCAACAGTCTTTCCTGGGAGCTTTCCTTGCTGTGCGCTTTGTAGATCTGTCCATAAGTGTTCTCTGCCAACTGCATTTATTCGTGTATGTGTCTGTGTCTGTGCCTGTGTCCGTGTATGTGTTCCTAGCACGAGCAGAATCCCTGGTCCTGCAACATGAGCAGTGACCCGTGCCACCGCACAGCCAGTGGCAGCAGCAGCGGCAACGACAACAATAATAACAATAGCGACGGCGGCGGCAACAACGGCACCTATAGCCGCTTAACTAGCCTCCGTAACTGCAAGTTAGCTAATTGGTTTCCACAAGTAAGTTTTGTTTATCCTTTGATTTCGTCCCGTTCGGTTTCCATTACCTTTCCCCCTCTCATTTTTATTTGCTCGACTATTTTCACACCGCAACTGCACACACCACACGGAGAGACGCTGGTTTCATCCTCATCCTGCACGGCAAATCAAATTAAAATGTTCATCCTTCGACAGCATGTACACACCTGCATGGGAGCAAATAATACGTCCTGGGAAGGTAGATATTGTCGGGAAGGATACTAGCGGCAAGCGCCCTTTCAATATGTTGATTTAACATTTAAAGAGAGTGTAAAAGAGTCTAGGTAATTGGAAAATATTTATTTATTTAAGAAATAGCAATTGGTGGAGCCAAAGATATACTAAGTTGAATAGAGAACTATATTTTTAAACAATTAAAATATATAAGATAATATTCTACCACTTTATTAACTAATTTTTGAAACAGTTTTTAAAATCAACTCAGAGATCTCTCCAGGATACTATACCTTCGAGCCTAGCTCATGTCACCTGAATTTTTGCTAACAATTGCGTAAGCTTAACCAATCCTTGCCCCATCCTCATCATCATCTACTCAGACTCCTTTGTGCAGAGCTCCTTGGCCTGTGGCTTTGGATTTGGATGCATTGTAGTTGATTTTTCCATTATATATTTACTGAATGCATATATGTAAATATTTGTATTGGTTCAAGTTGTGCATGTGTTCTGGTTTTCGCTTTGTGCTCGCCGGCGAGACAAACCCCTGCCCCTGCTTCTGTGCCTCCTATTATATAATAAAACTCCTTGAATCAGAGGATTTGCCAAGAAGTCTAGGACTTGAGCTTGTTGTAGTCGCCCTGTAGCCAGCAGATTGTGAACAGCATCGACTTGGCAAAGAGCGTCAGCGTCAGTTTTCGGTCAAAGGTGAACACATTGAGAAAGACGACCCGCTGGGGATGCAGGGACAGTTTCAGGGTGAACATGGACAGCTGAAAGTGGAGTTGAAGAGGGAAAATTAGAGAGGAAAAGTCCTGGAAAAGTCCGAACTCACCAAGCGATCCATCCTGTTGGTCTCGCGCAAGATGCGCCACGAGTCCTCCCTCAACTTGGTGAACATTTCGGCCACATCCGTGGCATAGAACAGGTTAATAGCATCCAGGATGTAGCTGAGAATCACGAAAATCCGGACGCCCAGGCTCATGTCTATGGACTGTGGGGCGACCAGCATCTGGAATATCTCGTAGCCGTAGGTGATCTGGAACCAACTCTTGCAGGCCAGCACACTGACCGTAACGTATCCGTACTCGAGGGTAACTTGGTCGAAAAGGAGGAGCACTTTCGAGTAGAGTTTGAGGCAGTGTTTCATCTGCAGGACTCGGCTCCTCTGTCTGGTTCTGCTCAGGAGCAGCAGCATCCGGTTATTGATCATCTCCTGGATGCGACAGACCTGCCACATCACGCAGTAGAAGCCAAAGACGGCGGCCAGGAGCATGTTGTACACCAACCAGTAGGAGCACAGGTTCAGGAGAAACACTTGCGGCAGCAGTCGCTTCAGGTAGAAGGGATGGAACAGGTGGATCCTGAGCAGGGTGATTGAAACAAAGACCAGTTTTAGGTAGAATCTGTGCCTCAGCATTAAGCCGCTTGGCAGTCCCGAGAAGTACTTGGTCTCCATGCGGATGAGCTCCTGGATCAGATTTCGGATACCCTGCCTTTTCTGCCAGCAGGAGTGTATGCAAAAGCCGGCGGTGACGCCCATGGTAAGGATGCTCACGCCTATCCTCATATCTCCGGCGGAATTATAGAGCATCCTGCCAAAGGACAGAACGCAGAGTAGGTGGTGGACCAGGCAGTACAGCTTCAGCTTCCATGAGTCCCTTAATCCGTTCTCCCTCGCGTGGAAATAGTAGGTGTTGAGTCCGTTGAGAGCAAGGAATCTGCTCAGGAAACCACAGAACAGCGACCAGGTTCTAACCATTTTGCAAACTGAGCAGGTCATCTCTTCGAGAGCCCTTTTATAGGCTTCTAGGTCAGGCCAATTAGGCCCGTATTTATAGTTTGGCCATTCATCGGAAAGGGTGCGATAAATGGGTCATCGGGGAGTCATTAGTTTGCGCTGGAAAATGGTTTTCACATTTGCAGGAATTACCCTGACTGGCGTAATCAATTATCCAACATCAAAGTCATGGCGTATTGAAATACGCCATAAAGCATCGAGGTTTTTGAGTTCCACAACTGACGAAATGGGAGTAGCCTTCACAAAGGCATCAGGAAGATGAAAAGCCAGCCACAGAGATGATATTCAATATGGATAAATCAAATACAGGGACGACGACGCACCGAGAAAGCCCAATAACGCCACTGACAAAGCTCGCTTTTGTGTGGCAAACTATAATAAAAGTATGGATGTATAAAGGTCCTCCGGGTGCACTCGTCCGAGGACCCGCCCCGACCCCCTTGGCGGGCAATCAATACTGCTTTTTAATGAAGAAATAAAAGCGGAATGTCCACTTGTGTTCTGTTCGGACAGTGTCGTAAAAATTGTCTACATTTTTATTACGTATATCGGGGCGCTGGGGAAGTCAGGCCACCAGGCCACCAGGCCACAGGCCACCAGGCCCGTCCAAGGACCGTGAAAAGATTGTATCCTGTCTGCCATCCGTCTGTAGGTCCCTGCCCGAGTGCTCTTCACATTCCTCCCCCACTCACATGGCTAATGGTTCCGGGACCCAGAACAGGAGCAGGAGCAGGAGCAGTCGGTGCGGCACGCACCAGCGCCTGAGCGCGTGCTGAGCTGGAAAATATCCTCTTTTGTGGTTGCCCAAACCACCTAAGCCACCTTCTCCACTCGGCATTCCACCGGCGACAAGTGTTTATTTTGGCATTTTTCGTTTTTGTTTCTTTTTTTTTTAGCCTGGTCAGCGTTTGACAACGCACTCAACCCGATAGAAGAGGCTGCCCAGCCTCGAGTCGGGCGCGTCTTTTGTTGGCCTAATGATTATTGCTTCTGCCTTCGCTTTTTCGGTTCCGGGTGCCTCCCTTGGCATTGTTCGTCCTGCCGAAAATATCCCATATTGTTCGCCTGCTCTTTGCTTTTTTACGACGATTTTCAATGGGCGTGAAAATACATTTTTTGGGGGGGAAACTCTGAGGACTGCGAGGCCTCGGCTTGATAGGGATTTTATGTTATTTAAATGATTTGCTAATTTGGTAGAGCTTATGGCTTCCTTGCCAAGGCGTTTCATAAATATTACTAATTGAGAGGATGCTCTACTGATTTATTGTTGTTAACTACTAAAATATAAATTATAAGTGATTTCTCTTATAAATTCTAGCTTAAAAATATATTTTTCTTTAGCTTTATTATTGTTACATAATTTTATTTCCTTTTTTTTTGGGATTATAAATAAACAGTCAAAATGAGGAGTCGTTATTTTAGTTCTTGCACGACTTCCAGTTCCAGTTCCTATTGTCCTTTATGGCTTATGGTTTCCTTTGCCAAAGCCCTCCATAAATATTACTATTTGGGAACACATTCTATTGATATTATGTTGTTAATTACTAAAACACAAATTATATTATTATAACAAATTCTAGCGAAACTAGCTTTAATTTAGATATTTCTTAAGCTTTATTTATTGTTGTATAATTTTATTTCCTCTTTTTTGGATTCATAAATAAGCAATCAAAATGAAGAGTCACTCTTGGCCTTCTAGTTATTTTAGTTCTTGCTGAACTTTCAGTTCCTTTTGCCATTGTCCTTTGGTTAGTTGAGCTCTTCGTGATTCCTGGTTTTGTTGTTAATATTAGTTTGTTTGCGCATTCTTTGCTCGATCCTTTCGTAGTAGTTTTCATTCTTCCCAGGCAATGCCTTTCACACTCCTTCTTGGAGTATCCGTGAATGCACTGGCGTGCCTCCACGCATACGTCCTCTCTGAGGACCCAAAGCTTCATGAGGGGATCGCACGTGGAGCGGGATAATCGGATGACCACTGGTACAGTACACAAGTCCACTACATGGCTTTGTGGATTTAGGATTAGTTCGAATCCTGAAGATCTCTAGACATACCTGGTTCCTTGGTACGTGGACGCGATTGCACAATAGAAACTATATTTAAGAGCAGAAACACTTCCAAAGCACTGCTCATGGCAACAACTACTGACTTCCATGGTCAACAAATTACTCTGCTAAACCCTTGTAATCGCAATTGGCTAAGCCTTACCAGATTTCAATAATCAGGCATGAAAAATATAGTATGTAGCCAGAAACTTTCAATAGTAAGGCAGTGTATTATTAATTGTTACATTTTATTTAATGTTTAAATGTTCCAGTTCCATGTGGACTCACAAATGGGCATCATTAGCACTAATAGGGGCCTTCTCATACAAAACCGCCTGATGATGAACTGCCATTTGTGAGGAGAAACTTTACTTTCCATTTTTTCCGACACGCTCTGGAGTTCTCCTCGTGGGCCATAATAAATGTAGGGGATTACCCGGGCAGCTGGGACAGCATTTAAATATTTGTAGATTTTAAATGAATTCAAAAAGAGAATTTATAATAGTGGCTTAAATTTAATGCATGTTGGTCTGATTCATTTTAGAAAGAGCTTATTGGTTAGGGGAATTTATGTGTGGTTGCTTTTATTTATAGATTTTTGTATCTAAATGTTTTTTGATTCGATTAGAAGGCAAAGAAATGGCTTGGTTGTCACATTTATTAAGAAATGACTAAAGCTGGTCTTTAAAATGATTTATATTAAAAACGGAGCTATGAATTCGTGTCAGATATTCTTCTTAAACATTTCACTAAATTAATGTGTCAAAAGATAAGTCACATAAATTCAAGAAAATTGTTAAAGGATAACGATGCCTTAAATTCTCCCTCCAAGGGAAGTGAATTTTTAAACACCCGCATAATTAGCATAATTAAGCCCTCTCCACTCATATATTTATTTTATTTATTTATTTTAAATACCCGTGTAATTATCCAAATCAAACTGTCTGCCGGGACACGGCTAATGACGATGCCAAGTGTTCGTTTTTATTCCAGTTCAACGCAATTTTCACGGCCCCGGCTGGCATTTTCTGTTGGCTTTTATAATTAAGTTTCGGGCACGCAATCATTTAGAGTGTTTGGAGGAGTATTGGGGCAGACGACGCGACAATGTCTCCTTTAAGATTTATGCAAATTTCGATTAATTTATTTTTGACACAAGCCCCAAGGAGAGGGGCTCCGCAGCTCATTAGGGCGGGAATTCGCCGGCTAATTGAACGGAAATCTGGAGCTGATGACAAGCGAATTGGTTGATTCTGATTGCAGCTGATCAATCAATCAATTTGCCAGCTAAATTTGTGGCAAACTCCCTTTGATTTGGGCTTGCCTTTGGCCTGGCGTGCATTGAGGATATCAAAGTAATGAGAGCTGCAGCTTTAAGTTCCTGGGAAATCTAGCTTACCCGCAGAACTTCCGCCACTTCCGCCTGGCTCTGCCAGAGACATTGTGTGGCTTTTTTTGGAAACGGACAGCTCTCTCTCTCTCTCTCTGTCGCCCTGAATGTGGTTCATATTTCAATTTCCGGAAAGGAAGGAGGAGCGATTCTGAGCTCTCCGCTTGCGGACAGTTGCCAGTTTGCTACTGTAAAGTTTTCCTTCTCCCTTCTGGGAAATTCCATTTCACTTCAAAATTCGATTGATCCTGCGGAAGTTGGCTTGCGCCCTGGAGCGTATGTCACTCTGCTTGATTTAGTTTTGCCATTAGTTGGCTTTTTTGTGATCTGGAAGCTTTTCTGCTTACTGGTATAATAACTGAATTATTAATTGTGGAGATATTTCCTTTGTTATCTTGGCCTCTTTTCGGTTAAATGGAATATTTTATATGCTGAATAATATTTGTTTACTACCATTTGTTGCACTTTTGTACAAAACCATAATTGAAAGCCAAGGGTCAGCTGGGATTAATCATTCATGCATGCTTCCGTTTCCTGTTCATTTTTTATTGCCTACTTTTGTGCTTGTTTGCTGTTTCAAAGTATAGAAAGCTCCCTAAAACTGGCCAGCACACGCACACACAACACACACACTCACACAACTCACACACAATGCAGAAAATGCAATTCACACACATTTAAGTAAAAAATTCGCCGTGCTTCTGCCATTCGTACGCTCCATGTTCATGCTTTTGCTGACAATGAAAACTGAAAATCAACCAACAACAACCAAACATGAAATGCTTAACCAAATTAATAAAAAACAATTTGTGGAATAAAAAATCGACAACGACAACGACAACTATCAAAATTCCCTGAACAACAATAACCGAGCCATTTTGTGCACGAAAACCGTGGAAACTCAACGGAAAACCCATTGGAATTGCAAACACTGCGTCCGAATCGAAATTAATTCTGCAATCAACTCGCCATAACATCCTCCCACCAACTCGCCACCTCCACTTGCCCCCGCAGAATGTCAATGTTCTTCTTTCGATTGCATAACCTGCAGCGCGCCGAGGAGAACAAGCGCAAGAAGCGCGTCGAGCAGCAGCGCCAGCAGCAGCGCCAGCGGCGGGGGCCAAGGTCTTCAAATGCGTCAGCGACTCCACCGGCCACCTGACCTTGGCCCCCTCGCGCCTCTTCGAGCGGACGCCGATGAGTCCGTCGGACAGTCTGGACGAGATCGCGCTGCAGATCCCCAGGTGAGTGAGTAGTGAGGAGGCTCTCGAAGGAGAGCTCAACTTGAAGCTGCAAGAAAACTAAACCTTGTTTACACTTGAGGAACTTTTAAAGTACTAGTTTATAAGTGCACTGAAAGAAACCATTACTTAACGTGCTTAATTTTGGTGTTTTTTGATTGTAAAACTCTGCCATGGTCGATAATTCTCAAAAGAAAGTTTAAGTACATATTTTGATCAGAGTTTTTAGTTTTGGTTTACAATAATATCTTCTCGCTTATGATCAAAATAAAAGAACTACTTAATTACTAGCTAAGATTTACTATCAAAATTGTGTAAATGTAATATATAAAATCTCTGGAGCATACTCACTCTTATGAAACACGAAGGTTTACGACTCAGACTCAGTCAAGTCAATAAAGACCACTAAAAGCTCGAATACATCCTTTAAAGTTTCCAGAACGAAAGGAGAGCTGTGGTAACTCAATTTCATTACGCTTTCAAGAAAGTGTCTTGGTGATAAGTTAGCTGAAATTGTTCCGAAATGTATCCTTATCCTTTTTTTTCTGGGTGTAATTTACAACGTGGAAGATGCTTTGTTCTCCTGCCAAGTAATTCGGGCACAATGATGGGCTTTTCGGAGCCAACCTCACCTGCTCGGTTTTGTCTGCCGCTGAGTGACATCCCTGCAGCCGAGAAAACCAAACTTGGGGATTGCTTTTCTTGTGTGGCTTGGGTGTGAATAAGTCAAGGGGCCAAGTCACTTTGAAACAGTCTGTTGTCGGTGGCGTTACGAAAGTTTTAGAGGGGAAGTCGGCGTTTGGAAACTCGGAATTCGTTACAAAGATGTTAGGCAGGCAGGCTTTGCCTCTTCAGTTAAAATCTATTAACGGGCAAATTTGTTTTAAGCTTGTAGTTGGTAAATTTACAGATTCAGATTTTGAGTATTAAGTTGACTAAATTCTGACTTTATATATTTTCCAGCTTAGCCTAGATTTTATTTTATAGAAATGCGTATGTTTTGCGATCGATTCTCCGCCCTCTTAGCGGGCTGTTTTGTTGGCATCTGGTACGCTCAAAATTTCCCCCCCATCGAACTCCCCGAAGTGGGCGGCAAGGACAAAGGCAAGAAATAGGCTAAGCTGGGTAGTTTCGCTTAAACCGGGAACCCCCAGTCGGAAGCAGGCCTTGGTTACGTATGTGCACAGTCTTACAGTCACCTTCTTTTCTAGCCAGTTCATCTAAAAACGACCGAAATTCCCATATAGAAAAGGGAAGCACAGCGGACAAATCATCCAAGGTCGATCAAAATTCCAAGACAGACCCAAAGACGCAAAACCTAGCAAGCAAATCGTCCGATGACGATCACAACTTCAATGAGGACACCGACGACCGAAAAAAAGGCCGACGATCTGGATTACCTCGGGATTCCAATGTGATTCCTGCAAAAGCAAGGATGAAGGCAAATGTTCAAAAGTAAATGAACAGTGGCCCGACCTGATTTTGCTCTTCGGAAATGTCTTGCTGTGCGTCCTACGAGGCGGTATTTTCTTTTTGTTGTAAGGCTGCAGACTGAGGTTTCCGCCACACATTTTGGCAAATAAAGATGCGGCAATACCGAAACGAGAAGCTCGTGACTTTGTATCTTTCGACATTTGGGCGAATCGGAATCGAAGCAACTGGCTGGTTTCTGGTGAACATCGCGGGGCTTAGCTCGTGCCAGCTCCTGCGGTTATCCCCCCAACTGATTCATATTTCGCCGAATCGCGTCCTCTGCAGCATGTGGAGCCTTTGTTGTGTACACGCGAATGCGAGCACTGCGATTTGAATAAGAGTTGCCGACGGAGGTGGCACAATGGCACTTTAATTTCGCATTTTCACAGCCCTGGGACACGCGTAATCCCGGCTAATTAAATTGGCCTTTGTAATCTCCCAGTTAATTAAGGGAGCCGTTCCTCCGAACTCGTCCCAAGCAGGCTCTGAGATTTGGGTCCGACTCCCGTACGGAGGCAGCTTTCACTTTTCAGTTATTCGATTTGGGCGCACCAGTAAACACCGAGTAATCCGGAACATTTCCAAATTGTACAGTTACCAAAAAATTGCTAGTGCTTTCTGGGTACACTCTAGATCCTTTGGTTAGTAAAAACTTGTTCATTACCATGCATTTGATGTGCGAGCGCCTGTCTGCTGTTTTTGCCGGAATCGTGGCCGGCCTGTGGTTCGCCAAGACATTCCCCGATGAGGCCGACAAGGGCAAGGACCAAAAGAAGAAATAGGTGAGAAATTGGGCCCTAAGGGGTATTTCTTTTTCTTGGTCGCAATACTGGTAGTATTCAGATTCGGCAGTTTGTTCAGAGATAATGCCTGATCTAGTAGTCCCTGCTCGGGTCGAGTTGACGACCTGTCAACACGGGCGATGTGACTGCTCAGTATTTATCGAGGCGTTCGACCAAATGTATCTCCTCTCGGCTTGTACAAAATTTCCCCAGTAATTTGTTTTGATCGTGATTTAGAAATCTGGCAAACGAAATTCCCGTCAAAATTTTGAGAGAGTTGAAGCCGTGAAGCAGCAAAGCACCTGGAACCATGCCCAGTTGTAAGCGCACCGAGGTCCGACGCGTCTGCCGGCCGATGCCCTCGCTCCTGGCCCGTCTCAACTGCACGCCCTGCAACCGGGTCTTCTTCTTCGTGCTCGGAGTGGGACTCGGCATCTTTTTCGTGCGGAACAAGGACAAGTCGGGGGACAAGAAGGATGACAAGAAGAAGGATGACAAGAAGAAGTGATCACAGATACGGCGTCTGCCGTTCCCGGTACCGAAACTCAAGCCGATACCGATACGGATGCAGATACCGATGCCAATCTGGAATCCGACCGTTCTCTCAGCCGCCTGATCCTTCAGTCGGGATGGACTTCATTCAAGCATTCGTGTGGCGGGGCTGCGTCGAAATGCAAAATGCCCATCGATAAGTTTGTCCACCGAAGAACCAACGAACCTACCTTTGATAGATTTATCAATTGAGCATTTTTTACCTGCCCCCCATTCAATTCAAGTTTCTTCCGCTAATCTGTTCCCCATTCTTCTGGACGCTCTTTATTAAATTACAACTGGACTTCCTGCTATTAAAGTACTTGAGATATATGATTTGCGGGTGGGAGGTTCTTGTGCCAAAGATGGGAAGCTACATCCGGCTCCAGGGATAGCGCCTTAAAGGGTTCTGTTCTACACGTCTTGAGGCATTCTAGATCAGAGCTCGACCTGCAAGTACATTACATTTTTAGATTCTAAGAACGAAAGGCTACAGATTTCTAGCGTTATGCATCTTATTTCGATAGTTACTCACTCTTCGAGGTTGTTTCCGATTTAAATGAAAAGGTTGTTATAATGTGTCCCATTTAGGACATAACATATATTTTAATTCAGGCCAAGGATCAAACACATGTTCTTTGAAGTTTAGGTCCCAACTCTTGGCCGCCAGTAGATTCAATTTATTGAGCAATACGTGTCTCGATCCAATACGTGTCTCGTAGAAACCTCATTCCTGCCGCTTAAACGTTTATTGTAGATGTTCTAACGGTGCTGTTCAAATACCTTTCCTTGTCACCTGTTCGAAGGATTATCAATGTGGAAGACACTGGGAAGCATAGATAGGAGATCGTCGATCGCATCAATTGGTAAGTGGTGTTTGGGCTTGAAGTGGGGCTGAGAGGGTACTGGAAATTTGGACGTCTCTGTTACTACTTCTTCTCCTTGTCCTTGTCCTTGCCCTTGTCCTTGCCCTTGTCCTTGTCCTTGTCCTTGTCTGCGCCTTTCTTCTCCTTCTCCTTCTCCTTGTCTTTCTTCTCCTTCTCCTTCTTATCCTTCTCCGCCTTCTCCTTGTCGGCCTTCTCCTTGTCGGCCTTCGCCTTCTCGCGCTCCTTGCGCTCCTTCTCCTTCTCCTTGGGCGACTTGGCGGCCTCCTCCGCTGCCTTCTTGGAGTCCTGCTTGAGCTTGTCCCAGTAGAGTCCTATCCCGGCGCCAAGCAGAAAAAAGAAGAATCGATTGCAAGCAATGCAGTTCAGTTTCTGAAACATTGTCGGTGGGGGGCGACAGGACGGAGGCGGCGGTGGACAACACCGCGGAGGCGGGGGACAATCCTGCTTGTCACACATCCTGAAGGGTTTGGTCAGGGGATCCGGGTCGGGATCAGAGCAGGGGAATCGGAATCGGGGCGAACGACAGATTTAAAACAGGTGTACTTTTTTTTTTGGAGAATACTTTCCGAAATACAAATGGTGTTAGCCGAATAGAAAATTTGGAATAGTGAGAACTTTCCCTTGCTGGGCGATCTGAATAGGGGAACTACCTGACGTTGATTTCGAACGTTACTGAAATTTTTAATTTTGCAACAGTTCTTAAAAGAGTGTATAGAAAAAATTACTATACCTGTTTTGTATTTTCTCGAAACAAATACTTTGTAATCTATATAAAAATTCATAGGAGGGAAGACAGACAAATGTGTTAATCAATTATTGAAGCATTAATCAAACTGTATCATAATAATCATTTTTGAAAATACATTTTCTGGACTCTACAAGGAAATATGTTATATTTTTGTATAGTTACACACAATATTATAGATTTCTTTGCCGCTTAATAGTAACTTTCGCTGATGTTTTCCCCGTCTTCCAACGATTCTATAGCTTTCCTCTCCCCATCAGTATTTCTTTTCAAGCAATGTCATTTGAAAACCATTAGTAAACCCCGATAGTCACCAAATCATGGATAACAACGCGGTGCTTACTTTCATTGTGGGCTGTATCGTTGGGTATTTGATAGGAAAGAGCCAACTTGCTCGTAACTGGTAAGAGAATTCACAACGCTTTCAGTAGGCCGCGGACTTACTTGTCTTTTTCCCAACTTACATTCTGCGAATCTGTTGAATTTTTAAACTAGATAATGGATGCCGATTGGCTGCTCACGTTTCTAGTTGGCTGTTTGGTGGGATTTTTGATTGCCAGGAACACCTAGAGTATATTGCCCAAGAATGGATTCCGAGTGTGCAGTCCCATTCCTGGTGGGCTGCCTTATAGGATACATCGCCCCACAAATGGATGCGGACTTCGTTTTAACACTGCTTTGTGGCTGTTTGGTGGGATTCCTTGTAGCCACCAAGACCTAGCTGAACAGAATTCTTTATTAACATTATAAAGTGCAAAATTTAAGGATGAAATCCAGATGATGAGCTGCTGGTGTAAACCAGTCCTTTTTCCAAGCCAACCTGTTAAAAATTAAAAAATGTAAATATGAGTACTAAATTAGGGAATTATATAAATATTATACATCTCAAAATCTATTTTATTTTTGAACCAGTAAAAATATACAAAACCTTTCCCTTGCTACACAAAATATTTCTAGGAGTTTAGTTAACTTGCCCAATAATGTCACATTTGGTAATATAAAATAACAAAATTTGTCAAACATCTTACCAGCTTTTGTTCGAAAATATTTCTATTCAAGACTCCAAAAATAGTATGACTCACATTATTCTCTTTATTGTGGGCTTTTTCATTGGAAGATTGAAATGCCGGCAATGCTGATGTGAGCTTCGTACTAAACAATTTTGGAGTAGCATTTATAGGAGAGATTCAAGATACAAAATTCAATAATTCAGGATTCCACAAACAGTATGACCCACGTTATATCCTTTGCCCTGGGCGTAATCATTGGAATGATGAGTTGCCGACAATGCTGATTTCATCACAGAAATGGAAATTGCAAATTTAACAAAATTATGGAGGAGATATAAATAAAATATATGCAAATACCTATTATGTTTAATTTTTATATTTTGCAGAAATTGCTAAGAGCTTAATAATGGCGTTAGTAGCTTTTAAGATCAAGAGATTCAAAAAATTAAGCTTGTTGCAAAAATGTTGGTCTTAAAAGTTGGCTTATTTTTTCTGGGTATCAAAACATATTTTAACAACAAAGTAGGCCCTGAATTTAATTTACCAAAACGTGTCTAGTCTAAATTCATTGAATCTCTCTAAGCCTTCGACTGATAATAAGTAAAAATTAGTAGTTAAAAATTCTTTGAGATCGGATATGCAGCGCTTTATAACATTCATTGTGGGAGGAATTGTTGGCTTCCTGCTTGCCAAGAATATGCGTGTAAGTTTCTTTTTGCTTTTAAAATTGTATTGGATACTTAAATACGGATTATTTTTCTAGTAAGCATAATGAAAATTCTACTTATGTTTGGATTGGGCGTAGTGTTTGGCATGTTCATTTGCCATCGCTGCGACCCTTCATAACACAGGATCCTTGGATAAACAGAACTGATCGTTGACATGAGAGAAACCCAGGTTTATAGGATAATTTTGAAATATGATGCTGCAAGCCTTCACAACACAGGATCCTTCAATGTAACCAACCAACAATAGCCGTGCGGGAAATCCAAATCTATAGCCCAACTCTTTGAAAGTGAAATTAAATATACATATAGAAACTACCTATGTTCTATGATTTCATTGAATTGTAACGGAGTTCATATTCTTTTTTTGCAGGTAATTGACTCTACTGATTTACCAGAATAAACATAAGGAGGACAAGTAGATAAGTATATCTTTAACTCTTAAAATTCAGATATCAGTATACTAACAACAACCGAATGAGCATGTTTTGTTATAAATTTCCAACAAAGTTTACTCCTTTTCTGTATCGCTAAAACTATCCACAAATGTATTTCTTTTAAATTTCCTAACAAACCCTTTCAACAATTTCCACCCGCAATCTCTGGGGTCGGAGTCAAGTTCAATGCATTTATGACTTGGAGGGAAAGTTTTGGCGCCTGCCCTTTTAATGGCTGGAAGACAATAAATATATACACCACGTCAGGATCTGAGTCGGGTTCAAGTTCGGAAACTTTAAGGAAAGGGAAAAACTTTCCACTTCCCCCATTCGTGGGTAAACTTTAAGGACCGGCAATTGCCCCTCCATATGTGGGAGCAGGACCCTTTCAATCTATTCCCACCTGCCCCACCTGCCCGGAACCATTCATTATGATTGATTATTGCGCAAATCCAAGGCGATACAGGGGGATATGCCCCACATATGTATGTATATGCATTCGACGTCGTCAGCCGCACAAAACGTTTAACAAATGAGAAGACAGACGACGTCCTGACATACAAATGAACTCGTTCGCCATTTCAATCAGTCCTGGGTCCGTGGCCCTGGCTCCTCGGCCCCCAGATCGAGCCGCAGCATCCGCATAAATAAATATTTTATGAACTCGGCACCAGCTCACCCGAACCCGGATCCGTTTCCAGTTGGGTTAGGCTCGAGTGCGTCGCTCTGCATAACTTAGGCACGAATGTTTGTGGCAAGTCTTATCTGCCGAGCAAACAAAGGTGGGACGCCTTTCCCCCAGCTTCATCTGCGGTTAGGTAATTGGTTAAGGTGGCGCTCACAAGATTGACTCGCCCACCAAATGAAACGGTTGCCTTCCAGAATGATTGATGCCCCCGGGCCTGCGGCTCCGGAATAAGCCAGGATGTGGCGGGGCACCCTCGGGCTAAATTGCTCGGCCGCGCGGCCTGAGGGACCTGGATTTATAACAGCCAGCCAACAGGTAGTGAGTGTGCCTCAAGGGCCCGCCGCCTGGCCTCAAGGACACCCTAATCCTTACTGATTGCCCAGACTCCCCTCCCCAGCCAAGGAGTTTTTCCGCCATTTCGCATGCTAATTTGTCAATAGAAAGTTTTAATTAAATTTTGCTTCACATGTTGGCAATTAATTTATGCAGTTTTTCCTGGCTAACAGTGAGGATTTGAATTTTCGGAAAAGCTGCTGCAAGTCAAGCAAAGCTTTCTGTTAGCAGTCTGCCCTCCGGCGCTTTTCCTGCTCTCTCCGGAGCTTTTCTCGGCTCTCTTGCCGCTTTTCCCCGCTCTCTCTCTGGTTAAGGAAAATGTAAACAAAAACTGCTACCGGCTCCGCAGCTGTTTTTGGCGCCCAAGGAACCCACCACAGTGGTGGGTTTCCCTGTTTCCGCTTCGCCTTCCGAGCCTGCGCCACTTCCTTTCGCAGAGTCCTCGGTCCTCGGCTCGCCTTTAGTCCTTATCCTAGTGCCGATGCGAGCGTATCCCTGCCAGCCGCACAAACGCCACAGCCGCGAGCCAATTTCAAAACGAAACGTTCGAAAAGTAATTTTGAAACGAAATTTAATAAGATTTATATATTAAAAATAAATAAAGAGTGAAGATTTTGAAAGCAAATTAATGAAAATAATAATAAATAAATAGTGTTTCTTAAAATATTTAATAAATTAAACATAATTACCAATAATCTGAGATTACAAATAATTCATAACAAAAGCAATCCTCAAACTAAATTCCATTAAAGAAACCTTAAATCAAACTTACTAATAAATAAAAATAATAAATAAAAACACAAGAAAGTAAATTCGTTCTTCTAATAATATATAACAATAAATTCTATTTGTAAAACAAAGAACTAATGAAAAAGTATTATTTTATCTAACCAAAGTCTTTGTTTATTTATATTATAACCTACAAAGAAAGCAAGAAATTCTCTAATAAAACATTAAATGTGTTTAAGAATACCTCATAAATTATATACATTTTACAAATGTCCTGCCCTATAGTGATTTTAAAAATAATTCACGTACATTTAAAATACTAAATAAAAACTTCTTAACAAAAATGAATCCAACAAAAACCTATTAAAGTCTCCCAAAACAAACAAAGAACTGTCCCAAATTAGATTCGATTTCCATAAAGTAAACCGAATTAGGCGGCTTAAAGCCAGACAGTTTTGTAATTAGCCAGAGGAGGCAGCACCTAATCAGACAACACTGGCTGATAGGGATTACGGGCTGCTGCTCCTGCTCCCAACTGCCAAAACCCTGGCAGAGTGGAGTTGAAAATTTGCGGCAATTCAGAGCGGAGTCTTTGCCAACAAATTGACTTGGCAGACAGGGGCCAAAACATGGATGCGAGTTGCAAAAGTTTTTGACAAACTTTCCACAAGTCGAAATCATTTATGATAACTTGACACGCGCCACACATCGGGGCCCCCAGTGTCGCAGGAGTCTCAGTCAAATGGAGAAGATTAATTGGATTCAATATTAATAATCAGAGGGATGGAGGAGGAGACTCCCAGGCCAGGAGAAGTCGGAGTGAAGTCTGTAATTAAGCAGGGGAGGAGTCAGAGTTAGGGCTCTCGCCTTGGAACTGGCTGAGAGACCGTGTAATTGAGTTATTTCCCTTGGATTTGTGCCATTTTTAGCATTTTACCATTATTAAATGGCTGCTGCGACAACAAGCTGTTAATGGCATCCCATAAAAATGGCGACGGCGTCCCTCATTTCGTCCAGACTGCGAGTGTGTGCGTGAGCGTTGCCTAAGCGGCGTCGTGATTGTTTTAATGGCCACTTGAACGGAAATTAACTGACAGCTGCAGATAAATGAAATACCCACTCGGGGCGAACCGCACAATCTTAAAGCCCCATCAATTCCGATTGACTGCAGTCGGGCATGAAATGCGTAGCGACTTTTCCAACCGCTTTCCCGCCACACGGCACCCGCATCCCCTTTCATCGAACTTTCCCAAATATTTGCACTCCGAAATGTCAAATAAGCTAATTTGGCCCGTAATTCCCATTTCACACAAGGCCCTCGGTGAACTTTCCATGTATGATAAACAGAAACGGCAACCAATTTGCCCCGAAAAACAGCAGGAACAACAAATAAGGCAAATGCAAATTGCTTTTCGCAACGAAGAATATGAAAATTATGAAATATGTGCGACATTTCTATTTGCATACATTTGGCCAAGAAAAAGAGGGGGCGGAGGGTAAATAAAGAAAGTGGGCGGGAAGGTAATAGGGGGGAGATGGGGCAGGTGAATGGTAAAATGTTAAACAAAAGTCAATTTCGGGCCAAAGGCGGAAGAAAGCCGTGTTTGCCTTGGTAGAAAAGGGGACTAATTGAGAAATTTCTAAAGAAATTTCTAATCAATTAAAGTCAAGCGAAACTTTTTGTCTCTAATTAAATGTCAAGGAATTTTTAAAGGTAATTTTAAGTTAGTTTGAATGTCAATTAATTCCTAGAATAAAAGAGCTAAGTAAACGGAAATTAATAAGCTAGTTTAAGCCAAATAGATACTCACACTAGCACTTGTTTATTAATGAACAAGAACTTAATATTTACTTGTTTTTTTATATAAAAACCACTTCTGAAGTGGCCAAGAAAAATGAGGCTAATAATGCCTGCCCAAAGGTCTTTTCTTCAGGTTGTTAATATAGCCTCATCAACTCATTTGCTTTCCTATTCACTCTCTCATGACTTCATCTGCGCCGCAGTTCATCAGGACTCACTTAAGCCCAAGGACTAACTTCACCTTTTGGCCAGCGTTAACGCTTTCCCTTTTATTGTTTTGGCCATCAGCACACACGCATGTACGGACCACAAAAGAGGGATCAAGTGAAATGTTAAAAAAAAAAAAGATAAAGAGAAAGGGCAGTGCAAAAAACAACATGCTAAACGCTTTGTAATACGCTTTTGTTTGGCCCGAGAGCCATTAAGCTGGCCAAGTGATAAATACGCTTTGCGCTCTCAAGTTTTTTGCGAGGCCTGTAATGCACAGGGAGAAATTACAAAAAAGTGTATGAATCTTAGCAATTCATCAAATTATTATTTAAAATTTTTGCTCCTTAATTATGGAGACCTTAATTATAATTTTCCTTAAGGAAATGTGCACCCTTTCATATTAATTAATGGCAATTTCGCTCTGTGTGCGGTCTCGTCTGCCCGGGAAAAGGTCGCGTGCGGTTTTGGCCAAGTTTAGAGGAGAATTGATTTATGAACGGGGGCTGCTGGCGCGGCCGTTAGCCTTTTCTTTTTCTTGTTGGCCAGCATGGCCTCCGCTGGTGGCTTGTTGCATGTAATGACGTCATTAGGGGCAAATTGCCCCCCATTTAACGGCAATCGATTGCTTCCGCACGATTAAATATGCTAAGCCAAAGGGGAAGCGACCGCCAGCAACAGTTTGTCTGCTCCTCGGTCGTCCTTTGGCGCCTTCGGTTAGCTATTTTGTTGTCCTTTCTGCTCCGACATGTCGTGTCCTGCTGGTTGACGCCTCCTTTTTAAACTGTTGCGCATTTTTCTTCTTCCATGTTTTGTTTGCTGGCCGTCAGCCAAGGCGTGCCGCTGTCTCCGGCCCCACGTCCTTTTTCTTCCTTTGGCTCCATGGTGTCTCTTTCACTTTTCCCTGCCTTTCACCCTCGCTCTCTCGTCCTGCAGGCGCGTGCCAACTTTCACTCGTATAGAGGAAGAACACGCCATAATAACAGAAATACTTGTGTTTATCAACAAGTTGGGGAATCTAAAAAGGGATATTAAGATAGCAATACCCTAGGTGTCCTTTGTTAGAGAAAAGAGCATTTCAATTAGGGATCTTAAGAGAGTTTCCTTATAACTTAAGTTCTTTAAAGTGTTGATTTAGAAAGAATACTATAGGTGATTACTCCCGAAAAGTAACTATTCGATTTCATCAGGAAAGATGTTTAACAAGACACCAATATTCCCCAACCATACCCCTCAAAAGTGAGTTATTCCGAAACCGTGAATGACTCGATCGCGTGGGAAATGGCAATATGTTTGTGCCGCCTCTCAAAGGCATTTTGTGGGGCTAATTTGGGCTGATGCGAGTGCAACTTAGGTCTGCTCCGGTGGACCGATGTTCGGAACACATCAAAGCCTTCCCTTTCCCTTCCAGGCCACTGAAATGTGCAGCATTAGAGGAGCGGAGGGGGGTCGAGATACGTTTGATCCCATCATATTTTGTCGGAGAAAATCCTTCTGGGTGTGCAATCAAGATACAAGCCCATTAAAATGCGACCTTCACTCAATTTAAGCGATTCAGACATCAAGTTTATTATGCTGCACATAAAGGCAGGGCATAAACTCCGAGCTGGAATCGTAAAAAGCAACGAGCGGGGTCCTGGGCACTGCCGAAAAAGAGTTCATGAACTGTGACGTCTTTGGACTTCCTTCCGTACGAACAGCGGGCAAACAGCGAGGAGCAAAGGTCACCGGATAACCAATTTCTATTCGCTTGGCTCACCAAAATGAATAAAGATATTTTTGCTATGCAAATGCCAGCAGCACCAGCATCAGCGACAGCTCTAGCTCCAGCTCCGGCTCCGGCTCCCGAATGGGCCAAACAAAGCCAGGCTGTCTGGACAATGAAACAAAAGCGTGTCTCTCTGGCAAAATATTTAAATTTTATGCAGCCAAATTGATTTGTTTGCGAGCTGCCAGTTCAACGCACCGAGAGCTGGGAGAACAGCTTCATCCCGCAGGACTGCGGCATCCTGGGCGGTCCACATCATGTGTCGAGTGTTAATGCAAATGTTTGCATACATTTTGGCGGTACACACGCGATTCCCACATCCGAATGGGAGCATTCCCCCTTTCCCGTCGTCTGTCTGCCGCCAAGGACACCAAGGCTGCCGAGGATGCCGAGGGTAACGAGGGTACCGAGGAACCCAGCAGACTTCTGCTCCGATCCGGGCAATCGATAAACCTAATGAGCTGTGAGACAGACGGGCAGACAGAGCGACACAGAGCGCAGCGTCGTCGTCGTCATTGCGGGGTTTGTTTTAAAATTAACCAACATGCGGGAACCGAAAATAAACTTGAGAAAGAACACTCAAAGTACTTCCTTGACACACACACAGAGGGAATTGTCATAAATTCAAAAGGTGGCATTGCATTCATAAATTGCTTAGAAGTTAGGCAAATTGGGTTGCGCTTCATACTAATTCAAGGCTTCATAAACAAGCTCTGTAATTAATTTATTCTTATTATGTCCAGTATAAAAATATCCTTAAATGTTATGGATTTTTCCGTAAACATCCCCCAATTGTCCAGACATTTGGTTAACGAAAATTATACATTGTTATGCTACCTACGAACTTCTAGTTTCGCACCCTTTCAGCTCCGAAATTGGGTCACCTGAGTCCCCCTGAGACCCACACTGTTTCGGGCCTCGTCCATAAAAAGGTGTTAACCACAGGACAGGCCAATTACTGTAATTGCCCGGCCCACGAAAAAGCGCCACATCACGGAGGCATTACCGGCAGATACTTGGTTGCCAACCGGGCGTATACTTGATGCGTGCGACAGACACGGCACGCATGAGATTTCCAAAGAAAGCACTTCGATTAATCACACCGAACGCCTAAATAATTCAAGGGCAGGCCATTGTCGTTGTCTTTGTCATTTTCGTTGCCATGCAAATTGCATTCAAAGATGGAATAAATAAATAAAAACTGCATTAGTGAGCAGCTTGAGGGAGGAGAGTGAATCAATCAGTGCAAGCTGGAACTGTTTCTGTCCTGGCCAAAGTTCAAAGTTCACAGACAAATGTAAAGGGGAAAAGGACCTTCTCAAAGATTTCTCTTAGAATTTCCTTGGATTTTTCTCAGATTTTTTAATTGAAGTCCCTGGAAACCCCGAAAGCCATAAAGCGAAGCAGCAGCTGGCTTAAGGCCAGTCCTCGAGTCATTTAAATTACAGATTCCGTTCAGGTGGTTGGGGAGAACCGAGTGCTACATCTCGAGCCTTTTCAGCCTCTCAGCTTAAAGACAGACACCAAATCAAATCCTTCGAATGGGATAAAGACCCCAAAGTGTCCTTGAGTTCATCATTTATCAATGTGTCACTTAGCGCGACTTCTCAGGTCACGTCTAACGATTTGGCTTCTGTGTCTGTCAGCGCGAGTCGAGGGCAATAAATTTCATTGACTCTTTTTGGGGCTTTCCATTTTCTTCTCAACGTAAACATGGCTTTGGTTTGGGTTAACTTCCGCAACGACACTCTAACGAATCTCGCACACCGCGGCGAACATGAATTTGCAATTAAAAAGCAATCAAAATGAATAAAATGGCTGCCGAGCGGCGTGCTTCTTAAATATTGTATGAATTTACAATTGATTTCGGGATTAACAATTGACCGTGGGGGAGGAGGGCACATTATTCCAGTCAATTCATGTGTTTTAATTAATTGCGCAAATGGAAAATGAGGGTTGAAAATAATGCAAAGCTGGGAGGGGGTGCAGGTAGTAGCAAAAACAATAAAAGTGTAAAAAAACAGGGCTTAATGACAAAATGAGGACACGCTGCTGGTTCATCCGCCACCTACCACTACCCCTGCCTCCGCTTTTCAAGGCTACGGCCGTTAGGGCAATAAATTTATTAAATGGCCAAAGAACACACAAAGAATGCCCGCAACAACACCCACATGGGCAGCAACAAAAAATCATGTTAAACAAGCTATAAATAAGTGTGTGTGCCAGTGTGTAGTTCGCCCATGTATCCTGTCCTCAATTGCGTGTTCAAACAACAAAATTAATTGCCCGGCCAGGGCAATCAATTTTGATTAAAGTTGAGTCGAAGCGCGGCCGCCAGAGTTGTCCAAGTGTCTGGAATTAAAGTGCACACTACTGTCTATTCCCCGAAGGCATCCCGGTACTTCGTCGGCTTTAAGAGTCAATCAATACACACATATCAGTGAACCCTCCGGTCGCCGGTGATCGAAAATGCAACGCAATTTGACAGAGTGATCGGGGCGACGTGAAATTAACTTGAGTGCTGCGTGCCGCGTCGGTTCGGGCCAATGGATCATCTATTATGCAACATGGCGGGCAACAGTCGCAATTCGTCCTACAACTGTCTCTCCTCGTGGGACTCCTACGATCGAATACCCAGGTAAGCCGGAGCATCGCGGACATCGCGCATACGCCCCGTGGGCCGTAACTCAATTCGAAATTCGATTTGAGCGGCGTGATTGCCATTAACAGGTCAAAGTGGCAGCCAGGCGTCGATTCATAATCGAATCAGAGTCTCAACTAAAAGCTTATACACACAATCAGGAACTTAGGGGGCGGAGGGTTCACTCCTGGGGAATTTCCCCATAAATATTTGAGTATATACTATTTCTGTGAGTTGAAATGGGTAGAAATTAGGACTTCCGCTTGATGCAAAATGCATTCCCTGCTCGAGTAATTTCGGGAATTCCGCCCTCACTTTCCGCTGTCATTTGCACGGACATAAATAAGTGAATATCCCGGAGGGCTCTTGGCTTTTTACGGGCACGCAATCAATGCAGCTTCCTTAATGGATACTTCGGCAGGGATATGGCGGAATGCCGTCTCATCAGCGCGGCAATAAACATGCATGGAGCCGAGAACAAAACAAGCGAGGCCCCCATTCCTAGGATGCAATTTGTGGGTACCTGAGACCACGCATGGCCTGGTTGGTGTCCTTTGTCCGCCTTTGTGATCCCTTGCCATTGGGCCATTGTGTAGACGGAAACTCAGCCGAAAAAATAACACAAAAAGGCCTTTTGCCTTCGCTTTCGCTTTCGCCGGCCTTGTTATGTTTGGCATTTTCCCAGAGCCCCTTTGTGGCCTTTGATTTGCCGGGCTTCGCCGCCGTTCCTTTCGAGCGCAATTTCATCAAGGAGTTGTAATCAAATCTCAACACGGAGAAGACAGAAACCTGAGCCACCACGCACACGAAATTAAATCGAATTTTCTTTAAAAAGCGCCAAATCAAAAATCAATAAAGGTAAAACAATCTAAGCACATCCCGCCGCGGGCAGCCCATTTGCCCATTTTAGTGAGCTTTAAACTCAATATCTGCGGATAATCAAATGATGGCACAACAAAAACACATTAACGTGCAATTTGTCGTTAGCTCAGCCCGGCTTGGCTCACTCTGCTTCTTGGCAAGGAAAATAGAAGCCGGGCCAGGACCAGGACCAGGACCAAGGCAAGCTGCCTTGCCACAAGAGGCGAATCAATTTAAGTCCAAGTCCAAGTTCGGGGTTACTTTAAAAGTTCATAACTCGGCGGATAAACTTCACATAGGCAAATTTGTGGGTTCCTGCGGGTATAAATCCAATTATTTGGGGTTGCAAAGTTCACATTAAAGATGTAAAAAGAATTATAATAATACGTACAAGGGAAGTTTAAATTTAAATTATGAAAATGGGGTTATTTAAAGTACACTTTTCGTTAGGTTATTGGTAACCATCTTTGTATTAATAGCAAAAAAATAAGGTTTATAAGAAATAGAAGAAAACCTCAGATTGTTTAATCACAATTCGGCTTCAATTGAATATATTTTTTACTTCAGACCAAAGTTGGAAAACTTTTAATTGCACCATATTCAATTACAAATCTTAAGCCAACTTTTCTGGTTAGTTTTCTTCAAGACAATTATTTCAGTTTGAAAACTTTGCAAATTAAAGATGTATAAAAATTCAGAAAAATCCCCCTGACCGTGTCTTAATTTATGCCATAAAGGTGGAGATTTAAAAGTCGCATAAAAGAGCTTCACATAATTATATTCAAGGCGAACTTTCCACAAAAGCGTGAATTTTATTTAATAATATATTTGAATAGTTTGGACTCTGTTTTTGCCACTCTGCCTGCGTTTTCACGATTATTTTCCTTTATGAAAATATTTGCATTCACACGAAATGCAAATAATTCAAAGTTTTGATTGCATATGTTTGTTTGAGAAGTGAAATGCGATTTACTTTGTGCGCTCGTCACTAAAGACTTAAAGCGCCCAAAAGTGGCTCACCAGTGACAAGTGAATGCTGACCCGTCCTCCGGCGGGTCTTGGCCAGCACTTATGGCCAGCTGGCCGGCGATGGTGCCGCGTTCAATGGCCGGCAAAAAAAGAGAGGGGAATGAACGCTCCGCCGGCAAGCAAACCGCAAAACCTCCTTCGGGGGCAGGTCAGAGTTGATTGTATGCTGCCTTTGGGTTGCCATTTTTTCGCTCCTAGCCTCTGGCCCGGCCATAACTGATTGGTCACTTGCCACAATGTGTGCGCGATGGTTTGGGCCACGCTCGTTAATTTCGCCACGCACTCGCACTGGCAGTCATCGTCCTTGGTCCTGGAATGGCCCCCAAGGTGCCATTTCTGGTGCCGGCAGCCACTTGAACTACTCCTTCGGTTTCTTAACCTTGACATGAATATTCAGAGTATCCCCCAAATGAGCTGGGACACAGAGAGACTGCCGAGAACAAAGGCCAAAAAGGTGGCAAGCAGTTAATTGAATCTGGCTCGAGTTTCCTTTGTCTGCACTTTAAGCCACCCTTTTAATTACTAAAGCCCATGCAGCCAGGCAGCCAGGCAGCCAGTGCCTTGTGCAGTCAAGTGTCCTCTCGGCTGACCCGCAAATGTTTTCTCGCCACTTTGAATATTCAGACACTGAGACTCTTAATGCACTACACGAGCAGAGCGCAAAAAATATCCAGATCTAGACACTGACACACACCAGAAGCGTACAGCAGACGTAAGCCTCGCATTTTGTTGCTCATACGCCATGTGTGCTGGTGCTTGAGCTGTAAAACTCTTTCCCCACTTAAGGCAGCACTGTTGCAGCTGCAGCCAAGTAGGAATAAGTTCGGGAAGGCAAAGCCAAGGAGTCGAGCACAACTTACCCTGTACTTGCTGCAGCTTCTATGGTATAATGATGAAAGTGTGAGTATTCCCTTTGATCTAGTTACGGAGCACATCAATTGCCTTCCTGCAGACTATCATTGATGGAAACTCATTCACGTCGCTTTATCACAGGCCAACTGGCAGACGCCCTTCGTCCTTGAAGGTCTGTGGGTGGAGCCTAAGCAGTCACGTGTGTGCGGGGTGGCCTGGTGCCCTATTTTCCCTCATGCCTTTTGCCTTTTTACCATCGCATTTCTTTGGTACTTGCCGGATACTTAGCTGCACGCACTAACCACTTACACGTAAAGGAAATCTTTGGAGTACATTTAAAAGGGAAACCCATGAAAAGGGCTTAGGCTTAGCTTTAAGCGTGCTTTCTGTAATATGTTCTTTTAATAAAGGTACTTATGAAAACGGAAAAACGAACGGGATGGAGTGTAACCTCTTTTTTTAGGAAAACAAAACAATGCCTACAAACATAATAAATCTTCATTATATGAAAGTGATTTAATTTTAATTAAAATGTATTTTAAAGTATACCTTATTTTTCTTTCAAATTTAATAAAGTAGTTCTATATACTATTCCAATGTAAGGTAGTATTTGGAGAGATTAAATTGTAGGTCTTCCCAGTAAAACTCACTTAACTCAGCTTACTACTCATACTAGAATTTTTAATGACTAAGTCTAAAGTAAATATTTAAAGTACCAGTTGGTTGTTTTAGGGCTCTTTATAGGTTTTTAACATGTCTATCTTGTTCCGATTTGATTCTCCTAACTCTTCCATACCCATCCCCCGATATTCACCCTATTTAACAAAGTTCTAGACTTTTCTCTCAGTACCTCAGTGTGGGGGCAGCAAAGGACCTGCAGCCAGCTGCGTCGCTTAATGTGATAAGTAAGCGCATCAATTGTCAAGTGCAACGAGCACGAGCAGCAGGGAAATTCGATTGGCGGGAATAAAAGCTTGCCGGCGAACAAGGGTTCTTACGGGGGCTTTGTTCGACAAGTCAATTTAGAAGCTCAATCACCAGCCAAGCCCGTTTGCTCTTCTCTTGCAGAGTTCGTGTGGAGTACTATGTGAACGAAAACACATTCAAAGAAAGACTGCAACTCTATTTCATTAAGAATCAGCGTTCAAGTAAGTATTGTCTTTGCATTAACCGAAATATTCGGCTTAACTACAACAATCAACAAGGTGGCATTTAATTGAATTTGATTAGTGGCGGGGACGGAAGGAACACACACGGAGCCCACAGACGGACAGACGGACAAACGAATGACATTACAAAGGCGAATTCGATAATCTTAAGTAAATATTGATTTGGAAACGAAATAATTGAACAGGTAAACACAGGTCTCGGCCTCGTCGTGGGAGGCTACGAGGGGAGGGTTAAGGACAAACATTCGTAGACATTGTAGTTCACCCAACTGACCCAAATTCCTGGGCTCTCCCTCTACTTATACTATATACATATTTATTTGCTTTCCCGAAAAGGCTTGCGCATACGAATCGCCGATTTATTCCTTAAGTTACTGTCGTGTGTTCTCTACATAATACGTGTGATATTGGATAAAAATCCAACATTTATAACATGGTAAGTGCGAGGAGAGGAGGTCCCCCATGATTGATTGATTGATTGAGGCATCATTCGCAGCTATGGCTGCGAAGTGGCCAATAAAACGGAGTTCATCATCTCGGCCAAGTTGACGGAGGAGGAGTTCCAGGAGAACCCCATCATCAACTGGGACGCCATACTCTGGGTGAATCGGCCGACAGTGCTCTGGGTCCTGCAGCTGCTTCTAGCCATGGTGTCGTTAACGCAATCCTTGGTTCTCACATATCTAGGCTATAAGGTGAGCAACTGACCATAGCCGTATTCCTGGATCCTTGGTTCTAATGTCTAACGTCTCTTTCAGGGCAACATCTGGCAGCAGATACTCTCATTTCACTTTATACTAGAATTAGTAACGACAATACCCTTTGCACTAACGGTAAGTTACAGCTTGTATGGGATAAGGTAACTTTAACCTTTAACCTTTAACCTGCAGATCGTTCATCCTCCGCTGCGCAACCTCTTCATTCCCATTTTCCTCAACTGCTGGCTGGCCAAGCGATCGCTGGAGAATATGTTTGTGAGTGGGCTTAACTATATATCTCTTACAAAGCTAAAGCCATATATTCCTTTAACCCTCAGAATGACCTTCATCGCGCCATGCAAAAGTCTCAGTCGGCGCTCTCCCAGCAACTGACCATACTCTCAGCCACTCTGCTGTGTCTGGTATTCACCAGGTGATGAGTTAAACCCCCAAATTTCCATCTAATTACTCATAGCTCAACTTACCTCATATTCCCCTTCAGCGTCTGCGGCATCCAGCACTTCCAGCGGGCTGGACACCGACATTTAAACCTCTTTCAGAGCACTTACTACGTGGTTGTGACCTTCTCCACAGTGGGTTACGGTGACTTTGTGCCGGACATCTGGCCCTCGCAGCTCTACATGGTCATCATGATTTGCGTCGCCCTCATTGTGCTGCCCACGCAGGTGAGTCCAGGGCTCTAATTTATATGGGATCGGTTTGGGATATTGCGTGTAGCTGCGTTTAAAAGCCATCTTATGGCCGGTCAAAGGGGCCGCATCAAATATTTATGCTCCATGAGCCAGGACACAATCCTTATCCTTATCCCCATCCATCATCTGCATCTGTGTGCGCAGATGGGAGGACTTTGGCCATCAATCGATATTAATAAATGTGAGGGGGGAGATGCTGTCGATGGGAATCGTTCTCTGGCTGTCTGTCCATGACCCCGCCTCCTCCTCCTGGTCCTCGGCTGACTGACTGACTGCCATGTTCAACAATTTGCAAACAATTGTTTTATCAACAAAAACAAACGCAGGACCAGAGCGAGGAGCAGCAGGAAGCGTAAGGGATTCCAGCGCGAAAGACAAGCTAGAAAAAATCAAGACATGGGAATAACGATGAGGGTATACCCTGCGATGATGGATAGGAATGGGGATTACTAAAGTCACATAGAGACGATGACAGGATCGTTGATGTTCAGATATACCGTTGAAATCGTAATGAAAACTCATATAAACTTAGAATCACAAAGGACTAATATTTGGATTAGAAGTTATTAGACTTAACATAGGAATAAATGTAGGAAAATCTATCTCCAAATAAACTGAGAAAGAAAGATTATAGTAAATGGCAGCAATAAAAGTACTTTGTCCAGCACATTATCCCCTGATAGCATCTTCTGCAGAGAGAGCATTAGAAATATGAGTGACCGTTGGTGGCCGTTTCGCCAAATAGCAAACAACAAGAGCATCCATCAAAACAGTTTTTATACCTTTCCCCTGGACATGCTAGTGTAGTTCCGGGGACGAGAGAAGGACTTTTGTTCTGGCAGCACTAAAAGTTCCTAGTGCATGTCAATATGCTGCAGAATTTATGATCCCCGGACGTCGTCGTCTCCCCGAATGAAAATACATATAAAGTTGCAAGCGTTTTGACCAAAATGTTGCCCCGAAAAAAATGCCAGGCGCCTTAGTTGAATTGATTTCAAGACCTGAAATTGAATTAAACAGCACAAAGGTCATCTCAGCTGTATATATAGGTCGGGTCCAGCTATTATTACATTTTAATGAAACGTTCTATTGTGTTCTCCCCATCGATATTTAATGGCTTTATTATTTACGATGACATCCATTCACAGTTTGAACAACTGGCCTTCACGTGGATGGAGCGACAGAAACTGGGCGGCAGCTACAGCTCCCATCGCGCCCAGAGCGAGAAGCACGTGGTGGTGTGCTCCACCACACTCCATGCGGACACCATCATGGACTTCCTCAACGAGTTCTACGCCCACCCGCTGCTGCAGGACTTCTACGTGGTGCTGCTCAGTCCCATGGAGCTGGACACGACGATGCGGATGATCCTGCAGGTGCCCATCTGGGCGCAGCGCGTCATCTACATTCAGGTGCGACTTGGCTCTAATCTGGCTTGGTTACCGTGAGTAACGGCAAATGGTGGGGATTCCCACGCGGCGTTGCCATTGCAGGGCTCCTGTCTGAAGGATGGCGACCTGGCACGCGCCCGGATGAACGAGGCGGAGGCGTGCTTCATCCTGGCGGCCAGGAACTATGCGGACAAGACGGCCGCCGACGAGCACACCATCCTGCGCTCTTGGGCCGTCAAGGACTTTGCGCCGAATGTGCCGCAGTATGTGCAGATTTTCAGGTGAGTAGTCAGGCTCCTCCTCCTCCGTACCCTTTGTTCTCCCTCAAATAATTTCGATTTCTCTTGCTATTTGCAAATGCCAAACGCGATGCCACGCACCGAACCATCGACGCATCGAATCGAAATGCCACCAATCGAACATCCTGCGGAAATTCCATTTCCCATTTCCCATTTACCATTCCGCAGGCCGGAGCACAAGCTGCATGTGAAGTTCGCGGAGCACGTGGTCTGCGAGGACGAGTTCAAGTACGCCCTGCTGGCCAACAATTGCACCTGTCCCGGCGCCAGCACGCTGGTCACCCTGCTGCTCCACACCTCCCGCGGCCAGTACGTATCTACGTTTTCCGCCCCTCTTGCCTCGCTGGCCGGTCAACTGTTAACTCTTAACTGTTATCCTGGCCCGGCGCACACATGCAAAAAGTTCTCTATCCGCTGTGCGTCATCCGCTCGCTCGGATGCGTCACGTCACCGGCGGAGGAGCAAGCCGCTTGATTGCTCATTCAGACGTTTTTCCTGCGGCCTTTATGTACACATATTTTTTTGTGGGGGCAGCTAATTTAGCTTAGCTCTAGGTGGGTGGTTAACTGCATAATCTGGCCAGGGAGAGCCGCAATTCGTTAGGGTTTCGTTTAGTTCAAGGGAGTTCCCCACAATGAAAGGGAAAGTTGGCCCCAACATTAAGGTCAAATTCTGGGAATTTCAGCTGAAACACTTTAGCACTTTAGCATTTTGATTAAAATAATAGCTCAGGTTTATTACTGCAGGTTTTATTTCAGTTTTCAATCATTTTAATGAACTTTATGGGGGGAAATTAGGTAGGAATTAGGGGAAACCCCAAGAGACTTGCAATTAAATTTTATTTTTCCACAAATTCTTTGCTTAGAAATTTCACTCGCTTTTAACTCAAAATAGCACAGCAATTTGAAGACCCCTTTTAAGCGATTAAGAGCTCCCAAAGACTGAAAACAAATTAAAAATTAATGAGTTTACTTCAAACGACAGGATTAGTTTCCTCATGTCACCCCTGCATTCTCACATGCAACTTCCAGTGACAGTTTTAATTAAACGGATACTGTGACATGCCACAGGTAAACAGGAAACTTCTCCTGGTCCCCGGCAAGTGCGAAGATTAGATGAGGGATGAGCGGAGCGAGAAGAAGGCGGCTTTGTGGTAACCTTCAATTAAATGCGGCTTTTAGTTTCCGTGAGCCGTGAAAGGCCGCGTTAATCAGATGTCAGCGAGCGCTAATTGGGGCACAAAATGAGCCGTGACTCATGCATTTCCCACGACTTGAACCGCGAAATTAAAGCCACTTCTCTCCCTCTTTCTCTGTCTGTGTGCAGGGAGGGCCAGCAGAGTCCGGAGGAGTGGCACCGCCTGTACGGCAAGTGCTCCGGCAACGAGATCTACCACATTGTGCTGGGCGACAGCCGCTTCTTCGGGGAGTACGAGGGCAAGAGCTTCACCTACGCCAGCTTCCATTCGCATCGCAAGTGAGTATTAAGCTTGATGGGATTCCGTCCATTTGGAGCCGGAATTCGGGTTAAAACACACACGAAACGAACGAAACTCGACGTCCTTCCCAGATATGGCGTGGCCCTGGTGGGCGTGCGTCCGGCGGAGCTGCCGGAATTCTACGAGGATACCATTCTGCTGAACCCCGGGCCCAGGCACATTATGAAAAAGGATGACACGTGCTATTATATGAGCATCACCAAGGAGGAGAATTCCGCATTTGTCGTTAATCAAAATCAAACATCGGATCCGTCGGCGGCTGGCAAGGAGGGAGGTGGACCCACCTCCGCCTCCGCCTCCGCCCATCCCGCGGCTGCAACTGGTGGGTATCCTCAATGTCCTGTATCTGAGCGTGAGTGTATGTGTGTGCGAGCGTGTGTGAAAGGGTCCGAATGGATGAACTACTTACTATATAAACCCATCTACATACGAACATAAATATGATATATATATATGAATTATGAGCTTTCCTTATTTAGCAACAAGTTCTTGCTCTGTCTCTCTCCTCTCTCTCTCGCTCTCTTATTCTATTTATCCGATTTTCCTTATTTTTGAGGCTGAGTTAAAAGTTTTCCTTTGTCGATTTCCCCCAGTTTTCAGTTCGTTTGGTTTGTCTGAATGAAACGAAAACGCTTTCGGTGTGTCTGCCTCGAATTAACGTTATTCACAGTACTCGCCTGGCCCGATTTGATTTCTTGTGTTTTCTGTGAAACCTTCTTCCACCCAAATCAATTTGTTTGTGTTCCGTTTCGTTAATTAATGTTTCCTGCGAGGGAGTAACCTAACCGCTTTATTATCTTTAGCTGTCCTTAAACGAATTGCAACAACTATATAACGAATATGAAAACATTAACCAGAAGAACACGCTTTTAGTTCCCCGAAGGGAATGTCCTTTAGACCGAAACTTAGTTTCGTTTTAGATTATTTGGGCTTGGGATACTTCCTGGCCTTAGACCACACCTGGGGTTAATTACAATAGGTTAGCTTACGTCTGTAACCCCACACTCACACGTAGTTACAACATTACACCAATCCCACACTCCATTGGACTGACTTCCGTTTCCGTTTAAGAACAAATAAGAGTCTGCTGAGCGGAACTTCACAATTGATTTGATTTGAAACTTGATTAAAATTCAAGAGAATAATGTGTTTGATTGAGAGCCTCAAAGGCATTTGCCTTTACTATCAGTCCAAATTGCATTTAATTGAAACATTTTCCGTCGAAAACCGACTGAATCCGACTCTTTTTAGGGCGACTTTGGACAGTAGGTTACAAAATTTTAATAAACTATAATTACTATATCGTTTAATGTTCTGTATGTGTGAATGTCGCAAATATACAAATAACAAACAAATAACTACTACAACTATGACAAAACAGCAATTCCAACAACAACAACAACAACAACAACTCCAATAACAACAACAACAACTCCAATTAAAACAACAATACAAGCAACAACAATTAGCACAACCTTCACATCATCAACATTACTATCAGCATCAACAACAACAGCAACAATAAATGCAACATTAAATGCAGCAGCAGCCGCACCACCACCAGTGCCGTCTGTTTGTGTGCGTGTGCCCCACAGTCCCAGTTACGATAGTGGTGGTGGCACCACCGCCGGCACCACCCACTTGCAACCGTATCCGTATCCGCAATCGTATCCGCAATCGCATCCGCCAATGCAAACACCAGACAGTGGCGAGTTTGCATCACTATTTGTGCGTGAGTGTGACACCAGAAATACCAACTACCAAATACCGAAAACTCCCCAAAAAACATTAAAACCACCCCCACCCACCAAGTCAAGAGAAACCCCATCTTTTGAGAAAGAAAAAATGAAGCAACACACAAATATTACTTTCGCCTTTGTCTTCCTACTATAATACACGTTCTTTGCCCCCCGCTCTTTCACTTTTTCACTCACAAAAAATATACAAAAAACCGACTCAGTCCACATATCCAGCTTTATCTCTCGCTGTCCCGATTTTCAAGCTTCAGCTGTCTTTATAACAAAAAACCCCCCGTTTTTCGCATTCCTCACCGCTACCCATGTCAAGACACACATTTCCGCTGCCATCAAAAAGCGTTTCTGCATTCCTGTTTCTTACACTGAGCGACACAAACACACTATTCAAATACTATAATTAGGGTGGACCTTCAGTTGAGGTCGAAAAATATAAATCATATTTTATTTATAAATAATTACGGCTTTTTTTGAGTATTAATTTATGAAACTGCAACATAGCTTAAATAAAATTGAATAGCTTTTATGAAGCATAACCATTAAAATGTCGTTAAATTCCTAATTACCTATAATTTTCAACTACAGAGTTCAAGCATTTCTATAATTAATTGATTGACTCATCTCTATTAAGAAGACATTTATTAATATCATTAAATATAACAAGGAACTTCTTAATATTTACAAATCAGGATGTATGTTTGTATTATTAATTTCCATTTAGAAAATAACTTTTAAATTAAAAGAGTGAGACTTTTATCATAATTATTAAATGTTACTATTAATTCTAAACATTTACAATGTGAGTTTCTATTATAAAAATTACTATCACAAAATCATATTTGAAATATTTGAAGAGTAAGACTTTTTCACTATCTTCAAATAATTTTATTAAATGTTAAGAGATGCATATTAGGCTATGAGCTTTTATAAACTGTTTACACATAAAAAAACACTTAATACTTTAAAAATTGAAATGTACAAAATATCTTGATTAATTGATTGTTTTGTACATATTAATATTAAATATTAAATATTAAATGTCACCCATATATGGTAAATTCAATATCCTTCATTAAATTTTACACTTGTCTGAGGTCCACCCTAAATAACCACACCTATCCTAGCCTTGCCCCCCAAAGTATTCCTTTTCCCCGCTTTTCCACTACGCAAAACTATTTTCGGTGTTTGCTTCATTTTTCACTTGGCTTCTTCTTTCACACGTTTCGTAGTTGTCTTTGCTCAAACATCACTTTTTCACTTTCTCGACTTCCGTTCTTCTCGTTCTCCTCCTGGCACCTTTTCCTGTTTCCGTTCGCGTTTGTGTGTGTGCGCATGTGTCCTGGATGTCTAGATGGTATTTCCATAACAATGTAAATAATATTCCCGCCACACGCAACAACCCGTGTAAATTAGCTGCGTAGAAATAGTTTATAGTTAAGCTTGTTGTGCGCTCAAATTAAGCCGTGCCCCTCCACCCCTTCAGCCCTGGCAGCCCCTGTAATTAAGTAACCGAAAACTATTGCCGAAGACAGGGAAAGACAACATTTTGGCAAAGTTGCAGCTTAATCACTTTGCCGAAAGTTTCCCGGCCAGTGCAATCTTGTCGAGGACTTTTAACGAGTTGTTTTCCCCAGGCTAGTCCTGTAGATTTTCCGCCCACCTGCCCACCTGTGCCCACCTGTGCCCACCTGCCTTCACAGCGCCTTTTTCGCTCGCTCTCTCTCTCTCTCTCTGTCTCTTATAGTCACCTTTTTTTCGCTCAGCTGAAATTAGTGGACCTTTTATCCTGTATAGCAAGCGCCAAAGTAGTCGTAATTAGAATCGATATTGATCGACAAGTTAACGCGGACTAACTGCACTCTCCGCTCTCCCCATCCAGCCAGCGATAATCCGACGGCTGTGATAATCTCGGACTCCCGCCAGAACCTCAAGGACACGACGGTGACCCAGACGGCGGCGACCACGACGACGATAACCACTACCACCCTGCCGCCGCCGCCCCAGGCGATGGGATCCCCGAGCATGGCCGGTGGATCGGGCGGCGGTGGCCTCGGTGTAAGCACTGGCCACAGCATGGGCACCTCGCTGAGCATTACGCCAGCCACACTGACCACAACGGGTAATCACCTGGACGTGCCCTTCGCCAACAACCCGAACCTGCTCAGTCCGGATGTGCTCAACCAGCGGAGGGGTAAGTGGGATTTTTAGAGAGTTAGTGATGATTTATAGTCCTCAACTTTAACCTTAAACTCTTATACTTCCTCCCCAGGTAGCAGACGTCCTTCGATCCTGCCCGTGCCTGACATGTTCACCTCATCCTCGTTCAGCATCGCCGGGAATGACGATGGCGAGGAGGGCGACGAGAGTGATGATGAGATCGACGACGAGATGCCCTGGCGTTCTCCCTCGGAAAAGATTGCGTGAGTATCGCCCATCTGAGTTAGCCTTAGTAGCGTCCTCCTTTTGTCACTATTCCGAGGCACCGATTCCCCCCACTTCCCCCCAAAGTGTAGTGTCTCTATCTACATAGAGTTTAACCCTCAGCCCGATTGTAACACGTATGTGTATCACTAACTGTACTTCTTAGCGACCTGTTTTCTGTAAGAAACTAATCTCGACCCGAGTCTGTGTATATACTATATATAGTCCATGCAAGTCTGATCTCAGCAATCCAAGGGATCTAAGTGGTTCTTTATGTTCTTTTTATAAGTTATAGATTTTAATTTGATTCACTTAGCTTATTCTCACACAATCTACACGGACTTCATTTAATTGTTCTATAAGATGCGTAACGCGCATAGCGCTTGCACAAACTTGAGAGAGTGTAGCTCTAGAGCCTTTCCCTTTCTCTCTCTGGTTTTTTCTTGTCCAAAAAGAAGTGTATAGCGTTACGCATCTTATTGATTATCCTTGCTCTACCTCTATGGATTGCTGGACTCACACTGAATGTAAAAATGTATATGTTGTACTTAAGCACTAGAGCCCCCACCCTGTACCCTACCTACTACTTATGTAACCACCATCCTCTCTGAACACATCAAACCTAACGAGAATCGACCACTTCGCCTCAGCTGCTTGGGCGGGCACTTTCCCCAATCGCGCACCTATTCGCTCATCATGAGCTCCTCGGAGGATTCGAATCAGCACAGTTGCAGCTTCTGCCAGGCCAGTGCTGCCGCATCCGCTTCCGCTGCCGGTGCTGCCGCTGCCGCTGCTGCTCCTATTCCTACTGGTGACTCCACTGGTGATTCCATTGACTTGGCCGAGGAGTACCTGCCGCAGTTGCGCAGGCGCGTCATGAAGAAGAGCTTCAGCTGCGACAGTGAGTGCCGCAGTGTTCCCGGCATGGGAACGGGCATGGGCCTGGGTCTGGGCCTGGGTGGAGGAGCCTTGGCCAGGCTGGCGGCTCGCAGGCGGCAATTGCAGCGATGCTGCTCCTGCAGTTGCTCCACCACAACAACCACCACAGCAGCAGCAGTGGCAGCATCAGTAGGAGTGGGAGCAGGAGCAGGAGCGGGAGCGGGAGCAGGGGCTACGGCATTCACGTCGAGCAGTTCCGTAGAGACGCGTCGGCCGGTGCGTCCTGTGTGGGTCGCCGACTACTCCTGGTAAGTCTGACGAGGGGAGCGACAAAACGCGCCACGCCATTCTGCGGACACACGCCATTTGTTCAAGAGTTCTTGACGTTGTTACTCGTTCTTGGTTCCTTGTTGTTGTTGCTTTTGTTTGCCTGCCGCAGGACATCTTTTAATGACGCCGCCGTTTACCTTGGACCAGCGGAGCAGCAACTCGAGACTCGTTACTGTTGCGTTGGCGCTGCCCTGGGTCTCCTCATCTCATCTACATTTGCTTCTGCTTTCGCCTTGCCTTGCCATGCCTTGCCTTGTTTTGCTTTCGGCTTCAATTGTGCATTCATTTCCAGAGTCCGCTTCCGAGGAGCGGGCAAAGTTCGCCCCCATCCGCAGTGGTTGTCAGGAGGAGGAGGTGCCACTCTCCGCAGGACCCCAGGAAACCACACTTTCAGTTCAGTCATTTATTAACTCGTAGTGAATGTTTTGGAAATGCCAGTAGTTTGCATTCTTCCCCCCGAAACTCGATCTCCCCTCTCGTACCTCGTAGCTGAATCGTTTGAATCGTGTCCCAGCACACACCTAGCTTGCCACCCGCACCCCCACAGAGCAGCTAACCCGCCCGTCCGCCATCCGCTGTCCTCATCCTCATCCACATCCTGCTCCCGTCCATGCCCCGCTGGGAGGAGCAGCCTTCGCTAAACCAAAACTGTCTGCCATTCCAGCATCGTCAAGGGCTTTCCGCCCGTGTCGCCCTTCATCGGCGTGAGTCCCACGCTCTGCTACCTGCTCAAGGAGAAGAAGCCTCTGTGCTGCCTGCAGCTGGCTCAGGTGAGAGTTGTCACTACTCAGCTGGCCATCCCATTTCATAGGGGAGATGCCATCCCATCTCACTTACAGGTCTGCGAGCACTGCAGCTATCGGAATGCCAAGGAGTACCAGTGGCAGAACAAGACCATCATCCTGGCGGCGGACTACGCCTCCAATGGCATCTACAACTTCATCATACCGCTGAGAGCTCACTTCAGGTCGAAGACCTCGCTGAATCCCATCATCCTGCTGCTGGAGCGCAGGCCGGACGTGGCCTTCCTGGATGCCCTTTCCTACTTTCCACTGGTAACGACACTCTCTTTCCCTGAGTAACAATTAAAATATCCCTCGATTTAGGTTTACTGGATGCTGGGCTCGATTGACTGCCTGGACGATCTGCTGAGGGCCGGCATCACGCTGGCCGAGAGCGTGGTGGTGGTCAACAAGGAGCTCTCCAACTCGGCCGAGGAGGACTCCCTCTCCGACTGCAACACCATTGTGGCCGTGCAGAACATGTTCAAGTGAGTGCAAGCGTGATTTATGTGCTGGAATTTCCTCTGAACTCTAACCTTCCATCCCTTGCAGGTTCTTTCCCAGCATCAAGAGCATCACGGAGCTGTCGCAGAGCTCCAACATGAGGTTCATGCAGTTCCGGGCCCACGACAAGTACGCCCTGCACCTGAGCAAAATGGAGAAGGTCGGTAGCGCGTTGGCCTCTGCCCCCAGCCTTCAGCTGTCATTTGGTTAATTTGCCGCTCACTTCATTGCAGCGCGAGAAGGAGCGCGGGTCGCACATCTCCTACATGTTCCGCCTGCCCTTTGCCGCCGGAGCCGTGTTCAGTGCCTCCATGCTGGACACGCTGCTGTACCAGGCCTTCGTCAAGGACTATGTGATTACGTTCGTGAGGCTCCTGCTGGGCATAGACCAGGCCCCGGGGAGTGGTTTCCTGACCTCGGTGAGTGCTACCAACCAGCAGATGTACTGGGAACTCAGAGAGAGAGAGAGTGACATTTCGCTAATACCCTGCAGATGCGCATCACCAAGGACGACATGTGGATACGCACCTACGGGCGGCTGTACCAGAAGCTCTGCTCCACCACCTGCGAAATACCGATTGGCATTTACCGCACCCAGGACACCTCGAACGCGGACACCTCTCATGTGAGTAACTCGCCGGTCGAGAGATGGGGACCCTTCTCCGCCTTCAGCAGACATTGTGTGCGCTTGCGTCCATCGGTGAGTCCAGTCACAGCAAACAGCAAAAGCAAAGCAAATCTCCTCAAGATCCAAGACATCTTCAAGCTTCAAGACCGAGCCGGGACATCTGTTTCTAACCCAACTGACACCCACGCTCACTCACACACTCGCCACACTCCAGCCTGTCTATCTCTCTGTTTCTCTATGTCTAACTCTATCTCTCTAGCTCTACTCTAGCTCTATCTACTCTAACTACTCTAACTACTCTAACTACTATAGCTCTTTTTCTTGTCTCTTGCTCACGTATTCGTATTCCGAGTTGCGATTAGGTACACACACCGAACACAGCGAAGTAAATTACCCGAAAGCGATACTGATTTGTTAACCTGAGTTGCCAATTACCGAATTGAGTTACCCCGATGGAGACGAGGCCTTACTTACTCCTTACTCCTGCTTTTGATTTCTGATTTCCCTGGTTTTTCTATCCTTGAGTTGGTCTCCTGTTTTCGATCACACGCTTACGCTTTACTACTAACTGCATTGAGTCTGAAGTCTGTTCATCATGGTACCAAGTTTTGCATATATCCAATATCGTTAAGTGCATACCTTTACTCCCTCTCTCGATCTCTCTCTATATATATATTACATCCGAATATATATACATTATCTCTTCCGACTTGTACAAGTACAGAACTGGTAAAGACTTAGATTTATCTAACATTTAAGCATTAGCAGCGACTTGCTACCCTCTAAAGTAAACTAACCCCTTTGCCACACTTGTATAAGTATGTATAACTACGAATATAAAGCATAGCGTGCTGATTCCGACTCCGATTACGACTCCCACTCCCATTGCAGTTTCGGTTCCGATTACTCATTTTACTTTGGTTTTTACGTAGCTCCGACCCTGCCCCGATCACCCTTCCTTTGGATTATGTTTGTACTTCTGTTGGCATCATTCAGCATTCCTCATGAGCTAGGAAGACAACAATCAGACAGACTTAAGCACTAATCAGCCGTGTTCTGTGAGCATTTAGATCAGGCCAAAAGAGAAATTACTCATACAAATTACACATACGCCCCGTCGTACCAATTGAACAATTGATTTGCGTTTGCATTGGACCTGACGCACACGCACGCAGTGAGTTCCCCGAAGCGAGAAATCGAAACTGAAATCGAAAAAGAAATAAAAACACCACACTTCATACAACCTCATCTGCCTGCCCCATTAGCCTGGCCTCCAATCCGTTAATCGTACGTGTGGTGTGTAAACTGTGTGTAGTCTAGTCGTAGTTGTTGCCCCCTCGGGAGTGGGTAGTTGTAGCTGAATCCCCTCCCCGCGTTGCTCCTGCTCCTGCTCCTGCTCCTGCGTGACCTGTTGGCTGCTGCATGTTTGGCTTTTCCTGTTTCGGCTTTAATTTGGTTTCCGTTCGGTTTTGTTTTGTTTCCGTTTCCGTTTCAGTTCTCCTTGCTGTTTGCATGCGGCTTTTAATTAGTTGATTGCAGCTGCTTGCTATGCTTGAGCGTTGTAATCTCCCCTAACCCGTTCTCCGGCCTACGAAAAACCCTCTAAATTATTCAAAAGCGGTTGTCCCCGCTTTGACGCGCGCCGAGAGCTCATTAAAAATGCCTGCTCGATGTAAAATCAATACGAGGGCAACCACTTTGGGAATAATTGGAAGGCAAAACCAAATTTAATTCGTTTCAATTAGAAAGTAGAGGAGGAGTACCTCCAGCAGACGGAACTTTGTGTTTGCCCAGTTTGCAGTTGAAGAACAACAGCCTAACGCTTGCCCTGCACCTTCTTCCTTCATAGTGTTCTCTCTTATCGTTTTTCGGTTGAGAAACTTTTTTGCTTTCTGGCTTCTTTTGGATCAACACAATCGCGTGTATTAATTTCCCAGAAACTCGCTTTATAATTTAACAGTTGGCGGAGGGGACGGCGGACCACTGCCTGCCGCCCCCCCTCCGTGGCATGCTTGAACCTAAACCTAAATGTTACATTTTGCCGAGGCCACAACTCAACCAACCACCATGCCATGCCACACACACACTGATACCTCCCACACATACCCACATAAGTGCACACACGAACACTGAGTGTGGAACAGTGGAACGCGAAAGCAATTTGCCATTTCAATTAAAAACCAATTAAATATGTAAATCATCTTGTGTTTAACCGAACTCCCATCGAACTCGAATTTGCATACGCCAAAATACACCAAACCAAATCATGGGCATGCCTCAGTACGACGAGGAGACCGGCACGCCCGACTCGACGAAGGACTCAACGGAAATGCTGCGCGGGGTCACCTACCGCCCGCCGGCGTCGGCAACAGGTGGCGCCAGCAGCTTCCGGCCGCAGCCGCAGCGCCAGCGGTCGGTCAACTGCCTCGGCGGTTGCTCCGAGCGCAAGGGATCATCCGTAAGTATCATCCGCCATCCCCCTTCATCCCTCGTGACTGTGAGTTGCCGCGGGGCTTTCCGGGGGTCTTAGCAGTGGTAGAGGGTTCAGGGCCACGGGCTCAGGTAGGTCCGCCTTGATTATGCATCGTTCCCTGCTTCTGCGGCATGGTGTTCTCTTTGTAATGGTAGCATGATTCACAGCAACTAAACCAACCAAACCAGCAAGCGAGCGAGTCCATCCGTCTGCATCTCAGCACAACAACCACACTAACCCAGGATCAGAAAGAAAGCGAAAACAGCCGGCCAGTTGTGGGGGCTTTACTTTGACAGATTAAAGTGGTTTGAGTAAACTCTCCCCAACTGGCCCTTGAATGCCGTTGAAAGTAAGAGTTTGTTTAATGGAAATGCAACCGATTCTTTTAGTATTCCATCAACCTGGCCGACGAGGCGAGGGACAACCATGCCCAGCAGATTGAGCGGGCGGAGATTGCGAACCTGGTGAGGAGTCGCATGGAGTCCCTGAACCTACCCACTATCGACTATGACGATGTGAGCGAGAAGCGTAACCACCTGTCCTATGTGATAATCAATCCGAGCTGTGATCTCAAGCTGGAGGAGGGCGATCTCATGTGAGTTGAAGCACAGGTTGAGTCAGGCAATATTTAATCCCAAACTAGTGTCGAGTAACTTGAATTCCATGTAAACTTAAACCACTTTTCCCCCCTGACAGCTACCTGGTTAGGCCTTCGCCGTTCTCGGCCCAAAAGACCTTCGAGCGACACAACTCGCGCCGCAAGTCAAACATCTCGTTCTGCTCGAACATTAATCTGGGCGCCACCTGCGGCCCCCAGATGCCGCAGATGAACATGAACATGGCCAACACCGCCGTCGGGGCTGGATCGCGTCGCGGCTCCGGCATCGCCGGTTTGAACCCCATGCAAATGCAGAGCGTTCAGACGTTGGCCGGGTATGGATCATCCTCGCAGCGCTGTAGCCCCCCGATGCAGCAAATTAAATCGAATTCTCTTTCTCTACCCGACAGTCCGACGGTGGTTGGCAATCAGCGTGGACGGAGTAACTCATTGCGGGTTGGCTATTATTACTATTATACCCACACCCACTACACACCACACTCACCCACAAAGTGCACTGACACACTCCTATCTTCCTCTCTATATGTTTGTTTTGTTTTGATTCGATCCACCTTGTTTTCACGTTGGTTTGTTCGATTTACGTTCAGACACATCAAGAAACGGAAGCTAAATCACTTTTAGGGGAGTTTGCAATGCTGAAACTATAAATGTAAGATGCGTAACGTGCATACATTTCAATTAGGTTCAAGAAAAGAGTCTAGAATTCGCATGGCGCTACGCATCTTACTTGTTATATATTCCCTCCTACAAATCTTAATCGCATTGCAAACCCTCAAAGTAGGAACACAAAAAACACTCCTTACCTAGTCACACACTTTAGTCTAAGCCTGGTTTCATTGTTCGTACTTTTCCGTTCTAACAAATTGGCTAAAACAAACGAATGCGTTCACCCCGTTGCTTTCACCCCGCCTTTTGGGGCCGAGCACTTGCACTCTCACACTGAGCATCAAAATTGTGGGTACTCATTTCTAAAAAACCGAAAGTTAAGCCGCAGAACACTCCACCAATCAGCACGGCAGCCACTGCAACTGCAACTCTAAGCCGAGGCAACAGCAAGGGCCACTGCAACAGTCAACAGCAACAAGCAATAAATCATTGTCATAGCTCGCACTCAGAGGAAAATCACACGAAAATAAAAGAAACTAACCCGAAATCAATTTAGATGTCAGCCTCTCACCAAGCGAGTTGAAGTTCACACGAGTTCCTTCTTAATGTGTTTGTTTTGATTCTTTGAGTAACTGCAACAATAGCCAATTTGTATGTGTAACCGTAATTGAGTTTTGTTGGCATCATAACCTCACGGCTCGGCGCTTACTAACCCATCTAATGACCGCCACACTTTGTGGACATCTCCCCGCTTGCTCCTCTTGCAGATCGACAACGACATCCTGCTCCGTCGATCCTCGTCCCTGCGACAGGGCCTTCCCAGCGTGGGCGTCAGCCACGGCCGGAGAAAGTCGTCGCTGGAGGAGATCGGCATCAGTCACTTCACCACCCTCATGCAGGCAACGAACCACAGCAATCCCATTAAGATATCGCTCAATGGCAGCATCGGCATGGAGGTGAGTTCTTCAACTCTTCTTATTTTAGGGATCGACTAACGTTCCCCACAGAACCAAATCTCCTTGCAGGTGACCCCGCCCGAGGAACCCACACCCATGCTGGGTGTACCCTGCGTCTTGGGCGGTGGCGGCGGCGGCGGTATTAATCCATCCGGTGCCGGCTCCTCCACGGGCGGCATGCTGGGGGCCGGCTCCACGCTGGCTATTAATACGGCTGACCTGGGACCCGGACCGAGCACCTCGTCGGGAGCCGGCGGATCGCTTCAGGCTCAGGACTCGCTGGGACAGCAGCCGTCGCAGGTGTCGTCGCCGCAGCACCTGCAGGGAACGATTGTATGATACAACCTGATGTGGGGGCGCCGACTCCGCTCCTCCATGTCGAAAAACAAGTGGATATAGAACACGGCCAGCACGCACAGACACTCCCGTAGAGATAAGTTCTGATCGGAGCGAGAGTATTAGGAACCCAGCCAGCAGCCAACCAACCAACCAATCCCACCCCCAAAGTCTGTCTGTGGTGTGTGGCCCCGGGAGATCCACTGCGAGCCCCTTTAAGTTAGTCTTGTACGTTCGGAGGATCACTGGTCCCCCATCCCTAGGGAATACCAACAACACTCGAGGATACACTAGTCTGTAAGCAATGCATTATGTCGGCTTTGCAAGCCGAGGCCGCGAAAATTGTGTTTTGGGAACAACAAATGTAGTTAAACTATTGGATAGATTCGACGGTGACTTAGCTAACTGTATAACTGTAAATATCCGATGCCTAGACCTAAGCATATCCGAGGAGGAGCCAGCGAGACGCAGCAAACTATCAAATAGATCGACCCCTGTATATACCTTAGGTATGACCTCCCTTAGTTGGGCTTCGGTCCGGTTCAGCTTCCCCCCAGACCCACGAAACCCCATATAGAGAACATATATGAAGGTGCTATCGATGTCTTGTACTATACACACACTCGAATCCACATTTTGTAAAACTATTAGCAATGTTTTACGAGAAAGGGTTACAAACAAACCAAGGAAGTGAAACGGTTTTCATAATATAAATCGGAACGGGCTTTGGTATACTCTAATGCTTTACAAAACCAACACAAATATGTATACATATATATATATTAAATAAATCAAAGAATTTGTATATAAACTATATTGCTAGGAACCAAACATGCATTCAAGGAAAACTATTAGAACCTAATGAGACAAAACTTAAATCGAAAGACAACAGAATCTAGAAATGTAGCTACTTAGAGTTAACTAGGTAAGGCTAGTTGGGGCCGAGGGAGGATCGAGTGTCGGCCACTGAACCAAATTCAATGAGCTCTATGAACCAGCGTTCGCAGCTAACCCTGTAGCCAAGGACAGTATAATCTAAAAGATGCGTAACGCCAAAAGATAGCTGAAAATTAGCTTAGAAATGGGCGTTACTCATCTTATTATAAGGTCTCTGCTGTAGCATACTGTTAGGCAACGCAACCCACGTCCCTCTAACTCAATTCGACGGCCAAGACACGTCCCAAATATATACACATAGGATCTATAGGAAGTAGCTAAAGCAAACAATGTACCTACACACTAAAACATACCCTACACACACACAAACTTTCACAAATGTTAGTTAAAGCACCTCCTAAAAGCAGTTTTATAAGGAAATTTTAGTCAACGATGACGATGAAATGCATTCCAGTGTCTCGAGAGTAAACCTAGTTAAGCTTATATGCCTAGAGCACCCCGGAAACCTATTTATATAGATCTGTATAACCTGTATATCTGCATCTCTACCACATAGATCAAATCGATGTCTCAATGTACAAAAGTAGGTAACGAAACCGCGTCTGTCATTGGCTGCAGCACTAGAGATTACATTTGGTGTGGACTAGGGTATAAACTTGCTGTAATATTTATTGGCGCCATGCTCTTTAAGGCATGCCTAACAGAACTCACAATAAACTCAAACTATAGTTGGAAATAATTGATTGTGGGTTTTACTTTTACGGAGTTAAGTGGTGTTTTAAATTAAGTATGTAAGTTGAGTTACATTTCAATCAATAGTCTTAAAAATTACGGTGGCATTAGACCTGATGATATCGCGAGTCGTCTTTGGTCTCCTGAGTCCTATTTTCCCTTTTGTGGACCGAAGATACGAGGCAATCTCCAAAACCTCCTGGTAGCGAACGAGAGAGTTGTTCTGAGAGAACGCATTTCTCTCTTCGCCACGAATCAGACCACTCTGCCTTCGGTCTTACCAGAAAAGCCGAAGGATCATACGGGTTGAGTTCTGTTAATTTTTTGGTAATTTCTTGACCCCTTTAATTAAATATTCTTTATTAATTATTCTTCATTTGAGTAGCTTTACATAAAATGGCACACAGGCATTCCTAGTTAGTTTATTTAATTTATTTTAGTTTACTCCGACTGCGCTATTTTCCCTTTGGTTAACTGGCTTTGGGTGTGTTTGCTGTTCTTGCTGTTGTGTATACGTATCGAAAAATAATTATTGTTTTCTGTTTGCATTAAAGATAGAATTAGTAAATGGGATAGGGTGAGGGCAGACTGCATCCCGTCGAGGCGCTGGTGCATTTGCAGCTCTTGCCGGAGGGGGCCTGGCGGTTCACCAGGCACAGCCGGGAGTCCGTGCAGCCGCCGTTGTTGATCTGGCAGGGGCTCTGGTACTGCGGGCACTGCTGCTCCACGGCCGTCATACCGTACATCTTGTGGCTGCCGAAGAAGGGCGTCTGGATGGCCTTCTGTCGCGTGCCCTGGCTGTCCACGCTCTCTAGCTTTTTGCTATAAAAAAAAAAACAAAATCATAATCCTAGTGAAAATGGGAAATCTCCGCCAACTCACGTGGTCCAGTCCGTCCAGTAGAACTGATCGTGCGTGAAGGTCAGGCCGAAGGGATACGAGAGCTCGTTGGAGATGGGACGCAGCTGGCGGTTCTCCGGCTGGATGCACTCCACCTTCTTGGTGCCCGCATCCGCGAAGCACAGCTCGCCGGAGTTATCGAGCACCACCAGGGAGTTGGGCAGGTTCACGGACTCCTTGCCCAGCAGCAGCTCCCGACCAGTGCCATCCAAGTTGGACACCTCGATCTTGGGCGAGGAACGGTCCCAGTCCGACCAGAAGAGTTTTCTGTCAAGGATAAAGAAACCCCTCAGCAGAGGAAGACACCAAGACGACAGGTGACACTTACTCCCTATAGGGATCCACGACAATGCCACGGGGATTCACCAGCTGCTTGTTGATGATCACTGCCCTCAGCGTGGGGTCGTCCAGGCTGGCCACCTCGATGGTGTCCTTCACCGAGTCCGTCCAGTACAGACGGCGCGAGATCACATCGATGGCAATGCCCTCGGGGGACTCGATATCTGTGGGTTACAGCTAGCTAAGAGATTGTGCCTTGGCAGGGACTTGACTTGACCATCCTACCGGTGGTGATGAAGGGACGGGCATCGGTTCCATCGTACTTGGCGCTCACGATCTTCTTGGCCGAGATGTCGCCCCAGTAGACACGACCCTCCACGCAGTCCTTGTCCAGGCCGATGGCCATCTGGGCCACCGAAATGGGGAGCACATTGCGTCCGTTCAGGGGAACCCTCACGATGACCACGCCCTGGCTGACGATCAGGAAGTCCGAGTCGTGCTGCTGACGCTCCAGGCACAGGGAGCCATTGCCATAGAAACCTGGAATAGGGGAACACATCACAAATAATAAATCTATAGAAGAAAGTCTCAGTATTCCCTGCTTAATATTTCGACCTCTCTTTCTCTAAATTTCCTGTATATTTCGGTACGTACTCCCTTTCTTCCTTCTTTCCCACAAATCTGACCTCCTCCTCCGCTAAAGAAATGAACCAACTGGCAAGGGCGTGGCGCCCAGTCGCCTCAGGACTTAAGCCGCGATTCCAACCACAGTTGCGCTGCATCAACCAGCCCAGGTTAAGCCCCCAGGACCCTACCCAGCGGCCCACTCCCATGCAGTCCATGCGGGAGTTCTTCATGCATCCGCTGACCTGGGACCGCAACAATGGCTACTTCAACGTGGTGCTGGCCCTGACCATCTTCGGCTTCGTCTTCTTCACCTCCTGCAGTTCGTGTGATCAGACGAGGGGCCCCCAGGAGGCACAGTCCGTGCAGAGCGACAAAGCGGGAAAGGACGCTGTGGCTGCGGCCTCCTTGGAAAGTTCCAACAAATGATTCGTGACTCACCCTGATTGCAGACGCAGACGAGACCGGAGTTGGTGGAGCGGCACTGGGCATTCATGTCGCACAGCGTCGGGTTGTTCAGGCAGTTCTGCTCCTCGATGCAGACATAGCCGTCGCCATGGAAGCCGGCGATGCACTGGCACTCATAGTTGGCAGGATCCCTGAAAATGAAACCAGGGAAATATATACCGATTCCGCGGCAGATTCGCTTTTTTAGACACTCACTCGGTGGGCTCGCAGGTGGCATGGATGCCGCAGTTGTTGGACACGTGGCAGGACAGCGGCTTGCTGGTGCATCCTTGCAGGGCATCGCCCTGGTAGCCCTCGAGGCAGTCGCAGAACTGAACGCTCTGCACCGAGTCCCACTTGCAGATGGCATTGGAGCCGCAGAAGACGTTGCCGCACCGCCCGGCCGGCACGCAGCGATCGTTGACGTCCCTCTCGTAGTCCGGCTGGCACTGGCAGACTCCATCGTCGCAGAAGGCGTTCTCGCCGCAATGCTCGGCGGCCTGGCACTCGGCGGCCAGCTGGCAGCGGAAGCCGTCGCCCTCGTAGCCGCGCACGCACTGGCACTCGGACTTGCCCAGCTGCTCGTTGTATTGGCAGGAGGCGTGGACGTCGCAGATATCCGGTTTCTGGGGGCCAAGGGATTTAGTAATAGGTCTAGAAATACCCTGGATCCTAGCTTACAATCGCGCATGAGTCATCGATGGGGTCGCAGTTGTACCCATCCCCAGTGAAGCCGGCACTGCAGGTGCAGATGTGGCGCAGCTCCTGGTCATACCACACACACTTGGCATTGATGTGGCAGTTGGCATCCACGTCGCAGGGAACTGCAGGGAATTAGAATTGGAGTTCCTACCTAATCACTCATACGTAGTGTGGCTCAGGGTAACTCACTCAGATCAGCATTCCTCTCGTGGGAGTCCAGGTCGTGAGCGTAAATGCATCGCTGGCCATCCTCGGATAGTTCGTATCCATCAGGGCAGCGGCACTCGCCGAAGAAATCGCACATCGGCTCCAGGTCATGCCTGTCCAGCAGCAGGGGAACACAGCTTCCGTCCTCCCAGACCTCGCCGTTTCCGCAGATGTTGGTGCACTGGTATCCGTCGCCGGAGAAGCCGTCGTGGCAGGTGCAGCGTCCTCCGTAGCAGTTGGCGTCCTTAGAGCAGCGCTAGAGAACCCCAACATTTAATAGGGAAAAAGGTTTAAGAAAGGGGATTCCTTACATAGCACTCATCGGGATGTTGGGGGACCTGCTCCTCCTGGCCCGGTGGATACGGATTTTTCTGGGGCTGCTGATCGCGACCGTGCTCTTGCTCGGGCTCCTGCTCCTGACCGGGATACGGGTTGGGCTCTGAAGTTGGCTCGACTTGTGCCTGACCAGCGGGCGTGGAGTACTCAATGTTGTCGGCTGTGGAGTTGGACAAACAGCGGTAGCCGTTGCCCTGGAATCCCTCGGAGCAGTAGCAGCTGAAGCCACCCTCCGTGTTCTCGCAAATGGCGTTCTCGTCGCAGACATGGGTGCCCGCGGCGCACTCGTCGATGTCCACGCACACCTGCAGGTTGCGCTCGTCCACCTGGGCGGCATAGCCGTGGTGGCAGTCGCAGCGATAGGTGTCCTCGTCGGGCACACACACGGAGTTGTCTCCGCACTCGGCCGTGCCATCCGTGCAGGCGTTGGACTCGGCAGTGACGCCCACCTTGCTCATGGCACTGATGCGCAGCGCCTGGTCGCGTTCCACGAAGTCCAGGGCCACCTTGGAGATCTTCTGCAGCACGGTGGTCTCGCTCGGGTCGGCCTCATCGTCCCGCAGGCAGCTGCTGTACAGTATGCGCTGGTCCACCTGCACGCCCAGAATGCGCTGCTCCTCCGTGATCTCCAGCTGATGCGACTGCACGGACTGCAGCTCGCCGGGACGCACAAAGCGGTACTCGTCCACGTAGTCGGGCAGGTGGAGGACGGCGTTGGCGGCCACCGCCGGCACATCGCCGTACAGCTCGATCTTGACGGACAGCTGGTCCCAGTAGTTGAGGCCCTCGAAGGTCTGGTTCACGTGGAGCGTCTCCCCTGAGTCGAACTGCAGGCGGGAGACATGGTCGTAGACGCCGCCGGTCAGCTGGTAGCCGTTGGCCACTCCACCCACCGACTTGGCGAACAGCCAGGGCACGGTGGTCAGCAGGGGCAGCACCAGGCGCAGCTGGGCGCCCAGCTCGGGGGTCAGGGGATTGATGGTGGTGTAGGAACGGGCATCGGTGGTCACCACATACGACTGCAGCTTGGCCTGCTCGTCCACGGGCTGGCGGTTGAGCTCTCCGGCCAGGGAGCCGGTCACTCGGATGGGCAGGTCATTGGCCAGGCAAGCCTTTCCGTTGCCATAGAATCCATTGGAGCAGACGCAGCAATAGCCCTCGGCCTTGTCGTGGCACTGGGCATGCTCGTGGCACTGGTGGCCAGCGGCCTGGCAGCTCTGGGCCAAGGCGGGCGACTCGGTGAGGGTCTCGGCGTTGTCGGGAGTCCGAACATTCTGCTGCGGCTCGATGGGAGCCACATCGAACAGCCAGACGCCGGGGACACCCAGGTTGGTGCTCTCGCTGAGGAAGCGGGCCTGAATTCGAAGAAAAAGTGGTAATTTAAATTAAATATATAATATTTAATTTTAAATTATATTTTATTTTAGAATCACCCTGCTCCCACTTACATTCTCCGATCCAGATCCATTCAAGGTAAAGTAACGTCCATCTTCAGCCACGAACCCAGCCTGGGCACGGATGTCTGGTAAGCCCAATCCTGCGGACTCGCCCTGCAGCCAGTTGAGGCCGTGCTCCGGGTAGATGAACTGCACAAAGGTCTGCTGCTCGCCCACGATCAAGGCCACCTGGAAGGTGTTCAGCTTGTCCGTCTTGGAGTCAAAGTAGCCCACATTGCGCCACGTGGCCACAATGAGCTGGCGGGCCTCGAACTCAGCCTGACTGCTGAAGGCATAGCGCACCAGGGATGTGGCACGGTCCAGAGTAGAGTGATCCTTGGTCTCGAACAGCGAGATGGAGGTGTCATCGCCACTGTTCGAGGTGTCCACGTTGGAGTAGAAGGCCGCTATGGAGGCGTACTCCAGGGGAAAGGGCTGATTGAGGTACTCGGCGAACTCCACATTGAAGGTGAGAATGCCATTGGTATTGATCTAAAGGAGGAAGATCAAGAAAGTCAGCAAATATGGATCCTTATGCTCTTACTTTAATATTAACCCAATTTAACTCCAACCCCTAAACACCATTCAAGTGTGAAAATTCCAAATTAAATACCATCGGCAGATAGAACAATATTTTTTCAACACATGAGAATGAGGAAGTTACACTTGGGATCGCTCGAAGTACTTGAAGTACTTGGCCTCCATATGGCACTGCAATTAGTGCGCCCCGTGAAGTGCTAACGGGCCACTTGGCTCCTAATGGGAATTCTCCTGGCGGAAACAAAACAACAACAAATCATTAACAGATCGGGGATCGAAGGGATATGTAGTGTAAATGATCTGAGGCCGAGCCGCCACTAATTGAGTCCTCGCCCAACATCCGTTCAGTGTTCGGTCTAAAATTAGCTGCGGGAATGCAGCTTCCTCTGGCATTTCCAGCGATGCAACAGGCAATCTGAATAAACAAACGGGGAATCTAAATGGGAATTGGAGCACAGGTGTTCGGGAAATGCCTTTGTTGTGGCTGCCGACAGGCCGCAGCATAAATCAGTGTCTTCCTGGGCAGCCATTTATCGCCGCAGGGGAACCACGACGACGGCATGTGGCCTAGGAATTCCGGCAGCCTGGCAGGTGATTTGTACCAACTCCACACGGACGCCATGCTATGCAGGCCACAATAGGTGCCAAATTGAGGTTGGGTAAGCGAACATCACAAACCAAATTGGGGCATTCATTGGCCTATTTCGAAAAGGTATTTCAGAACTAGATTTTTATTTAACTAAGTGGGCAGACTTTGCTTGGATTTACTAATAATCCAATCCAGGAACCCCCTATAAATATTAATATTTAATCTCAGTGATAACTTCAAGTGTCTTATCAAATTTATAGGTGTATAAGACACATATAGTCTGGGGTTATTCACACGTTTTTTGGACTGGAATATGACGAATCTATTTATACGACTTCCAAATGGTTTCGACACCAATTTGACCCAAGAAGCGGCGGGCAACAGGCGACAGGCTCCTCTTGTGGCCTCCGCGACCATTCCGGCAAGGAATTTCAATAAATTTATGGATTCCTATGGCCATAGTGCCCGCTCCGGCGTGTTCCGATTCTGTGCCGCGGCCGCGTGCTATTTTTCTACGTCAGACACATAAATTCAGTTAATTAACTAACAAAATGCAGAGCGCGGCGGCTGAAAAACAAAGTTCAAAAATAGGCGACACTCGAAGAAGCCTCTCCACTCGGAGAACTCATAACTTTGGCTGCCAAGTGCCGAAACCACTCAGACACTCAGTGCCCGGCTGCTCAGGAGCCCTGGCACTTGGCCAAGGCGGCAAGGAGACACATCAATGGGTTGCGTCTCGGTCTTGGACCACCCTCAAGGGGCTGTGTGCGTGTGGAAATCGATGTTCGTCCGTCCGAGCTGTCATGTTTTGCCGAAAATTAATGTCGCTATAAATACGCGGGCCACAACAAAGCATGCCTGCCCCGAAATAGACCAATAGCAGAGGTCTAGAAACTATTAAACCGCCGCGTATTTGCATGCCGATTGCCGCTTATCGGCGCTCTTATCAGCCTGCAGGCTGCGAAAATTCATTCAGTGCACAATCTTCGAGATACTTTGAGTTCGATCCCAGCCGGAGCCCCAGATTCGCATTACTCACGTATAGCTGCTCGTACTGCTCGCCGTAGAAGTGGACGGGCTGCTCCAGCTGGAGCAGGATCCGCTCGCTGTCGCCCTTGGGCAGGTACTGGATGCTGCCCGGGGCGGAGCCGTCGTCCACGAACTCGTACAGCTCGTTGGAGCGCAGGCTGTCCAGGTAGTGCTCGTACTGGCCGCTGACCAGGATCGCCGAGCTGACCAGCAGGCAGGCGAGGAACTTGGCGCCGGAGCTCGGCATTGTGGCGGGATATATCTGGTTTTCTTCTTTGGGAATTTGTATATGTGTTTACTTCTGTGACTTTGAGGCGCGAGGATTTCACAATCACGATTTCGGCAGAGGCATTTTCACACTAGACACTAGACCAGAGGAGACCGAAATTCCGAGAACACTTTTGCTTTCGCCTCAAGTTTGATCCAAAAATATAGGCGGTTTATAAATAAATAGAATGTGGCACTATCCACCCGACGGGTATCTATAGCGCAGAGGTATGTATAGTTTGACAGATTTTTGGAACTGTCGTTCCAAGTGGCGGCAGAGGAGCTGCTCTGCTGGCTGCCTTTCTTTTGCCTCCGGAACCGGGAAATCGAACGAACCGCACGCCTCAACTGCAGACTCTCGACTGATAGGCCGTCGTCTTCGCTGTGGATTCTCCTCGACTCGCTGCTCATCCGTCCGTTACATCCGCACCGAGTATCTGTGTGCTGTATCTGTACCTGTGTGTGGGTTGGAGCGCCTGAAAGCGAGAGTCAAGGCAGCGGAGATACATCCACATCTGTCTGGAATAGCATCCACAAACTGCAATCAGAGCCAGATGCCGTTCGATTATGACAATGCGTTGTTGATGTTTACCATCAACATCCACTCGACTCGTGGAGGGAGCACCTAATTATAGCCAAGTAAAGTAATCAATTAAGTAGGTTCGAATTGGATCATAAATAAATATCAAAAGAATTTTGAATTATATAGGAAATTATTATCTGCTACAGTTACAAGTTCCCCAAATATCTAGATTTGTGTAAATTTAGTCAGAAGTTTGCAATGCAGTGAAGGAGTAAAATCTGACCCTCTAATATTAAAAATAATAATAAATTAAATATATGCTTGATCAGCGTAACAGCTACGTCGATATGGAAATGTTCGATAGAAAAAAATAAACATTTTTTGAAAATTTTATAGAAGATAACATCAGTTTAAATGTCAAAAAATTAAAAAAAAACGTAGACATGTACATTCAACATCCTAATACCACCCATAACAGATAAGCTTTCCAAATTAAAGTACTTTAAGCTTTTAAAAATAATATTTTAGTATTTTTTAACATTTTATTTACCAAAAAGTTTTTCGAATTAAATATCGAATTAACATCCTTTTAAGGGGAATATACATACACATGTAAACGCTTATTTTAATGCATTTTTCAGATTTTTTTATTCATGAAACTGAGATGTTAAAACTGATATCGAGAATGATAAATTAAATTTTTAGTAGCAACATTTTACAAAATGCAGACCCATGGAGTTTGAGGTTCTGGGTTATGGACACGATAAAGCTTGAAGTTTGCGTCGGAAATCCAAATACAAAAATAATTATTAGTATTTAATATGAGTTTATTAGGTTCAAATATAAAACCTAAAAGACTCAAATGAAATTTTGGTACAAAATAATTTATAATGATGAGATATTAAAGTTTGGATTTCTACCCCCTTACAAAATATTACAACTTATTTCTATTAACAAAATGTAGGTTCAAATAAAAGATCATTTCGTGCTAATGATAATCCTTGTTGATTCTCCGATATGTTGACAGTTTTTTCAAAAAACTTTTTTGTGAATCGTTTCCGTAACAAAAACAATAGAATTAATTGTGGAGAAAAGCCCACATTCACCCTTGTCTGCCTTGCGTAAATGCTTGATTTAAAGCACTCAGAGTTCGAATTCGATAATTCAACTTTAACATTACATTCTACAAACAAAACATTTTGGTTTAAAAAATTCGGTGTACATGGAAAGTCGTTGACAGCTAATTAGAAAGATGATTATGCTCGGTGCATTTGCTTCGAGAAAAAGATAACCAGACGATTTTTTAGACCTAATATCCTAATATCTTCTAAAACCAAAACTTGTTAATAAATAATCGGGATTTACAAAATATTTTTTCAATTTTTAGGAAAAAAAATGTTTATGAAAAAGTCGAAACTAACCCCGTGCCAACTAATTATAAAGAATTTAGATTTGTATGAAGATTTGTAGTTTTTCCTTTTGGTTTCCAACCATGTTGGTATATATTTATTTATAATGTCATTAATGATTGGTATTAGCTAACTTTTGTTGCCAATAAGCAAGACAAACTAAGCCTCAGCCTGAACTAAGCGGAAAAAAATGACGGATACTTGTTCCACTCCTGCATTTTTCTTAATTTGCACGTACCAAATATTCGGACCCACATACTTTTGAGTAGTAGAACGAAGATGGGAGAGCTTGGTTAGCAATGCTAACTTAGCATTTGCAGTACAAATTCATCGAGTGCTCTAGTTTATGCACCAGGCGCACAGAAGGCAGCAGCAGGAGGATATTTTTTTTTGGAAAAACGTTTCAATGACGTCAGTGAGAGTAGCAGGGTATACAGTATAAGAGTTATTAATAGCTCTAACACCTCTTTTTCCAGATCAGCACAGAACAGAAATTGATTAAATAAATAATAATAAACTAATCGTTTAAATATGAATAGTTTTTAAAAGGTATATGAATACTGTCTTTCAAGAGTTTGAGAGTACATTTCCTTTTTAAATATTCGGTTGGTAGAATTAATTATATATCTAGAATTTAAAAAACGTTTCAAGCAATTAAATATTGTAAACATATGGCCACCTTCGATGATTATGTCAGATTCTTGTAGGCCTGGCTTCATAGCCCGTCTAGTTAGACGCGGGCGTTCCGATTCCGAAGAAATGAACTTCAGGCGGGCGGCACGTGCCGCTCGATTGCTCTTGCCCCCCAAAAAATTCCCCGGTATCATGCCACCGTGGAGCGCCGCTGCGGCAAATAGGAGCGGGTACCTACCGCACACACAGGCACACATCGGAGTCTACACGCACTTCCACACCCATTGCTCCCCATGCCTTGGCCCTGCAGTGCTGCTTAGTTGGACTTTTCCGGATTTAACCGATTTTCTTTTGTTGATGTCTGGAATGTACCTCTTAAGAAATTTAGTGTTTAAAAAATATATTATTTAAACCTACTGTGGAAACAGGAAAGCCTCAGATGCATTTATTAGATATTTTATAAAAATGTTTTAAGACTTCTTATCATAATTTTGATGCCAAACTGATCAAATACTCATCAAATATATAGCAAGTATTATGTATAATTATAGGTCGTTGGCATCACTACTTCACACCACTCCCCTGCTCCGACGGGTTGTGTGCGAGTCTAAAATAAACAAATGGGAACTTCTGAGGCAGCGACGCAACGTCTGCGCCCTGACTAATGACGGTCGTGTGCTGGCAAGGAGGAGCTGGGACCGAAGATGCAACTGGAACCGCGGCAGTTGGACTATTTATGATGTATTTCTCGGTTAATTAGTTGCAGCTGAACGCAGCGGAATGGGTGTGGGAATGGGAATGGGAATGGGATTGGGTTTGGGGACTGGGAATGCTTCCGCATGCATTTGCTGCTAGACATCGGAGCAATCAAGAAAGTGCGTGGCTTCTCGGGCCCTGGATATTTTTGCTATATTTGGATATTGCGCCGCTTGATCGGTGATGGATGCCTGCGCCTTTTCATCATTTATCTTCGAGTGCAGCGGGCTAATGGAACTGCAGTGCGTTCCAGGAACTGGAGCGGAACGATGACGACGACGACGAGGAGGATGATGATCATGATGACGCTGCACCCGGCTGTCTGGTTCTAGCAAATTTTGGAATAATTAAAAGCATAAATTAAGCCTCAAATTAAAAGCCATTAAATGTTACGCAAAATTAACCCCTCACAGCGCGGCTTCTCAGTTATAAAAGCGCCTGACTTACCCCTTTGGTAATTCGGAAAATGTGTTTCCAACTACGGAGTGTGTTGCTGCTGCTCCTCCTGCCCGCTTGGGCTCTGGGCAGGGCCACGGATCCCGATCTGGACGAGGACTGTGAACTGAACGCGGTGGATACTATGGTGGGTCAGAACGATAGGTGTTTTCGAGTCTTACCGGGATATATTTCAGCACGACTTCTGCTGCGATCTGCACGACGAGAGTCCCCAATTCAATGATTGCCAGATCAAGTGGCACGAAAAGATTCCCTACGAGACGGACGAGGAAGAGCAGACCTACATGTTTGTAAGAACAATTCCTCCCTTTAACTCCTTAAAACCTTTACTAACTCCATAATCAGTGCACCGCCGAGTGTAGTTTTAACAATACCGAATTCCTGGGCAAAGATCGGCGATCGCTAGTTCTTCACCAGGTTAAGGAGCACTTGGAAATGGACTTGGTCAACGATGCGGATATTGAGCTGCTCTACCAGACCTACATCAAGTGCGATAAGCATGGTGGGTCCCTGGCTCCAAGAGATTTCCTCAAAACTAACTCCTCATTTCTCGACAGCTCTCGACCTTTTGCCCCACAGGGGTGTCAAGAAGCTGGCCAGGCGCCTCTCCAAGCACGGCTGCCACCCGTATCCCGGTCTGGTGCTCGAGTGCGTGGCCAACGAGATGATCCTCCACTGTCCCGCCAAGCGGTTCCATCAAACGGCCCAGTGCGAAGCCACCCGCAACCATCTGAGGCAGTGCATGCAGTACCTAAAGTATAAGACCTAGAATCTGAATAAAGACAACAATTGCAGCTTACGTCTTTATTGTCCTTTGCTATAACTTAACTACGACTAAAGGTGGGTTGCTCCGCTAGCTAGCCACTTTCACGAGATCGCCGTCGACTTTCAGGGCCTCGGAGAGCTTGAGTTGCTTGTCGAATCGCTTCTGAAACTTCTTGGCCTGCTTTTCGTTCAAATCCTCTACAGACAAATGCTTGGTGTATTTCTTGAGCAGCTTCTTGCGCAGCTTCTCCAGGAAAATGCCATCGGCCTGCTTGCCAACGATTTTGGTTAGCTGAGCAGACCAATCGAAGTCGCCGGAGGTGCCATTTGTTTGCTCCTCCTCAGGCGTAGGCTCATCCACTTTTTTCTTTTTCTTCGGGGGCGCCTCCTCAGCCTCCTTTTCTTGCTGCTGCTGCTTCTGTATTTCCGCCACCTTCTCCGCCTTAATCCTGGCCAGCTCCGCCTGCTTGGCCTCCTTCATCTTGTTCAGCTCCTTCTCGAGGATGTCCCACACTTGGGCGGCCTGCTGGCGCGGCATCCGCATGCAGTTGCCCACGAAGTTCTCGAACTTGGCCTTCTTGCGCGGCACATTGTCGACGCTCTGGAGCTTTTGGAAGGCGGAGCGGAGGGCTGGAGTTAGATTGTATTCGCTGCTGTCGAGGATCGCGCGGATGATGTCCATCCAGCTCTCCTGCTTCTGGGCGTTCTTGTTGCGCGACTCCTTGACCACGAAGCCCTGGCTCTGGCTGGCATACTTCTGCGCCTCCGAGATGCACTTGGTGTGCGCCACGTACTCCTCGCCGTAGAAGTCCTTCAGGCAGTCCATGCAGGACACGTTCTTCTCGCTGTTGCGACAGCGCGTCTGGTAGTGCTTCTCCACCGCCGGCTTCTTGACCGACTCGCCGCAGACGTTGCACGTGAAGAAGACCATGTTGCCGCAGTTACTGGTGTCCTGAAGAGTGAAAAATCTCTGTAAATCCTTGGAAATTCGATTGAATTTGGTTGGATTTAACGCCGGCAGAGGCCAAACAAAACGCACGTGGGCATTAGAGTGACCGTGGTGCATACGGGCAGAAAAACCACGAATTCAGTGTTGTAAAACAAATATTTCAGGGATGCAAAATGGAATTGAAAAATTAGGTGTTAATGTTTTAATATATTAAGTAAAATTTAAGTTAATCAAAATTCTGTTTCAAGTAAAGACTTTAAATTAAAAAGAGAAACTTAATAGTGCAAACAGAAATAAATTTAAAAATTTCCCTTACTATCGCTTGCGCAGAATATATCGCATCACCTCTAATATAAGTGCCGTCTCTAACACACAGTTTCACCTCTAGGCGCAACAGCTGTTCGCGGGCACGTTATTGCCGCCGTCGACGAAATACGAATGTTTTTGTTGAAATTCGTGCGTTGGCCTCTTTATAGTTCGTTGCGCACTCTAAAGATGAGCAGCTCGGTGGAAGCCACCTTGGCATCCGCCACGGATCCTTTAACAGGTCCCCGCTACGAGCGAGAACCGAATGTCTTGAGGAAGAAGCTGGCATCAGTTGTGCCCGGATCCGTGAATCTCCAAATCCTTGGTGCTGGCGCCAATGGAGCCCCTGCAGCCGTTTACCTGTTCACCGATCAGGCGCGTTACTTGTTCAATTGCGGCGAGGGCACCCAGCGACTGGCCCACGAGCACAAGACGCGGCTGTCGCGTCTCGAGCAGATCTTTGTGACGCGGAACACGTGGGCGACTGTCGGCGGTCTGCCGGGCCTGGCGTTGACCATACAGGACGCCGGGGTGCGCAACGTGGGACTTCATGGACCTCCACACCTCGCTCCTATGCTGCAGTCCATGCGACGCTTTGTGGTGCTGAAGAACCTCCAAATGCAGACAATAGATTGCTCTGAGGGAGGCTGCTTCGAAGACTCCATACTGAAGGTGGACTCCCTGCCGCTGATTAGCTCTAAAGATCCGGAGAAGAGCGTGATCAACTACATCTGCCAGCTGAAACCACGCGCCGGCGCTCTTAACCTGGTCAAGTGCGTGGAACAGGGTGTGCCGCCGGGTCCGCTTCTGGGGCAGCTCAAGAACGGCCAGGACATCACTCTACCCGATGGCAAGGTGGTACGCTCAGTTGACGTCACAGAGCCCAGTGAGTCGGCTCTCTCCTTCGTTTTCCTCGATGTGCCCAGTGAAGAGTATCTACACGGACTCCTAGTCCAAGCTAAACGCCTTAAGAAACTGGACGAAGAGCAGCTGACCAAAGTACGCCTCGTTGTGCACTTTACTCCTCATTCTATAGCCTCCCTGCAGGACTACAAGCACTTCCTGGAGGAGAACTTCCCTGCGGGCATTCAGCACATCCATTTGAGCTCCCCTCATAACCAGTTCTCTGGCTATGCTGCTGCCCATCGCATCCAGCATCAGTTGCATCAACTCGCCCCTTACGTCTTTCCCCTTTTGGGCGAGTCGATGCCCTGCCAGAGCCAGAAACTAAGTCAGAACCTCAAGAAAACCAAGCTGGACGAGACGGAAGAGAGTGACAAATCGGACGCGAAGGTCGAAGATGAGACGGAACAGGGCGTAGTCTCCATGACCAGTTTCCATCTGAGGCCTAAAAAAGGTGAGTCAAACAATAATTATCACATTTACAGGAAAGCAATAATATAAAACCGTTTTCCCTTAGGTCTGGATCGCACCCTGGAGGCCAAGCTCACGCCCGAGGAGTATGTGAAGGAGACGCATGCGGTGCCCGGCTTTACAGACCTGCTAGCTAAATTCAAAGAAGAGTACAGCTTTCCTGACCACTCTGCCGAGAGCTACCCGAAGATAATCTTCCTGGGCACGGGATCCTGCATTCCCAACAAGACCCGTAACGTCAGCTCCATTCTGATCCAGACTGCTGCCGAGTCCTTTGCTTTGTTGGATTGTGGTGAAGGTACCTACGGCCAAATTGTGCGGCTTTATGGTGCGGCAAAGGCGGAACAGATTCTCCGGCAGCTTCAGGTGATATATGTGTCCCATCTGCATGCGGATCACCACATTGGACTGATTGGCTTGCTCAGGGAGAGGAAGAAGCTGCAACCGACGACCGATCCACTGCTTCTGCTGGCTCCGCGTCAAATCGAGCCCTGGCTGGAGTTCTACAACCGCCAGATCGAGCCCATTGAAGATGCCTATACTCTCGTGGCCAATGGCGAACTCTTAGCCAGTCCCCTGACCGGTGAGAGAGTGGAACCTCTGGGCATCACATCCATTGGCACCTGCCTGGTGCGGCACTGTCCAAACTCTTTTGGAATAAGCCTAACTCTGGCTGCGAAATACGAAAACGAACCCATAAAAATTACATACAGCGGCGACACCATGCCCTGCCTGGACCTAGTCGAACTGGGACGTGATTCCACAGTGCTAATCCACGAGGCCACCATGGAGGACGATCTGGAGGAGGAGGCGCGCTTCAAGACGCACAGCACCGTGTCGCAGGCCATCCAGCAGGGTCGCACTATGGGAGCCCGCCACACGATCCTCACGCACTTCTCGCAGCGCTACGCCAAGTGTCCGCGGCTGCCCAGTACTGATGATATGCAGCAGGTGGCCATTGCCTTTGATAACATGCAGGTGACCGTCGAGGACTTGCAGCACTATCACAAGCTCTACCCCGCGCTGCTGGCCATGTACGCAGAGTACACAGAGGAGCTGGAGCAGCGAGCGGTGAAGCGAGAGCTCAAGCAGGAACGGAAACGGAAGCTGGCACAGACGTGATGGTCGGTCGTCAGGGCAGCAGGGTAATTTAACTTATAAAAGGAGCAAGCTATTGTTAAACTAATATTAGGAAGAAGCTATTGTGTATGTTAAGTTGAATAATAATACATTAGATTCTGAAATGTATCGGGGAAGCATAGCGAGAATACATATATATATATTTTTAATATGTATGAGGGTACTATACCTAATTTTGTTAATTAATTTACGCTTTGGTTAAATTATTGCATTATAAAATGGTTTATATAATATTTAAACTCCTTAAATACCACTCAAAATTAGAAAGTTCTTTTAAATAAATACATTTTATAGAACCTCTACAAAATATTTGATTTCCGTTAAAGTACTCCCCTCTTAAGGCACCCAAAAGTAATGTGTTTTAAATTGTTTTTTAGTTTCTTCTTTATTTACTAAATACGCTTGCAACAGTGTCTGTGTAATAAACGCTTTTTGTAATGATTATAAAATGGTTTCTGCTGGTTCGGACTGACAATATCATCATAAATAATAATAATAATAATTATCAATAATAATAGTCCCCATTGCCGGGACTCAACAAGGGGCACATGGGATCTTAGCACTTGTTTCTTATTATCTTTCTTTATTATATATTTTTTATTTCACGTTTTTAGTCATTCAAATTTCAACTTTAAGGCACTTTAGTTCAACGGTCTCCTCTAGCTTCTTCAGTATCTTTTTTTTGCAATTGATTTTCTTTTTGGAAATTAGCTGTGACTAGTTAAAATTAGTAGGTAAACGACAAAATATATATATGTATGATCTTAATGTAGTTTCTTCGATATTTGGTGTGTGTGTGTGGGTGAATGGGTGTCTCGGAGTGGGGGAGGAGGGTACAACTTTTCTGGTTAATATTTTTTGCTTTTTTTCATAAATAAACGTAATTCCAACATTGATATAATTAATGTTCTGTTTAAAATTAAATAAATAGGTTTAAATTACGGCAAAACGAAAGCAGCAGAATTAGCAGGATAAGAATTATTCAACAACAACATAAAGTAATCCAGTTAAACCAAATTAGAATTAATCATAGAACTGCCTTCGCCCCGGCCACGCTGATTCCTCCTCGTATTAGACTACAACTCATAAAATTCATTAAGATTAGAGGATCATCCATCCGATCGCATCGGTCTCCTCCTTAGGCCCGTTCCACGTAGTTGCCGGGGAATGTGCCGAAGCAGCCGGTCCTCTGCGAGGTGCCCACGAACCAACCGTCGTCGCACTTCTCCAGCACATGGACCACATCGCCCTCGAGCAGCTCCAGTTCGTCGGAGTTCTGTGGCCGGTACTTGTACAAGGCGCGGTACCTAATAAAGAGAGATATTAAACTTAGGATTTAAAATTTATATATTAAAGCCTGACTTACGCCAATGGCTCCGAGCTGGTGTCCACATGAAGCGCGTCCGTCTTGTGAATCGTTCGCGTCTCCTTCAGGATGCCATTCGGGGGCTGGGCTCCGTTTTGCGTGATCGTGTTGAACTCATTGTTGATGTTTGTGCGCAGCACATCCAGATTGGGACGCAGGTTGGTGGTGCTCTGAGTGCTGATCACGGTGGTTGTCCTGGCCGCAATATCCTCGGCACCGATGTCGGTAAGTACCTTATGGTATTAAAAGTATTAACTATCTGGATAGAACCTGATTGGATAAGTCTCACCTCCACGTAGGACACTGGGAAGATGCCCTTCCTATTGGCTATCTTGCCCTCAAACCAGTTTCCATCCACGCGACGCGTCAGGGTGACCAGTTCGCCCTTGTTCAGGGAGAGCTCGATGCCCGACTGGGCCTGGAAGTTGTATTTGGCACGGGCCTGACCCTCCGATGGTCGCTTCGATGGAGTGCGGGCACCATCACGGCTGACAATCTGGAATTTCGGGAAATTCGTTCAATTAAAAGTGCTTTCGAAATCCTAATTAAGTCCAAAAAGAAAGGGGTGTTCACACTATCTACAGAGTTTTCTATCAGCACTGTTCCCCTTTTCGGATTTCGGTCACTTTTCTATCTATACGATTTTTTCCATTCCAAGTTTATTTTTGTAATGACTCAATTAACGTCATGACTCACAATAAGTAGGCCTCGCATATGAACTTATTAACAAGTAAACAAGCCTAATTTACCTAGAAACTTGAATCATATATTTATATTCTCTTAAAACCAGAAGATTCCTTTAACCTCAAATATGTGAACATTTTATTTTTTAATATTCTATATCATGCTGAATTCTTCCTTTCCAAAAACTCCTCTATTTTGGGGATATATTCTATTCAAAATATATACGTATAATCACTCACCTCAACATAACTGGCTGGAAGCAGGCCAATCATAGCATTGTGCTCGCCCTCGTACCAGTTGGCATCGATCTGCCGCCTGATATAGATGGTGTCGCCCTTGCGGAAGGAGAGCTCCCTGAAAGGATATAAATTAAAATAAATCATTTTCATATAATATTCTATAAAGGAACCTACTTAGAGCTCTGTCCCTGGAAGTTGAAGAGAGCCCGGGCCACCGTCTTCGGACCCACCAGCGACTTGAGGGTCACGTCTGTGGGGAAGTCATCGTAGCGATTGAGGGCAATGGGTGACTTCTGCGAGGGCGTGAAGTTGTCCGTGTGGCGGCGCGAGTTCATGTCCTGCAGCTCCTGTAGATACTTGCGGCGGCGCTCCTCCTGGTAGAGCTTCTGCATATGCTCCGCTTGGCGAATGGCTAGTTCCTCCTCCGGCACGTTCTGGCGCTGCTCATGCCTGATCGGGGTCTTGAAGTGGATGTTCACGTCTGTGGCATAGTAACGATTGGGAGACTCTGTTCAGAGGAGAGGCACAAAAGCGAGGGGAGGCGGGTTAGGCAGTAGCTCAAGCGGGGTGACTTTATAGCTGTGGTGTTGGTTCCCTAACCCCTTTAATCTTGGCAGGAGCAGAGGGATTACTCATTTGAAATAGTGTTTTTATGGGACATTTACCCATAAATATATTTCGAAACCCCTGAGTCAGGTTAAAGTTTTCTTGATTAGGGTTTAAGAGAAGGGAAATATGATACAAGTCATGGGAACTAGCTTTGTATTTCTTAAATGTTTATTGTTGTAAGTATTCCCTGTTTTATTGGAAAGGAACTCTTCCTCTGTTAGTAAACAAAGCATAGGAGCATAAACAATTATTCAAATTTTCTATAAACAATAATTTGAATCAAGTTAAGAATCTATTATTTTATCAAATTCTCTTATATGGGATATAGTCTTCAGTTTAGCTAAATTTAACTTTATCTAGTACAAGTTCTTTTGAGTTTTCCACAAAAATTTACTTAATTTATGTAGTACTTCTGTGTATTTAATAACCGACTGGTAACGAACCCATTTTTCTCCTGAGTGTACTCGGTGTTTACCCTAAGAATAGCAAAGTGTCGTCGCCTTCGTCTGAGTCGTAAGATGATCTAACCGCAAATGCTCGTTACTGCTGTTGCCGCTTCTGTTACGAAACACTGGCTTATCTGAGGCTGGGGCTGAGCACACACATATCTGTCTGCCAATTGGTAGGCAAATAAACAGCTCCATCCACCTGATAACCCCCCGGTAATAAGTGGCCTTCCACAATCTCCAATTGAATTAGACGGCGGCCCCTCCCAGGCGGGAGAATGAGCCGCAATTGGAGATAATGCTGCTGTCAATTGGTTGGCCTGAGGGAAAACTCCAAGCTGCAAGACTTTTCCGTATCAGTGTGGAGCATCTTGAGCTATCTCGGGTAAAGAGATCGCATTAAACTGCCCCGATTCCATTCGATTCAATTGGTGCCTTGATGGAACTGCGCAGCGGGAACAACTTGCAAAAGATGATAAAGATGGAAAACAACCCAGCTTCCATTGACCCGATTTGGGGAAATCTCTCAAGGGGAAACCTGCGGAGGTGAGAGGTGCGGCTGCACAAATATTTGTGCGGCAAATACGCCATGAGCCGTGAGCCGCAGAGTATTGTCTTTGGACAACAACAATTAACAACCGCTTTGTACGTGCTGTTTACGTCGAGTCTTTGGAGGGGGGGTAAGAGCGGTTTAATTGACACTCGGGGGATTTTCACTTTCACTGATTCGCTGCGGCACATTTTTGCCAGCGTTTGAAAGTGCTTTGTGGAAAGGGGAAAACGGCATTTCAAGGCTCTATCAATTTGATATGGTTATCGGCAAAGCTTTCTTTGGTTTTCGATAATATTTGTTACTATTTAGGTCTAAATTTAGACCACTCATGCACACTGATTGCTTCAGAGACCAAATACCTGAGAAAATATCTTAAAGATACTCAGATGTATCTTCAAAGTGTTTTGTATGCATTTTCTTACATTTTACTTCAATGTTAATGTGTGCAATTAAAACCCGATTTGAATATGTTAGCTATGCTTGGCAAGCTCTGCCGTTTTTCATCTTTTACTGCTCTACACTTTTAGATACAAGATACACTGTAGCCTTTCAAGGCCTTTCCTTGCATTTCACGCTCAATTAATGTTTAAGTGCTTTTCTTTTCTTGGATATTTCCCCGTTTTCTTCGGGGAGCTCGCTCATTAGTCACAACAACAATCAATCAGAATTAGAATCCGAATCGAAGGCTAAGGCAATTGTCTGATAAAGCTGCGGAGAATCGGCGAACAACAACAAACACAAGCTACACGCTTCACTTGAGCCAGGGAAAGAGAGGGTGGGGGAGACGGGAAAACAGGGCGACGGAAGACTGGAGACGGGGCGGACAGAAGAGAGGGAGGGAGAAGACTCTTAACCGACTTTACCGTAGCACGCGTGGCGCTCAACTGAAACCGAAATCGAAATCGAAACTGAATGGCGCAGCCCCAAGGCAGCTAAGCACAGGGAAAGAGAGGGAAGCCTAGGGGGAGAGCGAGGAGCAGAGACAGATAGAAAGAGAGAGAGAGAGGGAACCCAAGAAGACGAAGCTTCGGGAGACTCTGTCGACTCTCCGCCGGCTGAGTACTTCCCAGAGATAGCGGCGTTTGTATTACTACGAGTTCCGTTTTGTGGCGGCGCCTCACGTTTAATTGCTGCGACAGTGGGGTGTGTGAATCTCTGGCACAGTGGGGCTAATTGGTTCAGATTTGTACAAAAATTAATTAGACAAAAAATGTAGCTATTACTGAAACCTACAAGCTTTGAAAATATTACGATAAACTAAAAACCATACAATTCATTACTAAATTGAAATAATTTTACTTTACAATTCACAAATGGTTATACTTGGAATTTAAATAAATTCAAATCAGTCAATTATACATATACATTAAATCTATGTTTGCAGAATAATATAGTTGTTCCATATCATTATGTTCTGTAACTAAAGACCGAACTAAGTTTATTTCAATTGATACCAGAAAAATGTATTTAATCAATAGTATCTAGAGAGACAGCATCTACTCTCTCTGTCTCTCACTTTCTCTTAGTGAAACCTAGAAAGTTTTTTATAGCTTCGAAAATATTACTTCAAACTCAAAGCCTTATAAACCAACAATATATTTTGATAATTTGACTTTAGAGTTTACAACTAGTTCAGGTTTCAACTTGAATATATACAAGTATCTTTTATATTCTAGTTATGAAAAATAATACAGTATGTCCATGTTGTTATGTTATGTTATTATAAGTTAAAATACTTTTTTGTTAACTGATATCGATTGTCTAATCAGAAGCTCTCCCTCTTAACTTGTTCTATTTATGACCTTATAAATCCAAGTTCGATAGTCCCTATCTACCTTTATTTTTTATCAAGTAAGCATTAAAATATTTCCCCTGACAAGCTGATAAGGCCCATGGTGGCTTCCTCATCTTGATCGTAGTAAAAAGAGAGCTTTTCCTCGCACTTACTCACACAGCCTCAAGCTTTTATCAACGACTTTGGAGCTTGGAACGTGAGGAGCGTGCCCAGGTTTATCGCGCTCTGTTTCTCTGTTTATGCTGCCCTCTCTCTCTTTCTCTCTCCCAGGTGATAACGAGTTTTTACCTTTTTTTCGCGAAAGAAAAACCGTGAGAAAGTGCAAAACAGGAAGGTCGCTTAGTCAAATGAGAAAGTGCACAGAGAGTTGGGCGGCGGCAGGCGGAAGGTGGCGGATGGAAGCCCAGAGGGGGTTCAATCGATCGCTTGGCTTTCTTTTATCTCGCTGGGGGTCTATGGTCCCGCTCACCAACATTGGCGGTTGTCTTGTTAACTGCTTGTTTTGGCCACAAAATTGGGTGTTAATTTCTGGACACCTTGGGAAATAATCTAATTAAACCCAAAAAATTGGGAATTAAAAAAATAAATTATCTAAGGAATGCAAATTTGTCATCAGATAATTTATAGGAATTTGAACATAGTTTAATATATCCTATATGTATCTATTTATCTATCTATCCATATATCTTTATAAATAAATATAATATTTAATATAATATAAATGTATCCATATTTCTATCTTTCGATCTGTATACCTATCTATCCGATTTTCTATTAAATATTTATCTATCTATCTATCTTTCTATATACATATCTATGTATCTATCTCTCTATCTATCTATCTATCTATCTATCTTTCTATTTATCTATCTTTGTATCTATCTCTCTATCTATCTATCTATTTATCTAACTATCTCTCTATATATCTATCTATCTATATATCTATCTATCTATCTATCTATCTATCCATCTATCTATCTATCTGTATAAACATCTATCTATCTATCGATCTATATATCATATATTCTATGTATCTTTCTACTTATCTATATATCTGTCTATTTATTTATCTATCAATCATTGCTGCTGCGATGCAACTTTTGGTTTTCTATCTTTCTTTTTATCTATCTATCTACATATATCCTCTATTTATCTATCTATTTATCTTTTTTTTATCATTATATCTATCTATCTATCTATCTTTTTTTGACTATCTTCTGTAGAAATACTAACTGCTTGGCCAATGCTGTTGCCGCTGCTGATACCTCTGCAGTCGCTGTTGCTGTTGCTGTTGCCAGAGTTGCTGCTGCTGATGTTGCTGCTGCTGTTGCTGATGTTGCTTCTGCTGCTGCTGGAGTTGCCGCTGCTGCTGCTGTTGCCAAAGCAGCAGCGGCATGGAAGCTCCAATGGCATGCTGGTTGGCCAGGTAGGCCTGCCTTTGAGTGGGTTGAGGCGTGTGGGGCAGTCCCACCACGTGGTAGCCATCTGCAGCAGCAGAGCCACTACTCTGGTAATGCGAAGGCGGCGGTGGCCTCAGGGGAGCCTCGTAACCCTGGCGATGTACCCACAGGATTTTGCCACAGTTGGGTATATCGCACACACTGCCACTGCCCTGATGCAAGGAACCATTATTATTGCCACCGCTGCTCTGTGGCCTTTGCCAAGGATTATCGTTAATCTCCGAGCTGCGCCACAGGTTCTGCGACTCGGGAAATCTGTTGTCGTCATCATCATAATCCAGCTCCAGGTCATTGCAGCTGCGATGCAACTTCTGTCGCCAGTGGACGGCCTTGCTCTTGGAGTAACTGGAGGATTGGCTTCGATGCGGAGCCAACGTTTGATGGATCATGGTGCCGGAGCAAGAGTTGCATAAGGAGACCGGATCAGAAGCATTTAATTACTACGTTTTTCTTTCCGAGCGGAGCACAGGCCGAGAGACACGTTTTTTATTGGCACGGAAAAGTGGAACTGACTAACGGCCGCGACAGGTACCCGTCGTGTCTGTTCCCAGTTTGTTTTGTTGACGGCATCGTCTTGGCCATGGCAACGCCACCACTGTAAGCCGGCAAGGTGAGCCAGTAGCCACCCCACCGGCAGGCAACAGCAAGCACCACCCCCTCGAACAGGTGAACTGAAGAGGGGGAGAGGACAGGTGGTGGCAGCTGGTGAGCTAAGCAGGTCAGAGCCGTCCGCGTGGCCGGCGTTTTCATTGGTGATATCGATTAATTTGGTCAACTGAGGCGCATGGCGCACCTTCAAAGCGAAATTGCACCAATTGCGGAAATTACCCATCGTTGCGGCAGTAAAAATGCTTTTAGCAAAGGTTAACGAATAACAGTGGCAGCAGGAGCGTAGTTGTGGCACCCAAAAAAGGGGCAGGATAACAGGATTGAAATTAATGAGAAACTGTATCTCTTTATAAGTTATTCAAAGAAGAATCTTTTTCCTCTAAGGTATATTATTACAATATTATAAAGGTTTAAGGACATTTCCTTGTAGATCTACTGAGATCCCTTTCAACGCTTCAGTAGCTTTCTGAGGCGAGGCTTTGTCTTGGTCACTCACCTGATCCGTCGACGGTGTCGGTGTTGTACGCGTAATCGTAGGCGGAGAGCCCCTTGACTGGCGGCTGGGGGGGAATGGGGGGCGCGTTCGGGTCGAGATCTGCGCCAAGGATTTACAAATACGTGTAAAGGGATAATTTGGAAATCAGTTTAAGGACCAATAGGGGGAAGGAGTAACCAAAAGCAGCAGCACTAGAACTACGGGATCAGGCGACCAACGAAGCATAGATTAGAGGTTAGATAACCCCAGTTCCCTGACCCACCCTGACACCCACTGCAACCTGGAAGTTGTTATAGTCAAAAGTCACCTTTAAAAGTCACCGCCATGGTCTTCTTCATGCGCTCCAGGGTTCCATTGCCACTCGGGGGAGGAGCCTTCCTTTGAGTCTCTGCTCCCTCGGGAACATAGCGCGCCTTGGGACGATGCTTGTTGGGATCGAACTTCTGGTTGGCGAAGATGTCCCTCATGCAGCTGGTCAGCCGGGAGCCCAGCTGGTGGCTCTGCGATCTGGCCGGACGCGGTGGTGAGGTGGAGCTGGCCCTGGCCACCACTCGCTGTGGTTTTTTTGGCAGCACTTCCTCGGGCTTCGAGGGTTGCGGATGCTTGTGGGCCACCCAGTCAGCACTCAGGTGCGGCGATATGTCATGCACATCCCGCATGTCCGGATGCGAGGTGGACAGGAAGCTCTGGGTCTGCGGTTCCGGGGACTCGTAGCGCATCCTCAGCCGCTCGAAGCAGTGGCTGTTGCTGCTGACGCTCCTCGTGGGACTCGCTCGCACCGGCAGCTCCCGCTTCAGGGCCGCCGTCTTGCTGATGATGTCTATGTGGGGCATCAGGCGATCCTGGGCGCTCCGCTGGCGCCTCCTGCCGCGCTCCGGCGACGGCGTGGCTCCCCGCAACTCAAACTTGTGGGTCAGCCGCTGGACAGCCGGCTGTTCCTCCTTTGACACCGCCTCCGTAGCGGTGTCCGGGGCGTCTTTGGATCCCGCACTCACTTCGGGATCGCTGCGCGCCCTCCGCAGCGAGCTAAGCCCAAAAAAATCGCGCCGCTCGGTGGATTGCTCCCGGGACTGCTCCCCGGACTGCTGGATGCTCTCGAAGTGCTGCCGCATCTTGCGCACCTCGCCGGTGTAGACCCGCTGCAGGTAGGAGCTGGAGCAGGCGGAGGCCTGCGACTGCGGCGACAGGCTGCGCGAGCGGTAGTAGGAGTCCGAGTAGAGCTCAAGGCTGGCGTCGGCGGGATCCGGTGACCCGTTCCCAAAGCTGATAAGCTCGGTATCGTCGGGCGGACGCTCGGGCGGGCTGTGCAAGTGAAAATTTACCCTGGCCGCGGGACGCTCTCCGTAGACGCCGCTCAGATCGGTGAGGGAGTTGCTCAGCTCCTGGTGGTGGTGCTGAAGCTGCCTGGCTCGCTGGCGCTCCTGCATGTTCTGCTCGATGAGGCGCATCACCTCGGCCTCGTCGGGCGAGGAGTCCTCTCGGGCATGGTAGATGGTCTTGGGAGGCTCATCGAACTGGCGATCCTCGAAGTACTGAATCTTTTGGTTTATGTTCTCGGCCGGCTCGCGGATATCTTCCTTGGGCTCCTTGGGAGGCTCCTTGGTAGGTGGCTTTCCCTTGACCTCCTGATTGTTGGTGGGCTTTGGTCGGGGCGGCACTTCCGGCGGCTTTGAGAGGGTCAACTCCGCGTTCTTGGCCGCTATGGCTCCTCGTGTCTCCCTGGCCACCACCACCGGAGACTGGCTGCGAGTGGCTCGGGGCAGGGTCTGGTTCGACTGCTGCTCGTCCCGTTTGCGCTGCACAGATCCCAGGAGCTGCTCCTTGGAGATGCTTGAGTTGCAGCGAACCTTCAGGCCGTTTGGCCGGGATCCCTTCTCCACAGTGACCACGTACTTCTCCTCGACGGCTGGGGCCTGGCGATTGCCGGAGTATATCTCGTTCAGCTGCTGGGTGATCTTCTTGATCTGATCCTTGGACAAGGTGCTCACCAGATCGTTGTCCAGGTGCCGCTCTGGCTCGAGCTCTGTCTCGACCTCAACGCGATGCTCCAGGCTGCTGGCCAGATCCGCCACCGTGTTGCGCCGCCAGTGGCGATGCACTGGCTCCGATTGCAGCTGCTGCTGCTGCCTGAGGAGGTTAAGCTGCTCGAAATTCTCGCGCAGATCCTCCACGGACTTCTTCTTGGCAATCAGCGACTGGTCCGCCTCTTGGCGCCACTTGAGGGAGTCCACGTCCTTGGAGCGGTAGTGCAGATCCCTTTGCTTCTGGTCGTCTTGCAGCTTGCCCACCAAGTACTGCAGCTCCTTCTCGGCCCTCTCATGGAGCCGCACCTTGCGCCACTCGTCAAAGTCCAGGAGCTCGGCATCCTTTCTTAGCGGATGGAAGCTGCTCGAGGAGGTGGCTCTCTCCAGCTGGCCCACCCGCTCCAGGGTGCTGTAGAAGCGATTCAGTTCGGTGAAGCGTTCGCAGTTGTTGCGATACCGACAGCTGGGGCTGTGCCGCTCCAAGTGGGTCAGCGAGGTGGCACTGTGGGCCAGTTCTCCGCACTGGTAGAGCCCATTGGCGGGAGCGGGCGTGGCCCTCCTGCCGCGCTCATCGGCGCTGCTCAGGCTGCTGGCCCTGGCCACCGCCTGCTCCTTGTCCTTGGAACGCAGACTGTCGATGCGACGACGGGAGGGTGAACGCACCTCCCGGTTGATCTGCGGGACACGCACCTCCCGTGTGGGCGAGAAGCGACGTTCCTGGCTCAACTGCGGGGACAGGGGACGGGCTATGTCCGTGACAGCCACTACCTTTGTGGGAGGACGCTGATCCTTGCCCTCGTACTTCCACACGAGGTCCTCGATGCAGGGCTGCTGCTGCATCATAACCTGACTCGAGAAGTCACAGACATCCTCTGGCACGAACTTGTACTCCTGCGGCAGGGACATGGCCTGCTTGGCGTTGTAGTCGTTCCAGAAGTTGGTCTTCTCCCGCACCGACTCGCTGTAGGAGTGAACGGTCACCGGTGGAGGCGGCTTGGCAGCTGACTTTCCTGTCTGACGCTTCCTTGGGACATGACCCTCGCTACGGCTGCTCTGGAGGGGAACCAGAGCCTTGGAAGCCGAACCCCTGGACTTGCCCACATAGGTTTTGGGCGGTGCTATGGGCACATACTCCGTACGCACCAGGGAGTCAATGGAGAAGGTGGAATTACTCCTAGGCAGGCTGTCATTCGAGCCCGTTTTGGCCTGTCCCTTGCCTCCCTTGGAGGATGATTTCCTCAATGAGCGAGTTCCACAGTCCAGGAGAGTCTGGGGTCGCACTTGTGGGAAGCACATGGTCTGCCGCGTGGTGGTGCTTACCGTGGTGTGGCGAAGTCTGGGCAAGGACTTGCTTCGAGAAGTGGCATAAGAACGAACTGCCTCTCTCACCTCTTGGGGGGATTTCAAGGAGGGATCCCTCAGTATATTGGTGCTGGCCTCAAAGTTGGTTCTATTGGCCGGCAGGGTGTTCTCCAGTCGCTTCTTCTCCTCGGCGAAACTCCGCTCCTTGGAGATGCTCCTGCCGAAGGCCACTGGACTGCGACTGGAGTGACGCAGGGCCAAGAGGCGGGCGGGACGCCTGCCAGGACTGGAGGACCTCAAGCGGGATTGCTGCTGCTGCTGCTGTTGCTGCTGCTGAACCCGGCGGGTTAGACGAGTCTCCTTGGTAGCCGTTAGGGTCTGCAAGAGAGTGGACACCGCCCCGGCTGACTTGGAGCGACAAATCGGTTCGCGACGCGAGCAACTCGAGGTGGCCACCTTCCTCAGCGTTATGGTGGACACGCCCGAGGCATTTCCATTCGGCGGCTGGAAGCACTGCTCGTGCCTGGACTTGGAGGCCGAGCTCAGGACTCGCACCGTGCTCTTAGTGCAGCTTGACTTGCGGTGGGGCGGTCTTGGTGGTGGTTCGTCCTGCTGTTGCTGCTTCTTGCTCAGGGGAATGAACGAGGGCAGGGTCTTCGAGAGCTGCGAGAACATCTTCGCTGGCTTTTTCTCCTTTTGCTGGGGCAAGACTTGAGGTGGGGGCGGAGGCGGCGGCGGTGGAGGCGGTGGTATGGATGGGACTGTGGGTTTTTTCAAGGGTTCCTCCTCTTCCAGCTCCTTGGTGCTCACTCGAATCTTTGTGAGCGTGGGAGTGATCTGTATGAATTCGAACTCCTCCACAATTTCTTGGGGGAAGGCGAGAAATCGAGATTAGGCAGCCGCTTCTGCTGGGTTTGAGTGGTGCCTGGGTGCCATTAACGGTGGTGCTTGTTTTGGTGGCGCCCACATCCTGGTGGTGGGCGGACTAATACAACTTCAGGTGAGAGCAGTGAGAGTGGGTGAAGGGGAAACCAGGGCAACTGGTGGCTTACAGAGTTCTCAGTGTACGATAGAAAGATAGATAGACCTTGGAACCAACACCGTTTGCAGGATTAGTAAGTAGAGTAGAGTAGAGTAGAGAGTAGCCCAGCGACTTACGACTAAGTTAGGTATTAGAAGGTAACAACTTTCCCGGAAGAAGGCACAAGGAACTAGGACTCACCACGGGGCTTCTCGGGCGCTGGCTTGCGGAAGCCGAGCAGTGGAGGTTCTCCGCCTGCCTGGAGACTCTTGTAGGCCTGCCTCTGTTCCACGGGACTCAGGGGACTGCTCACGGGTAGCTCCTTCTTGCGGAAGACCAGGTTCGAGTCGCTGGTGTAACCAGATTCCTTGGCCAGAGCTCTGAGGAATTAAATGGTCAGAAGAAAGCCGGGCTTACTTACTCTATGCGGCTCACCTGGACAAGTTACCTTCGGTGTACAATGGCGAGAGTTTCGATTGTTCTAGATTCTGTTAAAGTCAAAGAAAAAGTATCCGAATTAGTCTCTATAAAGAATCAAGGTTGCGTTTGATCGAGTGGCTTCAATTAGTAGTTCTGGTGCCTTTTGCAATGATTCCTGCCTCGCTTTCTCAACGTCTGACCTGTCCGGGGAAACTTACTCCGTTGCCGTCGAAATCATCGACGAACTCTATGATAATACGCGGGATGCGTGTATGCTCCCTAAGCCACTTTGCGAAGGATATGGATCAGGCATTACGGTAGGCAAGGAAAGATACAACAGTAAGCAGAGATTGATTTTTGGGTTCGGTTTAGTTCACGGAAAAACGGTCTCGACTAGCTCGAGGGTAACTCAATCGGAAGGTAAATAAACTAAGACTAAAGCTAGTATTATAAAGTAGAGATCATACCCCGTTAAAGATGTCCATCACTTCGTCCCACCACTAGAATTGTGAATAGAATAATTGCTGTGAGTTAGAATATTCGAGGCGAACTGAATGGCTGAGTATGTGAGTGTTGGGTGTGAATTGTGCGTGAATATGAACCCGTTTCGGGTGGCGAGGGGTTTTATTATGAAGGTGCAGGGACATAGGGACATAGAGCAAGTAAGGGTCGGTGCATTAGGCCAGTGAGAAGGTTCCTTAACGAAATGATGGTGTCTTGGAGTGTTCCAAGAGATGAGAAGCATCTTTCAATGATGAGAAGTCTGTGCGTGAGATCATTATATGACTATAAGCCTCACTTACCTCCTTCTTTTCCTTCTCGGAAACCGACGAATGTCCTGTGGTGTAGTTCTCAATGCGGCCTGGCTGATTCTTGTACGAGTTCTGTGCTGACTTTATGGGATTTGGCATAGTACCATACAGCCTGGAGTTTATACAGATATTTTCTCAATCAATAATCCCTAAGAGGCTTGTTATTTTCACTCACTTCTCGTCCTGGTTGAGGTTGCGCACATTGACAGCCGAGGACACGGACTGCACACGGTGCGGATTCTGGGTGCGGTACCTCACGGTGGAGTAGTCGGAGTCGTAGTTGGGTTCTGGCTCGGAGACGTATCCGTTGCTCTTGTACGAGGGACGGGCTGAACGTATACAGAAGCTCTGATTAGTCGAAATATATCTTCGATTTCAAGGAGCATTAAGCGGTTTCTCAAGCTCTACAAATCATAAACATTACTTTGTCTCGGTGGTGTACTGGCGGACATGATGTTAGCGCTGTTTTTTTGGTGTGAGTTAGGCCTTATAGTAGGTTAGTCTTGAAATTTAGTAGAAGCTTCCGAAATTGTCAAATGAGCTAGACACGGGAACATGAGAGAAATCAAATGTAGATAAACCAAATAATACGGCATGCAGGGAAACCAAATAGTAATAAGACCCACTGAGTCCCTCTACTGTTCGCAAGAGGATGCGGGACTCAGTCTAAATGTACAGGCGAAAGCGGGTAAGTAGATGGGAGAGACTACTGGGGGATAGCGTAGTTTATAGATCAAAGAATCACCTCTGGGACACTTGTAGCGAATCACGAAATCATCTTGAGGCGAAAGCGAATGGGAGAATGAGAAACGAGTGTTTAAAGAGGATACTGGGGACCAGACTGAAGCATTTGGGATGAAGGATTGGGAGTGGGATAAAACACAGGACTTGGGAGTGGGTATGGATATATTCAGGGAGAACGTAATGCTTCAGACCGAGGGAAAGGTGTTGAGGAAATTTACCGCCGTTCTTCTGCTTGTGAATCGTCTGATACAGACGCTTGTACCACTCATGCTGATGCGGCTCCTGGACCTCCTGCATGGGTTTGGGGATAAGGAAGATACTCGTATCAGATCGAACCACTCGAATCACCCACCTCCCCCCGTGTCTTTTACCGATCTGAGGATTATGGGCATTCCATCGTTGGTCACCGGACCGATGCCATCGTACTGCCTTCGCCCTAACTGCGCCATTTTCCGGGGACGATCGTTGCCGGTCTCCGGCTCGCTCATATACTCGTGCTTGACTTTGTAGACTGGAAACCGCAGATGGAGTTTTGGTTAGTGTTTGGTCTCGGTAGGGGTTTCGTTTTGGGTTCAGTTTGGGTTCGGTTTTCTTTTTTTGTGTGGGTTAAACGGGGGGCACAGACATCACAGCCACATTCAGTGTGTTGCATCGACGATCGTGAGCTCGCTTCACCGGGTCACTTGCCAAGGATGGGCTATACTTACTGACTTCATTGGGCCTGTAGGCTGGGCGACTGGCGTCGGACAGTTGGCGGCGCACAAAGGGCCTCTGCAGCTCCGAGTTGGAGGTCGAGCGTTCGATCTCTTTTCGGGGGCGATAAACGAGAGTGGAGCATTAGAGGAATCGAGAGAAAATAGATCCCACAGAGAACAGAACCAGAAGGGCCAAGAATGAGGAGGGAACAAGTAGGATATAGTTGGAAAAACCAAGCAAAGGATAACCCAAACTCAAAGGATACTTGCGATATACGACTCCCTTTGAGTAAGGTTTATACCTTAGACTTTAGAGAAAGGACTAAGACTCTGGATATAGTACTTCTGATCTTGTCGGAGACACTGGCACTGGGCGCCACGGGACCAAAGTGTCCGGAGCAGTCGGTTTCGGCGTAGTCCGAGTTGGAGTTCACAGAGGCTCGCCCTGGACGTGGCCCCACAGGGGGAGCACCTTCTCCGTTGGTGTTCGACCACGGCGGGGTCGTGGTCGTCGTCGATGGCTGGCTCTGCTCCTGCTGGTGCTGCAGGGCCGTGTAGCGACGCGGCAGAGTGGGCGACTCGAAGCGGACGGGACGGAACTCCTTGCGGCCACTGAGGGCCGGCGACGGCTGCGGCGTCCACACGGGCTGAGCGGGCGGCGGCGGGGGCGGGGGTGTGGCCGAGGGGGCGGATGATTGATTTAGATCGCCGTTGGAGCCGTAAGGTGTCCACACGCCTGTGTCGAGAGGGGCAGAGTTTCAGAGGGTGAGAGCGGATAGTGTGTGGGCGATCTGTGGCAGACAGATGACATTTTCAGGGGCGCCGGCGAGTTCAGAGATTGAGTTTCCCCCACGACATTTACACTTGTCAACAAATTCATGCTCGCTGGGCGCCTAAAAACCGCAGGTTCGGTTCCCTCTAAAAAAAGCTTCTTGGGCAGTCAACAAACCGAAAGCGAAGACAAATTGACAAACAAACATAGCGACGTAGAACAGCAATAATTAATACGACGGCGACCGAGGAAGCCGCCATTTGGCAGCCATTCAAAATTTGGCCAACACACAACGCACACACACACACACCCGATGGGGAGTGTAAGGCGCTGGGATGAGTCATCGCATTTGGCGCATGTTTAGCATTCACAAAGATACACACACACACAGAGGCAGAGAGATGGTATAAATTTATATTCCCGAACCGTTAAAGAACCCAGCGAGGTGTGCCGTAAAGGTTGTTCAAAGGTGCTTCTAGGTGCTGTCACTCGAAAGAGGTTAAAAAACCCTTGTAGATGAATTTTAACTTCATAAGAAATAAGATTAAGAGTAGAGGTTAAAGAACCCTTTTAGATTAACTTAAACTTCATAAGAATTAAGGTTTGCCATGACAATTTCAGTAGAAGATAAAATAACTAATTAAGACATTAAAAACAGTTTTAATTAAGTTCCTTGTATAAAATTCTGGCTATCTATGAGTGGATTTATATAAAAAATGTCTATGTACACATTCAGTTAACTACAAATTGTAAATAAGTTACTGGGGAAAACAGATAACATTTTAAATACTTAAGAAAAGGATTCCTTAGAGCTCCAATAAATTATAAACAATGAAATAACAAACCGAAGAATATCTTTAAGACAAAGCTTGAATAGAAGCTTGATAGAAATCACCTTAAATTAGCTTCAATTTCCAAATTCAGAACTCAAGGAACCTGATAACTACGCTCAATTTAAACACAATTTATAACCGTTTTGCATAGTTCTCAAGCCTGACAACTTATCTAACCGTTTTATCAGCAGTTAACCACTTGAAATCTTGATATATCTCTGATTAATCATAATAAATTGCCTACAATTGTGGCAGCATCATTTCGCTACTGGTTAAATAACCCACGAGATGTCTATGCAAGTTTGCATTGGGTCTAGCCAAAATCTTTCATTCTACAGATTTATTTGCCACCTGTAAAAAAACGAAAGCCCAAAAACAAAACACTCGGTCACAGATACACTGGCTGCCAGATACAGATACAGCTGCAGATGTACAGATACAGATACGGCTAGAGATGCCCTAGGCGCACTGCCTTCGAGACATTGACACGTATTTCGATGGTTTTTGTTAGCGGATTTCTTTGGCTTTTCGCTGGTGACGGGTTGGTGCTGGCAGTGGTGGAGAAGGGGCGGCTGTTAGGGGTGCGGGGACGGGGTGTAGGGGTGTAGGTGATGCTGCTGGTGTTCGCGGGCGTGGGCGTCGTCCGCTGACGTCTTTATTCAATCAGCACTTAATTGAATTATACAATCGAATCAAAAGGAAATTTCTCCTTGCAAATGTCAATCAAATCCGCACTGAGTCACACCGACACTCTCTGATGGCTTTACCTAAGACAGCAGATGCGGATGCACGGATATCGGATACACGGATTCAGATACGGATTCAGATGCGGATTTCGATATTAATTTCAATTTCGGTTTCGAGAGCGTTTCTCTGATTGAGTTGCTGACTCCGCGCACGGCTCGAGGCGAACTGAATTTTGCGTGACTCGCCAGCGTCGAGCAGAGCTAAGAGCCGGAATGGGGATGGACACGGACGCGGATTCAGATTCGGATTGGGAATGGGAATGTGGAAGTGGAAGTGGGCACGGGGCTGGGACGAGACAAAAGGCCAAACACACCCATTTGGCTGTTGTTGCTGGCTGCTCCTCCGTCCCCAAATAGAAGATCAATTACAATTCTCGCTCGGAGCAAGCAGCTCGCAGCTCGCAGCTAGCAGCTCGGTGCTCGATCAACCGGAGACAGGGGCAAACCCGAGGGGGCAACGCCAATTATGCGTGCAATGCGAAATGGAACGGAAATGTGTGCGGCGGAGTACAGTGAACCTATTTAAAGAGCCAGCTACTAAAGTCACCCGAAAGTCACAACAAAAAGCGAGCCAACTCTTCGGCAAAGCCAGACAAAAAGCAGAAAGGCAGAAACCCCAAACAAAAAGCAAAGCCAACACACAAAAGCACAAATTCGATTGGTTTGGCTTGACTTGGCTTGGCACTTCCGGTGGCCACTCACTACGTACTACGTACTACGTGCGGCTCTCTGCTTAGAACAAATCAAACGGAAAATTCGAAAATCGGAATCCGAATTCGCTTGGAAAAATGTTAATAGTGGCACTTGAGAGCGGACTGGCGAGACACACCCGCAAGGAGCGCCCGCAGTCGAGCAGAAGTCGCATTTCGCTGGCTTTCGTTGTTCGAGGCAATTCATTTCAAATTTTATCGATTTGCGAACAAGAAAAAAATTCTGAAAAACAACTATGGGAGAGGTGAAACCACGGTGAGAAAATTTGAATTATTTTAAACTTATCAATGAGGCCTTAACAATTTGATTTGAGACTCTGAATGAAGAAGTTCAGGAACATCTAACAAGCTAGAGGAGAGCGTATACAAAATGATCTATAACCACTTTCAATCACAACAGCAGTTTCTTATTAAAAGTAAATGGATAAATTATATAAAATATTAATAAATTTAATATTTAACACCGAAGTTCCTTCTCAATTAAAAAGCAAAATAAATACTTTCCTGATGAAACATTACTAGTTCTTCATTTCACAAATATCAAGTTTACAACCAAAACTAAATAAATATGTAATTGTAAAAGATTTTATTTTAATACCTTATTTAATTTTATTTATTTTTAATCTCTCAAAGTGTTCAAAATCTCTGAACTATTTTCTCTCTGTGTCCCCTGCAATGAGGGAACTTTTTAATTTTAACTCTGGACAGTTTGTGAAATGTTTTTCCAATAGCGGAACCCATATACTGCTCTCTGTGGCCTTGTAAAATTCACACACAAAGTGTGTGAGTGGGGGAAATAGTTCTGGAGGAGTGCCGTGGCCGGGGGATCGATGCAACCTGTCACCTGATGGGGCAACGGGAGTTGGGAGCCGGAGTTCCGAGACGGAGTGCGACCTGTCAGTGTAGGAATGGGAAATGGGTGCGGCTGGGCTCTGGCAAATTAAGAGCATTTCCTGAGTTGATTTATGTGGAATTCCGGGGGGAGTGAGTGGGTGAAGGAAAAAGGGGGAACTCCTATGTTTGGGGTTATTTATGGAGTGCATATTTGCGGTTCAGCCGGAACTGATTGGAAGTGCTACAGTTGGAAGCCAATGGGATTAATAAAAGAGATCATCATTTCAGGTAATTTATTGGGTTGGAAACTTTGCAGTATATTTTCTATTTTCTTTCTCTATTTTTATTAATAATTTTATGGTTTAAAAGTTCTCTTTGGGGAAATTGTTTTAGTATTTAAGCCGCAAAAGATTTATGTGACAACATTAAAGGATTACGAAGCCTGTTCTACTTATTCCTTAAAGTTTGAATATAAATTAAAGTTATTCCTTCAAAATATATTAACAAAAACCGCTTGAATATTCCCCAAATTTGAAAACAATTAGTAAATTCATACATCCTTCCCTCTACTTGTATCTACTCATCGCTAAATTCTTTTCCAATTCCTATTATTAAGATCTCTTTTCAACAGATTGATAATCCCACCGATGGCAACGTCATCAAGCAAAATTAAATCGCCGTCCCAATGGCCAGCAGGCGATTCGTTCAAGTTCAACTGAATTTATACCGAACTATAAATTATTTTCACTCACTAAAAGTCTTGAAATTTATATTTTCCATTCTTTGGCATGGGCGAAAACCCAGCGAAGAAAAAACGAACGAGAGACTAGGAGGAGTGGGGGAACGTTTTTTAAAAATAACAACATACAAATTAATGCTTTAAATAAATGTGTAGGAGAGATCGGAAAGCCAGAGATAATGCCATCAGATGACGGCAATCGGGGAATGAAAGTTTTGATGGATTTGCCTACGCCCCCGTCGGTCCTCAAAGGGGTTTTACGGCGATCTTGGCTTCTGGTGAATGGAAAATGGAAAATCTCGGCCAGAACAACATCAAATGGTTCGCGATGGCGACATGGCGGAGGGTGGCCAGTGCCTGCTCTCCGTGTTGATTCTATTTAGCTGGCATTTTTATTGGAGACTGTAAAAGGCGGCATGCCCGCGTGGGCGTCCAGCGAACAACAATTGAGAACATTGCAAATATTGTAATAAATATTCCATACTCTCTGCCTGGGCCAGGACTTTACGTCATTTCGTATATTTAGCCGTGGCGCACCTCGTTCTCCAGCTCGGATGCTGGATTTTCCGAATGATTCTTGCCTAAATCATGTGGAAATTTCGACCTGCGTGCGTGTGTGTCTGTGCACAATTAGCGTGCGAACTAATGTGAAATATTTAAAATAAACAAACGCCCAGCAGCCAAATCAAGTTCAGTTGGCTGGCACAAAAAACGATCTATAAATACGGGCCATAAATTTGGAAATGAATAAGTCAGCGGAAAGGTGGAAAGTTGACTCTGCCGAAAGATCCACTCAACCTGCCTCTGACACTCGGCGCATCATCAAAAGACGGCCCGCTGAAAACGTCATGTTTCGCCATTTGTCACACTTGTCGTGGGCGGCGGCTGCGGATGCATCCGTGCATCCGTCAGATACTCGCGCAATTTACCTGAGCCTGGCGGCGCGCGCGCCTTGAATTTCGGCGCAAACATCGCCGTGCCTGGTGTGTGCTCTGCAAAAGTGGATAAAAGGGCACGGAACAGGACTTGAGAATCGGATATTGACTATATTCGTCACTTGATTTGCACTTCACTTCACTGCACTTGGGGTGCATCTGTGGGATACGCGCGCGTATCTGGTAGCTTTCGTGGGGGAACACAAACAAATTCGAGGCATACAAAACACAAAACACTCAACTAACCCTGCCCCATTTTAGCTGGTGAAAGAATGTAGAAGGAGACTACTTCGTTTTCGGTCTGATTTCCAATCTCTGTGGCTTCCGACTTCGGGGCTTTTCTATATTTTTTTGCTTGCTATTCTATTTTTTCTCGCCTGCTGACGCGCCTTCGCGTTGCTCACACGACTTTAACACGACGACGACTACGAAACGGTTCGAATTTTCGGCCAGGTTGCTTGGACGTATTTCGGAGGCCCCCAAAAAGCGAGGAGAACCCAGCCGAAGGAAAAATCTCAATTTGTGTGCGGCGAGCGCAGCGGCTAACAAATTTGTTGAACGCCTCGCTGTTCTCGTTCTCCGATGAAAAATCCAAAAATTTCGTATATATGCCTTCCCCCGCGTTTCCTCGCCTAGCATAAACAACAGCCTTTTTTTATGCTTTCGTAAACAGAGACACAGGAGGAGAGGAAGCTGGGTGAGAGAGAGCGAGAGATCTTTCGACTCAAGTGGGTCGTAAATTATGGACCCACTGCAGACACAGATACAGATACAGATACAGCTAGAGATAAAGATACAGATACAGCTACAGAACAGCTACAGATACAGCTACAGAAACAGCTAGAGATAGAGATCGAGATAGGTATATGTTGGCTCCGTTTGTGGCAAGTGACCGCGAAGCCCTCACGTCGTATACGCAATGTGCTGTAAGAACACGTCCGAAGTTCGCTGCCTACTTTCGGGAGGTGTGCGAAATTCAAAGTGTATTATTGGCAGAGGGTTAAAAATAAACTTAACATAATTACACGAACATAGCGAGCAGAGTGGGTTAAGACACGATGGGAGGGGGACGGGAGCTGGGGGTTCTTTCTGACACACCATTCGCGTAGAGGAAGCCCTTGGCCAGCTGCAGTTCGCTGTCGATCTCCTTGAGCAGATCGCTCTCGGACCAGCTGCGCCGCTGCCTTTGCTGCTGCAGCTGCTGGGCGTTGAGCAGGAAGCGTGTCTGCTTGGGCGGACGTGGTCGCAGCCGGACGGCCATCCCGATGCCCCTTCCCCCGGACTCTGGAGGAGCTGCGTCTGCCTCGGACGTGGTGGCTCTGTCTGAATGAAACCATTCGGTTAGATCTTAGGCATCTTCTGGCCGTCTCAGTACACCGCCTCACTCCCACTGTCTGCATGCATATTTGGAGCGTACACAGAGAGAAAATGCTTACAGAATTATTCTAGTTAATAAGATAGAATTAATACACAAGGGAAATTAGGGGAAAGTAGAGCCCATCTGAGTTGGAAACTTGTCTAAAGGAAGTCTGTTTATTGTTCAAAATTTAGAAAAGAATCTTTGAACTTTAGTGACATCTTTTTTTCCTCTGTGCACTCGCTCTAGCTCAATTGCCCCCGTTTTCGTAATTCCCATTTTAAACAAACGGATCGTCTGTCGGCCTGCACTCTGTGTCCATGCAATTGAATGGAATTAATTTAAAATTTCCGCATAATCGCAATTTCGCTTTCGCTCGGCCAGTCTCTTGTCTTATTTCTACTTTTCGTTCTCGTTTTCTTGGCTTTTGATTGCGATTCTTGGGGGGAAGATAAGCCGAAGGGGGAGGGATTTCAGGAGGGGATTTGGATTGGAATTGCGATGTCGCGGATGGGTTAAGCCGATTGCAAGCCCTCAGAGCCTCTTTGGACTCAAGTAAAAGCCAGCGAATTACAAAGCCAAATGAAGTCTTAAATTAACTTAAGCAGAGGATTAAGCAATTACTTAATTACAGAGTTTTAGCAAGCCATAAGACAGGTTGAGATTAGTTCATTAATCAATTAGAAGAAGGAATATTCAATGATTTAATATTAATTCCTGTCTGACGGCTTCTTTTAGGATCATCTTGTTTTATCTGTACACAAACATGGATTAGTTTTCAAGCACATCGCCTCTCTCTCGGGACAGATCACACAACTAAATAGGAAATCGCATGCAGAGTATATACAAGAATCGAATGAATGCAACGGATAAATACTCAAATCAAGTAAACAACTTTTGGTTAATCAAATAGTTTCGTTTATTAAACATTAAACAACACTAAATATAATTCTCGTTTTCGTTTTATTACTATTCAGATATTATTATCAGTATTTTAATGAACATTTAACAAGGTTTCACAAACAAAATTTCGACAAAAACTTCAACGTTCATACATAGTTTATATATATATATCATGAGCTGAGGGGCGGGGATATGCGGCATGCAGCTGCCGGGAGGTCGGGATTGGGGTCAGGGTTCAGGGGGAGGCGGTTAAGCATTCGGTTTGTGGTTCAGCTGGCGACTCAAGGGATCTGCCTAGAAAGTGTTGGGTGCGGAGTGCCCGAAGTTGCGCCAGTACTTGTCGAACTCTTCGAAGATTTTCGACCGGAAGGGCGAGCCGGCGAAGAACTCGTTCAGATCTCCACCGATCTTGCCGGCGGAGGGATCTGTTTCTGTCCCGCGGACTGTGCTGCTCCTGGAGCCGGGTTCTGTGGCCTCGTCTGTGTGGAGGGAGCAATAGGATTTCGCGAGCAATGAACAATCGGAAGAGAGAGAGAGATAGAGATTTACAAAAGAGAGAGAGAGAGATAGGACAACACCAAGTGGTGACAGTGTGGATGTGGGAGTTTGTGTGAGTGAGCAAGATGACTAGTCACCGATGGAGGGTAAAGAAATCGGAGGAGATTTGAAAACTTTTGGCAAGGTGTCTAAAAGTATGTTGTTAAAATTTTAATTGTAGAAGTCGTAAAATACTTCAAGGGCCATTTTAGGAGGGATTTCCAATTAGAAGAGATTTAAGAAATCACCCGAAGATGGACCGTAAAGTATACTTGAAGATCTGTACACTTGGAGCATAGACTTTTTAAAATCAAATAAGATATAGCATACTTTTAAGCCTACTTTTGAGAGATTTCAAATCAGAAGAGCATTAGAAATCCCCCGAAGGTGGAAGGAGAGTATGCTGTTAGAGCAAAGTTAGATAAATAAATTGTAGCATTTTTTAAAACTAATTTCCGAGGGATTTTAAAAACAAGAGATATGAAAATCTCTCGAATATATCCCTAAAAGAATACTATAATCTTAAGACATATAATTATCTCTACAAAATAAATAACAGCATACTTTTAGACACCTTTATGATTGATTTCAAACCTTCAGAGGTTTTAAAGGCCCAATTTTCAACTTGATGTTTTAAAAAATAAACATTTTGCTAACAATTTGTACATGAATCGGATGTAATGAGCAACTTCTTATATATATTACGTATTTTTAATAACAATTTCCAAAACTACCGATCGAAATGTAGCTTAATGTGGGATCTGGGAGGGGGAGAAGGAGGTTGTGATCTAGCTGAACTTGTTCCAGGCGGTCAGCAGGGACAAACCCACCAGCAAAGCGGTGCCCAAGATACCAGGAGCACTGGAAGCTAGTTCAGGGGTTGGCTCATTGGGGGCCGGTGCCGGGGACTGTGCCGAGGATGGGATGGAGGATAATGGGGGGGAGGAACCTTTCGAACCACAACCGGGATGGGAGTCGGAGTCGGGCGATGAGCTGTTACTGGTTAGTTCCAGGGGGATGTTATGACTCACGAGCCGTGCCGTTTGCGAGCGTTCCCGATAGAAGCGGCCCCGCTTTCCCCCGGAAAGCTGGCCGGGAAACTCACCCTGGACGGAAGGCGGCAGCCGCGACACCTTGTACGTCTTGACGATGCTCGTCTTCTTGCTGGCACTGCTGTGCGAGTTGTCCGTGGCCTCCTCCCTTCGCTCCTGCTCCTCGTGGCGCTCCATCTGGCCTCCGTCAGGCAGCTGCTCGCTGGTGGAGAACTTGGCGAACTCCCGCAGGTGACGTGGCAGCTGGCGGAGATTGGCCTCCGACTGGCCCTCGAGTATGCGCACTGGTGGCGCCTCCGCATCGGACTCCGCCTGGGACTGGGAGTGCGGCTGGGGCTGCGACTCCGCCCCGCTCTCCCAGTCACTGTCCGCCGGCATGGCCAGCTTGTGGCGCCGCTCCTTGACGCGGTCCAGGAACTCATCGCTTATGGTGGCCCTGTCCACCGCCGAGTGGTCCTGCTCGTCCTCGATCTTGGAGATGCGTATGATCTTGTGCTGGCGCCGCTCCTCCCGCTCGGCCACCTTGTTCATCCACTCCTCGGCCATCTGCTGGCGGAAGACCTCGTCCTCGCTGAGGGTGGGCAGCTTGGCGGCGGGCCGGTAGCTCTCCCGCCTCTGCGGGGCCGGCAGCACCGGGGCCCGCTGCATCTCCTCCATCAGGCGGCGACGCTCCTGCTGCAGGCGCTCCACCTCCAGCTTGAGCTCCTCCTCCTTGGAGAGGATGTACTTCAGCTGCTGCTCGTGCAGCTCCCGGGGCAGGGAGGCCCTCCTCTGCTGCCGATCGTAGGCGGGCGGCGGCACCTGCTGCTGGTGGTGGTGCTGCTGCTGCTGCAGCGGTGGTGGTGGTGGCGCCGGACTCACCCCTCGCCGGGATGTGGTGCTGATGTACCGCGGATTGGGATCCCGCTCGATCATGGAGTAGCAGCTGCCGTAGTGGGGCCGCTGCTGCTGCTGGGCCTGGCTCAGCATGGGGGCATGGGTCCTGCGTCCGCCGTAGGCGTTGTAGCTATCGAAGCTGTACTGGCTGGAGCTGCTCAGGTCGTTGGTGCTGGCGGAGAGTCGCGGCGCCCGGATGCCATGAGCGGTTCTTTGATGGGGGTTCTGGTTCTGGCGCTGGTAGCAGATCTCCACCTCGCGGGCGAAGGGCCGCGCTATGTTCTCCGAGTAGCCCAGATCGCTGGCGTACTGCGACCAGTCGTCCTGCGCCGAAGGCGGGTGGTTGTAGTGACCCACTGTGGTGTGCGGACGCGGCGGTGGCTCGTTCAGGTTGCACAGGGACTCGGCGCGCCGGGAGCGCGCCTCCAGCTCGATGGGTATCTCGCGGGTGTGCGGCGACGTGGCCTCCAGCTGGCGGGGCACCGAGGAGAGGCGCTCCTGCCGCGACCTGGCCGAGCGCTCGATCTCCTTCTCCAGCTCCTGCATGTGGGCATGCCGGCGCTGCTGCAGCTCGTCCAGCTTCTGCTGGCCCAGCGAGGACCTGGTCAGGCCACTGAGATCGTAGAGCGAGGCGGACTTTTCCCTTCGCTCCCGCGTGGTCTGCAGCTCGGCGTGCATTTGCTGGGAGAGCCGGTCGAAGTCCTTGAACACGCGGTCTTGATCCAAGCCGTTCTGCTGCTGCTGCTGCTGCTGCTGCTGATCTCCAATGGCATCCACGGCGGCCTTGGCACGCTGCCGAAATTCCTCATACGTACCGTTGCCACCGTTCTCTCTCGGCGGCTGGCTATTTTTACCGTCTCCATCAATGAAGGTGCCGCCGTTTAATTTCGCCGCTGACATAATGGGCGGCGGGGGGACGGGCGGCGGCGCGATCGGCTGCTCTTGGATCTGCGGATCGCCCTGCTGCTGCTTCTCGTGGCTGGAGCTACTCACGTCGTACACCACCTGGCCGTTCTCCAGTCGCTTCTTGGACTCGTAGCTGCTGGTCTCGATGTTCGAGTAGCGCTTCGTCTGGCCCTCGCGCTGGCTGGTGGGGAACTCGATGTTGGAGAAGCGCTTGCGCTGCTCCTCGAAGATGTCCTGCGCCTTGTGCTGCGGGAACATCCTGGCCATCTCGCTCTCCATGCTGTCCAGCGTGGGGAACTTGCTGTCCAGCGTGGGGAACTTGCTGCCGGATGAGGCACTGCTCGAACTGGTCATGGTCTCTGTTGCCGTTTGGGTGATGGTGCTGCTGCTCTGGCGGTGCTCTGCCGACTGCCGCTGCTCAATGGGATCAGCTGCTCGCCTTGGTTTATTTTCAAGCGATGACGATTCGCCCGTCGTCGGCGCTGCGATCTTCTGTTTTGGCCCGCTTGCGTCATCTCTTTTAGCGTTTGGATGAGCACTGGCGTTCGCCTTGGCCGCCGTTTCGGCGCTCTTCACCGGCACCGGCGGCGGCGGCACCGGGGGCGGTGCGGCGTCCACATTCGAGGGCGACAGGCTCTTGCGCAACTCTCGCATCATGGCCGCCGTCTTGAGCATCTCGCTCTGCTGCCGCTCCTGCTGCTCCTGTTGCTCCTGCTGCTGCTGCAGCTGCTCCTGCTCCTGCACCTGCGCCTTGCTCAGCTCATGGTAGCCGCGTCGCTCCACGAACTTCTGGTGGGCGTCCAGCAGGTCATCCGGCTGTGTCTGGGCGTCGAGTAGCTCTCGCTGGCCGGGGGAGAGGCACACCAGCAGCTGGGGGTCCGACTGGGTGGGCAGGCCCAGCCAGGCTGAGGAGGAGGACTTGCCGGCCTCCGACTGGGACAGCTGCAGCTCCTTGATGTGCGGCAGCTGGGGCATGGGATAGGGCATCCTGCTGTGGTCCGACTGATCGGCTATGTTCTGGGCCACGGTGGCTAGCTCCTCCAGCACCTGCTCGCCATAGGGCATGGACGCCAGTTGCTCGGTGCACAGCAGACGCAGCTTCTTGATGGCGTCCGTGTCCGTGTCCTGACCTGCAACGGAAGGCTCTGAGGGCTCTGGCAGGGAGATAGGCGTGGTGGCAGGCGTGGTCGTGGCGGGCGCAGGCTTCTGCCGGAGGGGGGGAGTGGGTGGCTGGGTGCTGGGAAGCGGAGGACTGGCCAGATTGATGGCCGTGCACTGGCTGTGGGTGGTGCTGTCGGAGCAGTGCGAGTCATTGGACTCCTGCCGCAGCAGCTGCACCGGCAGCTGCAGGGGCGTGAGGCTGGCGGGGGCACTGGGTGGGTACTGTGCTGGGGTGCTATCTGGGGGGGGAACCGTGTATTGGTGTATGGCGGCGGGGGTGGGGGAACCGGCGGCGGGGACGGCGATCGCGGCGTTGGTTCACCTTGCTCCTGCTCGCGCCGCGTCATCTCGATCAACTCGCGCACTTTGTCCATGTTGCGAACGAACTCCTCGCGCGTGGCCGCCAGCGCAGACGCTGCCCCGAAACTGGCCGACGATCCGCCAGATACATTTGTATCTGAATCTCTTGCCAACGGATGCTCTCTCTCCGCTGGCACTGGCGCGGCCGTGGGCGTGGGCGTCGCGGCGAGCGTGTTAACAGGTGTGCTCTCGCGGCTCTCCGTCGCCTCTCGCTCGGTTTCCGTTTCCGTCTCCGCCTCGGTTTCCGCTTCCGTCTCGCTCCTGTCCGCCGTCGTGGTGCTGGTGCTGCTCATCTCGTCATCCGGCCGATGGATCAGCCGGCTGGCATCCGTGTCCAGATCGACCAGAGCCCGCTCAGCCAGGGCGGCCGCCTGCTCCAGCTCGAGCTCCATCAGGTCGGAGACGCTGCTCGAGGCCGAGGAGCTGAGGTACACCAGCTCGGCGTCCTCGGACTGCGGGGACAAGGTGCTCTGGAGGCGGGAGCAGCTCTCCAGGTCGCTGGGCTCTTCCAGGAACTTGGTCTCTAGCTTGAGGGGCATTGGGGCCTCCTCCCGCCGCTTGTGCCGCCGGCTAAAGTCCAACTGGCTCTTGGGAAAGGTCTCGTTGAGCTTGGGCGTGCGATTCCCCGCCTGATCGCTTCCGCCGGAGGAGGAGGCGGCCGAGGCAGCGGAATTCCTGAACTGCGTCTCGCCATTCTCCTCCAGGATGCTGTCCAGGTAGCGCGGGTTCAGCAGCTGCGGCAGGAAGTGCGACTCCAGGGCGTTCCTCTTCTGGGCGCGCTTCTGGCGCAGCTGCTCCTGCTGCTCCACTCGGCTGCTGGACGGCAGCTGCGGATCCGACGGAGATCGCTCCGGCCCCAAGACCCCACCTCCGGCTGTTGAGCCCTCCGACTCCGAGTCCACTTCGCAGACGAGCGGCGACTGCAGCGAGTTGAACTCACCGGAACTGCAATCGCTGGTCAGCTCCAGCTCCTGGATCTGGACATCTCGGGCGAACCGCGAGAACTGTCCTCCGCTGGACACGTTCTTGGGTGACTCTACCAGGTAGCGGGGCGGAGGCGAAAGGGTGCCCAGCAGGGAGCCAGGAGTGCTGCTGATCTCCTCGATGGTGGGCTTGCCCTTGCGGTTACGCTCTTCCTCGTCGGTCTCGAGGCGAATCTGGTGGATGATAACCTTGGAGGTGTGCTGGGGCTTTTGGGGAGGAGGAGCAAGGTCAGGTTGAGGGATAATCCTTTGCTGATTCTCTTGAAACTGGACTTGTTTCTGGATTTTTTCTATGACTTTCGGAGGAGCTGCAACTTGAAGCTTCTCTGATGTTTCCACTGGAGACTTTGATTCCTCTGTTTCTTGTTGTGCTTCTGTCTCTTCCTTCAGATTTTGTGGATGATCCTTAAGATTTTGTGCTTTGTCCTGTGATTCCTGCTGCTCTTGTGCTTCAAGTTTCACTTGTGCGTCTTCTTGAGTCTCTTTTTCTTCGAGTTTTTGGTGATCCTCGACCAGAGCCACATGCTGCTTGTGTGCATTTTCCACAAATTCCATGGCCTTTTGAAGTTGCAGGACATACTGCTCGGGTTCCTTTGGTGTCTGTGGCTGTTGGACATGCTCCTTGGGGGGTTCCGCCTTCGGAGATTCGCCTCTTTCAACAGGTTCTTCAGGTTTCTGACTAGGGATAATCTCTACAGGTTCCTGGGCTTGCTCAGTTACTGACTCTTCTCGTGGCTGTTCCTTGACCTCCACTTTCGTCTCCTTCAAGACTCCAACCTCTTGTTGAATCTCTTCTTTGCCATCTGCCTTATCCTCCTCCCTCACTATCCGGTGCACTATGACCTTGGCCTGGCGCGGACTGCCGGGTGGCCTTCGGATAATCGTGGGCCCCGGTCGCACCTGCTCTTCGGCCTTTCCATCATTCGCCTTCTTGGCGAACTTCTCCTTCTGATGCTTCGAGTTCTTGGCACCCATTTCCACGGCTAGATCTTCCTCTTCTTGGATGAGTGTGGCTGGTTCCACCGAATTTTCCTCGCTTTCCGCGCTCTGCCCGTTTCCCTTGTTGTCGTTCGTCACATCTTCACCGATGCTGCTATTATTATGACTTTCTGCTGGCCCATTTGAAACGGTGCCAGAATTTCCATTATCGTTATCTGCCGAGGACGAAACTATCTCTGCTATCTCTGGGCGAGAGTCCTGCTGCTGCTGCTCCTCCTCCTCCCCCGCTACCGGCCGATCCTGGCTGGGACTCTGAGCCTGAGTTTGATTTTGATTTTGGTTTCGATTGCGTTTGTTGCGATTTCGATTGCGATTGCGATTGCGGTTATTGGGCATCGTCTACGTCGACTCGGTTAAGGACAATGCAGTTGCAGTGGACGATTTGAGAAGACTTGTGAAGATTGGTGAAGATTCGTGTAGATTTGTGTAGCTTTGTGTGCGTGTCTCGTGTCTTTTAGTCGGGTTGAATCTGTGTGGAACCAAGATGTGTTTCGTTTTTCGTTTGTCGTTTATTGGCAGTGCCCTCTGTGTGTGTCACTCGTCGCCAGAAACTCAAGCAGAACTGAACGGAGAACCGCGAGTCGAGGAGAACCGCCGGCATTCAGCCCGCGACGACGACGACGACAACAGCCGGCAAAAACCGCAGAGAAAAAAATACAAATAAATAAAAAAAGAAACTGAAAGAGCACTGCGAGCGGAAAATCATATTATACGTGTGGATACATCTCCGCCCACCGCCCGTCGCCTGGCACGCGCCCGAAATCGTTGTGTTTTCGGTGGCTTCTTTTCGCGCCTTTGTCTCGGTTTGTCTTTGAATTGTTTTGGGCCAAATTAAATTGCGTTTCCCCGAAGGAAAACCACAAACCGAATAACTGAACTTTCGCTCTCGACGGCAAACACTGAAAATCGGATCGCGTTTCCCGCTCCTCGTGGCGCTGGCGACCGACGGACAAGGAATGGGCCATGGGCCTCCGCGATCTCAGCCGGGAGCCAGCTCCCCAATCGCCCACACTCGTTCGCACACCCATACACTCGACACCCATTCAGATGCACAGAGGCGCGTATTTGAAAATATACACACAAAAAACAAATCGGGAATTCATAATGATGCTCATTTTCAAAATACAGAGAGAGAAAATCAGAGACTGAGAGAGGGTGCAAAATGGAAAGCAGGGTATTCCCAAGAGTTGGACATTCCCGAAAGCAACAGCCAGACAACTTCTAGGTCAATGCAATTTCCAAACAAACCCATAAAATCAAATGAAAAGCAACGAAAGGAAAATGAAAATGAAAATGAAAATGCTAGCTTCGAAAACATATATATTTTGGCGCATCCATAAATATTAGAGAATGTTTTTGGAACACGTTCATAATTTGTTTGTGGAATTTAAGCCAAAGCATGAATATATGCTCGTTTAAATGCCCCAAAATATCATTTGAAAAATGTCACAAAGACATTTCTGAGTTGGAAAAGGCTAGTGTTTCAGTTGATAAATGTCCCGAGTGAGATATGTAAGGCATTTAGGAGGAAATAAATTAATTAGAGATCACAATGTGATCTCACATCTGTATAATTTGATTCCAACTAGATTTACTCTGTGCAATATGCCCAAATAGATGTGATGCAGGGCATCGGGGAAGAGAACTCAATACGGAAATAGTTTGCCACAGTTCGCGTCGGCTGTGAGTGTGTGTATCTGATGAGTCTGTGCTGTGTATCTATATACAACTTATGGCATTTTCAAGATATTTTTCGTGCGTAATTTCTTTTGATTTTTGTGGTCACAAGTCTCAGCCAGCGCGCTCCGTACTCTTGAATAATTGAAGCAGCAAAAAACACATATCCCAGAATACATATAGAGAGCGTATGCATCATCCCAGTGGGCCATGCGGTTAGTAGTATGCCGCTTTTATTTTTAAAGGTACTTAATGGCTTTCAATTTCCCTTGTCTGGCCAGCAGCCTCGTCAGGCCCATCCTCCATTAAGAAGCACAGTGATTCCCGAGGGTCTGTGCCTGAGGTGCCAGAGCGGAACTGGGTTACTCTGCCCGGGGATTATGCAATCGCCGGTTTCTGCACAGTGTGGCAGATTGCACAGACTGCCCCGGGGGATCCCAATTAGGAGGACCGACCACTAGAGCGGTCACTTCCCCTTTGAGCACAACGGAACCCACACACAATTGGTCTCGGCTTCCGTTCCGATCGTTTGCTGACGTATGTAGGTACCAATGAGTATCTGTAGCTGCTATGTGTGGAACTAGTGTAGTTGCTTCTATTTCTCGGAGCTTCTTGCTCCATAATATCAACAAACAGAAATCGATTTCTTCGCCTTATTTGCTGTGGAACGACGCGCACATTTCAGTTATCTTTTCTGGGCTATCGCTGATACATTTTGCATTTCTGATAAAGAAAAGTGGGGCGTTTTGCGAAAAAAAAACGAGAGTGGAGTAGGGAGAGTGCAGTGGCGGTTCTTGGGAAATTTAAAATGCCAAAGAATGTACGTTTCAAACTGAAAAGTGATCAAAAGAAGTCTTTCATAGAGCTGTCGGAGTTTTCCTTTTAAATTCTTAGAATTGTTCTTAATAAGAAATATCTTAGGAATTAGAATTGGAATTTACTTGTTAAATATATTAAAAATGTTTTCTAATTTATTTAATAGTTATCTTATCAAAATGAGAGGTTTTAAAAAGGTTTTAAATCCGATTTGAGCAAATTAATAAAAACAAAATTCACATTTTAAATCGGTTTTTCAAATTCTAAGATTATATTGCGCAAAAACCAATCTAAAAACATATAAACAACATTTTGTTTACTTATATCTAGCCAGATTAAACAAAATATACACTCTTCTTCCGGTTTGTAGCTTGTAGAAATAAATATTTAGAAGTCTCGAAGAGACTGTATTTAAGTTAAAAGAGATTTTTAAGTGTTTGCAATTCTTTATACCCCTTAAAATTGTATTATGTTTATATAATAACTGCAAAACTAGTTCTAAAATCTCGAATTGAATTAATAATAATAAATCTTGAACTGAACTCTATTCGTTATATTTCACATATATATATTTAAATATAATTAATTGAGTTCAACTGTAGTTTAATTGTTTAAAAACGCCTTGATCACTAATTTATTGATGAAAACTTGAAGAGACTGTGATTAATGATTTTCAAATTTAGTTTATTAAAGACTTTCTGCTTCAATTAATTCAAGATTTTCTGCTTTAATTAATTAATTTCACATTTCTCTTTCAGTTGCCTTGGCTGGCCTCTCGAACTTTTCCTTTCACCTCTCTCAAAATCACTTTCAGAATCCGCTGAACAGGTCACCACCGGCAATTTTCTTTCCCAATTCCCCTGAACAATGTTGGCTTTTGGCCACACACTCTTGCCATTCACTCAGCATTCACTATTTGTCACTTGGACTTAAGTTTTCAGGGTATTCCGAGTATGTTTGTTCTCTCTACGAGCGAGAGAGTGAGATACAAAGATACAGATATATGTATAAATACGCTTAACACATGTGCTCTCCGCCTGCTTGTTGTTGTTATTGTTATGGCTGCTAATTAGCATAGATTTTTGAGAGTCTTGTTTACGCTTTGCCTTTTTCCTTTCCTTGTATTTATTCCGAGCGTTTTGTTCTCCCATAACGAGCTGGGCACATGTCTGTCTTCCTCTCTCTGCCCACTTATTGTTTGTTTGCCTTTTACACACCACACACACAACACACACACACGCAGAGTTAACACAAACAATGCGCTTAGTAAATTAATTTATGAAGCCACCCACCAGAGGCAGCAACAACAAGTACATCGAACCCTCTCAACTGACGTCACGTTCTTACAATTTAATTCCCAATTAATCGCAAATCGTCGGCATCGGCGAAACCGTTGCATCAAAGGCCGCGAACGTGAGCCAACTGAATTAAAAGTGCAGTTGCCGCCGAAGAGCCCGCCGCCGCCAGAGGCCCACTGTCTGTCGCACAGTGGGGCACACGACGTATACGCCGCGTTGCCTGTCTTATCTGCTGAATATTCTAAAAATCGAATAATGATCTCAGACTCGCATCCAAGTGGCAAAGTTTGCGCGTAATTGCCAACGTTTTCGTTAATAACAGTAGTCGTCGCCGCCGTCGTGGTAGTAAACAAACACATCAACTTTGGCCTATTGCGTCAGTTTTTCGCCGGTTTTCCTCGACGTTTTCCCGCTGCTTTTCCCGAAGCTAACACACACACACACAGAGGGAGTTGGGGGCCAAGAACGAAAAAAGAAAAACGAAACACACAGACACAAACACTTGGCGCTACTATTTATATATTCGGCGAAATCAATCGGCGACTCGGAAACCACAACTGGGGGGAATATCACTACGGCTCCGAAACCGGCTCTCGTGTAGTGCAGTGTAATTTCCAATGGCTACAGGCACACCATATAGCTCTCGCTCGATCGGCACACAACGTCAAAGTCGAAGTTCTAATGTCAAACTGAAGTGAAGCTTTCGAAGCTTCCGCAAACACCTGGAAATACGACAAAAAACGCTTTGCAGATAAGTTTCTGCCGAAGAGTTTAACCCTTTATGTCGGTGGGGTCGGGTTTTTATTTTGCTTATAAATTTATTAAGTGGAAAAAAGTTAGATTATTCCATTCTTAATTAAGTTGTCCTTTAAAATGTATTGCAAAAATAGGAAAACATTGATTGTTCCAAGGCTTTAGGCTTTAATAGAATTTGTTATTTATATGGGGTTGGTAACATTTTATTTCGTTTATAAATTTGGTCACATTTAATTTATTTAATATATTTATTGCTTGAAGAAAAGTAATTTTTAATTTAATGTACCTCAATTTGGGTTTTAAAACATTTTGGATAAATGTAAAACTGGGCTTCAATTAAATTTGTTACTAATATTTATGTTGTTGTGGTTACTTTTTATTTAGTTTAGAATTAAATTGTTTAAGAGAATTACGTTTTCAAGTAATTTACTTTAATTTGGTCTTTAAAATATATTTAATAAAAGTAAAAACATACAAATTAACAAGACATTAGGCTTTAATTGAAATTATTACCTAATTAATAGCAGGCAGATTTGATTAAATATAAAATATTGTAAAGCTCTGATTTAATAACTATGTAAACTTCTGAAGTTTAGTGCCCAGATAAAGGCTTAATTAATATAAAATAAATTTTTGGAGTCTGTTAAATAAATATTTAATTTTATTTAATAGTCGAAATATAAATAAACTTTTAGAGCCTGTTTAATTAATATTTCATTTTATTTAAAAGCAAATAAATTTAAATTACCAAACAAATAAAATAATAAATGATATTCCAATTTCAGAGACTTCCATTTATTGAATTTTTAATCTCTCTAAGCTCCCCTAATTTTTGCACCCAAAGGGTTAAGCTAACCTTAACTGATTGCCTTCCGTCCCGCTCCGTTCCTCAAGCCGTCCCTGTCGCTCGCTGGAATCGATTCTAAATCGCTTGCCGCCGACAGCTGCTGATTTGCTGGGCGCTTGGTAGCGGGCATTAGAAATGTTTTGGCACAGGGCCAACCCCTGGACAGCTGGAAGCAGCTTTCGATTTCTGGAATAAACACACTGGCGAGGGGCCCCGGCGGGGGAGTCCGACTTTCGAGGCAATTAGGAGCGCAATTCTGGTTTGCCTGTGTGGTTGCCATGAAATCATAAGCGAAAAAATATAAACTCACTTCAGCTTGATTAGGTGGGAAAGTTGGGGTCGGACTTGTTTTTGCCACAGGTATGCCACTTTCGAGGGAATGCAAATTGGTAACAACACAAGTCAGTGTTTTGATTTGGGTGCTAAAAAGTTAAGCAGTATTTTACATTCAGGAATTTTAATGCAACTAAAGTGATGAAAGTGGGAAATTTTCTAGGGATTTCTTTGAGGTTTTCCAACTGTTTATATAGATTTTGTGAGATGGGAATTCTATTAAATAAAGAAATCTAAAAATTCAAAGTGATGTAAACAAAATATTAAATAGTTCTTCAGTATTTCAACCTTAGTTTTCCCTTCTTAGTCATATTTCCCCATGTTCTATTAACCTTCAAAGACACTTAAACAAACTATATTGTTTTTTCAGTATATCAACCTCAGGTTTTCCTTCTTTTTCCACTTTTTTTTAACCTTTAAAGTCATGTAAAAAATATGTTAATATTTTGTCAGTATTTCAACCTTTGTTTACCTTCTTAGTCCTATTTTCAACATCTTTTATTAACCTTCAAAGTCACTTAAACAAAATATAAGTATTTCTTTAGTATCTCAAACTTAGGTTTTTCTTCTTAAACATATTTTCTACACTTTATGAACCTTTAAAGTCGTCTAAAAACTGTATTTCAATTTTAGTTTTTCCTTCTTAGACACATTTTCCACCATTTCCATTAACCTTTGGTACTTCTCCTCCTCTCCAAGTTTCACTGTTCCGTAATCTCCGAATTCACAACGTTTTATCATGATGTTTACTTATCGTGCAACATAGGCGGACACAAATCAAAGAGCGATAAGAACACAAATTTTGCACAGCAAACTCAAAAATGTTTATCAATATATATTCAAGCATTTCCCCGCTGATTTATTTGCGATCTTGAACCGAAAAGCACAGTTATATAAGCCAGAAGGCAGGCAAACCAGCCCCGAACATCTGAAGTCATTTCTTTAGCAAAATAACAAAATCACGCTAATTGCATTGTCAAAAATTCGCAGTTTTGGTTTCTATATTTCGCCTGTTTGTATTTCAGCTGCTGAATCACAATTCAATACTGAAATTCTGTGTTTTTTTTTATTGCCAAAACGCCAGCCGTGTGTCAGCTGAGCGGCGGCAAAACGACTTTATAGATAGTCCCCGAAACAGGCGTACGGAATTATCATAATGAAATAATGGCCAAGCGGCACAATGGTCAGCGGTTTTTGGAAAGGTTCGGTCCGGGCCGAACTGCGGGGGCGCTGCCAGAAAAGTAAACCTGGTCGACGATGCCATTAGCAGCTCCGATTAAGTCGAGCTTTTCGAGGTAAATAAATATTGGACTAAATTACCCAAAAATGGTTTATGGAGAGGCGTCTCTCAGTAGCTTTATGGCTTCTTAGATACATAGACTTTATATGGTGTTTTTATTGTTCTTTTAGTTTGTCACATATTTGATCGCCGAACAAATGGTATTTGTTAACAAATAAATTATAATACCAAATGGTAAACAAAGTATTGGAAATAAAGCGTGTACTGAGACAGGTTTATGTTATATTTTTTTTAGCAAAAGAAGCTAATATTTGGTGTAATACAGAAATATTCCTAGTCATGTGTGTGATTTTATATATTTTTTTTTAATTTTTCTATTAAAACCTTTTTAAATTTGTATTCGCTGAAGTTGAAGATGGTACAGAGATGGGGCTTGTTTATATTTTTATTCTTTTCTCAGGAGAAGTTAGTATTTGAAATTTTACAGAAGTACTCCCAGTCATTTTAAAAAATTTAGTAAAAATAATGTATCTTATTTATATTTCTTGCTTTATTGGCTTAATTTAAAACAACTACTAAAATAGATTGTCCTTATACTGATATTATTATTATTACTACAGAGAAAATAATTAAATAATCTTCGATTAAATTATTTACTCAGCAATAGAAAATGCAAATGACTACAAATAGTTGCTCTATTCATAGTATTCATAGAATAAAGTGTGATTAATTAATGTACATAATATATATATTTTGTAGAGAAATAGTTTACCAAAAGATATATATAAAGATATAACTGATTTAGTTTATTTTATTGTTTATTGCTTCTTTGGCTTAAGTTGAATTTCATTCAGATAGCCAAATGATGAATTTGTATCAAAACAAATAAACAAACTCCCGAAAGTATACAACTTGAGTGTTCTTTTACAAAAAGAGCCCTTAGCCAAGAATATAGAAGCAATATATATAACTTTGTATCCCTCAATAACCCATTTTAATTACAAATATTTTTTAGCCACCTTAAACAATACAAAAAACTCAGCTCGTATTCACAACGAAAGACCTTTCTAACCGCCACAATCGATCGCAATCACTCATTTATGCTTCATGCCTAATTAATGTGACAAAAGGCCATTAAAAGTGATACCCGACAAACAAATTGAGTAGCCGCCGGGGTGGCTATCCCCTCCCGTATTACCCAAAGGTAACCAGAAACCGCAATAATGCCAACCCCAAAATCCATAACTCTGAGTTGGCTTGAAGGGTGTCCCCCTTCGATGATTGAGGAGTGTTGCTCCCGAGCCAATGACCGCATGTATTGAGTCACTGACAACCGATGACTATAATTTCTTTAAATTCTGTAAAACCAACGCTATATAGAAAAATTATATATGTAGGTACCCGTCTTGGGACAAAGAACAGCTGGTGCTTAAAAATTTAGAGGGCACTGTTAACTGGGTCGCCTTTCCTTTATAATCGATTGAAGTAAACAAAGAGCTTGTCACTTTGAAGAACTTCTTATTGTCCGTTGTACATATCGATTCGAGATTAAATATACACGAGGGAAAGTAGTGAAGGAGGTATTTTAAGTGTTCAATGAATGAGTAAATTATAAAGGGTTTTTAAGCTAAGGGTATTTGGATTAAAAGAAGGGTCTGTTGTAAGAGTTTAACACTTGAAATGTTATTGAAAACATTTACCAGAAATTTTATCTTAATCTTGAAAAGGAATTTTCCCTAAAGGTAAGAGTTAAGTTTCAAGAAAAGGTTATATTATTATTTTGGCGAAATAAGTTACCTTTTGAAGAAATCGAATAAAAATTTAACTTGTTGATTATAAAAAAAACATTTACCACAAATTTATTTGGTTAATTGTTAACTTTAACAACGTTAACGTTTACTCTAAAAGTATAAAAAACAGAGAACGATATTTTCAACTTATTAAAAGGCCTATCTTTGTATTAAATACGTGCTTTTTACTATTTTCTAAACTATTTAAACTATTTTAAAGATTTTTATCTAATAAAAATATATTCTTGACCATAATTAACGCCAATATATGAATTTCAGCTGTGTAATTTCGATCATGTGTCAAAGTAATAATTGTTTTTGGCAAACTATTCTAAATAAATTCGAATTAAATGGTCTCACAGACATGTAAGAGCACTCGCAGCCTGTCTCCATGGATTTTATGAATAATTTTAGTATTTCCCGAGCGTCGCAATCAGACTCCTACCCTCTCCATCTATTTTAGTGTCTTTTTTATCGCTTTTTGCAATTGACAATAACCCTGTTTGCCAGCCAAAAACACAAAACTCACACACTGGCAAGGCACACATAAAAATAAAAACAAAACTTTTGAATTTCGCCCAGCTGAGGCTTATCAAAAATTATTTGTGTGTCGCCGTGGTGGAACGGTAAACAAAAGCAGAATAAATAATAGTACATAGACAGGGTTTGCTATTTGCCAGCGCTTTCTTTCGGTTCAGCGATAGAAGACCGCCGAATATGTGGAAAAAATAGAAAATTATAATTAATCATGAACGAGCTGGGAGTGCCGGTGGCCAATTGAATTATGAATTCAAAGCGGCGACCCGCTGGGGCGAAATTAATTTCTATAAAATATATAATATCACAATTAAATCAAACTGAAAATCCGGGACATATTCCGGCTTCATTTGCATGCACAACAAACACACACACACACACGTAAGCTGCTATATAACATTAACATCCGGTCATTAGCGACTTAATTGAACTATGACCAACAGAGGAAAAAGGGTTGCACTGTATAATTTAAAACGAATTAAAATCACATATGCACAGCGCGATCTATGTATAGGGTATATTGTCAGCTATATATCTGTCCCATACATAGAGATATAGTATTATTATCAAACCAAATTCGGTCTGCATTTGCCTATCGGCTGAATTTCAAATTGGAAACCGATAATCAAAGGCCAAAGCTTTTGATTTAAATACGTAATGAAGCCGCGGCCAGTCTCTGTCTGGCAGTAATTCTGGGCCGACACCCGCTTAGCCCACTGACACATAAAAAGGGCGCCAAACTCAACCTCTGAACGCGGCAATAAAAAAAGGCAGGGGTAAGGTAGTAGCTTCTGGTAACTCACTTTGCTGGCCAAATTGCAGTTTTATTAGTGTTATTATTGTTGCTGCTGCTAATACATTTCACGCGCCCGTGAAAATAAACCTTTCACGGTTTATCTTCTAGCCACTGAACTTGAGCGATCGCCCGGGAACAAAACTCGAAAAAAACTCGCGCAGAACCAACTCTCGCACATATAGATTTTCGCTCGCGACAACTTGACTTGGCAAAACTTCTGTAGTAACTAAATCGCTCGGGGAACACGGACGGTATCGTATAACACAAACAAACCCACGAATGCCAGAGCCAAAGGCAACGGCAAAAGCAAAAGCAACTAAAAACCGAAAGCAAAAGCAAAGCACGCCAGCAGCAGAGCAGAGCCGCGCAGCAGCAGCAGCAGCAGCAAAAGCAGAAGAGCAGAGAGCAAGAGTCGCCGTCGCCTGTTGATTAGTGACTTGTTGCTGCCTGTGCTGTCGCCAATAGCAGCGCTGCCTTGGGCTCTGCCAGCGCCTGCTGCGGCGTCGGCTTCAGCGCCGAGTGGTGGGTGAGGACTGCGGACTGGGGACGGCTCTCCGCCATTCATTGTAGTTGTAGCCGGCTTAGAGCCGTGACTTGTTGATGTTTTGCCATTGCAATACCCTGCAATCGAAGAGTGTACTAGGGCATGCTCTCTGCAGGGTAAGTATATTTAGAGGGGCTTTAAACAAAGGGATTCATTGATAAAAAATTGATTCAGGATGAGAGTATAAAATGTAATAAATAGCAATATAATAACATGAACTCTTAAAGCATGTTAAATGTTTCTTGATAAAAATAAGTGTACTAAAAAATGTATTCCAATACTTCAGAAAAATATACTATACATAAAATATATTATTACATTTAAAAATATTCCAGATAAAAACCATTTGTAAAATAGATTATCATTATCAAAACGACAAATAAACAATTAAAAAAAATATAAGCATTAAATTAGCGACTAACTTAGTATTTCAAAATTGTCCAGCTAAATATATTATACGTATTATTACATTTTAAAATGCTCCAGATGAGAAAATCTTCTGAGACAGATTTATATTCTCTAAATGGCAAATCATAGGTAATAAAATAAAATAAAAATTAAAAAATGTGCACTAAATTATAAGGTTATCTTAGAATTTTTTTTTTTTAAATGTCCTAATCTTTTGCTTGCTTACTAATCTTTTTGATTCTGATTTGTAAACCATATTATTCACATAAATAATCCTAAATATTTCAGAAAATTGTTTAGCAGCTTAAGACAATCTTGCATCTTTGAATCATAGTCTTTATAGTACTAGTACTTATATTCTTCGAACAGTAAATTATAAATCCCTTGCTTAAAAAATTTTACAAACTGCATTCTCGCTTGATCCCTATTTGATCATGATTTATAAAATAAATAATAATAATATATTAAATAATTAAAAGAATGAATATTCATTTATACAGGGTACAATTCGAGTCTATACCCCCTCTAAGCCCTTCTGTGTTTGTCGTCGCTTGCTCCCTCCTGATTTGCGTTCTGCGTTCGGCGAGCACGAACCACAGATCCGATATTTTTCAAATTTGTATGCATAAATTCACACACAAATGCACAGCGAGGGTCGGCGGGGGTCAGTGTGTTGTGTTGTGCGAGTGCAGAGAGAGAGAGAGAGAGGTGGGGGTGTTCTGGCTAAATGGGTGGCAGGGGCTGTGCAGGAAAAGGGGGCGAAGGCAAGGCTTGGCCAGCAAACAGAACAAAAGAATCCAATCATTGTCAGTGCATTGTGCCGCAGCATGTGCGCATCTGGTTTAGGGCAGAAGCTGGATCCGGGACTGCAGCTGGAATGGAAACTGGGACTCCAATGGGACTCACACGCACACACATGGTCATTGGGTTAGAAGCAGGGTCGGCAGGGGGGGGACTGGGGTGAGTCGACATGGACAGACATATGTCTGGAGTGGAGACAGTCGATGAATGACGATGACGACATTGCGGGTGGCACAGTGCACATGGCCAGGGGGCGATCGAGTAGTTTGCAACAGCGGGGAATTATTAAGACTAATTGGGGCAATTTAAATTGGATTTAATAGAAGAGAGCTTATCTATATAAAAAAACCAGTATAACTGCGGCTTATTAAGACTTGAAAGGTAAAAGTCACACGTCAATCTTGTAACAAACGTCAGACCATCTTATACTTAAGTTGATTTCAATTGGAAATAGTTTTAAATTCCTTTTAAAATATGCCTAGAAGTATGCTATGGTATTTTTGAGGTATAGGGGTCCTGAAATTCATTTAGAACATGCTTAAAAGTATTCTATGATATTGTTAAGGTACCGAATTTAGTTGAAATATGGTGTTCCCTTTACAATGCATCTCATTAAGCATAGCAAGGATGAAACCCCTAGTGCTTTTTGTAGCTCTCCCTATAATATATGGAATCAATAGACCTTTAAAATCCTTTTAAAAACACGCCCAAAAGTATGCAATAAAATATATTTGGCTCAAAAATTACTCCAAATTTATTTTATAATATATTTTGAAATATTTTAAATGCAAAGTTTTCGAATATTTTAAATGATCCTAAGCTAATTAACAACTCCTGAAGCGAAACTCGCATTTATGGTGATTTCCTTTATTGTTTTTTGTGTTTGTTTGCCGGCTTAGGCGGTGACCACTCGTTGCGCACCCTCACACCCTCCTGCTAAGCCCGGGCTCCTCCCCTCAGCCCCAAAATTCCCACTCCCCCTACCCTCTGCCTGTCACACTCCGTCGTAAACGTACGAGTATAATGCCAGCCAGCAGCGTCATTGTCATCGGCGTAGCGTCAAGCTCGAACAGCCAGACAGAGGCGTTGTCACGGGGGGTTGAGATATGCCGGAGGGGAGGAGAGGGAACCGAGAGGGAGCGGGAAGGAGCGGCCCTCGGAAAGGGGTTTTGCTAGTTATTATATTTCCAATACCATTTGCGAGGGAGTTAGCCGGCTCAGTCCTATCTCCAATAAACATTTTATGGTTTTTTCTGCCGTTTATGCCGGGGCATGATTCACAAACAACGGCGAGTTAAATGCGGTTTTTCACTTTGGATAATGTAATTAGTGAGGGAAATTTCATGACCAAGTGATGTATTGGTAAATAAAACAGTTGTTTGTTGTCCTTGTGTGTATTGACTTTCCCTAATGAGATGCCACAGGAAGAGTTTAAAATGGGTAAACAAATTGTAGAAACAAACTGGAATGTTCTTGAAAACCCTATAAATTTATACTTCTACTTTATGCTTCTTTACTTTAGTTTTATATTTAATACATTTTCAAGAATTAAAGTAATGCTTAGTCCCCAGAGTGAGCGTTTACATTAAAAGGACTTCATTACTCTCAGTGGCACTCTATACCCCTATAGGCCAGTTAATCCTTAAGTTTTGGTTTATGAAAGAGGATAATAAGCCGGGAAATAAAACAAATCATAGTAAACAATGTAGTATTTCAATGCTGAGCTTGAGCAAGGATTAATATTTCAGAAAATTAAAAACATAAATATATAAAATCATACTTTGAACTCGAAACCTATTTCAAGGCTGATTTCCACATATAAAACATAATCTCTTGGGAATTTCAGATACATAAATAACGGATTTCATATGCTTGACCTTCTTTTTACATATGAAAAATCAGGGGAGGAAATGTGGCCCTATCAGCCAAACCACTTTAACAATTATTCGATTAACCACTCAAAACTGTTAGTAAAACGAAGCAACATGCGGTTAAAAATACACCTCCTGTTGGACAAAGGTCCTGCTCCTCGCCAAGCTCACCTGTTGTTCCGTTTTCCAGCACCTGACGGGTTTCATAAGGTGTTCCACACTTCCGGCAAGTCTCCGCCGCCACCGCACTGAAAGTGAAAAGGGGGAGTTCACACCTCGGGGAGTTAAGAACCCTTAGGACTTCCGCTCACCTGCTCAAGGCCAAAATCAAAGGACCCCGCTCCCGCTGTGCCTGGAGCACGCGGAGCAGCTGGGCATCGGTCAGCGGGACATCCTTCAGGCGCAGCGAGGACTAAGGGGACAGAGGCGAGACCAAATGAAAACACTTTGGGCTACATCACAAATCACTTAAAGCACGATTTATTACGGCATAACACTTAGGGAGAACAGCTTGGGGACTTAGGCTAATTTGTCGTACACTCTTGGCCACTCTGGGAGCCGGAGCCGGAGTCGGAGCCGGAATCGGAATCGGAGGATTGGATGTCGCGGACTCCCTGCCCTTGCGCAGCGAGCAGAACTTCAGCATGTCGACGGGCTGAGGCCACGCTCAGAACTGAGCCGCGAGATCTCTGGTCTTTGTAGTTTTTTAGGGGGCGTCTGTCGGAGATCGGGGCCGCCGATACGGGCTACGCCATCTCGCAGATGCCCCTGCGGTCCATGAAGACCTCCAGGCACGTGGTGTCCACGCGGTCGAAGAGCAGCGACCCGAATCTCCGCGCGGTGTAGTCCACGATGAGCACCATCTTGCAGTTGATGCACTTGTCGCGGTAATGGAACAGCAGGCCCACCGTCGGGTGCACGATGTGGTCGGTGTAGCCCGGCGCCGAGCGGTACACCTGATGGTTGCCCATCTCCACAATGCCCCGGGCATTGACCACCACCTTGCTCCGCACGTGGGCGGGCAGGACTTCTAAGGTCCGCTTCACCTTCGACTGGGTGTAGAGCAGCCGGTTGAGGACGTGGGCGGGTGCATTGAAGGTGTCGTTGCTATCCCTTCGGTGGAAGAAGACATTGCGGAAGACAAAGCCCGCGGTTCGGCCCTCGTCGCACTGACGCAGGTAATCCGCCAGGGAGTTGTGCTTCAGCGGCATCACCACCTCGTCCAGGTCCACCACGGCGGCATACCTGAAGTTGTCCACCACATTGGCCCGGTAGACGCAGTCGTTGAACTGCGCGACGATTCCGGCGTAGTGGAGATCCTGCAGGTGCGAGCCCACATTCCACTCGAAGACATCGGCCAGCCCGATGCGCTGGTAGTGCTCCAGGACGCGACGCACATCCTCGGTGGCCTCCACGTAGTAGAAGTAGAAATGGCTGGCGCCCTGCAGGCGATACATCTCCACGAACTCCACCAGGCGGAGCACATTGGAGTAGTTCTCCTGCAGCGGACCCACGCACACGGAGATTGTGGGACGGGATCTGGCAAAGATGTTGGTCATGTTACGGGGATAGCTGGGGATTACGGTATTAGTTAAAGGTCTTGAGGGGGGTAAATGGCAAACACCCACCTGATCTGAACAAAGGTGGGACTCAGGTGACTCAGCCTGTTGGAGGCATAGGTCAGGGCCACCGCCTGGGGCAGGCGCAGGGGACTGCGTCGGGAGGCGTGCAGGGGACACATGATGCTCCAGGCAGCAAAGGTGTTGTTGTGCACATCATGCATGGCGCCCGCCTCCTCGGCCACTATCTCCTGGCTGGTGAAGTCCGCAAAGCGGACGATGCAGCTCACCCGGGAGTCGCGCAGGCGCTCGGGCAGGATGGCAAACAGGCGCAGGGACCCTATGGTCATTTGCTCCTCATCCAGGCGGACGCTGCCTGGAAAATACAGGGTAAGGTATAAGATATTGTGGGAATTCCCTAACCCCCAAGCTCTTCGCTTCCTCTCACCTATAATCTCCGTTCTGACATCAAAGTAGGCCGAGTATATCTCATGCCTGAGCGAGGCATTCCCTATCCTCCGCCAGGTATTGCTGTAGTCCCAGTGGGGATTTGGCTTCTCGAAGATCATCTGGTGCTGCGTCTTGGCCAGGTCCTCGCGCAGCCGCTCGTTCTGGAAGCAGAGTAACCAGCAGGATGAGTCACAGGATCAGGAAGCACATGTTAGGGGTCGCTCTCCCCCCCCCGAACTCACTAGGCTCGAGCGCATGGAGATGTAGACCAGGACGAGCATGGCGCTGGCCACCAGGGCGGACAGCGCAAAGTACACATACTGGAAGCGGTTCTCCTGGGCCGCCAGCATTTCGAGTGGGCTCCGCTCCTCAGGAATCGCCGACAGCAACTAAAACTGTTTATTTATTTCCCAGCGGTTATCGTTTCGCTGCGCGTACTGTGCGCTGTGTGTGTGTGTGTGTGTGTGGGCGTCGACGGCGACGCCAACGGCAACTGGACTGCGACGACGGCTACGACAATGTCTTGGGCTCGGACTCGGGTCTTGGCCGTCGAGCTCTCCAGCTCGTGGAGCTCCTGTTGCTTATTTGCTTAGCATTCTCGATGGCCGGCCATCGATTAGCGATAACGCTCTTGTGGTCGTTGCTAGTGGCGGCTCTGCCTCCCCGTCAGTGTCATCACCATGCCCTCCGTCCTCCGCATTCTAGTGGCCAAGTTCGCTTGGCGCCCCCACAAAACGCAAATAATTATGGTCTCACATACACGCGCTCGTGGGGCGTCGGTGGGATAGTAAAATCATATATGGCACTCTCACCCTCTCGCTGATAATGTAAACAAATTAAGGAGATGTCGGTCTCACCAGAGAAATAAGAGGAGATTTACGGCCTATAAAGTGTATAAATATATGTGGTACCTAGGTGAAAGTCATATATAAATCATGTCTTTGTTCAAAGTAATTGTAAGGTAAATGTGCTCTTTTCTTAATTGAGTAAATATATAAAAGAAGCATTTTAGTTTGATTTATAAATGTATCTAAGTCAAGTTCTAGCTAAAATTTTAAGATGAAACCCTTCATTTGTTTATATTTATTTAAACAACAAGTAGGCAGTACTAGAAAAAGAATAAAGATACTAATAAAAGGTACACAATCAGGAGTTTCCTTCTAAGGTCAGATAAATTGCTATAAAATTATTTCACAAAATCCAGAAGAGTTACTAAAGTGCCTTTAAAAATCCAGTGTGGCAAAAAAGGTAATACTTTGTTGGAATTTTTACTTTAAAAAAATTTCAACAACCCTTGATAAATATCTTTAAAGTTTATATTTAAACAGTTAAGTACTTTTAAGTTAAAAGTTTTAACTTTGAATCGTACTGTCTTATAAGTGGAAAACTTAAGGAAAACTTAAACTTGACTTTGTTGCAATTATAGAAGCCTTTCTAATATAAGTTGCAAAACATCCTAAAATATAATTATTTATATATTTAATATAAATAAATTAAGATTTTAGTTATTAAAATCCTCAGAAAAAATGTAATTTTTTACAAAAAACTTTAGTGCCTTGATCTGGTTACAATTGTAGTATCCTTTCTAGAAGCTTAAGATTCAAAAACCTCATAAAAATTTATTTTTTATACATTTAATATGTATATATATATATCAATTAAGTAATTTAAGCATTTAGTATCTATATATATTTATTTATTTGTTTAAATTACTAAATTAATATATATACATATATACATATATACATATATACAATGTACTAATTTAAACCCCCGACCATGCTGTTAAATTCACAACAAAAACGTAGTTCCTTCACAAAAAACTTTAGTATTTTGAAATTATCACAATTATTATATATTTTCTATTAACCAAAGTTCGCAATACCTCCTAAAAACATATTTTGAATATATTTAAATTATATTTTTCAACCATTTTACATCTCAAACTCTCCTCAACCAAGCCAAATTGAGCACACAAACTTTTAATTTCTTGAAGAAATACCACAAATTCGTCGCGTTTTTTCACGTGTATAATAAAGACTGAACTGAGGGGAGACCCGGCTCCCGCTTTCCCGCCCCACTCCCGCGGTATCCAGGACGCGTATGCAACAAGTTAATCAACGCACGCCTCGCATCAAACTGGCGCCTCTGTCCATGGACGCTGTCATCAAATGGCGGCAGCCCGGGGCAGCGCAGTGGCGGCGCCGCGGCAGCGCAGCAGCAGCGAGTCGAGGAGGGGCCTTGTAAGCGAGCCAACTCCATGCCCCACCGAGTGGGCGGCGGTGGGTGGGAGATGGCCGGAGATGGGTGCTCGTTGGGAGGGGACTTAATAAATTGTACGCTTGTCTCTCGACTGGAGTGTCCATGTCCACGGCTGTCGCCGCCGCCTCCGCCTCCGCCTCCGGCGCTGGGCGTGAGTCAGCGCCGCCGCCTTTGGCAGCTATTTTTAAGTAAATACGCCGGCCAACATCCTCCGCCACTTTTATTATCGAAAATGAAAATATATCAATTATACATAGAGCGGCACGCACACAGCCAGCCGGCCACTTCTTTTATTCGGACACATGTTTATGTATAATTGCCGCATTTAATACATTTGTCTCTGAGGTTGGCTCGGGCAATCGAAAGTGGCCGAAGGCAATGGCCACTTGATGCTTGAGTTCAAAAAATTATGGGACAGTGGAACGCAGTTCATCATAAAGTTTATATATAAGTAAATATTACTTAATGAATAATATTATTAACAAAAGTATGCAAATAAAATCTCTGAGACTTCAACTACTTGGTAATCAGAAAATACCCCTTCAAAAATATTATTTTAGTTTGCAAAAAAAATATAATATAAATTAATTAAAAACAATTTGAACCTCTTTATCGTGTTTTTAAATAATAAATATTAATTTTTTTTAATAAAACATTTTTTAGAGTTTTTAAACTTATATATCCAAATTATTTCCTGTCTCTCGAGGTTATTATAACACGTTTATGTAGTTTACTCCTTTGGCGGGCTTTATTTATACAGAAATATTTATTGTTGTATCTATTTGTGTAAATATTGTTGTATAGGATATTAAATATTCGATATAGAGTATTCATTCAAGTAAGAACTATAATATGACATATCGACAAGAATTTTGATCCAAATATTATATCGAATATATCAAAAACACTTTTTGAAAACTTTAAGGTATTCCATTTTAAATATCGGAAAACGTTAACATTAATATGTCAATCTCATCTCCCAACAAATGTTATATAAAAAAGTGTCTTCTTTTTGCATTTATATTAAATCGATACATCAAACCAAGAATTGTCTTATTGCCATGTTAAAGGTTAGGGTAAATTATAAATCTTCTATCTGCAAAATCAGAGCTGAACCTATTGTTTGTCTATGTACAAAGAACTCAAGTTAGCATTAGTACTCAAAATCCATAAGCAACTTTCTTTTAAAGAGTTCTAAATCTATTGTTCTCTTATAAATTTAGCCAAATAATATTAAACATCAATAAATTCAAATTCCCAGAAGAAAAGTAGATAACACCCTTTATACTTTATACTTTTTCTGATATCCAAACAGGCTTACTTGCAGACCAGAATATATCCTCAAAATTCTTAGCTTTAACAGAAAATCTTTACTGATTAAACAATTAATTGTAACAATTGAACAATATTATGGTTTGTTTAATACATATTCTTTCAACAATTTTCCATTTCTTGACAGTTCCTTCAAAGCCACTTCAATTACGTAATTAAAACGGCACACTATCCCCTGACACGCCATGAGAATTGCATGCCACACTGCATTTTCCTAATGAAACCCTAAGGATTAGCTAACACATAATCGATTCTGGAGTATATAGAAACATATACAACAAAAATAACTTTCATTCCACTGTCCGTAGTATTCACAACATTTTCGTTTTGAAAACAAACGAATTTGTCTAGATATTCCTTTCGTTTTGCGCCACTCAAAGCGGAATATTAATTATACAAACCATTAAATACTTTAAAGAGGTCCGGATGTTTTCTTGACAGAGCGTATTTGTTGCTAATAGAACGAGGCCAATTTGTCACACTCACTTGAAGGAATCTGTGGCCCACGAGCAGGAAAAGGTAGGCGAAGAGGACCAGGAATGCGACATGCGTCACCCTGGGCCGCAGCCAGTGGGAAAATTTTCGCATTTTCCCCCGAAAAACGGAACTAAACACGCCGAGCTGCCCTACCTCGGAGGTAAAACTAAACTGGAGTACAGTGCGCTTGCCTGCTGATGGACGACGCGGCTCCTTATCAGTTAGTCAGTTCATTGATAAGATGAGCCATCGCAACGATTGATACGCACCTCAGGTAGCTTGTTCACTCTCTCTGGGTTTTTTTGGAGAGTTACAGGTAAAAAAGGGAATAAAAACCAAGAGCAGACTGGCCTATATCACTCTCTTAGAAAAATAATACAGATAACAAGGTGTTTCGCAGTACACAAGCTGATTAAATGAAAGTTGATATGACCAACAAATGGGTGATCACGTTTGTCAGGTCTTTGAAATAATTAATAAATAATACTACCTTTCAGATAGTAAGAAACTAATTTAAAGACTGTTTATGAGCTCTTTAAAATATTTCAATCCTTAAAAGCAACTTTAGAACCTCCAAACTTCGTGTTTAACGATCCTTGCAGCTGCACCCCTGGCTCATCCTTGGCCCGCATTCTGCCAGTAGCCGAATTATGTTCAATTGATGATCCCACAAGAGTCCTAAATGAAATTAAATGCCACCAGCATAAAATCATGCTACCAGTAGCTGGCAAACTGGCACAGGAGCAGGCTCTAAGCCACCCCAAGAGTGAGCACCCCGCCCCTATAAAGGTACTTTGCTGTCAGTTCTTTTTTGAGAAAGAACACCTTTCGGGGGAGATTTTCGCCAAAAGAACTTCTAGGAAAAACCCCCTAAGAGCGTGAGAAAGCGAACGTGAAAAATCTTGACTAATTACTATGCCAGCAACTGGTAGCCAGAGCCACCTTTGTCATTTCAGTTCCCACAGAAGATCGCTCGAACCGGGGGTGACTTAACCCCAGAACCCTCCACCGGAATCCCAGAGATTCCAAGCAAAGAAGTAAAGCGATCTCGGGGACACAGCTCTGAAATACCAGCATAAAAATGAAATAAACATTTCCAATTCAATTCATTCCTTGAGCTGAACCCCCGTTTTTATTATATTGTTATGGGTCAAAGGCACGCACCCGGTTCTTGGCCAGTTTTCCCCTATATGCCGGCACGCCTGCGTCATGCGAAAGTATTTTCAACCTCGGGATGGTGGTTGATTTTCCCGGTTAGATCCCGTATAAAAGAGGCCTTCGATCGGCATTGCAGCACAGTTCACTTCCAAGTTTTATCGAGTGACGACGACAAAGAGCGAGCTCAAAAATCGCTAAGCCGCCGCCGATTTGTGCGGCGGCCTCAGCCATCAATTAAAGTTTGTTAATTAAAATCAATTTTGAGAGAGAACCTTCAAGCCAAATGGATTTCTTATTGATGAAAAATGTAAGTATTAATAAGTGAAAATAAGTGAAGCAAAGCTAACAAAGCCTTGTTATCCTTTCACAGGAAAACGAGAAGGAAACAAGCTCAACTATATTTACTAAAAAATTAATACAACAAACTCCAACTCGCTCCAACATAAATTCAACAAGTTATTACAATAACCAACAAATCATTTAACAAATACCACATTTTTTTTCGGTAAAACTATCTTCAAGGAATCTTCTTCTAGAATTTTCCTTGGCCCTAAAGATAACTTCAGATTGCAACTTTAAAGGTGTCTTAAACCATACACAAACAAATAAAATAATCAACAAATTATTAATAACAAAAAGTACTACTTATATCAAAAAATAGCCTTCAAGGAGTCAAGTTCTAGAAATTTCCTTGACCCGTAAAAATAATATTAAATTGGAATTAAAAAGATTTATTGATAAACCAATCAAATAACCGACACATCACTAAAAAATCCAGTTTAATTTTGGCCCAGCAAAAATCTCTAAGCAGTCGTATTCTATCATTTGCCTTGACTCCTACAAATAATATTAAAATGATGTTCTAAAGATTTTCTAACACATTTAAAAACAACATCCAACGAACCACGAAGAAAGCAATGATGCTCTGAAAAACCAAGACTATAAAAAAAAATTATCAAATATAAAAAATTTCAATAATTTGAAAACAAGCACCTGAAAACCTACAAAATTAAAGAATAAAAAGAAATCAAATCACCATCACTTCAAGAGGAAACTACAGCACACATAAGGAAAACCTTACCAACCTAGAGTTTCTAAAAGATTTCCCACATAAGTTTAAAAAGAATTAACAATTAAACTATTACCACTCCACAAACAAGAAAAAGAATCAAATTTTTAAATTTTAAATTATCTGCAACCCTACACCGATCTACAAACCAACAAAAGAATGAATCTTCCAGAAAAATTTAAATAAGTTCTTCAAATGGAAATCAATCCAATTTTAGTTTAAATTTATTTGTGCCTTTTTTAGTTTTCTATTTTATTTTTTTATATCCTGTTGATGTTTTCTGTTAAAACGTTTTTAAAAGCTATAAATTTGTTGGTCTAACAATATCCTTGACGAAGGTTTCCACTCAAAAATTTTAACTTCTAAATTAAAAGAAGAACTGTGAGGAAAGTTTTTTCAATGTATATTGCCAATAGCAAGGCGTGTTTTTGTTACAAAATGATTGTTTTAAAGAAGATTCTCCCGAGCGATTACTCTTTTTATTTAACTTCTGTTCAAATTTTCATTAACGAAGATCTTAGTTTTCTTGAATTCTTTCTATTTATTTCTTTTATTTCTCTATTTGTTGTTTACTTTATTTATTATATTTTTTAATACGATCTTTTCAATATTCTTTCCCGTTTTTGTTTACGATTAGTTATGCCATTCAATATCAGTTTTTCATCGCATATGTTTTTTGTTTACAAACAAATTGTGATTTTTATGATTTCGGATTTATTTTGTGAATTCGTTCGGTTTATAATTTCTGATTTGGTAAGTCTTTATAAATTTAACTTTTTTATTTTTTTGAAGGTATATGTATATATTTTTATTATCATTTTATACTTATTTATTTTATCTCCAGATTTATTTATGCCATATTTTTTTTTTTTCTTCTCTTACTTAAAAAAATCTTTTCTGTTTCTTTAATTTCGAATGTGATTCGTTTACCGTGATATTTATTTATTATTTATTTTCTAAAATACTTTTGGCATAACCTATAATTTTTTGTTTTCCTTTTTTATTTATCTTTATATATTTATTATTTTTTTGCTTATGCTTTTTTTGTAAACCTTTATTTTTTCTGTTTTAAAGTTTTTATTTATTTATTTATTTTTTTTTATTATTAATATTATTATTATTATTGTATTTTCTTGTATGAGTTTATAAAACATCTTATATTATTTTTTATTTTTTTAATTGATTAATTTGGTATTATTTTATATTTTGAATAGTTTAGTTTGAATAAAATTGTTTGATTATTGTTGTTTGCGAAAAGTTTATTATTTAAATTATATTTCTTGTATTTTCAAATGTATATTTTTTTATTTTACTGTATATTTTTATGTTTTCAGTACTTACTTTCATATTTTTTTATTTTAAGTATAAGTATTTGTTATTTATTACACTAGCTTATTTATATATTTTTGTGATCATTATTTTATTTTCTTTTCTATTTTGCAAAATTCGTTTAACGTGTTTTATAAATTAATAAGTTAATGTTTATTTTCATGTTCTCTTTTTATTGTTTTTTTTGTTTTGTTTTTTTATGTCATTCCCTTTTTAATATTTTTTAAATTATTTAATTATTAATTTATTAATTTATTTATTTATTTTTTTATTTATTTATTGATTATTTTCATATTTTTGGTTTGTTTATTATAATGGTATAAATTTATTTTCATTGTTGTTTCAATTTTTATTCATTTAATAGATTTATATTGCGTTTTATTTTTTATTTTTGCGCGAATTCAATTTTATTCATTTCAATTTGTCCTGTGCCTTTTACTGTTTAATTTATAGTTTCCTTTATTTCTTATGCAATTTTACCTTATCAGTTTATTTTCCTTTTATTGTTTTTTCCCACGCTCAATGTCTTCTAAAGAAGAAAGTTTATTATTATTAATAAAAAAATGAATTAAGTACTATGTGAGCTCATATTTAAGCATTACAAACAATAAATAAACTGTACTTCCAACTGAACTTCATTGCTTGTTTTTATTATATTTATCATCCTTTATATTTTTAACCCTAACAGCAAAAAAAAACCAATTAATTGAGGATCTTTGAAGTTTGTTTATTTGAGCAAAGCTGCGCCACACATAAATAGTTTCTTTGGAGACTTAGCTTACGAATTACAGATAAATACGGAAGGTAGGTTACACTAAGCCCTGCCACGCCCACGGGGGGCCGGCAGCTATCCCAGCCGCTGGAAGGCCTTGGGCTCCAGTTCCGGAACCGTATCCGACTTGGTTGCGAGCTCCATTTCCGTTTCCGGGGCCAGGAATCACTGCTCCGCCGCCTTGCCGGCGCTCCCCTCGGCGGCTGTCTGTGCCGCTGGGACCGGCATGCTCTGACCACCAGCACCAACACCACCAACACCATTGCCACCACCATTGCCGGCTGGATTCGCCGGGTTTCCTGGGCCATCCGATGCGGCGTCCGAGTCCCGTTCGAGCAGATAGCTGACGCCTAGAGGACGTGGTCGGCCACCATAGGAAGAGCTACGAGGGGCGACAAGAGAGCAAGCCTATCTTAATGCCGTGACCGATTCTGGATGAGATTTTTGGGTGGGGTTATTAAGAGTGGGTGGGAACTCTCGTGTGTAAAATATTCCTTAAAGTTGAGAAAGAAATCTGTAAAGCACTTAGAAGGGAAGTAGTTTCCCTTCAGAAGCTCCTTTAGTTTCCTTTTCAAAACTCCAAGAAAATTCTACCAAAGAGCACTCAGATGTTGCTGTTGCAGGGGCAGCACCCACTGCAACTTACCTCTGTGCATCCCGCTCCCTGTCCCGTTCCCTATCCCGACTGCCACCGCTGCCAGAGCCCCCGTTGCTGCCGCTACTCGAGCCGCTGCTACCGCTGCTGCTGCTCGAGCTGCTTCCGCCGCCATTTTTGTCCTGATCCCCCAGATATGTCCAGCTGCCGGGACCCCCATCCGAGCCCATGACACTGGTGTGGCCACCCACGCGGGAGCTGTCGCTGCCAATGGCCGAGGACGTGACCTTGGAGCCGCCGCCCGAGTAGGGACAATTGCTGCCCAGGAGGCGGCTGCCGCAGGGCGAGCTCAGCGCGGGAGAGGGGCGGGCGTAGGAGTAACCTCCGCCATAGCCCCGATTCCGGCCAGTGTCGCTATCGTCCTCGGCGTCACCGGCAAAGTAATAGCCCCGTCCGGAGTTGTCGAAGCCGGATTGGCCCCTGAGTGGGCGGCAAAAGCGGAAGCGGAAGCGGCGGGCCAACGGGACGGATACGGGATGTTGGAATGTCGGAATGCCGGGTTGCCGGAAGTGAGTGAGTGCAGTTGCAGTTGTTATTCGGGTGCAATTGGTTTTGTTGTTTGTCGGCCATGTATTGATCGCAGTGTCCACAGTTGTTGTTGTTGTTGTTGTGCGGTGTATTGTTCATGTTCATGTTGTTGTTCATGATGTTGGTGTAGTTGTAGTTGTGGTGTTGTTGAGTTGTTGTATGAAAGTAGAGAGTAAAAAATAGGGAAACAACTCAGAGATAGAAAGCCGGAGTTAAGGAGCGACAGCTGACAACATAAAGAATATATATATACACAGAAGCAAGTGCGACGATACCTGTAGGTCTCATCCCAAGGGCGATAGTTGCGAAAATCATACCTGGAGTAGTAGCGATCGTAGGGATCATAGCGGTCATAGCTGCTCCTCGAGCGATCATAGTAGCGGTCTATTAAATTGTAACATTTAAATTTACATGTTATATATTTTGTTTATTTAATTACCTCTAGAAGAGCCCTCGCTGTACCGATCACCATAGTATCTATCCCTCTCCCTGTTGTCGTATCCATAGCCACGATCGCGATCGTAGGCTCCCGAGCCTCCGTAGGATCCTCGCCTATAGTCATCATAGCCACGTCCCTCATACCGATCGTAGGTCCTCGGGGAATAGCGATCGTCGTAGTAGTTACGATACCGATCGTAGTACCGATCGTAGTCCCGATCGCCTCCTCGACTGCTGCTGCGATCATCGTATCCCGAGTAGTACCAGGCACTGCTGCGCATATCATCGCCCGTGCGACTGGAGTATCCTCCGTAGTAACGATCCCTATCCCGATCCTCGTAGCATCTCACACACCGCGACTGACGGCTCTTTCCCCGTAGCACAGAGTCCAGGACTCCCACACTGGCCGTGGCCAGTTGCTGATCCTTGGGACCTGCACTCGAGGACCTGGCCTCCGGTCCTGTCACCGCTGCCTGTACACAGACAAGCAGGGCCAAGCAGGGTAGCTAGAAAAGGAAAAAGAGGAGGAAAATGTTATTAGGGGAAGTCTATAGATAATGAAGTATCTCTTGGGATAAGATTATATATTCCAGGAATTATTTCTTACTATATTGATGATAGGGATTTAAAAGATGAAGAAAATGTATCTTATGCAATTTGAAACTCCAGAGGAAACGTAATATTTTAAACATAATTAAAAGTATATCTTAAAAAATCAAAACTAGGGTAAAAGATACAGTAAAAATAAACTTGATTATACCAAAAACAATCTCAGATAATGATGTGTTTTCAAGCATTCAAGTTAATTAAAATATCTCCTTAAGTATACAAGTGGTCACGTTAGAATTCTTTTAAAAACCCCTGAGTACTTTATAATGATAGTACCTTTGATCAATAAAGGAATGCATCTAAACCCATTATTCAGCTCTCATTATAAGTACTTTGCTTCGATCTATGTCACCGATTAGATCCCATGAAATATTTATGTCGCCGCACTCAATTAAACGAAATATGATGGCGTTACTTTTCCCTCTCTGCCGAGAACAGAAGGCACTCGATCGCTGCGATCATCATTAGTTGATTGGCTTTAATTGCCGCCAGAGTGGCTGAGTGGGCCTATTGCCAACGGCCAAGCCGGGAAATCAGCCAGCCAATACATATCTCACGGTTCAGCTGCCAACTGGGCCAAAACAGAGCTCCATGGCAAGAGCCAGGCAGCCTCCGATCGTAATTGGGGAGGGCACAAAGCCCCCGGCAGCCATCCCATGCCACAGATGAACACCGCACTCAAAATGGACGACAACGCTGTGGCCAGTCGGCGTGAAATATGATCAGCCACCCCCAGCTACCGATTATGCAATGGATTTTGGCCGGGCCAGAAGTAGTACCAGCACCCCACCCGGTTGATAGTAGCATTGACATCATTTCAGAGCCCGGCTCAGGGCTGCATGAATCAGATTTTGGACTCCGAATTGGAACCATAACTCCACTGGCATATGGCATATGTGGCATATATGCCGAGAATGGCCAGCACCGAGCAGAGTTAATCATGGAAAATATTTTGCTAGCTGCCCGCCACGCTTTGTTAGCCAAGCATCAGGAACAACTTCCGGCCAAATCGGTGGTGTTTGGGGCTTCAGCTTCTGCTGTGACTTGTCACTGACTCTGGCCAACTTCATTAGAATAATTATATTTCGAGCGAGTACCGGCGATTCGTCTGGGATTATGAATAGTTTCACTAACCGAGGGTCGTTGCCGTCGAAAATTAATGAATGGGCGAACGGTGAGTTCTTAAAATTGGAATTTTGGTTCAATTTACATAACATCATCGTAATATTTAGGGGGTTGCATAATCCAGAATGCGAATGTTACACAACGCTTTTGGAGGTCACATTTCGGGGAAAGTTGGAAAGACAAAGGTGGGCTGTGAATTTATGTGCATTTATATTCGTTAATGTTACAGAGTGTAATTGTTTAAAAGAAAACAATAAGTGTCATAAGTAGATTTATGCAATTTTTTTTTTGAGACTCTTTTAGGTGGTTAAAGGGATGCTTGTTGTTACTTGTAAAGAAAATATGGATATCTCAGGATCCTGGTGGAAAAGTATATTATTTTTTATATCGTATTAGGTTTTAATGTTTATATTTATAAAAGAAATTTTTTTAAAAAGAGAACTAATTTTACTGGATTTCCTATTAAGTGTTTTAATTCATATTATAATTTAAGTTATAATTAAAGATGAATTAAATAAAATTAAATATATTTAATACATTTAAATTGTAATAATAATTTTGTAGAAATTCAAAGTAATTATTTATCTTGCAGAATTTCTTTATAATTCCTTTACTCATGATTTTAATACTATTATTTCATTATTCTTTAATATTAATATGGTAATGATTAAAATAAGAAATAGACAATATAATATATATATAACCTATTTAATAAATTAACTTGTATTGTAAAAATATTAATATTGTAAATACCATTAATATGGGATATAATTTCAATAATAACTTACATTTTCATTTGCAGAATATTATTTTTTAACATAAATAATAAAAATAAGAGTAATTAAGAAATTTAATGGTTTCATATGTAGATTTTCCCTTGGTAGAAAATACAATAATTTGTTTTCCTTTATAGTCATCAAAAGGTCATTATGTATATTTTTAACGCGTTTTTCGGAGTTTTAAATTTGTAATTAAGACTCGTATGAAAGAGTTTCGATTAGCAAGAAGAAAAAATAAATAATAAGATTCAATAAACAAGAAATAAATAATGTTTAAATTTTTTTCCTACAAATTATATTAAATTTAACAATTTTTAAATAGTATTCGGACAACTACTTCTCCTTTAAAAAGCCTAATCCTGACATCTAGATATTTTATTATTGAGCAAGAAACCTATTATTATATTATAAATATTATCAAAACCAAAGCTTACTTTGCAAAATCCTTTTAAAAATATCCAGCTGCTTAATATATTTTCTCCTGATAATTGTCTAAAAATGCAAGACTCTTCCGTAATCCCAACACTCACCAACATGATAGCTCGCATGGCGTCCCCGTTCCACTGGCTTCCACCGAATCGATCACAAATTTAGCACCTGGCACACCTGGCGTTGTGCCTCTCTGTGGGTTCTAATCGAGGGAATATCCTTTGTGCACTTTATCACAACGAGTTGCCGGAGTCGGAGCTTCTCGGACTGGCGTCAGACCGCGAATGATCTGCTCGGAACAGAGGGCGCCGTATTTATTTGAACTCCAACCCGAGCCGGGGTTCTGCCCCCGCCGAGAGCACTGAACCGCGATCCACCAGCACCACCGGATCATCGTGGCTATTATGGTGGAGGTGCTGCTCTCCGCTGTGCTTCGCTGACATTCGTGGCTAAGGTGTTGGCACTCGGTTTTCAGTTTTCAGTTTCCAGTTTTTTTTTTTTTTGGGCCGGGACGTCGACGATTTGTCACCTGGCCTGCTCCGACCGACACCTTGGGGCGGGCTCCGCTCTCGTTTCACGGTCAGTTTGGCTTTCGCAGAATGACAGGCAGACAGGAGGAGGATGTGGCCGGCGAACGCCTTGATTGTTCCGTCGAGACGGGGGGCTAATTATTCCGTCTATGATGGCGTAATGCCCCACAGAACACTCCTGTGGAATTATCGCAGATTATTCGGTTCTTCTTCTGGGATGAGTCAGGGCAGGCCCCAGGTGAGCACGAGAGATTAGCATTTCCACTTCCAACTGGAACAAAACACTTTTCGGAGGCGCTTACATAATCCACGACCGTGACCATGAAAAGCCTTTCCACCTGAAGACGTCTTACGATTAAAGAAATCTTTATGATGATATGGGGGATACTCTAGGGGGAAATGGGGTTTATATATATTAAATAGAGATTTTCAGAGAAGAGGGGTTTTTCTTTACTAATATCAGGAATGAGGAACCATTTACCAACTGAAAAACTATTTTAATTCATGTTCAAATGAATATATTCTGCCTTGAACATTTTGAAATTTTAATTAAATCTTTAGAGCTTTCATATCTTTATTGATTTCAGAGGACCCTAAAAAGGCTTTTCACCTAAAGACGTACCAAATTTAAAGAAATCTTTATGATGATAGAGGGTATATCCCAGAGGGAAAAGTAAACTTAAATATATTTAATACAGATTTAAGAAGAAGAGAATTCTGTGTTTTTTTTTTTTAAATATAAAGAAATTGAGAAATGTTAAATTAATTAAAGTTAACTAACTATTTTCCTCCTTAAATAAAATTCCTTCAAAGTATAAATAATTTTTTAACAACCTACAGATCTTCAGAGGTTTCAATGAACATTTATTTAGAAAAATCCTACAACCAAGTTATAAACTATACCCTTCACCCAATTTATAACTATGCCATACTTATCCACATCCAATAATAATATCCCACATACAACCGTTACCTGAAATAAACTTGTTCAAAATCCATTTCCAAAGCATGACAAATTACCTTTGCAGAAATGAATAAAAACTATATTCCAGCTGAAAGATCACCTTCTTGGTCTGCATGCTCAGTGAACCCCGCGCGGAGGTCGTTGGCTTTGTCCATAAAAAAACAAAGGTACCACTCGTAAAACACAGAACCCAGCCAACGAACAAAAAAAATAAATACAAGCAGGCGACAAGTTTAATTAAACGATTTAATTTAGTTTTTACAAAGCGCTCAGGCCCAGTTCGCCGCACAGATTCGATATGGTAAATATATTTATGTATATATAATTTCTTGGGCTCTGGAGATTGCATCTAGTTCGCTTCATGGAAGAACAATTGTGATGTGCGTGTGTACAGTGCGTGTGCTTGGGGATCCTTGTTTCCGTTTCCGTTTCGGGGTCTGAGTAGGTGTCTGAGTGTGTGTGGCACTCTCGAGGGCGCAACAAGATCAACAATTAAGCTAATTCAACGATACTGCTAAATACGAGTTATTGTCTCAAGTTGTACATACTTGTAAGTGGCAAGTATATAGGTTTTTGTTGTGTGTGTGTGTAGACAGGTGTGAGCTAAGGGCAGTGATTGTAAGGGTAATTAGGGGGAGAACTTTGGAACTTATTTGATATGCTAAATAAGGCTTACTTACAATTATTTGATTTATACTATCTAAACAGAGAAGGGATTTAACTAAGTTTGCTTATGAAATAAATAGATTAACAAATTCTTAATTAAGTAAAAGAGTAAATGATTAGGTAAGTGTCTTAAAACCTAACACAATACACTAACTAAGTTCTCGTTGAAGACTTCCTCTGCTTGGCTTTAAAATTGATATAAAATCATATCACAAACTTAGTAAAATTAGTAAAGTAAAGCTAATAAATCACTGCCATAGCTTCACACACACACTCTTAAATGTCCGCCTTAGATGGAGTAGCCCTAGGTTCAAGGATACCTGAAGGATGCACCAGTATCACGACTGCAGCTTGGCCGCATTGGCAGCTGCTATGTCATCCCGGAAGGCCAGGAAGCCAAGCTGGGCATGCGAGGCCTCGTTCAGAGCTCGCGATCTTATGCAGGCCCTATACTGATCGGCAGTTAGCGAGTTGGAACAGATCTGTTAAGAATGTAAAGCTATATAATAAGATTTTAAAATTAATAAAAACATTACTTTGGTATGCCAGCGGTGAAAGATCCCCGGATCGGTGGCTCTTATAATCTTGATCTTGGAGCGTACGTACTTCCTATAGAGCATCACATCCTCGCCGCCCCAGCCCACAATTTCCTCCTCGTCGAAGCCCCGCACCTGCAGGAAATTCGAGCGGTACTGACAGGTCATGCCATAGCCAAAGTCCCGCCAGAAGCCAGTGTCTCTTGAGATCACCAGCTGCTCGTCCTCGCTGGGTAAAGGTTTGCCCTGCAGCGTGTACACCACATGGGGATTGTACAGGCTAAAGACCACGGGGTAATACACCTGGAAAAGATAGGAATTATTGTTTAGTAATTTTTCTATAAAGTTAAAATATAAGATGTTACTTTTACCTTCTTGCCTGGGGCGGCATTCCAGCGACATCGCTCCAGAAATTTGGTGGTAAACATAATGTCCACATCGCACATAAAGAGCAGAACATCCTCGCCAGCGGGCTTAATGTGTTCCGCTCCCAGTCTTAAGGCTTTGGCTGAGAGCAAAAGAGTAATAAATAAATTATTTATTAATAAATATATTGTCAGAATTACCCCTGCTAAAAGTCTCATTCAGAGCCAAAAACTGTGTCCTCTTCAATCTGCCAGCCATGCGCCTGGCCTGATCCCGCCCCGTGACTCCAAAGTAAACCACAATCAACTCCAGTCGTCGATCCTCCAGCTTGGCGAACATCTGCAGGAAGCTGCGAAAGCTGTGCAGGCGTCCGGCCAGAGGCAGTATCACATGGATCACGGGGGCACTTGCTCCTCCAGGGGAGTCCCCACCATTCAGAGACAACTCCGAAAGCTGCACCGTTTGCAGCGGGGCAAAGGGCCGCATCACCAGAGCCCTGCGCACAGGACTCGCCTGGTGCTTGACACTCTGGAAATAGAGCTCGTACTGGGTGCCCGTTGTGGGCTCCGTGCGGTAGATGCCCTCGATGAAGTCGTCCAGCGTGTACTTAATGACTCCTTGGTCGCCTGCAGGAGCAGCGACTCCCTTGGCCCGTGTCCTGGCCGAATGGTTACGATTCAGGCTCTCCAGGGCCTTATTCACCGCCTCGATGAGGTCACGTCGCCGGTAGCCGATGGGCTTCTCCACCACCCGCTTGCCCAGGCCCAGGTCGATGGGATAGACCCGGGTGAAGGTGAAGTGGTTGTAGGGAATCAGTTCGTACTCGTTGTTCAGCGGCAGGCCGTGCAGGATCTCGGCGGCGCCCACCTGCTTCCGGATGTAGCTGCTGCAGTCGTAGTGGTGCGCCAGCGGCGACGGAGCCACGGTGGTCTCCTGCAGTTGCAGCTGCAGTTGCAGGCTGCCATTGGCAGTGGTTGGTGGCTTACTGCCGCTGCTGCGATTGTTGCTCTGCAGGAACAGGATCTGGGTGCGCAGCGAGAGGACCTCCTGCTTCAGCCGCTCGATGGCCGCCTCGCGTTCGCTGAGCGCGTAGCTGAAGCCGCTGGCCTCGCTGCTGGGGCTGTTCGGTTGCGTTTCCCGTGCCGTCAGCTCGTCGAAACCGCATTTCGTGAGCACTACGATGGAAGCGGCAGTCACCAAGGCGAACAGCAGCAGCAGGCGCACCAGCAATTTGGACACAAGCGAGTTATGCATTTTCCATAGTTCTTTTAGGGGATATTATCTGGAAAATTAGGGGATTTCAAAAAGCCGTTAGTGAATTTTTTTTGGTCTGGCAACTCTCACTTGTCTGGGAGTGTACACACTGGTGGGCTTACAACATTTTACAACACTAGTACCCTAAGCGGGCTGTTTAATAATTAGATTGTGCATTTATACCTGGTTGGCAATTCTATTAAATATTACTGCAGCTTATTTTTAAAAGATTTATATTATAATTTTCTTTTTCCTCACAATATAGCTGTAAAGCAATTCATGTTTTACTTTAACTCAACCACCAATTTTTAAATTTAACTGAAAACCAACGAAATTGCTATAAACCCAAAAAATTAAAATCATTGAAAAAAAAATTAATAACCTTTCTAGCCGAACCTATTAATTAATTAAATAAAAATCTTTTCTAATATTTTTTTCTCCATATATGTATATAGCAAACTTTTCAATATTTAAAAAAAAAAATAAATAAATCAAGCTAAGCTGAACCTCTGAGTATAATTCAGAAATTCCCGAAAATTTCAAGAAAGGAATGAAGTGAAGGATATATACATATATATATATATATATATATATATATTCAACATCAACAGCGGCGTCGATCTAGCCATTGTTGTCTGTTCGTCTGTCCGTCCGCCTGCACGTTTTTTATGCAAACTAGACTCATAGCTTTAAAGGTAACTGAATGAAACATTGCAGATAGTCTATTCCTAATACTAGAAACATATACATAAGTCCAACCGGGTGAGATCGGGCGACTATATAGTATCGGAAAATTTTGAAAACATTCGATACATCAATTTTTTATTTTGAACTTCGAAATACATCGATGTCCGGAAACACGATGAATCGCCCTTTTGAAAAACATCGATAGTTCGTGTCATCGTCATTCTCCCAGCACTAGATCACACCGATCACAAGTTGAAATTAATTAAAAAAAAAAATTGTGCTATTTTCAAGGCAGCTGTAGATTTCTCCGGAAAACCCGAATTCCACAGCAGTATTCCACGGACCCATTGTCAAGGTGAGTGCTCGTGGGCGGGGGGCGGCCTCCGGGCCATGTAAACAGAGTGCGTTGGCACTGCGTCGGCGGCGGCGGAGAGCAACAAGTTCTTTTTCGCCCCGTTGGTGATGGCATTCCTCCGAATCGCGAGTGATTCATTCGCCGAATAGATAAGGTGTGCGCCGTTTGTTTTCTTTCTTTTTGCGTTCACAATCTCCCCTTTCGGGGTGTGCGCGTGTGTGTGTGGCAGTTGCACTTGTAAATACCTATATATGAACTAATAAATCGGCTAATAAGTCTCCTTTATTCGATCCCAACGCAGCAGCAGACTCTCACAATGGAGAACAACGAAGCCCCCACACCCTCGGGATCCAACAACAACGAGTAAGTGCGAACGCCTCGATGGAAATCGAATCGAAGCCACAGGCTCAGCGCACGAAAAGCAAGGAAAAGCCCCTCAACTGACGTCATGGCTCTTAATTAGCCGCAACCGAACCGAAAACCGGAAAGAAAGCGTAGCTGAGGGAGTTAAAACGAACTTTGGAATACCCTAGGAGTCATAGTATATGTAAAAGAGAGGCTTTATCGTTGGTGAAGTCATGCATTACTATGACAGCTATAGGTTAATAGACTATAGACTGAAGATTATAGGGAAATACTTTAGAAAACAGTAGTTTCTTTTTTCAAAGATAACCTAATAACCTCAATATCATGGAAAATGTTATAGAAAACAGTTCTTTTTAGATAGATAGAGCCGGATTCTCTTAAAATTATAGGAAAGTGGTATAGAAAATGTGTAATTTTTGATAGAAGTAGCCTTTAGGCAATATAATTAGTAGATTTTGATATTGTATACAGTTCTATCAAGGTGAAAACCCTATAATAATTCTAAAAATGCACCTACTCCAAGTTAAGCAACGGGGAAAAGAATTTAGGCTTCCAACAAAAATGATTCCATGTCTAGACCCTTAAGTTTTAACATCCAACATTTATCTTTCTCCTAAACCATATTAAACTAGATACCTCTAGAAATAAACACGATTAAGGTTCGATCTTCACAAATCCCTAACAGTTAAACCCCAAGAATAGTAAGAAAACAAAGAAACAAACTTCCTAAAATCTAAAACCCCCCCACCATAAAGCTTATCAGAAATGCATATACTTGAGATAAGACAAAAAGATGGCATTACTGGCCAGTCCCTAGATAAGGCACCCGGATGTCTAGCTAGAAAGTATCCCACAAACACTCTCCTTGCTTTTCTGCGCTGCAGCTCGATCCACTATTGGCTCCTGTTCATAAGTGTAAGCATCCCCCACAAACACACATAATATTGTACAGTTTTCCCATACTTCCGCCACCACCGAACGCGCACGACAACAACTACGAAAAATACCAATACGGGGACCATCACATCAGCAACAACAATGCGGCCAACAAGCGACTGCAGCAGACACAGGCCAAGGTGGACGAGGTGGTCGGCATCATGCGGGTGAACGTGGAGAAGGTGCTCGAGCGGGACCAGAAGCTGTCGGAGCTGGGCGAGCGGGCCGATCAGCTGGAGCAGGGCGCCTCCCAGTTCGAGCAGCAGGCCGGCAAGCTGAAGCGCAAGCAGTGGTGGGCCAACATGAAGATGATGATCATCCTGGGCGTGATCGCCGTCGTGCTGCTCATCATTGTCCTGGGTAAGTTTGTGCTCTGGGCTTAGGCTTTCGCTTCTAGGGCTTCTTCTTCTGGTGGCGGTATTACTGGCTTTTCTCGATCAGGCCAAAGATCAGTAGTGTGTAGCTAGGTGGCGGGTTTGGTGTTTGGTATCTGGTAACTGGTAACTAAAGCCTCAAGTCGACGCCCTGCACGCCCTAATCTTGCTCAACCTGTGGTCCCCGGCCTACTTACTAATCTGCATCCAACCTGTGGCCAAAACGGCGCCAACTAACCAATAAGAGATACTCCTACTCGTACTGATGACAATCCGTTGTGAATTTCTGTTTACTTGCAGTGTCGCTTTTCAATTGATACAATTAAACCCTCACACACACAGAAAAGCAAAAGCTATTCCGTTTTCCATACAGCAAAGTTAAGGTTCAGATTTATCGTTAAGCACGCCTGTTCGCGTGTGCCGGCCTACTCTACCACATACATACTAAATTGTATATTATATTATATAATATATCTTAGGCTAAGCAACTCCAAAAGTCGAAGGTAATTGTTGTTCTTGTGTCTCTGTCCTAAGTGTTAATTATCATATTTGTTTAGTCTCTAAGGCGTGTTCAGATTAGAACCCCGTGTGCAGTGATTGGGGTCTGGGTTTCGTTTTTAAGTTTATAGCGGACTTAACAGTCTAAAGTTTAGATATAAGAGAAGGAGATGTGGAATATATATTGGTTTTTAAATATTTATAGTTTTTAGGATCTGTAAGATTTGTTCTATATATTATTTCTACATTTTTAAGCATCTTAAATACTTCAATCGTACTTCCTAAAGTAAAATATTTTAAATAATTTAATAGGCAGTTGACAAACGTCTTTAAAACACGTGTACGCTAGATTGTTCATTGCAATTTATAATGCAGATTACACATGTCTCTATGGTTCGCCTTTGTTAGGCCATTTATAGAATTTATACGTGACTAAGATGATTTCTGTGACTAATGTTTTGAGGTAGGAGTTAAATTTAAACTTTATTTTCTCAGAGCTAGACCAGAAATAATTTGATTTATTGCAAGAAATTAACTGAATCAACCGAATTTAGTTAATTTCTGAATTTGTATACCCTACCAGCCAGGAATAACTTGTTGAATCGATTTTAAACTGCAACTAACATGTGTTCTCTCCCGTTTTAGTGTCGGTCTGGCCATCTAGCAGTGGCAGCGTCAGTGGTGGAGGAGCTAAGGCCGTCACCGAGGCCCAGCATGTGACTCCCACCCCGATTAAGTCTTAGAGGATACGGAACGGAAATGGACCAAACAACTATTCTGGGACGGGAACCCTTTCGCGCAAACACACACACACAGAGGAGGGAGGATAATCAAAAGAAGATAACTTACTAAAGTCGCGCCTAAAACATATATATATTTAACCAGATTGTAATTATTAAAACTTAATGTTAAACCAAACACACATTTACGTATTGTAGCCGTGACCAGAGGTCCTCGCGTATGTGTATATGCATATGTATGATTTATATAGATACTTGTCTGTCATCCAATTGAAAATACATCATGCCACCTACTTTTTAACCGAGTCCAAGGAAATCCGCCTGAGTTTTTTGCCCGAAACAGTTCACAGAGCCAGCCATTTACGACGACGATTCAACTGCACCAGCAAAGAGGGAAACACTATCGATTTTCCGGTGAACCAAACCGACTCGCGCCACCCCGACAAACTGACCCAACCAGACCAGGTGCGTGGCACTGAGCAACTGCCGCGCCAGGAGCCAAGGATGGCACAATTTGCGTAAACATTCCGCCCAGCTGTTTCGATAGTCCGCGCATGCCCAGTGATTACTAAAAGGGTCTTATAGAGAAGAGCTTAAGCATGTCCTCCAGAGTATAGCTCCTCGTTCAGATAATGTAGGTCGATCTGTAGGAAAATCTCTCTGTGGGTCAGATATTGATAAGCAGTTTGGTTAGGAATAGAGTTGATTATTGAGTTGATATATATAATATAATTTATATTCCATGAAAATCCTTACAGATCTGTGGAAATTTTGATAGAATTAAAATTGAGACAATTTTCCTAGAGCTTCTGTGCCATTTTTATGTTTTTGTACCCTTACAGGGGATTGTAGTTTTAGTCAGAATCTTTCCGAGCCTATATAGCTTATATATTCTTAATCAGCACCAACAACCGAGTCGATCTAGCCATGTCCGTCTACGCAAACTAACTCCTCAGTTTTTAAGCTAAATAAGACTGCAGACAGTCTTCTATGTATTCTATGAATCGCTTGACTATATCATATAGCTACCATAGGAACGATCGCAAATTTTTGAGGACAAAAAATATAACTTAGGCAGTTTTTATTATATTTTAATCTAATTTAAGACATGGCCGTTTTGTATTATTTTAAAATTTCGCTATAAATTTTATGAACATTGGAGTACTATATCATACAGCTGCCATAGGAAAAATAATTGAAAAAAATTATAACTTGCCCATAATAATTTGTTGTTACTTTTAAATTTCGTTGTTAATTTTATGCAAGTCATATAATTATATTAGCTTCCATTGAAAGGATCGTTAAATGTAGAGAAAAATGCAAAGCTGTGAATGTAAAACTATAACTTTAACTTTGTTAATTTAGTTTTTGTAGGAAAATGATCAAAACCGAATTTTTATGATATGCATAATTGTTTTATGTGATTATTATTATTTAAATCTCTGCTAGTTTTTGTTATAATTTTAACAAACTGGATTAATTCGTAATTGTAAGTTTCAAGGGTGTACAAGTTAGCTTCCTTTCCTTTTTAATATTTTCATCTGCTCAGAGGTGTAGCCATTTCATATTATTTCTGAATTAAGTTGGATAGTTTTTCTCTTAATTTGATCAAATTGGAATTATTTAATATAATCCAATTGTAAGCTGCATAGGTATACCCACTTCGGCGTGCCGAAGCTAGCTTATGTTCTATATAAATTATTTCGGTATTAACATTAAACTATGAGACTACAACACGTAAGCAGCTAAGGGGCTACCAAGATCCCCTAGTCGAATTTGAAAGGCATCAGTGATTCTTAGGAGACGCATTGAAAAATGTAAATCAGGGTGGCACTGACTTCACCTTCAAGTTTGAACATTATTCTGGCCTATTCCTATTTTCCCATATCCCACACAGAAGTTCGGCAAATCTATCGCTATCATGGAGGAACGTCGTCAGAGAATGCAGGCGTACCGGCGCGCCCGCCGTAAGTTTGCGTGCACCGCCTACATGCTGACCGTTATCTGGATGGTGCTGGCCCTCATCCAGTGGCTCCTGGTTTCCCTAATGTGAGTTGGGCTAAGAAATGTTGGGTGTGCTATTCTCTGTCCTGTTTCAGATCGGATCTCAGAGACGCTTTTATTAATATGTACTGGATCAGCGTGATATTCTTTGTCCTGGCCATGATTTTGCTAACTCTGTTTATCTTCATCGAGAAAATCCGGTACATCACCGGGCTCAACTGGCTGCTCACCATTCTGATAGTGAGTGTGTTGTGTCAGTGGGTTCGCATGGGGTCCTGTTTAATCTTTTCCTCGGAATCCAGGTTGAGTTCGTGATTATCGGACTGTTTGCCCTGGCGGCCAGAATGCCGTGGTCAGACATGGTTTTATGGTTTTTTATTTGCGTTCTGCTGCTTTTACTTTTTATCCTGCTTGGATCCATTATACCGGTAAGAAGTGCAGCCATTAGCTAGGACCCTCATGCAAAGCTCTTCCGCAGCATGACTTGACGCTGGACGTGGTCACCCTGTTCGTGCTGGCCTTCGTTTTCCTTGTGGCCACCATATACTTTATCATGATGCACGTCATACTCGGAATGCCGTGGTCCTTTGTGGTGTTCCAGGTCATCATCAGCATCGTGGTGCTGCTGGTAAGGAGACCGTGTGCCAGGATCTTGAATCCGAAACCAATTAACCCGTTCCCGCCCTAGTTCGTTATGTACCACGCACAGACCATCAATGGAGGCCGCTTCGCCGAAATGCGGCTGAGTGACTACCTGCTGGCCTCGCTCATTCTCTTCCACGACTTCATCATCCTTTTCCTGCTCACCTTCTACGACCAGATAGTCTACCAAATCGCCAATCAACATTCCGAGAGATCCGGGAAAACTGCTGGGGGCGCCTCCGGCGGCGCCGGCGGCGGCAACGGTGGCAACGGCGGCGAGGGCGGCAACGGCGGAGACGCCGGCGGCGGCGGCGACCCCGCAGTCGCCAATCTCGAAGGCCCTGGATTATCGGCGCCTTCAAAATAGATCTGGAAAGACGCTATCAGGAAGTGCCCTCAAAACTCAATTTCGTTTTCAGGCCCATTCGGGAAAATGCAATTCAAAATTCGAAATGTTATGCAAATTAAAACATTTTGTGTTCAATGAATTAAGTTCATCAAATTTTTTTTGCGTTTCTTGGGGGCATCCTTTCAAATCGATCCCAAATCAAACAGATTTCGGTTGAGTTTAACTGGAACCTTGAAACTTTAATCGGATTATTCACTAAACGTGGCTAGTAAGCCGGATAGTGGTGGAGCTTGATCGGAACGCTGATCAGTAGATATCTTACAATAGGATATAGACACAGGCATGCATATATATTATGTATTTAACATTGATTGCTACTACGATTGATCTGCATTATTGATTGATTGCACAGCAGCGATGGATGACTTACACTTCCGCCTCCCCCAGGAACACTCACGGACATACATATATGTACAAAAAAGCTAAGATATATGACAATTTGTTGCTTAAAAATAATACAATTATGGGGTATACTATATTGTTTAAGTAAGAAAAACAAAATTAAAGCGGGTTTAACTAAGGAAATAAATATATAAATAAATAATTGTTCATTATTTCGGCTTTTAAAAGACATATAGGAAGATATTTGACATTTTTTAGCTTGAAAATAATAAAATTATGTTTTATGTTTATTGTTTAAATAAGAAAAACAAAATTTAAGCGGGTTTAACTAAGGAAATAAATATATAAATAAATAATTGTTCATTACTTCGGCTTTTAAAAGACATATAGGAAGATATATGACATTTTTTAGCTTAAAAATTATAAAATTATGGGGTATACAATATTGTGAAATAAGAAAAACAAAATTTAAGCGGGTTTAACTAAGGAAATAAATATATAAATAAATAATTGTTCATTATTTCCTCTTTTAAAAGACATATAGGAAGATATATGACATTTTTTAGCTTAAAAATTATAAAATTATGGGGTATACAATATTGTTTTAGTAAGAAAAACAAAATTTAAGCAGGTTTTACCAAGGAAATAATTAATAATCCTTCATTATGTTGGCTTTTAAAATATATGTAGGAATAGGAATGCTTTGAAAAGTTGCTCAAATATGTTGGAAACTATACAAATCTTGATCCCTTAATTACTCTACAGAGTTTATGATTTTTAGACTTGTAACCAAATCAAATTCTTCCAAAAAGCTAAAGTTTTCTCATATTTAAACCCCCATATTTTGGATATTCTCTAAAATACATGTATATATATATCTGCAGAATAGTATTCACTTAGGGTCTTAGGGACTAAAGCGACTCCAGCGAGGAGGCTGCCGAGCATATGGTGGCATCCGAGTCACTCTCCCTCTCGCGCTGGTCCTGCCCCATGCCATGGGCGGAGAGCATGGGCTGCGAGTTCGGCGAGGCGAAGGACTCCAGCAGCGGCGTGGCCAGCTCGTCCAGGCTGCCCATCGGCGTGGGCGTGGGCGTGGGCGTGGCTCCGTCCCTGCTGAGCAGGCTGCTGTCCGTCGAGGAGGAGGAGAGGGAGTTGCGGGAGCGGGACTGCGATTGCGATTGCGAGGAGTAACGCTCCATTAGCAGCTGGCCGAAGGTCTTGGCCGGCCAGTCCGGATCCTCTTCCGGCTGCTCCACAGTGGGCGTGGCCAGGGGCGTGGGTAGGCGAAAGATGCTGCTGCTAAAGGAGGCACTGCTGGCCGCCAGGGTCTCGAGTGGCTCCAGGAATCGCCTGCCGTGGTACATGTTGCAGGTGGTGACTGGCGTCAGCAGGCTGTCCACGGAAACGGTGACATCGCGACTGGCCAGGGGCAGGGTCAGGGACATAGGGGATTGGCTAGAAATCCCGCACAGGGTAATGGGTCGGAATTGGTTAAAGGGAGGAGACTTGGAAGGGGAGTGGGAGTGCGAGGCGGAGCTGCAGCTGCGACTGGGCGTGGAGAGGGAGTGGGCATGGAAGGGAGCGGAAGCGGGGGCAAGGACACTAAGGGTGCGGCACAGTGACAGCAATTCAGTTTCTAGAAATTAAAAACCAAGATACTGCGAAGGTTAGCAGGGATTCCGTAGGCTTTCGGAGGGACTTTAGGGTGCCAAACTAGCCACTAGCAGTACACCTAGAGGGACGACTACTCTACCTGGGCTTCATACCTTCCGGCGACTCCTCGTTGTCCTCCCGGATGCTGGCCTGACCTCCGGCGGCTGCCTGGGTGGCCTGGGTATCGCGCACAGCACTGCGTCCGTACGAGTTGGTGGTGCCCGTGCCCGCGTCCAGGGTGGTCTGCACCACCACGTCCATGTGGGAGTCCAGCGAGAACTGTTTGCCGGACATGAGGATGCCGCGCACACGTCGCCGCATCGATGGCGATTCCTGGTGCTGCAAGATCAAAGGTTCCAGAGGCCGAAGGGTAACTGGGCGGAGAAGCCACTCACCGCTATCCGTACGCCGGCATAGGTCTTGGCCAGGAACTCGTCCGCATCGAAGATGGCGGCAAAGGAGCCGTTGACCACCTTGGGCGAAAGCGGAGAGTTCGAGAGCAACAGGCTGGAGCCGAAGGCCTCGTTTTTCTCCTTGGTTTCTAAGGGGAAGAAGATGACTTTACTTATTTATTTTTAAGGCGAAAAAACTATAATTCAAAATATAAACAATTAATTAGTAATAAAAAAACAAATTTATAAACGATCAGAAATATATTCTCAACGAAAATCATTCCAAGGTGGATCGGGGTGCATTAACAAACTCAAAGTACAAACAACAGAAAATGGTAACGGAACTTAGGAACGGAAGCGGAAGTAGGAGCAGGTAAAAGCGGAACCGGAAGCGGGTGCTAGACGCAGTAGGCCTTGCGTTTACCCTTGAGATAGACGCGATTGGAAATGGTAATATTCATCTCCTCCAGCACCATGGAGGCCACCTGCCGGATCTCCATCCAGTCCTTCACAATGTCGTCCAGTGTCGTGTGCGTCGAGGTGATGGTAAACCGAATCACATACTGGCCCTTCAGCGACGAGGGGATGCAGTGCAGGTTGCCGCGATGGTTCAGGCGCTTCAGCAGCTTCTCGGTGATCTCGTTGTCCCCGCGTATGCGAAAGACCACCAGACCCAGGTGCCGCTTGGCGGGCAGCTCGAACCGATGGTCGGCCAGGACCAGAGCCTCGAACTTCTGGGCCAGACGCACGCCCTCGCGGATGTGCCGCTGCAGACCCTTGATCCCGTACGAGCGCAGCACGAACCACACCTTCAGGGCCCGGAAGCGGCGGCTGAGGGGGATCTGCCAGTGCATAAAGTCCACGGCCACCCCGGAGTTCTCGTGCTGCAGGTACAGCGGCTCCACATTGAAGGTCCTGTGCACCGCAGTGCTGTCCCGCACCCACAGGGCCGTGGCATCGAAGTGCACCATCAGCCACTTGGAGGGATTGAAGGCCATCGAGTCCGCCCGCTCGATGCCGCGCAGCCAGGTGCGGAACTCCGGGCAGATGAATGCACTGCCTGCGTAGGCGGCGTCCACATGGAGCCACAGGTGGTGCTCCGAGCAAACCAAACCGATCTGGGAAGGAATACAATCACACTTTTATGTACAAAAACCCAAGCAAATAATTAGTATAATTTCTACTGTCATTAATAGAAAGGACTTGCTTTCCATCAACTTAAATCAAGCTTGTAGCTTATTGGTTGTATTTCCTGTAATTATTCCCTGTACAGCACCCACCTCTTCCAGGTTGTCGAAGCTGCAGCTGCCGGTGGTGCCGAGCGTGGCGCAGACCTAAAAATAAACCACAACAGGACACTTAACTGCTGACATGTATTAATTGGCTCCGGTGGGAGTCGCAGGGAGTCGGGAATCGAGCATCTCAAGGCTCCCAGTCCCGCAGGCCAATTAATTTTGACAGAATGCCACTCACCCAGAAGGGGACCAGGCCCTGCTTAATGTCATCCTCGATGGCCTCGCGCAACAGTTTGCCGCGCATGGCCAGGTCCTCGTCCGCCTCGATGTACCGCATCCTGACGAGTCCTAGAGTAGAGAGAGAGAGAGTGTGTGGCTTACAGCATAAGCGGCTTAAACAATACAAAATAGTACAGTAAAAGGACTCAAGGGCAGTCCCCCACAACCTATTAGGATTGCTTTGTTAAATGAAATCAAATAACTAACCAATCAACGCCGCCTTCTCCACACTGGAGTGCGCCTGATCCGAGCAGTAGGCCACCAGTCGGGCATTGATTTCCGCATCCTGGTAGCCCGGGTGCCGCTCGTGGAATCGCTGGATGGCCCGAGTGCGTCCCGCCAGCAGGCAGACCAGCGTTGCCTCACTGGCCGTCGTCTGGAGCACCCCGCCGCCCTGGCTATTGGGGCTCAGGTGCAGGAAGGCATCCGGCAGACCTATCATCTTGCCCAGCCAGTTCATCACGATGATCTCCAGCTCCGTGCAGGCGGGCGAGCTGGCCCAGGTGAAGCCCAGGCAGTTGATGGCATCCGCCAGCATGTCGCCCAGGAGCGAGGGCATCGAGTTCAGGGCCGGGAAGTAGGCGTGCATGTGCGGCGACTGCCAGTGGGTCACGCCAGGCATGACGATCCTCTCCACATCCGAAAAGATCTTGGGCCAGGGCTCGCCCTCGATGGGAGCGGACTCGGGCAGCAGTTGACGCATGTAGCCGGGACTCACGTCCGGAAAGACGCGACGCTCTCGTATGTTCTCCAGATAGTCGGCTATATAGTCCACCATTTCCTTGCCTTGAAATTGATTTAAATAATATTAAAGTTGATAATATTTAAAGTTCAAATCAAATTGGATTTAAAGTTTCTATTCAATCAATCGATTTGGGAAAATATATGGCTAATAGCTGGGCTCATAGCTGGGCCCATAGCTGGGCTCATAGCTGGGGCTCATAGCTGGGCTTTGGCCCTGGCCAGAATTCAATTACTTGGCCATCAAACGAAGACAAACGGCCGGGACAAATCCGCCTCGGGGCTAATCAAATATACGCCCCGTTGGACGGGATTTCCGTCCGGCATTTACATACGCGTCTGCCGCTGTTTTATGGCCTTCAATGGTCTTGGCTCGAACTCACCCCGCTGGCGGTATTCCTTGAAGTCCATGCTGCAATCCTTCCGCTTAACCCTGGTTGACGCAGATCCCTTGCAATTGTCGGGCGCAATCAGTGTTCGTATCTCTCAACTGAGTCGCTGTGAGTTTGGCCTAATCCCGTTGGACCTCGGACTTCGCACACACTGGCTGTCGCCTCTCTAGGCCAGCTCCATTTTTCGGGGGACTTGGGCTAAATCGGAGTGGCAAATGTGGTGGAGGAATGTCAACCGCTGACCGCTGGCAAAACACAGAGAAAAAACGTTGAACGATATAATGAAATAGTGATACTTGGGCGACGCACACTTCCGATTTTGTGGGGCTTCTGGAAATGAAAAATAATAGGAAAGAAAAGCGCTTGGAAATACCGTCAGCTGTGAAAACACAGGGCTGGACTTGCTGAGGTGCTCGAAGAGGGGTCACCCAATTAGGCCTGCAATAATATTTGTTCTATACAACTAAGGGGCTTTCGGGATCGTGGCCTGCTTTTATAGACCCGCAGATACCATACCCAAACCCGATAGGATTCCGTGGCGGGATGTTGTGTCGACAAGTTGTCGGAACATGGAAATAAATGTCAGTCTGTCCACCTGTTCGGCACGATACCTGGGGCGGTGACACAGGGGATGGCTCTCGCTCCCAGATCGCAGCCGATCCCCAACAAAATTCCGTTTAAATTGTCAAAAGCGCTCTCTAATTGTTTATGCTTGCTGACTCGCATAGCTCGGTTATATATTCTAAATACCGCCAATTAAGTGTATATATCTCGCCCGATCTGTGGCTCGTGCAGCTCGTGCATCACTAATTCTCCAACTGCATTTTGTCATGCATTTAGAACGAAGGAAACATGAATGTGGATTACACTTAATTGTTCATTACATTTAATGTTTAACCAATGTTGATAGTCCAAGAATGCCACATGCTGGCGATGGAGTTGTAGATTGCAAGTTGTGGCCATAAATTTCACAAACTAATGTTATAAGATCATTAGGAACAACAGGTTAACATAGTTTAATAATTATTCAGTTAAACTATATTTTAAAATTGTTAAATATATATTGTAAGTACTTAAGTCTTAACTTAGAAAATGTTTAAAATATTTATAAAGCTTCTAAAATGCTTCAAAATTATTTTGAACAAACACTAGGAAATTCTCTCAAATATTAGAAGTATATAAAAGTTTTTAGTTTTATTTAAACCACTTTGTAAATATTAAAATATGAATATTTAATATTTAAAAATTTTTGTTATTTTATTACCGAACTAAACACACAAAATCACAATCGGAGCAGAAGTCACCACGCACAGGACTCGACCCAGAGTCGGACTGATTGAAATCTGTGGCGGACAGGATCTATTTATACTCGGAAACTGTTGCTTTGCTTCGGGCAAGAAGAAGGACATTTTCATCCAATGAAAATGCGATTAAACAGCAGGATGGCTATTTTCCTAATATGAGTGACAACAACAATCAGCTTAGCGGGAAGGCGTGGGAGCAGTTGAGATAATTTTGAGTTACATATTCGAACTTTAAATACCCTTAACGAATAAGGTTTTAATCAAATATATAAGAAACTAAGCGAAAATGTAGAAAAAAAAACAACAAAAACTGTTCTTTAAGGCAAATTCAATAATTTTAAGAATAATATTTAAAACTTTAAGTAATTTCACTTAATATTATATAATAAATTAATAAAAGTAGCTTGACCTAAGGTTAACTCGATGCAAAACAAGTCACTTTTCACTTATTGCGGCAAAACGGCTGAAGTTGGCTTAATAATTTAACCATATAAAAACACATAATTTCAAACATTGTTCCTTATTTGTTTTTGTTGAATATTTGCAAGTACAGGAGTTGTACCTATAACTCCCGAATCTCTCGAGTTCCCTCCAAAAAAAGTATGTTTTCGGTGTATACCCAATAGAATCATCCAATATCAGAAAAATATAATGCAACAGCTAGACGATAAGTGTCTCGAATTACTCACGTGGTGTTTTTTTAATTCAATTTATTTTTTTTTTAATTAAAGTTTTTCTTTTAAAGTTTTTTATTGTATTGAATACCAAATTACCTCCGTTCAAAAACCCATTACTTTGTCTACTCTGCTATGCTCGTTGTAAAACTTTTTCACAATATTCTTCAGATATTGGGCATTTATAATTTAAAATAAAAATGACAAACAAAAACTTAAGTATCTTACCCTAGAACTATAATTGGTGCAATTGTTGATTATGAGTATTTTCTCGAATTCAAGATAATTTAAATAAATTTAAAATTTCGGCAGCTAAAAAAAGAATTCACTTTCGCTGCGAGCTGTTCAAACACTGATATCAACGAAACCCCATGGATTATTTAAATGAAACAAATTTTAAAAGGTCATGCGTTAATGTCCGTTTTAAGTGTTTCTAATTTAATAAAAAAATATAGTGTAGTTAACTTTATATTTCATTTTAACCACTTTCGCACGCGACATTTTCTTGCATCATTGGTCGCGTCGTTTTTTTATCCGTTTTACATAAATAAGAAGAGCATTTGTATATGCGTTTTCTTTCGAAATCTGTTTTGGAAAGTGATGAAAACTTTAAAAATTGATCAATTAAAAAATTTTTTTTTTAAGAAAATATGTTTTATAAAAAGCTATTAAGTTTTTGCCCAAGGTTTACACTTCTTAGAAATTTCCATATACTATATTAATTACTCAACTTTATGGAATAATAAACTAAATTAATATTAATTGTTTATATAACTCTTTTCAGTTTTTTCCTCTTAGTATCCCATCCACGCAGTGAAGAGTATTTAAAATCAGCAACAGGCTGTTGTCGGGCGACAAAAGGACACTGAAGACCGAACGGGACGAAAGCAGCACGAAAAAGAGAGACAATGAGAGGGAGGTTCAAGGAATGGCCAATGGCGTCGAGTGTCCTGTTCAACGGAACCTAAAGAGCTGGCCAATCGCTGGCGGGCAAGGATCAACAGGCTGTCGGCCAAGGCTGCTGGCTTTGTCAGCATCCCATTTGTCTCTACCAACTGTAAATACCCCATTTAGCCGGATTAAAAGACGTTTCCCAAGGGAAAATTCGAAGCGGACAGGAAGGCATAAAATCTGAAATAAAATCTGAAGTTAGCTGGAAGTTTTTTAAGTTAGCTCCGAAACGCCCCGAAATATCAGAGAAGCAAATCAAGCGCCCCGCTCATTACACACTTGTTACAAGGTAGGGGGTGGGGTAAGCAGGGAGCACAGAGGAGAAGGAGATAGAGAGAGAAGGAGAGAGAGGTCAATGAGCTTTGTACTCGTCTCCGCGGAGACTCTGAAAATTTCGACAAAATACCGCTACATTGAATGGCTTTTGCACGTCGCTTCGGAGTGTGTCTGTGTGTGTGTGTTTCCTGCATTGGTGTGTGTATTACCAAATATTGAGCAATAAGAATAAGAATTTCGGTTTCTTTTGGGCATGAGTCGACAGCAGGCAGCAACAGTTACAAAGGGGCTTTTGTTCTCTCCCCCGCTCTTTCTTTGCATTCTTATTAAATTTGCGTCTATAAATACATTTTGTGTAAGCTTTTATTTAGCTGTAAGCAACAGATAAATTCGTTTCAAAAGTGCATGTGCATACGAAAAATAAAAAATAAACGAGGAAAGATCATTTCTCTTTGCTTTTGTGCTGCTCGCTGCTCACCTGTGTGTGCTCTCTTAACGCGGTCGCTCAGGCTTTCTTTCTCTTTGTACTTTCTTCACTCCCAGTAACTTAGGCACTCTCTTCCGCTCTCTCTCTCTCTCTCTCTCTCTCACTGGCGCGCTCTGCCTGGGTTTTTTCGTGTGTTTTGATTCCTTCATTCTTGAGCGCTAAGAACGTTCGTTGACCTCCGTCGGTGAGTGTTGGGGCCTCCGCTTCTTCTGCTTGTTCTTCTTTTGCTGCTGCTGCTGCTGCCCGCTTAGCGGTACTTCTCAACCTGTTTTTCACCTCTCCCGCGCTCTCTCTCTCTCGGCTGCATGTGTGTATGTGTGTGTTTGCCGTAGAAGTCTTCCTGTTTATTCAGCGATTAAAGGTGCAACTGAGCAAGCTCCGATGACGGGCCCCAAAAAAGAGACAACAACAAGTACAAAAGATACAACAACGTCACGGGTTTCGGGTCTCTGACTCTTTCGAGTACGATTGCGAGTACCAGTACGAGTTCGAGTACTATAACTCTGGATCCAAACTTTCGGGCATAACATCCCATCTCTGATTCTCTGATGAAATGCACGCATGACTCCGCGCACGGCATGTGGTATTTGTATCTGTAAACTCTCAATACAGTTCAGCTTCCATAATACAAATCTTTAGGAACATAGATAATAAGGTATCTCTGAATTATAGAATTAAAGTCAATAGACTTATTTTTTCTAGCTTTCTTAACTTGTTTTAGTAAAAACAAAAAAAAAAGATTCAACTAAGTATCTAGATCCTGCAATGTTTATTATATTTCAAAAAGGGTGGGACTTTCTATAATAAAAATGTTTAATAATAATACATAACCAACATTTATTTCAATATTATATTTTATATCTTAGAAGTTATCCAAAATATATATAGTACAACTCTTCAGATACAAATGTATCTATAGCTTTCTAAAAACGTCTTATGAAATACAGCTCATTTACCTATTGTTTCCTAAGCACGATCTACAAAAAAAAACAATTTTCTAAACAAAACGTTGAATTTTTAAGCCCTATAATAAATATTTTATTTAATTCCTGGTGATCCAAAGTCAGTTCTATAAATTATCATAATAAGATAGATTTTATCAAAGTGAAAATTAACATTATACATTTTTATTTGAAAATAGACCAGAGTTTAATCTCCTCCTTGGGTATTTTTGGTATTGGTATCATTTGTTACTTTTTTGTATCTTCATGGTATCTTTTGAGTTTTTTTATTTCTTTTTAGTATCTTTTGGTAACTTAATGGTATCTTTTGGGTGTTTTTGATTTCTTTTTAGTATCTTTTGGTATCTTGTGGTATCTTTTTGGTATATTTAGACCAAATACATATCATACAAATCTTTACCCATAGAAAATAGGAAATTCTTCAAAGTATCTTGACACCCAGTTCCCCCTAGTAAGACTCCACTGTTTCCTTCATATTTTCGGTTGCTGCGTGGATATTTTTGGGCAGTGATCACGCATTTAATTAGCAGGAATTCTTACAGGTGTGCTGGTGGTGTTGGTGGTGCTGTGCGTGTGTGCTAACTTCTTGGAGCTCCTTTCTCCTTTCTCGGCTGAGCTTCTGTTTCTGTTGCTGTTTCGGTTTCAGCTGGTTTCTTTTATTCTTTTTCTGCTCGCCTCCGCACAGGTTCCCGGTTAGCGCCCGAGGATGATGATTCCACTTCCACTGCAGTGGAAGCAGATGATGACCATGATCATGATCATGGGATGCAACGGGTCTTCGACTCGGCCTCTCGCCATTTAGTGTGCAATCGATTGTCCCCACGTCCAGTCCAGTCCACACGGATTCCGGATCCCAGATTCCGACTCTGACTCAGCCCTCCTTCCTGATCTAATCCGTTTCGAGGCGCTTCGTTCCGCTCGCCGGCGAGCGATCAGCGTCATCATCATCACCGTCGCCGTCGCTGACGCCGTCAGCGGCTAATTTCACCGTTTGAAAACGGTTTGAACTAATTCGCGGTTCTACGATCATGATCATGATCTGGTCGAGTGAAGAGTTCAGAGCCTTGACACTGCCCCAATGAGTTCAAGTGTGTGTGAATGAAAGTCATCTGTCCATTGATGAGAGCCAAGAATCTGGAACTACCATGCCGAGCACCATCAGAGGTGAGTGCGAGGTGGAGGGATGGTATTATATAATGTTGTATGTTGTAATATTGGATATTATATAATATTGTATAATATTATAATGCAATTTATTTTGTAAATATATATTGTATAATATTATAATAAAAATTATTTTCTAAATATATGTTTACTTCAATCATATTCGTAAAGAAATATTTATTATTTAAAAAAATATTCTACAATGATATATGTAAAGGCAGGTTAATGGTAGTAATTAAATCTACATATATGATAATTGGTTAATTATTAGTATTATTACATATTTATGAAGCAGTTTATTATCATATTTACATAAAAACCAACTTATTAAGGTAAATACGTTAATTATATATGGGATAGGATTCAATGTACTTAAGGTAAATTTTATTAAAGTATTATAAGTATTACTATGATATTTATTATTCAGTTTTTAATTTCAGATTTATATATTTATATTTTTGATACATTTTATAAAAGTATTATAAATCTTACCATGCTGTTTTTTATTCAGTTTTAATTTATCATTTTTACAGATAATCCCTCACTAAATATAAATAGTATATATATTGTATTTTATATTTAGGATCTCAGTAAACAAAGATCATTATGTCAAGCTATGCAATCAATTTATAACAAAATGCTTCTTAATTACCTTCAAAACTAAAACCAAAAACGTATGCAAATTAAAGTACATTTAAATAAATAGTTGGCTTAAAATAATTGTCTAAAAGGCTACTTTTATTATTATAATGTAAGAACCCACAAACTTTCAATTCAAAGTCCCGCTTAGCTACTCCTTAAATATCTTAGACTTAGTATTTTTTACTAGGTATAATTGTGGTATATACAAAAATAATCTAGGTTTGCTTTAAAAATAAATTACCATGTTCATTTCTTAACTTATCTTAACTATATTCTACTTGAGAGAAAAAAGAAAAACGAAGAAATATTCGTATTTAAAGAATCTTAAATGTTATTCCAGTGAAGGTTATAGCCATTCCAAGCATAATCCCTAACTGATAACTTATTATTTGCCTAAATACAAGTGTATATTCATAAATTGTGTAACTAATAATGTTCCTAAAGCGACAAATTAATCCAGTAATTGCTTTAAAGCTACTTTGTTTCTTTGTTTTTGAAACAAACTGTGAACAGCCAATTTCGAGTTTCTCTGGGCCACCGTCAACCTTGCCGGGCTAAGACCGTCCACCTAATGGAATCATTAGGCAGGCACTGAAAAAACATTAATTGATTATAAAAGGCAACGGCTTTCAATAGCCGCAAATAAATGGATGGGATATGCAGTCAAGCTGCAAGACATGCAATGCTAGCTGCTGGGTTTCCGATTCTGGCCAAAAGATTTACCATTTTGCCACATCTTCAAGGCAGCAGGCAGCGCACAGAACGACGACGGCAACGGCAATGGGCAGAATGTTGCCTCATCGACAGCGGGGCTGCAATAAACCAGTTGGAGGTTGGAAGTCGCAGCTAATCTTGCAACACAGTTGCGCAACAAAGAATCCGAGGCAACGGTACTAACGTGTTTGTCGGTGGCTATTGTGGCTACAAGTTCTTCTGTTCTCCGCTGTTCTTTTGCCTGTTTTTTTTGCCTTTTCCTCTTCTGTTTTCTTGGCAATCAGCTTTGAGCCAGTTGCGTGTAACAGGTTTTTCCTCTTGAATAACTGGGACTTTCTTACGGGACTTTTTCGGAGAGTTTCTGCAGAAGAAAACAGGTTAGAATCGGCACAGACTTGCAATAGATGAGGCAACCCGGCCAGCGACTGGCGGCCGCAAGAAGTTTACAACGGTGAGGCACACATTTTCGCGTTCACGTTAGAACCAACGGTGTTTTAGCCAAGTTAGCTGCAAGTAGCTGGCAGAACCAGTTAGCTCGTTGCGCAAGCGGCCACCAGGCAGCTCGGAGCACCACAAAATAAATCTAACATGATTTAGGCAACGGAAAAACATGAAATATTAGTGCCAATGCCTGACTCCGCCATCGCAGGGCCCTCTAATGATGGCCAATATCCGAGATCTGTTAGGTTCGGGCCCAGTTAGGCGATTAGTCCGAATTCGCCCTGCCAGAGTTGGCCAATGGCCGGCTGGTTCTCCCTTTTTTCTTCTGACTTGGTCTCTTGGGGGTCACTCACGCAGTTATGGCATGAATGGTTGCGGTTATATAGCTGTTATTGGGTTTATCTTTCGCAGAAAACTGGGGGCCTTTAAAGGTTTGGGTTATTAACGAATTTTGTAATTCAATTTTGGTTACTTTCGACACCTGAAACCCTTGAATAATTAGTGTTTCAAGCAAGAAATGTGTTCTAACATTGGAGTAATTATTTAAATTATATTGAGCTTTATTGTATTTTATTATTATTTATGAATTCTTTATTGACTACTATACATTCGATATTGCTATCCTATATTTAATATTTTAAATATTTGATAAATATATTTAAATAGAATAAATATTTATTTTATATCTTAAAAAAATTATATATTATCCTTAATTAGTCTCCACAAGTTTTAAAAAAAATATAAGCTTGTTTATATTTGATGTTTTTAATTTTTTTATATATACTTATATTCCTTTTTTATGTTTTTTGATGTTTTTAAAATCTTTATAAGTATTTCTTCATTTTTTTATACATCTTAAACTTCTAAAATATAATTTTAATTTTGTATCTTAATAAATAATATATAATTTTTAAAATCTTGAGTGAATTAAACCCTTAATTAGTGGCCAAAAACTTTAAATATATTTATTTAATAGAAAGTTTACAATTTTTTATGAATTGTTTTTCGAAATAATAATAATAATATTTTAAATATAATTATAATTAAAGTTATTTCTTATAAGCATTTTTAACTGCTCTAATTATAAGTTTTATATTTTTTTTTCTTAATAAATATGATTTAATCTTATCTTATCTTTAATCTTATAATTTTAATTAATTCGAACTCTAAATTGATGCCTAAAATACTTAAATAGGTTTTTGGGTATGTTTAAATATTAATTATAAATGATTTATAGACTTTATTTTGACTTTTTTAATAAATAATTATAATTTAATTTTTACAGCATTTTAACTGTTGAAATATCATACTATTGCGTACCTTAATAATTTCGATTTAATCTTTGGAATCTTTATAATTCTTATCCTTGATTAGTGTCAAAAATTTTTAAAATATTTATTAGAAGGTTTAAATCGGAATGTTTTGATATGATATATTATTAAAAAACCAAGAAAACCTTCTTTTTAGACCATTAGGTAAAGATTTATAAATATGTAAATTTCCCAAAATGTTCACTCATTCAAAAAATGCCGCCCCTTTGCTTTCCACCTCGCGTGTGTGCAGAAATTTCCTCCGTAGCCCTTTTCCACCACGACGGGAATTTCCCACTGAGGCAGGCACTCACACCCTCGCTCTCGAACTAAGGGTGGAAAAGCTGCGCAACAATGTACGCTTCCGATTTTCCGAGTTGCCGATTCCCCGAGTCGCTGCCGAGTTTCCTCGTTCACTCGCCTCGTCCGTCGGGCTGCCGCTTCCAGTTTTTCCTGGCTATGCACTTGGCATTATGCCTACTAACCCTATTTTCGCAGCAGTTCGCAGCGAGCCCCATTTTCCGAGTTGCATGCGGGGATACACACACACACACACACGCTCCTTAGTGCGATTTTCGCACTGAAAACTGAGGCGCAACCCCCACGAAACGGAAAGTTTGTGCAGCGCCACGGCGGCGAACTGTGTTTGTGGCACTCGAATTTGGGACACATTCCTGTAAAGGACGCAGCTCCGGTCAGCTGCTGTTTTGCAGTTTTGTGCGGAAAAGAAAAAGATACAAAATAAATAAATACAAATGAAAACGCGCGCGTGGGAAATTGAGGAAAACTTTGAAAGAGTGGAAGTTTAAATCAAAGAAATCAATACCAAAGTGTGACTCCTGGGAAAACAAACTCGGAAAAGTGTGAAAAACATGTTGAATGACTGAGATATAGGAACACATCGGTGTGTTTTTGCACTTATCGATTTGCATGTGTGCCGCTGAAAAATCGATTATTAAGGCCAAAGCCCAGTGGCCACTTTCCACTCACTCACACAGCTGGTTGTTGTGGTTGTGAGGTGGCATTAGGGGTGGCGGCGGTTGCACGGAAGAGGGTTGCGTGCCGCAATGTGGGAAATCAACAGCAGTGGCAGCAGCAGCAGGAGCAGCAGTGGCAGTGCCAGCAGCAGGGGCAGGAGCGTTAGCAGCGACACACTTCCAACTGTTTTGACGTCGTCGAGTTCCAATGGCGCTGCTTCCACCGAGTGCTGCAGCGCAGCCTTGCAGCCATCCAGCGGCGACGCGTTGCATGTGCAGCAGCAGGAGCAACAACAGCAGCAGCAGCAGCAGCAGCAGCAGGATACGAAAGCGAGGATGACAACGACCACAAGCACCACAGGACACAGATACAGAAACAGTCACAGTCACCGATACACAGCAACAATTGCTGCACAATAGCCCCGCAACTGCAGCAGCAACATATTGTGCCCCAAGAAAAAAACATAAACAAATATTTAACAAAACCAAAGACTATCAAGAACCACAGGCAACAAAGGAAGTCGCATAAAACCATTTAAAGACAGTTACAAACAGGACATTGCACAAAAGTTACGTTAAGTATACGACGCGTATTTCCAGCTGCAAAACGAACCAAAACGAGCCCCGAAACGAATCGAAACGAAACGAAACGCACAGGTGCATCTCACCAGCCCCCTTGCCACCTTGCCCCTGCCCCGGTATCTACACCAATTGACAAGCAATCGAAGGAATTAACCAGAAACACTGTTTAGTCTCGGCAATTTTTTAAGTGCACTTTCGTAAGGCTGATTTTGAATTATTTCGATGTTGTGCTTCTACACCCCCTAAAAATACGCAAGAATCAAAGGCAAGCAATGAACCAAGTTAAAGTGAGCAGTGAGTGATCGGGACTAGCAACCCACGAGATACTTTTGAATCTTTGCGAGTGTCTGTGAGGAAACAGCCGCCACAACGGATAGGCCAAGAGACCTCCTGCTGATCCAGCAGGCCAAGCCCGCGGGCAGTGGCAGCTCAGGCTCTAGCTCCTCCTCGGCGAGATCCTCCTCCTCCGCTTCGAGTGGGGGTCAGGTGTACATCGACACCGATGCCGCCACAGCGGCGGCAGTGGCCAATCTGCGCAGCAAGGTGCCTTCCATATCGATAATTCCTTTGCCCGCCAACACCACCATTGTGGCGAGGAGCAGCACCGCCAGTGCTGCCCCGGCAGCCCTGCCCCAGCTGATACACACGGCCAGGAGTGTGTCCAACAAGTCCACGGGCACCTCGCCACCGCTGGCCTTCATCTCGGATGGGGGCGCTGCACCAGGCGGATCAGGAGGAGGAGCTCCTGCCCTGGCCCTGCTGCAGCGACCCCAGCAGCAGCATCAGTACCAGCAGACGGACAAGTGCACGGTGCTCAAGCTCCAGCCGGGACTGGGGCCCAGCACCAGCACGTACCTGCAGATCGAGCAGCAGCTCAGCGAGCTGGAGGCCGCCGACGAGGAGGAGGAGAACATGGCCAGCCTGCTGGGCAGTGCCCCGCCGGCCCAGATCCTGGCCAACCAGCCCATCATTGTGAAGATCGAGCCCACGCAGTCCTTTCACATTGTGGACGAGAGCGACACCAGGGTCCTGAGTCTGCCCCTGAGCGATGCGGACAAGCTGGGAGCCAGCTGGATAGATCTCAAGGATATAGCCGGGCTGCAGGCCGGCGGGGGAGCCACCTTGCTGGATGTGTGCTTTGAGCAGGCCAACGAGGATGGCACCATCATAGCCACCGTGCAGCCAGAGCTGGACGCGGATCTGGAGGCGGAACTGGAGGCGGAAACCGAGCCCTTGGAGGAGGAAGAGACTGAGCAGGAGCCACCGGCGCCCAAGAGGTTGGCCACGAGCAGGACCCAGCCCCAGCAGCAGCAGCAGCAGCAGCAACAGCAGCAGAGCAGGCCACCTCAGCAGCATCACCAGGTGAAGTTCCTCTCGGATCCACCGGCCCTGGCCCGCTCCAGCAGCTTCAGCAGCCTGAGCAGCTTCAGCAGTCTGAGCAACATCAGCTCCGTGTGCAAGAACATGGCCAGCAATCCTGGCCACACGGGCAACACCAGCAGCAGCAGCGAGAGCCACTCCAGCAACCTCAGCGCCTTGGGCCAGCTGAAGCGATCCAAGGAGCGAACGCCGCCGCCCATGGCACCGCTGACCCACACACAGAAGCCCGCAGCAGTAGCCACCACCACCAGCAGCACCACCACGACATCAGCAATATCCACAGCCACACCAGCGGCCACAGCAACAGCCACAGCTGGAGCAGCAGCCACATCAGCTGTCAGGGAGACAGGCGGCGGGAGCAGCAGCAGTCACCACGGCAGCAGCAGCAATGGAGCCATGACAGGTAAATCCCAATGAAATAGGCTTAAGCCCAAGGCTAGGCCAGCTAAGCCAGGCTTTAAGCATGGCTAAAAACCAGTTTAAGGCCATTTTATGTATTAATTTTTAATAGAGTTTTCAGTTGCAAGGGATTACAGGAGCGAAAATAAAGGGATTGCGTTTGGGTTTAGTTTATTAATTGAAATTAAAATCAGTCAGATTAAAGTAAGAGTTTTTATAAACGGTCTTTCTTTTTACCTTTGTTAATAATGTATGGCTATATTTGCTGTAAAGGGAAATATATACGCGATATTGGGTTTATAATTTAACAATGAAAGAAGACTAAATTGAGACTTAATATGTCTTCAAAAGGTTCAGGTAGAAAAGGTTTAGGTATGGTTTTGAAGCAGCATAAGTGAATTTTATATATATATCAATTTTCGTTATAGTTTTTCAATAACAAAAGATTACAGGTCTGACGATAAATTGATTTAGTTTATTAAATAAAATTCAAACAATTAGGTTTGAACTAACGTTTTAATAAAAAATATATTTAAAATTAGTTCTTATCATTATTTTTCTTTTTATCTTTTTAAATAATTGATTTCTTTTTAAAAATAACTTAATATGTAATAAATATGACATATGAAAGGTATATAATACATAATACATATAGTGCATATTATTCAACACGAAGAAAGCCTAAGAATTGATTAGAAAACCAAGTATCTAAATAACAAAATGTATAAATATCCATTTTTATGTCGGAAATTTATACTTTTTCTTAATTAAGACATAATATGACAACAAATATCAATTTTTGTTCAAAACGTAAAGGTAGGTATGTTGAAGTATGGTTAAGAACCAGTTTATATAGTAATTTTTTTGTATAGTTCTTCATTGAAAATTTATTATAGAAGTGGATATAAATGGGTTTAGTTTATTAACTGAAATTATAACAATTCAGTTTGAATTTTTGGCTCACTAAAAATGCAGCTTTAAATATAATGTATATATATATATTTTTTTTTATTTATGATATATATTATTTTCTCATATTATACATGCATTTTTTTCAACATTTTTAAGAAGCATTTCTTTATCTAAACTATTATTACTAGATTATCAATAATGGATTTATAATTTACCAAGTCAAGGGATGTGTTAATGGAAAATGCAATATTTGGTATACCAGGAAATGGAATAAATATATTTAAATACAAACATATGTACATATTTTATATTATACACATATATTTAAAAAAAAACATTTAAAATATTGCTATAAATAAAACCCTATCACCCTCATATTCTTTTTCTTATATTTTGTACAATTTTTCAAGATACATTGCTATCTTTACTGACTTTAATAAAAGTACAATATCTTCTCTATCTTGGTAAAAAATCAGACAATTTTACACATTATTCCTGTAAGAAATATAAATATTCATAAGTATTTAGGGTGTTCATATATATTCTTTGTTGTATTAAAACTAGGCTTTGTCTAGCCTTAACAATATTTCCCAAAAGCAGCTTCATTTCACGAAGTAAACTTTTACTAATTAACTCTTAAGATACAAGAAACCCCTCAGATACCTAGGTGTGCCAGAAATCTCAAAGATCTCAAGTCAAGGATTCCCTGAAAGATGCGTTCACAGGCCATAAAATTCCCCATCAAACTCTATGAGCCGCTGCAACTGGGCGCATTCCACTTGTTGCCACTGCAACCGCAGTGAGCACTCACCCAGAGCGACTGCCAGTGATCAGAGCGATGGCTCAGGTAATCACAGGCACAGGTACATAAACATAAAGTTTTCCGCCCCCACTTGCACATCCATCCCTCCCCCCACCCAAAAAGAACCTCCGTCCAAAGCTATGCAAATGAACGCTCGGCGAACGCCGATTGCGCAAGCATCCCCGGGCGGTGGCGGCAATTAACAGACTGACACATCAGCAACACATCTCTGCCACTCAAGACGGCAGCAGCAGGCAGCAGGCAGCAGGCAGCAACAGGTGTACTGTGCACACACACCCCGTGCTAAAGAGGCAAAGCAACTAAGACAAGTAAAAATAAAAAGAATTTCAATTTACAAGCCTCGATTTATTGGCTATTCACCTTTGTGTGGCTGCAGCCACTCGGTGCGGGCAAGTGTCCCACTTTCCATAGTCAACAAACACAGCGGCAGCAACAAAAACATGTTTTGACATACTAAATAAGCCGCTGCTAGGCTGCCTTTTGGCCAAGTCTAGCTGCTGTTCTTTATCATTAGGTTCTGTTAGCTGTTCTCCTCTCTGCGATTCTCGCTGCCTCGGCACATTCGCCTTACTGCCAACTGGCAACTACCACCGGCCACACCGAGCCGTTCTTCTGCCGCCTGGCTCTCATATTTTTACCGTATCACGAACCTTAGCGGTAAAAACGTCAACTACAAACTATACAGTTAGCTGTACAGAGGGGGGGAGATGAGGGTGAGGTGTGAGAGGTGCAAGGGGTGCCAGAGGTAGGGACTGAGAGCGAAACTCGGGCCTAAACCTAACTGGCGAGCATAGAATTAACGTTTATACACAGCAAATAAATTATAAGGCCATAAAACGCTATGTTAAATAATAAATATTTATGAGATACTTTCAAGATACGTTAGAGATTCTCTAGAGATTCAAGATGCGTTAGAGATACTCCAGAGATACTCTATAGATACTTTAGAGATACTTTAACTTTTCACCCAAGAACTTGAAAGGAAGGATGAAAGCACAACGTATCTTTGAAGTTTTATGTCAAGAGATCTTCCAATCTACATCCTAAAATGGTATAAATATATATAAATTTTATATTTTATTTCCTTTTCAATTTTAATAAAAATTTCCCTCAGTGCACTCACTCAAGCAGAGAGCTATAGGTTCGTAGTCGTAGCTAAGCTGAAAAATTGATTTGGCAGCGCCTCCGGCCAGTGAGTTGATTCTGTTCTGTTCACTTGATGACTACAAATGAGTGTCAGTCACCGACACGACTTCTCCCATGCAGAAGCCCTATAGTTTCGGCCAAGATTGATCTATATTTTATAGGGTTCCGTTGATATCTTAACGCTGGGGGCCGGGACCCTTGTATCCACCAGGCACCACGGCTCATTAGCAGTTCGGGGCGGTGGCCAAAATGTCGTATTTTTAACTTGGTCCCGTGATTGATGACCGATCTGAAGAATTGTTACCTAATTGCTGGTGGCCTTTAGAACGGTATCTTGCTCTGGGGGAAATATATATATCACCCTTTCGATTTGCTAGAGAGATTATCCGCTTTCTCAAAACCAGAAGCTTGTCTTTTCTGCAAATGGGGGAGAAATGTCAATGGGATTCTAGGGAAAAAATAAAATTTGAAATAGAAAACAAAGGATTTAAGTAAAGGGTGAACAGTAAAACAAAAAGAACAACCTGAGCCTTGAAATATTGAGTAAATTGCAGACTTCAAAGTATTTTTAAATATTTTTTAAATGTATAAATTTTCTTAGCAATCTTTAAGAGGTATTCTACCAGAGTTTTCCCTAAAGATTCAAACTCACTGAACTTGTTTTTAGGATTAAATTTGCATCTTAATGATTTATTTGTGAAACTAATAAGCTTATTTAATGAAATTCCTGTGAAATCGAATTCAAATTTTAAGCAAATATATATAAACATGGTGAAGTACCTTAGCCGTCACGTGAAATTTTCAAAATGATTTAAAACGTTTTGCAAAAACTCGTTTCGAGCCACCAAAGTAACTAAGGGGGAATGTATTCACAAGCGGATTTGACAATGATTAGCCCACATAATGGTAGTTGGCAAAAAAGATGTAAAACCGAAAACAACATAAAGGTTTTCTTCATCCGAACCTTTCTGCGGATGAGACGACCCTGAACGTGGTCGATGGACTTTGTCGCCCGCCGTCGCCGAATCCTCAGATGTCGCAAGCGAGATTACGAGATACTATATCTTTGGCCAGACTCTCGGCACTATCACTTTTGCGATACATCGTCGGCTTTGTTGTTGTAATTTCCCATATGAATCGGAGCCCAGGCCCGGGTTCATTATAATTTTGGTTGGACAACGCTTTGCATTTCATGCATGAATCTTCCGCCGACTATTAGCCAGGTCAGCACCGCATGAGGCATCGTCTTTTTTATATATATTTTTTCTTCTCTTTTCCAATCGAGCGTGGCGAAGTTTCATTATCATATTTTCGATTTGGCCAAAACTCCATCGACACTCTGCTGGGTCTGCGATGTCGTAACAAGCTCGGTTCATTTTTTACTGGCGCTCATCTATGCAAAATGCGAATTATGCTGCACACACATCCGCTGGATACGTCTTCGTATCTGCGAGATGCAGAGCTAATGGCTTCAGTATCTGGCCGCTTAAACGAAAATCCATAAATTAACGAAAACGAAATATTAATTTATAACTCTAGCGAAGTTTTTTGCTCTTGTCTCAGACATTTACATGGAAATTTACTTTTTTATTTTGATCTTTTTTAGTTTTTGGCTATCGGTTTGCTTTTCATTTTGGCAAACTTCGAAAGCCGAATTGCCAAATGATTTAAACTAATTTTAACATTTTTAATTGGCCAGCAAACTCCGTCTGCAGTTCACCTTGACTGTTTGGTTTTTTGCATTTTTGCAAGCAAAATGGTTTGAATATTTATAAAATTAATAAAAAAAAATATAATATGCATATCAAGCGGTTTTGGGTATTTAACCCAATTTTATGGTTTTATAAAGTAATAAAGTTATAAGGAATGCAGTAAACTATTTTTTAACTAAAGAAATAAATTCTTTAGAAGAAAGAAAGAAAACTTCAGTCATTTTTATATGTTTTTATTTATAAAAAATAGTTTTTTGATATTAATTGTAAATGTAATTAATTATATTTGTTAAATGGTTTGTGCTTTATAATTAACTAGGAAATATAACAATAACTAGGAAATCGGTATAAAAATGTATTGAAAAAATAATAAACATATTATTACACATTCATTTGTAAATTCCTATGAGAGAGGAAGTATTTCTTCTTTCTTTAGTTTTTAAGGATACTATATCAATATAAGCATTAAATATTAACTAATTCAAGACTATCGTATTTAATTCTTTGTTTAAAAGAAAACTCTTATACAACTAGTCTTTTATTTTATTAAATACAATTTTAAAGGGAATATCTCAAAATCAGTATGAAGAAAATAACCTTAAGCTAGTTAAAAGCAGGAAAACTGTAATGGAAAGGCATCAATGACTATAAATATTGCCTATACAAATCACTTCTTCCTCAATTCCAAATCAAACTTCCTTAAATTTACCCTCATAACATAATTTTCCATTAAAAAACAAGACTGGTTGACAGGACTCAAGTGCTATAATTTAGAGCCAATTTCCAGTTAACCCCTTCCGCTTTCTCCTCCCCTCTCTCGACCCTATAAGCGTTTGAAGCAATTTGCCAACTTAAAAAGTGCAATTAAAGGCTGGCCCGCTGCTGACTGCAGTGCACACATTTTGGCCTAAAAAGCAATTGACCTGCTAATTGAAGGAAGCGCCAAAAAGCTCCCGCTCTTTGCTTAAGAGAGCACCACTTGGGGCCGAAGAGAGCGGCCAGATAACAGCTGATTAGGCCGCAAGAGAGCGGCAGTCAGATTGCTTGTGAAAAACTTTCAGAGCGGTTGCCATAGCGAATGAGCGGCCCAAAGCGGACGAGGCAAATGAGTGGAGCACACGAGAGGCAGTTGGAGGGGGGGTGAAGCGAGGTTGGGGCAGCGAACTGAAGAAGTCATCGGCACAGAGACACATATACCCATTTACTACTCTCTTTTTATACGCGGTAGCCATAGGTTACAAGGGTATTATAGCTTAGGGCCAACTGGAAATGTTTGAAAACGGGGAAGAGGAGGTATCTCCTACATGATAAAGTAAATATATTTGTGATTAGCATCATCTGCTTGGTAGATTTAGCTACACAAGTTGTTCTTCTTGTAAGAAGAAATAACCCAGGCTAAGAGAGCTCAAAGATACTCTTCTGATTATGAATACAAGTTCAATTGACAAGCTAAATAAAAAATCAAAAACCAATTTCTGGAATCCCATTAGTCTTATTCTTCAAGCACACTCCGATTTCAGTACAGGGTATCTCCTAGTGCAGCACTCTCTCCCACAGCTTTCTTACTTGTGCTTGTTGGGGGAGAGAGAGAGCCGCCGCCGTCGCTCTCTGCTGCCGCATTGCGACGCTGCTGCTGCGCTGCCCGCAGCGCTGCCGCCGCACGACGACAACGAACTCGATAGCATTTTGAGGCACTCTTCAGCTACACCTCGTATTGAGCGTTTCGCGGCGGCGGGTTACGATGCGTGGCGCGTTGTATCTTTATTATTAATTATTTGTTGTTGTTGTTTATACTCTCTGTAACCGTATTATTTCCCATCTCGCGTGCCAGCGTGTGCGTGCGTTTGCGTCTGTGTCTGTGTGCCTCCTCTCTGTGCGTGTGTATGTTGTGTGTCGTCTATGCGTTTTGCCCCCCTCCACAGAAAGAAACAAGAGCCCCCCAAACACCCCCCTCGGTCCACGACACCATCCCCCCTGGGAAAAATATATTAAAATAAAAATAAATAATTAAAAAGGCAAAACCACGCGTGTGTCAAGTGCTAAGAAATAAATAAATACGGGAAATATTTGCAACATGAGTTGCAGTTGCAGTGGCAGTGGCTGCAACGGCGGCAGCTGAAGTTTGTTCGGTTTCAGATCCACACACAACCACAAATAAGCGCAAGAATCATAGATTACGCCTATATCTATATAGCTATACTCTATAGATACTATACAGTACCAGTCAGTCAATCAATCAATCTAAATATCGTGTGCATTCAAAATCCACATCGTGCCTAAAAAAACAGCAACAACAAAACTGCAACAATTGCAACGCGCAAGGAATAAAAACAAATACCAATACCGATACCGAAACGGAAACGGAAGTGCCAGTGACGTAATACTCTCCAAAACTACCGTAAAATCCAGGCGACAAAAATAAAGGGAATGCAAAATACAGCTACCCTCCTCCCACACAGCCTCCCCTTCGATTGTGCAACAAAAACAACGCCAATCTCTGTGTATGTGTACGATCGGTCAACGTGTGTGTGTGTGTGCCGAAAGGATTAAGCACATAAAATTATTAACAAAAAAACAACAAGAAAATCATCGCAACATGGAAACACACACAGCCTTTCTCAACGCCCGCAAATTGGATAATTTATTGGAATAATCAATTCTTGCCGCTAATTGGATAGCTATAACTACCAGCTTATGGATATATCACACGATCAGGGATTTAATGAGATTGTTTTGGGAAATGTATGGCATAGTTTAGGATTAGCTAGCAGGCATACTTTGATGTTACTAAGGACACGTGTACATTATGCTTTATAATTGAACTTTGCACTTTGACTTAAAGTCAAACTAGAGCAGCTTAAACTTTTCAAAAATATATTAGAAGAGTTAGAAGGTTCTTAATGTTTGAAATAGAGTTTTTAAATTCACTTCGAATTAAGTTTCCGAAGCATAATTTTCAGTAGGGAATTTCTAGATTCTATAAAATAAAAAAAGGTTTGCTATAATCAAAAAAATTTCAAACCTTTTGATCAGCTTTCAAAGTTCGAATACAAATTTATTCAAAGAATCATAAGTTGAATGCAACGATTTGAAGATCTTCCTTTTAAAAAAGTTCCTTGTTTTAACTATCTGAAAAAAAGGTGTCTAAATCCTAATTAATTTAATGAATAATAAAAATTAATTAATTCAACAAGAAAGTTTTTCATATATCCTTTAAAAGTCTTTTTAAATTCTATTTCTGACTGACATCCCATTTTATTTTTATAGTTATCATAACGGATTTTAGGAATTAAAAGCAAGTTCTTTCATGATTTAACTCGTTGTTATTTTTATAAATTATACAATTACTATCAGCCATACAGTTTTCTAATTTATTTCAGGACCCAATACAAACTTCTTTTAGATCATTAAATTCCCCTCTATTGTTGTGTGCCCTCATGAGGCTGGGTTTAGTTTTTTGTTAGATACTTGGGAATGAGTTTCCCCCAATTACCAACCCCTTTTAGGGGGCTACTATTGCCAACTGTCAGTCGAGAGATTTTCGCAATTTTTCATAGTGTTCCCTGTAGTTTGTATCCCAGTATCCGGCGGCGCTGCATCTGTTTCTGCTTTCGGCGTGGTCCATTGTCTTTTGCCGTTCTGTGGAGATCTTAGGAGCCCGAATCTCCGGCAACAAAGCACGAGATGCGATGCTATGCCCTTTTCTTGTCCATAGTTTTCCCCCCTTTGTTGCTTACAGCTTGCAGCCAGCCAGCAGTTTTGTGTCTGCGTCCATTGTGGCAACTTATGATTATCAACAATTGTTATTGTTGTCGTTAGAAGCAGTTAGAGGCGGTAGTTGCACCGACTTCTCTCCTCCGCTCGGTTCAGTTTCAGTTCAGGCGAGTTCAGAGCAGAGCAAAGTCGGTCGTCGGTCGACGGTCGTCGCCGTGTGGCCGCCACCCACTCGGCTCCTCCTCTGGTGCCTCCTTCTCCGCCTTCTGGTGCCCTCCACCTCTCCTGCCTTTTTAGTCGACTGTTTGCATTACCGTTAGTGGAACAACATTGCTAAGCACACACAGGCACAGGCACAGACACAGCACACACTCCATGTGTCGCCCATAAGTGTGCCACCCCAGCAGCAACAACAACTAAAGGATGCACGCAAAGAAAAAAATAAATGACATGACTTTTTTTTAATTAATTAACTCCAAAAAAAGTCTGACTGGATTAACTTGATTAAATTCTAAATTAAAAGGTTTATAAAAAAGACATTTCACTAATATTTTAGAGTCTTGAATACATTTAATTTAATTAATTATTTAAAGGAAATAAATAATTTTTTAAAGGATCCTTAGAGATTTTTATGAAGGAGAATCGATTGATACAATGAATTAAATAATATGACAAATTTTTAGATTTGATAGTTTTGAGACTGAGAGCAACACGATCTTGAGGTTTATTTTCATTATGAGAATTCAAAAACATGATTTCAAGGCTTACAAAATATTCTCTGACATCTTTTAGGGCTTAATTTGATGGTTTATCAAATTAATATAATATTTAAGAAGTTAGTATGTTTCTATAAAAGATTCAAATAGTATTTTAGAGTAGTTTCTAATTTTAAGGGACTACAAAGATTATATTCAGGATTTTAGGGTTGCAATATGATAGAATGTTAGGCCATTCAGGGACCCACCTCGTTGGCAATCATCGATTTCTGTGACATTTTCTTGCCGTGTGGAAAGCGGAAAACGGCCTAAGCAGAAGTCGCTGGCGGAAAACTGGGGGCAGCGACGGGGCAGAAGCCCACCCATTCCATAGGTCATTGGTCTTTTTCGTCGGCGTCAACGTACTGCGACGGCACCAACAACAGCAACAACACACGGCAGCGGCAGCAACAGCACAGCAGCGCTGCCGCAGTGACGCTGACAGCGCTGCTGCCTTGTAAACTTTGTCGTCTGCTTTGCTGTCGCTCTGTTGCTGTTGTAACTGTAACCGCCTTCGGCTTCTGCCTCCCACTCCCCCCTATCTGTCGAGCGCCTGCCTCTCTCTCTCTCCCCCTGGCACTCTTTCTCTTTGCTTCATCATCGGCTTGACCGGCTCGTTAGCTTTGGGGTACCGTTAGTAAGTTCGTTGGCGCTGCGAGAAGAGAAGAGCCGAGAAGCGAGAGAGAGAATTTCTCATTTCCACAGCACTCTGTGCACACGGTGGGGCTCTGGCTATTCATTTTCATTTTCTTTTCAGCATTTTCTTTGCATTGCGTTCCGTTCCGTCTATATGTAAATTTCTCTGCTCTCTCTCTGTCGCCCCATCTCTTTCTGCCACTGAGCTGGCACAATTTCAGTGTTGTTGCCGTCGCTTTGGTGACGTATTTTATATGTCTGCGCCAGCGGCTTCCGCATGGCCACCCAAAGCCACCCCCGAAAAGCCGCCCAACAAAGTGATTACACTACCCCCACCCGGCACTGCCCCCCGTCGGAGAAGGGAGTGGGTGAGGCGGATGGAGAGAGAGGAAGAGAGGGAAAAGTAAAAATGTTTTTATATTCATTGGGTTTGCCGGCTCGTTAGTGTGTGTGTTTGAGCTTTGGGTCATAGAACTTTTTTCTATGTTTACCCACACTCACACACACTGGCAAACACACCCACAAATGCTTGGCGACGAGATTTATGCGCTGCATTTCAGAGTTTTTCCCCTACAATCCCCCCAATTTCCTCGTCCAGCCCCCGTCTGTGTCTGGGCACCCTTAAATCCCATTTCTTTATCGATTTTTCATGTTCATGTCCATATAATCATCGCCCCGCAAAAGGGAGTTGCCAACCGAAAAAAGGGAGAGCTAACAGGCTTTACTAGAGGTTTTCCTTTTTTGAGGGTTTGGGGTTCGGCACAGTTCCCTGAATTGCGTTGGTTGCACACAGGGAAATGTAGGATCATTGGAAAAATGTCATGTCATGTCCTTTTGGTAATATATTATAGGAAAATAGCATTCTGAATGAGATTCTACAGAGTCAACACGTGATATCAATGTATTCTAGGTTATATTCTTGTTATGGATATTTTCCTGGATGTACTAAGGCTAATTCTATAGAGTTCTGACTATAAAAAAAACTATTTCACAGAGTAGCTAAAAGGTAACAGATTGTTAATATATTTTGTACTTGATGCTACGATGCCAACACTCAAAACTTTTCAAGATTTTTTTTTTTTTTGCGATCATTTTTTTGGGGGTTTTCACATAATTCTAAATTCTTTTAGGGTATTAGAGATGAGATTAGTATTTAACGGTGGACACAGAAGACAACATAATGTTCATAACAAGATAATAATAAGTTAACATTTCTTATAAAAAGGTTTCCCTGGTTGACTGGGATACTTAAGAACCTTATTGAATAATAAGATAGAAATTTCTTAAAGCTGAGATGTGGGGAAAATAATTTCAATCCATCAATTAATCAGAAATCAAATTAAATTGTTCTGTTCTTAATAAATGTGTTCTCCATGTTGCGATGCGTGTCCCGTATAATAATTAATATTTTGACCTCAAATGTATCACTTTTATCTTGATTTAACCAAGATAAAAATAATATTTTTAATGGTATAAAATTCTTTGTGGCGTAGGCAATGATTAAATTCTAGTCTGCGATGCGGCACACACACACACACACACATGTAACCCGGACATCTTTCGATTGATCTATCGCTATCGAACTATCGAAAGATGACGCCATTTTGAACAAAAACCAATTTCCCATCCGCAGACATCATTCCCGTGCAATATGCTGAATGCCATGAATTGGCCATGGCTGACAGTGCGTAGCAAAAGTATTTACATAACTGGCCAAACCATTTTGTACATCAAAGTGTTCAAGCTGAGGACCGATTAAATATATACAAAATATAAAACAGATGAACGTTTCCAAGGCAGCGACAGTTCGAATCGATGAGAAACAGATTGCGCCTAAATGTCTTCCGGAATTAATTGTCGTGAAATTTTCGTATTTTTGGAAATTTTGATTTGGAATCAAGCAAAACAGAGAAATCGACAAAACAATGAGCATAGCAACAACAACAATAACAACAACAGCAACAGCAAAGAAACAAAAGCAACAACAACCAGCAGCAGCAGCAGCAGCAACAAGCAACACAATAAAAATCACAGCAACCGAAGAAGCAGCAACAATAACGCAGTGAAAGTGATAAAACATCAGCAGCAGCGGCAGCAGCAACAACAACAATTGCCCAAAGCAACCAAAACCAGCAGCAACAACAACAAAAATTCAAACGGCAACAACTACAATAGCAATAACAATAACAACAGCAACAGCAATCTGCACATATTGCAAAAGGGTTGAGTTGCTTGATTGTAAATTTAGATATTATCAAACACACACACACATAGAAAATTGCTTTAAATAACTCGTAACAAAAACAAAAAAGAAAAAACAATTAATAATAATATACATACGCGAACAAGTGTCTTATTAAAGGATATAATTAATTAAGCAGCAGCAACAATATATAACATCAGATCCAACAACATCAACAATTTAGTACCTACAGGCCTGACAACGTTAGATCATTATATATACATTATATATATATATACATATATATATAGCAATATACAAACAAATTAAATATATATACATATATCGATTGGCAAGCCCCTCTCTCACACACACAGCCCCCTCGTCTCACAAAACAAAAAATAAAAGTTTAAAACACCCACACACACTGTGATAGTTCTTGATTCACACTTTGAATGCGAAAAGCGCGGAAAATTCATTCATAAAAGCATTGAAAAACCTATATATGGACACGAGAAGCAAGCTAAACACCCAAGCCACAAAAGTAAAGATATAAATAAATAATAAAAAGACCAAGTGCAATACGAAAGATTGGCTAAACAGCAGCAGTTTTGGAAGCGAAAGGGCAGCTATATAAAGCTATATACATATATATAACACTCTATTAAATACTGTATACAACGTTTTACATATTTACAAAACAACCCAAGTTAAACTAAAACTAAAACTAAAACTACAACTAAAAAGCAAGCGAAATTCAAATTCATTCGACTGCAAAGAGCGGCCAGATTGCGCATACGCCCCGTGTGCCCGCGGCATGAGCCACCGTGTGTGTGTGTACGTGTGTGCGTGCGGTGTTAGCGGTTGCAACAACTGATACCAAGTGTACATATATACATATATATAACTATTTGGCCAATCAACTGCAGCGGCATCGTCATCGGCAACAGCAAACGTTACAAACGTCACCAAAGCTTCGCATTTCTCATTAATAATTATGTATACGCAACGTATGTTTGACATGTGGAGCAGCGTCACTTCGAAACTGGAAGCACACGCAAACAACCTCGGTCAAAGCAACGTCCAATCGCCAGCGGGACAAAATAACTCCAGCGGTTCCATCAAAGGTAAAATAGATCTGATTAAATGTAGTTCTTAAGTTGGGTATAATCTGTAAAGGTGTTGAATAAGAGTTATAAAAAGGATTTTTGAGAAGGGAAATCAAAGTTTATGATGCTACAAACTAAGTACTGACATCTATGTATTACTTTGCGATAAATATAACATTAAAAAGATATATGAGTTCTTTGACCTATCCTAGACATTACTATATATTATCATTAAGGTCTCTGGAAAGTTTTCAAATAAAAATACCCAAAACAACCAAAACCACAGTCTGGGCTTGATAATAAACATAAAATTGTTGTTAGTTCCGCTTTCAAAGGTATTGCATAAACAATTTGCATTTGCTGAAGCTAACAAAAAACTTAAAATCCTTTAGGAAGTTTCTCAAGTACTTTTTGTTATTAAACTACCAAAAACTCCGACTTAAGTAAGCCTTTAGTGTGAACTTTCATCCCGCCAAAAACAAGTAACAAGAGAATTGCACAAAAAAACAGCAAAAACCAAATAAAGTGTAAATTTAATGAAATCCAGTTAAGTTTGTGGTTTTATGTGGCAGAGCAGAGTCACTCAGTCAGTCAGTCAGTAAGTTGCTGCTCTTTTTTATATTTTTCTCCTTTACTTTGTTATTTTTGTTATTTTGTTGGCTTGGCAGTGAAAGTCACTTGGGTTTCTCAACAACAACAGAAGACAGCAACCGAAATTATTTAAGGAAAATCCATGAAATTCGTAAATGAAGAAAGACGCCATAACAACAACCAGCGGCCAAGCTGAATATTACGAAACACACTCGGTTTGCATTTGTGTGTTGTTAGTGGTGTGTGGCTCTTTTTTTTTGCATTGACAATTCAACTAATTTTTAATTCGAAAAGGCAATCAGAGAACAGGAAAGAGACGGCTAGCGAGCCTTTCTTTCTCTTGTATCTGCAAGATACAAATTGTATATGTAACGCAGCCATCATAAAAAGTACACTAAAAAGATCACAATAAAAAAAATACAACTAAAATGAAAAAGAAACTTGCGAATAAAAGTTCGCGCGCCAGTCGTAAAAATAAATATATGCGAGATATTGTAATGCCAACAAAGTTTCAACAAGCCATATAAATAAATATATATATAGATATGTTCAGGGGATGTATGAATTACACTTTTTGCAGGTATTAGTTAATGGGCTTCCTTCATTGTATTTTACAGTTATTGGGCAGATTTTCATTTCGCGTTAAACACAATTGATTCGATTGTATTTTTGGCAGTTTTTATTGAGCCAAAAAAAAAGAAACTTAAATAGAAAATGTATTTCAACATAATTAAAAGATGAAGGTGTTTGATTATACATTGTATTTATGATGATTAATTTTTGTGAGTAAATATAAGTAATATTATATTATTTATGGTATTTTATAGTATTAGTACTAACGATTAATTAAAACATGCTATACTTTTTATTGACAGATTTTTATATTCTTCAAATTGTCAAGAATATTTGATTTTAATTGTACAAATAAAGGTATTACATAGGAACTCATTTTCTCAGCTGATGCATTTATATAAAACTTTAATAATACTTTTTTGGGTATTTGAATTCTTGTATTGGTGGCATTAAATATTGCTTAAATATTTTTAAAATATTGTAATAGTTTCCTAGTCATGTTTTACGTAGCAAAATACACTTTTAGCAAGAACTAAGAAATATAATGCACACAGTTAACAAATTTGTACTTAATCCTTTTTAAATATGCTATAAAATGTATTAGAAACCTAAAAACAAATGTAATTTAATGATTTTAAAGAAACCTACAGTAATTATTTACTACTTGATGACTCATTATAATTTAATAAAGTCAAAGAGCCTTTAGAGGACTCTATTAATTTATGTTCCACTTCCTTGATAAACTTAAAAGCCTAGTAGAAGGCACCACTAAACTAATACTTATTTAATGGGAGTTCCTTGAACCCTCCAGAAGCGAATGCAATTAGGCCCTGCCGCAGAGCTTACGAAGGATGTATTATTTCTAACATAAATCTTAATCGCCTGCGACGATCTAACCCCCTTTTCTGTGTGCTGGAGTTGCGTGTGGGAGCAATTAAGGGAGCTGCTGCTGCTACTAGACAGGAGCGTAGCAAGGGGGGTCACTAGTCACTGCTGCTTTTGGCATGCAATTTGCGTTTATGACTTCCGCAAAATCAACTTTTATTTTATTATTGAAATTTTCACTTTTTCGCTACTGCCTTTTGCCATTTTGCAGTTACTGTTTGTTCGCCTTTCTTTCTTTGCGTTTTCTTTTCGCTATATGTTTTTTTTTTTTTGTTTTATTTTTTGTATTTTTTGTTAACAGATAGAAACGTACGCAAAGTGAAAGAAATTTAGCGCCGTAAACAGAAAGCGGCCAAAACCGAAATTTAAAAAGCGAAAGAGTTGACAAGAGAGATAGATGGAGAGACACAGAGAGAGAGAACAATAAAAAAATATTCATAAGTCAGACAGAAAAGTTTTGTTTAAGTGTGTTTGTATTTGTGTAGTCAGCTCACACACACTCAAGCACTCAAAAAAGGCATAGAAACAAATGGGTAGAAAATATAAAGCCCCATGCAGGCCCCCTTCTGTGCCCCTCTCTCCCCACGACGACCCTGCCAGATAGTGCGAACGCCCGTTTAACACTCGAAAAAAAAAAACAAAAATAAAGCAAAAGGCATAGAAACAAAAAACTATGAAGCTACACAAAAATTTCTGACTGTTTGGGAGAGTGCGAGTAGGGAATTAGTGTGCGTTTGAGAAGCGCCAAAGCACACACAAACACACACAGACGCACGCACAATCAACATAGTAAAAGTCTAAAACCGAGGAAAAAAATTTATTTTTGGCGGTCATTCAACTCGCACGCACACACACTCACGCACTGCGATAGAGCAGCGAGTGAGAGAGTGTGGGAGAGCAGGAGAGTGCAGAGTGCGTGAGAGCGACGCGTCCGTTGACTGTTATGCGGGAGCGGCAGCGACGCTGGCAGCGCTGCCCACGCCACGCACATTACAATTACAACATCGAACAATACTTTCTATGGCTTTTTCCACTTCTCCCCCATTTCTATTTTCCTTTCTTTGCCGCCAACAAAACCCAAATTATTATTTATGCAGTCAAAGTTTTTGGAGCCATAAAAATGAGCAAGAGCGAGGGAAGAGAGAGCTCTAGAGAGCTAGAGAACTAAAGAGAAAGAGGGGGAAATTGTGTTCACTTCTTTGTTTGACAATTATTGCGTGAATTTCCATGATTACGGCTTCTATCGCCGTTACTGTTACTCGACTTGTTGTTCTTGCACATGTAAATGCGGTATTAATTGCCGGATTAGAAAAGTCGCCGAACTTTTGACTTCCTTTCTGACGACGGAACCGCCGTTAAGTTTTTCGATTTAGCACACACGATATGAAGGCGTATAAATTAGATTCTAACTTCTTTACGATCTGTAAATTAAAATATATTGCCGTGGTAATAATTACATCAAAAACAAGGCAGGAACTAGTAATACAAACGTGTTTTCCATATAGTATGCGGGATAAAAAAGCGTATTTATATTTCCCAAGAAAATTTAACCGAAGTTAGAGAAATAACCTCAAAATCTAAATTAACTTAGAAAGAAAGAAGTAACACTAGTTTTTCTTTTATTAAATATTAATTGTATTTAAATAACACATAATCTTTTTCTTTTCTATTTTCGATATATTTTATAAACAGTACTTTAATCTAAATAATTAAAAAATAATCAAGGAAAACTGTTTTTGCCTTAAAAACCAGAACTTTTTTTTATTCGAATAGCTCTAATATCAAATATTAAATTAGCAGGATAGAGAAATAAATTTAAGAACAAGAATTTAACAACATTTAAATGCAAATGCTTCTACATTTAAAGACCACAATTTGGTATCTCAAATAAGCCATTTTCAATGGGTAAAAATGTTTGATATAAATATTGAAAAACTATAGTAAGGTAAATAAAAATACTACCTTTACACACAAGAAACTATTTACCATAAAGAATGATGGATTTAAGTGTCAAATTAAAGTTGATTATACCTTTGCTTATTATACACAGAAAATCAATTATAAAAAATATTTTTTGAGGATTAGTGTAATGTTTAATTAGTAGGTAGGATAGTTTTAATATAAACTCGCGTAGGACTTTTAAATAATTTATAATTGTTATGAAAGTGAGTACCATTACAAATTGGTTCATTTTCGTTGGTAGAACATTTCATCCTTTACAATTATTATTTTTTTTTTTTCGATTTATTTCGACACAAAATATTCATTCAAAGTGTTTATATACGAGGTCCTGAATGAGAACTATAAACTATAAATAATACAATAAATAGTTTTTCTGTGGGAAAAGCTGGCTCATGTCAGAACTTATATGACATCACTTTGGAACTTACCGAAGATACGACTTATAATGGAACCAATTAGTTCCTTTTGATGTCTTTCTTTGATATGTTTCATCCTGATAAGAAAAATATATATACAAATACATACCACATTCTTATTCCATATTGATATTTCTATCAAAGGACCTCCCTCTCCACATCTCTCCATTTTATTTCAAAATGCCTGTGAAACGTTTCGGCCTTCCCGATAGTTGACAGATGTTTGTAATGAATACGGCCGCACTTAAGCACACAATTTGCCGGGCTTGTTCAGTCATCTCTCCGTTTGGAAAAGAAAAAACCTCAATTTGGCATGGAATTTCCCATCGGTTCCCACCCCCATAATATCTATATAGATTCCGTATGTGGAGCATGCAAATATTTTGAAATATTCTGGTCTGCTGTCTGCTGGAAGCAAATAGAGTAATGTGTTCTGTTCCGAATGGTGTTGTTATTGTTCCCCAAAAGTTCATTCGCATGTGTCCTAGAAAACTATGAAATGCAGAAACCACATACTATACACCAGGCTCTCTACACATCTATTTGTTCTGATAATTTATGGCAGCTTACAAGAGTGTGGCCAAAAAAAAAATGTGAGCAAATACATGAGTAAGCAAGCAGGGAGTTCAACGACCCCTGGAGTAACCTAATCGCTGAGATAATGACAAAAGAAATTCTAACAGATATTCATCGGACTTCGTGGCCCAACCCTACGCATTGTCTGGGAGTTATCAGTCTATATAGACCCATAAAATGGGCTCTATATGCTATATTTACTGAGAGGTATGCCTAAAGCCATGCTCTGATTGATATTATCTCCGGCGATCGATTGTTAAATGCTCCCACTTGGACTCTGATCGATGAGCGAGATGGAACAAGCTCTATCTCGTTGTCTTTCCCTTCACAAAACTATTGTACGTTCGAGTATGGCAAAAATAAACTTTTTTCTTTTTACATATACAAACGAGATAAGCCTAACCACAGAATGTGTGTCATAAGGCCACCGCAACTTCAATGCTATACATGAGAGCTATAGACAAGAAATCCAAATAGAATACTAGACACTAGATGGTAAATAAGGACTAGAAAGTTCTATAGTTTATGATAATGCAATTTACGCAATACCAAAGACGAGGGGAATATAATTGTTCAACAAACTAATTTATTATTATGTGGATTATATGAAGAAAATATCTAAACAAAGTAACATATTATAAATTAATATATAATATAATTATAAATTATATGAGAAGAATATTTAAACATCTTATTAAAATAATTACAAGTAAAATGCCTATATTTATTTTTTTAGAAGTCTCTGAAATCACTCATTAATCAAAGCTTAGTTAAACTTAAAAACTATATTTTTCTGTTTCATTTATTCTAAGTATAAGATAGGCAACGCTTTTAAAATTTAATTGAATTTATAATTATGAAAGTGTATATAAATTTATGATTATTGTATAATTTGTAACATAATGGTTCTCTGTATTCTCTGTATATATTTAGAACCTCTAACAAACTGTAACTTGTAGCTCTTTTAGGTTAATTGCACTTTCTGAATTGTGAAAAATATAAACAGTCCATGAGTGCATTTAACGACATCCGTTCAATAAGTATGGTTTCGACAAAAAAAAAAACACACACAAAAAAGAAAAACCTAATAGCCGAAATGACAAACGTTTTCATTATGTGTGTGGTTAGGCAACGACGAAAAAAATAAATTAAATAATATTATTCTAGTAATTATAAAGCAGACATCAAATGCGATGCATGAGTGGGCCCCTCCTCTCGCCACCACCTCTCTCCCCCCTGCCGTCGATGCATCAACCCCCAGAAAAGCCCCCTCCCCAGCTACCCCCCTTGTGATCGCAGCTGCGTATCTTATCTATGCAACTCTTCGCATAGTTTAACGTTTTGTGCGTGAGCTTGTCGCACACGAATATATACACACATACTGGCGACGATAAATAATTATAAGAGTGTGTGTGTAGGCACAGCTGGGTTCAATATAATAGTGGTTTCTGAATTTTTGTTTAATATGAAATAGCATGTTTTTTTATGTTTTAGGTATCAAAACTTGTGATTACAATTTCTTTAGGTACTTATTTAAAATATTTTTTTTTTTTTTCATTTATAAATTTTATATATGTATATATTTAAAAAATCTCATTACAATAGTATATTTGTGATTAATAAATTTTTTATTAATTTTATATATGTATATATAAATATATATTTAAAAAAATCTCAATCGCAATATTATAACTAATGTTATTTATAGGGTCATCATAGCTTATCTTGGTTCGTTCTTAATCAATAATAAGGTTCGGGTTCAAATAAAAACAAAATCTTTGAAACTACAGATTTGGGTTCAAATAGAAGCTTAGATTAGAGCTACACCGTTGTTTTTACACTATAATTCCTAACTGGTTCTATCAACTAATGAACAATAAACCACTTCAAAGCTGAGAAAGATTACAAATGGATACTGATGAAAAAGTATTTATTTATTTAACAAGTAATAAGCTTCTTTAGTACTTATTAATTTTTAATATTCTTTTCTTTTAAATTAATTTTGCTTAGAACCACCACTATTTTACTGTCCCCGTCTGTAAGTGTGCGTGATTACATGTGAGCCTGTGTGTGTATTACGTATACGTACATATAGGCAGCAAATAAAAGATTGCATGTGCCCCACAATGCAGACACAAACAGATTCACAGACATAGCATTTGAGTCGCGTCGCCAAATGAATAGACAAATATACACACACAGTGCACTCGCACCAACACACTCACCCCACACACACACACACACACACAAACACACACACTTAGACAGAATGCAACGCGAACAACGTTAGTGGAGGCAAAGGCAAAGCGCGCCAACAAAATGCGAGAAACTGGGACAAAGTTGAACAGACGAGCCAAGGACGGATATTAGTGCGACGCGGCGCGAACAGTTGCATGATGAAGCGGCTGCAGCAGCGGGGTTTTCGGTGGGGGGGCGAAAGAGGGAGCACGGGCACCCAAGGGGAGTTGGGGGGGTTGGGGGGTTGGGGGTGCACCCGGTTGAAGTTGGCAGCGAAAAGTGGAAAAACAAAATGAATGTTTTTTGCCTTTGCCGTTGTTGTTGCTGTTGTTATTGTTGTTGTTTTTTTGCTACAGTGGGGGCACTCTGGGCTACTTTTAAATACACAAAAATTAGTAAATTAATTCTTAACGTGGAGAGGTTTAATAACAGACTTAATTAAGATTTTTAGATTCTACAAACGAATTTTTGAAAATGTTTTCTTTAGCCCAGGTTTATTTAGTACTTTGCTGGAGTTTATAAAGGATTCATCTAGTATCACAGTTGTACATATTGATAATGAATTTAATGCAGTTTTGAATACATAATAAAAAAGGATGCAATTTATTAAAAATTATATACTGTTTTAAATACTTTTTACGTAACATATTACAATCTTTTTATGTTTGCAATTCCATATACTTGTTACCTGCCTTGAGTCTTAAGCTCTAAACTTTTAAGTAGCTTTGTCTTAAAACTTACTTACTTAAAATTAAATAATCATATTAAGCTTTGCCTTTTTGAAGTCAAAGGATTATTTTAATTTAAATAATCAGATTTCCAGGAAACAGCTTTAAACCTAGATTCAACAACTTCTTGGTGAAAAGTTTTGAGATTATGTGATAATATCATAACCCCATGGGCTTCAAGGAAATGTTCCTATAGAAATTCATACTTGATACAAATTATAATGAATATTTATTGTACAGAAACAAGTAAAGCATTCACTAGAAAAACCATAAATCTTAAAAGAAGTCTTTATATTACCGAATCTTGTATTTAAAATTAATTACATTTCTAACCAATCTCGTAGTGATCATAGAAATAACTCTACAGATGTTATACAACTCCTTCCACATAAACCCCATGTGGGAATGTTTATTTTAGCTTTAATTAATTTCCCAAAAATATGTACACATGCCAATTTTGGTATTATTTATTGGGACTATTAAATTTACTACTTGCTAGTAAATAACAAGCTTTATGGTCAATCACTAGCATCCACTGCTATTGGCGGGCAGTGCTCACTGTGCCGGTGCTGTTGCAGTATAGTTTTCAACTCTACAGAAAATTTTGTTGTTTGTTGATTACAATTTGCATGACGCCAGCGGCAGTACAGCCAACAGGGCGGATAGAAGCACTTTGTCTCCCTCGCACGCCCGCCCCGCCGCCTCGCTGGGTTTTCTTCTACTTATTTTTTTTTTCATTTTCAGTAGCAAACGGCTAACGTTGTTGTTGTTAATTTTGCAGACATTTTCAACCGAAAATAAAACAAAAACAAAGGCGAAAAACAAAAAATATAGAAAAAATGGAAAACCAATTTTAATTAATGGTGGAAAAACGAGTTTGCCTGGTTTCCATCAACCGACAACCACAATGAATGGATTTTCTTTAAGAACACAGAATGCAGTTTTCGCAGTATTACTTTTGACTCTGTCTTGGTGTCTGGCTCAACTTGAAAATTCTTGTTTCGGGCCAAATTAAAAAACGGCAAGCGGCCAAATGTTGATGCCGAGTTCTTTTGGGTTGATGCCTTAGTCAAAACACTTAAATACCATAAATAATTGGCTACTTAAGTGCATTTGTTGCGCAAAAACAATCCGAGAACCGAAGGAGTCAGCTTACCAGCTTTGTGTTTGTGTGGTTTTTGAGGTTTTCAAGGTATTTCTCGCATAGTTTTTATATTTTTTTCTATGTTTTTCTTCTGTTTTTCGTATTTTCTGTATTTTTACGAGCTGAGTTTCATTTATGCTTCGACTTCGTTGCTGGTGCATAAATAATTCCTCAGGCCTACTTTTTATGCTGCACTCGAGCTTGGGTATTTTCCGGAGGGTACGGAGTACCGAGTCGATGTCAAACGCACATAAATATGCATTTATCCATAGAAAATTCCTGCCTGAATGCAGAGCAGTGTTCAATAAAATTTCCAGACGATTTTCATTATTCCAGCTGCATTTTTTGTTTTTCTGTAGCCAGAGAAATGTATTTAGATTTTTGAAGGATTTTGTATATTAGAAGAGTTGCATTTCGGTCACTGTATGTATATTGTTTTTAAAATTTAGATAAATAAATAAGTACAATTATGTATATTAAACCATTAAACAAGGTTAATTATATAGTCATTATAGAGAATTAACTACAATAACAATATCACCTTTAAAGCACATATTCAAGTCAGAGCATTGCAATTAGTGATTGAAATGTTTTTATAAATTTAAATTTCTGACAATGTAACGAGAGTTTTTATATCTAAAAGTCACATTGAAGTTTTTGAAAAGACCTTAATTAATATTAGTGTAAAACGGATTCTAATCTAAAGATTCTATCAAAGTAAGGATCTTAAAGTTTTGTTTTCCATAGAATCTTCTAATGGAATAATATAAGTTAATTCATATTTATTACACGAACTGAATATGCTCTTAAATATGTATTAACTATACAGCTTAAACTCAACTCTCCATAAATAGAATTGCAACTGGTTTGGTTCGTTAGAAACTCAACTCAAAATGGGCTGTAAATCTTAATCTTAGAATATTTTCCACAGAACCATGAATCATTTCGAAGAAAACCCTTAAATACACGTGGCTCTCTCCCGCTCTCTTCATATATTTCCCAATTGTTCTCGCCTTTCATCATCACGTGAAGCGTATACGTGATGTTTGGGAAACAATATAATAAATTGCGCATACGTCATGTGGCCGCAGGGCTGACTAATTGCGGGCGAAAAAGCAGCTCAGCAGCTCTACAAGTATATTTAGCGATTCCCCATCAATATTTTGGTATAAATCCCATAGAAACGATCGGATTACGAGGCGGAAAAGAAGAAAAGAATTACATCATTTGGTGAAAATGCTTGGCGTTTCATTTAAATCGACTAAAAATGGCAAAATTCTTCCGCCTCTTTGCCTGCTTTTTTTTTGCTTTTCGTGGGTCAATAAACTTGGCGGGGCCCAGTCAAAAAAAAAAAAAACAACCGAAATTTGTATATGAGAAATTCTTTTGTTGGCAACAAAAGAACGAACGCGTCGCGTCACGTACGGCCGTGCGACAGGGACGGAGCTAGGGAAAAGGGAAAGAGCGCGAGCGAGACCGAGCGAGTGCGAAATGTAAACATTACAAAAAAATGCCAAGTTTCGGTCATCATCGCGGCCAAAAAGAGCGACCAAAAGAACGCAACTCAACCGTTAGCTGGCCATAAATACATAATATTCGAGCTGAGATATCTCCATTTAAGCCGGCGAATGAATGAATTTTTTTACGGAATCTTACGAAATTCTAACGGCACTCGAAATATATGCAAAGAGAAAATAAAAATACAAATAATAAGCTGGCTCAGAAAAGAAAGCGAGAAATTACGTAGCCAGCATGCTAATGCTAATGCTTCTTCTGTCTAACGGCATTTCGCACAGCCGGCTAGAGGTAGCCCCCACCTTCCGCCCCTCCACACGCCCCCTTTTGATTCTTCTTTCTCTCTGTCTCTCTCTCTGTTTTTGTTGTTTTGTGAAAGCTGGAAACTCGTTTCCTATTAGCATTCGCTTGGCGGCAAAAAGAATGAAGCACGACAGCCAAAGAGCATCGCCTCGCGAGCGCGCTCTCTTGCCCGGCTCTCTTTGGGCCACAAGGCAGTTGGCTGGTGCATTGACCTCACAGCTCTGACCCACTTACGAAGCTGCTTTTTGCCAATGCGAATCCGAATCCGAGTCGGACGAACTGCCGACGCGACACGAGCTCGTGCCGCTGCCGCTGTCGCTGTCGATTCAACGAGCCAAGCAACTTGTGCAATAGTCGCAGCAGCAGCAGCAACAACAACAACAGCAGCAAAAATCGCAGTCGCAGCTGCGTCGACTGCAAACTGACTTTGCTTCACTCCCTGCCACAGCACAGTGGAATAGAATAGGTCAATAAAAGTAAATGTTAAATAAATAATATAGCAGGAGGCTAATACCTAATACAATAATATAGAGTACTTATTAGTGTTATTAATAAATTCTCATAACAGCATTATTGTGCATTTAAGAGCACAAAGAAATGCATTGGGAAATTTGAAAAAATAAAGGTATTACAAATTGTGTCATTAAGAACTGGGATAAAACCTTAGAACGTGTAAATCAATAACCATTAATTAAAGAATTTCTAAATATTTATAATATTTTCACTTGACAGCCTGTTGTGCATACAAAGAACACAAGTGAATGAATTGGGAAACAACAGATAACAAAAGCATTACAGCTTTTGTAGTATTAAATCTGAATAAGCTTGCGATGTTTTAAAATTCTCAACAGATTGTTTGGGGAGCGGGTACTTCTACTGAAACTGGTACTTATAATTAAATACATCCAATATGTTGCATCATTATCTTTTTTATCAATAAATTTCTTAAATTATAATACATAAATATATTTTAATTTTAATTAATTTACAATTTTTTATACTACTTTTTGGCATTATTTTATCACCATCTTCAGTTTCTGTTTCTCATTGTTTCCTCAACTTTTGTCAGACTGTTCGTGAGGTGTTATGTGTGTGTTTGGGTTTTTTTTATATTATTGCTATAGTTTCTGGCGTTGTTATTGTTATTTTATTTGACTTTGCCGTTCGCCGCAGTGCCAAAAACTGCAATTCATATGCAACCCGTCCCTGGCCGCTCTCCTGCGGCCGCCCAGCTGACAGCTTTACGTCTCGCCCAGTCTCCCGGGTTTTGATACTTTTTATGTTTTTTTTTTCGTTAGCACATGTCGTTGCATATTAATTTTTTTTAAGCGAGTGCACACACATGCATGTACTCGGTTTTTTTGCCGCCGCCACCGCGCCGCGAACTGCATTTCTTTTTATTTTTTTGCGGGCATGCATTCGCCATAAAGAAGAACATATTAATTTTGACTTCTGGTTATTGCTGCACCCAGCAAAAGCAGGAAAGGCAGTGAAAAAAGAAAGCCCGCGGGGCTGTGCAAATAAATTGCATATGCAAAAATATTTCAGCGTTTTCCCGCTGCCATTTTGGCCATTCAGAATTTATTTTATTAAGCGGTTTTCGGACAGCATTTAATTTGTTTTTATCTGGCATTTTCGTAGCCAGTAATAAAATGCAGGTTTTCCTCACTCTTTTTACTTACTTTACTTCTTTAGTTGATTTGCTGTAACTCGTTTCTGCCCGGCAACGGTGCGTGTACGTGATACAAGTGCAGCGATGATGTGGAATTACCTAACATAACTCAATGGATGCGTTTTCATTGAGCAGAGGCGGTCCCTGTCCCGCAGCAAATCAATAAAAACAGCACCGGTTAATTAAAAATTGATTAAAACGGGAATGATGCATTCGTTACTTATTTGTACGTACTCCGTTAAGACACTAAAAAATTCAGCGCTGAATTCGTGCTGTTTTTCGCCTCTGATAAGCAAACAATTTCACCCAATATTTGCCTTCATTTCGAGAAAAGTATGTCATAAATTTTGTTTTCTCGCCGTCAAAGTACACAGCGTTAAAAATGCCAAATAAGACAATAAAATGTATTTCATGACACACTTTTCCGCGCCGCGTATTAAGTAAATATTTGAGCCTGCTATTTGTTAACCCAAATTTCGGCGAATATGTGCGTAGGTTAAAAGTTAATTGCCTTAAGGTAACCTGTTGTCTTGTAATATTTTTTTGGGCCAGATTTGAGCGTTCTTAAAAGGGGTTAGATGAAGCAATAAAAGTTCTAGGAAAGTGGAAGAAAAGCAGGAAAAGCCTGGTTAAATAATACAATTTATGTTGCAAAATTACTTCTTTAAAGAATAATTTTTTTTGAGGATTATTAGATTACTTAAACATTGCCTTAAAAGTTATTATTGTATAGTTTTTAAGTCTCCAAAATAAATTTTTGCGGTGTTTCAGTTGATTTAAAATGTACGTACGGCTTGGTAATAAATGCAACTTTTCTTGAAAATAACAGGGAATACTGTTTTATGTTTAATAAGGTTTTTTAACGATAGTTTATGCATAAACGAATTTATTTTTAAGGTTCTGAAAACGAAATTAATAATAATTACTTATCATAAATTTGGGGAAAACTAGTCTTTTTTAGCCAATGTACAATTTAAATTTTAAAAATATATACTTAGTTATTTTTCGGTTGTGTACATTGCCTTTAAAGCGACACATGTAAATGTTATCGGTTGACTTATCGATTTCCTGAACTGCATACAAATGAGCCACAAACTGCCTGTAAACTTTGAGGCTTTGACTTGACATAACGGTATGTATGTTCGCCCCCTCTCTTACTCTCACCACTTGCCGCTCTTTAGTGCAGTAGTTGCTTCGCCGTCTTATCTGTCTTGAAGACTCATAAACACGCACACACGCATTCCCGTACTTCAGATAAAGATTTATGTTAGCTCTTCTTTCGGGGAAAGAAAGAGTCGGCGCGCATTTACTGCATTTTGCGTGCCAGTATTTCGAGTATTTCGTAATGCCCGAGAACGATAAAAGTTTAAAGCGGTTTAAGTAAGGATTGTCCCCTCCCAAGCCCCACTCCCATTCCGATTGCATAGCCCAGTGATGACGACACACATTCTGCCATAATTAAATATCTGTCTGCCGCTCAGTTGCAACGAAAGAGAGAGCTTTGCTTAGCAGCGCTCTTTTGGGGGCTAAGAGAAAACCAATAAAGAGAGTGGGCGCGAGAGAACTTTCTTTTCGATTTTGTTTTTGTTTTCTTTTCCTTCGCTCGCCGAGAATGTTTACGGACATGCTGCTGCTGTGTGTGTGTGTGTAGCGGTATCTGTGTCTGTGAGATACTGCCGTGTTGGGAAAGTTCATTGACACTTGAAAAACATTTCATTTCAGTCACTCACTCACACAGAGCGCCGCCTCGCTTACTCACTCACTCACTCATCATCTGTCACACATTTCTCCAATGCGATCCGAACGAACGGCGGCGCAGCAGCAGCGGCTCGGCAGCGGCAGCTTGGCACATTTTTCAAGCTGTGCTGTGTGTTGTGTTTTGATTGTGTTCTGCCGGCGTCGCTGCCGCTGGGTGCTGGCCGCGCTGCCGGCGTCGCTGCTGCCGCTGGATGCTGCGGCGTCTGAGTTTGCGTCTGTGTTTGTGAGCGTTCGGTTCAGCGCGCATCTTTCATCCTCGTGGGTAAATACGCAAAGCAACAGCAAGATTACACAATACCGCCGCCAGACGAGACCAATCTGCTTGCTCTTCTCGCTCTCCTCCCTTTCTCTTGCGCTCTTCTATCTCTTTCGCTCTCTTCCGCTGGCTTTTAAGTCCAACACTCTGCTACAAAGAGTTGGGAGCTTTGGGAATTAAATATTTGTTTTTTAAGGTAACCATTAAACATATCATGATAAGTTATAAAATCGTATTTAAAGCATTTTATGTTTATCTCTAAGCAAGACAAATTCAACTTTTTAATGATATTAACACTACGAGAATATCTAGAATATCTACCCAGTTTTACTAATGAAATTAACATTTTTTATTGCGAGGGAAATCATCTTAAATTATATTACAAAAGAACCCATTTTAATAAATTAGACAAACTAGCAAGCCTCTAACTTTCTTTATAACTAGAGATCGTTACCCTTTATTTAATTATTAATTTAATTTAAAATAATAATTAATTCAAGCTAGAACAAATGCCATATAAAAACATTGTTTGTATTTGTTTTTATTATAAACAGACACCAAAATGTATATTATTAATATAAAAAGATCAAATTAGAAAAAAAGGGAATCCAGAATGCTTACTTTCGTGGAGCACACATGCTGACTAGTGTAAATTGCAACAAAGTGTGATTCTCTGTGTGTGAACCAGTTCTCAGTGATGGTGCACACACTGCTGCTGCCGATCAGGAAATTGCATCATATTCGCCGCTGAAAGGATTGCGATTGCGGCAAGGGAAGCCCGAACAGCTGTCGCGCTATCTCCATGCCCCGCTCCCGCTCCCTTTGCTGCCGCTTGCCACCACCGGCGTCGGGGCATTCTCATTGTGCGGCAGACAAGTGGCTTAAGGTACTCGCTTGTACCGCGTGGACGGTGCATTGTGCTGCATGGATAATGCACTGCCATATTGCGCAATAGTTCTCCGGGGTCGAAGTGGCATTGTCTGAGTCGGCGGAACCCAGACACACACGGGAAGGGTAGGGGCAGGGCGGACCTGTCAGCGGAAAATCCATTGATTGTAATTGTTGGGCGTTCCGCGATGGGAAAAGACTCGGGGAAAACTGTTGGGAGAATATGAGAGAATATCTTTAACAAAAGAAGAAGTAATCCTTATATTTTAATGCTTAAGGTTTTAAGGGTTTAAGTTCGTAAGGGTAAATTATAATAACTTTAAAATAGTTTATAGGGTATTTTTCTTAGTTAAATATATAATTTAAATTCTTGTTGAATGTTTTTTTAATGGCACATTTTCCCTCTTCCCTTTACAGCTCAAATCGAGATAATTCCATGCAAAGTCTGCGGCGACAAGTCATCGGGCGTGCACTACGGCGTAATCACCTGCGAGGGCTGTAAGGGCTTCTTCCGGCGCTCGCAGAGCTCCGTGGTGAACTACCAGTGTCCCCGGAACAAGCAGTGCGTGGTGGACCGCGTTAACCGCAACCGCTGTCAATACTGTAGACTGCAAAAGTGCCTAAAATTGGGAATGAGTCGTGATGGTCTGTAGCATTGAATTATATATTGATTAAATTCTTTATATTTGAGTTGAAAACCAAACAGAGAGGGAATTAAATCAGTGAATTTCAAGAGAAATGACCAAGTTAGGCCTGGTTTTTCCTACCTTATTTTAATATCTTGCCAACTTAGCTGTTCTACGATTTAATTTCCCAATTGTCTCTGCTTATATACCATATATTTGTGACCTTGCATTAATCGCACCCACCTAACCGCCCACTTTATACCCCCCCGCAGCTGTAAAGTTCGGCAGGATGTCCAAGAAGCAACGCGAGAAGGTCGAGGACGAGGTGCGATTCCACCGGGCCCAGATGAGGGCCCAGAGCGATGCGGCACCCGATAGCTCCGTGTACGACACACAGACGCCCTCGAGCAGCGATCAGCTGCATCACAACAACTACAACAGGTGCAGTATGACCGATATGAGAATGATCCTCCATATTGATGTTTCCGTGATCTCAATGCCCCCAATCTCAAATGCCCCTGTCCATGCCCATTTACTTTGTCTGCCTGGTCTCCCCCCGCCTGGTGTCCACGTTCTTTATCTCCCCCTTCTCTGTCTGCTCTTCTCTTCCTGCCACATCCGTCTCCACCGATCTCCCCGACCCGTAATGCCCTTCTTGTCACTCAGCTACAGCGGCGGCTATTCGAGCAACGAGGTGGGCTACGGCAGTCCCTACGGCTACTCGGCCTCCGTGACGCCCCAGCAGACCATGCAGTACGACATCTCGGCGGACTACGTGGACAGCACCACCTACGAGCCGCGCAGTACAATAATCGATCCCGAATTTATTAGTCACGGTGGGTTGTATCTTTGAGATGCAAAAGCATCTATACTTATTGATTCCTTCCTCAGCGGATGGCGATATCAACGATGTGCTGATCAAGACGCTGGCGGAGGCGCATGCCAACACAAATACCAAACTGGAAGCTGTGCACGACATGTTCCGAAAGCAGCCGGTGAGTGTTGTTGTCATGGAAATGCCCAAAAGTATGTTATAAATCCAAATATATGACGATTTTCCCGCTGTGTAGGATGTTTCGCGCATTCTCTACTACAAGAATCTGGGCCAGGAGGAACTCTGGCTGGACTGCGCCGAGAAGCTTACTCAAATGATACAGAACATAATCGAATTTGCTAAGCTAATACCGGGATTCATGCGCCTGAGTCAGGACGATCAGGTAAGTACAACACCAGCCATTACTATATATGTTCCGATAATTAACAATTCCCTTTCTGGGTTTCCTTCAGATATTACTGCTGAAGACGGGCTCCTTTGACCTGGCGATTGTTCGCATGTCCAGACTGCTAGATCTCTCCCAGAACGCGGTACTCTATGGCGATGTCATGCTGCCCCAGGAAGCGTTCTACACATCCGACTCGGAGGAGATGCGCCTGGTGTCGCGCATCTTCCAAACGGCCAAGTCGATAGCCGAACTCAAACTGACTGAAACCGAACTGGCGCTGTATCAGAGCTTAGTGCTGCTCTGGCCAGGTATAACTCTGCTTTAAAATATCCTGTACAGTGTAGTATATTTATAAGGATGTATCTCCCTTTCAGAACGCAATGGAGTGCGTGGAAATACGGAAATACAGAGGCTTTTCAATCTGAGCATGAATGCGATTCGGCAGGAGCTGGAAACGAATCATGCGCCGCTCAAGGGCGATGTCACCGTGCTGGACACACTGCTGAATAATATACCCAATTTCCGGTATGTCTAAAGGGATAAGGGATTACACTTTAATCCTATCTCTTACTAATGTACCTTCCCCTCACCTTTCCAGCGACATTTCCATCTTGCACATGGAGGCGCTGAGCAAGTTTAAGCAACAGCATCCGAACGTCGTCTTTCCGGCGCTGTACAAGGAGCTGTTCTCGATAGATTCGCAGCAGGACCTGACATAACAAGAGCAGCAACAGCAACCGTTCCTGGAGACGACCGCGGATGAGGTTGCCGAGGATGCGGCTGCCACGGGATGTGCCCTGCCGCTGGTGGCTTCACCCGCTGGACCCCCGCAGCAGCCACAGCAGCCGCAGCAGCAGCAGCAGCAGCAGCTGCTCGAGGACTGAGGGATTCAGGATGGCGAAGGATACGGCGGCGGCGGTGGCAGCAACAATAATTATTTGAGTAACCACTGTGCGGATACAAGAACTTTATCATGATTTAAGCTAGCATACAACCAAGGATGTGATCCTCGCCAAGGACTCACTTAAAAACAAAACACAGAACTCTTATATATACATATATGTATATTATATATATATATGAGATAGAAAAGGGATGGGAAAATATTTCAAAAATATTGTTAACTCAGTTAAGACTTTTTTGCTTCGTAGAGAAAAAACCGAAACAGAAACCGTAACCGAAACCGATTGCATTTCGAGCAAAGGGCATCAAACTCTGATTTACGAAGTTATACTATGTATATGTACGATACGTAACCTTCGACTTCTCATATCCAGGTCCCGAGCAGATGAGTAACTATATCCCCCAGGCCCCGAGTCCTGACTAAGTACTTAAAAGCGAGCCCATTGCCCAGATATACACACAAAGATAGATCCTTTGATGTTTTCCCTTTGGTTAGTTCTCTGTTTCCCCCAAATCCCGATACCGATACCGATACCGATACCGATACCGATCCCTATTCCGATTCCGATCCCGCCTAGGTTGTCTTTGCCTTATGTTGTAACTAAAGTATATGGTGTATTTTATATACTGCAGATGTATGTATAACTATGTCTTATATATATCGGTTTTAATGCCTAACAACAAAAACAATTATTTCTTTGTAAACAACAACAACAAAATCGAATATCTCGGAAAATGTGTTCTTATAATTATATTGATTAATGCAATTACAATATATATTTACAATGTACCGTTACGTTTTTACATTTTACATAAGACGACGATGAGTAAACAGAATGATTAAGTGAAGCTAAACATAAAACGAAGATGATGAAGATGAACAGGAGGAGACGATGATTAGGAGTTAAAACGTGAGCGAGAAGATGGAAATTTCAAGCAAGCACATAAAAGTATGCAATATTTTTGTTTAAAAACAATTCTTTATTAGTTTCTTATTATATATATAAATATATATATAACAATAATTAATTACGTACATAAACACACACGTATATCTAGGGCTCTATATATTAAAGCATGATAGACAAATCCCAATCCGGTTCCAAGGTTTAGTAAAAAATACAAGAAAAAATAAAGAAACAAAATAAAACGAAAAAAACACAAAAACAAAACATTTTTGATATGAAATCCTACGCATAATTACGAGAAAACTTTTATTGTTTCTAAGATTACAACTTAAATAAAAAAGATTAAAACCAAAACAGACTGACGGACCGAAACCGACAGCATGCCGCCCTCCCCGAAAGCCCCTCATCCTTTATCCCCTCATTTCCCTCATTTTCCAAGCAGAAATCTTGCAAAAAAAGAAAATATAAATTGATTAAAATTAAAGAAACTAGAAAGAAAATCTTCAAAAATAAAGACAATGCAAAAAACGGCAACTTTTTTGGTTGATACATTTAAATATATACAATTATGTAACTGACTGACTATACAAAGACGATACACACACACACACACATACAAGCGCATTCACACACATGCTTACATTACATAAATTAGTTAAAACTTAGAGTAAACGAGAAAAACAACAAACACATTGGATAGTAGGTGATAATTGGTGTGTCTTAAATACCCCCTCCCCACCCCCTCCTCTTTGCTTCCCCTTACTCCCCCCACCACCCACCACCCCACGAAACATTTTTTACTAAATTTAAAGCTTAATCAAAATAATTTTTTTGGTCGAGAAAACTATTCAAGAACCATTTCAGCAGGCAGGCATAATTATTAATTAACATTAATTATAGCAAGGAAAATTATAAATAAAATGTATACAATAAAAACTAAACAACAAAATCTAATAAATTACATTTTGCAAATTCCACAAGTAAAACAACATCGTTATTTTGCAAAGAAAATACCCCTTACCTGAATCCGTGCAAGAAATATTTACACTAGCTTACATAGAACTGGGACGAGGACAACAATATCTCAATTGAAAATATCCCCATTACTGTAATCGATCGATTTGGACACCCTTGAGTTCGACATTTTGGCCTTAACATAACAAAGAGAAACCACAAAGAAAACATAAATGGAAAGGAAACCTAAAGTACTTTATATATATACAAACCATATATACAATATAGAGAATACAAAACTAGTTTTAGTTTATACAAAGCAAGGGAGCAGCTTTCAAACTCAAAACAAAATATCCCCAAGAACGAAACAGAAACTTTGTTAAAAATTATCCATAATAAAGAAGTGAATTAAATAAACGGAAGACACAAAGTTAATCTATGAAAGTAAAAACTAAAAATTGAAGTTAAGTTGGTTTGAGCGGACAACAACAACTGTATCTATAAATGATATATGTATTGTTAAATTTTTATGCTAAGTTTTTAGTGAGAGAAACGGTTACATTTTTAATAATAACAAACGGAAATCGCGAACTCGACAAGGTGTAAAATGAGTACATTTAAATTTAAACTTAGCATATATACGGCATAATTATTATGTTACGATATTTACATTTATATATGAAACAAAAACAAAAACAAAAACAAAAGCAGAGATCAGAACTCCCCCGTAAATGAAGAGAAATCGAAATAAAATGAACAGAAGATAAAAACTGATATCTGAATCTGGATCTGAAGAAAAGCAAAAAGATAAACCGAAGAAGGTAAAAAATTAATTATACATACAAAAACTTATATATGAAAAGAAGGCAAATTATATATTATATATATGATTAAGTAGCTTTAGGCCGACTGTTGCACACACACACACACACACACCTCACACACAACACACCTGCTAATGGCAAAAGTTGCAGCTAAGAAGTAAGCTGGCATTGACAGTTACAAATGATCAATTGCAAAAAGGAGCTTTCACACACACTTTACACACAAAACATTCTCTTTTTGGGTTCACAAAAAATAAGCAATATCCGAGTTGTCAAGGGGGCAGGCAGGGTACAGTGGATATGGGCTAGAATAGACTGATCCTTAGCTCAGAAAAGTCCTTAAAAATTGGGTAAACTTTAACATTCGCAACTTGAGTTAACTTTTTGTTTAAAGTTCTTAGTTTAAACAGAATTAATAAGAAGCTATTGCTTTTCTTGAGCCCAATAACCACTGTACTGTAAACACACACACTTGGCATCAACATTCGCGACTCTCCCCTCCTGCGTACACCACGGCGTATGAGTAACTTTGCTACGCTTTGCTTTATTTATATTTCTAGACGAGCTAGACTCGCCAGAGCATGTTTAATTTCAAACAGTACCATTCAGTTTTTTAATGCCCGAGCACGAACATAAATAAAACTGAAATCAACAGATAAACCAATATATTATTTGTGTACGTACAGCTCGGTTGTAAACAAATAGGGAAGGGGACAGCAGCCAGGGACAGGGGCGAGTCGGCACACGAATGTTGGTTGCACAATCCGCAAAAAGAGCAACAGAAAACACACTGAAATACATCAGCTTTCGAACAGGAATCAAAGGTATACATATATACACAGGAACGGAAATCATTTTTTATAAACTATCACCACACAGAAAAACTACACCCGACATGAACACATGATGTAGCTTTAGTTTACTAGGTGAATTCGTTTTTATATATTTGTAAATTGTTTTTAGGTAACTCGAATTAGACATATAATCTTCGGGCATATACATGCCGTTATATGGAACAGATTATATATATATATTATGTCATACTGCATTATTACGATTATTATGATTCAACAACAGCAAACCGACACAGAAACAAGCCAGAACACGGCGAGCGTCAAGTGGTGAAAAGCATCCGAGAAAAGCCGGAAAAACAGACCGTTCAAGCCGCTGCAAACTGACGAAACAGTAGTTAAAGATGCCGAACAACAACAGAAAACAAATAATTCAATTCATTCTTAACAATAAAATGTAATCTGAATTATACAAAAACGAAAAACAAAAAACAAAAACCAAGCAAACCAAAAGAGAAAACAAAAGAAAATCATAAAGAGAAAAAAACATTGTCCACCGTTTTTCTTTCTTGGGAAACTCCTTCCTTCCTGGCGAGGGGTCAAGGGGAAGTGATCCGTTTAATTGCCTTTATTGTGCGCATTTTCCAATTAAAAATGTTATTAATTGCTCAACGGCATTGTTTGCAGCTCAATTTTGCATTTATGAGCTGAAGTCGCATTAATGAAACGTCAATCAATTTGCAGGCAGCCAGGCTCTGGATATCGGATGCAGGAAATATGCCGAGATATTTCCACGGAAGTCAACGGGAGGATGTCACACTCTTTCCATTTACATGATCAATGGGAAAAATGTTGACTGAAGAGCTGAGTCATAATTGATTTAAGATGGGTTTATGGGAAAAGTGAGGCTTAAGCTGTTGTCTTGTTGTTTGCAGTTTGTATATTTATTTTGGGATTAAAAATGGGATAATCTCTTTGGTAAGTTGACTAGAAAATGGAATAGCTTGGTTTCTTATAAAATAATGTATTGTTTATTTATTGATTGAGATTTTTATCAAGAATTTATAGCTTAGGTATTTATTGATATTTTATTTCTTTAAGAATTTTAAGCTAAAATTTCGAAGAAGCTTTTATTCATGTTCTAAATTTAAATCAACTTTTGATTATGTTATAAAGTTTAAGTAATTTATGTTAATTTTACCTTTTTCATAATATATTTTTATGATAATTTAGTAATTTTTAAGCTAATATTTTGTTTGAAAGTCTTGCACTAGAGCCATTTCTTCTTTTTTTTATTCAATAAATTTACACTCAGAATTAATTCTCGTTAAATTGTGAATTAGACTAGAATGTTTGGTTAATTTATATATTTGTTTAAAATATTGAGCATATATTTTTGTACATTATTTAATTTGCTTTGATAATGCAATTCTTAGTTATTATTTTTATTAATATCATTATTATATTCTTTATTATTTTTATTATTTAAAGCTATGATTAGTAAGGTAGGTAGGTTTGGTAGATCCTTCAATTAGAGCTAAGCTGCTTTTTGGATCCTTTCTCAGTAAGGTAAGTTGATTGAAATTAAAAAAAAAATTTATTAGTTTTAATTGAAAAACATTTCTAACAACAATTTTTTAATCTTTAATATTTTTCAATATTTTATTCTTTAAATAATTTAAGGTTTATATTTTGTAAGCAAAAGATTTAGTCTATTTTAAATTAATTTATCAAACTTTGTGATATATTTATATGATAAACATATTTATTGAATATTCTTAAATAAATATTTATAGTAAATTCATTGAAATTACTACATTAACAAAACCAAGTTCCAAGTTATTTATTCATTCATTATTCTTTATTATTATGTTATTGTGACTTGTTAATTCTATTTTCCTCATAAGACTTAAAGCAAGGTATTACATATCTTAATCACTTCAATTTAATATGTAAAGATTACATTTATTTACCATAATTTAATCATAAACACACAATTTCCCAAACCAAACCTTGCAGAAGCCCCTACAAAAGCAGGCAGCTGCCATTAAATTTAATCAGTTGGAGTTGGAAAATTGAGGAAAGTGCGTGTACACTCGACACTCGAGGAAATCACAAATAACCTCCCCCTTTATTTGGGTCAATTGCAGTCATGTGTATGCGATCATGAGTCATTTGAGGGCAGAGAGGACGCCCTGCTGCGGCACCGAAATGTCTCCGGGAGGCCAAGACATTGTCTCCGGGAGGCCAAGACATTTCTGCTAAGTTCAGCAAACTTCTGCGGCAAACCGAGGCAGAATCGGTGGTCAATCGTCTAACTCGCCTTTGATGGCCATAAATTAATGCACCCCTCCGGCCGTCGAAATCGGCAGTCCAGTCCCCGAGGCCATAAAACGTGCTGCATACAAGAGGCCAACTCTGAGTCCAACTCCGAGTCCAAGTCGAGAATCTTGTGTGTGGCTTTTCAATACGCAATAACAGTAACAACAGCGACTGCGACAACGACACCTGCGTGCCCCGTTAAACGCAAATCCATGTTTGTGGCAAAGTAAAACTTTTCTGCCACACTACAGAGCCTCACCCGCACTCATGTATTGGCTTTCGGTTAGAAGCAGATTTATGGCCACTTGCACAAATACGGCTGTAAGTGCGTTGGCTTGCGGCAAGGTCGCTTTTGATGAAGTCAGCAAACCAAATAGTTTTCTAAAAGCCAACGAGAAATGCTCAAACTTTAGCCTTAAATCTTAACAATTGATTTAGCAGCAGCTGGGTGGTGGCAGTATTGCCATGGCATCTGCCTTGCTGCTGGGTTTGTAAATCGATTTAATATTGAAAAGAGCATTTATTAGAAAATTACTTGGACTGGTTTTGTTTTTTATGAGGTTATTTAATGAAGTATACAGGATGCTGTGAAAGCTGAGAAAGGATGTTCAAAGCTTTAATTGCACCAAATAAATTTCTTGCAATTTAAGATTTCCTGCCTCAATTTTTGACTAAACTCTACTTTCTAACACCGTTTCTTAAGGGACTAAGACACTTCAAGACGGCTTGTATTAAGTGCAGGTTACTGGAATATTTTCGTAAGCTGTTAAAATAAGTAAAATCTGTTTTATTAAATTTTTGTTTCTCTTTGCAGGGTAATATAATTTTTCTTGGAAATTTGCAATGCAGTGAAGTAGTCATTTTCATCGCTTTAATTTGTATACATATATTCTTGATCAGCATTTACAGCGGAGTCAATCAAGCCACGTTTCATTGGAAAAAAAATGTTAACTTAATGCTATTATAATTTAACACAATAAATATTAAACAAAATCCATAAAAGTTGTAAACATAATTTCAATTTTAACTTTGTATGTATATTTTTTAACCTAACAGCTTTTTAAAATAAAAAATTGTGCTTTTTTGGAAAAGTTTTGGCTTGATTTCCCACAAAAATTAGATCGACAAAAATCGATTTGAGAAATGCCTATATTAAGGGCTTCTTGGTGGCATCAAAGAGCCAAAAGGGAATGATTGCCAAAGGTTGTAAAAGATTACTGCAAAATTTTATGAAGATTTTATGGAACTATGGTATTTATGAAATATGATTAAATATTATATATATGTATATTAAGATTTTATGATCTTATGGCCCTATAATGCTGCCTGCATTTATTAAAGCTTTTAATAAACTTTAATGTAAAGGTTATTAAAGACTTAAATAACCTTTAATTTAAAGGTTGTTGAAATTTATTTTTCTAAATCATTGTTTATTCTTCTATTTAATTCCTTGTTATATAAAGTCTCAAGACAAGTTTGTTATTTAATTCAAGGAGTAGAGTGCTTGCATTATTGACCGATTGCCCCAGCAAAGGAGAGTGCATTAACTGTAAAGATATACATGTGGCACTTAGGAAACTGTGAAAACCCACTGCCTGACAGTACGAGAAATCCAAATGTAAAGTCGAGCAACTTTTCAAAAACTGCACAGCCTGAAAATCAAAAATGCAGACACTAATTAACGATTAAACACTAATTACCCGCTGTACATAATGCGAACTAGTACTAGTTTGGCTCTTTTTATGGCGAAGCCTGCCTGGGAACCAGATAAAAATGTAAAAAATAATATGTTAACACGCACCTTCCTTATTTCGAAATTCGATCGAAAGGCAGCTTAATCCCGCATTAAACTCTTTAATGTGGACATCAATTACGTATGGGAAACTCTGGCGGCGACTGGCATAAGCAAATGCATAATGCATACACAAATTTTCACTCTGTTTTCATTTTCCCCCGACGTTTTTTTTATAGAGTTTTCCCCTGTTTTTTTTTTTACATTTTACATTTTGTTTGTGTTGTTTTCTGTTTTGGTTTGGCTCTGCAATTTTAACGCGCTTCCGTCAATTAAACTTACGAGGCGTAACTGGCAAACTGGAAAATTGTGTCACACACAAAACCCGCCCAGTCCCACCCACCGGGCGGATGATGGGGCGAAAAGGGGCGGCATTTTGGGCTGGTTGCTGCACATGAATGTTGCATGTGGCATACGCACAAGCATGTATGCATGCGGCGATGATCGACATAGTTAAGTGAAAATTTATTGGCAAAGGAAATGGCCGCCCGACGGGGAGACAACAGGCCTGATGTATCGGTTTCCGGGGCTTTTCGGTTGGATAATCCTTGGCAGGCCATTCCGCAGCAGTGAAAGGCCGCAGCACACAACAGGTTAAGCAAATTTGGCTTTGGCGTTTTCGTTTTCGGCCCCAACGCCCGCCCCTGCCCCTCCGGCCATCTCCAATATTAATCTGCGGGCCAGGTGGAAAGTGCCACCTCTGGCGGCGTCCTTGCGCCAGTTTTCTTTTTTTGTTTTTTGTTTGAACTCCACGCAATCTCGCCCACAAATATTGGATCTTCAAAAATTGCCTCCTCCATGATGGGAATTGTGGCAGAGGGGAAAAAGTCGGAAAACCCACAAAGTTCTTAGCTGCACTGCGAGTTTTCTGTAGGATTCTCAAGGGGTTCTAGCTTTTGATAAGTGATAAATATTTGATGGGGATGTCATATTTATTTATTCATTTATTTACATTCTGTTTGCTTAAAGTTAAAAACTAAAGCTAGAGTGGGTGATGCAGCCATAGCTACCAGGGCTTTAGGTAGATTTCATATTTATTTCTCAAAAGATATACATAGGTCACTGCTAATAATTTTTATAATTTGTTTAATAATATCATTTCTGAAGGACAATAAATAGCTAATCTCACAACGGTGTCAGCGGCTCCATAATTGGAATAAGTACAAAATACGGAAATGTATCGAAAGGATACGTCCACACAAAAAGATCACTTCGTATCATATATTGATAAACTAGATTTTAAATATGTATATTTTTGGCTTATACCATTCACAATCAAGGGCTATATCGACTCATCATCATATTATTACGATTATTATTATTTTTATTTTTATTGTATTAATAAATACAATTTCTTATTACAATGCCTTAAAGCCAGAGCGACTGAGACCTTCAGGCTTAGTCATCATATATCGACTCTTTAAATATTGAAATATATCGCATTTACTCTTAAAACATCAACAAATATTACCTTTAAGTTTAAAATATTTTTAATATTGTATTTAATTTATTTGTTTTTTTTTCGAATATATTTTTCTATTTTTTCCCGAATATATTAATCCTATATATATTAATAAAATAATAGTATTCTTAAATTAGTCTTAAGGCCTCAGGGCTTAAACGCGTTGTAATTATAAATTGTATTTGTTATTACAATACAAAAATAAATAAATAGTATTTGTTATTAAAATAAAAATAAATAAATAAATAAATAGTACATAAATTTAAAATATGGATTTATATACCGACTTTCGAATATCTATTGATTTTATGATATTTCCTGCCTTTCCTAATTTTAACTTTTAATTAGTAATAAAATGTATAATATTTGTATGAAATAATAGCCTGCAAGGGTAAAAAAGTATTACCTTTTTATTAAAAAAATCTAAAATTTCCGAAAAAGAACAAAATAAATAACCACAAACATCCTTGACTCATCATCGTCTATATATGTCCCAACAGGCCATGGATTTTGAACGCTGGTTGTGCCTGTAAATAGTTTCTTACTAGTTCTTATAAATTCAAAATCTATGATGGCCTTAACAGAGTTTTTTAGTTAAAATAATCCTCCTGGAAAATATTGCAATCTTAAAAATATATCTTCACAAAAAGAGTTATCAAGCCTATTTAAGCAGTTTTTAAATTTTTATTGGTATTTTTATAATCATTGAAATCATTATTTATATTATATTGTGATCATAACTATCATGACTTTATTATTATCATATGGCTTTTGTTTTCATAACTACCTTTTATATCATGTTTCTTGCTTTGCAACATTTTTCTTTTTTTCTTTTTCCACTCAGGGGAAGAGCCTGTCAACTTGATGTTGCCACCATCCCCTCGAATGTGGTGCTAATGACCCGATGCCGGGCCAACCGGGCGGATCGGATCCGTTCGGATCGAACCACTTTGTGTGCAATTAATTTTGACACTTTTTCGCAATTGCGCGATCTTGCTGGAAAAGTGGCCACAAAGCCAGCCAGGCAGACAGCCAGCTAACCAACCAACCGGGCAACCGGTCAAATGGTCCGATCATATTTCTCGCTCTTGTGATTATATCATCAAAATGTGTCCGTTAATTGCCCAACTTCTGGCAGTGGGAGCCCGAGCCCGCGAAAATGAAGAAAACGAGACCCAAAGCGAAACGCTCCCCAGACTTTCCGCAATTACAATTGCAGGCCAATAAGTGGATGTATCCAAAGCACGGTTATATCATGTCAGGCGGAACAGCAGTCCAGAAACTCGTTGGATGTCGGATGAGCCGCCGCCGTGGCGAAGACAATGACCAAGTGTCGTGCGGCTCTGGCCTGGTCTGGTCTGGATTTGTCATTGTTATGCAATCGCCACGGCGGCGGCGGCGTGCCACGAAACCAGTTGATTAGCCACCGAAATGGAGCGCTTCCTGCATTACATTTCGCATTCATTGCTGCCTTTGAATGCCTCTCCTCCGACTGGCTTAAATGGCCAAAGTGCGGGCCCAGCGGCCAGAATGGGCCAATCAAATGGATTGCCATCGCGGAGCAGCACATTTAAATTGCAATCAAATGCAGGTCGGTGCGGGTGCAGGCGCACTACACTGCAATCAAGCTGAGGGCAACAATGTTGCAGGTAATTATCTAGTACACAGTATACTCTAACTAGTTTGCTAACAAAATAAGTAGCAAGTTTTTGCAGTTTTTCTTTGGGTAAGCTTAAGCTAAAACGACTGACTGCAGGGATCTGCGAGGATACCATTGTGGTGCGCAGAGAGTTGGCTTGTCAGGACCCGTTTGCTACATCAGGAATAAAGTTGCTTCATAACGTAAGGCTCATCTAGAAAAATATGATATTATTAAACGTTTTCCAATATCGTACAGGTTCCTTTTTATACATGTTCAATGTATTATTATTTTAATCAGAAAGTTGCAATATATTAAAGGAGTCGTTTTCGACCCCATATATCATATATATTCTTGATCAGCATCAGCAGCAGAACTAATTTAGCCTTGTCCTGCAGAACAAAAATTTTAATCAATTTTACATCGTTAAAATTGTCAGAAATTTAAGAAAAAAAAATTAATTAAAAATATAACTAGGACTGAAAAATGTTCAGTAATAAAATGAATGCCTTTTTGGCAATGTTACGAATGTAACATACGAATGTTAAAAATAAATTGCAATCTGCAAGGGTATACAGACTTCGGTTTCCTAATATTTGCTTGATTTCTTATTTTATATTGCAATCTTATTTAGGACTTCTATAAAAGAAATGAAAAGTTAAAACATTAAATGTATTTTTTTAATCAAATTAAGTAGAAAGTTAGGAATATTTCAGTGTTCAAATAATTTTCCTTAAAGAAATTACTCTATAAATATCTAACTGCTCTATTGGTTTTGATAAAATTTTCGTTTCAACTAAAATTTTTACCGATATTCCCATTTCATTGTTAGTATATTTCTCAAGAAAATATAAAATTAGTTTTATTAAAGGTAAACAATATTTTATATATATAGATATATATATTAAAATGACTTACTTTAAAAATCTTTTGCTGCGTCCTTAGCTTTAATATTATTTCTATTTAAATTAAAATTTTAAAACCTATACCAATATTCTATTTTCTTTTGCAATATATTTCTTAATGAAATACAAAAATAAATATTATATGAAAGTTGAAAATTCGTTTTCCTTAAATGAAATGTGTTAATACACATGTATGTATAAGCTTTAATATTAATTCCATTCCAGTGCAGATTTTAATACCTATATTACGTATTCTCTATCAATATTTTGTTCAATACAAAAATATACAAATTTTGAAGTATACAAATATATCACTATTTGAATCCCAATTTAAAAATATTATTTAAAAATATTCTGGTAATAGTTTTCTCGCAGTGCTCTATTGCGGTTGACACGACGACATATTTCAGCGCACAACTCAATTTGCGACAAACGAATGCGAGACCGAGACCGAGTGCCTGACCAGGAAGCTGGCCAAATCCGAGTCCAAATCCTTGCCTTGCTGCCACTGAAAGTGCAACTGAAACTGAAAACTGCGAGTTGCAGCGGCAACCTGCTGCCGGCGCCAGCCCACCCTGCCCCATCGCCGCCCCCTTGCGACCGCTGGAGGCGGGCAGGCCGACATAATCGCCGCATTTAAACTGAGAGGCACAGGCATGGGCTTCAATTACACCTATGCACGGCACCGGCGCCCCTCTGCCCCAATCTTCGGTCGAGTTGGATTGTGGCATGGAGGGGATTCCCCGGCCAAGGCGAAGCTTGTGCCTGTGCTTGTGGCTTTGAGCTTGAGCCGCCGCTGGCGCTTGACTTTGCTGGTTACTTTGGTGGGTCTCGTTTCTGTTTTGGCTCTCGGTTTATTTGCGGCATCTGTTTTCACTATCATGTCAGGGTGGCGAGGCACCCTACTCCGAGATAAGGTATAGGGTATATTGGGGTTATTTAACTTTATAATTTTAAAACTCTAATTAATCTAACAAGGATGGGTAACAAATTTAAGAATCTAAGAGATATATATTAGCTCAGAGGGATATGTGCATTATAAAAATATTAATCATTTCTTAAAGATACCTTCTTATTTATTATAAATGACCTTCAGAAAAATTTTTTAAATGATATAACAACGCGTAGTTAGTGAAAATTATATATCTTTTTTGCGTTTCCCTTTTAAAAATGCCATATTCTTATTTACTAGAAATACTACGTTAAATAGATACAGTATCTGTAAGATCATTTAGTATTAAAAAAAAATATATATATATATTTTTTGCATTTCCCAAAGGCAATTTGTTTGTATAATTATCCTTCTCAATCAAAAGTGTAATTTATAAATATCAAAATTATTGGCATATCGATATAGCAGTCTATAGCAGTCTTTGCTATTATTATTAAAAAAATAAAAAAATAATACTGTAGCTATATTATCGATTTATAAATATATATTATTTTATTTATTTTAACCCTACGATATATGTATGCGTGATAAATCGTGTTGTTTTTTATACAACGGACTGTGTTTAAGAAAAGTTTAAAGTTAGTTTAAATTATTACTGCAGAAAATTATGATAAAAAGGTTAATAAGCATATTTAGTTGAAGATATGTCGATCCAAAGTTTAGTTTATAAATATCAAAATTATTGGCATATCGATACTGTAGCTATATCATCGGTTTATAAATTATTATTGATATATGCGTGATAAATCGGTATAGTTTTTTATACAACGGACTGTGTTAAAGAAAAGTTCAAAGTAAGTTTAAATTATCACTGCAGGAAAGAAGTTAACAAACACATTTATTTGTAGAGATGTCAATAATATTTAGAAAGAAGAATAATCGATATTAATTTTTATATGGGGCTGTGCCAAAGAAGAATTTAAATCTACTCAAAACATTTATTGTAGGAACTGAAATGAAAGAGGGGCTAACAAACATTTAGCTTAAAAGATGTAGATTATTTAAGTGATTTATAGATAGATAAATTCAGGTAAAATGGATAAATGTATATATATTCAATTATTGAAGTATAAAAATCGATATTATTATTTATATATTAGACTTTACAAAAAAAGGCCTAGACTTGGCTTAAATAATTATTGAAGTACATTTTTTTAAAGAGGTTATCACGTGGTCATAAATGTCGACAGCATAAGTAACTTAAACTTAAATGCGATTAATTTTAAAATTTCATTTTTTTCGATATATCTTTAAACTTTTTTTTCGGTATTTTGTTAAATTTACCTTTGTGCAATTTTCCATATGGTATTAATATTAAATTCAATTTTTTATTTATCATTACTTTTATTGAACCTTATATACAACCTAAGACCAGTGCAGCGTCTCGGCCAAGTCGTCGAGATGCGACCCGGCTTGGAGCTGCCAGGCGGCAGTTAACATAGCCACAAGTCCGACTCCGAGTCCGATTCCGAGTTGGACTCAGCGAGGGAACCAGCGGAGATGGAGAGGTGCAGTCTTAACCTGCCGCAGTGGCAGGTTGAGGCAACAACTTGGACAACTTGGCCACTTCCGCACCGCACCGCCGGCACCCTGAAAGCGACTTGATTATGTTTTTGTTTGGTTTTTTTTGTAGTTTTTTTTTTTACTTTGTTTCCAACTCAGCAACTTCAGCTCGGCGGCGTGTGCGCTGGCGCTTCCAGTCGGTGGCACGTTTCACTGTAGCTCATAACTTTTTTCTTTGCTTTTTGCCTCATATTTAAGCGGATGCAGGCGGCGGGTCCCAGAGCAATTCCATTTCTACGCCCGTCGACGCTGGTTAACCGAAATCCGCTGCTTTAATCCAATTAAACAATATCAAACAAACAGCAAAAAACAACAAACAAACAAAAAAACTGTACAAAAACCGCGAACAACAATGCATTTGCCCCAAGGAGTAAGTGTTAATTACGTTTCGCAAAGCGCGGGAGGCGCGAAAAAACAAACTCTACGAAATGTAAACACTCGAAATTATTTTGCGGGGAAAACTGACAACGAGCCGGGGAAAAACATATACAATAAAGATAAATATTTAAAATGAAATCCGGCTTAGAAAGTCCCCAAAGTGTGCGGGAAATATGCAAATAAAAGCAAAAACGCTTTCATTTGGCAACGAATTCATTGACTCCAATCGCGCGGGAAATGAGTAAAACGAAACGAGACGAAAATAACCACAAAAACTTAATTTGTTTTTTACAACCGTCAATTGTTGAAACATGAAAAGAACTCTCAAGTGGGCCATAAACGGTTAATTGAACGAAAATGTGCAACAAAGGGAAAGTCATATTTGGACAATAGTAAAGGGAGCAGCGCACACACACAGCGAGTGAAAGGCACTCGCTAAGTGATTGTGGAAAAGCCAGAAAATTAAAAAATATATATGAACATGTCTTTATTATTGTATAATAAAGATAAACCCATGTTGGCCATGGTTCTATGGATTGTCAAAGCAAAGTTAATGTTCAAGCAAAGAAGTTGCTTAAACTGATGTTTTTTTGTTTTGTTTATTTTAAAAATACTTCTAAAGCTGTGTTTAAATAATCACAACAAATTTAGCAATTAATTTTTGGCATAATTTGTTCAAGTAATATATACATTTTGTTTAAATGATCATAAACAACTTTTCCTGAACATAATTTCTTCAAGTAATAAATATTTGCCTTACAAAGTAACCACAAATATGTAGTTTATTATTATTATTAACTTGGCCATTTACTTGATAATTTTAAAACAATATAAAATCATTTTGATTAAAGAAAGCCACAATTTAAAAGATTCTTCCTGCTAACCACATTTTAAATTTAATTTTGTACAACTTTCTCAAGATTTTCAGTAATCTTTTGAAGGCATTTTCCTTGCTAAGGAAAATGACATTCATTATTTCCCCATCCCATCGTCATTCCCCAACACAAAGCCCTCATGGATAGGTCTTTTCATAGGAAATTTGTTTCTGGATTTTCCCCGCTTTTCAAGCAATCAGCGAAAATGAATAACCATTTGATTTAAGGCGTCACAGTTGTTGCCAAAGGGAGCAATTGCTTGAGAGTTCTGGGTATCCGACCACCAGGCGAGGAGCCTGCCAAAAATTGTTTTCTAATTCCAAGTTGACCGGGGCTCAAAATTGTCCTTATTTTCGTACTCGTGCGGCTGACAGCTTCCGTCACGCCCACCAAGCGAAAGTGTCCTGCGGATGAAGGAGGTCTAATCATCATAAGATGGGCCTGCCAATATAAAATAAGGTCCCTGAATGGGTATTATTATGCTAATTGTATTGTTCGGCTGTTTATGAGCTGTTTGGTAGAAAAAAATACATATATATATATATACTTATATATTTAAGAGGGCGATAACCTTGAATCCGTAATCTTTATACTTGTTTCCGTTGCAGGCATTAAGCTTTCTGTTCATCACTTGCATGATGTTCGCACTGGCAGGCGGCCATCCATCAAGCGACAAGCTGAAGTAAGACCCAGCCCCCAAGTACACGCCCCTTTAACGATTGCACTAAGAGAAATAATTGGCTTTAAAAATAATCGAAAAATATGCAAAAAAAGATAGTATGTAAATACAGTTTTCTGTGAGAGTTTGAAGTGAATTTCTAACCATTAAAGTAATTTTAAAAAATGTTTAAAGGCATTAGGTCAAGTTCTTCATCATTAATCTTTAGCTTAATGCGATTTTAAGAACCTTTTAAAACCCTAAAAATTATCTATAAAAATACCTTCCCTTAAGTTATTACAAATCCCCCAAGTTTTCCTCTCTGTAACACTTTTGATGGCCTCCCATTCACAGGATCCGAATACACGTGCCTGTGAAGCATCACACACATGTGCACACGAAGACGGTCATTAAGAAGGTACCGCTGCCCATTCCGGTGCCGGTCAAGGAGCACCACGAGCCGAAGAAGCACCACAGCAGCCGCAGCCACCACCATCACCATCACAACCACCAGGAGGACGAGCTGGACGACGACTTCGAGGGCTACGAGTATCCCATCAAGGCCAAGCGGCGCACGCGGCATCCCTTTGTCTGAGCCACCCGAAGTCGAAGTATCCACATCCGCCGCCCACGCAGCGGGGAGAATGAAATCAAATGAAATACAATTTACGCAGATTAAGATGAAAATAAACCAAAATACGAGGCGAGGCCACGAAGAGAGTAAAAGGGAAGCACAGCAGCAGAAACAGCAAACACAAGCCTGGGTCTGATTTGTCACTGTTTTTAGTGTGTAAGAAAAATAAAGTAAAAACAAGGGAGATGTGGCGAGGGAGAAGCTACGAATACAAACATTTCTGTGCAATAAAATAAACAAATATTATACTTAAGCACAATTTAAAGCCGGCGTCTAAGAGTTCTTTCTTTTATGTGGGTTTCGGTCCTCCATTCATTGGTATTTCAGTCACGGCAAATAAACATGTGTTTGAGTGGGTTTTCAGGGGTCTGCGAAAGGTCAATAGTTTGTATGAGTCAAAGACCTTAAATAAATGTTTTTTCTTTGAGATTTTTAACTATAAAAATACTTTAAAATTGAGAAAGTTACAAGAAATGTCTGTTTAATAAAAGTATTTCGTTTAGAAAACATTTCAAAGTCTGATTTTGCTTAGAATTTTGTAATTCAAACTTTTTTTCAATCTTAAATTAAAAGAACAATATTTTTTAGCATTTTAATAATTAAATTTTTTAATATTGAAAATGTTACAAAAAATCTCTGTTTAATTAAAGAGTTTCCTTTCGTGTCAAATCAAACTCTGACTTTGTTTGCTTTTTTATAGGTCAAACTTTGTATTTCATTCTTAAAATAAAAAGGACAATATTTTTAGCATTTTAATGATTCAATTTACAAGATTGTAAATTTCTAAAAGTTATTTCATATACACAAAAATTTTAAAATGTCAAAACTTGAGTCTCTCTTAAACATTTTTATTTCCCAGAACATCTTAGCTGAATGCTCAGAATAATATAAAATGCATAAACTAAATCTCTGTAGTGATGAAATGCCAACTTTTGTGACTGAAAAATCGCTGGAAAATTGCCATTTTCTCGGGGACTCTCGGCAGGGAGATTTAAACTGATTGAATTGAAAACTTCCAGCTGTTGCTGGCACCGATGTTGCTGCTCCTGGAGATGATGTTGCCGCCACTGCTGCTGCTGGTGATGTCGCTGCCAGAGCAAGCTGCCTTGCCACCTGCACCTTCTGTGGGATATTTGTGCATAAATAAATGAAGCGTGCGACATGCGAAACAGCAAAGTAAACCCGCTGCCGAGAGCTGGTTGTTTGTAATGATGTTGTGGCCCTGCCGCCGCATCCTCCGCCAGCAGAGGGACTGGGGACTGTGGACTGGGGACTGGGACAGGAGCTGGCTTACGCCATGAAATATGCATGCCCAGCTGGCTTCCGCTTCTCCCCCAGCGTTGCTCCGTCCCACTCGTGCCGCCAGCAGCAGCGGCAGCAGCAGCAGCAGCACGTGCTGGGGCGTCTAGTCAAACAGCCAGGCTAAGAAAGAATGTCAACAACGGGCAACTTGCCGGGCACGCTGCGCCGCCTGTTGCCTGTTGGCCGTTGGTTCCACAGCGACACTGAACAAAAATTAATACAAATCTTGAAAATATAAATTAAATACATAACAAGGAAGAAAGCTAACTTCGACACGCCGAAGATTGTATACCCTTGCAGCTTAAAATTGGATTATTATGAGTTAATAAAATTGTATAAAATGAATAGTAGAACCAACAATTCGGTTTAAACATTTACGTATACATAATATTTCCCGAACGTTCCTATGGCAGTTATATGATATATCAAATTAAAACCAAAATTCAAGAATAATACAAATTAGCCATGTCTCAAATTATATGTTGAAAATTGGCCAAGTTAAAATTTATCTAGTATACAGTATGGTGACTTAATATTATATGGAAAATATATACCATCAAAGTTATTGTTTTAATATCGACAACCGAAAGAGACAGTTGACTTTGGGAAGTTAACGTTTGTATACCCTTTAACCTTCCAAATGGATTCAAGGACCGAATTCGAAATCGATCATTATTAAGCCATAAATGTTTTAGTTTTTAGTTTTAATTTTGAAAGCACTTCTCTGTTCGATTTTGTATGTGAACTATTTAAAAAAAAAAAAAATAAATAAATAATATTTTTTTATGTTATGTATATAGTTAGAAATGCATTATTTACTGCAACATTCTGACTACAATTATATAACCCAGAAAGGGTAATAATATTCGATTTGATATGATCATCAGGCAGGAAAAGCATGTGGCTTAAAAAAGTAAAATTGATTGTTAATTATACAACATTTTAAATAGGTTAAGTAGGGAGATATTGTAATATTGGTGAACTTTGTTTTTGTGACTAGAAAATAAATAAATAAATAAAATAATAAAATTCGATCTATATATCAAACACGATATGGATGTATCGCACATTTATTGCAACTCTAAAATATTAATTAATAGTATCAGTATCCATACATAGTTATTTTGCATCCTGCCTAGGAATATTTTTTTTAAGCCATTGCCCCTTTCAAAAGCTATACTTTTTATGTATTTATATATATTATAAAGCTATATATTTAATATCTTAAATATATTTACAAACCTAGGAATATAATTATGTTAAAAATTATATTAAGTCAGAGAATTTTCTTTAAATATTTCCTTCAGTGCCTGTTTTCCTTTTCGCCCGAGCAAACAGACCTCGGGGCGGCAGCTGTTGATGGCTCATTTTCCACGAGTTTAGCGCCACTCAAGTGGCAGCCACTCAAAGCGGAGGCAAGGCATAAGCAGCTACAAAGGCAGCAACAGCGGCTACACCAGCAGCAGCAGCAGCTACAGCACAGCCAACAAAGGCAAATGCCACTCGTCATGTAGAGCCACTCAATTTACTCAGCACTCAGCAACTCTGCGGAAGATCTGCAGGAGGGCTAGGCGGGGGGCCTAATTAATACGAGCGCCTACCGCCAACCACTACACACCACCCACTGGTACACTTAAGAGGGTGTGCATGGTGTGCGAAGAAAAAAAAGAAGCTAAAGAAACTTAATTACCTCAAACTGCTAGGAGAGCGGGTCGATAAAGCAGTGGCTAAAAGCGGGCTGAAGCTCTGTTAGCGGATAGGTAAGTCCAAGCCACTGTTAAGTTTCCTGTTTAATCTAGACATCAATGTTGAAGTAAAGAAATACATACATGGTATTTTTGTAAGAAACTGTTAACATATATATAAACATTTGTATAAATTATTCTTGCTTCGGCAGAACATATACAAATTATACAAAAACGTTAAAAATTGTACCCTAGCAAAGTATTATTTTTTTAAGGAGTCATTTCCGACCTTATAAATCATATAAATATATTCCTGGTCAGCATCAAAATCGGTCTAACTATGTCCGACGGGAAAATGTTTTAACTTTTTATTAGGGGTCGTGAATAATGGACATGGAACATGGATTCCCAAAAAAAATCAAATATTGGAAAATATTCGACGAAGAATTTGTATAAATTTATTTTAAATTTACAAAAATTAAAAAAAAAAGTTAATGTTTTTAAAAATTGTTTTTCTATACGCTGGCTTGTAAGTCCATTAAAAAGCAAAACAGAAAATCTTTTCGAATCAAAATTAATGCGTTTCCCTTAATTACGACTGATTTCACTTTTGAACAAAATAAAAAATTATATGTATATTGCAGAAACAATTTTGAATCACTGTAACCGCAAAATTTGGATTTATGTAAATTTAAAAAGACTATGGGATCCCGCCAGATAAGATGGTCTTACAATTCTATGCATCTCACTTGATAGTGATGCTCATCTAGCTAATTGCAATATTGGAACAAAAATGTATCTCTTTTGTCAGTGATGCTTATTTAGCTATATTGCAATATTGAAACAAAAAAACATATATTTTGTCAGTGATGCTCATTGAGCTATATTGCACTTTTAGGACAAAAAGGCATCTATTTTGTCACTGATGCTCATTTACTATATTGCAATATTGGAACAAAAAGGCATCTCATTTGCATTAATGACCTATCTCAACTAGATATTCTACATTGGAACAAAAAGGCTTCTCACTTGCCATTGCTGCTCATCTAACTATATTGCACTATTGGAACGCAAGGCAGCTCACTGGCCAGTGATGCTTATCTATACATATAAAATATATTTAATCTTCATATACAAAAAGAACCGCAGACACTCTGTATAATGTTGAAATATGGTAATAAATAGGACCCTGTCTAGTTAATCGCTTTATTCGAATTAAACTTTATTGTTATTTGATTTGTATTTATTTCTTATTTTAATGAGCGTCAAATGAGTTGAATGATCTCGTCTGGAATTGACAGGAGCTTGGATTCCGTGCGTTGAATGTCTGGCAAATCAATGGCCTACCAGTCGCTCGTGGGAATTCAGTTGGCCAAGGACTAGGACTTGGTGTCTGAATGAAAGTCCCCCGCCAATTTGTGGGTGTGAAGCCCATATATTTACTTAGCTCTTCGTGTGGCTGCTTCAGCTTTGGCTATAGCTTTGGCTGTAGCTTTGGCTGCTTCTGCTGCCTCTTCACTTGTTGTTGTTTGATTTGGGCGCTTCTATTTGATTAGGCCGCCTAAGCGAGCTACGTGCCTGGGTTAATTTGTGGGCCCAAGTGTCGGCTGAGGGTGCGAAAGTCATTGTAACTGTGGCTATGCTATATGTTTTAACAACAAAGGTCAGGGGAATAGGGTTCAAAAATAGCACTAACTAAAATCATATATACAAATTATATTATTAAATAATTAATTATATACAAAAATATTTTAAATGGTAGCTTTCTTAACCTTTGTTTTTCTCCTCGTTACTCATAGAAACCAGATTCCCTCAAGCACCAAAAAGTATGCAACGTTTTACAAGCCATAATTTTTTTCATAGTAGGGAATCTTGAAGAATACTTCCTTAATTAATTAATTTAATTAATTTACTCTAATAAATGTAAACCATTTAAGTTGACTCTGCACTTAACTTCTACTAATCATATTGTTATTACTTTTAAATTAATTTAAATATTACTTTTAGCTTTTATATTAATTAAATATACATCCAATATTTCCCTATTCCCCTGACAACCACTGTATGTTGGCCTATCTCCGCTGATGTTTGTGTTTGTGGTGACAGCAAATAAATCGCACGCATGTGTCCCGCCGCCCCACCACCCACCACATCACGCATACACTTGCACTCGGCACTCATACACAGGCAATAACACAAATACAAACACAAAAATTGTGCATAGCACGCATAACAATGAGAAAACATTTCGGCATTTCAGGGGGAAAAAATTGGAACGGGGCTTGTATTTTTCTTTTTCCGTTTGTATTAGGGAATGGAAATGGCGTAGACAAACTTCTTTTCGGCTACTTAGTGATAAATATGCTGGCTAATCAAATGGGAACTGGATTTGCGGATTAGTTGCGACACCAAGTTTGTTGGCCAACTTACAAATCCCTTAACTAATTTCCCATCAGCTAGGAATACAATGAACTTGTCAATTTGATTCTAAGCCTTTGGATCAATAAGTAAGTCTGAGAAAAGCGAGATTAACTCTAGTTAATGGTTGATTGTTAATTAATTTATATGGAAAAATTGGGAAGCAAATATAGATTTTATATAAGATTTATGGTTTTCCTAAGTTAAGTAATTTATTTCCAAGGAATTGATAAAATTTAATGTATTATATGTTATATTTTTTAATTAAATTATATAATTTATATTCTAAGGAATTGCTGAAATTTAATATCATTAGGAACTTATAGACTTAAATGCGCAATAAAACTTAAGAATAAATTTATTTATAGATGATTTGAGCATTCTCAATGTATCTTCTAGAATCTAGATCTTTAAATATCTCTACAACTCTAGATATATTTTAAAATAAAAAAAATACTCATTTAACCTTATTTATATTTTTAGATTACGAATCAAGTTACTTATCCTCCGAACAACTTATACTCCCTTGGCCATAAACATCAGGGTCACTCATTGCGACTTACCCTTTGACGCAAAAAAATCAATTTTATTATGCTTGGATTAGGCCAAGTCCGCCCCAGGGTATACATCATTCCACCTCACCCAACAGCCATAATTTTCTAGTTGGCCAAAAATAACAGCAGCGGCAGCTTGGCCAAAGAGGACATTTGTCTCGAGTGGACGTGGCCAGGACCCTCTCCCAGGCATATTTGAAATACAAACATAAAAGTACAGATTTGCTGACTTCAGTGCACAAAGCGGGGGTCAAACATAGTCCATATAAACAGATTGTTAAATATAGTTTATGCCGCAGGCCCCCGAAAAAGGAAAACCCGCCTGCTCGCCGCTGCTGGTCACTTATGCGTGCCTCGACTTTTCATATTTTCTTTTACGATTCCGAGAGGATGTCGAGCTGAATGGACAGAAGAGTCCCGGGCTTGGTCCCGGGATGGGCTGCGATTTTATTGCCTCTGGGAGTAGCAGGAGGAAGATCCGACGCAATGCCAGAACGGAATCAATGTCGGGCCTCGGTTTTATTATTTGCATACTGGTTTTATGGGCCCATTTAGCGATGAGAACTTTAGCGCTGCTCCGCCGGCCCGTTTAATTCCCAATTAATTTTGGCTTTAGCCAATGCTCTCCGGCCAGTTAATTAGACGGCCATAAAACGGCCGCTAAATGCTAAATGCCGCCGGTTTGGTTTCCCAATGCGAATCCCACCGATCCGGCGGCGGCACCATCTGCCACCTCCGCCGCAATTTCGGGCAAAATAAATGCGTTCGTCACATGCACAAATTAATTACGATTTGTATTTTCTCCCAGCTGGAAAAACTGAAATTTAGTTGCATATTTTACGGCCTGGTAGGGAAAGTTTCAAACGGGGCCCGGGGAAAACAAAATGCACCATTACAAAAGCCAACAAATTGGCGACTCATTACGCGCCAAATGGAATTTTTCAGTTTTCGCAAAATGTGAAATATATATGTAGGTGCCTCTGGCAGGTGCGAATGGAGGAGAACTTTTGTGCAGCCATAAACAAACAGAAATATTACCCGATTTCGAGGGAAAATCAATATCGATTCTGCTTGTAAATCGATTAAGAAAGTAAAGCTTTATAAACACAATGCGGACTATGATAAATATCTTTTAAATGTGGATAAAAAGGTTTTTGAAATTTTGGTAACTAATATTAAATTATTTATAAGATTGATAAAATTAGATATATAATATAAAGCTGAGTTAAGTCATAGTAAAATAAGACGCAGCTCTCAAAAGGGGTCACAGTACCGTCTTTTGTATGTATTACTTCGAGACTCTATATCATCAAAAGTAATGATTAGATTTATATTAAACATATATCAAAATATACTATATTAGTAACTTAATATATGGTTAATCATTAAGGGTTCTGAGTCTTAAAAGTTTTTCAACAAAAAAGTTTAACAAGCGGATAAAATAAGGTCGTTACATGGGCCGAACCCTTTGTAAATTTGAGCACAATCAGTTTTAAATATTTTTAAATATTTTATAATATATTATAATTTAATAATAAAAAAGGAACTAAAAAGTAGAGTTAAACATTTTTTAAATAAATATTGGATTTTTAATAGACATATAAATATACCAAATAGCTATATTTTAATGAAATAAATATTTTATTAAGTATTTCAAAGATTTCTTGAATTAAATATATAAATATATAGATAATTTTAGGAGAAAGTATATAATATAAATAGTTCACTAGTTTGATAAATAATGATTAACTTGATTTTATGAAATCAAATTGAATTGATAAAAAATGAATATAGTTTTATATAAATAAACACGGAATTAAATCAATTTAAGTCATCTTATTTTGTAAAAAGTATTGAAATGATACAAAATTATAATATTAATTACAAGTCTTCTTATTTCAGAGAAATAAGGAATAAATTACACAGTATATATATAGAAAAGCTATAAATTAGATAAGCAAGATGTAAATGCATTTTCTAATAATTAATTAAAATAGAAAATGTCATGACTTACTCATTTAATAAAGTATTTTTGTTAAAAAACTTTTCCTGCATTAAATTACATTTTTCAGCCAGACAACTGGATGCCCTTTACCTTAAACCATTTACGTTAATGGAATATTTAAACCCTTCGCCCTTAAAAATGATTATTTTTGCACCTTTCTAATAGGATTGTTTTTCAAGGTCGGTCCTTCTGTCGAATTTGCTTTCCTTGAGTTTCTTTGAATTACTAAAAAGGAAAGGCACAATTATACTTACAGCTGGCAATTAATTAAACGAAAAGCAAGCTGTTCCACAATCTATTCGTCAAAATAATTGTGTTCCTTGGGGTAAATACACATGCCCATAGAGTCGCCCAACTAAACAAGTCTGAAATCCAATAGAAACCCTTGCAATCAGGATCTTATTTGTATTCATTGATGGATTGTGCGGCGTCTGTTCAACCCGTCCTTAAACTAACTTTAGTTTTGGCAGTTCCCCGAATGTCATTATTCCGGATCCGGGATCCATTCAGCCGAGTACGGTAAATAAACGAAAGCGAAACCGAAACTGAACCCTTTCGAGGACACCAAAAACCGCACAGAGGAAACAGCGGTGTCACGTGCAAATCGAGGGGATTCATTAATACGCCTTTGCTGTTTTGGCCTCAAGCAATTACCCAAAATTTTGGTATGTTTTTGGAGGGGTTAGGTGGCTTGTAGCAAGTAACAGATACAAGCCACCGACGCACAAAAACATGCACTGGGGAAAATTATTGGGAGAATATTGCTAAAAATAAAGATATGTTATTGTTATAGAGATGTAGTTATTGTTATATATAAATATTTTTTAATATTAATATTGTTTTTTATTTAAATTTTAGTTAAAAAATTATTTATACAAATATTCTGGAGCTGTGAAGATTTCGTAAGAAAAACAAGTATAAAATACCTATAAACTATGACCTGGATACCCTTATTTACAATTAAATATCTCAGGAAAACCCTTTTAAATAAAAATAATACTTCTTTTTAAACATTATAAAACTGTATAAAATAAACTTTCTGAAAAGTTTTAAACATTTTTTGGGAGGCTTCAGGAAATCTCAAGGGTTTTTCATATCCCTTATACATTTTACTAAAGGAATGTAATATATTTATTTAGGTAAGATATTATAGAGAGTTTTTTGACATATTTTTAAGTGTTCTAAAATATTTATTAATTATTAATCATTAAAATTATTAATGTAATTATTAAATATAAATCGTTAAAATGATTTAAAATTTATTAATAATTAAAATTATTTAATTAACTATTTCCTTGAAATTATTCAAAAAGAATATTTTTCTAAACCGTCACAACCATCTTCACTATTAAATTAACTTGATAGTATAACATTTAAAAAATTGCTTTTGTTTTTTTTGTTTTAAAATATATACAGTTTACCTAAAAAAAAATCACAAGTTTCAAAATATGCTAAGTGTGTACGTTTTTCCGTCAGTGCACTTCATTGGAACTGTTGCGTTAATGAACTTATGAGTGGAACATGGCGTACAGATACAGATACGCCTCGCACAGATACGCCTGGTGCCGATACAGATACAGATGCAGATACGTTAGAACAGTGACCTACCAACCTACAAAGAACGGGCAACAGTTTCGAGCCGCAACATCGAACATGTTGGGAGCAACGGTGACGTATGCGCACCGGACCAACAGGGCGGGGGGTTGATATTGGAATTGTTGTCGGTCGGAGCCAGCAAACAGCGTCAAGTATTGGCGGCATCTTTTCGGTGCCGTGCTTTTTGTTGTATATACATACATATATTTTTTTCCTGCTGCCGCCGAGAAAACAACACTTTTTTCGCACAAGTAACGAACGTCGATGACGATGCCGACGACGACGACGACGACGACGATGGAGACGGAGGCGCTGATGTTCGACGTCGCAACGTTCTGGCCGTGCGAGTTAATTTCGCATTTTCGCTCACTCGCTCGGCAACGCTGCTGCTGGCTGCTCCTCGTGTGCTCCCTCGGTCCGTTCCGATTTTCCGCCGCTTTTCCGCCACACGGATTTTCCGCGATCTCGCCTCGCGGATAAGAAGCCGGCGGACGACCGTATCAGAAGCGTGAATATTATCACCGAATGCAAAGTGCGGCGCGGTCTGAAAAAGCAAGCAAGATAAATAACAAAGATCGCAAAGCAAGTGTTCTGTATTTGTGAGAGTGTGCCAGTGAATTATCCCCCTCTCGGCGCTAAGAAGAATAAAAACCAAATAAGAAATTAAAGTTATAATACTCATCAAACAAAAGTTGTGTAAACAAACAAGTATCTTTGGCCTTTAGGAGCTAACAACACCACAAAAATCCAGTCAGAAAGGTGCGTGCACGGAGAATAAATCCAAAACTTATTTAAATAAATAATAAACACGGCGAGCTGGGGTTCAGCTAGCCAAATATTGCAAATATTGCAGTAACAAAATTTCGTGGCTGAAAGACGGGGAATTTATTTTGTTCTCGGTCTTTTTGGCGGCGGAAACAACGTCCGATTTTATTGGATATACAGCTCTTTATGTCTGCCCCTGCATTTGGATCCAATATATAAATATATGCGTGCCTCGGGGCGGGCAGCAGGGCGCTTTTGTATACACCACAAGAACCAATTCGTATTTATAAGATTTTATTTAAATATTCAAATATTCAGTTGTTAACGGCTCGTTAAAGCAAATTGCAGCCTTCTTGGCCGGCAGAAAATAACGCAGAAAATACGAATTCGAATTCGTCAGTGCTCGATTTGGATTTGTAAGTTTAAAAAAGAAATTAAGAAAAACGAGAGAGAAGTTCGCAAAAACTGAGACGGAACACACGCGGTCTATCATATAGAAAGTCCCAAATACAAAATAACCATTAAAAATTCCAAAGAATTTGCCAAGTAAGCGCCAACGACAACAAATGTGCTGCTCGTAAAACACAAAAATATATAAAGAGTTCAATTTTTGATAAAACAAACTGCAGGGGAAGCGACACACAGAATACCCTGTCTGGGTACTGGGAGAATTCTAATAATTTTGATATCTCCCTGTGTCAAAATAGGTATTTATCTCGGTTTCCTAGACACTTCTTATCGGTCTTGGGAAATCCGAAAAATATGGCCCCTGTTATAGAATCTTCATGCTTTTAAGACCCTCAACCTCAAACTGACACCATAAGATAAAGTTCCCTGCCTGAGCTAGAGTCGTAGTTCTCAGCAGTTTTTATTTTTTATATTATATATTTTTCTCTTAAAAAAAATGTATCTTTTAGTGCCCCCTGTCAGCTGAGGCTCAAAGATATGGTGTATTAGATAGCTCTCTGTGGAAATACATTAACCTTTTAATGCGAATTTGCGAATGCGGCTGTGGCTTATTGACATTTAAAACAATTCTTATCTCATTAAATGGTGGCAAACACAAACATTTAAGGCCATAGTTGGCATTAGTATTTGCCATAAACAGCAACTTTATCATTTCACCTTGTTTGGCTGCTACAAATAATATTAAATTCCCATTAAACTGAGACTGAAACAGAATGAGATTGGAGTTTGTACAACATAAACATTAGGGTTCTTTAATAAAACTGAATGGATTTTAAAATGTGGAAAATCTAGAATATATTAAAAAATTGAATTAAAAGACAATTGAAGAAGACTTATTTAAAGACAATCGAAGATGTCTTATTTATCAACAATATCTAAACCTAATGTAATGCGATTTTATTTTTCTTCTATAAAACACTTATTTTCATGATTGAAAACTTAAAGTTATTATATTTATATAAATTCTAGGCTGGTTTATTTGTTTATTTTGTTATTTTGATTAGAAAATGTTAAAAGAGCAACCCGAAGTTCTAAGTGGAATTATCAAATAAATAAATATTGCCTGAATGGTATAAAACCATTATAACTTTCAACTTCTTTAATATAGAAATAAAAAGATAATTATTCATTTAAATTAAGTAAAATCTTAAGTAAACCACTTATACCTTCAATTCGTATCTGAATTTTGGAGAATATGTCACAAAACTAATACAAGAACTTAAACATAAATTATAATACACATTAAATTGGTCGTCATATTTACCATAAAAGCAGACAGGTTATTTTTAAACTAAATGAAACCCCCAAAAACCCCTTACATCTGTAATTCTCAGCTCTATTTCGGGAAATATGTTACAAAACTGACACAAAAACTATACCATTTATAGAAATTTGAATAAATAAATAGAATAAATTGATCAACAAAAATCAATTTAGGCAAATAGGTCATTTTTTATCTAAATAAAGCCCAAAAAACCATATACCTTAATAGAGTCGAGAAGCTGAAGCTGAGAGACTCTTTTTCTGGAAATATGTCACCAAGCTGACACAAAAGCAATACTTTTTATCATAAATCGATATACATTGATCAACAAAAGAGTATTTTTTATTCAAATTAAACCTAGAAAAATCCCATACACCTTAAATTCTCAGCTCTATTTCGGCGAATATGTCACAAAACTGACACCGAACTATAACAGACTGTCCGCAGGGTATTGAAACGTGTTGGATTCCTTGTCCGAAAAAGTATTTTCATGGCCGAAACGTGCTGGGGATTGTCACCCAGAGAGAGAGAGGCAAATGGAACCGGGCCTATACAGGGGTAAACCGTCATTGGTCCACCCATGCCCCACCCCGGCTTTTCCTGCCCTTTGCGGTTGTCAAACCAATTTACTTAGCCCCCATTCAAACTAAGGCAGCAGCGATATGGCAATTACAACCGATACAGCAATAGAAACAGTCACAAAAACAGCAACTGAAACCGAAACTCGAACTGAAACCGAGGCGGAAATTTAAAGAATTCAAAGGGAGGGGAAATTCGAGGGGAAATTAGAAGGAAAGGGCTGTGTACGTGCCTGAAATTATATCGCCTGCTGCCGGCTGACACCCAAATTGGGGACACAACTCGGAAGAGCCGAGAGTGAGATGAAGGCATTTGCATTTGGTAAATCAATTACACGCCCAAGGAGGGGATTGGGACTTTACTTCACAGCCCAAGGTCACTTTCCGGGGGGCAGCCCTGCACTTCACACGTTTGCAGCCATCAATCAGGCAGCTAGGGGATATATCCACAGCCAGATATATGTCTGGGGTACCAATTACAATCTAGAACTCGATTGGTTTGTGGCTAATCCCAGAGACAATGCCAGCCATCCATCGCATAGCTGCCGGCCTGGCCTGGCCTGGCCTGGCCTGGCCTGGTTAGCCATGTTGGCCATGGTAAGCTGCTTCTTTGGCCATTTCGCAGCTGACAAATGTCAGGGATGATGCCATCGCACGACCCCGAACTTCCAATTTCCCAGGCTACCCTTTACGAGTGCAGTAAAAAGCGGGGGGGGGGATGGGATGGAGCTCATCTAAATATAAACCCAACCCCTAAAGGTGGAAATACTCAGTGGGAGTGTAAATAAATCCCTGACGGAAATAAAACATATTTTTTGTGATGGATTAATTTCTGCATTCCGCTGATTACTTCCATGAATGAAATAGATAGAGTAATCCCAGTTAATGCTGTTCGTGATAAAATCTAATGAGCAAAAAGGTGAATCTATAATACATATTTGGGGTTTCCATTTGGTTTAATTTCTGAATAGCAGGGTATTGAATAGCCACTGTAAGCCCACTATTCTTACTCAGCTTAAATCGAAAGCGAAAACGAACTTGTCAAACTGCATTTACTTGAAAAATGAGAATGACTTGAAATGGCATCAAAGTGTCGTTAACCAGCGAGGAGAGCGACTCAATTGGATTTTCACAAGCTATTTTCCTGCAAAACAATTAAAATTCTGTTTGGCCTGCAGAAACCGTATTTGGGTTAATCAAAACCCGAGTAAAATGTTGCCCCTAAGCAATTTTTAATTGCCGGGGAGAGGGAGTTGAGTTCGAGAACTTTTGCATAATCGCATAAATCCAAAATCGATGAAAACCCAACGAGCTAACAGCTCCGTAGAACGACATTTCACCAAGATTTTTATTACTGATTGCCGTCTAGACTTTAGGCCACATTTCTTTTATCTTGATTTAGGGGGAAGTACGGAGAAACGTTTTTGATCCTATTATGAAAATATTTCGCTTGGATTAATGAGCTCATTTAAGAACAAAAACGAATAGAAATTCGAGCAGCACGCAATATGAAATGAATTCAGGGCATATTAGCCATATTTTCCTTTGTTGTAAAGACATTATGAGTACATATTTTGGCATGATTAATCATTTGCTTGGATACTCTGTGAAAATAAGCAAAAAGATGCAAGTATAATGGAAATTGAACGTAAGATATAGGACCAGATTTTTTCTCTCTCCGTTGACTTGGCAACTATTTATCATCGCTCGTTACCTTCGGCCAGAATTAATTCACTTTTGTGCATTTCCACGCTGCATTCTTCTCGAGATTCTTTGGGAAAGAAAAGCGAGCGGGGAAAAAGTGCCCAGAACTTATGTTCAGGTAAGGAAAAACTTTTGTTCCGGCACGAGTTCAGAGCACAAAAGTCGGGGAAAACAAAAAACTTTGGAGTTGAGTGAGTGGAACTTGCGATTTCCCCTGCTTTCCCCTGAACTGACCACAAGGATTTCCTGTCCGGGGCCAGTCCTGGGCTGTCACTGCTGCAAAGTGCAGAGTGCCCAATGGGGCATTAATTAATTTGATAGTCCGCGGCTGTCAATTTTGAAGTATTTACATAAATTTGACATTAATAAACCACGAGCATAACGCCGGCAGGATAGCAAATTGAGTGTGAAATTTTACGCGCCATTTAGCAGGGCGAAGCAGGAGGCAGGCTGAGTGAGGGCAGGCTTGATCCTTGATTCTCTTAAGGTGAAAAACAGAGGGGCTCTGGAAAATGCGGAAATACGGGGCACTCACTCGGCACTCGACACTCGGCACTCCGGACTGCGTAAAGCATTTAGCTTGGCTGTCAATTGCCTAGAAATAAATTATGAACACGCCCACGTGCCGAAGGAGGCGAAGGACTGGGCGGGGTAAATGGAACCAGGCCAAAAGTGAAGCCAAATAGACATGTTCCTCGTCCTTAGGCAGACTTTCTGGAATTATGCTGATATGTTCGCACATGTATACATAATTTTCGCCAAAGAAAAGCGCTGCCGCCTGCCAAGCTGCTTTTCCCCATTTTCATCTCCTCCGTCTTCGTTTTCCCTCCTTTTTCCGGAGCCAAAGAGTTTCGTTCTCACTTAATTGTTGTGCCACATCCTCCGGTATGTGTGCCCACATACATATATGTTTCATATCACAAAGGAGGAATTCATCGCGGGATGTAGCAACTTGAAATTATTTGTGCAAATTTCTGCGAGGGCATCGCAAAAATTAAAAGCATTTCCCGCCAAACAAATCTCGCTTATCCCCCTCGACGCATCGGGGAACTCACTGTATATATTCCCAGGGGTGTGTGGCGGGTGTGTCGCCATTTTGGCCACACACAAAAACCGGAATATATTAACCAAATTCAATTGATTGTGGCTTTTGCATTTCTGGTGTAAATACCGGGGGTTAGGTGCTTTTAAATAAATGCCTGCAAATATTATTCATATTTTTTGGCTAAACCATTCGGGGCATTTGATTTTTGCATTGGCAAATATTGTTCAAGTGCCGCCAGGAATTGGAGCTATTAAAGTGCAGCGCCATTTATTGGTTTTACTTTATACTGTCAATAGAGATCAATTTGAATAGGAATAAATTCTTAGATGAATATTGTTGGTATAAAGCTGAAAAATAAATTCATGCTTAGAGTTTTATTTACTTTAAAATAAATTACTGTAGTCTTTAATATAAGCAAAAAGAGAAAGACTTAAATGTATATAACCAATTTTGCGTAATTGTGACTGATTTTTAAATAGACAATCACAGACTTAATATCATTAAATTATTGTTACAATATTCTTGCATTTTTCCTCGAGGTTGATGCTTAAACTTTTCCTTAAATATATTCCAATACAAAAACATATTTATTACCATTAGACCTTTTATCAACATATTTCTGCTTTTCTAAGATTTAAGATATTTAAGTTTTATCTTTAGAAAAATGTAGTTTATAGTTTTAGTTTACAGAAATTAAACATTTGCGCGTGTATCAATACTTAGTATGTTGAATTCATAATGTAATATGTTGGTAAAAAATATAATATAATTGCTAGAATATTCCTTATACAAATTTTTAAGGTGTAGTATTTTGTAAGGCCTTTCTTATAGGTTTGAGTAAGAGCTGGAAGAATATATATTTCTTTAATATAATCTTTATCCTAACTTATTCATTACCATTGAGAAATCCTTTAACTTTTTGCGTCGTTTCTTAGATTCTTTTGTTTCTAATCACAGTTTCTTAGATTTCTGGGTTTTACCTTCTTGTAAAAATTATTACTATATATATTTGTTTAAAGCGAAAATAATAACAAACTTAAATTTACCTACATTTAATATTTAAAGCAGAAAAAAAGTAAGAAATAGTGGTAAAAATATTCTTATTATAAATTAATCTTAGGCAAGTTAAGAGTTCAGAAATTCGTTAGGTTTATTCTATAAGTTGATCTAGGAAAAAATTACTCATTTTTATACTACATTTTTTAGCTTTACTTATTTGTTACGATTCGATAATCATTTAACAAGTGTCTTAATATTCAAGCTTAGTTTCATATATGATTTCTTGGTTTTATATTCTTTTATAAATAATTAAGCTTTAATTTGTTAGATAAATAAATACAGACACACTTAAATATACATAAGTTTAATTAATAACAAATTTTGATAAAGCAATCCCATAAATAATAAAACTGTAAGAAAACCATTTAGCTCATGAGCGGTTCGTGTATAGTAACCCGTGAGGCTTTTCCTTAGGTTGCATTTAGAGCTTGAAAAACAAGGTCTAGTTTTCTTAATATATTTTCAAAAAATATCATATTTATTAACATTAAATATTCCTTCAACATATTCCCCTTTTACCCAGCCTAGTTCCCTTTCAGAGTAATCAAGAAAAGACCCCACTTGGCCGCAACTATTTCATACATATATTTTCGAAAGCAATATATGTTCACTCGGGATAATCAAGGAATAAAAATAAATGTAGGTGCCAGAGAGTTCCATTTCAATATTGATGAATATATCGGATGGCATGCACACACTTCTCCGCTGCTCATCGGCCGAGGGTCCAATGATAATAATAAGAAATATTCGCTTTTTCGCATATTGCCGAGTTTTTTATTCGCCGCCAGACGGGTAACCCATACATATGTAAATACGCGCCCACAGCTGCGCCAGGATGTGTAAATAAGCGCGTTAGACTTTAAAAATCGTTGACAGGAGCGAAAGGATGATGGGAAAAGGAGCCGCCTGCTCCTGTCAGGTGTGCGCCTTACCTTTTCCTCTTCATTTTTTGACGCCGTGGCCGTCATCTTGGTCTTATTGCCAGCATTTTGTAAATGAATAGGAGCCACACATACACACTGGCCCCTACACTTTATGTTTGTTTACAATCTGGCTCTCTTCTGGCCCCTCTTCTGTACATTCGGCACATTTGTGCTTATAGGGGCCCGGGACACACACTGGGACACGTGTTTATTTGTTATTGTTAACCTTACCTCAAACACACACTTTTATGACATTCAATGGCAGGCTTTTCCCTTGCCCCTTGCCCACACGGCGTATGCGTAATTATGTCGATGACGTCACAAGGCGTCAGAACCAAACCAAAAGAACCGGCCAAACCATCAAATTTCCAAGTTAATTTCCATCCCGCTGGTAGTTTTCAGCCAGAACTTCCTTCTGCCCGCGAAACTTCAAAGCTATTTTCCGTTGATGAATGAAAACTTTTAACGTTGTCGGCTTTTGCGGCCACGAGGAAACCCTTCAGATACTGACACTAAGGATAGTTCGAGGGCGAAGGCAGCGCCGGGGCGGTGCCGGGGCGGTGCTGAGTTTTCAATATAATTTTCCCATCATTTTGCACGAAATTGAAAATTTACGCTCAACTTTATTTTCGGGTTTAATTTGTGTGCTGCCTGCCAGCCTGTTTGCCTGCCAAGGCCCAGCTGAGACACACCCTGTCGTAAACAGGGTGTCCCAAACGGGGAACATAAACCTTTCTCTTATCAAAGTATTCATCGTATAAAAGCAGCTGACTTACACTGAAAATTATATGTACGTCGTAATATAAATAAAAGGAAATTATAGTGGTTTTAAATCGCAAGAAAAGGCACCTAAAAGAATGCCATTATTTATTTTTTAAAAGCTGCGAGTTAAGTTTAAAAGCTGTAGCTTTAAGTCTTAACTTTTTAAGGAATTAAAAAGCGCTATCTATTTAAAGATTACATTTTAAGTTAGTATATTTTTTTTATTTTATTTATATATATATACATTTTTATATTATATATTATATATATATTATTATATTAAATTCAAATTCAATTTTAAATCAACGACTGTCTTGGGTGCTGCAGAAATCTGCGCGGTGTTTTTAAAGATTTTACATGCAATTTACTTTAAACTTTTTTAAACACCAAAATTTGTGTTACTTAGATTTTCTCACCGATCAAAAAATGTGTAGAAAAATTATTGGTACCTTTTCAGAAGATTTAAAATCCCTAATGATTTCTGTAAAAGATCCGTAAATTTTTGTAATTCTATTTTTTTCGCCCGATGCCTTAAAAGCTTTAAATATCTCTAATAATCTACGATACTAAATAAATTATATGTCACTAGGAAATTATCTATACTATAATGTGATTTAAAAAAGAAGATTTGTTAAATTTTCAGCTTGAAGAATTTTTTCAGAAAAAAAATAAATAAAAATATCAAAAAGTATGCCGATGACAGCTGTTCTTTGAACCCACTGTTAGTCATGGTTTTTTAGATAAAGAATTACTGAAAAGCAAAAAACCAAATGATTCCATTTACGGAAATGATTTGGTCATCCCCCTAACGTAACTTAATATTATTATACCCTTATAATTTTATTTTTAATTCAGACACAACATTCTAAAAATAATAAAAATCCTTCAGGTACCTGTGTCTAAGATATATTTTTTCATCTTTAGACTTTGATAATGAATATCTACGCAATTAAAGTGTAGACTCCCTGCTATCTATAATATATATTATTAATAGGCTTACGTTAAATTGAAACTGAATTTTAAAATTTTAATTTAATAAAAAATTGCTTGCAATTTCGAACTTTTCTGACTTTGTTTTTTTCTCCCCCTGTATCTAAACATATATATATGCGTGATTATTAAAATATTGCACACATCCGTGGGGTAAACGAGTCGAGGGACTCGTTCAATTGTAATCAGATTGATTCCCTCCCGGGGCGGGGGGAATGGGGGTGTGCAATTTGTATAATTGATTTAAGATTGCGTGTGCCTGGGAGTCGCGGATATAGCTCTTAATTGGAGAAAACTCCTGGGTTATCCCCGGCCCCAGGCCCGAGAAAATAGGTTAGCGAAATTCATTGGAATTTCACTAGAGGAGAAATCTACATAATAAACCTACATAATAATTAGTAAATGTTGATGTGTAGTTGTTGATGGCTGGCTGGCTGGCTGGCAGTCTTGATTCGTGACACATTTTTGTTTTCATTTTCGTATTATTATACTGCTGTTTTTGTGGGTCTTTTGTTTGGGAAGTCCCGAGACTTTGAGCCTAGGCAGCGATAAGGCACGTCTGGAATTGGGTCGTGTTTTGCTCGAAATGTTCATGGCGAAACTTTCCCTTTCCCCGTTTGCCGTGTTGCCGCCTTTTCCGGCTTTCCCGGCAGGTTCGCACTTTTATTAGCCCCTGGCATGAAATTCCTCTGACTTTGACCGAAGTTACTGCTCCACTTTCCCTCGGTCCCGACTCATTGCCACTTTCCTTGGGCTTGGGCTTGGGCTTGGGTTTCCCGACTATGATGAAACAAACAATAAAATGTGACATTTCCCTGCCAAAAATTATTTGCTTTCCGCTGTAGGTCGCGGACAATTGTTTGCTGGCCGTCGAAAGTGAAGGGAAATGAGGCCAGGACGAACCCTTTTCCAGAACGAGACTCAAAAAGCATGGAGTGTACTTTTAGGCGCAAAAATGGATACAAAAGTGGCGAAAAAAGGGCGAAAAGCCAAAATAAAGCTTAGCACTTAAGGGATTCGGATTGATGTTCGTTTGACATTTCATTGATGAACCCTTTTTCCGTAAATGAACAATTTGACATTGCTCAATTGTTTTTATAAAGGAATTTTATGTTATATTAATGTAATTCCTTTCTGGCCTTACTGGCATTCCACATAAAATATTCAGTAGTTTACACTTCATTTTGGTATGTCATGTGATGAATTTTTATCTACAAGTATAATTAAATAATTGTACCCACGGGAGTTCTCTTTGATTATTGTTTTTAGCAGTCAATAAATTTTTAATTAAATCAATTAAGGGGCTGACTTTAGTATATGTGTTTTTAATAAAATAGAAAATTTAATATAGATATAAACGCATCCCTTAGTGGAACATTATTTAGGTAACTTCTCTGGTTATTTATTTAAAATAAACAATAATATACACTTCATTTTGAGACTTTATAAATGAATTTACTTGTAAAAGAATAATAAAATTCTGCCAAACAAAGAAATTCCCATTTATTAATGTTTTTAGCAGGAATATTATATAAAATGCAAACAATTCAATGGCTGACAATTATATATGTGATAAATCAAACTATTTTTAACACACTTATGAAATTCAATAAAGTATAATAGCATTCCTTAGAGGCACATTGTTTAGTTAACTTCTCTGGTTGTTTATTTAAAATAAACAATAATTTACATTTCATTTTGTGACTTCATTAAATTAATGTATGTGTAAAACTAAAACAAAGAATTTCCCTTTCATTAATGTTACTTGGCATGCAAACAATTCAATGACATTTATATATGTGAGAAATTGAAATATTTTTAACACAATTAGAAAATTTAATAAAGGTATAATGGCATCTCTTGTTACGAAATTATATTTTTACCTACTCTGGTTATCTATCTGACATAATAAATAGTTTCCACTTTATTTTGTGATGTCATTAAATGATTTTACAAATACAAGTATAATTTAATGATGGCTTCCAAGGGAATTCCCTTTGATTAATGTCTCTAAGCAGTAAATAAATGCAATCAATTCAAGCCCTGACATTTATACTACATATTAGAGAAAAGAAACTCAACCACTTTTTGCACAATTATAAACAGCTTTAGAGACCAATCTGCTTTTCATTTCCTAATGGCTGCAATTATTCCCAAAAAATTAAGCCCAAAGTCAACACACGATATAATTGAACGCAAACTCTCGTTACGAACTTTCGCTCGCTCCAAATGCAATTGAAAAAGTTGCTCACAAATCTAAATACAAAGAACTACTTTTGCGGAGCTATTTTCTGGACATGAGAGGGCTGTAATTAAATTGCCAAAAAAAAGGCCAGCAAAATAGCAACGAACTTGAAATGGAGACCCAGAGCGCTGCAGTGTTGCCTTCGACACGAAAGCAATTTCAGAGCCGCCTTTTGTTGTGGCCATCCATAAAATATGAAACATGAAAACTAAACAACGGGGCCCGAGTGCGGAGTGGAAAATAACTTTTGCAACGTAATAAATGCAGTATTGGAGAGAGTGCACTTGGAGGCACCACGGACCCTGCATCGATATGTGTATCGAATTGAGGAATAATGCCATGCCAGCCCTGGTCTCGGCTCTCGAGTGGAGTTCGGGACCTCTGCCGGCACTTTCCCTGACCTGACACACATATAATTTCCCCCATGCAACTTTCGGACCCGGCTTCCGTGAGATACGGATCACGGATGCCACGTGAAAAAGTTACGGATTTCGGAGGTCCGAGCCGCAGCTTAAATAACTTTAATAACAGCATATTGGGGCTCAGTTTCATGGTCTGCATTTTTTTTTGTGCAAAAACTATGTGCGTGTTCTTCTATATAGGCCAATTATCTGATAGAAAATGTGCATAGAGTGGGATAGACAAATTGGAATGCGTTGAAGCGTATGCAACAGTTTCAGTTTCCACAGAGAAAACTTATTCGGGAAGCGGAAATTTGGAATGTATCAGTGGGAAGAGCGCTTCCGGTTGATAAAATAGAGGTTGGAATAAATTAAGTAAGTAAAATTATATGTTTTAGATAGCTAATTATGGGAGTTTTATATAAATATAAAATTTAATAAAAGTTTAATTAATGGGGTTAAAATACCATAAATCATCCATCTGTTTGTTAAATGTAATTTTTCATCAACAGAAATTAAAATAAATAATAAAGTTAGGATACATTCCTCGGAAATTAAAAAAAAACTTTCTAGTGTTTTGATTTCCCTTTCAAAAACTGTCCAAAAGTATGCAATAATATGATTAAAGTGCTTTATTTCAATACTATTATTGTGCATACAACTTAGGACTTAGTTCCATTAAGTAACTTAATATTTATTACTATTTTTGTTACTATATAAACTAAATGTTACTATATAATATTTATTAATTTATAATATATCGTTGGTAGGTATTAAATTCAGTAAAAATTTGTTCATTTTGTAAAAATTTATAGTATACTTTTAGACACATCTTTATGAAGTTTTAAAATCCCAGTGTTTTCTTTGGCACCCCTCTATATTTTGTATTTAATTTTTATTTATCAAGATAATTACAAAAATTCCTATTCATTTACACGATTTAATCATAAATCTCTCTCTTTTTTAATGAATAACCCATCATAAACTCCACATTTTTCAGTGTAATATGCTCAGCAAAATACCTTTGCTATCTCAGCTTGGCTTCTCGATAAATGAACAAAGAATTGGGATGCTCCACATACCGTGTCCCTGTTGATATTGATTAGGCGTACGAACCTGATAAATTCACGAGTCTTGTAAATTAGAGAGTTCTTGCCATTTCTATGGCTGTGCCTCTTCTCGCCGGCAAACAATGGGCTCGGGCCAAGGAACGTGCCACGACTCCACTGCGTTCCCTTGAGAGCGCCCGCTGTACTCCACTTGGAAGCCACCCAAAATCCTCAATCCTCCAGCTGCGAGGCCCCAACCTCCTGGCTTAAGGACCTGCCCTACTCACCTCTGGCTGGTCTGTGGAATACCCTTTCCTCCACGGCAGAGTTGCACTTATTTTTTGTGGGGATCCAGTTGGGGTTGGTAAATTGGATTTAAATTGGAAATCGAATTAAGGTACTTGCCGTGAGATTTATTTAATTTATGTGATTCAAATTGGATTAGTAAGCGGATAAATGAAAGTAAGTCTAATTGAATTAGGGTTGATATTGTATTTATTAAATCTGTATTAATGAGGTAAGGATTGGGATTTGGTGAAACTTTTATGCTGATTGCAGCTATAAATAATTACATTCAGCAATCACATTATTTCCCTTATACAGGGCACTTAATTAAATACTTTTTCCCCTTAATGAGGTAATAATTAAAGCTCCAACGACACAGTACGTAAAATGATACAATCACATATAGAAAAGGCTTAAAATAAATAATTTATAGTTATTTAGCATTCAATATTACTGACAATGCTCTCCTATTGTTTCGGGATCGCAAATACATTGTTGATGAACCCTCCTGCATTTTAGCCAGAAATTGAATTGATTTCCTGCTTAAATATGCACAGAAACTACCGTGGACTAACCTTTCACTGAATATTTTGGCATTCAGTCCCCTCCCAGTGGTCAAAGTCGCGGAAAATGGTGAAAAAAAAGGGCTGGCGAGAGTGGCCAATTGCATATTGAAAGGGCATTTCCGCTTCGTTGGCTCGCCGGCGAATGCCAAATGGCATTCTTGTACTTGATGCTTCTTTTTTACACGCTTCCTTGCTTACGCCCGGTGCCGTCCCCCCGTGAGTTCAGCTCCCTTTTACACGCAGGACGCGGTAGAGGACGAGGCTGACGACGAAGCCAGGACTAGAGCATTTCGTTAGCTTCAAACGAGCATTTCGGGCCCGCCAGCAAAAAGCTGTTCATAAATTGCATGTTGGCTTTTGTGTTGGCATGTCGCCCGCCCCAAGTCCCGACCACTCCCTCCGCCCAAGTGGATATGTGCCGGTGTGTACTCCATTTGGTTTTTTAATAGACCCCGCTCCTCGCATTTAAACTGTTATGCTTGGCCTGGTCCCTGGCCCGCTCGGGTCTGCTCCCGACTGCTCGGACTGCTGCTTGGGTCTGTTGCAGGCACAAAGGACCCTTCTCCTGGCTTTATCGTTTAAGCCAAATCAGTGTCGGGCTTTGGCACACATCCTCCTTGGCTCCACTCCGCAGGGAGTGGAGTGTGTGGGCGGATCGATTGTTGAGGTAGCCGAGGCGCAGCTAACTTCAGTATAAATTTACAATTTTAGCCCCTGCCCAACGGGATCTGAACACCATCAATTTCAGGTAATTCCCCTGCGCCCCGTGGGCGTTTCTGGCCGGCAATTAGCGCCATCAGGAGGACACATATTAATCGCTTCGCGGAGCGAATGTAATTAAAAACAAGTTAATTAGTGTTACCTGTGGGCTAAAAGGTAAATAAGTTTAGGGGTATGCTAAATAAAAGTGTTAACTTATAAGGAAAATTGTACATTTAAAATGCAAATAGGGCGAATATTTATGAAATTAATTAATTATAAATATCTATATAGATTCATTTCCTACAATTTTTAAAAGTAGAATATATAAATACCCATTTACAAATGGAGTTATAGCAAAAAGTAAATATATCCTTGCAATCCTTACAACAATTTTTTTAATATATTAAGTGAAATATTTCTTAAAAATTAAGGACAGAAAAATAAAGCATTATATGAACAACAAATATTATTTGAAATGATACTTCTACAAACTTTCCTGGGAAAATTATATAAATATTCTGTATTGAACAGACAAGTCATAGTATTATTGTGGAATAATCATAGTTAATACCCTTAACAAAATAAATTGATAAAATAATAGTAACTTGAATTTAATATAATATATTCGATGCTTTGAATATTTGAATCAATCAAATATAAATAAATGTTCCTTAATAACGACTACTTTTTTTATTAAGCTTAAAAAAATATATAATAAATTTTGTATTATTAAATTAAACTCATTTGTAAACCAGAAATCCTTTTAAAAAAGAAATAACTAAACTTCCAGAAAAGTAAATATTAATATCCATACACATTCATACATTCCCATTTATGAACCATTACCAATCTCATTTTTGGCCAAATGCTAAGTGGCGTGGGCCGAATTCGATGGCAGCCCGAGTGCTAAGTGATTTATATTGACGATTAGAATCGAACACGGAATAAAAACAAACATATCGAGCCACCTTGTACTAGTAGTGTTCGAAGTGCAGTCGGTGGGTAACGATAACGTCTGTATCGCTGCCATTACGGAATGACAAATGAGGCGAAGATACGAGGGTGTATGGAACATTAGAAATAATTTATTACTATTCGAAGATATCTATCGGTCTAAGTAGGGCCTATAAAGCGATAGTTCTTGAGATAAAGCAACAAGCTTTAAAGGAAGCCATATCTTGGAGCTGGGTAAATATAAAAATAAGAAGCTTTACTGTGATTACTACATCAATATATTTCCACTGCTCTCAAATTGTTTATTTATAACACGTAAAACATTGATTTCCCTGCACCTCCAGAGACTTTCGATAGCTCAAGCTTACCTCTACTCTCCAGAGCCTCGTTAACATCGTTACAAAGGCGCAATTATTCGGGCTTAAACATCCTGTAAGAAAGGAAATGACATAATTTATTCAGAGCTAAACATGTGTCAAGCAAATTACATTTATAATAACCTCCCGTGGCAGCCGGCCGCAGTTATAATTGAACAATTAGCAAAAACAAGACGCACAACAACAGCAACCGAAAATTGCAATTCAATCATAATGAAATAAAATGCCAGGCAAACAAATTACTCAATTAGCATCTGAGGCAACAGTAAACAACTGCAAAATTCTAGCCAGCATTACGCGTTAATGAGAGCGAGCGCCTGCAGTTGCCAGCATTTCGCAGAATTCAACTTTGGTGGCATTAACTATTCATTAATTAAAAAGCCACAGCTGTAATTGTGTGTGTGCCTGTGTTAGTTGTTGCAATTAAAGTAAATTTATACCGGAAATTAAAAAGTTCTCCCTTCCCGCTTATTGTTGTGGCTGACGTTCAAATCAAATGGTTTTCTGCTGACTGCAACACATGACGTATACGCAATGCGGTCACAGTTATTATTGGGTTTTGGCCAAAACACGTGAGTGTGCGAGTGTGCGAGCAGAGGCTAGGGGAAGTACACGCTTTCAAGTGTTTATTAGAACTATTTCCTGCGGTCCCTGCGGTCGCTCATTGTTGTTGCCCTGCCCCGCCGGGGTGTTAGTTATTAGTGCAGTTCGTCCTTTGGCTTCTGCTTGGTGTTTTTCCAGTTAGTCGCTGTTGCGGCTGTTGTGTCAAGTGTTGCTGACAAATTTTCCACCTCGTTCTATAGTATTTTTATGACCATAATACATAGAATACTGGGATATGATGGGTTCTGGGAAGTATATATAAATCTCTTCGAAAATAACCTATTCAAATTAATATATACTTCTTGCATGATTATTACGAATTAAAACTTAAGATCTTGTTGGTTTTCATATCAAAATAAATGTTAAAATCTAAATATAGATACAAAAAACCCACATAATTCATAAACAAACACAAGAAACTACTTTAAAGCTACAGTTTCTGCAGAAGTTACACGCTCACCCCTTGAAATATACCACACTTTTGCTAATCACTGGGTATTTCATAGTCGAGCCACTTAATTACATCGTTCCTTCACTCAGTTCTTCTCCTTCCGATGTGGCATTGTTAGCTGCAGTTGTTCTGGCCGCGTTTTGGCACATTTGTTAGCGACCTGAAAATAGTTCAAAGGGAAAAACTCACCTGCAATTGGCGCTGGCTGGCTGGCAGGCACCGCGGGCAACATTTCGGCTTGGTTTCATTAATTTGCATATTTAGCAAAGTCACTCGAGTTCTCCGCCATCCATCTTGCCCCGGCACTTTCAATTTCCCTCAGCTTTTCCGCACTTTATTTTTAGTCAGCCAGCCAGCTAACTGCACTTGGCGCTCATCAAAATTCACTGTCGGAAGTGGGTCTGCCATGGCTGCCAAAGGAAATCTGCACTTGACTCCGTTTCTGTGTTGTACTTGGCCATTAGAAATCTACGGGGGAAAATAGATATACAAACAGAAGACGGATAAACAGCAGGCAGGGGCGGGGGGCAGGCAATATATGCCGGATGGTCGGAAGCAGATTGCTTTCTGCACTGCGGCATCGGCTTATGCAAATGCGAGGAGCAAACTATCTATCATAGGTCAGCAGATTATGCTAATGCTTAAAATGAGCATAGAGAGAGAGATATTTGATTCGGGCAAATAGGATTGCACGTATCTGATTCAAAAGGCATCTATATTTGAGACTCAAAAGGGTCATCACCGGGGCAAAGCCAATTAGGGAATGGTTCAGTAAACAAATCATAAGATACATTCTAACAATCACTTGTTAATACCTCTTTCTTTGGTAAGAAGGGGAAGCAGAGCCTAACCTGTGTGCGTTAATTAAATTTGCATTTTGTGCTAATGAATCAAGAGATATTTCCAGACATTTTCTCAGAATCTTCAAGTGATTATTTAGGTTATTCATTAGCGGCTGAGGTCAAGAGGTTTTATGGCAAAACTTTGTTAAAATTTACCCAAGTCAAGCTGATACCTAGTACAAATTATTTCCCAAGTAGAGAACTGACTTACATGTTAATTCAACAATTTATTTATTAAGCCTAGCTCCATCAAATATTAATTACCAAAATCCACAATTACCCACAATCAACGCCTTAAATGTAAAGTGCATATTGATGAGTCCTTTTAACTTCTACAAAACTTACCAATGGCATTGGAAATACCCTAAAGTACAAAATTAAATGACGAACAAGCATAAATCTCTTTGGAAGTTGTTCAAGAAAAACTTTCCAGCTTGACGAAGGAGCCAAACTTGCCGCAGGATTCGATGGCAGCTGCATCCTTACCCATTTTGGATGCACAACGAAAACAATTATCATCATCATCGAATTCTCACTCGAGCCTCCCCGCCGTCTTGCCCTTAATTCCACTCCGCAGTTTCCATTTTCCTTCTTATTCTTAACCCGAAATCAATTATTCCCAGCTCGTTTAAATCATTTTAATTATTAATTGAGTATAACGAAGCGGAGGAAAAGCCGCTTAAAGAAACGCGTAGCGGAAATGCAAATTTACTCAGTCGCTGCTTGAATTCTTGATTACTTGACTTGCATTACAAATTTCGCCCGGCCGAGATTACGACAAACGAGAAAGGAAAACTTGGCTGACCAAAACAAACTTGAAAGTTCGAACATGAAAATGCAATTCGACGCTCTTCCAACCCGTTTAGTTGCTTAAATCAGCTTAAACAGATTTCCGGCCCGAGTCCCAGGGCCCGAGAAAGCGGCAACACGAGGAAACCCATAATCGGATTAGAGTTTGCCAAAGTTAAGGTAAACCGAATGATTACCCCCAAGAACTAGCCGGAAAAACAGTTGGGAAATTCAGCTTCACCACACACATGGCCCTCTGTCAGCTGGCTGATCAGACAGCCCGCCCACCACACCTGTTAACAAAATGGGAATTTTCTTGAATGGAGGAGGGTTATAAGCACCGTATTATGTTAATATGAAACACTTTCCCGCCTATTGGACGCACCTTTTCAGGTGAATATTTGTTCTCTCAAAGTTAATGAACAAGGGTAGGGTTTTTCCTTGGGCATTACAATTTTACGTACATTTTTTGCATTTTTAAAGAAACAGATACAAAGCAAAGCTTTGTATTATTATTCGAATTGAAGTGGAATATATTAATATGAAATGAAAAAATCGCTGCAATCAATCTTGAATAATTTATTGAGGCTGCCACAGAAATAGACAGTCATTAAAATCCACTTAAAAAAAATAGTTAAGAGTAAACCTTGCCCTACTCAACCTACCCAAAACATTGTACTATTGATGGCAAAAATTATCGATAATATATCGATGATGTAGAATATGTACTCATAATGATTTAACGTTGCAATTAATGTACGAAAAACGTTATTATGTTTGTTAAACCTGACTAACATACTCGGAAAAAGACAATAAAATTAAATACATTTTTGTATATATTTTAATAATATCGAAGTTAATGTTAAATGACGAAATCCACAAGGATATTTACAACTTGTTAAGCAGCGACTATTGGTGTTGGCAAAACATCAGAATATTCTAGTTTCAGTTGGAAATAAAAAATTTCTTTTATTTTGTGACTACAAAAAAACCCCTAATATTCAAATATATCGATTATGTATTAATATTGAATGCAAACGAAAATATATAAACTCTACAATATATAAATATATATTTTAATGTTCCAATTTCATTGTTGGTAAAACAACAAATAAATTATATGTATATCTTACTTGAACATTTTGAGATATTATCGATAGTTTTAAAATTAAATGCGATAATTATCGATATTTCAAATTTCCATATATCAAACTAGAGCAAACTAATGACGCTCATTATAAATAATAAGTTAAAGCACATAGAGTATCTGAGGTATAAAATCTGCTCGCCTGATGTTGCTTATCAAAAGTATATATTTTTTGTTACTTAAAAAGTGCCTCCTTCTGCTTGGTAGATATATTTTCGATTGACAGAACGTTATAATACCCGAGGGCATTTATAGACCTGCATCAAAGTCTCATCTGTGCAAGTGCCATCACTCTGCTTCAAGTGGAATATTGGGCATCGAGTTGCAGGCACTCGGCCTGGCTTTGACGGTGCACTCGAGTGTGGTATCAGTTAATTTGGAAATCTGTCAAAAAGCATTCAGCGAATTAAACGCAATTGGCACGGCCACCGCAGGGAGATGGAGTTTCCGCAGGAGCAGAAGCAGGAGCAGTGGCAGGAGGAGCAACCGAAGCAGTAGCAGGAGCCGCCAGCAGGCAAATAAACATGGCACATGACACTGGATTACATTTCATTTCACATTTCATTTCATTTGCCCCCGCAGCCCGCAACATTGGGATGGTTTTCCTTTTGGAAAAGCCAAAAACCGGCAAACTGGCAGCAGCAGTCAGGTGGCGCAGAGACTGCTAAATTTTCAAGTGCAGCCAGCCCTTTTAGGCGCAGCCTGTGGAAATTGGACATGAAAATGAAGGGCTCCAAGGGGGTGAGGCTTTTCCGCGGCGGCAAGGCACAGCCAGGCACCGCTTGGAACGTGGCAGTAATGCAGCAGCAAGTGGCACAAGTAGCAGCTGCCACAATTTTGCAGCAATGCGAAACAGGAGCCTGCCTTCCTAACGAACTGGCAATGCCCTCAAGGAATTCGGTAACCCAAATTAGGTGACCGACCACAGATGGGCAGGAGCTCAATCAAAGGATACTCAAAGCGAATGCATATAGATGATGAAAAAAGTATCTTCTTCTCGGTTTCACAATAAAATCAATCAAGGATGTATTTTTTGAAATACCTTTAATAATCCCCGCTGAACTTATAATATTTCTCAAGTCATTAAGCAAATGTCATGCTACATTTGTGGTCCAAGCAAGTCGCTGGGTTTTAAGGAAAAAAAGGAAATAATATTTATGGCCAAAGTTCAGGGGTCCTTCGAGCTACCCTGCTGGGTGTCAGGGTGCAAGGAAAATGCGGAAAATGGACCGTCGCTGGCCCACTCGACGCTCTAAGTAGTTCGTCTGCCGGAGTGTCAAAGCGTCGCCGCAGCCGCAAGTGTAGCATACTTTCGGAGCGGTCAGTGTTCGCGAGTGTACGTATACGTAATAGAAAAACACACTCTCCTGTCCTGCAGTTGTGTGTTGCTGTGTGGCCTAGTCCGAGTGGGGAATTGTTTCGTTTTCGTTTCGAAATGAAAGAAAATGCTGTTTAATGTGTTTTTTATTATTTACATCCGCGGCCCGAGGAGCAAAGAAAGCCAGGCGTCCCTTGCAAAAAGGAGCCGAAGCACTGCGAATAAAAAGGGGGCTTTAAAACCTAAACAAAATCTAAGCCAAGTCTGGGAAAAACACCCAAACTTAATATTTTGCTATATTTTGTATCTGTACAAATTATTGAACAATTTCTTAAAGCTACAAAGATCTAAGAACTGAGAGAAAAGGTCATAATTTCAATGAATAATGTTGGTTTCGACTTGTAATAATATATAACTAATTTTAAAATATTAATTATTGCAAAGAAATAGTTAAGCATTCATATAATATCTTACAAAGTCTTAATTTATAGTTTATTAAACAGAAAACATTTTGAAAATTGATTAAAAATATTTTAAAATATTTTTGATTTCAAAAACCCCATTTAAAATCTACAAACCTTAGTTTAAAATCTACTTTTTAGTAACCTAAAACCTTTACTATAAAAATCAATTTAATCCACAAAATGTTCCAAAATCCAGTGCAATTTTTTGAATAGTGCACCACCCCTGACCCTCTCTTTCTTCCTCTGTATCTCCCCCTTCTGCCCTCGCCCCCTCCTTTTCTCTAACCACAAACTCATCAACGTTTCTTTATTTTCTTTATTTTTTTTGCATTTTGTCCTGCTTTCTTTTTTTTTTGTGTGGCACAGTTCCGGCTGCGAGGCTTTCATTTCTATGCAAATTCCTAATGCCGCAGGCTAAAAATGTTTTTATTGTATTTAGTGGAATTATTCACGCCAAACTAACTTTTGTCAAGACATGGGCAGGCGAGGGGTATTCCGAATCGGTGCATATGTCTCGGGCTTGTTTTGATTTCCGCAAGGCGCCAGGCGAAATGTTCTTTGATGCCGCATTTTAATGGCTCGCAATTGGCCTTTGTGGGAATTACCAGACCCATTCCATGCCCATTTTCTGTGCCTTGGATTCATTTTCATCCACAGAGGTGTTCCGGAAAAATTGACATGTGCTTTGAGCTTTTTTGATTGCCGGCAATCAATTGTAATGACAAACAGTGCAAATATTTTCTCAAATCATCCAGCCAGCCCGCTCGCCACCCTCCAACGCCATAATGCACAAAGAAAGGGAAAATGGCACTAAGACTTCGCGCAAAAATGGAATCAATATTATCGATCCCAGCCTTCACGGGCCCCCGCACACAATGCGATATATATGTATATATTCATGAGTATAAATTATTCCCATCATGTTACGATTCTATAATTGTTGCAATGCAGAGGAGCGTCAAGGGTTTGTCAAGTGCAAGGAATTGGTGGGGCGATAAAAAGAGTGGCATTCCACTCTCCGGAACTTGGCTTCCTTCCAAAGGCTGTCCAATAAATTCATCAATTGCTAGTTGGAATTTTTATTCATTTAATTCGGTGCCTTGGCTTCTTCGTCAAGAGTTCTGTTTTAAAGATTTATTATAGTTTTATTGGGATTCTAAAACGTTTGTGAATTTTTTAAATTCAAAGCATTGGATCTTCAGTTTGTATTTTAATTAGATTTGATTAGATCTTTTGACTTTGAATAATTATCTAATAAGATTATTCTTCTTAATTATTTTACTTATTTTAAGTTTAATTTGTGGATGAAATATAATTAGATAAAATATATATCTTTGGCAGGTAATGTTTAGTTTAATGAAAATCAAACAAGCTCCAAAGGTTATATTTTAATAAATAATTGAGCTTCCTTTTTAATTTATTTATATTCGTAATATATATATTTCTGGATATTCTTTGGATTTGAATCTGTTGCATCGTTTTAATATTTATATATTCAACACCTTTAATATATTATATAAGAGGAATCCAAAGATTCTTTTGGTATTTAATTTTCAATCTTTCCTTTTCAATGTATGGATTATGGTTGCAATCAATATATACCCACAATTCTTACATTTAAATTTGTTACACTTAAATATTTGTGTAAACAAGGCCTTGATTATTATGTTTTTATCTCTTTGGTTGTTAATCTTTCCTTACAAATGTGTAGAAGAAAGATTGAAATCAACAAGAGAGGTCCTTCAATAGCTCTCAATATATCAACCCCACTCTACAATCGAGTCTTATAACTCATTCCTACCCAATTGACCTTTACCCTTGTTGTTAATTAATTAAGCGAAGCTATCTAAATGAACTAATTGAAGGGCGGCTTTTGCAACCTGTTGTCCAGCCCCTCGCCCCCTCTTTCTCATTGCACAATGTCGGCGAAATCTTAATTGTCAATCAAAATCGAGCTTATTTATCTTTCATGAAACGCCGAGTATCATGAAGTGAGTGGGTTAAGAGATGCCGCCAATTCCTGGTTACCTGGCGGTTGCGTAACCCAAGTCAAAGTACTATATATAGCAACGGTGCATATATGCATATCGGGGTATATGGTGCATGGCACAGCCAGCGACAACGTTGCGTATGAGCAACTTTGAATAATTAACTCACTTCAATGGCGCTGCTCTGCGGTGCTCCCACTCCGCCCTTCCATATTCCTCCATACTTTCATATATCTCTGCTCTTGCCACTTGACGTGGAACGTAATAAAGTGAGCAAGGGAGGGATGTGCGAGGAAGTGAGTGTGCGAGGGAGTGTGTTCGAGGGGGTGTGTGTCGAGGGGGTGTGTATGTTCCGGAATATTTTGCTGACAATATAAATTGCATTTTGGCCATTGTCACTTGGCCCAATAACTTGGCAGCGAAAAGGCTACAACAAAACCCAACAAAATATCACATCAAACCATAAAATAGTTGAAAAATTTTTTAATCAATTTAGCTGCGTCATGGGGAGGGAAGCAGGGTGACCTTTTGAGAACTTTCAATTTAAGAGCCCTGAATAATGACGTTCAGTTTACACAAATCATCGACCGAGAGAGAAAGTTTTCCAATTGAGAGGAGCAAGGAGTGAAGGGAAAATCTAATTATGAAATTCTTTAAGGGCAATATTTGCCAATGTTTGTTTGCTTAATGTTGGGGAGATCAATTAAAATCTAGAAGAGCTCAGACACTGCCAGGAAACTGAATTTACAGGATGCTTTGAGAGCTATATCTTGGTTAGATTTTATCTTTAAAATTTAATTGAAGAGATTTCTGTAAGATAAGAAATCTAAAAATTATATTTTTGAAGACTACATATCCGGCTCGAAGGACCAAATTGTTTTCTTAAAGTCACAATGAATAGAGTTCCCAATTGCCGATAGTTAAGAAAACGAGGTGAAGTTGGAATTAAGTTCGACTTAAGCGTTTTTTGTTTATGTTAAAAGCTAAAAAAATATGTCGGCTTTCTACTCCTCTCCGATAAAATTGTTTTTTACAAACTGAAAAGGCTCAGAATCCGATTTTTGGCATGATAATTGTTAGTAAAAGTACTTGCTCACCTCTGTTCATATGGGGCTCTTGAAATTTTCTGTTAAAATTACCCAAAACCCATCAGGTCCCCTTTGAAAATAAACCCTAACTTACTTCAAAGGACAAATGTGTTGCTTAAAGTATAAATTCCCTAGAACAGGTATGTATTTAGCACACCTTCCGCTTATGAAGTCTGCTGACAACTAATGTCAACTGCTGTGATGTGTCGCCCTGTATACGTACCCTGAGCTAATCAAATATGTGGACACAAAATAATTGCTTGGTGAAGCCTGCTGAGAATGTAACGCAATTTGACGATAATTAAAATTATGCCTGCTGTTGGCCAGTCCAGGTCCAGGGGGGCAAGCGAAGAGGGAGTGTGTCACGAATAACGCTTTAAGCGGCTTATAGGACCTCCAAACAACACCCCGGCACCGCCCTCGAAGGGAGCAAGGCCACGTCGAATGTAATTATCATTAGTGGAGACATTGCTGAACAATTTTTGCGTGTCCGCACGTACAAGTTTCTCCGGACTGGGGAGTACGGCGGGCCTCTGGGTCTCCTGGCTCTCAATCCCCGGACAACTCGGTAAAGGGCAAGACTAATCTCTGGCCAAACAAAAGCCAAAACCCCTCGCCCGTTTGATGTTTGCCTTTGGCAGCTGCTCAAACAAATTACAATAAATTCGCAATTGTTCGGGAGAACGAGAGCGGCGGACATTTGATTGATGAAAGGCATCAACAAGTACAGTCTACAGCGGGCAACAATGGCATTAAGATCTTAACAATTTAAATCAACAAACACCGGGAATAAATTTGCGCCACAATATGCAAATGCCTGCCAAGGAGGGCAGTCAGGGCGGAGGGAAATTAGCGCACTTAAAGTGATTCATTGATAACTTTTTGGCACGCCAACCGACAAAGTCTATATATGGTTATAATCCCCCATCACCGTCATCATCATCAGCCCGTGGAGGTCTAATCAGTGTCACACGCCATCGAACTGGGCCAAAAACCAAAGGAGGCAATGCGAAGCGACGCGATGCAACGCTCTAAAATGCAGCTCGTGGGGGTCGATTGCGGCTTCAGGTGAATAGCTAATGGGTTAATGGCATTGGGTGTAATCAGGGTCTGTGTTGTGACACAGTTAAATCGGCCTGCTAATCACACTTTTGGCAGATGCAACTGATCTAGATTGACGGACTAAGTGACTGGCTTTCCATTAACTGCTTTCACTTTGAATGAAATCCCCCAGTGAAGACTGAATCCGCAGCTGGGAGTCTTGTTAGTGGTCAATAAATTAAAGTCAGCTTTATGTAGAAATTTAAACTAAGGCTCCTAAGAAATCCCAAAAACCTGTCCTGCAAAGGCTTACAACTGCTTGTAGTCTGTCCCTTTATCCAACAAATAGATCACAAAATATAAACAGAAACCGGAAAGACATACTTGTATTTTAATTAAAATTAACATTTAAAGTAAACAAATTAAAAAGTGTGGCTCATTTGCGATTCGCCTTCGCTTGCCTTGAACGATTGAGTGCTGTTTACACAAAAGTCCTCACAGGACCTTGCTGCTGCTGCTGCTCATCCCCATTCCCGGGGAAATCAGAAAACTCAGCAGAGGGAGAGCTCCCTTCGACTGAGTGGGAGCTGAGTGTGCTCAACGACGTTGCCTGGCATTTTAGTTTGATTAAAAACATGGCCCAAATGCAAAGCAAACTGCTTAAGAGGCAGCGCTGCCCCGGCCCGGAGTGGGTATAATCTATAATACCTACAAGTATCATCAGTCTGCGCCTGCCGGCAATTGATATGCAGATATGTGTGTGTGGGCCTGGCCGGAGTTGGATTTGCTGGCAACAACACCTTGGCAACTCTGCACCAGCCATCTGCCAGGGTTGCTAAGTGGGCCATGGCAATGTCTTAGCTCACACTCGTATACTCTGGAAAATAATTTCATTTCATTTGATTCCCAGTAACACTGGCAACTTTTTCCATATTCACACACAAATGGGAAAAGTTGGGGAGAGCGAGAGGTAGGGCTCTGAGGGAGAACTGAGTGGCGCATGCAGTCAACTGTCAACGATTTTCCTTTTGCCAGCATTTTGTCCTAGATTTCATTATTGCCAGCAAATTAATTGCACACCGAGCTCAACACAACCTGTTTGTTGCCACAACGCTCAGAAAAAAATAAAGGACAATATTGCAGGAAATATTGTATATTTTTGACAAGATAAATAAATACTAAACAAATATTAACCTGAGAGGTAAAAAGAATGTGTTGAGATAGTTTTAAAATATTTTAAAGCTTATTGCAGCTACTTGCTCTAGGTTTCGTATTAAAAGATACTCATGAAGGTATTTAGAACACCTGAAATATATGTATTTATTACTTCAAGAGAAGACTCAAAAGCCTCACAAGGTAATTTCTTTAAACCTTTTTTCCGAGTGCATCCCTATACCTCAATGCTTTATGAATAATTCTTTTTGCTGTTGGCTTGACCGACCACGCCTGCCAGAGGACACCGACGACTACTAATTGCCCGTAATGAGCCACTATAAAGCTGGCCAAGAAAGGGGTTTGGTGACATTGCCACCGCCTCCTTGAAGAACACCCGCTGCCCCGTCTGATGCAGTTAAGTTATTTCCAGCCTAATCGAGTTGACTATTTCATACGAGACGCTCCCAGACATTATCGGCAAACTTTCCAGAGAGCTTCCAACGAAAAACCAGCCAACCGTCGAGCATAAGCCTTATCTTAGGCTGAGAGAGTGCGAGTCTGGTAGCAGTGACTAAGCCGAATATTATGGCCATAAAAATGTTACTTTAAGCTGATAACGGGGAGGGGGAGCAGTGGGAGAAACTCGGGGGTGGGATATACTACATAAGGCGGGTCGGAAGGCAGTCAAGCGGGAAAAATCCTTCTCCAAGGCAAAAGTAAAATCCCAATAAGCAAAAGATGGGATTACTGTGCGAGAGGAAATACTCCGAAAACCGTGGGGGAATCACTCAGGAACAACTTTCAAGCGGACATTTATTTCCGGGCAGTTAAACAACGGAAGTTATCAAGCGATTCAAACGCTGTAAACAGGACTTAGCAGGGGTCGTGTTGATTTTAACTTGGAGTAAACTGAAGTCAGTTTAGATATGTCTTAGAAAGAATTATAAAGGTATTTTATCATTAATGTCTAAGAGAGATATTTTTTTTATCAATAAAATTCAAGAGTAAATAAGAAGTTAAAGAGTCAGGGTATTACGTGTAATAATACTTATATTTAATTACTAAACAAAACAAACCAAATACTGATTTTTATTTAATTAAGGAAAACACAGATATTGCGTTCTTTATTGTATGTTTATTATTGTCTGAAGGAAGATAAACATATATTCTTATATTAATGGATTCAAATGAATAATATTATCCTAAAATAAATAGATATGAATAAAAATATTAAGAAAAGTAATGCCATTAATATCAATGAGAAATCTAATTTAATTAATTTGAATGTAAATAATATTCTTAAAGCAAATTAATACATTTCCATGCCAAATCCATTATTTAATAACCCTTAAAAAGTGAATTTCATAAAAAAAACAATTTCGTCTGCCTCAGAGACTTGCTCTCCTCCTCTGGCAGTCAGTCCTGAGTGCGTAAATTTCATAAAAATGCGTGATGCTCAGCTATTCCAACCGCCATCATCATCGTATCACGATCATGATGATGATAATGATGATGACAAACCATGAGCAATATAACACCCATTTTCCCGGCACTTCCCCCCTCCGCTCGTGGGGTAGACCAGCGAAAGTGCATAAAGTGCATTGCTTAAATTGAACTTTCCGCTGCCAGCGCCATCTGCCACCGCAGAGAGACGCCCCGGGAAAAGCCACCCCAAGTTGGAACCTCCACAGAGCCACCTCTGAGCCAACGATTGCCCCCTCGAACATGACACTGCCGGCGATGCCAGCGTAACCGATGAACCCCAACTCAGGCGGTGTCTCTGCTGAATTGTGTGGGCCACGAGGGGCAGGGGCAGGGGCAGGGGCAGGGGGAGGTGGAGGCGGAGGAGGCAGGGCTGACCGAAAAGTGCAAATGTCGCATATTAAATTAACGCTAGTTGACAGACACCTCAGCCCCACCCCGCCCCGCCGAGGTCGAAGCCAAATTAGTCGGAGCGTGAAAAACCAAAGTGTAACTGCCACGGCGAAGAACAGAAAAAAAGATTAAATTATAAATTGCTTATCGACAGTATCGAAGGGTCGGCCATAAAGCGAATATTGAATATTGACTTGTCAACGCTGGCACAACACACACACACACAGCACTCAATCATTTAAACAATTTATTTGCCCTTATCGCTTCAGAACGAAAAACATTTTCTTTTATTATGATTCGATTCTCTTCTTCTGAGGCAGAAATTTACGGTCCAAGTTTTTGCCATTTGAGAAATGTGTCAAAGAGGAATACATACAGCTGAGGGGAAAATAATAGCAATAAATAAGGGAGAAAGCAATGCGGGTTAGGAGGAAAAGTCATAGTCTGGGAGTCACTAGAAATGTATTTAATTTGTTAATGTTTTTTTTAGAAATTCTTTTGTTTTTCGTAATTGATTGCAAATTTATCGTTTTTTTATTTAATTACGATTAATTCAAGTTTCATATAAATTGTAAATTTCTTGTTTTTCATTTAATTACGATTAATACAAGTTTCATATAAGAACACATGAGATGTCAGAAAATATAATTATTCGATATTGCATCGATAGATGAAACGATTAATCATCGTTTTAACATTGCTGTACATGTGCGTTAAGTAGATATTCTGTTTTATATATCAAACTGTGGCAAAAAGGAATATACACTTAGTTTAAACTGTTATGGTCGGATATAAAACTCACAAAGTTGACAACGTTTTATTTAAAAGCCTTTAAAAATATGTTCGATTAAAAATGACACCTAACGTACGTGTTATCGCGTTTATCGACACTTTTCAGAAAATCTTTACTCTTGATAAACATTCCTTATACTGTCTTCCCCACTTTGTCCAGCCGTGTAAAACAGTTGGAATTTATAGCCAGATATGATATATTTATTATATATTTTTCAAATAAAATAAAATTATTAAATTCAACAAATCTTTTTACGAACTAACGTTTACATATATATCCCTATTTTATATATTATATATTATAATATCCAGTGCACCCCTTTGGCCTATAATTTCGACCGCATTTGTTCATATATCATGCACGTTCAATGGTCTCGCAGACCTCATTTTAAATGCAGCACAAGGCGGCGGTGGCAACGGCGACGACGGCTAATCATAATGAAATTACTCATACGCAAGGTTAGCCGCCGAGCAGACCAGACACATCCATGTGCTCCAACCCGCCACGGAGCGATGCTGTTGACACTGGGTAACGTGCAATAATTCAAAATACTGTCTAGACTCGTCCAGAGACAAAGACAAGGACGAACGGCAAAAAATGAAGATGCTGTCGAGGGAAAATATCAAACCATTTTCATATCTTTGGTCATTGTTGTTTACGCTGCCATTTCTGCGGTTGTGTGTGCCATTCATTCGCTTTAAAGTCGTTAAACGTCGCAAAATTTACAATTTTTAGAAACTTTACGAGCAGCAGCAGCAGCAGCAGCAGCAGCAACAGCAACAACTCGATTGGCTTCTGCATTAATTGACGCAATCGATTTGAAAATTCGATGGGCTGGATTATACCAGAGCCTTTGTACATACATACATCGCTCCGATGTGTAAACAAAAGCCAGCGTTCTTGTGGCCATAAAAGCAATATTTATATCGCTGGGAAGCAACAGAAAATTCCTAATTACCGCCGAGCGCATCCATCTCCATGAAAAGCCCCCAATAAAAGCAAATCAATGCGCATATAGATCAGCAAATAATAAATTCTGCGATGCATGATATATGATATAGGGATGTACTGACAGGCCAAGTGACCTGTGGCCCAAAGGACCCGTCTGAATTATGTCCGCATCCGTGTCTGTGTCCGGTCACTGGGGAAAAGTCTTCGGGGCCAAGACAGTCAAGTGAAATGAAAATTCTATTGACAAATGACTTATTTGCCGCTCTGCTTTCGCTGGCTGCCAGAGAACAGAAAATTATATATCTATTTTTTGAGTGCCAGCAAGTCTGAGCGCAAAAGCAAAAGTCCCAACGATTTTGGTTAAATATAGACCCAATGGCAGCGGGAACAGACTTGTTCTATATCGCACGAGAAGAACGCATATAGCTAATGAGCGATGTGGCTCGTCCACATAATTGATGACTTGATAGATGCAAACACACACGAGTCCGAGTCGGAGTGTGTGGCCCAGGTTCAGGCCTGCTTAAGTGATTGACTTCTGGGGTTAAGAGCCCCATAAAGTGAATGGTATATGTAGTGTATAGGGAATGGTCAGCGGGACATTGCCCACTTACCACCGAGAGGCTCTTAATGCTTTTCGGCGGCCAAGAGTGTTTTCGGGTGGCTGAGCAGTTTATACTCTTGGGAACTTTTGAATAATATTGTGTTCTTTTGACAAATTATAAATGTATTTGATAGAGACACTTGTGGGATTTGGGGAATTAAGGGCTAAAGCCTATAAGGAAATTTAAATAAAATTAATCATTTATTTCATAGTTCTTAGGAGCTTCGAAAAGGATATAATATTTCTTATAATATGACACTCTTCAAAGACAATTTAAAGTAAATGTACCTGACATTTATCAAATCCCAAAGGAAAAAACGTACCCCTTAAAATGTCATTTGCAAATGATAATAATTATGTACAAGTAATATATTTAAATAAACAATAAATTGAGTAACACATTTGAATTACATTTATGTAAATATCCGAGACTTTTCCACCTGCCATTGTTTTTGTATTTTCCATTTCTCATTCTTTTCACACACGAGTTGCTGAAAAGAAAAAGGGGGAAAGAATGGTTGGCGAACAAAAATGCAGCAGCTTGATTGAACCCTTCTCAGACATTGACCAATTTGCAACAAGCTGTCAATCCAAAATATTAGCTCGCATGCGTCCGTGTGTGATGTGTTCACAAAACACTTTTATCTATCAGCCATATTTATGGCCGTGTGCACAGTGAAATATTCGCAAATTGACTTCAGTCGAGCGGAACGGTGGCGTGCAAAAAAAAACACTTACAGTCGGAATTCTGAAACGAAAAATACCTAATTTTAAGATTTAAAGCAATGTTTTTTTTAAGCCCCTTTAAATAGGATAAAAGAAACGAAAAGTCTGTAAACAAAATAAATCATTTTACCTAAAACTTTGAAAAGGAAAAAATGAATATCGATATAAATTATTTAAAAAATGATATTTATAAAGCATTTTAATAATTGGCGTAAAGAAATATTTTTAAAATAATATAACGAATTCATTTTTATACTTTTTTTTTTTGCAATTAGATTTTAAGTAAATTAAGCTTGATTTTACATTTCTTTCTAAGGCATAATCTTCTTTCAACATAATTTTTTTGGTAAATTATTTTAAAGTAACAAGCTTTAAAATAAGTTATCATTTTACTTTTGAAAACAATATTTAAAATTATTTATAGGATATGTATATAAGCAAACAATTTTCTAATTATTTTAACTGTGTTTAAGGTTTCAAACATATAGTCACGTTATTAGATTTTTAAAATTATCGTTAAAAAATTTATAATCAAATATTATGACCTCAATTTAAAAGGAGGACTTAAAATTGATTATAAAAATAATCAATAAATGTTTAAATATTGTGCAAACTTTTATTTATTTTGACAAGCAAGTCTTCAGACTAAAAGAAAATATACAAAAAAATTAAAAAAAAAAAAAAAAAACAAGAAAACTTTTCCGGAAAAATACGTAATATTTACTTTACTTCCCTAAAGTTAACCATAGTGAGGTCTGACTGTAAAGCGCAGCCTTCGATATGGAAATCATAACGACAAAAAAGCACAAAGAGAGCGACAATGAGTGGAGCAAACCTGCCATCTGTTTTGGGGCTTTGTTTGTGCGATATTGTTGTTGTTGTTGTGTGTGGCACATGGCTGGTAAGCTTTCTGGGGGGCGGATGCAAATTGTGGGGGAAGGGGCCGAGCTTTCCTGCCCAAACACAATCAGCTGGTGGCTGCCAAAGCTCTGATCCAGCACAATTGCTGCGTAATTTTTTTGTTGTAAGCAAAAGCACCGTAATGCAAACAAACATATGAGTGCGCCTTCCGCTGTGTCCCGCTGTTTGTTATTATACCGAGCCAGAGGGAGATGGAGGTTGGCAATCGTGAGACAACAAAGCACAGCTGTGTGTGCGAGAGCTTTGTAAATTGGCGCGCGCTCTCTCTTACAGCGCTCTCTGGGTAATCTATTGCGCACCTTCCAAGCTGAAAGGCAAAGTGGAAACCCCTTCGACTGACACGAAACGCTCATGTAACGGCACTCTATGAGCAGCAAGGTCACTGTAAATTTACATTTATTTATTTGCAGTTAGCTAATTTATTTATTTGCCCCGTAAGTGGCATTCGCCAATGGTGCGCCCGCTAGTCACCATCAAAATTGGCGACCTGTCACTCGTAATGAGTGCCTACTGTGGCATGACCATTGACTTTATAACTGGTTTTCCTCACGGCCCGCCAGAGGCGCACTCACCTTCCGCGGGAGTGGGCGCCAAATTTGACAGTTGTCAGAATTTCTTGTTCCATATTCTATATATGTTTTCTAGGGCCCTGTCAAGTGCACACGACAAGGTCATTGTAAATGTATGTTTATTTTCAATAATCCGTTGCCCTGCCCTGCATTCTATATTCTATTTTTGCCCTGGCCTGCGCCAGAAACCCAAAAAATATAAGCGAGAGCAACCAAACAAATAATTTGTTCTGCCGTCTTAGTTTAAACTAAATTTCGTAATTGAAAAGAGTATTTATTTTCGGCCGCAAGGTCGTTGTCAAATCTTTTACATGGGTGGCGGTTGAATAAAAGCGCCCGAAATCGGGCCTCAGAATGTTGATTTTTTAGTGAAAATAATATTATACATTTTTATTTAACTTAAACAGGATAAATAGTAATATTTTGTTTTTTAGCCTACATTAAACAAAATAACTATACCATTATATTAGCTATTTGTTTTGTTTTGAAAAGAAATATTTACCTAACAAATTAAGGCTTTTGGAATAGTGTAATTGTGACATTTGTTTGAATTTTCAGTACTTTCTGGGCCTTTATCAAAATTATACGATAAGTTCTGTCTAGCGGCTAGAACTTATCGCATACAAATATACCTTTGTAGGGGACATTCTCCCCGTCCTCACTCCTCGAAATTCGCTGGTAGCCCACCACCACCCCGCTAGTGTCGCGAACCGCTCCTGTGCGCATGTCGAGCGACCTACACAGAAAAAGCACTAAACAGGCCAGAATCCGAGTCCGAATACGAATCCGAGTCCCCAGTCCGAGCACGACTCACCCATACAGAGTGGTTCGGTCGCATGTAAGACATATAGAGGCTATATAGACACTATAATACCATTCCATTCCATGCCACCGACCGACCGATGCGGAGTTCGCGCGTTCTCGGTGGTTAGTTGAGCGTTTGGTGGCACTGCGAACGGACGGAGAGCGTTGGAAGCGTGGAAAAGAGGAAAAGTGGAAAAGCAGCCACTGCGACAAAGGTTAAGCAGCAGCAACAACGACTACAGCAACAACAACAAATCAACCAATCAACAAACAAAGGGAAAACGCATCTAAGCTGGCTCAGGAGAGACTCGGAACAAGCCGAGACCAGCGGACGCGGACGCACTTTGGTTTCTTTGTTACGACTCTTTTTGTGAACATCGAAGCACGTAAAAAACGATTCGAATTAGTGCGCAATATTAACAACATCAGCAGCAACAACAACGAACTCGAAACGTGCGCAATAATTTGTTTAAAAATCAATGAAGACTGCAACTGCGCAAAACTGAAAAAATTGCATCACAGAACACGAAACTAGAAAAGTCTATGCCTGAGAGAGTGGGGAAAATCAATAGAACCCCGGACTAAATTGCCACCTTGGGAGCAGGAGGCCTCTGCTCAGAGGAGCCACAACGAGACCAGGACCCGGATCAGAATCATGCCTTCCCTCTTGGAGGCGCTGGAGCGCAAGTACTTCGCCGAGTGCGAGTTCGAGAATGCCCACCAGCCGGAACTGCACAAGCGGAGCGATCTGCCCAATGACTTTACGGTGACCAAGTGCGGCGGTCGCATGGAGTTCTCCATCTTCATACCCCGCCTCTCGCCCCTGACCAGCGTCCCGGCTCTGCTGGTGCTCAACGACTGCGACATCGACTCGGCTGGCGACTTCGAGAGCATCCGGGAGAAGTGCCAGCGGGTGAGGGAACTGGATCTGGCCCAGAACAAGCTCAGCGACTGGGCGGAGGTGTTCAGCATACTGGAGCACATGCCGCGCATCGAGTTCCTCAATCTGAGCAAGAACCAGCTGGCCAGCCCCATCAGTGCCTTGCCCTCCACCGCTCCCACGGTGAACCTGAAGAGTCTGGTGCTAAATGGCACCTACCTGGACTGGGCGTGCGTGGATGCGCTGCTCCAGAACCTGCCCGTGCTCCAGGAACTGCATCTCAGCCTGAACAACTACAAGCAGGTGCTGATCGATGCCGAGGAGGCGGAGCAGCGACTGCAGGCCACGGAAACGCCGGAGGAAACGGAGAGGAGAATCACCAAAGCTCATCCAGCCCTCAAGACACTGCATTTCACGGGCAATCCCGTCGAGCACTGGCAGGAGATCTGTCGCCTGGGCCGGTTGTTTCCCAACCTGGAGGCTTTGGTCCTAGCCGACTGCCCCATCCGATCCCTGCAGGCCGAGGAGTGCAAGGAGGACACCCACAGATACTTCCCCAGCCTGAGGCTGCTCAACCTCAGCTCGGCGCAGCTCAACAGCTGGAGTGCCATCGACCAGCTGGCCAAGTTCGGTCAACTGCGCAATCTCCGTGTGAAGCACTGGCCTCTCTGGGAGAGTCTCGAGTGCACGGAGCACGAGCGGAGGCAGCTCCTCATCGCCCGGCTGCCCAATGTGGAGATGCTCAATGGCGGCGGCAAGATCAGCACCGACGAGCGGATAGACGCCGAGCGGGCCTTCGTGAGGTATTACATGGACAAGCCCGAGGAGGAGCGACCCGAACGCTACCAGGAGCTGCTCCAGGTCCACGGCAAGCTGGATCCCCTGGTGAACGTCAGCCTGAAGCCGGACAAGCGGGTCAAGGTCGTCTTTACGTACAACGATGAGAGCGAGAGCCGCTTCGTGGACATCTACCTGACCGTCAACGACCTGAAGGCCAAGCTGGAGAAGCTGGTGGGCCTGGCGCCCAACAAGATGCGCCTGTTCTACCTGGACCAGGACTACAAGGAGTTCGGCCCCGAGGAGATGCGGTTCCCCAACAAGCAGCTCTACAGCTACAACCTGCAGTCTGGCGACGAGATCATCATCGATGCCAAGAAGTGAACGGGGAGCCACCCCTGGGAACTACACCCCGCTTCGGGCGGTGCTACAACTTGTGATCTTGTACACGAAACATTTATACTTAACGTACTTTTATTTCTACTGTTAATGCGTTTCGTTTCGCCCTGCGGACTACTACTGTGTAAATACGTTCTGAGACGGCCAAGCGAGCATTGCGCACCCACATCGTACATATATTTTAATTACTGCCTAACCTAAGCCACACGTACACTTACTCAAAGGAACACTCACAAAAACCAGCGAGAATGCATTAAAAAATTTTAAAATTTACCGATCTCGTAAAGTGATTTAATGGGACACGATGGGCAGCACTTTTCCGTGGGGTCTGGATGCCAGGGGGTCTGCTGGAAGATAAGATATGGCATGACTCATGGTCGCGCTCTGGCGAAACCAAAACAATCCAATACAGGCACGGGCACAGGCACTCTCTGGATCCGTGGAAAGCTTTCCAAGAGAACTGACTGGCTGACTGGCGGAGTGTTGCACCGACGACTATCTCGATTTCTGTGTCGATAACCGACTTCGACACTTCAATTACTTTGCCTGAAAAGCTTTGAAAAGTTGTTCGTTTGCTGGGGGAAAAAATATAATCTGAGAACTGGCTCTCCCGCTTCCCACATAAAATTAGCAGAGTAATAACTGCTTATGATGGCTATTTGTCCATTTAGCATATAGACAAATATATATCTTTGTATTTGAAGCGTAGCTGGTGAAATCACGATAATTGACAATGACTCTCATCTATTGATGTTGTTTTAGCTGATTCACATCTAATTGGTTTCAATTTTTAAAATAAATCAGAGATGAGTCCATGGAGCGCTTTCCTTATTTGTCATTTCTTTGTTTTGTTAAGCTTTGAGTCATTAAAATGCATCAGATTTAAAGGAAAAGTATTGCATAAATATTCCATTACAATTTGCAAGTCTTTGTTAAGGTATTATTGAGCAAAATGTATTAAAACAATACATTGGAATTTAAATAAATACTTTAAAAGGTGCCAGTTTTTTATTCACAAAAACAAAAGTAATCAAATTGGGTTTGTATGTAAATACAATTTATATGAAAACCAAAACAAAATACAGACTTATTAAGAATCACGCTTTAAGAATCAGCCAAAAAATATGTAAGGATTAAAAATACGCTGGAAAAAATGCTAAGAATTATAAAATAATTTAAAATGGTATACAAAACGAACAAATTACAGTATATTGTAAAAATTTGGAAACTTTGATACATCCTTCTAAAGTAGTTGTAGGAGACTATAAAACTAAGAACCCTGCAAGATATTTCAAAAAAATAAATAAATATCTAATCACTACCTAAGACTACTAGTACAAATTTATACTTTATAATTTATACTATTACTTATTTCTACTTTTATAATATACTGTAATTTGTTTGTTTCGTATACCATTTAAAAAATTTTTATAATTATTTTATACACAAATTAAAAAAATATTCCCTCAAGAAGTATTATATCTCAATCAAATTATATAGGAAGGTGTTTCAAAAATTGCTAAGGTCTTGAAATATTTTAAATGTTAGTCTGAAATTATGCTAAAAACTTAGAATTCTTTATTTAAATAATAATAAATAAAATGTAAATAATATTGCATACTTTGAGACACATTTTGAAGGGCTTTAACAACTTCAGGGGTTTCTGGAGCACCGTCGCGGCGGGTCGCTTAAAGATTTATTGAGTTCAGATACTCCAATAGAAATACTATTTAAAAATTAATACATTTTAAGCAAATAATTTAGATTATGAAGAAAATACACCATTTTTATATATAACAAATTAATATTTCAAACTCAATAAACAAACTTTATTTGTATTCAAAACTATCCCCGATTCTACCTTCTCCCCTGAATATTATTGTCAAGAGCTACTTGTACGCCTGGCAGATCTGTGACTGAAAACCCCTTATTTTCATGGCAAGCAAAATGTAATTCTGCAATTTTAGTTTGAAGTGTGTAGAACCCTCCTAACATCGCCGATCGGTGACTGGTACTTTTCCAGCACTCCCTCACTCACCCATTTTTCTGGCCGATTTGTGGGGTACGGCAAGTGCCAAGTGGCTAATGTTAATGACGTACGATCGGTATACGACACGTTGGGCAAAGACAAAGTCGGGAGATCGTGACTAAAGAGCCTGACCCGCCCACAGCGGCGGAGGAGAACCAAAACGAAAACGTCGCTAAAATACGCGAATTTTTATGGCACTTTTGTTGCTGATGACGAGGTGCAATATATACTCGCTTCGGACCCACACACATATTTCGGGGCGGTATCAAAACAAAATCAAATAGAGGTCTACGGAGACGTCGGGCGACGATGGCTTGTCGTAAAAATGCAAGGTGTGTGGAACGAAAAAACTGTTTATGTAGATAATTAATAAAATTTACACATGGGGTTTTTGAAAGTCGAGTTGTTAGGGAAGGTTTTTTAACCGGCCAGCGCTCCGGCGTCGATCGAGTTGCGGTTCAAGCGCCGTTCGAGCCAGACGTGTCCCAAGTGTCATTACATTTTAGCCGAGATTTGTCCGAGAGTTAGCCGGGCTGGAATGAGATCGGAATGGATCCGGACAACGATATATATGCCTTCTACGACATCAGGGGGTACAAGGGGTACACTACAAAATAACTCTTGCTTGACTTTAACTCATAAGAAGTATAGAGACTAATGGCTTTCTCTTTCTCCGGATTACAGGAAATGTAGACCGGGCAGGCTGAACTCGGAACGAATCCTGCAACCGCGAATGTCACTCCTAGGGAAGCCGCTGAACTACAATCGCGGCACCCGCCGCGATGTTCGCTACCGGCGCCTCCAGAGTCGCCTCTACAACTTCCTGGAGAGGCCGCGCGGCCTGCATGCCATCTTCTACCATGTGATGGTGTAAGTACAGTCCAAATTTATTATGTTTAAAATTAAGATTATATTCAAAGTAAAAACTAAAGCAAAGCCAAGGCTAAGCTTGCTATCTTTATTTTACAAACCAAGCCCAATTAAGAAAACCCTTTTTATAAAGCAATATTAACTACATACAACGTAATTATTTTTCATACATATTTTATAATATATTTTATAGAAGTCGATAATCTATATTGATTTATTTTTAAACAATTTATTATATATTTCCTGAATATATAAAACATTTCCTGCAGATTCCTGATGGTGTTCACATGCCTGGCCCTGAGCGTGTTTTCCACCATCAAGGAGTACGAGGACGACGCAGTGTATATCCTGTTCCGCATGGAGATCCTGGTGGTCATCTGGTTCACCATGGAGTTCGGGGCTCGGTTGTGGTCGTCGGGCTGCCGATCGCGCTACCAAGGCTGCCTGGGGCGGCTGAAGTTCGTGAAGCGACCATTCTGTATTATAGGTGAACTTTTTAAACTATTTAGCAAGGAGTTTTTGTAAATCCACAATGCCCTTTCAGATATTATCACCATTTTAGCCTCAATTGTAGTATTAGGCATGGGCACCTCCGGCCAGGTGTTCGCCACCAGTGCCCTGCGTGGCCTCCGGTTCTTTCAGATCCTTCGGATGGTCCGCATGGATCGCCGGGGCGGCACCTGGAAGCTGCTCGGCTCGGTTGTATACGCACACAGACAGGTGAGGGGATAATTTTATAGTTAGTTAAAATTTATGTAATACAAAAGAAAAAACATTTCTTTAAATTATACTTAAAAAATTTTAATATGTTTTAAATAAATTAAGACAGAATGAGATTTTTTAATTATATACCTAATTAACATGGTTTATTTGTTTATTCACATTTTATATTCAAAATATTCTATCAAAAATTGGTACTTTGAAATCATCTATAAAATGAAATTTCGTTATAATTAAAATTATAAATTCAATTCAATTTAAACTCTTAACATCTAGACATTCTTTTAATTATTGTTATGCCTAGGGAGTGTCAAGTAAGCATTTTATTAATATTATCTGTATTTATTAATCCATTATCTTTATTAACCACCCATTTATTTAACCTTGATTTTTTGGTTAATCAATTTTTATATTATATCAAGGATATGATAATGAGGCTTTTACAATTAACATAAATATTGTTAAGCAGATAAAATGAAACGATAAAAAATGTCATTGAATAAAAATCCATTTATAGTTATGTAGTACATTAAATTTTTGCTACCCAAACATCCTCTTTTACTAATTATTTTAGGAGCTGATCACAACCATGTACATAGGGTTCTTAGGTCTAATCTTTGCATCATTCCTAGTCTACATGTGGGAGAAAGACGTCAATGACAAGTTCAGCAATTTCGCCCAGGCCCTCTGGTGGGGTGTGGTAAGTTGTAAATGTAATAATAAATTAATAAATATAGATAATAATATTGAACTTTTTTTTATTTTAGATTACACTGTGCACCGTAGGGTATGGAGACATGGTGCCGATCACCTGGCAGGGCAAGCTAATTGCCTCGTGTTGTGCTCTTTTGGGAATCTCCTTCTTTGCACTGCCAGCGGTAAGTAAATTAAATAAATAAAATACTAAAATAATAAAAAAAAAAAATTAAAATAGCTAATTAAATTATATTAAAATGCATTTTAATATCAATTTAATTCACATTCATGGTAAATATGTACCCCAAGTCGAGTTAGATAATATTTTGATGTGAAAATATTGAAGATATCGCCTTTCTCGATGGCTTAACTTTTAAAAATGATTGAGAATTTATTAAAAATTTTATTAAATTTTTTAAAAATATATTTTTTAGGGCATCCTGGGCAGTGGCTTCGCCCTGAAGGTCCAGCAGCAGCAGCGCCAGAAGCACATGATCCGGCGCCGCCAGCCGGCGGCCACTCTCATCCAGGCCGTGTGGCGATGCTATGCCTCCGACGAGCATTCCGTGTCGGTGGCCACATGGAAGATCCACCAGGTGGCACTGCCCAGTCCGCCAGCTTCGTAAGTACTACCCTCGACGGATTCATTCTGATCATTTTGTGGGCGGGGCATCTGTATGATACTTAAGTCTCTTTGGGGGTGTGTTTTGCAGAAAAGAAGTGCCACCAACTATTGTACAGAAACGATATACACTTACACAGTCACAAACACTCGCACACACACACAAACACTATCTGCATTGGTGTGTATAACCAAAAAAAAAAAAACAACAAAAACTGTAAACTAGAGTGTGTTCATGAGCTGACCAGCTAGAATTTTTGAGAAGCGCATAGAACGGCGCTCAGGCCCAGCTCATGGCGCAAAAACTCGAAAATATATCTTACCACATATGTACAGAACAAGAACACTACTGATCAACCCGATACACTCAGCGTAGGCAGAACTAGAGATCTACTATAGTAAATATCTACATAGAGTGTAGCCCGATCCACCGAATCAAATCAAATCAAATCAAATCGAATCGAATCGAATCCACCCCCGACTCTATCTCTCTCTATCTGTCTCTCTTTTTGCCACCCCGATTAACCACTTAAGTTCTATATCATTTACTTTTTCCCATAGATAATATAATTTTTGTAAACATTTTCAGTTCTGAAAACTGGGAGCGATTATTAAAAAACATAACTGAATATAGGTAAACCTTGAATAACCAACCGTAACCAAAAGCAATCAAAATAAAGCCAAGCAAGACTCAAAGCAATTTGCCAATCATTCTCTATAAGTACGGGGGTGCTCCTCTCGGCCCCCTGAAAGCACCCACATCCGTAGACACATGGCGCCCACATTTGAATCGAATCAAAGTTAATTCGCAGCTTCTTTACCATCAGCACCAGTCTCTCAATCTATCTCTCTCTGTCGCTCTCGCTCTGTCTCTCTCTCTCTGTCGCTGTCGCCTCGATCTATCCATCTCTGTCTTCCGCCGCATTCGAAAGAATTCTTTGCTAAATTTTTGTGAAATTCTCCTCAATGACCGAAGTACATACGATTAATCAATATGAAATACGAATTGATTCTCATTTTGTGTGTTCTGCTGCCCGCGCCCCGCGCCCAACCAAAACCCAACTTCATAAAAATGCATATAAATGTGTGTGTAATCTATAATTAACACGTGAGTTCAATGAAGCCAAATGAGTCTAAAGCTTTTTATTCGATTCTCTATCTCTCTCTCTGTTTACCTCTCTGTTTCTATCTCGCTCCCCTTACCCCGTTAATCCAAGCCAAGCGAAGACACCTTGTATATCCCACCACCCACTCACCCCTTTACGCCCGGCCTTATATGATAATTGCCCCCCAGCACCTCGTCGCCTAGTTCTTTGAAATCCCGATGCTCAAAATGGTATAGCCGATTTTTATTGATCTGCATTTTTAATTATAGATTTTAATTGTCTGAATATCTGAGGGAAATCTTGTAATGATGCAATATGATCAGCTTTAAGTAAAGTTCTGGGGAAATTCTACTAGAATTTTAGGTAGCTTTTCGAATTATTACTATAAATAACTATAATTTAAAAAACCCTATTTAGGATGCTAAAATAATAACACTGAATTAAGTACCTTAAAAATGACATTGCATACTTTTAGACACTTTTATTAGATGTTATAAAAACGCTAGTGATTTTTTATATGTATTATTCGTGAAAATTTTATCACACAAAATATGAAGTATATAACTATATCACAAAGAACCTATTGAAAAATAAGCTACAGAAAGTGTTGAATTTTAAAGAATGCTAGAATTAAATATAATAATTTAAAGTACTTTTAAAATGTGCCTTAATGTAGTAAAGTACCTTTTCTTGTACTATTGAAAAATGACACTTTTGTTGGATGAAGTTATATTTAGCATGAAAAACTCTTAATTATTTCTTAGAGTAAGCAATATTTTATATAATTTATAAACATGACTTACTTTACTTGTTAAATCTGGAAAACTAAAGTAAAATTAGTTCATCAGTAAAAAGATTTTATTTCCCAAAGAAAGACAAGTCTCTTAAGGTCAGTGGGCCTTTGAAAAGCCCCTCAAGATACTAAAGTGACACAGATAAAGTCTAGGAGACTTGAGTCACAAATAGTACTCAAAAGCAGATAAAGCATAGAGATAGTTTGAGATAGTAATAATTAAATGTACATATAGAAATATGAGATAAAAACGATTTCAGGCTCTATTTTGAGTGTCGGGGCAGTCGGCATCTGAACGACTCTTCAAACCACTTCATTTATAACTTGTAAATGTTGGAATTAATACCGAATAATTATTTTCTACCTTAGCACCAATTTTTTAAATGTTTTTTACTCCTCACCCTCGTATGTTTGAATGTATGCGCAACTACACAAAACACACACACGGCTACACGCACACTTTAACTATGAAACACAGTCGTATCTCGTTACCTACTTTTGCCAGATAACCTTTCTATCTTTACCCCCCTTGAAAATCCAACCGTTTGAAATGTGCAAATATCCGAGGGCTAACATAACGTTCTATCCACCAGACGGGCGTCGTCCAGCTTCAAGCACAACACGTCCTTCGTGGCCCGGCTGCCCACCATCCGGCGGCACAAGAGCCAGACGATCCAGACTCCGGGCGGCGGCGACGGCAGCGGTATATCCAAGCCGCCGGGCTCCTCGCGGGCCTCCACTCGGTACACCCGCACCATACGGGACATCAATGCGTCCGTGGAGAATCTGGGTAAGTTGCTGGGGCCATCCTGGGGGCCTCCTTTCCTATTTCCGTTTATGTTTCCCCATTTCCATCCCATTGCGAATTTCTGTTTGCACACAGCCCTCACACACACACAAGAACACCAAACTCTTACAGATCTTAAGAGGATATCAAAGTGCGTTACGTGACTGTAAGGTAGAGTTTTTAAGGGGTTTACAAAAATCTCAGAAATATCCAATCTCTAAGAAGTATTCTTAACATTTTAGGTGTGTTTTAGGACATTCACTACCGGATTTAAAAACGCATTGTTGCTCCTAAAATATTTAAGGCTCGTTAATTTCCAAAAAATGTTCCAATAATTTTTGAAATATTAAAGAAATCTCCAGTGAATTGTTACCTCTGGAAAATATTCGTATAAGTATACTCTAAAAATGATTCCTTAAAAAAAGGAAATGTACTTTTAATGATCAACTTTTTAAAATATATCCGCTTACAAGTAAAAGTTTCATAAGTTCGAGAATATCCCTTAATTTAATAGAAGCCCCCTAAAAACTCTGACTTACTTTACCGAAACGCACTGTTCGACCCCTGCATGTTGTTCTTTCCAACTTTATTATTGCTGAGCAAATAATAACAGAAAAATCAGGATTTCTTTTGCTATTTACGCAGTTTCACAAATGTTCCCCCAAACAAGACAATTCACACTCCCCCACAAAAGAAATGACAAGCAAAATTAAATCAAAATTAAATTAAATTGAAAGATATTTACAAAATATTATTTCTAGGAAATAAACATGCTTTCTTTCGGTTTATTTTGTTATGCATGCAATGTTCTGCAATAAATTCCACTTAAACAAATTGTCATTAAACTAGCCATTAATCAAACAATAAACAATTCTAGTCAGCATTGATGCGATTTTAATTGAAACATTGCGGCTCTATAAATGTCTTTGGAAGACTATTACAATGGCTTTCGAAGTGCTATTACGCGTTAATTAATTACAGATTTAGTAGCTTGAATCATAAAGTACTGAATAATGATGTATTCAGTGTGGAATTCTTCTAAAACTTGTAGGAAATCTTACCAAAAATATTTTCAGTAACTAAATGCTTTAGAAAATCAACATTTCAATCTAAATTAGTAATAAACTTTAATATAATTTAAAAGAATAATCCAAAATTCCCCACTAAGGGTTCGAATAATCTCATTTCTTTTTAAACCCTAACATAAGCCCCATCGAAAACATGTGAATAAAGCTCAAAGCCTTACTTAAATTTACCAACAAACAATGCATTAACTAAAGCAATGTTTAAATAACTTTTAACCACAGAAAAAAGGAAAATTTTCGTTGTTGTACTTAGAAGTTGGATGTTTTGATTTCTCACTTGTGGCGCATAATCTTCGTTTCTTTCTTTGTTTATTTTGGCAACCGTGTTGAATGTTCCAATATTGTACGACCCATAGAGTATAGAGTGTACCGTGTACCGTGTCTCTCGAATCTCAGATATATATATCCACCTATATGCATATTGGCAACCAATCCGATTCCAGTTACAGTTACCAAAACGCAGCTCCCCAGGGTGGAGTTCGATTGTCGAGTTTAATTGTTTTCGATTTGAAAATTTTGCAGAGGTAGTACAAAACGGCAAATCCATGAATCCAAGTTTCAGCGAAGATTCAGTTGCTGAAACCACTTGCTTAAAAAATATTAAAAATTCAGACGGTAAGTCTACAAGGTCCTCTCCCCCAGGTCCTACAATACGAATATCCAATATCAGACTACTATATCTCACACTATATTGTATTTGAGTGTTGTGGTTGTGTCAATGTTGTGAATCCAATGCATCCCAGAGATAAGGTTGACTGATCTTTGAATTGATGTTGTTTGTTGGTTGGTTGCCTAACACGACTCCCCTCGACCTCCCGCCCCGGGCTCCTTCCTCCTGTAATCCAGACACTTGTCTTGACTTAACACACCCAGCCAGCCAGCAGCCAACGACGCTGGGCAACACCAGCAGCCAGCTCAGCGCCAGTGCCGGCTCCTTGGCCCAGTTTCCAGAGGATCGGCCCTCGGCGGACTCGGTCATCGAGGTGGAGGAGGATCCGGCTGGTTCCGGGGCTCAAGGAGCCGAGGAGCAGGCCAAGCGTGAGAACCGGCACCTGACCATTCCGGTGGTGCTCTATGGTTTCCTGGCCGGCAACTTCTTGGGCTCCACGTTTTCCCTACGCTCGCCACGAGTGGCGCCGGCCAACGAGCAGGACTTGGAGGATGCGGCCCGAGGTCAGCAGGATGCCTGCCAGCGGAGCAACACCCTGCCGCTGCCCGTCACCAAGGCGAGTCCGGGCAGCAGTCCTGGGCACGGACGAACGGGTCGCTTCTTTGCGGCGGCCACTCACTTCCTGGAAACTGGATTCTCGCAGCCCACCGAAGCGGCAAGTGCGGCAAGTGCGTTCGTGTGGAGAGTATCGCCAGGAGTAGCGCCCAGTCCTCCGCCTGTGCTAGGATTGCATGCAGACCTCCACAATTCCCCTCCCAATAAGTAGTAGAGTGTCCCCTCCCGGCAGAAGCTTGATTTGTAGTCGTAGTAGGTAATCGGTGCCACTTGAATCTCCACCTGACTATCCACATCCACATCCACATCCGAATCCCGTCCATCCATCACACAGCGACACCTCACGCCACAACGCTTGCTTCAGTGTCTCCAGGCTGAAGGATGATGACCATGATCCTTCGGCCTCGCATTTGCCCAACTAACTAAGTCTCTCTCTATATATCTATGTCTACATCTATAACTATATATCTAATCTCTCGTTGACATATTAATGATAATCCATGTGTATTTACTAATTGTTCCATATGTGTGTGTAACGGTAATTTTGTATGTGTTGTTGTATATTTGCGTTGACGTTGACTTGATTAACCATATCCAAACCAAAAAATAAAAACCAAACCAAAAATAACCAACAAGCGAAGCTAGCAACCAAAACCTAACGCACAAGTCAATCTCTCTGATTCACAAATTGCCCGCAGATGAGGATGAGGAGCCGCGCTGCACGCAGCTAACCAATCGGCACAAGACCGCCATTCGATTTATACGTAAGGTGAGTCTGGGTTTCGGTACGGGGATTCCCTCAATCACTCCGGGATATCGGAATCTTTATTTTGGCCACTGTTCTGCCCTTGCAGCTCAAGTACTTCGTGGCGCGAAGGAAATTCAAGGAGGCCTTGAAGCCCTACGACGTCAAGGATGTCATGGAGCAATATGCTGCCGGTGAGTTGAAATTATATGAAAAACTAACGTAAAAAAAATCTAAAACAAAATATTATATAACTTCAAGAATTATATAGTTCTATTAATTTTTGAATATTGCTTTAAAATTTCTCAGAAACTAAAGAAGATTAAAGGACTTGTGTTTGTTTTTGTCAAAGAAGACTCTTGTTAAATTCAATGATTTAGGAATTAATATTAATAATTACTTATATTTAAAATAAAATCGGAATATACATAATAGCTAAAAAGTATATGTTTTTTTATTTAAAAAAACAGTTTTTCATTTAATTTAATTTCTTTAATCTTAATTTAATTCACATTATAATGTAAAACGTATTTACATTTCAGGTCACGTTGACTTGTTGGGTCGCGTTAAGATGCTACATTTGCGGTGAGAATTTTAATGAAATAAACCCCAAAAATAAATACAATACAATTTAATAATATATTGAATTAAATTACCCACAGCCTGGATCAAATCCTGGGCAAACAAGGGTCCAAGGCCAAGGATGTGTATGCATCTAAAATAAGCTTAGCCTCCCGCGTGGTTAAAGTCGAGCGGCAGGTGAGGTCTTAGTTGAACAATAAATTTTAAAAATATTTATACATTTATTATTCCCTATATATAGGTCGCTGATATCGAAGAGAAGCTGGACGTGCTGATCAAGGCATACATGGAGGATCGTGATAGATTCCTGGCTCTTCCGCTGCCAGCCAAGCCCAAAATACATTCCATTAGTCCTAACCACAAGCCCCTGCATCACGCCCACAACCTGGCCATGATCGATGTGTGGAAACGCACCGCGGCCCTCAGTGTGCATCCGGAGCAGGTGACCACCACCGCCATCACCACTCCGCTGCTGAATCCCTCCTCGGTGACCGAAGGCACCGAGCTGCGATCCCTGACAGCCACACAAACGGCCACGACGACAACCGATGCGATCGCCACACAAACCCCGATGCCGCCGCACATGCAGCATACAGCGACCAATACAAAGGTAATTACTTAAATATTAATTAAAGAGATTTATAAATTATTTAATTATTAATTGCAGTCTTCCGTGCTTAACTCATATCAGCTGGGGTCTGACAAGCAGCAGCACAATGATGTTTTTATGACTGAATTAGAGAATAGAACCAAAAAACGTGTTACGTTAAGGTAAGTCCTCATATTAATAAAATATATATAGAAATAATACATATATTCCCTGTTAAAGCCTACAAAGATCCACATCGGAGCCGTATAGCAAGCAGGAGCAACGCATCAACATACCCGATGAGGGAGCCGAGTCCCTGGACAGCAGTGCAAAGCCTACGCCGCCAGATAGTTCAAGTAATTAAATTTGATTATAATCTGGTTTAATAACTAACTAAGCCCACCTCATCATTTACTTATTTTATTTTCTTGCTCCACCTTAAAAAAGAATTTAATAAAATGCATGTGTACCTGTTTATTTGTTTGTTATTTTTATTTAGATTTATTTTTTCTATTACGATTGATTTATTAAAAAACATTACATAACTCATTTCGCTGCATTGGAATTTTAGTTAAACAAAAAAATTCATCAGACATTGGTTAATGTCATTTGTGGTTTAACAAGTTGTGTTTCACTTAACAAACAGAATAACAAACGTCAAAATAATCTCCTATTTAGTTATACTTATCGATGAGTACGAGGATTTCGAGGAGGAGGATCTGAACTGTGAAGGCGAAATGGAACATTTCCCCTCCTGGGAGATCGACAGTGATATTGGGGTGGATGTGGACGTGGATGCGGATGCCGATGGTGACTGTGATGAGTCCACTGAGGACACAGCCCTGCTGCAGTGTGCCACGCGCACAGCCATTGTTATAACACCAATTAGCCCAGTAAGTCTTGATTCATACATATTACTATAAATATTAATATCATATTAATCCAATAATCTCTTTTGCAGGTAAGCTCCGCACACAATCTTCAGCAGTTAAATGACCAAACCACAACGCTTAATAAATCAAATTTGCTTCCGCCAGACTCTGGCTAGTTAATTGCAATTGAAGTTTAGCCTAAAACGTAGCTATTATTATTATCATTAGAATATAGTATTATGTGTACTATGGAATGCATATTAATGTCATTTTCGGACATCATTTGTGTTCAAATTATGGAGTAGCAAAAACAAAACTGAAATTTAAATCAAATAAATCTGCTTTAGCAAAGGAAAATATGTTTTAAGACTGTCTCAATCGCTTAGTAAACGAAGGGGGTTCGTCAACAAATTCCTCGTCCTCCTCCTCCTCATCATTCACCTCTTCCTCATCCTCGCCGTCTCCAATTTCTACAAACTCAATATTGCTATCATCGTCGATGCGATAGCAGCGCTTCTTGGATGTGGATGGCCCATCGCTATCCTCTTCCTCCTCCTGCAGAAAAATTGAGCCTTCGTGCACTTTTCTCACGTGAACATTCAGCTGGGAACTGCTGACGAAGGTGCGCCCGCAGCCGCCCTCAAAGTAATCGCGGCACACGTATTTGGAACCATGAGCCCGCTGAATGTGCGTAGTCAGGCCCTGACGACGCCCGAATCTCTTGTTGCACACCTTGCACTCAAAGGCGAAACGCTTGTAGTGCTGTCCCAGGACATGAACGGAAAGAGACTTCTTGTTTCTCGTGGTGAAGCTGCACTGCTCGCAGCTGTACAACTGGCCATGGAGCTGAAGGGGCACGAAAAGGTATACGAGTGGTTAGAGAGATGTCAGAAAATATAAAATTATCGAATATTAGTCTCTAAAGTCGTAAATTTATATCTTTACACCTTTAACAGTCATTAATAGTTACCTTTTGATGAGCCTCCATTTCGCTTTTATGATAGAACCCCTTCTCGCAAACACCGCAGGCATAGCGTTTCTTGTTTGAATGCACGACATTAACATGCGTGTCGTAATTTCTACGGTTTTTGACAATCTTAAAGCACTGCGGGCACTCGATGGGCTCATGCCAGTAGGCATGGTGCTTGTCCAATGCATCCTGGCTCTTGTACGAGGCATTGCACAACGAGCAGACGACGTTGTCTAGGAGATAAAGAAGAGATTCGCTTTAAGGAAAAAGGTATAGAGGTGATGCCATTAAACAAACCATTATTATGGCTCCTTGCCACATGAACAGACAAGGACATCTTCGAGCGGCACTCCTTTGAGCAGAACTGGCATATCCAATCCTGACCGGACTTTGCGGCCTTCTCTGTCTGCTTGTCCGACGATTCGTGGGTGCGCCGCTTATGCGTGTATAATGAGTTCCAATTTGCATAGGCCTCCATGCAGTCCTGCAAAGAAATATTAAGTAATTTTACTACATTTTTGTGATTAATACTGATTACTGCTCACCTGCTGATCGCACATGTAGAATACACAAATCTCCAGCTTCCGATGCGTCGAATCCGATCGCAGTTTCTGAAAGTTACGCAGGTGATGGCGGTACAGTTTCATGTGCGGAAAATCCTTGCCACACGGCTGGCACCAGAACAACCCATTCTTATGGATTCCCGACGCGCGATGTGCTTGCAAATCGGACTTTTGCTTAAAGTACGAGGAACAGTATTCGCAGACATAGGCATCGCGCAGCATCTCGGTATATATTCTGGCTCCAAAACAGGGCGAATTCTTAGCTTCAGCATGTTCAACCATCTTTTCTTGGGTGTCGTTTATCAGGCCACAGCTGTGGCATACGTGCAGATCCCGCTCGATAATTAGATGCTTCTTCATATGAATGCTGTAGGTGGCCTCGCTGCCAAACTCGCGAGAACAGAGCTCGCAGCTAATGATGCTGCCATGCATAGAGCGCTAAAAATTTAAACATTTTATCTTTTAATAATCCTACTTATGTTCAGAACGTTTAGATACACTAACCATATGTCCAGTTAGGCGACCTCGTGACTCAAACACCGCCATGCATTCGCCGCAGGGATAGGTAGTGCTGCTCACATTTGCATGCGACTTATTATGCTCCATGAAAACGTTGGGATCCCGAAAAGTACGATCGCAGCTGCAAAGATTAAAATAAATTAATTAATTTAAATCATTTTGTAAATATATTTTAGAAATAGAAACACTTACAGGTCGCAAAACAAGGTGCCCGCAGGCTCATGAGAGTAGTTTAAATGCTGGAAAAGCTCATCTATGTTGGTGCTGGCATAATCACAGACAAAGCAGGCGCGAGGCCTATGCTTCTCGAGATGGAATTGATTGTGAAAATTGAAACTGAAAATAAATTAAATATTTGTAGGATCCAAACTATTTAAGATTAGGGGACACCTACCGCTTCCAGGAGGGAAACTCCTGCGCACACATTTCACAAAATAGGCGAACACCGCGCTTCTTTTTGATCACATGTGCGCAAGAGTGTTTGTTATACTGCAAAATGTTAGAGAAAGTCATCTTGCACTCCGGACAGCTGCCGTAAATGGGTATTCTGAATAAAACAAATCATTACTAGTGAATTATTTTAGATATCTCAAAAATTTAAAGCACTCACTCAGCTACGGGAGCATGCAGAACCACCAGATGCATAGCCAGAAATTTGCTTCCCTTCAACTCCTTGTTGCAGCCATCAATGGGACACTTGTAGGCATTACCCCGTGATTTGTGCGACTTGAGCGTATGACTTAGAAGACTCTCAAAGGTGGTGAACTTATGCAAACAGTGTCTGCACCCCGTGGGCCATTCAAAGGTCAGCTTCTCGAAGCTGGTCTTCACCACCGTGGACAAGTACTCAGCAATGTCTCCAATTTCATCCTCTGGAAGAGAAAAAATGTTACAATAAATAATAGTTTGGTTTTAGGTGGTTTTTGACTTACTTTCTTTAATCATAACAAAATCAAAAAGAACCACATGGCTCTCTTCGTTTTCACCCTCACTCTGGCTCTCCTCCGCTTGAACTGTTACCTTAGCTAATGATCGACCCTTGGTTTCGACCTTAACCTTTTCCAGAGCTGGTTCCAAGATATCTGAAACAAGTAAAGGTATATTGGAAATATTTTTGGGAATTATTTAGCGTTCAACTAACCCTCTTGCTCGTATATATATATATCTTCATCTAGACTAGGCTGGCGAGCGGCTCTCTTGTTCAATAGGACCATTTTCTTTTGGATGTGCGGCTCTTCGGGCATAGGAGCAGCCTCGATTGCTTCTACTTCCTCACATATGGGCTCAGCTTCGTCTGCCACTTCCTCGCACATGGCCTCATCTTCATCGAGGAGGTTTTGTATAAGGACACTTATATGTTCCTGTTCAGCGTCCTTTGGCTTGGCGGGCGATGCTTCCTTGGCTGCCGCTGTTTCCTTGGCGGGCGCTGTTTCCTTAGCGGGTTTTAACGGCTCCTTGGCTCGCCCAGTTGGTTTGGATGGAGCAGGCAATCCCTGAGGAGGCGGAACTCTCTTGCTAATCCGCGCACTTGGTTCCCTGGTGGGAAGAGAAGCTGGAGCAGCCGCTGCGGGCTTCGAAACCTTTTTGAGAGCGGGTACAGGCTTAGCTTCAGGCTTGACTGAAAGCGGGGAGACAAGATGAACGGTTTCTTGGGGCGGCTCAGAGTTTGGATTTGTAATCCCAGCCTTCGCGGCATCCTGTTGGCGCTGCAGTTCATCGATATCAAACAGCCGTATGAGCATGTTAACGCACACCTCGCACAGGAGCTGCCGCTGGCGCGGATCGGGCGCCACATCCAGCTGGAAGTGCCTGGCCAGCAGCGATTGCAGGCCCAGCTCCTTGCCGAACTCATCGAAGATCTCCTGGTACTGGTATTTCGTATTGAAAACACTACAATGCAGGCAGCTATTGTTTTTCTGGTTTTCCGACATCTTAATCTTTGTCCGTCAGCGAACTTGTGGCGTTAGGGTGTTTTCTACTTTTGGTATATTACAGTATGACGGTGTTTTGCTCGCACCAAAAAATTTAGTAATTTACAAAAGACTGCAGAGAGACCGTTTTGCGCGAACTTTTAAAAATAATCGTTACTATTCTTCCTGGAAATACTAATATTTACAAGAATTTAATAAGTAAACAAAATCAAAAAGCAGACAACTTTGCAAAACATCAACAAATTTTAAAATTGTTGATAAAGAACATTTTAAAATAAATATAATTGTATTTAGTCTTTATTAAAAGGTTTTACCCATCGTTAATATATTTTTTCTAGTAAGTTGAAATTTAATTCTTATTTGTGTATTCATTTATTAAAAAACTAAACTAAAAAACGATAAAGATAGTCAAACCAATCTATTTTGTGTATTTATTAAAAGTGTTTTCTTTATTTTTCAATCTACACACAGTGTTAAAAATTCATCTACACAAACACTAGTTAACAAAGTGCTTTAAAGAAATATGTCCATATTTATTTTATATGTTTTAACATTCCTTCAATCCTCAATCAATATTTTTTCCATTTCTGCAAGCTGCTCTACCTTAAATATTCCACGAGTATTGGGAATCTTAACTGTTGACTCGCTTTAGCAAAGCAAAATAGCTGTATGAGCAGTTGACAATCTGAAACAAAACAATCACACAAAAAAAATTATTAAACATAAATAAAAACATAAATTATTATTATTATTATTAAAACCCTACAGATCCAAAGGCCTCCAGGCTGAAGGTGAAGCTAGGATTCAAGGTGTGCAACTGAAGCGGCGAATTAAAGCGCTGCATCATGAGTAGGATCATCCGGCGGTTCTCTCGGTTCCATCCCGTCCACTTAGATCTGTAGACGGCGTTGCAGAGCCTAGAACTATGCAAGGTCACCTCATTGGAGGCAAAGCAAACAATAAAAATCTGCCATAGCATCACAAGCTGATAAATGCAGATCTTGGCCATTTGAATGGTGTCACCGTTGGCCATGGACATGGTTGAGAGGCCAAAGAGATTAGAGACCAGGACGAGAACGGAGCACATGAGCTGTACGGAGCCCGGCACTTGGATGAAGAGCTCTACCAAGTTTTTGTACTCCACGATACTGTAGTAATAATCGGCACACTCGCGCAGTTCCTTGGAGATTCTCTTGTCCTCCTCGTGGTTGGAAGCTGAACCCAACTTTTCCAGCCGCAACTCCAGCATCTCAAGCTGCACCTTTAGGAAGCTAAGCAAAGAAAAGGCCACCGAATCATAGGTTATGTTCAGGACACAAGTGGGCAGCAGGCAGACCGAGTGGAAGAGGTACTGCAGTCCGTAGCAGATCCTTCCCTGGATGTTGCACACCTCAAACATGGTCAGCGGGAGCTCCTCATAACCGGTGAAGCAGGGAACCAGGAGGATCAATGAAGCAGTAAAGAAGGACATGACGCCGTAAAAGTTTCTCATGAGCACCACCACCACTTTGGCCGATTCCAAAATCTCCTTTTCCTCATCGCTTTTTGTGGCAAACTCTCGGGACCTCATCATCTCAACGAGACCTGCCAGTTTCTGGCACTTCATCTTCAGGTGCATCAGTTTGGTCATGCAGGACATTTCGGTGGCGAACATGAAGAACACCTTAAGGATCTCCCGCAAGTCGGAAATGTTGTTCAAGAGCTCCAAAGCAAACAGCAACAGCATTATGCAGAGGCAAACCAGCATGAAGCCAAATCGTATGGCTTGGAATCGACGCTCCTGTTTAGTGGCCCAACTGGGAAGTTTCCATACTCCCAGGATCTGAAAGTACCACATCTGATACTTGTAGAAGTGCTCCGTTATCCTCAGATGCTGATCCATTCTGGCGATTTGACTGACTTTGACTTTTCTGTTAACCCCCTCGACGAAAGCCTTATATAGCCAGCGAATTTCCACACATTTCCATTACCTAATGCCAGCTAATGAGGCTCATTAAGGAAATTGGCAGCACTGCCAGAAAAATTCGAGGTTTAACCTACCGAGCCGAATAGCTGCAGGTCGAAGCCAAGGCTGGGATTTAAGGTCCTGATACGCAGAATCGAGTGCAAGCGTTGCATGAACATCAACAGAATCCGGCGGTTAGGGCGGTCCCAGTCCATCCAACTGGTCTTGTACAGCTCGTGGGGCAGCTCCATGCTGCGTTTGGTGACCTCGCTAAGGGAATAATTATTAGACATCTTAAATATATAGTAAATCACTTCGTTCCGAACCCAGCAAAGTAGCACAAGATGAAGATCTGCATTAGCATGCAAGCCTGATAGGTAATCATTTTAAACAGGACTAACTTATCGTCGGAGAGCTAAAGGAAAAGGGATGGATGGACATTGTTTTCTATAAGAAAATTACGTATTGAGAACTCACCAAAGCAATGGCATAAAAGTTGGCAGTCAGGACCAACACCGAACAGAAGATCTGCACCGAAATCGGCTTGCAGAGCAAAACTTCAACGGTTTCGGTTAACTCCACGATGGTGGTGTGATACCGGATGCACTGCTTCAGTTGCTTCTCCACGACTCCGTCTCCCGTGCACGGACCGCGCCCCATCTTATTCAGTCGCAATGCCAAAATGTCCAACTGACACTTGATGAAGATGAACAGGGAGGAGCACAGGGAATCAAAGCCAATGTTCGTAACGCAGGAGACGGACAGGGCCAGGCACTGGTAGCAGTAGAGGCACCAATAGCCGGCCGAGCCAGGATGGTCGCCAACGGGATTGAATGTGCTAAGTGGGAGCTGGGACCAATCCAACAACAATTGAGTGCCAAGAATCATGATCAAAGCGGTGAAGGACAAGGTTGCATAGTAGTTCCGCTGCTTACGACTCGTTTCACAGGCTTCCTTGAAAGCCAGCTCTTCCTCGGGAGTCCTCGGGCGGAAGTCCTCCTGATCCAACTGCTCGAAAAGTTTCTCCAGAGCCACATTGTTGAGCTTTACGCTGAGCAGCTTGGTGGTGTGCCCCGCACTGGTGGCCAGGACAAAGATGGCCCTGACCACCTCGGAAATGTGGCGCAAGTTGCCCACCACGTGCAGGACTAGGATTAGGTCGAAGAGCAGCACCCAGAAGCCCATTACGTGCACATAGTTGACCTGGTGGAAGATTCTGCGCCAGCGTTCCTTCTGCGGCCACAGCGAGAAGATGTTCAGGAAGGCCTTCTGGCCCTTGTAGAAGATTTCCGCTCGATTTTCCATGTCAATAGAGTTTAAGTTTTTATGATTTGAGAGAGGCCTTTTTATGGCTTCCCTGGAAGCGATTAAAATGTCATTAGAAGCGTCCTAATCGGTTAGCTAATCGCTATGGCGTGGTTTTCACTGGACAATAATTGATGGGGGTTTTAGAAGAAATTTAACCAAAAAATAAGTAATTATTTAAATTAATAAATAAATAGTGATCGAATATATCACATTACTTTCCTTAGTTCCTTCATAAATATCAATTATAAATATCATAAATTCAAGACCATTCCTTTATTGGTTCTAATTTTTCATCTAAAAAAACACTCTTTCACTTTCGTTCTCATTTATTTAACCTTTTTTGCCACAGTGTTGCCCTCTTAGACAACGAATTTTCGCATTTTCAGCTTAAGTGCGTCCGTTAAATAAAAATATTAAATTATTCAAACGGCGATTATTACGCAGCCCAGTTGGGCAAAGAGTCCTTCCTGAAATATGCATTAAGGGGGTGGCATCATTTTTTAGTACGGAAAATGCTTGGGATCGCAGCAGAAGGTGAATCCTTTATAGGGGTTGTTCGGGAGACTCAAGGGGCAGTTAACTTGTCTGCACATATTCGGGCATTGGGGTTTCTCCATTTTAAAGGTATTATTGTAGGTGAGGAAGACGTAAAGTCCATTACCTTGGTCATCTCGTACCACCTTGTACGTCCACTCCGGCACTGGGATCTTGGAGCCGGCCAGGAAAGCCGCCTTATAGGCACCATTGGCATCGGGTAACTCCAGGATCCCAATTCCCCCGGACTTGACACGGAAATAGCTCGATGGCGGCACCTGACTGCGCACCCAGCGCTCGATCTGCTCCCAGTTGCCATCGTTAATAGACTTGAACTGCGGCACCACATTCAGGTAACGAAAGGTGCTGCCCATTTGATCCACGAACAGGAAGTCTGCCGAAGCCACCAAATGACCTCGGTTGATTACCAAAGATCCAACATTTGGCAAGTAGGTCTGATCATCGCCATAGATGCATTTGAAGGCAAAGTAAATGTTGGACTTTAAGTAGGCTGATGCCTCCTGGGGACTGAACATCTGATCAGCAACAAATTCGACGAATGGTCTTCTGGGGACTGTCGGTTTTAAAGAAATAATTAGGAGAAAATCCCCCTTAACCTCCAGGACAACTTACAGAAGGTCTTGTAGTAGACATCACTTTGCGAGTACAAGACCCGCCCACGTTGTGCATCGAAACAGGTGCGATACAACTCCAAGTTCCGTCCCTGAATCTCATAGCCCACTGAATACAAGCTTCCGGGACAATCACTACCACGGATTTGCATCAGCCTTGGCTGCATCGGATTGTTGCATCTCATGGGCAGCGGATTGGAGAACTGCCGGTTGTCTAGACATTGAGTCTCGACCATGTCCGAGGGATTGCAGTACATAAATAGGGTGACACCTGATGGAACGGTTTGCCTGCGCTGCAATTGAATGGAACCACTGGCATCGCAATAGGTGAATATGCGATTCGTTTGCTCCACCATATGCTGAGCTATAGGACAATCGCCCTGCACATGCCAAACTGCTCCTAAGACGGGCAACTCGGGTACAAATTTGTTAAAATAAAATTCAATTTAACTTACCTAAAATACAGAAAAGGAACAGGATGATGTGGAAACTATCCATCTTTATCGAGCATTTCAAACACTTTTAAATTTAGAAAAATATCTAAAAGAGAAACGAATCAAAAGAATGCTTAAATAGTACTACAATTTTAAGGGAGTGCCCGAACTAAATTTTTATAATTATAATATTAGAAAACTTAGTAGTCTGTATAAAGACATTTCGATAAAAATTCTAACTAAAAAAATCGTATAGCATAACTCCAGTCACTCTAGTCACAGTCCCATAATTTAGAGATATTTGGAAATACCTCTTCTTATAATATATAATATATGTGAAGTAAGTATTTCACATATAAAATTCCCAAAATAAAAACTATTTTAAATTGTTTTTTGACAGTCCACTTGTGGATAACACTTTATTGCTTCTATCACATACAAAAGTTGTTGTTTGGTTGCTAGTTGAACTCTGCTTCGAAACAATTGCTCAATTCTTGTATTCGTGGTACTGTACTTGAAGAAATTAATAATAATAATCATTATGTAAAATTATGCTTCTTTTTTTTGGGTTTTTTCTTTCTACTTCAAATAGCTGAAATATTGATTGGGGTTCTACAAACAAATATATATGTAAGTGTTATATATGTGGTAAGCATACGCCATAGAAATAGAAAAAGAAAATTAAAAGTAGACAAAAGAACGAATCGAAATGCAATCGCATCGGAGAATTAAATGTGCATATGTAGTCGTATATCGTAGGTGGTATAAAATACAATGTAAAGTATAATAAAACCTAAAAGTGAGGACTGAAAAACGAAAACTTAAATATTTTGCACTAGTTCTTTAACGAAGATTTGCGTTGGGGATTAGGGTTTCGGGTTGCTTGCTTGCTGTTACTTGTTCAAAATTGCTGCGCGAAATATCTCGTACACATTGAAGCTTATATAGAAAACTATCTTTCGCACTGCGTGTAAATGCTAAAAACTATACTTGATTTTGCTCAGAGGTGGTGGACTCTACGGGGTATCAATTAAAACGCTCAATTGTTGTCCTGCTTGTTGATCAGCTTGAGGATCACCTTGCCGGCCTGCACTTCCAAGGCGTACAGGCTGCCGTCCTTGATCTCGTTGTTGAGCACCTCGTCGGTGACGCTAACCAAAATGCCCGACGGCCCCGAGATGTACACGCAGCTCTTGTTGGCATCGTTGAAGATGTTCGAGCCGCTGCCCGAGTACTTCGAGTGCATGCTCCAGTTGTTGTACAGGGCAGCTGCAGCTGCAGCAGCGGCACTACCTCCGACTCCTCCATTCTCCTGGGCACTGGCCTTGGCCATAAACTCATAGAAACCAGGCATCTTGAACAGCTTCTGCTGCAGCTCCTTGGCCGTGTTTGACAGCAAGTAGATGGCATTGTAGCTGCAGCCATCCAAGCTGGCGTACAACGTAAGCCTAGGCGCAATGGTCCTACAAGGGAAATGTAAAGAAATTATTAAAGTTTTCCGATTAACTTTGAATATTAACTTACTTGGCACGCAAAATGTTAAACATGCGAATGCCATCGGCCAGGCCGCAGATTTGTATCAAATCCTCCTTGGACATGCTATAAATAAACCAGAAGAGCAAAGAATTATTAGAAATCAGTAAGCAAATAAATCAGAGACCAAAATAAAAAATGCGTTTCGGAACCGTTTAATTATAGAATATATATTATACATATGTATGTGGGCATAAACACTATGGTGTAGGGTAAGAGTCCGAAATGATATATTGACAAAGGTATCACCTCGAAAATATTATTATGTTGATATATCAAAATTTAGAGAATCAAAAAACAATTAAAATTGAAATGTATCAAAAATATAAGAGTATCTAATTTATGTTAATACAATTACATTTATGATCTTTTGTATAGTACGATATATCAAACAACATTTCTCGTTAATACGCAATAATTATTGGTAAAAAACGTTTTTATATCAAACTTTGAGTCAAATATTGATACATTATCGGTATATTGATATTTTCTGTCATCTCTACCACGTACAATAACCAGATACATCAAGTAACTTATGGTGTAGGCACACTCTATCTTATCGGGCAATATATTAATCAAAAACTTAGTTTTATTGTATTTGGTTGCCGAATCAACTTATCCAATAGACGCGGTCGCTATCGTTTGGATGGCTGTCAATAAGATTATTCAAAATGGTAATAAACTGATTGAAACATTGTAAATAGGCGGTAATCAGAGCGCAACTCAAGTGCACTTACGCATTTTTGTTTCTTTATTGAAAATATGACTGAGAATAAGATCAACCAACTATTAAGTTGTTAAATAAGCTTTTGTGCTGCAACTGTTATCAGTGGAACTATCAATTATTATTTATCAACTAAACTTGTTTGATTAAACTACTAATTTACAGGAAGAAGCATTTTCAACGAAATGTATTGCGATGAAAATGAATCACTAAGGAGTTAAGATCTAACTAACCTAACTAATATCTTAACACCGACAAAAACTGAAAGTAATAAATAAATTAAGCTGGATGCAAAGAAAATAGAATACAACAAATTATACACCCTATATAAGGAAAAAATGAACTAAATTAAAGTAGTTCAGATAACTAAAAGTCTATAAATTAGGGAAAATATATAGTTTCCCTGCAAAACACCTTTTTAATATGCATTTAAACTGTCCTATGAATCACTGGTTGTTGACAAACGTGGCCTACGACAAACAACTAGAGTAAACTACATTGAAAAATGCATATTTAAGTCTTCTTAAAACTCATTTTATACTAAACAACTAACTAAATTTAATTATATTTACATACCGCATAATATCCGCTCCCGAGAAGTGTGCGAACGTTGAGAGGTATGCCGTGAGGCGATGATTGGTCAGCCACTGCGTCACTTGGGCGGGTGTGGATTCCGGCATGATGTTCTGGTTCTGATTGGGGAGAATGGACAACAAAGGTCGATTAGGTTAGTTAGTACTTGGTACCCTCTCTCTCCCTTGGTGGGAACCTACATAGTCGTCCATGTCAGCGGGCACATGCTGCGGCGACACCATATTGGTGGCGTCCATTAGCTTCAGGGTCGGTGAGTTGGTCGATGTCACCGAGTTGATGGCAATGGGGCTGCTGCTGCTGGTGGCCGGCGATGCTGCACTTGGGGCAAACGGAAGTATCCCATCGTACTTGGGTATGTGTACGGGCGAATTGGGCCAGAGTTTCATACTGCAAAGGGAGGAAGTAAGGTGAGCATCATTAAAAAGGATTCAGGTTGCAGTTAGAGAGTCCTGTCCTACAAATCCAGTGTAGCTCGTTGAGTATCTGACGTTGGCAGGAGCGACGATCCTTCAGATGCAAGCGCATGTTCACGAATGCGCGGGACTCTGGCATCTTTCAACTTTTCAGATTTCCCATGGCCCCCCGCCGGAGGGAGGGAATCTGGTTTGTTTACGACTACGGTTCAGGCCGATACCCAATACGACCTGTTGCGGTCGATTGGCCGGGGCAAACCCGTTTGGAATATCTGTACGCTTTCCTATGGGTAGGGGAAACTTTTCCAGACTTTCGTCCGCAGCCATTTCCTGCTGTTTGTATAAATTCCACTCAATGCATAAATAGGATGTATTTTCCAATCGGTATAATCAATCGTAATCCTAACAATACACAAAAAACGGCCCCCATCATATTATTCGCAATTATTATCTACAAAAGTGCCCTCTCTCTGTCTCTCTGCAAACAAAACAAAATCATTTGAGCAAGACGAAAACCAGAAAACCGGTTAAAAGCAACTTTAAACTAAAAATAGCTTGGAGCAGGCTGGCAAAAGCAACAAATGACCCACAGCAGAAAGCTGTGATCTCTTCGGTGATCTTTCTCTTAGCTCTGCAAAAGATCCTTTAGTGGGGGATCTCTCCCTCTCCCGAGATCTCTGTGTGGCTCTGCGTCGCTCTTAGTCTCTCCCCGACCACTCTCTGTGCCTTTCGCTCTCGATTCGATATGATTTGGACTTGGTTTTTTGCTGATCATTCAAATGTAAATGACACAAGCAAAATGATTTCCTCTCGCCGCTGGTTACGCTAGGAAAATTCCATTGGGAAAGTGCGTGCCGCAATTGTAAGGTACGTACATTATTTGCGGAGGGCATCTTGCCAAATTTGGCTAAGGTGCTGCTTGTACTTGCTACCAACTCTTCTGAAAAGTTCTCAATTTGATGATCGCTGGTTTATTGAGACGAAATGTTTGTTTATAATCGAAGACCACAAATAAACATCTTTTATATTATCTGTTTGGTTCACATTAAAGCTTCCGGACAAAACAAGTGTTCCACAGAAGCTAAACAAATTATTAGAGACCATTGAAGACTGTACTTGGATTTGATATATGAATATTGAAGTTCATTATTTGATACATTATTTATCAATGATTTTTATTTACTATTTCCATACTCGAAATGAATGAAAACAACTAATGATTCAACAGAAAAACCTACTTGAAAGCAAAAACAAAATCTATTTTGCAATCGCATTGAACACTAATTGCAGCATTCCAGATTCTAATGGAATCAATGAAAAATTGCCTATGCTAAAATATATACAACTGTTTAGTTCAATACAGAACTACAGTCTAATATAAAAAAAACATCATTCCACAAATTTTAAATAAATTTATATATTATTTTGCACTAGAAGTAGTGAGCATTTGAAAAATGATCATTAACCTCGAGTGTTTTATAATACTCTGAAGAAAATCTTAAAATATGTAACGATTGTAATTCGATTTAACTATAAATGTAATAAAATATAGACACATTAATACCGATATCGATATTTCCCACGAATGCTGAACTATAAATCGATAATTTCAAAGTTCAAAATATGCTCGGTTAATCTAATTATTATTGATATATCGAAAAAATTTTAAAGTTTAGTTTTACAGCAGTTTAATATTATCGGTACCAAAAGAAAAATAAATTAGAAAGCAATTTAAATATTCTATCGATAATTTTGATGATTTAAATGATGTTTTTTCGATATTCCAAATTTCGATATAACAAACTCTATGATATTTTCGATGTGGTATTAAAGGAATATTGTCGAGGGTTAATTATATCCCTTACTTAGGCCTTGTTAGGGCCCTGAAACGCACTGTACAAACTATTGTGAGATAAGGAACAAGTATATCTACGTGATACGTAATATGCACTTGATCTTAACTGGATGTTATGTAAATGACTGGGGACTGCAGTTGCTCGTAGCTTGGTTCGTAAATCAAAAAGCCCGGGACCGTAGCTGTCACATAAATAAGACTTGTGGAAAAATTTGCGGGCTCAATTGGAAGATTGCATGGCCGCACAGCGGAATAAATTGTTGCTTAATTCTGGAGCACATGTGCCAAGTGAGGGAGAAAAATTAAACTCCCTAGTCACATATCCCTATTTTTCTCTGGGAAAATCACTCTGGGAAAGGCTACTAATACTCACTATTCGGGACTGTAGCAGCCAGTGGTAGTGGCGGGCATCACCAGATCCAGGGATATGTCGTTCATGATGGTACACTCGTAGCTGGGCTGGAATTTCTCCTGCTCCGATTGCGGACGCTTCTGGATCTTCTCCCGATCCTGCTTGTGCTTGCGATCAGCGCCCTTTAGCTTAAAAACCTGAAATAAATAAAAACTTGATATAATGGAAACTTAACAGAAAGAGGATGCCAACACGGCACAACAAAATTGAGTTATAGAGTTTCAAGCCTAAAGCTCTTTCTTGAGAACTTCTCCTCATATTTTCTGAACAATTTATGTTTATTTTTATATGTATAACTTATTAGGCTTCTTAGATGATTGGCAACTATTTGCAAGCTTTGGTAAGGTAATATTTTCTATATTTGAGTTAATATTAAAAGTTGTATTGGAAAGTAGAGAGAGTAGAAGTCTAATCTGGTGTTTTAATTAAATGACAAATATGTTTATTAGGTCATTTAAATATTTTCCTTACTTATTTTAAAACACCTGCCACATGCTCATTTACTAGATACATTCGTAAGTCAAGGCTGGCTCTTAGTCATTCAAATGAGGGTATATATGTACATATGTAGACTATATAATTTAATGAGGGTGGTTTTTAACGAAATTACTAAGGTAAATCACATACAGAAAATCAATATACTTCTATTAGAATATATAAATAACAACAGATATATGTTAAATAAAAAAACAAAGCATTTATTTGGCCTAATAAACCAATATATGTACATAGTATGAAAGAGCTTTCATAAGGAAAAGAAGAATATCAAACAGAATTTTTATTCAATATGTCAAACAATATGAGCCCTTAAGGAGTCACCCCCAATATTTCCCCCTAACTCACCTTGATCTGGCATGCAGCGGCATGGACCGCCTGCTTGGCCTGTCCGCCGCCATTGGGCGAACGATCCGGTGATGCTGGAGCTGTGGAGCCACTGGTTGTGCCACTGCCGTTGCTGCTGTTGCCACTGCCGCCGTTACTGGCGTTGTTGTTGCTGCCGCCGGCAGATCCTAGGCCGGAACCGGCACCAGAGCCGGTATTGGTGCTGTTTGTGTTTTCTATATAGGTTTCAATCTGCAGTCGGAAGGGCACTCCCTTCTCGCCGCCGTGCTTCTTTGGGGTAAATTCGGTTGAAATGCAGTTGACCTTGATGTAGACGCCGACCTCCTTCAGGGGGTCCCAGAAGATCTCGACGGTGTTCAGCGAGTTGGAGCTGAGCGGCTGCGACACGTGACACAGGCCGTACGACAGCGGTACGTCCACCTCAATGATGCGTTCGCCTGGGCGGGATTGCTGCCATTGCTGCATCTGTTCGCGCTCCATGAACTGGAGGCGGCGCTCATGGAAGCAGATCTTGATCACGCTCTGCAGGAGAGGAAGAAGTCAGAGGGAGGGATGGATGAGTGAGTGGTGGCTATGACTTCACTCGGAAAGTTTTCGCACACGCAGATTCCACATGTACACAGAGGCCTTTGCCGTGGCATCTCTCAAGACGAGCGGCTTAATTGGGTCTTATTAAAATCAATTGAGCCCCAGATACAGATACAACAGGCACCGAGATACAGATACACACACAGTTGGTCAAGAGGCAAGTCGCTCACTCGACAGTCGAATAATTCACCGCCATCACATGACTCTGCGACTCAATTGGAGGCCAGAGACTTTGGACTCGGGAACTCGGGACTCAAGACTCACCTTCAATATCTTATCCCTGTAGAGGGACAGGTCGCCGATCTTCTTCAGCTTGATCTCGTAGCTCTGGCCCTGGTTGAGGTACGTCAGGGTCTCCTCGTTGTTCTTGGTGGCAATTGAAGTGGCCGCTGCCAAGATGTACTGAAATCTGAAAGAGCAGAGGGAATACTCACTATAAGCTCAGAGAGAAAACCTAGCCACTGCCTGCTACTTACTTATGGTCTTCGGAGTGGGTAGCTCCATTGGCCGAAACCAGCTCAATCTTGGCCGGATCCAAAACGCTCAGCTGCTGCTGCTGGGGATGGACCTTGGCGCCCTTCTCGTTCACCTCATACTCGCTGCTGGCCAAGGGAGAGCCCTGTGGTGAACCACAGCCGCAGATGAGGCCCGCGTTCACATCGTGCTTGCCATTGCCATTGGCCGAATTAGAGCCAGGTGTCGAGTCCTGGCCAGGATTAGCCTGTTGCGGTGAGCTCTGGGACTCATCCAACTTGGCAATGGCCACCGACGGAGAACCAGCGGCATTGTCCAACGATATCTTGGAACTGGGCTTGATCTGATCCGTCTGCGGCTCCTGCTTCAGGGTGGTCAGCGTGGGCGAGAACGACAGGAAGTTCTCACTAAGAGAAATATAGGGAGAGGTGGAGGGTGAATTAGTGGAAATTCAATTAAGTGGCATTCGGCGCTGCTGCTTACTTGTTCAAGTACGAGTTGCTGCTGAACTCTGCATTCAGATCGAAGCCAATATCATCGCTCCAGCTGCTGCGACCTGCGAAAGCGAAATACAAATAATAAAAGCTATATATTCCAATCCATATCTGGCACGTTTGCCATTTCTTTTAGATTTTCTGTCGAACTGTTATCATCAAGTGACGACGACGCTCTCAAGAGCCATGGACGACCTCAAACTGTTTTGACGTCAAACTTGTGGGTCTTGGCCAAAAGAAAAAGTGTGTGAAGAATTTATAGCATGCGACACTTTGTAAGGCCAATTTATAATTAATTAATAAACACGTAACTATATATTTGCATTGTATCAGAATATGGGTACTCATTACCTATTTATAGGAGTCTTTAATGTAACAATGCATATTTATGATTTTAAATTGTTGCATCAAATATGAGAGCATTCCTTAGTGTTTTATTTCATTAAAGGGTATTCCTATTTCTCTTTTTGATTTATATAAAGAATTTAGATTCCGATTCTCTTTACAAAAACAATGTTACTAAAATTAGACATCAAAAAGGTTCCAACAATGGTTGGAACAGCGCTCTCTCGAGGTTTAAAAAACAAATCATGTGTGTTGGCCGACGCACATGATGATAGTTATGTTTCTGCTGTCTGCCTGTGCAGTCACTCTTTCCTTTATATCCTGAAACATCGCTGATATATATAACACTTTATAAACAGTAAGCCCAAAATGGTCATTACTTTGAATCGATAATCAAAATGCCTCCAAAAAAGTAATATGTTCTCTAGCGAAAAAAACTGTTTGTGATGCTTGGTTAATTGATTTAATCTGTTTACCGATATGTGTGTGGGTTCCAGTGGACAACACATATCTCGATCACAATTGATTCAGAGTTATCCGCAACCGAATGACGCACATCGTGTTTGCACTGCTCACTCATTCCACAGTCGCGATAGTGTCACAGCTAATTGTTTGATTAAAAGTATCTATAAATGTGGATAGGGGGGCGCATTAAATAGACTTTTAGAATAGAATAGAATGATATCTCTGCCCAAATAGCCAGGGGAAATGGCTTCAATATCATCTTATTGCCTTCGATTATATAAAACGAATGTGGGAAAAGGCCGGGACAAAGGCAGCTCATTTGTTTGGATGATCTAAGAATCTCTACGGGAAAAGTACGCCTAATGGCGGATTATTGTATGCCAAAAACGTGGGCCATTCAGTCTTATCTGCGGCGAGGCCCGCCTGGCCGACGAAGATAAGCCATCAGCGAGAGGGGCTGGCTGGCTGCGCTCTAGATTGGACTCCAAATTATATGGCCAGGTCCCGGCCTGAGCACAAGTACTGTTTGCTCCAAAGTATATCAGTGTGCCAATGGCATTGTCATGCCGCGGTCACTCGTTTCGGGGTAATTAGTCCGGGGCCCTGCGTGATTTGGGTTGGAAGCGGGGCTGCAATCTCGAGGACAGATCTTGTGGAGCTCAAAGGGTTTTCGGTTAGGGGCTTGTTCGCTCTCATTGGCCATAGGAAAAGTACCGAGAAAAGATTGATTCCCCTTTATTGGCCAGCAGAGGCATTCTATTATTAAAGCTCTATTGATTAACACGAGTGAAGGTGTTAAGTTAATTACTGTTTTATGCCGAGTATTAACCATCGCCAGGCTGTTAATTTCATTAAGACCCACGAAATTAAGAGACATCGTTCGGACGGTCTATGCATGTTAATCAATTTATGAAACTATTTAAGGACTGACTATCTTTCATAGTGCAACTCCGCCTGCGCCAAACCCTACATATTTCAGGCATCCCAAAGCCGTACCCTTTGTAAGGTTTTTGGCCTTTAATTGCCTTCTCACGCATATGTATGTCGTATAACTTCATGTCTGATAGATACAGACTAATTAGCGATCATATACCCGTGTTTATACGCCACTTAGCACCCGCGAGGGCAGCACAGGCAGAAAGACTCACGTTTGTCTTACGAACGATCGAATTAGTCGTTAGATCGGGTACATCTGTCTAGGCACACCAAACTACACACAAAGCGTAATCCATATCCATATATCCCGTGCCGTAGCTGCCGCAGTGTACAATCAAAGAGGCGCAACTCGGAAACGGGTTTCTCAATTACGACGGCTTCTAATTTTGCCAACAAACGTGGAGGGGCGGAGAACCGGAACGGGTTTCGCTCGCTCGGCCTCCTCCGGTGCCATCCCAGGAGGAAGTCCCAAGTCCCATCGCAATTTCTTTCATTCTTTTTAGCCGCTTTCATTGATTTTGGGTCACCACAACACAAATTTTATGCAAATCAGCAATTAACAAAACAGCTATCATCATAATCGCACTTTTGTAGCCATCTTTCTGGGTTTAATTCAATCTTTTATGGTCGTTAAATGAATAACTTTTGGTATTCAAACTTTTTAGCTGGAAAGTGTGACAATTTTAGACTTTTATTTTTAATTTTATTTAACTAATTGATGGCTAATCATTAAAGCATTTGCTAACCTGTTTTTGTTTAAACAGAAGCTTCTGGGTTTTAATAAAAGTCTAAGAATGAAAATGGAAACCTTAAAAACTAAAGCCTAAGATTAGAGACAGTCACAATCGTCACAATCTATATTGAATACTAAGTCTAGAAATAAGTTTTTACTTTCTATAAGGAAACTTTCTACAATTTTGATGTGTTCCAAAACCAAATCAACTGTTAGACAGTGCTATATATCCTGGTTAAATATAGATTACTATATTGATCCTTACCCGAGTTCTTCTCCCGCTTGTGCTTATCCTTTTCCTGGTGGGCCACTTTGGTGGGCAGCTCGCCGCTCTGCGATGCTGTTGGTGAGTTCTCACTTTGGCCAATGTCCAGGGAATCCCAATCCATTCGTCTTTTGCGTGAGCCGCTGTTCAGGTAAATGGTTTGCACGTCGATGATCTGCGGTCCCGGCGAGTCCTTCGATTGGGCGTCTACGACAATGGTGATTTGTTCGATTAAAGAGCTGGTCTCTTCAATGATGACGATATTGTTGTTGGTTGATGGAGGAGAGTTCGTGATTGAGATGAGGTGGACTGAGCTGAGCTGATGATTGAACTGATTGGCGCTGCCTTACCTGTCCACGATTCCTCAGAGTTTGGCGGCGAGTCAACAAAGTTGATCACTTGCTCATAATCCGACCCAATATGCTGGTGGTGGTAGCCGCTGATGAAGTGGCGGTTCTGGATCTGGAAAAGCGAAACCGAACGGAGAGGCTTTTAGTTCGAAAACTGAATTTCGACGGCGTAATCAGTTCTGGAGCCGAATCAAAAGCACCAACAAAGCGTGTCTAGCCGCCACCGAGGCTATGCCCTCTCACCATTATCTCCACAGTCCAGCTGAAATACTATATGTGGGTCCGAACCTTGCTGATAAGGTCGCCTACAATCTCAGCTTTACTCTCCCAATTCCGCCTTCTCTCCCGGAGAGAGTGTGGAGGAAAAACACCCATCGATTCATTGCATTCTGTGATGTTTATGTGCCGCTGAGGACTCTGACTTGGCTTGGTTCCATTAGGAGAGAGATAAGTTCGAACACGCTCGCAGTGTGTAAACAAATTGAAAAAGACACGGCTTGGAGAGCTGGGCAAAGAAGACCCAGAACAACAAGCGGCTATATTTATGAGAAATTCCAAAAATAAAGAAGGTAAACAAAAGTATCTACTCGTGGATACCACGAGCATTGGGCGGTGAGTGCGAGTGAGTCGGCACTGGTGACGTAACATTCGCTTGCAACTATTTATTAAGCGCTGTTCTGTTGTTTTCCCTCTATCTGTCCACCACAACTTTGTTATATGATACGCCCCGGGCTGTATAGTATAATTAGCAATTGAACTATATATTTATATTTGCCTCAAGGCAAACAAAATTAGCTGGGGAGCCTCATGAGCAGGGGATCTTGAAAAGTTTTCTTGATTCACTCACTAGTAAGTAGTGAGTCTCCTTAATGGCGAACATTCTTACTAAAAATCAATTTAGCAACGATGCAAAACAGTTGTGTAAATATTTCGCTACTGTAATTAGTCTGCATTCTTCAGAGTTACAAATCGCTGAGATCTTTCAACTAAACTTGAGAACGGTATAGTGACCTAAAACCCCTTTTGGTCTTGATGTACTTTATTTAAAGTATCCTACTGTTTGCTTAAAGACAGATTTTCAACTCGTTGTATACATATATCCCTCTCAATTCATAGTGTCGCATGTCAAGCCCTGTGAACCCTTTGTCGTTGGTGACCTTTGAACTCACCTGATTTAGATTTTCACTTACACTGTTATTAGTGTTGGTGTTGGAGTTATGATTCTGATTGTTGCTGATATTATTATTGTTATTGTTGTTCTGATATTGATTCCGATTTAAATTGTTGTTGAATTCCATTTGGTCGAATTCGTTGAAAATGTTCAAATCGAACTTTGTTGAAATGGTGCGTGATTGTTGATGTTGTAGAATTTGTTCCGCTTGTTGGTGTTGATTTTGTTGTTGATTTTGTTGAATGTGATGTTGGGGGTGGTGGCTCAAATGTTGTGGTAGTTGTTGTTGTTGTTGATGAGAATATTGTGGATCAAATATGCTTTGTAAATCCAACAGACCGGAGTTTTGTGATAGAAACGAAAGCGCCATTCGGTACGTGAATTAAAGGCGTTGTAATCGCGTTCTGTTCCCTTATTCCTTGTTAGTTTTGGAGTATTGAAGTTTAGTCGTTTTCCAACCGATGGATATATATTTGGGCGACCACAGTTAATACCGTTCCGACCGGACTTTCGCCAGCAGCAATTTTGCTCAAGTTTTTTCGATGCAACGCGAAATGCAACAAAGGTGATTGTGATTTATTGTAATAGTAATATTCGAAGTAGAAACAGTTATTGATCGACTCGGAAACTTAAATACGGCTTTTTGCTTAGGTTAACATTTTGGCTTGCTCAAAATGCTCGTATGACACACTTTACTAATCGTTCGTCGCACAGCACTTGGATATACGAGGGCTAACAATATGCACTTGACGTTGAGTTCTACTAACAACCAAATAATATCTCTAGTTTATTCATATATTTAATATAGGTAAAACATGTATAACTTGCTTTTTGTAACTTTTCTCTAGCTTGGCTCACAATTGAGTGGAATTGGAATTGTTGCGTTGTGCGTAATGTGTTCTTGGGGCCTTCGGAGGGGGATCGGGGGCCGGGCGGGGCAAATTAAAACAATACGAAAAACGAATTGTATAGTTTCTTGATACCGGTGGTCTCGCGCTGACGATGGCTTCGAAGTAGGGTATTTTCGATTTTTAACAGCATCTTGGTCCGGAGATACATATAGCTCGATTGCGACTGATATTCATTTGACATGCGCTGCAGTCGTATTTCAGATTTCTCCATTTATCGCTGAATTGACGTTACTTGGTGCAGTTCGAATGAGAGGTGGTACGGACAGGTCTCACTGGCACGTGTGGGACTTGTTCTCTATAGCAGCGGCGATCCCTCGACGCTCTATGTGTTAGCTCTGTTTGCTGGGTTTTGGACCACTGTCAGATGGCGGTGAACATTATACAGCAGTTGTTTACGCTTGAATCGGGTGTATAAGTATGTGCGTGTGCTTCACTGATAACACAGGCTGCACTCCTTGTTGGCTGATATTATTTCTTTCGCTGTTGTAATGCTTGTGACGCTTTATATTTGTTCTTTTTATTCTCAAACAGTGTTCTGAGTTCTTTTGGGGTGTTTTTCGTGTTGATTTAGTCACTGTCAGATAGGCGACATTCCAATTAACAAGTCACTTGTAGGGTTTCGCTGGGGCTCTCTTGCTTATATTTCGCTTCCGAAAATAGGATTTTCCACGTTATGCGTTATGTAACTTTTGTGTGGGCTTTATTTTTTGGGACACTGTCAGAAGGCTGACATTATTTCGCAGTTGTACACGTATGGAGACCGATTTTGATCACTGATAACTGATTATCTTCTCACGACTTGGCTGGTTTTGGGGGGAACTTGTGAACGATTTGATAGGCACAACTATTCGGGGCGCTCGACGATTTAGCTCTGACTTGCACTGACTTTCCGACGTTACTGTGAAGTTGATATATTCGCGATCGGATTTTTCGCTCTGCTCGGCGGCAAGTGTATGGGTGTTATCGCGGTTTTACGTTTTTGCGCTTTACGCCTGTGTGTATATTGGGGTGTTATATATCAGCGGCAGCGAGATAGATGCCAGTTTCTTGGATCGTCGTCGTCACTTTTATGGGGGGGCCTAATTTCTGCGGCGGCTAAACGGGTTTTTTGGGGGCTAATTATTCACAAAAAGCGCTCGGATTTCATTAGCGAGAGAATAGGAGTTTTTGTTTGCTTCGACTTGACTTGCACACTGTATATTATCTTTGAACTTTTTTGTTGTATTCTGTTGTCTCGCGATAACGATAGCGATTACGATTCGGTTGGTGAAGTGGTGATAACTTTTTTTGCTGCCAATTCAGTGGGTTATATATAGTTAGGGCTTTTGGTTCTGCCTTTCGCGTATAGTTTGACTTTTGTGTGTTATGTGTTATGTACGGCGGACTGCTCGCAGCGTGCTAGAGGAGCACTTTTAGTCCGACGAAGCCAGGCTTCGGAGAGCCCAAGGAGACGAGCATTTTGTGCGGCAGAACCTTGGTCGAGCGGCAGCCAACGCGGACACGAGGTTAAAATATCAATGAGTTGTGTGAATTTTCGCCGTTAGCGGGAAACTACGGGATACAGTTTCGGAATCAAACAAGCCCAATCAAGAGCCGACGGCGCTGGCGCTGGCTGCCTCACAGACAGACACACAGAGAGATCGACCGAGTACGACAATAACAACAAGCCACTTGCGATTACGGAGGCGGAACGGGAGCAACTACGCTCACAGATACACTTTCGGAATTAAGCCAGCCCGAAGATGCGATGCGAAGATGATGCTGCTGCTGCCGCGGCTGCCAGCGAAATTGATGCGGATGCTGCTGCTGCTGCGCTGCCGAAGCTGGTGCTCTGCCGCCTGCTATCACTCTAATTGATTGTGGCAACAACAATGAGAACACGCACACTCTCGTGGGCTCTCAATTGAAAGGGCTTTGTGTTGTTGTTGCTGCTGTTGTTCCTGCTGCTGCTGCTGCACTTGTTGCTTTGTTGCTCGCTGCCGACTTCGACGTCGCTACGTTCCGTTACTCTCGGTCCCAGCTCAGCTGTTTTGCACGTTCTTTTTGTCTTTGTCAGCGCTTCGCGGCGAATGGCAAAGCCAGGCGAGGAGAAGAATGCGACGAAACGAAGAAGATATAGTAGCGCAGACACAAAAACAAATTAATTAATTCGAGTTTGTGTGTGGAACTTTTCCTTGATTTGCGTTGATTGGGCGTTGTTGCTTTTGTTGCTCCTGCAATTGAATTCAATTCTATGCTGCTGCTGCTCGCCTTTGTGTGTATCGCTTTCTAGACCGTTTTTCGCTGCGCGCGTCGATGACGTATTAATTTTTGGCACTCAAAGAAAATAAGATGGCCAGCCAAAAAGAGTTTGGCTCGCTAATGAAGCTTTTCCGCTCGCGATAAACACAAAAAGCGTCAACGTGTTAATATTTTTGCTGTCGCTGCTGTTGCTGAAGCTGTTGTTGTTGTTGTTGTTGTAGTTGTAGTTGTAGCTCTTTCAGATTAGTTTACACGCCGATGGTCTCAAAAGTACTGGTACTAATTTGGTGTCTCACGCTAATATTAATAATAAGTATACGGCTAGTAAGCCATACTCTCTGTCGCTCTCCCACATCTCTCCGGGCGCTCTTACTATCTCTTTCCCTCTCTGGCTCTCGCGGGTCCAACTGCTCTCTTTGCTGCCCCCACAGCAGTGCAACTGTGTGCGTGCGTATGTGGAATGCAATAAAAACAAAGGCAAAAAGCAAATAGCAATTTTGCTATGGCACGCACTTTCTGGGCGACCTTTGATAGCCCCATCTCGCTCCCACTCGACTGGGGTCCATGGGAACCCACCTTTTTGGGGCCTGACTTGCACTTGTAATTAATGGAAAAAAGCAACAAAGAATGCTATTTATCAACAAGAACAGCTGTTGCCTTTAGACTCCATTGCTTAAAGAGAAGACATCACTGAAGAGAGTAAACAGAGTGCAAGAGAAGAGAGCTGCACCTGTTTGTGGGAACATGTGTGGGGGAGCGTTTTTCGGAGCAAGTCGTCGATCTACTGGTAGGGTGGACCCAATAACGGTTTTACTAATTTCGACTAATTGCTGTCCACCGATTTTCATTCACTCCAAGATGCTTGCTTTGTGCTAATCAAGTCTTAATTGATGAAAGCCATACGCGCAGTGCCGAAATTTTGGGAATTGGCATTCGGGAATCGGCATTATTACTGTTATTACCCTGTCGTGATGCTTCCTTTTACATTTCTTCAATTGACCGCAATATGGCGGGCGAATTAAATATTTCTCAATTGTTTTTAAATTGCCATCAATAACGAGGTTTGGTTCCCAAGTGAAATTAATTTATTTTGCACAATGAAAGTCAAAGACGCAATTTGTTGCATTGAAATCGCCGCGCATGGAAACGCTTTGTCGCAATTTTGTTGCACGTTTTTACCAGGTTTTTTCATTTTTTACTTCGAGCAGACATACCCATCTGTCGCTTAAGTTAGCGCTTAGGACGCTTCAATTAGCGCTGTTTATTTGCAAAAATTAGCAGCATTTTGCTTAAAAATATACTTTATGGCCATTGATCAAACCGCTGGCTGGCAATAAAAAAGGTTGAGAAAAAATGATAAGGCGTAATTTGAGCTGAATGGAGATTTATGTCCGACTAATTAGCACAAAAATTATATTTATTAGCAGCTTTACTAATTTGCAGCTTAAATTTTAAATCGGGCGCCAAATGTAAAATACGCTCTCCAAGCTTTACAGCTTGGCAGCGCCATTTCATCGGGGTTATCGATTTAGGTGTGACCAGAAATTTCAGTTAAAAATAAAAATCGATTGCTCGATACAAGCTCCAAAGGGCCAAAGTTTGTTTATCATTCTTATTCGGCATTTTTAACATTAAAATGAGCTCCATAAAGGTAAATTAGCGATCAAGAGGCATGCTCTCATGTTAAAGTTTAGATCGAATTTGCAGTCCAGATGCGCAAGGACGACGAGGCGTACGCTAGCGTCCTCCGAACGGCGCTGGATGGAGTGGGTCAGGTGGAAATCGACACCAAGGAGGGCAGAGTGATTGTCCATACCCAACGACCTTGGTCAGAGGTGCATGACAAGATAGAGGCCACCGGGCGCAAGGCGGTGTTATCGGGATTCGGCGGCCAGTCTGCCGTGGCTCTCATCAACACCACGGGCAGTGTGGTGGACCGAACGCCCATCCAGGGCGTAGTGCGCTTCACAACAATTACTGCTCGGGAGCCTGGAGTGGTGGTAGATGGCGTGGTCGATGGACTGACGCCGGGCTTGCACGGTTTCCACATCCACGAGAGCGGCGATGTGTCCTCAGGCTGTGCTTCCGTTGGCTCGCACTACAATCCCCGCCAGTCGCCGCACGGAAGTCCAACAGCAGCTGCCGCAGAACGTCATGCCGGCGACCTGGGCAACATTCGGGCCGATGAGAGCGGCAGGGCCACATTCCGATTTGTTGATCCGATCCTGGAGGTGTGGGACATCATTGGCAGGGCCATTGTGATAACTGCCAGTGCAGATGACCTGGGAAACGGTGGCAATCAACAAAGTCTCATCGATGGCAACTCAGGGGACAGGTTCGTTGTATATTCTTCTCTCTGGTAACATATTTTCACGGCTCAAGGTGTTTCTCTGCAGGATTGCCTGTGGGATAATTGCCCGTTCGGCGGGTATACTGGAAAACTTCAAGAGAATCTGTGCCTGCGATGGAGTCACCCTGTGGGATGAGCGGAACAAGCCACTAGCTGGAGGAGATCGCTCCCAGAAGCTATAATTTAGAGTTCCCTTTCTGTTTAACTGGTTATCATGTAAATAAATGTTTTTTTTTTTGTAAAAAAAACTATCAGGAAATCCCGTTTGATTTCAAATGCTTTTAAAGTTTTATTTAAAATATTTCTTTGCCGTTTGTGTTTTGCTTTTCTTGTGGTTCTTAGTTAAAATTAATTTGCTTTTAAATTATTATTATCTGTTTTGTTTGCTCTGCCAATAACTACTGGATTCGACGAGTGTGTGTGTGTTGTTGGTTAACTTGAGTTGTTTTTTGTGTGTGGTGGTCGTTAAAACCGAAGAACATACAGACACACTTGTTGTTGTACTTGATAATAATAATTATAATGATAATATTCGCAATGCCTAATGCATTTTGACGTTAATAGATATATGTGTATATATTTGATTCTTCTGTTAACACTACATGGCGCCTGTCCCATTCAGATGAGAGCGTGGGGCATGGACGCGTTCTTTATTTGTGGTTTTGTTTATGTAAATAAGTGGTAAAAAAATGTAAAGTGTATATGCGTATGTCCTAATGCTTACTGCGTTTGCCAGACGACGTATTTACATATCTGTTGGCCTTTTGTACTCTACGTGCTTTCTTCGCCTCCTCCGGCTCCTCGAGAGCTGCCTCCGATCCAGGTGCTTCTGGCTGAGCTGCAGTTGGCTTCATGGACACGAGGCTTACGATCACGCCGCTACGTTGATGGTTGCCATAAAAGAGTTTCGGCGAGTATCCCCCGGTGGCGGCGGTCTTTACAGCTCCTCCTCCTCCATTCACTGCAGCCAGCGGCTGTGGCTGAGATTGGACGGCCTCCACTGGCTTTGATGTGGACGCAATGGCATTGGACGACTGGGTCTCTGACGGAAGCTTGCGCTTCAGATTCTTGGCTGCAGTGCTAACGGCCAGCAGCTTGGCTGTGGTGGACTCGTCCGGCGAGGCGAACTCCTTCGGCTCGCCCACGCTCACGTCGCTCTCCTCGGCGTCAGCGTCCTCATTGCTGATGATGATGTGCTCCGGATCAACGCCCTGGTTAACAAGCACTTGTAAATCCTCTGGCGGCACCAGAGGCGTCACTTTCTGATTGCACGAACTGCACATCGCCGGAATAGCCGGACTCTTAGAGCGCCAGAACTGCAGCTCGGTCTTGCACTTGTTGAGCTCCTGCGCAAGTCCGAGTAGAAGGAAAATCAATGTGTACTTTTGGATTAAGTCCAACGAAATTTACATACCTGCAAGAGGGTGGAGAACTTGCGAGTCATCTCCTCGTTCTTTTTGTCATTCTCGTCCAACCGATTGGCATATTCCAGCGTCTGTTTCTGCTGCTCCGCCAGAAGATTCTGCTGCTCGGCCAGCTGCTTGCCCTGCTCGGCGGCCTTGCGCTTGCAGGTGCGAAGCTCGGTGCGCAGCACCGAAAGCTGATTGCTGTAGATCTTCATGCCCTGCTTGATCTTGCGGATGCCCTTGCGGAGCACCATGTGGTTCTGAGGCGGCGAGTTGCTGGAACTGTCCTCGAGATCTGAACTGATGGCAAGCGTGGCTGTGGGGGAAAGGACTGATGACACTGACCGTTACACCCGAAGAACAGTAGGCTTACGTCGCTTGGTGGTGGTGGGCAACGTATAGAAGTCCTTGTTGAAGTAGGCCAGGCCGGGAAGTGTCGGCTCGATGCGGTCCTTAAAGTACTCCATGGCCATGGTGGAGAGATCGAAGAGCTCATCGGTCACCCGATAAGGTCTCTGCAGCTGAGGCGTAAAATTGATATAGTTCAAAATTCCGTTTACCTCGTCCAATATCTGTGGGAAATATTCGTATTAGAGTTTGAGGGCCAATCAGTTCGAGAGCTCGACTTACGGATCCCGGAAAGAAGCAACAATGACCCCGCTCGATGTGCTTGCCCATGGACATCTGCAGCAGTGAGAGGCGCATGTAGCACGTCTCTATGATGTCGGACTGGCAGGCCAGCGGATGACTGCGTCTTGCCGACTCCCGGCGCGGCATGCTAGCCTTGATGGCCTGGAAGCGGCTAAACGTGGTATTGATCTGCCTGGAGAAGGCAGCGTTCAGCATGGCCATGCAAATGTCGTTTATGCGGTGGCACACCTGCAAACAAACATCCAAAATTCAAAAGGTTGAGGAAAGTGAAGATACAATGTTGGGCCGAGATTTTTCAGGTTCGGCTGCTGTGCCCGCACACATACATACATCCAACATCCATCCAACCATCCACGAGGCAGTGGTTCTGCCCGTTATTAAATTATATCAGATTACATTTGTCGCCGCTACCTACGACAAATAACCCCGCTGCATACATACACACACCGGTGGCTGGCCAGGGAAAAGAGAGGAGGGAGAAGCATGGTGCAGGCAAAAATGCCATCAAGACCCAAAAACACATAAAAACACCGAGGTGTAGATACCTTCCTCACGGTCTTGAACGAAAAAAAATCTCTCGAAATTATTGTTAGGCATAAATATCACGTTATACATAACTGATCATTTTTTAGAATTAGTTTTTTAAGAAAAGTTGACATAAAATTGTATTTATTCAACATTTCAGGCTTCCGAATAAAAAGGAGAGATTTAATTATTTATAAATTATTTTACCTATATTAATTAATAAATATGTGGAATTTACTCTTGATAAAGTATCATATAGGTATAGTAATTAATATTTTTATTACATTTATTCTAAGCTTTATTTTGATTAAATTTTTTAATTATGTCTATAACATTGACCTGTCCGACTTGCATTTGGGTAAGTAGAAAAATATTTCACAATTTGTATGCTACATGGAAATAGGAATTATTAAAATATTTAAATATTTTACTTTAAATGAACAAAATCTAGCCTTTGGTAAAGCGTGCCGAATATGCATGCTCCAACAACGTTTACGTACACTTTGTACGCATGTCGAATTGTCTTATTTTTTTTTTTTAATTTATAAAAAGCTCTAAGAAATAATACGGATTTTTTTCCTATAAAGACTATGTGTGTCTGTGTTGTAAAAGCTACAAAGTCTTTTTGTCTAAAAAACAAAGACAATTTTCGTTTATAACTTGTAGTCCTAAGAATCATCACTCTACGCTTTTCTTTTTGATTAGACAATAGTATGTCGAATCAACTTTAGGAAGAGCGTTTTCTTGAAGTCATATTGTCGTTGTTTTATTATCTGTTTGCAGTCATTGCAATTTAAATTCACGAATTAACATACTGGCCTCATAATGTTACCTACTGAAAGGGTTAACTGCCTTCTTTACTCCTCAAACCAAAAAATAGACCAACTATACCTATGCATAACCAGATATGGTTATGATTCACCCCCCGTAGAAATCAAGATCAGCAGGATATTGCACCGCTAAATATAAACAATCACAAGTGCATGTGCTGAGCCCTCGTGACAAAGTTTTAATTGCCTCCTGCCAAGAGAGGGACAGAACATCACCGAGGGAACGCATGGGCCGGGCCGATGATGTCGGCGCGAAAGTAATACCAAGAGACCCATGGCACAGGCAGGCCACGAGTGCAGGTAGTTGCTGTGCTCGTTGGATAACCAACTCTGCGCCCGACCCACACGCCTGCACTTGGGAAATTGCTTTTTATTGATTTAATAGCCACCAACGCTTGGTGGCTGAGAGAGAGACAGGGGGCCTTAGGGGGCACAGGTTGCACTTACCAATCTGAGATGTGAGATTTTCTTGAAGTCCAAGTAGCCGAGAATCTTCTCAATCAGCTCGTTGGGCAAGTCCAACAGCCCAAGAGGCGTGACCTGCTCTGTGACGCGGGAGGGCCCCATCCCCTCGAGCTGACCGCTCCGCTGCATCTGGATGTTGTATGAGTGGTGGCGCGTCACCACGCTGGCGGAGAATGCCAGGCTGGCCGGGGACTGGCATGGATTGCCCTGGTAACTGACCGTGCGCCGCAAGACGGAAGTACGAGCTGCCGTGGATCCCAGCTCCTGCAGGGAGAGTGGCAAGGCTGGGACAACAGCAGGTACCACTTCCTGCGACTCAGCAGTTCCCGAACCCGACCCCGATCCCGATGCTGAAGAGCCTCCATTGGCGGCACTGCCGCACATTTGGCGGGTGGAAACCATCTTCCCAGTGACGTTGGGGTTCGGGGGCTCGTTTTACTGCAGGTCTATGGCAATGGACAGAATTAATTCTCGGCAGCAGCGTCTACGAAAACCTACGAAATAAAAAAAAAGCACACAGGGCATTCGTTAGTTTTCCCAATCGTGAATATGCATATATATATCGTAAATATCGCCATGTATATGTGCGCTCTATTGAGCGTCTCTTTTCCTCTTTTTTGGTTTTGCTCAAAATTCTACTCTGCGCTACGCACTTCCATAGAAGTGGCCTCGCTTCATACCCGTTTAATTAATATTATTGTTGCTTTGGCATCGCTTATCCCGCGTTTCTTGGTGGCCCAAGGTGCCTAGCTTGGATCTGGATGCTTTCGAGTACTTGTGCTGGGCGCTGACATTCACTTTAACTCCGTTTTTTCCGAGCACAATTAAATTTTTGATGTTTCTTCGATATTTTTTTCTGAAGATGGTATATTTATATCGTGATTTCTTGTTTGCCCAAATATCGAAACTGCGATATTTTTATTTTATATTTTTCGATATTTTTGCGTAATTTAAAAAAAAAGGTTTTACACGTTTACAGAACAACGGTGTAAAATTTCCTCCGGAAATGTTGCAGGCGGTAAGTGTTTTGGGGTAGAAATCTCAATCAGGTATGTAAATGGCGTAAAATCCGAAACGGGTAACATACATGTTTTGAAAAAGGCGATAATTTTTTTCCTCTAACGATAGGATATTTTCGTTCATCTCTAATTAAATCCACCAATCTGGCAACGCCATGAAAAAGGCACAATCGATAGCAACATCGCCAACTATCGCGTGTAACAATCGGAAACATGCAGCCGCGTTAAAAAGGAGTGAAAAAATAAGTTGCAAAACACTGGATCGGTGCGGATAATAGGAATAAATAATACAAAATTAAATGGTAAAGCTGCGGCAATTAGATCGGGCCGATTGAACAAATAGTTTTTGGTGAAAGCAGCCACAGAACGAGCACTCTCTTCGCTGGCTGAACGCGTGTGTGTGTGTGTGCGTGCATGGCTGTGTGTTGACAAAAATACAACAAATCGCAGCGAAAACAGGAAGTGTATGAGCGATAAAATATAAAGTGCATTACAATAACTTATTAATAGTGGAGGCTAGGGACTTGCTTTCATATATCAAATTTATCTAAACCGCTTTCGCTGCGATTCAAAGGGGCGTGTTTCTAGTCGGTTGCCTGCGCTGCTGTCATGTTTTGATGCGCTGTGATTTGAATATTGTGGAAAATCACGTCATTTCTGCCACGCTCGTTTGTTCGTTGTCTTTCCTATTGGTGTTTTAGTCAGTGAAATCGATTCTGTGGCTGCATTTAAATATCATGCGACAATAGCGCGTTGCCATGCGTGTGCGTGTGTGTGAGTGAGTGTGTAAGCGTGTGCGATGACTGTTTGCATAAATTGTAGATTACAATTGTTAATAATTATGCCTGCTGTGCTTTTGTCTTTATCAAAGTTTCGCGCTATCGCCCAGCCAGCGAAGAAGCAGCAGCAGCAGCCGCTCCCCAACTGAGAGCGTGGAAACCCCAGAGCTGGCTACCACCTCCTCCGATTGCTCCTCTGACTGCTGCCCCTCCGCCTTCTCCTTCAGCTACAGCTAATCCCTTGTTCCTAAAATGACGGAAGAAGGGGAACAACAGGAGGCGCTTGTCAAGCGGGCCGAGGACGAGCGCGAGGAGATCTTTAGGCGCTACGAACTGGGCCTGGATCCCAGCAATGTGGTGGACTCCTGGGAGAATCCCACATTCGAGATCTATCACATAACCGACAAGTAGGTGGACTTAGTCGATTGTACTTCCCCTTAATTCTTATATATACGACACCCTGTTTCCCGCAGATATGGATTCATGCACGACTCTCGCCTGCCGACAACGCGCAACGCCCAGGAGCTGCATCGCAACAACATCGAGGCGGAACGCGACAAGAAGTGGCTGAAGATGCTCGGCCACTGGCCGCCGCCCGCGGACAAGCTGCACAAGCGTGTCTACAAGGGCATACCAGATCGCGTGCGCTGGCAAGCATGGAAGCGTCTGCTCAATGTCGAGCACTCGATCGCCAGCAATGTTGGCGTCTATGCCCGCATGCTGCAGCTGGCGAGAAAGTATTCGACGGAGGCGCGCCAGATCGATGCGGATGTAAATCGCCAGTTTCGCGACAATCTTGCCTACCGAGAGCGCTACTGCACCAAGCAGGTGTCGCTCTTTAATGTGCTCAATGCCTACAGTATCTACAACTCGGAGCTGGGCTACTGCCAGGGCATGGCGTGTGTGGCCGGCGTCCTGCTGCTCTACATGGTCGAGGAGGAGGAGGCCTTCTGGGCACTGAACACCCTGATCACGGATCCTAAGTACGGCATGCACGGTCTATTCATCGAGGGATTCCCCAAGCTGACGCGCTTTATCGCCCACCACGATCGCATCATGTCCAAGATAATGCGCAAGTTACACAAGCATTTCACCAAACACAACGTTGACGCCCTACTCTACGCCATCAAGTGGTTCTTTGTCGTCTTCGTGGAGCGCGTCCCGTTCAGTTTGAGCCTGCGCGTCTGGGATATTTTCATGTTAGATGGTGATCGCGTCATATTGTCCATGGCCATCACCATTCTTTATCTTCACAAGGACGAACTGATCCGCCTGAAGGACATGGATGCCATCATTGAGTACTTGCAGGTGAAACTGCACAAGAACTTTGGTTACAACGACGACGATGCCATTCAGGCCTTGGAGCGCGTAATGAAGAAGCTCAAGGACCTGAAGCTTGACGTGCCGCCGCCGGCCAAGTCGAATGAGTTTCCCTCCCGCAAGCTGGGCGATTTTGTCGAGGCAGATATGGAAAAGAAGATTGGGCGCAGACGCAACGATTATACAGACAACGAGAAGCAAGTCATTACAGATGTGATATCAAGGTGAGATTCTGAGTTAAAGATAACGGACAAATTATTGGGTAATTTTGACTTCGTTTTGCAGGCAAGAACAGAACGCGATTGAGGTACAATCGACGGTGTCGTACGAAACTTCAGAGTGCGCCACGGGTGAGTCATTGGCAGCACACACTTATCCTTACACTCACTATATCTACTAATACTTATGCTTGCTTCCAAACCCACAAACCCACGTCTAACCCGACTGTAACTCTATTTTAATCTGTAATCTGTGCAATATTTCTTTATTTCTATTTATTTTTGTATTGTGTGGTGCAAGTTTATCACAATTTTGTGTGTAAACATGAGCAGTTCCCCAAAACGAACTTGAATTGGTGTCGTCGTCGTTGCCTTAGTTTGTAATTTCGTTATTTCCCATGTACAAAGTCCTATTTAGTTATAGAATATGAGATATGGCATATGATTATTTGTTTACTTTGAGTAGCAATGTTTAGTCTTTTCTTTTATTTGTGCTAAGATCGTAGCCACTTTCAGCGAGTCATCGACAGTCCAAGTGCGCGTCATCATCTCGACTGGCAGAACAGGCGTTAATAATTGGATAAAATGCTAATATATTGACCTTTTGTACGTTGGAGGAGGGAGTGGGTTGAGAGCATCTCTCTCTCATCTGTAGTTGGGAGCGGCAAAAGTGCGGTTCTGGATAAAATATACCAATAGACTTTTAATGGGAACTAATTCTAACTAACTGTGTAAAGAAATAGTTTTTAAGGGCCCAAGTTAAGCAAATAACCAAGCGAAACCACAACCAGATCATATATACGCTTATTAAATATGCCCCTCGACGTACATGTCATGTGTAATCAACCGGACGCGCTCCATCTTGTAACCATTACTGTCTAACATTGTCCGCTCCGTGTACATATATATATCCGTTTTCCATCGCTTCTCTGCGTCTGCGTCTTTCCCGGCAAATCGGAGCTGCAAACCAAAAATAAACACAAAACGATATCAGATATGATCCTAATCCGCAATCGCTTCTGTTGTTCTGTAGGTGACGGATACTCAATGAAAACCTTTCAGAGTATCACTAGCTTAGCCACCTCGCCGGCGAACAGTAGCTACTCGCTGTACAGCAACGGATTTGTGGTGACCACTCCCGAGAGTGCCCAAGACCCCGCTCGCAGCCAGAGTATCCACAATCTCAGTTATCTTGCCCAGCAGCAGCAGCCAGCGCATCCAGCCGCAGCCTCCGCTCTGCCCAATGGGTACCATATGCGGCATAGCTTCAGCAGCGATAACGATAGTCGCAATCGCCTCGATCTGGATCAGGCCCTGGAGGTGCTCCAGCGCCAGCAGGTGTACATGCACTCTCCCAAGACCCCCAGCAGCCAAAGGGTTTACATCATCCAAAATGGAGGCGGCGGCACGCACATAGTAAACAAAGACGACGACGACGATGATGCGCAGAGCGTGGAGAATACGCGCCTCTAATTATAGTTGATTCTTAATCTTTCTTTATGTAGTTAATGTTTCTCTCCCTTTTGGTTTATAAAGCGCATTTGCCAATAACGTTTATCCTTTCCCCTTGAAACCTCGAACATTCGCTAGTATAATATTTTCTTAACTTAGCTTTAATTTTGTATTTTTGTCAAATCGACAGGAAATTGAAAATTGTTATTTGCAAGCATTTATCGATGTTTTTGTACCTAGATCTTGTTTTCCACCGTTCTTGTCCTCTTACTCTTACTCTCTGATATTATCTAACCGATAGAGAGATTGTATTCCAAAAAACCTGATAACTCCTAAGACTCCAACGATTCCGTACAACGATTTATAATTTATTGTAACTGCTTAACTTTCCATAAAATTTTTCCTACTTACTACCCCGTTATATTTATGAACTTTAAGCTGTGCATTTACTTTATTTTTGCTTTAAAAAAACGAAACTCAACCTTAGTTTATGTTAAAGCCAAATTAAAATTGTAGTTTGTAAACCTGGATTAGCCAATAATTTATATGATTATAAATATGTATAATTTATACTTAGCAAAAAGTAACACACAAATAAATATGATTTTGTACTGAAAACGAACTGAAACCACTTTGGCCAGCATTTTTATGATATATATTATTATTAGCAGACCCACGCGCTTTGCTGTTTACAATTTTAATTTTTATTTATTACGGGTTTTTATCATAAATAATTAAACCCGACACTTGTACTATTATGAGACTATATTTTTCTATAGACCAAGTAGAGATTAGGAATTTATTTTCAATGCTATAATATATTTTTAGGCTACATTTTTGTAGATTCGCACTGCCAGAGAGGTCTGTTTCAGGCTCTCTCCCTGGCTCTAAATTCAATTCGATTTGCACCTCACAAACAACAACAAAACAAAAACCAACACAACAACACTAACACCGCTAACCAAAATTTTTACACAATCACAACTCAAAAATAAACTAAATGCAATTTATTCCAAAACCAAAACTCTTTTCCAACGCACATTGGCAACGACAACGAACTGGGATTGGTACTGACGACCACGACGCGTTCGCTAAACAAATTGAAATCTCGTTCAAAATATCTCAAAAACATATATATGCAAACGCAATTTATTAGTTACGCTTACCGTTCCCGAGGACTCGCACTCAATCAGAAGTTCGCTTGCAGGTACCTCAGTTGCCTCGCACGGCTCGTCGGAGACCATGTCGCTAGAGGACAATAAGTGAGTAGTTAATATAATATAAATCACATTAACTAATCATATTAATTCTTTTGCAGTGTTCACTTGAAAACCGCCAACATGCTGCAAAACAACACACCGCAGCGTGAATTGCTCTTGGGCACCTGACGGCTGCAGCCTGCGTCGTCTTCTACGGCGCAGGCAGCTGCAGATATCCGCCACACAATCGCCAGCGGAGGAGGTGCAAGTGCAGGAGCTTCGAGAGTTAGCCCCACATCTTCGCCTAGAGCCACGCCCACACCGCCGCCAGTTCCGCCAAGATCGCCGCTGGCACTTGGATGACTAGCAAAGCAAAAGGCATCGGGAACGGCGGCGAACCAGAGCGGAATCACCTAGTTCCTGGTGCTATCAGCAGCCGTTTGCCTTTGCCTTGCCTTAAGTCTTCTTGCCCTGCCACCGTTGAAACTAGACCCAGAACTAGGAGCAATAGCAGGTCTCCAGTAACCCAGGAGAAAGTCCAAAATGATTTCCTATTTGTATATACATACGCCGCCGGAGAATAAACTGAATGGATTGCAGGGTGGGAGCCAGTTGCTGGGATAGATGCGCCAAATTAAATTTACAACAGTTACGAGTTAAACACAATTGATAAACAGAAAACAAGCAATCGATAATTACATACGCTAAAAATGCTAGAGGAACAATATCTATTGAAGCAAGAGCAAATCGTATCTAATACAAAACTAAAAGAAAGCGGTTAGAAATCTATTTAATTGCATTGCATATTGAATTAAACTTAAGCATATATATATTATATTTTAGAGGATAGAAATTGTTGTAAATTGTACTTGTATATATATACGTACCGAACGAAAATACAAAGCAACGTTAAAAAGTTACGTCCATGAAATGAAATGAAACACGAATAGCATGTAAAGGCGGAAGGAAGGCAACCAAAAATTACTTGAAAGCTACACATAGCTATAGAAATCGAAAGATTACGCTAGATATTTATATAAACGTGTATAGTTATGTCAACCAAAAAAATACACTGACAAATGAGTATTTATAATTGATTTCATGATTATTCTCTCACGAATCATAATGAATCATTAGCCTAAGTTTCTCAGCCACACGGAATTACGTTTATTTAAGTTTTATATTTATGTTCAATTGCGTTTCAAGAAATAAAAACTAAAAAGAAACTGTCAAAATTTAATCCCCCGCCTTGGTGTCCAGCTTGCCGCCCTTTTCGATAATTGTGCCCAGATCCTTGAGCGATACCTCGGCCGAACCCCTTTCCAGGGGCTGCGGTTGGTTGGGACCCGGCTTCCAGCCCACAAAGTAAATAATTTGAAATGTCGCCGGTATACCCTTCTCGCCTGCCTTGGCATACATCTCCTGGTAGATGGCACTGGCCGCCAGCATTGTCTCCCGACTAAGATGTGCCGGCCGATTGAACGCCGCATTGTTCTCCGCCATTCCCTTGAGATCCCACATCAGCTCAAACATGCTGGGATACCCGATGACCAGCTCGTCGGTGTCTATAGTGAGCATGGTGAAGCCGGCACGATTTAGCAGGGATCCAATGTCCCGGATCTGGGTGAAGGGTGATATGTGCGGGGAAATGCCTCCCTTACGCTCTAGCTCCGCCAGTTGGAGGGACGAGCGCAGCTCGTACAGTGTGTCTCCGCCAAACATGGAGGCTATGAAAACGCCGTCCGGCTTTAAACTGCGCTTGATTTTAGCAAAGCAGCCGGGCAAGTCATTCACCCAGTGCAGACTCAAGCTGGAGATGACCAGATCCAGTGAGTTCTCTTCAAACTGTAGTGATTTCTTGGTTATAATCGTAAAGCTGAGTTAAAATTATATTTACCCACGTCCAAATCCTCCTCATCCTTGACCAGCTTCTGCATTTTGAGACCTGGGGTGCCCTGCGCCTGCTGCAGCATGGCGGCACTAATGTCCGTCAGCGTCAAGTGCTCTACGCTTTCCGCCAGAATGTGCTTGGAGAGGTAACCACGGCTGCATCCAATATCCGCCGCCGTCTTGAACTCCCGCTTAATGTCAAATACTCGATCCGCCAGGCGGAAGCCCACCTCTTCCTTGAGGTAATCATAGAGCCCGACATCTTCGCTGTTTAAGGAAAAACTTTTTGTAGGGATTTTGTTTGTTTTGAAGGAAAAACTCACCTGAGAGCAGCTCTTTCCTTTTGCAAACGCTTCGCGTTTCGGTCGAATATATTTTGCGAGCTTTGTGCAAGCGAGGCCAGGGGACGCAGCTCATTCCTTACTTTTAACGTCGATAATTTAGTTAATCTACTTAACATTATTTTGGCGAGAGTAAAAACAATGCTGTAACAAGCCACCGGCAAGGAGAACAAATTTGTGTGATTGAATGGCGAAGTCAGAGATACACTACCTTTCATATTTCATAAGAACATGCGAAAGAAACCAGAACAAAGTGCAACAATATGACTTTGATAAAATCTTAAATAGTTTAACATTTAATATTTAAATTAAGTCATTTTAATGAACAAATTTACCTAAACTGGTTCCGTGTATTACTAACTTTTTAGAAAAGCCGAGGTAATATCCACCATTTAAGGGTATTTTTGGCACCAGCTGACCAACAGCTGTTCCGAAAGTGTTGGAAAATAGCGTATTTCTCTCGCATAAGCCAGTACTGGTTGTCAGGCGCCTATTTTAGCGCCAAAAAGTTGTCAAGATAAGCGCGAAATAACATTTAATCTCCAAATAATTGTTCCACAAAGATGAGTTTCTCGCGCAGTGCCCTGCGCTATGCGCACACCAACGGCTACACAGGATTACTGTACACGCCGCGCGGCGAGTTTATCATCACGTGCGGCACCGATGGCGACATCCGGCACTGGACCAACATCAGCGACGACGATCCGCGCTCCAGCTGCCTGGGCGAATTCGTCATGTGCCTCGCCCACACGGGCACCCGCCTGCTGGCCTCTACGGATCGCAACACGGTGCATGCGTACACCTTCCCGGACATGGATAGCGACGGCATACTCATGCGATTCACGGCACCAGCGACCTGTCTCAAGGTGCAGGGTGGTTACACGGCTGCTGGCAGCGAGGATACCACCATTAAGGTGCTGAAGGGAGACACCGCCGGCAATGAGACCGTTCTGGAGGGCCACACTGGTCCAGTGCTGGCTCTGGACATGTTTGCCGAACGAAAACTTCTGGCATCTGTGGCGGGCGATGGCAATCTCAAGGTGTGGAACTTCGAAGAAGGCAAGGAGCTGAAGAACATCTCTGGCTTGCCCAAGGTGAACAGTTTCGAGAGTGCCAGTCACTATGGCACTCCCACTTTTGAGCCCCAGAGTGGCGAACTGCTCGCCTACGCCGTGGACAACCAGATCGTGGTGCTCAACACGGCCAACTGGGAGGTGGCCTTCACACTGCGTGATGACGCAGTGTCCAGCAACTACAGCTGCTGCCAGTTTTCCCCTAACGGTGAGAGGTTGGCTGCCGGAACAACCAAGGGTGAGATTAGTATCTTCGATGTTAAGAAACGACGGTCAGTCTCGGTGGAGATGCCGCCAAACGACTGCAATTCCATCACTTGTCTGGCTTGGAACCGGTCCGGCGAGGAGGAGGTGGCCTTCTGCGATGCCACTGGTCAGTTGGGAACTGTGTTCTACACCGATGCACCGGAAGCAGGCGGAGATGAGGGGCTCGTGGAGGATCAGGCTGAAGTACTCGGCGACTATGAATTTGAGGGCGACGAGGATGTGGAAGCCCCTGTGGATGATGGCGATGGTGTGAGCCTAGAGCAACTCAAACGCAAAGTGATGAAGTTCTCGGAACCCGTGGACCAAGACGATACCTCTAACCAATCCCTGGCCAGTAGCAGCAGAACTGCTCCTGTTCCAGTTGCTCCGCAAATCAAGCTCTTTAAGCAGCAGGCTACCTTTCAGCCCAGTGCCACTCCCAGCGACCTGGAGCATCGCTACATGGCCTGGAACGACGTGGGCATTGTTACTGCTCATGTAGAACCCTCTGGAGACGGAGCCATCGACGTGGAGTTCCACGATGCCAGCATCCACCATGCCCTGCACATCAGTAACTATAATCACCACAACTTGGCCAGTCTGAGCAGTGGAGCCTTGGCTTTGGCCTCCAACGAGTCCAGCAAGCTGGTGGTTATCGCCCTGGCTGCTGCTGGAAATAAGGAGTGGTCGCTCAGTCTACCGGACTGCGAGAGCGTGGACGCACTGGTGGCCACCAGTCATTTGGTCGCTGTTGCCACAAGCTCCAGTTTTCTTCGCATCTTCAGCGTCATGGGCACGCAGCGCGAGGTGCTGACCATTCCCGGACCTGTGGTAGCTCTCGCGGGGCACGAGCACAGCCTGATGGTGGTGTACCACAGCTCTGCGCCCAGCCAGACGCAGCAGCACCTCTCCGCCATGCTGGTTAACATCAATGGCCTGAGTCTGCGCCAGGAGTATCTGCCAGTGCCGCTGACTCCCGGCCGGCAGCTTTCTTGGCTAGGCTACAGCGACACCGGATCGCCGAGCATTGCGGACAACATGGGACTGCTGCAGCTGTACCGCCGGAGCAGCAACGCCTGGTTCCCCATCTGTGACACCATGAAGCACAGCACCAGTGTGTCGCACAATTTCTTCGTTGTAGCCGTTTCCGAGCGCCGACAGATCGTGCAGGCGGTCCTGTGCCGCGGTACCTCCTATCCGATGACCAATCCGCGGCCCATGCTGCAGGAGCTGCGCATGCAGATCCCGCTGTGCGACATCGAGGTGGAGAAATCGGAGTTGGAGGATACACTGCTGCGCTCGAGTCTGATGCAGGTCGACGGTGCGGAGAAGATGCAGAAGGAGACGGCCATCAAGCTGTTCGCCTTGGCCTGTAGCAGCGAGTGCGAGACGCGAGCCAGGGAACTGATTGAATCAATAGCCTGCACGGAGCTGCTCCAGCTGGCCGTAAAGTATGCCACCAAGCGTGGTCGCATCCATCTTTCGGATCGCCTGTGCGAGTTGCTGCCGCAACTGGAGGCCGTCCAAGAGGCACGCAAGCAGCAGACGCTCCTGGGGGCCAGCGGTATTGCTGCCACAATTGTCCTGCCCATGACACCGACAGCGGGAAGCCAGAGTGGTCCTAAGCCGAAGGCAATCGAGTTGAGCTCGGCTAAGCGGGGAACCCTGAAGCGATTCACCAACTCACCAAATATGTTCAAAGCGGCATCGCGTCCCTCGACTCCAGAGATCACACAGTCTCCGCTGGATACCCAGGAAAATATATTCGGGGAATCGGAGCCCGAGATACCGCTGGGTAAAAGTGCAGAGCAGAGAACTCCCCTGAATTCAGTCAATCCGTTTGCCATGAAGCGCAAACTGGGCGACACTGGAGTGATCTTCGGTTCCGAGAAACTAAAGCTGGCCAAGAAGTAGTATAAAGCGTAGATTTCTAACCTAGGGTTAAGTTTACAAGACTAAGTTGAAGAGAAAAAAGATTTTAAATTTTGTAATATCAAAAATAAACTTTATTTCCTCCTTTAAAAAATCAGTTGTTATTTAATTTTTTTAATTGCACATTAAAGCTCGTTAAATAGCTAACTTTAAAGTGATTTTCTTACACTTCAAGCCGCAACGGCGTAAATGTGACCTCAATCATTGTTGCGAAAAATACCAGGCAGCCGTGAGGCCCATGATCGACCGATCTTGTCTTATATGCACTGGTCACACCAAATCCGAACTCCAACTTCGGGACTTTCCACGAATTTAAAGTCAAACGTTCGTTACAGTTCCATTTTATACCAAATATACCCCAGGAAAATTCTAATACAAAAATATACAAAAGCATACAGATAGAAAAAACACATTTTTAAAGGTCAAGCATTATTGAGGGGCCGCAAAGGCAAAAAACTTTAAAAACAATTATACATTTCAAATTCGCAGTGATACGTAAGTACTCCTGCTGCAGCGGAAGTTCCTTGCTCTCACCGTTCCACCGATCCACCAAGTTAGCTGGAAGCCAGAAAAGCCGTTCCAGCAATCTCCGTTACTGCGAAAAGCCCGCCGCTGCACACATCCACACCGCGCGCACACACACTCGCACGGATATATAAAAGCCGCTAACGAGCGATCGTTTATTTGTTACTGGAACGTCGCGTCGTGCACTTCGATCAGCTGCACTAGCTGTAAACTATATAGTCTATATACCCGTGCGTGTGTGTGTGTTCTGTGTGCTTTGTGAGCGCGTTAAATAACTAACTTTTAATTACGCTTAGCAGAAGCTATTTAGGAAACGTATGCACATACATTCTCTTCTAGTGAGGGATAAAAAAAATAAACGAAGGTTTCGAAAATATGACAAAGAACAAAAATCAAAAGAAGGCGGCGGCAGCAGTAGTCGCAAAAAATAACAACAACAATAACAGTCCGCCGTCTTGCATTGTGACGCCGCCGGGAACGCCGCCTTTCAGCAATGGAGTGGGACCGAAAGCAACACCCGGCACCTATCCCAATGGGATTTCTCGGAAGCCGCCAGTGCCGTGGGGTAAGCCAAACTAGTGCACATTTAGATAGTTATAGATTCCATAACAATCCCGTTTAATGCAATCGACAGAGCGCGAGTTTATTGGAACGTTTCTGCTGGAAATGGCCGATCGACAGGTGATCAGTGCTCGGTCGGAGTGGTATGTGGACAAGACCAAGATGCGGCAAATGTTCGAAGCGCATCTGGCATCGCAGTCCAAGAGCAGCGAGGTGCGGCTGAAGCTCTCCATCCAGGGAGCTTGGAATGTAAGTAAACGCACACCAAGAAAAAACGAATCGTTACAAACCCGCAAAAGTATTAAATAGATCAAACTTATTAAAACATTCTAATGAAATATTTTAAAATTACTCAAAGTGAAGACTGTTTATATTAAATAATACTTGTCTTTTATTTTTGCTTCAAATATATGAAGTGCGGATTATAGTAATTCTTTTTAAAGAAATTGTTTTAATCATATATCGGAATAATTGTGTAAATGGTTACATTTAATATTTAGATTATATTGTATACAACTTTCTGGGTTAAAAGTTATTATAGCCTACTAGAGTGTATAGCTCCTTGAAATCTGCCTCAATTTACCCTAAACGTTTACTTTACTACGGAAAAAGTTTGACAACTACTGTTGTTATAATACATTTTTTATTTTATTTGACTTTTTAACTGTTTCTCTGGTTGAAAAATCTAGGGTAAAGTCACACCCACACAGATTCGCCAACCCCACAGCGATAAGAATTTCCTTTGTTTTCAGTCTGTGGGCTCCAAACAATTCGTTTCGCATTTCGGATAGCCGGCTAGACATATAGTATATTAAACCAGCTCAGGCATATGACTCATTGGTGTTCTGTTTGAGGGTTTGTCCCGCCAGATTTCATCTCTGGCTAATCCAAATCCCTGAATGGGTTAAACCCACCATTAAACCTAGAAAGAAATCCATCCCTTTAAGTTAGGTCAAAATTTCATTAGGAGAGTATACGTATTCTATATTTTTAAATATATATATGTATGTATATATTGTATAACTAAGCGGAAGTCATTTCTTCGCAATCTACAAATATTACGAATAGGTTCCTACTGCAAACATTTGATAAGATTTTATAATGAATCCTAATTCAAGTGGGTCTGCATAGGGTTAAGGCTAAAGCATTTTATTATGGGAATCCCAAGTGCACTTTATTCTGTTAGGTTTATCTATTATTTAACAATTAACTACAGGTTATTAACAATACATATGTTTGCTTCGCAAAGTTTAAAGAATATTTTTAATTATACACAATTCTTTTTTATACAACGGTGCACTTGAGATAAAAACACAAATGGAAATATACGAGGGTACGTATGTCTGCCCATTTCTTGTGCTGTGGCAAAGCAATACCAAGACAGAAAGCTGCAGAGCTGGGCTAAGAGTTTTATTTTGAGGATAATTTCCTGGAGAAACCCAATCCTAAATACGGATTTCTTAAAGTAAACATTGAAAGAAACCTTAACAACACAACTCCTTATATTTAATGTTCGGATTGGTGTTTTCGCTTAATAATGTGAGTCCCCCTGTTGCTTCGTTAAAAGAAAACCATTGCCAGTATCAGGTTCATGTGACGTTGCTGCAGATTGTTTGACCGCCCAGATATCGCACTTGAAGCCTGGCGATAATGCGACGACGATCTATAAACCCTACTGGGCGGTCAATGTAAATAAACAAAGAAATAATGCGCATTGTGAACTTTTTGTTTTCGCCATAGATCGGATCTCTGCTTCATCGGACCAACTTTCTGATCAATACGCCTCGTGGCAATAACAATTATCGCATCAAGAACTTTGCCTTGATGGAGTTTCGCAAGGAGAAGTTCAACTTGATGGACGAGAACCACCGTCAGCGGGATGTCAATGCCCTATCAATGGCCACTGTTTCCGGAGTAGCTCCGGTGAAGGGTAATGGTGCGCCCATAACCGAAGGTAGGACCAGTCCTCCGCAATTAAGATGTTCACAACTATATAAGCAATTTTTGGTAGAGTACAAGCTCGATTCGGAGGCCCCGGCTATAATATTAAAATACCAAAAGACGCAGGTACAGACGCCGCCTAAGGACTTTGAGCTGGATTCCATGGGCTGCTATATCTGTCAGGTGAACTTTGAGACTATCGAGAAGTACGAGGAACATGTGGAATATCATGGTGATGAATCCGATTTCAGTTCACTTAAAAAGATGGAGAAGCTGTAAGTTACCATGGGAGGTTCGATCACAATTGATTATTTAATCTAATCTGCCTTCCTTGCAGCTCTTCCCCCAAACTGACGCTGTCTTATCAGACCTGCGTGGACAGCCACTACTTTGGCTTCACTCTGAAGACTAAATGCAAGAATTTGGTTATAAACAAGTTCATCATTGTGCAGTTACGGCAGTTTTACTACGTGAACAATGCACGTATGCCTTTGGAGGTGTCAGAGAGTGGCGAACTTGTCTTCTTTGTGGACTCGCACGTCTTCATGATCCTGCGGGAGATGCCCATCGTGATTGGGTTTACCTGCGACGGACTTAGGTACGTGGAGCAGCACCACTTCATGCGAACGGAGGCGCTGCCTAAGGCCAGCTTCAACATAAATCCGTACCGGCTCTCCAGCAATGAGACCTTCAAGAGCCAGGGTCTGGCTCCGGCTAATCCGCCCACTGAGGTGTTGCGTGCTCTGAAGCACGAGGATGCTCAGGTGCGACTGGCCGACTTTGACCAGCACTATCGCAACTTTTGCGAGCGGGGCAAGGACCTCACCCAGGAGAACATTAGCGGTACGCTTCGCACTTTGCTCCAAGTGGAGGACATCGAACGGTTGCAGCATTATTTGGCCCTTAAGCAGTCCAAGATGGAGCTGCACCAGTTCGGGCGGGAGCTTTCGGTGAAGCTGCAGCAGAGCGCGAACAGTTTGGGCGTGGAGGATATTGTTTCGCCAGGCGACGATGTGCTGATCATTAACGAGCGTGGCAGTCCCGAGGCGGGTGTGCGGCAGCTGCTGGAGAGCAACAACCAGGTGCTGGAGCTGGCCCTCAAGGACTTCGACTCGATCGTGCAGTGGGGCCGGAAGGTGGACGAACAGTTTGGTTCGTTGGACAAACCGCCTCGCGTCTACTTTGCGCGCATCCTGGGCGTCTCGACGCAACGTGTAAACATCACGTGTGAACGCCAGCTGGCGGACAACACGACTTACACGCTGATCTTTCGACCTCTGAGGGCAGTGATGCGTTACCAGTATCGGGCGCTCCAGCAGTTGGCATTGACTCGCGCCGAGGATGTGCAGAGGATTCTCTTTCCCAGCGACATTCCGCGCGAATCGGTGCCACTGGGCGCCTTGAAGCTCAACAACTCAAAGATTGCGAGCAATCCGGAGCAGTTGGACGCTGTAAAGCAGATAGCTCTCTGCAAAAAGCTCCCCGCTCCGTACATCGTATTCGGACCGCCGGGAACTGGAAAGACTGCAACCATATGCGAGGCCATCTACCAGCTGTACGTGAACCGTCCGGAGACGAACATCCTGGTGCTGGCTGGTTCGAATACGGCCTGCGACGAGGTTGCTCTGCGTCTGCTCCAGGCGATTGCCAAGGCTCCGGAGAGTCAACCGCGTCCCTTGGCCCGCATCTTTGCCGCCAGCTGCGATCGACGCATCGACAACATTGACGACCTACTGCTGGAGTACTCCAATATGTACGCCGTGCACTTCTATCCGGCCGTACAGGCCTTGCATCGGTATCGCATAGTGGTCTGCACTCTCAGCTTGGCTGGAAAGTTGTCAACGGGTGGATTCGCTCGGGGCGAAATCTTTTCGCATGTGTTTCTGGACGAGGCAGCCGCCTCGACAGAGGCAGAGGCACTGATGGGCATCACTTGCACCATGTCGCCTTCGTCGAATCTGATCTTATCCGGGGATCACAAGCAGCTGGGACCAGTGCTTCAGTCGCAGCGGGCCAGTGAGTGGGGTCTGGATGTGTCCCTTTTTGAGCGGCTCTTGGAGAGAAAGTGCTACAAAGTGGATGAGGACGGGAGCTACAACAAGGCCATCCAAACGCGCCTTATTCGCAACTTCCGCTCCCATCCGGAGATCGTTTCACTGTATAGCGAGCTCTACTACGATGGGAAGCTAAAGGCCCAGGCTCCAATGGGTAACTAGAAGTTAGCAGACCATTACCGAACTCTGAGTAATGACACTTATTTCGTTTACAGATGCCGTTTGCCGCTTCAAGACTTGGTTTCACACTCCCAATGCTGATTTTCCGATCATGTTCCATTCGGTATTCGGCACTGTGATTAACACCAAGAGCTCTGTGAGGTAGTACCCATAATTCCTTACTATACTATGAAATTCCAGTATAATTTTATATTTAACAGTCTGTGCAACAACAAGGAAATTGATGCCGTCATGGACTATGTCAAGGACCTCATGTACTTTGGCTTAGACGGAGAGAAGGTTTCTCAATCTGATATCGGAGTCATATCGCCCTATAAGAGCCAGTATCAACGGATTCAGGAGCAGTTGAACATGCGCAACTGGTCCCAGATTGATTGCGGGTCTGTGGAGATGTTCCAGGGCAAGGAGAAGCAGGTGATCATAGTGTCCTTTGTGCGTTCCTTTACGCCCAAGCTGGGTTTCCTAAGCAACCAACGGGTAAGTGTTTTTGGAATAATTAATATGACTTTTCTAAATGTTTTGCTTTCAATTATTATTATTATAGTTTTTATTATAGTCCTTCATTTTAAGGATTAAAATTTTGTTTGATGAGGTGTTTTAATTGCATTTTTTTCTGTCTCCGAAGCGCCTGAACGTCCTGCTCTCGCGTCCGATGTCCCTGCTTATTCTGATCGGTAATCCGCGAACACTCAGCCAGAATAACGACTTCCGGCGAATCATTGAAATGTGCCGTGATCGCAAGACGCTGGTGGGAATGCCATACTTTCACGAGGAAGTTAACTTCCAGAATAAGCAGATTGCCACACCCGGAGGCGCACGTACCGCAGCTACTGGTGCTGCTGGTGCTGCTGGTGCTGCAACACCGTCTGGCCTGGGGCAGACCCTAAAGCGAAGTAATAACCCCAAATCCCAAAACCAATATCTCCAGAGAAACATAAATCGTGCACAAGGATAATGAATACAAAACAATGTCGATCACTCCTCAGCCTCATTTGCAAAATAAATCGGCAATCTTTGTACTTTCGACGATTTCTTGTTTCTCTGGTGCCGCTCCTCCGCCAATGCTAATTTTATTCTTTTACTTACCATTTAGCTGTTTCAAATGCGAAGAACCCGGCTCAGGCGGTTAGGCTGTTCTACAACAAGGAGCAGTTGCTCAAACTCGGAACCGATTCAAAGGCTGTCCATAAGACTGAGCTGGACAAGATCTTTGACGAGTTGCCGCAGGTTCCAGGAAAGGGACCACGCTACGTGAACCACAGCTGCGATGCAACGCGTGCGGTTACGGCCCAACTGAAGGATTTAAAATTGGAAAAACTGGGCCAGGGAAAGGGTTCAACTTCAACGGCTTCATCAAAGAATCCAAAGCCCTTGAATCTGCCGGTCAATACGCCCTTTAGGCTACCCTCAGATGAAAACACTCCGAACAATATACAGCCAATACCGTCTCCTAGAGGCGAGCAAAAAAAAACGGCCTCTAAGCCTATGTCTACACGGGCAATGCCGTCAATTAGAAGCCAGCAAAAACCGTCGGAGTACAAGGCCTCTAGGCCCGTGTCTATCCCAGCAACATCGCCATGCAGGGGCGAGCAACGCTACATCAATGGAGTGCCCTGTGGCATTGAAGTGCCGTACCAGCCCAGTGCTCCGCAAATGTCGCCGCCAAAGACCACTTACAGTTACATTCCGAACGAAAATCATCGATTCGAGAATATGCGTCCCATGTCCGATGAATACCGGCGCCCTCCGCCCTTCTACGAGCCCCACAGCGGCTGGACCCAGGTCGATTGGCCGCCAAAGCCGCCGCCAACGGAGAAGAAGTCGAAGTGTGTCATTTCATAAGAGTGTAGCTTCTTGGGAGAGTAGCTATCTCCAATCTATGAGGATTATGCTGTTGCTTGGCCTTACAAGCGATAGTGCGGTCCTCTTTTTGACTTTGCTATTGGCTATTGTGCGATCTGCGATCATCCATGCGCCAATTAGCATAACAACTTACCAAATAGATTCGCACTTAATGTGCGCCCACACGAGAAGACCAGAGACAGCCGGCAGGAGTAGTCCTCTGTCCTGTTCTGTTCTTCCCGCTTTGGCGCCATCAATTGCGAATGTTTTTGAATCGAGCATAGACATGGAGCCCTCAAAGTGAACACTTTTCGGTTGCAACAGCCCGGAGCGTTTTCGATTTATTATACGGACGATGGCCGTCCATCATGGGTGGTCCATGTCTGTAATATAAACCGCAGACATTGTGCGATTAGTTTTTGACTTTGGGTGTTTATTAGCCGTATAATTATTCCCATGGGTGAGAGGATATTTAGATTAAACTAAGTTCCTTTCCCTGCCATTTAATATAGATTCCGCACCATTGAAGTTCAGTAACTGTTCCATATCTATGTACGACCATGACTTTAATATATATAAGTCGAAAAAAAGACGTCTCTGAATTGACAACATCTATGTTTATCCCTTTGTGTATTTAGTATGTGAAAACAGACAATATGATTTCAATAAATATTCCACATTATCATCTGTATGTACCTGTGATTTTCACAGAGCTTAAGAGCTTGGGCTCAACATTTTTGATCATTTGACTTCTTTACAGAGAATGTCAATAAATTTTATTCAAAGAGAGTAACTGCAAAACTTTCTCCGAGTTCAGCTAAAAGGACTCTTGGCGTGTACCTAGCCTGCAACAAAGAGGGGTAGAGAAAAATGCAGCATTAAGTTCAAGTAAGCGGCTTCAAGACAGAGCTAAGCGAGCTCAGATTATTTTATGAGTAAGTCTACGATGATTATATAAATATAACTATTTGTAAAAAATAAAAGCTAATTAAATAATTTTTGTTATATTCTTTCAGAGTTGTAACGCAAGTGTAACCACCAACCATCTGGATAAGCCTCGCTATGGTGATATATAGTACATAATCTTGGCATGTAGTCGGGTTTCGAATTAATTATGTGAAATGTAGTCGAACTAGTCAAGGATAACATAAATATCTTAAGGATTTATTCGAGTCAAACCCAGAGATCCCGTCATCGCCACAACTTAGCTATTCTAGGAATCTGTCTTCCTAAGAATACTAAAACCGAACGTCTATAATTATTTTATAATGTATATATATTTTAATATTTGTAATACATATGAAGGCGATAAGCTCCTCACATCGGTGGCCAATATATGGGGTGCTTTAAGAGGTGCTGGTATCAGTATGTCCGTATCTGCCTGTATACAAAGATGCGCTGTGCAATCATTCAATTTTTTGTGGCTTTCATGGGACTGCTCAATCTCCAGAACACTATGGCTCAGCTTCTGGAGCCACAATGCGGCCTCACAGGCATCGCTGATAAAATAATGGGCGGCGCTAATGCCATACACGGAGCGAATCCTTGGATGGCCTACCTCTATAAAGGAGAAAATGTTTACCAATGCGGTGGATCTCTCATCCACAAAAGTAAGAAATAAGTCTTTTTCGATTGTGATTTTTGTTATCTTTTATGTGTGGTTTTGTATCCATCCTTACTCAACAGGATTTGTCTTGACCGCTGCTCACTGCATCGTCAACGGGGAAACTCTGTAAGTACACTTCGCACCTGACATTTACTCTATTTATGTGAATAACTCCTATCTCCGTAGCACTGTGCGTCTTGGGGAGTACTATTCAGCATCCAGGGCCAGCAGCTCTAAAGTCTACAACGTGACCATGGCCATTAGGAACCGTCTCTTCACGTATGATGCGTATGAGCATGACATCGGTATGCTGAAACTCGATCCTGAGGTGCAGTTTAATGGTGACTTAGTCTCTTCTAAGACCCTTTTGTACCACTAATGTGTTTCTTCGCCAACAGCTAATATCAGGCCCATTTGCATCTTCACCGATGCTTCGCAGGCACCGTCCGTGTCTTCCTACACGGTCACGGGATGGGGCAGCATGATAAGACAGCGGATAGCCGAGAAACTACAAACGCTTGAGTTGAGAGAAGAAGCCCCCGAGAAGTGCTACGAGCACTTGGGTGTGCACCTTATACCGGGCCAGATCTGTGCCGGCCATCCCACAGGCGACACCTGTTTGGGTGACTCTGGCAGTCCGCTGGGGCATCAAGTGAACATAAGTGGCCACATGCGGTATACCCAGATCGGCCTCGTGAGCTATGGGCGACTGATGTGCATTAGTCCCGGGGTCTACACCAGAGTAACCTTCTATGCGGACTGGATTGTCAAAGCTGTGGAATACGGGCTTCGTTACTAAAAGAAAGAAATATTTTTTTTTATTTTCACCATTTCATATATGAAATGTATTTTAAGATTATCCTAAGCTACAAAAAAAGACTGCACGTCATAACACCAATGATTGGCATTCCTATTATGTTTCATTTATGTTTATTTTTCTCACTTTAGTTATTGTAGACATAGTTATTTGTAATTTTTATTATACAATTAAGACCGAAAATACTGAAATACGAAATCCTAGAGTTTTTAACAGTAGATTAAGGGCAGCTTCGGGTTTCCCACAAATCTTATCTATAAACTTTGGCCTAACTATAATTAATATTTTAGTTTAATGATTCAAAATTATTTGGTTTTTTTTTTTAACGTTTATAAATGTGGAAATTTATTCTTTTGATTAGCGCACTGCTACCGAATTGACAGCTTAATCTAATCGGTTATAATAGAAAAAAGTACAAAAATTAGTCTAAGTGTAACTTAGGGCTAGAATAATTTCATATAGTTTTTTTTTTTTTGAAAGTAATAATGAAGGTGGTAGATATGCTATGTGAAAATCCGGTCTGGTAGGTCTTGAGGGTGGTGTCGCTTCAGTCTTCTTTTGACTCGGTTTCTTGCATCAGCACTGTTTATAGCAGCCGTACCAAGCCTTTTGGCTAGACTATTGGGATGCTCATTTAGCCTTTCCATATATTTCCGAGCCAGTTCTTGCAGTTTATCTCCAATTTTTGGTACATTTAGATCGCGTTCGATGTCTCTAGTCCTCATATAGCACGGAGCTCCACAGATCTTTCGGAGCGTTTTGTATGTTTTTATTTTGTTTTTTGTTTCCTAATTTAAGTAATAGTCCTATTTGTCTATAAAGCGATCCCAGTATGCGGGGTTCACAAATTCAAAGGATCATATATGTTTTGTCATTGCTTCCAACCAGTTTGAAATCAAACAATTCGAAAATATTTTGAAAATTAAAGTAGATCCCTAGTAAAAAATAATCCCCCTACCTTCCAGACCCATAAGATTTTGGTACGATACAGTAGCACTTCTTAGCCAGGCCAGAAAATGAATTCCTCCGACAAAACCGGCGGCTGGAGTGCTGCAACGCTTGAAACTCATCGAGGTCGTGGCAACACCACCTCCGGGGTGACAGTCCGGGCCAAGTTGGTGACGGAACCTCTATCGACGCAGACGGCGGGAACACGCAAGGCAGTTCACGGCGGAGCGGGCGATGGAGGCGGCACCGGTGCGGCTCCGAAGCAGACAGGTCGTCGCCAGGTCAAGAACACTCCTCCCCCCGCGCGGCTGGTTCAATCCACCATAGCCTCGTCCCTGAGGGCCAGGCAGACAGCCAAGCAGCAGAGCGAGCAAACTGCCAAGGGAAAGGCTCAAGCCTCGACTTCCCAATCGAAGGGCACCGAGGGTGAGATCAAGAAACCAATTACCAAGCAGCGAGTGATGTCCCAGGCGGCCAAGCAGGCGGCTCGGGCGCGTCTCTGGCCAACCAGACAACCAGCCGGTGGCACGGTCTCCAATCAGCGCAAGGAGGTGCCATCGACAGGTGTTTCGGAACCCAGGGCTCCAGAGGAATTCGTGATGCTGCTGACGGAGGAGGAGGACAGGGCCAAGGAGAAAAAACTGTTGGAGACGGGCATCCAGACCAACGAGGCAGAGATCCTTGACCATCGCCTGCTGCTCGGCTACGTCAACATGGTGAGCCCATCTGTGCAGCTGGTCCAGCAGATCGATCGGGAGCGGCGCGAACTGAAGGCTCGGAATGATCGCATGTCGGCGCGTCGGTTCGCTACCCACGAGCATGACGAGGAACTGCATCTGGACGAGCTAAGGGAGTTCTCCGAAAGGAATGCCGTCACCAAACGGGTACCAAAGAAGTTGCCGCCGATCTCGTACGCCACCTACGACAACCAGTACCAAAACGTCTTCAAGTCCATGGACGAGTTTTTCAGCCGCGAGGTACCCAAATCGGAGCCGGTGGCCAGTATCCAGGAGCGCATTAAACGCAAGGAGCAGGAGCTACTGAGTCTGTTCGATCGTGTTGAGGGGAACGAGTAAGCCCAAGCTCGTTTCGAGACTTTACTTCAAATTATTTGTGTACGGCATTGTGTATTATTTAACGTTAAATTTTAGAATCTAAAAAGTGTAGTGTAATTATCTTTGGAGAATAAAGTATCTTAAATCAAACATGTTTTAAGTTTAAATTTGTAATTTTTATATCAGAAGCTTGTAACGCAGTAAATAAGTCACTTATGAACCTATAAATCACTGATCATCATCAAAAGCCGAAACGATCTAACCATGACCACTAGAAAATTACATTTTACGCAATTTTTTCAACATTTTATAATCATTAAAATAAAAATCTGTTAAGCTTTTTAAAAATTACTTTCAGAATTTAAATAAATGCATTTTTAGCCTATTTATAATCGATTTCAAATTCGGTATACAATTTTCGGCTCCCTAAAGCTTCCATTCTTTGTTGGTTTTATTTAACTTAAATCAAATTTCAACTTAAGCCCCTAAAAATCTTGGGCAATCTGAGATACGATTCCTTCTCCATCACTATCTCTATCAAAAAAGTAAAGTCTGGTTTGGGACCCACCCATGTGTGTACATATGTACTATACATACCTTGCACTTAGCCCAACCCAATGCAACACCAGACGCAGCTTGTGCTTGTCCAGCAGGTAGTACTTCGCACTAAAAACAATAAAACAACAAGTATCATCAAGACGTTATTTAAATTGCGCTGAGCTAAGCTAAGCAGCGGCGGCCGCCACTTTCTCTGCGGCCCGAAAGCGGGGTCAAGCTTTCTCAACGGAACGAGCGCTCTCTGGTTCGCAGTCAACTCTGGCAACTGGTCGCGCGTACAATGGAAAAGTCTGCTCTAAAATTTCCTCACGAAGTTCGCGATGTCGAGAAGTCCACCAATGCCGAATTGATGGAGTACTTCCATGGTTTGTCATAGCATTCGTAATATTCCGTTTCACAGCTTATCCTCGTTCTTTCTCCTCCAAAACTCGCAGGTGAGCGAACTGGCTTCGTGCAGGTCGGCTCCGAGGGATACTTCTTCCCCCACAAGTACAAGGAAGAGGCTGAGAGGTACTACAACTTCGAGGCACGGCCTGATGATGTGTGGATAGCCACGGTGCCCAGATCGGGCACTACATGGACGCAGGAGCTCATTTGGCTACTGGCCAATGGTCTAGACTTTGAGCAGGCCCAGCGTCGGCCGCTCACTGAGCGTTTTCCATTTTTCGAGTAAGTTCACATCGTCAAGATCCAATGTGAGGTAATAACATCTCCTTTCTCGTAGGTTTCCCGTGTTCATGCATCCCAAAGTGAAGGAGGAATTGCTGGAGAAGAACAGAGAGTCCGCTAGTGCCATGGAGTTCATTGAGAAGATCTCTCAGCCGGGCTACGAGGCCCTGAACGAGGTGCCGCGCACCCAACGAAGGTTTATAAAAACGCACTTTCCCTTTTCCCTGATGCCGCCCAGTGTCATGGAGCAGAAGTGTAAGGTCATTTATGTGGTGCGCGATCCGAAGGATGTGGCAGTATCCTACTACCATTTGAACAGGCTCTTCCGCACCCAGGGCTATGTGGGAGATTTCGAGCGGTACTGGCGCTACTTTCAACAAGGACTAAGTCTGTTGTCTTTGCGTTATTTCTGTCTCTATAAACTCTCGAAAAGCGAATCCTTTCAGATCCCTGGCTGCCTTACTACAGTCATGTAAAGGAAGCTCGTGCGCACGCCCATCTGGATAATGTGCTCTTCCTCCGCTACGAGGATATGCTGGTGGATCTACCGGGCACTATTCATAGCATTGCCAGCTTTCTGGAGTGCCCGCCCAAGGCTGAGGATCTAGACAGGCTACTCGATCATCTGAGCATCCAGAATTTCCGGAATAACAAGTCAGTAAACATGCACGAAATGGCCTCCGTGGGCATTCTCAACGAGGGAGAGGCGGGTTTTGTGCGAAAGGGCTCCAAAACAGAATGCCAGCCGCAAAAGGAGTTCGTCGATAATCCCAGTCTTCTCGTTAATGCCAACGAATGGATCGAACAGAATGTAAAGTGCTTGAAAACTATATAAAGTTCTGACTTTGATGGCTACGTTTTACTGTGTTTTTGGTTTAAATTGAAAACTGAACTAGGAACTATGACTAACTAACGTATTTGCACATTGAAACTATCCACGCTGGCGCTGGCGATCAGTTTGTGTACCTCATTAACCTCCGCTTGGGTGAGGGTGCGCTCCATGTGGCGGTAAACGATGCGGAAGCACACACTCCACCTGCCCGTCTTCGGGTGCTTGAACCTGTCCACCAGGCTGATCTGCAAATGCACGTAAATATTAACAACTGTGGGAAGAGGAGACCCACCATGATGACGCACCTGCTCCACCATATCACCGGCCACCGAACGGACCAGATCGTAAAAGTCGTTGGGCGAGAAGCCGGCGTCAACCTGCACATCCTCGGGCAGCCAGAAGGACAGGTCGTTCGTGCACTGCGGATAGTGCGAGATGGGTTTGTACTTGGGCAGATTGAGCAGATCCTTCTCGCTGAACTGCGATAGGAAACCGCTGTCGTTCGACCAGAAGAGTCTGATGTCCGGTATGTCGAACAGCACCATTGCCAGACGCTCCAGGCCGACGCCAAAGGCGTAGCCCATTGACTGATGGACGCCAGCACGCTGCAGGATCTCGTGTCGCATAATACCACAGCCCAGGACCTCCAGCCAGTTGTCCTTGAAGTAGATCTCCAGCTCCCACGAGGGTTGCGTAAAGGGAAAGTAGGTGTCCACCCAGCGGTACTTGATGCGCGGCCCAAACAGATCCTTAGTCAAGCCCACAAGAACATGCTTCATCTCGTGCTCCATCAGCTTGACGGCCTCCAGTGTGTGGCAGGGCTGCTTGGTCTGGTCCATGAACTTCGACGAGGGCAGTATGCGCTTCGGGTCGGCCAGCTGTCCGGACCACGTCTCCTCGAACAGCTCTAGGCCGGGGTTGCGTTCGAACAGCTTGTCCTTGGTGACCAGCCGCACGGCATCTGCCTGATGGAAGACCGGGTAGTGGGTGCTGTCGATCTCGTCGCGCCTGTACACCTCCCCGACCACCAGGAAGTTATCCAGCCCACCGGAGATCAACTCTACCTGGTGGGCCGTGGTGTGGGCGCGCAGCAAGTGCTGCTGATTGATATAGTAGCAGTCCGACTTCTGGCGACTCACATGGTCACCGGGTATCAGCAGATTGTCAAAGTTCTGCTGCACGGTGACAACCGGGTTCAGTTTGTCGTACACAGAAAACAGAGGATTCCCGCGTTGATTGCGATAGGCGGAGTAAAAGTAATTAACAATCCGCTGGCGGATGATGGACAGCGGGTGGTCCGTCTGCAGGTGCTTGTTGGCCCCCAGGTAGGACAGGATTTTAGGCGTTACATTCGTCCAGCTGTCGGTGGCGTACGTGCTCCCGTTGACCTCCAGCTGGGGCTGGGCTGTGGGTGGCGACGACTTTTCAGCCGCCACGCTGCTGGCCAGGCTTCGGCTGGCGCTCCCTGGACGCGGGCAGAGCCGTATTCCCTGCACACGAAGTGTCAATAGCATCTTTGGAGGGATTCTTTATTAATTTGCTGCAAAACTTTATTTTTGCATTTTCGGAAACTTATTGCCCAATAGCTTATAAATATATCGAAATATAAATATATCGATATTGCGATATTTTTATTTTAATCTTTCGATATTTGTTGCTAATCAGCAAGGGGAAAACAATAGGCGGAGAAACATCGAAGCAAATATCGATGTAATCGAGGTTTTGTAAACCTCGATCATCGATTCAATTCGCAGTGTGACCAAGTTTGGTGATTACACCCGTTTTGGTTGCTATAAACAGCTGATTTTTGCTATAAACGTACGCGAATAGATGAATTCATTTGTATATTGTATCGGGCCAAATTGTTGATATTTAAAAACGCCCGCTTGAGTCAAAAATGTTTACTTGGTCCCACCGTTAAGGGCAAATAATTGTGCCATAAATTTTATAGTAACTCTGACTAATTACGTAAATCTGGCAACGTCAAAGAGACTAGCCCTTTAACAGTGTGGCCAGAGTATTGAAAAATCAGATTTTTCTAAAGAATTCCGGTGAGAGGGTTTTTACCGCGATATTTAAATATATGCAAAACAGTTTACTTAAATTTCTTCGCGCACGTTAAGTCGTAGTTAATTAAAGATATATATATACAAATTTTATATACTTTTATTTATTTTTCTACAAACATCAACACAGCAAGAGTTCGCTTAGATTGTATGTGATGGCAGAACGAATGAATGTAATGGGAGACAGGTGAGGGAATACAAAATCAAAGATTAAAATAAGAAGTTTCGCTAAGGAAACGTTTAGAAGTTAATTAAAGTTCATTTGAGATGCTTGCGTTGGGAATTTCTTGATTTTCTCTCCGTTTTTTATAATATGAGGGGACTGTGGCTAGTAAATAAATCAGTTCTGGACCTTAGACCAGGGGATAACTGGCGGCGGTGGCGATGCCGCACTGGTTCTTCTTGTTACGCGCCATCTTGATGAAGCCCTTGTCGCCCCAGGTGGTGCCCCACGAGTTCTTCACCAACCAGTAATCCGCGCCGGACTCATCGGTGCCAAAGCCAACCGCGAGCACACCGTGATCCAGGTTCTCATCATCGCAGGCAGGCTCGTCGTAGACGCCCTCCGAGTAGAACTGGAAGGACTCGTGGGAGGCATCAATGGCCACGGACACGGGACCAATGGTGGAGAGTGCTTCGGCCAGCTTCTTCTCATTCTTCTGGGGGATATCGACAAATCCGCGATCGGTGGCTCCAATCGTCGCCTTGTTGAAGTGGCACGAGTCATCGATGGCCTCATAGGGATAGGACTTCTCGGTGTCAATGCCTCCATTGTCCTTGATGTAGCGGAAGGCGTTGTCCATGAGACCACCGTTGCATCCATTGTTGCCATATTTGGTGGAGCAGTCGACCAGGTTCTGTTCGGAAAGCGAGACCAAAACGCCGGTCTTGCGGTAATGCTGACCCTCCAGAGCTCCGGTGCTGGAGAAGGACCAGCAGCTGCCGCAGTGACCCTGATCCTTAACCTCGGTCACAGCGCCCTTGGTGCGCCAGTCCACAGACTTGGGCAGGGTGACATGAGCCGGCGAAATGAAGGTGACGCCTGAGAAGCTATCATCAGCGGCGCTACAAAGGGAAAATAAAATACCAATTTAGTCCAGAGTTTAGCTATGGAAAAGATGTTCCATTCTTACCGCAGCTCCTTGTGCAGGGTGTAGTTGAATCCGTTCATCACCTGGCGGAACTCATGGTGCAGCATATCGGCGTACTTGTTCACAGCCAGCTTGAAGCTCACCTTGCCAGACGCCCAATTCTGGTTGTGTTTGGCAATCTTGTGCTTGTTCTCGTTAAAGATCTTGAAACGGAAACGCTCCTCAGTATCATCGTTGTAGTTCTTGCGGTGCTCCAGCTGCAGTTATGTATAGGGAAAAGAGAGTCTCGTTTAGATAGTGTCGCTCTTATCACCGTGTTAGCTCTTATCAATTATCAGCCGCGATTAGATACAAAGTTCAGGCAAGGTAACAATATTTTAATGCAATTCCCTCGGCCACTTCACCGATTTGGAAATTACTTTGCCAAGGCAACGAATAAAAGTTTACGTAAACCAGATTTACGATCTGACCAAGAGTTCTCAATCTCGAGATAACCTTATCACGGAGACGTCAACCTGGCACGAGCTCCCCTGCTCTGAGTTTCGGAACAGTAGCCGCTTCCATAAACCCAGCATGACCATAAAATAGTGCTCAACGACAACAGGAACGAAGACCTTGGCAATGGTGTTAATGTTCCAGGTAATAAACAAAAAGAACAACAACTCCACGGCAGGTAGAACGGCACGAAATGCGCCCTGATCTCGTCTCGCTGCATTGGTCCCGGACTCCTCCCTGTCCCGCCGCTGGTTCAGTTCAGGGTTGCTTGTCCGTGCCGACCCTTATATTTGAACAGCACGGAAATAGCTACGAAAACTAAACAAATGATAGCTATAAAGAGAACTGCTCCCAAAGTCTAAAAACGTGCAGTCGACAGGGGTGATATCTATTTATTTTGGGTAAATAACAACAGTTTCTAGATCTGTGGGTTGGATTTTGTTTCCGAGTCAATAGATAAACCTTAGATTTCAATACTGGACGAAGGCTTTTTTCGAAAATGATTCATGACCGACCTAGTCAATCTTAAATGGTTTATTTACGAGTTGAGTATACATTTCTAAGAAAATTGATTGTTTTTATTCGATTTTATAAAAAATATAAGATCTATTGTCATTAGAGACTGATAAAAACAAACCTTAACGCTAACATATATCATTAAGTTCGAATAACAAAGATTTATAGTCATAATTTAGATAAAGACTATACTAAATGGAAGTTTATATGACAGGCAGTTAAACAACTAACCATTTTGTTGGAAACTCTTCAAGTAAGGCCTTTTTGCTTACGTATTTGATTTAATGAGTTAAATATAACTTTTACTTAGTCACTTTTCTTTGAAATACCTCTCTACTCATCAACACAACTATATTTTATAACAATTAAGATATTATTCACTGTCTACAATTTAAACCTAATCATTTCAGTGGGTTCTCAGAGAATATTAGAGGGTAATCATGGCTCGTCACTAGAATGAATAACTGACTGACGCTGTCATGTGTGAGAAAACATGCATATGTAATTATTTTGGACATCAAAGCCGAACGAACAACAGAGCTCTCGAATCCGACGGGGCAACCAATTGTCGCCCCAAATAGGCCGGATGGGAACCCGGAGCAGTCCACGGCTGACTCGTATAATTGACATAATTGATTCGAATTTAAGACGACATGCATATCCACGCCCGTTCACCCACTTGGGGGAATGGAAGCCTTTTGAAGGCCTGCAGCAAAAGCAACGACCTATTGATTTTCTTTGAACGAACCAATCACTTAACACACATACACATAATCCAGTTTGATTTTTCGACAAGGTATGATAAAATTCACACATTTTTTATTATTGTATATGTATATAGTCTTTGTAGCAAAATTAACAACTTAAGAACCGTAATTAAATGCATGTGCGTTCTAGGCACCCGATGCGGCACGTATACGCTCTGTATCTGTATATCTATCTAAACATTATTAGCACAACTTTTCGCAAGCAATAGAGAGCATCATATCTTTGAACTATATTCAGCTTTCTGCGGTTTTAGGAAAATTCGTTGCAGTTGCTGATGAGCCTGGACGAGGGATGGTGACTATCTGCCTGAGACCTACGTCTGGCTAGCTACGGCTACAGGCGCTCCATTTCAATGGCACAGGAATCGTCCTCGGGCACCTCTAGCGGTGCCTGGCTGCTGGTGGCTGCGTAGGATGTGTGTGGCTGCTCCTCCGACAGGTGCTTGCTGAACTCCCGACGCTTTCGCATGATGTAGTAGAAGACGAGGCCATTAACCATCAGCATGACCAGGACTATTGTAGCGGGCCACACCACATCCACGGAGACATCTAAACTGTTTGCATCGGCCATGGCTTTATGTAAGTTCCCAAAGTAGTATTTGCTCTGGTTTCCCTCGGTTTAATAGCACGTTTTTTTGTATTTTCGATGTCGCGCGTGCTTTCTTTCGCTGGTGGGGGCCGGTGCTGGCTGGCTGGGTCTCCTTTTATGTCTTTCCTCTCTTGCGAGCACCGCTGGCGCTGTTCTTGGCTCGACTCGACCGCTTGCTTGGAGCGTCGGGAGAGAAATAACGAAAATTCACAGCGGAGACCGCCTCCGATGGTGGTGGTTGTGCTCACACGGCGTGTGACACACGCACACACCCTGACTTCCCACACACACCAAGACACACACTCCTCTATCGCCGAGCGAAAACCGGAGCGAGCAACCTACGTAGGCAAACTCAAACTATATGGAGGAAGCGTCGTCATTGAACTCCACACACACTTCTCGCTATACCCCCACCAGATAGTACTCGAAATTTACTCTCATTTTAGGCAGTAAAGGGAGTCTTTGGGTACATAAAGTGTATAATATTAGGCTTGCCAGTATGTCCGTTTGTCCGTCAAATAAGGCTGTTTTTTCTCGATTTTTCAAAGATACAAAAGGAAAACTTTCCCCATCTATAAGCAACTACATCTTATAAATATACCTTGTACCGAAGCCCTGTAAATATTTTATAGCTGTCATGGAAAATACGGTTGAAAATCCTTTGCTAATCTGTATCAAATGAAATAATAAATAAAATACAGAATAGGGGACCTTTCTTATAACCTGAAGGGTAATACCACTTCGTCTCTCGTAAACTCACTTCCTTTTTCGTTTCTTATTCCATATTTCTTTATGCAGCGCATATAATGACACGGTTCAAAAAAGCAACCGGTTTCCCAAACAGCAGCATGATTTATAAGGATGTCGGGCAATTTATTTAAAAATACCAACCGGTTCGCAAAGAGAGTGTGGCGGAATACGAAAAATCAAAGTATCAATGCCTCTTCTGCTTTTGCAAGTCAGCCAAATTTTTCCCACTTGTTTATTTACGGCAGCGCAATTCTATTTATTTGCTGCTCACCGCTCGGGTTACTCTCTGAATGCTTTTCGGCTCTCGAAACAAAATAAAAAACGCCTGACAGCGAATTTTAAATGCCATTTTGATAAGAGCGGCGTCACGCGTCATTTTCAAAACAACGCTGGGCTCGGACGACCCCCCGGCACCCCGTATTCGAGTTTGCCAGTGCTTTGGTCTTTTGTTTTCCCCATCTTTGTTCGCGGAATGCGATGAAACTGCTGAAACGCATTAAAACTAATTGAAGCTTATCAGTGCCATAGTACAGTATGTTGGTGCCTTTTGCAGCTGTGCATTCGCAACTTTGGACTGCGCTCAGATTATGGAACTACAGTTTTTTTTGTTGCTCCAGAGCAGCCGCTTGAAACGCTGGCATAAGTAAATTTGAATTGCGCGGCTTATCAGTTCAACATTGAATGGGCAGCACCTTTATGCCAGTGTGGCCGTCGCTGTGCAACAGCTGTTATGGGCCTTACACTGACTCACAAAAATTAAGTCCAGAAACTGAGTCTGGAAACCTTTAACATTTATTTAAATTCATCTTTCCATATCAAAAAATATTAATATTTTTATAACAAATAATGAATAAATTAAAAAAACTAAAATTCCTTTTTGAAGGATATATGTAAGACAACATATTAATAAATTCTTTGCAAACACGAAATATAAATATATGATTCTTAATGTCTTAAGGATCTAAACCGTATTAAGAGTTAATTTAGTGCTACGATTGGGCCAATTGCACTCATTTCAATATAATGTATGCCCAAGATAAGGCTGATAAATCGCAAATTTCAAATTCAATTTCCTATTTTATGATTCACACACAGCACATTTTTTCAAAAAGAACCACTTTAAGATAACTTCCTATTCAGCTAAAAATCAATTGGATAAAAAATGGGGAATCCCACATCTTATACAAGAGATAAAATTGATCGAAATGCGGGTTCAGGATGAAACCACAAGTCAAAAAATTCCCTCGAGGAGGAACAATACACACTATTTAGAGAGAAAACATGAAAAGCAATTACATGGCTGTACTTAATGCCTTTGGGACTTATCACACGAGATCTGCACAACCAATTTATAATTATACGCCCCCATTAGCAATGGCGCTCGACACGACATTATAGAAAAAATATACTTAACAAATATAAAAAAAGAACAACCTTTCACTCGGATCGATAAGGATGCCACATGTGTGCCCAACAAGTGAACCGAACTAAACCTAAAACCGCAATATATCTGTAATTGTTGCGGATGTTACCAAGCTAATAAACCCAATAAACCCATTGATTCGAATGCTAAATGCAATTATTCAGAACCGGGGCAGGCACCAAAGTCGTCGGCCTAACCACATGACAATGACGATTAGGAAACATCATGGACTGCCGCAAAAGTGGTGCAAAATGGTACTATTGTCCCGCTGCTTATCAGTGTGGACCAGTTATCAGCGGGACTGACCCGCGATGGAGCAAAAGTGGGCGACCGATTGACAGTCAGCCTGTCCATTCATCCGATGTTTACGGATGAGCCTAAGCCCCACCTCCGCCGCCGCTTGGTCATGTGAGTCGGCGGCGACATGTGACTGCTGGAAGCTAGACTTCTGGACTTATCTGGACTCTTTTTTGATGAGCCCGCCTTGCTTGGTGCATTCACATTCGCATTCGTGACTCAGCTCTCGAAGAATCGCGTCACAAACGGAAGAATGCAATGCGAGTCGACTAAACAAAGTCTGTGCAAGACAATGGCCCCCAAATAATGCGATTTTAATGATTAATCATCGCTAGTAGTAAGCCCTTGTTGTCACCGGAGAACACTTGTTTTCATTGGCGGCTCTGATATCCAGGGGATGACAAATTTAAATTCTAGATCATAGGAAGCACTCACCTTGAACGTTTGCCATTCCTCCTTGACCACATCGGCGAAAGAAACGGCCTGGGCAACTGCCAGCAGAGCCAGAAGGGGAAGCACCACAGCTGTGCGCATTGTGTGGAGTCTGAAAAATGAAAATAAAAATCACACAGTTAGTGTAAGCAGAACCTCAGCACCACCGAGTCACGTGAAGTTAGCCCAGCAGTCATCAACCTGATTTCTGGCATTTCAAAGTTTTGGCACATATAGACATTAAAATAAGAAATGCTTGTATAAGTTCGATATAAATAATTATATTTTATGAGCTTATTTTTGGCAAATTAAAAACTAGTTGTCATATTTTTTAAGCTTTTCTGTGTAATACTTTAATTTTTCATTTTTGATTTTTACAAAGATGGTAATATTTCTTTTTATAGGTACATACATATATGTAGGCAACAACTAAAATATTCCAATCTTCTTTTTATTAACAAAAACTAATTAATGTTAATTAAATTAATCCGAATAGAAATTTAAATAAACTATTTAGAGATTTTAAATTACTGTCTCTTAAGTTTTGTTAATTTCAGGGTTTGTGATATGGTTTTAATAAAAAATGTTGAAACAGAGCAAGTGTCTTGAAATGAATAAGAACAAATAATTTACCTCAAATAGAATCAACTAAAATTGCTAAAAGTTTCAAAAAAAATATTTTAAGTTTGGCCATTAACAAATGTAGCTGCAATTAAAAAATGGGGGAAAAAGGTTTCTTATCCAGAAGATTTCTTTAATTGCTTTATTGCTGCTTGACTAATTAGGGGGCGTTTATATATGTATGTGCTTACATATATACAATGTTATATCGGCCTTTGCCTTAAAATATTGTTGTTTAGTTTGTTGTTTTCGAATTCGAATGAACTGTGCCTTATCTTATCGGCCATTCCACTTTCGCGGTGCTTTCGTATTGCCTATTTCGGTTAGTTTCGAAAACCAGCCGTCTGCCATTTTGGTTCGACTTACATTGTTGCTGATTTTTTGCCACCATTTTGAGAAACGTGAGAGGCATTTGATAGAAATTGCTATTTATTTAATAATGCCCTTCGTAATGCGTGCCAAGTTCGAGGGCAAAAACGGGTTTCGAAAACCCAAAGTGATTCATGTACTAGGGACGGCGGGCTAACAGGTGAGATAAAGCAAACAAAGACTAGAAAATGGGTCAGCCAAGCGAAGAGGGGAAGAGGCAGACCAGGCAGTAAACATCTAAACAAAGAAGCGCAACAGAAGATTAGGGAAGCGGAATAGACGAGAAACAGAGACTAGAAAGATGTCGTCTGGAGGTGCAATTAAACAGTAAATAAGCGGAGACAAAGGCATGACGCAACTGAGTTGAACGGGCCTGGCAGCCGATCGAGTACCATAATTAAATATTTATTTACCCGCCGTTGATGCAGGGCAGGTATATTTGCGTTCTAGTCGGAATTAAATTGTACAAATGGAGAGTGTTCTCCCACTTACCACTCGGAACTGCGTCGCAAGAAATGCAGAATAATCACTGATTTTACCACTGTAGCACTCTTTAATAGCCTGGTCTTACAAAAGTGCAAGTCAACGAATTTTTTTTAAGTCGCAATTAAAGTTAACTGTTCGCGGGGGCTCGCAGCTGTTCAATAAATGTTGTAAAAATTGTTGCTCAGAAGAAATCTTGCTAGTGCTGGCAAAATATAGGAGCTCTATCGATATAATCGATTGTTGAAACCATTTTTCAAAACATCGGTTTTTATGCACTATCGATGTTTTCACTCTTCCTAGCAAACCTTTACAAGCGGAAAAAAAATATTGGAAATAAGGTTAAAACTAATCGTGTCGACTCCATATTAAGTTTGCGAACAGTCAAAGTTGTAATAGAGTCATCCATGACGTGTCATCGTAAGACTAATATTTTATTAACCACCTCTAAAAAATATCGATAGTCATCATCGATATATGGAGACACATCCCTAACACAAAACTTGCTGGTCATCGAAGAAAAATATTAAATTCAAAACCCTTTAAATTTGACGCATTATATATCCTGTAAGTATATTGCAAGAGCTAACATTCTGGCTTATCGAGCCCAGAAAAAATTCGGTTATTCTCAAAGAAACAGCTTCATTACGATACAATCTGGTATTTCGCAGCTCTCGAAAAGCGCTCGCATCATGTTTGGCAGACAAAGTGGACTGGGCAGCTCCAGCAACAGCAGCAACCTGGTGGAGTTCCGCGCAGGTCGCATGAACATGGTTGGCAAGATGGTGCACCCGGACACCCGCAAGGGCCTGGTCTACATGACCCAGAGCGACGACGGCCTGATGCACTTCTGCTGGAAGGACCGCACCTCCGGCAAGGTGGAGGACGACTTGATCGTCTTCCCCGACGACTTTGAGTACAAGCGTGTCGAGCAGTGCAAGACCGGCCGCGTCTACGTGCTCAAGTTTAAGTCCTCGACGCGCCGCATGTTCTTCTGGCTGCAGGAGCCGAAGACTGACAAGGATGAGGAGCACTGTCGCCGCATCAACGAGCTGATGAACAATCCCCCGGCGGCCCATCAGCGCGGTGGTGGCGGCAGCAACGATGGTGACCTGCAGTACATGCTCAACAACATGTCGCAACAGCAGCTGATGCAGCTGTTTGGAGGAGTGGGCCAAATGGGAGGTCTCAGCTCATTGCTGGGCCAAATGAAGTGAGTTTCCAGGTTCTGAAGACTAAATGTTCTATTTTATTCCTATCTTCTACCTTATCTGATTGAAATTTCTAAACACCCTGTCTTCCCTTACAGCTCCCGTACGCCATCCTCTCGCAACACCTCGTCTTCGGGTGGCGGCGGCGGCGGTGCCTCGGCATTGCAGACGCCCGAGAATGTCACTGTGCCACGCACCCCGTCTGCCCCGTCCAAGGGCTCCAAGTCGGGCAGCAGCCGCAGCAGCAGCAATGTAAACTCGCAGGCCGCCGAGGCCGCCGGCAGTGCCGGATCGTCCCTAGATGCGGATGCCTCCGGTAAGAACTCAACCACATCGACCACAACGGCGTCAGAATCGACCGGAGCCTATGCCAACCCATTCCAAGCCTACTTATCCAATCTCTCCCCCGAACATGGCGCAGGACGATCTCTGAACATTGACCTTTCGACAGCGCTTTCCGGCGCCGAGGCCATCAATCAGCTCATTGCCGATCCGGAGCGCGTCAAGTCGCTGATTGTGCACCTGCCCGAGTCGGAGGATGCTGACGAGGATCGCAAGCAGCAGATCAAGGATCACATCACCTCCCCGCAGTTCCAGCAGGCCCTGGCCCAGTTCTCCAATGCCCTGCAGTCGGCTCAGTTGGGCCCGGTGGTCAAGCAGTTCGAACTGTCCAATGACGCCGTGGCCGCCGCCTATTCCGGCAACCTGGAGGAATTTGTGCGCGCCCTGGAGAAGAGTCTGCCCGCCGGCGCCACCATGAGCGGCGATCCGCCCAGTGAGAAGAAAGGCGAAGCCGATGCCCCCGCTGTCGCTCGGGATGAGAACACCGATCCCGCTGAAAAGCAAGAGGAGAAGCAGAAATAGCTTTCGCTTGTGTAAGCGACAATAATCCAAATGCGTTCGTCGACAGCATATTTTTCACGTTTTTAAGTATTTTTCGATTCGGAATAAATTAGCAAGTTACAGATGCATTACAAAGAACAGTGTTTTATTGTACTGATAAGAAAGAACTTGTAAGTATAGGAGAAGCTCGCTTGAAGGAAGAAAACTTTTTTTACTTATTTGTTGTTTTCGTAAGGTATTTCAATTTATTGCTATTCAGTTTTCCCTTAATCAGCATTAAAAGAGAAGCCAATTTAGCCACGTACTGTCCTCTTAGGCAGTTGAATCTTGGGATCTACGAAAGCTGGAACTTGACCCAAAACAAACTGAACTCAGAACCAAGAATATAAAATTTTTTAAATAAATTAAGAAAAGTATGGTTGGATATAGAATTATACTAGGAACTACATCTAATAAATTTTAAATAGTTGAAATACCTCAGAAAGTGTATTTTTATAGATCATCCGGTAATTTACCCTAGTAATTGTGTTTAATGTTTAAGTAACATATATTGGTTTATCTTTTCGATCTCAAAAACTCTTATCTTGGCCATCTAAAAATTTATAAAAACCATAACAGTCCATAATATCTTCCTACTCGGTTTTAGTTTTCCTTACTAGATTTCAAACACAAAACAGTTATAGCTCATGAGTACCCCTGTTATTTTGATGGCATCAAAATATTGGTAATCTACCAAATGCCAAATTGTCTGATTTATGGCTAGTAACGGTAATTGTAATCGTCAAGGTCATCATTCTGGGTGTCGTCGCGTCCCCCTAACGAAAAGCTGCCACTCTGCTCGCGCACCCGCCCCCTATGGTTGTCCCTGTCTGGCACGGAGTGTGCGGAACAGGCATACAATTTTGGCTGGCACTGTTGCTCTTCGTGCTTTTCGGCGCCGCCGCTTTCCGAATCGCCAAGTTTCACACAGATACTCGCTCTCGAGCCAAACACACAGATACACGCTCTCGCGAGCCACACGCACACACAGAGGCGCGCGCTCTCGCAATATTTATTTTATTCAATTCCAAAACGGCCAGCCTATAAGTTGTGTTTGTGCAAATCGCGCGCGATTGCAATTTTCTGTAGTTGGTTCGATACTCATACATAACGCGATCTCATGCGATCTCTTCTCTGACAGCGGATACGGATACGGATACCACACAAAATATATATCAATATCCCAAACTCTGCAGTAATTGTCCATATTTTTCGTGCAATTTTTGCGTGTATGTTTTGTATCTGTTGTTGTTGGTGCTTTCATTTTGCAGCAATCTCGGCGTGCCTGTGTGAGTGAGTGCTGGTGCTTTGGCTGATGTGCGTGCGTGTGTGTCTGTGTTTTTGTGGCAGTCTGTATGTTTTTTCCAATGACTGCTTCGCGTTTTTGGTAGGGAAAGCTTTTTCCGTCCAAAGTTGTTGCCATAAAAAAGTTAAAAGCCGCGGCAAAAACAAAATCAAAAGTAACAAGAGAAAAAACACGGGAGCAGCAAAACAACAACCACAATTAGCTTCTGCGAGCGAGGGAGATAGCGATTGAGACAGAGAGGGAGAGCGAGCGCTCTCACACATTCGCAACCTTTGACTTTGACTCACTCGCATACGAACCAACACACACTCAAGGCGGCGTAGAAGCTTGCAAAAAATAAAATTAAATAAAATAAGAGCTCCACTCCAAATGGTATGTGTGTGTATGTTGTCAAATAACAAAATAAACAAAAAGCTTTTGGAATTCGCAAATTTTGTTGCCATACCGCGGCGGCGACGGCGGCTGTAGCTGTGTGCGTGTCTCGTGTCTGTGAGTAGGGCGATCTGGCAACACCAACAACAACAGCCCCACGAAAGAAATTGCGTTTTAACCATTTCCTGCACTTTTATTTCTCGCCTTTTTAACCATAACTCCCGCAGTTAGTGCACCCGCAACGTTTATTCGGTGAGGACGCCAAGCCCGACGTGTTTCCTTAATGAGTTCCACTCAAATAATCGAAATTCGCAAACAAAAACGCTCGATTTGCCGCTGATAAAGCTGATAAAACTACAAAAAGGCAACCATTTAGTCAGCTGCAATTTTGCGATAAGGTGAGTAAACAGAGGGGGAGGGGGCTGATAAAGGGGTTCCGACTCTGCCGGCTGCAGAAGAGGCTTCCAGAACAGCTGCAGGAGCATCCAAAATGAAAACTCCAAACACCCACACAAATGGCAATGAAAAAAGGAAAAACCTAAGAGAAAGAACGAAATGAAGGAAAAAACAAAACACACAAATGGCGCCTGAGCATATGCTATAAGAAATTTCAAGAGCAGCGGACTCTCGGCGCGTGCAAGCAAGACAACCATACTGCCACTGTGTTTATGTTTTGGTAGAAAGGTCACATTCACATCCTTAGCTTCCAATAGAACACCGTTCCATTACGTCAGGCGACAGTTTCCGAGTGGGTGGCGAAAGTTCCGACGCTACAGCGACTCCTCCAACATGGCTGACCAGCCATAGAGTGGGGCGAGCAAGGGGGGCAAAGCTCCTGTTGTTGGGCCGACATTGAACTTGGCAACTCCGAATTGAATTCGATTAATCACAGGCACAGGGTGCCCACGAACAACTTTCACCGAAAACATTTGCAGCTGCTGCCCCCAGCCACTTCAACAGTTTGTCGCATGCATTTTTCGGCTGTGGCAAGTCGGGTACATACACTCACACAGCCAAACAACGCGCCATTTTATACACTTTAGCCCAAAGCTTCGAGTGACGAGTGCACTTTCCTCGCTTTTGAAATAGTTTGTACATCCATGTGTCTGAAATTTCCCGCTTCGGGGGAGCGAAGAAATCTAACTCAATCTCAACAGCTGTCTTGGCATTTTCAAGAAGCTTTTCCCGCTTTCCCGTCGCCTGTTGATCCTTTGCCCTTCGAACTCTAAGTGGGTTTTGGGCATGATGATCGAATTCGAATCAAGGAATTATTTTGGGTATTATCCTGGAAGGTTTTAAAGCTATATTTTTGTAAATGATTAATCCTTCTTAACTGAATAACTTTTGAATAGATTTATAATTGCCCCTTAGTTACCTTTTAGTCGGAAATCGCTTAAGAGGTAAATATAGAAGAATTCTACAAGTATTTTAGAAATATAAATAAAATTGGATAATTTATATTTCTACAATGAAAAAATTAAGATTTTTGGGGAAGTTTTTAATTACCCTTATTCCTTCTAATAAATTAATAGAAATTTTAGCCCAACAGCCAAAGACCGACTCTTAAGCACTTGACCCAGTCAAAATAGGCAAGAAAATTAACCCAAAGTTCGAAAACCTTATTCAGATTGTGGAGTTCATTTTTATTTTTATATACCCGATATTGTAGAATTTCCATCACAGCAATTTCTTCCAAATTGACAAAACCAATTAAATAAGATGTAAGATATGTACATATATGGTTCTGATCTCCCTATCCTGACAGATTTTAGTTCTAATTATAAATATAATATAGTCATCTGATGTGTAGTAATACATAAATATAATATATAACATATATCTTAAATCTTATTTTACCTGATTCGTTTTTGGCACAAAATGTATTTGAAATTTTTGGAATAACACTTTAATCTCATATTGTTAAGAGTTGTTTTTGTTATTGTAATTTAGGGAATACCTTCCCAAAACTGTTTTTTCGTTATCATTAACGTAAACAACGTCTGAGTATATTAATAATTTAAAGGACACAAACATCAATATCTACAGATAGATTCGTTCTATGGAAACATCAAGTGAAGTAGAATTTAAAAATATTACAACTTTATTCAAATGAGTTGGGCTTTGTTATAGAATTCGTTAGTTAATTGTACTAAGAACAATACATTGAGCAAAATAAAATATTTCCTTAATGGTACCACCTTTATGATCAATGAATAGGCAAACTCGTTTCTGGGTCCACCCCAAACCACGTCCGCTTTGCATGGCATCTCTGGCACATTGGCTCGACTTCCTCTGGTCCAATTATCAACGGCTCCTCCCGCCCCATTGCGATTATAAGCTCTGCCCGGCAGGCGACTCTCTCATCTGCTGATATTTGCAACAGCAGCACAGCCAGCAGCCGCGGCAGCAGGAGCAGATGATTTTCCGGTTTGCCAGGGCCCAAAAACAGGTTTAAACAAAAAAAAACCTATGCTCAGGCTGACGGACCAACTGAGCCGAACCGAACGTAGGTGCCCGTGCCCTTTTGCACCACAGTCGTCCCCAAAAGAGAATACAGCGCGGAGTGGTACATATTAAAGCTTATATATTTCCAAACGTACGTCCAAATGTGCGAAAGAGGAATTTGACAAAACAGAAAGTTTGACTCAGAAGTCGACGGGCTTGATGGTGATGAACCGGGAAAGGATGAACGCCATCAGGATAGTGGCGCAAACGAAACAGAAGGCGAACATGTAGAAGGTCTCCTCGGTGAAGATGTCCGAGAAGGCTGGTATATCCTGGTAGATCTGCTCGATCACCGCCAGTGTTCCTTTGTTTTTCTTCACCATGACTACTCTCTACTTCTTTTTGGTTGCCTTCTTGCCAGCACCGGCGCCGCCTCCCAGCTTCTGTTTCTCCGCCTTGGTCAGAACCTTGTTGGTGATCTCCTCGACTGGTGCCAAGCTGGAGACGTGCCTGTTGCACAGCTGCAGGAGTTCTAATGTGTTAAGGTTATCGCTATTAAAACGAATCTCCTTTACTTTGGCTTGTTCTGTGGATGAGAATTTGAGGATAAGTTATTGTCGGGATAACCCTTATTGATATAAGAGAAAACTAATGCCTCACCTTGCGCCGAGTCGATCAACGCAAACTTAATGCAGGACGGCTGTCGATCGCACACAATGTCCGACTTGACCACGCACTTGGGATTCGTTTGGGCCACCTTTGGTGTGGAGAGCAGGAAGAGGAACTCGCTGCGGGCGATAAGATAAAATATGCGATTAAAGTGCGTTATTGATTTTTCTTTATTCCACTTTGCAGGAGCAGCGCCGCCGCCTCAAACTGACGCCGACACCGACCAAGATGTCAACGGAGCGTGAGCTGGCTCCCGGGGGGCCAGCTCAGCTCCATCCGCACACGCTGCCGCTGACGTTCCCGGATCTTCAGATGACGTCCGCCGTGGGCATTATCGGCAAGGTGTACGGTAAGTGTGTGTTGGCCTTCATTCACGCTCATTCCATCATCCTGCCATCCCGAAAAGGAATTATCTTTGTGTCATACTTTACATCCGTGCACCTCTTCGATTTTTCACCTTAGTTGTCTTTTGTTTTCGTTTGTTCGCTTTTCCTTTTCCTCCGTTTCTCTTACGTACTTTTGGTTCCGAGAAAATTTTCCAATTCTAAGGGGGAGGCGGTGGCCAGTGCGCATGCCTCAGTATCGATAGTCGCGCGCTGTGGACAGGAAAAGCGCTTTTCCGACTCACCGTGTCGACTTAACATTTTCCGCAAACGGATCGAACTGCACCGTTATCCGCTTCACGCCCTTCAAGTTGACGCTCTTCAGCTGCTTGCCAATGGCGGAGACAATGCCGCCCGACCTGCGAAGGGCTCCGCTGAAAGGGACCGACATTGTGGGAAAACTTTATTTTTCGTCGCGAAAATGAGGGAAAACGACGTAATCGCACGCTACGTAACAGCTGACAATAACGATTGGCAGAGCCGCCAGTTGCTTTCTAACACTTGACGCACTTTTCGTTACCTACATAGCAAAAGCATTATCGATAATGCCGGTTCTTTCCAACACTAAGCTGGCAGCTTCGCATAGTGGTGGTTGCTATGGTCGTCTCGCTCACTCACTCGGTGGTGAGCGAGAATGCTTTGCCCTCATTTAAGTGGTTAAGATATGCGTCACGCTCACACGTTTTACTGACATTTACTTTACAAACGAGAATTCGACCCCAAGTGGGGATATTTGACATCAAACGAGTATAACTTTAAAAATATCGTCGTGAATTTTTCTATGTTCAATGCTTTTGTACCTACAATATTTACGAGAGATAAATTTTACTTACATTTACTTTACACAAATGAGAATTCTACCCCAGATGGGGTATTCGACACCAAGCGTGTAAAACCTTAAAAATATCGGCGTGACTCGTTCGATGTTTTTTTTTGCAAAAGTGGACGTGTCTGTGGGAAAAGCTGAAGAAAATTGCATTTTTTGCATAATGCGCGGCGTGAAAAGCTAACAAAAGTTGTGGAAAATCAAAATTCAATAGTCTGGCCACGGTTTGTGCATAAGAGCGGGCGGCGCGAACGTGTTTGGTGCACAAAAATCACGTCTCGAAAATCCAAGAATCCTACGTGCACACATTTTTTGGGCTGCCATATATAAAAAACGCATACAAACGCATTTTCTCGCTGTATAGCAGCAGTTTTCACACACACCGACGCAGGATCAGTCAGTCACTCTCACAAGCAGACACACACATGCAATACACACAAACAATTACACGAGATATGCGAGCATAAAGAATTTTTTCTTAGTTGTATTACAAAAGCATTAGATACATATATACATAAGTATATAAATATACACACGCGCCTAAGTGTGTACATAAGAAATACATATATATTAAACGAAAGCTGTGCCTACATTTGTGTTCTTTTCCAATACTAAAATAACAACAATAATACTAATATAAATATAACAAGAGAGAGACGAGATTCCCACTTGTCTGCTGCTAAATTCCAATTTATATAAGGAGAAATACGCCTATGCCACGCCCACGCGCAACACCAATAATTAATAAATAAACAAACGAACAACAAATGCAAAAATCAACCAAACGAATAAAACTTTAAACTACTTTAAAGTGTGATAAGCAAAAAGGCTGAAATCAAAACAAAACAAAAAACTAAATAATTAGTAGAAAACCAAAAGCATCAACAACAGCAACAAGAAACAACCACAAAGAAAACAACAAACCAATCAATCAATTACATTTTTACACCAAAACACGAAGAAACATCAAACAAACAACAACCTTTTTATACATTAATTATTTTTCTTAAAACAACCTTAAAAACCTAGTGCAAAAACATGTATCCAGTCGGACAACGTAAGTTGGATAGCGAGCAAAGCAAACAAAAAACACACGAAAGACAATGCAAGAAAGAGGAACACAGAAAAACCGCTGCTGCCACAAGTCTCCAAGAAACCTCCGCCTCCCCGCCCACTAATCAAGTTTTTGATGTTCTACTTGCAAATGTGTATGTGTGGGCAACTCCAATGCACACACATGCAGTCAGCCACAAGCACACCTATGTCCATACGTCACAGACACGTGCGTGGAGAGTTGAAAATGCGCAAAAATTGGGTCAACGACCGTCGCGTCGCAATAGTTTCCCCCTTTCTTCTTTCTTTCTTTGCTCTGAGGGTTGATTTTGGGGCTTTTACAACGATCCATTCAAATTTTCCGTCTCCGGCTTCTCTAGTTTCCGTGTTCCACATTCGTGATTCAAGAGCAGACATCTACTATTGCGTCGCAATTTACAGCTTATTGTGCGTATTTCTTTTCAATATTTACAGCGTCCGAGAGGGGTGGAAATAGCCGAAACTGTAAATATGAGGGATGGAAGCATAGCCTTCAAAATCTGAGAGATATACCATATAACACGTTCTTATTAATAGTTTAAATTCGTCCTATTTCAAACAAGTTTTGGAGTTACATAGTTTCTGAAAAAATTCAGAATTGTGATCTTTAATATAGTCTTGCCAATTGGAGTATTCTTAATATTATTATCGTTAGTTCAAAATGACTATCGAATTCACAAATTTTTATAAAAAACATTATGTCTATCTGTTAAATTTTAGCTTTGGATAAGAGCCAGATTTTAGTTAACCCAACTAGAAATAGAGCAAGTGGCGCTTAGTACTTGTTAGAACATCAAGGCAATCCGGCCCCTCCTCCTTCTCCAAATGGGGTTGGCATCCAAGGGTTGAATGGTGCAATAACTGAGAACTATTAACAAAATGGTGGCTAACCCGACACCCTGGTATACCTATACAATACAAATAGCCAAGCCCCAGCCCCAACGTCCCACAAGTGCACACACTGATTTAACCGACCAAATGGGGATGGACTTGTGGCAGCGAGGCTCACACAAGAAAACACACACCTGTAACCAAAATACCTATATATTTATATTTATTGATGGCGATGATGAAAGAAAACTGTAACTAAAATATTATTAACGCACCTTTATTTCGTTTTCTTTTCGTTTGTTACAATACCGCCTCTCGTTCTTCGGTTCCCCATCATTTCATCACCCACCACCACTTCTGACATTATTGATTTCGATTCTCCATCATCGAACGAAACAACCATCGATTGGCCATTACCCTCTTGATTTGAATACCTCTGCATTTTCATTTCATTGATTTACCTTGCGTTTATTTGATTACATTTTCTTTTTATAGAGTCACAGTGGACCCCCTCGCCCACTCGGCCTCAGAGTCCCTCTCAGGCGCAGACTAGCTTCGACACGCTCACATGTAAATTTCTCTCCAAACCAAAAATGATCTACTAAAACTACTAAGAACCTTATGCAATTGATTTGAATTTGATTCGAAAAAGCAACGAAACTGTTTGTTTGTGTTTATGTTCTTTAGTTTGGTGTTATCCTAACAAAAGCTCTCCTCCACTTACTAACTAATCCTTTGAAAAATTGAACACGAACTACTAACCCTTTTTACCGTAATAATTACTAACAAAAACTACAAATTACTTTAGTTTCATGTAAATGTTTGTTTCGTACTATGCAAAGTGCACTGAAGTATTAACTCTTACACCTAAATTAAAGACACCTTAAAACTATGTTTGAACTTTGAGTATGTATTATATTTTTTGTTTTTTTTTTTTTTTTCGGCTCGTTGCATGTCTTTTTTACATGTAGCTATTAAAATGGGAGGTTTTTCTGTGTTTAGGGATAATCTCATTGGAAAATGAAAGGTTTTTATACCCAATAACCAACAGTATAAATTGTACAATTCCCAAGTACGAATTCAGCGTCACTATTATGGCAGAGTAATCAATTTTAAGACAAGTCATTATCAAAAGAATACTGATTAGGAGGCCTATTGACTAGAATCTGAAATAATTGTCTTCAGACCAAATGTGATAGAGTATAAACCTTAAAATAGTAACATTCGCAAAAACAATCCACTTAATTTTGAGTTTTTAAAGTTTTAAGTCATGATGAAAGTTATAAGTGATAATCTCTAGCCTTAAATGCATAGAAAAATTAAAAAGATATAAAGAACAGAACTTAAGCTTATGGTTAGTTTTTTAAAATATAACAAGAAAACCTTCAAGAAACTATTTAAAAACCAAACAAATAAATTAAACAAGTATATTCTATGAGATTTATCTAAGCACTTACAAACTATTCCCACACTTATCGTTAGACTAGTTTATTATTTTTATTTTACATTAATTTCGTTACTTTTTAATCCTTTTAAAAATTGTGCTGGGATAACGATGAAACTAACTGTTGAAAATGACCGATTGCAGCACCACCAACGCCCGGCTCGTCGGTAAATCCCACCGCTGTCACCAGCCCAAGTGCCCAGAATGTGGCAGCTGGCGGAGCCACTGTGGCCGGTGCCGCAGCAGCTGCTGCTCAGGTGGCATCCGCCTTGGGCGCCACCACCACCGGCAGCGTAACGGCAGCCATTGCCACCGCCACGCCAGCTGCTCAGCCGGATATGCCCGTCTTCACGTGCCCACGTCGTCCGAATCTGGGTCGCGAGGGTCGACCGATTGTGCTGCGTGCCAATCACTTCCAGGTGACGATGCCTCGCGGCTATGTGCATCATTATGACATCAACATCCAGCCGGACAAGTGTCCGCGGAAGGTCAACCGTGAGATTATCGAAACCATGGTGCATGCCTACAGTAAGATATTCGGCGTGCTCAAGCCCGTGTTCGATGGTCGTAACAATCTGTACACCCGCGATCCCCTGCCCATTGGCAACGAACGGCTGGAGCTGGAGGTGACACTGCCCGGAGAGGGCAAGGATCGCATCTTCCGTGTGACCATCAAGTGGCAGGCGCAGGTGTCACTCTTCAATCTAGAGGAGGCCCTCGAAGGCCGCACACGGCAGATACCATACGATGCCATTTTGGCCCTGGACGTGGTCATGCGCCATTTGCCCAGCATGACGTACACTCCGGTGGGAAGGAGCTTCTTCAGCTCCCCAGATGGTTATTACCATCCTTTGGGCGGTGGACGCGAGGTGTGGTTCGGTTTCCATCAGAGCGTGAGGCCCTCGCAGTGGAAGATGATGCTCAACATTGATGGTGAGTTGTGGCGTCTCCTCTGAGTTCGAGTATTGCCTTACTTAAGCTTCAAATCCTTTCAGTTTCGGCCACCGCTTTCTATAAGTCTCAACCCGTAATTGACTTTATGTGCGAGGTCCTGGACATACGCGACATCAACGAACAACGCAAGCCCCTCACCGATTCACAGCGCGTCAAGTTCACCAAGGAGATCAAGGGCCTCAAGATCGAGATCACGCACTGCGGCCAGATGCGTCGCAAGTATCGTGTGTGCAATGTAACCCGTCGTCCCGCCCAGATGCAATCGTAAGGATCTCCTAACGGCGATTCTCTCTACTGTACTTGTTAACCCACTTCCTCCTCGATCATTTTAGCTTCCCACTGCAACTGGAGAACGGTCAGACTGTGGAGTGTACCGTCGCCAAGTATTTCCTGGACAAGTACCGCATGAAGCTGCGCTATCCGCACTTGCCGTGCCTGCAGGTGGGTCAGGAGCACAAGCACACCTACCTGCCTCTGGAGGTGTGCAACATAGTGGCTGGGCAGCGTTGTATCAAGAAGCTGACCGACATGCAAACCTCGACCATGATCAAGGCCACCGCTCGCTCGGCCCCGGATCGCGAGCGCGAAATCAACAACCTGGTCAAGCGGGCCGACTTTAACAACGACTCGTATGTGCAGGAATTCGGCCTCACCATCTCCAATTCCATGATGGAAGTGCGCGGCCGCGTGTTGCCGCCACCCAAGCTTCAGTATGGGGGACGTGTGTCCACCGGCATCACCGGCCAGCAGTTGTTCCCGCCGCAGAACAAGGTGAGCTTGGCCTCGCCCAACCAGGGTGTCTGGGATATGCGCGGCAAGCAGTTCTTCACTGGCGTAGAGATCCGTATTTGGGCCATCGCCTGCTTCGCTCCACAGCGCACGGTGCGTGAGGATGCGCTGCGAAACTTCACACAGCAGCTGCAGAAGATCTCGAACGATGCCGGCATGCCGATCATTGGACAGCCGTGCTTCTGCAAGTACGCCACCGGGCCGGATCAGGTGGAGCCGATGTTCCGCTACCTGAAGATCACATTTCCCGGACTGCAGCTCGTCGTGGTGGTGCTGCCGGGCAAGACGCCCGTGTATGCGGAAGTAAAGCGCGTCGGAGACACCGTTCTGGGCATGGCCACACAATGTGTGCAGGCGAAGAATGTGAACAAGACGTCGCCGCAGACACTGTCCAACCTGTGTCTCAAGATCAACGTCAAGTTGGGTGGCATTAATTCGATCCTGGTGCCCTCCATCCGGCCCAAGGTATTTAACGAGCCCGTCATTTTCCTGGGCGCCGACGTGACCCATCCGCCAGCTGGCGACAATAAGAAACCATCGATTGCCGCTGTCGTGGGCTCCATGGACGCGCATCCGTCGCGTTATGCGGCCACCGTGCGGGTGCAGCAGCATCGCCAGGAGATCATCCAGGAGCTGAGTAGCATGGTGCGTGAACTGCTGATCATGTTCTACAAATCGACGGGCGGCTACAAGCCCCACCGTATCATCCTCTACCGCGACGGCGTCTCCGAGGGTCAGTTCCCGCATGTCCTGCAGCACGAGCTGACGGCCATTAGGGAGGCGTGCATCAAGCTGGAGCCGGAGTACCGGCCGGGTATTACGTTCATCGTGGTGCAAAAGCGCCATCACACGCGTCTCTTCTGCGCCGAGAAGAAGGAGCAGAGCGGCAAGTCGGGCAACATACCCGCTGGCACCACCGTCGACGTGGGCATCACACATCCCACCGAATTCGATTTCTATCTGTGCAGCCACCAGGGCATCCAGGGCACCAGTCGCCCTTCGCACTATCACGTCCTCTGGGATGACAATCACTTTGACTCGGACGAGCTGCAGTGCCTGACGTACCAGCTCTGTCACACGTACGTTCGCTGCACCCGCTCCGTCAGCATTCCGGCGCCAGCCTACTACGCCCATTTGGTGGCCTTCCGGGCCAGGTGAGTATTTGGCTTTGCTTTCCATTGAATCTTTGATTTATGCGAGTGTTTTCCTTGCAGATACCATTTGGTGGAGAAGGAGCACGACTCGGGCGAGGGATCGCACCAGAGCGGCTGCTCCGAAGATCGTACGCCGGGCGCCATGGCCAGGGCCATCACAGTGCACGCGGACACCAAGAAGGTCATGTACTTTGCCTAAAAAGTATATCGAACACCGAACACCAAGCAACCAACCAAGCAACCACCCCACACCGAACACCAAAAAGCTAAAGAGAATACAAAATCAGTTTCGAAATTCGATTCGAATAAGCCAACTCCTCCCCCAATCCTCAGTCCTCCTCCGATCACACGAGCGAATGAAAGCCAAGCATAGAATTGTATAAATAAGTTTAAAGTTAAATATATTTTAGGTTGAGAGATAGCGCGAGGATCTTGCATGCAATTAGTTATTTAGTAAGCTGAAAGATAACCCACAAAGACACAAAAGCCAAGCCCACTCATATGCATCCACACAAAGAGCCGCAAGTGAGAAATTATAGGTATATAGGGAATCGAATGTTAAGCACAAGTTTGCGCAACTGAAGGAAGATAAACGAAACGAAAGCAAACGTAAAATGTGAAAAAAAAAATTCTCAAAAAAAAAAAAAAAAAGAAACAAGCGTAGCAAACAAATAATAGAAATCAACTAAAAGGGAACAAAAGCGAACGTCGACAGCAACACCAACCAATAAAAACCAGAATGGAAAGGCAAGAGCGGCATTAGAAACGAGAGGAGAGAACTTTTTCTAATAGGATTATTACGATTAAATTGTACAATATATTTTTACACGATACGAAATTGAAGACATAAAGGAGCTGAGATGAGATGAATGAATGCATACAACCAAAGGTTTTTTAGTATACAAAAAAGAATAAGTTGCTGATTGACTCGAACCACAACACAAAACACACAACATCAACTCGGATTCTCTGTACTGTGAACGAAGACCACCACCAAAATAATTAACAAGAAACAAGAACCACTAGCAGCGGCATTGAAACCAAGCGAGAGCAACTTAGCATGTACTAAACGAATGGAAAATACTTCAAAGCTAAGAGCGCAGATTTAAAAACCGAGCAAGAAGAACATTTAATAGTATGTAAGAGCTGGGGAAACGCCAGCGCAGATCAGATTATAGATGATGAGTAACGAGAACTGCAATTTCAACAAGGGACAGACATCATTTTTGGTCAAAACAATAGGCTATTTACTCTAAAATAGAGCGCATACTATATATAACCAAACTAAGTTAAAGTTTTTAACCGATGCGACATAATGGGAAATACTTAAAATTCAAAAGTGCAAATAAAACACGGTAGAAGTGCAGATATTTTTATGTTAGTCTTTAGTCGAGCCTCCACACACACACAATCTGAACCTCTTGTCCCCTCCCTGCAAGGCATATCACTCAATGTCCTCTTATTTATGTACCTCCTAACGATATTTAGTTTGTACTTTATAAATATTTTTTAAAGAAGCGCGAAACGAACAGGCCTGCTTTCTTCACTGTAAACTCTGTATTAATTATTAACTTTAGAGCCAAGTGGTGTACGGGTAATATAATAATCTAAACAAGCTAGAGAGCGAGAGATGATGGCAACTACATTTCAATATTTTACAACGTAGTCCTTAGTTTTCTTTGCCAATTCAATCAATCAACCAACAAAAGCAACCATAAACAAATATCATGATGTATGGGAGAAACGTATGCTTAATAATTGTACTATATCGAGGACACAGTTCAAGTTAACATTATGATGAGTTGTTATATTTATTCGGTGCGGTGCGGCGGCGCACCGGTACCTTATTTATACTTGTGTACAATCCTTTACAGATCCTTTTAATTTTAGACTTAGTTTGCGAGCATGTATGTGTTGCCCATCAATCGTACATTATGTGAGAGAGCATTATAAAATACATAATATTTAAATCGATATATGCTTATTATATTTAATCCTCTATTGCACTTACAAATTAGTTGGTAATATCTGAAAAAGAAACAAGAAATACATATAGAGAGGAGGGGAGGGTGATGTTGGCAGCCCGGCCAAGGCCAGGCTGCACCATCTCTCGATCAATCAATCAATCAATTTATGTGTGTGGGTCGTCCGTATTTGTTGATTTCTTCAATTGTAGTTATTAACTTTCCAATTTGTTTGTTTGTTACTAACCACGTTTCAACACAAGGGATTAAAATTTAAAACTAAACTTATTTCTTAATAACTTACTTAAACCCACGCAAGCCCAAGCAAATGCAAAACAACAAAAATCTACCAATTTTAGTTAGTAAGCAAAGACGATAGAAAACGAATCAATGCAAGTAATGAGTTCGAGGTCGAACTGATCAATCCAAACCATGTAATGATGATTATTCAATAAGTTTAAGCTGAAAATGTGTGCCGACAATGAATGCATCTCGTAGTTGTTAAAAATGAGCGAAAATATTCAACAATAATAATTTACTTTACCAGCAAAAGCACACAATATAAATGTATGTATGTGTGAGAAAAGTCCAAAAGCTTTAACTACTCGCAAGGAAGAAACGTAAACTGAAAGTTGATGCGGGAAATCCCAAAAAATCGAAAAATGCCAACTACAACAACCTAATGCTACTAGCCCCCGCTCCCATCCAGAACAATGGGCTGTAAGCGTAGTCCCTACTATATACTAGATACTCCGATTTTCCCCCTACTGACACACGCAACAATTTCAATGGTTTCTTCAGTGTCGTGCAGCTAAACGAAGAATATGTGAGGAGACGAAGGGGAAGGTTGGAGACCGCCGGAAAGCCTTATGTGTATATCATTTCCAACCTTCGTATATGTTCTGCTCAGAGTCAAGGCCCTAAAGATAAAGACAACAAACTAAAGATAGCCGGGAACTTACATCTTTTATCTGTCAAAATTCAATTGAGCTTTAAACTAAAGATATAGATCGATGGGAAGAATAGACAAAAAACAAAAACAACACAAAAAAGAGAGGAGTAAGGGATAGAATTCGGATCGCATTGTTTCTACATATATTACTTATAAATGTGCCGTTTATAGATGTCTACAATTATATACAAGAAATATATAGATTATACATAGATATATGATATATAATCAGATCTAAATCGAAGCTAGAACAGCAATTTGCACAACTCTTCCTAAAGGAAATAAAAATAAATACAAATCTAACGATTAAAATTATATATGCCACAATTACCGAGATTTCAAAACAAGTGACAAGGACTAACTCCAAGCAATTATAAACGTTATATTATGATATGTGTGTGTGTACTCTATACTCTTCCAATTAAAGCCCCATTGAAAGCCCCCCAATCGCAACACACACCCACTGTCCTCCTCCACTCTTGACGTAGTGTTCCAATACGAATCAGATTAACGATAACCCTTAGCTGAAATTCGACTAGCAAAAATCTAAATGATTGTAGGACGGTGAAGCGAGAGATAGAAGAGAGATCATCATCTGGTACATCCCTTACTTTAGAAACCAACCAAAATGCCGGGTAATTAATCAATAAAATACATAATATTAGTGCTAATATATAAGCTGAGTAAGCAAGATACATCAACATACGGATAAATCTAAATCTAAAGATAAATGAGCAACGTGAGCAACGTAAAATATGGGAAACTTGTAACTTTGGTGATCTTTTTAAATGTTATTAGTAAAACAAAACAAAAAAAAAACAAACACAAAAAAACAAAAAATCAAGTTTAAAGACGAATACAAATCAAACCAGTTTTAAATGTGACTTAAAATACGACGTAATCGACATTTTTCCACACAACAAACATATTATATGTAACAAGAGATCGATCAGAGTTTGTCACATATTGCAATTCAATGGAAATCGATGATCTTTTCGATAGAATTCTGTCAAGCTGTCTAACAATTAGTTCTAAGCGCTTCAATACAAATACCATTAAAACAACAAATAACAAACTCAATTAAGTTAATGACAAAACACAATTATATTTAACAAAGTGTATATGTTTTATACAAATTACAATTATTTTTATCAAGTTTTTCGGCTTTTATTCAATCCGAGTTTGAGTTTCTAAACATTGGCGAAAAGCTGAACAAGAAAACCGAGCCCTTAAAAAAAAACAAAAATACATAAAAAAATAATAATTTCAGTTGGCGTTTAAAAATAAGTGAACAGCATATACAATTCATTTTTGTTCAATAAAATTATATATTTAACTAAACATTGTGATACCTGCCTTTTGACTTGCCTAAAATGATGTCTATATTCCGGGGATCGAACGAGCGCCTTGGCCCTGACCTGCTGCAGGCACAATATTTATACGTATACGTAATATGGCAGCATATTTTGATATGTTGTTATAATTTTTTTTTTCTAAAAACACCGATCATTTCTATGGCAGCTATATGATATAGTCGTCCGATCCCGACTGTTCCGAGCTATATAGTTGTGAGAGCATATAAAAGACTTTTAGCAGAGTATCATTCAGATAGCTTTAAAACTGAGGGACTAGTTTGCGTATAATCGGACAGACGGACGGACAGACCAACGGACATGGCTAGGTCGACTCGGCTGTTGATACTGATAAAGAATATATATACTTTATAGGGTCGGAAATGTCTCCTTCACTGCCTTGCAAACGTCTGACCAAAATTATAATACCCTGCAAGGGTATAAAAACTTAATTAATAATATAATATAATATAATATTACAGCATCTTAACTAGATGTTAAAATCTAGAGAATCGTAGGATATCATACTACTTAAATCTTTTTATTAAAAATGATTCCCGGTTGTTTTTATAATACCGGACACTTCGCTGGAGCAGGCCTTGGGGAAAATCGCTCACATCGCAACCGGACATGAAGTCAGAATTGGAGGACAAGTTCTGGTGGTTCTCTATAACTAACTTGTAGCGTCAGGATATTAAATAAATAATATCCAAAGGGAGGATTGATTGCAGCCAATTGTGCTGCGTTGGGCAAACATGACATTGCCCTGGGAAAATCGCTCACATCGCAACCGGACATGAAGTCAGAATTGGAGGACAAGTTCAGGTGGTTCTCTATAACTAACTTGTAGCGTCAGGATATTAAATAAATAATAATAAATCAAATCAATAAAAAGATACTAGCTGAACTCCTCTAGCCCACGCTTTTTTAGACTATTCAACCAATCGTTGACACATCGGACCAGACCATCATAACTAAACTATAAAGGAAGCTTAACGTATGCACTTGGTTCTTGAAATAATCCAATTTCGGTTTTAACATTTACCTTAATATACTGTATATACAGTTTTACAACTACAGTTGTGCATTCGCAGTTTCGCATCTTACCTTTTCATTTAACAATTATTCTATGACAGCTGTATGACATAATCATCCGATTTCACTAAAAAAACGCTACATCGTTGAGCAGAAAAAATATATTAAACAAGAAAAGAACTATACTCTTGCAGCTTACAATTATGATTTAATCAAATAAAAAGGAAGACTAACAGAAATTATATAAAACATTTATACATACCATAAATATTCGGATCTAACATTTACCATATTATACAATTAAAGTAAAATACATTTTCAAAAAATGTCTTCAACGTTTTAATGGCAGTTATATGATATAGTTAGTCTGACTTTGGTAAAATAAAAGCCGAAATTCTAGAATAATACAAATTGGCCATATCTCAAATTGTATGAAAATATATTGAAATCTGGCCAACTTATAAATTTTCCGTTCCCACCTATATAGTAGTGAAAGCATAAGAAGCCTATCTGCAAAGGTTCATTCAGAAAGCTTTAAACTGAAGGACTAGTTTACCTATAATCGGGCAGACTGACGGACAGACGGATCGACTCGGCTGTTGATGCTGATCAAGAATATATATACTTTATAGGAAATGTCTCCTTTACTGCGTTGCAAACTTCTGACTAAAATTGTAATACCCTGCAAGGGTATAAATATCACAGACATTACATATATAGGAGTCCGATTTTCATCAATTTTAATCCGAAATTCTAAAATAACACAAAATGGTCATGATTTAAATTAGGCAAAAATATATTGGAAACGGGGTGTTATAATTTTTTTCTGAACATTTTGCGATTCTTCCTATGGCATATGATATAGTCGTCCGATCCGGAAGACTTTATGTAAAGCTTAATTCAGATACCTTAAAAACTAAGGGGTTAGTTTTCGATTCGGTTATTAATGCTGATCAAGAATATATCCTTGTTTTAGGGTAGACAATGTCTCCTTCACCGTGCAAATTTTTTACTACACTTATAATACTCTGGAATTGTTTAAAAACATATTGAGCTTAACCTTTCTCTACCAGTAAATGAATACCTTTCTTACAAATATTGGCAGGTAAAAACAGCTGCTTTATAGAAAATTGAACGACTAAAAAGCAAGTTTGGCTATAAAGTAAAGTAGATTGCTAAATGAAAGAAACAATGTTTAAAAAATATTTCAAAAACTTGCGCGAGAAATCACAAAGAGTCAAAGTGGAGAGCTGGTCCCACTTTTAATGCAAATTCCTTACTGGCGGCGGGCACACTAAGCCTCGCCGGGCCCTATATAAGGCGGACCTCTGGCAGGGAACTCCACTCGGCGAGCATTATTTTGGGTAGCACCTAAGGGCAAACTGCGGTTGGGTCCGGGCGGTGTTTTCAGAGAGCGAAAACTTAATATTTATTTTTTCTATTAATTTATTTTCCTTGTAAATTATTTGTTTGATTTCTCTATAATTGTGAACTTTGTTCCTCCTTGGTTACCAATTCTCTTCCTGCCACTGCTCCTGCGACTGCTGCTCCTCCTATTCCTGCTTAAACGACTCGCTTATAAACTGGATTCTTGGGTTGTATATTTGTATATTTGCATATTTGTAAATTTGCACTTTTGGCCTAAGGGGCGGGAAAACTTAATGATTATTTTTTCTATTAATTTATTTTCCTCTTAAATTATTTGTTTGATTCCTCTATAATTGTGAACTTTGTTCCTCCTTGGTTACCAATTCTCTTCCTGCCACTGCTCCTGCGACTGCTGCTCCTCCTATTCCTGCTTAAGCGACTCGCTTATAAACTGGATTCTTGGGTTGTATATTTGTATATTTGTATATTTGCATATTTGTAAATTTGCACTTTTGGCCTAAGGGGCGGGAAAACTTAATGATTATTTTTTCTATTAATTTATTTTCCTCGTAAATTATTTGTTTGATTTCTCTATAATTGTGAACTTTGTTCCTCCTTGGTCACCAATTCTCTTCCTGCAACTGCTCCTGCTACTGCGGCTCCTCCTATTCCTGCTTCTTCTGTTCCTCCTGGTTCTCCTGCTCCTCCTTCAGCTGCTTCTGCTCCACCGATGGCGGCTCCTGATGTGTAGACTGGGGCTCACACATCTGGAGCACCTCATGCGTCCCATCTGACATCGCTGAATAGGTTTACCGGCACGAACGTGTCGAAATGCTGGACAATTGTGCAGGTGACATCGCCATGGGGCCGACTTCCACTTCGGCGCAGGCGATTATTCGAAAGACTAAATCTTGCCAATTTTTGTCTCATTCCACAACACCCAGGAGGTTCAGAATTAAAGTTTTCTGCACAGTTGCCAACAATCGTGGTTCCCCACGACTAATGGTACTAATTGGGATATGGACCTGGACTTTATACAATTATTTACAAATATTCACATATGTCGGAGAGAAGTAATAGAACACTTCTCCAGGCTTGAGACTTTAAAGCAGAGCTCGCAAATAACAGCTGAACGCTTTTCTGGTTCCGGTCCGCACTCTAGCACAACCGAAAAAGACGATGTGCGTGTACTCTCGCTCTGAACAGAACTTTTCGTTGCTCTGTGTTTTGGTTTTCGGTTAACTGTTCTCAGTCTCGGGGTTCTTATGCTCACTCAGCAACAACTTAGAGAGAGCGATGCAACTGAACACTCTCTCATTGAGGGTCAGCAGAAGAGCGAAAAAACGAAAGGCTCATCGTAAACGGTCTTTTGTCTTCAGTACCGCTTTAATAAAGTTTAGCAACAACTTTAAAATATTTATTAGATCTTAACATTATATTTATTATTTATTCAGTATTAAGTGAGCGCTAAAAAGGCCCTCTTAACAGTCAAGTAGTGATCATTTGCATATACACTCATACAAAAGCAAAAGACTTTTCCTCGCTCGTTGCAAAACGGTCAGCGAATGAGCAGAGCAAAAAGGAAGCACTAAATTGGATTTTGGTTGAGCACAAACCTTTCGCTCAAGAGACACTGGTGATCGGTTCTTGTCTGACTTTTTGCGGAAGTGGTGCGTAAAAAAAACAGTTATTTGGTGACTGCAGGCAACTGTTATTTGCGAGCTCTGCTTTAAAGTAAGTGAGGAGTCCAAGCATAGACATTGCAACCATGGGCCTGCAGGAGTACGTATCACGCTTTGAAAAATGGACAACAGAATGGAACATAGGCATAAACTGCAGCAAATGCGCTTGTGTCACATTCTCCACAAGGCCAAAGAACTGCCCAGGCATTTCCATGTTCGGTTCTGTACTTCGCCACGAGTCCTACTACAAGTACCTTGGTGTGATTCTGGATAGAGGACTCACTTTCCAGAGGCACACAACAATGGTCAAGCAGACAGTGCTTTCAAAGGCAGCAAGTATGTCCTGGCTTCTTTCGTCAAGAAATAAGCTCTCTCTGACCAACAAAGTTCGGATTTATAAATCGATTCTTAGTCCAATCTGAAAATATGCATTGCAAGTCTACGGCATAGCGTCTAAATCGAACCTTAACAAAATACGAGTAGCGCAAAGCAAGATTATAAGATCGATATGTAATGCCCCCTGGTTCATGAGAACCAGAGATATTGAAAGAGATCTCAAAATCCCAAAAATAGGCGATGTTTGCCGTACGCATGCTGAGGACTACTTCAGACGCCTTGGCTCTCATCCTAACTCCCTGGCGAAGAGGCTAATCTGGAGACCAACAAGAAGAAGACTAAAAAGATACCACCCACATGACCTTCCATTAAGATACATTTAATACCCTAGAAGACTGAAGTCTAAATTGCAAATTAAACGAACTAATTAGTCTTGTATACCAACACTTGTTATCCCCTATATTTACAACCTGCTCAAGCTGTCACATAGGTAGCAGTATACCTGTTAATTTTGAATAAATAAATGTTTAAAAAAAAAAAAAAAAAAAAAAATGCTTTAAAGTAGGTCTCACACCTTAAAGGGTTGTCCTGGTAGAATGGGGACTCAGTTGGCGAACTGGGACTGTGTGTGGCTTCGTATGCGTTGCTAGGTCTGGTCTTGTGACGTGGTGACGCGTTTGTGCATCAAGGAGACGCCAATAAGCAACAAAGGCTACTCACTGCATCCGCAGACGAACGAACAAGCGACCAACGATGACATGATTGAAGACGACTTAAATTTTCCGACACATATTTACAATTGTTTACAAATCGGGATACTATTTTCTTGCAAGTTTTAATTTATAACTGAATTTCCGATGGAACCTTAGAAGTAGCAGTGAGGGACAAACTAGCTTCCGTTCCTATGCACCATGTGCACAAGTGGTATGCCAGTTCCGTCGCCCACCACAAACGCTCATATGCTTCTGGCTACTTACGCTGACGACACGGCCTTGCTTGCGTCCCACACGTCTCAGCTGACAGCTTCGGATGCAGTTCAGGCTGCGTGCGATGGAGCACTGGACCAAGCAATGGAACAGCGGGTCACATCGACATCGACTATATTTCACCACCCATTAAGGAGTATAAGTATCTTGGACTGGTACTTGATAAAGGGCTCACTTTGTCCACACACAATCGCCAAACAGTTTCGAAACTGAATGCTGCTGGTCACATCTGGCATATCCCTGGAGCTGAGCTGGTATATCCGAAACCGTAATCTCCATACGTTATCAACATGACTGCTAAAAGCCTCAACAAGAGGCTAAAACACCACCCCAACTCCCTGCCTAGGGCTGCCAGACAGACAAGGACGAGGAGAAGGCTCGTCAGGACGACTTATGGGCAACTGCAAGCCCGGAGGCTTTAAATATTGATAAAATTAAGATCATGTTTAACTTTGCACACAAATTGCTGCTCCGGTTCTCGAATTCGATAAAAAGGTTGCAATTTCGATTTTATTTTTTATTATTTTGCGAGAACCGGAGCAGCTAATATCGAAATCGAAAAATAATTTCGAGAACCGCAGCAGGCCTGATAGTAGTAGTTAGCAAATAAGGCATATTGCAGATATCATAATACCAAATAAGGATTTAAATGAAACAAAAAAAAATTAAAAACGCCACCTCTCTGCTACTTGGGTCCGTCTCATATGGAACACCCACATCACGGCAATCAAAGCTAAGTGCGTTCGCAAATTCCAGAAGCTCGATTGGCTCCTGAGCTCCAAAAGCCTCCAGCTTTCGACGAAGGTTTTGTTGATCAAAGCAATCCTTACGCCAACCTTGACGTTGCGATCCAAATATGGGGCACCACATCTACCACACTAGCTAAACAGGCTGAGGGTAGTGCATCCGAGCTTCCCTGGTACGGGACAAACCAGACCATCCAAAACGACCTACGCCTTGTTCCTGTGGGCGACCTCGACGTTACTCGGATAGGCTAATGATTCACCCAAATCCACTGGCGAGCAGATTTCAACGCAGAGTACGCCGATGGATCCAACGATTCTCAATAGGTTTTGAATGTTGTGAAATTAATGTTAAATAAATATTGAAAACTGAGTCCAATTGTCGCTAGAGTTGTGGGAGCCCATGCTGTTAGAGCACCCAATAATAAAAATGCGCCACAAGCAGTTTCCGATGGACCCCTGATCCCGAAATTCATTAGCTAGTTGACAAGCATTCGCGGCTATATCCAAGCGTTCAGAGCCTTTTGCAATAAATGTCAGTACGTGGTGTACGTTGGGGGGACCCCCACCTGGAACTCATCCGACTTGTCGCCTGCGCCGAAGTGGAAGTAGGCCCCATGGCGATGTCACCTGCACAATTGTCCAGCATTTAGACACGGTCGTGCCGGTAAACCTATTCAGCGATGTCAGATGGGACGCATGAGGTGCTCCAGATGTGTGAGCCTCAGTCTACACATCAGGAGCCGCCATCGGTGGAGCAGAAGCAGCTGAAGGAGGAGCAGGAGAACCAGGAGGAACAGAAGAAGCAGGAATAGGAGGAGCCGCAGTAGCAGGAGCAGTTGCAGGAAGAGAATTGGTGACCAAGGAGGAACAAAGTTCACAATTATAGAGGAATCAAACAAATAATTTACAAGGAAAATAAATTAATAGAAAAAATAATCATCAAGTTTTCCCGCCCCTTAGGCCAAAAGTGCAAATTTACAAATATGCAAATATACAACCCAAGAATCCAGTTTTTAAGCGAGTCGCTTAAGCAGGAATAGGAGGAGCAGCAGTCGCAGGAGCAGTGGCAGGAAGAGAATGGGTAACCAAGGAGGAACAAAGTTCACAATTATAGAGGAATCAAACAAATAATTTACAAGGAAAATAAATTAATAGAAAAAATAAATATTAAGTTTTCGCTCTCTGAAAACACCGCCCGGACCCAACCGCAGTTTACCCTTAGGTGCTACCCAAAATAATGCTCGCCGAGTGGGGATTCCCTGCCAGAGGTCCGCCTTATATAGGGCCCGGCGAGGCTTAGTGTGCCCGCCGCCAGTAAGGAATTTGCATTAAAAGTGGGACCAGCTCTCCACTTTGACTCTGTGATTTCTCGCGCAAGTTGTTCAAATATTTATTGCATATTGTTTCTTTCATTTACCAATCTACTTTACTTTATAGCCAAACTTGCTTTTTAGTCGTTCAATTTTCTATAAAGCAGCTGTTTTTACCTGCCAATATTTGTAAGAAATGTATTCATTTACTGGTAGAGAAAGGTTAAGCTCAATATGTTTTTAAACCCTTGCAGCGCATTAAAAAAAGTGTAGTAAGAAATTTGCACGGTGAAGAAGACATTGCCTACTCTAAAAAAAGTATATATTCTTGATCAGCATTAATAACCGAGTCGATATGGCCATGTCCGTTTGTCCGACTATACGAAAACTAGTCCCTCAGTTTTTAAGGTATCTGAATTAAGCTTTACATAAAGTCTTCCGGATCGGACGACTATATCATATGCCATAGGAAGAATCGCAAAATGTTCAGAAAAAAATTATAACACCCCGTTTCCAATATATTTAAATCATGGCCATTTTGGGTTATTTTAGAATTTCGGTTTAAAATTGATGAAAATCGGACTCCTATATATGTAATGTCTGTGATATTTATACCCTTGCAGGGTATGACAATTTTAGTCAGAAGTTTGCAACGCAGTAAAGGAGACATTTCCGACCCTATAAGGTATATATATTCTTGATCAGCATCAACAGCCGAGTCGATCCGTCTGTCCGTCAGTCTGCCCGATTATAGGTAAACTAGTCCTTTCTGAAGAAACCTTTGCAGATAGGCTTCTAATGCTATCACTACTATATAAGTCGAAACGGGCCGGATCGAACGACTATATCATATAACATATATGAAATATACAAATATAAATATATAATATAAAAAAAAATAAAATTATAAGTTGGCCAGATTTCAACATATTTTCATACAATTTGAGATATGGCCAATTTGTATTATTCTAGAATTTCGGCTTTTATTTTACCAATATGGTAAATGTTAGATCCGAATATTTATGGTATGTATAAATGTTTTATATAATTCCTGTTAGTTTTCCTTTTTATTTGATTAAATTTGATTAAATCGTAATTGTAAGCTGCAAGAGTATAGTTAGCTTCCTTTCTTGTTTAATATGTATATTTTTACTGCTCAGCGATGTAGCGTTTTTTTAGTGAAATCGGATGATTATATCATACAGCTGTCATAGAACAATTATTAAATGAAAAGGTAAGATGCAAAACTGCGAATGCACAACTGTAGTTGTAAAACTGTATATACAGTATATTAAGGTAAATGTTAAAACCGAAATTGGATTATTTCAAGAACCAAGTGTATACTTTAAGCTTCCTTTATAGTTTAGTTATGATGGTCTGGTCCGATGTGTCAACGATTGGTTGAATAGTCTAAAAAAGCGTGGGCTAGAGGAGTTCAGCTAGTATCTTTTTATTGATTTGATTTATTATTATTTATTTAATATCCTGACGCTACAAGTTAGTTATAGAGAACCACCAGAACTTGTCCTCCAATTCTGACTTCATGTCCGGTTGCGATGTGAGCGATTTTCCCAGGGCAATGCCATGTTTGCCCAGCGCAGCACAATTGGCTGCAATCAAACCTCCCTTTGATTCCTGGGAGCGTAGCACATAACCAACGGCCTTGAAGTTCATCAACGCCTAGTTGCCAAGCAGGACCACCGAATCGTTGCTTCCCTGAGCCAAGGCCTGCTCCAGCGAAGTGTCCGGTATTATAAAAACAACCGGGAATCATTTTTAATAAAAAGATTTAAGTAGTATGATATCCTACGATTCTCTAGATTTTAACATCTAGTTAAGATGCTGTAATATTATATTATATTATATTATTAATTAAGTTTTTATACCCTTGCAGGGTATGACAATTTTAGTCAGAAGTTTCCAACGCAGTAAAGGAGACATTTCCGACCCTATAAAGTATATATATTCTTGATCAGCATCAACAGTCGACTCAATCTAACCATGTCCGTCTGTCCGTCCGTCTGTCCGTCTGTCCGATTATACGCAAACTAGTCCCTCAGTTTTGAAGCTATCTGAATGAAACTTTGCAGATAGTTTTGTATTTGCTATCACTACAATATAAGTCGAAACGGGCCGGATCGAACGACTATATCATATAAATGCCATAGGAACGATCGGTAAATTTTCAGAAAAAAAATTTAACTTGTTCAATTTTTAACATATTTTCATATAATTTCAAATTTTCATATAATACAAGACATACCCATTTTATATTATTCTAGAATTTCGTTTTAAATTTTATGAAAATCGGACCACTATATCATGTAGCTGCCATATAAATGTTCTGGAAATATTACGTATACGTAAATGTTAAAACCGAATTTTTATATGAATAAATGTTGTATATAAATCCTGTTAGTTTTACTTTAAATTTGGTGAAACTTGATTAAAAGGGTATACAACCTTCGGCCTGCCGAAGTTAGTTTTCTTTCTTTTTAGTTTTACTTTTGATTTGATAAAATTTGATGAATTCATAATGATCCAATTGTAAGCTGCAAGGGTATACAATCTTCGGCGTGTCGAAGTTAGCTTAATTTCTTGTTAAATATAAAAGCAAAAGCGACCAAAGTAAGCCCGGGGTAAGATTATAAAAATCGTTTGGTATAAAATGGAAGTTGGAGAACGTGATTTTTTTAAATTGGCTCAACAGCGCCCCCTTGGTTTCAATATTTGAAGTTATGACGCGACCGCGACGTAAAATGTATGTATTGCATATATCATTCGCCTCACAATTAACACAAATTAATATCACACAACAACAAGGTATTCCATAATCATGAAAATATACAAGGACGAACAAATTTATTTAGAAACATACTTATGCAGCTAATCAGGAAGTTAAGTCCCTTAAGATCCACGTGTTATCGTTTAAAATCGACATGATGGGTACATATTTGGATTTAACAGATTCTCTTCGGCAGAAATGATTTGTCCCGTTTTGCTGAATCTTTTTTTCGGACTCAGTCGAAGTTCTCATTTTTAAATTTGATTTGGAGCGCACTATCGTTTACTATCGAGACTTATAACTCGATAGTGGTTCGCAAAACACTCGCTATATCGATACAATCCCTACTTTGGAACGCGTTTGGTATCTTCAGGCCGAGGGTAGCTGGCAGCGTTGCCAATTTAGCTATTTCCCCTTTAGATCTGGCAAACTAGCGGCTAGCGGGGAATATAGCTTTCTTCAAAGCAAAATGCATTTTATTTTAGCTTTTTAAAAACATCACGCTTTACTACATCTCACTTAAATACTTTATAGTATTATTTTTATTGAATCATAAAAAAAATCGACACGCCAAAAGAGCATCACTGATCTAGGTTACTCTCTCTTGCTCCTCTGTTACTTCCAAGAATTCGCCGACAACATGCTGTTATTCCATGAATTCACTGACAAAACGCTGTTAACTTCCATGAATTCACTGACAAAACTCTGTTACTCTCAATTCTGTAAAATACATGTCACTCTCATCTGTTGGATTTCTGACTCTCTCTCATGGGAGTGGGTGGTGGGTGGGATCGAAGGAGAGCCTCTGGCGCTCTAGCTCTCTCTCGCTTGCTCCTGCCAAGCTTTGGCCGGGGCTTCCGGCCGTATTGCCTTAATAAATGAAAATAAACTAAATAAAATTTAAAAAAAATGGCAAAATTTAAAGAAAATTAGGCGGTTTTTATTAAAATTTAATTAGCAACAGAAAATACTTTTTTTCCTTTATTTTTAATTTATTGATTTGATTTGATTTTTTATCTATCTATAAACACAAAATTTTTAAGAAGATTATTGTTTGCAAGTTAACACCGATAGAGTGAAACAGAAATAAATTGTATTGATTAGACTGCAATAATCAAATGTCAATTAAATGAATTCGAAAACGTTATTACAACTAAATAGGTTAAAAATCAATTAATCTATATAAAACTTACAAATCGTGAGGTTTTTAAACATTCTTACAACTGAAGTCGGTTTGTTCTTTTCGATTGGCAAATATACAAAAGGGAAAAACTATAAGACTAACTAGGACTTACCAAGAAATTCTTCGAAGAAAACCCAGAAAAATTTAATGAAGGAAAATGGTAATAAGTTATTTTTAAAAATTAATTGATGGTATGAAATGAACTAGATCTTTACGAAAAAAATAATTAAGTTAGCCGATTAGTCTGGCAACGCTTTTGTGTTCATATGCTCTGGGCAAAACATATGTTGAGAGGAGCCACTGCGCCTTGGCCACACCGTGTTGCCATTTTAGCTATTTTTTCCTTTTAAAAAAGTATTGATGGTAAGAAATCAACTTTAGGATCTTTACGAAAAAAAATTTAAGTTACAGCCATATACCTAATAACCGATTTTTTTGCACTTCGACGTTTAAGTATTTCGAAAACCTGACGTATAGAACATTTTTCAAGGGGCGAATTTGAGCATCGAAACCCTTTTTAAAACTATAATCCGTTCTTGGTTTTGAAATATTGTAAGGATGTATTTAAGAATGTTGTTAAGGATGAATTAAATATTCTCTAGATATTAACGAGTTTATTCATTTATTCGAATTTATTTTCTATGCTTAAAAATATATGTCCGTAATGATACGTCCTTTGATTTATAAATCTAGTGTTATTTTTTAGCTTTATTGAAAAGTTTTTGGCGGTTTCTAGCTATTTTCATTGGTTAGTTTAGCTTTTTTTTGACCTGAAGAGATGGCAACACTGGTAGCGAAAAACCTATAAATACGGGTGCAGAGCGCACAAAAACAAAAAACTAAAAAAATAACGGCCGGTACTCTGTTCACTGTAGGTCCTTCGGTCCGGCGTGAGTTTTTTTAAATCAAACTATAAACATAAAGAAATAAAAGGCATAACGGTTGCGGGAAGCGGAGTGCGGCAGTTGTGGTGTTTCCCAAATTCAATAATTCCAACAATCTTACCTATTTCTAGTTCGCCGCCAATTATATCCGTTTGTTGTCGTTGCACTCTTGCAGTCCGCGTATGCATGTGTGGTGTTTCCGTGTGTGTTCGAGCTGTCGCCGGTGTGTGAGTGTGAGTGCAGACGGGTCATTAAATCCGCCGCTGTTCTTTTTGGTAAATTGCACAAGTGTAACGGTTCAAGAAAGGCAACAACTAAAGCATGTAAATTGTTTGTAACCAGAAGCGCGAGAAAAAAAAACGAAAGAAGCGCAGGTTCATTCAAACTGCGAAAGCAGCAACAAAGCAACAACAATTGCAACAGTGCACACGAAATAAATTGCCATAAATTATACTGCTATAAGCTTTTGCGTGATGAAAGAAAAACAGTGCTGTGGCCAATGAAAAGCGCCCAAAAGGAAATAGTGGAAAATGTTGTGTGTATATAACAGTGATTTGTGAAAATTAACATAGAGCTAGAGCGAAATCCCATGAAAAACCAGGAAAATAGTGGAAGCAGCTACAACAAAAAAAGAGTAGTTCGAGAAAAAGAAGTGGAGGATGGAAAAAACTAAAACGCTTGCTGCACTTACAAACACACACACACACATGCTAACAGTGAGCCACCCTCTCGCGTCCTTTTTCCCCGCCAGGTTCTTCACTAGGGAATTGCCATCTCCCTCTAACGCCCGCTCAGCCGCTCTCCACTGAGAGATGTTTCAGCAGAAACCTGACATGCGCTCTCTCCGGCTCTCACGAAACACACTGCAATTCTGTGCCCTTTTCCTTTTCCTCCTTCCATGAGTCACGAATAAGGCGCGCGGGGGCGAAACGGTGTAAAATAAAAGGAATTTGTGCAAAGAGCGGTGACAGTGCAAACGGGAAAAAACAACAGCGATATTTAGCAAACTCAAGCAAAATTCAAAGGCAAAGTGCATCGTGCTAATTGCCAGAATAAGAGGCGTTATTTGTTTGTTCCTTTTGGCCCGCGTTTCTTATTCGTTTCGTGCTTTTTTATCCGCCCTTCCCCGTTCGCTGATTGCGTGTGTTCTGAGTGGAATTTTTAACTAAACAGCCGCTGCCTTTTGTTGCTGCGGGGGCGGGTAAACAAATTAAATAATTTGTTTATAAAAGTGTGTCAGAGCAAGAGTCATTCATATGTTCCGTTCAACCCGCTCCCTGTGTGACGTAGGTGCGTTTTTTGACAGTCGAGCTTCCTTGATTAGAACAGTTCGTTGTCTGTCGTTAGTTTTATTTTTAAATACGGTAATCGGCTGTCAGAATTTGATAATAAACTTGGAATCATTTTTTAAAATGAACATTTTTAAATTTTTCATAGAAGCCATCTTAGGGAAGCTTTGCTGTACACTAGCTTAGTTGCTGGCCGGCAGAGTAAAGTCAGTGCCCATTCTTCGCTCTTTTCCGTCGCCTCCTATCTTGGTCCACTCCAGTTCCTCGTATCTTCCGTCTATCTGCTAACACATTCGCCCTTGTGGTTTTATCAAAGACTTGTTCTAATTAGCAAATGCTTCAGTTTTTTTGTCATTGTTCTACTGTCGCATATTCCCCATCACTGGAAAAAATCAATAGTGAAAGAGGTGTTGGGAATAGAGAGGGGTGAAGGGGCGGTCATCGTTTTTTGAGTGGTGGGTGACACATCCATAAAGTCCATGTGCCGTTCCTTATTCCGTAGTCTCTTTCATCATTCATTCAATCGCGGACAGCTACACGCACCACACACCATCACACCCAATAAAAACGTGTGCGTGAGCCTGACACTGACACTGACCACAGGTAAAGAGAGAGCGGCGCCACTCTCCCACTCACCTTTTGACTCTCTCTGTGTTACTCTCCTTTTCCTTCCTTTTGCCGGTCTTTTCTGTTTACAATTTTATTTGTTTTGGTGAGCAGCAACCCCCGAAAAAGGAAAACCATTTGGCGGCAGGCCCAATTTTCATGTTTTCCAATTATACCATTTCCCACACACATCATTCCAAGACCTTAAAAAAACATAATTGGAATACATTAGGAGAGTTTTCTGGCTAAAAAGGTACACTGCTTTTAATTTACTTAAACATTTACTTGGTTCAATTAAATTAATATCAATTTTAAACTTTCCATTAAATTTGATATAATGTGTATTAATATTTTTTAAAAAATAATTTTGATATCCGTATAAATGTAGACCTTTCAGATAGGTTTAAATTGTGTTTTATTTTAACTTAATCCTCTATATCTTGACCTTTCCCAATTTGTAATTCCATGAACAGGGACCTATATTTTTGAAAGTTTGGATGTTTATTTTCAAAGAAATTTTAATAATTAAAATATTTAATGTTCCAACTTTAAAATCTTTGGGAAATATATTTCTGGAAACAATTAAATAATTACTTTAGTAACTAAACCACTTAAGTATAATTTAGTCGTACAACAAATACTTATAAAGGATAAAATATATTTTATTTACGCAGACAACTTTTATTTAAAATAAATTTTTGTAAGATTAAAAATCCTTATTTCGAATTTCAAAACCAATATTTAAGGAAGTTTTGTATCTTTAAACCGCTTCAGCCTCAAAGAAATTAATTGTTGGGAAACAATACTATTTTTGTCAAATATAATTCTGTAAATGAAGTCAAACTTAAGTGAAAACTGAACCTCGTGGGATAGCTAAAACTTGCTATTTAAATTTTAAATGGCTTTACCTTATTTACATAACTCAGAAAGACGATAGACGATGTCCCTTCATTTTGTGGACTATGTGGAAGGATGGGTTTTTTTAGCTTGTAATGGCTCCCAGAGGAAGAGGACGCACCCTGGCAGTTCTAGCTCTTTGAATACAACATAATCAGACAGTTTTCTCTATATATCCAGGTCTCGGCTGAAATACGGCAAAGGGGTTGTTGCCTTTGTGGCTGTTGTTATTATCGCTGTTGTTGCCGCTGTCTTAGTTGTTGTTGAAGTACTTTTTTAGCTGTTACTAGTTGTCTAGTGGTGTTTGTCGGCCTGGAAAATGCACTCAAGCGTTTGGGCCCCGAGTTCCTCTTCAGTTGTGTGTTTCCATTCCTCCCCGATGGCTGCGTTTTTTATTACTTACTACACTGGGCCGTCTGACAAGTTTCAGGTTTTTGTAGTGTTTCCCCCGATTGGCAGCGACATGCACTTGGCATCGGCAGTTGGAAAAACTCCATCGAGGTCGCGACTGCACTGCAAAGTGGCCAACCATTGGCCGTGGAAATCTAGATGTCTCAAAGTTCTGCTCTTTTTAGTTTCTGCCACAAAACGGAGGCGTCTCCGCCGGTATTACAGTTGAATTTGGTTAGCATCAGATTGGGGCTAATTGAAGGAAAAGTTGGTATAGGCCTGGCTAGTGTGATCTCATTTATTTATACTTTAACCCAAGGAACAATTTGATTATTTACTTGGGAGAATTTGGTCTATAAGTACAGAAGCATTTATCTATGAGATGCTTTTAAGATATACAAAGAGATACGGATGGAGAGAGCACCACACAATTCTAGTTCACACACAGATACGTTTATCGGTAAAAGTTTATGGCCTATAGCATTTTCTGGAATGCCTCTTAACAAAAAAAAAAACATTAAGATATAACACTTATATTTATAGCCTGCAGTTTGCCATGACCATCCACTAGTTTTTCATTAAAAAAGAAGAATTTTATTACAATACAGAAATACAAATATTCATATTTTTCCAAGATGGAATATATATTTTCTTAATACCTGCTAAAAAGAACTATATATCTTATACATATTCTTGAGCCCAAGAAGCTATCCATTTTAAACCATAGAGTTCAGATCAAGAATGCAATGTTAACTTCGTTTCCTTTCTCAATAATTGTTAATTGCTTTTTTAATGTGCCAAAGTGTGTACAAGTGCCCTATAAAGATGTGTCTGTCTCTATTCAGATGGCCCAAGAAAGGTTAAAGACCGGGTTGTGTGTCAAATCGGTTTGGTTGCGCTCCATTAGCTAATGTTTTTCACACGCTGTCGGGGGGAGTTCCATCCAGATGCCTTCTTGCATTCTGGGACCCTTGTCGGGGCCATATCTGGTGTGTGGCATCTGTGATAAGCGAAACACAATGCAATCAACCGCTTGATTTCCACACGAAAGATCGGCGGAAGAAGTCAGAGCTCGGAGAACAGGGCAGAACAGAAACTGCCGGGTCTCTCCTCCGATCTTTGCCCTTTTGTGAGGGTAATTTAAGTTGCTCGCCGCTCGTCAGGCGACGCCCACAAAGAATTTCGGAGCCTAATTAGCCGGAGATCGTCTGGCCATTTATCAATTAGCACACAACTAACTAATGGAGCAGCCGGAGGGGCAGCAGCTGGGCAGTTCCACGAACCTTGGGAGGGCGCGCCCCTCGAATCGATTTAATTTGAGACATGTCGAATATCAAATCAATTGAACCCGTTTAGCAATTTGACATGCAAATTTTTCTCGACGAGTGTTAGACTGGGTAGCTTGTGCCATGACATAATCCCAGTTAACAAAACATTGGAGTCACCGCCGCAGGCATGATCTAATGGAGCAATCAATGCAATTTCAAATATGATTTCATTGCGGAGCCCGGGGCCTAGTTTCACATTTTATAAATCCCCGGCAAAATGCCATTGTTGATAATTAGACAATTTTTCAACTCGATCGTTTGTGTTCCCATGGAGCAAGTTCCCCCATTCCGGTCCCGAATCCGATCCCTTTTCCCCCGGGTTTTCTATTTCCAAGCGATGACGTTGTCAAACTTGTTTTATTCTCCAGCACTGCCCTGGACACATTATTCTCTCTTTTTTTATCAACGTTTATTGTTTTGTGACTTTTGCGGTTGCCGTTTATTGCCTTTTTCAACTGTCGCTTAATTGACTTGGTTGTGTCTCGCATAATTCCCCACCTCCTCCTCCCCCTCCACTGGGTAAACCCCATCAACGAGCCCTGTGAGAACTGGGAACACCTACACGAAATACCCATAGAGAATTCCGCATTGTTCGCCTTATCTCAAGGGCCTTTTCTTCATATCGGCCAGTTCGAATGGGACTTTGAGTGGCATTGGATCATAAAGCTGAGAAGTTGTTGTTATTGTTCTGCTTTGAAGATAAAAGTGATCGCTTTGAAATTATGTATTTTTGGGTAAAGGAGTCTAATTGGCAAATATTGATAAACTTGTGTACTTTTTGTATAGGTATTTGCTTTATGTTTTTGCCACTTTATTTCGGTGGGTGGAAAAATTTAAATTCTTTCTTAAGGGTTTTATGTTTTCGGGGCTATACATTTTCGTTTTGGAGTTATTGATTTTAGGGCACAGGGTCTAATTGGCTAGACTTCGTATAGATCACATTTTTAGTGGGCAGTTTTCAATAGATATTACCCAAAATGGTTTTAATACAACGATCTATGTATGCAAATTTTGTTTTATGATCCACGTGAGTTCCTTGAGGAATCACTTTATAAATTTAGCAAGCATTTCAAATTCTATTCCACGTTTTGCCATGTGCTAAAAGGTATTCCCTAAATGGTTTTAAATGGAACGAATTTAGAGGCTTCTGCGGTTCAATAAAATTTCTTTAGCTTGGCAAAATCTTCAAACATTCCGTGGTGACTTTGCTGAAAGATTTAATTCTTTATGGGGAATTTCGCTGCCAGTTCTAGCACAAGAAGTCTGTCAGTCTAGACTCTAAAAGTCTAGACGCATTCCGTTTGCATTCAGTCCCTTTGCCTGCAGCCAAATCGTTTATTGCCACAAGCCCTTGGCCTTCAACTCTTGCGTGTGTGTTTCTGTGTGTTTTGTGTATTTCTGCTTTGGCCGGCGCCGCATTTATTTTATTTTTACTGTCACAACAGCTGCGGCTGCTAAGTTGAAACACCGCTCAGTTTGAGGGCACTGCGAGCCACTATCGGTCGGCTGTCGTTCGCTGTCCCTCTTCGATTTCGTTTTCATTCGCTATTTTTCGTTCAATTTGCGCAGCTAATTTGCAAGTTTAATTCCGAGTGGCTTTGTTCAAATTAAGACTAAATGTGGAACTGCCGCGTCTTACACGCCGGAAGGGAGGAATCGTAAATCAGCTGAAAATAAAAAGTAGAAGGTCTCTCCCCCTCGATTAGATCAGCGTCAGGTTTCGGATTGGATTCGGGCTCACGGGTTCAGGTTCCGTTGTTTCAGGTAGATAGATACAAACAGTTAAACTTTTTCCATAAATCTTACTTAAAAGTAATACTTAACAATTATAAAATAAATATTGCAGTGTTAATAGCATTAGCTCATAGGATTAGGCAATAATAGAATTCTGTGAATAATCAAACTATTAAAAAATAAACCTAGTAAACTTACTTTTTCCAAATTGATACTTTGTATCTGTACATCTTTTTAGGATATTTCGAAGCTCTATTGATTTGTTGTAATTTAATCAATGCGAAACATAGTTTTTATTGGTCACTCTAATGTATAAAATATATTATATAATTTATTATAAATTAAAATAAAAGAGAATAAATTAAGGGAAATATAGAACGAATAAGAAAACCTAACTTCAAAAGCAAAAAATACATTTTATTTCTCATTGGAATACCAGTATTCCCCATTTCCCCATAATATCCGGTCCCACAAACAATCAAATATTTCATTTTCAAAGAAGAAACCCTCGAGAGTATCACAGTTTCGTAAGCGCTGTGAGACTTATCAGGGCATGGGCGCAATCAAAAGCATTGCCCCGCTTATCTGCTGATAAGCGAACCGACTCACGCACATACAGGAAAGGTCGTAAACAGTCTGTCAACCTGTTTGCCGCGTTCTTTGAGTTACCGGTGCAGTTTGGCAGCCACTGTTTAACAATCTGATCACGTCCCGTACACCCCGTTTCGGTTCTCCCCCATATGAGTTTCCAAATTTAGTCGCTTTGTTGGCATTCATGGAACGATTTACTTTACTTCACGCTCCATACAGCTCTACAGTTACCGTTTGTTTATGCGCCGGCGGCAGCAGCAGCTGATAAAAGCTTCGAGTCGATGGTCCCACGCGGCAATCGAGCGGTGCCGATATACCCAATAATAATTCAATTTAGCAGCGATAATTGGGCACCGAGCCGAAGCAAAGAGCCAAAACGATCAAGCTCCTCTCTCGCGGCAACAGAGGTGGGCGAATAAATAGCTGTGCGAATTTGAGAATGCGGGTTTTTATGAGAACATTATGCTAACATAGATTCTTCTACAAAAAAGGTTTAACTTTATAAAAATTCAGTGAGTTCTTAAATATATAATGTTTGATATGCACCGTATAAATTTCTATTTATTTTATATTGAGAACTATATACTATATATATATATAAACAACAAAGATATTATCTTTACAAGTTTAAATGGTTTTTTAGATTATTAAGAAGAGAAGAGATAATATTTTAAAATATTTAAATATTTAATAATTAACCTCAGGAAAAGATATCATCGATGCCTTTTTGTTCCGAAAAACACTATTAATTATTTATTTTCATTACATGTTTAGTGGGTTTTAAGATATTTTAAGGATGGAATTCACAAAATGTGTGGATTTGTGTCCAAGGGAAATTGTTATTATCTTAATAAATATAAATCATTTTCTATAAGCTAAAAAAAAATTAAAAATTAGAAACTTATGACTAAAGCCAATTGAATTAGGTATCAATCAAATCAAATATTTATCAATGTCAGTGCTATAATTTTGAACTCGTCTGTAATTGGCAATAGAGGAAGAGACTTGCAGAACGCGATAGAAGAATCAAGACACAATAACGGGTCAAAAGCAATAACAATTCTATCTCTTCTCGTTTCTTTAATGGCTTTTAGCCAGCTGCATCGCCCACTCTCTCCGTATACCTTTCTTTCTCGCTCTCTTACACTGTTTTCTTTTTCTTCCTCTGTATTTCCGGTGTGAAAACTTTGCGCATGCGTATTCTCTTCTAACAGGAAAAAACCGGTCGCTCTCTCTGTCTCCACACCTCTCTTTGCGGTTTTTGTTGACATTTTGCTGCACTTCCACACACACATACAGCTGTTGTTTTTTTGTCTTTGCGGTTGTTAGTTTCCGTTGTCGTTTCATTCATTGTTGCTGTTGCTTTTCGAATTCGAAGAAAACCAACTTATCCGAGGCACAGTGACTGCCAAACTGCGCTCAATTATCAGCAATTGTGTTTCCATTTTATTTCTTGCCGCACATTGTTTTCCGCTTAATTTGCCAATGACCTACTGGCGCGGAATGAGAACGAAGCGATAAGGCAATGGAAATGCCTCCCATGTCCTCCCCCTCTCCCTTTATGTGAATTTATTTCACCCACAAAATATGCAAATAAGCAAAGGTGCTTGAGCTGTCTTCGAACTCGAACTTGCTGTGTGAGCAGCCTGAAAGTAGGCAACGAAAAAGAAGAGCGCGTGAATTCGAAATAATTTTAAGGAAATTATTGTGATTTTAGTGAAGAGAAGATTAAAATAGCTTAAATAACAATAATAATAATAAAAACAAATATATTAATTTATTAATATAACTCTCTATGTTGTTTGCTGCTTCTACTTCTAACAAATTAAAGTGTACAAATGATTTTCCCAAGTTCCTGTGAAGTTTTAAAATAAACGAAAGACAAGATCGTGTGCCAAACTATAATAAAAACAATAAACAATCTTAAAACCCCAAAATACCCCAAAAATGAATAATCTACAACTCAAATTCCCTGCATATCAAGTGATACCATTTTTCGTATTCTTTTTTCTTTCAGTTAAAAGAAGTATTAAAGTTTAGCAAATATGTTGCTAGCCCAATTCTAGATAGCTAAGAAGATTAGGATTAAGTTGTGGAGAGTGCAATCCCAGGGCGTGTAGCATATATACAGCCACCTGTTGCCACCTACGCCGCCGTGACAGTCCTAGGAGAATCCAGGGAACACCCTCCGTACTCCGTCCTCCATCCTCACCCCTGCGCGCAACACAAACAGCCAAGACGGCGTCCCCTCGCAGCTACGTCCGCTCACGCTCCACCCCGCAGTCGCCCCATTCCCCGCAGGCGGCACTCCTCGGCGGCGGCAGATCCCACCACGGTCATCACGGTCACCACCACCATCACCATTCCCCGTCGCCATCGCCATCGCCATCGTCGCCCTCGCCGTCGTGCCCCACGCTGCAGCTGCAGCCGCGCCTGCACCATTCGGAGCAGCAGCTGTGCCAGCGCCGCCGCATCTATGCGTCCACGGGGAGTGCCGCCAACATCATGATGGATCGCGAATCCCTTAGCGAATGGGCTAAGGACAAGCCGCTCAGCATCCTGCAGCTGGATCCGGCGGATCGTGCGGTTCTCCGCATAGCAGGTGAGTGCTTTATAGTGGAACAATTATGAACAAGGTTATTTATTATAGAAAAAAAACTGCAGTGGTGGCTTTGCGTAAAGGGAAATTGGTTAATATATTTTTATATATTAAATAGTTTAAAAGTTTTTTTTATTTTCTATCCATTTTATTTCTTTTATTTTGTTTGAGATTTTTTTTTTTTAAATCACAGATGTTAAGCATTTAAAAACAATTAAAAGCGAGTTTATCATTTGTAAGGTTTTCTAAAAATTTGAGATTTATTTTTGCCATACTTTTGCTCACTCTTTTGCTTTAATTTTAAATTTACAGAGATTTATAAAGTAATATAAAATATATCTTTTTTTTTAATGGCAAATTAGAAATATATTTTGTGTCAAAGTACGCGTAACCTCACTATAACTTTTGCTATTTAAGCTCCTTGAAAAGCATAAACATTTTTATTAAAAATCAAATTTGAAGCTGAAAGGTTCCTGACTGTTTTTAAGTATCTTATAAAAAAGAGCAATTCTAAATTCCCAACAATTTCCGCCCATCAAAGCCACCACTGTAGTAGGGCAATTGAGGTAATCCCCCCGGCTGATAGCTCCATTCAAATGGCAATATGTTGAGCAAATATTTGGCCAACCCACTCGCAGTGGCACTCCCCCCGAGAGGCGCCCCATCGCCCACCCATAAAGAGCACCGCTCGGCGGTTCATTGCACTTGGGGCTTACACAGCAGCGTCCGCAAAACTGTGTGCTCGCATTTCCCTGCACTCCCAGCTGCTCTCGACGCGGCATTATTATGCGCTAATTCCGCACTAACGGTTGCAGCCTCCGCCCATGAACCCCGTCTATTTTGCTCCCCAGAAACCTCTCTGCTGCGTCGCCCATATAGCCCATTTATATATGTATCCCGTCTCTGTGCCAGCTCTGCCGTTTTGTCTGTCAGTCACTTGTGTGCGATTCTATTTCTGTTCCGCCAACGGAGTTTTTGCCGGCCCACAGAACTATGTGCATATTGCGACGTGTGCAACTGCAACTGCAAAAATCGAAATTTATGTCGTCGTAGCAGCCCCGAGGGCATTGTTAGTCCCGCACAATAAAAAAGAAGAAAACATTACACAAAAAGGCTAAAATGGAGGCAGACTGAAGTCTATTGAATACTTGTCGCATTGTGCCCAGGGAGAATGTCTATTATAAAGTTCCAACGGCAAGGAGTTCGGGAGAGGAATGAGAGACTGTCAGATCAAAGGATGCACAAATAAATTACATTCTGGATCAGTAGCATATACTCATTATATGGATCGAAGCTTAGATTGGAGAAAGCACTTAAGTTACTACAATATTTTAGTTTCATTTGATTTTTGGGGATTTCTATGTTTCATTTATGTGAGTGTATCATTTCTGGAAGGGCTTGGTCCTACTTATTTTAAGACGTTTTTATAATGGAATTAAATTAAGCAAGATATAAAAAACTATGTTTAGAGCCTGTCAAACGTATCATTGCATGTAAGCATATAAAAAATATGCTTTTGAAAGACTTGAGAGAGAGAAATGACGCAATAGGACCTACAAAAATAAAATCTAAGCATCTGCAAAGAAATTAGTGCTACTTAAGGCTTATGAAATCCAAACTTAAGCATAATTTAATGGTTTTACTCTTATATAAAATCAGAGAAATAATTTTAAAGATGCTTTTGTTGTTGACTTTACTTTCCTAGCTTCTAGTTTGCTACTTAGTGCCCTTGCCTGGTTCGAACCCTCTGGTTTAAGGTTCAACGTTGTACTAACGAACCCTAGGCATTTCAGATCCGGAAAACCCTCTGATCTCGTTTTCACAACACTTTCCGTATGACAATGCACTTAATGCGTCAGCAATCTCCTCCTCCTCATCGCGATTCAGTTGTAATTACTTTCAATTGAAATTGATTCAATAAGAGAAACGCCCAAGATCTCGTCAATGAAACTGAAAACAAAACTCGTTTTACCTTAACGAGCCGAATAAATATGTGTTTATATATACACTCGCAGGAATATTTATAAATTGAGATTGATGTCTGGGATTAAGTAAGGCCCCCGGAGTGGGAGACACCTCCACAAGTCGCGGAGTCCAAGTCCATGTTCCCATTCCCCAGCCAAATCCGACTCAAAGTTGATTTCACATGCGAAATGAAAAGTTTACTTGGCTTTTCGCTTTTTTTATCCCCGGTTTTTTTTTGTGGCTCCCCCATTTGCCGAGTTTTAATTAGCCCTGAGCCAGTTAGCCCACACACAATTTGGCCAACTGCATGTAACGGAAAAACTTGCCCAGAAAGCAACAGCAACAATGGTTGCGCCAACTCTGCAACGGAAAAAAATAGCAGAAAATGGAGAAAAAACTCACAGCTCGCAACTAGCTAATGAACAAGCAAAGACGCCGCCCCCGCGGATCGATTAGATGAACCGTAATGGTTGCCATTGAATCCCCCGTGAAAGACGTGTTAATGCCGCGATTAAATAATATTTGCTTACGGTTTCTTTTATTTACAATTGTTTTGTGGATATTTTTAAACCCATTCTCCCGCTGTTCGATTTTCTCACTCTCTGTTCGGGTACGCCTGCGCAAAGTGAACCAATTTTGGCCTTTGAATTCGAATTTATTCGAACCGATCGAGTCTGAGTCTTTTGGGTGTTTGTTTCGTGTGGGCGTAAGGCTGTTTTGCTTTTGGCCAAGTTATAATACTCTCATCGGGCCATTTTCGATTTCGATTTCGGATTATTTTGACAGCATTCGACAGCATTTATTTTTAGACGCGTGTTATCATCGCACGGCCTGTCCCATTACCATTAATCGACGTCGTCTTCAAGTGCTCTGGCGTTATCGTTATCGAAGTTTTCCGTAACCTGCCAAGGCTTGGCCAAAATCGCCCATCGAGAGGCTGAAACTATGTGTGCGGGCAGGCGCCAAGCCCCAGTTAGCTTCCAATCCCCCGAGCTGCACTGCATCGCATAGGTTTCATTAATAAATCTAGCGAGTGTGTCGCAAGTTCTGTTTCGGTTTCTGTTTCTGTGACTGGGTTTATCGTTTAGATATTCTAGGCACACTTGCTCGCACATTCACGTACAGACGATCGGTTTTAATGGGAGAATTAGCCCGGCAACAGTGGGCACCGGAAGTACAGTTGCCGCAAGGAAGTCGCGTGCGACAGAGTTGTATTTTATGTTGCGTTGTAATTGGATTGGGAAAAACCTACTTTATAAGGTGAAAAAGAACAGTATTTGGGGTCTAAGTAATATTTTAATGAACTAAATTTACAGATGGACTTATTTTGTATTGCAAAGTCAAACCTTTTCCTAGAGTTTCCACCTTTTCCTTTGAAATTAAAATAAAAATTTATGCGTCAGAGTTCCCAACCTTTAAAATCAATAATACCACCATATATTTTTCCTATTTTGCCACAATAACCCAATAAGAAGTTCCCTTTCATGGCAGTAATTTTATCGCCTGCATTGGCTGCTTTTATTTTCGGCATTCTGCGTTGTATCTGGAAGATACAGATACGCCTACCGACATAACACGATGTTGTTAATTGAAAACTGATAACTGTTCTCTGTTCCAGCCTGCTGTTTGCTTCTGCTTCTGTTTCCTTTGCAGCCATTCGTATTTCTGTTCCGTATTTCGGCGATGTATTCTCCCTTGGCTTTTTGGTTTTTTAATTGTCGTTATGTATATTCGTATCTCCATATCGCGTATCTGCAGCTGTGTATCCGTATCTGTATCTGAACGGGGTGTGCGCTGGTGTGCCAGTGTGTGTCTAGATATCTCTAATTAGTTTTCAATTCAATTTGCATTTCTCGTTCGCTGTTAGCTTGCTCCCCTCGTCGCTATCTTTATGTCTCTATTTCGGAGCCCTCCCTTTCGCGACTGCTTTCGGTAATTATTCGTCTTATGTTATGACATTTTTAAGTGTTCTGGAATCTAATGACTAAAGCCAGTGAAACATCTGGATATATTGATATGATGATTGGCTGTTTTACCGCGTTTGTTTTTTTTTTACCCCCAACAGTGTTGTTGAGTTTTTTATGTGCAGCAAAACACGAGCTTTCTATTGAGTTCTCCTCCCTTGATTATTATCATGTCTGTGTTTTTAATGATTTTAAATTTGGTAATTAACTGGCTGAAAAGGAGAATGTTTAGGTTATTTAATTTTGGTAACTTGGGAGGTATTCAAGTGCCAAAAATCAAACATATAAATTTGATTTTTAAGTAAATAATTTATAAATTTATTTCATAGAGTATTTTGATTATTATATGGTTTTAAATTTTCATATTAACTGGTTGAAGAGGAGAATGTTTAGGTTATTTAATTTTATACCTTTACAAATATTATTGGGACAAGAATCAAAGAATTAAATATTATCATTTAGTAAATCATAAAGAGATATATTGCATAGAGTATTTTGCTTGTAAAGTCAGGGTAAAGCCATAAATCTATTCAAAACATTCATGTTAATCAGCATCTTTAAAACATTCTTTTCAAAAATCACACGGCAATTTAAATCTAATACAATCATAAGCTGGAAGCTTTATAATTAGAGATTTCCATGTGCTAATCTTCTAAATGGAATCATCTTTATAATCTAGGGTTATAGCCCCAATAAATAATGCAAATTATTTAATTATTCAAGAGCCCTTATCAAGTGATTACTCCAGCAACAAATTATCACACTTGAAATATAAATACTAGACACCGATACCTCCTCTAAAATGATTACCAAACATGCGGCTGTAATTGGAGAATAAATATATTTGTGGTACTTTAAGCTATTAATAAAGTACTTTACAATAAATAATTACCGAAAATGTGACTGTTATTCGAGAATATAATTTGGACAGTCAAAGTCAAATAGAGTCTTTGGTTTCCCCGTCTGTCGGCGGCAGGTGACATTCGTGAATCACATTCACACGCACATGCAGTAAATATATCTCGGCGGTATTCCATCGTATCTAACGACGCCCCAAGGCTGCAAAACCATATGGCCATATGGCACCTTTCCCAGACAATTGTCTCCCACTCCAGCAGCAGCAGCAGCAGGTCCCTCGTCCTCCGCTCCCCCGCTCCGTGATATGTGTACCATATAGTGCCTCCCCCGACAACATCCACAGAAACTCTTCTGACTCATTAAGATAAGCAATTTCGTGTGTCAATTTGTCAACTCCAAAAGGGAAACAAAACGCAATTCTGGCAGCAGAGCGTCTTTTGGATCAAAGCGAAGGACCGCCCGCTTGGCGCACTTGAATATAAATATAAAATCTATATAAAATATACGCACACAGACGTACAAATTATTCGTACACAAATATTTAATTACGCTACTAATTGCCAGTGACGATCAACAGCAATGGAATGAAACACTCCGGCATGGCGAGGTCAAGATACTTTAGCTTTTGAGCGATATCGAAGGGGAGACGAGCTGACAGATACTCCCCCTGGCACACAGCGAGAAATACAGGGTTGAATGTGGCCTTAAAATTGTTTAAAATAATGGGAGTTATTAAACAATAAAGTTTCCTTTCTTGATGAAGTTAAGATTTGTCTAGGTAGCTCCAGTGGGTGTTGCGCAACATGTTTCCAGCGGAATTTGTGTTTATTGAGGTGTTGCGCAACATTTTTCTAGCAACATTTGCCTTCCTTTGTCAACATATTCCTCTGCCTTTCGCCCTGTTTAATTTATGTTTTTGATAAATTTAAGAATAATTAGTTTTTCTTAATTTCACCCGCAATATATTGGGTACTGGGAATCTCATAGTAGTTCACACTCGACTGTAGCTTTAATAATTGTTTAATTATTGTTTAAAATAAAAAAAAAAGATTTATAATTTGTGACGTCTGCAGTTTGACAAAGAAGAAGTGCTCGTGGAGCTCTTCAGGTGAAGATTCTACAAGTGATCAGATTATGGAATCATTAGTTACATCATATTATTATGATAAAATTAATCCTATAAATCTACCTTATCACATACAATTTCTCTTTCTGTGTACAGATGTTTTTGTGCAATATTTTCACTAGATCGAGTGGCACAATGTTTTTGCTCTGTGGGAGTTTCATTCAAGGCGTTCCCGCTTTTGTGGCTTTCACAGAAATTGCAATGATCTCAGCTTCACCCAATATCACTTTATGGATATTTATGACCTGTTATATATATCACAGCCACAGTATTATCTCCCTGCTTGTGTGGGTGGAGTGGCCATGACGTCACTGTTGTTGCCGCTGCGAAACAAGTTGGCCTTTGTCAGCAATCGAGCAATCATTTAAATGACATTACACGCAAATAAAAGTGAACAACAAGCGAATACGAATACGAATACGAGTACGAGTACGAATATGAATCCGAATCCCAGTATAAACGCCCACAACTCGGTGTTGTAAACCTGTTTTTTGTCAGCGATTTTCTTTATTTTCGGGGGATGGGTAATACTGGGTACTGTCTGTCGCCGTTGTCAGTGGGTCACCCGTATTCCACACAGGCTGGGCCGTGGCTCACCCTTGAGGTGAAGTGAACTTACACGAATATTCCATATGCTCTCCATTGTTTTTCTTTCCGCCTTCGCTGTTTGCACAAATAGTGGAAACCGAAACTGAAACCGAACCCGAACCCGAATCCGAAGAAGGGGAAAACGTAACTCTTTTCAGTGGGGTTCAGAGTTTATTTTTGGAAAGGGAAGTTTATATGTAGAGGGAAGTCCACTTGGCCGGCATTCCCGACCGCCGTGTTTACACTGTGACTGTGACTGTTGAGACTCGCAATAAGTCGCGCCAAATGCCACATTGACACACATATAACTCTTCTCGCAATTTCGACAGTTGCAAAAAATAAAGAAGTAATGCCGGATAATGCCTCCATTCCCCAAACCTTTCAGCCATTCGTTACTCACTTGAAACAATTGCATTTGTCAGCCTTTTGAGTGTTTACTGAAAAGATTTGCATTTTGCAAAAGAATGTGGATCTGCTGACAAAATTATGGATTTTGTGAGTCATATGACAAACAATACCTTTTGCCTGAATAAATTAAGTCTGTATTGAACATGTAAAAATAACTTTAAACCTAAAAGAAGTGATACAATATAATAATAATATAAAGAAGAAATATAAATAATCAATATAATAATAATATAAAGAATTAAAATAATATAACATAAGTCATCGATTTCCTGTTTTCTTCTGGAGCTAAAATTAGTTAACCTTTTTTAAGGTTTAACATATTTATTTATAGGTGCAAAACAAAAGGAATGTGTTAAGCTATAAAACCTCTGCAAAATCAGTTAGATTTTATTACTGAATATTTAAGTAGCAGAACTAAATTTATTCATGTATTCTCAGCTAAAATATCTTTTGTTAAGGGATTAAATTAACGTTATTTTGATTTGCCATTTGAAATTCATTTTATGCTTTTTAAGATTTAAATGTTAAGTTGACTTAAAAGCAAAAAATATAACAAATAATCAATGTTTTTGGGTATTTTTTGCATAATTTTCTCTGCATTTAAAAACTATTAATTCGTAAGATAAATTATTTCTTAATATTTATTTTAAATTGTATGTTTGTATGATTTTCCAAGCACTTAAAAACTATCAATATAGCAAATATTTTATTTCTTAATATTTAATTTTTTGTCTGATTTTCCTTGCAATTGAAAACTATCAATTCAGCATATAAATAATTTCTTAATATTCATCTTAATTTATGTTGTTTTTTGTATGATTTTTTCGTGCATTAAAAAACTATCAATTTAGCAAATATATTAATGTTCTTAGTCTTTACTTCTTTATCTTAATTTAAGCGTTTTTTTTTTGTATGATTTTCCTTGCAATTGAAAACTATCAATTCATCAGATAAATAATTTCTTAATATTTATCTTATTTTATGCGAGAGTCGCAAGTCTGTTAAGCACATGACGCTGTGCGAATAATTTTTTTTTATTATTGCTCACTGTCCGCCGCTCTTCACTTCTCTTCGATTGAAAATGGCAATTGCAATTTGCCGGCATTCCTTGGCAAAACGGGAAATTGTCTGCAGTCTGCAGTCTGAGTCTGAGTCTGAGTCTGAGTCTGAGTCTCTTAGTTTTATTTTCATTTTTTGAGTTGAGTTTTTTTATATCTTTTTCAATTTGAAACTCCGAGTCGAGTGCAGGGAAACTGAAAACTGGGGGCGATGGGCGGCCGTTTAGTTGCCTTGAGACGGATGTTGGCTGTGACAGGCGGAATTCCGAAGTCTTGGGCGTGAGTGAAGCGTGGGCAGCGGCTTAGTAATACTCGCAAGCCAAATAGTTAGAGGCAGGCGACAGCTGCCCAGCAGATATATATATTTTTATTATTATTATTTTTTTTTATCTCTGTGTGACTAAGTGGGTGAGACCACTCAATCACTACCACATCAATGGGTTGCCAATTACCTTAAATAGTTCGAAAATAAATATAAAAATCATACATTTTAAGCAAATTTTTATAAGATATTAGTAAACAAGTCAAATTGAATTAATTGCATAGCCAGTTTTGGTTTATTGTGAGGGAGAGAAGTAAATAAATTTAAGATATTTTATGCATATTATTGCTTAACATATTTTTGAACTATAATTTTGGAAATAAACAGACCTGTTAACGTTTGAAATATGTGAAAAATGCCTTAAAGAATGAGTTAGAAATTTAGAACTATGGATTATATTGGATTTTATTTTTGTGTTATTTATTTAAAACAAATATTTTGCTTGCTAATTCTTCAATTTAATTATTTTTTCAGATAAATTTTATTATATTTAATTCAATGTTAAAACCATTTTACCTTTTTGAGTTCTTAAATATTACATCAAACCATCCTTCAAAACCACTTCAATAATAATAACCTATAATAAATCCTCAATAAAAACATATCCCCAGTGACTAGCGATGGAGGCCCTTAAATATGAGTGACTAATTGAGGGAAAACACACCCATTTAAATCGCAGAAATCCGTGTTAAATCATTGAAACCAACTTCTGTGCAAATTCCGAAACACCTTGGCTAACAAAATCCTCGCTTGATGGACATGCAAATTGCTGCCCCCTCCTACTGTGCTTTTTTAGGCATTTTATTCAAGTCTCAACTGCCACCCTTGGCGTGCCAGAAGGCAATTCAAAGTGCCATAAGCAATCAGTTGGCAATTAAGCCAGGGGCGCCCCTCTTAAAAGCCCCCAACCCCCAATATCGGCCTCTGGCAATGGTAATTCAAAATCTGCTCAACGATGTGCGCGATTGCCAATTACTAATTAAAACCACAACGGCAAGTGCATGGAAAACAGTTGCACTGAATACAAGTATATAGTATATGGTATATCGAATCGATTGTGTCGGGTGTACGTCCACTTGAGGAAGTGGGTTGACCGGGCAACTCGAACCCAGACGCAGACTGGCCAAGAGGGAAACTAGATGACGGCCAAGTGTTGGATCGGATTGGAGGGGATTATCTAGATGCGGCAGTCACTCGACTGAGACGCAGTCGGAGACGTAAACCCAGACGGAGATTGAGGCTCGGGCGGACGAGAGGCATGCAAATGAATGAAGGCGGGTTAGCAGACAATACACTGTAATATAAGGGGAAACTTGTAAAAATGTGGTTTAGTTAAAAGAGGAATAAGAAATTTACTTTGAAATGAGTATATAATATAATATAATGTATAAACCATGAAATAAAGTAGATAAAATTCTGTACATTTTGACAATATAAAGAAAATAACAAGGGGTTTCCTTGCCCATTCTCACACCGATACTGTTAACGTTCGTGTGGCGTAAAAATATATTTCAAAAGTTCTAATTAAAAATTATGAACTAAAATATATAGTTAGCAGCGGAATTATATTTGATGAATCGTTGATGAACCATTGATTCATAATCGATGAAACGGTGATAAATTACTAATGAATAGGTAATGAATTTTTGAAGAAGAAGTAATTAATTTTTGATGAATTTGTCACTGATGACAGCCTAGGACATGCCCATGTTAATTTCATCAGTAATTTGTAGCGATTGTCATCGATGACTCATCACCAAAACCGACCTGTCTTTTGACGAATTACTGATGAACTCCTGATGAATTTCTGAGGAAAGGTACTGAACGGTAAAGTCACAAAGGGCTCGAATTCAGTCCTGAACAGTTAATGAATTTTCTGGAAATCCCTACTATATGCCATGCAATGGTTGAATTTTTTAGCAAATTAGTACTGGTTAGGTTTTTTTGTTTTGGAAACTGAAGCATAAAAACGAATTACTGAAATTTCTTAAGCTTGTCTTTCCTATATTCCCAAACCTTTGACTTATTTTTCTCAGTGCAAGCTGCGCTTATGTGTGCGCTTCTCATTTCTCTTTTGGTTCATGTGTATTATTTTGGCCAAAGAACCGAAAAAAGCCAACTTGGTCGCATTAAGCCTACGCCAAAAATCCGATACTCATTTATGGACAGCGGCTTAGTCACATTTCGGCGGCGCCTGACTCACACGGCGATGATGATCGAACATATGAGTGCTTGACTTTGAGTGTAGTAGTACTCACACGACGCCCATTCACCTAGAGTCCGTGTCTGCATTTCCGAGCATTTCCGCTGGCTGGCAAACAGCTGTTTTTGTCGGATCAACTTACTTTTATTTTGTGTTTGTCTATGAATGTTTGTGCAACACCACTTTCCATTTTCATAATGATTGTTGTTTTTGTGATTGCCCAAACGGAAAATGGTTTGAAAATCGCCCAAAGCCGAGAGGTTGCATCTCACGCACCGCATCGCCCAGCTGATCAGCGTTTTCTCTTAATTCGCCGCTCTCTTTGAGTGGAAAATGCTGAAGAGGAGCGAACGATCCACTCGAAAATCACTCGTATCTATCTTTCACACTTTACGAGTACATTTTTATGGATTCTTTTACTATTTTTACACACATAATAACTTATTTTTGGCCGAGTCGGCTTGTTTGTTTTTCCTGGCAGTTTGTGAAGAGTTCCTTCAACTGCATTGCCCCAAAATTTGTTTACAAGTGCGTGTCGATCGCCGCTCTACTTCTATTTCTATTTCTTCTTTTTTCCATTTCAATTTCGGTGTGTGTTTTGCGGCTTGGCCAATAAACCACAAGACAGCCAAAGACGAGAGCCAAATTAGGGTTTTCTGTTTATTAACGGCCATGACCATTAGCGGTTTATTTTATTTTTCTTTTATTCTTGTAGTTTTTTGTTGTTTTTTTTTTTTTTTTGTTTTCGGGGGAGCCCACATGTTTAAGCGGCTTCGGTGCTTCCTCTAGCCCGCAGAAAAGAACAAAAATGCGAAGAAACTCTGACCAAATATGAAGAATTTCTTTTCATTTCGCATGCACGGAGCGAAAATGTGTAAAAGTAATTACGTCATTGGTTCAAGACAGCCAGAAAATAACGATGTATTAATTAAAGTTTAAAGTATGGACTTAGTTTTGCCAGCCATTCATCTCATTAGGGGCCTTATTGGATAAAGTCACTGTTTGCACTTTCATTAAGACAAGACAAGAAAATGTAAATTATATATAGTAAAGATCTTTAGAAATATGTATCTTTGTATGGGTAATATGAAATTAATAATTAATATAAAAATTACACAACACAAAAAAAAAAAAAAAAAAACGGCTTAAGTAAACAATTGTGTTTCTATTGTTCACCAGAACAAATTTTACTGGCGATTAAACTCAATATTTATATACCACTGTGTAGTTGAATTAGCACTTGAGAATTTTAAGTGCCCTCTATTAAGTCTACTTTATGACTTAATATCCTGTTAAGAATTTTGTATAAATAAGTGGACATCTTTAGATCATGTTTTTCTCCGTTATTATGATTAATTTAATACGTTTGTTATATACGATTTTTATTAATTTTAGATCTAATCGGCTGATTTAATCCACCGAAATCTAGACGAACTATCTTCTAATATTTATTATATTGAAAGTCTTTACATTTCTTGCTGTGCACTAACTCAACGGACTCATCGGACAGAGCGACAATTTTGGTCATTCATGCGGTGGTCTTAGCTTTAAGTCGCGCTCAAAGAGCGACAATCGTTGACGGCGTCGCGCTCTTTTCGATGTGCGTAGTGGCTCTGCTCTCCCTAGCTGCCGCTCCTCCACTCGATCGCTCCCTGAGCTCTTCCCACACAAGCGGCCACGCAGTCAGTTGAGCCAATGCACAGTGGGTGAAACGGGAAATCTAGCTGATCCTTAACCATATCACTCACTTGGGTGAACAGGTTCACTTGTTTCTCATTTTTCAAATGAGCCAATTCGCTCTTATTTCTTACTTGTTCATTGTTCATTGTTCAGTTCTCTACAACTCATTGCTCATTTGTTTATTGCATATATAAAAATATTACACGGAAAAGTTCCAAAGTTGAAAATTTTATTTAAAATTTCACTAAACTTTTTCATTTTATTTATCTTCTTATACAAATAAAGTAATTTACAAAATTGAGCAATCGAACTAAAATGATTAAACAATAAGGTATTTAGAAAGCTAAATTGGACAACTTAAAAAATCTTCTGTATCTGAAAGGTCACAACTCAGAGTGACAATCCATAGAGACCGAAATTATTTTGCCAAATCATAAAATCATTCGATTTAAAATGTCGCTCGATCGGCCATGTCACCCACTGTGCAACGGCACAGTACACCTGCTTCGCACACTCACACTCACTCATTCATAGCTTGCGCTCCCACTCTCGCGGCGTTCCACAGTGCGACACTCGCTCTGAACGGCCCACAGTGCGCTCTCTTAGCTGGCGCGGCACCGAACCGAGGTGGAAGTGAGTCGTCTTGGACTCAGTCAAATTTGAACCACGATACCGAGCGGTTGGGTTTCTGTTTCTCCTAAAGAACGAGATTCTCCTACCAGTGATTCAGTGTGTGTGTGCGTTGTGTCCATATGAGTGTGCGGTGTGTGGCAGCAACAACAATTTGTTAACGCACACACTCTCGCGCGCAGTTAGCGAACGCAACGCGTTTGTCTAACTTGGCCCTAAAAGTGAGAAGCGGAAGAAACCGAGTGTGTGTCGAGTGTCTGTGTCTTCTTTGAGTGCATAAAACGAACTGTTGATTCGAAAATACTCGAAAATATTGGAGGAACAGCACTCAGTCAGTCGGCATAATCAGAAAACAACAAAAAAGCCGCGTTTATCTTTAGTGCGAAAATGTTAAGCAGCGAAAAAAAATGAAAAAACCGATGGCGACAACGTGAAAAAAACACTATAAAAATAAATAAGTGACTGAATGAATGGCCGCCGCTTGTTATCGTCCTAAATAAACCCATGTCGCCTGCAAAAGGAAATAATAAACGAAATGGAAAATAAACTGAACTCAGAGCCAGGAACTGCTCTTGCATAAAAAAGCAGCTGTGTTGCATTTTCCAAATATTTGCCCACAAAAAAAAAGAAGGAACCAAACCAAACCCAAACCCAGTCCAAGAAATTTCAACTTCTCCCAACTTCTTCTGAGTTGTGCGTTCTTCTTGTTGTTTTTGCACATTTTTCTGATGTTGTTTTTGTTGTCTGGCTTTTCATTCAATAACCAGTTTTGTCCGATTTTTTCGTATATATTTTTTTCTTCTTAGTTTTTGGTGAGCTTGAATTGCTCTTTAGGGGCGATCTGGTCGGGTCTCCGATTTTCTGATCGTTTCACACGCACAAAATCCAAAAAGTCCGGCATATAGTTTGTTTTTCAATTGGGTTTGTCTTTCCAAAGACAAATTAGTCATGCCAAACGCATGCACTGTCCAGGCACACTGGAAAAAACTATACATTTAATAGTTTCTTATTTAAGAATTTCGGAAAATAAAGATTTTTAGATTGTTTCGATCAAGCAAATGTATGAAGAGTTAAAAAAAAAAATAAATAAATTGAACGATTTTAAATAATAATAATTAGCTTCCCAAATTTGTTAAATAAAACATTTTTTTCCTAGAATAACCAAGATTTTTTTCTCCGTGTATCAAACATTCTCCCTCCTCTCCCTCTCTCTCACTAGCTCTCTCTCTCACGTTCTACCTGTAGTTCGTTCTCAAAGATAGTTTTCTCGGCATGCCAGGCATACTTAATTCCGGCTCTTGCATTTAAACCTGGCTTAGAGCAGAGTGTGAGAGAGAGGATAGAAAATGCAACAGCTCGCATAACTGTGCCACGAGAGGGCGGACGGGGGCGGAGAAGACCAAGACCCGTAGAAAGAGAGAGGCAAAAAGCCAAGTTCAGACAGTGGCGAAATGTGAAGAAATATTTTCCATGAGTTTATTGTGTGAAATTTTGCATGTGAATGGAAAATGCACACGGAACAAGCAGCCGTCAGCCAGCAAACAACAATAACAATAGCAAAACAATAACAAGCAACAAAAATATGAGTGAAAATTATTGAAAGCCACTTGCAGCAAAGTGAAAGAGCATACAAAAAAACTGTCGACTTTGGAAAATAAACAAAACCATGAAAACCCAAAGATTTGCACTAAAAAACAAATTAGCCAAAGAAAATGACCGAAACTAAAATTCAAGTAAAAGTTCCCAAAAAAAAGCAGAGGCGGAAAATGTTTGTGTTTTGTCTTGAAGCTACGTTCCGCCCAGCATTTACATAAATAAATTGAAAATGTTTGGCAGACAGTGCAAACAATTTGAAAAAATATGCAAAAATGAAAGCTAGTTTTTGAAAGGCGAATTTTAGATACCCTTGAAAATGATAAAAAGAAGGTAGTAAAGGGTATAGTTTTGAGAGTAACGAGAAATGATTAAAAATAATTTGAGTTGTAGGAAAAGTTTATTCTTTGAATTATTTTGATATTCCAAAAATAAATCGAATATAATCCAAATTGACGGACAAACGGACTTGCGGACATATGACCTGCAAATGAGTGCATTAGTAAACAATAGTAATACTTGTTAGATCTGTACAAATAATAAGTACGTACACATATAAAATAAATCTGATAAAGTTAATTTAGTTCGTCTTGGAAATAAATCGAATATACTCTAAACTGACGGACTAACGGACATATGGACAAATGTCCTTATCTAGATTTAGAAATACAAAAGTAGTACTTGTTCGATTTGTTGAATTAAGTATAGTTTACTTACTAACAAAATAAATCGTTTTTAAATAGTTTTATTCCTTTAGCTTTGAACTAAAGGAAAATATTGACGGACAAAACGGACATACGGACAAATGACCTTAGATGTCTGCAATGTAAACAATAGAAATAATTGTTCGATCTGTTAAATAATTAAGTAAACGTTACTTACAACTCAAAATCGTTTTCAAAATAGTTTTGCTTTAACTTTAACTTTAACTTTGAAACCAAATAAATAAATATAAACTGTATTGACGGATAAAAGGGACATCGGACAAGCCTTTATAAACCCACAAACACTTTCTTTATTGCACCACATACAGTGAGAGTATGGAAATCAGAAAACACTCTCAATGAAAAATTAGTTGAGAGAGCGAAATGTGTCTGTTCATATCTACATATGTGCATAGGTATATATATATGATTTTATTCGTATCTAATCAGAGCGACAGCCCGTCTCCTGGGCCCGCAGCTGGTTGCGTGTCGGGGCATTTATTTATTTATTTATACTTATTGCGCTTACGAGCAGCAGCGGCGAGTCCGAGCCAGCTCCAAGCTGACCTCATGAATTCAATGGAATCACCCACAAAAAATAACTCTCAAATCAGGGCACAAATAGATCCCACAGAATACAAAATGAAGCAAAAAACACCATTATATTTCTCTTTCGGCAAATGAAAGTACACGGAAAAAGCAGGGTTCGCCGAGCAGTTTTGTCATTGTGAAGATTGCAGAAATAAATTTCAAAAGTGGACACGGAATGAAATGATTTAAGTGCTCGCTTTTACTTGAGCTTTGTGTGTGCAGCAGCTGCGTCCGATTTCGGTTTCAATTTATCTTTATAAATTTCAATTTGGCTGCCGGGTAAAAGTGATCGCGCAGCACGCCCTTCTCCCAATGTATCTCAGTGTTTGTATCTGTATCTCTGTATCTGAGTAACTGTCGGCTAGATGGCGTCGCCAGTTCGTTCGCCCCTTGGCGACAAATGCACCATGTACGCCAGTGTATCTGCCAGATACATTTCCCGCTAGCACGTTTTCTTTTGGCCACCGGCCAATTGGAACAAAATGCCGGCAAAGCGCAAAACATAAAGCCAAATAAAACAGTTTATATAGGAAAGAACGCGTCTTGGGCTACACCAGGAAGAAAGTCTACAGGAAATTGTTTATTGAGTTTAAAATTGGTAAAAAATTGGAAAGAGAATAGGAGACTTTCGACTGTTAATACCTCAGCAAGTAATAAATAAATTATTGAATTATTAATAGATAGTTAGTTAGTTAGTTACAAGTTATTCAGTTTCTTTAAGCAACTTTAAGGAATTAAAGAAGGTCTTTATTTTCAGCCAGTAATTAAATTTTGTTCATGTGCAAATATCCGACTTCTTCAAAGAGAACTTTTACTTAAATTTAGTTTGGTGTCAGTGCATTCCTCTTTGGTTTTCCGCTAATTACAAGGCATTTGCGATCGCTGTTCCCCGATGATTTCACGTTCAAGTACGCGAAACGCGGGCCTGAATCATCGCAGCTAAATTAAGTGTGCAAATATATGCACTCATTCGTATTTAAATTTAAACTCGTCAACCCAACTCCAACTTCAGTTCCAGCCAACCGAGCAGCAGAGGAACAGCCGCGGAGTCCATCCATTTGTCGATTGTGAGCAATAAAAATAAAATCACAAAGTGCCATCAAACAAACACAAACTCCGAAACGTGCTAAAATCTAAAGAAATCAGAAAGAGCTTGCTGCTTAAGCTGTAGAGTGCCGAGTGTGTGTATCCGAGTCTCTTAATGTGCCACCCGCAAGATGACATCGCATTCCTACTATAAAGACCGCCTGGGCTTCGATCCCAACGAGCAGCAGAACGAGCATGGCCACCACCAGCATGGTGCCACCAACTCGATGAAGCGGAGCAGCTCGCGCCAGACGACGCACCACCATCAGAGCTACCATCATGCCACCAGTAGCAGTCAGTCGCCGGCACGAATCTCCGTTTCCCCGGGTGCGGCGGGAGCTGGTGGCAACAATGGGACGCTGGAGTACCACCAAGTGCAGCGGGAGCAGAGGGATCGCGAGCTGTACAGCAACAACCACCACCACAGTCACCATCACCAGCACCAGCACCAGCACCATCGTCACTCGGCGGCGGGCAGTGCATCCTCGCCGCTGTACGAGACCGGGTCCAGTCCGGCGGCCCCCAAGAAGGCCAAGCACTCGTCCACTCAGGCGCAGCCGCAGGGCGGCTACGAGGATGCCCTCACCCAGTTCAAAGGTAGCATGTCCATTTGGGATCATTTTATAGAAGATTGGGACATAATGCGTAAGTGGGCGAGACACAGGATCTCTCTTCAACCAGGCATGCCGTTCTGTTCCAGTTCCTTGATGTTGACTCTAACAAAGATTTATTAATTGCCCGGGCGGAAATCATTTGCATTTCAAGTTCGCGCTCGGCCTGTACCTTGTTTGTATGAATTTCAATTATGAATCCGTCGCGGTTTCATATCTACTTGTATGTATTTTTCGGAGCTTAACTAACTTGGCTTAACCCCTTACCCCGCGCGAAAACATGTTTTCCACGATTATAAATGACGGAAGCGGAGCTTGGGAGCAAATTATAAGGGGTCAAGGTCGTGACGGAAGCTTAAAAAAAAGCACAACCCTCTTTAAATACTGGCTCAGAGTCCATAGAAGTTTTGAGGCAAATATTTGAGAGCTCAGGAGAATTTATGCAAAACGCGCTAAGCTTGAGGAATTTGAAATAGATCTCCAAGAACAAACAAAGTTAAGTTATGCAAAAAGATATGGCATTTAAAAATAATAACCACAAACGAATAAATTACCTCACTTTTTCGCAATGCAATTCGTATCGGTCGGTAGGTGTTGACATTGCGGATCTTTCAAGGCCTTTTATCTGTCAAGTGATATAGATATAGGCAGGAGGGTGTACAATTATGACCAAATTCCGACAATCGCCAAATAATTTTGTTGACACTTCTTGGGCAAACACATTCGCAGACATCGCTCCGCGTCCGCACCTTTCTTGGCACATCAAATGGTGTCCAAATAACAGTCTGCCCAGTCCGACCTTGAGCTTATCTGTACATACACAAGGGAGAATGTTCATTAAAGGTCAATTCACACCCCTAAGAATGAATAAATAGGCTTCTACACTGAATGACTAACTGGTTAGACGTGGCGGAACCCGATCCTCTCGGTCATCCCGACACCCGAAACTCTGTTGGCAAATTAACAAATTTTCGACTCAGAATTCCACGAATTTCGATGTGAACTCATTTGTCCAGCCAAACGGGTTTATGCTTATTGACTTTTGTAAACATTTATATTGGCTTTTTATGCTGATTGTTATACGTTTTCGATTGCCTGACACTAATTTGCTGGCGCCGTTAGCTTGGAATTTTGTTGATTTCCCGCTTTCGGTATTATTTGCAGATATGAAGAAATAGCTCGAATTCCGCTTTTGAAGTGCATTTCCCTGTAGTGAGTTCATAGTTTATATCGGGCAAATGCCAGAAACTCCCTTATCTCCCCGGTGAACCGAACGGCCTTCATAAAAAATAATACAAAACCGCAACAGCTTTCGGGCCACATTTCTTCTTTAAGTGTGCTAATCAATGACAATGACTAAATGCAAAAATAAACATTAACAAATATCAAATAAGCTGCTCTGCTCCGAACTCTTCTGCTCCCAAAACAGCGAAGGCAGCAGCAACAACTTAACGAACGTTTAATCGTCGAAAACGTTCAACTTAGAACGTGACATCATCACGCGCTCTCCAAGCCCAAACCCCACACAAATACGAGCTCCCCTGATAGTGTGCTGTCTACCTGTGTGTGCCTACCTGTACCTGTGGTATTCCAAGTGGTATTTGTGCCGTCCAAAGTCGTACACCTTTGCACAATCATTATTTGTGTGAATATTTATGAACTCTTCGGTGTTGTTCTTGGCCTGGCTCAGAGGAAGATAAAAATAAGCTCGATTACGACAAAGTCGCGTTAACTTTTTGCATGCAATCGTGCAGAAAGATTATTGCGGAAAGATCCCTCTCTCTCTGGGTCCCTCAATGAATGGGATGCTTAATGGGCATCATCATCTTGATCTTGGCAGAATCTCCGCCTGAATGGGGAGAATTGCAAATGGATGAGTCAGCGGGCTATTGGAACAAGTTCACGATCGGAGAGAGTCGGGGAGTCGGGTTTATCTTCTGTACTTGTGTAACTGGAGAGTAAGAAAATAGTTAGTTGGAAGGGTATTGAAGGTTGCTGGAATTGCTAGTGATTCATCAGAATTTGTTTGAGAATCTTCTTTAACTTCAAAGAAGTTAAATATATTTGTGTATCCTCTGATTCATAATTACTTATAAGATTGACTTAATTCTTGGAATAAAGCTTATTTGTGTTTCTAGAACCAAGTTTTCGTTTTTAGGTATGAGAAAGAATGATTCACAAAATTCTACTCAAATTTCATGTATTTAATTCGAAGATCGTTGTCCGCTTAAGAGAGTTATTCATCAAAAGGAACTTTAGAACTAGAAATGATCAGAGAGCCTTATATTTGTTTTGAAGACTTGATAAGACTTTTTGACTTATTGTAATAATTTAAGGCAGAAATGTTTATCAAATATCGCGTCATAAGAACGACCTTGTCCGCTTAAGAGAGTTGTCCGCTAAAATTGACTTCTTATTATATCTAGAACGGACCAGAAAGTGTTTTGGTAGTGAACCAAACTTATGGGTAATTATTTTTAGTGTCTAAAGCAGAGATTATCATTGAATCCCGTTTTCTATGAACTTTGTCCGCTTAAGAGAGTTGTCCGTCAAAAAGTAGTTTTTATTATGATTCGATCGAGAATTTATCAGAAAATTATATGGTATTTTTTTAAGCTTGATAAGTAATAGTTATTATAAATTAAATCAAATATGTTAATTAATTTACACTTTTATAACTTTGTCCGCTTAAGAGAGTATTCCGTTGTTCAATCTAGAAAATTAAAAAAAATTACCAGAACATGTTTACCATCAATTCTTCTACTCGATCCATCACATATTTGCCAATTAGTTTTGGTCTATCTCTTCAACAAATTGTTTATCAGTAAACACGATTCTTTTGTTGACCATAACTAGGTTAATTTTCAGCTCGTTAGACTTATTGTCGCCGAAAAAGATTAAGTACTTTTAAATGGGGGCCTAATGGACCTTGGGATTTAAAGTAATCTCTCTGCCAAGGGCATTTAGACTTCGTTACTGGTTGGATTTTTTAACGAGTTTAAGAGAGTGAGAAATTGCAGGAAAGAGAATTAAACGGGTTGGCTTGTTACTCAGTGTACTCAGGGGTTCTCTGACACTCTGCCTTACACCCTTTTTTATCTTTCAGCGCTTTTGTTTTGCTTTTTAGCTTCTGCTTTGAGTTGTTCGTTATATGACTTGTTTTTTTTATTTCATTTGATCTGGCTTCACTACGTTTATTGTTTTATTTGCTTGGCACTTGAATTTATCGGGTTTATCAACCGATTTAATACATTTACGATAGACTCGAGACGTCGTCACAGGGTTTGTTGTTTATGGATCCGCAGAACCCTTCTCCTTTGTTCTCCCCCGATAAGATTATGGATCGAAAGAGCAAAAGAGGGGATTTAATTGAAAATAAATGATCATTGCAATATGCCTGCATGGAGTTATCAGTCCCCTAGAGTTCACACTCTTTTACCTCACTAATTGCCGCAAAAATGTCTAACAAATCGGAAATGCTTGGGGGGGGGTTTTGTGCCGAAAGTTTCGGGTGGGAACATGACCATTAGCTTATCTATCGGATGGGTTATTCCCACAAACAACCATACACACACACACACCTGCACGAACACACGTCATGTGTCAGAGCCACAAATCAAAGCTAACTCCCTCTTCCTACCGCTTCTTATCGATTTTTTGTTCGTTTTTATCAGGAAGAAGAAAAACATTGACCAAAGTTTACCGAAGGCCCTGAAAATCGAAAAACACCGATAGGGGGTGGCAGCGAGAGGGTTACAAAATTGGAAATCACACAACTATAATAAACCATTAATTAGCAACAGTTGAAACATTTGTTCAAACAAGTTAATTAAGGCCCTAGGCCTGATTGTTCAACGCCCGCACTTGAAAGCGGCAAGAAATCGTTGCCAAAAAATCTAGAAATAATCTTGGCGGTAAATTCATAACTTTGTTGGACTCGCCTACGATTGTGGGCGTTGAATTTGAGTTTTTTTGAGCAGAGTTTACATAAAATATACATTTCTCAATTAGTGATGGGTGACGCCATTCAGGCATCTTCTTTCGGCACAAAACTTCTCAGGCTTTGCATGATTTTTGAATTTTTAAACTAGTTTGGGATTTTTCTCTTCAAATTATACTAATATGTGTTATCTTTTTTTGCAAAATTCCCTCTTTAGATGAACGCGATGCCATTCAGAAGAAGACTTTCACAAAATGGGTTAACAAACATCTGAAAAAGGTGAGTTAAATCGGACATCAGAGCTGTAAATGGTGCTCCACAAACAAAAATAAAACTCGGTTGAAATTTATGAAATATGGTTAGATGTGTAGATCTAAAAAGTATTACAATTTCTTTCCCTTTCCCCAAACAAGCAGCATTGGAAGTATGCTAAGGTATCTAGCAAACAAACATTAAATTTAATAGATTTTTTAGAGACAGCTAACATATATTCCTTTGATTTTGCAGACCTATACTATGCTACATGTTTGTGTTACCACAAATGGCATACCCTGTTGTTCTCAGTCAGTAAGTCGAGTCAAGAGTCGTAATTGCTCACACGAAATGAGTGTTGTTTGAATGTTGTCTTGTTGAGTTTTTATTATGCTTATCCTGGGGCCATTGGGTCCAGCATTATTAATTTACTTAGCTGTTCAGCTGTTCAGTGTCTGAGCAGTCTTTGAGTTGTTTTTTGTTTGTTTGCATGGTTTTTCCCCCCTTTTATTTTACTCTCTAATTTATTGACCACATTGAATTCACTTTCAACCTCCGAAATCCTCCCCCAACCAACCTGCAGGCCAATCGTCGTGTGGTGGACTTGTTTGAAGATCTGCGCGATGGTCACAATTTACTTTCACTCCTGGAGGTGCTATCTGGCGAACACCTGGTAAGTTGCTGTGGCCTTTCTTCAATTGATTTCTTGGCAGTTTTGTCACGCTCTCTCGCCGTCTTTACCTATACTTATACGGTTTTCACCTGACACTCCCAACAGCCACGCGAGAAGGGTAAAATGCGTTTCCACATGCTGCAGAATGCACAAATGGCACTGGACTTTCTGCGCTACAAGAAGATCAAGCTGGTCAACATACGCGCCGAGGACATTGTCGACGGCAATCCCAAGCTGACGCTGGGCTTGATCTGGACCATTATATTGCACTTCCAGGTGAGTGGCTTAATACATCATTCGTAGTCCGAATCGATTGAGCAATTGGAGCAAAGCTGTGGGCGCTCGCTGCCTCCGCTGGCTCTGGGTGGGCAGCGATTCAAAGTCAACGAGACGGCGCCGCCCACGTACCGCTGAAGGTGACCCCCCGGTCTAGAGTCGAGTCTTGTTTTCATTTGGGCGTTCGGCGTCTTGGCATTCGGCGTTTCATCGATTCATTGAGCCCACACAGCAGCTACAGTCTTGACACGCTACGGGCAACGCGATCTGCTCGCACTCGGTGTACCGCTGAATTTTTGGCGAACGCGGCGCTGCCTTTTAAGGCAACTCGATTGCCTTCTCTTTGCCACCGCCGCCTCGCCGACTGACTGACACACATAGCACATAGCCACAGATCTCGGCTGGCTGTGCTACAGTTCGTCGGCAGCAAGGCCGCGAGTTGGCTTTTAAGCCGCCGGATCGAACCGAGGCTCGGAGCACGGAGGAGGAGTGGTTTTGGCCACCTACACAACAACAGGCTGTGCGGCAAGGCAAGCTGGCTGGCATGGGGTTGCACTTTTAAACTAAACTTCCATCGGAATAGGAATTTATTATCTCTGAAACAAAATAAACATCACAAGGATTTTGGGATTTTATTTTATATAAAATAAGCTTAAAGTCAAAGAAAGATGTGTTATTTTTCTATGCTCAGGATAAGAGCTGAAATATCTGTTGTTAACAAACGACTGTAATAAATACTGTTAAAACAATTCGCCAGAAAAAGGAGAAACAATTTAAATACGAGTTGACATTTATTGAAATTATTTAATCCTGAAACTAAGATCATATCTATAATATATTTTTTGCTCAGGATAAAAGCTGAAATATGTATTTAAATTAGTTTTTTACTCTGATAATAGTGCTGAAAATACATTTAAAATTTTATATATATATAATTCTATAGAACAGAAAAACTCAACTATTTTAAAAGATAACAAATGACTTCAAAAGTCCCTGTTAAAACTGTTTGTCAGAGAAAGCAGAAACAATAAAAATACGAGTTGAAATATTGAAATTATTTAATCCTGCAAGTAAGAAAATTCCTATTATTTTCTCTGCATCCTGAGCAAGCTGAAATATGTATTTAAATTAGTTTTGTACCTTAAGAATAGTGCTGAAAGTACAAATAAAATCTATTACATGGATAAATTCAATTCCTTTAAAAGTTAACAATTTACTTTCAAAATCCCTGTTGAAACTGTTTGTCAGAGAAAGGAGAAACAATTAGAATACAAGTTGAAATATTGAAATTATTTAATCTTAAAAGAAACAGAATTTCTACTACATTCTATGCTCAGGATAAGAGCTTAAATATGTATTTAAATCAGTTGAGTACTATGAGAATAGTGCTGAAAGTACAAATGAAATCTATTCTATAGTAAGAGAAATTCAATTCCTTAAAAAAAAAGCTAACAAATGATTTCAAAAGTCTCTGTTTGATTTAAAAAAAAAACTATTTGTCAGAGAAAGGAGAAACAATAAAAATACGAGTTGAAATATTGAAATTATTAAATGCAAGTAAGAAAATTTCTATTATTTTCTATGCATCCTGAGCAAGCTGAAGTATGTATTTAAATTATTTTTGTACTCTAAGAATAGTGCTGAAAGTACAAATAAAATCTATTATATGGACAGATAAATTCAATTCCTTTAAAAGTTAACAATTTACTTTCAAAATCCCTGTTGAAACTGTTTGTCAGAGAAAGGAGAAACAATTAAAATACGAGTTGAAATGTGGAAATTATTTAATCCTGAAAGTAAGAGAATTTCTACTACATTCTATGCTCAGGATAAGAGCTGAAATATGTATTTAATTTAGTTTAGAACTCTGAGAATAGTGCTGAAAGTACAAATGAAATCTATTCTATAGACAGAGAAATTCAGTTCTTTTTAAGAGTAACCTGAAAATCGCTGTTAAAACTAAAAAAACCATTAAAGTACGAGTTGAAATATTGAAATTATTTAATACTGAAATTAAAACAAATATCCATCACCAGACAGAGACATTAAACTCCTTTCAGAACCTACACTACCTATACTTCAAAAAATCGCTGCTAAATCTGGGGCACGAGCTTGAATCTTTTTCGTCACTGACTCATCGAGGAGGTACATTTCCGCAGTATGTGTGTCAGCAGTAACTAGCTTGGATATTTCGTAATTCGCGACGAACGCAGATGCATTTTTCGAGTAGCTGCTGGATGTGGCTGCGGCTTGACTTCGACTTCGACTTGGACTTGGACTGCGACTGCGACTGCGACTGCGACTTGATCGATGGCGCACATAAATGCTCAATGATGCTGCCAGTTCACCGACCATGAGGCAGCGGCAACACGCAACAACAGAGGCTGCCAAATGGCGCTCGATTCAATTGAGGCGAGCGAACGGGCGAATTGTAAATCACTTGACAATGTGAAACTCAATCGCGCGTCACTTACTGTTTTCTGTCTTATTCATTATTTCTTGTCTGCCGCCAAGGATTTATGTATATTTCTGCTGTTGCGGGTGTCTGATGTCATCCGATCTTACACATACATATACGTAAGATTCGATTTCGTGGGACAAACATTGGCAAAAAAATATGCAAATTCCATTGCTCTCTAAAAGGATATTTCTTGTTTTGCATACCAAATCCAAATCCAATTGCCTTGCAGCGCTGTTCTCGGTCGCGTTTAATTTTCAGTTAACCAAATCGAAAGCGAAATCGAAATCGCAATCGACATCTTACAATTATGACATAATTCCTATTTCCATTCGGGTGTGACAAGCTGTTTTGTATATTCAATTAATGATCACTGATCAGAGGATCGGCGCTTTGTGGGTCAATAGTTAAGAGAGAGGCAAAGTAATAATAATATTATTAGTTTGCGAGAGCTAGTGCAATTTTGCAAACGGCAGCCGCCGGCAGTTTGTAACGCTGCTCGGCTTGCAATTAAGTTATAAATTGTCCAGGCAAATCGATTTGATCTATGAACCACCCACAGCCACAATAACAATAGCAACAAAGAAAACAAGGCAATCAATCAGTGACTTTAACCTTTTACTTGAGACATAAAAGTTGAGTTCCCTCGCAGCATTTTCCTAGAGCTCTTCAATGGGTTCTCAAGTGCATATTTATGGCACCTTTTAGCTTAATTATTACGGGTTTTACACGAGCTCTACAAAACGCACATAAATTAAGTTGCTTTAGCAGATAAATTATGGTCAAGTGGCTTAAAGAAAAGCTTGCTCTTTAAGTATGTATTGCCTGTTTTCCCTATTAGCAAACCTGACTTGTTTCAATTAGAAAACTAAACAAAAACTAAAAAGACTCTGACACCTTCCAGCGTAGTTAAGTTTTTATTGACATCGGGAGACATATTTTAAAGCCTTAACTACGTACTCACTTTATACATTTTAATTTGGCTTATAATTTATTTTATCTGGGCCCATGTGTTACGCGATTTACTGCTCTGAGTACCCTTTTAGCGCCGCATCGAGAGCCACAAATCTAGGCATAACCTTGCCGCTGCCACGTTACTTCCTAAGCCGGCTCAATTGCTGAATTTAAATAATAAATTGCCACGGACAAATGCGACGGAGTCCCCCAAGGGGACTCGGTGTGCCGAATCGTCGAGATCTGTGTGTCGAATTATTCTGACAAACGTTTTCATTATGAGGAGGCAGCAAGATAATAATTTTCCGAACAATTTGCCATTTTTCATTGCTCGTTAGTTGGGGAGTAACTCTCCTCCAACAACTCTCCCGGCTAGAGGAGTGCCGCGGATATGTGTGCCGGCCGTTTATATTTGGCCAAGATGCCATAACCAACTTGGTGTTTAGCCAGGGCGCCCAGGCATGAAAAGTAACGCCTCGAAAGAAAGCCCAAAAATACTACTCCTCGTACGTACTACGTACAATGGATTGAGTGGTCGAAAGGCCAGACATATTCTCACGTCATCGTTCGAAGTCGAAAAGATTATTATTTTTTTTGCTGGGGATTTCTGCTTGTGGCATTTGATTTATTATAATACGCCACGGTATGTGTTACAATAAAGTCAATGCCAATGGCAGGTGGGCAACGGCCACAGAGACAACAACGAGAATTACTTTATAAAAATCAGGTGGAATAAAAGACGAGATGTTGATGTGTTTCTGCCCCTGCCCGGGTCCATGACATCAGCGATCTCTCAGCCAGAGATTCTTGCCACTGTCCAAACGAAAGACTTCAACGCAGGCAGCGAACTCGACCAGCTGTGGCTGTGGCTGCGGAGCATATCAAATGGCCAAAATGGAATGCTAACAGCGAAAACAGAAACAAAATACAAAAAACAACAAACACCGATGCACTTATTCGTCTTAATTTATGACATTGATGACTGAATTTTTGAATAGCTTTCGGTGTGTGGGTTGCTTCGCCGAGATCTCGATCTCGATCTCGATCCCAATCGCGATCTTGTTCGAGTCTCGAAATCTATCTATAGCCATCGCAGATAAAAACAAACAGAGTTTCATTAATAAATCGATAGCTGGGCCATGCTCAAATAAGGTAACGAGCGCCGCCCCTCTCTCTTTCCCGTAAATACTCGCCATCTCTTTCGAAGGTATGCAAATCCGTCAAGATCTGCTGCTGCTGTCAAAACAGAGAATTGCTGTTTGCACTCACCGAGCGTTTACAAGCGTGTAAGCGTGTTCCGAATGACTCGTAATTAATTTTCAATGGAGATAGATAGCTATATATTTCAAGTATGTAGATGAAATTACAAGCGAGCGGCCAGGTAAATAGCTTCGGCTAGCTGCCGATATTGATGATGAGCCCACACGGCGATCTCCCAAGGAATGCTGGACGTATTTGGTGTGACACCTACGACGCTTCGACCCTCACCCACTAGTTCCGTTCGGGGTTTTTAGGGTTATAACTAGAACATGATGGTGAACATTGAACTAAAAAATACAGTTTCATAGAAAATAGCTATATTCAGTTTCTAGAATTTAAAAGGAAATTTTAAAGTACTTGTATGCTAGAACATATTGGGAATTATAGCTTACCAGAAAAGAAAATTTATTAAAATCTTAAAATATCGACATTACTAATTGGAAATAATTTCTCTTCTTTATTTTCTATTCTATTAATGGTCTACATTATACAAAATAACACATGGAAAATTATAGGTTTTCAGAGAAGGAAATTTATATAAAGATTTAAATTTTATTATTCCTTCAATATTATTATCATTCAAGGCTAGAACACATTGGGAATTATAGCTACCCAGAGAGGGAAATTTATTCAAGCTTCCACTTTTCATGTAATTATAATTTCGATATATTTAAAAATCATACATTAAGTGGTTTTATTATTATGTTTATCACTTAAGACTTTCATCATACATCCAATATTATAGCATCTTGTGAATTATAGCTTTTCAGAGCGGGGCTATTCATAAAAAGTTCTAAATAAATTTGGATTCATACAAATAATAAAAGTAGAAGCTAAGTAAGGTAATTTCCTTTTAATTACTTTGAGTCAATATTTGCAAAAGATTAAAATCTATTTTTACCCTCTTCATTTGATCTTTAATCCCATTTTTTGACGAGTGAAAATCCCCGAGGGAAGATACTTTCACAGGGATTAATGATCATTGACAGAGCTACTGGTTCCACTTTGTTTTCCCACCACAAACAACACATTTCAAGTGCGAAACGCTGCTCAAATTACGAATAGTGGCAAACATAATGCGGCATTTGTTTACTGGGTTGCATCATATCGGTATTAATAAGCATATATGTCCCATAGGCCGAGTGCGAGTACTACTTACCAGTACTTACCCGCCATGCATTCCACCCCTCCTCCTGGTGCCACTACTGGTGCTGTGGCAGCGGCTAATTAGATTTGCAATTTAGTTGCACAGTTCCAGAGGGGCCTCGAGGTGTGGGGTCTGCTGTGTGTGTGTTGACTGTGGCGGTTCGAGAGTGTGTGTGAATCGAAAAACAACTGACAGCAGTTAAGAGTATTTATTACCCATACATAAATATGGCCAGCAAATACGCCGGGCCAGCTGTAGTGGCTGCCTTTTACTCCATATAGGGCATCGCCATCGCCAACCCCAATGGGGGGTTTAAGGCATGTAACATGCTAATTAACCCATGTTGGCCGTACGCGAGCGAGTGTGTCGAGTGTTTGTGTCTTGCACACAATCGGGAATCACAGTCAGCAGGCACTTCCGTCTGGTTAGCTCAGCCCAGTATATAGATTTCAAGACACCCACTCGAATAATGAATCGGACTTTCGAAGTGCAAGTGCAATAGTTCTCTGAGCCACCTTATTTGGCCGGAGATTGATGGGGGAAATGCATGCAATGTGTCGGTAATTGTTGCTAATTTGCATTAATTATAATTTAGTGCTACCCTTGGCTCATTATATAAATATGTGTAATATTTCAGAGAGGTTCGATAGGGATCGGTACACTTTTTGAAGTAATGATCAAGAGTGTTTGTAATAGATCTTTTTAGTATGATTTAAGATTTATCTATGGATCTATTTCCCTTTAATTTATTCATAAATATTGTGTTTTATTTATGACTATTATTGGGTTTCTTAGTTTTCCGACTAACAGAATGTGTATTTGTCTTAAAAATCTCCACCTCAAGACGACAGAATCAAGTCATTTGTATATTTCTTACCATTTTCTGCTAGTGGCTCTTTGTTGCCTTACTTTTCACTAGTTTCTCTTACCATTTTCCCCACTCTTTCCGGCAGTAGTGTATGTTCTTCTCCGAGGTAAACCTGTTAACATCATTGGTCATTTCTATTTTTGCCGGCTTTTTGGGTCACTCTGCAATGTAATGTAATGAGTTGGTCGTGATGTCTTATGAGATTTAAATTCAAATTGCGAAGACCCAAAAATACCATGGGATCATACCGAATCGCAGTTCTCTTTTCTCCTTATTCTTTGACTATTTTTAGTGTGTTAATTTTTTTTGTTTTGTCTTTTTGATGCCAAACTCGTTGTTACCTCTCTTGTTAGTCAGATTCCACTACCGTTTTGACTACTTCTACTTGTTTTTATACTGTACCTTCAGCGTTCTGTTCTCTTCCATCATCTTTCTCAACTTCTCCTTCTAATTCCCATTGTTATTATTATTCTACGTCTTGGTATTCTTGTACTTCTGGGTACCTGGGATGACGTACTACCTCCGAGGTTGGGGCTGAATGCGTGGCTACCACAACAAAATTGCGAATGAGAGAGGGAACACTCGGAGCCGGTGTTGTGTAATTTAACCCCTTTCCTTTCGTTTTTTTTCTGAACCTCTGACTCTTTTGGTGGAGGGTTAATGGGAAGTCAAGGAAGGGTAAATATGTATATGTATATAGGTTATATAGTTTTATAATTAATTGGGGTAACCCTTTTTCTTATTACCATTACAGTTTGACTATATAGTATGATCATATAAGATCGTAAAAAGACAAGTACAACAGGGTGTTTTCCCAAATGTTTTACACTTTGTCAAATTTAAAAATTAGCTTACACTAGAATTCATGTAACTTTTATGGATTTAAAAACGATATTAGATTAAAAAACATGTATTCTATGAGATTTTAAAGATTTAGGAAAAGCGAACATATTTTCTAGTACCTTTGGGATGCATTTAGTCTTAATCTGCATTAAAAATTTGGAATAACATCCGAAAGATCTTTAAATTATGGTTTTGTAAGGGTATTCCCATCTTCGTTTCCCTTTTTTGTTGTTTAATTCTTCTTGTTGCTGCCGCTGCTGCTGCTGCGTTACATATACGTATGCGTTGGCGTAGGCGTCGCTGCTGGCGTTGGCGTTGCCATGGTTGCCGCCACAAACACAGGTGTTGGTTGCAAATACGTCATCGGGAGGGCAGCGGTGGCAGAATCAGGTGGATCGGCGGCCGCAGCGACGTCGACTGAGGCAGCAAAGCCAGCAATCCATAACGGGGATGGCAGAGACACCAACACACACACACACATAAACACGCACAGCTGTCAGCACGATCGCGATTCCAAGCCCGACTTCTGCCGACGACAACGCCAACGCCAACGCAAGCAGCGAACAGTAATAACAACAACAGCACATGTGCCAATTCCACTTTGTTTCAACGTTTCTATTTTGTGTGGTGTTCTCGCTTGTAACAGAAACAAAAAGCAGAAAGGCAGCGACGTCGACGCCGGCAGAGGCTTCAACACCTGGCCAAAGCCACACTTTAAGCGTTTTAACTTGGCCCGATCGCTTTTAGTTGTTGTCGAGACGCGCCGCCGCACACATTTCACGCTTCCTCTCTCTCTATATTATTATTCGCAAAAAAAGAAAAATTCGCCACTCGCATGTGTTCCCCGTTCCATTCCGTAGTCCGAGGAACCCCGGAACTCTGAACCCCCTGTAACGCGCGTGGAAAACCCCCCCGGAAAATATTCGAAAAAGCGTTCTCGAGAAGCAAGTGGACTGCAAAAACCCATAACCCAATATCCAAATCAAAGCCAAAGCCAAAGCGATCTTAAGTTCTATTAATTCAGGCTCGCATGATGTCAGAGAATCTTGTCTTGCGTTATAATCGCCTCTCGTTTGATTTATTAAATGCCGCCAATTTCAATTGATTTCAATCTCTCGCAATTGAGTTCCATTTCGAATTTTCAATCCGCGTTCAATTATTTTTTAACGACGACTTTATTACCAAAGTGCTTGCTCCGGCAGCGGCGTCGGCCCGGTTTGTGTTTCAATTCGTTCGTTTGTTTGCAAACAAAATGCCCAGCAAATAGCGTCCAAGTAGCTGTAAAAGTAATGACGTACTCCCCGATCTCCGATCTCTGGTTGCCCCTCTTCACTGCTCCTCTTTCTCCGATTCCATCTCGTTTCGGTTTAGGTTTATTCGCCGCTGTTCCAGTTCAGAGCTTTAAAAAATACTCTTTTTTTATTTTGGACTGTGTGTGTGTTGTTTGTTGTGTCTCGCATTTTATTTTGCAATTTTTAACGCTCTCCTCAAAGTGGTTTATTGTGTGTGTCTCGTCCCGTTGTTGCCTCGGATGCTTTATTAATTTTAATTTATTTGGTCACAAATCCCCAGAAATCTGACAATTTGTAGAATTAATGTTCCTTTGTTGAAGACAGAGTTATGAGCGCATTTTGCAATTAGCTTTTGAAGAGATGTATTGAGTCATTTGTTTAATTGAACGGGAATTGATTTAAATTCCAAAGATAAAATCAGAATTTATTAGTAGTAAATAAAATAAGACTTTATCACTCAGATCTTCATTTAATACAAGACAAGTGTAGCAAGTTGTTTATTTACTACGAAGTCTATTCGCTACCGATCATTATTCAAGTACTAGTGCGTCCCCAAATTCGTACTTGAGAATTATAACTGCTTTATTAACCTTAATTTATATGCCAGAAATCAAACAATTTAATGAATTAATGCTCCTTGTCTGCTGTCGGATTGAGCAATGCAAATTGCCAGGCATCTCCGAAAGTCACCATCTCCAAACTTCGAACAGTAGCCACGAAACCCAAATAGGCAACGACCAGATGGGGCTGCCATTGAGAATGTCAAGCTATTAACGCCTCTTAGAGACGCCTCCACAGACACTTTTTTTAGTTTTGAGCCCGCGGTATTTTTCTTACCTCTCTATCATTTTTGTTTTTGGCATAATCACATAAAAACAACACAGATCGTTTATAGTGTGCTCAAAGCGCTGCAATTAGCATTTTTGGTAGTGTGTGGATGTGGTGGTTATGGCATTTATATATAGTATTTGTTTGTCACGGTGCTGCGCAGGCGTAGAACGCAGCAGCAGCGGTAGAAGCAACCTCCAGTCGGCGGGACCAGGTCTCTGGTCTCCATTACCAATGCAAAACAAACATTTCGTCGTGCTTTCGTCGTTTCGGTGGGCGATCTTTTTGGCCAGGCATTGGCCAGCAGTGTTTTATTGATCTTGAGCCATATAGATTAGTCTAGAGATTTCCATTTCAATTGCTTTACGGTCAATAGAATTTGAGGCGTACAATAGCAGGCAATGGAAAATTGTTTCTGCGAATTGTTTGCTCTTTCATTTGAGCAATTAGTGCTTGTTTCCTTTTGGTTATATTGACCCTTAATATTGGCAAGTTTTATATTACTTCCCTATATACAGGCTATAAATATTGTTATTTTGTTTTTAAAACACCATGTTTTACATCCTGTTCGATTACGTAGTCCATAACAGCTCTTAAACTCTCGCTGAAAATAGGATAAGTTGCATTTTCTTTGTTTTCTTCAAAGAACTATTTGCTTTCTCGATTAAGCATGTAGCACTGTTTCCTTTTGGTTATAATGACCCTTAATATTGGCAAGTTTTTCATAACTTCCTCCTATAAATACACTAGTCGGCATAATTATTTTGACGAAAAACAAATCGTTCAAGTTTTTATGTAACTTTGCAATGGTTTAATATAACTCAATGATTTTTTTTTCTGTATTACTTAGTGCTAATACAAACTTAAAAATAATGAATTCAACATTTTGTCATTTGAACATGAAAAAATATAAGTTAAAGTAATTTTTATGTCGTGGCATAAGTATTTTGACAAGTACCTTTTAATGTGATTAACAAAGTTTAAACTCAAAAATACTAAAGGCAAAAAAAGGAATTTAGTAAAATATATAATTTCCTTTAGTTTTAATAACTTTTTCCAGGCGTCCCGGTACTGAATCGATTAAATTTTGGATGATCTCTGGAGATATCTTTTCCCAGAGGGAACTGACCTCAGAAATTGTCTCCTCTCTGGTTTTATTTAACGATACTGTTCTTTTACGTTTTATAAGAGACCAGACGTTTTCAATAATATTTAAATCTGGACTTTGAGGTGGCCAGTCCAAAGTGGTAACACCAACATCCTTCAAAAATGTTGTAATCATCTTGGCTTTGTGGCATGGGGCGTTATCCTGTTGCAGAATGAAGGATTGACCAATAAGCCTGTCTCCAGAAGTAAATGCATTATCATTTAGAATTTGTAAATATTGGCCTTGGTTCATCGAGCCAGTGACAGGAACGAAGTCACCCAGTCCATTATACGCTACACATCCCCAGAACATCACACAGCCTCCACCATGGCTTACTTTTTGGAAAACGGGGCGCCTTTTCTGCCTTTGTTCAATTGGTAATCTTACAAAAAATTTATTTTTTGATGAATTATACTCAAAGGAGCTTTCATCTGTCCATAGAACGCTCCTCCAGAACTCCTTTGGCTTATGGACATACTCCTTTGCAAAAGCCAGTCTTTTGAGCTTGTTTGCTTTTGTTATGTATGGTACTTCCTTAACTTTATAAGTCTTGAAATCACATTCTTTTAATCGTCGACGGACTGTGCGCTCACTAATTGGTGTTTTAGCTGTCAAATTAAATTGATCTGCTGCGGATTGGGGCTTTAGAAAAACATTTTTTTTAAATTCCCGTACAAGGACTCGGTCTTCACTGAGATCTGTTTTGCGCTTAGCACCTGATCTTCTTAAATTACGCATGTCATTATGCTTTTTAAACTTTTTAATTTGGTAGTGCACAGTTTGGCGCGACACTTTAAACTCATTAGCAATGTCTTTGACTGCTATTCCAGCGTTAAACTTTGCTACCATTGAGGATCTGGTAACCAAACTTAGCTCAGAAGTTTTACCCATGTTATTTAATAATTTTTAATAACTTTCTATTTTAATAACGTTTAATATTGCTCAAAGTTAAACACAGAAGTCCTTTAATTCTCGCGTGCTTAAAAGTGTGAAAATATTTCCATAAAGATGCCGTCAAAATACTTGTGCCACGCAAAAAGCCGTTGTCTGCATGCATTCTTATCAGCAGAAAGAGAATGCAAAAGGTAACCGAGATAAAATTTGGCATGCACATAGCTGAAAATAGATTCTTTGTTTTGCGCTTCATTTTCGCACCGTTATTTGACAATTTTAAAGCAAAGCTAAGTTCAATAGTCCAAAAGAGTTTCGTCAAAATAATTGTGCCGACTAGTGTATGGTTATTTTATTTTAAAAACACCCTTAATACTTTGCCAGTTTTTCTAGACTTCCTGTTTGATGACGTAGTACATAGCAGCCCTTAAACTCTCTCACTTAATATAGGGTACGTTGCATTCCCTTAGTGTTCTCCTGAGAACTATTTGCTTTCTCGTTTGAGCATTTAGCTATGTTGACTTTTATTATATTGACCCCAAATATTTGCCCGCTTTCGTTCACTTCCTGCAGTGTGTAGGAGCCCTAAAACAAACGGTGAATTCACCATTCCCTTCTGTTCCCTGTTCCATTTCCATAGCGTTCCGCCTGCCCATTTCCCTATGCAAAATAGGCTTGCGTGTTCCGAAACTAATGAATCTCTGCCCATGAATCAGCGCGATGTACATTAACTTTTTGCCTTAAGTGTGTGTGCTTTTTGCAAAAAGTAAAAAAAAAATGACGAACAAGCGGTGGTAGCGGCTGAAAAAGAGCAACAAAGCAACAAAATAGCGCCAAGAGCAAGACAGACAGTTGGGATAATTATGTGTACGTACAACACAATAAATAATTCGCAGCAACAATGGTGGGGCTCTCCATAAGGCCCCTACTCCACTCCACTTTGGCTCAGTTCAGTTAATTTTACTCTGCTTCAGTTCTCGATGGGGCTTCTGACAATGTCTAGGGCAATGCCACATAGAACAAGACATCCGGTGCCGGTTTGAGATTCGACTTGGCTCTACTGCTTCGACTTTGGTTTTCGCTTTGGCTTTGGCTTTGGCTTAATTAAACGCAAATTGTGCGGACTGTCGGCAAATAATTAAACCCATTTCGAAAATCACGCAGAATTACGAAAATCGGTGGCAAAAGCAACGCGGCAAAACGAAACGAACCCTTAACGAAACACAAGTTGAAACAACGAAAACAAGTGAAACTAAAACGAAACGAAACGATAGCGCAGCGATAACTGCGATATCTGGCCGATAACGGCGATAACATGCACTCCAGCTCGCAATCGACGCTGAAGCGCACTCAACAACTGGTGCGGCAGACGAATGGCGGCCGAGGCGATGTCCTGAGCAGCGGATCCGAGGTGTTGCACTCCTCCCGGGGCCCGGCCATAACCACCAATATCGATGACTCCAACAGTCTGCGATATCGCCACGAGACCAAGCGAGAGCGCACGGTGGAGGCGGTGATCACGGATTATCCTGGTGTATCTCCGTTGGGCAGTGTACCTCACGAGCGAATGAACATTGAGCGCACTGTTACCTTCCAAGATCCCTCGGGGAATTCCCGTCGCGTCTCCGAGACCCGAGCCTTGGTCCCGTCCAGTGGTGGTATCTCTTCATCTTCGGCTCAGCACTATCAACAGGTGACGCGGAATAAGCGCATCTCCACCGAGGTATTGGGATCGAGTGTGGAGAGCACCAAGACATCGCAACGTGCTCCGAATGGCCATAGGCGTGTGACCACGCACATTGTCCGCAAGGTGACCACTCTGAGTCGGGCCGAGGAGAATGCACAGCCCGCCGAGGATCTGCTGCCGCCGGCCAAAATGATTCGTAGCTCGGAGCTGGAGTACCGTCGCGCCCTGCCGCCGGCTATAGAATCGTCCACGCAGCGCAGAGAGGTATAAGAGCTCCTAAGGATGTGGGGGGACTTCCAGTCACAGCTTTGCTCCAATTATGGATTTAATTTTTAAAAATATTAACAATTAGATTAATTTTTTTGCTCATAATTAATTATTTTTGAACCCCTCCCCAGATCTCCGATATTGTTGTGGGCAAAGAGGACAACGTATCCGCTCGGGAGGCCCTGCTGCGCTGGGCGCGCCGCTCTACTGCTCGGTATCCGGGCGTGCGTGTCAACGACTTTACGTCGTCGTGGCGGGATGGATTGGCCTTCTCGGCGTTGGTGCACCGCAACCGACCGGACTTGCTTGACTGGCGAAAGGCAAGGAACGATCGGCCGCGCGAGCGCCTGGAGACGGCCTTCCACATTGTGGAGAAGGAGTACGGAGTGACGCGTCTGCTGGATCCCGAGGGTAGGTCAAAAAATATCTATTTATTTGTTGCCAAATCTAATGCTTGGATTTCCTTTCAGATGTGGACACCAACGAGCCTGATGAGAAGTCTCTCATCACGTACATTTCATCGCTGTACGATGTGTTCCCGGAGCCACCGTCCATCCATCCACTGTTCGACATGGAGTCGCAACGTCGCGTCCACGAATACCGCGACTTGGCCCAGCAGTTCATCTACTGGTGCCGCGAGAAGACGGCTTACCTGCAGGAGCGCTCCTTCCCGCCCACCCTCATCGAGATGAAGCGCCTGCTGAGCGATCTGCAGCGCTTCCGCAGCGAGGAGGTGAGCGCCCGCAAGCGCGAGAAATCCAAGCTCGTTCAGATCTACAAGGAGCTGGAGCGCTACTTCGAGACAGTGGGAGAGGTGGACGTGGAGGCCGAACTGCGGCCAGATGCCATCGAGAAGGCCTGGTATCGCATGAACACTGCCCTGCAGGATCGCGAAGTCATTCTGCAGCAGGAGATCGAGCGGCTGGAAAGGCTGCAGCGCTTGGCCGACAAGGTGCAGCGCGAGATCAAGCATGTGGACCAGAAACTGACCGATCTGGAGACGCGGATCGGCGAGGAGGGACGGCGCATCGAGCGACTGCATCCTGTGGACGCCAAGAGTATTGTGGAGGCGCTCGAGACGGAGATCCGTCATCTGGAGGAGCCCATCCAGGACATGAATCAGGACTGCCACGTGCTCAACGAGGGACGCTATCCCCATGTCAGCGAGCTGCACAAGAAGGTCAACAAACTGCACCAGCGCTGGGCCCAGCTGCGCACCAATTTCCACACGAACCTGGTACAGAAGCTGTCCGGTTTGAAGTATCCCGTCCACGAGACCACGGTGACGCGTCAAACGCGCATGGTGGTCGAGTCCCGTCAGATCGACACGAATCCCCATTTCCGCGATCTGCAGGAGCACATTGAATGGTGCCAGAACAAGTTGGTGAGTAGCCTCTATGCGCCTGTCTCCTTCTTTCTCCCCTAACCCCCTTTATCGTATATAATACTAATGAAAACCCAATTCTTGCAGAAACAATTGCTTGCCGCTGATTATGGCAGCGACCTGCCATCGGTCAAGGAGGAACTGGATCGTCAACAGCACGAGCACAAGATCATCGATCAGTTCCACTCCAAAATACTCAACGACGAACGCCAGCAGACCAAGTTCTCCGGCGACGAGCTGGCCCTGTACCAGCAGCGCCTCAATCAGCTGCAGAAGGTGTACGCCGAGCTGCTCAGCACCTCGACGAAGCGCCTGTCCGATCTGGACTCGCTGCAGCACTTCCTGGGCCAGGCCTCGGCGGAGCTGCAGTGGCTCAACGAGAAGGAGCAGGTGGAGATTACGCGCGACTGGGCGGACAAGCAACTCGATCTGCCCTCCGTGCACAGATACTATGAGGTAAGTGGCGACGATGGCATCCCTTCTTAGAAACCCTTCTAGAGCTAGTTTTACATATGTGTGTTGTGCTTCTATCCGATTACAAGCGTGCATTTGGTAATGGCGACGAGGTAAGAGATCCCAATTGGTTTCATGAAATACCAAGAGATAAATTTTCTGTTTCCGAAAAAGAGCAAATCCAACCAAGTGCACTTCTTACGTAGAGCTACCTACAGTTTACTGATTGATATATTTGTTTAATTCTCTCACAGAACCTTATGTCCGAACTGGAGAAGCGTGAAATGCACTTTGCCACCATTCTGGATCGCGGCGAGGCCCTGTTGAACCAACAGCATCCTGCCTCCAAGTGCATCGAGGCCCATCTGACTGCCCTGCAGCAGCAGTGGGCCTGGCTGCTGCAGCTGACACTCTGCCTGGAGGTCCACCTGAAGCACGCGACCGAGTACCATCAGTTCTTTGGCGAGATCAAGGACGCCGAACAGTGGCTGGCCAAGCGCGACGAAATACTCAATAGCAAGTTCTCGCAATCGGACTTTGGCCTCGATCAGGGTGAAACCCTGTTGAGGGGCATGCAGGACTTGCGCGAGGAGTTGAATGCCTTTGGCGAAACCGTGGCCACTCTGCAGCGAAGGGCCCAGACCGTGGTGCCGCTGAACAAGCGCCGGCAGCCGGTGAACCGTCAGGGACCCGTGCAGGCCATCTGCGCGTACAAGCAGCAGGGTCAGCTGCAGATCGAAAAGGGCGAGACGGTTACGCTGCTGGACAACTCGGGACGCGTGAAGTGGCGCGTGCGCACGGCCGGTGGACAGGAGGGTCCGATACCCGGCGCCTGTCTACTGCTGCCACCTCCCGATCAGGAGGCCATCGATGCCGCCGAGCGCCTGAAGCGTCTCTTCGACCGTTCCGTGGCCCTCTGGCAGAAGAAGCATCTGCGCCTGCGCCAGAACATGATCTTCGCCACCATTCGCGTGGTCAAGGGCTGGGACTTTGACCAGTTCCTGGCCATGGGTCCCGAGCAGCGCACAGCCATCCGGCGGGCCCTCAACGACGACGCCGACAAATTGCTGAGCGAGGGCGATCCCAACGATCCGCAGCTGCGACGTCTGCGCCGCGAAATGGACGAGGTCAATCGTTTGTTCGATGAGTTCGAGAAGCGAGCGCGCGCCGAAGGTGAGTGTGGGAGTTCTATTACTTGGGGGTCTCCATGGGGATAGCTTTTGCCTCGCGTTTCAATTGACGACGCTCGCCAGCTGTCCCGAAGAAACGGTTAATTGACGGCGGCTAATTGAATTTAATACTTGATACTCGAGGTTTGTGTTCGGTGACAGGCAGGAAGCCAGAACCCGTCTTAGTCTCGTCAAGCCCAGTCAACCATGAAGAAGCTATTCGCGAGTGTCAAAACAAGGGGTAATCCTTTACAAAATAAATTGGATTACATTCTAAATTCTAAATAATCTCATTCGAATGATAAACTAACTAAAACTTTTTACCTTCACAGAGGAGAGCAAACAGGCCAGTCGTATCTTCACCGAGGAATGCATTGCCATCAAGAGCAAGCTGGAGGACATGGCCCGTGAGCTGGACCAGATCATACTGGCTCCATTGCCACGGGATCTGGACTCGCTGGAGCATGTGCTCGAAATTCATGCCGACTACGAGCGCAGGCTGCACTTGCTGGAGCCGGAGCTGAAGCATCTGCAGGAGACCTTCCGCACGATTGCGCTGAAGACTCCTGTGCTGAAGAAGAGCCTGGACAACCTGATGGAGCTGTGGAAGGAGCTTAATACCCAGAGCGGACTGCACAAGGATCGCCTGAAGTTGCTTGAGGCCTCGCTGGCTGGCTTGGAGGACAACGAGCACGTGATCTCCGAGCTGGAGAACGAACTGGCCAAGCACCAGGACCTGCCATCGACGGCCGAGGGCCTGCAGCAGGTGTTCAAGCAACTCAATCACATGCAGGACATCATCACACAGCAGCAGCCGCAGATGGACAAGATGAACGATGCGGCGGACCAGCTGGGACGCATGGGAGTGCCCACCAAGGTGCTGGGCGACCTGAAGCGCCTGCACTCGAACGTGGAGCGCCTGAACACGCGCTGGAGTGCGGTGTGCAACCAACTGGGCGAGAGGTGAGTCCACCTGGCCAGGCGCCACCTGTGCCCCGTGTGCGTGTGTGTCGCCTCATTGGCGTCCGCAGATGGAGTTGAACCTGCTCTTCTAACGCCGTGCCATTGCGCCTTTTTCAGAATGCGCTCATGCGAGACGGCTATCGGGCTGATGAAGAATCTCCAGTCGAGCGTGCAAGTGGAGGAATCATGGGTGGATGGCACCACGGAGCGCCTTTCGGCCATGCCCACCGCCACTTCGGCGTACGAACTAGACGTGAGTACAGAGACGCTGCCAGCCCCTTGTAATAACTCAATTACCCATTCCAAGATCAGCGATAGTCTCTCTCTCTCTCTAGCATTAGATGAACCTACCTAGAGATCCTTGTACAGTTTTGCTCAGTTTTAGGAGCCCCTCCCCGGGGTTATCCCTGCGGGCGGGGCGTAAAAACACAAAGTATATATACGTAGCCTTTCCTTTCAAGGGAATTCCCTGTAGACATAGATTGAACCCGCGTCCAAACGTAGTCTTTGCTCCCCCAATTTTATATTTAATGGGCTAAATCCGCCGGTGTTGGACACGTCTCAGTATATATATATTTTTACTCTATGTGTATATTTTGTTTTTGTTTTTGTATCCCATTTACATATGTTACCTGTCCCCCAAAAGATCGAACGATCTCCAGTCCCTTGTCCGTATTCTTGCAGTAGTTCTTGTCTAATCCAACAGCGGTCTGTGGACCTCCCACACATTCCCCACATGTACATATATATACACATCAGACAGGCCTCCAAAAGCGGCGACCACCGCCGCCTCCCACACAACAATACCCATATACGTAGTCCATGGGGGTGATATCCCCGACCCGTCCCGTCCCGCCGCCACACTGTAAATTGATACCAAATTCGTGTTTGTAGTCTTTGAAACTTAACTACTTTTATGTTTCTGTAGCTCTTTGTCCCCCTTTAGATATGTAAGCCGCACCTATACACATAATCCCATGTCGAACGATGTGGGACCCCACACTATATTGAATATTGATCACCCAGTATTATCGTATTTGTAGTTGAAAACTAATTGTAAAATTGTATTTTTGTCTAATTTTTCGTATTTTCACAATCAAATATTATCACACACTATAAACCAACACAAAATGATCAAAAACTATAAACAATACCTGAATATCCTGAAAAAACGAATCGAAAACAAAAAATACCCCTCGAAAACCCATATAGAAACTGCTCGGAGCTGCAATCGAACGAAAACCTAAAATCGAAAATGTCAACGTGGCTGGAGGACGACTTATACGCGAAGCCAAGGTAAAAATTTGTATGCCTGCTCTGGTGTGTGTGCTTAGATATCAGAAACTGATCCAAGTAACTCTTCTGTTGCTTGCGGAGATCTCTCTGCAGGGAACTGCAGATGGGTTGCGACAGGTCAGTTGTATTAGTTTCCGTGTGACTGCCATGAGTGATTGTGGAAATTTCGACCGAACACCGAAATCCCTCCTTCCAAATAGCTCTCTCTCTACATACACCTCTTAGCTGTTTCTTTGCCTCTGTCAACACAACCCCCCAAAATATATATATTTAATGCTTTTTAAACCATTTCAACCGGGCTCCCAGCGAGACCAAGTTATGTTAGTCTTACCTGACGGGCAAAAGGCGCGTGAATAACACTTGGGTGGGGAACTTGACCAACTTAAACTCAAACTCAAACACAACCAACCAAACAAAACTTACAAAACAAACCAATTAAAAAGCAATTTTACCAAAGAAACCAAGTAATTTCGTAATGATTAATCAATAAAACAGAAATAAAAATAAAAATAAAAAGCACTAAATATATCAATAGTCCCCTCCTACCCCTTACGCCCCCTCTGACAACAACAACAACTTGTTTAACACACAAAATTACTAACATTTAACCGAAATTAACCAACCGAAACAACGAAACGAATCGAATCGAATCGCTGCGGGATTCCTGGAGCAGATCTACGATAGCAAGTGCCTGCGCTTCGTGGACTGGCTGCTCGAGGCCCGGCCATCGTTCTCGCCGCCGCGCCGCGACCTCCGGCCGGCGGACAGCGATCCGGGCGCCACTCAGTATTACAGCCAGCGGTTGGACAATCTCAATACGAAATACGACAGGTTGCTGGAACAACTGTCGCAGAGGCTAAAGACAGCGATCGAGGTGAACGGCAGCGATGGTCTGGTGAGTAGCCCAAACTCCTCTGGGAAGGATCTCTCGCGAGGTGGAGCAGGAGAGCTGACATCGTGGTGATGTCACAGTCTAATTTGGTAACAGATCGTCGGCTAAGGTTGGGTCGTTATCATAAAAGCAGGGTTCAAGTTCAGCAAACGAGTTTCGCTTTCGCTTTTCCACGCGGCGCGTCGAGAGTCTAGTTTTCAAATGCAAATACGAGTACGTACGCCTCTGTATCTCTGGTATCATGGTATCTCCTCCTCCTTCATCTGTGCCGTGTGTCTGTATCTGTATCTGTATCTGTTAGCATTATTAAATTAACCTTCAGAATCGGTGCACGCTGACACAAGCGGCTTCGGCAATAATGACATCACATCAGATGCCGCTGCGGATTGGCCAAACACATTCCGTCAATGGCCAGCGAGCGGGTGAGTGTCAACGGTTGAAATGCTGCCGCCATAAATCACGGCTTGATTAATTTATATAAAAATTTTAAATTATTTTTCGCTTCTCGTGACTGTCAACTGATGCAGCAATTTGTTTAATGTTTCAAATATATAAATAAATATTGCGTCGCTGGGCTGCATTATGTCAGGAGTTTAGCTTTTGTTTTCGTTTGTTATTTTCAATTCCCAGACAATGAAAACAAAAAACTTTGTAGATAAGCCATTGCCACACTGTCATGTGGCTGACCAATTAGGCAAATTGGAGACAGATTTCAAATTAAGAATGACGACGACGGATTCTATAAATATTAATGAGCCTCGTATGGGTTCCTATATACCTACTCCGAGGCGAAACTCAATGCCTGCGGGGGGGACGTCATCAACATCTTTGTCGCCATTAATGATTCCATCTGTCAACTCTTTTCTTTTTGTCAAAATATTTGCGGTTTCTTATTTTGGCCATTTGTGTTCGACTGGTTTTATTTTGGCTTCGCTCGATCTAAGAGGAATTCAATTAAAAACGTTGATTATCTTGGCCATTTGGCTCCCAAAGAAGAGAGGGCCGCCTGCTGTCTAAATAGGTTGAGTGTAAATATTTAGCTGGCAATTACCATAAAGAATGAGCTGAGTAGGGATCGCCGGTCACGATGTAAACAGAAGTTCAATCAACTTTTGAGTGATTTACTAAGAAGAAGTTGTAATGGGATTTATTCTTCAAGAGGTAACCCCATGATGTAAACATGAGTTTTAGCGACTGCTAGTTGATGGCTTGAAATATTCCAATTTGTGTTTGGCATTCAAGTTGCTCAAGTATCTATTTCTCATGTCGCCCCTTGCTCAATGTAATCCCAATTTGTTTCGGAACCTCTCAAAGGTGTTTTGCCCTCGCCAAGTGACATCATAACTGCTCCATTACCACTTCGCCTTCAACTCGAGCCAACTTGATATGCATAGCAGGGGCGGACAGAAGCACAAGCTGGCTTAAGTAGACTGGATAGCGAACTGTGTGTTTTTTGTTATTTAGAAGGTTAGATGGCGGCACAAACTGGTTTTCACGACTTCGGCTCGCCAAAACTAAGAAAGAACCCAGAAGATCAACAAGCTGCGGCGTCAGGAGATACAGCTTTGTTCTCGACTTCCGCATATTGGTTTCGACTTTAATTTGGAGCCAACTCCGTTGGCAAATCCCTCCTTGCCTCCCAGAGGCCTTTGTAAACGGATTGTTTATCATTTTGGCGCAACAGCTGGCGGTGGGGAATGCTCTCCGTCAACTAGCCGGCATTTGTGGAAGCTCCCGCTCTCGTCCGCTCTGTGCCTCTCCGGTGGTGCTGCTGCTTGGCCTCCGAAAAGCTCGCTCTGCTCTGCCAGGCCATGCCTAGAGAGTCCCACGATGCCTCCATTCAGTTCCGAAAGCGACGTGGTTGTGTAACGACGCAACCGAATCGCGTATCCGCTGTGTGTGCGTTGTGCCGGTGAAACGACACCAAACAAAGGCCGAAACCTTTAGAACCTCCGGATTTGTTGGATTTTGAATTCCAATACGAAATATACGTGTAATTATGAGCGACTAGATGCGATAAATAAATAAATAAATAAATGAATACGCCAAGGCGTATTCATAGACATCCTCGCGCTAGAACGCGTTGCTCATACGCCGCATGGGCCCACATGATGTCACATACGGAAAGATAGAAAGTGTGTCCGTGCCTCTGTGGTGGTGCCTTCAATTGAATGCGAATCGTCGTGGCCCGCTTTTATTCGATGCTAATAGAAATTCAAATTCAAATACACGTACCAAGCAGTTGCGAACCTTAAAAAGTGCCGCAAAGAGTGGGTTTCTGTTCGAAATGAAGTCACTCGAAAAGCAAACTCAAATATAACCGAAACGCAAACACAACCGATTCTCGCTGAGAGTGTGAAAAACCGAAAATAAAAGAAATACATTATTAATATAGCCTTGAATATGTCGCAACACAAGAATGTCTGTCTGCTTGGTGTTAATGAAAATAAACGCACACAGAAATCGGAAAAATAAAAGCCACAATTTGGTAGTGACTCAGCTGGTTTCGGCTCGTTGAGAATTGCATAAATCGGGAAAATGAACCATTACCTAGTGCAGTAAAATAGCGTTAAATAGCTCCAGAGCCCCCAACGAAATAGTAATAATAATGGGTCGAGGCAAGGCATTTCTCTCCTCGCTCAATTATTTAGTGACTCGCCTGATATATGGCTTCCTATCAACGCCGGAGATCGCCGGAGTGTCAGGGCTGTCGCTAATCTAATCTATGGGGTGCAATCCATCAGACGCGATGCTATGCCTGCGACAGAGCGATCAGTTCCAGGTTTTCCGGGGACAGTTCCCCGAAAGCCCCAAAAAAGAGCGGTGGTGCCCTGCCTGCACTTTTCCCTCCGCTCGATTATCGATTAAACTCGTGCCGCAGAAGTCGGTGCTTCTGTGTGTGCCTTGTGCCATGCATAAATATATATACATACATATGTCTTATTTTATATATATATTTTTAGCGGCATTCTAACGATAAATCAGGAATGAAAGCGAGCGTTTTTCGGGGTCTTTGCCTTTGCCGCCGCCGAGCTATAAAAGGGAGGCGCCTCTATTTTCGTGATGCGGCAAAGGCGAGGTCCAAATGCAGGCTGCAGCATGCTGCACGTCGTGGCTCTTGTGGAAAGCTTTCCTCTCTCCGGCCGACTCGGCTCTGCTCGGCTCGGCTGGCCTCTCCTTTGCCCCCATTTAGTAGCCGGCACAACGTGGCGAATTAGTCATGTTATCAGTGTCAAGCGCATCCAAGCCCTGAATCCGTTTAATCTCCTCAAGCAAACCCACTCGAGGAGCTGGAATTTGTGTGCCACACTCTGCACACTAGTTCAGCTTCAATTCGCAGCTCGGCAAACTTGTTTCATTTATAATCACAATAAATATTCGCCTCTCTGATGACATCATTGTTCTCGTACTCGAACTCGCACTCATATATACGCCTGTCCCCGTCGATGTGTGTGGTTCCTGTATGCGTGTTTTTGTTAATTATAATTTATTTGTTGCTCTTACCGACTCTAGGGCGACCTTGAAAAGCAACAGCAGCAGCGAATTAGTTATTTGTTTTTTTTTCGAAAATGCAAATCATAACCGATGATCGCTTTCGGAGAGAGGCAGACTCCTCCTCCAATCAATGACTTCATCTGGTTTCACCGGAAGGCTACAATGACGTCAATGCACTTGAAGACCGACGCCATGACCTGCACCCATCTGTCAGGCATTTGCCATTGAATCACCACCACTCTGTCGGTCGGTGTTCGCAAAGATAAAAATTAAATTAACAGATGTACCGTCCGATAAGATGTACTCCAGATACCGGCGGCTCCAAGAAGAGCAGGCTGTTTCCTTACCCATTCATGGGGATCCCTTGCCTTAGTTTGCACTGCATTATTTGCAGAGCTGTGGAGGAGGTCACCCTCTCCCCCTATATGTAGCGTCATTTCTATTTTCATAAAGGCTTTGGGCTTTGGCTTTCAGTGTGTGTGCGTGTTATTTTTTCTTTATTTTTTACTTTTCTGTGTGCTTTATTTGTGATTTGTGTGCTTCGGTTCGGTGCTGATAATAATAATGTGTTCCCTGTGTGTAACCGAATCCAGTGAGTGGGCCGAAAAGCGAATTAGCGAGAGAGCAGGCAGGCTGGACACTTTAAGACCAAGTGCCAAGATTCCACCAGCTCCAGGAAGCATAGTTTTATAGCCTCGAAGAAGCTTCTCCTCCGAAGCCCAACTATTTTCAGTTTGCTTTATCGTCGGTGACTTTATCTCGCCACTCCGTATCACTCTCACGCATGCCATAAACACATTCCACACTGTTTGCGGCTCCACGGGCAGGGCAACTTCAAAGTGACGCGTCTCTATGTCCATCGTAAATCGTATCCGTACACCGCAAATTCTAATTGCTTTTGTCACAATTAAATCTCGCGCAGTGTATTCAAGAGGCCCCCACTAAGCCAACGAATCAAGACCCAATTGCTGACTATGACTACTTTGTCGAACTGAACCAAACGAAAGCCTTAGACATGCCTCAGCATAGATCGGGTCGCAAGGCGACCAAATCCAAAACCCAGACCACGACCGCGACCACAGCTGTCCAAGTGGCAGAGGAAAGTGACTACGACTTTGCGTTCGAGTTTCAGGTAAAAACTACTCCATCCACAGCTCCTCCCCGCCTCGCAAAGACCTCCACCGATAGTTGTTCGCCTTATTTTTCCAAAAACTAACCGAAATCGCTTTCGTTTTGGCATCTAGCAATACGCTGAGAGTCTTCAGAAACCGCTCAAGACCTTTAGGGTTGACTTCAGCGCGGGCAGCGTGCCAACTGGCGATGGTTACGCTGCGCGCCAGGAGGATCTCTACACCACCACCTACAGCACCACACAGTGAGTACCAGTAATACAAAGATTCAGAATTTAAGGTTTCTAAGGTTCCCTCCTCATTCCCCTTGCAGATTCAGCTCAACGAAGACAACGAAAAGCTCTACGAAGAGCGTCTACAGTAGCGATGGCTTGGATGCCGCTAGTCAGGAGGTTAACAACAGCGCTGCTAATCCCCAGTCGCAGGTCCAGTTTAGCGAGATTAGGACGCTCAAGCGCGCCCAGCAGTTGGGCGGCCAATCCGTGCTGGATATCGCCGGAATCCGCGATCCTCGCACAGGTCGCATCCTAACCGTTGGCGAGGCCATCCAGCTGCGCATCTTGGATGTACGGACCGGCGAGATGTTGGTGGGCGACCGCCGCATCAGCCTGGAACATGCCGCTGAACAAGGCCTGATTGATGCGCAACTGGCCCGCCAATTACTCCAACCTGGAGCTGGACGGGATGCCAGCGGACGGGAACTGTCGCTGCTGGAGGTTATACAGCGCGAGATTACCGAAGCGGAGTCCGGCTATGAGACGGCGGAGAAGAGGATCAAGGTAAACACCACCGTAGAGCAGTCGCCCGAGGCGGCGCTGGGTTCGCCCGAGAATCCGCGCAACATTGCCGACGCCATTACCGCGGGGAGTGTGGACACCAAGACCGGCCTGTATCGCGTCAAGTCCGGCCAGACGATCAGCCTGGCGGAGGCCTACGAGCGCGGCTACCTCATCCGGCACGAGTCGGTGACAATCAAGTCGAATGCGCTGTGCCTGAGCGATGCGATTTCGCATGGCCTGGTCGATGGCGCCGGCTGGATAGCGGATCGCAACTCCGGCGACAAGTTCCGGCTGGACTCGGCCATTGCCAATCAGCTGATCGACGCGAGTGTGCGCGAAGTGGTGGACGCGAAGCGCGATACGAAGATCACACTGCAGGAGGCACTGCAGTCGGGCGTCCTCAATGCCAAAACCGGTCGGTACGTGAACGAGGTGACCAAGGAGAAGCTGACATTCGCGGAGGCGCGCAACCGTCAGTTGATCGTGAAACCGTACACGCTGAAGGACATCTGCGATTTGAACCTGCTCGACAAGCAGGCCCAGATCACGAGTCCCATGCGCCGCGAAAAGCTGAGCATCATGCAGGCCATCGAGGCCGGCGTGCTCGACGGGAATCAGCTGAAGTGCATCACCAAGCGGAAGGGTGAACTGGTCACCCTTCAGGAGGCCATCGCCGACGGCATCGTGCTGCCGGCGGAGTGCAAGTACCGCGACTTTATGACCGGCGAGCTAATCAGCATTCCGGAGGCGGTGGAGCGCGGTCTGATTAGTTCCGTGGCGCAGCGTTCGATCTTCGATATTGACGGGTTCAAGGATCTGAGGAGCAACGACTATGTCAGCTTTAATGTGGCCCTCTCGCGCGACCTCCTGCGTCGCAAGAGCACGGGCTTTGCCTTAGAGACGGGTAGGGATAGCCTGGTGCCCCTGGAGGTGGCCGTGGGCGAGGGTTTGGTGCGCCAGGAGGTGTACGAGATGTTTAGCCGCGGCATCGGGGTTCACAATGCCAGCGGCAAGGAGCTCAGTGTCTTCGATTTGGTCTATCACAATCTGATTGACCCGAAGACGGGCTACCTGCTGGATCCCAAGACCGGGGAGACAGTGCCTTTGGACACCGCCATCGAGCGGAAGTTCATCACACCCGAGGGAGCTCTGCTGCTGAGCAGTTTGCTCAACATTACACTGACCACGGAGACGGTGACGCGGACGATCAATCGGTATGTGACAATCAGGGCGGGTTCCCAAGAGCCGGGCGGCGAGAGTGTGCTGCTCACTTTCACAGAGGCAGTGCGCCAAGGTTTCATTGACGAGGACAGGCAGCTCTTTAAGGACCCCAAGACAGGCAACGTTTACTCAGTGCAGCAGGCGCTTAACTACGGCCTGTTGGTGCCCGACAGCAATCAAACGGTGCCGGAGCCAACGAATAGGAAGAAGACAAAGTCCACGATCACCATTGTGACCAAGCAGATCATACCGGAGGCGGAGCCCATCAAGCTAAACACCCAACACACCAAGTATGTGGAGAAGTCGGTGGAGATTCCCATTTCTCAGGAGCTGGTGAAGCCGCAACGCGTAGTCTCCGACTTCATCAACATGGAGAAGAGCAGCTACATCGAGCAGAATGTGACGGAGCGTCAGATCATGGAGCTGCCTCCCGGCGGCTGGCGGCTAAAGGATGCCATCGAGCAGCGGCTGTTCAATCCCGATACTGGAGTGTTCCATGTGCAGGGCACCGATCGCCTGGTCAGCTTCGAGGAGTGCATCAACAGGCAGATCATCAACAATCTGTCGGTTTCAGTTATTGACCCCAGCACTGGCGACAAGATCTCCGTGCAGTCAGCCTTCGAGCGTGATATTCTGGATAGTTATGGCAACTATACCAACAGCAGGAAGCAAGTCCTGGGCATGCGCAGTGCCATCGACGAGGGCAAGATCATCCTGGAGACGGTGCCCGCGACAAGAGGAGCCAATCAAAAGACAATCCTTCGCATCACTCGGGTTAATAATATGCCAGATGTTCTGGAGGTTTCCACACCCCTGAAGGATGCCCCGCCCAAGTTTGTGGAGGTGCTCACCTGCCAGCGAGAACTCGCTTCGCCGGAGCCCCTGCAAATTGCCCCTGGCGCCATCTACGATCCGTCCACAGCCCTGGTGATCTTCACACAGAGCGGGGAAACGGAGAACATCTTCGATGCGGCCCGCCAAGGACTGATTGACGAGCAGCTGATCAAGATCATTGATCCCACGACAAAGCAACCCATTTCGGTAACAGAGGCTATAGCTCGCGCCATATACGATCCCAAGACAGCGACGATACTCGACTCAGAAGGACAGCCAGTGGACCTGATCACAGCCACCAAACTGGGACTGTTGAGTGTAGTTGGTGCCCCATTGGTTGCCGCCGAGGGAGCGCTGAGAACGGTGCGCTTTGTCACCGATCCGCGAACGGGTGAGCAAATTCCCGTGGAGGTGGCCTATGAGCGAGGTATAGTGTCACGGGATCAACTGCAGCGCGGACGATCCTTTGACAGTGAACCGTCGACGACGACGGTCGAGGAAAAGGTGGTCGTTCTGCAGCGTATGAGGAAAATCATTCTGAAGCCAAAGGATGCCCAGCGCAAGGGAATCATCGATGAGGAGACCTGTCAAATTCTGGAAAACACAAGTAACTTTACCAATTACAAGGGAGAGGTGGTCAACATAAGCGAGGCTCTGAATACAGGACTAATTGATGGCCGTCGTGGTAAAATTGTCGATCCCCAAAGCAATCGAGTGCTGAATTTCCGCCAAGCCGTCGAACAAAAGATTCTCGATCCCGAGCAGACCAATCACATACTCATGCCGTTGGCCAAGAGCTTGTCCGTGCCAAGGTTGGCGGCTCAGGGATTAATTGATCCCCAAACTCAGACCATTGTGCATCCTGAGAGTGGCTATCCACTAAGCATTCATGAGGCGATCGTTTGCGAGGTCCTGGATCCGCAATCGATTCTGCGCAAGCCCGAGAAATGTACCCTGGAAGAGGCAATCACCAAGGGCATTGTCAACGCCGATGATTCCACGTTCAGCTACAAGAACAAGACCCTCAACATCACCGAAGCCATCGAAGCTAAACTCTTCGATCCCAGCTACGATCAGCATAAATCCAAGGTAGAAATACCGCCGGTGGGCATGATCTTCCCTGTGGCAGTCGAAAAGAGCCTCGTGGAGCCGACAAAGCGTGTGGTTCTGCATCCAAGTACGAAGAAGGCACTCCCCATCAAGCAAGCCATTGAGGAGAACTTCATTATGTCCATTCCCTACGCTCCCAAGCCAGATGCCATCGAGGTGGTGCCTGCATTGGAGCGCGGACTCATCGATGTCGCTGCCCAAACGCTGACGGTCCCAACTACTGGAGAACGTCTGCCCCTACGTCAGGCCATGGAGAATGGTGTGCTGGTGGTTAAACATCTCTCTGACTTTGTGGTGACCCAGAAACCCATTCCCAAGACAGAAATAATGGAGACAGTTCGAGCCGTCCACACCGTGACCACCAAGACCATTGAACTGATGCAAGGCTACGTGCTCATCTCTAACAACGAGGTGCAGAACGTCAACACAGGCGAAGTTTGTAGCTTGGAAGAGGCCAAAGAGCTTGGAATCCTGCGCGAAGAATCCACAACTAGAGAGACCAAGGCGGCAGCGGGAGAGAGTCCTGAAGCTGTGGCAAATCTTACCACTAGCAGCGATCAAACTGTTGTGGTGGAGGAGCGAACCCAGACAGTGGTGGTTAGCTCGGACACTCACAAGCAGGAAATGCAAGTGGTCAGCACGACGCAGTCCACAAAGGAAGTCCCCATTCCAACTGTGACAGGAAGCGATGCAAAGAGCTCTAAAGAGCCGTCGAAAACTATGCAAAATGTGAAGGAAGCCGCCAAGATGGGAGCACTGGGAGTGATTGCAGCTCCAGTGCTGGCCGGAGGAGCCCTCGTAAGCGGCGTTAAGAGCCTCATCAAGTCTGTGAAGTCTCCCAGTGAAGATGCCAAGACTACCAAGCAACCAGAACAACCTCAAACCTCCTTCATTGACCAGGAGCGCCGCAATGTGCCACAGCCGCAACAAGTGCCAAGTGAGGTGGATGACCTCCTCAGCGAAACCGAGAACTTCATTAGCTCGACAACTGCCAACTTTATAGCTAACGAACAGCAGCAGCAGGGAAAGCCTCAGGAGCCTTCTACGGTGGAGTCAACGAGCACACTGACCACCACAACAGTCACAACAATTACTTCCTCAAAAACAGTAACAGAGTCTGGTGATCAGAACCCAGTTGTGGTGGAAGATGTCAAGACCACCACAACTGTGGAGGAGAAGCCAGTGGCGGAGCAAGTCTCTGAGAAGCCCAAGGAAGTGCCAGAAGCAGAGATTGACATTGTTAAGGTAACTGAGACTGTCACTACAGTGACAACTAAGGAGACCGATTCAACACCAGACAAGACAGCTCCAACGGAAGTAACTAATGAGGAACCTATCGAAAAGAGACCGGCACCTGAACCAGTTAAGAAAGAAGCAAGTCCCAAACCAACAACGCCTAGCCCAGAGCCAGAAAAGAAGGACAGTACTCCTGAGCCAGTTAAGAAGGAACCTACTCCTGAGCCAGTTAAGAAGGAACAGACTCCTGAGCCAGTTAAGAAGGAGGAGACCACTGCCGAGCAAATTGTACAGAAAATTCCAGAGCCCGACAAGAAGGAGAAAACTCCCGACCCAGCTAGTAAAGAACCTTCTCCAGAACCACCTACCAAACCAGAACCCAAACCAAGAACTGCTAAGAAGGAGGAGATATCAGAAATTGAGCCACCTTTCACGGCCCCACTGGCTCCATTCGAAGAACCTACCTCTGAGACAAAGATTACGGAAGTAACAACTGAAATTCAAGAACCTGTCACAAGTTCAGAAACTATTACTACTATTACAACAACTGTGAGAACAACAGAAGAAGAACCGAATATTCAGGAAGTTACATTCACCCAAAAGTCGGAGCCAGAAAAGATTGTGGATGCACAGATCAACGAACCAATAATTCCAGAGCCCGCTGATGAACCCAAGGAGATCACTGATGAACCCCCTACCACAATTGTGCTAGAAGAAAGAGTGATCACCATCGAAGAGCCTACAATCACGGAATCTACAGTGACAACTACAACCATTACCACAACAACGAAAACCACAAGCAATGATGGACAACTGCCACAGGAGACTGTGGTCACTGAGACAGTGAAAGAGACGCCTGTGGAGGAACCATCTAAACCCACGGACACAACCCAGACAGAAACTGTAACTACAAAGACAACTATCATCACTGAAGAGAAGCAACCCCAACAGCCTGGTGATCTCGAACAGATCAGTCAACCTGCCTCAGACAAACATCAGTCCGTTGTCGATTTCATTGAGCGCGAAAAGGGTCCGCAGGAAGTACCGGCAACTGGTAGCAACATTATGCAGAATGTCAAGGATGCCGCCAAGTTAGGCGCTTTGGCCATTGTGGGAGCACCTGTGCTTGCTGGCAAGGCTTTGGTGGATGCCCTGACCACAGAAAAGACACCGAAACCAGGACAAACCTCGTCCCAAGTGGTAACCGAGTATGTAGAAGAACTACCAAGTGAGGTGTTCTCCACAGGCAGCACAGGCAGCACCACACTAACCACAATAACGACAACAAGTGCAGATGGTACTCCGGAAGATGAAGCCCGAGATGTGGTGGAAATGCCAGCTCAATCTGTGGAAACCACCATTAAACGAGAGGTGCCAAAGACCTTGGCCATAGGCGATGCCATTTCCCAGAAACTAATCAGCCCCGATGAGTGCCAGGTGATTGTGGACGGTGAACAGCAGTCTCAGACTGTCTCCACTCTGCTCAAGGAGGAGCAGCTTAGTCCCTTGGACGAAGTGCAGATCATTGACGACAAACTTATTGTGCTGCAGCAGATAACCTACCTGGTGGATGTGGACACCGAGTTGACGGTCGAGAACCTGAGCGAATTGAACATCTACGATCCCGAGAATCAGTACTTTATCGATCCCAACACTGGCCAGAAGATCTCTTTCCACACCCTTGTCTTTGACATGAACATTTTCAACCCGGAGACCATCTTAGTGAAGAACTTCAGCACCGGCAAGTATGAGACACTCACAACGGCTCTGGAGCGTCCGCTGCTGGACAGGCACACTGGACACATGGTCGATCCCAAGACAGGCAAGAAGATTCCCTTCTTCGAGTGCATAGCCCGCGAGTGGATAATCCGCTCCAATCCCGAGGAGCAGCGACCGTCGGGCATCGAGAACGTGACGATTGACACCCAGACCGGACAGGTGGTGCTTGACGATGGTCGGGTTTGCTCCATTGTTGAGGCGATCAACAGTGGCAAGCTGGACATTCAGTCGATATCGGTGCGCGACCCAGTCAGCGGTGAGGTGATTCCCCTGCGTATGGCAATTGAGTTGGGGGTGGTGGACATGCAGGCGGGCACGGTGATTGACATCCAGACGCTCAAGGAGATCCCCATGGAGCTGGCCTTCCAGCTGGGCTTCTTGGTGCCCGGCGCACGTAAGCCAATCTCCTTGGAGGCGGCCGTCCGCAAGGGTCTGTATGACCCCGAGACAGGCAAGCTCTTCGACTCGGAGAGTCAGAACCAAGTCGATGTGCAGAAGTCCATTGAAATCGGTCTAGTAGACCCGAAGATATCCCTGATTGTGGATACGGTAACCAAGAAGGAGGTGAAGCTGGACTGCGCCATCGAAGATGACTTGGTGCTGCCCGCCACGGGTCAGATCAAGGACAACAAGAACAACACGCTGGTGCCCTTCGATGTCGGCGTGCAGCAGCGCCTGCTGAAGACAGACAGCGTCACCTGGAGCCTGCCGGAGGTGCTGCAGCGCGAATACTACATGCCCAGCACTGGCAAGGTCCTCAATCCAGTCACCGGCGAGGAGATCCTCCTCCAACAAGCCATTGAAATGGGTTTCGTGGAACTGGACACGACTCTGGTCAAGGACGCCGATCACGACAAGATCGTGCCGGGCAAAGAGGCGGCCAAGGTGGGTCTGCTGGACACGGTGCGCGGCACGCTCAGTTCGCCCAACATCAGCCTCGACGAGGCCTTCGTCAAGGGCTATCTGATCAGCACAAAGAAGCCGCTGTCCCTGGTCGATTGCCTGCTGCGTGGTCTTTACGATCCCTCGACAGCCAAGTTCACCATCGACGACAAGCAACTGGACCTTAAGTCGGCCATTGCCCAGAAGCTCATCAACCCCGAGGAGCTGGTGCTGCTCGACCCCAAGACAGAGTCTATCATTTCCATAACCGAGGCCATCGCCAAGGGTTATCTGGACCCCATTGGCGGATATGTGATCAATCCCTATGCCTCCACCAAGTTGTCCCTCCACGAAGCCCTGGAGAATCGCATTCTCATTCCGCCCAAGCGCAAGCGCAGCCTGCCGGACGCCGTCTACCGGGGTCTGTACGATCCCAAAACGGGCCAGTTCAGCAATACGGTGACCCGCGAGAAGCTCACAACTGAACGTGCCATTCGTAGAGGCATCCTCGATCCCGATTCGACGGTCGTCAATGTGGGCTCAGGCCAGATCATTCCATTCGGTGTGGCCACCGAAACCGGAATCGTGGACAGTAGGCAGGGAACGGTGAGGGATGCCGACGACAATCCCATTGACTTTAAGGAGGCCTTCGATCGCGGTGTCCTGGTCGAAGCCAAGAAGCCACTGCGCCTCATCGAGGCTGTGGTCAAGAACGTCTATGATGAGGTCGACGGACACTTTGTGGATCCCAAGTCGGGCGAGAAGCTCAACTTTGCCGAGGCCCTGAACACCAACTTGTTGGACGAGCACAGTGTGCAGATCAGGGACTTTAAGACGGGTCTTTACAAGCAGTTGAACCTGACGCACGCCAAGGACACGGGCATTATTGATGCTCAGAACTCGAAGCTCCTGTACAACAACCAGACCATGACCCTCAAGCACGCCTTCGACATTGGCATCCTAATGGATGTCAATGCGCCCATCAGCATTCAGCGGGCAATCCATCAGGGACTGTTCGATGACAAGACCGGCAAGCTGAGCGACCCCCGTAGCGGTCGCCAGATCACCCTGCTCGAGGGCATGCGCAGTTTCGTCATCAATCCGCACCTGTCGTGCTACTTCGATGAGCAGAATGAGCAGATGTACTCGCTGAGCGAGACCTGTCGCAATGGCATCATCAACCGCAGAGAGGGTGTCTTCCGGGAGCCGGGCAGCAGTAGCTTTGTGCCCCTAGGCGAGGCCCTCAGCTTGGGTCTGATTGTGGACATTGAGAACGCCGGTTTCGGTCTGTACGAACTCCTGTCCATGGGTTTCTATGATGTGAACACCCGCAAGGTTCTGCACCCGGTCACGAATCGCAAACTCAATCTGAACGAAGCCTGTGTGGAGGATGTGGTTAGCCTGTCCTCTAGTTTGGTGAAGCACCACGAGAGTGGCAAGTACCTGCGACTGGCTAACGCCATCAAGGAGCAGTTGATTGATGATTCTAGGGGAGTGTATAATTTGGGCAGTGAACAGCTTGATCTGCAGGCAGCTAGGTCCCGGGGCTTGATTGTCTCCAATCGCCGTCTCCTCAGCCTTGAACTCGTCCTGCGCCAGCAGCTCTACCGTCCCGAAACGGGCAAGTTCTGTGATCCGACAACCGGCGAGTATCTCGACCTGATCGAGGCCATTCACTCGGGCTTCATAGATCCCGCGACGACCGTGTTTAAGAATCAGCTCACCGGTAAAGAGCTTCCTCTAGCGGAAGCCATTGAAAACGGGGACATTGACGTGACCAAGGGTAGGGTATTCGATCCCAAGTCCAAGTCTGCCTACAACTATGACGTGGCACTCGCGCGGGGTATTCTCGTGACCGTGGTCCGTCCGCTGACCGACCGCAGCGAGGTGGTTCGCCGCCAGGACAGCGTCGAACTGTTGGGACAAACGCCCGTGAGCGTTGTGATTAGCAAGCCGCGCGAAATGTCTCTCGAGGAGGCCATCCGTTACAACATAATCGATCCCAAGACCGCGCTCGTTCGCGATTTCGATAGCTTCAAGTTCCTGCCGTACTCGGTGGCCGTGGAACGCGGTCTCGTGGACACCACCAAGCGCACACTCGTGGACCCCAAGGCCCTGTACTTTGCCTTCGATCCCACCCTAATTGTTTACGTCCGTGAGCCGGTCACCTTTGACCAGGCGGCCGAGTCCAAGTGCTTGGACTTGCAGACCGGAATGCTGACCTATGTGCCAGCCAGTGGACCGGGATCCGCACCAGTGCCAGCACCAGCCAACGACGACAGCGCAAACGACTCGCTGACTGTCATCGAAACGCCCAAGGTATACACGCTCAAGGAGGCCGCCAGTGCGGGCGTGATCGATCCCGATTCAGCGCTGGTCAAGGATCTGGCCAAGGCCAAGCTGGTCCGGTTGCCGGAGGCCTTCCGCAAGGGCCTGATGGATGCGAACAAGGCGAATGTGCTGAACACGCAGACCTCCAAGCTCTGCACGCTGCAGGAGGCCTACGAGAGTGGCCTGATCTGCACGCCCAAGCGATCCTTCGGTTTGCTAGAAGCCATCACCTTTAACCTGTACAACCCGACCAACGGCTGCCTAGTTGATCCCTTCCAAATGCATCCCGACATCATCCGACGCCGAAAGTTCACCCTGGCCGAGGCCATTGGCTCGGGTCTGGTGGATCCCTCGTCGACGGTGGTGCGGGACCCCAGCAGTGGGGTCATTGTCCCACTGACAGCTGCCATTGGCAGCGGGCTGATCGATGCCACCGAGGGCCGTCTGACCGATGCCAATGAGCCCAAGAACAACATTGACCTGGTGAAGGCCGCCGAGAAGGGTCTGCTCCTGCCGGCAGAACAGAGGGTAAGTGTCAGTCCAGGAAAGCTGGAGTACTCTCTTTCAATTTCCAAACCGAAACCGGAAACCGGAAACCGGAAAACGGAATTGCGAATGCAACAAATTCACTGAAATTACTTGCAAGAAAATTACAGCAAAATTTAATTTAATTCTAAATTGAAAAGCTTTGTTCGTGGCATGTTTTGGTATATATTATTTACTCTACCGATTGATTTCGATTTTCGTTAAGATTTTTGATCAGCGCGCTGTCTTCTATCTCGAACCTTCTCTCTGTCTATCTCTGTATCTCTGAACCTAAATCTCGATCTCATCTCTCAGACTAACCAAGCTGTGAGCTTTCCGAGAAGAAATACATCATTCGGCATTCTTATTTGCAAATCATATTTATTATTATTATTTTGCAAATCTCTTATTATTGCAGCGCATGGCATTCAGTTTTATACATGTTCTATATATTTTTCGCTGGGCTCGCGACAGCAGCCACAAAATAGTGCAATCTCAGAGTCAGCAAGTACATCACTGATCACACACATCCATAAACTCGTACATCGATCGCGCTTTGTCAGGCCGAGGAGCATTATGTCTCATACTCCTCCGCATAAATGACGTCGGCAATGTCTAGGACAACATGCTCAATACCCTCAATATATATACTCTATCGACTTGTCTATAACACTAGCATACGAATCTCTCTTCCATTCGAACTCGCACACATACACATGCTCCTTCTCGTCTCTATCCCTCTTCCGTACTCTATATATACTCCACATAGTGTATCCTTGCCCCAGGCAGTACGTAGGACTCTTATCCTTTTTAGGCCAAAGTGTAACGATATCCTAGGTTACAGTTTGGTCTTAGTTCCTATTCCCTTGCTCTTAGTTTTGGACTAAGGTAATGTTTCCGTTTCCAACCCAGGCTTTAGTTTAGTTTATTATTTTTACATCTTGTTTAAATACCAATTTTCTACCTATTTTCAGCATACAAATATTTTTACATTTATATTATTTCGTTTGCAGTTTTTGATTTGAAAAAGAAACCCAAACCAAATACCGAACAAGAATTAACACTAACCGAAAACCAATAAAAACCAAACCCAACCAAAACAAACTCCATTAAACCGTAGTTAGTGCATATACTAAAAGCAAAACAACTCGTAGCTGCTAGTCCCAGTAGTAGTGCTCGTCTTCCCCGTAGCCGTAAACCTTGGTGTTTGTACATGTCTTGATTATAATCTGGTTTATGTTTACCGCTTTTACTGCTTTACTTAACTTTAGTTTTAATGCCTGCTATAAACCAAACCGCTTTTGCCCTATGTCTCTGCTTCAACCAACCAATGTGTGTTCTTTCAGCTATCTTTGTGTTCCTATTTATATATATATTTTGTGTTCCATTTATTTATCGACATTTATATATTTAGACGAAATCTATGAAATCTTTATATCAACAACACCCTCTATATAGCGACCCGTACCGAGCTAAGATGTTCTCCCTCTGTTTCTGCAAGATTCTAATGAGTTTATTGTCTTTGCCCTCCGCGATTTGCGCCCATGTAGCAAGCAGTATTCGAGAAGTTCAACATGTGCGAGGAGAATGTGAACGATCTGTTGAAATGGGTCACCACTGTGGAACAGAAAATCTCAAGCGTCGGCGGACCTCGCGAGAAGATCGATGAGCTGCGCAACCAGATTAATGCGCTCAAGGTGAGTAGCTTTGCTCAACTTTGTTAATTTCATAGAGTCTAAAATGCATTACTCTTCTCACAGCAAATCAAGGACGAGATCGAGTCCCAGCAGCGACCGGTGGCCACTTGTCTGGAGCAAATCCGTCAGATTGTGCTCACCGGTGGTGATGTTTTGTCTGCCCCCGAAGTGACCACCCTGGAGAACTCTGGCCGAGAGCTGCGATCCCGTGTGGATCGTGTCAACGATCGCACTGTGCGCCTGCTCCGCCGCCTGGAGGCTGGCCGCGATGAGCTGACCAAGCTGCGCAGCGAGTTGGATATCTTCTCCGACTGGCTGCAAGTGGCCCGGCGCACGCTCGAGGACAAGGAGCGCTCCCTGTCCGACCTGACTCGCCTGCCCTCGCAGGCCGACTCCGTGCGGGAGTTTGTCAGCGATGTGATTGGCCACCAGGCCGATCTGCGCTTCATCACCATGGCCGCCCAGAAGTTTGTGGACGAGAGCAAGGAGTTCCTGGCCATTCTCAACGACTTCCGTACCTCGCTGCCCGAGCGACTGCCCCATGTGGAGCCTCTGTCCAGTGCCGAGAGTCCCATCCGACAGGAAGTGTCGCTGGTCTCGGCGCAGTACAAGGATCTGCTGAACCGTGTCAATGCTCTGCAAGATCGCGTCTCTGGCTTGGGTGGACGTCAACGGGAGTACCAGGATGCCCTGGACAAGGCCAACGAGTGGCTGAGGAGTGTGCATCCGCGTGTCTCGCGCATCATCTCCGAGCCCATAGCCGGCGACCCGAAGGGAGTTCAGGACCAGATGAACGAGGCCAAGGCTCTGCACAACGAGCTCCTCTCCAGTGGCCGGCTGGTGGACAATGCCCAGCAGGCGCTCGACAATCTGCTGCGCAGTCTGGGCGGTCAACTCAGTCCCATGGAGATCAACCAGTTGGAGCTGCCCATTGCCGATCTGAAGAACAACTACCAGCAGCTGCTGGACAGCCTCGGCGAGCACTGCAAGACGCTGGACAAGACCCTGGTGCAGTCGCAGGGCGTGCAGGATGCCCTGGACAGTCTCGTGGGATGGGTTAACCAGGCCGAGGACAAGTACAAGCTGAACCTGCGCCCCGCCTCGCTCATCAAGGAGCGCCTGCAGGAGCAGATCCGCGAGCACAAGGTGCTGCTGGCCGATCTTCAGTCCCACCAGGCGAGCATCGACAGCGTCCAAATCTCGGCCAAGCACCTGCTGGCCAGCGCCTCGAATGCCCGCATTGCCAAGAAGGTGGAATCGAATCTGAACGACGTGACCGGCAAGTTCGAGAAGCTCTACGAGAAGGCCAACAAGCGTGGCGAGTTCCTGGACGACGTCTACAACCGGCTCAGCAGGTATCTGGACGAGATCAGCACCGTGGAGCAGCGCATGGCCAGTCTGCAGGAGGCTCTCGATAGCCGGGAGACCAGCCTGCTCTCCACCGAGGAGCTGGCTCGCCGCATGAACGAGCTGTCGCGCGAAAAGGATCAGCTGGCGCCGCAGTTCGAAGACTGCGTACGCAGCGGCAAGGATCTGATTAGCCTGCGCGACGTCACCGACACCGGAGCGCTGCGTGACCGCATCAAGGCGCTGGAATCTCAGTGGCGCAACATCAACATCAGCATCGATGAGCGCGCCAAGCTGTCCAAGCAGAAGGCCGAGCAGCAGCTGGCCTACGAGGGCCTCAAGGACCAAGTGCTCTCCTGGCTGTCCAGCACGGAGGCGCGCGTGAACGGCCTCGCGCCGGTGGCCATCGATCTGGACAGGATTAAGCAGCAGCACGACGAGCTGAAGCCCATTTGCAAGGACTACCGCGACTATGCTCCAACCATTGACAAGATCAACGATATTGGTGCCCAGTACGACGCCCTGATCCGGCCGGAGAGCCCTGCATCGCGCAAACGCTCCACCTACAGCCCGATCAAGCGGGCCAGCCCCCTGCGCCGCATGTCCGGAGACGCCAGAAGCCCCAGCCCCACCAAGGGAGGCATCCTGTCGCCACTATCGACTGGTTCCAGTGGATTCGGTAGCCGCAGGTCCTCCCAGGACGGTTTCCAGCTCTCGGAGCTGTCTCCGGTGCAGCAGCAGCTGAGCGAGATCAACAACCGCTACGGGCTGATCGGCGTCCGCCTCAACGATCGCCAGCACGAGCTGGACAATCTGAGCGAGGAGCTGCGTAAGCAGTACGAGAACCTCAAGGGACTCGCCCAGTTCCTGGAGCGCATCCAGCGCCAGGTGCCCAAGGAGTCCGTTTCCAACAAGGACGAGGCCGAGCGCTGCATCAAGCAGGCGCGCAAGATCCTCGAGGACATGTACGAGAAGCAGAGTCTGCTGGACACCACCAAGGCCCAGGTAAAGGACATCCTGCGCCGCAAGTCCGATGTGCCCGGAGCCGAGCAGCTGCGCCAGGAGAACGACAACATCCAGGAGAAGTGGAAGAATCTCAACGACATCTGCAAGAACCGCATCGCCTTCGCCGAGAAGCTGCGCGACTTCCTGGACACGCATGGCAACCTGAAGAGCTGGCTGGACAGCAAGGAGCGCATGCTGACGGTGCTGGGACCCATCTCTTCGGATCCCCGCATGGTCCAGAGCCAGGTGCAGCAGGTGCAGGTGCTCCGCGAGGAGTTCCGCACCCAGCAGCCGCAGCTGAAGCACTTCCAAGAGCTGGGACACGATGTGGTCGACCACCTGGCCGGCACTCCCGATGCCCAGGCCGTCGAAGTGAAGCTCAAGGACATCCTGGGCAAGTGGGAGGATCTGGTTGGCAAGCTGGACGATCGCGCCAACAGCCTCGGCGGAGCCGCCGACAGCTCCAAGGAGTTCGATGCCGCCGTCAATCGCCTGCGCGAGGCGCTGCAAAACATCAGCGACAACCTGGATGCCCTGCCCTCGGATGGCGATCACCAGGAGAATCTGCGCAAGATCGAGAACCTGGAGCGTCAGCTGGAGGGTCAACGTCCGCTCTTGGCCGATGTGGAGCAATCCGCCGCCACTCTGTGCAACATTCTCGGCGACCCCGCCTCGCGTGCCGATGTCAACTCTCGTGTGGCTGCCCTGGAGAAGCAGTATCTGGCTCTCCAGAAGAAACTGGACACCAAGAAGGCCGAAACGGAGGCGTCGCTGCGCGACGGTCGTCACTTTGCCGAGAACTGCTCCAAGACCCTTGGCTGGCTAGGAGGAGAGCTCTCCAACCTGACCGACCGCCTGCTGGTCTCTGCCCACAAGCCGACGCTGCAGCACCAGATCGACACCCACGAGCCCATCTACCGCGAGGTGATGGCCCGCGAGCACGAGGTAATCATGCTGATCAACAAGGGCAAGGATCTGTCCGATCGCCAGCAGGATCGCGGAGTGAAGCGCGACCTGGATCGCATCCAGCAGCAGTGGGAGAAGCTGCGCCGCGAGGCTGTCGACCGCCACACGAGGCTGCAGACGTGCATGGAACACTGCAAGAAGTACTCGCAGACCTCGGAGACGTTCCTCGCCTGGCTGCGCACCGCTGAGGACAAGCTGGCCGACCTCACGCCCGGCGTGCTGTCCAAGGCGAAGCTGGAGACGCGTCTGCGCGACCTGCAGACCTTCCGCAGCGAGGTTTGGAAGCATTCCGGTGAGTTCGAGAACACCAAGGGACTGGGCGAGACCTTCCTCACCAGCTGCGACATCGACAAGGAGCCGATCAAGGCCGAGTTGCAGGACATACGCGATCGCTGGGAGAGACTGAACAACGATCTGATTGCCCGTGCCCATGAGATCGAGAACTGCTCTCGTCGCTTGGGAGACTTCAACGATGAGTTGCGCAACCTGGACCACTCGTTGGGTCGCTGCGAGGATCGCCTCGCTGCCCACGACGCCTTGGGCGGAGCTGCCAAGGATCCCAAGCTCCTGGAGCGCGTTAAGGCCATTCGCGAGGAGCTCACCAATCTGAGCAAGCCGCTGCAGTCGCTGAAGGCCTTGGCCAAGGACATCAGTGCCGAGGCTCGGGCCGCTGGCGGTGATGCCGATCACTTGACCAGCGAAGTCGACGGCCTGGCCGATCGCATGTCGGAGCTGCAGGGACGCCTGGATGATCGCTGCGGTGAACTGCAGTCGGCAGCCACCGCTGTCTCCCAGTTCAACGAGCAAATGAAGAGTCTGGGCATCGACCTCAACGATCTGGAGACGGAAATCGAGAAACTCTCGCCTCCGGCCCGTGAGATCAAGATCGTCCAACAGCAAATCGATGATGTTGGCAAGATCCAGCATAAGTTGGATCGCCTTGTGGGGCGCCTGGAGGATGCAGACCGTGCTGCTGACGTCTTGGTGGATGCAGGATTCGCTGCGGACACTACCCAGACCCGTGAGCAAATCTCCACCCTGCGCAAGACCCTGGGTCGCTTGGATAACAGAGTGCGCGATCACGAGGAGAATCTCCAGGCCACGTTGAAGGCTCTGCACCAGTTCTACGACATCCAGTCTCAGACTATGGACGACATCCAGGACGTCAGCGATGAGTTCAAGCGCATGAAGCCCGTGGGCTCGGAACTGGATCAGATCCGTCGCCAGCAGGAGGACTTCCGCAACTTCAGGGAGCGAAAGGTTGAGCCACTGGCCGTGAACGTTGACAAGGTCAATATGGCCGGACGGGATCTGGTGCGTTCTGCTGGCAGCGGTGTCTCCACCTCGACCATTGAGAAGGATCTGGAGAAGCTGAACGACCGCTGGAACGACCTGAAGGAGCGCATGAACGAGCGCGACCGTCGCTTGGACGTGGCCCTGCTGCAGTCTGGCAAGTTCCAGGAGGCACTGGCCGGTCTCTCCAAGTGGCTCAGTGACACCGAGGAGATGGTGGCCAACCAGAAGCCGCCCAGCTCCGACTACAAGGTGGTGAAGGCCCAGCTGCAGGAGCAGAAGTTCCTCAAGAAGATGCTCTTGGATCGCCAGAACTCGATGGGTTCGCTGGCCAATCTCGGCAAGGAGGTGGCCAACCACTGTGAGCCCGCCGAACGGGCCTCCATTGAGAAGCAGCTCAACGATCTGATGAAGCGATTCGATGCCCTGACCGACGGCGCCGAGCAGCGTGAGTTGGACCTGGAGGAGGCCATGGAGGTGGCCAAGCGTTTCCACGACAAGATCAGTCCCCTCGAGCTCTGGCTGGACAACACCGAGCGTTCGGTAAAGGCCATGGAGCTGATACCCACCGACGAGGAGAAGATCCAGCAGCGCATCAGGGAGCACGATCGCCTGCACGACGAGATCCTGGGCAAGAAGCCCGATTTCACGGATCTCGCCGATGTGGCCGCCCAGCTGATGCATTTGGTCAGCGACGAGGAGGCCGTCAATCTAGGTGAGAAGGTCCGTGGCGTCACCGAGCGGTACACCGGCTTGGTGGATGCCAGCGACAACATCGGAGCTCTGCTCTCTGAGTCCCGCCAGGGACTGCGTCACTTGGTCCTGAGCTACCAGGATCTGGTGGCCTGGATGGAGAGCATGGAGGCGGAGCTGAAGCGCTTCAAGTCCGTGCCCGTCTACGCCGAGAAGCTGCTGGAGCAGATGGACCATCTGCTGGAGCTGAACGAGAACATTGCCGGCCACGCATCGAATGTGGAATCCACTGTGGAGTCCGGTGCCGAGCTGATGAAGCACATTTCCAACGATGAGGCCATCCAACTGAAGGACAAACTGGACTCCCTGCAGCGTCGCTACGGAGACCTGACCAATCGTGGCGGAGATCTGCTGAAGAGCGCCCAGAATGCCCTGCCCTTGGTGCAGCAATTCCACGAGGCTCACAACCGCCTCGTCGAGTGGATGCAGAGTGCCGAGGCTGCTCTGGCTCCCAGCGAGCCCCGCCAGGCGGATGTGCTCCGTCTGGAGGGTGAACTGGCAGATATGCGCCCCATTCTGGACACCATCAACTTGGTGGGTCCGCAGCTGTGCCAGCTATCGCCCGGCGAGGGTGCCGCCACCATCGAGAGCATTGTGACCCGGGACAACCGTCGCTTCGACTCGATTGTGGAGCAAATTCAACGGAAGGCAGAGCGCCTGCATCTGAGCAACCAGCGGGCCAAGGAGGTGACAGGCGACATTGACGAGCTGCTGGAGTGGTTCCGCGAAATGGACACCACCCTGCGCGAGGCCGATCCCCCGGCCATGGAGCCCAAGCTGGTGCGCGCCCAGTTGCAGGAGCATCGTTCCATCAACGACGACATCTCGAGCCAGAAGGGACGCGTGCGCGACGTGACTGCTGCCTCCAAAAAGGTGCTCCGCGAGTCCCCGCAGAGCGAGAACACTGCCACCCTTCGCGAGAAGCTGGATGATCTCAAGGAGATCGTCGACACTGTGGCCCAGCTTTGCAGCGAGCGCCTGGGCATCCTGGAACAGGCTCTGCCTCTGTCCGAGCACTTTGCCGACTCGCACCAGGGACTCACCACCTGGCTGGACGACATGGAGCAGCAGATCTCGCGACTGAGCATGCCAGCTCTGCGCCCCGACCAGATCACCCTGCAGCAGGACAAGAACGAGCGTCTGCTTCAGTCCATTGCGGAGCACAAGCCGCTGCTGGACAAGCTGAACAAGACGGGCGAGGCTTTGGGCTCCCTGGTGGCGGATGAGGACAGTGCCAAGATCAATGAAATCCTCGATACGGACAATGCCCGGTATGCCGCCCTCCGCCTGGAGCTGCGCGAACGCCAGCAGGCACTGGAAAGTGCCCTGCAGGAGTCCAGCCAGTTCTCCGACAAGCTGGAGGGCATGCTGCGTGCCTTGGCCAACACCGTGGATCAGGTCAACCAACTGGATCCCCTGTCCGCCCTGCCGCAGAAGATTCGCGAACAGATCGAGGACAATGACGCGCTGATGGATGATCTGGACAAGCGTCAGGATGCCTTCAGTGCCGTCCAGCGGGCGGCCAACGATGTGATCGCCAAGGCCGGCAACAAGTCCGACCCCGCCGTGCGAGACATCAAGGCCAAGCTGGAGAAGCTCAACAATCTGTGGAACGATGTGCAGAATGCCACCAAGAAGCGCGGCAGCTCGCTGGACGACATTCTCAGCGTGGCGGAGCCGTTCTGGAAGCAGCTGAACAGCGTGATGAAGACTCTGAAGGATCTGGAGGAGACTCTGTCCTGCCAGGAGCCACCGGCGGCCCAGCCGCAGGATATCAAGAAGCAGCAAGTGGCCCTGCAGGAGATCCGCCACGAAATTGACCAGACGAAGCCCGAGGTGGAGCAGGTGCGTCGTCATGGTAGCAACCTGATGAACATGTGCGGCGAACCGGACAAGCCCGAGGTGAAGAAGCACATCGAGGATCTGGACAACGCCTGGGACAACATCACGGCGCTGTATGCCAAGCGCGAGGAGAACCTCATCGATGCCATGGAGAAGGCCATGGAGTTCCATGAGACGCTGCAGAACCTGCTCAAGTTCCTCACCAAGGCCGAGGACAAGTTTGCCCATCTCGGAGCCGTGGGTTCGGACATCGATGCCGTCAAGCGACAGATTGAGCAGCTCAAGTCGTTCAAGGATGAAGTCGATCCGCATATGGTTGAAGTAGAAGCATTAAACAGGTAAGCCCTTCTTTAAATTTTCACAGATTCACCCCAATCTCTTAAATATAATATCTAAATATTCCATTAATGCCGTGTGGTGTCGTATCTCAACGTGTGAATTGGCAGAGGTCTCCAAAGGCAAGATAGTTTCCAAAAATCTCTCGTTCGTTCGTTCGTTCGTTGTTGTGAATATTGAATAGATTTATTAAGTGACTGCTGATGCTGCTACAGAGATTCCAGGTCTGATTCTGGAATCTCAAAGCTGAGCTAAGCAGGAGCATGTTGTTCCTGTTGCATGCAATGCAAAACAAACAAACAAAGACACAAAATACGTTTGCCATGAACTCTTATTTTTGCGCTTGCTTTTGCCACACCTGTTTCCTGGTTCTGCTAAGTTCCTTGGCTAATCCTTGATATGCTCTTACAGACAAGCTGTGGAACTGACGGAACGCACTTCACCCGAGCAGGCGGCATCGATCCGCGAACCCCTGTCGGTGGTTAATCGACGCTGGGAGGCTTTACTCCGCGGCATGGTCGAGCGCCAGAAGCAACTGGAGCACGCCCTGCTGCACTTGGGTCAATTCCAGCATGCCCTCAACGAGCTGCTGGTCTGGATCAACAGGACAGACGGAACTTTGGATCAACTGAAACCGGTAAGTTGGAAAATCTTTATATAAGGATCAATAGTTATACCTTATCTTGCACTTCCCAGATTCCCGGCGATCCGCAACTACTGGAGGTCGAGCTGGCTAAGCTTAAGGTTCTGGCCAACGACATTCAGGCCCATCAGAACTCTGTGGACACGCTGAACGATGCCGGCAGGCAGTTGATTGAAACGGAGAAGGGCTCCATAGAGGCATCCACCACGCAGGAGAAGCTGCGCAAGCTAAACAACGAGTGGAAGCAGCTGCTGCAGAAGGCCAGCGATCGCCAGCACGAGCTGGAGGAGGCGTTGCGCGAAGCCCACGGTTACATTTCCGAGGTCCAGGACATCCTGGGCTGGCTGGGCGATGTGGACGCCGTAATTGGAGCCAGCAAGCCCGTTGGCGGACTCCCCGAGACCGCCACCGAGCAGCTGGAGCGCTTTATGGAGGTGTACAACGAGCTGGATGAAAACCGGCCAAAGGTGGAGACGATTCAGGCTCAGGGCCAGGAGTACATCAAGCGTCAGAACCAGATGAAGGTCTCCTCGAGCAACCTGCAGCACACACTGCGTACGCTGAAGCAGCGCTGGGATGCCGTCGTATCCCGAGCTTCGGACAAGAAGATCAAGCTGGAGATTGCCCTCAAGGAGGCCACCGAGTTCCACGACACTCTGCAGGCCTTCGTCGAGTGGCTGACCCAGGCCGAGAAGCTGCTGTCCAACGCTGAGCCCGTCTCGCGCGTCCTGGAGACCATCCAGGCCCAGATGGAGGAGCACAAGGTGCTGCAGAAGGACGTGAGCACCCATCGCGAGGCCATGCTGCTGCTGGACAAGAAGGGAACGCACCTGAAGTACTTCAGCCAGAAGCAGGACGTCATCCTGATCAAGAATCTGCTCGTGTCCGTGCAGCATCGCTGGGAGCGAGTGGTTAGCAAGGCCGCGGAACGCACCCGCGCTCTGGATCACGGATACAAAGAGGCCCGCGAGTTCAACGACGCCTGGAGCGGCATGATGCAGTATCTGCAGGAGACCGAACAGGTGTTGGACCAGATTATCGAGGAGGCCACCGCCTCCAAGGAGCCGCAGAAGATCAAGAAGTACATTGGCAAGCTGAAGGAGACGCATCGCCAGCTGGGCGCCAAGCAGACCGTCTACGATGGCACCATGCGCACCGGCAAGAATTTGATGGAGCGAGCCCCCAAGGGCGATCGCCCAGTGCTGGACAAGATGCTGCTGGAGCTGAAGGAGCAGTGGACTCGCGTCTGGTCCAAGAGCATCGAGCGCCAGCGCAAGCTGGAGGAGGCTCTGCTTCTCTCGGGCCAGTTCAGCGACGCTCTGGGTGAGCTCCTCGACTGGCTGAAGAAGGCTAAGAGTCGCCTGAACGAAAACGGACCCGTCCACGGCGATCTGGAGACGGTCCAGGGTCTGTGCGAACACCACAAGCACATTGAACAGGATCTGCAGAAGCGGGCCGCTCAAATGCAGGCCGTTCTCAAGACCGGACGCGACCTGGAACGTTCTGGCAACAACCCGGAGGTGGCCCGCCAGCTCGATGAGATGCAGTCCATTTGGGAGGAGGTCAAGAGCGCCGTCGCCAAGCGCGGCGATCGCCTCCAGGTGGCGCTGGTCGATGCCGAAAAGCTGAATGCCCGCGTCCAGGCTCTCTTCGACTGGCTGGATCATGCCGAGCACAAGCTCCGCTATGCCAAGAACGCACCCGATGATGAGAAGGTATCGCGCGAGATGATGGACATACATATGGAGTTCATGAAGGATCTGCGTATTCGCGAACGCGAGAAGACCGAAACGTTCGAGTACGCCGAGGATATCATCAACAAGGCCTATCCGGATGCCATTCCCATCATCAAGAACTGGCTGTCGATCATCCAGCAACGCTGGGAGGAAGTGCGCCAATGGGCCATCAATCGGGAGTCGAAGCTGGAGCAGCACTTGCAGTCCCTCAAGGATCTGGATGATACCATTGAGGAGCTGCTGGTCTGGCTCTGCGGACTCGAGGGCACGCTGTTGAGTAAGTTTTTCGATAGAAGTCGAGGATTATAAGAAGTTAACTACGTTTTCTCCGCAGACCTGAAGCACGAACAACTGCCAGATGAGATTCCGCCGGTGGAGAAACTGATTGAGGACCACAAGGAGTTCATGGAGAACACGGCTCGCCGTCAGAACGAAGTGGACCGCGCCTGCAAGCCCAGGCAGCTGCCACCGGGTGCCAGGAAGCCATCGCGTAGCGGCAAGACGCCAGTGTGAGTAGACTAGTACAACTGGAACTGCTGTATATATGAACCTCCGTTGTTTATTATTATTTTGTATATTTATTTTTGCCAATTTTCTTTTTTTATATACTCTCTTTCGTATCTCCACCTTATATTGCTACAATTATTCCAAAACAAAATACCAATACCAAATACCCCCGCAACACGTCTTGCACACCTATTACTCCCTGCCTACCCAAAAACCACACCAACCAATCAACCAACGATCGACAGTCGTGGCTCCAGTCACGATCTGCGTGAGCAGTCGCCCGACGGCACTCTGAGGCGTCAAAGGTTTGGCCGCAACTTCTCTATATGCAACACAACATACTCTAATGCCCGCCTACTCGTGTCCCATCCACTGGACTGTCCAGTGGCGAATGTGCGCTTACTCACCATCCCATCCGCGACGAATGGTCTTAGTGTTTGCCTAACATCCGCAACCCAAACCCAACCCCCCAAAAGTAGCGCTAAACCAGTAGCAGCTAACGCACACGACTCATACCAAAACCGAGCACTCTCCAGCAACCCAAATCTGCTTAATCACTGCTGCTTAATATAACTGTTGCTTCCTCCAAGTCTACTAACCGCCCTTTAAATATAACCAACTGACAATGATTTCTCCTTTTTATTCACAGCTTCAAGGGATCTCGGGACCAGGGACTCAATGCCCGCAAGGGAAGGTGAGTCATCGTTCTTAGCCTAGTCCCAGAATAGATAGATTTCAGCATGTTAACTCGAAATTCTTTTGTTTTCAACTCTTTGAAACTACTTTTTGGAAATGCTGCTGCGTCTACAACTATTCGAAATGTTTATATATAAAAAACTATACAAATTACTTTGAAATCTATGTATTATCCGTGTTACTTTACTGTGTATTGCGTATTTTGTTTCGTTACTTTACCATTTTGTTTTGTCTCTTTTTGATTCTACTTCCATCTCTACGCTACTACGTAAACGTTGCTCCTCATATCGCTCGAATATCAAACTATGCATCTTGCCGCTTTATTTTTGCCTCTTGTCGTATGTCCAAAACCAAATCTCTGAGCAGTCGTATCACGCCCACACGTGACACGCCCGACAGAGATCGCCTGCCGCACTACGGCCCCCGATTCTCGCCAAGGTAAGTCGTAATCATCAGGAGTCATACACAATGTTTTAGATATCATCTCAAGCCGTGCATGTGCCCAGTGTTTGTATGTAGTTTGAATCCTCTTATATCTGTGTGTTTGAATTTATGTTTTTGAGGAAACATTCTTATTATATATTACCTTTCCATATACAGCACCGCTGGACCGGAACTGGACTTCCGTTCTCCGCGCGCCAAACTTCTGTGGACCAAGTGGCGTGATGTCTGGATGCTCTCATGGGAGCGCCAGCGTCTGCTCAACGATCATCTTATGTATCTGAAGGATGTGGAGCGTGCTCGTAACTTTAGCTGGGACGATTGGCGCAAGCGCGTAAGTATCTGAAAGGGGAAAACACTATATCGATTTATCGAAACAATTTAACCTACAATTTATTCTTCACTTGCAGTTCCTCAAGTACATGAACCACAAGAAGTCGCGCCTGACAGATCTGTTCCGCAAAATGGACAAGGACAACAATGGCATGATTCCACGCGATGTGTTCATCGACGGCATACTCAATACGAGTAAGTGCATTTCAGTAGTACCTCTCCAAACCTCTATAACCCCCATAAACCATTTTAATTTCCTAGAATTCGATACCTCTGGCTTGGAAATGAAGGCTGTGGCCGATCTCTTCGATCGCAATGGCGAGGGTCTCATTGACTGGCAGGAGTTCATCGCTGCCCTGCGTCCCGATTGGCAAGAGCGCAAGCCGGCCAACGACTCGGACAAGATACACGACGAGGTCAAGCGTCTGGTCATGCTCTGTACGTGCCGGCAGAAGTTCCGAGTGTTCCAAGTCGGCGAGGGCAAGTACAGGGTAAGTTTGAATAGATAGGATTTCCTTAAGGGATTGGTAACTAAGCTCGATTGTCTTCCAAATCTAGTTCGGAGACTCTCAGAAGCTGCGCCTGGTCCGCATCCTTCGCAGCACTGTCATGGTGCGCGTTGGCGGCGGCTGGGTGGCCCTGGACGAATTCCTGCAGAAGAACGATCCTTGTCGCGGTAAGTTGACCATCTGCTTAAAGCTATCCAAGACACTTTATATAGTTGTGTTGCGTACACACACATTTTCGAAAATTGTTGGACTTCATCCATGCCACATCAGTACGAGTCACATGTACAATCCATACAATAATATTCTAGCGTAAACTTGTAGTCCACATTTTAAATACTTATATATTCCACCCCAGAATCATGCATTTTGTCTATACCCCGATGCTGAGCATCGTTTGATCATTCCATTTTAAACGCATTCGTACCACATCTAGGTACAGTTGTGCTTAACAACTAATTATACCACATCTATAATGCCAAATATTAATATAATAATAATAATAATACCAAACGGATATGGTCATTTAACCAAAAACCAACAACCAACCAACCAACAATAAACTACTGTGCCTAAAAATATTACTAGCAAAAGAAAAATCCAGGAAAATAAAAAAGGAGAAACCCTAAAACCAGTTCTGACCTCATCAATAATAATTCTGGTCCAAAAGTTGCCTAAAACAAAGCTAAACTGAAATTAACAGTGCCCATACTGCAGACTTATTTGTTCTTACTTTTGACATCCAGCCAGTGCTCATACGCAATAACCAAAGAAACCCACAAAATCAACAGCTGAACCCAGAACCCCAAGAAACCCACAGCTCAACTTAGCCACAAGGTTTCTGCCATTTGCTCTACTCTCATGCTCATCTTTGTCGCTTCGATACCCTAACTGCGTAACACACACACACCAAGCCGCTTTCCTACCGTACCTTCTCTACCTTTGTAGTTAGTTAGTGGTATTAACCAGGTTTCTCCAACTATTATTTAGTGTTAGTCGGAATAACCACATGTATCTACTTGTAAACCAGTAATTAAGCATGATTTTATGTTAACCCCCCCAGTTTTGCTTCCAACTAACATCCTGCTTTATTTTTAAACTCAGTCTAGCAGTCTCTGTTAACTAACAGAGGCTGTCTCGACTGTACTTCATGTCATGCATTTTATGTTTGAAGTCTCGCCAATATCGCTGTGCGTCCTATTTGTGCAAAATTTTGTAAATTTCATATTTGTTTAATAATTTGTGTTATTGTTTTTTCGTTTTTTACTAATCAAATTTTATGTTTTACCCCTTTTTCTTTTTATTCCGAAATGGTTCCCTTTATTAAACCGAAAATCGATTGAAAACCGATCTTGATAAACCGATCCCGATAATCAATAAACAAACATGTGTATTCTTCGCTTGCGCTGCCCGCTCCACGACCACGCCCACGCCCGACATGCACCCGCCTGTGCCCACAAAAATACCGAAAAAATACCAAATACCTCACCACAAAATACTAAACCAAAACCGAAACCGAATGAAAATTCCAACACACAAAAAACTGAAAAAACCAAACTGTGACAAATACTTTGCGGTAACAAACTTTCGTTGTTATTTGTTTGTTGTTTATATGTTTGGCCCTACAACAAAACATTGCAAACATACCCGTGTGCGCCTCTGTCTGTGTGTTATATACAAACAAAATGCCAAATATACATGCATATAATGTATATATGATGCATTCACTGCAAACCGCTGCTGCAATCGCTACCAAACATGCCACTCTGTTTACCTCGGGAGCAGCCAAGGGACGCACTAACATTGAGCTGCGCGAACAATTCATATTGGCCGATGGCGTCTCACAGAGCATGGCCGCATTCACGCCCAGACGTTCCACGCCCAATGCGGCCGCCACTGCCTCCTCCTCACCCAATGCCCAGAATGGCGGTAGCTCCAACTTGCCGCCATATATGAGTGGACAGGGTCCCATCATTAAGGTAAATCTAAAACGACAGTAACCGAAACTCTCTCAAAAAAAAAAAAACAAAAACAAAGCCAAAGGATAACCTGTTTTCAAGTCCCTTACTAATCAAAAAAGGCTCAAATAGGAATGGATAGTTAAGAAATAGTTTTAAATATTCCATATATACAATATTTATATATTCCCAAAAAATGTTACCCTATAGTAAATTTAGCTTCTCTAAAACTTATTGCCAAATAGCAAAAATTTTGATATCGTTTCCTTTTTCGTTTAATGTATAGTACCAAATTTTAAATATTTTTGATATCGAAATAAAATCGATATCTTAAGAAACAATTTTAATGTCGATATAGAAAGTTTATAATATTTTTGTAATTGATTGGAATATTTTCGTGGATATACCATATCAAGATAAACTTAAAGCTAAACTGTCTTAATGGTCTTAATTTTCTTTAAAAATAATATCCTATCCATTCCGGAGCTCGCCTTATTTTGATTGAAATTGTGTAACGAAAACCAGGTGTAAATACGTTAAGTGGTTAATCACAATGAAACCGATTCCTGAATCCCTTACACCAACTCATCTATCCATCCATCCCTTCATCCTGCAGGGGCACAAGGTAAGTGCTCCTTTCCTTCCTGTTCTTTTTTAAAATTGGGTTTATTGTGTGTGTGTTGTTGACAAAGAAAAGCCCTCGCTGCTGCGCGCCGCCGACTCTTGATTTTGTTGTATCTGCATGAGAACCGAGTATTCTTCGTATAAATAGTACTATATATGTATATGTTTACTTGTGTTTTTTTTATGACTATTATTTAAAACGCTTTTGCGGCCCTTTTGAGTTGTTGCTAGAGTACACCCCACACTGTGATCATCGAGCAATTGAGTTTAGGCCAGGTTACCATGATGTTAGGTTGTTGTTTTGTGGCCTAAGTGACCATATACCGTTTGCCAACTGCCATAAGTCTGTCCATTGTTGGTTAAACGTATCAAAATTGATTGATTCCCTACCTAGCCGACGAACACTTGGCCGAACTAATGCCAATCTTTGAGAAAATCCGCGCACAAGACCAGGTTCCATGCGCCTTTCCGATTCACATGGGCGCCGGCGGGACGGTATTCGTTCGTTGCAATACCAGCCGCTCGGTGCCGCTGAGTCCCCATGTGCTGCATTGTCATCCAACAACACACTGGGTAAGTTCGACAGGAAGAGAAGGAGAAGCTACTCCAGGAGGAGCGCCCGCAATCGGTTCCATTCAGAGGGGATACGCTGAAACTGTTCACACGAATCTCCCTGATAATATTCAATTATTTTCAATGCAGGTTCGCGAGCGTTCCGTTCGCTCCATTCCCATGTCGCGACCATCGCGATCCTCTCTCTCGGCCAGCACGCCCGACTCTCTGAGCGACAACGAGGGCAGCCACGGAGGACCCTCGGGCCGGTACACGCCCCGCAAGGTCACCTACACGAGCACGCGCACGGGTCTCACGCCAGGAGGCTCTCGTGCCGGCTCCAAGCCCAACTCGCGCCCGCTCAGCAGACAAGGATCGAAGCCGCCGTCGCGACAAGGCTCCACGCTGTCGCTGGATAGCACGGGTAAGCAGGAGCTTATAAAATATGGAAAGTTTAGTCAATAACCATTATTTTGCTTATGTCCCTAGACGACCACACGCCCTCACGCATTCCGCAGCGCAAGCCGTCGACGGCCAGCACCACCAGCGGCACCACGCCGCGTCCGGCGCGTCTTTCAGTGACCACCACCACAACGCCAGGCAGCCGTCTCAATGGCACCAGCACCATCACCCGCAAGACCGCCTCCGGCTCGGCCAGTCCGGCGCCCACAAGGTAGGCTTTTAGGTGGCAATGCAGTCAGTCCAGAGCTCAGTGGGGACATTGATGGGGCGGGATTTATCGAGACACTCTTATTAATTTATTATTTTTATTTCCACACCGATTTCGGTTGACCACCGCATTAACTCTTGACCAACCAACAACACCACTCACACAAAAAACAATCAACAAATCATCATGAAAAACAAAAACGCTAACTTACAACAACTACAATTGGCATTTGAACCATTTTTGAAATTTGCTTGAACGCAACTAAAAATGCAACTAACTGCGAACTTGTGCCTGAAACCCCTCCCAAAAAAAATAAATAAATAAACGTATGTAAAACAGCAACGGAGGCATGAGTAGATCATCCAGTATACCAGCACTAACAGGCTTCGGCTACAAACCAATTAGGTAATACAGCGACCCTTGACATTCTTAAACATAATTACATACTCATAAGACTCTAGGCTAGATGTAAGATCGAGATCTCATGTACTGCAGGCATAGCTATGGTTATGGTTTACCTTTCGCTAACTATTGTACTTACTTACTTACAACCCCCATCCAACAAAAAGCCGGCCATCACGGATACCGATTAAGATACCCTCATTCGATTCCAAGTCAACATCGCCCACCAGCTCGACTACGAATCCAACCAGCTTGGGGTAAAGTTGATAAGCTTTCAAACCACGAAACAACCGACATTAACTAGTCAATTTTTCAACTCAGAGTCTCTACTGCTAGTAGCAAGTAATTATGATTTATACTCGTTTAATTATTAATTTTATGATTAAGTTTCCTTTGTTTGTTCAACCGAAGAAAATGTAAAGAATAAGATGCAAAACGCCTTTTGTATTACTCTTTCGAAGTTATGTTGAGCAGATATACGTATATTCAAGGATTGCTCGCATGTTTGGCAGAGCATTTTTTTACCTTTATTTGTTATGCATCTTATAGATTTAATTGTCTTTGGTTCTTCCTTCCTTACTTCCAAGCATGTTAATGATTATGTGAATGTCGTCCATGCCATGAAATCCAAAACCTAAACCAGAAAACAAGGAGCAAGATAATGCTTTGGACTAATGCTTAAGTTCGATTTAAATTTCGTTATTCTTATGTGTTATATGAGCTTTCACAATTTCTCAAAATGGAAACTAACTTAAATTATTTTTATCCTGTGCACATAGGCGGAACATCAGTGGCAGCTCCACGCCATCCGGCATGCAGACGCCGCGCAAGAGTTCAGCGGAGCCTACATTCAGCTCGACAATGCGCCGGACGTCGCGCGGCACCACGCCAACGGAGAAGCGCGAACCCTTCCGGCTATGAGGTGGAGACGAGAGAGACGCGGAAGCAAAAGAATGCCAATATCTACACCACACAACCTTACGTACTAACTACGCACTGAAGTTCTAAACTAAACTAAACACAAATCCTCTGAAAATTCCTGCAAATTAAGCGAGAGAAGACTACATTAGCAATGAATGTAGCAGCACACACAGTTCTAAAGAGACTAACACTACGAAGTGCCCTAAAGGAGTGGAGGATCCGAGACAATTTATAGATGTTTATATACTATATATATATTTTGTAAAAGACACACACACTCAGATGCGAAGAAGGACTACTGCAGACATATAGCTAGCACACAAAGTTGATCAGAGAAGCAACCGACCTACTTACGAGTACTACTAATACTAATACTACCTTTTGCTACTACTAATTTGTAATGCCCACTTCCCTTATTCGCTCTAGTTGTACACTCTACTAGTTTCCAAATTATGATTTGTATATACTTATATAGAGGAGAGAGGAGCAAGCGTAAATTAATGAAAAATACACTCCAAGTGCTCTAAGGCAATTAAAATTTATAATACAATCAACAAAAAATATTGAAAAGAAAACCTAGAAAAAAATACAAAAAACACATTCGAATGAAATGTCGGAAGCCGTCTTTCTGCTGCCAACCCCCTTGACTCCTAAGGTCTCCATTGGAATCGCCAGTCTGGTGGATGACTGTTGGCCGAAGGGGGCGTGGCAGAGGGCGCCACGGCCAAAAAAATAACTAAAAACCCTTTTGAAAGAGGATTAAAATTTGATTTTGTTCTGTTATTATAAACTAATAGGAAAGTGAGAAATTGTAAGCCGCATAAAGAAAGAGAAACAATATTTAATTATATACTAAAAGTCATTACTATAAGTTTAATTAATTAATTTAGCTGTTAAGCGAAAAACAAACAGATTTTTTGTATTGCATAATTATTTTGTTTTTTATATGCAATACGGCAGCGAATGAATGGAAGAAACGAAGCCCCCGTTTATATAAATATTGTAAAATACTAATACTAAATTATTTTGTTGTACGAAACGAAAGAAAAAGGCATTAAAACACGTTTTTTGTAATTCTATTCAATTAAAACAAATTTAAATGCGAAATAAAAACATTTACAAAAAATAACAACATAATTCCACTGGCTTTTTAATTGGGTATCCCCGAAAAGCAATAGACAGCGTCCTTCTGACTTCCAAATTCGATTTATTTTTCATTTAAGTTTTCTCAATCGTAGTATTTATTATTTGACACATTGAAATTGAATTTTCGATATAATACGGATCGATCTCTACTTGTTTTTCCTACACAGAGACACTCAATTAATTGTGATATTTATTAAATATATGTGTGCATGCTAATGCAAATGCCCTGTATGTCGGGTTCCTCTCCATTCACTGACTAGAAATGCCGCTCGACTTACGTCGAGTCTTAGCTGAGTACCACCAAATGCCAAATAAATGAATGAGATGCCTAACACCACGCGATTTTCATTCATATTGCCTTTGGTTCTACGTTTCCTTTTGTGCTACAGGCTGCCAGAGAGGGAATTACATATATTTATGCTAAACTTCAAGGTGCTGTTTGCAGATTATGCGTAAGTGGATATCAATATCATCATCACCGTCATCGTCGTCGTAGTCTCCTGGGTCATCTTCGCAATGCTGTGGGGTGTCAACGCCAGCGCTGCCAGTTGGTGCTGCTAAATACATACATGCTCGCTATCGCTAGCTATCAAACGCCCTACTCATGTCGTCGTAATATCGTAATATCGTTCCGGCACAATGCCGCAAGTCTTGTAAACCATTACAAATACATCATTATAGTTAAGATACAAACTAAAATATCGCCATTAATTATTACAATCGAAATTAGCTAACCCGGCTCGCTAAAAGCTAAAGCTAACTAAACATAAATACACATACGAACGTAGGAATTCACAGAAATGAGTGCGCGCGCCTCACGAAACTAAACCTGGGCCGTTTGGGCTGTGGGGTGCGGTTGGGGGTGCTTCATTGTGTATTAGCAGCATGGCAGCGCAATGGGTATCCGGTTGCCCATCTCTTCCGGAAGCCATCGTCACCTGGCAAGTCCAGAGCTGGCTGTCTGGGCCTTTGCCTGCTTGCCGGTCCCTGTATTCGATGAAGTGTTGCCTCCGCCGCCACCTCCGCTGGCCGGGGCTGCGCCTGCGCCCGAGTTCTGGTCGCGATCACGATCAGCCCGATGATGGCCGTGCTGATGATGATGATGGTGGCGCCTCCCGCCACGATAGTGCCGCCTATTGTGGTGCTGATAGTTATTGTTGGTCGGCTCCGGCGTGATGCGTTGCGTCTCCTGAACCACGGGCGCAAACGTGGTAGTAGTGCTGGTGGTGGGTTTGGGGACCTCCTCCTTGGACGGGCCCTCCAGCTTCCGGGCAGCCTCTGCCTCTTCGCGACGCCTTCTGCGACGAATATCCTCTTCGGTCTCAATGGAGATCACGGCAGCTCCATCTGCCTTAATGTCGATGATGGCGCCGCGGCTCTTCTGCTGCAAATACAGCTGCGACATACGCTGCTGCATCTGGCGCAGCTCCTCGGTCACCTTGAAGTCGGGGGCGTTGGTCAGCTCCGACGGCGGCATGGCGCACTTGAGGCTGTCCGAATCGTCGCCGATGTGCTCGCGGCAGACGGGGCACAGGGCCTGGAAGGGATCAGCGGTCTTTTGCAGCCAGTTGGGCAGCTTGTCGAACTCCTCCTGGTAGTTGCGCCTCAGGGCGTTCAAGTGCCGGGCCAGACAGTAGCTGTGCAGGTAGTGGAAGCACTCGGTGCGGGTGAACTCATCGCCTTCGGCGAATCCATACAGACAGACCACGCACTGGCCGCTGGGCAGGTTGCTGCCGGTCAAATGCTCGCGCACCACCTCAATTAGGTCGAACACGACCGGAAAGCCCAACGACTCCTTAATCTTGGCGTTGCAAGCACTCCTGATGGCCTCCAGCCGTGCGTCGTCCAGTCCGCGGGGACGTAAGAGCTTGAATGTGGGACTTGCATCCGGATAACCAGGCGTCGGATACACCTGCAAGGTGACGCACACGTACTGCTGTTCCTCCTCCTCGCCAGTCAGGGGCAGCACCGTCGTCTCGATCAGATCTACCTCGCCGCTTCATTGGGAAAGAAAAAACGAACTTCCTGTAGAATAGCAAACACAATCGGCGAGCTATTCACCTACCTGGGCGTGCGTTTGATGCAAACATCTTCCATGAGAATTGCTTCCAGCGACTCCACCTCGTCTTGTAAACTGCGAGATACCACAAACGTCACAGCAAAGCCAAGGCTTTTTCATGTTTTCTATACTTACGCGTCCATTTGGCCAGTTCTTAATTCAGTTTTTGAGTATTTCGGGGAATTCTGTAAAAAAAATCGATTTGAGACACCTGAAATTTTGCGACAAACACGGCGACCGTTCGCCGTCACTGGGAAAATACCAAATTGCGGGTTCTCCACCGCCGAAAAGAGATCATTGGAAGTTCGAATGGAGATCAAATTAATTGGAATCCGGACAATTATATAATGGCAAAGACTTAAATAATAATACAAATAGTTTAAATAGTCAATAAATATTAGTTGTAAATTAATCAATCCTTTATCAGAAATATAGTTTCCTTCATCGTAAATATAAGGTCACACTGGTGGACATAACACTTTTGACAACTTTAACCCTCGAACGGCTGGAATTCTTAGGTAAATAATGTTGCGTAGAACGCTTCTTCCTGGGGTGAAATCCGGCCTCTGGAGCCGGCAAATGTCGGTAGTGGCCAAGTCCTTGAAGTACACACAGCACGGCGAGCCGCAGGATGTACTGGAGCTAGTGGAGGGTGAATTGCCCGATCCAAAGGACAAACAGGTGCTGGTGAAGATCTTAGCGGCGCCAATTAACCCTGCAGATATCAACACCATCCAAGGTAAGCTTGAGGCCTGCCATGGAGTACCTTAAATGTCTTGCTATACCTCCCCCACAGGCAAATATCCCGTGAAACCTAAGTTTCCAGCCGTTGGCGGCAACGAGTGTGTGGCTAAAGTTCTCTGCGTGGGCGACCAGGTCAAAGATCTAAAGGCTGGCCAGCATGTCATTCCCCTGGCCACCGGCCTGGGCACTTGGACCACCCATGCGGTGTACAACGAGGACCAACTGCTGGCCGTGTCCAACAAGGTGGGCGTGGCAGAGGCAGCCACTGTTACGGTGAATCCCTGCACTGCCTATCGCATGCTTAAGGATTTCGTGACATTGTCGCCTGGCGACACGGTCATCCAGAACGGAGCCAACAGTGCCGTGGGTCAGGCGGTGCATCAGTTGTGTCGTGCCTGGGGCATCAATAGCGTTGGCATTGTCCGTGATCGACCAGAGATTGGCGATTTGAAGCAGATGCTTCAGTGCCTGGGGGCCACCGAGGTGCTGACGGAGGCCGAGATCCGCACCAGTGACATCTTCAAGTCCGGCAAGTTGAAGAAGCCCCGCCTGGCCTTCAATTGCGTTGGTGGCAAGAGCGCCACGGAGGTGTCTCGGCACCTGGACCACAGTGGAGTGTTGGTCACCTATGGTGGCATGTCCCGCGAGCCCGTCACTGTGGCCACCGGGCCCCTCATCTTTAAGGACATTGCATTTAGGGGTTTCTGGATGACACGCTGGTCCAAGGAGAACTACAGTTCTCCCGAACGGTCCAAGATGTTCAAGGAAATCTTTGACCTAATGGAGCAGGGTAAGTTTGTAGCTCCCAACCACGAGATGGTGCCGCTAAAGGACTTTAAGGACGCAGCTGCCGCGGCCCTGAACTTTAAGGGTTTCACTGGCAAAAAATACATCCTAGACATGAGCGAATAACTGCGCAACTTGAGGCTGAGCCTGCGACTTTATTGTTTTATTTACATGTAAATTGTTGTCTACTGTGATTAAATACAACTCAGACCATCTCCACCTCGTTCGCCTGATACTTCAGCTGTAGGGTCATGGTCGAGGGCGAGGTGATATCCGTTACAGTCAACTGTTGGCCGTCCTGCAATCCCAGTTCGCCAAGCGACTGTGTCAGGTTCTTCCGAGTGGCCTCCTCAATGCTCTTCACCGTGGCCATGTACAGCGTGCGCTGCTTGCCATCCTTCATCACAGTGGTGAGAGCTGGGTTCTTGAGCTGGAAGCGAGGCGAGTCGCACAGCAGCTTGATCACGTCCTCCAAAGTGGTGGTATTTGGATCTTCGACTGGCAGCGCCTGTGGCGTGTTGCTGCAGGCCAAACAACCCTCTGACTTCTCAGCCTCGTAGGTGTAGGTGTAGATCCCATCCAGATCGTTGAAGTTCAGGTAGTTGGACATGCTGTCATAGCAGCTAGTGGCTAGCTTAAATATCTCCATGGCACAGGCGGCGGCTATTGCAGCGTTCGTACTGGCCACGGCGGGAATAATGTGCTTAACGACACCCTGAACCAAGCGGTAGGTGATGCCGGTGATGTTGAACTCGTTGGCCCGCTCCAAGGCCCGTTCGTACACCCATCCGATGTGCTGGGGATCGTCGCCGTCGAGCGGAACGCCAAAGGGGCTCTCCTTGTCCCACTGTATGATCTTCACGTATTCAATGCAGTGCTCCGGCAGTCGGGGGGTGTTAGCAATAGTGCACAGCGGATAGTTGACTTGTGGCGGAAACAGGTCCAAGGTGCACTCGATGCAGGCAGTGTACCCGGGAAGAATGACGCGGGCATTGCCCTTAAATCCTTCGGTGCCGCCATCAATCATAGGTATGATGGAGGTGACATCTATGGTTCCATCCTCCTCGTATCGCAGCATGGAGAGCAGCATGCCGTTGATCCAGCGGCGGGCCACAATGGAGTCCAGGCCGCAGACAATGAGGTGGAACTGCTGGTAGAATGACTCGTCGAAATCCTGGATCTTCTTGAAATGCGGCGTCACCCGGCAAGTGGGCACTCGTCCGTTGACAAAGCGAGCCGCACATTCGGCTTTGGAGGACCCTATGTCAGTCCGCCGGAATAGGAACTGTCGGTTTAAATTGGACAACTCGATGGTGTCCATGTCGATGACGTGCAGATTGCCAAAGCCCATCAGAGCCAAGTCCTTAAGCAACTCACATCCCAGGCCGCCGGCACCAATGATCAGAACCTTGCACTTTGTCTGCAGAAACTCCAAGTTGTCAGGCGACGACGAGAAGTCGTCCTTGCAGAAGGGTCCCTCGCGCTCTAGGACATTGCGCAGAGCGTTAAAGCGCTTGCTTTGCAGAATCACAGCGGGATTTGGCGAAGGAACAGACATTTTTGAGCTCAAAACAAATGCAGACCCAAGACAAATAGTTTTCCGCGGAAACAGCGTAACGTTTTGCAGCACTGCCTCATTGAGAGTTGCCAAGTATCATGGATTTATAAGATACGCGATAGTTAATAAATATAAAAATTTTTTTTCTAATGACGTATGTTTTTAATAAACGTTGACTGTAAATTGTTTTATTTTTACACAGAACTTAGTTAAAGTGAACTAAAACATAACTCCGTAAAATTTAACAAAATATATTTGTTATAAAATCTTATGAGATATGCCACTTAAAGTCTAAAATCCATTATTTTTAATTGGTGAATTTTGAATGTGTTTTTTTTTTATTGGATTGATACAAATAAAATAAATAAAAATCCGCACTCCAAATTTAAATTCCTTTTGTGTTAAAAAATTTTAAATTTTAGAAAATTTTAATGATGTAACCCTTTTTAAACCTCTAAAAATTTGGGTAAATGAAAAAAATATTTGAATTTATAAAACTTTGGTTTATTCCGTTAAGAGGGTCTGAAATATTTACTAGACTCTGCGAATCATCCTAAATTTTTGCCTTAAAATAATTTAATAAAATAATCGTTGTTTCCACTGATTCATCCTTAATTCTTTCCTTAAAATAATTAAATAAAATTATCGTTGTTTCCACTGATGTCGCCCCACCTCCAATGCTCAGTCTTAAACCGATACTCCGATGTTTTCGCGTATGTTTGACAGCCCTACGGCTTTTTCGATAGTTTTGAAAACGGTCACACTGTGGATGGCGTCAATTTGAAAACAACGGAACCCGAAAATTTCACCGCGTCCTTTGCAGCGTGTTTCCTTTGCCACGCATTTTTTGTGAAAATAATTCAGTGTTTGAATTAAAATTAGTGCGGAAAAAAGAAAACTAGTGTGCGGGCAGCTCGTGAATGTAAAATTTTATCCGCAGCTTTCGAGATCATACGGAAAATGGAGCTCTCCGCCTTGGCGTCGTATGATGATCTGCGACGCTGCATGCAGGTACTGACCGATGGAACGGCCGAGGAGGGTGAGTAAATGTAACCGGATGCGGTGCGAGTGAGCATACCTACAACTGAGTTGTCGTCTTAGAGTTCCTCCGGTTCCTGCGAATCTTTGAGCATTACCACGAGAAGTGCGCTGGCTACGCGGCGGAGACGGCGAGAATCCAAAGCGAGCTGGACAAGTCGCTGACCAAGATGGGCGATCTGGAAGGCAAGCTGTTTCACGCTCGCCGTATCATTGACACAGAGATGAAGGCTCGTCGCCAGGCGGAGCACGAGCGCGATGCCATGGAGAGCAAGATCATGGCAGTGGCCGATCTGCTGCGCCACGAGCGCAATCTAAACAACGAGACCCGCGATAAGCTGGCCTTCCTCAACACGCTGCCCTCCTCTAGGAAGCGAAAATCCCTAAATACAGTGCGCGAGGACAAGTCCTACGGTGATATCAACTCCACCGGCTCGCTGCTGTCCGATCTGTCCATCACGCACTCTGAGGACGACTTTCTGGACGTGCGTAGGTCCAAGTCCTGGCGCGAGCATCGTCCCTCGTTGCCCAAGAACCCAATTCCCAGTGTTGGCAACAAGAGATCGCGCCTTAGCACAGGACTGAACGGCAGCATGTCGGGGAATACACCGACCACCACAACCAAGTCAAGGCGTTCAGGCGTTGGTATCGGAGTGGAGCAGCACACCGTGGACGTGGGTCAGGGCGCTGAGCGCTTTTGTGCCACCACCAAGGTCACTATACCCCAGGATGGGCAGGGCGTGATCCGCGCAGAGTCGACCATTGAGTCCCTACCGGTGATTGGCGGCCCAGACAGAATCGGAGATGGCCTGTCCTCGACTCCACGTCGCTCGGTACTGAAAGAGCCAAATGCTCCGCCCCTGACGCCTCTGAACAAGAAGACTTCTCTCATGGCCGCCGACTCGGCTACCCCGACCCAGCACCGTCCACTGATGAGGAAGCACAGCTTCACCCAAAAGACTTTCTTGCGGGGCGATAACTGTGTGCAGTGCCAGAAGCGGTAAGACTAAAATTTCCCTAACAGAAAAGTATAATTTTTAATATTAAATATTCTCGTTCTTCGCAGAATTCGATTTGGATCGGTTGGCCTGCGTTGTCGGGATTGCCCGGTACGCTGTCACCTCGACTGCTGGTATCTGCTGACCGTTAGCTGTGTTCCCCAGACGGGAACGCCCACAACCAAGACACTGACCGGCTACGTCAGTGACTTTGCCCCGTCCATTGCGCCCATGATTCCGGCCCTGATCGTGCACTGTGTTAATGAGATTGAGGCGCGCGGCCTCACCGAGGTGGGCCTGTATCGAGCTTCGTCATCAGAGCGCGAGTACAAGGCGCTCAAGGAGCAGTTTTTGCGGGGAAAGACCACTCCCCATTTGGGCAACACAGACGTTTATGTGCTGTGCTGTTGCGTCAAGGATTTCCTGAGGTCCCTGACGGAGCCCCTTATTCCGACCAGCCAGTGGAAGGATTTCGCCAACGCCGTACAGAATCCGGATGTCAATGCCGCTCAGGATATGCTGTGCAAGTCTGTGAAACAGTTGCCGCAGGCCAATAGAGACACGTTGGCCTTCCTCGTGCTGCACTTCCAGCGCATTGCCGAGTGCCCCGTGGTTCTGATGCCCATCGATAATATCGCCCTAATCTTTGGCCCCACCATTGTGGGGTACTCATCGGCGGACCCCGATCCTCACGCTATATACACGGAGGTCTTCACCCAGAAGCAGGTGATGAAGGCGCTACTCGAGTTGTCTGCTTCATTCTGGGAGCAGTACATAGCCATCGATATGAACCCCACGCCGGCGACAGTGATTAAACGAGTGCCCAGCAGCAAGAATGACTTACTTTCGCTATATGGTAAGTTATATATTTTGGGGGTAAAGAGAGATACTTTTCTAAGACTCTGTTTCCTTGCAGCCACTCCCTTCAAGGGCGGCACCATTAAGAAGCGCAAATTCTATGGCACGCCGCCACCATCTGCGCACAAGAAATAACAGGGCCTTTCCGTCTTTGGGAAAGCATTTGACGTGTTACTTAAGTTTACTTAAAGTATTTGCAGTTTTTTGTTTCCGGCCACAGCACTTTCCGAGCTGTATTTATATTTTGTACCCCACTAACCCCGTCTAGGATATGTTTTTCTTTATAATTTATGCGTTCAATTATAAAAAAGCACTTTATTCTAACTAACATGAGTATTCTCGCCTTGAATGAGAAATAAAGTAAGATATGGATTTTGAAAAGCAATTGAATAAACTACAATAAGATTAATACAAATTTCACTTACTATTTTTCATATAAACTATATAAAGGTTTACTAGTGCAAAATTCATATTATGTGCGGGAAGTACAGCTTATCTACAAATAAAAACAAGCTCAGTTTGTATCAGCCTCCCTAAGTACAAGCAAAATAATAATCAACGCCGCTCAGAAAAGCCCATGACATGGGCACAGCACTTGCACAGCTATCGTCATAGCATCATCAAACGGGTTTTTGATACCCCGACAATAATACCCTCTGGCCACAACATGGAATCCGGCAGTCTGTCTACCGAAAGCCAGTAGGAATGTTCGACGATCGTTCTCTCCAGCTTCTGATTCTACTCTCCCTGGCGGTGATCGCTTGCTGCTCCGCATCCCCAAACGCTACGAGATGCGGCCATCGTTGCGGCAGCGGCGAGTGCATCGATCTGGATCAGCTATGCGATGGCAAGGCCAACTGTTTGGATGCGTCCGACGAAACGAAGGCCTTGTGCGAGAAGATCTGGTGTCCGGGCTACGGATTCCGCTGCAGCTACGGAGCTTGCGTAGCCAGCACGGCGGTGTGTGACGGCACTCGAGACTGTGTTGATGGGTCAGACGAGGAGGGTTGGCTGTGCCGGGCGCAAATGCAGCAGGCCAATTGCGACAACTGGGAGCTTTACTGTTCCTCCGGCCAGTGCATGCCCTACTCCAAGCTGTGTAATGGCATTAAGGATTGCCCGGGCGGCGACGATGAGGTGGACTCGCTGTGTGAAGGTGTCGCTAAACCGACTACGACTGCAAGATCAACTACGGTGACCACTGAATCAAATATCATTATTATGACTTCCACGACTTCCATGAAACAGAAACCAAATACCCGTGAGGAAGCTAAAGAATGCGTGGTCCCCCAGCTGCCAAATGTGATTGTTAAGCATTTCAGCAACGCCGTTCTGTATGCAGGCTCAACGGTTCCCAATGGAACTCGTATATCCTACGACTGTCCAGCGGATCACTTTCTAAAGGGGGAGCACGAAAACCTTTGCTTGGGATCAATGTGGACTGAACAGTTCCCGTACTGTGAAAGTGAGTATGGAGGGCGGATGAAGAGGAGCCTTCTACTATATACTTATACATGCTTTTCTTGTAGCCCCCACAGCGTTCGTTTTTAGCCTTGTGATAACCATATTCTCCTTCCTGATTGTCATCTTGCTTTACCTCATTTGGCGGGTTCGACGGGAAAACAACGGCAGGCAGCCGCGTGAGGAGCACATTTGGTTGGTGGAGACCAGTACTGCACATCCACCAACACAGCCTGACATACCAAAGGTTTAAGGATAAATAACTATGTTTAAGATAGAAGTAGTGCTAATATTATTTTGATTTTAATTTATTCAACAAAACTGTAAGACTTTAAAAGATTCGAAAAACGAAATGGCTCACCGCATCCTTCCAAAAGATTTTCACAGGCCTGGAGATATATGTATACTAAGACAACTAAGAAACAGAAACTGTCCAGCATCATCTCTCTCCTGGCTGACTTCGCGAGCAATCTTTTAATGACCTGTAATTCATCTCGCAGAAGACGATTGGTTTCAATGGATCCCACTTTCCTTACCCTTTAATTTTCCAGCTCCAAGCCTTATTTCCACTATCCACCTAATTATGTTCCTGGGGACGATAGGCCAAGAATTGTTCTCTGGGTGAATTTATTTTCTATATAGTCATTTTTTTATTTGTTGCAAGAAATTAGTTTACCTCATATTTTATAAAAAGGTCTACAATTGCTTTATAGTTAATTTTTTTTAAATAATGAATAAATTATTAAATGAAAGGAAACCGCTTAATTGATCATAATTAAGCTAAAAAGCTTCAATATAAATTTTTCAGCTTGTTGGTATTAGATTAACAAAATTGCATATTTAATTAACTCTTTTTTCTAATATGCTATAACCCCTTACAAAATTTTAAAATCGGCTGTTAATGCTGATCAAGAATATATATACTTTATAGGGCCAAAAATGTCTCCTTCACTGCGCCGCAAACTTCTGACTAAAACTATAATACTGTGCGAGAGCACTAAAATAATACAAATATAGCATGCCCTAGAACTTAGTTTTAACTAAAACTAGCATTATATGAATAAATAATTATAAAATATATAATAATAACAATCCCATCCAAACCATTTTGAAAAAACCGCTAACAAACACTTATCACTTGATCTCGGGATTTTCGTGCTACAAACGCGCGTTCACACTGCCGGCCCAGGCCCCCATATTGCTCCAGTGCTCCAACGCGTAAGTAAGCTTCTTAAGTGGCTCCAGATCGATTCCCCTCTGATTAGATAACGATTTTTCCTCCAGCCGGTGTCATAGTCTCCTTGAAAATGGCCAATATTGCAAAACTCTTCGCTTCCCGTGCCCAGGGTGTGCTGCAGGCAGCCGCCCGGCAGCCACAGGTGGCCGCCCGCTTCAGCAGCTCCTGTAAGTATAGCAGAGATTTACACAAGATCAAAGTCCACGCGGTCTCCACCCACCCGAGAACTTGTATTCCATTAACCAGATGCCGGCCATTCGCCGGAGCTCTTGGGTACTTTTTCATCGCGGGTCCAAAACATTGATTGCGTAACAACACAACGATCACCTCATGACGCTCATCCCTCTCTATCTCACTCGTTTGCTCCCCCACAGCGACCAACACCTGGGAGTACATCAAGACCGAGGTGGCTGGCGAGGGCAAGAATGTGGCCGTGATCACCCTCAACCGCCCCAAGGCTCTGAACGCCCTCTGCAACGGACTCATGAAGGAGCTCTCCACCGCCTTGAAGCAGTTTGGCAAGGACAAGAGCATCGCCGCCATAGTCTTGACGGGCAGCGAGAAGGCCTTCGCCGCTGGAGCCGATATCAAAGAGATGTTGCCCAACACCTACTCGCAGTGCATCCAGGGCAACTTCCTCAACGACTGGACCGAGGTGGCCCGCACCCAGAAACCCATTATTGCGGCTGTCAATGGCTACGCTCTGGGCGGTGGCTGTGAGCTGGCCATGATGTGCGACATCATCTATGCCGGCGACAAGGCCAAGTTCGGCCAGCCCGAGATTGCGCTGGGCACTATTCCCGGAGCCGGTGGCACTCAGCGTCTGACCCGCGTGGTTGGCAAGTCCAAGGCCATGGAGATGTGCCTCACCGGCAACATGATCGGCGCCCAGGAGGCGGAGAAGTTGGGTCTGGCCAGCAAGGTGGTGCCCGCCGATCAGCTGCTTACAGAAGCCGTCAAGCTGGGCGAGAAGATCGGCACCCACTCCAACCTGATTGTGCAGCTGTGCAAGGAGTCGGTGAACACCGCCTACGAGACCACTCTCCAGGAAGGTCTCAAGTTCGAGCGCCGCACCTTCCATGCCACGTTCTCAACGGTGGGTTTTGACTTGTAAAAAATAAGTATTATGTAATCTTATCTCATTTATATATATTTCCCAGGCCGATCGCAAGGAGGGCATGACTGCCTTCGCCGAGAAGCGCCCAGCCAAGTTCACCAACGAGTAAGGCTCTGGATATTATCCAGATTCCTGCCAGCCGCCAGCATTGCATTTATATTCTTGTAACAAAATCTGTTGTTTTTTGTAAGCAATTAAAAATTTAATCGTGATAACTTAAAACTGTAAGATGAACTGCAAGACTGGCTGACAGGTTGAGAGTAATTTATGCTTGCATACAGGTGGTACGCCCACCTGTCAGCTAGTCTCCATGTCCAGGAACGGATCTGTTTCTAATCAAAACAAAAGGCGTGCACAGACCACTTCCGAGGCTTTGTGTATTTCACTTGCCGGTTGCTGTCCGAATCGGACGACATGCTGGAGGAAAAGCTGTGCGAGACGCCTCGATTTCTTCCTGGAATGAAGTTGTCATCCTCCCGTAAATCGACACCCCCCGGCATTCTTCTCGGCCCACAGTACCTGGTAAACTGTCTGAAAACCTTGGGGGTATAGTTAGTTTGCTCACAAGATCCTTGGCTGTTTTCCTGACATTTTGGTTTACAATGCCAACGGTTACTATGAGCACAGCATCGTTGGTAGTTTTCGTGGCCTCGGGACGCTGAAGTAAACTGAGCTTCCTGACAGCGACTGCATCTTGTTGGAATCACGGACGAACAACAGGGACATCTTAAGCAGGACTCGCCTCTGGCCCTTTGTTGATTTCGCACTCTGCTTGGACTTTGCTCAGAACTCGAACTGGTGTCACTCTGGTGGCATTTCTTTGTGGCCCGATCCCCCTTGCATGAAGTTTTCCTGGTTTTTGTGTATCTTTTCATTCTCCTTCCTGAATATGTGCTTGGGTATAGCCATCTTTTCAAGTCCGTTTTTTCGTTCCCGGATGAGTGTGGAAAGGGGACACATTTTCTCGTTACGGGATTGCAACGGATGGGAATAGGTTTAGTTGGCCACCGCTTTAAATTGCAATGGGCTTCTGGGCAGCAGTTGCTCTCCTTTGCTTTTGAATCCCTAGGACAGTTTGTTCCACTTTTTCTGATTTGCTTATTGTTAACGAGTGTTTTGGTTACCGGAGGCTTAACAGGGCATCTTTTCTTAGTGCGGTTACGATTTGAATTTGGAATTACTCGTCGCTTCTTCACTTTCCTGCAATTGCAAGGATTGCCTCCTATTTTCTTCGTTGATTGGTTGTTTTTTAAATGGCAGACATAACTGGGTTCAGCAACGGTCCGGGTACTTGAGGATCCTTTACCACGCAAAGGTCTTCCGCTATTATCCTGACTATTGCCGCCAAAGTTGGGTTTTTCATTCTCTCTTACCGCCAATCGTGACTCTTGCCCCATTATCTCCGTATTCACTTTGGACCCGTATGTCTTGATTTCTGTCAACTCTTTCTGGGTGGAATACCTACTACTCCTCTTTTGACGAAAATGTGATTGGTGCTGATCTTCTTGTGGAGGTACTTGTTGCCTCGGCCCAATAATTTCGGAAGACGTTTTTGGCTTCACCAATTTTCTGCTATTGGAAGGGTTGTCCCACATTGTTTGGTTGGTCTTTAAATGGTAACCAGAACTGGGTTCAGCAACAGTCCGGGCGCATGAGGATTTTTTACAAGTCAAAGGTCTTCCGCTATTATCCTGACTATTGCCGCTAAAGTTGGGTTTTTCTTTCTCTTTTACCGCCAATCTTGACTCTTGTCTCATTATCTCCGTATTCAGTTTGGACCCGTATGGGCTGGTTTCTTTCTGCTCTTTTTGGGTGGAATACCTATTAGTTATCTTTTGACGAAAAAACCAATTGTTATGGTCATCTTTTGAAGGTGCTTGTTGCTTCGCCTTAGAACTTTGACCAGAATGTCGAACTTCGGTATTCATTTTCGGCTGCTCCATTTTCTTGCTATTGAGAGGGTTGTCCCACATCGATCCGTTGGTTTTTAAATAGTTACCAGAACTGAGTTCAACAAAGGTCCGGGCGCATGTGGTTCCTTTACAGGCTAAAGGTGTTTCACTATTATCCGGACTTCTGCTGCCAAAGTTGGGTTTTTCATTCCTTCTTTCCGACAATCTTGACTTTTCTTGTCCCTTAATCTCCGGTTTCACTTTTGACCCGTATGGTTTTGTCTCTATCAAATCTTGCTGGCTCGGACTCTGGCAAGTCTTCTCTTGACGAAATTCCGAATGGTTCTGATCTTCTTTTCGAAGTACTAGTTGATTCACCTCAGAACGTGGACGAGAACGAGTTTCGGTGTTCGTTTTTGGCTTCTCCTTTTTCCTGATATTGGGAGGGTTGGCCCACTTCGATTGGTTACAAAAACTGGGTTCATCGAAGGTCTGGGTGTATGACGATCCTTTGCTGGTCAAATGTTCACTATTATCCGGACTAGAGTTGGGGTTTTCTTGCTTTCTTTCCGCCAATCTTGACATTTCTTGTCCAGTAATCTTCTGATTAATGTTGGGCCCGCATGTGTTAGTTTCTATTTGCTCTTTCTGTGTGGAGCACTTATTAGTCTCCTTCTGAGGAAAATAGAATACTCCTTTTGGGGGTACTCGTGGTTTCGCCCTACAATGTTGACTAGCAACCTCCTGGGTGCATGAGGGTCCCATACAGGGAAGACGTCTTTTACTAATATCCGGACTATTGCCACTAGAGTTGGGTTTTTCGTGCTTCCCTTCCGCCAATCTAGACTCTTCTTGTCGAGTAATCTCCTGATTCATTGTGGGTCCGCATTTGTTGGTTTCTATTTGCTCTTTTTGTGTGGAGCACTTATTAGTCTCCTTCTGAGGAATATACAATTGGTTCTGATCTCCTTTTGGAGGTACTCGTCGTTTCGCCCTACAATGTTGACAAGCAACCTCCAGGGTGCATGAGGGTCCCATACAGGGAAGACGTCTTTTACTAATATCCGGACTATTGCCACTAGAGTTGGGTTTTTCGTGCTTCCCTTCAGCCAATCTTGACTCTTCTTGTCGAGTAATCTCCTGATTCATTGTGGGTCCGCATTTGTTGGTTTCTGTCAGCTCTTTATGAGTGGAACACTTACTAGCCTTCTTTTGACGGTTCTGATTTTCCTTTTGAGGTAGTCGTTGTCGACAAGCAACCTCTAGGGTGTATGAGGGTCCCATCCGGGGAAGACGTCTTTTACTATTATTGCCGCTAGATTTGGGTTTTTCGTGCTCACCTTCCGCCAATCTTGACTTTTGTCCCGTAATCTTTGGATCAATTTTGAACCCGCATCGATTTTGTTTTGTCACATTTTTTGATGGATAGTTGCAACTTGCAATGCGTACATTCTTCGTTTTACGAAAGTTCGAATCGAAAGCAGATGATTTGGAAATAGGTTTATTTCGAAGAATACCCCTGCTCTGTTTGTTTGTGACATCGGTTTTTTGGGTTTGAATTTTACAAACAGAGTCATCAAATACCTCCTCTCCGGAGGGGGAGAACATCTCCTTATTATTGTTATTTCCATCGATGGTGCACTGATTGCCTTTAGAGCTCTCACTTTGTAGAGATACTCCGTCACTGCAACTTTGGATGACCTTGACGATTGCTTTCTTCACATAGTTGATGAGACGAGGATCCTTGGCTTCTCTGTTCTTACCAAATGGAACCACCCCTTGACCTGAAGGGCAAATATATTTTACTAGCTGGTCTCTGAAATTTATCAGTGAAGGAGGATGTGGCTGGTCAGGACCCGAAGGCTTGTTGGTTTGCGATTGATGATTATAAGTTTCCGGTGCTATATTTTCCTGCAAAGTATCCTTATTATCCAAGTCTATTAGGCTCGTCTCCAAGTTGGTGTTGCCTGTTGCCTCTTGTGTGGTAGAGGGGAACTCCAGGGTGTCCACTTCAAGCCACTTTAGTTCTTTTGCGTTTCTATTCTTATCCTGATTCCCTATTCCCCTGGTATTCTTGATACGTTTGGAGCCGGGTGACAAGGAATAATGCCCGTGGGGTTCCTCCTCTGGTCTCTGTTCCCGCAAAAGGCGCTTCCGATACTCCGGGTCATCCGTTTCCATGGGATTTGGGAACTCCAAGGGGGCCGCGGTATCGATGCCCGGACGCATGTGGCGTCTCTTGCCCTCCGCATCGTATTTGTAGTAGGAAAAGCTTGTCTTGGGACGCCTGCACTTGCGCAGCAGATGCCCCTGCGTCCTGACATGGTGTTGCTTGAGTAGGCTCAGGAACTCCGGGGATATACGTCGTCCCGGGACAGGGTAAGAGGTCGCCTTGAGCCTCCGTTTCCGAGCATGCCGTAGGGGATGAAACTTAGAGCAGAACTTACTTTGGCACACACGTGGATTTTTGACTGGTAATGCCCTGGTGCCCAGATACCACTCCGTTGCATAGTCATCCACATCGTAGTGCCTCGCACTGTCCATGGCCGAGCCGAGTGGGTCTATGCTAGGAGGATCGCGCTGCATGCCCAAGCAGTTGAACTCCTTCAGACACCGACGCTCCTTGGTGAGAAAATCGTAGTAGGAAGTGCAGGTTATCTGTGAGTTCAGCTCCCTGGTCTTTAGTGCATTTATTATTTTCATTGTAAAGGGGGCAATTTTGAATATAAAATTAAAAACCAAATATTAAAAAATAAACCGAGAAATATGTGTCAAAATCAAGATTACAAAAATTCCATCGGTTATAGTTATGTACTAAAAACACTGAATTACCATGAAGAGAAAACTAATCTTTGGATTATCATAAGATGACAAAATGCATTGTTTTTTAGATTCTCCAAGGATTTTTTTTCCCTTCAAGGATTCTGAGTGAGGAATGTCGAGTATCCCAGAATTTAGCTGTGTTTAGGACACCGTTCCTCCTTATTCTCCTAATGATTCGAAGCTTTTTGCCCTCTTTTCCTTTTAAGAAATTTCTGTGCCTTTGTCTTCTGCATGAAATCAGAGTCTCGCTTTGAATATCCTTTTAATTGTAAAGGTAACGTATTAGATAAATAATATAGAATGTAGACAGAATGTCTTACCACTAATAAGAAAATATGTCACATTTCTGTGCCGTCCTATCCACTTTCGCGGCTGGTGCTTTTGGCTTTGTCTGGTATTGATGCTGCTGATCCTGGTTACATAGTTCATTTATGAGTTCGAGCTCGTTGAAGTTTTTCGGTGGCCTTCGGAAAAGTCAGTCAGAGTTTTTTCCCCTTTTCCTTCTTAGTAATTTCTGTGGTTTTGTCTTCTCTACAAAATCAGATTCTGGTTTTGAAAATACTTGTAATTGTAAGAGGTACGTATTAGATCATTTTTAAAGACAGTATACTGAATCTCTTACCGCTTTTGAGAAAACAAAATATGTCACGTTTCTGATCTTCCTTCTCCACTGTCTCTGCTGGTGCTTTTGGCTTTGTAGGGTATTCATCATGCTGATTCTGGCTACTGCAGCATAGTTTTTCCATATCTGACAACTTCTGGTTGGACTTTTTGCAAAGGCTTTCGGAAAAGTCAGAGGCCGCAGGCAACTGCTGTTCCTTCGTTGAAATGGGGTACATTGGATAGGGTTTTCGCTTTTTCATAACCTCAGCTATCTTCCGAGGCCGTTTTTTCTGAAGCGATTCGATGTTTTCTCTTATGAAATTCCTTGGTGGCTTCGGGGGCTTAAAGTCCTCGCGGATAACCACGTACTTCATCAGCTCCTGGATGCGTGCCTGCACGACCGCCCTATCCTCCAGCACTAACTCCTCCCGTTCGGCAAATTCCTCGAGGGTTTGGTGCTCAAACATCGTGGTCTCGTCACTCACCAAGTCTTGTAAAATCGAAGCACTCCTGTTGGCTTTCTGTTCTGCCTTTGTGTGGCTGGCGATTGGTTTGATTAGTGACTTTTTCGAGCTTTTATCTGTCTTTTTATAAGGCTGGTAGCCCTCCGGAATGGTGTCAGACATTATGTCATCCTTATCCTTACGCTCCACCTTTTCTGCCTCCTTCTCCCTTACGGCTAGGAAGGACTGGGCAATTTTCGAGGTGCAGATGATGGAACCCCTCGGCCGCACGATCTTCTCAGCTGTTTCTGCTATTTCAGTGGAACTGAGTCTCTCCGCTTTCGGGCTTATCACGCTGGTGATACTCTTTCTATTCAGATAGGGAATCGCACCCTTCGAGCCGCTTCGCTTAATTATTCTCCAATCCGGCAGTGAGTTTCTGATGTAATAGTCAAACTTCTTTAGCTTTGAAAGGTGTCCGAGACGAATTGGATGATGTCTTTTCGATGGCTTTTTAGAGGCCGTTCTGTTCTTGTCCTGTGGAATGGGTAATCTCTTCGTAGAGGAACCCAAGCTATGTTTGTCTTTGTCCTGTGGCATTCGCCGAGAAGAAGGGGAAGCCTTTGGTTTCTTGTTTTGATTGGGGAATTTGATGATTGGAATCACTCCTTGATGGTGGGTTGATTCGTTGTTCAGGCTGCCATTGCGAGATGCGGAAGAGGATTTTCGTGTTCTACCTTCCTCCGGAAATATTTCGTGATGGCTCATTAGAGCCTCACTTAATTCGGGAAAATGCTTTTCTTCGCCCCTCAGCATTTTATGAAACTGTTGGGAAATTTTGGGTCTTATATTACCGCTAGGCGTGTGCATAGATTTCTCAGTTTTGGAAACTCCATAATTCGGCTCGGACTCCTTTTTCGGTCTGGACTTGCGGGGACCTAAAGTGGCTTTTCCTGCTCTCTTCATATCCGGTAATAATTCGTGATGGCTCATTAGAGCCTCACTTAATTCGGGAAAATGCTTTTCTTCGCCCCTTAGCATTTTATGAAACTGTTGGGAAATTTTGGGTCTTATATCACCGCTAGGCGTGTGCCTGGATTTCTTAGTTTTTGAAACTCCATAATTCGGCTCGGACACCTTTTTTGGTCTAGACTTGCGGAATCCTGAAGAGGCTTTTCCTGCTCTCTTTATATCCGGTATTAGGTTGTGATGGCTCATCAGGGCCTCATTAAGTTCGGGAATATTCTCCTTGCCCCTTAGCATATGGGTAAAGTGATCGGAAAATGTTAGCTTTATATCACCGGTAGGGAAATGCCTGGATTTATCAATTGTGTAAGCGCCGTAATTGGGCTCAGATTCGCCCCTCAGTCTAGATATGTGAGACTTGGAAGAGGACTTTAAACCTTCCTCTACCGTGTCCCTTTGTTCTTCTTTCCAATTTCTTTCTGTGAGAATTTTCTCACGACTCTTATGAGCAGACATCAGTTTGGGTACCTCGACGTTCTTTCCTTCGATCAGTTTATCAAAAGGCTTTGGCTTGGTCACAGACTTAGCCTTCACCATCTGCCTAAAGTTCCATGAAAACTTGGCTCCCACATGGGTTTTTTTTGTTTGACTCTTAACAGGTAAATACTGACTCTCCCGTAACGAATAATATTTAGGAACTTTAGCAGGCTTGCCCTCTAGCATTTGATCAAAAGAACCACAAGTAGACTTCTCTGCGTTTCTCTTTTTGTTATGACTCTTCTCATACTTTCCAAATGGGGTAATTAATACTTCACCAGGAGGTACTCTGACCACTTTTTTCCCATATTTGCGATTTCTTCCTTTCTTGATAAAAGTCTTGAAGAGGGTTTTCTCTATCTGCTCGGACGTTGACTTTTCCCTCTTCTTTTTAGGCTTTTCTTTTCCATAGAGATCATTTTTTGATTGCCTAAGCACCTCCTCCTTCTCGAGCCTCCATCGATCGGATCGCTTTTGATTTTGCTCCAGGAGCCGCCGGAACTTGTCCTGTGCCTCTTGTGTTTTTACTACCTTCTGCCACCTCGTCGCTATGTACTTCTCCTTCTCCGCCTTGGACTCCTCCTGAAGTCTTTTCTCGCGCTCTTCTCGCCACTTGGGCTTCTTACTGACAACAAAGGACCTCTGTTCGGGTGAAGAACCATAGATTTCTCGCAGCCTGTCGTCGGAATCCCCAAGTGACGATTTACTTTTTTCAAGTCCTTCATGTTGGCTAAGGTTTAGATATTTCTTGCCAGAGGATCTTATTTTTCTCTTGCTGCTTTTACAGCAAACCTCGTAGGCGTGTTTATCGGCTTCAATTTCTTCAGAAATATATGGATAATCGGGGATCTATAAAAAAACTCGTATAGGTCAAATTTAAATCAGATTTAAAAAAATTCCACCAGATTGTCGAAATTTGATCTAAATTGTTGAATTATTTTTATATATTTTTTCTTAAAAGAACAACAAGTTACTGAAAAATTCCGGTTAAAGTTAAAAAATATAATCATTCAAAAATTTTAAATAATAATATCTTATCAATCAGTTTTTACTATCTTGTAGTAAATTACTTAATAATTGTATTTTTACCTTCGAGAAAGCCCAAGCATCACTGTAATTTGTTTTTTTCATTCTCCTTCTTTTCTCCCTGAACGAGTCTGGCTGTCGGGGACAAAATTTACATCCACTGCGATTCCTTAACACCGACATAATTTATTTATCAAACACAAGCAATTTGTTGCACAGAAATTCAAATAATTATTTATTTTGAATTATAACTCAAGGGTGGGCACACTGGCAGTAAGCGAAAGCTTAACAGAGCAAGGCAGAGCGAATTCGCCGCGCCCGCCAATTCGCCGCGTCTTGGCGTACTTTGTTTACGAGTGTTGCCAGACTAGAAATAGCTAGATTTAATTATTAAGCTAAACGTATTTTAGAAAATTTTTGAAACTATTTAGATTTATTGGAAAGTGTATTACAAAAACCAAAAAAACTTATTTGAACTGGGACAGCATTAACATCTGTTATCCAAACAAAGCAATAAAATTAACGTAATCTAAAAATTCAAATGCAGCGAAATATGTAAATGCAAACATTTTGTTAATTTTTCACATTTTTATCGATCAATTTAAGGTATTCGGGTACATTTTCTATGGGTACTAAAATATAATTAATATTTAAATAATTGTTTTACCGTTACAGCTACTTAAATTTATAATCAGTGAATTTAACATCCATATCAAATGAATATAAATTTTTTGTGTTAACTATTTTAATTAAACCAAAGAATAAAAATGAAAGTTGATTGACATTTTCCTTCTGGCTTCTTAAGTTAACAACTATTTTAAATAGTAACATGGACGAACCACTTATATTTGATTAATAAACATACGTAGTATAAATATATATTTTTCTTTACAAATAAATCCTTGTGGTTACGAATACAATTATTGCTAGTTGCCAATTCCATAAGCTTTTCCATTTTAAAAAAGGCTAACTCTGGCCTGAAATAAGCTAGACCGACAGCACTGCTTACGAGTCCTGCGCGTTGACAGTCGAAATACCGTTGAGAGCGTAGCTGGCGAAAAAAGTAAAAGTGAAAATCAGGCCCTTGAAATTCGTATTCATCAATTATGCATTGATTAGGACGAAAGCAAAACACAGTGACATTTAACAGAAGAGAACAGAACACCAACGGAAAAGTGCATTTCATAAATCAGAGTTGGGAGTTTCCGTTTCCTAACACTCAACATCCGCACGGTGCCGTAATCCATAATTGCGAGAAAAGAAAAGAGACCTGCACACACACACTCGGTATAGACACACACAGCAGTGGGTGAGACGCCCCCGCTTTGCCCTTGGCCCCACAAACCGAAGCCAGCGTTCGATTTTTCACAACAAGCTGCGAAAACGCCAGTGGGAAAAGCTGAATCGAACTCTGAACCGAACTGAAAACGCCAATTGCCAATAGCCAATAGCCAGCAACATGGACATGCTCAACCAGATACTCAGCATCAACAACGGCGGGGCCTACGGGGGCGGGAAGGCGGGCGGCGCCTTCGATCCGGTCACGTTCGCCATGAAGCCCCAGGTTGTCATCCGGGCACTCTGCTGGGTAAGTAGGACTCCGGGGACTCCGGTTGAGTGCTCCGCTCGGGGGAAATGCTGCGATTTCTCGGACCCCCGAAAGCACACACGCGCCACTCACACGACTTGATGATTATCACGCTGTTTGCACGGCACTTAAGTAGTTTACGAAAGTGTCCCCAAATAGGGATTCGTGAGTTTTGGCCTACACTCGAAAAATAATCATGAATTTTGCCATATAAGTACCACAGAAATGAATGTTAAAAGTGGTAGTAAATCCAAAAGGATCCTGAATGCTATAAAAATTTGAAAAGAAAAAATATATAAAGAACTTAAAATTTTAGTGGCAAATTTTAGGGTCATCTTTAATTGTTTTTAAATACTGAACCATATTTGAGGCACAAATGATTAAAACAAAATTAATTTTTATATATTATCATCGTATTTATTAAGCTTATTTTTATTATTATTAGTCAAATTTCGCACTATACGAAAAATAAAATAACTAATATTTCTTCACAATTCATGGAAATTATAAATACTTAAACAATTATAATCCTCTATAATAAATTCTATCAGACTTATAAATCTTTTCTAAAAACTTTTCACTTTTTTTGTGACTTTATTTAACCATGAATACTTTAAGCAATAAAGGTAAAATACCTTTTATAGAAGACCATTAACAAACTTTTTGTAGATTTGATCTCTCACCTAAATATTTACTACCAAAGAGAAAGCACTACAAAAATACCTATAAACTGTACGTGACATTTGTTAACTTAACTAAACTAATCCCTAAATGTCACAACGCATAAACGTATTGACAACGAAGCATAGGAATAGTGCTCTGGGATTTGTTTACCCGAGAGTGCCAGGGGCTTAGGTACGCTCCATTAGAGGGGGTAAACGGGATCAGCTGCAGCGCCGCCATAAAAACTCTCACGCCCATGAAAGCTTTATAATTAAGTGTCGTAAAGGACCCGAGCGGACTTGGAACTTATAGGACTTTATTATACCAGCGATTTGATGTGCGTCAGCCAGCGAAGTGGGAAATATGCGATAACGAGTGGCGGGGAGGTGGTGGTTTGCTTTCCATTTGTGTATACGTAATATTTGCCCACTCTGCTGACCAAGGACACTCGGTCCTTGCGATTGCAATCCTCCAATGCCCCCTCCCTTCGGCATTCCTGGCCAAACAAACTAAACTTGGCCTTCATTCCGCGAATTGGGTCACAAACATAAGTACGTGTCTGCCTCGTTGTCTGTGTACTTGAACTTCTTGTTGCTTGTTGCACCTGCTCAGGAAAATCGATAGCCGAGAGTGGGAGTTGCGAAAAATACATAAACTAAGTATTTACGTTAGTGAGGATGGTACTTTTTTATTGACAACCATAAAAGCAATACAATTAACTTTGATAACCGTATAAATCACAAACAATGAAGGCAGGTCTTAGGAAGTTATCCGTAGGATCAAATTTCAACTAACCAGTGACCTATTTCACTCAAAACACTATGGCTTACAAACAGTTTAAAGTATGTTGTATTTTTTATGGCTCATTAACTCAGCTCAAGAATGTTTAATATGCTAAGTATTGTTGCCCTCACTCACAAGAACTCCTCCCATTTGATAGCTCTTCTCAGTCGTCGTCTTCGGCTGCATATCCTCCGAGGGCTGGACGGAGAAGGATGGCAAGGAATACTGCCTGTTTAGTGGCGACGGAATGGCCTGTAAGTTCGGCAACATGGTCGGCGTCTTCGGGTTCCTGGCCTCCATGGGTTTCATGGGCGGCGAGTTCCTGTTCGAAAGGATGTCGTCGGTGAAGAGTAGAAAGCGTTACGTCATGGCCGATATGGCTTTCTCGGGTAAGCTCCTCCCATACATGGCCTTAACTAGGACATTTACAGCAATCCAACAATTTCAGCCTTCTGGACCTTCATGTACTTCGTGGCCTTCCTGTATTTGTGGTCCCAGTGGAGCTCCTCGGCCCCGCCGCCGCTGGGCATCGGAGCTGGCAGCATGAAGACCGCCATCTGGTTCTGCCTCTTCTCAATAGTCACCTGGGTGCGTAGCAATCGTCACCTGTCAATCGCTGAATGGAAATGTAGTTTCCTATTATCTCTTTGTGCTTAGGCCCTGTGCGCTCTGATGGCCTACAAGCGATTCCTGATTGGCGCCGGCGATGAGTTCACCTCGGCCTTCGAAACGGACCCGGCCAACGTGGTGCACCAGCAGGCCTACGGCTACTCCATGGACAACGACAATGATCAATACAGCGCCTCGCCCTTTGGTCAGCCGCAGCAGGGTAAATAGAGGACTCGCCCTCCTTGCAGAGCTTTACTGAGCTATAAATAATATAAATCACTTATGTATTATCCAGGAGGTATGGAGCAGCAGCAGCAGTCCGGCATGGAGTACCAGCAGCCCACCTACTAAGGATTTTCCCCCACTCGCTCCTCCGTTGTCCACAGAACACTCACTTCGATTTTGTAGTGCAAATGGCAAACGTTTTACACGACTAAACAGCAAACACACCAGTTGGCTTTACCATATACACCGATGTCGAACATATAACAAAGTAACAAAGTAACAGAAACAATAAGGCAGTTGGTTAAAGAGGAGGGCATAGGATACAAATACAAAGTCAAGCAATTGCAGATACAATGCCACGCACTTGCTTTAGCTACCAGAGGATTATAAGGATTTGTCGGGATAGTTTGAATATATAACTCGTAAGCTAGCCCCCTAAGTTGAGTGTGTGCAGTTTTTGTAGTGGAAATTTGTTGCAATATATATACATATATTATACAGATATACAACTAGTTATGTATCCCATGTGCATGCATGCATACAGGCTGCCCAGTGGAGGCGTTGCATACTCGATATATGATATGATATATGCTTTCAACGTTGTTAGTTATTTAGTGTTTACGTGTACGTACTTATTATATGTATGATTTTGGTTCGTGCCAGGCCCTGGTCGCCCCGATCAGCTATAGCTTGCTAAGCAGACGAGATTTTTAGACAAATTTACACACAAACAGCAGCAGCCTCAGCAGCCATTTGGTCAGAAACAGAACGCTATTCCGAGACACTGCTCAAGCCACAACATATCCAATAAACCGAATCTGGACAGGCCCACACCCACGAGTCCTGCGGCCAGGGCCGGAGCTTGGTTAGAAGAGCAACAATAAAGGCCAAACAATATGTAAATTGTAAACAGTAATCATCACAGTACGCAGTAAGGAACCCATCCTGTAGAGGAAGGATCACAGTATTTCGAACTAGATTACCGCAGGAACTACGGATTCGCTTGTTCAAGGCTTGTTGTTGCCCCAACCCCCAACCAGAGATTTGTATAGTAAATAGTAATAATGATGTGGAAATATATACTTGTGTGTACAATACCCATTACGCATTGCAGGGGCTGTCCCATCCGCTGGAGAGGCTGGGTGCGATCGCTCCTTGGAATACACTCAAATATCAATGAATGTAAACATATTGATTACATAAGCGTTCACTTAGTGCAGCAACTTGCGATAACCTACAAATGTATTTGTTAACTTAAATACTATATACATATATATTATATATATTTACGGATTGTGTATGTCATACGAAGCGCCCTGCTGAGAGCCACCAGCGGCCAGGGATCTCAGAGCAAATATACAAATATAAATTAATCATGTAGAATTCGTGTGCGTTACAAAGATAGAAAAAGAAACAAAAATCCAAATTTACTCATTTCAAAAACTTAAGGTCGAGATTACAAAACACCGCCAGTGAAAAGTAGCGAAATTAACATTTGCGAACACTATTGTAACAGAAGAACTCCTCAAACAAGATCCTCAAGCGGAAACCCTCAGATTAATATAAATACATATTTTTAAAAACCAAGCAACAGTCGAGTATTTTCATTGGGTCTAGGTCCCCTTGTTGAATTTATTTACAATTATTTATACTTTATACATTATTTTAGTTCGAAATGCTGGGAACTCTGTCGGTTAATTCTCCACTCAAAGATTCTGATTTCTTCGCTGGCTTGGCGAGATAGGTTCCGGCTTCTTCAGTATTGGCTGGAAACCAAACCTGCTGTGGTCCTACTTCCACCGAAGTTGCCTCCGATTTGTTTTCAGGTAGCTTAGTAGTATTAGCGGTGTTCTTGAACTCTTCAATCCGAGGTACTTCGTGGGTTAATTCTTCTTCTAATTTTGGTTTTTCTGTTGTTTCTTTAACATAAATTCCAGGCTCTTCCATATTGGGTGGAAACCAAACCTGCTGCGATCCTACTTGCACTATCGTTGACTCTCTTTTGTCTTCTGATGGCCTTAAATTGGGTGGAAGGATATTTGGACTTTGACTCTTAAGCTCTTCTGAAGTCAAGTCAGACCACTGGTTTATACTCTCTTCGTGGGACACTTTTCCCGATTTGAATAGCGCATTGTGTTCCTGAATCCTTTGCCAATTGTCACAGAAGATGCTGTGGCGTATCTCAGTCTCTGCATCGTTTTCATATTTCGGACTATAATCGGTCTATTAATCATAGAAATGAATATAAATAAATATTCAAATCATTAAAAACTTACCAGGAACTTCTTCCATGCCGACTGACACTTTATTCCATTCGGATTGACTCCATGTTTCTTCAACTCCTCATTCCGAGGTTCTTTTGGTTCCACCGTTGTTTCCTGAATATAGGTACTAGGCTCTTCCATATTGGGTGGAAACAGAGTTCCCTCAGGATATTCATGCACTTCAGTTGTCTCCGTTTTGTTTCCTGGTGTCTCCATATTAGGTGGATATTTAGATTCTTGCGATTTCTTCCACTCCTCGAATGTCAAGTCAGCCCACTGGTTTATACTCTTCTTGTGGGACACATTTCCCGCTTCGTATTGCAGATTATGCTCCTGAATCCGTTTCCAGTTATCGCAGAAGATGCTGCGACGCTTCTCACTCTCGGCTTCATTTTCATATTTTCGACTAAAATCAGTCTGTAAATTGTAGAAATTAATAATTAAATAATCTTCAGTATTTAAGGTAACATACAAGAAACTTCTCCCAGGCAGCCTGACATTGAATCCTTTTGTTTCCGATTCCAGACTCCTCCTTTACCAATAGATAGGTTCCTGGCGCTTCATTGTTAGGTGGAAAACCTGACACTGGAAATGTTTCCGTTTTGTTTACAGTCTGACTTGGTGTTTCGACTGGTTGTTCTTCATTCACTGAAATTGATTTCAAAGTTGTTTCTGCAACATATGTTCCAGGTTTTTCCATATTAGCTGGAAACGTATACCCAGAGCCTTGTGAGTATCCCTGCTCTTCGGTTGCTTTCGTTTTGATTCCAGGTGTCTCCATGTTAGGAGGAAAGTTAGATACTTGCGTTTTCTTCCACTCTTCGAATGTCAAATCAGACCACTGATTAATACTCTTCTTGTGGGACACTATTCCCGCTTCATATTGCAGATTGTGCTCCTGAATCCTTTTCCAGTTATCGCAGAAGATGCTGCGACGCTTCTCAGTCTCGGCATCGTTTTCATACTTCCTACTGAAATCAGTCTGTAAATCGTAGAAATTAATACAAATAAATATTCAATAAATCAGGGAAACCCACCAGGAACTTTTCCCATGCAGCCTGGCAATTAATAACTTTCTGATCCACTTTAGATGCCTCTGTTTTCATAATATATGTTCCAGGTTCTTCCATATTAGGTGGGAAGGTATCTCGATGTTGACTCTTCAACTCTTCTAAAGTCAAGTCAGACCACTGGTTTATTTTCTTCTGGTAGGACTCCTTCCCAGCTTCGTAAAGGGTATTGTGCTCTTGAATTCTTTGCCAGTTATCGCAGAAGATGCTGCGACGCTGCTCTTTCTCGGCATCGTTTTCGTATTTCCGACTAAAATCAACCTGTAAGTAATGACAATTAATATCAATATCTTTTTGATTGATTAATAAGCATTACCAGGAACTTCTCCCATGCAGCCTGGCAATTAATCCCTTTCTGATCGACTTTCGTCTTCTTAATATAAGTTCCAGGTTCTTCCATATTAGGTGGAAACGGAGATCTTGCAGGGTCTTTATGCACTTCAGTTTCCTCCGTTTTGTTTCCTGGCGTCTCCATATTAGGTGGAAATTTAGATTCTTGCGTTTTCTTCCACTCCTCGAATGTCAAATCAGACCACTGGTTAATACTCTTCTTATGGGACACTATGCCAGCTTCGTATTGCAGATTGTGCTCCTGAATCCGTTTCCAGTTATCGCAGAAGATGCTGCGACGCTTCTCAGTCTCAGCATCGGTTTCATACCTCCTACTGAAGTCAGTCTGTAAATCGTAGAAATTAATACAAATAAATGTTCAATAAATTAGAGAAACCTACCAGGAACTTCTTCCAGGCAGCCTCGCACTTAATCCTTGTTTGATTCACTGCAGAGGCCTCAGTCGTTGGCTTAGCCTTGGGAAACTCAGGTGCAAGGTTGGGACGTTGCTTATTCTTCCACTCTTCAATGGTCAAGTCAGCCCATTGGTTTATTTTCTTCTTGAAGGACACTTTTCCCAGTTCGTATTGAACGTTGTGCTCCTGAATCCCTTTCCAATTGGCGCAGAAGATGCTACGACGTTTCTGGGTTTCCGCTTCGCTTGAGTAGTGGACATTAAAGTCGATCTAAAAACATATTTTAATGGGCTGCAATTCTGGGAAGACGTTATCGGTGAACTCACCATGAACTTTTGCCAAGAGTTCTGGCATTCGGCTACTTCTGGGAATTCTGATGTGAACTCAACGCCTGAAGTAGTTGCTGCTGACTCAGTTCTATTATTTTCGGAGGTTGCTTTTACTTTAGGTAGTCCATTATGCATTTGTGAGTCACGTTCGACCTTGGGCTGGGTTTCGGAGGAGGGAGTTGTGGGGGCTGCCCAGGCCGCGCCCAGGAAGAACACGATCCAGAATGCGCCGGTGGTGAGGTGAGCCAAGCTCATCTTGCAATGTACTGAGCCATAGACTCCGAGTGACTACCCATAAATACTCGGTTCAATCATTGCGAGCAGAGAGCAGAGAAAGATTCAAGCTGTCTGGCGATAACAAAGGCATTATTTTTTATTTTATTTTTTAGATGGACTCTCTCTCTTTTCGTTCTGGAGAGCATATTTCAGGGAGGCATAAGGGAACTTACCTGTTTTGTTTATAAATGAGAGCAAAACGTGATCAGTGCCGGTTGACTGGTTTGTGCGGCAAATTCTATCATGAATTTAGCAATGGGAAATTAAAACTTAAAGACTTGGGTGTTCAATAAACAAACACTTCAACAGTTTAGCGTTTTTCAAGATTTATAATGTAGTTGTTGTTAAATCAAATCAGCTAATTGAAAAAGGAAGTAAAATAAATACTTCCGCTTGGATAGTATTGCTTGCTTGGATAGTAAAATACAGTATTATAAAATACAAATTTACAAATATTACATTTATGCAATGGTCAAGATGATACCTTGAAAGAAGCTTCTGAAAACCTGAGACAAAGTGCTAATGATATATATAAAAGTTAACTATTATATTGAGTTATAACTCCTAAGTGCACCCATTAATTTTACCTAAACTTTCGAAAGAATATCTCCACAAGTTGATTAAAATATAAATAATATTATGTTTAGAAACAAATTGTTTTATATTGATATAATTCAGATATATATATATATGATATTATAAAACAAACTTGTTCTGCGTGCCATCTCTAAGCTTGAGGAATCTATAGAATGCAACTCTTATAATTCTTAAGAAATAGAGCTTACAAAAAGACAGTCCCCAAGTGATACTTAAGCTGATCAATCTGCATCTGCAAAATCCAGTCTCTGCATAAACTATACAGATACATTCTTCCCCCATTGTGCACACTGATATTTTAAAAGGCACTTTTTTTGTTCATTTATTGACCGAGTGACTCATGCCCAGCATATTGGCCGGATGTCGCCACCGCAACGCTACAAACTAGAGTAACATAGTTATAAATTCGTGGTTTTGTAATTGACTATACTATATATCTAGGGCGTAGGCTAACTACGTAGGGATCGGGTGGGCACCTCTACAAGATCGGGTAGCTGCACTCGCTGGCGATGCCGCAGAAGCCGCCGGCGTTGCGGATGAGTCGCATGAAGCCGCCCTCGCCCCAGTTCTGGGAGTACGAGTTCTTGATGATCCAGTAGTCGCGCCCGTTCTCCGATCCGTAGCCCACCACGGTCACCGAGTGGTTCACCTCGTCCTGGTTGCAGGCGTCGTCCTCGTAGATGCCGCCGCCGTACTGCTCGAACGAGATGGTGTCCGCGTTCATAGAGCAGGCCAGTGGGCCCAGGGTGGCGATCACCTCCTTCATCTTCTCCTCGTCACCGGGCGTGATCGTGGCATAGTCGCGGATCTTCACGATGCTCTCCCTGGGCGGCCGTCCGGCGGTCTCGTTCTGACGGCACTGCATCTCCGACTGCGTGTAGGGATACTTGCTGGCCAGCGTCACGCCGTGGTCGCGGATGTACTCGAAGCCGTACTCCTGGAAGCCACCGTCGCAGCCCATGTTGCCGTAGTCGTCGGCACAGTCCACCAGGTTCTGCTGCGACAGCGAAGGCAGCACTCCCGTCCGCCTGAAGATGTGACCCTCGAGGGCTCCGGTCGTGGCGAACGACCAGCAGGCTCCGCAGCCCACGCCCTGATAGCCGGGCGGGGTCACGCCTCCCTTCTCGCGCCAGTCGAACTTCTCCGGCAGATTGGGGGCCGTCGGACTCCGGGGGCCAGTCACAAAATTGATGTGTCCATCGGTGTACTTTCTGTAGAGCAAGAGGAAAGGGTAGAGGTGAGTTCGAATCCGAATGGGGTTAATTGTTGGGTCTTCGCGTGGGTATTGCAAAAAATACTCAAACTCAATTATAGACTGTGACGGGGCATGATGACCTCAAATTGCATCACACTTATAAGTTATAGCATGAACATTCAGCAGGTACTTTATCTCGGACTTTCTTTGTATTAAAAACTTAATATTTTCTTTTTAAATTGAGATTACATCGACCTTTTGAATGTATTTTGTGGTAAAGTTCTATATCTAAAAAGCAAAAATACTTTACTTAAAATGATTAAATATAAGCCAATATGTATTTTATAGCTGAAAATGTATGTCGATTTGTGGCTTTCGAAAAGTATATTCCATGCTACTAATTAAAATTCGATGCATTGATTTATTAAATTTAAAAATTGCATGTCTAACGTTTCCTCTCAATAAGCCCTACTAAGTAAAATTAAATAAAAAGGTTTCTTAATTATTATTATTAAATAAATTTTGAATAATTTCCTAAGTTATCTAAGGATTTTGTAATTCAATATATTTATATCTTGACTGAGTAAGAACATCGACAAATATCACTCAGTAAAATTATTAATGACACGCTGTGATACTTAATCGGACAACTTATATCCCCAAGTCAGAAAAAATTATATTAAAAATCGAATTCCTTATATTTTATAAAAGTAATTTAGTTGTAAAAGTTATTGATTCACTAAACTGAATATTTATGTAAAATCCTTAAATAAATATAAATGAAATATGACAAGTCTGAAGAAAATCTTACATTTAGAATCAAATAATAATATTTAAAGTCAAAAAGGTATACAGGTTATTCAATCTTAGACTATAAGTTAATTACATTATAAAGTAATACTATAGAATACTGTGTAGAAGCATGCTATATACTTTTGATTTCAATTAAAAAGGAAATAAAATTCAATTAGGCAATACGACAAAAAAGCTGATTGGAATAAACAAGACAATAATAATTTTATTATTGCGCTAATAGAAGATAAGACTGCTCAAGTTCGTGATGACACCTATTTTTCCCGAATATTTGGAATAAACCAAACAAGATAATAAAAAATGCTTCTTACCCAGTCAGACGATAAAAAGACGAACCCTTTTGTTTACTTGCGATAAACTTAGTTTTTTCGGAAATGATTTACATAATGTCCGGAATGGAATCTAACTAAATATAGCTTTCGAACTAGTTGAGCATAATCTCCGCCGTAGGCTTACAAGTTATAGATTGTTTAGCGCCCACGAGAAGACAATAAACTGCAAACCCGTTTGGGATTTATGGGTTAGGTGTTAATTATTCCATGCCCAAACTATTGGGCTTCCCTTATGCTAGGTGATATTGCGTCATGGATTGTCACGTGGCCAGGGCATACTTACTCTCCGGACTCGGACACCTTGGAGCCCAGCAAGGTGAGAATCTCCTTCCTGGTCATATCCGCCAGAGGATTGACACTCAGGCTGAAGCTCGCGATGCCAGTGTCGGCGTTCTTGTTGCTCAGCGTAATCAGAGACATCTTGGCGGCGAAGATACTCTCGCGGTAGACGCGCTCCTCGTCGGAGTACACCTTGCCCGTCTGCCGCAGGAAGTCGTCGAAGTTTCGGATGTCGCAGAGCTTGGGGAACGATTGAAGGGTCTGCAATGACACAGCACCCAGCAGGGCCAGGCCCGTCGCCAGCTGCAGCCACATCGATGAGCACATCCGCATCTGCATGAAAGCGAAAAGAGTGGAAAATGTTAGATAATCGCTTGGCCAACACAGTGCCTCCTCCTCCTTTTCCCTTTCCAGCTCTCCAGCCCCATCTGTCAACGTTAATCTCAGGTGAATTTAGCCCATTCATTCACCTCGAAACGAAGCATCTTGCGTTAGGGCTCGTGGAATTTTTAATAGGGAAACATGGAAACCCCCTCAACATAAATATATATTCATGAGCACTATAAAATCAAAAATGCTTCTTATCAGCTATGGCACAAATTTCTCGGAAAAAGCTATAAATCAGCCTTATCAAGTTGAGCAAAGAATCTATAATGAACTTTTGAAAGGTGAACTTGTATGATTCAATTAAATAAATAATATTAAAAAGTTACGTCGTAGATGACTAACCTTATCTCCCAATGAACCTTTAAATTTTAATATATATTTAGAACAGATTTATTTTCATTAATAAATTAAAATTTTTATTATCTAGCATACTCTTCTCATCCATATACTTTTCCATTAATACACCAAACCTTAATGAAAAAGTAACAACAAAAAGAGAAAACCCATAACACTTTATCAATGCTTGATTAGAAAAATAAACATAATTCCTGAAGAAACCCAATTATTTTCTTTCAAACCAACATCTACGGTTTATATATTTCAAAACCTAACAACTTAATGATCAATTTAACGAAAAACTACATGACGGACGATTTAATGGTATTTATTGGCTTCCTCGGTATCCCGCAGATCATCTTCTTCTGTCGGCAATCGGGCAACTTAATTGGTAATTAATCACCCGTTGGCTTTAACCCATGTCTTCACTTCCCCGGAACCCAGCTCCCACACCGCCAGCCTTTCGATCCATCGATCTTAATTTGGCTTTACAGAGCATTCGCTGTTCGCTATTCCCAGTTGCTGTTTGCCAATCCGATCACTGATGACATATGCATCATCATTATCGGTTGAATAATCCCATTTGCATATGCTTAGCATATAGCCATTGGTGTCTCATTAAAAAAGACACAAGCCCTGCATTGGATCCGCTCGAGTTTCGGCATATACATCATTTCGTGGACTTGTGGTGTCTCTCCTTTTATTTCATTTCGGCTTAGATTGCCTGGCCCTGGGCCAAATGAATCTAGATTAGGCAACCGCAGGCCAAAATTTCACTTTCGATGCCGATACATAGGTACCGATGCCGTAAATGGTAAATATTCATCACATGCTGGTTGCCTGGGTGAAAGGCGATTACCCCATTTCCTTTCATATCTGAGAGTAAATCCCAATTTCTAATCGAATGAAGTCTTTAATTGCAATTGCAGTTCACTTGTGTCTTTGATTTGTCGTTACCCCGAAGAAATTAGATACTTTGAGGGGGTTTTTATAGGTTTGTAAAGAGTATATGGATCTCAGGATATATAATATTAATATAGGGTATATAAAAATTACGCAAGAGACTTGAAAATTTAACTTGATGGATTTTATATTATATAGATCAAACATATAATTATAATATAATAATTTGAATAAATGATTCATAACAACATAAAAGCCTTTTTTGATTCTCTTTTATGTTAACAAATAAGATTCTGCTTTTAGCGATCCTTGAAGATAAAATATTACTCTAAGAACCTCTCTTTCAAATTGCACATTTTATAGGTTTAATTTAATGCTTTCCTATAGTATATAATCACATTACTTTAGACTTAATTCCAGTTTATATTTATTTAGGTAACTTTGTTTAGATAAGACTTTATTTCCATCTCAGCTCATTTTATTGTATTTCAAGATTCATGATTACTTCAAAATTGTTCATAAAACTTCACAAAATATAGTTTTCATTAAATAACTATGTAGCAGGTGTTATACAACAGGTATTATATTCTCATTTAACTTGTTTTCTGTGTAATGAAACACCGCACAAACATCACAAAAGAAACACACACGACACCCATATGTTGAAAGCGTGGCTCAATCACCTTTTACGACTTTATGGTAGATGTATCTTCCGCGTTCAGAAATCTGTGCGAAGATGGCGCAGACACGAAGACCGGCGAGGTTATAAGCGGCTCTCGACCCGCACACCTCGGTTTTATAGGGTCCAGGCCAGAGTCCGGGCTCAGACATTTGGCCGAAACCAGATGAAAACCAAAAACGTATTCGTCTTCATGTGGAGGCTGGCTTTCTGGTTTACGGCATTATAATCAGGCCTGTCTTAATTTTATGCATGTTTAGTAATTGTTGGCCAATAGAAATGGTGTCTATAACAACATATCATCTTAAAACGGGGGAAAATATACAAAGTGGAAAGTAATTAATTAATGGGATTGATCAGCATTACATGATCTATACTGCCCTAAACTAGTTAACAATTTATGAAAGCATAACCACAAAAACAAAGAAATGTGCATAACTTATGAGGAACTTAAGCATAAAAATGAATTATTTAAATATCTTGTTTGTGTGAATTATAAAATATATTTGAAATGTTGCTGAAAGCTATTTACATTTGGCTAAACTGTTTATTGTTTTAAATAGCACTTAATGTCCCATAACTCTGTTTCGTTTATTAAATTAAAAACCAAAGCAAATATTTTCACATTAAATGTATTATTTAAATAATGGCTGAAATACCAGAGCTATGCATTAGCATATCAATAACTTCGTCAAAATGTGCCATTTGTTTGCTGTTCAATTAACAGCTTTATTAGGTGAATATCTTAACGAGTTCATTGACAGCCCCTCCGAGGCCCAGTTTTGCAGACTTCCAAGAATCTTCCAATAAGCCTGTTTAAGTTTCCATTCCCATATCGATTGAAATTGCCAAAGAGCTCGTTTAGCACTTCGTTTACATCGATTTGGCCAAGGCAAGACAAGACGTTAAACGAGCCCACTAAGCACCATGTTGCAATTTTTATGGGCGCCATGAAAGCATGAATGTGATTAGTCAGGCCTGGAGAGGAGACAAAAAGCCAAAAGTGGCGATAAGTTGGCATTAGACTCTACGACGCTTTTACGATGCTAGGGAGGTGGGCTGTTTCTGAACTGGGCCAGTGAAGACTTCGAATTAACAGAGATACGAGAACCCAGCGAATCGCAACGATACGAAACGGAGCGCATTTGACAAGTTTATTGGGCAAACAAACGCACCCAGACTTTTTCCCTCTAACGGGGGCTTATCGAGACCACCGGACCCGGACCCATGGTTGCCAGTACTACATACTTCTGTATCTTGTCTGTGGGCCAAGTGCGAATTCAAGGCCCCGTAGAAATCTATTTGCACTTTTCTTGCGAAAGTAACTCGGCATGGTAAACTTCTATTTGCTTTGGCAATCAGAAGGAGAGTTCCCGGTGCCTATAAAAGACCATTTCGTGGTTCTAGCCATCATCAGTCGTGTCGATTTTCGGTTTTAGTCATGTTCAAGTTGCTGCTCTGCTGTCTCCTGCTGGCCGTCGGTGGAGGATGGGCCTTTAATCATGGCCAGGACTTGGTGGATTTCAATGCCTATGTGGTAAGTCAAACTGTACAGCTATTTAAATTTTAAATTAATACTTATGTTTCTCTGGATTCTTTTAGGACAACTTCAACAAGTCGTATGTGTCCACTTCGGCTCGGAGCTTTGCCAACTACTATTACATCTACAACCGGAACCAGGTGGCCCAGCACAATGCCCAGGCGGATCGGAATAGGAGCAGCTACCGCGAGGCGGTGAATCAGTTTTCCGACATCAGACTCATCCAGTTTGCGGCCCTTCTGCCCAAGGCTGTGTCGCTAACAACCTCGCAGGCCAGTCCTCCCCCCACCACGCAAGTGGCATCCGCCTCCTATGACATCATTTCCGACTTTGGACTGACCGTAACAGTGGAGGATCAGGGACAGAACTGCAGCAGCAGCTGGGCTTATGCCACGGCCAAGGCCGTCGAGATCCTGAATGCCGTCCAGTCGGCCAATGCTGCTCCTGCCTCGCTCTCCGCCCAGCAGCTCATCGATTGTGCGGGCATGGGCACCGGTTGCACCACCCAGGAGCCGCAGGCAGCCCTGGACTATCTCACCCAGCTGACGGAGTCCTATCTGTACCCCGAGGCGGACTATAGGAACGACAATATCTCCAAGACACCTGGCATGTGTCAGCCTTCGTCCTCGGTGGCCGTGGGCGTGAGATTGGCCAACTACTCCTCGGTGCCGGATGGCGACGATGATGCCGTGATGCTTTATGTGTCCAATGGATTCCCGGTGATCGTGGAATACAATCCGGCCACCTTTGGGTTCATGCAGTACTCCAGCGGTGTGTATGTGCAGGACACGAGTGCCCTGACCAACCCGAGGAGCTCGCAGTTCCTGGTCGTTGTGGGTTATGACCACGACGCGGACACCAATTTGGACTACTGGCGGTGCCTGAACTCCTTCGGAACGAGGTGGGGCGAGGATGGCTACATCAGGATTGTGCGAAGGCCCAACCAGCCCATTGCCAAAAATGCCATTTTCCCCAGTATCCTGGCCTGAAAAAAACGACGTTTTTTTATGGTAATTTCAGCGAAGTGAACTTTGAATAGATTTATAAATACAATTAAACCTTATTCCCAGAAATAATTGTATGTATTTTTGGGGAGGTGTCCTCATGGGTGTATCCCCGACTTTCTACTTATATTTGAAGTTTCTCCGAGTTAGGTTTGTTTGTTTTGTGAAAGCTTATAGCTTTGATGTCTCCATTTATTGAATTTATTCTTTGTATTTAGTTTATTTATTGATTTTTCATCTACAAGCGGAGCTTTACAGACTTAAATGCTAAAAATTAACAAGTTCACATTATTTTCTTTCATGTTTTTCGCATCTTTATTTTGCTCATGGATTTTATTCTATTATCTCTGCAGTGTTTGGTTTTCTGTTATAGGTTTCTTGCATAATATGTTTCCCATACTTGTTGCTGTTCTTTTCTTGTTGCTGTGACTCGAAAGTATAAGAAACAAATGGAAATGATATTGATATAGATTATCATAATATGGTTATAGAGTATTCGACTCAGCCAGCGCAGGCGAAAGCGTTCTGGTGTGTGTTCTTTCAGTGAATTTAATTTGTTGCTTACTTAACCGAGAAACTCTTTGTAAGTTCCAGTAACTTGTTTGAAAACGTCTGTATTATCTTTTATTATATTTCAATTGCATTAAATAGTTTGAAATATATGTTGTATTTTCGCCCTTTGTTAGTGTTATCTTTATTTTAGAATGTCTTCCCGTCGTTAGTGAAGCAAAGCTCAATGATATGACTCACGCTGAATGGTGTTTGGTTTCTTTTTAAGTGTTTTTGGAATACGTGTTTTATCGTTGCGTGAAGGTTGTGGTTTTATTTTTTGTTTTTAGGGTGTGCTCGAATTAGTTGTGAGAAATTTATAAAAATATTTTCCGATGAAAGAAAGAGAAGAAATCAGAGAAAAGAAATTTATTGTAGTTTGTTAGTTGCGAAATCCTAGGTAGTTAATGGATTATTGATTTGAAATTGGTTTTTCTCTCGTTTTATAATTTGTTGTTGCTGCTTTGGTTTTCTCAATTACGATACAACGGCTAGTGTTTGTTATTCTCGTTATAAATTAAAATTAGTTAGGTTTATCTACATATGCTCTCGCTTCCGTTTCGGCCTTGTCTTATTATCCTTCCGTATAATTCTTAATAATATTTAACTAAATAATTATAATGTGTATAATTTATGCAATTCTTCTTCATGTATATATATAATTTTTGTTTCCTACACAAAATTATGTGTTTGCAACTGCTTTTCTGTTATATGTTGGCTAGTGTCTTCGGTTTATAAGATAATCTTGCCATGCTTTGTGTTGACTGTACCTCGGTTCGGTGTGTGTGTTTTGTTGGGGACACAAATCAAACTGTTTATGCATTTTCCGTCTAAAGTATTAGGAAGATTTATTTGTATCAGCCATGCCTTCGATCCCACCTCCCCAAGACTTTCGCGGAGTAAATGGACCGTACTTTCGGAGAACACTTTCGGAAATGGGATCGAGGTCATGGATCATATTTACTTGGTTTTCGTTTTGTCTGTATGAAGCTTAAAATGGACAAAATGTGATTTATTCCCTTTCGTGGATTCTCCTGCTCTTTCCCCTCTTTTTGTTTTGTAAATAGTTTTCTTCCATTTATTTAATTCATATATATATTTCAATATGTTTCTCTTATTTTCCTCTCTATATAAATCAATTTTCTGGTTTCACGTGAGTTCTGAATCCTAATTATTGCAAATTTTATGCACTATAGATGATCATCTTTAGAATTTTTTCTCATAGGTTGTGTGAAGGGTTTACCTTCTAGGGCTACCCTACCTTCTTATTGGTTTCAATCAAAGGTCAACTCAAATCATAATTAGATAGAATCGAAATTTAAATCAAGATACAGATACATTGCTTATATCCTGCGAGAAAAATTACCTCCTCTATTCCGCTCTCATGCGAAGTTTTCAAATCTTCAACGGAATAGAGTTTAGGTAACTTTAAAATTTGTTTTTCAATCTAGTCCCAAGGAAATAAGCCTAAATTACATAACTTCTTTAGGGCTTTACGACCGAAATATTTAATTTTTTCAGGCGGAGACATATACTGGCAGTTTGTTTGTATTCTGAAAAAGTTTTTCGAACCAAGCTTTAAAATTTGTTGATTTATTACTGCCCCCAAAGTGGTGTCTTTATTATGTGTGATGATTCTCATATTATTCTCAATTTGTTTACGCTTACGAACACATTAAATTAAATATTAAATTAAATTATGCAACTAAATGAGCATCAACTTCAGATCTGAATCGAAAAACCATTGTAAATAATCTCGAAAACGATAAGTACGGTAAATAAACTCAGTGAAATGCTAGGACAAGCTCAATTTACGAGCTCTGGAATCGTATTGTGTGCCTCGAGTTCAACAGGATCGCCAATCCGGCGGCAAGGACAACGGGCAGCATCATCCACTGGGCCAGCGGCGAGTTGGCTCCGTTGCACAGATCCTTGGTGCAGGAGCAGTAGATGGCGGCCACGTCGTGGGTACCGGAGCGCTTCACGCACTCGGCATCGGTGCGCTCATCCGGTATGTATCCGCAGCCACGTACGATGCGGGTCTTTCCGTAAACTAGTCATAAACATCGGATTAATCTGTGAACTTTGGTATTTAACTTATATTACTCACTTTTCTGCACGGTTTTGCGGCACAGGGTGGGCTTGTACTTGTCCTTGAGGTGCTCCAGGGGCTCCTGTTTGCTGCAGTTCACCTCGCCAATGGAGTACGGCTCGAAGGGGTCGCCGCAGCGAGGATCGAACTCACTGTTGCAGTCATAGCACATAAGGGCAGTGGTTACTATAAGTTGAGGGGAAAATTTGTTATTAGAATAAGATTTAGGTTTAAAAAAAAATTAAAATTAACTTAAAAAATTAAATTGAATAAACAAAGTTCTAAAATAATAAATACAAATTAAAAGGATCAGAGTCATTAGAACTAGTAAGATGTTAGTTTAAAATAAGTTGAGTTTTGAGAAAGAAACTTCACTCTTTTTACAGTTTCCATATTCGTTTGTCTTTAAACCGTATTTATCTATATTTTATATTTTAAAAAAAAGCTGTCTTATTGGATTAGTGACAAATCCTATGATCTGGCAATTTTTTAGTGTCAAAGCTCAAATGGCGATTTATCTTAAAACTTTAACTCGCAAGCTGCTTATACATACTGGATGATTTATGAGTGAATGTTGCCATTTTCGATTATGTTAATTTAAGGGTGTGTTTTTAGCGAATATATTATAAGTTTGTATTGGATAAGGTGTCCTACTAAAGAGTATTCATAAAAATATACTTAATATACAATATGCAAAAGAAATTGCATATTTTTACTAAATAAAAGCAACCTTTTATTTATCTTGTGTATTTAAATTGGTTATGGTTTTATTTAACATCAAAAAATAAAATGTTAATTGATAATAAGGTGACTTAAGAGGTAATGGGTCGTAAAAATAGAAAGCTAACGGTATATATGATGTATTTGAGATTTGTATTACCATTTTTGATAGAAATAGTGATATATTAAAGATGAAATAATGAAATCAATAATAATAAATTGAACAATCGATACAAAACAAAATGGTGAGCTTTTAAATTCAATGATGATGGATATCCTTATTGTTTTCTGATACTATTTAGGGAAAAGGAGTCTCCGAAGTAGATACAAATATATAATATAAAAAATAAATAAATATATATAAACAGACATGAGTGTTTCGGTGCACTTTCTCCGATCTACGTAATTCAACACATATACAACTAAATGTCAGGGCTGTGCGTGGGTGTGCGGCACGTGTGTGCATATGTGGTTGTGTCTTATTTTACATTGCATAAACTTTGGGGCTTAGCTTACCTTGTATGCAGCAGAGCATGCCTAACAACAACAGCGTCTTCTCCATGAATGGCGACATTTTGTGTGTATTTGGGCTTATTGAAATTAATTATTTATTTGACTTTTTTATGGATATATCCACACCACGCTTCGTCTCTTCTCTTCTGCTCGTCGGCGGCTGCGGCGGCGGCTGGAGCAACAATTTGTTTGCTGTTTGTTCGAGTTTCACTTTCGTTTGACAATTTTCGTGGCTCTGGCGATTCGCTACATTAGCATGTTAGCCTGAAAGCGACAGAAGGAAGACGGCGAAAAAGGTTCAGAGAGTTTTGCCAGCAAAAAACAACCCGTAAACGATTTGGTATTTGCGAAATATTCACATAACCCGACGCACTGGCTGGCCGACTGCAATGGAAAGTGAAAAGCGCCTTGGCAAAAATAAACCCAAAACTAAAAGGGAACGGAGAATGACAGCGGAGAAGAAGAGGAAGAAACGCAAAGTGGGACGCGAATAGGAAAGTGCAGGAAACAAAAACAACACAAGTGCAGTTCGTTGGGAGGAGGAGTGGGAGTGGGAGGGGGAGGGAACGGCGAATGCGCATTGCAACTGCCGCTAGAGGTCGCTCTCTTTCTCTCTCTGCCAAGGGAGCCGAAAGAGAGAGAGCTCCATGATGACGCGCGCCATCTAGCGACCCAATTAGTTTGGCTTGTGGAATGCAAGAGGCAGCCGAGACTCGTGTGGAACCCATTCGAATGCAGAGCCTCTGCCTCGCTGTTATTGCTTTTTCCTCAAGTTTTGTACACAATTTTTTTGTAGGATTCCTCGACTTGCGTTCGACTGGCCATTTAATTGGATTGCAATGATTGCTCAAACGTCCCTCACATCTCCGCCCCCCTCTTGTGTGTGCCGTGCAGGCGATTGATTTTCCCAGCGAGCGCGCGGGTGTTGTGGGTGGAACGTAATTGCTAACGGTACTCGGTAGCTAGGTAACAAATTACCAATGTCCCCGTTAGAAAACCACCTGCCCCATCCTATCCTCTAGCTGCTCTGCCTGAGCTTTTAATAGTTTTGTCATCGTTTTGCGATTTGCGGCCAAGTGATTTGATAGGCCGCCGATTTTCGTGTCGTGCAGAAGTGGCTCTGCCGGTCTTTGCTCGGGATTTTCGGATTTCCCAGGGAATCTGATTACACTGCATTAAGCTGGACACCGAAAACCAAATTAGAATTAGATCTAAGCTTTAATTAGTTCCAGAGACATTGTTAGTCTATGCGTAATACATAAGCTTATAAACCGATTTGGCTTTAAAATCCATTAAATAAATGCCTAAAAGTAGGCAATGTTCTTTTATGGGTTGCATATTCGTATATGTAGGATGTATTATGGAATAGGTTTCCTATATATTTTTTTATATATAGGAAAAATTGCTTGCTACATTTAGATATTAGAAAAAAATATGTAACTAATACTTTCTGTAAAATACATGAAAAATAGCGATGTCTTAACAATAACCATTTAATTATACATTTTCCTACTGTCTTGTTCGTATTGTGCGTGTGGAAGCAGAGGTCAGGCAAAAAAGTGTGCTGACCCGCGATGTTAGCCCGTTCGGACAACTGCCGTAGGGATTTAATGGATTTACCATAAAGTTAAGTTGTATATGCTTTACTATACCAAGTTATACCATCTTTGGAAATACACTCCTGCCCACAATTATACGACACCCTCAAAATTTTTGTTTCGACCCTCGTAGGAAAGTGGCAAAGAGTAATACAATAAAATAAAGTATACAGGATGAAAGCTTAATGAATTCTGCTTAAAAAATGATTTTCTTATCACTGATTGGATCTTGCGTTTTCAAGTAGCGGTCAAAGAAGCAAAAAAGTCTGAATTTTGCCATGCTTGAAACTGTATCAAAGCTATACGACATATTTGATTTTTTGCAGTTGGAGAGAAAAGTTTGGCTTCCAATATTTTTTTTTATATTTCTGTTAATAATTTATTGAATTTGGTATAAAATGCCGCGTGAACGATTGTTATCCGACGAGGAAAAGGGAAGGACTAAAGCTTACAGTAATGCTACCTTTAATGTGAGTGAAATGTCTCGGAAAATTGGTCGAACACGTTGTGTTATCACCAAATTTTTGAATAATTCGAATGAATATGGCGTAAAGCATTGTTTAGGAAGAAAACCCAAGTTGTCTGACCGCTATAAACGTCGTATAATAGCCAGAGCTAGCAGTTCATTTGCTACGTGCTCCACACTTGCCGCTAGTTGCAGTAACCCTGTGTCACGAATGACTGTTTGGCGGACGCTGCAATCAACGGAATGCATTGTCAGAGGAGTCTTTAAGAAGGCTTCCTTCTTAAAGCCGCGCCACAAAGCAGCCCGACTTCAATTTACAGAAAAAAACTTCCAGAGAAACTGGGCATCGGTATGCAATTTTTACTTTTTTTTTTAAATATTCCGTTTTTTAAATATTGATCGTTTAGATCATTTTTTCTAATGAAAAAGTTTAATCTGGACGGCCCACATGGGTTTCGGTACTACAGGAGGGATTTACGTAAGGATTCACTTATGTTTTCCAAACGCAAAATCGGAGGCGGATCCTCAATGGTTTGGGGAGCCTTTCATGCGCATGGAACGCTTGACCTTTGCTTCACAAGCTCAAGTATGAACAGTGGAGATTACAAAAAGTATTGGGGGATCGTCTTCTGCCATTTTTGGAAGAAAATACGGAAAGAGATCTTATTTTTATGCAAGATTGTGCATCAATTCACAAAAGTAGAGAGACCCAGTGCTTCTTAAATGATCACCATATAGATGTTTTGGATTGGCCAGCGTGCTCCCCTGACCTAAATCAAATAAAAAACATTTGGGGTATTTTAACCAGGCGAGTTTACGCCAATAACAACAAATTTCAGAGTGTTGAAGGCCTCAAAAATGAAATTTTGACTTAATGGTCCCTTTTAGACCAAAATATACTTAAAAATTTAATTAACTCAATGCCTAAGAGACTTTTTGAAGTAGCAAAGGCTTAAGGTGGTTCAGTAAATTATTAAATATTTTTTACATACTGTTAAAAAAATATAATATTATCTAAACCTACCAAATCAACATGTGTCGTATAGCTTTGATACAGTTTCAAGCATGGCAAAATTCAGACTTTTTTGCTTCTTTGACCGCTACTTGAAAACGCAAGATCCAATCAGTGATAAGAAAATCATTTTTTAAGCAGAATTCATTAAGCTTTCATCCTGTATACTTTATTTTATTGTATTACTCTTTGCCACTTTCCTACGAGGGTCGAAACAAAAATTTTGAGGGTGTCGTATAATTGTGGGCAGGAGTGTATTTGGAACCTATATACACATAAACTGTTATTCATATAATTTTAAGGGATTATTCATAATATACTTAGTTTATATTTTTAATAAAGAAACATAACAACTACTAAGCCAAACTCGTTAAAAAAAAGTTATTCAAATGCTTCAATATAGTTAGATACTGTTTTTACTATAAAAATGCTCAATTGCAATTAAACAAAATATATTTCCATAGGTTCCTTCATATAATTTTATTGATCCCTAGGAAATCAATTTAAAACGTACCCTTTTATATTTCTATTATTGCGGAAAACATATAAATAACAACCCCATTCATGACTCCACTTAAGAATTTAAATACGTAATTTCCCGGCCACTCAAGTAATTGCATTGTCAGCCCATTTCCGGGACCGCCCGGCGTTCCCTTGGCCATTTACGGCTTACCACAAGTAACCGGACCCCGCTGATCCCCGTAATAGAGCACGTAATCGGCTGGAGTGCAATGCACTGGAGGCCCAGCAAATGCTCGATTCTAGAGCACTGACTGCAGTTGGACGCAGTCCATGGAAGACAGATCAGAGTAAGAAATATTACGCATACGCCCCGTTCTACCCAGCAAATTTGGGTTTCTGGCACACACACAGTCGGTGTGCCTGTGTGTGTCCATGCTCCGACATACGTAAGATGGCTGGAACTGGCGAATGAAAAGCCAATCAATATGGTAGTCAAGGGGCCGTTGTCATGTCGGCCACTCACTCAATCACAACGTTGCTGTTTTTGTTGGCCAACAACTGACGGGCGGAACGGAAGAGTTCAAATTGACAGGTTATACATGTATATGTATATTTAGGAGGGGAAATGGAAAATCGGAATGGTAACTTGATTGAGTGGCACTATTTTATGTGATTCCCCATAAATAACTGATGTGCAGTAGTTGCATGTTGCCAGGCATGCAACACTCTGTCTCATTTCTGCAGTAACTCCCACTCGGGAAATTCAATAACTGACCTAGTTCAGTGCCTCCCACTTTCCTTTGGTCTTTTCCCTTTTTTTTTTTTTGTTGTCAACTGTCGCCGTCTTTTGGCATTTCCTGCGGGAAACGCTGTGAGTTCCCTTCCTGCCAGGGGCCTTTCTTCAGGCGCTTTTCCTTTGTTATTATGTAATAGTCAGACAATTGGCAGAAACACGAAACTGGCAGGCATATCGATTTAGCCATTAAAAAAAAGGAAAAAGAAAGAACGAACGGGCGAGGGAACGGACAAAAAATGAGTAGAACAAGTGGCATGAAAAAGTCGCTCAGGTGGCAGAGCAGGTAACTTATCACGGGGGCTGGGTCTGCACTTTTGTTGTGTAATGCAGCACAGCAGAAGAGCTCGAGGATTAAAGGATTCCCGTTTGGCTCTTTTGCGGGCTTAGCCATTTGTTTGTTAAGCTTTAAATGTTGAAGGTTAGGTTCTTAACTGGTTATATATCTCTATTATTTGTTAGTTTTAAATTGTTTTCGGTGTTGCTACTCCTTTAAAGTCCTTTCACTGGCCAAGTTGTTTGGTAATCACTTATGCACTCTGCTTCTCCATTGTTTTGAAGCCACTTTTCACTTTTACTTTTGCTATTATATAATACCAGACTCTCACCCCACGTCGGTAACTTCTTTTCTTGGTTTTCAGTTCTCCAAATAATAGTCTGCCTTTCGAAACGATTTTCTTTTATTTATTTACGTAAGAGTGGAGCTGCTGGACTGCGGAATTCGCCTGGCTCTCGAACTATTCCAAGCTGATGACACCAAACTGTGGAAGTGAAAAGACCCCGAAACAGTTGAAAGCGAAAAGAAAAGCGGATGCAAAGGGCTCACCGAAAAGGGGTGGGGTGGGAGGGGGAGGGCTATACAGGGTTCTCACGGGGGTGGTCGCGGCAGCGGTGGGTGCGATTTCAGTGCAAATTCTCTCGCAAGGACGAAGCACAAAGTCAAAGCGACTGAGAGAAACGGGGAGAAAAGGTCGGAGAAATGTAGAGAATGAGAAGCAGAGAGAGGGAGAGACAGAGGGGGTGGCTAGGCAGGGGCTGAGAGAGAGAGAGAGAGCGCCCTTCCGAGAAACCCAAGCGAAAAAAGTTGAATCGATAACGAATCGCGCCACAAAAGCGGGATTATCTAACACGGCTTAATTACCCGACGTGCCCTGAATCGCGATTTTGATCCACTTCTCTCCCGAATTTATTTGGCGGCTACCTTTTTGTTTATTCTTCACACAACCGATTTCGGAGACAGTGCTCGGTATTATGGCAAAGGATTCCTTCTTGGTGGACTCTGAAGCGGTCACGCGGCGCGATGCAACCCCAAACACGGTAAAATTCTTTCTGCTCCGCGAATCCGAGTCCGAGTCCGCAGCAGTGTTGCCAGCTGTACGGGTCGTGAAATAGCTAAAAATAGAATTTGACATCAGCTAAAACCAGCCAACAAATTTGTGATGACAGTCTTTCTATTCTCATTAGTAACTAAGTCGAAACGGACCAGATCGGACGACTATAGATGTCATATGAACAAAAGAACATTGTATAGAGAAAAAATGTGAACTGCCGTATTTCAACTTATTTTTAACTACTCTGAGATATGGAACTATTTTCTAAATCAAGATTTTCAGTTGGAATTTTATTAACAAATCTCGCAGGAATACCGCTCAAAACTCGATATTTTAAATCCCGTCCACATACCCCCAAGAACCGAAATTCCAACAGATAATTCAAGTTCCGTATAAATCCCACCGAAACTCCGATTTTCAAGATAACGGGTCTGTAAATGCCTTTTTCCCAAATCTCAAATCCGAATTAGCATATCCCAAGTCCACTTTTCCAATTCAAATTTCCAACGTAAATCCCAAAATTCACAAAGACTGCTAAGATTCGGATAAATTTACCCACATTTTGTATAAAATCTGCCCAGATTCAGCCAAAATACTTTTCAAACGTTGCTCAAATAAGCTTCAATGAGACTTTGGAGGGATTTGAGCATTAAATAGCTACGAATAGTGAACAGCAGCAAGAGCTAAATTGGCAACTGTGGTCCGCAGCTGTCCGAAGGCGGCCGGCGAGATCTCGCTCTGCAACCAACCAAGAAAAAATCAGAGAGCGAGACTGCGCACTAGTGACTTAAGTTAGTCCAGACATTTTTGAAAACTATATTCTTCAGACGGACGTATGTAGAAAACTGGTCGCTGAGAATAATGCTTTAAGCGTACATTTCTTGGAAATGTTTAGACTTTTATTCCGGAAATTCTGTAAATTCTAAAGTGCATTCTGACTTACTTTAAATACCTTGATTAGCCTTAGGACCAAAAGCATAGTTTTTGGAAACTATATTTTCGAAACTTGTAATAATGATTTCTCTTGAATATAATATAACTCCTCATAAAAGAATATGCCACTTTTAATTAGTATGAGAATAAATCACGTTTTTTTTTTCTTCTTAAATCAAATTTGATTCAATAATAAAATAATCTAAAAAATTTATACGTTTTTTTGTATAGAATGTTATTGAAAACTTTGTTTCAGAAAAATAATCACCATAAAACATAATAATTAAGAAAAAGAATCTAGAAAAAAAAATTTAATTTAAGTAGAGGCACCACTTTTTCGTTAATATTTTTTGTTCCTCAAATTTATACCTTTTTTAAAGATATTTTATTTAATAATTTGAGGACGAATTGCACTTGTTATGCTGGTCTTTTTTACGTGAAACTATTGCCCTTAAATTTCTTCAAATAAATCTCACTCGAGTGCGCATATAACTCCAAACTCATTGTCACATCACTAAAATAAAGAGACGCTTGCCGACCAACTCTTATATATTTATGGGCAACACCACACCATATTAAGGATATCGGCATTTTTGTAATGATCCCAGCTTGAGAATTTTACAATTTGCGAGCTCCATTTAAAAAAAAAGGCCCCTGGTGCCTTCATCGCGGCTCCGACCAGCTATATAAAAATAAGATTTGCGTAAAATTAAAACCGAAATAATAAAATAATATATAATGGCTACATCTCTGTTGAAAATCAGCGAAATTAAAATTTTTATATTCATATATGATAAGTCTGACTTAGATTAAAATAAAACATATATTTTAGAATACAAAATGGCCATGTCTCGAAAAAATGCGTCCTTCACTGCGTTGCAAACTTTGACTAAAATTATAATACCCTGCAAGGGTATATAGAGGTGGAATATTTTTAAAGTTATTTTGTAAAACATGTTCTTAAAAGTTTATTTTCTGTTATAATCCTTGCTTTTATCTAATCGTTGGTCAAACGTAGATTCGTCAGGAAATGTTCTATAAATGTAATCAAATGGAATTATAAACAATACCTATTTATTAACCAATATAAATAAAAACTATTCAAAGAACAGCATCAGCTCTTTATGGCCGTCATTATTTGGGACCAGAACGCCTGAACCTCGGGGTCCTGCATCAGGGCCCGTTTTTTAACGCTCAGTACCATGTTGAGTATATCGGCGTTTTTGTAGCGTTCCCTGCTTGCGGATTTCACATCCGGTGCCTCCGACTCCTGCTCGTCCAAGGGCTCAACCTCCGCCTCCGCCGCTGGACTGCCAAGTTGTCCAGCTGAAAAAAAAACATGTACATATGTATATTGAAGTCGTCCTATTATAATCAACTAAATCCTCTTACCTTTCTTGAACTTAGCAGTCTCCGTCTTGGTCTTTTCCGACCGTTTTTGATAGGGTTTTCGTTGTTTTGGAACCTCCTTTCCCTTGCTGCGCTTCGAACTTGTGGCTATGCTTGGGTCACCAGGCAATAGCTCCGGACTTTCAATGGGGACCTCGGCATCCTGTTGCAGGCGGCGCTTGACATGCAGATTCAGCCGCTCCTTGATGTTTTGCTGCTCCACTTTTACCTGTAGATGCGAGGATTCCATGTTTACTTACGAAAACAATAACAATTACCAGTGTGACCAGACCTCGAAGGTTGAATAAAGCCAGAAAAAACGAATTTTTAATTAAACCTTTTAAACTAAAACTTTTATTGAATAAATCAAGTAAATATATGAAATTTAAATGAAAAATAATGATATATACAACATATTCCTTATTTTTCATTTATGGCTGTTAAAAAACAAAAAAAAATTCAATATAATTGTATATAATTTATTATTTCACGGCATTGTCTAACACTACTTTTTTGGGATTTTCTGCTGCGCACTGCCCAACCAGGTCGCCATATTGGTTTCTGCACAAGAGTTAGCAGCACCAAACGTGAAATTTCAACTTGGCTGCATCGCAGCGTGAAAAATTGAGAAATAACACCGTAAGAGTGCCACCAACCGCCTGAAAATATTGAAAAAGTGTAAATCAATGAACAATCCAGCGATAAATCATTAAATTAGCGTTAAGCTAGCGCGCAAAGTACGTGAAATCAGCGTTTGCAAAATTCGTACCCATCGCGACGCCATTGGAGAGAGTGCTTGTGTGTGTAAGCGTGCTGGTGTGCGCCCAGAGGCCCCACTGGTATTGGTGAGAGCGCGCGCACAGCGGGCAGCGGGTGCGTGTGAGCGAGAGAGAGCGAGTGATTGTGTGCAAGCGAGAGCGAGCGAGTGTGTTTTTCTCAGCCCACATGAAAAACAACAGTAACAACGCCAGCAAAGGACCAAGAACAACAACAACAGCAGCTTCAACAGCAGCTACTAGAAAGGGAGCGTTTTAAATCGAGTTATGAGTGTCGCTGCAATGACTATGGACGATCAAAGACCCTTGATGAACAGTTACGATAAAATGCCCCCGACCAAATACGAGCAAAATCTGAATATCCTAAATAGCAGCCAAAGCAACGTAGGCGGTGGCGGCGGTGGCGTTGTTGGTGGCGTGGCCAGCTCCGGTCCCGCCTCCCCCACGCCCTCCGGTCCAGAGGAGTCTTCGCAGCAGCAGCAGCACCATCATCACCACCATCATCCGCATCATCATCACCATCAGAGCCAGGATCAGCAGCAGCAGCAACAACAACAACAGCAGCAGCAACAACAACAACAACAGCAGCAGCAACATGCAGCTGTTGCAGAGGCTGTTGCAGCCGCCGAACAACGCCAACGCTTGCTCGAAGGTATTATGCATATTTTGGTACACAAAAACAGCTTTCAGTGATCACAGAGATTATCTGATCTGTATACTCCCCCTATATACTACATACATGCAATAACCAGATACCAAACCAAACGAAAGTGTGTCTCTCGAAACTCTTGTGTATAAATTGTATAATATATAAAAACTATTCCCTTAGTAGCTTTCGTTTATTCACTGTCAAAATCAAAACAAAACAAACACCTTGGGATTCTGCTGTGCAATTGAAAATTGTTTATGAAAAACACTCGGTAAAGAACTCCACACGTGTGTGAATCTGAATCTGAATCGAAGCGAACACTCTTTTAACGAACATTCTTTAAGCGGCGTTTTTTAGTTGTACTTTAAGTTCTTTTTTTTCTAACCCTGTATTAATATTAATGAAAGTGTGAACGTGCTGCAAATGGACAACTAGAGAAAATAATCAAATTGTTGAAATTGAGTTATGATATAAATATAATATTCCAATATCAAAGAAAGAACTTGAAAAATATAAATAAAGTTAAAGATATCAAGAAGTGTGTGCAGTGTTGTGCAAAATGAACAATCTAAAATCAAATTAAATTATATAAAAAATATTGCTATTCATCAGCAAATAATCAGTTAATAATAATAGTTAATAATAATAACCAATAAGGAATTATTCCAAACAAATCTTGCCAAGTCAAGGTTTTAATAACAAGCTCAAATATCTGATAAAATAATATATATAAAAACGGTTTAATTTACAAAAAAAAAAGGTTTCCAATATCGTCGTCTTCTCGCCTTTCCGTCGTCGCCCTCGTTGTCTTCTGCGCTGTGTACAGTTTTCGTTTTGCGACCACTTTTCGTTTTGCCTACGTGCCAGAAGAAGAAGAGGAAGAGGAAACAGAGTGGAGAATTAGAGAAGCGGAGAGCCAGCGTGTCTCTGCCCCACCGCTTGTCCCCCACACAACTTTTTCTCTTTGCCCCTCTTTTCTCTCTCTGTCTCTCCTTCTCTCTCTTGCTTTTGCGTCGACGTCAACAAAAATCCAGAAAAATAATCATAAATAACCAAAAGAAAGTTTATAAGTGCCAGTGTGTATAACCGAAGAGAGAAAATAAATCGCAATTATTTTTCAGTTCTAAATACAAGTGAAAGAGTGAAAGAACTTTGCAGTGTGTTCCCAAGCAAAAATACAAATATTTATAAATACATATAAAACGGCGCCAAAAGCTGACAAATGTGTGTGTGCGATTGTGAGTGTGATATGATAAGCCAAGCACAATAAAGTGCGATTATTTAACAGTCCTCAAAAGTTAGGTAAAAGCCCTTTTAATTGATTAATGGACGTTTAATGTGCCTCCAATTTATCAATTAACATGCAATGAGGAGCACACACACCCGCACTCACGCACATTTGTTTGCTTGGGCCACATAAAACGCCATTGTATACATAAATAATTATTTACTTGTTCAAATCAAAATACGTGTTTGCACAACGAAACGAAAGAAAAAGCCAAAGGCAAAGCCATAAAAAAGCCATCAAAAATGCAACAAATACAAAGTCAATAAACTTTTTGTATGACAAAAGAGTGTTCGAAAATGCTAAAAATGCCAAAAAGCTAAAGCAAAATGTATATATAATAGCGAGCAGGGGAAAAGAAGAGCTTTTCCAAAGTTCTCCCAGCACCAGCTTTTTCAAGTCGAGTCGAGTCGAGTTCCCAGCAGCAGTGTGTGCGTCGAGTTTTTTGCAAGTGTTTTTCAAAAATAAATTTTCAGTTTTTGCCACAAAAATCACCAGTTTGTCGTTGTCTCGTTGTCTATCCCCACAGTGCAAGCAAAAAGCCAAGCAAAAGCAAAAGCAAAAAGCGTAGCAAAAATGCCGGGAAAATTCAATTTAAATCAGCATTTAATCGAAATCGAAATGGAATTATCAAACGCAATGCTATTCAGTTCAATGTCAATGCCAATGCAAATGCAACTGCTGCAAATGCAAGAAATGAAAATGAAAACGCATCCCCCCCAAAGCATCCCCAGCCTTCGAGAGTCCGGGATAGCAGGTGCAGGTGGTGCTGGTGCAGGTGCGGGTGTTGTGGTTCAAGAAGAAGTGCCAGAGTTGTCGAAGCCAATGAAGAAATCGTGTCCAAGTTCAAGTAGTGGTTGTTGTAATGTCGTTGCCAATGCCGCCCCCCGTGACCAACGAAGCATCGAATCAGAATCAAAATCAGAATCGGCCAGAGATTGACGACGGGAGGAAGCAGCAGCAGCGTTTGCCACCGACCATGTCACGAACTTACACGAATGATTGCAAAGCATTGGTATGATTCGTATTAAGTTCCACCTTAAAAACACACACTATTTGCCCATTTAACGAACTTGTAATATAAATAAATAATAAATGTCGTGGAAAAAGAAAAACAAACGAAAAGCGAGTGGAAGATCGATCGCTCAGTTGAGAAAACCAGACTAAACTAACTCTTCCCTTCCGCTTCGCTTCACAGATGAGATCGAGAATCTCAAGCTGGATCATGTCCGCATGGGCCAGCAATGCGCCGATGCTCTGCGCCGCGAGAAGATCCTTATGCGGCGGCTGGCCAACAAAGAGCAGGAATTCCAGGACTATGTGGTGCGTTACTTTCTTTTTGTACTCGATTTCTCAAATTTTAATGATTTTCCATCTGCTTGTAGAGCCAAATTGCCGAGTACAAGGCCCAGCAGGCGCCCACTGCTTTGGCCTTGCGCACCGCCCTTCTCGACCCAGCGGTGAATCTCCTGTTCGAACGGCTCAAAAAGGAACTGAAGGCCACCAAGGCCAAGCTGGAGGAGACCCAGAATGAGCTGTCCGCCTGGAAGTTTACACCGGACTCCAACACCGGCAAGCGGCTAATGGCCAAGTGTCGGCTGCTCTACCAGGAAAACGAGGAGCTGGGCAAGATGACCTCCAATGGCAGGCTAGCCAAGCTGGAAACGGAGTTGGCCATGCAGAAGAGTTTCAGCGAGGAGGTGAAGAAGTCTCAGTCGGGTAGGTTGCACGCATTAGCTTAAATTTTAAAAGGATTCCATTTAAATACATCTTTTCCCTTTTCAGAGCTCGACGACTTCCTGCAGGAACTGGATGAGGATGTGGAGGGTATGCAGAGCACCATTCTGTTCCTGCAGCAAGAACTGAAGACCACACGCGATCGCATCCAAGCGCTCGAGAAGGAGAACGCTCAGCTGAAGCAGGCACCAAACACCAAGGACGAGGCTGTTGCAATGCCGGCAACCAATGGAAGCAGCAACAAGACGATACCCACCACCCTGGAGACAATCGATGAGAACGCCTGCATGGCGAGCAAACCTTCGAATCCAGACATTTACAACGGCTCCAGCAGCAACAACGAACAGAGCGTGGGCGCTGCACTCGCAGCGGATGAGGGAAGCAATGGCAACGGAAATGCAGCACGATTGGCACGCAAACGGAACTATGAGGAGGAGCCTGTGCCAGCCCCTTTGGTGCCAGCCGCCGTGACCTATAGTGTTGATGAACCGACGCCCATAAGGGAAGTGAGCGCTCCCAGAACTCTGCCGCCCAAGAAGTCTAAGCTGCGTGGCCTAGCCACGCGTCGTAACTCCCAGCTGGAGGAAGAGCATCAGTCAGTTACGGCGGCAGTTACATCGGCGGTAGCTGTCCCCTTGATCCTGGAAAATTCAGTGACAACGGGAATGGCCAGCGAGGAGGCAGCCCCTGCGGGCACAACAGGCGGGGAATCGGGAACGGTTGTGGGAGTAGCAGGAGTACCTGCTGATGCTACCGATGCAGCAGCGCCAGCAGCACCGGCTCGCATCCTGACGCGACGTCGATCGGTCCGGATGCAACAGAATGGCAGCGGAGCCGTAGACTACTCAACCTAAGCGGAGGCCAACTATTTTCTAAAAACAAAGGCCACTTTCGCACTCTTTATGATTTTTTCATATCGATCGTTGATTCCTGACGTTTACTTTTGTGAATTGAGATTTTTAAGAACAGAGAGAGACTTCATTTAATATTCTAATCTATCTTAATCAATCTTTTTATTTTTTTACATCTTGCGTCTTGTAAAATACGTTAACTATTTTGTTTGAATGCAGCATAGGCATACACGATATGCGAATTATATAGATGTCACTGCTATACATATGATATATGATTATGTAGAACCATACTTACATATGAACGAGCTAAAGGATGAGGCATAAACACGGATTACCCATTTATGTTTCTACGAACTGGCAACTACTGAAAGGAAAACGCAAAAACAGAAAACCGAAAACTTGGACAAAAAAGAAAACAAAACTCGTCATTTAGCTAATTTAGATTTTAATTATAAGTGTAAGGCATTTTGTAATACGATGAAAGTTGTGTAAAATACTATAACCTTGTGTTAAAATAAATTGTTAAGCATAAAGATTATGTCAAAAAGGAAATTATAATGGCTTTTCATTTTCCCGAGGGCTGGTGACGTCTTAAATATTGTATGGACCCCATGCCAGTCTAGCTTCATCTATTACGCTTTGCCTGCAATGTACACGCAGTGTACGAGCTTCCTCCCAAAAAGGATAAATACATTTCATTGGATTTTCGAAATTATTTTGTGTTTATTATCAGTTTCTTCTTTTAGCACATTAGACAAATGGTTTTACTTGTATTTGATTGAATTTGAAATATGTTTATGTAATGTAGTACAATTGTGGCTGCCAGCGAGTGTGTATTTTGTAATTTGTATTTGTATTTCGCTTAGTTTTCGTCTCGTTCTGTTACATTTCGTTCGTGAGGAGAGTTGCAGTTTAAATTTGAGTATTGAGATCGGTGTAGAGGCATGCAGGCTTGGTATAAGTTTGATATTCGCTTTCGTTTTTACCCTATATATCATCGTCAATCTGAATATACAAAATGAATAAGGAATGGAAACAACCTGCGAGAGGATTAACAGAGATCTGTGGTTAGTCGCATCTAAAAACGCGTAATGAGTTTAGTATTAAATAGTTAATAACAAATTCTAGGCAGTTCGAATGGCACAAGTTGATTACACTACCATGGGCGACAAAGGGGGCTAAAGCTTAGCAAGTTCTGCTCGGAGATCCTCTCTATCCCTCGGCCGAGAGTTTGCCTTTTAAGATGTCATTCGAGTTTGTCTTGGTATAAATTTCAACTAGTCAATGTTTAATTGTAGTATTAATAATAATTTAGTCACTAGATGCTGTTTACTTGCTGGTTTTTGTTACTCAATCGTCTCCGTTCTCGGCTCAGTTCTGTGGCTCGTATCAAGTAGTGTTTTTGGTAATAAAAAGTTGACTTATCATTTTTGTTTGTTTTTCGTTACTTTGTCTTTTGGTTTTAGTTTCTTCTCAAATATGTAGGTACTTGTGGGTAATGCTAGGTATCGTCATCATCAGTATATAAAAAACAATGCGTTTAGATTTGGTTTCGGTTTCTGTCTTAGTGGTTTCCCATCCTTTAACGAATTTGTCTATAAAAGTATGTAGTTTCTCCAAGGCTGAACTTGTTTCGGTTAGTTTCGGTTCGGTTTTCGCCGGGCTAAGCTAAGCAAATATACAAAAGCTACTTAAATTAGTTAGCATGTATGGTTGGTTGGTACTGGGCGTAGTACTCGTAGGTATATATATCGTATATAATGTGTGTGTGTCGTGTATATATAAATAAATGGTTCCATTATTCAATCGTCGCCTTTACCCCGCCGATAGGTTTCCTTGATCCGTTCTTTAAACATAAACTCGTAGCTAAGTGTTACTTACAAATGTGGCCATCTTAGATTAGGATTAACATGCACACCTTACAGCTCACACCTGCACATTTACTCGCACACACACACTCCTATCACACACACATAACCATGGGCAGTAGTCGGCATTTATGGTGGTACAGTGTGTGCCATAGCTTTAGTCACCTCGCTGGGCCCTGGGCTTATTTCAGCTTATCAGATCTGGTTGCGAGTCGTTTAAGGCCGTTGTTGGAATTTTTGTTTCAGTTTCATGTACACATTAAATACACATACAATATATATATTCTGTCCTGTCTATTGGAAGGTCTGCCACAAGCCCAGCCCGCCCACGGCACACACTGCCCGTGTTCACTGTCTTGTTCCGCTCTCAACAGCAAACGCAGAGGTCGAAACGGATACTTGTATTTAGCTACTTAAGGTCTAATTTGGAAAAGTTTCTCTAGGTGACCGAAAAATATTGAACTGCGCTCAAGCGTTAGAGTAAAAAATGTCCATCTCCCCTCGGATGGCTCCTCCGTATATAATACAAAAACATATATATATTGCCTAGGTCTAAGCTAATCCCATCGTGGGCCGCCGTTACAGCCAGCGACTCAGTATGTGGCAGAGGAGCAGGAGCCCCAGATTCGCGTACACGGAGCAGGCCTTGCCGCACAGCTTGATGCTGCTCTCCTGGAAATTGAACAGGAAGTTGAAAGGATTAGAATATGTGGTGGATTCTGCTCAATTTGAGTGGGGATTTAATAGCAAGGGCTAGCTGGAATTGTCAATAAATATTAATATAGAAATGACTTTGGTACTGTCATAAAGTCACATTCCCTGACCTACTTCAGGACATATAATTAAATATCTAACTTATACTCCTTGCTAGCCCACTCCTTGCCAGGAAGTTACCAAAGGACTTACGTTCGCATGCCGACTTATGCAGCTCTGGGGCCGCACGCGATTGAACTCCCGGGCCTGCTTGAAGCAGGCCAGCGACTCGTTGATCGGCAGGTGGTAGTCGATGTGCTGCGGATTCACCGTCAGGACGAGCGTGGCGTCCCGCGGACACAGCTGGTCAATGACCAGCAAAATGAGGTTGCTCAGCGGAATGGGCAGGACGACAAATGGCCGCTCACATGCATGGGCTGTCATATTGTAGACAACGTTGTCCTTCTCGTTAAAAAGCGTGTACAGCTCACGCTGCATGTCGCAGGGCTTGAGCCGCGTCCGGTGGAGCGTTAGGTACCGCAGCCAGTGGTCATCATCGTTCTTCTTCCCATGCCCCCCATTGCCATTGCCACGGGCATGGCGCTCCGGCTCTGGCGGCGGCGGCGGCGGTGGCTCTGTGTCATTGGAGTCGCCGTACATGTCCGCATAGTGGCTGGACACACCGGGCGCCCACTGCAACAGTTGTACAATATACCACAGCGCCGTATGCAGCAGCCATTTGCCCACGCGGAGTAGATGGAACAGTGGCTAGAAAGAGGGTTTATAAGTAAGAGTTCTACAGGTATATCAGGTGCAGGTGATCCTCCTTGGCTATAGAGGTTCGATAAAGAAGGTAATTCAATCAAGGTCATCCTACCGAAAGCAACATGCTAGAGGCATTGTTATCGTTCTTGGACTCGAAGCAAACCGCCTGGTAATCGTACACCACCACCCGCTGGTACACATTCTCCTCCAGCAGCCGCTTCATGATTGCTCCATTCACCTCGCCGAAGAATCTGCCCGTCTCGTGGACGCGCGTGGAGATGACCACATAGCCGTTGTTGTCCAGTATATAGCAGTCTTTGTCATCCACGGCACAGGCCTGTGAAGGATTCAGATTGGGAATAATGAATGGATATAGATGGAATGGTATAGTTTGCATATTGCAATTGAGATATCAGGACGGAGGTATCTACATATAGTTAATGTCCTTGGCATACTCACATTGCCGGTAATGTTGTGGAAGAGTTTGTAGAGCGCCGAGTGCTGAAACTGGAAGCCAACAACTGCAGCAGGTGCCGACTTGCCCCCTTCGCTGTGGAAGACGGCATGACTGGCCGTGACCAGGATCTCCGAATTGCTCTCTGAAGAAGGAGTATTGATAAGGTTAAGACAAGTTAATATAATTTCAAGTTGGATTGTTCAATAAGGTCTTCAAAGTCTAGAAGCTTTGCTTTTTATTCCTTAGACCCCAACTAATTATTGGTTTTGCCTGTCTATCTGTAAGACCCCTTGGCTTCTTCTTATTGATATTAATTATCTAAAATCTGATTCCAACTCACCACCCGCGTCGAAGGGCACCGAGTAGACGAAGCTTTCGTCCCGCACAAAATGCTGGTCGACGGCGCGTTTGTACCAAATCTCGTCAATGGCCCGCGTGTTGTTTTTGCTGAAGGTCTCGCTGCAAGATATATATACATATATGTATTAAACCAATCCCCCCAATGTCTGAGCAGATTTTCAGGACTCACCCAGCTCCGGATTCTTCGGCATTGTTTGAGTGAAACTCATGCCAGCGGGTGAGGCCGCTGTGGGTAGCCAGGAAGGCGACAGTGACTCCGAATCGCTGCTTGAACTCGTGCCTGTGCACAGAACAGATAGAAATGTCAGCACACCACGGACAATATGATATATTAATTAAAAAAAAAAGGAAATACAACTTAGACTAGTTTGAGTATCGAAGTTTACTGTTGTTTTTACCTTGGCAGCAAACCCATTAGAACGGCTATTGGGCTTGATGCGCTCGTGCTAGATTCGTGAATGGTTTTGGTATTTCATAATGGAGAGGCATTATGTTTTGTGGTATCAGAGTTCAATAGATATTCAAGAGTTCATAGATATATATTCAAAGTAGTTGGAGAGTTGTGGGTGCAAAAATTCAATATGAGAAAGACATTAAACGACACCGACGAGGAGGACGACACAAAGAATCGGTATAAAATGCAAATAAAAGTGAGAAAAGAAGGGCGTACACAGAAATAAAAAAGTGGTTAATATGTGCTGCCATGGCGTTGACTGTACTGGAGGTGTCTGCCAAGGCTGTAGATCCCCTCTCAACTAGCCAAAGGCACTTACGTGATCTTGTCCTCCATGAAGCTGGTGGTGTTGGCGTACCAGTCGGTGGCATGGGCATCAAAGACCAGGGCCTGCATCAGCTGCCGATCGCCTGAAAGCCAAAGAAGATCATCAAAATGGGCCTAGAACATGGCTAAGTAGTGGTCGCAGTGGCATTAATTGCTTTTATTGATTTTTATTTTAATTTTTGGCTTGATGTGAGGGACATCTTAGTCCTTCGTGACATGCAACAACGATTTAAGTGTGCAAATTCCTCAGCTAACTACGGAGTAAGTCAACAAACTACGTGATAATCATACTTGTGTTTGGAATTTAAGGTTATAATGATAGTTTAGAACTGGCCCAATCCATTTGGTATTATTTCCCAGAGCTGTAATCTCAAATGGTGGCAAAAATCATCATAAATACTATTCCAATTCTTCTACTTCCTAGAGGGAATGGGACTTCACAACGCACTGGCTTCGAAAAACATTTAATATACGATATAATATAATATTTCAGAGAAATTCAAACCCTTCCCAGGTAAATTTCCATTCGAAATTATTTCGTTTGAGTTAGGATCACATTACATAATATCCCCTGTGCAGGTGCTTAGGTCGAGGAGAACTGAAAGTGCTACTGAGAGTGCGTTTTGGATATTATGGGTGGGTGCACACAACTATGACTGTGACTGTGATGACTTTTGACTTTCGTTACTCACAATAGTAGCTTTCTTTTTCATTGATTGATGGATAGCGGCCAGTTGATGAGTTGTTAGCTGTGAATTTGCATGAACATTGAAATCGCAATCGTAATTTTCGCATTTCTAGCCGTACAAAAACGGAAGAGCATCGAACACAAAACGCATAACAGAGTCTGGGAAAGCGGCTGCTTATCGAAGCGATATCGATTCGAGTATCGGAAATTTGGTTTGGATCTGACCCTAGTCTCGGTCCTAGATACTTACAGAACATGGCGGCTGCGTGCTCTGGGGGCATGGCACTACGGCTGCCCGGCCATCGCCAGCCAGGCTCAGACATGCGCTCGAGAAAGTACAGGAGTTCGATCTCTGGCGTCTTGAATGTCCTGTTGCTGTGCTTGCAGAATAGCCTGGAAAATGGAATAAATCTCTTGTAAAATCGTAAGGACTTATGTGATAGATAGATAACTCACCAATCTGGGTGGATTTTCCATTTTTTGCCAGCAAAAAAGCTGCGCAAGTTTGTGCCCTCGACATTCATGCGATGGATCTCCTGATCGGTGCGAATGTCCAGGCGACTGACACCATACTGCTCCGGATAGGAAATGACCAGAGTGAAAGGTGTCTTCTTGATGGCCGTCCAGTAATATTGACGCTTTATGCGAGTTACCCGTTTCTGTAAAGGATTAATGGGCGAATGAATTGAATTAATAAAATCCTTTCCAATATACTTATTAAGGAATTCATTGGTTTTACGATCTTTAGATAATTAAAATAAAGCTAGGGCTTCTGAAATCCCTAAAAGGTTGTAAAAATTTAGGTTACTTCCTACCCAAATATGTAGGTAGAAGATTCATTAGGCTGCTTAGCCTAAGTCCCAAGTCCTAATGTATCTGGTACCTCAATAAAATTTCATTTTAGACAAATGTTAAGGTGTTCTAAGAGCCCTAATACCCTTTCTTTTTGTTTAGATATTTTGTAATATTTATTAAAAATATTACTTACCATTTCATCGAAATGATTCTTGACCAACATCCATTTGCTGCCTGTTGATTGATTGATTATAGAATCTCTTATCTGTTAAAATAAATAACTCAAATAAGTTCCTTGTTTAGTTAAAATGAAAGTGAAAAGATCCTACAGTCATCAGCACTGGATTAAAGTCTCTGGGGCCTTTATCGTCATCCAACAGCTCGACTTCAATCATGTCAACGCTATTGTACGAAGGCTTCAATATGTAGCCTTGGAACTGCAATTAATCAAATAAGTTATTAAGCAATTTCTAGGAACTGAGCATATATTGTCTGATATCTTACAATTGGACGAAAGTCTGGATGGAATAGTATATAACCGTTGTTGGTTACTATAAACGCATAGCCATTCACGCCAAGCTGTGGAATATTTTGAAATGAACTATAAGCTTAAAGTTTATACCAAGTAAACCTACCATGAACGGCGACAGCAGCTTTTTAATCTCATTGATGGGCACATCCGTGCCGGCCACGCCCAGGATGTTGGCAATTCTTGTCTGTGCGTGCGAAGATACATTTTTGAGATATATTTAGAGGGTCAAGTGGGGTCAAGTGAGTGGAAACGAAACATATACACAAGTCGGACTTTAAATGTTTACAAGTACAGAGAATTTGTAGTTAATGGTAATTGGTTTGCATGTTAATCAAATACTGAAAAATGAATTTGAAATTTGAATTCGATAAATGGCATTGCTAGTACAAAACGCCTTAGGGCATCTCAAAGGAAAATACAAAGATGGAAATCAAAAGGAAACAATGTCGAATGCAAATATGAGAAGCATCGTTACTACGCAAGAACTTACGAGTACAGTCAAGAAAGTCGATTTCAAAGATTTATTTTTAGTTGTTTTTGTTTTTGGCCTTTTGTTTTCTTGTATTGATGTTTACAAAGAATTTAGTTAAAGCGTTTTTTCTGTATTTTAGCGGCTAATTACATGGCTAGCAGAGTAGTACTAAGAGCGTATGAGTACGGAGGCAGTGTGTGTGTGAAAATAAAGTAAATAACTTGAGTGTTTAGATCGGAAGTAAATCAGCAATAGAGACAGATAATGTACAACTTTCTTGTTTAAAAAAAAAAACTGTAAAAATCAAAGATTTCAAACGGAAAATGTGTGAAAGAAGCTGTTTTACACGTGTAGAGGGGCCTTTCTCCGCGAAGAAAGTACAGTTGTGCTTGTCTGTTTGCGTTGTTGGTGTCTCGGTGTGAGAGTGTACAGTGTACAGTTTTTATACCCTTCACATAAGCATATTTTGGGTTACATTTCGAGGGGAATCCACAGAAGTCCACAGAATCCCCGTTTGTGGGAGAGAAGGAGTTACAGAGAGGAGCAACAGACGGAACTCATCGATCACAGATCGTTGAGTTTGGAGTTTTGGAGTATTGCAGTATTGCAGTTTTTCAGTTTTGGAGTGTCATCGAAGCTTTACACACACAGAGTTACAGAGAGAGAGTGAGAGAGAAAGTGCCGGAGAGAGTCTTAAACTAGGATTGCAGAGTTAAATCATTCGGGGTTAGTACCAAGCACTTGACCGGACAGGCTAGGAAATCATAAGGCATTGCATTGTGGCCATGGATTCGGGGTGGTGGCTCGGATTAGGCATTACACAAATCGAAAATTAAGATGAAAACGAAAAAGATTTTGAAAAATTGTCGGTGCTGGAAGGAAATCATCCGAAATCAAAAGCAAGAAACAAATTTTGATCAAGTCACACATGCGGCTCAGAGCGATAAACAAAAGTGAAAAGATTTGGGGGAATTTTTAGTTTGGCTTTTGCATTTTGCATTAGAATTAGAATTTGCAGTTGTTTTTTTTTTTTTTTGAGGGGGTTTTGATTTAGATACAATTTACTCACAACTTGAAGGTTTATTTTCGCAGCCGGATTTATATCGGTCGTTAGATTAATGAGCTGTGAATTCGTATTTGTAGTATTTAATAAATCAATTTCTAGGAACGAAAGCAAACTTAAGTAGGGTTATTCTAGGGGCGGGTGGAGCTGGAGGCGTGGTGTCGGTGGGCGGGAAGCGCGGCGGGGTGCGTTCAAGGGTCCTGATCCTATTCAATCTGATCTGATCTGCTCCTGTCCAGCAGAAGGGTATAAAAACTCCGTCGGAGTCGGCATGAGATGTGTCTTGGGTTATATATTTTTATATTCATATAGAAATTGATCTGTTGTGGTGGTTCTTGTGTGCTCTATAGGTCCTCAGCAGCAGCAGCCTAGGGTTTCTCCGATTTAGATCAATGTGGCACTTTACTTACTAAACATCAATGGGCGTCTGACATTGGTTCGTTAGGGGAAGGGGGGGTCGGGCGGGGGCTACCAATTAGCGCTATTTTCGATATATATAAAGTATATAGTCTAGTCGATCGCGGCTCAACCCAATCTTCTTAGTGAAAACAACAAATGTAAATTCTACTACTTCAAAATGCTAGATAAAATGTTCTATTTATATACGTTAGGTAATCAACTAGGCATAGCTATAATTCGATAATTTGTTATAATAGTTATTATAATGGTACGAGTACGGTTACGGTAACGGTTACGGTTATATTTATATATAGAGAAAATCAATATAGCTAGTTATCGTTAAATACTGGACCAATCGAGTTGATTTCGTTATTGTTACATGAGAATACGTTGGATTTGGATTTGGATTTGGTTTCAGATTTGGATTTGGCATCGAACCCAGTACGTGGTCAACTATAATGTCAAAAGGTTGCTAAGAATGCCATGGTCCTAGACCACGTTAGCTAGTTGTATATACGAGTTATAGTAGTTATAGTATATATCGGTTAAATATGGATTAGGTATGCATGTATGTAGCGCAAAGTATAACAAATCGTTTACTTTATTTTTGATATATATACGGATAATATATATACGAGTATAGAGAGCTCAATACGATATGCAATTAATTGGCGTATATAAACTTCATCAAGAGCAGTAAATACGGTATACGCAAAGAATTTCGTTCGAAATTTATTAAGTTGGTTCGATTGTATTTGTTAGAATTTGGCATTATAGTTTGTACCTCACGTGTTTGCAATTCCCAGAGTGCTTCATTTATTAAAACTTCTTCGGTGATATTCTGTGGTATATAGTTGTGTATGGTTTGGTAGTAGTAGTAGGTAGTAAGTATCGTGTTATATATAACGCATAAATTATTAATACAGTAGTAGTAGTAGTATAAAGTGAGTTGTTACATAGACAGATTCAGATTGGTTTGCTGTATTTCGATTTCTTGCTTCGATCGTTAATGAGTTTGGGGCGGCTGCTGATTCTGATTTCAGTTTTCATTCTTTCATTTCCGCTAAGAATTTTGCAGTGCTAACTCGCTTGATAGAGTTCGATTCAATAAATAGATGTGGATACTCGGGCAAGGTACCCGGTGCCAGGGAACACCACGCAAGGCACTGCCATTGATTCTCACTTACCGCGTTCTCGCGTCGGTCGTAGATGGGCATCGAGACGGTGGTCATGAACTGGTAGACATTCGAGTCCACAGGCTGGTTCCAGGTCTGAAGGGAATGGTATTGAAATATGTATAATATTAGTAAGCATTTTAAGACACAGAATAGGACTTGAGGGCACTTCAATATCATATTAGATTGCACAGCTTTCTAGATGCTCATGCAGTACCAAAGCCAACAGAAAATGAGATCTTTTAAATATCACAGATAGCAAAGCTATCTTAAAAGTTCATACAGAACTAAGACAATATTAATGTGTAAGATGCGTAACGTTTATACATTTTAATCGCACTTCTCTCTCTGATCTCCTTCTGACTTTTAATCAACATTTTCCTAGAGTCTGAATCCATTCTTTATAGCCAAATCTTATGGCGTTACACATCTTATTCATTTATTTTCTCCCTGTCAGTACTCACCTCCTTCATTCGCCTGTACTTCCGTCGGTGCATCTCGCTGGGCTCCAGCATTCGGTCGTGCACCTGCCAGTATTCCAGGACATCGGCCTTCTGGTACTCGCACTGATTGATGTCCCACAGATAGTCGGAGAGCTTGGTGTCCTACGCACAGAAATCAGAGAAAGAGAGGGGAAGGGAGAGGATGGAGTGTTTTTTGGGAGAGTTCTGCGCTAACCAGGAGAGACACATAATGCACTCTGGGTCAATTACCCACCTCGATGTCCGCATAGACCTGGGACCATATCACCGGATGATCGTGCCTACCCAGGACCAGGGGACGGGCCATAACTGGAATGTAATTTAAGACCATCTCGCGCACCTCGGCGGTGTCGCTGAGGTGGACATAGTAGCCCTGATTCTCGCACGCCATCCACCGTATATCATCCCAATTGGCCACCTCTTTGCCAATCAGGTAGGTGAACACACGGACCGGCTTGTACGGCGGGTCGCGCCAATTGTGCAACTCGAAGACCTCCCGATTGTTCTCCGGCGCCCCGTCGCCAATGATCATGATCGCCTGATTGCACTGCGCCCCGCGGGACATCGACTTGGTATCTTCCAATATCTCGAATGCCTTTGTCAATGCAGCGGTATAATTGGCAATCGATTTGGGCTTAAACGATTCAATCCCTTCTTTCAGTTCACGTATGTTGCCCAGATTCGCCTGGATGAGTTTCGAAAGTGTGTTTGGAGTGGGGTAGTGTGTTGTCGTATTTTGTTATCGTTTTTGGTTGCATCAATTGGGTGTGGGTTTGCGATATATCGGTTTTGGATATCGGATTGCGATTTCGATTTCGATTTCGATTTTGGTCGTGTTTGTTGCGGGGATAGACAGAAACCAAATTGTCAATTATAAATCAAAGGAAAATTAGGCAAAAGTAAAATCGATATATACTTGAATGAGTGTCTCCTCGAAACATCCGACCACTGGGCTCACTTCCTTATCAAAGGTGAAGATGTTCACAAAGTCATTTGTACCTAATGTATCGAGTATCGTATTGACAACATGCTTTGCGATATCTAGCCTCTGTCCCAACATTGAACCGGATCCATCCATCAGGATAACGATATCCTTCGGACTCGTCGCCGCCTCCATGTACCAGGAGCGTAGGCGGCAATCGTATAGATCGACCGGTACGTCCTTATTCCACTTCGATGCAGGGAATTGACGCATAAAACCAGTCGAACTGCCAAAGAATTGCCACGACAATGTCGGATCGTTTTTGTAATTGTCGCGGAATATCTGATCCAAATTCTCCGACCACTGAATTGCTTTAATCACATCCGGTGCTGTGTGTGGTTGTGGTGTGTGTTTTGTTGTGTTTGGTTCGATGGTCGAGGTTCGAGGTTCGAGGCAATGAAACGGAAAGAATTTTGCAAAGAAACACAGATTAGTTGGCCTCCTTTCGTGCGGACTTAATCCTAGTCGTAATCTATCTCCTCCTCCGCGTACGTTACGGGGGACAGGTGACAGGTGACAGGTGGCAGGTGGTGTGTTGTAGTAGCAGTACTGGGTTCGTGTGCTCGTGGCTCAAGTTGGGTGTTATACGGTTTTTGGCAAGCATTCCGCGTGTTTTTCGGCACTGCAGCCGGAGCATTCGCATTCGCATTCCCATTGGCGTTGAACCCGGGCGCGCTGCCAACGTACGCATTGCACCGCCAGCGGCCCCGGCGGATCTATACAATGTTCGGATCGGATCGGATGGGACCCGGTCTCGCAGGGCATTAGGTACGGAGTGGTTTGGGCCGGGCGGCGCAGTGCGTTGCTTGACACGTGCCCGCGTCCCTCGCACGCATTGACGCAAGCGGTTTGGAAATCGAAAAAAGATCAAGAGAGGGTTCCCTGAAACTTATTTTGATTTGATTTGGCAACATAAATAGATGGATTGACTTAAAAACGTTCCTAGTTTCCTAAGGATTTTATAAAGTGGATTACTATAATAAAGATTCTGAAGATCTAACAATGAGTTCTAGAACGTTTGTTGCTTCAGAAACACCATTTATCATAGTTCATAATCATTCTTTTATCTAACAAAATACATTTTAATAGAGTTACTTGTCTTTTAAATTCAAATTATTTAACCTATTCATAATGTAAATTTCATTACAATGGTTTTACTTATGCAAATTTGTTTCTAGATATATTTCTGAATGAGTTATAGTATTTTAATTTAAATTAATTTTAACTATTCATAAGTTAAATTTGATCACGAGATTTTACCTTTGGAAATGAATTTTTAGATATACGTAATTCCCAATGAGTAAGAGTATTTAACATCAATATTATATTACCTATTCCTAAAGCTAATTTCATCATTTTGCCTATAAACCCCAATTTTTATCTATAATTCCCAATGAATTCTAGTATCCTAATTAAAAGATATTTTTCCCTGAAACCAATTTTAATTCAATAAAATTATCTCCAGAATTAATTGTAAATTCTGAATAGGTATATATTCTCAATCATCAATCAAAATCAAATCAAAATTTTTAGTTAGTTTCAGAAAACCCTTCGAGGAAAAAGAGGCGCAGCGTACGGCTTATATGGCATACAGAAAAAAAAACCAACGATTACGGTCAAGCGAGCTAGCAAACAGCTAAAGAGCGAGTGAGCGAGCGAGCGAGCGACAGAGATAGAAAGATAGAGCGAGCGAGCTAGCTAGATGCGATTTCTGGGTACTACTTTCTGGTAGCTAGACTGAGACGGAGAGTGTTTGGTTAGTTTTTTTTACGGGTGTTTGACTCGAAAAGCAAGACAAAGAGTCCTGTTCTTATAAGCAAAAGGATCGAACCTGATAAAACGTGATTTGGAACATATTTCTAAACTTTTGAAAACTGTTAATATATTAAAGGTTAGAATATGGTTAAAAAGTTAGAAATGTTTCTTAAATTTTTTTTATGTCAGTCCTTTAATTCCCAATGAGTTCTAGTAAATTCCCATTGAGTTACCTTCAAGTTCGATCACATAACCTATAGGAACAGGACCTTTCAGACAAATACAACACAGGCGACAATTACAGTTACAAAATAGAGAGAAAGAGATACACAGAGAGATATAGACAGATAGAGATAGGTGGAGAGCGGAGAGAAGAGATACACGGATTATGGTGAAGACGGATCATTCCAAACCTCGATCGAACACATTGACCGGCACGTGGACCGAGCTCACGCTGAAGTTGACCGGAGTGTTGTGGAACTCCGGGCGCGGCTCCAGGACCACCACCTTCGGCTGCACATAGATCAGTGGTTCGCCAATATCCTTGTCCATGTCCGGCGCTGGCGTGGGTATGGGCGGTATGGGATCGCCGGGCTCCAGCATCTCCTTGGCATTGTAGTAGGAGAACATCTTGTCCGCCATGTCGTTCTGGTGCGACAGAGCCGTATTCTCAGCCGTGTCCATAATGCGCTGAATTGATGGATTTCCAAATGGGTTAGTCTCTTGGGGGGGTTTTAGGATAATGCAACCGACATACCCGCACAGCGCTGACCTTGAGATCCATCATCATTTCGATTTCCTTGGCCATCGAATCGACAATGGAGGCTCCGTTCCGTGATACCACTTTCGCGTCCTTGAAATGCTATTTGGGGTATAATGGTAAAATAATTAGCTACTATTTTAAGGGGCTTTCAAGGGGTTAATTATTAGAAATGATACCATGCCTAGCTTAATATTTTATTCCGGTTTTATTGCTTGATTTTATTATTATTTTTTTAGGAAACCCTACTGTCTTGGCATTCCCTCTGAGTTCAGGGTGGAACCACCCCGTTAAACCCATTTGGTGGCCCCAGTGGGGCCATCGACAAACACATTTACATGCATAACGAGCATTATAAACAGTTGGCGCCAATGCGCTTGTGGCCCATGTGTGAAACAATTTCATTTGTAAATCCAATTGCGCTGCCTAAAAATAAATTACCAGCTGTCCTGGCCACTGCCAGCGCACTGACCTCATATGGGGAGATGGCTAAGGAGACTAAGAGGCGGCCAAAAATAAGTTTGCCCGGGAATTGGACCTTAAAGATACCCTAACCTTATGGAAATTAAATTGTATATATGTTTTAAAACTGTGTTTAGAGTGTATTTAGTCCAATAAAACACATATTTTTGTGTGTAAATAAATTACAAATTTATAAATCTTGTCAAATTAATTTTGATACTTTCTATTAAACCTCAACAAATGACACACTTTGACCCACTGCCTTACATTTCCCCCACTCCCTCTCCCTTTTCTGCCCCCAAACTAATTATTTTTACCCCAAATTAGACCTAGAAAAAAGCACCATTGTATAGATTTTCCCAGGGCATTGAAACTTCGGCCTACTGCCTTAGAATCTCGGCTTTACATTTTTTATAATTGCCGCTCGGGCTGGCAGCCTTTAACCCAAATACGGAGCCGAAGTCTCAGCCTCAGAGAGACGTCAACAAGGAGCGCACAAAAACAGAACCGAAAAAAAATGTGGAAAATGGGGAACGGGGGGAAAGGGAGAAGGGGAAGGGGGAAGGGGGGAGGAGGGGAAAACCGGAGCGGCGGAAAAATCAATAAAATGCTCTTTGCTCACATTTTGAACCTCCTTGCGCCTGGTGATGAAATCGCCCAGATGAAACAGCTCCGTGCCCAGTTTGTCGGCCCACGAGTGAACGCTGGATGGATGGAAAGGTTCAAGGATTACTCTGGCACCATCCCTGGACAGGATATTGGAAGCCTGAACTCCAACGAAACTCACAGATTGTAGTTGATGTTCTCGGCTGGCTGCAGGTTGACGCACGGGGCCAGGCAGACCAGAACGGAGAGCAGGCCCAGGCAGAGGCGCCAGCAGGCCAGGAATCTGGTTAGGAGCCAGGCCATGGTTGCCCCGGATGCCCCAAAACTTGCGATCTACTAACTGCTGATGATGACGGCGGGGGTCGATCGAGCGGGAGCGCGACATAAATACCAGGCGATGCGTTTTTCGTAGCCTACTTCCTCGCTGCGGCGCTCACACACTCACGCACTCGAGCTGGCCACACACATATCCCGTTATCCGTTATCCCGTTTTCCCGTTAGCCCGTTAGCTCGGTTCTGACCACCTGCCTTGGCCCTTCGCAAACATATCCCCCGATCCCCGGCACAGGATCGCTGCAGTATATGGGTATCTCACTATGCACCGAGCACTGGCGTTGGCATGCTCTGTCCCCTGGAGTTTTCACTAGTTTTCAGCAATTTTCTACGTGAGCCAGCACTTTTCGGTGTGTGTGTGTTGTTGGCCAGCGAAAACTTTTCTCTCTACACTGTCGTGGCCCGTTTTGACGTTTCCCTGACGTTTCTGGGCCAGCTTAAAGCTCGCTGCATGGGTTTCCGTTGGTAAGAAAAAGATGACCCTAGTTCGTCCCTAAAAACCATTCTCCGCACTCTTCTGGGCGCCCAGTGCGCCTGCCCTGACGTTTGGCGATTCTGCGCCTGGGGTTTGTTTACCTCGACGGGCGTTCCACAGGTGTTTGTTTACCTGCCCCCGCGCCTGCGTTCTGGCCATGTTGACATGCGTGTCCTGCCAGCTGGCCAAACATCTGTTGCTCCGAAGGCAGAACGGTGACAGTTCTGGGGATTCCAGAGCTTTCCAATTGCTGGGTTTTTCGCGGGAGGAGCTTGGCTACCGTTGGCAGGAAAGCTTATTCAAATCGAGTTGGTAAAAGGGTCTTAAAGGGGACATATGTATCTGTAGTTGAAGCTTAGTGGTAATTCAATTTATAAAGGTCCTTTAGTACATTCTTTTTCAGGTCTATAAATATCGCTAGATTCTCCTTCAAGCTCGTTGACGAAAATGTCTGGGATAGCAGAACTCTGACTTTATAGAGTTCCAATAGAGCCCAGATTATAATTTCGTTTGAAACAATATCACTTGCTATGGATATATAAATTATTAAGCAATTCGTGTTTAATTTCATACCTCATGTTGTGGCCAACCAATTTGGCTGTACAAATTTTCATGTTACCTATAAGAAGCCAATAATTTGGGTTGTTATAAATATTAATTCCATTTTGTAGGTACGTATTTAATTTATTAAAGTCCAAGTTTCTATTCCTCAAATCAAATCTTAACCTTTAAAATATGTTTTCCTCAAAAATTAGATAACGTTTAACGTTTAAATTTTTTTATTTATTTATCTTTTTATTTACTTTAAAGAAAGTATAAAATTAGACCATTAAGCTCGAGATTCCTCGAAAAAGATTAAATAAAAATTATTGTTTATTTATATAAACTCCGAATTAAATATTTTGTAAGCTTGTACACGCCATCTACCGGATACAAACTGTGTTGTATAATGCATTTACCGGATACAAACTGTGTTGTATAATGCATTTAGGTGGTGGTCTGCTGACATTTGTTAGTGCTGGAAAACATACGACTTACCTATTGAAAAAAACAATTATTTATATTCTGTGACTGCTGACATACATATGTACATACAGATATGTACATATATATTTATATAAACTTCCAGGGTATTCAAATTGTATTCGAATAATGTGCACAGCATTTCCAAATAAGGGTTGAAAAGCTTAAACAGAACTGAAGTCCAGATGGCGCTCTGTATTAAACAATAATGAATATCGTATTGCCTTGAAGCCTTCAAAACCAAACACCAGCTGTCGCTTTAGTTTATCAATACTTTTTATTGGTATATCGTAAGGTTTACACGTTTCGCAAAAGATTTGTGTCCCCAGCACTGACCCAGTCGAAGCTCCACCCACTGGCAGTACCTAGTACTTGTAGCCACCAGCTCCGCCGGAACCGCCACCGCCGCCGCCGCGCGCTCCTGGCTGTGGACCCTGCGGGAACTGGGCCTCACCCTCGTAGGTCACATCCGCGTGGTAGCCCGTCTTCCAGTCGGCCGTGTAGCGCACGATCTGGGTGCGTCCATCGGGCATCTGGACGCGATACTCGCCGGTCACCACATCGCCGTCGCTGGACGCCTTGTGCGCATAGTCATTGGCAGTCTCCGGATCCTGGACGGCGTACTCGAAGTCGAAGGGCATGCCGGGCATGTGGACGTGGTCCTGAATTTAATAAGGAAAATTAGTAATTATTTAGGATTTAGAGACTAATATGGGGAGGTTTCGCATTCATTGGAAATAAGTATTTAGCTCATCGCTAAATTAAACTTCTGAATTAAATTATAATTCTGCAAGGTTATAATTAATAGGTAACCTAACTTAATTTTTTATTAATTGACCCAATTAAGAAAATAAGATGAGAACTAGCGATTGACTTCCCATCAGATACAAATTGGATCGTGTTTCCAGTTCAGATCGAAATTGGAACATCACCGTCTTCCAATATCGCAGAGCGCCTCTCCCGTTGGCCGTTGGAAATCAGTTTGTCCCAGTGTCATGCGCAAAAAAAGAAATGCAAACTGATCGCGACGAGCAATAAATCAAAACGAGGTGAGAAAAGTGGCGGAAAACAGCCGCAGGTGTCAAAGGCGCGGAAAATCGGTAGTGAAAAGTGTTAGTGAAGTGAAGGCAAGGCCTGAAAAGCCCAAAAAAGAAGCTGCACCGCCGTTTTATTTTTTTGCAGTGCGCATAAATCACGTGTTTGTGTACGTACATATTATACTCACATACATATGTATGTACATATGTATCTATGTACATAGCCAAGATCAGTGCGCTTGATTTGGCTACTTAATTTTGTTTTTTTTTTTGTGAAAGTGCAAGGTGCCAGAAATTGTCTAATTTTCAATCTTTCTTCTCTTTTAATCGTGAATGTGACATTTTAGGAAGAAAAAAAGAAAGAGAGAGGAAGAAACGGGTGAAGTGTGTGGTGTTTTTTTATATCTTTGCTTTGTGTGTATGTTTTTTCTGCAATAATTCGTCGTTGGAATCGGCAGCAACAACCAATGTAAAGGTGAGTGAAAAGAACATTTTCTTCTTTCTCTTATTCTCTTCTCTTGTCCTTGCATCTTTATTTCGTTGAAATGACGTAGAAAGCGCCGTTACTGACTTTGCTTGCTCTCGCCCCTGAAAAGTGGAACCTAAGAGCGAGAGAGCCGCTTACAGAATACGATCCACTCTTGTGGGTGTTAATTTTGACTTCAGAAAAGTTGCCGCGTATGTTTTCCTTTTTTTTTGTAAAATTTGTAAGTCTTAAAAAAACTAAATGCAAGCGAAACTTAATGCAATCCATATAATTTATAATATCTAATATAATTATATTTAAGATATAATTATTTTATGCGATTTTTAAAAAATAGTTTGAATTTGATCAAAATCAAATTGTTATATAATGTGCACAAAAACTTTAAATAACTTCTGTTGATATTTATTTTATTTTTACGACAATTGATAGATTCTTTGCGATCCAATTTCAAAATTTAAGGCTATACAAGCTTCGCCTAGCCGAAGTTTTTTTCCTTGTTTGTTATTTATAAGAATTATTTGATAAATTAAATTAAGGCATTGTACTCACATCGGCTGGCTGGCCGGGGATCTGGCGGGGAGTGCCTGGTGGTGCTGGTGGACGAGGACCGGGCGCTGCAGGTCTTCCCGGTGGGCCGGGCTTCTGTGGATTTAAGCAAACATTAGCAAGTTAACATCTAACACAAAGGCCACAAAAATACTTAAATATAAAACCAATTCTTATAAAATATGCATTCAAAATTCCTCATTCAAGTGATACTTTAAACTTATGAAATTATTACGCCACACGCCATTACAAGTCAATTCAGTTTGAGTTTAAGAAGAAACCCGATTTGTTGAACTTCGCATTATGGAAGTTCACCTGCATTGTGTTATTTTTTCGCAACGATCTTCCATTCCGTTGGGAGATCTCAAAAGGTTAACTTCCAGTCATTTTCAACTGCCAAAGCTAAAGCCAGAGCCCTTCACCGATTCAAAATGTTGCCATCATTTTGGGCCGACATTCAGCAACATGACGTGGCAGCATTTATTGAGTTTGAGCTTCAGTTTGAGTTGAGCCACAGCAATCGGAGTGATGAATGCGGCGACAAATCTCGGCTGCCGACCCAAGTCTCGTCTGGTTGCCCCGGAATGCTGCCAGAATGATGGCCGTAATTAGTCCGTTGACGGGTATTCAATTTAAGGCGGTTTGGCCAAGCCACATGGCCAGATAACTCAGATTCAGGGACTCATTCAATCTCAGAGGGAGAGAGGGACAGACAGCTTTACTCACGAATGGGGTCTTCGGTTCCGAGTAGTCGTAGCCGTTCTTCGTGGGCGGGAGGTAGGCATTGGAGCCAGGAGCGATCTGGGCGTAGACATAGGCACTGATGGCAGCGAGGGATAAGCTCTGAAAATTACACAAAAAATACAGACATTTAATAAAGGTTTTAGTGGGAGAATTACACAGAATTAAAAAAATACAAAATATGTTTAATTAGCAATTTAAAGTTTATATTTATTTTTAATTGTTTTGATTAAATTTGTTTGAATTAATAAAATCTAAAGATTCCAGGGAACACATAGAGTAAAAACATATTTTTTATAAATAAAACATACATAAGTTGTTAGAAAGTTCTCGGTTAGAAAACATCTAAAATTCCCAAGTATGAATATGGCGAGAAAATATTGAGATTGAAAATCAGAAAATGTACACTAACGAGGCTTGGCCGAGTTAGAACAATTGTATATTCTAGTCCGCTGCTTATCTATGATTTGAGTCCTTCGTTAATAATATTAACTCAAGAAATCGTATTATAGGTATGCAAAGGATTAAAAAATTAAAATTCCCAAGTATGAATTTAGATCGACAAAGTATGAGTTCTAATGAAGACTCCTTGGCAGGTTCAATATTACTTTATACTGCAGCTTGACTATGATTTGAATTCTTCGTTTATTCAATTTCTATTTATAAATTTATGTTTGAGTACATTAATTTCCACCGTGTAAGAAGATGGGCGACATTAGAGCAATGTCTTAAAGGTTAAATTAAGAGGGCGAACTGAAAAGTGAACGGTTGCAAATGGAAATAGAAGTGGCGATAAGATCGCTGCTGACATTCAGCCACAGAGCAGGTGCATCTGCGGGCGTACGAATGGAAGTCAAAGCCAAAGTAGGAGCCAAAGCCATAGCTGAAGCTGAAGCTGAAGCCTCCACCTCAGCCCCAGCATCAGCCTCCGCCAAAAACGGCTGCAATTTATTTAGAACGTGCCCAAGAGGCGTTTGCCAACGAAAAGGGCAACAAATGGCGGAGGTTAGCTGGCGATTCCTGCGATTCCGCTCTTTAAACACGGCTAATTGACACATGCACATGATGGCCATTACGACGGCCCGTCAACGCAGCCATGTTAGCCGCGCAGCTCGGGTTGCAGCCATCCATCAGAGTTGGCTGACAGCCGCCGGTCAACCAGTTGCCATAACCACTTGGCCGGGCTTCTGCCTGTCATCTAATGTTTGTATTTTTTCAATTTACATGCTGCAACGGATTGCGGAAACGCCGAGGGCACTAAATTACTCACAGCTGGAAATATTCTATGCTGGGAGACACACACTCGGAGCCATCATTATTATCATTAGCATCCCAGGTGGGAACTGCTTTACATTGTTTGCTGATTAGCTGTGTGTGTGTTTATTAATTGCACATACGACGTGTGGGCCAAACGTGTAACTCCAGCCCCATGGGAATGTATATTTGGTCAAGGAAAGCGGGATTCCGCCTCGGACGAGGCTTTCTCATGAGCACACTTACTGGTGAAGCTATTATCGCATTGGGGAATCTAATTTTCAGCAAAACATAAATAAATGTAATCAATATTTAATGCAGCCTTGGCAGGCGATGAGCATGTAAATTCCTTTTTATTTATATTAACCAGCTCACCTTGAGCAATATATTTTGTTTAATATTTCAGAGCTCTTTGTTTCGATTAGTTAATAGAAAGCCGTTTAATAATCTTCGCTAAGCCTCATATATTTTTCAAATCCATCTTCTCCATTTTAATGAATATTTTCCTCGGATTTATTTCCCCCAAAACAAGTATTTTCTCATATGCATGTTCTCCTACTCACTCCCATAAAATGAGCTTAATTTTAAATTAATTAACTCCACTAAAGTTTCCGCAATTACCCAGCTGGGTGGTCCTAACCTTCAGTCAACTTCAAGTCTGAAACCCCAGGCGGCAACAGTCGAAAAACCTGGCCAATAAGCACGTCAACGGCAATTGTGCATGTAAAACAAATGTAATTACGGTTAGTTGGCCCAGCAACTGCAATAAAATAACGGCAAATAATTTGCGTGTTAATTAAATAAGAGGCAAAAAAGAGCCGCCAAATAAATTGCGGCAGACTTGACGACAGCCCCAAAATTTAATGGGCAAGAGGGAGAAGGAGTTGCCAATTGGCCAAAATGCAACGAAAGATTGAAAGAGACAGATAGTGGGTAGGAGGAAGGGTGAAGAGGGAGAAGAGAATTGGCAAGAGTCTGGCCAAAAAGATTGAGACAATCGGCCAACGAATCTGCTGGATATTTAATACACAGCCACAGTGGGTTGTAATAGTTGCTTTAGTGGATTACAGAAAATAAGTAATGATAGTCGATGATTTAATAATATTCATTAAAAAATAATTATAATGCATGTATAATTATTAATTTTATAATATTTTACATACAAAAAGTACAATTTAAAAATTTATTACATATTGAATGAAATGCTAATTATTTTCCTGGGGTTTTCTCTGTTAACTTCTTTTTAAGTTAGACTTCAGAAAATTCTTTTTCTTTTAATAATTCTTTTAGGATTTTTAGTTTATATTCTATGTTTTTTGTATTGCTCTATTTATGTACTTAATTTCCATAGTTCTCAAAAAAATGTGCCCACTTCCCTTGCCTTGGCAACCGCAACCATTACATCTTCTATGTGGTCTGGGCTTTGTTCTCATTGTAAGAAGGTGTTCATCGGATTGAAGGTTTTCCTTGGGCTGCCATGGCTTGTGGGGTTCGCTCCGCATTTTATTTTTTTTTTGCCATGGTCGGTGGCCAGCGGCACCTTGACTCCAGCGGAACGGCAGGCATTGATCTTGCCAAGAGTTGCCACCAAAATATCTGAGTTTTATTACTCACCGCACGCAGGCTTCCCTCACTCCGGTCCAAAAATAAAAAGGCACGAGCCGGCTCGCATTGAAGCATCATTAATCGTGCACAAACCAATAAATTAACAATTGTTTGCTTTGTCCGGCTTATTATTAAATGGCTATTATGCTGCATAGCTACCTGCCGTCGACCTGAGTCGGGCTGAGTTGTTAATTACATCAATGGGCTCTTGGCGAGTAATTGAATTTGTTTGATTAAATCAACAAGTTTTGTTCGAGCGCCTCGATAATTAATCATTGCGGAGAATCGAACATAGTTTTGTGCGGAAGTACGTACATAGACACAAAATGTTTCCAGCCATGTTTGGAGATTGTACTTGAGTTCTGGACAGACAGAATCTTTATGGTTGTGTCCGCCCACTGACCACTCGCTGGGCCAGGAAACTGTTGAAATTAATTATAGATGAGCTCAAAGAATACCTCCAGTTTTATTTCAAAACCTTATAGGTCAGCCAGCATGAGATTTGCATAAATATTATATTGTGCAAGTGCCCACATTCAGCTGCGGCAGCGACTCCCCGCGCTCACATTAGATCACGACCCAGTTAGCAGAATCCGATGCCAAATTACAGCGATCCGCTCAGATGCATTTATTTATGACAATTGCATTTTGAATGCGGCTTAAATGGCAAACTCGAGAGTGTCTGGAGACGGGGCTGATTTATGGGCGGTTAGCATTTAATATGTCTGAGCCGATTGCATCGGTTCGAAGCGAATCGGATTGCCCGGTCAGATCGGCACTTTATGGTGGCAATAAAAATGTTTATACCAAAATGTCTTCATAAAAATCTAGACGGAGATGCTGCCGCGTTTGTTGCATTTATTTTAATTAATTTAATTGGCCGCCCGTCAGTTTAAGGGGTTTACTGCCAGTCTTAAGCGACTTTATCCCATGGCATTTTGTTTGGTTTTCGCTGGCTGGGCCTGCTATTAAGACATCATCTGGAGGGGCATATGGATTCTTTTCGGGTTGCATCATTTTGGAGCGGTTGCACCTTAGACAACTGCAGCAGCATTCTGCAACGCCCACATGGAGCCAGTGATGGCGATGATGAAGCCTAACGAGGTTGGGTTCGGGTTCGGGGCTTCCTACTTGAGGCTTTGCCGTGTTGTCTTAATTTATGGAATTTTTTAATTTTTTCCACATTTTTTCACCAGCGTTTTGTATCTGTATCTGGCCGCAGCTGTTTCCCAGCAATTACCGCAGTAACAACCGAAAAAAAGTCCCCTACATAGATGTTAGATTAACATGCACTTGCAACACACGACACGACTCCGCGACGCGACTCGTTCAGTAGAACAACAAACATTTGGTTGACCTTTTCATCGCCATCTCCCATCTGCATCGCATCGCTCTGTTGCACGTTGCATGTTGCATGTTGCCAGTGCCTGTGTGGTGCCCCCAGTCCCCCAGTTTTGGGGCATTGAAATGCAAATTTGGCAAAATAAAAGTTAATGGGCCATGTGAATGGCAAGCGGCGAGAGTGCGCGGGGCGTGGAGGAGCCTCTGCAATGGGAAATGACTTTTATTGGCCGCTCGCAGTTTGTCGTCTCAGTCTTTTGTTGCAACAAAGTTGCAGGTCTCGGCCCGTTTTCAATCAATTTCCCTGCCTTTTTTTTGTGCAATGTTCCCAGCTGTTTACTCAAGAGTCACGTGCCTCGTGGCGACAAGGACAATGCCAAAGATCAAAGGTTGACTTGCCTCACGACTCGAGCTCCCTGGGGATTCGCTGTTGACAAGTCAATTTCTTTGAAAGCAGGCTTCCTTCCCGGCTTAGTGGGTTCCCAAATTATTAGGCTTGTTCAGGCACCACATTAACCCTCTTTAACCCGAATTTACTGGGTTAACATACACCCACCCACTCTGCCAGACGGCGCATGAAGATATTAACCTTTCAAACAACCAGAAACAGGCGTTGAAAAACTTATAAATTACATGTTACGACCCAATGCTTCAGGTAGTTGTTTATGGCCAGCTATGAATTTGCAAATTGGTCGCCCAACAGCCAAAAAAGTACTTAAAATGTTATAAAAAAGAACGGTGTGGGATCTTAGCGGGAGGTAGATAATTGTACACTTTTTCTATGATTAAATATAAATAAATTTAGTTTTTCAGTTGAAAAATTCAATTAAAAAATTACATTTGGCTAAAGAGTTACTTAAATTGCTTTAATAATTCATTAGCTGAGAGATTCAATTAGTTTTAAACTTGTTATTTAATTTATAGATATATTTTTGTAATGAGAAAAACATTTCTTAAACTAACCAAGTTTTCTTCATTGCCTAAAATAGCTTTTAAGTTGCCTCCATTGACTAAAATAGCTTCCATTTAAGTGGCAAAAAAACCCCAGTGAACTAATTTTCCCATTTCCAGCTGCTGGCAAAAAACGCCGACCACATAACACTTTCGGCCAGAAACAGAAGCGGAACAGAGCAATTAAAAATTCCTCGCAGAAGCCGGCTAAAAAGATAGCCACAGTTCGGGGCTCCCTCCCTCCATATTGCGCATACGCCGCGTTGAACGCTTCGGTTTTGGTTGGGCAATTAACAGAGTCGGAGTTGGGGGCGGAGGCGAAGGCGGAGGCTGGGCTTTTGAAATCAGCTGAAATTTCGATTTAATTAGATTACCACACACACAAAGGCACAAATGGTCGGCTGGTTACCATCTGCCCTCCAATCCCCTTGAGTCCTCGCATTCGGAATTCTCTGGCGATGCTGCTGCACTTGCAGCTTGCTCAAGCGTCATTAATTTTTTGCTATTTGGGTTTTCTTCGCTTGGATTTTTTCCCCCCATTGCCAAAGACAATAAAAACCGCACAAAAGATGCAGAAAATATCAGTAAAGCCGCAAAATTGCATACCTCCAAGGCAGAAGAATGGCTCTGAGAGGAGGCTCGCGACGGACGACCCGAGGCTCAATTACCTAAGCATAGATCAGCTTTGAGGCAATGCCAATCGGCATCAAGCGAAATCTGGTAAATCTGCCAAATTATTTCAATTAAAATTGAATTTGTAATGCCACGCAGGAGGAGTGATAAAGTACTAACGAAGTGGGGATGCGCTTATATGGAAAGGTTTCTTTTGTATTTATAAAAATGTGTTCCTGAAGATGCTAGGGCTTACTTTAATATTTTCCTAAAGATCTTATACTTAAAAAAAAAACAAAATACAGCTTAAAACATTTTAAGGCGTCTTACAACGCAGACTCTCTCAATAAATTAATGTAAATTTGTTACATATAAAAATATGCTGAACTCTACAGAATTTTCGTAAATTCAAAGCCCTTTTCAAAGTGCATATTTCCCTCCCAGCTCACCATGCACATAATCCATCATTCATTGGGCAATTGTTCACACTCGAATCGCCGGCAGTCGAGCGTCGGAGGCAAAGAGCCAATGAAAAGGGTTTTGGCCCGGCATGCGATATATTGGCCGTAATCAGGCGGCTCTAATCAGAATAGGAGGCAGCATTGACCCGGCAAAAGCCAGGCAGCCAACCTGCCAGCCAGTTGCGCCTCGTTGCATTCACAATTCACAATTCGCATTGGCCAAATTACGACAATTCAGCATTTGCAGAATGCAGCAGGCAGAAGGCAGAAGGCAGCTTGGGCTCTGGCTCTTGGCTTTCAGCTTGTCAGCTCATCGACAACAGAGTGCAAATATCAAACTGTGAATATTTTATGTTTGTCATTTGAAATTCAAAAGCGTGCCCGCACTGCAGTTTTCGGCTACCCACCGTCAATCGTTTCCCGAACTCTTCGTTTCCATTTCTGCCATTTTTGCGTGCGAAAATGAGCAGCTGGATCAGGGGCATTAATATGCAACCGCAGTTGGGTGAGGATGTTGGTCAAGGGTGGAGTTGGAAGGGGTTTTTGGGGGTTCAAAGACGGCTCCGAATTTTTCGGAATTTTTGTATTCAGTAATATACAAAAAATTAAAAGAGGTAAAGGAGTAATATATGAGATTTAGGTTGTTTGTGGCGTTGTAGCAAGTAGTAGACATTAAAAGCTGTCTACTTAATAATAAACTTCAAAAGAGAAAGGTTTTCTGAAGAAATACATGTTAATGTATAACGAATTCTCTAATTTAAAAGCTTCAAAAGAATATGATTCGATTTACTAGCTTAAAAATCATTTCCATTAAACTTTTCATTAGAAAACCCCTTTGAAAAAATCTCTTTAGCTGCCTCTGAAATGAGTGGCTGGGTTTTCCGTTGCCGGGTAGCTGCTGCTGCCACTGAAATTAACATGTAAAACATGCTCGCCATGCTGTTCTCAAAAGCCTGGCCATTTCAAACGGCCAGCGGCCATTTGTCTATCGAGTGTCTGCCGCTGGTGGGCGGAAGTTCTGTTCCCGCTTTTCATTTCGTCTGAATATTTTTTGGGCCAAAACAAAAATGGCCAAGAGAGAGAAAAAAGGCAGAAAAGAAAGGCATTGGGGAAAAGGAATCGCACTGGTGAAAAGTCAAAAAGTTACAAGCGGCAAATTACACGCGTCTGGCCAGAGTTCTACTTCCCGTTTCCCGCAGACTCTATTTCTTTTCAACCGTCTGTTTTACCTTTTGGCGTTATCTGCTTGGCAGGCCAGACGCAGAGAGGTTGAGGAAAGCACAGTGAGAAAAAGTGGGGTAATTGGCAATATATATTCTCTGGAAAATATGAATTTAAGTGTACTTTAGGAGCTTATATTTAAGGGTTCATTAATGCCTGGTTGTGGTTTGTAGAGGTACCTTAAGGCGTTCTTTGAATGTAACAAAATTTCAAGTGTTGTATAAATCTTTACTTAATATTAAATATGAGTAGTAGTATGCAGTTTTCTCGTTAATGCTTAAAATCCCTATTATTTTAATTTACTTTTTATACTATTTTGTATTTTCTAATAGCTCTAATAATATGGTAATTCTTGATTGATTAATCTAACTGAAACAATTACCTCTACAATTATATTTCCTATACATTTATTTCCGTGTAAATGGCATGGGCAGGGTGGTGCTCTTTGGATAGAACCCAGACTGCGGGGACTTATGTCTGGTCTGCATTGCATCCAAGAGTGTCGCACCAACAATTTAACACGCCCCAGTTACAACAAAAAGACCAGGAGCCGAGGCTCCCGTCTGTTTAATTTTGTTGCCTGCTTAAGGGCGTTTCCTCGAACAAAACACAAAAAAAGGATCAATGCTTTAACAAAGGGGGATAGCAAGTGAAAGTATCCTGGCAGTTAAGAGCATGCAGTTGATTGCAGGTTAAGTGTCTAATAAAGGAGGGGTTTTTTTACTGGTAGCTATTCAATTTATTATCAAACTTAAGTTAAAGAATGCATTATTTTTTCAAGGCTTTTAATCGATTTTCTGTTAAAATAATAGCAAGTTCAGGTTATATTTTCCCAACTAAATTCTGCAAGTCATGAATTCTTTAACAAACATAACCATACAGAGATCAAAAAGTTATTTTTAACCGAAAGCTGTCTAAGTTTATAATAAGCTCTGAAGGGCTCTTCAGTTTGGAGTTGGTTTTTTCCTCTTTATAAACAGAGTATGGGAATTCCTCTCTAAGGGGTGAGAATCTTCGTTTTCTGTAAACTAAGCAAATGTTTAGTTTGCAACTTTACAGAATATATTCACTATATTCACATTTTTAGGGAGGAAGGGGAAAAGGTTTGCCATTTTCCTCAGATGGGTCCCTCACTTAAGCGATGCCTAAATGCGAGCTGGAAAAAATATTACCAACATGTGTCCCCCACTGCCTGCTCCTACTCCTCCTGTGAAGTGTTTAGTTGGGAACAATCAGGGAATATTGCCGCTGCCCGGATTTGGGGCGTAGTTTACGTGGCTCTCGGCACGCACAGATGTTGCCAAATATGGCATTTGTATCCGAACACAGTACATATATTAACCGAGAGCCGAGTGGAGCACTTAAGTGTCTTTGATTATTTGCAATTTGTTCGATTTGGCGGGGGCATGGTTACCACTGTGTCCCCTTCGCCACTTGACTTTCGGATGTGGATGTGGATTTGGTCTTGGATTTGGCTGCTGATGGTGATGATGATGAGAGGCTCTGCGGCAGACGTGTGGCAAGTTATGCAATCGTCGGATAAAAATCAGAAAAGAAAAAAAAAACAAACCCTTGTTTGCCAGGCACTTGAAACTACTACCAGCTCTCCTTGGCAAATCCCATTTAAAGTTCCGCAAACATTTGGCCTGATGAGCTGGGGCTAAGCGAAAGCCGCAGAAGAAAAATGACATTGACTGTGGAAAAGGACACTGAGTGACCATTTGCCATATTCCTATTTTCCATACCATCCCCGCCGACCGCTGCCCCGGCGATAAACAAATTTGACATATAACAAGCTTAACTTGTTGCCCTTTCCACATAGTTTCGTTTTAGCCAAAGGACACGCCGGCCAAATCTCATATGATTTGTTTTGCCAGCTGATTTATGTAGGCTTAGGGCTCCCTTTTCCGCCCCCCTAAATATATGGCTTTGTTTTTTATAAATACTTACAAGCAACATGAACGACTTGAAGGACATCATTGTGTGGTTTGAATTTCGGTAGTTTTAGTGCGAAAAATGGCAATAAAGTTGGGTGTGTGTGCGTGTATCCACAAGGCCGCTTGCTGAAGTTGAAATTGAATTGAATTAAATTGATTAGATTCGATTTTCGCTTTGATTCGATTTCGATGTTGCACACAATTTAATTTCGAGTCCTTTTCGGGGGACCAGTGGCACTGTATTATTTTTTGTGCTCTTCCTGGAGCTTACTTTCACGGGACGGGGGATGGAGTGTGGTGGTGGAGTTTCAGTTTATGTTTTTGAGTGTGTTTCGAACCGCACGGAGTACACGAACGTTTTGAATTAGGTTAGACAATGGAGATGCGCTTGCTTTTTATAATAAACGCTCGAGACGCTGGCGCTGGCGTCGATGCCGCCGTCGACTTCGACGTCGACTTGGCGGCGTTCGCGTTGCCAACTGCACCCAAAAGTAACGAAAACAAAAAAGCGGTTTGAACAATTGAGCCAAGTCTAGCGCCTAACTTCTAGATCATCTGCTGGGGCTCTCTCGCTCTTGGCCAGCTCTCAGAATGGGCCAAGACGGGAGAGCTCTCAGGTGCTTCTCTCTGGGAAAACGAAACTCGAGCCAAGACCGAAACCGAATCCGAAACCGAGAGTGTTGAGGTGAAAAATGTTGCAGATCATCGTGCCTCGAACCGAGCGGCGATCATTAAGATGATGAATTGGCCAGACGACGATGATCGGGCTGGTTCCATTCAGGCGGATGTGCTATATAACAAGTACCCGCCGCGACCTGCAAACGCCCCAAATGACTTTATTAAATAGTCGGAGCCCAAATTTGATATTTAAGCCTTTATGAAGTCTGGCCGCGGCGACTGCGGCCCTCGGGCGCTGCTGCAGTGGTAATCGAGACTAGACGAAAATGTCACTGGGAATGTCAGATGATAGTCTCCGTTCTGCCCCTTGAAGACATAGATATTTGCACTGGGGCGCCCTTTCTGTTTGGTTTTTGCGAAAGCAGCAGAACTCGCCGTAGAATAAGTTTCGGGTGAGAAGTACGTGATGCGGCTGCCTGGGGAAAATTGCACAAGCTGCCAATGGAAACGTGTTCATGTGGCGTCCCAATTTCCCGCCAGGCCAGCCAGGCAGCAGCAGCACCTCTGCTGCCGAAATGCAATCTATGACGTGAGGCTCATGCCAAAGCAGTCGAAGCCCCGAAAACTTATCTCATCCACCGGAGGCTGCTGCGATTGCACAAGGCTCGTGTGCCGCAGACGTGTCGAGGGCTTCCTCCTTCCGCAAGACCAAGTCCGCCGTCCGACGTCCTTCCTTCCGTCAGACGTCAAGTCCCCAACACCAATTAACCTTGGCCATATCACATTCTTCTCAGCGGCCCGAGATTAAATAACAATTAAAAGCAATCTATTTTCGATGACTGATTTCAGAGTTCCCTCACACTTTTATATCGACCACTTGTGAGGTGTCGCTGTGTGCGTGTGTGCGCGATATTAAAATTAGATATTCAATGTATGTGGGGGAAGCCGCCAACCGTAAGATAACTACACTACAAAAACGAGGTACTTGCTTTCAAACCGCGGAAAATTTAATTTAATAAAATAAATATATTGAATATTTTATAAATTAGAAATAAAAGTATCTTAACGTATTCTAAACTTTTACAATGATTTTATTAGGAGTTGCGAAATGGTTATAACTTTTCTAAATTTTATTTTATTGTACATAATCAAATTATATATACTTCAGAAACAACAATATTTTAAAGAATGGTATATCCCATTTCAAACATCACCTCTTTTGTATCTACATTCTACATTCTCAAGGTACCAATTAAGAAGAGTAAAACTAAATTGTTTTTTTTTGTTAATGGATATTAAATCTTAACCGACATTCTTTAGCTGATTGTTTGGGTAATTTTTAGGTACTTAATACTTTAGCCTTTTTTATACATTTTCGTCATTATGTAACTATAAAACTATGAAATCAAGTCTGTGTATTTATTGTATATTAGAATTTTGAATTAACAAAAATTAATTTCAAAATATGCCTAATTTTTAATAACACCATCTTCCTCCATTTTTACCTCTCTGTCCTTTAAGTACCTATTAAGAAAAGTACACAGAATAAATTTTATCTTTTAATGGATATGAAGTATTAAACGAAATTCTTTTGAAATTAAGATATTTTTAAGACATAGGCAAGAACTTTCTTCTTGTTTAAAATTAAATTTTTAAAAGGGTGTACCCGATTCGGTCTTAAAATTTTTGATACCTTATCCATCTTACAGTAAAAACAAGGTACTGTTCGCATCACTTCTTACACCTGCTGCCATCGTTCAATGGACTCTGCGAATGAAAAAGTAATTGAACAACTTTTGGTTACTTTTAACTTTTGATTTCCGTGACACTTGAGGGGCACACACACCGTACACCACACACGTGTGTGTCCGTGTGTATGCCGCTTCATGCGGAGGCAAAGGTACACCGTATATACTGTCAAAAATCGTCTTAACAACATAATACCCGCTGCCAGCAATTGGGGCAACCGGGTCGATCGAGCCATGTCCCACACCAAACTCCCGGCCACATTGAAATTTCTTTGAGCCGCACTCGACTCGAGCTGGAGTTGAAGTCGGAGCTGGAGTGCAGCTTGTGGCAGTGGTAGCTGCGATTACGAAAAGATTTCGACTTAAAATGTAATTAGAGCAATATGATGGGGCGAATTTATATAATACAATGGCGTCGAGTGCAAGTTGTGTTGAAAATTTCCTTTTGATTCCGCTCAACAATAACTTGACATCAATTGGGCAACTTTGTTTCGCTGTCATTGCCGTGGCAGCAGCTGTTGCCGCCGCAGTTGCTGCTGCTGCAGTTTTTTCTATTTTCGATCATTTCTCAAAGAGCCGTCCAAAGTAATAAAGTTTTGCAAATTTCCCGCTTAATTCATCAAGTGGACACTTGAGGGAGCTTCAAGCGAAACGGAAGCAAAACTTGGCCAAATAATTCGTGGGCCTCAGTGGTTGCCTTTTTTTTGTCTCTTGGCCTGGCTGTTGACATTTTAAAGTTTGTTGGCTTTTTGTTGCAGTTTATTGAATTGTTGCAGCCGAGCGAGGCTAGCAAAAAATAGAAAAAAAATTAACATTTAAAAGAACAGACTGAGACTCAGAAGCATTTAAAATGATTTTTCCTCGAATTTGTTTTGCACATTTCGTGCAACATTCAGGCGAATCACCTGTTGATGGCGGTTGCCAGTGTTGTTTTTGGTGGCAGAACCCCAAAGACATTCCACGCCGCTGCACAGGCGCACCTTCTTCAAGCTAAAAATGAGTGAATTAGAATAGCCAACTATGTAATTGCCGCATTTTATTGCCACCAGCAATGGATGTTGCCTCGGCCAGTGTTTTTATTGTTGCCGATGTTGCATCTAAATCTGGCTAAGCTCCGGCTTCTGTAGTTGCTGGATTTTCGGTGTGAGAAGTGGTCGAAGTTTTCGGCGATCGGTTTTGTTTTGTATTTTTTGGGTCCAGACACTCGGCAGTGATTTGCATTTTTCTCCGCGCGGAGGCTAGTTTTTTTTTTTGTTAGCCTTTTACTATTTATAGACTAAATGTCTTGGACTTCTGATGGAATAGCTGGAGTTTCCGATAGAAGCGCGGTAAAGGCGCATCAAATGTCGTTCGATTTGCTTGGCATTTCCTTGGGATACTGTTTTTGGTACAAAAGAAATATAAGATTATTTTTGGGTTTCTTAAGAAAAGAGCAAAGATTGTACTTTCGCAGTGCCTAGTGTGAGTTTTACCTACCGAAAACTAAATTCGAAAACTCTATCTCATTATTATTTATCATAAAATTATATTAAAAAAGTTATATCTCCTACTGCTCTATAATTATTTATATCAATTCTCCCTTTCAGAAAATGTATATTAAAGAAAAATTATAATTAACATTAGAAAGGCATATTTTACACTACTTTTAAGTTTTCAATTTTGCCCTCTACCATATTTATATTTCCGATGAAATCTCTCGGCGTCTGTGCTGTTCTCATTAAAAAAGTTTCTACCTAATGATCATTTTTTAAAGTTGGCAACTGCTCCAAGGATTGCATTCATTACGGCCATCTCCTTTTGGCACTTCCTTCGGATTTGATTTGATCTCTTTGCCGGAGTTTCCTGTTGATTGCTCTCATTATGCCACCGAGGAGCGCAACTGTGATAAGTTTTTCCCGGCGCTGTTGCTGGGAAAAAATCTTCGGGCTAAAGTCGAGCTTTCCCTGTCACTTGCCACACTTGCCACCATTTTTCTTAATGGAAATTTTCATGCGCTTGGCTTTTCTTTAGACAAATTAAGCGAATTTTTTCTCCGTTCGCACCTTCCCTCCCGAGTTGTGCATCCTCCCTCGCCCTGCCTCCTGCTCATTGTCATCGTCATCTTCTGCACTTCCGTTCATTGCACCCAAAAATAAGAGGAAAAAGCAGGGAATAACCGAGGGAAGGATAAAATCAAGGCTGGCGAAGTGGAGGACGAAAAAGTTGTGGAAAACTTTGCACCTAACATAAATCACATCTCGGCTCACGCCCCTCTGTGGGCCACGCGCAGTCCAAGTCCACGGCGCCTCGCGTGTGTGTGAGGGGGGTGTGAGGGAGGGTGTGTGCATTTGCATATTCCAATTTTGCATTTAATCAATTTACACACAAAAACACTGGGAAATAATGGAGGAGGGCAACGCTGGCTCTTGCTCTAGACAATTACCCGCATCCTCTCTGACATCGGCTGCCTCTTCGCATCATTTATCCTTGTTAATTTTTATTTAGCCAGCTCAAGGAAAATCCCTTGTCCCTCGGAGAAACGAAATCCCCCTTTCTTTTCCACTAGTTCCTGTTCCTGAGCGATTGAGCCGTAACCTGCGCTGACTTGTTTACGTGTTGCCTGCGAGGCACACGGACACAATGGCTGCAGTTGCACGGTTACGGATACGGATCCATTCCGGACTCTGCTGGTGGCACCTGCTGTCCATCCGGCGACTAACTGCCTGCAACGGAAGCTAAGGACATCTCTGATTTAGACAGCCGTCCTGCGCAGACAGCTATTAACTTTCAGTTAATTAAATGCGATTTAAATCGAACTAATGAAAGGTTTCAATTACAGGGAATCCGGGTTTAATACGCTATTTTGTTGACATTTTATATTGAAAACGGTTTAAGGGTATATGTGATAATAAATATATATAATTAATAAATATTCTAGGAATGAAAGTAATTAATTCTGTGCTTCTGTTTTACCATGAGAGTGTTTAATTTTAGATTATTTTATTTCTATTCCATAAAAAAAAAGAATTAATCTTTTGCATCTGTTTTTATTTGATATGCACCACGAATTTCCTTTTTTTGTTTCTTTAAAAACAGTTTGGAAATAGTAGAATATTTTATTTATTTATTTAACAGTCAAGAGGAAATCTCATTCATGTTTTATTTAATTTTAATTTTTTAATTTTATTTCATTTTAGATAAATTACTAGTTCTTTTCCAAAACCATTCCAAATTTCTACCCTAATTAATTTATAAATTGAGAGTGTCGAGGGAATTTCTGTTAAATAGTCTAGGAAAATATAGTATTTAAGATTTCTGAATGTGTACATACTAGTAATATTGACCCACTAACCTGACCTATAATATTAACTTCTTAAAGGGATTTTCTCATGTGTAATAAACAAAAATAAAATATCTTATAATATTTTACGAAAATAAAAAAAATTACCATTTTTTCCTTTTACATATTCTTAAGGAATATTTACTATAAAATTGCTTCTTTAAAAAAATTTATAAAAATCGTTGAATACTTAATTCATTTATTGAAAAGTTAAGGGAATATCTGATAAATATTTTACGAAAAAAAGCTTTACAATGCATATATAAGAACATTTACTTTATCTTCTTAAAACTTTAAAAATTCATTTACTTCTAATGAAGGTTAAGAAATGAATAAAAAATTATGAATAATGAAGCTAAGTATAGTTTTTATGCTGCAGTTTGTTGTGATAATTATTCGTTAATTAACGTTTAATATTTTTAAGAAAATGATGTGTCAAAGAAACTGAAAGTAAACTAACTTCCAGCTGACCCCTTGAGCATGTTATAAACTGGTAGAAGTTCACCTGGGACAACAACCGGCTTATTATTTCCGGTTCCACATTCTCAGTGCTACAGTGCAAGTAGGTATTTTTTTTGTTAAGACTTTTAGCCATGGACAATTAAGAGAGACATTTAGCTGAAGAAGACTCCAATGAATTTGGAAAACTCTGCAAATGGCTCTGCCAAATTCCCGCTGCCAAATGTTCGCACATTTCGATCGGCGGAACATTTATCAAAAACAGGGGGCGACGGCATTTTGGCCAAGTTCTGGCACGGCATTAGCCACGCCCCTAAGCAGGGCCCTCATTGCTTATCAATTGCAATGTGAGCCCACCAAAGTTGGCTCCATAACTTGCTGCTAAAAAAAGAAAACACCAAAAAAGCGAGAGGAAAATAAAATAAGCGAAAAGCAGAGGGAAAATCCAAGGCATTTAACTCGCAGTGACAGCCCCCTCGGAGCCCCTGGGCGGCCCACTAATGGTCAAAACTTATCGTCAAACTTAAATGGGATTTTATTATCGTCGCCAAAAACTTCAACTTCAACGCTCTTGCCCCCCAAGCCCCCCAAGCCCCCAAGGCCCCTCGCTGCCTTTGCGGGGCCTGAGAATGGGCTTGGTCCCAGAGTTTTTGAGTCGCGAGGGCGTGGAATATAATTTTTCTCTGCGATTCTTTGACGCTTTTTTGCCACGTCTAATGCGCTGATTTATATATAATACCATAATTATAATGCACTTGGTTCTCATGGATTGCAGCACCACCACAACCACTATTTTTGAGGTCGCCCCACATAAATCTTGTCAAAATTGTGCATTCTTCTATACTTTTGTTTTAATTAACTCGAGAATTGCTTAATTACCAGGCGAATAAAAACAAGGCAAAAAGCGCACAGCAGAAGTCATAAGAAGTGCAGCGATGTGAGCGACGTGTGCATCTCTTGGCCCGGTCGCGTTGGCAATTAATGTCAATCAAGTTGGTGAGATACAACCGGCAGCCTGGCAAGGCGATCCGAGCCATAAAACCGCAGTCTCCCGCGGCACAAGGAGAACGTACGAGCGGTTCTGAAAGGTGCTCCTCACCCAAAACCAGAAGACGAATCATTTTCATACCATTTAATGTCAAAACAATTAAACTATCGAAAATTAGAAACACAAAAAGATCATGTTCCAAATTTTTTAGGAAGCAACAGTGGTCAAGTTGGGTAAAATGGTGGTTGATAGATATTGAAGAAGTAGCTTATTAAAATAGATGTCAATTCGAATCTGTTTTAACTATTAATTTGTCAAATTCATATTTATAGTTTTAAATTAATTTTTTTAGTATTAAAATTATAATAAGCATGTTTTTTCGATTATTTCCCTCATTTATCACGGCTGCATTGCGACAAAATTGGATGTCAGTTGGCACACCTCTCGAAAATATTTAATTTGCGGAATTCTTTTGCTGATTTCTTCATAAGCCTCATAAATTATTCAGCAGAGGAAAGAACAGCCCGTCAATAATTTTCTGGTGAAACCAAAAATATTTCCAGCTTTTCCGCCTCAGCCGAAGACTGGCTGTGCTCACTGTTCAGGCGGGCCACTTAAATTAGTTAATGAGCTCTGCATGAGTTCGTCATGAAAAACCGCGAAACCTTAAAAACTAAAAATACAAAAAAAAAAACATAACAATATCCGCTGCAAACTCAAAAATGCAAAGCCAAAAAGAAGCAGAACAAACACAGAGAATAATGGCAAAAGCAATTTAAAGGTGCGGAGTCGGAAAGTGGCAAGCAAATTGGCAAAACGACAGAAACAAGCTAACACAAGACAGAATTTGTTTCTGCAATTGCTGGCAACATTGAACTTTAAATGGTAGCAGAGAGCCCCACATGTGATTGCGATTCTCGATCTGTTGGATATTTTTTCTACATATCTCTGTAAGGTATTTGTATCTGTATCTGTGATGACATCGAAACTGGAAGCCATTGGCCCGGACTCTCGGGCCAAGTACGTCACGATGATGATGAAGATGATGGGGCATAAAAGCCATTGCGATCGATCGATTTTCCCAGCAGCAAATTAATTAAAGTACAATTTTTGGAGTACAAGCCATACAAATTGCCGAGAGCAGCCATGCAGCAACACCTTGACCTTCGGCGATGATAAATGGTTGGGCGAAGATCGCCAGAAAGAAATTTTGCTACAATTTTAATTAAAGCCAAACAAGCCGTTGAGCAGATCAAAATTGGTTTAGTGCCGGAGTGTGCAGTGTGGAGACTGGAGTGCGGAGTGCCTGGGTAGGGTAACTGAAACAATATTATTTAGCCACAGTCATAAAAGGCCAACCGGAAGCGAAAGGTCACTGGCAAGGCCTGAATAATTGCTCGTCCAGTGCGTTAAACGCACAACAACGAACATTTAAAAGTCAATTATGGAGCAGAGCGCATCTCCGATTCGAAGGTTCGCCTCGGAATCGATTCCGTCAGTCGCCTTGCTGAATACTCAAATGCTGAAAGTTGCTCAATTTGTCAGAGACCTCTCCTGCCGCTGTCAGTAATTTATTGATTTCATTTTATTGCACATCGATTGAGCACACACATTGCTTGCACACGCACTGGCTCCTTAATTTTAATTGCATTTCCATCGACTTACAACTAATTCGAGCGACGCGGCGCCCAAGTAACAATAAATGAGATGGAAATTACTTAATATCTAAGTTAGCATTTAAACACGATTCGAAATGGTAGAATGTCATTATTTGGTATTTGGTTGAAGCCGCAGAACAATGGCTTTGGCCATTTGTGGGGCGTATGTTCTCTGAAGAATTTTTTGTTGCGATTTAAATGGTATTTTTCACAGGCTAATGAATACTAAGATCTTATGATTGGATTGATTCAAGGATTTATGGTATAGAAATTCATTAAGATAGGGTTTCTAACCTGTGTTTAAAAGCAGAAGATCTTGAAAACTGAAAGAAATCTGTTTAAAATTGGAAATTTTTAATCTTTAGTCATTTTTTATATAATTCTTTTCTTAGAAAACTAGAGACAAACTCTGAAATTTCAGCAAAATAGAGAAATGTCTCTATTTAAGCCTTGGCTACTCAACCCTTTCGCTTAGCCTGCGAAAGTCCTTAGCCAAGTTAAGACGTCAACAAGAAGTCAATGCAGAAGGCTCATTCCTTACCAAAAGAACCTTTAATTAACTGAATCCGGAACTCTAGAGTATTGCACTTTGATTTGGAAGCATCGTGTGGGTGTCTTAGAACTAAGTTAACAATTACTTATAGCCTAGATTGCACTTTAGGCCGCTCTCCTTGGGCCTGACTCAATGCTTGGCGCCGCTCTCGAAGCTGACGTCCGCGTGGAAGCCCGTGTCGTCGGCGTGATAGATCACGTTCTGGATGCGTCCGTCCGGCAACAGGATGTGGTACTGTCCGCGTGTCACGCCGTGCAAGTCACGGTTCTGCTTGTGGCCAAAATCGTTGCCGGTGTGGAAATCACGTATGCGATAGCCGAACGCATACTTTGAGGCATACTGCTGCAGCTGCAACGAAGATGCAAAGATATATATGAATATATGTGTATAAGTTGGTTACGTATTTGGCAAGATTGTTCAGTAAACCGATAAGTTGCATTCACCGAGGGGGGGATAAGAGTTTCTGGCTTCATCACACGCCCATATGCACATTCCACGCCGCTGCAGTGGGGAATTCGTGCGCATGCTGAAAAGTATGCGATGCAAAGTGCATTAAGCACACTGTCATGTACACTGTACAGTGAACACAAGGGGGCGGTGACAGTGCTCAGGCAAAATAATAAAATAATAGGGTAAGATGCGTCTGCTGATTGAAAGAAGAATATGAAGTCCAGGATAAGTTGTGTTTGGGTTTTCAAATGAAAATATTCTATAAAGAAACTCAACAAATATTCAACGTTTTTTAAAACTTTAGAGTATTGAATAAATTAGAGCACATAAATATTAATTTTAAAAAAGATTAACATTGAAAATATCTCAAGTAATATACTTTACAAGATAGTATAGATATGTATAGTTTTCTTATAAAAAGTATGTAACAAATTACAAACCTCCTTAGAAACAATGAATATTTTCATGGACATTAGAAAACTGTTGAGTAATTAATAAAAAAGAGTACAGAAAACAATTATATTAAGATTAATAAATAAAAATCATGCCAGACTTTACAAAAAGATATTCTAGCTTGATCAAAAGTTTGCCGTTGAATTTTTAAAACCCTTTAAAAATTGTCTGAAAGTTTGGAATTTGCTTTAAAATTCAGTGTTAATTTTGTATATTTTTTACGATGTAAAATTATTTATTCTTAAGCTGGACACCTTTATAGGGAGATCCTAGTTTCCCCAAATATTTATATTTTATACTGTTCCAAGAAGGGTGTTTCCCTGGCCCAACTGTTACACATAAAACCGAAAAAGGGAACTTGGCTGTTTTCGGTAACCATAGCTGGAGGAAGAGCTGATGATGATGATGATGATTGGACTGCCAGCGGAGTCGGGGGAATGGGTGTAGGAGGTCTGTCACTCGCACGGCTCAGTTTGTTATGCATGCGATTGTAAATTGTATCGAGGCGGGAGGCGCGTGCGTAATGAAATTTGCAACAAAATACGAGACCGAGTCCCCGGGTCCCCCCACGGCTTGTCTAACCCCCAAAAATCTGTGGCACTCGCTGTGTGCAGCATAGATTTCGTTGTGTTGTTGTGTGTCGTGAACAATTTGGGTTTTGCCTTTTTATTGTAAGTATTTCGCATTTCAGCGGGATGGAAGTGGAAGTGGAAGTGAAATAAGCGAGCGTGTGAGCCGAAATTCGCCAGGATACGGAGGGGCGGATGTGGCGAGGGGATGCGTGTGCGTTTCCGTTTCCGCTCATTCAAATGCTCGGGATCTCGGCGACAATTGTTGGCAACTTTCGCTACATGTTTCGGGCTGCCTCTCTTCCTCTCTCTGCGGTTTTTATGGAGCCCGGCCCCAAGATTTGTGGCAAACTTTTTGATATGTTAATGAGTTGTAAATTAAGTTTAATTAAGTTACATTGTCGACTAGATTTTACATTATTTTGTCGCCGCTTTACCGAAATGCGAAATGTTATTCCGTGTGCTGCCACAAAGCAACAAAAGTTTCCACAGACTTTAGAAAATTTATAGACCTACCCAAGGGGAAGTGTTGAGTGTCGAGTGGAATTCCCTCTTGATTACAAGCCTGATTGACATTTGTTTTAGCGGGTTTTTACTTTCAAAGATGGAGGTTTTCTCCCTCCCCTCGGCAAACAGGATGAACATAATTAATAAATTCTCTGCTCCAGCAATTTGCCAACATTTGCACTTAAATTCTTTTTTCAGCCAGCTTCTCCTTCGTCTCGTAATGAAATGCAAAAAATATTTCTGCAGCATTGTGGCGCTGGTTAGGGCTTCATTAACAGCACGGCAAAAATGTTAATAGATTGCGATATGTCTGGGTATGAAATTGAAAAAACCCGCTATAAACCAGAGCAGCGGGGAAATATGCAAATTTGTGGAGAGCGTCCAGACAAGATACAAAAAACTTACTGCAAGGCTCTGCAGTTTGGAATTTCATTACCAGTTGATTTGATTAAAGTGAACATAATTACATTGCAGATGGAAAAGTTGAGGGGGGAGAAAACGAATGTTTGCCTTGGAAAAACAAGCTTCAAAAATATTTATTCGACAATGGAATACCTGGTTATGGTATAAGCAAAAACTGTGGCCTACCTTTAGGTGCTAAGATATTGTGTTTTCAATTCGGTGTTTATATTTTTAAAACACTCTTAATTTATTTATAAATAAAGCAAGTCTATATATTCAATAAACAATATATTTGTGTCATAGGAATACCCGGCACGACATTATTGAAATATGTTGCCTACTTTTAGGTTCTATAATATAGAGTTTTCGATTCGATAACCAAATTTGCATAGACTTATTATTTTATTTACAAGTAAAGCAAGTCTATATATTCTTTGAGTGACATTTATAAATATATTCGACAAGGGAATACACAGTCATAGCATAATAAAAAGGCGTGGCCCACTTTTAGCTGCTTAAATTTCCTGTTTTAAATTTTTTTTATTTATTTTTAATATCTTGATTTCTACAGCATTCCCTATTTGTTTATGAGCTAAAATATATACTCCCCGACTACCAGGTATAAATATAAAGCCAAGCCAAGTGGAAGCCGAATCAGATCACGTGCCATATTGAACTGGACGGAACTGGGAGAGTTTTATCCACTTTTTCCGATGACGTGGCCGGTTTTTTGCGCCATCGTCGCCATCGCCATCGTTGGCTAAATAGATAGATGGATGGCGGTGAATATTTGCCTGGCCAAATATGACAAAAGTGCATTTCGGGACAAGGTTTATTGCCGGACTCGGATTCCGTTGGCACTCAATTTTTTTATCTGTTTGCATTTAACACGTTTCCACTAGCCGGGCGCATTGGCTTTTAGCGAATTGTGCAGCGGGTCGAGTGCGAAATGCAATTTGGGGCCGAGCTACGTGAGTTCGTTTAGTTGCGAGTGAGCGATCAGATGGCCGAAGTATGTCCAAATTGACATGCCGAGCAGCTTCCAACTTTCTTTCCTGTCCCCAAAAGCAATAAGCCACTGCCTCCTCCTGCTCCATACAGCTGCTCTGGTAACTTAATGCGCCATTCCCGCTCCCAGACCCCTTCCCGGTTTGTGTTCGGCCAAGGGGTGTGGGAGCCCTAACGAGAAATGCCTTTGACATTGGACATTCAAGCTGAAGGCGTTGCCTGACTTTTATTTCTTTTAATTTGCATGTAATCAGCATTGTTTCTGCGCAGCATCCCCATCCTCCGGCCGGCTTTGTCATCTCATCTGCGCTCATTAAAATGTTTTTGCCTTTTGTTTGGCCTGCGGCATTGGACTGGCCTTAACCCCTGACTGTCCCGCACTCCCGGCTGGCTGACTGGCCGACCTTGCGGTTAACCCTTGCGGCCATCGGGGCCCAGGATGTTCATTATCCGTGGGTGTGGCGCAAATCATTGTGCGACTTGATTTCACTCTGATTTTCCACTTAATTCGATTTGTTGTTTGCCTGTCAGGTTTTTGCGGTTGAAACATCAAGAAACGTTGACCGCCGGCTGGCAATTATAATGCCCCATGGCAGAGTCCGGACAAAAAGGATTTAAAATTAATCAAGAGAAATGAGAGGGGTTTTTAAATGAATCCTTAAGCCAGTAAATTCCACTCTTTCGTCTGTTTCACTTTATAAGGAATAATCATGTCTGATTATTACAAGCTAAGACTGCTCTTAGGAAAAATAATTTAAATAGCACAGAGCACAGCATTTCGTTGAATTAAAATTAAATTTCCACATGACTCCAGTCTGGGGAGTGTTCCCCCCTGTAAGCTCGTTCTTAGCCATTCAAATCGTTGCGTTAGCTACCCTCTTCAATTAGCTCATGATTTGCACTCAGCCGGAAAGGATTGCCAGCTCCTCTCCGTGCACTAATCCTGGTTGGGTAACTAAAGCCCCTCTCCCCCCTAGAATCCCCCACACAACCGTCCAAAGCCGATGCTCTCTCCGCCTCCGGTGCCCCCGAGTGTTGCGTTTATTATTCACACAATTCGTTTAAGCGCTGCAAACACCTCGTACCGAAACCCGAAAACCTCAAGGGACACTGGCAGAGATTCCATGGGCAAGTCGGGCGAGGATCGGGGGCAGTTCGGGGGGAGATGTGGCAGTTGCAGCTGCATGCTCATTTAAAATTGAACAAGGACTGGGATGGGACCGAGTCCGAGCCAAATCGCATTTAAATGGAAATAAATGTTGTGTCCAAACAATTTACAAAAACCAATTTTACAATGTAATGCGTTCGGAGCCGCCTCAGTGCCATGTGTTTGTGGGTGGCGGCGGCGGATGTGGAGTTGTCTGGGCTGGTCTTGGGTCTGGGGGAGAGATGGAGCGGGCTGGAGGCTGGCCAGTGCGAAAATCCCCATCAAGTGGAACGTGTTCAACAGCGTTCGTCAGGCAAATGAATGTCCTGGGCTCGTTGATGCCACACGGCAGCCATTGACACAATTGCCGAGCGACGAAACTTTTTGGCCACGCAATTATGAATGGAGGCAGGAGCAGGAGCTGGAGCAGGAGCAGCTCCAGAAACCGCAGGACGATGATTAGACCAGCGGACCGACCTCCTACGAAAATTGTTGTATAATTTACCGGCGAGTGCCGGAAAATGTGCAGGGAATGGGAAATTTTAAATGCAACCTCCCACAGTTTTTATGGCTCGCTTGTTAGCAATTTTCCTGCTCTAACCAAAATTGAGTTATCAGTTTGTTGGCTCTGCGCTCGGGCTGATTGCGTGACAGCTGCTCCTGCCCCCAGCTCCGAGCTCCCAGCTCCTCTAGGTCCCGGCTCCTCGTGCTCCCCTTTATCCCGGCGAATCCGAGTCGGAAAAAAATCCATCTAACGAAATGGCAGAGCAGCAAGAAAAATGTCAAACTACGTGATTTTTATGCGAATGTGACTGTCAATACGTTGCAAACATCATTGGAATAGGAATACGAATAGGAATAGGAACAGGAACATGAACAGGAGCAGCAGCCGGAGCCGGAGCCGGAGCTGGAGCAGGAATAGCAATGGAGCTGGGACCGACTACACATAGTTTTTGCAACATTTCACCCTTCTCTGCGGACAGGAATATTAGCTGCAGTCGGGGAATGTGGTTTATTATGGGTAGCGAATGAAGTGAAGCTAATTTAAAGTCAACCATGGGGTCAGGGATGTGACGAGTGAGCGGCCAAAGTTGTCAATTTCGGTTGCCTTTTGTTCGGAGGCTCCTTCGCTTGCCAGTGCTGCCTTTAAAGGGAAATCAAACCCCAAACCCAAACCATCAATTGCACGACAAAGGCACTCGAAACACATTAGCAACACATGCCCAGAGGATCACAGAGGGAAGTCAACCTTTTGGGCTCGTAAAGCACTCGAGAGAACCCTTTTGTCGAGTGATTTTCAATTCTGGAGAACCGAGAACTTATAATCGGGGAACATGTGTTGGCCGGGCTCCATTAAATAAAACTTAAATCCCAGGCAACCTCTTTTCAACACTTGCGAAAATATGTTGCCCCCAGCCCACATTTGGCTCAGGAGGAGGGCAGGGAAAACAAGCAACAGCAAAAGGGTTGAAATAAAAATGAAATTAAAATATGTGAGTGGGAAACGGAAAATATTGCACCTGCAGATGGCAAGAAAACACAAACAGTAGCGAGCAAAGTACAGTGAAGATTAAGTAAGAAAAATATTACAAAAAGTTTATTAAATTGTTTAAAATTCTAGTGAAATCGCTTTAGTCTAACTCTATAAGCTGTATAAAAATATGTCTAATAACAATTTGTAAAGAATCTTGTTTAATTTTCAATTTAAATTAGTAAAGTCAAACGATTCCGAGTTAACATTTTGAAATGTAAATAGAAATAATAACATTTGGCAGTGAATACTATTTGAACAATATTTCCTAGGCACTATGATGTTTCTTAACCGAAATTGCATGCGAAAATCTTTAGATTTTTCTCCTTGGAGCATGAATGTTTATAATATTAAAATTATGCTATTAAAGCTATTTTCAAAGATAAACAACCTCTCTAAATAGACCTCAAATCCTGCAAAACTATAGAGCTTTGTAAGTCACATTGTTTAAAATGGCTAAAACCACTTAATTCCATTCGACTTTTAGAAGTTCAGGCCACGGATGTCGCCCTGTAAGGGCCATGACGGACTGAGTGACGACCATTACCGACCATTTCGACCACAATAAAATGACAAATGCCCGAAAAATCTGACCATGTCCGCACACGTTAGAAGGAGCAGCAGATGCCGTCAAACAAGTCCCTGGACGGGCATTGCAACGGCATGCTGGCCCATCGGTCCTCGACTCCGGAAAGTCCCCCAAAGCGGCCTAAACTCCACCCTCCGCCACTCCCAAGCTTGAGCCTAACAAGTGTCGTTTGCCTGTCAGAGGCGGACGGATCGGACGGACGGAGAACGAGCAGGAGGAGGAGCAGTAGCAGGGCCAGGACAATGTCCGGGGCCCATCATGACCGTCGGGCGGCGATTTTGGGGTTTTAACAACCAGACCGACCGAGCGACAGGGAATGGGGCTTAGTCCAATGACGACAAGTCCACAGCCACTGGGACGGGTACAAGGCGAAAGCCTATTAAAAATCATGCTAAACGGCAGTAAAACAATGTGTGCTTCGGCACCAGCTAGCTCCACGGCCACAGCCACAGCCACAGCCAGAGCCAGTTTTCGGGCCTTGTTTACTGGCGCTGCTGCACTCTTGGCCGGCTTAATGCGCATTAACGCTAAAGTCGAGAAATGCAGGACAAGATATCCCCGTTGCAATTTGGTGACGCCAATAAATAAAACGTAATCAGCTTTTCGCCCACGACCCGGGCTCTGCCCGAGAATCAAATCAAATTGCTGCTGCTCGTTGCAGAATAAAATAAGAGATACTTTTGGCTCAGCTCGAAAACAATTTTAAGTAGATTGGCAGCGACAACAGGGGGGACGAGAGTCGGTGCAGGAATACCAGAGTATTTTCGAATTTCATAGCATGTTGTCCTTTTCGCCTTGTTTTTTGGAGATTTCCATGAATTTTACGGCATTGAAAAGGGAGTTCTGTGCTTGAAAAAAAAAAGAGTTTTCATTGGAATCTAAAATTATAATGCCTTGATAGGTGTTTGTTGTTCGATTCCGAGGGTTCAGGGGGTTTCTCATGAGTATTTTTCAAAGGATTTTGTATTACATTAAAAATTGTGATGTATCTTTTAAGCATATCAATAATTTTGAAGCTTAATAACATTTTGTATGCGGAATGAACACATAATATCAGGCTTGTTCTTGGGGATTTCATTAATTTTAAGGCATTGGAAAAGGACTTCTTCTGTTGATACAAAACAGTTTTGCTTATAATCTAAAATTATAATACTCTGAAGGGTTTTTATTGTACGATTCTGAGTGTTCAGAAAGTTTCTAATAGGTGCTTTTAGGCTTTTAGATATCTTCAATTTATATATATATGTATACTGAGTGAAATAAAACTTATAAAGATATGATTTGGAAGCTCAACAGAGAGCCATACCACTTTTACCTATTATTTTAGGTATATATTCAGTATCCAATATAATATAATAATAATTGTAAGGCTGTAAAACTTAAGCATTCCTACAAAATACATGTTATAAAGCTTTCTGAGGATTAGTAGCTTTATATTATACTCCCATTGTGGTCTTTAGAGATTTATTATTAATGAGGCTGGGTAATGCATATACTTGGATGACCTTGATTACGCTTAAGGTCCAATTTCGCATATTCCCTAATTCTTCTCTCTAATTTTCTCCAGAATTTCTCGAATCACGTACTCCTTGACTTTCTATTCTGCAAATACTTTATAGATCTGAGCCTAGTCCGATATAGGGTTCATTTTATTTGTACGCCGGTAGAGAACAGATCGTTAGTTTTAGAAAATCACAGAAAAATTCTCGGTCAACCTCTTTCATTAGAGTTAATTTTGAAAAATTTTCGGTTTCCTTGAAACTTAAAAAACAAGTAGAAAATTCTTGTGTTTGAATTGAAACGGGCATCCTCGCACAAGTTTTCGGTGTTGGTTCGTTGCGTTCGCGAGGACTTGTTCGAAACCCGATACTTATTTTGCGGTGTGTAGAAACAATTGGCATCTAGTCACTATGAACAAGATGGGTCGTGTCCAGAGCTCCCTGATGGTGGCCACGAGGGTCCTGTGCAAGGCGAGCATCTTGCGCAAGGAAGCTGTTCGCTTTGCCTGCGCCGAGACGAAGGCAAAGATGAAGGGCGTGGTCGTCGGTCTCTACCAGAAGGAGGGCAACAAGGACCCCAGGCTGACGCCCGCCGGCCAGGCAATTGACAACAGGGTGCACGGTAAGCTGATGAAGGCGATCTGCGAGACGAAGCTGGACGGGCGCCTGGGCCGCGGCAAGGTCTTCCACAATCTTGATCCCGAGTTTGCGGCGGTGGCCGTGGTGGGCGTTGGCCTCGAGGGCATCGGCTTTAACGAATTGGAGATGCTGGACGAGGGCATGGAGTTTGTCCGCGTGGCCGCAGGAGTGGGCGCCCGCGCTCTGCAGGAGCAGGGGGTCAGCCAGGTGCTAGTCGACGGCATGGACTATGCGGAACAGGCGGCCGAGGGCTCTCAGCTGGCTGTCTGGCGCTTTACGGATAACTTGGCCAAGAAGAATATGCCGATAATCCCCCAACTGGAGCTGCACGACTCTCCAGACCACGAGGGTTGGACGAGGGGCATCTTCAAGGCGGAGGCCCAGAATCTGGCCCGCCGACTCAGCGATGCCCCAGCCAACTGCATGACCCCCACCATGTTTGCCCAAAACGCTGTGGACGCCCTCTGCCCCTGCGGCATAACTGTCGAGGTGCGCACCATGGACTGGATCGAGGCCCAGCGGATGAACGCCTTCCTGATGATCGCCAAGGGCAGCTGCGAGCCGCCAGTGCTCCTGGAGCTGAGCTACTGCGGCACCGCGCCCGACGACAAGCCCATCCTCTTCGTGGGCAAGGGCATCACCTTCAACTCGGGTGCCCTCAACCTGCGCCCGTGCAAGGGAATGGACGAGTACCGGGGCAGCATGTCCGCAGCCGCCTGCTGCGTGGCCATGATGCGCTGCATCGCTGCCCTGTCCCTGCCCATCAACGTCACCTGCATTATTCCGCTGTGCGAGAACATGCCGTCGGGCATGTCTGCCAAGCCGGGCGATGTGGTCACCCTGCTCAACGGCAAGTCGATGGCCGTCCGCGACCTGGACAAGGCCGGAGTGGTGGTGCTCTCGGACGCGATACTGTACGGGCAGAAGACCTACCTGCCCCGCCTGGCGGTGGATATAGCCACGCTCAACACTGGCGTGAAGAAGGCCTTCGGTGGAGGCGCCACCGGCATCTTCTCCAACTCGCACTACATCTGGAAGCAGTTCCAGCGTGCCGGCTCCATCTCCGGGGATCGCGTGTGGCGCCTGCCGCTGTGGCACTACTACAAGAAGCAGGTCACCGACGAGCGCTCCTACGACCTGAGCAACGATGGACGAGGACTGGCCACCTCCTGCCTGGCGGCCGCCGTCCTCCACGAGCTGGTGCCCTGCGTGGACTGGGCGCATCTGGATACCCGCGGCACCGGCCTGATTACCAAGTATGGACTGGTGCCGTACCTGACCAAGAAACGGATGACTGGACGTCCCACACGAACACTTGTTCAGTTCGTCTACCAAATGGCTTGTCCAGACATGAAGTGAGGCGTTAGCTACGTCGAGGTTATGTTACCGTGTGATCTACACTTAATTACCGTAGCGGTTCGATGCTTCTCATATGTTTAATGAATTTGTATTGAATTTGGAGTAAATTATAGGTTTTCGGCGTGAAGTAGAAACGGTTTTTAAGTTGGGTTCGAAAAGGGGGGAAACATCGGCAATCATAGCAGGCTTTCCTTTAGAAATTGAGAAAATGTTCAACAGGATGCTTTTGTTAGATTCTTAGTGTAATTTCATTATAGTCATGACTCCTTAAACCTGCTGTTAAATCGGAATTCACTCACAACTGCCTCACTTTTTTACAGCCACCTTTCAGGTGTGCCTGTCTGGTCGCTTTTAACACACAGATACACACACTGCACTCTTCGCATCTTCAAGATACTTTTCTGTGGCCTTTTGCCTGGCTGCGCACAAAGGCGCGCCTTGCCTTTCGGTTGGCCAAAGAAATACAGATAAATTAAATGCAAGAAGCCCAGCCAGGGGATCCTGCAAAGTTTTTCCGCCATTGAAGGAAAAATGTTAATTCCGAGACGCGTGTGTGGAGTCGAGTGCATTTTCCTGGCACACGCTTCAAGTGCTTGAGGTGAGCCAAATGAATATATGTACCGTATCAGCTGCTCTGTGGCGATATCAATTGCTACAGACAGCGCCCAAAAATATAGAGGCATTGACACTCTAGAAAAAACTATATCTAAAAGAATTTCAAGGGGATCTGAAGAGGATCACATTTTAAACATACTCTTAAATTGGAAGGACAGGAAAAGGATTAACACTCGTGATCCTTTACTGAGTATTAAGAGAGCTCTACAAATATTTAATTGTTATTTTTAAAACTTAATTCGTGAGTCAGAAATATTAGTACAAGTTTGTTTACAAGTTCTGTTTCATTTTGAGCTTATATATCTATACCAAGCAATGGAATATTTTTAGTATATTCATTTTGCTGGTTTAACGACTCCTTAAAAAGTGAACTTTAAAGAAATACAGACACTTCTCTCCGTGTGCCCTCACAGACTACTGTCGGAAGGGATAGTACTATATCGTAATGAAAGACGAAGTCGTTTGCATTGCTTTTGTGGCTGCGTTGCCAGGTAGCAGACGCAGCCTGGGACAGATTCGGGGCTCGGGACGGGGACGGGGGCGGAGGGAGGACTCTGGCTAACGACATTGAAAATGCTTGTCGAACTTGAAAATTATTCGATTAAGTGCATTACCGGCGAGACATGGATCGGCAATCAAACTGAATTGCACACAGACTCCGGTGACTCGGGGAGACTGCTGAAAGTCGAGGGGTTGCCAGGGGCGGCGGCTGGGGGATTCCCATTGTTGTGACTGGCGCAGTGGAGTGTCTGCTCCCATATCCATTTGGACTGGTCCTGGTCCTCGTCGCCCTGGAAATGTCCCTGCTCCTGTCCTGCAGCCCACTCCCGTGTTTGTTTGTGGCCGTCTTATTTATGTTGATTGTGTTTTTGCCTATGCCAATCAATGGGGCACGCTTTCGGGGAGTGCTAAGCCTTTTGTGGAGCGCCCCAAGGTATGCTTTAATTTAATGCATTCGGGGAGCTCACTCTTCATGGGTACAGTGAGGCCTCTACTTGGTGAACTGCATATATTTTGGGAGATTTCTTGAAGCCCTTTAGGGTAGGAATATGAATACCTTATCGATATTTAATGCTTTGAAAAATGCATTGACTTTCTTTTAACGTGAAACGAAATTTGTGAGAAAATCGAAATTATGATATTATCATAAATATCGATATTTAAACTCTATATTCGATCATTTTAGATGTTTTAATATTAGATACTTTATGGAAAAATAGTGCACTCAATAGATTTTCGATTCATCAGGGTATTATATACAGAAAAGGAATGGCAATAAAGATTGATAATTCAATGCTATATCGATATATAAATCGAAATTAAACCCTTTCGATATGTACGCGTAAATTCGGGTTTCTAGTAGTTTTAATAGAATCGATTTTTTAACCTGAATTCGAAAATTTAAGATACTTTATATAGATATAAATAGATAATTACTTTTTTACAAAGATTGTAAATGCAATTTATTGTTGATTTTTGTAGGAAATGAGAATAGAAGTGCAAATGACTATAAAAATGTATAACTCGATGCTGTATCGATATGCGATATAAATGAGATTAATTGATAGTCTGATAACTTTAATATATAAATGTTTAATTCGATAATTTTATACATTTTAAAAGTTCCACAAAGTCATAAATCGGGATATTGTGTCGATATATCGTAGAAAGCCAGCTACTATCCCCACATTTAAATATTATCTTAAAAAAAAAAGTTATATAATACTAAATTATATACCTGCGACTTGTTTTTATTTTAAATAATTTAGTTACTACGAAAGTGATGCCTTAAGGAAGTCCACCTGCACTCGATTATGTGCCAGGGGTAATTAATTCTAAGCCTCTTACTCCTACTCTTACTCACCGACTTATCCTCCTGGCTGTGAACAAAGTGCAGACCATTCACGCCCTTGTCCGCATCCAGTTCCGCCGGCAGCACAGTGGCCACCAGTCCATGATGATGGTGCTCTTGAGGGTGTTCCAAGTGGGGATGCTGCTGCTGAATTTGGTGCTGAATGTGGTGCTGAATCTGGGGCTGAATCTGGTGCTGAATCTGGTGCTGATGCTGATGTAGTGTGGCCACCGTTGGATGGTGCACCACATGCTCCACTGTGGTCACCTCAGGCTGCTCCATGTGCGGCACGCCCTCGTACCCATTGGACAGGCCATGTCCGTGGGTATAATCGATGTAGGAACTGGGTGTGGGCACCTTGGTGCTGGACACCGGGGGTAGCTCCTTGACGTCGTTGTTGCCGGGCTCGATGATGGGTACATACTGCTTGGTCTTGGCCATGCCGATCAGTCTTCCCGGCTGAATGCCCAGGTGTCCATGCTCCGCCAAGGTCTTGAGAGTGGGAGCCGGGGAGGCACCTTGGTCGGGGTGGAACAGGATCGGGGCAGTGCTGTCCTGCGGACGATCCACCAGCTGTTTGCCTTGCCGCTGCAGCTTGGCCTGCATCTCCTTGGCCAGCAGGTAGGTCAGTCCGTGGATCTGGTCATCGGGGGACTTGCCGATCAGCGTGGACAGCTGCTGGAACTCGGGCAGCTGCTTGTAGTGCTCCTTGAGGCTATCCGCCGGGGCGTGGTACTCGATCTTGATCAGCGGCGAGGCCTCCGGCTGGGCTTCGTACTGATACTGCTGCTCCTGAGGAGCCCCATAGATGGCCGGCGACTCGGCCAGCAGGGGATCCGGCTTGGAGGGTCTGAACTGCGGCACAATCACTTCCAGGGACTGGGTGGGCGGTGGAGCCAGCTCAGCTGTGTAGGTGTGGTGCACCTCCTCCACGGCCACCGTGGGGGCTGGGAGCGCTTCCTGGACCACAATGGGCTGGGCAATGGTGGGTGCGGGTGCCACGTAGTTGGGCTTGTACACATACCGCAGCTGCTCCACCACGGGCACCGGCTGGATATGCACCTGGACGGGAGCTTGAGCCGGGGCTGGAGCTGCCGAGGGTTCCGCTGTCTTGTGGATATACTTGACGTAGTTGCCCAGGGGCTTCAGGCCGTAGGCCACGGGCTTGGCCTTGTAGTGCTCGTAGTCGGACTTCTGGGCAGGCACGTACTTCACGTACGCCTTGCCGCCGTGTCCGTCCTTCATCAGGTGGCCGATGACCTTCTGGACCTCGTGGGGCAGAGCACTCAGGGATTTCTTGGTCTTTACATGTCCGGAGCTGAGAGGTGACTCCTTGTAGACGTACATCCGCTTGGTCTCCGCCGTGGCCTCACCCGTGAGGATGTCGTTGTCCTCCACCCTGGGCGTCGTTGAGGTCGACTGAGGGTCTTGGGTTTGGTTCTTCGAATGGGTCTCCATGGTCAGAAGAGTGGGTGTTTCTACGGAAAGCTGCTTCCCAGATCTCTGGGGCAAGGGCTTGGCATCCGCCAACTCGAACTTAATCATCTGCGGAGCGGAGCGCTTGGAGCGCTTCGTCTTGCGAATCCTCACTTGAAAGGTCTTCTTCCTGTTCTCCTGGGGCCTCGCTGACCTGGTGGCCTGACTCTGCAGATCCAGGGTTCGTGCCTTCTTTATCAGCTGGGCTGTGAGTGGATCTGGTTCCCGGGCGTCTGTCTCCTCGAAGGGAATCATCTGCACCTTGAACTCCGCCGGCTGTTGGCCACCACTTACAGAGCGTCTCTGGCGACGTGGCTTCCGGGAACGATCGCTTCTGGTGGTGGCCTGGGTGGTTTCAGCAGTTGGTGCGGAGGGAGTGGTGCTGCTCATAGGAGCGGGATTGGGACTTTCCTTTAAAGCTCTGGCATGGTACTGGCGTAGGATCTGCTTCAGTTCTGGACTTGGTTCCACGGCATCCGCCAGCTCAAAGCGCAGCATCCGCGGGGCTGTGGGCAGCTGGCGCTGCTCCCGCTTTATCCGGGACTGGATGTGCACAGGTGACCGGGTCTCCAGCTGCTCGTTGTACTGATTGAAGGCCGCCAGGTAACTGTCGTCCGTGGGATTGTCAATGTGCCGCATGCTGCGGAAATTTCGCTGATCAAAGTAGCGTTGCATGTCCTAAAAATAATTAAATATGTAATATTACCTTTAGTTTGAGAGTTTCCTGTTTATTACATACCTCATAGGTGGAGAAGGTTTCCAGGGTGGGCAAACGCTGCCAGGTATCCGTGGTCTGCCCTGCAGTCAGGATCACAGCCAGGATAAGTAACTAAAAGAAACAATGTATATTTATTAGGAGTTTTTATTAATGAAAACTAAATTGTTATGAGCAGAAATATTGGTCCAAAGGAAAGTGTAAAGATAAATTAAAACTATATGCTAGTTTCTATATATACTATATATTTTATTATAGTTTATATTTAGGCCTTTATGTAATTGATTCTATTTTATATCGAATTTTTTAGAAATATAAAACTTTATGATGAAGGTTCGTAGTTTTTTAGACTTAAACTGATGGCGTGACTTCTTTTATTTAATATTTTCAAAAATGTATCTAATCCTTGGAAAACACGATTCCACTTGATAAGCAATCTCAATGCTCGCATCTCCACTGATCGCGCAAAAATAATAATTTTTTTTGACACCTGCGAGGGTTGAACCAACTTCAGTTTACATGTGCGCCCGCCCAGACCCATAAATAATCCGAATCTTGCTTTTTGGTCGTCTGCTGACTTTCACTTTCGACCAGGCCACATATATGGACGGAAGCTGCCACAGAGCTGGCTAAAGCCAGCTCAATTCTCGGCTTGGACTTAAGCTGCCATCTCTTCGGGGGGCAAACACAAATAAATAAAATAAAACAAAACGAGTTGCGCACGCGCCGTTCATCGTGGAGCTATTCTCCTCCGATCGGAGCAGAGTTGGGTGTTGCATCGCCTGGCCCGGCTCATTCATGCATCCACTTTCACGTCAACATGTTGAACTTGGCTTTTATGGCCATTAAACTCATCGATTTTCGATTTCAATTGCTTTTCTGCACTCTCGTTTTACGTAAGACCAATTACGGAGCTGGGATCGGTCCGATTTGTGATGCAATGCGACCAGCTGTATCATTAACTTACATTTCGCGACGGACTTCGATAAGAAAGTCATGAAGGAATTTCGATGGGTTTGTTTTGAACATTAAAACAGAAACAGGAACTACGATTTTGGTACTAAAATTAGTAACTAAAAATAGAGAGAGAGAGATGCTGGTTTTGTATTAATTAATTGGTAAAGGAAGTACCATGTCTCAGCAGCTTGTACAATAATTATTAAGCACTCTAGTATTGTTTCTTGTTCTCAATTCTCGTTTCAAAATTACTATTAAATATTTATTCATCCACAATACAGTGAGAACTTAAAAACCAAACCATTAATCCACAAATATTAACAGAACATGTTTATATTTAACATGAAACTTCATTTATATTTCAATCAAAGCTAACCCTTAATATAGTTAATCCAAAAATGTCTTAATTTTGAAATCCCATGGACTTATCTCTTACTCGCCTGCAGGCCATTTAACTAAGCCCATCGAGGCTAAACCCAAATGAACTGTCAACGGTCGTTAAAAATGCAACCGCGTAAACATTTAACGGCCGTTAAAACTGCGCCTGAGTGAATTTTTATGAACTTTGCCAGCGTCAACGACTGTCGCCCCCCCACTTGGCCCTACCCCTTTTTGGCGCCGTTTTTCCGCCCACTTCCACCCGCTGGGCTGGGCTGGGCCTTCCTCCATTCACACCGTCCGACATGCCGGCCTAGCAACCTGCGAACTGCATTTTCCCCCAACCACCAGTTTTCTACACTCAACCTCAGGCTCACACAGTTGGGTTGCATACAATTTTATGTGCCTTCTATTTAACACTTTGGCTTTGGGTTCTCGGGACACACTCTGCCCCGTTCAGTTTATTTTCCCGCCCGGAAAAGTGTCTTTTCATTTCAGTTGGGACACGCGTTGGATTCGTTTTAAAATTCAATAGAAAGGAGCGATAAAAATTGTTGCTATTTGCGTTTGTTTCGGTTCCCGTTTGCTCTGCCGGATTTTATGGCCTTAAAAGTGCTGCGGAAACTAGTTAACAATTCTTTTACGATCCGCTAAGAGGCGATGGCATCGGTACACTCCAAGGACATATTCTACTTCTCCCGCGTCCTCGTCTATCTGCATTGCATTTGAAAAGTTTAAGTTTGTTTTGACATTAGTTTAGAATTGAAACTTTAATATTTGCCAAGAGAAAGGGAAAGGGGAGCCAAAGCTAAACTTTGATTAAATTACTACTTTACAGTTGTATATTTATTTTCAGGATGCCCTTATTGTTTTCACAATTTTTGACAGCAATAAAATTGTCTTCATCCCGTGACCAGAAAGTCTAAAATAAATATCAGTCCAGTTGTTTGTCTAGAGCAAATAGTTTGGGCAGCAAAGGGATGTCCTTTATTGTTTTAATTATTTTCTAATAAATATGTAGGAGTTGGTAAACAAAAAAACATAAAAGTACAATTTATAAATCATTAAATTTCTCTTTCTTGTTATCATATTTTGGTGCTATTACAGATTTCCTTCATAGAGTCTTCTGACCATCCAATCAATACTGTAGGTAGTATTCCCTTTCTCCCAACCAAAACCCCGACGTTCTCGTTCGCTTTCTTTCATGCCGGGCAGGTTGCTTCATTAAATGGTTTCTGTAATTGCTGTTTGGCCACAAGTTTGTATAATTGTTCGGCTGCAATATGCGCTTACGGCTTCCTCTGTTGTTGCATGCAACAAGGCGGAAAAACGTGGCTCTGTCCCGGGGTGTGGGCCAAGACCCAGACCCAGAAGCCGAGCCAGACGCAGGCCAAGTCTCAGCCAAGACGCCAGGGAGGAAGTGGGAGCAGAGCGGCAAAAAGACACAGCTTGGGCTAATTGTTGGCAGTGGGAGCCGTGGAAGTTACCAACTGATTGTGGCTGCAGCTGCAGTGGCGGCAGTTAGAACCAGTTTTGGTCTTTTTCTAGGGCCAAAACCCAAGGCAAAATCAAGTTCAATGCACATAAAAGACTTGACTTGGCAGTGGCAGTGGCAGTGGCAGAGGCAGTGGAGGCGGCTCTGGCGGAGGAGGGGATGGCACTTCCTGGGCCACAAGGAAACTTCGGCTCAAAAGAAATGCAAGAAATGGCCGCAAACTTTTTTCCATCCACTTAAATTGCAAATTTCCAGTTTCGATTGCAAATGTTGCTGCATTTTCCTCTCGTCCGGCAGTTGGATATGGATTCCAACTGCGATTCGGTTAGATAACCATAAAGCGGGCCCGTGCCGAGGTCATAAAATCAAGAGAGCTTTCCACAAAGCGAAACAATCAATGCCAGTTGCGTAACGAATTTTCCGAAAAACCAAAGAGAAGAGCCAGGAAAAGGCAAACAAAGCGAACGCATTGGAAAATTCGCATTCGGTTTATGATTTTTATGGCCGGTAATTAAATGAGTGCCGCAAAAAGCCTGGCCCCTGTTTCCTGGCTAATTGAAGTTCAAGTGCCAGCGCCTGGAACACGAAAATAAATTATTCGCAAAATGTGCGTGCCAAAAACAACAGAAAAAAATTAAATATAAAAAAATACACAGAGGCGAAAAAATGTGGCAGGCCATATGGAATGACTGGATCGCCCATTTCCTGCCGCTGCACCGCTGCCAGACAGTTTCCCAGGCCATTTTCACCCGAAGACTTTTCCCGGGCGCTTGTTGTTTTCACGCCTCAGTTGGCCTTGCCGCCTTGTTGTCTGTTATTTATATTAAAATTTCAGAATGATGAACCCTTTCCCACTTACCATTAAGGTGGGGCCAGCGCCGCAGATAGCCATTTTCCTTGGATAATGTCGGACGTCGGCGGAAGTTCGGCCAAATGAGGCGTCAAGTTGCACGTGGCACGTTGCACTCTTCGCGTTTCCACCAAAGTGGCAGCTCAATTTGTAATTGTTGTTTAATTTTTGTGTTTTTCTCCCACGGTTCTTTGTACTTTTCTTAAGTTCGGTATTTTTAATGCAATTTTAAGCGGGTTTTTGTTTGTTGAACTTTATTGTTTGTTTGGCCTGAAAGAGTGTTTACCAAAGGCATTTGTTAAGTGTGTTAATAGCTGGAGTTTCAAATAGTTTTATGGGTTAAAGCCCCTGTTAATACGCGAATAACGAGTGCTAATATTTTTGATTTTTAAATTAACTGTTCACATATACCTATGTAGTTATAAAAAACTCATAACTTTGGGCAGAACTTTAAAGTTTTTCCTGTTAAAGGTGTTTCCCAAAACCCTTTCTACCATTTTTATACATTTTTTTGCCTAATATATCACAGTAAAAGTGTTTTTAAAAATCCTTTTTTTTAGCAACAGAGTAATGTTTGAAACTTTAACTGATATATTCTGACAGAATTTATTCCCGTACAACAAACAACAAAGTTTCACTTTTTTTTAATATTCAGAATACAATCCCTTTATAGTTCATGGTTTTAGTTCCGTACTTGCGTTCATTTAATTTAATTTATTAACGGTTATTTAATATTCTTGTTAGCTAGCACTTCTACAAAATGTAATGGAAGTTTTTGCAGAAAATAATATTCTCATATCCTTTGCGGAGAAAAAACTTGTAACTTTGTCTTTGAGCTTTGTTTAAACTTGCTCGTCGCAGGAGTCCTCGCTCCCGTTCGTTTCTCATTTATTTAATGCGACTTTTAATTTGAGTTGAGTTTTCGTTTCGTTTCGTTTTGCCTTGTTTACATTTGGCTGTTGGAAAAACTGTGGAGGGAAAACCGCACGCTTGCGCGCTGCTGCTGCAACTGTGCCTCGAATTTTCGCGCCACTTGAGTTTTGTGTGTGTTCGCTGCCTCGCAGTTTTCACGGCGACAGCCAGTTTGTTTTTGTTATTCTCGTTGTTGTTGCTGCTGCCATTTCGCTTTTCCCATTTTCCTTTTGCCAACCGGAGTCAGTTTAGCCGACTTGGCCCGGCCCGGCCTGGTCTGGTCTGGTCTGGTCTGGCCTCCATGGTGGGGGCTGGCTGCTGGCTCTTCTCATATTTCGTAGTCGTTTTTCGTGGATTTTTGCACATGCAGGGCATAATAAGCCAGTGATTAAATTTGCCACGCTCCCAGAAGGAAGTCGAATTGGGGATTTGTCCAGGGAAATGGATTTGCATTCGAATAGGCAATGGGAAATATGGAAATGATCGGGCTGAAAGGAAAGTTAAGTCTCAAAGACATCTATAAGAAATAAGGTATTAATTGGAATAAATTACAAGACGAAAGTTTATATGTATAGAGTACATAATATAAAATGAGAGATCAGGAAAGGTTTGAGCTAAGAAATAATGTTTAAATGTATTTTTGTTGTAATATATTTTAATTAGTTTCTGCTAAAAAAATTATATTTATAGCTTTAATTACATTAATTTTAACATCCTAAAACATGTATTAAATATTTTTTAGAGCATTTAATTTTCGCCCATTTAAAATTCAAATCTCTACTCCACTCACTTGCTGTTTGACTTTTTGCTGTCCGCTTTTCGAGCTGCTTTTTTGGCCATGGCTTTGGCAAGGCGTCAGCCAACTTTTGACCATCAACTTGTGCACAATATTTGCTGTGCTGCTGCTGCTGATGACAAAAATGTTGAAGTTTTTCTTATATATCTCTCTCTGTGCATTTTTTGGTTTTTCTTTACGACCAGCGTGTGCGTGCGGATGGGGATAAAGCCGGGCTCAGCACCGCCGTCATGGTTGTATAATTAATTTATTAATGGCAACTAGCGAAATGCATTTCCTATAAGCCATGATTATGTGATTTATAGGAAGAACTTATCCCCCAGAGAGGGGGGAGAGGGAGAGAGAGGAGTGGGGCGGTGCCTCACGATTGGGCCATGTGAAAGTTCAACTGCAGCTATTATGCAATAGGCGCGCGGCCGCAGAAACCGCGATTGCAACTCCAGCACGCGCTAGGGAAGTCTCTCGGAATCTCCAAATCTCCGAGTCTCAGAGACTCAAAATCTCAGAGTTTCGGAATCTCCAACTCTTCCAAGTCACGCACGCGCCACCGCTGATGAAGTAGCTGACAAATTATTTGTATTTTATTTTATTGCAGCCCATGGTGGGACTCCACAGCTCCGCGAGGTCGGACTATCTAGTGGAGTGCATCAAACTTGGGCCTGATGCTGAGCTCCGATTCGGGGATTTTTGGCCATGATTGTGGGGTTTGTCAGAGGAGGAGGAGGAGGCGAGTCTTGGCACTTTCACATTTGTTTTTGCGGCCGGCGGCGGCGGCGTCAGGAGGCGGGTCGATGGTGTTGAAATTGAGTTATTAGAGGAAGCCCATGTAAGTGAGGCAGGGGTGTTGCCTAAAGGGGGTTTGAGAGGGGAATTTAATAGGAAAAGTGAGAAAATTAAAGCTTTTCTGGGGTTCTTAAAGAGGCTTTTGAGGTTTAATTTTATCTTATGTATATAATTTTACAAATGGAAATTAGTTTCAGGCTTGAAAACGAACTTAAAAGGTTTCAATAATTCAAGCCAATGATGATTGCTTATAATTCTGTATTCTAGTTTATTTTGTAAACACCTTATTCCCCCTTTTCCAAGTCCACCTCTGCCTAATTCCTTGGGCAATGTCCCAACCTCCTTCCGAAAGCCACATAATTGCTGTAATCGCGGTGGAGACTCATCTCGTAATAAATTCAGACACCCGAAGATGCGCCAGAGAAGTCGACGGAGACGGAGGTGGAGGAGCTCTGCCTCTCCCCCACTGAGGAACCCCTCTGCATGCGTCGGCAGTTGCAGCTGCAATAGGCGGAAATCTCACACAGAAAGTTGCATTGCGGATGCAGTCATCGTCACCGGCTCCCAGTTCCCAGCTCCCGTCTCCCAGCTCCGGTCTCCCAGCTCCCGGCTCCATCTCCAGACGGCAGATCCATGGTGCGGAAGTTTAACCAAGTAACAAAGTGACTTCGAGCCCGGATCAGGGGCAACAATTGTTGGCCAAATGTGTGTGCGATGGATGCCATTGGATGTTCCAGTTTTGACAATGACCAAGCCGGCCAGTGGCAATTAAGCCACTCAAATTGTTCGACTGGCGCGCAGTGTAAAACTTGGACAGTTGGTCATTTGGTTTTGAGGAAATTGCCATCGACGGCGATACGATCGCATTGAACGTTTTAATTGACTCGCTTGCAGCTTCCTTCATTCGCCAGATCAGGATCTGGAGCCAGAGCTGCCACTGCTACTCCTCCTGCTGCAGCTGCCTTAATTGTCCGACACTTCCCGTTTTCGCGGTTTGCTTCCCATCAGCCCATCCTGCAGCCCCATCCATCCTGGCCGGGGCCCAGACCCAGGGCAGCGACAAAGGCATAGCCAAACCAAACCGCCTCGACTAGACCAGGCCGAAATCTAATTACGCCATCGCAGCCAGAGAGCCAACGAGCGCAGCAAATTGACAACACAATAAACAGGCGGTGAGGGGAGTGGGAATCCGGAGGTTTTCGGGGTGTCACACATGTGCGACAGTTTCTGATTTATGAACACAATTTCCACTTTGACAATGAGCGAGTTCTCCAGCTCTTACAGAGGGAGAAATGGAGAGTATTTTTGGGATCTTACTAAAGAAATAAACCCAGGGCTGTGAGCATAGTTCCAGCGGGAAAATCAAGACTTTCCCCCAGTGTTCCTGCCCAGCAGATGAGCCAGCTCCCTGCTATCCCCGTACTGAACCCATGTCCGGACTCTGACCCGGACTCTGCTGTTTAGGGAAACTGGCGCTGCTATCTGGGAGCGACAATTCCGACCGAAACTGTTAGTTTATGAGCGGGAATGCCATTCCACCTCGGGTCTAGGTGAATTATGTTAATTGAGATTCGGTGGCCGATAGTCCGAGGCAAAGGCAGGAGCTGCAGCTGCGTCTCGGCTTCGATTGGACTCCGTTTAAGACATTGACCAGGCCATTTCTGGCCATATTTCAGGGCTTATCTGGGCCTGCGATGCACATAAAAATCAACCCCAAGTCGGTGGGAGATAAGTACCCCGAAAGAGTTGTCCTCGGCAAATGCAAAATGGGTAATCTGTGGGAATGGTTCGAGGGCGACGGCCCCGAATGCATAAATTCTCGAAGTCAAGGAGTTCTTTTATTGGCCAAAAACTAGGTGGGAGTTGGCTGTATAAATGAGGCTGGTAAATGCGCTGCATTTTATTTGTATTTCCTTTCTTTTTCTGCCCATTAATGACCCTGTTTCAATCAAAACTGAGGGAGGAGATGAGGCCAAGACAACCCATACGACGAAGTCAACTGAAAACTCATTTAAGGCTCCATTTCACAATGTGAAAACAGTAAGGCCAGTAAGGGAAATGGGAGATGGTAGATGGTAAATGGGAGATAGAGCGGAGATGGAGGCGGCTTTCCATGACAATGTCGGAGAACCGTTCGAACGTTGCCTCTTCGAGACAATTTGCCACTTTAATTGCCGCAATTTTTTGCCCATTTTTAAGTCAAATTCACTCGATGGCAAATGCCTCCTCCGCTCGACTTGGCCCGAACCGAGCTCAGTTGCTGTCCCTTGTCTCCTGTCTCTGGTCTCTTGTCTCTTGTGTTGCCGCACTCTCTGTTATCGTTGTTATTGCTGTTATTGTTGCTGTGGTCGAAGTTGGCCAAAAGGGTGCAATTTGTGCGCCTGTGTGAGTGCGAGTGCTGCTGGCCTCATGTGTCGTTCCATTATTGTCTGTGTCCTCCGGTCCCCGCACTAAAATGCTTTGTAATTGCAAACAATTTGATATTAAGTACGATTTCTAATTGTGCGAATGATTGCTTTTTCATTTTGGGGGCACACTGAGGTGAGAACGAAGGGAAAATGCTGAGGTTCCAGGGAAAATATTTAATGAACACCGAGAGCGAGAGAGAGAAAATTGTGAGCGAAGTCCATTAATAACTTCATTTATTCTTAAGGCCAAATCCACTGCAGGCCAACGCACCGGCTCAAGTCCTCAAATTAATTAGCCAATGGCCAAAATGATAAATATCCAGTGGCCCCCGTGGCTAATCAAATGCGGATACAATAAACCAAAATCACTCAGTGGCCACTGACCATATAATTAATTAAACTTTTATCGCCACTAGCGAGGACAGCCGGGAGCCCGGGCATTTAATTTGCTTTAATAGCAGATCCTTGTTTTATGGGAGCGAAGGGAGAGGGGAACCCCGGAGAAATCCGAAATCTTTTAATGCCGCACACAAAATGGCAGCCGCAAACCGACAAAACTAAAATATCACTCATACGCCACCGACCGCCCTCTGTGCTGGCCCGGCCAGAAGCAGATTTATGCGCGTGCTGCATTCCGTCTCCATCTCTGCCTTGCTCCGGAGAGATGTCCTTCGCCCGGCTCCTAATCTAAATCTGCATGTCAACTCGAAGACCGCATAAATCACAAAATAATCCCAAAGTAAAATACCGAATCCAAATGGCCAGATGCCCCGCCACTCCCCATGGTCCTGCCGCCGCCTTCCGGCTATTGGATTTGGGCGTGGACGTGGTTGGGGCGACGGCCGAAGGGCGGGGCAAGTGTTTTGGGCTCACATTAACTTCAATTGTCTTTTGTCTGCGACCACGCCCCCAATTTGGCTGGGGTTCTTGTAAATTCGGCTTGACAATTTTCAACTGGGAAAGTGGAGTGGGAAAGGGTGTGGGTATGGGAGCTGCCATTTCGCGTCCCTTTTTGGTAGCTCCTCACATGGCTTCCTCCCCTCTGAAAGCGGGCACTTCCGATCGGCGGCGGTGCAAAGTTCGGCCGCAAAGTGTAATCCAACGGAATCGCATCCAATTTTATTTAAAATTGTTAAAACGCCGCTGCCTTCACTCCCCTAAGAAAGGAGAGGAGGTTGTAGTATTCTGTATGAGTTCATCTCTTCTGGGTTCTGTGTTCAGGGTTCGTCGACTTTATTTAAATAATCGATAGGTGACAATCTCTCAACAAATTCCATTTAACTAATGAATTTAAGAGAAAGGAATTATTAGGACATAAATGTGGGGTATGTTTTTATATGAATGTTATCTATTACATTACAAACTGCATTAATTCATTAAAATAAATGAAATAATCAATCTCACTTGTATATTGTTTTAACAGATTTTTAAAGATTTAAGAACAAGTTTAAATTATTTATTTTTACAATGATTTGGTCACTAATTTAGGGTGCTCTAAAAATCACTAGTGGTTTTAAATTCTTTAAAAATTTGGCTAAAATATTCAGTACTGAGGTACCGAATACAATGCAAATAAATCGGTAATAATGCTTAATAATCTATATAGTAAATCATTAATATTGTTTATAAATATTTGTAAGTTTTAAAAGGTTTTTTACTTACTTATTTAAACATCTTTTGAAACATCTAAGAAACCAATACCCAAATTAAAACCTAGATAAACTATCCCTTTGAAGGAGTTGGCATAAGATAACATTCCAATATATCATATAACTTATAATATAATAATAAATTTAAAAAACCTTTACTATATATAGAAATATTGTAAAATTTCTCCCTCTTAGAGTATCTAAACTTCGCTCAAGCCCACAAATTACCCTATGTTCTTATCCCAAGAGAATGGGAAAGGTTTGCAGTGATTTGCTTTATCATTTGCGGTCCTCGGGCGTTGTACAATGTGTCGTCTGTCGCCTGTCGTCTGGGTTGGCTTTGGGTCTAGATCCCAGTCGAAATCAGAGTCTGAATCGGAACCTGAATTCGGATTCGGCTTTGGAACGGCCAATGCAGCTAATGCTGATTTCATTTGTGTTGTGCCCTCCGCCGGCACGAAGGCAAATATTGTAAATGAGACTGCGACAAAATCGTCAGACAAAAGGCGGCCGTGGAACAAAGCTCGGGGCTCCCTGCACACGAATAAATATCCCGGTATATATATATTGTAAAAAGCTGTTAACGGGCCAAATGAAAATAAAAAAAAAAGATACGGGAAAAAGGTAAAAGGTTTCCCTATAAAGGGCCTGGATTTCCGCAAAACAAAAGACCCAGAAGCGAGAGTGTGGCGGCAGCCTCCCCTTCAGGCTCAATTGAAATAATTAAGTGTCAAAATGGCGCCCACTCACATGAAGATGGGGAAAGAGGGGGAAAAAGAGGATTTTGGCGTTGGGGAAAATGATGTTTCGTAAAAATGGCTTTGCAAATGTAAGGAAGTGTGTTCTTTTTTCAGAAAATGCAGCAGGACATGGAGAGAAAAATTCAGAGGGGTTTTGTTTTATTTTATTGTTTTAATGTACATAAGAATGCTTATAAATAATTGAGTTTTGAAATAGTGAAAATATATTAGGGCAGGGTTTTGAAAACCCTTAAGAAATTGACTCACAATAAGCAATAAAATTATTGAGTAAAAAAATTCAGTGTTAAATTGTTTTTTTTTTTTTACAATATACAATTTTGTATCCAAACTTTTGACAACTGTTTGGGGTTTTTTAAGATTCTGATTTCTGTAGCATCTATAGTTTCTTTTCCTGTATCTTCTAGAGCTTTTCGCGGCGACATAAAGTATAAACAGTTTAAAGCCATTGCTGGCTGAAAGCTGAAAGTTCCGGGCGGGATGAGCCGGGCGGATTAGGGGAGCACTGCACTTGACACGACCGCCTTGAGAAGGGTCGTTAAATACTTAACTATTGCGTCAGTCGTTTGGGGTTTTCGCCGCACAAAGCAGATTATTCCGGTAATGAGAATCTAGATAATGCACACCGAGCAGGCAGTGGGGTTCGGGGGCGGGAATTAAGTTTGGATTCGAGAGAGTCTCGGGGAAGCCGTAAAGTGAATTAGTGGCGTCTCTTCGGGGGGTGCGTAAGCGTATTCAATATTTCTTTGGCCGAGATTTTGCAATCTAAATAATTTGCCACAAGCAAACAAGTACTCTGTGCTCTTATGCTGCAAAACAAACACTCGGACTCTGGGCTTTCCCCCTTTCCCACACATTTTCATCGAAAACACGAAAACTTTGCCAATATACTGACAGCAGTAGCAGTTCCAGTTGCCAGCCAGTTGCCAGTTTGCAGTTTGCAGTTAGCAGTTTGCAGTTCTCCAGCTAGCAAACTAATACCCTTTGACCCCGGAGCCCAGAGACCGGGTCCCCGACCTGCTGACCGCACGCATGCTAAAAGTGTGGTCGCACCACCCGGCAGGTGTGGGCTCGGTGGCGCTCCGGTGACTTTGTGGCCCCGCAAAAAGTTCCGGCCGTAGTTTGTTGTTCTCGGCCGTTGTTTTTGACAGAAAATTGCCAGGAATTGCTGTTCCACCAGGCCAGTGTGTGTGTCTGGATGCGAAGAAGCCTCCTGCCGGGAGCCTGGAGATGCTGCAAGATGCCAAGATGCCAGGTAACAATACCAATACCAACAGCACTTACCTCGGCCGCAACGCAACGCAGTTATGCAATCACAAAGTTGCCACCGCCACCATCGGCCATCGTCATCTTCATAGCCATCGTCTTTGCCACTGATTGAAATTCCTTGGCCGGCTTCTAATAATTTTCAGCATCATCCTGGCAACGGGATCGCAACTTGGGCCAGGATAGTTTTCATCCGAGCTATTGTTATTACCATCAAAATCAGGCTCCTTTCCTGGCATCATCATCACAGCTGGAAGTCACTGCCTGGGAATTTCAAGCTGAACCTTATACTCTATTTTAATTTTTGATATGATTATTAATGTTAAATTTATAATATTTAATATTTCCTTGATCAAAAAGAGATATTTAATTTATGTTCACGTTTTGCTGCTAAAAAAGGTTTTCCATTTTGTTATTCTATACTGTATTGAATAATTAAATTGATAAAAATATTGAGCTTAAGGAAAAAATAAACCTTTTAACTTATTATTAAACATTTCTAAAGGTATTATCTATCAAAGAAATAAATAGAATTATATTTTAAGTTTGTAGAAAGTGAAATCCCAAAGTTCTACTTTGAACTTTAACTGATAATAATATCCTTTAAGAACTAGTTATTTCTCCTTAATTATATATATATTTTTCAAAAATACTCAAGATTCATAGTTAGAGTATTCAAAGCCTCCTCTTCCTGAAATTACCTTTTCAGTTTGTTCTAATTATTGTTGTTGCTGGCATTGTTGTGGATACAATAAAGTCTGTTGCTGAGCTTTCTCCCACAGACTTGCCAATATTTTCCTTCCGCATTTATTCAAGCATCGCAATTGAGGTTTTTGATTAGTTTTTACTTTCCCGTTGCAACTGGGGAGTCATTGATTGCGTATTCTTATTATTGCCGTGCTGCAGCCCGAGTCCAGCTGGATTTTTCCCCCTTTTAATATCTCGAGAATGTGTTGCGGAAAAATGGCTGGAGAGGCCACTTCAACAATGGATTTGGTTGGGGAGGAGAATAAAGAGGTAATGATAATAAGCCAGGGCTTATAACGAGGATTAGGAATGTACTTATTTAAAAAGTTTATGAGTTGTAAGTTTATGAGGGAAGAAAAGAAATCTTTAAGCTTGACAGCACTAGAAAATCATTTATCTTGTTTCCTGTAATGACTTATTTTCCCCTTAAGCTGCTAATACAATATAGAAAGTAATAAATACATGTGACAGAGCTAGTTTTTCTACATGTTTTTTACAATAGTTTGTGCAAATCCAAACATTTCTATTGAATACTTTCAGGCGTTCGCATAATCATCATAGAAAGCTTGTCTCTATTTAACATTTAGCAGCTTTAATGACTCTGTTAGCTGACTGGTTTTCGATTCGAAACCGACTGAGTTTTGTTGATGTTTCGATATATCCCCAGACTTTGGGTTCATGCCTTTGTCCAGAGTATAGTTTCTGGCTCCTTAGTTTTGCCAATGCGGCAAAGTTATGACTGTTTGCATTGTGAGTACGTGCAGACGACTTGGTTCCTTTGCTGATTGAATGGAATTTTGTGCCGGCTTCCTGTTTGTTTGCGGTTGTCGCCTGGTAAGTGTTGGCACTTTTTGTGAGCTGCCAATGGCAAGCTGAAATCCCAGTCTAGACGGCAGCGAGGCATGTGTGGGTCTCAAATATTTGCCGGTCTTTTAAACTCACCTTTAGCCATTTGCGGCGGTGTTTGTCCATAGGAGATCAATTTGCCAGCCGCAGGAAATTCCGCCCATTAGCGGGTTAAGCGATTCGAAGCGAACCCTTGTCACAGTGTCAACAAGGGTTACCTTGGAGTTTAATAAATCTGGGAAGAGTGGGTTTGATATTAATAGGGCTTATATATACTCTGTATATTTATAACAAAGAAAATACATTTTAGAGTAGCAACTATTATGATGGCAAATGCATTTCAGTCAATTTATATTCCAAAATGTAAATATATATATTTTAGTATTGGTAAGCTTTAACCCTTCACAATATTAAATATTTCTAGATTATTTAAAGCATTCTTGTTTATTGGAAGTAAGAGTATATAGGAGTATACTTTTAAGTAGGATTTTTTAGGTTTTTCCACTGCCTCATTTTACTCCCCTGCTTGCATTTTTCCACCATTTTCCCCGGCCAGAGTTTTCCGCATTTCCTCCCTCGATCTCGCCTTATCTTTGTGTGCTTTTGACATTTCTGCGTTCATTTTTGTGTGACAAGTTTTCTGTGGTTCACTCGGGGCCACTTTACGGCGTGTCAGCTTCATCTGCATACCAGCCCCCCAATTTTTTGGGGGTTGGGGGAGTGGTCCAAGGGGTGACGGCCTATTTCACACTTTTATAGAACATTTTTGCCAATTGTCTGGCGACGTTCCGACGTACTCGTGGTTAGCCCGGTTCTCTTCTCTTCGTTTTTTCCTGATTCACTCGCTTTCTTCGCTGCGGAAGTTTGCGCAATTTCCAAAGCGGAAATGCAATTTTCGGTTCAGCTGCATTTGTCTCGCAGTGCCACGCCCTCGCGCCCCCTCGGCCGCGACTTGGGCGGCTTGCCAACACATCGTATATCAAATGCAGAGTTGGCAGCCCCTGACAATGACATGCAGCGAGCGTTCAGCCAAACCAGAAAAGGCCGACAGCTTTCCGGGCGCTGGGTAGTGCTGGAAAATCGGCGGAAAATGGGTGGCGAATAGGCGCTTCGCAGTTCGAAAATAAAAAGGCAGGAGCAGCGTGTGTCACGCCTTTTGTGGCCAGATCGTAGAATTTATTTCCCACTCCCGCTCTGTTATTTCTCGGAGCTCTTTTGTGCCGAAAGTACTTTTATTTATTTGCATATAAATTATTCAATTGTTCCCTTGCTTATCTTTCTTGCTGGCTGGCTCCCTCGCTGACCCCCCGGCGGGGAGTCTATCAAAATTCTGAATGCATTTGCAATTGCAATCGCAATTGATTTTTGATATCTCTGTGGGCGTGGCACTGAACAATTTTTGATTTACGATACTGCACTTGCCCAAGTCGGGCTGCACACTGGCCAGTGTGAAAGGGGCGCGGCTTTAAGAGAGAGACTTCGATTTGCTGTTATTTAACACGCATTAAGGAATTGTGCTGAGCTCACGTACAGCCCTTGAGATTTATGGGAAAAAGTACTTCACGAAATGCATAAATAATGCTGAACTGAACTGGGGAATTATTTCCACAAATAATTGTGTGAATAAATAGGGTTTCATTGAAATAAAGTCAAGTTTTAACTGCACTTGATTGGGTTGCCTTGAAATTCATTATATCGGGATGCACGAACCTTAGCTCGTTGAACATAAATACCCCTTCCATTGGATAATGATCTGCCTGCATGCACTCCTTACTAAAATAACTCCTTGTTATTCTCGAATTTCAGCCGAGTTTTCGCCGTTTCCGTTTCCGTTCGACACGTGCGCTAAACGGTTTGTCTGTACTCGTCCCCGCCTCTGTCCTGCCACGCCTTTCGCAGACCTCGTCGCATCCTTCCAGATGTCAAATGTCAACTGCAGCATCGCAGCATCGGCCTCCGGGACGTGCTCTCCTTGCTGGCTGCGCAACCATTGGAGCGCCTCTTATTTTTCGCCTGCGAAAACACGCCTCAATAACATTCAAAACTCGAGACGTGCGAGGCCTTGGCCTGTCACCGGGAAATACTTGTATCTCCTAATATCTGCTAGGCGCTACATGTGTTGTAAATTTATTAGCTGTCATATAAATCTTTGCGCTCCACCACCCTTCTGCGAGGCGTGGCCTGGAGGGGGAGGCTCCCGCCTGTTTTCGGGCAGATAAGGCATTCGGAACGAACCCTTCTTCGGTTCCTTATTTTCATTTTTCATTTGCATAAATGCGGCTCGTACTTAAGGAGATTCATAATATTTTTTGCCCTGCCCTGCGCCCCCTAATTGGGTACAGTCTCGTCTCGTCCCCGACAGGGTCGTCACTGTCATTTGCTTAATTAATATTGCACCTAAGCGCAGGCCATATATATCTTTGAGTTGAGTTAAGCATCTATGCGCAGACAGCCACATGTGTGCTTTTCTGGGAGCCTCGTCGGCAATTTGCAAAGTGCCTGCGTAGGGATTGTCTTGGCAGGGACTTTTTCAAGGACTGTTTACCCAGCAAATCAGAGAGCTAAGAAATTGGAGCAGCTTTTCGAAGGACTCTTGTAACAAAAGGTAGCTGCTTGCCCAGGCGAAGGTTCTTTGGTTTTTATTGGCATTTACCAGCAAGGAATATAGCAATATTGATTCAAGCTTTAAAGGATGTGAGCAAAGGCAATATAGAGTGTAACGTGTATTGTGCTCTTTCTCCTTAATTGTGCTCCTTCTCTGGCTTTCTAAGAAAATTTTAGTAGAGTGTGAACACAGCTTAAAAAATTCATATATAAATGGTGTAGCGTTATGCATCTTATTCCAACTATTGTCTTTGCTTTGAAAAAGAAGCCGTGCAATATTCTTGCCCACTGAATTGTATAAGGAAACTCCCTGTGATTCTTATGGTAAACATTTAATAGTAATAACAATATATTTATTATAATTGTATTAAATGCATTGTTTTAAATATGTTACATAAATAGACAATATCTACTATAGCTGTATATTTTGGCACGCTTTTTCCTCCGCAACTCCGCCTGACCAAGAGCTCACTGCGTCTCCGATGGCTCTGCCTGCTTGAGGGGATTACCCTTGTCGTCGATCTCCATAGAGGGCACTAATGGGGGCTTGAACCCATACTCCAGCTGGAGATTGCGCCCAAAGTCGGGGCTGCGTTTCAGAGAGTGACCGTTGCGCCAGCGCTGGAACTCATCGAACTCGTTGGACAGCGCGGAGTCGCCGCTGGAGCTGGTTGCCGGAACGGGGCCGATGTACGACTTGACCATCTGGGTGGGGGCCGAGGCGGCGGCAGTGGCCAGATCGGCGGGCAGGGTGTTGTATATGTAGCGGGCACCCTGCAGCCAAGGCGAACCCTGCGGCGGTGGAGGTGGACGAAGGTCGAACCGCATGTCCGCCAGGCTAAAAGTGGCCACCTTGGGCGCCTCTCCCCTCACCGGTTTCACGGGCTGCTTGGCAGTGGCCACCACGGGCTTGCTCAGCTTGATCGCCTTGGTCGGAGACTGGGGGGCAGGAGCAGGAGGTGCCTTGGCCGTCAGCTGTGGGAGCAGCTTCTTCAGCATCCGGGTGTAGTAGTTCTGCAGCACCTTGGGCGGAATGTGAGCCACCGAGTGGGACCAGGGAGACAGGGCATTGGGATGGCCATGTTGGCCGAATGACAGAGAGGAGTGTCCCGGCGGCATGGGCATGTGAATGGCCACGGGGACATGGATTGGAATGGCCATTGGACGGTCCACAAACTTCTCTACGATCTTCTCCACATGAACAGGCTTCTCCACGATGCGTTCCACTTCTACTGGTACGTGCTTCTCCACGATCTTCTCCACCACCGTTGGCACGGGATAGGGCACCGCATGCTCTACGATTGTTTCCACTGGATAGGGTCGGTCCACGTAGTGCTCCACATGGACTGGGACGGGCACGGGCTGGGGCACGGCATAGGGTACGGGTATGTGCTTCTCCACCACTTGCTTCAGCTTTTCCACCGGATAAAGGGGCTCATGATGATCTAAGTGATGGTGATGCTCCTGATGGGCCTCCTGAATCACCGGATGATGTTCCTGATGAATCACTGGATGAAGCTGATGTTCCTGATGAACCACCGGCTGGTCATGATGAACATGTTGTTCCTGATGAATCACTGGATGATCGTGTTGTATCTGATGTTCCTGATGAACCACCGGATGATGATCGTGCTGAATCTGATGATCCTGATGAATTACCTGCTGATGCTCATGATGAATCTGATGATCCTGGTGTATAACATGATTCTCCTGGACATGTTCCTGATGAGCCGGAGCGTAAATGGGTCCCGGATGAACCGTTTGCTGAGCTGGGGCTGGAGCAGAGTGACCCGTATCCAGGTGCACAGTGGAGTGGGAGATGGCCACCTCCTGGGGCGAGCTATCGTACTCCACGTGAATGGGATTCTTGGCCAGGGAGGCATAGTTCTTCGCCGGAGCAGGTGGTGGGGCAGGCGAGTGCAGGTAGGGCTGATGGTAGATGGTCTCGTGCTGCTCCACCAAGCGTCCATCCTTCTCCGTGATCAGTTTGTTGTGGATGTTAACCGACTTCTGCACCTCCACGAAGGTATAGCCATTCGGCTGGGAGGAGTGAGACTTTGCCGGGGCCGGAGCATGTTGGACGTGCTGCTGGGAGGGCTCAGCCGCTGCCTCTGACACGTAATCGTGAGGAGCTGGATGATTCACGGTGATGTCAACTCCGGGCTCGTGGGACGGATGGGTGTGAACCGGAGCTGGCGAGGAATGCGGGGGACTGGGAGTGTTCAGGGTGACAAAAACCAGGCTATTGGGAGTGGCCGAGACGGGCGTGGGACCCGCATAGCCGGAGTAGTGCTGCACTTCAGGGGAGGGTGAGGCAATGGCCTTGGTGTGGAGAGACTCCAGGGGCTGATGCGACTGCTGTTGGGGCTGATGCAGCTCCTGGGGAAGCACCTGGCTGAGCTCCCGTTGGTACTCCAACTGGGCAGCAGGTCTCGCGAAATGTCCGGCATAGTCTCCTTCCTTCGGCGGCCGTGGACTCGGCAGCTGGGGAGGATTCTGCACCTCGTAGTGGAAGCTGCCCTTCGGCAGGGGTCCCTCCCCGCTGCCCGAGATTATGGGCTTGAAGGATTTGAGGAACTGCCTCGAGGGAGCCTCGTGGTTCTGATGGTGCTGCTGGAACCGCTGCTCGCTGTGCGCCTGGTAGTGGTCCAAGGCGACTTGAGGCTGCATTTGTGACTGGGACTTCTCTGGGGTAGCCTTTTTGGGGAGAAAAAGAGTGTAGTAAACCACTTTTTCCTATAGCTTAGAAGCTACCTACCTTTGCCTCTCCCTCCTGAGATTTACCCAGTGTAGCATCGTGCACGATGTGCACATTGATCTCTTGGTCCTGGCCAGGACCCTTCTGGTTCGCATAGCTCTCGATGCCGTTGTGATTCGGAGCTGGCAATCGCTGCTGGTAGGCCTCCCGACCCACATGGCGTGTCTCTGCGATCTGGTTGTCTTCGATCTCGGCGTTTTCCTCCACCTCCACTTCATGCTCACCTAGAATAACAATCGGAGCACTCTCGGCCGCCACTAGGGTTTCGTTGTCATCTCCCTCCGGTCGCAGGAGCACACTGGGCAGCACGGGAGCTGCCACTGCGGCCCGATTGATTCTCAGAAGCTCATCCCGGGAGATGTGGTTACTACCATCGCGGAAACCCGGCTCCCGGATCTGCTCCACCACGATCTCTGTGTGTCCTGGTCGCAGTTCCCGACGGTACTCCTTCGTCACCGTGGTTTGGTAGCTGTAGTAGGTCTCGTTCGGTGCTTTGCCCACAGTTGGAGTTTCCGTGGTGGCCGCCTCGGTGGTGGTGATGGCCTCCACTGTGGGTCGCACCACTGCCTTGTTGGTTGTGGTGGCTGTAGTGGTGGCTGCCTCTGTGTTCGTGTCCTTTCCGCTGAAGCGGAAAATGTCCGAGAATCCATTGGGAAACAGATTGGACAGGACTTCGTTGACGGTGTCTGTCCGGGAGCGGGTTACGGTCTGCTGAATGGGCTTCTGGCGACGCACCACCTCCACGGGCATCTCCTCGTTGACCTCGAACTGGATGTAGCCATGACCATTGGCGGGTGTATCTGAATCCCTGGGAGGCAGCACCGTGGGCAGGAAACCAGGCACTCTGAGAAAGAGGAAGGGGTTTACAAAAGAAGGGAAATTTAGGGTGAGCCAAAGTGTCATTGAAAGCGAAGTATGTATTTCCTAATAGATTTCCTGATAAAATTAGTTGCCCATTTTTGCAGGAGAAAATTAATTTACCTAAGATTTAGTTAAGAGAAACTTTCATTAGAGCTTCTGCGACACCTGAGAGATACTCTGACTTGGCAAGTTTTCATTGTGGTTTCTTACCCGACAAACTCCGCTTCCCTTTCCGTGGTTACCGCTTCCAAATCCGGCTCCTCGGGCACTTCACTGCCCAGGCTGGGGAAGCCTTCGATGACCTCGCTGGCGACGGATGATGGCTGCTCCTCTTCTGGCTGCTTATTAAGCTGTCAAAAGCGACGCTCATTGCCTGTCAAAATCTTTCACTAAACTCGGACTCACCTCCTTGGCGCTGCTGCTGTCACTCAGGAGAGGTCCTCGGGTCGCATTCTGGGTGGCGGGAGTGGGGGCGGGAGTGGAGGAGGAACTGGATGCCGATGAGAGGGCCGGCTGGACGAGGATGATGGCCAGCAGACAGCCGAGCGTGGCCGCTATCGCTAGCAGTGGTTGTTGGCGGTGGCGGGGCCACATGGAGCTGTTGCGGAAATGGCCAAAAGCAGAAAGAGTTAGCGCGGACTGGCAGGGGGCAGGGGAGTGCTGTGTGTGTGCTGTGGTGTGAATAACCCCGCAAAGCACGACAAATTCCAAGCGAAACATTCGGAGGAGCAGCATCGACGGCAGCAGTCAAGCCTGTTTTGGCCCCCTCCAAAGGCCGTCCTCCCGACTGCTATGGCCACTCACTTGTCGGGCTGTTTGATTTCATCCGATGCGATACGTCGCTGGATGATGATTTTTCCTAAGTGGCTGCCTTGGCACTTGGCGCTTTTCTTTCTCTTTCGCAGCGCGCGCGAGAGATTTCCCTAGAAAAGTTGTTGAACTTGACGCCGCGTTCGCTTTGGGCTTATGTCATTGCTACTGGCAACGTAATGAATTATTAATTAGCCCCGGAGCAGCGCCTCCTCGCCTGCCATTTAATTTGGAAAATTGAAATTGATGGCATTTAAAATGGTTCGTACGGGTTTTCACATAGTTTCGGTGCCTGTATTTTGATGGGCATTAAATATGCATGCCAAAACATATTTCACCTGCAATAATTATGGCTAAGAGGCCTTGGGGCTGCGAGCCGGTCTCGTTCGTGGCCGGGAGGATGCAAGAAAGTGGAGCTTTGGGTAGGGAAATTGTTGCATTAATTGGGTATACAGATAGCCAACTCAACGGGCGGCAATTAAATGCTGCTCACACACACACACCGAGGCCTCTGTAAGTCCTTTTGATTGGGTCTTTCGAAGGAGCCCGGGCTGCAGCTTATAATTGTCGAAAATAGAGCCGCTTCCCTCAGTGAGTTCTATTAGCCATATTACCTCCTCGCTCGGCAACAAATCACAAGCTCCTAACTCAATTTGCACACTTAAATGGGGCTTTTGCTCATTTTGCACAATTTCCACTGTTAAATGGCTTTTAAACCGATTCGCTGACCGATTCTCATCCATTCATTTACCTGCATCCATTAAGTTTTGCGCGACGGGGGACGGCTGTTATTTATTTCGACGGGAAAACACTCAATTATTTATACTGATTGCGCGCCCAATTAAAACGCACTTATAATCACTTTTCTATTCGATTAAAACAATTGTAATTCTCTGAGTATCCGATGGCACGAGTGTACTGAGTGGTTTTTCGGTGCGATGCCGCTGCTTTCTGCGACCCTGCCAGCTGCGCGTGCGCGTTGCGAATGAAAGTGAAACCGTCTTGCACTGAGCATTTCGTTTTCTTTTCGTCGTCGTCGTGGGTTGCAAGTTGCAAGTTGCTGTCGTCGCCGATGTTGCCGATGTTGCCGATGTGGCCGCTGCTGCAGCCTCCCCAGATGCTGCTGCCGATGTGGCTGCGATCCTTAAAGTGTAGCATAAAACTTGTCCAGCCGGCGATTGCGCAAGAGCCACCGCGGCCCGTCCATCTCGCTCGCTCCGCCGAGGCAGTGACATTTTTGTATATTTTTTGTATGGCTTTCTACGGCGGCAGCATTGACCCTGCCAAAAAATGGCCAAGACAGTCGGCTCAACTGGTTTTTCCTGCCAATGACAGGGGCAAAGCCCCGCTGCCTCTGGGCCAGGAGAAAGCCCTTAAGGCCCTGACACAGATGCGTCTCTCTCCCGGGCTTCTCGTGTTTCCCCGCCTCGTAGCACGCCCGATGCAATTATCGCACTTACCTGGCACACCTGCCTGGTTCGATCACCTGTGCACGCATTGTTTCCCTGCATTTTCCGACGCTTCCCCTGCCATTTTCATTAATTTTTAATGAGCGGTATTCGCCGCGCAGGCCGGCATCCGCCGTGTTGTGGAGCGTTTGACGTTTTCAGCTGATTGATTAATGTGGATGCGGTTTTGCACTTGCTTTTTATTCCTGTCTGATTTATTAAAATGCGACTTTTTTATTTATGCTTTGGTAATTCAGTTTATTTATTGCATATTTAATGATATCGTTTTTCTCTTTGAAGATATATTTTTATGGCCAAATTATTTGAGTTGAGGAATTGAATGAATTTAAATGGAAATAAATTTAAACGAGTCTCTCGATTGGCCATTGAGCGGAATTCGGTTTGAATTAAATGGGAAAGAAAATGTGCCCGAAAAACATGGTTATTTTAATTTTAATTGGACATCGAGAATATATAATTTATTCAATGCAAACGTTTAATTTAAAAAAAAAGTTAAATCAATAGCCGTCTTGAGAATAAATATAAAGACATTTCGGTTTTGAAAATATCCGAATAAAAAAGCATATCGATGCAAGGTACCTACATTGAAATAATTGTTATAAATGTTCTACTTCAATATGTAAAAAAAAAGAGTAATAAATTTAAATAGAAAGAGAGGAGAACAGATTGATGATAAGTTTATATTTTACTGATTTAAATAGCATTTTTGCAGCATGGAACATAAAAATATAAAATATGATTTCAACACAAAAAATTTACAAATGTATAAAGAGCTCTGAAAAGTGCCATCAAGTTTTAATGTCACTCGGGAAATATCATCGAAATATCTCAAAAATATCTCCAAAATGTGGGGAAAGCGGGCGTTCTATTAAGGCTAATGCCGCCATTACCTCGCAGATATAGATCCAGCGATCATTCGGGTGTGATTTATGGGCTCCATAATCGGTTAGCTTCTTTATCTGCTTGCATCTCATTAAAGACATGTTGCATGCCTCGTGCACACACATTTTGACTTTCACCAAATGCTGAGCTGCAATGGAAACCGAGACTGAAACTGGAACTGGAGCCGAGATCACCGCTTATTCGGTTGGCATTTCCTCCGGCCTTTTCCGCCACCAGACTCGCACCAAAACTCGAGGACAATTATGATGAAAAGCGATTGCATAAGCGAGTGTCGGTGCAAGTCCAGAAAATCCCAAGCCAAGCCGAGAGCTCCGGGGAAATGCGAGCCATAAATTGGCATGACCACCAGCTCAGACCACCTCGGACCACCTCAGACCCCGCAAATTTTTACTTGGCTAATTTTCGCCGGATCAGCATTTGGGAAAAGTGTAACAGAAGTCGCAGGTTGGCTTCCTTCCGCCTGGAAAATAAAATCAAGTTGCCGATGGGAAAAGTCCACGGCACTATTGCCGCATTTACAAAGGAAATCTTTCGCATGCCTTGACCACAACTGAAATTGGACGATGAAAATGAACAAAAAAGAAATCGCAGAAACTGCGGAAAATCTATTAAAAGCAATTCGCTTAATTTCATTTGGCGGCACTGCTCATATTCAGCCATTGTGCTTCCCCGAAAGGCGCACTCGGGCGGAAAAGGCGGCTAATTAAGTGCGCAGGGCAAATGAAATATGAGTGAAAAAGGTAATTACAATCAATGGGACCCATGGCGGCCTCGGTGGGGCCTCAGACCAAAAGCCAATTTCATGCAACAATCAATCAAAAACAATTTTTAATTTTGCGTTAACAATTTTCAGGCTGATCTGCTTTTTTCTCCGCGCATTCATTCATATTTTTTGCCACGCTTTTGGCCGGCTGGCTGGCTGGCTGGCTGGCTTTCCTTTCGTCCGTTTTAACTGTGTGAAGTAAATTGGAAAATAAAGTTAAAATTAAAATGCATTAATTGAACTGTGAAATTTCAGGGGAGCGCAGTGGGTGTGGGGGAATTATGGCCGCCCATCGATGTGCAATGAAAACGATTTTAATTGTCAGCGTTTTAAGCGCGTTTAAAGTCGCGACAACTTGACAGCAGGATGATAATAAACCCCACGTGTGCATTACCATATCCCTGCTTTCTTGGCCGTATTTAAGGCCATATTTAAGCCCATTCGAGAAATCCCAAGCTGCAGCTCCTGCACTTCCCCTAATGCCCAATTAGGAGATTTCTCCAACTGAGTTATCGCCTTTATGAGTGCAAAAACACATTCCCAGCCAAATGCCTCTTATCGGGCCATATCTACCAGCATCTGTCCGGGTCGCACCCATTTTCCGAGGCAGAGACTGGACCCGCTCTGGATTTCGGTTCCTCAACGATGGCGCCTATCATAAGCAAATTGAAACATGTCGATATACCGCCGGGCGGTGGCTCCAATTGGCGGTTTTCGGAGCCGGTTTCGCCTTGGTTCACACTCGTATTTGACTTTGGCCCGGCCAACAATTAAAACGAAATGCGCACAGTAATGCCAATTGGCGATTGCGGATATCTGCCAGTGCCAGCTGGAGGATGGAGCAGGGCAGGGGATCGGTGTACATAGAGGGGACCCGATGCCCATTAGTTGGGGCACCTTTCGCTGTGGCGCGTGCGTCGACATTAGCCGCCGCAGCCACCGCGCTGCTGGTCACTGTCATTACTGGCGAACATTACAAGTTTATTCCACTCGATCACTGCTCGGGAATTTTGATTGATAAATTACACTGCAAGAAGATGGTGAAGGTGAAACAGGTGTTTGAAAGAGTTAATTATTGGGTGCAGAGAGGGGAGAGAGCAGATACGATACAAATTTTGCTATATTTGTAAAGTAGCTCTTAAGGGGCCTTAAAATATATGCTTTTATGCTGGTAGTTTTAAAGATTGATAATAATTAGCTTATAAGCTTAAATTATAAGCATTTTGTATACATTTTATACACTGAAATAGATACCATTCAATCGTAACTTAGGAATACTAACTAATCTCTAGGTTTCAAAAGCAACTTAGCTCAACTGCAAAGTCCCAGAAACACAAATATTTACTCTGCAAAAAATCCTTGTTTGCTCGATTCTTCACTATTTCTTAATCTCATGACTTCTGTACACATTTTTCTCCGTGTCCCTTGTGTTAATGCAACCATTAGCCTCACTGTACCGTACGCCCCCGCTCGAATTCGCCGTAATCTCGCTGGCGCCTTGGCAAATCGAAGGCATTTCACTGTCATTAGCGCCCCAAACCGGCCAGGTTATCGCTGGGGCTCTCTTGTTGGCTGCTGCTGTTGGCCAAACAGGTTGCCCGACGAATCTTTAGGCCAAAAAGTGTAGCAACCACACACACTCGCAATCCTGCGGTGTCGATGTACTTTTGATTTCCAACTAATAAACAAGAGCCGCTCGCTCCGTCCCCTTTGTGGCTGTGACAACGCAACTCTGGTATTGGGCCAATGCACCAAGCCAACCGACCAGGCACCAAGCCCGAAAACCGGAATCTCCTTCACGCAAAACGAGCCGAGCCTGCGGTCACCCAAAAGCTGGGATCGCCGCAGCCCGGCCTTTCCCTTTCGTTGGCCTCTGATTGATATTGATGCAACTGCCACGGCCACGGGAACTGCAACTGCAACTGAAACTGCCACTGCCACTGCCACTGCCTGTGCAATCTGAGAGTGCAGCAGCGAGGCTGGATGCCAGCCATAGCCAGCGAGCTTCATTGGCATTCCGTGCAGGTCGAGGTTCAGCTTGCCAATTGCTCGGATTGCCCTCGCAAAAGAAGCAAATGTTTGGCCGAAGTGCGCGGAATGAAAAGCGTTCTGCCTGAGTTTAAGGATGTAACCTTTAAAAAATACATATTGTATCCTTGTTGAGGTCTAGGGACCGACCCAACGAACAAGTTAATCAAACTTGTGAACGTCAAACTGCAACCCTAAGTAGTTTTTAAACCCGCCGAGCCACGCCGGCCAGCTATTAACTTTGTTGTTAACTGATGGTTTTCCTGGCTAATTTCCACAGTTAATGCAACGCTGCTTTTTTCCCACCCATTAGCCACTTAAGAGTATCTGCTGGTTGCTTTTCCCCGGCGCTTTTCCACGTTGCAGCTTAATGACGGGCGTTCCTGGCCGCTGATTGATTGTCAGTGTGTGCGGGCGCTTGGCATATTTCCCCGCCCAGTCCTTGGCCCGAGCCCACCCGCCCAGTTAAAGAGGTTTTCCTTTTTGTTGCATTTCTCTGCTTTTAAATTTTATTCCATGTTCGTTTTCATTTTCATTCCTCCGTGTTGTGTGTGTGTGTTGTTGTGTGTTTGTTGGCTGCTGTCCTCCGCTCCGCTTCCTCGCCACTCATTTTTATCTGCACTTTTATTTGCATTCTCCTGGCTTTTGTCTTTACTTTATGCTAAATTGGCTATTTTGTTTTGTTGCTTTGTCACTTAAACTTGTAAATTTGCTCGACCTCGGCGCCCCCGCACCTGACCACTGGCCACTGGCCACTGGCCACTACTGGCCACTTGGCTTGCTGGCTTAAATGTAACAGTTTGCTTGGCCGGGTGGCCCGACCCTTGGCAGGGACTCGGAGTTATTGCTTTGCTGGGGCTGTGAGCACGGGGTCGCTTAAGAGTTAGCTTTTGATTCTGTCTCGGCCCCTTCTCGGCTCCTCGGCTGAGGTCTGGGCCAACTCCGAGGCCTCGTTTACGGTTAAAAGTGTTTCTTGTGGTTGTTGTTGGTGGTGGTTGCTTACATTTCTCTTGGGCCTATGACTTATATATGTAAACCGTTTCTGCTTATTGTAACACGTATTGTATTTGTATTTGTATTCGGTATTTGTATGCATTATCGTACTGGTAGGGGTATTAGTGAGTCCTGCGCCCAACACTGTGCACCACAGACGAACACTCTGTCTCCGCATTAATTACTCATTGGTTTAAAATTAATTTGCCACATTCGGTTTGTGTTGCACTTAGGAGCTAATATTTTCATTAGTAATATACGTTGTGTTGCTGTTGGCTTCTCTTTGTTATAAATAATACCTTGTAAATATTACCAACGCAATGCAATGAATCATAAATACAGTACGCACTTGACCATTCAATTGTCGAGTAATTACTTTGTTAGTTAACATGACGACGTGTTTGTCTGCTGGCCTTGTTCGCACAAATGGCTCGCAAACCTAAGCTGACGATAAACGCAAGGGGAAATCACTAAACTCAACTATACAGGGGCCGCGCACAGGACATGCCTGCGGGCATTATCCTCTACATATGTGCATTCGTAGGGGTCGATTGATCTCAATTTAAACTTATAATTCGGCCGGAATTCTTGGAACTCGGCGATCTCTCTCGCTGTGTGGCTCAAATTGGCGTTAGGTTCTTCTAAGTATTCTGGTTTTTACACTGATCTCTTAGCCTACCGATATATATTTATACTCATACGTATTGCGCATAGGATATAGTGCAAGTGTGGCTTAGATCGACTATGAAATAAATTACAAAAGCTTGGGCTTTGTACAAAAAATCCTCTAGCATGCAAGCACTCGTCTGCTGATCGTAACTGAAGTATCTTACAATAGCTGTCAATCAAACGTTTACGTGGCCCTGGACTGTTATATTACATTAATTAATTTGTCTGGAACTGCTACTCGCGACACTTGGGTGGCGCTTCCTATGTGGTTCAAACAACATTTAACACCTTTAATATTATATATCGATCTTGAGCAATTCGCTACTGGAACACTTATGTACAATTATCGCTTATGTGGAGGGTCTTCATTGTTTTTGGGGCTGTAATGATATTGGGTTCGTGTTACAAAAATATCCGCGTGGTAAGGTGAAACGATTTGCTTTTGGTCCGTTCAAACGATTGGAAAACCATAAGAAACTATAGTGTGCGGTTAATTCGTATAATAGAACGCAACTCGTTATCTTTAGACTCTTTTGATCGTTCGCTTAATTTCATTTCCCAAAATATCTTACAGTTCGTTTGCTCGGGGCAAACTTTCAAATGGAAGGAATTTGTTCGTGCCTGGTAAGTATTACTCGTCTCCGCGTCTCCGTTTACATTTACAACTTTAAACTATAGGTTCTCCTCTCTCGTGCTTTTAGTTCTAAACTCTTTCAAAATATTTAACAAAATCAGTCGCTTATCTCGATTCCGAAATCTACTTTGATCTCGATCTCTCTTCTTTATCGAAAAGGAACTTAAAGTACTCGTAATAATCAACTTTTAACAATGTATTTCCAAAAGAATTGTAAACTTTTCCTCGTGTTTCCTCATGTTTTGGCATTTACGTTAAGCGCACACACATACACATTGACATACAGCGATAGGGTTACACTCTCTACAGTTACTGTTCCTGTTACTGTTGGAGTTACTGTAGGAGTTGCGGTTAAAGTTCCTGTTAATTCTAGTAACAGTTGCTGCAACACTTATTTCAGTAACAGTCGCAGTCACCGTTCAAGTTACAGTTAAATCTAGGGGTTACAGTAAAAATATTGGAATAGCTTAGGGACATAGAGTGGTGTTGCCTTTCCGAGAATCTGGAAGGGGCGGTGTTTAAGAGTTCAGGGTCTTAGCCTAGGGCAATTTTGATGCTTGGCTAAATCGGTTACAGATACACATACATATAGCTATATAGAGTAGTAGTTGTGTAGCATAGACCACGTGGTAATGTCGAGTAATTGGGTAAGTCCATACATATGCTTAGCCAAAGGGGTTAGATTACATAGAACATGTGGTGTGGTGTGGTGTGGTGTGGTTTGGTGTGTTTCGCAGTGGTAAACGCTCCAGGCAGGCACTCCCCAAGAAATCATTCACTCCGGCTCCCATTCACACTCAGCTCTCAGTCACACGGATGTCCTAACCGACTTAAACCTAATGGCGGATGCCGAAACTAAGGGCCAGAGCCACGACCAGGGCCGGCACCAGGGCCCCGCTGCCGGCGGTGCTGTTGAACACGGGAAAGTGTATCTGCTCCGGCCGGTTGAGCTCCTCCTCCTCGTCGTCGTCGATGGCATTGGACAGCTGTCGATGGCGCTTGGTGAAGTTCACGTTGAACACGGCCTCGGCCACGCCGCCTGGGGAGGAGACGATGAAGTAGAAGGTCCTCGGCACCCGCTCATGCATGCTGACGTACGTGAGCCGCGCCTCCTTGCAGAAGGGCGTGGGCAGATCCTGCGGAGGGAGGAAAATCGGTTATAATACGGAGGGTCAGGGGATACCAAAGGGTCGCTCACCTTCACCGAGTAGGCCAGCACCGTGCTGCCATACTGATTTCCGGGCGTGAAGACCCGATCGCCATGCAGCCAGCGGGCGGCATGGGCTGGAGGATTGGCACAGAACTCCACGTTCAGGTGGAGCGGGGATCCCGGGTAGGCAACGGGCGTGGCATTCAAGGCCATGGCTGTGGGAGCACCTGGAAATGAAAGACAAAAGTTCAAGATTATTATTATAATTGCGTTTAAAACCCGCAAGAATCATATGGGAAATTACGTTCAGACTTCTATAAGTCATCTTCTTAGATGCTTAAACGAGAAATATATCTGCTCCTCCGAGTGCAGCAACGCGGTGGATTAGTCCCGCAGAATTGCTATTGGAAACTTTGCGAATCTGATTCCCAGTGGGCGATGGCATTGCCGCAGCCTTGGCTCGTTAGCCAGCCCCCTGGGAACTTTCTGCACCGAGATTCCCTAAGCAAACTTCTGCGTAAGCCGGGCTACGTCGCACTTCGCACATGCTAAGCCAATTCCGGCGCAACTGTACTCCGGCGCCAAGTTTGCTCCGCCTCGGAGCCTCGCATCAGCTGCAATTAAAGGCAGGGCGCAAAAGTTTAGTGCCGCCGTTACCGCTGCCGCCATTGCCATCAGCATTGCCATCGCCACTAATTAAAAGCGTATCACCCGACAAATGTGCCACTTACTGCCACAGCAGCCGCCCTCAAGCCCTGAAGCCCTCAAGGCCGATCTGCACCTCTGCCGGGCGAGAGCTGGGAGGGCCGGGAAAGCGGTGAGCGTGGTGTGGTGTGGGAAAAATCAAAATAAATAGAGGACAACATGTCGAGGGGCCAAAGGAAAAGTTGGGCCAAGAACGCTGAAACTTCATTAAAAAGTTTGCGCCAAAGCGAATTTTGTGGAACTTATGTGGGCCCAATGCCGGGCCAGAGTCGGGGATTATCTCGGTGAGATGCTAAGGCCTGACGATGTTGGCCAACACTGCGACAATCCAATTAGACACATGTGCCAACCCTTTCTGCCCCTGCCTCCTGCCCCAGCCTCGCTGGCTGCCACCTCTGCCACTGTTGCCGAGCATATTTAATTATCGAGAGAGGCTCGAAATTTTGCAATTTTCCCCATCATTGCCCTGAGATAGAGACCGACCTCAGCGCCAGCGTCAAGGGTGATGGGTTGGCCAAATAAACTTGGGCCGCAATGGCGACCCCGGCAAACAAAATACAAAATGGTCGAAAGTGTTAAGTGCAAATGAGTGTTGCAAGGGGGCAGACACAAACAAAAACAAATCGAAGAACCACTCGTTCGGCACTCGCAGATTTATAACCAGAGGAACCCCTGGGACCTGGGCGACTAACTGTAAAATCAATTAAAGCAAGTGCGGCAGGGTTGCGACTCCTGCCAAATTATGCGTTCAACGCCATTTTGTCGAGCCCAGGACCTGGGCCTCCCTGCCCCCTCCCAGCAGCTTGGGCGACCCGGGGAAAAAGTGTAATTTATTTGACAGCCAAAAATGATTTTTGCATGAACCCTCACCCCTTATCCCGTTCCCGTTCCCGTACCCGTTCCCGTTCACCCAGCTCTCAAAGAGATTTAAATTCTATTTTGATTTGCAGCCAGTGAACCGTGTGCCAGCATTTTACCCCCGGGAAGGGCTCCCGGAGCCCAGGTGGATGGCTGTCGACGATGCCCCCAAGGTCAGTGCTTTGGTCATTGGTGCGACTTTTAATTTGATTTCCACGCCGTGAGCCCGGGGGCGCCAAATAGAAATGGGTTTTCCGATTGCCAAGGGAGTGGGAAATCAGCCCCAGAGTTACTGAAAACGCTAGAGTATTTCTTGGATGCGCAGGACCAATCTTTGGGAAAGCCATGCGTGAGAAAACAACAACATCATCGGAGAAGAAAAATAGTCTGGAGGACTCAATTTGTGGACCGAAAAGCAGGGCGAGAGCAAACAATAACAAGACAGAAACAGGGATCTGAAAAGTTGTGTTCCCCCAAGTAATTGCAGCTCGCGAATGAATACGAGAATTCAATTATTTCGGCCATTTTTTTTTTCTTTCTTACTTGTTTTTTCGAGGGCACTTTCCAACACTGTGTCTCGTTCCTGTCTCCTTCCCTCTCCTCCGCTGGCAAACGCATTTTATGCAGCCGCGTAACAACGGCGAAGGGAGATGGCTGGCAAAAAAGAGGACATCAGCTTTCGGGGACGTGCAATCAATGGGATGAAGTCAGTTTCGAGTTCCAGGACTCGTCCCCTCCTTGCCACCGAAGTGTTGCAAAACGTTTTCCCTTGTTGTTGCCTCTCTGTGGATACTGCCTCACCTCTTTGCAAAGTTTCCGCACAAAAGGCAACTACGAAAAATTAAGTTAACTTTTTCGGGCAACGGGAATTGAGTAATTTTCAGCCGTAAAACTTTATTATTTCGGACGCAGGACTCTGTCTGCCCCACAGTCCCCCTCCATTGTTGTTGCAGCAATTGTAGAACATGCAAAGTTGCTGTTATTGTTTAAATATTTATTTTCAGCTGTTGCAGCTGTAAATGCTGGCAGGAAAAGTTGTCTAGTGCCCGAAAGTGGGCAAAAACATGCAAATTTCATTGGGCCAGCGCGGAAGGAGGAACCGCCAAAGCAACTCTTCAGGCAATGGGCCAAAGCAACATGTAATTACATTAAGCCAGTCGAATTTAGCAACGTTTCTGAATGGCTTTAAGCGCACAAAGCGAAGTGCTCTAGACTAGTTTAGAAAAGTAGAGTCCTTTGCCAGGAGGAATAAAATAATGTTCCGCATGCTAATGGCTGGAAGGAAGACCACATTTTATTTGGGCTAGTCAGCTCAATGATAAAGCGAGGATTTGTTAGAAAGACAAATATTATCCATTTAAAACTGACAATAATGTTAGTGATAAATTATAAACCACTTTTCTGCCATATTCCCCTGGAATACCATTTTAATGAACCCCTCAAAAGTGCCAGAATGCCAATGAAATGCCAGAGTTCTTCAGATTAGTGCCTGCCATTACAGGTGAGCGGCGGTTGAAGCTGTAAGCAGCCGGAGAAACATGCCCTGGGGGCCCCAAGACTCCGGCTGAGATCCCGATTCCGGCTGTGAGTCCGGCTAAACGTTATTAAGTATGCAGGGCTCCGGCGGAACACGCCAAGATAACAGGCAATCCGACAGGCAGCAAGTGAAAATAACAATCATAATATTCAATTATGCAATGGTAGCCCGAGGAGAGGCACGGCCTGGACCGGCGAGGGGTGCCGAGCCACTGGCCTGCCCTGCCCATGTTGTGCCCCTGAATAATTAATAAACGCTGTGTGCACTTAATGCAAAAAGCTGCAAATAAAATTACCAACCGCCGAGACAAAAAGCTGCCGGCTCGTTGTGTGCTGAAATCATTGCCGGTACGGTTCGGTCGGAAAAACAAAGCGAACTGGAACGGAGCGAGGCTCAAATTGAAATTACGTGCCCGGGCTGAGCAATCAAAGAGGGATTAGCGGCTGTTTTTGCTTTTAGTTTGCCATTTGTCACCTGCCAATTCGGGTCCTGGACCTGGCCAGTGCCCACCTTTGGGCGCTTTTAATTGAATTTATTGTCGCCGAGCGGGTCGCTGAATTATTGATTGCCGCGATGACAAGCTAACCCGGCCGAAGCAGGTCCGACGGCCTTTCAGGCTTTTCAGCATTTATCTTAAGTTTGGCAACTTTTAGGGCCAGCCAGCCTAAGCTGCTCAAAAATTAATGAGGGGGCGTTGCCGGTTGCCGGTGGTATTTAGCCGAAGGTTGCGAAACTTTGCCCAGTCATCTGCTGTGTTTGTGTGGCTGGCCGTGGGTTTTGTCAGTCGGAGCACGCGTTTTCCTGCGGCTCAGAGAATTTTCAATGGATTTTACTCGGCCTTACACTTGGAGTAAAAATGTGAAGCAATCTGTGATTTGTGGAGTGATTACCAAGTAGGTTGGCCCTTGCATTTGTTTGTTGTTTATTGGCGAGGAAAAAGGTGGTATGATTAGTAGGAAATTCTTGTAACAAATGTAGCAAACACATCACCTACTCCCGGCGTTACATCATACGGTTCTCCAGCTGGACAAGTCGCTGGCTTATGTCCAGCGCCAGGTTGGGATAACAGCCCCCCATGTAGATGAGAGCCTTAGCCCTGGTCCGCAGATGTCGCAGGACGCCTTCTCTGTGCTCGTACTTAGTTTCCCCAGCGTCGGCGGCCTTTAGGTCCACATATTCGGCGTACACTATCTCCATGGCGGCCAGCAGGACGCTGGGCATCACCTTCTTGACCTCCGGGCCCATAGTCTTCAGATTTGACATGCACCTGTCCACATCCAAGCTGTAGGTAGGTATCAACCGGTTGGTGTTCAGGATAGCCGATGCCGAACGCATTTTTCCCGCGTGGTAGTAGTCGAAGAACTGCATCAGCTGCGTTAGCGTCCTGTAGGTGAGCATCACTTGGGCCTTTACGGTCGGGTTGCGGTCCTCAAGCGCAGAGTCCAAGTGCTTGATGACTTTCACCAGTCGCTCTCGCAGGCTACCGGAACGCGTTATCTGGTGGATCACCTGCGAGAGCAGGGAGCTGGCCAGGCCCATCGCCCGTTCCACCTGCCTGGCGATAAGGTAGAGCTTTATGGCCGCCTCGTAGTTGGTGCGGCTGGACAGCTCGTCGGCCACCATGGCGGCCAGCGAGTACTTGTCGCAGTCCATAAAGTTGAACTTGTCCAGGAAGCCGCCCCTGAACTGATGGGAATTCACCTCATCCTCGACCCCGAAGATCACCTGCAGCATCTGGTCGTCGCTCTTCTCCACGATCAGGTCGCAGAAGCAGACAAACATGGCGTTGTGGCCGTCCTTGGTCTTGAAGTGCCGCAGCTGGTAGTAGTAGTGCAGGGCCTCGGCAGTGTCCGACTGCTCGAAGCACTTGGTGTACATGACGATCAGGCGCACCAGATTGAGCCGCTTCATCGGCGGCGGGTCAGAGGGCTCGGAGCTGAGCAGTGGCTGCTGAGTGCAGCTGGGCGTTGCCAGCAGACCCATCTCGTTAAGGGCTATGGCCATGTGGACGGCGTGTGGTCGGTTGGACAGGGTGCGGGCTAGGACCTCAATGGCGGCTTCAAACTGGCCGGTGAGGACCAGGACCTCAAAGTACCGCGGGTCCTTAAGGCTGTCGTTGGTACAGTTCTCACCGTACTTCTCCAGAACAAGGGACTGAAGGCCGCTGTAGGTCAGCTGCTCAGAGCAGTAGTCCCCCTTGTCCTGGCCCTGCAGCATTGATAGCTTCAGCCAGAGGAAGTCCTCGGGCTTGGCAAACAGTTCCGCGTTCTCCTCGTGCGGATCGCAGGACAGCACCATGGCGTAGACAGCCTTCTTGTACATGTCGCTGCAGTCGCGCAGTCTCTCCTTGTACTCGAGCTTCAGCTGCCGCCGGATCTTCTTGACAGTGCACTCCGCGTCCTCAGACTGCTGCGGCGTCATCAGCTTGAGGAGATCAGGGCAAGTGGCCGATTCTTTGAGGAACTGCACAGCCGCAGCCTGGTCCCCACAACGCAGACTGTGGTAGACCAGGGGCCACAGCGGCTTGCAGTTCACAACGTCCTGCAGTCCCACAAGGGAATGGTGCAGCAGGAAGCTGACACCCACGTAGGAGAGGACCAGGTTGTAGACGTTGGGAATGCCGCCGCGCTTTGCGATGGCCAGGTTCTTCTCGGTCAGCGCATTGATGCGGTTCTTGTAGCGACGCTCCAGGAAAGTGCGTGCCTGCACGATGTACTGTGGAGTGGTTTGGCGGCTCTGTATGGGGTCGGTATTAAGCGACAGGGGCATCCCCTTGGTCATGTACCTCAGCACATTCCACATTTCGCGGACCACAGGGTCATCGAAGGGCAGGTCGGCGCAACGCGCCATCAGGCTAGTCCGCTGGATGAGGATCTTGACGTAGGAGCAAATCTCCTTTGCGTAGAGATTCTCGAGGGCGTTCAGGCGCGAGATTGGGGCGGGTGCGTCGGGCAGCTTTGTCGGCACCCGGGTGCACTCCGCTTCGGGAAAGTCCTGCTGGCCGGGACCCACCATCGCGTTGAGCAGCGCTTCCTTCTCCTTACCCCAGTCTGTGTAGACGCAGTGCCACTTTCGACGCTCCACGGTTGAGTATACATCGGGTTTGGTATCCTCGATGGCGCTCAAGATGGCGGTTTCTCTTTCATTCTTGAGGAATCCCTTGATATCGGTGTCCGCCAAGGCATGCTCTGGCTCGAAGGGCTTGGGCACGCTCAGCCGTTCTAGCTTCTTGTTCAACTTGGGCAGGTCCACGCCCCTGGAGCCGAGTAGTTTGTGGGCAGCAGGATCGTTAATGCCGCCTTCGGTGACACGAGAGTGCAGCTCCTCGGTGGCCTGAAGCACCTGCTTCAAGGTGCGGTGCACGTACGGAAGATCGGTGGCCTCCGCGGTCTCCCTGGCCAGGCGTTCTGCCTGGATTACAAGATCCTCCAGATTCATGTCGGACAGGACACGAAAGAAAGGGAAAACCAACCGAGTTTGAATTGAGAAACCAAAATAGTGACAGATGGTGCTAGTGTGGCCAGGTTGAGCAAACTGTGAGAGCTTTCCGTAATTTAATGTAAGAATATTTACCAACACTGTCACAGCCAATGAAGTGAGACCAAAGTTGCATTTAATCATAATAATCAGCAAATTAAAGAAGAACAGCATATCCTTTGCAATTTTGTAATATAAAATATAATTTCTAAAATGTGACAGACAACTAAAGCATTTTCTGTATCTGAAATTAATTCGATTGTAGAATTATCTTAGTTAAGCTTTAGGGTATTATTGAATCCAAAGTACGAATGGACGCAGAGCTGAAGAATTCCAATTTTCAAGGTAGGTAGGTAGAAGTGGTGAGGTCCTTTCTTTAGCCTCCAATTAGAGCCAGGCTCAGTTTTGATCAAATTTTCAAAGTAATAATATATTTCTCAAATCAATAATGAACGGGTTCTCAGTTCTTAAATGAATTGGAAAACAAGTCGACGCTTGCACGGAATCTGGGTTTTTCTCAACGTGTAAAACATAACCAGACTTGCCAGTTTGAGGACACTGATACTTTACTTTTTCTAATTGAAATCCCTTCAAGTATGTCGACTTCAAAGTCAATTGCTGGGGGACAAATGCACTGCTCCGCAAAATCTGAAAGAGGAGAGAACTGGACCAAACAAACTTTGACGCCGTGCGGTGACCTTTAAGTGGCGAAAGGGACAGAGATTGATATATACGCTGGAGGTGGAGTGCAGCAGCCCCGGTTATATCAGCAGGGTTATCTTAATAAGAACACGCCAGCTCACCAGCTTCCATCTACTCCGAGGACCTCCGAGCACTGTGTGCTCGCTCGTCTGAGTGTGTAAATATCTCTAACCCAAATCTTGAAAATTTACAAAGCGCGCTGCTCTATTGCTCTGCCCGCCCTCCGACGCCTCCTTTTCGGCGTTGTCAACACAAATTAAGCTAGCATGTAGGGCTGAATGCACAGTCACAGGACCTCCTCGGCTCCGCCGCCGTAGTTTGCGTATTTAAATATGCTCTTTCACTTTCAATATCAAATGAGTGGCTGGTTGGCAACTTTTGGCTGGCAGCAAGATTGCAACTTGCAGATACGTAGATACTTCGGCAAAGTTCGCCGTGTGTCGGTGTGTCGGTGTGCCTGTGCCTGTGCCTGTGTGTGCGGATGGGACTAAAGTTTGGATGAACAGCTCTCCGTATGAAACAGCAACCCAATTTGGAGACCCTGTCGCCTCCGCCCCTACAGCCATTGCAAATTGCACAAGTTGCCAAAAATCGCTTCACATGTGCCACTTAAAGTTTTCGGTTTTGGCCCGGCCCATCCCCATCCCCGTCCTTGTCCTGTCCTGCAGCCTGCAGAATGCCAAACTTGCAACTTGGCAGGACTCCCCTATGCCAGCTAGCTCTCTGTTTTTCGGCCCGGGCTACCTGCCACTTGTAAATTTAATAAAATTTTGCATTTTTTGTTTATTTGCGCCCTGCCGTGAAAGTGAGATGTTGGAAAACTTTTAAGTGATGTTGGTAAACACACAAAATTACGGTTAAACAAGAAGAAAGTGAAGTCTGGGAGGGGCGAAAGCCAAAGTTTGATGGAATCGAACGTTCATTTTGTGTGTTGCCAAAGCGGTAGAGCTTTTCAGATGATGGCAACATTGGGTGGCTTCCTGACTGTTGGCATCGTCTTTTAAAGTACCTCTGGGTAGGTTAATTAAGCAACTGATTAACTAACTAGTAGGGGAACTAATTAGTAGAGAACAAGAATTTACATTACCCTCAAGGATACATTTGCTATAAGTTTAAAGATCTTCGAAATGATTTATCACTTTGGTTTGTAGAAATTCTCAAAAGCACTAACTTCTTTCCTTAAATTATAATTCTGCAACCTCTAAGTTGGTTTAAAGATCTTCTAAATGATTTAGTAACTTGATTTAGGGATCCTAATAATCTGTATGAACTATTCTTTTAAATTGGAATCCCCTATCCGAGGACTTAAAGCGGTAGAGAGATAGATGATGGCAACATTGGGTGGCTTCCTGACTGTTGGCATCGTCTTTTAAAGTACCTCTGGGTAGGTTAATTAAGCAACTAACTAGTAGGGGAAAAGAGAGAACATACAATACCCTCAAGGATACATTTGCTATAAGTTTAAAGATCTTCGAAATGATTTATCACTTTGGTTTGTAGAAATTCTCAAAAGCACTAACTTCTTTCCTTAAATTATAATTCTGCAACCTCTAAGTTGGTTTAAAGATCTTCTAAATGATTCAGTAACTTGATTTAGAGTTCCTAAAAATCACCATGAACCATTCTTTTAAATTGGAATCCCCTGTCCGAGGACTTTAAGCGGTAGAGCTTTTCAGATGATGGCAACATTGGGTGGCTTCCTGACTGTTGGCATCGTCTTTGAGAGTACCTCTGGGTAGGTTAATTAAGCAACTGATTAACTAACTAGTAGGGGAAAAGAGAGAACAAGAATTTACATTACCCTCAAGGATACATTTGGTTTAAGTTTAAAGATCTTCGAAATGATTTAGCAATTCTTAAAAGCACTAACTTCTTTCCTTACTGCAACCTCTAAGTTGGTTTAAAGATCTTCTAAATGATTCAGTAACTTGATTTAGAGATCCTAAAAATCTGTATGAACTATTCTTTTTATTTAGAAAACCCTGTCCGAGGACTTTAAAAAAGGTGTCCCCAAATTCCAGCTGGCAAATAGAAATTGTGTCTGATGAAATCGAATGTCGCTTTCGTGTTGCCAATCAATAGTAAACCGCAAAAGGGCTAGCGAGGGGACTAAGGGGTTAATGGACCCAGGCCCACACAAACACCCCTCGGAACCTCATGGCACCTGGCGCCAGGACCAGGACCCTGCAGGACCCCTTCGTAGGCGCCTGATAAAATTCAGTGTCCGACGGCTAACGGTGCCAATGTTTGCGGTTATGGAAATGCCAGCCCCAATCCCCCCAGGTTTTTGGACACCCCTGTGGGTGTGTGTGCCTGTGTGCGTGGCAGGCCTATGCTTTATGGCCTGACATTTGACATTTTTATTAGCTTTGTGGCGACGGCGTTTAATTACTTTGCACGCTGCGAACAATGTCCGGCCCGGCCGTTTTTATATGCACTTCCTGGCCCAGTGAAATGCAATTAAAATATGCATTTGAGTTATGCCAGGCCTTTGGATACGTAAAGTACAACAAAAAAAATAAAGGATCCCCGAACGCGCGTGGACAGCTCATTACCATTTAAAACGTAATTTCCCCGGCTGTAACGAGGCATTAAAATCCAACTAGCCCCGTCTGCCTGTCTGCTTAACCCATTAAGATCATTGCCTTGTCCCGGGAAATTAAAATAGCCAGATTGCCCAGCCCGGTCCCTCACTCCGGCCCATGTGTGCCGTAATCCACTTGAGGCCAGCTTGCAGCGGCAGGGTCGACATCAGGAGAGACCCTCAGCCTCTCGGCCTCTCCAGCCTCTCAACAGTCGCTTATTAGTTCGGCGCAAAACCAGCAAATGTGGCTGCCGCTGGGCACAATTGGTGGCCGGGTCGCGAAGGGGTTGCATGCCACTTGCCTCCTGCCACTTGGCCAGGGCCCCTCCTGCTGGCACCACTCGATGTCTTGTGGCGCGGAATTTGCATGCTCGAGCACGGAAATCAGCTGCATTTTGCTAATATTTGCAAGGGGTTACAGGGTACTAAAGGGGTATATTAACTGTAAAAATTTTGATATAAAATTAAGGAGAAAAATAACATTTGGTATAAGAAGAAGGTACTATATTAACAAGAGCCTCCTTAGGAACCCTTGGATAATAGGGCTATCCAAACAACCGAAGAATTCCCATAGCATCCTTTAACTCCATTTATTTCTCCCTCAAAAGTATGCCATGATATTTTCCAAACTTGTCTAGGTACTCTATAGTCGCAACACCTTGAGCTTTCCCACTTACTTTTCCAGCTGAAGTGCGAGCTGGTCAAGTGGCGGGAATTAGTTTTGATTTTTCCAGAGAGGCCACACACAAGGCTGTCGGCTTGTTTTACTGCTCGCATCCGGCGGGGTCAGAAAGGGGTCACGAGTGGGCGGGCGGCGGAAGGCCGGACCGCTGGCGACATTGCGACGTCTGGTGGCGTCTATTTGCACAACTTTTTCAGCTCATTTCCGCTGCAGCTGCAGACAGGCGACGAGGGCCCAAAAGCGCCCCAAAAGCGCCCCAGAAACACCCACAAAAGTCAGCGTGCTCCATCGTTGCTGCTGTTTCGCTCTGGCCCAGCCAGGGAAATGGCCAAAAATGATTTCTGCAACTGTCTGAAAAGTTTTACATGCTGCCTTGGTGGCCATTTTTTAGCTTCACGGGGTGTTTCTGATGACAAGTTTTTGACTTCATATTTTAACTAACGACTCCAGACAGACAGCACGAGGGTGGATGCTGGGCAGCACATATGGAAAATTATAATTTAGTCAACATTTTTTTGGGGCTCCTGCTACGGAGCATGTTAGTGTGTGTTTTGCTGGGAAATTGAAGCGTAAAAATTAATGCTTGAGTGCATTCTGTGCAAAAGACAACACACACCGACAAATACAGGAAGCAGGGACGACACAAAACTGTTGACAACGCTGCAAGGACCGGCCAGGATACGGACAGTAATGAGTGGGTAAAGTTTTGGCATTGCACTCGGCCAAATGTTTTTCTTTGACTCTGGCATCTCTCAGAGAAATTACTTTGGCAGGAGCACATCCTTTCCGGGCTTGTAATTAGGCAGGGGTTCCCTCGAATATTTGCCAGCAAATCAATCTTAAATCGAGAGAGTGCAGAGCTGGAATCAAATTATTATTCCCAAATCCCAAATTCATACTTCAAAGTATTCTCGGGCCCGTCTGTCTGCCTATCCCCCGGTCGGTGGTTAAACTATTTACCAATCTACCAGAGAGACTCCCTTGGGCTCTCGTTTTTGGAAAACGCCATAAAGGAAGACTTTGAAGTTTAATTTTCATTTCAATGTGTTCCTTTTGCCGGTGCGGGGAACAACCCTCGACAGTCCGCTTCGAAAACGTTTATCTAGGGCTCAAGATCGCTTTCGGGCGGAGTTGCGAGGCATTTAACATGCAATTTGGCGCAGCTGCTGTGAAAATTCCTTGCCGAATTTAAAGCCTTGTCGCAGGGCGCAATAAATTGCCATTTAAATGAGGCACAAATGAATGAAGCAGGGGGGTGGGATGGTGCAGAAAAATTCTTCCGCATATTTTATGAAATGGAACCCTCAAAAAAAAAAGGAAGAAAAGAAAAAGCAACTCAGAACTGCCACCTAATGAGTAGAAACAAAGCAATATTTGCTGGCAAACGCGCCAAATTCCAAAAGCAAATTTGCCAAGAAGAAAAATTACGCATGGAAAATGAAAAAATGCGAAAATATTTCCTTCTCCATACGTTGATCAAAAGCGCGGCGGCGGCGAACATGCATATTACAAATTAGCATGCATAAAGCAGGGCCCAGAACGGAGTGGCCGGGGTGGAAAACTCTGGCGGGGGAGGGCACTGGGAGGCTGGGAAATTCGAGTGTGCCAGCGCATAAAGCAATATTTATGTTCGCGTATCGCTCGAGGGGAGTCGCTCTGGAGTCGGGGGCTACGTTTCTCGTTCTAAATTAAGCGTGGAATATGCGTGGAGAAGCTTTTATTAAAACAGGCCGAACAACAGGACTCGGGCTCTCATTGTACTTCGCAGGCTCTCAGGGTCTCTGGTTTCTGTTTCAGGGTTCCTTGGTTCTTGCTCCAGGTTCCTTGCTCCTTGTAATGAAAATTCCGCAAATAATCATTAGGCGGGGACTTGGCCAAAAAGGGGGACTTCTTGCCATGAAGGATATAGGGAGGTGCCAAGTAGGGGGAGCAATCTTGTGACAATCTGTGGACTTTAACCTTGCCTTGACAACTAGTCTTGAATAATATTTAATACATAAAGTTGGATCAACTAACCAGGTCACCTAAAACAGTCTCAGAAATGTGCTAACAATCAAGTTGTTAGCTCTCAGTTTAGGTTTTCCTTTCAAAAATCATTTAATATTTAATTTACAAAACGTCCAGTGCCTGGTAATCTTCATTAAAATGCACTTTGAAGCCACAAAAAAAGGGAGTTGCAGCTACTTGGCTCAACTTTTCGCTGCATTTGTTTAAATTACATAAAATTGCAATGCATGGCAGGAACAAAAAGCGCTGGCAAGAAGGCAAAGTCTACTACTGAGCTACTTTTGCCAACTGCCAGTTAACATATGCAGAGCTTGACACGCCCCTACGCCCACCAAACACACACCAGGACACCAGCACACCAGTACACCCGCACACCCGCACACACACACTGTCAACAAGAAAACGCCCACATAAAGTTAACGACAGCGAACGGGGCCAAAAAGAAACCGAACAAAAAAATACAACAAAAACCGGCGAGTGGCGAAATTGTGAGGGAAAATTGTTATTTAATTTGTGTGAGTGCTGAACATTTTTGCAGCTGCTGTTGCTCAAGTTCCTGCTGCAAAACTTTTTGCCCAGCACACGCACTAAACTTTAACACAAGCATAAATTTGGGGGCGCACACACAGGGATGCGCGGGATCCTTGTAAGTAAGTGCACTTTGCATTGGGGCCGCCGCGAATCCTTTTGGCTTTCTTCAAAATTCATATGCACATTTATTTTATTCGCAGCCCGCCCCTCAAGTAGCTGCATATGCAAGTAGGTGCTGCAGCTTGCCTCCTTATTTGTTGCATAATTCCCACCCACCAGCCACCAGCCCCTCGGAGCGTGACGGCAACAGAGGCTGCAATTTCCAGTCACGACTTCATCAGGAGCGGGGAGCGAGAACAAGGACTTTCATATGCATAATGAAGACCTGCTTTCATCTCGGCCTGGCACTAATCAAAAACGTCAACGAAGCAAATGATTGGGGCCACTGCTAATAATCCCTTTGTCATCGCTTTCCGGCCCTCTGCCATTTGACTTGGTAATTATGGCCAGGTATAAGCGGCCTGGCCTGTTTGAGGAGCGATTACAAGGCACTGCTAGTCCTTATTGGATGAAGCTCATCCCTGCTCTCTGTATTTTTTCTTCGTCGTCCTCGGGGCGAAACTTTGCAGACGGCAGCGAGGAGGAGAACTTTTCCAAGTCGCTCTTTGTATTTTGTTTAATTTTACAGGCAAACACAAATAGTGGAAGTAACTAAAGCATCCTAACTCCTTTGCCGCTGGGCTGTGAATTTAATCTATTGTATGGCTGTCGCATCTCTCTTTTAGTTCTTCTTTTTTCCCGTGTCCCGCTCCTCCCCCCTCCGTTATCCTGTCGTCTTTGACTGGGAAGCCTGGGAATCCTTTTGCCGTCTGGCACTTGATAAATATGACTATTTCACGCTTCCCACTGGCAGCTAAACCCAGCTTACCCCCTCTAAGCCCATCCCCTGGCGGAGTCCTTGTTTATTTGCGTTAAGTGTTAGCAGCCACGCTTGTGCCACCCTTTCCCCCCTCCAACCAGCCACCTCTCGGTGTATTTCCACTTCCTTGGCTGCCTTCGTATTTTGTTTATCTAGCACTCAATTTCGCAGTTTTAATGACAAACTGTCTTACCTTGAAATTGCATGCGGGAGCATTATAAGTGTCTCCATTTCGTGTACAACACAGCCCCACACTCGGGCAGGGACACCCACTCCTTCTGCTTCTCCCCCTCCCGAGAAGGACTTTGTTTGATTGCTTGGCTTGGCTTGGCTTGGCTTGTCCGGAGATCCGGGGAGCCACTGTGTGAGCTGAGCTCTTCATGTTTGGATTGCACTCGAGGGTAAGCCCGGGCCAGGTCCTCGCTCTCATCTTCATCCTCTGCGCCTGGCAGCCACCCCTCGATCTCCCTCCCTCCGCTCGACCACTTGGCAAGTTTTATTGTCTCAATGTCCACTTGGCTTTCGCCTCAAGACAACTTAATGCGCTGGAGAACAGCCAGGGGAAGGGGACTAGAACTGGAGCTGGTGCTGAAGGTGAAGCTGAAGTCGAAGCTGATGCCAAGTCAAAGCTAACGCATTTTCCTTAATTTCCGGCAGCATGATTTCCAATTTTTCTTTCAAATTCCCTTGCACTTGTCGTATACTTAATATCTGGCAGCGGACAGAGACAGTGACAGGGGAAGCCGGCTGATTGGAATTGCCTTTTGCAATGTCATCAATCATGCGTCGTTTTCCACACGCCCAGGCAAAGATTTTGACAAGTGTCAATGCGACAAGAGAACGAGCGATAAGCCAGACTATAAAAGCGCACAAAAACCGAGCGACGGCGGGCCGAGGTGGAAAGCGGGGCGAAATCGTTGGGGAAAATCACATGCAAAGTAAAATGTCGAACTTCTGACAGCAAGAAAATAAAACTTTTCATTTGTTTTCCTTGGCTCTGCCGTGTCCCGAAACTGCTGTCAAAGTTTTTAATGTTTTTAACTCCTCGCTGTCACCTGAGTTGCCATCCATTCGGAAAAGCCGCCCACCGCCGCATGCCCACCCACCGAAAAGTCATCCAAAACTGGGCCACACCCAATTTGCGGGAGTTCACTGCTCCAAGGTGTTGCAGCTTCATTTCTTTGATTGGGATGCTAGGGTCACTAGGGGATTAAATAATCCTGGCAAAGTGTGACCAAGAGAAGTGAATCTAGGAAAAGTGTGACCAAGGATTGGAAGTTTTCAGAAAGTGTGACCATTTGTATGAGATTAAAACCACAAAGTGACAAGCATTATAAATATTTGCTTAAATTTTCCGAGACAAGGCTTATCCCAGTTTCAAAGTGTTTCTGATTGGGATAAAGGTTTACTTGGGGATTCAATAATCCTGGCAAAAGTGTGACCGAGAGAGAGAGGAATCTAGGAAAAGTGTGATCAAGGGATGGAAGTTTTCAGAAAGTGTGACCATTTGAATGAGATTAAAACCACAAAGTGACAAGCTCTAATAATGTCTGGTTAAATTTGTCGAGATTCAGTTTCAAGGTGTTTCTGATTGGGATAATGACTTACTAGGGAATTCAATAGTCATGGAAAAAGTGTGACCAAGAGAGGGGAATCTAGAAAAAGTGTGACCAAGGGAGGGACGTTTTCAGAAAGTGTGACTATTTGTAAGACATTAAAACCACAAAATGAAAAGCTGAATAAATGCTTGTTTAAATTTGTCGAGACAAAGCTCCTCAGTTTCAAAGTGTTTCTGATTGGGATAATGGTTCACTAGGGGAATTAATAGTCATGGAAAAAGTGTAACCAAGAGCGGGGAATCTAGGAAAAGTGTGACCATGAGATATACGTTGTAAGATGGTGTAACCATTAAAACCAGCCTTAGAAATTTAAGTTTAAGTCCCTGTTCGTAGGTGTTTTGATTTTGATTTGGATATTGATTCACAAGAGTACTAAATGATAAAATCTGGGAAAAGTGTGACCAATAGATAGACTTTCTATGCAAAGTGTGATCAATTTGGGGTATTAATTTGAAATGTGTCCAGCTCAGGAATTGTAATCTACAATTTCTGGAGACAGGATTCAATAAATAACCTACGAAATTGAGGAGCTATAATAGACATTTTATGGTAAATCAAGCTTTGACTGACTTTAGATAGCTTATGGTAAAAATGCGTATTACTCACCCTTCACCGACACCGTGACGCTCTGCAGGACCTCCAACTTCTTCTTGTTGGCCGGCGACTGGCCCACGCACTTGTACATGCCCGCGTCCTGGTACATGACGTCCTTGAGCGAGAACTGTCCGGTGGGCTGGCTGCTGCCATAGCCAAGGCCACGCAATCGGGCCGAAATGGGGTCCAAGTGCGACCAGCAGCCCAGAGAGCCTAAAACGAGGTGTGGAGGGGGAGGGAAGACATGAAAGCCATTGCATAATTTAATTAATTGACTTCCCGGGAGGTCGCGCGGGGCGCCGCGGCACTCGGCACGCAAGTTTTAATTTCTTTAATTGATGCGTCGCCGGTCGAGAGGCCACGAACACGCCGCTCGAGCACTTTGTCTATTTTCGTATTTGGCCAAAAGTGAGCAAAGTAAATTGCACGCATAATTAATTTCCAATTGCGCTAATTAATGAAGAGGCGCACAAAAGGCCACGACCGCGGCCCGTTCCGATCGAACGAAAGTAAAACGTAAAATGTAATTACAGCCCAGACGCATTTGTCATTCTAAATGGGCCACGAATGCCCGAAAGCCCGCTTCCTTTGAAGTTTTTGGCCAGCGGGAAGCAGGGGAGTCGGAGGAGGGGCTAGCAACGGGGTTGGACTCACCTTGCGGACACTGCAGAGTCACCGCTCCGCCCAGCTGCACTTCCAGCTGCCCCTTGTTGGGATTGTGCGAGGCAGCTGCCACGGAAACATCCTGATCATCCGGCTCCGAGGTCACATCCACCGAATCGTCTGAAAGGACACAAAAGACACAGAGTACAGAGGTGAGTTAAAGCGGCGAACTCCGGGCCACATGTGGTTCGTAGAACATTGTCCTTTAAAGCTCAAGCTCAAGCTCAACGTGGATACAGTCGAATTCTTGCTCCTGCGCCAATCCCCGCGGCTGTTGGCAATTGTCAAATGTGACAATATTTCAATGACAGAGGCAGCAACAAATTGCTGACGCGATGGAAACACCTGAGTCACTCCGCAATGAGTTGTCACTTCCGTTTTGATGCCAACTAAAAGTGAAAATCGCTGCTCAGCTAGCTGGAAAATTGCCCGAGCTGCAATCTTCCTTGCCTCGCCGCAGAATTCATAAATACATATATTTTATGGTCGCTTCCGGGGGCGGGAAGAGCCCATAACGATGCTTCATTCTAATTTCGGAGCAGGCCGGAGCAGGAGCAGGAGCAAGGACGAGGCGCATATTTTCCACTTGCCTTGCCAGGCTCTGGCTTTAAATTTCAGCGCGTCCTTTGTGCGGCATACTTTATGGCGCCGTTCATATTACGGTATAAATAACAATTTGCCCTGACATGTGCCTAAAAGTATGCGGCCCGCCTCCGGCCAGGTCTGCGTCCTTTGTCTGCGGCCGGATATCGTAACAATAAGTTGCCAAGTGGCGACCTGCCTGGGAGACAGAAGGAAAAACCCAAGAGCCGTGCCTGTAAGCTGTAAGCCCCACAAAGAGTGCCGGGATGGGTGGGAAAAAACCTCGGAATCACCTCGGACTCCTCGAGGCGACCATCAAATTAGCAGACCCAAAAGTGAGCCGCACAATTAACAGAAACTACTAATTACCGGGGGACCCGCTGGCAACTTTAATCGAAGGGAAACCCCCGAAGTTGCGCGCTGCCGAGATTTGCGAGGGGGTTGCCATAAAGAGACCGACCACGCTGCTCTCCAGCCACAATTAATTGTAAGCTCCTTTCGCCTCAGAGACCCTTCGTCGCATGTCAATCAGCCGGAGGACACCCCTCGGACGGGGTTTTATTGCTGACAATAGCAAAAGTCCTCCCCTCGGCGAACGGGGCGTGTTACTTAGTCAAAATCACGTAGTTATAAAATTTTTTATTGCCCGACACAAAGGCGGACAAAGGCGGCGTCGCTCAAATTGACAACTTCAATGGCCGGCAGGGGGTGTACAGCGGAGTGGAGTGGAGTGGAGTACAGGGAGTGCTCTAGTGCAGCTTTGACAGAAATAAGAGCCCTCCCAGCACCGGAGACTCTCGGCGAAAATGTCTAATGAGCTCAGCTTGTCTCGGCCCAACTGACAGACATTTGTCATTGGCCAAAAGCCGGCGGCGTGTCTTGAGGCGATGGGATAAGCGAAGTGTCTGGGAGTCTCTGCAGAGAGAGGAAAAATCACCGAAAATTTGACATTAATCTCTTCAGTCTCGTAGAGTTTAAATTATGAAGTAAACGAGCCTATTCCGGTCTCGAATTTCGATCAAATAATGTGGGAATTTCGAACTTAACACGACTTTGAGCATCCTGTAAATGCGAGAGAGGATTTATTGTACTTAGTCTTAAGCAAATTAAAAGTAAGAACTGTTTTATTCTTAGTTCTCCTTTAAATTCGAATTATAAACAACATTATTCTTTGTACATCTACCCCATAGTCGACATATCTATATGGTATCCTTGAAATACAAGTGACATTACATTCCTATTGTGCAAATACTTGGTACCAGATTGTCAGGGGAAGTTTATCAAGCTGTATCCTTAGACTCGAGTGAGAAATCGATTCTTTGTAGCCCCCGAAAACAAACTCCTTCAATATTTTCCCAAGTTTTTCACACACATTCATAATTTCCAGCACTTGTTTCACGCATATTTTACTCAATGGCCATTCATAAAAGTGTCCGCCCACTCTGGGCGGAGGGGAAAACCCGAAAGAAAAACAAATAAACAAAGGCAAACAAATGGGCATCGAGTACCGCCCATATGGCGACACTGGAGTGGATTGAGACCGAAGAAAGGCCTGCCGAAGGGGAGAAAGTGATTCTTGTGCCACGTCCTTTGGGCCGGGGCACACTCGAATAAATCCCAACTCATAACAGGGCAAACAGCAAATACTAATGCAAACAAGCCGAATCAATATGCCGGGCAGACTGACTGAAGAGCTCGGCGTTCGCTCGATTCCCGCCACCAATCATTAATCATGGGGCATCATCATCAGCAGCCAAGAGTCCTGCCAGTTTCAGGGCCGCGCCCGAAACTCGAGCCCTGACGGAGTGTATCGAGTCCCCGTCAATGTGTCGACACATCCCTGCCCCGTCCTAAGGAGTGTGAATATGACGGGTGAGTGCGATCCATAAATCCTTCAACAATGGCTCGCCAGGCTGAAAGTTTCACTCTCGATACCGGGCTGCTTTTTCGGGGGTTAAGTGCCGAAGGTAAAGCATTAAGGTCCCAGCGAAAGGGTATCCTTTTAGCACTCTTTTTTTCCCTGCAACTTTCATTAGCACTCCTGCTCCGCACCACGGGATTAATTTCCATTTTTTCAGCTCCTTGCCACTCCCAGCATCCCCTCGCCACTCTCCATCTGCATAGTTAGTCATGAATATGAAGGAGGCCGACGAGATGCAACATCATCGTCAAGGAGCAGCGCCAGGAGAGGAGCTGGCAACAATCAGCTTAACTTACAGGCTGCATAAACAGCCAGCGGAAGCAGCGAGCAGCAGTAAACTTGGCTGGCTGTGATTGCATTTGTGCCCGTGCTCGGTTATAAATTTTAATTTTTCCCCCCGCCGCGCTCAGATTTTTCAAGACTTTCAGCGAACGAACACGCGATTAATTTGCAATGAGTTGAAATTGAAGATGATTGCAGTGGATGCAGATGCAGCGGAACGGGGACTGGATGCCTGAGTTATGGAAATTATCCCGGGTGAACCCAAGCCGGAGATACTGCCGAGCTACATATCCATAAAAGATAATCTCTCTCCGCAAATTCACGCTCATGCCGTCGAAAGTTTGCGCCGTAAAGAATACTTTACTCAAGTACATTTGTCGGCAATGAGTTTTTAATATTTCTTCAAGTTGCCCCAAAGCAGGGGCCCGAAATGAGTTTTGCGTTTCATTTGAGGCAACAACAAATAAAATTTTATTGAAAATCTTTGCCGACCCTTGGACCCTCCCCACACACACACACACACCACATGCCGAAACATAATCGCCGGCTATAAAAACAAAGGCAGCAAACAAAAAAACTAATAATCGTGCGCGCCGATAAACACAGAAATTTAGCTCGGCCAAAGGACAAGGACAAGGAGCAGGACATGGGCCATGGCACATGGCACATGAGGGTTCTTCGGGGGTTGGGCGGATAAACAATAAAGTTAAACCGCGATAACCAGCATGACAAAGGATAATGGATAACGGGGACCAGGACCCTGCCAATCGGCGTAAGGAATGGCTCGCAATGGAAATGCTTACGATAGCGTGTAGAATTAAATTTTATTGTAATTCGTAATTCGCCTTTAGCTCAGCTCGAGTGTCCTTTTCCCAGAGGAACTCCTCCTCGTCGTCGTCTGTGCTTTCCGTTTGCTCTCTCCTCCTGAGCGGTTGGCCGTGTGGCAGGGTCCTTGCGGTGGTTTCACGGTGGTGGAATGCATTTTCACGACAGTTCAGAGCGAGGCGAATGCAATTTGCACACGGATTCCGGCAGGAGGGTTAGCCACAGAGGCGTCTCTGGAGGATCGAATGGCGTTTTATCACCTTCCAGGGACTGGGAATCACTGTGATCATATATCACTTAAGGAACTTAAAGTCACTCAAGTCGTTTCTAGTTTACTCTTTTTAATTTTAAATCTACAAATCTTTCTCTTTGTTCAGTTACTGCTCCCAGTAAGTCAAAGTCATGCTAACAAGGACCTCTTTCTGGCACAAATCAAACGATATATGAACTTTATGAAGGACCTGCCCTGCCAGCTACACTTGGCTTGACTTGGCAAACTTTCACTAATTGCACATTGTTGGCCCGAACGCCGTGCAGGCCACTCAACATTAATTAGCCTCAATGAGAACTTTAACTCATTAATGAGGCTGGCAAACAGAACTTTGGTCAATGGCCGGGCTTATGCTTGGAGTGTACCTGAGCGGGCTCTCAGTAGGGTTGGGTTGGGTCCTGGCCCACTTTGGTCTCTGGATCCTGGATTCCCAAGCCCGGCCATCACGTCACGCTCGCCGCTCCTGTTGACGTACGTGTCAAATTAGCGACGTTTTAACAAGCTCGCCGTGTCGTGTGTCCTGTGTCCCGCACTCCGCGCTCCGCGCTCCGAGTCCTTCCTGAGTCCTGCCTTCCGACGGGCGAATCAATCACGCAAAAGTGGCCGGCGCAGAAAACTTTGAGCAACTGCGTCAAATTGCCTACTTTTGTGGGCCGCCATGTGCCACCGCCTCCACCTCGCAGCGGGTCCCCGGTTTTCCGCCGCTCTTCTTGTAGCTTTTGGCTGGGCATCGTTGATTGCTTTTTCATTGCAGTTTGTCAGCGGTGTCCTCGTTTGTTGTCGACAGCAAAGTTTTCCCTTCGTCTGCTCCTGCTACCTGGTGGCATTCGCTTCCATTTTCCAGCTGAATGGCGGAGCTCTTCGGAGGAGGAAACATATCGTCAGCAATTAAGCCGGCATTCAAACGTCTGTCTGGGATTTCGGGGGTGCTTCTCCTGCTCCTCCTTGCCGGAACTTAAATGCGATTTATCAGTTTTTTCGGTCTCTATCTCTCGGGGAGTCTTAAATTCTCGCCGGTTTGCCTCAAAAGTATTTGCCAGCCGCCATTTATCATGGGTCGGGCAGCTGTTTTATAGTTTATGACAGGCGAGTCGTGTCCTTGCCGCTACTATATCTTGTAGGTATTTCCCCTCAAGCCCGCACACATGGGCAGGGAGAAGGACCTCGACGCCGACGCCTGTTGTCATAAATGGGGTCCGGATGCCGACTGTTGCCAGTTGGATTTGCCGTTTCGGCAGTTTGCTCCCGAGTTCGATAAAACGTTTTACAAATTGATTTATGTGCTTAACATGTTGCCAGCTCAGCGTCTCTCACAATTAGATTTCGCTGGAAAATCGGAAAATCGCAAAATCCGGCGGAGGAAAAGTTTCCTCCTTGCGGCCCCCATCAATCATCGATAATGTCGATGGGGCCGGCGATGCCTCCGTCACTTCTTGGCCTCTTCGGGCCCTCCGCGTCGCCTTTGTTTTTTCCTCTCTGTTTTTATTAATAAAGCATTTGTTTTCCCCATAATGAGCATCGACAGGCGGCTGTCAGGAGTGCCGAAATGGAAAAATCCCTCCCCGGGGACCGGGTGGAGCGTCCGCCTGATCCCTGCGTCGGCATAAAAAGTGGCAACACTTTGTCAAGTTGTTATTACCAATATTTTATTTCATTTTTTTCCGTTTTGTCTAGTTGGGTTTTCCTCTCTCTCCGGCCATGATTGATGAGGGATTTTGGGGGAAGATGGATTTCGGGGCGTGGCGGTGCACTTCAGGAGTCCTAGATCCTGCTGCTGCTCCTCCTTCGACTGCACTCGCCGCCTAATGAGGCTGCAAATGAGTTTTGGCGAGCTATATAATTTGATTCTCGCCGCTCTTAGGCATATTTGCGCACACAGAGTGGCGGGGAAAATTCAATAAAAATATTTACAAGCATTAACACGCATTGGGCGCATAAAGTGCCGAATTTCCCAGCCCGCAAACGGGAAAATATTGACAGCAAAATGGCGCGTAAGCATAAATACTAGAGGCAAGGCCTGGCAAGGATGGGGCACAGACAGGGGGTTGACAGGCTCTCAGCGACTGCCAGTGCCAATGAAATTTGCCACATTTTGCATGTGGCATCAGCGGCGGCTGAGGGTGGCGCCACAAGGCGCCTCTGACAGCGCGAAGAACATCCCCGAAAAAATCACACCGAATATTGTCCTCAGCGCCACGTGCGAGTGTCGTAAATGTTTGCTGATTTTTTTTTTGTGCCTCTCCCCCGAACGGGGGTTATAACAAGTAATTTTACAGGCGCAAACTAATGGCCAAAATATTATCACGCGCCATTTTTGAGGCAATTTCACGCATACGCGGCCTAATTTACGGGTGTCTGGTGGGGGAGTGGTTCGGGTACTCATGCTCATACTCACATCGCACGCTGAGGTAATAGCCAATCGACGAGTACTGGAAGTTGAGGTGCCGGGACGTGCACTTGTACCAGCCGGAGTGCTCGCGCCGAATCGAGGTGAAGTTCAGGAAGCCATCGCCCGTTTGCGGCACCTGCAATGATCGGGAAAATGGGAAATTGCCAAATCAGAGGGGGAAAAAATAAACACACACAAAGATAGAGAGGAGTGGAAAATGCGTTCTGGCTCGTTATGCGTAAACAATTTTTGGTAATTAAGGCAAGGCAAATAGTTTCGGCCAAGTTTCCCCTTAGCCGAACTTCTCGAGGCAGCGACAACTGCACCAAAATCCATTTAAAACTTGCTCCTCAGCCGAAAATCACACAAAAGGCCGAGCTCAGCCGATGGCGCTGGCCTACGTACGAGTCCCCCACGATTTTCTTCACTTTTCCGCATTTTTCCTACACAGAAAGAAAGAGTTTACACGGGAAATAAAAAGTACTCAACGAAAGGGGTTTAACAACCCTCGAAGGGTGTTAAAAATTAAGTTACAAATCAACTTAAAACTGAATTTGGTAGCTAATAAATGTAGTTTTAGACACATTTTCAAGGGACTTAAAAAATCCTTCTTTATAAAAATGTATTTAGTTTTATAAACTATATAAAACGTGTAAAGATAGTCTATATAAATACATCATTATACTATTTTCTGTGTGAATTTTGAAGACAAACTCTACACTGACTTACCGGAGTGTCACCGTCGTCCTTCTGCCAGCGAGGAGTGCTCGGGGGATTCGAGTCGACGTCGCACTTGAGGCTAACTTCGATGCCCTCGCGGAGCGGATACCCGAAGCCAGGTGTGCGCGAGATGGCGAAGGAGGGCGTGTCTGCAACGGGACAGATGGTTATTTGGGCTTGGCTTTGGCTGCGGATTTCGGCACTATCTCCACTGGAGACACTGGATGGTGGCAACATCAACAAAATAGTTTTTTAATTAAAAAATTACTCGAAAAGCGGAGGGGGTAGCAGCTCAAGGCAAGAAGGAGAAAGTTTTATAATTAAACTAAATGCAAATGTTAGGCGGTGAGTGGTGGGCCCGTCTGTCCCGGACAGGCGAAAGGTAAATAAGAATGCGTAAATTGTCACTCTGAGGTGATTGGATTAAAAACTGCTTGATGACTTTCGGTTTATGGTGGAAAAACCCCCTGAGGCACCTACTGAGAGTAAATTTCAGATTTTTCTAGATTTTTAAATCTCCGAAGCAACTAAATGATTTATAACACGCCTGCTTCTGGCCTAATTGACACCGAACCGGCAGCTGATTAATTAAATGTGTAGTTCAGCCCGACAGCATTCAATTACCAGTGCCACATGCCAATTAGTTCCCGTTTCAAATCGGCGTTTTCCGCAAAACTTCAGTTAGTTAGCGGCATTGATGCCGCCGCGTCATGTCCAAATACTGCGCCATCCGTGCTCGCCGTTCTTTATTGCCGGAGTCCGCCCTGGCACATCTCATTTCGTTTTGTTCGAAAGTAATTCGATATACGTTTTGCAAACTGCAAGTCCGATTTCAATCCCAAACTGCCAATCAGAAAGCCATTCAGTGCATGTCAGAAAGCCATCGACAAATGTATATCCAAATGCAAATGTAAATAATGGGAACGTCCGGCCCCCTTTGATGTGGCCTGCCAGACATGTGCTCTCTCCTATTCAATGCATATTCATAGGCATAAATCAAATGTTTTTTAATTAGTGCCGGCCATTGGGCCACCCGGCCAGGGCCAGGAAGAATATGCTGCCCAAATGGGCTGCATTCATTTCGATCCTTTCGGTTTTTCGGCGCATCACTCGCCTTTGTGGCCTTTTGTAACTAATACAATTTGATTAGGCGCCCGGAATGGGTCTGCAGATGCCGGGAGACAAATGAAATTTGTTTGTCGGTTGTTTGCCCAACTATTCGATTCGTCGATGCCTGACGATTTTCCAGGACCCCGGCGTGTGTAAAAACACTGAAAGGACCCTGGCTGACTCACACAAAGGACGGAAAATTGTTTAACTTGTGAGCAGATTGTTTTCGTTGGAGCTTCCGTCAATTATTGCGGAAAATATGTATTTGAAACAATCGGTTGTCTGCCCTTAAATATTCATATTCTGTGGAAATTGGCCAAATTAAAAGCAAATCTCGGCCATAAAAAGCCCTAATTTAAATTGAAACCAAAATATTTCCTTTGCGCTCCTGCAGCTTCAATTGCTGGGCTGCCACCGATGCCCTGTCCTTGATTTGTCTGTCAACTGTCTGCATAAAAATGCGCAAATTAAAGGCAGTCACCATTACAGATACAGATACAGATACAGGATACAGATAAGGATACGGATGTGCAGGGCACAATGTCTATGGCCCGGGCAAATGCTTTCATGTGTGTGCTTTTTAATTTATACAAGCGGCGCAGAGGGCAGCAGCGGGGGGAATAATAAAAGGAAAAGCAGGACGAACCAGGACGAACTTGTTCCTCCTTTTGTTGAACCCGGAAAACGATGCGGTTGTTGTGTGAGGCCTTGGCTGTTGTTATTGCGGTTTTTGCAATTTTCATGCCTGGCCAAAGCCCACACAAACACAGGCACACACAGGACTCGTGGCAGGACTCTCTGCCATGCAAATCCCCGCACGGCTTTTCTATATTTTCCAATCATTTTCATGGGCTCTCCACTACCTGGGCATTTGTCATGGCATTATGCGGCTTCACGGGCATTAATAAAGCAAATAACTGCGGTACATCCACATCCCCCGATCCTAGTAGTCCTGGCGCTGATTGAGACCCTCCGCCAGGACCCGGCCGGCGGCCGGAACGTGTGTGCGGCATTTTGCTGCCAATTAGTGCTAGTCTTCCAATTGTCGCCTCGCCTCATCGACCGATCCATCGCCATTGAGTCCCACACCCAGTCCCAGTGCCGCCTCTTGCGGGCCCGCCAGGATTCCAATCTTTATTTCCCGGCTTTGTTGTGGCTTCCGGCTCTGCATGTCCCTGCACTCGGGCAGCTGGGCGGGTTAGCACCAGTCTCCTTTGAAGTGATTTCACCGCCGGTGCGGCACTATGTAGTAGTCTCAATTGGCAGTTGATGGATGAGACAGATGAGAGTCACTGAGCAATCAATGGCAGCGAAAGGTGGTCGATTTGGGCTGATCGGAGGGACAAAAGGGGGCCTTCTGACCTTTGTCAATAGATACTGAATCTCTGCTGATAATTTATTGTTTATTAGGTAAGAAAATATGTGAAAACCGCTGAGGTCTAAAAATATTCAGTCGCCTATTTAGTTCTAAATTATGGATTATGAAGCTCACCAGGCAAATGTAGGAAAACCGAAGAGCTCCTAGTTTATTATTTTTAAAATAATTATATATATGAACCCTCTAATTTAAATGTATATTTTCTCAGTGAAATATTTAAACTCGCATCAGGTATCCTTTGTATTTATATATTTATTATAATCGCATCCCTTTTATTGCCACGGAAATTCTCGCAGCTGAACTCTGACACCTGCTTAACTTTAAGCTAATTGAGAGCCCGGCAATCCTCTCGGCTTTCGACTTTTCCTCATTTTCCTGCCTTTCCCGACGCCTTTATCCCTGCATTCGAATTGTACGTAGGCGTCCCTTTCTCAACTGTCGCCCTCATTATGCTCATCTGGGGCAGGTCCTCGCCCGGTCTCATTGCACCGCCTTGATTATATTTTTCCTTCCCGCCTCTTTTTGTGTTTTTTGCCTCACACTTTCAATTAATATAATTTCACCTTTGCTTTCATTTATTCCGCTGACTTTGTTCGTTGCAGCTGCATAATAATTTTCTGCCGCCGTGTTTTTGTGCTCTCGGCCCGGCTCTGACCCGTTTCTGCGGCTCCATTCTGGATGCTGCCGTGTTAACTTTGGCAATTTAACTTTTCAATCAACATTTACTTTTTGGTTTTCACTTTTATTTACACCACTCCACTCTCGTTTTCGGCCGTGTACTCCTGAGGTAATTAAGCCAGGTGAGATATTCACACTGTGTTTGGCTTTTATTAAAAGTTTTTGTGGGCCCACGGAGCCTGCTGATGGCTCACTGACATTTATTTGACATTTGTTGTGGAAAGTCACACAGTTTTTGGGGTTGGTAAATAATAGAAAGTGTAATGGTGAAAACAAAGTGATATAAAAGGTATTTAAATCGAGAAATTTCAAACACTTGGGAAGGCTTTTCACTTGAAAATGCTACCTAGGATTTCTTCCTATTTTCAAGGTTCCTGGAATACTCACATTGCACATCCAGGAGAAGCGAGGCATTCTGGCGAATCTTCAGCGTGGGATGCTCCATGACGCACAGGATCCGGGCATTGTGGTGGGCTCTGTACACCGCCGGCAGCCTTGCCTCGCTCTTGGCGCCGCTGTTGATTTTGTAGCCGTTTTTGTCCACCTAAAAAGCAGGGGGAGAGACCAAGGTGGTTCGCTAAAAAATTCCATTTCAATTTGATGCTAAGCACTGGCAAATTGGGCCAAATGACAGGGGCTCCTTGGCGGGCGGTGTGGGCAGCCAATTAGTCAGGCCTGTTATCAGCGCGACATCATTAATTTAAATTAAAGTCCAAGGGCAAGGGCACTGTCGCCCACACCACCCACCACCACCACCCACAGCTGCCACCCGCTGTGGCTTTTGCATGGAAATTTTGTTGGCACAGTTTTCAATCAATCATCCGGGGCGGTCGGTGGTTGGCCATGCCTGGGCCTGTGACCAGCCGAACACGCAAATTTGTGGCATTTAGGGTCCAAGCGACAAACACCCCACACACACCCACACACACCCCCCCCCGAGAAGAATGAGGGGGTGTGTGTGTGTGCGCCTGACAGGTGGCAGTGAGTGGCAAGTGGGCGGACGGAGTCGGTGGAGTGCATTTCTCAACCGAAATGTCTGCTTTTCATTATGCTCGAGTGCAAGACAAACAAATTTTAGCACAACCGCAAACACCACCGCCACCCACTTGGCCGCCAAGTCAGCAGCCCGGAAGATCCGTTGTTTGAGCCCCGAGGAGCGGGAGCCGCACCTAATGTGTTTGCCGGCCAGCTGCGGTTGCCCCGTCCGCATTCGGACCTCCATTTGGGCCAGCTCGCCACTTGTCACTCAGCGCGTTCAATGGATTACCTCTGCAGCCGGCTTACCTTCTCGCCCTTGATCTCCTCCAGCTCCAGCACCTCGGCGGACACCTTCTGGGCATGCCTGTCCACGCCGGGGCTGAGCAGCACCTCCCAGGTGAGCGTGGGCCGTGGGTTGCCGCCCTCGCTGACGCAGGCCAGGTTCAGCTCGGAGTTCTCCTTCACGGGAACAAACAGATTGCTGGCGTCCAGGCGACGGGAGTCGATCAGCAAATACGGCGGCTTGGGACGATCTGTGGGAGGGGAAACATAGATTAAATTGGGAAAAACTATGCCAGTAGATGAAGATGTCTTTAAGCCATATTTCTAAAGTGTTTCAAAGCTGGCTTCGTCTCTGTTTAAGCTTAAAGAACACAGCTAGTCGAATGTCTTTTAATTTAAAAGTTTTAATCGCTTTGTTTTTCGGTCTCGAGCTCGTCCTTATCCTCTGTCTTTATTTCAGAAACTTGTGTTTCTTTTCTCTCAGTGACGGCAGAGTCATAAAAGCGAGCATTTCGCCAGGAGCCACATTCCGCAGTTGGCCCGGTCCCCGGCTAATTTGGCAGATGAAACGACCTTTTTAATATTTGTCTAAGCTGTTGGCCAAGTCGTGACAGGCGCGGCTGATCCGGGATGCTGGGAGGAGCTCCCTCCTGCTGCTCTCTGGAAATGGATACTCACCCAGGACGACCAGCTTCACGGGCCGGGCATTCTCCGTGTAGCGGCGCGTGTTCTCCGCCTCGCACTGCCACTTGCCGTCGTCCTCCAGCATCACGTTGGTGATGGTGAGGGCGCCGTTGGCCTCCTTGATGAAGCGATAGTCGGTGACGCGCGAGGTGCGGTCCATGGCGTGCACCACCTGGAAGCAGGAGGAGGAGAGAGAGTTAGGGACAGCGGCAAGGATGCGGCATTAAAACTAATGCCAGTCGCGGAATTATGCAAAGCGCCTTCTGAAACTTTTAATGCAGCGCATTAAATGGCCATAAATTCCCGCGTTAAATGCAATGCTCCCTCCGCCGCCGAGGGAAACAATTGCATTTAATGTTTTCATATCCATTTATTTACACTTGGGCTTCGCTCTCGCATTTTATTACATTTCGCATCAAACAAACGCCGTAATGACAATTAAATGAGCACTGGAGCTGCCCCACACGCACATGTTATCCACTGGTAATGTGGCAACAATGAACTGGCGGCGGCTTAAAACTGTTGGCAATAGTTGTTGGCCAGTCTGGGCGCGGCTTAATGCAAACGGGAATTTATTTGCACATTCAAATGCCTCGGCCGCAGGGCAGGAATAAAAATTATGAAGAATGCAACAAAGGCAAAAAACAAAAACCGAAAAAACCAAAAGAGGAGATGCCACAGCGGGCATGCATATTTATGTGGAAATGTTTCGCACGCTTAATGCGTTTAAGTGCCAATTAAATGTCTGGCTAAAAGAGGGGGTAGACCAAAAGGGGGAGCACAGGAGCGGAGGAAGGCGGCCATAAATGAAACACAATTTTAATTGCATTTGCAGGCAGGGAGATTAACTTTTGGAAGCTCGGATTAAGGAGAGCTGCTGCAGGAGGAGCAGCGAAATACCCTCACCAAGCCGAAGGGTATCTTTCCTATTCCCAGATTTATTACAAAATTTCACAGCTTCCTCTACATATAAGCCTCTAAATTAATACCAGATCAGCTTTTGTTATTTATTTTAACTCGAGTTTGATATATTCACCCAAAAATACATCCTTTCAATGCCCAATTATCAGTTTCCCCAAAGTTCTTTTCAGGGAAAACATGGCCAAACAACTAAGGCCATATTGATAGAGAAATAAAAATGGGGAAAAACCGGGAAACGGAGACTCGGCACAAACAAAACGAAACAAAAAATGTAAACAGAATATTTGTATGCTGCACTTCCGGTTCCGTTTGTGCGTTCGCCATTTTCAGTGCTCTCTGTTTCGGTTTAGAGCCGTCGCTTGCGATTCTTTTCGATTCGTTTCGTTTATATTTTTCAAATGCAGTGCAAATATTTATGCGTATATGAATTTCACCCTTCCCGCTCCCCCCGGATCGGTGTACGAGCGAATGTGTGCGTGAGGCGACTTCCGGCGCGCATTTGCCGCAGTCGCCGCAGCGGCCATTTGCAGAAAATTTATTAACCAGCGACGCATTTGACTGGCAACTGGCAAACTGGCAAAATGGCAAACTGGCAAAGTGGAAACTGGATTCTGCGTGGCTGTGCAGCGGGGCATTCAGCTGGAAATTTATGAGGTCGATGGCGATCCGAGGCTTTTTGGCATCCACATCCACAGCCACATCCACAGCCAGAGCCAGAGCCAGAGCCAGTGCCAGTGCCAGTGCCATTGCAGTTCGAGGGCCAAGAGAGCTCCGGCTCATGTCCAGGCCTTTGGCACCTGGTCGGGGCGAGTGTGAGAGTGTGAGGCCTGGATTTTTCCTGGTTTGGCAACATGGCCGCCGGACAAAAGCGTTAAATGAGCGTGGCAAATCCTTGTTTACAGCGACGAGCGTTCGCCGGATTACACGCTCGATTGTTTCGCGACGCGCCATTGTTGCCACCGATCCAGCTCCAGCTCCTGCTCTTTCGGGGTAATTATGAATTCGGACGCCTTTGTTGCGCCCCGGCTGGTGGTATGTTGTCAGCTGCCTCGATTCGCATAAATTGCTGAATATTTGAAGGCGTGCACGCCTAACTTTGCATAATTTGCGGCCACGTTATCGGTTCGCTGCAAAAGGTGGTCAGGTTTTTGTAATTTTCTAATTGCATTGTTGGCCAAAACTTTTTGGCAATTCGCGATTTACATTTAATTTTTGCCCAGCAGCGCTGTTGTTCGTTTCCACCGCTCTGAATGCGTGCATAATAATGCAAATGAATATTGCATTTTTTGTGGAATCAGTTACCCTTCCCCTATTCTATTCAACCCAGAGCTCACACACAGAGAATAGGGCCCTGTTAAAGTCAATGGAAATGCGGATGTGAAGGGCAAAGCTAATATAATAAATGCCCTTTCCGGGTGCATTCTCCATTGACGTTCGCTGACAATTAGCTTCATGCCTCTTTCGGATAGAAGGGCATTCCTTCAGCTCCGACCATTCCAAACAGACGCTTATTTCCTTCGAGAGGAGCACTCCCCCCTGGCTGGAGAAATGGCTACTTATATCTATCACTTGCCTGGAATTGCAAAAATCTTGTCAGCCAACATTGCTCACTGACTGTCGCGCCATCCGCCGCCCGGATCCCCGCGACGACTCGGAGGAGCTGCTAACTTGAAATTGCTTTCGGCAAATATATTAGCCTCTTGATAATTTTCAACAATAAATTCCTTGGCACTCACACTGGCAGCAGACACACAGGAGCTGGGACTGGGCAGGGGGAGGTAGAAAGGGACAGGCCAGGACGGGGATGAACTCCTTTAGCCGTTGTTCCCGCTCGGGGACTCTAATGCATTGTGCAACGCTCTAGAAAGTACAACAAAAGTCGCTCATGTTGCAAGCTGTCAGTGCAACACTTGTCGCATGTCATTGCCGCAGTTGCAATGCCATCGAGTGGCGTGAGGAGCTGGATGTGGAGCTGGATGTGGAGCTGGAGATGGAGCAGGAGCTGGAGTTGGAACTAGAGCAGGAGTTCCAGAGGGAGAGGGACTGTGGGAGGCTGTGTGGGAAAGTCAATGGGCACAGCCCGAATGCATTTGCCGGGGAGGGTATAACGCAACTGGGGATAATCACAAACTATATATATAGAGGATATATTTCTGCAGGCCAGGAAACCCAAGTCCTAGGTTCAGTTACAGGTTGCCTGAGTCCTCATGTGTGGCCACACACTGAGTCGAGTTTCTTTTGTATGTTGCAGGTTACTGCAGGGCTTCTCTTGTATGGAGTTTCTATAGGTTCTCTTATAGCTTGTTTTCATCTTGTTTCTACAGTTTCAGGATCGATTTTCCCATATTTATTCCTGCTTTCTTCTAGACAATCCTACAGAATTTTGATTAATTCTGTTTTTACCAGAAAAGAGCATCCACATGTCGCTCTGGCGACTCCTACCGACACCCCACACACTCTCGCACACACATTGTTGCCGCATCATTGTTGTAATTGCCGCAGCCTGCTCGTTACTGTTGCTCTATCTCCCGTCCTCCAGGAGGCCGCTGCTCATCCCAGCCCTCCTCGGGCTCTTACACATGGCTGGCTTTTGTTTTAACACAACTAATACAATTGCACCGCTGGGAAATGCGCTGCGATGGCGGCCAGAGATCCCAGATCCGGGATGCGATGGATGCTGCCGTTGCAGCTGCAGTGGCGTTGATTTTATTTGCCGTTGTAGCACTCAGAGCCAGAAGGAGCAGCAGTCGACCAGGGCCGACATTGTAAGTAACTCAATAAAGTTGTCAAAGGTACAAGGCAGGCGGCGTGTTAGCAACTTAAGGCCCGCTCTCCCAGCTTTCCCTGCTTTCCCTGCTTTCCCTGCTTTCCCTGCTTTCCCTGCTCAACCGCCGCGCCTTCTCCCCCACTAAGTGGCACCGCATTGTTGCTCATTTTCATTTGGGATCTCTGGGGCTGACTGATTAATTTGCCGGCTTGATGTGATTTACGCTCTCCGCTGCAGCTGCATTAAGGCCTTCCTCGGGGAGAGCAGCTTGTCTATTAATGGTGCGCCTTAAGTTCGCCCCTAATTGACTAATGGAGGCTTATCGGGCGTCGCCGGATAAAATTTATGCTATCCTCGGAGCCGGAAGGAGCGGGTTTGTTGACCTTAAACCTGAGCCCCGAGCCATAAATAAGTTTGCAGCGCCACAAAGTGTGCAACAAGGCGGCTGCAGCCGTAAAACTCCTATTTCAGCTGACTCTGTTGCCGTGGGTTAAGGTTTATGTCTGGCAATTGTCGCCGGGCGCAAAAATATGGCACTATAAACCCAACAAATTGCCAGACAAGACAAGGTGGCAGTGGAGGAAGAAGAGAGGGGAGAAATTCTCTAGATCAGGGATACCCAACCTTGGGGGCAGAGCTTTTATGTTTGAGTTGAGTGAGTTTTTAAAAGGATTATAGATGCAAAACAGCAGGGACATGTATTGATTGTTGGGAATCCTTATTAATGGAAATGTCGATACTGAAATTAGAAGAAAATTTAAGACAATTCCTTTTGATAGAACTTTGAAACCCACTTGAACTATAAGCAATTTCTGACCATTCACCAACATAACATCTCTGTAAGAAGCTTTTTCAAGTGAAGCAATTATGAATAGTTAGTTCGAAAAGAATTGTAATAATATCAGTAGTAGATCATCGATAGTATAAGAAACCCTTAAAGTTAAGAGCTCAACTCCTTTATATATGAAATATGGAATTCCTAGACAGTTAAGGCACACACCAAGGATCCCTGGAGACTTCTGTGACCTGACACATGGCGAGACATTTCCACTTTCAATGCGAATGCAATTGGATAGCAGACGTGTCAGCAACCCCAAGATCAAGCTGCTGACAGGCAATTTAGTGGCTTCAAACGGAATCTAATGCGGAATGCAAATGCAAATAACAACAAGTAGGCAAACAATCGCAGCTTCCGGCACCGACAATGTTGGCCTGCGTTGCCCGCAAGAGTGCAACACTTTTTTCATGCCGCTTGCAGGTTGCAGGTTGCAAGTGCAACGGCAACAGCAGCAGCAACAGCAGCAACAGCAGCCAGTTAACTGCCACAGACAAGAGCAACAACATCCCCAACATCCACAACAAATAGCTCCGGCACGTACACAAAGTGGCATTGCTGCTGGTAGTTGCAACTATTATTTGCTCATCAACAACTTGGCCTGGCAGCTTGTTGTATTTACACCTGAGCTGGAGTGGAGTGCACCTCGGTTATGGCACACACAGACACACATCCGGGGGCCGATGGGGCTTGGAAAGCCAAATTGAAGGTTCATAAAGTGTGCGGCTGAGTTAGGGGCCATTCCCGGGCACTATCTCTCGGTGCGACTCCTTTTTTCGCACAAAGTGTGGGCAAAACATGCTTGCAACTCGGCGAAACTCGGCAAACAGTTATAATTGCATTACGCCGAGAGGTTTTTGCCGGGAAGTGGGCTCACAGCCGTTTGCGTTCGCAATTACAACTCAATAACTTTCGGGGCGAAGAAGTTGCAGCTCGTGTTAGCTGCCGGCTGCCGTTTTCTGCTTTTTGTTTCCCGGCCCGTTGCTAACAATTTCCATCAGCAGCAGCCGGGTTGTGGGCGTTCTGGCATGGCAAAAAGTTGTAATTAGAAGCCCTCGTTGCTGCTGCATAATGAGGCAATCGAGCAAGAAGCGCGACCCTCGAAAGATGAGCTCTGCCAGCACTTTTGACATCAGAAACTATCAAATAATAACGATTATCCTATTTGCATAATGCGGCAGTTAAGCGACAAAGGACCAGACACCGAGACAGACGCAGACGCAGACCCGGGCCCGCAGCAAAAGCCCTGCCACTCGAGACGTCTCCTCCGGAATAAAAATAAAGCCAGGAGCAGTCGGACAGACAGACAGATAGACAAAGAATAAGACAGGGAGAAGGACAAAGCGGAAGTGGAGTTGAAGTGGAGTGGGAAGGGGAGAGCAAAAGGCCAAGAATGCAATTAAAGTCAGCACAAGTTGGCAGATCCTGACAGCTCGAGAGGGCTCTCCTCGGGGCGGCTTGGAGCCAACTCACCTGGCCGTTCTTGTACCACATGCTGGTGGCTATGTCCAGGTCCACCTCGCACATCAGCTTGATCTCGGAGTGCTGCTCGGCGTAGACCACGGACATCTCCTCGGCCTCGTAGGGGTTCGGCGGCACCGGGCGCAGGGGCAGGACCCGCGGCTCCAGCGGCCCCTCGTCCTCGTCGTCCTCCGCCTCCTCGCGACTCTTCCGCGCGAACAGATCCCGAGTGCTGGTGCCGCTGTCGAACTCCTCCACGTCGTCGATGATGATGACCGGCTCCTTGGGCTTCGGCTGCAGGTCCTCGGGCGCCAGGTGGAGCGTCGAGCGCGGCCGCTTCGCCTTGGTTTCATTAAAGTAGGAGCTCCTTCTGGTGGCCAGGGAACTTGAGCTGGTGGCCTGCACGGTGGTGGCCACGGCTGTGGAGGTGCTCGTCGAGCTGGAGCTGGAGCTGGAGCTGGAGCTGGAACTGGGGGGTGTGTATATGGCGTCCAGCTCCTCCTCCTCGGTTTCGCGGCGCTGACGTCGCTTGGCCTCCTTGTGCAGCACCGCCCGGTGGGCCTGGTGGTGGGGCTTCAGCTGGCCGCGCCACTTGGCCTTGGCCTTCTGGCAGTTCTTGGAGCATTTTCCGGGCTTAGCACTGCTGCCGCGGTGGTCAACTGGCGCGTCTGCCTCGGACTCGGCTGATATGCTTAGCCAGCTGCTCCTGCTGGTGATGGCTTCTCGGCGCTCGGCGGGCTTCGTCCTCTGCACTGACTTGGCGTTGATGTTCTGCGGCTGTGTGTAGGTGGTACCTGTAATTGGAAACAGGAAAAACCCGATTAGGAAAGGTGGGAAACTATTAAAAACTACTTCAAAATGTCTGGAAAAGGCAGGTCATCAAAACTGGGCTTCTTCTTGTATAGAATTCATGGCCAAGCGATAAATATTCATAATAACAATATATCTGCAAACACTCTGCTTGATCTTTGGCGCACTTATTTGCACTTTGCCAGCTGCAACTCAGATGGCCACAGGACGAGGAGAAAAATGGCCCCAGGACAGCTGGACAGTATCAATTACATTGCCCTGTGTGGCATTCCCCAGGACTCGACTCATGCATTTATTTACGAAAATTTCGTAGGATGCCCATCGATTGGGAAGCCGAAGCAGGAGTCGAACGGTGAAGGAGTGTCCTTTCGACATGTTTTCCCTATGCATGCAAGTCCCGGCCTAATCTGCTGCACATTCAAAGCTATTTTCATGCCTAGGCCCCTCTGCTCCACTCAGTGCCTGTGTGTCTGTGTGTTGCTCTTTGACAACTCTGCTTATTGTCTGCCTCAGATTCAGCTTTTCCAACACCCCGGCCCACCCTTTCCCTGTTTCCTGGTCCCTGCTACTTGGAACTGTTGTTGTTTTCCTGCTGGCACTCCTGTTGTTGTTGATAAATTTACACAAGTGTATGACAAGCTTTCAAATGGTAATTAATATTCATCTGAGACGAGTGCCGAAGCAGGGGCGTAAAAGTGGGGGTAAAAGTTGGGACGGGGGAAATCCCCTATCTGAAAAGACAACTACAGGCTGCCCTTCCCCGGTTTTCCATGATCCGAAAGTCAACTGTAGCCGGCAGCAATGCAGTTGCACAGGGAGGAAAATCATTACCAAACTGGGAACTAAAGATGTCTAAGGAAATGGTTTTTATAGAAAGGAGAATATATGATTTGAAAGATTTAAATTTTGTTTTTAATTTCTATATTAATACTTTTTCAGGGTATTATATGTTAATTGTAGTAAAAAGTTTGCTGCTGATTTACTAGCTGACAGCCTTGCAAGACTTAGTTAGAACTGACTTTACTCAATATTTTAATATGTCCGCAAGGAGGTCTCAAATTTACCCTTTCTAAGAAATTGTATAATAAATAGTATACAAAATCTATTATATTCTTGTTTATAGTGTATTTTTGATCAACATTAAGCAGCCGAGCAAATTAGCAAAAGTTTTGTGTCTTAAATTGCTTCTTTTAATTACAGATTGATCCGTTTTTCATGATCCAACTTTTAGGCACGAAAAACTCAAAAGGAAACCCAAGCTTCCTTTTTATGTTTTATGCATGTTTTAAGGCCTGATTTCTCTCGGTGCAGGAATGTCGAGCCAATGTCTGTGGTTAGCTGACAAAAGCAGATCCAGACCCGGGAATAGTCTCGCAGCCCTTTCTTCGCACTCCTTAGCCCCGGGGCTTTGGCCTTCATCCTTCGCCTTTCTCCTAGCTCCCTGGCCCACTCTCTGTTCTCCTTACTCCTGGCTCCTTTCTCCTGGCTCGTACACCCCTTTCTCATTGTCTGGCTGGCGCTATTGTCTTCCAGCCCTTTTCTCGTTTTCTGGGCGTTACTCATCTCTCCCCGCCGCTGCCGGCTGTCTGTCTGTCTGCTGGCTTTGTGTTTGCAGCTAAATTAAAGTTGTCATTTTTCAAGTGAACGCACAAAAGTATGCAATGCGCCTAATAAATTTCTGCCTGGCATATCCTGTTATTCGGGCGAGGCTCCTGCGCCGCCAGGCTCGGCATAACTAAGGGAGGTGCTACGGGGTTAGTTATGGAGCAGTCGTAACTCCCTCCAACGCACACACAAACTACTCACACACACACACTCTCCTATGAGATGCGCTAAAATGTTTTCGCAACAGCTTAAAAGTCGGCTACACTCTTTGCAAGTGTGTGTAAGTGTGTGTTCGGTGTTTGTTTGCCTGTGCAGCTGTATTTGTTGTTTGTGCTGTAACTTAAGTTGTAAATGAAGATTGCGTCGGAAATTGCACAGTCTTCACTGAAACACGCTCCTCTCCCCTCGCTCCGAGATGTGCGTGCAAATTTAATGAAGCTGCCACACACACACACACACTCGTCCACTCGGGCACTCACACTCTGGCAAACACTCGAGCATGCTCGAGCTTGAAGCTCTTCTGCGGCATACGCTGCGCCGCATAAATTTCTGGGCGGGAGCAGGAGCAGGAGCAGGAGCAGGAGCAGGAGGAGCCCGGAGTGGAGTGGGTCGTTTGACAGTTGATAAAACGCCGCTGCTTGACAACAATCAAACGTGTTTTCCACACTCTGCTCATTAGCCCTCGAAGGGTTTAAGTGCCTTCAAGTTGCCTGAATTGGAATGATCGGGAATAAATAGAATTATAACAACCTCTAGATAGCATAAAAATAATATAGTAAGGAATGTGCTATAAAAATCATGGTCTAATTTTGCGGGGAGCATACTTTTGGGCCTTTTTAAAAAAGGTATAAGATTTACGTTAAACAATGCATGATCACCTCACTTATAATAATAACTCCTATAAAAGACAAATTCTACAAGTAATAGGACAATAAGATAAATTCGTTTAGACTTTATGGCATATCATGTTTTTAGGACACTTTGGAATTCGATTTGAAATCCCCTGCAGTAATATATGAAATCACACTGAATCCAATTAATTTTTATTATTAAATAGCAGAGAAACAACACAAATCCCATATATAATATAATTGTACAATATATTTGGTATACTTTTAGGCGCTATTAAAAGTGTTTTAAAATCTCCTTTCAGGTATGACTTATTCTTATTTTATAATTATAAAATAACCTCTAGAAAATACAAATTACCTTTATAAAAATTTGGTTCAATAGATTCATTGTTAATTTAAAATCATAGCATACTTTTGGGCAGTTTTAAAAGTATTTTTTAAATCACTTCTAGTAATACCTGAGATAACACTAATTCCCATTATTTGTCCTATGAAAACGTATATATTCCTCTCATTTATTCCTCCCATTTATTAGAAATAACCAAAATGATTACATATTCTCCACCCCATTTGAAGCCCACAAATTGATTGCCTTGCTTGAGGCGCTGTCATCCGCTTAATTGCACTGTTTTTCGAACGTTTTGCGGAATAATATTGGTTTTCATTCGCCCACATAAATCAGGCTGTTTTACGCAATTATTGCAATAATTTTTTGCACAAAAATCGCTCAGCTTCCCGGGCATGACAATTATGGCATTCGATGCGACGGAGCGGGCTTATCAATATGCAAAAAAGCCGTGTCCCTTTTATGGACTGGCAGAACGATGCACGCCTAAGGGCGGATCGGACAATCAAGCTCTGACATAATTACATGCTCGTGCATGCGTCTACATGCATACATATGTCGCTATGTGTCAGCCCGATTACGGGGGCGGTGGCGCGTGCGAGGCGGGCGGGCGGCACTGTCACATTTAACTGGCAAAAATTTCATCGATTTTTTTCCACGCATTTTTTCGCGTTTGTCCAGGCAAACATGCAAATGACATCGAGTTGAGTTTCATTTTGTGCCACTACGGCCTTCCTTTCATTGCCTTAATTCAACATTAATTTAATGCACTCGACTCGGCGTGTTTGTGTTGTCTTTAACAATATTATTCTGCGAAAGCAGCGATCGGAATGCTGAGGGATTGGAAGGAAAGAGCGGTTTACTTTATGCAATCATAAGTTGTGCGGTACAAGCAGGCGGCATTGTCCTTAGCCAAGTCCTTTTCTAATTAACTCCTGCCCCCATTTCATCTGCCTATTTGCAAATCCGAGTGTTTACCTTGCGCTGTGACTCCTGCACGGAAAAAAAAGTTACTTTGAAAGGAAAGGGATTAAAATAGATTAATGGGAAATATTTATGAAGCTTTGTAAGGTTTCCTAAAGAATAGTAATGATTTTAGCATCAGTTATTTTATTATTTTATTATATATATTAAGGGAGTGAACTCATTTTCTCTCTCTGCACCAGCTCTCCACCCATCGGGCTCAGAAACTCGTGCTGAATCACGGACCAAACATTAAACAATAACTCGCAAAGGCAGTCAATACCCTCGGCTCAACTTAACTCGACTTGGTTCGGTTGCATTCTCACCCCTGCCGCCCATTTCCCATTTCCCGCTGTCCTGTCAACAGAGCGCCCCTCGTTATGCAACACATTCTGCCGAGTGGCGGCGTGCGTGTGTGTGCGTGCGAGTGCGAGCACTGCACTGAGCGTTGATTAGGTTAATGTCCTTAAGGCATAAGAACAGCTGGCAATCCCCGTCTCCATGGGCAGCGCCCCTCTGCTCGCTCCTCCCGCCTCCGAGCTGGTTCTGAGCAGCTTATGGTTCGCCCGCCCTCCTGCTCCTGCTCCTGCCCCTGCTCCGCAGGATATGTGAGAAGGTTGTGGGTGCAGCTTGCACCTGGGCCGAAAACGAAGAGAGCTCCTGTACGCTCCCGCCTGCCTTGTGCATTGTGTTTAAGTTCCACAACGTCGACAACTTTGCCAACCGCCACTTAATGCAAGCGCTGAGCTCGGCGCGTCCTCGAGAGGGGCGTCCTGAAGCGGGAACCGGGGGCGGGGCGTGCTCCGGTGCGGGGGCGTGGCGCAACTGCACTTTGCCTGGTGTGTGGTGGCGGCTTTTGTGGCAAGCCAGCAAACAGCAGAAGCAAAGGCAGCAGCAGCAGCAGCAGCAGTGAGAGCAACACCCCCTCATTACTGCCATTGGCAACTAAAAGGCTTTTAATCGCTCCTGAACCCTGGCTCCCTCTCCTCCCCTTTCTCGTAAAATTATTGTGAGAATCTAGATATAAGCCCGAGTTATTCCTGGCGAAGGTTGTCGAGAATTAATTGACATTTTGCCACATATTGCCAGCTTCAGTGGATTTGATGCTGGGTGCAGGGTATAAATTGCTGACGTTATGGACTAATTAGTATCCAGCCGTCAACTGAGGCATGTCCCCAACTAATTTTCACCCATATTGCTAGAGTCCTTGAGCTCGGCTCTCAGCCTACAAAGCTTCTGCCTTTAAATTTCCAGAAGCATCTTGTCTTACTTTGATTGGGGTTTGCTTGAAGCCTTGTTTGGTGATATATTCCTTGAAACATTTGTGGGCTAAGCTAAAAACCTACGTGATGCCTTTTCCGTGCTATTTTTCCCTAAGTAGAAATGCCATGCGTGCTGCATTGTTTTTTTATGATTATGCATGAGGCCGCTCGCCTGTGACCTTCCGAGGCCACTCGCCCTAATGTTTGTGGCTAATGCCTCGGCCATACACATACACAGTTCCCCCTCAGAGCCCCTGGAGTAACCGCATTCCTTGGAAGTGCCACATCATTGCACAGGCCGCATGTTGCTTCACTACTCACAAGGCACACAAACACTCAGGACAATGTCGGCGACGTTTACACTGTGTCAACTATAAGGGGGGACGCGGGACGAGGCCAGGTGCAATTGGTATCCTTCGGCCAGGTGCGTTGCCGTGGCCACACCTGCCCACTCCCTGCGCTGCCTCTGCTTTGCAATTGTGTCAAATTAATTGTCAACTGTTGTCGCTCCGCTCCACTTCACTCTCTTTCTGGCACACTAGCACCGCCTGTGTGTGCTTTGTGGGGCTGTCTCTGTCGTCTGTTTGATAAATTGCATTTAATGGCTGCCGCCAATTAAGAGCAATTTTTGCTGCCGTTGCTGCTCGGCATTTTTGTTGCCAGTTGCCGTCCAGTGTGTCCCCTTTTATTTAGCCCCTGTTTCTGCCTCTGCTCGGGCAGTTGCTTTCAATTTGGCCCCGACTGCAGTTTTAAAGTGACATCACAGCAGTAGGAGCAGCTCCAGCTCCAGCTCCAGCTCTCGGGGCCTAATAGAAATTGATAGCTGCCTCTGGGCCCAGCTGACCACGTTCTCCGGCCATATTTCTCACTTCAGCACGCGCGGCGTTACAAAAATTAGATAAAACATTACGGGGCCACGTATATTACGTTTTATTAAATGCAAGAAACTCGTTGCCCGGGTCATTTGGCATCTATAAAAAAGGAAAGAAAAGGCCGAAGGCCCCTATCTGCCGCTGCCTCCCGGCCTGTGCCTCCGCCTGCTCCTCTTTCGGCCATCACGACTTCTTCTTGGGTATTATTTATGTCGCCGGGTGACTCTGCCAAAAAGGTCACCACTTTGTCCCATCAGCCTCTGCATTGTCGTTGGCAGGGGTATTTATGTTTTGTTATCGAGTTTGTCAAAAAATAGGGAGCTTGTGGGATGTTTGAGGGGTATGCTGAGTAGGAGATACAGGGAGGAAGCCCCTTAATTTTTGAGGAATATGTTACTAAAAGTCTCTTTAATACTACGTATACGTATGTGCCTTTAAAAAACTTAAACTTAAGGTATATATGTTTCCATCCCTTTTTTAGGCTGGAAATGCCCTGCTTTCCTCTTTATAAAATCGATTTCTTATAGATACATATATATGTTCCTGAGTATTGGATCTTCAAATCGAACAAACTCACATGAAATTTATCCTCTTAAAGCCTTGACTTGACTCATTCAGTTGAAGGACAATAAAAACTCCTCAAGTGACAGAGTATTCCGAATGGGACCCATCGGAGATGTTCGCCTTGCGCCATTCCCTGCTGATGCTGCTGCTGCTGCTGGTCATTAGGCGTAGCGTACTTAGCGGCTACGTGCTGTGACCATCGCCAACCGCAAATTAAGTATACGCCGCGTTGCGCCACCGACTCGCCAGTTGCCAGCCGGGAAGTATGCTGCAGTTTCGCTCGGCCCGAACAAACAAATGCTGAGACAACAAACAGGAGCCGAAGGATGGGGAGACGGACAAAAGGGGCAGCGGTTCGGAGCGGAACAGAGGAGCAGTCAAAATGCCAGCAATGTCCTGACGGCTCTCCTATGCGCCAGCAAGGAGCTCCGCAGCTCCGCAGCTCCGTTTTGTTTGCGCGTCCTTTTGCCTGTTTGTTTGTTCACTTTTGCTCCGCCGCCTCCTCCCCGCGGAGCCCGAATTAAGCGCCAAAAAATGTGCGCGGCACGTAAATAACTCCACACAGTCGCATTTGGGGCGCTTGGGGAGCGAGGAGTCAGAGTCAGAGCCAGAGTCAGAGTCAGAGGCAGAGGCAGAGTCAGAGCCAGAGCCAGAGCCAGAGACAGGCCAGAGCGAAGGTGGCACGTGACCAAATTTCGATGGCAACTTTGTTTGGGGATGTGCTCCCGACTTTATCATGTTTTCATTTCGCGGCGTTGGCTTTTTAATTTGTGCACATTTACGGGGGCGTGGCGTTTCCTATATAATTTTTTGCTAGCCGATGTGAGAGGACTCTTTTTTAGTGCTTTCCGTTGCGCTGCAAAAGCAAATTAATGCAAATAAAACGAAGAGCCGGCAATAAAATGTTGTTCCAGCAGAAGTCTGCAGCATAATTTATTTACTTGCGCTTTGACTTTGCCGCTTTCGGTTGTGCGGCAGACTATTTTTTGCCATGTTTTTGTGGGGCGTTGGGAAATGCGCAATTAAAATGATAATTTTCCACGGTGGCACCACCGCCGCCATGGTCCCGGGCTTCGGCTGCAACTGCATTTCGCACGTACTGTGAATTATAACCTGCCGCATAAAAGTAAGCTATAATTTAGCGCTTAAATGATGCGTGCCCTAGCCTTCCTGGCCATTTTCCCGGGCCATAGTTTCCCTCTCCCTCCCCGTTCTCCTGCCCCCCAACCGAACCGACTTTATTGCATTCCTCGCACTCGACCATTTTTTATGTGCTTTAATTAATTCGCCTGACCACTGGCCCAAAAAGAGGAAGAGCTAAGCAGGAGAACACAAAAAGGCAAATCTTATTAACTTTGGCAGACCGCCTTCCCCTTCCCCAGTTTGCCCCTTCGACTGGCTCACAAATCCAATAAGACAGCAGGGCAGCTCACAAAAAATTCGCATTCAATAAAAATCAATAATCAAGAGGAGGGAAATGGAGAGCCTGATGAAGAAATAGCCGTAATGCTTTGCTTATTACCTTCCAATTCATTAAACCTGCCGTCAAGCCGACCAACCAGGGGAAAACCCCTCCTCCTCGTAGCCCGGATTTCACCCAAGTGGTCAGCCCTTTTCACTTTCGCATTGACGTGGAAGCGGCCCGAGCTGGGCAGATTTTTCCGAGCTTTTTTTTCTCAGGCATCGGGCTGTGTGTGAGTTTTGATTGTCTCTACGGTTCAGTGCTTTTCTTTTTTTGGCTCCAGGAATACGAAAGTTGAATAAGAAGTGTGATGGATGAGGGTGACGCACTTTTGGGATGCAAACATGGTAGAATTTACTAAATGATACTGATGCTTGGTGGATAAAGGGAGATATTTCATGATATTTTGTCACTACATCTTTTAGAGAACAAAGTATGAAGCGAATTATAATGTCCCATTTAATTACATCATTTCAACGGTGTGAAACTTGCCAGCTTTTATTTTATATCCCTGACCATCGTCCCCAGTTCCCATTTAAATCAATAAATCACTCGAGCCCCCAGTAATTCGTTGGCCTAAGCGAAAGCATCATCCATTTGAAAACACACATCACATGCTGGGAGCTGGGAACTAAAACTAAGGCAGCAAGACAACAAAGCCCGAGAGCTGACCCATCCGATTCCGATTCCTGCTGCCGGCTCGGCTCATTCAATCATTTTTACACCCTCCAGAAGTGGTCCTATCAGGCGTAAATAATCAGAGACGCTGGCTAAATAATAAATACATGTGTGCGAGTGGACTGGACCGTCTGCCTGGGTTCCTTGGGCCCCTCGGCCAGTCCTCCGCTGACCAATCAACTGGCATTAATGGCCAGTCCCAGCGAGGCACTTAGACTCACTTCGAGTGGTATGAAAAATGATGCAGCACCCACCCACCGTTCCTTCGTCCGTTCACCTTGCTCAGGCAACATGAAAATAAATATTAAATAATCATTTATTTTCACACAAAAAAAAAAAAAGTTCTGGTTTATTTTTTCCACTTATTGTTTGCTTTTATGTTTGTTTGCCTTCACTTGGACACCCGCCGCACAACGGTGCGTATGCGCGTTGTGCCGTGAGGGGCGGAAAACGCCTCCTTGCTTAACGGCTCAGTGCACTGGCTCAGGGTGGGTGTGAGGGCGTGTCTGTGGCCCGAGGAAACAGGTCAGCCTACGGCATATTAAATGTGTTGTTTGATTTAATAAATGTACTCTTTATGTCTACTTTCAAGTGCAATAGTTAAACCTCATATATTTAAGATATTTTCCCAGGAATTTCCTCAATTTTCTAGCATTAAAAGAAATTGTCGATTAACATGTGTCTGATTGATTTACAAGAAAAATTATTGCTAACCAAGGAATGACATTTTATTAACGAGTCTCACATTGAATTTATGAGATTACAAGATAGTCTGAATGGTATTCCCCTTTTTTATTGGCCATTTCGATATTCACTTTCATTTGGAAACAACAGCAATAATTTCCCACTTGCTGCATTCCTCGTGCATTCCACTGCCAGCAGGAGCCGCAAAATGTGGAAAATTGTGTTAAATGTTATGCGAAAATGCACAAATTGCCAGGTGGGGCAGGGGCAAGGTGAGGCTGAGCTCTGGAAAGCAGGTGCTCGACAAAATAAATTTTAATAAACAGAGCACATACGTCAAACGGCAGACACACACTCACACACACGTCTCTCTGCCACACACACTTGTGCACGTAATTGGCGGCAAAACAATTAGTAGCATTTTACAGTTTACAGCTGAACGTTTACACTCGCTGCACATCCCCGAAATATATTTCGCACAAAACTGCACACGAAAGTATGCAGCGGCGGCAAATGCTGCAACAAAAGCTGACGAGCTGACTAAGTGGCAAATGTGATGAGCTCTCGGCAAGAGCGGCGCCAGAGACAGACAGGGACAGGGACAGGCGAAGGTGCAGGTGCAGGTGCAAAGGTGAGCAGATGAGGGCAACAGTTGGCAGGTGAGCTGCGTAAGCCCGGGAAAGCCAATGCCAAAAGCGTCGAGGCTTCTGACACACTTTCGCAATGGAAACGCATTTGGCTAAGAGAATAGGCCACCCACTTGGTTGTAATAAATTACGGTAATTCTGAAAACTCTTAGCAAGAGATACACAGGGTGTTTTGTTGGGAAATAAAATTCAAGCCATCATGGATCCCTATGAACAATACTTGTAACATATATTAAATCCTCCTGATGAGCTCCCAACCTCTGCTATATTTAGGCCACTTTAAATGGGCCCTCATTGGCACCCTGTATCTGCAATGTGTAAGCGCCAGGTATTAGCATGCTCTGAGCAAAGAAAGCAAAAGCCTCGCCAGAGAAATGAGTCAAAGGAAGCTGGCAATATGTGTGTCGCAATTTCCGTTTGAAGTGCACTTCCTGGCAGCTCGCAAATGTCATGCAAAATTCCTGCTGCAATTGCACCTGCTCGTCAAGGTTGCCTCGCTGATTGCCTTGCATAAGTTCTCTCTCTCCCGGCTTTCCCGCTTTTCCACTGGCTTAATGGAAAAGTCGTGTGTGCCTTCCGCCAGAGGAAAATATGGGTGGAACATGTCGCGTCGCGGCGCCTGATTCAAGCCATTTCAGCGACATTTCTGCGCTTTAACCGCTCGATATCAATACTCCCCCATAACCCATTATAAACAAACTGTCGAGCTTCCGCTTAATTTCATCTGCTGACGTCCGCTCTCGGATTCAATTTTGCGAGAAAGTTGCAACAGCTGCTTGCAGTTGAAGGAAATCAAATTGAATAAAAAGTTTCTTTCTGGCCAAGTGGCCCCTGGCGGCGGCGGTGGCGGCGGATGTGCCAGGAGTAGGACCACATGGCGAATGCTTGATATTTCGCAAAGGAAGCAAGCGCCCCACAGCTCACAGCCACCGAGATGACAGGCAGCAACTGGCCACTTCAAGTGCAACTGTTGCACATCAAACAGACATCAAAGTGTGCAAACATGATGGAGAGACAGCCAAGTGGACACGCCGGGAACGTGAAGAGGAGCAGCTAGATACAGATTGCAACTGCCATTGCGACTGCAGTTGTCGAGACTTTTTTCCCGGGCAACTCTGAAAAGGTTAGCGGACTCCCGGGCCGGGGGTGTGTGTGTGTGCCTGAGCACTCTAGACAAGCTCATCAGTCGTCATGGCAATCATGCACACAGCATACGACGAGTCGAGGAGGAGCACATCCGGGGCAGCCTGGCCCCGGCACTCGAAGACGCCTCCAATCTCACCGAGATTCCATCAACTTGAGGCGGGCAACTCGATCGGAACTCGGTCGAGGTGACAAAAGCCCGAAAGTGGGTCGTTGAAATTGATCGGGGAGCTTGACCTGCCGCCCCCCGGGGCCTTATTTGCTCGGTTAACAAGCGAATTTCCATTCCATGGCTTCATTGGCTTCATTGCACCCCCAGCCGGAGTCGAAGCTCGTTTCCATTAAGCCGCCCAGTGCCTTGCGCCATGAATCTGCTCCGAGAGCGAAAACATAATGAAAATAATTCGCCAAGGAAAGTAATAAAGTGGCAGCCTTGAAGGCCGCAAAGTACACACGTGCAGAGAGGGAAAAATCAGAAGAAAAATTGGGGTCCTTGATGAAATACAGAATAACTATTTGAATTATCTTGTTGTGCTGATCGTTCTTGTTCCAGAAAATACAGTTTTCATTGCTTATTTTAGCTTTTTAATCATTTTATTTCCTTATTTTAAGCTCCCTATTTTTCTCAGTGTCCTGTATGCATGTCGGGGTGTGTGTGTCCTGCATGTATTCGTGTCTCAATGGCGCTTTATTGTGATGTCGTTGGTCCTTCGCTCGCCTCGTATTTGTTTAGCCCGGCATTTTATTTTTACTGTTTATAAGCTGACAAAATTGTTTTCCTCCTTTCAGCTCCTGCCCGCCGCCCATTAAATGATCCGACCCAGGCTCCTCCGTGGAGGGTCGTCGTGAGCCGCAAATGGGCCAATGCTGCGGCTACGTAATAAAATGAGAGTGAACCACAAGCAATAATTGGCCAAGGTCCGTTTGGGGGATTTTTGATGGCCTTGTCTTGTCACTGAGGCGAAATTAGTTCCCAGCTGCCGAGGGATACTCTTCCATCCCTTTTCCCTTCCCCTCTCCCATTTCCCATTTCCCTTTTCCCGGATGCAGCCGAGTGCAGAGATGATTCCATTTCCCCGCGGCCAGAACGGCCATGCGTGGTCGCATTCTTCTCTGATTAAATTTGGAGTTATGCACTCGCTTCGCTGGCTCTGACTGGCCCAAAAGAATCGAGAATGGGAATCTGAATGCGGCCAAAAGGCATTCCATATCTATGTCAGTAAGCCATTGTTTTCAATTTCGATGCTAGCTACCATTGTTCTGCCATGGCTTTCTAGTTCCCGGAAGCAGGCTTGCCGGTACATGGTTCTTAAATTGCTTAAAGCCCTGTAGGTACTACACTTTGGTTACTACCACTACCATTCATCCTGCTGACCATAATGCCATAAACTTAATTATGGCGGAGCCAAATGAGCAATCAGATGACACTTGCCAGCCCGCCCGCTTAATTAACATGCCAAAATGCCGTAGACGTAAGGTGAAACTCCGGTTCATCGCATTTTTTATGCCTCACTCTTAACGTGGCAAAGACAAAAAATAAAAGCCGGGCCCGGCTAGAGCTCCCCGCCAGTTGGCAATACAATTTGCCGTGACAAATGCGGCCATAAACAAAAATGGCGTCAACGATGCCGCGCCACAGCCGCCGCCGCCGCGCTGCCATTTTCTAGTGCATGCGACGACAAAATGGCTGCCACAAGAGTCTGGATGAAAATTTCATTTCCCAGGCTGCGATGGCAGCGGCGGCGGCGACCTTTTACGGTATTTATCACACGCGAAAACCCGTCTGCCAGCTCGCTTTTCCCCTCGCTTGCCCGCGCGTTTTCGTTTTCGGTAATGAAATTTCGCTTTAGCAATTACGGGCATCCCCGGGCCATGGCCGCGATAACTGGGGAACCGAGGGTAGCCGGGCTAAGCCGGCTAATAGCTTTTGAGGCTGGCTGACTGGCTGGGTGACTGACTCGATGGATGCATAAATTATGATGGGAGCGAGTGCACCCTCGCGGAGAAATCAATTCCGGGCTTTGGGCCAGCAAAACAAAGCGTGTGGCAGCAGCATAATAACGGAGGCAAGTGCAAGGAGAGCCGGGGAAAACAAAAACACAATTTATAAAAATATTTTCATGCCTTGCAGCTAAAATGTTATTAAAGTCAATAACACAAAGCCGGGACAATTCCCTCTGCCGGGGTCTCCGCCGGGGAGAGGGCGAAACTTTGTCAAATAAAAATAGCTTACAAATAAAAACAACTCGAGGCGGAAAAATAAAAATCATCAGCGAGAGGGAGGGCGCGGCGGACGGACCACTGACCAAGGCAATGTAATAAAAATAAATAATGGCTTTGACAAAAAATAAACGATGGCTGCGAAAAAGTTTGAATATTTATGAGTTTTTTATGTGCCAACAAAGGAGGTGAGCCAAGAAAAAGTCCAGTTCGATGGGGAAATGGCGGAATTGGAGAAAGAGAGAGTTATGGAGTGAAAGTACGAACTCCCCTTGCCCGATTAATTATGCGGCAGTCATCGATAACAGAGTGATTTCAATAAAGCAGCGAAAGAGTAAGAAATAGCGGTCAATTGTTTGTTTAAAAGCGAAAAGTTCTATGGAAAATAAATGCATCCTACAAGTAAAGTATACAAAAGCTCATTTCAAATTCCATGCAGAGTTGAATCATACTTATAGTAATCGATAAATTATGATTTTAGAGTGACCAGAGTAGGCTTAAAATAAATGTCTAATTCTGGACACTTTTAGGAGGGCAAGAGAAATCATTTCCCAGCTAATTCGGTTCTTAAAGAGTGAAATTTTGAAACAGTCTATCGCCAAAATGGAATCCCTGGCCCAGACCATGTCCGTCGAGGCCATTGCCGCCATCAAGGCCAAGCGCATGGCCATGAAGCGCCACGAGAAGGACGCCATCGCGAACGCCAACCAAGCCCTTGCGAACGCCAAGCGCCAGCAAAGGGAGCAACAACGTCTGTTGGACGAGCACCAGGTGAACGTGTGCAAGTGGGCTATGGAGCGGGAGCGGCAGCACCGCCCCTTCGAGGAGGAGCTGCTGGGCGAGAAGGAGCTGCCAGGCGTGCTGCGCACCCTGGCGCTTGTCTACGACGTCCATTCTCGTCGCTTCCTGCCCAAGCACGATGGTGAACCTTACGAATCCCCGGAGCCGGAAAAGTTACCAGAAGTTCCAGTGGTTCCACCGCAACAGAATCCACCAACCAACAAGGTCTCTTCGAGGTACAATCGCTACGACCAGGAGAAGTTCCTCAAGGGCCAGGAACCCTTTGGCATCAATCCGCTTGGTAGTAATATAAAGAAAAGGAATATGCCTAAGGAGCCTGAAAAGAAGCCCGGAGAGGTGCCTTTCAAGGAGAGTAGCAAGGAGCACGGCAAGGAGAGTGGCAAAGAGAGTAGCAAGGAGACGAGCAAAGAGAGTAGCAAGGAGCCTAGCAAGAGGATCGCTAAGGAGACTGGCAGGGAGACTGGCAAGGAGACTGTCAGGAAGACTGCCAAGGAAGCTGTCAGGAAGACTGCCAAGGAAGCTGGCAAGGAGGCCGGCAAGGAGGCTTACAAGGAGTCTGGCAAAGAAGCTGACAAGGAGATCGCCAAGGAGACCAGCAAGGAGACTGCCACAAAGGTGCGTCCTTCATCCAGCCATCAGACCAAACCTGCCGAGAAGGGCAAACGCCGTTCGACGAATAATAAAGCCATCATTGTGGTGCCCGCGGCCTTGACCAGCCTGATCACCCTGCACAACGTCAAGCAGCTGCTGCAGGAGATGCGCTACGTGTCGGTGGACCAGGTCCGCAAGTCGGGTGTCCAGCCCAGCGAAGAGGTCGTCCTAGAGCGTCATGTTCAGGTAGCATTCAGGGATCCTTCTTAAACATTATTTACTAATTAAATCCCTTTTTTCAGGGCGAACTCCTGAGCTATCGGGTGATTGACAACGTGAAGCGTCTGAAGCCCGAGGAGTGGCCGCGGGTGGCCGCCGTTTTCGCCATGGGACCCCAGTGGCAGTTCAAGGGCTGGCCCCATGGTGGCGATCCTGCCCCGATTTTCCATGAGGTCTGCGCCTTCCACTTGCACTTCAAGGACACGGCGCCGAGCAAGGAGCTGCGCAACCTGCAGGTGCACATGCTCGCCCTGCCGCAGTACGAGCGGCACTTGGACTGCGGCATCCTGAAGGAGTTCTGGAAGAAGCTGGACCACCACATCGCCGTGCGGGGCAAGCAGTTTGCGTTTATGAAGCAGAAGTAGGGCCTTTCGCACACACCCAGAGATGGAGATAAGCGGGAAAATCAATAAATGAAATTGAATAAGCCAGAACAAAGGACGAAGGACAAAGACACACACACGCCGCGGCGCAGCTCGGCACACATGGGGACGTGGGGCGGTCCTCCGATAATAAAAAGTGAACGGGCGCATCAGAAAAATATATCACGTATGTATAAAAATCATATAAAAACGATGCGAAAACTGCAAACTTGGCAAGAAAATTAAGAGCACAAACAAGTCGGAAAATGGGGGAAAAGGAGGCGACTTGGCACGCGTGAGACAAAAGCTAAATGACACACAAAGGAGCAGTTGTGTGTGTGTCCGTGGGTGTACTTATGTAAGTCACTGTGCGTCCCACAAAACGTAAAACTGTCAACGATGTTCAGAGTGATGAGGCATCGGGAAATGGGGTGGCAATAAAGGCTGCTGCTGGGAGGGCATTCGCCAAGGAGAGCGGTGAGCGGTGAGCGCAATAAAAATCACTGGGAAAATGGCAATTTTTATACACACACACATGCTCGTATTTAAATAAAATGCGTGCCAAGGCTCTGATTAAGTGAGCATGTGTGGGAGTGTGTGTGGGCTTAAGAGGCAGGATATGAAGCAATTGGCAGGCGATAAAGGCTGTCAAAAGGAAATGCACTAAGCGCTTCAACAGTGGATCGAAAATTAGGGAAAAGTATTGAAAAAGAAATGAGTTTGAGCCAAGAATGTTATGAAAAACATGTAAAATATGTTCTTAACCAAAGACCTTAAAATTATATAAGATGCATAACGCCATAAGATTTCTAGTGTTATAATTTCTCGGGCAAGCTCTAGAGCTGCCTAAAGGATCTCTTAAAATGACAAAGAGAAGGCTTTAGATCAAGCCGCTCTCTCAATTATTCTAGATCTGCCTTTCTGTGAACGTTTTTGCTTGTTTAAGTTGTTTACCCTCTCAAATTGGTGCAAGCGAGAGGACTAGAGATACATTGCTACCGAAAAATGTCTCCTCATATGGGTACTCTTATAACACCATAAGGACTTTGCTGTAATCCATTTCTTTAACTAAAATTAGTCTAAAATGTAATACAACTCCTTCTCAATATAATCCTCTAATGTTCTAATTTTAATCTTAATTTCCAACTGAATTTTTTAGTTTTAATTTCAGCCCACTGTCAGCCATTTACTGGGTAAGTAGCCTTGGCTGCCAAGCTCTTCTTGGGATAATTTGCCAACTTACGCAACTCGCTGAAGACAACGGTAGGTCGTCACCCGCCCCTCCACCCATTGTGGGCGTGGCAAATCGAGTTTCGTTGCCAATATTCAATTTTATAAATTGAAGCAAAGTAAAAGCAGAAAAAAAGTGTGCAGATAGAAATTGAATTCCGGCTAGAAGCAGACCGAATGATATAAAATTTACACACATCCTGGCAGCTAAGGGGGGAAAGTGAGTTTTCCACATAAGCCTGACACAAGGTTGACTCAAGCGATAACAGTTTGGATTACATCGGTGGCAGTGGGACGAGATTGGAGCGCCGCAATTAAGGATATCCCTTAAGTTGTGTCAGCGGAACTCCCCTTTATTTATCGTTCGAAAAGTGGGAGTTGAACTAATGCAAGAACAATAAATTCAGAAAACGGTTTGCCCATAAATTTGCGAAATTTACATTTCCCGAACGGGGGACCGGAGACCACGCAAAATCTGTCGCCACAGGACTGGATTCAATTGCAATTGCCATCGACAAAGCCAGCAGCGAGTCCTCTCCGCAATTTACCAACGCCAACGAATCGGACATAATTTAGCCCCAGTTGGCAGCCGAATGCTTTATATTTTGCATCCCAACTCGATATAAATCCGCCGCCACTCTCCCGCCCTACTGGCTGGGATTAAAGTGCACTCGCCCTCGTGGCCCTCTTCACATTTCTCGATGTTTTGGTAAACAAGCTTACCGGAAAAGCCAACTAATATTAATGAATTGACCTCTCGATCTCAGTTTTCCGATCTGTGCACTGGCAAGACCTGTAAATTGAATCGATATCATCTGCTGGCATTACACTTGGCTTTAAACTGATTACACACTGACTTGAACAAGTTTATGCCCAAGTGCCCGAGCACCTACACGTGGCACATGTGTACGTACATATTTATATATGTATTATATATCGTTGGCAGGACAAAGTTTTTACTTCACACCCAGGCGAGACCCGAGACCTGAGAGCTGAGAACTGAGCTGAGAAGCGAGGAGCACTTTGAGCCACCATAAATCCCTCGGTTGCTGTGAAAAAGAGCACTAAACTATGGCGAAAGTTTGCAGTTCAAATCAGTAAAAAGTCAACTTTAGCTTTAGCATCCGAGGAGGAGCAGTGCGTTAACAATATGGCAGCGAAGCCGAGTGGAAAAATCAAGGAAAACAACGGGAGGCAATCGTAGGGGAGGCGCACAATCGCACATGTCCATGCCTGGCGATGACAGCGGCACGGCAAGGACCATGTCCGCCATCTTGTTTTGGCCCGGTTAGCCTTTGTATTGGCCAACGTCTGCCAATTGCCAGCCAGCGTGGAGCAGCGCCTTTGAATGCGTTTGAGGTCCTAGTGCAGGAGGAGAGCCTTTCTTTATAAATCGCGTGCTTCTGAATGCTCTTTTACGAGATCGAATGAGCTTGTGAGTTATTTAAATGATTTTATTTATGATTAAGTTCCATGAATGGCATGAAAGCCATGGCGAGTATCGCATAAGTGGCGCTGCATTCACATGGGGGGCGAAATCTGTTGCTCCCATTCATTCAAACATTCATTCGCTGGGAAACTCAATTTAAGGGGGGTTAAGCTGGGCGGCGTTCGGCGGTCAGAGATTGCCTTGGATCGTACAACTTTTCAACTTGTGCCAATCAAACAAGTTCAATAACGGTAATTAACAGTCCAACGCAAAAGCAAACGCAAACGCAGTTCCCGTTGCAGTTGCAGTTGCAGTTGCACATTCGTGCTGCGAAAAGGGCGCCGTGCCTGCGTGCCTGCAATTTGCGCAAAAGTTCAAAGCTATTAGCATGTCGATGCCTCAACCTGAACCGATATGGCCGGGGATGTTTGCCTGCGACAGAAGTTTTCCCGCACACAGTGCCACACCCGCCCAACTCCCGGTTTTTCCAGCCTAATGATGGAACTGCCCGCCATCAGTTAGAGGCTATTAGCCGGGGTCCTGGTACCAGCAGCAGGGAGGGCTGAAGGGCGACAGCCAGTCATTTCAGCCATTAGGCCGGCACTCCGGCATTGTCCCACTGCTGGCCCACTCGGCATGTCAGTTTTGATTGAACCTGATGGACCCGCTGGCTCGCTAATCTGATTTAATTGTGAATGATGTAAAGGCCATTCGAAGAGGAAGACGGCTTTAATGGAGCGCTAATGGAAATGGAAGTTTGAGTTGGAGTTGTCGGTGAATAGCCGAGCATTAAAGGTACTTTTATGAAGCTCAAACCCAGTGGAATTCCCTTGAATTGCGGCTTTAAAAGCAGAGGCTTCCCTTTGACCTCGCCCATCTCATATGCACATAATGCAGTCACTCGTGCCCCCTGCCTCAGGCCCCCTGTTTGGCCTAATAAACAGATAGTTTGCAATTGGCTGCCCTCGTCCTGGCTCGCTGTTCCTGCCAGTGCACCAGCGGATCTATCAATTTGTAGCATTTTCAGGCTCGCACACCCAGCCGGAGCCCAGACATACGTCCGTATTCACTTACGGGCTTGGCTTCGGTTTCCTCTTTCTTTTTCCTCCTCTGCTCCCTTGGAGTAGCAGCCACTTTGGCCACAGAACTTGAACATGAGTGCAATCAAATGTATTACATTTTGTGCAACTTAAGCGCCGGCTGAAGTGCCGAAGACAGCTGGCGGGGAGGGAGGGAGTTCAGGAGGGAGGGCTCCATGTCGGGCGGGGGAGGGATATATCCGCTCCTGGCTGCAATGATTTCCGGAAAACCCGAGTCAAGGCTGAGTCTGGATGAGAAACTAAGCAGCTGAGGTGGCGGGCTGGGTTGGGTCGGCGCACACAGTGGCGCCGTAAAGTATGCAACATGCGCCGTAAAAATGGGCCAAACAAGGAAATTGCTAGAAATGCATTTTGTGGCTCATGAGCCGTGAAGGGAAAGCGAGCAGACTACCCCGAGCTGGGGAAATCAATCGAGTTTGCTCGACAAATATCCGCTCAAATGGAAATTGACAGGAAACTGAAGACAGAGATAGCCCCGCAAACAAGCTGAATGGAACCTGAATGGCTCGGCGGCGGGCCAATTAAGTGTCATCGCTGTAAACGCTTTTTAACTATGACAAATTCAAATTCACAATGTTTGGCCAATTGGCCGTAATGCCCTGATTGATGACAGGCTCAAATGGGCCGGGGGGGGATGACATGATATGATTATCCAACGATTTCCACTGCACTGCCAACTAATCAATGGAGAAGTCGGAAAAGCGACCTCTTTCTTCTCCGCACTTCCGTTGTCCTCCTCGGTGTCCTTGGCGTTTGTCAAACAAAGCAAAAACTTGCTAAATTCTCCGCTCAAACAGTTGGAGCATGAAAAAATTTGCGAGGGAAAGACACAAACACGAGGCGGAGGAAAAGCCAGAAAAGCGGGGAAAACTGGCGGGGGGCAGTGCAAAGCAAAGAACTTTATACCTAAAAGGGATTTATTTGATGACTTGTCTAACTCGTGCCCTTCACTCTTCACACGACCCGGCCACGCCCTCGTCCCCGTCCCCGTCCCCGTCCCCGTCCCCGTCTCCGTCTCCGTCTCCTGCTCCATTTCCGGCGCCCCCATTTTCGCATTTCCCCCGCCAGACATGACGTAGCACTTTTACAAATGAAGTTTTATAACTTTGCCTCCGTCTGATTTGTCAAAGAGCGAAAGAGACACGGCGCCCAAAAGTGAAATGCGACAAAATGGAATGAAATTAAATGCATTTTGAAAAATGATAAAGTTCGCCGGTTCAACCAGGAAAAGGTTTTCCCTTTGGTCTGCCATTCAGGCTTCAAGTCGGAGGCTTTAAGGACATTCAGTTACTTACAAAAGGAGAGAGCACAGGCTGGACTTACCTGAAAGGACAGAGAGAAGAGGGTTAATTAGAACCGTGGCACTAAGTATTGAAATTAAATTAGCTTATCAAACACTTTATGTCATAAACAAAAACATAACTTTTAACCAGATTAGCTTAAGCTGCTTTAAGCCAGCATAATAGCTCTTTGTGGCCTTCGAACGTTGTTAAAAATAATTGCGTTAGGTAAACAAAAAGCACTAATTTTATTAAAGGCTAATTTATAAACATAGTTTCATTTCGTGCCGGCCCGGAATGTTGGCTTCATAAACAGCATTTTAATTACTTGCCTGGCAATGAGCAGAGATATTTTTTATATTTCCCATTTTTCGCCCCCCGTTGTATTTCATTCCGTAGAGCAAATGTGAAAACGGGAGACGGATAATGATTAAAACTAACGCTGACATCGGTGTCCACAAGCTGTTGCAGCCGCAGAGAAATGGCAGCCGGGGAGAAGCACAAAATAAGAGGAAAAAACTAATTTGACAAAAGTTTTGTCCAGTCGGAGTCAAGGATACCGACTGTCGAATCCTGCATGGGTGTGTGGTCCTTGTCTCCTGGTCAAAAATGCAGCAGCAGGAGCAGCAGCAGGACAAACATTTGCTCTTGCCCGCTGGCTTCGACTATTTCACAAAAGCGCTTAATAATTTTCACAGGATATGAAAAAACTTTCAGTTTTCTCTTCCGCTCGCAGGACAACCTGCATGTGTGAGTGTCCTGCGGCATGCCATTTGAATGCCACACTTCCCCTGGACCCTCCAGAGCTCCCCGGAACCCCGCAACCCCGGAGCCCGAGGACATCCCCTCCGTTGTCGCAGTAATTGGACAAGTCGCCGGCTAAAGTGGCGTCAGCAGCCAACTGGCCACCGCCAACAATGGCTGCAACAACAATGACACCACTTTTATTAACATTCGCCAGCGTGTGTGCAGTGCTGAAATTTGCTAATTGCCACTGTTGCCTTGTCGCACATTGTGGGATCTGCTGTCGCATTTGCCGGCAATTAATTGTTTTTCCCTATTTTAAAATTAAATCTGGAAAATAATGCCGAATAGTACTCTATTCGCAAGTCATTTCAAACGAATTTAAATTAATACATAATGTAAACTAAATTTCAAGTAGATACTATGCATTATCTTGAGGGTTTTTAGAGTTTGAATTCATAAAGGATTTATTATCCAGGTCACTCGTTGGCATTAAGACACCCATAATCTATAAGCCATAAGGTATCGACTTCCTCACAATTTTTTTGCCAGATTGGCTCCATCAGTTGGCATCGCCTTTGCCAGCGTCCGATAACTCCACGGCTTTATGTCGTAAAGCATCTTTTTGGGGTAACCCACGTCCTGGCTCGTCCTGGCTCGTCCTGGCTCGTCCTGGTATATGGCCTTATCCCCCTTTACTTTTACTGTAGCGTAATGGCAGCCGACTCGCCCGTGGAGAGCTCTGAGACACGTAGATGGAAGGCGAGTGCAGTCTCGGCCACCTGCCCCGCCTGACTGGGGAAGAAGGGAAAGGCAATGGAGTTCCCTGGAATGGCCGAAGTGGGCGCATAACTCACGCTTTTCAGCACCAAAGTGCACTCAGCTCCTCGTCCTTCTTCGCCGGCCCTCTCTTCGTTAAGCCAATAATAAATTTCTGCAACAATTTTGTGCCAAAGCTGCAGTTTGTCAGCATTAGCTGGCTGAAGTTTCATCCCTGCGATCGATATCGGTCGGAGATACACCCCCACAGAAGGTCCTTCCTCCTAATTTGGCCCCCAGGGCGGGGCATAAACGTATTTATAATTAACTGAAACTCAGCCTACTCAGAGAGCACCATAAAAATGGGGATGCTAAGGGAATGGAAGCTGGGAGATTACAACTTTGCTCGCTGTTCCCCATCTCGTCCTTGCGGGGCAGGGCAAAAGTTTCTGGTAGTCAAATCTTGGCATGTTAAGTTGTAGCTAACTTTTTGTAAACTCTCACAAATCTTTGACGGCAAAGACGGGGAATCCCCGGCGAGGGAGTGTGTGTGCTCGAGGAACTCTTTGTGCTTGTGAGTAGAGCATTTAATTAATGCAATCAGAACAAAACTCCAGACAAAAGGCAACAGTTGTGGGGAAACTGTTAGCAACTATAGGGGGGTTTCTATTAAGGGTTTGACTCTTGTAAGGAAAATAAAATACTTAAAGAAATTTAGTAGTAAATAGTAAATATTATAGGAAATATATCAGTACCATGTCGTCATCCCTATAATCATTCACTGTTCTTTAACCCTCTTTCAAAGGCAGGGTTCAAGGACTCCTCGTTCATAATCGAAGTCGTATGTGTACTTGCAGGTCATTAGGTTCACACACGCACTGTTGTCCCCGACGCAAGGCAAATACAACTCCGACATGGCCTGTCCGCAGCGAATTATCGTAACACTCCTACGCCCAACAACGGCGGCAGGACATGGCTGGGCGCGACATCCTGCGACCCGGCCTCATCTACATGTAATCGCACATGAACAGACATAATATTTACTGCTCTAATTAATAGTCACGTACACCGCCGGAGCAGGGGATATCCTCGGATCCGGGCGAGTGGATTTAATGAGCCCGAAGATGGGACTTTATGAGAACAAATGCCGCTCGTTTGCCCAATGAAGTGGGGCCTCATCTCGAGGATTAAGCTTAGATTTAATATGATTTGCAGGCCCTAATCTGAGTTTTACGATACTACAGGATCGGATCGGGGATCTGAAATGGCTTTGTCAGACAGGCGGTTTTATTTGCCAGCCGCCGAAAACCAAGGGAAAACAATGAAAACAACCACAGCCCAGTCCCCAAATCCAGGCGTGGCATTTGGAAATTCCTGTCTGGACGGGATTTCCTACCAGGGCAACGCAGCGCATAAATGCAGCCCACTGGCGGCCATCCGCCCGATTATGCATGTCCCCTGTTTCATATTGATGATGTGCCCGGCGCACAGCCCAGAAAATAAACCCAAAAATAGTTTCGGCCCGGCCGACAGAGCCAACTGAGCTGCATAGTTTTGCTTTTGGCTTTGGTTACGGGTTCAGATTTTCGGTTTCGAGCTTCAGTTTATTTTGCCAGCAGTTTTTTCTTGCCAGGAAGTGGCTGCTGGTGGCTGGGAGGGAGTGGGCATAGGGCTACCATTTTGCCAATTGGCTGCACCCGTGTCCAGGACCTGGGATTGTGTGTGTGTGTGCGTAGGAAATCCTGGCCAGCCTCCGACTGAGCCGCCAGCGATTGCCATTTCGGTTCTAATCAATTTTTTTGATTGCCAAATGCAAAGTTGGCTGGCCGAGGAGGAGGCGGAGGCTCTAACGACTTACGCAGCTCCACTGGCCGAGGAAAATCCGGGAAAAACAAGCCTGCCACAACAGGCAGATAGGCTTGGCGGTATGGAAATGAAATTGAATCGGGATCGGAGTCGGAGTCGGATTGGGAATGATATACACCGGGCCAGATGTTGGCCAGCCCAGGGCCACGACGGGCGCCTCTCGTCCGTCGGGAGCGAATCTCAACAGTAATTTGTTATTTGCATTTAATACATTTATTCGATCCCGGGGCTATTTAAACTCCATTTGATTTAATTAACAGCCGTGTTTGCCCCTCTTTGATCCGATTCAATTCATGTTTTTGCCCATTGTTTGTTTGCTCTCTTAATTTGCTACAAATTTTTGCTAATTTTCTTTGTTTGCTCTGCCCAACCTCCCCTCCGTCCGGTGTTTTCTTTTCCGCTTTTTATGTGTGTTTAATTGCAACTCATTAAGCATATTAATTAAATCGCCACATTTATGCAATAAAGCTGCGGTTGTTCAGCGGCAGAAGGAGAAAATAAGAGAGCAGAGCAAAAAAGCAGCCATATATTTCAATTTTTCAGCGAAAAATATTCCGCACACAATGGCAGCAAATTAACATTAACGAATGGAACTTGAAAAAAGGAAAAATAAATAAATTTGCATATTGCTAAACAATAAAAAATAAGGCAAAACAAAAGGGAAGAGTGTCGAAGGTTGAATACCTCTCTTTACAACACTCTCTCTATATTTAAAAGATTTTATTTGTAAAGTGAAACCTAACATAAACCTAACTAATTTTATGTATTTATTTCTTTGTTTCCCGATCCTTTTAAACATATTATTACAACTACTTTTCACTGGGAACTTACACAATTTAAACTATATCAAAACTATCATGGACACACAACAAAACTGTATTTTCATAATGGGATTTACTTTTGATGCCAACTGCGGAACGGGGCTTATTTATAATACCTCTGGGTTGATTTACATTAAGTAATGCGCCAAAAATTACTGGCATGTTAAAAAATACATGACCACAATTAAATAAATCGAAAAGTAAGGGAATAAGCGCGGCAGTAAAAATTAAATTAATAACCCAGAACGGAATTTAATTAGTTTGCACAGTGCATAATGAGGATTTATTGTGACATGTATGTGCGATATTTTGGCAGGGCTTATAAATAAGGTATCGATGGGTAACTGCTTCTACAATGGGAATGGGACACGTGTGTCGCAGTGCTTCATTTATTTTTTTCGGGGGTTTTCCCCGCTCGCCACACTTGCAATTAGAAAACTGTCAAAGCCAACAAATGAACTCAGCCCTGGCCGCCTTGTCATGCAAATTGCTGTCAGCCAGTGACATTGAAAAGTTGAAAGGGAAAGCAGGGAAAGCGGGAAAAGCGGGGAAATCGCAGAGAAGCGAAATGCGCGAAATTACCTTCATTAGCGCAGCTCCGAGGGGAGGAGGAAGGGCTGGCCACGTGTTGCTTACGTAATGCAGGGTTGGTGTGTGTCCTTTGCAGGAGATATGTACATGCAAAGGATTAGTTCCGGGGAAAGGGACTTTGGCGTAAAATCGAGTTGCACAAGCAGCATCCCGAGCATTTAATATGAGGATTTTCCGGACTTAACGACCAGCGCCCACGGGTCCGGCTGTTGTCAGGAGTCAGAGCCCGGCTTATCCCGCCCTGATTTATGCCCGTCTGGGCGGAAATGATCAAATTAGGGGCACAAAGGCTTAGCCAAAAATGGGCAAGGTCCGGTTAAAATATTGAAACTTTAAATCTGGCCCGCGATTCCATTCAATTTGCCCGACTCGCTGTCTGGCATTGTCAGTGCGTTGCAATGCAGACATAAAAAATATTAAAATTTTCTATAAATATCCCCTGTCTGGCCCAGGAGCGTGTGTGGGCCAGCACTGCTTTCGCCGGCGAAATTTATAGCTTATTTATATAACAATAAAAAGAGAGAACTACACGCAGCGGCGGACAATCGCCGGAATAACAACACGGCAGACACAACACGAAAATGTCGCCCAACGACTGTCGCAGAAAAAAATAAGGAAAATACTGGAAAAGACGGGGGGAAACTCGCATAAAATATTATGCATGTGCATTGTCCGTCCGTGTGGGCATACAAATTAAACAAGATGCAACTCTGGGCGGGCAAACAACAGGCTCTGTGTGTCTGTCTGGTCACCCTCAGTCCCCTTACCTCCAGACTCTCTGGTTTCTCTCAGTGTCGTGGCCGTGGCCGTGCCGCCTCTGCCCGGCTCCGACTGCTTTTGTGGCGGTCGCCATTAAAAATCCCCGACAGCTTGCAAAAACCAGAGGCAATGCGCCGATTTTTTATTTATAGATGAATAATGCCCGCTCGAACAGCGTTCAATGACTTTCCCGCCGTTCCAGTTCTCCAAAGTTGACAATTAAATAAAGATTTTACGGAAAAGAGATTGAGTTTTTCAAATTGAAGGAATCATTTCCTAGGTTCTTATTTCTATAAAAGTTACCTAAAATTAGCATAGAAGAAGATTCCCCAGAAATATGAGTCTGCTAGACAACTCCCTACTACTTCTTTTGGTCCTTCGAACCGGAGTTCCTTAACTTGTCCCTTTAAACTGAAACTATAAATCTTTATTTGCTTAAAGGTTCTGAGAGAATTAAATGAAAATTTTAAATAGCATTAAAAATGCTGGAAAATTCAACATTTCACTTCAATAATTTTCAAGTCAAATTTTACTAGTTTTATTCTCTTAAAAAATTGTAAAATATTAGACACTTCCGCGGCAATAATATTTTATTGTTCACTGCCTGTTGACAAGGCAAACAGCTGGTAAAAAATAGTAATTTGATGATTTATAGATGCAACCTAAATACGCTGGAACGCTTTAATTCGGGGCATGCCACTGGAGTTTGCCTTCATCCTATGCTGATTTCGCCGTTTTTTCGTTGTGGGTCTTTGCCGCTTTGAGTCTGCTTTTGTCACATTTATTGCGCCGGCATTGTTGGCATTTTGCAAATTAAACGGATTTCCGCCAAAGGCCATTTCCGCGCCACCCCCACCCGCCGATAGCTTGCCAGTTTTCGGAGTTTGAAAAGGCATTTCAAAGCGATTGCACTTTTTACCATCGCCTCGATTCGGTTCGATTCCCACTTTTGTTGTTCGCTTTATTTTATTTAGTGTCACTTTTTGCGATCTGACAAATGTTTTCCTTCGTTTTATTTCACTTTTTTGCAGCCCGAGCTCAGCTATTTGTTTTATGGTAATAAGAGCGGATGGCAGAGATGGAGATGAGCTTGTTAAACTGTTTATGGCTAGTAGTTTTTGCAGTGTTCAGGGTTCTCGGAAAATATAATAAAAATGTATCTTGCATATTATTCAAAATGTATTATGTTGTGCTTTATGGCTTCATTAATATTAGGAATATCAATGTGGCAAAGTATACGTCGCATTGATAACTCTATTACACACAGTCCCTGAATGTGATTATGCGTGATTGGTCACGGTTTAATTTATGCCGCTTGTTAATAAAGCATATTAGATGCCAATGAACTGGAAATGGCAATTAGCCGTCACGCACTGATTTACAGATGTGTCAACGCAGAAAAAAGTGTGCAAATTGATATAGAATAAAATGCTAAATAAGCCAATGGAGTCCGCCACAATTATGGAATAAATTTAATTACCACAAGCGATGCGATGCGATGCGAACCGAGCGAATTTGCATGCCAAAAAATCGTGTATTCCGATGGGCAGCCTAGTCCCCACTCCGGCATTTCCAATGCCAGAGTCCCGGCTGAGAAAGTCGGAATCGTTATCTTATTATTCAAGCAATCGAAGAGCAAACGAGTGCCAGCAACAAATTTAAATATCCCCGACAGCTTAGCGAACTTTCTGTCTGACCTTGCGCCGGCAGGGTCCTCGGGGAGCGGGACCGCCCAGCACCTGGCGACCGTGGCTCATTAACATATTGAATTTTAATGTCATGTCGACGGATCCCGGCATCCTTTGGCGTTCGGAAACCACAGAAGGTACACGGGGCCCGGGAGAAACATCCCTCGGACGAGCCGCAAAATTTCTAAACTACTTTTGTTTGGCATTTGCATTCCGCGCTCAAAAGCCAAAAGAAATTACTGCGGCAAAGGAAGCCGGGGAAAGCGGGGAAACGGAAATGGGGGCCGAATGGATCTGCATATATTTCTGCTGAGCTGCGGAGAGCATGATTAAATGGCTGCCAGAGCTCTCAATAATGACGTCAAACGTATTTGCATTCAAATTACGATGAAAAGTTCGGGGAAAAATTGCGAAATGTACAGATGAATTTATGATTTCGGCCTGGAAATTGATTTTTAACGAGCCATGTCAGAATGATTTATGAAAAGCGCCCAAAAAAATGTGAAAATCTTGCCCGGTTCATTACAGCTCCGAGCGGGGACTTTGAAGTTCATTAGGACAGGGAGTGGGTTGAACGCATACTTAATTTATTGCGTCCCGGACAGCGTCTTTGGCAAATTGTGTCAATAATTTATCGATATTCGGCCGGGCCACGCCCCAAACCAGTCGAAGCCCTGCCCCCTGGCGACATAAATCCCGCTGGAAACTCCACATAAATTTCGGTCGACAAGTGTCCAGTTAAGCAGGCCGCAAGGAAAACCGCGAGTGGGAGTTTTCCGGGTGTCCAATGAAGGGGTTGCCCTGCCCCATCCGCCCGGGTGACACAGTTTCTGGGGCCAGGAAAAAACTTGGCTCCACAATTTGTCACTGGGTCATTTTGCACATTAGAAATGAGCAGGCGGAAAATGGCGTGCTTTTTCCCATTCTCTCGCTTTTTTTTTCAGTCTGAAAAATAATAAATCATGTGCACAAAACACAAAAGCAGGGAGTCGCAGAAGTGGTTGGATGTCTGGCGCCGGAAAAGTTCTGTTTTTCTTCGCATGTCCTCGGTGTCCGTTCTTCTGACACAGTTTTCAATTTGTGGCATCGCCTTTTGGCACCCGACTCGCCTCTGTCTGAATAATTGCCGCAAAACAGCATAAATCAAAGGCGGCTCTAATTACGGCTGCATGCCAGGTGATTAATTGGGCCGCAAGGCAGGTGCACTCCTAAGGCAGGGGCCAGGCCAAGGAAGTGAGCTTCGGCCGGGGTTAATCATTCAATTTTAATGCCATAATTTTCGGCAACTCGCTCTGAAACGACTCAGGAAGCCTGGCAAATTAAATAGCCATTAGGTGGCCGAGTGAGCAGTCCGAGTGACTGGCAGTCGGACTGTCCGGCGCATAATTATCCCGTCTCGGCCTGTGTGCGTCCTGTGGCCGGGCTTGGCAGTGCGGAAATTGAATTTTAGGTAATTTCGTTGCATGTCATTAGGCGCAATTATGCAATAACAGTCTGCAGCCAAGTGTTGATCGATGTCGAGTCCTGTGTTATTAGGTTACTCAGTGTTTTGCCTTTGCGTACTTTTTGGCGTTCGAGCGGAAAGCCACCGCAGGCCATCGCAAATAAATGTTCTGCATTTAATAACCGAGTTAGGGATTCGCTTGGAAATAGAAGACGCAACCCTTTACGTCTTTATCCCAACAAAGCTGAACTTAATTCAATGAACGAGATTTTTTGGCTGACCGAAAATCAGTGACCCGTTCCCGGGGTGACCTCAAATGAAATTGTTCGAACTTCCTTTGCACATTTCTCAACTTATTAATTTTCCATTAAGTGTTACAAGCAATTAAGCCCGAACAAGAAGCCCAGAGACGAGGACCCTGGCCAAAATTATCAACACGTTCCGCTTATTAACCGTCTGCAAAATGTGTATTTATACCCACTGGCACATAAATAAGGCAAATGCCGAGCTTCCAGGCCCGGAATCCTTTCTGCAAATCTGTCGCAATTGTTTGAGTTATGCCGAGGAGGGGGCGGCAGCGGGCGGAATATTGTCGAAATATTTCCGGCGAAGCATGGAAAATCAAAAACATTTTAGTTCAAATATTTTGCGGGCCCTTTGCGTCTGTTGCGTAAATTTTACGCTCCCCTGGACTTGGCCACACTCTCACACACACGCTTGACAGGAGCAGGGATGTGTGTGCGAGCAAGGATTCATCATGATGCGTCTGATTCTCATTTGTGTTTCTCGTATTTGGGCTCTGATTTAGATTTATGCACGATGATATGCCCTAAGGCGGAAGCCAGCAGCCGGAGATGGGCCTGGGACTGGGACTGGGTCTGGAACTGGGACTGGGTCTGGGTCTGGGTCTGGGTCTGGGTCTGGGGCCTTTCCTACATGCTTAGAGGTGGCTGCCTTCCGAGTCCTGAGTCCTTGGTTCGGGACATTACGCCTCGCAAGCTGCCAGCAGCCAGCTGCGCCACTTGAAGCAATTTATGAAGCATCTTACTTACTTAGCTGCTGATTTACTCCCGGACCAAGCTGCTGTCTCCTCTACCTCTACTTCTATAAATATATATATATATATATCTCCCTTCAAGGACCTTCAGCCAGCGCACATGTGTTTGCGATTTTTCTATGAATATGAAATGGGTCCCTCCTTCGCATGTGCGTAAATAAACAAACGGAGAGGCAGAAGCCGAGCCGGCAGCCACCAGTGGAAATGCCGGAATGCCAGCCAGGACTCCCGGAGCCCGCCGAGTCCTGCGATCGAGTGTTTACCCAAGGCGTTGCCAGCTCTGGATGTAATACACAAAGCACACTTTACGGCTGCCTTGGCTGTAAAGGAATTTAATGTGCATTTTATGCAAGGCGAGATTCCGGCACAGGTCTAGGAAATATCCTGCAAATATCCTACAAATATCGAACAAATACCCATCAAGGTCAGAGGGATTATAACTCCGATCGATTTGTTAGGCAATTGGGATTTAGGGAAAATATAAAACTATCTTTAAGCCGAAAAACTAGAAAGCAGTGTATCCTGTTTAAGAGCTTGGTTTTTTAGAGATTCCAAATCAAGTTTGGTATTTGTTCTCCCCGTGCCTCCTTCGGATTAATTGCACAAAGCCAAGTGGCAGCAGCCAGGACTCTCGCTTCGTTAAGGGTATCAGCAGCCGCCGTCTGGTCCTGTGTTGTTGTCTAGCCGATGATTTGCCAATTTCGCCAGGCGCTGTCTGTACTGTTTGGCTTGTTTACATAAAAATATTGCCAAGGCGAGCACGACAAACGAAGGCGATGACGATAGCAATGACTGCGATGACGACGACGATGGCGCGGGGGCCAAAGAAAAACATAATGAGGCAGACAACGGGGCAGGCGGGGAGCGGGCAAAAGGATAAAGGCTCTGGGGTGGGGGCCAGACTTTCCCGGCTTTGCAGTTTCAGCCGAATGCAAGCGGCGGTGGAAAAAATGCCAGACAAAGTGGCAAATAGACGTAAATGCGTGACTTTCACTTTGATGTCGCCAGCGGGGAGACCAGACAACCGTCGATTTGACCGGAGCTAGTTCCTCGGCTGCTCTGTTTGCATAGACACGGGCACGTGCCACCTACCCTGGCCGGGCCCTGGATCCCGCCGGATCGGAAGAGCGGACAAGTGCAGCTGTAAAAGCTGCGAAGTAAGCAATCAGACATGGTTTTTCCTACCCGAGTGAACTCAAGTGCGATGGGGGTCCGAAAACAAGACATTAAGGGCTGCAATGCCTCACGACCACGAAGCAAAGTCTACTCCATCTTGAGTCAGTTGCAGATGCAGAAAGTTCTTAGAGAACTGGGAGTGCCAGCCAGGTGGCAGGTGACACTCCTTGGGGCGCCTGGCTGCAACGTGGAGATACGGCGCACCCGAAAAACTAACCGGAGACATGGAAATCTTGGGCGGACAGCTGGACAGGCTTATCATGCCCGCTGTCGGGGCTGCTCCGGCGGCCGCAGGACATGTGAGTGGGTAATCAGAACCTCAAGCTGATGTCCTGCCACTTGCACTTCGCCGCAGACAAGCTCCGAGATAATGAAGCGTAAAGTGCAAGAAAGGCGAGGGGAAATATAGAAATGTTGGGCCAGACTTTGCGATAAAAGTTGCCCGAGCCAAATTGTGTGTAAATACTTAAAAAGTCGTTAGGGATGGTCAAAAGCGGCGGCCAGAGACACCGGGCAGCCTGCATCTATATATAAATTGGAGGAGCGACCCGGGAGGGAGCCGAGCCAGCCGAGTGGAAGGCTTTTAATGAGCAGTCGAGTTGACGTCATCATCATTAAAAATATGCAAGCTGCGATTCCGATGATTGATTGGGCTCTGTTTGCTCCTCTCCTGCAGCTGCCATTAAGTGCGCCTGAGAGCGCGCTGCCATAAATTTGCTTAATCAAACTATTTAGCCAGCCCCTGGATGTGGCCGTAGATGCGGCTCTGCATATGGATGTCACGCAGCGGAAGTCAAGCTGCTGCTGCCACGGCTCCATTACGGGTGCTACGGTGCAAAGTCCGGACTCAGGACGGGGGAACACTCCGGCTCGCCGTAACGAGCGCCTCACATGTGTTGCATGCTTTTAGGCGCTGCTCAGACGACACACATAATCCTAATTAATTGCCGGCATCGGCATCAGCATTCAGGCAGCAGGAACCAACCAGCAGCCGAGGCATCCAGCTGCCACCCCGCCATCCCTCCAAGCCGCCGCCAGGGAATCCGCAGCGAATGCATTCTGGCAGGTGCATGTGAGCACTTCGTGCGCGCCATTTACCCATCGAGCATTTGTGTGTGGAAGGGGGGCACCAGGTGCACTGGGAGAAAGTATACCCAAGTTGGGGAAATCTTGGTAAGTTCTAGGAAATAATATTAAAACTGTCAAGGGGAGTTGTCAATGTGTAGCTATTATACAAATATAAAAGGAATTACCTGGTAAAAAATGTTTGTAAGATGTTTCTAGTCCTTTAAAATGTCCTGACAATTTGAAAAGGATCAATTTTGATCTTGAATAGCACTCCTAATATCATATCTGTAATCATAAATTCCCTTAAAAAGTTCTCTACACTCCTAGACACCTTTCCTCGCTATTTCCAACCACAGGACACCTCCTTGACATTTCCCTGAATTTTCTCCCCGTGTGTCCCTGTCAGCGCCCCGTCACCCCTCGACTCCCGCCGCCCCTCGATACCCCTCGTTTCGTGCCAGTGCGCCATTATTTCCTTTTGATTTGCTTTGGCTGCAAAAGTCGTGGCGTGTTGAATGGCGTTCTAGAGCGGGGCAAGCGACGCATTTCATGCACTCGGCTGAGCTTTCGAGTTGCTTAACGCGTTTGATGTTTGCTGCCCCTGCCCCTGCCCCTGCCCCTGTCCCTGCCCCGGCCACTGCCTCGTCTCCTCTCCGGCTGTCCATAAAATTTAATGCATGCTGCGAGTGTGACAGCCTAGGACACACAGGAGCCCCGGTATCCCCCATAATCCTTAAAAGGCGGCGACAATCCGCAGGGAGACAGCACTGGCATTTCTTTAACTTTCAAGCCGAAGCGGCAGAGTGAGTTGATGGATAATTGGGTTTCACGCGGGGAATTAAATCCAAAGAGTTCTCCTTTAAGAACCGGAAAGGCGACTCTGCAATAGAGCCGCCCCCGGATCAGTCCCGGATCAGTCCCGCGGGAAACAAACACCAGAGAAAAATGGCAAAAGTTTTCCAACCCGGGAGGGGGAAGCATTAAACCAGCCACAATAATCGATGCCAGAGTCGAACATCGAAGTCCTGGGACTCTCTGCTCCTGCCCGGTTGCCTTGGCCAATTTCCCTTTGGCTAGGGAAAAGGCTTAGGGGGCCGCAGAGGAAAAAAGGGACGGCCTCTGCCGAAGTATGCAACACAATTTTAATTAGTTTGGAAAAGTATTTTAATTTTTGCAATTTGAGTGCCACACGGCGGCCCAAGAACAGACAGAGGGAAAAGGCGCAAATCTTGGGCTGCCGGGGGAGGAGGCCCCAAATTATTTTCAAATTCCCGTCTTTAATGATTATTAACATTATTAGTTGTAATGAGCGGTCTTAAAGTTGGCAAATGGCAACAGAAATTCGCCGGCTATTCAAAGTGCGTCAGAAACCGACCAAAAAAAAGGGAAACAAGAGGCGCGGTTAAACAAAAAAAGTCCTGGCAAAACGCAGGGAAAGTTGAAAAAGTTGTGAGAAATTTTTGCAATTATTTTTCTGTTTTAATGTAATAGTGGACTCCGGGCTCCGCCTTTTTTATGATTTTTTACTGCACGTCCTACGCTTTCAAACAAAAAAGTTTTTTTAAACTATGTGGCCGGTCGCCGGTCGCCGGTTGCCGGGCTCTGTTCGGTTTTGCCGGACGGAGCCGTCTACGGATCGCAGGTCTCCCGACTGACTGGCCAGTTTAGTGGTTGCGTCGGGCACGCCGGGAAATATGCTTTGATTTTCGGCCTGGCCATTGCGTGGAATGCAGTGTTCGAATTGTTTGGGCCCTGGTTTTGTGCGGACTTTTTGCACCCCGAATCCGCCCCCTCCTACATATAGATTTTATTTTTGGATATGCCAAAGTTTTCAAATTAAAGGCACCGCCTTTTGGCCGAAAGTTTTGCGGTTGCGGGTGGCGGCGGCTGCCCCTCTGAGCCGTGATTAGTGATTGAGTTTGGTCTCGGACTTGCGCCGGCACTTACCTAGAAAGAGAGAGAAAACAAACGAAAAAGTGTTAGTTAAAGCTGGCAGCAGCAGGGGGAGGCTATTAAATGGAGTCAGAATCGGCTTATCAGGGACGCTTTCGGATCGAATTCCCTCGGCAGCTGACAGAGCATCCCGAACTTAATTACACACAACTCATTTGTCGCACACAAAAACAAGTCCCCGAATACCCCACATGGGACTCCGTCGTCTGGGAAATGGAAAATCCAAAACGAAACCAGACGAGCGGCGACACGTGACACATGGCAGGGCGGCACATTGGGAAACAGGATCCGGGGATCCAAAACAACAAGGAGCCAGGAGCCAGGAGCCAGTCAGCCGTGGCCCCGACTCAGACTTTTGTTTATATGTCATAAAAATTACTCATACGTTAATAATTTAAACGGATGGCTGTTGATGATGGCCAGCTCGGAGGCGTCTGCAAATTTGCTTTGGCAATGCGAAGGCCTCGGCTAGCTCGGAATCAATGCGAAATGAAAACCAAACAAGCCAGGCTCCCCCACATCCTGGCGAGGTCCCTGATCAAACACAGGGCCACCGCCACCGGCACCACCTCAAGCTTGTTTGCTCCGATGCCCGATGATAAGTTTCGTTATCATGTCGGAAAATTCATAACCATGGCAATGACAGACATCGAGCATATCATCCGATGTCTGTGGGTATTTCCCCACACACGGGTGTTTGTGGGTGCAGGGCGGTGGCAAATTCATTATTTCATCAATAAAACAACACACCAATCAATATTGTGAGATGTCCTTGCTGTTTGCTTTGGCCACTCTGCCGGGCAGATACTCTTGAGTAAATATTCGGCACATGTGAGCCATCATTATATTTATTCATGAAGTGATATTAGAAAAGCGATACGGCAGTTGGTTTGAACTTGGAAATATGCTGAGAGTGCGAAGGAATATGGGTGAGACTACAATCTTATTTGGACTTTGAATCTAGTAGTCTGATAATTAAAATAAAACCTTAAGATGGGGACTTTATTGCCTTGGGAAATATTAAAAGTAACAGTTACCCCAAAGCCTTAACTCGTTTATTGCTTTATTTTACTTAAAACTTTAATTTAGATCATGAATTATAATTGGTATTATCTCACAGTTGCGCCTCTTCCGAGTCTCTTGGCATTTTTGAACAGTCTGGTTTCTCCTTTCTGGTTATTCTTTGAAAATTCTGCTAGCACTTAAAGGAAGATATCGAATTCGTTGAAGTTCTCTCCAAAAGTGCCGTAGCTAGGAAAGCCGCAGGTAGTCGTTGATTGTCCATGAAATAAGGTAAGGGCTCTGCAAAAATAGTCCTGGGTTGCGGCTGTTTGTAAAAGTATTTTCTGTATTTCCAAGCGATTGTCGATGGTCAAAGGATATCTCCCTGTGATCCCGTCCGTTCAGTTTTTGGCATACTGAAAAGAATGGACCACAGAGAGTGTCCTGAGAACATCCCTTCGCGAATGTTGGTGACTGGAAGATGCCCTTAGAGCCGGCGTACAGCCTCTCCATTTTCATAGTTGTGTCTATTCCTGCATCTTGTAGCCTCTTGAGTTCCCGTAGGCTCTCCGTCCAATCCGATTTACTAAGACCGTCTTCATCACACTGGCCCAGACCCATCTGACCTCGCAACCTCTTGAGTTGCTCGTCAGAACCTATCTTCGGCCGATCAATCGTCCTGTACCAATTCTTCAGGCTGGGAAAACAAAATTTCTTCATTAGTTTTACAGACTCGTTTTTGGGGGTCCCGTCGTCCTTAGTTCCTTTATTTTCTTTAACTTTTTCTGCAAGCTTTGCCTTCAGCTCCTTTTCTTCACATATTTCCGTTAAAAGCTGCATAAGTATCTTTCTTAAGTCCTCACATTCTTCTTTAGTTATCTCGTTTTCATCATCTGTTTTAGATTTCTTATTTGTTTTCTCCTTTTGTTCCATTTCTTCACATTTTTCCTTTTGTTCCATTTCTTTACATTTTTCCTCTTGCTCCATTTCTGCACATATCTCCTTTTGTTTCAATTCTGCATATTTCTTTTTTTGTTCCAATTCTGCACATTTCTTCTTTTGTTCCAATTCTACACTTTTCTTATTTTGTTTCATTTCTTCAACTTTCTTTCTTTGTTTCATTTCTTCACATTTCTTTCCTTGTTCCATTTTTTTACATTTCTCCTTTTGGTCCATTTCCGTACATTTTCCATTTTGCTCCATTTCTGCACATTTATCCTTTTGTTTCAATTCTGCACATTTCTTCTTTTGTTTCAATTCTGCATATTTTTTCTTTTGTTCCAATTCTGCACTTTTCTTCTTTTGTTCCAATTCTGCACATTTCTTCTTTTGTTCCAATTCTGCACATTTTTCCCTTTGTTTCATTTCTTCACATTTCTTTCTTTGTTCCATTTCTTCACATTTCTTCTTTTGCTCCATTTTTTTACATTTCTCCTTTTGGTCAATTTCTTTACATTTTCCCTTTTGCTCCATTTCTGCACATTTATACTTTTGTGTCAATCCTGCATATTTCTTCTTTTGTTTCAATTCTGCATATTTCTTCATTTGCTCCAATTCTGCACATTTCTTCCTTTGCTCCATTTCAGCACATTTCTCCTTTTGTTCCAATTCTGCATATTTCTTTTGTTCCAGTTCTGCATATTTCTTCTTTTGTTCCAATTCTGCACATTTCTTTTTTTGTTCCAATTCTGCACATTTCTTCCTTTGCTCCATTTCAGCACATTTATCCTTTTGTTTCAATTCTGCATATTTCTTCTTTTGTTCCAATTCTGCACATTTCTTCTTTTGTTCCAATTCTGCACATTTCTTCCTTTGCTCCATTTCAGCACATTTCTCCTTTTGTTCCAATTCTGCATATTTCTTTTGTTCCAGTTCTGCATATTTCTTCTTTTGTTCCAATTCTGCACATTTCTTTTTTTGTTCCAATTCTGCACATTTCTTCCTTTGCTCCATTTCAGCACATTTCTCCTTTTGTTCCAATTCTGCATATTTCTTTTGTTCCAGTTCTGCATATTTCTTCATTTGTTCCAATTCTGCACATTTCTTTTTTTGTTCCAATTCTGCACATTTCTTCCTTTGCTCCATTTCTGCACATTTCTCCTTTTGCTCCATTTCTTCACATTTCTTCTTCAGTTCCATTCTTTTACATTTTTCTCTTTGGTCCGTTTCTTGAGACTTTTTCTTAAGATCCATTTCCTCACTATTCTCCCATTGGTCCACTCCTGCATATTTATTTTTCACTTTCCTATCCTCCTTAGCACTTTCCTTCCATAGTTCCATTTCGTCCGATTTCTTCTCTTCATCACCTTTCAGCTCTGGGAGAATTTCTTCCAATTTCTTCCTTAGCCTCAATTCTAAACATATCCTCTGCTGCATCAGTTCTAAAAACTCTTCTACGGATTTGGATTTAAGTACTTTTATGTTTTCAAATTGTTCTGCTGCATACTCCGCTGGGTCTTTTCCGGCGGATTCTTTGTTCAGATTTTGTTCGTCAGATTTCTTGTTAATCTCGTATTTGATAAGCTGGCACTGAAGCACGATGTCGTCGATCTGCTTTCCGATCAAGAAGAGTTCTTGGCTGTTCAAATCACTGAGTCCGCCCTTGAGCTGTTCTTCTTTGGTCTTCTGGCTTGGTTCTTCACTTTTCCTTACCTTTTGCAAAGTTCCTTCGGAATTCCCTGCTGATTTGTTCTTGCAACTTGACTCGCACAGCACTTGCCTCTCCAGATCCTGCTGGCACTTTTTATAGAACTCTTCAGCAATTTCGCCGATATCCTTGTCGTTTCCCTGGTAGGCTATGTGGGATCCATTCATTATTTTGTTCTGAATCGAAAATAAGCACTTGGACACCATTTCGGCAACGCGAAATTTCCACTCATCGTTATTTCCTGACTTTGCAACCCAGCCATGCTTCAGCGATGCCTCGTCAGACAGTTCCCAAAGACGCCTGTGGATGTCGTTCTTCATCTGGTTGAAGATTTCCGCATAGTTGTTGTCTTGTAAAGTTGCCTTCGGAGACATGAACTGCATGTCTGACTTGCAATTTTGAGAGTCGAGTCTCGGCATTAGTATGCTCTTAATTTCCCCAATACCCATCTTGTTTTTGTTGTTGTTTAGCTGATTGTTGCTTAGTAGGTTTGACAATGCTGGTTGACGCTTTTCTTCCGTGTCCTTTTGCTTGCGCTTGTGGTTGGACTGATCCTTGTTTAGTAGGTTTAACATTTGACCCTTTTGCTTTGGGTCTTCCTGCTTTCGCTTGGTGAACTGATAAGGCATGGGGTCAGAGGGCCGCACCAGTCTCTGCGCTCGCCAGCGATCAATGGTCTCCCTTTCGATACATTTCAACAGACTCTCCTCGCGGGCTCTGATGTTGTCGATGGAAGGACGAGGCTCTGGAGGAGGCTCAGCATCTTCAAGCTTGTCATCCATTGATTGTGTCCTTGGCATAGAGTATTTGGAATATTGGTGTCGCCTTAGTGGAGCTTTTGGCTGAGCTGTTGATCTCGAGGGTGTCATGCCTCCAGTATTGCTAAAGTTGTACAAAATTGAATCTTTCTCGTTTAATCCGATAACCCCCTTTACTCCTCCGATTGACTTTGAGTCTTCAAAACCATGTTTAGGACTTACTGTAGCTACTGACCTTGATCCCAGCCCGCCTGTCTTTTTCTGAAGTTGTATCTCATAGAGGTTCTTGTAGTGCATTATTTTTGCCTCATCCTCTGCCGACTGTAGCCTTCCCAAGTCTGCACACTTCCCCTCCAACAACTCTTCTCGGACCCTTTTAGTCTTCTCCAAGATATTGGTGATCCAATGTTTGATAGAATTCCTCGGCTTCTGGCTGTAGGTCACGTCTTCATGGTGATTGATGGAGGGAACATCTTCCGGGGCTTGCTTCCATTTTGCTGTGTTGGGCGTTTTCCTTCTTAGTTCAAGCCGAATTTTCGTATGTGCCTGCTTTGTTTCTGAGCAGTCAGGCATGTTGACTTCGTCTTGCGTCGACTCCAGCAAGCTCTGCCTGATTTTCTTTTGCAGGTGCCGTTTGCAGTCGTTCGGCACTGTGGTACCCATGCTGCCCTCCGCCGTACCATGGTGGCAAAGTCGACCTGCTCGATTCTCCTGGGGCCGACTAGATGGTCTGATCCGGATGCCGCGACTCGGCAGCACATGGGACACCTGCAGAGGAACCTGCCTGGACCGACCGGTGGCACCTGTCCGGGTTAGATCGCTGTTCAGAATATCGCAGGCCATCGGAGGATCGAGGTGTAAGGTAAGGAGGGCATGGGACTTTCCGAGGACTCCAGCCAAGAACGATGGGCTGCCCTTGTACCTCCGCCAGGCGGAGCTGACGGGCGGGACCGGGCGGACCGACGATCTGAGCCGAAGCCCCACCAACAGCCGCTGCGCCTGCGGGGCGACGCATCCACGAAACATGCCAAGGACTTCGGTTCTGGCCGCTGCGATTGCCAAAGAATTTTGATGGTTACTAAATAAAACAAGGCGTAGTTAACGTGGGGGCAGTGCCGGACGGTTTTATTTTATATTCTCACGATTCGATAGATAACTCATGACTGTCTAAGGTAAGGTAAAATGCACTGCAATGGATTCAGATTCAACAGGAAGGCCATGGTGGCTATGATGCTAATGGCTAAACACCAACCCTACAGAAGACTCTCACATGAACCATGGGCCATTGATGACGTTGACAATATTGGATACAAATCGAAGGATCGATCGCCTAGTTGGCGTAGCCGTTCACCAATATCAGCTCATAGATCGCTCTCTTGGAAGACACCGGCCAACGGCCGCTCCAACCGGAGGACAAACCGTCTCTTACACCGCCGTCGTCCTCTGAGCCATGGGTGTCATTGTGCCCCATGGAGTGGCACTTTAAGTCGTTAGGTCGCGTCCGTGAGATTTCCTTGGGGCCGCCTGTATCTGGACAGTCGGTCTCTCGGTTAATCTGTATGACACGTTGTATCCTCGTTCGTTAATTTCCCACATTCCTCTGAGTGGTTGGAAATAAGGTCTGCGTTTTCTTGAAACATCATGCGGATTTCTTGTCTATCTTGGCACGGTTTTCCCCTATATTTTTCGTCAAGCTTTAAGCTTAGAACTTCGTATTCGCGGATCATCTCTTCAGTTTCCATATCCTCCATAGAGCGGAACGCATTCTGTTCGCGTCTTCGTAATAGTACAGTTGCCTGCACTTTCTTCTCTTTCGCGTCATTTTGCTTACTTTCTTTTTCTTTCTTTAGCGCTTCGCACTGCTTCTTTAGTTCTGCCTCAGCGCATTTCTTCTTCATTTCCCCTTCCTCTTTCTTTTTCTTTTCTTCCTCCTCTTTTTTCTTAGATTCTTTTTCTTTCTTTAGCGCTTCGCACTGCTTCTTTAGTTCTGCCTCGGCGCATTTCTTCTTCATTTCCCCTTCCTCTTTCTTTTTCTTTTCTTCCTCCTCTTTTTTCTTAGATTCTTTTTCCTTCTTTAGGGCTTCGCACTGCTTCTTTAGTTCTGCCTCAGCGCATTTCTTCTTCATTTCCCCTTCCTCTTTCTTTTTCTTTTCTTCCTCCGCTTTTTTCTTAGATTCCTTTTCCTTCTTTAGGGCTTCGCACTGCTTCTTTTGTTCTGCCTCAGCGCATTTCTTCTTCATTTCCCCTTCCTCTTTCTTTTTCTTTTCTTCCTCCTCTTTTTTCTTAGATTCTTTTTCTTTCTTTAGCGCTTCGCACTGCTTCTTTAGTTCTGCCTCGGCGCATTTCTTCTTCATTTCCCCTTCCTCTTTCTTTTTCTTTTCTTCCTCCTCTTTTTTCTTAGATTCTTTTTCCTTCTTTAGGGCTTCGCACTGCTTCTTTAGTTCTGCCTCAGCGCATTTCTTCTTCATTTCCCCTTCCTCTTTCTTTTTCTTTTCTTCCTCCGCTTTTTTCTTAGATTCCTTTTCCTTCTTTAGGGCTTCGCACTGCTTCTTTTGTTCTGCCTCAGCGCATTTCTTCTTCATTTCCCCTTCCTCTTTCTTTTTCTTTTCTTCCTCCTCTTTTTCTTAGATTCCTTTTCCTTCTTAAGGGCTTCGCACTGCTTCTTTAGTTCTGCCTCAGCGCATTTCTTCTTCATTTCCCCTTCCTCTTTCTTTTTCTTTTCTTCCTCCTCTTTTTCTTAGATTCCTTTTCCTTCTTTAGGGCTTCGCACTGCTTCTTTAGTTCTGCCTCAGCGCATTTCTTCTTCATTTCCCCTTCCTCTTTCTTTTTCTTTTCTTCCTCCGCTTTTTTCTTAGATTCCTTTTCCTTCTTTAGGGCTTCGCACTGCTTCTTTAGTTCTGCCTCAGCGCATTTCTTCTTCATTTCCCCTTCCTCTTTCTTTTTCTTTTCTTCCTCCTCTTTTTTCTTAGATTCCTTTTCCTTCTTTAGGGCTTCGCACTGCTTCTTTAGTTCTGCCTCAGCGCATTTCTTCTTCATTTCCCCTTCCTCTTTCTTTTTCTTTTCTTCCTCCGCTTTTTTCTTAGATTCCTTTTCCTTCTTTAGCGCTTCGCACTGCTTCCTTAGTTCTGCCTCAGCGCATTTCTTCTTCATTTCCCCTTGCTCTTTCTTTTTCTTTTCTTCCTCCTCTTTTTTCTTAGATTCCTTTTCCTTCTTTAGGGCTTCGCACTGCTTCTTTAGTTCTGCCTCGGCGCATTTCTTCTTCATTTCCCCTTCCTCTTTCTTTTTCTTTTCTTCCTCCGCTTTTTTCTTAGATTCCTTTTCCTTCTTTAGGGCTTCGCACTGCTTCTTTAGTTCTGCCTCAGCGCATTTCTTCTTCATTTCCCCTTCCTCTTTCTTTTTCTTTTCTTCCTCCTCTTTTTTCTTAGATTCCTTTTCCTTCTTTAGGGCTTCGCACTGCTTCTTTAGTTCTGCCTCAGCGCATTTCTTCTTCATTTCCCCTTCCTCTTTCTTTTTCTTTTCTTCCTCCTCTTTTTTCTTAGATTCTTTTTCCTTCTTTAGGGCTTCGCACTGCTTCTTTTGTTCTGCCTCAGCGCATTTTTTCTTCATTTCCCCTTCCTTTTTTTTTCTCTTTCTTCCTCCTCTTTTTTCTTAGATTCTTTTTCCTTCTTTAGGGCTTCGCACTGCTTCTCTTGTTCTGCCTCAGCGCATTTCTTCTTCATTTCCCCTTCCTCTATCTTTTTCTTTTCTTCCTCCTCTTTTTTCTTAGATTCCTTTTCCTTCTTTAGGGCTTCGCACTGCTTCTTTTGTTCTGCCTCAGCGCATTTCTTCTTCATTTCCCCTTGCTCTTTCTTTTTCTTTTCTTCCTCCTCTTTTTTCTTAGATTCCTTTTCCTTCTTTAGGGCTTCGCACTGCTTCTTTTGTTCTGCCTCAGCGCATTTCTTCTTCATTTCCCCTTCCTCTTTCTTTTTCTTTTCTTCCTCCGCTTTTTTCTCAGATTCCTTTTCCTTCTTTAGCGCTTCGCACTGTTTCTTTAGTTCTGCCTCGGCGCATTTCTTCTTCATTTCCTCTTCCTCTTTCTTTTTCTTTTCTTCCTCCGCTTTTTTCTCAGATTCTTTTTCCTTTTTTAGCGCTTCGCACTGCTTCTTTAGTTCTGCCTCAGCGCATTTCTTCTTCATTTCCTCTTCCTCTTTCTTTTTTTTTTCTTCCTCCGCTTTTTTCTCAGATTCCTTTTCCTTCTTTAGCGCTTCGCACTGCTTCTTTAGTTCTGCCTCAGCGCATTTCTTCTTCATTTCCTCTTCCTCTTTCTTTTTCTTTTCTTCCTCCGCTTTTTTCTTAGATTCCTTTTCCTTCTTTAGCGCTTCGCACTGTTTCTTTAGTTCTGCCTCGGCGCATTTCTTCTTCATTTCCTCTTCCTCTTTCTTTTTCTTTTCTTCCTCCGCTTTTTTCTCAGATTCCTTTTCCTTCTTTAGCGCTTCGCACTGCTTCTTTAGTTCTGCCTCAGCGCATTTCTTCTTCATTTCCTCTTCCTCTTTCTTTTTCTTTTCTTCCTCCGCTTTTTTCTTAGATTCCTTTTCCTTTTTTAGCGCTTCGCACTGTTTCTTTAGTTCTGCCTCGGCGCATTTCTTCTTCATTTCCTCTTCCTCTTTCTTTTTCTTTTCTTCCTCCGCTTTTTTCTCAGATTCCTTTTCCTTCTTTAGCGCTTCGCACTGCTTCTTTAGTTCTGCCTCAGCGCATTTCTTCTTCATTTCCTCTTCCTCTTTCTTTTTCTTTTCTTCCTCCGCTTTTTTCTCAGATTCCTTTTCCTTCTTTAGCGCTTCGCACTGCTTCTTTAGTTCTGCCTCGGCGCATTTCTTCTTCATTTCCTCTTCCTCTTTCTTTTTTTTCTCTTCCTCCTCTTTCTTCTTAGATTCTCTTTCCTTCTTTAGCGCTTCGCACTGCTTCTTCAGTGCTGCCTCAAGACATTTCTTCTTCATTTCCTCTTCCTCTTTCTTTTTCTTCTCTTCCGCCTCATTTTTCTTACATCCGTTTTCTTTCTTTTCCCCTTTCTCATTACCCTTTTCACCTCCTTTTTTTAGCTCATTGCAAACTTTAGCCTCTTCGGCCGCTTTCTTCTCCTGTTTCAGCGCTGCACACTGATCCTTCGTTTTCGCTTCTTCGCATTGCTTTAACATTTCATCTTGTTCCTTTCTCATCTTCTCTTCTGCCTCTTTTTTCTTTTTCTCTTCTGCTTGCTTCTTTAACTCTTGGCATTCCTTCTCCAACTCCAGTTTCTTTTGTTTTTCTTCTTCTTTTTTTATCTTTGCCAGGTATTGACATCGACTCTTCAACACTTTCTGTTGGCACTTGGCCACAATCTCATCTTCTTCGCGCTTTTCCTTCATTTGTTTTTCTTCAGGCGTCATGCAGGAATCCTCTTTAGATTTTTTCTCGCATTTTTTTCTTAGTTCTTCTTCCATGCAAGTCATCATAATTTCTTTCTCCATGCACTCCTGCATTAGGTCTTCTTCTTCGCGCTTCTTTTTCATTTCCTCCTCTTTCTTCTGCTTTCTGAGTTCCTTGCATTTCTTTTTTAGCTCTTCTTCGGCGCGACGCTTTTCCATTTCCCTGTCTGCTGCTTCTCTCTCAGCCTTCAGAGCGGAGCATTCTTTTTCCAAAGCCTCACTCATGCACTTATCCATCATTTGCTTATCCTGTCTCTTCACTGCTTCGGCCTCTTCTTGGAAGGACTTCTTCATTAGCTCGATCACTGCACCTGATGCTTCTTTGAAATCGACACCATGCTTCTCGGCTAGTTCCTGAATCAGGGGACACACGTCCTTCCAGCTCTCCTGGACGCGTTCTTCTATCGGTCCCGCCGGCTTCTTCTGGGAGGCACTCTGCTCCTTGCATTCATCCTTCTTGGGCAGGGGCTTGCCTCTGATGTCATCGCACATCTCCTTTATCACCTTCTTGCGACATTTCTCCTTAACCAGCGCCGTAATGCATTCCTTGAGGCCAGCGAGTTGCTTCTTCTCCTTCGGGCTCATCCGCTCCTGGACCTCGCAAATATTGTTAAACTCCTCGGACATACATTTCTCCATCTTTTCGGTAAACGGCGACTTTAGGGGTGGCTGGGAATCTTCCGCTTGTCCTTCGGGTTGCTTCCCAGTCTCAGCCTTGGTTTTAGCTCCCTCTTTGGAGTCCTTGTCTTTTGATTTTTTGTCCGAACCTTTTCCGCTTGTGTCCTTTTCTTTTGTGTCAGCTTTATCCTTGGGATCATTCGATTCTACACCCTTCTTTTTAGACTCCTTGCCAGCTTTTCCTTTGGACTTCTCGGACTTATCACTCTCCGCTTGTCCTTTGGGTTGCTTCCCAGTCTCAGCCTTGGTTTTAGCTCCCTCTTTGGAGTCCTTGTCTTTTGATTTTTTGTCCGAACCTTTTGATTTAATGTCCTTTTCCTTTGATTGGCAATCAGCTTTATCCTCGGGATCATTATTTGATTCTTCACCCTTCTTTTTGGACTCCTTGCCAGCTTTTCCTTTGGACTTCCCGGACTTATCACTCTCCGCTTGTCCTTCGGGTTGCTTCCCAGTCTCAGCCTTGGTTTTAGCTCCCTCTTTGGAGTCCTTGTCTTTTGATTTTTTTTCCGAACCTTTTGCTTTTATGTCCTTTTCCTTTGATTGGCAATCAGCTTTATCCTTGGGATCATTATTTGATTCTTCACCCTTCTTTTTAGACTCCTTGCCAGCTTTTCCTTTGGACTTCTCGGACTTATCACTCTCCGCTTGTCCTTTGGGTTGCTTCCCAGTCTCAGCCTTGGTTTTAGCTCCCTCTTTGGAGTCCTTGTCTTTCGATTTTTTGTCCTTTTCCTTTGATTGGCAATCAGCTTTATCCTTGGGATCATTATTTGATTCTTCACCCTTCTTTTTGGACTCCTTGCCAGCTTTTCCTTTGGACTTCTCGGGCTTATCACTCTCTCCAGAATCTTTGCTCTCAGTCTCCTTGCACTCCGATTCTTCGTCCGTTTCAAGAAGCCTGACGACCTCTAGCATGCATTTCTCCATATGTTCCCTCTCCTCGCACGACTGTGCAATGGCCGCCTGCTTCTGGTGCTCCTTCTCGGCCTGCTCAGCTTCACAGTCCTCCGCCGAGTCTGCCTGTTCCATTGAAGATCCCTTCTTCTGGCACTTCTTCATCATGTCCTTGATTTGCTTCTCCTGGATCAGCCGTGCGATGCGCCGCTTCATCGCCTGCTCTTTGCAGTACATCTGGAGTACCTGCTTCAAGCACGTAGACTCAATGCCCGCCATCACGCACTCCATCATATCCTCCATGGCCTTCTTCCCGTCCTTGGACAGGCACTTGACCTGCTCCCTGACGCCCTCCGTCTTGAGCTTGATGCACTTGTCGAGCTGCTTCTTCAGCCGAGCCGCATCCTTTTTGGCCTGCTTGGCGGCGCTGCTTTTCTTCTTGGCCTCCTTGCGCTTTTGCAGGGCTTTGGCGATCTGTTCCCGGTACGCCTTGAACGTGGCGCAGTCCATCTCCGTCGGATGATCGCCATAGTAGCGCATCTGAAGCCTCACCAGGCCCTCAGGAAGGGTGCGGCCATGCGGCAGATGCCTCAGCAGCCCATTGGTGAGCCGGGAGGTCATTGTCCTATCTGTGAATCTGCGCAAGCCCCCACGGCTTAAGATGAAAATTTAAATACTTTTTAAAATTTTGTCCCAACGAATAGAAAAGATAAAATTTGGCCCATAAATTTTAAGCCCTAAAAGTTGTTAAGATTTCGGGAGAGTAAAAGTTACTACACAAGACCCATGGTCATTGGTATAAATCCCAAATACTACTATGATTGATAGGTTATTGGCGGAGCTTAAGGCCTACTTTGAATGCTTCGAAAGCATTGAAATAGTGTCGGGAAATACCTGTGCTCAGCCCTCTTCCTGCGTCGACAATTTTCCAATCTTTGCACAAACCTCAGCAATGACAACAACGCCGCGGAGCCGCAACCACGACATACTTACGCACCCCGCTCCCTCCCAAAGGAGGGGCGGAGTGGAGCGGCAGACAAACAATTTTGTCGAACATAAAATCGAGCACAACTTAATTAAATGTTAAAAGCGCGACCGCAGCGCGTCTGTGGCTGCCAAAGGTGTGACTGCGAAGGGGTTGCGAGAGCTCTTCCTGGAGGGGGAGTTGGAACTGGGACTGAGACCGGGACTGGGAATAGCGTTATCACCCGGCAAGACGCTGACAGACGCTAACTTCATTTTCGGCGGTGGGCTGCTTCAAATTAGCAAACCTGTCAACTGTCAGCAGCGGCGGCAACGGCGACGGCGGAGGGAGTGCTTCTGAGTTGAAGTGTGGCCAGAAGTATGCGGCGGGCGGAGAAGGTGCTGCTGGCATGGGTCTGGTGTTGCCCCCGGCCAAGCCAAGACAATGTGCTTCAACACCTTGCAACTCCTTCCCCCCATCGCCCCGCCAGGGGAAGTTGCTCCTCGAGAACAACGAACCTCCATGTGTGTGCGTGGTGAATTATGGCATGTCTACTTCCGCCTGCCAGCCGCCAGCCAGCAGCCAGCAGCCAGCCCATCATCAACGCCCCTCATTGCGCTGTTTGTAATTTGTTAATTTCCCGCATTTAGAAATTAATTTTCACTTCATGCGCCGCCAAGCAGACAACAGCAGACGACAGACAGACAGACAGACAGGCAGGCAGGCAGGCAGGGAGGCACAGGCACAGGCAGGTGAGTTCGAGTTCGAGCCGGAGTTGGCAACATGGCAACACTGTCTCGCATAAGTGTACTCACACACGAAACAAACTTGCGCCGCAATTACGAGTGCCAGTGCGCCTCCTCCCCCACCTGCGACCCTCCTTCCGCCCCCACTCATTGCGTATTTAAATTCCTTTATGTTGTCATTAATTTCTGCAACTTGTTCGGCATTGTCGCTGTTAATTTTTAAGCGAAAGCTCGGCCCGAGTCGAGTCTGGCATGTGTTTGACACGTTTACATTTTAATTGCGCACAGGTGTGCGGACGGACAGGCGGACGGCTGCTCATTTCATTGCCGCGTGATGTGTGCGGGCGGAAAATGGGAAATTGGGAGTGTGCGAGCACCTCTTTAATTGCTTTATTATGTCCGCCAGCCGGCAGGTGGAGAGGCTTCCCCGAAATGCCGAAGAAAATCAGCGGCAAACTGGGCCAGAGTTCTGCGGTGCCCTCCAGCGGTTACAGAACTCGGTTCTTGTAAGAAATATTATGCCACTTTTGGAAGGAATAGTTCCCTTTTCCGAAGCGAAGCCTGTCAAGCCTAAACTCTCAGTCTCCTCTCACTCAGCCTTGTTTATTTTTCCAAATTGTATGTTTAAAAATTATTCGTGATGGCGTCGATGGTGCGTGAGTTTGCGCGATCCGCCGTCCGCCAACTCAGGCAGCCCAGATGGAACCGATTGCTCCTGAAATCCAACATAAATCTGCATCTACCAGCCATTCACCAGCAAAGACGGTTCAGCCAATTTCCAGACGAAGGAGGCCAAGATCAGGAGGAGAAGAAATTCTGCATAGACTACAAGAAGAACCCCACCATCGAGGGACACGAGCCGCCTGACCTGCCTAATTTACAGCCAGCTGATCCAAAGCTCAGGATGGCAAAGAGGAGAAAGTTCCTGGAGAAAAAGAAGTGCGAGGAGATGGCAAAGGAGATGGCAAAGGAGAAAGCTGAGGAAAATGACCCTTGTGCTAGCTTCTCGAGAGCTAGCCTAAGGTGGGGAAAGCACAAGATAGACAGTTGTCTGGCGCAACTTTCGAAGTTGAAACCCCTGGATCCCGATCCAGTATGCCTCAGTCAAGAGCGAACCCTCTGCCAGAAGGTCGAGCGGGAGCCAGTTCCTTCCAGAAGTAAAAAAGCCGCCGAGAAAAGGATGGCCATGAAGCGCAGGCATTTCCAGGCAAAGAAAAAAAAGGAGGCGGAAGCCAAGGCCCAGGCCCTTGCGAAGTTGAAGCACGCCAGCAGTTCGAACTCTCAGATCAAGAAGGACCTCGAGATCACCCATAGCATCAGCGGGCAGGCAGAGGAGAAGCAGGAAGCCACTCCTGTGGCCAGCGCCCCTAAGCCCCAAGGTGCGACTTCTGCCGACGAAATCGAGCTCAAACAGCTCCTGAAAATAATAAAGGAGAGGTGCAGGAAGAAGTGTGAAGAATTCGAGAAATCCAGAGAGACTGAGTCCAAGAGGCAAGCTGAAGAAGCGGCTCTGAGAAACCAGGTCAAAATGTCTCAGATCAATAAGCTATGCCAAGAAGCCAAGAAGCTGAGTTCTTGCAAAATGGCCAAGCTGAAGAAGATATGTGAAGAAGCTCACCTGAGGCAGCAACGTGGACAAGCTGAGCTAAAAATTCCATCTGAAGAAGCTAAGAAACCAACTTGAAGAAGCCAAGCTAAGAAACTAAGATCATTTTCGAAGAAGAGAGTAGAGTTACGACTTCAAACTTCAAGAAGGAGTATTCCGAGGAGGACTGAGTGGGTTCCATCTATACTTCCGGAGAACTTTTGACCCCTTTAAAATCCCCAAAATCCCAATGACTGAATTCTCAATAAATTAACTGAAGGCTGCTCAAATGTGCACTTTAAGTAGCTAAGCAATTTGACCAGCAGGAAGTGCCTTTTCTTCAGCGGTAAATCCTTAAAGCTGCACGGAAAACAAGCCGTTAAATACTTTGGCTTCGTCTCCAGCCGGATAAGAGCAACTATTGTGTGGCCGAGGAAGTGCCTTCGGAGCCGCTAAGTACAGACTTGGTGGAGAGGAGTGGCAGAGCCGACAAACAATTGTGCCCGCTTGTCTTGTTTATTGTCATCGATCAAGCCGGGGCCTCCGCAGGGGTAGGAGTAGGAGCTCTGTCTTGGAGCCTCGATTTGCGGTTAGCACCCGTGGTCGAGGCAAGGTGCATAGCCGGGCCGCAGGGAGCTTAACGAGTGGAGTTTCCTCATTCAGTCACCGAGCCAAGCCAAGTCGAGTCGAGTCATTCCCCAGCCTCGGCCTCATTTAGACATTTTGCTGTGCATTTGCCATTGTCAACTATTGTGGCCCCGCTTTCCGCAAAGCCATCTCCATCTCCATCACCATTGCTCTTGTAACATTTCCACAAGGTCCCTCCTTTTTTTCTGCTCTCCTACTGCCGCTGCTGCTGCTGATTGTTGCACAAGGATTTGTCAAGGATAAAACACTCGAGGGCAGTCAGTCGACATTGTCGTCACCGTCGCTGCTTCATCATGATTACGTGTATGATTATGTAGCGACAGTTGTCCTGGCTGTCTCTGAATGGCATAAGGGGTTGGGTCGGGTTGGGTTGGGTGTGGGTCTGGGTTTGGGTCTGGGTCTGGGTTTGGGTTGGTCTGGTTTGGGTCCACACGCCCCTTTACACGTCACAACGCCCTAGCCACGTGGCACTAAGCGATGGCTATTGATTTTCCCGTAAGGATTGCAACCGAATGCGATGCTAAGTGCAGACCGTACGGCCTTGGGTTTTCTGAGGACATTGCACTGAGGAAAATCAGGGAAATGGGGGTCACCTCTTAGTTGTTGTTATAGTAGCAACACTACACCTTAGAAACCATTATATATAAGAGAAAGTGTGTAACTTTTGAGCCTTGTTTCTTGGCAAGACATAAGACTATAATAGAACTAGATCCAAGTAGCACATTTTCATCACTTTTCCCCCTGTGTATTCCAAGTATGTATAGCTATGCAGGCGACATAAAAGCTTCGCCATATTAAAGCATTTCCGCTATATGCGACCTTGGGGCTTACATGGCAGTTCATCTATTTGCCCCGTAATGTTCTGTTCTGGCAAACATGCTGCACATATACCCTATATATACATATTCGGTGTCCCCAATTCGCCATTTGGGCTGCCGTCGTCGTCGTCCTAGCAAATTCGTTTGGCAAACACATTTCACCCGGCAAACGCGAAATGCAAAATGCGAAATGTGAAACGCCAAATGCCAAATGCCAAATGCAAAGCAGGCAGCCAGGCAAATGCGGTTGCCAAATTATATGCAGCTGCGGTCGCGTGGGCGTGGCATGCGGTTAGTTAAACAAAAATGCCGTAGATGTCGCCGGAACAGGACCCCAAAAACTGGGTCAGTACACGGTAGCCAGACGCGGCAAGGAGAGCCCCTCTGCCTCTCCCTCGGCAGTCAAAGTTCAACGGGGGCTCCTGCTGCTGCTACATTGTCTCGAACACTCGAGCAAAGTTTCGGTTTCACTTTGGTTGTTGCCCCGATTTTTGCCACTTCGTAGTTGTTGTCAACTTCCGGCGGCTGCAGCAGCAGTCCTGTCCTGTCCTGCCCCGGTCCACCTGTTCCGCTTGATTGTCCACAGGACACCACCAGGTCTCCTGCTACAGCTCCTGTCCCTGCTCCTGCTCCTGCTCCTGCTTTGCTCTTGCTCCCTCGTCATGAAAGGTTAATGACGGCTGCTGTCAGCGCCGAAGGTCACATCTAACGCTGTTAGGGCCACCCACAGGACATCCCACCGCCGCCTTTGTGGGGTCAAGCGTGCAGCAGGTAAAAGTTTCGCTCGAAGCGGGAAATCCACAGGGGAGGGGGAACCTCCGGCCGGAGTCCCGAGTCCTTCGTTCGGGCTAAATAGCAGGGCTTCTGGGAGGCGACTCCGGGGGGTAGCAGAGCGTAAAAGTTAAATGAAACGAAACACGTTAATGGCCTCCGAGAGAGGGGAAGCTGGGCAGACTCGAAAGGTGAGAGGTCGCTCCCCGTTAAAGCCATGCTCCCGGGAAAAGTGAAAACAGTCTTGCAGGAGTGGAGCCTTGTAATAAAATGATATCGTTGGCTTAGTTAAGTAGCAATAAGCTGGAAGAGGCAGCCCGAAATACGCTGGTCGAGGCGTCGCCCCTCAATCACGGCGTTTCAGGTTGATATTAAGTTATTTAGGCTGTTTAGACGGCAAGTGGAGCGCTCCACGGAGCTCCTCGGATTACCCAGGCCTGGTCGTTAAAGCCAAATTACGGTATATTGGGTTACCGCTTTCGGGGAGGGGATGAAAACTCACCAGACTCTTTGCCAAAGTTTCCTAGTTCTTTCCTAGTTCGCTTAAAGCTGGCAGTCCCACTAATAGTGCCACTAATTAACATCCTCGAAGCTGTGTGCTGCCTTAAAGCGAATCAATTTTCCTGCCAACGAACTTGCACTCTTAACAATTGTTAAAGCACACAATGGCAGCCGGGCGAAGGAGCAGTCGAAAATAAAATAAAAAGTACAAGGAATTATGTATCACTTCGTTACGACTTACTTCCACTTAATTTATTTTCACTTGCTTTTACCAGCAAAGGGCGAGCGAAAGAAAAGCCGAGCGGATGGGACGGCAACTTTGTCTGAGCCCAAAAAAATGAGGAGGAAAAATGTAAAGAAGTCGAAAAGCAGAAGGAACTGTGCGATATACAGTTGGTCAATAAAGTCTGCACACATGCCGGCCATAAAAGGATGTTTTATTTATGGCCAGCGTGAATGCTGAGCCGCGGGACAAAGGAAAACATTAAATAAGGGTTAATGTGAACTTATTTAAGGGATTTCCCATAATTATTATCGGGTTTTAAGTTCTTATTTAAGGGGATATAATAAATATATATCTTAAATTATATTATAAAATAAATTATAAATATTTACCAATCTTTAATGAGAGCTATGAGAGGTAAGAATTGAACTTACTAGTTGGGTTTTATCTTTTAATTAAGAGGAATAACTGTAAGTTCTATCTTTATAAACATAAAAATCAGATATTTGAAGGCTAATATTAGTTACTTGAAACCCCAAAATATAATAAAAAGTATAATAAAATTACAAAATAAAATTATATTTAAATATTTACAGCATATTTTATGTGGAACTATACTAAAATATAGTAAAGAACATAATGTTTTTCTCATTTTCTATTAATCTTTATATGACATTATCTATTTAAATTGTGTTTTATAATTCAAGTTTTTCCTTCACCCTCTACAAATTATTCTTAGCTAGCAAACCGACTGCTCTGGCCCACTGTCCGCTTTTGGGCCAAGAGAAGACAAGGCCCTCAGGCGTTAACCAACAACTGGCAACAACTTCGGACGGGCTTCCCGTCTGTCTGTGAAAAGCATTTGACTTTGCATTTGTCTGCAACTGCAGGTTGCTACGCTTTCGGCCTTCACACCTTTGTGTGGAAATGCCGCTGCTCGCATTTCCCATTTTCCCAGCACTTGGCCTGCCACTCGGGCTCGGGCTCGGGCTCCGGCCTCGGGCTCCGGGCTTCGGAAAACTCCTTTCGAGTGGCCGGCGCATTAATTCCCAGGTGTGCAATTTAGTGTGCGGCCAATTTTTGTCGGTCTGGACAGGAAGAGCGGCGGCGGTGAGGAAGCCCGGCGGCAGAGGCGTCTGTTACGTGTTGACCACACGGTGGTGGCCGGTCCTGGCCAGCTCCCAGGCGCTTGAAATGTTAGGAAATTTTAAACGGAAGTTCGCGTTTTCTGCCCTTTTCGGCTCGTATTGTTAGCTGCGTTTCCGCTCTTCTGGTATTTTTGGCCACGCGCACCGCGGGCCGTTCACATTTCCGGCTAAAACAACACGGCTTAAAGAGCTGCTGCCACCCGTTTTTCTTTTTGTCTTTAAGGAAAACTTTTGGGGCGAACTTTGCGGGAAACTTTTCAATGGACTACATTTGCTATGCCATGTTTAACAGCAAAAGAAACAAAGAACGAAATGGGAGCAAAAAAATGACAGCTCAGAAGGTTAAGACGAAAACTACGGACGGCAAAATGGCGCCAGCTATAATTTTCAGAGCCGACAAAGGCGGCGACGAAGGAGAAAGGAAACTAAATGCATAAGGAGCGGGCGACTTGCGAAACTTTTAATAATTGCATTTTCCACAAGCACATCGGCGCACATAATAAACTCCGCCTCGGACAGGACAAGTCCGATCCCCGAGAAGCCACCACCGTCGAGGCAGTGCATCGACACCAGAGCAACAAGACAATCAGCAAAGAGATACCCGGCAGCCGGGGAGACCGGCACCAGGCGATGACTGGGCCACAAAAATAACCGAAAAGTAATTCCCCACAAAAGTAAACTTGAGCGCACAAAAGTCGAGTTTTAAAATAAACTTGCAGCCAGCTCTATTTTTCTTTCCATCGGGATCGGGATCGGGGGGAGGCGCTGCTGGCCGGCGGGGGCGCCCGCCCAGCCACTTGAGGCACAAAAGGCGCATTTTCTATGAAAGAAAAGTGGCTAACTAAGTCGCTGCAGGTCCATGCCTGCCCCTGCCTCATCCTCGTCATCATCAACATCAGTGCCGCAGTTTCAAGAACCTCGAGAGCCCTGCTCCTGCTCCGTTGTCTTTTCGATTTGTAGGGCAGGGAGTACTTGCTGGAGCACTTTCGTAGACCCAGAAATTTAAGTTGCCAGCATTTACTTACATTAATCTCGAGGAGATCTGGGAAAGCTTTACGAAGGCTGAGTTCTAAGGAAAACTCCTTACAGAGGGCATAAATTAATGTAGAGGAAGTTTTCGCTTAACAAATATTTAAACTTACAAGAAAGGATATTAAGAACGGGAGCTTTATATAGAGATTCTTGAATGAGATCTTGTAATTCGAAAAATACCCACTGATCTTAGCTACTTTGTCTTGAAAGGACCTACCTCCCAAACCCATAAACAGCTCCCTCCAAAGGCATGTCAATTTCAAAAGAACTTAGGTAGTAAACATGTTGAGATCCACCGAGATGTCGTACAGTCGCCCCAGTTTTCATAACCATAAAACAGCACGGAGGACGACTAATAACCTACAAAGTGCCCATGAAACACTCCAATAATCCGAGGAATGTGGCGGATCACCATCTGATTTCATCGGCGCCTCGCCCCCTAATAAAATGCGACCCCTGCGGAAGCTGCTTCACTTTATTAAATATGAAATATGCCCCATTGCCGCTGTCGCCTCGCATTATGCATTGCCATCAAGTAGGAGTCCGTGGAAGGTCCTTTGGCATGGCCGGCACGTAGCAAACGCACCACGCTTAAATACAAGAGATAAAATGCTGGACATTAAGTCCCTCGGGGGAAAGGACATTCGGTGAAACACCGCGCCAGCGTTCAAGGTAAAAATGCCAGGAGACGAATTTCGAACGGTATACCTAGCAAATTTCATGCTCAACTTGCGTGTGTCAAAAATGCGAAATTGAAATGCTTTAAAATTTAACATTTCTCTCCGGTCCGGGCGCACACATCACACACAAAGTAAGGGAAGATGCAGCTGCCAGAATGCGGCAAGGACTCTGGCTCCGGCTCCGGCTCCGGCTCCTGCTCCTGCTCCTGCTCCGACTCCGTGTTGGTGGGCAAACATTTTTATGCAAAAATATTTTGCATGTCACTCCCATCTGGCAGGAGTTGGGGCCGGGGAGAGGGCAGGTCTGTGTATTTGCCACAGACTTTTTGCATGCATAACAAGTCAGCGAAGCGGACGGACGGACAAGCAAACAGAGCAAAAAGCGGGGGAAAAGCGGAAAAATCGGGGAAGGGAAGGGCAGGGGAAACCCACGCTTACAGACACACACACACACACGAGAAGGAAAAGGCATCGCCGGCAGCTCGCAGGAAACGCATACAAAACTTTAGCGGGAGCCGGTCGCATTTCGTAATCTTTGCAAATAAACGCGTGAAATTCCAAGGCGCACCGCAGTGGGGCATGCCGGGGATCCTGCGGGATGGGGATGGGGGATGTCCTAGGGGTGGTGCCACACAGTCGCCAGTTGGCCGACATGTGCGCGCCATTTTTGGCATACAGCTCACACGCGAAATTGCGCATGCAGATTAAAATTCTTGAACGCGCATTTCCGTTTCCGTTCGCTCTGTGCGTCTGCCGGGGAATATGTCGGGCATTTGCCTTGCTTTTCCAGCAGCATGAGGTTTTCCCGAGTGCTTGAATTTCCACTTCAGTTCGGCTCTGGGCCAGATTGCTGCAACCTTGAAGTGACCCCAAGTTGAGTGGAGTTGCGAAAGGTTGGGAGGGATATTTCCCATAAAAGTTGAATCGAATGAGCCACAGAGGGGTTTAAAAGTTGACAAGGGGATTATAACACGGTTTTTCTCTTCATTCTCATTGTTTTAAATGTAATCTAGATGCTACAATTCCACCAGCTGTCATTCTACTGAGTTCTTTGCATAAATATTACTCATACGCCGCGCGGGACATCATGGATATTGATATATATCATTCTCCTCATTAAAATATATAAGTTGTAACTGTTATTTCAGCATTTTCTGATGCACACACCCGAATTTTCGTCTCCCAAAGACAGAAAAACACATTACACACACGAATCACAGCCTCGCATATTACTCATACGCCGCGTGGACCCTATAGACATTGACAATCGCATATTACTCATTGCATTAGAGCGAGGGGCAGCGCAGGGAGCCGGGATGATTTCAGCTTATTTACAGACCATTGCCATTGATATGCAGGACCTGTTCCTGGTCGCCCGTAGGATGCCCAGGGTCAGCTTTCCTCGCTGTTGACCCTCCCCCGCCCCGACCCCGTCCCAAAAACGCACATCAAATAAAAGAAATGGCTTTGTTTGCTGCATGTGGCATAGAATATCAAGCCGGGGGAAGCGGATCCCAAGGATGTGGCTGTGGCCGTGGACGAGGATGTGTGTGCCGGCGCATAAATAATGTGACCTGCCTGACTGCGATTATCTGTGAACTATTTTTCACACGTTGCCGGCATACAAAGTGGTCCATTCTTTCTGCCCCGGCAATATACGAGCTGCTTGGCCTTCTGAGGCCACTTAGCCCATTCATTTCCACATCCTGCCCGATCCGGGGGCACGCGAAAAAAAAGGGGACCCAGCATATGTGCGAGGGCATGTCTTAGCGAGCTTAGTTTCGGGGGTTTTCGGGGTACTTACATTGTACGGAAATAATGAACAATAATATCCAGAGGCGTCGATCGAATGTCGGTCTCATGACTTCATCACTTGTCCCGGAATTCGTTGGTATGGATTTTCCTTGTCCGAAGCTCAGCTCAGCTTTCAGATTGGCACATGAGTACTATTTGTTGAGGGATCTGCAAAACGGAACGGAACAGGGCGTTTAATTAGAATGGAGAGCACGGCCAAAGGCAAAGGGTTTAAGCCAATTAAACAGTAGCCTGGTTACGCCCCGAGGGCGAGTGTGTGCGAGGTAAAAATCTAACAACTGTTTGCACATGAAATTAATTAATTTTCCGCAAAAACTTTGTTGCATAACGCTGGGCGGATTAACAGGCGGAGGCGGAAGGAGAGAGAGATGGAATAGAGACATCAGCCAACAGGCAACATTTTCGACAGCATTTTGTCTGCAGTGTTTGGAGTGCAGGACAAACAAAGGCGCCCGACGGGGGCAACAGGGAGAGGGGGTGCCACTCGGACCGTACAAAGCGTGCGCATACTTTTAGCCAACAGTGTTTCGCCCATGTGTGTGGGTGGCGACACAGGACAAACAAAATTAGCAGCAAAGCTGACGTAGCTGTTAACGAATTGACGTTGCCAGGACTCCCAGGACTCAGTGCTCTCATAACTGCGACAATCCCTGGTCCGGGCCCTAGTCCTGATTATGCATATGCGAGACGAGACCCATCCAGGCAAGGACCCCGAGTGCTCCTGTGGAATGTGAGCCCAATCAAAAGTCAGTGGCAAAGTTTTCCGAGCTGCAGATTCTTCCGGTGGCCCGACAAGGGCTTACCAATTTGGAGTTGTTACGGCGCCGGCTTGCTATTTGCCGGACAGGACCAGCGACCGAGGACGATGGACACAAAGGTTTCGATTTACATCGAAAGCAATTTCGAGAACAAAATGCACATGCAGGGGGCAGGGCACCGCACTCTCGGCTCGCTGGAGTTCACTGCCATTGCATTCAAGCGCCAACTAATGCAGCCCGAATATGCTTGTGCGGCGGCAAACAGTGGCTGCAACAGCAGCAGCAACAACAGCAGTGTGTGGCCACCACAGCACAACAATGACACAGCATTGGGCAAACATATCACGCGATCAATTTGTCAAACAAGCTGCAACAGCAGCAGCGGCGGCAGCAACAATGCAGGCTGCAACAGCAATAGAATCTGCAACAACAGCAGCAGCAGAAGCAGCAATAGTAGCAACAACAGCAGCAGCAGCAACAACAACAGCAGCAGCATCAGCAATATTAGCAGCAAAAACAGTAGAAGCAATACAGAAAGGAATCAGGGGTCACCACTATGAGATACCCTGCTATTAATATTAATTTAATTAAAAACTAAGAAACTTTTAATTAAAATAAATGTATTAAATAGGAAACATAACGAAATAAGACATGGGCTTTAAGTAATAGGTGTTAACATGATTTAAATATGATTATTAATAGTTTAAAACAAAGACTTCCATACAGCTTGATATTTAATATAAATATAAAAAATTACTTTAATAACATAACATTTATTTTAAAGTTAAAAACTGTTCAATCAGTGTAAATCATAGTTTGGTTGTACTCATATCAAAATCAATACCCAAATCAAGTTTTTGAAACCTAAAAACATATTTATACTAACCGTTTTGTACTAATTTTACACTGACAAGAACATAAATTGATAATAAATAAATCAAAGCGACTCCAGCTTAGCTTTAGTTTATATACTATATTTATATAAAAATAAATAAAATATTTTAGAGCATTATACATTATTCAAAATATGAACTATAAATTAACTTGTCCTGTGTGACTTGCACATTAAATAACAAGTATTTTAAACTTGTAGCTCTAGGAAGATCGTTTCAAATAAGTAAATAAATAATGCTCAATTTTACCCAATACAAAAACAAACTCCCCCAACTCTACTATAAAAACCCCAACAAAAGCAGCAACAACTGGGGTCAACTAAGCAACATAAATGAAGTAACCGCTGCCCTGGGAAATACAGAATACAGAATACAAAAATTCTAAATGTCGGACGACACGGAGTGACAAACAAACGGGGAATCCCCACAAAATTGACAGCAGCAGCAGCTTTGACATTTGACGCACATCATCAATATGTGACTCTGCATGTTGCCACCGGCGGGTCGTGTGGTTGTATTTGTTGCAGCTGCTTCTGGGATACCATGACATGTCGCACAGCTGTCATTATGCAGGGCATACAACAACGCAGCCAAGTGACAAACTATTACATGCCGATTGTATGTTAACAGCGGCTCCAAGGTTGACCCAGGTCCGGCTGAAAGCCCGACCGAAACCAACCGTTCTTTATCGTATAAATCAGGCATATGGCGCGGGAAAGCGCAACGGGCTCGAAGGAAAAACAACCATTTACGGCAGGTGCCGTTGGGGGGTGGGAGGAGCAAGCCACCGCATTTTCACATTTCTCGCACGTTTGGCCGGCGAAACACTTAAAAACCGGTGTGCTCTGCTTATTTATGGTCGAAATGTGAACTGGTTTAAGAGCTTAAAAATGGCCCTAGATATATGGGATTCAAATGGAAGTTAAAGCTCCAGTTGCTTAAAATAAAGTTAAAGAAATTAAGTAAGTAAAAGATTAAATCTGAATTTTTTAAGACAATTTTACTTAGATTTCTCTTCCTTCAATAGTCTTAACTCATAATTAAATATCCCTTTTAACAGCAGACATAACCCTTGACTTCCTGCGAAGCCACTGACTGCACAAATCAATATTCGTGTGAAACTAACAACATGATAAACTGGGAAATAATTAGAAAATGCCAATTACAAGGGTTACTCTGGCCAGACCAATTAAAATAAAAGCAAAGCTCTGAAATCGATACAGGACTGCTGCTGCTGCTGCAGCTGCAAATTTTAATCGCCACAATTTTAAAGCCATCATCGGGCAGCTCATGATGATGCCGGCGATACATAAACAATAAAAGCCAATGGTATGTAAATTTTACCAATTTACCGCAACAATGCAAACGATCCCTGGGATACGGCTCGAAGGACCAACCCGGTGGGGCAGGGCGGAGCTCGGAGGGCGGCATTCGGCGGCAACCAGATGAAATCATTTCGTGTTGAGCTTTGTAAAACTGCAAATGTGTTGCATCCGAACATTTTCGGTTAACCGCAAAACATCAGGCAATAGAGAGGGGGCGAGCAAACGCAAATTAAATTTACAAAACCGAGAGACCCAGAGGGGGAGAGGGAGGGCTGAGGGTTCATTTGCTGCTCGAATTTTTATACCGCACCCAGCAGGAAAATCGCTCCATTGACAAGCTTCCCAATAATTGACACCTTCTGAGGGGGGAAAACAATGAGTCCGTAGGAGTCTGTGGGCCATCCATCTGCGGTCGCTTTATTGATTGCAAACGAAATGCCAGTGGCCAGTGGCCAGTGGCCAGTGGCCAATAGCCAGTGTCCAGTTGCCCGGGCAAAATAAATAAAGATAAACAGAGTCTTAATTTTTCATTTCGCCATGGTGGAATTAATATGCGTAATTACATTTTTCGGCCCTAGTATTTGCTTTTAATTTTCCACGTTTTAATTGCATTTGCTGTGGGCAAACATGGAACGTATCTAATGCGTTCCATTATTACCGATTATTTCGATTTATGCCAGAGCTTCTCTGTAAACCAAGCTTTAAGGGGCGGATTTCCCACCTGGGGCAATCCACACCTGGAACTGAAATGTTCGAAACAATGCCCCAGCTGACACTTGTAGGTGGCCTTAATCAAAGCCATCGAAGGACGCAGGGGAGCAGAGGCGGGGACAAATGCAAAGTTGAACAACTTCGACAGTGTTGCCACCGAGTTCATTGTTGAGGGAGGGAAAGTGTTTGGGGGCGTCGCCTCCAACCCCATATTTGCCATTCTCCATTTTCCATCCTTTCACTATCACAATTTCCACATCGACGCGCTGCCTGCCTGCCTCCTCTACTCTTTTCTGCTCCCCCAAGCCACTTGAACAAATTTTTCTTTGTCTTCGGCGGTGCCCCCACAGTTTCCACAGTTTCCCACCCTCCGCTTTTCCCCTCCGACAACATGACTTATGTGGCTTGGAGCGAAACAAATGTGGAAAGCACAAAAGTCAACATATTGAATAATGATTGGTAGGCGAAAAAACGAGCCCTCCTCCGATTCGGAGGGCGGGAAAGTTAGAAATGGGTTTCCCTATATTTCCCATTATTCCTTTGTCTGCTTTATGCACAAACATTCTGTTCTATTCTGTTCCACTCTGTTTTGTTGTGCGCTGTGTGTTGTGCGTTGTGTGTTGTGTGTGCTCCCTCTCGCCCTGCATAATCATAGGCGATAAATTTTTGCTGCAAAAAATTAATGATGCGAGTTTCGTTGTTGTGGCCTTTATTGTTTCCGCCGGCTTTTCCTGTTCTCCGCTGAATTTTAATCGAATTTTTGAGCTGCTCACATGTGTTGTGTGTGTGTGTGCTTTCATTGTAATCGATAAGCGTGTCCTGTCCGCTAAATGATTGATATCCCAGGCAAGCTCCTCCTCCTCCTGGTGCTGTGATTAATTGGAAGCGAGTTTGCATTCATCGTCCAGCATTAGGGATTCAGCAAAGCCCAAGAAACCGAGCCAGCCAGCTTTAAGCCAAAGCAAAGAACCAAGCTAGATGCCAAGTCAGGCCAAGCCAAGACAATGGCCGGCAGGCGACTGGCATGTTGCCATGTGGGTTACCTGGAAACTGCCATTCGATTAGCCCAGAGAGTGCCGTGGAAGCCCCATCAGGCGATGGCATATGGCCGAGGAGGTCGTCGGAAGCCAGAGAAGCGTCGAAAAACAATCAAGCTGCTAAATTGAAGTCAACAACTAGTTGCAGACAAGTTTACCCAGAAACTGACGGACTTGGGAGATGTCAAAGTGGGGGGAAAAACATGAATTTACTAGTTATTGAACCGTTATTTAATTTGTAGAATGTTCTAAGAAAAAACGGGATAGAAAGTCTGCAAAATAAAGTTTAATAACTAGCAAATAAATGCAGTAAAAATTATGACTTGATTTAATAGTTCATATAGTTTAGTCTTTTAAAGCTTAAATATTTCACCTAACTCTTGAAAATGCTTAATTTTCCTTAAAATACATTTCTAAAAATTCTCAGTAAACTATTTAATTCTTAACAAAATCCCAACAAGTGCCCAGTAAATTGTTAATCCTTCAAGAACAGCCTCTTAATACCTTCAGCATTTATTTAATCGCTCGCTGAATAATTCATTTTCCTAAAATAAACCTGTGAAAACGATAAACTTCTCAATAAAATAAAGCAAAATAAACCCGACTCAATGGCTCAAGAGCACATGCAATCATATTTGTGCCTTGGCTCCTCCAACAACTCCGGTTAACCACGCTCCGGAACGCTCTGGGAAACTTCAAAGTGGTCCAACTCAGTGGCAGCTTTTTATCTGAATAAACTCGGGGAGGGCTCGATCGAAAATCAAATTAAAATTTCATGCTTTAACATTGTGTTCCAATTACTGTCGCAAACAATTTATACGCATGCCGTGGCGAGGGCAGGCCCCGAAACCAGGATCCAGGCTCCCGGCTCCCCGGCCAAGAGCCATTTTTCAACCCAAAACTTTGCCCACTGCATGGAAAATGGGGAAATGGGAAAGGCGGGCGCAACGCAACGCAACCCAATTCGGGTTGGCAATGCCAAACGGGTCGTTGTTATGTCATGAAAAATGCATTTTTCAGTACACAATAATAATATATGTAACACAATAAATTGCGAAACGCAAAAAACGAGACGGCGACCAGGGGTGGCTGGGGGGAAAAAATGTTATAAAATTGTTATCGAGCGCATAATAGCAAATGTTGTAAAATAACTTTTGACAAAGTGCACTCAATATCACACAAGAGGCAGCTGAAGGACCTCCAATAAGGGCGTGCGAGTGTGAGTGACTGGCACAATGAAAAATCACAGAATGCCGAGGCAGCAGAACTGCAGGCGAGAGAGCTGGTATTAGGAGAGAAATAATAGCAGGACATTCCATTGGGGATAAAGTATATATCGGCACTTAAATTGACACAGTTCGAGTTGGATCGAAAGTCAAGGCGACGTCAAAATTAAAGTGATCTTGGGACTTGAAGGGGGCAAGGAACAAAGCTTTCCAAATAGTCTGGAAATTAATTAAAGTGCTCCAAAACCCTTAATTTCTGAGCTACCTTAGGCAGTTAACATTTATTTTCTTGAACATTTAGTAGCATAGTTTACGACACCCTTGCAGGAGTTTTCAAAACTCCCTTGATTTCTTAAACCCCTCCGACAGAGTTCTCTGTAAAGTCCCCAAAAATTCACGCCACATTTTCCACTCTCCTTTAAAAGGATCCAAACTCATGTATACATTTTGCCAAAGCAAAAGTCAAATTAAACTCCCATTCCGTGCCGCCCCCGCATAGCCTCTCGTCAACGCTTGCCACAGTTTTCCTGCTGCCTGTCAAGTCGTGGACGTGTAAACCAAATTACGGCAACACATGTGCCACAAAATATGCAACAATTTTGGGCGCAGAAAGGAGAGAGAAAGGACCTGAGCCGAGGCACATTTTTTTTTTAGGGGGGAGAGGCGGTTTTGTGAGCGCACAAAAAACTACAGCGAATAACTTGGGGCATTTTCCTGGGCCTGGCATGTCTGTTGCATGCCTGCTTGCCTCCCCGAAACAATGGCCTGCATATGCGGCGGCGGCGCCCAGAGTTATGCAACGCGCTGCGATGAGTGGAAGTTAACCCGCGCGGGCGCCAGAATGCATGCAACTATTAGTTGCACATAGCGCCGGCCAGCGGCGACAAATTCCCGAGCCCCGTCCAGGGGGTTACACGCCACATACACACAGACAGGGGCCATAGCCGGGCCATTGTGTTGACAAGCCCGAAAATCGGGTCAGTAGTAAATCAACAAAACAACCCGCCCCGGCGGCGAACAATGGCAATCATTGTTCTGCGGCTGGTGAAAAATGCATGCTGCATAGTTTTAGGACCCGCTGATTGCCAGCCATCGAAAATGCGCATACGAGAGCCGCCCGAATTCCGCATTTATTTTTCTGGTTTTCGTGGAAAGCGAAATGTAATGAATCGATGAGCAGCCAAAGCCAATCAGCGAGAATACACGAAAAGCAATATGAAATCATAACCGGGCATTCGCATTCCTCTGTGGGTTGCCCTCCCTGTCCATCTCTCTGGAGCTTTAAAAACAATTGTGGCTGCCATTTAAAATATGCATTTAAAGTCCTTGGTGCCTTTATGGTTTACATAATGGGGATTACGGGGTTTTTAAATACCTATACAGCAGTAAATGCTTTCAGGTCTTTGGAGATTTATTGTTAAGTACCAAATGTCAAGGGTCAATCTAAAGTCTCAGGGGATTTATCATCATGCAAATAATCCCTGAAAAATTTGGGGTATATATCAAAAACAAACCTATAACTCAGCCAACAAACTATTAATTGGGGACATATATGTTATTCATTTTAATGTCATTTCGCTTCACTTTCAATTTTATTGCACAGTTTTAGACTGTAAAATAAATGCGTGTTTAATGGTTAAAATCCAAATTTTCTGGTAGATATAAAAATATTCCGCTTTTCAAATTTTTATTACATACTTTTTGACGGCAAAATAATAGCTATTACTATAAGTATACTTCTATAGAAATGCTCCCATTAGTTGTTTTATTTCTACACCATTTCTCCTATTAAGTTTTTATTGCCTACTTTTAGACTGCAAAAGATTTGATTTTAAATCACAAAAAGGCAATTAAAAGAATTTTTATCTATTTAATTTTTTATTTCACAATTTAAGACTGCACAAGATTTAATCTAAAGTATCAAATTTTTATTTATAACACACTTTTAGACTGCAAAGAAACAATTTTATCTATTTTGGAAAGATACCTTACTCATTACTCTATTTAATTTATTGCATACTTTTAGACAGTAAACGAGTTTATTTTATCTCGCTATGAGCCAATTTATAGCATTCTTTTAGACAGCAAAAAATAGTTTTAACTTCAAATATACTGTAGTAGGCCGGTAGAGGGTCACACTAAGATACCGACAATTGTACAACACCAATACTATGTATATCCTATGTTAAGCCAATGTAAATTAGCATTAAGACGAACAGAATGTTAACGGATCGCTGAAAGAGGCATTCGATTGTGAAAGAGAGAATAAAGAGGACGTGTTCGGACAATTCATCCTTCGTTTTAAACGCCTACCACAAATTCAGAAGTGGTCAAATTTACGCCATGGACGGGGTGAACCTACAAGAATTTTCGGTCACCCAGCTAAAAAGGTGGCTTTCAGTATTGGGTTTATCAACCCAAGGTACCAAAGCGGAGTTGATGGCTCGTGTAAGGCAGATACCGCCTGAGCAACGAGGCCAAGTACCAGAGGTCGAAGCTGACCAAAATGCTGGAGAAGATCAAACTGGTTCCTCTGGCACAGAACTCGAAGAGGTCAACACAAACCCTGAAAACGTAACACAGGAGTCACAGGAGGGCGCCTCCGACTATGTCACAGACCAAGACGATCTTCTCGGAATCATCATGCAACTGCGGGAAGCTCTTATTACGCAGCAGAATGCGTTGCGGCGAGCAGAAACGCGGGGCGCCATGCAACGACAGCAATTAGAAGAGCTCGCCAGACAACAACAACAACAGCAGGCAGAAAGACGCGACGCCATACAACAACAAGAAGCAGAAACACGCGCCACCATACAACAACAACAACAGCAGCCAGAGACACAAAATGCCATACAACAACAACAGCAGCCAGAGACACAAAATGCCATACAACAACAACAGCAGCCAGACACACAAAATGACATACAACAACAACAGCAGCCAGAGACACACATCACCGTACAACAAATAGTGGCGCGCGAGCAGCTACAAGAACAAACAGTCCCAATTGGAATTTCATCGGGTGGCAACGCCAGCAACACAACCGTCACGTCAATCGCTACAGGAAACGGGCTGGGTGGCAACGCTGAGGATGCTAGAAATGGCACACAGGGAGCTCCATCGGCCAGGGCTGGATCAGCAGCTTTGCTCTCGTTAGCCAAAGAAGCTGCTATCGACTTCAATGGAAGCATTTGTGCACGCAACTGGGTAGAGCATCTAAGGAATATAGGCCAAATTTACAACTTAGATAATGACTGCCTACGGATGCTGCTAGTTACCAAGCTGAAAGGTAACGCGCAGCGTTGGCTGCACGCCAATCCATCCCGAATGCTAGATTCCTTTGCAAGACTTGGCGAGCAACTGATCATAGCACTCGGGGAAACGGCGTCCAAATCAGAGCGTCGCCGAAAGTTTGAGCAGCGGAAATGGCAAAACGACGAGAAATTCTCGATGTATTTCGAGGATAAAACAATGATGTCCCAAGCCATCAACATGGACACTGAGGAATTGCTAGAGCAACTCATCGAGGGAATCCCATCTGCGAGCTTGCGTGATCAGGCCCGCATCCAAAGATTCGCCAATCCGGAGCAGATGCTGCTAGCATTTGCCAACATACGCCTTCCACTACAGCCTGAAACATACGCACCGAAGAAGTCGACGTTGGAAGCATCGCAGATCAAAAATTTGCGCTGCAGGAACTGCAACTCGAAGGGCCATTTCGCCAAAGATTGCCGCAAGCCAGCCAGGGCACCAGGTTCTTGTTTCGCATGCGGAGAAATGGGACATTTTGTGGGGGAATGTCGTCTGAGGAAAAGCAACAGCAACAACAATAGCAACAACAACGACTATGTAAGAAAAATACACATTTTTTTCGATCACTATTTTAAATCACCAATTATTGCAGAATGTCTCATAGACTCAGGGAGCGCGATTTCATTCATCAAGCAGTCCAGAATTCCAGCTGCAATATCATTAAGTAAAGTTAACCAAGTTTATCATGGGCTAAACAAGAGCCAACTTAACATTTTTGGAAAAACTTCATGTTTCGTTTTAAAAGAAAAAATAAAGATTAAATTTGATATGATTGTGGTAGCAAATGAATCTATGAGACACGACGCAGTCCTGGGAAGGGACTTTATGAATCTTTACGGTTTGAACATGAATCTAGACACCCTTGACACTTATGGAAATATGTTAAATATAGATGGCTCAAACCTGTCAGCCAGGGAAAAGGGTCAACAACTAGCAACTGCCGTAGTAGCCAATTGCGATTCCAACGAAATTTTTAGCGAAACTGTTAACGGAAAATTATTAGGGAATTCAACTATTAAGGATAAACTATTAGGAAATGAAACTGTTAATGGAAAATCATTAGAAAACTCAACTGTTAAGGAAAAACTGTTAGAAAACGAAACTGTTAAGGAAAAATTATTAGGAAATGAAACGGTTAATGAAAAATTATTAGGAAACGAAACTGTTAATGAAAAATTATTAGGAAGTTCAACTGTTGAGGAAAAACTGTTAAGTAATTCAACTGTTATGGAAAAAGAATCAGAAGATGCAATTATTGAGAAAAGTTTGGCAGAAACTATAACTAATACCGGAAAAATTTTACGATATGGGACCATTAATGAATATCAATTGGAAAACGAAAATATAATTGAAAAGCAGAGCGATAGGCAATATTTTAGGAATGAGTTACCATACAGGCAAATGAAAACATGCGATTCGCATTCAGAAGATTATCAATGTTTTGGAGAGATGCCTCAAAGTGAAACAACAGAAAATTTTGAAGACAGTTTTGAAAGTAAAATGTTAAATATCAACGTGGTTGATGATCAGTTTTTAGATTATAACTGTGGGTGCGATGTAAGCTATGAAACGAAATGTAAATTTGTTAAAATGTTCGAAGAATATTATCTTAACGCTAAGAGACCAGATGCTCCTTTAACAAGATGCGAGATGAAAATTAGTTTAGACAAATCCAAACCGTTCAGTTGCTCACCAAGGCGACTAACTTTTAGTGAAAAGGAGCAGCTCCAAAAACTATTAGACGAGTATTTAGACAAGGGAATTATAAGAAACAGTGAATCAGAATATGCTTCTCCCATCGTATTGGTAAAGAAAAAAACGGGAGACTTGCGTTTGTGCATAGATTATAGGAAATTAAACAAAGTTTTAATAAAGGACAACTACCCGTTGCCTTTAATAGATGACCTTTTAGACAAATTAGTAAATAAGAGTGTGTTTTCGAAGCTTGACTTGAAAAATGGATATTTTCATGTATTCGTTGGCGATGAATCAGTTAAATATACGTCGTTTGTGACTCCATTAGGACAATTTGAATTTTTAAGAATGCCTATGGGCATAAAAAATGCATCAGCAGTATTCCAACGCTTTGTAAATAAGATTTTTGCGGATTTGATTCGGGAAAATAAAGTAATTATATACATGGATGATATTATGATAGCCAGCACAGACATGGAAGAACATTTAAGGACTTTAAAAGAGGTATTTATAAGAATGGTCAACAACAAGTTAGAACTTCGCATGGACAAATGCGAATTTATGCAATCCAGCATAAAGTACCTAGGATTTCTTATTACTAAAGAAGGAATTAGAGCAGATGACAGAGGGATTGATGCAATTACAAACTTCCCAACTCCTGAAAAAGTACATAATGTCCAAAGTTTTTTGAGGCTATGTTCCTATTTTAGAAGGTTTATAAAAGATTTCTCCATATTAGCTAAGCCACTTTATGACATGTTAAGGAAAGACAAGGAATTTTCTTTCCAAGAAAGAGAACTAGACTGTTTCTTGAACCTCAAGAAAAAACTGACAGAATCACCGGTTCTAGCCATATATAATCACAAAGATGAGGTTGAATTACATTGCGATGCAAGTGCTATGGGTTTCGGTGCGGTTTTAATGCAGAGAAAGGGAGATGGAAAACTCCATCCCGTGTTCTACTTTTCAAAGCGAAGTACAGAGACTGAGGCAAAATATCACAGCTTTGAGCTGGAAACCCTAGCCATTATCTACGCCCTGCGTAGGTTTCGAATCTATCTTCATGGCAAACATTTTAAGATAATAACCGACTGCAATTCGTTAACGCTGACATTAAACAGAGTCGAACTAAATCCTAGAATCGCCCGATGGGCACTTGAACTGCAAAATTATGATTATGAACTAATCCACAGATCTGGAACAAAGATGCAACACGTAGATGCCCTGAGTAGATGCTATATTTCAATTGTAGAAACCACTAGCTTTGAGGACAACCTTATAATCTGTCAATCAAAAGATTCAAATATACAGAAAATTAAGCAAGAATTAGAGAGAAATCAACTCAAACATTTCGAAATGAGAAACGGCGTTGTTTACAGAAAAACGAATGACGATCGTTTACTATTTTTTGTCCCTGAGGACATGGAAAGTCACGTCTTGCACAAATATCATAATGAACTTAGTCACGTTGGTAGGGATAAGATGATAGAAGCAATTTCGAAGAGTTACTGGTTTAAAAATATTAAGGAAAAATGCATGAACCACATTGAAAATTGTTTGAAATGCGTAGCATTCTCTCCTAATACCGGAAAATCAGAAGGCTTCCTTCACAGTATCCCTAAAGGAGACAGGCCGTTTGAATTGTTGCATATAGATCATTACGGACCAGTGGCAGCAGGAAGAGCAAACAAACACATATTTTTAATCATAGATGGTTTTACGAAATTTGTTAGACTTTATACAACAAAGACAACAAACACAAAAGAAGTTATAAAAGCTTTGACCGATTATTTCAGAGCATACAGCAAACCAAAATGTATAGTTTCAGATAGAGGCAGTTGCTTTACATCTAACGAGTTTGCAGAATTTTTAACTGAAACAAACATCAAACACTTAAAAATAGCGACAGGTTCTCCACAAGCAAATGGACAAGTGGAACGCATCAACAGGAGCATAGGGCCTATGATAGCAAAATTAACGGAGCCTGAAAATAATGTACATTGGGATAATGTAATCGAGCAAGTTGAACATGCACTCAATAACACCGTACACAGGAGTATAAAACAAGTTCCTAGCAAAATGCTGTTTGGTGTAGAGCAGAAAGGTCAGATTATTGATGAACTTAGGGACAAGTTAGAAGAAATTAACAACATAGCTCAAACAGAGAATTTGGACGAGATCCGGAAGTTGGCAGTGGAAAAACAAAAACAAGCGCAGGAATACAATGAAACACATTATGATAAGAAGAAGAAAAGGCCAAAGGACTATGCGAAAGGAGATTACGTAATGGTTAAAAATTTTGACAGCACTGCGGGAGTTGCTAGGAAGTTGATCCCTAAGAACAAAGGTCCATACATAATTGCTAAAGTTCTTCGCAATGACCGGTTCCTACTAAAGGACGTTGAAGGCTTCCAAGTATCTCGAAATCCTTACAAGGGTGTATGGAGTGTTCAAAACATAAGACCTTGGATAGGGAGCCGGAAAAGTAAATGAAGAGAATACATGTAATTAAACACTGTCTTAGAATAAGTTAGACATAAGAGTAATTTGTTAAAATTGTTCTCAAAAGAAAGCAGGATCAGGGGATCCGTATTACAGGATGGCCGAATTGTAGTAGGCCGGTAGAGGGTCACACTAAGATACCGACAATTGTACAACACCAATACTATGTATATCCTATGTTAAGCCAATGTAAATTAGCATTAAGACGAACAGAATGTTAACGGATCGCTGAAAGAGGCATTCGATTGTGAAAGAGAGAATAAAGAGGACGTGTTCGGACAATTCATCCTTCGTTTTAAACGCCTACCACAATACTTCCATAGAAATGTCCCCATTAGTTGTTTTAATTCTACGCCATTTCTCTATTTAAGTCTTTATTGCCTGCTTTTAGACTGCAAAAGATTTGATTTTAAATCGCAATGAGGCACTTTTCCCGCCCAACTAGTTAAATATTCCACAAACTTCCGCTTCAGCCCGCAATCTGTGCCGGGGCTCGTGATAAGAAAACATTTTGAGAAACTTTTTATGGCGCCCAACATCGCCCTGACGTTAATGGGTTAACGTAAGTGCTGCCTTAAAGCCCACATGCCAACATCAGCTATCAGCGCTTCCGTGCACACTTGAATTCACACACACACAGGGAGAGAGAGAGGGTGCTGAAGGGCAACCGGGGGGCAGGGAGGGACATTCCCCACTGGCGATTAATCAATAACCACTCAGCGGCTGGAGCAAAACGATTTAATGGACACGAAATGATGGAGCTGCCCGCTGTCTCTGCGTATCCCCGCTGTGAGCTCGCGCGGATGCATTAAATCTGCTGGAGGCTACTTTTAGGCGCAGGGTGTAGTGAAAACGAGGCCAAATGCACGGCCCCGACCGGACCCTGGTCCATTTCGTTGGGCCTTCGACAAGAATTTCTCATTTGGTCTTCGATTATGTGCGGCGGTGGTCCCCTAGAAATGGAGATGGAGTGAGTTTTGCGAAATTTCCCCCATTAGGCGCTGTGCACTTTTGGAGCGCTCTGTTTTTGGCAGCGAGTGCAGTTCCAGGTCACTAAGCTAGAAACACACGCAGATACGCCGAATGATCTAAAATCTCTGGTTAATTAAGAGTCAGCCATGGAAAGCAGGAAAATGTGTCATTCGGAGTGAGCAGTTAATGGGGAAAATAGAGAATATAAGTTTAGTAAGTCCTATAGGGATTTTAAAACCCTTTAAAAAGGTGTCTAAAAGTATGCTATGATATATTTCAGATACCAAATTCTAATGTGTAGCATAATTTTGGACACATTTTGAAAACTTATAAGAAATTTTTGTTTTTGTTTGTTTACATTTAATCCCTTAATTTATTTTAATTCAGTTAATTGATATATCTTGTTTAGTATTAATGCCCACAGTAAATATTCCCCCTTTTCAAATTATTCTTTCAGCCTTAAAACTATCCCCTAGCTCGATTAAAGTGTGATCTTTATCGAGTAAACGCTTAGAGGCAACAGGCCAAGACAAACAGTCGGACAGATAGACACGATGGTCGTCATAAATTTCGTTGAACACGACCGAAAGTTGGGGCCAGCAACACGCAAACTCACACACACACACACTCACATACACTCACACTCACTCACACACAGACAGTGACCTAGCGAGTTGACTGCCGCCAGAAAGTAGGCAACGGCAATGGAGGAACTCACACAGGTGCAGAGCGGAAGCCGCATGAAACATGACCCTCGATACAAGCGGCAAAAGTTTGCGTGCCAAACAAAACACACGGCAAAAAGGTGAGACAGAGAAAGCCAAAAAGTCACCTGGAAAATCTGAATGGAGCGGCATGCAGCACGGCAAAGGGAGGCAACAACGACACTTGCATGTGGCACGAAGCGCACGAGGCAACACACACCGAAGCGGCAAACATTTAAAAAAGCATTTCATTCGCATATCTACGTCATACCGGAAATTCTATATCAACGCAAATTGTTTATGGCCAAACAAGAGACACTTCGGGGCAGTAAATTGAAGAGGAAAAGGTGGCAGATATATGGGCTTAAAAATGGGAACAAGAGGGACGAAATGATGACGAGTCCAGTAATACACTGAAGTGGGGCTTACAAATTAAGTAAGAGCTTAAAAAACTAAATAAATTAATAAGAAAGTCTGGTAAGTTTGTTAAAAATTTGTTTTTAAATTTCATAAATAATTAGTTTTAAAAGAGTTCATCAAATGTAATTCCCCCACCAAGTCTAGACCTCGGCTAGTTGCGTCACTTAAACGCTTGTGCAATATGAGACGCCTTTCACTCGAAAGACGAGGTCCTGGCAAGTAAAACTGGGTCTGAATACATCGAGGTGAGCTTTTTAATAAAGCTAAGTGGATCAGGCCAAACCAAAAAAGAAGGTTATGTGTATAAAGGGATGGGGAAACACGAACGGAGCTCCCCGCAGGGGACAGCGGCAGAGACAAATTTTATATTTATCCATTTGCCAACGCTTATGTGGCGTGCCAAATGAAAATATAGCCAGCTATATAGCCGACGGATTGTGTGTACTCACAGCTCTCGGCTATATTTTTGCCGTATTTGTTTTCGTGGTTGTGTCGAAGCGTTTAACCCGCCATCGAGGTTAATTAAAAGCAAAGCGCGCCCAAAACTATGCCACGAATTATGCACTCTGCGCCATGTATGCCACAAGCACCCACACACACACACACACCCGTGGATGGCATACATCTATGAATTCCCAACGCATCGGGGGGTCAGCGAGCAGAAAATTATAAATATAAGCTCATTAAAGGCTTAGTCGCCGTAGGAGGCAACCACACCAGCAGCGGCCGTGTGTCCGTGTTCCGGCTCGTGTCCATTTTAATTAGATAAAATTGCATTTTGCATAATTTTAGATGGCCGCACACATCAATAAATCGAGCACTCGCCCGCACAGCATGCAACTAATTTATGCCTTTGCTAATTAAACGATCCACAAAAACGCTGCCCCCAAAAGTGCGGCATTCAGTTTAATTGCATCGGAATACAAACTCCAAATTCGATTTTCGGATGCGTTCGAATCAATTAGCTCTATGAGTATTTGTCGTTGGGGGACTAGTAGACTGTGCGGCCTAAATTATGTTTTGCAGTTAGTTGGGGAAATTGATGGGGATCAGGTTTAAGTTGAGTTAGTCTTGAGTAACACTTTTCCTAATTTCATATATATCACAAGTTTTATGGCGATAATCTATTGCAAATAAAGATTACAATATAAATTTACATTCTCCTATCCTATAAGGTCTCTTTTTCCCTAATTCCTGCCTTGTTATCGAGGCTCCGCGGCAATTACCGCCTTGCCGCAACCAAGACAAACTACTCGCGAAACAGGAAACAGGAAACACCAGGCCATCGTGATGGATGGGAGGCAGGCCAGGACGGCGGTTGCGACGGTGACGGCTTCAGTGGCTGGAGCTGTCAATTATAACAGTTTGCTAAAAGTTTCCGCGAGCTGCACAGCGCAGCACATACACCAGCCATGTGCGGCTGTAATTAAACAATTAGCGAGGTGAGTGCCACTTAATTAAATAATTTGCAGCCGTGCGGTTGTAAGGCAGCGAAAAAACCAACAACTACGCGACGGGGTCGAAGAGGCGATACCCTGCGAGAGGGATTCATCCCGAAAAGTTAGACCCACGCCCCCCCCCGGAGGCCCCTGAAATATGACGTCTCATCAGCAGAACATGCCGGCAAGCAGGCGGCAAATGGCGACAGGTGTTTCAACAACATTTCGTGCATGCCATAAAAATAACCCAAAGCACACACACACACACGCATGACATGCCTGACTTTTGTGTGTGAAAGAGAGTGGAGTGGTGTGGTGTGGTGTTGTGGGTGGTGTGCTGGTGGGTGGGAGCACATAAATGAAATTATGACATATTTAAATGGCACACAACAGGCAACAGGCTGGAGCTCCCTACTTCTGCTTCTTTCTCCTTCGCCTGCGCCATGACGGGGCGACTTCCGGTTCCGGTTCTGTTAGCCAAGCTCCCTAGCAGTTAGCCCGGACGCGTTCATGTTCATTGCTAGTTGCTGTGCCGCCTTGCCTGTATAATTTACAATTTAGCGCCATAAATGTTTTGTCGTCGGTACCACGGGGCGTATGCGGAACATGGCGTGCCTGGGTCGGGTCAAGTGCGTGCGCCATGTTAATTATGTGACAATGTTATCAAGGTGTCGCTGGCAATCGTTCGCACAGCAGTTAGATTGGCTTAGATAGGTAAAGGTAAGCGCAGATCCCCATCTTAACGAGGGTCTGGGAGGGATTTTTGGAATTAATTGAAATGGGTATGGGGAAAGTATTAGACCTGGAGGAGGTTCTTGTAGCTGTATCAGAAGTTTATTATTTATATTTGATAAAGTTTGAGAGTAATTACCATTCTAAATGTGAAATAAGGGATTTTATGTACCTTTAAACCTTCTAAATATATTTAACAAAGTAAGTAAGAGTTCCTAGTACATTTTACAGTGTCAAATAACTAGCTTAACCCTTCTCCTTGTAACCAATTCCAAATCACTCATAATCACATAAATACCAAATATTATTACTGACGTCCGGCATCATCCATCTGCCAGTTTAATCATTTACCTGAAAAGATAAAGCGATAATTTGAAATTAGCAACGGGCTTTGAGTAATGTTTTATTTATTTATTGATATATTTTTGCAATCAACGTTAACAACAAACAAGCGACGGGCAGTGACAGCTCTTTCGGCAATTGGCGTTTGTTGTCGCTGTGACGGCTTTTTCCGCGATTCTAGGGCCCCGAGCAGAGGGCTTAAATGATTAATTAAGCGCCTCAATGTATGCAACAACATTCGGGGGGCGAGTGTGTGTGTGTGCGGTGTGAAAATCACGTGTTGAAAATGGCGTGAATTCGTCGTATGAATAGCACATAATACCCGCACACCCAACCCCACACCCCACACCCACTGGCGGCAAACAAACACACGTGAGTTCGCATTTATTTTGATGTCATAGTTTTCGTTGGCAACGCGTTGATTTTAATATTTAAATAAATGCTGTCGCTGATTGCGCATACGACGCGTTGTTTGCCCACCGTTGTTTTTGTTGCCACTGCAATTGCCGGCGCTCTGCCGCTTGTTTGTTGTTTGCACAAGACAAATTGTATTTGTTTTCGACTTTCCCAAAAACCCAATTATACGGCCAGGCCAGCGAGCGAGATTTCCCCCGAAAACATTAAAAATTATACAAATATTGATGTCGGTGCGAGAGTGCAATAATGTTGATGCATAAAGCCATTTGATGGTCTGCTGCAGCTGCGGCAATGAGTGGTTTAATTGAAGTACATTAGCACACAGCTTGGCAGAGATTTCACTATATGCTACAGATAACATGAATCCAGTTAAGTAAGCAGGTCTTATGGGAATCAGGTGACTAGGAGATTAAGAAAGTGGTCTCGATTAGGGGTATTATTAGAGTGTATTTGTCACAAGAATGAGAGATTTCACGGGGCTATTAAAGCATTTCTTGACTTGTTCAAGTCTCTTTTAGATATCTAGTCTAGTACCTTGTTTTTTTATTTATCTTTTTTATATTCTAATCCATTTTTCAATTAACTTTTTTCACCCCACTTGAGCACTGACCCATTTAAATGCGAAAATTTACTGGCCCCCAATCTATCGAGCTCTGTAAGTGACACAGAGCCGCGGCTCTAATTCATTATTTTCCATTCATTTTCGGGGCCTTTGCTGGGCCGAGTGCCAGGCGCAGACATACGTATTTTAACATATTATTTATGGCAAACATTTTTCGGTCAAAAACACTTGAAACTCACCGCAAACGCACACACAGGACGCAGGACAAACGGCTTCACAAAAAAAGTTGCGTATGCAAATGGAATATCAATTTATTATGGCACACACTCGAAAATTAAAATACAACCGTCCAGACTAGAAACACTTTTAATTTATTAAAAATTCTATTGTCACGGGCCGGGATAACAATGGCTGCCAGGGAGGGAGGGAGCGCCACCGGAAATGCGTTCTGTGTGTTCACACTTTTGCCCCTTTTTGCGGCCGTGGGAATTCCTGGTTGTCACACCATTTTCTTTCTTTTTTTTTTTTGTATGTCGCTGAACTCGCTCGGCAGCGGCTACTTTGGACCCGGACCCAGGAGCCATCCTCGTCCTCTCCACAATCCGTTTTCTGCTGTTGATGCCTTTCACAGGGTTTTGAATGAATGACACATAAAGTTCTTTTTATTTCAGCTGCGTTTTGTTTTTGCGACATTTTTATGAATGCCTCGAAATATTCACCCATTCTTCGGATCCGGCCCCTCTGCCCCCTCCCTGGCCTGGGCTTATTCATGCGGAATGCGACGCATAGTTTTTTGTGGGTCTCCCAGCCCTTTTTGTTTGTTATTGTTTTGCCAACAGTTCGGGCCACACTCACATATGGGGAGACATGGCTGGGAACCCTTTTCAACGCAAATATGTTCCATTAGCAATGGCTCGACAACGATTTCAGTACTTTTTCGCCTCGCCTTTTGTTTTTTTCTTGTTTTTTCTTGTATTTTCTCGTTTTTGTGCCAACTTTTTGCCTTCGTTTTGCCATATTTGCCATTTTTTTCGCAGCTTTGGCATGTGTGTTGTTTGGCTTTCTATGTTTTGGTTTGTTGGCATACTTTTGCCAAATGGAAATTATAGTCTAGTGCGCACAGGGGCTGCCCTTTTAGCCATTAATTTATTTTGCCGGCGGATGGAGGTCACCGTGCCCGGAGTTAGAGAGAGAGAGAGGAAGGGAAAGGAAGCGGAAGTCCAAATCACATCATCGACTGTGTGTATAATCAACTCGCTCTGCTTTTGGCCGCGAAGGCAAACAACCAAAACAAAGACCTGGTCCGGTCAAAACACAAAACAAAGAACAAAAAAAAAGAAACACAATGAAGGTAAACAAAATGACGGCAAATCAAGCGACACGCAAATGCAATTGAATGCACTTCTATGGCCGCTCTCTGGCGAAGTTTTGGTCAGTGCGCCATTGTTTACCTTTTTTTGTGTTTAAATTTAATTGGTTTCCTATTTAAATTGCATTGGTTTTGCGGGAACGGTTGGGGGTTTGGTGGAAAGGGGACGGACGGACCCCACCGGGTCTCAATTGTTTGGCCACGCTTCCATCGCCCCTTCGGACTCGTATAATTTGCCTTTGATTGCCGGCTATAAAATTGGAAAAACCCAAATAAAATTCACATAAATTGGCCTTCATTGTTCTTTGTTGTTAAGGCACATATAGAATTTCATGCCGCATACTTTATGGCACTGTGGCACATTTATTTAGATAACCAATTGTAGTTTTTCCAATTAAAATATTTCGTATTTCGTCGAAATGAAATTGAATTGTTGCCCCGGGCCCGAAAATGGCATCTGTGGCAGAGATTTTCATTTGGCAGCAAATGATATATACATGTGTATTTATTTTTTTATTACTGCATCGTTTTATGACACGCCCGGGGGCAGTGGCCACAGACTTATGCAGCTCAGTGTCCCTTACGCACTGTAAATTTACTTAAGCCCCGGCAAACATTAAAATGGCTCTTAAAACTGAAGTAAATACCCGAAATAGCATTAACTTTCTGTTGGTAATTCCAATTAAAAAGGATGCTGCAATATATAATTGTTTGTGGCTTCTGTTTGACAAAAATAAATATTTAAAGCGAAATACTTTCAAATTCTGGCACTTGAGAGGAGCTCTATAATTCGCTTTTCAAAGTGTTTGCACAAATAAAAAATATATTCCAATGAATTATTTTAATTGGTATCAGGTTACCAGTGATTCATATCTTTTTATTTTTGGCTGAGCAAATATTTTGGAAAGCCTTCTTAATTTAATTGGTAATTGTTAAGCATTTTAAAATATTTTTAAAAATATTCTAGACATAGGAAATACAACAAATTGAAGGTGAATAACATAAGTATTTGGTTTACTGGATTAAAATATTTTTTAAAATATTCCAGTCCTAGAAAATATATAAAATTAAAGGTGAATAAAATAAGTATGAATAACATAAGTATTTGGTTTACTGTATTAAAATATTTTTAAAAATATTCCAGTCCTAGAAAATACAACAAATTGAAGGTGAATAAAATAAGTATTTAGTTTTTGAATTAAAATATTTTAATTGTACTTGTTGAACATTTTAACATATTTTTAAAAATATTCCAGTCCTAGAAAATACCACAAATTAAAGGTGAATAAAATAAGTATTTTGTTTACTGTATTAAAATATTATTAAAAATATTCCAGTCCTAGAAAATATATCAAATTGAAGATGAATAAAATAAGTTTTTAGTTTAATAGATTGAAATATTTTTAAAAATGTTCTAGCCTTAAATATGCAAAAAATTGAAGATGAATAAAATAAATTATCTTCCTGTTGAAACCCAATATAAAGCACTCTCTGTGAGTTAGACATTCCCCCAAATAATCTACCAATTTTCACACATTGTATTCGCAAACTCCCCTCAAATGCCTAAGCCTGAACAAAGGAATAGTTGAAATAAAAATATAAATAAATTTATAACCACTTCCCCTCGGGGGCTGCCGGACTAGACGGTTCGAAAATCGAGTGTGTTTCTGTGTCTGTCTAACTGGATAATGGAGTCGGTGGCAATTGAAGCGCATGCACTGATTCCATAAGCGTTCGCCCTCGAGTCCGGTCCGAGCCCTAACCCTTTGGCTGACTCTAAGCCCGGACTAAGCGTTCGGCGTTTTGAGGGGATAAGGAATAGCAATAGAAGGAAGCGCATAAAATATTAATAACGGGATTTGCCCACTGCTGCTGGCCAAACAAAGCCCAAAATACAGTACACAAACAACAGGAGCCAGTAGATGGCTAAAACTGCTTGGGCTGTAATCCCATTACCGGGGTCAATGCGCCCACAGAACGCACAGCAGGGGTCGCAATTGTAGTTCTAACTAAGAATAGAGAATATATATGTATATATTTTGTGCTTATTTTGGCATTACTTTACAATCTTTTGTAAGAGTTTATTATATCTTAAATATACTTTAGGTCTTAATAGACTGAATGTAATTTATTTACTAAATGCCTTTCAAAGAGTATTTTTCCAATTGTTTTGATATCAAAAGGGTTGTATAACGATTCTATTATTAGTTTATATGTTACAAATATAATATTTTAATACAGCATTAAATGTAAATATGAAAATATGATCAGAAATAAAAAGTATTCTTCTAAAAATTCTTCGAAAATAAATAATTTTTACAAAATACTTTTAAAAAATGTTTGTTCTTCTTCTGAAATTTCCTTTAAATAAAATGTCTTAATGAATAATAGTTTTAAAAGGCTTTAAAAATTATTAAAAGTATGCAAAAGTATCGAATTCATAGTTAATTAGTTTCTCTATCCGATTTAAAATTTTGTATCAATATTTCTGACACCCATTAAAAGTTTTTAAAAACTCTTAGCATTACAATTTTAATAAATTTAAGGCTTTTCCAGCTTAATCATAGCATATCAAATTGTTTATTGTTTTATGGTTTTTTTTTCATAAAATATATATGTAAGTGTATACACCCTAATCCTATTATGTTGACCCCAGCTGTACCTTCAGCACGGGTTAAATTGAGTTGGTCGGTTGAACTTCAAGGGGCGAGCCCAACTTGAGATTTCGGATTGGGGCCTGGCCCCTTTGGAGCTGCACAAAAAAAAAATTAACCTGGCAGGAAAAAAATCAAAATCATGAATCCGAATCTCGAACCAATAGCCGGACGGATTGCCCGCGTCAAATGCCGGACTCAATATTCGCCGGAAAAACGGGAAAACACGGACGGCGCGAGCGGCAACAACAAGAGTTGTACGTGTAATTGAATTCTGTGGTGCGTCGTCGCTGGCGTCAATTTATTTGACCACGTATTGTGTGTGTTTGGCGCGCCGGAAGGGGGCAAGCCGGGGGGGAGTATGGGCTAACCCAGGGGGGAAATGGGGAGAGGCGGCGGCTCTGGTGGGTGGGTCGGCCACTACGTGCGTATTACACGCCGAAAGGGTTATGGGCGCCGTAATTGTATTGGCCGGACTAAACATGGCGCTCAGTTGTCTGTCGGCCCCCGGACTCCCCCCTGGGCTTCCCCTGGGCTTCCCCTGGACCACACCCCACCCCCGGAGGCCACCCCATGCGGTCTGTGCTCCACGCACGTTTCTAATTTTGTGCGTGGCTTGTTAAATTCTTCTTTTTTTTGCCGCTGCTGTTCATTGCCGGGAAATACAAGCGGCCTTCATTTGGCCAAAACGCAAAGCTCTTGGAATTTTTCCTCATTTCGCTGCTGACAGAACAGAAAGAGCAGGAAAAAAGTTCATTTAGCTATGAGCTGTTTATTATCCGCCGGCTGAGTTTTCCCTCATTCTATTTTTTTTTTTTTTTTTTGGCGAGGCTGTCAACTCGACTCTGTATTATATTATCCTTCAGAAGCCGATATCTTCAGGATTCCAGGCAGCGAGGGAAAATGAAACCAGAAGGAAAAGTGTGCTTAGATTTTCAAGGCTGCAATGTATTTTCTTTTTTACGAGATTTCTCTATACTTTCCTTAATTTCTAAATAAATTCACTCTTATTTTCATGAAATATATATTATCTGTATAATACCCTAATTAATTCATAATAATACAACAGGGAATATACATATTTTTCTTGGGAAAAATTAGCAAAGCTCACATAAGACCCAAGGCTTTCATAAATAATGAATATTAGTAAATATATATTAAATTTCGTAATTATTTCCCCGAGTCTCATCGCACAATTTCCTGCCTCACAGTCCGTGTTTGCCATCGTGTAGCTCAAGCACGCTCCCAAAAATACACAATTTGCTGTATGTAAACAGAGATTTTAATCCGAAACCCCTCTCATCTGGCATCCCGGCATCCAAAAGATACTTTTTCAGAGGAGAAGGATGCAAACAAAGCTGGGAGCTGGAAGGAAATCTCATGCATCAACGCTTAACAATGCGGCAGAGGGGTGGGTGGGAGAGCGACGGTCTGAGATTGAACCCCGCAAACACTAAAACTGAAATCAAATACCTTTGCCCTTAAGCACAATTGACATTTTGCACATGACATGGCAAAGCGAGAAAGGAAAGCCGAAACAGAGCAGAGCAGCGGGAAAGTCGGAAAAGCGCTCAATGGTTTGGCAGGTGAAACTCGATGCTGCAGCGCGCGCCCTCGCCCACTGACCTCCACTCCAGGGTGGGCGTGGCCCGACATTATACGCTTGTTATAATCTCTGGCAACATTTTTATTGCAATTGTCAACCGGGGCCATAAAGCAGCAGCCCCAGAATCCTGACACCTCTGCCAGCCGCCTTTCCCGCTGCAAACCAATGCGAAGCGACACAAATTGAAAATATGACAAGAAAATTCGCTTCAGCAGCAAGTAGGTCGGAAAAGCGGTGTGTGAGCAGAGAGCAGGAGCGGGAAAGCGAGTGGGAGCTGCAACTGTGGCAGTTTGCTAACTTGCCAAGAACTGGCGTCGAAAGCATATTGATTTCGGTGGGAGCACGGGAAGTGTTTTGCCAACGTTGCCAAAAAGGAAACACGAAAAATTGAGGAAAAACTCCTGTCGTGTGTGTGTGGCTGTGAGTGTGGCGGGGGACTGGTATGAAAAGCACATGCATCAAGGTGAAGTCAGCAGTTTCCTTTCGAGGACGACCGGGCCAGCGCGCTGATGCTGCACATGCAGCTCAGCGAAGCAAATAAAAATAATATTTTATCCATGGAGCAAGAATCGAGAAGGCAGCCAGGAGAAACAATGAGCGGGGCCCAGCACCAGCAGCGATTTTCCCTCGCCGAAAATGCGTTTTCCCAATGCCCATTGATATGCGCGAACAATGAGCCAGGAAACAGGGCGCCACTAAAGAAGCCCAGCCCCAGATAGATGTACACAGTAGTTACTGGGCCCTGCTACTGACCCAGATGCCCGTCGTCCATGCGAGAGTTTATTAGCTCAGCCAAGTTTACGAGCCGCTGCGCAAATCAGTGGCAGCGAGCAGCGGATAAAAAAATTATGGCACTTTGGGGCTTTCCTAATAGTGTGTGAAACCAGAAAATTCTGTGGACTCCACTTCGCAGATTGCTGAGGAAGGGGTATAAATATGAAGGAAGATTTATACAGTGATCACAGGACTCTTGGATAGTCGTAAAGCGTGGCTTACTGATAACTCACAGATACTCTTAGCGTTTAGGCTAAGTTTAGCAGCCTTTAAAGTGGTTTTATTTAGGGATATCGCTTACTTCTTCATTGCTGGGATATACGCAATATTAAGAGTCTAAGAAACATCTTTAAAATAATGTTTAAGTAAAAAAAAATTGTTTATAAATATGAAGGAAGATTTTAGCAGTGATCACAGGACTCTTGGATAGTCGTAAAGCGTGGCTTACTGATAACTTACAGATAATCTTAGAGTTTAAGTCAAGTTCAGTCGACTTATAAGGGGTTTTATTTAGGAATAAAACTTACTCCTTCATTGCTAGGATATAAATAATATTAAGAGTCTGAGAAGCATATTTAAAATAACGTTTAAGTTAAAAAAAATTGGTTACTTTGACAATTGTAAGGCGTGGCTTACATGTTTAAGATAATGTTTAATTTAGAAACATTTTGTATAAATATGAAGCAATATTTATTTAGCAATCACAGAACTCTTGGACTCTTTACAGATAGCTTACAGATAATATTAGTGTTTACGCTAAGATCAGCAGTTTTTTAATGGGTTTTATTTAGGGATATTATTTTATCTTTCATTTATGGGATGTAAATAATAATAATAGTCTAAGAAACATGAATAAAATTTAGAAAAATTTTTATAAATATGTAGGAAAATTTAGCAATCACAGGGCTCTTGGACAGTCTTAAAGACAGTCTTAACCTACAGATAATCGCCGTGTTTAGGCCAAGTTGATAGGCCTCAAAAGGGTTGATATTAAGGCATATATCTTACCCATCCATCTCTGACATATAAATACTATTAAGAATTTCAAAAACACATTAAAAAAATCTTCATGAACAAAAAGGGAATAACTAAAGGCAAACGCATTTCTAAACCGCCAAAAGAGGCTCGGCTCAGCTCAGCTCCCTTTTGCATATTTATAATCCCCGGGAACAGTAAGTGCGGACCCAACTTTGCTGGCCATAAAATGAAAGTTTAGTTTTCCTCGAAGAACCCAACTCCCCCCGCCGAGTCCAACTCAAAAGCCCATCCACATAATGAAGCACAACTCGAGGTGCAGTCGTCGTCGTGGTCTTCGGGCCAGGCCCAAGTGGTCCTGTCGTAATGCCGTAATAATATTAACGCACAAAACAAAACTTTTATTGAGGCCGTTCCTGGGCACTGTTTCGCTTTTCATGACCGTAAAAAATGCCATAAAAATGTTTAAAGTCGGCCAAATAGGCGCTAAGCAGCGGCCAAGTGCACTTGTTGAGCGAGCGCATTTCCAGTAGCTGGGCACCTCATTTTCCCACAATTTTCCCGGCTTTATTTTTGTATATACATACATATATATTTCCTCATATATTGGTGGCCAAGTTTTGAAATAAACTTTTAGCCGCTGTTGATTTTTCGCCACATTAAAGCCCAGCGAGCTGTTGTCTTGAAAGTTTTCTGAGCTCCGGAGCTGTTTCCTCAGCTGCGGCTTAAGTGGGTTAAGAGTTTGCCTCCATTGTCCCTAAGATGGGGGATATATATGCATTTATATTCCGGGGTTTATTTCCCCGAAGCGCTAAGATCATTGCAGGACCCATTTAATCGGGCTCCTTTGCCTGGAACTTTATGGCTTTCCGGCATCTCATCACACTTAAGTAGCGAGCCCCGCCTCCCAATGTGTGCAATAAAAACTAAACAAATCGCTGCCAATGGCACTTATTATCACCTCCGTAGATTTATCACCTGCTGACCGCAACAGACCAAAAATTAATATACAAATAACGGACATACCACTCACCTGGCCGGGCAGGTAAGCGACAGCCGCCTTTATAAATGGCAACTGAAATGTAACACGAGTGTTGGCCGGTGTCTATGTGTGGGTATTTCTGGACTCGGCACTCCGCACTCCCCAGTGGGCGTGGCACACACAATGGCTGGACGCCCTTTGATAAATTTACTACACAAATTGAGTCGCTAAATTAGAACATTTATTTTTGCTGCCCAAAAAAAAAAAATGAGGAAGAAAGAAAGAAAAGGAATACCCAACGTCTGGCAGCAGAAAAAGGAAAAAAATCCCCCAAGTGCGTTTGCCACTTGATGTGGCATCTAACGAAACCCGAATCTGCCACGCCCCCAACCTCCTCGTCCCTGCCGGCGTCCCTCGTCCTTCGCCCATCTCCATCGCCTCCCTTCATTATTTTGGACCAGCGCATCGACATCGACTGGCTGCACTTCATACTTAAGCTCGTCCAAATCTCGAGAGTGTAATTTATTGTTATCATTTGTTTGGCTAAAAGCAACAACAAAAAAAAGGAGCACCAGTCCTGCGAAGGACGAAGGACGAACAGAATACCCAAGAAATTACAAAAGGACGGAAATTTATGAAGACAAAAACGGAATGCTCTTTTTTTTACTGGTCTAAAGTGTGGGAAAACATATGGGAAATGTGTGAAAATTAGGATGAAAGGTAAATGTTTTTTTATTTTATTAAATTTTTAAAGAGCTAACGATTAATTTTATTTAAGAGCAGCAGAGGCCTTCAGCATTCATACCTTCAGGTATATATTTTGTTTCTTTATATTTGGAAAAATATATGGAAATATGTAAGAAAAGGGCTTAAAAGCTTTATTTAATTTTTAAAGTTATTTAAATGTTGTTAATATTTACGAGATTATTCAGGGTTATTTTAAATTACAAAAGCATAATATTGATTTAATTTTGGATGAAAGACACTTTTCCTAGTATAAATTGTATTTAACATCTTAATGGAAAAGGCCACAAATAATAAAATATTAATGTTCTATAAGCAATGGGATTTATAGATCTAAGTGAATTTAATTATACTTTTATTAAATTTTTAACAAATGCTTTAATAGAGCTATATAAATTTTATTAATTTTTCTTATGTATTTATTTATTTATTTATTTATTCATGAAGCGGCAAGTTTAAAACATATATTTATTCCACTAGTTACGGAATGATATATTTCTAAACATTTTCTTCTTTTATTCTTATATTAAACTAAACATGATTAAGTTTTCTGTTTTCTTACTAATTACATTATGGAGTCAAATATAATAATTTGAATTTTAAATTGTGGCGCGATTCTTATTCTTTAATTTAATTTCTCAATTAATTATATTTCTATAGTAACATAATATTTATTATATTATTTAATATTTCATACTTAATATAAATGTAAATCCTGGTTAATGTAGCTATCAAATGCCTTAAAAAATCCCCAAAACCCAGCTGTTGAATCGCTTAAATAGTCGACAGGCTGTTCCTTGCAGGGTATTCCCAGCATTTGAGCTGGGAGAAAAAAAATTAAGGACCCACGAATACAGAGGAGGACTGAGAAGGGAAGGCAAAGGAATAGAGGGCGTAGAGCTCCACACACACACACACGCACTCTTTCAACAAACGCGTGCGCACACACATGCACAGCATTTAGATAACTAAAGTAATTTATTTTATATGGAGGTCATGTGCTCACGGACATGTGAACGTAAATAGCAAAAGGAAGAGACACTCACACACAGAACGGGGAGTGTGTGTGTGCTGGAAAATTACGCACCGAAACTGAGACATTTCCGCTCGGCACAAATTTTGTGCTGAAGCCAGCGGAAAACAGGGCGGCGGAGACCTGAGGCCGGAGGAGCTGGGAAACCAGGACATGGACATCAGTTGGCCCCAATTTTATTGGCCACTTTTCGGGGGAATTAGCATGCGAATTAACCAGAAAACCAGAAGCCCCGAAACCAGGCCGGAGCAAAACAAAAATCGAAGTCAAAGTTGAAAATTCAATTTCCCCCGCACTTTCAGTTCCGCAACAAACTTAATTAAGTGTAGTTCTCGGAGTGGGATTCTCTCCTTCGCAGAGAGAGGACTATTGAATATTTTGGGCGCCAAATAGTTGGGCATACTTTCTGGCGTCGAGCAATGATTTAATTGGAAAATTGTTTAGCTAACTGCCGGGAGAGGAGGCCGAGGTCCTGCTGGAGAACTTATCAAAAATGCATTGCCCAAAGTTGTGTGCTGCATAGTTCCGGGCCTCCGGATTGCTAATTGAGCCGAAGCGGAGCATTAAAAATGCATGACGCCTATTTTCGGACGGTCCGAAACTTAATTAAAACGAAATTTCACTTTAATAGGTCGCTGGGGGATGCCACCCCCCACACACACACACACTCGCACACTCGCACACCCGCACACAGCTACTGCCCCAATTGGCCCATTAAGCTCGCATAACAATGATGCCAATAAGCAACTACTGGGCCATTTTACATGTGGCCCCAACAAATTATTACAAACCTAATGACCCAATATATAAATTTCATGCGAGAGTCCCACCCCCCGGACAATGGGAGCAGCGGGTGTGCCCTCCCACCTCCCTTGGTGATAAGATGGGGGCGGGTCCCTGGGCTCCCAACATGCAAAATATACGTATGTATATTGTGTCGCTCTGTGCTGCGTGTGTGCCATTATCCGGGTCCAGAGAAATGTTATAAAATAACCAGAAAACAGAAAGAAATTGCCTCTAATTTATGAGTGGAAAATGTGAGAGGAGAGCGGAAAAGAAAAGTAAAGAAAAGAAAAGAAAAGAAAAGCCTCGCACATACGCATGGAACACAGTCTCCTGCTTTCAGTGGCTGCTAATATTTTACAAGAGCAATTTTTCGGCATATTTTTTATATATATTTTTTTATGCCTCTTGCTGCCTTTATTTCTCTGTTAAACTAATAGGCATTGGCCGGCAATTTAATGGCTTTGCAGTGATACGAGGCGTTGTTTAAGCCAGAAAAGGGTAAAAGTGGCAGCAGCCCAGGGTCCCGTGTGTGTGTATGCACTCAAGTGGTTGCATTCTTAAATTGGATTAAGTGGGTTTCCACCAGAGAGACCACTTCCTCCCCATCGTTAGCTCAGCGGCAGCTTTCGGCAAGATATTCGTAGTCTCATTCTATTTTACGATATTTTTTGTGTGCTTGCCTGGCTTTCCGCTCGAGAGGACTCGAATTTAATTAAGAGCAAATATTAAAGCACTGTTTTTATTTAGTTTCAGCTGCTGATGAGAGTGCACAAAAAGTGAGGGGAAGCTTGGGAAAGTGTGTGATTTCTTAAAATAAATCAACGAGGAGTTACACAAGCTGGGAATTCCTTGGGGTTTCCATTAAACTAAGATATTAAAAGGCTCTGGATGGTAAGAAAACCCTTAAGATTTGTGCATTTTATATATATACTCCTGATGTATATGAATTTTTCACTGTTTTCCTTTACTTTTTAAAATATAGAAAAATGTTCTGTGAATTATTTCAGTTTCAGTAATTTTAAATCTCTTTCGGTCTGAATTTTATTTAACAAATTTCCTACCATATTCTTCAGAACTTTAGCCCCATAATAGAGCACTTACTTACCCTTGCTGGCCATAAATAAAGACCAAATAGTAATCCCTCTTATGGAAAAACTACAAAAAACAATGTGGCAAATGCAAAATACTCTTAAGGATTTTATTTACAATTTTCAGCTACCCAATGAAAGCACAAAAAAATATTTTCAAAACCCTAAACAGAGAGAGAGAACTCAAATTTAAAGAAACACTTAGTTTGAAGATGAACAACTGCAAAAGAAAATCCCACTCGGAAATATTCACCAGAAGAAAGAAATTAAAAACGAATTACACTCACAAGCTGAGAGTAAACTCTCTCTCTTAAATAAATATATACTGCTCTGCATAATAATTTACTAAACAATCCAAAAAGGCTGTCAAATTGAGGGAAAAAGTCACACCAATAAGCTGACAAAACAGTCAATCAGCGGCATTAACATGAAACATTGATGGAACCTCCTGCTCCCACCTCCACCTGAACCCCGCTCTCAGACTCAGGCTCAAACAAGGCTCTTTCGCCTGAAAAACATGGCATCACAACAGAGACAGAGATGAAAAGACGAGCTACGACTCCTGAAGGACCTCTCTTCATTCAATCAATAGGAGTTGGGCCTGGGGTTGGGCTTCGAATAAAAGTACACAGCAATAAACATTTCATTGAAGACGCAACAAAAAACGCATGGCGGGGCATAAAACAGACTCAAAGGAGCTCAGGGGAAAACGTCTGTGGGAGATCGGGGCAAATGGCCGGGAAACTTGCAACGTTTATCGGGGTAACACGAGACACTGGGACCGCCAACGCAGTAAAAATGAACCAGAAGTCATAAAAATTGAAAGCTCGCCGGGAGTATTTTCCAGCCCACAACTTGGGGAGGGGGAGGCGTGGCTCGGAAAAAGGGAAAGGCAACGGGCGAAATATGTATAATAAAGAAAATTGAATATGCCCAAAGGCGGTCAGGGAGCGAAACCCAAGCAAAACAAAACAAAACGCTGCCACATGGTCCAGACACTCACTTTTGTCCCACGGAAAAGCAACTGAAAGCCAAAAGGAAAATGCTGCCAGCGACCCGAAAAACAAACTATAAGCAAGACCAGCCTCAGGCCGCAGCTAGAAATACTCTTTGTTTATTTATCATTAAAACTGTAAATTATTTATCAGAAACTCTATTTTAAGGGGAACTTTCTTCTCTTTATACCTTGTTTTTAGAGTAATATTTTTATTAATGACTAAATAGCACTCCTAGATTAATTCTATGCTTATTATGCATTAAATCGATTATGTTTTTATTATTCCTAAGGACAAACTACCCCTACTTAACCACAATACCCTTGTTTAGGGCAAATACCATGAGCTTGCGAATAGCGAAAACCAATTTCGACGTTGGTCTTTAAATGATCCTGCTCCTGGCCCTGCTCCTGCTGCCTCCACCTTTACCCTGTCCACCTGCCCTTGAGCTTGTGCTTTGGTTAAAATGTAAATTTTATCTCAACGTTAAATGGCTGGCTATGGATACAGTGCTAGTATCTCCTAGATACAGCCACAGCTTTCGTCGATTGCGATTTTTATGCGACACAAAAATCTGTGGAAAACGTCGCGGCTCTGGCTCAATCTGATTTTTATGGCAGACGCAGGCGGAGGACGAAACAGGACGAAAAAAGAGGACACCAAGAAAAAGGGCCAAACTAACGCTAAGCCAAAGGAATTTACTTAGTTGGCGACATGCGAGCGAAATTGGTTGAGATACTGATTGCCAAGGCCATGGAATTGGGCTGCCAAATGACTTTGTAACTTGTTGTAGTATCGAGATTCTTTCGAAAAAAAGGACACTTGCAATTGGTATATAAGAAAGGAGTGATATAAGGATATGAGTATAAAATAGATGGAAACTATAAGGAGAATAGTATGACATGTTTCTTCTTAGTTCTTTATTTATTTAAATGCTTCGAAGCTTTAAAAATTATAAAGCAATGTCGGGCTAAGTCTCATAATGATAATCATTAAATACCCCTCAAATTCTTAACTTTAAGTCCAGCCATAAAATAATAAAGTGTTTAATTATCTTTATATTTAAACCTTTAGTTTGCAAGCATTATTATAAGATTACTTATAATTTCCAGATGTTTACAGCTACTTTTTGGTGTTCGTGCATGTCTTAACTTCTAGACTCTGAAGGGTCATAAGGCCCAAGGGTGTTATGGCACAATTAGTAATTTACTTGTTAATCATCAGGTAATATAATTCTTTAAAATCTTTACTTTTAACTTACACCTAAATTAAAATTCAATTAAATTAGTCTCTCTCTTTATTTTTTACAGATACTTTCAGTGTTTTGTTTAGGTACGTCTCATAGCGATTGGTCTTCTCAGTGCAATAGATAATATGACCCCATAGTTTATATATTTTTTAATATATATATTTAAAATTATTAAAATTTTACTTCTTATTCGATATCAAAACTTTGTCAGGCATGACTTAATTTTTGCTTTTATATATATTTTATATATATTCGATTTTAGTTAACACTTAAGATATAATTTCAATGACTAAGTCTCTCCTTAATATTTGCAGATACTTAAAGCTTTTTGTTTAAATGTCATAAAGACAATAGGTAATATGACACCAAAATATGTGGGTTATTTATAAAATTTAAAACTATTAAATTTGGCTTGTTATTCGAGATCAAAACTATGTTAACCATGACTTATTATTGCTTTTATGTTGCTGATATATGGGTAGCTTTTTGGGTTGGATGCCTGTCACAATTCCCAAGGGTGTTATTACACATAAATTTGTGTCTCACTAAAATCATTCTGTATATAAATTTGATTCTTTCATATTATGCTTCATTAACAAGTTTAAAATTCACTAAAAAAATTCCCAGACATCGTCAAATTAATCGATTAGTGAGCCGTTGCAGTAACACTCGACGTGTTTCTAGATCAGCATGTGCAGCAAGTGTTGGTGCTGGTGCGCCCCTATCCTCGGGGAATTCGCTGAAAGATGCTCACCGTTTGCCAGGGACTTTGCAAAATTTATTTATAAACTGATTTGCATTTTCCGAAACAAGCCATCGCTCCGCACGGGGAGGGAGCAGGGCAGGGCTGGGCGTAAGCTGTTTGCATATGCAAAACTAAGACAGTGCAAAAATGCGCAAACAAGTTGGAAGATATAGCCATTCTATATAAATAGCCGGGGGAAACTGTCGCACGTTTCCCCTCCTCGTCGCAGATTTCATTTCGATTTGGTGTCAAGACACAGAGTGCAGATCTATCTCTGGTACACAAGTATTTTCCCAGCTTTTCCCCGAGCAGCTGCTGGCTCTGTGAAATGCGCCACGTGGCCGTGCGGGGGAGAATAAAGTCATAAAATTGAATTGGTAATTTTTTGTGTTAAAAGCAGAAATTAAAATAAATTGAATTGCCGCTAAGACGGGGACCGAGAAGGAGCGCTAAAATGGGAAGGGAAATGCAAATGAGTCACATCGATGGGGCAAGGAGGAGGGTCGGGAGGCAAGGATATAGGTTCGCTTGATTTTTCTGGCTTGAAATGAAAACAAAATAAAATAAAATAAAATAAGGCAAGAAGAGAAAGGAAAGGAAAAGAGGCTGGCAAAAAGAAGGCAGAAAAGCGCTCAACAACAAGACCGAAATAAATGCATTGTTGTTGTTACGCTTTTTATGGTTCGCCATTCCCCAAGCGTCCTTGTCCTTCGTCCTGCTCATTGTTCATTCCGTTGTTGTTGCCGCCGCTGCCGTCGCTGTTATTGTAATAGGATTACTGCATAAATTAAAGTATTTGCCGTGGCATCATCAAATAAGATTTGCAACGCCCCCCACCGCTGGCAAGGCCCTTCACCCAGCACCCAACCACCCACGCCGCCCACCTAACGAGCTACAATGCGCGAACATCAAAAATCGCAAGGATAAGTGCGGCGAAAACGTGGAAAAAAAGCAGCAGCAGGACAAAACGGCAAAGTAAATAAATAAATGTAGGGGCAGAGAGAGATGGCAGGCTGAAAAAAGAAAGAGACGGCGGTACAAGTGGCTGTGGGGACACGTAAAAGTAAAGTTTATTGCATAATTTTCGACGGCTTAGTTAAAGTGTAATGTAAACACGGGCGATGGGCGATGGCCAAAGAATGGAGGCTAAAAACAGGAGCAGGAAGCATGATGTAAGAGCGGCGGAAAGGCCACCCAGAGATGAGACAATAAAAGTGCAGATTATAAGAAAATATGTCACTGAATCTTTTATCCCGGTACCGCTCTTCTCAAGGCTTAAAGGGATTTTGGTTTTATTGTAAGATCTAGACAGATCCAGTCATTGGAGAAGGAACTACAGTATTAATTGAAAAATATGATGTATATATTTATAGCTTTACCCTCAAGAAGATTTAAGAGATATGTAAAGGTTAGTTAGGATTTTTTAGAGATATGTAAAGCTAAGTTAAGATATCATTTGTATCTATATAGAACCCCAAATCCAGGGAGATTTCTTAACAAAAAAATCATTGAGCAAAACTTTTAAGATATTTATTTATTTAGTTTCCAATAATTGAAGAAGGAACATGGTAATAATTGAAAACTAGGATATTTAATAAATGTTTGGTCCTAAAGATGGCTAAAAAATATTTAAAACTTAGTTAAGGAATCATTTATGTCAAGAGAGTTCAGATCTAGTCATTGAAAACTAATATAATTACTTATTGCTTTACCCCCTGGATTGTTTTCAAAAATAAACAACTTAGTAAAGATATTATTTATAGCAATAAAATTCCAAAACCAAGAAGATTTTTTAACAAATAAATCATTATAGTTATATATTTATTTTTTGCAACCAAAGATTGTTTCGAGCAACATAAAACTTGGTTCAACTATCATCATTAATACATTTCCAAATATTTTTCCTTACAAGAAGATAGCCTTTACCTTACCATTTAGTTAGTTTAAATTTCCAAAAAAAAAACCACCCCAACCTGAACTTTACTCAAAATATTTGCTTGAGCAATCTGCGCCCTTCATATTTCACTTAGTAACCGCTAAAACATAAACCGCAGAATATGAAATATTTATCAAAAAACCGCTGGCCACCTCCTGAACCCTCGCCGGAAAACTTCCGCTGGCGAGGGTCTGGGATCTGGGGTCTGGGGGAAAGGAAAACGGCAGCGACAGCGAAATCACTTCGAACATTTTCAAAACTAAACTAAACACACAAAAACCGCAAATTTCATTTTGATAAAATTTTAATTTGGCCAAAAGCCCGAGCCCAAAGCCAAGGGCGCTCGTTAGCTGGAGCTCGAGGCTGCGACCTCGCCGCGCCTCAATAATTCAAAGATGTTAAGCCGCAAATTGGCATTGGCAGTGGCAGTGGCAGTGGCAGTGGCAGTGGCAGTGGCATTGGGGCCACTTGGGTGGGGCTGTGGCCCGCAGCTGGGTCCCCCGCGGCAGACAGGATATACATCCGGCGGGGGAAAGCCCAAAGAGCACCGACTGAAGGTCTGACACGCACGCATTAAACTCTATTGGGTGCTAATGTTTTCCCCCTCCCACCCACTCTCGCCCGTCCCAAAATTTTCATAAATTCAGCAATGAGCTTGTCGTCGACACACACACACGGGCGTGCAGCCTGTGTTCCCCTGTGTGTGTAATAAAAATACGCTAAAATGTTTGCATCACACACATAAAAACGCTGCTTATTGCCTACTTCGAGGCGCAGAGAGCCAAGATACGCGATGTTGTGTGGGTGTGTGTGTGTGATATTTGTTGGCTATGTGTGTGGTTGTGCGGGTTACAGAGGGGGCTAGGAGGTGGGAGATGCTGGAGGAATTGCTGTTCATTTGACTCGACTTCCGTCAGGCGGTAATGTTGTGCCTGCTACTGGCATATTAAAGGGCAACCTTTAAAAGTTATATTGCTGCCGCAGATGACGTTCCGGGTTTGGAATTCGATTGGAAAGTATTCAAAGCAGTTTGAAAACCATAAAGTATTCTGTATCTTTTGGAATGAGAAAATGATCAAGAAATTGCCAAGAAAATGATGTGCCTTATTTGAATGCATTTTCAGAAATATGAAGTAGAAATAGTTTTTTTAAAAATTTGAATTATTTTTTAAATTATTTTACTACGATAGATGATGTTCCCAGTTTGGAATTCGATTGGAAAATATTCTAAGAAAGTAGAAAAGTCAAGTAACATATAGGAATGATATATATTCTGTATCTCTTGAAATGAGTAATTTAGCTAGAATATGTCAAGAAATTGATCTTTATATATATATTTTTGTAAATATAAACGAGAAATTGATTTTAAATATATTTAAATCTTTGAAAACTTTATCACCTTTAGATAATGTTCCTGTTTTGAAACTTGTATAGAAAATATTATAAGGAAGTCAAAAATCAACTAAAACATATAAAAAATATTAATTCTGTATCTGTCGGAATAATAAAATACTCAAGAAATTGCAAAAAAAATTATTGGACAAATTGTGAATGTAAACTTTGAATTATTTTAAAATATATTTAAGTCCCTATAAATTATATTACTGCGGTAGATGATGTTTTCGGGTCGATTAAGAATATTATAGACTAGTCAAAAATTATATGGAATATAGAAGAAATATACATATTGTTTTTTGAATGGTTTGCTGGTGTAAATTGATATTGAGAATTATTGTGAAAATAAAATAAAGTTAACGTTTATTATTTAAATGCATCATGGACTATAAAGTATTTTAAAATATATTTTAAAAGTGCTCAGAAGGATATACAAATTATATAATATACTTCTGATTATGTCAAAGCAAAACATTTAAAACATTTTAGGTATAAACCATGAGATATTTACAGAAAATATCAAATCCAGAAATGCAAACTTCTACAAATAGAATTAAATGGCATTCTTCTTTTATTATTATTGTCATGGCTATTACTATCATTATTTTTATTTAACTTTTTGTTATTATAGTTCTTAATATTATTTTTATTATTAATTTTGTTCTTCATATCATTATTATTATTATTATTTTTAGTATCATTGTTATTACTGCTCTATTGCCTTACAATTGACCTATTTTTGCCGCAGTTTTATCTCTAAACCGTCACATTTCGCCAGTTGATTTTATTGGAAATTCAAGGAATTTTCAGGGACTCTTTCTTCGTGGCAGGGAGAGGGGCAAAAGACCCTCCTTCCTTTTCCCATCCTGGCACATCCCGAATCCATTTGGTGTATATGCTTATGCGCGGGCTTATCGGCGCTTCAAGTAAACAGACAGGCAGCTATAAAAATTTGCATTTGACTAATGCCAAATATTCGGAGGAGACGACGACGACGACGACGAGCGCGCTCTCCGATAAGCTGCAGAAAAACCCCAGAAAAAAACCTTAACCCTCTCTAGCTCCCCTCACACCCCTTAACCCATGAGTCAACCCTTGCAAAGCAGCCCCAACAACAACAACGTCTTGGAGGAGAGATGCCAATGCGTTTACTGATTTTTTGAGTGCGATACGTGCAAAGATTTTCCTTTCTTTGCTTTTTTCCACGCTGGTGATATGGGCGGGCCGGGAGGGGGGAGGCTGGGGGTGGATGCTTTTATGCTATTTCCTATTAAGCTATTTGTTGTTGGCTCTCTTTTATCGCCTTCTCTCTCCCTGTGTCTGTTTATTCCTCGGCATTGTGAGTTTGCCAAATTTCGTGTATGGCAGTTGCATTGCAAAAGATACTAAAAGCTTACCCCACAGATACTCACACACACACACTCATACACACACACACACTTGTCTCGTTTATCGATTTTCTTCACCCCCTGTGGCCGCCTGTCTGCCAAGCTGCACCCTGTGTGGATTTTTGACATGCCAACGCATTTTAAATTTGCATTTTTTGGCACCGAAACTGGCAAAATTTTTAGCTAAAAGCATTAGGGGCATCGAGAGGGGACAGCGAGGGGAGGCCGAAGTATGTTAAAGCTCAGTTGAACAACTGAAATTGGCAAAATATGCCAACAAGAGACTTAGTTTTCGTTAGCAAAATATTGAAAAATATTGCTACGTAAATATTTAGAAATATCTGGCGCCGAAAAATAATTCTGAAAAATGGTTGAAATTTATGGAAGTGTTACAAAGAGTGCGGAAAAAATGCATGAATATGCATGAGCATGCATGTGCAAAGGCAGGGTTAATTTTCGGAGAGAAATGGTTGGGAACGCTCCAAAAAAATATTGTTTAAGGGGGGCAGAATAATTTAGAATTCAGAAACATAAAGCAGGTTGCGATGTTCCCTCTAATTGACCAAGCTCTTCTGGTTTTCAATTTTACATTTTGCAGGATCTTTAATAAAATGAAACACCTGAGGCCACACATCCCAGTTAGCAGGTTTAACCTTTAGCCCCAGCTGCCAGCTTTCCGGGATTCCGGTTCTATAAAATTTATGACGAACCATATACACACACGAATATAAATGCTGTAATAAGTCACTGTCAGGGGTTATGAGTTCGTATGTGTTTGGGACAGCCTTGGAAGGTAACTTTTTGCAGAAATGCTCCTTGATTTATTGGAGCTGACGTATTGGCACACATTTCAGTGAGAGATCCCTGGTCCTTATGCAAATACTAATTAATATTTTTCCCACTTTGAAATCACTCCCCCGGCGGACATTCAAATTGCTTTAGGTTTTCGGGCGATCTCATTAAGTCCCGACACGCCCACAATTAAAAGCATCCAGCCCACCCCATAGAAAAAACAAAAAACAAAGGAGAAAAAAAGTAGAAAGCGAACTTTGGCAAAAATTATTATGAGCTCTTATAATAGATTATGTCAAAACGGAACCAAACTTGCCCTGGAGCCAGGGGAAATTCCCTGAAATTAATTTGAAAATGTGAAAAGCGAGGGTGGCTGGGAAAATAGCTGTGAATTTGTTGTGTGTCACGTCCAGTATTTTTCGACTTTTCCGTTCAGCTATGGAAATTTTGTTTTCTTGGAGGCAATTCCTGGCAAATGGCAGCTAAGCGACGCATAATGAGGACTCAGGCCCCAGACTTAAGCACTTTCTGCGGTTGCTTCAAGGCCCAAGGCCACCGAAAAAAAACCCCGAGAAGCTAAAGTCTTTAAGAAAGTAAAGAAAGTAGAAATAAGTACCCAGCACACACACAGCACAATTGATTTAAGCTGCTTGGCTGGGCCCTCTTCTCCTTTGACTGGGACCTAACCCTATTTTTCATTAATCTAATTAAGGCTGCGTAGAGAGAAGACATTTTCGGGTAGACGAGGCCAATCTAATGAAATTATTGCCGGAGACAAAGGCCCGGGCTAAGGCAGTATCGATTAGCAAAATTGAGGTCAATTAGCCGCTGCTGAGGCATCTTTTGGCAAGTGAAAATGCTCCGAAAATGTTCCGAAAATTCCACGAAAACTCTACGAAAATCCCCAAAGGTGCCGGCTGGCTATTAATTAAATTTTCGCCAAAAGTTTAAAGGCATCGCCCAAGAATCCCAGGAATTTGCGCCGAAAACTGTGTGTGTGTGTGGATGAAAGTAAAGGCGAGGGCAAACATTCCCCTAGGTAATCTCGCAGCTGAAACCCTGACAGCCCAGAAATATTTAATGCTCACTGCCATATTTAATAATAAAAAACCTTTTACACACTGCGCCAAAAAAAATAAAGAATCGGAGTAGAGAAAAAGAATGTGAAAAGGGCAACAACAGACGTCCTTTGGGGATTTTGAAAGCGACTAAGAGGCTGGCGAGAAGTGCGATAAATAAGGACGAAGGATGGGCTGCGAGTGCAGGGCATTCAAATGCTGGGGATGCGAGGCACTGGGCTGCACCGAACTAAATGCTCGGGCGCCTGAAAGTATGCTTTCAATTGTGCGCAATTTAGTGCGACAGGACGACAACAAAAGGACCTGTGTGTGTGAATGCAATTGTGCCCGCGTGTCCGTGTCCCTGTCCCTGTCCCTGTGTGTGTGCCTGACTAGGTGCGAACAAACACGTGCGAAGCGGCGCCTAAAAACAGGCAGCACAAAAAGGCCAGCGACTCCGGCTCATTGTTTGCCGTGCTTTCTGCTTTCCGCTCGGTGATCCCTGCTCCTTGCTCCCTACGCCCCGCTCCCTACCCTCTCCCTTCCGCCTTCTGCTCTGTGATTACGATTATTATGATTATTGTTTACTAAGGCCGGGGAGTACAGAGTACTGCAAAAAGCATGGCCCGTGTAAAGGCAAATACCACAATAAAAGTTCATAAAATAAAACTGGCCGGCACCGTGGATTTTTGTTTTACTTTTTGCACAGGAAAAACAAGGGGTTAACTTGGGAAATATAAGCTATATAGTTATTATCAGCTGTTTCCAGCAAAAGTGCTTTTTATCAGCTGTTTCCGGCAGTAGTGTGACCTTGCAAGCGGAAAAAATTAAAGGTCACTCAAGGAATTACTTAAGAAAATTATTTTAATTGGATTTTGCATCGATTTTACATTACTTTACAACAAAGTGAATTTAAATTTATATAAAATCAACCCTAATCTGTATTTTATTTGTATTTTTACTTGTTTAAAGACAATATTTTACAGAGAATTATATTTAAAAATACCTGACAACCTCAGAATCACTTTCATTGCTATTCTTCATTGTTTTAAAATTTCTTAACTGTTTAATTCCCTTTAAAATCGTTTTTAAACATTTATAAATAAGATTTTCTTCCTGTGCCGACCGCCTTTTGCTTTGTTCTCTTCTGCCAACAATGCGACATGGCCGCGCTAGTTTTATGTGGCACATAAACATAGCTGCCACTCGCGTTGTTGCACGCTTTTTGGCGCGCAAAAACTTGGCGCCCGCTTGCCATTTTATTGCTTGTCTTACACACACACATACAAGCACCCAGAACCCGACACCCAGCACACACACACACACACTCGCATTACTTTTGTCATTCCATTTCCATTTCGTTTTCGTTTTGTTTTTGCCACATTTCGCTTCTTGTGCCAACAAACTGCCACGCCTGAAATATGCTAGCTGCATACTTTTGGGCGCTGGGCATGAAATTAAACGCGGAATATAATCCCCAAAAAGACCAAGAATAAATATGGAACGTATATCTCAGGGGTCACAAGTGAAACTGGATTTAGGGCCTTAAATTAAGTCTTATTGTGTTTTTTTCTAAAGGATTTTTCACACTAACCTGATAATTTTAAAAAACTTGGTAGAATTTCTTGTTGTAAATATTTCTTTGCTTGAATTTATTACTATTATTTCCAATGATTTATTCGTTAAAATTGTTAATTTTGACTCCGAATTCTCTGAAATTTAGCACTTTTCTGTCTTGTTTATCTTTTGGGGTCTCCTCGTTGTTTTCTATGAATTGTGATTACTCTTTTTTTTCCAACTCCAACTCCAGAGTTGGCAAATTAATGTTGCGCCTAGTCGGCCGGACACGGACGCTGCTCCGGCGGAAGCGGAAACCGGAAATTGCGCGCACAACAAGCGAGCGACCCACCGAAACGCTGGCCGCACTCGCACACTCACTCAGTACACCTCCACTTGAGTGTTTTGGGTCGGCTGTTGTTTATGTTTCGCCGGGATGAAACCGCGGAAAATCCAGCCGATTGATGCGTATTTAAGAACGCTTGAAATGCAATTAATTTTGTATATATTTTTCCCCGTATTTATATCGAACACACTTGGCACGCACTTCACCGGCCCGAGCAATTAATGATGTTTGCCCTGTTGTTGTGTTGTCGCGTATTTATTGTGCATATTTGACATGTCTGCGCACTCGGCACACTCCACACAAAAACTTTTAAATGAGTTCCGCTAATGGGGTGATTTCCGCTTGCCCGGTTCGCGGCTATTCTAGTCTAGTTGTTGTCGCGAAAAAGTTACTGCTACCACCGCCCCTGGAGAATTTTCCGAGGAATTTTACGCACGCCGCAACGCTCCGCAGCGATTTCCCTCTGACAAAATATCTGTATTTCTGCCTATGCCACGACGCACATCCGATGCTGACGACCAACGCTCGCAAACTAACGGATGTCCCCAGCGAGGATATCCGCGAGATACATTTCAGCATCGTGTGTTATACCCCGAGTGTTATACGATTTCCAGCCGGAGAGAGCGAGGGAGAGTCCAGAGAGTTGCGCCTGACAGTCCCCTCTCTTTCTGAGAACTGTCCACGCTCTCTCTCATAGCTCTCTCTGCCGGCTTGCTTTTGTTTGGCGGCATTTGTGGGATTCGGATAGTATCTCATCATCGCCTTTGCCGGCTCCCGAGATCCTCCAGAGGAAACTTAACTGCATTTGCTTATAAATTATGTCTTGGCCTGGGGTGTTAATGTGCACTGAATCGCTCTGAGCTGACGCACTGCCAGAGTGACACTTGGACGGAGTGACAGAGGCCGACGGGACTGACAGACTGACAGACTGAAGGCCAATGCGACCGGTGTTTTTGTGCCCTACGACAAGGACACACCTGTTGGGCCAAGCCGATGAGCAGGTGAAAGGGTTCTGCGCACGGCGAAGGACACTAGCTGCACTACGAAATAGTTGGGGCTCATTTTGTGGTCATTTAAGTGGGGAAAATAAAGAGTACTCGGTGGGACAATTAAGTTTTAAGTTGCAAGTTATTAAAAAAGAAATATCAAAAAAGCAAAAGCTGAAAAATAAAATATATAAACATATAATAGAAATAACAAACTTAGTACCATATAAATGAATATTTAATTGAGTAAACTTCAAATGTTTTTCAGCTTAATCAAGGGTATAAAATTCTTGTAAAAACAATCCTTGAAAATATATAATTTAAATACAAATTGAATAAAAAGATACATTTCATAATACGTAAGGAAAATACCTCCTTTACCTACTTCTTCATTATTTTTTTACCTCTTTAAAGCATCTTTCAAAGGCATTTAATCAAACCCAACAAAATATGATATTTTCTGTACTTCCCCAGTATTTTCTAGGCCTTACCAAACTATCTTCCACTAGCTCTTTATATATTCTCAAAAATAAATTTCAATCTAGAATATGAACATAACCCCCGCTTCCGGCGACACTTCATTGAGAGAGGCCCCTCAAGGGTCCATTACAAAAGACAGCTACCGAAATCAATTGACCCGCTGCGCTGGCTCCTATTTCCACTTCGCTCTTCCTTTTCCTGCCCGTGAATTTATAGTAGTATATCTTAGGCAGTCCTGTCAATTAGCTGTTTAATTGTTTTTACAGTAAACTCCGCCCGGTTGCCGGCGATGAAAAGAAAGGCGACATAAATCACGTCAGTGCAACGCCCAGAATTTACATAAATAATTGCAGGCGGGCGAGCGTGGGTCGGCTTTCGCCTAGCCAAGGCTTCATCCCACTATGTCCACAGTGCCTGCCGTCTCGCCTAAACATCATTAAAAATAAAACCAATTAACGGTTTCTAGTGCCTGTCGCCTGACAGCGGCCACGGCAACAAAAACTATAATAAAAGGAGCCAGAGCTAGGGCCGGAGCTACCCCAGTGCGTTCCGAAAATAGTTTCAACTTTGCGAAAAATATGTGAAAAATGAGCCAGGCAAGACAATGTGCGCGACAGAGAGAGGCGGAGGGAGTGAGGGGAAATGTCATTGCCATTGCAGTCACACATTGTCATAATGGTGTTGTTGCTGCTATTGTTGCGGTCGCCAGAGGACCGGCAGGAGAGCCGAGGCGTCCGAGGGGTTTCGGGTTCACTTTTCGGGTTCAACTCCAGGGGTTGTTGCTGCTGATGCCGCTGCCCCTGCTCATGCTGCTGCTGCATCTGCTTGACAATTGTTGCCACTTATATACGATTTTTCTCTGTGCTAATCCCAATGCCAGAATCACAAGCGTTGGTATAAAAAAATGCAGCGAAAAGAATGTGTCGACTGTGGAATACCTGGTGCTTGGTTGCTTCAAATCGTAGCATGCTTTTGGGCAGTGTCTGGGATCGGTACTAAGTATCGGTAGAATGCTTTAATAAGGAGTTAAATCTTAATTAGATATCTGGAAATTTATAAATGTTCTTTAGTTTGCATCTTAAGAAAATTTTGTATATTTAAGATAAAACCGCATAGACTTCGAAAGAGTTGTGTAAAGATTCATTTGAAATCGTAGCATACTTTTGGGCGGCATACTTTAAAATCAATATTATCACAATATGTTTTAATTTATTTTAAATTCACCAGTGAATTTACTCGATTGAAATCAAGACATATTTTGATAATATCGTATATATGATCAAATTTAGGTACAAGTTTACTAAAAATCAATAATTTCCGAAGAATTTATTGTTCTCAGATTACCAGCAGAATTTCCAAGGCTTATTTAAATTGCTATAAATATTATACTCACGATGCTTATGGTTATACTTATACGATTATTTTCTAACTATTTACCATGAGGATGTTAAGCCGCCTTGAATAGATTCAGTGGTCAGTTCGTAAAAATCATTGCATACTTTTGGGCTGAATGATATTTTCCTTATGTAAATAATATGCTGTTACAATATTTTGTAAGTTTAATGTTTTTCCAAGCTCAATATAATATTCCAGTTGTACCTTTCCCCTAATGCATCATACCCCTGCACTCGCAAGATACCCCCCATGAAAAGCTCTCACAACCCGTACAAATTTCCGCAGAAAATGCAATTTGGTTTACGTTTCGCTTTGACAATGACTTGCAGTTAAGACGCCAAACCCCGGTGACGGAGCTAAAAACTTCGATTTGAAATTAAATTTGCCACGCGTCCAGTTCACATTTATGTTTACCCAAGACGACTCTCTATGTGTTTATCTAGCAATGAACTCGCTGACCCCCTCGGGGCTGGGATCATCGCCTTTTAAACGTTCTTAAAAGCGCAACTAATAAGGCCTCGAAAGTGGCAAGTCATGTGGAAAGATGGGAACTATTGCAGCACACTCGCCAACGAAGAGGGGTAAAGGCTGCACCCCCGGAAAACTCAGATACTTGAGCCGCATACCTCAGACAGCATTTATCAAAGGTTTAATTGAAAATCATGCCAATGCCGACAGTCAGCTGACAACCCTGGCAGGGCCTAAGAGAGCCGTTGCTCTTTGGTTTTTCCACGCTTCTCCCGCTCTCTGCGCAATGGGTTTTCCAGTGAGCGAATGGTTCTCTTTGGCCTTCCCGTTGACTTGAACGGCATTTCATTCAGAAACCAAAACTCAAGGCGGATTCAACCTCAAAGTACTTGTAGTTGAATAATTCCTATTGTTGTTTTTCGGTTTTTCAGGGCAAAAGTAAATTTTGCAAAATAATTTCACAGAAAAGAAAAGGAGAGGAACGCAGAGAGACAGAGAGCCAGAGATGGGATGGAGAAAGAGAATGCTTCAAGGCAGCGAACACAAATCACGGAAAATATAATTTATTATTTCTTGCCTTATCCTTGAGCCGCAGCCAAGTATCTTCCTCTCTCGCCTTCGCCTTGCCTCAACTCCTCTCTTTTCCGTGATGTGTTTGTCTTTGGCCCGGGTCCGTAGTCCGTAGTCCGTAGAACGTAGAACGTAGTCCGCAGTCCGTAGAAGTAGTAGTCCTCCCCGCCCGGAACCATTCATTGCCATTCCGGGTGCCCCACCTTACTCCCTTCACCTTGTCCTGGCAAAATTCTATGCTTAACGCCATTTTTGTGTGCGAGACACGATGACGACAAATTTTCAACGTGCAACCTGACACTGAGCTGAGATTTTCCAAATTCCTTGTCTTCACTTGTGCACCACCCTTTCCCGATTTTCCTTCTCCACTGGGGGAAAACGTAGTGTGGCGACCCAATTTGTGCCTAATATCGAACGTAAAAGTGTCTTGAATTATTTAATAAAATATTGGTACCTTAAATTCTTAGGAAATATAATTTTGTAAATAATTTGAACTTGATTATATTATATTATTACTATTTATCGATATGTTGAAGCCAAATTATCGAAATGTTGAAGTATAGAAACTTTTTACTATCTAAATTATTTTAAAAGTCTTTTAATTTGTACAATTATTTATTACTTGTTCTATTTTTAAACTCTCAAATAAAAAAGGTGTATCGCATGTTATCGATTATTAATTGCATATATGTCTAACTTTTTGTAATGTGACCAAATGATAGATACATGCTTGCAAAACTGAAGTATGGAACAATTTAAGAACCTTTTTTCTCACTTAAAATTTAATAAAAACGTTTATATATTGAATACTATAGTTTATTATTACTATAGTTTGCTATCGATTACCTATTACTTATCGAAGTAATTTCTTTTAGTGTGACCAAATGATTGCTGCATGCATGCAAAACTACCAGAGACTCCGTCGCCGTCTCCAGTCCTGCCTCTGTCCCTTTCATCACCCTCAGCCCCGTCTCTCTCTCTCTCTCTCATTCTCTGGCTCTGTGTCTCCAACTGCGACTCCGACATTTGAAAGGATTAGACCAGCTCATGTGTCCTGTGTGACGTCGTGTGTGCGAGTGGGAGAGCAGGAGGGCAGGCTACGATAGAACGTTTGCGCCAACGTAAAAAGTATTTGCACAACTCTCAAGTGGGTCAAATGATTAGGCGGCATGATGAAGTGCCTTGCCACTTGAGCCGCCTCCAATGCCTCCTTGTCTCACTGCCTCCCTGCCTCCCTGCCTCCTTGCCTCTTTGCCTTCTTACATCCTTGCACCTCCCTGGGCCGCCATCCAAAAATAAACAGTTTAATGTTTTGAATGAGCAATTGAATTTGATTATGCAGGGGGCACAGGGGGTGGCGGCTGTCTCGGATTCCCCACGAAAGTGAAGACATCCCCCAACCAGCACCCATCGGCAAATAACTTCGAATGCATTACGCAATGGGGTCTTATGGGGTGGGCAAAACGGTAGTCTAGAGATCCGACCATATAGATGAGAAACGTTAAGCGGCTTACGTGAAATAAGACAACACCTTACGTTGGCTTATGCTGCCTGCCGGCTGGGATTGCCCGAAATTTGACTAGTAGGTCCTGGTAGTGTAATTAGGTTCGAGTGTGTTACTGCCGGGGATTACATTCCGTACGCTTCATTATGTAGTTCAAGTCAGGTTTGGCCATATTACACGGGTTCATTAGCGCCAGCCAAATGCCTGCCAAACGGAGCTGCATAAACATTTAATAATCATTTTAGGAGAATCTATAGGAGGGAGTTTATTGTTCGAAGGTCTACTGAAAAAAATTAATATTATATACTGGAAATAGGCAAATATGGCAGCCTTTATAAAATGTATTTTCTAAATTTTGAAATGTATAATATTATCTAGTCTTAGATGTGTTTTTCTTTTACCTTTAAGAAGTATTGCATATATTAAATAGTAGTTTTAGTTTTCTAATTTATTTTTCAAGCAGTTAATTTAAATCCTTCATTGTTGATACATTTTCTAAAAATAATTAACAAATATTTATAAATAAAAAGTGTGGCATTAATTTTCTTATTATTTAAAAAAAATTTTAATATATATACTTTTAATCTCTGTGTGATTTGCTTAATATATGGGCCTTTATTTGGATTCTATGAATATTATTAGAGCTCCAGTAAAATAGAATTTAAACTATCAAAATCTATAACTAATTAATTTTGTAGTATGTTTAATCATTGTACTACAAGTAATAATATTATTAATGACTATGATTTTATCTATAATATATAAGAATCATATAAAAAAATATAGTTAACTTACTACCTACCTTCCACAAAAATATAAAACACACCTAAAATAATACAATTAAAATTAGATAACCAATCTTGGTCTCTAAAGGGCTTAAGTTATTTACATTTAAATTGAGATCATAACAATTCCAATTCCACATAATTGGATAAGGATCACAAACGATAAGGGGCTGAATTTGAAAACTGATAAATACGGCTTATAATTCGGAATAATATTGTAACCTTATCCTGGTTTTTTGAATACTTTTAAGTGGGGTAAGCTACACATAAAAAACCTTCACATATTTTAAAAATACAAAAAACTCTCACTTTCCCATTTGCACGCAATAAAATGGCGTGTCAAATTTTTATTACCTTGTCGCCTTCATATAATCCCAAATTATCGCTGGTGGACCTGTGCTGCTGCTGGGTAATATCCTTTCAAAAAACATTACATCCGCGCACCTTCAACGAAGTCCCACAACTCCCAGCATATTTCCACATTCATTACATGACATGAACAACGGGGACAGAAACAAAACAGGAAATTGTTACTTAAATTCAAAGCCAATCTCTGCGCTGGCAAATGTTCCAAAAATAAGCCAAACAGAAAATAAAAGATAAAAGCCGAAGACAATGGCGGGCAAAATATGGCAGGGCCTTGCACGGCATGGAAATGGAAGTTGGAAGGAGGCTGGGAAAATGGGAAAAACTGGGAAACCGCCCAAGTAGCGACGACATTTAACGTTTTAAATCTGATTATTCCACAACAACTGTCAATAATGCAGAGAGTGAGGGCGAAAAAACCTCAGGGGAAAAGGGACCAAGAGCCAGGACCTCTCTCATCCTCCCCATCACCCACACTAAGCCGGGCCCAAATAAGCCAGGAGACCGGCGATTTTCCCAGCCTCCTTTTCGGGAAACGATGCCTTTTCACCAACCGCAAAACGAGGCGAGAAAATTGTCACCGAAAAGCAAAAAGCGGTCTCCGTCGAATTGTGTAAATCAAAAAAATAATTGCGACTGATAACAACATCAATAACAATAAGCGGCGGTGCTACCCCAGGCCAAGCTGAAATACAAAAAGTAAAAAGGTGAAGCCACCACGAATTGCACACAATAACCATAAAGGATAAGGGGATAACGTGGAAAGGGGTTGAGCCACCTCGGAGGATGGAGAGGGCGTGGCCGGGCCCTGTCAAAATACTAGACGCCGAGGTCGGGGCTTCCGGTGCCCAGAGCTCGGGGTTCTGTATTATTCCGGGTTCGGTATTTTCGCCCCTCCGGCTAATTTATGGCTCACTCTCTTAAAGTTTTGTTCGAATTTCGGGCTCGTAAATCTTTTCAACACATACAGGCCGCACCGCACAGGCACTCCATAATACACTCGACTCCGGCGAGTTCACTTCACCACCGCCGGGCGACTTCTACTTCAACACTTGGCGGCGTTGCCTTTATTTACTTCATATTAATATTAAGTTCATTGTGTCAAGTTGCCAGCGCCGATTCCTTATCGCTTTTTCTTCCCTCTTTTTAATTTTAGTCGCGCGCAAGGACAATGAGCGAGCGATGAGAACGACACTTCTCGGGCTTGTTTGCCGGGCCTTTGGCTCTGGCTCTGGCTTGGCTTGGCTTGGCTTGGAGTCGGCTTATCTCCTGGCTGCCTGGCATTTACATTCAACGCTTGACAGCTTCTTCGGGGGTTTCCCTCCCGCCCGGTGTGAGAAAAGAAGATTTTTCTTTGTGATCCGATATTTTTGAGGCTTTGCCAGCGTGCTCCTTAAAGTGTCTTTAAGTTTGGCGGAAATAATTATCGAGGAAAACGCCAAGGCAAAGAATTTTCACACAGTTCGGTGAATATTCGATAGCGTTATGATGTGGGAAAAATACAAAAAAAAGCTTTTCCAAGTGCAGTTTTCACAGAATGTCCTTGTTCTTATTTTTTGGCAACATTTAAGTTACGTTCTGTCTTCAGGTTGGCTTGCTATATCTTTCCTTTGAGAAACTCTTTGCAGTTGCCACATATTTTTTAAACATTTTTAATTCCTTATAGAATATTCTACAGATTGCATAACCTTTACCAGGTTGCTTCATAAATCACCAGTATTTTTAAAAACTTTTTAAAGTTGTCTAGAAGTATTCAAAGCAATTTATGGTGATAAAAATTCAATGAAAACTTGTTTTTATACGATATAATATTATGTAGCTTGATACTCGACATCTCTTAAGGGTTTTTAAAACCCCAATGATTATAGCACCTCAAATAATTACACTTAATTAAGTAATTTAGTTAAATCACAAATAAACCCTTTAAACCCAAACCATTAATCAACTCTGCCTGTCACAAGGGTCTCTTTAGCTCAAGGAAAAACTCTTCCAAATATCAAAAATCTTTTCAAATATCATTCCCTCATAATTTTCCACGTAACGAAAGTCTCTATTTATTATTAACCAAAGAGTATCAAGTTTCTTCAATAACTCCAAAAAATCTCTAATGATAATTGCCAGCAAGACATGGCCCTTACCCTTGGCACCATTTAGCACCACCGAGAGCACTTCTCAAGTCTGTCATCGAGCACTCGCCCAGTTCATCAGCGGTTGGGAGGAGTTCCCTTCCACCTGGTATCGCGCCAGATGTGCTCAAACACACCCGGAGTCATCAAACAAATAGCTATATATCATAGCCACGCTGATAATGCGCCCTGATTAAAGGCTCGACATGGGCGGCGTCTGCCCCCCGCAGACCAAGGTTTGGAGGGTTGATTCTGATCTGCTGACTTTCGCTTCCCATTGTGTCAGTGTCGGGGATTCAGGATTCAGGACTCAGGACTCAGGACTCAGGACTCAGAATTCAGGACTCGGGATTCCAGAGCTCGGCGTATTTGCATGCCCCGCAAGTCGTGCGCGTCATCATCATAATCATCAGTGTCGCAGTCACCATCAAAGTAATTGCAGCCACACTCCGCGACAATCCCAGTTGCTCCATTGGAGCGTGCTTGGAAATTATTTCACAATTTTTAATAGCTTCAGCTGGCGCCGTGACTTGGCTAATTTAGGACTTGGCTTGGCTTCTTCAAGTAGGTTTTTGGGGGTAGTCCTGGGACAATCACACATTTGGGAGATCTTCCAAGGGGCCAGGGCACTTGTGGTTAACCCCAGAGAGTGTCATTCCGTTTGGGTCTTGTTATGGCTAATGAGTTGTATGGTCTATTACAAGGTTAAGTTAAAGTGCAGGGTCAGTGCTTGGAGATTTATGTACTCCATCTACAAGTATTTCAAACTTTAAGCAAGGATATTCTCTTAAGAGTATGCACTACATTTCCACCTAATAAAATAAAACAAAAAGCAAATTGACATTGGCCACGATACTCGACCATCTCGGCATTGAATTTCCTTGGCTTTGTTCAGCAAAAAATGCCAGTTTTCCCACCCCAACCATCTCGCAGCAATTTGGAAACTTCAGCATCAGTCGGCCGGCGGTTTTTATGGCATTTTGTGGCCCCCCTCTTTTGGCCTTTTCGGCGGTCTGCCAACTGGCTTTCGGGCCATGGCCATTGCACATTGCGCCGAGAGAGAAGATACACTCTCGCCTCCTATCCTCCATTGTTCCTGTATTGTTGTCCTCGGCTGACACGAAATCGAGTTAATTATCGTGTCGCATAATTAGAAAAGTTAAGGCCGAAAACAGTACCCAAGTTGGCCATTGGACGAGAGAGAGTTTCGCGTGCGGGCGGAAAACCTTAATTTCACGCTCTTATGCGGAAAACGCATTTCAATTTCCCTAATTCCAGTTAATAACTCAACAAACACGCCAGAAGGCAAAGAACTTCTAAATGCAAATATTGATAGATACTTTGTTGAGTGTGCCAAGCAACTCAGGCGAACTTCCTCTAAATGATTATTATGACCAAGGCGACGATGGCGGACGGGGAGGGGGTATGTGTGAGGGGGTGTGGGAAATAAGTAGCACGTCTAAATATGAAAAGCGCTTGGCGGCGGCGGCGGCGGCGGCGGTTCCGGGTTCCACGGGGGGCAAAAATGATTCAAGTCGCCTTCACTTTGCTGCCAAGCCAAAGACAAACATTCCAAAGGCAGCCCAGACGGCCAGAAGGGGTGGGGGCAGAGGATCAAAAAATAGAGGGATAGGGCTAGTGGGTGGTGGGGTTAGTAAGTAACTGGGCTGACTGCCCGGGGGCATAATGACAATTACAGTTACCGCGTGCCACGCAGCCAAAGCGAGCTTTTTACTCTGGGTTTAAGCAAATAAATCCGTCCGAAAACGTTTTCCATTCCTCCCACGCCCTCTTTCACTCTATCTCTTTATTTCTGCGTATTTGTAAGACCCTCTGAACACTGAGGAAAATTTGGAGAAAATACTTGGGGTTCTTAAGAGCTCGCAAGAGTATTAAAGGAATTGATTTAAAGATTATTTTCTTTTATTATTTATTTGTAGTAAGATTAAATGGACGTTTTCACTCTTCTTAAAAATTTGTTTACTAAATATTTACAAAATTGCATTTTTTAAACATTATTTTACAATTTTAATTAAAAAAGAATTACACTTTAAAAGCTTTAATGCCTAATGCTTACGTTTTCAACATTATAAGTAGGAAGGTTCTTTTTTTTTAATAAAAATATCTTTATTAAAACACAAATGTTTAAATTTCCTGCTCATGAATTACTTAAAACAAAATTTTAATAATAAAAAAACCATTTCTTAGATCAATAAAATATTTTTAAATATTTATTTTCGTCAAGTTTTTCACATTTAAAAATTTTCTATACGAGTAAAGATTTTTAAAATTTATTTGTGGTCTGATTTCTTCTTTCTGATTTCTTAAAAGTTTACATTTACTTAAAGATTTAAGATTTGTTCTTAAAATATTTATAAAATTAAATGTATCTTAAAGTTCTTGGATTTTTAGTCAAAATGTTATTATTTTTCAAATGCTTAAATGCTTAGAAGTGTAATTTTTGAATATTTTCAACCCGAAAATTGATTTTTGTCAAAGAGAGACAAATTTCTTTTTTAAAACACAAATTTCCAATAATTACTAACCTCTCAAATTATTTATTAAATTTAAAATAAACCCCCTTCTAAGATAAGTCAATTGATAGAACATTTTATTTCCGTGCAGTTTTTCGCATCTACGCTCAATGAGACACAAACAAACAGGCGGCAACAGCATCAGCAGCAACGCCATAGAGACCAACTCCCGCCCTGGCCCTCACCCTGGGCCCCAACCCCAACCCAACCCAACCGAAAGCCCCTCAAGGGTCGGCTGCCAGAGCCAAGCAATTCAAAAGGGGTGAAAAAGCTAAACATGACCCCCAGCGATCCGCACACAAACAGATACAGATACATTCTACAGCTACAGTCACTGAGAGATGCAGGAGCCAAGGAGCTGCGCGCGAGGGAATCTCCTTTCATGTCTCCTGTGGCGGCCATCGACCACGAAAATAAAGCGTGGCAAATACAAATAGAAATAAGTCAAAATGTATCCAAGGGAAGCAGCACACTCGCAGCGGAAACGGAAATGGAAGCCAAGGCGGAGGCGGACGCGCGGGGAATCCACTATGTTTGTTAGGATGCGAGCGAGTGTGTGTTCCATCTGCTGATGTTTGCTTAATGAATTGAATCTTCTATTTATATACTTCATTTTTATTTCAACATTATTATTTTTTACCACAAAAGGAAGTAACAGCCCAGACGCACAGCGAAAAAAACAAACAAATGAAACAATTAGAATTAAATGCACCCTTGGGAGTGGAGGAAAAAAATGCGAAATCAAGAGGGGAAAGTTTGCAGCAGGTTATAGAACTTCTAAATGCTCTTTAAAGGGTATTTAGGGATTGATAAATTATTTATTATAAATAAGGATATATAGGAAATTAAGAACAAGTGTAAATCTTATTTAGAATATTTTCAGCGATGTTAGTATTTGAGTATTCAACCAAACACCAAATTATTTTTATATGGCTTCTAAATTTTAAAAGCCTAATTCTTAGTATTAATAAAACTATTCATAATATGCACAACAACTCTGACATTTATAACGCAAATAAATTAAATAAAATATATAATTAAACCCAAATATATCAGCATTTCTTTGCCATAAATAAACACCTATCTTTTAGGGCAAAAAACCCTGCCATTTAATGTTCACAAGAAATTGAATTATTCTGGTTTTTATGGTTTTGGGACAGAATAAAAGGCAACGTCTTATAGCAATTTGTTTACCTTTTCATAACTTTTATCAAATCAACCTTTTCGAGAACATTAACGCTGCCAAACGCGGTAGACAAAACACAAAGGATCTACGAACCACAAAACCAAATCATCATAAGTTTTATCAAGCAATCCATTTATTTCCGACTAAAATGCCATTTCATAACCTCAAGCGGATAACGAATAAAAAAGCCTCCCCAATGATATAAACAAAAAAGAATATATACGAAAAAAATCGACAAGACTGGACAATTGCATTCGCTTTCGATGGAGATTCTGCGGTCGCACGCATAAATCTGTTGCTGTTTTTGATTTCACTCGCCGCGGATAATGAAATTAATCGCCTGTAATGGTTTATTGTGCGCGGCGATTGCGGAGTTTGTTTCTGGCTCTGGCCGGGCCAAAATATGGCCCCAACCGACCGACCGGGGAGGAGTCAGCCAACCAAAAATGACCGACGACCAGATACAACAATTTTGTTTGATTTCGTTGTTTTTTCCCAACTGTCTCTTTGTGGATTTTTTAGGGGGAACTGCAGGATCGAAAATATATTGAATTGTCATTGAAAGCCGCGTGGCCATAAATAAGTCGGGCTAATGGGGCGCGTTTCATGCAATTTTTGTGATTTAGTGGAGGCCTTTGGGCGGCATCTAGGACCCCAGGACTAGGACCCTCGTATATCAATGGATTACTTTAAAATGGCAAAGCGACGAGCAGACTGTCACGCTCCCAAACTAATACCGGCAGCATAATCATCATAAATCCATAAAAGAAAATCGTATTAATCCGGCCAACCCCCGAGACAGGGACATTTTTGATGTTTTGGGTTGAAAGGAAAACAGGAAATATCGCCCCTTTGTCTACTGTCTGCGGCTTATAAGCTTCGTTCGATGCCACACACTTGAAATTCAAATTACTACACATTATATAATATCCTGCAGGCACTCACCGCCCACCGACACGTACTCGTGAAGGGAAGCTGGCAGGACATGTTGGCACAATACGACATAACAGCGATGCCTTGGGGCAAGCAGAAAAAAAGAAAAGAAGAGGGAGGGTGTATGAGTTGCAAGAAGGACGAGAGTTGCAAGGTCCTTCTTTCTAGCTTTCTCTTTCCCTATCGCCCACTACATCTACCCATCTCCCCAACTCCCCAGCTCGGCAGTTGATTAAGAAGACATCATTTAAGTTTAAATACACATCAAACTCGAGGTGGGAGAGGTGGCAGGCCATACAGTGGGGGATGAAATTACATGTCTTTGGCAGGTAAAATCATGAAAATAAATAAAGGTATTGGTTTATTATATTTTTAAATGAAATCTCAACTTTGGAAAACCCTTTGAAGCAATCAAAAAGTTTGACTTTGGCAAGATCTTTGATTTATACACGCAGAATAAATGTGGAAGCCTAATATTAATTCTAAATGAATATAAACAAATATATTTATTAAAATTCTACAAAATACATTTAATTACTATCCCTCTTTCTTTATTTTTAGCTTAATCTCAGGCAGTACCTATTATTTCTCAGAGCCCCTCTATTGTTTCTCTTTGAATGCCTTTCATGGAGCCTCTGAAAGTTGTACAAAGTTACTGTTTTTACACTTTCTTCCTTTTTTTTTGCACCGGAAACACCACGTAGCATAACTTGCGCACACAACTGTACTTTCACACACAATTTCAAGTTATAATCAGTGCTCATTATTATACCAGACACGTTTTCAGATTTTGCGTGATTATGCGCCGCGGCTCGGCAACATCTTCGGAGTTTTTGGGCAAACACGGACACGGAGGGAGCAGGGCGGGGAGCCGGGAGGGAGTCAAGGAATTAAACTTGAAAATAGCTTAAGAGATACACGCTGTGTGTATCCAGCTAGCATGTTGCCTAGGTCCTGGCCGAGCTGGATTTTCACAGGGCTCATGCCATAATGCTTATTGTTGTCATTTGCTCGGCCCGAATGGGGGAGAAGGCGAAAAGTTGGCGAAAAATATGCAAATTATAATGAAAAACTTGACACTTTACATGCAAAGCAACAAGAACAAGACCGGGAAAGATTTCCCGGAACCACTAGCCTCCTCCTTGCCTCCTCCCAGCCAATGCGAATCCTGCGGCAGGCGATTAAGCGCGCCAAATGAAGCGCTCGCACTGCCTGCGCATTTTAATTAAGCGAGCAAGCCGAATGCGAACCGTAGTAGCTCCTTGTTTTTCGGCGGCAGGACCCACCCAGGACCTCGCCTCACTCATCACCATTTTCGGTACGCGAAACTCCCGTAGCATTTGCATAAAGTTTTGCTGCAGCTGCAGCTTTGTTTCGCCCGGGTTTTTGATTTCAGCCACAAAAGTCAACGAATGTCTTGAGAAGTTATCAGAATTCGAGGTGTCAGGCCAAATTATAAGGCTTTAAATAAATGTTCGTCTTGTGCGCTGAAGTTTCCCACAAGGTGGGTGTGATGAAACTTTGTCTCGAAAAGAAAAATGTTGCGGGGTGACTGAGAATAGTTTTAGAAAATATATAGTATTTATGATGTGAAGTCTTTAAATGCTTATGATTTCATAATTATAATCTTTTAATAATAAAAAATACTTATGTAATAAGTTAGTTTATTTATTTATTATCTTTAGGTTCTTAAAATAATTTTCCATCATCCTTTATATCAACTCTGAATTATCGTACTCTTTCTGTAAACATAGTTTACCAGGCCCCCCCTTAGCTTTGGCTTCTTATACCATCCTGTAGAACACAATAATCATAGCTTAACCCCCCACTTACAATCAACTTTAACAGCTCTTTTAATTCCAAACCTCCAAGCTCGAAAAAACTTTCCACGATTTCTTTCGCACGCCCTGAAACACACACAGAGGCACACGCACAGTCATAGAAATTATAGCGGAAAATTACCTTAACGAAAGGGCTTCCGCGAGGATAAGGACCAGGATGAGCACCAGGATGAGTGTATCCCTTCCGACACAACTGTACCCGCTTGTAAGCCCCTTGTAGTGGCGTTGCCAGTCTGGCCCGAAAACAAAAGCAATTAGATGTCGCCAACTGGCTGACTGGGATTGTGGATTCTGGATCTGGATGTTCCTCGCTCACGAGCAACTTGCTGAGAGTGGGTTAAGTGTGGGCACGCTGGCATGGGTTAAATGTAATTGTGGGGGTGTGTGAGGAAGGGTGTGCGTGTGTGTCGGGAGCTAAGAGACCTAGTAAAAGTAAAAAGTTTGCCAGCGCGATTTTCTTGGTGAAACTATAAATTTACAAGCCACAATCAGGGACGCCGCTGTTATGTGCGCCATCTTTTCTCTGGGCAATGGAAGCAGTGATGACAAAAATTAAGCTATTTTAAAGATGAAAGGAAAGTAGAAAAGGAAAGTTAAGTCCATAAAGCAAAATCGAATAAATAACATTATTAGTTATTAGACAATAGCACAGAATGGATGAGTGTGTTGAGTTTCTTAATTTGTGTTGAAAGCACCAAAGGGTGTTATGCTAAATGTTTCCAGCAACATTTACTTCAGCCTTCCACCCTGTTATATTTAATTTTATCATAAATTCGAGCATAATTATTTTTATTCCACACTCAGTGCTTTGATCACCAGGTATCTTACAACAGGTAACACTCAAATATAGCTTATACTTAAATTATTTATATTTTTTCTTATTCCAAATTTTGTTGTGCTACTAGGCATTTAATAAGTTTCTACTGCATCGGTAAATGAAAATCCTATACAAATTTTCGTTAGAAATTAAGAAATTTAATATCATAATATATATTAAACTATCATATAATTTATTTTTATGTAGATCAGTTAATTAACGTTATGCTTTATCCCCTATAATTTAACTGCAGAGTTGTCTGAACTTACCTATAGTCTTTTTTATGTAAATTTTAAATTTCAACCAATAAACGTCATTTTACTGATAGATTTAACCTAAACATTTTGTGTTGGTTTAAATCACTTTTTTTCTGAACTGAATTTTAGATGTAATGTCAGCAAAAAAATACATTCAACATGAAAATTGGTCATTTGTAATTTCGTAAAATGTAACAAAAAAAAAAAACTAAAAGCAACAAATAATAACTTAAACCTAATTACTAGCTTTTCCCCCATAATAATAAATAAAGCCAAATGAACATCACTCCTGCGTGGGTTTGAGAGTGTATTAAAAAGCGTTCAGGAGAAAGCCAGCTCGCCGTGTTACCTGTCCTCGGCCAGAGAGCTGACAATTTTCAGCACTTGAGCGTTTATTTCACCGGCTTGGTTGTTGCTGATTTTTATTGCCATCGTTGTTGCTGTTGCTCAACGTTAGTTTTGCCAACTTTACCGCCGCCCGGGGGTCTACTCTGGTGGCTCGCCCGGCTGATTGTCGAGGGTTAACGTTCGGTTCGGGTTGTTGGGGCATTTATCTCCGCTGCCGCTGCTGGTGCCACTGCCCGACGCCCTTAAAGTTGTTTCCCCGCAAATCCTGAATGGATTTTAAGTGGAGTCAGTTTAATGATCGAAATTATTCAACGTGTGCTTTGTGATTTGGCTTTTGTGCCTGGTTTATGGCCTGGCTTAAAAACGGGCCAGCCTCATGTTTATGACAGGCAAGAGTTTCCCAGAGGTCGTGGGAAAATAAACATATTTGGCTTAAGTTGAGGTCTTGAGGTACAAACCAAATATTTAAATGGGGTAATGATTTGGTGGTTTGGAGAGTTATTTACAAGGAAATAGCTGTTAGAACAACGCTGTAAGTGTGAAATCTAACGTTCCATCAAATCTAGAGCTCATTGAAAATTCGTTTCTTTGTCAGACAATACAAATATCATCAAAATTATTAAATGAGAAATCTCCAGTTCTTTTTGATGAATTAAATTTAGAGAAATGCGTACTATATCAATGTGCCGACTCCTAGCTCCTTCTGGCCTAAGGACAGACCCGAACTATCCCAGAAATAGCGAGTGCCGGTACATGATTGATGGAGAGGTGTGTACCTGTGGACCCTACTGCGAGTGTACTCATTGCACTGCTCGAAATGCTTTCGAGCGATTGGAAACCAGACCTCGGAACTGTTGTGATCTTCTCGAGGGACTTACACCCGGAAGCCCAATCTTCCCTCAACCGATCTTCATACAACCGTCCAGGACTGAACATAGCCGTCGGTGCAAACGCTGGGAACCCATGCCCGGAAGTGTGCGACTCATAAGAATCCAGAGGGCTGTAGCCATAACCTTAAAACTATTGTCGGAACACTTCATGGACAGCAATAAGTCAAAGTAAATAGTACGGAATTGGAAGTAGGAGCTCAAGGTGTTTTGCGTAACTCGTGCACTGCGGAGAAAAATGTCTTAATGCTAAATGAATATTTTTTAAAAATTTATAAGCCTCATTTATACGAAAATTAAAATCGAAAACTAAAACTGCTTGGGAATTATAATGGAGTGATTTCTCTGACACAAATGTAATTATTGTACAAATCTTAAATTTAGTTTTGACTTCAATGGATTATTCTCTGAAATATAAAGTATTTAAAGGGTATTTATATAAATGTAATTGTATGTTTGTTTTGGTTAGAGCTGTTTGGGAATTATAATTTTTGTACGAGTATTAAATTTATGTTGTATTATATATGTATTATATATAAAGTAATTGTTGTACGTTTGTTTTGGCTAAAACTTGTTGAGAATTATAATGGAATAATATCTGTGATTCAAATAATTATTGTTCAATTATTAATTTGAGTTTTTTCATCATTAAATTATTCTCTGATATATTAATTATTTAAAGGGTATACGTCGATAATAAGAATCTTATATTATATTACATTAGGAATGATAATTTTGAAGTAAAAAGCGGGATTATTTCATTTAGCAAAAAAAATATTTACAAGATAATAAAAATATTTAAACCTTCCGGATATACTTTTAACATATATTCATATATAAACACAAGTGAAATATAGAAGCAAACATCATAAAAATTTAGGTTTGATTTAAGTCTGGGCCGTCAAAGAAGGGGAAAGAAAAAAGCAATGGATGATCTTCACTTACTTTATTATTGTTATTTTTTTCCTCGTCTCTTCTATGATAATATTCACCAAGGTATACACCGAAAAAATTGCAGGCCAGAGAAAATGCGTATAAAGCCACAAAAAAAAAAAAAATAAATAAATACGAAACCGAGACGGAAGCTTACGGGACTTTTTTAAAACACTGACACTTTTGCAATTTTCTATTTCACTTACACATTTTTTTTCTTTCTCTTGCGGCCTAAAAACACAGACACACACACACACACACACAAGATCGAACGGCTCTTAATTTGCACGCGTCGGGCGTCGATTTTCCCACTTTCAATCTGAATTTTCGCATGTTGATAAGATACCGAATCCTACGAATAGAAAATATCGCACCCCACCTTAACTTTTCCGGTTATTTTTCCGCTTTTCGCACTTTTTTTCGTTCACGCTGCGCGTTTTCCGACCGATCAAAGCGATCGCAAACTGTAAAGGGAATGGCGAACATTATTGGAATTTTGGAGTGCGGCGAAAGAAACGGGAAGACCTTAAGCTGGGAGCGGCGCGCTGCGGAGAGAGAGACACTCTCTCTCTCAGCTGGTAGGTGATATTGGAAAACGACAAAGATGCCAGCGAATGTTCTTTGCATGCAAAATCCACTTTCAACTAGAAATAAATTCTTTCAATTTTCGGTATCTCACCTGGAACCACGATCTATTTAATTTCGTACATATTTAATGGAAGCCCTAAGGCCCCACACTCACTCCAAAGAACATATTCCCGTTATTCTATTTTTTTCGTTTATTTAACCTGGTAAAATAACAATAAGATTAGAAACAGCCCAGTTATAATATTTGATATAATATTTATTTATAAGAAATAATTTTATTTTATCTAAAATAATTGTTGAGCATTTCTATTGCAGCTACATATATAATATAGTCGTCGGTTCCTGTCTGTTCCGACTGAGAAGTTTTATTTAAGAAACTGACATGCAGACAGACATGGCTAGATCGACTCGGCTGTTGATCAAGAATATATATACTTTATAGGGTTTCCTTCACTGCGTTGCAAACTTCAGACTAAAATTATTATACCATGCAAAGGTAAACAAATTTGTAAAATCTGAAAAGTGTCCTGAATGGGATATAAAATTATTATTATTATTTATCATTATTATAAATTCAAGTTTTTTATACCAATATTTTTATTCTTGGTATTTTCTCTCCGTGCACCAGCTCCTCCGCTGGTTTGACACTCCGCATTATGACACTAATCGTATTAGTTGACTGGTCGTTAGTTAGGCGGCGCTATCTGCCCCAAATGCGATTTCCGTACAATGAGCCCCACTTCGTGCCCGTCACTGAGCTCGCCTCGTTTCCGGATTACGTGCGGCATTTTTCGTACAGGTGACATAATGATCCGGACTCGCCAGCGCCTCGCAGGCGTAATTAGAGGGGGGAGGTGGACAAGGACGCGGACACCGACTAAGGTGCTGCGCTTCGAGGGACAAAAGATCCTGCGATGCTGTGTGGCAACAAGGAGACTTTGTAATTTAGCAAATCGGTTTAGCGAGGAGCCATCGAGAATAGGACCAAGCCGAGCCGGAAAAGGACCTCTCACAACAGCACGCCCTATTAAATTTACAGACATTAGCCTCCTTACTTACACTTGTAGGCGCTGTTCATTAGAGGTCGCAGGTGTGGCAGGTGTTGCAGGTTCAGGTGTAAGATGTGAGGATCTAGATAAAAGACTAAATCTAAACTGGAACTGCAAGGGGTGAGAAATAACACAAGTTTAGTGGTAAGGAAATATCTAAAGTAATCAAAGTTTTTCCTATCAGATATCTAGCACTTTTTAAAATCATACTTTCACATTTAAAAAGAATGCTTTCCATATAAAATACTCCTTGCTTTTCTCCAAGTGCTTCCTTATAATTGAAACCCACTGATAGTCCTTGGAGTGAGTGCGTGGAACATTCAGGCATTCGGGAACCATTCGCATTTACACATCCTCTTTGGCAATTTATCAATTTTAATCGCATGCAAATTTTATGCAGGCCCGCCATAAGACCCAAGTGACATTTGCTTTCGTTAAAGCCGGGCTCCCAATATCCCCGGCAAAGGAATGACGGGTCACAGTGTGTGTATGTTTGGCCACTCAGTTTTGCTAACAACTTTCGTCCTTTCCAGAGGATACTGCTGCCGTAACGCTGCTGTAACGGCTTCTGCTAATCACATGGCACTCTTTATGATTGCGACCTCCGCCGCCCACTAACTTAACCATCTTGACAAACATTTGCATTTTGGCAACATAATTTTTGCTGTTCGTTCGGTTGGTGGTGCCCAGGGCCAGAAACATGGAGCGAATCAAAACATTTGCATAATTAATGAGTGCGGGGGTCCGTCCAGGGGAAGTGGCGAAATGTTATTGCTTTCTGTCTAAGCCAGTACAAAAATATACTATTAGCTGTACTTATAAATATGGCGATTTTACGACCACTTTAAGGGGAACCACAAATTAAGGTTGTTAAGTTAATGAGGCCAGTTTAATTGTCGAAGATATGGAGTAGGCGAAAAGTCGGGGTTTTTCGTTGCTTTTTATTTTTATAACGATGGAGAAAATCTCTGTAGGATTATATTGATTATTAAAGATCCAATTTTAACTTAATAAATATTGAATATACTTTATTTGTAACAAAAATTTAATTATACAAATTATAGAACAATATTATTATATACTTTATCTTTATTTAATATTGAGATTTCTGAATATATATATTTTTTTTTTTCGTAAAATCAGTATATGAATAGATATTTCAACATTACAATAAATCTGCAATAAATCTATAGTCAGTTTAATATAACTCCGGTTGACAACATTTCAGAACCAAGAACCGAAATACACTTTTCCGAAGGTTTCCGATGCGCTGAACTCAATAAAAAAATTTCCTATGTCAGGTTTTTTTTTTAATTAAAGGTGAAAAGAAAGATGCATAAATAAAATAATATTGTTTTAAAATTTTCTTATATGATATAATACTGATATTTTAAAATTAAATGCAATCATTTTCAATATGTAGAGCTTAGATAAAATAGATTTAACATATCAAACTTTTCGTGTCGATAATCAACACTAATTAAGTAAAACAAAAATTAACTAAATTTCCCTTTTAATATATACTATTAATATTTGTTTTTATGTTAATTAAATATTTATTTTAGGAAATTGTTCATCATAAAATTAAATAATTTAATGTGTATTCATCGTTTAATTTATGGAAAGTAAGGTCTTACAAGTGGAACATATTATGCAATTTTAATAGGCTTTTAATTAGATTGAGAGCATTGTTCCATTCTTAAATTTTTTAAATAATATTTAATAATTATAAAAAATGTTATTCAAAAATTCTTTCTATTCACATCTGATCCTCTTAAGCGTGCTCTAATTTTTAAATATTTTTTGCACTACAAAAAACCTTTCAAATTTCCTTTCTATGATTAAGCCCCCAACTTTTCCACCTCTAAGCAGTTTCAAAATCTGACGTGACATTTTTTCCGCATGTCCGGAAAACGCTCTTTCCCTGGAAAATGTATGACTAACGCTAATTTCCGCCATGTGATTGATACTGGCCCCCGGGCCAATGACACATGTGATCCATCTTGGGGAAGACAATGGCACACTTTCTGCGCGAGCTGGAGCCGGGAAATAGGTGAAGGGAAACGCGCTGGGAAATGCGCTTATCATGTAACGGTTAACGGTGAATTGACTGGAAAAGTTCAAAGGTTTCGCCAATGCCTTTGATTTGATGGATGGCCTCCTGGCAGACGGAGGACGTGCAAAAAGCTATATTTGCTCTGGCAAAATAGTATTCTGTACATAGGGAATATCCCCTCGCTATTCACACAGTCGGTGAAAGTTTACTCGGCACGTATTTCGTTGGCAGCTGGCTTTGCTTGGCCGGCAAAGTTAGCCAAACACACATCGAGGGAAAAACAAAATGGCAAATAAATTTTAATTGTTTTGAGCAATTAAAAATTAAATTTAAAAAATACTGAAACGCTGGGCTGGGAATGGGGCAGAAGCGCACACAAATTTCGTGCTTATTCAATTTGCGAAAATGTTTGGAACTACGTGAGTGTGAGTACTTGTGAGAGTCAGTGTGGAAATGCTGCTGCTCCTGTCCCTGCTCCTGCTCCTGCTCCTGCCTTTGCTCCTGCTAAACAAATTAAATTAGACAACTTTTATTCATTCGTTTGACATTTTTATTTGTTTTCAAACTCATTTTGCGAGAGCAAAGGCTGTGGCTCGGACTCTGCACGATGGACCAGAGGAGGACAGTTGAACAATTAACAACAAATACAATTTGCCGAGTTTAGTTAAAAAATTTTACCAACTCCTCCTGTTTAATTGTTCCCGCTCTTTCCCTTCCGCCCCCCTCGATTGTGTGAATTTAATTAAATGCCATTTGCATAAATTTTTCATCTCGCTCTGGGTTTTTGCCTTTGCCTTGTCAAAGGAAGCTGCCTTTGGTATTGAAATCCCAAAAATTATATACAATTTATGACACTTTCTTTGTTTATCGAAGGGGGTAAGAGGGAGGGGAAGAGGCGGAGATAACAACGCTTATCGATTTTTGATTGCAATCGCAGCGCACTCGGAAATACTCGAAATTGATAATGTAAAGGAAAGAAAACAGGTGAGAGACTCGGGTGGACTTCGAAGAGATATCATTCACACCAAAGGCTAGAAAGATATAAAAAGTAAGGAATTATTTCTGGAAAATCTTAAGACTTGAAAATATAAATTCGGATTTGCAAATGAAATCATTGGTCTTTTTGAAAACACTAAAAAATTATCAAAAAGAAGTCTACAACAACAGATTTTTAAGAAAAGAAAAAGTGTACAAAGAATTTAGTACCTCTAAAATTATATTGCATACTTTTAGACATATTTTTAAGAGATTTGTAAGCCCTACTGCTGCCATAGTAAATTTAGAAATGAAATATTACTTTAAACTCTTATTTAAAATGATATAAATAGAAATATGTAATATAATATACTAGTTTATATACATTTTTGTATTTTAAATTATAGCTTTAAATCATTATATATTCTTTAACATTTTGTATATCTAAATAATTTAAAAAATCTTTTGATTTAATTAATATTTATAGGGTTTTCTTCAAGTTCTTGTAGCTGCTCTTCAAAGTAAATGAATGTAAACTAACTGATAAGTCACAATCAACTCATCGCTCGATTGCCATCGCCGCATTATCAATGTGTCTTTCGCGGGGGCTACGTCGGACCTTCCCCTATAAAAAATTACTTTAAAAAATAGGAAAAAGATAAATAATACTCCCCGAAATATACAATCTTATCGGCAATGCCACTGAAGTTGCTTCGATTTTGGCTGCCTTTGCTCCTGTTCGCTTGTCATTTGCTGGCTGAAAGTGAGTGTAATTTGGGGAAAAAATATATATGCTTTTGGTGTGTAATATAAATAATTTTATAATTTTTTCTTAACTTGCAAAAAGCCCCGCAGTGCTTTCGCTTTACCTGGGTTGGTGCCTACGAAAATCATTCGAATATTGTGACAGAGACCTGCGACTCCAGAGTGGGCGACTTTAATGACATACCCTGTGTGGAACCTTTGGTGGTTACACGTAAGTTAAAAATTGTTATTTAAATAGGAACTAAACGAATTATAAATCAAGTATCCTAAATCAAGTTTACAATTTATTATAGTCCTTTTTCCTTTTGATTTTTCTAGCATTTACCTTTTTCACTGTGTAGTAAAACAACTTTTGCGTCAAATATAGATACATTATAGATATGTATATCGTTATTTTCTGTCATCCCTATTTCCTGCATGAAAAATGTTTCTCAATTTCTTAAGTGAAATAATTCAAAATGTGTTTAATTACATAATTGTTTACGATTTTAGATTTCTAGCTTTGTTTACTTGCTATAAAGATTTAAAATATTGAAAATATCGTAAGATATATCAAACAGAAAATCGGTATATCGGACATATATCGCACCTTTAAAAGATTGATTTATATATTGACTTTCAAGAAAAATATTGGTACATTATACATATAACGATTTATCCTACAAATTTCTTTAAATATATAGTAAATTAAGATTTACCGAATTTTTAATATACAAAAAAATTATATAATCACATATCACATAAAATATCGATATTATGGTGATCGCAAATTATATTATATATCCATATTTTGTTGCCAAATAAAAATGGAGAATATCGATTTATACATACACGTTAAGAGATCTATTTTTATGATCAGTATAATAATATTTTCTGACATCACTACTTCCTGCTATTGAAATGTATATCTCTCTTGTAATAATCATTATATCCCCCGATTAGCCAACGACACTGTTCCGGATGTGAAGGCTTTGTGGCAGAACTCCACCGAGGATCGGGATCAGTACCTGTGCCAAATGTCTGCCGCTCACTCGTGCGTCAAGTACTCCTACATTTTCAAGGGCGGCAGTGAGTTTAAGTCCCTCTCCTGAATATATTTCATAATCTCAATTGTAAAACCCCTAATTTCAGTTCTAAACATCACGTACATGTGCGCCATGGTGAATGCGAGCAACGGGTGCTATCGGCAGACCCACGAGAACGGAATGCAGGTGGAGGCCTGCGTGTGCACCTCTCGCCTAGGGATGATACCCTGTAACGGCTGCTCCAGACATAACCAGCTCGATCGTGCAGTGGGCTTGGCCCTGGGCCTGCTCGGTGCCTATCAGTTACTAAATAAATATCGCCGGATAGTTTGATCAGCAAATATATTGTGAAATGTGACATTTCCGTGCTCTTTGGTTGTGACAAGTTGGGCGAAATTAATGTGTGCGCGTTCCTTGTAGGCCATAGATTCTCGGTTTTGGTTTTTTAATGGCCAGTGGCCACTCCGCACACAATGTGGCTAAATAAACTGCCATAATTTATTTGCACGGCCATTAATCAATTGCATGTTGATGATGACAATGACGTTGCTGACGATGCCAGGCCATTTCGCATTCATTCCTCTCTCGACAGATGCATTGTTTTGTTAAATAAATAAACCAAGTTTGGGACATAAATCAGGGCGAATTTTTTTAGTAGAATTTATTTTGGGCACTTGACTTATTTGTGGCCGGTTCATTGAAGCCTTCATCTAATTTATGAATTATGAAAGGCACGAAATGTGCATACGCAATCCTCTTAAGAGATGCCGTGTTTAACATCGAATTTCTCTCAATAATTACTTTAAATAAATAACCAATGGCCAGACAATGCCGGCGATAAACGCAAAGGCAGGCCCTGGCCTAGGGGACACACTGCGTATGAGCGATGCCTGCGTGGGGCGGGAGGTCACGGAGTGCACCAATCGCTGGGGCACAGCCCGGCGGCACAGCCGGACGTCGGGCTCAAATAAACTAATTTTAATGCCTTCCATTGCGGCCAGAGCACGGAGTCCGGCTCAATGGGGATGCGGATGGCAGCATCGGGATTGGTAGTGCTCCGGTAGGTGGTTTCATCTCTCGAAATGCACAAGATATTCGCATATTTATTATTTTTTTTTTGATTCCATATATTTTTTATATGCACTGTGCAAATATAAAAAAGAGCCGAGAACCATTTGTAAATTATGCCGTTATGACTGGGTGTATATTAACACTTGAATGCCGGAGGTATGCATATATTTATTATTTATTTTTCCCTCATATTTTGCCCCAAAAATCAGTTCCAGAAACGGCTTTTACCTGGCCAATATTCTCTTTATCTTCTTCACTCTTTTTATGGCTTTCATTATTCAATAAATTCAGCTCGGGAGATATCCTTTCCGGGAACGCCTTCATAATGCAATTTGCACAATAAACGAAAATGCCAAAAATGCAATTGAGCTATGGAGAAATACATATATGTATGTACATATATAGGCATAATGGTTGAGGGGGAAAAAGGAGTCCATTGGGGAGTGTTTGTGGGCGTGTTTGGTAGGCTGAACCGGCTCAGGCACTTTAATTTGGCAATTTTATTTATAATAGCCGTCGATACAAAGCTCAATTTTAAGCTGCCTGACATAATTGTAAGTTGAATAAAGATGAAATTATAAATAATTATTGTAGAAGAGAAATGTGTGATAAAAAAGTAGTTTAATTTCAGCTTAGTTTAACAAGAAATCTCTCTTTAAATTAAAGTTAAACATAAAAAAAGATCTATAAATATAGTTCACCCTGTTCACACTGTACTTTGTTTGTACAAATATATAGATATATTCGATTTATGCACGTATACATTAGCCAAATCATCCGATTGTCAGACCAGCCCAGACCAGGCTTATCATTCGGCCAAGAGAGAGGATGGCAGTGTTAAAAAATAAATAAATAAACATAATTTGTTGTTGCCATTTATTGGTTCGGAGGCAGCAGCAGCAAGTCGCCTAATATTATGCCATGTTTATGCACTGTCCAACTTGTTGTTGGCCATTTGTTTAGCATTTTGCCCAGACAGTTTTATGTACCGTTAGATACGGAGGCACCGCCGTCCAACGGGTCGTATGCGTAATGCCTGGTTCGATGGCCCGCTAGATGGGCCATAATTTATTTGTCTGTCTCGCTGCTTGTTTAACAAGCAATAACTAAAATAAAACTGACGATAAACGAAATGTGATTAGCCCCGAAAGCGATTTGAGTGAGGAGTGGAAAATGGAAATCGGCAACGAAGGATTAAGGAATTAATTGGTTTATATGATTTGATTTGTGTTTTTGTTTTTAATCCTTTCGAAAATGCAATAAATATTTAAAGATTTATGCTGTAATTTAAGCCGAAAAACTGAGTCTAGATTGAATGTCTTGTGGCGGGAGGATTAAAATCAATTGCTTTTCTAGTTTTTAAGCCATGCACTTGGAGAAATGTGAGGTATTTTAAGGGAAATAATTCGTTAATGAAATATTTAAGAGGGAAAATCAAGTTAAATAAATAAGGAGTAACAATAACAAACTTTAGTATATAAATCAATGCCAAACTATGCCTTAACTATCTTTGAAAACCCAATATAATTCCTAATATTAGCTTATCATGACAAAATTGAGACAGATACTATGTTTAAGATTGAACTTGCTTTATTTTAAAACTTATTTTAAAAGATTCAAAAACCAATCCCTTTTTAGTTCCTGTTGGTGACAACTTGAGGACATTTTCCCGGTGCACACACTCATTCATATTCACCGCACACGCTCAATTATTCATTCGCTATTCCTGCCGGTTTTTTTTGCAGTTGCAATCGCAATTTGCAAATGAACCGGATTCGGGCCGCTTCCATTTCGTGGTGTATATTTATTTTGAGCAGTTTGAGGGACGAAAACAACTCTGGGCAAGAACGGGCCAAGGAAACCGCAAAAACCGCAACGAATTTAGCACGACGCTTGACCAAAAAATCGAGCGAAGCTGCGAGGGCGGCGAGGGGGGAGCCTAGATCGACTACATTTGAATTCAGCGCCGGATGGTCAACTGAAGCGTGTCAGGTTTGGTGGCAAAAAAGCACCGTGGAGCGGGAGGCGCCGGCACAGTGACCAAGGAATGCGCCAAAAGCGAAAGAAGCATTCAAATATCAAGTATACGCAGCGTGGCACATGACATTTCTTTGGTTACTCAATATCGAAATCGAAATGCAAATGAAATCCGCCGCAGAGCAGGTCCAGCCCCATTAATTGGCAATTTATAGCGGCCACGCCCACTCGCCACCCCCTATTTTCACGTGCTCGCTCAAGTGAAAATTATCATTTCCAGCGAAACTAAATCTGCCGCGAAACAAAGCAAAAGGCAGAGGAAAATGTACAGACAGAGACACCCGCAAAATCACAAAAAAAAAGGGAGCAAACAACAAAATAAAATAAAAGGTAAAAGCAGCGGAAGTGAAGTGAGGAACCAACCGTCGGGGGCGCGAGAATGAAAAGCCGCGCAAAAGTCGACAAAAGTTTAGCCGGGGACAAACCGTCCATAGTCCGTAGTCCGTTGTCCGTTGTCCGTTGTCCGTTGTCCGTTGTCCGTAGTCCGTAGTCCGTAGAACGGAGACCCAACCGCAAAAGGCAACAGCCATCCGCAACCCTGCCCCCGAATCGAGCCAAGCGATAGCCAAGGCGAACGGGTTAATTCATCAGGCGGAAGCAAAAGATGCCCTAATGGGATTGAAAAATCGAAGGGAACCTTTTCTATAAAGGATGTTTAAGAATGGTGAAGGTACAGTTTTATATTTCCGTTGCTAGAAAAACATGTTTCAGTCTGAAAAAATTCAGGAGTAATATTGAAACTGTTGAAAAAAAATTGTTAAGTAATAAAAACATTAAAATAATGACAATAAGTCACTTTTCTATTATATTATCATTATATCATTAACATTATAAAATAAGCATGGCTCCAATATTTATTAATATAAGCTACTGTAAAGGAACCAATTTTTATATATTTCATAATATAATTATAAAGATATTTAATTATTATTTATATGAAAGGTAGGTATATACATATTTCCATTGCCGGAAAAAACCCCTTTGAATCTAAAAATGTTAAGGAATATTATTGAAACTGTTGAAATCATATTTAACAAAATAATAAAAACATTGAAATAAAGATAATAAGTCTCTTATTTTATAATCATTTACATTATAGGACTAACCAGGCTCTATAATTTATAAATAAAGCTACTGTAAATACCCAATTTTCTGTATTTAATAATAAAATTACAAAGATTAATAATAAATGTTTACACCATGTTCAAGGATAGGAGAGGTAGATAAAAATATTTCCGTTGCTTAAAAAAACCTCTTTAAGTCTTAAAATGTTAAGAAATATTATTGAAACTGTTAAAATCATATTTATAATAATGGTAAAAAACAGAGACACTTAAATTATAGGTATTTTCAGGGGTAAATTAAAATATGGCTATTGAATTACATATAAGAAAAATCTACTATAAAGATTCGAAAATAAAAATATGACTATTGGACTCCAATATTAATAAGTATAAAGGCACAATTTTATATATTTAATAATAAAATTAAAAAGCTACATATTTCCTAATCAAATTTAAATACTTTTTACAGGCACTTAATAAGTTAAGCCAAAAAATTAATAAAACCAATGGACCCTCTGCCATAAGGACATAACCATGAACCCAACCAGCGATTTATCGCATTTTGCTGTGGTCGGCATTAGTTACGCTGAATTTTATCACAATTGCAATTCTTTCTAGTCCAGGACACCCTGCTTCCCCCTGGAGCACACCAAGCCGTCGCCGAAAAAAGGATTTCATTTTCATTTATTTTCTCGGCTCCCTTGGTCGGCGTCCAAAAACCAGGCCGATGGGATTGGAAATGGGTTCGGAAAGACCAAACCGAACCCGCTGCCTTGGCAACTGTCCGAATCTCGGAATGGCCAACGCTAATTTCCACGTTCTGCCTTTAAATAATCATAATTTGGGCTTTTGTGGCTGGTGTTACAGCAGCGGGGCTGTAAATGATTAACGCTGCTCCTGGTGGTGGGTTAATGGTTAGAGGGGGATTGAGCCAAGGAGACGGGACTCTTTAAAGTGCCCTCGGTCGACTTGCAATATTTTTTTAGGCCTGATTGCTCATTAGCGAAATTCATTTGGCTGCACTCCAACCCGAAGGGGAAGTCCCGGAGTTATCAGCGGCTGGGACGCATTAAGTGGGGAAGGAAACTTAGCTTATCACAAGAGAAAAGGGGGAAACCGAAGGGGAAATCCTCTTTTTATTACTGGAACAAATTATTTTCTTAAAAAACTATTTTATTTTTATGAAAGAAAGTGCGTTTGAGAGCTTAAATCAGTTTATGAAGATATATTCTCAAATGATTTATTTGTTTATTTCATAATTTTAATGTTTTTGTTCTTAGTTCAAATAAATTATTTAATTAAATAATTTACCATGAAGTCGTAATGATTTTTCTTTATGGAAACCAAGACTTTCCTTAGTTTATTACCTTAAAAAGTTACAGAAAATATTATTTTCCTCTGTCCATTTTCATACTCATTCAACCGTTCGCTTCCGTTTCAAAGAGTACTTTTTCGAATTGGAAAATGCAAAAATGCTTCAAAAATGATAATAATTTCTCGCCTAATGACTTGTGCAAAATGTCGCCGTATTAAGATAGTCAGTGGAACGCCCTCCCAGCCTTTCCTCTCGAGTAGCAAAGAATCCTCAGCTATCTCCCCCGAAATGCTGGCTTAATTGTCAAAAATTCCAGCCAGAGCCAGGGAACTATAGACCCTGGTGGGGAGTGCGGAGTGGGCAGACAACCAGATAGTTGATGAGCTGAGGGATGGGCATTAACCCAGTTAACCCATTAAAGCCGTGTCATAAATTCAAAGCCACAACAGGCCAGCGGCTTTTGCTTTGTGGCCTTTTGTGGGGCCAGGCTTGGCACCGTTTTTCGACTCATTAAAGCCAACTTCACGCAATTAGGCTAATAAGCCGCCCTCAGAGCAACAACAAAGGGTCAACGAAGAGCATGAAGAGGTGGGTTGGCCAGGAGGTGGGGTGGGAAAAGTCGGAGTAGTAAAATGTATACAAAACACTTTCCTTGCTCCCATTTCGCACTCTCGCTCAATTAAGTGAACCAAAAGTGACATTTTCTAACCGAAGGGTTGAGGTTGAAGCCAATAGGGACACGAAATAATGACGCAGGATATAAATTAATATTAAAACCAAGAAATTGTTAGAAATAAATTTAAAATAAAACAAAGAAATCAAGGCAATTGAAACCATTTAATTATGTTTAAGAGGGAGGTTTCCTTAGAGTTCAATTAAAGAGGTTTCCCTAGATTCCATTCAGAGATCTTGATCCTGGTTTTGTCTTAAAACCTCATCTTGAATATTCTAGAAGTCTCGAACTCTAAACATTAAATTTTATGTAATAATGCAGGATATATAAAAATTTGTTAGAAATAAATAAAAAATAAAACAAAGAAATTTAGGCAATTGAAACCATTTAATTATGCTTAAGACGGAGGTTTTCCTAGATTTCAATTAAAGAGGTTTCCCTAGATTCCATTCAGAGATCTTGATCCTGGTTATGTCTTAAAACCTCATCTTGAATATTCTAGAAGTCTCAAACTCTAAACATTAACTTTTATGTAATAATGCAGGATACATTAATATATATAAGACCAAGAATTTGTCAGAAATAAATTAAAAATAAAACAAGGAAATCAAGGCAATTGAAACCATTTAATTATGCTTAAGAGGGAGGTTTTCCTAGATTTCAATTAAGGAGGTTTCTCCAGACTCCATTCAGAGATCAATATGTACTTGATCTCGGTCCTGTCTTATAACCTCATCCTGGATCTTCTCGGAGTCCCGAACATTAAATTTTGGAGACAGACACGCAGACAGAATAAAAAAGAAGACGTGAAACCAATAAACAAGCACAAAACAGCAGTAAAAAACTGTAAAAAACCGATCCTCGATCATTGTTCCGAGCAGGCCATCTGTAGGAGGAACTGTATGACCGTGCGCGTGGGCCTGCCCGTCATGGTGTCCTTGAGCAGGTAGGGCAAGGGATTGTAGCGCGTCAGCATGCCCACATTCCGAATATCGATGTGGGCCCAGTCCGCACACGGAACCATCTCGTGCAGCACGGCGGCGGCAATGCAGCTGGAGGCGGGGCCGCGCCCCCGGTTGCTGATGTCGAAGGTGCGGTTGGGGGTCACCAGCTGCTTGAAGTAGCGCCACAGGGGCAGACGCCACAGCCGATCGCCCGTCACGGAGCCGGCCTTCTCGAACTGCTTGGCCACGAAGTTCGAGTTGGTGAACAAACCGGCAGCGGATCCTCCCAGGCCGGCGCACACGCCATAGCCGGCGGTGGCCAGATCAATCAGCAGGCGGGGCTTGAAGGTGGTCTGGGCGTAGAGCAGGGGATCGGCCATCACCAAAACACTGGCCTTGCTGGTGTCCACGATGCCCATGGTCTTGCCATTGAGCAGGGTGACCACATCGCCCGTCTTGGCGGCCATGCCGGAGGGCATGTTCTCGCACAGCGGCAGCAAGGCGGTGACGTTGATGGGCAGCGACAGAGCAGCCGCCGCCCGGACAGTGGCCACGCAGACCGCCGCTCCGGCCATGCAGCCCCGATACATGTGCAGGCACTCCTTGGGCCGCAGGCACAGGCCGCCGCTGTTGTAGGTCAGGCCCTTGCCCAGCAGCAGAATGGGCCTGTCCTCGGGCGCAGTGCCGCAGTAGCTAATCTCCAGGACCACCGGTGGCTCGCAGCTGCCCTTGGCCACCATCAGGAAGGAGTTCAGGTGGTTAGTTTCTATCCAGTCCATGGTGCGCACCTCCACGGAAATGCCGCACGGGCAGAGGGAATCCACAGTGGCCTGGGCGAAAGTGGTAGGTGTCATCTGATTCGCCGGGGCATCACTTAGCCGGCGAGCCAGGTTCTGAGACTCCGCCTTGAACAGGCCCCGCGTCCAGGCATCCACATCCGGGGACTCGTACAGATGGAGTTTCGGTATCAGGAAGCGGTCCTGCCGGCGTAGGTTGCTGTTGGCGCGCCAGATGGCCAGGGCACTGCCCTCGGCCGCCTGTTCCGCGTACTCCATGGAGTCAACAAACACCTCCGTGCAGCCCTGGAGCTGCAGGGCTCGAGCTCCCACGCCGGCGGCCACGCGGGCATTTTCCATGCCCTCGTCTATAATCTCCAGGTCGTTAAAGGCGGCACCCTCCTGGCCCAAACCCACCACAGCCACGGCCCGGAACTCGGCGTCCACGTTGGTGAAGACCATGCCCTGGCCCAGCTTACCGCTCAGGCCAGTTTCGCGCAGCAGCTCCGATATCTTGCCCTGCGTCCGGTCGTCGAACTTCTCACCACTGGGTGTTATCTTGACATTCTTGTCGCCCTCCTTTTCATAGACGCCCACAACCACACCCTTGATAACCGGATCTGGAGCGCACTCCTTCGCCGCTCCGCGGAGTATTCTCAAATCACCCGAACGAAGGCAGTGCTTCAGAAGTCCCGTTTCGCCACCCAGACTCTGACTTGTTCTGGCCACCTGAACCCTCCTGTACAGGCCGAGGCTCCGCTGCAGAACGTTCACCATGCGTGGAAAGGTCATTTTGTGAGTTGGGGTTACACGATCTCTGGTTTCCGGTAAAAGGCCGGGAAGAGCGCAGTCCCGGCTGAGTTAGTCGAGGGGAAACGTAAACCAAATTTTTGACACGTTGTTCCTAATGAATTTTGGATAGTGTGCTCCTTCCTTACAATAAAAGTTAGACTAACTGAAGACAATCCCCGAGGCAGGTGACATTGTTCGAAGAGCCAACTTCAATCCTTTATACTCGAACTGCTTTGCCAGCAGTTCTTAAACCTTTGACATCTTTGTATATTCTTAGCCTAAACGGAAATTAATGATCGAATAAATCACTCCTCGTCCGAGTCGCCTTGGTTGGTGGGCTTGAGGCTGCCAAAGACCTTGGCGGGAATGGCCTTTTGCTCGAAGCGCAATTTCTTCAGGACGAGACCATCGCCATCGGTTTTTGTGACTGACGCCTCGATTGCTTGGTTCTCTTGGTTCGCTCCCTCGTTCTCGGCCTCGTCGTCGTCGTCCTCTTCGTCCTCGTCGCTGTCGCCAATGTCAATCTCATCGGGATTGACCACCGTGTCCTTCTTGTCCTTGGCCCCACCCTGCGTTTCTCCGCGCACAAACATTATATTGGAGGCGGCCTTCTCTGTGGGTATCTGCTTGGCCTCGGCAGCCGCTTGGCGGGCCTTCTCCTCCAGCTGCCGCATGGCATCCGTTCCAGCTCCAGCATCGGCCGCCGTGCCATTGTTGGTGTTGAGAAACTGGGCGGCCATCATGTTGACCTGCGTGTTGTAAGTGGCCTGTACGGAGCGCTTGATGCGCAGCATTTCGCGCATAGTGTCCTCGTTGCCATGACGCACCTCGAACTCCTTCCACGTCTGCCAGAAGTCGGCGGTGATGCGGGGATCGCAGACCTAAAAGAAGAGGATGATAAGTATAAGGAAAGTTACTAAAATGTAAAGAAAACTCTCTACTCACCTGGGAGCAGTGGGCGTAGATGGCCCTAGCTCGATCCACCTCACCCAGCTTCGTCTCTAATTCCGCAAACTTGACGCACATGTGGCGCATGTGCTGCTCGGGTAGCGACTCGATGGCCTTCTCGTAGATCTCCCGGGTTCGCGGCAGTCCATAGATCTCGGCCGCCTTCTTCACAAAGATGTTGTACATGTCGAACATCTCATCCTCCTTCACGGCGGAGGTGGCGCGATCGTAAACGGACATGGCGTGCCTGGCCAGACCGTGTTCCTCCTCCAGCTTGGCGTACAGAAGGTAAAAGTACTTGGCATGCTCGGCGGGACACTGATCCAAGCACTGCTCGAAGAGATCCCTCGCACGCTCAAGCTTGGTGCCGCCATAACGTTCAAGAAACTTGCTCAGATAGGAGTTCCAGATGTCGTACACATTGGGCCACTTGAACAGAGCGATTCCCTTCTCATAGGCACGATAGGCCTCCTCGAAGTAATTGTGCTCCTCGAGGAACATGCCATAGTTGATGATTATCTGCGGCGTGCAGATCTTCAGGTCAATTATCCGCTCGTAGACCGCCTTGCAGGTCTTAAAGGTGCCAAAGGACTCCTCCAGATCGGCGTACATGGACCATACTTTCAGGGAGCGATGGAGACGCGCCTGCACCGTCTCCGTATCGTCGTGATAGGCCACCTTCCGCTTTGGTGTCGCTGTGGCCCTCTGCATCAGCTTGAGCGCAGCCTCGAACTGCTGCTGACGGAGCTCCATCTCCGCCCATTCGCACCACACAGCGGCCAAATCCTCCACCTTGACGTACTCCACTTCGGTGCCGCGTTCAAAGACCACCCGAGCATCCTCCACCTGCCCATTGGCCTCGTAGAACTTGGCAAACTCCACCCAAAGCGTGTGCAGCTTGCCGACCGCCTGCTTTGGCTGAACCGTCTGCACGGCCTCCGTGTATGTGCTGATGATTTCGGCGGGCTTGTCCTCGTACAGTGTCACCCGTTTGTGCCACTCGTGCACGTTGTGCGGATTCTGGCGCAGCAATACACTGTTCAGCAGCAGAAGCCGACGCTCCATGAGGTACTCGAAGCGGGACAGACGCAGCTCTACATCTATGTCGTCCTCCTCTGTGGCCGACTCATTGCTGGCCACCTGTTCCATGCGTTTGTTCAGCGAAAGCTCCTCGAACTGGGCGTACTCGTCAAAGACCTGGGTGAAATCCCTTACAGTGGTCACCGTTTGGATGGCCTCCTCGTATATATCCCTGGCGCGATCGAACAAGCCCGAGCGAACGTAGTAATCCGCAAGGGAGTTCCACAGGTGTCCCAACTGGTCGGTATAGCGACGCAGGCCGCCGCGGATGATGGCGTCTACGTTGAGCGAGTGCACCTTGTGCGGATTCTTGGAAATGAGGTCGCACAGCTCGTTCCACAGCTGATGGTTGGATTTGCCGTGCTTGGAAACAAAGTGCTCGTTGTCCACGATGTGGGCCAGCTGCTGGGCAGCTTCGTCCAGCCGCTCTGCTTCCTGCAGATAGTCCACATACTCCTCGGCATCCTCGGGGAAGAGCTTCAGATAGCGTCGGTACACACGCAGCGCCGTTTCCGGCATCTCGAAGCGGCGCACAAACTGCAGATACAGCGGCCATATCCTGCCGTGCTGCGTGATGGGCAGCGCCCTCAGAGCCCGATCGAAGACGTGGCGGGTGCGGGTCACTCGACACTGGGAGGTCATGAAGGCGCCATAGTCCATCCAGATGCGTGGCATTTTATGCATGAAGACAAGGGCGCGCTCGAAGGCGTTGTTCACCTCCTCGTACATGGGGTCCGTGGGTATCTTGCCGCGCACCTGCTTCCTCCGGGTCCGCAGGTAATTGTGCCAGATCTTGTAGCTGCCGGGTAGCTCCTTCAGAGCCCTCTCGTACACCAGGTTCACGCCATTATTGGGCGCCTTGGCCTTGTGATCTATGTAGCGCAGCCAGTGCTTTACGGAGTAGGCGTTCCGAAGAATTTCCTCTTCATACGGCACATCCTCCTCGTCCTGGGGGTAGAAACAGTGATATCAATGCTATACTTTATGTACTTTGCATTTTACTTACGAAATTGATCTCTATATTCAGCGATTTGTCCGTTTTCGTTACCATTTTACGCGATTTTATTTTCACAACACGAAAAGCCGCAAACAACTTTTTTCATGCGCGTCCGCGAAAACAGCTGTTTGCAAAGGGCTGCCAACTCGCTGATTTTAAATACTAAATACTAAATTATACCAAAACAAAAATAATTATAATAATAATACTTATTGTATGTACAGTAAGAGAACATTTAAAATTATAAATATGTTGTGATAAGTATCATAACAAAAAAAAAATAAAACATTTTTTGATATTCTACAAAAGTAACATATTTCTTATTGTTAATTTATTAGTCAAACAATAGATACATAAGGATTCTATTCTATTCAAACATAAGTATTCTAGTTTTTTAGCTCTTGATGTGTAAATATATTTACCCTTTCCGATATCGCAAATTAAAAAAAAAAAAAAACAATTAAAGAGACACCTGATGCATTCTATAAAAAACTTAAAACGATTCAGTACTATTTTCATAATAACCGGTTTATTGATTGACGAATTTTCAATTAAAATGAAACAACATCATATATTATTGTTATATTTTTTTAAATTAGTAAAAATTTTCCAATAAAACGACCAAGAATGACGAAAAAAAAGTCGGTCCAATAATATTCTTCAATATCTGTTGCGGTATTTTAAGCCATTGCTGCGGTATTTTTATTGTTACCACTCGTTTTAATGGTTCGACTGCAATAATGGCAGGTCGCACTGTTGTTTTTAATTTCTGAATAATGCTGCCGCGCGCTCATGTTAATTCTTTGTTTTCAAATAGAGTGGCCAATAAAGGAAATATCAAAAATATATCCTCAAAATATATCGATTTTCGATATATCAGGTTAAAGCAAGAAAGAAAGCTAACTTCGGCACGCCGAAGTTTGTATACCCTTGCAGTATACAATTGGATCATTATGAATTAATAATATTTTATCAAATGGAAAGTAAAACTAACAGGAATTGTATACAACATTAATACATATAAAAATTCGGTTCAACATTACGTATACGTAATTTTTCCCGAACATTCCTATGGCAGCTATATGATATAGGTGTACGATTTTGATCAATGATTAAAACCGAAATTCTAGAATAATATAAAATGGCCATTTCTGAAATTTTATGAAAATATGTTGAAAATTGGACAAGTAAGTAAATCGTTCCTATGGCAGCTACATGAGAGCATATAGAAGACTATATGCAAAGTTTCATTCAGATAGCTTCAAAACTGAGGGTCTAGTTTGCGTATAATCGGACAGACGGGCATGGCTAGATCGACTCGGCTATTGATGCTGATCAAGAATATATATACTTTATAGGGTCGGAAATGTCTCCTTCACTGCGTTGCAAACTTCTGACTGAAATTATAATACCCTGCAAGGGTATAAAAATATCACGATATAAATATATATTTTTATTCAAAAAATATCGATATATTGATATTTTGATATATTTTTTTCACATCCCTAGTTTGTGAATTTTGTGGAAGCCCGTCTGTTGATGTTTTCGTCGCCGCCGCCGATTTTTCGATTTTCATAACGTTCGCGTATTCCGCACTGTCCACTTACCGCGCTCCCCCAATAAATAAATCGAGTCAAACCGCTCCGCCGAGAAGTTTTTGTAAACACTTTGTAATTGGCCTGCATTTTGCATAATTTACGCAACGAGGCAGCTGCGTGAGTGCACACACACGCACACTTAGAGGCGCTAAAGAGAGGTGGTGAAAGAGAGGAGGCGCAGGCGAGTTGGCAGCCAAAGGCAAAAGAAAAATAAAGCGAAAATCAAAGTCTATTCCGAAACCCACTATAAATAGCTCAAAATGACGCGCTTGAAACATTTCTCAGCATAAATCGAATATCAAACGACGGGCGCATACAGAGTAGTGATAAAACGGATACCAAGTGGTAAGTAAAAACAAGAGAAACACACACGTCACTCGCAGTTAGTTGTGTGTTTGTGTGTCATCAATACTTTTTGCACACACTTGTTCGTTCCTGCATTGATTTTCGTTCGGACAGGTTAAAACTTGTGCGCGCCGTGCGGCATTCCAATTGGTTCGCCAAACCAAAAATCCAATTAGAAAACCAACCCCCGGGAAAATCTCTTCCCGGGTCTTAGTCTTTGTTGTTGTTGTCCTCAACAGCTGTTTTCTTTCGGCTCTGGAAAATTTTCCACTCCAGAGGGTACCAGAGAGTGCCGCCCTGCCAGCGGAAAATTTTTCGGCCATTTCAAGGGTCTCACTCCCTCATCTCCTTCGGAATTGCAATGTAAACACAAGTGCGGAAAACCGCTTCGAGATTTTTCGTTGCCGGTTTTAGCTCTCCTTCGCTCTCTCTCTCTCTCCCTGCCTTTCTCTCTGTCTGTCTCGCCACCCACAAAAGTGGCACACTGAGCCGAGTAACAGCAGTAACAACAACAATGTTACCAGAAATCTTGGATTTCTGCAGCTTTGAGCTGCATGCAGCTTTTTTCGCAGCCAGCGAAAGCTCTCTTTGTCGTTGGCAACACGGAGTTTTCTTACTTTTTCATCCAGTTTGTCAAAAATCAGGATTAAAAGCAAAGGATTTCCCTCCAAATTAAGGCTTAGCCAACTTAAATATGAAAAAATTTCCTCGGAAAAATATAAGAGTTACTAAAATATATTTCCACTATTTTAATAAATTTGTTTATTATTTTTATGGAAAAAATCATAAAATACTAGAAAATTATTATTTCACCTAAAGAAAACCATATTCTATTTTTTTAATCATTAATCATTATTAATAAACTCGACTAATTATTTTCCAAGCACTCTATTTCCCAGAAAATAAATATTTCAAGTATTATTTTCATTAAAAACTGGTTCCTGGCAAAGTTTTAATTTAAAATTATTTCTTAAAACCAACATTCCCTCTTTTTAATGGAATATGCAATTTTTAAATAAAAAAGAAAGCGTAAAAGAATTGTTTAAAATTACAATTTTACTATTATAAGTAAAATATAAACTTCCTAGAGCTAATAAAAATTGAAAAACCATCTTTTTAAATTAATGTTAAAAACAAAATCCCATAAATATAAATATTAACCGAATCAATTCCATACAACAATAAAATGTTTGCCTTGGCAACCCAATGCACTTAATCTGTATCCCCACAAGAAAATACCCTACCAAAGCTTATTTTTTTGGTCAAAAAGCTGCTTTACATCGCCGCATTTATTGATTCCATGTTTTCCTTCTGTTCTTGTTTCTATTTGCAGCCAAACAGCAACGCAACGCAACGACGCATAAACGCTAGTTAATAAAAGTGCTTAAAAAGTGCATAAAAATCACATTAATTTGTTCTCTTCCCTCCGTTGAAAGTGCTTAAATCTGTCACCATGTCGCGTTCAAGTAGTTTGTTTTTCAATTCGTCTGCTAGTTTAGAGACTAAAAAACTTAATTGATCATATCGAATCGAATCAAAAAAGAAAAAACAGCAGGCAGTAAAAAAGCGTAGTTAACACAACCCATAAAACCCATTAAACCGCTTGTAGGTGCAAAGAAAAGAGGGAAAAAGGGGAATTACCGCAAAGACTGTTCCAGCAGAAGTGCAACCTTACATTCCGCGTAGCTTTCCGGGACTCAACCCAACCCAACCATAAATTCCCATTCGGTTAAACTCACTTGGTGACTCCGGGTTAATCGCCTAATGGCAAGTTCGCTCAACAAGACGAGACACAGACGCAGACTGGCTGCGATCTCGTTCCTATCGAATATCTCGTTAGATGGCACCCATCGGGACACCAAATTCGGCGCAACATTCGGCAGCAGCCTGCTCTGCAACCAGAACAAGAACCCAACCTCGCTGGGACTCGGCTCAGGGGGCTATCATCCGCACTACCAGCAGCATCACCACCAGCGCAGCCACTCGGCCACGCACCACAACCACCAGAAGAGGCATCCCCAGCAGCAACAGCAGCAGCAGCAGCACCAGAATCAGAATCAACAGCAAAACCACACCCAGCAGCAGCACCAGAATGGCGGTGTCCCCTGCTCACCGCTCCTCTTCAGCGCTGATGTCCACATGGGCATCGATGGCGGCTTCGGGCTGGAGGAGTGCGCCGCCGGCGCTGGTGGTGCCAGCGATGGTGACGGGCATTTTAGTGAAACTGAAAATATGGGTCAATACCTGATGAACGTCCTGCCGGCCGCCGATCACAATCGCAGCTGCGTTGTGCCGGCCGAGAGACGCAACATAAAGCGACCGACCTCGTCGGGTCGTCAGAACCACCAGGTATCGGGCAGTGGCAATATGGGCATGATGAGCAACAAGCTCCATCAGCAGCAGCAACCGAGGCAGCGCCAGGCACGGAGCTGCACCGCTGGCAGCGGGGGATCGGGTGCCGAGAGCGGCAGCGATTCGGACAGCGTCAAGATACCGCTCAAGGTGTCCAATCTGGGCAGTGGCGGTGGCGTGGCCGGTGGAGCTGGCAACAGCAAGCTATTGCCGCTAAGGGAACGGTGAGTCAGCCAAGCATTGCTTAATAAATAATCACAATTAGTCTAAAATCGAGCTGGGGAAAATCTTCAATCTTTAAATATGAATTATCTGGTTTTCCCAGGCATTATCAGAATTTTGATAGTCAATAATAAGGGGGTATAGAGATCCCTTTTAAAGTCGTAAATTTGAGTTATATGACCTTCAAAATTTGACTTTAATGGTTTTCTAAGATGTATACAAATCTCACCAGAAGCTGTAAGCTATAGTAAATCCATTTACTATGCTTCATATTTACTAAACTAAAGAAATCTTTTCCGGTTTTCATCTCTAAAACTACTGCGCACCTGATTCCTCCTCTGTAAACCCTAAATATTCCCTATAAATCACTAAAAACGTTTCAATTAAGCATAAAAATTTTCCCATTACACCTGCAGATAAAGCCTTGTTGCTGGCCAAAAAAGAGGATTGACAAGTGACGTCAAATGGCCAGTTTTCCTTAAAATTATTCCGCATTTTTTTCCCAAGAAAAGCAAGGAAAATTCTCTTAATTATTCCAATGGGCTGAGCAGCGAAAAAAGTATGAGTCATAGCCATAGATCAAGGAACTTTTATTCAATTCATTTATTCTGTCGTCATAATTGGCTTCGATTTGCCGGTTTCCCTTGTGTTCTCTGGACGTTAATTGAAATTTCCGCTTAAGTTTGCGTTAGCCAATTGACACTTGGTCTCTAATTTGCTTACAAAAGGCTCAAACGTGATGAAAATACTGCGAAAACAAAGCGCCGGAGGCACGGAAAACAATGATCTCCCCAGGCAGCTGGCTCTCGAAAGTATTTATAAATTTCGATTTGTGAAAATTTGTGAAAATCTGTGAAAACTTGTGACGTTTTCTGAGAGGTTGAGAGGATTTTCTTCACGTTTTCAACGCCTGATTTTGCATAATTAGCGAAAGAGGCCTGTTGCTTGCCGGTCAAAACGGCGCTAAAAATAGCACCCGAAAAAAAGTGTGTATTACTCTGAGCCCAAGGGGTGGGGCTCGGAGGGGTGTGGGAAATCGGCTTCATTCATCGACGTGTGCCAGCTCAATTAACGTAAATTAGAGAGCGTGCCCAGAGGCGGCTGTTCAAACAAACCAAACAATTCAGCGCAATTGCAGAGGGGCGTAGTGTTCGTTTAATTTTGAGCTTGTGTTCGCTGGCGGGGTTTTGTCACGCATTCAAACGACCTGTCACAGCCCCTCAGTGGTTGTCAGCAGGTGAATCATGGATATTATCGGTGTAGGTATCTATTATCTAGTGGCCTATCGAGGGGACACGCAATAATTACGCAATGCGAAATGCGTGCGCCAATGAGACGCTCGTTAAATCGCTCGCCAACCCTCCTTGAACTTCCCTCCCTCCTTCGCGAAAAGCTTCGGAAAATGCATCCCAAATGCGTCCCCCATTGGGAGCTTTCACTTCCAATGCCAGACAAGTTTCGTTGAACTCGCTGCATTTGACAAACTGACCTTGTTTTTCCGCAGCTTTGCAGTCGCGCTCGGCTAGCGCTTCGGTATGAATGGCTGTATATAAGTTTGTTGTTTCCACTTAGCATTTTTGGTTTCGGTTTCTTTCACGGGTCTGGGGCTGGGACTGGGGCTGGGGCTGGGGCTGCTGGTGCCACTCAACTGGTGGTGTCTAACCCGTTTAACGGGGTCTCTGGGGGCGCTCTATTGTCATCGGAGAGTTCACAAGACTTGGCCAACAACTATGCAGTTGGCATTCGGCCAATTGGCTTGTCAGCGACCTGTCAGTGGCATTTGGTCTAATCATTTTTTCTGAGCTAGATTGGTAATTATCATAGACTAAAGGGTTTTAAATTGAATCGCATTTTGGGGTTTATTTTTCATATATGTCTAGCATTTTCTTTAAAAATCATTTAATTATAAAGAAAGCAATTAAACTTTTAAGAGACTCAACTTGTTATAGTTTTGTTTTGTGTTTAGAATATTATAATAGCTTGTTTCTAATAGGTTTTCTGTATAATAGCTTGTTGGTTACTCAAGTAAATGCCTAAAATCTAATAGATTTCATGTATAAATATCTTTATATTTTTATTAAAACCCATACTTCAAAGATTATCAGCTTTTCGTTTAACTTGATGACCTGCAAGTTAATATATACTCCTTTAGAAAGCATAGTGATAAGATTACTTGACAAAGATCTTGATATATAGCGATCTCTTGCCTTTAACTGGACAAAGATTACTTAATCATTCGATAAGAATTCTCATTGACGTTTACAGAGACACTCTAGGGGCACTCTGATGTCAGGTGATAGGAAAGGCCAATAAAACCCCTCGAGCACCTGGTAGTATTTTCCCTTTTCATGCATTCATTTAATGGCTATTAATTGCCCAGTCATTTCTGTTATAAACTAACATATTCATGAGTCGCTTGGTGAATACTGATTACTCTAAAGTAGCAAAGTTCTGCTGTTATTTTCCTCTAAAATTCCAGAGATCTCGCCTTTCGAATCCGCATCAAAACAAAAATATTTTCGAGTCCCAACAATGATTATTATTTTTTACCCACAAATCTCCAATTGCATTGCCTACATCCGCTCCGGAATGGGATGGAGGGAAGCTCTGGCCAAGTCAGCACATCTTCAAATTGGCCAATTGTTGCAAACGAAAATATTTTGTTATTGGAAACCCTGGCATTCGGTTGGGAACGGAAGAAGCACAACTATTGCCGCTGCCACAAAAAGCTGCGCAGGCGCATAAAAAGGGGCACAACTACTGCGACGCAATTTGAAAAATCCAAAACAAACTACTTATGTCCAGTTTTTGTTTTGAAACCTGAGCTGCTTCTGCGGAGTTGCTGCTGCCGATGAATGGGAACACGGCGAGAGAGAGAGCCAAGAAAACGTAAACAATTTTTTTGGTTCTCCATTCATTTTTTACCATGTTCCTCATTTTTCACTTCCCTCTTCATAAAGAGGTTGCGTCATGGCATTAATGTGATTTAATGCCCCGCCCTTTTGGGCTCTGAAAGGCAACCCAAGGACTTTCGGCCGGCGAAACCCAAAGCTTGGCATTGGCATTGAACTTGGCCCGGCCGAGCTTTCCTGGCCTCTCATCCTTACTGCGTAATAGCCTGCCTCCTGCCTCCTGCCTCCTGCCTTCTGCCTGCTGCCTCCTCGTCCAATGTCAATGTCAATGCCGGGTCTGCAAACCTGTCCAAACCCAGCAAATCCTCCCCAGCTCCTCCCCTGCCTGCCACTCCAACTGGGTAACCTTGAAAGCAGAGTTTTATGCAATCGACGACGTAATAAGAACCGGTTTCCCTTGTTTGTTTTCGTTTTTGCCCAGCTACTTGTGCGTACGAGAGAGGTTCTAATCCTTGAAGCCTGGAAAAAACCAAGTTTCAAGGTCAGATTTCAAAGGGTTGTGCTCATCAGAGGGGTGGGAATAAGTGTGTCAGTGGTGCAAAAAGCTTGAGAGTGCACAAAGGATGCAATTTGCAACTGCATTTTGGTTTACATAACAGGGAAAAAAGCAACCCTCTGAACTCTTTTAGGTCCTGAGCTTGTGAAGAGGCAGGGAAACTACTTGAATTTAAGGATGTTTAAGGAATATTGGAAGCCCTACTTAATTTATAAGAATAAAATAAACTAAGAACACTAAGAACCCCATATTTTTTTCTCTGTATCTGCTAGCTTAGGAACAACCAAACATAGACAGCCATAAAGCTCGATTCCCCAGCAGGCCTGCCTGTCTGCCCAGAACTCAACGATAAGCCAGCTCAAGTATGATGACACACAGACACCACTAATCCATTTCGCAAATAAGTCTATATATTTGTTGCAATTTCTTTGTTGGGTTCATTGCGCAGACTTCCCCAAAAGCAAAGACCCCGCAGATAAAGCCCGAGCACGTTTCTTATCGGCACAACCTCAATGCTAATGCCACAACTGCGACTTACTATGTTTATTATATTTAAATACACACATGTTCCAACTCCATCATATGCGTATTCCCCCACTAGTGTTATGTGTTTTATCTGGCCTTTTTCAGTGGCTTTCGCTTCTCTGACTCGTTTATGACTTCCCCTGTATTTGGCCAGTAAAAGCGGTTAAAAGCGGATCGGTTGGGTTCTCTCTTGCCTGGCGATCGGTTATTTGTTGTTATTTCCACTCTTGCCAAAGTGGTTTCGTGTACGGGAGGGCGGACTTTGAAGTGAAGAGTAAGGCAAAGTTGCGGATTTGTCTGTCCAAAAAGAGAATATTCCATTAAAGTTGTTCTTAAAAGCGAGTACAGTGGATATGCTTTGTAAGGAAATGAATTAAAAAACTATAGAATTTTAGATAAGCGTTTTGCTGATTTAATTCATAAAGTTTTAGATAATAAATACACTTAAACATACAAGATTTTGACTATAAGCAGATGTCTTCTAAATTCATATGTTTCCTGTTTCATCAGTTCTAACTTTGCTCAATTCGTTTCAACATTTTATTCGCTGAATTCTTACTTGGGAATTTTAGTTGCCTATTTTAGTTTTTCCTATGAATGTTACTTATCTAAATAAGATAATGTATAATTCCTTCTTTCGTCTTCCTTTATTCTTTTCTAGCATCCTATTAAATTATTTTATTTCAAATATTATTATATACTGATTATCAACCTTAGTATTTTGCTTTACTAAAAGACCCTTTGACGCTGAATCTGTAATTGGGAATTTTAGTTGATAATTTTATGTATTCTTGTAAAACTAACTATCTAATTATTATTTTTTTTATTTAATCATTCATTTTTAATTTACTTATTTATTTTTAATTTACTTATTTATTATTTCCTATTCAAATTTACCTTTCTAGCTTTATAAATTATTATTTTCTGATAAACAACCTCAAAATTTAGTTTTCTATATTACCTGTGTGCAGCTAATTTTATACTTGGGAATTTTAGTTGTATATTTGAGTATTTTTTTATAAATGTTATTAAATTTAAATTATCTACCTAAACATTTTGCTTGCTTACCAGTGTTTCGTTGAATTCCTAATTGGGAATTTTATTTGCAAAATTTCTATCAATTTCATTTACCTAAATAGTTGTATTCATTAATGTGGCTTTGTTTAGTTTAGTTTATAAATCTTTAAATTATATACAACCATTAATGTAGAATTTATACTGTAGTTTTATTAAGAGGAAATATAGGCCAGCGGGATGTATAGTTTTCTATCAACACCACGTATGCCTGTATTTGTTTTTTTATCGACAGCCTTCACTTGGACTTGTAAATACAAACTTTTTGTTATTTGCCTTATGTAATTAGCTGTGGACTGTGTAAACACAAGTCGCTCTCTCGCGGCTTTATTTTTTGCGCGGCCGAAACCGCTAGCGTTTTTCGGCATTCCCCTTTGTGCTCCCTGTTTGTTTACAGCAGCGCGACACGGCTATTCTTTTGTTACGGCTCCCTTTCCTAACACGATTATTGCCATTTTTATTGGTATCGCCTCATACATATGAAGGTGTATATGGTATATGCTGTCAGTATATTTTTGCACCGCTTTCGGCTGCCCTGATTGGGCCTCCTCCAATTGCCGTGATGTGTTGCACCTTATCGAGAACAACGCCGCTTTCCGTTCCGTTCCGAGGTTAGAGAGAGGAGCAGGAGCCATAGATTGATTGTGGTCACGATGTGCGTCATTGGATCACAGCAAAAAACAGAACTTGGATGATAATCGGTTGGGCAATTAATAAGCCTTAAGGCAACGGGTTCTTGTTGAGAGGAAATTATATATGTTTAGCATTAATTAATATAGAAATGTGACAATTGGTAAGGTATTTCAATACTAGAAGAGAGGTGTATAACTATGACAAACTAATATCTTAATAAGCTTTCTCAGTGAAACTCAGTGATTGAATTACTTTCCATAACAAATCTCCAAGTATATATTTTACTAAAACACATCACTTGGTCATATATATTTCACTGGAACCTCCTTAAATAATAAAGACTTCAAATAGTTATTATAAGAGAACTGCTATAGCTTGTTATTCTTTATCTCGCCCGCACAGTCTCTATACGTCACAGAAATACACGAATTATAATAGGTTCAGTACCTTGAAGTGGTTCATTGTACGCTTTTTGATTTTTCCAGATCTTAGAATATGATCTTGCCATAGGTTAACCTCCTCCTCCATGCCTCCATCCAGAGTTTTTTTTTGTTATTTCTTGCAATGATTTCAGTTTTGAGTGTTTGCTGATTTTGACTTGGTTGTTGGTTTTGTTATCAAGGAAAATACTGTTGTTGGAAAACACTGTTGTCGTTGTGACACTACTTCTTAGTTTTCTCCACTGGCTTCAGGATCTGAAAGGAGCACATTAGCGTCTCATCCACAGACATCATGGCACCGGCATTATCGAACTCTCCACAATAGTTGGGCGCCGAGAAGACCGTGACCAGCTGGCGCTTCGCAAAGAACTCGTAGCCATCCTCGACCACCTGGTGGGCGCGGCAGATGAGATCGAAGTCGTGCTTCTGCAGGAACTTGGACACCACCTCGGCCCCGAAGGTGAAGCTAACGCCGCGGTCGTTCTCGCCCCAGCCCATGGTGTCCTTGTCCGGATCGGACCACAGGAGGTCACAGAGCAGGCCCTGGTCGGGGACATCGGTGGGTCGCATGATGCGACGGATCTGCTCCATCGAGGTCAGATCGGGGCTCAGGCCGCCGTGGCAGCAGAAGATCTTCTCGTCGACAATGGCCGCCACTGGCAGGCAGTTGAAGCAGTCGGTGAAGGTCTTCCACAGCTTGATGCTGTAGCGGCGCTTGCACTCGTCGTAGAACCCGTAGATGCGGTTGATGGCGGCGCACTCGTGGTTGCCCCTCAGCAGGAAGAAGTTCTCCGAGTACTTGATCTTGTAGGCCAGCAGCAGGCAAATGGTCTCCAGGGACTGCTTGCCGCGGTCCACATAGTCGCCCAGGAACAGGTAGTTCGACTCTGGCGGGTAGCCGCCGTACTCGAAGAGGCGCAGCAGGTCATAGTACTGTCCATGGATGTCGCCGCAGATCTTGAGCGGTGCCTCTAGGTCCAGCAGGATGGGCTGCGAGAGGAAGATTTCGCGCGACTTCAGGCAGAGACCCCGGATCTCGTTCTCCAACAGTGCCACGTTCTTGCCAGGTCGTGCTCCGCGCACCTCCAGGAGCCGCGATATTATGCTGTCGATATTCAGGACATCGCCCATGGTGCCGCCTTGTTTTGAGTATGTGGATTGTGCCGCGAACTGTTGGTTGGGGTGAAGCCTAAACAGTTTGGAAATTTCAAGTTTTTCAAATCTATTCGTGGAAAATACTTTTCCCAGCAACTAGTATTAAAATTATGAAAATATCTCCAGTGTGTTCGCATTGAATTTAGAATTTAGAAACAAGGCCTACTACAAAATATTACAAAATTTGTACACGAAGTTGATACAGCAATAATTATTCTTTGATATATGTATTTATTAAGTATTTTTTAAGTTTAGATAAAGTTAACGTTTGGCAAGCTGTTTGTTGCATCTTTCATGCGATTTCCTAGCGTTTTGTAGACATTTTTCTCGCTGTTTAATAACGTTTTTTATAATTTTCAGGTGGTTTCTTAGCGTCTTGTAGGCAGTTTACCAGCGTTTTGTATGTGTTTTTTTTTTATTATTTCGCAAATAGTTCTCTATCTCTTTGTCAGCTAGTTTTATTTTTCATTTCCTAAGAAGCTTCCTTAGCATTTTTCAGTCTCATTATCAGCGGTTTGCAGACGGTTCTTTTGAGTTAAAGGCAGTTTCTTAGCATTTTTCAGGCTATTTACTATTGTTATTATTTTTCAGATAGTTTTTTTGTGATTTTTCCTATTATTATCTAAACCTATGTATTAATAGTAATTTGAAGGGGTTTCCTATCGCTTTTAATTGTTTTTATATATTTTTTTTTCATTTTATAAACGATTTTTTAGCGTTTTTCACGCGCCTTATCAGAGTTTGCTTCCTAATGTTTGGAGGCGGTTTGCTAGCGTTTTGAAGGCGGTTTAGTAGCGGTTTGCTGACGGTTTTTTAGCGTTTTGTAGGTGCTTTTTTAAATTTGCTTCACAATCGGATTCCCATCGTTTTTCAGGCATTTTATTTTGCATATCCCAGCATATCAGACACTTTCTCATCGTTTTCCTATCGTTTCGCGAGCATTTTTAACCCAGCCATTTCCCACTCTGTTTCCTAGCGTTTCCTGAGCGTGTTCCGAGCGTTTTCCTTGTGTTTGAACACAATTTCTGGTTTCATCCGCTTTTAGGTTTCAAAAAAAACTTGTTTATACTCAAATAATTTACATATGTTTCGGTTTTTATTTTGTTTTTATTTTTCTTGATTTATTTCTTGATATTTCGGAGTCAGCTTTTTTCAATAAATAGCCAAGCTTTCAATTGCAAAATGTGAAAAGAAGACACAGGCACGTGATGTGGTCAAATGGGAACTTATATAAGAAACTTACTCCCATTATTAACATCTGTTTGCATTTGTACATACATTTCGCCCGCAGCTGATAACAAAAGGCAACAGAGCCACGATGACAATAACAAAAGCTAGTGCCACTGCTGATAAAAGCGGAATTGACTCAGTTGACTTGATTGCACACACACGGACACCAATGCCATTCAGCAATTAAAACAAATAGGGAAGGGAATAGAGAGGGAAAGGGGTGGCAACGATACCACAATTTTCATATATTTCTTATATTTCGATTTAGCATTTTAGCCAGATTTGTTTGACTTCTCTGGCAGATGCGAAAAGCGTACTTACTTAAGCTTTTAGTACCCGTGTTTCGGTCAACATTTGCTAATCAAAGAGATACTAGACTCTAGACGAAAGTCTGGCACAGCTGGGTTATATGCCAGGCGATAAGGTTTTTAGGAATATATTTACATTCCGTACACATTTACTATTACATTTAAATTAAAGCTTATCATCTTGGCATCTGCTATTAATCAATCACTGTAATTTGAATTACAGTTTTACAATTTTTATTTATTTTCAGTTTTCTTATCTAAGAGTTTATTTTTAAAACGTATAAATATTATTTTTTGAATATATTTTTATATAATATAATAAGTTGTATGTATATTTTATTGATCAGTAACTGAAGCTCGAAAAAAATCTTTTTTGAATGTAGAATTTTTACTTATTTTCAGTTTTGTTATCGGTAAAATCTGATAGTTATTTATTTTAGCCTAAACAAATTATTTGTAGAATAAATCATTTAGTATTCCAAATAATTTTTAGAATAAATCATTTAGTATTCAAAATAATTTTTAGAATAAATCATTAGTATTCAAAATAATTTAGAATTTTAATTTATTCTAGGATTTGTCATCATAACAAGGTTTAATTAAATAGAGCCAGAAAAGATCTTATGATTGTAATATTGTAAGAATTATTGAAAGTTTAAACTTTACAGTTTTAAAATTAGTAAAATTAATTTTCAATATCAGGAGCACACATGAATGGGCTTAAATATAGGATATTTCTAGAAATAAAATGCGACTTATATAACTTATTAAAAAATTGATTGAATTTAGTAAACAAAAATAATAAAAATTTCAGGAAATGACTAACAAAAAGTCTTAACTTAAAAAGCTATATTGTTTATGGAATTAAAAGTAAGTAATAAAACTAAAAAAAAAAACAAAAAAACGAATAATTCTTCTATATCTTTAATATCATTAAAATATTTTTATTCCCTTAAAATACACCTAAAAAAAAGTCAGGTAATAAGAAAATACAAACGATCTCCCTGAACACAAAATGTATTTCAAAGGAAGCCAGATTCATCTGAAATACAAAGGAAGCCACAATTCTGAAATCTGAAATTCAATTCACATATTTTCTATACCCCTCTTTCTTGTCTCGAAAATATCTGCAAAACAAACACGGAATTCCCTTTCCAAAACCGCACAAGATTCCGAATCACACTTTTCCAAAATTGATCCATAAACTATTGTTAGAATTTAAATATTGTTTGCTTTGGTCTCAGGCGCACAGCCCAGCTAGTTGGTGGAGTTTTCCAAAAAAGAAAACCACTTGGAAATGCAATCCGAGGCCCATGGCTCACGCACTGGACTCTTATCACCTCGCACACGCACACTCATTAGCGAGGCGAGTCAATAAGTTAGACGAACCACAGACACAAAGCAAACGCACAAAAATAAATGTTTGCCGGCCCTTTTCCACACACACACACGCACACACAGTGCTATGTACTATACATACAAACATTTTGGAGTCATCTTCCCCTTGGCCCTTGTATGTACTCCCCTCCCTCGTCCGACGAACCATCTTCGCCGTCAGCTTACATTTGTAAGCATGTAAAAATAAATTCGGGCTGCTGCCTTCTGCGAGCCTGTTCAAATGCTCCAACTAATTAACGGGTTATGACAGCCTAGGCGCCACCTCCATCATAATATTGCCGAGGGAGGAGCAGGAGACGGAGACGGAGCAGGAGTAGTCACTGGCCAGGGGTTGGGGCTATTATGTGGCGTTCTTTGAGAGCTTCCCCCGGCCCGTGCACTTTATATTCAACTAATTAACGCAGAATCGTCACCTCGAGGATTTTTTGTGGGGCGGGAGTTTGTGAAGTCTTTCCCCCCTCCGCAGCCACCACTGAGTGCGGCTGATGATGGCTGTAACCTCGACCTAGACCAATTATCCCAAGGTAATCGGCCAGGCGCTCAGTTTCCACAAAGACGTCGTCGGGTTTAGTTGGCTAATTGACTTGTCGTCGTTGCTTTTATTATTATTTGTTGCTGTAGCTGCTGCTGGTGCTGCTGGCATATGCCCTTCAACCGCTGCTGCACACACACACACCACACCACACCACACCGGACCATGTGTGTTGGTTTTCGAGTGTGTTTTTGTGTGTTTTTGATTTCCAAAAATACACACCAGCGGCAGCAACGCAACGATAAGCGAGCGAGCAGCCACTTTGATCGCCCTTAAATACGCAAAGGAAAACTGTGTTCGGCTTTGTCTGTCTTTCCATTGCTGCTTCCCTGTGAAAATATCGATCATTGCTTGAGGGGTGTGACGATGGGGCCCCCTGCTGCGGATCCCCAGTCAGAGGAGGGGAAGCACCAGATAGATAGAGACTCTGTCAGTGTTGATAGTGTTTCCAGGGTACTAAATAAGAAGAGTCGGGTTAAATAAAACTAAATAAGGGGAAAGATAATAGGATACTTAAAATATGTTTCTAAAATATTTTATATTTTTTTAAGGTATTTGTAATAAATAAAATTAAATAGTTAGCAACATAAGCTTCTTTACTAGAGTTTCATAGTTTAACTATGCTTATTAAGCTCTTAAAATAACCACAATCTTCAAAAACAGGCCAGTTTAGGTACTTTTTTGTATAAATCAATAAATATCTTTAAGATCCTTCAAGAGATATACATTTATCTACTAAATTAGGTCTTTCCTTAACCATATTTTGCCATTTTATAATTTAACTATGCTCATTAAACTCTTAGACTAGAGTATAACTTAATAAATCTACAAATTGTAAAACTTTTTCTTTGAAAACCATTGAATATTCGTAAGATACATCCATTTATCCCCTCGAATAAGTCTCCCATAAACCATATTTTGTCGATTAACTAGCTATGCCGCCAGCCCTAGTCTCTCTCTTTGCTGTGGCATTTGTCATTGAATTTATAAATACCGAAAACGTATTTTTAAAGCAGCAAGCCAGCAAAGCAGCGAAGCGCCTTCAAGGTCCAGCCCAGCGCGTTTTTGTATCGCTTTGCTTTTGCGCGTTTTTCACGCTACTTGAGTTTTTGAGCGCCTGTTGCTCCTTAGATCACTACGATTCTAACCGATCTCCGTTCATCCATCTCTCTTGCCCACAGCACCTTCAGCAATGGGGCCAGCGATCAGAATCTGCTGCCGGAGCGGAGGGCTCGTCTCAACACGGCGCCGGGCATGCGAGCGGGTAACTCCAACTCGAGCATCGTCGTCGGTGGCGGCCTGAAACGCACCTACGTTCTGAGCGGATCGAGCGTGAGCCACATAACCGATGACAGCAGCACGGAGAGCCTGACGCCGGCGGGTAATTTTGCCGGCAGCTTCCGGAGCAGCCTGAGCAAGTCGGTGCAGATCAGCGACAGTCGGAGGGGAACAGCCAGCCAGGCGTTGGGCCTGGGCCAGGGACGGGACGAGCGAATGGTGCTGGTGTCACGCAAGGTGCCGTTCTTTATATTCTCAGCTTTGCCCTACTACAAGGGCAAGAATGGCAGGTGAGTTGGAACTTAACTTCAGAAATTAATTAGAGTTCTTAATGAGATTATTTCCTATTTGCAGAGCTGAGTTCCGCAAGGAGGATCGTCGTCGTAGGAATCCATCCACATCACGACCATTAAGTTCTATAAATGATGCTCCCTTTGATCCATTTGATTTGCTGGGCATACAAAAGGCCGAGAGCGGTCAGGTTAGTTTAATGTAATAACTCCTTGAATCAGATAATAACTCTTCTCTCTTCTCCTGCAGGACATATCCTATGGCCATCTGTTGATACCCTCGCGCCAGTATGAGAAGGAGCGCAAGAAGCATGGCAATGCCTCGGCAAATCCCTCCATCTTCGAGAACCAAATGGAGATCACGAGCACGGCGGCTCTCAAGAATCATGGCATTGCTAGGTTGGTGCCGGATTCCAGTTCTGCTATTTTGGATCTCCTCTATCGTATCATTTTTGTTTGAAGACACACATAATCAGTTCCATTTTGTCATGCCCATGAACCATTCTAAACAAAACATCCATCAAGAGTCATATACGCATGGTTAGCCATACCGAACTGATAGGTTTTGAATAATTAAATTGAATTCTTATCCGATTCCGATCGAAAACTGTTTACATAATGCTTCTTTGTCCGCTTCTCGTATTACTTGGTAATCGGAGCTTCTTGCTTTTGCGTTGTGTTTGACAACAACTCGAAGAAAAGCTGACCAAGAGCTACGTATCTGACTCATCAAGAGTGGAGCCAGCACATTGCCAGTATTTATATAATATCGAGATCGTAAGATACTTTGTATTTAGCTGGCTAGGCACAAATCGGTGAACTGAGTTGTTTTCCTTTGTTTTGGTTCGGTAATCGTTGACCCAAAAAAATTAAAAAAACAAAATACTTTGAATACATTATGTGGCATTAACTTTTGCTAATTCATTTAACGCTTTGCACTACTTCGTTTCAGCACAAAAACCATAACCAAACGTCAAGGCAAATGGTAAATTTTGAAAACAGCTAATATGACAAAAAAAAGACGGGACACCTGGCTATGGAATTGGCTCTGAGACTGGCCCTTCCATAGTTGGGTCCTGTCTGCCCAAATGCTTTTAGTCCAACTAACCAATATCACCTTCCTCCCCCACCACGAACACTGCCACAGCCACCCACTCTCACACACATCCAACGAACAAAGAGCTTCAACTAACCTAATCCCGCCTTCTCACGCTTTACTCTAAATACTCGAAATATGGGTCTTGGTAATCATAGTTAATAATTAATACCCTGATTATTCGCAGGTGCTTCACCTATGAGAACAACAACAGGAATAGTGCGGCCAGTCCCACGCCAGACCTCAAGTTGGACATGGACATAGAGAGCGTTATCCTGGGCGGAGATTCAGTGCGTGTAAGTTACACTTTGGCTTTCCAAGATGCAAGTTTTAAAGTTTAATTGTTTCCCTTTCAGAACCAACAGTACTCGGCCAGCATCTTGGACGATCCGGAATTGATTGCCGGCAAGCACCGCACTCTGCTGACCTTTACCTCCTACATGACCTCCGTCATTGACTATGTGCGACCCTCTGACCTAAAGAAGGAGCTGAATGACAAGTTCCGCGAGAAGTTCCCCACCATCCAGCTTACCCTAAGCAAGCTGAGGAGGTAATACTTGTAACTATCATCAAGCTAAGAACTTTACTAATTCTTGACCTCTCCCCACATCAGCATCAAGCGAGAGATGCGACGGATCAACAAACTGGACTCCCGCATCGACCTGATTACCATATCGCAGGCTTACGTGTACTTTGAGAAGCTCATCCTGGCCAACCTGATCAACAAGAGCAACCGCAAGCTGTGCGCCGGCGCCTGCCTGCTGCTCAGCGCCAAGATGAACGACGTGAAGGGCGACGCCCTCAAGAGCCTGATCGAGAAGACGGAGAGCGTGTTTCGGCTGAATCGCAAGGAGCTGATCTCCTCGGAGTTTGCCGTGCTGGTGGCCCTGGAGTTTAGCCTGCACGTCAACCGGCACGAGGTGCTGCCGCACTATCAGCGGCTGCTCTACGAGTCCTAGGACTGGCCCAAGCGCTACGCCGAGAAGAGTTTCCTGGCGGCAGCGCAGGCGGTGCAGCAGTTGTGCCGCAAGGGGAGTCGCAAGTAACCAGCGGCTATTTGTACTTAGCATACTTTCGGGTGTTGGGTTTTCAACGATCATTGATAATATTGCATAGGCTAAGGCGTAGCTAATTAAGTTTTTTGCTAAAGAGTCGAAAAGGAAAAAACATTAATGCAAAAATGAAAAATCTTAACAAAAAAATACAAGTACTTATATCCCAAAATCTTCCCTTGGCCCCACAACGTTTTTAGACGCATAAGTGTTTATGTTTACATATATTTTCTTGGGTTTCTGTTATAGACATTTCAAAAATGAATAAACTAAAGTTAACCAAACACGAACCCGCTGTATGCATTGATAAGTTAAGCGCTTATCAACCTTGTGCCTCGGAAGCCGCGGCTGCTGTTGTTGTAACGTTCATTTTATTCAAATTTCCCCACGGCAGCGCCGGCGATCTGTGCCTGTTGCCGTTTGCTGTTGGCCGCATGACCAAAGCTAGCTAATCCGCCCCAACAAGCTTGAAGATCCCACGTAGCCGCGATATATCCCCCAACCCCATTAATGCGCTTCGATTGAAATCGAATCGAAGGCAAGGGTCTTCGATTTCAATGCACGGCCCATCAATCAGAAATCAATAAATAACTGACGATCGATTATTTGTCAGTGCAACAGGCGCCCAGCGACCGGCAACAGGTGCCCGAAAAAAAGAGTTCTCTGTATAGAAAACACAACGATAACCGAAAAATACGGGCCCAACACACGTGCTGGAATGGTGAGTGGGATCTCCAGGGGGGACGAACGTGCCGCGCACATTGCCCTTTGTTCGGTTTTCGTTTATATTTGTTTTGTCAACTCTTTTGTGATAAGCCATTATGTTGTAGTCGCCGTCGGAGCTGCCGGGGGGAGCGTTTCGGGCGGCCAGCAAAACAGCAGGGTCGATTCCGGCCATAGGAGGTACATATGTATATAAAGATATATGTGTAATGCAATGCAATCGCATTTAGCCTTTTCGCCTTATCAGCAGTATTTCAGTTATTTCTGCTAGTTGGAATTTAGACTTATAAATACCCTAGGTTAATAATTATTATTTAATTAGTTATTTATTAAGACCAGTTGATAATTATTTAATTATGTATTGATTAAGACCATTTAAATATCCTTGTAAAGTTATTATTAATTTAAATGTTATTTAAATATTTTTTTAGACCATTAAATACCCTAGTTTAAATAGAAAAAACACATTCTAAATATTTACTAATCAACATATATTAATATACTCATAGTATAATAATATACCTAATGTATTAATATGCATTTTAGTCATTGTAATTAACATGTAGAATTATAGAAACCAATTAAATTCGTATGAATTTATCATTAAAATCCCATAGATCAATTTTAGTTTTTGATTCGACTTTGAGCTTCAAATTCACTTTCCGTTTTCTCCTTCCGTTCTCAAAAATATTTTATATCTGATCAATAGTGATCGGTAGGTAATTAAATATAGCTTAGATGAACACTATTGTATTCTCACGGTTGATGATTCAAAATTAATGCAATTATGATACTAATAATCACTAAATATGAAAACTAGTAACAACTAACAAACCATTTACTGGGCATCATTTAAATGGAAAACAATTTTAAATTAAATGAGCAGTATGGTAAATTTCCTAGTTATAATTATTTTGAAAATGTTTTTAATATACAGTTGCAAATAACATTAAAAATAAAAAAACAAATGAATATTCACATATTCAAAATAGATAAATATTTTGAAAGTATATATTATATATATTAATTTGTATTATTTAAAAATATTTATATAATACATATGTATATATATAGTATATAGTTTATATATTATAACATCTGTTTCTGGACACGATTCCTGGATTTAAGTATGGTAAATTACCTATATTAAATATTTATATATGTAATTAAATTTTTAATATCGATCCCTGAATTTATTAGAAGTAGAAGTAAGTCAAGTAAGTATAAATAAAGTTTAATTTTTAGGAATTCGACTTCGATACCTTTAAATAATATGAACTGTTTATTTATTTAAAGATATTTTTAGGATGTTTTCTGAAATGTTTCTATTTTATCTTTCCGTTTTAAATTAAAAAAAAGCATCATTAAAATGTAATCATCTGAGGAGAAAAATTTAATGAAGGCAAATTTGTTGGCCAGCTAAAAAAGCTCATTAGCGGAATTGCTTGCTCGCAGCGAGAGATACAATCCTGCATGGCGAATGCCATTGGTGTCGTCCTCCTCCTCCACCACGTATCCTCCTCCACCACCCATCCTCCTCCGTTGGCGTGTCACATGTAGCTGCATAATGAGAGCGCTCAAAACTAATTAACGCGAAAGCTGAGCCGGAACCAAAAGCATCGGCATCAGCTTCAGCTCCAGCTCCAGCTCCAGCTACCCTGCTGGAGAGTGACTCCTCCCCCAATCAACCCCATCCGCACCCACTGCCACTACTTCTCTCTCTCTTGGGCCGGAGTAGAATGCTGCTCCATGGTCTGTTCGCCTGACATTCACGTCTGCCGCTCGTCTAGGCCACGGGTGTGGGTTCGGATGGTTGCGGGAGCGAGCGGGGTTCGACCCGCACCCACCAACGTCGGTTTATTACTCATTAGCACGCACAACTGTCCGACTGCGGAAGCCAGCAGCAGCAGCAGCAACAATAAACGGGCCACCGGCACGAGCGTCAAAAACTTTTGCAGCAACTTTAGCTCATTTATTAAGAACAAACATACACTGGCAGAATGAAATTGGGTCAATTAGTATTAAAATAAGTTTTATAATTTTTATTTAATAGAAAAACATGTTACGTGCAAGCTAACTATATTTTGTGTAAATTTTGAGAACCTGAAACTTCAATTTTTTGAAAAGAGTTACTAAAATTGGTGGTTAGTATTTTGGTTAGGATTCTTGATTATTTATTTATTAGTCTTTATTCTTTTTTTTTTAGTTCTATAGAACATTTGTTAGGGCTTACTACAATTTTTGTTCTTTAAATAAAATTAGTTTTTTCCAAAGGTGTATATGTATAATATAAAGGTTATTTAATAATTTAGAAACAAGACAATACCATATATGATGGAATAATTCAAATTACAAATATGATGAGCTCTCATGCACCCTTATACCTCTTTTTATTGTTAGAAACAATTTTCATAGTGTTCTATCTTTAAATACATTTTTTTTAGTCAATCTTTTTATTATGAAAAGTGTTTAAACTAACCACACATATTACTAAATTTGTCAAATTTTAAATAATACATAATATATATATATATAAAAATGATATTTTAGGTTCCTTTTGCCAAAATAAAATGAGGAACTTTTTAATATATCAGGATTTTGGTCCTGAAATTCCTAAAATGGTTCTGGCTTAACATGGAAGGAGAGAGGTAAATAACTGCATAATTTTTGATTTTAAGGGTTTGTAAGAAAATTAGCTTTAAGTTATATTTTTTCTCTAAAAAACCCTTAGCGGTATTTTCTCTCAGTGCAAACAAACCCACGCACACACGCTTAATGAAACGTAACTTTTTCATTAAAATTTCGTTTTCATTTATTAGACATTTGTCTGGATGCCTTCAGCTGTCCCGCACCCCCTTTGTCAGCACCCTCCTCTTGGATCACCCCTCGTACATCTTGGCTTTATCTTTGTGGCCAGGGGTTCGTTAACAGTTGTTAGTTAGTTAGAGCAGCTGGGATTGCCAAAAACACACACACACACAGTCACACACGCTGAGCACACACACCGCTCGCTGCTGCCACTGATTGGATTGGAAAGTTCTTTCTGCTTTTCCGGCAGCGGCGGGGACCCAGGCCAGGCCAGGCCCATGTAAGGCTTCCGTCGACCCCCAGCATTGAACTGAGAGGGCCTGGCCTAAGCGACCAATATACCATTTGCTGCTGCTGCCGCTGCCGGGGCTACTGCTGCCGTTGCTGCTGCTGCTGCGTTTCTTTCGCCGCTGCTGCTGGCTCTGCCACCGCTTCAGCCTCGGCCGGCGTCACAGTTGCCTGTCGACTGTCTGCGGTTTTCTGTGCGCCTGCTACTATGCGCCGAGTTAATTGGTTTGCAAACAAATTAACCATCGTGGGTGTGTACGTTTCCTAATTAGCAGCTTTTGTAATTAAATATGCCCGCAGCCATTCAGAGTCAAGCGATGGAAGGGGGCTGAGCTGCGAGAGTGGGGGCTTCAAACTATGCGTGCGTTTGTGTTCCTGTGTGTGTGTGTGAGTGTACAATGGCATAACGGTTCACGAGATGCCCAGTGGCGCCTTCCGCCGGGGAAGCATGGCTACTAAATGAGAGTGTCAAAAGCCGTCCCCTCTTGGGTACGCCTCTGCCAGACTGGATTCACTGGAAGGAAGGAGGAGAGAGCAAAAAAGCAGGAGGAGGAGAGGACAGGAGCTGACGGCACTCTGAAGTCCCAAATGAAAATGCATTTTAATTAGGGGTTTTTGTTGGGTTTTTGTTTCACGTTGTTGTTGTTGCCGCCGCTCGACTGCTTGCGGTTTCATTCATTAGTTGAAACGAACGGAGCCGGGAAGCAGAGCCCCAAACAGGGTTGTCAAATGCGTCAAAAGGGATTAGGGAATTGTGGTTAGTAATTAAATTTATTTAGAAATTATTTTAAGAAGCTCTTTACGTGTGTTTTGAAAATATAATTAATTATTTAAAGAAATATATTTCTAGGTTTTATTTACCCGAATTTTATTAGGATTTAATGGGGTATGTTTATTTCGATAAATATTTTTAGAAGCTGTTGTTTGCAAGAAGTAAGAATTTAATATAATTTATTTCAAGGCTAAAATTATTTAACCCATTTTTTAAGGATATTGAAATAATAGATGTGTCAACTCAGAAAACTAAAATTTGAAAATAACCGCAGGCTTGAAAATGTCAATGTTAATCTTAAATAATATTAATAATTACCGACATTGCATTTGTTAATTTGTAATTAATTAAAGTGTTTAGAGGGATGAGTAAGGCAGCAGAGGTGTTGAAGGGAAATTTGCTGACCCGGTTTAAATCAGTTAGAAGTAGAATTTATAAGAATATCATATTTTAAAGTTTATGTTTTATAATACTTTTCAAAAGCGTAGATTATTTAAGTAAGCTAACATGACAAAAACCCTGACAACCCTGAACGATAAGCCATCCAAATGGGACATTGAAAAAACGCAGAACCTGGTCAGTGAGCGGGGAGTAGTTCAGCGGCCCCAAAGGGGGTTTCGGGACCTTGGGGGGGCCTGGCTTTTCGGGGACTCCAAATGGATGCAGAGCACCCGCAAGTTTTTTGCCATTCATTATGAACGTCGTCGCTGTAGTTGTTGGCGCTTTATTCCGTTGTTGTTCAATTGAATCGGAGCTGGTAACTGGGGAGCCGGTAACTGGTAACTGCGAGCAGCGGCAGCGGCAGAAGGAGAAAAAAGGGTCCAATTAAAAAGCCACAACAATTAACGAGCCAAGTGAGTTAACTTGGCATAAGTGGAATTTTAATTGGCAACACGAGAGAGAGATGGCTGGCCAGCCCAGGCAGAGAGAGAGCGGGCAGAGAAGTGGAGGAGCCGAGTGACTTGCCGAGTGCCGATAAGTGCAGTGGGCGTGAGCGGGGGGAGGGGCGGACGGGAGAGTGCGACGACGCCAGCAGGAGGCTGAGTGAGAGCGAGAGGGAGAGGGAGCCAGCTAGCTCGTTAGTCCCGGAGTAGTTAAGTAAATGAGCATTTTGTTTCACTAATGAACACTAATGAATATGCCAGAGACAGCACTTGGATTAAGCGTGCCCGGGCTGTGTGCGGGTGTGTTGGTGTGTGTGCGCCAGTGTGTGTGTGAGGCCTTTTGTTGGTTCGGGGTTTTGTGTTGTTAATTAATAAACACGAAGGCCCGGAGACCCCGGGTCCCATTGTGCCCTGGTGTATGTGTGTGCACCCAGTTTTCAAGGGGTTAAAATAAGCAATTAGTTGGATTTTCGACTAGGCGCTCAGCAAATGCGCAGACGTCGAGGCCGGCTAACGAAAACGAGCCAGGCCAGGCCATGCCAGGCCACGCCAGACCCGGCCAGGCCAGGCCAGGCCGTTCTGCTCTTCCATTCGAGCCGAAATGAGAAAGTTTCAAACTGCTGCCGCTGCTGCTGCTTCTGCTGCCGGCGTTGCTGTCTCTTCTTCTAACGAGGCAGCGGCGCAGGAGGTAACCGCAGGAGCGGGAGGGCCTTCGGAGCGGGGGAGGATAGGTCGGGTCCCCGGCGAGGGAGTCCAAGTCCAATCCCGCAGGTAAGCCAGCCACGCATCCACATCCAGCAGGAATGCAGAGCAGGAGGCGGACAGCCAAAGGAGCGGCACTGTGAAAACGACTAATTAAGGCAATAATAATTTAATATTTAATACCTTTGAAATGCTATGAAAGTATTAAGACTTAAGAAGTCGAAGGTAATAATTATGTACAGATGTATGTATGTACAAAGGTACTTAATTATTATATACATAATTATGAAATCAAATTATTTTTATATTTTTAAATACATTTTTTTGTATGTACAAATTTAAATAACTGTTTCTAGAATAAAAATATGCAATGTTACAAACAAAGAAAATTATGAAGATTTTAAGCCAGCCGGGAACTAAGCCAAGAAGCATGCTATAAAACGGCTCAGTACAATACCAACCTTACCCAAAAAGTGCAATAAAATATTCTGTGTCTTAAATTTATGATTTATTTAATTTTATATAATATAGCATTTCGAAATGATTAAAAAAATAAATTAATCAGTGTTACCACTCTGATCTAATATTGCTTTTAATAATAACATTCAAAAATTGTATGTTTCATAAAACTAAACATATAAAGATATATAACTACCTATATATTATTATTGTTACTATTCAACTCGTGCTGCATTATAAACCACTAAATATAGTAATATCAGCTTACAGAATCAGCTTACAGTCTTTTGCTAATCAATTGATTTTTTATTCAATTTAAACATATTCTTTGAATTTTTTAAACCGTAATAAAGACAAACTAAAGTGTTTATATCATATTCATTTGTAAATAAGAAGCCTTAAGTAACTTTTGTAATATCAATAATTTAAGGTAACGCTCATTTCACATTTAATTATTTTTACCAAAATATAACTATATATTTTTCCCAGTGTATGTATCTATGTTGGAACCGCTGTACGCCTGCTGCCTGTGCTGAGCTTAATTGGCGAACGCTGATGAGACTAGCAATTAGCATGGACACGAACCAACGTCGGAAATGAGTAATGGCCCAAAGGCAGTCATAACTTGGCTTGGAATTGTTGGGAAGGGTCAGGAATGGACGCGCGATAAGATTGTGGGTGACTGGGGCTTGACGCAATTTAATTATTACATTCCAAACGGCAGGGTATTGCAGTTAAGAAAAGACCATAAATTTAAAGTAATTTAAATAGGTTTTGTAAATCCATAAAGTTGATGGATTATAAATCACAAACTATATACTTTGAAAACTTAAGATCTCCCTAAAAAAACTGTTCATATTGAGTTAGTAGAAATTTATAATTAAATTAATAATAGTTGGTACAATTTCCTCCGAACAAACTAATCCGATTTAATAACAAACCCTATAAGGTTCTGAATAATAAAATGCTAATAACTGCAATGCCTTCTAAGGCCACAATATCTTATTACTTGCAAAACGGGAAGCAATATCTCAATTATTCTTGATCATTTATTTATTATTTCCCCAACTTATCTACAGAAATAGATCGGCAAGCTTCCAAAAATAAATCACATTCTAATTGCAAAACACCTCCAGAACAAGTCTACTTTGCTGCCGGCTCCACGAATGAATCACGTAAATCTCCTGGCATCAAGATATAGATATATATTCACATAAGACACCTATGACAGCTAGGCCACCACCATAACTCTCCGGCAGAGCTTCGGGCTGGGATCTGCGCCATTGAGCTGCCAGACACGATGACTTTATATGGCCAAGCCGAGCGCCAAGCGACGCGCCATTGTCTGCCACCGAGCGAAGTGCGAACCTGCGGAGGAGGCGACCTGGAGCTACACGGAGAACAAAATAGGGCTTAACTTTGAAATTAATAAAAAATCAAGCTAGCTTGGAAATTTAAAAATTATCTGTTAGAACTAGTTGGGAATTTTAAGGTTACAGGCAAGGATATTTTGCAATTAGAACCTAAGTTCGTTTCGGAAGAGGGTAGCCTTGATCCATATGGGAAAAGCATGGGACTTAACTTTGGAATTTGTACATAAATCATAAAATCATAAAATTCATACATAATTCATAAAAAATTCCGAAGGAATTCCTCTATAATTCCGGAAGAATTTCTAGAGAAATCTTAGGGACTCCGAATTCCGGAGATGATACGAATGCTCTGAAAAAATTCCGGGCCAAAATCCGGGGGAATTCCTAGCGAAAGTGCCTAATCTCCGGGTGAAATCCAAAGGAAACCCTCCGAATTGGTACTGAAAGATACTTTCAGTGATCATTACTTACAGTTAGGTGAGAAGCTACGGTAGATGCAGAAAATGTCAAATTTAAGTAAAGAATTCGTAAATAAAAGCATGTTTTAGCTTAGAAAATGTTAAAATTCCTTGAAATTGTGACTCTTTTAATGAAAAAAACATTGGTAACTTTAAAAATGTTAAATTATTTGCTAGACCTACTACCCATTTCTCAGATCAGATATGTTAAGAGGGAAATGTTAAAACGATATAGTCATGATCAATTTTTAAAGGATGAGGCTTATCTTAAGAAACTTAAAAAAGTATTAAAACTATTTTTGAATTTTAGGATTACATACAAGTAAAATATACAAATAATGGCCAGAATCGATGATGACACTAAATAGATATTGTTTAATAGTAACTTTGATCAGTGATCATATATTTGATTTCTCTTTTAACATTGATCGGTGATACTTTCCGAACTCGAACACAGTCATTGTGAAAGTGAAAGTGAATTATATATAGTTTATATTTATTACCTCGCTAACTGCTAGCTTATTTCTCTCAGTGCCCGAACCCGTTTGAAGCTGTCGGAAGAAACCGCTCTGAGCCCCGCGCCCTGACGTCAGCGATTCAAAATATCCGCAAGTAAATCGCGGGGGTCGGCTGCCGCTCTCTGTGGCAAACAACCGATCATTTACATGACAAGTTTTTGTTTTTTTTTTTAGCTCAAACAAGGTGAAATCATATTTTAGAATACGATCCGCTCGAAAGCAACTCAATCGTGTTTGCGAGCGCGCCGCGTAAAGATCAACTCTAATACTCTCGTAAACAAACAAGAGGTCAAAGCCAAGATGCCGCTGCGCAGGAAAGAGGACTATATCCCCATCAAGTGCGAGGGCTGGAACGGCAAGTTCGTCTACCCGGACGGGGCTGTGAACAATGTGTCCAAGATCCGGCGGCAGAACCAGAACGTGACCAACACCAACAACTTCTACGGCTTCAACACGGAGCCCATCGTCCTGCCCACCGAGTGGGATGGCACCTTTGTGAAGAGCGGCGAGACGCGCATCAAGCAGGAGCGGAATCGCTCGGACGACCAGGACTATTTCGATTACAACTCGGAGCCCACGGTCCTGCCGCCGGTGTGGAGCGGTGAGTTCGTCACCGATCCCAACGATGTGCGCATCAAGCCGGAGCGAAACTTCTCGGATCCCAGGGACTACGCCGAGGCAGCTCGGTTCAAGCTGGTCAAGAACTAGGCCCCCATCCGATCTGATTCGATCCCGATCCCGGACAACTAACCCCGCAAGTTGTGTTTGTTTTGGTTTCGCATTGTACCCTAACCTAAGCGTTTGTTGTATTTAATTTTTATGATATTTATTCGTATGCTTAATAAACCACAGAAAACGAAGTAAATGTGAGTCCGAGATGCTAGAAAGTTCCGTTTGGTGCCCGGGCAAGCGATTGGCGTGGGCGACTCCACACATTTAGTGACCTTTTATGGATAATAATTCTATCGGGTTTGCAAATTCACAGTCATAATTATAATATTTGTGGAGAACAACAGCGATACAGCGATTTGTTGGGGCCTTTTTTGAACTGGAAGTGGAAGTGTTTGTTATTTACAATCTCTATGTAAATATCTTGAGGAATTTCCATTGATTGCAAAGTGTGTTTACTCTTGAAGCATAACTCAACTTGAACTTGCAACTCAAACAAGATAACATAAACCATGAACACCTGCTCATAATAATTAAAAACTCATGGTTATAAGCCAATGTTGCTTGTATTTTTTAGTTTCTTCTTAGAAAGTGGTCTTATTTGTCTATTTAAGCGTATTTAACGCTTTCCGTTGGCAAATATAATTATTTTTTAAACTTGCGCAAATAAAGAAGCCACGATAAGGGGTATATTTGAAGAAATTCTGGGGAATCACGAGACAGCAAACACTTTGAGAGCCCCAGAAGAACTTAAGATAATTCCACATTGTAAATTAAGGAGTGAAATTTTATTGTACGCAATAGCCAATGCATTATGGGGACTCACAGCTTTTGTCCAGCGGAAACACGAGTCTGATAAGAAAGCGTCTGCGGGTAGAGCCTATATAAAGGGAGTACCCTCCACTGGTCCAGTTCACAGTCAAGATGCACAACCAGCGACTTCTTCGAGCTGCCATCAGCCTAGCACTTTTGGGTTGCGTCCTCGCCCAGGGTACAACTATCACTGATTCCCTGCAAGATTTCATAAACGTAAACCAGCGGCAGAACAATGACAAGTTGAGGTTCTACGAGGATCAGTTGGCCAACTTCCGGCTCGTGTTCGACAAGCAATTGGAGCACATCGATTTGCAGGCGGACTCGATGCAGCTTAAGCTCGAGGAGGCCTCCGATCGCCTGGGACCCATCGCTCTGATCGACTTCTGGACCAGGCAGTGCGTCCAGAACCATAGCTCCAGCCTACCAACTGTCAGTGTAGCCCGGAAAAACATTGTCAATTGCAAGGCTGCGTTCGGTACTCTTTTGAATTCCGCCGAGAGCACCTTAAATTTGCTAAGGACCCAGTACACGAAGACCTTGGTGAACGCCCTGGCCAACTGTGTCAAGCTGTATTCAACCAAAAAGCTTAACTACACAGTTTGTGTGACCAATGCGGTGAGTGTTGTCTCTTCCCCAAGTTCTTTTTATCTCAGAATAGATACTAATTAAATTAAATCAATTCCCCCTGCAGATTGCTGACAACAACAGGTACACCGTGTCCAACCAGGACACCTTTAATGCCAACATGAAAACCGCCGAGTGCTCCGCCGAAGAGAGGATTAGGACCTCCTGGCAATGTACCTTCAAGCAGGTGTATGCCATGAGCTCCGCCGTGGAGACTGCCTTGCGACTTGTGGATACTTGCATTGAAGATCAAAGGACTTGCGGCTCGGCTGCCTGCCAGTCCAACTGTCCCTATGTCACGGTCGTAGCTCTGGCGGATATCCGGAATAAGCCCACCATCGCGAATCCTTTCACGAAAGCCTCCACAGACATTAACTGCATGGAGTTTAGGTTCAATTGAAGGAGTTCTTAGGAGTGAGGTAGTTTGATGGAAATTTATTTGTAAATTGTTGTCTTATATAGTAAAGAAGTGAATTTATTCAAATGTTATGTTTGCTATTGGAAAAAAATGAATTTAATTCAATATATTGCTTATTATTTGTGTTTGATAAAATAAACCTTTGCTTTTAGTACACTGTAAAAGAATTTACTGGCTATTCAAAAACACAATCGAACGGGCTAGATAGATTACGTAGGCTGCTCTAGAATCACAAGTGTTTAAGTTTTAGAGTTTTAGGTTTAGGGTTTAGTATGCACTGTCATTTAAGTTTTTTTAAGATGTAAAATTTTCAGGCAATATTTTGTGAATTTTTAGGATTTAAAAGTGGTTCATTCGCTGCAAAGCGGGCCATTTTTTAATTTTGTTTTTGTAGCAAAGCACCTAAAGTTAGCTTAATGATTTAAATACCATAAATTAAGACAACCTTACAATTTTTTTTCTGTTTATAAAAAATATATTAAATATATTTATGGGTTTAGGAGTTATGGGGAATCTCCCGAGGCCACCAAAAAAAAAAGTTTCTATGCGGTACACTCCTAACTGTCAAAATCGAATATACACAAAATATAATGTATTTTTTTAATGATAAGTATCTTAAGGTACTTATGTGACGTTTTACTTTTATTAATTTTTTTCTAATATTTTATCGAAACCCCGATTTATTACTAAGATAATAAGTAACTTTTTGAATAAAAAATTAAAAACAAACATCAAAAAAGGTCGACGTTAGGAACTGTAGAATTTGTTGAAAAATTTTTTTGCAATATTTCAAATCTAATAGTCCAGTAGATTTTAAGTTAGATATTTAAGTTCACTCTTTTGCAAATTCATACTTTTCGGGAGAGCTCTTGAAGGGCCTTGGCGCCACTCTAAATTACACAGTAGGAAGATCAAATTAAGCTTGAATAACTTGTTTATCTTTCTTCCGATCGTTTTAAAATGTTTTCAGTATTTTCATAATTAGTTGAGCACTCATAAAAAAATGTATAAGAAAATAAAATACCATAACCCCCCTAAAATAATTTCTTATAAGAGGTTGCTATTATGCTTAATCTTTATTTAATTTACTTAATAACACAAAAAACTATTTAAAATGAAAGAAACTTCTGCAAATAAAAACCAATCCCAGGTGATATCTTGAATTAAAAAAAAAACTTTAATTCTTCTTTAAATCCAACAAACCAATATTAAATATAAATGTTTCTATTAAACAAATAGTATATTTGATATTTTATTATAAAAGAAGAGTGTAGAACGCAACAGCTGAAAAAACACTGGGATTTTTATATAAAATCTTGCGATGTTCGACACCTTTTAGATATATAAAGAAGTTAAATTGGCACCTAATTCACTCAAAATCGAAATGTATTGCCTGAAACTTGTGATCTGCTGTGCCATTTTTTTGGCAGCAAAAGTCACCTGCCATTCCCAGTACGAAGAACCTCCTTTGGATGTCACAAAGGCCATGTCCGAGTTTCTGCTGCTCCAGCAAAGTCACTACGATGAGAGGCTAAGGATGTGCGAGGACACACTAGACAACTTCCGGAAAGGATTCGATAAGGACATCCAGGCTGTGAAGGTGCAGACCGAGCTCATGCAGGCCAAGGTGGAGGAAACTTGGGCCTGGATCCGACCCTACGAGAAGATTGATTCCTGGCACCGTCAGTGCGTGGCCAACTACAGTGCGCCATTGCCTTCGGTCAGCCAACTCCGGGCTTCCATGAACGCCTGTGGGATTCAGATTTACCTGGATGGGATCCTAAGTAGGGCCCAGACTAGTTGCGATAATATCAAGAGGTATGCCACCTACATTCTGAACACCCACAAGGATAGCTGCCAGAGAACGCACAAAAAGTCGCAATTGGGTTTTAATACTTGTCTAAAGAAAGCAGTAAGTGATATATTATATATATTGCATTTAAATTAAATAAGTTACATGCTTTCTTTGAAATCAGGTTATCCCCCTGGATGCCGAGGTCTCAAAGAGCTGGAACGACTTTTAAAGACTTATCGGAGAGGCAGAATCCAATGCCCGAAATCGCATTAGAACCTCGCGGCAATGCGCCTTCAACACGATTTATACCACCAGCTACAACATTGGAATTGCAAGGCGCCTCATCTTCGATTGCATTGGCAATGAACAGATCTGCGGGCGGGGTTCCTGCTCTTCGAGATGCCCCCATCAAATGTATATGGACATTAAGGATAAAGATTTCCGCAGTGTAACCATAAGGAATCCATTTCAGGGCCCCAATAGGCAGCTGGGTTGTCTGGAGTTGAGATTTAAGTGAGGGGAGAAGTCTTAGATTTGGAATGTTAATTATAATAAAAATATTTAATATTGTGTAAGGGTATATTTAAATTAATTTGTACTATATATAGGAGAGGTTAAGATTTTTAATTACTTCGGGGTTCCGATATTCTAGCTTTTTCCTAAGAGTATACCAAAATTTTTAAAGAAAATTGTACTTGGTTTGCATGATCACCTCAATCACTTTCTCCGTATTTTTAAATAGCATACTTTTAGGATCCCAAGAACTGGAAATTCGTTTTGGAAAGGGAAAAATCAAGTCTCGATTTAAGCAAACCTGAAAAACGCATAAATCTAATAAAGATTTTAGCGACAACATTTTTATATTTATTTGTACACTGTATGCTTAATTCTAAACTAAGCTACAGTATGGATATCAGCCATAGCTGATGCAACATTTTTATAGTCTTGCAGGGTATTATAATTTCAGTCAAAAGTTTGCAACGCAGTGAAGTAGACATTTCCGACCCTATAAAGTATATATATTCATGATCAGCATCAATAGCCGAGTTGATCTAGCCATGTCCGTCTGTCCGTCCGTCTGTCAGTCCGTCTGTCCGATTATACGCAAACTAGTCCCTCAGTTTTGAAGCTATCTAAATGAAACTTTGCAGATTGTCTTTTATATGCTCTCACTACTATATAAGTCTGAACGGGCCAGATCGGACGACTATATCATATAGCTGCCATAGGAACAATCGGTAAATATTCAGAAAACAAATTATAACTTGGCCAATTTTTAACAAATTTTCATATAATTTGAGACAAGGCCATTTTGTATTTCGGTTTAAATTTTATAAAAATCTGAATACTATATTATATAGCTGCCAGGGAAAGTCCGGGAAATATTACGTATACGTAAATGTTAAAATCTAATTTTTATATACATATATTAATTTTGTATATAATTCCTGTTAGTTTTACACTCCATTTGATAAAATGTTATTAATTCATAATGATCCAATTGTAAGCTGCAAGGGTATACAAACTTCGGCGTGCCAAAGTTAGCTTTCTTTCTTGTTTGTATCTATTGCCGAGCTCTGCTTCTTTCCGTATCATTGTCTCCTTTCCGCCAAATGGATCTGATATATCAGGAACTCAGAAGAAACAAACAGAAGACCAGTTGCTCTGAACGACCCACGCAGAGTAAGATGACAAAAAAAAAGGTTTCGACTGGATTTTTCAGGTACCCGCACGAACCATCTCTGGAATTTAAGGCAACTCAAAGGGCACCGCTTTGGGATTTAGTTCTCGGAATCTGAAAACACATAAAACTAGGGATCACTTTGTGTGGAGTTTCTATTGAAAGAAATTCTTGTATCGCATTTCCACATCTGGCTGGCAGATGCGTGAGAACCTTAGATCGGTACAGGCTATATAGTTTTTGAAACATGAATGCACATAATGAATAGGAATTGGAAAAGATTCTTCGTAGGTATTGTCACGGGCCGAAACCGTGTGAAATATTCCCGATGCTTGGGAAACCTTATGAAATTTCTACTAGGCTAACAGCGAAAATGGGAAGTGAGTAGGGAAAATGTGTGGAAATTGGGCACGAGCAAGTAGTCAACATGTGAAGATATTTGGAAAAATGCTTGGGAACTAAGTAATCCTTTGTTTGCTTGAAATTTGGGATGTTCTTGGGAACACGTTTCTTTAGGATGCGTTTTTTAAGCCGTGTGAAAATCTTCAAAGACTTGTCTAATTTTTTACCATTTCCAATAGGAGATCAGGAATTCAAGCAGCGAGTTGAGAGCCGTTTTCCTGCGTTCTTCGAAGAAAGGCAGGTAGGACCTGTAGCCCAAGACCAAAAGGACATTCAGTTGGTCCTTAATCTTCCGAGGATCGTGAGAATTAAACGAGTTTATCTCAAGTCGAGAAGAATCATGGATCAGGTTCACAGCCATTTCAGTAGCTGTCAACGAAGAACGTCTTCAAAATTCTACCTGCTGGCCACATGGCAAGGTGCAGCTGTTGCCATTGGTAAAATTCATCGCTTTTGACCTTTTCAAAAAAAAAGAACCGACGTTAAAAAACAGTTTCCTCCTAAAGAATTTGATTTTGCAGCTGCGGCAGCTGTGGGAAAATTATCCGAGCCTTAAATCGTTTGAAACCCTGTGTACTAATCGTGAGAGTTTTCCGAATTTATCGTTCAGCTGGAAAACTCCTAGACCAGGCCAACAGCAAAAACTGCAGCAGAATCGGAGTTTTCCCGAAAATCCCACTACCTGTTGCCGAGGGATCTGGGAAAATTCAGCTGAATTCGGCTGCACAAGGGACACACATTTTCCGGGAAACCTGTTGATTTTAAAAAAGGGACCCTCCCTCATTGTTTAAAAAACGGTTTCTGACAATAAAAAAATAAATAATCTTTTGGGTTGCAGCCGGAGCAGCTGTGGGAACGTTTTCATCTGCCTGGGACGATTTTCCAAGCGTGTGAATTTTCCAAACCAGATGTGATATTTTCGAACTTAAGCACCAGGCCAGCAGAGTGAAAAGCAGCACGAGTCACCGAGTTTTCCACACGAAGCGAGACAGTTGGTACCTGCCAAAGGGTCCTGGGAAAGTGCAGCTGGCAGGGAGCACACGATGAAACCGTTTCCTGCAACCTGTTGTCTGGGAACCTAAGGTAAATGCATTTTTAATACATTCCCAATGCAGTCGATGGGTTCGTGGGAAAATGTCTTGTCTGAGATCGTGTGAAAATGACATCATAATTAAGGAAAATAGATGCTCATGTACTAGGCGAACATCTCCAAAAGCAGGGCACTCTAGAAGGTTTTCCACAAGGGATTCTACCTGGTTTTAGAGTCCTGGGAACTTTGAGTTACATTTTCCGGCCAATTTTCTTTTCAATATCTTCTTTAAGTGGCTTGTGGGAACCATTTTCCTGGACGGTCTTTGAGTCGTGTGAAATAGGGAAAATGAGACTTATCTCTTAAGCATCTAAGTTCGTCGTGAGAAAAATCATTGAACTCTTCAAGCCTCAGAGAAAATTCAACCAGGAAAATATAGTTTTCACAACACGAAGAGTGTTAAGATGCTCTTGGAAAATTATATTCTACCTGAGAAGGAAACGAACCCTAGCTACGGGCAACTTGTTGATATCCTGGGAAAATTATTCAACGATTTTTCTGTTGCCTTCCTTAAAGTGGCTTTGTGGGAAGAAATTTTCTTAACAACCTTTAAGCCGTGTGAAAATTAGATAAACATCTAAATTCGTCGTGAGAAAAATCATTGAACTCTTCAAGCCTCAAAGAAAATTCAACCAGGAAAACAGAATTTACACAACATGAAGAATGTGATGTTGTGAACAAAATGCTCTTGAAAAATTATATTCTACCTGAAAAGGAAACAAACCCTAGCGATGGGCAACTTGTTGATATCCTGGGAAAATTGTTCAGTGATTTTCTTAAAACGAAGATAATGGCGTGTGAAACTCTTGAAGACCTTTTGGGATCGTAAAAGAGAGTCAAAAAAAAAATGTTGCCTGGATGGGAAAAATAAAACCAACACAAGCTATTAAAAAGAGGACCCTGGGTAGATCCTCAAGTAGCACGACCTAAAGACTCCTCAATTTTCATGGGAAAAAATGTGGGTTTGTCGCGTGGGAAACCGTTTCAAGTGGTGGTTAAAACTGACAATTACCAAACAGGACAGCAGAAGGAATAACAAGTGTCTTCAGAGGCATCCCTAAGATCTAATCCATAATTAAGCCCAAGAACATAGCCACAGGAAGCAGAGCACGATCTAAAGGAAAGATCATCACCTGCAGGATCAACCGGAAGCGGGACCAATTCTTGCGGAAATTGTTATTAACAACAGGAAATGGATTTTGTTACCACTCAAGAAAACATTTCCTCAAACAGGAAATTGATTTCTAATCTTACCGTTTGCCATTTCCTGTCCCAGCTTCCGTTTCTTTTGAGAAGAAATGTGTTTTTTTGGGTTCGTTTTTTGTGTTTACTTTTTCCTGGAAGACCGCTTGCCACATGCTGTGATTTTTTCTCATCGATCGAGGCGTGAGAACGTATTTCGGCTTAATTAGGCATTTTCTACTAGGCAAGCAGCATCCTTAAACCAATGATCTTGAGACAAAATTTAAGGCATAACCTGATACCCGAAACCTTAGGAAATCTTAAATATTTTTATGGATTCCTTTGAGTGTGGGATTCCACATTCCTGCAGCTCACTTTCAGAGTGCGTGAGAATGCGAGTTATATATGGAATACTAATTAGTTTTTCGTATCAGGATTACAGCGAGCTGGCTAGGTGTCTTTCAGAGGGTCCTTTCGTCTCGTTTCGATATGCAAATTCGATAAAACCAACCTCGCTTCGATTAAAATTGCTAACAGGATAACAGATTTGCCAGCAAGCAGGACTCACCTTTGCTCGGCTTACCTGTGAGCCAAGAAAGTGCCAAAAACTACCACCAGAAACTATTCAAGAAGGTGAGTCTTGGCTCTCGCTCTTTCTATTTCTCTTTCTCGTTCTCCTTGAGACATTTGCAACCCTCATGATTTGGAATATCTAAACATTATGTCTTAGACGTTACCAGGACAACAGCAATTTAGGGAGGAGGGAAGATTACAGCCAACACTGCATTCTCTTACTCACAAATTAGGGTTGTTCTTGGGACTGGAAACCCAAGACAAAAAAATAAATAAAGAAGTCGTGCCATATCTTGGGCTCTAATAGGGAAACAGAATTAAAACTAGATGCCTGGACGAGAATATCTTCAGATCGTCTTGAGACCCAGGAGGGTTGAAAGTGTCACCTTTTTGAAGCGGCTTTCAGCAAATCCAAAACCACATTTCATGGAAATCCCACTGAGATCGACAGATCTTTTATCTCTTCGTTTTGAGCTGAAGAGCGAATGGTCTCTGCCTCGTTTTTAAGCCCAAGATCTTCCAGCTAATGTGGGCGTAATCCTTTCACGGCAGGTAACATTCCTTTGCCTTGGAGCGTGAGAATTTCAATCGAATTTTGTTGATCTTCCAACAGGCGATCAGCAAGCAGCGACAGCATCCCTCCCTTGCTCATCTGCCGAAGTTCTCCTTCTTACGCACCGAGCGTGTGAACGAAGAGCCACAAAAAACGACAAGAAAGTACATTGGGTTGTGTGATACGACTATGAGATACCTCGTAGCTGGTCTTGGGAGGAGATATTTTATGGGGTTTTCTATACTTGTAAATGAATTTGAACAAATTGTAAATCCCTATGCAGTAATATTAAATTTTTAATTTCCTATACTTTTTTGCTATATATCCAAATTAATAAATTGTGTTGTAAACAAAAATTAATTATTTTATATATAAAAAACATTATTTGTTAATAGTAATATTTATTATATGTATATTTATATTATGTACTGTTGAATATTATTAAGTGCTTCTTGTTAGAAAGTGTTCAAGGTGGTATTTTATTATTAATTTTGTATTCTAAATAGGTGTATTACAAATTACAAATTTTTTAACAGGATGTGTGAGTATTTTTCCCATGTACCTTATATTAGATTTCATAACTCTTTTTAATATCCAAAATATAATTTATTGCATATAATGTATTTATAATATAATATATTATTATTTATTGTATTTTTAATATGAATATGTTTATCATAAAAGACTAATTAACAGGATAACCCTCTTCCCTTCCATACATTTCCAACAGCCCAATATACCCTTTTACTCTCCCAGCACTGAGTATGCTCGTTGTGAGAAAACGAAAACCCAAAAAACCAACAAAAACGAGAGTTGAGGATCGCGTGGGAATAAATGCCGAACCGGCGGCAGGAATGTAACGTATTTTTTCACACGACTCCTGCAGATAAGGCACCTCTCACCCCTCCCCTTCCCGCATCCTCGCTCTCACAACTCTCAAATTATATGCACAGGCTTAAATTAGTTGTTAATTGTTTTCCCTGCGACTCTCTCGATCCCCGGTTCGTTTTGGCATGTGCTCGCGTGAGAACTGGGAATTGAGACACTGGAAAAGGGACCAGGAGAGCAGCAGAGTGCACTGGCTGCTTCCACTTTCCAGCCTTCGCACGCTCGCTCTCACTCTCCTTTCCTTCGCCGCCTGCCTGGTTGTTGTTGTTGGCGTTGCTCCGTCCAACGACGAGATCCTCGATCGTTACGTTAAACGGATGTGGATGTGGACGGTGCGGAATTTGTATGGCCTTTCGGTGCCAGTGTGAATGTGAGTGTGCGCTGTGTTTGTGGAGGGTTTTAACGGCCGTCTGTTTGTCGCGGTTCGCTTGTGTCAACATCGTGTGGGAAATTCCCGGCCATTAGCCGTTACAAGAACGATGGCTGTGTGAAAAAAGGAACTGGTCGTGAGAACTTTTGGTCCTAAGGCCAAAACTTCGATCAGGAAAACAGAACGAGAGTGAACGTGGAGGGGTGTAAAGATAAAAGTCGGCGCATACTTGTATTTCTTGTGCGCTCTAAAATGTCCAACAAGCTCAACAGGCTTATCTTATTGGAAAGTGAGAGTTCCTGTTTGACGGTTAGAATACGTAGTCATGGAAAGGTGGCTGGAAAACTATTTCTGGGTATATTATGTTTTTAAATACTGTTAGCGGAGAGTAACTATAAATTAGTATTATAGTGAAAATTGAATTGATGAAAATATATAATAAAACTGCCTAAAATGCAGCAATTTTGTAGGATATATTAAGGAAATATTATTATTATTATTATTAATATTAGGAAATATTAAATGTTTATCCCTTATATGGATATAAACATTTTATTTAGAAGTAAGCAATGCAGTGAAGAAGTCATTGCCGATCCTATAAAATAAAGTAAAGACTGTCTTGCCAAGACCGCTTAAAAAGAATAGTTTTTATTGTTTTCAAAATTGTATAAATTATACTAAAGGTGTCAATATTTAAAAAAAAAGGTTAATGATTTGATTTAAAAATGCAATTTAATGAGATGATAACATATGTAATAAAAACTAGCACAAAAAAAAAAAATCCAGATTAAAATGAATGTTTTTTTTTTTTAAATATTGTATTTAAAAATGTCTCAAAAAATAAGCGTATATATAAGGGATTAAAGAAATTAAAATTGTTTAATTTAAATTAACTTAAACTTTTATAATTCTTTTTTATTTTCGAAGATAGTTTCCCTTCTTGCTAAATACGGATTTTAAATTAAAACTGTTGTAAACAAAGGTTATAAAACCAAATGTTTTATAATATGTAAATATTATAGTTAAAAGAGAAAATCTATAAACATTTTAAAATTATTAGTATGTTGATTTTATGCCCCGTTTTCAATCATCCTACTCATTTATTTATTTTGTTTTTGGTAGAGCATAGAAATATTTAAAAAGATCAGACAACTCGGATAGAACTTTAATTTGATAAATGAAACATTGGAAAAAAATATAAACAATTTTAATTTAATTTAATTTCAGAAAAAAAAATGATTTGATCAAATAAATAACTAAAATAAAATATAATAACTAACTAATAATAATAATATTTAATCTAATAATAAAAGATATGCATGCAAATCCTAAGAAAGTAGTTTCTAAATTAAAATATATATTAACAAAAAACTAAAATAATAAATATATGAATAGAATATAAATATATTTTCATGCAAAACAGTAAAAGGAATTTTTGAAAATAAGTATTTTACACATACGCACATTACACACTAACCACACCATGTAATCAAAAGGGAATCCCCCAAAAACAACCAGTAACCTCGCCACGAACGCACCATTAAGTAATTCAATTACGCACAAGACCTGCAATCATATTGCCGCTCTGCCTTTCCAGTTTTCCCTCTCCCCTTTCCAGCAGCACAAAATCAAATTCCACCACCAATAAACTGTGAAGGAACGAGAACCCGAAATAAAATCCAAAGAAACATCGCAGCCAAGAGTAAACGTCTTCTCAGCGTTCTGGAAACTATGTGTGCCTGTTCCCGTCCAAGACATTTACAAGCATCAAATTACAAAAGAAAAGGAAGTCGAGATTATGGGGCACGTGCCACTAAAGTAGAGCAACCCCGAGGAAAGCCAGAGAGAAGCCACCACCAGTCTTTGCACCCGGTTTCTTGCTCCGGCAGCCTGGGTTCCTGTCACTTTGACAGCCAATTAGCGATCATCAGCCAAGATTATCAGCCGGAAATTATAGGGTCTCAAATTGCCCGCAGCGAGGGGGACACGCCCCCAGAGTGCCACCGATCGAGGTTCGAGGACCGAGAGCAGTCAAGCGAAGCGATCCCTACTGTGTGTGGTAGATATGTTTTTAAAACGACTTAATGAACCCCGATGTTTGTCACGATAATTCCATGTTTTTCAATAGGCTCACAGCGACTGCAGCAGGCAGGGGAAGCCCCGAAGAACGAACCCCAGAGACCCTCATAATGACCGGCAGCACGCATCGAATTACAATTGCGATGATTGGGCCCAAGGAACCACTCAAGTGGCAAGAAGACTGGCTGTCAAACGCTGCCAGCCTGTTACGATTTCACGCCGTATTAAAATAAACAGGAAGCGATCGTAAACAATTAGGGGAATGCATGCTAATGCCCTGCCGGAGCGGGGTTCCTGTGAGCCCCCTGCTATCACCTCATGCTGACCTGTTCAAAATCAATTAGCAAAACAAACAAGAAACCCAAACCAAGTCCATCCATCAAAGTCAGCTCAGGCCAGGTCTTTGTTGTGTTGAGTTCCAGGAACAGATCGAAATCCCTCGGGGCACCGCCTGCGGTTTAAAGTGCAATCAAGCTGAACGGGGCCAACAGGGCCACAGCATCCCAGGCAGCCGAGATTCAGAGGGTCTTCCCTTGCCTGGCCAGATCTCTACCTGCTTGAATTCCGAACCCGAGAAGACAGCTAGAAGATCTCGTTTTGCCCTGTTCTGTTCGCCCGTTCGAATGATACAGATTTAAGCCTTTGGGCCTTTTGTTTGCCAGGGATTTGCGGTGATCAAGGCCCCTCAGGGCAAACACAAACTCACAAGCTCACAGATGGTGTGAGAGGTCAGAGATTGAAACCGAAAGTAAGATGGGAATGGGTATGAGAACCTCCTCGCCTTAGGGCATTGTGTGAGTCTGCTGCCTAATCCCCCAGGCATCATCATCATAAATCATAATTAGAAAACCGTCGGAGCATGCATAAAGTGTAGCAGACGAGCAGGTGAACAGAATTGCCAGGCAGTGAAGATTTCAGGTCCCTCCGCTGGCTTCGATTCAACTACAACACCATCGTCATAAGAAGCAGCTTCAGCATCCAGGCCATTATGTTTCCACGATGATTGCCACTGATGCGCATCGATGCATAATTTTCGAACAGGTTAACAGCAAACCCAGTGGAGGCCCGGCCCTCCCAAGGAGGAGCCAAGGAGGGAGGGCATCTCTGGCTATGGGAAAACCCACTGAAGCGCACTCGCGTGTATCCAGGGAACAGGTTAACACGAGGCCCAGCAGCAGGAGATCTCGCTGGCACCCACCAAACGAAGAAGGTCCACTGATGTTGACCCAATTTCCGAACTCTGTTCCCATGACAGATGATGAGAACATCTGGAGGAAAATCAAAGAAGCGTAACCAAGATGTTAGAGTAAATAGGTAGGCATGAAAAAGAAGCAGTTGTCAGAGGGGCAACTTGTTCCTGTAAAAGCAAACATTTTCCCTTTATATACGTATAGGTAGTTGTGGGTGTAAATATGTATAATTTCATGCTCAAATGTTTACATTAACTTTGAGAAATCCGAGTTCAAAATCATTGAAACGGAAAGTCGGGACTGAAGTATCAGGTTCACAAAATTCTTAGAGTAAAGATCGCTGCAGGAGATCTCTACAGATGCACTTCCACAAGGGGCAGCACATTGTTGTTGCTAGAGTTTTCCACTGAAAATATAAGCAGGTAGCGAGACAACAAGAAAATCATGGGCAGGGGAAAACTGTAAGGAAATGCGGCAGCATCTTTAGCTAGAAGTTTTAATAGGGATGGGATCTACCTGCAACAGGTTGAAGCCAAGGGATCTCCTATGATTTTCCATCTATTTACAATTTGTGTTTATCTACTTGTTGAATATTTTGTTTACCTATTCAAATGCTACAGTTTTTGGCAGTTTAGACAATAGTTTCGGATGCTGTTATGTAATATGTACATACATAATATACAAAGACCAAACATGGCCTAATCAAGAACCAGATGAACAAGATCTTCTGAAAAGCAATTGCTATTTAATATCCCACAATTTCTTACAACTTCTATACATTCTGATTTTACAAAACATATGTGCAAGCTGTAAACCAATGAAGCGTTAACAAGATTTGAAAAATAACTAGGTTTTCAGGAATAAGAACAGAATCCTTGAGTAATCGGATCTCCAGCATCACCTGTAATTTGTGTTACCTCAAAAATTCTTGTAACCCCTGAAATTGTGTACCTTTTCTAAGGCTTTCCATTTCCTTGCTAAATTTTGTGTTAGCCTATTCGAATGCTACAGTTTACAGCATTTTAACCCTCTTTACAACCGCAATAAATCTACAAGGCTTAAAGTAAACAAAGATCACCTTACTAATGAACTCTAGAAGAGCAAAGAGAAAGAGTTAAAGGTCACTGAAGTGTAGCATTTGAACAGGATAACAGCTTAGGAAAAGCAGCAACCGTGGATAACAGCTTAGGAAAAGCAGCAACCATTGAACCCAATTTTCACAGGTAAATTGCACATACAGGTACAAAGAAAATACCCAAAAGGTAAGCAGCATCCCACAACATTAAGATGAAAATCATTGAAGCGCAGCCATGTGTATCGAAGGAACAGGAAAACAACTCCGGCAGACTATTGCCAAGGAAAATGAATCTTTCAGTTAAATGAAATTCTAGTATTTTGAGGAAATCACTGAAGTGTGTCGGAGGCTGTGAAAATTATTAGGTGAGCATATATATAAACCAGGTGATTTCATCATTTAATTTCATTCAGACACAAGGATCATTGTTAGATTTAATTTCCTAATTTCCAGAGAGTCACCGAAGCGTGACCAAGATCGCAAAATAAACCAGGTTAACATAAATTTCAACGAAGGTAGAAGCAAGGAAAATGCATTCTCAAAAATTACCTGACTTTTCATCAGCATCCCGGAAAATTACCTGCAGCATCGCCTGCATAGTCCACCTACTCACCCTATTGCTAGCCTGTTCGAATGCTTCAGTTTTCATTGTATCAAAACCTGCTAATTAAGAACCAGATTTTCACAACAACCACAATAACAGTTCGAAGATTTTGTTTATAATTAATTAAAATGAAAATTAGGGAAACCAATGAAGTGAAACCGAATTGGGAAAATTTAACAGGTTGATATAAATAGAAATCAGGTGTTTTGGGAAATGTTTTGAAGGAAAATTACCTGCAGCATCTACAGGTAGAGCTGTTCTCTACGTGCAGAGTTTGAACTTTGAACCGAGTTTGGCATTTTGTCCGCCTGTTCGAATGCTACAGTTTACAGCATCTTAACCCTTTTTACAACCACAATAAATTTACAAGGCTTAAAGTAAACAAAGATCACCTTACTAATGATCTCGATAAGAGCAAAGAGAAAGAGTTAAAGGTCGCTGAAGTGTAGCATTTGAACAGGATAACAGCTTAGGAAAAGCAGCAACCGTGGATAACAGCTTAGGAAAAGCAGCAATCGAGGACACAATTTTCACAGGTAAATTGCACATACAGGTACAAAGAAAATACCCGAAAGGTAAGCGGCATCCCACAACATTGGGATGAAATCATTGAAGCGCAGCCATGTGTATCGAAGGAACAGGAAAACAAATCCGGCAGACTATTGCCAAGGAAAATGAATCTTTCAGTTAAATGTAATTCTAGTATTTTGAGGAAATCACTGAAGTGTGTCGGAGGCTGTGAACCAGGTGATTTCATCATTTAATTTCATTCAGGGACAAGGATCATTGTTAGATTTCATTTCCTAATTTCCAGAGAGTCACTGAAGCGTGACCAAGATCGCAAAATAAACCAGGTTAACATAAATTTCAACGAAGGCAAGGAAAATGCATTCTCCAAAATTACCTGACTATTCAGCAGCATGCCGGAAAATTACCTGACTCTTCACCTGCATCCCGGAAAATTGCCTGCAGCATCGCCTGCATATACTCTCCATACTTCTAGGCCACCTACTTCCCCTATTGCTAGCCTGTTCGAGTACTACAGTTTTCATTGTATCAAAACCTGCTAATTAAGAACCAGATTTTCACAATAGAACAGCCACAATAACAATTCAAAGATTATGTTTATATTTAATTAAAATGAAAATTAGGGAAACCAATGAAGTGAAACCGAATTGAGAAAATCTAACAGGTTGACATAACTATAAACCAGGTGTTCTTGAAAAAGGTTTTAGCTGCAGCATCTACAGGTAGAGTTGTTCTCTACCTGCAGAGTTTGAACTTTGAACCGAATTTTTGATTTCTTAGCATTTTGCTATAATTGTTGTTCGCCTATTCAAATGCTACAGTTTACAGCATCCTAACTTTTTCACTAATTGGTTTTCTATGAAAAGAACCAGTTTTCGAAGAAGTTGTAAGGAACCAGTTTAAGAATATCTGTAAGCATCATCACAAGCATCAATAGTTTTCCATTCTTGTGGGAGGAGTGAAAATCAATGAAGCATGAATATTATATATGAAGACATCAGGTAAACATAAACTGCAAGAGGGAATCTTTGTAGGAAAATTTATTAGATATTTTAAGGACTTTTCTTTTACTGTTCCAGCATCCTTCTTTACTTTTTGTTTACCTATTCGAATGCTACAGTTTAACATAAGTTAACCCTTTACATTTGATGATCGTTTGAAATTTTCATAAGAAGTCTTTAATTTTTTGAAGAATACAGGCATATACGTATGAGATGTTCTGATGCTCTAGAAAAATATTAAAATTTGTATTTTAAAAGCAAAGGATTGAACATTTAAAAAGACCGAACCAATATCCCAATAAAATTAATAATTTATTTTTAATAAATTGATGAACGGGTCAGAGAATAATTATATGGAGTTTGCAGTGTTAAATTTTCAAATTATTGTAAGAAAAATTGTAACAGACTAAATAGTCTAAGTAGGATTATATTGTCACACTGTTAATTTCGGCTTTGTGACTAGTTACTAATTTATAAAGGGTAACTCTTGTATCAATGGGAAATTTTATAAATAAATTAAACTAAACCGAAATTAAATGGCTTAAAAATATTTATCAAGGTTTTAGTTAATAAATAAGCAAAAAACACAATAGAATAGTTTTACGGGTATTCGAATTCCTAATTTATAATCCCTATGAATCCCCAGGGAAAGTGTTAAAAGTCACAAAACTATAGCATTCGAACAGGCTGACAGACTTGCCCACAAGGATTCCCTTGTGAAAAAATTCCTATACGAAAATCTGACTGCAGGCACTGCAGTTGCAGGTAGACAACTTCTCCCCTTAGAACCAGGAAAATCTCTAAGATTTCCATGGAAAATCATTGAGCTGTAACCGAGCGGATTAGGCGACCCGGCCAGCATCAAAATCCACTACAAGATCGCAGTGAAAAACTATTAAGGGAAATATTGAACAGGTCAAAGGGCGACTCACTCCTAGATCAGTTCCGAGAATGGAATCAGTGGAGCGTGACCAACTGGATCAATAGAACAGGTTTGCAGCAAGAGAAATCAGATGAAAACCCGAAACTCTTCGAAGATTTAATGGAATATTGAATCCCCTTGAGAGATAATCCTCTCCCGATCCCATTCAACGGATCACTGAAGCGTGACCAGACCGCCCAGGCTGTCAACACGGGATAGTAGGTGGAAATCGTGCATTGGAAAACCGAATCCAGCATCCGAAACGAGCCCGAAAAATCTCGCATGCATTTGTTAAATGCATACATACATATATATATATACATATGTTTAACCCACGGCCCTCATCGAGTTGGTGTGAGATGCACTCGGATGCAGTTGGATGCACTGGGATTCACTCGGATGCAGGCGTTAGTTGCTGCACGCCTAGTCAAAGGTCACACTCGGATGCACACCGAAATCACACGAAAGATACATCTGGCCTGGCATGTGCGGGGGGGGGATATTAGCGTGGGAATTAAAGATCAAATGCGAGTTTTCTGTGTTAAAGAGTTAAATGATGCAAATGTGTAGCACTTCAGCAGGCGAACATAACTGAGGGGAAGTCCCTCCCTCACGCACAGCTTCATGAACAGCCTCATGCGCAACCCACGCATTTCCCGGAAACACATGCTTCTGTCTCGCTCACAAAAGGTCACCAGCAGCCCAAGAAGCGGGCACATTCGGAGAAATTTGTGACTGCCTGGAAATGCTGTTGACCTATTCAGATATTCACAACCAAAACAAACAAAAATAAGAAACAAATAAGCATACTGTTGGTAATGCTCCATGGGGGTCGAATCGGGGTCAGCACTCTCGCTCTCAAGATCACTCTCTCTACGAAAATATGTCAACGTATATTTTGGGGGAAAAACTGTAGCATTTAAATAGGAAATCATAAAATAAAGAGCTATGATTTCTGCGTTGTCAGTCCAAGAAAAACCCCCGAAAATTCCTCTAGCAGGTAGCAGAGGCTGGAAATTCCAGCCATGCGTGCACTTTCAAAACGCACCCTGTGCGTTCTTCGCGCCTAGTGAATTTCAATTAGTTAAACAAACAAACGAGCCGTATTGTTAAACATTTTCCTTCCCTTTTCATTTAAACAAATTCGTGGAAAGTGGAAGGGGCGCCTCAGCGATCGTGCGTCGTCTTGTGAAATCCAAACAATGGCCCGAATTCGTAGCGGAACATTTTCCCAGACAATGCAGCCAGCCGTAGAAATCTCAGTCTTCCAGCGGCGGAGGAGACCTGCTCGAGATCTGTTCGCCTGGTGGCCAGTGTTACACTTGGCTACACTTGTTTCACTAGACACGGCATGGGATGCTGCAATGGCGTGACACAACACAACCCCCGGGTCAACTTGATTTCTGGTCTCGCTTCGTCGAGTCTCTGGGCGACCGAAATAGAAAAAGTGAGTAGAAAACGCGATCACTGATTGCTTCTCGCCTGCTACCAGCGAAGACCTTGGCTCCAAAAACTGGTGCAACACGTTCAAGTTGAGGCCCCAAGATTTGGAGACGCGTCTTCCGCCGCTTTCTTCTTTTGCTGGTCACCTAGTCGTAACGAAGACCTTTGACTTTCAGTTTCTTTGACAAACTGCTCCCCAAAGAGACCTTGGCGATGTCAGCCCCATTTCCAGTGATTGCATTATTGTCGCCTTCTCCAAAAAAGAAATTAATCATAATTTTGGGAAAAATACCAAAAATGTTCGATGTCTAATCACAGGGTCACAGAAATTCCAAAAAGATTGGTATTATCGCTGCATTTCTACAAAAAAGTCTTCAGAGAAATCTATACCGCTGCTGCTGCTGCTATCTATATTTGTCTCTCTTGCTCGCCCGCTGGGCTAATGGAAAGTGGAAAGGGCAAAGGCTTGCCTATTCGCTCTGGCTCACCCACTCTCTTAATGGAAAGTGGAAAGGGCTTGCCTCTTCTCATACCCTCTCTCTCTCTCCATTTCTTCTTTTCGTCTTCTCGCACACACACTTGGAAGAAGATCCGTTGTCAGCTGCGTAGGTGTTTATGTACATACATAAACATTTATATATTTTTTCCAGAATGTTTATAGAAAAATGGATACTCTTGACTATTTTAACTTTACTTTTTTTTAGTAAGAATACATATGACAAAACTCCAAACAGAAATGCATATTTTTTGTAGAAAGGAGATGTTTCAAGAGATTAGATCCGTTGGCAACATCATCTATGAGCCAATAAAACCTGTGGAACGATGGTGGAAAACCAACTTGAACTCTTTTTGGAACTCCTTATCAAATTCAAAACTTGGGGCTTCAAGTAGGATGCCAAACGTTAAAAATTGTTCAAATTCAAAACTTTAGGGAGCACTGTGCTTCAAGTAGACTTTCCGCCGAGGCGTGTAGATTCTCCTTCTCGTCATTCGTCAGCGGGAGCTCGAACACATGGCTGATGCCACCGGAGTTCACCAGACAGGGCAGCGAGAGGACAACGCTGTGCTCTAGCCCGTGCAGGCCCTGCATGTCCGTGCCCACACACAGGATCTTGCCCTTGTCGCTGGTCAAAGCCTCCACGACATCGGCACAGGTGGCGGCAATGGCCCAGTTGGTATATCCCTTGACCTTGCCCACCCCTGCGCCCGCGGTAGTTACCTGTTCCCGCAAAGCCGACCAATCCTCGGGATCTTTGCCGCTGGCCAGTTCCTTGATCACGTCCTTTAGCCGAATACCACCGATGCAGACGGAGGACCACACTGGCACCGCACTGACCCCGTGTTCCCCGATCACGTAAGCCTGAACATCGGCCGGTGGCACTTGAAGGCGCTCGGCGATGAAATAGCGAAATCGTATCGAGTCCAGGTGACAGCCAGTGGTCAGACAGCGATGCTTGGGAAGATTTGCCATGCGTTGTACCGCAAAGGTCATGACATCGGCGGGATTCGATACGACCACGTATATGGCATTGGGGCTCTGCTTCACCAGTCGGGGAATTGCAGCTTTGAAGATCTCCATGGTATTATGCATTGCAGCTAGACGGGATCGATCCTTGCCGGCGGGGCGCGCCCCAGCAGTTATGATCACTATGTCCGAGTTCTTGGTAAGGGAGCCATCGCAGCAGGCCACAACTCGGGGATTGCCAAATAGGACGGATCCATGCATGAATTCCAAAGCCTCCGCCTGGGCCAGGCTGTATTTGACATCCATGATGACCAGGTTTCTAGCCAGCTTGCGGAGGAGCAGACACGAACAGATGGCCGCGCCCACTTGTCCCGATCCCACCACGCTGATCTTTAATTCATCCTTGCCCTTCCACTCCTGCATCGGCTTCATCGACTTGGCGAACGTGGACTTCTCCAGGCTCGGTTGCTGCAGGAAAGAATGAAACGTCAAGGATGTGGCCTGGCTTAGTAAAATTCGCATCCAAGCCATTGTCCCTTTTCAATAAAATTTACTTAAAATTTTGAATTAAAAAAATAAAAAACCGATTTTAGCAAGGCATAAGTGATTGACAGAGAAGAATATTTATATAGATGATAGAATTAAATTTGGTTAAAAAAGACGAATAAGATAAAGATAAATTTTGTTTAATTAAAGTATAAAGATTCTATTCAATGCCAAAACATGAAGCATACTTTTGGGCAGAAACCTTAATTTATTTTTCGGTATATTTGTCATATTTGTTTGGATTAGTTTAAACATTATTTTAGTATATATTTAATGGCCTTTCGTCATACTACTTTTTGCTCTTGTTTTAAACACGGTATCCAGATGGTACAACACCGTTTCTAAGCAGTGCGAACGAGAGGCAATTAGTTTAGAAATGCTGCTCGTGATCTCCGTTTTAAAGAGCGGTATCCAGTTTTAATTCTAAGATACTAGAAAGTTGCATGGCGTTAGGAGATTGTGTGAGGGCACACTTTTAGTATTTCCAGAGCGGGAAGCGAGACGGAATTACAAATTTAATAAAACTGTTTGCCTCTCGTATGGATCCCGCCAAGGATATTGTGTTTCAAATATTGCGGATTGTCAACAAAGTCCCCCGCATCATTAACCTCAAAAAATACCGAACAATTTGTGGAAAAAGCGGTCTTACTTAAAAAAAATATACATACTTCCGCTGCGAAACTGAGCTGAATACCGAACTTTAAAGTATTCTGACAGTTTTAAGTGTAAAATAAATCTTTTAAAAAAGAATCTTAAAATTTACTTAAACATTAAAAACAAAAATCATTTTTAGTTAAAAAATTTTATTTTATTTTTCAGTTTTTTTTTCTAGATTTACGGTTAGTTTTAAACCCTAGTTTGGTATATTAATATCTCAACGATTAGTGTATCATCTTAGTGTCGGTGTTTGGTCACTCTGAGCATATTTAATATTTAAAGAATTCAGTTCATTTCATAATTCTTTCCGACTTATAATGAAACACGTGTTGTCCTATGCACGCTCGTTTGCCCATTTTCCAGGGCAAATGAGTGCTATTTTAATGGACATATAGAAAACCCAACGACAACCTTACCAAAGTGCCTTGCTGACACCCTAGCTTTGCATTTTCATTAAATTGTCGAACAGTTTCATGACTATATAATTTTGAATGAATTTTAAGCGTTTTAAATATTAAACTGCGGCATGATGAACAACAGGTTGCAGTTATGCACGAAACGCCAGAGAAATGTTTTGGTAGTATTTAATAATGCGTTGGTGCCAGTCTTCGGATCAGACCTTCGCGTTTTGAGGTACTAGCACAGCTTCAGTCCACGTTTTTTGGCACTGAGAGGTTAAAATCGAGTTTAACCCCTTGGTAACCATGTGATTTTTGCATATATTCTAGAAAATATAACACAACCAGCCCTTTTCTGTGTCTAAGCTGAATGGGAATTGGTGTCTATTAATAGTCTCGTACTTCTAAAAGTTAACCCATATCTCAAAATTCATACATCACAATCTAAAGAAACACTTTGAAATGTAATTTTTAAGCCCATATCAGGTTTTATTTTCTTGGAAATATTCTTAAAGCTCTAATAGTTATACATTCAGTCTATTTAAGTGTCTGAGCCGCCTCCAATATCTTGCTCATCTCCTCGCTCTGGGACAGCGCCTTGTGCACCGCCATCAGCACCTGGGACTCCATCTCCTGGGTCTGCTCCTGGCTGAGCGCCAGCGTGCTCACCTTTTTGGCCAGCGCTGCCAGCTTGGGCTGGCGCTGCAGGAAGCGGTCCACAATCACGGGCGAGATGTTGGCCAACTTGGCGAACTGCATGATGTGCGGCGACAGGTTGTTCGGTATATCGATTGTGATATCCTCCAGCTCCTTGGCGGTCAACTCCTGTTCCTTGGGCGTGTTCAGATGGGGCTTGGGAGCTGCTGTGGTACTGGGCACCTCGGTTGGCCTCTCGACGCGTGGCGGCGGTGGCGATGGCGTCACGGGTCTAAAGGGCACGGGATAGTGGTAGGGCACTGGTTGCCTCACCAGCACAGGCCGTCTGTTCGGCACGGCCATAGGAGGAGGACGAACAACAAAAACTGGTTGGAAGGAGACAGCGCGGGGAGGAGGAGTAGCTACCGTCGGCGCTGGAGTGGGGGACCTACTGGTCCACTGCTTCAGGAACGTGCTGAAACGCTGCATCATACTTTCCTGCGGCTCAGGAGCTTTGGTAGGACTAACATTCTCCCTGGGCTGGTCCTCATCAAAGCTGTTGTCCATGGTGTTGTCATCATCATCGTCGTTGTCATCATCTCGCTTCTCTTCCGCCTCCAGCTCGGCCTCAGCCTCTGCCTCTGCCTCCTCTTCCGCCTCATGTTCTTCCTCGAAGTGGAGTGTGTCCATGTACTGCTTCATCAGAGCAATATCAGCATCGCTCCCGGTCCGTTTGCGCAGATATTCGATGGTTTCTATGGCATCTCCTGTGCCAATCAATTCGCCTAGATCCTCGATCCTCGGCAGCTTCTTCAGGCCCAGCTTTTTGTAGGCTATATCCAGAATATCACTAGGATAACCCGAGCTGGGAGATGGTGTTGTGGACGTCGTTGTAGTCGTAGTCGTTGAAGGGGGTGCACCCGGCTTGATGAGTTTGTAGACTGGCAAACCGAAGTAGTAGGCATTATCCCGGCCATAGATAAGAGGCCTCGGAGCCACTGCTGTTGTCTGGATGCACTGCAGCAGGGCCAGTGGCCACAGAAGGCGTAACAGGAAACGAATCATTCCGCTCACTTCGAATGCTAAAGGACGACTAACGCTTGAGAGCTGAACAACCTTTCCAAATGGATTCTAAACTCAAGTTTTATGCTCATCCCAAAATGCATTTCCCTTGAATTTACGGTTTGCTACCTGCTGATCCATAGAAAATCTCATATTTCCATTGAATTTTCCACCTTGTGCGACGAGCAGGAATGCTTTAGCCTTTTTCCTACCTGGGTTTGTGGACAAAAGAAATGGGATTTCAAGAGGATTTCAGGTTTCGAATTTCTCCTGCCCCAGTCAGCGTGGAAAATCAACGAAAACCGAGGTCAGACTGGCTTAGCGGAAAAACAATGAACATCTCACCGTATTTCAACAAACTAACACATGTTTTATTATCGTAATTTAAACCTTAAAATGGAACACTTGATGGCCACGTGTGTGGTAGAAATTGTGGCCATCAAATCCAGTCACAGATCTCTTAGAAACTAGGAGGAATTCTAAATTCGCCAGCGCTGCCCAAAGGTTGCGTTCTCTTAAATGGGGTTATTGTATTTACACGGGTTTAACGTACATGAATTTTGCCGGGGGAAAAAAATTGCAAACATTTGAGAGCGAAGCCATGTAAAAATAGAAGGGAACGGGAGGGAGGATGTTCGTTTCTACGGATACGGGGAATTTTGCTAGCCGCTGGGCAGCAGCAGTCGCTCGGGTCTATCATCACTTGGAGACGCCCACCAGGGCGGGACGTATACAGCGTTCGTGCAGCTTGTAGCCCAACTTGGTGACCTCCACCACGGTATTTGCATCGACGGTCTTGTCCTCTTTCTGGAACAGAGCCTCGTGCATATTGGGATCAAACTTTTGGTTGATGGGGTCCACAGGCTCCAGGCCGTGGCGCTTGAACACCTGTAGCAGCGAGGCCCGCGTCATGGTGAGGCCCTCGTATAGGTTCTTCAAGTCCGAGTTGTCGCTTAGCTGTAAGAACAATTTCATCAATGAGAGTTCTTCTAAATTGACTAAATTGTTAAGCACTGAAGATGACTAAGCAAACATATTCAAGTTGCTTTCAATTCCCACCTTATCCTTGGGCACCGCTTGCGTTGCATGGCCCAGGGTGTCCGCCACCTCGAGCAGGTCCTTGCAGAAGCTCTGGATGCCAAAGATCTTGGCGTCGCTGATCTGCTTGTTCAGCCGGTTGCGCATATTCTCGCTGTCAGCCAGCGCCCGCTTGTACTTATCCAGTAGCTCGGCATTCTGCTCCTTGGCGGCGGCCAAGTCCTTTCCGAGTTTCTCCAGTTCCGGCGACGTTGTCGCTGCCTTCTGTTCAGCCGCTGCGCCCGCTGCCTCCTCTGGCTGCTTCTCAGTGCTGTACAGGCGCAGGCGTGGGGGGGCACGGGCACTGTGGAACACAAAATCTCGTTATCAAATCAAATCACAATTACGTGCGGGCGCCGGACAAACGTGCGTTCATTACGTCACAGAAAAGAGGAAGCGCAGCGGGGGCAGACTTACCTCAGGCTAAGCGCGGTGACCGGTGTGTTCCGCTGGGCGAGGCGCCGGCCAACCAGTTGCAGCAATGCTCCCTTCGCTGACATTGTGAGAAGTCCTTTATATTTCGGTAAATAAACTTATTTAGCTTTTGCCGTCAAAACGAAATCGTCGGCCCGCTTAGAGTGACCGTTCCGATACCGATACAAAATACTAGCTAGTCTACAAATTAATACTGTTAAATACCATGTGGGGGAACTAAAACGTAATCAAACAACGTAAAGTGGTCGAGAACGTAATCTTATTACGGAATTAATCAAAACGTAGTCTGCTGACGTAAAAGGAATTTAAAATGTAACGACCAATAATTTTATATTATTGTGGCAAAATATAGTAGTTAATAAAAGAAGGTTTAATCTTAAATTAAAATTCCGAAAGTGTGCTGGCAAAATACCAAAAGTTAAAACTGAGCTGAGCAACGTCGCTTGTATGTTAGCCATTTATTTTAATTATGTAAATATTTGTTCATTTTATTAAATAAAGGAACAAAGTAGCTTTTTTGCTATCAACTTGTAATCCCTGCCCGTTTCCAAATAGAAGACGCTTTTAATGGTTTGGCCTGTAACGATCTTTTCCTCCCCCGCTAAGAATTGCTTTGCTTGGGTTTAAGGAATTTGTGTCAGAGGAAGAGCCGCCAGGTCCAGGTGGGCCAGGAGGACCGGGAGGACCTGGAGGTCCCGGGGGGCAACCACACTCTCCGTCAGTATTAATTTCCCCATCCGGGGAATCGGGGTAATCATCATTTGGATCGGCAGTTCGGCGCTGGCCACCGTATTTCTCATTTACCTGCTTCGAGGTCCTCTGGGAACAGGAGATAAATTCAAATTAAAATCGACCCATTACAGGATTCAATCTAGTTGACACTTACGGGATGGGCTTTGGAGTTGCCTCTGGTCGGCATGGCCGAGTCCCAGGAGGACGCAGCAGACAATGAGAAAGGTGAGTGCGATTTTCGATGACATCTTTAGTTTGGTTAAACTGAAGAACTCTGTGATTTTGACTGCCACTCGACGGCTTTTATACAAAAAGCTGCATGCCTTATCGGTTGCACTTGAAATTTTAGACATTTGTTAATAAATTTTAGGACAGTTTTCTGGGAAATCGAGCTTACAAAATATTTCGTAGTAAGGCCAAAATTTATATGACTGAAAGTGAAAAATATTTTAAGAAAGGGTCAAGCGAGGCATTCACAAGAATGTTGATCTTTATTGGTGTTTTTACATTCTTATGCATACATTTGTATGTATCTAGATACATTTATCGGCCAGAGATATTGTTCTTTTAACGATTAGTAGTAATATAGTATTATTGGTCTAATTATACACTCTTAGTAGTATAAGTAAAGGTAAAGCTTACATTTAATTTGAAGACCTTCTTTGAAATAATTATTATTGATTTTATTTATTATAAGCAAGTAGCAATAAATGATTATATAGTTAATAAAATGTATATTACGTCGATTAGGGAAGTTCAGACCACCTCAACAATAATAGTTAAAGCCAGGCAGACTGTTATTGCAATAAATTGTGAAAACAAAAAGTGTTCTTATAACTAATATGAAAACATAAAGTTATCAGACTAAAAACCTAAACATTGTATACTTTTTGGCGGCTTTTGAAAATATATTTTTGTTTTCTACATAAACATACATTGATTGCTGCATAAGATTCTTCTCTGTAGATCTGTAGATGGCCGTCCAAGTAGTAACGAATAGCACCCAGAGTCAACATAAGACAACTTTTATAACATAACACATATGTACATAAACGCAGAACTAATAATTAGTCTACGAGGGTCTGATCTTAAAAAGCCATTTACTGATCTGAAATAATACAAATATTATGCGGTTTGGGCCTTTGACAAATAAGTTGTTTGAATAATAAGTTTTAAGTGCAAAATAAATGATTTTTACATAGCAAATAGCTTCGAAAATGAATATAAAAATGTATATAACCAGTATTCGTCACGAAATTTTAATATTATAAGTTTTGGAAGTTGACGATGCCACCTCACCTTTCATTAAGAGGTGTTTTAGATTTTTTAAAAGCGCAGTAACTTGCGGGAAACTCCATGTCTTAAAATAATAATTAATAATATAATTTATTTGTTTCAGTTCTAGTATTCAGTTCAGTTGTAGTAATAAATTTGCTTTCCTCTACGAGCAAATTTTTCTAAACAGGCGAAGTTTTCAATTGCTTTCTTACTCAAACACTGAAGAACCAGAATATTTAATTCTTTAGTTTTAATTGAAAAGAAAAATTGATATATATATATTCAAAGTATACCTTAAAAATAAAAATATGTAACCATTTCAGAATTGTCAAAAGGTGTATGAGACTTTCTTTGAATTTTTAAGTTTAATGACTCATTCGACCTTTAATATGGTATAAAGTAAAATGCCTCAATTTAAGGTTTTTTTTGATCTTTTTTCCCCATTTTTCAGCATTGTTGTTCTTCTTAAGAACTGATAGACCTGCTCCGACGTATATTTAATTCAAGTGTCATTACCTCAAGATACGGAAATAATTAAACACGAATTAAATAACTAACTGTTAGATTGTAGATTGCAAATGTTGCAGTCCCAAAACTTAGTTTACGTTTTGCGGTTATTCGAAATGTTTAAAGAAAAATATAATAATATGTATATAATTTAACAAATGCCGAACCTACGAAATTTTTTAAAAATATTTTAATTGTTTTTACAAATAAATCAACAATATCAATAACATATCCACTTAATATTTTTAGTAACTAAAATGTATTATTAATATGTTCTGCATTTTTTTGCATTGCATGTATGTATTTATTTATTTTTTAGAATTTGATTGAATTGATTTAAAATTGCTAAATTAAATTTCCTTTCCACTTCCATTTCTCTCTGTGTACCCTCATGCTGGCACTCACACATACAAAGACGCAGAGACTGAGAGGAGAGCGGCGGCGTGTCTCTTCGTGGGTGGCCCTTAATTCGTCGTCATCTCCCTGGGTGGTCTCTATTAGCCGGCCTGCTCTCTCTCCCTGCCGCGGGCCAGAGTGCGCGCGAGCGAGAGGGCTGCCTGCCCTGCCCTGCGCTGGCCCCATTGATCATTCCCTCGTTTGATAGTGCGTGACGACGCCTGAGAGGGTTGCCAGGGGAGCCATAGCCGTCCATCCCGCTCGCACTAATTTATGCCGCCCGAATGGTGGGGCGCCCATTTTTTGATCCTTGCCTGCCCTTCGTCTTGCCAGCTCTCATTTATTCGAGCATAAAATTAGCAATTATTTGTTTTCCCCCTTATCCCTCTGTGTGTGTGTGTGTGTGGTCCATGGGATCGTGGAGCATTAAGTTTTTTGCCTTCGACATTCGGGGTTTTCTAGGAATCCGGGGAATCGCGAAAAAGTTAGCTAAGTCTGCCTTTATTATTATTATGTATGCTTCTGAGGAAAGGGAATTTAAGTTTTTATATTGGGAGATCTCATGATTCGAATAACAGCGATGTATATCTATAAAGAGTCACGAAATAGCTTATAAGATGTTTAACAATTTTAAAGAACACACTCATTACAATTATATTGTTTTTCTGTGAATTTTTTCAAAATAAAAAAAATGTTTTTTATATTGAAATGTTAATAAAAAATATAAATAATATAAAAATATTTAAAAATAGCAAAAAATAAAACAAAGATCGCACTTGTCTTTTGCACAATTTATTCGATTGATGTAAATAAAATAAAATACAATAAAAAATTAAAAATTACTAAGACCTTATTTTTTGGGAAAATTGCATAATAATATTATTGATTGCAGAATATTTTTAATAATATTTATAGACTTATAAATAAAAATACTATTAATAAATTGGTCTTGCGGTGTTAAATCCAATCGAGATAAAATATTAATTCATTAATTAATAAAATAAATATTGAAAGTCTCTTTTGTTAGGAAAATACTACGTATAAAATATTATTGATTGCAGGGTATATTTGTATCAATAAATATAAAAACTTAAAAATAAATATTAAAGATCTATAATGTTGGGAAAATAACTAAAAGATTTATTTTAAACAAAGGATGAAATCTATCAACGTTTTAAAGTTTAGGAACATAAGATTTGTTACAATTCAATCATTTTAATATTACAAAAATTACTCAATTATTGAATATTGACAAACTTTTAACCATAAGGAAATTATAGGGTATAGAATATATGTATATAAATACTATTTAATAATAGGTTTAAAGGTTTAAAATACAAGATATCATTTGGATATAATTTCGTAGGAAGAAGCTAACCACAATTTCAATAGATTGAAACTGTACTTAAACTTATATCTACGACTTCCAATTTATAAGAGTTTTATTAACTTCTCAAAACTTCTTTAAAGTTAGGTATACTGTAAGAGCTATAATCTTAGACGTTAAGATGATTTCATAGAAATTTAAAATTTAAATTTAAGATAAAATCGTTCCTATCTCAGATCCCTTCCGTTAGATCTCTAAGCCACTTCAGCTTCTCTCTCTGTAATTGGCCAAGACAACCTAGATATGGCCCCGCCGGCTGTGATAGAGTTATGACAAGCAACGGCAGCAACATCGAATGTTTGTTGGCAACAATTATTGTGTTGTTGACGGCCAGATAGATAGCAATAATTTGCATCCGAACAAGCAGCGGCAATTGTTAACTGAAGATAACAAAATCAACAGCCAGCGAAAGGGGAGCAACTGCACATGCAACACATGCAACAGCGGCAACATGTTACTTTTGACAATATAACGCAACGGCGTGGCGACAAGCAACTGGGAGCATCTCCGATCGGAGATACATATGTACATATACTACATATACGTATCTATGTATGTATGTAAGTGTATCCCCCAGACATCCGCGGCATTCGGACTTCACGGTGGTCCCCAGCATCGGCATCGCCATCCCCATCCCGGGCTTAGTTGCCGCTGTCAATCTTTGGCAAAAGGCAAATGCAGCTACTGTTCGCCGCAGTGGCAGCCCCCGGACTCCTACTCCGTCTCCGTCTCCGTCTCCGGCTCCGTCTTGGTCTTCCAGGTCCGAGTCCGACACAGACGCAGTCTTATAATTGCATATAGCGCCAGTTGAAGTTCCGGTCGGTTGGGTTTTTGTTGTTGTTTTTGCCTGTTGCACGCGCTTTCTTTTTTGTGCGGCGCCGCCGACAGACTGAGCTGCACTGCAAAAATAATATTATCACATTTCAAAGTGCAACAGAAATGAATGTGATTTGAAAATCTATTAAAACAATTTCTAATAGTGTGCTATAAAAATTGCTAATTAAAAAACGAATTAATTATTTATATTCGTAATAAAACCTTAAGACCTTAGTCGCTCTGGCTTAACGCATTATAATTGGAAATTTTATTTTTTATTACAATAAGCATAACAATAATAAAAAATAATAGCATAAAGCCAGCTATGGCTGCACCCCTCCCCCCTGTAGCTTTAGTTTTTAACTTAAGGCAAACAGAATGTAAAAAATAATAAAACATAATAATTATTTTCTTATTGCTTACATTTGGACACCTGTTTTATTCAATACGGGTTTCAGAGACATAAATTTGTTTATAACCTATAACTTTGCAAGGTTATAATATATAAAATATCTAAAAAATATCAAGAGTTTTAAAAACCCATTAAAATTAAGAAAAAAATCAATCAAGAAGTTTTAAAACACATTAAATCTCTTATTTCAGTAATTCAAACATAGCATTTTACATTTGCACTTTAAGACATATGTATACTTAGGGGTCTTGAAACGCCTAGTTATATCTGGGAAACCATAGAAAATATTAGTACTTGGAAACCAAGAGTTCTTTAAGCAGTTTTTAAAATATATTTTTATAATATTAAAATATGCTTTTAAGCATATCTAAGATTTTACCAAAGAGTGTAGAAGGAGGAATATTAGATCGTCTTTGATTTTACTATAGTCTTAATATACTTAAGACCTAGAAGCTTTGCTATTTGATCGAATAAACAAATTAAGAAATGAATCACAACCATTTTATTTGTATTGGAAAATATGCTTAAATTGTCTTAAAAATATCTAATAAAATAATTTCTGTACTTTGTCATTGTTCAGGTGGGCCAGGGATGGCCAGGATTCACCTACGAAATTTATTTTGGTTGCTGAAAAAAATCCGACACCGTACTGGAGTAGAATGCTGGATAATTATTAAATATACATTAATGTTTCATAGTTTAAAATTGAATCATAATGAATCTTACTTGAGGTAAGTAACTTGAGGTAAGTAATCTATTTTATAATTTATATTGAAATCAAAAATTCCCAAGATCGCATTCAGTGACACCTTAATATGTGGCACTAATCATTAGCAAATACTCTCTTAGCATAATATTCCAGCCTCGTTTAAGTTAAGTTAGAATTAACCTGAAGTTTAATAATATAAATAAATTTATATTCACCAACAAAGTACTCCATATTTTTCTCTCTGTGGCCCTGTGTATGTGTGATTGGTGAATGGCATGTTGCCACCCAAGTTGCCAGTTGGCTGGCCAAGACTTAATAGCCGCTTTCATTGGCCAAAAGCCTGATAAAAGACCACACACGAAGGGGAGCTTCGGCTACAAGTATATGTGTATATATAGATTTGAGAGTAAATGTTGCTGCAACATGTTTTGCCAAAGCATCAAACGGTAGCTCTTCTTAATTACAACAACGGCAGCAACAACATCTGAGGCAGAGCCCAGCCGGTCATTAAGATAAATCGGAAACGGAAATCGCTAATGAAAAATTTCCATATTTATGGTGGCGATAAAGCGATACAACACAGCAACAGAAAAAAAGCGGCAGCTAAACAACTAAATTTGGGATGTAGATGTGGATGTGGATGTGGATTTGGATGTGGCTGTAGATGTGGTTGTGGCTGTGGCTGTTGCCCACCAACGACGCAGCCACTTGGGCGGTCCACGTTCGCGTGATTTGTTCTCCTTTTTTTTGGTTTTGTTTTTGTTTCCGTTGTGGCACCGATTCGTGTCTGTATTCATACGGACTGCAATTAATTCCAACGAATTTTAATTAGAATTAAAATGCTTCAACAGCGACCGGGTGGCGATAAGGCAAGCGCGAAAAGTCAATCAATTAAATGGGATCATTATGCAATCCCAAATGCTGTCAGGTTTAAATGATCTTTCTGTCATGATGTTGATAAATCATAATAATTAGCTTGTTAATATTAAATATTAAGTATTTTTGGGGGTTTTTTAAATTGTATATATAATTCCCTGCATTTTTGGAAAAGAACTTAATAGGTATTTACTTAAGATGGATAGCTAAACATTTCTTTTGGGACAGATTTATAATTTATAAAAATATCCAGCCATTAAAAGTTATTTTAACATTAAAAAATAACATTTCTAATGGAATTTGTAAGGGTATAATTCTATAAAAATATATAATTTATATAGTATAATTCAAAGAAGTATTAAAATAATTTTATCAGAATTATTTTCTCAACAAAAGACAAACTCCTTAAATCATATAAAATCAATAAAAATCCCCTATTAAATGAAGTAATATATTTACTATTTATTTTATACGTTTTCTCCAAAGCAATAACTAGATGCTATATTGCCCCATTATACTTTCCCAACTCATTAAATACGCTCATATAAGTGGATCTGACAGCCATACGATACAATTGCTTTTCGTGCTCAAAATTAACTGTCCGCCCCCCGCACGAAAATAGAAACCAAAAACGAATTTATATGGCCCCATAGAAAATTACCTATATTTTCCAAGTATTTTCATTCTTTTTTTGTGTGTGTGTCCATGGGTTGTTTGTGTTTTTTTTTTTTATTTTGGGTGGGGGCCACCAACGTTGGGGCCGCCATCAGCGATGCCATAATAAATGATTGATCGAATGTGAGCGTGTGGCTATGGGTATGGATATTTGTACAGCAGCGGGTAAGGTTATAGGACTACAGAAAAGATTTTCGTTAGAAAAAAAATTTATATCTTATAAAATATAATGCATACATAAATTTCAGATTGGAAAAATATATTTTGTCTTAAAAAGAGAAAATATAATAAAAATCATGCTGATGTGTTTTCTTACTCAACAACCCCTGTAATAAATTCTGCATTAAAAATGTTTATTAGTTAGGTAGGTCTAAAATTAATATGTCTACCTATTTTCGACAGTCTACATCCTACGCATTTAAAAATTAATACGATTATTATAAATTGACTAATTATTATTGTATTTATAATAAAAAATAATTATCATAAATTGACTATATATAATTATATATATAATAATCGTATTATATAAATTGACTAATTGTTCTTATATTTATAATAATCGTTTTATAATATTATATTTCTTTATTTAAAAAATTGTTTTTATCTAGATAAATACATTTAAAATTTGTTATGATATTCTAATCAAGGTTTTTTTTATAATTCTGCCTCACTTCAGCATTATACCTATGAATTTAATACTAATTAGTAATTACAAATATGATAAAGTTTCTTAATTGTAATAAATTCTATATTTAAAACAAATAGAAGAATATATTTACTTTTCATTATTATATTATAATCAAGTTAGGAATATAAGTATATATTCAGTCTTATATACAATTTAATTATAATTGTATGCATATAATTAAAATCAAAATTATTTCTCTATTAAAAAAATTATATTTATTTTGGTAATATACTTAAGTTTAAAATGTATATGTCTACCTATTATCGGTTCCCTACTTCCTATGTAATTAATAATTTAAATAGAAAGTTATACACTTTATTGATACTTTCAACTTTTATAGATATATCTACTATTTTGGGTATTATTTTCATAGTTCCCCCATAATGTAATTATTATGCCAGAAATATATTCCCTTTGAGTAGTATCATATCCCAGCTTAAATACATTTTATCCTTGTAAACCTATATTTATGGGCTCAACTGTTCCATGTGGATCAGTTGGCGGTACATTTGATTGATGCGCTTTTCGTGGCTGCGAGTGCCCCAGACGCTTCAGATACGCACTTGGCGGCTTTATGTTGCTGCGACCGTTGCCGTTCATGTTGCTGTTGCTGTTGCTTTTGGCATCTTTATGCTTCAACACAACTGTCAAAAGATTTGCCCAACAACAGCATTAACGGCCGCCAGAAGAGGGACGTCAATGGGCTGTTTGCAACATGCTGTGATTTTTATCGCCGTCACACACGATGCGTGTGGTCCCGTCGCAGATCCGAGTGCCAGTGTCCAGGTCCCAGATCCCAGATCCCAGAGAGAGATCCCTGAGATCCCAGATCCCGGATCCCATGTCCAGTTTCTGTTTGTGCGGTGGCCTGGCCCGGACTTTGCTCGTCTTTCATGGCTGTCACACATATTGTCCGTGCTCAATGGCTATAATTAATTGCTCTCTTAACTCGAGGCGAGCACTTGGTTGGGATGCAAATTCTAGACCATAATTCTGAGATATTGTTGGGAGTTATGAAGGAAATTTAAATAGTATTAAATATTTCTCAAGTATATATCTTTGATTTAAGAAGGAATTTTCTTTAGAAAAGCAATGTTTGGTTATTAGAACACTTATAAATAGAGATTTATTTCGAGGAACTGTCATTCAGAGTAATGATTAAATTTCATGGAAATATTTAATATTTTATTATATATTTTATATTTTTAAAATGTAAATAGATTTTTAAGACAAAAATATCGTTCATCTATTCGACAATTGCAGCAAGATTATTTATCAAAATACTTTGGAAAATGGTAGCATTTGAAATATTATATAAATATCAAAGAAAATGTAAATTTTTTTATGAATAATAAAGAGCTTTAAACAAATCTTTTCCTAAGATTTCTATATCAGCATTTTTATATCACAAAATATAGGAAATATCACAATTTTTAGCTTAAAAATACCTCAAAATACATTAAAACTGTCACAATTTCAGAGCAAAGTAAATTTACAAAACAAATTAAAATATTTAGGAAATACCAAAATTATCAGCTTTATAAGCTCAATACCTCAAAATAACATTAAAATTGATACAATTTTCATTAAAAAAAAAGATCTCAAATCAAAGTAAATTTACATAACAGTTTCTTAAGGTTTCTAAATCAGCATTTTAATATATAAAAATATTGGATATATAAAAAATTTCCGAATCAAATATGTCTTTAAATATTATAAGAAATGTTCATTCAAAAAATAGATTCCAGAGCAAAGTAATTTTAGATAAGAGTTTCTTAAAGTTTCTATATCAGTTTTTTAATATTTAAAAATATAGGAAGTGTCACATTTTTCCGAATTTAAGATATCTCAAAATATTATAAAAAGAGTCATATTTTTCATTTAAAAAACATATTAAAGAGCAGAGCAAATTTACATAACATTTTCCTAAGGTTTCTATATCATTCCTTTCCCTTGTTAATTGCCAATGTCAACAGCTATAAAACACTAAAGAAAAAAGGTAACAACATATCCGTTTAACAAGGGACCAAAACAAGGTCACAGCAGTTAGTCAAAGATCCTCCTTGGCCATTTCCCGGGAAATCATTGCACTTGGAAAGCATGCTAAGGTCAAACACAGAGCCAACACGTGCTATTTATAGGGAAATCGGTCGGTCAACTCACAGCCCACACGGCAGTGGTGATATATGAGTCGCTGCTGCTCACTTTGCTGCTCTCGGTTTACATGGCTCGTTGCCATTTGCATGTCAACGATTTTCCGAATTGTTAGCCGTGACAGACTTGTGGGTAAACAGACACCGTGTGGGGCATGTACAGGATATGGTTGGAGATGAGGATGAGGGATCTTATGATCACAGAGGAGAGCTATTTATAAAGCTACCTCAATTTAAGGTTGCCGGGAAATTAGTATTCAAGGAAACCTTTTCTATTAAGAATCTTTTAAGAAGAATAACACTTTTATTTAGTTGTAAAAAATTACCTAAAATTAAAAGAAAATATTTAAGACTACTGCTTAAAATTCTCTTTAAAGCTGCTGAGGAATTTTCAAGGCCAAGCCTGAGATCTTGGCTCAAACTGAGCTGCCTGGCTGCAGTATCCATTCTTCATGCTCACCGCATATCGTTGGCTTCATGCTCAATTGATGATTGCTCAATCAAATTGCCAATGTCTGCCTGCTGATGGGAAAAATGCAAAATAAAAAAAATATATATTCATATATATGGGAAACAAAATCAAACAGAATCCACAAAAAAGATGAAGAAACCAACTTGGCGCTCCGTTTCGCCTGCCTTGATAATTTCGAAAGATTTTTTACGCCGCACGGTGGCAGTTTTCGGTCCAAAGATTATGGCCCAGTGGCTGGGGAGGCGGTAAACGGGGGGGTTAGGGCGGAGCTGGGAGGGGCTGCTGGGCCGGAGGCCTCACACACGGCAAGCGGCTGAAGATCAAAGCAAGCGCCAAAATGAAAATTATTACAAAGTGATGTAGCATGACTAAATACAATTTTATGTAGTCGGGGCGGGGGCTTCTTGGCTCCCTTTTGAGGTCCATTCCAAGCAGGAATGTGAGTAGGTGCACTGAGAAAAAAATATATAAGGAAATTATAGGAAAATCTAATCTTAAAAATATTTTTTTTTAAACTCTAAACTTCAAATTTGTTAAAAGAAAACTGTAAAGTACCTTAGTGTACTCAATATGTGAATAAGTCCTTTAAAAGATAAATACATATTTTAATAGACAAATAACCTTTTAGGTAACAAACTATATTTTAAATTCTACTATGGATCATTTTGAAATACCTAAAACTATACCTAGATTATATTTTCCACTTACAAAAAATGATTTAAGCCTGCTTTTCTTATACAAAAGCAAAGAATATCAAACAATTCGAAGATATTTCTTTCTAAAAAACCTATATTAATTGGTAAAATATGACTTATCTTGCCCAATTTGTAATTTAAAATTATATAACATTTCTTGTTGTTAGATTGTTATATATTTAACCCAACTCCGCGCTTAACTTTTTATTCCCAGTGATCTTGCCCGGGAGTGGGAGGTGGATGTGGTCTCAGCTGCCGCCTCTGATGGTGATGATGATGATGGTGCACAGGAGCCATAAAACGGAATTATACGCATTCACACAACCGCAGAACAGTTGAGCAAACAATGATCCACCACCGAATGTCTCTATGTGGTCCCGGTATCCCCGATAATGTCTAAATTTGGTAAGAGCCATCCGGGCCATTCGGGCGGCTGGCTAAGTGCCTTCTCCATTATGACTTGAGTGTCATACGTGAGTCATCTTGGCCGCAGCAGCGTTGATAATTGCCAAGACAGACTAATGGCTTATGGCCAGGGTTCGGATCGGTGTTTGGAACTGGGTTTGGACCTGGCCTTGGGTCTGGTTTTATATTCTCTGGTCGTGAGGACATGTTGACATTATCTTATGCGGGTGGCCATAACGAAGGTGATAACTGATAGCACTTCCTGCTTTCCCCTAAAGGGATTACATAGGAGAGCAGGATTATGGAGGGTGTTAGAGGGTATATCGTGGGAATCTTAAAGGTATCTAAAGAATTTCTTCAATATTTTTAAGTTAACCAGATTAGAAAGAAATACATTTTAGCTACTCAATGACGTTAGGCTTTCAATTCCAACGAAAGCGAAACTTGCAATACAAAAATTACCTCCAAAAAGAGTTTTATGTCTGTCAGCTCGATCGCATCAAACCCAACGATTTCTGTAAAATGTACACCGAAAATTCCCTTAAGAGCATCCTGGCAAAGTGGTCTCTGCCAGAATTGAACCGTAGCCAAAGTTCATGTAACGTCAACGACTCAATACGGAGCTACTAATTTTCTTCAGACATACATACATATATATATGCCTCGACTAGCGAAAGGAGGCAGTCGGGCATCCAAGAGGAGGCTTCAGCTCCACAGAGCCTGGCTCAGAGTGAGTCTCAGAGCTGCTCAGAGCTGCTCAGAGCCAGAGCCAGAGCCAGAGCCAGAGCCAGAGTCTTGGCAACATGATTGCACGTATAGTGGAACAAATTCATGGCATACGCGGCAATCGCAGGCAGCACCTTGGCAATCAGCAAGGCAAACAACAAGACCAGGGGATATCGGCCAGGAAGACAGGGATAATGAGCTGTAAAGCTGCTGGAAAAATATAACAAAAAAATTACTAACCCAGTTTTGAAGTATATCTTAGTTATGTATCATTCCATTCAATTAAATATTCCATAAAATAATAACATGAAAATCATAATCATAATCATCTAGCCAATATCATTGTGCATCTTACTTACCTCTTCCAGTATCTTCCAGTATAGTTGTATTCTTCACAAAGATACTTTCGAAGTTAATATATATTAATATCATAAATTTTTTTAAACAAACAATTTTTATATACATTTATATTTATATTTAATTAAAGGATAAAATAGGAAACCCATTTAATATAGTAAAAAACCATTGCGCCACTTACTTACGTTTTTTAGTATCATCCCTAATATATAATTGAGTTCCAAGACAGATATTCTTTTTGAAAACACTTTTAAAGTTTAAATAAGATACCTTCTTCAATTCTACTATAAAATTTATTATGTATATATTTTAAATAAAAACCAAAAATGTATCCCATTTCACAAAAAACGCCCTTAATAAACTATTGAGCAGCATACCAAAGACAGTACATATTAGATCGTCTTTGATCATACCTACGCCTTTTACTATCTTCCCACATCCTTAGTTGTTTTTCAGGTTAAGAATGATTATTTAAGACACCATCATCAATTTATTTCTCCTATAAAATTTAAAATAAATAGTTGATCTAAAGAGAGAAGAGGGAACTCCCATAGAGAACCATTAATTATCTTATTTACCTCTTAAAGAATCTTTCATCATATATAGTTGCTTTCTAACTTACATATATTTAAAAAATGTTCCCTTGAAGTCAAAATAGGACACTACATTTATTTTCATTTTAGTGCAAAAATGTATTTAAATATTTGTTCTAAAAGATAACCAAAAGAAACTATAAAGCAACTTACTTACCTTTTAAAGAATCTATCCTCATGTATAGTTGCATTTTAACTTACATGTATGTATTTAATAAATATGCTTTTGAAGTAAATATAATACAAAATATTTAATATAAAAACTTATTAATTTTTTTTTTATTTAAAGAGAGAAGATAACCAAAAGCAACCATAAAGCAAATTACGTACCTCTTAAAGTATCTTCTCATGTATTTTTCTTCATGTATTATTTAATTAAAACTTTGATAGGTTTGAGAAAGATACTTTTTAAGTTTAACTTAGATAAGCTTAAGACAGATACTTTTTAAATTAAACTAATTTAAATTAAATTTAAATCTCTTCCAAAATAGATTTATTTTATGTCAAAACGAGAACCTTCTTTGGAGCTCCCTTGGCAGTCGCCTATGCCAACTCCGTGTGGGGCATCTTCATCTTCGGGGCTGACGGAGAGCGACTCAAAAAAGGAATTAAGTTGAAATGTTGATGGGTGTGGGGTAAATCCCTCTGGGCTGTGCGGCTGCCACTGTTCTACGCTTAATGCGATGCGCAGCAGAGCCAGAAGACCCGTTTGCCTGGAGTCGCCTCCTCCTCGGGTCCCCCGACTCGGCCAGCGATTCTCCAGCTCTTTCCTGATTCTTCCCGGTCCCCTGCCAAAGTTGCTGCGATGAAATCAATAAATGTGAGGCAACCGAATCGACCGCAGAGTTCTCCTTTCCTTTTTTTTTCCCCTGTATTTCCATTCGGGTTATTCAGTGCACACACATGTTGGGAGTATGTCCGTGGATATCTGGCCGATCTACACCAATCCGGATGTCTGTCAATTTCGGAGCCCCGATCCGGGACGCTCTTCTAGCCATTCGAGGCATAATTTGTAGGTAGGTTAATTCGTGGTGGTCGATGGGTCCCCCGGAAAGATTCCCTCATCTCGGACCCTACCTCTTTCTCAGCGAAAGATTTGCCCTGTCCTCGTTAAATTAGGCGCATAATCATATTTACCCTAGACCCCCATGAAAGGTCTCTGGCATCGGTCTCTCTGTGTGTATCTACTGGGCAAATATTTGCCCAAGTAATTTGGTTAGCAAATTGTTTGTTTTTTCAACAGAAATTCGGAAGCAAACTCAAACACTGAAAGCTGGAAAGGCACGAGAGAGGGGTAACTATCTCAGGGTTTCTTTGAAGAGTTTATCTATAAGATTTCTGGATATTTCTTTGTATTTTAAGAGAGTGTGGAGAGAACTTTGCTAAATTTATTTATTCCAGAAATCAAATTAGCTTGGGTTACGGGGAACTAGTCTAAATGTTAGGTTTTAATAAACAATTCTAAGAAATTCGAATTCTGCGGCATTTATATAGGAAATTAGACAAATAGATAACAAATAGATATGTTTAGATATAGATACGTAATTATGTTAGCCTAAAAGCTATTACTAATAATAAGAACAGTAAAAGAGCACCATCTTTTAATCTAAAATTAACTTTACGGATGTTTAAACACGTAAAAACCTTCCATAAAATAAGCAAAGAATATAAAGACACATTTTAATAGATATTTTCTTGAAACTAAATTGTACCTTAACTCCCTAAAGTAACCCTAATCTAATCTTACCCCTATAAAATAGACAAATCAATTAGCTTTTCCTAGATTTGACCATCTATTAAAGTCCTACTAGACCCCCATGAGGTAATTTCAACTGATTCCGACTGCTTTTTCAAATGAAATCTTCCATCAAACATACAAGATTACCTGCAATCAGCGAGCCCACCTTGATTAACCGAAATCACCGGTGAAATCTCCGACAAATTAATTCGTAGAAAAAGGTGTGAGAAAATTAACTTGTCTTCCGCTGACCAGAGAGACAAAAAAATAAAGAAGTAAAAATAATCAATTAGCTTCGCAGAAACGTTCCACAGAATACAAATCGCTTTTACGGAATTACGGAAACTGTTGTAAGACCGGGGTTGGGCTCGGGACCCGGCCCGGGGGCGACAGGAGAAGACCGACGGACCGCAGATCCGACAGCAGATCAGCAGATCAGCAGATCAGCCGGCAGATGCTCAGGTGAGACGATGGGACAACAGGTAACAGAAGCCGTATACGCCAGATTAACGCCCCGAGGCGAGATGGCTTCGACATCGACTCCGACTTTGATCTCCAGCGACTTTTGCACTTGCGCAAAAACAGAGGGAAAACGAGAAGAATGTGAAGAAAACAAATCCAGCCCGAAGAATTCCCAGCAAATCAGATTAAGGGGAAAGAAAGAAAGAAAGAAAGAGGCTACGGTTCGGGGGGGAACCGAAATTGTTTTAATTATGACATTGCCCCGGGCGTAGGAAGTGTGAGCCGAGAGCAGCAGCAGCAGCAGCAGCAACAATAATAATAATAATAATAATAACAACAACGACGGACCTTTGATGTCTCATTTTCCTTTAAACCCTGCCGACAGCGACACCTGAAAAGGAGAAAACCTCCCTGGACATTCGCATCGATAATCTACGAGCTCTCGGGGCTCTGATCTCTTTCCCTGCCTCGCAGCGGGAATTCAATTTGGTTTACAACAATAAAACGTCTTATTTAGCTTCGGTTATTAATGATGAGTTATGCGTTCGGACCTCCTTGGGCGACGGTCATCATCATCATCATTGCTGGCGGCGAACTGGAACAGTGTTTCAGTGTTCTCGGAAGGTAGAACGAATCTCCATCGATCTCGTAAATCTCAATCTTCTTTTTCCAGCTCGAAACCTATTCGTAACTCGAACGAATCGAACTGAATTTTCACAATGCCTAAGCTGAGATTGGAATAAGGTTTTTAAGAAGAGAACTGACTCTTCTTTTGGGTATCATAAAGGCCAGTGACTCCTGGAAGAAGTAAGGAGAACCTTTAAAGAAATGCAACTATTAAAACATTCTTTGATTATATATAAAGAAGGAATTGAGTGGGTTATTTACTTGAAAGTAAGTCAGGATATAAAATAAAAGAAAATATGTATCAAAATAGACATCACACTTAAAAGTTCATGAAGACAATACTACAAAAACTCCAAAGAAATCCCATAGCTCTAAGAAACTCCTATTAAAGATCCTAAAGAAACTCCACCAAAACTTTATAGCTCTAAGAAACTCCTTTAAAATCTTTGGCTCTAATATATTCCCTTCACTGTTTGTCATTCTTGATGAATTCCATAAAAAGTGAAAGATTCTCCAAGTAAACGTTAAGTGCCGTTTGTCACTTCTGCTGAAGCATTGGAACATCTGTTCGCAGGAACTGTGCCTCCTGCTCCTGCCTCCTGCTTCTGCCTCCTGCCTCCTCTTTTTTTCAATTTTATCGGGAATCCACTCCCACGCAACGTGTTTAGTTAACCTTTCCGAATGACAAACGCAGATCATTACCCCGAGTGCGACAACAAACAAATAGATTCTCAAAACGAATTCCCCGGTGGGTTTCCCAAACAAAAGGCAACTCGAGTCTTTTCTGGTATTCCTTCTTTTTTTTTTTTGAATAGAGGAAGCCCGGCCGCAATACATTAGGAAAACTGTCAAAGCTGAATGGGAACTTAAGAGGTTTAACGCGCACTCTTAACGTTTCTTCTTTTCTGTGGCCGGCTATAGTTTCTCCAGCCATTTCTCGACCCACGAGCACCTACCGCAGCCAAGAAAATCTACGAGTCTATCTACATAGAATAGCCCAGAAAGCCCGCATTTCGGAGACGATCAAGTTATTAACTGAAAGATATTCGAATCTTCCTCAGTTCTTTCTCTCTGACTTTTTGTGATGAATAGGCGCACGCGTAGAGCTAATCACGCACTTCCGGCATGTCGAAGCTCATAAAATAAGTAACCAGAACACCCAGAAAAATCTAGGTTTATTTGAATTTAAATTTAAAAATGATATATTAAATATTTTAAATATATTCAATGTTAAATAGGTTTCTTTGGAAGTATTTTTGTGAGGGTTTTTACTATGAATATTAGCCTGACTTTCATAGTTTGCAAAAAGCGTTTAGGTACAGGATATATTCCTAAGAAAAGCTTAAAACTCTCTTCAGACTGTAATACCTGATTTATATTATTGAAATTCATGTTAAAATTTTGTATGTTTGTAGATACTTTAATGGCATATATTAATAAAAAAATACTCCGTATCTAGTCAGAGGTTGGTTTGAAATATCAGATATTTGCTATTCTTAAATAAATAAATAAAATTACCTATTTACTTCGTTCATCTCTTGAGTACGGATATTTAAAATGCGCACTGACTCTTAGTAAATATACTTCAATAATTTACTATTATAAAAATTGGGTGCTAAATAAATGAAATGACAGATATTTTGTATTCCGAAATAAATAAATAAAAGTATTAATTTACCAGATTCATCTGTTGAGTCCGGATTTTTAAAATGCACAATGGGTCTTAGTAAATAATGTACTTCAATAATTTGTTCTATAATTTATAATTTATTAAATTTTATTTATTTATTTATTTATTTATAAAAAAGGGGTGCTATAAAAATCAATTGGGCTTTATAAACCTTAAAAATATGTCAAAGAATAAGCCTCAAAAAATCATACATAGTAAAAAAAAACTAAAATGTTTATTGAATTGGGTTTCCTTGCAAATTTCTAGATACAACTTTAAGGGTTTTAGAAAATTCAGTGAGTGCTGAAGAACCAATGATAATTTGTAATTAATTTCCAACTTATTTTCACCATTAATGAATAATTTATAAAGAAACTAATTATTTTTAAAATACTAGGTCGTAAGCCTAAGATTCCTGGTTTGCAAAAAACTATTGCCGACTTTTAAGCGCCTGCTTATAAGAAATATTCCCAATAAAAACTTTAAAAAAAATAATTTTTAAACGTGATAACTGACCGAACTAGTTGATAATTGGTATGTGGGTAGATAAAACCAAACTACTTTTAATTCTTTACTCAAAATATATTAATATGTACTATGCTTCAGTAAATAAATGTAAACGATTGATAGATTCCCTTTAAAAAATATTTCTCCAGGTGCATGGTAGCTAAAAAAACTAACAGTGTATGAAAGAATGAAGAGTGGCCCACGCATGACCCCGACTGGGAAGGGCAACAGAGGGAAAGAGACATCGCCGGGGCTTATCAAGACCCGATACCAGGCGACTTTCGACGTGTGCGGGCCCCTTTCGGGCCATGGATCAATTAAAACACTGGCCGAGGGCAGCGGGCGGCGGGCTAACAACTCAATACAATGTAAACAAATGATATACGGTCGCAGGGCCAGCGTCACGTCAGGTCTCTCTCGAGTTTTCAGGGTCCATTTCCATTCCCATTTTCATTTTCCTGGGCGATTGAAACGTTACTGCCTTTTCCACAAAAGCGACAGCCGCACAGCTGGACTCAAAGTCGAGCTCTGGCACTGGCACTGGCACTGGCAATTCGAAAGAGATTTTCATTTGATCCGAGTCTGGGGCTCGAGTCGGAGTCCGAGCCCGAGTCCGGGGCAATAAAAGCGGGCCTGTGGTTAGGCTTACACTCGACCGTTGCCTGCCTGGTGGTCCAAACCGAACGGACCCGATCGTATCTGGCCAGATATGTCGGCCCAAACAAGTTGAGTTGTCAACGCAGCTCCGCAGGCCAGTGAAGTGTCGTTGAGTTATGACGGTCGCTCCTCCATCGCTCCATCCCAGTCCTGGCCCAAATCCGCATCTGAGTCTGAATCTCGGCTAGATCCAGTGTTCGGGGTTTTTACGACTCTGCCGGGGCATTTGCCTAATTGATCGTATTAAGCAGTGGGAAAAGTAGTTTGGGTAGTTGCCATCTGGGTGATCCTCGCCACAGGCCAGGTGTCTTTTTTTTAGATACTTTATTATTTTCTCAGGGAAAAATATTTCAGTTACTTTCATTTTTCAAGCTACCTTATTGGATGTATATTTAGATCAATATTTAGGGTAGGAAATAACCCATATTGCCATGTTTCAGTGTGACCAGGTAGCCTCGATTCGAGTACGAAAGTCTGAAAAGTACAGTCTCGCTTTTAGATATTTTTCAAGAACTCTACAGACTTTCCTTGTAATGATCCAAACTGTTTAAAATTCAGACTAATTTTACAGAAAAATTCCAAATAAATTAAATAAATTATTTTGAATATAAAAAAAGGTACAAGTTCAAAAAAGTCTTAATACTTTGTAGGGAGCGTGGGTGCCACCCACTCCCGGATCCGAACTCCAGCTCCACAAGCTCAACATTCAATTAGTTGGGTTCACACACACATACAGTACTCTTATTACTCCACTTCACGGCAGTGTAAATAAAGTAAGGTTAAGAGGGGCCAAAAGGGGGTAACAAGGAGAGAGGTAAAAGGGTTAAGGGGCTGGGGAGTAACGAGGCATACCTTCGGGCCGTAAATAAGCAACTCAATGAGCAGCGAACGCCAGCGCACGTGCCTCATAAACCACCAAGCGAGTCACCAGTCCCCGAGCTGAACTTATACACAGGACAAACATTTTATTATTTTATGTTAATTATATATTAAATAATAATTAAAAAACAGCTTGACATTTTCAAGAAGGTGTGCTGAAAAATAAAGCCTGAACAGATCCAGTAGGACCTCAGGACTATTACTATAATTTTAAGGTAAATTTTATATCAAATCTAAATCCGTCTGGAGAGAAAATATAACTTAAAATATATGAATTATATTACTAAAAACTTTTAAATAATTATTTAGCCTTTAGAAAGATTTAAAATACCTTTAAGTGATGCCAAAAAGCATGCTTTAAAAATTTAATTAAAATTCAACCATCTACGAACAGTAAGTTGAAATTAGTTGTAAATAATTTTAAAATATACTTTTAGCCAATTTTTAAACATTATTTAAATTAATAAATTTACATAAAATAAAAACTTGGTTTTACAGTTTCTTAATATATATTCTTATTAAATTAAAAGTACTTTTTTACCATTCAAGGCAAAGCACTTATACATTTGAAGGCATCTTTTTCAAAACCTCCTTCAAAGCGTTTTTATATATCTAGGGACCACTGGGGTAATCTTATAGAATTTCTAAATTTTTCAGTTAAGTTTTTGCTTCTTTTTTTAACATCTAAATTTCCTTGCTGTGTACCCAACTCGAACCCAAGCCGAGTGGAGTCAAGTCGAATCGAATCGAGTTGGAGACCACCCAGGTAACGATTTGTGCAGTCATTCCACGAATTCCCAGCTGAGGGGGCGTCGCGTCGGTTCTCTGTGGCTTTTGTGGCAAATTCTGCAGACGGCGGGGACTGAAGTCGAAGCATTTCACATTTCACCAGCCTTAAGTATGCTAAGGATGGCCCACGGTATCCTCGGACCATTGTCAAAGTCCAAAATTATGCATGCGTCTTCAGAGATATGAAAATACAGCGGAGGGTAAAATTGAAGTAATATTAAGATACATTTTAAAAGGATCTTTGAACTATGAGGAATTATAAAATTATATTTTTGAAGCCTAACTTAGGTACTAGTTAATTAGTTAAAAATATTTAAATATCAACAAAAATTAACAGACTTAATTCTCATGAAATTTCCATGTACATAAGATGTTGTGGTATCCGTTAGATATTTCTTTACCCACGACTGTCTTTATGTTAATTCCCGCCCAGAACTTATAGTGGTGGTGGTGGCCGGGCAATAAGGCTCAGTAACGCCCACGCAATCGCAGTCACAGTCGCAGTCACGGTCGCCGTAATCGCGGTCTGAGCAGAGCGAACGAAATTAATTTGACAGCCAACGCAAAACGCATGCGTCGTCAACATTCCGCGCCTTCCCAAAGTCCGCATTCCCTGTCCCGTTCTCCGTTCTTAGTTCCCGATATATTGTATCTGCAATCTCCATGGATTCGACAACGACAACGACGACGAAGACGACGACGACGACGACAGCCAGACCCAGTGACGTTCCGGGCTTATCGCCTCACTTTTATACATCTATCTTAAGCTTGTTGTTGGGCCGCCTCCTTCCCTCCATTGTCGTTATCGTTGTTGCAGTCACATTAACACATCCGACTTCAAAAAGGGTTATGCGATGAGCTTAACTGATGTTGAAGGAGCGGGGATTACGAGGGAATTAATGGGTTAGGGATTTGCAGCAGGAATCGTAAGGAGATCGGAATGATTTAGAAGAAAAGGAAGCATAACAACGGCACTTGTTTCTTGTTGTATTATTAAATGATAAGATATTTTAGGGTATTTTATAATGAAGGAAAATTACATCAAAGGTTTTCAAAGATTTTCCAGTCTCTCGCATCCCTTTTCCTTGAATTAATAGGAACCATTTAGCTTGGCCTTTCACAATTAATTCGCCAACCCACTGCATTTACTCTTTCAAAGTAGCAGTGGCCACCCGCAGGCACTTTCCATTCGAGCTGCAATAAACTTCTGGTGGAAATGTCGCCACGCGTGGGTTCTCCAAATGATAACCGAAAAGCCATCGATCCGTAGGTACCACAAAAAAAAAGTTAAAAAACAACCAAGCCCAGAGCAAACTAAATCCAAAACCGAAACAGTCGCAGATCGACGCTGAGGAACGGTCGGTGTAGGGAGCCTTACACACTCAGAATTAAAGTATGAAAATGTTTTCAAATGTTTATCAAATGTTTGTGGTACAGCGAAGTCCAATACATTTCATTTTGAACAGCCTCTTTCTTTTGTTTTTGACACAAAAGCACCCTGACCTTGTAATTGGTCCTTCGAGCCGGACCTATACTGGTTTTAAAATTCATATTTGTCAGAGGTTGTCATTCATTATTTTAATGCTCGTTAATTAAATACTATATACTTAGATTAGGAAATCCGAATATTCTTAAAATAAAATATTTAAAATTATCCTTCTTTTGTATGTTTTTATAAAAAAGCATACTTTTCCCACTTAATAGAATTCTTTTATTTTAGCTTTGCACTTATTTAAAATCACCCCAATTGTTGGAGACTTTTGGCCCATATTTTTGCCATGTGCATTGGGAGAAGCAAAGCTGAAAGCCTGACAGGACCACACAAGAAGCTGGAAAAGCCACACACACCGTCGGGAGTTGGGGACTCCCCCCAGACTCCTCCAGTTGCTCAGTTCCCCAGTCGCTCAGTTGCTCAGCTGGCGATGTCGGTTGCCGGTTGCCGTTGGACGACGGGGCGGTTGATTACATGAACAAACGAACCGATCCGATCCGAAACCCAGCCGAGTCGCGGCGCGGCACAGGGAAGAGGAGCTCCGCTCCAGACCCCGGTCCGGCCGCGGTCCCCCAGATCGCAGACGCAACCGCAAAAGCCGACGCCAAGATAACGAGTTAGCTGCCCCAAACCCCAAGCGAAACCGCAGGCGGGGCAGGCAGGCAGGCGGGCAGGCGGGCAGGCGGGCAGGCTAGGAGGGAATCGGGGGACCTGGAGGAGGATGAGGAGGAAGGGAGCTGCTGCCGGAGCCGTAGCTGGAGCCAAACCACACACGCCATGTCGCTTGGGAATCGGAATCGCGGGCCTACGTATTACCGGTGGCAAATAGTAATTATTACATTAAATGCACCGCAATAATGCAGCAGGGACGTCAACATTTAGCCATAAAAATTGCTTGCACTCCGCGACTGCGAATGCAGTTAAACTTTAAGTGGCAGAGCAAGACGCGGGGCTGCACTGCAAGAATTTGGACTTAGCCAGTGATTAAGACCATTATTACTCAATTAAAGGAGAGTATTGCAATGAAGTACTTAGTAGGAATTACATACCAAGTAGGTAGGGTGATCTTCTAACTATGTGCTACAGATCCCAAGGAAGTTAATCTTTAATTCATTGATATAAATAGTAATAATTGATTTACCATTTTAAAATATAAAATTTAAAGTATATATTTATCCCATTTAAGAAAATATTAGTTAACAATGACATTGTCTGATTCAGGTATCTTTAACAACGAGAAAGATATGTGAATAAGTTTTAAGGTACCTATTAAATAAAGTACATACATATATAATATATAGTAACATAGGAGCTGAAGAATTCGAGAAATAACTGGCTTGTATGGAAATTTGTTAATTTTTTATTATAGGATTATTATAACTTAATTACAAATATCATAAATTAATTAATTTTCTCCCCGACAAAAAGTGTTATGAATTAAAGTAAGACCTCTTAATTACCATGCAAATTATTCGATTAAAAAATACTAATTATAAATTCTAAAAGTAAAAATTTGAATTTGTACAACAAATATATGTACATACATATCTAGTAGCATATTCCAGAATACAAATAATACCAGATACCCCGAAGCCATCACATTTTTTTCCTCCGAGTAGCCGTTGTGAATGGGCGTTGGGAAAGCAGAAAGGGGGAATCTTTGGAAGGGGAACCCCAGGAATACAGCAAGCGGAGTAATGTTAATGGCGCTATAGGCCAATGACAAATGCAATTGCATTGCCATGGAGCTCTCGGTGCTCTGGCGAGGGGCGTGCGCGGTGGGGATCGTGTATCAAGTTGAGGTCTAGGCAACGCTGCACTATAAATTAAGACATTATACGATTAAAAACAAACAGCCTGTCGTTAAAGTTGCCGAAGGAGCGACAGAGACAGGCAGCAAGGAGATCAGGGTTAGATCCAAGCTCAGGAAACTGGTGAATGGGCGAACTCTGCGATCGAAATCATTTACACATCTAGTAATCAGTGCACAAAAACTAACAAATCAAGCACCTTAAAACAGTAAATTAAACAAAAGTTAAGGGTGTGGTAATTATAATAATTGTCATAATACTAATAAAGGATGTTGCCATTAAATTATGTTTTGAAGATAGTGGCGATTTTTAATACACATGTATGTACATATATTCAAAAACCGTACTCTTATTGGTTAGGTAATGAGGAAGTATGTATATTAATCTAAAATTTGTAATACTAAGAATAATAAGCTTTTGAATTTTGTAATATATTACTGTTTAATTGTAATCCTTTTTAAGGTAGGTCACCCAAGATATCAGAAAATAATAATTCAGAAAATGAAGTCAAATTATTAAGGACACAACGTTTTAGGAACATTCTAAAACACCCTGGAATATTCTAGAATTTAATTGATGTTTAATTTATTTATGTACTATAAATATTATAAATTGTTTCATTATGGTTTTTTATGACGTTCTTATTAAAAAATTGAATTTAATGCTTAAATTATAAGTGAATGATATTCAAATGTGATCAGGCCTCGGAAAAAGAAGAAGAGATTGAAACTTCAACTCCGGCCATAAAAACAACAGCAAGCAGCAGTCGCAGTCTCTCTGTCCCCGTATCTTTCTTCCACTCTATCTCTCTCTCGCTCCCTATCTTACCCCCTGTTCCTGCTCCAAGCAACAACAACTCCAAACGAAACGGCAAATGAAGCTCTCAAAGCAAACTCCGCTTCGTTGGTGGTCCAGGTCCAGTGGCAGCTGCCCGCCACACAGGCGCACTTGCGAGTGTGTGTGTGTGGAGTGTGTGCGAGTGAATGAGTATCTCCCCTCTCTTTTTTATGGGGGAGCAGCAATGTTGGATTGGAGCTGCAGGCGAATTGAGCGAAAGCAAAACAAAATGCAAGTCATTGAGAGCAAAAACACGAGAGCCACCAAAGATGGCGCAATCATCGGAGAGCGGAAGATAGGGCGATCGGGAGAGCGGAAGAGAGCAATGGATAAAGCTAAAATATGCAAGTTGTAGAAAAAATGCCGCCCATGTCGCCAAAAGCGCCACACACAGTGTGAGAGAGAGATGGAGAGCGCGAGTAACAGAGAGCCATTGATATTGATGCAACGTTAGTTCAGGTGAGCAAGTTAGAGAGAAAGAGAGACCTCCAAAAGAGAGGGGGGAAGCTGCAGGGAGGTTGTTGTTGTATTTTGATTATAATAGCCCGCTTGGTGGTGGTCCACATTCACATTCACATTTACAGCTCCATCCTCTCCATCTCCATCTCCGTCTCTTTCTCTTCCTGCGTCTGCCTCGCCCAAACATTATATGAGAGAAAGAGAGGGATAGAAAAAGAGGGGCACCATGACGCTGCAGTTGCAGTCGAATTTGAATTCGTTGGAGATTCGAGCGCCAATTTTTGCGGTCATTCTGAGGAGTTTTTATTTGTTTGTTTTGTGGTTGTATCTCTACTAGGAAAAGGGAAAATCGAGAGGGAAGGAAAAGGGACCCAAAATGCCTCAAATGCATTTTCATTCATAAATTGTAAGGGGCAAAATTGGGGTATTTTTTATTAAGAAGAAAAATAATTGAACTATTTAATTTTTTATTAAATAACATAAATTATGTTTTTATTTAAATTAAAAAAAAAATCAAAATTATTTATAATTATTTACAACAAAATAGGAATGAAATACAATATTTTAACTAAAAACAACTTTTATTTACTATCAAACGATTCAAAAATCATATTTAATTATAATTTTGCCGGCAAAAGCACAATAACATAACAACTTGGGTGGCCCACACAGACACACACGCATACTTTCTCATATGAGAAAAGATGCTGCAAAAAACAAGAAAAGCAGAAAACAAAAACATCCTGCTGCTGCTGCTCATAATTTAGCATCGAGAACATGCAAAAACAGACATCAAAGGCAGCAAAAACAGCAACAACAAAAGCAATGTAAAGCTAACAAATTTGCCAACAGTTCGCGGCACGAACACAAGCACACTCATACAGAGAGAGAAAAGCCTGCCACGCACGCGCTTCCCACAAGCAAACAAACAAACAAGCCGACACACACACACACTGTGATAAAAGCTTCAGTGAGCAGCGCTGCCGACGCTGAAGGCCAACGCCACAAGATGGGTGGTGGAGGAAGGGGGGCTGCCGACCACCCACAACGCTTGGCGGTTTCAGTTTAATGAAGGCAGCAGCAACAAATTCATTTTTGGGTGGTCCGCACTGCAGTAAGAAAATGAACAACAACAACAGCAAATGCGAAAACAGCAGCAAAATACTTTTGGGTGGTCTCGCCAAAAACAAAAAGCAAATAAAATAAAAACACGCGAATAACAACAATAGAAATTAGCGGGCTTTGCTTTGTTTTTATTTTTCAGTGGCAGTGAATGTCAAACTGGGCGTGTAAAACTGTACCATTTTTTGTGCAGTATCTCAGAAAAATTATAAATATATGAATGTAATTAAGATTAATACTTAGGTGGTACAGATAGAAAGAGAATCTTTTAATGTATTTTGAATATAATTTTTCTATAGCTTTCAGGGTCAAAATTGTTTTCTCTAAACATATTAAATTCAGTTTAAATTATAATTCCCTGTTTTTAAATTCACCTTTACTTTAATTCCTAGACAGGAAAATGTTAGATTCATTATTTGGAACAAATAATAATAAATAGTAGTTTGCTATTAGGTTACATAAATTGTAAAATATAGAATACATCCATTAATTTTAAATATATTAAATTATTTTTATTTTATTAAATTTAAGTTCCTTATATGTATATTTTATTTATATTATACAATATATACATATTATTTTATTATTTAGGAAGTTTGGTGAGGTTTCTCTTTAAAATAATTATAAATCACCTTGATTTCACAAAACTCTTTAAACCCCCCTCGGTATTTTCCCTACACCACTGCGCTGTGGATACTTTTCGACCGTACCTCGGAGAGAGCATACCAAACCAAAATGGCCGCAGACGCTCAAGAGCACGAGAGCGAGAGCCGGGAGCGACAGAGCGCACTTTAGCTGTCTGTTCGAGAGCGAGAGAGAGCAAGTGGCGCGCTCTCGCCTAATGAAGTTGTTGGCCTGGCGTGCCGCATCCGCGAGATACAGATACATCTCTCAGACTGCGTGCGATCCTCGAACGAAACGGTTGTGAGTGCGGAGCGAAACACTGTATCTGTCAGTGCACCACTGTGTGTGGTATAACAACAAAGATAAATAGCGCAGAACTCGTGCTAGAGCCAAGGAGAAGATATTGTAACTCAGCCGGAGTTTTTGTGGATTAAATGCCGAAAAATCCGGCCTCTGTGAGTTCGATTAGTGTGTGTGCGTGCGCGGAGTGTTAAGAAGAAGCAGTCGCAGAGAGCGCGGAAAGCAAGAGAGAAAGAGCGAGAGCCAAACGACAACGAAAAGAAAACGTGAGCTGGCGTCCGTCGCTTTTCCATGTGTGTGAATGATGTGTGAAAATTCTGTCGAATTCCCCAACAAATTGTGTCCGCAGCCGCCGAGATAAGCCCCGAAGAAAAACCCCGAAAGAAAAGCGCGTACGAATCAACGAGAAAAAATATTCCGAATAAAAAAAAGCGAAGCCAGCAATCACAACAAAAACCCAAACAACAACTACAAAGAGCGCTCAGAAGATACACAGCGTGCGAGAGCGAGCGAGCGAACGAGCGAGAAGAAGCAGCAGCAGCAGCAGGTCGAAGAGAGCGAGAAAATGCAGAGTTCAGTGCACAAAATGCATTTAAACAAAACACAAATCGAAGGCAGAAATTGAAACCCATCGAACTATTAGTCCAAACACTGCACCAGCACTCTCCCGAAAGTATCTGCTCAGATTCCAGCCGGATCCGCATCCACATCCGTGCATCTGCATCCGAAGCCAGCAAAGATACGCGCTAAATAATGGACCGCGACAGCCTCCCACGCGTTCCGGACACACACGGCGATGTGGTCGATGAGAAACTATTCTCGGATCTCTACATACGCACCAGCTGGGTGGACGCCCAAGTGGCGCTCGACCAGATCGATAAGGTGAGTTCAGAGCACGTAGTACTTAGGAGACAGTAGAGACTCCTTAGAATGCATTTAACATTTGAAAAATTTACGGGGAAGTACTTAAAAAAGTATCTTAATGTATATTTTAGGGAGATTTCGTAGTATTTCCCTGATCCATAAGTCCAGAAAAGGTTTCTAAGCTTGAACTATGTTTTATAATTCAAAAACAGACTGGTTTTCATATGAAAAATATTATTTTAGGTGATCTATAGGTCTTTAATGTCACCCTTAGTCTGAACAATAAATCTTAAAAATAATAAATTAAAATTAGAGAAAAATGAATAAAGTAATCCTATTTTTACTTGAGATTCTTCTTAAATTATGTTAAATATACATATATGATATGATCCAGAGACATCTTCTTGAGGTTTAAGTCTTTATAATAAACCCCAAACAATTTAGTTTAATTCAAATTTAAAAGCTTTAAAGTAGTCCTATCCCATATTCATTTTTGTCAAGAGAAAGACTTAAGATTCAAAATTACTTAAAAAATCTATAATAAAAAATTGTTCCTTGGAAAACGTGTCTTAAAAACAAAACTCTCCTTTAACACCGTTTTCAGAAGTTACAACTTAACATAAACTCAAACTTTAAACCTTTTACAACTAATTAGGCTAAAATGAGCCAAACTTTGATGGCCTTATTTTATTTACAAATTCCAAAAAACCCTATATTTAAAGGGAAATATCGAACGTAACAGAAGTTGGACTGTGAAGCCGAAGCGCAGCGGCCTTTGTTTAATGCGCCCATTAAGCCGGCGGGACAGATTTCAATAAATTTTATTGCCAATATCTCTCGCAATATTTTTTCGCGTTTTTGTCGTCGCCGTGTCTTCTTCGCCAGTCGTTTCGATTTCATTTCATTTCATTTCGTTTTGTTTTCTTTTGGGCGCTCGGCGGTGTTCTCTGGTTAATAGAGTTGTCGGAATCTTGGCCTCCCTGCCAGTCGTCTATTAATTACAGTGATTAGCCAAAATCGCAGAGCATTATGTGGCCAATCGGCTTATATGCAAATTTTGGTTATTTCACTTTTTTATATCTCAAGAGCGTGGAGGATTTTTATCTATATATAGGCATTTGTTTACGAAAAGACCGGCCATAAAAATCGTGGCCAGCTTAGCATGACATGGGTTTTAGGTATTGGGAGTGGGTTTTTTGATATTAATCCTGGTTTTATAAAAGAAAAATTGGTATTTGTTGAGGTCTCTGAACAAGAAGGTAAAGTGTTGGGGAATTTAAAAGATATTTAAGACTAAGCCACAGATACAATTTTCAAAAAATAAACTGAGAACTAATCAAGATTTTCTGTACAAATTTGATAAGAGTTACTCACTATTTCAAATTCCAAAGACTAGAATCTCTTCAAATACCTATCTATATTGCTCCATAAAATCATCCAACCAATTTTGTGGTAAATTTTTCTGCGTGCATTGCCATCAATCTACGACTATTTGCGCTGTGAGCAGCCACACAGCAGGACCCTACTACGTTCCCCAATGCACCGCGATCCAAGTGCAGGCGGAGACGGAGACGAAGACGGACATATTCACAGACAACTTCATTACTTTGGCGCTACTGTGCAGAGTTGGCCCGACCGCAAAAGCGAAACAATAACAACTGCAACTGCAACAGCGCCAAAAACAGCAATGCAGCCCAGCCAGAGACTTGGCAAAAAGGCGAATGAAAAAAAAAATAAATAAAAAGCGGCAGCAGCAGCAGGAGATCCAGTGAAAAGGCAGCCGAAAAGGCAAAAGGCAAAAAGCTTCAAGAAATAATAAACAACAACCAGCCGCCGCCGAGTCGAGTGCGCCCGTGTATCTGTGTATCTGTACTCGGCGTATCTGTGTATCTGTGCGTCCGTACAATCCAACATGGGTGGGCCGCCGTCGAGAGTCATTTCGTACGTGCTGTTGCCCCAGTCCTCGTTCCGTCCTCCCCGGCAAACCCCACTATCGTCAGAGCCGGAGCCCTCCTCGAGAAACCCCCATTACATTTTTCAGATGCTCTTTGATATCAGCCGAGCATGCTTTGCGGATTGTTTAGAAGCTGACGTGACGTAATACACAATCTAAATAATTTGTTAAATATTTATAGCATTGCAAAGGAAAGTTGGTCAGTTAAAGTTTTAAATATTGCAAAGTGATTGAGCCAAAGGGAAGGTTATTCATGTAAAGATAGTTTGTTTTACAGGTTGTAAATAAGGTCAAGTCTTCTAAGGAATATTTAAGATATATTAGTTTAGCAAAAAGCTAATGGAAAATACTTGGTTTAATATTTATTCAATGAAATTAACCATATATATTTAACTTTATAATGGATACTTTAATCTAAACAATCAAAGATTTCAAGAAGTATAAAAGTATCTTTTAACTTTATCCTTCGTTTATTGCTATTAATATCCTATTTCATATCGATCTCTTATCACATTTCTTCTCTGTGGCAGTGTATCTTTGTCTTCGTCTTTGAAATAAGCTTTCTAACTCGAAAAGAACAGTAAACAATCATTATTTCCATTGTCGTTGCCACAGCGTTTCTCTGCCGATGCAAATGAAGCGGGCCAGGGATCGCTTTTCGTTTTTTCGGGTTTGGTTTGGGCCATTGAATGCGGGTGGCCCAAAGAAAAAAAAAAAAAAAAAAACTAAAGAAAAATAAGGCGAAAAAAAAAAACACCGAGGCAAAAAGGAAAAATTTCACTGACGCACGCGTTTTATATTTGCTGCCTGTTGCCTTTGAAAATACTGTCCATCAAAATGTACGCCTCTGTACACAAAAAATTAGAACAATTTAGGGAACTTAAAGGCCGCCAAAAATATATGGATTATGTTTCAAAAAATGTTAGATTATGTTCTAGAAATTTTCTAAGTTTTCTAAGTTTCTAAGTCAAAAGTTAAACTTGGCTAATCAATCAATAAACTTTCCTTTTTAACCAAATCTCTCCTTAAAAATTGTATCTTAAAGATACAAAACCTTAAGTGAGCCGTAAAACTGATCATCATCATTTCTACCTGTTCCCAAACGTTGTTTTTTTGAGTGCTTGGCCTCTTCTCAAGTTTTCTCGCCGGTTCCCGCTGGTGCTTTTTACAGCTTGATGTCTTCATCATTGTTGCAGTTGCAGATGCAGTTTCTCGGCAACCGACCGACCGACCGACCGCGTGGCGTGTCTTGCTCCGATGTTGTGTGTGCCCCCCAAGGCCCCCTCCAGTTGGTTTGTTTTCCCCTTGCCTGTGTGTGTGTGTGTGCATCTCAATTATTTCTCGTAAAGTCTCTGGGGCTCTCGGCTGTAACGTGCTTTCGACTCCGGAGTCTGAACCATCCTGAACTCCGCTGGAAAGTTGTGGCAAACGATCGATCGTGATGGCGCCGACATCGTCAGCGTCTTTTGTGGTCGTCGTCATCGTCATCCTATCCCTCTCCATTCCATCCCGATTCCGATTCCGATCCCCAGCCTCAACCTCATCCTCGTCGTCGATGGCGATTTATTTTAATGACTCAATTTAAAGAAATATATTAAGACATTAAAATCGTCTAACGAAGCTGTGTGCGTTGCCTTTGCTTTTGGCCACTATGCAAATTAGCCAACGCGATTATTGTTATTATTTCTGTTTATTTACTTCTCTGGAAAAATTTCGTTTATTTTTTCTCTTTACTTCTGGCTCCTGGGAGGTCTCCGTTGTCTTCGAGGGGATGACGCTTTCATTCATGATCTGAATGCCAAATGAGGCTGAGAATTACTTACTCAACCGAGATGATCTTCTCTTTAGGGGGTACAGCGAATAAATCATTGATTTGAGTTATGAATATCTTGACAGGCGGGATATTTATATTATTTAAGTCTTTTTTGAGATTAGTTTAATTGTTTCGAGAGGTAATTTATTGTATTATGAGAAAATATAAGCTTGAGAATCAAGGTATTAATTTTAAATAGTAAAGATACAGGGGTATTCGGTTTATTTTAATTTATAAAAGAACAAATATTTTATTAAAGCTCAAAATAAATTATTTATTAAAGACTTGCGCCAGGTAATATCAAGGATATAATCCGAATTTATTACGTATCTTACTTTACTTTGTCTAGTAAAAATGATTTAAACTTGTTCATCTACTTCAGATGTGTTATAACACATTTCTTCAAAAGATATTCACCGTAACTTCCTTTTAAAACCTTCATTTGTTAACTCCTGTAAACTAATACCCTTTAGATACACTATCCCAGCGAGTATTTATGGCTTTTGTTTACGAAATGCATCCATAAATCAAATGCATTTACAAAGAAAACACTTTCTTCTATTTTTACTTTGACGTGTGTTTGCATGTGCCAGCCACAAATCATTCGGTCTCAGTTTTTGTATCTTGGAGTAGGGTATCGCTCATATCAGCATTCATATATCCCTCCGTACACTCTCTATCGCCCCATCGATATTTATTTATTTATTTATTTATTATTTGCCCCGACTCATTTATGGCAATGCCGCACTATCGATGCAGGCCATGTACTCGCGACGACGCCCGTTGTATCTATAAGATATGCGTACATATGAATTCATGAATGAAATCGCTTGTCGTTGGCTCATCCCCGCCACCTCAGCCCCTCCTCTGCTATTTCGCTGGCTGTGCCAATTGTAAGGCAAACACACAGATACTTTGCACAGGAAGTTGAGCAACATTGGCGGCATTTTGAAGAAGTTGCTGCCGCTGCTGCCAGTGGGCAATAAATTTGTTTAGTCATGCTGGGAGAGATGTCCGATGTCCGTGTTGCCGGTTCGCTTTTTTCACAACTGCCCTCGAAAAGCAAACACAAACATATAAATATTTGCGGCATCCACACAGAGACACAGGCCAGAGACAAGAGGCACACATTTCCCAGATAAACAACAGAGAAATACGTTGGAAAAAACAGTAGCATTATCTTTGAAATCTGCATTGAGCGGGTGTATCTTTATGGGAAAGGTAAACTTACGCGGCAGAGTAAAATTGCAATGGAAGTAAATAGTATCTTAGAGGTTGAAATGAAGCTAAAAGAAAGTTGTAAGGGTTTGAATGGGTTTTTAAAGAAAGTTAAGAGCTAAATAGAAGATATTTCTGAATTTAGGTATAATTAGTCAAAAGGAATTCAGTACAAAATGTTATTAAAAGTTGTATGGGAAATACAAAAATTAAAAGACAAATAATATCTCGTGAATTACCTTAGCACACTATTTCTAGCTGTCTATCTATCAATATATCTATCTATATACCTATAAATCTATCTCTGTTTATCTCTCTATCTATTTATTTATCTACCTATCTATCTAACCATCAATATATCTATCCATCTATCCATCCATCTATCTTTTTTTTATCTATCCATCCATCTATCCGTCTATCCGTCTATCTATCTATCTATCTTTCAATCCACCAAACCATCAATCTATCAATCTAGTTATCTCTGTATCTATATATCTATCTATCTTTCTAACTATCTATCTATTTATCTATATACATATATGTATATATCTATCTATCTATCTAACTATCTATATATACATTTACCCATATATCTATCTATCTAACTTTCTATCTATCTATACATCCATCCATCTATCTGTCTATTTATCCATCTATCCATCTGCCCATATATTCATAAATCTATCTATCTATGAATCTATCTATCAATCTATCAATCAATCTATCTATCTGTCTCTCTCTTTATTTATTTATCAATTTATCTATTTATCTATCTATCTACCTATCATCTATGAATCTACCTATTTATCTTTCCCAAATGTTTCCTAATTTTTTCAAGTAAAAACTAAACCATATTCATAATTGTCTACAGACTAGCTCTCCACTGAAAAACACCCTTGTAGGTAACTTAAACATTTAATCTCAGCCAGATAGCAACGTCTCTATTGACTTTCAAGACAAATATTATAATTTCCAGATCGTTATCTGCCTGATAAGATCTCGAGAGCGCGTAAGGTGTAAGGCAAATAAATCATTGTCACACTGGCGATCAATATTTGTTATTTGATATTTGCCCGGATAGCCACAGGCGGCAGGCCCCCCCACAAATACAGAAAAATGTATATACATAAAACTGAATATTCCCGGGATATTCACATGCACGAAATATCGAGGAGAAAAACAAGCAGAGATCAAAGGCATCCGACCCAGCGAGGGTGAGTCCGGATCTCAAGTGGCGACCGAGCGGAGGAGCATAATCCTTGGGCAAACTCCATCCCGGAGGAGTGATAGGGGAGGGAGAGAGGGATATACCTGCATAAATCGCAACGAGAAGGGTGGAATGCATAGTAGACACCGCCGTCCTTCGATGGCCTTCGGTTCCCAGAAGAAGAAGGGAATGTCGATGAAGATATCTCACGCCTACAGGCGTTTCCGGCTTACGGAGGAAGTGCTTAACAAGTTAACTGTAATTCGACATGCTGGGCGTGTTGAGAGCTAAACAAGATAAGGTGTGTGCCCGGTGCACTTCTGGGAAGTGGAAGATCTTTCATCAGGAATGGGTTTCAGTAAGACTCAGTAGATTGAATATGGAAAAAAGGGGGAGTACAAACCTAGGAAATAATATTGTACAAGATTCATCTTACTTTTTCATGAAGAGAAGTTACTCAAGAGAGATGGAGTTTTTATAGATTTGAAATATATTTTTTTAAATATATAAACGACTTTTCCTAATCTTTGAATTCAATTTTAAGTAATGGATAATATCAAAGAACAATACATACTAAATTTATTATTCTTCTTTCATTGTTCAACTTCATAAACAAATTTAGGTGTAGTTGAACGTTAGAAAACAATACAATATTAATGTATTATTCACTTTAAATTATTTACTTTCATTAACAAATTTAGGTATAAATTAGAGAATAAAGCAATATTTATTTCATTATTTCATTATTTCATTATTTAATCTTGATTAAACATTTTTTTATATGGCTCTTTGATTGTTTATCTTCATTAAATATTCTAAAATATGCCAGTCTTCTGAAGAAGTAATTGTATTTGCCATAGAAAAATATAAGAAATGTATAAATTAACCAAACCAATTAACATTTGATTGTAGGAAAGTAAAAACCAGATAAATATGTTTATTAAACATGAAATTTTGAATAGATCTGGTTTATACTTTCATTTAAAGAATGCAAATCTATTGTATTTAATTTTGCTTTCAAATTGCAAAACAAATGTCTTAATTGTGCAAATCAATTGGCAAATGATTGTTGAAAAGTAAAAACCAGAGCTATTTAATATTTCATCTATATTAAACATATTTAGCATACAAATTACAGAAAGATTAAGCCATAAATTTACATTCTAAACCAACGAGTTCCTAAATTACTTTCATTGGTAGAAAAGTCTTTATCAACCTTATTTGTTTATCACGATTCCAGCTTTGTATTGTATCTAGATACTCCCCAAATCAGTATCCCTAATCGGATTCTGGAGGTCGCTCTGCCCTTTCCATTCACAAGTCACCCCTTCCTTACCTTTACATAATCCTTTGACCCATTATCCCCCAGTCCGAACTCGTTTCACCCGAAACGAGCCCTGGCTGGCCCACATATAACTCCCACATGGCCAGGGGGAGCCGAATGGGGACGGAGGCCCAACAATTGACAGCTTCATCTTCGGAGGTGTGCCCCTGTGTGTGCGTGGCCAACTTGACTCGATCTCCGATCTCCCAGAGACCCGAGAGACCCGAGAGACCATCTGCAGCTGGAACTCGGAGACCCAAAAAAAAGGGAAAAAATGAAAATAAAAATAAGACTAAAAAACATGAGACGCTGGCCGTGTGTGTGTGTGTACAGACTTGGTCTTCATTAGGAAAGGGACGACGACGAGAAGAGCCGCACATAAAACTGTTATTGTCTTCATCAGTCTGAGGCCGAGGCCGGGGCTGAGGCTGCTGCGAAGCAAGCGAGACGAGAGAAGAAAAATCAGGAGAATTATGAAGACATTAACTCGACCACACAGCACGCGGCCCGAAACCCCAGAGAGGGGCTTACCTTACTTGCCGGCGATCAAGAGCCACGAAACTGAGACCCAGGGTTCGGGTTTGGGCTCGACCAACGCAGTGACAGAGAGCGAATACCGGAAAGAAACATTCAGGCAATAATCACGGAATTCACTGAAAAAGCAGTTAACGGACAGACGGACAGACGGACAGCGGACAACTCCACTGAGCCCAGAGACAGAGACTCAAACTCAGACTCGAACTCGAATCCGAAACGAGGCGATCCCAGAGTGCGTGTGTACCTGTGAATGCCGGTCAGGTAGTAGTTTTTCAGCTGCGTTTTCGATTTTCAGACGAAAATAATAAAGAAATTAAAATTGTTACGGCCCAGGGCAGGTGAACTTCAGCTCGATGTTAAAGCTAAGCCCAGAGAGGGCACCAAATCAGGGCTCTATCTCCTGGTGGCCCTGGCTTTTTGCACCTGGCACCTTCTGCAGTTAACTGTAAATTGTCTCAGACATCTCTCACCTGAGCCTTCGCTGGCTGGGTGACCTTCAAACCTTTTGGTTTCGTTTTTACGGGCATGCAAATACTTGAAGCAAGAAAAAAATAAATATAAAAAAGAGCAGGCAGCATAAAATGGTAATAAATGCGGCTGACAACCGCTTGCTAGTCACGTTTCGGGGGCGCCGTAAATTTGCATTCAACGGTTTCAGCCTCACTTTTAATTAGCACCAAAAAATCTGTTTACTTTCCAGCTAGCTGGAAAATATATCTCTTTGTGTGGTCCTAAGTCCTTGGCTCGCCTAAAAATAAACCCCTGACAGTCCATCGGAATATCCATTTCTTGGGCACAGACAGCTGTGTGTGAAATATATCTACAAAAGACAGAGATACACACATCGGATGTGGTGTGGCAATGCCCCGGATTTCGTATTCAAAAACGTTATCAAGTGGCATATAACTTTTATGGTAGCTACAAGTTTTATGGCACACGTTTACGTGAGAAACATGGGAAAGCGATCTCGGAGATCGCCCCAGCCATATATAGAGCACGATCTGCTGCTAATCCCTGCCCCTGTGGCAGGTACCTCGAGAAAGCTCCGCTCAGATTCCCCGCTAGTGATTCACAGCCATAAATTTCGATCCCCGTCCATATGCATAATTCTATAAGATTCCCTATTCATACTCGATGGCTCTGGGTGGTCCCTCTGCCCATATTGAATTTCATTTTATGCTAAATATCTTTTTTTTTGTTATACTCTCCTCGGGTGTGTGTGGTTTTGCATTCGATTTTTATTGCGGCATAACTGGGTGCGCTCATATTTTATGGTTATGGCCCAACGCACCATATTCGAGTCTCGAGTCTCGAGTGCCTGTCAGATTTCCGAATGGCATGGAAAAGTTTTCTTCTTCCCGAATCGGAGCGGACCGTGTAATTAAGTAGTCGTAGCTCTGTGGGGGGTACGAAACTACATATTCTGTGCATATCTTTTTTGTTTTTTAAAGCCCCGCCGCCAGTTGATGTGTCGGATCTTTGATTGATTGATGCTTGATGGAGGGATTGAGAAATTGTTAACAGAGAGCTCCAAACATTCGAATTCTGGCAGAGCTTTTGGCGGGGAAAATTCTTTTAATTAACTTCTGAATTCGTTGGGTCATAAAAAGAATATATCTTTTATTTTGAAAAGATTTTTGAAAGGTTTTAGAGAAATTGTAATTGATAACTAAGCACCCCTAGGAACTTCGATGAACACTCACTTTATAGTTCTTTGTTTTATTTAGACATCTTTAAATGCTTACATATGTACCTTTTTCTGTAGACAACTACCTTATATCTATTAGATTTTTTTTGTATCAATATTAAGTAAAAGATTATTTGCATTTTTTAAAGGCTTACAAACCAAAATTAAAAATTGACTTTATATAAAAAATATATTTTATGTGGAATTTATTTCAAAATATTTCTTATAAAATATGATATATTTAAAATCAAATGTTTTATTTATTTTAAAATATTTTCCATAAAACATTAATTAATTAATTTGAAGCTTGCCCAATAAAAAATACTTTTTTTAAGATAAAAATCCAATAAAAAGTAAGTCTTTATATTGGTTTATTAGAAGCTACAATACCTACATTAAATATTTATGTTTTTTAAATTACTTTATGTAGAAATATATTTTATGGAAAATGAAGTTTAAAATGTATTATTATGACATATTATTATTTTATTTTATAAAAAAATAAATTTGAAATAGCCCATAAAATATGCTATGAGTTTAATTAATATAATATACACTTTCTCAGGATAAAACTTAATGCAAAATCATTCTTTATTTGCATCCTAATGATGCAAGAGAGAACTTATATTTATTGTACAAGTTATTGTTTATTCCTATAAATTCAATGTTTTTTAAGATGGATACATATTATATAGATATATATTTTTTTACCTAAAAATGGTTTATTCTTATTACTTTAATATTTTTTAAGATTAAAACAAGCAAAAGCTTTGAATGCAACTGACTAAACTAAGGGAACAATTCCTAGAAATATATCGCCAAATGTCTGTTTTAAAGTTTCATAAGAATTTATAATTTTCTTGATATAAAAACAAAGTTTTTATACAAATTACACCATTTAAAGGACCCCTAAAAACATTAAAAATATTGTGCCCGTATAAGCGTACTAAAAGATACATTTCATTAGCATATCTGTGTGTAGATACCTGCACCTGCTGGGCTCTAGCTCGTATCTCCTGCTCGCTATTACCCATTCGTCATGGGATCTGAGCTGGTTTTTGGTGTTCCTTAGCCTGCCTCAGTTTTCAAACGTTTTCCTCTGTTTTTCCTTTATTTTTCCCCTGTTTTTCCTTTATTTTTCCTCTGCTTTTCCTTTAATTTTCCTCCATTTTCTCTCCATTTTCTGCCTCTGCGGATTAAGGAGGCTGAGCCCGAGTCCGCCGCTCTGTGTGTGCGCATTTCTAATGAAGCTGTCGCAACAGCGGCAACAAAGGCAAGTACACGGAATTAAAGTAACATTTTCATTTGAAAATGCCAGCGAAGGAAACCCCGGGCAGGATCATAAATCAATGGCCGTGACATTTCCTCACCGAGAGCTGCGGGGGTGGGCACCAACGACAACAACAAAAACTTAAACTAAAACTACAAAAAAATAGGAAGGAAAGAAAAAAGAGGCACGCAAGGCAAAAAGCAGCACAAGATTGATGATATGTCGCACAGATCGAGCAGCATGTTTTTCGAGATACAAAAAGCGGCCGAGAAAAAGAGAGCCAGCAGCCGGCAGGCTTGACAAGCGTTAACATAAAGCCGTCCCGCTTGATGGCTCAATCTTGAGCGAAAAGTTGGCAGGGCAAAAATAAAATATGGCCAACAAACTTACATCAAAAAATACAATAAAAGGTTTAATAGAAGCCTCAAAAATGGGTTTATTAGTCAGAGTTTTTTAGAGTTTAAGCTAGACTTGCTCTATATTTTGTTTGCCTTTGTTTTTCCACCAAAAAATATTATTTTTAAAGGGAAATATTAAGAGATTAAAGTAATTTTATTTGTTTTTTGGTGTGGGATTGAATTTAAATAGTTGAGAGTTTGAGTTTAGAGTTTAAGCTAAACTTTCTCTATATTTTGGTTTGCCTTTGTTCCACCACAAATCTTATTTTAAAAGGAAAGTATAAAAAAATCAAAATAATTTAATTTATTTATTAGTTTGGGACTGAATTTAAATTGTTTATTAGTACAGGGCTTTTTAGAGTTTAAGCTAGACTTGCTCTATATTTTGTTTGCCTTTGTTTTTCCACCAAAAAATATTATTTTAAAATGGAAACTATTAAGAAATTAAAGTAATTTGAATTGTTTTTTTTTTGGTTTGAGAATGAATTTAAATAGTTTTAAAAATATAAAGCATTTTTAATTAATGAAAAGTATATATTTAAGGCTTTAGATACTTCCAGGACAAGGTACTTAAAAAAGTATCTTGTAAATACTATGATTTCTATATGTATTCTAACTCTACAAGTCTTAGATATCTTACCTAAATGTGACTAATCAATATCTCTTTGATTTTTATTTTAAAATGTTTTTAAAGTTACGAGTTTTTAAGACAAGATTTTAAAGCATTTTATAGTCCGAATTTAAGTAAGCAATTTAAGTTTTTTAGAGTCAGCATCCGTTTAGAGCCCCTCCCTACTGATGTCTCAATTTAAGGCTTAAACCACTGGAATGTCTGACCCCCCCAAAAATCTAGATTAGGTTTATTTTTAAACCCCAACAGCCGCTAGAGGCTAAAAATGCAACAATGTTTCCCTCGTTTGGCTCCACAAAGCCAACAAGGAGCGGTGAAAAATTCCTAGAATTTTGTGCATCTTTTGTTTGCGTTTGCGCATCTCACCTTGGCGGTGCGCTGGGGGAGAAAATTATGGAAAAATTCCACGAACAGGAGACCAGATCGCCCCCGCAGGCAGTCAGTCTCTCAAAGTGGCTGTGCCGCCAACGACTTAATTAATGGCGACAAAGTCGAGAGCCGGAGCCTCGCCGCGTTTGATGTTTTCCTCCTCGGTGCGGAAATGCCGCCAACTGGGCTGCATAAGCAAGCAGCAGGAAGTAGTGTCCCAGTGTCCCCGGATTCCCAGTGGAATCGTGCATATACTAAATACTATATTCCCAGTGTTCCCACTATTTCCCCGGCTAACAGAGACATCAAGCGGGGATTGTTTACGACTGACTCCCGCTCTATCTTAACGGTAGTCGTAAAACGCTCAAAAGACCAAACAATAAAGCCATTTCTGGGCACTGCAGCTTTTCCCCTTCGTTTATTTTCCCCTCCATTTCCCTCTGTCGTTGGGCCACAACCTGACTTGGCCCGGGAAAAATCTGTGAAAAGCGATAAAAGGCGGGCGCAGCGCGGAGACGCCACAAGCCGTGGAGAAGTTTCGAGTCGGTTTCGGGTTTGGGCTCGGGTTCGGGACCGCATGGAATGTGTTATTTGCCTCGATCCCCCGACATTGCTGGGTGCGCCGTTTGCTGTGGGGCACAGTGGGTTAAGTGGGGTTTTTTTGGGGGATATTTAACCTCGGGTTAAATTATAATCATTTCACTTTATTTGTTTATTTGAACATTATTTTCTACGACTCTTTCTGCTCTAAGTTCTAAAACTTTTTAGGATTTAAATTGACATAAAGGTCATTTAAAGTTTACGATAAGTAAGTTAACCTGAGGTTAATAACTTAAGATTTAGTATTTATTTACTTTTACCACAAGACTTATGTTTCATAAACCCCGGGGTAAGGTTCATTAAAGTAATAATCTAAGCTTAAAAATTCAAAATCTTAATTCTAACTCTTTTAACCCTTCGGTTAATGGTTATATTTTAATAAACTTACTAATCTAAGGTGAAAAATAGCATTAAAGTAAAAGTAGAATATTACGACAAAGTTTTTGTCTGCTTAATATTTAATAGTGATATTTAAATAATGATTTTAACTGAAGGTTTAAGAAATCTTTATTTAAATACATTAAATTCTTGTCGTTAGGCTGCAGTCTTGTTAACCTCCGGCTTATGTACTTATGATATTTAAATAAACACAAAACATTTTGTTAATTACTTACTAGATACTTATAGTTGTATTTTACATACAATTTTCCCCTTAATCCTTACACTGACAGAAAGATTATATCCAAAATCCTCCTGTTAGTGCCAGCTTTAACCAGAAGATTAACTTGTCGGTCATTTTAAATCCCTTTCTAAGCCCGTTTGCTCCACTGTTTGTCTGATTGTTGAACTAAACCTTCGATTGAGACGTTAGCATTAGCGCGAGCCTCATTATTATCTTTTTCTGTTCATGGTTCTCGTTTTTTACCTCTTTTTTATTTCGGGAAAGGGGCTCAATTTCCGTGCTGCACTGCAGCAGCAGCTGGGGGAGAAGCGGCAGCAGCGGCGGCACGAAATGAGCTGCGGATGCGAAAGGGGTAGAGCCGGCCGGGCCCAAAGCCCCGGCCAGCGATCGATCCAATTGCCCAAGCAGGCGATTATAGGTTTGCCTGTGTCTTTTTTGGTTCTTACCTTTCCCTCTCCTTTTTTTTTGTTTTTGGCCCGCCAATGACGACAGCGGCGTCCTGTGTTGTTTTTGTGGTTGCAAGGCCTCGGGATCGGGATTTGGAGACTTGGGTGGGGTCCACAGAGGCATGGACGTGGCGGCAGAGGGTGCCAAGCATTGGAGAATTTGAGGAATTCTGTGAAAACTACGCCCCTGCGCGGATGGCCGCTCCACTGGGAAGTCGCAGAGATAAATTATATGGCCACACGCTGTTTCGTTATAATTTTAATGTCTTATTTATGGCAGCAGCAGAGAGAGAGGGAGAAAAGCAGAGAAAATTCAAGAAACTAACTATAAAATTCCGCATTCCTTGGGCCTTTGCAGGGCAAGGCGCGTGGCAGCCGGACAGCGATCTATCTGCGATCAGTATTCCAGTCCCACCTCGAAACACTCGGCAGCTCGGTGCAGAAGCACGCGGGCAAGGTGCTCTTCGTGGCGATCCTGGTGCTGAGCACCTTCTGCGTCGGCCTCAAGAGCGCCCAGATCCACTCCAAGGTGCACCAGCTGTGGATCCAGGAGGGCGGCCGCCTGGAGGCGGAGCTGGCCTACACGCAAAAGACGATCGGCGAGGACGAGTCCGCCACGCATCAGCTGCTCATACAGACGACGCACGACCCCAATGCCTCGGTCCTGCACCCGCAGGCGCTGCTGGCGCACCTCGATGTCCTGGTCAAGGCCACCGCCGTCAAGGTGCATCTGTACGACACGGAGTGGGGGTTGCGCGACATGTGCAACAAGCCCAGTGCGCCCTCCTTCGAGGGCACCTACTACGTCGAGCAGATCCTGCGCCACCTCATACCGTGCTCGATCATCACGCCGCTGGACTGCTTCTGGGAGGGCAGCCAGCTCCTGGGACCGGAATCGGCGGTTGTAATACCGTAAGTAACAGATACATGTCAAGTATCTCTGATACAATATAAAGTATCTACAAGATACTTATCAGCAACCAACTAATCTTTGACTTTCTACTGTTCTCTTCGTCCTCCAGTGGCATTGAACAGCGCCTCCTGTGGACCACCCTCAACCCCAGCTCCGTGATGCAGTACATGAAACAGAAGCTCACCGAGGAGAAGATCAGCTTCGACTTCGAGACCGTCGAGCAGTACATGAAGCGGGCGGCCATCGGCAGTGGCTACATGGAGAAGCCCTGCCTGAACCCACAGAATCCCAGCTGCCCCAATACCGCTCCGAACAAGAACAGCAGCCAGCCGCCGGATGTGGGAGCCATCCTCTCGGGCGGCTGCTACGGCTACGCCGCCAAGTACATGCACTGGCCGGAGGAGCTGATCGTGGGCGGAGCCAAGCGGAACCGCAGCGGACACTTGAGGAAGGCCCAGGCCCTGCAGACGGTGGTGCAGCTGATGACCGAGAAGGAGATGTACGACCAGTGGTACGACAACTACAAGGTGCACCACCTCGGCTGGACCCAGGAGAAGGCCGCCGAGGTGCTCAACGCCTGGCAGAGGAACTTCTCGCGGGAAGTGGAGCAGCTGCTGCGCAAGCAGTCCCGGATTTCGGCCAACTACGACATCTACGTGTTCAGCTCGGCGGCCCTGGACGACATCCTGGCCAAGTTCTCGCATCCCAGCGCCCTGTCCATTGTAATTGGCGTGGCTGTCACCGTGCTGTATGCCTTCTGCACGCTCCTCCGCTGGCGGGACCCCGTCCGGGGTCAGAGCAGCGTCGGCGTGGCCGGGGTCCTGCTCATGTGCTTCAGCACGGCGGCGGGTCTGGGCCTGTGCGCCCTCCTGGGCATCGTCTTCAATGCGGCCAGCACTCAGGTGGTGCCGTTCCTGGCCCTGGGACTGGGCGTCGACCACATCTTCATGCTGACGGCTGCCTATGCGGAGAGCAATCGGCGGGAGCAGACCAAGCTCATACTGAAGAAGGTGGGTCCCAGCATCCTCTTTGGGGCCTGCAGCACGGCGGGATCCTTCTTTGCGGCTGCCTTCATCCCGGTGCCGGCTCTCAAGGTCTTCTGCCTGCAGGCAGCCATTGTCATGTGCTCCAACCTGGCGGCGGCCCTGCTGGTCTTCCCTGCCATGATATCGCTGGATCTGCGGCGACGCACTGCCGGCCGAGCGGACATCTTCTGCTGCTGTTTCCCAGTGTGGAAGGAGCAGCCCAAGGTGGCGCCTCCTCCTCCGCAGGTGCTTGCTCTGAATAACAACAATGGTGGACGAGGACCCAGGCACCACCCGAAGGGATGTAACAACAACAGGGTGCCACTGCCGTCGCAGAATCCCCTGCTGGAGCAGAGGACGCAGGCTCCAGGAGGCAGCCACTCGCTGGCCTCCTTCTCGCTGGCCAGCTTCGCCTTCGAGCACTACACGCCTTTCCTCATGCGCAGCTGGGTGAAGTTCCTGGCCGTGATGGGCTTCCTGGCCGCGCTAATCTCCAGCCTGTATGCCTCGACCCGGCTGCAGGATGGCCTGGACATCATCGACCTGGTGCCCAAGAACAGCAACGAGCACAAGTTCCTGGATGCCCAGACGCGGCTCTTTGGCTTCTACAGCATGTACGCGGTGACCCAGGGCAACTTTGAGTATCCCACGCAACAGCAGCTGCTGCGGGACTACCACGACTCCTTCGTCCGGGTGCCACATGTGATCAAGAACGACAATGGAGGGCTGCCAGACTTCTGGCTGCTGCTCTTCCGGGAGTGGCTGACCAATCTGCAGAAGACCTTTGACGAGGAGATACGGGACGGAAGGCTGACCAAGGAGTGCTGGTTCCCCAATGCCAGCAGCGATGCTATTTTGGCCTATAAGCTCATCGTGCAGACGGGCCACGTGGACAATCCTGTGGACAAGGATCTGGTGCTCACAAGCCGACTGGTCAACTCTGATGGCATCATCAATCCGAAGGCCTTTTACAACTATCTGTCGGCGTGGGCCACCAATGATGTCTTTGCTTATGGAGCTTCTCAGGTTGGTAGATGGGGGATTTATTTTAAGAATCTCTTGAGAAATTAATCATAATTCGGTAAACAGCTAGATTCAATTAGTGGTAAAATATATTAATTAAGAAAGCTAATACTTAACTTGTCCTAAACAAGAAACTTTTAGATCCAAAGCCTCTGAAAAAACACTTGAGAATCATAAGGAAAGATCAATTTATTTGCTAAATATTAGCATTCTCTGGAGGTTTTAATAGTGGAACCACTAAGTAACAATACCTTAACTAAAAAACAGTTTTTACAATTTAAACTTATTTAGTTTTTATGAAACTAATTATTAAATTATTTTTTGCAGGGTAAACTCTATCCCGAACCGCGCCAGTATTTCCACCAGCCCACCGAATACGACCTGAAGATACCCAAGAGCCTGCCCTTGGTCTACGCCCAGATGCCCTTTTACCTGCATGGACTGACGGATACCTCGCAGATCAAGACCTTGATTGGACACATTCGGGATCTGAGCGTGAAGTTCGAGGGCTTCGGTCTGCCCAACTATCCCTCGGGTGAGTCTGCTACTTTATAACCTTCAAAGGATCTCCCTCTAATCCTTGGGTAACTTGTTATTTTCAGGAATTCCGTTCATCTTCTGGGAGCAGTACATGACCCTGCGGTCTTCCCTGGCCATGATCCTGGCCTGCGTGTTCCTGGCTGCCCTGGTACTGGTCTCCCTGCTGCTGCTGTCCGTTTGGGCCGCCTTCCTGGTGATCCTCAGTGTTCTGGCCTCGCTGGCCCAGATCTTTGGGGCCATGACCTTGCTGGGCATCAAGCTATCGGCCATACCCGCCGTCATACTCATCCTCAGCGTGGGCATGATGCTGTGCTTCAATGTGCTGATATCGCTGGTGAGTTTGCAGAGATTTCTTTGAAGGTTTTCCAAGGTGTTAACTCCTTCTTTCTCTCTTCAGGGCTTCATGACCTCCGTGGGCAATCGTCAGCGTCGCGTCCAGCTGAGCATGCAAATGTCCCTGGGTCCGCTGGTCCATGGCATGCTGACCTCCGGCGTGGCGGTCTTCATGCTCTCGACATCTCCCTTCGAGTTCGTGATCCGGCACTTCTGCTGGCTGTTGCTCGTGGTGCTGTGCGTGGGCGCCTGCAACAGCCTGGTGGTGTTCCCCATCCTGCTGAGCATGCTGGGACCGGAGGCCGAGCTGGTCCCCCTGGAGCATCCCGATAGGATATCCACGCCCTCGCCGCTGCCCGTGAGGAGCAGCAAGCGCTCTGGCAAGTCCTATGTGGTGCAGGGATCGCGCTCGTCGCGAGGCAGCTGCAAGTCCCATCACCACCACAACTACAAGGATGTGAACGATCCATCGCTGACCACGATCACCGAGGAGCCGCAGTCCTGGAAGTCCAGCAACTCGTCCATCCAAATGCCCAACGACTGGAGTGCCCCGCTCCCGAATTACGGGGGCTATCATGGCGGAGGCGGAGGCGGAGGAGGAGGAGGAGGAGTCAGGGAATCGCGTCCCGCCTCCTATGCGGCCCCGCCTCCCGCCTATCACAAGGCAGCCGCCCAGCATCCACATCCGCATCCGCACCCGCATCCCCAGCAGCAGCATCAGCAGCCGCCGCCTCCGTTTCCGGCGGCAGCGGCGACGGTTTATCCGCCGGAGCTGCAGAGCATTGTGGTGCAGCCGGAGGTGACGGTGGAGACGACGCACTCGGACAGCAACACCACCAAGGTGACGGCCACGGCCAACATCAAGGTGGAGCTGGTGACGCCCGGCCGGGCGGTGCGCAGCTATAACTTTGCAAGTTAGCACTAGCACTAGTTCCTGTAGCCATTAGCCCGTAGCGTAAGCCTTAGTCCTAAGCCCTAAATGTATCTGTATCTGTAACTGTATCTGTATCTATATCATCGGTTTGTCCAGCGGGTCTGTGCGGGATTGAAGTTTTAAGGAGCTGAGGCTTGGTTTTCGGGGGAAGTTTAATGTAAAATTAGAAGTTTGCTGTTTAAAAATTATATTCAAAAGTATTTTAGATTATACAAAAATGTGAAATTGAGCCAGAATTGTTGTTTATAACTGCAAAATTCTGTTTTTGAATATTCAAACAAGATGTGAAACCAATTTTAAAAGAATTTCTGTAAGAAAAGCACTGAATTTAACTCAAAAACTTTGAAAAATAAGCCTCAATTTTCGATTTCAAGTTGTAAAATATCCAGAAACTTATAGATTTTTTTAAATTAATAACTATAGACCTTGAAAGGGTCTATAAATCAAGAAAAAGACCACCTAAAAGCAAATCAAAAGAGCTCCAAGAAAATGTAAATCCCGTCAGGACCCAGCGTGTATGTATATGTGTGTATGCATGTTAGTTAATTTCCCAACAAAAAAATTCCGATATTTTGTAGCAGCTGCATTCCCTCCCCTCCGCCAAACTCCCTCTACACCCCGCCCTGCTCCCTAATTCACTCCCCTGCCTAGCAGCTTGTATGTATGTATACCTAGCATCTAAGACATACTTAAACTTAGAGATATTTATTGTAACACGAAACACACACACACGAAACGCACACTCTGTACTTACATACAACTCAAAGCGAGATTCGAAGCCCACAAAGCACAAAAAACACAAAACACACACTAGTAATTTGTAGCTCGTAATTTAGTTTAAATATGTACATAAAAACACAAGGACTTGAACCAAAATAGTATCGCTTAAACGGAAACGGAAACGAAAACGAAAGGAACGAGAGAAAATTAATTACTATACTTAATCCACCTGCTCCCCCTGAAACGGTACTTACAACCAAAATAAAAAGAGAGTATAAATAATAATAATGCAAAATAAATATAAAGGAACAATGGAATAATTGAACGATTGAACGATTGTGTAAACGCGGCATTTATCCATGTACATTTGTTGCACAAAGACTGACTGTCTTTTTTTTAAATAAAAATATATATTATACAGTTTTTTAAAAGCGAAAAATTAATGAAGTTTTTCTTTTAAAGTTTTTAAGAGAGGTTTTAACAGATAAACAGAACATTTTGTGGAATGTGAGAGAAACCATGTCTAAGAATGATTTTCTAATTTTAGTTATTCTCATTAAACATTCAAAAATAAACAAAATAATCATATTTTTACGCAATCATCCATACATTTAAATTTTGAAATCAAATAAGCGTTACGAATGTTATGCCTTACAGCACTGGTAACAATCGATAATTTATCGGTGTTAGCAATGTTTTCATAAGGTGGCAGCCCTTTCCAATAACATTTACCGAGTCTGGCAGCATTGCAATTCAAATCATTTTTCGAATCTCTTGCGAGTCAGGCTAACTTCTTAAAGTCAACTTAATTGATCCAAATTAAGTTGATGCACACCATATTAGCTCAAATTAAAATTTAAAGGATATAGTTTGAAAAATGCTATACATGATTTGTATGTGTATTTCGCTTCTTTAAGACTCGTAGAAAAACCTTTATTTATTAGAATATATATACATATGTATTTATATTTATACTCATTATTGTGGAGCGCACTGTAATTATCTAGCAATGTTCTTCCGGCTTTAAAGATTCGTAACCTAGAATATTTTAATATTAATTCAATTAAAACTTCAAAATATCTATTTTTCAAAATGAAAAAAGAAAAGAAAAATATTATTCAATACTATTTACATGTTTGTTCATTTTCAAGAACGCAGACGTTATCGAAAACGGTTGAGAAAAGCTTTGTGCGATGGTCACTTATTAGTCGGACAATTTTTTTAAACAGTCTTTCAGGAGATAATATAATATTCCATAATAACTTTTAAAAAAAAAAAACAAATAAAATTAATACATACATATAATATTTACATACAATTTCTTTAATTCGCAGAATGGAAAAACATCGATGATTTCCCGCCAAACATCGATTGGCATAGATGAATCTCCATCTCTAGATTTAGAGAGTAACAGAATTTTGTGGGTGATATCGTGAATGAGGGACGAGGGGAAGAGAGAGAAAATGCCAGCAGTAGCAGCAGCAACAAAAACCAGCGCGGTGGCGTGTGTGTAAGCGGGCGAATTCAAGAGAGCGAGAGAAAGAAGAAGGCGAATTATCTCGTGGCAAAGCGAAACGCGCAAACGGCAGCAAGCTTCTAAGAAATTGAGAGAGCGCCGCTCTCTTTCGCTGAAACTCAGAGAGCGAAGGCCGAAGAAAAAGAGAGCGAAGCCTATAAATATAGGAAGCAGCAAACGTAACGGACAAATCAAAATCGGTCTTTCTCATTGTCGCAATTTCCGTTCTTTTTTCGTGCGGGCGCCCGCCGAACTAGACCAAAACTGAAGAAACAACAACCTAAAACGCAGTTTTAAAACATCTCCTTTAGCTTGTTTTGTGTGCGAGAGTGTGTGTGTAAGTAAAAAGTGCTTTCCGAGTGGCGTGATAAAAACACTCACACAAACACACCTCTAAATACACACACACGTGCCCCGTGTGTTTGTGTGGCAATTGTGCAGTTTTGTGAAAGTTTTGCGAAAGTTTTATCAATTAAAGCGCAACGTACACTCTAAATATAAAAAAAGTCGGGGAAGGAGAAGAGAATTTGAGAACGAAGCTACGGAGGAAAAACGTGTTGACGCCAACGCAACATTTTATGCTGTCGCTGACATACGTGTGTGTGCTTGTGTTTGTGCAGTGCCCGTCTGTGTGCGTATGCGTGCGTTCTTATTGGCAAAACGTCATTTTATATAATCGGCTATATATTTTTTGCTGCGTTTGGTTATCTGTTTGTCTGATTTTCTCGTATTTTATTCTGGAATTCTTACATGTGCGTTCCATCCCGCCCAGAACTGAGAAGCGAGCAGAGCTCTCCGGCAAAGGTAAGTTCAAGTCCCACGTAATGCTCTTTCTCAGCTGCTTAAGCTCTGTTCTCTTTGTGCCCTCTCTTACAACCCACTCTCCCCCGCCCTGCTGCCGGCTTGCCCCTTTATTTTTATTGTACTTTTAATTTTTTCTTTTATTGTTTTCCGCAATGTCACGCCACCTTATCAATGACGCTTGCAATTTACCTAATGAGTTTAGCTCGCTTCTTGCGATTTATTTCTGGGGCCAAGCTGGGAGGTGGAATCAACAGCCTTCCGCTGACCCAATTTCGGATGTATAGTGTAAGTGCAATTGCACTTTGCCTTATGCAACGGCTGTCCATTTGTTTGTTTTGGCTATCGATTGTTTGTTTCGTCAGAAAAAAATCAACTAAGGCTTTCGCCACTCGATATCAGAGCATTTCATTATTGATTATTGTTTTTAGAGAATCAAATTACCAGAGTAAGGCTTTATTTAATTGAGCTCTGGATTCCAAACTCCAAAGTCCACTTCTTGAGGTTGACGTATAGTATCTTAAATGGTGATTTATGTACATACGTATAATTCTAAATTACCGAGTAAGCGCTTCAAACTTTGCAAGTACTGAAATGTGTTGTATTATTCCACCTTAAATAAAGCGGCAAACCTTGCATTAAAATATAGAAATAAATTATTAACTAAATTAGCTTGTCCATAGCTTAATTAAAACTTAACAAAATGTATCCAGTCTCAGTAATAGAAAACTTTGTTTGTGAGTTTGAAGATTATCATTAAATTCCTCAGGAGGCTGTAATTTACAAAAAATTATGAAATACTGCCTTGAACCTGGTGGAGCAATTACGACTCAAATTACCAAACAGTTATTGTAAATATGTTTACTTATGAAAAATCACAAAAACAAAATTGTTTTAATGCATTTATGGTCCCAATTGGTTTTATAATAGTTTGTCAAATGAGTTTATACACGTTTACTTTAGTTTTATTTTATTGTTGATCTGGAATAATTTTAAATGGCGACAGAAAATATGCTACTAAATATATTGGAATAAATATATTTGCAGGGATTAAAATGTATCTGTGCATATTTTTGAATACTTTTAAATCCATATAAACTCCATAGCGTTTGATATTCTCTTATATACTATTTAAAATGTAGTTTTGCACTAAAGGGATTTTTCCAAAATAGTTGAAAAGAAATTTAGTTTGCAAATATTTGAAATTTTTGTATTTAATAGTTGCTGCCCAGATAATTGGGATCTCTGTGGGCAGCTTGATTGTATTGTGTGAAATGCTTGGTGTACCGTTATTTTTATAACCTGTTAATTGCATTCTTTCCCGAGGCAGTTTAAATTCTAATTAGAGAGAGAGTACATTCAAAATCTACGCACATAAACAAAGCTACTCTCACGGACCTCTCTCTTCCTTTGTCTCTCGAAAGGTCTCTCTCCAGATGGTTTTATTTTTCCCTGCTCTCGGGTTGCACGTGTAAATTTCTTGTAACTGCTTTCTGCGCAAACTCTCTCCGCCGCATGTTATCTCTCTTCTGCCTTCCCGCTTTGGCAGCCACTGGATAGAGCCCTCCCTGTCTCTGGGTCTCTGTTATACCAACTGAAAATCATGCGAGTTTCTGTCGCGAGTTTATGGGCGCCACCAGTGGGAGGGGCGGGTAGGGGCTTCCAGTTCGGGGTCATCTGTATGAGTGTGCGTGTGCGTCATCTGTTTTTGATTCCTACCGACCAGCTGAGCGATGAGGTGGTATGTATGTGCGCTGGGAGGTGGGCGGACTGCACTTTTCATGCCACGCTTTTGTTTCTGGGGCGCGGCTTGTGCTTTGGCCGGAAACACGCCTCAGACGGTAGCACTTAATAACGGCCATATCGCTCGGAAGTCACTAACTGCCGGTAGCTACTTATGTATATCAAAAAGTTCATCAGCGATTTAAAACCTCAGTCGGAATAGTTAAAACCCCAGATAAGAGACGGAGTTACGTGCCGGTACCATAAGTCCAACCATTCCGGACCTTAAAAAATGGTAAAATCACGATGATGTGTTAAGAACTGTCTTAAAGAATCGGTCAAGCAATCTTGTCACAAGAGTACCTTAACCGTTCATGGCTAAAACGGCTTCAATAATTCTAAAAAATGTCTTATCAAAACGGACTAAAAAGGGCATGTATACAAGAATTAAAGAACCAAAATAAATATAAAATTATTTCAGAAGTCTTAAGTGAATAATATTTAATAGTACTATTCAGTAAATTTTATTGGTTAAACAATGTTACATATCAGTAGGATATATTTGTTATCACTGCAATATATACAGTAGAAAGTCCTCCATAAAATAGACTACCAATTGGAATTTAAAGTTTTACTATAATAATACTATGGCATATGGTATATCTGAATTCCACAGTAGAATCATGTGAGAAAATCTAAACAGTTGAAATGTATTTTAAATGTGTTTAAAAGTTTGCAATTAAATATTTAAAGACTCTTCTAACATACCTTACAGCCGCATTTCAAGTAATTTTAAACAAACCGCGATTTTTGCGGCTTTCTTGCTTAAGTGAATTGTTTAACATATTTTATATATTTATAAAAAAAGCTAAGAACGCTAAAAGGAAAGCGTTTCGAAGGCGTTACGAATCGCATAAGCTAAAATTACGTTTTTAAAGCTTAAGGCTTTACAAATGTCTTAAAAGCTAAAATTTTAGTACTTGGTTTCTTTTTAAGGTTTTCTTCATAAAATCCGGCTTATTTGAATCAAATTGCACCTAAAAATAGAACGTCTTGTGGGAGGTACAACGCCCATTGTTCTGTTACCTGCAACATCAGCTCATTCTAACCCCACGGCGCCCTTCCACCTTCCTACCGCGTTTGCCGGTCTCAGTTTTCATTCATGGCCAGACCGCCCACTTTGCCGTCCGCCTCTTGGTGTGCGGTTACCACCATGTAAACAATTTGCTCTTTGACCTTTTCACATCAAACTTTGCCCCTACACTCTTGCACTCTTTCGCCAGCCCTCTTTCTCTTTCCCTGGCTTGTTACTCTTCGCCCTGAACCCACAGTACAGTACAGTACAGACCCGTACACACACACGCCTGCAACCGGCTCTCTCAGTTGCGCTCTTGTCTCTCGCCTTCTCTTCGCCGCATTATTCTTGTACTTTGTTTCAAGCTTCACGGCGGCGGCAACGTTTCCCCTGAAACTCGTACGATTTTCAGCTGGTATAACCAAGGAAAACGTGCCACATTGCTTGCCGCTTGCCACCCAGCCAACCCACTGAGTTACCCCGCACCTCCATCCCTTTCGCCCGGCGCCTCGTGACTTTTTCACAGCGGTACACTTAGCAAAATCGAGATTGATACTGAGGTCGATTTGGTATAAAAAATTAAAAATGTTTCGGCTACGTTCTTGAAGTTTCTATTCTCTTGCACAAATACAAATTTAATATATAATTGTGTTTTCCTTATTTTATAACAAATGAACTTGCAATTATTTTGTGGGTATTCGTTTTTAAATTCTATGACTCAAATTAAATATTTAATAGAATTTTTTTTCGGTGTAGATGCAGTTGTTAATTTTCTTTTTCCATTCCCTTGCTGTGTTTCTTTCCATCTCCCTATTGCTCTCTCTCTCTTTCCTCCCTTTCACTATTGCATTCGATGTGCGCTGGGTCAAAAATAGTCACGCGATGTCTGGGCGACTGAAGTCTGTACCCTACCCTCTGCCCACCTGGCACCCCCTTTTGACTGCCACTGTTTTTTCGAGTTGTAAATGACATTCTGTAATCTGCCTGTTGCCCAACCCCCGATTTGGCATTTTGCCTGTGCTTAACTTAACCGTTACATTTCAGCTTCAATTCAAGCAGCTGTTGCTGCTTCTCTATTTCCCGGTCACCCTTTGGTAATTACAGCTTTGACGACGCAAAGTTTTTGTTTAGCCAAGTCAGAAAAAGATTCATTTTAGGTAAAGCAATCAATCCTTAGTTAAACACTGTAAAACTTTCGATATATAACGAAAAAAATTACTAACTAAAGGAATTTAAACTTTACCTGGTTCCTGTATCTATTTCTGGTTGTCATGCCAACGAATTTTTTCACCAAAAAGTTCTATGTTTGGCTGGTTTAGAAAACAAGAATGTGTACAGACTCAGAGGCTTCCTAAACAGGGGATACTTTACTTCGGAAAGATGAAAGATAGAGCTATTGCTAGTTAAACCCCTTTAAGGTAAGCCCCTGCATCGTATGGGCATTATTTGTGTTTGTTTTAGTCATGACTTTGGTAGATTTTCTAACCGGTTTCGATTAAACCGGGCTTTTGGCTTTGCTGCCACTGCTACCGCGCTGCGCCGCTCATGATCATTGCCAAAGCGTCGTGTTGTGTTCCGTTTGTTTTCTGCTTTACTGTTTTTCCTCTGGAAAATTTCACTCGAGCACGTGCTCTCCGGTTGATGGTCACTCTAAAGATAAGTACGCTTGTCTAGGTCATTTATTTTAGCGCTACGCTATAGCGTCTGCTGCCTTACTTTCACACAGACCCATTTACATATCTCGAAAATACATAACTCAAAAATGAGCGAGTGCAAAAGAGAGCTTTCGATCTTTCTTTCTCTCCGAGAGTGTGTGGGTGTATCTGGCTATCTCTCTCGTTCTTTCTCTGTGGCCATAATCAAATTTATTTTCAGTGCGCCCCCAACTCACGCCCACACACACACACACACCAAACTCACGATCTTTCGTTTGTTTGTTTTGCATGTTTGTTACTCTTTCTCGTTTTCATTCAATGAAATATTCAACGCCCCGTGCAAAAAGTTGTTCTCACTTGCTGATGCTGTTGCGGTCACACTGAGAGAATACTTGAGAGTGATATTATAAAAAAAATACCTAAAAAAGTTATTTTAATATAAGATTTCGATCCTACAAAATCAATTGAAATGAGATCTTTCTATATTATTCTCTTTAAAATAGTAAATCTGTAAAATATCCGTGCTGAATTTGTGTTAATTTTTCTTTATGTGCATTATTGTTGTTGTCTTGTATTTCAATCTTGTTTGAGTAAGTTTTTCTCGTTTTTGCGTGTGTAGTACTGCGACTGCAAAAAAAGTATTTTTATTTTGGACTTTGACACAGTCATACGATGATTTTGTTACCCCATTATTCGTCCGAGAACAAACGCTCGACCGATCGAGGGAGAGGGCTATATAGCAGACACTCACGTAATGCTCGCTCGCATGGAAATAAACAAATCAAATGTTGCAATTCAATTTGGATTTTGCATTATGTGCATAGTGTAATGTCGCGTTCTCACTTTTGCCACTTCATTCAATGTCAAGGCAATCAGTTGATGAATAATTTCCCGTTACAATTTCCTCAACGACAACCCGACACCTTGACCAAAGTTCAAGTAACCAGTCGACAGACAATTGGAAATATTTATGCAAGTGCGCTGCTTGTCGCGCTTTTTATTGTAAACAATATAAACAGCTGATGGCGTGAGAATTGAACTTTTTCAGGTGCTTAAAACCGAAGCCAAAAAACACGTAAACCAAAACAGTAAAGTCACAACTTGAGTCACCAACTGCGCAACTTCACAGAGAAGTGAGAAATGTATTTAGAGTGTATAAGTAAAGCAGAAATTAAGACCACGTAAGTGGACACGTTTCCCTCTGCTTGGGGCATTACTGATGACGTGTTCTAGATAGATAGATATCTTAACTACGTATGTATATCTACTCTTGTTGCCATTCTCGACGTACAATTAATGTGGAAAGAGCGATTCCACACTCGCTTTTTGGCATTGTTCAGCGATTTCGTAATGCCTCACGGCAACTTGAAGTTAAATCGTGGACTTTGATAGCTGATTTTGATTGCGAATCCCTTTTCGCAAACTATTCTTTCAAACAATATTATTCAAGTTCGATATTTAGCCTACTCAATTTCTGCTTTCCATTTGTTTGTTTTTCTGATTTAATCAGGCATAACGTGGGTACGTTTGTTCAATGATTTTCAGGCAGTTTGTTGTGCAATGCACACACAAAAGTAGCGGGAAAATGCATTATAATAGCATTCAATACCGAAATTGGTAAGAGCTTGTTGTGTGCTTTTAGCAACAAACAGTTATAGGTGACTACTGCCTTTTGGCAGCTGTAATTAATGCCAGCCATTGTTTTTTAAACAATTAGGCGAGTTTCACCCTAAAATTACAATTAATTGGTTGTAATGTGCAATTAGCTGAAGGAGAGCTGAAATGCAATTGAGCCTTAACTAAACGAAACCTAAAATTTGATACACTCATGATCGCAGGTATTTTGCTGGTGAGGCTTATCAGCCAATTCCTTAAAAATACACCACAGTTCTAATATTTTTAAACATTTATTAACCTAAAACATTATATCTTTATGGTACTGTAGTATATTTAATAACCGTTTTATAACCTCGTTTGTTTGCCACATCTCGCATTTCCAAATTGCATTTTAACAATGCAATTAAAAGTGTAAGCTTATCAAAATGTCTTATCCGAGGAACATGTGGCTAATCGTGAATTAATTTGTGCAAGCTATAAATATTTCCCTTCAGAATCTGCATTCCACTAATACAAATTTAAATGCCGAAAAATCTCGTTTAAAATGTAGAGTTTTAACGATGTCTATATATAGATATTTTGTATGTTAATTTTGTTTTTAATTGTGGTCTTTTAACGGTCAACTCAAAGTGTGTGCTTGCTTTTGTGTCGTCGTCCGATCGCTGTTGACCTTTGCACGGGTTAAAGTGTTCGTTGTAAGACATTACGCATACGACGCGTGCGCGTTATCTAACTGCCCCGCCAAGCACCGCATGTGATTGAATCAGTTCTCAGACCAGAGTACGGATTACAGTAATCACAGGGCTTAATGTGCACAATTTCCTCATTGTTTCCAGGCTGTGATTACTTCTCGTTGTTTGAGAGAACACCCCGTTCATAACACGCCACTGGGAGTGATCTCGTTTCGAGCGAACTTGTGTATCTTTTTATGCAACTTTGACCGGGGTTCAAGATCTGAACAGAAATGCGATCAAAGCTTATAGTCAATCGGTGGATATGAAACGATAGGCTAAACAACAGCTGTGTATTTTCATTAAATTTTCATCCATTAACCCGCAATGGCCGCGAAACAACTTTCGCCCATGTTTGCGCCACTCGAACGCTTTGAACTTTGCACAGTGCTCAGTGATCTATGGAAATGAGTGTTTGGGTTTAAAATAAATAATAAGAATTTAGAAATAAAATAAATACGTTTGAAGCTAGGTAATTTTCGGTAGGTTTTTAAGTTTAATACTTGTCAAAGTACTCTTTGACTCTTTGATATTAATTTATATTAGAAACTGGCTATGGACCCACTGTGTTTATCTTTTTGCTAAACTGACTGGGTTTTGCAAACATTTAAATGCCGAATTCTGTTGTTGTTTTCGCTGTTATCGTTATGTTTTCATATTCTCTTTCTTCGCAAACAAAACACGTATTCACCACGTTTACGATTTGGGGTCTTCAGCGTTGAGTTTTCGCCACATGTCAGGGGTATATATCCGAGCAGAAGATCTGTATTTTTGGGGCCAGTTCAATGCACTTTACGGCCACCGATGCCGACTGAAACGGAGTTTCACATTTGTGCACACTTTATATAGTATCACCCGCATATCACATGGTTGTGCGACTTTTCAGTGATTGCATAAGGGGGCGAACTTTGGGCAGCGGGGATCTCGGCTCTTTATTGTTTATCACTGACGGCAGATTCTAAGGAAACCTTGTGATATCGGATAAACCTTGGTCTGCCGGACTTTGGTTCCTGCCACCACCAACATATTTCGATAAACAAAGCTGGAATATGCTTCTCTGTAAATTGTGTAAGTTGATGCCAAAGAGCTTGTGCGGTTCTATCAAGGTACCCGACCTACGACAATGTTTCTCTATCACAACGATTGCTAAGAGCCACCACTAGAGAAAGAGTGAAGGAAAGATTCATTCTCTCTTGAGAGCAGAGAATCCGATTATGCAATATCTAGCTCTTGCTTTTCTTTTAGAACCTGTCTAATTTTAAACTCACTCTATACATCCACCTTTCTCTGTTGACATTATCTCTGTGCCATTCTTTGTTTTGTATAATATCAGCGTATATCTGGCAGATATCCAGAAAAACCCCAAGACGTAACAGAAACTTGTTTGGCTTTCAGTTTATGATTTGATTAGAATATCCATGAAGGTCAGAGAACTAATGTTGCCTAATTGAAATTATATTTGCGCTCGATTCGATTAGATGCATCTATTTTAAGAACTTAATTGGGAAATTCCCTTTGCTACGGGACTGTTATCGGCTTTTAAAATATATTTAATTAAATTTTGTGTGCTGTTTTGATTAAGGTATCTTTTGTTAAGCCATCAAAAGGTGTTGGTTGCTGGAGATTTTCGTTTAAATTTAATCCAATGTTTATGCTTTCCTCGCTGTTCCTTTGATCTCACATTGTTGTCCTTTCCCTCATTGTCACTACATGAAAATGCATATATTCGTTATATTTCCGGTTGCAGGTGAAAACGTGGCACAGACCAACCCATAGCGAGGACATCACCTGACATCATCGTTTTCTTGTTGCATCCATTGTCCTTGTTCGTCCTTGCCATCAATCAGAGCTAGGCTAAGCTTCTCATCCAGCTCGGTAAAAGTCGGAGGAGTATCATCCAAGAAGGAGTATCATCTCCAGAGATCTCAAACGCTATCCCTAGCAATCGGACAAAGAGAAAACCAGCATCAAGATGTTCATCGAAGATGATGCGCAGTAAGTACAAGTTAATACATTTCTGTTTTGATTATTTTATTTTTATGTTTGCTTTATTCGTATTCCATGAGTATTTCACTTGGTTTTAGCTTAATGTTGGTGGTGGATATATATTTTGGTGTTGGATAAGGAATAAGAAGATATTATAAACCTTAAAACAAAGCGATTATAGCAGGACATAGTACTTTATAGATGAATTTCTATGGAAGGGATCTTATTTAAACCATCTTCCAAGAATTAATAAAAAGATATAAAAATATTAAAGTATACTTTCAAAACTAGTCCTTCCACTTTATAATCTCATATTACTGTTATATTTAACGCAAAGTTTAAGCTTGTTTAATACTATTATATACAAATATTCAATTATAATAATTCATTTATAAAAATTGCATTATTCAAATCTAAACCAAACCAGTTGCTTTGCATTCTAGTAAGTTAACAATTATTCCTATATCGCTTTTTACTTGCTATCGACTTTGCTGAGCCATTAATGAGCCATTTAAAGTTTACATAATTTCCTAGAAAAATACTCATTAACTTCCCTTGGCGTTATATAGAAACTTACCCGTAGCATTTGCAGTTTATCGGCTAAAAAATTCCCATTGACATGCAGCAACCTTTCAGAGCTCTCCTCCCGAGCGCTAAATTGACGTCATGCCCTCTTGCGCAATCCAAGTTCAAGGCAGTCGTTCGATTTGCTTATCAGCTAGTTAGTACAGCTCTGGATGGCTTTATCAAGTGTGCAGCATTCGTCTTGGGGATTATAGAAATCGGCAAGTCGTGTGATTAAAGCCCGTCCATATAGCGGGACTAGTTATAATGATAACTAGCTTCTAGTCTGCGAGTTGCGATAAACCAAAGCCCACATGGGGGAAAAGATTATGATTAAGCAGTATTATTTGTAGATAGTCCGAGTCTAAATAAAATGCCATATTTTAATTAATTAAAATTTGCAATGATACGTTTATCTAGTGTCCTGGGCTCAAGCGATCAAAATTGTAATAAGGAAAAAAAATCTCTTCAAAATATTTGGCATTAAATCTTTCCCTAAATTTAATTATAAATTAAAAAAAGACCAAAACCGTGATAAGAAGTTGGCGCGAGTCTTTATAAAAATGGAAATACTACTTAAGAAGACGTGAGCCTTGTGATATTTTTGGGTACTTTTTTGTCAAGTGATAGATAACTCCGACCTATGATTTTTTTTTTTTAACAAATGACTAACCAACAAATGGGACTTTGTTCATTGTAAACTTGTAAAATAGAACGCACCATAAATTAGGGTCGGATTTTTGTGAAGTATTTCACATCGTAAAGATTACTCGATCGGTGATGAATGAAATATGGCCGATATCCTTCATTTCTGGCACACTTAAGGGGCCACTCGGCAACCGAAGCCAGTTGGAAGCAGTTTCTGATTAAGTCCAGACGATCACCAGACCCGCACTTCCATTACAAATAGCCCAGTTCCTCCTCCTTGAGGAGGGCAAGGGAATCGTCGCCTACGACGGCAATCTCGGGGCTGATAAAAAGAATTCCGAACCGAACCCAAACCCCTTTCCGAGTGTGTGCCGCTCTCCCAGCTCTTATCGGGGGCTGTTCGAAAAGCGTTTTCTGAGCGAGAACCGAGAACGTAGACCGATTTGAGCGGAACGAGCGGAGAGTGGCAACCCTTTCCGCTTTCGGACTTGCAAGACCTGCTAACTGCTAACCAGTGGCAGCAGCAACAGGTGGTGATATCAGTTGGTTTTCGGCTTGCGACAGCGCCACAACGAGTGGGTGGGTGCATGGGGAGCCGCCGATCGGGCGTATACGCGATGTGTGGGAAAAGGCGATAGTTCTGAACTGAATTCTGCTCAAACATTTGCATATCCAATTGGCCGGCCACTAATTTGTATTTTTGATTGCCTTTTTCTTACAGAATGGACAGCTTCTGGGTGCAGAGCGCAATTGGCGCGATCAAGGCGATGGCCTTCGTGTACGACATCATGACGCTGCCGGTCTATTTGGTCTTCCAAAAGCCCTGGAAACGCCGGCAGGACTCGCGCCGGGTGAAGGTGAGTGCGGAGAGTCCCTTTTCCTGCTGGTTTTTGCTCGCGGAGGCGGAAACTTAAGGCCTATAAACTGCGACGACTGTGTAACTATCTCTAGAATCGTGTGTTGTTGAAATATACTTTCGACTTTGCACTGGCCGTTCCAAAGTACATATAGACCTGGCCACAATCGCATGCTATAGTTATATATTTCTATATATATATATATGTATTCATTTATTAGTTGAAAACTGCACACACCGGCTATCAGCTAGATTTAACTTTTAATTTTCCTCGGCCCGCCTTGTTCTTCACCTTGAAACTTTTGCCAGGCCCTGGCACCTATCTCCCTTCCGAGCTCCTCAATTGTTTCCCAGTAATCAGTGGTTGGTGTGTGTTTGTGCCTGGCGACTTTTGATTTATTGACCAGGTCCACCTTTTTTTGTTGCTCCTATCTATCCGCTCGCTTTCCGTGTGGTCTTTATCAGGGATTCGCTCTTTTATGCGACAATTAGCCGCAACGATTTCCTTGCTTTCGCGAATATATATTGGCGGCAGAAATCATGGTTATATGTGTGATAATTGCACAGGTTGTGCCAGGCCATATAAACACACCAGGTGGTCTCTGATTAGAGAATTGTGCAGTTCGAAGATAATGCAAGTGATTTTGATACCTTTGAGTCATGATCATCAAAGAGAAGCATATATGTTTATTATCTTAAGTGCAGTCTGTTTCTGTTACTAAAAGTAACCCCTTGGACACCGGCAAACACTGCACCGGCTGATGTTGTACCCGTCACATCTGGCCATTGTTGCTTACATCCTTACATAGACAACATTCCCTTCGAATTGTTTACAGACTCAGAATAGATAATAAATTTTGGTCAGTTACAAAACACACGCTTTGGAAAAGTTGCAGTCGAGGAACTATGTTGATATCTGCGCACTCCTATCGCCGCTATCTAAATGGAGCGATTTTGGTTGGGCTTGTGATAAGGTTTATGGGTTAAGAAGGGGAACTACGCCGCCGACGTGCATCACTAAATCGTGAACTATAAAGTTTATAAACAATAATTTTTGTCCAAGAACGTGCAAGGGCAAAGGAATTGTTTGGGACATCCTACAGCTGAAAACCATGCTTAAACTCGCTTCTCATCTCAACTCCTCCTCCTTCCTCAACAGGCCAAGCTAATTAACCAGAAAATGTTGGTCGATGAGTCCAAGTACGCGCCGGATGACATTGAGGTTTAACTTTTGCAAATGTGTTTTTAATACCCTTAGTAATAATGTTTGTTATGGAACGTACACGTACACTACACCACACAACACTACACTACACAACACACTCTGGGGCACCCCCATACACTCACACATAAACCACATAATACACACAAGCACTTTAAATGTTCCAAGGGACTGGTGATCGTACGAACTCCGTTGTCGGTTTCCCCGTTTCGGAGACCCTATCTTTGGTGTTGGTCCACGAAACATGATCTCCCGAGTTGTGGCCCTCACCTCGACAAACCCTCAAAAAACTCACATGTCTGTTATCTCTCCCCCTCTCTCTGTCGACTCTACTCCCCCCAATCTGGCGTTGATTTTGATTTTGCGAATCGCGCTGACGGCACCCCCTGACACGAAATTAAACTAATCGCCACACTTATGCTTCCAGGCAAAGATCATAACGAACGATGACAATGAGCTGACCTACCGGACTACGGATCCGCCGCGTGATGTCCACGTGAAGATGCTGCAGGAGAACATCGATACGCTGGAGAAGGTCTTCAACTATGTGGCCAAGACGTACACGTCGAAGCGCTGCCTGGGCACCCGCCAGATCCTGAGCGAGGAGGACGAGGTGCAGCAGAACGGGCGTGTCTTCAAGAAGTACAATCTCGGCGACTACAAGTGGAAGACGTTCACCGAGGCGGAGCGCACGGCGGCCAACTTCGGACGAGGTCTTCGCGAACTGGGCCAGAAGCCGCGCGAGAACATTGTCATCTTTGCCGAGACCCGAGCCGAATGGATGATCGCCGCCCATGGTTGTTTCAAGCAGGCAATGCCCATTGTGACCGTCTACGCCACCCTGGGCGATGATGGCGTGGCTCACTGTGAGTACATAACTGTGTAGATTGAGGAGTATTCCCCAAATTAAACCTTTAAACGTGTTACAGGCATCACCGAAACGGAGGTCACCACGGTTATTACGTCACACGATCTGCTGCCCAAGTTTAAGACCCTGCTGGATAAGTGCCCCCTGGTAAAGAACATAATCTACATCGAGGATCAGCTGCACAAGACGGAAACCACGGGCTTCAAGGCGGGCGTCAAGATCGTGCCATTTAACCAGGTGATCAAGAACGGCCAGGACAGCAAATACGGTGAGTCTTAAAAAAGAAAAGGAATCTACGTCTTTATTTAAAGCCAAAAGATAGGTGTCTTAGCCATCAAGTCCGACCGAAAATGTAGGTCCTTCTTCGAGTTTGTCCTCGTGTTTCCGAGCACTTTTCCCCTTTGTGGATGTGCCCACAGACACTGTGGGGACCTCACTGCCTTTTTTATTAACCTTTTCCCCATCGTCAGAGATATCGGAATCTTGTTTGAGCTCAGACACATTCTGAGGGCCATAGCGCCAGCTGTGCAATGAGGATATTAAATTAGATACCCGGCTTATAATCCTGAGTTCCGTGCTTACCGCATGTCCGTGTTGGAAATGTCAGCGGGCTGCAAGAGGATCGGCGAAGGATCAGGCGCTAGCTGCCCACTCAAAGCACTGTAAGACGATACCACGTCTGTTGCTTGCACTTCGTTGACCACCTGAAGAGTTACATTCGCAGCCAATGCATCTTGAACTGCGTTTCGTTTTGAGTAGGTCTTGTACGCCCGATATGCGAGTATTCCGCAGTACACTCCGAATAAGGTGTAGAACACTTTGCAGCCTCTCGGCTTCGACGATGCAGCGTTCAGTAAGGCATTGACCTGCTGCACACAAGTCAGAGGTGTTAGGGTAATGAACTCGTCAAGGACCGCTGGCATTTTCAGTCGTCTTAATTTTTGGCCAAAATAAAAATAGATCTCAATTCCAGTCAATTTTGTTGTAAATAATTGTTTGATTTGAAAGCTCAAAAAGGGTGAGAGTACAGGGTTAGCCTGCTAAGTTGAGAGAATATACATATATTTTTAAAACCTTGAAGACTTTGAATTAATTTATTCCCTTATCTCACCCCACAGAGAACGTGCCACCCAAGGGCGATGATATTGCGATTATTATGTACACCTCCGGCTCCACGGGCACACCCAAGGGTGTCCTTCTGTCACACAAGAACTGCATTGCCACAATGAAGGGCTTCTGCGACATGGTGCCCATTTATCCCGACGATGTGCTCATTGGATTCCTGCCCCTGGCTCACGTTTTCGAACTGGTTGCGGAGAGTGTGTGCCTGATGACCGGTGTGCCCATTGGCTACTCGACCCCCTTGACCCTGATCGATACCAGCAGCAAAATCAAGCGAGGCTGCAGCGGTGATGCCACCGTGCTGAAACCCACCTGCATGACTTCGGTCCCGCTGATACTCGACCGCATCTCCAAGGGCATCAACGACAAGGTCAACTCGGGCTCGGCGTTTAGGAAGTCGCTCTTCAAATTCCTTTACCAATACAAAGTCAAGTGGGTGCAACGTGGCTACAAGACACCTCTGATTGACAAGTAAGTGGGGAGTGCCCTTCTAGTGCTCTGAATTGGTGACTAATTCTTTGGTTTCTCTCGCAGATTGGTCTTCAAGAAGGTGGCCAAGCTGATGGGCGGCAAGGTGCGCATTATTATGTCCGGTGGAGCGCCGTTGTCTGCGGACACACATGAGCAGATCAAGACCTGCCTGTGCCTGGAACTCATTCAGGGCTATGGTCTCACGGAAACCACGTCAGGAGCCACCGTAATGGACTGTAAGTGTCCGAAAGAGAGCTGCTAAAGAAATTTGTTTAATTAATTACTGATTAATTAAATTAATTAGATCGCGATATGACCTATGGACGCACTGGCGGTCCCTTAACTGTCTGCGATATTCGCTTGGTCAACTGGGAGGAGGGCAACTATCGTGTCACCAACAAGCCGCATCCCCAGGGTGAGGTGCTCATTGGCGGCGAGTGCGTCTCGCAGGGCTACTACAAGCTGCCCGGCAAGACCAACGAGGACTTCTTCGAGGAGGGTGGACGGCGATGGTTCAAAACCGGCGACATTGGTGAAGTGCAAGCCGATGGCGTACTTAAGATTATTGGTGAGTTTCCCAGCCGAATTGTGGAGTATAAAATGTAATCCGAAACTCTATTTCCGCACAGATCGTAAGAAGGATCTGGTTAAGCTGCAGGCCGGCGAATACGTCTCTCTGGGCAAGGTTGAGTCGGAGCTGAAGACATGCGGCATTATCGAGAACATTTGCGTGTACGGCGATCCCACCAAGCAGTTCACTGTGGCGCTGGTGGTGCCCAACCAGAAGCATCTCGAGGAGCTGGCCGAGAAGCATGGACTGGCGGATAAGACCTACGAGGAGCTGTGCTCATCGCCCGTCATCGAGAAGGCTATCCTTAAGGAGATTGCAGAGCACGCGAGGAAATGTAAGTTATTGCAAGCGTTAAATATGACATAGTGTAAAGTTATAATATATCATTTTTCTGTTTATGCAGGCAAGTTGCAAAAGTATGAAGTGCCGGCCGCCATTACGCTCTGCAAGGAGGTCTGGTCGCCGGACATGGGACTGGTAACGGCCGCCTTCAAGCTGAAGCGAAAGGATATTCAGGACAAATATCAGCATGATATTAACCGCATGTACGCCTCATGAAAGTCAATGTACTAAGCCACAGAGACGTAGCAGATGCAGTAACGACAACAACTACTACCACACTAACAACAACAACACGGATACAGCCACAGCAGCAGCAATGAAGCTGCATGCGCTCTAATGGCGGATTAGGAGCACATGTCCGCGTCCAAAACCAAACCAGCTCGACTACTAAACTCGATCTGAAAGCCAAGCCAAAACACCACGTGCATATGACGGAAAGTTCTCTCATTTACCGAATTGGTTTCCTCTGTGTCCCCTTTTAAAAATTCCTCGTTTTCTTCGTCATCCCAATAAATGAAAGTTCGTTGACGTTCTGTTGGTAAGACGACAGTCTGAGACTGGGTTTTGGTTTTTGGATATCCTGACTGTGCTGTGCATGTGCTTGGAACGACGATGAATGATGCTGTTGAACAGATTGACAAGGATAATGATAAGGATTATAATATAATAATAATAACAACTGAATGCCGATCACATGAGAATGAATGCTTGTATAATGTACAGTTTTTTTCGGTTTTTAGTACATTTTCTTTTGTGGCAAATGAATATTGCGTAAACAATACTTATTTTTATAGTATGCTTAAGTGGTTGCCTATTAATTATGTACATACGATATATATATACACAAACACATCTATATACATGCATATATGTGTATATTAAATCTAATATCTAGTGTACTTCTCTATGCTAAGTTTAATGTATGTATGAAAAGATCCCTGAAGTAATTGAATGAAGAGAGCGACTTGATAATGAATTAAAAGCAAACAAAAAGAACAGAAAACGGAATTTCCCTGGAAAGTGCTTTAGTTTTTGGCGCAAAAGTTAGAGTTAAATCTAAACACAAATGAAACCATCCAAAAATTATTTTTAATAACACACAAAGGCAGAGTAAAGGTTACAACAAATGGTAATTGTAAAATATATATTTTAGCTCAATTTAGTTAAATCTCACGTCAAATGAATTTTAAACAACACCTAACGAGAAAAGTCAAAATTAAAATGCAACAAATGAAAGACTTAGTACTAAAAAAAAAAAATAAATATTTAAACAAGGGCCAACAAATATGCCTAAAATATATACAAACGAAAACATATTTGTTTAATAGATGTGCAAAAATAAAATTTGGAATAAATTGTAGTCATATTTTTAGTTAAACTATTGTATGTTTAGGAAACGTTTAGCAATTTTTTGTGTGCGGGAAACGTTGCGTTTCCCTCCAAGTAAATTTTAATTTGTAACACAAGCATAGATTATCAATTTCTGTACAAAATCAAGACGGGACACGAGTGTGTGAAGGCGGTGGTACCTTGATTCTCCTCCAAAAGTCGGCAATCGACACTCTGTTGAAAATTAAGTAAATTATTGTAATAACGAGAAAAGAGTTACAACAAGCAAGCAAATAAATATGTAAGACAATTACTACAATTAAGTATCACTGCATTACTATATTTTTGATCGTATGAAATACTGGATAAATCAATAAATGAAAACTATTTTCTAGTTTTAATTGATAACTGCTTTGTATTGTGGGATCTATAACTTGGTTTATACGGGATTGGAGAGTGACCAAAAAAAATAATGAAAGATGGAAGGAGTTTTATAAATAAACTAGGGGTTGATTGTTGTTTAAGATTATGCCAATGGTTTCGGAATGATATTTATGGCTTTGTGATACTATTTTTAAGTATAATTTATATTATAATTTATAACTTTTGTTTTCGAAATTTTATATTGAGCTCATATAATTAAAATTATTACAAAATTGCAAAATTTCACAAATATTTTACATTTTATATTCAATTTGCTGATTTGCATTTCCAATAAAAATGTTAGCAGAACAACTTTACAACCTAAATTAATATGTTTTTGGCTCAGTTATGATCAATTTCAACTAGTCCAATTGCAAAAGACGAGGGTATACAAACTTCTACTTCCTGAAGTTAGCTTCTCGCCTTGTATTTTACGTAAATATTTTCTTGCTAATAACATTTATTTTAAAAAATTTGCCTATTGCAGTATATAAATGTGGTAATTATTATAATACTTCGTTTTTGACACTCTTGAAAATAGGGAAATATTTTTGCAGGAAATTGGTAAACTTTTATATTTTTTACTAACAAAAAAAAACAAATAATACCATGATCTCTCTTCAAGGGCTTGACCTATGTTAATGTAATTTTTTTTAATTTTCTGAAAAGTGCTTAAGACTGAGGTTTTTTAATTTTTAATCAGTTATTAAGTAAAGTATGAAGTATTTTTCTTCATATTGTTTAAGTTAAAATACTGTCAAATTTTCGAGATATTTGTATATAGACTCTATATCATAGAGTGCGAAAGATCTACACTTGGCTTTTGGCTTGCCAAAAAGATTCTGGAGTACTGGGAGGGCCGATTTAAAAAAAAATCTGGATGAATGCCATCGTATTAACCAGGATATGAAAATATTGAAAAGAAATGTTGACGCAACTTTAAATTTGTTTTTAATTTTTCTTTCTTATTTTGCAGTGTAAAAAGTGTAACAACACTGACTACCGAAATACCGTTTAATCCTATATTGTTACATATATAGTACATAAGTTACAAAACAACTTTAAGAAAAAAAAATTTGATATTTTTCAAAATCGTCACATGGGTCCTTTCCCTTAAGATAGTCATAGAATGTAAATAAAAACCTAACTTATCGTTCATAAAATATAAAGAAATGATGAATTATTTCGAGGAATAGAAGGTTGTTTCGTTTGCATCAGTAACATAGGTTATAAAACGAAATAAATAATACATCAAATACCCTAATAGTTACAAATAATACTAAAGTAATAACAAATTTCTCAAAATCTGACAAATAATACCCTTCCCAGCTTTCTTTCATATTTGCTAATGAAGAAAGCTCATTTCATAGAACTTTCCCACTGTAAGCTTTTGGCTAGATCAGTGCAAGCATAGAAGCTTTCGACTTCTAAAGCAGCTTTCTGTTCGGGTCCCGTTTGGGTTAGACGACGGTCAGCTGTCAGGATGGCCGAGTGGTCTAAGGCGCTGCGTTCAGGTCGCAGTCTACTCTGTAGGCGTGGGTTCGAATCCCACTTCTGACAAGACTTTTTTCCCCTTTTTTTACCTTATTTAAACATTTGCATATCTTACCTCTCGCTCGCCATTAATTACGCTGTGCAAAGAGCTCGAACAGGTGCGCTCAGCCGCGTTAATTTGTTTGAGCCTTTGACTTGTTCGCTCGCCGTTGTTTGCCGATGTAAATGACACAATTAACTCGCCTCGCTGCATTCCACTTGCTGCAGTGTTTACTGTAGCAGCGTTGTCCCACTGTGCCCGTCTCTATTTGCTGCGATGTCTCTGTTTGTTTGCTCCCCGACGACCAGGACGACGACTTTGTGCATTTTGCAGCATAAAAAACAGTGACTACTTAATGTCCTGCTGGACAAATGTTGTTGCAACGAGCAACAGGCATTTTAGCTGTTTTATAGCTTGATTTTAAGGAACATTCTAGAAAAATGTACAGTTTGTTTTGAAATATTTATTTTCTAAACAAATTTAAAGAAAGAAAACTATTTAAACAATAATTAAATGCTTACATTCAAAACGTGTATTTGAATGCTTTTATTTTTTACGAATAAAAATGTATATATCCTTACAGTTTGAAATATGATATTGGATGGAATAAAAAATCGATCATAACTAAGCCAAAAATGAATTTACATTCATTTTCCTATATTGATTTTCATTATGTTAATAAATCAATAATTTTACCATTTTTAATATTTTTCGATATGTATAATTTATTTGTTAGCCTAGTTGTAGTTTGTTAATTAAGAAATACGCCCATTTTCAGGATTTTAAAACAATATTATTTATAAGATAATTTTATAGAAACAATCACAGTTTAAAAACATTGTAAATAAGATAAAAAATCATTAATTTCAATTTGGTAACCTGATGCACACTCTAGTTTTCATAGAGGACATGGCTAGATCAACTCGCCTGTTGGGTAAAAAGTGTCACCTTTAGTGCGCTTCAAACCTGTGAGTGAAATCACACTACCTTGCAAGGGTATAATATTTTATTATCGTTCTATATACATATACATATTAAATATAAAATTTAAAGAAAAGTATTAAATGGAATATACATTTTTTAAGTTTTTTAAGTGGTCTAAAAAAAGTCTATTTTACTAAAATACTTAATTGTAAAATAAATTCCAATCAATATTAAAAATTAATAATTGTGTTTAATTAAATTTGATTATATATTTATTTATAAATTTAAATATTTATTTAATTTATATTATTAAATATTTATTTAAATTTATATTATTAAATATTTATTTATATTTATATTATTAAATACTTATTTATATTTATTATTATTTAATATTTGTTTATATTTCTTTCTATTATTCTGAAAACCTTGTAAAGCATTACTGTGGAAGCGACCTAGGGCCCTCAGTTTTAGGCCATTTATAAAACAAGTGAGCATTGCATACCTTTAGGCGCTCGGGGGAGGTCCAGACCAGAGAACTGCAAGGGTGGCATTTTTCGGCACCTTGTTCACACTCAACAAAATAGGGTGCCGGGTGCCACTCTACGCCGGGTTCGCAGTAAAAGACAAACACCCGTACAAAATTGTATGGGTGTTGCAAACACCCGGGTATCTACGCACCCGGTCAATAGGGTACTTTTCGTCTTCGGGTGCCGGTCACACTCGCCACTCATGACGATCGTAAAAGCAGGCACCCAGTAAGAAAAAGACAAGTGCATAAAAAAGGGTTGTTGACAAAAACACATGTATGACCTGGGTGTCTCGGAAACACCCGGGTGTTTATGACGTCATCGCGCTCCTTGTTTTTCACTTGAACAGTTGTTAGCGATCGGATTAAGTAGATTCTTGACATTGAAGGCAGAGGTCCAAAGCGGAGGATCGTGTAAAAAATAAAAATAAATCTAAAAATATGTCCCCAAACCTTCATTAAGGTTATTATTTCTTTTTTAAATCATAATTAAAATACAAACAAAACCAAATACAACAGAAAGTGTTAATAAGTTTTAAAATTATAAAAATAATATTTTAACTTGTGACTTCATCAAACCTTAAAATGTTCAATTTTTATCAAATTTATTTATTATATTATTTTATTTTATTTTATTTATTAAAATGATTTTTATATTGACATTTACTATATAATTAGTTATTATTATATAAATTATTATATTAATTAGGCCATTAAAAACGTCAATAAAAACTGTTCTTATTTAAAAATAAATTCATCCTCTGAAATCACAAGCGTCAAGGAACCAAAACAAAAAAAAAGGAAAAAAAGGTTCTTGGGTGTTTCTTTTCACCCTTGTTTTCGTCGGCCGTCTTTCTTCCACCCATACAAAATGTGTGTATACAAAAAATGACCTGCGGCCGATCCTTGCTTGTGTTTCGGATCACCCGAAATTTTTTGCGCAGCAGGCACTCTTGCCTTTTTTCGACAGTACCGAAAAACACCCGGGTGCGGAATCACTTGGGTGTTTGCTATTGCCGCAAATAGGGTGCATAAAACACCCGGGTGAAGAAAAACCCGGTGTTTACCCGGTGCACCCTTTGGGAAGGTGGCTTGCTGCAGTTCTCTGGTCCAGACACTCTGAAGTGGCCAGCCGGCAGCCGCCAGCCGCCGGCTCCTGCTGCCAACGACATTCACTAATGCAACGAATAAATCATACAATATGAGTGGGCTACACTTTTCCAAAGTTGCCATTCTCCTGGGCGAGAACTCCAGATTATACGCCGGTGTTTTGGGGTTAAAGCGAAAAGTACTTCCCTGTAAAAGAAAACCCTTAAAGAAAATGTCTTCCTTGGTTCATTTTTTGCCACCAAACAAAGTCTAGAATTTATTGCATTTTTTGTAGCCCGAAAGTGAACGCTTGCAGAGACCAAATGACAATTTTACTTGCAACGAAAAAATATTGTTCCGAGCAAAAAGAAGTACGAATTCTAAGCATCAACTGTATGCGAAGGCACTAATAAAATTAATAGACCATGTCAGACAGCGGCAGAGGAGGGACCTGGACCTGGAGCTGAAGCTGGAGATGGAGCTGGAGCTGGAGCGGGAATGAAACTGGAGCTGGAGCTGGAGCAGGACTGTAGCACAGCATTCCCAAGAATTTCATACTCATACGTCACGCTCAATGGATTTTGAATGACAGACAGTCGTCTCGTCTCGCTAGGGGGAGGAGTGGGTAGTATTTCGTAGATAAAAACGTCAGCATGAAGGAGCGATTCGTATTGACTGGCTTTGAATGGGTCAACAAACGCATTACGGAGCCAATGCGAGCAACAGATATGTAACATACAAGTCCTTGGATAAACTTAGGAAAAAAAATTATTTTATTGGTTTAAATACCTAAGGATGCCCAAAAATGAGTCTCTAACGGTATGAATATAAGGTAAAGGTAGTAAAATCCAACATTTCAATCACTGATTTCAAGTAAAATAAGGTACACATCATTTATTATCTTTAAAAATGCAATTAAAATCCATTTACAAAAGAAGTATAATACTGTCTTCCCACAGAGTCCATCAGTGTGAACCAGTTGGGATATATACTATAGCCAGATGTGAAACTCGAGTTCTCATAGAGCTACATCTGCATCTACCGTCGGATAACAGCTGATCGGAACAGCTGTGTGTCATTCAAAATTAAAAAAAAGTTTGGCCTATAAGCAATAAGCGAAATTAACGATAATTGGCAACTATCTGCAAGTGACTTAAGAGAAAAGCCAAAGTCTGCAGATTTCAGCCAACCTGCTGAAAAATAAGATCTGCAATTGTCCCTCGCAGCTGCTCAATAGTTTCCTGCCATAAGTCTATGAGCAGGAACTCCATATCGAGGGTCCACCTCAGCTTCCCACCGGCGGTTCTGGTTTCATTGTAAAATTAAAAACAATACTTGTAAACAAACAAATTTTAAAAACATGTCCATATATATCCTGTTTCTTTGGCGTTCTTCATTTTTCAATTGTTACGGGCCGTTTTTGTTTACTTTTTCGTTGTGAATGTTGCCGAGAAGAAGAAGTATTCAGAGTTGCACCGAAAAACCATCGCTTAACTATTGTTAAAATACGTACATCAAATTCTGATGAACAAAAAGAGAAATTTCGAAACGGGTAAGCCATATGAACCAGATATAGCCAGATGTACTTTCGTGGGAAGACCCTATAATAGGTTGAGTATACCTAATGTAATTTTCTTTACTTGAAGTAATCTTTTGATAAACCAACACTCCTTCAAACAAGATTCCCCTAATAAGCTAGCAGTGTTGAGCAATTCCGATATTATTGAATGCGGTGTTTCGAACAGTTATCGATTGCCCATGAAATTAGGAAAATTGCTATCGAGCAGGCCTTGAGGTCATTTCAACATAGCCACGAAATCATTCGTCTCCAAGCTGTTGACCAGTGCACAGCTCTTTATTTATTTTAATATTTTTTTCTTTTTATATAAAAATAAGGTATTTATTTTATCCTCAGTTTCTAAGAAAATTACTTTGTAGTTTTTCATTAATACATTCATTTTAATTTCATACTAATTAATAATGTGCGATTTTATTTATTCACGAAAATATGTCGAATCCAACACCAGCTATAACTGCTATTTCCTTATTTTTTATACATATAATTAAATGTATTTATTTTATCCTCCGTTTTTATAAAAGCCTGTCATTTTGCATGAATAGATTCATTTTAATTTCATACTAATTAATAATGTTGTGCGATTGATTTTATTTTTTCACGAAAATATGTCGAATCCAACACCAGCTAGAACTGCTATTTCCTTATTTTTTATATAATAAGGTATTTATTTTATCCTCAGTTTCTAAGAAAATATACTTTGTAGTTTTTCATTAATACATTCATTTTAAGTTTCATACTAATTAATAATGTGCGATTGATTATATTTTTTCACAAAAATATGTCGAATCCAACACCAGCTATAACTGCTATTTCCTTATTTTTTATACATAAAATTATAAGGTATTTATTTTATCCTCAGTTTTTAAAAAACCTAGTCATTTTTCATTAATACATTCATTTTAATTTCATACTAATTAATAATGTTGTGCGATTGATTTTATTTTTTCACAAAAATATGTCGAATCCAACACCAGCTAGAACTGTTATTTCCTTTTTTTATCAGTGTTTAAAAAACTTCAGTCAAGTTTGCAAAAGTTGACATATTTTCCGTATGACGTCCTGTTTTTCATATACATTTATTTCTACGAAATGGAAAAGGAAAATTTTATAAATGATATATAATTTGTCTTGATTGTTCATAGTTATTTTATTAGTTAATCTATAAGTTCTTCCGTTTCAAAAAGTGGCAAGGTATCAATGGCCGTGTCCAAAAAGCTAGGATTCAATTTGACTAACAAAATTATTTATGCTATTTCCATTTACCTGAGTTGGCAGTACGGCATAACAAACATTACTAATTGCGTATAACTCTCACACTCACTATGATAGGAAAGTTGGAGATTTTCAATTTTTGTATTAACGACAAAAATCCAAAGCAGTAATAAGTCGAATGTATCGACTTATTGGACTGTGACTTTCGACGACTTCCGAAAGTTATAGTTTGCTTCAGCGTCAACTTACGTTTACGACAAGAGCAACAGCAAAGCAGAAAGCTACTGATTTTTGATTTTTGTTGCCTTTTGATTTTTGACAATGCTTTGACTGTGACTTCTGATTTGTTCAGAAGCAAAAGCAGAGGCAAAATCATTTGAAATAAAACTTACTTCAGTTTTTTAAACACTGTTTTTTTTTTTATAATAACAATGTATTTATTTTATACTCCGTTTTTAAGAAAACATAGTCATTTTTCATTAGTACATTCGTACATTCATTTTAAGTTTCATACTAATTTATAATGTGCGATTGATTCTTTTTTCACGAAAATATGTCGAATCCTAAGACTAAGACTCTGGTTCTTAAGCTAAAATCCAATTTTTGTATTTTAGCAAAGTCTGCGTTGCTTTAATTTTTTGGCATTAATTGATATCAACAAGTTGATAACATCCGTAATCAGGGGGACATGAAGATCCCTGGGGATTTTCACGCTCCGGAGGTACCATTCAGCACCTGAAATCTTGCTGAGTAATTTGCTTTGAAACGTCATGATTCTAGCCGAGTCGATTTAGCCGCAATTCCATAGACCTGTTTTCCTTACCTCTTAAATGGAAGATAGTCTTACAAGGGTAGCCTTACAAATAAGAATTTTGTTGGATAGGCTTGGGCGATTATTATCCTTAAGAAGTCAGTACAACCAAAGACAGTAAATCTCTAAGATAAGGAACGCCATACGATTTTTTTGCACACCATATTTTCGGGCTGGCTTTTAGCATTTTCGTAAACTCATTAAGTTCGTGAACCGTTTCCTCTTCTGCAGCTGAACTCATATACAAGGTGCGTTCCAAAGTAAACAGGACTTTTAAAAAAAAGAAAGAACACATGGAGTTATCGGCAAAATCAATTAATTTTATTCAAAATATTCTCCTTCTGCTTGAATACAGCTTTTGGCACGGTCCATAAGCATGTCGAACGAGTGTTTTAGCTCATTGACCGGTATGGCCGCCAGTATGCCGGTATAATCCTTTTGAATGGCCTCCACGTCTGCATAACGCTTTCCTTTCATCGGCAAATGCATTTTTCCGAAAAGGTAGAAGTCGCACGGTGCCATATCAGGTGAATACGGGGAGTGGTTGATTGTTAAAATTTGATTTTTGGTCAAAAAATCGGTCACAAGCGTCGATCGATGAGCCGGCGCATTATCGTGCAACAAACGCCACCTTCCATGTTCGCGATATTCGGGCCGAACACGTCGAATACGGTGCACCAAACGCTTCAAAACTCCAAGGTAGAATACCGCATTAACGTTTTGGCCGGGTGGAACAAATTCTTTGTGGACAATACCCTTGGAATCGTAAAAACAAATCAGCATTGTCTTCACTTTTGTCTTCTTCATGCGCGATTTTTTGGGTTTCGGCTCGTCCGGCGCCTTCCATTCAGCACTCTGGCGTTTCGTTTCGGGATCATATTGAAAACACCACGTTTCGTCACCAGTCACAATCGTGTAAAGGAAGTTTGGATTTTTTTTTGCCTCTTTAATGATGTCCTTTGAATGTTGAATTCTGAGCAATTTTTGGTTGTCAGTCAATTTGTGCGGAACAAACTGTGCACACACCTTTCGTAAGCTCAAATGTTCGGTCAAAATCCGATAAATCGATGTTCTGGAGATGTTCAATTCTATTTCCATTAATTTCAATGATGATTTCGGCTGATTTTTTATGAAATCACGCACAGTTTCGATGGAAGTTTTGGTGATCACGGATTTTGGCTGGCCCACATGTTCATCGTCATTTATGTCCTCTCGACCACTTTGAAAACGTCGAAACCACTCGTGCACTCTGCTACGGGATAGGCAACCATCGCCATAAACTTGTTTCATCAATTGAAACGTTTCGGTAAAAGTTTTACCAAGTTAAAAACAAAATTTAATGTTGGCTCGTTTTTGTACCGATGACAAAAACATGCGCACACTTGCAAAACAATAACTTCACTTCCAATCGATGAAATGTCATGAAATTTTTACTGGAAGTCGATAAAAGATAGCAGATTCCAACGCACTAGCCGACATATAGATGGCGCCACCAGAGGGCGCTAAATTCAAAAAGTCCTGTTTACTTTGGAACGCACCTTGTACGACTCATTCGTTCCAATCTTATTAAGGCATTCTGCTGGCACTTGTTTGTCTGTGTAACAGCGGACGACGAAGCCTTGTGCCTGGCCGTTTTGGCGTGAGCGTGTAATCTGAAAGTTTTGCATTAATGCTTAATTTGCTGCATCTAACTTCAGCCAATCTTTAAAAATTGTATATATTTATATTTTAGGCATTTCTACTGTCACTCACGAATCAATTTAAACATTGTGAAATACCATGCTGGTGCTGGTATAAACTTCGATACACTCGCTAACGTAGTAAAAAGTCGATGAAAATGTATGCTTCTTTGGTATATTGATGGTTTTTTTGTTATTCAAATGGAAAAATTCTACAAATTATTAAAGTGTGGCATCGCAAAGTATAAAAATATATGAAGGTGCCAGATGCCATTAAATAGATAAAATCACGCCAATATTGCTTAGAAAACAGCTATAATTCGCGCTAGCCTCTAGTTTGCAATTTATCCCGCATTTCTATTTTGAAAACCGCCAGATCTAGTGGGGGGAAATACATAGCTAAATTGGCAACGCTGGTCGTTGCCATCAGAAAAGCAGACTCATATTGCAAAACGAATGTATGGCCGTTACTAATCTTAATATTAGATCGTCTTTGGTACAACCTTCTAGCTATTCCTTCAAGGGCACTTTTGACCATCGTAGTGTGTGTCGCAAAAGTCAGGCGGTGGTCGAGAACGATCTCCTGGACGACCCTGAAGGACCTCTCCCACAGGAAGCTCTCGATTGTCTCCAACAACCTCATGTTCAGTAGAACTTTAGGCAAGCGTATATTCAAGTTATTTTCAATTGAAGGTATTTTAAGCCCTAAGGCTTGTCGGATCTCTTTCGATAAAAACTAAACTCGGGCAGAGGACAGAGGATTTGGCACAAACCATATTGATTCTAATGAATTTGAGACACAAGCTTATGGGAAATGCATGGGCACAGATTGAGAATGCATTTGAAAGCGATGGCAAGCTGAACCCGAACCGAAACGCACTCAATGCAGATGTATCTGAGCCTCGTAGAAGTATCTGCATCTGTGTAGCCACAAGTGGAGCTGCTGCTGCTGCTGCTGCCGTGTCATTTGCGTGTGCTGCGTGACTGTTGTTCCCTCCGTTTGATGCATTTGACAAATCGAAACTTAGTGAAATGGGAATTTGCATCTGGCAGAGTCCCTCTGACCTCTCAGTCCCATATTGTGTCCCCTGGCTTTGGCAAACATTTGCATTTTTCGCAGCAGATTCCGAATCGATTTGGACGTGAGTCCTTCTTGGGATACATCTCCGCTACGGAGGAGACCCGGAACCGGGCAAGATGGGAGGCCTTCAGCATTGCCCCTTCAGCTACTGGCTATTACATTTGTTTGCATATTTACCTAGTCAATGTTGTAATCGTCCATACTTTGGCATCCTCGTTTTGCTATCCAGCGTCACATTTCCGCCCGGGCCTTGTCGAACATGTCCGCCTGATATGGCGTCTGATTTCCGCTTTGCGCTTCAGCGAACAGTGAACGAGGAACGAGAAGCGCTGGACTGAGATTGACAACCCATCCCCGTCACGGGGATAACTGGCGTGTCCTTCGAAGGGAAAGTGTACGCTCTACTTTTGATTCGAAAGCGATTTCCAGTCACTTTCGATGGCATTGAAAGCTCATTTGAAGTGCTGGTGTCATTGGCTTTTTCGTGTAAATAAATGGAGCAGAGGCAGGTAGTTACTATTTAAAAGGTGTGTAGATATGGAATAGTATGAGTAATAGGGAAACAAAAAGTAACCATGATGAAGTTCTTGGTTTTTTTTAAGGAGCTGCAAGCTAGCGAACTCATAAAAGATTAACCCTATTGTACAAAAATTATATTGAATTTAAATAGCTAGCTTAAGTTGCATTAAAATTTGCCTTTAAGGTCTTGGTGCAACGACTTTCCAAATCTTCGCAACCAAACAAAAGCTCCTTTTCGTTTATTTCTTTGGATCAGCAAATTTGGATTGCCTCGTGCTCCTTGGGTCCTTCTGGGGAATACCACACAAAAACCAACTGGTTCGTAAATGTAATGCCACATGTCAGTTGTCCCTAAGGCAATAGAAACGATAATATCATAATAAAACATAAATTGTATTAATAAAATTAATAATTAAAAATCATTAATGTGGTAAAAGATAAAGGGAAAGTAAAATATTTTTAGAAAATAGAGAAAATAGAAAACACTGCTTTGTTCAACGACTTAAAAACGAATGAACTTTCCGCTTCTTTGAATTGTTACTTGAAATTGTTAAGAAAGTCAAGGCCTATGCGATAGCTATTTGCAAATTGGCTCACTAATTTCGATTTTTTTTAGTTGTCGAAGTTTTTCAACACTTTCTTGTTTTCTTGGAATATCGTTTCTAACAGTGTTGGTTAAAAGTTACTTAATACACAGACAGTAAATACCTTAAGGACAGTACATTTATATTTATTACCCATGATTTAATTCTTATAATTTTATTTTTACATTCAAAAGGCTTTATTTTATACTCCTTTAAATATTTTGTTATTTAATTATATTTATATATACATTTAATTAGAATGAAATTTAATAATTTTAATAATTTTTTGATAATTTTCAAAACTAGTAATTGCATTTATTAAATTCTGTAATCAATACACAAACAAAATTATCAAGTTATAGGCAGCTAAATTAGATTTAATTTCAACAAGGTCTGCATTTTACAACACTGAATTTTTCTTCTATTGAAATTATAAGTTTTATAATTATTTAATGATTGATTGTTTTTATTTTACTTAACAGAACACAATTTTAACCTATATATTTTTATGACTCCGTTTTAAGGCTCAACTTTCAGGTTAAATTTCTGTAATTATAAAATTATGTTAATTTGTGTAATTGGCTTAATTATGCTTCAATGAATATATGTAGTTCACAAGTCAGCGTCGGGAATTAAACAATACAAAAAGCTATAAGTAATGGATAAATATTTCCCCCTTTCGATTTTAAATAAGGCTTATTTAATTCACTCCTATCTGATGATTTTCAAGCCATCAAGTCCAGATTAAGCCGTGATGGCTTCATTGGAGTCTCCTGTAAATATATGTGCAGCCGAGTGATTATATACATATTTACATATGCATCTGGGCAAAGTTTTTCGCCGGCCCTGATGCTGCCTCGGCAAAGCTAACTGCTGCGCTTAACAAGAATTCTTTACGCCATGTTGCACATTTTGCGAATTGCGAGTGTTGCCAAGTTCAAATGGCTGTGAAAATGCACACGCTTTCCACCAGCAAGGACACCCTATCCTCGGCCTCCCTCTCCGAACAATAACAACAGCAGCAGGAGCAGGAGCAGCAGCAGGAGCAGGAGCAGGAACAGCAGCCATTTGATAGGCATCAGTGGCACTATATAGCCACCTAATGCCGCACGTGTTGCTAGTAAGCAAAGGTAACAAATAAAATGCACCAACTTTAGCCACAAGTGAGACTATTTATATGCTGTTATGTACACATCTGAAAATACATATATCCATCCGAGGTTGGACTTCTAGGAGAGCTCCACATAACGCATCGGGGATAGGCAGCGCAGAGCACAGAGGCGACTTGGGAATGTTATTAGGTAGGCAGGATACAGGGAATCCTCAACGATGATCATGACCTGGACGGTCGTCTCCGCCTTGCGCCGCAGCCCACGACGGAGTCCTCGTAGCTTTTCCTTACCGATCATCTCAGCTATGGATGTATTCTACAATGATGTAATTAATTAATTTATTTTTACCCAATCTGTAACAGTTCTTATAGAATTGTAAAGCATACCTTTAAAAACGTACAAATAATACGACTTTCCTCTATTTCTAATGAAACTCGAGTGGGAATTAAGTTATTTTTTCCTTGGCAGAAAAGACAAGGCAAACAAGGCCTTCAAGCTCAGGAAAGTCTAAATATATAAAACTATTTTAAAAGGGTTGACATTTTTAAGGCTGGCAACTTTCTAAGGGTTTTAGGTTCGATATCTGCTATTTTTACTTTCATTAAGATTTAAAAGAGAAATGTTAGAGGACTTCTTCAAAGTCAGGCTTAGATAACAGTGCGTATGATTAATATGTATATATTTTTCCAATATTAATCATTCGCAGTGTGGTCTTAGAATTACTCAAAGAACCTCTTTAAATTTCTATATAAAATTAATTTAAATTTATTTGTCATTGTTACTCAAATCTAAATTGTTTTTTTTTATCCAAAAAAAATAAAGAAAAGAACAATGGTAATCTAATATTTATTTTATTATCTCTAAGTCTCAAAGGAGAAACATAGCGATATTTCTATTTTTCTGTGTATTTTTTTATCTAATGCAAAATATGTATTCAAATTTATAAAATATATTTTTCAATGCAATCTTATATTTGTAATCCAAGGTTATCCTAATTTTTATTTTATAACTACCAATTATTAAATTTTCTGTAATGTAACTATCTTATGTATAGTATTTGTTATATTTTTTATTGTTGCTTAAATGTGTTTTTTTTATCTTAAAATATAGGTTTTCTTATATTTTTTTTCAAACCTTACAGGAGAAGCATAGCAATTTATTTATTTTTTCTTTATTTTTTAAATCAAAATTTGGCTTACAAATATTCTTTTATTGTTTTTTTTTGCAATCTTAAAAAATTAAAGTAATCTTAATTTTTATTATATTACAAACAAACTCCTTATGTGAGTTGTTGCTTAAATCTGCATTTTTTAAATCTAAAAAGAACAAATGTACTCTTATAATTATGTTATTATTTCCAAACCATTCAGGACAAACAAAGCGATTTCCTAATATTTCTGTAATTTTTTGTACATAATATTTTTTTTTAACTTTATTATTATTTTTTTCATTTTTGATAAATAGAATATTTTGTTAAACCGACTCAAGGTTAAGTTAGGGCTCTTGCAGTTACAAAATAACAGCAGTATATTTTTGGAAACAAAAATAAAAAAATAAAAGCAGTATTTTTTTGGAAACATAAATAAAATAATGAATTTATTTTGTGACTACAAAAACCAAGTGGAAGTTTTTGTATTTTTTTTTTTTACAAAAATGAAATACGGCTTTTTTTTGTGACTACAAAAACTCCATTTGACCACTTGACCTCACTTGACAAAATATTATAGTAATTAGAAAGGTCGCCAAAAACAAGAACATTTTTAATAAATATTTTTTTTATAAATATTTCTTTTATTTTTAAATATAATTTTTATTGCAATTTTTAACTAATAACGGTAGTCTAAATTTCTTATTATAGATATAAAATAGAAAAAAAAAATGGGTTTGAAAGTAATAACCCATTATTTTTTTTCTATTTTTTTTATAAATGTTTTTATATATATTTTTTTGTGCAATTTTGATCTAATTTAGGAAATCTAAATTTGTATTTTATTATTTTGAAACCCCTTAGAAAACATAGCATTTTCCCCACCCTCGGCTTATCTTCCTGGACTTCTCCTGCTCAGATGGCAACCGGTTAACTTGGGACAGCCTACGCTGCGCAGTCGCAAAGAGAGAGAAAACGCTTTCGGGCTGAGAGAAAAGCTCGGCTGTGTGGAAAATGCAACTAATTTTAATCAAAACATGTTTACCCGCTCTTAGCTCCTTTCTGGTCCTTTCAGATGATTCCTCCTTGCCTCGGCTTTTGTTGTTTGTTTCCCTTCGAAGATTTCCATAGGAGAGAACATTTGATTGAATTGTTATTGTTACGAGGGCTGTGCCTGCCCGTGAGTATGCCGTTGTTTGTGCAGATTTGTACCTGGACTGTTTCCACGTCCGATTCTTCACCTGCTCCTCTGTTTTTCCTCCGCTTTTCCAATGTTCCGCCATTGTCTTGGTTCGGATTTTCCCATTGCCATTTGGAAAAGTGCACATTTGAGGCTGCAGCTGTGTTTGCGTTTGTTTTGTGTGGAAATGGCTATAGTTTTTGTACGTGAGTTGATTTCGGTGCATCTGGACTCCTGGTCAGGCGAGTTGGTCTAGTTTTCGGTTGAGTAGCCATCGCCGGTGCCGACCTGCGACCCTGACCTATTTTTCCCCTCTCCTCTCACTCACTCCTAAGACTTCTGTTGTGACACATTCAAGCGAATTTAAACTGACTGTTATTCAAAGTCTATTTGCATATTATGGCCTTCGCACACAACACACACCCTGGCAGACGTCATTTTCATGTCAGTCATACCCTGACGCCATCGGGTACTGCAAGTGCACTGGGGATAATATTTGGGTATCTTTGAGGGGTGCTAAAAATATAATTAATAGAATTTGAAGTACAAAACTGATGCCCAAGAATAATTATAAGCACAATACAATACAAATAAATTATTTATTTATAAAACCAAAATTACAAAATAGAGGTTAAGTTAAGTAAGAAAGCATCATGCGAAGGCACTATTGTGCAATTAAATGTATTTAAAATTTAAATAATAATTTAAATTATTTAAAATATTCTGTGTTTATTGAAAAATTTTCTTAACAGTTTTAAGTCCTGGGATTTACTTTCTGAGAATGACTGGATTTTATAAAACTTTTAACTAAATTTTAAAATATATTTTTTGAATATATAATGTGGATTTATATGTCTTTGCTAGGAAGTTTTTTATTGTTGCGGTTTGGTATTTTTTCATAAGACATAAGATATGATATAATATTTAATTAAGATATTTACATATTTTAATAAAATATTTGTTTTATTACTAATTTAGATGTAAATGTAAAACAAAATTGTCGAAAACATATATACATATGTGAGAAAGCTTTTTAAACCCTTTTTATAAAGTATCAGTATATTTTGTAAATAAGAAATAATAATGTGCATTTATAAAATTTATTAGATGGCTAAAAACTTTTACTTCTTTTTACATTTTAAACAAATTATTTGTTATTTTTATAATTACACTAATAGGTGTTGCCAACATGTCCTTATCAATATTTGTCAACATTTATTTAGATGTTGCGCAGCATGTTGCTAGCAATTGTCAACATATGCCTTCGTTTGTCAACATGTTCTTCCGTGTTTTGCCTTGTTTTATTTAAGTTTTTTAATAAACAAAGTAAATTAGTCACTTACTTTTGTCATTAGCCATGAGCTTAGGACATATTCGACTTTAGCTTCCTACTTTTCTTAGGTTTTTTTGTTTAATAACAATTTCATTTAGTAATAAGAATGAGTAATTCATTTTAATGTCAAACGTGCTGGAAATATTTTCCTTCAGCTATATTTATAATTTCAATTTAATTGAAATATAAAAATAAATAATACGTTTTATCATTAAACTTTAACTTCAAACAAGCTATAAATATTTTTCCATGTAAAGTTATATATTATATAATTTATATTGCGACATGCAGCGAACAAAGCTCGAAGAAGTGTCCCACGTGTAATTGACGTAATTAGCAGGTTCACCTCGCAATATATGCGACATATGTGTATGTCAGCTGCAATGGAAGACTGCCTATTTTGATTACTCAAAATAAAATAATACCTTAATTTATTTAATTTATTTTCAAGATGAAATATTTTATTTTCTTTCTTCGTGTTTAGAAAAAGAGTGAATACTCTAATTAGCTGTTGTTTTATGCGGCATTTTACTAGCTACCAAGACAGCTACCAAGAACATTGCGTTGCAATCTTGGACCTTTAAATTTAAAGTTATCCTCGCCGAGAGCACCTGCAGCGAAATTGGCGGAATGAAACATTTTGCAGGCATGTTGTCGACATTTTTATGGCTGCCTCGTTCCAGCTTCCTTACGGCCAGAGCTCTCGGCTCTGTCTCTCGCAGGTTACCCCGCCCTGCGGACTCTGCCTGGCAGCCACTTGGCTGCCCAATTAAAAGTTTTAGCACATTTTCACTTGAAATTAATTGTCGGTAAACGTAATTCATGTCCGAGAGGGAGCTCGGCACAGCACAGCACGGGACGCACAACACGGGACTGGCAAATGTGGCCGAATGCAGGCAGCATCCATAAGATAGACACGGCATTTCGGGGCTTGTGCCACTTTGTAGTCGCTTGCCTGCCTTGGCTAGCTGTTGCATACTTATGGGCGCTAATGCCAGGACATTCCAACAAACTGCCCAATTTCGAAGGTAGCCTGCAGGAAAACAGGAGAACAACATCTCAAGTCGCTGGAGATTGTCATGAAAGGAAGGAAAGTCAGTTAATTTGCTGGCAAACTTAAGATGGGTTAAACATGCTTTGTAATTTTATTTACAGGAAAATTGTTAACAAAATTGATCAACTTCTTTTTTAGCAAGATATAACTAAATTACAGGGTATTTAAACTGTACCAAAATGCTAAAGAACATCGATTTACCTATTGGGGTAATGTTGAAAATGTAGAGACACAAATAGTCCGCTTGATTATAATAATTAATAATTAAATAAGAATAATTATTAGGGGTGATTCATAAATCACATGGGATTTAAAAATCCTTAATAATGTGTCTAAAAGTATGCAAACTTTTTTTGCTATCACATTAATCAAATTTTTGTATCGAATTAATTAAATTTGTTTAATATTTGGTAGGATATTTTTGACTACTTTGTACAAATTTTAAGACTGTGTCGAATAGTGTGAATTTTATAGGTATCAAATTCAGCGCACATTTTGTTTTAAATTTGATTTTTAGCACAATTTTAGAAACTTTTTCTAGTGTCTTAAGACTCCTAGTGCTTTCTATAGCTTCCCCGTTAAAGGTAAGTTTAGTTTAAATAATTTCCATAATTTCCGTCTACCCATTAAACTAAAAATTCCCAAACAATAATTATAAAATTTCTCAACTATCTGAACATTGTTCTCTCCCGGCATAAAATTCCTCTGCTATCTAAACAGTTTTCTCTTTTGCTATGGAAATTTTTCTATAAACACTAGAAAGCATCATTAAACTGAATCTATATAAATCATGTTGGGCTGGCGAGGAGTGGAGCAGTCAAAGAGTTTCTCTGGCCATTTGGCCCGCTTCCAGTCGTGGCCATAAATAACGCTGCACCGCCATTTAGGTGGGAACAAAATGAGAATTTTCAATTAAGTTAAAGGCCACTGTCGATGGCATAGCAGTGTCATTAGCAGGTGAAAGGCAAGGCCGCAGCAGGAGTTGGAAAAGAGCGAGCAGTGCTGGAGCGTACAGGACATAAATTAAAATCGAAGCCGGGGGCCAATTTTATGTCCGTTTAATGGCCGTCCTCGGCAGGTGTGTGTGGTGTGGCCCGATGTGGTCATAAAATGTCATGAAATGACTCGGTTCCATGTTTAAATAATGCCAACACACAATTTTATTTAGAATCCAACGCTGGTCGGTGGAAATCGGTTGGCGCTCCTGCCCGCCTATCTAATTGACAATTCAAAATGTTCCGGGCGGCCAAGTGGAGCTGGTCATAAAGTTAATAAGCAATTTGCATAACAAATTGTCTAAAACGCTGGCAACATGTCGCATCATGGCATTGCCGTCGAGTGTGCGAATCCGAATGGCTGCAAATGTCCGAGCTAATTTTCCATGCCCGGCGTTGCGTATACGCAGCGTGGGCCATCCCTTGGGCAGTCCCGGGAATGCATTTAATTGTTTCGAACGAGGGGGTGCGCTTGAGAGCCCCGGCCACCCAGTTTTTAGCTCCTCCCGGGCACCCCTTTCGGCCATGACACTTATTCGCTTCGGATTTTTGCAAATGTGTGCCTGGTGCCCGTAATTTATTCTCGGCTTGTTAATTAGCGCGACAACTAGCGAGGTTGTTGATTTAGAGGGATAATTAATCGACTAAGAGAGTATCCTCTAGGATCCTCTAGGATACATGATCGAAAGGGATCTTAAACTTGGCTAATGATATGACAAGGAGGCCTTTTTAAGGCTTACATTACTAGGTTGCTTGTTTGTGTTCTTAACTTGATTTAATTTAATCCTTGATATGTGGAATTTCCTTGCAGGTCTAATCATCCTCCCCAAGACACTAAAGATTACATATAATTAAGCCCTGTGGAGTATAGTTTCCTTTTGTAATTTCCTGGATTTTCCTTCCGTTGACCTGGCCTCCTCAGCTTCCTGGCGTCGCAGTTGCCCCTTCCTGTCCAGGGTATCTGAATAACATGGTTACGGGTGCATTTAGTGGACTTTCCACTGCAATTAGCCAGTGTCAATTGTTCATGCCACCGAGTGAGCGTGTGCCAGTGTGTGTCCCTGTGTGGGAGGGACATTAGTGGATTGTTTTTTTCACCCACACATGCGAAATAAGCCCATATGCATATGCATACATAGATTCGTGTGTGTGTGTGGCGGAGAACTGAGCTAACTGCCATTTGCAGCTGTTTCTATTTCCGTTCACTGGCCACAAAGCTGCAGCTCCTCCTCCGCCGCCGCCTCCGCCTCCGCCTCCTGTCCATCCGTCAGTCGCTCCGTCCGTTCCATTTCCCCCCCGGGGCACTACATCATTTGTAATTTGATGGCAGGCTCAGGGAGGCTGCGCGGAGGATGCGGGGGCCCACCGGCAGCTGGCAAGGAACTGGGCCTCAAAGTATGCAACACAATTGCGGCCAGGGCCATTATAATTGCAAACGCACACACAGACCCACACACATACACACACATCAAAAGGCAAGCAGGACATGCATGCAGAAATCCCGCACCAGCAGCGGCCATCGGAGATACAATTGCTGTTAGCAGTTGCATTTTGCCATCTGCTTTGTTATAATTAAATGATTATCAATTTGGCAAATATTTGATGGGCTCCAGCCTCGGCTATGTGGAAGCAATCAGGCGTAAATTGATCCCAACCAGCGCACAGATGACTGACCAAATCGAGAAGTCCCAGGCCTAAGGCCCAAGGATCGTAATGCGGAATAAGCACACATTTTATGCATGACTTGGGCTGGCCCATCGCTAATTGGGTGCATTATTTCAATGGCCAATTTGGGGCTGTCCTGTGGATCTAGCACTTTAAGCCAAGAAGGTGCCTCAAGGTTAGGTACTCCAACTTTAAAGCCTCTTTGAGTAGTACGTTAATAATTTTAAATTTATGGTAACGATTATTCTGTAGTAATATATAGTTCTCGGCATTTTCTTCTATAGTATTGAAAAGAGGTAGGCTACAAATTTCTAGTAATAGAAACAAAATGCATTTTTAAAGAGCAGTTGAAACGAAACTTACTCGTTCGAGAGAGAAATAGTCGAATTTCTGGTACTTTAACCGAGAAAGAATGCGATTTTATATGAGTTGTTTGTATAATTCTGTTTTATATTAAAGTCCTGGGTAACCGGCCGGCACCCACTTGGCGACCAGTTTAATAAAACGCATGAATTCGTTAAGATAGCATACAATTGAAAATATTTCCCTATTTTTAGTTAATTAAAAATTGTAATTACCCTAGATTTCCATATAAATTTTACATGCATTGAAAATATAGAAAATACCTTTGAAATTCATTTTTAAATTACAATTTCTGAAACGAGAAGCAATCTAGCAACATCAGTCTTTCTCGGACAGATAAAGTCTCAGCTATAACAATTCGGCTTACTGCTGCTACACTGTAAGAGCTAACATCACCAGGGCAAGTCCTTGTAACTCCTTTTCAAACCTATTACGGTTCAAGAAAAAGACAGCTGAAAATATTCAGCTTTCGTTTTGCAAAACAATTCGATGCTTAACCATAGTCTTTGTTATTTCTTTCAGATAAATTACAAATGTATAGAAAAATAATTTAGTATTAGGTTTACCTGTTCATTGATGGGGTCTTTTTTTAGGTATAAAATATTGCACTTTTATTTTAACTTTTAGCTTTTTGTTACTTTCGATTAGTAACTTATGCTACGGGGCGGTCTTAAATATAAATACAATAATAATTACCAATTATTAAAACGATTAGTTAGGTCCGTGGGATAGATTCTTTGCAGTCAACTTTGAGTCCCAAATCCCTTAAACCCAATGCTTTTTAGTAGCCTTTCAGGACTTAAAATCAAAGATTAGAAAACGGACTTAAGCTTCTTGACACTCAGATATTAAATCATAAAAGAAATAAGTTATTGTTACCCTACTCCGCTTTTAAATTAATAATTAAAGACACCTCTTGGGTTATTTATGCCTCCTATTTAGCATTTGTAATCCTGATAGCTTATCTAACTTTTTTCGGCCCTCCTCGAGACTTCAAAATGCTTTAAATTTACGAGTGCGAATTTAACTGACTTCCGCTGGCCGCCCGATAAGGCACCTCTATAAAGGGGCAGGCCCAGTCATCCATCGACAGTAGTTCTCTACTTGACCAGCATGAAGTTCCTCGTATTCCTCGCCTGCCTGGCCGTGGCCTCGGCCAGCGTCGTGCCCGCCGGCAAGGCGGTGCCCGTGAAGGACATGCCCCGCGCGGGCAAGATCGACGACCGGATCACCAACGGCTATCCGGCGTACGAGGGCAAGGTGCCCTACATCGTGGGTCTCAGCTTCAACGACGGCACCCACTGGTGCAGTGGCTCCATCATTGGCCACACCTGGGTCCTCACCGCCGCCCACTGCACGAACACCGCCAACCACGTGCTGATCTACTTCGGAGCCAGCTTCCGGCACGAGGCCCAGTACACCCACTGGGTGAGCCGCAGCGACATGATCCAGCATCCCGACTGGAACGACTTCCTGAACAACGACATCGCCCTCATCCGCATCCCGCACGTGGACTTCTGGAGCCTGGTCAACAAGGTGGAGCTGCCCAGCTACAACGATCGCTACAACAGCTTCTCCGGCTGGTGGGCCGTCGCCTCCGGCTGGGGTCTGACCGACAACAACAGCGGCATGTCCAACTACCTCAACTGCGTGGATGTCCAGATCATGGAGAACAACGAGTGCCGCAACTACTACGGCGGCAACTACGTCACGGACAACACCATCTGCATCAACACTGACGGCGGACGCTCCTCCTGCAGCGGCGACTCTGGCGGCCCCCTGGTCCTCCACGAGGGCAACCGCATCGTGGGCATTGTCTCCTTCGGCAGCGGAGAGGGATGCACGGCCGGCAAGCCTGCCGGTTTCACCCGAGTCACCGGTTACCTGGACTGGATCCGGGACCACACTGGAATTTCTTATTAAATTTGAATGAGGGAAATCGAGAAATAAACAGAACAAGAAGAGAAATTGTATGGAATATTGATATATAGGTTCAAGTTGTTTTAATTTAGAAATCTAAATCTAAATTTCTAAATCCTATTTTTGAGTTAAGTGTTCTTGTAATTGATGTTTCAAGAGTTCCTTAATTAGCTTGTTAGTTTTAGTACCTTCTACTTGAGTACTTAAAATCTTAGATTTGGAATCGGAAACTTATAATCAGTCCTCGACTGATACTAACCGATAAGCAAACCAAAACTCTTAAGTTCCCAGCGATAAGATGATTCTTAAAAAGAAAACAAAACAAAGGAAATTTATATGACAAACCTTTGAGAATTTGATTACCAGAACTAGATTTATGAGCTGCGATCAAGTATAAACTGGGCTACATTGAAGTCCTTATCTTAACTGTCTGGGAAAATAATTGGTATTTATTAGCTTCTCCTTTTCTTTGGATATATTTTAAGCCACATTAATTTCTGCAGCCATTCTAAGCCCTAAAATTGGACTAACAAAATCAATATGTATTGCCGAAACCCGTAAAAAGAGCCAATAAATTACAGTGCTGTAAAAACAAAACAAAAACGGCTCAAGCAGTTTACTAGAGAAATGAGTTTTTAGTGCAGGCTTTGGCCAAGGATTCGAGGGGTCTCGAGGAGAAGGAGCAGGAGCAAGAGTAGGAGCAGGAGCAGGAGCAGGAGCAGGAGCAGGAGCGAGAGTAGGTCCAAGAGCAGCAGAAGGACAAGGAGCAGGAGCAAAATCAATTCGCTGAGCCATTTGGCCGGCTCCAGCGTGTAATTTCTCAATTTTCGGGCATGCCCAGCCTCTCGCTATATTGTTCCTGTTGTCCTGGTTAATTTGTTTCTATATACACATACACTGAGAGAGATTCCAGCCCATAAGTTGAGTTTTTCAGGGGAACTTAAATAATTAAGAGATTTATTAAGGAACCCTCACTTTTAATAATATATTTAGGAGTATAAAGATATTAAGCAGACGTAAAATTTAAATTTAAATACAACTTGTATCTTACTTTCTGTGTTTGCCCTGACAAGTAGAACTTTGTCCTAGAAAGGGGGTGTCAAATGGAGGTTGTCTGCATAGCCCCAGCCAGGACTTGACTATTTATAAGCTGCCGGCACGAAGAAGCTTCACTCGCTTTTCCCGCTTCGCTTGCTTTTCCCGCTTCGCTCGCTTTTCCCGCTACTCGTATTTCCCGCCTTGGCGCTCCTTTGTTCCCGAGAATTGCAATAAATCGAGTGACTACCGGAGGTATGTGTTCGAGTTAAGTGCCTGGATGGAGAATTATCCCGGCGCTTTACTTGAAAGCGACACGGATAAATGGCTGCTACCCAGTGGATATACGATAGCAGATAATGCTGGTTAATGATAATTCTAACCAGCAAAAAAGGATAAATTATATAGATATGTACCCAAGTACAGGTTTTAATTGTAGAAAATGTTTTCTTCTTTATTGCAACTCCTGAGAAATTACAGTGTTATGCCCAGTCCCTTGATCTTCTCATCCAGCCAGCCACGCAGGTAGGGCACATTGGCGTACACGGCCGGAATGTCCTCCTCGGCGCATTCAATGCCCCAGGACACAATGCCCACCAGCTGGTAGCGGTCCTGCTCGCCGGGCATTGTGCAGAAGAGCGGTGAACCGCCATCGCCTTTGCAAGTGTCCTTGCCGGGATCGCCGCCGGCACAAATGAAGCTGGGACGGAGCCGGAAGCGGCTCTCCAGGCGCGTAAGGCGCAGCTTCGCCTGACACTCGCTGTGCTCCACCAGCGGCAGATTGATCCGCTTGAGTACCTGCTCCAGCTTGTCACTCTTGGCATCCTTGGAGCCCCATCCCGTGGCGAAGCAGGTGGCGGACAGCAGCTGGTTGATCAGCTGCGGCGTCTGAGGCGGCGGCAGGCAGAGTGGCTGGATGTGTGGCGCCAGCTGGACGGGCTCATCCAGCAACAGCAGGGCGATGTCATTAAAGAACACTTGTGGGTCGAACTCGGGATGCATGATGATCTCCTTGATGCGCCGGCTCTGGTGGATGTACGGCTCGTTGACGCTGTTCAAGTCCCACTCGCCGAGACGGGCCACCAGGGTGTCCACGGTCTCGTTGACCACGTTGTGCGAGCTGGTGACCACCAACTGCGGATGGATGAGCGTTCCACCGCAGAGGAACTTCTGTCGCCCGGTGAAGATGCCCACCATCCAGGGAAACTCGCCGAAGACGGACACGTCCTCCGTGTAGTTGAACTTGTCTTCGTCGGGAATCAGACCCTTGGGGTTGCTCCTGCCGCAGCTCCTGTACTTGAAGTCCTTCTGCTTCTGCACATAAGGACTTTCGCTCTCGTCCACCTAGTAGAAGAACTATTAGTCTAGGCATTTCTCCCGAGGTTAGCCCTTTTTCGCCGACTCACCTTTTCGCTAACCTTGCAACAGCGGTACAGGGACTTGGAGCAATTGGCATTGCCGAGCCTGGGATTGATGAGCCAGATGCCCGAGTCGTTGATGACGTTGTCGCGGCACAGCTTCCGCGGCACGCACTCCATGTTCAGGCCGCAGCTCTCGTTGGGCTCGGGTTCCGCGACTCGGCTCACCTTGTTCTGGATCGAGAGATCCCAGCTCTCGAGCTGCTCCTTCTCGCAGCACATGAGGCCCACGCCGCAGAAACGGGCTATCCGCGGACTGATGCCAGTGCGGCCAGAGTCGTCCGACTCCTGGCAGCGTTTGATTGTGGTGCACAGCTCGTTCTGGTGGCACATCGGCGATGGGACGTCCTGGGCCTTGGTACCGCTCGCCACGAGGATCACCAATAGAAGCCCTGCTGGTGTGCAGCGGAAGGCTGTTGTTCCACTTGCCATGGCTGGGCGGGAACTGGCGGAGCAAAAGGGAAAATGGGACATAGAACACAGAGTTAGAGAGATAAGCGGCATCCTAATCTCGGGCAATGCACCAGCAAAGGTTATCAGCAGTGATTGCATTTTATTTTCTTATATATACATAGATATTTATAGTCCAGATCACTCACATTAAGCCGGTATTTAGTTCTTAGTTAAATTTGAAGTATTAAATGTAAAGATTGTCTACAGTGACTAATATAATTATTAGAAACATACTCCATATAGTTTTTAATGCTACGTAATATTGTCGAAACATAAATCATTAAAATTGATGACACTGTGAACTGGGAATTGATCAGGCTTTAGGTAGACTTCTTTTTATTTGGCTTTAATACAAAAAAACTTGAGGGAACTCGTATTATTCTTTCCATCCATTGTTCTCTTTCAACTTTGTATTCAGTTTTGACTTGTCAAGAGTCCGATTGGGCTTTGACTCAGGCATGCATAAAGCGTTGTATTTTGTTTTGTATAAAACTACACACACCACACAGATGAGTTATTAGAATTACTACTTGTCATTAACTTGTTTTTAAGCCATAAAACCGAACGAATATCACTCGTTTTTCTGAATACACATAATAGAAACCAAAGTTTTTCATTGAAACTGATCCATCAACAGCCGACTTTTCCGATTGTTAATAATTGCATGAGTATTATAGTTAAATTCACTTATGTATCCGCATTCGAAGTGATATATACGAGTGCACCTACATATATAGTTGAAGGAGATAAAAGCCGCCGATCCCAAGACGATGTCAAAGCTTGGATTTCGCCAAGTCGACTGAGTGGCTCGAGTGGAACTCAAAAGCATTTATAGAACCGGCTTGGGAGATTCCAAAAACTGTCAAGAGTGTGAGGATTGGGGAGATTTAACACTGTGATTGGACGATCAAGAGAACAATTATGGCAATTGAATCTTACAAATAATCTTTAGAGAGCAGAGAGGAAAGAGCAGCAGCTTCATATAGCTCACTCGGAATACATTCTCTCAATGGGCCCACGGGGCGTATGGAACTCGAGTGAATGGGTTTGGTTTTTCCCCTTTCCAGCTTATGTTGGTTTCTCGATGATCTCCTCTACGAGAGCCATCAGAAAAGAGAGTAATTGAGAGGGAGGTAAGCTGTGAGATGCTCACCTCCACCAGGTGTGCTGGGAAAAGCCCTACTTCACCGTGGAAAACCCTTTTGAAAATGAATAGGCCCTCGTCTAAACCAGCTTTCTTTAATACAGCATCCTTGGCTGCTGATCCCTGGAGCAACAATAATAGTAATAGAGCTTCACTATTCAAAAAGATTACTTTTTCAGAAACTTATTTACATATACAGATCATAAATTATATTTAAGTGTTACAGTTATTAACAATAATAGTCATATTAACTTCAAAATAATCATATTTTCTTTAATGGCCAACAAATGGTTTCCTATAGAGTTCCCTAATGAGACTAAAGCGCTAGGCCGAGTCCCTTGATCTTCTCATCGAGCCAGCCACGCAGGTAGGGTACATTGGCGTACACGCCCGGGATGTCCTCCTCGGCACATTCAACGCCCCAGGACACAATGCCCACCAGCTGGTAGCGGTCCTGCTCGCCGGGCATCGTGCAGAAGAGCGGTGAGCCACCATCTCCCTTGCAAGTGTCCTTGCCAGGATCGCCGCCCGCACAGATGAAGCTGGGACGGAGGCGGAACCGGGTATGCACTCGCGTGAGGCGCAGCTTGGCCTGGCACTCACTATGCTCCAGCAGTGGCAGATTGATCCGCTTGAGTACATGCTCCAGCTTGTCACTCTTGGCGTTCTTGGCACCCCATCCCGTGGCGAAGCAGGTGGCGGACAGCAGCTGGTCGGTGACCTCCTCCGTCTGAGGTGGCGGCAGGCAAATTGGCTGTATGTGCGGCGCCAGCTGGACGGGCTCCTCCAGGACCAGAAGGGCAATGTCGTTGTACAGTCCTTGTGGGTGGAACTCGGGGTGCATGATGATCTCCTTGATGCGCCTGCTCTGGTGGATGTACGGCTCGTTCACGCTGTTCAAGTCCCACTCGCCGAGACGGGCCACCAGGGTGTCCACTGTCTCGTTGACCACGTTGTGCGAGCTGGTGACCACCAGCTGCGGATGGATGAGCGTTCCGCCGCAGAGGAACTTCTGTCGCCCGGTGAAGATGCCCACCATCCAGGGAAACTCGCCGAAGACGGACACGTCCTCCGTGTAGTTGAACTTGTCTTCGTCGGGAATCAGACCCTTGGGGTTGCTCCTGCCGCAGCTCCTGTACTTGAAGTCCTTCTGCTTCTGCACATAAGGACTTTCGCTCTCGTCCACCTAGTAGAGGGTTTTCAAAACCTATTAGTCTAGGCATTTCTCCCGAGGTTACTCGTTTTTCCACTCACCTCCTGGCCTATTTCACAACAGCGGTACAGGGACTTGGAGCACTGGGTGTTGCCAATCCTGGGATTGATGAGGGTGAATCCGTTGTCATTGATGACGTTGTCGCGGCACAGCTTCCGTGGGACGCATTCCATGTTCAGGCCGCAGCTCTCGTTGGGTTCAGGTTCCCGGACCCGGCTCACCTTGTTTTTGATCGAGCTGTTGGCATTTGGTGACGATAGTAACTCCTCCCGAAATGCATCCCAGCTCTCCAGCTGCTCCTTCTCGCAACACATGCGGTCCATGCCGCAGAAGCGTATAGCCAGTCGTGGTTGAATGCCTTCGCGGCCGGAGTCATCCGACTCCTGGCAGCGCTTGACCGTCGTGCAGAGTTCGCTCTGGTGGCACATCGGTGAAGGGACATCCTGGGCCTGAACTCCGCCACCAAGGAGGATCAGCAGGAGGAGCACAGCTGACGGCGCCATCGGGAACTGACTGAAACATACAGAGAAGGTTTTCATTGAAAGTGATTTATGGAAAGTATATGAACGAGTATTGTAGGCTGCGCTCTAAATCACCATAATGCATATATGTACAATACATATATCCGCATACGTAGGGGTACGAGTAGCACCTACTTTACAGATTGTGGAGATAAATGCCGCCGATCCGAAGACGATGTTTAAGCTTCGGTTCCACCAAGACAACTGAGCGGCTCGAGAGGAACTTAGAATTATTTATAAAACCGAGAGTCTTGAAAACGCTTTGATTTCCAATTAATTAATAGTAATATTCTAAAATATTGCCATGGATGAGTGATGTTTATTGTTGGGACAACGGGGCGTATGGAATTTGAGTGAATGCATCTGGTATTTTAATATAGGTGAGTGCTGAGAGAAAGTTACAAAGCATTTGCTACGATTCTAAGTAAAACTATATCAAATAATATTGCTTTTTAAATTCCTGGGAAATAGTTTATGTATTTGAATAAATTTTACATCATTTTTAGTACGAACCACCAGATTTTCCAAATGAATTGAAAATCTTTTTACTCTAAAAACGTTAGCATAAGTTGTTAGAATTTATTTAAGCAGCTCAAGGTGATTCCTGAGATGATGTTTGACTGTTATCCTCCTACAATAAAAAAAAAACACAAAATAAAAAATGTTTTTAGGATTTAGGAACTTGGTTTAAAATACAAAATAAATGTATAGTGCAACCACTCACCTTCTGTTTCACCTCACAGCAGCGATGCAGAGGGTTAGAGCACTTGGCCTGTCCGCTTGTGATGAGGATTATCCCATCGTCCTGGATGATGTCCTCCTGGCACAGAATCCGCGGCACACACTCCATGTTGATGCCGCAGCTCTCATTGGATTCAGGATTATTTCGGGTTAATGGGGAATTTGGCATCCCCAGCGCCAGGGTCAGTAGGATTAGGATCACAGCTGGGATTAGCCAGCTGCATCGGTTAGGTTTTCCACTTGTCATTGCACGACGAGAATTGGTGGAGAAACGAGGCAGATCTTAAGTAATTTTAGGAAAATAATTTGAAGGATTAAACAGGATTATTCACAAACATTTTTAGCTCTTATTAAGATAAATTATTAATTGTATTGAGTTCACAACAGGAGACTCACAAAGGCCTAACTTATGGGTTACAATTAATTTTAAATTTCAAACTAGATCATTTTTACAAGTGAAACTGTGGGTGAAATCTGCTTTAAGTTGCATTCAAATAAATGTAATTCCGGAGTTGCTCATTGAAAATGATTTGTGGATGACAGAGCGACTAATCCGATCGATATACTAAAGACTGCATTATATCTTACTATTTTTCTCTATATAAGATATAAGATCTGGGAACAGCTTGTTAGGTTTGGGTTTCGCCAGGTCAACTGATTGAATCGAGTGAGACTCGTAGGCATTTATAGAACCGGCTTGGGAGATTCCAAAGGCAGAGAGATAAGACTCGGATCAGTAGAGTCAGAGAGCAATTAACGCGGCAAGTGATGGGAAGTAATCTGAGTGACCTCCAGAGAGCTGCGAGAAAAGAGCCCCTAAAAAGCATGATATTTCCCAGGCAGAGTCAGTCTCAAATGCGTCGCAGCTCTGGCGAGTGTCTCCGAATATATTGCGCACCGATTCGATTGAGATTATATACTTTCTGATATTCCGATTTCTCACAATGGGTGAGTGTTGTCTATTGTCTGGCCCTGCGAGTGAACGAGCCCGCTCATTCCCCCGCCTCAGCTATCGTCGCCGTCAATGTGGAGCTGCTGTTGGTGGCCACTCTCTGGCTGATCTCGCTTCCGCCGCCGGCCCACTCGATCCACACCTGCCGGAGCCACCAGAGCTGCGTGGACAAGAAGATCTGCGAGGTGAGCGATGACGCCGGCCGGGGGAAGCTGGGCGTGCGGGTCCTTGACCTCAGCTGTGGCCCCGGCCAAGTGTGCTGCGATGAAGAGCAGCTGCAGAGCTACTATGCCGAGATTGAGTATCGCAATCAGCGGCGGGGAAATCCCTGGCTCTCCCATCTGGAGACCACAACGGTTACGACTACGACGACCACGACTACGACCACGACGATAACGGCTCAGGACGAAGGCTACAGAAGTTGCGGCCTGCAAAAGGAGTGTGTGCCGCGTCATCTCTGCAGAACGGGAGTGGTCAACGAGGACGGAAGGTACATCATCAAGGCGCGGATAAATGAGGACAGCAACTTTGGCTGCCGCTCCGTGGAGCAGTGCTGTCCGCTGGATGACCAGGTGAGGGGAAACCCTCTAAGGGAAGTCAAATGAAAGTAACAAGAACGTCATTTCAGATCGAGGAAGAGAAGAATCCCCAGCTGCGCAGCGTCCAGGACTTCCAGTTCAGGGGCTGCGGCTACAGCAATCCGCGGGGCCTGTACTACGCCTTGGATGGCTACAACGACAACGAGTCCGTCTTCGGCGAGTTCCCCTGGATGATGGCCCTGATGGACATGGAGGGCAACTACATCTGCGGCGGCACTCTGATCCACCCGCTGCTGGTGCTGACCAGTGCCCACAACGTGGCCAACTTCTCGGAGGACTCCCTGCTGGCCCGCGCTGGCGACTGGGACCTGAACACCCAGACTGAGCGGCTGCCCTACCAGATGCGCCGGATTAGCCGCATGCTCCGTCACGAGAGCTTCAACAATCTGACCTTCTACAACGACATCGCCCTGCTGGTCCTGGAGCGACCCTTCCAGCTGGCCCCGCACATCCAGCCGCTGTGTCTGCCGCCGGTGGAGTCGCCGCTGCTGGCGGAGCAACTGGAGCGGGCGCACTGCCTGGCCACGGGATGGGGCCACAGCAACAGCACGTCCCGCACCACGGAGCACCTGCTGAAGCGCATAGTGCTGCCCGTGGTGGACCACGAGTCCTGTCAGCGCCTGCTGCGGCGCACAGTCCTGGGACGTCGCTACCGGCTCCACGGCAGCTTCATCTGTGCCGGCGGCGTGAAGGGCAAGGACACGTGCAAGGGCGACGGCGGCTCGCCACTGTTCTGCACGATGCCGGGGCAGGCGGATCGCTATCAGCTGGCCGGGATAGTGTCCTGGGGCATTGAGTGCGCCGAGAAGGATGTGCCGGCGGCGTATGCGAATGTGGCCTACCTAAGGAGCTGGATCGATGAGAAAATGGCGGAGTGTGGCTTCCAGTCCAGTGAGAATGTTTAATTGTCATTAAAAGTTCATAACAAAACGATCAGGAATATATTATATTTATTTTAAAGAGTTTCTTGTAATATTTTTAACTGAAGTTCAACACTTTTAGAAATCAAAATAAACTATTTAATAACTTAAAAATATATAAAAAGCTTTGTGTATGTCTAAAAGTATACTACAGAATATACATATATAAAGATTAATAATTAAACAAAAATTCTTAAGCTTTTTCCGTTCACCAAACCAATTCCCCAGTCAAGTTGGAAGTTGGTTAAGAGCCACCCGGCTGTCTTCCCTCGCCCGTAAGAACGTTTAAGCCCAATTGAGTGGCGGCATTGGGAATGGAAAATGGAAATTTATGGCGGAGCAGGTGAAAGTGCCGCCCCCAGGCCACCCATCAGCCATCTAAGCGTTCAATGCAAGATTTATGTGTGCAGCTCAGGCCGCCGATTCCGATGGCAAATGGAGGTCTCTGCCGAGGGGCTTACGTTGAGGGCTTGGCTCAGACTGGGCTCAGGCTTGGCCTGAAATAAATTCACTTACTAGCTTTTGCTCTCCGCTGGCCAATTTGCATTGTTAATTGGCCCGGGGCTAAGTTCAAAAAACCACAACGAACAATCAACTAATTCCACTGACTCACAGTCAATTACGATGGACTACATATAGCTTACAGCTCGCTGTCTTTGGTTTGTTTATTTTGACAGAAGCCAGAAAGCCGCAGAGATTCATTTGCAATGCAAAAACCCAATTAGAGAGTCACTTTTTCTCCAGTGCCACACTTTCCGGCTAATAAGCAAGTTGACTAGGGAAGAGGAAAAGGGTAATTAGGACCTGGGGAACTCTGAATTAGAGGAAACTACTCTTAAACTGTTAGTCCCTTTAAAGCCTGGGTGGAACCTACGCTAAATTTACACTAGGCCGAGCATAAAAAATTGAGATATCGGCAGCTAACTGACTCACTGACTGGTTGACTGATTGCTCATATGCACCGTTGCCGCCGAAACTGCACAGCCCGTCGCTGCTGCCGCTGCTGCTGTGCAAGTTATCTGCTGGATTTCAATAACCCCGCCTGGCAGTAGCTACAGTTTCATGGAATTTCGTCCGCGCCTTTATGGGGCTACAAATCAAAATTTGTTTGGGCCCCGCACACACACATAAATCACACTCTGCCTCGGCATGAATCTCGCTCTTGGATCCACAGAAATATTTATGTAGGAAAAGAGAAACAAACAAAATTATCACAGGGACACAGTATTATTTTCTAAGCATTTTGGGCACAGAACTCTGCGTGTGTGTGCCATAATTAAGAATTCAATTTAAACTTTGGCAACTTTTCCGAGCGACACAGAGGGCGAGGCATCAGGTGGCTCTCCCTGTGGCCGTGCAAAGTCAAAAAGCCGCAACATCATTACGCTCCTGCATTTGCATGCAGCTGGCTTTCCCGAAAACTTATCCTCGCACAGGAGGCAAAAACAGGAGCAGGGCAAAAAACACGTCCGGCCCACCCGGCGGATGAGCAATGAAATGCATCTGTGCTGAGGTGGGTCCCATATGCTGCTGTTTCTGAAAATGTCCCGGCTTCATTAAAGGTTAAATGCCCCGTAATTATCGCGGGCTTTTCATTTACAATTTGTCAACACAAACAAAGAAATTCGCACAACATCCTTAACAAAGTCTCAATTTGGCTTCTGGCTTGGACTTGGATTCACGAGACACGCCGGCTAAGAACCGACCGAACGTCCTTGGTGAAACGCAGAGCATCGAGGAAGGGCAGCAGCTTCAGCAGCTCGATGTCGTCGGGATCGTAGATGAAGGACTTTATGGGCAGCGCATTGTTGGGGAAGTAGATGTAGGCGTTCGGCGAGTTGTCGATGATGAACACACCCCTCATGTCCTCGCTGACCATCGTCAGGTCCTTGGTGAACAGAGCCGTGGTAGAGTGGCAGTGCTGGCGGTAGAGGCGGCGTGTCAGCAAGTCCCGGCCCCCGTCCAGAAGATCCACCACCTTGGAGGCATAGACCTCCAGGCTGGCCGTATAGATGACCAGGTCGTACCACTTGGACACCAAGTTCAAGAACTTGTCCACATGGGGCCGCTTGAAGACCCGGAAGGGAATGTTGGAGGTCTCGTCGAGGCTGACGTTGAGCCTGAAGTCGGGCACCGCCCTGTCAGGTATCTGACTGCAGCCCACTTCGTCCTGCGTCTCCGGATCCGTGTAGCAGGAGTGGACCAGGGTCTCATCCAAGTCCAGCACCAGGGTCTTCCGGCCCACCGCCTCTAGTCGCTGAAGGGAGGCCGGCGACATGGGCACCTCCCTGTAGGCCTCAGACGCTCGCCCGGGGAAGAAGCTCTTGAATATCTTGCCCGCCAGGTGGCCAAAAAAATGCCGCAAGCGGTGGCACAGGCTGGCGAAGAGGGCGAGAATGTGTTGGTGGTTATTGGTCGGTCCGGAGCTGTTTCGGGCGCTCTGGGGGTTGCCGACCAGATTGAAGGCCATCTGATCACGGGAAGCTAGCTTTGGTATATACGCCGGATATGCGGGCAGCGGGCTGACCATCCTCCCGAAAAAGAGAATTAATAAATCGGCAGATCAGCTGGTATCCCTCTTACATATTACACATTGGAACAAAACTATATATACAATGATTTCTTGGACCGAATAGGTAGTGTCAAGTCCAGACAACGTTTTCAGAAACAACTGAGAGATTCACCTAAACACATCATGACCTTAGAGTCACTGGGTGACTAGATACTAAATGTGGTAGAAGTTATGAAATTCATGGATCCTTCAACACCGTTGACCCTCAGATTACATTGGGGTCTAGTTTCGTGTTTGTCTTATATGTAGACTTACTATCTTCTGCTACAGTTGCTTTCGTACAGTTGATCCAACATTTATATGCTTTTTGATCCGTTCCCTAAACTAAACCAGGACTAGAGTCGATTTTAGTATGTTTCTCCTGTAATTTTGCTTTCTTAGAAGTGAAACTTAGCTAATGCATTGCAGGCAAAGCGTAGCAGAAGGAGCGATAAAAGTAAAGACCACACTGGGAATATTGCTACTGTATGGATATTTCACACAAAAATCAATTTATTAATCCATATGAGATGAATTCATATTCGGTTTGATACATCTGTTTTTTCTTGATCTATATTTTAACCTGAAAATCAATATTCTTGAACTTTTTGGGGCATTTACGTCTCCAGAGAGCGCTTTGTTTGTCACGATAGTTCGTCATCAGAATACTAGGCTTTGATTTTTGAAACACCATATGATTTATGTGATTTGTTTTACAAATTCAGGTCCACTCACCTCACAAAAATGTCCGTCATCGAGTACAAGCATAACGCATTCGATGACGAGTTCGAACACTTCTGGCAGAAGGTCAGCTGCTACGCGGCCAACGCGGTCCCCTTCGAGGAGAGGTGCGAGTTCGTGGAGAAGGCGCAGAGCTGCATCACCAGCACCAACGTGGTGCCCTACATGAGGATCCTGGCCTGTGACTTCAAGGTGGTCAATGTGTTCCAGGAGGGCCTCTTCCTCACCCTGATCGTGATGTTCTGCATTGAGATAGTGCTCCTGCTGAGCTATGTGTGCTACAGATTGTGAGTCACTCCGCGAAATAAGTCATTACCATATTGGCAATCTTCGCACCTGCAGCTACACGCCCGCCCTGAAGTCCGTGGCGAACTACCTCCATATGAACGAGCACCTGGCAGGTGTGACCTTGTTGGCCTTTGGGACCACCTCCGGCGACCTGTTCAGCAACCTGGCGAACGTCAAGAAGAACATTCCCGTTGTGGGCAACATCATGTCCTCGGCCCTCTTTGTGGTTTTGGTGTCTGGGGGCCTCATCAGTTACCTGACGCCGTACAAGATGAACGGTTATGAGTCCGGTCGCGACATATTGTTCCTCATTTTGGGAGCGTCAATGCTAGATTTGTACATATCGAACGATGGTATAATAGACACTTTTGAGAGTTTGAGTAAGCATACCGTACAAACAGGGTTTTTGCTTACAGCGGGGAGTACTTAAGCACCTCTTTAAAGTATTGTCTTTCCCTACCTTTAGTCATGGTCATGGTGTACGTATCCTACATCGCAATAAACATCGTGGATGCCGTTCTACTGCGGAAGACACTGAATTGTAAGTGGAGCGTGGAACGTTTAGGCTCTCAATAAGATACTCATCTTTCGCAGCAATCGACCGCCAGATGGTGGCTCTGATGGACGGACCCGACATTCCAGACATGGACGCAAAGATGAGGGCCCTAGAAGACGTGAGAAAGATGTTATCTGAGGACACGAGGGTGGATATCTATGAGAGGCGAAGCCTGACAGTCGCGGCCACCAATATTCATTTTACCACCATGAAAATGACGGGTAGACCCCGCAGGGGGGTCAACAGGCGGAAAACTAAGTATGCAAACTTCGACATTAGGGAGAGTCCGAATAAGGGACTCTTCAGGCAGTTATTGTTGGGACTGAGGCCCATGAAGTGCCGGCAGTGGCGCAGAGCGGAGATGCTCGAGCGGACCAACATGCTGATCCAGGCTCCTGCCGTCCTGCTGTGCCACATTTTCATTCCGGTGGTGGACTGCGAACTGAAAAGGCATGGCTGGAACAAGCTCTTGAACTGCGTTCAGATCATAATAAACCCGGTGCTAACCATTTCCGTGCTAGTGGGTAAATATAAGCCGGAGGTTAGGCACTGGCCGAAACTGTAGGAGCCCTGTAATCCCCTGCAGGACTATTTCGTTCGCGCGAACGGGTCACTCTCTGGTACATTCAACTGGGCTCCACTTACCAATATGGGCTTTACTCCATGGTGATTACAGTACCTCTGGCCATCTTCGTTTTCGTGAAAAGTCGCACCGACGTACCACCGCCATTCCACTGGGTGAGTGAGACCAGGGGCCGTGTAAACACAAGTGGGAGCCAGCGTTGTGGATCATAACCCTGCATCCGACTCACAGCTCTTTACAGTGTTCACTCTGACGGGATCGATGACCATGATCCTACTGTGTGCAACGGAAATGGACACGGCCATTGAGGTGATAGGACACACAATTCACGTAGACACCGATTTCATGGGTGCCACGGTGCAGGCCTGTACGGCCAATCTGGGAGCCCTGTTCGCGAACACCGGGATGGCCAGGGATGGTTATCCCAAAATGGCCTATGCCTCCGCCATTGGGGGACCCTTGTTATGTGAGTACTGCACAACATAACTATAAATAAATGCATCCAACATTTCCACAATCCCCAGCTATCCTCTTCAACGCCAGCGCCTTGCTGAAAATAAGGGAGTTCGTCAGCACTGACATCGACGCGCGTAGCCAATGGGGAACGTACGGTCAGATGGCCTACTCTTTCCTCCTTGTGTCACTTATGTGCGCCCTGTTGTGGTCCACCACCCTGGGATTCTTCGCCCGACGCTGCGTGGGTCTGTTCTCGATCGTTGTCTACCTGCTTTACTTGGCATTTGCCGTGTTGGTTAACTTGGAAGTGATTCATTCCTATTCCCTTGACCCGCACATTCACGCTGGGTTCGGTGATGTTTAGAGTTGAATTGGCCGAAACTGAAGGAGCCCTGTAATCCCCTGCAGGGCTATTTCGTTCACAAGCAACAATATTTTAGGAGTAACAGCAATAAAATTAAATGATAATAAAATATGATAGTATAATATAGTTCCAAGGGAATTTTTGTGAACTTCGGGAAGGTTCTTAAGAAGATTTTTAGGGATGTTTTTAAGGAGGTTTTTAGGGAAGTTTTTAATCCTGCTTTTGCGGTTGTATTTTCCAGATTTTTTCCAGGAATGATCCTTAAATTCACCTGCAATATGCCAACATAACGTATACGCCCCGTTGCCATGATGGAACTGCTCTTGGCACCTCTGCACTGATGAGGCGGTCAAGTCAAATGCGAGACAGCGCTAATTGCGAGCATACCGCAGACACGAAGCCAAGACTGTTGGCAGCCGATTCATTAGCCCACAACAAGGACACGTAGCCGGGCCCAAAACGGATATGCAGGCCCGGGCGGAAGGTGACCTACAACTACTACAATGGGCAGCAAACAGGAGCAGTTCCCCTGAGCAGCCCGGCATTAATTAGGGCTTGCATAATTCACCAGTACAGCTGTAAATGTAAATGTTGGCTCTCGCACTGTCCGACTTCCGCTTGGGCCAACGCGGCGTATACGCAACCCATCCACCGGCTAATTGAGTTATAATGCTAAGCGACAATTTACGGCCAGGAGCATTAGCTTCCAGACGCTCTCCAGACATAAATCAGCCACTGCAGTTGTTTAATGTGTAAGTACATGGTCCTGGTCCAGTGCCTGAAATATTTTCCATTTAGCCAACTGACAACGCAAACTTTTACTGCGGAAATAGCTAGCTGCCAGACTGCAAACTGCAACTGCAACTGCAACTGCAACTTGCGACTGAGCTGCAACGTGAAATATGTTTGGCATTTTCGTGGTATATTTTTATGTTTATTAAGAAAAATGATGAGGTTTCTCCTTTTCTCCTTCCCTTGCCCCTTCAGCCGCAGCGCTTATAAAACTTGTTATAAATAGTTTGAGAAAACTTTTGATGTCTGGGTAATAAAGAAAAAATGTATATGTACCCAGGAAGACATCTAGAATGGAGACCGCCATGATTTTCCAAATTAAAAGTCATAGATTAGAGGCGACACGATTTATGGGTGAGAATGGAAAAAGTACCAGGCGATAAGGCCAAGAAGTGTAAATAAATTCATTCAGTAAACAGGGGCTTGTCCCATGACTATAATCTTAAGGAACAAAAACAAAAAGTGCCCGATAGCAGAGGGCTTTTTCCACAATGAAATGCCAATCGGCTGACTTGAATATGTCCTTGATATATCCCAGCAGCTAAAAATCAATTTCGCATCATTCTCTGCCAATGCTGATTGCCATTCTGCACTTGAGCTTTAAATATTTGATGACTTTCACACCGAATAAGGCAGACCAGGACCCTGAATTCCTTTCCTGGTTTTTGCCTTCAATTCGGCTGTGTAAAAACGTGAAGGAAAATGCAAAACAATTTGGTAACAAGCAAAATGCATCAAATCGCATGACTCTCCTGCTGCTAAAGGGAACTCTCGAGTGGCGAAAGGAGAGAAACCAAAGCTGCTGCAAAAACATGTCACATTAAGTGCACAGATGGAGGCGGATGGCGGATGGAAGATGGACACATGGACGGAAGTCTAAGGGAGCTGGCTGAGTGCTTTTATTGCTGCCGGAATGCTGCGTGGCATTTGCCTTTGAAGTCGGAGCTGCCACTTGGCTTCCGCTTCGCCCTCCCTTTTTTTCCCCCAGCTCACAGTCCTTGTTTATGCAATTGTACTTAAATCTAATGGTTATGTTTGAGCTGCAGTTGGCATAATAGCCGGAATCAAGTGAAATTTACATTTGACAGAGAAGGAACTAGCACAGAGTTACAGGAGTTATTTAATTCAATTCAATTTGGAAGCATTTCGCGACTAGAAATAGCTGCCACTGGTGATTATTAATATCGTATCCTTTGGCGGCCCCTTCAGGACACCAATCTCCAGCGACTTTAGCCCTAATTAAGGAGATGCTTTCCCCGCCGTTGCACATCGGTCGAGGTTTCCCTTCATTATGCAATAAGCCCTTTTTTTATGCTCGAGTGTCGGGTCAGGACAGTTTGCCAGGAGTGTCTACTCCGCTGCATTTCAATGGACGACTGTCAGTGCCTTTGCTCGTTCGCCGACGCCTTTGGAGGGCATTTCCCTTGGCAATGTTTTAATTATGATACTTCATTAACTTAATTAGTCTGTGTGCGGCGGTCTCTACCTCCGATTATGGTTGAAAATGCAGACCAAACTTTGGGAATTCAACTTGAAAATGTAATAAATTCTCTAGGGTAATAAGTTCCCAATTAAATACATTTAAGGTCTGAGTAAAGTTTAAACATTATAGGGTTGTAAAATTAAACTGGTGGCAGTATCTGGTCATCGGACAGATCGTGAATGACCTCCCACTCCACACAAGCGACGAAGAGCATGAAGAGCAGGAAAATGCACCACAGGAAAACACCGGCTGACCGACGGGCGTGAAAATCGAAGAGCATGGACCACAGCAGCGTGGTCGTAATAGTTATAACCAGGAAATAGTAACAGATTTCACCGTGCTCGCCGAACACCCAAGAGGCGGCGTCCACCTGGCGCACTCTCTGGTTGAATAAGAAGGCCACGCTCATGCTGACCACAGTGGCTGAAACAAGAGTTACCCCCTGGAGACGGTTGAAGCACTATTGAAACCACATTCCTACCAAAAACAGGACCTCCTATGATGGCGGCAAAGGCCATCCGACCGTAGCCCTGCAGCGTCAGCTGCGAGTTGGCTATCATATCCGGCGTGGCATTCGATATCGCTCCAAATGTGACGGCCATAAAGTTCTCCGACAGACGAAAGACAATGCCCACGATCTCGGAGAGCACCTCCAGCTCGGTGGCCGCTATCCAGATGGTGGTGAGCGAACTGAAAAAGGTGAGCAAGGCGAAAAGCTAAAAAGAGCACCATGAGACCTCCATCAAGGACCTTAAAGCTCCGAGTCCTTACTATGTGATAGACGGGCGGGACATCAGTCCGGGAATGCAGGAAAATGGCAACTGCCAGCGGAAGCGTCAGACAAAACGACCACATGGATATGCTGAAGTTGAGGGTTATGTACCAAGTGTGGTATTTGCTGGACACCGCGGCTGGGGGTAAACCGGTTAGGACATAAGATGCTCTGCTGTAGGACTCGTACAGACCTACAATGCACCAGGGTGATGACCACAAACGGATTCCACACGAGCTGCAAGCAGTTAAGCAGCTTGCTCCAGCCGTGCTTGTCCTTCTCAAAGTCCACCACGGGAATAAGGACCAGGAGTACGAACACCAGCGGACTCCGGATGATCAGGAAGAAGCGATGACAGCAACCACCCAGCTGCCAAGCCTCTCCGTCGATGGGATTGAGGGACTCCAAGAACTCCCGAAAGAGCAGAAGGTTCTTGGGATTCTTCGAATGGTACAGAAACGTTCGATTCTTCTCGACGTCAACGGGCTCGGGAGGATCCTTCTGCTTTGGGGTAACGAAGTAACCAATTTTGGTTGCGTCGGTAAAGTGACGGCCCGACTCCCTAGAGCGACGGTACTTGGTGGTGTCATGAATGGGAAGTTCATCGTCCACCTCCAAGGAAGTCAGCTTCTCCATCTTGTCCAAGTACTCCCTTTGTGGTACAGGACGTAAGCTTCGCAATACCTCGAGTTCCATACGAAGCTCTGGGGGAGTTAGGACATTGATGAATTGTCTTCTTGACTGCCAGTCAACTTACTCTTCATGGAGTATCGCATTAGGATGAGATCAATGACATTTATGGTCACATAGATAACATACACGAAGATCAGACCTGGGGAACAGGACATTACGGATGTTACAGTACCCAAAAAAGCATGTGAGTTAAGCTCACCGATGCTCTCCCGCAGGCTCACTGTGCCTCGCCCACCCTTTTCCATCACATATCGCAGAACCTCCACGCCGAGCAGGAGGAACAGCAGGTCCCGGACTGTACAGTGTCCGTTCATCTTGAAGGGCCTCAGGAAGCACACAGTGCCTCCACTGAGGAGTATTATGGCCAGGGCGTTGCCCACCGCTATGGTGAAGATCGGGGCATTGGCTCGCACGGGCATCAGATTGGCAATTATGTCGGGACACGAGTTGCCAAAGGCCAGGAAGGTGACACCCGCCAGATACTCGTTCATGTGCAGCTTCAGGCACACTATCTTCAGCACGGGCGAAAAGCTGAGAGGTCGCAGGTCAATAAAAATCTGTCGAAGATATCCAGGAACTTACAAGGTACTGATATTGTAGGACATCATCCACAGGAACACCACGCAGATGAGCATGAAAAGGCACATAAACAGGATCTCCGTCGTCTTATCCTCTATGTCAATGGCGCAGTACATCATGCGGAAGTAATTAAAGAAATTAATGATACGCTTGCAGTCGTGGGCTCTTTTGGCCATCATGCAGCGCATGGAGTAGGGCAGCCGCATCACAGCCACACAGCTCATCTGTGGGGAGGAAGGACTAAGGATTAAAAGTAACTTTCAAATTAAGTATCAGCCACTCACGTTCGTCAAGAAGTACTCAAATTCATAGTCCAGTTGCGTGTAATTCGATTGTGATTCTCTAAAGCGCAGCCACATGAAAGAGATCTATGTATTTCAAGGAAACTCGTCTTATATTGACGGATATTGAAAGGTCACTTTAATGAACGGAATATAGTGAATGATAGCTTGAATTTTCTAATCCATTGTGGATCAGACATTGACCTCTTATTCGCGTCTTTACCAGCCAATGCGTCGGCCAGAACTTCCATTGATAATTGCCACCTTAATCAGTGGTGGAATAAATCAACATCAGCAGATTGCGAGGGAGTCCGCTCGGAGGGCCTTCCCCTAATAAGAATCTAAGCAGGTGCTGCCGAAGAGGCTGTAAATCAGCCCAAAGGCCCGATAAGCCGCAATGTTACCTAGGATCTCGGCCCACTATATAAGCACCGAGCAGAGCCTCATCGCCATCAAGCGTTCATCATGGTTTCCAAAGTGGCTCTCCTCCTCGCCGTCCTGGTCTGCAGCCAGTACATGGCTCAGGGCGTCTATGTCGTCTCCAAGGCCGAGTGGGGCGGTCGCGGCGCCAAGTGGACCGTCGGCCTGGGCAACTACCTGAGCTACGCCATCATCCACCACACCGCCGGCTCCTACTGCGAGACCCGCGCCCAGTGCAACGCCGTCCTGCAGAGCGTCCAGAGCTACCACATGGACTCCCTGGGCTGGCCCGACATCGGCTACAACTTCTTGATCGGCGGAGATGGCAACGTGTACGAGGGCCGTGGCTGGAACAACATGGGCGCCCACGCCGCCGAGTGGAACCCCTACAGCATCGGCATCAGCTTCCTGGGCAACTACAACTGGGACACCCTGGAGCCGAACATGATCTCCGCCGCCCAGCAGCTGCTCCAGGACGCCGTCAACCGTGGCCAGCTCAGCTCCGGCTACATCCTGTACGGCCATCGCCAGGTCAGCGCCACCGAGTGCCCCGGCACCCACATCTGGAACGAGATCCGCGGCTGGTCCCACTGGTCCGGCTAGATCCCTGATCCTTTCGCAATAAAAACACACGAACAGAATTAAAAAATAGAAGGGTGCAAGGCTTTATTGGGAGTTCGGGGTACTGGCTTAGCCGCTTATTGGGATAACCTCATCATCGGTGAAGTCGTGGATGATGTTCATCTCCATGAGAGTAACGTATAAGAGGAACAGAATGTACAAACACCACAAGAAAATACCGCCGGATCGGCGGGCGTTGAAGTCCAGGATGAAGCACCACAATATCGTGGAGCAGATGGTCAATACCAGGAATACGTAGAGGGTCTGGCCATAGCCTCCGAACAGGTGAGCATAATAGATTTCATTTACAGCAAACTGCGTGCCAAGGTTGCATACCAGATCTGATTGAAATATATATCAATTGAGATGAGAGGCAGGAGAATTCGAGGCCTTACTGAACACTATGCCACCAATGATGCCGCCGAAGGCCATCTTCCCGTAGCCCTTCTCAGAGAGACGGACGTAGGCGATCATATCCGGCATTGCATTTGAGAACGCGTTGAAGGTGACGGTCATGAATTCGGACGATAGGTTGAACACGATGCCAATGATTGAGACGATCACCTCCATTTCCCAGGCACAAACCCAGACGAGAGTGATCACGCTGATAATGGTGGAGAAGGCAAATAGCTGGAAGGCGGAAGCGGAAGTGGAAATGGAAATGGAATTAAAACAGGAATCGAGGTGGAGGGCCTCGCTGGGTCCAGTTCATCTTACGAAATGGTAGGACGGCGGTATGTCCGTGCGTGAGTGGTGAAAGACGATCGCCGACAGTGGCACTGTCACCAAGAAGGACCACATGGCCTCCTCGTAATAAAAAGTAATTATCCAACTGGTAAGATGTGTTGAATGGTACATTGCTGAAACGAAGAACGATTATAGGTACCATTACATCCAATATGTACATGCATGATTACGCACTATTCAAGAACGTAATGACAAAAAATGGATTTATAATGATCTGCAGGCAGTTGAGTAACTTGCTCCAGCCGTGCTTGATCTGCTCAAAGTTCACCCTTGGGATCATCAGTCGAAGGGTGAACTTGACTGGCGCCGCGCAGATGATTTTAAATCGCCCGAACCGGCCACTCAGCGACCACTGCTCCAGATCGATGGGATTGAGTTCCGTGAGGAACTCGCTGAGCAGGAAGCGATTCTTCGGATTGTTCTTGCTGTGCAGGGCCGATCTGTTGTTCTCCACGTCCACCTTCCTCGGCTCAACCAAGGGCTTCGGTGTGACATAGACGCCGGCGCGAAAAATGCCATAGCGAGTTTTCATGCGCAGCAACTGGACGTCGTCGTCCACCTCGAGATCGGTTAGTGTAAGAACCTTGTCAAACAGTTTCTTGTTCAGGTGCGGCGAGCTAGGCTGGTATTTCAGGACGTTGATTTCGCGTCGGAGTTCAGCGGGGAATAAACAGCATTAAACATTGTCTACTTGCTATATTTCACTCACTTACTTCTTATATTGTAACGCATAAGGACCAAATCAATTATATTTACAGCCAGGTATACGGGGTATATAGAAAATATGACTAGAACAAGTTTAGGATGATATCTTCATAGTTACCAATTACTTTCAGTCTACTCACTGAGGGCCTTCACCCAGTACGGCGGTATAGTGGAGTCCATGAAGAGACGGATCAGCACCAAGAGGAGTAATACGAAGAGGAAATCACGAAAAACACTGGACCCGTTCATTTTGAACGGCATTATGAAGCAGATCGCTCCGCCGCTCAGGCAAATGGCCGTCAGGGCAGCGCACATGCATATGTTCAGGGTGGGAGACCCACTCCGCACCGGCGATAAATTGAGCAGGAAATCGGAGGTGGAGTTGGCCACGCCCACCAGAATCACACCGGCCAAGTACTCGTTCATCTTGAACCTTATGGCTGCAATTTTCAGTGCTGGCAAATAGCTGTGGAAGTTTGCAGATCACAAATGCTATGGTTCACGACCGCCAACTCACTATTCGTTGATGCCCACGTAGACGAAGCAGAACATTAGCACATAGATTAAACTATAAAGGGCCAGCACCGCTAGCTCGGTCGATGGGTGGCGAACCTTGAACACGCAATACATCAGCTCAAAGTAGTTGATGAGACTTGTGTAGCTATCGCAGTGCTTGATCTTTTGGGACATTAGGCAGCGACCTGGATAACGCAATTTCATCATGGACAAGCAGCTCATCTGGTGAGAAAAATATATAATAATAATCCATACGCAAAGACAACACTCACGTTAGCCATAAATTGGGTAAACTCCTCCTTGAGTTCTGTAAGGGGGAAAGTTTCAAGATTTCAAAATCAGATTCAGCGTAAATGCAGTAGAGACGACTTACCAACCATATTTGTATATTTGTATCTTGTTTACTGGACTCCAGGAAAGTATTTATATTCTGACTATAGTCAGTATCGTATAGGATGTATATATTTATAGCTAATATTCGTTTACGGTGTTGCCAAGACCCCTACAGGAAACGTCACAGCGAGAGGAAAGCCTACTTCGATGTAAAGCAAGGATTATTCAAAACTTTGGTTTGGGTCTTAAAAAGGTCTCTTAAAGAGATCGATTTGTTTTTAAACCTGTTTTATGCCAGGATTTGTGCTTATACCCTTGCAGTGTATTATAATCTTAGTCAGAAGTTTGGAACGCAGTGAAGGAGACATTTTCGACCCTATGAATATATTTTCAACAGCCGAGTTGACCTGGCCATGTCCGGCTGTCCATCTGTCCGTATGTCCGTTTTTACACAAACTAGTCCTTCAGGTGTGAAGCTATCGGAATAAAACTTTGTAGATAGTCTTCTATATGCTCTCACTGCTATATAAGTCGGAACAGGGCCGGATCGGACGACTATATCATGTAGCTACCATAGGAACGATCGGTAAATTTTCAGAAAAAAAGAAAAATTAGCCCACTTTTCAACATAATTTCATATAATTTGAGAAATGACCATTTTATATTATTCTAGAATTTCGGTTTTAATTTGATCAAAATCGGACTATTATATCATATAGCTGCACATAGGAATGTTCGGGAAATATTACGTATGCGTAATTTTAAACCCAATCTTTATATGTTAATGTTGTATATAATTCTTGTTAGTTTTACTTTCCATTTGATAACATTTTATTAATTCATAATGATCCATTTGTAAGCTGCAAGGGTAAACAAACTTCGGCGTGCCGAATCTATATTCCTTCTAGTTTTTATTTTTAATATTGACCAAATTTAAGGCCAATTTTTAAACTACTGTTATCTCTACCTTACATAATTTCCGAAATCCCGGTTTTCGTACAAACTTACAGATGGACCTGGCTTAATCAACTCGCCTGCTGGTTGTGGCCAGAAAAATAAAAGCATTTTATAGGATGCACATTATTGTTTGTTAAACCTTTTTGCCTGCCTTAATTACGAATAATGAACAACAAAAGTTGTAACTAAGCCCTAATCACCGATTCAAACCGATAAGGACCTTCTGGAATGGCCGAGCGAATAAATCAATATCACCAGATTGTGACGAAGCTCTCTCTGAGGTGCTTCCCCCGAGGCGAATCAGAGTAAGTGCCGCCAAGTAGCGCTGTAAATCAGTGGTAGACGCCAAGATAAGCTGCCACTTTGGATCGCCGTCTCCTATAAAAGCGCCCCGCGCACCTCAATCTCCATCAAGCGATCGTCAACTATTACAGCTGATAATCATGGTTTCCAAAGTGGCTCTCCTGCTCGCCGTCCTGGTCTGCAGCCAGTACATGGCCCAGGGCGTCTACGTCGTCTCCAAGGCCGAGTGGGGCGGTCGCGGCGCCAAGTGGACCGTCGGCCTGGGCAACTACCTGAGCTACGCCATCATCCACCACACCGCCGGCTCCTACTGCGAGACCCGCGCCCAGTGCAACGCCGTCCTGCAGAGCGTCCAGAGCTACCACATGGACTCCCTGGGCTGGCCCGACATCGGCTACAACTTCCTGATCGGCGGAGATGGCAACGTGTACGAGGGCCGTGGCTGGAACAACATGGGCGCCCACGCCGCCGAGTGGAACCCCTACAGCATCGGCATCAGCTTCCTGGGCAACTACAACTGGGACACCCTGGAGCCGAACATGATCTCCGCCGCCCAGCAGCTGCTCCAGGACGCCGTCAACCGTGGCCAGCTCAGCTCCGGCTACATTCTGTACGGCCACCGCCAGGTCAGCGCCACCGAGTGCCCCGGCACCCACATCTGGAACGAGATCCGCGGCTGGTCCCACTGGTCCGGTTAGACGTCATTGTTACTAAGTCATTAAAATTGTGTTGAAGGAATCAGCTCGAACTTTGTTACTCCCTGAGTGATCTGGCGGAGATTGAAGGGGTGCGGCTTCCTGTCGCTGACTGGGTAATTGGGATACGGCTGCGTAAACGAAAGCCAAAGTCCTGGCCCCATTATCCATCTTCGTTTTGCCACCGAACCCTCACGTTCGAGCTGTCAAAGTATTCATTCGTTCAATTTTCTCGAAAACTTTTCGAATCCAAAGGAGCAGGAGCAGGATGTGTGCCTGCAAACTTGCAGAATATCATTATGTCGTCCGGACATTCGTGCCAAGCCTGACACATTTTAGTTATTTCTATTGAGGGACGAGACGATCCAAAAAAAAAAAGATGTGCAGCAAGAACAATTTAAAACTTGCACCGAAAAGGACCAAAAGCCGAAGGAAACTTTACAATTGGTGGCCGCTTACCAGGGAGAACTATTTGCTACTTGAACCGCAGTCTCATTAACGACATCCTCGTTAACAAAGCCAGCTCTGAATGGGTCGCAGTTGTTTTTGTTTCCGCGCTTAATAACTTGCTCAAGCTCTCAGTTTTGAGACTCATCTGCTCCCCCTTAGCCCGGCCAGAAGGAGAAGCCACTCGGAAGGCACTCGGATGGCTTGGCAAACTGGCTTGACAAAGTGGTTTGACCCACCCACTTCTGGCCCGCTTCCTGGCCAACTTTTGGATTATTGCAAGATGAGAAATTTTCATTTTTTGACCACCAACCAAGTGAAGGCTTGATGAACTCAGTTTGGTTCAAACGGAAATTTACAAGGGCGACCTGCAAATAAGGAGGACATACGCACTGAGACTGGGAAAAATACTCTAGTTAAACCCTTTTATAATAAGTTGATGTTTGTGTGAACGATGAATGAAATATCAGAGTCCTTAGGAATTATAGTTAGTTCTCCCCGAAACCATTAGTATAATTTTTGTTGGTCAAAAGTTTTGCATTTTCTTACAGCATACTTTTTAGAGAATGATTTTTCAGGGATTTTATGAGATAAGAAAACAGGTATAAATCGGTCTAAAAAAAAAAATTATTTTAATAAGAATATGTCTCATCAAAAGGGGATATTTTCATGTTCTGTTTGTAGGCAGCTTACAAGTTACAAGATCTATTTGTAACTCTGTTCCGTTCAGCGATTTCATTCAGACTTCCTCGATCTACCACAGACTACGTCATCGCACAGAAAAGAAGGTCCAAACATGGGTCACTTATCTTGTGGATCCTATTTGAAAATATATAGCAGTGATCACTAATCTAATCAACATTTTAACTCAACATTCTACGCCTCTGATTGCCAATATTTTGATAGTATTTTGGTGTGTGCCTCAATGATTGGTATCAGCCACTTATTACACTTAATATTTTGAAAATGCTCATAAATTATTTAGCGAAAAGCCATCACTATCAATGGTGATAACAAAAAAATTTAAAAATGGCTGCATAAGATTTATATGCGAAACAACACACGAGTCGTATGATGATGCTCCATGGCATGTGAGCGAGCCACAGTGTGGCAACGTTAACCATTTTAATATTATTTAAGAATTAAGTATTATTTATTAATTGAAAATGTGTTAAAAATTAAAGCGGAAAATTGGAAATTCAATTAAGATTTCACTATATAGTAGTCACGGCAAAAGCCAGGAAGAGAAATGAGTTCAGCCGCGGAATAGAACCTTGGGGATTGCCAAGTGCCAGGTAAGGAAATATTTCTATAATTGCCCAAAAAGTATTAGTAAGAAGCTTGAAAGCCCAGGAGGCTTTATAGCAAAGGATATTTTAAAGTTTGGGATTTATGGCAAGTTTATCCGTTTTATTTAAACTCGAAAGCTCCTTATTTATACTAGACGATAGTCTCCAAAAAGTCCTGCTTAATACTTTGTTATTGTGGCATAGTTATTTTTGTTGTAAAAGCTCAAATCAGTTCCTAAATAAATTCCCTGAATACGAAATAAGAACATAAAATATTGATGTAAATATAATACAAAAATGATTATCTAATATTTAATATATACAAATCAAATTAAATAAAACTTAAACTAAACATAGTAACTTGCTTTACGAAAATGAAAGCTGGTAATAAATTTCCCTCATAATATTGCAAGGTATTCAAGGAGAAGTATGGCAATTTTTAAGACTGAAGTACAAGGAATTAATCTTGTTTTATCTGCCATAAAAAACCCGAAATCGAGATCTTAAAAATGGCTTCTGGGTCATAATAAGAGCAAAGCTACTTGAAAAACTGGAAATTCTGCCCCCGACAGATATATTCACAATGTTTTGATAGGTCTTCTTTGGCACAATAATAATACAATATAGACACAGGTGGGCCGTCCTGAGGGGCGGGCATTTTAGACAAATTAATTAATGCCACTTGGCCTGATTAGAAGTGTGATTTGGCCCCGTCGTCATCGCCGTATCGGGATCTGGCCACCAGATAGTCCCTGCCGTATCAGATGGAAGCACACGCCCGGATCGTCCGCGAACTCTACATCGGCTGTCAGGCGGCGATAAGCCGAGTTTGCGACTATATAAGGGTCCGGTCCCGCTACAGGCCGCACAATCGATCCGCAACCATGGCAAACAAAGCTCTCGTCCTTCTGGCCGTTCTCTTCTGCGCCCAGGCCGTCCTCGGCGTCACCATCATCTCCAAGTCGGAGTGGGGCGGCCGTTCCGCGACCAGCAAGACCACCCTGGCCAGCAAGCTGAGCTATGCCGTGATCCACCACACCGCCGGCAACTACTGCTCCACCAAGGCCGCCTGCATCACCCAGCTGAAGAACATCCAGGCCTACCACATGGACTCCCTGGGCTGGGCCGATATCGGCTACAACTTCCTCATCGGCGGCGATGGCAACGTGTACGAGGGTCGCGGCTGGAATGTAATGGGTGCCCACGCCACCAACTGGAACTCCAAGTCCATTGGCATCTCCTTCCTGGGTAACTACAACACCGACAAGATCACCTCCGCCCAGATCACCGCTGCCAAGGGTCTGCTCTCCGACGCCGTGTCCCGCGGCCAGATCGTGTCCGGCTACATCCTGTACGGCCATCGCCAGGTGGGCTCCACCGAGTGCCCCGGCACCAACATCTGGAACGAGATCCGCACCTGGTCCAACTGGAAGGCCTAAGTTCGCCAGAAGAATGCTTTAAAAAAACGAAAAAAAAAAAAATGTTTTAAATAAAATCAATTTCATATAAAAACGTAAAAATACAAATATCACACACGCAAGCTCGGCGGGTGCTTTTCTTACGGGGAGTTCCCTGGGATTAAATGCTTCAGTGCACTTGGGGTCACTTTGGATTTGTGTTCACTGATTACTCATTTATTAAAATGCGTAAACATTTTGCTTACAGAATTGAAAAAAGTAAAAAATAATAATTTAATAAGTAATCCCCAGTTCTGGGGGTGTCGATGAAGCACGCTGGAATACTGTTTGTGATACCATCGACAGTTCTGTGTCCTCTCAGTAAAAAGAAACTATCAGTAAAAAGAAAGCTATTGCAAAATATTCGTTAGTGGACTTATAATGAATACAAAAAGATATAAATTTCATTAAATTCCTTACTGTAGTCAAAGTTGTTCCTTCCCAAATTGAAATATTTCCCTCACCCTAAAAAGTAATTAATTACCCTTAAATAACAAATTAAATATCAACAAATAGTTGTAATATAAACTAATATTTATTCGAATATCTCTGCATATTAGTATACAGTTATACATTTAGATATTGTACATACATAAAACTGTTCGCTTGCTGTGGTATCGATACACAATAGTAAAATACAAGTGATATATATATATCGTATTAAATGGATTATGTATGCATGCCTGTGCTGTGGATTCAGTACTCGGTAATCAATATGCATTGAGTCTTACGAGATATAGCTTAGAACATAGAACATCCGCTCGGAAAGCGACACTCTCTCTCTGGTAACAACTACTTGGATCTAGACTAACTCCGATGTGCTCAGGCTAACTCGGGCTAAATGAGAAACGGTTCTAACAGACTGTTGCAGCTTAGATGCGGCCGAAAAGGAATTGAAGCTTTCCTTGCCAGCATCGCAGTGTTTTCGTGTTTTTGGTTTTGTAGGTTTTCTTAATGAGCAGCAACTAGAGCATCTTAATTGTACGTTAAACAACAATAATGAGCGACGGCTAAAAGCGAAAACTTGTTTCGGTTTCGTTTCTCTAAAAACACAAACACCGATCAATTGCATCGAAGCGAATATATAGATCGTGTACATGTGTGCCGGGAATGAAAGCAGGTCGTCTGGGCAAGAAGGGATGTGATAGAGGGAAGAGGGGAGTGCGTGTGTGTTTGTGTGTGTCACAACCCACTCGCCATGAGAAACAAACTGATCCAAATCACAAACTTAGGCCTGGCTCTCATCGCGCCCACCGAATACCTGTCCCGGAATGTGCGGTTCACGGTGCAGCGGCGACTGGGATGGCACCTGCACCTGGGCGTCGGCCACATCGTTGTAGGGCGGTGGCGGTGGAATGCCACCGATCACCTCTACGCCAGCGTCGATCACCTCCAAGTCGTCATCATCATCGTCCTCCCCATCGATGTTGGCATTCACGGCGGCATCGCTTCGCCGCATCGGCGGCGTATTGGCGTTCACATGCACGGTATTGTTGTTGTTCGGTACATCATTGTTGTTGTCCAGATTTTCATCCGTGTTGGAGGCGACATTGGCCGTGGTGGCTGCTCCTAGGGCCACAAACAGCGGAGCCACAGATGGATTGACCTCGCCCCCCTCGGCTGTTCCCTCATCCTCGGGATAGTTCGACATAGCCACCTGATAAGATGGCGGCGGAGCCTGCTTTAAATATTGGGCAATCGCTTCATCGTAATTGGGCAACAGGGTGGAGTACGAACGCTCCTCGGCACCAATAGCTCCGCCCACGCTGTGTACACCGGTTGGTGGCTCCAGGAAGGGGAAAAGGGTCCGAACGTGCTGCTGGCGCAGGGTCAAGTACTTGTAGCAGCGCCAAACGATGCCAATGCAATAGGCCTTGAGGAAAACAATGCAGATAAAGACGACCAGGACCACGACGACCAGTTCCTCGGGCGGCAGTTCCAGCAGCTTCTCGCGCCACGGCAAGCGATGCGACTCGGCAATGATGCTGTGGATGGCCTGAAGGTAGCATAGGTATCCCGCGGCTGTCAGGCTATACAACGAAATTAAATTATAAACATACTTATCTCTATTCACTGGGTCGCAAAAACCCCTAAGGGATTATAAGACTAAACCTCTAGAGATTTCTGCAGCTACCCCTAAACTATAATCCTTACGTGGTAATGGCGAAATCAAACAACTGCAAGCAGAAGAAGGGCAGCAGATGCGACGGCTTCCCCTTGATAGTGCCGTAGATCATCATCAGTGTAATGGCTATCATGCAGGTGCAGACCAAGCCGCCCATGTCAAAGTTCTCTGCAAAAGGGGAAGAGGAAACGTGAATTTAAATGCGTTGCACAATAGACTCTCTCCACTGCTTACGGTAACGCTTACGATAGTTGAAGGAATGATCGCGGTAGGCATACGGCGGATCGACCTTGCTCAGCGGCGTGGGCAGGGCCGGGGCACTCAGATCAACGGTGTAGTCATGAGTGCCACCACTTTCCAGCTCGTCCATCATCTCGGGATTGCGCCAGATAACGGCAAGAACGCTCAAAGCCAAAATATTTAGAAACTGCAAGAAAAAATAGGAAAATCAGGGCTAAAATTAAATGCACTAATACTTCTAGCCCCTGCCGTGCTGGCTAATGAACTCTGTGATTACACTTAAACCCTGAAACCGGGACAAAGCATCTACGTAAAGTCGCCACACTACCCCAGACAATATCCTGCCAGATCGTCTTGTAAGTGCAAGTTCAAAGCTCCCTCAAATTACCACATTCAACCGCGGTTCGGCATCAGCCTGCCATCGGTATGAACCATATATTTCAGTTATAAAAAGTAGCATTAGGCTTCTACCTTCTACCAAAATAGGGGTATTTGAGTTACGGATGAATTCTGGGTGGACTCGGACGGGGATCTTCTGATGCGCAGTGGCAGCAGTTTTTTGCGGCTCGAGGACTGTTTCACGCTCAGGAATTGGCTCTGGCCTATAGATCCAATGGAACGCATAGGTGACTTCAAGTGATCGTTGACATCCAATCTCCAACGAACCTGCACTTGCGGATGGTCAACGAACATCGATCGGTGGGTCGTCAATGGAGGTGATGTGGAGCACGGTAGTCCTCAAGGGTGTGAGGAACCCTTATTAGAGAAGCTTTTGCGGTGTAACCATTGTAAATTCTAAATATATATATTTTGTTCCTTGCTTGGATGCGCCCGAATATACAGAACTCTTATTGAACAATTGAAATTTTAAAGAATTGAATATAATTATCCTATAGTTAAATTCTGTTCTAAGGAAATACGCAGCGTTCCTACCTTCAGTCCCGAAAAATGTGGAACAATATGCAACGTCAAAAAAAGGATCACGAGTTGGGAATTCAGAGATATCACAAAATCTAAAAGTTTCCCAAGTGCGTTTAACAGGTGTATGGTGTGTGGGGTGTGTTGTGTGGATTGCGGAGTGTGTGGGTTCAAGGAGTGTGCGGGTCCAAGCTCATCATGATAAGCTGGCAAAAATAGATAAGGCTCGTTGACCAGCTTTGATTTGCAGCCTGTGTGCTGATAGATGACAGCTGAATTAACAATTCTCGGATTTATGGCACGGCCGCCACATCAAGAATGTTGCTCCAGAAGAAAGATAGAGAGAGTAAACCCTCTCTGAAAAGTAAATATTTTCGCATCATCCGTCGGGGGGTACGTGTAGTTCTTAAAAATAACCAAAACAGCTCATAGAAACGGGTCTGTATCTCGTTACTGTTTGCACAAATGGCCATAGCTGGATATACGATACAGTATCGCAGTATCTCGAGGCATCTGTTGCTCAAGTTGAAGGCTTTCCTGGCTTTGCCGACCTTTGATGCAGCACTTTTCCTTTGTTTTTGCTTGGTTTATTAGACGCTTAGGAAACCTAATGCCGCAGCTTATCTGCAATCGCAATGAGTCACAGTGGGCTTCGATTTCTTGGACGATTTGCTGGACAACAACAAACCGCCCAACTATCTATAATATACAGAAAGTAAACAAAGAGAACCTCGAGATTGCCAGTAGGCGCTGCTGATAGCTCCTCCAGTGCTTCTCCAACTGCAATCTCGGCCGCATGTGACGAGAGGTTTGCAGCAAAACGTGACCTGAGCCGTAATAAACCAACGATATCAAAGCAGGAGGAAAGGCATTAGGAGAAAATGTGCGGATCAGCGGATGCACACGAACGGTGTACACAGAAAGAAGGTAGGGTAAGGTCTTGAAGAGCAATTGTTCTATAGAATTTCTCGATTCATATTTTTTTATTGCTCTGAATAATTTCTTTGTAAATATGTATGATTATATATTATAATTATAATATATTATATTATATTTATATATTAAACTAGTAGATTAGACAAGTAATACCACTCTTTATTATTAATTAAAATAATCTGTTTACATCATTTTATTTTCTGCCTAAATTATTCTCTTAGTGTTGAGTCATGGCATCACGGAATTGTGAAAGGTTAGTTTCTTATGATTTTGTAATTAATAAAACTTCCGCTAAGCGAATTTTGATCTAATTTTCTCTACGATTTTGGATGTCAGCTGACGCATCAGCCGCCAGTTCAAAGAGAAATGCAAAAAATAAAACCCCATTGACGTCACAGGCGGGGAAAGCTGCGAATTTTTTACCAGAGTTACTGGCTTCGTACAGTTTGACAGCGACTCGGCGGCTTGCCAATTGATTTTTCCCCTCCGTGACACTGAACAGGGTCAAATTTTCGCACAGCCCACTGACAAATTGCATGCGTGGGTGGCGGCTTTGGCGCAAGACAGTAAAGGTGTGTATACGCCCGTAGTTGCACTGTTTCAGCCCCAAAAGGTCAACTTACCAGGTGCCACAGGCCGATCATCAGGGTGGCCGTGTGGACGTGGAGTCCGAAGCAGCAGGTAAACTCCTTGAGGTGACGGTTTCCTCCTCCGCTGCTGCCTCCTCCGGCGACGCCATTGTTGTTGCTGGCGGCGGCGGTGCTGTGGAGCTGGTTGCGTTGCGGACCCATTTTCAGATGGATCCTAAACATTGCACGCCCCACAAACTGCAAAAGATACGGGCGAATGGAAAATCACGCATTAATTGTGTTTTGTTACTGCACAAACACCAGCACAAAACACACACACTCAGCAGTGCCTTGTTATTGTGTGCCACTTTTCACGGCTGTTAAGCGAAAATGTACCACTTGGCCGTTTTATGCAATTGTTTTGGCAATTGTTTTCGTTTCACTTATTTGGCCCACCTTCGCTCTATTTAGTAATGCAACGCGCACGGGTTTTCAAGTCCAATTCGTTTCTGGCTTTGGTGTATTCAATTTTATTTGCTGCGCAACGAGAAAATTTGAGCACACTTTTCCACGCTAGTGCCAAAATCCCACGCGAGAAGGTCATACTAGTATGGACGTTTTGCAAGACTGGCCGCGTTCATGCGCGCGATTACTTGAACAAGTTTTAATCATTATTTTAATATTCTTGTAAAATTAATATATTTATAGCAGTTGACAACAGATCCAGACATACATTTTTTATTATTATTTGTAATAGTGAAGCCATTTTAGTAATATTTTTGGCAATGTGTTGATTTTAATTGCCTATTGAAAACATCGTTTTTGGCTACTAGAATTTTTGCATATCGCTTAACTTAAAAGTTGCATAGAAATTTTTAAAATTTATTTTAAAGCATAACAACACCCACAATAAATATTAATAAAAAAAATTTATTCGAAATCGAATTTTACTATTATTACGTGGTTTAAAATGTTTATATTAGTTATATTAAAATTTCTAAAACTAAATGCCATTTTGTAAAAACAGAAGAATATTAAACATCACAATGAAAATTAAAAAGACCTCGAAATTCGATTTGGGGTCAACTATTCAGGCTTGGGGATGCGGATTCCTCCTCAGAGGTCATTAGCTTTTCTGGGTCTTTCTCTGGCTCTGCGTTGAACTCGTTTACGTGCTTCACCTTCTCTTCATTTTCTTCCTCCTCCTTGCCACTAGGGGCCCAAGCCTTGGCGCCCTTGCGCATCGGTATGGTGTCCAGAATGGCCCTTGTCCAATCCTGGCCAGCTGCCACCTTCTTTAGCAGTTCAAAGACATGATAGGTACTCCGCACGGAGCGCGCTGATGACACAGGTTCTTCCAATGATTGTGGTCGACCAGGCCGCCAATTACATAGATTGTGCCCGGCTGTAGCTTATCCAGCACCTGATACGACTCGCAGGTGAGGTAGACTAGCGGCTGATGCTTAAACACATCCAAGTGAGTGCGATTAAAGTGATACTCCACATCCCTGTTCTCCCAACCGTCGTTCTTGCGAAAGGATTCGTAAATATGGCCATTGCTCTGTATACCCGTAAAGTGTAGCTTGCCCGGACGAGCGCTACGCCTGTTGATGGTGTAGATGCGCAGGCATTGTTTCACGCACTTGGCTATGTCGCTCCTGCATCAAGTCGTCACAGTCCAAATCAATGGCCACGGAGAGCGCGGGATCGGAGACAGAGGCCTGGCGCTTCTTCAGCTCCTTGCGTAAGGGTCCTGTGCGGATGGTCAAACCCAGTTCTTGGGCCTCGCGGCGCTTTTGCTTCTTGCGCTCGTGTTCCCGGTTCCTGCGCAACTTTATGAAAGCCGAGTATTCGGCCAGCTTTCGTTGCTTTTTTAGTTGATTCTTGCTATGCGGTTGACCAAGAGTATTGCCTGGGCTGAGCCCAGCGGGGGGCATGTTCACTGGGACGTCTTTTGTCGATTCCTTATAAGCAAACTTGTTTGTTATTATTCGGAAAGTCAGCTGCTGTGTGCGGCAAGTGTAATCGATAAATAATCGATAACCAATCTTGAATCGATCTCGAAACTTTCTGTTCAGTGTTGTTAGGTGATGAGCGCCGTATAAACTATAGATTCTGAGAAAAAAAGTTCAAATTTAAAACCAAAATATGGCTGCCAAACAAGCTATAACCAAGTGCGAGAAGCCTTCTTCTATAATAATCAAGAAGTTTTAAACTAAATTAAAATGATTATAAATTCGTAGATATTGTACTTTTTCTTGATTGTAAAAATATTTTTTATCCAATCTATACCTAAGATGGACAAAATATTTTATTAAACAAGAAAAAAGGATCAAAAAAGTATTTGACAGTTCCAGCTGTATATTTATCTTTACATTTACGGATAGCTCCTCTTACATTTTTTATGATAATTAAACTGAAAACTGTAAAATAATAGAAGTAAGCTATGCGCCGAATTGTATAAATCTTGTAAAAGCTGGTAAAGTAATAATGCATTTTTTGTTAATTTAACTATCTGTCAAGTTTCATCAGGAAAGTATCTTTTTTTAAGCCTTCAAGATCTAGCTTGCAATATGCTAAACTGGCAGCACTGGTGCTAAATCCCAACTGAATGGAGCTAGGGCCACACTTTCCACAATGTGTTTGTTTTCGGTCGAGGAGAGTGTTTCTCTCAAAATTGCTTGCTCGCAACGGTTGTGGAGCGGGAGTGCGTCGGAAGCAACTGCATACAAACAGAGATATATTTTACCCTGCGAACTGGTATGAAATGATTTAAATCTCACGCCCGACCACACACACGCGGAGGATTTTTGTTGGTGTTTTATTTATTTTGCCCATACACCATTGGTGAACGTGGAGTGCAACTGCAGTTATATAAAGTCGCGGAACTATAACTGCATATTTACAGTAAGTTCGTTTATCAGTTCCCTTTTGCGTATGTGTACCTCTCGCCTCCTTCAGTTTTGCGTCGTTGTTTCGTCCGCGCCGTGGTTCTCTCGTGTTCTTTTCTCGCTCTTTTTTCGCTTTCCTCCCCTTTGAACTCTCCACCACCCGTCTGTCTGCATTTCCCAACTACGTCACACACCGAATTCACTTTTGTTTGCTATTTATAGCCGCAGATTAACTGCACTCCGCAGCGACGAAAATGGGGGGAATCGAAATAGAGAAAAGTTGGTGGTCCGGTCCTCATATCTCCAAGCGCTGTTGCTGCTGTTATCAGCGCCAAACAACAGCCCGTCGTAAATAGTGCGAATCAACATGCTTTTCGCAGCCCCAAACAGCTGATTTCCCAGCCAAAAGTATAAGAAAGGTCTATCGGAGGGTTCACCGAACTGGGGGACCGCCGAGAGCTAATAAATACATATGTACAGATGTATGTATGTACATAGTATGTGGATATCTCAGCTCTCCGACGCTGACAGTTTTCTAGCTGCGCTGGCTCAGTTGTCTAAGGTGTCTGGAATTCCCGAAGAAAACGTAAACGAAACGCGCTAGTGAGTGAGTTCGATTCCCACTCCGTCCGCCCATGCTTGTTGGCTTCTTTCGACGATAATCCACGTTATTTAGCCGTTAACTCCTTGGGCAACATTAATTTTGTTTAACTTTATTATTCTTTTGTAAATCTTTTGTTTATCTAAGGGTTTTGAGAGTGAGCTTTTTAAAGACTGGGAATTTCTGAGAAATAAGTTATACCTTCGATGCAATAGATAATTACGGTTCAGTGCAATAACCTACTCCAAAAAACACAAGCAAGTTCTTTAAATGGAATTCAAACTAGTTTCAACATATTTGTTAAGTTTGTTCAAGGCCAAAAGAAGCATGAACTCATGCCATCGACAGCTTTTGACTTCTTAACCTTCGAGAAATGTGGTTTTCTTTAAATATTTGAAATAACGGAGGTTGCAATTATCACATATTATGTACATATTTGAATCTAATAGATTTGTTTTACAAATTTATAGAGTAAATGAAACACAATCACCTTTTGCAAATAGTAAACTGGTTTTGGTTAATTATTTCCTAATGGCATCGAAACTAGTTTACTATTTTTAATATTTAAAAAGAGTAAGTTTTATAATTGCAGCCTGGCATATCTTTATTTTTTTCGGAAAGTGTTCAATGAAATAGTAATAGGTTTTAATGCACGCTTTCAATGCGCAGTTCTTTGTTCAAATTGCAGATTTCCGACTTGGGGAAACTCGAGATATATTTAGAAGTGCGACACCCTCTTCAGTATTTCTCTCTCTATATTGCTCTTGTGCGCTCTCCTGGCTTTAAACGGTGACGTAATTTGAAGCGCTGCAATCGCCGTCTTGTTTTGGTCTTATAAGAAATACATGCTGCGGCACTAACCGGTTTTCAGATAGTTTACTTTTGTTTTCGGAACTGCGCCGCACCAAAACAAACTCAAGCCTAACATCTGGTATGGAAAGCCCCACCCCCCAGGCCTTTCCCCACCGTGGATCGCTCCTCCCCATCATTACTTTAAGATGGGTCTGAATGTATTTGAGATAATCATCGGCTGACTATTGGGCCGGGCTGTCTGTATGTCTGGTCGTCCATATCAATGCGATCCATACGACGCGAGGTGACGAAAGCCCAGCAACTTTGCTAACGCGCGTTCGTTCGTTGCGTTTGTTTATTTATGGGCAGCAGTGGCTTCCGTAGCGGCCTTGACATGGTTACAACACACGTCCGACCGTCCGTCCAGCTCCAGCAATTGGTCGCCGCCGACAAGGCATAAACATGCTCATGGAATCGCCGCTCGTTTGATCTCGTTCTAATTATAGAGTCCCTCCCCCCAGCCACATTACCCGAAAATGTTCGTCGCTATTATGGAGTTCAGGTCATTAGAGAACGTTTCTAGTGATATTTGAAAAATGCAGCACATGTACAATCATCATTTTAGTATTCTGAAAAGGTAGGTTTTTCTTCTTATTAGGAACAGTTCATCTTGCTTTGGCTAGGTGTGATAGTTGGCACATTAGCACAATCTAACCACATACAACTTTTTCCCAAGATTTCCCTCCTGAATGCTTACTGCTGTTCAAATAGGCTTGAATTCTAATGAACCTCTAGAAAATGTTTGTATATATATTTTATTGTTTATTCCACTCTGATATAAATATTAAATTCAGCTTTTAAATAACTACGAACAGTATAAGCGTTAATAAATACTATTTAGGAGGGGAATTGGACTATTATTCAATCAAAGTCTAGTGATAAAACTTATCTAGTTAGTTATGGTCTAATCCCTATCTTTATGCTTTGATTTAGTGAAATTTATTAATATAGTTTTATCTTCAGCTGATGCCTTGACATTCAATGATAGGCATACATGTGTATTTAACTATCTTATCAATTTTGTGTAGTGAAAGCACTATTCATATATGTATGTATGTACATATATGAGGTCTCATAATAATGTATAATTAACAACCCGCCACTTGGGGTTCTTGAAAATAATTTTGGGTTGGGTTTCATGAGTTCTATGAACAGAATTTGGTGTTGTTAAGATATGAAAACAGACAAATGTTGTTAAAATCTATTACTGGTAATACCTTTTTACCTTTATGTAATAAATTGATATATAAAAAGTTGTGAAATCGATGTTTCCAGCAGTGTTTAAAAAACTTCAGTCAAGTTAGCAAAAGTCGACTTTTTTTTTGCTTTGTAATACCTTAACTTCCGAGTGATTTTTTGAAATGAGCAATTGCTTCAGCAAAAAAATAATTAAACTTACTTCAGTTTTTAACTTTGCTAAGATACGTCATAAAATCACGCAGCGGGAATCCAAGGCCGCACTTTCAATACTTTGCTTCTTGTTTCTCAGCGTTTAAAATATTTGAGAACCTTATCTAACCTGAAGATTAAGTAATAACTTTACAACACAGTTATTTAAAGCAGTTAAGACATATAATTGCTTAGGTAAACCACAAAATGTTTATCAGTTGTCATATAGACACGCTTTACAAGTTTTCCGACACTATTCGTCGCCCCTCTCGAGTGGGATTTGATTACAAGTATCGTAAAGCTTGGGTTTGGGCGGTGCTGCCATGACATCATCATCATTGATGAATGGATGCGCTTTCCATCGGGTTTTAGGGTCTAAAGTGTCACCCACACGGCTGCTCGCCCACCCAGTAAAGGTTTCCCCACCATTACAGCGTTACAGCCTTACCGCGTTACAGTTTGGCGGAACGAAAGTGGGTCAACTGGTTCCATTTGGGGGGGGCGCTATCAACACGCAACCTGACAGATCGATAAAGAGGCCTTTGGTCTATTGCCAACCCAAATCTCGTACATTGAATCATAGCAAGCATAGAAATGTATGTTTGTATACAGTTAAAACATTGATTCTTGGTTTTTTTTAGAGTCTTAATTCCTGCCCCGAGCCATGGGTCAGATCGTGGGCTCTATGCAGATGAACGTGGCCGAGGTGTTTGGCAACCGACGGAAGCGGAAGCGCAGCACCGACTCCTCGCTGGGAAAGGATGAACAGGCCCAGTTGGATGCGACACTGCCCAAGAAGTGAGTGCTTAGCTAGGCTTGCAAAGCGAACGTATTACTAATATCTTCGTTCTCCTCAGGAAAAAGCTTTTAACCACCACCCAGTACATATACAAGGCTCTGTTTAAGGAGCAAAAGAACTCGGATGTTTCCGTGATGGCCCTGGACAAGGTGTGGCACCTGCACAAGGTCTACCTAAGCCAGAGTCCCTACTTCTACACCATGTTCAATGGGACGTGGCGGGAGGCCCAGCAGAAATTCGTACAGATCACGATCCTCGACGATCGGATCACCGTGGCCAGCCTGGATGCTGTGTTCGGATCGATGTATTCTGACGAGATCGAGATCGAGCCGACGGATGTGATCCCAGTTCTGGCCACGGCCACTCTGTTCCACTTGGATGGAATCATCGACAAGTGCGCCGAGGTGATGGTGGACACTATCAGTCCGGAGACCGCCATCCAGTACTACGAGGCTGCCTGCCAGTACGGTGTGGTCGGCGTGAAGAAGTCCACGTTCCAGTGGTTTCAAATAAACCTACTGAGCATTTACAGCAAGCAGCCGAACCTGCTGAGGCACATCTCCATCGAACTGATGAGTGCACTGACCGCCAGTCATGACCTGTACGTGATGCAAACCGAGTTCTCACTCTACACTCTGCTGCGCACGTGGATGTTCCTGCGCCTGCATCCCGACTACGACCCCGAGGATCCTGTGCAGCGCGCGGAGGCGCTGAAGACGCAAGAGCGACTGACTAACGCTGGTGTGGAAACGCACACGCCCAGTGTGGATGTCGTCCAGTGGACGTATTTCACTAACCGCATGGAGGAGCGTTCGTTTCTCGCCACTCCCGAGGGACAGCCCTACGTGAAAGTCTTCCAGAAGCTGCGCACCCAGTACCTGACCAACCACTACATGGATCTGAAGATTATCTACAACGACAACATTATACCCAAGGAGTGGCTCTATAGGCACATCCACAACCATTGGGATGCTCTGCTGCGCATAGACCATGGTCAGGAAGACTGGTAAGAAACTTAAGTCTTTACCTTAGCAAGTCTAATCATTCCTTTTTGCATCCACAGCAGTCCCCACCAGCTGGACGACGAGCAGTTCTTTGAGAACTGCATGCGCTGCGGCCGCCTGCTGCTTGAGCCTGGTTACCAGAAGTGGCGCTGGACGGGCTTCAATTTCGGCATGGATCTCATCCTCATTATGGACTCGCGCAGACTGAACATTCGTCGCCACCACAGGCACGAGCACGAGCGGGTGCTCAGCCTGCAGACGAAGCGCAAGTTCATGATCCGTACGACGGTGACGTCGATCAATGCCCAACGGCAGCCGGTGTTCACCCAGACCTCGGAGATATGCTCGCTCAGCCTGGAAAAGAACGAGGAGGTGCCACTGATGGTACTTGACCCGAAACTTGTCCATCCGCTGCTTATCTCCATCAACATGTTGGTCGTGATGCCGCCGAACCAGAGCTTCAAGGAGATTGTGCCACACAGCGAGGAGGCGATGACGACATCTCTATCCATACCCATTTCGGAAATCGGAGCGGACTGCGAACGACCGATGACCCCGTCCAGTGCCGACGATTCGGCGGTCTTTATAGGCGACTCTGAAGCTTCCACGCCATCGTCACCGGCTCCGCGGCCCAGGATAACTTGGAACGCAACCAGCAGCGAGACGGACGCCATAGGCGAACTGGCGTGCTGAGCGCGCTCAAACACTACCAGTGCCCACCACTACCACCATTTTCTGTTCATTAGCCCGCTGCCTGTTCGGGCCTCGTACTTGTAATTGTAAATTCGTCGCTAACCGATCTGATTTACACAATATCTGCGATCGTTTTGGCATACGCATCAGATCTATATCTATAGTATATTTTTGTAAATCGTTTACATCACGAAATTATCTTGTATCTGCTAACACTGTCATCATCTACTTGTTTAGAGTAGACGCGCTCTTTCTCGTGCCCTCGCACAATCGCAGATGTTGCATATATATATACATTTACATATATATAGTTTGTAAAATGGCCGTTTTTAAGATTGTTTGTTATGTTTAAGTAACACAAGAAACGCGGCAAAGAAACTAAGATACATTTAAGCGTGTTCGAATTACGTACGTACGGTTAACGCATCTAACTACTGTCCCAACATATTTTTTACTCGCTTCATGTACGCACAGTGTAACCATTACCTTTTCGAGAAATCGATCATTTATTAAAGTTTAAACTATTGATCCAAGCAACTTCCGTCTCCTGCTTCCTTAGTCTTTCGCTCACTCCGAACGCAATGCAGCTGCCAGGACTTCAGACTCCTCATCAGCTTCCACAGGGCCTGCGCTTGACACTCTCCCCCGGCAATGTACTCATGTAGGTTTCCCAGCAGCCAGTTGACCTTCTTGCTGCGCGCCCGATACGTGTAACTGGAGCGGCTAGCAGCAGCAACGAAGGGCTCCCGCTCAGCTGGGCTCATTCGAACCCACCGGCGACTGGCCATTAGGGCTATTTTACACGATGGCAGATGGCAAAGCCTGTCACTGTTGCATTTCCGGAAGAATGCTAGGTAGTGGAAGAAGGGATTGCGCCCTGGTCTTTTCTTAGTCTGGGAATAACTTTTCTTTGATTTAATCGACGCTCTGGACTTGTGGCCGCAAGGGATCGATTTTCTCGAACTCTTTTCTCTGCAAGATTCCATGTTTCACCAGAATTTCGAAAACTGTATTTTATAATTACTGTTAGTAATAATATATTTGTATAACAATTAATTCAAAGTACATATGCAGGCTGGTTTTTAACAATTGAATTGTTTGCATCTAACAACGGAAAATTTAATTGGAATTAACTAGGGTTCCCATACGCACACCAAACAAATTCGCTTCCAAGGCTATAGATATACATGGATTGAGTAAAGAATATTCGCCGGATGGTGTTTCCGGATAGTAGTTTAATAGTAGAAGAGTTCGGGGAAGTTCGTCTCGTAGATGGGCTTCTCGTTGCTGGCCTGCAGCTGGGCTGCCTTGGTGTCGCTCTGCGTGATCTGACGCTCCACGGCCAGCGAGTTGAAGAGCTCGTTCAGGCGGTTCTGGATGAGATCGTGCTGAAAATGAAGCCAAATTTAATATTTTATTTATTTAGTTAATAAAAACAAAATAGAAATAACAACTCAGGTTGGTTATCGCTCTTGATCCTAGTGTTAAAACAGTTTTCGCTTTTACGTTCCCCTTTCTGAAAGATCTTACCAGGGTCTCTCTCTCTCTCTCTATATCTCTTTACGCCTTGCATGAAAAGTACCAGTAATATCGAACAAGAGAGGTTATTGTTAGCTGAGCTCTGAGAGGGCATCGCATTATTTCTCTTTAAATACGTTAAGGCCGAATTAAGAGCGGAAAAAAATCAACCAACTACGAGAAAGTCCACTCATTGGTTTCTCTTTATAGAAGCGAATGTTTATACGGATTGATCCGATTGTACGAGTTTTGTATTATTACATTGAATATGGTTTCCTTTTAATTCTCCAATTTTCTTAATTAATAATTAAGAATTGGGCTGATGCACTCTCAACACAAGGAAGAATGTTAGCTGACTATTAATAATACATTAATACATTGACACCGTAAACTAAAGATACGATAATATAGGAATAAGCTCTTCTATGTGTAAAAGATTAATCAAAAGTCCGAGTCAGTCCGTCTACTCGACTTAGAATCAGTCTAAATACGAACCTTCGACGGAAAAGTCATGTTCCAACTAAGTATTGCAATAGCAATTGGCATTTTGCTTCAGGGAACCCTGTCCCTTCCCAGTGAGGATCAACACAAAGTCCTTCCCCGTATTGCTGAAGAACCGCTGAACATTGGAAACCAGTGCAATGGATATTGTTTTTCAGTTTTTAAGCCGATCCTGGACCATTTCGTCAGCTTGAAAGAGGGAGCTGATGCGAGTAACGAACTTAGAGACAAGATACGCTCTTTGGAGGACACTGTTAAGGACTTGCAGAGCCAGTTGGAAAATACTAAATCCCAACTTAAAGAGAAAGAAAACCTTATCAAGGAAAAACACGAACGTATTCATGACCTGCAAGATCAACTGCAATCTACCTCAGCAAGATTCACCGCGATAAGTGACCAGCTAAAGGCGTGCAAACAAACTGGGGAGAATCTACCCAACACATGTCCGAGTGGCAGTCCCAATGGCATTTACCAGATTAAATTACGGGGAACCCCACCATTTAAAGTTCCCTGCGTTTCGGCTGATTCTGGATGGACTGTTGTTCTCAGACGCTTTGATGGAAGCGAGAACTTTAACCGCACCTGGACTGATTACAGGGATGGTTTCGGGGATTTAAGTGGAGAGTTTTTTCTCGGTTTACAAAAGTTACACTTAATGACTCGATCACAACGCCACGAACTTTTCATACAACTGCGAGATGTTAACGGAAGCACCGCAATTGCTAATTACGACGATTTTATCATCGGCAGTGAGGAAGAAGAATACGAACTTAAGTCGCTGGGAGAATATTCGGGAACTGCTGGAGACTCACTGGAGTATAATCATAAAAAGAAGTTTTCTACTGTTGATCGGGATAATGATGATAGCGACGGAAGATGCGTTAGTAATCATGGTGGTGGTGGTTGGTGGTATGCAAATTGTGCACTAGGGTAAATATATAAGATATGAATGTCAAAAGCACTTTTAACCTTAAAATTCTTATTATAGTTTTTTCACTGGAAAATACTACAAAGATGGCCGACGACTATCGGACTATGGAATTATTTGGGCCGATTGGCGTAATATCAACATTTCCCTTACATTCGCTCAAATGATGATAAGGCCTAAAACCATCTGACTTTCTATTTAATGTCCTTTTATATTGGATTGCAAATAATAACTGAACGCGAGCTCTATTCAAAAGTTTTCTCCAGACTCTACTTACCTTCGGTTCTGTGCGTCTCATCAGATCGTCGAACTCGCCCTCACGGAATGTGCGAACGATTTGCATTTGGCGCTCGCGCAGCTCCCGCTTGGCTGCCTCCGTCGGCTCGGCGAGGGCCCGCTTCATGGCATCAAAGTTGAATTCGGGGGCCAGGAGCTTCTTGCACACACCGGGCGAGCTGCTAACGCTGTCCACGTCGCCGTTGTAGACGGTCAGATCCGCGGAGCTGTTGCGCTGCGTTAACTGGTTGCTCACCGACTCCACCCACGAGTGCCGGTGGCCGGGATGATCCGTCTGGTTGAGCGCGTACGGAGCGCCCGTGTTGAGGCGCTGGGCGTCCATGCCCGCATTCTGGAGGCACTCGCCCAGGGCCAGCTTATCGATGGAGAGGTGCGGCAGCGACAGATTCAAGCTCTTATTGGCCATCTTCTTGGGTTCCAGCAGCGGCGGCAGATAGTGGCTCGCTTCCTCGCGGCGCGCGTCTACGATCTTCTGAGCGTAGTCCAGCAAGTTGTTGATGCCGCTCACCCGTGAGATGAGCACTAGCAGGCCGATGGCAATGATGTGCAGGTTGCACTTGTGCACGGTGCCCAGGGTCTCCGTGGTGACGGCCACCTGCTGTATGCTATAAATAGAGGAAAACTCAAGGATCAGCCAGGAGCTATGATCTGTGGGCGCAGCCTCACTCACCCCAAGATGAACAGGAGGAACTCCTGCACGGTTTCGTTGCACGACATCTCGACGATGAGCAGGGCGGCGGTGTTGTAGCTGGAGGACAGGGCGTCCACCCTATCCGATAGCGCCATGCTGTCGATGAGGGCCTGCATGATGTTCGCGCCGTACTTGTGCGTGAAGATGATGTCGGAGCGCGAGGGCGGCTCCTGAGACAGAGCCGGATACGGCTTTACGCTGACGCTGCTGAGCACCTTTTCGTTCTGGTGGCGATCGAGCAAGGCCTGGAAGATCTGCATCACCACCATGCGCGTGGGGTCGTGCGGAGCTCGCGCCATCTTGAGCAGGGGTTGCAGGAACGAGGCGGGGAAGGCCTTCTCAAAGGAGACAGTGCTGTACTGGGTGCCCACCTTGAGCAGCGACTTGAGCAGGATGTTCTGCAGCATCTGGTCGCCTTTGCTCTTCTTTGACAGATCCGGCACCGTGTTCATGATGAAAAGCATGATCTCGATCTTCTGGTAGTCGGGATGGTGGTTGGCAAACTCGCCCAGCGCATTGATCAGCGCCTCCTGGTACTGCGACTCCTCGGGCGTGATCTCGCTGGTGGTGCTCACGCTCGTCCGCAGGTGCGTCAGCAGGTTGTTAATGATGTCCAAGGCCGAGGGCCCCACACTTTCGCCTGCCGCAATGGCAATGATCTTGGACAGCACGACGGCCAGCGAGGTGCGCGTCTTTGGTGAGGACTTGAAGTTGTTGTCCAGATGCTGCATTAACGTCTCCACCACGGTGTAGGAGTACTGCGGCTGTATGGAGATCATAACGATGCGGAACGTGTGAATCGCAAAGGTGTTGGGCACCCAGAGCTCATGCCGGTCCAGGTGGCTGTAAATATGCAAGATTAAAGACGTCTGACTATGCTTCCGGGTGCTCTACTTACGTCAGCAGTGGCTTGAGCACGCTGCGAATGTGTCCGAAGGAGGCGCGGCCCACAAGCTCGCGTAGCACCTCCTCGGCCAGGGCCGGCGGCGTTACATTGGTGGCATCCTCCACGGGCGTCAGATCGCCGGACTGCAGCGATAGAGAAATAGATTAGTAAGTGGACTACGGACTAGAGCTAAGACAGCGAGCTTAAGCATATGTAATTCGATTCGAGATCATCATTACCGCCAGTAAATTTTTCTTCACGAACATAACGTTTACACAAAACTGTTTTGGTTATTTGTTGTTGTTGTGTGTTGGTTGTGTTGTAGTAATTGGTTTTGGTTGGGTTTGGTTTGCATTAACAAAATACACGGAAAACGAAATGCAAAATACATTGAAATTAGTTGAATGAATTGGCCAATGGGTCTCATCGGGTTAGGTCATCTCCGAGCGGGCACAAAGTAGAGCCTTGTTGCAAAGGAAGACCTACCTGCATGTTGAACAGCAGCGAGGGCACTATCTTCTCCATGTGCTGCGCCTCCCAAATATTTTCCACCAAGTCATCGGACACGGTCTTGCGGATGACGCCCTGCAATCCCTTGATGCCCGCCAACCGCAAGCTGTCCCGCAGGCTGGCCGCATCGCTGTGGCACATCGAGGAGAACTTGGAGATGAAGAAGTCATAACGACGGTGGTAGGAAGGTGTGTCCTCGTTAATATTGGCAAACTTCACAAACTTTGGAAGAAAACAAAGGCGTTATAACAGACTTGGGAGAAGTTTAAGCTTGAAACCTTACCGAATTCGTGGCCATTATCTTGAGGTTGGGGTTCGAGTCCTCGAGCAGCTTCTGCACCATGCGCAGGAAGGACTCCACAAACAGATTGAGCGTCGTTTGGGCATGACACGCCTGCAGCAGCAGGTCCATGGCCTCCATGGCAATCTCTGCCAGCCTGCAAAGTATTTGAATTTAATATTTGCTAAAGCCTTTATATGTATATCCTCATTACTCACTTGTAGCGCTTCCTATTGATGTCCTTGGTGGCCTTCTGGTACAGGTACTCGCCAATCCGGTCCAACTTGTCCGGCGAGCTGAGCGAATAGAAGGTCAGCTTCTCCATGTTCGACTTGACCAGCCCATCCTCGGGATTTACCGGAAATATGTTGTCCACCAGTCGCTTGTAGCGCGGCCTCAGCGCCGAGCAGCAACCGCAGCAGCCTAGAAGGGCGCAGGGAAAGGCACAGCGATTAGAGGGATTCGGCAGGCAGACGTGGATGCAGCGGTAGGTGAACATGGCGCCACCCGCTCACTCCGCTGGCGCGAGCGTGTGTGTGGTGTGTGAAAACCGACTCGACTGGGTGCGACCACCATTTTCCGCTTAATCTTATCGCGATAATTGCTCTAGTGGACTATAGTTTCGCCGTTCTGTTCGCGCGTCGCCCCTTCGTCCATCCATCCGGCTTGATTTGAGTGATTGGCTCTGCCGCTCATCGCACCAACGCACAACCCTTTCTGTGCAGTCCCGACCCCTTGCCCCACCAACTCTACTCCAGTCACCGCTGCCATCGATTAGTAGGTGTCGTCATTCCTTGCCGATTGGCTAGATTGGCCAATGGCCAGGTGTTGGTGTGTTTTTCGCGGCGAGGTCACTCCGCTCAGTGGCCCGTGGCACGCCAAGCGCTCTCCTAATTGCTTACCAGGCATGTTGGCGTCGTAACTAGCTTCTTTGGGTTCTTTATCGCGGCATTAGATAATAAAACGCTGCGATAAAATTGCCCAGCTTCGTGACTTTTTTCTTTGTTGTGGATTTTGACGAAGAGTATCTTAAAGTTAGCTGGGCGAGGGGGGTTGCCAGCGTTGCCAATATAACTATTTCCCCGCCAGATCTGGCGGTTTATAAAACCACTCGCGGCTAGCGGGAATTATAGCTATTTTCCAAGGCATAAGGAAGTTACATTAGGTATTTTCTTTATTCACGTTCTTTTATGCTTTACGACTACAAAATTAAACAATTTGTTGCATTGTATTTAATTAACATAGCAGTTTTTAAAGATTTGGCCTTTATTTTATGACCTGAAGACTTGTTTAGTTTGTATCCGACAAAACCAAGTATATTTAAAAATGGTAAAGCCTACGTATTATGATACTTGCTTAAGGCTTAAATCTGCCTTTTTTTTAATATTCTTCCAGAAATGGTGCTTAATATGACGGCTGAAAACAGTAAGATATTTGAGTTTCTTGCGCAATTAGCAATGTGATTTTCTTGTCCAACCGTAGTTGAACTGCCTTTTAATTAGGTGAACATCGAATAAACCAAATTGCGCTACAAAGTGAATTAAGCATAAAAAAATTAATAAACTAATTTTAAAAACATAATAATGTGGTAATATCTTGCTAATTTGTAGCTTATTTTGGCATATTTTTTCTCAGAGTTTAGCTTATTCGAATGCTCATCACTGGAAAAAATAAAAGAGACTGAGTGTGGTATAGAGAAAAATACATAAAGTGTGGCCGTAATCGAATTACAACCAGTGCTGCCAAATTTTTAAGCATGAGCATCCAATGCTGCCTAACCTTTTACTGGCAGTTCTTAAAACGACCCATAGCTGGCGCCACTGGTCTTAAACTCAAGCTTAACTTAAAATCATCCAAACTGATTTATCCCTCGTTTTTATATTTAAGCAGAGAGTTATGTGTCCTTCTGATCTGATGCTCACTTCTCATGTTCAGTGTGAAAAAGATTGGCAGTCCAATATATTAGCCCCAAATATATTTATTTTTAATATTTAATGTTAACGGCGTTTATTATGCATAACTTTAATAGTGATTCTATTTGAAATTTTAAGACTTGAAAGTGAATTTTGAATCTTCTTGTTGCTGAATTAAAAGTCTTAGGTTTCCCTTCAAACAATTAGTTAAGTGCACATCTTGCCAAATTACTGGATTTTGGGTCATTATTCTAATTTTTATTTTATTTGGTTTTAAGATCATGTATTTATATGTATGTTTGTGCGTTGCTTCATTGACTTTTGCCTATTGACTGTTTTTAGTGATCTATTTTATTTTAGGAAACATTATATAGTATATATATTTGATGCGTATATTCAATAAGGCATTTATATTTAAACATTTGATCATTAAATTGGTATATATCTTATATATTTTACTTGCTTTTAAGATATACCTATCATGTTTCCCACTGTGCTAATCAAAGCCTGTGCTAAATAAATTTTAATTTTTAATGCTTTCTAAAAATTTTTATTAGATTTTGAAACAATAATTTCAATCAAAAAAACCCTTTGAGGGCATAAAATAGAAGGCCAACTTAGAGTCTAATCTTAATTTCCTATAAATATTCTTAGTGGTGTTTACATGTTGTTATTCATTTATAAGAATTATTTTACTTGAATCTAAACTTGAAATTACTCGTTTTATAGTTAATATTATTCTACTGTTTTTTACTATTTATGAAAAGCGAAAAAATAAAAAGCCTCAGTCATCAAGTGTGTTGTCATTTTATCGTTTCTATAGAGCCTTTTTAAAATGTGAAGGTTCCTCTTCAGACTTTAAGGTTTCTCCCTCCCTTCCAATACTTACAACTTGGATCCGTGCACTTTTGCACGAAACTGTCAAAGAACTCCGGCAATTCCGGCGGCTCGAAACAGCAGCGAATCAGGGCCATTTTGGCATGCGAAAATCGGTGACGACTGGGTTTTTGCGATTGCCTATCCTTGTCCCCTCTTCCAGGACGTTGACCATGAACTTTGGGTATTTTTAGCGCAAAACTTGGCTGCCTTGTTGTTGTCCCAGCGCCCTATTTGTTGTTACTCCGGGTCAGCTGATGGGCCGACGACGACTAACGGGAGGAAAGCTCGGACTCACTTGTCGCGGAGCTTTTTTTACGGCCTTATATCACACAGCAGGGGCTTCCCGTTTTTGGCCTGGCCAAATAATGATGCCATTTCCCACTCTTATTTTAGCTGGACATTCACTTTTGAATACCAATTAGGCCCGCATACGGATTAGGGACTTGCAAACACTTGGCGAAAAGCATCCGTGCTGGCAAACTATATATCTGAACAAGTTAAAGGTAACAAACTCTTGATAACAAACAAAACACAAACCGCACGCAGCGAGAACAACAAACTGAATGGGAAAATGTGTGTTTTTCGCACTAAAGCTCAGCGCATTTTTCAGGTTTCCGCGCAAAGCTCTCCCAGGGGCTTAAAGCAAAGCTCAGGGGAGATGCAGAGCTTTTTGCATCCCGCTTTTCATTCATAAAACACGTTTAAACGCGGCCATAAAGGAAAAACTTCGAAGGGATGTCCGAAGAGTTCCCTGGCCTTCGCCTCGTTTACCGTTTTGAGGCGCACAATTAAACACTCGAAATGCAGAGTGATCACTTGACAAAATAAGGAAAGAGTACACAGCAAGAAATCGGATAATCATAGTTCAGTTTTCTGTTTTAATGACTGTCAAAATAATTATGAAATACCAAGGAATGCTGCTTTTTTTGTTTTGTGGGGTGTAAAAAAAATTATAGATTTTATTAGGATTATAAATGCGTTGTAAGTTGAGTAAAGAAGGAATAAAAGTGTTGTTATGTTACATCATTTGTAATGTTTTATATTTGCTATGGGAAAGTGTCAACCAATATTAAATATATTTTTCTAATTGGAAAGAACATCTTTTTTGTAGCATACTTCCGGGCACTAAATCTAAATGATTTAAAATCCTATTTGTTCCTTGAAGCGTTTCCATTTCAATGAATTTAATACAAAAACTTATAAAATACTAACATTCAATCTCTTATTTTAGTACTTTTTACAATCTCATTCTTTTCACTCTGTATTTTGTGTACAATTTAATTATAAACATTAAGTAATTGCATTTAGTTACCTATAAAAATTATATACAAAATTCATCAACATTCCCTTACATTAATATCAATTTATATTACAGAACATGGAAACGTTTCCTCTCTGCCTTCAATGGCTTTAGATAACAAAATACAAAATTTGAAATTATTTTTTGATTGTGTAAACTCAAAGAGCGCTTCACACGCCAGTTCCGTGGGTTGACAACTTTATTAAAGCCCCAATGGGGCCCTCCTTCGGTATGCCAGAGTGCCGAGGGGGTAAGGGGGCGAAGTGGACGTGCTTTATAGTTTCTTGACCGACGATGACGATCGATGATTTATTTGTATGTGCTGCTTATTTCTCCGACTTTTTGATTAATTACTGTGATATTCAAATATTCAAGTGTGTGGATTTAAACGCGCAAATATATGAACATGTGAATACAGGGGGACATCGAAAAAGAGAACTAAAATAATTCGGAAAGAAATCAGGCTTTTCTAGAAGTTACAGAGTGGTATTTATAAAAGATTCTTATTTAAAAGCTATAAATTAAAATGTACCCTTTTTATATAATTTACATTTTATAAAAGTAAATTTACTAGTCTTCGTTAAAAATTACTAGTGATTTTATAACCCCAGGTATGCATTGAAATTTTTAAGGTACCGAATACCGTGTTAATTTGTTCTATTTTTTTAACAATGTAAATTGTTATATCCTCATTTTTGATACCTTTTACTCTTTTTTTTTTCTTATTTAATCTTAGTTATTTCTGTAGCACACTCTACATATTTTTAAAAGATTCATGCAACAATTTAGCTTCATTTTGTTTTTATTTCTATAGGTTTGACAGATCAAACAGATTTTTATTGTAAATATAATACTATAATAAATAAACTATATATTTTTTTTACGACGCTGGACTGTATTCTTTTGCTTAAGAGTTATCCCATCGTTGAGCTCTGGGCATATTTTACGCTTTGTTTACCTTTGTGGCCAGGGATTAGCACCCTCTGCTGGCTGCTATCTAGAAGATGAATTAATTAGTGCTCGGCTTTAATGACCAGTGATTGATGAGTGGGAGTGGCCCCGGGGGGCGGAGGAAGGTGCAGGAGGGGCGGGGGCCGCTGGAGCCGGCTGGAGAGGGTCACCGAACAGTAGCCAGTGGAAACTGGTTGACAGCAGAGGAACATCATCGGGCGAACGCAGAGCTATATTTTCATATTGGCCAGGGTGCGCGTAGGAAAACATCCCAAGAATGTTTGGGCGATCTGGTTTCACTTGTTTTCGAGTGAGTACTCGAACCTTGATTTGATTCATATTCGCGAAACGAAAGACTGCAGAACACGAACTTGGTGGCGAGAGCAATCCAGTCGCCAGTCCGCAGTCTCGTCTCTTCCGCGCTCTCCAAACACCGGCTACACTTGTCCGCCTCAGGTGCCAAGCTCGCTCAGCGGCTCTCCGAGCTTTGCCAGCGATCTTGGCCAGATCCGGACTTCAGTCGGCTCTCAGCAGTGCTCGCGATCACTTGGCCCGGAGAGAAGCTCCCGCGGATCAGCTCCCCCGAAACGAAACTGCGTCGCGTTCGCCTTGAAAACCAGTGAACAAATATATGCATTAAATACCATATATAAGATCAGACGAACTGGCCAGCGCCCATCTGCCAACGAGGATACTCTTTTCCCTTAAGAATATCATTTTATAATAAATAAAATTCAAAAAGTTGGGCGGGCAACGACCATCGCTACGTCCATTCAACCGTTCGTTCGTTCAGTGAAGCCCACGCAAAGCGACACAAAATATAAAACACAAATCGTGATAAATTTTCGCTAAATTGTGCAAACGTTTTTCGATGATTTCGCCGTGTTGACTAATTAAAATTTGACGTGCATTCCGAAATAAAACTCCAACTTCGACAGCCCTCGAAAGCGAAAAGCCAGCCACTTTTCGCGACGACACTTGGCAAGTGAAATAAATAACCCATATGCATGTAGTTTGAGTGTGTGCCGAACGAGATATATATTGTAATAACAAAACGAACCCCCAGCAAACACAAATACAATAAATAAGTGTAATTAGAACTGCGCAAAATACTGAGAACTGCAAAAAACGAGCGAGCTCACACTGAGAATATACACGGAGAGAGTCACCCCACCGACGCACGAGGAATGCTGTTCTGAGGTGAGTCGCCGTCGATCATTACAGTACATTATGGTACGGTAGAACACCCCTAAAACCGCCAGCTAACGCCGTAGATGCTTCCGCTCTGATAACCCATACCCCGCTCTCCGGACTACTATATCCGTACTAAAACCCAGGCAGCCTTCTGCCAAAGATTCTCTTCAGCCGGCCTGAATTATTCAGATGGCGGGATAGCGATCTCCAAGTGGGCTTTACGACCCCCGAATAGTGTGTGTCCCAGTTACACACTTGCGGGGGCGTGTGTGACTGTTCCAGATCCGTATATAGAATGCCGACCAGCCAACACACCAATATTCCAAACTATTGTGAGTCAGATTGATCGCCACAACCTTTCGCCCGATCGGGCTAATTGGAAGTCATTTGCGGGAAGATCTACCACTTTCTTCTCGATACAATAATGCCGCTCTTGGCAGTCTGCCTCTGAATGGGAATGCAAATTAATAACCAATGGCCAACTCTAATGTTAATAAAAACTCGCAGCAGTCTTTATTGTTTTGGGGCGGAAATAGAATTTTGAAGGCCTCGAACTCGCACTCAGCAGAAAGCAAACAATTTTCAATGATGACTGCCGCGGCTAGTTGAGTGAAAGTTGCAGAGAATCTTTGAATATGGCCAAGCCATCAATATGTAAACATATCTACGACTATTTGTATGTGCGACTTAAGTTCTTTGCGAATTAGCATTGCAAATGCTGAATTTACATTAGCTCTGGCTTTAATTCGATTAGGAATTTCAAATTTATGGCCGATGAGTGGTTTTTTGGCCAAATATACATAAGTAATTGGCCGGAATATCGGCACATTTGAATTCAGGTTCAGGCTGTTTGTTATTAGCAGCTCTGAGCCGCCCGGGAGTTAGTGCTCATTCCGAAGCTGTCTCCAGCCAGATACTATATATTCCACGCTCTCCGATTTATATATCTAAGAAAAGTTTACAAAATGAATCTTCAAGAGAAGCTGGCCTGGTTCTTCAGCCTGAAGTCGGTGCGTTATGCCCAGATCTTCATCGTGGTGACCGGCGATCTGCTGGCCTTGGCCAATCTGTATCCCAAGCACTGCATGTACATCAGGCGCCCCTTTCTCCTCTGGGAGGAGTGCCCGGTTGATAAGGAGGACCAGTACGGGCACAATAGGCAGCATGAGGAGGACGACAGCGACACAGACTCCAACTAATGCTGATCCGGCGTTTCTAATTTATATTTATATACATATTTTTTATGTGCGTGGGAGACGTTTTATGGCCATGCCAGAGAGATTCGATTCCAGCGGCCAACCTTGAGTGAGTTTCAATGCCAATGCCAGTGCCAGAGGCCCATGACGTCACTTGTATCTGGACACAGCACTCAGATACTCACATATACACAGCCTTGTGTCTCTGTAGGTGCCTTGGTGAACACCTCGTTCGTTCTCGTTTTGCCCGCTGCAGCCGGAGGATGCCCCTCGTGAGCCTGTTCAAATGCCGGGATCAAATTAACCCGACTCCTCATTAAGGCGCACACAAAAATTCGAAAGTTTCGACCGCCGTCGTCTGGAAATAAACGTCAATTTAAAGCGTAAACAGGCACGAGGGGGACTGTGGGGTTTGTTGCACAAAATAAAATTAAAAAAAAAACGTCGAAAAAAATATTGAAAATTCTCCCAAAAAGCCGCTTTTGTTGATGTGGCCAAAAAAGGTCTACAGCCTTGCCTTGTATGCAGTCCTACGTTGTGTTTCAGTTTCGTTTTTTGGAAGCTGCGTTTGCCTCCGTATTATCTCGTTTTCAGTCTCAGCTCTCCTTCGAAGTTTATATTTTTTGTGGATTTTTTTATTCGGTTTTCGGGCTGCCGTTTTTGGTGTGCATGCGTCAAGGATGATTTGTATTTGTGCATAAGGCGATGTCAGCGTTTTCGACTTTTCTGTGTTGTCTCAATTTTCTGTATTTAATTTGTATTCGATTTAGCTTCCTGCTTCGAGTCAGTGTCCGTCCGGCTCTTGACACGTACACCTACGAGGCGTTGCGGGGCTCAGTAATTAGTCACCGAGATCAAAGCCCCAATACCGCCCCAGCGAGAGTGTGTTCTGGGAACTAATGCAACTGTTTGCTCGCCACAAACAAGCATAACTTGGTTCTTAGATAACTCTTGGGAGGGGGCTTACCCACCTTCGATTTAGTCATGGCTATACTTTGTTTTGTGTCTTTGTTTAAACAAGAAGGGATGGAGGCTCTTTTGGGATAAGAGAACCATAGTTGAGACTTCTTTGGCAGTAAGTTTGAAATATGAATTAGAGTCTTATTGATTATAATTGAAATTCAAAGTTGATTTTAAATGAGGAATTCAATATCACGCTAGACTAGAACTGGACTGCAATTGAATTTAATATTTGCACATACCAAAGGAAACCCCTTTTATCTATATTATTATTTTATAAAAGAATTCCTTAAATACTAGGCTAATAACTATGAAGCCCTAGATGTACATAATTCGATGATTCTCGAGAGACTTACTGCAATTTTATATATATTTATTGATTATATACTGTTTTAAATTAGTTTAATGCTATACATATGCCAGAAATGTATGTGACATGTATATGAAAATAATTATAAATCAGTCAAATTAATATTATACTAAAATAACATAAATCTTTCCCTAAAAATCTATAGGAACCTTCATAATGCTAAAAATTTGATCTGTGTAAAATCTTTAAACATTTTATACAGTTTTAAATCAGTTAAATTATAGAAATTTGTTAGAAATTTGTGGAGAATATGACTAATTATAAACCAGTTCAACGAATGTTTTAAAATGATTATTAAAATCGAGACCTATAATTTTACGTGAACAATTCCAGCTAAGTCTGCTCAAATCTACGATTTTATTATGTTAATTTAACTATTTTTTTCTTGCCAATTAGCTGCTTGGCCATGATCTTTTAATTTAATATTTGGAATTATTCTTTGATTATAAATATAATTTTTGTTTTATAATTTTTTAGACAAGTTCTTTATTTATTAACTCTCTCAAAAATTCCAACAAATTTTTAAGGAATTATTTGTTATTATTAGACCCCAGATACTCTTTGAGAACTATATGATTTTGTTTTGCACATTCTTCGCTTAAAAACCCACTTAGTTTACATTCCCATAAACTCTGTTAACTCCTTGTGTAAATTGTATAAAAACCACACTAATTTTTTCCTTCCCGGTCCGCTTGATTTCTATAACCCACTCCCTGGTGACCTTACGCGATCGAATGGTGGCGACGCTCTTCGCGGCTCGCGTCGCACATTCACTTTGGCATCGTGCAGCTTTAATTGCCCATGGGGGTTCAACAGCCAAAGCGAGACAAAAGCCGGGCAAAACTCACTCAGATGGCTAAAAAGCCAAACAAAACTGAACTAAAAAAAAAAAAAAACGGAGAAAAATCAATGCCCGTCAATGTCTGTGGCGCAATCGGCCTGAAAGCGGCAGTGGCAGCGGCATCGATCGCTGATTGTTTAACTGTTGACTTAAGCGGCAGTGTTAACAAATTATTTGATTTTGGTCGCATTCGATTTAAGAGCAAAAACATCTGCGCCTGAGCCCGGCCTGGCATTGAGCCATTATTTCAGCGGAAATCGAATCAGATTGAACGGCAACTGGCATACGACACTCCGACACAGAGGCCTCTGCGGAAGTACTTGGCTCTCAATTGGGGCTTATGTTTTTGGCCAATTGACACGCTCGTTTGGCTTAATTTCGGTCTTTGTCGATCTGGCTCTCGGGGTTCACAGGCTGACCTTTTCGGGGCATATCGAGTGTCGGGCAAGCAGGTGCAACTCGATGCCCTGGGAAGCAGGTAAACGGGCTGGGAAGCTGCGCTGAGGATGGGCTCCAGATCGAGCGGGTTCTGTTTTTCGGCTTTGTTTCGAAAGCGCTTTCAATGAAGCCATTAAATTGATGTATTGGCCGATAGTTTCGCTCTGTTTAAGGGGCGCTTTCATCTCCGACGAGCCAATTTACGATTTTCCAAGAATCAGTTTGGGGCCTGGCCCGGGGCTCGTTCGTAGTCCATCATGATATCACTGGAACTGCCAGCGACACTGCTGCGGGCACATAAATTAGATGTAAAACAGGGCCGACGAAAACTGAATCGATGATTGTGCCCGAAAATGTTAATGAGACGCAATTTTGGTCTATGGTCGCTCATCATCACGTACCGCGGTCCCATCTGAAGTGGACTCGGGCGTACTTACCGAAATGGAGTAGTGTCTTATTCAAAGCGAGGATTTGTAACGCTTTCATAACGCAATAAGTCGCGAGCCACCCTCCGAATTCAACCGAATTACCCAATGGACGAAATTACACTCAAGTGTATGGGAAAAGGCCATGTCGAAAGCGCATTTTGTATGCCAGTCGACAAGTTTGGAACGACTTTGATTCGCGGTCAACAACATCATCGGCCGAGGGGAATGGAACCGAATCGAACTGCATATCAATGAACTCTGATTGAGGAAGAGCAGTGCCGATGAAGTTCAATTTTTCAATGAGCGAACGTCTTTTTATTATGTATTAATTTAAATTCACTTTAAAATTAAAATTGCTTAACATGAAAAGGCAGGATGTAGCACAGTTCAGCTCCTGTAGTTTAACTCTGGGGAATTTTTTGTCCAAACTAAAAACATATCGACAAATCCATGCTTTTCATATCGAATTTATCGAAAGTCTTAATATATCGAAAGTGAAAATGTCAAAAGGTATCTCTTTCTCCATATATGTCATATTTATTTGTCTTTGTCTAACATCCTTGAAATTCATTTTTGCACAACTTCTTTATAATTATATTCTACAATATTAGTTTTATTTATGTTTATTCTTTTCTTTGGTAAAGTTCGATATATCGAAGAGAAACCAATCGAATCAAATATCGATAAAACATCCATATTTTTTTGGCAATCCTAGACCTAACCTAAATAATTTCAATTTATTAATCTCAAAAAACCCAAGGAATTTTTAAATATTTTCAGCAACTATTAATTCTCTGTAAAGTATGCCCTCGATAGTAATTTAATTTTCTTTTTAAAATCTCTACTAGTTCGTGCAAAGAGCGCTTTATTGTTTTTCCCTGCAGCTGGGGAATTGCCACTTAATATGCAGTAAAAAATAATAGAGCTGAGACTTGGGTTTAGCCTTCTGCCAATCATATTGAAACCCCATCGAAATCGAATCTAACGCTGATCAATTAAACGATCGCTGAACTGAAATTAGCATAAATTACGAAGCTCCAGCCACTGCTACCGCTAGCCGGACGGATGGACGACGGCACTAATTACCGGGCCAGCAACGAGGGAAGGAAAAGTGAAACCATCCGGGGGTCTTATGCAAGGCGGAAGATCGAGGATGGCGGCGCATGCACCGTTGTTGGTTATGACATGCACTACAGACCCAAAGAAGGCACCGAGAAAAGCTGGGAGCTGCTTCTCCGCCGAGATGGAAGCTTTGAGCCAGCATCGCGTGCAAGTTCGCCCTTTTCCCACTCAGCGAGGCACTCGATTTCCTTGGCTGCAGGCTGGCTCCGAGACGGAGACTGAGACTGAGTCTCTGGAATGAAGCTGGAGCTGGAGCTGGGAGATGAGCTGCCAATTCGGGTGACCTTTGCCACCGCGCTTGATTCGCGTTGCCGGAAACCTGGCTTGACGCTGCCTCCTTTATTGATTTCCCAGGGAAAGCCTCGGGTTTTCGTGGATTCTTTTGCCAATAATTGCGCACAATTTTTCATTTTATTTTTGGTTTTGCCAAATTCAGCGATAACAAGCGGAGAATGCGGCGGAAAGATGCCAACGTGAAGATGAGCGAGGAGTGGCGCCAGGAATTTTAATGTAATAGGAACGGACTTGAGGATAGCCGAGAAAATTAAGACTGAAATATATAAAAAAATTAATTGAATAATATTTATGGGAATTTCCCAAAAATACACATTTTTCTCGATTGCAAATATATTTTGAACTTATTACAAAAATGTATTTCCTTTTCCAGTAAAGCCTTTTGATCTTTGAAGAGTACACTCTAAACCTTAATATTTATTAAGTCTTTTGCTTAATATTATTAATTTTAACAACCACATGTTGACCATGGAATATGTGGAATATATTTGATTATTGTTAGACATTTTTATTTCAAGGTAATTATAGCAAATAAAGCATTGATACTACGTATAAACATGCTTTTTTTATAACTTTGAGGTAATTTACCAATTAAAGAACATAAATATAAATCAGTCACATAAACTCATTAAGTAAATAAATTAATTAATTAATTCAGCTATGACTGTTGCTTAAGTTATAATTAAGTATTCAGTGTACCAAATAAAATAAAATAAATTAATTAATTATACAAGTATACAGGTCAAAACGACTGTATATTTTATGAAACTAAATCTAAAACTCAAAGAACTCGAAATTTAAAGGTTTTATTAATAAGTTTAAATGAGTAATTATAATATGCAAATTAAAACCTCATAAATCTATAAGAAATACACATTTTTAGCACAATTTCCCTCCACACTTTTGAGGTATTTAAGTGTCACGTTCGGATCTCTCCTTCTACTCCCATTTTAAGCGATTGTCGACCCACGATGATCGATCGATCGATCTAAACTCTCTACTGTCCGATGGCCGCGATGCCGCCTAATTGATTTCCGTGCAGGTCGGGAGTCGGATAGCCACCAGCTACGAGTATGACATGGCCAGAATCCAGCGCCGCAACTCTATATATCTATCTCGACAGCCATCTTCGATATACTTACACTCCCAGGGCTAATTATGAGTTCGAAAAGTGAAATCTTTTGTTTTCTTTCGCGCCCAGCGGCGATCCCAGGCCGCGACGAGCGTTATTAATCATGCAAAAAAAAAGAAAATCAAGAGAAACAAAGTATATACACGGACGTGTAAGCGAAGAAATTGATTTACATTTTTCGCCGTCTGGGAACAGCTCGCAGCTTATGCCATCGACACTTGCCTTGCCGCCGAGTTGCACGCCAAAGTTGCCACGTAACGCTGCGCAGATTAACCTTCTAACACAGATACTTAGCAGTGTGAGATACTCGGACAAAGGGGAGACTTCCTCCTCCCAGATTCAGATACAGTTTAGCTGGCCAACAAAGCGTGAAAACGACAGGCAGGCCCTGCCGGCCAACAGCAACGAAAAACGATGACAAACAATGTGACCAAGTTTGGCATTGGTAGGCTGGGACAGAGACGTGCTGCCAAAAGGGGTCACAGAACGTTCGTCGAGGTTTCAGGGAGATCTTACACTTTAGATACTTCTATGAGAGAGTAGAGATACAATTTCAGAGCAGATTAGGTAGCTAAAATCGATTTAAAAGTTTGTAAAGCTCCCTGAAAGTGAGAGCTGCAGTGCTTATAATATAAATTTGTCGACAATGTATCTCAAAGTTGATTAATTTTGTTACTATTCCCCTCCCAGGCGCCCCTGCCATAAACAGCCATTGTGAGTGGGCGCTGGACAATCGCCAGACGATCTCCGAGATCGGGGCAGTTGTCATCGTCATCATAGGGGCGAATGCCACACGTACATGCTCGTAGATGGCCGCTTAGATGTCTCTAAATGGGAGTAGCAATTACTAATTTCCTTAGTAAAGCGCTCGGCTCAGGGGGAATTTAGTTGTAAGACCTGACAATACCCACAACGCAAAGATGGCCCCGGCCCCCCGTCTAAGCCAGGTCCCAGCCTGGCCCAAACGCGATTCTTCATTCTCGATTTTGCGGACTCCCGGCCAAAGACAGCGCCGGCGCGTTCTTTGCCTGTCTGCGCGTCCCGGCCGTCTGGAGGGGCATCGGGTACTGGCTATTGGCCATTGGGTATTGGCCCGCTGAGGCCTCGGCGGCAGCGGCAGCGGCAGCGGCATTCACTCACAGATGCCTGGGCATAGATATCGAAATGCAATTAAGTATTTGCCAAAGTCGAAGACGCGGACGAGCGCCACCAACAAAGCGGCCGCTGAGCGGCGGGGCAAGGCACGCATGGAAAAATGTGGCCAACGCTAGACAACAACGTCCAGTTGGTCTCCAGAGGGAGTAGGTTGCAGAGCTCCAGAGGAGCTCTCAGTCCACAGAATTCCCCAGGGGGAGCAGGGGGACGCGGAGGGGACAGGCGGCAGTCGCAGAGGCGGACGGGACTCTGCTCTGATCTTTGCATAACATGGACTTTGAATGGCCACAGGGCTTGGCCATACTTACAAATTGGACTACACCTTCATTTTCACTTCTATGCGAAAAGGCCGCGCTGGGTGTTACACAGGGAAATATACCTTTCAATTTAATTTATATAATTTAGAGGTATTTAGTACCTTAACAGATGTGTCCTGTGTTTGTTTTATACTTAGTTAAAGTCTTCTTTTATTTGATTTTCTGATAAATATATATTTTTTTTAATATAAATATCCTTAAAATAATTAATTTATTTATAAATTTAAAAGCTATTTATAAATTTGTTAAAAATTATAAATTATTTCTTTGCTATAAAATATTCTTATTGAAAAAGTAAGAAATGAAATAAAGCGATCGATTTGAAGAGACCTAACGAGCTTTATTTTCGGAGTAAAGTCTTTTGTTTAGAAAATTGTGTTAACTTCACAAAAAAACTAAACATAAAACTGTATCAGATATAAAACTTTTTAATTAAAAATTACCTAACAAACAGTTAAACCCAAGTATGTTAGTTTTGACTAGAACAAAATAATAAATAGGAGAAGCTACTTCAGGTTGGAATTCCCCTTTAAGAAAAATGGTATTATTCCTTTAACATCCTTTCTCCATTTGTTTTAATTTATATATGTTTCAATGAGAGACTTTATTCTCTATTAAAAGTATGATTTATTTTTTGAATACACTTTTCTCCCAGTGAACCCCGCTGAACCCCAGAGGTCAGATCCAATCCGCGGCGCTGAGAACACACGCAAAGTGGGCAACTGGCGAGACTTTTGTTTGCTTTGCTGCGCACTTTTGGTTTCACTTCATTGGAATAGGGATTGGAAATGGGGCCTGGAATGGGGATTGGAATGGTGGTGGGGCTGCGGACCTGGGTGGGGTTCGGGCCTGGGGTTTCCTATCATTACCGCGCCGTGTTAAAGTTCAAGTTCAGAACGATTATTGTTCTGGGCGCTGAGCGGAGTGGCGGAGTGGAGCTTAAATTGTTTGCTCTACGCGCGATAATCTAATCCCATTCCCGTTCCCATTCTCATTCCCACATGTACGGGCGTAATTTGTATAATTTCGCATAATTTGTCTGAAAATTAGCCATCGCTACTCATGCGCATGCAAATGCTGCGAGAGCTGTGAATGGTCTCCTGGCCAGGAGGGGCTTCCTACTTTTTAGTTTAATTGAAAGACCCTGGGCCGGGGACAATTGCCGCTGCCGCTGTGCAGTGCAGACCCGGCTCCAAGGTCCGCCAGGCGATACAAATTTTATGTTTATTACACCTTAATAATGCGTGTTTACAAACAAATCACGTTCATGGCGCAATCAACGCTCGGCAATCGGCATCGGGCATCAGGCATCGGGCATCAGGCATCGGGAATCGGACATCGGCATCTGGCTAAGCGCCTGCCTCCCAGTCGTAGTCCCAGTCCCAGTTACAGAGTAGCCTCAGTCCCAGTCCCAGTCTCAGTCCCAGTCCCAGTCCTAGTCTCGTCTTGGTACCATTCCCGTCCAGCTGCTCTTCCCATCAACGTTTGCGGCGCACGCATGCGCACTCAAATTATATGGTAAAGGATTTTTATTGGCAGCTCGCAGCGTTTTTCCCTGCGCAGGATGGCCGCCGTATCTGCGTCCCAGGCCCATGATCGGACAGACGACCATTGGCCATTGATGTCTAGCCGGGCGATTGTGCTTGTTAGAGCGGAAAGCTCCAGTGCCCAGTGCCCAGTGCCTAGTGCCTAGTGCCCAGCACCAGACTCTTGAGTCTGGCTCCGATTCTGATCCCTGACTGGGGCCTCTAGGAGCGCGACCTGGAAGTAAGCCAGTAGTGAATGAGCAGCGGCGACGGCATCGTCCTTGTCCAGGTGCCATAATAGACAGGCATTTTGCACACGCCACAGAGCTTATTATACTCTATACTTGTATTTGAGGGAATATATGAAAATCTTTAATATTTTTAAGCTTAAGATATACAAAAGGTTGAAATAGAGTAGTTACAAAATTTCTGGATTACTTAAAGCCTTTTAAAAGGGTTTATTTAGAGAGTTAAGCTTGGACTTATTGCAATTAAATATTATTTTGTATCTGCGTTTCAGTGACATAAAAATTTTGAAGAGAATGTGGTAATATATTATTTTTACTGAAATAACAGGACTGTTTTATAAAAATCATTGATTGTCATTATAAATCTAAATATTTTTTAATAACTACAATGAATAAATTATAAATCATATAAATATAAATTTAAATTAAAAATAAATCAATTTGACATTTCTTTGATTCACGGTTTAAAAAAAAAAAATCTAGAAAAAGGAGTTTTAATCCTCTAAAACCAAAATCTAAATCTTAAAAAAAAGAATTTAATTGAAAAATAAAAAAAATTATTTAAATTATAATTCAAAAGAAGTATAAAATTATAAATATGAGTATAAAAGATTTCCGAAGAGGTAAAAAATCATAAAACCGAGAGTTTTTATCCTCCCACAAAATCTTACTTATTTCTGTGTTCTTTACCCATTAAACCTATTAAAAATATAAAATTAAATAACAAACAGACTATGAAATATTTCCGAAAATATAAAAAAAGGTATCCGAAATTCGTGTAATTCTAGAGAGTCTCTCGTTTCGCAGTCTTTGCATGTGTGCGCCTGGGTGGGTGCGTGACCACGGAGCGGTTGTCTAAACTGGACGTTCTTTCTGGGGGATCTCTGGGACTGGGCTTGGAGAGCAGGCTGGACCGGACGGGGGTGGAGGCGGAGGCGGGGACCGAGTGTCCTCGGGCATAAGGCATTGTTTAAGGAGAGTTTGCACTCTCGTATTCAAATATGAATATTATCGCGTTTGCTTAATCACAATCAATATTTCTACGGTTTTCTCCGCTCAGGCACTCCCCGCACACACTATATACGTATGTATTTATTTGAATTTCGTATGCAGCCCAGGCACCCTCATCGTGTTTCTATTTTCGTAATTGTCAGAGAGAAGAAAACAAAAAATAAGAACAAAAAATATATACATTTTACAAAAGAAAAAACTCAATTCGATTGTGCCCACACCCGCCGAAACCGAGGGATCTGTCAGATGGAGCGTTGGATTCGGAATCAGAATAAGAATTAATTGGCAATTATTCTTTTGACTGCTGTCATGTTAATACTCTTTCTACGGGTACAAGGAATGTGCCTGAAAAAGTGTCATGATTCAAATTGAATTAATCTTGAAGAGCACTTTAAATTGTCATAAAAACTATTAATTCAAAAGATATGATGATTCAAGACAATTAATTAATTTAATTGAAAAAAGAACTTGAAATCTATACTCAGAATATAATATTTGATCAAAGGATATATTCTGACCTTTTTCTTAAACAAAATATATATTCAACTACAAAATATTACTTTATATTATAAAACAGACTTTTCCAGAATTTCTATACCAATTTTATTTAAAAATTAGAATTATCTCCTCTTGTCTTTCTCTTAAAAAAAAGGAATCAATTAATTAGGAAGGAGCTTTAAATGTATACTCAAGATATAATATTTAATCTAAGGGATATATCATAAACATTTAATTATAAAACACTGGAACATAAAAAATATTTCTGATATATTTAACTTGAAAATAATACTGATATATTAATCTTTTCCCTAAATTTCTATAGCAATTCTATTTAATAAATTACCCATTTCCCCCTCTGCCTTTCTTCTATACAAAAAACTCTACGAATTCCCTTCGATTATTTCCTGCCAAATTGAATAACTAATTTACTTTTAATGCCACTTTCTTCCAACACTCGTCCACACTCGCATGTGTACAGTACATAAACATTAATATCAACCTAAAAACAAATTAAACACGGACTATAAAAAGGCAAAACTAGGCCGAAGAGCTGCAAACTAAACAAAGTAAAGCCTAATCACCGGGAAAATAATCAAATAACATAAATAACCCACGAAAACAGACAACGAAGACCACGAACGTTTCGCTTACTCAGAGAATTATATTTCTTCTTGCAGCTGAGATCCATTTACAATTGCCTCGAGTTAAATGGAAAATGCGCAGAGCTCGAACAGTTCGATGAGACTGTCGCACAAAGAGATCACTTAGGGTTGCGATTCTTCAGAAGATTCTTCGCGAAGAAGCCCCAACGACAGGAGAGAGAAAAGCAAAGACAGAGCGAGACCACATACACAGGAACACCAGCAAGGATCAGCGAGGACATACCGCAGACAAGATGCAGTTACCCCAGCAAACTGGAGCTACGAACGGAGGACCCAGGGTCAGCTTCAATCGGGATGTGCACGTGAAGCGGATAGGTCAGTGTTAAGTGCCCAGTCCCCCGCCGCAAAAACATAACCCCAATAGCCAATAGCCAAGACCAGAAATTAAAATCAAATAACCTACACGCGCGGCAGCGTCAGCATCCGAACGAGAGCGGCGGCCACAAGGCTCCCTAATGACAAACCAAGCAAAAAGCCAGAGACCTCATCAATAACCAGCTAACAAAAAATTACTAACCCGCATCTGCGATCGTACCCATGTGTGTGTGAGTGGGCCAATTTTGGTCAATCAATGACGGACGCCAGCAGCCCACGCGAATGCAACTCATTAGCCAGCGAGTTCTGAGCCACAGACTTGGCTTTCCATCTTCGATTGCATAAGAGCGTGGAGAGCCTCTTCAGCCTTTCAGTTTTCTTTGTTGCAAGTTGCGATTTTTGGCGAGGAACTCGCGAATAGTAAACACAAGTAGTTGGGCGAGGAGGGAAAAACAAAAAGAAACCTCGCGCTGGTGGGCGACTAAAGCCAGAACGAATGCCAAAGGCAATAAAAATAAATATAATAATAACAAAGCCGCCCCAACAATAAAATGTAGTTTACCTTGAGAATAATCGCACACGGCACAGCCACACATGGGCGCCGAGTGGAGGAGAGCTTCCATATGACTGTTTTAAATAAGTTGATATTTTATAAGGCATTACAAGTCGCCCGGCTGGGCCGAGTATCACTTTGCACATCCCATCTCCGGCGGAGAGGAGCGGGCGAGGGCCCCTGGCCTGGCAGAGCATCTGCATCTGGAGATAGAGCTGGAGCCGGAGCCGAGGCTGGACGCTTTGTCTCCGACTACATTATTATTGTTATGATTATGTCTGGCAGCCGCGACAGCAACGACATGGGATTTATTTCATAGCCGGATTGAATTTATGGCAACTGTCGCCGCGATCCGCGGCTGCCGGGGAATGAAGAAATTAAAAATTGATTGTGACACAGCCTGGGCAAAGGCTAATTCCTTTCAATTTAGAACTGTCAAAGCCGGTTGCCCCTCGCACTTCCTTATGGCTCTTTGGCTCTTGGCTAATTAACCGCAAGTCCTTTTCGGTGCGTGGCTCTTAAATGGTTATGAACCAGATTTCCCGCAGATCGCGTAATTGCCGCAAATGGCTGCCATTTCGCTTAACTTGGCTTAATTGACGCAAGCGAATTTAATTGCAATTTGTGAATTGGTTTAGGCAAATGCTTCGAGGTTGCCCAAATGTAACCTGATTAGGTAATCTGCCGGCCAGGCACGATTCATTAGCCAAGTCTGTGGGGGTTGCATTAGAGAAGAGGTTCATAATATTTGCTGAAAATTAAGAGGAGTGCTTAGATTTACAACTAAATAAATTAGGATAGATTTATAGTTTTTTAAACCCCAGTAGTATTTAATTGTTTTATTTTAAAAGCTGAACTCCAAAGTTTGAAAGTTGATCAGTCTTGAAAACAAGTTCGTGGCCTAAGTCTTTTGATTCACCTCGAGTCTATGGCAAGACTTCTTTTTTAGAAGCAAAAACTTGCTTAAAACAGCAGTAACACATTCTAAATTTATATATTTCAATGCTAAAACACATTATACTCCAGAGGTTTCACAAAACAAATCCCAGTGTAAGGATTTCGTGACGTCTAAGGGTCTGCAATTAGCACAGTAATCCCGCCAGTCACAAACGCTTAAAGTAATTTAGGCCCAAGTTGAAAAATTAATTTCAGCCTCTCTCCGTCTCCCTCTTAGTCGCTGTCTTTGCATGCAAATTAAAGCAATTATGTGTAAAACACAGATTTAATGATGATTTAATTTTGACGCAACAAAGCAGTGAGCCAAAAGATAAAGCGGAGAGGCAGCGGGGGAAAATTATTCGCCCGCTGGGCACAAGGCAACATTTTTCATCGGCAAGTTAACATGTGAATTTTCTGCTAAATTACAGTGCAGTCAAAAGTCAAAGTTGTTGACTGTAAAAAAAAACAGAAAGAGCAACAAAAAATCAACTAAAAGACGACTAATTTCAGCCAATTTGAGACTGCGACGCTGCCACAGGTGAGCCTCGCTCGCACGGACCGCATCACGTTCAGCCTTGCGGAGCGACAAATTTGGCCAAGACGAGTCGGGTCGACAGCTGTGCCGCCTGGTGATGCACTCGGCCCGAAGGCGGACAGGTGACGCGCGAGAGGCGCACACAAGGGAACAAGGCCACGACTGGGCTGGCTCCTGGCCAAGTCGTTGTCCTTCCATCCGTCAACTGGCACATATAGCACCCGAGATTGTGTGTGTGCGGTGATGACATAATTTCAGATGGGCGATTAAAAAGGCGTTACGAGAACAAGTCCACCTCTAGCCAGTCGCAGTCGGATCGGGCGTAGGTCTCTGCCGTACGGCATTGCGTAAGACGCCAGACATTTCATTTCCCCTGCCCATTTCCCCATTACGATGCTCTCTAATGAGCTCTCGTACACATTTAATTAATTAATTTAATTAGGCAAAGAGCAAGTCATTATTATGGGATTTGCCACAACGTTTCCTACTGCTCTCGTGCTGCTGGTTCAGCTCCACATTTGATTTGGCTCGCCGAGTGCCGGGTTTCGAGTGCGAACTTTGTCAAAGTCGCGACTGGTTTTTCGGGGCTGCTCTCGTGCCATCTTTGGATCTCTGGGCTGGGGAAGGCTGCTATTAAAATGCCATTTATGCTTTTTATTAATTCATCATTTGCATATACTGTGTTTTATTTTCGTATTATGTCTCTACGCGCTCTGCGCAAGAAACTTAATTAATAAGTCTCAATTTTTGGCTTGCCTGCCCACAAATTTCGCACTATTTTCTCGCTGTTGTTCGGTTGTTTCAGCTTTTTATTACCATTTTTTGTAGTTGTTTTTTCCTCGAGTGACATTGGCGTAGGCAGTCGCAGTTGCTGGCTGCCCCGCTCGACTGAGATTGCTTTCAGTCGCTTTTGATATTGGACTCGGTCAGGTTCTTAGCCGCCGCCTGTCATTCTTTTCGTTCCGAGACTGAAGTGTTTGTGCCCAGTGACAACGGAGAAGGAGAGAGACGCCTGGGGGAATACATATAGGTATACCCATTATGTATCGGGTAAATTCGTCTAAATGGAGTTGTCGATCATCCAATCCCGTGCCTCAACTCCAGTTGTCGCAAATACCGAAAATCACCTCGAATTGCAGACGATTGCGTCATTTGTTTATCGAAATGTGTATTGAAATGAGTCGCAGATTATTTTTAGAGCTCTTTAACTCTTTTTCGTCGACTGTTTCGGTTTCTTTGTGCTTTCGGTGATTTGTTATTTGTTTATCCGCTCTCGCCCAGCGAGCGCTCTGTAGCTGTTGCTGTTGACAGCTGCTTAGGGGGAGAAACAAGTTTGTCGCCTGAGTCTTTTGTATGGGCGCCATTCTTTAGCGAAAGTTCCCCTTCCCATTTGCGTTCGCCTTTTGCCTTTTGCCTTTGGCCCTGCCGAATGGCCAGCGAGCAATTTTAATTGGACAGTTGCAAGTCCGGGCTCCAGATCTTATGGAACACGCTGATTTGCATACCAGGCGCTTCGGGCCCCAAGGACGCGGCGCGCCGCTTTTGAAGTGATTAGGTCCTGCGCGGAGGAGCATTAAATTATTTTCATACGGAAAATAAATGCGACCTGTCCAGATAAAAGCCGAGTCTAGGCCCTTAAATGAAATCGAAAGTGCGCTCCGGTTAATTGAAATACCCCATGGCAGCCTACGCAGCTCTTTAGCAAGCCGAACATGCACTGGGAAAAATGGGAGTGGATTTGGAATCATGAGCAGGTTCTTTACCCTCTTGACACTCGGGGTAAACTAGTTATAGTGCCCCCTAAGAGTTATTTCTCCCAGTGCTGGCCTAGACCAGTAGCTCGGGCCTAGAGACGCTCGAGGAATGCGGGTGAGCTCCCATTTAGCGAACTGCCTCGACCTTATCTTGTCACTGACATGGCCAGCAGCAGGGGATAAAGCATTTTAGCCAACTAAAACGTTTTGCCAGCGACGGGGAGGGGGTTGGAGCCAAAGCCAGAGCCAGAGCTGACGCTGGAGCAGGCTCTTCATCTTCTGTGGTTGTGGTTGCTCTTAATGAGGCGGACTGGAGGTCGTCGCAGCATCATCACAATTACTGTGCGGTATCATTAAACTAAGGCAAAGCCATCGACGACGACCTGCTCCTGGCGGCGGCAAGTGAAAGTCGCCGCAGATTTCATTATTTATATGAGCTGAAATTCGGCTGATATTACTTTTTTCCGCGGGTTGTGCGTGGCTTTGAAGTTGGTCAGTGTGTTTTTGCCGAAAACCGGAACCGAAAAACTGATACCCAAACACACAAACTTGCAACTGGGAAAGGCGCTGGCCCGGGGCAGAGACCAGTTGGAAAAGTGGATCAGATGCTTTATCGCCGCGGTGGCTTTTCCAAAGTGGAACTTATTACGGGCTCCGGCAGCTCCTTATGGGCTCGGATCGCGCTGGTTAGGATGGCGTGGCCGCACAAAGTGGATCAATGATTAGATTAATGAGTGCCTCTCAGCACTCGGTAATCAATCAAATGCTGCACTCACTGCCCGGCTTGAAAGGCACCAAAAAACAGCCCCGGGATCATTGTCTTCGGGGTCTCTGGGAACTCTGTTTACGGTTGTGGCTCTTGAGAGCTCTTTGATGCTGTCGCTTAGTGCGAATTTATGTTTTCCTGTTGCCTCCAAAATAATACAAAACACTGCGCCGATATAACGAGAAAGATATACAAAACGCCGCCGGCATGCGAACGAACGACTGAGCGAGCGAAACCTTGTAAGTTGGCCAAGATCGAGCCATCATGGGAGCTCGGAGAGCTGCACTGCATTTCACCTTGACACATATCGCCTGACAGCTGATTGCAGTCGCAGATGGATGTGTGTACGGTCCCTGGGAATGGTTTCAGTACCTGGAGCGGGGCACCAGTACCCCCATCTCCCGTACCCAATTTAAATCCCATTCCCAATCCCATTCCGTTAACGCTAAACCAATTTGGCACACGACACGCCCAGCTCTGTCATTATTCATTGTTGTTTGAATTTCGATTAGCCATCGGTGTCACTTTGCCATTTTGCAGCACGATTTGGATTCAGATTCGGATTCGGATTCGGATCGGAGCGAATGTGGGAGCGGTTCTTGGGGCTCCACTTCTCTGTCCACGAATGTGACAGGTTGTGCAGGTGAATGGACACCGCTCTGTCGAAAGCTGGAGCGGCACAGGTAGAGGAGGAACGGGTGCGGGAAACAGAAGTCCAGTTGATCTCGGGGCAAGGTCAGCACAGAAATGAGATGGCTCCGATGATCTGAGATCTTGGCTTAGAGCTCACAGTTCCGAGATGTGTGTGTGCTACACGGCAAGAAATAAGACGGAGTTAGGGGGTTTATCATAAAGTATTTTTTTATAAGTAAATATGTTTTTTATAGAATCTATTACGGAGAATTAAACTTACTTAAACTCAGTAGACAGGAAATTTCAGATATACAACATAATTACAATAAATTATACAAAGCTCAAATTAATTGGGATAACGTTACTTAAAGTAGATCTTGAGATAAATTGAGTTTTTAACGACGAATCTCATAGAACACCGTTTGTTTAATAATAGATATTTAGTTTAGGTAAGTAAGTAAGTATGATTTCATTGCCGGAAATGAATATAAAAAGGTGAAGGCTTAATGCAATATTTTTCGATATTAAATTAATTACGAACCTAAGAAAATATCTATATCTCGATAATCTATCGATAAGAGACTGGAATCAATATTTTAATATTTCTATTGATAACTTGATACTTTATGATACTTTTACGATAAATTCAGTTTTTTTCGATATTGCTATATTCTCCTTGTGTATAATTTTATCGATTTATATGTATATTAAAGGACCTATCCCCTCAATATATATTCCTATTCGTAATTAGATCATATATCCAATTATTTTTCGTTATATAAAATTTCGATATATGTACTATTTTAATTTCAATATATACATGTATTATCTGCCTGATATATATTCTTAGTCACAATTGGATCATATCCTCTAACTTTTTCAGTATTAATAATGTTGAGATATAGGACATCATGGATATACATGTATTATTGGACTTTTTTTCAAACACAATTATGTTATATATATTTTTTTTTATTTTCGATATATTTATTATTTAATCGATATACATATATAATCTGACGTTTTCACCCGATATGTTTTCTAAATCACAATAAGATCATATCTCAAATGTTTATTCAATATTAGACATTTTAAAATGTTTATTTTATCGATATACTTATATTATCGGACTATTTTAATTTCCCAAACACAATTAGATAACATCTCCTAATTTTTTTTTCGATTTTACAAACTTCGATACATATTTTATTTGATCGATATACATGTATTAAAGAACTTCTCTCGATAGACATTCCTAATCACAATTAGATCACATCATCCATTTTTCTCTGCGTGCAACTAGATGAGTTGGCCGGAAAAAAGGGGCTGACTGGCTGACTGGAGAGATCACGCATCTCGGCCGGCACATCTCGTTCTGGCCAGCCGCGATGATGATGCTCGTTTCGGCACGTTTTCCTTGGCGTTTCTGTTTCGTTCTGCCGGCCCCTCGGCTGCTCTGTTGTTTTCGGCGTATTAAATAATAATGATTATGGAAGAACAAAAAAAGTGAGGAAGTGGAGAGGAATCTTTATGAGAGATAGATCAACTGGGACCGCAGCAGCCTCTTCAATGGCCATTAGCGCTTACAGCGCCCGATTACAGAGCAGGCGTTCCAAGAGATCTCTTGGCATTTCAGCGTTTCTCCAGCATCCAGCATTGAGGGCTCCATCTCGGACAGACGTGGGCTAGATCCATTGTCAGACGGCCGGCAGTCTCGATCTGTGAGCCCCACCGAATCGGCATGGTATGGCCCGGACGGGACGGGCTGCCTTATTTAGCGACTGGTAGTTGGCAGCTGGCAAGTGTGAATTGGCCACAGCTGGCCGCACTGCCTGCCAGCCTGCCAGCCTCTGCCAGATATTACATCATCGCCGGGCTAATGTGCTAATTTGTCTTTACATGAATGCCAACTAGTTCGCGGAACTGCCTCTGCAATTGTGTATTTGAACCCTGTAAGCCTCTTCACTTTTTGTATACACAGAACTAAGACAATGGCTGTATTCATGGGTTACAATTTCATGACATTTTTAGATAATTAAGTCTCAGATGATGTCTAGAGAGTGTTCATTTGGATATAACAGTAGAAAGGAACCTATAGAGGATATAAAATTATTCATAATTTTCAGAAAGTTGTAAGAATGTATAGATAAATAAATATCATGTCTGAAGTTTGCCTCAGATTCCTCCTGAACCATAAAATCTTTCTTAAATATTTTACATTATTTTTAAAAGTTAGTTAATATACTTTCCCCTTTTTCTCCCTGCAGGCAAGCGTCCCAGTGAATACGAGCCACCGGCCAACCTGCAGAGTTACCACCAGCTGCCGCCGGACATCGATCCCGCGGACATTCGCAAGGAGGCTGCCCTGGTCATAGCCCAGGCGGGTCGGCACCATAGCAAGGCCGAGAACGGTGACCATATACCCAACTTCCGGAGCAAACAAAGGCGCCAGAGCCAGCCCAGCGACTTCCATTCGCTGCCAACGCGCCGCAAGAAGGGCAAGCCAGTGGCCCGAAGTGCCAGTGACGCCTCCACCAAAAAGCCGGCGGTCAAGCGGCCCTCGATCTTCGGTCTCTTCAGCCGCAAGAGCGATCCCCAGTTGGACAGGGATCCCCGGTTCGAGGACGGCGGCGCCAGGCGTCTAGTGCGCAGTAAGAGTGATGTGGGCAGCAGCAAGCTAGCCAGGAAATCGGAGGAAAAGGCTCACGGCAACCAGTCGCAGTCCAAGCAGCAGCTGAGTCCTATTATAGAGCAGGCACAGCGCGAGGACTTCTTCGAGAAGGACTACTTCCGGGAGCGGGAGCGCCGCAAGTCAGACGCCGTCACGCCGCGCGAGAAGGATGAGAGCGGTCGCGGCCTGAACGAGCTGCTGGCCAGGAGTCGCTCCCAGGCGGAGCTAGACGGACCCCTGCTCTCGAGTGGAACAGGACCAGGAACAGGAACAGGACCCTCCATTTCTGCGGGCATCCGCGATCGAATCGAGACACTGCAGGCCAGATCCGGCGAGAATATGCACAGCTCCCAGCAGCCGGCGGAACGCCTACCGCTGACCAAGGGCCGCACCGTGGACGGCCTGGTCAAGCGCTTGTCCATGGAGCGTTTCTCCCCGCAGCCGGTGATCAGCCAGCCGGCCTTCTCGTACATAAGGCCCAACGAGGGCATCACCTACGCCCAGCTGGACCTGGGCGAGGAGCAGGTCCGGCGCCCGTCCCTGGACCGCGACGTGCGCACTCCCCAGCGGGAGTTCGCCCCGGCCAGGCCTCCGCGGGCCAGCGATGTCCGGCCCAGCTACTCGCCCACATCCAATGGCGTTCCCTTGGCCAGCAGCAGGCCCAGTCACTCGCCTTCGCCGTGGCAGCAGCTCAGTCCCCGCAATCAGAGCGACGAGGACGAGGGGCTGGGCTATGAACCCCGGAAGGTGTACTACGAGGACGAGTTCTCGCGGCGAGCAGAACCGCCCATTGTACCGGTCATCAGGAGCGTTAGTCCCGCGCCCTACCTAGATGAGCTGGGCTACAGGAGAGCCCAGCTGGAGACCCGCATCCTCACCAGACGCTTCGGCGAGGGAGCCACTCTGGAGAGGAACCGGGAGCTGGGTAGACCCACTCCCGAGCGTGAACCAGAGCGCTTTCATCGTCCCGTTCGCCAGGAGCTGTCCAGCGAGTATCCGCCGGAGCGCTCCCAGCTGGACAGTGGCACCACGCTGCCGCGCATGGAGAAGACCTCGCGCTACCGCCACACCAAGTACTATGACGATGGACAAGGTGGCGTGAAGGAGACCTACGTGAGGGAGACCCAGCGGGATGGCCAGGTGCGGGAATCGCGACACCGCGAACGCATCGGGGAAAGGGAGCGGGACTACAACTCGGCGGATCGGCTGGAGCACGAGCCCAAGAGCCTGGACTCCCAGCTGACGGACCAGTACCGATCCTCGCCAGAGCTGCGAGCCCAGCAGACGCTGCAGCGGGAGACGCGGGAGCCGCAGGAGTACTGGCAGAGCAGCCTCAAGCGGGACAAGCTGCAGCAGCGCAGTTTCGACAAGGGCGACTCTGGGATCGAGAATGACTTCCGCAAGGAGTCCTTCAACGGGGATTTGACCACAAAGTAAGCGGGCACCAAGAACCATTATTTACTTAGATTTAATATAAGGAAATATTTGTCTGATTTCCCATAACACACATCTTGGTTCTACTCTTTTTTAGATGGCGCAAACGCACTGTCCACGATGACATTCGGGCCTGCGATGCCTTCCTCCGCAAGGAGCGGCGGGACAGTGCCCAGCAACGCCAGATCCAGCGCCAGGCGGTGCCATCCCGACTGCGCCGCGAGCACAGCTACGTGTACAGGGAACGCTCCATCGACGACGGCTCCCACTTCGATCCGCACCTGGACAAGTATCCGGTGGCCACCAGCACGCTGCGTCGTCGCGAGCAGCACTCTCAGTCGCACTCCCAATCCCAGTCCCAGTCCCAGGCCCAGAGCCGTGAGGAGTCGAGCACCCTGAAGCGGAACAAGAAGCTGGGTGGCTTCGAGAAGGTGAAGCAGCTGTTCACGGGCTCGGCAGGAGGAGCCGGTAGCCATGGTGGCAGTGGTCGTAGCAGCGGCAGCAATGTGTCCAGCGGCAAGAAGGATCGGATGAGCAATGGCAACAGCAGCACACTGAGTCGTCGCGACAAGGAGAAGGAGAAGGAGCGGGAAAAGGAGAGGGAGCGGGAACGGGAGCGCTACATGGTCAGAGAGGAGGAGATGCGGTCGCGGTATCGCGAGCATCACACCGAGGAGGCCTTACGCGAACCAAAGGTGAGTTTGGAAAAAATCGAAATATAATGTAATCAAAGGGAATCGATATTTGAAGAGAATATCGATAAATAAATCGATATTTTCAAATTTTCGATATATGTGCGATAAATGAGTATTCTGTTTTATTTATCAAACTTATTTCCAACGAGTTTTACAGAAGTTCGATTTATAATCGTTTAAGAAAAGTCAAAATATTCGCACAAAGATTTTAATATATTTTGTTTGATGATATCGATTACATTAAACATTAAGCACTAGAGTATATATTTTATTCTTATAAATAAATTCAGTAATTAATATATGTGAAATTTCGAATTTTTACATAACAAATATATAAACCATTATAATAATTTTCGGCATTTACTTATAGTTTACTTAACTTTTATTGGATGGCTTGCATAGAGACCATGTTTTGTTTGTTAATGATTTGCTATTGATTTCAATAATTAATTTTAAAACATTTACAGATTTTTTAAGCTATATTTAGTTTCCAATAAGTTCTTTCTTTTTTGAAATCCGAAATATTTTGCCATGCAAAATAAAATTAACAGCATTTTTTCCCTTATGCTTGAACTTCATGTCGGTTTTGAAGTTAAATTCAGGCATATAGCTTGGTATTATCTTCAGGTCCACGCTATATTCCTTGACAAAATAGAGTTTATTCTAAAACAAAGTGCTTTTAAAATTATATGTATACTTTGAATGTTAAATCACTAACCATTTTGAATGGACATTCTACTGGAAAATTCGAAGTTCGCCGCACATCGTTGGTTAAAGCCCTAACTATGTAGTTTTTATGTTGGCTTCGTAATAGCTCACAGTAATCCATATCCGTTGAAATATAGTCTGTGACGATTGAATTTCGCTCAACGGACAATAAAAAGTGTCCCTTAATGTCCTTAAGCTCCTCAGTCAGGGCAAACTCCACAGACAAGGAACTCCGCGTTGTTTGGTTAATATGACAGCTCACATTTTGCAATAATCCCGTTGATGTCAGGCACTCAACTTGCGTCAAGTATGCTCGCATCTGTATAGTAACTTGGAGAATTATTGTTTGTTTTTTGCTTTAGAAATTAAATAAACTTTAGAACTTCCCCGACCTTAGCCCCAGCACTCTGTGAAACGAGTGTTAGGAAAATCAGCAGAAGCCAAGGTACATATGTTTGAATGTACATTTTGGGGAATGACTTTATGTAGACTAAATGCCAAATTTGTATTCACCTCCGACTAATGGAGAAATTTGAAATGATCTATGTAATTCAGCCATATATATTAAGATATATATCAGGGCTTCCATTAAGAGCTTCAACGACTGGAACTATCCGTTATTATTATATTTATCAAAGCTTAAACAGAGCTTTATTTATTATTTATATCGAAAACTCAACAGATCTGTAAATATATGTAAATATCAAGGAATCTTTGTGGTTTCATAAACTAAAATTCTTGAAACCACAAACCCCTTTGGCCTAATGCCCAATTGATGGCGCCAGCTGGAGGTCGTTAGCCCCGGCGGAGCTCTTCAAGATCACAGAGTCTTTTCGGGCTCATTTGGTCATGGTCGGCTATTATTAATTTCGAATTAATCAAGACTTGCTCCAATGGGTCTTACAACTTGGGGGAGTGACTTAACCCATGGATAGATTCTAGGAGCAGCAGCACTTCCTGCTCCCCAGAGCCGCAGCTCGTGGGCGTTGCTGTGCGGCCGAAAATGGTCAAGACGTCACTTCCACTCGAGGGGGGAGACAGATCTCATCCGCTGGGGATTCTTGGGGTGCCAAGACCATAAAGAAACACTCGCGACTCTGCTTAAGTAATAAACGACAACTGGCCAAATAGAGTTGCCAACGGAACGGGGCAAAAACGCCAAACCATTCGGCGACGAGGCGTCGTATAAATTGTGAGCAAGAACAAAAGCCTCATAGAAGATATAAATGTGTATAGAAAAAAGCCCACGCAGCTGCTGTCACTCTGTCATTCAGGCAGCCAGTCAGTTTGTCACTCTGTCAGTCCGTTTGTCAGTTTGGCAGTGAGAAAGCCGACAGCCAGGGCGGGGGAAATTGAATAAACTGGGCTTAGATTCGGATGCGAATTCGGTTCGCTTCTGGGCCCAGAGATTCCAATGCAAAACGTTTTGCAGCTACTGTTGCCGAGGTGTTGCAACAGCCACTGCAACTGCCACAGTTGCTGCTGCGTGCCTCGAGTTAATTTGCAATGCTTGAGCGGATTTCTTGGCCAAAGTCTTAGAGGGCCAGAGGATGTTGCCACTTTTCGTTCTGCCGGATGTACCATGTGGGCGGCCCAAAATGCTTGCAATCCCAGTCACAGTCCAGCCCAAGAGCTGAGATTTTATAGATGAGAAGAGGGCCAGAGTCCAGGGTCCAGGCTGCAGGAGTTCCATTGTTTTTGGGACCAAGGAGCAGGCTGGGATCATGGAGCACGCCAAGGTGTGGCAACCGAAAATTAAGCTTGCGTGATAAAGGCATTTATAAGGCATCTCTTCCCGCTGTCCGGGACAATGTGCTGCCATTATTCACTGGCGGACTAAGGCTACCAATAAAAAAGCATGCCGCTGCCACCCGAAGTGTGTTCCGCAGAAATCTTTAAGTGCTGGCCATTCATTCCAAAGATTCTTCTACATGCCCAAAAAACCCAAACACACACGCGAGAAGCAGAGAAACCCGAACGAAATTTGTGTCAATAATTCTGTTAGTTTATTTATGGGGCCCCAAGTTGGCCATAAACTATATTGGGCATATATCGGTTCTGGGCTCACATATATTTGAATACATAATTACTTAGTGGGTGCGTAAACTCGGCTTTATTGTGCGACATTCCGAGCGGAGATTATATATGCCTTAGCTGTAGTGTCTAAATCTAAAGGTTTCTTTTGCCCAATGGAAACCCCATATAGCCAATCACCTGCCCAATACCCCAAAAGTCGTGTGGCTGTCTCAGGCCTAATACAGTTTCAACCGCAACTGGGCCAAAACGCGCCGCCTGGCAATTGCATTCGCAAATGGCAAAACGGGTTTACTTACCTGCCCAAGGTGCCAGCCCTCCTGTCCACCTCCCTAAGCGCCTAAAGGCCACCTGCCCCACATTCGCAACCTGTTGCTCGGTGGGCTGGCGCGGGCGGACGACCTTTGACCCGAAAGCGAAAGCAAAACGGGCAACAGAGTGAAGTTAAGCCTGAAAAGATAAATATAAATAGAAGAAAACATAAATATTAAATAATTTATTGGTAAATTGAGTTAATATTTTGATTATTAAGTATTAATTTTTATATCATTTCAAAGATATCAAAGACATTGAAATCTGGCACCTTCCAAAAATAAGATAATAGAACTTAAGCTGTAAAATGAAAAGTAATATTCATAATAGTTATAAGCTAAAAAAAACTTTTTTTATTTTATATATTTTGCTTTGTGTTAATAATTGCAATTTAATATTTATTTAATCGCTCAAAAATAATACTAATTATTCTAATTTTACATATTTCTCCTTGTGTAGACTATCGACATTTCGATGCGACGCCGCCTGTCCACGCCCAAAGCTAGTCCCCTGCTGGTGAAGCGGAGTCCCGCTGACAAGCCGCCCAAGAAGCAGCCAAAGGCCAAGGAGGCGGCGCCGGCCAAGGTCGAGAAAACGAGCTGGTTCAGATCGCTGGACCGCCGGGCCAAGAGCAGTCCCAAGGAGGTAGAAATCTTATTAATATTGTTGATGTTTGTATTTAAAGACTATGTACTCCTTCTTAGCTCAATGTATCCGTCAATGGACACAGTGAGACCACTTCCAGCCTGAAGAGGACCAAACGCAATACGACTGCGGCGCCGGCCAAGAATCTGCGCTTCTTTGGCGACACCGATTTGGACTCGAATCCGCCAACCATTTCCAAGGCCACCAGTATGCCCAGGTGAGATATGCTTGAAGATAAAGTGTCAAACTTAGCTTTAAGTTTGGATAAAAAAAAATGGCAACCAGTATATCCGGAGGTACAACGCTTCGAAAATGGAATCTCATGAAGATCCGGCATCAGGCTCGAAGGACCAAAAGAATCGTATCGGGAGATTTTCGAAATAGTATATTGTTGTGTATGGAAACGAATAGATAATAGAGAAAAATATAAAAATAATATAAAGGATAGGCGAAGATAATAAAAAATATATTGTAAAATGTAATATGAAATTCTCTTCCTCTTCCAGGAGTCGTCCCTCTCTGGGCCAGTCGAAGCACTCGCAGAGTGCCTATCACCTGGACCGCAGTCCGCCGCCCCTGGCCCGTGACTATCGCCACACTCTAGCCGGTCAAGCAGCGAATTCACAGACCCAAAACCAGAGTCACAGCCACAGCAACGGCAACAGCAGCAGGCAGAGGGCCAGTTCCATGCAGCACCTGGACAATGGCCATGGCAGCGACGAGGTGGACTTCCGCAAGCGGCGCCACTACTCTCGCTCCCGAGAACTCCACGACATCTCGGAGAGCGGCTCTGAGCCGGAGCCGGCGGAGCGACACAAGCGGAGCAGCACGGCGGGCCAGCGAGCCATGTCGCTGGAGAGATCGGTGGATGGACCGCGTAGATCCGAGGATCGTCCGCTGCTGCTGGGACCCCCGAAGCCGGCCCGCAGTGCCGAGCGCCGGGGACTGCTCAACACTTTGGGTCAGGAGAACCTGGTCTTTGGCAGGTGAGATTGGTCAGATTGGGATTTCATTTCTCGGAAAGTATACGAATCTCCTTGCAGGGATCGCTATCCGGCGGAGAGTTCCGGCACCGAGGGCGAGTCCAGCCTGCACAGCCAGCGCAGCGTGGTCTACCTGCATGCCACCACGGTGGGCGACATCCCACAGCCATATAATCTGCGCCGGCGCTCAATGTCGCGCGATGACCTTCGCCGGGTCAAGGGCAAGCAGTCGCCCCAGCAGCCGCCGCCCCTGCAGCCGATGACCCGCACCGTGTCCCGGTCCGTCTCCATGCTGGCCCCCTGGAAGCCCAAGCACATCAGCGAGGGCTACGAGATTAACTACTCGCAGGAGCAGAACAAGAGGGTAATTTGCTTTTAAAAATCGTAATCCTATTAAGAATTTGGAATTTGAATTCTCTTCCAGTTTCTTGCTTGGAAAATATTAATTTCTTAATTAAGATATTCATATTTTGAGGAATATTTATATGCCTTCTGTGTAAAGTAACATAATTAATGGCTTTCCTAGACACCTGCTGAACTTATTAAGAATTCCCTAATCAATTCTAAGTCTAATCTATGAAAGAGAAACCCCGAAGCAGGCTTGTTTATTCTAGAAATGATAATTTTAGTTTTCTAGTCGATAAGCTTCTATAATTTGCAACAGGTTCTGGGGGGCCATTAGCTGAATAAAGTTGATCAACAAATTATGTCGGATAATGGCGTTCTTATAAAAATATCGTTACCAGGGAAAGATGGTGGTTTAGGATTAGAAACAATATTTTTAAAGGTCTTTATTTAATTATTTTAGCTTGAGAAAATGCTTTCATGAATTAGAATATTTTTCTTAAGAATTATTTGAAAGAAAAATGAAGGAAATTATAAAGAATTATATGAAGAAATATTAAAAAAGCTCTGAATTATTACTTATTCCTTTCCCTAGATGTCCACACTGCCGCGCAAGCCTCCACCACACAATGGAGCCACCAGTGCCAGTACCCTAAGCCGGCTGGGCAGGAAGAACGAGTCGTCAGGGCGACGCTACCACATGGACAGCCTGGATCGGCCACCGCCACCGCGGTCCGTGCTCTCCGCATCGAATTTACGCAGCGCCAAGACGAAGTGAGTGGCCCAGGACAGAGCCAGAACCAGAACCAGAACCTGGACAGGACATTCCCCCCGGTGCTCCAAGTGTGGAGGCCCCTCCCCTCCAACCACACCTAGTTGCTAGTTGTAATCCTTAACGCGAACTCGATCGAAACGTACTTCTAATCACTTCACCCGAAGGAGGCAGGAGCACTCGCGTCCCATGAGATGGCGGGAGTCGAGGTGCGATGCCTTTGCCTAGCCGCGTAGGAATTCTTTAACCTTTGTTGCAATTCTCGTCATATTTTTTAAATGTGAAATGTATTCGTACTCCAGTAATAATTATAAATTAATAAAATATCAGACTTTAACTTAAATTGTTATTTATAAAAGTTTCTGAAGAGTTGTAGGGATTAGGGGGGTTCCCAAAAATATTTCGTAAAATTCTTCATCGGTATTCCTGGTAATTTTTTTCAGCTCTTAAAATGGCTAGGATAAATTGATAAAATATAGAACTTCCGGGACAAAATACATCCATTTATCGGTATGGTAACGATTCACGGCGATAAACATAACATAAGTCCAAATATCGGTACTGTATCGATACTGAGCGATTTTTATTTCTTTTTTTTTCTAAATGTTTATTGAATGTAGCTTACTGTCACTTTACTATCACATTTTGCATATAATGGGCGACAAACAAAAACTATCTAGATTTAATCGGTGCTACTATAAATCGATCGGTATCGGGATGGTCCAACAGATTAAATGATATTTCAAGGTTGCGTTAAAAAGGAACCATTGTCAGTTTCGATTAATGTTTAAAAAATCGATAATCGGTTTGATATATTAAATTAATATAATATCAAACATTTAGATTTAAATATATTCTAAAAGTTATTTGCTGAAAAAAGTTTTCATACGTTTTTTTAATATTTCTTCGATTAAGTTACTATTTTTACTAAAGGTTCGATATTTTTCGATACATAAAACTTCGATATTTTAAAGTTTAGATTATATATTTGATATGATATTGAGAGCTTTGTATATGTTCCACGATATTTAACTTTAAATCTCAATGAAATCTACATATAGCCCCAGAATAAGTTACGAATTATTGTTTTACCGACTTTAAATTCAATCTACATGAACATTTTTACATTTACATCTTACACTACCCACTTGCAGTTGCTCTAAAACCCAACTTAGCCAAGTATCAAACACCCGTACAATTGCCTCAAAACTGTGAGCAGTGCTCGCAAAACTGGCAGGCAGATTGTTTAATTTTCAAAGAAATGCATCTGTTGACCGATTGCCCGACCAAAACTAACCCACTAAGCCCGCCCATCCGTCACGCCCACCGACCGAGAGTGCATAAAAAAATATGTGCATAGGGCAGGAGGGGCAGGGAGGAGGGGGGAACTCAACATAAATTATTTTTCACGCAGCTAATAAATTATTCGCAGTCACTCAACACCCAGCAAAAACACATTTCCGCCGGCACGCTTTCCTGCAACAACTTTCGGGCTTGCAGCAGTCCTGCAGTCCTGCTGTCCTGCAGTCCCTCAGCTTGACTCGCCTCGTCTCGATGCTGCATTTTCAAGGATAATTGCGAAAAATACAGGCTCTCCCCCGAAGTCAACTTTTCCAGGCACAGTGCACAGTGGGATTCGAGGGTATTGAAAGGGAGATGGGAGAAAGTTTGGTCATTAGCTGAACTTTAAGGCCTTTATTTTCAAAGAAATAAGTTAGAAATAAATAAATAGATAATAAATAAGTAATAAGTATCTAAATGTGTCTTTAAAAAGCTGATTATATAGTAAAGAGATTGATAAGGGAAATAAGTAGAGAAGCTGCTACTTGTTTATCCTACTAATAATGCGGCTAAAAAGTTTGAACTAATTCCTAGTAATTAATTTCTGGCAAGTTGAAGTAAGGTAAAGTACCTGAATAATATTGACTTTATTCTGATTTAAGCTCTACTTTGGATAAGAATAAACTATAAGAGTCCTATGTACATCAACTTGATATTTATTTCTTGCCAATAAACCAGACATCTCGTCCAGAGTGCGCTGGGAAACGGGCTGTTAAGGGGGCAAGTGGCTACGGCGTGGCGCGGCGCGGCGGCGGTGGTATTTTAAAGTTCAGCAATAAATTTATAGCTTCGCCCGGGGCATTTGTTTTTATATGGAAATCCGCCGGCACCCGGCTCCTAAAACTATGCGCAAAATAAGCAGGAGCGTAGGAGTAGTGGCAGCAGTAATCGAGAATATTTCCTTGGAGTAAACAAGATTTATTTGATAAATTTTCGCCTCGTCCGACTCCCGACTTCCATGGGGGTGGTGCGGTAAGCACTGGGCGAAAGCGGGGTTATTAATCCCGACCATTAGCCATTTAATCAGCACCTGTGCCAGCGTTGACACAAACTGGACAGACAGACTGATGTTTATTGTCCCTGGAAGACTACTCTACAGTATCATCATCTGTCATCCAATGGGTGCAGTTTTTCCTTAATTAATTTCCCGCCTCCTCCACACACACACTCGATGGGGGTGTGGGAAATTGCAGGGTTTTTAATTTTCCTAAGTAATTGGAATGCGTATCCAGGTTGACAGTGCAAAGTGGAACGCCAATGAGTGGTGCAAGGAGGGCGCTTAATCCTTTGTCCGGGGATTATCTCCACGAACTAGCGGGAATATCCATGGAATCGATGGCCTGTCAAGTTGATTTCAATTAGCCTGTTTTTCTAATTCTCTCCGCTCAATTAGGACACTCGAAATGAGCCATTAATTAGGCGTTTTGGCCACCTAATGAGGCACGCAGATATACAATTTTAATTGGCCGCATATCTCTCGCAAATGAGAAGGAAATTTATTAGCCATCTGTGCATAAATATCCTGCAATAAACATAACTTGAACGCCCAAAAGGAGCATCCAGTGGAAAGGAAAAATTCACAAATCCAATAGAAATAAATGCCAAATTAACTCTTAGCCGGCCACGTCCATCCATCAGTTAAATATGCAAATTATGGATTATTAAACATTAAGTATTTGACTTTGCCCGCTGCATGATTGAATGGAAATCTAACAAAAAGCGTACGCACTCCAATTATCATTATTATTTTGCAGCTTTTCCCAGTGCCAGAGTGAAATTACATCAAAAAAATATATAAATCGATGGGGGAGGCGCTGCTCTCGTTGGCAATAAATTTATAACCCTTTATATATCAATTTATGGCTTTAAATTAATCCTGGCAAATAATGCTGACAATTATGGATTAAATGTGTCAATAATGCAAGTGTTAACAAATTGCTTTCGGCCCAGGAGTGTCCGGATACCCGGGAAACTGGATCTCCTCCACCTGCAGGCCCTTAATTAATGCCCAAACATTTTTAGAATTAATGCCCACTTGTCAGCGTGGCGTCCGAGATAAATGGTCGCCCTGTGAGGTCAGCGGTCGAAGGAACCGCATCGAAGCCACTGGCTTAGGTTTGGCATCCGACAGATGCGGATGCGGCTGCAGATGAGGATTCTCGGTTCTCGATTCTGGACTCTGGATCCTGGATGCATGTGTGCATGCCGTGCGGTTGCCTGCCTTTCCCGTTGCAGTTGCAGGTCGCCTGCTTAAAACCGTAATTTCAGTTCGGCTGCATTCACATTTCAATGCAAATATTTACGTATGCATGAGCGCAAATTGGTTTTGCACAAATCGCAGACACAAAATCCTCTGTTGTGTAAATAATTAATTTTTGCAAATTTAATTACTCCACTTGATATCGAGCCAGGAGTCGGAATTAAGTCGGTTTCTGTGCGCTTAGCTCGGCTAAAGCTCAAGGGAAAGCATGTTGTCCTAATTTTTCGAAGACAGACATACATTTGTATAGATACTATATTTGAACATGTGGAAGGACTCTTTCACAGTTAAATTTATCAGAAGATGGACTACACGCAAAGCATATTAACTGTGGACTTTCACAGGTATTTCAGTGGCTAATATATCGAGGGCTTTGACGTGAAGCCCGACTACTTGTTGGCTAACCCGTTGGAGCAGCAGATAAACCCCAACTCCCACTACCTCTTCGAGAAGCTAAAGAATCGTTCCCACCAACGAGGCAGCATAGAGGAGAAGGTCTTCAGGCTGAACGACTCCTGTGAAGCGACGAAAAGGGAGAAACCGGTTCTCCTCAAACATTTTCCTGGACGTGGCGAGGCAGGACGTAAATCTCTCCAGGCCCTTGTATACGCCAGAATGAATGAAGTGGTGCAAAGAGCCATTCCGGTGGCAGGTTACCCTGGCCCGATAGAGCCGCTATGGCCTGCGGAATGTCCTGTTTCAGAGGAGTCTCCAAATGAATGGAAAACCAGAGTAACGTTAAAGAGATCGCAAGTTCTAGCCATGTCTCATGAGAAGGCCAAATAAATAGTTAGAAAAACATGTGGGACATGAGTTCCACACGAATATAAGAACTTTTCCTTGTGTAATAAAGTAAACCTTATTACTTAATTTAGCTTACATTAAATGTAAATTAAGTCCCTTACTTGTACTATGTACAAAAACACCAATACGAATCCCATTTATGATGGCTTATCTCGCGATCCGCACAAACAGCGATAAGCTGCTGGAAAAAATGGGGAAACCTTTGAGGAATTTGCATATGTCGAGAGCAGGCAGCCAGCTTCTACCAGAAAAGAACCATTTATCAATTAACCGAGAGCGGGAATCACAACGCAGCCCTTTGCGTCGTCTGCATCGCGGCGCCAATTAATTTTCGCTTTTGGGAATCAACAAACAGGGCTAAGGGGAGCAGGGAAAAAACAGCAAAAAGTTGATTAAGGACAGCATAGTGGATGCCACATTTAAATACGGAAGCGATAAAAGTGGCTGGGAAACGCTTATGTAATGCCCGTCCTCCGGATCCGGAATAGTTGGTCCCAGCTCGCCGCCACCGCCGCCACTGCCGCCGCCGCCTGGGCTAATTAATCATCGACGTTTATCCGACTTGATGCAGAACTAAACAAATCGTTTCAAATTATTAAAATCATTTATAATGCGAACGATGACGATGAGCCACGCAATCCGGCGGAAGGCCATGGCGAAGGATGAAGGATGTGCCGCGTGCGTCTGGCGCCGGCCACTGAAGATGCCCCACGTCCGTGGCATGTACCAACTGCTCCGGCTCCTGCTCCGGCTCCTCTCTTGGCCCTGCTTTTGCTCTTGCTCTGCTTTGCTCGTGCTCCTCCAAGTCTGTTTCTGTTTCTGCTGTTGCCAAACATAAATCAGTTGCCCATATTAACCTCCTCGCTGGCAGCCAGAGATTGAGCCAGGGAGACCGGAAGGCGGGCAGGACACTCCACTTCATAGGGATGTGCTCGTGTTCATCAGCCATTTTTCATAATTGCTAAGGAGATAACTAAGGGGCCTTGAAAATGAGCCGGGAAAATGAACGAAAGTGCGATTTAGCGATTTACTCGAGTACAGTTTTTGTATTTCAAGTTTAAAGGAATATATATTTATATTTATTTATACTTTTTCTGAGACTGTAACTCTGATTAAGAGGAACTTAGTGGGTTTTTCTGTTCCTTAAATTCGACTGAGACCAGTATGGCAGCTTTAAACAAAAACGCTTATCAAACAATTTTATATCCGGCCAAAGGACCTATGTTTTTGATCCTGGGATCAAGTCGTATATGAATACAGTTCGATAGTTTTCGGTTCAGATTGACCAGAAAGGGGTCTTGATAGTTACTGATGACCAGGTTTAAAGCTCAGTCTGTCGTTTATATAATGGCAAACTCAACAGATCGACTAAAGGCTGTATGCATCATGAAATACTATTAATAAGGTAATGCCTTAAGCTGGAAAGAAATTTAACTTAGGAGAAATTACTCACTTACTACAAGTATAAAAATCCTGTTAGCCATATCCCTTGGCCGATATCTGTCATCTCTAGGACTGGACACACACTAACCATTTGGAGTTTTAGCTGCGTCCGCATCCGCGTTCGCGTTTGCTTTCCCATTCGCATTCTCTTATGGACCGGCGTGACCAATTAAAGTCGATGTTGTGCGTTTTATTTATGTCTTCTTGTGGCAAGCACGCCGCGGCAGAGGGACAGGAGCAGGATCCTGCGGGGGCACCGCATTCGCTACGCCTTCCATTTCCTCATTATTCGCACATTCGTTAGGGAGAGCGGGCACATATTTCTCGCAGTCAGCTTATCTCCGAGGCGCTGACAGCCAGCCAGGAGCAGGAGCAGCAGGACCCCGCAGCCCGGCGCACGCAAGGACAACGCCGACATCGCAGCCGAAATAAATTATGTGTCCGTCGCGTCCAGCACACAAAACGTAAACAAAATAACTGGAGGAGAGGCCGGGGCAAGGACTCCGCCAGCATTGACCAGGGTCAGGAATAACCTTGAGGCGCCTGGCTACACTCGATTTGATTATGCGGGAATCGGACTCTGAATCTGAACCGGAGTCGGAATCGGCATCGGACTTGGTGTTTGTTTGCCTTGGGCAGCTGCAATTGCCGCCATTAAATCCAAAAACCAAACACTCGGCCATACGGCTAAGTCAATACGTGCTGAACATATAGAATTCAATAAATCCATTTATGTGGCTGCAAAGTGTCCAGACACTCGAAACTAATTTGCGGTTGACTGGGCGACACTGTGCACACATAAATCCACTATATATGTGCATAGATATCGTGTCAATGGGTCACTGGAGGACCGACCTCCTCCGAACCCTTGTCGCGAAGGTAATCAGGAGGTGGTCCAGGCCATCCGATATGCGGATGCTGCAGCTCCTGGTCCCATTCCCAGTCCAAAGCAAAACCAAATCCGCATCCAAGTCCGAATGCGAACCTGTTACGCCTGCCGATGTGTTTCTGCTCCGCTGGGTTTTTCAATCAAATCGCTGCCCAGCCAGAGATCACAGACACAGGGATGCCATGCGGAAGCGGGTAAGTCGCTTTTCGCTTACATCATGCCTTGGGTGGTGCAGTGAGAGAAAAGCTTACTTAATCTACAAATAATGAGACTATAATTGGGATGAATACTTTGTTTAAGTTGGAAGGGAAAGAGAGCTCACTTTTCTTAGTTAATCCTTATGAAGTATGCAGTATCCGGCTCGAAGGACCAATGCTTTTTATGCTGGTAGAGACCAGGCTTCTGGGCTGACAATAAATAGATAGAGAAGTCACAGCATAGAAATATTTAAGAAATACTTTGCTCCTTGCATTCTTTTTCCCCAGTGTCCCCACACTTCGAGCTCTCTGTCCAAGCAGTGCCAATGGCAGCATATTTGAAAAGTTTCTAAATCACGCCTGAAAAGCCAGATTCTGAAAGGCACAAGGCGACTGCAAATATTTCTTCAATGAAAATGTGTGGCAGCCAGAGACAAGCGCAAACATGGCTTAATAACTCATCCGAGTGTGTGCGTGTGTGTGGTGTGTGTCCCCAATTCCCCAATAAAGCAGTCAATGGCAGCGGCGAACCCCCCAGCCAACTATTTACCATCGTTGACCCTGCTCGGCAGCCTGCGTCTCCGTCTGGGCCCGGTCCCGGTCCCAGGATAAGCAGCACCCTCCGATGGAGCCGAGAGATTGCGGTGCAAAGTGTCAGTTTGAAGTTGAGCTGTTGACTCGTACTCATTAAATAAAAGATTGCATGTTTCCAGCCCTTTGTTCGCCCGGAGAAGGACACTAGCTAATCCTGGAGCCCTTCTGCATCCCCCTGCCTGATTTTAGGCAAATATATCACATGTCACTGGGCGAAGGATAGCTTCGCCTGCCATTCTGAGTAGTTTTGCGGAGTTCGACTGGAGTTAAGTGCCGGGCCAACGTTGCTTTCAAATAACTTTTCGTATCGAATATTCAAGCGAAAACTTTTTGACATCGTCTGTGGTGGGGCAGAGTTTCCCCACAATCGAATCTGTCGCTGCTGCGTCCTTTTAAGGTCCTCTCTCCTTGCTCAAACGTGTCTGCAGTGCTGCGTTAATTACCACAGACATTTCAGGAGCAGCAAGTTTCTGCAGAGATGTTTAAAAATTAACAGCAACTTCCTGGGAAAACCATAGAATGGCCGGCTTCATAAACAAACATGTGTGTAAATTTAAGAGCTCGGAACTCAGTTGTTTCAGCGGTTTCTTGGCCTGTAAGCAGGGACCCTAAATATTCGCATAATGACCCACCAGGAATCTCGGCCTGCCTTTATTGACTGCAGAATTTGTTGCCGCTCTGCTGGGGGAAAACTTTATAATGTGGCACAAGATGCATGGGAAAACACACTTGAGCACACACACACTCGCACACCTTAATATTCATTTCATTTCGCTGGCACATTAAGCCCGGCTTTCGTTTTTCTGGCCGCATCCTGTTAATTATGCATGGCAGCTGCTGCAAATGCAAATGCAGCTTCCCTACTTCCCGGGCATCCTTAATTTCAACTGCTTAAATTCGGATTCGGAGCGGCACTGGGAATGGCCCCGGGTCGGTTGGCAGTGCTCCGCCCGGCTTGTGTGTATATTTTCACTGGTCCGACACCTCGGCAGGGTCTCGGAGGTCGCCTTGGGTATCCGTTTTGATTTGTCGGTAATCACGTTGAGAAACAGGACATACATCTGTAGAGCAGTCCGTCGGCCGCCGCACTGGCGTATTGTTTGACCAGACAGACGCAGACGCTCTAATTTCCATGTGTTGTCCTCATTAATATTCATGGAAATCGCTCACGCCAGACTGGGCCGGAGAAAAAGCAGCCCCACATTTGCATAAATTCGGTTCAGCCTCTCCGCCGCCCTGCTCCCCTTGGATGCCAAATTTGGGCTCTTGAAAAACTGCCTTTAGGCGGGAAAAAACGTCCGGCCGAATCGCATCGAAATGAGTTTACAGAAATTTATGACTGGAAACTGGCAACCGCCGCGGACAGACTGTCCGGCGGAAACAATAATCAATTATTGGTTAAAATCAACTCAACGGGATTATTGAGTTATAAATGATTCATAAAATATTCTGCGGCACCTGTGCCTCGCGTCCTCGCACTCCACTCGCCACTTTGGCTTTTGCGGTTTCCACTGACAAATGCCGTGAATAAAACAAGTCGGTGTAGCGGTCCCCATTGGCAAGGGATCCGTGGCAGGGATACTGAGGCCGGGCACTAATTAAATTTTGTGTCATTGCCACAGAACTGACCATAAATAGCCAAAAAGTCGGTCGGGCTTGGTTCCCGGAATGCGCTCCCAGAATTTCATATTACTCGTCAAGGGCTGCTGCCGCATTGTGTTAAATAAATAAAAGTTCCGACCTCGGGAGGGCAAAGATCAAATCGGAGGCAGCAATTAAAATGTCATGAGGCTGCTACTTTAAAATTTCAGATATCACTCATTACGCATACGCCCTGTCTGCGGCGTGTCTGTCTGTCTGCCAGGCAAATGGGAGAAAATAATTGTCAGCTGTCGTTTGTCGTCCGCTCGCCAACGCCGACTCTTTCCCATTCGGTTTCGGGTCACCGAGCAGAGGAAAATAAATAAAAGACGCAATTAAAAAGAAAGTAGCAAACGTCATCCCTTCCATTCCCAGACCCAGTCCCAGTCCCACTCTCACACCCACTCCCAGTCCCATTCCCGCCTCCTCGGGCTCAACTCAATTTGTTCATTTAACTGCTTTTATTTTTATTATATTTACATTTGCTTCACGCTCGCTACACGCTCAAGAGATAATTACGACCATAATAAGGACACATTGTCCCTGTTGCCTGTCAGCGCTCCTGCCCAGCCATTCCTGCACGCCACCAGACAAAAGGACACACGCAGGACCCCGGACGGAACACACAGAAACCCACTCACACTCGCTCGCACGGCCAGAAGCCAGGAGTCAGGAGACAGCCGACAGCAGGACACATGCTGCTGCATCCTGGGCCGCCTTCTCCGCGTGTCCTTAGTCCAGTCCAGTTCTTTTTTCTGAGCTCAGCTGCTGGCGAGCTGCTGCGATGCCAAATTCGCAGCAAATTGCACAACAAATTGCTGCTGGTCAATGCTGGCGAAGGCCGCCGATTCGGGGCGGGCGGTGGTCGGGGGGCGGCGAGGTCACGCCTTAAAGCTCGTGGCCAAAAGGGTAAGCGGAGCTGGGAATAAAGTTATTCAAAAGGTTGCCGCTGCCTTGGGCCCGAGCGAGTGGGAGAGCGAGCAAAAACGCGCCAAAGTTTGCCAACTATGTGAACAGAGGGGAAAACACGAGGAAAATTCCAAAGAAAATTCTTAAATTTTATGTCTTGGACTTCGATTTATTTTCTTAACATTTAAAAGGGATTTTTGTGAAGAAAACATTGAGTATTTAAATAGGAAAATAGATGTTGTAAGTTTAGGAAATGATTTAGTTATGGAACTCTAAGACTTCTAGAAGAAAGAAAAAAAAAATGGTATGATATTTTTGTTGTTTTTTATTTTTTATGGTTACAATGATTGTTATAATTGTAGAAATTAATAACTGACTGAAAACTATTAGCAATTAGCTCTTAAAGTTTGAAATACTTTCATAAAAAAGCAAATATAGGTTTCGTTTTTTCTCTAATACATTAAACCTGTTTCAAAAACCCTGATATTATTTCAAGAAACTCGCATTCTAATGAGGAACATTTTCTTATAAGCAAATTCAAATTCCGAAAAGTTTTCCCTCTGTGTTTGTGTGGATAAAAAGCGGGGCTAAATGGGTGAGTGAGATAAAGTGAAGAGGGAGTGAAAGTGAGCAAGGGGTGAGCTGGAAATCTCGAGCGCGCACATTACACACTTTGTTCAATTCGCCCGGGACCCGCTGCTCGACCTTGACATTACCCAGCTGAGGGGCTGACTGATATCTGGATTCAGAAAATTCAATTCCCCACCTCGTTGCCACCTTTCACCTCTGCCTGCTCACCCACAGTCATTCCTCTTCTGGCTCTTCCCAGCCCTCTTCAGAGGCATTCCAAGTTTGAGTGAAACGTATACGCCCCGTGTGTGTGGGAGCATGAGAACTTTACAACTTTTTCGCATGCGAAATAAAGCAAATTTGTAGCATATTCCTCTTATTATTATTCCTCGCCTGCAACTGTTGCAGGCGCTCTGCATTCGGTTCCATAAATTTCATTGTCTGCACCGAGGAAAGTTGCTCTCTGCATTGTGCATAAGTAATGGGCTCCAATATGCGATATGCGATGCTATAAGGTAATATACAAATTGAAATTTTCGCAAACACGACGTGGGGCTCCGACGTGGGACGTACATATGAGTAGATATATCACAGGACTTGCCCCGCTCCTGCTTCCTTGCTGTTCATGGAAAGTTGTGCAGGGTGCAAAAGTTGAAGCGATTTATTGATCATCAAATTGGCTGCGCTGGCAGCAAGGGTTATTACCTGCCTTGATTGTTTTACTTCGCACCTCGAAAGTTTAAAGCGAGTTTCCCACAGAATCCCAATTGTCTGAGTTCCAGCTAGTGATTTTTAAGTATTTCCTGGAGATTGCCACTGGGCTGCTTCCATGCCTCTGTAGTTCTCGCAGCTCTTTCATCTCTGAACGCCCCACATGACACAATTAATATGTTTCGGGGGTGGACTACCTGGTCCTGCCTCCTCCTGGCATTGTCATTACACCGCTTGCTATTTGTCCTCGCCGAGCGCTGTGTTGTATTGTCAAAACGCGCTGTCAAAACAAATGCTCAACAATTTTTCAGCGCCCGGCGGACACAATTGTGTGCCTTCCGTCTCCTAGTTGTCCTCCGCCGCTGCTCCTCCTCGCTGACAGTTGACAGTTGTCAGGCTTGTGTCTTTAAGGCAGCAGGAGCCGTGTGTTCCTTTCGCCGCCGCTCCAGGACAACGCTGTTCATCAGCATCGATGCACTCGGGGCGGCAGAAGGGTTCAATCCGCCCTGATAAATGGATAGCGACAGGCGAATTGTTTTGTTCAAACAAATTACTTGATTGCCGGGTTATGAGTTATAAATGTGGCTTATTTATGGCCCTCTTTTCAGCACATTTTCAGAGCCGTTTCGAGTTTATCTGCGAGTTTACTTGTCTTTTTTTGGGGCGTGTTGTTGGCCATGACCAAAGTGGAAGGCTCTCGGCTCATAATGGCTGGGCGTGCACTGGCAAATTGTGGAGGGAAATGTATTTTCTTTATTTTAAAAATATTTTTGAATTAAATAGGTTGTGAATTGTCTAAGATATGAGTTAAATTTAGGGGATTTAATGGACTTAAGACACTTTTTAACGTACTCTTTTGTATATTCAAGATTCTAAGTTTCTTATAATGATATGTACCTAATTTATGATTAATTAATCTATTTGACTATAGAATGTTGGTGTAAATCTTAGCATTATGCATTTTTCCGAGTGCACCCCTCCTCATAGAGCGTCACTCTTAACAAATGCCGAGGCATGCGCGGCTTACCCTTCCGCCTTCCGAACCCACGAGGCAATTAGCAGAATCATGAAGCTGTCTCGGATATCAGCACAAGGACCCCTCTCTCCGGCCCAGTAACACACTCATGCCAGTTAGGAGCGCCTTTCAGCAACAGCATCGGCACTCAACCCTTTCGCCAGCTTTCTCCTGCCACTTGGCACTTTCTCGGCTCTGCAAGCCATTCACACGCACAGCTTAATCGGCTGGCAGCCGGTTGGGCGAGCTGCCGCCCCTCGCCCACGCATATTTATGAACTTATTTGCTTTAAAATAAATATTGTCGCAGGACTACGCGCCATCGGACGGGGGACGAGGGAGGAGAGCAGGGGAGTAGGGTCGAGGTCGGTCTTAAGGGATTTCGCCTCAGAAAAGGGGTTCTCGCTTATACATTGATATGGTGGCGGAAAGTATGCCAAGGCATGGACTGGCACTGCCACTGGCACAATCCCCGACACTTTCTCCGCTGCTCCTGCTATCTTGTTTTTGCGCCCGTGCATTTCCTAAGCAGCTTACTGTTTATGAGCCGCTTTGCCCAACACCATCACCATCACCATCGGAGCATCGCCTGGAAGCATCCAGTCCTGGGAGCGTCCTGGCGGTGGGTGCGGTCATGTCGAGTGCGCTGGAACAACAGTCGCTACGGCAGGTGGAACTCGGTGGCTGTCGATGGGAACTCGGATGCAACGGAGGCGCTGGTAAATGCCTGAAATGTGTCATCACTTGTTGTTGGCAAAGAAAAACTTGCGCCAGATGCAACAGTGCTGGCGAAATGTCCGTTTTCGGGAGAGGTTTCCTTTCTAGCCATATGGACTAAGGCAGGAGGATAGGTCACTCGGTTAAAGGAAGCTCTGGAAAACATCCTTAAATATTTAAAAAGAAATAAATGTTATAGTTGTTAGATTAAATTCCTATAATTTAGATGGAATAGTTAAGAAATATTTAAGCCATATACCTTTCCCAGCAGCACTGCTGAAGCCGGTGTGCATCCCAGAACTAAGGCATGGAAAACTTTCGGGACAATGTGTGGCAGGCGGCACCTAGTTGGAAATAAAAGTCCTTGCCGCTCAGAGAACCCCATAGTTCCAGATACAAAATGCTCTTTTGTGGCAGCAACAACAACTGCTCCGAAATGGAAAAGTAAGCAAGTTAGCCCCGAAAGTAAGTTGGAGCAAGAAACAAACTCCGCTCGGCGCACGTTTCATGCATTTTCACTTTGTAAAACATTTTTGATGCGTACGTGCAGCACCCAAAATTCTATTTAAAGTTTGATTAGCCGCACAAACACTCCCCCTTGCCTCCTTGCCACCTCCCCCTGTACCCAGAGATACACAAATAATTAAGCAGACACACAAGTTTTGGGCTGCTGCTGCTCATGTCGGAAGATAATTTTCCCAGGCGGCACACCTGGCGTATGAGCAATGCAGAGGGGGGCAGCAAGGCAGGGGGATCAAGTAAAGGTGGCCCGGGGCGGGGCAAGTGTAATTAATTTTAGGTTGTTTGCAATTAATTGCCACAATGCAATTATGAGCAATGCTTTCAGCCACAAACGCAGGACCCACTTGACCTTGTTAGTCGAATTATTCTCAGTGCACTTTCACTCAACCGAGAATTTGGCCCAATCAAATTTCCAAAAAGAGGAAAGCAGAGAGAGAAAATAAAGGAGTTTGGAGGGAAAATATATTAGATTATAATAATATGTTAAGGGAATGTGAATAATGTGATAAGAAATGGATCTGTCAAGAGGTTTTTGTTTGTTTATGTACATAATGCAATTGAAAACTTAATATTTTAACATTCAAATTAATTTGTTTAGTTACAGCTTAGAAAATATGAATTGTAGAGCTATTACTTTTACATTTCTTTCTTCTCCGTGTATTATTCACACATCCATAGTCACAGCCATCGCCATACCCATAGAGCCATGTGTGTCAGGGACCAACTGTGCCAAGAAATGTCGGCAAAATGTCAGGCTGCCCATGGAGAGGCGACATGGAGGCAAAACCAAAGATGTAAGCCACAAAAATACTTGACAATTTGTTTGCAATACATTTTCCGCTTCAAGTTTCCTCCTTTCGTCCTTCATCCCGGCAGCAGCAGCAGCAGCAGCAGCATCAGCATTTTCTCAGCTCGATAATTTTTTATTTCTCTCCGATTCTCGATTCGAGAGTCTCTTTCTCGGTCTCCGTCTCCTCTCCAGCTCTGTCTGCGTCTCGTTCCCATCCTCCGGCTCGTCCTGGAGTCGAGTGAAACTATTATGGCCGCACGACCATATCGACAATCTGGCCAAGATGAAAGCGGACCGGAGCGGCGAAGAGAGCAATAAGTTCATAAAACAATTGGCTCCATTTGCTCTGATTTTCATTGCCTGCCATTTTGTGTGACCTGCGATGACCGGCCAGAGCGAGTTCGACGGGGGCTCCGGGCAGGGCCAGCCTGACCCCAGTGACACATGGGGATCCGGGTGGACAACTGGCTATTGGGAACCCTGCCTGCTGTTGCCGTTGCCGTTGCTGGTGCGGTGTGCACTTGAGCCTTAATTGGTTTGTTTATATTGGCGCCCCCGGCTAGATGCAATCAATTGCACACAATGACGCCAATTACTCCCACTCCCCTGGGGCGACAGACACGCCTCCCAGCAGCCACCAGCCAGCAGCCACCAGCCACCACCCTCCAGCCCTCAGCTCTCATCTCTCAGCAATCATTTCCCCCGAAACACTCACATATAATTAATAATTTTTGCCTTTTATGCTGGGTAATTGCTTTGGCATTCGTAGGCAATTTACTATTTACCAAATGATAACGAGACACAGCAACTACACTCTGGAGTGCACTCCACCTATCGCCACCACCGCCACCACTGCCGTCCGTGTATCGGGAACAGCCTTCTATGGCGCACAACCTCACAGATCCACAGTTACACTTGGGGAAAATCAGGGTGTAGAATAGGGTTTAAATTGCATAAACAGTGTTTGAAAATGAGCTGAAATATATGTCATGTGAAGAATTATTATTATTATAAGGTTTTCTTACCCTAAAATTAGTTTATAGTTTAAATATCTTGACTAAATAATGATCATAAATATTTTATATACATATTAAGAGTTTCTTATTAAAAATGTTACTATAATATGTCGAATAATATTTTAAATTTGTCTGTCAAAGTGCTTACAAGCCTTAATAATTCCTATTTTAATTTAAGTTGCATAAATAATGTGAAAAATGTTACAAGTTAATCCATTACCATTATTACTTTAGGTCATTAACTACCTTGGAAGGAGTCACCTATTTCTCTGGGTGTACCCACTTCCCCTGAGCACTGCATAGGAATGCACCAACATTTTCTGGCTTCAGTCTCATTGCATATTCAGTTGGCTGTAAATGCACAGAGGGAAAAGCCTGGGCACTAGGCAGAAAGAAATTGAGTAAAGTTTCATTAGCAGAGAGTTTAATTTAAAGACTTCAACGCTGTAATTAAATATCTTAATATGTTTACAAGATCTCGTTCTCGAAATTTCACTAACCATAGTTTGTTTTATAGCAAAGTCAACCCCCTGCTTTCTCGCAGTGCATGCCAGGAAGCAGCTAAGCGAGATGCAGTGGAAGCTACTTGATTTCTCAATACCCACACACGCGCGTGTGCCCGATTGCAATCCAGCATTATAGTTGCAGATGCGCCAGAGACAGGTGGCAATGACTGCTGGCAGGTGAGGGGCCAGGCGAGGAGCACGACTTAGATGCTTGCCGTAATTAGCGGGGAACCGTGCTCCGGCAAAGCCGGGCTTCAATCCCAGCTGAACGCTGAAAGCGACGCATTACGTATCAAGTGGCGCGGCAATCACGGCAATGGGGCAGAAAGCGAGCTGAGAGCGCTCTAAGTGCGAGTAATTAATAATTGCCAGCTGAACGGTGGCGAAAGCAGGATATTTGTATGCTCCATAAGCGGATTTCGGAGGAGTTGGGGGACTGAAACTCCTCAGCCCTTGGTCGCTGGCGATTTGTCCAGGCGCTTATATCGGTCAAATGGCCTGTTTATGTAAATGTGTATATCAAATTAAAAGCCATAAAACTGAGCAGGACTCGCCGGAGCACAGGACACCGGACACCGTCCGTCCGGCAGTTGTTTTTTTCTTTTTTATGGCATGACTTCATTGCCCCCGACTTGACGGCATAAAAAACGCGCAGATGAACTGAATTTGATGGCCCTGCATAAATCTCTTCTAATTGCAAGGACACCGAGTCCTGGGTTCCCTTCCGTCTTCATATTTCCAGCTTCGAGAGTTTGTCGAAAGCCACTAATTGCGCCAGAGATTAAGTTTGATGAGAGCACACTCCACCCACTGTACACACCCGAAATCGAATCCGAATCGGAATGAATCAATGCCCCGCATGAATCACTGGTGCTCGAGCATGGACAAGGATGCTCCACGGAGCATCGCCGTGGGGCGAACGTAACAGGTTTTTATGCACTACGTGACCATACAAAGTTGGCGAAACTGCCAGCAAATGTTTTCCTTTTTCCTTCGCATTTTTTCCTGCTGCTTCTGGGGGCCTGGGAAATATAAAATAACAATCCGCTGTCGGCCTATATCAAATAATTACCGGAACTTGAACGTATAACCAACCACTTCCGTCGCCGACAGGAGCAGGTGGAGCTCCGTGGAATATGGGCCACACACACACGCACACACCAGCGCGGAAGGGCCAGGACATGCACATGTCCGCTTATAATAATTCACATGCAATGAAAATGTCAATAATTGTTGCTCCCTCCCGAAGCCAAGGAAATTTATGTCCACGCACACATATTTCCCTATACATCGAAATACATTTAAAGCATCGTTTCCGAGCCATTGCAAAAGTTTCGTACTTTTTTACTGGCCATACATGATATATACGTACCAGCGCGGCGTGGGAATTCTCGGGGCAAATTATGCAAATGTCTTGGCCATTAGCATAAAGTGATTTTGATGAGGCACCAAAAGAGTGGACTTTATGCTTGGCTAGCTCCGGCCACTGATTAGGGTTATGGTCTAGGAAGGATGCAGCCTCCCCGCTGTCCCCTTAGACTCGGACTTCTGTTTGTTTTTCATTTCAGTTTTGGCCAAACAATTTTCACGGTCAGCAAACTTTCTCTTCGGGGAGCTTTCCCTCGCTCTCTTAGGGAAACGCGGGTATTCAGCAATCTGATTTTCCCAGCTGTATAAGAGAGCGTCGGAGGTCCTCTCTCAGGACTCCGTTTCTTTTTGTTTCGTGGTCGGCCGCCTGTCAACCGAGTAATCCCTCTGGTACTCCTGACGTCAGCGGCGGGGACGTGCTCCGCTCCTGGTCCCGGCTCGAAAGGGATAACATGACAAACTAGTTACGTGCATAAATTATATTTGTGTGTGTCCGCCACCTGCCCCGCGGCCAAGGTGCGTGCCCCACTCTCTGTGATGGATGAATATTTTGTGGTGGAAGTGGCAGTCATCGGATGATGATGATGTTATGCATAAATATGACCAGGGGGGGGGGCAGGGATCGGGAGCGGAGGGGACCGGCACTGTGGAGCGAGTGAACTGATAATGCAATAAGTTAATGATATCAACACGGACCAGCGCCAGGACACGTCGCCCCCGCGTGGCCCCATCGGAAACCTAATCCCGGTTAAGTGTCCCTGGGTGGGAGCGGAACTGGGACAGGGACTAATGAACGTAGCTGAAGAAATTATGCAGCACTAAAAGCACCCCGGACACGATGGCTACATTTACTGCGATAAGGGGACTCCAGCCCGGCAGGATGAGTGTCCTTGTTACACTCCGCTCTGTTTTTGACAATAATTGTTTGCACTTGTTCAATGCTTTTTATTTCTGCCACATTTCCCTGCACATTTTTTGCCCCTCTGCCGCCCCGTGGCCAGGAATCGGGTTTTGGCCTTGTCAACAGCTCTGCGAAGTTATCCTTTTTCCAGACACAGTTGCCCCTTTCTGCCACAAGGGCTTAACGTTAGAGAAGGGAAAGGATTAGGCCATATTTTTCCATTCAATTTGTTTTGAGGAAATGACAATTTTCATGCTAATCCTGTTTCAAATATTTTTAGCCAATAAAATGGGAATTTAATCGGCTCTGTCATAACAAATATGTTTTATTTAAAGACTTTTATTTGTTTATTTAAATATTTTTCTTTTATGCAATTATTTCTTTCGGTCAAAAGCGGAATAAAATATATAATTTCTGGTCCTGGTTATGGTTGAATTTGTTCAGTTTTTCAAAGTATCAGCTTAGTATATATTTTTCAAATTATTTGTTACATTTCCGCTGATATTCAGGACAATTTGTCCGGTTTTTTTTCTCTCTCAAATATGATGTAAGCAGCACTGCTTGTTAGCCCCATGGTCAAACAAGATTTATATGCATCACACGCAGCATGGCAAAAACAATTTCAATTTTCCATATGCTGCAAAAAATCGCATCGGTTTTGCGCAAATTAAATGGAATGCCTTTGCCAGTCGCCGATAAAAACTATTGATCATTTCCCCGTCGAACAATTAGGCTCTGACTAATTTGCGCTTTGCTGCCGTTGTGTGAATTCTGTTATTGCCGCCGAATGCAGCACGTGATGTCCATACATCACGGCGTGACGTGAACGTGGACGCGGACGTGGACGAGGACATGGACACGGAGAGATCTGTATACGGAATAGGCGGACGACACACGCTAATTGCGTTTCGATAGACTCCGCCGCTGTGGCCAGCGATTCGATCCGAAGTCCAGATAATGGACTAAAATGGCCGAATAATTAACTACGCCAACGAGCCCGGCGCCCGGCGGGTCACGAGACATGGGAATGGGTGTAGGAATGGGAATGGGATGAGGCTGGCATATGGCAAATTGCTCGCCCAAATGTCACATCTGTTTTCGGGAAGAGGCTGACCTGTCACAGGTGTAGGAGACCCAAGGCCACCCGCCAAATTCTATTTCGATACACTCTGGATAAAGTTATTTGTTGAGCAAACAACCTACTTTTGGGCACCTTCGATGACTTAAGGCAAAAATTAAGTAGGGAATGTTTTGAATGATAAATTTAAATATCTAATTATATTTATTATTGTTATCAAGTTTACGTAATAAATTCAAAGTTTTTACATGTTCACAATACATTAGGGTGTTTAGAATGAGTTATATAAAATAATATTGATATATATAAAAAGGTAACAATATTTGACGATATTTTCGATATATTAAACTAACGATGATTTACGTTTAATAAATCAATATTCTGTTATATGTATATATATGTATCAAACCAATTTATATCTATAAAAAGTCCAGCGCTGTGTTTTTCGAGAATAAAATGAGCTGATTTTTCATGGAAAAGTTGTATAGATATTATATCGAATATTTAAATTGACACATTTCGATACATTAAATTTCGATATATTGAACTTTATTTTGTATATACTATTTTGTTTTAGTTGGATAATTTCTGATATATAAGAATTAGGTTTTTCAGACCTTTTAATATTTCCGATAAGTAAAATTAATCGCGATATTTTTTCTGGTCATCATATCACACTTATTCGATATACATCTCTAATTATAACTCATTTTGCATAAATGCAAAATTTTATAAATTTTAAATTTCCATACATCAAACTTTTAGATATAAATTTTTAGATATATTTGTTGATATCGAACTTTTCAGTACTAGTTCTAATAAATTTAGTCTTACAGATTAATTTTTAATATTCGTGAAAGATACAAGAATACCTTCTTCCTAAAATCTGTAAGTATGTTTGATATACAACGTTTTTCCCCCGAATTCCCAGACCCTTTAAGTGGCAACTTAAACACTTAAATTTCCGTAAACCGATTTTCCGGTGTATCAGCCCTGTACAGGATAGGAAAACGCAACTTGACAGGTGACATATGACGCAGATAGGGGTGTGGCGCACCGCCCCATCGCCCTTGCAGCCACAGGGGACTCGGAGTCCTGGCTCGGGGACATAAATTCGTATGCATCCCGACTCCGTCAATACGGCGAGACGCGGCGGAGCGGGAGGGGACCCGGGACCGCCAAAGAGAAGGTTAAGACAAGGCAAAGCCAAAGGACGATAAATGTGCAAGACACGGCATGGAAGCGGAGGAACAGAAAAGAAACTTGAATGCAAATTGCCGACAATTTCGTATGCAATTTGTTGCACTCTTACAGAAACTCAACTCGAGGCTTTCGGTGAAACTTTGGGCCAGGCAGACGACAACTACAGAAACTTGGGTATAAAAACACTTCAAAGCCGAACTGCATAAGCAGAGGGCGGGGGCTTAACCCGTATTTAATCATTTCTACTGTGGGTGTGACAACACTTTGAGCCGGGTTCCCGGTCCCAGATAAGTCCGGGAGCAGAGCACAACGACGTCTAAGCCCGGCACGGACCATGCGGCGTATGTGCAATATTTATGGCCAAACAACGCCGGGCCGGGGATGCACCTGTGCGGGTTCTTCTAATTACCACACCGAATTAAAGCGGGACTCCGAGGCGAGCCGGAGAGCTGGAGTTGCAGAAAATAAATTACAGTTTATGGCAGCAGGGAGACCGCAACGAAGAAAAGCAGCAAAAGTCAACAAATTAAATCCGCAGGACGAGGGGCAAGCGCCTGCAATCGGAATCGAAATTGTCTGGGATATGAAATCATGCGTTGTGTATGGTATAGAAATAAATTCCACCACACACAGCACACACAGCAAACAGGATAAACAAATAAATATTTACAGCATTCCATGTGGCCCTGGCTGGCCGGGAAACCAAATAAGCTGGAAAACCCAAGCAGAAACTTGAATTTAATAATAAACCGACTGATTGGTTTTCCCTCTCCAGGCCGCCGAATGTCCTTCGCTAAAGTAGTGTGTGGACGTGAGTGGTAGTGTGTGTTTTTTGGAAAATGCTCGCAAATTATTCGTGTAGAAAAGTGGCAACATATTTGAAAAGTTTTCCAATCAATGCCGAGGCTATTAATAATTTATTGGCTTCTTTAAACTCCGACACACTTGCTCCGTGTGCGAGGTGTGTGCGCGCCCGTTTTAGTGTTTTGGCCATAACGTCGATCAGAACTTTGGTAATTTCAATATAAATTAGGTTTATGTTCGAGTATTTGACTAGAGTGTGCAAAGAAAGTCGCTTGGCAGACGAGCGAGCGAGTAAAATCAATGAATTTTAGATACTCCCAAAGGCAGAGACAAAGGGCGCTTATTAAAAATGTACCCCTTGGGATAAATGTGTTTTCTCAGGGTAAATTATAAAGTGAAAGAGCAGTGTGATGTGTGGAAATTGAATTTATTAAACTTTGAAGGGATGTTATTTAAAAAGGAATTTATTATAGAGCTTGCTAAGCCTTAAATGAATGAATAGTTACCCCTAACTTAATTAATCAAACGCCAGTTACCATCTAAATACCGTTCATACCAACCAATTTGACGAGTTTAGATACCAAGAATTAACTGAAACCCAATAAATCAACTGCTGCACCAAAAACTATATGTATGCCGGGATATTCTATCTGGGTGTATGCCCAAACAAAGTTCGTAGTTTTGCCAGCGGCTCTGTATTGCAGTTATTCAATTAAAAAACACGCTAAAAACTTTGGCTGCTGAAAGAGACGCTAACAAAAAATGCAAATTCTATTAGGACCCAAGCCCCGAAGGCTGGAAATGGGAAAGCCCGTTGGCTGGGGCTTTACCAGAGATACCATGTGGAGGGAGTAACAACAGGATGCGTTGTGTGTTTTAGATCAACCGAATCACCACCACAACGAGTGCTTCCTCGTCGTCAAATTTGTTGGTTTAACTTTGTTGGGAAAATAAAGTTGGTTTCATAAAAACATATACTATATATCTTTAAGTTCTGCGGTGCTTAAATAAATTGTAGTTCTTAAACCAATCTTAACCCAATCTGTGCTACTTGATTTGTTACAGGAATAATAGAGTTTTAATAGTGATAATTATTTTATTAGCAAATTTTCCCAAGTACTTTTGTAATTAAATATTCTATTCATGCTTTAGAATAATTTCAAATCAAGGATAATGTCGAGGAGTCTCTCATAATTACGCATAATTAATTGATTCTCCCCCACAAGCCCACACTTAATATTCGTTTATTATTACAACACAATTGGCTATCTCTTCACGAACTATAAACCCCGCTTAGATATATGCATTTTGCATTTGGTTTACTATATTATTTTGCAATTTGTTCTGCAAATTTGCTCGATCTTGCGTTATAATGCCAAATTATTGCACTGTGTGATTTCGGCAGCTTGGTACTTTGAGTTCACTCCAGTGGCTCCTGGTATAAGCAGACAATATCCAGACTGGCTTAAGTCCTGGTCCAGGGAAAAGGGATGTCCGAAATCGGTTGTCAACGTTCCTGGGCGCTCCTCCTGCCCCTCCGCCTCCTCCTGCCTGCTGCTCGTTCTAGTTCAGCGATTATGCTGCTTAAGATTTTAAGGCAGCACATCTTGGCAGATGCCACGCCCCCTTATGTGCAGTTTATCCCTCAGTGCAAAGTCCCGATTCTCCGACTTCCCAATTCTCCGATTCTTCCTGCTCCTCTCCTCCAAAAGGCTCCTCTTCCCCGGCGCTCATCATCTCGCCACTGCACTGTTGCCAATTGTTGCCATTTCCCGTATCCAATACATTGAAGCGTCCGCTTCCAACGTTTGCCGGAAGTTTGCTCCGCTTGGCTGGGATTACATTTTCCTGCTACTTGCGCCATCTTCTGCCTTCTGTTTTGTCCAGATGTATATATATATATATATATGTATAAACGCAGGGGAGGGGTGGGTGGAAGTACTGGGAGACAGACAGGACATCGCTCCCCACAGCCTCCGACCAGTGTTATGTAAATGCATTTTCATGTTCCTGCCTTGGCTTATCCTTAAAGTCTATAAATATCTCGTATTGAAAAGCAAAATGAAGAATTTCTCCTCTGCTCCTTCTTTTATATCGTTGCGGGAAAACAATTCCGAAAATTCGTAGTCTTATTGAGGGTATTGTTGTTTGCAGAACACGGAGCTCATGGGGGGTGCCTTCTGGGGTATATTGTTTAAAGGGATGTACCTTGAAAGTATTTTTGAAATATTTATATTTTATGAAAAGGGAAAACTACTCTTATTTAGTAAACAAATTGTAGAGTTACTGAAATTTAACCACAGTCTCAGTCTTAGTTTTATTTATTTCTTTTTCTAATTGCAATGTAACTAAAAGAACGCCGCCTGAAAGTATGCAATGCTTTCCAACTGACCCCTTGTCGGGTATACCAAAGTCGACACACTCTGTGTGTGTGAATTTACATATCGAGCAAGTGCTAATAAAAATATACAAATTTAAACATAAAATCTGTTAAATTTTATGGCCCAGGCATAAGACAAGCAATTTCGGAAAACATATAATAAAATCTAAGGAAAAACCATGGGTGATCCCTCGTCAATTTTCCGATAAATTCCCATATCAAAGGCCGTGTAACTACCATTAAAGCCCGTTCATTAACGTTAGTAACTGCACTGCCTCCGGCAAATGAAATTATTTTTAATGCGTTTGCAAATGCACTCAAACGCAGGCCAGCCATCAGCGCTCGCCCAGTCAGTCGTCCCGCTCCCACCACGGACACAGTCATAAATTGTTAATTAATGCGTGAACAGTTTTCCCAGCTAAGCGGCCACGCCCACCGCCGGATCCCTATTCATGCCCAGCCCCTCTCTCTGGTCCCCACCTAAGCCGCTGCACACGAAGCGTCAACTGTGGATTGAACTGAGCAGGCTACCAGGAATGGAAATGGAAATGGAGCTGGGACTGGGACTGGGACTGGGACATGGACATGGAAGGTCAAATTGACGTCATCCAGGGCAGCAAATCGGGGGCTTTCCGGAGAGGTTGGTGGAAAAGGAAAAGCGGGTTGTGGGCAGCATTAGAGGGCTTGAGGATTGAGCGCCTCAGACGCAAATGGAAGGCAAACACTTAAAGCCGCAAAAGGACAGGCGGACACTGGGAGCGGGTTCCGGGTTCACGTTCACATCCTCGTCCTCTTCCTCGACCTCGTCCTCGTCCTGTGATGTATGCTAAAGTTTTCCACGCTGGAAATCCTCATTTAGCACTGCAGCTGGCTGAGAAAAGAAAAAAAAGAAAACTCCGCTTTGCACACACATTTTAACCTAATTTACAGTTAAACATTAAATATGTAAAGCACGTCAGTTTCTGTGTGAACGCGTCTTCTGCCGCGCCCCTCAGCCACCACTGTGTCCATTTTTGGCACAGAAAGAAATTATAGGTTGAAATTAAAACATTTTTAGAAGGAAAACAAGCAAGAGATGGGCTGAAATATAAAAAGATTTAAAAGAAATAATCACTTAATGCCAGGGAATCAGTTAGATAAAAAGCATAGCCTACTTTCGGGCTTCTCTTTTAGAGTAACTCAAATCTCTCAAGTATTCTTTTTTTAAATAAAACCCTTTTAAGCCTACTCTTTAATTATTTCTCTCTCTGCATACAGTCCCTTTTCGAATAACCCAACCTCTGTGTGTGTCTCTGTCGTTCGTGTAAAAGGGTTTGCCGCCGGCTCTCTCCTGGCCCATGCCCCACGGTTCTGTGTGTGAAAAAGTTACCTTATTAAATTGCCAATCGAAGCATGTAACTGTAAATTTGCATTGTGATGGTAACAGAGAGCACTCACTCACACACCCGGCCCCCGTCTCCAGCCCCATTTAAGGGCAAATGTTGCTTAGGCAGCAGCAGCACCACCACAACCCGTAACCCAGACAAAGCCCCACACATTACCCATACGCACTGTTGCACACACTTGGCAGGCCGAGGGGAGGGGGCGTCGGGTGCCCTGGCGAAAAGAGTGCGGCAGATGTGGTGGCGGCCGGGGCCTAATCGAAATTACATATGCAAAAAGTTAACAATCACGTTCGATGCTAATCAATTATTTCCATCGCAACTCGGGCAGAAGTTTCGCAGCCCAACGAAGCTCTCCTCCTTCGAGTCAGGCTCTCGGCCACGCCCTCATGCATATGTGCTGGGCGTACACTCTCGTATATATATATTATTTATGATCTGTTTTGTCTCCCCAGCTGGTCAGGGTGGCCACTTAGGCCTCCCACTCTGCCGGCAATTAGCAGGAATCATCTGCCAAGGCCCCGAAATCGTGCCGAATTGAATTAACCCAAAGCTGAAGGGCCTGGCATTCGCTGTAATTGAAGGTGCGTTGACTCTCGCTTTAACTTCTGAAGGCTTAAGTTGGCCAAGGACGACTCTTGACTGGAACATATTTACCTCAAAGCGGGTACATTTTAAATCAATTAAAAGGGCTTTTGTCTGGGGCACAAATTGGGAGTATTAAGAAAGTTACCTCGAGAAAACTCTAATGGTAATCGAGTTATTCTGTTTAAAACTGATTCAGGGATTCATATTCCTATGACCAGCTCGCAAGTTCCACCTGCTAGCTTGACCCCAAATAACAAAAGTGGCAAAGCGTAAGGCCAATGATGTGGAGTAAGTGAGGCGGGCTTATTGAATTTCATGGCTTTCGCCTGCTCCGCTTGCCTGGTCGCCGAGAGATGCACATAAATATGAAACACAACCGGCGTGGTGGCGGTGGTCACCTTTGGGGTCCTGAACAAGATTTACGTGTATTTGCCTAGTGGGAGGGGGGATTTACGCCCGAATGATGAAGTGGCACCCAGGGGTAACTACTGTAAGTACTCCTTACCTGCCGGCGACACTCACCCCGTTCCGGCGTCAGCTTAGGCACTCAAGTGCAACTTTCAAAGTTTCCAAAAAATAACACAAAGGAAATGTATCGCTTCTGAGTTTGGCATGCCATCAAGGCAGCCCACCCACTCCACCTGGCAGGCAGCCTCCCCTCTCAAGGGCGGGCTGAGTGGGCAGAAGGGCGTGTTCAAGGCTGAGGCGTCACCGTCGTGCGTAGCACATTTTCCGCATCAATGCGCGTTTATTTTACTGCTAAAGCCTTTACGAATGAATGAATGAGTGCTTCGAAAAAAGGCAGTAACTGCCAGCTCCTCGGTTCCTCGCTCTAAACTTTCAAGTAGCTTACGCCTCCGGCTGTCCTTTTTTCCGTATTTTGTATTTTGTTATTTTCTGATGGTTTTGTTTTAGTGAAAAGAGAAACAGAGGCAGAAGGACAAGGACCAAGGACCAAGGACCAGGCACCAAGATGCACATTTCCTCTACAAGCGGAAAATCCCTTCCGAAAAAGAAGGACAGATAATGTTATGAGGCAACTGTTTTATGCTGAGTCTGGCCGAACATATTTATTGATTTCCGGTCTCGCTTCTCAGAGATCGCTTCCTCTTTGGTCCTGCAAAGGGAAAGTGCAATTAAAAATAAGTCTCAAGGCTGCTACTTTGCATAGTTAATGTAGGAATCTGTCAGAGTCATCCGACACCATCTCTGCATTTCTATAATTAAATTATTTAGCCTCCACTTTGGCCAATGAGGAGAACTTTTCAGACCAAGGCAACTTTTTGCAGAGCTTAATCAGAGTAAAACGAGCTACGGTTTCAAATTAGGTGGGTCTTACATCTGTTTAAAATTACCGAAAGGTCAAAGGAGTAAAGGATAACAAATCAGTCGAGCAAGTACAAGGCAAGTGTTATTGTTCGTCAGGCTGAGCAGCCACTCAGGAAGTTTCAGCCACTCATTTCCGGCAATGTATTAATTTCATTGCGATATCTCTGCCTACATCTTGAACATTTCCAGATAATATTTCAGGAATTAGCTTACAAATCGAATTAAATAAGCGACTGAGCAGAGCGAACAACAACATCAGCGACGACCTACTTGTGCGTTTTTCAACTTGACTGCACCGCTCCAGCAAGAACAATAAATTTATGGCTTTTAAAAATGTTTAACTCAAACTTCCCACCCCGAAAATGTTGCCCATGTTTGCGGTGGTTGATTTTGCCTTTGTGTCGCAGATTTATGGCCGCTAAAAAATAGGGGACGGAGTGGGTACGGAATGTGGCACATGGCTGAGGAAACTTCACGGGCAGCGGGGAGCAAATAAACTTTACGATCTTCTAGGTAGTCAAATTGAATAAATGTTAAGACAATTGCTGACTCCACCGGGGCCGGCAAGAGTTAACCCGCGATTGCGTATCCTTTTGGCCACGACGGCTCCCATTTGCGGGGCCAGCAATCAAACATGAGACCCAACTCCAAAACTTCCGGCTGAGAACTCAGCCCAGGACCACCGTCAAATGTCGGTGCGAATTTCATTAAAATAAACTTTTTCTACGAAACTCTCCGGCAGCGCGAGTACATTTTCATTTTATTTGCACGGGGGGGGCAAACGACACCGGGAAAAAAAGCTGAAATCACGGCCGGGCACTTTCGGCCCTTCCCGGGGAAGCCGCGCCTCACTCCCCACCTGCACTCCCTCCTCCCAATTGGCTGGGTTTTTATGGCCGTCCTCGTCGTCGTCGGCACTTTTTACGGCCACCAGGGCCAACAGCATTTGCCTCATTTCACTCCTGAGCGAGATCTCTCTAATTTGAATACCTGCGCCGGGGCCGCGGATGGGAATCTGTTCGCCATTCGCATTTGGTAATTTCTCCCCCGGCCCTGCCGCACCGCCAGCTTCCACCGATAACATTTGCATCGCTCTTTATTGCTTTTAAATGTTTTGCGCGGCCTTTCGCCGTAAAAACTAGACACGGGGTAAGAAAGAGCATTGAAATTTTGATATACGAATTGTTTTTACTGCCGCAGGCAGCTCCAAACTTTTGCCCCGAATTCCGCCCACTCAACCCGCGGCCTTCACCCCCGAAAAAAAAGAGAAATGAAAGCCCCCTCAATTACTTATCAGTGAGTGTATTCCGCTGGAGGTGGAGCCGGAGCTGGAGCTGGAGTGGACTGGATGCAGTGGCAGCCTCCGCACCCTGCCCACCGGCGGATGATGAACAGGAGGTGCACATAATGGCTGGGGGAAGCGGCGCAGAGAGTGCCAAGAGCTAAGTGCCGCTTCCGGTGCCGGTGCCGGGATGGTCGCTGGTCGCACAAAAAGCTGCAGGTCCGAGCCATAAATTTGCTGGCAAAAAGCTGAAAGACTTACGGTGCTGGCCCAATTACCGCACCTCCCTTCCCAGCCTGCCTCAAGTGCAGTGAGAGAAACGGGGGAATATCGGTGAGGGAGTCATGTAAATGTGTATTTATTTATCCCTGAGTTGCGTTTAAAATTGTACACCCTCTGGAGGCATAGCTAGTTACTTCCTTGATGGTCAGCTTCCCCTGGTTATCCCCGATTTCTTCAGGTGGCGGGTCAGAGTCGCCCCGGTTATTGTTGCAATTAATAAGGACGTCGCCAGCGGCGTCTGCCGTGCGTTGCCACTTGGTCGGGTGGCGTGGCCACTCGTCAGAGACTGACCTCTCTGCCGGCCACTCCTGACCGGGCCCCAAACACCGCCACCCCTGAACCCGCTCTGGGCGAATATTTACTGCCTGGGGGAGGCGGCGAAGGAGCGGAGGCAGGCGGGATGAGCAACTGCAGCAGCCGAGCAAAATGTCCTTTGCACATTACATTTGCATTGCAGTTACAAGCATTTCGCATTTATCGCAGCGGCAGAGGAGGAGGCGAGTCCTAACAATGGACGGGCAGAAATCTCGTCGCCAGCGTCGCTAACAACTCGTAGCATTGCAGCTGCCAGATGTGGTAAGAATAGAGATGTGCCGCAGGAGCGGGGGGCGGGTGGGTGCCACATTTATTGTTTGCAAAGCCTTGTTTATTATTTTACGTGCATTTCCCTTGCCAGCTCCAGCCTCGGCCTCGGTTTGGGCTCCGGCTTCGGCTTCAGCCTCAGCTTCAGCTCCAGACTCGGCAGCAAGGACTCTTTATGATTCACTCGGTCGCTCCTCTTGGCCGCTTCGAGGACATTTTGTAAATAGCAATGCTGTGGCCCCGGCCCAGGCCTGACTTGGCCCGGGATTGCGCCACCTCCATCTCCATCTCCGTCTCCGTCTCCAGCTCGCCATCTTGCACGCGGTTGCGATTTTATTCACTCGCCGCTGTTTATGTGACCCGGATCATCCAGGGCCGAGTCCTGGTCCTGGTCCTCGATGCGGTTGCTTTATGTTTTTAATGCCGTGCGCCAAAAGTCCTTTTGTTTGTACACTTGTACTTTATGTACCGAGCGAAATTTATGCGCCGCTAAGTGGATTCGTGGATTCTGGGATTCTTGGATTCGCGGATTCGCGGATCCTTGCAGTTCACCCCGAGCCGGCATCTTGGCTCTCCCGCTTCCGGTTTCCTGCATTGTTGCCTGCCAAACAGGAAATGCAATCCTCGCCATCCATAAAACTTGTCCAAAATCTCGGCTTGCTCCTACCAGACTCCACTCTCTCCTCAAGCCTTCGAGCCTTTCGCAGGGCGAAGTGCGCAGGCATTACAATTATCCTGCGCGTGTCCGAGTCCTTGACTGCCTCCTTATCCGTCCATTTATTGCGCCATCGAAGAAGTTTGGCCGGGCGAAGAGAATTTGCGTTTGCACGAAATTAAAGTTGGCCCGCACAGCCTCGGCCCAAAGCTCAATGAACATAAAATCGTGGCAAGTGCAAATCCTCAATTAACACAGGAGCGAAGGACGAACTGGAAAGGTGATTTCTGCTGCTAATTGGAAATCGAGGGTAGAGGAGGACAACAACCGGATGAGATAGACACTGACCCTCGCCGGGAGAACGTCACAAATGTTTGTTCTTTTGCAGGAAATTAATGCGAAATGTAACAATCGAATTAGTCCCAAGTCTGTATCCTTATTTCGGGGGGAGAAAGGACCCAGGACCAAGATGGCAACCTCTGCGATACCGATTCGCCACGTTTCGTTGCCCGGCGATTTAAGGGCCCGGAACACCACCGTTTGACCTTCGGTGTCGGCGGCGGGGACCGACAAAACTTCAAATTGATTTTTCATATTCATTGGCATACGGCGGCTCTGAGCGATTGCGATTACGGGGCCGACGGAGGCCGTGTCCGATGCCGATTCGGGGGTAGAGATTGGGCCTGGGACCGGCAATTCTCATAAATTAAACATGCTCCACATAAACTAAAGTGAAAAATGCGAGGGCAGCGCCCGAAACCGGGGGGAACTCGCCATTTAACTGTATATTTGAAATATTTTAAATATAAATTTCAATATTTAACTGCGTTCGCCGACAGGAAACGGCCACACAACTACGGATACGCCGGAATACGGAATACGGAATACGGGCTGCGGAAAAGGGACCCCGAGCAGGGACACGAGCCAGGAGAGCGGAAATGATCCATCGACCCGCTGTCGGCTGTCCCAAAAAAAGGTTTCCCCGTCCCGCCACCGCCCTCCCCCTGTGCGTAGTTGTTGTTACCACAAAAACGTTGAAAATATTTGTGTTTCCACTTATTTGCATTAATGCCACGAACCGATTTACTGTCTGTCCATCTGTGGAAGGGATGCGGCTGAAAAACACAACAGGGGTCGGGGCTCAGGGCACAGGGCACAGGGGTCAGGGCTTAGGGCTCAGGGGTCACAGTTCAGGCAATAAATGTGGGTGTGACTTTCCCAATCCCATTCACTTTGTGTAAAACTTCCCATTTAGTTCATTCTCACACAGATGCATTTGGCTCTTTTCTAACAAAACCAAATTAATTGTATTAAAAGTTGCAATGATGGATTCGAACTCCACCAGAAACTGGTCTCGCCACCTAGACTCCAGCGAGGCTCTGCGGAAGTACTTCTACCCAAAGCAACGCAACGTGGCCGCCAGCTCCTCCGAGCATGGAGAAGGGTCCCTGAACAGCGACTGGCAGCTGGCCAGTGGCCCCACGGATCACTCGGAGCCGATCTCGAAGAAGAGCGCCGTCTCCCTGCCGAAGAGGGTGGGGCGTAAGATCTGGGCCAAGCCGTCCATGGTGGAACTGACCAAGGCGGCTGTGCGCACAGAGAGAGCTAAGGCATCGGCCATCAAGTTTCACGAGAAGGTGCAGGCGATGAAGGAACAGCCGGCGAAGCGCTCGGTGACGACCGATCAGCCGGAGAAGTCTCAGAAGACCCAAAGACCTCCTCTCTGGCAGCCCAAATCCGTGCCAACGCAAATCCACAAGAAGTCCCCAGGTGAAGTCCAACCCAAGCGTCGCAGCATCAAGAAGTCTACCAAGAAAGCTGCCAAGGCTACGGCAAAGCCACCAAAGCCCGAGGCTTCCGCAAAGCCACCAAATCCCGAGGCTTCCGCAAAGAAGACCCCGGCTGCGGCCCGCGTAAGGCGAAAACCCAAGCCTCCAGTCAGCCGGTGGTTCAACAGAAGACCCAGCAGCATCCTGGTGGTGGACGCCAAGACCGGTCCGGAGCTCAGCCGGCCGAATACAGGGGGTGCGGAGCAGCCTATGGACTCGTTCGGTGGGCAGGTGCCGCGGCGTTCCAAGAAGTCCTACGGCGTGCCTCTGTGCAACCGTCCCACCAAGATCCTGGGCATGGGCTATCCCCACTCCCCCCACTTGCGGATGCGCCAGCAGCAGCTCTACCAGCAGCCGGAGTACCGCGACCAGTATGTGCGCATGCTCCACCGCCAGCAGCGCGAGCTGGAGCAATACTACGGCCAGCCACGCGGCGGCCAGGTAGTCCAGGATCAGCAGCAGATCCCGGTGCAGCCAGAAAAAATATATGCGGTCCCAGCGAAGCCGTCGCTCAAGGCCCTGTCAATGGGCAAACGGGTGTGCGGAAATTTTTACTATGACTGATGGAACGCGGCAGGATCAATAAAAAGGCGTAATGATTTAGTTTCTGTAAATGGTAGCTTTGATTTTTCAAATATGTTGGCTGGGATTATGTTATTGTGCAGAGGCAGAGCTGATAGGGATATTAATAATGGTTGAACCTCGAAGGAAATGTTCTATGATCAAAATCTGGAAACCGCATGCTGCGCACCATGAATGAGTCAGTGAGTCTTTGCGAAGATTCTACTGATTGAGGTGGCCCGACTTCTTGTTGACTAACGCGCTGGAGGAGCACATAAGCCCCAAGTTCCTCTACTTCTTCGAGGAGCTAAAGAATCGTTCCCACAAAGTGGGCAGCATTGAGGAGAAGGTCTTCAGGCTGTACAACTCCTGCGAGGAGACGAGAAGAGAGAACCGGAGCTCGAATATTTTCCTGGACGGGTGCTAACATCTCCTGAACCTTGTATATGCCAGAAGGGAAGAAGTGGCCCAAGGAGCGATTCTGATGGCAGATTAAGAATAGCATTTATATTGGATATTGTATATTGTTGCCTGATCCTTATAAGTTTTGTGTAGGATTTTATAACAAAGAAGAATCATGTTGATAACTTTTAAACTGAGCGAGTTATTCGTTAATATCTCGAATTGCTACATGTTTCCAGTAAAAATAAACGTTACTAAAATTTAAACTATTGCCATTACTTACACAGAGAAAGTTAAGCTTAACCATTTGCTTTAATTCTTGGAATCTAAGCAAACACGAATGCATTAAACATATATAATTTAATTAATTATAAACACTGGCAATAAATTATTCAGATAGCTTGAGCATTCATAAGCCGTAAATCGAGGACTATTTCCGGCTTAATTAATCGTTGCGGGAGAGTGCAGATTAAAAGTGAGATTGCATAGACTTCGCTCGACTTAAGGAAGTTTTAATAAAGTTCAAGTTGCAGATTTTAAGGCAACAATACTCGAGTTCTCCACGCTCACGCACTTTCCCCGACCCAGCCCCAGTCCGGGCCCCACCTGCGATTTTCCGCGACCGCTTGCCCTTCGGTGACCTGAGAACTTTCCGGTATTTAATATACTCGCAAGTACTCAAGGGGGTTGGGGAACCTGGGTGGGGCTGGGGGCCACCCTGCACGCAGATACAATTAAAATCGAAACGAGCCAACAATGCAAACTGGCGAGCAAACAGGCGGAGCAGCGGAACACAGCAATGGAAACGAGCAAATAATGAAGTGGATAAAGTTTGCTGAAACATTGAGTTTCGAACCGAGCCCCAAATACGAAATTGAACCAAACCGAATGGAATCTGGAGGCGAAGGTGGGAAGGCAGGAGCTGGGAGGAGGAGCTGTGGGGAGGAGCTGTGGGGAGAAGCTGGGAGCCAAGGTTGGGAGCTGGGGAGCTGGAATAGGAATAGGAATACCGATGCGATGGAGGGAAACCTATTTTGTGTATAATTCAAGGTATCACGGAGGGCGGGGGCGAAGCGTGGCGAAACAACATGGGAAAACTTTTGTAATTACAATAAAATTTTCACAAATAACTTGCAATTGTTTGTGTTGGGCGAAGTTGGGCCAACCTTGGCGCGGTGGCGGGTTAAGGAGTGACTCCCCCGAATCGCAGCGAATGTGTTAATTCTGTTGTGTATACACCAGTTAGATGCCCTGGCAGCACTTTCCCCAAGATGCAAAAGTGCCCAAGCGATGGGAAATGGAAAGAAAACACCGCAAAAGATGTGTCTCCTTGAGTTTCCTCTCCTCGAAATAAATTAAAATATAATTAAAAGACAAAAAATGAAGGCGGGCGGGTAAACAAAAAGCGAACTGAGCGGAACGTGGACCGGAATCGCCCCGAAGTCGGTCAGAGATCCTCAAAAACCGGAGATTGCGTGCCCGGCCAATCCGGAATTGTATGTGGAGCATTGTTTGCAAATTAATCTTCGAAAATGTCTGAGGAGGAGCTGCTGTTCGACCCGGAGTGGAGCAGGACGAGAGGGACCCAGGAGTTGCCTAAGTATTTCTCGCTTCTCGTCTTATTTATGAACAGAAATTGGATGGCTCATTTTTCAGACAAATATTTATGCTCCACTTGTTCGGTATGCGTGCGGAAATATTTGCTTTTAATTTTTATAAAAGTGCCAGGTTCGAGGTGTATTAGAACGTGAGCTCGCCGGGGAATTAAAGAATAAATACGGAATGCATTCTGCAGTTAATCCACCTGCCGACAGGCAAATTGAGGTGTGGAAATGCAAAGCTTGCCGGCAAACACACACGGGTACGGACAGGTGTAGCCCGGGTACTACTACGGCAAAGAGAATCAACAGCAATGGGCAAATATTGGCAGCAACAATGAGGAAAATCTAGTTAAACCAACCGACAGTCCGGCCTCCCCAGGAAAAGCCCTCCTCCCCGGCCCAACGGCAAACAACGTAGGCTGGATGCCGGGTACTCAAAGAAAATCGAGGGGCCGCCGCCGGGGCAGGGAATCCAAATGAAACTGAAGATTACGAATGTCTGCCAGCTGGGGAAGGGGAACGGGATCTGGGATGGGGCAGGGACGGGGCAGGGACTCCTTCTCCAAAAATAAGAATAACGCAGTACACAAAAGCAGGAAAAACAAGTGAAGCATCCAGGAGAGGGGCACACACACAGCGAGAAAATCAAATATTCGTTGATTAACTATTTAGTGGCTAAGAAATTTCCACCTTAAAGGAATCTGTATTTACATCCATTTAAGTTTCTGAATGTCCCAATAAAATTGTTTATATAAACTAACTTGACTTCAAATAGACTTATACTGAAAGATTGTGTCCCATTTAATATTTATATTTATTTCCTTATAAATATGCACTTGGTTCTCACCCAAGATCTCAGCGAAAACCCATCCCTAATTATTGATATAAAAAATTCCAAGCAAAGAAGTGGCCAAAATTATTTCCTAACAAATTGTTGATCCTTATTCAAGGACTTCTTTTTTGCTATGTACAAATAAGAACATCGAGAGGGAGGGCCTGGGGAAGGTGAGGTGTATATGCAGACCTCGATTCACGATTGATGTGGCGGATCCGGGCGGCAAAAGGGAAAGCGAGGGGCCCAGAGGACTCCGGCCTTGATGGATGGATGGAGGCTTAGCTTAGGAGCGATGTAGCTTAAGCCCGATGCTCCCAATTGGAGCTTTACGGGAACTGGGAGCTGGGAACTCGGGCAGGGGCTGCCGAGGCCTTGGGTACATAACTCTCGTTGTCGTTTATTGATTTGTTTTGCTCCAAGGCAGCAGCAGGAGCAGGAACAGGAGCAGCCAAAAGAGTGTGATACATCGCCGGAAAAGAGAGTCGCCGAAGGTGGCGACTGGCAAGGATTCCCCTTTCCCGCTGCATCTGTATGCGGCATAAGGAAAAGGAAGATCCGAGGACACGGAATGACGTATAGAATGAAGAGGAGAGCGAATTCATTGCCGCCTTGGTTGGGTTACTCCAGTTCATCGCAATGGGGCCTGATCTTCTTCTGTTGGATCCAAAGTCACGAATTTTTCGCTTAGTGTATTACTATAGCAAGTAAACACCTTAAATGCTAAATACTAATTGTAATCGACAGCTTTTCAATCCCAAATCATAAAGATATTGGCATGCACACTCATTGCGTTATTAATCTTGAAATTTTAACAGTGTTATGGAGTAATTATGCAATAATTAATTTATAAATAATAATTAGTAATATTCAAGTCTACATTTTTCGTTCAGGTTCGAAACAGTGCTTATCCATTGATAAAACAAATTGATTAACATTTTTAAGCCTTTACCTCTAGGATAAAATATATATATCAGGTGCTCGGATACCAAAAGGAAGCCTTTAAACATTTGGCTAATACATGTTACCTTCTGCAAAAAGCAACGGATCTGGAGTGGACCTCCGATCACCTCTTGGAATCCAAAGATTATGATCATCATTTGATCATTTGTATTAAATGATATAAAGAAGATATAAGAAAAAATTATAAATTTATTGAAATGTTCAGAAACATCAGTTAATGTTTCTGCCCCGCCTTTTCGATACTTCCAGTTTGCTTTAGGTTGTGTTGGTATTTCCGTGTCAATGAACCAAAGAAATTGAATTATAAAATTGAATGTATAAATACATAAAGACAGAGTGACTGCCATTGGAATTCAGCAGGGGACCACAATGGTTGAGTGCGGTAACTTTACACTTATTTTTAATGTTTTTGTGAAAGATAAGCATTTAAACACGTTTATCGACGATGCCCTAAAATATCTAGTTCTGCGTGCTTTTTGTTGTTGAATTTTATTTATTTCGTCAGTACGTCACATTTATGAATGGTTGTGTTAATCTACTGACATTCTTAACAAGCTCTTATCAAACTATAGTCTTATTAGCGGATTTTTTGGCAATAAACAAGTCGCGCGACGCTCTGCGCACAGTCTTTCCATTCAGATTCGATGGCAGTTCGCTGGCGAACTGGACTCCGGCATGGAGCTGCTTGTGCACTCCGGGCAACCGCCTGGCCACATGGTCCACGATCTCCTGGGCACTTATGGCTGCACCCGTCCTCCTGACCACCAGGGCACCCGCATCGTCGTCCGTCAGCTCATTGGGAATGCCCACCACACACACCTCCTGCACCTCGTTGAGCTCCAGGATTACGCTCTCGATCTCCCCGGGCCAGAAGTGGACGGCTTGGTGCTTGAGGATCTCCTTGCAGCGGTCCACTATGTAGAGAAGGTTCTGCTCGTCGAAGTATCCCAGGTCGCCGGTGTGGATCCACCCTTTCGGGTCCTGCAGGCTCGCAGTCGCTTCGGGATTCCCGAAGTACCCTCTCCACGCTCGTCCTGTTTGCACCTGGATCTCACCCACCTGGTTGTGCTCTAGGCTCCTGCCCTGCTCGTCCACAATGCGTGCTGCCACTCCCGGCAATAGTCTGCCCACGGGACTGCCTGGCTGCAGTCCCACGGAAACGGCCAAGGTCCCTGCCTCAGTCATCCCGTACATGGAGAGCAGGGTTGCATTGCGGCAGAGATCTTGACACCGTTGCACTGTGCTCCCGGAGAGCGTGCCGCCGCCGTAGCTGACCCGTCTCAGGGAGGCGAAGGCTTCCGGAGTGACCTCCGGGGAATTGAACACCGCCGACATGTGCCGAGGCGCTAGGTAGATGAAGTTCACCCCGTGCTTCTCCACAAGCTGGGCCACGTACTCTGGGGTGAATGCTTTGTTGGTGATGACGCGCGTGCCGCCCACCAGAGTGCTCACGATGAAGGCCACCAGTCCGGACAGCCAGTCCAGAGCGGTCAGAGTGAACATGATCGTGTCGCTGGTGAAGAAGGACATCGGAAGAAGGCTCTTGTTCGAAATACAGACAGTCTTGGGCAGGCCGGTGGTTCCCGAGGAGCCCAGTATGGCCACCGTCTGATCTCCTCCCTCCCTCAGCGGTTCCGGCCTGGAAGTATTCCCAGTTAGTTACCAAGACAGAGGTAGCTTAGTGACTCCTCACTGGTAGGAATCTTCGGTGGAAGTGGGTTCCAGGAGCGCCTCGATGCTCGGCACTCCTTCGAGGTGATCGGTCAGGGTGAAGAACTCCGGCTGCCACCCAGAGGTGGCTGAGTGGACCTTGTGGTAAGCATTTCCGTCGCAAAATATGAGGCCTGGCTTGGTTATCGATAGCACATGCCTGAGGGTATCTGCGGGGAAAGAAAGTGCATTAAAAATGTGTATTTCAGATTGCTCTGAATTAGAAACCTTCATCCAGCATGGGGTGCGGGGTGTGGAATGGAGTTCCATTCAAGAGGCAGGCCACAGCAAGGGGCATCAGGTAGGTGGTGTTCTCGCCGACAATGCCAATGACATCCTTATGAGTGAGACCTCGTCTCTTGAGGAACTGTGCCAACCGGATAGCCCAGGTTAAGGCCTGGCCAGCAGTGACTCTGACGCCGTCACTATCGGATATCTGAAATTTAATTAATTCTCTAATTAAGGCCGTTATGGTCATTCAGTAAACACTCACTTGGCAGACTTTCTCGGGCCAATTCCGCATTGTGTTGAATATGATTGCCCCCAAGGAGGCGTCGTCCTTGTAAACGGACACCTGACTGGGTGGAGGACCTCTCCAGACCCTCTCCTGCTCGTTGTAGCTCATGTTTTGGGTGGTTACAGCGGTGTTGCCCTCTTGGGGTAATATAACTTACTGTGCAAACAGACGAAAGCAGAGAGTATTTATACAGAAGCCAGCCAAAAAATGGTTATCATCGAAATGGTATCAGGGCAACAAAAGTGGTCTTGCTGAAAGCATGACGCACTTTGCAAGCTACTCTGGGTTCTCTACTAAGTTCTACTGGTCACATTATCACCTCTACAGTGGCATTTTGAAGTCTCCATACACCATTTCTTTTCTTAATATCACCTGCTTTATATCTTACAAGAAATATGTTAAACAAGTCTTTTTTACTTTTAATATGAACCCATAATCAAAGTTTCATATTTGTTCAATATTTACCTTAAGATTTACCAACAGTTGAGGTATTGCTGTTGCCAGACACTGTTAAGAGGCATAACAATGCGGAAATGTACCATCAGCATTTAGGCTGTTCCACGAGATACCACCTTAAGTAACTGCTGGTTATATTCCATCCAAACTGACAAAAATATTTCAGTGTCGAGCGGACTCTCGACTTGAGTCGTTAGGCGAGTTATAAAGCCTTCATCTACGTTGTTATTTATAATTAACGATCCCTTGTGACGCACTCGCTGTATTTACGCCGAGCCCTATATCAATATTCCTAATAAAATATCCATTACCCCAATTAGCAGTGCGTTTACCTCAAGATTAAATTTTTTGCAAAGCTAGACAGTTGCCTCTGGGCTTCGACAGCCAACAGACACAAAAGTAGAACTTGAAATCATGCCGCAAATACCTGTGTCCTTCTGCGAGAAGGAAAGGATCTGGAGTGGACCCAAGGAGAGTTCTATATTCAAGGAAGATGCTTCTTTGGGAGTGATCATATTCAACAATATGAGGAACTGGCCCAACAACGTCTGCCAAGTGAGTTGAAGTCTTTAATAAGTGAAGTAGTAAATTAATATGATCCATTTAAGATATGGGATAGCACCGGAGAGGAAGTTACCTTCAGCCAAGTGCTCACCTGGGCCATTCGGATTGCCCAGTTCTTCAAGAAGCGAGGTCTTGACCACAAGGATGTGGTTGGAATAGCCGCCGAGAACTCCAAGTACCTGATGTCCTTGGGAGTGGCCTGCTTGATGAACGGAACGCCGTTCCATTCTCCCCATCAAATGCTGGATGAGGGTTTGTTTTCTAAAGCATAGATAAAAGGCTTAATTTAATTTTAAATTATATTTCAGACACCGTAAGACACGAGTTATCCATCACCAAGCCAGGCCTGATATTCTGCGATGGAAATGTCTATGAGAAAGTCCGATCTGCCACCTCTGATTGGCAGCCGGAGTTCTTCACCCTGATCGATCACCTGGACGGAGTGCCGAGCATTGAGACGCTCTTGGAACCCACTTCCACCGAAGATTCCTACCAGTGAGTATGACAAAGCATCTCTTGTGTGGTATTTGGTATATATCATCGAATATTTCCAGGCCGGAACAGCTAAAGGAAGGCGGTGGCCAGACTGTGGCCATCCTGTGCTCCTCGGGAACCACTGGCCTGCCCAAGGCAGTCTGCATAGCCAACTGCAGGCTGATTCCAACACCGACCATGGACGTTAACGGCGAAACCATTTACTTTGCCTTCACCGCCCTGCACTGGATCTCAGGACTTGTGTCCTTCGCCCACAACGCAGTACTGGGGCTTACCCGCATAATGAGCGCGGATCCGTTTGATCCCAGAAACCTCGTGCGGCTTCTCAAGAAATACAAGATCCAGGTATTATCCCTAATGCCTCGTCACATCAATGTGCTGGTCACTAGTCCAGAGGCCACACCAGAAGCCTTCTCCTCGCTACGCACTGTGATCTTTGGCGGCGGATTCACCGCCTCGTCCACTTTGGAGCGATTCCAGAAACTCTGCCCCAATGCCGAGCTAGTGCACTCCTTTGCCATGACAGAGGCGGGTCAAGTAGCTCTAGGATTCGGGATTGAGCATGGCAACAGTGTGGGTAGACCATTCCCGGGTGTAAGAGTCCGCATCGTGGGCGAGAACGGAGAGAACCTGCGACACAACGAGCTGGGGGAGATCTACGCGCTCACGGGTCGAGTGTGGAATGGGTACTACGGGAATCCCGAGGCCACTGAGAGCCTGCAGGACGCGGAGGGCTGGTTCCACACCGGCGACTTGGGCTACTTCGACGAGCAAAACATGCTCCATATAGTGGACCGCTGCAAGGACAACCTCAAGTACCAGAGCATCCACTACTGGCCGAGCGAAATCGAGAGCGTGATCTCTGAGCTCGACGAGGTGCAGGAGGTGTGTGTGGTGGGCATTCCCAACGAGGTCACGGACGACGATGCAGGTGCTCTGGTAGTCAGAAGGCAGGATGCAACCATAAGCGCCCAGGATATCGTGGATCATGTGGCTAGGCGACTGACCGCCGTGCACCTACAGCTCCACGCTGGAGTCCAGTTCACGGACTCAATTCCTGTCAACGCCAATGGGAAAATGGTGCGCAGGGCGGCACGCAACCTTTTTATGGCCAAAAAATCTGTTGTCTAGTAGAATTATTTATAATGTGAGTTTTCGCTAAACCAAACGAAGAGATAAATAAACAGCATAAACGAATTTCCCAGCTGTACCCTGTTTACTAAGTTTAAAGAACAATAATAACAATGTGATGAAGATAAAATTTGTACTTTATTTCTGGCAATAGGCCATAAAAGCGTTCCCTTATCATGAAATGTCAAACCAACTTCTATTTTTGAAGGCCTAAAATTGTACATTCTCTGCGCTTGAAGGAAGTCATATTTATGGTAAACTAATGGCACCTTTTATCAACTTATCGTCTTATTATCTGTATTTTTGGCCATTAACAAGTCGCACGACGAACTGGACTCCGGCCAGACCATATGATCCAAAATTTCTTTGATATTTTCGCTGACTTTGCCATACATTCGTATTTTACGACCGAGATAACTAATTGTAAATTAATTACACTTGAATTATTGAGGTTATCTACCTGATTTTTATACCCTGACATGGGAGTTTTCATATAAGTCAGAGACTCTGTAAATTACATATATTCTTGATCAGCAGCAACATTTTTAATGGGTATTTGCTGATGTCTTGACCTAATAAAATGAAAAAAATTCCGGGGTCTACTAATAAGTACCAAGATACGCTTTAAGAATTGGAATTAATTCATGATCCATTTAGATCCTACATGGGTATACAGACTTAGACTTCCCGAAGCTCCCCCCCTTAGAATTATAATGTATATATTATTATATATTTATATAATTTATTTATATATATTTGATATATTATATTATTTCAGCTTTGCAATTTTCCGGTTTTATAATAATGTACACGCTTTAAAAAAATAATTTTTGATGTGAGTCATTCTATAAGTCCCATCTGCCAAAGGTGGATTGATTAATAAGACAAACTTGACATTCAATTTCATAAAACATATAATATAGGGAGTATTGACAATGAAAACTCAGGTAAAGTATATTTTCAGGAATACAATACAATAAATAAATAAAGATAACTAAAAAAGCAAAAAATAGTTGTAAAAATCCATTAATTGGGGACTGTTTGGGAACAGAATGGGGGACTCAAGCAACATCAAAGAATAGCCATTTGAAATGTCTTTTCCCATTCCCATTCTAATAATAACAGCTAGAGTATCTATTTTTCAGGATTTATTTTAGGATGTACCAATTTCGACTAGCATTGCCATGTCCTAGGGCCTTTTGAGATCCTAGCTGACCACTAAATGCTTGTAGGGTTAAAACTATAAGTAAGGTACTGGAGTGTTATATATTTATTTATTTATATGTATAAAGCTAGCTAGCCTTTATTTTGACTGAGTTCCAGCAGACTTTATGTGTACAAGAAAGTACTTCTTAAATGCCGTATTTTAAATAAAAATTCTGCATTTTGGGGAAATAGACTTAATTTCGGTTTTATTGCTAAGCCAGCTCCGTGCACAATTGGATCTAGAACCAACCTTCAAATGTACAGCTGCGGTCAAAACAATGGTTCCAAGAATAGCTGTGACCTATTTAAATAATATTCCCTTACAGAATAGTAAAATGCAGCTAAAATAATGCATTGCAATTTATTTTATGTAACTTGGTAACTATGTACTTTGAGTCTCACACTTCTATCATTTTGTCGTCAACTGTATATGTAATTTCCTGCAAGAAACCCACTGAAATTTGCTAAATTTCGCAAATTGTCTTGCCAAAAAGCATTTGCCGGGGAAATTGCAAGGCAAGCGGTCCCAGGGGACTCTCGTAGCAAGTGTAACAAGTGTTTATACGCAATGCTCGCACTGTACGGGTGGAAGTACACACATAAATGGCTGCGTATGGCGCAGTTCGCGTGCAAATGATATGAAAATTGGCGCTGAGAAGGCTCAGAAGGGGGAAAACGCAGATTAAAACTGCTGGCTACGAGTGACGAGGCCCTTTCCCCGGCATTCTTAGCAATTAAGGCTTTAACCCCCGAAGCCTCGTCGCAAATTGTAAACAAAACAGCAGAAGTTGCCGTGAAATACCTCGAACTTGAGTATTTTGTGTGAAGTTGCATCGAACTCGTACGGCGTATAACAGTTTCGGTGCTTATATTATACATACCTCTGAGAGTTCAGTATACTTATACAGACTGGATGTATGCGAGACCTGTGTGATGATAGTAGCAGAGCAGCCAAAGAGGCTTGTACTTATACTAATACTCATACTTATATGCATACTCATACAGTATGCTAATAATTGCTTATGTGGAAAATAGAAGAACAGCTTGGTCTAGTTGTACTTATACGTATACATATACTTGCACTTATACTTATACAGCCCATATCACTGCTATTAGAGCGTCAACAGCTTATACAGACTGCTATGAAAAACCAAGGGAAACTAATACTTATATTGGCATCGCGCTTACTTATAAAGAAGAAGAGTTAAGATACTTATACCTCAACTAGGCAGAAATATGGTACTTATAAAGGTACTTGAAGCAATACTCTCAACTGTGAGCTTATACTTTCGAATAATGCTGTTTGAGATGTGCTTATCATATACTCATGTACTTATACTTATAACTTATAAGTTCTAAGACAATAGCATTAGGCGACTTTTGAATAAAGAACTTAATTTTTAAAAATTTTTTAAATGCTCAATTCTTTAGAGAAAAAAAATAGTGTTCTATTTTTACTTTTATTTTATTATTAAGACAAAGTTGATCTTAAAAGCGTTTGCAACCGTATACTACCTTCTACTTCATAGTAGTCACACTCTCATACAAAATTTCGGTATAATTATACTTATACAGACAGTATACTTATTCTACTACCAGTATATAAGTGCTATTTATTTTGATTTAATACAATAATTTGATAATCCTGTACAATTATTTATAGAGAAAAATATAGATTTATTTTTATAAAAATTTTTAAATATATCTGGACAATGTTTTTCTTGCATGTTATCTCCTAATACTTGATATTAGCCTAATACTCGCATATAAAATACATTTAAAATATGAAAAGCCCTGGGTAATTAAAATTAAAAACATTGAATGTTTTATGTCTTATATTTGTTATATAACATAAACATATTTAATACTTTTCTACCGCGTCCCAGTAACGTACAATTCAGTCTTTTATAAATAAAGGTGATTAATAGAATCATTCGTAATATTAAATACATTAATAAAGTTGGTTTCTACTTTACAGATCTTCAGGACATTCAGGTTACAGGTTTATGAAATGGTGTTTAGACTTGTGCTTGGCTATTTTATAAACAAGCAGAAGTCTTATGAGTTTTAAGAATAATTTAAGCCCTAGAACAAAAAATAATTAGTTAGGCAATATTCCAAAAGATAATGCTTTTGAGAAAGGATTAAATTAAGATTTTTAAATAATTTAAGCCATGTAACAAATAATTAATTGGTAAGGCAATATTTAAAAATATGCTTTTGAGAATAATGGAGATAAAATTACGATTTTTTGGATGAAATTATTAAGATCAAATTTTAAAAGTAGTAGTACCTTCTTATAACTCTTGCTAGCCTTATACTCTCATAGCTTATACCTCTACTTTATTCCAGAGATGAAACCAAGAGTTGTAGCAGACGGACTCACTATCTTTATGCGGACCAGTTGATTCTTATACCCTCCGCCAGACTTATACTCCACTGTGTGCTCTTCGGTGGCGCTGGTCCGCCTTTACCCACATGACTTGCACTCTGCATACTCAGGCCACCCCCGGACTCTCGAGTGGCCCAGTATAAGTGTGTGGCAACAAACCGGCTTGGCAGCAACAGCACTGAGCACGCATACGCACCTTTGCAGCGTGAGAGAGATAGAGAGCGGGTCCGCACATCCCATCTCTTGCTCTCGGGACACACAACACACTCCACACTCCACACACACCACTCAGTTCGGTCGTTCTTCGCTGGTCCGCGTAGCTACGAGGTTTTAGTTCGGTTTTAGCTCTGATTCCGAGAGGACGCGCTCCGTTCCAGGCTCCGTTTCCGTTTCCGCTCGGCTCCGCTCTGCTCCGTTCCCGTTACTCGGCCGCGTCGCACGGAGCCTACCGCTCACCCACACTCCCATACACAGCCGCACACACCAGCACACTCGCCCGCACGCGATAACAACGCCAAATTATCGAGTCTGCGCCAAAAAAAAAGAAATGAATTAAAAAAAAAACACATCCAGCAAACAGCGGATGGCAAGTGCGAATCCCGGCAGTGAATCCTAGCCAAGTGGAGGTCCTAGACCGCAAGGATTAGCCCGACTTGACCCAAGGAATAGCCGCCAGCATGCTATAACCGGGAAGCGGCTGTCGCGAGCGCCGAGAGTCATTGAAATCCGAAATCCCAAATAGCAAATCGCAAATCGCAAATCTCAAATCCAAAAGCACGAATCTCGAATACGCCTCCGAATCAGACTAGTGCCGAAAGTGGTGACCCAAACACAAATGTGTGGCTTTAACAGCTGGCGCGGCAGCCATCGGTAACTGCTGCGTAGTGTAGTTTTGACCCCAAGAAACAGTTGGTTCGCCCAAAGGAAAGAAATAAGTATCAACAGCAGCGAAATGACCGTGCAACATCAGCAACACATCAAGTGGCAGCAGCATGCAACAAAGCGACGACGCTGCCGTCAGCATTGGATTAAACACCTTCAGCTCTTGGGTCTCGGTGAGTAGCCTGGACTAACTGGAGGTTAACTGGGAAGGGAGAGGGGATTGCGTGGGAGAAGGGGTTAACTGGGAGAGGGGGTTAACTGGGAGAAGGGGTTAACTTGAAGGAGTTATCTAGAGGGATGTCTACTAGCAGTGGCCACCTAACAAAGGCAGAGAAGGTTATTAAAAACTAGGTAAAACTAACATGAGAATAACTCTCTGGATGTTAACTAACAGAAAGTTTAAGGAGTTATCTAGAGGGGTGTCACCTAGTAGAAAGTCTTGTCAACTGAGAAGAGGTTAATAAAAACTAGGTACTACTACTACTACTAACATGAGAACAACTTTCTAGAGGTTACCTAAAATAAAATTAGGAGGGGGTTAGTAAGGAGAAGCACTTAATTTGAGGGAGTTTTCTAGAGGGGTGTCACCTAGAAGAACTTTAACAAACAGTAGGTTAAACAAGGTTTAACTCAAAGGAGGTTGATAAAAAGGTATAAGCATGAGAACAACTATCAGGAGCATACCTAACAGCAGGTTAACTAGAAGAAGGTTAACCACCAGCAAGGGTTAACAGCTGTTGCTCGCAGGAACAGAAGGCCTTGCATGTTGCAACATTTTAAGGGACTCTGCGGTCAAAGCGAGCAGGCGTGGCCAGTCCATTTCTGACGGCTTGAAACCCTCCGTTCTGTTCTGTGTTCTATGTTGCTAAAGCTTGTAAACTAATTAATAATTACACATTATGCCTGGCAAGAACAGCACCGGACACACGTACCACAACAGCGCTCCACTTCCGCTCCAATCAAACGCATTATCGTCATCGGGACAGGTTCTTGGCCCTGGGTACTGGTTTTGGTAGCGGGAAATGGGAGTGGAGCTCGGTGGGGAGCTGCACTTGCGGTCTTATCGGGCTTCCGCCCCTCAATCCCAGAGCAGCTTTGGGCCCCCACCTCCTCCTCACTCGAAACCAAACACAAACAATCGAATATAATTTACAAAATATTGTGTCGACGCCTACCGTTGGTTCGGTTTTCGGTTTGGTTCGCTTGGGGAGCAGGTTTATTTTGGTTTTTTCTCTCTGGTTTTCTCATATATGAGAGCTTGACTTTGCATGACATTTGTGGGCGGAGAATTGGCCCTGAAATGTGAAATGGAAATGGAAGCGGATTTATAAAGAACGCCCATCATTAAGAGCCCGGCTGATAAGGCCCCAATCGAGGGGGATGGGTTGGAATGAAGATGGAACCCAGACCAATTAGTAGCGAGGCACCTGGCCGAAAAGGAGCCACGCCCCCCAGGAGATGCCAGGAGATACCGAAAACAACAAAATCAAACACGAATCAGAGTCAGAATCAAAATCAGAGTCGGAAGTCTATCTGGAATCCAGAATCCATCCAGCAGCCAGCGTTTAGATGTATGTACATAACTTTGGGCCTGTGTGTGCGTGTGGGTTTGGAGAAAGGAAAAAGGAAAAGCATGTATTTGTCAGCACAAAATAATCAAGGATCATAATATGTCAACAAACAGACAGGCTCGCTGGCTCGCAGGCTGGCAGGCTGGCAGGCTCGCAGGACGAGGGAGCCGAAAAACAAGCACAAGGACGACACACGAACGCAGAAAAGTTGCGTCCGTCTGTCAACTCTAGATGTGTGGCCCTGTGTGGGCGCAAAAAATGTATGCCACCAGAGCAACTGAAGCAACTGGGGGAGCTGAGCCAGCTGAAGCAGCAGCAGCAGCAGCAGTAGCGGGAAAGTGTAGGACAAATACGCCGTAATGGCAGTAGAGTGAGCATGTGTTGGGGCAGCTTGAAAGGCGGGGAAAAGCGCTGAAAAGCGGGCCAAATCCGAGAGAGGTCTGCTAGTCGTCGCGATTTGTCGCTCCTTCTTTTTGTCCCTGACAGTTGGCAAATGTAGTGAAGTGCATTGACAATACCACCAGCCAAGTACAGCTTGACCAGAGCGCCATCAATGGCTGGAGGAGCGGCAGCAGCAGTCGGTGGCCGCCACTTGAGCGGCTGCGCTTCCTGCTGCTCAGAGGGCAGAGCTGGAGAGTGTTAAGCACACAGGGACAGATGCGGCTAGATTATCCAGCGGATGCCATCTCCAGGAAGCAGCTCCTCCGCTGCCGCTGTCGTTTTCGAGCTAGCTCAAAGTTAATTGCGCTGTCTGCGGACTCTGAACAAAAAGCGAGTCTCTAGTCCAGATTGCGGAGGCAGCTGCAAAAACGGGGCTACAGCAACGCCCATGTTTGGCCCAGACTCAGCTCCAAGCGGCTACTTGGCTTAACGAGCCACCACCAGCAGCAGCACCTTGAGTTCGAGACCGCTAACCAGTCCAATATTGACTCGGGACGCCCACACGTCCCACCGAAAAACCACCGACCGAGTCCCGGGTCCAAGCTCGGCGGCAGCGTGGGTTAAGCGAACTTACGTAATTGCAAATCCAATGTGGTCTCCAGCCCCCGCTCACTCCTCTCCTACATGGTATAGGTATTGGGTATGGTATCCCCCAAGTATCTCCCAAATCGGTCTTCAATCTGCAGCGAAATTGAAAGCGTCAATAGATAAAATTTAAGAAGTGTCAGCGAGAAGTTGGAAATGTTGACTCATTGAAATAATCAGGTGTGTTGGGACTTATCGAAGGTTTTTTAATTGAATTTTACTTTTGTTTCTAGACTTTTTGTATTTTTATTTCGATTTATTAAATTGTAAATAATTTATCAATGGTTGAAACAAATCTTTAAGTGGATTTAAACATTATACATTACACAAATGTAAGACTGTTTCTTCGATTATGGATTATTTTCTTTATTAGCATTTAAGTTTTTAAGAAGATTTTAGATACTAACATAACTAAATCTAAAATAAAGCTTTCTAGACTTTCTGTATTTTTGTTTCGATTTATTAAATTGTAAATAATTTATCAATGGTTGAAACAAATCTTTAAGTGGATTTAAACATTATACATTACACAAATGTAAGACTGTTTCTTCAATTATGGATTATTTTCTTGATTAACATTTGAGTTATTAAGAAGATTTCAGAAAGCTGCTCAAATTACCTAAAATACTTTGATATTTAAAGTTTTCTCTTGGTTAGTTTTCTTTCAATTCATATACACAAAGAATTAAGAGCTTTCCCCTGAGTGCGATTATCTCGGATATATTTCAATTGCGCCAGAATTATTCTTTAAAACGAGATGACAACATCCCTGCCGAAATTGCTGTGTTTGAGTTCTCTGTGTGTGTTTTCGGCTAAATTTGTCTGGGACCGAAATAGACAGTGCATTGGCCATATTCGGATTGCTTGTTGACAGAAAGACGAAACTAAATAAAACTAAATAAAACCCACATGTGTGTGCATAAACAAATCGACAGCATGTGGCAAGTGAGCGGAGCGGGGAGGGGGCGTAGCTGGTGTGGGCTCGTCGGATGTCAAACACGAAAACAATCACAGAATCCGCGGCACTTGAAGTCGCCACCGAGCGGCGAGCACCGAGCATCGAGCATCGAACTCCCGCTGCGCCGCTGCATCGTGGCATGTGGTAATTGCCCCGGGCTCTGCCACATCCATAACCATATCCATATCTATATCTGGCTGGGCGCTACCTAGCCGGGATAGGGATTTATAACCCCTCCACACGTGTGGCAGATACGACTGCCAGGCGACCCCTTGCTACGGTTCAACGGGTTTCGATGGAGCCTCAGTTTCAGTTTCGGTTTCAGTTAAGGTTTAGGTATCGGTTTCGGTTTAGGTTTCGGTTTAGGTTTGGGATTTGTTGTGAGCGAAAATTGAATTGTGTAATTTTAAAGAAGAGTGTAGCTCTAGCTGGCTCAGAATGAATTTCAATTAGTAGGATACCGAGGCGATACCCATACCCTCGTATAAGGACGCTGTGTGCGCGCACAAAGCGCCGGGTAACGGGGCAGGATATTAGCAATGTGCAGCCTGGCGTGCTTCCTACGCAGAATATTCCCACAGAAGGATGCGGCGGATGGCTGGCATAGATGATTGCTCCCGCTGCCGCTTCGGATGCCGCCACCGCTGTCGCTCCCGCCTCCCAGCCGCTCTGACTTTGATGGGTTTGCTCGATATTGATGCGAATTGATTTGGTTAGTCAGCTGTCGGACAGCCGGATGCCCAGCTCCCCTTCCCCTTCCCGCACCCGTCCCCGGCCCGCAAACAGACAGCTGAATGAATAAATAAAAACGGCAAATCAAGCAAGATGCCAAATGAGGCTCGTCATAGACTCGTCCTGACAGCAAAATGAGGTTGCTCGTCCTCGAGCTCCTCCCCCAAGGTCCGAGTGCGAGTCCTCGAGATGGAATACATTTAATGGCTCTCAGAGCTGCTTCCACCTCTCCCTCCGCCTCCCGGCTCGATGGGCTCGATGCGGCTCAGTGGAGTAATTGAAAAACCATTTCAAGGTGAGGACAGGACCCAACACTAGCCGATGGCTTCATCATCCATCCATGCAGACATTTGCCTGCTGGCTGGCGGCTCCCGGCTGCTCTCTGCTAATTTAAATTTATGAATTTTTGGAAACATCTCAATGTGGGCCTCGGCGGCGGCTGCTCCCTCAACTTCCTTCCACGCACTTTCACTTTTCTTGAGTATTTAATCAAGTGTGAATAATTGCATCATTCTGCTCAAAGGGAGTCGATATCCTTTGTGTTTGGGCGCCGCCAGATACGAGCCCCCCAGCCAGAGTGTCTGTGTGTGTGTTTGGGCCCCGTTATCGATATGTGGGCCAAGGAACCGCAGCCGAAGCCCAACCCACTTGCCCCCAGAGAGAGCGGAGGGACGGCAGCGAAATCAAATTCAAAAGCCGGCTGAGTTTTCACTTTATTTCGTCTTTTGCGGCACTTGCATATTTTAGACGGCCGATATCGAAAAATGAATATTTTATCAGCTCTGGCAAATATGTATTTACTGTGCTATGTACTCAGGGCCTGCTCCTGCATCCTTTGCCTAATTGAAGTGGCAAGTGGCAGCTGCAACTTCCACGGCCTTCAGGTTCAGCTTCAACTTCAGCTTCAACTTCAGCATCTGCCTAATTTCGCTCATTTTCGAGGAGTCGCGTGTCAAACCGGTTGGACATTAGCTCGTGGCAGCCCCAGCTTCTGCTCTTCACTTCCACTTTTAACTTGTGCCTCGGCTTTATTTGTGCCTCAGCTCGGTTCGACAGCTGCAAGTGCAACTTCTGGACTTGGCGAACAAAAAAGTCACAGAACCGCCGCAGGTGCCACGCCACTGAATGCTTCCATTGAAAATTACTGTGGATGCGAGGCAATGGAATCCGCAAAGAATTTACTTTAGTGATTGGAATAAGCGGAGTAAATTTTAAGGGCTTTCTGTTAGTTTTGTCCGCATTTAAAATAATTTGAACTCTTTTAAGTTGGACCATTTCATTTATATTTCATATCATTGCCTTGAAAGGCTTTTGATAAATCCCTTTATATTTAAAGGAATAATTACCTTTGAAGTATTTAACATACAGAAAATAATATATCAAAGACCCAATTTAATTTCCTATAGATGCAAAGGCATACATTTTCCTTCACTTTTAATTAATAAAGAATATTCAGCTGATAAGAAGATTAAACCGACCGCTGAGCTCTGATCTCTGCCTTACCTTCTCCGTGTGGCTTCCCGGCTTCGCCTTCATCTGCAGCGTGTGAACTGCTGGCGGTCGTCTCCCACGTCCCATGTCCACTGCACGCTTCAGTAATCCGCTCCGCGGAGAGTCACCTTTGCACACCTTTGGCCGATGCGAGATGGCCGTCCAGTTGGCCGGTGACGTGTGGTTCCGCTCCGGCAACTTTCCTTCGCGCCGGGAAATCTGTGACGCGGCACTTGGCCGCTGGGCCGCTGGGAAAACTTTAACTTTAACGACTTCACTTGGTTTAATTGCGACAGCGAAAAATTCGTTTTCCTTCGCAGCAACTTGGCTGGGAACCGAAGGGCTCCTCGGGCGCCCCAAGCTCCTCCAGCTCCTCTGACTCCCTTGCTCTCCGCCAGCTCTCTGGAAGCCCTGGAAGATCGGGTTTCATGTGCAGACATGCTTCATTGGACGAGTTGACACCCCCTTAACCCCTGACCGCCACTGCTTTGTCATTCGATTGCGCAAACATTATTCCACGGGCGAGAAAGCATTTGCATTTGCATTCCTCATCCTCGTCGTCATCCTGGCACTCATCCCCTCCCGGTAATTCGAGTGTTTTGCTTAACCCTTGGCATACCAGCAGCAGCAGCCAGGCATTGTTGTGTGTGTTGTGTGCTGTGTGCTGTGTGCCGTGTGTGTTTGCGATTTTGGCCAAACAATGGCCAACTTCTACGGCGACAGCGGCTGCGACTGAGACGGCGAAAGCGGACTCGGATTCGGATGCAAATGGAATGGAATGGATGCATGTGCCGATGCCACACGCGCTCCCAGTCGCCGCTCAAACGGCAATTAAGCCAAACAATGAGCTGCCAAACACTCTGGCTGCACCGGAGTGGATGAAGATCCAGGAGCCGGGACTCAGCTTCTAATTTGCCCGCTCATGTCTGCGGGAGTGCTCCTGCTCCTGGTCTGGCCACTCCACTCATCCCTTTGCCACGCAGAACAATAAAGAAGTCCTGAGCTGGGACAGGGAAGTGCGAGTACTCTGCCAATCTCTCTGAGAACTTCAAAAGGGGTAGACTACATATATCTCTAAGGACTGGAAATAAAATATACTTCTACTTGGAAAACTGATCAATTTGAAAAATGTATTTCATGCGAAAGTTCCCTCTTGCTTAGGATAATTTTAAATGCTTTTTCATCTACTGAACATTCAGTTCGAAAGCCTTTCTCAATATTAAAACTGCTTGGTTCGGGTTTTCCTGCATTGTTGTCATTAAAATGCTGGCAGATACAGTTTTCCCACCGAAAGCCTTTTAATTAAGCTTTCCTTTCGGTTGGAAAACATTTTCCTCATATAAGCAGAGGAGTGAGGTATGATTAAAGCTAAAAATCTCCGAGTCGAACTGCATTTTAAAGTTGAAATGCGCCGACTTTGCATTTATTTCTGTCCATAACTTATGTGAGCTGCTCCTGTCCCTGCAGAGGAATAGTTTTGTTGTGCGCCTGTGTGTGCCTGCCTGTAATGAAGCAACTGTCGCACACTCGATTCTCTGGCTCCGACTTCAAAAATATCAAAGGGGGCGAAAAATGTCCAAGGGGGATGGCTGGAGAAAATGTTTGAATATTCGAGAATGAAAAGGGGAGAACTGGGGCATTCTTCTTGAGTGGCCAGTGGCTCCCGGAGATAGCAGTCAAGTGGGGCAGGGTGGGGACACCGTCGCAGCACGCACCACTTTCACTCCGGCCGGAAATTTGCTGCATCAGCGTATAGGAATTTTTGGTTTATGTGTCCGCACACACACACACTCTGACACAGGCAGACAGGATGTGCCGCAGCGTTGACCCACCTCAGGACGGCCCACACACCGAGTGGCCGACAGAGAGTATTAGCCATGTGAGTTTATTCCGGACTCCGGCATTTCGGTCTAACCGAAATGTGCGTCCTCTGTGCGAGGCTTTCAAATATGAAATTTATTCAAGTCACTCTGGTTTAATGTTTGGAAATGGACAGCAAATAACTTTGCAAGCGTTTACAATGGCAACTGGGGAATTGTCTCGGCCAGGTCCCTAATTCGCCCCGGCCCCATAACGATCCTGGCCACGACGACGATGATGATGATGCCGGCGATGATGGCCATTTCCAGGGATGCTGGGCTGGGGTGTGTGTCCTCCAATTACCCCACGCACACTTAGAAGGGAATCCTTTTTTCGGCTGCCTCCTATTTTCACTTCAATTTCGATTCTTACCGAAATGATTTTTTAAAGATAATATTACGAAAAACCCATCAAAGCAAAGGAAAATCCCGACAGCCGCCCCGCCTGCCCCTCCGCTTCCAATTATCCGTTTTCCAATATCTAACCCACTTGGGTCCTCCGCCCAGGAGACATTGGCGCATAAATTGATTGGATGATGTCGCTTTTTATGTCGTTTGTGCCCCCCGAAGGCCCCGGCTCCCCTCCAGCCCAGCCGAAAATGTTGTTGCCATTGGCTAAATGCGATTCCTCGTGAATTCCATAAGTTGATGCGATGCGTAGCATGTGTTATAAATAAATCAAGCATACTCCGGGTGGCGGTGGCAATCTCTTAGAGTCTGCCATTTCTCCCTGCTATTTATTTTGCTTTTTTACGCTGGCTTTGGAGTTGTCATTTAATTCAAATGGTGCTTGGAATTGGAATTGATTGGACAGCGTTCCCTGGTTACGGTCAGCTGGAGGGCTGTGTGTCTCCATCCTGAATCCTGATCAGTAAAAAAACATCCTTCTAAAATGTAATTTTAATGAAAAAGTTGCTTACACAGAAGTTTGGAGCATGGCCTTCACAAAATTAATTATTAAAGTAAATAATATGCAAACTGTCCTATCCATAAAAATATGTGTTAAAAAAGCTGTAGGCTGTTTTTTGTATTAATCGGAAAGTGTAAATAAAGCTTCACTGAACAAGATAAATTCTAGGTAAAATGATTTTATAAATTCGATCAAAAAACACTTTAAATCAATAAACTTAAAGCAAGTTTTCATATTTCGTTTAATGGAAATTTAAAAAACTCATGTAATGCTTCCTCTCAGTAATGATGGCCTTTGGTATCTGTTCATATAAAAAACTGCTGATTAAATGTAGTCTAAAATAATGTTTAATATTTTCTAGTCTTGTCAGTTTTTTATACTTTTTGTAAGTGCCCCAGGGGGACTGGGATAGGGCAGGGGCAGGATACAAGCACGCAGTAAATGGCAGCTCCACATATGTACATGTCGCAAATACTTGGGGGGTCGGGCTGGAAACAATGGCTCAACATTTCCCACCGGCGGCAACCGCAAGTCAAGAGGGCGAAAAAGCTGAAACCGAAATCCCGCCGGCAACATGGGTTAATTGAGGCTACTCACCTACGCAACACACATTGCGTGTGCTCCGGGCCTGGGAATCGGGGAACAATTAGTGGCCGGGAGCAACGAACGATCCCTGGTTTGCGCTGGCAACAAGTGGCACTGCCATCTAATGCTGACCAGCCAACCACTCGGCGATGCCGCACCACCAGGCACCACCACTCTCCACTCACTACTCGCCGCTCGCCACTTACCACACTTCACTCGTCAACAAGTTTTTCAGTTCCGCAGCTCGGCAGTTCTCACAGCATTTCAATTGCAGCGGCGTCCACAATCCGAGCAAAAGTTCGCACTTGTCGTTGCGCAAATTCCCCGCCAGCAGCAACAACTGGCACAAAAATATGTAGAACACAACCCGCAACCGAAACAGCGCCTCCCCGGCTCGCTTTTCCCCGGAAAAGTAATCAACGAATAGCGAAAAGCCCCCAATGTTGCGCTTACCCGCCACTGACAGGAGCTGCGACAGGGCATCGGAATGAATTGGTCACAAATATTGGGCTATTTGGTATATATTTCATCATTTGTCCGCTTCCAGCTAAACATTGACAGTGCCTTTTTTAGAGTTTTATAATATATTGGTTTCGCAGTTTCAGTTGGCGTTTTATGTGGCATATAAGTTAAGTTGGGTAAACACAGCTCAGAGTAGGTATTTTAGGTATTATGGAGATTGAAATATAGTCTAAACTTAAAGTTTTTTATTTATGTTTATTAAGTATGACAATTACTTAGAACACCCATAAATTTAGTTTTTGCTTTCACAGTCATGTATTCTGAAAACCAATTTGAATGATTTAGACGCCTCAGAATGTCAGTAAAACCTTCAAGTAGTTATAGATACCTGCCACTTCTGTAGATGATTTAGTTTTAGTCCCAGCTTTAAAACACAAAGGAATATGTCTTCTGACTTTGTTCATATACAATTTACAATAACATAAAATGTAAACAGTTTTCAAATCAATCGATTTCCCAAACTTAACAAACTTCTTAGCTCTTATACTGAATTACTTTACTAAAATACGAACTAAATAAGCACTTAAATTCCAATACAAATCTACTTAAACTCCTAAGAGAACCTACACAGAAAAAATAAAACGGGATATTGTTGCCAAAATCAAGTACAGGTAGGCATGATTTCGGGCCAAGCTCGGATTTTCTTAAACTGAGAATAAACACACTTAAAATTTGCAATCTCCAAAATTCTTGATTCAATCCTGACTATTCTTAAAAATTTTAATCCCAACAATGATTGATTCAACCCTGATTGTTCTTAAATATTTTAATCCAAAGAATTCTTGATTCAATCCTATTATTCTTAAAAATGTTAATCCAAAAAATTCTTGATTCAATCCCTATTATTCTTAAAATTGTTAATCCAAAAAATTCTTGATTTAATCCCCCAGATTCTTGAAATTGTTAATCCCAAATACGATTAAATTTAGATTTCTTGTTCTTAATTTTTCTTTTAAAATAATATTTTTTATTTAGGTTTATGGTTAACATTAGATTTAATTAGATTACATGTCGTATTAGTATTTAATATATTTACAGATGCTTAACTCTTACATATGTTTTCCCATTGTTTAAGGGATATTATTATTATGCAATGTGGTACGCCCTAAAATGACTGTCAAAGCCTTTAACAGGTATTTGCTTACAAATAATAAAAACTTTTTCATATTTCCAAACGACTATTTGCATTATTTTGAAAAATGTGAATGAATTTGAGTTGATACCAACGTAATTCAAATCTTAACATATTTTGCAGTCTTCGAAATTCAATTCGATTTCCTTAACAATTTCACTGAATTCATTTTTTGTTATAAAATTATCAATATTATTGCAAACAAATGTTGGCGTTAATTAATTTTTATTCTTAATTAAAAATTAGCAAATTTTAAAGCGTTTTTAAAAGCTATTGAAATGGGCTTCTCTTACAACGAAAACAAATATACATATTCATTAATTTGTATTCAAATAATTAATAAGAGCGGTTTTTAAATGAAAAGTCATATTTGCTCACAAGCTTTTGGGTACTTAAGGTTAAGCACTTGAAAAACATTACAGCACAGCATCACATTACAGCACATGCATTGAATAAAAGTATCAAATTTAAGTAAATTTTGATCAAAATATACAAAAAATGCTTTTACATCATATTTCTGGCCTTCTATTATAAGAAACGGCTGCAGAGCTTCATTTTTTTAAATAGTATTTATTGACTAAATCCTCGATCCTCGGGCGTATATCGTTAATGCTTTTAATTTGAAAAACAAACGACTTCTGCGAATCCGCAATTGTGAGTTTTTTGTTGGTTTTCGCTGTTCTTGAATCGAAATGTGCAGGGCAATCAACAAAACTGCTACAGAGTGTCTTGAAGATCTGAAAAATAGAACAAAAAAATTATTGATAAACGATGAGAATTATGCAAAAAATATATAGAAATATAGATATAGATTATTAATTTAAATAATAATAAAAAATAAGGAAAGTAGAAATATATAGATTATTAATTTATATAATATAAGCCGTACAGGCTCCAAATTTTATCACTTATATAAATATGAACATATATTACCTGGAGTTTTTTCCACATGAAGAGCTTCTCCCGAAACTCCATTCTGTCGCCTAGAGGAGGAATTGCTTCCTTAATGTCGGCACGCATGTATTTTAGGCTCTCAAAAGTAACCTGCGAATCTAATAATATATAAAATTATTAAGCCATATTCATACATATATACAAACATGCATCAATTTAATTTACAAATATAAGTTTTGAGTAAAAAATTAGGAGTGAAAACAAAAAAATGTATATGTATATGTATACACAAATATTCGCGCGTGGCGTTCTCGCGGCTGTGGAGTTTTACCTGCAAACGAATGCATGTTGTATACATACACACATACACACAAATATTCGCGCGCGACTCTTCTTGCGGCCGTCGAGATTTGCCCACAAACGGTTCAAACTTATATTTACACACATACGCACATGCACAAGCCTACTTGACAACAACATTTTCATGCGACATAAAGTTTACAGTTGAACTGCGACATGTCTGTGCACGATCGTTTAAGGTTGTGTGGACGTCGCTCGACAAAAGTTTCACAGAACAAATTATATTCCACGAATTTTCTAGCCGCACACAACAATGCGATCGTGCACAGACATGTACGCGGAATCTCACATAACTTGGCGACACAGCGTCGGCCTCGAAAAATTGGAAAACGGCACTTTATTTCACAAGTACATACATATGTGTGTACATATGTACATATGTACATACATATGTATGCAAAAACGCTACAGCGACGAACATGCATACACACAAAATCTGCCACTAAAATATTAAAATTTGATTTGGATACTTACCGATTATATCATAACGTTTTCCATATTAAACTCCTGCAAAAGATTTAGCAGCCGATCTGGCTCAGCGCTGCTATTCTCACTCATATCAGATTTTCACTAGCTTCACTAACCACTTCTTCAGGCTTTAACAGTTGTCACACGATTGCCCAAAATTTCCGCGTCAAACGCACACGAGAGAGAGAGACACACGACAAGCAAGAGCATCGTGAGAGAGCTTACTAAGAAAACAAGAACAACTTCGCTGCCACTGAGAGAGCCCATGATATAATTAATTGTATCATGAGAGAGCCCAAGAAAAATATTGCTCTCTCTCTCAGCAAATGCCGCTCTCACCGAATTTTTAAGAATGTTTAGTCTTAATTCTAGAATGTTTTGTCTTATTTTGTCATTTTAATCCCGAAATGGGATTAATTCAAGAACGTTTAGGGTTATCTTGTATCTCTCTCTCACAGCAAATGCTGCTCTAACCGAGTTTTTAAGAATTTTTAGGCTTAATTCAAGAACGTTTAGGCTTATTTTGTAACTTTAATCCCGGAACGAGATTGATTCAAGAATTTTTAGGCTTATTTTCTTATTTTAATCCCGAAGCGGGATGAAATGCACCATTTAATCCCGAATTGTACTTGAAAATTTCAAGAAACCGGGTTCAATAGAATCAAGAATATTTTTCTTGATTTTTTCGAGATACTTTTTTTTCTGTGTACTATTTGTATTATAATCAAGGCAATCTACCTAAATTTAATATTATCAATATCTTCTCCAACTTTATGTATGATATTTACTTAATTAATAATGAAACCCTGATTTAATTGCAATTAAATACGTCTCTTTGCTGACAACTACCCTTCCTTGTGGCAAATAATTGCCCAGGTAGTTAATTAATAACTCGTTGGTTTCGCAGTTTGATTGTACCCGAAAACCAAAGCCTAGCTTATTTGGCCGCAGAAAAGAGTTTTCCCCGGAAAATTCTGCGATTTAATTACAGTTTGAGAGTCACCGCAGTCACCGCTTGGCTTCATAAATGCGAATTTGTTGCACTATTAACAAGAATTTACTCCCGACGCAAGCTGCAAATAATGCCGCACTTGCTCGCTTTTTGTCCTTTTGGTCCTGGAAGTTGGTCCTGCGGCTGGCTGGCCGTGTCCTTGGGTCGGCAGGTGGCGCAAGTCGAGTTGCCGCGCTGGCCAGCAGGTGGCGGCCGTGCCTGTTACTCGGTTTTAATAACGCTCACCTTGATGATGTTAATAATGCTGCTCTGCGATTACCATTTACGGGGGCACTGATGGCCCTGCCGCCGTTGTCATGGCTGCAACTCCGGGAGCGGCTGCTCCAGGACCTACCGCATTGTTAATGGAGATGTAGCTGCCGCTGTGGCGCAAAGTGTTGCCAGTAATTGCAATTTGTTGCAATTTTCCCCCAACAGCAGCGGCGGCAATCTAACTTGGATTCTCATTAGAGTGGTCAGGATGCAAATCCCTGCGATTGCTTTTGTCCCCAACGTCCCCTTGTCCTCGCCCAATCTGTCTCTGAACTAAAGTCCTGTGAATCGAAGATAGAGGAGAGCCCCTAGCAGAGATGCAATAACGAGTGGCAAATTCAATTAGTTAATCCCCAAATGGGACAGTTCTGCGCTGGCACCGAGATCCGTCGATAAGGAGGGGCACGTAGCCACTGCAGGATAACTTGGCATGTGGCATGCGTCGTCGCCATGCCCCAAGCTCCATGCTCCATGCTCCATTAGGACGAAACTGTCGCTCCGACTATTGTTATATCGTATTTGAACAAACGCTGCCAAATGCAGCGCCCGAAATCGTTATAAAACATTCGCCTTGCGACTTCGACAGCTCGACAGGAGTACTCCTTGCCATGCAAATGCCAGGCACGTTGCTGACAGGGGGCGTGGCAGCCTCCAAGTCGGAGCCAAAAAGGATGCGCCGCCGAAAGGTGCCACGGATGTTCGATTGATGGTGGCAGCTTCCAGCTTCGAGGTGGAGTCGAGACGAGTTGCTGGAGCGGATGTGCTGCGACAATATGCTGAAGCAGCGCTAATTTTTTTTCGTTTATATATATATAATTTTTTTTTCTGGCAGCTTACGTGCGACCACGCCCACTGAAGAAAACCAAGGAGGCGATTTAAGTAGGGCACTGAGAGAAATATGATGAATAGTAAAAAGAAATATAATCAGAGAACTTGCCTTTGATAACTCTTTTGAGAGAACTCTACATAAATTAAATAATCTTTACTTTATATTAACCCATAATGCATAGCATGGAGCATTTTATATATTTTATGTAAGTTTAACACACATAAAAAATTAATTTTTTCATGGGCCCAAACCGCAGAGAAAAGTTTTTGCTGCTTTCATTCTGTTTTGCTTTTTTATGGTTCCAGCAGCTTGAATTTTTTATTTAAGAGAAGTAAATTCTCTGTAAAAACTATTTGCTTACTTTAAGTTGAATAGGTAGTTAAGGCTTAAGTGGGCTCTGAGGGATATTGCAATATAGTAATCTATACCCTTGGCTTATAAAAGGACTCCCTGTGATTGAAAATTTTCCAAAAGCAATCTGGAAACAGATACCTCTTTGATTTTTCCTCTGTGCATATGACCATAAAGCAAAGCTAAGGCCTTGCCAAACTGGAGGCGAGTGTGTGTGTGAGCGGAAATAATAATCGTCAAATTAATACGCGTCGGGAATTTCGCCAGGCTCCAAAACGCTGCCTGGCAACCCTGGAGGGCCTCGCCCTCGCCCGCCAAATCCCGAATACGTGAGAGCATTTAAAGCAAAAACAAATAAAACTTAAGTGCTGCATGTGTGAAACGGGAGGTCCTGGGAGCCGGGCCATGGTTCTGGGATGCCGGCGAACTCAGGTGTCCCGTCGGCCTCTGGTTAATCCGATCCCCGGCCGCTTAATCAGCCCCGTTCCTGTCCTGGCCAGGATAACTGCCTGAAACGAATCTTGGCAGACACACATACATCACTCAAGTCGACTTGAGTCGACTCTTGGCCAGAAAAGCGGTCGGGGCCATCAAATTTCAGTCATAACAATAACACTGATAGTCCCCCGCTCGTAAAATAAGACCCAAGCAACCCTTTCCCGGGGAAGCTGGCCGGGATTTGCTGCTGCTGCTGTCCTCGTGTGTCTCGCTATCCCTGGCCTGGCCCCATTCCTTTTCCCACTCCCTGAACCTCATCCTCATCCCTGGCCGGGGTGTTTGTTGTTTTTAGACCCAGCTTGGAAAACAATCAAGGGAACGCGACACTAAAAACCACGCACGTTCTGGCCCTCATGCTCCAGCGGGGAGACACAGAAATTCGACAATGGCACTTGACGTTGTTCTGGGGCGGAGCTGGGGGATTCCCGGGCTCGGGGGATGGGGTTGGGCAGGTCAAAAGGCGACGCCTGGAGCATTTAAATCCTTTTCGCACTTTCGGCTGTCACTGACTGCCGCGACAGCTCCGCTCCTGCCTCCTGCTCCTCGCTCCAGCTTGTTGCGTGCGAGTCCCCTCTCCGCCATGGCGACTATTTCCGGGGACCACACTGCGTATGACGTATGGAATGAAGAGGATTGTGGCGGCGGCTTCGGCAGCGGATGGGGCGTCACGCTTAATTTTTGGCCTCGTCTTGTTTTAGGGGCGCATAAGGCCGTAAAATAGGAATTTGCTTGATTAAAATTTTTCGCTTGAAAAATATGAGAGACAACGGCACAGCGATGAAAACGAAGAGCGCGCGCTTTCCCGGGCAAATGTTTGTCGAAAGTCCCTAAACCCAAGGGCCCAAGGACGGCTCTCCTGCTCCTTCCTCGCCTCCAGAACGAGGTAAAAATTTACTCAACTATGAACTTAACCCGGGACCAAGACCAAACGCATGTGTGTGAGCCGTGTGGGCGGGGGAAATAGGCAAAAATTTGCGACAGGCCGAAGGTTATGTTGATCCTTGTCTGTTCCCTGTTCCTGGCAGGCCTCCCAGCGAAGCCAGGCGTCCTGGCAAGGGTTCTAGCTCGTCTCTGTGCCTGACAGATGCCACCGAGCCCCACACCCCGCTCTCCCTCTGGTAGCAACGAAATTTATATAAATTGCCCGTAATGCTGCTGGCTGTTCGACAGCGGAGTCCGGGGCCGGGGCCGGGGCAAATTGTTGTTGATTTTCCGCCTGTTCCGTCCACATTCTTTTGCCGAAACAAATTATGTACGAAAAAGGCAAAATAATGAAATCGTAAAGAGTTTGGCAACGAATGAGCCCCTAACCCGGCGCAGCTCTGTGATATTTTTCTTATTTAAAATTCATTCCTGTCCCCGCCACGGCCACCCACTCCAGCCCGTCCTCGGGCTGCCAGGAGCTCCTCCCTCCGCTCAGACATGATGCAAATTGTTGGCCATATTAATCATTGCCAGTTGGTAGCGCCAGAGCTAAGTTTCATTTCATTCCTATTTCCCGGCAAAGGGGAGGAGAGCGAACTGGCCAGATTTAAAACTGCATTTCGCTGCTTATAAATAAACAGAGCCCGGGAGGAGCGCAAGAAATAGTCTCTGCTGGGAAATTTATGAAAGCCCGAATAAAATGCTCGTTTCACCGGGAAAAGGGGGAAGTCGGGGAAGACTGGGAGGTGGAAAGTGGGAAAGCAGAGCTTAACTGTTTTGGGGAGACACCAAAAACAAGTGCAGCTGCCTCGCCTGACGACGACGACCGTCGCGTTAAATGCTTTTGTTGATTTTAGATGCGCGACTGCCCCGGGAAAAGCCACCACCTCCTGCCGGCCCCCCTCCGCCCCCTGGCAATTTCCCTTTGCCTTTCGCGGCATTTAATAGTTTCGGCGCAAGAAATGAACTCTCCACAACTGCAGCAGTCTGCAATGTGTCTTGGCAAACAGACCAGGACAGGGGACAGCGAACGCGGATGCGGACCACACCCACAATTGGCTTTTGTGGCGCGGCCAACGCGCTTTTTCGTTTCGGGGCCCCCGGAAAATGTGTTTGTTTTTCATTAAAAAGAGACCAGAACCAGAACTTGGTTCTGGCCAAGCGCAGTTCCTTTTTTTCCAGAGCGAGGCTCCCGCTGAAAACGGTCAAAGTTCGGCCCTCGGCAAAGAGCGGACTTTGCGGAATGTCCTGTTTTATTGCGGTCGCTAGGCGCCCTCGCCGGCCCCGGGGGGCATCGGGGATCGCGCTGCTCTCTCGGACTTTGAGTAAACACATATTTCATAATTCATCATGCGGCTCGGCGATAGAAAGTCACGTTTTTAATAGAGGACCCAACTTGGGACTTAGGGACCAGCAGACGCACAGACTCACAGACTCACAGACTCACAGACCGGAGACAACAAATGGCCGCGGGGACAATTAATTAAGTGCATCGCTAATGAATCACTCTTCTTCTGCCCGCTTCCTTTCAGTTGTCATCGTTCTGGTGCTGGTGGCCAGTCCCTCGTCCTGCCACGCCCAGCAGCAGAAGTTCCGGACCACGCCGCACGACCTGCAGGTCCTGGAGGGAGCCGAGGCCATGATGCGCTGCGAGGTGGCCAACGTGGCCGGAGCGGTCCAGTGGACCAAGGATGGCTTTGCCCTGGGCTTCTCGGCCGTGATTCCTGGCTATCCGCGCTACTCGGTGCTGGGGGATCGCAAGCAGGGAGTCTACAATCTGCGCATCTCGAACGCCTCGATCACGGACGACGCCGATTACCAGTGCCAGGTGGGACCGGCGAGGCTGAACAGCGCCATCCGAGCCACTGCCAAGCTGACCGTGATATGTGAGTAACCTTTACAAAGATCTTTGTTTAGAGAAAATCCCCCAAAAACCTCTAGAAGTTTTTTTGAAATTAATTGGAACTATGGGAACCCTTTGTTCCTCATCAAGGACAAGCTGGTTCAGTATTTTCCAGCCGCTCAAGTGTAAACATATCAGGGAATCGTAGCACCGGGAAGCCCTTGAATAAAGTTCTTACACGTCCCCTGCTCACACCCTTGCCTTTCCCCGGGCATTACCCCTTTTTCCGGGGCTTTTTCTCCCTTTTCTCGGGGGCTGCAATTAATTTAAGTAATAAATACAAATGAATTTGTCACCAGGGGCGCCGCACACACACGCACAGTCGCACACTCGCACACCCGCACACACACTGGCTCAGTGGCACACATTCCGGCTGCTTCCTGCTCATTGCACCTATGGAATCCTCAGTAGTGAAATTTAAATGCGGGTCCCCATCCACATCAGCCGTCTCTGACGCTGCGAACATTTATTGTCAGCAATTTGCAAAACAACAACCCAGGACGAGGACGAGACGAGGCGGAGGAGGACGAGGACGAGACCGAGAATGAGAACAACAAACCCAGAAGCTACAACATCACAGAGCCGGTCTGAATTTAGCGCAGTTTATTGCTCCAAGGCAAGGAGGATGAGCAGGCTCCGTGGGGGACGGGCGAGCGGATCTCCATTGCAGGCAAAGCGATGCGAAATGAATTCCTTTTTGTCTTTCTGCCTTTTTGTCTTCGCATCCCTCGTTTTTGGCCGTGTTGTCCTGTTCTGCTGCATTGTCGTCTAGTAATCACTCCGCTGGCTGCGACGATGTTGCTGTAATTGTAATCACTCAAGGAATTGCGCTACATTTGATGACAGCGATTTTCATTTGGCGCGCTTCGTTGGCTCCTGCGTCGCCGTTTGCCACTCGTTCAATTGCAAGGAATTTTTCTGGAGACATCAAGGGGCTCCATGGCTACCGCCGCACCCGCACATGGCACATATCCATGGGCCAAGGACCAAGGACCAGGAGTCTCCTACACACGCGCGCATGCCTAATGACGTTTGTTTAGTTAATTACGCGCCATGAGCTGTGACAATGCCGATGTGTGTGAGCGAGGCCTCAAGGAAAAGCAGAAAAAAATAACAGCAATCCAAGAAGGAGAGATAGGCTAAGGATCCTGACTATGGGATACCCGGTACTTAAGGTTATTATGTGAAATACATTGCTAACTTCCAGACGTTTGGTTGGGTAGCTGCAAACATTAAACATCTCTAAAGTTGCTTGTTTTCATTCATATATCGATAGGTATATTTTACAGAAATACAGAAATTTGTACATATATTTCTAAGTATTTAACTAGTTTTTTAGTTTAATTATTTTAGTTAGATAATTCTATTCAAACTTTCATATATAGATGTACGTTCAAGAAGAGTTGCTAGTGCCTTAAAAAGAAGCTATAATGGTATTATTATAGCAAAAGCGATATTGTTGATTTCTTTTCCATGTAAACCTTCAAAAATATTGGGATTTTTTAATTCCAAAAGCTCTACGAATCAAATACACCCCTTCTACCTCTAGGGTATCATGTGTAAAAATAAAATAAAGTGCGTTGAAGGAAAAAAACCAAAGCCTACAGGGCCTGAGGCTGCTGCAGGAGTTGGCTGCCCGGCCAGGCTTGTTAGTGTCTCGGAGTTGTTGCTGGCGCGACGAAAGGTCGCATGGCATGTTTGTCATAATTGTGGATACTTGTGCGATTCCTGCCACGCCCAGCAACACTCCACAGGAACCCGCACCACACCACCTCTCGCCTCCCACTCCCCCACCTTTGTTTTGTAATGGAATCTTCGTCTCGGTTTTCTCCGTTTCCTCACAGCAAATGACATGTGTCTGTCCTCCGGTCTGAGGTATTCGGAGGGCACAGGCAGCAGGAGAGGAGTGTGGACTGTGCGTGTGTGTGGGGGTGTGGCACGTGCGACATTATTGCTGCAATTAGCCAAAAGGGAAATGTGGACAAATGCGTAATAATTCAATTAAGTTCGAATTACATTTATTTGATTTATTCCCCATAGGCTCAGAATTTTCCGCCATTTATCTCCTATTTCATGGAACGGAGAATGTGGTGGGAAAAGTAAGAAAATAATAATAATTAATAAGAATATTTAAAAGTGGAATTAGTTAACTTGAAAACTGGACTAAGTATTGAAACTATCAATGAGATATTTACTGTTAAAATATAAATCCCCTGCTTAGTAATTTATCCAACTCATTTTTCATTTATATATCACTTCGTTTGCCCCATTTTTGGCATTTCTCTCATTGCAATCACCTGAGAGATACGATTTAATTAAAACTTTCGGCAGGAGGTCTATTTAAAAATTAATACCACTCACCTTTAGGTCGGGTCAAATTAAATTTTTCAGACTGGGTTACAAAGTTTTTGCAGCCACCGATTTGGCCCCGCTGCCCCTGCTTATGTTAAAGTTCCAAAAATATGTATGCCACATACCTGCTCCCACATAGTACACCTGCACACATATTACACGCTATATAGTACATAACGAGTATGGGCAAAAATAAACGTGAGGGCGCAATTAGATTATAAGTTTGGCAAAGCAAAGAACTTTTGCACACAAAAGTCCCCGTGCAAATTTATGGAAATTCCCAGAAATTGTTCGCATGCCATTAATTTTGAACAAAAAGAGAATAGAGCAGAGGGAGCCAGAAACACATATGCCGCAAGGCGACTGCAAGGTCCGTGTCCATGTCGCAGTCCGAGTCCGAGTCCGAGTCCGGGTCCAAGAGGCAAAACTTTTCACCGGTGGCTGGACCTGGACGCAATGGAATGGGAATGGCCAGGAGAATGGCGAGCACTTGCTGCAGCCACCTCCGGGCGTTTATAAATTTTTGAATACAATGCTACTCGAATTTAAGTTGGACTGCTCGCCTTTCCGGCCAATAGACGCACTTCATTGATTCTCGAATGTCCGCACATTTCTCAAAAACACACTGGCACTCCGACACTCTTCTACGCGCCCTTTGTAATTGAAGTGCAAATGAGGAAAGTTTTCGTCTGCCGGGGCTTTCTCCGGAAAATATAGCCGGACATTTGTTATGTGAGGCTGACCTTAAAGTCACAGGCACTGCCACTAGCGCCTTGGGTCGCTCCCCGGCTCTGACTGGTGGCTCTGCTCCTGACGGCTCAACTTACATCACAGCCAGCGACTCCACTCTCCCGACTCTCCAAGCCCGAAAAAAATGGCCAATTCCTGGCCTCGCCTTGGATTGGTGGCGTCGGCGTGCGAGGAAGGGCTGCGAAAGTATTCCGGCGCATAAAACTTTTATGAGGCGTACTATTAGTGGGTTAGCCGGGGTGTCGTGCCCCGGGGGGCGACTGCCGAAGGGCTGAGGCAGGGGGCTCGAGTCCGAGTCCAGTGTTCCAGTGTTCATGGCAAATTGCACTTTGTGTACTCGCTTGCCAGGATTCCAGCTAGCTCCTCGCAGGCAACTGGAGATGGCGCTGCGATGCTGCCAGGACCGTTATTGCAGCCATTGTTGCATAAATTATTTGATGCCAGCCAGCAGAGCACTCAAAGAAGCGGCGACTGCACCACTCCGGGCGCCCACAAAGCCACCCCACCTCCGGCAACCACTGTCATGTGGGGGCGCGGCTTGTGCATAAAATTTAATCAACATTTAACCTTAGCCAAGCCGCCGGCTATCGCCGAATTTTGCACCTGACAGGGCAGGGAAGCTGAACTGGGCTATACCTAGATATAGGAAATGTTAGAGAGTTAACTAAGAACTACGAAATACTTTTGAATTAACCTAAAGTTTAAACCTAAAGTTTAAACAAAAATATATCACAATACATTGCAATCATAAGCATTTAGGGTTACCAAAGACCATTATACCATCAAGATGAGTTATGCCAGCTTTAAAGTGCTGACTGCAGGCTTATGAAAGAGGCAGAGTTCTCCTGTCACTAATTCTAGATCTGTACGCACTTGCTTGATATGAGTTTAATCATTTCAGGAAACGCATTCTATTTAAAGATTCTTATACTCACAACTCGGCTGAAACTGCTCTGCATATGGTAATGTATGGGCGCTATGCATCTTGTTATTAAAGAGTCTTTAAGGGTACCATGCTAAAATAAGTGCTTCTTTGCGTGCTATTTTTATTTTTAAACATACCATTTGATAGCTTTTAAATTACTCTCTATCGATTTCATTCAGTCTAAATTTACACCCACTTTTTGGCTCACACGCAGCCGTTGTTGTAGCGCCTTTCGGGGGCCTAAGTCCTCCTTCAATCGTTCCTTGGAAGGCAGCTTCAGCTGTCCCCCACGCTGCTCCTCGTTTGTCAATAATCAAATACAATATGCATACCAATCAACAATGCACATACCCCACGTTCCAATCCACACACTCCTTCGGAGTGGGGATACAGACATATATATGCTGGATATATAGACGCAGGATGGCAGGCCACGCTTTGGCATAAATCGAGTTGCATTTGCCGGGACTTGGCGCAAGAAAAAATCATAAAATGTGCATATATTTCGCATTTTAACTATGCAGCACGCGCCATGTCCCTGGCTTCCCCACAGCGCAACCCCCTCAGAGCCCTGCCACGGCGTTCCAAATATTATGAATTTTCAATGCACGTAACGCCCCCGAAAGCCCACGGAACCATCAGCCGTATAGCCGGCGGTGCCACGGCGACACCAATTTCGGCACACAAAGCCTTTAGTCAAGGTTGCTGTGCTGGTTCTGGCTGCTGCTGCTGCTGGATGATCTAGGCTTGCCATTGGCATTTCCTCAGGCAGAAGGACTTCGCCTCGGCCGGGGCATAACAAGCATCCCATTCCATCGCAGGTCCTCCCTGAGCCGGAGCCGGAGCCTTAGCCCCGGCTCGAGGCCGTGTGAAAAATAAATCGAAAAATTGCCAGGCGAGAGACGTATTCTTTTACCAGCTACCAGGAGAGGTGGCAAGTTAATTAAAGGACAAAGAAAGAAAGGGACACTCCACTCACAGAGCTCTGGCTGATAACTCTGAAGGCAATCGTGTTCCCAGAAGCACTATTAAATTATTTAATTATTATGCATTTGACTTGGAATTAAACAATGCTTGGGTTTAATTTGAATGCAAGTTGAAAGAAGAATGTTTTAAGGGTAGAATGTACAATTATTTCCTTCACTACCCTAAAGGTATTCACTTTAAAACCCATGATTAGGTGAAATAAATGTGATTTAAGTTTCTACAAAATTAAATACAAGTCCAAGTAGTGGGTAGTGGGTTAAATCTAGGCTTAGCCGAAAATTACAATTTTAATCATGCATTAGCTCTTGTTTTCTAAAACTGACACAAATTACACAGCTGAAAGCACCCCCACACCAAAGGGCTGGGACTGTTTTTAATAAGAATTTAATATAATCACACCTGAATTAAAATGATTTTAAATAATGTTGAGTATATACAAATTCAAACCCAAGGCTTCGCTCTGAAGGACGAAAATTATCCCGACAGGGGAAAGTACGAAGGGGAGTGTTTCATTTATGTATTTGATTTGTGCATAATAATTCGCACAGCCTGCGGCGATGCTGAACTAAACACAATCGGGGGCAGGGGACACTGACGGTGTTGATTTCATTTGTGTGGCAACAAAAGCAATTACCTCTGCACGGTGAGGAGTACGCAGTACGCAGTACGCAGGACCCAGACCCAGGACGCAGGAGGCAGAACCCAGGACCAGACATTGCTCCCCCATGCTCGATTTTTATACCCACAAGGCACCCAGGGACTCCTTGCGCGACATTAAGCATTCATTTTGCATGCAACAACTTCTGGAGGAGTTTGCGGAGCAGACGGCAACATATGTTGCATGTCAAATGCAGGACTCCCTAACACAATCCCGCCCAAGGAGTTGGGTTCCCGGCAAGACGCAGGCTCCCGCTCCTGCCTGGTGCGCTGGCAATGGCAGCCAAACTCCTTCAGGTGGCATTAAAATAATGCACACGTGCACTTAACTTTATCCACGTTCCTTGTTGTTTGTTTCGCTGCACGGCCCCGCTGGCCTCCCCGCGCTTTGTGTGTTTCTGCAACTGCTGCATTCATATGACGCCCTTAGCCACCCACATGGTGTCCCTGCCACCACCCACTCGACAGCACTCGGCACCACCCACACCCAGCACCCAGCACCCACAACCAGCACCCACAACCAGCACCCAGCACCGCCCGGCGTCACTCAGCCATTGTTTCGCCGGGGCTCGTGTATATTTCAACAGTTTGCCAAGCCAAGTCGGCTCGGTGCACTCCACATGCCGATTCCCCTCCCGCACAGTCGTCGCAAATATTGAAACTCATATTTGAGCACATTAACGAGGCAACTGCCACACGGAGAAAAAAGGGGGCTACTTAAGAGACATAAGTTTAGGAGTTCTGGTAAAGGAAAATGACAGTAAACAGAGGAGTTTGCATAAGTTTCCTTTGATAAGTCTGTGTATTTTAACTCCCACCTTTTGGCCACAATATTAAACCTAGTTATTTCCATTAAAAATTATAATGCAAATATCCAAGTGTATGTGACTGGCAATAGCTCAAATAACCTGAATGTCTTGCCAATATTGGTAGGATATTTTCTCTGGGTGCAGCAGTAGATGGAGAGCGGCAAAGTGGGTGGTTAACAAGGATGGAATGCCGCGTTCTTGGCGCATTCCTGCCCAGCTGCAGCTGCAGCTCCACCTCCTACTCCTGCTCCTGCTCCACCTCCTACTCATGCTCCTGCTCCACCTTCTCCCCAGTTGCAGCTGCTGTTTCTGTTCCTGTTCGGCCATTCAACCTTCCAGCCTTCAACAACAATGTCGTCGTAGGTCGTCTGTCGTCTGACGTCTGCCGTTGCATACACAGCGTGCATTAGGCAGTGCCACGCCCACCGGGAACCAAACCGAACAGAACGCCCACAAATGCCCTGTAATGCCATTGTGGCCCATAATGAGCAAAGCTTCCCTGTCAGCCATTAGCTTTTGTTTCGGCCTCGGAATTCCTTTCACCCCCCCCCCGTTCCCACTCATTGCGAACATCCTGTGTGCGTCCTCTAATATCCCCACTTTATTCTCTGTTGCAGCTCCGCCAGCCTCGATCGAGATCAAAGGTTACAGCCACAATTCCAAGGTGGAAGTGCGCGAGAACCAGGACCTGCAGCTCAAGTGCATCGTGGCCAATGCCAAGCCGGCGGCCCAAATAGTCTGGTACCGCGGCAACGTGGAGTACAAGCCGGGTGAGTAGCCAACTAAGTCGTTACGTTTAATGTGCATCCAAGCAGCATCTGGGGGAACCGCCGCCGTGATGGCTGCCATCACGCACCTGCCAGCGAATGTGAATAAACCGCTTAAGCCGCGATGAGTGTGGGATCGAGAGATTATGCGCCTTTGGGAAGGACATTTGTGTTCGAAGAGGAACTTTGGATTAGCTAACAGCCAGAATTCCTAAAACAACACTTTGAGGCAGGAGTTAAGAGTCACAGTATTCCGCCAACTAGGAACACAATAAATAATTCTAATAAAATTGCATAATAATATTTAATAAGAAAAGCTTACTGCGCTGCTCAGCCGCATTAAATGGCCTAAAACAACGTAGGCCAAACACGAACATAACAATATACATTTTCTGTTGGAGGGCATTATGCAGAATACAAAAAGTGTAAATGGGTTTCGGCCCGGTCTCCTTTTCGCTGGGATAAGTGCGGATAAGGATGGTAATGGGGATACGGCAGCGGATGTGGATGCGGATGCGGATGCGGATGAGCCGAGGCCCGTGAAGGACTCGAACTGGAAGTCAAACGAGATGGAATGGGCAAGGGGAGATGGGCAAGTGACGCCTGTCAACCGTTTGGCCATCGCACATGTGATATGATAGGAGCGAGGATGAGGGCAAGGGCTCGGACGTCCATTTCCCTGTCATCCCATCCTGCCCGAGCCCGAGCCCGGGCCCGGCTCGGGCAGGATGGGATGACAGGGAAATGGACGTCGACTTTCGGCTTGATGACGGTGCTTAAATAATAATTTTATACTCCAACAAAGCGCCGACTGTCGATGTTCGTCCCTTATCTGCTCTGCGGTTCGCTGTCCTGTCCAGGATCCTGTTAGGACCCCGTGTTTGTGCCTTGTCATTTAGCCGCTTTCGCCGTTGCCGTTCCTGCCGCTGGCGGGCAGTCAGCAAATTGGAAAACAGAGCTGCCGCTGCTGGAAAATATGGAAAAATGCAAATGTCAATGGGTAGCACACAAAAAAAAGGGAACGGCGTTTAGCCGCCTTCACGACTTTTAATTTTCATAATGATTATGGCCCCCACACACCAAACACCACCAGCGTTCATGTGGGTGTCCTGGGTCCTGGCATTGCCCCTTTCCGGGTGGCGACTCCATTCCCGGCTCCCTGCTCCCAGCTCCCTGCTCCCTGATCCCCCGCCTGTCATTTGGCGAGTAACGAAATCATTTTAGCACAACTGGCGCGTTAAAAATGCTTAAAATGTGAATCGCACGGAGACGGCGACGGCAACGGCCACGATGATGATGGAAATTTTCGGTATTCGGGTAAACATACATATACAAAAAACAAAAACGAAAACACCGAAAAAACACGGTTCGGAGGGGCCCGAGAAGCGGAAGATTCGCCAAAACGGCGTTAAAATGTAGGAAAATCCGCAAGGAAATGTGGACAGCGGAAGGAAGCTGCATGATGAATTATGTTTATGACGCAATATGTTGCGGCAGGGACCCGGGCCGGGCCCAGTGCCCTCCCCGGAATCCGGAGTCGGGGCTTTACGACAATGGCCAGTTTCGGTCGGGTCTTGTATCATTTGCAAGCTGTCAGGGGCGTGTGTGCCCGTCGGTGTGTGGGGGTGTAAGTGTGTGTGGGGACGCGTAAATGGCGGTTAATGTGGGCAGACGGCCATCTTGGTGATTACCCCGGGAACGGGGATAGATGGGTGGCCGAGACCGAGTCTGAGGCCGGGGAGGCGCATTTTTTAGGCGCAGATGAGGCTCGTTCAAAATTTATAACTGAAAATGATGTCACAAAATGGTCTTGCTGGTGCGGAATTGATGGGAGTTGTGTCGAGAGTTATCCGTAGGCATGAAGGATCAAGCGATTGAGAGGGCCCAGAACTTGACACGTCTAGAGCAGCAATTAAAGCCTTAACAGGGCGGCATTATTCTAAATTTGTGCTGAAGGAAAACTAGAAATATGTTAAAACTCCCTTAGAATTACCCCTTCTTGTAGGGCTTCAAATATTTAAGAAAGCCTTTACGTAAAATCGTTACATATATCTTTCCCCTGTCACGTAACTCTCCCTTTCTTGGCTTGAACTCCTTTTAAAATATTAATTAACGATTTCCCCATTCCCTCTCTTTCAGAGAAACGCGAAGATCAAGTGGAGGAATCGACGGCCAAGCGGTTTACCACCACCTCCAGCCTGAGGCTGAAGCCCGGACCCGACGACGACTACACGGAGTACACGTGCCAGGCCAAGCACAAGGCCCTGTCGCCGGACATGCCCATGCGGGCCACCGTTCAACTGTCCGTGTTGTGTGAGTAGCTTCTGAGCCTTTCCAGCAGCAGCCGCCATCTGTTTGCCGTCCATGTCCAACTCCCTCCCCCACCCTTGGCCCCGTGTCCTGGAGGAGCTGGAAGTCGCTCCTGGTGGGCCACGTGGGTGACCTCATTAGCCGGCTCAATTTGCGATACAATTGAACGTGCGTGCTTGCGTGGGTGTGAGAGTGAATGTGCGAGGGGGAAGTCCCCAATGAACGACAGGCGGCGGCATTTGGTATTTGGTGCACTGAGAAAAACTGAGAAGTGTGAATTTAGGAACTTAGCTTAGAAGGGAGTCAGTTTGAACCCCTTACTTATTTAAATTCAGTTTGAATTTGAAGCCTACTCACAGCCAGATATCCAATCAGAATTCCCAATCAATTGTGGCTTAATTGTAACATCCTTCAGTTTTCTCCCAGTGCACTCCATTTTTTCCGCCAGTCTCCATCGGCCTGACCCGATGCGGATGCCATTTGCCATCACGGCCGCTAATTGCGCGATTGGGGCGCGTATTAATTAGTTTTTAAATTCTAATGTGCCGCACAGCTGCCACTGCGAATGCGGACGCGGATGTGGATCCGAATGGGAATCGGAACTGCGATGCTGCCGGGGAGTGCCAGCGAGCGGGCCATTACGAATGCCAAAAGTTCCCTTATTGATTGTTTGCCGGTGGCAAAGTGGTGGCGGTGCCGACGGTGGCCTCCGGCGCAGGGCGGCCGCTACCCAGCCAGCACCTGCCCTCCAGTGGCTCCACCTGCACGCACATTCAAATTAATTATGTTTGTTATTTATGCATAGGCAGCTGGCAAATGGTGGCCCCAACTGCCGCAGTTCGTTGGCCATTTCGAGTGCTCCTCGTCGCGATGTAATTGGCGCGCGAAAAAATACCCGGGAAATATGCACGAAAAATCGAGTCGCGCTATCTGCGAGTGGCAAATGGCGGCGATACTTCCCCCTTTCATCTGCCCTTCCTGCGGGGGCTTAATTATGGCGCTATTATTGCATCCTCGCGCCGACTCGCTCATCTCTCCTGCAATATTCCAATGATTTTAATTTAATTTTTCGCTGCATGCCTGCAGGGGCGGGCGTCTGGGTGCGAGGCAGCGCCGCGTGCGTGCGAGGCGATTGTGTGTGGGCCTGGCAGCTTTTATGCCTCACCTGATTGCTGCTGTTGATTCAACACGGTTGACCGCTTGTCAAATTCCGATAAAGAAAACGCATTACGGCCAGCGAGCTCCGGCGGAACATTCGCGGGACTGCATCGGCATCGATCAAAGTCGGATAAGCTTTAATGTGCTCCCATGGCCCCGGTGGCCCTTCTAGTGAATAACAATTTCCAAATGTATTTAACACGCTCCGGCTGTGCGTTGTTATCCCCTTTGCGGTATTTTACACTATTATTAATCGCCCGGGGGCGGCGGCCACAACAAGTGAAATTACCACGCCCCCGACGAAATCGGAAAATAATGCATATGACCGCATAAACGATTTGCATGCAAACACTTCAATTAAAAACTGCACAGCATCCAGTTGCAGGCCGCCCCGTGCTTTAGTGTAAATTGAATTTATTTGCGGACAACCGAGGCCATTAAATATGCGAAATGTAAACACACACAGCCAGGACTCGGCACTCAATGGCCTTTTCCCTTTCTAATCCCGCAGATCCGCCGGGACCGCCCTACATCGAGGGATACTCGCCGGGCGAGACCCTGCGCCGCGGCCAGACCGTGGAGCTAATGTGCCGGAGTCGCGGCGGCAACCCGCCCGCCCAGCTCATCTGGTACAAGAACGGATCCCAGATACGCATGGCCTACAGGTGAGTCAACTGAAGATATTAATAACTCTTTGCAGGGAAAAAAGTGATATTATTAGCTAATTAACTGCAATATTGCCGCGTTTTGCAAACGTCAGTCCAGAATCCAATTAATATTTATTAATTAGTGCTACGTATTCAAAGTCGAAGGGCAAATATGGAAGGGAATATTTATATTCCCCACTAAATTTGCGAGTTTTTACTGCCTAAAGCAAGGCCAGGCATCCTACATGGAATATATTTTTTGTACAAGACAGGACTTTTCCATTTAATACACATGGACAGCCGACTTTGCAGCCTTGAACTTTTGCGAGAAGTTTTTGCGCATAATTTATGAATGCCCAAAATAAATATAATGGATTTTAGATGTGAAGCTTGACAAAGACTGCGCTTTTAAGGCTTTAGCTACCCGATTTAATTTGTACATTAACTCTTGATCTTTATTCGCAGGACCTCTGGCCGCCTCTCGGAGAACATCTACACCTTCACCGCCGAGGCGGGCGACAACAAGGCCCGCTTCCGCTGCGAGGCCAGCAACGTCATGTCGCAGAATCCGCTCAAGGCGGAAGTGGAGCTGTCCGTGCTGTGTAAGTCGCCTCCTAGGGCCTCCAATTTGAGCCGCTTAATTGTGCGCTGTTCATATTTATACATGCAGAAGGGGCTCGACTGAGTAGCGTATCAGGTTCAATGGGCGTCTAGATTACGGCCAGGATGCGGGACGGCATCGGATAGTTGAGCGCAGAGAGCACTCTGAGATGTGGGGAGTGGATTGTGTCAACAGCCCGGGCCTAGGCCTGGCAGCGACATCCAGCGAATCCCACTTGGCATGCGAGGCATCGCTTTCGGAGGCTGCTCGCTGTTGCTTTCTTTCGCAATTAAGCTTAAGTTTGCACTTTGAAAGCCTCTCCAGCCTGCGTCCCACTTGGCTTTGTCAAATCAAGCAATGCAAATTCTTTTCAAGTGCCAAATAGCGCAGCCACTCCTCCCCAGCCCGCGTCCCTCCGCTCCAGCTTGTTAGAGTTACAACAATTGCAATCAGGCGCACAAAGCCGACGGTGCCAAAGTCGTTAGCGACACTTGGACGGACGGACCAGCTCCGGCGAACATTTGCATGCCACATCCTCTCTGCCTCGCTTCCTAGCTGCCTCGCTTCCTGGCTCCTCTGCTACTTACGCTCATGTGTCTAACATGTAAATGGATGAGGCGGACGCCCAACGCGTCGTATGCGCGATATTTAAATTTCAAGTGCTCGGCAGTCCGCTGAAATTGGCATCTTTTACCTGAAGCAGCAGCCTTTAAGAGCGTGGAATGTGTGCTGGGCCACCAGCTCCACCTCCTCCGCTTCCATGGGGGCACAGACTCCTCCAGTTTATGCGCATACCAATCAAAGCGCCATACAGGTCAGGCCTGCCCACTCGGCCCCATCTTGCCCGGCCCCAATAAGTATGCCACAGTGAGTGGCCAGCACAAACGGCAACACGAACACTAACACACACTGCCCACACGGCGAGAAAAAGCTCCACCGGACTCCTAGGACTCCTCGGACTCCTAATTCGAAATCAATTATTTAGCAGGTGGCATTGGCAAAAGTCTCTGGAGATTGATTCGGCGAACCCCATGAATAATTGGTGTCCTGTCAGTGGGCCTAACAGAGTTTTCAATTCCTTTAGAGCCACTCGCAGCCGTAATCATAAAGGGGTTCTTAATTATATCAAAGGAACTCTAAAGACCTGTAAACGTGAGAGCGTAGCCTTCTTTCCGTTCAGTTCCATCCTCGTTTTGATCAAAAACCCCTCAAAGTCACAGATTTTCGCTCTGTGCAGCAGATAGATATCAGATGTAGCCTCAGATGGCGACCCGGGCTCTTAGCACACGCATTATTTATGTATAACGAATGTGGAACAACAAAAGTGAAGACGTAGCAGGAATACATTCGGCATCAGCATTCTTTTCCCTTGCCAGTGGGCCGGGGAGTGTGTGTTCCAGGGAGTGTGTTTGTGCCCAGAATGAAGATGTATGGCTCGGACGGACCGACGAAAGAAGCGAGAAGTTAAGAATTCATAATGTTTATTTATATGCGAAACATATCGAGTCGAAAGTTTCCCATTCGTATTCGTATTCCTATTCGTGTGCCCAAGACAACGGCGAGTGGAGAGCGGCGAACGCTGCGTATGCGTAATATATGCACTTATCCATCAAGGGAGCGGCAGCTGCAGCTGCTCCAGCTCCAGCTCCAGCCACTCCGCTCCGATGGCATTAGGTAATAGCTACGCAGACGGACGGACTGTCAGTCACTCAGTCATCATTTGCATGGCGGCGGCATCAGGAGCCGACATGCCTCCCCAAGGCTATTAGGCGGATACCTACGGGGGTAAAGTGGTAGATGGCACTCCACCCAGAGCCTAGGGCTCCTTTGGCCACAGACCTATTACATATTAATGCCTCCTTCATTATGCGACGTATGCCAAGTAACCGGAGTCCCTTCCTTCTTCCATCCGCAGTTGCACCCACCCACGTCACCGTGATGGGACCCACCGAGGCGCGCGTCGGCGATGTGGTGCCGCTGACATGCTCCACCGCGCCATCGAATCCGCCCGCCGAGATCAAGTGGATGGTGGGCGGGCGTCAGGTGCGCAATGCCACCTCAAAGACGGTTGTCAGTCCCGAGGGTAAGTGCCAGCACCCGCCACCAAATGGCCAGCAGTTCCCTCCGACTGCCAGTGACATAATCTCCCGCCTAATCCATTTCCATCTCTGTCTGTCATCGCAGGCGGTTGGACGACCAGCTCGAACATCACCGCCACCGTGGAGCCCAACAAGCGTTCCCTGGTCGTCATCTGTCACGGCCTCAACATGCAGCTGACCGAGAACGTAGTCTCCACCCACACCATCAACGTGCTGTGTGAGTATCCCAGACCACCTGTTAATATACACGATATGCTTACCTTAGCCAAGCCGGGGAAATTCAATGAGGGTTCTTTAATGAAAAGTGCCTACCAGGAAGGCTAATCCTTTCTTTATGCAGAGATCCGTAAGTCCCTTTCGCAGTAACCCTTGAGCTCTCCTTCCAAGCTGACTTTCGTCAGCTTTTCCTTAAGTTTGATTCACACAACTTTCGATTCGTACAGTTAGTGATAAATTCTAGACTTGTTTCCTGATATTAATTATTTGCCATGGCTGAGTATCCCGTCTGCTTGTCTCAATCGGCGCGAGAGCTGGCCCAGCTCACGGCGGAGGAGGTGCAGGCCGCCGAAAAAGAGGTGATCAAGCGTAAAAAGGCGGCCAAGGTAGCTCAGAAGCCCCAACGAGGCGGAGATCTTATGGTTATTTGGCGAAAGATGTGGCACGAGCACCGCAGGCGCGTCAAGGAGGCCGTCACCATGGTGGACGCCGAACCACCGAACTTCCAGGCGTCCCGCGTCACCGGGGTCAACAGCTTGCGCGACGAGGCGGTGGTCTTCATGCAACGCACCCGCGCCAACATCCAGCTGCTGGTGGAGATCTCCCGCACGATGCGCACCCACGGCGCCATCAATCCCTTCCGCTACGAGGCGGTGCACGCGGTCTCGGCCATACCCGTGAACCTGCTGCAGCTGGAGAAGATCGAGCGGGACAACCGCGACTTTGGTCGTCGCCTCTTGGAGATAACCAGCGAGGTGGACTCGGGCCTCTCCTACCAGCGGACGCTGGACGGCCGGAAGTCGGCACCGCCGCCGCCGCTGGAGCTGCCCGCCAAGGCGATGGCCAAGTACAAGGCCTTCGACATTCCGTTGCCCAAGACCGACCAGGAGCTGCGTCGGCTCTTCAGGCCGAAGGTATACTTTGACATTTACCTGAAGGACGCCCGGCCGCTGGGCAGGCTGGTCGTCCAGCTGTACACGGAGGCGGCCCCGCTGGTGGTCCTGCAGCTGATGAAGTCCTGCATGTGCAACCAGCACTCCAAGTTCATGGTGACGCGGCTCTTCCCCCAACTCTGGCTGGAAACGGACCTGCCGCTGGCCCCGGACTCGCCGCTGCACCAGCCGCTGGAGTACGACGCCAAGGTGATTGACAACGGAGCCTCCAGCTACGTGCTGTCCTTCAGCAAGGCCCACATTAAGGGCTTCGCGGAGAACTTGTCCTTCGCCCTCTCGTTCAAGCCGCTGGCGGTGGTCAATGGGTCGCGGGTGGGCTTCGGGCGGGTGCTGAAGGGCGGCAAGATCTGCGACTGCATCCAGAGCTACGGCACCAAGAACGGGAAGCTCAGCCGGGGCCTCCACTTCACTGAATGCGGGCTGCTTTAGGCTTCCGGCGGAATCAGTTCGAATCGGTTCGAAATTCTGTGTGCGAAATCTGCCATGTTCACGGTATCCTATTTTTTTGAGTGTCGTAAATCAAAGTTTGTCTCTGCTAAAGCAAAAAATACGTTGCATGGACTATTTATTATTTTTACCATAAAATACCCTGGGGTTTGTGCGACTTTTTGGTGACTGCTCACAGTGAACTCAATAGCGGGAAAGTTATATCTTTATAAGGACTTACCTAAATTTAACAGTAAAATATACAATCTTAAACCAATCAATTTTATGCCAAAGTCTAGTGTTAATTTGTAGGAAAATTATTAAAGTATGTTTTTTCCAAATAATCTTCCCATACGGATACACACTTTCCACAAAAGTTACTGTGACTCCCCACTCCCGTATTTTTCCCGATCCAAATCAGGGTACACTTAGACGGACGCAGCCAGGACTTTGACACCACCTCCCCCATCATCCCGTCCTGCGTGACACTTCTCTGCCCGGCGACAACTGCAAGTGTCTTAAACTCCATTATCCGATGTTCGGCGTCACTCTTCATTTGACTCAATTATAAGCGAAAGCGGTGACGAAAAAAAGCACGCAGAAGAGATAGCTGCCTGAAGGGGGGGATGGAAATCCAGGGCAGGGATATCATCCACTCGGCTGGCAGGACGAGGAGAGGGAGAACTCGCCTGTGCCAAAGTCGGGGACTTATTAATAATTGCGATTTCTAGTTCGGTTTATCCAGCTAGGCCACTCATCGCAGGGACTGCTACACGCCTGCCCTCTGGTCCTGTCGTCGCCGTCGACGTCCTTTGTGAGCGCTCTCCTGCAGCGCTAATTAATTTTTCTGACCAACATCACAGAGCACGAAAAAGCAACGGGCGGGGCGGCGATGGGGCGGCGAGAGATTTACATTTATTACCCATACCAACGGGCACTGGAAATGACTAACGGACCCCAAGGTAATGAGCCAGCCACCGCCCACCGTCCACCGCCAATCAAGGACGCGGCTATGTGTGTGAGTGGACGTGGTCGTGCATGGTCGTGCCTTGAGGATGCGGACGCCCTGCGGATATTTTTACTTTATGCGCGGCAAATTAAATAATTTTAATTTTTATTGTTCGGCCGCTCTTGGCAGCTCAGCTTCCCTCTTCTCGGAGGACACAGCGGTGGGTCCTAGTCCTGGTCCTCGCTGGCGTCCCCATCATTTGCTGTTTTTGTTGTAGGCCATAATTTGCTGGCTCGTGGCTAAGTTTTCGGGGCCACAATTCGTTGGCCCATTTCCCCGGCTTGGGCCTGGGCTTGGCGCTCCTTTGTTTGTCTTTTTCTGCACGTTTTTCTTATCCCGCCTCCCTGCATCCACAGATCCGCCCGCGCCGCCATTAATTTCTGGCTATATAGAAGGACAAATTATCCCAGCTGGCTCTGTGCAAAAACTGCTTTGCGTTTCATCTGGCGGCAATCCGTTGGCGACGCTGACATGGTACAAAAACGACAAAAGGGTGAGTACAGCGAGTTTCCCTTCCATTTTCCCGTTTGTTTGCATTTTCCGCAGCACACACACACACACAGAGAGGGTGAACGAACACAGCAGGCAGCAAACATCCGCAAAACAATAATGGCGCTTTTGTTGACCATTTCCGCTTCCGCTTTATGGGCTTAAAGTGCTAATGAGCCACTGCAGCGCGGTGGCTCTATTGCCAGAACGATTTCGGTTTTCACACCTGCCTCTGGCCCACCACCGATAACCTCGAACGAGTCCCACTATCGTCACCAAGCTGGGACTTGAAACTAAAGGTGGCAGAAAGTCATCACCCCACCCGCAACCGCAGCGAGGAGCAGCTGCCGGTTCAGGTGCGGCTTCCTGCTCCACCTTCTCCCATTTCCCAGTTCCCAGTTCCCATTTCCCATTTGTTGCGGTGTCAGACTCTCAGAGTCCCGGTTCCACGGGGACTCATCTGTGCTCGCTCGCTCTCTCCGAGATTAGACGACGTTTTATCAGCGAAATTAAAATGCATCCGCCAGCTGTGCTCTGCGGATTTGCTTCCGCCGAGGACGAGCACAAAAAGTAACCCCGCCTTATCTGTCCACCGCCTTCCGTTGCAGATCAACTCGGTCATACGGGCGGCGGACAAATCGGTGTCCGCCGAAATCACCGTTCTGGCCAACGTGTCCGACAACCAGGCCCAGTACCGCTGCGAGGCCTCCAACAGCGCCACGGAGATCCCGCTCTTCCAGTCCACCATGCTCAGTGTGCACTGTGAGTATAAAGAGATAAATAATAAATATAATTTTAAATATAAGGAATAAACTACAAAACGAATCTAAGTCAGTCAGTTTAAGGTAAAGAATGCTATAAAGGTATTCCCAAAATATTTGTACAATTAATTATTACAAGGCTTCTGTAAAGGCTTTTCAGTTTTGAACTTGTTTTAAAGGATTATCTTGCCAAAGGAAATACTCTAATTAGAGTTTAACTCGGCTTAATATATTTCATTTAACACTAGTTTTCCAACACAGAATGATAAAAAACTAGTTAATTTTTAATTATTAAAATTTCAATGCATCTTCAGTAACTCAAAAGTTACGCTCAAAGTGTAGTGCTGCCTTCGTAAGCAGCTATAAGCTCGATATTTACCGGCTCCTGCATCCATTCTTATTGCCCATCGGTGTATGCGTCTGTGTGCTCTTGCAGTTGCCCCGGAGACGGTCAAAATACGCATTGAACCGGAAGAACTGCGACCTGGCATGGAGGCAACCATCATCTGCGACTCCAGCTCCAGCAATCCGCCGGCAAAGCTGTCCTGGTGGAAGGACGGCATCCCCATCGAAGGTATGTACGGCTCTTTGGGCCTGGCCAAGCGATTTGGCAATTGGAAGTTTGCCCATCGCAGCCCCGGCATTCGCCATTCGCCATCGCCATCGCCGTTCGCCATGGACTTGGCGGCGCCGTCAGTGCACTTTGTTGGTGCGAGGCGTTTCCACGACAACATCCGGTTCGCTTGCCAGTCACTAAAATTACGCCCCTTTCTTCTTTCCGCTCCCATTGCTGCCGCTCCCTGACCGATCCGAATCCCGTGTCCGTGTCCCATGTCCGCCCACCGGAACCCGCCACCATCCGCCATGCCCACTGCCGTTTCCCCCATTCTCTCGCATCCACAGGCATTAATAACACGTCCAAGCCGGGTCTCTGGGGCGGCACGGTCTCCACGCTGGAGTTCAGGGTAAACATCACACAGGAAATGAACGGCCAGGTCTACACCTGCCAGAGTGCCAACGAGGCTCTCCAGCGGAGCGTCCACGAGGCGGTCAGCCTGGATGTGCTGTGTAAGTACCCGGCCAGGATAATTGCTCAATTAGGCTAGCTCTGCAATCGGCCATCTACTGCCTCTAATACGCAGTCGAATCTAAGTGGTGTCACAGAAGTCCTGGGCAAAAGTAAAGGAATCCTTTGAAAACATCTCTTTCATATCCTTGCAGTTTTAGAAAGCATTTAGAGGGGAAAATATGTAATTATTTATAGGGATAAATATTAATTGGATAATTATTCTAATCCTTCACTTTAGCAACTTTAAATCCCTTAAAAAAACCTTCTTAAATTCTTCCCAAATGCTTGAGAACTTTGACTTCCTTTTGCCTCATTAAAAACATAAATGTAATACATTTCCCCCAGAGATTTCTGTGACAAATTGAAAACTTCTCTGAATTTCCCCGTGACCCTCCTCTGAACTCAACTCCAGATCGTCCCAAGTTCGTGCCGCCACCCTCTTCGACGGCGGTGGGCGTGGAGGGCGAATCGCTGCAAGTGTCGCTCCAAACCCGGGCCAATCCCACCAATGTCGTGTACAAATGGACCAAGGACGGCACGCCCATTCCGCAGGACGGCGAGCATCGCATTTTCGCGGACGGCGGCAGCCTGAACTTCACCCGGCTGCATCGGGACGATGCCGGGATCTACTCCTGCGCCGCGAGCAACTCGCAGGGCAAGGCCACCCTCAACATCACCGTGGTGGTGGAATGTGAGTAGAACATGCTCCCCCTGGAGCCCTTTGTGCGATTTCCCTAATCGGACTAATTCCTGGGCTCGGCCTGCAGACGGAACCACCATCAAGTCCGTGTCGGAGAACATCATTGTCAATCCCGGCGAGGATGCGATGCTGTCCTGCAGCGTCGAGGGCAAGCCGCTGACCGAGGAGCACGTGAAGTGGGAGCGCGTGGGGTACGACATGACCGTGAAGACATCGACGACCTTTGCCAATGGCACCTCCTACCTGCACATCAAGGACGCGCGGCGCGAGGATGTGGGCAACTTCCGGTGCGTGGCGGACAATCGTGTGGCGAATCCGACTAACCGCGATATCCTGTTGATTGTCAAGTGTAAGTGTAATCAATATTTAATTTAATCTAAACCGATACCTTACCTCACCCAATCACTTCTTCAGTTGCTCCCGAGATTGCCAAGGCCCCGACGCTCCTGCGTGCTGCCAGCGGCACAGGGGAACGCGGACGTCTTCCTTGTCGTGCTCAGGGTTCCCCCAAGCCTCAGTTCATCTGGCGGCAGGACAAGAAGGATCTGCCCATCAATCGCACGTACAAGTATGAGGTGGAGGAGCGCAAGATTGACACGCTGACATACGAGTCCTCGCTCATCGTGGACAAGGTGGCCCCAGCGGACTATGGCGCCTACGAGTGCGTTGCCCGCAACGAGCTGGGCGAGGCCGTGGAGACGGTGCGCCTGGAGATCACCTCGCAGCCAGACCCGCCGCTCACTCTCAACATCCTGAACGTCACCCACGACACGGTCACCGTGGCCTGGACACCGGGCTTCGATGGTGGCCTCAAGGCCTCGTATCGAGTGCGGTATAGGTAAGTGGGAGGGCCTTAAATTAGAATTGAATTAGAATGAATTAGAAAATCAGAGAGAATAGAATCGGGTTAACACTACCGTGCACGATATCCTTGAAATATATTTAATCCTTTTGTCAAACTGTCAGATTTGGAGAGATGTCAGTGTTGGCTCTGACTGACACTAATGAAACTGCACTGCGGCGCCTCTGATTTCCCATTTTCCATTTCCCATTTGCAGGATGGCCGACCGCGAGCAGTACAAATACATCGACGGGCTGCCCAATAGCCACAAGCTGACCATCGGCGGACTGCGCATGAACACGCTCTACCTCTTCTCGGTGATGTCCTGGAACGAGCTCGGGTCCAGCTCCTACCTGCCGGACTTGGCGCGGGCCGAGACCAAAGGTAAGTCCGCTCCATATTCAAATTAGCCGCGAGTGCGGCGCTGACATTGATTTATGCGAGTCCGCCGTTCGTTTGGCTTTTATGGCCACTGGATGCCAGTCGTGGGCATCGCATCCTCCTGACCAGGTGGTGGTGGTGGTGTGCCAGGTCAGTTGTCAGGCGGCGATTCGGCAGATTTGTGGAATTAATTAGATAGCCGGTATGATAAGCAGCTATCAGCCTAATTAGAAGCACGCATGGAATGAGTCCAACTCGCGCCAATCAACCGAAATAATTGATGAAGTGAAATTGGCCCAGACACTGGATTTGGACGGGTTTTGTATTTGCACAGCCTCGGGTTACCCAGCAGAAGCCCACGGCCAAAGTGGCAAATAAATCAGGGAACCGAACGTAGTTTAGCTGTCGGACAAATTAGTTTATGCCTAAATAAATCTATCAAAAATACGGCAACTATGTACATTAATACATCTTTAATATGAGCAATTGTTAGTAGGGATTTCTATATATCTTAGAAAGAGAGAAAAAGATTTCTTTTTTAAGATTCCATTCCGATTTACCAAGAGCGTTACCAGTTATTCCCAAAGAACTGTTTGCCTGGACACCACCACCTCCTAAGCTTTCCTAGTAGAAGCCAAAGAAAACACCTAGTAGATCCTTAGCTATCTCAGAACCCAGCTGACTTGTTGTCTTACCCAATGATCTCGTCCCGACCCTTTCTCTCTTGCTGCACTTAATTGGAATTGCATTACGACCATCAACAACGCCAACGACGCGGCCACCGCAAATGCCAAACACTGTCTGCAATCCGATCTGATGATACTCCTCCCACACGGACGCACTGCATCCGGGCATCCTGCTGGGCCACGAGCAGAGGCGCCGCCCCCGTCGCACCCCGCTTCATCGCTGGGCGGCGGACCGCCGACCACCAGCCAGACGCCGCTGGGCGGCACATCGGGCATGCTTTTGGTGGGCGTGGGCGCGGGCATCGTTGTCGTCCTGCTCAACGTGTTTGTCATCGGCTGCTGTCTGCACAAACGGAACGAGAAGCGCCTCAAGCGAGGTACGGGAAAGGGGGTCACAAATCGGAGCAGAGTCCTGCGGTTGTTGCTGCTGCACAAGGAGAAAAGAAGTCAAGGAAGTCAGATATGTTCCCTGCGAATCATTCTATTACTTCAATAAGTCTCAAGGTCACAATTTAATCGCAGATACTTTGGTTTAAGCAGTAGCTTTGGGTACTTCCAATATTTCGTCAGCATAAGAACCTTCCCTTACCTAGAGAGTCCCCAACATTTTCTCAGTGTGCTATCGGCCCAGATGGGGTTAAAAGGATCTATCGCTGGGGGCCAAGGATCTGGAGCTGGGGTCCGTGGGCATTTGAATTTCTAATTCCCCCGGCTCGGCCGGCAGTCGCCTCCGTTATTTTCTTTTAATTTGTGGGCGTTGTCCGCGCACGTGCCCGGTGGTCAGCAATTGTGAATGGGCCTGGGAGTGGAAGTCGCGATGGGAACGGCATTGGGAGCAGCAGGGAACTGGTGCGGGAATGGCCATGGGATGGCGGCGTCGCTAATTTCATTTGCCATCACATGTTCCGGCTCCGCTTCGCAGCCTCTACGTGATTTGCGTCACTCGCTGGTCGCTAGTGGGTCTCTTTATTTGATTTCGCTGCGTGCGCTCGCCATGCCAACCGAAAGGGAATCCGCGACCCGTGCTCCTGCTCCTGCTCCTGCTCCTGCCCCGGATCCCCGACCCAATCCGAGTCCGAGTCCGAATCCGAATCCGAATCCGACTGCGAGTCCGAGCTGGAATCGGAAACTGGGACGGCTCGCGTTCATTGCTATGCTCTGCAGCATTTTTATTTTTATTCCTTTTGATATTATTCTTTTTTATTACAATTTCTCATTTCATTTCGCATTTATTTATTGTTTTATTTTTGCAACCATATTTTTTTATTCTCTTCCATGGCTCGTTTTGTCAAGGACTTGAACTGATGCCAGCGGAGTTAACCGAGGACTCTAGCAACACACCGAATCTGGTCATAATTGGCATTTCCCTGGCGGCGTTCGGCTTCCTCCTGGTCAACGCGGCCCTCGTGGCCTGGTTCTTTGTGCATCAGCGCCGCAAGAAAGGTTATTATTTATGTTTTATTAATATTACTATTTTTATTTTGGTTATTTCCCGACTTAAGTATTTTTTATACGCTGCTGCTGGTGCTGCCAGGTTGGCAGGGAGCAGGGTTTATTGGTTTTGATTATATTTATCTATCAATTCGAGCTTGAAAGGCGGGCACAGTCTGCCAGGTACCCATAATCCGGTTTGTAGTCCTTGTGGGCCGCCTTTGAGCTGGAGCTCTGAGAGCCCCGCTAGACAATTGCATTGGCTGGCGCATGTGGCAGCGGCAGCAGGCACCACTTCCGTGACACCACCGGATACGGAAGCGAGCGCGTTGTGCAGCTTCCGCTGCCCACTAAGGACGTCGACATGCATGCTCACTTTATGGAGCTCACTAAACAATTTCCTGCATACGCAGGCTTCCAGGCCATATCCTCCACTCCACTCGGCCCCACAATCGCTTCTTGTAATTTCCGTGAGCCACCAATGCCAAGCGTGGCCAGGATGCAGGATCCGAGATCCGTTAGAGCCCGGGCCAAGGCAAAAAGTCAGCAGTCAACAGGAATATAATGATGACAGAAAATAATGATGCATCCTGGAAGTGCCAGCAGCCGGCATCCAGCAGCCAGCAGCCAGCAGCCAGCAACCAGCAGGCACAAGGCAGCAGGCAGCTGGCAGCCAGAAGGCAGGAGGAGGAGCTCCTGTTTATTGAACAAGGAACCCCCGCCCAGACAGAAGGCAAGACAAATGTGCATCGTTTTCTTAGCTGAATGCACAATCTTCCGGAAGCCAGATTGCTTTGCGGAGGTCAGGGAGCACGTGTCGACAAGTGTTGGACATGTTTGCCGGGGACTGTTTATTAAACCGAATTATATTTCGCACCGAGCGCACTCTGCTTTAAACTGGAAGCCCTGGCGGCGCCATCAGCCCAATTGTTGCCATTTTTGCAGGGGCCAGCTTAGCCCCGTCTTGGTAATCCCATTGGCTGGCTGGCTGGCAAATTCTAGACGTGGCACAAGCGGCGTATACGCAACGAATCGCTATTACGTGACGCCAGCCAGCACGCAACACGAGGCGGCTGCGTTACCCAGGCTAACCAAATTATTTCCATTCACTCGAGCCCCGCCATGGAGCTGCATCGCGAACTCAATAAGCCAGTTTGGGGTACAGGGAACACAAAAATAAGAGCCCCAAATTATGCAAATGCACGTGTCCTCCGCTTATGGCAACCAGCTGTAGAGGCAGTTGCAGATCCGGATGCCAGCTGCAATGTCTGTCATGCCGGAGAACTGCAAATTGTGACGGGTTAAGGGCTCCACAAACACGCTTTTGTTTATCCACAAAGAGAAAATTTATAAATAAGCGTGTTTGAATGGGATAAATGCTATATATGGAGGCATGTGAACATTTTTAAAATAAGTATATTGATTTTAAACTAAACTTTTCACATTATAGTTTACATAAAACTTCATATTAGATTTAATAGTGGATGCATGAAGTGCTTATATTTATGTGAAATATATTAGATACCCCCTATTTCCCTTGCCTTAGACTTCTTTGCTGCTGCCTATATATTTTAAACTTTAAACCTTTTTAAACAACTATATTTATCTTATTGGAATCTTATGCATTTTAAACTCTTGTTAATATCTAATTCAACATAAGAATTCATTGCAGTTGTTTAAGGACTTAAATTCAAGAGATAAATATAATTTATATCCTTATTCTGAAATATTTCACAATACATGGGATTCCATCCGTAATATTAAAGACTTATTTGTTGCTATCTTATATATTTTTTCAAAAAAAAAATAATTTAGAACTATTTAAAAATGCCATCTTGATCTTGTTAAAAGCTTATCCTTTTCAAAGTCTAGTTTACATGTAATTTTATATCAGATTAATTATAGATCTACAAAGATCTTGAATTCAAAAGGTGTCAAATACTCCCTTATTCAGATATTTCCTTATTGTTCTAACAGTGTAAGACATTCCCTGTGTAATTTTCGGGACTTATTTGCTGCTGTCATATATGCCCTCCCATGTATAGTTGGCGTAAACATTTGACTTATGAGTTGACGCTGCACTCTCCAAAAAAGTCAAAAGTTTTGATTCATTAAGCCCAAAGTGAAAAAGAGAGGGGAATCCCCTCCCCTTCGCACGCTGCATGGCGACAGGGCCCGGAAACTAAACGAAGCCGACTTAATCGGGGTAACAAAATGTGGACCAGCTATTTTTGACATTTACAAACGGGAAGGAGCCTGAACTACAGCCGCAGGACATAAATAAGATATTTCCCTAAGAATCCCAGGACGGGCCAGACTCCATTATTTCTGTCTTTCATTTCCAGTGCGGCACAGTTGAACAAATGGCGAGTGCCGGGATATGAATGCATTCCCGCTCCACACAAAGGAAAATTCATATTTCAGTCTTGTTGCAAACAAACAGAAAAACGAAAACGAAAACGAAACGAAGCCGAGGAGGATGGCACGAGCACGAGAAGGAGGAAAATCCTCCTGGAAGGAACAACATTTTTATGACAATGTAGAGGGGTAGAGTCCGTGGCAGTAGTACCCCCAGCCTCTTATCCCTGTCAAAAGCCGATAACTGACAATGCCCAAAAGGATTTTTACTTTTCCCGTTTTCAGAGCACAGTTTTTCTTATTTTTTTCGGTATTTTTTCAACTTTTTTTGTTTGCCCGCTTTTTGTGAAGTTGTCAGAGAGGGAAACTGGTGCGTCGACCAGCCGGCGGAGGGGGAGGAGGACTGCTAGGCTATCAGGGGATATCTCTCTGCATATTTCAATGTTTTCGCTGGCGAAACTTGACTTGTGTTTTTGTTGCAGCCCTCGGATATGCATTTTTAATGTGCATTTGTGCCTTTGTGTCAAAATGCCGCATGGCACACAGAAAGGAAATTCATCCCCGAGCACCAGATCTGCTCCCCCTCCCTGCCCTTCCGGGCCACTCCCTGCCATTCCATTCCAGACCTGACCAGCTCCTCGGCATGCCCAGAGCCCGACCGCAGCGGAGGCTGCCTAAGAAGCCTTTCGCTGTAGTTGTCGCTGTCCGATAAACTATGCCAAAAGTCTGCGGTTGGCAGCTGGTTCAGTGGTTCAGCTCCGTCGCCGGCTGCTGGTCGTCCGCCGTCCCACGTCCTTGGTCCGCCATCCGTCGTCCGTTGGCGGTCATCGACCACAGTCCGCCATGAACAAGAGCGCGGCAGTGACCATCGCAGAGCCATCGCCATCGCCATCGCCACTGCCACAGCCGCCGCAGCCGCAGTCAATGCCCAGTGCCACATATTTCATTCTCGTATGAGCTGGGCCTGAGCCCCGAACATCCAGAAAAGCGCCATCTCTAATGTTTATTGCCTCCGAAACCGGAAGGGGAGGAGCTCTCCCTACACTGCGGGCGGAAGTCTTTCAATGGAGTGGTTAAATTCTTGAAAATTATCATTCTAGTTTTAATTTCTAATATTTGGAATTTTGAATAGGTTTTAAGTTTTATTTGAATTTGATTATAATTAAATTTGAATTTGATTTGAATTTGATTTGAATTTGATTTGAATTTAATATGAATTTGATTTTAATTTGATTTTAATTGATTAAAATTTTTTTGTACTTTATTATAATTTATTTTAAACTGATTTAGATTTTGATTTCAGGATATTTTGAATTTGATTTGAAATTGATTCCTTATTGGTTCTATTCCAAAAAACTCCACTCTCAATCCCTTTTCTTGGTGTACTCCCTGGCCCAGTTGAGAGGCCAAAGAGGAGTTGCATCAAACAATTGGTCCGGGGCATTCATAAGTGGTTAACAGAGTTAGGGCTCGGGCCTATGTGGCAATAGATTTCTGCCCAGAAAGAGAGCCAGCACGGCGAGCTCCCTAAAAGGGAGAGAGAGAGCACCCGTCAACGCCGCGGCCTTAGTATCTTTTGGCCAGGAGTAAAAGTTTAAAAGCAGGCCGAGTGCAGGCGCTAGTCTACTCCCACTCATGGCCCACAACCCGATCTCGGGTATATAGTTGAGTGCGACACTTTTACGACTTGGCGGGGCGAAACTTTTATGCCAACGTTGCCACCAGCGATAAGACCACCCGAAGCACCCGAAACCCACTCTCGAACAGCGGCCCCCGCCACTCGATCCCAGTGGCCAGCACTTGACTTTGACACTCTTTAAACAATTGACGGGGTAGGGGCAGGGCACGGCCCTGGGTCTGGCAGGGGGATGGGAATGGGGACGGGCAATCCCCGAGAGCCGGAAAAAGGGGCACTGTGGCGTGCGTGCAGAGCTGCGACATCGAATCTGAAGAGATAAGCGCACAGGCTGTCGTGGTCAGGGAAATCGTGGAAAGCGGGCAAATCAGGGGGCTGGCTCAGCAATGTCGAAAATTTTGCTGCTTAGGCAACTGGCCATGACAGCCCGAAAGCGGACATTGTTGGCCCACTCTCAGGATCCATTTGGAGCAGGGAGCAGGGAGTATGAGCAGGGTGCCTTAAATGAGAGTTCATAAATTCGCTGGGCACTAAAACAAAGCGTAAAATAGCTCAGCGCCTCGGCCATTTAAATGCCAAAGAGCAAATAACAGAAATACTATCAAAAGCCACGACTATAAAGTACCCAATCTTAAAGGACTTGGCCTCCTGCTATTGGCAAGATATAGTATATGTATTTAGGAACAATAATAATGTAGACTTCATTATTCAGATGTCCAAAATCACATATTTTTTAATATTGATGCAGCTAGCTCTTGCACATCTGCAGTTAATGTACCCCCTGTCGATCCGGTTCAAAGGACCAAAATCGAATAAGGTCAATTGAGATTCACAACAAATGTGTGGCTCATGCAGCGAACTCAGCTCACAGTTCGTCCTGAACTCCCAATGAACTCTTTAAGTAAACATCAAGAGCTGTGCAGCCCACATCGGCATTCCCACAGATCCGACCAGCAAATAATTGAGAGCTGTTGGCCACGACAGGGCGCTCGACATGGGCTTACCAGAAAAGACCTTCAAAGCAGACGGCGGCGTCATTAACGTGTCCCGATGACCGCAGAAGCTGTCTAAGCCGCGACTCTCCCCCTCTATGCAGATATACATACGTGATCCGCAAGAAATCCGCACCATAAGTGCAAAATTTGTAATCTCTGTGCGGAAAGTGCAGCGGCGGCGGGCTCCAAAACAAAGAGCCGAATGCGAGTGCGGATTATTTGACATTCGTGTGGCGGGTCGGCCACCGCATTGTGTCCTGTGTGTCCCCGGCAACAAGGCCAGCGCAGAGTGCTAAGCCCGCCCGCTGGCCATTAATGCCATACCCTGCCACGGGGTCACTCAGCAGTCTGCCGCCCGTCTGTCCTTCTGTCCGGCTGTTGCTGTCCGGGAGTTTTCCGGGAAAGTTGGGCTTAGGCTTTATACAGTTTGAGGTTTGTAAGTACATACACAAACGAACCGAAAAGGCATTACATCAAAACTGGCTCAGCTTCTACCGTATATCATGAAATATTCAAGCTGAGCACAACCTAATCCTGGGCATATTCAAGGAGCATATTTATATGCATACACAGGGAAAAAATTAAGGTAGTGCTAGGTATAAATGTATACTGGTGATCAGAAGAACCAGGTAAATGGTAAGTGTAATTCGTAATTAGTTCATAGAGAAGAGTTTTCAGAGTAAACCTATTAAAGTTAGAAAATAGCTTTCTTTACCTTGAAAAACCTCCTCATTTTGTGCATTTCTTTTTCCTCTCTGCTAAGAAAAATTTCCATTTAGAGCCAAGGGTAAATCCAATTCGAATGTATGCCATTTCCTGGGCATCCTAAGCTTTCGTTTGATAAATACATTCATGAGAACAGACCCACTGCCCGCACTCACATGCCAGGGAGCGGTTTTGTTTTTAATTGTCTTAATTGATTAAAGCCACGTGTATTATTTTAAATGCCCCACCAGGCTCCCCCCTTCGGCTGTCACTCGTTTGTTGTCATAAATAAAACAAGTGACAAATGCCGAAAAACGTTTTTAGCTCGCTAAGCCATAAAATCACGTATACGCAGGGCTGGTCGCCGGTGTTCTGTAAAATATATACGGACATATACACACAGAGAGCGCTGTCATCGGCAGACTAGGAACAGATCTCTGAGCCGATGGAAATTGCGGACGCAGCAGCAGGCCCCACAATTAAATGCATTTTCAATTTTTAATTTTTTCCCTTCGACTGCGCACGCAACCCACACAGAATGTTGTGTATAGATTCCCGGATTGTGTGTGCATATGTTTAATGAATTAAAATACAACGCAACTGAAGGCTGGTAAATCATAAAAAATGCAAATTGGGGCGGCAAACAAACCAAACATACACAAAAAATACAAAACACACGCGAAATGGAGACGGAACAAAGCAATTTGCTTCCCAATTCAGTTGCAATTTGTTAAATATTCATTATACATCGGCAAACATGGCGCCGGGCACATAAACGTATATAAAGTAATTTTGATAACTCCCAAACATTCGGTGTGCTTTGTGCAAATTAACAGAATACAGCAATTTTATCGACTAATAGTCCCCGCCTGTCACGTAACCGGCGGACGTGCCGAGCCCAGGTCCCCTGCACTACACCCTGCCCATGTAGCCCCATATATCCTGGGCTGCCCCTACCGAAATGTATTATTAAGAAACCGTTTGCCCGTAATATCCCTGCATGGCTTGAGGACGCCGATGATGGCAATGATGGCGATAGCAGCTGAGTGGCAGGGCAATGTCCATTTGCCATTACCCATTTACCTATCGGTGACATTGGACTCGGAAAGGGATGGGGATGGGAATGGGCATGGGGATGGGGATAGGGATGATAGGACCACACGTGTCTATGGCTTCTTGCCTTTCTGCTGACTCCGCTCAGCTCGTAATCGTTATAAATTCTGCATCAGCCTCGACAACTATAACAGTTAGTATACATTGAGAAATATCAATTTTAGACATGTAAATATGTGATCTGAAGAGTCTTATTGAAGTAATAAACATATCAGATAATTTAATATCACTTTCCCAGGCCAAGCAGCAGCAACCGTAAGCACTTGAAATATCCTTTAATACAATCTACTACTGTAATTATATCCACTATAATGCCTACCTCTTTCATATACTTTCCATATACCACTCAAAACCGGAAATGTGCTACAAATAATGGACTCCACTTTGCGGCAAACACGTGTTAACTTCTGCGGAAAATGCGTCATAAATCATTTAATTGCATTTTTACCTGTCAACTCATTTAACTGGGCCAATGTCCTGCCCTCCCCGCACTGCCTTTGTTTCCGACACGCCATCGAAATGCACATCAACGAATGCTGCGACAAATGTGAATAATTAACACAAAACCCACATTCCCACACGCCCTCCTCCCGGCTCCTGGTCCTGCTTCTGGCCCTGGCACTTTGACAATCTTGGCTATTTGCATGGGATTTGCATTGCCTGGAACTCGGACACAATCGCTGCCTATCCGCCTTCTGTCGCACTGCACCACCGATCCACCCATCCATCGACCCGACGACCCGCGACCCGCAAACCCAAACCCAAACCCACCTGGCACCGCTGCGAATCATCAATTTTCGGAATGTCACTGCCAATTACACCTTTTCAATATTTGTGCGCATACCCTGGCGTCGTCGCCGGAATATATATTTTTGTATTTTTTGCGACTACGGAATACAGTGGCGGAAACTACAAATCAACCGGCAAAAACGGCAACCATCGAGATGTACGCGCCCAGCTCGTATAATGACACCGTCACCGGCGAGACGCTGTCCAGCGTTTCGGAGAAGAGCGAGTCCTACTCCAACGAGGGCAGCAGCCAGCCCGAATATATTGTGAGTATGCCCGGAACCGAACTATTTTTTAGTCCTACGCCTTTTTCAGTCCTCCCTTTCCCCTCGGGCTTTCCCCCGATTCCCTCTTTTTTCTGTGGGATGAGCATGAATATGCAATTTGTGAATGGGCACACAAAAACGGCAAGGGGAAAAATAAGAGAGAAGGTGGCCAGCAGTGGAAAATCGCCTGGCATTTTAGGCATTTTCCATTGCTAAATAGATGTCCTGCAGGTGCAGGGGCGTCGTCACTTGGCATTTCCACTGCCGTTTTTTACCCCGAAGTCATTCAATTTAAATATTGCTTTCTTTTCGGTCCGTACTACGGCCTGTCAATCACACCGATTTCGGGGGCACTTTTTAGGGATAAACTAGTAGGAGGGTGTGTTGGTTAAATATAAATAAGGAAAATTAAAAAGGATAGAGTATCCTGTATGATACCCACCCTATAGGTATCGGGTACAAAAATCAGAGTTGCCTTTATAGCTCATTCTGTTTAGAAATCCATTTAAAATTTAAAATATATATGCTCGCTAAAGGGATTTTAACTTTCACTATTTTTTTTAGGGTTTCCCTAAAAAATGCCCTTTTTCATTTTACCAAACGGGGTTATCTATCCCTTTCAGTTTCAAACAGTAAACTAGTTAACGTTTTAACAGAAAAATGCAATGTTTTTCGGGGATAGATTCCCGTTCTTTTTGGGGAAAACAAAACCGTATATGAACCGTGAAAAAATACCCCACTAGTAAATTTAAAGGATTGAAAAATACCCAAAAATAAATTAGAAAATCCCAAATAGCTTCAGGTTGGTTCGAGAGATGAAACAAATATGGCCAGAGCAAAGCAAAATAAATTTAAAGCGAAATTAGGCTTCCTTTCAGTCAATTCAAGGCCCCAATGTTGAGGCTGGTCAACGCTGCAAAATCCCTGGCCTGCGGCCCTGGCTTTTCAATTATTACCAATGCTCGCAACGAGAGCTTCCAGCAAAGGCAGGAAGTGCCAGACCAGACCCAGACCCAGGACCAGACCCGCCCAGCGAGGCGGAAACGGAAGCGGCAGGCCGACGTCGTCGCTAAGACGTCGTGATTAATTACGCGACGCTGATGATGATAATGATGAGCCCGCGAGTGGGCTAAGACGCCGGATAAAACGGGGTCCGGGCGGGGCACCGGGAGGGGGCTTCAGACAGACAAGGAAGCTGCTTCAAACAAATCGTTTCAAATTATTAAAATCATTTATTATCGCCGTAATCTTGCAGCGGCAGGAAAACCGCACCGCAGCAACTGCCTAACCCGCAGAAGCCGACGGAAAGTATGTAAAGTGCGTAAACTGCGACCGCGCGTGTTATAAATCAGCCCCCTATATCGCCGCCATATCCTTGTCCTTGGTTTTTGTCCCACGGCCCATGTCCTGGCTGGGCCCGATGTCCCCGGCCTGCTCGCTGTCCGTGTGTCGCCGCTGTCATTGTGGCTGTCAATTACGCGCCAACGACTTTCAACGCCTTTGCCAAAGTATGCCAAAAAGCAAAGTGTGGAGTAATTACGGGGCATTACTCAAATGGGAATGAGAATATAAATTGATATATACCCAGCCAGCACCCATCCTTCCCCCTCAACGCGGCTCCATCTCTCACCACATCCTTCTCTCTGTCTTTATCCATTCGCAGGACGAGGCGCGCAAGAAGGCGGCATCCACGTATCTGGTGGAGGGCTCGGATATGCCGCCGCCCAGATACCAGAAGGATGGCACCCTGCCAGTCATATATCCGAATAATATTGGTAAGTTGATACCGCAGCCTGCCACTTTTAGGAAATTGTGAAGAAGGAACTTTTTAAAGAGTTAATTCTCGTTAAAGGTTTCTTACAAGTTCATTTTAATAGATTTCTCTACTTCTAAGCTAAGGCTAATGACCTTCTTTAAGTCTCATCTTGAATACCTATTTTACTATAGAGTAAGCTGTATTTTTTGATCCTCCAAAATCTCCCATTAGGAGCCATACATATCCCCTGTTAAGAAGCGAAAAAAACGCTTTGGATAATTAACTTTTGGGCAAAACAAAGTTGGGAGCTGGCACTCGCGCTGTCAGGACGTCAGCAGACCCACCCAGACCAGACCAGACCCGCTCTTAACCCTCTATCGCCCTGCGTTGCACTCGTTTTGGGTTGATTTTTATGCCATGATTGCAGCGCAATCAAAGCAAATGTTCGAAGAAAAGAGGGCAAAAAATAGGGAAACGAAAATCGTAAAAAGCTGCAAGGAAAGTGAACGAGGAGAAATAAATATACAGAGCTCTGCGGCGAAAGGACGAAAGTGGGCGAGCTGAAAATTCAATTCCAGCACAACATCTCCATCTTAATTGTAATTGAACGGCAAAGTTTTTGTCAGTCTTGATTTTCAATTGACGTATGTAGGGATGGAGCTATATACCGTATATATATGGCTCAAGGCTGACTCCAAATCACGTGCGGCCTGCGCTAATTTAAGAAAAATGCTCAGGCCCCGAGTTGCCGAAATTTAAGGCAAGCACAAATGGAAATGGAAGAATAATAACCGAGGAAAAGGACCCGGACTCGGCCTGGGACTCGGACTCGGACTTGGACTGAGACTAAGACCCTTACCCAGGCCCAGGCCCAGGCCGGGACAAAGAGATAGGGATAACGATAGACACCGTGGCTGTCTATCAAAGCATCGAAGCCGGAAGAACAACAGCAGTTCTATGATAACAAAAAGCACAAAATGCATTTTAAATGCAAAAGCGTAGAAATAATAAAAATACATTAGCTGCAGAACTTATCCCCGGAAGGGAGAGCCGGAGACTCTGGCATAAAAAATACAATTACCTTATGTCAACGACATGAAAATTTTGGAAAGCGCTTTCCCTCTTTGCTCCCGCTGTTCCGCAAATAAATTTTTAAAAGCACAGCCAAAAAAAATCCTCTCCTTGATAATCTCTTTTTCGGTACTAGGGTACTATATAGGAGTTGCACAGAAAACTCTGTGATTTTCAACTCTATTAAAAGGCTGCTGCAAATTATGCGACCTTCGAACTATCAATAAATTTGTGTCTCCAAAATATTTTATTTCTTTAATTATTGACAGTTTCTCGATCAAATTTGTCTTTAACCATATGCGGTTTGCCTAGAAAACTGGATGATTTTCAAATCAATTAAAAATCTACCGAAAAGTATTGTAAAAATAGTGATTCTTGCCACTAACAATTTAGTTTAGATTATTAAAGATTTTAAACAATATGACTTTGTAATAGTTATGTGAATTTTGATAAGGATTTCTTTGTAATGTAATGTAATGTAATTTTTAAATCAAATAAAATTCCACCTCGAAATTGCTTTACAATTACATTAATTTTACATTTTCATTTTTAAATTAATTAAAATTCCACTCAAAACTTGCTTTAGAATGTGATTCCATACAATTACCAATGACTTTGAGTCTCTAATATATTTTTTTAAAATAGAATATTGGGTCGAGGTCAACTGGGAGGTTTTTGTAGTCAAAATAAAAGTATTATTTTAGTTTTACATCCGATATATTGCGGTTGCCGGCAACCGTCTTCAGGGCAAGTTTTATAACACGTCTGCTCAGTCCAACGTGGAGTTTTTTGGAATACTTTTCATACTTTTCTAAAAGGATTTCAAATCTACAAAAATTTCTAAAAATTCATCTAATTAAGGATACAATTACGACATATAAAATTCAATTAAAAAATCCCCCCCTATATCCCAATAGTATTCAAAACTTTCTCTCCGTGTGGCGGATGTCCCGTTTGCAATAGATAAGCCCAAGACAAGGTCTTGCCGCCCACTCTGGCCGCCCGCTTTTCCACCTCGAGGTTTTTGCGGCGACACGCATAATTACGTATGTGTGCTGTTGTGGCCGTGCGCCAGTGTGTGCGTGCATGGGTGTGCGGGTGTGTGCGGGGAGTACCGCCATTTTCTTTATGCCCGGAACAACAACAAGAGCGTAGCAGGACGAGCTGAAAAGAAAACACGCCGAGGGAGAAGGACAACAAAGACAACGGCGAACGGCGAAAGAAAGGACGAACCGAAAGAAGGAAGAAAGAGAAAAGGAATGCGGGAGACGCCGGCGAGGAGGGTGCGAAGGAGTCCCCCACGTGGCACAAAAAATTAAAATGCTTGCCGGAAGCTGAATCTCAAACAAGCGGGCCCAAGGCTGTTGTTCCAAGCGGGGCGGAAAAGCGGGGAAAAGCGGGGCAGAAGCGGAACCATGGTGCAGGGAAATTCAGGCGGCGGCATGCACATGAGCTTAACGGGGGGCGGGGCAAGCGGAAATTGTTTTTCTTAGTTGGCGTCACATTTTTTAACAGCTTCTTTTTTTGGCTCTTCTATTTTTTGTGTTGTTTTTTTTTCTTTCTGGAATATAAATTGCGAGGGGGTGGCGGTGCCTGGCGGGGGGTGGCCGTCTGAGCCATTGACAAAAAACCAGATGACAAGCAACCACACCGCAGTCCCAAGGGCTTCTCCTCCTCCTGCCCGCCTGCGGCAGTTGCAATTTCATTTACCATTTAGCATTTTTCCATTTACCATGGAAATGCATACGCGAGGAAAAGCCAGAGAGCCGCGCTTTTAATGAGACACTTTTCCACACGCTGCCATGTTAATGAGCACGGCCAAAAGCAACAAGTCTGACCCACTTGTGACCTTGGGAGAGTGCAAGAGCCTCTGGAGCAGCTGAAAAACTATGCTTTTCCATAAATAAATTTATAATTTTGCCTTAGCTTTCAATTTTCTTAAATTAGTTTGCAGTTTTTTAATTATCAGGAATAAATTTGCTAAGTTCTTGACTAAGTTCCTGACAAAGCAAACTTAATCCTGTTAATTAATCCTGATAATTAATAATAATCAATTGTAAAATCAAGTTCCAGAATGTTGTATAAATATAATACAAGCAGCTAGGGTTTTAAAACGCATTTCAAATATCTCTAGAAAAATGTAATCAAATTTTTGTGGCACCAAATTGAGAGTAAATTAGTTGCTTTTAACGATTTACAGTTTAGTATCCTAATTTTCAATACATTTTTTAATGACTTATTCATTTTGGTAAAATCTGTCTTACCTCCTTGTAATTTTATTTCAATACGTTTTAATTTATTTATTCATAAGCTAAAAATAGTACAGTCCCTTTCTAAGAAATTAAAGAGCATCAAGATTTCCTCTCAGACCTCCTTTAAATCCTTTCAACACTGCACTTCTAAACGAATTATTAATATTTCATATTAATATGAATAATAATTTTAACAATTTTTTACATGTCACATTTTAAACTGTAACTACATTTAACCATTTTTTCGGCATTAAGCCCTTCAAGTCCCCTCCTTGCCAAAAGGAGAATTCCTCGAAGGAGGACCAGGACTATAGCTCATGGTGGGGCCCCGCTATTTTTCATCCGCCACGTGAAGCATTTCTTATCTCCTTTCTGGCCTGGCCCAATGTTATTAATATCAGATGAGCTGGGAGCTGGGAGTTGGGAGCTGGGAGCTGGCCTCTGGGTGCCTGGAGCCCCGGGCTGCTTGTTGGCGGCCAGGAGCTAGTGGTCCTGACCCGGGCAACAATTATGCAGCTGCCAGAGAACCGAAATTGGAACAAAGATACAGTTTCCGTTCGGGCTTTCTTTTTCGGCACAACAATGGTGGGCGCTGATCGAAAAATCAATAATTCATGAGTGACTGTCTTTTGAGGGAACAGCACAGCACCCAGCACATATGCAGAAGTAAACAAGCCGCAGGATGAACAAGGACCCAACGCAGGCTCCTTCGATTTGTCAGGCAAGCCACAGCCTCTCAACTTTGCCCCCAGAAAAATATTGTTGCCGCAGCTCTCGGCTTCCCGGCGATGTCAAAGTCTATTTTACAAAATTACGAATTTGTTACGTTTGCGGGTTTCACGCCTCCGCAGCTGACAGACGCTCGATTTCCACGGAACGTGGCAGTATGTCGGCCAATTTGTCACGCCCCAAGCAGGTGGCACGGTGCCCGTGTGGCAGGGAGGCGGCCCTTTGGCCAACTGAAGACTCCATCGACATTTGCATATTTATTGGGCCGGGCTTATCAGCAGTGTCGCAACCATTGCAATTAATGGCCATCGCTTTCTGAGCGTTTGCACACGAAATCAGCCAGAACCGAGCAGCAAATTGTTGCTAGCCATGTGTGTTGGCCATTTGTTCAGGTGGGGTTTTGCTTAACAGTTGCTTTTGGGCAATAGAGTTCCAAGAGATTTTTTATTTTTCAGTGTGCCTAATGTGTGTAATTCTCAGATGTCATCTAGCTCTGTTTTATGTTAAAAACGCCTGAAGAAAACGTGCCAGGATATAGGCATCTTTAAAAATAAATACACCCAAGGACTGGGCATTATTATCTTGAATATAAACCACAAATTCGATTAAGCGCTTAAACGATAAGCCTGCCTTTAGAGTGTTATATGGGGGCAACTCCTTCGATTATAGAGCCCCTCGTTTGCAGTTTTAAAATGGAAATTGAATGTGCTCTGCATTTTGCATTTTGCAACTCCCCATTTGCGGCATGCTCCGCTTATGGTCGCAATCAAAGCTTAAGCCATGGCCATTCGGCAGCGCCGTATATATGTACATATATGAGGGGAAAAAATATAGGAAAATAATCAGTAGAGCGCAGCACGTACCCCGCAAAAAAGCCGGGGTCGGGCGGGGGTATTGGTAAGCCATTAAAATCAACCCGGAGCCGGCTAAAGTGGGCTTTATGGTCGCACACAAAAAATAGCAGCAATGCATATAAATGGGGCTCACTTTGACTTAAGCACATATTAACTGAATGCCGCCGTATAACCCATATATACTATCCCTTGTTTTTTCTTACAGTGAACGCCTGCACGCTGCCACACCCCCGGCACAACAATGGAGGCGCCGCCATCCATATGACCCGGGACGATCAGATGCTAATCAGCAAGGGCGTCTATATTCCGTCCCCGTCGCCGGCGCCGCCGCCGGATGGCTCCTACTACAACATGAACAGCGACAGATACTTGTCCTATCCGCCCATGGTGAGTGAGATCAATGACCGACCGACAGCTGGCTAGGAGAGGAGGCGACTTGGCCGGGATCCAAGCTTAACGAGGGAGCGGCGGATGCAGCTGGCTTAATTGCCCGCATCTGCAGTTACCTTCTTTGATCTGGCTGCCATCTGGCTGTGCCGCGTCCCTGCCGGGATTATTTCGCTCAATTAACCCAAGTTTTCAGGGGGGCAGGGGGAAGCCGGGCTCTTTGCATCCCCCATAAATCCATGTATCGATCTCGGGGAGTCTGGTGTCTCAGGCATCGCTCCCTGCTGGCATTTAACGCGCGCCGCTTCGACTTTTATAATCCGCAACACTGTAGAGACAAATGACGGCCTTAAAAGCGTTATAAGTAAGCCCCATGAAGCAGACTGCACTGGCAAGTGGCAACTGGCAACTGGCTTTGTTGCACTGTCCTGAGCGCGGAGAGCAAACATTATTTTCCTCCCCCCTGACAACAATTTAATATCACGCATACGCCGCGTGTGGCAGCTCCCTTTTACGACAAGGCACACGCCCACAGATGCGACAAAGTTTTTGCCTTTTTCGGGGCTGCCATCACTCATAAAGAGCGGGGAAGGGAGGGAAGGAGCTCCACCTAGTCAAGGACATGCGATGTCCATTCCTTGGCGGATGCCACACACATTCGCCGCTTGTCGCATTAGCTGCCAATATAAATTCCGCAAATTTCACAATAAACATGGGGAAATCAATTTTCGGAATTTATGTTTCCGACGCTCTTTTTATGGAATCCCTCCACCGTCGCACGTCCAAGGATGTGTGTCCCCCTATGGCGGACTTGATGACTCCTGGCACTAAAGGGGTGCAAATGCGACAGCATAAGATGACACCAGACGTGGGACGACAGTTAGCCCCGTTCCCATTGCCATTTATGTGTCGTATCAACTTGGCTGACGCTCAATAATTGTATAAATTAGATGGAGGGGAAAGTGCAGTGGCTCCGGGAGAGGATAGCAATGCTGTGGGGCATTCATAAGTGGTAAGGAGATGTGCCAGCACAACAGGAGAAGGAAATACTAGGAAACTACCGTGCATTGCAAAGTATTTGCAATATAATCCAGACATATTCTACAAAGATATCCTGGCTAGTAATGAGACCAAGTAGCTAAGCTATTACAAAATTTATATTTCGAATAAATGGGACTTCCCCACCAGCTCTTGCCACACTGTAAGCTCTCCCCCTGAGGAAACGGGACACCAGCTGGCTGCAGCCGGCTAATATAATAATATTTATGCTTAGCAGTTGACCATGTTTATGGGCTTTATACGATTTGTTAAGTTATTCAATTGTGCGCCGGCCCCAAAGAGTACACAGTTAAATGATGTGGTCGGACGGAGACTGGCAGTATCAAGTGTCCAGTGGCCAGTGGCCAGGATCCACAGTATCCACTGGCCAGTGCTCCGTCATCGTTCTTTGCCAGCGCCCCGACATGGGACTAAACCTTTTGTTTGCGGTTTTTAGTCAACGAGGGAGAAAAATTCAATTTCGGTTTAGTTGGTCAACAATGACATCCCATATGTGTGTGTATACAGTATATATCCTCCCACATGGAGCCGCCACTCCTTCCGCTGTGTGCGGGGGCCTTTTGCCATTTCACATAAGAAATGTTTTGTGTGGAAGCCAAATTGAATTATTTGATAAACATCATTAGAAAAATTACAAAATACACAGAAGGAGCAGTCCCTTCGCTGCGGCTGCCCGAAAACATTTGGCCAGCACTAAATTACTTTTCGAAGAGAGCATCTGTCTCAGTTTCAGCTTCAGCTCCAGCTTCTGTTTCAGTTTCGGTTGAGGCTTCTTCAGTCTGAGCCACGTATCCAAACGGACAGTAAATGAATAAGGACAATTTATAACAGTAAATCAAATTAAATTTCAATTGGAAAACTTGACAAAATAAAAAGGGAAGATAGGGAGAGCACACACGCACACTCCATGGGCCAAATAAAACAAAACAAAATGGCCATCTAACAAAGTTAGAGCATCGCTTTGCACATTAGTCCCCGAAGAGGGGCTCCATCAGGACTCCACTGTAATTGCCCATCACATCAAGGACTCAGTCAGAGTCTGCCACTGGCTGCGGATTCGATTCGGCTTAGCCAGTTTATCACAAAGCGCTGAAAAGTGATTGAGCAGCTTCTTAATCAATTTATGTTCTGCGGAGTTTCCCATTTATGATGCGAATGAGTTTCCGGCATTTGATTTATTCGATAAGGCACAGCCACTGGACTCGAATTGATTCAAACATTTGAAATCCCCGCCAATATTTGCTTAAAAATCCAATTTGTTGTCAACAGTCTGGCTCTAACTACGAATGATAATTTGCCAGGCCAACGCCTGGTGGCTCGGAGTTGAAAAGTGATTGAGCAGCTTCCTTGTTAATAAATTTAAGTTCGTTGAGAGAAGGACTCTTCTCCGTTTGATTTATTTCTCGAACTTCGCTTTCTTTATGACGCATTTTCCCTGGTTCATTTGCTGAAATAAATTGCAGTCCTGGCTCCTTCGACTGCACCCTGCCTGGATGATTTTGCTCAGTGTGGCTCGAGTGGGCGTAGGCTTAGCTAAGCCGATCGGCGGTGGTTAGGAGCTGCTCCGTTTGGCTCAGCTGGAAAAGTTTTCCCATTAAACTGTCGCCCGAGATATGAAACAATGAAGGGCGCAAACAAAAGTGAGCCCTAAGCCGCGGCTCAAATAGGAGGGAGTGGGACGAGGGCCAGTCCCTGCCGCGAATCCTTTGGCTACTTTGGTTCTCCTTGGCTCCTGGAAAAGGCCAAGATTGGCACTAACGATGCCATAATTATGACAGCACTCTCTGTGTACAATACAACTTGCTGACAAGAACTTCTCCTCAGCTGGGAAGGCGGCAGGAAAAAAGAAGCACAGACTGTCTGCGAGTGGATTTCCAGTTCAATTGACATGACACTTTGTGCCAGTTGAGGAGGAAGCGCTCCGCATGTCCAAGTTTGCAGCACGTACAACTTTCGAGTTCCGAACTGCAAACTTGGCCCGTGCACCTAATTGGAATATTAAGGAGCGTCCTGCGAATCGAATGCCCGTCCCCTACCTTCACAGCGATTGCCCAATTGAAAGTCCTGGCGGATTAACACGGCGGCAGGACGACAGCCAGCAGAAACACATTAGATACAAAACACTCAGCTCTGATTAACGGAGCCGGGATTGGGCCGGGGAATTGCAAGTAGTCTTAAGTAGACCAGGGCGGACATTTTGTATCAGTTTACAAAGTTAAATTGTCTTCAACGAAAAGTTCCTCGGTCGCGGCGCTCAGGGCTTAAGCCCGGGCGATTTGGGAGCGACGAGAAGGATTCCAGCTCCCAGTTCCCAGCTCCCTGGTCCCGATCCCTGCTCCTGCAAAGGGTTTCTGCCTGCAAACTTTGGGCCACTTAAAGGCTTTTGTGTGCCGCGCTCGCTAATTCGCTCCGCAGCTCATTATTGTTGCCGATGCCTCCGGAGTTGTGCCGCTGCGGCTGGAACTTCATTCTGTGTAAATAGAATAACCAATTGGCATCGCCACTCGCCACTCCGCTGGCTACACTGCCCATAAAAAGGAAACTTTCCACATTAAGGCCAACCAAGCGGCGACGGCGGGCCAAGTCCACACTGTGAAAAATCGCCTAATTTACCAGGATTTCACAAATTGTTAAAGTAAATTGATTGTGTGAAACTTGAATGTTTAAAGGAATCTATTAGAGACCAGCCATGGTGGAATGTTAATCCTTGAATTAGCTCGATCCTATTTATTTCCCATTTCGATTACTACATTTGCATCTCCACTTTTCTCTCAGTGACTGAACCGTCTCGCTGAGCCGAGGCTAAAATTAAATTATGGCCTGGGTGCGGATCCCCTTATTTATTTAATCGGCATCAGCTGTGCACTCCTCCCCCATGAATTTTAAAACAAAACACTCTCTCGTATCTTGTAACTCGCATCTCGTATCTCGCTTTGATGACAGCAACAGCGCCCGGGTGCGTAAAGTATCTGACGGATGCCTTGGCACTCCTTTGCCCTGCTGTGGCACCCATTCCCTGTCGAGGACTCGGGATCCCGATCCCCTCCCGCCGCCGCCTGCAGCTGACAGCTCCGCAGTCAGACAATGGCCGGAGTTCGCCCGCACGAAAACTAATTGAATTTAAAACTCAAGTTAACAAAGTGAACCGTAGTTAAGTTGTCCGGCTGAAGTCAAGTTCCTGCCCTCCGGCTCCGGCTCCGGCCACTCCACATGTGCACGTAGTCAGTCCAGATCCACATACGGATTCCAACTGCGTCCGGCAGTCAGCATTTAACTTATCAACGCCAGCCAAATGAAAGCCAAGCAGCGGCATTTCGGGTGTGGAAATGCCAAGTGGGGCGGCGGGAAGCCTTGGAAGGCCAACCAAAGTTGGCAATAAAATACAAATTGCCGCTTAAATAGTTACAAGCTGGTTGGACAAAAACACCGCAACGGATGGATGAGTGGGTGGCTTTGGTATCCATTCTGTTGGGGCTGTGGCTCTGCCTGGGTGTGGCCACAACTTGTTTTAAATTGCATTTACTTCGGGCCACTTTGCGTGCCAACAAACGGATGCGGCTCCTGGCCCTATGGTCCTTGAGGCCCTGACCCAGGGACATCCTGTTGCTGCCTTTGGGTCAATGCAATGAAGATAGCCAAATCAATTGGCAATAAGAGCCCTTTGTGAAATTTTTAGGGCTCAATAAGGCTTCAATTTGCTCTCTCTCCTGGTTAATATATTTTTATATTAAATGATATACGTTGTTTCCTTCCAGGAATACCCGGCTGCCCTGGACTTTAGCGCCCAGCCACTGCCCATGGCTCACCTGCAGCCCATGACGGTGACCTCGCAGGCCGCCCTTCTGGCCAGCAATGGCGGCGCCACGCTCATTGGCAACGGATCAGTGGCCGCGGTGGCCGGCGGATCGGGCACCTTGCGGCGGGGCATCCTGCGCGGAGTGGTGGGCGTGCCGCCGCCGGACGTGACCCACCACACATCGGCGGTGGGTGGGAGTCCCATGCAGATGCTGCACGACCTGCATCATCCGGTCAACCTGAGCGCCTCCACGCTCACCACCAGCACCACGCTGAACGGAAGTCTTCCCACGGCCACAGCCACGGCCACGCTGCCCCGACAGCCGCACGGCATCCTCAAGGATCCCAACAGGAACAAGCAGCAGCAGCAGCAACAGCAACAGCAGCAGCTCCTCAATGCCAGCCTGGTTGGAGTGGGCGTGGGTGTCCCCGTGTCGGCACCAATGGGCAGCCTGCAGATCCTGAACCTGCCACCGGCGGGCGGCGGACTGGGCAACAACCTGCTGATGACCACCAGCGGCGCCTTCGATCCGACGGCGGCGGGCATGAGCAGCTTCAGCCAGGCCGGCGGCATCCCGGTGGCCTACACGGACGCGGACGGTCACCTCGTATAGCTGTAGGCGGGAACTGGGGCCACCAGCACCAGCTGCAGCAGCACCACGGTGCGGATCCTCACCGGCAGTGAGCCCCGGTTCTGAGCAGCCTGACCTAATCCACGACTCGTATCTGTATCTGTAACCAACCTACTCGCAAGGATGTAGCTAGTTTAGGAGCTTTCTCTTCGGCATCTGGGCTCTGTCTCCAACGTCCCGATGTCCCCGGTCCCAGACACGGTCCCCTGGTCCCTGGACGCAGTTCCTGTTCCTGCTCTCGGCTCCTGTCCGGCAGCCACTCTCGGCCATTACCTTATTCAAATCAGCCAGCGAATTAGTTTATGTAAATTTCCACCAAATTCTCGCCCTCCCTCCGCCGACTGTTGGGTGTTTATTTAGATAAGGCGGCGCCTTTGGGGGAGTGAGCATAATTTCGCAGAGAGTTTTACTAATTAGCCGAAAGCAGGAGGAGCGCGGCCAGAAGAAAAAGAAGAAAGGCAGCCGGGAAGCGGGCGAAATAATTTGAAAATTTTCTTGGGTCGGGTGGAAAACGCGACGCGGTCCAGAGCCGCCGCTTGACAGCTCCCAGGGGCGTGCTTCGGCTCAAGTCGACTGGGCACGTGATTGCCCTGGCCGGCGCCCGGAGCGTCCACGCTCGTCGAAAGTTGAAGGTTGACAGCCGCTAGCTGCTCGGTGACCCCCGACCTCGAACCCTAGAAGCAGCTATAGATCCCTCGCCCAGATTCGGCACTTCCCCTTTAATGGGGCGGGAAAGAACTGAAAATTTGGGGGTAGGGGAACATCTCACACTTGCCTAGATTGTACAGTGGAACCTCCTATGCTTAGACTTTAAAATAACTTGGAAAAATGTCGTGGAATTTTATGTTTTTGTTTAGTCTTTCAGTAAAATAAGCAAGTTAATGGTGAACTCCTTTCTTAGGCTCAGGAAACCCTAGTTTCTTTTAAACATTTTCAAATTCCTAATAGAAATTGTAATATAAAATACTGCTCACAAAGATTCAAACATTACCCAGAACTCAAAAAATAATCAGTCAAATAGCAGTTCAACTTACGGAAGTTCCACTGACTTCAAACAGGATTAAAGCAGCTTTGCCAGGGAGTTGAGATAGCAATTTTAAAGACACTGGGCAAAATCAGTTGTAGCCTTCTTTTGGGGAAAACTTTCTTAGTGGTAAGGCGGAATTTACGCATCTGGAAATCAATGTTTGCTCAAGATTACGACTTGGAATTTAAGTTCAGCAGCAGCAGCTTCTGGTTAGATGCCGCAGATATGAAGGGGCTACGGCCACGCCCTCGCTGCCATTATATGCAGAAGTTGGCTCATCTCTTAGAAACACATCTCTGGCTCCGACTCTGGCTCCGACTGTTACCCCGTCTCCTCCTCCATCGGGCAGCACTCGAGTGGCATTGCCGCACATAAACAGTTTTCATTTGCCACTCGTCGCAGCTCAGCGAGCGTGACATGCCTGGCCTGCGATGCCATTAGCTTTGCCAGTCCGTATCCCGAGCCAGGACTGAGACAATTCTGGCATCTCTAGGAGCAGTTCGGTTCGGTTTGGTTCGGGAAAGCGTTAACTACACGCCCCGGCATCCGCCTTCTCATCCGCAACCGCATCCGTATCTTTGACTTTGTAGCCAAGTTCTTGAGATCTCCCAGCGTCGTGCATAAGTACAGAGCGGCATCTCGGGGCAGAGTGTGTGGATTTTAATATTCATTTGGCTGTAATTGCTGGATCTGGCTAGGAGTCGCAGGATTCGCAGATCCTGGCACTGCAGCAACACTGCAGCTGGTGTTGCCCTTCACCCTGGATTATCGCAAATGAATAAATGCCCTGATTTCGGGAATAGATGCGGAGGCAGCCAAGCCGCTTCAGTGTGTAATTAAAAGTGAAATTATCTTTGAAATTAACGCACGCGTAGACACAGGCAAAGACAAAGGAACCGGCAGGGCGGGCACCGGGGGGAAATGAAGAAAAATGCTCGGAAAGCTGAGAATGAAATTAAGAATGAAGACGAGGCGGCTGGGAGAGCACACATCCTCTGTGGGATTTCCGCTATTGAATAATTGCGATTGCAGCGGCCAGATAAAAGTTAAATGAGCGGGAAAATAAGGAGTGCCAGGATGTGGGGCAACAGGGTCGGGCAACCTGTTGTGGCTGTCATTAATATTCGCCCGCCATTATCTCGGCCATATTTCATGGGACTCGCACTCCGCTGGTCAGGGGACACGGGACACGGGACGCGGGACAGAGGCCACCTCTCTATACCAGGCATGTGAATGTATAGCTTGTACTCCACCTCTACGAGTAGTGCTGCCAAATTGCATTAATAATTAGCGTTTAACTGGATCCGTAGCCCTAAGTAGCTAAGCGTTTCGAACAACTACTCAAATCAGCAAGCCAAAAACGAACCCTTCAGATTGTACAATACCGCAGCAGAGCAGAGAGGAAGCAACGAGTAAGGATAACGATTAACGAATAATAACTAACGATAACTAGCGATAACGATAAAAGGACAAATGCAGGTATATCGATACACACACACAGAAAACGAGAGAGACAGACAGAGTCATTGCAATTCATAGGTGTAACGTAGCGTACTATTTCGCATCTCGTAACTCGTACTCGTACTCGTACTCGTATCTCTTAGATCCCGACCCTCCCCACTAACGTTTGGAGCTTGGCAGGGAACCCCACACTTTTGCATATAGGAATAACCAACCAACTCGCTGTTTTCTTAGGGATAACTACTTGAATGCACTCGAACCCAAACTCAACGAACAAAATGTATCTCCGAACATCTGCATCCGCATCCCCTCACAAATCTTGTATGTCTTCCCCCGCTTGTCGCACGGAGAGTGTCTGTACGTGGCGATTGTTGTTTGTCCCTGATTTCTGAATCTGATCCGAAATACGTACTTGGTTCGCTCACACGAGTGTCGAGGAAGGAAAGTAAATAAGACTTATTGTAGATAATTATGTTTAAAACAATTAACCCATACACGAAATCAAGTTGTTCAATTTGCATTTTTGCCAAAGAGATATTTGTTAAACAAAAGAGCCCGATATATTTGTGTGCGTGTGTGCTTGTTTCACTCTTGCCGTATTTAATTGTTGTGTGATTTAATTGCAATCCCCGTCGGGAACTGTGTTTGATTTCGGAAATCCCCGTTCGATATTAACGTAGAGTAATTGCAGCGCAGCGACGACACACAAGACTTGAATACTGAACCTAGGCTAATGTTAAATGTTAATTCGAATTATTAAACCTAAGGCAGCTGCGGCTAAGTAAGCCAATCGGAGCGGACGAATGTGTGTGTATAAAGCGGATTATGAATGTTTCTTGTGACACTTATTAAGTTATGTATTCTATGTAGTCCGTACGCGTATATATATCTACAACTAACTATACTTGGGGCATTGTACAGTAGTCAAGAGGGAAAACAACAATAATTAACATGGCGTAAGTTCTTTCGAAGATAAAACCAAAAAGTACATAGCATAGTTCATAAACTCAAAGCATAAGCCGCCACTCAGAAAAACGTGTAAAACAAGGAGAACTCTTTGACAAAAAAAATACAAAACTAAGAAACATTATTGAAAAAACTATGAAAATTAATGCATATGAAACCTACTGCATTTTTAAAAAAGATCTGTTAACAAATGAATAATAAAAGCATAAAAAAGGATGAATACCAAAGCCGAAAATGCATTTCCATTGCCTCTCGAACAAAGGGGCCAACCGATTACGGCACAAAGGACAATTTAATGGCAAAACTTTCGAATCAATTTTCAGCGGCGGCGGTGGCAAAGGCAGCGGTGTCAGGACTCAAACAAAGGCTGGAATAAGGACGGAACGCTATCCAGATCCTGGGAAGACACTTCTCCTGCGACTGCCAAACTTTTCCGAGCAGCGGCGGCGGCAGGACCACTATCCGTCTTGCTCGGTGCGGTGCAAAAAATTGAATTCCTTGTAAAACTTACGAGCTGGCATTAATTTTAACAGCATCTCTCTCTCGGTGCCACAGGACGCCCAGGACCGAGAGGGCGTTGGGTCGGTCTGGATGCCTCAAATTACGTATACGGCCCATTGAACGCTCCGCCGGGCACGGGGCTCCGGCATGGACATGTGTGCGTACTCCACGGCTCGGGCCATTATTCTCTCCTGACTGACTTTATGACGCTCATTCGATGGGCACAAATCGCAGCTCGTTTTTCATTTAAATGGAAGTTAATTAGTTCCGCCAAAAAAATACAAACAAACAAAAGTGAGCACTCTACGTACCTATATACTACCGGATATATAGTGTAATAAAGCATAGCATGTGCGGGGCGTGGAACAACTGAGAGAGCGGCGCCAATAAAGGGCAAATAAAATTTCGCCCAGAAAAGGGCGTGGCCAGAAGCATTCCTTGCTGCAATTGATTGATTTATTCCCATTCCCTGTTCCACCTCCTCGTTCTCGCTCTCCTCCTCGTCCTCGTTCATCTGCTCCTCTTGCTGCTCCTCCTGCTGCTCCTCCTGCTGCTCCTCCTCCTGCTGCTCCTCCTCCTCCTGATCCCTTCGACAACCACTTCGGCTTCATCAGTTGTTGCCGCAAATTGATTCAACAAACGGCAAACAAGTGAAGCCTGGCCATGATGGGCCTTCAATTAATAGCTGAATGGAATGGGCAAGTAAGTATGGTTAAGGCCACGACCACGGTTACGGGCGAATTTCGCCGGACACGAAACTTTTCCGCTCCGAAACTCGGCAACTGTCAGCGTGCGGAATACTCAAGGATTCCCCTAACGAGCCACAGCCAAAGGATACTTGGAAAATAGAGCCGATAATTCAAATATAGACTCTGCAAAAAATATACAAAAATTAGGAAAAGGTATAGACAGGAAGTCCTGCAAGTAGATTTGTCTTTGAATCTTAAAAAGAGTGAAAAATGTATTCAAAAATATTCATTTAATGCGGTGTAATATTTATATTACTTTTGAAAATAAATTAAGGACTCTGACATCTATATATTATTTTAGTTTACATTGCAAAGCCGAAGATAGAAACTAAATATGAAACCCAAGAACTATGACTGCTTATTTAATGTTTATACATAATATTATAATAAACTCCCCCAAACTAAAAAATATATCTTTTACGACTTAATGAATTTCATTTTGGTAGTATTTCAGTATACACTTCCTCCTTAGTACACGTTTCCCCCACTTAATTTCAAGGATTAAGCCTTTGAAACTTAACAAATACTTAAGGAAAGAAAATACAAAGTATTCGAGGGTATTCCAGTTACAGGTTTGCAATCGAAACTTTCCTTCCTGGCTTTTTCATTGTAATGCAGGTGACAACGCCGGCGTCTGGACAGACGTCCCGCCTCTCATCCCCGGAATCGAATTTGGACCCGAACCCGATTCCGAACCCGGGCACTACGTTTTTTGTGTCTACGGGTTTTGGCCAGCGAGCGGAGCCGTCAAAAGGAACAAACCTCAGTGGCGACAGCGTGGAAATGCACGTCACAAGTACTCGCACAGTTCATCTGGCCGAGTAAATGGAAAAGTTTTGTTTGCCAAACTTTTCCGGTGGGGGGCAGGCGGGAAAAGAAAGCGCGCTAAGGCGGCCTGAGTGCTGCAGGTCTCCGGACTTTTGGGCCAAAGTCACTAAGGAAACAATGACGGCCGAAAAACTTTCCCGTTGCATTAACATTGTCATGGCCATTGACGCAAGGATTTGCAAATTATCAGGGACGAAACTTGACCGAGCCCGTGTGCAACACGAGAGTCCCCTTCGCTTTGTTGGCGGCGACTGTAAAATTCAGCCATCAAATTTAAGCACACTCTAAAGCGCAAAAGTACCCGATGCCCAGTAATTATTCTCCTTAAAGTATGAATTAAAAAGTTTTCTTGTAAAATTATTCAATTCTTTGAAGGTTACCAGGCATCTTTTAAAATAAAAAGTAGGAGATCGTGTGGAGTTTGAGAAACCCATCCAGTAACAATATTTAGACTTTAAAGGATTTGTTTTGTGAATAAATGTAAATATTATATTTTCTGCATTTATAACAACTCCTTTTCTCTCAGTGGCAGGTTTCAGAGGGCATAAAACTCGAGGGGGGCTAGCTGTCCGAACCGCAATAATGGGCATAGATAGCAATTATGCCTTTGGCAAAATTGCCGGCTGACAATCAAAGAAGCCGCACGCATAAACAAACCGAGGCTCAGTCCCGCTCACCGCAGTCACTCCATTTCCTAGCTCACTCCCACTCGGTGCCCCGTCGAAACCCTGGGCATCCAGCAATCCTCCCGGAAAAACCGCAGACCCCGCCGTAATGAATTGCGGGCAACCGACCCAAAACACAAACAGATACTGAGAAAGAGCCGATTATAAGTTTGCGCACTTCTTCTTTTCCGGCTGCCTGCACAATTGGCTGGATCTTGCCGACATTGGATTCCTCTCTGGGGCAGGGTCCTGGTCCATACAAACATGCATGCAGCTCCGGAATCAACAGCAACAACATCCTCCGCATCCTTGCATCCTTTGTGCTGCACTGACAGCGGGCTCGGGCAACCAGAATCATCCGATTTCTTTGCCGGTTCCCATTGTTTTGCGCAAATTCATTTCGAGGCTGTGCAGTTTATCGGTGCCCTGCAGCCTCACACTTGGCTAATTTGTGTGGGACGTAATCTTAACCGCCAGCCTTCGCAGCACTGAGGAAAATTTGTGGTCTAGAGAGGCCTTGAAAAGACGAGAGTGCTATTTATTTTATATATCTACATCTTAGAAATACCATTTTCTATAGGAACTAATTTACGTGAAATCTGTCTTAGGAATTTAATAAATATATATTAGGTACAAAAACAACTTATAATAAAATCAAATAATAAACAAGCTCTTTGCCAGTTCAACATTATTTATTTTCTATGCACTTTTAGGTTCCCAACTAGATTAATTGAAACTTTCCCCTAAAAATATTCCTTGCACATTGCTATTTATGAGTCATGAGTAATAAGTAAAACCCATTTACCCCGTTTTCTCCCAGTGTATATGCTTATTTCGCAGGCAATCCGCCCGAAAGGCCTCGCAATGAAATGCGCAATAATTCAAATTACGCATACGCCATGTGGTACCAGGGAATAGCCCTTGTCCTCGGCCCTGCATCCAACCTACTTACCACCCATCACCAGCCGGACTAAATAGAAAATATCTCAAGTTGTTCCGCCTGAACGCACCGCATCCAAGCCAATGACGCTGACTCTCAGTTGGCAGAGAACAAAACCCAAGGCAAACGGAATCAGAGAAACGAAATGCGGCTGCAAAATATGATTTCATTCATTCACTAAAAACCTGACAAGTTCAAGTTGAATGAATAGATGTATATTTGGCCGCCTCATATGTGTATGATTTATTTTTAACACGCTTATTACAGCATCTCATAATGAACTGACGCGACGTTGGCCGTCGGCCGTTGGCGTCTTGGCAGGCACTCAAAAAGCGAAAAGAATGAAATACAAATGCAAGTGGAAAACGCCCGGCAACACACAGGCGGTGGCAATTATACGAAAATATCGAGAAACCTTTCGAGACTCGCGCACGGAATGTTTTTATTTATTTTCCCCAGACTCTCGTTCTCGGCATTTCCTCAAAACGAACTGCCAAACAGCTGATTTAAATAGCCAAAGGCCCCAAAGAAGAGAAACAATCAGAGCGGGGAAAAGAAAGGATGTCAGCGAGTGTGTGTGTGTGCGAGCGGCAAACAAGCAACAAGCGGCGAGGCGAAAAATGTAGGCGAACTCGGCAAGCCGGCGAGAAAAACGAGAAAGCGCCTCGGGCGAGAATCGCCGCACAGTGTCCTCGGCTTAGGGGAAGTGAGTGGAAATGGGATGTATATTTTAGGTGATTTAAATCTTCTCAGATCGTGTCGAAGAAGATGGTAGCATACAAACTAAGTTTGGTGAAGTTTTCAGCTAGAACCTGTTTGGAACACTAATGCAAAAATCTCAAATACGCATTTCAATCTAACAAACCTTTTAAGTGTATAGAACATATATTTTACAGGTCAACTAAAATACATAACTTCTTATCGTTTTCAGCAGCTGGACTGAATCGAAACAATAACATGTTCAGAATTTCTTTGTAAAAATGTCAGATACAAATTTTTTTTTCCAATGAAAATTATTTAGAAATTTTGAATTTGTTGTGAAAGCATGACAAATATAATGATTACTAACAAATCTATGTAATTCATATGCTGCGAGAACTGAACTCTGATGGGAAATTCTACTGCGAGCATGTAGGGAACTATACTTAATTACATATAAACATAAATTACTATTTCTGACAGATTTAATATTTTGTTTGCACTTAGCTAGAACACATGAAGAATTTAAATAATGGTATAATAAAACCCACATTCGATATATAAAAATTTTATGTTCAGTGAAACTAGAGTTTTACACAACTGAAAATACTGAAAATAACTTTTTAAAGACCCGAATCCATACTCCATTGCTTCCGCCATGTAACACTTTTCTTCCTCCAAAGCCCTTCCCCTTTTTGCTCCCTCTCGACCCACTGTGCCGGCTGCTGCGAATTGCGTGCCGCAGCATTGCTCGCTCTGTTCGCCGCCCCATCGCCACATCGCTCATCATTCTGCACCCGTAGTCGCCGCCGACGGGCTCGTCGTCAGTCTAGAGAGTAATATCGACACGAAAAGTAAGTTCGCCGTGCTTCTGCTGGGCCCGACAGCATCGAGTATAGATTCTATATGTGCGCCGGGGTGAAATCCCAGTGAAAACTGGGGGAAATCGTGGAAAATCCATGCCCAGAACTCTCGCCCTCGCCTCGCGTGTCCCCTCGGCGAGCACGTGGCGGAGTTATCGGCTCCAGGGCGAAAATCGTGGTGGTGTGCGCGTTGCATAAGATTTGCAATTATAATTCCGACAATCTGAAAATGTGAAATAAGTAAAAAATATGAAAATCTGATGAAAATTTCGGAAAGTGCTCTAGTTTTGTGCGCTGCCCAGGCCTTTGCGTGTGATATTTTTGGACATGTGTGCGCCTTCGGGTCGCAGTGCTCGTCTTCGGGTCGGTACTTCGTTCGGCGGTTGGACCAAAAATAAACACACGACACCCGCTGAAAGCCAGCGAATTGTATGAGAATTTCGAGGAGCCAAAGCCAAAGAAACAGCAACAGCAACAACAACCAAACCAAGATCTATCTTTTGAGAAAACAAAGACACCTCCGCTAATGAACAATCCCGAGTGGTATACTATACATACTATATCCGTGCGTGTGTGTTTTTTGTGGGTGGTGGCACTGCCACAAAATGGCGGCATTGCGTGCCATCGGACCTTTGGATTACCGATGGCCGCCTTATCTGTCGCCCCGCAAATCTCTAGTGCCTCGCAGACAGACTGCCGCCAGTGGAATCAGTGGAGAAAAATCGCAAAAGTCCTTGCCCAAGGATAAGCTCTGGCAATCGAGCCAATCCCACGCACCAGCGAGCAATTAATTAGAATTCGCCGGGGGGCTCGGAGTGGCAACATGTTGCACGGCGACACAACGCATAAATCCGCAAATATACGTACTAAATATATACGCAAGTGCCGCAACTAAATATATATCGTGTGTGTCCCGAGCACGCCATGTCCACAAAGTAACGTTGGCACCCACCCAGAAAGCATACTATAATCAGACACCAGAGCAATGAAGGAAAGCACGCTAAAAAGCGGAAATTAGGGATACTTTTGATTGGCCTAATCCACGGGCTCTTTATTAGCCCGATTGCCCGCGAGCAGAACAGGCGATATATCTACATATAATATATACTGCATATGTTTATCATTCACATGCTGAATTTTTCATGCTTTATTACTGCGGGTTTTTTATTCTTTCTATCATTAGGAGGATTATTGAGCATTTAATGCTGTCTTTGAGTTTGATATTAGTAGAAATTTACTGAATATCTTAATAGGATTACTTTTGAACTTATAAGGTTTATTTAACATTTTCTAGTTTTTTAGAGTTTTGTAGAAATAGATTTTTGTATATGTATTTTTATTGGCAGTATTTAAAAGCATGTTTTTATGGATATTACTTGCAGTTTCATTCCGTATAATGAGTTTGGTTGTTTTTTTCATAAATACTGAAAAATCATTAAGTTATTTATGGAATTTCTAAAAATCTGAAAAGATAGACAATCCTTTAGCAGCCAAAAACACTACTCCTTATAGTATTTATACAAAAGGAGCTAAATTTGTATTGTTTTGTTTCTTAAGCCGAACTTATCGAACTTAAATACTTTATATCTTACATACTTTATATACTGTAAATAATTCGCATAAACTTTATTTGATTGAATTAGGAACAAATGACACATCATAAGTGAAGTTTACATCCGTAGAGAGTCTGCAAGTTGAACTTTATTCGAGTTGAAGGAGTTATACCATATTTCCCATATATATTTTATTATAAACGAGTATATTTTCAAAAAAAATTTTATCGATAATCAGCTAGTTTTAATTTAATCAACAATAAAACGATGCTGATATAAAAAAAATGCATATGGTGTAAAAATATATAGGTTTGTAGTACTAGATCAATAATGTATTATTGATTTCCTAGTAATTCGTTAGTAATTCATTAAATGATGAATCTAAATACAAATATGTTATCTTTTGTAATGTAACATATATATTAAAGTCGTATATTATATCTTTTAATAAATGTTTAATATATATCCAATATATTATATATTTTATACAATTGCAATGGCACTTTAGAACCAATTAAAAACACTCTTATTCAGTTCGACGATTCTGCTCATTTCTTGGCCCCTTGCCTAGGCAGTAACATATTTAAATGCTACACAAATTCCCAAATAATTACAAGCAAACCAACACAAAAAATAACAACGAAATTTTGGGGCGAATTTGGCAAGCGAAACCAGAAAAAAAAAATTATAAAAAAACGTGGCGAGCAAAGCAAAGGCGAAAATAACATAACGGCAGTGCCGAGTGAATCAGCTGTTTGCCCTGCGAAAGCAAAACAAAAAACCGAACTAAAGAGAAAGTAATCCGAGAGAGAGTGCGGCCTCTCTCGCTCTCCGTTGGTCCGTACTCGCGCGCGCGTGTGTGTGTGTGTGTGTGGGGTTCGGGGGATTTCCCAAAATATAAACAAAAAGTTCGTGGCACTCGAGCCGTCTGTTCGCCCATTAAAAAACCCTCGCCGAGAATTGTTGAGGCGCGCACGACAAGTGTAAACATTTCGGCTGCCGTAGATTCTAACCGTAAACAAATTCCGTTCTCGTTCTCTTCCAAAGGAAATTAAACCGATTCGGGTTCGCCAAAGGGAAATCCCAAAACAATTGAATTCCAAACGCCGCTGCGATATAAATTCCGATTTGGAGACGCTGCGGTCGTTGCGTTAACCAAACGAAATGGCTGAGGCGGAGGGAGGCTCCGAGCAGGATGATGTTTCATTCCTTAGAACGGTGAGTAAGCTAGCGTCTACACGTAGAGAATTTTATATGCCTTCGTACTTTATTTTACTATAATTCTTGGGGAGATTAGTCGATCTGAAATTCATATTTAAGATGGAATATCCTTCAACCATAAGTATAAACTAAAATATATTTAGAAAAACAATTTAGCCCGGTCCAGAATCTGAACAGCAACTGAACTGAAAAACGTTTTCGAATTTTTTTAGTTTATTTTGAAATAATGTCAGATAAATTATATCCTAGTTAAATATGAAAAAAATGTTTTTTTTTAAATAACATCTCAATATTTTATCTCATATATTATATATCTTGGAGATATCCCTAAATATTAAATTAAAAGATTTTAATATTAAGGAGTTTTACTTCAAAATAACAGTCTTATTGTAACGAAAAAAAAAGAAAATGAGTCATTTGTAATATTTTTGGTTGCCTTTTCATATAAATATGTATTTTAATACCGATCTCTGTACAAAAACTTGTTAAGAATTAGTCTCTCCTTTCGATATGATACCATAAAAGGGACATCAGATCTGTTTGTTTATCAATGAATTTGGACATAACATTAATAACTTCGCAAAAGCCATAACTGGATATTACAAACATCGTAATTTCGTCCGACGAATATTAAAAACGAAATCCTATTGCATTATTTTTGCTGAGTGCTCCTGTTTCACATCCACTTGCACTGACAACGCCAGATCATCTAAAATCAATTACGTCCACTCAATAAAATCCATGGGGGATTTTTCACAATTGGTGTCATAAAATATCCGGCAATCCATAAAAGATGTCCTGTTCCAGTGGCGCCTCTCCCCTGTCCCCTTGGCCCTCTCTGGCGCTGTATATGTAATGCATATTTATAGGCGCCCCTAACTTTTGTTTATGGCACACAATAAATACAAAACTCGAGTCACAAATTCAATCACGGCCACCAGGGGCCCTGGCTTTTCGTCTGATTCCCACTTTACATAGCCAGCTGGTGAGGGCAGGCCAGGGCTCGAAGGATTCGAGGTATCCGAGGGACGGCCGACTCGATGAACACATCGTCAGCTGACAAATGCCGCTATATATCAATGCCCACAGCTGGTGCGCCAAATGACAGCCATTATGGGGTATAAGTAAATAGTGTTGCTTCCCTTTCCTCACGCCCATCATCCGCAGTCAACGCCCACTTCCACTTCCTCTGGGGTCAGCGAGGTCAGCAGCAACGACACCTTGCCGCAATAAATAAATACGTTTAAGGGCAAAAGTTGAGTTTGCGAATCGCACCCACACGGACATCCTTGTATCACTTGGCCAGCCTCGGCCCGAGCCCGCAGGCCCGTTTCCACCGCCTTCACCGCAACAGAAATTCAATAAATATCGAAGACCCAACGGAGGAGACACAGGACTCCAGCTCCCCGGGGATGTCCTTCGATGTCAAATTACGCTTATTTGCTTTCTCTCCGCCCCTACGCTTCTCCCTCCCCCTCTCCCGGTTTTTGCGTGTCATTTTGAAAACTTTACAGTTCACAAGCGAGTGACCCGAAAAGTGCAAGTTTGCAAAAACATTTATCGAAATGAAGTCAAATGCAAATTGAGTCATTGAGCAGTGTAGTTTTCGGGTAGCCAGCAAAGCCGGGATGTGGTCAGACGGGTTTAAATTTTAAATAGATGGGCGCCGGAGTGCAGGACAATGGGGCTGCTGCGTCAGGATTCGGCACTTCATTCGCATTTAAATTATGCAAATTGCTCGATTCGAAATCCATTACCGTTCATTTAACTTCGACTACACACACACACGCACACACAGCGGCCGAAAATCACATCTCCTCCCTGCTGGGCGGAAAAGAACACCTACCAGGCGCCACCGCCACCCAACTTTCAACTAGCCCTTCATTTGCACATTCAGTGCCTTGTAACAATTCCCTCAATTTGCGTGTGCATCGCCTCCACCAGCCTCTAAGGCTCCAGGGATCCCATCCCGGATCGGACAGGGACTCGGCTCGGGGGTTGGGGGTTGCAGGAGGCAAATGCCAATTGGCATTGCGGTGGCTTGCCGGTCGGTATTGTTGCCAAAGTCTCATTAAAATTGCAGCACAACTTTGGGCCTCTTAATGACTTAATTGTTGCCTAAACTCCTGGTTCATTCCCTAACTCACTTTTCACTGTCGGTACAAGGAGAGAAATGAATCAGGCATTAAACCAATCTTAAGCGATCTTAAGAGAAGTAGAATTTTGGCAAAGAGAGTATCATTTTGAGAGGTGAAACTAGGAATATCTTCCTTAAATACTTAAGATTCAGTAAAAGTTAATTAGTAATATGTTATAAATATTTGCATAGCTTAGAATGCTTATTAAATAATGCTGCAGACAGTTCAAACAATGACTCTTAAAAAACAAGATGCATAACGTCCATACATTTGAATTCCTCCCTCTCTGTGGCTTAAAACAATCTCAAGAGAAACTGACCTAACTCATTTTATTGTTATATTGGTCTTTCATCCCACTGTACGGATATTTCGGGACATCTTAGTATATAGAAATATTAAGAATAAGTAATCAAAAATAAAAATAATTTAAAATAGAACTAGTTATACATAAACACCTTACATTCATAATATTTTTAACTAGTTATTAAGATGATTTGTAACCTCACCCATACGTCTCATATAAAATCGATAAATCCCCGATTTCACATTGTATCCTTGCTATGACCCCTTGTAGGAGGACATGGTCACGCTCTCCTGCACGGCGACGGGGGAGCGTGTCTGCTTGGCCGCCGAGGGATTTGGCAACCGGCACTGCTTCCTCGAGAACATTGCCGACAAGAACGTGCCGCCGGACCTGTCGCAGTGCGTCTTCGTCATCGAGCAGGCGCTGTCCGTGCGCGCCCTGCAGGAGCTGGTGACGGCGGCGGGATCCGAGACCGTAAGTATCCACCGACCGGGATCAAGACACGCGGATATATCTCTATGTCTCTATCTCTCACTCATCGCGATCCAAGGGAACCCCTAGCATCCATTTCGTTCAGTACTCTGTCCCGACCCCTGTTATGTTGTGTGATCCATGTTGCTTTGGTATCCCGTGACCATAACTATACCATAACTACAGTTTCCAGTTCCCGGTTACTCGTGCTTAGGTCTCTCCGCATGCTCACCCCATCCTCTACTCCGCGCTGCCCCCACTTCCCGTCTCTGTCTTCTCTTCTACACATTTGTAACCTATCAATTTCTCGTTATTTTTCAAAATTTGTCTAAATACCCACAAAACAGGATAGTCAAGTTGTAAGTATACCGTTCAATTCTTCTTTTTTAACTCGTATCGCGCTTCTCTTCTTTCTCTTACTCTCTCTTGCTCTCTTTCTCTCTTACTGTCTGTCTCACTCTGTCCGTGTAAAGTAGCGCTCGTTCTTTCTCGCTCTGCTACCGCTTTCTTCATAACTTCTCTGCGGGATTAATCCTTAAAAAACGGAGCCATCGTCTCCAATAACTGTCCCCCTTAGGGGAATCGATTCGCGTAGGACCAGGCCTGGCCTCTGGTGCTTAAGCGCTCCTAACTCGGTGAATAAAATCGAAACTTGCCAGGAGTACCTTTGGAATAGGCATCCACGTTCCTTTTCCGCCCAGAGAAAACATCGTAGTAATTGTTGGAGTACTGTGAAATTATTTGTTACTTAACAAAATGTGTTAATATCAAATTTGTAGCTAATTTAAATAATTAAAATACATAATCAGGTGTACTGACTTTGTGAGTTGTTTCTACCATTTTACTGTTTGTAAAACTATTTGTTTGTATCTCTGCTATCATTTACTTATTAAAAAACAAAGGAAAGTGTCATAATGCACCTTTAGAGAGCCCAGGCTATACTATAAAAACATTTTACTTATGTACGTTGCCAAGTTTTCAGCAGAAAACTTTCTTAAGTGTTTTCAAGTCATAAAATATCATATTTGGAATAGGGACAACAATTATTTGTAGATGTTTTCTCTGTCTAGAGTACTCCATCGATCTAACCAACCGCACCATACGCACATTCGGCACCCTAACCCCGTAAATACTTAACCTTCCAAAGTGTTATGCAGTAGTTAGTAGACCGTAGTGTAGTCGTTCCAACCCCCCGAGCTGAGCTCCCCGAAGACTGGCGTACGTGCCAGCAGTATCTAATCCTTTTACCGACAATTCCTAGGGCAAGGGAACCGGATCGGGACATAGGACATTGCTCTACGGCAATGCCATTTTGCTCCGCCATCACAATAGTGATATGGTGAGTATTTGATCCTTAAGCTCCTTAACCACCAGTGACTGTAATCAACCCTGTTATTACAGTACTTGGCCTGCCTGTCCACGTCCTCGTCGAACGACAAGCTGTCCTTCGACGTGGGTCTGCAGGAGCACAGCCAGGGCGAGGCCTGCTGGTGGACAGTGCATCCGGCGAGCAAGCAGCGCTCCGAGGGCGAGAAGGTGCGCGTCGGAGACGACCTGATCCTGGTCTCGGTGGCCACCGAGCGCTATCTGCACACCACCAAGGAGAACGAGCAGTCGATCGTGAATGCCAGTTTCCACGTGACCCACTGGTCCGTGCAGCCCTATGGCACGGGCATCTCCCGGATGAAGTACGTCGGCTATGTATTCGGTGGCGATGTGCTGCGCTTCTTCCACGGCGGCGACGAGTGCCTGACCATACCCAGTACGTGGGGTCGTGAGCCAGGAACAAAGTGAGTGTCCTTCAAGACCATTACCTGACTTGAAGCTAATCCTTTATCTCAATCGAAACCGAAATAGTATTGTAATTTACGAGGGCGGCGTGGTCATGGCCCAGGCACGATCCCTGTGGCGCCTGGAACTGGCGCGGACCAAGTGGACCGGCGGCTTCATCAACTGGTACCATCCGATGCGCATTCGCCACATAACCACTGGACGCTATTTGGGCGTCAACGAAAGCAACGAACTGATCCTGGTGAAGAAGGAGGAGGCCTCGATCGCGACGACGACTTTCTGCCTGCGGCAGGAAAAGGACGACGAGAAGAAGGTGCTCGAGGACAAGGACCTGGAAGTGATCGGCTCGCCGATCATCAAGTACGGTGACACCACCGTCATCGTGCAGCACTGCGAGACGAGCCTGTGGCTCAGCTACAAGAGCTACGAGACGAAGAAGAAGGGCGTCGGCAAGGTCGAGGAGAAGCAGGCCATCCTGCACGAGGAGGGCAAGATGGACGATTGCCTCGACTTCTCGCGCTCCCAGGAGGAGGAGTCCAAGACGGCGCGCGTTATCCGCAAGTGCAGCAGCCTCTTCACCCAGTTTATCACGTGAGTATCCTGTTGGGACTTTCCCATATGCATTGCTTGTTCAACATATTATTTCAGGGCCTTAGAGACGCTGCAGTCCAACCGACGACACTCCATTTTCTTCCAGAAGGTCAATCTCAACGAGATGGTCATGTGCCTGGAGGACTTGATCAATTATTTCTCGCAACCCGAAGACGACATGGGTGAGTGATACTCTCAAAGATACCCCTCTCTATATAGAAACTTACAATAAAACCTCCTCTCCTACCCTCAGAACACGAGGAGAAGCAGAACCGCTTCCGTGCCCTGCGCAACCGTCAGGATCTGTTCCAGGAGGAGGGCGTGCTCAACCTCATATTGGAGGCCATCGACAAGATTAACATCATCACCTCGCAAGGCTTCCTAGCCAGCTTCCTGGCCGGCGACGAAACTGGCCAGAGCTGGGACCTAATCTCCACCTACCTGTACCAACTGCTGGCGGCCATCATCAAGGGCAACCACACGAACTGCGCCCAGTTCGCGAACAGCAACCGCCTGAACTGGCTCTTCTCGCGCCTGGGCTCGCAGGCCTCCAGCGAGGGCTCCGGCATGCTGGACGTGCTCCACTGCGTGCTCATCGACTCGCCCGAGGCCCTGAACATGATGCGGGACGAGCACATTAAGGTGATCATCTCGCTGCTGGAGAAGCACGGCAGGGACCCCAAGGTCCTGGACGTACTCTGTTCCCTGTGCGTGGGTAACGGCGTGGCCGTGCGCTCCTCGCAGAACAACATCTGCGACTTCCTGCTGCCCGGCAAGAACCTGCTGCTGCAGACCCTCCTGGTGGATCACGTGGCCAGCATCCGGCCAAACATCTTCGTGGGCCGCGTGGACGGCTCGTCCATGTACCAGAAGTGGTACTTCGAGGTGACCATGGACCACATCGAGCAGACAACGCACATGATGCCCCATCTGCGCATTGGCTGGGCCAACACCTCCGGCTATGTCCCGTATCCAGGCGGCGGCAAGAAGTGGGGCGGCAATGGCGTGGGCGACGACCTGTACTCCTTCGGCTTCGATGGAGCCAACTTCTGGACCGGAGGAAGGAAGACCCCCGTGGTGGACGCTCTGCCCGAAGAGCCCTTCATCCGCAAGGGCGATGTAATTGGCGTGGCCATCGACCTGTCGGTGCCCATCATCACGTTCACCTTCAATGGCGTCAAGGTGCGTGGCAGCTTCCGGGACTTCAACCTGGACGGCATGTTCTTCCCGGTGATGAGCTGCTCCTCGAAGCTGAGTTGCCGCTTCCTCTTTGGCGGTGACCACGGCCGCCTGAAGTTCGCTCCGCCCATGGGATTCTCGGCGCTGGTCCAGTGCCTCATGCCACACCAGATTTTGAGTCTGGATCCCTGCTTTTACTTTGGAAATCTCAGCAAAAACGTGCTGGCTGGACCCTGGCTGATCGAGGACGACACTGCCTTTGTGCCGAAGCCGGTGGACACCACGGGCGTGACCCTGCCCAGCTCTGTGGATCAGATCAAGGAGAAGCTGGCCGAGAATATCCACGAGATGTGGGCGCTGAACAAGATCGAGGCGGGCTGGTCGTGGGGAGAGCACCGTGACGACTACCATCGCATCCATCCCTGCCTCACCCAGTTCGAGAAGCTGCCACCGGCGGAGAAGCGATACGACAATCAACTGGCTGTGCAAACACTCAAGTAATATGTTATATTTCTAAACAAGAAACCCTTTTTAATCTTTGACTCCTCCCCAGGACAATCATTTCGCTGGGTTACTACATAACCATGGACAAGCCTCCGGCACGCATCCGTCCGGTGCGCCTGCCCAACGAGATCTTCATGCAGGGCAACGGATACAAGCCGGCTCCCCTCGATCTGAGCGCCGTGACGCTCACCCCGAAGCTGGAGGAGCTGGTGGACCAGCTGGCCGAGAACACGCACAACCTGTGGGCGCGGGAGCGCATCCAGCAGGGCTGGACGTACGGCCTGAACGAGGACAGCGACAACCACCGCAGTCCCCACTTGGTGCCCTACGGCAAGGTGGACGAGGCAATCAAAAAGGCCAACCGTGACACGGCCTCGGAAACGGTGCGAACGCTCCTGGTCTACGGTTACGTGCTGGATCCTCCAACGGGCGAGGGCACGGAGGCCCTCCTGGCGGAGGCACAGCGCCTCAAGTTCGCCGCCTTCCGGACCTACCGCGTGGAGCGCAACTACGCCGTGACCTCGGGCAAGTGGTACTTCGAGTTCGAGGTCCTCACCGCCGGACCCATGCGCGTGGGCTGGGCGCGGGCGGACTGCTATCCGGGAGCCATGCTGGGCAGCGAGGACACCAGCTGGGCCTTCGACGGGCACAACGTGAGTATTCCGGGGGAAGGGGAGCTCCGAGGGTACATTTTTCCCAGGTCGATGATGTAGGTGGGAGTGGGAGCAGTTCCTAGGGAAAGACCGTGTGCGAGACCCACTCAAATGCAAACCCCGTGATTATAGGTGACCAAAATGCATGCCGGATCCATCGAGCACTTCGGAGTGCGGTATGAGGCTGGCGATGTCATTGGTTGCTTCATCGACGTCAAGGAGCAAACGATCAGTAAGGACACCCATAGGCGCCTAGCAGCGCGCACCAACGTTGATTTCATTTATTTTGATCGAACGCATTTTGTTAACTCAACTCTTTTCAACTTAATCGATGACTTTCGTTCTCTTTGATTTGTTAATTTATAGCGACACTCTCTCATATCCGAAATCTATCATTAACAAGCAAACAACCTCAGCAAACAGCAAAAGAATCACAGACATTCGCGCAGGCAGAGAGAGTTACTAAAACCAATCTTGTCACTTGCAATATTCACCTTTTAGGAAGAGAAAGTCTACGGTGGCGTCAGTGAGTCCTTCGGTAAACAGTGCGGACCCGGGGACATAGTCGGCGTCTTTCTAGACCTCGCCGACCACACAATTAGTAAGAACCGCTCGTGCCCTTGTTGTAATGTTGCGATCTCCTCCAGCACCCCCACCAGGAATGTCTCCTCCGTGCTTTTGATATCTACTAAATGTGACCATGTGACCGCGCCGGAGGGTGGCGCGCGAGCGCCGCAGGTCCCAGGATGCGAAGGACAGGCGTTATTCCCAAGCATTTACCTCTATTATATGCCCGCAAGAGCGAAATCGCATCAAAGCATTCTAAATAGTTCTGTTCTGAGTTCAGTATCGATGGAGTTGGAAGTTACTTACTTAAATACTTAAATTCTAAAATGTCATCTTAACTTTAATACTTTATTAAATTATCATACAAAGCTAGCAGAAGCTGATCGAAGTGCCAGGGCTTGAGATCTGAACATTTTGAATCTCGGAGACAAAGTGTAAGCCCCTCTGGCTTTCAATTTAATTTTAGTGAGAGCAATTTTAAAACTAAACCTTAAAGAATCTATAATATTATTTTTAAATCTCCAACAAAAGGCTTTACTAAAGTTAGTATAATTTTTTATAAAAGGTATTCAAAGATTTATCAACTTAAATGATTCTCAAAAGTATCTTTTAATAAACAAAGTATAGCTTATAATATATATTGTCTTAAAATGACGCCTTTTCAAGCTTCAATGAAGTTATGAGAAGCCCTAACTCCTTCGAAATAGATCAAATCAAGGAACAGAACCTACAATTCAGCCATCAGTTCAGCCAGTAGATCAGCCATTCCCAGACCTGACTGACACCCAACAGATCCGACTCCGACCCATTAGTCCATTAGCCGCTTTCTCGTAGCTTCTCGTAGTTGTCACTCTCGTATCCACACATCAAATCCAAGTCGAATCCCAAGCTCTAACTTCCGAATATTGTTACTTTGAACACCTCGAACGCCATAACCAGGAGTGGGAGGAGTGGTGCCTGATTAGCGGCCACCCGGGTGCCTGAGGAGCAGGCCGTCAGGACACATCAGCTCATCCCAGCTTTTTACTCTCTCGTAACTGCCTGTAATTACTAACGACACGTACCTAACCAATAACCAGTATCAATTCGAATTCAATTTCAATTTCGATCCAGTATATAATTTAGCATGAGGCTAACAACACAAGTGCCATTAACAGCCTGCTTGAATTTATAATCCTAGCTTTGCCAACTAAAACTAAACCCAAACCGAAACTGAGACCAAACCGATTCGAACCGAATGCCAGTCCCGACACTTTAACATAATAACAATGCAATGCAAGTAATGGGCTGCTGCCGCTGCAAGGCCGGCTCCAATGCCAATTAATACGCACGAACTTCCTAGAGGAATTTTAATTGCTTAATGGATTCCGGACGAACGGGACTAATCGGATGCGGAGGCGGACGAGGATGCGGTCCGCTTCGTTCGGAATTCATTGAAAAGCTTCTTGGTTCTTGGTTTCAATATATATATACTCGTACTCATCATTAGCAACCAACTGCCGCCCTCGGCCCGACCCGTACTCCACTAACCGTAATCAATCGTTGCGCAGGCTTCTCCCTCAACGGAGAACTCCTCATGGACGCCCTGGGCGGCGAGACGACCTTTGCCGACGTCACCGCCGAAGGTGTGGGCTTCGTGCCGGCCTGCACCCTGGGCGTGGGCCAGAAGGCGCGCCTCATCTACGGCCAGGACGTGGACTCCCTCAAGTTCTTCACCACCTGCGGCCTGCAAGAGGGCTACGAACCCTTCTGCGTGTGAGTACACAGCTTGATCCTGGAAGATTAGGATAAAATATATAATTGATATGTTCCTCCAGGAACATGCGTCGACCGGTCACCCATTGGTACACCAAGGATCAACCCATTTTCGAGAACACCGAGGAGATGCCCGACTGCCGGATCGACGTCACAAGAATTCCCGGCGGCGCAGACACCCCGCCTCATCTGAAGATCTCGCACAACACCTTCGAGACCATGGAGAAGGCCAACTGGGAGTTCTTGCGCCTCTCCCTCCCGGTGACCTGCATGAGTGAGTTCATCAGCGAGCAGGAGAAGGCCCGCCGCTGGGACGAGATCAAGAACCGTCAGTACCGGTTGATGCGCGAGGCGGAGGCCGCTGCCCAGATGGCGGTGCAGACCCAGGCCGCCCACATGGATCACATGCTCAAGGGAGGCTTTAACATGAACGACATCAAGGGTCTGACCCGGAACTTTGACGAGCACGCGGACGCCGAGGCGGATCACATGATGCGAGGACCATCGCGTCCGCCGCGCAAGGGCTCGCTCACCCGCAACATCACCTTCGAGACGGACATGTCGGCCGCCCTGGACGAGATGCAGCGCTCCACGTCCGTGCTGGACATGAACGGGCTGGGCGACGAGCTGGACGACAAGAAGAAGCGTGGTCGCAGTCCCTTCAAGTTCTTCTCGAAGAAGTCCCGCGACCAGAGTCGCGAGAAGATGGGCTCCCGCACCCTGGACACCTCGCTGGAGCGTCGGAACACGGTGGCCCATGGTAGGAATGTGGTGAACCAGCAGATGACCACCAGAGCGCCTACACTGCGGCTGAATAATGTAAGTTTTGGCAGGGTTTAACTAAGATTTTATGTAAATAAGGAGCTTAGAACTTTAAATTGTTTTTATCAACTGTGGATAGTATAAAAACATTTATATTAATTTTTAATAATTACTTGTATTGGTTTTAGATTTATTTACCTTCTTAATTATTCATTAAAAGAAGTATTTTGATTTTTTGTTAAGTTATAACCTATTATATTTTCTAATTTTAGATTGAAAGGTATTTATGTTAATGAAATATTCTTTTTTCTATGAAATATACTTTGTAAATATATCAGTTCTCCTTAAACTTTAAATTTAAAGTGATACACTGAGACTTATTCATTAATCTTTACTTTAGCTCTAATTGCAAATTTTAATACCCTTTGCTTCGAATTCCTTCCCCCAGGCTGACATCCCTCCCAGTCCCGTGCCCCAGGGCGGACCCAAGCAGCTGAGTGCCTCGAATCTCGGCCAGCCGCCGGTGGAGGGTTCCGGCAACGAGATGTTCGACGCGGAGTGCCTCAAGCTGATCAACGAGTACTTCTACGGCGTCCGCATCTTCCCCGGCCAGGATCCCACGCACGTGTACGTGGGCTGGGTGACCACCCAGTACCACCTGCACAGCAAGGAGTTCAACAAGAACAAGGTGCGCCGCGGATCTGTGTACATCGAGGACGACTACGAGATGGCCATCGAGAGGATTGACCGCCAGAGCTGCTACGTGGTGCGGGCGGACGAGCTCTTCAACGAGGTGACCCAGGATGCCTCCGGCAAGGGAGCCTCGCAGGGCATGTTCGTCGGCTGCTTCGTGGACACGGCCACTGGCATCATCCGCTTCACGTGCGAGGGCAAGGACACCTCGCACCGCTGGATGATGGAGCCGGACACCAAGCTCTTCCCGGCCATCTTCGTGGAGGCGACCAGCAAGGAGATCCTCCAGATCGAGCTGGGACGCACGCCCACCACGCTGCCCCTGTCCGCCGCCGTGCTACCCACCAGTGACAAGCACATCAGTCCGCAGTCGCCGCCGCGCCTCAAGGTCCAGTGCCTGCGTCCGCATCAGTGGGCCCGTGTGCCGAACACCTCGCTCCAGGTGCACGCCCTCAAGCTGTCCGACATCCGGGGCTGGTCCATGCTGTGCGAAGACCCGGTGTCCATGCTGGCGCTGCACATCCCGGAGGAGGACCGCTGCATAGACATCCTGGAGCTGATCGAGATGGACAAGCTGCTGTCCTTCCACGCGCACAGCCTCACCCTGTACGCGGCCCTGTGCTATCAGTCCAACTACCGGGCCGCCCACGCCCTGTGCCAGCACGTGGACCAGAAGCAGCTGCTCTACGCCATCCGGTCGGAGTACATGAGCGGGCCCCTGCGGCAGGGCTTCTACGACCTGCTGATCGCCCTGCATCTGGAGTCGCACGCCACCACGATGGAGGTGTGCAAGAACGAGTACATCACGCCGTTGGGCCCGGAGCTGAAGGAGCTGTACAGCGACGCGGAGATGCAGCACTCGCTGCGCTCCCTGGTCACGGAGTCGGTGCGGCCGCAGCTGCGGATGACGGAGATCACGTGAGTTGAACAGTCGCCTCTCTCTAGTCGCCTCCCCACAATGCACAGATCCTTCCTTGATCACTGCGCGGATGGGGACATGGCATTATTCTTGATATATCCATTCGATTTGTTCACGCCTCATTCTGTTTCGAATCTCCCCGGATCCTGGATCTCCCTGCATCCAACACAACACCTGCACCACTGCACCACGCACCGAACCACCTTCTACGACACCAACTACACCCGTCCAGACCCCCTGTGATTGCAACATCTAGTATGCCAAGTGTTTCCAGCGAACCGATCCCCAACATCGACCAATTGTACTCCCCGAAGTTCCCCCTAGAAGTAGTCAGGCAGTTCGTGATGGAGGCCCTGAAGGACGCCGTCGAGATCAACCAGGTCCACAACCGCGATCCCATCGGCTGGACCAACGAGAACCTCTTCCTGTGAGTACCAGCCCTCCCCTAGGAGTAGTCCTTAGCTATAGCCCCATACCTGTCTTCCCTTCTTAGCCCGCTCATCAAGCTGACAGACCGCCTGCTCCTGGTCGGCGTCCTGACCGACGAGGACGTGCAGCGGCTGTTGGTCATGATCGATCCGGAGACCTGGGACGCCGCCTTCGAGAGGGGTGAGTGAGGCTTGAGTTTGCTACAACAGCTACTAATGAGCTCCGATTCTACAGAGGGCAAGGACGAGCACCGCAAGGGCCTGCTCACCATGAAGATGGCCGAGGGCGCCAAGCTGCAGATGTGCTACCTGCTGCACCACCTGTACGACACCCAGCTGCGGCACCGCGTGGAGAGCATCATCGCCTTCTCGCACGACTTCGTGGGGGATCTGCAGACCGATCAGTTGCGACGTTATATCGAGATCAAGCAATCCGATCTGCCCAGTGCTGTGGCGGCCAAAAAGACTAAAGAGTTCCGCTGTCCGCCGCGGGAGCAGATGAACCAGATTCTCTGCTTCAAGAACCTCGAGTCCGACGACCAGGACAACTGCACCTGCGGCCTTGAGTTGCGCAGCCGGCTGGGCGACTTCCACGACTTCCTCATGCAGAAGGTGTCGCTCAACGCCCTCCAGGAGCCCGATGGGGTCGAGGGCGCGGCGATCGAGGAGATCAAGACGGGGCCCATAACCAAGATCTACAACTTCATCAACACCGTGAAGGAGCTGGAGGAGGGGCCCAAGGAGGTGGAGGAGCCGGAGAAGAAGACGCCCGAGGAGGTGTTCCGCAAGGTGCTCATCAAGACCATCGTTAGCTGGGCCGAGGAGTCGCAGATCGAGAATCCCAAGCTCGTGCGCGAGATGTTCAGCCTGCTGCTGCGTCAGTACGACACCGTGGGCGAGCTGGTCCGTGCCCTGGAGAAGACCTACGTGATCAACAACCGGGCCCGCGACGACGTGGCCGAGATGTGGGTGGGGCTGAGCCAGATCCGCGCCCTGCTGCCCGTCCAGATGAGCCAGGAGGAGGAGGAGCTGATGCGCAAGCGCCTGTGGAAGCTGGTGAACAACGCCACCTTCTTCCAGCACCCGGACCTCATACGCATCCTGCGCGTCCACGAGAACGTGATGGCCGTGATGATGAACACGCTGGGACGGCGGGCGCAGGCGCAGAGCGATGCCCCCACCCAAACCGAGGGCGCCGAGGGGGCTCCGTCCAAGGAGAAGGACACCTCGCACGAGATGGTGGTGGCCTGCTGCCGCTTCCTCTGCTACTTCTGCCGCACGGGCCGGCAGAACCAGAAGGCCATGTTCGACCACTTCGACTTTCTGCTGGACAACGCCAACATCCTGCTGGCTCGACCCAGCCTTCGCGGCTCCACGCCACTGGACGTGGCCTACTCGAGTCTGATGGAGAACACAGAATTGGCTCTGGCACTGAGGGAACACTACCTGGAGAAGATCGCCGTCTACCTGTCGCGGTGCGGCCTCCAGAGCAACTCGGAGCTTGTGGAGAAGGGCTATCCGGATCTGGGCTGGGACCCCGTGGAGGGGGAGCGCTACCTGGACTTCCTGCGCTACTGCGTTTGGGTCAACGGCGAGAGCGTCGAGGAGAATGCGAACCTTGTCATTCGACTTCTTATCCGTCGTCCGGAATGCCTGGGACCGGCTCTAAGAGGAGAAGGAGAAGGTCTGTTCCGCGCGATCGTCGAGGCCAATCGCATGTCGGAGCGCATCTCGGACCGCTGCAAGATGCAGGACGAGGCCGAGGGCACCATCGCCGGCCTGAACTTCACCCATCCGCTGCCCGAGGGCGAGGAGGATGAGGACTACATCGACACCGGCGCCGCCATCCTGAACTTCTACTGTACTTTGGTGGACCTGCTGGGCCGCTGTGCCCCGGATGCCTCGGTCATTGAGCAGGGCAAGAACGAGTCCCTGAGGGCCAGAGCTATTCTGAGATCTCTGGTGCCGCTGGAGGATCTCCAGGGTGTGCTTAGCCTGAAGTTCACCCTGTCGCAGACGGCGCCCGGCGAGGAGAAGCCCAAGTCGGACATGCCGTCGGGCCTGCTGCCCAACAACAAGCAGAGCATCGTGCTCTTCCTGGAGCGCGTCTATGGCATCGAGACGCAGGACCTCTTCTACCGCCTGCTGGAGGACGCCTTCCTGCCCGACCTGCGCACCGCCACCATTCTGGACAAGAGCGACGGCTCCGAGAGCGACATGGCGCTGGCCATGAACCGCTACATCGGCAACTCCATCCTGCCGCTGCTGATCAAGCACTCCAAGTTCTACAACGAGGCCGAGAACTACGCCAGCCTCTTGGATGCCACCCTGCACACGGTCTACCGGCTGTCCAAGAACCGTATGCTCACCAAGGGGCAGCGCGAGGCGGTCTCCGACTTCCTGGTGGCCCTCACATCCCAAATGCAACCTGCCATGCTGCTCAAGCTGCTGCGCAAGTTGACTGTGGATGTGTCCAAGCTGTCTGAGTACACCACCGTGGCCCTCCGGGTGAGTGCTGGGCTCTCTAACAAGCCTAATTAGTACTTTAATATTAAATGCTTATTCTTTGACAGCTCCTCACCCTGCACTTCGATCGCTGCGCCAAGTATTACGGCTCAACTCAAGGCCAGGGCTCGTACGGAGCGTCCTCGGACGAGGAGAAGCGTTTGACCATGCTGCTGTTCTCGAACATTTTTGACTCGCTCAGCAACATGGACTATGACCCGGAACTGTTCGGTAAGGCCCTGCCCTGCCTGATCGCCATCGGCTGCGCCCTGCCCCCCGACTACAGTCTGTCGAAGAACACGGACGAGGACTACTACGGTCGCCAGATGGGCGCCCCCGACCAGCCGCAGTACATGCCGCACCCGATAGACACCAACAACGTGCACCTGGACAACGACCTCAACTCGCTGGTCCAGAAGTTCAGCGAGCACTACCACGATGCCTGGGCCAGCAGGCGCCTCGAGGGCGGATGGACCCACGGGGACATCCGCTCCGACAACGATCGCAAGCATCCGCGTCTGAAGCCGTACAATATGCTCAGTGAATATGTACGTAGACCGATTGATCAGTCATTGAATATATGTGTGTCGAAGCCATTCGTTATTAACCATTTAATTTGGTTTTATTTTCTAGCTTCACTAATTTATTTGATTTCTTACTTAACTGAGTTTTTAATAATATTTACGAGTAATCGCAGAAATCGCCACTATAATATATTCGTTTAAGTTTCCTCATAAATCCCTCTCATTACATGGCACCTCTTTATATAAGCTCTCTTATTAATCAATCATGAAAATTTAATAATTAATACTGTTTCAGTTTTAAGCGTAAGAGTATCTTATAGTTAATCATCCATTAATAATTTATCAGCTAACCACAAAAACTCTTAGTAAACACCATCTCATCCCTCGATTATCTCTCCGACAGGAACGCGAGCGTTACCGGGATCCTGTGCGTGAGTGCCTGAAGGGTCTCCTGGCCATTGGCTGGACCGTGGAGCACTCCGAGGTGGAGGTGCCGCTGAATCATCGCGGATCGACGCGCCGCCAGTCGAAGCCCCAGATTGTATGTAGCAGCCAATTGCCCAAACTTAATCCTTTCTCCAAGCGCCCTCTTAACATATATTTTCCAAAAATTTTACACAAATCTTTCGAAATCAAAAACAAAACCGAATTGGCTTTTCCGCCTTCATGCCACGCCCACGCCGCCCACGCACGTTACTCTGCCCACGCCCACCTTAACGCCGATAGCACGAATTCCAGAACGAGGGCAGCCCCTTCAACTACAACCCCCATCCGGTGGACATGAGCAACCTGACCCTCAGCAGGGAGATGCAGAACATGGCCGAGCGCCTGGCGGAGAACTCCCACGACATCTGGGCCAAGAAGAAGAACGAGGAGCTCAATGGCTGCGGCGGCGTCATCCATCCCCAGCTGGTGCCCTACGACCTGCTGACCGACAAGGAGAAGAAGAAGGATCGCGAGCGCTCGCAGGAGTTCCTGAAGTACATGCAGTACCAGGGTTACAAGCTGCACAAGTGAGTTGTGCGGAAGAGGTCCTTCCAGGGATCAATATTAAAAGTATCCTTTTCGCAGGCCTTCAAAGGGCGGCGCTGTGGAGGAAGGAGGTGCCACCCAGGCTGCCGTTGAGCTGCGCTTCTCGTACTCGCTGCTGGAGAAACTCATTCAGTACCTGGACCGGGCCACCATCAACATGAAGCTGCTGAAGCCATCGACCACTTTCAGTCGCCGTTCGTCCTTCAAGACGGCCACGCGGGACATCAAGTTCTTCTCGAAGGTGGTGCTCCCCCTGATGGAGAAGTACTTCTCCACGCACCGCAACTACTTCATTGCCATTGCCACGGCAACGAACAACATTGGAGCGGCCTCGCTCAAGGAGAAGGAAATGGTGGCCTCGATCTTCTGCAAGCTGGCGGCCCTGCTGCGCAACCGTCTGAGTGCCTTCGGGCCAGATGTCCGCATCACGGTGCGCTGCCTCCAGGTGCTGGTAAAGGGCATCGATGCCCGCACCCTGACCAAGAACTGCCCGGAGTTCATTCGCACCTCCATGCTGACGTTCTTCAACCAGACGTCCGACGATCTGGGCAACACGATCCTCAATCTGCAGGACGGCAAGTACAGTCACCTGAGGGGCACGCACCTGAAGACATCCACGTCGCTGGGCTACGTCAACCAGGTGGTGCTGCCCGTGCTCACTGCCATGTTTGATCATTTGGCCGCCTGTGACTATGGCAGCGACCTGCTGCTGGACGAGATCCAGGTGGCCTCGTACAAGATCCTGGCGGCCCTGTACCACCTGGGCACGGACGCCACGCTGACGCACGACCGGAAGTATCTGAAGACGGAGATTGAGCGCCACCGGCCCGCTCTGGGCTCGTGCCTAGGAGCCTACAGCTCCTGTTTCCCTGTGGCCTACCTGGAGCCGCATCTGAACAAGCACAACCAGTACTCGCTGCTCAACCGCATCGCGGACCACTCGCTGGAGGCGCAGGACATCATGGTGAAGATGGAGAGCTGCATGCCCAACCTGGAGACCATTCTCGCCGAGGTGGACCAGTTCGTGGAGTCGGACAAGACCTACAACGATGCGCCGCACATTATCGACGTGATCCTGCCGCTGCTGTGCGCCTATCTGCCCTTCTGGTGGTCCCAGGGTCCGGACAACGTGAGTCCAACCAGCGGCAATCACGTGACCATGGTCACCGCCGACCACATGAATCCGCTGCTCCGCAACGTCCTCAAGATGATCAAGAAGAACATTGGCAACGACAACGCACCGTGGATGACACGGATTGCCGCGTACACGCAGCAGATCATCATCAACACGTCCGAGGAGTTGCTCAAGGACCCGTTCCTGCCGCTGGCCGAGCGGGTGAAGAAGCGGACGGAGAACATGCTGCACAAGGAGGACAGCATGCGGGGCTTCATCAAGTCGGCCACGGACGACACCTCGCAGGTGGAGACGCAGCTGCAGGAGGACTGGAACCTGCTGGTGCGCGACATCTACTCCTTCTACCCGCTGCTGATCAAGTACGTGGACCTGCAGCGCAACCACTGGCTGAAGGACAACATACCCGAGGCCGAGGAGCTGTACAACCATGTGGCGGAGATCTTCAACATCTGGTCGAAAAGCCAGTACTTCCTCAAGGAGGAGCAGAACTTCATCTCGGCCAACGAGATCGACAACATGGCCCTGATCATGCCCACGGCCACGCGCAGGTCGGCCATCTCGGAGGGCGTTCCCGCCGTCGGCGGCAAGGTCAAGAAGAAAAAGAAGAACCGCGACAAGAAGCGCGACAAGGACAAGGAGGTGCAGGCCAGTCTCATGGTGGCCTGCCTGAAGCGGCTCCTGCCCGTGGGCTTGAACCTGTTCGCCGGCCGGGAGCAGGAGCTGGTGCAGCACTGCAAGGATCGCTACCTGAAGAAGATGCCCGAGTACGACGTGATCGAGTTCGCACGCATGCAGCTGACCCTGCCCGACAAGCTGGACCCCTCCGACGAGATGTCCTGGCAGCACTACCTCTACTCCAAGCTGGGCAAGACGGAGGAGCCAGTGGACGAGCAGGCGCTGGAGAAGGCCAACGTCAACTCCAACGAGAAGGGCAAGGACAAGACCCAGGAGACGGTCGACCGCATCGTGGCCATGGCCAAGGTTCTGTTTGGCCTGCACATGGTAAGTGTCAGTCCCGGCAGAGTTCTCCCAGTCTCTCTCTAGCGCTCTCTTTATAATATATGGGAGGTCCTTGCCATCCGTTCGAGTAACTCATCTCTATCGAAACTGAACCGCGCGACTCGCGACAACTTTAATCTTTCTACTTAAATGCAATCTGTTAATCACTCGATTTCTCTTTTCCTCTCGAAAAACATCATCACACCACCGCCACCACACACATCGTCCAACAACTGCTCTCATCCTCAATCCCGACCGAAATGTTGACCGAATGCTGACCACATTTACAGATCGACCATCCACAACAGCAGAGCAAAAATGTCTACAGGAGCGTTGTGTCGATCCAAAGGAAGCGTGCCGTTATCGCATGCTTCCGACAGACATCGCTACATTCTCTACCCAGGTTATTACCGAGTGCCCGATTGATAGACTCTATACTCTATGCCTTGGATGGAGCCACTAACCCACTAACCCGAAACCGTACTAAGTTATGAGTTTATCTGTCCCCCGTCTGCCCATCTTTCATCTTCAACGGCATCCTAACTAACCCCCTCTGACAGCTAATGTGTACTAATGTCAGCGCCGTGTTCTAAAGCCATTTGTTTTATTGTATATTTTTATGGACTTGCCGCACGCTTGCTTGCCACTTGCAATTCCGATACCGATTCCGAATCCCTTAGGCAGCTAGCTCCAAGAACAGATCCAAACGCTGGAGTTCAAAGATATCGGTGGCACGTCGCCAGGCAGTCATTTCAAGCTTACGCGCCAAGCATCTTTATCGCATGAGCAGGTGGTACTCGTACTCGTAGTCGCTTCGATTGGTTTTCATCGTCTCCTCCTGAGTTTCTATAATTTCCTGTCACTGTTTCTGTTTCATATCCGTCCGAGGCTTTACCTGCTGAGGATCGGCATCAGTTCTTAGTTCTCTCTTGAGTTGGTCTCTAATTTGATTAACCAAAAGGCATGCTAACACCTGTTTGTTTTATCTGCGGAGTAATGTCTTTGCGCTTCAATCCACTAACTGGTATTCCTGGACCCCCAGACATCGGGCGTGCAACATCTTTGCCCGCTCCTACTATGAGCAATGGCTGCAGGAGGAGAACGTGGGCCAGGAGGTGATGGTCGAGGATCTGACTCAGACTTTCGAGGATTCCGAAAAGTCCAAGAAGGACGAGGAGGAGACGGACAGCAAGCCGGACCCGCTCACCCAGCTGGTGACCACCTTCTGTCGCGGCGCCATGACCGAGCGCAGCGGGGCCCTCCAGGAGGATTTGCTCTACATGTCCTACGCCCAGATAGCGGCCAAGTCCTGCGGCGAGGAGGAAGAGGAGGGCGGCGACGAGGAGGGCGGTGAGGGTGGCGAAGAGGGCGAAGGCACGAGCATCCATGTAAGTCGATCCCAACTAACCCAGTTCCAGCACTAACCACCGCTAATAATAACCCCTAACGTCGACATGTCTGACTCAGTGTCGGATGAGGCAACTGATGGTAACTATTATGCAGCTAGGATCCTGGAAGATCCTCACTAATTCCCAATCCCAACTCCTGAAAGGGAGTCCCTAGCATTATGCTTCTGGTAAAGTTCCTTGGTTAACCTCCGATATAATCCCAATTATAGGAACAAGAGATGGAGAAGCAGAAGCTGCTCTTCCACCAGGCGCGCCTCTCAAATCGTGGTGTTGCCGAAATGGTGCTGTTGCACATTTCCGCCTCCAAAGGTATACCTTCGGAGATGGTAATGACGACACTCAATCTCGGCATCGCCATTCTCCGCGGCGGCAACATCGACATCCAGATGGGCATGCTGAACCACCTGAAGGAGAAGAAGGACGTCGGGTTCTTCACCTCGATCGCCGGACTGATGAACTCCTGCAGCGTGCTCGACCTGGACGCCTTCGAGCGCAACACCAAAGCAGAGGGTAAGTCCATGCGCACCCGATCCCTCCGAGCTCCTCCCGCTTTCAGTTTGCCGCCCGCGTCCGCGCCCGTTAACTTTTGGTTCGCACTCTTCTAAGTTCGATTACTGTATTGATTTGTGTGTCTCCTTCCTTCCAACTGAACTCCCCACCTGATCACCCAACCTGATCACCACCATGCCTCGCATGCCAACCACTACCAACAACCCACCAATCCTGTGAACGTGACTCCCGCTATCGTTGTACCATCCACCCACCCAAAATTTGCCACACGAACAAAGAGTATATTCCGAGTGCGGGTGCAGGTCTTGGTGTAGGTTCCGAGGGCGCCGCCGGCGAAAAGAACATGCACGACGCGGAGTTCACCTGTGCCCTGTTCCGGTTCATTCAGCTCACCTGTGAGGGTCACAATTTGGGTGAGTTCTTTCTCCACGTTAGTATCTCGAAAATGAAGCTTATCCCCATTGCTTTCCCCGTAGAGTGGCAGAACTACTTGAGGACCCAGGCCGGCAACACCACCACAGTTAACGTGGTCATCTGCACGGTGGATTATCTGCTGCGCCTGCAGGAGTCCATCATGGACTTTTACTGGCACTACTCCAGCAAGGAGATCATCGATCCCGCCGGCAAGGCCAACTTCTTCAAGGCCATCGGAGTGGCCAGCCAGGTGTTCAACACCCTCACTGAGGTCATTCAGGGACCCTGTACCCTCAATCAGCAGGCATTGGCCCACTCCAGGTTGTGGGATGCCGTCGGAGGATTCCTGTTCCTGTTCTCACACATGCAGGACAAGCTTTCGAAGCACTCCAGCCAAGTGGATCTGCTCAAGGAACTGCTTAATCTGCAAAAGGACATGATTACCATGATGCTGTCCATGCTGGAAGGAAATGTTGTGAATGGTGGGTTTAGAAATTCTCAGGATTATCAAGAAGAGAGCGACAAAGCCTGGTGACTAATGTTACTCACTCCTCCCTTTTCACAGGCACCATTGGCAAGCAGATGGTGGACACTCTGGTGGAGTCCGCCTCCAATGTGGAGCTCATCCTCAAGTACTTTGACATGTTCCTCAAACTGGCCGACCTCATCGAATCGCCCAGCTTCCACGAGATCGACATGAAGAACGAGGGCTGGGTAACGCCCAAAGACTTCAGGGAGAAGATGGAGCAGTCCAAGAACTACACGCCGTAAGTAAAGCTTGAGGATTGAAGGTAATTCCACAGCGAAACTCACCTTTGATTGCAGGGAAGAAATGGATTTCCTTTTGGCCTGCTGCGAGCGCAACCACGAGGGCAAGATCGACTACCGGGCCTTCGTGGAGCGCTTCCACGAACCATCAAAGGAGATCGGTTTCAACCTGGCTGTGCTGCTGACCAACCTCAGCGAACACATGCCCAACGAGCCGCGCTTGGCGCGCTTCCTGGAGACCGCCGGCTCGGTGCTCAATTATTTCGAGCCCTTCCTGGGCCGCATCGAGATCCTCGGCAGCTCCAAGCGCATCGAGCGCGTCTACTTCGAGATCAAGGACTCAAACATCGAGCAGTGGGAGAAGCCGCAGATTCGCGAATCCAAGCGCGCCTTCTTCTACTCCATCGTCACCGAGGGCGGTGACAAGGAGAAGCTTGAGGCCTTCGTCAACTTCTGCGAGGACGCCATCTTTGAGATGACCCACGCTTCCGGCCTGATGGCCACTGACGACGGTGGCGGCAACGTGAAACGCGACACCGCCTATAGTTCCTACATGAGCGAGGAGGAGGAGGAGCGTGCCGCCCGGGACCCCATCCGACGCACCATCACCGCCGTCAAGGAGGGACTCAAGTTCGGCGTGCACATGCTCAGTCCGGCGAACATCAAGCACCAGATCGGCGTCATGCAGACCAAATCCATCCCAGAGCTGATCGTAGGCTTCTTCAAGATAATCTTCTACATCTTTTACTACACCGGATATGCGCATTTCTGCGTGGTTCGCTATATATTCGGCATCCTGCTGAACCTGATGCGTGGACCTGCTCCGGAGCAGGAGGAGGAGCCGGTCGTAGAGGAGGAAACGTTTGGCAGAGCCCTGCCGCCACTCCCGCTTGAAGAGCCTCCGGGCACGGTGCAGGCATTTGGGCTGGACATCAACAAGGAGGAGAACGGCATGTACAAGGTGGTGGTGCACGAGTCCCCGGCCAATTCCTCAATGGAAGAGGGCGGGGAGTCAAGTCCCGAGGACGGAACAGCCGCCACCGGCGAACTGGCGGAGGGCGAACCACACCAGGAGCCAATCTCCATTGTGGACCTGCTGGGCGGCGAGGCAGCGAAGAAGGCGGCCCAGGAGCGTCAGGAGGCCCAGAAGGCCCAAGAGGCGGCCATGGCCTCCATCGAGGCGGAGGCCAAGAAGTCTTCGGCTGCGCCTCAGGAGACGCCAGCCGTTCACCAGATCGACTTCTCGCAGTACACCCATCGGGCCGTCAGCTTCCTGGCCAGAAACTTCTACAACCTCAAGTACGTGGCCCTGGTGCTGGCCTTCAGCATCAACTTCATGCTGCTCTTTTACAAAGTCACCTCGTTTGCCGAGGAAGGCGAGAGCTCCGGCGAGGAGGAGCTCATCCTGGGCTCTGGCTCGGGAGCAGGTGCGGACATCACGGGCTCTGGCTTTGGGGGATCAGGAGACGGCGGATCTGGAGACGGGGAAATGGAAGACGAGATACCGGAGCTGGTGCACGTGGACGAGGACTTCTTCTACATGGAGCACGTACTACGCATGGCTGCCTGCCTGCACTCGCTCGTCTCTCTGGCCATGCTGATCGCCTACTATCACCTCAAGGTGCCGCTGGCCATCTTCAAGCGCGAGAAGGAAATCGCCCGCCGACTGGAGTTCGATGGCCTCTTCATTGCGGAGCAGCCGGAGGATGACGACTTCAAGTCGCACTGGGACAAGCTGGTGATATCGGCGAAGAGCTTCCCGGTCAACTACTGGGACAAGTTCGTGAAGAAGAAGGTGCGACAGAAGTACAGCGAGACATACGACTTCGACTCCATCTCCAACCTGCTGGGCATGGAGAAGAGCGCCTTCACCGCGCAGGAGAGCGAGGAGACGGGCATCTTCAAGTACATCATGAACATCGACTGGCGCTACCAGGTGTGGAAGGCCGGAGTGACCTTCACGGACAACGCCTTCCTCTACTCGCTGTGGTACTTCAGCTTCTCGGTGATGGGCAACTTTAACAACTTCTTCTTTGCCGCCCATCTCCTGGATGTGGCCGTGGGCTTCAAGACGCTGCGCACCATCCTGCAGTCCGTCACCCATAACGGCAAGCAACTCGTCCTGACCGTGATGCTCCTGACCATTATAGTCTACATCTACACGGTGATTGCCTTCAACTTCTTCCGCAAGTTCTACATCCAGGAGGAGGACGAGGAGGTGGACAAGAAGTGCCACGACATGTTGACCTGCTTCGTGTTCCATCTGTACAAGGGCGTGAGAGCGGGCGGTGGCATAGGCGACGAGATCGGCGATCCCGATGGCGACGACTACGAGGTCTACCGCATCATCTTCGACATCACGTTCTTCTTCTTCGTGATCATTATCCTGCTGGCCATCATCCAGGGTCTGATCATCGACGCCTTCGGCGAGCTGCGTGACCAGCTGGAGTCGGTGAAGGACAACATGGAGTCCAATTGCTTCATATGCGGAATGGGCAAGGACTTCTTCGACATAGTACCGCACGGCTTCGACACACACGTCCAGAAGGAGCACAACCTGGCCAACTACATGTTCTTCCTGATGCATTTGATTAACAAGCCGGACACGGAGTACACCGGCCAGGAGACGTACGTGTGGAATATGTACCAGCAGCGCAGCTGGGACTTCTTCCCGGTGGGCGACTGCTTCCGCAAGCAGTACGAGGACGAGCTATCCGGCGGAGGCGGCGGCGGCTAAGCACACTTTGGAGCCGACCTCCGAATTTTGGGCACAATCACATGGCACTGGACGGTCCAAGGACTCTCGGGATCCACTTTTGTAGCGCGGTAGCTTTGACACCAGCCGGAATTTTTACCTAGTCAACTTTAGCAATGTATTTTAAGCAACAAATATCCTACACAATCGTTTTTATTACATATGTACGTAGGAAGACGACGACCTTTTTCCAAAAATGAAATATTTGATGACGACGATTCTAGCACGTATAACAGCAAATGTTCTTAACTCATTTTCAAATAAATCTATTCATTTTGAACGAACATTGTAGTTGGAATCTACATTTAAATTCCCGGATAACCACTTGGCAATACCTTTAAAGTCTAAACTAAGGTTAGTTTCTTCTTTCGTACAGCTCGATAAACCAAACAAGAAGGCATAGAATATCGACACTAACGTGTTTTTTGAAAACGTGATTTATTTTCTTTATTTTTGCATTCACAAACATTTTTCACAAAAAGAGAGTCAGAGCTTGTTTGTTGTTTTTTTAACGATGTAAATACAGTCAATTGCTTAGTTCTCAATATTTTTTGTTCATTTAAAGACATCTACATTAACTATATAAATTTGACTAAGTGTTTGGTTTTTCTCAAAAATTGTTTAATTTTTCTATTATTTGCAAATGTATTTAAAAAGGAAAATTTGTTCTTTTGGTAACGATTTCATCGCTTAAAGCTTATATTTATACAAAGAGTGAGTACTCAAATATTTAATTGCATAAATTAAACATTCGTTTTACCGGACTTTATGCTTATATCGAATTAATCAACGAATTTAACACAATTGTAACGCTCAACAAATAACAAAAACAACTTGATGTCAGGCAACTGATCACGTAACAACTTACAATCGCGTTTACTTAACATACGAAAAATACGTATTGTGTATAAAAAATCACAGTTGAATGCGGACAATTATTTGGATAACCGAATTACAATCGAGACATGTAATTATTATTATATTCTACAGACAAGTGCGCGTGGTTAGAGTAAGAGTGAGTGTTCATGCAAATACATTTATGGTGGCCGCATATATGCAAGTATATTTGACTATAGCCTTCACAACTGGGGCCCTGCTGACGGGGAGCCGATTTTTTTAAATAAAGATAAATATATATACGGGCGCTGATGCTGCTGGGACTGGGCGGTTGACTAGCGGAAGTTGTACAACTGAAAGTAATACAGCACAAGGACAATGAAGATGGCGGCAAAATATCAGTAATCGAGGCGCTTCTTCAAGCGGAAGAACTCGGCGTTGTCGATGCTCGTCAGATTGTCCATATTAAGGTTTCGCAACGTTCGCACGCCGGACAGCCGCTCCTCCAAATCCGTGTACATGCTGCGGCAGCGGTAGATGGACAGAGTCTGCAGGCAGGTGCAGTTTGTGATGATGGCGTCCAGCGTGTGCTCCGTGAGCTGACTGCAGCCGCTTATGTGCAGGGCCCGCAGACGGGGCAACTTGGCGGTGACCACCTGTATGGTCTTGTCCATGATGTTGTAGCAGTCGGACAGGTCCAGCTCCTCGATGGAGGGACAGCTGCTGGCCACCGCCTCCATGCCCAGCAGCGAAATCTGTTGGCAGTTGGAGAGCAACAGGCGTTTTAGTTCCACGTGCTTCAGGCCGTACTTGAGAGACACATCGCTGATCCTGTTGCAGCCTCGGAGGTTGAGGGACCTCAAGCCCCTCAACTGCTGTATGTTGTGCCCCTCAAAATCATCCTCGCGTATGAGGTTCATTTCGTAGGCAGCCAGCATGGCCTGCTTCCGTCTGGCATCCCGCACAATCTCATCTTCTGCCTTGCTCCTCAGCGATATCTTGATGGACTGCAGCGATCCCGCCAAGCTGTCACGCTCGGCCAACGTGCTGCTGTACGGCGGATAGAAGTTGTCCATTGAGGAGACTTGGGAGCCCGACTGCTTGCGGCTCATCTCCAGCTTGGATATGTTTATGCCCGTGAGGGCGGCATCTGTTAGCTAAACAAAAACGTATATAAGTTGGGAGCAAGCCTGGAGGATAAGACATTTATTGACTTACCATACTGCAGTGTTCCAGGGAGAGTTCGCGCAGCCAACGCAGCTGCCCGATGACCGATTGAATAGCCTCGTCGGTGGCCCCATTGACGCAGTGATTTAGGTGCAGCGATCTCAGACAGCGCAAATTACTGGCAATGGCCTTGATGCACTCTTGGCAGATCTGTAAGTACGACACATTGAGCACCTCCAACACCTTATTCTCCTCGCTGGCAACGCCCTCGGTGATGCCGCTGCTGGTTATGCTGTCGCAGTTGGAGATGTCCAGGCTCTTAAGACGCTTCAGCTTGGCCAGGTGTACGGCTCCGGCATTGGTAATGCTCAAGCACCCATTGACCTTCAAGTGCTCCAGCTGGGGATTCGTTTGCACCAGAGCTGCCAGATTCTCGTCGCTCACACACATCGTAGCCGACAAATCCAGGGCAGTTAGACTGGGCTGTGTGGCCAGGAAGTTCCTAATGGTAGTGCAGTTCAGTTGGCGGCATCCAGCCAAGTAGAGACGTTGCAGCTGGAGATTAAGGTCACTAAGGGCCAGCAAGGCCTGACCTATCAGCGTGTGGCTGAAGTCCAGCTCGCGGAGCGTTCGCCGCTGCAGATTCAAAATGGTCAGGATGAATTTAAACGTCAGCACGGATTCACTGGGTAGGACGTGATCCGATGAGCTGTTGCCGGGGTAGAACCTACGATGGATGGCGTTGTGGAAGGCTATGTGGCAGCCGGACATGTTGATCACTTCGAGGCTGGGCATGAACGAGGTGAGCCGCATAAGGATGGCGTCGGTGAGATACTGATTTTCGCACAGCGTCAGTTCCCTGATACCAGCCAAATTGCTGGCCAAGTCGTTCAGGTCGGGGCAGGAATTGTTGTGCGTGTCCAAAAACGATCCAGACATGAACAGCGGCAGACAGCGCTTCAGCGACAGCGAGTGCAGGTGCGGCAGCACGCCCAGCATGCCGTAAAACTGCTTGTCGTTCAGATCCACATTGTCCAGGGCCAGTGAGTGCGCCGTCCTGCCCATGAACCGCATCAGCTCCTTCACCTGGCCCAGCGTCACGTCCTCGAACAGAAAGTGCCGGAAGCGACGCTCGCAGCGCAGAAGATCCGCCACCGGACTCAGTTGGTCCGAGAGCACCACCTTGGAGAAGCAGACGCGCGTGCGCATGTTGAACTCAGTCTGGTCCAGCGCCGCGTGCCATCGTTGGCAGGTTCCTCCAGCCGCCTGTAGGTCCGAGTAGCCCAAGTAGCTGAAAATCTTCAAAACAATCTGGAAGGCGGAACAGACAAAACACAATCAGCTGACGTCTGCCCTAACAGGTAGAGAGATATATGTGCGCTTCGATGATGGATCGGTCACGGGACTGCCGCGGACCGCCGACGCACTCACTCACCTCCAGCGGCAGCTCGTCGTACCTGGGCGAACAAAACTCCGAACACGACATTCTCTGCGCCTCGAATGCGAAATTTGCAACTTTAATCCAAACAACTAGCAGCCCTCCGCCCACTCCGCAGTGTTGCCAACTCTTCAGGTCATAAAAACTAGCCAATGAAAATAGCTAGAAAAATAGCTAAAAAATAACACTAGACTTATAAATGCCTGGCCGTTTTGGCGTGAGACATCGATGTTTTTCGATGTTTTTTCCCAAAATGTTTCATCGATGTTTTAGAAAATTCATAAAACATCAATGCATCGATGTTTTCATCGATTTTTTTGCACCTCTAATTATCATTCCCAATTGAAAACGGTCATATCTTTTATGACATCAGATTGCATTTTGCGAAAAAGGATTTTGCTTGGCAAACAACAACTATTTCGTCGCTCAAGGATTTAGGACATCGCCGTCGAGGTGCCCACTGTAATGGCCGATCCCAAGTTTCAGAACCTGCCCGGAATTGTAAGTAGGAGCGGTGCTCGAGCCACTGGCTATGACGTGCAGCTTTTGTTTTTGGCAATTGGCTAATTTTCTCCCAATCAGGCTTATGACCAGCCGGATGTCTATGAAACACCCGATGACGCTGAGCCCGATACTTCCGACTATTACGAGGAGGAGCCCGAGAACGAGGCCATCGAGCGTCTGCACATATCGCCGAGCGCCGCCCACAAGCGCTTCAGCGGAGCCAGCCTCGAAGGCAGTGTTGACTTTACGGATCGCATCGGACGCCGCGTATGCCGTGGATACGATGCCCGCGGCTCGGGTGACTACGAGTTGGTGGGCGTGGGCGAGAAGGAGACTCCCGTGCAGAAGTGCCAGCGCCTGCAGATCGAAATGAATGAATTGCTGAACGAGGTAGCCGCCCTCCAGGTTGACCGGAAGATTGCTGACGAAGAGAAGCAGTCCTACGACGCCGTGGCCACAGTCATCACCACGGCCAAGAAGGTGCTGGATACCCTTAAGCTGGAGCAGGTGCTGGGCAAAGAGCAGGTGCCCAACAGCAAGCAGGTGAAGGCCCTAATCAGCCAGGTGGAGGAGTTCAAGCAATCCGGTGTTCTCACGGCCATCCCGACGCCCGGCACTGACTTAGCAGCCACCGCACGCGTTGCCAGCCTGGAGCAGCGACTCTCGCAGCTGGAGAAGGTGGTAGGCGCCCATCCCGACAAGCTAAGCCGCCTTACCGCCGCCACCAACACCAATAATGTGCTAGAGGCCGTCCGCCAACTGAGCACCAAGGCTGCGCTGCTGCAGCCAGACAAGCTGGACACCATCGAACAGCGCCTGACCTCGCTGGCCGGCAAGATGGACGCCATCGCCGAGAAGTCCAGTGGAAGTGCCCAGGACGCCAAGCGGGACCAGAAGATCACGGAGCTCTACGACATCGCCAAGCGCACTGAGCCGGTTGTGGAAATACTGCCGCACGTTATAGAGCGCATGCAGGCCCTCGAGGCCCTTCATAAATATGGTAAGTGTAGTTTACTTAGAATTAAGTTCACCTAAATATAAACTTATTATACATTTCCATTAGCAAACAACTTTGCCAAGATCATAGCTGAGATTGAGCAGAAGCAGGGAACTATAACCACCAGCCTGGTGAACAACAAGGAACTGCTGCATTCCGTGCAAGAGACCTTTGCCCAGAACCTGGAAACCATCAATAGCAAGGTGGCTAAGGTGGAGCAGCGCGTCACGGCCATTTCCTCAGCAAAATAATTAAAGGCAGTCGTATTATATATTGAAATTATTTATGGAAAATTATAATAAAGGGAACTACATTCGATTATTTTTGAAAAAGCCAATATATGGAAACTTGTGCACTTGCACAGCTCCATCGATGCTCCATATCGATAGAAAAAAGATGAAATTAGGGAACTACAAAAAGTTTGTACAATCTCATTTATTCGTTGCCAAGAAACGATTCAATTGTTAATGACTAGCTAGTAATTGTGACATTGAATTTAGTTTTCTGATACAATCGCTTGTACATCAATGGTAAACCTATCTAAACTAACCTAGTCCTTGGAGAAGGGCTTGCAGGCAATCATGTAAACCGGAAAGAGCCCCTTGGGGAAGTTTTGTTGCTTGACTTTGCGCACAATCCGAAAGCCGGCTTCCTTCAGGAAACGTTCGTACTGTTCAAGGGGTCGGGTAACCGACGAGTCCTCCTCATCTTCCACAGTCTTTTTCGAGCTGCTCACGTTCTCCTTGAGGCAAAAGTAGGCGCCAGGCGCCAGTCCTTGCTTAATGCGGCGAAAAAAGGCTACCAGATCGCGGTCTGTCAGGTGACCCAGCACCCACTGGCTCCAGATGAGGTCGTACTGCTTCGTGGGGGTGAACTTCTGCAAGCCCACGTTGAAAATCTCGCCCACCTGCCCAGAAATCACGTCCTCCGATGTGCAGTACTCACGAGCCTTCTCGGCAAAGGCCTGGTCTTGCTCTACGAGGTCCACGCGACAAAAACGCGGGATGAGGAGGTTACGGGTCACTCTTCCGATTCCTGCGCCGCAATCTAAGGCTAACCTTGTGCCCGGCACACGAATCTCGCGCAGGAAGACATTGGATCCCTGTATATCGATGGCGCTGATGTAGCCGAGGCCACCGAGCATTCCATTAACTGTGGCTGGAACCTCGGCCCAGTACTTTTGCGCCTTGTTATAAAACTCTGGCTCCGGACCCGAGCTTTTTGTGATGCTGCTGCTTGAGGAAGCCGACTTTACATCGGATTTTGGAGGCGAATTACAATTGTCGTCTTGGTGTACCGCCTCCTGGGGATGGTTCGCTGCGTCCTTGTTCACTTCCATGACTTGCAGCTTGTCTGAGAGTTCTCCTTCTAATGTGGTTGACATGGTTTTGTCAGGATTTGAAAAGCATGCTTTTAGTTTATTTTTTATTTTTGTTGTTTAGGTTACTTAAAGTGACCGTCTTTCTTAAGAGTCCAGAAAGGCGTAAAGCCTCGGAAAGCGCGTGCTTTTTGGTTCAATTGGGCACACTCACCTGAGCCTTTGAGATCTATTTTCCATTTTTTTTTATTCGTTTAGCTCTGTTAATAGTTTAAGGCAAGTTTTCTCTAAAAAAAATAACTCTGAAATGCATACCACAGTGAATGAACTTAAAAACCTACGAATTGGCGCCGACTTAATGTAGTGTGACCAGCATGCAGGTCTTTTGCCAGATGTGCCAGAGCTGCAGCGAACAGCTGTTTGATAAAAACAATTTTCTTCGTTTTGTTTATTTTACAAGTTTGTGTTTAGTTTATTTTAATAATATCATCAAAATGACGCTCGACTTGGATGCCAATAAGAGGGATGACAAATTACTGATAACCACCATCCAGCAGGAATATAAAATACTTGCTGAGTAGTAAGTTTCCTAGGCACTTAATAAGTGGATCGAAAACTTTTAAAATTATTTTCTTTTCAGCAAAATGATTGAATCGGAAAAGTTGAGTGGAATTTATGTGATACCCAGCTATGCTAATTCCTTGCGTAAGTATTGCCAAATATATAATCTAGGCAGCCCTTGCTTAATTATTTCTTTTTCCAGAGTGGTTTGGTGTCTTCTTTGGACGCCAGGGTTTCTACGCGGAAAGTGTCTTTCGCTTCTCAATTCTATTGCCCGATCGCTTTCCCGACGACAGAAGTCTTCCAGTAAGTCAACGGCTACCTAAATCCCAATCTTATATTTTAATAATTCCCCCCTTAGACCGTGATATTCCAGCAGGATGTACTGCATCCTCATGTCTGCCCCTACACCCACAGCTTGGACATCAGTCACGCCTTTCCAGAGTGGCGTTGCGGCGAGGATCATCTGTGGCAGCTGCTCAAGTACATGCATGCCATATTCACCGACCCGGTCGACAGTATTCGGGGTATTGAAGCGGATAAGTTGAAAAACAGCGAGGCTGCCGATCTCCTGATAACAAATAGGGAGGAGTTCGCCACTCGCGTGCAGGAGAACATAAAGGAGAGCAAGGCCCGCGTTTACGACTCACCGCCCACGGAGGATCCCCACTATATAGTATTCGAAAAGTTCCAGCCGGATGTTCATGGACCGGTTTTAGAGCGCATCAAGGCAGGCAAGAGCAAGCAACTGGAGACGACCTCGCATCAGGCGAACGGAGGACACGCCACTGGGCTCTCGTGGGTAAAGGAGGGCGAGTTTAAGCCCCTCAGCATTGAGTAAAAGCAATATACTAGTTATAGAAATTCAAAATGTAATGTTGTCTCAATATTAAAGCATTAGAGCTTATCGATTATATACACTCCTCATTCATGGGGAATCTTTGGGTTTGACTAACCCAGTCGTTGTCCAGCTTCAAGCGCTCGCCCTTCCACCAAAAGTGTGTGGGGGATGCCTGGCCAGTCGGAAACTCAAAGTGCTGGCTGAGTTCTATGGCCAATTTGGACCGAACCAGACCGATGCCACCCACCTGTGGCGTTGCTGGATGGTAAACCCTTCCATTCCTCGGGTCCATGTATAGTTTGTGGGGTTCGTAGGGCAGGGTAAGTACCTGTCCCGAATGGGCATAGCTAAGAACTTCAACGTCGTCCTTTTGCAGTTGTTCCGTAAACACAAGCGGCGTGTCATCGCATCGGATGAAGTTCCTTTCGCGTCCACATAGCGAAATATAAGGAAAATCGCTTCGATATCGGTCCGTTTTGTTGAGACGCACACGATTGAAGAAGAACTTGAGAAAGTCCTTCTCCTTAAAGCAACTGGTGAAGTTCTTCATCTTGGCATCGTCTAAAAAAAGCTAAAAATTGTTTTTTTAGTATTTAAAAGTCATTTTCGTTATGTATCTGGATTCCGGACTTACCATTCCTTCGTGGTCGATGTAGTAAAAATACTCCCGTATTTTTGGCTCTGGCGACTGGCCTTGGGTATATTGCACATTTCGGCAGGTTGGACGATTAAAACCAACAATTTTGGGAATTATCAAGGCTCTGGATCGCGCTATAAACATTGCCATTAAATTATAGAATTGCGCTTCGCAATTTGCATAGGAAAACAGCTGACTTTTGTTTACTTCAGCTGAGGAATGTGTGCGTCTGTGTAATTTAACTTTATTTTGTTTTTATTTCTTGCACTTGTAACGTTTTTAAACTAAAATTTATTTCTGAACTCCCCTATTTTCCCTTTTTCTTCTTAGAACCTCCGCTCCCGCCGCCGGTGGTCTTCTGCATGCGCCCCACCTGCATATCCTTTAACTTGGCATCTAGTCGCTTCTTGGCATTCTTCACATCCTCCTCTTGGCGGATCGTTTTGGCCGGCTTGGGATGAAGGAACTTCTTGCGCTCGTCCCGCTTGATCTCCTCGCCGCAGCCATGAACCTCCGGCAAACCGTGCTTAAAGCAAAATCTCTTCTTGCAGTGCTGACAATCTTGGCCCATCAGGCTCGTCTTGGCCTTGCAGCGGGGATAGTCGCACAGGTTGTCCACCTCCTTGACCGCCGTAAGTACATCGTCTAGCTTGAGGTCCACCACCTGACTTGGTATTCGTTCCAGCAACTCCAAGGTGTTGTTCGTCCCATAATCCACTCGTTTTCCGGGTTTCGCAGGAGGAAAAAGTGGCGTTTCGTCTGCTTTCGTCGATGTGGAGGGTTTGTTCGGATCTGCTGTAAGATGCCATTTATTTAAAATTTTAAAAAAATTTATTTTGTGTGTTTTTTAACCACCTGCCATTAACAAATTTCTTAGAATACCCAACTATTTATAAAATTTTTTCCAATAAACATTTCTAGTTGTGTCTTGGAGATGGAATTTTCGGAAAGCTTGCTGCTTTGCAATCGAATTATCGATAAGTTTGGCGTGAGGCGACATTTTCAAAATAAAAAAAGTTTCGCTCTGACCCTTATTATCCATTTCTTATCCAAGCTGCTTTCATAAATTAGCAAATGCCCAGAAAACCTTTTTATTCTCATCCAACTCCCTAATAAAACGCACTTCCTTATGAAATACTTCAGTAATGTTATTGTCGTTGTAACTAAGGACTACATACAAGTCAATAAAGATTTAGTTATCCAGCTAAACATTGTTATTTAACCAATATCTATAACGGCCATTAAACGTGCACAATTTTCGTAAACTTTCCAATATTTCACACGGTTTAAAGTGTATAATTTCTCCTGTAAAAGCCGCGTATAAACGTTTGGTAATTGCAAGTTCTGTTGGTTTCCAACGTAAATGCTAATGGTGCAGACAGCTAATCGTTGATCGGGTCGTTATGTTCCGTATATACCTTGCCTGATCGTTGATTGATTACAATTTGTTGTCGCAGGGACAGTTTCCGCTGGAAACTGCCCCAGTGACAGCGGCATGGATCGCCTTGGCTACATAATCAATGTTTCCGTTGTTCAGTCCGCACATGTTGATACGACCCGTCTTCAGCAGGTAGATGTGGTACTCGTTAATCAGGACGCGCACCTGACTCTCGTTCAGTCCCGTGTATGAGAACATGCCGATCTGGTTGACAATGTGGTCCCAGTTGCCGGGTGTGCCTAATGCCACCAGCTTGTCGCGCAGAGCCTTGCGCATCGATTTGATGCGACTAGACATGATCTGGATGGACGCCATCCACTCCTTGCGCAGCTCCGGTGAGTTAAGCACCTTCGATACGATGCGGGCTCCGTAGGCGGGCGGGTTCGAGTACTGCCCACGGATAAGCAGCGTCAGCTGCGAGTGCACCGCTGCCTTGGTAGCTCCATGCTGCTGCACCACCGTCAGATTGCCGGCACGCTCGCAGTAAAGGCCAAAGTTCTTGGCAAAGGACTGGCAGGTGAAGAGCTCGAAGCCTCGCTGCACAAAGTAGCGCACGGCCCAGGCATCAAGATCCGGATCGCCGCTGGCAAAACCTTGGTAAGCGGAATCGAATAGTGGGAAGAGCCTCTTCTTCTCCATCAGATCGGCCAGCTCCTTCCACTGCTCCTGCGTGGGGTCAATGCCCGTGGGGTTGTGGGCACAGGCGTGCAGTATAATCACAGCACCAGGGGGAGCCTCGTTCAGATCAGCCACCATGTTCTTGAAGTCCAGTTGACGCTTGCTTTGGTCCCAGTAGCGGTAGGACTTGAGTGTGGTGAAGCCAGCATCGGAGAAGATCTTGTGGTGGTTCTCCCATGTGGGATTTGAGTAGTAGACCACATTTCGCTTTAACTGGGTGTGCAAGAAATCGGCGGCAACACGCAGGGCACCGGTTCCCGAAATGGTCTGTACACCAAAGGCCTTCGAAGAAGATATGATAAGTTAGAGAAGATGATCGAGTTACTAAAAGGATTAAACCTACGCGATTCTCCTTGATGGCAGGAGAATTGGCACCCAACACCAATTCCGTAGCCGCCTGTGTAAACGATTCCAACCCTGGAATATCAAGAAAAGATAGTGTTAAAAGGGTTTGAGATGCTTAATTCAATCCTCATTTATGTCCGATTTTATATATATTCTACTCACCAGTCACTGGCAAATACTCGTGGTTTATAGACTCGTCGCTGGCAATGGAAATCTCTGTTTTGCGCACCACCGGCAGCACCCACGGAACTCCTGAATCTGTCCTGTAAGCTGCGAATTGTAAGATATAACGATCGTATGAGTAACCAGGTGCTCAGTGCCCAAGTAAATCCATCGGTTAAAGTGCTGAAATCCGTACAATATTCAAACCTTATCGAAGTGGACTTAACTAGCCTAATCAACCCGTAATGCTGCACGGAATCTGATAGGGTTCCTTCCTATATGTTGTTTCTAGGCCAAATTTATTATTCGTTTATTGCCGCAGCTCGCCGGGTTATTTGAAACCAATTGAATGAATTGGTCGGTCGGGTAGTATTTATACATTTGTAGCATTATAAAAACAAGAAACAGCGTAAACATGAGAAACAATGACTATAAACAAAAGTCATAACGAAATTGAATAATAAACTTGTTAGAAATTCAGAAAGCTGAACTGTAGATCATTCATTGAACTCTGCTCGCGAATAACCTGTTTTATTTCACCTGAGTTTTGAGCTTTTTTGTCAGACTGAATGAAGCTGATGAAATTTATGGCTCAAGAAAGAAAATCAACATAAATATTAAGCCGCCGGATTTATGGTTATAACTTCTTTCACACTTTAATTTAATCTCATCCATCATAGGCACGAATCAACTTTACACGTATGCAAAGGTTAATGACTGCCAAACAAACAAAAGCTGAATAATTATCAGTATCGCCGGGTGGGAATGTTATTCAAATTATGCAATAACATACATAAATATTGAAGAGGTGAAAAGAGGTGCTCTTGGGGCGACCCGCCTCGAAATTGTAGCTGGACGCCAGCGGTTGTTATTTGTAGTACCCGCTAAGAAGTCCCCACACAAGTGGGGGCTTATCATCCGTCGTACACATGGGCTAAAACTACATGAATACTATGTTAGCTGACGTCAACTAGAATTTAGACCGAGAAAGTCGAACTAGAAATGCCCTATGGTTCTAAAGGAAGAAATAATTAGCAAACTTGTGGGTCAAGGTGGGGTGACATTGGACCTTAGCGATAAGAAATACTTTAGTTATTGATGATAGTCAACTCTATTGGCATTTAAAGATCATTTGTAATTGGACGTAATAAAACTCACTACTTATTTTAATGGCATATAAAATTTGTTATATACGAGTTATTGTTATTAAAATTTGTTATATAGTTATTATCTGACCCTGTACTATCTACAATTTATTAATTAGTTTAAACAAGAATTCAGCTGCCATCTACAAGCGAATATCTACATTTATATACTGAAAATATGTTCTATACAAGTTATCATTTGTTTACCAACTGAAAATAATTGATATCAACAATGATAATACTAACGAAGAGTATCGATTTTATTTAGTTACTGAATAAATCTGTTACTAAAATTTTTTAAACTATTTTATTCGATTATGTTCATGAGTATTTAACCTTTGAGCTTAACAAAGTTTTGCAAGAGTATACCTGGAGAGTTTCCAACTTTCAATGTAAGAGTCACCCTCTTTTTAGAAAGGGTATTTATTGATCAGTTTCCATTATAGACGGCGCACAATTATTTAGAAGCTCGCTAATCAGAACGCATATACATGCAGAAATCTGGGCAGCAAAGAACGGAGAAAGCAAAACAATTCATATGCCAATTTGACTTCCAAATGACCTCCAGCAGGGGGCGGGATGAAAGTTGGGTGGCAGCGGAAGCGGCTGCCAATGGCGACGCGGAGAGGAAGTGCAAGGGCGTACCAACTAACAAATGATAGCAAATTGAGCCCCATACAATGACACCCGAGTATGTAACACACCCATCTCGCCGCTACACACACACGGCTGTTTCGCAGGCACAATTGAATTCAACACTTACCGCCCACCGAGAGGTTGACTTTATTGGGATTGGAATCGTCCTTAAAGGCCGCCGTCAAAGCGAACACCTCGATGGCAGGTCCCTGTACTACGTCGGCATAGATAGACATTGCGGCAAACTCGTCAAAACAGACCGAACGGAGCGAGCGACAATAACAAATAATTTAATTCTGGAATAGTGTCGGTAAAAGCTAGGAATAGTGTGACTGTTTTTTGCAATGAGAATTATGCCTGAAGGAAAGCTTTTCGCTTCCGATTACCGATTTATCGATATATTGGTTAGAATTTTAAAAGCCAAAACGTATGCAAGGATTTTTAAACTATATTACTCTCAAATAATTTTTAAAATAAACTCCCCTCGAGGTTAGTCTTTAAATGGATGAATTGAGAAAGAAATCTACCTAGGGGACCCAGGTTTCCCAGGAGTGCCAGGTGGATTTTGAGTTTCTTCAATACATCCCTAAGGTGGACAGTAAAACAATTATGGTTTCAAGATATATTCTTATCTAGCATTGCTATCTCAAAAGGATGTCTTAGTCTCCAAACAAATTTTCATATAGAGCTTTCCTTTATTTCTAACAGTGGGATTAAAGACCTTTATGACCTTATAGTCTTACCAGAACATTGGAATGAGGTTTTATTTGAGGAAGGAAATTGATAGGAAGATTAGCCAAATTAAGGTCTTTGGCTTTATTGATTTGTGGAATTCGCTACCTTGTCCAAAGTATCATAGTATATATACATACATCGAAGTGCTTTATCACCTTAAAACCTTATCTGGTGTGCATTTAGAATTCGGAGTGCCAAAATCGGTGGCACGTGTAGAAGGCAGCCACTGTTTTTATTTTATTTGGATAGTCGTAGCTATCAGCTGAAGTTTGCGATCTTCAATAACTCTTCGACTTTTTGATACCCTGTTCGATATTTTAAACTTTCAACACCTGGCATTTAGAGGTAGAACCCACACAATGGGTAAATAGAATAAACCCACATATGGAGGCAGAATAAAGGAGATTTATTCCAGGTATTCCTTGCTGATAAGATACGGCATGTCCAGTAATTAGCTCTGACTGGCATTATTTACAGCATTGGCTTGATATCAGGCAAAACATTTATGAAAGATTTCCATTCAGACGGAGGCGTGGCCCTCTTATCAGCAATTCAAAACGAAATCAGACCTCAATATTCCAACAGCAGATGTGTGGAATCTTCTTTATATAGATAGCCTGAGTCCCAATTAGTTGCTAGATTTCTCTAATCTAATCATGAGCGTTTATATTTTGTATATAGTTTTATTGTATTTTTTAGAGGTTCAAAGTTCTAGTTATTGTAGAGGGCTTCAAAAGATTTAGCTAGTCGGCAATATAGAGACTTTTGTATGATCTGTTTTCCAATATAATTTTATAATTTTTAGTTTGAACTTCAAAGAGAAAACGTTCTTTATTGTAGAAAACTAAAAAATTAAAAGGATACATTTGTACTTAAGTAATTCGTCAATTAAACCTTGACATTTACAACCAATTTTTAAAACATCGCCATTGATTTTCTGTCCTGATCCTTTTTTATGGCTACATCCCGCGACCTTACTAACACAGTTTCCTAGGAACAGATAAACATACACAATCATTTTGACATTATCGCAGTATATCTGCCTTTGCTCATACGCAACATCATTCCAGTTGGCCCGCCGCCTCTGATAAGACTGCCAAGTACGTTGTTGTTGCCACAGACACGCGTGCCATAATATAAAAATAAAAATCTCAAAACCTTCCATACAACACGTGTCACCACTACATATCTACGGCCCAAATATATAGTCTTAGGAGCGGGAGCTTTGAATAAATCCAGCTGATACCGGCGATAACACAGAGCGTAGGCGCGATGACTCCTCTCTCCGCTCTCACTCGCTCAAAATTGCCTCCAAATCTCGGATCTCATCGGGACAGCGATTTGGAGTCGTACGATTCTACAGAGTAGACACACCGGCTGTTGATATAATAAGCTTTCGACGCCGCACGCGTCCCCTCCGAGCATTCCAATTCCCTCCACAACATACATACATATGTACATATTTACATACATACATAAAACAAGAAAAAGCCCATCATTTTCAAAAAGTTTCCACAAACATAACACAAATCCATATCAGGGGTTAGGATGTGATCCCCCGACGACGTCTTGTTTTGTGTACCTGGCTGCAGTCGTGGAAACAAGGGTGTTTTGTTTTAGGATCTTGAAATGGAAAAATAAAATAAGATCTTACTATTTTATCTAGCTATGTACTTATATCTTTGTACAGTCCTTATCGTTCTAGGAAGACGATGTATCTTTTTTAGGCTCTTGCTCCTTAGTTCGCCCTTGGTTTCCACATAATGTTGATATCTAGATCGAAAACCTTTTTTATTCATCTATGTCGAACACAGATGGCTTTTCTCCTGTCGACAGTGATTTTATATTTTTAATTTTATTATTATTATTTTTTTTTTGACTTGATTTGACTTCAAAATTTTAAATTTCGAAATTTGCAGAAATCCTGGCGGAAAAAAGAAGTACATGTAAGCGGTTTTGCGGTTTTCTACAATTTTTTTGGGGGCCGGTGAACAGCTGTTGCTCTCTCTGTCGCTCTCGCTTTCTTTCTCTCTCTCTCGTTTGCTCACTTGCTCCTTCGACCGACTGGCAATGTCAATAGAAAGTTCTCTTGCGCCTCCGGCATCCGGTGACAAAAACAACAACCGCGCGGCTTTGTCTCTAGGACAAAGTGCGATTTTGTTGCTGCCATCAATACCCGGTACTAGCGAAGTATATTCAATTTATACATATTTCATTAATATTTGGAGAAAATACCACTTGAATTCAAATTCAGTTTGACAGAAGGAAAATTCAGGCGGAAATCGACTTGACATTTAACAGGGTTGCCAAAGAATTCGCTTTTAATTCGGGTTTCCCAAAGTATGCAATAAAATATTTCGGTAAAGTCCTTATTTTGATGATATCATACCTTAAATGCAATTTGACTTAATTTTAAATGTCATATCCTTAATAAGAAATGGAATGAATTATAATAAATTAACTTAATTAGCCAACAAAATGTTCACGACCCTAGTTAATAAAGGGTATTCCGAAGTCGAAACACTTCCGCCGTTCTTTGGTGATTTTTTTATTTTGCTGTGCTGCCGGAGAACAAATCATTGCCGGTAGTGAGCTTCGGGCACGCGCAGGCATCGAGAATTTGCGAGAGGAGCCTACGTGATTGAGAGACGCGTGAGAGGCGGCGGCATGGAGCTTGGACACCTCTGGTGAGTTGAGTTCCCGAGTGAAACGCTCTTCTCTCCGCAAAACTATGTAGATGTAGTCGAAACGGCGAGGCGGCGGCGGCGGCAAAAGTTTCGAGTTTTTTCCCCCTGGCCAGTCCGACGGACAGCTTTGAAGTGAACGGTCGCGAGTTCCTGGGCAGGCAAGGCGGAGAAGAAGCAGCAACCGTTGGCGAATTCGCGCTGTTCTACCAACCAAAAACCGAAAAATCAAAGAACCAAAAGAAGTAAAAGAGGCCGCATATATAGGAGCCGTGTATATATATTGTATGTGCTGAGCTTGGAGCTTGGAGCGAGCAGAAAATTACCCCGTTTCACTCAAGACTCACATTCGACATTGCTTTATGTTGTAGTGCTGCGAAGACCGGAGAGACACTCCCCCTCGCCAGGATAACAAGGATTGAATAGGCCCCTTCGTCGCTTAAAGAAAAGTAAGTCAGAGGTCGGTGGACCCGTAGAGATAATTGGATTTCGCCCATCGATCAAGTGCATGGCAAATTAATTGCATAATTTTTGCTCGTTTCCTTCCTCCTCCTCCGTCTGGCCCTCTTTCACTCGGTGCGATTTGGTGGGACTTCCCTCTTCCCTTCCAAGTGTAATGCTGCTGCTTTCGTCACTCTCTCTGGCCGACATGTGTTAATTACATTTTATTCCGTTCCATACACCCGAGCGTAGGAACACCCACACGCACAATAGAGCGGGCCGCTGCCTGTTTTATTTTCGTGCTCATCCCCAACGCTTCTGCCCAATATTTATGACCTTCTTATGGTTTCGCTATTGGGCGAAACGTGTTTGTCGCACAGCCAGCCAAACATAGGTCTATAATTTATACACACTTGTGCATAAGTTTTGAAATTAGCTCGCATGTGCAACGGGAAAGCAATTAACAAAGAGTCTCAAAGTGATCTAGGGTGAATCAAAATTTAACTCATTTAGTGAGCTCAAATCACGGTTCTGGTTCGATTTGATTTGATTTGAATTGATTTTACCAGCACTGTGGGGCCGTAAAGTTTACGGAGCTGGACCCGGACGGACACTCAATGTCAAAGCTCCGTCTCTATCAGCTATTCGGTCGTCGTCGTGATAAGGTCTAGAGTCTAGACTGCCTCCTCAGGCTAATATAAAAGTTTTTCGTACGACTATAATTTTGTGCACATCAGTTTATAGTTTTCGCTTTTAAATTAAAGGGGAAATCGAAGGAAGCAATGGTTAAAAATATATATTTTGTGAAAAAATTTATCTTTACAATTTCTTTGCTCTCACAGATCTTTTGAACTTTTTTTTTTTTGTATTAAAATAACTATCAAAAAGCAGAGTTGTTATCCGAATTTATAATTTATTTACAAAAACCTATGAAAAGGACGAATTTTAATAATTATTATATGCAGCTATAAACAATTTTAAAAACGTAAAGTATTACAAAGTGGAATTAAAATGTCAATATATAATGATTTACGGTTAAAATTAGCTAATAGTAGTTATTTGTTAATCGATCACCATGATATCTGCTAACTTATCATTTACAAGAACATAATACCATATTTTTATTACTTTATAGACCTTTTAAAGCAAATGTATAAATCTTGATTTATTAATAGAATAGTTAGCCAAAGTGGTTGTAAAACGTTTCCGTAAATGTAATTATAATAACTTCTTAGGAAATAACACCTAGTCACCTAGAATCACTAAGTAATAAATATTTATCACTCTGCCTATAAATTAGTAATGTCTTATTTAAAATATTTAAAAAATGTTTAAAACAAATATATTATGGGACAGAATTGGTTGTCATATTTTGTTAAAGCTTTTCCCTAACTATAATTATTACAACTTAAAAAAAAAAATCACCTAGAATCATTAACGGAAGTTAAACGATTGTCATAATTTGCCCATTAATTACTTGCCATATTTTGCGAAAAATCAATGCCCGGCCCACAAAACACTCAAACGCGACTTTGACCTTAACGGCTTGTCGTTCAAGATCATACATTTATAGAGCGAAAAAAAATATAAATCATAGGCACGCACATTTCTATGGCAAAATTTGATGAACAAAAGCAAATCGAGTGCCTCATTTCTGCTTTTCCTCTCTGCGTTTTTTGTTATTGCTGAACGATGTAGTTAGTGGGATTATCATGTTATTATTACATAATCGCTCAGTGTGATGGACGTGCCGGCAAGCAAACACAATCGAGTTTTGGGCTTGTATTGGGGCTTTCGTTTGGGTTTTGGGTTTGGGTTTGGACTTGGTCGTGGCATGTGCCGTGTCAACAGCGTTTTCGTGTAATTGCATGAGATTGGACTTGACTTAACTGCGCCCACTTTGAGAACACACCCAGTCGGTCAACAGCAACAGGAGGAGCAACAGGATAATTGATCGCCAGCAAATATTGTCCGAATTGTGGCATGAAATTTACTTTGTTCATAGGTGCCAGAACGATGCCTAAAAAACCTGATTTGCATGCGATACTACGTGATATTTTCACATCACGCTAAACAATTTGTTAGACATGCATTCATTTATTTCATTCTGATGCTAATGCGCTTTAATTTTCAAATATAAAAAACATCAAGTGATCCGGTTCTTTAAAGAGCTCAAGTTTAGACTAGGAGTTCATTAAGTTACATATATATTTTATCGCTGATCGATAAGTGTTGGATTTAAAGGCAACACCACTTTAATTTCTTAAGCCACCGATAAAGTAATTAATAAAAAAAGCTTCCGATTATAATTTCCGCTCGGACCTAAGATAAGATAAGGTATTCCAAGTGTTGCAATAACTTATTATCTTAAATTAAAAGTTGACTACGAGTTAAACTGTACTCCTTTTTTTAGAAGTATCACCTGATTCGGATATGGCTGTTTTATATATTATTATTCTTTTTAATAAGAGACTGGCCTATTTAGATAAGAAATCGAATTTGAAAACAGACTCGGATAGGCCTTCAGTTAGATACAAAATATGTGAAATATCAGATTACGAACAACAGTTGTCACAACTAATGGTTCATGAACCTCCCATTTCCCTATTACAGTCTTGCCGGTCAGGGTTTTTCAATAACAATAATTATATATCACAAAGTCTTAATATAGTCAGTAATTAATAACATAATCGTGAAGTAGTGCTGGACACATTAATCCAATTAGCAAATCAAATTGATGTTAACAGGGCGAAATTAAATTAGAGTCGAGATCAGCACAGAATCACGTCGCCACTATTCATAGGTAGATCCCCCAACCTGTTGGGGCCCCCAGGAGCTCTACACAAGTGTGCACTCCCACCGGGAATGATAATATTTACCATGGCCCGACCTCCGATGTGTTAATAAAGCTGCGGCGAGCTTATCTTCCGCTCATTATCTGCACCTGTGTCACTTCCAATACATGTGTCAACATTGCTGCCTGACTATCTTTGGAGCCCGATCCCCCCTTGCCTTCCTGGGGGCATGCACTTCACGTGCGGGCGTGGAAACATCCATTTAATTGCAACTACGAGTGGTAAACATCACAACATGCTGGCCAAAAATAGAGTCAATCGTTGAACCCCATCGAAAGAGGGGGTTATAAAAGCGATTGGCACAGAGCCAAGGTCCCAATCGAGCTCCTTGGATCACCGATCACAGATCACCTGACCAGTTGTCCCCCTCCTCAGTTTCCAGTTCCAGTTTTGGCTGCACTTGAAATTGGGACTTTTTGGCTAGACATCGATAAAGTATGTAGTCAACAGGTTTTTAGCAGACGGAGACGAGCCCCCACTGAATAGAGCGATAGGTACTCAGTGCGCCGGCTATTGGACTCGTTTTAGGTCTCCGAATCTCGGGACTTGAATGCAAAACCGTGATCGGACTCGGACCCTCGTCTGGGACGGCAAAGCCGGTCAGCCGGTCGTCGTCCATTTGTCACTCTGTCTCATCGTCGACGGGGGCTACAAAAGCCATTTGAATCGCTGATAATGAGCAAAACAAGCTAAAAGTTAACAAAAATAAAATTAACAAAAAAAAGATATATATTTTATGACATGCGCCGCAAAAGTGTGAGCTCACAATCAACGGACTGTGAATACTCTTCAGTGAAGGAGCTTTAAATGTTTGTCTGGCGGTGTTATAATGGATGACGCTGTGATAATGTACTATTTGTTTTCCATTATTGATGCTAATTAAGTCGCTACATACACGCAAACTTGAATAAAAAAGGTTAGAACATAGAGAAAATGAATACCCTACTATTTGTGTATATTAAATTAACAATGGTAAAAGAAAAATCATTTGGAATGAATGCACAATACAAAGATCAGCCAGTAATACCTAATATTATGTATTCTTTTAATAAACTTATTAAACATATTTTATTATACTCCAACATTTACTATACTAAATATACAATCAAATGCTTTGTATAATTTAATGATTCAGTTTATTCGTCAACGAATAAACACAAATACTCCGCGAATCTATCTTAGTTTCAAGTGCGAAAACGTGCTTTAGTGTGCCTTTATAGTAGCAAATATTTGTTAATCTCTATTACTAACCCTGCTATTGTGCGTAATAGCACCTAAATAGGCACTTTCAATGTTTCAATTAAGGGGAATTTCACATTCAAATGTCTGTTGGTATTCAAGATAGAAAAGCACTCGAACAGCTATATAATTCTACAAGTTTGTCGTGCATTTATTTGTTTAAAACCCGCTTGGGATTTCGATCACGTGAGTCAACTCACTTATACCTCTTATTATAATGAGCAGACAGATTGTTATTTATATGGAATATCACCAAAGCAGCCAACAATCTGTGGACTTTGAACGGAAGATTAAGCGGGGACTTATGCAAACAGATCAGGTCAAAATCATAGCTACTAAAACTTGAATTAAGTATATTGCTTATTTGGAGCTTATTTTAATGAAGATTTTCTTAAGAATGATCACGTTACCATTGTTACCAGTTTGGAAGGTATTTATGGCCGACTCAACGTATCTGGGCTTCCAATTGCAACAGTTTCCGAGCGTCGAGACCTTCCAAAGTTTGCTGTTTGTTTGCTTTTTCGAAAGTAAAGTCGATAACCTTAAGGCATTTGGCAATCGAGCGCTTGGAATTAGCAGATAATTGAAGCGTTAAATGCAATCTCTCGATCATAAAGCCAGGGCAGGCATCATTTTATGCCCTCTGTTTACTCAATAATAAAAACCAGTGCCATTTGCTGTTTAAATTTCAAAACATGTTTATGTTTTTGGGGTTAGAAATGCATACTTTGTTACTAATGTTACTCGGTAATATATTAATTATATAATTTAAATTGTAGCTGTTCAAGATGTTCATTCCGGCCGCTCAATCCGCGTACAGGACACTGCGAAAGACGCAGCCACGTGTTCGACTCAACTATCTTTTCAAGAATGGATATTCCAGTAAGGTAAGCTACAAAATAAAACAAAAACGACCTAAACTAATGTAAAAGTGGTCTATTAAAATCAACCTCCAATCATAGCTGAAAAAGAAACGAAGCTTTCAATTTTTTTGTGTTCAAAAATGGATTTTTAATCAATGAACATTAATGCAACGTTTCTTTTCAAAATCGTTTACGCAAATAATTCTTTTCCTGATGATTACAGGTGGAATACAAACCCATCCGTTCGGTGCTGGTGGCCAATCGTGGCGAGATCGCCATCCGTGTGTTCCGTGCCTGCACAGAGCTGGGCATTAAGTCGGTGGCCGTGTACTCCGAGCAGGACAAGATGCACATGCACAGGCAGAAGGCCGACGAATCATACATCGTGGGCAAGGGCCTACCACCGGTGGAGGCCTACCTCAACATTCCAGAGATCATCCGGGTGTGCAAGGAGAACGACGTAGACGCCGTGCATCCCGGCTATGGCTTTCTGTCCGAGCGCAGTGACTTCGCCCAGGCGGTGATCGATGCGGGCATACGGTTCATCGGCCCCTCGCCAAAGGTGGTCCAGAACATGGGTGACAAGGTGGCGGCCCGCGTGGCAGCCATTGAGGCTGGAGTGCCGATTGTGCCGGGCACAGATGGTCCGGTTACCACCAAGGAGGAGGCCGTAGACTTCTGCAAGAAGCACGGCCTGCCGGTGATCTTCAAGGCCGCCTACGGAGGCGGCGGACGCGGCATGCGCGTCGTACGGAAGATGGAGGAGGTGGAGGAGAACTTTGAGCGCGCGAGCTCCGAGGCTAAGTCAGCCTTCGGCAACGGCGCCATGTTCATCGAGAAGTTCATCGAGCGGCCTCGCCACATCGAGGTCCAACTGCTGGGCGACAAGGCCGGAAATGTGGTTCATCTGTATGAGCGCGACTGCTCCGTCCAGCGTCGCCACCAGAAGGTGGTGGAGATCGCCCCTGCTCCCCGCTTGCCAGTGGAGATTCGCGACAAGATGACGGAGGCCGCTGTCCGACTGGCCCGCCATGTGGGCTACGAGAACGCCGGAACCGTGGAGTTCCTGTGCGACGAGAACGGAAACTTCTACTTCATCGAGGTGAACGCCCGTCTGCAGGTGGAGCACACGGTGACTGAGGAGATCACTGGCATCGATCTGGTGCAGTCGCAGATCCGCATCGCCGAGGGCATGACCCTGCCAGAGCTGGGCTACACCCAGGAGAACATCCTGCCCCGCGGCTATGCCATCCAGTGCCGTGTGACCACCGAGGATCCAGCCAATGACTTCCAGCCCAACACCGGTCGCCTGGAAGTGTTCCGCTCCGGCGAGGGCATGGGCATTCGCCTGGACAGTGCCTCCGCCTATGCCGGAGCCATCATTTCGCCGTACTACGACTCCTTGCTGGTCAAGGTTATCTCGCATGCCAGCGATCTCCAGAGCTCCGCCTCCAAGATGAACCGTGCCCTGCGCGAGTTCCGCATCCGCGGCGTGAAGACCAACATCCCCTTCCTGCTGAACGTTCTGGAGAACCAGAAATTCCTCCACGGCGTCCTCGACACCTACTTTATCGACGAGCATCCGCAGCTGTTTAAGTTCAAGCCCTCGCTGAATCGCGCCCAGAAGCTGCTCAACTACATGGGCGAGGTGCTGGTCAACGGGCCACAGACTCCGCTGGCCACAACTCTGAAGCCCGCTGTGGTCACACCGCCGGTCCCGGAGGTTCCGCTGGGTGAGTGTCGCTGGTGAAGTCCCTCCCGAGAGTTTGTTCCTTAGGTCATGGCATGTGCTTTTCGGTTACACGCTTGCTTTTTGTGGCTACCACGGAAGAAACGCCGCCTTCCCAATCTTTCAGCTATCCGGATCTGAGTGTCTTGATGCCGTCCTATAGAGCTGGAAAAGCATCCAAGTTTTCTATGTTTTTAAATAGAAACATTGATTATGAATCGATAAACCTCAAAGTTTTTTCCAGCTCTAGATTTAATGGGTTCTTACACGAAGCACTTTATTAATTGAAGTCTTGCACCTTAATTCATTGATATTAAACTTGTTTAATTAAATTAAAATCTCGTAAGGTTAGCATTTGAGAATCTTAAAAACAACTATTTTTCAAAATCGTTCATAATTTTTTATGAATTAAACACAAATTGTTTATAATTTGCACATACAAAAATAATTTTCTGAAAGATTTCATTAAAACCCAGTTTTCCCATAAATGCTTAAAGATTCTGTTAATTGCTTTCTATAAAGTTATGAAAAAGCTTAGTGTAAGAGAACCCTTTCGCTATAAAACCCAATAAATTCAATTGATCTATTAACCACTTTCATAGATCAATTGATCAATTGGGAAATTCATTTTGCGAAAATAATCAATGAAGATGGCATGTTTAGTGGATGTTTATTTTTTCTCACCGCATCTCTTGTGAAACGTTCTTTTGCTTCTCTGATATGCTTTAATCGATCCTTTATGTTTTTACTCTTTCAAAACAACTATCAATTTTTGTTGCATCTGTTATTAATCAACCCAAAATATACACCGATCGCAATCGTCAATATTGCAATATAAAAACGAAACACCAAATCACACACCAACAACAACGACTCAAAATGCACAACACGCCAAAAATCCACCAACCAAATCCACGAATCCGGTTCATACGCGACACGTTCTCATGATCGAAATCGATATTGAATTCGAAATCATATTGCCAACGAATCTGTAGACCTGTCGCCGGAGGCATTAGAACGCGAAGAACGTGGCGAGGCCAAAGGTACGTTTATGTTGCTGTTATCCTTATTTATCCTCCAGTTAAGAGCAGAAAGAAAACACATTTGCACACACACAGGACATTTGAACATACATCGAACATATCGGGTTTCTCTCAAGGTGCTATCGATTTGATCGCCTTTTTTTTAAACTCAACTGAATTTAAATTAAGTAAATGTTTACTGGTGTTATTGGCTTTTGACTGTTTATATATTATTTCTGATTCATTTTCGGGTGTAAAGCTAATTCCATTGAACACACTAAACACACTCGTTGATATTTTAATAATTAATCAATTTGTTAATTTATTAATGCAATTTTTGGTTTTACCAGCTAAAAATTAAAAAGCTTTTGATGTTCAGCTCAGCAAGTATATGTTTTTTGGGCAGTTTTGTTTATGTAGTTTTAGTGACTTAACCCAATCTATGTCCCAGCTCCGCAGATATAATCCTGCCTCGAAGTATTTAAGAGTACTAAGGTTGTAGGCGCAGGACTGTATCCCTAATATGTAAGCCTTAAACTAACGTCAATCCTCTCTTCGTGATATAGTTACGGAGCCGCCGAAGGGACTGCGCGACATCCTTGTGTGCGAAGGTCCCGAGGCCTTCGCCAAGGAAGTGCGCAACCGCAAGGGCCTCCTGCTCATGGACACCACTTTCCGCGATGCTCATCAGTCGCTGCTGGCCACCCGCATCCGATCCCACGACCTGCTGAAGATCTCACCGTTCGTGGCCCACAAGTTTAATAACCTGTACTCTCTGGAGAACTGGGGCGGTGCCACCTTCGATGTGGCGCTCCGTTTCCTGCACGAATGCCCCTGGGAGCGGCTGGAGGAGATGCGCAAACGCATCCCGAACATTCCCTTCCAGATGCTGTTGCGCGGAGCCAACGCCGTCGGCTACACCAGCTATCCAGACAATGTGGTCTACAAGTTCTGTGAACTGGCCGTACAGACTGGAATGGACATCTTCCGAGTGTTCGACTCGCTCAACTACCTGCCCAACCTGATCCTCGGCATGGAGGCGGCTGGAAAGGCCGGCGGCGTTGTGGAGGCAGCCATCTCCTACACCGGCGATGTCAGCGATCCCAAGCGCACCAAGTACGACCTGAAGTACTACACCAACCTGGCCGATGAGCTGGTTAAGGCTGGCACCCATGTGCTCTGCATCAAGGATATGGCTGGTCTGCTAAAGCCGGAGGCCGCCAAGTGAGTTTCCAATGGATTCTCTAATATATATAGACGAAATATATTAATCTTTTATTTTGCAGGCTCCTCATTACCGCCATCCGCGACAAGCATCCCGATATCCCTATCCACATCCACACCCACGACACCTCCGGTGCTGGAGTGGCTTCCATGCTGGCCTGTGCCAATGCTGGCGCCGATGTCGTGGACGTTGCCGTCGACTCGATGAGCGGCATGACCTCACAGCCCAGCATGGGCGCCATTGTAGCCTCCCTCCAGGGAACGCCCCTGGACACCAACCTGGACCTGCGCACAGTTTCGGACTACTCTGCCTACTGGGAGCAGACCCGTACCCTGTACGCACCTTTCGAGTGCACGACTACGATGCGGTCTGGAAACGCAGATGTCTACCTTAACGAGATACCCGGCGGCCAGTACACCAACCTGCAATTCCAGGCCTTCTCGCTGGGTCTAGGCGACTTCTTTGAGGACGTGAAAAAGGCATACAGGGAGGCCAATCTGCTGCTGGGTGACATCATCAAGGTGACGCCCTCGTCGAAGGTGGTGGGGGATCTGGCCCAGTTCATGGTGCAGAACGATCTGACTGCCGACCAGGTGTTGGAGAAGGCCGAGGAGCTGTCTTTCCCCAAGTCAGTGGTGGAGTATCTGCAGGGATCCATTGGCATTCCTCATGGTGGATTCCCCGAGCCCCTGCGTTCTCGCGTCCTCAAGGACATGCCCCGCATTGAGGGACGGCCGGGTGCCGAGCTCGAGCCACTGGACTTTGGCAAGCTGAAGAAGGATCTGAAAGAATCTCACGCCTGCATCACCGATCGGGACGTCATGTCGGCCGCTCTGTACCCGCAGGTGACCAACGATTATCTGCATTTCCGCGAGAAGTTCGGACCTGTCGACAAGCTGGACACCCGCATCTTCCTCACCGGTCCCAATGTGGGCGAGGAGTTCGATGTGCCCCTGGAGCGCGGCAAGACTCTGAGCGTAAAGGCCCTGGCCGTGTCCGCCGATCTCAAGCCCAACGGCATCCGGGAGGTCTTCTTTGAGTTGAACGGACAACTGCGAGCGGTTCACATCCTGGATAAGGAGGCGGTCAAGGTGAGTCAATCAACTTTAAACTAAATAAAAATACTGATTAATTCTCCTTGGTATCTCACAGGAAATTCATGTCCATCCCAAGGCCAACAAGTCCAACAAGAGCGAGGTTGGTGCTCCGATGCCTGGAACCGTCATCGACATCCGCGTGAATGTCGGCGACAAGGTGGAGAAGGGTCAGCCCCTGGTCGTGCTCTCGGCCATGAAGATGGAGATGGTGGTGCAGTCTCCGATTGCGGGCGTTGTCAAGAAGCTGGAGATCGCCAATGGAACGAAGCTCGAGGGCGAGGATCTAATCATGATAATCGAGTAAACCGTGCCCCAGGGCTTACCATGTCCATTGTCCAAGCTGCCACCGCACACCTAATGTAAAATTAAGTCAAACAGTGATAATCTTAGGGATTCTGTCAGTTGACAGTTGACGTCGCGTCGTCGCCTCTATTTTTATATAAATAACGAAGGAACTGTAGCTTTGAAGCAGGGATATTTTGGGACATTTTTCCGTACCGCTAAGCGTCGAAATGCCAAAATCTTAAATGTTTTAATGTCATTCAATTCGATTCTATTAAAATTTAGCTGGTGGTAAACAGAAGAAGGGCTGCATCTGTATGTATGAGTGTATGTTTATTCGAGTGTGCCTAAGTATGTAATGTAGATTAATAATAGAGCTTTGAACGTCCTGAGCGCACACAATCCTCAAAGTCATTTGAATCAAATTTGTACAATCTTTGGAATTTTAAATTCGCAACCAACTCTGTCGAGATATTCCCCTCATCCAGTAAATACGTAAGTGGTTATAAATGTTATATTAACTATTGTCTAATAAACGTTAAACAAAAAAAGTTTTTTTTATTGTGCATTGTAGATTAATGCCTATTAAAAGATGTGAATACAGCTACAAACTGGATACACTTAAAAAAATTTCAGTGCAATTGGATGATTAACATGGATGATATTATTGGGAGTTCTCTTCCTTCCCTCTCACTTGGATTCGCAGTTAAGAGGGATTAGCTCAAACGGATAATATATATTTATGTATATATATTGTTATTCCTATCGACATACTTACATCCCTACATGCGAATTTTATTTTTTTTACTATATGTTCATATATATTTTATTTCCCTAAAACTAAATAAACTAATTTACAACAATCAAGAACAAGTGAATCTACATGCACTGAACAATGAACTCGAGGAAGGCCAGCTCCTTGTTCAGTTCGGTGACTCGCTTGAAATGCCTCTGGACATAGGGCGTCAGCACCTCGACCATGTTGCCATTGTTGTAGAACTGTGCTTTGGGATCGTGAAGAGCGTCACCGATAAGGTGTCTCAAGATTAGATTGCCCACCTGGGAGTGCCGCGAGTTTGTGGTCCAGGCCTTGACATGTTGCAGCAGTGCCACCCTTTGATCCACATTCAGTTGGTCCACTAACTGTCGGAGCCCATCCTCGTCCCTTTCTCGGACAAAGTGGTTGATGATATCATAGCTGGCCTTGGGTCTATTTAGGTTCAGCGCCAGCACAAAGGCCTTATGCAGCTGCTTTTGGGCGTGGAGGAGCGAGTGGAGAGTCTGCTCCTGCTCCAAGGTGGCCTGCCGCTGATCCAACGCCTCGTTTCGCGTCACCTGCGTTATGTCTCCAAAACGAATTAGCTTAGAGTCAGCTCCTCCGGTGTAAAAGAACCGATTACTCCTGCCGGAAACAGCCAGAGCCCAAACCCGGTCGTCGTGCTCATCCAATGACTGGAGGCAGGTGCTGGTCTTGATGTTCCAAAGCTTTAGCAGGCCATCCGAAGCGGCAGATAAAATGAACTTGCCGTGGTCCAGGAACTCGGCTCTCAGAATGGTACACTCCTGGTCGAAGCGTTTTATGCACGCGAAATTACTGATCGACCAAAGACGCAGCGTGCAGTCCGAGGACGAGGTGAGGACTATCTGATCCACCGGCGAGAAGCGCACACTCCACACTCCGCGTGTGTGGCCACGCAGCACGCCCTGCAGCGAGTTCGATTCCGAAAGCCACACCTTGGCCGTCTTATCCTGCGAAGCAGTGGCCAGGAGCTTGTTGTTCGGGGCATAAGCTACACAGTTCACCTCCTTGTCGTGGGAGAGGGCTGCGTAGCGCAGGTTAAAGGAATACAGATCGCGATTCTGTTTGTCTCTGGTCAGTTGCCACACCTTCATGCTGCCGTCCTGGCTAACTGACGCAAAGCCCGTAGCTCCATTGTGCGTCATGGTCACGCAGCCAATGGTGGACGTGTGGCAGTTTGTCTGAAGCGTCAGCGCCTCCAGCGAGCAGTCCTTGTCATGCTGAAGCCGCCACAGCCGAATGCTGCAGTCCTTACCCACCGAAATGAGCAGGTTCTGGGAAGCGGCCAGGGACATGACCGTGTCCGAATGACCCACAATCAGCTTGCAGTTCATGTCGCGCTCCGTGTCATACAGCTTGAAGTGCTTGCTGTTGGTGGCCACGGCCAGATAGCGATCGTTGTCCCCCATGAAGCACATGTCTAGGATCTCGTCGTTGTAGCCCACCAAGTGCTTGAGAGGCTTTAGGGTTTCAGCGTCGTAGACAAGGATATTCTGCTCCGTGGTGACTAATGCCAGCTGCTTCAGCTCGCCGCAGTGTAGCAGGCGGCTTATCTGAAAATCTGACTGAGCCAGCAGGTCCTTGATCTTCCAGGACTTTGTGTTCACCTGCTGCAGCTTGCCGACACCACTAGCCACGATTATCTGACGACCGTCGTCGCCATAGACAACTCCTTCCAGTTCCTCGTACAACGGAAGAACCTTAAGTTGCTTGCTTTCCACCTTCTCCTGAAGCTGCCACACGATCAGTACCTTGTCCCGGCTTACGGTCACGAGCTCGTTACAGTCCAGTTCCTTGCTTTTAAAGCTGAGACCCGTAACTTGCGAGAGGTGTCCCCGCATCTTGTGCAACAGCGTTTTGGTGCCATAGTTCCACCCATAAATCGTGTTATCCGCACCCACGGCGTAGATCTCCTTTCGCAGGACATTCGGATGAAAGGCTATGAACCAAGCGGGTCCCGGAAAGTCCTTTAGAGCGCCCAGGCAGCTGTTGTTAGAGTAGTCCCACAGCCTCAGCGTGGCATCTGCGCCGCCGCTGGTGCAGATCAGCCTGCCACACGGACTGAACTCGATCCGGATGACGGGACCCTTGTGCTGCGCCTTCCACAGCTTCACCAGCTTGCCGGTGGTCAGTTGCCAGAGCCTTAGTAGTCCACTTCGATGGGCGGTCACCAAATGCTCTTGAGACAGTCCAAAGCACGTTATTGTGTCCTCCTCCACATCGATGTCCTCTGCACTGGCGGCCGCCTTTTTCTGTTCAGCCGTCGAAGAGGAGTTGCTAGCCACCCCGAAGCTCTGCAGGATCTGTGACGTCTGCACGGACACCTGGTTGACGGAGGCGCCGTTCAGGCAGTAAAGGTGCTGCCCGTCCGCGCTCCAGGTAATATCACCGCCGGCGTAGAAGTTTGTGTAGCGCGCCTCCGCCGCATAGCTAGAATTAATAAGTTCTTAATTATTATTACTAGGAGACTACTTTTTATTCAGAAATTACCTTTTTTCGCTCACATTCGCCAGCATGCTTATTCGTTGTTTATAAATAAGAACCTCGTGCGCGCGGAACTAGATCTGCAAAATCATTGATGCAAGTATCGATATATCGATGTCTCCAAATAAAGCTAACAGAGCTCAAAATAAAATCAATTATATAATCGATAAGCCGAGCTTAAAGTTATTATTTCAAGACAAATTGGATACCAAAAGTGCAAATAATAAAATGAAAAATCTTTAATGAATATACAAGCTTGAAGCACACATTTTTTGTATACAAGAATATTTGATATTAACCAATTTATTGCCAGACTTTTCGTTCATGAGCGACCAGCGTTGCCAGTGCCGCCCATGTTTTCGTTCGCGCCTATCGGCTAGTGGTGGACTATCGCAAGTGCACTATCGAAACGCCTGTCATCGATAAGCGCCAATGTTTTTGTCACACCTAGTTGGGCAAAAGCCGTCAAATCATCGTCGTTCATTCATACAACCAACAAATTGAACAAACTTTTTGCCTTTAAATAGCTTAAATTACGAATTAAAACAGCAAGATGAGCACTATTGGCACCGGTGTAAGTAGCAGGCTATCACGATTGTAGTTTAAGAGATAATAACCTATTATTTCGCACCTGCAGTACGATTTGTCGGCCTCGCAGTTCTCGCCGGACGGTCGCGTTTTCCAGATCGACTATGCCTCGAAGGCGGTAGAGAAGAGCGGCACCGTGGTCGGTATCCGCGGCAAGGACGCCGTGGTGCTGGCCGTGGAGAAGGTCATCACCAGCAAGCTGTACGAGCCGGACGCCGGCGGACGCATCTTCACCATCGAGAAGAACATCGGCATGGCCGTGGCAGGCTTGGCGGCCGATGGCAACTATGTCGCGGACATTGCCCGCCAGGAGGCGGCCAACTTCCGTCAGCAGTTCCAGCACGGCATTCCGCTGAAACACCTGTGTGAGCGTGTCTCCGCCTATGTCCACGCCTACACCTTGTACAGCGCCGTCCGTCCCTTCGGTCTGTCCATCATTTTTGCCTCATGGGACGAGGTGGAAGGCCCACAGCTGTACAAAATCGAGCCCTCTGGATCCTTCTTCGGCTACTACGCCTGCGCCAGCGGCAAGGCAAAGCCACAGGCCAAGACCGAGATGGAAAAGCTTAAGACGGACATGAAGACGGAGGATCTCGTCAAGAGTGCCGGTGAAATGTAGGTTTAATTTGATTTGATAATGACTCATCCTAGTTAAAATCACCTTTAATATACAATTTTTGTTATTTAGCATCTACAAGGTCCACGATGAGCTGAAGGACAAGGATTTCCGTTTCGAAATGGGCATCGTGGGCAAGTGCACAGATGGCGTGCATCTGATCAATCCCACCGAACTGACTGAGAAGGCGCGCAGTGCCGGAGAAGCCGCCAACAAGGAGGACGACAGCGATAATGAGACGCATTAATTCGTTTGTGGCAGGGAATCTAATTCTGGGCCTAAATATAATACATTAGTTTCATATATTTCCCCTAAACCGCAAAATAAAACAAATCGGGTAAACAAATTTTATGTTATTGCTTTTGTCATTTGTTTCAATTACTATTTATTTGTCCTTTTGATGTCAAGCTAAATTAAAATGACGAAAAAAAGCGCAAGGCGAAAATGATTATTTTTGCTTAAAAGAACCAGAACTAGTTCAGGCAATCCTTGCCAAACAATCTATCGAATAAGTCGATTAAACCTCTGTTATCGCCAACAGCTGCTGTAGTTTCGCGCCAGAAATAGTTTTTTCCAATTCAACCACAAACAAACTAACAGTTGTGTATTGTTACAATGACCACTCTTATAGAACAATTAATAACGAAAATGGGTCTGCGGGACGAGCCCAAAATATTGGAGTAAATCTCAGATTGGGAAGTAAAATAAACAAAGAGTATTAACAAAACTCTTTCCAGGAAAACCACCGAATTGGTGCGGCTGCTGGAGCTGCGCTCCACAAATGTTCCCCTGCAGATCAACGAGTACGGCAAGATAGTCCTGTGCGCCGATCTGGCGTCCTGTGTGCTAGGCATCGGCTTCGACAAGGAGCAGGCCCTCAAGTTGTCCGGACTACGCAAGAGCCACTACCTCAACAACAAACGCATGTTCGAGAAGCTGCTGGATCTGAACAAACTGGCCAATGTGAATGATATCTGCGTGCAGCTGAGTCTCAACGAGGTGACCCGCAAGGCCGAGGAGCTAATGACCCTGTTCAAAGCGTTGGCGGCCTCAGAAGGCACCGGCATCGACACTGACCATCCCCAGTATGCCGCCATGGCCGTATTCCAAGCCTGCCGCCTGCTTAAGAAAAAGGTGTCCAAGACGAAGTTCATGCCATTCAGTAATCTGCGACCCAGCCAATGGCAGCAGCTGGAACATCAATGGGACAACATGATAGCCAAGCATTACAAGGAGAGCAAAGTGGTGTCCGCCACCGATATGGAAGAGAAGCTAAAACAGAGCCAGCAGGAAAACGGAAAGGATGCCAAGAAGGCACAGAAACCACAAGCGGAGGATTACGAGAAATGGAAATCAAGGATGCTGGCCATGGCCCAAGCCAAGCTAAAGGAAATGGAAGCCTCGAATCTAGAAGACCAGTTCGTTGATATCGAAGCCTAAGTTAACTCATTTTACACTTTTTAACTTTGTCCATGTGAAATCCAGTCTTTTATATGTTAGTTATTCGCTTTTATATGAACCCACATTCTCATTAGTTTTAGTTAAAGGTACACAGAAGCACGTTACAAAAATATAAAAATTGATCCGTCATATGATGTGGGGAGTCCTAATTACAGAGTTTCCTATGATATTAAAGGACTGGTCATAATTCTTAGTTCTTCAACTTAAAATTAGTTTCTGTTTTGTTTTGCATGTACTCAATTAATTTGTCTCCAACGTCAACGAGATTACCATGCTTGTCATGCGCTAAAAAAAATATGGATTATATTATTAACTATTCCAAAGGCCCTGAAAAAGTGAACTCACAGCTGTACACAATAAGATGCACTTCGTTTCGGGTCTCCGGGCACTTGGCAATAAGCTCCTTTAAGTGCTTCGCGAACTTGAGCCAGATCTCCCGCTTCAGCTCCCTCATCTGCCAGGTGGCCGACAAATTGGATTGCATGGCGTCGTAGAAGGACAACATGGGCGTGGCTCCCTCAATGGCAAAGTAATAATTTTTTCCATTAACCTGGCGAGTCAGCCTGTAGACGTCATGTTTGAACGGACGATCCACTCCGGCTCGGTTAATAAATCTTGTCTCAAGAGGCTAACAAAAAAAAAGTTCGGTTATAATAGACATTATTTAGAAAGGATTTTGTTACCTTAACCTTAGCTTTTTCCAGTAATTTGCTGTCGAGAACGCCTTTGACCCACATTTCGTCGGGAATAAGAATAACGAGTCGGTCAATTCCGAAAGTGACATCGTTTTTATCCTACAGAGGACACCTATTTTTTGATATTTTTATTATATTTAACACAACTTTACCTCATAGACCGCTATCCGATGTTTGAGGCCATCGTCCTTGAGCTCGGGCAGGGCCAGCTTTATGTAACCGTGGAAGTAGTTCGATGCCATGCCCTCCGCATAGTCCAGCCCATGCGGCTCCCTTATCCATTTTGAGTAGGTCAGGGTGCTGTAACCAAGATCACTGAATGCCCAGTAGAGGGGCATATAGAACAAAAAGGCGGCTGTGGGAACAATGATTTTAAAATCGGCGGTCATCGATGTCCGCGAGAATCCCACAAGAAGAAAGGCCATCAGAAGGTAGACCGATTTGTTGCTGTACGTGAACCCCCGACGCAGGATCGTCCACAGTCGGTCCTCGAGCAAATAGTAGTTGCCATAGCGCCAATATTCAACGCCGCAGAGGAAAAGGCGCTTCAGGAAGTCAGCCAGAAACACTATTGCCACAATGCGAACAGAAGTGTCTGAAGTGAATCATATTATAACATACGTAGCCTTCTAATCAGTCGCCGGGTACTTCGCGCGATCTCACCTATGTAATCTCCGATCATTTTTTTCAAATAAAAACATTTGGTGCCCTTCACCGTCTCAACCTTCCCCTCTTCCTCGTCGACTTTGTTTGAGATTGCCATTTCTTCGACCATATGGAGCTTTCGAGTTGCCAGATCAGTCTCAAGAATTCGCAATAAGTTTGCTTCTAATCGTGCTTAGAGTCCTTGTATAAACAACTTGTGTATACTCTTGAAAAATAATATAGAGCACATAGAATGGATATTTGAGGTATGTGTACATATATGTAAATGTGTAATGCGTGATACCCTAGCATTGGAGACTTTAGTTTCTAGATCACTTTAAAAAATAATAACATAATTACGTTCATTTGACTCCGTAATTACTAATTTCTCATACTTAAGAATGATTCCAAATAGAACTTTCATTTATAGCTGCCAAAGTTGATTTAGCGTAAAAAATTTAACCAAATACTTAAAGGGTGTAAAAAATTCGTAACTATCTTGATGTGAAACATCCTATAGAAATTTTGCATGCTACTTTTGGCGCCATTAAATTGTGTTTGTATTTGAACACATAAGTAATTGTTGGCAAATGTTTATTGTACTTAATCAATCAACTCCATTGTTCTGTATATGTATTTATTTAGATTTGTTAGAAAAAGGAGGGCTCATCTGTTATTTTTTATTATCAAACTTTGAACGAGTGTTGGTCGCTTCTAAAGCGTGACCAGAATTTTTAGTTTATGTTTACCTTTTGTAAATGCAAAAGTGATAACCGCCGAAATATATTGAACTGTATTGACATTGTATCTTTTAAATAAAAATAATATATATTTTTTTTTATATCTTCAGAAAAATTAATCTAACGAATTACGTTGTCACCAATTATTTAATTTTATTTATAGTTTATTTAAAGCCCACTAGAATATAGAATCCAGTAAAAACTAGGATAAATAAAAGTTTAATACTCTTAAGTCGAGGAGCAGCGCAACAATCACCACAATTATCAGGCACAAACAACGCAATGGATTTTTAATTAACTTATATGTCTTAAGACCTTTTTGTACAATATTTTCCCAATTTTAGCAGCTTTAATTACAATTTACTTATGTCTACATACCTTTCACTGCTAGAGGCGAATCACTTAAATGAGTCAAAATTTTAGAGCTTAATGCTTAAACGCGACTTAAATTTTATTTAATTTATTTTTCAGATTACTGTTCTGATTGCGACTCCATGATCTCATGATCAACGAAAGACTGATGAAATGTTCCTGGGATCTCCCAGTTTCAACCAAAAATGCCCATAAATATATTATTCAAGTACATTTAACAATAAGACCGCAGTGCAAATTTAAATAATCCCAATACTTAGAGAGACCAAGTGTGATTTATAATATATTTTTAACTATATTTTTTAATATTAATTTAATTTAATATAAAGGATTAAATAGTTTGTATTGTGTGTTTTGTTCATTTTTTTATTTCATATGATTTAATTTCCTTAGTTACAGTGATTTAATTCGATTAATTTAGTTCAAAGTTTAATGTGAGTGTGAGGGAGTATTCGATGCATCCGATAAATTATATCGATATTTCAATCGATGTATGCAATATCGATGCAATACGCGACAGGCTTTGTAGCTGTTTTTATTATGCTTAAAAAGTGCAAATAATTTAGCCCGATTTGGATTTTGTAATGTCCCACAGTGTGTGCCAATAATCGTTAAAAATCAATACTTTTACCCAGTGCTGGCCCCACAAAATGTGAACTGGTCTTTCCCCCAGGAAACTTGGAACAATTCATAATTGGATAAACAAGGCAAAACGAGTAGTTCGAACTCAATTTCTACGCTTATTACTCATGAATGCAGCCAGTTGTTGTGATTAGAAGGTAGTGCTAAGTGTCTGCCTTTCGGATTTCACAGATTCGTCCGAGAGCACGTCATCAGTGACGCGTCTTTGTTGACTTCGTTCCGATCTACTGATAACCCAGGGGAGAGGAGCTGGGGAGCTGGGAAAGCCGAGCGCTGAGGCCGCACCCTAAACAAAGGAGAAGACCAGCAGCTACATCAGCATAATGCCGATACTATATAGCGTTATATCGCGGGGCAGCACGGTGCTGGCCAAGTTCGCGGAGTGCGTCGGTAACTTTGCCGAAGTAACGGAGCACATCATCGGCCGTATTGGGGTCCATAACCACAAGATGACATACAACCACGGCGAGTACCAGATCCACTACACCTGCGAGAACAAGCTGGTCTACATGTGCATCACCGACAACGTGGGTGAACGAACCGGCGGCCCAGTTTACAGAAGCCGCCGCAGTGTGTTGCCCAATCGATAATATCTCTCGTTTATCTTGTAGGAGTTCGAGCGCTCTCGGGCCTTCCTTTTCTTGGCGGATGTTAAGCAGAAGTTCATCCAAACATATGGCCTGCAGGTGGCCACGGCCATCGCCTACGCCATGAACACTGAATTCTCAAAGGTTCTGGCCCAGCAGATGGTATACTTCAGTCAGTCGGGCGAGGTGGACACCATTTCGCGGGTCCATGGCCAGATAGACGAGCTAAAAGACATTATGGTTAAGAATATTGGTAAGCCAGCAGATGAAAATATTGGCACCTCAGAAATTCTATAGCTGTTTTGTTTGCAGACAGTCTGCGTGACCGCGGCGAGAAACTGGAACTGCTGGTCAACAAGACCGAAAACTTGAGCAATAATGTAAGCTGAAGCAGACTGTTTACCCCAACGGCGATTACACCTTTATCTTTTTTAGTCCGTTGCATTCCGCAAGGCCTCGCGAAACTTGGCGCGGCAAATGTTTTGGAAAAACATCCGAATCTACGTGGTGGTGGGCCTGGTGATAACTTTCATCGTCTATGTGATTGTGAGCATGGCCTGCGGCGGTCTCGCCTGGCAGTCCTGCGTCTAAGGGCCCGCTGGCCGCGTTGTTTATATTGTTATAAGCTCCACAACACATGTATATTTGCATATAAAGCTCTACAGTACTCTCATTATCTATGTTCTATGTAATAAACGTGAATGTATACAGGTTTAAAAGATAATTCGCCTTCACTTGTCCTCGACGTAGACCACATCGTTAGCCTTGACCTTGCCCGGCAGCCGCAGTCCCAGATGAATACCCAGAGCCGGGGAGCTGAAGTTGAACAAGCGATAGCTGTGGAAAGACGCAAAAAAAGACAATACAATTTATCAGCAAGCTAGAAAGAAAGTGACTCACCCCCGCAGAGTCTTTAGCGGCTCGCCGTCGATGTCCCTCTCCGCCGTCTTGGGATTTATGTTCGGGAAAATGCAGCGAGTGCAAGGGGCCACTGAACGGAAAACTGCATCGTCCCCGATGCGCAGCCACTGCCATTTGTCTTCTGCATAGGGTTCGTCCACATCCATTTTAAGTTCGAAATTACCACGGAATTGTAGAGCATCTACGGGATTCTTGAGCCGAGTGTTCAGATCGTCCACCGATGCGAGGTTCATCAGCATGAAACTGGTGGCATCATTAAAGGTGCCCTGTGGGGGGAACATTATAAACGGATTTATTTCCCAAACTAAACCCAAAACCCACCGAATCCTCCTGCCTTAGGAAGGGCATATGCCTTAGCCGAGGAGTGGTACTCCTCACTGGCTTCGGGTAGGGATAGTGGACTAACTTCAGGCCACTGTCCTTCTTCAGGATGGCCTTGGAGAACCACGTATTGATGCGGTCACCGCAGGGCATCGCATCCACTGGCACGCCCCAAACGGAGGTGTGCACATCCTTGCCGGAGCTCTCCAGCTGCTCAAAGTCCAGCTGTAAGTCGGGCAGCCCCTCGTAACTGAGCACCAGCTTGCTGGCGGATACCTTCTTCGAACGGATCTGCGTCATGTGCGGGTAGACGCGCGCCGTGATCATCTCGTTTTTATCATTCACCACCATCAAGGTGCGATCTCGAATGCCCTCAAAGGACATGCTCAGCACATCGCAGTCGAACTCCACACCGGGCTTGGAAATCTCCATGGGAGCACAGGATTTGACCGGAAAGAAGTGAATTCTTTGAACGGTACCTACGCGGCGCCATTTCTGGGGCATTACATCGCGCGTCAGGTGGCGGTACAGCAGGTAACTGGCACCGCCCGCAGCTACCAGGCCAACGCCCACGCCGATCAAAGCCTTCGGACTAAGGTCAAAGGTCGAGCTGCTTCCACTGGCTGCAGGATAGTTTCCGTTACTAAGTGGGACTGCAATTTATCCCATTTTTCCACTCACTTGCCGTCATCTCCTTGTTTTTTGTAACACTTGTTGCTTTCTCTGCGCCAAAAGCTTCACTGATTAGATTGCCGTTTGATTGAAGGAAAGCTCTTTGGAAGATCAGTCCCAAGGCTGGACAATAATTCCGGCCATTTTATAATTTTAATTAAATCAGCAATGCATTATACTATTGTTAATTGATGTTAACGAATGTAACTTATTTTTTCTGAACATTATTCTTGAGAAATAAAATCTGAAACAGGTTTTATTTGCAAAGACTCATATTTTGCGATTCCGCTCTCCGTTCCCTCCCAAATTCACATCACTCGTTCACGACATATTTATCGATAAGTGTTATCGAGCAAGAAGCCGGCAGATTTGTTTACATTTGTACAATTCAGTTTTTTGCTATTTAATTTTATGGATATCTGTCCTTTATATCGAATGCATTAATCCAAGCTCCCTACGGTGATCTTAAAAAAATGAGCGACCACCATTCAATGGATAAAAGTAAGCCCAAAATAGACGCTTCATCTTCCAGAGATCCCGATCCCGATCCCGAGCTGGATGTGAGCAGTGAGAAATTCAATCCCCTAAGAGCCTTGTACGCGCCCGACTACAAGGTAACGGATGCAGTTCCCAAAGTTCTCTACCAGAATATGGCCGCCTTCGAGAGTGCCCTCAAGAAGTACGGCATCTGGCAGTTGAACAAGCGTGAGAAATCGGAGACTGGATCGGGAAATCAAAAAGAACAGCAGCAGAAGGAAAAGCCTTCCACATCCAAAACTGCTGCCGTAGCTGTGGCAGAGGTCCCTCAGCGCCGCTTCGAGCTGCATCAGATGCCCACGACCAGCACGTCAAACAAGAAGCACCAACGCAACATTTTCACCTACATGGAGACGAGCGTTGGTCCGCTGGCACTGCTCAAGAAGTGTGTGCAGCTGCCGAAAGCCAAGGACATCGTGCCCTCCACTCAACGAATCCGAGTCCGTGTTGTTATCCGCAAACAAGGAGTGGTCGGCGGCAGCGTAGAGGGTGAACTGCTCGCCTTTGACAAGCAGTGGAATCTTCTCCTACGAAACGCTACCGAGGTCTGGAAGCGCCGGAAATACAGCTCCGGGCAACAGAACATATGCGACACACCTGTGGATTGCAGCGACCGGCTCAAGGAGCTGGGTATTATCCTACCCAGGATGCAAGTGAAAAGTCTGAACAGAAAGAATGTGGAGATAACCCGCAATTTACCACAGGTCTTGATTCGAGGAGAAAATGTCGTTCTTGTTAGTTTAATAGATAAGCCCAAATAACATATAGCCGTGTTTTATTGTTAACTGGTGTACTCCATGGGCACGCATTCCTCGGCGGCCACCTCATCGTCCTCCATCAGGTGCTGCAGGCTCTCATTGGGATAGCTAAAAAAACATGTACTTAAATCACTGTTCTACGTGGTCCTAAGCTTAAATATTACCACTTGGACGGACTCTCATCGCTGAGCATCGTGGTGGGCACAGTTGCCGAGGTACACTCAGGGCTCATCAGTTCAATGGGCGTGGGCCGTCGCTCCTGTAGCTGGCGGGCTATTTCTGCTGTGCTCAATCCAGGTGAAGCCTCTTTGGCGACAGTCTGAATCTGGATTTGTTGTTGCTGCTGAGAGGGTGAAACTGTGGCCGTGAGCTGCCTTTTCACGGCAGAAGACTGCATTCCGTGATTTGAGGGCATCATTCCGGTCAGAATTTTGCGCCTGCGACCGCGTGTTGCGCCCACAGTGGGCATGTGCGGGGGCATTCCTGGTATTCCAGGTGCTCCCTTGTCTTTGTGCTTTCGGCGAATGGTTTCTTTGGGTGTTTGGGATCCTCCGGTCACCCCGGAAGTGGATGCTGAGGCGTTTTCAGGCTCCGAGTCCGAGCTGTCGGTGGCATCACTGTCGCTGGAGTCCTTGGCGGGCTTCTCGTACATCAGCAGGCGATCAAGTAGAAATGTGCGATCGCGGGACACCTTAAGCAGCCTTCGCTGATTTGTGTGCAACAGATCTTGGAAATACTCGTTCTCCTGTAAACACAAAAAGCTGTGACTTCAACATTGCCAAGCTCAACTTAATGTATTTACGTAGATGAGGAATTTTAGCTTCTTCTTCAGGTTTTTGTAGCGCTCCTTGTAGTCCACGGCCATGCCTTCGCCAATTCCCATTCCCGCGGATGCAGAAGATGAACCCGCGAGCGCCGCGCCATGAGCTATTGCCTGGGCACGATCCCTTGGCGGCGGTGGCGGTTCGTCGTCGCTCTCCGGCTGTTGTGGCTCGTCCTTGATGGCAGCCTCCCCCTGGTTGGCCAGGGACCGACAGTACCAACCCTCGAGCATTTTATTTTAATTCAAATACACTTTGTGTTTATTTTTCTTTCGTATACATGCCAGGCAGTGGTGGGAGTGCTTCGATAGTTTTTGAGCTCGGGCACTTATCGATGACTAACGTTATCGGCGGGATCTTGCGAATAGTTCATTTGAATTCGCAAAATAACTGTTTTTATTTTATTAAAGAGTTCAATGGTATTTTAATTATACATATAAAAATTAAACGATTTAAAGCTTGGCATACTGCCACTCATGCACCACCATCGACGGCAGAATGTCCTTCAGAGTTTGGGCACCGATCAGCGCCATTGTGATCTCGAAATCCTTCCTTAGAACGCTCAGCATCTCCTCAACACCCTTCTGGCCGTTGTAGGCCAGTCCCCAGACGGCAGGACGACCAACAAAGACGGTCTTGGCCCCAAGAGCCAAGGCCTTAAATATGTCATTGCCCTGCATGATGCCGCCGTCCAGCATAACCACAAGATCATCGCCCACGGCCTTTACAATCTCCGGCAGGGCTTCAATAGAGGCCGGAACCGTGTCAATTTGACGTGCTCCATGATTGGACACAATAAGGCCGGAGCATCCAAACTCCCGGGCCAACACAGCATCTTCAGCGGTTAGCACTCCCTTTACTACAACGGGGAGATGAGTAATGCTCTTTAGCCAAGCGATATCCTTCCAGGTGATGGTCGGGTCAAACTGACTGGACACATACTCGTTGATGCCAGAAGCGCCCATGCTGGGATTACCCACACCGGTGGCCTTCACGCCCTGGAAGTTGGCCAGAGTCAAGTGCGCGGGTAGGCTGAAGTTGTTACGGACATCGGCACGTCGGTGTCCGAATATTGGGGCATCGATGGTCAGGACTAATGCCTTGAAGTTGGACTTTTCGGCACGACGGACCAACTTTTCCGTGACGGTTCTAAAATCAAGATGAAGAGTAAGTTAATTAGTTATATATAAATTGTAATTTAGTTATACCGATCCTTGTAGATGTACAGCTGAAACCACTTCACGGTGTCCGGAGCACCGGCTGCCAGATCCTCCAGCGATGTGGTCGAAAGGGTGCTGAGAATGAAGATGGAGCCAGCCTTGCCGGCGGCCCTGGCATTGCCAATCTCGCCATCCGGATGCGCCATTTTTTGCATGGCCGTGGGAGCAATCCCCAGCGGCCACTTCATCCGCTCGCCGAAAATCTCACAGCCAATGTCCAAGCGGGAGACATCCCGCAAACAACGTGGACGCAGCCGCAGACGGCGGAAAGCCTCGCGGTTTAGGCCCAAGGTAAACTGCTCACCAGCACCGCTTCTGTAGTAGTCCAAAGCATTCTTCTCCAGGTGGCCAGCGGCCTTCTTCTCAAAGTCCTCCACACACACCAAAGCCATGTTTGTTACGTAACCCAGGGGAATGGAAATATACAATATTTACCACACTTTCCAGACTATAACTAAATCCGCACTGATTGTGGACCAGCATCAACAGCATTTGCCTGGTGGGGCCCATAAACCGAGCCGATCGCGATAAGCACGCTGTCTGCTGGCTGCAACTGATAAGCTGCCCCTCCCCGTGACGAGATGAAGCCGCCCAGGTCTTGCCTAGAGATCATCCCAAAGAGACGACGCAATTTCCCAGCGCCACACGGGGGGTAGCCGTCCGAGGTGATAAGCGCCCACTTTTGTTTCAACAAGATTAAGGCAATTAGGAAACACGTACCACCAGCAGACTGATTTCCGAGGCGTCCAATGTCCACTTTTCATATGGAATCATTCGCTGGTTTCCTCTTTCTTCTCCCCACAAGCGAATGAAAACTCGCTGGTAATTGTGAACTATCAACGGATTTATTTAAAAAGCAACAAAAATATCTGTAAAAAAAAACGCACTCTTAGAACTAGATAACCATTGATGGGCGCTCTAAACGCTGTACATCGCCTTTAGGTTGTTGAAATACTCCAGATCCTTGGCGCTAATCGAGGGCACGAACTTGTTAAAGGACCTGATGAAATCATCCGACTCCACGATGATGTTTTCAGGCAGCAGTTCCTCGTTCGTTAAGCTCCCGCTCAAGTGCCTGTCTATGATGCGTCTCACGGCCGAGAGCCAGGCATTTGAGCAGATGGAGTACAGATCTGCTCCACTCATTTCACTCTTGAGCCGCTCCGCAATCTCATCCATATTTACGCCATCAGCCAGGGCAAAGCGCTGCGTTTGGGCCCGCAGCACGGCTGCCTTGTCATCGGCTGTGGAGCAGGGACCAACGTAGAAAAGCTTGTCAAAGCGACCGGGACGCAAAAGGGCGGGGTCAATCAGATCCGGACGGTTGGTGGCTGCCAAGATGAAGATTGGTTTGCTGGTGTCGCCATCGCTCAGGCCATCCATTTCGGCCAGCAGTTGCGAGACCACGCGATCCATAACGCCTCCGGAATCACCGGCCACACCTCGATTGGGAGCCAGCGAGTCCAGTTCGTCCAGGAAGAGGACACAAGGCGCTGCTGACCGGGCTCGAGAGAAGACCTCGCGCACATTCTGTTCGCTCTGGCCCACATACATGTTGAGGAGCTCCGGCCCCTGGACGGAGAGGAAACTCAGGTTGCACTCGGTGGCCACGGCCTTGGCCACCAAAGTCTTGCCCGTTCCCGGCGGGCCGTAGAGCAAAATGCCCGATCGCCTCAAGTTCTTGCCCATGAGGTGAACATGCTTGAGCGGTAACCCGATGCTGCTCTGGATCTCGTCCTTCAGCTTTGCCAGACCACCGATATCCGACCAATACACCTTCGGCACCTTGGGGGCACCCAAACTGTCAGCAAAGGAGCTCTGCATGTCGCTTAGATTTTTCGCGAAGTGCGAAAGATCCAGGGTGCTCCTTCCGTGCCGTTGGCGACTCTTCAGGCGAATGGCACTGTCGTAGAGCAGCTGCAGGTCGCCCAGGAGAAAGCCCTGCGACTTGGTTGCTACTTCCTGGAGCACATTGATGGTATCTCTCCAATTGGGACTGATGCGGGACATGAATTTCGCCTGGTTTTCTCTCGAGAACAAAGGCAGTCGGTCGATGGCCTTTTGGTTGTAGATTACATCGTTAAATGTCTCTCGCACATGCATCCAACGCAGGATCTCGAATCGCTCTTCCTTGGTGGGCATCTCTATGCTGATGATCTCCAGAAACAGGCTTTGAATCATGGGCTTCAAGTGTTTGTCGCTGGTTAAGGCCACCACCACCACTGGGTGCTTGCGATCTTTGGCAAAAAGCTCCTGGACCTGAACATGGAAGGCCGACAGCAAACGCAGATCCTCGTTACCCTCGTTGTCAATTCCAAAGATCTCAAAGTTGTGAAAGCAAATTACAAGCGGCTCGCTAACTTGGCTCTTGGTAAAGACCGCCTTTAACTTCATCTCCGTGTGTGAGGGCACCTGCGAGACAATCTCCGCGCAGTCTGCTCCATACAGATGCATACCCAGCTCCTGGGCTACGCCATTGATGAGCTTCGTTTTGCCGGAGCCCCGCTCGCCCTGTAGCAGGAATACGGGGAAAATGTGCTTCGCGGACAGGCAAGCGGACTTCTTGGGCAGGAAGGCGTCCACCGAGGAGCGCAGCAGTTGATACGGCCTCCGAAGTCCGCTTGGATAGTTCTCAACGATAGCAAAGTTGTCCAGCACTTGGCGCGGCAGAAAACTGTGAGCAGATGGCACTTGAACCAAATTGCTGAAGCTCTTGGCCACCACCGCTTGTAGCTCGAATTCGCTGCCCTTTGTCTCCAAATGAATGCACTTGAAGTGGACGTGGTGAAGGTACGCGAAGATCAGGTAATAGTGCGCATAGGAGGCAGTGCCCACCAAGTCTGCATTCACTTCGATCCGGTAGGTGTGACCGCGATGCAGTAGGCGCGGAGTGCTGAAGTAGTTGGTCAGGATGAGCTCAGTCAGTTCGGCGGGCAATTCGTGCGGGTCGGTTAGCATGTATACATGCGCCTTGGTCGCTATGCCGGGTATGGTCTGTTCGTCGGCAAAGTGGTCAAGCTGCACCCAGCAGTTGGAGCGGATGCGAAACCGGTCCATGATATTGCCGTAGAAGTTTTCCTGACGTGAAAACAGATCGTTAATAAGCATTTAAAAACTTAGTTTGAGATCGACCCACCTGCACATACAGACAATTCGGTTGACACTGGGCCACCGGCAGTATCTGGGCCACTATGGTGTGCGGCGCCTCCTGCAGCATTTGCTTAATGACCGTTTGAGACGCGGACTTCTCACTTGCTGTCTGATTGCCCGTTCCCTTGCCATTGCCACGGATAACCAAGTTGACAAAGTTAACGTCCGGCGACTCCGCATAGCTTTCGTAAACGTCCTGGCTGGCGAAGACCAGGTGCTCCGACTTGATCAGCTCGTTCTTGATTAGCAGTTCGTAGAGGCGATTCGGAATAGGGGTTAAAAGCAACTTGCCCTTGTAATATTTGGCATAGCGCCAGTATACGGCGTATGTGAGATATCCGGGAAAGAAGAACCAGGGCCACTTGGGCGCCAACAGCTGCACGGCAGAATTGTAGCCCTCGATTAGCTCCTGCACGCGACCGGAGAAGCTGTATCTACGCTGGCCGGGATCCTGCGGATCGAACGCCACCGAATTTCGCTTGCCGGCGACCTTTTTCTGAGAGATTTAAAGGTGTAATTAGTTAATGGGAGTTATGATAAAGCTAATGACCTACCACAGCATCATTTTCATTCATTATTTCACAAAAAGGAGCGACAAAAACACAACAGAAAGCACGGTACAAGGGTTAATTTCGACACAGAGAGTCAAAGTTCAAGGAGTTGGAGGAAGGGCAGCACACAGTTACACTGAAATTAGCAATGGCAAGTTGATTCAGTTAATGCACAGCCAGAGATTACCCTTTGCGCGTATTATTCTGCATTTTAATTAGCTGTTACGTTAGCTTTTACCTTTTTTATTATTACTCTCCTCTTCATGTTACGAATGTTTTGGTTATCGTTCTGCGTTATCGTTATCAGTTTGGTTGGCAGGTTCGAAAAATACTGAACTTTTCAATAACTTTTCTCAATTAAATGGCTTAAGTGCCATAAAAAATTTGTTTATTAGCATGAGTAATTAAGGTTAATTAATATACTTATTAAGATAATCTGACTAAAACCATTTTATTCGTCTCCTCTTTATATTTGTAGTATATCTTAGTATTATTCGCGGAACGCGTGGTATTTTCAGCTTGTCCACACCTGGTCACATACCCACGCAAACAAAATACGAGATTTTTTCCTGCCGGAAAATGAGTCTTGAAATGAGCAATATAAACGGAGGAAACGGCACCCAAGGCTCTCACGACAAACGAGAGTTGCTCTGCCTGCTGAAGCTCATCAAGAAGTATCAGCTGAAGAGCACGGAGGAGCTGCTTTGTCAGGAGGCGAATGTGAGTAGTGCGGACTTGGCGGAGATCAGCGAGAGCGATGTACAGAAGGTGCTCGGCGCTGCCTTGGGACTGGGCGATAAGGACCGGGAGCGGGAACGCGCTCTGCCGCAGCCGCCAAAGCAATCGGCCGTTACAGAGGCCAATGCGGCAGAGGCGCTGGCCAAGTTCATCGGCGACGACAGCTTCGACGCCCAGCAGTATGAGCAGGCCTACCAGGAGCTGCGCACCTTCGTGGAGGACTCCCTTGACATATACAAGCACGAGTTGTCTATGGTGTTGTACCCAATTCTGGTGCAGATCTACTTTAAAATGCTCGCCAGCGGCCTCAGAGATAAGGCAAAGGACTTCATCGAGAAGTACAAGTCCGATCTCGACGGCTACTACATCGAGGGACTGTTCAGCCTTCTGCTGCTGTCCAAGCCGGAGGAGCTGCTGGAAAACGATCTGGTGGCCGCCATGGAAACCGACAGGTTTGTAATACGCATGTCGAGGGACTCCCACTCGCTCTTTAAGCGCCACATCCAGGATCGCCGGCAGGAGGTGGTGGCGGATATCGTATCGAAGTACCTGCACTTCGATACCTACGAGGGCATGGCGCGCAATAAGCTGCAGTGTGTGGCTACTGCAGGCTCCCACATCGGCGAGGCCAAGCGGCAGGATAACAAGATGCGGGTCTACTATGGCCTGCTCAAGGAGGTTGACTTCCAGACGCTGACCACGCCAGCGCCTGCTCCGGAAGAGGAGGACGACGACCCAGATGCTCCGGATCGTCCGAAAAAGAAAAAACCAAAAAAGGATCCGCTGCTTTCGAAGAAATCCAAGTCGGATCCAAATGCCCCCTCCATTGACAGGATACCCCTCCCGGAACTGAAGGATTCGGACAAGTTGCTGAAGCTGAAGGCCCTGAGGGAAGCTAGCAAGCGTCTGGCGCTTAGCAAAGATCAACTGCCCTCCGCTGTCTTCTACACGGTCCTCAACTCCCATCAGGGCGTAACCTGCGCCGAGATCTCAGACGATTCCACGATGCTGGCATGCGGATTCGGGGACTCTAGTGTGAGAATCTGGTCCCTGACACCAGCCAAGCTGCGTGCCCTCAAGGATGCCGATGCGCTGAGGGAGCTGGACAAGGAGTCTGCCGATATCAATGTGAGGATGCTAGACGATCGAAGCGGAGAGACGACCAGGAGTTTTCTGGGGCACACCGGACCAGTGTATCGCTGCGCCTTTGCGCCAGAGATGAACCTGCTCCTGTCGTGCTCAGAGGACGGAACGATACGACTGTGGTCCTTGCTTACCTGGTCCTGCGTGGTCATCTATCGGGGCCACGTCTACCCGGTGTGGGATGTGCGATTCGCTCCGCATGGCTACTACTTCGTCTCTTGCTCCTACGACAAAACTGCACGCCTTTGGGCTACGGACTCCAATCAAGCTCTGCGAGTGTTTGTGGGCCATCTGTCGGACGTGGATTGTGTGCAGTTCCATCCAAATTCCAACTACGTGGCGACCGGCTCCAGCGATCGCACAGTGCGCTTGTGGGACAACATGACGGGCCAGTCGGTGCGCCTGATGACGGGCCACAAGGGATCGGTCAGCTCGCTGGCCTTCTCTGCATGCGGCCGTTATCTGGCCTCCGGTTCGGTGGACCACAACATCATCATTTGGGACCTGTCAAGCGGAGCTCTGGTTACCACTCTACTAAGACACACCAGCACCGTGACCACAATTACCTTCAGCCGGGATGGCACTATTCTGGCAGCCGCTGGTCTGGACAACAACCTGACCCTGTGGGACTTCCACAAGGTCACCGAGGACTACATCAGCAATCACATTACGGTGTCGCACCACCAAGACGAGAACGACGAGGATGTGTACCTGCTGCGCACATTCCCCAGCAAGAACTCGCCGTTCGTTACCCTACACTTCACGCGTCGCAATCTGCTCATGTGTGTGGGCCTCTTCAAGAGCTAGGATTAGTCGGTATACGTAGCATAGATGTAAGTAATGCACGAAATATGTCTAGGATTAAAGTCGTCGTATCATCAATTTGTTTCTCTTCCACGCTCGAAATGGAGTAGTGTCTTAAGAACCACAGTTTTAAATTTTTTTGTAAGCAGCTCACGACCATTCGGATTTAAAGTTTATAATAAAGGTCAATGCAATGCACTCTTTGGTGTTCCGCATTGCTAAATAAGAGACGTGCCTTTTGTTCCTTATAGATAAAACGTTTATTTAAAAGCATATACATGGTTGAATACGCGTCTGATAATATATTCTCTACTCCGCATCGGCGATGCCAAAGGTCCGGCGCACGGCCACCGAGTTCTTGATGTTGAAGATGGCGCAGCGCGGCGGCTTTTCACCGCCAAAGGCTAGGGTGTAAGGATCCTCTGGACACTGGCGCATGCACTGCAGGCGCCCCATATTGAATTCGTGCTCGTAGACGTGCTTGGCTTCTGTGCTATTGAAGTTCCACACCTTGAGGGTACCCTCAGTGGAAGTGGAGGTCAGCAGATTGGGCATCTGGCTGTTGAAGCACACCCCGGAGATCTCTTCGTTGTGGGCCTTCACAGACCACAGCAGCTCATCGGGTTTGCGTTTGTCAGCGTAGTGCAGACTGCCATCGTTGGTGCCCACGATGAAGTAGTCACTCAGCGTAGGGTGCCACAGGATCTTTTCGACCTCCCCGTTGACCTTCCACTGGATGCTTGAAGAATTGACGGCATCCGCATCGCGGCAATCGAAGAGCCTCACATAACCATCGGCACAGCCGGTGAGTATGCTCTGCGCCTCCGTGGGATGGAACTCCAGGGACTGTACCTTCTCGCCGAAGGCCGTGATAGTAGTGTGCGGCTGGCCCTCATCCATGTCCCACAGGATGAGCGTCTGGTCAACGGAGCCACTGGCTAGAATGTGTTCGAAGTTGCGGTTCCAGGAGAGATCCAGAACAGCGTCCTTGTGGCCGTACTGCTCCTTGTGCTGCTTACGACTGCCCTTGGAGCCCAACTTGAAGGTGGGCTCAATAGAGTCCTGGATATCCAGGTCCCAGATGGTGATAATAGGATCCATGCAACCGATGGCACACATGTTGCCCACCTTGTCGCTGCCGGCGTCGTGGTTCATCCATTCGATGCAGAGCGGAAAGCTGGGCAGCAGAAAGTCGTGATGTGTGTAGAGCGCCTCTTCCTCCTGGTTGAATACCCACACCTCCATGGAGGCGGCATCGTCCTGGACGTGGCCCACCAGAATCAGGTTGTCACTGGGCTTGATCACCTCATCCTCTGCCTCGGAGTCTTCGTCCTCGTCGGGCACCTGTTCACCAGCGTCCACAATGTTTGCCAGACTGGTGACTGTGGCATTCTCCTCGTTGTCGTAATCCTGGAAGCGGAACTCGTCCTGCGGATTGCGGTTCTCACTGTTCGCATCCTCATTGTCGTCCACATCCATGCCTTCGCCATCCTCTCCTCCTTCCTCCGCGTCATCATCGTCGCTCTCCTCGTCTAGTTCCTGTTGCGTAGCGCCGATAATTCTGGCCAGCTCCGCCTGCGTCAGCACGATTTTGTCGGGCTTGTCCTTGGCCACGCCGCGCGGCACAAAGCACAGGGCGGGCACGAAGTCGATGCTCGCCTCAGGTGGTCCTTCCTCTGCCATTTTAGAGAAGTTTAAAGAAGTTTACCCCACCAATCGAAATAGTGTCAACACGTGCAAGTTTCAGTGATGTCATTTTTTGAACCAAAAGCGGAATTCAAAAGAAAAAAAGCTAATTGTTATAAAATAGTTTTGGGTATGTTTTTCAACATTACAGACATATATTATTAACATAAAAAATAAATTCGAATTAATGTTTACATTCGTTAATATCTAGAAAATATTTAATACATCCTTAACAACATCCTTACAATATTTCAAAACCAAGAAACGGATTATAGTTTTTAAAAGGGTTTCGATGCTCGAATTCGCCCCTTGAAAAATTTTCTATTCTATCTTGCGGGGCCAGATATAGCGGGAAAAAAGCTAACATGGCAACACTGGTGTAGTTTTGGAAGGAGGCAAATAGTGTAACCGCAGTCCAGCCTAAAGAATATACCGAATATGCGATGACAAAATACCGATTACAAATTGCAGTAAAAATATTTGTTATTTATTTATTATTATTCATTACATTTAACAGATTAATATTAAAATATATATTAAGATCTTTTAACTTTTTTTCCCTTTCCTTTAAAGTTTTTCAGTTTTAACGCAAAATTTACATTCAAAGCATATTTTTATATAAATTGAATTGAATTATTTTAAAATTATTTACCTGTTGTTTTCCTCATAAAACTTCTTATCTGCTGTACTCTTATCAGCATCTCTCCAGCCCTAATGCTTAATGTAATCAGATTATTCAGATAGTCTTATAAGTCACTAGCGATCCCGAGATACTTGCAATCTTTAGTCTTAAAATTCTCTGTCATCAAAATGGACGCACGAAAATTTTCTACTCACATACTGGACACTTCCGTGGGAAAAGCTGCCGCAAATGTTCGCGTAACCGTTTCCAGGCTGGACGAGATCCACGAGTGGCGATCCCTTCGAGCGGTCAAAACAAATGAGGATGGTCGGTGCCAGCTCTTGGAGCCTGGCCAATTTCCCAGTGGCATATACAAGCTGACCTTTCACGTTGGATCTTATTTTGCTGAGCGCAGTGTGAGGACTTTGTATCCAGTTATTGAGATCATAGCGGACTGCAGTGAAAATCAGCATTACCATATCCCCCTCTTACTAAATCCCTTTGGGTACTCTACATATCGTGGAACATAGACGAACAACTGCAAAGTAAAACCTATGTACTTATGTGGTTAACAATAAAATTAAATTTTGCGAGACGTTCAATTGTTTGAATTTTTAGCTTTACAATATGTAATTATACCATTGCAGGGTATTATAATTTTAGTCAGAAGTTTGCAACGTATATAAATTCCTGAACAGCATCAACAGCCGAGTCGATCTAGTTATGTTCGTCTGTCCGATTTTGAAGCTATCTGAATTAAACTGTGCAGATTGTCTATTATATAGCTGCTATAGCTGCAAATTTTGGGGAAGAATATTATAACTTGGCCAGTTTTTAAAAAGAGGACTATATAGAGATTAAATAGCTGCCTATATATTCGGGAAATATTTATACGTAAATGTTAAAACCGAATTTTTATATTTATAAATGTTTTATACCATTCTTGTTAGTTTTATTTTTAATTTTATAACATTTAAGCAATAATGATCCAATTAAAAGCTGCAAGGGTATACCAACTTCGGAGCGCCGAAGTTTAGCTTCCTTGCTTCTTTTTTTTTATTTTTGGAAAGCAATTTCTGCAGATATAAAAAAATAAAAAGTAATAAGTTAGAAGCTTAAACATTGAGAGATTTTTCTAAGCTAAAATCAAAATTATCTAAATCAGTACAAATATTTGTAACAAAAAAGTCGAGAACTGTTCCCTCTCACATTTTCAATTGAAAATTGTTAGTTGGACCAACTACCATCACTAGAGTCGATAGATCCCCAACCAGAATGTATCGCAACTGGTGAGCACAGCACTCGCCGTGTATCTTACCATCTCTAGGTAGCGCTTCAGTTGCGTTTCATTCGTATCTGTCGGATGTCGTTGGCGGTTCGTGGGTTCGGGTTTGTCGGTGTTTTGGATTGGAATTGAATGTTTTTGAAACGGCAAACCACTCTTCTGTATACGCCGGTATTTATTAAGGAATACAAATAATTGTAGAATTCTAAGAAAATACAGTTTGAAAGTGCGGTATGTGAGAAATGAGTGCTTGAGATCCTTCGCTTCGCCTGCCTGCTTCGAATTGGAATCCGTCTCCCGCTGAGGCGCAACAGTTGTTTCGGAAAGAGAATCTGTATGGAAATGATATCCGTGTGTTTCTAAAGAGCCAAAGCCGAACAAGAAGTCGGATTTGTTATTGGAAAGTACAAGCCCAGAGCAGCGCTCACATAGACACACACTCTAGATGCCAACAAATCCCCAACAAATCTTAAACCAGTTTCAAGATACATATTCTTTGGTGTCAGTGTGTGCATGTTGATTTTTTCTGGCATTGTTTTCGTTTTTTCTGCTGCCGCTGCTGCTGGCTCTGCATCTTTTTTGTGTACCCTTTTTGCTGCCTCTTCCACCGCGGCCCTCTAATCGCGTTTCCATTTTCTGGCCGCCGTCCACATCCGAGTGGCTAGAGATTTGAGTGAGCTCTGGGGTCCAGCAGAGCAACAAGTACCCAGTACCCAGTACCCAGTTCCAGTAACCAGTGCCAAGTACGACCACCACCAAGTGCCTGAGCCAGCCCGCGTCGCGCTTCGCCTCCCACCTGAAAACCCGAAAAACACGGAAAGAAACGAGCTCGGATTCTAGCTAGATCAGCCAGCAGCACGCCAGTTGGCAACCGCCCAATCGCTCCAATTTGAATGCTGGACGGGGAGCACTTCAAGACTCCGGTGTAGATCGCACGAACAATTCCAAAAAGGTGAGTTATGACTTACTGTGACCTCTGGGGATCTCATATTGTCATTGGAAGCTGCGGTAAAATGCGTAGTTACTGCAGGATTAAATAAACTGCTAACATCTTGAAATAATCTATAAATTTGTTTTTCTTTTAAACGTACTATTATATTCTGGGATGGTTAACTATTTGAAATAATTGAAAAACACCTTAGAATCTATCGAATAAAGCTAATATCCTGCTGTTATATTTTTAGGCAGTGAAACCAAGAAAATACTTTACACGAAACATATTAATATTGCCTTTATTATTTGAGTCAAAAGATTAAGACATTGTCACTTACATTTTCAAACTAATTGTAAATGATTTAAGTTCTACAATTGTTGGTAGGTGTTTTAAATAATATGAATTGAACCTGTTCGGCTAGCAACGCAATTCCTTTCATCAATTTTAATATTCTATGGGGCTTATTTTATTAAATCAATTCAAAAAAAATTTATTTATTTACACCGCTCTTTATAATTCTACAAACATAATATTACAATTGCTTGAGTTTATGGCCTGGTCAAAATATTTATATGACAGTCAGGCTAAGCTGAAAATTTATTCAAATCAAAGTTGAATTTTATTGTTCTAAAATCTAGAACTTTACTTTATTGAGGACAACCCGTCAGACAACAAAATCTTGAAATTAACACTTTCATTATTCATATATATACTTTAGCTGGTGAACGTGGGAAACAACAGTTTATGCAAACAACTTTTTAGTTAATTAAAATATTCAGTTGTTTTGGCTCAGACTTTGACCCGAGGCCTATATTACCTCACCAAAACCGGCGACAATTTGGCCAATTTCGTTTACCTAATAATTGAAAGTTCACAAATAAAGAGGCCTGCGCATTAAAACGCAATCAAAATGACAACTTGCTAACGGTCAATTAATCAAAAGCCCCTGTGAATGCCGCAGCAGAGCCGAAAAAATGTATGTAAGTGATAATCGATTCGGCGATAAACACTTTCCTGGCCCGCAGCTCTGGAGCCAAAGACCAATCATTAATAACTGTTGCCGGGAGATAAATACGAATATGGATGGATGGATCGTCATGGCGGATACCGTTCGAGAGCGGTCGCGGCGCTGGAAAAGTGTCAAAAATCGTTACCTACGTGGATATAATTTGCACTGCCTGACGTAAAGCCAAAAACCTAATATGTGCGATGATCGTTAAATGCTGTAGGCAAATTAGAGAGCGGCGGCCAAAGTGCAGGAACGAAGGCAAAAGTTGCCTTCTACAAAAGTAGAAAATACAGAAAAAAATAACAGAAAAAGCACTGCAAATGGCAAAAACCTAAAACTACAAGAAATACCCATACAAAAACCTTAAAGTCTGCAAAGTTGAGGGGCAACACAAAAAAGTGCGGGGGAAAATCGCCTTTGCTTGAGCATGTTTGTCGTCGAGTTCAGCTGACATCGCAAAATGGCAAGAAGCCTCTCTGAGCCACAGATATGCACGGCAAGAAAGTTACATGATGCTGATAGCGAAAATCAAAATTATTTTAAAGCAATATAACTGTTATAGAACATTTGTAGTAGTCGTAGATGAACTTACATATCTTTAAGATACCCTAGGTGGTTTGGGGGAATTGCATAATTTTTATACATTTATATTACAAAAAAATTATATGGCAATAAAACCGTAATCGTAATACGCGTAACAACATAATTATATTTTAAGAACCATCTTAGATTATTTGCTAAAACTCTTCAGAGATGATTTGAATTTTTTTGTTCACCCAAAATAAGTAAGCTCTTTGAACTTATATACATATGTATATGATATAGTGAATATATTTTAAAATAAAATATACTTAATTTCTTTGAAGATCTCTATGGCAATATATATAAAAACAAATTAAACTTAAATTTTCTTTTTAAATGGGGAAATAGTTTCTTATGAAATATACGATTTTCTTTTCTGTGCAACTGAAATGGCAAGAGCAAACAGGAAATGAACCCGCATGCACTTTTTCAAGTACCTTTCGTTCGAATTCGCTGGCCGATTGCATCGAGTTGTGTACTCGAGCACCAGAGACTTGGAGCCGGAGCTTCGACTTGAGCTTGAGCTTGGTCTAAAGTAAATTTTGTCGTCGTCTTGTGTTACTTAGCTTGCCTTTGGGTTGTACGATTGCCCAGTATTTATTCATACGAGTTCCGGAGGGTATATACTCGTATAATGAGATGAACGATAAATGTTCTTTTAACTGGTTCTGGTAGTAGGAAACAAATTAAATTACTCAAAATAAACATATAAATTAGAATAAGCTAAAATCTTAATATATCATTGATGGATTTAATTAATAAATAATAATAGAACTCATAAGTAAATTTAATAAGTTTTATTTCTTATTACTGAACTAATTGGGAAGTGATCTTGGTAGTCACTGTGCTTAATGTTTATATTTTATTTAGAAACAATGGTGATATAAGTTGCAAATAGTATTCGGAACTCAAACTCAAAAATTGATAGCGCAAGGCATTGGTAAGCTTGTTTTTTTATGAAAAACTCCATTGTTTCGGGCAGGCTTAAAAGATTTGCTGGTTTCCAGTCCTTAACTTATCTATACAAAACGAAAAATCTGTTTGATTAATACTGCCCTTCCTTTTGATTTTGATTTGTTAACTTCCATGCCATTTCAGATTTATTTGTTGTGTAAACTCCATTGTTTCGGGCAGGCTTAAAAGATTCCCCATAATATCCAGCCTTCAGACCGAAATCTCTGTTTGATTAATACTTATAGAAGGTATCTATATGCCGAACCCCTGGGACCTTCACCCTGCCGTTTAATGTTATTTTGCATTGCATTTCGTTTTGTTCATTTCCATGCATTTTCAGAGCGTTTCGGTTCGGGCCTGGGCGTAGGCTTGGTGCCCGCCGTCGTGCCTGTTGTTTTTCGCAATTTTGTTTGTGCAGTTGTGTGGGCTTGGACTTGTGTCTGTCTGCGGATATCTACGGGTGTGTGCGGCGGCCAACCTGTTCGGATCTCGGGGAATGAGTCAGCTGGGGGTTCGCTCTCGTCGCATCCATGAGATACAATTCGAGCGGTCCCCGATAAATTGAACCATTCGAGTGTTTGTCGGAGTGCGGGGTCCTTCTTCAACATCCTTTTTGACCTGCACTCGAGCGTTTAGCCGGTGAGGGTTTTGATTATTTTGTGCTGTGCCCTCAGCAATGTCTCATATTACCCGGCAAATGGAGTTGTTTGTCTCCGCCATCCCCTCGGTTTTTGTACTATGTTTTTCTGGGCTGCATTTCCCGTCTTGGCATGGGGCCACTCCAAATGTGCTCGGTGTGTAATTTCCGATAAGCCAGCATTGAGACAGGTTCGGAGAGCGAAGCCCTATGGAGTTTTTTTTTGGTTGATTTTTGTTTAATTTTAGGGTAATTTTTGTAAGTAAAAAGGGGGGATTTAAGTGGCCCTTATAGGACTCTTTATACGCTATATCCTCACTGTAAAAAGTAATAAATCAGAAGTTTTAGTAAGTAAAAATTAAAAAAGAAAGGGAAAAGTATCGCCTTTTAAACATTTTATAAAATCAAATAATTACAATAACAGGCCCAATTTCGAACGGAAAGAAGTCTCGCTAATAAGAAAATATGATTTGAATTAATTAACATGCATATTTACTTTCTTGCTAAAATAACAATTGTGTGTCACCTTAGTTAAGTTAATTCCTTAAGTTCTACTGCTTTAGCAGAATATTTAATTCCCCTACTTAATTGATTCTTCGTTAACAAGTGCTATTTAAGTGTTTTATTTTGTTGGCAACTGATTAGTGCCCGATTTATTTGTGTAAAAATGAGGAACGACCTTGACAATCTCTTGGCTCCCAGCTCTTGGCATAATTATTGTGTTTTTGGCTTTTATGCCACACGCTTCAGCTTAATGTTTACCAAATACTCGTCACGGATCTGGAGTGGGCTTAGTACCTTCCTAAGAGTAAACATACTTACCCTCACCTGTACTCACAGTCGGAGCGGATTGCAGCAGGTGGCGTGACTAAGACATTCCGCCATGGCAAAGTGAGTTTTTTAAAATTCGAAACTAATTTCAGTATATTTTTTTGTTGTTTTTTTTTTTTTTGTTATTATACATATTGTTGTTTTTTTGTTAGTTGCTTCTCTTTCTGCGCTAGCTAACGAGCATTATTTCAGCCTGGCAACCAGGCTTTTATTTTAGCCAATCTTTTTTGTATATTTTTTATTTCTGCACATACTCGCAAGCTAACTTTTATGGTTTCGAAGGCATTAAAAAAAATGTGGCGCAAAATTCAAAACACTGGCGAGTAATTGAAAGAGTGTGAGAGATGCTTCATGGCTGGGCTATTCGGGGGGAGTGGGCCTCCTCCCGTGGCCATGTATTAGCCCGAGTCAGTCGCGCACCAAATCCCAATGGTAACGCACCCATTAATCACAAAAGAGAAACAATAAAAACGCTTAGATGCTGCGCGGAAAAGTGGTAAAAGCCGCAGAAATACTCGGGCAAAGCGAATCGCATGGAAAGACGGAGAAAAATGCAGAAAATCGGCTCGAAGATGTTCCTCAAGTGTTAATTAATAAATTGAATGTTTCCGAAAGTGTCGTACACGCGTATAAATAGAGCGCATGAGTCAGTCAGAATGCGATCGAAATACAAGGGAAATTTGCTTCAGCATCTGAGAGTGATTTCACTGTCTGAATTTTCGGGGTGTGGACCCCACAGCGTCGCGCAATAAACTTTAATTAATTCGAATTGCGTTGTGCAAAACAGTTAGTTGCTGTCTTTGCCAATTTTGTTTGCTCCATGCTGTTGCGGGGGACCTCGGCTCAAATGGGGCAATTAAAAGCATTGTTCGGGGATAGGATACAGAGCCCATTCTGACAGGGGAATTTTAAGGGTGTGGGATATTCACTCGTGAATATATGCAATTAATTAGTTGATTAAATGCCAGCGAAAGTATCTATTACATTTTCATTTAGACAGGCCTGACATTGGAATACATTAGCTGGCGTTCTAGAAAGCCATCGAAAAGTGTAGCCTAATGGATACTTTGCATTCAGAGGAACTTAGAACCTTGCAAACTTAAAATTCAAGCAAAATACCTTGAAGAAAGGGAGTACATCTCATTACTCCTACCAAAATAAGGATATTTATATGCTTATATGCTTATATATAAGCGTATAAGCTTATCCTGACATCCCTTGAGCTATTTATATTCACTCTTCGATTCCGCCGCTTAACTCAATAAGAGCTCTTCTTCTTGGGGGAACCACGGCTACAAACACATGAGCATATATATTCACACCACTCACGATGGTTTATCAGGTTGCATGCACGCGATTCAAATCAATTGCCACAATGACACACATACTTCGCACAGACACCAAGATACAGATACTTTTCAGCTGGTGGGCCAGGCTCTCAGACAATCGTCTAATGTCTGCTGTCTAATGCCCAAGCCAGAACGATGACGAGACAATTCCAGCGGAGAAGACCTTCACGGTGCACTAGCACTAGCAAAGTCTTTGTTCAGCAACCAGCCAGAGCAGTCGCATTCTACAGTCTACGTCATCCAGGGCAGGGAAACGGGTATTAAGGGGGAAGGTACCTATAGGGTACTTGTACAACTGCACGTGCTTTGCATGTCGAATTACAAAATAACAAGAACACAAATACATAACTCACCTTACACATCGGCACCGGGTGTCAGCAGTGATTTTGTGTAACAAAGCAACAGGTTTCTTTCCTGCTTAAGGTACACAAAAAATAAATAATTAAATAACAAATAACATTTGTTTTATATTCTATTATGTTTGTGGGACTTTACCATTTATTTTGAGAGTATTTTAATTAAACGCTTACTGTTTCTATAAAATTAGTAATTTTATATATATTTAACTATTCGTTTGGGAATTGTTGGGTTATTTTATATGAAATTTTATATTATACTAATATAATGAATGCAGGAAAAGAATTACATTTTAATTCCTAATATACTTGGTTGGAAAATATAAAGTAGGTTGTACTTAATTAACTTTAACTTTATTTAAAATAAGATTATATTTTACTTCACAAAATATGTGGTTGAAAAAATATAATGCTTTATGTTTATTTACCTCGAAATAAAATGTATGAAGTATTAAAATTAAATAAAAAGGTTGCTTGCATTGCTTTTCATATTACTCAGCATTTTTAAAGTACCTAAAAATTGGTTTTATATATAAAAAAAATAAGAATACAAAAAATTACAACTTAAAATATTAGGCAAATACTCAGTTGAGGTTTATTGTGTAATTTATATTAATTGTCACATTACTTAGTAGTCACATAAAATAGATGTATACTGAAGAGTGTAAGAATACAAAACATTACAACTATAAACTTAAATATTTAGTTGGGCCTTCTAAAATAATTAGTCTTATTCTGTATAAATGCGAAATAAAAGAAACTCAAGAAAGTAAATATTAAATTAACTCTCAAGCTTTCTTTAAAGACTTGTTTGTAATATTTTTAATATTTTTTTAGGCTTCTTCAAACGCAGTTTTTTCCAGTGCAACTTTGCAAAGAGGAGTTTTATGGGCTGAGCCGCCTTCAAGCGGGGGCGTGGCTCTGTTCCTCTTTGGACCGTTCTTTCTTGTGCATAATTACATGGCCTCTTCGGCGGTGGCATCGAATATTCAATCGACACAACGGCACACACTCGACCTCTATTCTCTGCGGGCTTTGTTTCGGCCAGATTTTGTTTATTTCTATTTCGGCTGCTTTAGTTTTATTTGGGTTAATGCTAAAAAATTGTCGTGCTGGGGCTCTTCTTCGGCGCACAACTTTCATTAGGGCCAAGCAAAAAAAAAGCGAGAAGACCTTTAATCTTTTGCACTCCCAACGCTGGCTTCTGCTTCGTCAAGATCATGTCCGGCTTAGAGTCCGGAGGAGGTGTATGTAGAGGTATATAGAGAGTGAGATGGATGCTTGTAATTTCACTTTTTATAGTTAGCAACAGGCTAAAACGATTAGGCGTTGATGTTGGCCAATCTGCTTGATGTTTTTCTTTTATAATTTGCGCGCTATTAGCGTACTTCTTTTTTTTGCTATTTTTTAGGGTTTTCTTTGTGGGGCACAGCTATTAGGTTTTTAGGCGGCATGGTGTTGGGTGTTGGGTGTGTGTAACTAAGGTCATACGTGCCGTGAAAATGAGGTTACAAAATTAAGTATAAGCAAGTAAAAATTTTAACTGAAATTACCAACCTTGAAATTGTTCATTTACATTAAAATAAAATTAATAGGAATATTAAGAAGAGTTCAGATTTTAAATAATCGAGGAATGGTATAAAATTCTGAACCTTTCGAAAGAAAGCTAAACACAGCTAAAACTACATTTACTAAACTGTTTCCTGCTTCCAAAAAAGATAAATTATAATGCTATAATTGTAGTCTTTCCGTATATGTAACTAGTCAACGCCAATTAATCCAACCTGAAACATTAGCCTAGACCTAATATATTAGCTTGAATCCAAACGAAGATCTCCATCACTTTCAACTCTTTGTTTGGGCCTCTGCTAATGATCTCTCAAAGGCCAATAAATTACGTTAGATAAAATATTACTTTCTGGCTTCTTTTCCAATGAAATGAATAAATAATTACAACTTTCCCTTTCTGCGTTTTATCAGCTTTGAACTTTAAGGAAGCCAGGGACAGGGCGACCTTTGAGACATAAATGCATTGAGCCAGAACCGATAAGCCCGGGGCTATGTACTAAATAACAAAGTGTACTATATAGGAAGCTCTCTGAATGGATCTTGGTGTGGTGACTCCCCTGTTTGTCGCTGGATCTGCTCCCTTATCGCTGACAACATCCGGAGCAGGCCACACCCGCCGCGGTTTGGAAAAACACACACTAGAACGTATTGAAACCCGATCCCATCGGAGGAGGAATGTGCTTTCAGAAGTCATTTTGCGGATTTCACGCTCCGCCGGTTTGATTAGACGCGTTTGATTTGCCTTCGGCTTGTTTGCTCGATTGTTTGTTTGATCCGATCACAGCAACAATTAAATCCAATGAAATTTAATTTCGCAATTGAATTTCATTTCAGTTTCAGCAAAATGCTTGCAAATTACTCGAGCGTTCAGGCTTAGCTAAGCATTTGCCGTGTTTCCAGCCCATTTCCATTCCCCTCTCACTCACTTTTCCCGTCTCCCGTTTGCTGATTTTCCGATTTTCTGCTTTTCCCTAACCCACTAAATGGCAACGCAAGCGTAGAGGTATTGCCTTTTCCTTGTTTGCCGGCTAGCTGCATTTTCTTTATGCAAAAAAAGCCATCGGAAATGATTGTGGCTAGTCTTCGAGCAAACCAAAATAAGCGATATATGTTATAGGTTGGGTATAGGAGATAGTTGGAAATATTTGAGAGTAAAAGTGGGTTTAGTCATCACTAGATACTGATTTTAACTAGAGATGTAACTGCTGGGAGTATATGCCAATTAGTTCCTAATTTGTTTCTTGGCCTTACTATAAAAATTACTTGATAAATAGTTTACTTCTGCAATTAATATTCCCTTCAGACAGCTGTCTTCTGGCAAGTTAGGCTACCTTATTAATTGGGTTTAACCATGTGAAGATACTAATAAAGACTTGCATTTATGCACAATTAGGAAAAGGAAAGCCGGATTGCCATGCTATTATACTTCGTATAAATAATAACTTTTAGCCTTATTCATATAATTCGTTTTCGCTGAAATATTAAGGAAAATAATTAAGGAAATCTATACTAAATTGGAACTGAAGAAAAGATTGATATAATCAGCCATTTTCATAAGATACATCCTATTCATTGAAGAGCAGAAAGAGATACTTCTTTGTTCGTAAACCACAATTTTCATATAATTTCCATCGTCTACAAAATTACCCTAAGAGGTTCCCATAAAAATTCGCCCAGCAGGATACCTATAAAATACTATAGTCTTGTAACTTATCCCAAAATCCCACATCCAATTGAAACATCAAACTTCCGCCAAGGTCGGTGGCCTCTGGACAATAGCAGGTTCCTCCATGGGACAGCAGGAACCCTTCTTGGGAAGCCGACTTCGGTCGATATCCGATTCGTTTGAGGCCACAATAAAATTTGTGTCGGTTCGGCTGTTTCCGCTACTCATGTTCATGCCCCATTGACTTGCTCCCGAGCCGATGGAAATCCAGGGAAAATCAGGGGAAATGGAAGACCGGACTCGTTGCATTCGATTTTGAGGTTTACGATGCTCTATTTGATGGCTCATCGGCTCGGGTTCGAGCTTGAGCAGAGATCGATGGATCATGCCCCTGAGCGAGCTCTGGCGAAGCTCTCCTTTGTTCCTAACCCGCTGCAATCTTAATGTGCGGTTCAGGTGAGTGACTAACGGCCAGGTAAACTATGACTAACTGGTCTCGGATCGTGGGTAGTTCAAGGAGTTTAGTTATTATTTATAGAGCTGTTCTTATGGAGTTTGTTCATAATTAAAGTGTCACAAAATATAAAGCCATAAATGGTGAATTAGTCACTACCGAATAACATTTTTGGAAGCTTTAATGAATAAAATGCCGAACTCTTGGTACCCTAAATGGCTAATGAGTCATTACATTTTATTACAAAATGTCATAAATTAATCAAGAAACTGTGTATGGCTTTTATTTTATTTATTTATGATTATTATTTATTGCTCGCCGGTTAACCAACTTGGAAACCAACCCAAGATCATATTTTCAAGACAATTGGAGCATATTAAGTGTGGCAAGAGCGTCGGAGGGGTATGGAGGGAGAGCGTGGGTACTTGTTATATCTTTTTATTATTTTTTGTTTCTGATCCAAGAGAATATAAAATAAACGCAACAATTAACAGAAACGGGTTTTTGGCTTGTAAGGGGAGTTAGTGAAATGAAGTGAGGAATCTGACTGCGGCTGATCTGAGCTCTGGAATGGAAAAGGGGGAAAGATCGTGGTAGAGGCTAGGCTGCTTTTATTGAACAAAACAATTTATGCCGGACCCCCGCTGAAGTGCCTGAAGTTATATTCACTTCGTTTTGGTTTTAATTCTTAAGAGAGAAAAAGGGGAACGAATAGCCAGCCAACCGAAAGAAACAGGGAGAAAACAACAAACAGAAATGGAGTGGAGTGCCGAGTTGAAAATGTTAATTTTTATGCCACATCGATGATGAATTTTATTGTCCAAACCACACTTGAAGGTCTCTGAGGGATATTTCTTATAGCTATGGATGGACCAACCTCATTTAAGTTCCTAAGACTTAAGTCCCAAACAAAACTTGCCACCATCCTCGTTGAAATTTCATAACTTTTATTCAAAACACTCAAACATTTTTGCTGAGTAATAAAAGCCTGGTTTAGGTTAGTACCTTCGAGTTGATGTGCTATTATTAAGTTCTCTGTTATTGTTGCTCTGCGCTGCCTTTTGTGTGGTCTTGTGGTTTTCAGTTTTCCAGTTTCGGTTTCTTGTTCGGTGCTTTTCGGTTTTACTTTTATTATTATTATTATTCATTCCACTTTGCCAACTCTGTGTGGCATTGAAGTGTTGCATTACCCGCGACTTAAAGAGAATTCTGTATCGGTTATGTGACAAATTTTCCATAAATACATTATATATTTGGCCGGCGAGCGAGAGAGGGAGTTCAGTGACCCCGTGAACTGACCTATTTGGCGGCAATTGCGGCTAGTGGGAAGACGTAAACGAGAAAGTGAGCCACAAGATGCCGGAATGAGATGTCAAATTGGGCAAAGACAGGACACTTTTTTGTGAGAAAATCGCATAGGCAATACTCTTAAAAAATATATTAATAACGTAATTATTTCAGCAAAAATACTCTTTAAAATTGTACAAATTATTTCAATTTATTTGTACCCCTTAGCTTCAGGTTCTCTTTCCCGATTTACCATTATAAATATAAACTTATTGGGTGAAAAAACTATGTTTACCCTCACAAACATGCTGTGCTCTCTAAAAATATATCAACAAATATATTATTTCAGCTTTTAAGCTAGTCGAATATGTATGTACTTTATAAAATGTTGTAAAGATTTTTAGTTACTTACCTTACCGAATCATTTAGCTTTTTGTCAATAACAATATGTTATTTTTAGGCGTTTGCTTTGATAAACATCATGTAGGGCTCTTCAAAAGTAAATTAATATACTTTTTAATATACGAAAAACTGATTTAAACTTTACAAATTGTATGAAATTAACTCGAATTCCGTACCATTAAAATGTTTACAATTTAAAATACATCCATTTTCTGTGATAAAGTCCACGTACCCCTTCATAAATATAAACGTAAATAAGTATCTGTCCAAATTGTGTGGCAGACAATTATTTCGCCCGTACATTTGGTATTCTATGGATATATTTATGGCTGCCGCACACTTTCCTTTCTCATCCGCATTTTTATTTATTTTTGGCGCACAAATTTGTTTGTTTTATCGCGATGACTGAGTGCATTTGCGGCGCCCGCCATTCTGCATTCCTTGAATAGTATTTCCAGACCAGAACCCGCCTCACTTGCCATTTCATACGGACACTTGTAGTATATATCCAAATCAGCCATAACAATAATGTTCTTCTATGTCAAACGAAACCAATTTGGAGAAAACGAAACAGCAAAGCGAAATGACAAACGAAATTCAATTAAGTTTTATAGAAACAAAATCGGAGAAGAAAAAGCAAACCAATTTTAGTGCATAAAATTAATGGCAACAACACACACTGGCAGAGCGATAAAAGCGTCCAAAACCCGTTTAGAATTCAAGATCGTATAATTTATTCATGGATTCATCATTCAATGCATTGTCCGATTGCCCCGAACACAAACTTTTACTTTTCATCATTGTTTCGGGTGTCCATTGTGAGTGCTCATCTCGAAGAGATCTCCCCCTGCAATTAATCTTCCCCCGTCGAGAGCAAACCAATTAGATAACCCTATAGGCCCTAGGGCCCTCGGGCCATGTGTGGGCAGTGAAAGTTAACTGGGCTCGTTCTAAGCCTCTGGCCGGGTCACGGAACACGACCAATGCGCAATTTGCATAAACAACGCATCTCGCCAGGGCCGAGTGCAGTGGTGGGCAGCTGTTCGAGGGCTCGATCTTGGCTGGAACTGCGTAGAAATCAGATCGAGCCACGTTTTCATTTACCTTTTTTCGGCGATCTACGAGCTTGATAGGTCTGCTCTCTCAGTTTCTCTGAACAGCAAAAGCCGTTTTAGTTTAAAGATGGGATCGGAAATGGTAAAGTGCATAGCGTTTCGGCCGAAATCGTTTCCGTTGCTGTGCTTTTTGGAAAAGTGAAACTGATTTTGAACAAAATATTTGTAGCATCCATCTCATATTTATTCAGTTTAAGAAATACACTTTCATTTAGTACGTTAAGTGATCTGCTGCTGTGCTTTAGATTTTTCCTTTAATAAAGATGGTGGGAACGAGGAAGACGGGTTCTGTGGGCCCCGATTGTTCTCCATGGGATTCTCCTGATCTGCAGAATAGACATATATATATATATAATTACATATCGAATTTGCTGACGAGATTAGTAATTGTTAGTAATTCAAACCCACCTTTATTGTTTAGAACTATTGGCGTCTTAGATGGATTTCCGCTCTTCTTGCGGCTGGGCAGTATCCTTCGCGGCACTATTTTCGGACTGGCCCTGATTATCGTTCACCGTTGTGGAGGGGTCCTTTGCTGGCTTGGCCTTCGATGCGATCTTATTGGTGTAATCGATGACTGCCTTTGGTAAAGCCAGTTTGCCGCGTTGTTTTTGAGCGGCGCAAACTCCATCAACGGTCGACCTGTACACAGGGGGGGCAGGTCGTACCCTTGTAGAGCATTTCGGAACATTTTTCTCTGGTTTGGGTCCGAAAGGGGGCCTTTCCTTGAAAGGGATTCCACTCGATGGCGGCAACATACTGCCCGCAGCATGCGACTGACCCTTAACGGTTTCAGCTACCCTTTTGCCGGTAGCCCAAGGTGGACGTGTCAAAGTGGTTAATTTCGAGGGATTGGCAATATTGTTCAAGTCTTGGACCTGCTCGTTCACCTCGGCGATCCTATCTCCATAGAAGGCCAGTGCGTTCTGGCTCTGGATCAACTGCGAGCGTAAGAACTGGACTTCACTGTTGGCCTTCTTTTCCTCGACCATCTTTCGTATTGCCAGATCCTCAAGTTCACGTCGAGTCATGTTACTGACCTTTTCGCGAGTGATCCGCCAAAACTTCTCATTTGGGTCGACTGGTTCCTTGGCATCAACCTTGGATTTCTTTTTGGGACGCTTCTCTTGAACTTCTTTAGTTTCCGCAAAATAATCGCGGATCCGCTTCAAACCAGTGGTAAATCCTTCGCGTGCTGCTTTCTTGTCAAAAGTCGTGGCGAGTTCTTTCTTAGCTAAAGAAATTCCATACACAACGTCACCAGCCTCAGCCTCAGGCTTAACCGCCTTCGTTAGCTTTGCGGAGGTGCCAGCTACTGACTCAACATCGAAATCGGACTTGGCCTTGGCCTCGGCCAGGGCTTTGTTTCCAGGTGTGGTGATAGTTACCATGGTTTGTAGTGGCTTTTCGGTTGACTTCTGGGGTGTCTTCTTAGTACCTCTTAAAGATTCTTCTATGGTTGCAGTTATCGGTTTGGGTGCCTCCTTAATACCTCCAGATGGCCCTTCTTTGATTGCATCCACAGACTTGGGTGCCTCCTTAGTACCTCCCAAAAACTTTTTTTTGGTTGCAGGAACGGACTTGGGTGCCTCCTTAGTACCTCCAGAAGACCCTTCTTTGGTTGCAGCCACGGACTTTGGAGCCTCCTTAGTGCCTCCCACAGACTCTTCTTTGGTTACAGCCACGGGCTTGGATACCTCCTTAGCGCCTCCCAAAGACTCTTCTTTGGTTGCAGCCACGGACTGGGGTGCCTCCTTAGCGCCTCCCAAAGAGACTTCTCTGGTTGCAGCCATGGACTTGGGTGCTTCCTTAGTGCCTCCCAAAGACTCTTCTTTGGTTGCAGCCACGGACTTGGGTGCCTCCTTAGTACCTCCAGAAGATTCTTCTTTGGTTGCAGCGACGGACTTGGGCGCCTCCTTAGTGTTTCCCAGAGACTCATCTTTGGTTGCAGACACGGACTTTTCTACAGATTTCTCCATAACCTTTTTCGAGTTCGCATTCATGATTGCTGATTTAATTTTCTAATCAACTGTACTCGCTAGCACTTACTTGTCTTCAGTAACGACTTTGACTATTGCTTTCAATTGTAGAAATCAAATTGTTTTCCTGATTTTTTCTCCACTTCAGAACTTCCTTTTTTCCACGAAGACCACGCTAGCTTCAATTCTATTTCACCAGCTTTTCGTTTCCGGCACAGAGTCGCATTCCTCGACGTTATCGTTGTTATTGAGGCATTTAGATCAGTTTTACACTAACGCAAGTTACCTATAGAAAACAACAGAGCGCAGTATGAATGTTTATTTTGTCTTCCCCAACAAAGACCAAAGTGTAAAGCATTTAAAATGATATTCAAACTAAAGTCAATGTTGTCGTTTTACATTAATAGGAAGAGATCCAGAACATTTTAGGAATATGACATACCGGAATGAATAATTAATGAAATCTAGTTAAATAAGCATAAATTTATGTGATTTTTACGTTTTCTTACTGAGAGCTTAAATTTTTACTGCCAAGAGGAAGAATTTAAAGCTGTATCGAAAACCTATCCTTAAATAATGCCGTCAAGTTTGGATGGTGGGCTAATACCGTTTTCCACAGAGTCCAAACGTGTTAAACGGTTGAGATTTTTGATAGATGTGAAGCTCGGACTTCCAAAGAGCACCGTCTACCATTGAAGAACAGCTGATTAATCAAAACATTAACAAAGAGTTTTTTTCAGTTGCGAAGTTTTCAAATAGTTGTCATAGAAACGATCGGTAAATTTGTAAGAAAAGGTAAACATTTAAATGTAGAATGTAAAGGTTTAATTAATCAACATTTTAAATACTTAAGTCTTTTTTATGTTAATAACTGAATCTTCATACTATATGCATATGAAAACATAAGACTATTAGCAAAAGTTGGCCATTTTAACATATTCATGTTGTTTATCCCTACTGTTGGTAGATAGGAATGTCTGTTTCTCAAAGAACGTCCGTTCATGTTATTATGTATTCTATAAATTATTTTATCATTTATAACTAATAATTTATCTACATTTGTGCACATATGTACATATACGTTTACATAAATATCGTTGCCGCATTTAACAGAAATCTTGTTTTAAAGCTTCCTATGATTAAAGATGAGAATTTTCGATCCTTCCACTGAAGACATAATAGTAATATTTATGTACATATGTATATGTAGATACATACATTGTACATATGTATGATTTCCCTAAAAATTCCCAGACCCCATAAAAAATTCAACACACAAAATACAAACCCATTCAAACATAAACAACATGCAATTACAACATTCCGAATTAGTGTTATTAGAATTTTATATGGAATTTAATATCATGTTTCGGTATTCCATGAAAGCCTGCAAAATATCCTTTACCAGCGTCGTAACTCAGTTATTTTGACGTTATTTAATTGCAGACTCGCTGCAGGCGAGTTTTACTTTCGCACACAAAAATGTGTGACCTCCTGCTCTGTCCTCGCTGGGCTCCCTTGGCTTTTCCGTGGCCATTTCCATGCAAATCAGCTGGAAACACGCACACATCCGCGACGGGGGGCAGGAGGAGATGGCCCCAAAGCCGTATACTTATAATGGGACACCGGCTTTCAATACGCCGCATGATATGCGATATGGATATGCAAATTCAAAGGGGTTAAGGCGGCGGCGGGATCGGGATCGGGGGCCACGCCACGAAGGATACCAGAGAGCCTAGCCCAATGTGCAAATTCCTTTTCCACGGGCTTGGCAACATGGAACGTGACAAAATGAAGTCTGTTTTCGGCATTCAGGCCTTACGTAATGCGACCGGGTCTTTAGTCCTGAGCCATTGTATTGCCCGGGGATAATCAAGATTAACGCCCGACTTTCGTCCTTATCAGTCGTTGCCAATGAGCTGGGAAATCCAGGACTCGCCACGGCTGCCAGCCCAGAGTTCATGCTCGCCTTTTGGGTCATTGACCGCCTAATGTGTTGATTGATTCTAATGAAGAGGGAGACAAGACTCTACAGCACAGAGAAAAAAAAGAAATAATAATTGTTGCATCTCATGAAAGTATTTCATAATTTAAAAGGTTAAGATTAAAGTTTTACTGGAAATATTACAAGAGTTAAACCTAATATGAGAATACAGTCTGCAATCGTCTCATTTTCACTTAAAAACCTTGTAAGATCATCTATATTAACAAATTGTATTTAAACATCAACCGGAAAGTTCATCACAGCTGTTGATATTGTTCTTTAAAGGTGTTTATTTTGTCTGGTAGCCAAGATTTATCTCTTGGCTATGGAGCATTGTGTGTTTTTTTGGGGAGCATGAACTTGACGAGTTCATAAATAGCATACAGAACTTGGGGAGCCACAGATGCCCCACACATGTGCCACCAACCTTGGGACTCACTCGATTGCATCACTCCACTTGGAAATACAATTAACTCAATGTGCTTATTCTCTGTTTTTCTTACAGACCACCAACTCAGAGGCGTTCGAACAATGTAACGACATTATAAACGATCCACAAAAATAAAAAACTATCGAAAGTGGAAAATCATTAGAAAATTATCTAATAGAGCCCACTGAGAAACCACTTCAGCGAGATCAGGTGAGTTGGGCAATCAAACGGAATGGTTTCCTGGGATTTGGTAATATTTATCTAGGAAATATCGAGTAATAATCATAAATTCCTTTGATCTTGCTTTGATTTTGTGCTGGATGTTTCCCAATATTCGGGGTCTGGGGAAATCTTAAGTAATTCTTGGGGAAATGTGTGCTCCTAAATTAGAAAATAAGGCCACCCCCCAGGAGCAACCATTTTAATGGCCTTGCTTGAGACTCAGGTCAAAGAAGATGTTCGGTGACTGTCTCGGTGTCTCGGATGTTGGCATTAAGTAAATTTATGTTTATGCGCGGAAGGGACCCTTCAAAAGTCACCACAAAGACTGCTGCACGTGCAGCATTAAAATGTAAAATGTACGAATATATAGAGCCCATTTTTCGCACCTGGGCTACGTCTCTCTCTCTGTCTGCCTCTGTTGTTATGGTAATGTGAGCTCCGTTTTGGGGTTTCATTCTGATTACAATAACATTTTTGCGTGCATTGTTTGAACAGACCTTCGACGGAGATCGACCTTGAGGCGGCTGGGTGTAATTCGAACCGTATAAATCGGACTGATTAACCCGTATTCGAAAACTATTCAGAGGAGAGGCGCTAACCTCAGCTTTTTTGATGCCTCAATTTATTGGCCAAACCCATAAACATGGCCTTCGTTCGTGTGCCGGGCGCCCTTCTTGGCTAATTTCAAGAAAAGGTAGGTGTGCGGAAAATTTCCAACAACTTGGCCGCTCTCCAGCAGAAGGCACAAGGATTCTGCCGTTGAAGAGAGGAAGGAAGTCGGCTCCTTTTTGCCTTATTTGGTTATTCGGTGACGGACTCCTGACAAATTCGTTGACTAGGTCAGGCTCTCTCACTCTCCTCAGCCTTATACATATATCTGTAGGATTCACTTTTGGTTTCTGTGGGCGGAAGTGCGATTGCGCACAGAGAGAGGAAGGTCCTGGCAACATTTTTAGGCGGCAACATTTTATTGCCTTGCTTTCATTCAAGTTTTTTGACCACAAATTCCATTGATATCAGGAGTGTTGGCACATTTTCGTTATATCCATGATGTAATATTAGGAACTGGATTCTTATCAGTGGCTGGAGTTAAGGATTTTATTTAAAACTAGTTATTTACGACTTGGGGTCTAGTAACCTGATTTTTAACCGTTAAACAAGTCACTAAGGCAAACTAATGTTGTTCAGACATAAAATATAAAGCGAAAATTAGCATTTTCTTGTTTGATATGTAAACAAAACTTTCATTTCCAGGTTGAACAATTAATTTCAATTTTATTTATACTTTATTGGATTTAATTATGTGTTTGTTTAGGAAAAGCAATGCTTACAATTCCGTAATTTGGTAAAAAAAGTTTTTTTTTTGTATATTGACAAAAAATGGTTAGTTGATGTGCATTTTTATGTTCCTGGTTTATTTAATTATATCAAGTAAAGAAATTATAAATTGGAACTGGTATTTATTTTATGATGTTTTCTTTAAAAAACTTTTCACAAATTTTAAAGCTTATTATAAATGTACATAGTACATAGTACACAATACATAAGTACATAGCATCTTATTCTTAGGAATAGCATACGACAGTGATATTAATTTATAAAGTAATATTAAAAGACATTCTCTGCAACATAAATCCAATGCCTTTCAAACTGAAAGAGCAATGATGCTGCGAAAAACAGACACTGAGAGAGAGATTCCTGCTGGGAGAACCATTTCGCAGTTGCGCTCCTTGACCTTGGGCACGAACTCGGCCCCCATACTCACATAAAATCTATGAATTTTCCACGCTTTTGGTGTTTTATTTTTTTTCTGCCGAGACACATCTGGCGAACTCCGGCGATACGGAATCCGTACGGAGATTCGAACTCAGTCGCTCACTTAGCCAGCAGCCACAAGTTGTGGCAACGCGGACGGAAAATAAAACCAAAAACCTCGAACTCAGCAGTGAACGAAAAACATAAAAAGGCATTTGAAAAGTTTGTTTTCATGTTTCATGAGGAGCGAAGATCCCCCACCGATTTGGGTTCGGATCAGCAGTATGTAATCCGATTAAAGCGACGCAAAAGCAAAAAACAACCCATAAATCAACTGCAGATTCAGAATATCTGAATCAGGCAAAGCTGCGTCATCGCTAAAGTTACTATTATCATCGACATCACATCATCGTTCTGGAACCGTCTTATCACACTTTTCGCTGACCCCCTCCACCCATTGATTCCCATCGATTTCCATCTATCATACGTCGTACACAGATTGATTGATAAGGAGGTGTGGGGAGAGGGACACTTTCGGGTTCAAAGTTCGCATTTGTCAAATGGAGCGAAAGCGGGGACTGTATAAACAGGAGGGCCTAGGCTCAAGAGCCCAATCAAATGGAATGGGATGCTATTAAATAGGCCCCCGAAAATACAAAGGAATGAGAACTTTGCTCAAAAGCGATTATATTGAATTTCAAATTGATGAGTTAATATTGGGCAATGGGAGGAGGGAGGAACGCATACCAAAGATTTGTGCTTTCAAGTAAAATTCAATAAAGAGACAGATATATGTTTTTATAACCGAATAATATTAGTTGTGGGGATGTACTAAATACGTATATTAGGAAAACAATTCACTTTCACAAAAGTTAGTTCTCCGTTGGGATCAAACATTAATATATCGAAACTATCAATATTAGACGCGAAAATCAAAATGTGATATATGGGAGATAAATCTATATTAAGTTGTATACAACAGACAATATAAATAAAAATTAATATAGTATATACCATTTAAGGTTAACTGCTTTATTTTCGACATTTAAAGCTTAGATATATGAAAGTTACCGATTTTAACGACATTTTAAAATTTTCATTGGTATTTTTCAAATATATATATTTCAAAATTTACGATATTGTAGATTTTTTATGTTAAATATGATGTTTTTCTATATTAAGAATGTCTATATATCAATTTATACAATATTTTCGATAGAGATATACATATTTACATTCCAAGTTCTGTATAAATTTCTTCTGGTTTTTACTACGTTTACTGCAACTTCTTTAATTTAATTTGATTTTTCTAAGCTCGTAGTTCCCTCCTTAACAGCATTTTTATCTCTCTGCATTTATGTCTTTAATAAATTAGAACTGCTTCCCCAGACTCCAATGAGTATCTCTGGAAATATTTACATATGTGTGTACATGTGTGGGTCTTATTTGCCAATTCATTTCCTTATCAGAGTCACGCCCACCGGGGTAGTACTTGTCCCTAGCCTTTGCCCAGTGCAACGGATGAAGCCCGCAAAGTGTGGACACTGAATTTCACTCCAACAAATGTTATCTGAACTATTTATGAGTGTACTCAACATACTCAACATGTGTCTGTAAACACACACAAGATACACCCATCTTGGCAGTCATAAATAAACAAATATTCCATTTTCTCAACTTTTCCAATTAAGATCCTCAATAGAAGAGCTGAAAAAAACCAAACGATGACTGAGAAAACGAAAGTGTGGCAAATTTGTTTAAGCAAAAAACCGAAATTTGCATGCATCGTCGATTTTGATTTAAACTTGAGTGTTTCAAATGCACTTCAAAGTCTTAAGTTTAAGTATTTTCCGCACACAGAGATGACCTTCAGGGGGCTCTAAATTTTGTTTATTGTATATATTCGGTGTAAACTCTAAGCCTGGTCATGGAAACTAATGACAAATAAACTGTGAAGTGAGGTAACTTGGCGGCGATTTTGCATCGTGTAATGTCCGATGAGTTTGCTTTTCTTTCCCGAGTTGTGACGAGCTTTCCGGTCAGGGGCAGTGCTGCTTTCCTTTTCAATTTGTCCAGCTCTTTGGCTCTTTGGCTTGGCCATTATGCCACTTGGCCGTTTTGCAATGACGCCTGAGACGACGCCCGCCGCCGCTGACTGACTTGCCATTGGGAATGGGAATAAAAATAGTGCTGAAGTGTCGGTAACAAGTGGCTATGCACAGCGAGAAAAATTGCTAAACAATTGGGCTTTGAGTTTAAGATTTTTTCAACTAAACAAATTACTAAACATTTAGTATTACTGCCAACTCTTTATCTTTAAACTAAATCATTTTAGGAGGGTTCATTAAGAAATGATTTTGAAGAATAGAACTCGTATGTCTTGTTAATATTTAAGGTTCATAAATAAATAAATTCATTATCTTTAAACCAATATCTTTTATACTCTCATTTTCTCTCCCTGCACGGCCTTAAATACATCCGAGAATTTCACACCTTGCCGCGAGGTTGAGCTTCAGTTTGAGCTTGAGTTTCGAGTTAGAGCTCCGAGGCAGGGCCCATGGGGCAGTTAGGCAGTTTCCTGGCCCATTGTCTGGCTGGCTGAGCCTCCTCGTAATTAAGTTGGCAAATTTGTGTAATGAGCAAGTGCAATTAACCGGCGGGCTCCGTGTTTGGGCCTATGCAAATGCCACACACATAATTATAGTTTGTGGCCGCAGCCTCATCCTCTTCAGCTGCTGTTTTGGCTGTGGCTTTGGCTTTGTTTTTCTTTTGGTTTCGTTTTCATAGTTTTTTCCACCATTTTCCCTGCAATGTGTTTGCCACTTTGCCAAGTGAGCTGTGCAGAGTGTGTGCTCGTCTGCGAAATGCAAATGAAAGTCAAAGTTAATTTGTTAGATTTTCGCGAGCTACGAGCTGTGAGATGCGAGGCAGAAACTGCGTCTCGGTCTCCCCTTCCTTCTACTCCACCCTCCTCTAGTCGCGATTCGTTGGAAAATCAGTGGAAAATCGCTGAAAAATCTCTCGACCGAGCAATCAGAGCTGAGGTTGTCTGCCTCTCTAAGTGCGGCATACTTTCGGGCTGTTAATCAATTACAGCTGCGGAAATTTAATGTGTTTTTAATGGCAGATTACTGGCATCAAGTGGGAATAGTGGTCGTTAAAGTAAGGTTTAAAAATGTGTATAAATTAACAGTTGAAGGGAGTATTTCGATAAAGAGGAATTTTTTATTTAACCATCGAATATTACCAGCTACGAAGCTATTTTCTATATGGCGATAGATTGTTTTAAAATGGTCTTAGTAGTCAGCTGTATGACCTCATAAGAACTGTGATGTATTATTTATTTATAATATACTCTTTAATTAATGAAAAATGAATACAAATGAGACATTGTAGACCACAAAGAAGCTTGTCTTAAAAGCTTTGTATATTTTCTTAGAAAATGGTTCACTTTTTATTTTAATTTACCTTCTGAATAAGGAAACAGAATTATAAATAGGATATTTAAGACAACAAAGTAGCACATTTTCAAAATCTCCTAACTTTATTTTAAAATTTGTTCATTTTTGACTTATAAAATCGTAAAAGTAATAAAATATTATTGTAAATTTGGCCTTATTAACCAGTAACTAATTTTAAAAGCATTTTAACTTTATTTTTAATTGGTTTGTTTTTCGACTTAGTATATTACTTCAAATTGTACTTAATTTCTTTTTTAAATTCTGTCTAAAATTACATTTCTAATGTTACTTGGGATTATAATAAAAGGACCTTAAACTCATGTAAACATTGAATTCATATTTGTTTGTAATGCAAGCAGCTTAATTTAAGAACTATTCAATAGTTAAAATCAAAGACTATTATGTACGCATGAAAACTATAAATTGCCAGCATTTTAATATATATTCATTGTTGTGCCTTGCAAAACTGAACTGTTATTAATCAGATCTGCCCCAAAGTTGACTCATAAATTATGGTAGTTTGCCGACTAATAATTCTCCCCGATCCCATACCAAATCCCTTGTCCAGCTCAATTGGCAGCTTCAATGAATTTTGCCTTGGCATTCCCCCAAGTTCAATGCCAAATCGCACTTAGTGGGCAGCTGTTCTTCTCGAGGCCCCGCTCCTCATCCCATCCCGATCCTATCCAGATATGTGTGCCCCCCTAGAGGCACTCATTCGGTTTAATTAACCAAACGGCAAAGCGAAATGAACATTTGCGCCGCTGCTCATTTGTCTGCTCCAATCAGCGGCATCGTCATCGCGGTTTCCATCGCCATCATCGCGTCGTCATCGTCAGCAGCTCCTCCTCGTGATTCCATCAGCAGCGCTGCTGCACTGCACCCACGGCGAGTGTCGACACGAATCCCCGCCACTGCAGTTTCCATTTCAATGCGCAAAAAACGCTTAAACTGCAATTTGCGCTGGTTGTTCGAGGGGGGGAAAAAAGTGCAAGAAGGGGCCGGGGGATGGGGGATGGGGCTGCTCTCCCCCACTAATTAGCACATCAAATTCTCCGTACACAGCACACAGCACGTACGGGGCTTGTTTACCCTAAAAGGGGTCAAATGTCAGCTTGCCGCGTTATTTGGACAGCTCCACTAACTGGGTTAACCCACCTGCTCACTCTCTTGGCTCTGTGGAGCGTTAATCCCTCGTTCTCAAAATGCACTAATTACGCGTGGATGTATATGTGTACATATATATTTACTTAATTTTATAAAATGCCTAAAAATATGCTGTGAAAGTGTGAGGGAAATTAAAAGCAAGCAACATAAGTTGTTAAAAAGTAAAAGCTAAGTCTTCTTATATTTGTTATAAATTTTTTTTAAAATTAGAACTTTCCATTAACAATTTAATAAGGAAATATATGTAAATGTAAGGAATTTATTGCCTCCTTATTCTGAATTGTAAATTCATTATTAATTTATAGGCAAACATTTTAATTTAAATGCAAACCATTAATGGTTTAATATCTTCAAGTATTTTTAAACATCTTTTAACATCAATAATTTTTACTGCTTTTAGAAAATATTACAAATACTAAATTTGAATTTAAAACAAACCCTTCCTTAACAAAAATATATTTAAACGATAACGAGCATTTAAAAAAGATATACTGAACATTTCTATACATTATTTATAAGTTATAAATCAGTAAAACGATATGTAAACCATAAATATAAATTGTTCTTAACATGTTCCCTTGGATAATATATTTTTAAAAATTTTAAAGGGTTTGTAAATTTTTAAAATCCTCATTATTTTACTTAACATTTTATTTCCATATCTTGTAAGTCATATCAATGCTACAAGATCCCTCTTCCATGGCCACACATCGCACACAACTGATGTAAGATAAATCACACAATGTCTGTGAGTGTTCGGCATCCCCGAACTTGGCATGAATCATCCGGTCGAGAGCCCATTACTCACGGCCCATTCGTTGTCTGGCGCCAAAACAAAGCCCGAAGCCAAATCCAAATCCAAATCCAAGACAGAGCAGCCCCAACGACTGCGGCAGGTTACAGAGTTCAGCTAGAGAGGCGAATTCCTAGTTGAAAATAGCTTTCCTTGAAATGCCTTTGGGCCAGACGTAATGCAAATCGATGCGATGCTATTCGATGCGATTCTTGAGAACTCACTGCACAAATGGAAGATGCATTCTGCTCTGGCCGGGCCGTGACATTTATTTATTGGTGGTGGCCTCTGGGGCTGATCAAGTGGGTTGACTGCCCTGGGCTGACAAGATGCCGATGATCTGACGATGGGATGGGTCAAAGAATCGTGTTTGCTTGCCATTTAAATATTTGTGATTCATTTCGAAATCTAGTCTGTATGACAAATAGATTTATTTTGAAAGATTAATTTGAATGCCGAGAGTATTGGGTATAGGGATAACAGAATAAATCACAGCTAAAGAGGCATCAGGTGCTGGTTTTGGGATTTTATTTGCTGAACTGATTGATGTTTTGAGAAAGAATTTAAGTATTTCTTTTGCATATTTATTAAACTGGCATGAGGATACATATTTTAGAATGTCAAATTTTAAGAAAATCTGTGCTTATCAATAAAATATTAAAACAGATATATTTATCATTGAAATCAGAGGATGGTTGGCTTATATGACTTAATTTTTTTGTACGATAAAGTAACAAAAATGTTAATGTTAACTATTAATGTTAACTATACTCTATGTCTAATAGTTATTTAATTAATGTATTTATTATCATCAAACTTTATCTTAATTACTTTGAAATTCGAATGGTCATTCTAAATTCACTTTAATTTAATTGTATATGAAATAAGAGTTTGCTTAATTTTAAAAGAGAACATTTCCTGAAGAACTAATTGAATTTAACACCTCGACCGAAGGACTTTCCTCTGCAATTTCCTGTCAGCTTTGGCTTGGCTTTTCTCGCCCATGCAATATGACAATATGACATTTAATTTCCCGCAGAACACCGTCGTAATGGCGGTCCATTAGCGGAGGTGTCACTGCGGGTGACTGATGGGGTGGGTCAGGTCAGGTTGCCCGGGAGGAAGCCCTCGCGGAAGAGTCCCCTCTGCCGGCTAGGAGGAGGAGTGGAGGAGTGGGAGCCACTGCACCAATTCCACATATTTGCTAAAGGCAATTACAAATAGTTTTCCCTTTGTGTTTCTTTCCAGCATGTCTTCCGGCCTGATGTCGTGTGTGAGGGAAAACTCGCCGCCGCTGGAACCCGAGCTGGATGCCAGTGGATGCCAGGGGCCATTGTCGTTGCCCTCGGAGGGCGGAAGGTCGCATGGCGGTGCCGTCACCTCCACGCCCATCTCCAGTCCAGGAAACGATGCCCACCAGTCCACCCCGACCGCCGGTGAGTTGCCTAATTGCTATCATAATACCAAGCAAACAAACAAACAAACAAAGACCCACATCCCATGACCCACATCCCTGCCAAGGAATCTCCTGGTGGGGCAACAAATATTAAATCATTCAAGTGCGGAATGCTGGATTATGAAATTGCTTGGGGCCTTGGGTCTCCGAGTCCTGCCAGGCCATGGCTTCAATATGGCAGAAGCATTCCGCCTCATGTGTTCATCAAACGCCACAATCCCGGAGGACATTTACATGGGCGGGGAGAAAGGCTTGCTGATTGCCAAAGGCTGGGGAATTTGGCGATTCGGGGATTTGATTGCCAGCCCCAAGGTTGACTGCAGCGATTCTCGCCCTTTTTGGCATGGGTTAACCTTGGGCTTATGGATGCTTTATGGGCTCTGAAGAGGCGAAGGTTACTCTTGGGGGAGGAAAAAAATACTTATATTCAAGCAGCTTTCATATAAAGAGTTAAGCTAAGGGAGTTTTGTGAGATTTCAGCTTAAGATATAGTATATTTAACGTATATTTATATAAAATATTGGAAGTGCGCTATGGGACTCAGGCGTTCTTAAAGGTTTAGATTGTTATATATCAGGCTACAATGGTAAAACAGTGTCAAACTGCTTATAAACCTAAGATGCTAACAGAAAGAAAGGTGAATAATATAGTAGAAGTACAATGAACTCCCACACAGCCTTGACTAAGTGCAGATTTGATTGCATCACTCGCCTTACTAAGGCCATCATCGATCATATGGAACGAGATAGTGCGCTCTTCCTTGAAGAAACTAAGAGCTTCAGCTTTGTTTGCAGAGCTGTGAACCCGCTGGAAGATGTGGATACTGAGGAAAATGAGCAAAAATCCGAACAAAGCCGCACTATTGTGGATACCCTGTAGAAATGGGGCCTTATCCGACTGTGGTTTTGCTGGAAATTAAAGAGTTTGTTCGTTAGTTTAGGTTTTCTTTTTGGGTTTTCTGTTAGGTGCATAATTAGTTGGGTCTTTTGGCTTTCGGCTTGTCGGCGCCACCTCCCTCTGCTGCCACAGCAGATGCAGATACAATGGGCGAAAGATAAAACTGGGCATAATACATATTCAGATTGGGCCATCTACATATATGTACATCTGTTTGCATCTACGTGGGTCTGCTACCTCACAATTCACATGTGAACCGGGCTTTGTCTGGTCTGGGGCTCGCCCTCGTATGGCCACCGACAACTGAATAACTGGATAATGTTTATATAATTGTGGGTAATACTAGCTACACGTGCTAATTAACGCCCCCGACTTTCTATGGCTCATGCGAATGCACAGCGAAAATCGACCACCAGTGTTCCTTCTACTGAAAATGGGGATTCGGCTTCGGCCGCGGGTTCGGAATGGAAATGGAAATGGGTATGGTAATGCGAATAGGAAGCTTTATCCATTTGGGGTCGCTTGAACTATTGTTGTTATGACAACACCCACAAAGAAATGCCATCAACAATAACGGACCATGTACAGTGTACACTGTACGCCTCGCTTTCAACATGAATAAAGCTGCATAAACAGTTCGTGTCGGACAGTGGGGTGAAAACGGATGGCTACCGGGGTTACTAAATTAAATTTAAAAACTAATAATAGTTTCCCAAAACAAATGTTTTTAATTTTTTTAATGTAAAGATAATTTAATTTAGGTTTTACATTATATTTTAAAATTATTTCATTTAATTTAAAGTTTGTGTTAAAGCACTTTACAAATTACTATGAAAAGCTAGATTCGACTGCAACATAAAATACCTTTCTCAGGTATGTTTCACATTTTTTCATTAAAAAAATATAAGTTCGTAAAAAAAGTGACCGAAGCATTTGCTATTCGACCCGATAGTTTGTATACCAACTGATAAAATCACCGAATAATATCGTGAATAAACGATATTTCAGAAGTACCCTTCTAACCTTTTTCATATTGGCGAATAATGTCAATTGTGCTGTGGAATCAAGAACATTCCATACGTAATAATATGTGACAGTGAGAATATCCAAAGTAATTAATTGCACATATGTCGCAACGTTAAAATATCGATAAACTAGCTTTTGCTTTAAATTTTAGTATCGATAAAACCATAATTTGTGTCAATCCCTTCAAACAAGCCTTTTTGCTGGTGACTGTCAACCGAAGCACAACTTGAACGTGAAATTTCTTTGCGAAATTAGGAGAAATTTGGAATAACCATGGAGCATCCAGTTGTGTGGGCACGCGTCATTAAGGTCCTCGGACGCACCGGCTCCCAGGGCCAGTGCACCCAGGTCAAGGTGGAGTTTCTGGGCGAACAGAATCGCCAGATCATCCGGAACGTGAAGGGACCGGTCCGCGTGGGCGACATCCTCACCCTGCTGGAGTCCGAACGCGAGGCCAGAAGGCTCCGCTAATGGGATTGCTGATCCTTTGCTGCTCTGGACCTGGATGAAGACAAGAGACACTTGGAGACATTTTTCTGGCATAGCAAATTTTGTTATCCACAAAAGCAAATATGATTCAAAATGAATATTAAATGCAACATCCATCAAAATCCATATTTTTTAAGTTTCCCTGTTTAAATCTTCTCATATTACCCACTGTGCCTGCTGTTATTCACTTAACAGAGCTCTGCTAAGCCCGCACACACCGTCACCTGCAGCGGGCCAAGAAACGCTAATCAGTTCGATTTGGCAACGCAAGCTGGCTAATAAGCCGATACCCGTACTACCACTCGTTGCCGTCAATACACTCTGGCCGGGTTCAGTTCGGTCTCGGTTTTCTGTCTCTGTGTATATTTTTTGTGGGGTCGCTTCGGCTTTTTCGCTTCGTAGACTTCAGTTTCAGTTTTGCCGCGAGCGGGAATCCGACAGTGTTTTTTCCGCTTTTTCTTTCGATTTCGTTTGCCGCTGTCCCATTGATTCAATTCATTCTGTTTGCTCCGCTCCACCTGTGCAGGTGGGACACAATTTCGCTGCCGAACGCGTACGCCGGTTATTGCACTAATTGAATTGTGCGGCGATTGCAATCGCGAATCCCAATCGAACTCGCACTCGCACTGGCAAGCCGCGTGTCCCGATCAACGCAGGTCCGAATCACACCGAAGAGTCAACAAAGTTTAATCAATAATATTGGAAAAAGGAAAAACCAATTCGGAGTTGGTCAAGTTGTGTAACGTGCAGTGAAGTTGAATTGAAATTTAATCAATATATGTATGTGCAGCATATTGTATCTTCCAACTGAAACAAGCTCGTTCAATCAAAACAATCAGCAGGGTAAACAATTCCTGGAATTTGGCAGTTGAATAAAAAACATCTGCCGCTATTTTCGGCTCGTATTTAAACAGGTAATAAAAAGAATTGAATTTGTTGTGTATTTTTTGGACTAGAACGAAGAGCAGGAGGAATGTTGGGGGAATTTTCAATGATATCATGCACGAAACAGATAGAATACGTACCTAAATAGATGGAACCAATTAAACTGTCCAATGAATGTAAAGCTTAACCCAATCCACACTTGCCCCATAAACGCAGGGATTATTATGTAAGTTGACATGATTAAGGGGGAACGCACCTATCAGCCTAAAAGAAACCTCGTTATGAGGCAGAGGCTTCGGAGAGAGACCCAATTGAGGCGATTGGCCAGACGCCTCTAATTGAAGAGCCATGAATTGTGTAATCAGTTTTGGTGCGACGCTAGGTGTTGTTGTGGTTTGGAGTGCGAACACGAAAGGTAGTGCCTTTCGACCAGGCCCAAAAGACTGATAAGCGCCGCCAAACTGATTGCACTTAACGTCTTCTGGCGATTGGGACGTCTGCCATTGCCTTTTGGCCAAACAGATCGCGACTGATAGGGCCTGATCTCTTATATAAAATGGCTAAGAAACGGAGGCTATAGATAGGCAGGTGTGAAAAGCAGCTAGTTTTATCCACTTTACGCAGTCACTGTAGAAAACTAGTTTGCTTTTCAAATTAACAACCTATACTTAGGTTAACAAGCTGTGTTTATATTACTTTTAAATATCAGCGAAGAAAATCATTTTCGTACAAACTGTGTGGTAAATCAAATTTAGGTAAATTATAAAAAAATGTAATAGTTACATACAAATACTAAGTACCACATGTTTTTATAGTAATCAAGGGGATTATTTTCTGCGCCAATTTCTTGTTCCTTTGCAATCGTCGATACGTTCCTGATAGCTCTCTAGTACACCTCCATTTATTTATAGCTATTCCGGTACTTTGTCTAATCTACATGGGCACAAATGCCCATATAGTATTGCGATACTTGTGTTTGACATCACTTTTTATATGGAATAGAATTACGTTTCAGTCTTAAAGATTATTTTGCCGGTGTTGATGTAATTAATCATACGCCATGTTGAACTCTTTGACCAATGAACTCAACGAACCTCGGCTAATCCATTGGCATCGCATTCGATTCTCGAGGCTTACAGCACACTGCAACTTGCCAGTAAAGCCAACTTTTGAAGGCCCCGAGACCTGTTCGCTTGTAAGAGTTATTTGTCCAAAGAATTGTGCAATTCTTGGTGCCTTTGTTTGCCTCTTCGGGCCTTCGGGTTCTTGGTTCTCCACCGTGTTGGGTGTTTTTCTATTTTTATTCCGCGCAAGTGAACTCAGCACTTGTTAAGCGGATAAGCTGCCCACACGGCCAGACTGGGGAGCTGGGGAGCTGGGGAGCTGGTGCCTGGGATGTGGGCGTGGTCCACTTGACCTTCCCCAATCCAATAGGCCAGCAGTCCGAGCCGAGCTCACATCCGCTCGCAAAAGGTCTCCAATTACTGCAACTCGGCTGAAAAGCTGTGTAGTTCGCCATTTGGTTTCCACAATTTGCATGTTGAGAGAGTGTGGGGCAACGCTTTTGCCAATGATTAATTAATAAACGAACCCACTTGCCAAACCTCTTTTTGGAATTGCAAATTCAGAATCGAATGCGAATTGGTGTCACTTGAACACCTCCAAATACCCACGCACCGGGTACTTGCATCAGGTGTAAAATGAGGAGCGATAAATTTCGATAATTTATACTCTATATCGGTGATTAGTTATCGAAATTATGTAATATTTAAGGACAAGCGTATGCTTAAAATATAAATATGAATATTAATATATTTATTTTTTCCTGGGTTGTCTTAACCTTAATCATTATCCATATTATGTTTGCTAATTACGATTATCCAAGGTTTCGATAAGATATATTGTGATCTTATATATCGAACTTACCTTTCAAACACACCGTCTTAATAAGTACATTTTAAATTGAATGGGAATCTTTGTGAAGCATAGGGATTTTGAATTAGAACTGGGATACGTCGTGTTATATTCCGATAGGTAATGTTTTTATCAGTGACTAGTTATCGAAAGGGTGTAAATATTCATTAAAATAGATTGGGAGACTCAAAGCAAAGTTTAGTTCCAATTACATTTCCTCGTATACGAATTTTCCAATTGAAAAACTATTGAAATATTCATGTAGGAACAGTCTTCTCTTCTTCCGATTTACAATACCTTCGATAGGTTACTTTTCCGATATTTAATATCGAAGTTATGTGTATATCCTCCCTAGTAAGCACCCGTAAGAGCGGTTAATCCGAGGAGGCATCATGTTGCCAAATTGAACAGACTCAAATCAGTTTTGATGAATTACCAAAGCCAAGCCAAAAACCGACAATGACGAGCATTACGCCCACACACTTACACTCAGTCGCGGAAAACGAAACCCAAACTGATGACAGCACACAAAAGAAGACAATACGGGACTCGAAGTAACAACAAATATTGCTCAATAGACTTTTGATAAATTAGAAATAATGTATCCGCGCACAATGCTGATGTAATCTCGGGGATTGCCTCATTAGGTGAATCACAGGCAGCATCTCGGCTCCAACTCAAATGCAACTCAAACTTTTCAATTACTGACGAAGAAGATTTTCATTAAGGATTTTTCTTTTGGGGACACAGAACTCTCTCTGGCTTAAAGAAATGCAGCTCTTAGCGACAGCTGACCCAATTAGGCATTCTATAAATAAACAATTGTCACTGGCGAGGGTGTTGCCTCCCCTTCGGCGGTTAAAATTCCATTAGCAAGGTCCCCGAGCAATTTGGAGAGAGCAGCAGCAGCAGCAGGCAGCAGACAGCCAGACGACACCCCAAAAGGCAATAAATAGAATGACGTGTTAGCGGGGGTAATACTTATATACTATACGTACTTCTTTTCCCATGAGTAAGCTCTGGTGACCAGCCCCAACTCAGGTGGAATTAATCATTAAAATCAAGCCATCACAAAAAGCATAAATGGGGAATGCTCGTAGCCATGACTACACATGGGTATATATACTATATATGCTATTCAGTTATATATCTGTAGTATCTTTCGGCGTTCGCGTGTCGCGGCCCCAGAACGTGACCGGCATTTGAGTAGCGCTTTTGTTTTTCTTTTTGATTAGAGGTCGAAGCTTTCTTGGCAGCGTTCTTTGATTTTATTTTAGAAAATGCTTGTACTTCCGTTTGGCCGGGGTTCTTTTCTCTAATTAGTATATGGAATGCGTGTACACTTTCCACGGAGAAGACGGGTCTCTGTGTTAAAGGCAACTTTCATTTGTGGTAATGACACACAGAGGCAATGAGTCACTCTGGAGAGATGTAAGAGCCCAGTGATGAGCCCTACTTTCCCAGGAGGTTATCACTGGACTTTTGGCTTTTAAGGTTCACATCTGGAAAGAGGTTTTCCTATCTCCCGGCTGGGCCCTTTAAATTTTCCCATCACTTATCAATAATACATGATATAGTACTTTTCTTGTACCTACATATGTACTCCACATTCCTTGGTGATCGATAAGGAATTACCAGCCATCGCTTTTAATTTTCCTTTTCTCTGTGTTATCGGCCATCGAGGCAGAATAAACATTATTGAGTTCTACGGCCGTCAAGGCCATAATCACAAAAGACCAAACCGCAATTCGATTGATATAACCTTATAATTTTAACCAATTGCACTCTTTATGTTAGATTTTCTTCGCCCCAGAAATTGTGTAAATCCGAATACATATAGTAGAGATAAGTTATGACCTTGTCGAATGGTTCTCAACGCTGGCTTGCACGTGGTGTCCAATTGGGTTTACTGGAACTCCCCGCCAGCTATCATTCCTCTTTGGGCCTTTCATTCATTGAGGGGTCTCCGGGCTTTTGCCTATTTATGGTCATGTTTTGGACTGCGATTCGTTTCGGTTTCGCCCATTTATTGTTTACCTCTTATCGCCGTACTACTAAGTGTAACCGAATGACGGAAAAATTCTATTAACAATTGATTGGCTCAACAGCTGAGTAACGGCGGAAGTTAAGTGGCCTCTTTGAGTTTATGACTTTACTTCCTCGGAAGCGCTGAAGAACTTATTGATAATTGTGTCTATATCTAAAGGGTGCTGGTTATGGGCCTTTTAATTATGCATACATTATTTAACAACAATTTAAACAATTTACTATCTAGTGGGGGAGGTAGGAGACTTCAGATTCTATGGTAACAAAAAAAACCATTCAGAGGCTGATAAGTTAATACCCAGACTGAACATGTGAAAATATAATCCCGCGGGAGACTCTCCTCTCACTCTGGTAGATTTATGCCGCCTGTCAATCAATATATTTAATGACAGGCAGTAGGATATTAGTTCCAACCACATGAGTTCCTATATGAACTCTATGAAAAACAAAAAAATATAACCCAAATAGACCGAAAATGTTGTAAACTCAAAGGGCGTGTCTCATCTTACTTCTTTCCTTGTTCCAGACCCAAGTCAGCAGCAGCAGAAGCGTCGTCGTTTCCATCCGCTCCGCAATCTCCGCCGCATCTTCCGCCGCCGCACCATCAACACTTCCGCAGACAGTCCGTCCCCCGGCATCGGCATAGGACCCGGATCCTGTAATACCCTCCCACCGCCGGCCAGTAGCAGCAGCGAGAAGAACCTGCGAGCTTCGGGTGCACCAGGATCTCCCCTGAATACCCAACAGCTGCCGGAGCAGAGCTACCAGACACAGTCGCTGCCCAAGTCCAAATCCTACGGCACGCACCGCGATGAGTTGCTGAGCGTGCTCCTGGGCAAGAAGCGGACGGGCAAGCAGGCGCCAGCACAGCACAGTCTGGACCAGAATCCAGGCCAGTTTCAGTCGCCATCCCAAGCCCAGCAGGAAGCCATGTCCCAGCGTGGAGTGGCCGTCTTTCCCGCCGACTCCCTCGGCATGAGCAGGAGCAGCTACTTTGCAGAGCAGCGCATACAGCAGCGCCTTCTCCGCAGCGTAGGTGACTCCTCGCAGGAGCTGGAGGGTGGATCCATATCCGTTTCTGGATCGGGTTCGGGATCAGGCGCCGGTGGAGCAGCCGACATCTCCGACAGCCAGCGGAGTCTCAGCGAAGGTCGCCTCCTAGATGTGGACGGGTGAGTCCATGAAGCTTTTGATTTTGATAGTGGTTGGTAATGATTCTGGCTTTCGCTTTCAGAGATTACTCCCGGGAGACTCTGTCGCAGTCCCATGACAGCGTCTTCTCCGAGTCAGCAACAGCCAGCAGTCTATCGATTGTATTGAAGGTGAGTCTAGAGTTATTAAATTTAATGAATAATAACCCTTACAAAATAATATAAATCTTAAAGTTGAATACTCTAACTCTTAGAGCTTACTTTAAAATGGATTTAAAACTCAATATCTAATGTATCCATAGTTTTGGCGCCTTTCCAACCCTTTACCTTCCCCTGAGCAGCTCTAGTTGACCTATAAATAAATTCAAAATTCCATTTCCACTCTTACTTTCACTTTTTCTGTCTCAAATCAAGTTCAGGGCCCTTGGGTCACTCGATGGAAATCCAGCGAAGACCCCTCCCTGAACCTGCTTTGTGCTGCAAGCAATCTACTCTTAAATTGATTTAAATCAAACTCAATTGGCGCCTTTGTTGGCATTTCTGCAGCGCCATTGATGGCCGAATCTCCCATGGAGAGTCCACTGACTCAGATTTCAATTGTTTCCAGAGTTTTAGGAAAACAAAAACATTATCAACACTCTGATTAGCTAGCTGGCCTTATCTGGGATGGAGAACATCCATTAATTGAGTTGACTGAACCCGGGAGACAATAGAAGCTTGATTGGTTGAGGGTATATTTTTTCAAATGTTTTTCTGGCTATCAAAATAACCAGATTCTCAACTCTTAATTGATAAATTGAACTCGATTTCGATGTTACACAATTAACTCGCACTTTAATTTAACGCCAAACGAAAGTCAAAAATAAAACGAAGTCTGGCTTTGGGTCTTATCTAATAGACAAATCTTCATTATCCACGTCATTATCACCATTACTGCATAAGTCGGTTGAGTCTTTTTCTGGTGTTTTTCTTCTCATTTCTTTTAGTTTTGAGTGAAAAAAAGAAAAACTGTTGCCAACGCACGCGTTTTTGCAGCGTGAAACCGAACCCAATGTTAGACCCTACACTGGAAAAATTAAGAAGTTTCATAGATTTATAAGTTATACAATATCTTTCTAAAACTCAAAAAAAATATTAGCTTCGAAGAACCTTTCTTTCAACACTTCCAAGGAATAGGACCGAAGCACAAAACTTCTGTAAATTAGAAAGAAAATATAACAATGCCTTAAAAAATAATTATTTATTCTGGTACTTTAAAGCTCATGAAGCATCTTTAATAAATATTCTTGATAAAGTGTAACTAAATTAATTCAAATTCTTTCAAGTCAAAATCACGTTCCTTTTCCCTTTCGTTTAAAAAGAGAATTAAACTTTACATACATATAATTAAGAGAACTAAATGTAGGGAAAAAGTAGCTCAACATTAAGAAAGTCTTAAAATTCGTTTTTTTGTAAATTATTTAAGATATAGCTTGTGATATTTTATCACTACCCCAAAGATATTTTCTCTGTGTACCAACTGCAGTAAGCCGTGGCAAGACCCGCACTCCAACACACCCCTGTCCCCCTCTCCGATTGAACTCCCGCTTTTCCAACCGATTTTCCAGCTCTTGCCGCGCGTGGCAATTTGCGGCTTCTTCTCCTGGCCTGGTCGGTTGAGTTACTTCTATTGCTTCTTCGGTTTCTGGACAAACGAGTTGCCGATGAGCCGACGATGGTCGGCGGCGGCGGCGGCCGCTTGGTTGCTTCTTGTTATTCCACTTTTTTCCACTTGGCAGGCCAGCAGCTCCCTGGAGCAGCCGCCTCCTCCTGCTCCGCGCGCTCCCACCGAGGTTATTTGCCAACCTGGTTAGCAAATAAATCGCATTTCTTTCTGTTTCTATGCTATTGAACTCCTGCAAGTTTTCCGCTAAATCAGTTTGCATCGAGACTTTAGCCAGTGAAGACAACTCGGGCGTTCGCCAGGCTCAGTGTTTCCTAATACGATTTCGAATCCGATTCCGACAACGACTCTGATCCGCGCTATGTCCACAATCCTCGGGATTCCTGGACTCTAGCCAAGTGAAGAAGTTAACGAACTTTCAATTTAACGGTCCAACTGGGTAACTGTGCTGGGGATTTAGCAAAAAGAACTGCGATTCCAAGGGGCTTATCGAGCTATCAGATGGAAGTCAGGAAGTAAATATCACCGAATGGGATTTGAAAGAGGAAATATTTACGTAGAAGATTTAAATTAAATGAGTAATTTTCCCCTAAGGAAGAAAGAGGTTATCCCTAAGAACTACCAGTAAAAGTTTAAATAATCCAATAGCGGGAGGCAAAACCATTTTAATCAATGAGCAAAAAGTCAATCAAATATTTAAATTCATAAACTAATACTCTTTCTCTTTTTAAATGATAAAAATCTATAAATAAGTAGCTAGACTAATCTTTGAGGATATTGACCTCACCTCCAGCCTTTCCTTGCAACATATTAAAGCTCCTCAAATGCCAGAACCCCTTCGTCTTTCTCTAACATTCCACAGAATAGACATCTTGCAAGTCCTGAGTTCCCTGCTAATCCGCCAAGTCCTAGTCCAGTCTCGGCGATTTTCCTTTGAAAAGCTGACAGAGCAGGTCGTGGAAACGAGCTCTTGGGTCTATAAATATTTACCAGCAGATGTGAAGATCTCGGGGCCAACCAGTTTGATGAATTAATTGCGGATAAATAGAAAGAGAAAAACATCTACACGACAAATGGCCATAATGGAAAACTAAATGACAATGCAGTGGAGAGCAATTTCTGGGGGGCTTGGGCACTTGGACCCGTCCCGGACGACTTGGAATGACAGCGGTAGAGATATGGTAACACGGTAACACGCATCGAACCATGGAAGCGAGCATGCCCGTCATCGATGTCCAACATTCACACGCTTCTCTCTAATTGAGCCACTCTGGCTGGCGGGAATGTCCCCCAGTGGCGACTGTGACCACCACTTCCTAGGTCCCAGCACTCGAAAATTTTCATTTTCGGCCTACATTCGTTTGCTCCGAACATGAGATCTGTGACACTTCCCGTCTGGCGACGGCCTCCACTCCTTGCTCCACTCATTATGCAATCATTTCGGGCCGCATTTGCGTATCTCGCAGATTTCCGCATCCATTAGGATCGCACTCAGAGTGCAATGCATCCGCATTAGGATTTTAATTGCATTTCTTCGCACATTTCGCCCGATGGGCGCATTCTGGAGCCGGGCCATGTCCATATCGGTTGGCCACTGGCCCACTTCCCTGCCACTCTCCATCTCCGTCACTCTCTTGGGTGACAGACAAGGAGAAATTGATTCCATTTGCTTTAACTTGATTTAACTCCTGAGAAGCAGCCAGCGGAGCGGCGACCTAGTTGGGTGAGAGTGTGTGGAGAAGGGTTCCTTGGGTGTTTCATGGCTTAATGGCCTGTGACTGTCTCAGGGAAAGCTATTCCACGTTCTTCTTTCTAATAGAAGAGAACTTCTCCTAATTAACTTGACAGAACATAATGTATCTGCTCAAAATCGGTTTAAACCATTTGTTTACAAGTGTTGTATTTGAAATATCTATCATGTCTTTATCGTAAAAACATAGAGAGCATATCTGGGTGCAAAGTTCTTTGTTATTTAGTTTATTTACGATTTGACTGAGTGGGGATTTGATTTGTGTACAGAACGTGGGGGGTATGAACTGAACAAAATTATGTTTACTCAACTATTTCTTGCTTGACTTAAAGAATATTTTAAAGCTTATATTTTGAAATCGATCAATTTCTTGTTATTTTTACTATCAATTATTAAATTCTTAAATAGTTTTACATATTTTCTTAACTCTCTTAAAGTAGGTAACTCTGGTTTCTTAATTTATAACCCATTGCTCCATAATATATTCCCATAACGATTAGTCAGGGTCAGATCGCGTTAACCACTACTGACCGTCCGATCGGGGCTTCCAGATGGATAAATGCACACACTTTGAGGCCGTTTATCCCACTTACCCGCGGAGCACACAGATGGCGTCCGTTTGTTTGAAATGCAACTCGGACATCGGAGTGATGCAATTGCATTTAATTCAAAGCAATATTGCAGTCAGTGCCTCCCACTTGGCCAACTGTTGTGCCCGTTCTCTCTCACACACTCTCTGGCTGTGGTAATCAATGCTGGCCATGTTGAGAGCCACTTACCATTTACCCACTGGTGCTGACCACCGACAGTTGGCCCACTCTCAACTGGGCCAATAAATCAGTGAACGTGACGGTCCGCTCTGCGATTTCCCGACACTGAATCGAGGTGGCAGTGGGCAGAGGCGTTGCCTTAAGCGGAGCAGGTAGACCAGGCGGAGAATGGGTTAAGGGTCACAGGACTTGGCCAGGTAGCTTGCCAGGTATCTGCAGTGCTGCTGAATTCCCCGAAAAAGCAGCTGGCTAAGATTATGTAAGGCATCATTGTAGCCATTAGAATTAACTGGATAATATCTGGTAGGAATACTTACTATTAACTCCCACTATATATACCTATAGTTTCGGTAATTTACTCTACAATTTCCCTAAGAGCCTCGAGTGAAAGAACATTGAACTCGCCCCCGATTCCCCAATTGCAGTTTGTTTTTATCTAGAATTGATGGACGCGAAGGTCTTTAACCTAAACCAACCCGGCACTTAATCCTCGAGCAACGAGCTCCCAAAAATAGCCCCAGCCCCGGCTCCACTAGGAACAGATGGCGACGTCACGCGCCACAGTCACTGATAGATGGGAACAAGGGGGTGACTGGCAAACGCTGCTCTCGTTTCTTCCCAAGAAGCATGAGGGATTCTGCCCAGCTTGTTTACTTTGGGACACGCACAACACAGCCGTTTTTCGGCTCGATTCGGGTCTTACCCTTGAAACTCAATGGCCGAGGACTGATAATAAACAGATCTTCGGAGCCAATTGTGTTTGTCTAGGTAAAAATTAAAGGCAGACGCCATTTCTCTAGCCATTTCCCGCACCATTCCCATTTTCATATTCATTTTCACTTCTCGATGCATCTGCTTTGGAATCCGCCCTGCAGCAAATTCAGTTGCACATTGCACTTGGTTGTCGCCAGACGCTGTTGCTGCTGCTGCTCTGCTGTTCCTCGAGTGGAAAGTGAAATCACTGAGATCGCGTGTAGAGAGTCACATTTTCATAGTTCATAATCAGCACCATGGTAGCCGGAAGTGCTGGTTCTCTGAGGGCACAGGCCAATCCCTTCCAGCTTTCGTTTGCGGTAAGAATTTGTGAGGGAGAATATAGAGTAGATAGGATATCGGGAATCGCAGTTACATTCTCAGCCACAGTTACCCAGTTAATCCTGCCCATCCCTGACAGTCATTTGTAGCCTCGTCCGCGTTGTGAGGCCCACGAAATGATTGACTTCAAGCAGAATCCCTTCAAAATGAAGCTGGGCGGCTCCTCCATGGGCGAGAGTCGCCTGGGACGCAGCTGTCTCAGGGCCCGCTTCGTTTTCCGCTGGAAAAGCTGGGTAATCCTAGAGACAAGCCTGAAGGGACTAACCCTATTTTAATCTAGCCTAACCTCCCGATATCATCTGCTTATTCCAGGCGGAACTCACGGATGTGCTGCGTAAGCGACGCAACCGACCCGATGCCTCCGACGAGGATCTGGGCCTGCCCCGCAGTCCGGCCTCGCCGCAGAGAAGGGCGGCTGCCGGCGGCAACAGCAGTCGGCTTGCCTTCGGAGGTGGTCACCAGAGCCTCAATCAATCGCGTGGTGGGGCACAGGGGGCACATAGCCAGAGCGAGGTGTCTTCGCTCAGCCTACTGAGTGTCAACAGTGCCGAGGGGGACACGGAGGACAGCCACCGGCACCACTCGCGGGTCTCCACCAGCTCGACCCTCTCGATGGGCTCGGACATACTCCGATCCCATCAAGAGGACGATGTGGATGCCGTGGGCAGGGAACAGCACCGGCTTTCACATGCGGCGGCCAGGCACAAAATGGCCATCAGACCAGCCAAGAAGAAGGGACCCTCGAGGCAGCACCGTATGACCCTGGAGGTGAGTGGGAGCGTCCTTTTAAAATTTTGAGCAAACTCACTTAATCCTCTTTCCACAGACCTCCATCCCAGAGGCCAACGAAGATGTGCTGAAGATGAGTCCCGGTCTGCGAGCTGTTCACGGTAGGAACTCCTCTGAATTTCTTGAAAGGAAACCTTAACTAATCCCTTCCATTCCCCCACAGATGCTGAGCTCAAGAGCAAGACGCGCTCGCTGCCTCCAAAGACCCTTACAGCCATGGCGCCTCAGGCACAGGCGATCCCCGCCAGCTTGGTGACCACCAAGCGGACCAAGACGATCGAGCAGAGCTCTACCAGCACCACAGTGACCGCGAGCTCATCCTCCTACGGACTGAGAGCCATGACCACCAAGCCCAATGCCTTGTTGGAGACTCGTGGCGAGTCCTCCACCGATTGCGATGACTTCCTGGCGAACGAGCGGGAGCGGGAGAGCGAAAGCGGCTTCCTGCGACGCTTGATCCACAGAAACTCAAAGAGATCCATTGCTAGGGCCAATGACGGAGTGGAAGACACGGACTCCAGCCAAAGCGTGGCCAAGAAGCTGCAGATCTCGACCTCCTGCCTGGAGGCCGCTGCCCGGGAGCCCGTCGTCGTGCCGGACAAGGCGCGCAGTGCCACCTCCCACGAGCAGAACATCCTGGAGACGCGCCAGATCATCAAGAGAGAGATTCACAACGAGGGCAAGCACGGCCTCAACGCCATAGTCAGCAACTACGGCGTCCATCCGCACCCGCCGACGCCCCTGAAGCCCAAATCCGGTCCAGCAGCCAGGCAGCGTTATCTGCCCAAGGAGCTGGGAGCAGCCCCCAGCCAGCAGGAGAAGACCCCACTCAGCAATGATGTGACCAATCTGCTCTCAAAGAGCTCACGCGGCAACGACACCTTCCAGTCCACGACCCTGGTGCGGGAGCAGCAGACCAAAGTGGAAACCTCGACCCACTTCGAGCGAAAGCCCCGGATAGTGGGCCTGAGTGCCTTCCAGCAGAAGCTGTCTCGCTCCAGCGACTCGGTGGGCCAGCACTCCAGCTCCTCCAACTCGTTGGAGACCAGCACGGACGAACCCTCGCCCCTGTACTACGAGGAGAAGCAGCGAAAGACGGTGGAGAAGGCGCGCAGCTTCCGCAACTACCAGGAGGAGGGCGTGGAGTCGCCTTCCGTGCACAACAACATGCCCAGTCTTCCGGACCTCTCGCTGAGTTTCCGAGTGCCGGCCTACTACAAGCAGACATCTCAGTCCCCCATCTGCTCCCCGATCTCGCCGAGCGCCAAGTGCGTGTCCCTGGGCTTCGAGATCAATGACAACAAGCTGCTGCAGGCGCGTAACGATTCCACGGGTCAACTGCCATCTCCGGGACCCAAGAGCTCGCCCCAAAGGGCTGTCTCTACCACCAAGCTGTTGGTGGGTAGTCCGGGACCCACCAATATCTCGCAGATCGAGCAGAACATTGACTTGATAGTGAAGTCACCGCTGGTCAGCGTACTCAGGAAGTCGGGAAGCGTGACGCAGCCGGAGAAGCTTCCAGAGAAGATGCCAGAGAAGCAGCCGGAGAAGCCGCCCAAGGAGACGGCACCCTCACCCAAGCAGCGTCCCAAGCTGCTGGATTTGGGCCCCAAGGTAGCCATTCCCCTCGCAGCGAGTCCGAGTCCCGCCAGCCCGCTGACCAAGACCGCCAAGCTCTCCAACAGCCCACCGCCCACGCCAACCAAGGGCCAGAGCTCCAGCTCCAACAGTCGTCGGAACTCCAGTAATGTGGAGACCACTGGGGAGCCGGAGTTCATGAAGATCCAGCTGAATCGCGTAGACCAGGCCCGTTTGCACAACAAAGCAAATCACTTGGTGCTGGCCAAGAACCTGAAGTCGTCGCCCACGGAGCGGAGTCAGAGTAGCGACGACCTCAGCTTCAGGCGAAGCAGCGGGGAGAATCTGTCGGCCATCGAGATTGTGGAGCAGCCGCAGCAGAAGGTCTTAACTCCGGTGGTCAAGCAAGGATTGGAACCAAGCCTGGGCCGGCAGCTGCGATCCGTGAGTGCCAATAGTGTGAGGTCGAGTTACGGTAGCAGCAATGAGGGATTGTCCATTCCGAACACTCCGGCCACCACACCCAGTACACCCAAGATCAATGGAGTGGCGTCCAAGGATTCTTCCAGGGAGGTCAAGGATGCCAAGGAGCCGGCCAGCCCCAAGGAGGTGGTGAAAAGCAATCGCTTGTCGCTGGAGGATCGCAAGAGGTTGTTCCTCAGCGAGGAGAGACCAAAGGTACTGGTGGAGCAACGCAGGAAGTCGATCGGCAAGGCGGAGATCATAGCCACCAGTGCACCGCCGACTCCTCTAGTGATACCTGCCACGCCTGCCATTCCCATTACCCCAGTAACGCCCACATCCCCCGAGATAAGCGAAGTCAATGGCAACAGTTCACCCACATCCACCTCCAATCCCGTTGTGTTGCGCAAAAAGTCCTTCGCTAGCTGCAATGGCAACGCAGCCACGCCCTCCAAGGACGATCCCACGCCAGAGCTGATGAAGGTCTTCGCCCGCCGCTCCCTGAAGGTTAAGGACGATGATGTGGTGACACTAGCACAGGCCCAATCGGCCATCCAGGTTTCCACAACCACGACCGGCGCCGCCAAGAAGCTCCCGCCCAGCGGAAATGGAGCTGGAAATCAGAGCGTGGACAGCGACAAGGAGAACCAGTCAAACAGCGAGGAGAAGCTGGACAAGCTGGCGCCCAAGTACGAGGCGCAGGCGAGCGCAGGGGAGACCGGAAAGGCGACCCATCATCATCATCCCAGCAGCAATCGCAACTCGGTGGCCGACTTCCGCAATCTCAACAATAACAACAACAATCAACAGAAGGTGCCGTCCAAAGTCGTCACCTATCTGCCCCCCATCAAGGTCAGCAACGCGGGACGCAATAGCCTCAACAATAGCAACCAAATTAACAATAATGGGAACGGAAACGGTATCGCCAAGCCAGTGTCCGAGAGGTTCTCCCTGCAGCTGAAGCAGTCCAAGCCGTCAGTAACTACGCCAACGTCTCCAGTGGCAGTCCCAGTAGGAGCAGCAGTGGCAGCCCCCCCGGGAACTCCCGCAGCGCCCAGCAAACCCATCGAGAGATCCGCCACCGTGGGCGAGTTTAAGGGCATCCACCAGAGGCGGGCAGAGTGGGAGCAGCGGGCCAAGGAGGCGCTGAAGTAGACGGATGAGCCGGACACCTCGAGACTGTACCTAGCCTAGCTGCAATCCAAGTGCTTTTGTCTAGTGATGATGCGCTCCCCACGCCACAGCGGACCAAGCGGATCGAAATCGGGATCGGGAGGCACCCAAATTTCTATGTTAATAAGGCAAATAATCATAATTATCACACTAATAGCCCCACTAAGCTGTAAGCCTCTAAGGGATCGCGCGAAGGTAATCAAAGTTGAGGGAGCCGGACTGGCGATCTGGTCATCCAAAGAAAATCGCGACCATGCTCGGGTCCGGCTTCCGGCAACTCTATAGGCATTAACTATACAAACCGATCTTCAGAAAGGGATAGTTCAAAAACCTATATCTTAGTCCCTCTGCATATGGTTTTTGCAAAATTAATTTCGAATTCGAGAGATTTATATAAGCTCTAAACTTAAAAAACCGTAAGGACTGTGAATAGATATATGATAACAAGGATTGCGACGAGAGCCTGATATTCGGAACATCTGATTTACTTTAAGTTTATATTTCAAGCAAGCTTTTAATCGGTAGAAGAAAATGATTTTACTATCTAGGTTACCTTATATTAATTTCTAGCGTCGTATATAAATTATATAATCATTCAGCGACCTTGTTATGCTTCTTCCTTGATGGTCCTGCCGAGATTACCCGAGGAAGTGAACCACAGACACGACACACATATTCATCAATGTGAAAAATTATAGCATTGTAACAAGTCTGTAAATGTACATACAAAATAAAGTCGAACTAATAAATATCCAAGTATCTGCAATTGAGTGACTTTTTTATTTATTTAGACGGGAGGAAATAATTTTTGAGTCTACTTACATTATTTTAGTTTTACTTTAAAAATATTGTATAATGCGTTAAGGAAAGTAAGAGATAATTTTTACTTAAAGACGTATTCATTGAAGGCCCATAAGTCCGAATATCCCCTAATTTAAATTTAAATTATTAATTTAATTTAATTAATTTAAATGAAATCTAAAAAAAGGTTTTTTTGCGTCCTGTTTAATTCTTTTAATTAAAGTATATATTTTTTTTTTTGTAAGCTATACAAGACATCTTTAATACTTAAGTAAACTCAACACACAACGTATTTTTGTATTTAAGGTATATAATTTTTATTTTTTAAGCTAAACAAAAAATCTTTAATTCTAAAGTAATCTCTACAAACAACATTTTTGCCGTCCTACTTTTGAATACAAATAAACGTTAGCCAACACCAGATCTAGAGGGGAATAAGCTAAATTGGCAACGCTGTTTGCTCGCGACCGCACTGTCTGGCAACGCCATCCTTCGAAAAATATCGATACATTGATATTTTTATATATTGTCAACTCACTCACCTCTAAGGCACATGCAGCGTTGCCAATTTAGCTATTTCCCCACTAGATCTGGCGGTTTTCAGCAAAATGCGGGATAAATTGCAAACTAGCGGCTAGCGGGGAATATAGTTTTCTTTAAAGCAAAATGCATTTTATTTTAGCTTTTTAAAAACATCACGCTTTACTACACCTCACTTAAATTCTTTGTAGTATTATTTCCATTGAATCATAAAAAACATCGACAAGCCAAAAGAGCATCACTGATCTAGGTTACTCTCTCTTGCTCTTCTGTTACTTCCAAGAATTCGCCAACAACATGCTGTTACTTCCAGGATTTCACAGACAAACTTCTGTTATTCCATGAATTCACTGACAAAACGCTGTTACTCTCAATTCTGTAGAATACATGTCACTCTCATCTGTTGACTCTCTCTCTCATGGGAGTGGGTGGTGGGTGGGATCGAAGGAGAGCCTCTGGCGCTCTAGCTCTCTCTCGCTTGCTCCTGCCAAGCTTTAGCCGGGGCTTCCGGCCATATTGCCTTAATAAATGAATATAGACTAAATATAATTATAAAAATGACAAAATTTAAAGAAAATTAAACGGTTTTTATTAAAATTTAATTAGCAACAGAAAATACTTTTGTTGCTTTTATTTTTAATTTATTGCCACTATTTGATGTTTTATCTATCTATAAACACAACATTATTATGAAGATTATTGTTTACAAGTTAACACCGATTGAGTGAAACAAAAATAAATTTTTAAAAATTTTTAAGCGCGGGTCCCATCGAATTCCACCTCCCGCCCAACCGAACGAGAGGCGCAGCCGTACGACACGGACGCGTTCTTGATAGACGCGTGAGAAGAATATAAGAACGAGGAAAATTTGATCTTACTAAGGTGCTAAATTACGGGCTAATTCTACAAGCAAAACAGTTTTAAGTTTGGGAAGACTATCACTACCAGCAATATAGTCATAGAGGCGGTTGTAAAGGCGGATGCTGGCATCCAATTTGCTACCTTTTTTGTGGAAAGGAATAATAAAGGATTCCTTCCAAATAAGGGGAAATTCAGAAGTTTCTAAAGATAATTTAAACAACCTAAGAAGGGGGTTACACAGAGCGTCCGCGCAATACTTGAGCACGCAGATCCAGACTAAGAGAGCTTTCGTTTAAGATAGGACTGAAAATTAGGTTTGAACAGGGTAAGTAAGATATGTCTGGTTTAGATTGGTCGAGGGAGATAAGTTGTTTTAAAAAACTCCGCAAAAGATCAGCAATAGCCTGATCTGAGTTTGCTGTAGAATTTTTAAATGAAAGCGAGGAAGGATATAAATTAGGTTTACGCTTAGCGTTAACAAAGTTATAAAACTGTTTCGGGTCCTGCGTGAACTGAACCCTACAACGAGTCAATAATTCTTATAATGCGTTGTGCACTGTAAAATTCACCCGAGCTGTAATATAATTAGATGAAGTAGCTAAAGAGCCGGTAATTTTAAATTTATTATAAAGCCTAGACTACGTTTTTAAGCGTGTCAGCTCCTTATTAAACCAAGGTGGTTTCCTGGAGGCCGGCGGACAGGTTAACGGAACACATGGCGGCTGCCATGTCAGTGCACATGTAAAGGTTGATGTAATTGATTAGACTGCAGGAAGCAAAAGTCAATTAAATTAATTGAAAAACGTTAGCTATTAAATAGGTTAAAAATCAATAAATAAAATGTACAAGTCGTAAGTTTTTAAACTTTCTTACAACTGTTTCGGTTCGGTTGGCAAATTTACAAAAGGGAAAAACTATAAGACTAACTAGGACTTACTAAGAAATTCTCAGAAGAAAACCCTGAGAAATTTAATGAAGGAAAAATGGTAATAATTTATTTTTATAAATCAATTGATGGTATGAAATGAACTAGTTCTTTAAAAATATTTAAGTTAGCCGATTAGTCTGGCAACGCTTTTGTGTTCATATGCACTGGGCAAGACATATGTTGAGAGGAGCCACTGCGCCTTGGCCACACCGTGTTGCCATTTTAGCTATTTTTTCTTTTTAAAAAAGTATTGATGGTAAGAAATCAACTTTAGGATCTTTACGAAAAAAATATTTAAGTTACAGCCATGTACCTAATAACCGATTTTTTTGCACTTCGACGTTTAAGTATTTCGAAAACCTGACGTATAGAACATTTTTCAAGGGGCGAATTCGAGCATCGAAACCCTTTCAAAAACTATAATCCGTTCTTGGTTTTGAAATATTGTAAGGATGTATTTAAGGATGTTGTTAAGGATGTATTAAATATTCTCTAGATATTAACGAATTTATTCATTTATTCGAATTTATTTTTATGCTTAATAATATATGTCTGTAATGATAAAAAAATATACACAAAATTATTTTATAAAAATTAGCTATTTTCTAATCATTTTATACCCTTGCAAGGTATTATAATTTTCAATGCAGTAAAGGACACATTTCCGACCGTATAAAGTATATATATTCTTGATCACCAATAGCCGAGTCGTTCTAGCCATGTCCGTCTGTCTAATTATACGCAAACTAGTCCCTCAGTTTTGAAGCTATCTGAACGAAACTTTGCCAGATCGGACGATTATATCATATAGCTGCCATAGAACAATGGGTAAATTTTTAAATGCAGCAGACGAAGGAAAATGTTTCTGCAAATATTGCAAATCAAGCATTAATGCAAAACTTTCAGATTTACACGCTCACGCCAAAACAGCCAAGGCTTCGTCCATTGATTTATAAATCTAGTATTATTATCTTTAAAAGTTTTTGGCGGTTTCTAGCTATTTTCATTGGTTAGTTTAGCTTTTTAATGACCTGAAGAGATGGCAACACTGGGCGCACATGTGTTCATTTCGTTGTTTACAAAAGGAAACTTGAAAAACTAGCCAATTATGGTGAGTAAACCTTTCGAAATCCAGCCCAGCATGCTCCAAAAACCTCATCCTATTCCAGGGTAAGGGCAAGAAGCCGTACATTGACCGCAAGAAGGCTGTCACCTTCCACCTGGTGCACCGCAGTCAGCACGATCCTCTAGTGACGGATGAAAATGCGCCGCAGCGGGTGCTGCTGGAGGCGGCTGCCAGACAGCAGAAGCCCAAGGAGGATGCGGTGCCCACTGATCCCGCCAAGCGGCAGGAGGAGCTGAAGAAGTTTGGCATCCACTTCGACGACGATTACGACTACATGCAGCACTTGAAGAAGCGCGAGAACGACGTGGTGTGGGAGTACATGGAGAACCCCAATCAGGCGAGGAAGCAGCGCGCGGAGGATGAGAAGCCGGGGCCAGCGCCCAAACTGGTGCTGCCAAGTTCGGTGTTCGCCAGCGAATTCGAGGAGTCCGAGGGCATGCTGAACAAGGCGGCGCCACAGACGCTGCGCCTTGACTGGGACCCGGATGTGGTGGCCGCTTTGGACAGCGACTGCGAGAACGATGAGGAGCTTGACGATGACTTCGTGATGCAGGCCATGGCTGAGGGCGATTCCGACGACGAGGAGTGGGACGGCGAGGAAGGCGACGAAGACATGGACTTCGATTCGGATGATCTTAATGACGAAGAGGACGAAAACGAGGATGAGCTGATGGATCGTCTGGCGCCGCTGATGCGCGAGCGTCGCTTCGACGACGAGGAGGTCAAGTCGCGCTTCACTGAGTACTCCATGTCCTCTAGCGTGATTCGCCGCAATGAGCAGCTCTCGCTGCTGGACGATCGCTTTGAGAAGTTCTATGCCAGCTATGACGACCCTGAGCTGGGCGACCTCTCCCTGGAGGACATAGAGGGCAGCTGGCACCAGAAGCACCCCGTGGTCATGCAGTGCTTCCAGGAGTTCAAGAAGAAGGACAAGACGATTGAGTACAACAAGGAGTGGGACCGCGAGCGCATCGAAAAGTATCGTAATGTGGTCGAGGGCGAGCAGGATCCCACCGAGGAGCTGGTAGAGTACGAGGTGAACGATCCCAAGCAGAAGAAGTGGGACTGCGAGTCCATCCTCTCCACCTACTCGAATATCTACAATCACCCCAAGGTGATCGATGAGCCTCGACGCAGTCGTCGCTCGAGCGCCAGCACAAACCCAGCTCCCATACAGATTGACCCTAAGACAGGACTGCCCGCCAATGTGCTGCGCGGTGGCGTCGACGGCCAGTTGACAGCCAAAGCATTGGCCAATCTAGCGGACGATTCAGCCGATGCCACTGGCCCCAAGTCCCTGTGCGCCAAGTCAGTGCTTTCAACATTAAGCGTCCTCTCCATCAGACCCAAGGATGAGACTGCCGAGGAGAAGAAGGAAAGGAAACGCCTGTTAAAGGAGTATCGCAACGAGCGCCGCATCGAGAAGAAGGCCAACACGGAGGCCTTCAGGGAGGAGAAGAAGCGGCAGACGCACGTGAAGATCAACCAACGTACCAACCAGCAGGGAGCCTCCATTGTCTAGCTTAAGTTTCCTACTCCGTTCTCTAGGCTTATTGTGAACTGTATGCTCGGGCATATAATATATAAAGTGATATCTTTAACCGGAGCACGGGAACTGTTGCCTCTTAATCAGGAAGTAAATGCCTTTGCCCGGTGATGTCGCCCTTTGTTGGCGTCATCGTCACCACCAGTCAGTCAGTCAAGTCAGTTGGCCATTAATCAAAGTGGCTGACTGCGCCGCACGCGCACTGGCTATAAAGCACGACAACCACTAAGCCGCATCTAGATACCCTGAAAACGGACTAACAGGCGGCAATTAGCCCTAACTGCCTGACTGACTGGCTGACAACAAGTTGGCTCTAGGCATTCGCGAGCTGCTAACTACATAGCTCAACGTCGGGCGGACATAAAACGGAATCAACAGCAAGACAATCGAAGCGAAAATAAAATAAACTTTGTTTCATTGTCAGTTGGCGAGAATGTCATAACAAAATGGCTCTCTCTCTTACCTTGTACAGCATTGGTAGTAGCTCCAAACAGCAGCAGTATATGCACGCCATGTCTGTGTCAGTGCGATATATATTATATATATTATAGTCATAGGTCCTACCAAACGCGATTTGTATTTACACAGCCATATAGAAATTTCCCACGAGAACCGTGGACTGAGGGGCCTGTGGGGGCCATTCAGTCAGTCAGGCCTCGTTTCCAGCCCTTGGGGCGATGGTTAGTGGCCACGCCAGGTCGGGACCACGACGCAGTGTGTGGCAGTTGTTTAGTGTTTTGGTTACTTTGTGGAAATTTCAAGTCAACTCGCATGCAGCTCATTGAAGGACTCCGACCAGGGAAATTATAGAGAGACATATGTGCGTATTTTGTGTGTCGGAAAAAGGGAGTATATCCAGTTTTATATTCTGCTGAAAATACCTTCTTAAAATGTATATCGAAAAGTAATTCAAAAAGATCTTTTTAATTATATGAACTTAGATGGATATATGACAGTCGTTGAAAGCAGCGCAAATTCATTTGATCGTCCTAGAATGGGACAGCGGCATGGGTATGGGGACTAGAAAATCCCAAACACACTTCCAGGGAACCCAACACCAATTTAGCAAGCCAACCGAGCCGCAGTGCCCATGCAATCGTCCTTCCAGCCCACCAGAGAAGCCCCCAATCTCCTAGCCCCAACTCCCTGTAAGTGGAAACCCCGTTACAGTTGGTTGTCGTGCCTGAGCCGCCGCCGCTGCCGCTGTTGGGGGATTTTTTTTTCGTATGTCGACATTAAAGTTGGCAAGGCGAGCGGCTGGCCCAGGCCAGGCCAAAGAAATTCGCGTATTTTCACAGCTCAGTTCCGTTCCGTTCAGTTCAGTTTGGTTCCTGAGCGAAGGCGAACGGATTCGGATTCGGGCGCGCGTCGTTCCCGCAGCGCGGTAATTTCCCCCATCTAGCAATCTGAATAATATGGTTTTGCCTGGATGGATGGCTGGATGGCGGACAGTGCGAGGATGGAGTACTTGCGTGATGCGAGCGTTAAACTCGTGTAATTTTAGGCCGCTTTTCGGAAACGGAACCCCCCCTCGCGCTGAAGCATTAATAAATGTCCTTAAATGCATAATTAATGTAATTGCTGGCTGATCGGAAATCCCCGCATAATGCCAGTCGGGACGGCATTTATATAACAAACAAACCCCGTCGAAATTGCCGCATTTAAATGTTCATTAATATTAATCCAATGGGGGATCTTTGAACGTGACCGCTCGGCAGGATCCCGAGCATGAATATTAATGGACTCGTGGAGCTCAGACTCAATTAGTGCGTGTGTATCTAATCAGAGTGAATCCCATTAGCCAACCGAATCCACGTAATGCGACAGCGAGTGATCCAAGATCCATGCAAGCGAAAAGTGTCGCCTCCGAGGCTGCCTACACCACTTGAGGCCGGGCATAGCCGGATACGGTTCATCTCACGATCTGCATATACCCGGGAATCCGCCTAGTATATATATGTACATATTCTCTGGCAGATCTGCCAGATCTGGAAGTGGCACATTTTTAATTTGCGCAAAAAATACCCGTCGACCACGGCCATTGTCAATGTCAGCGCCGAAAGTAATTTATAGGAAGTGGATGTACTATATAGATGTGTGGCATCCACATGTCCAGGCAATTATGTTAGGCTTGAGCTGTTGCTGGCAGCCAGGAAGCGTGCAATTGAAACTCTATCTGTCCATCTATCTGGCCATTTATCTCCATCCATCCGCGTATCTGCGAAAGTATCTACGTATCTCCGTATCTACGCCAGATATCGGGTCGCATCTCATAAATAGTCGCATAGATTGAGCTGTTACACCGCCTGTCCGGCTGTCCGTCTCTGTGCAGCGACTTAAGTAGAATTGGCACGCGATTCAATTGAATCTTGGCGAGAAGTGTGCTCTGTGCCCTGTGCCGGGGGCAATTACCAGGCCATCAGTACGCCGGCCACATGCCTTGACCGTTGGGCGGAGCTGCTCCGCTTCTTCCGCGACCACAACTACAGTGAATCTTTGCTGTTGTCTAATATGGAAGCAACAGAAATTGAAAATATGAAAATATTTTATATATTTTTTACCTAAAAAATTTTAGAGATATATTCAGTAAAGCAACAACAAAGACTAAATACAGTAAACTACAATTAAACAATAATAGTTTGCATAAGTATAATATGAGTAATCCATAAACCAGGGATTTAAATTGATAATTTTAAAATCTAAAGAAAGTTATTTACAGAAAAATGTTACTTAAAGAGTGATTTAATCATAAAAATAATGTTTTACAAAAAATGATTTTGAACTTAAACTCACTCTAAGTATTACAATTATACCTGCAATCATAAACAAATTCCCCTATAGTAGAGTAATTTCCTTTAATATTTAATATTTTGAAAACCTTTTAAATAAAAACATCGCATCTGTGATAATAAAACCTCTTTTACAGATGATCCGCTTTCCTGAGACATCGCTCTAGAAATTTTTTAAGAGCAGAACATAAATAAAAAAAATTATATATCAAGCCCAGGGGGTAGTCACTGTGGACTTATAGCAGTTTTACGGCCGCAATCCGTCATTGGTTGGACGCCCACACAGCCGGGCGTGGGGAATCTACATATCACAGATGCGGATACAGATACTCGTATCTAGATGAGCACTCTTCCGCCGCCAGAGCTCGGCTCTTGGTTTATTCGAGTTCCGAACACCAGCCGAGCCGGAGGCAGTACCCCACGGATAAGCCGCGGATAGCCCCAAGGATCCCGATCCCCCGTATCTCTATCTTTTGTTCAGTGCTCCCCGTACCGTGGTCGTGTTCGAAAGCGAAGTGTGTGCAAAGCCCGAGAGCAAAAATCGAATCAAAACAAAAATGTAAGAGAGCTAACCCCGAAACAAAAGTCGTGGAAAATGAAAATGAAATGCAAATGATCGAAAAATGTATTGTGTTACAGAAACCGAATTATGAAATTCCCACGTCGGTGTAAAGTGAGATGATTTGAGGTCTGAGTTACAAATCCTTTCCCGTCGCCGTCGCCCCAACATCATGCTCGACAAATTCAGCGCAAACGCATTTCTATCGTTTGGACTGGGATTCATACTGATGTGGTAAGGCTCCTATTTCCATCTCCATCTGTACCCTCTCCTCCACCCCAACTTCTCCATCTCCATCCATCTGGGGATCTGAGACGCCAAGTGCGACCCCCACAGAATCGCCTCTTTTTTGTTTCCAGTTCAAGGGGAACCTTCGTAAAAGAATCAAAATCAAAATCGCTGCGCTTCAGTTTGAATTTTCGGCTCGAAATATGGCGACTCTCCGTACGCCGAAGGCAAGGTCAATTGGATCACAAGTCAAATGAGAATCCTGCACGGCATTTTTCGGCCGATTGGCAAAGAGCAAACTAATATTATTCGCCTGCCGCCGGGTTAAGCGGCGGAACAGAACAGAAAACTATAGAATCGAATCGAACGGAGCCCCGGCGAGCACGAAGGAAGTTAATTTCAAATTCAGACTTAAATTGACAAAGTTTGCTACAGTTGCATGTGGCAGACATCATCCCCATTCCATGCCCATCCCTTCTTAAACGTTGGGGTTTCCCCCATATAAAGAAAGACCTCCCCCCACTGCCCAGACTGCATTTGAATTTTCTCCCCCTTTGTTTTGTGCTGCTCACTTTGCAGGCTGAGCGAAGCCACGGAGGCCCACATGAACTACACAGCCAAGCCGCGAGTAGTTCTTCCGCCTAATTATGTCAAGGGTAAGTGTTGTACTCGTCCTATGGAAACTCTATAGAAATAGCCCCGGACCCCACCAACCCCAACTTAACCCCATGAGGAACTGCAATTGCTACTCCGCGAAGGTGTCCTTTTGGAGCCTCTGTGTTCGATGCGGTCGCGTCCGTCTCCCTTTTTTGTTTTTAATTGCTCCGGATCCGCGTGTGTTTTTCTCCCTTTGTGAGTTCTGATTTGTTTGCACCATGAAACCGCCAGCCAGCCAGCCAGTTGTTGGATATGGATATGCGTGTTCGGTTTTTCCTTCGCTTTTCTCCTTTCTTTCCACGGTCTGCTTTTCATTTTCTCCTCTGGTGTGTGTTCATTTCGTGACGCGGCGAATTTCAGGGCCCACCGTCTATGGCGCATACTGGGTTACGGTTACGGGGTAGCCCCAGTCTCCTTCCAGTCTCACCTGGGGACTGGCTTTGACGTCATCCGCAATTACGATCGATTAAAATCAAAATAACATTTACCGGCGACAATTGGCTGTGCAGAAGTTACGGAAGAATTCAAGTTAATCTGAGGATCTACGAGGGGGAAAGCGAAAATTAAATGTCTATTACTGTTTACGTTAATGGTTTTTGAGTGGCTAAGGTGAAGTCTTATCTTTCTTTATAGGAGTTTAATAGTTTAATAGCCGTTTACTATGTAGAAAGCAGCTCTTGAAGGGGTGATCAGTGGTTCGATAAGGGGACTTTTACACTTTAAATAGCTTAAGTAATGCTTTCTACCCAGTTTTATATAAAACGAGTCAGAATATATACTTATTAGGTTAACTAATGGCTTAAAAACTTTCCTTTTACATATATAAAGGTTCGTGCCAGGGATTAACCCTTCAATTACCGATAACATACGTAACTCCCTACCAATTTTATTTATTTTAAAATTACTTACAAGTCATAATTAGGACTGAAATCTAAATGATTGTTATTCAAATAATAAAGGGTTCTTAAACTAAACGCTAATAACTAATTTGCATATGCTATGGTATTCATATAATACATGCGTTGAAGTTGAAACGCTATGCAAAGGTACTTACAAATCCTTCTGATTTCATGCATAGTATAAAGGTTTCTTATATTTGCATACCCAATTTTTTTTTTTAAAGAATCGGGTTCTCTTCAAAAGGCGCATAAAATCGAAATGCAAACTTTCAACTTACGCAATAGTTGCAAGAACTGCTTAACCAGAAGCCTTACACCTTGAAAGCTGTATGAATAATTTACCGAAATTACCCAGAGGCGTGTACTCTTCATTTGCGGCAATTGTTGGAGCTAATCAACACCTTTATTCCTATCGATTTTCGCGTGGTTGTGCAATACGCATTAGGACCACAGGCTGCCCCTGAACTTGGCGGGAAACCGCCAAGGAGTCGGAGTGGGAGTAGGAGTTGAAGTCGGTTCGCAGGTGATGTGTGTTTCCTTTTTTTGAAGGTGCTCACACCGTCCAGACGGTGGCAAAATGAATTCGCGCACGAAAGGCTTCCCCCGAATTTTGGGGGATTTCACGGGGCAGGTGTTGTTTCTAGGCACTTCAGGAGCCAAGTGTGAACTAACCGGAGACCGCTTTTTGATTACATTTTTTGCAGAGATACGACCGCCCTCGAAGAAGGGCTCCCCAGTGATAGTAGACTTTAGCATATTCGTTGTAGATATTAACTCAATTAACGTAGAGGATATGGACTTTAGGTAAGTAGAGCTCGCATCTTTAATCCGAAGAGATCGAGATAGAGAGTTAGCCACCGGTGACGGAGCCCATGTAACGGAGCACATAGCAATACTGTGTACATTTTCAGAGTAGACATGTTTATACACCAGCGCTGGCTGGAGTCCCGTCTGGAGATACCCGACGACATCTTCGAGGAGGGCGACGACTACGTGACACTGCTTCCAGAGGTCTTTGAGAATTTTTGGCAGCCGGATCCGTACTTTCTCAATTCCAAGATTGCCGGTACGTCTGACTTAGTGCTGTATATAGCGATTAGAATGATATAGCCTAGCCCGTAAGCTAAAGCTTCATGTTCGAGTGTGTAGTCTGTGTGTGTTGTTGTCAACGTCAACGTGGATTCATGCACTTTGTCCGGCTGAGCTCATCACTTATGTGTCTAATCTAAACTCTCTAACTCTGGACCGCTTGTATATAGTAACGAATTACTTTGTTTTCTTTTGTTTGTTTGTTTGTTTTCCCAAAACTAATCCAACGGTTTCTCTACTACCGATTAACAAACCAAACCGATACCGAAACCGAACCCGAACTAACAATACTCCCCGATACTCCTGCATAGGATACGGAAGTCCATATGTTGCGTCCACTTCCCTGCTACGCAATAAGGGTGAAAGAGATTCGAAAAACTTTCATCTAAACAAAGATTTAAGTATATAATAACAAAAATGACTCTAGATCTGTGTGTTTTGCCACTTTTGTGTTTACTGCCAAGAATCCATCGAACTCGATATCAGAATCAGCGCATACCTCTTCCTTCCATCCAATGTATCTCCCCCTGTAAATTGTATATTCAGCATTCTTCGAAATCTTTGCTATCTATAAACGACTTCGTGTACTGGGCTGATTTGAAAATGAAAACTGAAAACACCCTGTCATATATAAATAGTCGTCTGTGTGTATATATACATCCATATCCATATCGCGCAGTTCCTAGCGAGCCGCAATCCAGTGTACATTTCAGATATTTTTTTATAGTTTCCCCCACACACTGACACCCAGCAGACCCGCCCACTCGAGGCCCTCATTACACGCACGAAATCCATTTCGGCTCCAATGCCATGGTCAAATGGGACACTCCAAGCCCAGCTGCACCTTCGCCCTCCTTGCTGCTCCTGGCCATCATCGCCCACGCTGAAATCCAAAAACGAAAATTTGCAGTTGCACTCGGTGTTGTCCCCGATAAGATCTCACCTTGGAATCACGTGTGCACCTCGCCGGGAAGTCCTTCTTTTTTTCCATTCTTTTTCCCCCATTTTTGGTTGCCATTGTCAACATTTACGAAACGAAAATCGATTGCAAATCGGTCAAGCTTTATTTATATTAGCTTGACACGAAGATTTGAACAAAACTATTTTCATTTCAACAAATTGTTGTCATACCGATTAATCGTTATTACGATTTCGTTTATTTTGTAGGGTTTAGTTGAGCTTTATTGTCGAATTTGCAATTGATTTGTTTGACTTATCAACTATCTTATTATTATTATTTTATATACTTAATTTACGAATGAAAATTATTGAAGGGATACCTCAGAAAGCGCTGTGTGTAAAGTCACTTAAAATGCTGTACTACTATGCAAATAAAAATAGTACAGTCCCTAAAGATTAAATAAAATTTTACAGCAAACTTTATGAAATTATTAAGGGTAGCCCTTTCCTTGGTATCCCTTAAGTCATGTTTTAGTTTCAGATTATTATTTATAGGATAAGTTATCCCTGAAAAAAATATTCCCTCATCAAACCGATTTAAGTAGATACCATCTCTTAACCACCTAACTCGACGTCAGTAGAAAGTCGCGCTTGTAACTAGACATAAGGTGATCACGATCACCATCACGGCACACCACTCCACTGAACCACCACCGAAATGAGCAAGAAATGAGTCTATCGATGCCAATGCCATAGTTCTAATCGAAACCCATTTGTTCCGCATCTCTGCAACGTCTTCTCGATGTCTTTTCGTTGTAGAAATAGCGACACTGACCCACAAGTTCACGTCGGTGACGCTCTACAAGAACAAGACGGTGCGCTATGCGGCCCGCATGCACGCAATCATCGCCTGCCAGATGGAGTTCCAGCTGTACCCCATGGACATACAGGTGTGTCCCATCTACATCGAGAGCTGTGAGTGGTCCCCACACCTTAAAATTTGGGTTCTAACTGGGCTTGTTTTTCTTGCAAAGTCTCCTCGAATAATCAAAAGGTGAAGCTGCGCTGGTCGGACTCCGGCGTGACCCTCAATCCGGAGCTGAAGCTGCTACAGTACAATCTGGGCCAGCCGCTGGAGCTGGAGGAGAGCGACGGCTACATGCCGGAGAAGGTAGGAAACTTCTCCCGCCTCACAGTGTACTTCCGCTTCGAGCGCCAGATCGGCCACCATCTGATCCAGACCTTTGCCCCCTCATCGCTGGTGGTCATGCTATCCTGGTTTAGCTTCTGGCTAGGACTGGACGCAATTCCAGGAAGGGTCACGCTCTTGGTGACCTGTATGCTAACCCTGGTTACCATGTTCACGGGTGCCGACATTCCACCAGTGGCCTATGTCAAGGTGAGTCAGTCTTAAACATATTATATTTGTATTTTTAAAATTTGCAAAGTGCTATGACCGGAACAATCGGTTCTGGGTTTCTCAATGAGAGCTTAAAACTTAACTTAAAAGTATTATAAGCATGAAAGATGAAGATGCAGATAGATAAAAACCTGCTCCAAACTTTGTAAATCTTTTTTGTGGCCTCGGATAGATAGAGCTCTTACCAAGTGATCTTTTGTTTCAGGCCCTGGACCTGTGGATGGCCGGCTGCATGCTGTCGGTGTTCGCCGCTCTGGCCGAGTTCGTTGTGGTGAAAGTGCTGGATGTTCAGTATCAGTACCAGGTGAACCGCATACCCAAGGTACTGCCCATGGTAAGGCAGCTGTGGGAATATCGCTTTAATATGTAATGCCACCCTCTCTTGTCGTTCCGATTCGCGTAGCGCATCAGCAATATGGAGAAGGGTCAGTGCGCGACGGTGGCCAGCTGGGAGGGAGGCGCAGTGCGCTCGCGAAAAGCCACCCAGACGCCCACGACGCCTGGACAGGTGAGCCCATTAACTTGTTAGACGGGGAGAACCTGTGCACCTGTCATATCCGCACAATGAAAGTGGAATAATTAGTATAAACGGTTGTAGTAAAGTTCTTCATTTCAAGTGTCAATTATGTTTTTTTCTCGAATCCCATTTAGACATCGCTGCAGGGAAACGGAGGACCCCCCAAGCCGGCCCGGAGGCAGAGCCTTCTGTCGGTAGCCTGGACGGACACGGATACGGGCGTCGAGAAGATAATGTGGCGGGAGATCGACAAGGTGTCCCGTGCCGTATTCCCCATCCTGTTCTTTGTGTTCGTACTTCTGTACTGGCCGATTCTGCTTATGAAGTCGTCCTAGGATTTGGGGAGTTCCAGAATTCACATTTCTGGACTCCGTTAAAAACACGAATGGAAGCTATTCAGATGATGGAACAAAATACCTTGACTGGACTTAGAGCCCCAAGTGCAATATACCAGAGGCCCCGCCTTAGTCTCTGGACCTTAACAAATAGCTGCGAGAGAGCAGCACGCTCCCCTGTCATCGAAGTACAACAACAACCAACCAACCAACCAAGAAGGAAGTCTACAGTTACCTACATAAGTGTGTGCTTAGGTATTACATACCACACCTAGATCGGGTACATCGAATGTACGGAAATATAGCTTAGTTGTCAACTATTTGCTCACGAGGAATGTGTATCGTTCATTTGAGAGTATTTGCTTTGTACACGATACCGGATGCAGCTCCTCCCTCCAAACATTTTGAATCTATGCCACCAACGGAGGTTTTAATTATATCCCTCAGACACCACGCAAGCTGCTCTAGACACCGAAATCCTATTTTTCCTATTTTTAATTAAGTTCGCCTTGCTAAGGCGCGGATATGTGCTAGTGACAATACCCAAGTCGAAAGGGTTGTCCCTACTTTGAAAGTATACACACTCTAAAAACTATGAGCTACATACACGCATCGATCGTTTAATTAAAACTCTTTTTGTATTAGGCTTAAGCAAATCAGCCAAGAGACATGGAATTGGTGCTTTACGGAGATAATAAAAGTGGCCTCTAAGGATATATTTGGATTGTAAATAAATGAAACGGAACAGTGAATGCTTTTAGAGATTTTTACATAAATATTTAGAATTATTTATCCATTATAGCGCATTTTAATGCAAACATTAGAGCTGTGGCTTTTACATCTAACGAAACAAACTAGAATCGACGACCTGTAGTTCAAACAGCGCACAGCAGGCAGAATTTTTGAAACTATGAACAATATATACATACATACATATATCTGTTAAGCTAAATCAAGTTTATATTTGATATGAAACTACAGACACTATGTAAATACATTACTTCACAACTATATATACCACATGAATATATATATTTATCTAGGATTGTATCTGCTAAATATCAAGTTAAGTTTATATAAATATATCTATATTCTTTCCATCATCTAAGTTTTGTTGAACGAAAGACCTTATAATAAAAAGATGGATAACGCCATGCTATTTTTGTGCACTGAAATTTTTGCTCTGACTCTAGAGTTGTATAATCCTGTTCAAAAGCTGGGAAAGAGCTATCGAGCCAGCCGACGATCATATGTGTGCAAAAATATTTTCAAGTACTCTAGATCGGTACGCACACACACGCACTTGCTTGATATCCTGTGAATACTAAACATGAACACACAGCAACTAAAATTTTAGATTTGTACGCTTTCAACTTTAGTATCTTCATATGGCTATTCAAATGTATGCGCGTTATGAGTCTAATTATTATATGGTCTTTTGTTGTACCCTCTGATAATTGTTATTGAAAAAGCTTTAACTTCATTCTTAATAAAAGACAAGGCGCGTATATCTATCAATTTATACTAACTTGTGGGTCTTTGTTACAAAATTAACAGAAAGATTTTGTGCTTTAAGCCTATTCATTTTCGTTTTCCTCGGATTCACTGTCACTTTCCTCCTCATCGCTGAACTGTGACTGCCCGTCCTCATCCTCCTTTGACCTAATGAGCAACATTTCCTCATCGCTGTCTTCCGCGAGACCATTTGTGCTGCCCTCATTTGATTGCTTAAGCTTATCAGCTCTTTCCAGGAGTACTCTCAGTGTGTATTTATTGTAGTCGCATCTGTAATGGAACGACAGAAATTTAACCACAAATTATTAGGTAAAACATGTTTAGTTACTTACATCTTATTGAGCATTTCGTACTTCCTCGAGAGTACCTCGTGCAGGGCCAGCAATCCTGTGTGCTGAAAGACGCCGTCCTGGTTTCCGTGCTTGGTCAAGAGGCAGCAACTCCACTGCAAATAAAACTCTATGTGTGGCGTAGCCTGGAGCTGGCGGGCCAATTGTTGCAGCAATCGCTGTGCAAACTCCGGAGACAGATCCGCGCAGACCAGTTCAACTGTAAGAGAGAGACCGAGGAGGAGTCAGCGTACATGCAGAGCAGACACGTGCTGGCGAAGCCATTTGCATATGTGCCAGCGGTATTGGAAGGGGTTATTAACCAAGGTGAGCAAGGACTGGGGCGAGGACCTTGAAACTGTTTATTAACACAGCAAAAGTGCAAATTTGCACATTCGATCGGAGAACGGAGCCTCACGGCAATGGCGGAGTGGGTCGAACTTATTTTTAGACGCGACAGAAGGCTGAAGGTCTCCCAAACTGACAAGGACATGTGGCGATTTGGCTTATTACTCACTGTCCCTATACGGCACTTTCTCCAGCACTAAGGCAATCAAGTTGGGCTCGTTTAGCTTCAGGGACATGACCAGCGCCTTTGTGTAATCCTGCTTCTTAAGGGATTCGTGAACCGCCTTCGGGGTCACTTCCAGCGACAGGTCAAACGGATCGAAGACAACTCCTAAGGATAAAGAGAATGAATTTAATTAAAGCAAAATTATATATTTAATAATTATGTCCTACCCTTATCCAGAGCATATATGCAAAGTCCTTCGGTTCCTGCCGCTGCAAAGGCCTGGCCCGTGGGTGAGAACCTTACGGCAAATACTCGAACCTCCTGGTGGAAACGCCTTGAGGACATGTCACCGCTACGTACTCCGGGCAATCGTATGGCAACCTTACCGCCCTCCAACTCTTCACGCTCTTCCACCAAAGCCATATTACCGAATTCCGTCATATGTTTGCGGCTGATAAAGTCCTGTCAAGATAGTTAGAGCTTACTGTAGAGATACGAAGAGGTTATTTTAGAACAACTTACTGTTAGTCCATCCAGGCTGTGATTCTGCGTGATTTGGAATTTCTTCAAGAGTATAGCCTCTCTCACATTATAAATACAAATGTTGGCTGATTTGCCAGCAGCTAAGATGCACTCCCCATCCGCGGAGTACTCAATTGTAGAGAAGTAACTACAAAGGTAAATATATTCTATAAAAATGTAGACTAAAAATGTGTGTGTATTGCAGGGTATCTCCGCAACGCATGCAATTGTGCTAGTTCCTTATAAATCCCTCTTTAGATAGCTACTTACTTGGCTTGGGCATTCTTTTTTGCTGTTATTATATCAGTTTCCAGACGCCCACCGCTTAGGTCATTACGACCTTCTATCGTTATACCCTGGGTAGCAGACTTAACATCGAAAATGGTTATATTTCCACTCAGGGTGGCCACGGCAATCTAAGAAACAAAATGTATATTTATTGTACATACATTTAGAATTAATAAATACTAACCTCCTCGCCACTGGGACTAAAGGCCACGCTGGTTACATCCGAAAGAGCGTCAATAGACTCATGCTCACTGTTGCTCTCCAGGCAGTTCCAAATCTTCACAGTTTTATCCCAAGAGCCGGAAACCAAGGTGGAGGACGTGGCCACTGGTGAGAAGGCCAGCGAGACTACGGGTCCCTCGTGGCCGCTGATGATCTCCAGCAGCTTGCCCGTCTTCACCGACCAAAGGAATATGTCGAATACATCCTGGCCACCAGCCACCACCAGTTCACCCGAGTGATCTACAGCCACGCAGGAGAACTGAGCTGGATTGGGCGAAGTGAAGGTCCTAAAGTTGCGGTATCTGTAAGGATATTTAATAGATTAACCTATCAGTTCTACTGTAATGTGTTATACAGCTCACCTGTTAATGTCAAAGGCGCGCACTGTACCGTCAAGAGAACTGCTGACCAGAAACTTCTTGTTTTTACTAAATTGAATTCCAGTCACACCGCTAGTGTGCTCGCTGAAGGTGACAAAGCAGAAGCTGCTCTGGGTGTTCCACAGCTTCACCTTGGAGTCCTCGCCACCGGTGGCTATGAATTGGCCATCCGGGGAGTAGGCAATGCAGGTCATCTCGCTGCTGTGTCCCTGCTGCTTCATTATGTACTGCTCGCTCTGCCACTCCCACACCAACAGCTGGCCGATCTCCCGCGAGGCCAAGGCCACCCAGTCGCCGGTACAATTGAAGAGAGCCGTCGAGATAGGGTAATCGGAGATGCTCAGCGAGTGAATCATATTGACGTCGGGAAGCTCGTACAGATAGAAGGCTCCGGTGCTGAAGGCAACCACCAGGACCTTGGTGCGAGTGTTGTAGTTAGCTGCCGTCAGTACCACGTCCCGCTGCTCCTTGCGTGGCTCATCAGCCAGATAATGGCGGGCTAGCTTTTTGTAGAAGAACGGATGTCGCTTTTTTTCAGCCTCATCTTTGATTTCGTTGATATCTTCGGCCCCAGGTGTTGATTCCCCAGACTCCTCCTTCTCAGTCTGTTTTTCCAGCGTATTTGCAACGTCGTCTTCGGATTCATTATCGGAAACAGCCGCCTTCTTGCCCCTTTTGCTTTCCGGTGGAGCTAGTGCTGGCCTCTGCGCATCCTCCAGGTCCGAAGGAGCTAAACTGCATTCCCACAGGCAAAGCTGCCCATTGCGGCTGATGGTGTTCAAGTGCAGACTGTTCGCCTCAAAGAAGCAGGAGACAATGGCTTCCGTGTGACCACTTAGGTTGTAAGTCCTAAAGTTCTTCGTATAGTTGAGGGCGCAGATCTTGGTGGAGCTGTCACGACAGCCAATGGCCAGCAGCCGCGAGTCAGAGGACCAGTCTAACCAGGTGACATTGTCATAGCCGCCCACGAAATTCCGTCTGAGCACGAAGGGATTGTACTCTCCAGTGATCTCACCTGGAGCGCAGAATATCAAGACGACATTATTCACGGCAACGGCAAAGTATTCGCCATTGGGGCTAAAACAGATGCACTGGACGCCGGTCTGGAACTTGTGCCGATGTATCACTGTACAGGACATCATGCTAATGAGCTGCGCCTCTCCCCTCTCGTTGACTGCTATCAGCAAACTTCCATCTGGCGAGAGCGCCAGGCTCGTGTAGTTATACTTTGATTCCAAGGACAAGGTGCGGGATTTGTTGCTATAAAAACGAAGGGAAAGTTAGGGAATCCTTCAAAATCTTTTCGTCACTCACTTTTTCAAATCGTAGACCGTTATCCTGTTGCCGACCGGACTAATGACCGAGTTTCCATCCGGCGTGAAGACCAGGTTTCCATTCCGATATATTGTACCCAGCAGGTTGGAAAACTGCAATGCCTCATGATTATTAGTGCCTAAATAGATCTTTGACGCGACTTACTCTGTAGGAAAACTTCATTTTGCGACTGGTTTTAGGGAAAAACCTCGTTTCAAAATGTAAACAAAAGCCGCACGTGTTGATAATATCGATAGTTCTTCTAGAGATGATATCGTGATTTTTTATTTGCCCGAAAATATCTATATTTTTCGATATTGCCAGCGAACTTGCGGTCGAATTTAGTATTTTTGGCACTTGTATTTTACAAAAATACTAAAACAGCTGATCGCGACCGCGCTGCCAACGCGTTTTATTAAAAAAGAAGAAGCACGAGAAAACAAAGCCAGATAAACAAAGCAAATTTCATAAAATCCAAGAATAAACATATTTTCTCGACAAATCAGCTATGGACACAACCAAAACCGCCGCGGAAAAGTTGGCGGAGCGCAAGGCGCGATTGCTGGACCTGCACAAAAAGCGCCAAGAAGCCCGAACGGACAACCACCAGGAGGTGGTGGCTGAAGACGCCCGCAAGAAGCTGCCGAAGAACTGGGAGGCTCGCAAGCGCCAGGCCGAGTGGATTCTGGCGGATGACAAGGCACGCGCCGATGCACAGGCGGCGGGCAAGGACTACGAGCGCCTTAAGCTCCTCGAGGTGTCTGCTGTGGACGCAGAGCGCATCGAGAAGAAAAAGAAGCGAAAGGACAATCCGGATCTTGGTTTCTCCACCTACGAGGCTCAGACAGCCAGACAGTACACCAGATTGGTAAAATCGATGCCTCCCCGCGACATGGAAAAGTATGAGCGGCAAAAGGAGGAGCTGGGCGATGCCTTCTACGGCGGTCCGCACACAACATTGCATGCCCGGACAAAGGACTCGCCGGGCGCCATTAACAAAATGGTCAACGACCTGGAGCAGCAGATAGAACGCCGCAAGAAGTACTCTCGCAGGCGCATCTACAACGACGATGCGGACGTGGACTTCATCAACGAGCGCAACTCCAAGTTCAACAAGAAGTTGGATCGCTTCTACGGCGAGCACACAGCGGAGATCAAGCAGAATCTGGAGCGCGGAACCGCCATTTAAGTTTAGTCTATATATCTTATTTTCTTCAATATTTTTAAGACATTAACAGTGTACCTAACTTTTATAGTGTACAGAGTTTTGTATATTAAAAACGAGTTGGCAGCCCAGCTTCTTGGAGCTGGAAAGACTTTGAATTATTTCCGGAAATAAAATGCAGCAGTTCAGTGCTCGGGAGAAATATCTGGTGTCCAACACCTTGAATTGCTGGCCCGTGATGCTCCAGGGCCACTCCGTGCTCATAGACCTGCACAATGAGACGTCAGTGGCCGGAATCATAGACACCGCCGATGGACACATGACCTGTGAGCTCTCGAATGTGGTTTTCATCGATCGCAACGGCGGCCAGCATCCCTTTGATCACTTCATGGTGCGTAACCGCATGATCCGCCAAATTCACATACCCACCGACCTCGACGTGGAGCAGGAGCTGCGTCAAGCCATGGAGCGCGGCGTCTTACGAAGGAATCGTGTGGACAACAAGGGCCGTAAGCGAACCTTCAAACAAAAGCGGGCGGAGATGCGGCACAAGGAAACACTGCAGATAATCTCTCAGCAAAGGGAGGCGGAAAAGAATAAACAAGATTAGATATCATTACCACAAAAGCATGTTTATTTATTCCAAGAAATACAAACTTCGTTCTACAGAATATCTTATATTCACTTAACACCCGAATCTCTGCTCTAGTGAGCCTGCTTCTCCTTCTCCTCCTTGTACTTGTAGTGCAGCTCCATGCAGTCTGTGTTGGAAACGTTGACCCAGCCGTTCTGGGTCATGTGGTAAACACGAATGATGCCGCCGGAGTAGGCATCCCGGAAAGTGGCGTGGTAAATGGCACGGCGCCCCAGCTCCTGGGCCGCCTCATCCTCCAGATCCCAGTGGTATCCCGAATCTAGGACACCGTAGGCGAACAGCGATCCACTGCCCACGGAGAAGAGGTTGCCGGGTGTGCGTGAGCCCTCCGAGTCCACATAGTACAAGCCGGGACCACGCTTGTCGTAGCCAGCCAGCATCATGCCCATGCTTAGGCCCATGCCCTTATACTCGTGGGCAATGTTCGCCATGATCTTGCTGGCCGCCGCCACCGAGATGCGCTCCTTGTTGCGCAACTCGTGCAGGCGGCACTCCTTGGAAAGCACGCGATCCCAATACACACAATCGGCTGCACCGCCGGCCAGGGTGCCCAGCAGAAAGTCATTGATCTCCACGATCTTCTTCATCGACTGCGAGCCAATGTACTGGCCGCCAGTGGCACGCGAATCCACGGCCAGGATGACGCCTCCCTTGAACTTGAAGCCCAGCGTTGTGGTGCCGTGATCGAAGTCGATTTTGATGCCGGTCTTATCGGCATTGGCCTGAATCTGGTTTAGGTTGTGCATGGGCTACCAGGGTAAAAAGAAGTATAGTGAAATTCATAAGATTTGGATGATTTTCTAGCTTACATTCTCGAATGGCGGAGCAGCCAGGGTGTACGGATTGGCCAGGTTGCAGGTCAAACCCCTCAGGTCGTCTTCCACATCCGCCGAAGTCCAGGCGGCCGGCTTCATGTACGAAGCATTGGATATTTTGCAGATCTCAGCCAATGCCATTATTAAGTCTTTTTAAGTCAATTTAAGTTTAATGCAAAATGCGAATGACAAACAAAAATCGCAGTTGCAGTGTGACCTAATCTGCAAAAATGTTGACTTACTATCGAAACTATCAATGTTTTTAAAAAGTATCGATGGTATCGCCACATACAAAAGCAGTGTTTCGTGAATATTGTATTGCATTACATCATTGTTATTTGAACTATATTTAATTTATTTTGTCTTCAATATTATCAGCAAGAAATTATTAAAGCAGATAGTTTCATACAGTAAATTTGGTTCTAGTGTGGCCGTACTCAGTTTAAGCCACAAGTTGGCAGCCCTGCTCAAAACCTGTTGCCAATTTTTACATGTCCGTCAAATTAGCGTCGATTAGTTAGCGTCGAAATGGAACGGTGGGAAAATGGAACACGGGAAAATATTTTAATTTTAATTTATTTCGCAAATAAGGCACTAATTTGAACAAAATAAAATTTATAAATGCTTAGAAATGAATTTCCTAATGTTTTTTACTGGGTTTGAGGGTATTTGACCCTTGGGACACTTAAAAAAAAGCGTTTGAAAAATCGAATTTTCACAATTTTCTTAATATCTCGGCTCACAGAACGCGTGCCGCAATACCGGATATGCCAGGATAAAGGATGTTTTTTGTAGTTTTACTCTGCAAAATTTCATTATTGTTTGACCGTCAGTTTTTAAGAAAATCGCATAACAGTGCACCAACCTCGGGGTCAGCCCCATACAAAATAGGACAGCAAAAATTATAATCCTTATAACTTCAGTTTCAGAACGCGTGCCAATATGCACGGTATATGGGCTTATAAAGGGGAAAATAAAGAATATTTGGTGAAAATTTCATATGATTTTGACCGCCAGTTTTTGGGAAAATCGCATTGCAGTGGGTGGTGTCTGTGGGCTGATAACAGAGGCGCGAAGTATGAAAATGGAACCACCTGTGAACCAGCTGAGAACCAGTTGCAGAACCAAACAGTGGAACCATGGCTAAAAAATACTACATTTGAAAACACTAAAAATTTAATGAATTAAATATTCAATAAAGTGATAGACCCACGAACGACATGGCCATTCGAAGCATTTTGGTAGGTTTTTCATCTAAATCCATCCAGTCGCTTAGGAAAAATTAGCTATTTGAGTTATTGTGGTATATACCACGGCGGAAAGACTGCGCAACAACAAGTAAATTCGACGCTAACTTTCCAAAAATTTTTTCGACCCTTAAATGAACGCGTGCCAATATGCACGGTATCTCAAATGATAGAGAATAATTTATTCTAATTTCGAATTAAATCTTAATGCGATCTGACCGTCAGATTTTGAGAAAATCTCTTAAATTTTCATTATCACCTTATTAACAAACACTGGCACATATGACCCTAACGCCACGTGCTGAGCGCCGTACCATATTTTCGACGCTAACTTTCCAAAAATTTTTTCGACCCTTAAATGAACGCGTGCCAATATGCACGGTATCTCAAATGATAGAGAATAATTTATTCTAATTTCGAATTAAATCTTAATGCGATCTGACCGTCAGATTTTGAGAAAATCTCTTAAATTTTCATTATCACCTTATTAACAAACACTGGCACATATGACCCTAACGCCACGTGCTGAGCGCCGTACCATATTTTCGACGCTAACTTTCCAAAAATTTTTTCGACCCTTAAATGAACGCGTGCCAATATGCACGGTATCTCAAATGATAGAGAATAATTTATTCATATTTCGAATTAAATCTTAATGCGATCTGACCGTCAGATTTTGAGAAATTCCCTTTCTCCTCTATGATGACTTTATTAACTAACACTGGCTACATATTGACCCTAACGCCACATGACGTGCAATGTACGATATGCAGGTCGTGAATTCGACGCTAACTTTCCAACAACTTTTACGACCCTTAAATGAACGCGTGCCAATATGCACGGTATATCATTCGAAAGGAAAATTATTCTCTAATTTCGAATTAAATCTTAATGCGATCTGACCGTCAGATTTTGAGAAATTCCCTTGTTTCTCTGGCATAACCTCAAAACGTGCATCGTATCGATAGGAGCGCCACACAGCCCTATCGATGAAAGTAACCCGCCAGAGCAAAATCACATTTGCAAATTAAACGATTGTATAGAATATGGATGCCCCAGTTTAGATACCGCCAATCCAAGCATTTTGGTGGGCGTTTCATTTAAATCCGTTCAGGCATTCCGGAGAAATTTGCTGTTTCTCACTTTTTCAATTCTTATTGTCTATACCAAGGCGATATGACTATGCACCCCTGGTACGATATGCAGGTCGTGAATTCGACGCTAACTTTCCAACAACTTTTACGACCCTTAAATGAACGCGTGCCAATATGCACGGTATATCATTCGAAAGGGAAAATTATTCTCTAATTTCGAATTAAATCTTAATGCGATCTGACCGTCAGATTTTGAGAAATTCCCTTGTTTCTCTGGCATAACCTCAAAACGTGCATCGTATCGATAGGAGCGCCACACACGCCCTATCGATGAAAGTAGCCCGCCAGAGCAAAATCACATTGGCAAATTAAACAATTGCATATCGTTTAATTTTGTCAATGTGATTTTGCTCTGGCGGGCTACTTTCATCGATAGGGCGTGTGGCGCTCCTATCGATACGATGCACGTTTTGAGGTTATGCCAGAGAAACAAGGGAATTTCTCAAAATCTGACGGTCAGATCGCATTAAGATTTAATTCGAAATTAGAGAATAATTTTCCCTTTCGAATGATATACCGTGCATATTGGCACGCGTTCATTTAAGGGTCGTAAAAGTTGTTGGAAAGTTAGCGTCGAATTCACGACCTGCATATCGTACCAGGGTGCATAGTCATATCGCCTTGGTATAGACAATAAGAATTGAAAAAGTGAGAAACAGCAAATTTCTCCGGAATGCCTGAACGGATTTAAATGAAACGCCCACCAAAATGCTTGGATTGGCGGTATCTAAACTGGGGCATCCATATTCTATACAATCGTTTAATTTGCAAATGTGATTTTGCTCTGGCGGGTTACTTTCATCGATAGGGCGTGTGTGCGCTCCTATCGATACGATGCACGTTTTGAGGTTATGCCAGAGAAACAAGGGAATTTCTCAAAATCTGACGGTCAGATCGCATTAAGATTTAATTCGAAATTAGAGAATAATTTTCCCTTTCGAATGATATACCGTGCATATTGGCACGCGTTCATTTAAGGGTCGTAAAAGTTGTTGGAAAGTTAGCGTCGAATTCACGACCTGCATATCGTACCAGGGGTGCATAGTCATATCGCCTTGGTATAGACAATAAGAATTGAAAAAGTGAGAAACAGCAAATTTCTCCGGAATGCCTGAACGGATTTAAATGAAACGCCCACCAAAATGCTTGGATTGGCGGTATCTAAACTGGGGCATCCATATTCTATACAATCGTTTAATTTGCAAATGTGATTTTGCTCTGGCGGGCTACTTTCATCGATAGGGCGTGTGTGGCGCTCCTATCGATACGATGCACGTTTTGAGGTTATGCCAGAGAAACAAGGGAATTTCTCAAAATCTGACGGTCAGATCGCATTAAGATTTAATTCGAAATTAGAGAATAATTTTCCCTTTCGAATGATATACCGTGCATATTGGCACGCGTTCATTTAAGGGTCGTAAAAGTTGTTGGAAAGTTAGCGTCGAATTCACGACCTGCATATCGTACCAGGGGTGCATAGTCATATCGCCTTGGTATAGACAATAAGAATTGAAAAAGTGAGAAACAGCAAATTTCTCCGGAATGCCTGAACGGATTTAAATGAAACGCCCACCAAAATGCTTGGATTGGCGGTATCTAAACTGGGGCATCCATATTCTATACAATCGTTTAATTTGCAAATGTGATTTTGCTCTGGCGGGCTACTTTCATCGATAGGGCGTGTGTGGCGCTCCTATCGATACGATGCACGTTTTGAGGTTATGCCAGAGAAACAAGGGAATTTCTCAAAATCTGACGGTCAGATCGCATTAAGATTTAATTCGAAATTAGAGAATAATTTTCCCTTTCGAATGATATACCGTGCATATTGGCACGCGTTCATTTAAGGGTCGTAAAAGTTGTTGGAAAGTTAGCGTCGAATTCACGACCTGCATATCGTACCAGGGGTGCATAGTCATATCGCCTTGGTATAGACAATAAGAATTGAAAAAGTGAGAAACAGCAAATTTCTCCGGAATGCCTGAACGGATTTAAATGAAACGCCCACCAAAATGCTTGGATTGGCGGTATCTAAACTGGGGCATCCATATTCTATACAATCGTTTAATTTGCAAATGTGATTTTGCTCTGGCGGGCTACTTTCATCGATAGGGCGTGTGTGGCGCTCCTATCGATACGATGCACGTTTTGAGGTTATGCCAGAGAAACAAGGGAATTTCTCAAAATCTGACGGTCAGATCGCATTAAGATTTAATTCGAAATTAGAGAATAATTTTCCCTTTCGAATGATATACCGTGCATATTGGCACGCGTTCATTTAAGGGTCGTAAAAGTTGTTGGAAAGTTAGCGTCGAATTCACGACCTGCATATCGTACATTGCACGTCATGTGGCGTTAGGGTCAATATGTAGCCAGTGTTAGTTAATAAAGTCATCATAGAGGAGAAAGGGAATTTCTCAAAATCTGACGGTCAGATCGCATTAAGATTTAATTCGAAATTAGAATAAATTATTCTCTATCATTTGAGATACCGTGCATATTGGCACGCGTTCATTTAAGGGTCGAAAAATTTTTGGAAAGTTAGCGTCGAAAATATGGTACGGCGCTCAGCACGTGGCGTTAGGGTCATATGTGCCAGTGTTTGTTAATAAGGTGATAATGAAAATTTAAGAGATTTTCTCAAAATCTGACGGTCAGATCGCATTAAGATTTAATTCGAAATTAGAATAAATTATTCTCTATCATTTGAGATACCGTGCATATTGGCACGCGTTCATTTAAGGGTCGAAAAAATTTTTGGAAAGTTAGCGTCGAATTTACTTGTTGTTGCGCAGTCTTTCCGCCGTGGTATATACCACAATAACTCAAATAGCTAATTTTTCCTAAGCGACTGGATGGATTTAGATGAAAAACCTACCAAAATGCTTCGAATGGCCATGTCGTTCGTGGGTCTATCATTTTATTGAATATTTAATTCATTAAATTTTTAGTGTTTTCAAATGTAGTATTTTTTAGCCATGGTTCCACTGTTTGGTTCTGCAACTGGTTCTCAGCTGGTTCACAGGTGGTTCCATTTTCATACTTCGCGCCTCTGTTATCAGCCCACAGACACCACCCACTGCAATGCGATTTTCCCAAAAACTGGCGGTCAAAATCATATGAAATTTTCACCAAATATTCTTTATTTTCTCCTTTATAAGCCCATATACCGTGCATATTGGCACGCGTTCTGAAACTGAAGTTATAAGGATTATAATTTTTGCTGTCCTATTTTGTATGGGGCTGACCCCGAGGTTGGTGCACTGTTATGCGATTTTCTTAAAAACTGACGGTCAAACAATAATGAAATTTTGCAGAGTAAAACTACAAAAAACATCCTTTATCCTGGCATATCCGGTATTGCGGCACGCGTTCTGTGAGCCGAGATATTAAGAAAATTGTGAAAATTCGATTTTTCAAACGCTTTTTTTTAAGTGTCCCAAGGGTCAAATACCCTCAAACCCAGTAAAAAACATTAGGAAATTCATTTCTAAGCATTTATAAATTTTATTTTGTTCAAATTAGTGCCTTATTTGCGAAATAAATTAAAATTAAAATATTTTCCCGTGTTCCATTTTCCCACCGTTCCATTTCGACGCTAACTAATCGACGCTAATTTGACGGACATAATTTTTACCTGTGATTGGCTTTCTTCTTTTAGTCTCTTTTAGGCCTGGCTTGAAGCCAATTTAACTCTGGGCGTTCCACAAACGTAGGCAAAATAGTGCAAAATCCGGGCATTGGATTAACTGTTATGACTATAAGCATGTGTAAATACGTGGGAGTGGCCAGAAACATGTGTAAATAAGGGCGCGAAGTCGGAAATTGATCTTGAGTGAAACGTAAGTTGGTAAAATAGAAAACCAAGGCACAGCCCGAAGCTGGGTTTTAGGCCTACGAATTTGCAGAGAAATTGTTAATTTTATCGGTATCTCAGAGATTTCTTTATAAATTCAAAGTGCAAATATATTAATTTGTGACCAGGCGTTATTTTTGAAATTTCAAAACCTTTTATTTTAAAACGGTTTTGTCAACCTCGCACTTGGGTTTGTAATTGCAATTACTACGTGGTACGCCATTACGTGAGGCACATACACACATACGCATACACAGTGGAAAATAGGATCAAAGATCATGTCGCTATCCCAGGTCAAGTTGATCTTGGAGGTTTATTTAGCAATATAAAATTGAACTTTTCACATTCATATGTGGTTACAAAAATAAAAATTGCACACACAAAATTATGTGACTTAAAGAGAATAAGAAGCTCAGGTTTATTAATTTTTCGTTGATTTAAAATGTTTAATATTAACACTTTAAATCATTGATTATAATAGGCTGCATCAATTATTATGTTATGTTAATCTCTTTTTATATGGCTTCTGTATCATCAACAGACAATGCAGCATGGATCCTCCCGCATTCAGAAACAGGAAGCCCTGCCAAATGCCATCTCCGGGGTGAGTTGTTTTTATTTCAATCACAGATGTTTCCCCTGATTTAACTCCTATATCCCCCCCCCAAATGCAGCCCGATTCCAGCAACTGGACTTCGCTGCACGAGGCAGTGGTCGCCGGGGATGATCGGCGGGTAGAGGGACTCCTGTTCAGCAATGCTGACCGCCTCGCCAAGGAATCACTGCAAGGCAACACCCCTCTTCACGAGGCCGCCAGTCGGGGGTTCAGCCGCTGCGTGAAACTGATCTGTGCCCCACCACCGCCACCCACTATCCCAGGAGCGGGCGGCAAGGCGATACGAGGACAGAAGGACAAGGAAAAGGACAAAGAAAAGGACAAAAGCAAGGGGAGGGCCAAGGTTGCACATCAGACCATCGAAGCCCTACACAACAGCGCTTTAGGTATTTCCAACAATGAGGGGCTGTCCGCTCTGCATTTAGCCGCCCAAAATGGACACAATCAGAGCTCCAGGGAACTGCTGTTAGCGGGCGCAGATCCCGATGTCCAGAACAATGTGGGTTAACAAGATTTTATACCTAATAGGCTGATAAAGTTCCTAATTTGTGCTCTATCCTTTTTTTTTATACAGTACGGCGATACACCACTCCACACTGCCTGCAGATACGGACATGCGGGGGTCACCAGAATCCTTCTCTCGGCTCTTTGTGACCCCAATAAAACAAACCTAAACGGAGACACCGCTCTGCACATCACCTGCGCCATGGGTCGCAGGAAACTCACGCGAATACTCCTTGAGGCGGATGCTCGCCTGGGTATAAAAAACGCCCAAGGTGACTGTCCCATGCATATAGCAATCAGGAAGAACTATCGCGAAATCATAGAGATCCTGAACACGCCCAAGAAGATACGGAACCGGAAGGAGAAGCATAAAGAAGGCGGTGGCAGCAGATCGGACAAGGAGAAAGAACGCGACAGGGATGTGGTGGACAAGGGGATCAACTGGTCTCCTTACGGATGTCATTACTTTCCCGATCCGCGTGCCTTTCCCTCGCCAAAACTGGAGACCCTTCCCAAGGAGCCCCTAAAGGCGGGAGAGCAGTACTTCTTGGACTTGGCTGGTCATATCCACAAAGGTCCTGTTAGTGTGGGCAATACCTGCTATTGCGGGCCCTTCTTCCGACACATCGAAAACAAGCTGAACTGCAACCGGAAGAGCCTGAAGAAATATGTGCACAAGACCAAGGAGCGACTGGGTCACAAGGTTCAAGCATTGGCCCTCAAGACCAACGACCAGATAGAACAGCTCACCCGGACAATGATTGAGGATCGGCTCAGATGTGAGAGCAAGCGTCAGCACCTCAGTGAGTTCCTGCGCCGCGGCGAACCTATGCGATCCACCTTTGATCAGCAGAATAGAAACCCACGGATCGAAAGAACACTCTCCAGGTGTCGCAGTCTGGAGCTCTTGGAAAATAGCCATGAGGGCGGCAGGCTCACCAACTCCCGGAGTGTGGATATACTCGAAGATCAGGCAGTGAAAGCCATAGTACACCGATCCGCAGAGGCTCCCCTAGAGAGCGACAGCGAAGAGGATTCGAATGCAGCTGGCCAAGAGGAGGAGGAGGAGGAGGAAGAAGAGGATGAGGAGCCGATTCAGGATCAGGGAGAAACGCAGGATCAAGTTGAGCAACTGGAGCACTCCAAACTGGATGAACTGAAGCTGGACTTCCTAAAGGTATCCGAACGTCTGGGCGTACTCCTGGAGAAAACCACCTTGATAATGGAAAGGGACAGTGAGCAGGAGAATAAGCACCAGTTGTCATCCCTATCCCCGCCCTATAAGCCCCACCCCAGGGCTGAGTCCGCTCAACTTCGGGAAGACAAAGAGAGCGTAAATAGTCCAAACTATGATGAGTACACCCATGTAATGCGGCGCTACCCGAACTCCAGTGAGACCTCTAATCCCTCCCAAAACTCCAACAGTTGGGATTGGGAAAACTCCCCCACGGGCAGCAATCCTCCGCCGGACTACCATAAGTACTATCAACGCATTGGCAGGGGAGAGAACATGCTGAACTCCGTGATAAAGGCTCTGAGGAAAGACGCCTCCTTTGCAGATCTGGGAAAGGAGGAGGCGGCCGTTAATGAAAGCGCCGAGAGAATGGGAGGTGACAAGTTGCTGTACAAGGAGCAGCAGGCGTGCGAGGCAGTTGGCATCTCCAACCTGATGAAGCGGCAGCCCCTGTGCTTAGATGACAACTATCCCGTCATGTCGAACCTGTTCTACTCGAACCCCATCATGGAGTACGTTGAGGAACCGGAAGTGCGGCCGAATGGCAGCGAGCACGGGAACAAGGTGGAGATCAGGAACAGTGAGATCAAGTGTCTGAAGAAACCAAATGCCGGCCAAGTGCGCGATATGGTGGCCCAACTGCAGAACACCATTGATTCCAATCGGCAGGACTCCCAGGTGGCCAATGTGATTGCAGCCAGATCCCTTTCCCGCTTGAACAATAACAACTTCCAGCACATCGAGGCCACCTCGTCTAACCCCTCGCCCACCTACAGTATCCCTCACAGGAGTGCTGCTGCTCCGCAGTTTGGTCTGCCTGAGAGGCACATACCCAAAGACGCCTACTTCCACGAACTGCCCCACCGCCCGCAAAATCCACCCAACCCGCAAAGAAGGATTCACACCGGCTACGCACCAAATGCGAATTTCTATCGCAACGAAGACCCCTACGTGGAACGAGTTCCCCAACCGCATCCTTCCCTGCGGCAGGGTGCGTCCGCCTACAGGCCGATTCAGTCGCCCACCTTCCAGGCCATTGTCCCGCCCCATCCTAATCCTCATCCTAGGAACTGGGCGCATCCCAGCTTGCCGATATCGAATGATATCGATCTCGATGAAGTGTCCGCCGTCGGGCTATACAATAATGTATCGAGTCTGGTTTGAGCCGCCCCAAAGTGTTCCCATTGTACATAGTTAATCCTAATATATTTATCTTATTCCTAATCATGTTCTAAACTAAAGCAAAAGTTAATTTATTTCCAATTGAATCTAATCCAAAAGGTTTTAAATATATACACAAATTTATTAAGTGCGACTTGTGGTTTCCATTGAAAAATAGTGAACTTTAATAAGGGTTAGAAATGGACATCAAAAAGAGGTGAGTAGTATAAGCGCTCGCCTTTAATTTAAAATATATTCCTGAATACACAAAGTGTCACTTAACTCCCGAAAGCAATCAGTTGGCAAATGAAACGTTCAGCCGAATGTTTTCGATCAAAATATATTTGTTTTCTTTAAAAATGTTTAATAATATTATTTATGCATGTGTAAATATCAGAATGTCAAGTATATATATATTATATTTATTGATAACAGATCATTTTGGTGTTTTGATAGACATGCGGCTTATAAACTTGGTAAAAGTAAGTGTAAACGAAATCAACCAGGAAATCATCTCAATAATCGAGCTCAGATGCTTGGTGGGTGGGAATTAAAAAAAAACACTCAAATTCCCACCGCAGACAGAGAAGTAAACAATCAAATTGGGCAACATTTTGATATCGTTTCACCAAATATGTCTGTGGATTTTTTTTTTTGTTTTTTTTTTTAGAACATTATCTTTAGCAAGTGTCTAATGATGATTTCTCGATGTCTTCGTAGTTAATTTAAAATTCTATAAATGACACTGCTGACGGCGCCTCTGCTACTTAAATTTACCGGCCACTTAATAATATCTTAATTCTGAATAGTCATATTACAAATACAAATTACAATAGCCAATAATTTAGTCACCTCGCACTGTATGTTTATGTCTCTATGAATGTATGTCTATGTAAGTATGTTTGTGTATCGCCTAATTTAAGTCTATTAATAATAGTTGTTGCTTTTTGTTTGTTTTGGGGCGTTTTTGTTGGCTTGAAACTGTAGTTTTTGATGCGACGACGACGACGTGAGTAAGTAACTTAACAATTTTGCTCTTACGACTGCTGTTGGATGTGAATTATGATCGCTTGTTTACTGCTGTCTGCAAGTGACATATTCTCGGTCAGGTAATGTCTCAAAGGGGACTGGTGTCGGAGTCTTCGCGCTCTTGGATTGTTGTAATGCTCTGCTGCAAGGCATTGGGTGTCAGCCACTCTCTAAAAACCGGTGGGAGGAAACGAACAAAGCAAATTATAATGACACTAAGGTTTTAAATCAATTTAAAGCTTACTTTGGCAAACATCTTTGTAAAAATGGCACACAGGAGCTGAAATGCGCTAAACGATTGACCCAGCTGGGTATTTCTTGGCCACAAAGTATCTGGAAGCATAAACAAAAAAAGAGTCAAGTCCAAACCTTGTGTAACTCAATTGCGACACCCGAATAACCTTTTGTTATAGACAAATGCAGAAAACTTTATATAATCAACTCGGGTTCCAAAAGCTTGCTTTTCCCTAGAATTAAATACACTTGCTGAGAATGAAATGCATTCCAAAGTTCTGATTTGTTTACCAGACGTGGCTGTGTGCAAAATAAATCGTATAATAATGCGAAACAAAATACTTATTATTTTAAGGACTCAATAATAGCTTTTGAAGAAAACATGATAATAAAACAAATCTTAAGCAGATCTTTTGAAGAAAAGCAATTTAAAACACGACGTATGTATGCCTTATTCTTGATAACAATGATTCATGTCGACATATCTGGGCCGTAATTAGCGGTATCTGACAATTGATGATTCACGTCACACATTTCGGCAGGCACACCTTAATTATTTCCAACATGCCCCAAAGGATTTGGTCAAAATATCCAGGGGAACTGCTTAGAATTGTGAAAGACTAGCCCCATTCTCACCTGAGTTAATGAGCCCGAGAAGTGGTTGCAGTTGTTATTCATGAGATGATAACGATCGCCTCGAAACTGATTGCCCAGCTCCTCGACAATCCTGCGCACCTCCTCGTATGTAAAGTCGGTGCAACCTATCTGGATGCTCTGGCGGAACTGAAACTGGTCGCCCAGCTCGTCGTGGTCCCGCGGAGAGATCTCGAAGACCCCCGTAAAGGGGAATGGGTGTCCGCCGTAGGCGAACTCGGTGCCGAATGCCTCTACGCCGGAGTGGAATACGCCCAGTCCAATTGAGGTGGTGTACTCGTTGATCCAGTACTGCAAAGGGCACATGCTTGGGATTGCACAGGAAATTTAGAATATATAGGCAGTAAAACACTCACCATGTCGTAGACATTGAGAATAACTGGCTCGCGGGTTCCCATGTTGGAGGGCAAGAGCTCTTCATTACCGATCTCGTCTTTGGGTACACTGAGACAGCTCGGAAACGACAGATTGCACGGCAATCCGTTGGAGAACATTGATTAAATGCGTCGTTGGTTTTGCGGGGCACGAAGAGTATATTGAAGTCTGCAATGGTGGGACGACGGACGCCTCTTTAATTAATCTCGGTCCCCAAGCATATGCTGGGCACATCCATATATGTACATATGTGTATGTGTGACCGCAACCTTACTGGATTGAACAATTTAACAGATTCTCGGATCTGCGAACCGCGCTGCACACACATTTGTATGTAAATATATCGCGAGTGCGTAAGATACACGAGAACATACATATATGTACATACATATCCGCGGATGCAGTTACATACAATTCTATGTACAAACGTACGCACATATATTCGGATTGAAAGAAATGTGTCATAGCGGCGGAGGAACTTACACTTGATCAAAGGACTCTTCTCAGAACGTCATATTCAAAATAAAAAATTTAACAAATCATAAAAGGCCAAATTATACGGAAAAAGTTGCTTTTGAGCTTCCGCTTTTGTTTTTAGTTTACACAAAATTTTTTTTGTTTATGGATTGGTTGTAGTGATGATGAAAACATCGATGCATCGAACATCGATGGCAATGTTTTCCGATGTTTCTGTTGATGTCGATGTATCTATGTTTTAAAAAATATCGGTCGTTTAATTTCACAATTTTGCATTATTATTATAATTCTACGTTTTTTTACTGTAAATAATTTTAAAGGAAATGAAAATAAATCAAAAAATCTAGAGATATCGAAATCGATGTTTTCTGTCGAACTTTCATCACTAGACTGCTTATCAGAAGTGGCCCATTTCCAATACGTTCCATTTACTTTGCTAAAAGAAATTTCGGACAAAACACCCAATAATTATATTAATTCCCGAAAAGTGTTTTGTTTTGGCTAAAAAGCGCAGATTGCAAAGTGCCAAGGGCCATATAAATAAGCCGAGCTAAGGATAAACTGCCGCCAGCAAATTGCCGTTTGAGTACCGTGGCGAAGGTCCAAATCGATTGTTGACCATAATTAAAAATAAACCAAACAATTATAAAATAAACAAAAATAGGAGCACAAGCGATGTTATAGCACGGATTAAGCGCCCAGAAGGGAATTATCATTCCCGTTTCGGCACTTAAAGTGCTCCCCATGTGGGTGTGGTTAGGCAGTAATTACACCTGTGGGCGTGAGTATAAATAAATGCCAAAAGGTCATTAGAAACATGATCCATGTTACGCTTTCAGATTCAGATAAAGAAGGTACCTCTTAGAGATGCAGCAGGACCAACTTGGAGCAACGGAAAAGCAATAACTAGCAACGTAATTTAGTGAATCTTTACGAAATCAACCATGTTTTCCGATGACACCGATGAGCTGGACACCATTGCCGACGTCATGGGACTGCGCACCCAGGCCCGCCTCAACACATTTCGCGAGATGTGGTACCATGTCTTTCTGTGGGCTCTCTTCTCCTCCATCTTTATCCACACGTGCGCCGCCGTGGTGGCCTTCGTTACACTTCGGAAGCACAAGTTTGGTCGTTTTTTCTCGATCCTGATTCTTGTCATGGGATTCCTGTCGCCCGCTTCGAGCGGTATCATCAGCAGTGCAGTTATCGCCTTCGTGCACCGCGCTTCCAGCCTTCCCATGTCTCCTATATATGCCATGGTCTGGGGCCTTGGGCAGACAATAGTATCTGCTTGCCTGGGCTTCACACGCATCTTGGCCACGCTATAAACTGTGTCATCTCCCCAATCCCCGATCTTCACAAAGTTCTGGCTGAGTTTACCAGCAATATTATCAATTCTTCAGGTGTGCAAACAATTGAATTCAAAAAGCTTCGTGTGTAAGAATATTGTGATTTTTTTAATATATACCTTAATACGAAGAAAGAAATAATGTTAAATACGTAGCTCTTAACTTAACTTTAAAGCCTAATTGTACACAATATAGGATCCTTATATGTGAGCAGGTCCTAACAGTAAGCTGGTGTTTTGGTTAACAGTTGGGTTCGGTTCGAAGCTTAAATCAAAGTATTCGGATCCCTGGAATTGTAAAGAGTGTGCAGTTTGTTACTTAACACGTTTCCTATGCGCCTTTCGGTGTGCATGGGCTGGGGTCCATTACAGCGTTTGATCTTCTGGTCGGCCAACGTCTGTACAGCCGTGGGATCATTTGAAAAGTGGTCTAGTAGCTTCTTGGGGCAGGGATATTGCGCTATAATCGACTCGGCCACCTCGAGGGTGACTTGGGGCAGCCGATTCAAATGCTGTTGCCAGAGGCGTCCATATCCATTGCCTTGATCAATGCGAACGCACTGCTTTTTATCGTTGGCCACGTACTTTTTAAAGCACCCCAGAGTTTCGTTTCGCTGCTTCTTGTAAGGAGCTTCCGCTATAGCTTTTGTGTAACGCTGTATAAGGGCCAACAGATTCTGGCTTTCGGGTCGGTCCAGCTGCTCCACATGGAGCTCTTGGAGCAGCTGCATTTCTATCAAAGCATCCTGGCTGGTGTTGCTGTTCTTATTGTGACGAAGCTTTGAAAGCGCCACCGTATACTGGCAATCAGGAAACATGGCCTGTAACCTCGGTCCCAGGCAAACTAAGCTTTGATCCTTGACGGATTGGTGGAAAGTGGACTCAGAAAGCCACTGGACCACTTGATCCTCCTTTTTCCACGCCTCATCTAGCCCAGTAGGGCTTGTTCCGGGAGCAATTGTCTGCTGTCCCACATTACGCTCCCAAAAGATGCAGTGACTAACTGGTAAACTCCGTATTTCATACTTGAGAGTAGTGGAATTTAGTTGCTGAAAGAGCTCCTGACCCACGGGAATTCCCAGAAATCCGGCATCAATTACAACCCGTACATACTTCATGCATTCTCCAGGTTTAATTCGTTTTTGCTGCTCCCGTAAAGTCTGCTTGTGCAGTTTATCCACTTTATTTGACATTTTTTAGAACTAATTGCGCCCACTTTGTATCAAAAACCTAGAGATGTACAGTCTATATATTTTACAGCTATTTCTGCGATAGTCCTTTTTGAATTGTAGTTTGTATTAAATATGTGGCCGTAAAATGAAAATGAGAGAGTATCAAAAATATTTGTTATTATGCATGTATTATAGACGTGTTAATAGTTTTATATATTGGCTAATATATACAGAAATATACGTAAATATTTCAATACAATTTTATTCTACATCACGAGATGTATGTAGATGCGTTTAAATTCTTTATAATCCGATAGCTATCGTTTCACTAGTACAATATTTATAGAAAAAAATGGCGTTATCGACAATTGTCCACCTCTTATCAACGCACGCCACACGTGTTTTATTTACAGTTTAATTTTTTGAACAGTTTTTACAAAAAATAGCCATTAAACATGTATCTGATGTACACAATTAACGAGAACGGCGATCGCGTCTACACTTTGAAGGTAAACACATATTGGTATGAAAGTTTTTTCCCTTTTTTAACCCGTGGATTTCGTTCATTTCTTAGAAACGCACTGAGGATGGTCGCCCGACATTGTCCGCTCACCCGGCACGCTTCTCTCCAGAGGACAAGTACTCCCGGCACCGAATTACCATCAAGAAGCGCTTCGGACTCCTCCTCACCCAGAAACCCGAGCCCATTTACTAAGTCCGAGCCTACGTTTAATTAGTGTACATTTTACAAATAATAAGTTACAAATTAACAAACTATTTAAAAAAACACTTTTAAATGCGGCGCTTAAGGCCCGCGGTGTAGTCAAATAGTTGTGGATTGCGGAACTCGCCCCGCATATCCAGGACATAGTAGAGGGTTTTACCTTTGACCTTAATGGGCAGTTGCACCCGGGCCATGTTCCGCGATTCCTCGGCGGAAACGCACTTCAAAGGCACAGTCATAATGCGATTGCGATTAAAGGGTCCGTAAGTTACAAAGGAAACGCTTTGGCCACCCTTTCGCAGGATGAGGAACCGCACAGAGCGCAGGGTGAACATCCAGACAGCAAACAGAATGCCATATCCTAAGATGATATTAAGTATTTATAATTTCTCCGAGGTAACAGAACCAAGCTCACCTATCAGGAAACTGCAGGCAGTAATGCCATTTCTGTACTTGTTGTCTCCCAAATTTATGCGCTGGTACCACTTCAAATCATCACCCGGATTCTCCACCACAGGCGCATCCTTCAACGTTGTAAAGGCAAAATGCGATAGATAGGTCCAGAAGACAAACTGACAGACCCCAAAGAAGTTCAGCATCTTGTAGAAACGTGGGTTTTCATATTTGAAGAGTATTATGTCCTTCGAAACACTGGTGCTCACATCGAAGGGGGCCGCCTGGGAGGAGAACCTGCTAATCGTGGGTAATACCGGCGATTTGGTAATAAGAGCCGGCACTGTCAGTCTCAGACTTTGAAGACTGAGCCTCTTGATCGAACTGGCGCCTTGGCGCAGGGCAAAATGCAGGAGGTTGCTCATTTTGATTGAAAACTTCTTGCATTTGTTATTATAAAACAAATAACCTACAATCTACAGATGTTTATATTTTGTTCCACTTGCCATTGGTTCTCTAGTTATTGAACCACAACTGGTTTTGAACTACATCATCCAGGGATGGCGTGGCTGATTCCGTTCAATAGTTGAAGATTTGGCGTGTTCTTTACCTATCCATAAAAAAAAAAGTAAGTGACGTAACTGATAAACATTCATTAGTTACTCAGTAAATTTACTTAATTCTCTTGAAAATATATGCCTGGATCTTGAAATTGGTCTCTTATCGACATGGACTGGTTCCAGTTATTTGTAATTATAGTTCTTTTTGCAGCCCTTGATGCTACATATGATTTGGCCCGGTTCCATAATAGAGATGGGCGCATGCATCAACAAGACGATTATTTTCTTCTGCGCGTTTGGTAAGACATAAAAAATGCTTGTAAGATTTTAATTAAGCGCATCAATTATATAAATCTTTAAACATTCCGATTTTATTTTATTTTAATTAATATATATATGTGTTTAAGATATATTGATTAATGTTAAACAAGGAATAGATAATAAAATATGATAATGATAATTAAATATCGAAATATTACATTTTACGTTTCAAGAATGCCATATCGGGGAACTTCCATTGTTATAAGTATTTACCACAATAATATCCATATGGCCGGTCACGGTCCCAGCTCTATTCGCATGCCGCTTGTTCGGAACCAGTTGTATCTGGACTGGTTCTTTTCAGCCGCTTTTGTTGTTGTCTAGTCTTAGTCTGTGTTTCATTCTCCACCGTTTAAACGCATCGGGAGCGGATTTGTGAAAATTTGGTAAACAAATCGCTCGAAAACTGTTAAAATAATTCAAAACACTGACGCTGACTGCTGGGAATTGGGTTATGTCATATTCTCATGTTCTCTGTGATAACCTCACCTAATAAACGAGTAAATCTGGATTCTGAAAGGTAAGAGACAAACTTCTTCCTTAAATTGGTTGTTTCATGTTTATACAGACACAGTATCGTATAATAATGTTCTTACTTAATCAACCAGGTGTATATTGTACTTCAGATATTGTTGAGTTCCATGTACTAACATTTAAAGATTTAAGGAAGGTACGTCAGATATAGTCTGGTTTCTTTAAAGGCATTTGTGTTTATAGGGTTGTCAGGTGGTTCAACTATCATTCATATTATAATGCTAAAAATATGTTTTAATATAATATGAAAAAGGGTATGCTGACATATATATCTAGATGCAACATACACATGTTGGTGACATTTGCTCACATAGCTATATCAACAAATTTACACACCAAGTACAGGTGGCAACCCTAACAGACAACGTGTCGGCAATTTCATATTTATGCCAATTCCTGCATATCGCCTTGTTAATTACTTTTTTGCATAACATACATATATCGCCAACATGGTGCAGGCTTGGCAACCCTGAAGATATAAAATTGTACAATAGGTGAACGAAAATGTTGCCCCGTTTTGCTTTTGCTTTCGTTTGCAGCCTGCATTTTTAAAATTCTTTGGGGTTGCGCATTTGTTGAAAACCTGATTTCAGATCTGAATAGACCGGATCGTGGGGATTACAAAAATGTCCTTAAATTCTCAAAATTTCCAAAATTAGAGATGTTTTCCGACCTAACCTCACTCTGCATCAAAATCGATACGTAACCTAAAAAGAATGTGAGCGCGTTGCAAAAACGCACACAAACACATTTTGGTATAGATACAAACTCACACAGAGTCGATGTTGCTAAAGCGACATGCAAGTATGTGAGTGCGAGTGAAACAGCTATAATAGACATATCGCCCAAAATTGGTCTGACTTCGGTTGAAAATAAACTGAATTTAATTGGAGCCTCCCAGTTGAGTTTTTTTTTGGTTGGGAAATGAGAAAAAAAAGGAGTTTTTTTTTTTTGATGGGACAGCTAACGAAAGGGGAAGGGGATTTTGGGTTTTCGTACCAGGAGTAATCCCCTGACTGGATATGTTTACCCTAGCTCGTAGGACCAAATTTCCGAAGTGGAACAGTAACCAGGCTTAACTTTCGAAGAGCAGGTATAGGCTAACGACGCTTTAATTTTCGTTTACTTGCCGCCTTTAGTTGTTGCTTTTCGTTCTGCTGCTGTATCTTTCGGCTCGTCTGGTAGTATACGACGCCGCCAACAACAATTTTGTCGTGTGGTGTTCGGCGCTACGCGAACTTTATTCAATTTATACATACGGACAAATATATATAGAGCTAAGCGTAAATATGTTTTCTGCCTTGCTCTCTCTCTCTCTCTCTCTTGCTATTGCTCTCCCAGAGCTCTCTGTCATCTTCCCGCTCGCACCGCAACTCAATCCTAAACCGGTATCCTGCCAAAGTCCTAAGTGCATCTTCGAAAGTATTTTTGGTCCGGACCCGGGACCTTAGATTCTAAGTTCTAAAAGTATCGAAAGTTTTTCGTCAAGGTGTTTTTCTTTCCTTATAATCTCTGCCCTCTCTTCCGCTCACTTTTATTTGCTCTCCATCAAATCAAATTTTATAAAAATTTTTACCTTCGACTTTAATTGCCTGGAGGAAAGTATGGAATATGGATTCAACTGTCATTACTGGTCTTGTAATCCCCCCTAATTTAACATGCCCTCTTCGAAAGACCATGTAGCCGTCTCGCTCTAACGAATTGTGTCCGCATCTCACCCTCCCGCTCACACGCAACTAAACGCGTACATATACAACATACAAAGTGAAACGCGTTCTATTTGCGCCATTAATACACGTTCCGCTTTTGCGTTGTTATCAAATGTTGTTTTAAATTCAACGAAGATATATGCCTTCTTAGCTTTCAATTTCAATACCATCCCCTATAAAATTTCATCTTTTTATAAATACATTCTCTTAAACTTTAAAGGGACTGCCAACTTGCGGATGTAATATATATTATATTTTTTGAGGGGCATAGACGAACTTCGCTCTTCCCTACTCACATGACGTCATTCAAACGAACGAAAAGAACAATGTTTAAAGATGTGAAAGTGATTTCCTTAGCTCCCGGATAGAATCCCATTATCGAGTCTTATCATCCCGCAACACGACACGCCCTCCCTGCGGCTGTCCACTCTCCATCTCTTTCTGCCCCCCTCTCGCTTCGCCGCCCTCGGAAGCAAATATGCGCTCTCTCCCTCTCCCTCTTTTTTTTGCGTTCGCCGTCAGCTGGTTTGGCGTTCGCCTCGCTCATTGTAACTGTGAACGCGACGAGAAGCCGAAGTCATTTTAATTTCTCCAAGTGTACTTTAGTTTAAATAATTGCAGAAGTGAAGAGCAGGGTCCTCAATCGTTCGCAAATCCAGTAAGTAATCTTCCGCTTTGATTTCCAGCACTTTTGCACGTATAAAAGAGCTTGATTAATGAACTGTCTCAACATAACCTCACATTTGTTAGTGAGCATTTTGATGTGTAAATATTAGGATACTTCATACTGAGAAGTAGTTGTTCAGCATATCCGTTTTTCGCCTCCCCGTCTTTACGTCTTTCGACACACCTTTCTTTCCTTTGAACGAATATTTATCATCACTTTGCTTTCGGCTTTCTACTGCAGTCGTCGCCAGTGTTGTTATTGTAGTTGTTATTGTTGCGTTCGTGAAGCGACGAGCGAACGAAGCAACCAACAGAAACCACAACAACACATGGTTGGGATAGGTAGATACATACACACAGAATCGAATCAAAGCGAAATGAAAAAAGCTGTTGGTATTGGAAATATGTTTCTGGTTTTGGAGTTTTGGGATCGGTTTCGGTTTCGATAAGCCAGAGCATAATCTTAAACACAATCTATTATCAAGCAAAAAGTACTCCAAAGTACGGAACCCCAATCTGCTTATCTCAGTGTTGGAGAGCTCTTTCGAATTAAGTAAATCATGGATTTTAGAATGGGTACTGTTGTAGAAATTCTTCAAGTCATGCTTTAAAACGTGTATAATTCTCAACCAGTCACTTTTGCATCGTAAAAGGTAAAAACTATTGCAAAAGCTCATGACAGAGCTTTTATACAAAAGCTCTTCTTTTTCTGACAATATTATTATTTTCGTTACAAAACATTTTGTTCCCCTTTATTTTGATTTGTGGTCTTTTTTAAAAGACCAAGACCAACACAATCTCTTTTATGAAAGAGGAGGGACGGCTGCCGAGGTCATTGATTTTCCAGGGTTGTCATGCCATTGAAAAAGGTTTATCGCTTGAACACTTACGAATTTGTATTTTTTTTTACAGTGGTTCAATGTGTTCAAAATAGGTTGGGAAGAAAAATAAATATAGATCAAAAATGATGGAAGTAAGCCAGAACGTGGAACTGAAGGAACTGTCGACAGAGGGCGCTTTACTGCGAACTATGTCCTCGGACCTCGGCACTGATGTGGAACCCATATCCACCTCTGGTAAGTATAAGATAATGGAATGCAGGCGTGCATCTGATAATCGATATATTTTTTAAGCTAATGCCAACAAATCGAGTAGTCGATCGTCCAGGGATGAAGTCGACCTTAGTGACTTGACCAATGGCCAGGATTTACCAATTGAAGATGTTGGTAAATCAGTGCCAGCCACAGAAGGGCAGGAACGTAATGCGGGCAGCGATTTGGATGCTCTCTTAAGTAAAATAAGCTCCATTGTAGACTGCAGTCCCAAGAACTTGGACGAAATCGATAACCCCGATAAGAGCGAGGAATGCGACTCTGTGTCGGCAAAGGAGAAAACAGCTGACATTGATGAAAGTCAGTTTGAAGGAATAGTCGAAGAAGAAAAAGTAGAAGAAGAAGAGAAAGAATTTTTCAAAGAGTGTGAAAATAAAAACGTGGAGTTAGAATCTGAAATTAAATCCGTAAAGGAAATTGAAGAGGTAATCGAAGATATCGAGAAAACCACTCAAGATAAAGAAATTAAAGACAAAGAAAAAGAAGTAGAAGAAAAAAGAGAAAGCGTTCAAGAGAAAGAAATAGAGGAAGTGGATGCTTTGCCCGAGGCGGAGGAAGAAATTATTTCCAAAGATGATGTTTTTGAGGATGCTCTAGACAGCATTTCCAGCACGGATGAGTTCGATGCATTGGGTTCTCAGGACTCAAAGAAAGCTGAATTAAGTAAAAAGACGGTGGCTCCGGAAAAGTCGTCGGTAGCTGAAGATCTTGAAGATATCTCTTCCGACGAAGAGAATGTCCCTAGGGTTGACGAAGTCGAAAAACCCGTCACGACCGAAAAACAACCGGACGAGGACGTCATTGATTTAGATTCCTCGAATGAGTGTGTTGTGTGTGAAACTCCAACGGATGTTAAGAAGGAATCTGAATCTGATACGAAGGTCAAAAAATCTGAAGCCGGTCCGGAGGACAAAGCTAAAGGTGATACGGAAGCAGAAGTCGAAGGTGAAACGGAGGCAGAACTCATTACGGTAGAGGAGGGGTCAGATACCAGTACAGAGAATAAGAAAGCAGAAGCTGCAGCCAATGATCCAGAAGTGGCAGAAATTTGCTTAGAGAAGCTTAATAAGAAAACTGTCGACGAATCTGCGGAATCAGCAGCTTTGATTGCAGCCATAGAAGAACCTCCCCTTGATAAAGAGGCCCCCAAGTTGGACATCGGACTTCTTCAAGAGGAAGACCCTAAAACAACAGAGGGACCAACAGAACCTGACCCGAAATCAGTCGAAGAGCCATTGGGAGCCATGTTAGTCGATGACGAGCCACCAGTAATAGATCCCAATGAGATTGTTACTGAGCATAACGATACTCCTTATGCTACTCAAACTCAGGAAATTAACGACACTACTGTGGACGACTTGCTGATGGAGGTCAACAAAGACTCATTCGAAAGTAAAGAGAAAAATATATCGAAAGGGGAAGTTGATCAACCGGTGGTTCTCGGGGACAACGATGGTAAAGCAAAGGTAAATGGGGTCTCCGAAATCCCAACCGAAGAGAAAACTGGAAAAATTGAGAAAGAAAAAGATGTGTCCATGACGAAAATCACTCCTGGAAAAGAAACCAAAGAGAACGAGTCCGATGATGAAGTGATTTTCTTTGAACCTATAGTTAAGACTAAGGCGGATGACACTGCCGCAGAGCCAGCAAAAGAGACAAAGCCTGAAACTGAGACCAACAAGGATGACGATGTCGTCCTTGTGTCTGAGGATGAGGACGAAGAATCGTCGCCTAAAACAACCGAGAACGAACTCGTCAAAAGTTCCGAGAAAAAAACAGCTTCCGAAGTACTTTCCACTGATTCAAAAGCGACTGCTAGCAAAAACCTACTGGTGGACAATACCGATAATGCGTGTGACCAGTTCGATAAACCAAAGACCCACGATAAGGTAAAGACTGCTGCCACGGAGGATGGAAACAGCAACTCGAGCAGTAGTAACCTTTTAAGGCCAGCAGAGAATGCCGAGCAACCTGAATCAAAGCGGCTTCGCCTTAGTCTTGATGAGAAAATGAGCTCCAACCCCGAGGTCGACACAGAGTCACTTTCAAAACCAGGCAGCGAGGAGGATAATAAAAAATTAATTGCGAAGCGGAGCCACGATCATGTGGAGAGAAGTCCGGTTCAGGGTAACGATGATATACCCAATAAGAAACTCAAGACTGAAGATTCCGACTCGAATAGTTCCAGTGACACGCTCCAAATTGATCTAGATGCGAAGGATGAAGCAGTGGATGAAACCCCAGAGGAATTAGTCAAACCGCTGGATGAAAAGGAACCCAAACTGGATCTGAATCCGGAGCCAGAAATGAAGTCGGATGTCAAGCCGCTTCGTTTGGAGTTCTTAAAGAAATTCCGCAAGAGCTTCGATACCTTAACTCGCGACGATCTGGAAGAGCTGGTGCTGCAAAAGGTCGTCGAGGCGATGCTGGTCAAGAGTGAGTTTGCGGACATCCGCACACAGCTGGACAAGTGCGAAAGTACACTGGCCGCATATCGACGTAAGATCGCCGAGGTGTCCAAGCAGTTCCTCGACTTGGACACGGTGCACAAGCGGGTGCTGAAGGACCTGGAGAGCAAGAACTCCCATTTCACCGCCCCGGTGCGTATAACCCGGGCTGTCGGCCTGCAGGTGGGTATCCCCTTTAAGGCCATGAAGCCAACAGTCGCCGTGCAGGATCAGTCGCATGCTGCGGGCAGTATGTTGGCGCCACCCAGTGGAACACCTCCGAAGGCCAGCACCTCGCCGATGCGATCACCAATAAGATCCAGGGCAGCGCCTTCCGGACCTGTACCTGTGCCAGCTACTACCACAACCCCCAACCCCAGTACCAGTGCAAGTCCCAGCCTCCAGCAGCAACCTCGATCCAATGCCAACTTTGGTCAGCCACCGGCTGCGCCGACAGCTAGCACGCCACCAGTGCGCAGGGGCTGCCTGCAGAAAATAACGCCACAGCGTCCGAATCCGGGGGCTTCCGTTTCGCAGACCAACAATCAGCAAAACGTGCACCGTCTGCAGGCCTCACCGCCGACTGGGGGCCTTACGAGGGGCATGCACGCGTCCAAGCACACAGGATCCACTACGGGTATGGCATCCTCGGCAGTCGTTGCGGCTGCGGCGGCCAAAGCAGCTGCCATGCGACAACGGAATGCGACGACCGCCTCCGCTACCGCTACCGCTTCCGCCTACATGGCCCAGAAGCAGCAGCTTCAGCAACAGTATCAAACGTGAGTTAATGCCTCTAATGAAGTTGAAGACTGAGCCTTAATGTACTGTTCTTTATTTTTTGTAGACATCGGCCTGGTCCGGCTTCCAGTTCCAGCTCTGGACTCGGTCCCAGTCCAGCCAAACAAGTACCCAAATGCACGACGACAGTCCACGCACAGGCACCGCCCATTTCCGGGGCCACCGTGTCGGTGCCCATGTCATCTGCCGGAGGGAGCGTTTCTGGATCCTATGCCCAACAGCAACAGCCCAGCTTGGCGCCGGCTAAGCCCAAGGAGAAGGCCGTCATCGATCTGACTGATGAGGATGACGCAGCGGCAGCGGCCGCAGCAGCTCAAGCTGCTCAGGCCGCGCAGGCCTCCATCGAGGCGAACGCTCGTTTGCGACTGGCGGCAAATAATGCGGTAAAGAGGAATGCCCAGGCGGCAGTTGCGTCGAGAGGTCGAGGAGGCCGTGGAGGCGGTAATGTGGTGCGGCAGTCCCCTATGCAATTAGCGCGGGTAAACGCACGCCAAATAGTTCAAAACAATGTAGGAGGTATGTTGGAAGCATTTCAATTTGACATGGAGTTCAACAACTATTTACATACGTTTAATCCACAGGTCAGCGAAATTCCATGGGTTCGAATATAACCATGCAGATACGGTCCGAGAACACCCCGCCAGCTGCCTCACGGCTAAGGTACTCGCATCCGGCACCACTGCCCACGTCGCCTGCCCAGCCCTTCAATCCCGCTTGGAAAATGCCCCCTTCCCGTCCTGTGATCCGTATCAGTCTGCTGGACACAGGCATTGTGATCTCCTGGACGCTGGAGGACACGAGCCCGCGATACGCGGATTGTGTTACCTACCAAATCTATGCTTATCAGGAGACGATCCACGAGCCCAGCACGGACAGCTGGCGACATGTAGGCGATGTCAAAGCAATGCTACTGCCTATGGCCGTAACACTAAACCAGTTTCAGGAGAACCAGCGATACTATTTCGCAGTGCGGGGAGTGGACGATCACCAGCGATTTGGGCCGTTCAGCGTGCCCAAGACCTGGTCTTAAGCGGATGGATGGGCCCTATCCGTTTTCCATGCATAGGATAAGCTGTAGCCTTAGATCTATATTGTAATTTATTTATTTACACATAAAGGTAACCTTTTAAGGCTTCACTAGGTCGCGTTATAGTTCATCTTTCGAAATTAGCTGAATTATGAGTTTAGTTTTAAGTTTTAACGGGAATAACGCCAAGCAGCTTATCCTGTCTGTGCAGCTGTGGGTCAGACAGCCATTAGGTTATCACTAACCATTAAGTTCTAAACTTACATGAAAAATACCAACACTGAATAAATATCAACAGAAGATTTTACTTGTACTTTTGAATTAATTTTTGTATTATGGTAAGTTTAAGTGAAATTCGAATATATCCCTTACTTTTGTTGATTGTAATTCAACAAAAATAACTTAATTTTGCGAAAATCAGTGAGACTAGGAGTTTTACATTTGTCTAAAATTTTAATTGTTTCACATTTCGGCTTTGGGGTACATAGTGTAGACGGACTATAAATGTCTTAACAACAACAAAATCGCACATGGGGTTTATCTGTTGTTCAAAAACTAAACAGCTGATTGGTAAACTTTTACATTTTAATTCAGCAGAAGCCGGTTCAAAAATGGGGCTCTGTGGAAGTCCTAGCTTCACCGGCCAAAAATCCACCATCAAAATTGAACGGCCTTTTTTATGGGATAGTTTTGCGATGCACCTATAAATTATATCTCTTGCCTGTAAAATTTAACGCTTTCTTTATGAAAACGTAAACAATATTGATAAGGAAAACACAGAAGAAACAAGTATACAGCAATAAATAGTTTATATATTGTTTATTTTCGATGTATCCAATATGTCCTAAGTCATATCATGCTTAATTTATTTTGAGAACACCTACCGTCATACACACACTGTCTGGGGCTTTCTGTAGATGCGCTTTGTAGGAATCTGAGTTTCAAATTTGTTATAAACTTTGGTATAAATTTTCATTCTGCGTTGTGGCGTTTCCTTCGATATCGACGTGTAACTTCCGTTAGTGTGAAACTGCCAAAAATTATTCAATAACAACGATAACATCGAAAATGCGACTCTGAGTCGGCAACTTTTTGACAACCAAAAACTCGCTGATGAATTAGATCAAATCTGGTGTGACAGCGTTTGGAGCCTTGAAAAAAAAAGGAAAAACTAAAAAGATTCTGGAGTTCTTGAGTAAATTTCAAATTTAGAATCAAGTTCGAGCTCAAGCAGTGAGATTTTCCTCAATTCAAAGCATAAGTCGATGTAGTTACGGAAGACAAGTAAGCGCTAGCCAGTACAGGTGATTAGAAACCTGAATCAGAAATCATGGACGCAAACTCGAAAAAGGTTATGGAGAAATATGTGGCTGCATCCATAGAAGGGTCTTCTGGAGGTACTAAGGAGTCACCCCAGTCCGTGCCTGCAAACAAAGAAGATTCTTTGGGAGGTACTGAGAAGCCACCTAAGTACGTGGTTGCAACCACAGAAGGGTCTCTTGGAGGTACTAAAGAGGCACCCAAGTTTGCGGGTGTAACCATAGAAATGTCTCTTGGAGTTACTAAGGAGACACCCAAGTATGTGCCTGCAACCATAGAAGGGTCTCTTGGAGGTACTAAGGAGGCACCCAAAAAGTCAACCGAAAAGGCACTATACACCATGCTAGAGAACACATATCCTGGAAACAAAGCCCAGAAGATCAAGACCGAAGTTGATGTTGAGCCAATAGCTGGCATCTCCGAAAATAAAGATGCAAGCCTTTCGGCTCAAACAGCACACAAGGAACTCTTCACGGTCTCTAAAAACAAAGCAGCTTATGAAGGACAACCCACAAATTCGAAACGACGTCGCCTTCATATCATGCTAGGGAACACACATCCTGGAAACAAAGCCCAGGGGATCAAGCCCGATTTTGATGTTGGGCCAATAGTTGGCACCTCCAAAAATAAAGTTGCAAGTCCTTCGGCTCAAACAGCACACAAGAAACCCCTCACAGTCTCTAAAAACAAAGCAGCTTATGAAGGACATCCCACAAATTCGAAGAAGCGTCGCCATATCATGCAAGAGAACACATTTCCTGGAAACAAAGCCCAGGGGATCAAGCCCGATTTTGATGTTGGGCCAATAGTTGGCACCTTCAAAAATAAAGATGCAAGTCTTTCGGCTCAAACAGCACACAAGAAACCCCTCACGGTCTCTAAAAACAAAGCAGCTTATGAAGGACATCCCACAAATTCGAAGATGCGTCGCCATAATATCATGCAAGGGAACACATTTCCTGGAAACAAAGCCCAGGGAATCAAGCCCGATTTTGATGTTGAGCCAATAGTTGGCACCTCCAAAAATAAAGATGCTAATCTTTCGGCTCAAACAGCACACAAGGAACTCCTCACGGTCTCTAAAAACAAAGCAGATAATAAAGGACATCCCAACAATTGGGAGAGGCGTCGCCCTAATTTTGCTTATCAAGAGAATGAGGAGTCTTTAAATAAAAAGCTTAAAACTCACGCCCAGGAAAAAGCACTCGATGGCATGCAATTTAAGTATGTTTTGTTCGACCAACAAATGCCGAAGCCGGTAGTTGATCCGGAGTTTATGAAAAATGCCCGTGGCAAGATAGAAGCAATGTCTCGTCGTGAACTTGAGGACCTAGTAATTCACAAGATGGTCGAGGAAAAGAAGTCCGAGTCTGAGTTGCAGTACATAAGCACACAGTTGTTCGAAAGCGAGAACCAACTGTCTACCTGTTATGATAGGGTCGCTAAGATTTCCAAAGAGTTCAACGAATTGAACTCGATGAGAACCAAGACCTCTTGTTTCACCCCTTTTGCTGCCGGCCAAACAGTAACAGAAGTCCCGAAGGGTGAGTCAGATGCTGCGGGCAGTACGTTGCCGTCTCCCAGTGGATTTGCTACCATGGAGGGACCATCAAACGGACCCCACGTGCACGGGACCACCCCGTTCCTGTCATATCTCAAAAGACGCGAGGAAAAGAAAAAATTAATATCGGCACTAGATTGCCTCAAAGAAGGTAAAGCCGGCAAGGTCTCACCCTATCCGGGCCAGGCCCCATATAATTCATTGAAAAAGACTACCCAGGGAAAATAAAAGCTAAGACGTCAAATAATGAAGGTGCGTTTAAACCATAAATCTCTTAAGCAAATTTGATAAGTACTTATACATATACGTCTACTCTGCAGATCCTTGGACCTAGGACTCCTTCGTTCTCATCATCACTCTTGGCAAGCCCTTATCCCTGGTCTTCATTCTCACCCTTGTCAAAAACAAAAAAAAAACAAACATTAAAGCACCGGCACATCACTTACACATCACTTACACACTAATTGAAAATGTCTCTTTAGTTTAATTTGAGGAAATATTAGGTAGATATCGTTAGTCTAATTGGCCTTCAAGTGGCATCTGTCTGAGGTATGTATTTGCATTATGCGTCCTCTTTGGGTCATTATGTATGAGATGCTTTTGTTGGGAACATGGGCAAAAGGTCTGTAATCGATGGCACATAAAATATAGATGCCCGCCCATTTACGTGAGTGTGCCATCCAATTTGGGGGTCACATGAACGTCCGCCCGAGACCTTAGGCCCCCCGTAGAGATACAGAAGAGACACTTTGAGTGGAAGCTCAGTAAGACGAGGTACTGGTATGCATAACTTAAATAGGATTTCTGAAAAATAGTATTTGCTCTTGGGGCATAAACTTAAGTTTTCACTGCTGGGCAGTTGAAGGGACGAAATAATCTGTTTAAAATCCTTAAAAAATAAAAAGGTGTGCATATAAACAATATTGTCAAAAGAAAATAAATAAATTATAAAAGTGAAGTGGATAAGTAATTGAGGCCCCAGGAATTGAAACTGCATAAAATCTGGCAGCCCATTTTAATAATAAATAAATTTTGGACTTTATTTTGCAAATTAAACAGATAAAAGACAACAGCTTTACTTACTGTTAGTCAGAAATGATTTAAAACATTCCATAAATCTAATTTTTTACTATCGAAGTACCACCGTAGCCTTTCGGAGAAATGAGTGGCGGGGCGGCGACACTAGTCCGTTCATCGTGGTGCATGCAAAAGTGGCTCTGCCGTCCTGGCTGCCTCGTGTACTTGACATTGGCTTTCGCATTGAGTTCGTCGCGACATTTTTGCTCATTCATGCGAGGCGCTGCCTGGGGATCGGGCTGCAGGTACAGGATTGGCCTGGTAATGGCATAATCGCACCCCCCTTCGAGCCATGCCTTCGGTGGGGTTGGCCACGTGCCGTGCTCCTCTGTTTCCGTTTCCGTCTCCTCCCTTTCCTGTTTCCACTGCCGCCGCTGCTGCACTTTGAACAGCAGCCAAAAAACCTTGACATTAGTCAGCGCACCAAACCTACACAGATACTGGGGCTAGGCTCACACAGATACACTCGCTGCCTACAGCACGCTGGTATAGGTGTGGGGACACGGTTGTGAGTGAGTGTGTCCTGCTGGCAGGATTTACAATGTAAGGACAGAAACTACAATGCCAGTTTCACCAAACGTCTGAAATTTCGAGAGGGTTAAATTAATAGAAATACATTTTTCCTAAATAAAAAAAGACTACCAAGACCGTTTAAATCGGTTTAAATTCCCTACGATTTCTATGTGAAAACTTTTCAAGTAGTAAGTTAAAAAATAATTCTACAATGCAAGAATGAATATTAAAAAAGTATTCTCTAAAATGTAATTTAGAACATGTATAAAATTAGTCAACCACAAAACCACGTGCTATTTTTTCTGTGTAGGTATCACAAATACCTTCCGTGTGCCATCAATTAGTCCTCAGTTATTTTGGTGACCCCGGACTCACACAGGATAATTGAAATCAGTGTATGTTCAGGCACCACAATTGGATTTCTGCAGTTGTTGCTGCCACTGAAAGGATAATAACAAAAACACAGATGTTCCGTCAGCAGGTTGCAGCGGAAAAACAGAGCGACTTCCTATTCGCTCTCTCTCTTCCGCGTTTTTCCTCTCCGAAAATCAAACTCATTTCCGGCAGGGCGCATGCGTGTGCTGCAGCTCGGCAACACTGGCCGTAGAGAGTGTGTCGAAACGGAATCCTTTTGTTTATTCGCTTGCGGAACGCGTTTTGTGACGGTTGGCGAACGCTCGCAACGCGCAGGAAGCGGAAGTGGTCAGCGGCTCTAACAGAACGTGCAACTTCCGGCGGCAAACCGAAACACAAGCAAAAAAAAAATAAATAAACAAGAACCTGTAATTGTGCGGCTTTTTGTAGTGTAACCACTGTTGACATTTCGCACACACGAATATAAAATAAATATACATAGTTAAAATTGTCAAGCAAATAAAACAAAAAAATAGAGAAATACATCAAAAATAAATGTAGCTAAATTTAAATAAAAAAACCCAAACGTAGCCATTAGTTTTCAGTGTTTGTTGATCGAATCAAAAAATTAATAATCAAGTGCTTTTCGGGAAAAATAAATATCTACTATACAAATTAAAGAATTATTAACTGTGACTAACAAGAAGCCAAAGTTAAGGCCAGAGTTTAACTATCGATTAAGGGGAAGTCAGTTTATCGGAACGCTTTGTAAGTGCCACCCCTACCCCGAAAAACCCCCTGCATTGTGCCACATTCCCTTTTGGTGTGTGTGTTTATGTATGTTAATTAAATTACCGTTATGTGTGCTTACCACAACACACACAGCAATGCAGACACACACACAGCGACCTCTATCAGAGTAATTATAAAACAAAAAACAACAAATATACAGCAAAAAAAAAAGAAAGCCACACAAAAAGAAATGAAAACAAAAACAAAGGCAGCTGAAAATCCATTTCCCATTTCCTTGGGCCCCGCTCCCACCGCCACCTTGTCCCATTCATTCATTGCATGTTCTACCCGCCCTGACACTTGGGGCATATTTCTCTGTGCTGTTAACTGGGCTGTGCGTGTGTTTATTACTGCGACTACGGCCATTGGCACGTACACATACGGCGGACTGGGCCGCCGTCCATGTCCTTGTGTCCTGCCTCACTCCGACGACCGCCATGCGCCGCCACTACTAGCAGTTATTAAGCGTCTTATGGCAACTCTCAAAGCGGCCCATAAGTATGCTATAGTTTTTGTTATCCCCCCAAGAGACGGGCAGGACAACAGGGAGAGAAAAATATTTTTATTTCTTTTATAAATGCCTCAGGAAAATTCTAAAAACTTAAATTAGTACTTGATTAGTTTGGTTTCTATTATTTAAAATTTGATATTTTATGTTTTAGCTTCGCTTCCGGTCTGGTTTGGTAATTAAAAACACTAACATATAAGTATAAGACTCTGTGCCATAGTTATCTATGTTTTAATTTGCTAAGTACTGTTAGGTTACAAGAAACTTCTACATTTTAAAATTTGTTAAAATCCTTAAATATTTTAAAATAAATGCCTCAGGAAAATTCTAAAAATTAAAATTGGTACTTGATTAGTGCATTTTCATTGTTTGAAACCGGTAAGAAATTTATAAAAAATTAAGATATTCTTATAATCTCTGTGCATTAAATTTAATTTGTTACGGTCAATTAGGTTACAAGAAACTTTGACATTTTAAAAACGTTTTAAATCTTTTATAATTGTAAAACCTAAGTAAAATTAAAAACAACAAACTCCCAATGAATCATAGAACTTAAAGATAAAATGTAGGAAAATATTTTTTATAAACACAATATATTTGATATATTTAGCATAAAGTGTCATAATTTAGTCAGGCATAACATTTTATGGGTCTATATTAGTAACGAAATTTGTTACCATTAATTTTCTCCCTGTGTAAAAGCAGCAGGTGCGTTTGACTCAGAATTTCAGGTGAATGGAGCTAGCTCCTGACCAGAAATCAATAGGAAATCAAGCCTTATGCTTATGGATATATGTATGTATAGAGAAGGTATAGTAAGACTGTCCCTTGGTTCAGGCATCGCCTCTTTTATTGCCCTTTGTTACATTCTCCATTTGTGGACCACTTTTATGTTCGGCCCCTTGCACATCAAATTGATGATAAATTGCAAATTGCGGCCATAAAAACCCCAAGAGAGTTATTGAAAAATTTCACGGAAAAGCAATGAAAAAAGTATGTGTATGGTGTTTCATATGTTTTATTTTTTTTGGCAAACATTTGAGAAATATCTTAAGAATGTTTACTGTTATTGGTGACCAGTATATGTATCTTATATCTAAGAATTTACAGCTGGAGATAAGAGATATTAGTTTGTCATGTCTAGAATCTTTATGGACTTAGTTTTAAAAAACTTTACAACCTTTATGAAACCTCTATTATAATTTAAGTCAAGTTCACTTTACTCATTTGCCTTATTTTTCTACAAACAAACGTTGGCTTAAAATACATCAAGGTCCTATTAAAAATCTCGCCTTTGTAACTCCTAAATTTTAAAGCTTTGGATCTATCCTTGCGATGGCTGCTGGGCTGAAAGCTTTTCAGTGTCGTTTCCACGAATTTCAATTAAGGACGAATAAAAAGTTGCGCTCCGCACACATTAAACATTAGTTTGTTGCCAGTTAGCGGATGAGTGGGCCAATTGCAATGGCCCGAGTCAATTAAATTAGTCTGAATGGTGTTGGTCCTGGGCCGGGTGCCCCTGGCAGGGGACTTGCAGGGGGAGCTGTCAAAATAGGGATTGGGCGACATCTTCGCCTGGCACACACCCGTATCCCGTATGCAAATTGCGCCATAATCTCCACTGAGCGCCCGGCCATTGAGTCGTCCTCGTCGCCGTCGTCGTTGTCTCCTATTGATTATCAGTTTTGCATACTAATATGTCGGCAGTGCATTGAAATCGAGCCAAACAAACTGAACTGAGCAGAACTGAGATGGAATGAGGCGGCCAAGTGACAAGCGCCGTCGGTTTGTCCCACTGTTTGTTTGTCGCCCTCCCTGTCGCACTCTCTGACGGCGGTCTCCCTTCGCCTCTTTCCACGAGGTTTTTCCTATCGCATTTCCCAGTGTGTTTGTGTGTGCTTAAGTAGCTATGTGTGTGTGGTCTAGTGTTTCGGTTTCCCTTTTTCTTCTTGCTGGTTTTCGATTTTCATGCCACGAAAAGTTGTGTTTTTGTCTGGGTTTTATTTTGTCTTTTACTTGCCTTTTTTATACCCTTTTTAGGAAGTTTTTACAAAAAAAACATTAAATGGAGTGTTATAAAAAAAGATATATTTAAGTTGTTAGGAAGCATTCAAGGTTTAGGGATATATTGATGTTAAAACTACTTTAATATTATTTCATAATGGGTGTTTGTAAGAAGGTAAAAAAGAAAGCTTATTAAAAGCCTTTAAGTTTTTGATATTCAAAGAATTTTAAAACATTTTAAAAATCATTTTTATAGCGTTAACATGAATCCAAAGCTGGTTTATTTAAGTTTGTAATACAAATAATTTCAATTTTGTAACAGAATATTACAAAGACCTTGGCATTTCGGAGTTCTAACAGAATATCTCACTTTAAGCTAATTTTCCAATTAAAGGTGCTGACTACGTTTTTGTCTCTCACAAGATATTTGAGTGTTCCTTGAACTATAAGGAGTAAACAAGTAATTCAATCAAGCTTTCTTTCTAGTTTTCTTGCTTATACGTTCAAATTGCTGTCTTTTGTTTGGAAGAAAATTCTCGTATTTTATCTATAAATAAGTAGTAAGAATAAGCCGAATTCGTAGAATTTTTATTGTGTAAGCAAATTAAACTTTGTTTAATTTAATAATACCATGTTTCTTATTCGTTTATTTATTCCTTGAACTTGACTTATGACTATTACCAAGAAAAATGTCCACAATCAAAGGAAATTGTATAAAGATTAGGTTTATTTTTAGCAAATCCACTTTGTTAACTTAAATATAAGATTCTATTTATTTCTGCTAACTCAGCATTAGGCTCGAACTCAAGCTAATGAAGTTGGTTTGAATAGTTCAAAGTCTCCGCAGAGTTAACAAGAAAAAGGTATTTAGGGATTCGGCCGAGTTTTCCCCTTTTATTTTTTTTGTTTTTCTTTCTTTTTTTTGTTGGCTTGTTTGAGAAGTGCCAACGTCGTCGTCAACGTCGCCATTGTTCTTTGCCCCTTCCCTTATCACTCTCCACTTTTATTTTTGGGGGAGGCGGGAGGTGGCCTCTATCACATTACGTATACGCATTTAGTTCCAATTTTTGCCTCTTCGTTCCACCGGTTTTGTTTTTATTTTTATCGGTTTGCGTGTTTTTGTTGTTGTGTTGTCTTAGTGTGTTAGTGTGTTTTGGTATTGCCAGTGGCGGCATTTTTTCTGCTTCCGCTTTTCCTCAAATGTTTTTTCTGCCTTCCTCTTGTATATTTCCGCCAAAGTCATAATGGGAAACAGCTGATAATACACAGCCCACCGCCCACCGTCCCCTTATCGAGCCCATTTCCCAGGGGCGCCTGGAAAAAAAAGAAAAGAAAACCCGGGGCGGGCGCGGCTATAAAAGTGCTCTGGTAATGGGCGTGTTTTTTCGGCTTTAGCTTCTTTTGCGAGCCTGGAAAACATTGATTTGCCTTCAAATCGGTTGAAGAAATACAAATATTTTGAGATACGGCGCAAAGGCCTAAAGTTAAAGCCTTCACTTGTACCAAACTAAATTGATTGACAGCTGTTTGTGCACACAAAATAGTGCAGTTTTAAGAAACATCAACGAATTTCATATTATTTTCCGTGCCTCAAACAAGGCAAAAATTGTATTTATAACTAGTCAAACAGAAGCTTTAGTCAATAGTAAAAGATGTTCATGAGTTTCCGATCTAAACATCAATCGTAATAGTTACACTCGACTTTCCCCAAATCTGAACGGCCTAAACAATCAATCATTCCCACACGAATCCATAAAATTCGTCTAAAACAACACAACATAACATCGCATCGATATGGATATCGATGGACAGACTCTTGGGCAGCTGTCAGTTGGCATTAAAAGTTGTTTGAATGGCGAATTATAATTGCATTTGCTCGTTTTATTTTCGGAGAGCGTTTCAGATCGAAGAAGAGAGGAGGACAGGCAGTGTGGGGAGTGATTTATGGTGGGAAGAACGCAGGGCACACAGGGCGTATGATAAATGTCCGCAACAAGCTAAATTTGTTAAGGATGGAATTGGAATTACAGAAGTACTCAGAACGAGCGCTTAAAACGAAAAAAAATATGCCCACACATGGAGAAATGAAAAAGAACATTTTGTTTATAAATAAATTATAAAGATTGTTGCAATGTTAAAATGGAACTTAAAAACTAGTGCACATCTTTGAATTTGATTTATTGCAAGCTAATTGTTATTTGAAGTGATTATTGTTAAAAAACCTAAAGTCTTATTACAAAAACGATTAATACAATAGAAATACTCCAAACGTTGAAATCCCTTACATGATAATTTTATGCAGAGCGATAATATCACAATACTATCGATAATACCATCAAAAATATTGAAAAACATCGATGGGACAACAATCTCTACAATACAAACATAGTTCATCTCAAGGCTTTTAAGCATAAATTTTAATTAATTCAGGGCTCTTAAACTATCTTATTTTTCGCTTGATTATTTATTCCTATAATTTTCTGTAAGTTAACCCAAGAACTATTGTATCTTTTTAACGAGTATCAAACTGAGACCTCCTCTATTTTTTTCTAAGCACACACAAACACACATTTGCAATATTAATGATGCTGCCTGCTGCTTATGTAAATTGAAAGCAGAAAGGAGACCGCAGAGCAGCAGGAGCAGCATCATCATAATTACCAAACCCACCGTCATCATCGTCGGCTATAAAACGGTTGTGTTGTTTTTCCTCAAATCATCTCCCTCTCCCCCTTTTTCAGGGGAATCAAAGCCAAGGCAAAGAAAGCTGGCCGGCAAAGACGAAGGAGAGCAGAGCAAACAGACGATATGCGTATAGGCCAGGCCAAAAAGGACAAGATAACAAATCCCCCGGCAGCACTTAAGGCATAAATCTCAAACTCAATCAAGCAGACTGGGAATACGGCGGGAGCCAGACAGAGACAAACGATGTAAGTGGCTGGTGCTGCTCATCTGGATATTGGGACACGAAGGAGCACTCCTCATCCTGGCCGTGCATGCTGATTTCGGGACAAGTGGCGACCGCAACAAAGGACACACAGCCGCAACTCACCACTCACCATTCAACGGGAGAGAGCCTTCAAGGACACTACAGCTACACAACATGGCCAGGTGAGTCGACTTTGGCTTTCTCAAAAGTGTATTTCGTTGGTAATTTATACATTCGCCTGTCAAAATGTTTCCAGTTCAATGCCAAAGGAAAGCGAAGAAAGAAATTCGCATTTATCATTATTGCTTTGGCCAAAAAATATATATATATAAAAATGTCAATGGATTGCAGGGGAAACCAGCGGAATATGGCCGACATGTTCGGGCCATTTTTCTTGTTCGTTTAATAATAAAAAGTGAAATTGCTTTCAATTGCCTTCCGCTGTAACTCCGGCGAGGGAAAATATGCACCTGTCCGCCGTTCTGAATGAATGTTCCAGGGACCGAATGTCAGCGGTTCCGTTCTGCACAGGAATTAAAGTTTAAAGGGCAGGTCCAATCGTAATTGGTTTATTTTTAGGCCTTTCCACGACCCGTCCAATTAAATTGATTGAAGAGGTCGAACTGGTGGGTTATTATGGGTATTTTTCGAGGGGTTATTGTTAAAAATAGTATTTAGGTTTAGGCTGATTGGTTTTTCTATAAAGTATTATATTTACTTGCTGAACATCCGGCTTTAAGGACCAATAAGAAGAGCAAATTTAAATAATAAGACTTATTCATTTGTTAAGTATATCTCTAAATATCAGATAAGGGCCACTTTAATTAGAAACCTAAATTGATTTTTATATTAACATCAATATCACTTCCATTTCCTTTATCCCTTTATTCTTTCCCTTTGAAAATAGTTTAATTGACAGTTTGCTCTATTTATTTAAAATATAATGTGCAATAAACCTTTTGTAATTTAAGTTATTGCAAGCCATAAACAAGAATTTGTCACAACCAAAAGACCAACGTGTCATCTGGCCGCAAAATAAATTGTTTGCCTGTTTTGGTTAATTTCGGGCTGCATTGAGTTTCCGTTTCCTGAGTTTCCTTGTCCTTTCGCAAGGTAAATCCTGCTGCTGGAAGCCAAAAATCCAAGCCACAGCCCTAGGCTAGGCCAACAACATTTTGATTAATTTCCCTGTAAAGGCTGTGAATAAATTTTAAGCTAGATATGCGAGATGAGCAGCACCACAATTTGTCAATTGATTAAACACGACATTGCGGTTGCTTTGCAAATAAGGAAAATGCAATTGAAATCGATGGTATGCGAGGGGCGTGACTGCTGCAAATTAAGGGGAATTCTGCCTGCTGGCGAAGGACACGCTGGACCACAGCTGCCAATGATGGCTAATAGTTGGCAATGGCCGGCCATAAGTTTTACGACTGTTAATGTGCGATCCCGGGCTACTGGGCGAGCGATGGTAGAGCCTCTAATGGCAGTCCTTCGACAGTTGGCCACTTAAGGGCGATTTGCTGTGGGACCCAGGCCTGCTTTTTCCAAACTCCGCCACCCTTTAATGGGGCTTCTACACAAGAAACAAAAAGTTGGGAAAAATCTATACTATGGAAAAAATGGTGTTCATAATATTAAACAACATTTTAGGTTAATTGGGAATATTTTCACGGGAAATAAGATTAAGGAAATTGTAATGTTAGAATGCGTTTTTCACAAAGGTTTATAATACATTCATTAAAAAGTAAATCATATGTTTGTTATTATATTTACAAAGAAATAAACATCATAAAAAACTAATCTGGATTAAAAATCGAACCTTTAGGGAATTGTATTGCTTTGTTTTTATTTTATTAACAACTATACCCTATTTTTACTTCCTAATTCTCTGTTCATTTAAAACAAAGGGCTCATTACTTCATTTAATTGAAAATCCCTTTTTTGTAGTGCAGGACAGGATCTCTTTATCGCTGCTTAAGCGACTTTGTGTTGTGTACTGTGTGTGTGTGTGCTGCAGGAAAACAATGGAAAAATTTCAAACGGATATGGATACATTTCCGGCGCGTGCTAAGTACGCACCAGTGAAAAGACAATGAGAAATTGTTTGTCATTAATTTAATTCCACTAAGGAAGACGTACATACAAGCGTTCGTACACACAATACACACAATATATACTATATATGCAGCCCGGCGAGGAGCAACAAAGGCATTAAAAAAGGCGTCTGCTCGGTTTTAAATTTCATTCGCTACACCCACCGACGTGGGAGTGTTTTGTTGTGTCAGTCGACTGTCGCTTCAGCGGTGAAAAAGGCAAAAGTAAATAATTTCAGGAGGTGGCCGAGCTCTGGGGTGGTGTCCTTACAAAGTAATACAAATGATACTGACAGAGTGGGGAAGACCAAAAATGGAGATGTAATGGGGAAGAGGATATTTTTGGTGGTCTTTTCCTTTATTTTGGGAATCTGTATTTTGGTAATTAATTTATCAACTGAGCGCCACGAGCCACCAAATTAATGGTTGAGGCATTTATTAAATTTTTGGTAAATTATAAGATATTTCTACGAATAAAAAAGCCATTTTATGATTTATTGTGCTTTTTGTGATAAGTTTCTATTCAATTAATGGTGATTTTATATATTTAAATGGGTTTTTTAATAATTTAGTAACTAAAAAATACAATTTCATATAATTTTAACATAATTTTCAAACTCCAAAATGCTAGGTTTAAGGATTTAACTAAAAGGTTCACTAGAAACTAATTTTAGTTCCTCAAATATTACTCATACGACATGTTGTCAAAAATTAGGATAAATCACTGTGAATTGCTATTTCTCTATGATCTTTGAACTTTTTAAGTCCCACAATATCGTTAAGGATTGACGTTGAACCATTCATTAAATTTAAAATGACAGATCGGCCTCACATAAAGTTAGATTCCTTTGAATTGAAATGACATCGTGTAATAAAAGGAATATAAATAGCCTTGTCATTCGCTGGTGACATATGTTTGTTATAAAACTTGGCTTCTCTCTCTTTCTATTTCCCTGGTATTTATACATATATATATAAATATATATTGAAATGGTTTAGGAATAGGGGGAAGGATATAAGGGCAGTGCTACAGGTGGACAGAGGGACCAAAAGGAAACTGACGCCATCATCATCTCCATCACATGTGTGTTCCCCGGACGGATTTTGATTGGCCATTGCACAACCTGGCTAATCTTGCTTATGGCCCCTCTCCCGGATATCCCTTGACCCCTCTCCTGATCCCCAGTAGAGGTTAGAATTTTCCACCTGCTTTTCACCTGCGTGCGAGTTGCGTCAGAGCCAAGATTAATGGGTTTTCATGTAAGGCTTCCATTACGTTTCCATTTGTTTACTTTTGTGTCATTGATTCGGTTCTTTTTCGGTTTTTGCTTCACTTGTTCAGCTTATTGCTTTCATTTTTTGTTTTTCGTTGGTTTTAGAATGATTTTTTTCGACATTTTTTCGGCTGTCTCTTCGATTATGCAAACCCATGATTTGTCGAGCGAAAATATGCGGTTTTTTGATTCGGTTTATGCCAGTTTTTCATTTACTTGTGGAAATATTTGCAGGCATAAAAGAAATAGAGCAAAAAATATTTTTAATATAAGGAAACATGGCAAACAATTGCTGGTTGTAAAAACAGTTTAAATTATAAATAAAAAATCATGTTTATAGTAGATTTTAATTATAATAAATGTGAGAAAATATCTGTATTACAAGAAAAATATGCAATATCTTTTAGGGTATTAAAAATAACTATAATATGAATTACAAAAATATCAAAAAATGGCAAACAATTTCTGGGCGTAAAAACAGTTTAAATTATAAATTATAAAAAAGGTTTATAGAAGAATTTAATGGTAATTAATTTGAGAAAATATCTTTATTACAAGGAAAATATGCAAAATCGTTAAGGATATTTAAAAATAATGAAAATATGAATTACAAAAATAGGTATAGTAAATTCAAAAGGTATTAAATGTGAGATAACTTTATAAGACACCCTAAACAATTTATGAAACACATAAAATGACTTAACAAGTAATAAAAGAAACACAGAAAACTCTAATAAACCACAAACGAATTCCGGATAAATTCCCAAAAACCATGTAGTAAAGGTAAACCTAATAAATTCTCCATGGAAATTCCTTATTTTAGGAACCCCTTTAAGCTTTGTCAGCACTCAAATGTTTCGTCCTATTAAAGTGAACATTTTTTCCCTTGATTGCTTTCGAATTCGGTCTGAATGCATTGAATGTTGGCCAACATCAGAATGGAGGCAATCGTTCGGCCATAAATATTTTTCGGGCGGAAATTCTGCGACTCTCCGACAGGATTTGACCTTGTTCGCACGTACAATCTCTGTGTGAGTGTGTGTTTGAGGTGTGAGGTTTTAGGATTTCAAAGAGTGTGTGTGGGCCTGGTTCTGCTGCAGGAACGTGGCCCAATCCTTTACGCTCGGCTTGAGCCCCAGTTCGCCGCAGCATATCCTTGTTAGTTCATTAGGAAAATCCTTTCTCTCCATCTATTCATTTCGCCCCGCTTTCTGCATAACGCAAATTGTATTTGGCAGCAATGTCACTTGGCTTTGTTGGCCATTTTCATGGTGGCTCTTATGTCATGACCAACAACAATTAACGTTTATGTCGCCGAGGGAATTTTATTTTTATATATTTTTTCCCCTTTTTTTGCCCAAGGGTTGTTGGGTCGCACCTTCACCAGAGAAAAAAGAGAGAGAGCCCAAAAACCGGGGAGAATTCACCGAGAAACAGAGACAGGGAAGGTGTAAGAGAGAGGTAACGAGAAGCCGTAGCAAAGTTTTTATTCAACTTGTACTGAGGCAAATTCTCGGCAGCAATGTCGCGGCGTCAAGTGAAACTTTTAAAGGCAAAACTTAAATGAGCAAGGACATAATAATCCTTTGGCCCGCGCAGCCTCAAATGAGGCATCAAAGGCGAGTTAAGGCCAAGTCTCGGGACTTTCTTTCGGCCTCGATTGCCGTTTCAATGCCAAGCCCCGCGTAGAGTCCTCGCAGCGAATCCTTGACTTAAATATATATTTAAAATAAATGAGCATTTCGTGACCTTAATTTAAAGTTTGTTCAATTTTTCTGTTCAACTGAAAGTTTGTGCTGAGGAAACTTTAGCAAAAACTATATTATTGCTGAAATAGTAAGGTTGTCAGAAAGGTTTGTTTATTCATAAATACAGTCAAGGTTTCATTTAAAAAAGAGAGGCACAAATATATAGTTGAGGGAAAAGTTTAGTTCATTTGGCAAAAACGTAGAAAAGAAAGCTTAGCTAGACAAAGCGATGATTTTACAGCAAAAAAGAAAACAAATATCGTTATTAAGTCGATAAATATTTGATACCACATCAATGTAATTAACATTATATACTTTGTTTTTATGGTAACTTTTTTTTTAAATGTATGAATAGATAAAAATGTTGTTAGATCTCTATACTTAACCATATATATTCCGGGTATATTCCATGTACTTTCAATTTATATTCCACTTTTAATCCCGGTATATTGCTCTTATATTCCTAACTTATTTCCGGTTTATTTCTCGTAAATTTATGTTTACAAAAAATTTTGATGAAAATAACAAAATGTTTTATTTTAAAATTGTGTGTTTCTTCAACTCTTAAAAAATGTAATTATTTTATCATTTAATTGGCATATAAACCTCAATATAGTTATTAAATTGTAGTCAACCGATCGTGAAGGTGTGAACATTTGAAAGTGTTACACCGAACACTGAACATTAACAACTAATTACGGATGGCCCAATTAAAAGCAATTAATGGGTGAAATAATTGCAAACAATTAAAAGCGCATAGCCAACACTTGGCCGGATTATTGAAGCAAAATCGTTGAGTTGAGTCGAGTTTGAGAGCTGGGGGAAAACGCTTTGCGGATAACTTGAAATGGCCTCTTTGGCTGGGACCCCTATTTTCCCATTTTTCCGCCGCCCAGCTTCCCGGCTTTCCCCAGCGCAAGCGACGCGATGGAATGTCTGTCCTTGCATACAAAATAACTCATTATAAAGCAAAACAAATTGTGGCAAACATTTCACAACGTAATTTCTCTAGATTCCAATCGTTTTTGCCCTGCTGGAAATTGCGGGGGGATGTTATTTGTCTTGAGCTTTTGCGGAGACATTTTATCAACATTTTATCAAGCTTAGGTGTGGGTCCAGTCGGAAAAGCAGCTGGGAAAGCAGCTATTCCGACGCCATTCGAGTTGTTTAAACTGCGCTTGCGGTTAAATTAACGCGATTTATATGAATTTATCGTTCTGAGGGACACACCAACTACACTACGAGAAAATATCATTAAACTGGTAAAGAACCTGCTTCGGAAAGGCAGAAATAATAGTTTTAAAAAGGCAAGAACAAGTGAATTAATTAGCAACTACATGTGTATTACCACCTGGATTATACATCCAACTTTATGAATCTCATTGTAAAACCAGTTTGTAATTATAAACACATAAGGAATTAAACATAAAAATGAGAACTTGAGAAGAATATGAAACTGCATTTAGGTAAAGCTAGCTTGCTATTATTAATTGTTTAGAAAATTATTTTTAAATACATACGTTTAATTAGGAATTAAGCAATTAATAAAGGTATCCCTCGGTATTTTTCGATTGTTTCGCTGTTAAATTCCTAATTTAATGTTCAAGTTGGTCAGAAACAGATACTGATACTGAAACTGCCTTTTTAGCGGTATATTAAAGCTTATAACTGGGCTAAAAAACCTTTAAACTCAACGAAGTCATCAAGAAAGGAATCATTAATTTTAAAAGAGTTATTTAGGAGAGATTTCTTTAATTTTTGTAATAACTACTGGGCTTATTTTTATGCCAAGTGCATACATTTTCCATTGTTCTTGCCTGGGATTCCCTTTCTTAGTTAACTTGTTCCTTTGTCGAGCTATGCGAACACTTTTTCGGCCTTTGTTTGTCTCTGCTCTCCGGGCCAAAATGAAATTTTTCATGGCAGTGTTCAAGGGGGGCGCGTGGAAATCTCTTCGGGATTTGCATGCTCCCAGCGTGATTTCTGGCTTTATTGCCGTGGCAGGCGACCCGGTAGAACCCCGTCCATATTTCCTCCTTGGCCTTTTTTTATTTTGTGTTGGCATTTTGAAGGCGAATCGATTTATTGTTTTTTTTGTGCCCCCTGTGAGGATTTTGTTTTCTTTTTTTGCCTGATTTTACGTGGCGCGCGTGACGAGCGCAGACTTTGTTACGTGTTATAACATGTTATTGATCTCCACCCGTCGCCGCCCACTTTATTTACTTTATTTCCCCTTTTTTCTTTACCCCCTTTGACAGAAAAACAAACTTGTGACTAATATGTAAGTTATAAAGACTGCAGTTATGGATTTTTAGTTCGCTGCTCATAATGCAGATAAATTATAATATTATCGGTAAGAATTCGATTCGATTGTTGGGAAAGCAATTAAAAATAGATTATTTTACACACTTTGATTTATTGCCAAGTTTAAGATGTTGTTCGGTTAGTATTTGTTATCACAGCGAATATCTTTTGAATGAATTATGTAAACATACATATGTATAAAGATAAACTACATACTTAACTATGATTTATTATCGAAAAAAGTAGTAAAACTAAACTAAAAGCACTAATCACTATATATGTACATATATGTGAGATATATAAATAATGTTCTTCACAGATGAATTAAAAACTTTATATCATACCAATATAAATCAAGGAAGCTTATATCAGACCAATATAATCCAAAGAAGTTTATATAAGACCAATATAATAATATAAGTAATACAACAAATAAATAACTTGTTTCTATAGTTATTGATAATTTTTAGAATTTAACGGGATATGCGATATATTTTCGTTTTGACATGAATATTTGTGTCGATTTATTTTTAATATTTCTTTCGATATGCACCACAAATTAACATTTCGATTAATATATTAAAAGGCTTTTGATTCAAAAGATCGCGTGACTTGTAGCCATTTTGAATTATATCCTTAAATCCAGCTTAAGTGTATAATCCCATAATTTACCCCTATTCAAAATAATGTTTTCATATTAAAAGTACCAATTAAAAGTTGAAAACCACTGAAATTTCTAGCTGCTAACAAACTGAAACTAATTACCTTTTGAAGACTGAACAGCGGGAAACAAATGAATTCGATAATTAGGAGCACACATGCTCACCACTCGACCGACGATGATGATTCCCCAGAAAGGACCTCCAACCACATTCGGCATTAATTTCACCAGCCAGCTGTGTGCAGCATTTATAGGTCATTATCTATATATTATCGATATCGAATTACGTTGGATGATAAATCAGTGCCAGAGTCTGGCGCCAGTTTAGATAGAAGCCAACACAGTCGGTTAGCTGCAGAGGACAATTATTTATGTGGCTCAGAATATACGTATTTAGTAGTTTTCCCCGTTGTTGTTATTTGTCAGCTTTAAGTTTTAAGCCCTGTCCGGTGGGGCGTATGCGCAATAATTGGATTCGCAAGTCAAATGAATGATTCATTGGCTCTCTACCAAGTGGTAGCCGGTGGTCAAGTTGATATTTCTTTAAGCGTCTAACCCTTTGCTCCCAGCAGCCGGCTGTTTGCTCAGCCCTCCAGAGCCAGGCAGCCGGAATCGTCTCCGGAAGATAAACACGAAGGGGTAGAGCCGGGAACTAAGCGCCGGAGCAGCTTTCAATGGCAACGGCTGCAATCAGAAGGCAGTGCGTCGACGTCTTTGTCAGGGATAAACAGTGTCCTTGTGGCGGAGGATGGGTCGGCATATATATACTACAGAGCATGGCCTCCTAGCAGGAGCAACAGCATCTAACATCTGGGCAAGGAGTGCACCTTGAGAAAAGACGAGATGTCTTCGGAAGGCACACAAAGATGTGGATCTCTTGTGCCCCACCAAGAAGTCAGCTCTGATTGGGGGTCATTCAGACCATTTTCCACAGTGTATGCCTTGGGTCTGTAATCAGAAATGAAAAAGTGAAACAACAGAACAGAATGGCAGAACGGCAGGGATTGCCGAGGAAATGAAGTGCGGAGGCGTTGGGGAGTTGGTGGAACTGGAAGCTGGGTGTCCATCAGATGTGTCCATCATTCGGTGAATGCCGGGGATTAGTTGTGTTGATGGGATAGGATGGCCGATGTCCCAAGTCCAATGTCCAACGTCCAATGTCCGAAGGCCGATGTTGATGGTGAGCTCCTTGTGACGGGAGTTGGTCCTTTTATTCCGCCCTCCTTTGTCCTTTGATTGCTTAGTCTGCTTACGACCTGCTCAGGTGCATCCAATGAAAAGGTCTCGGGGAATGACTTAAAGTCCTAACTTTATGGAAAATTCCAATCTGGATTAGAGGGACTTGAAGGGTCCATTGCCCAAAAATGTAGCAGTGTCATGTTATGGTAAATCACTAAAAATATCCTGTTTTAATTTATAAATAAATAGGAAAACTAATAAAGGCAAGCATTTTAAGCACGTAATAATAATTTTATCCATTTATATATGTTTTTAAAAAGAGAAGACTAGAAGTCATTTCAATTTTTTTTTTAATCTTGTACTTCTGGGGACTTATATTAGGAAGAATAATATTTAAGCTTTGTGTCAACTTCTAACATATATTTAAATATAATATGAATTAAATATATATTATTCTTATGACAAAAGAAATTTTTTTCTTATGTTAATATCCATAAATATAAATATTCTTCCTAGACATTTCTGCTGCTGTTAAAAACTCACAGTCAAAAGCCAAATTTTTCTTGAGCTTGTAAAAAATTGTGAACTCATGAACTCCAACTCGTTTTAAACCTTTTTTGTAACAATGGCAAATTGAGAAGTTGCAGATGTGGTTCGGCTATGCGATCCCGCTCCGCTACTCCGGATGTGGTGGATGCAGTGCGTCGTGGCCAAGTTTCCCCACAGTTTGTCACTTATCGCGGCCCGCGAATTTCTGGTGCTCATTATGGACTCGCAGGCGACACTTTTGCCTGCGAATAATGAAAGGGGCCATCATTATCGCTTTTTCCACAGACGCTGCTGCCGCTGTCGCTGTCATCATCATCAAAAACAAGGGGCAAAAGGACCCGGCTGCATCGCCACCATATCCTGCTCCTGAACCTTCTCCCCCTCCTTTTTCGCCCGCTGTCAGAATCCTGTGGCAAGTGTTGATGTTGTTGTTATTCCGCTTGACTTCGAATTTCTGCGGGCGGGTAAAAGCTTGTAAATATAAGGGGGAATGGGAACGGGAGCGTGGGGCCTGTAATCAACGGGCGGCAACAAATAAAAGTTGACAGGAACAAACAGTCGGCAGTGGTCCTCGTTGTCGTCCTCCTTCCACATCTCCCATTGCCCCATTCCCCATTGGACATTTCTTCAATTTTATTGCTGCAATTTGCCGGGAGGACCTCTCTGGATGAAGACATTGTTTCGATTCCCAAACTGTGATTTTTGCTGCACAGTTAAAAACTACATAAATAATGAAATCATTATAGGTTTAAAATCCCTTTAAAACGCGTCTTAAAGTATTCAGGAAAATACTTTAGGTACAACAAAATATTTGGTTCTATTACAAATCTACTAAACAATTTTTTTTAAGGATATGATAAAGGATGTGAATTTCTCAACTTGAGTGATTTTTTTAGCAAAGACAAATGTCCAATTTATCGAGATCACATCTCAGACATCTTTAAGACAGTAAGAAAACAATCAAACATCTAACTAACAAACATCTAATCTAATTTAACTCTGATAAATTTAGGACCCTTGACAGCTTAATAGTAAATCTTTATTTGAAAGATTGGTAAAAATTATTAAATAAAAAAATTGTTATTGTGCAGATGCTACATTTCTCTCTATGTATCCAGACCTTTCAGTTATCTTTCATTTGCCAAACGCAACATGAAAAGGGTCCAATTTATGCCTCGGTCTCGGCTTTCCCTTTTTGTGTTGCTTTTGGTTCTGGTCCTGTTTCTGTTTCGATTTCGGTTTCGGTTCCTGGTTCCTAGCTCCTGGCTCTTCGCTCCTGCTGCCTTGTTTTGAGTAATTAAATTCTTAGGCTTGTTAATACCCTGAGTAATCAGCGTCAGGATAAAAGGAGTCGATGGAGTGGCCGAGTTCGGGGCATAACCAAATTTACAGTCGACTGCACGTAATGAGCGCTTAATGAGTTCCATGAAAAGAGATCTGTGGACTTTGGAGCTTAACTCGCCGGCTGGACCGTTTAAGAGCGTCTTGCATTTTTAATGGCCATAAATTAAACTTATTGCCGACACGTTTTATCTGCACGCATTTTTCGGGCTACTGAACTCTGCATAGCTTGCGAAATAATTATTTAACTTTTAAGTATTCTATCAACCCCAAAAGTATGCAAAAGATGCGAATTTTTTCATATTTATATACTAATTTAATTAGTTTTGAAAGTTTTTCTCTGCCTTATTTTTAAGATCTTATATTTGATGTCTCAAAAAATTTGCAACATTCAAAATCAAATAAAATTAGGATCGAAATAATTTTGTAAAACATAACATTCACATGGGTGCTTTTCTTAATACACAACAATCTTTCCTTAAATTCTATGTTAAAATTTTTTTAAATAAAACGAATACATACATACAGGAAACATTATTGAAATTATCAATAAGTTTAAAATAATTTTTATATTACAATTTTTGTTTTAAATCAAAGCTTTTTAAAATTAAGAAACATTAGAAAAAACAAAAAAATAAAGTATTAAAGTGCGCATAGAACACAAATGTTTATATTATAAATATAAACAAAAACGAATAACATTCTCAAAAATAGAACTAAGAATTAAAAATAGAATTACCTGCATTTTTGTTGTTGCTTGACGAACAGCTGATTTCGGCGGTGTGACCGCTCACCGTTTGGCTTGATAATCTCCGTCAACACCAGTGCTGTCAGGTTATGACCGATCGCACAAGCTAGATTCAGAGAAATAATCCGTTTTGGAAGCTAAACCCAAGTGAATTTTGAGATTCTTAAAGTTTGAAATTACATTAAAAAATTAATTCGTAGATTTTGTAATTAACTCTAAATAAATGTTTTGTTTAATTCAATTTTATTAAAAAAAAAACAAGTCCGGCTTAATATTGCATATAAAATATTTAAATTAAGTTTGTTATTCATTCGACTGAAGACTCGCTTCACTTCGGAATGGGACCGCTGCATGAAAAGCTTTCGAATTAAAAATGAGGAAACCGAATACAAATCTATTTCCGATTTCCGTTAAAATAATTTTTCTTGTAAAATAATAAATCTGTTGTATCAATAATACGTATAATAATAATAATATACGTAAGCCATAGTTATGGATCTATGCCAGTTGCTTTAAGCTCTTCGATTTTCACATAAGCTAAATCTAGCCAAAACTAAGATAAACTGGCAGCACTGGGCAACACTGCGCCGACGCGCTCTCTCACTAGCTCTCCACCTCTACTCATTCCAATTGGGAGAGCGGGCGAAGCAGTTGGGAAAGCGAAGCGCGTGTAAACAGCAGGGAAAAAACATATTTCTGCCTTGTTTTTCCATCCGAAAACGAAATACTTGGCTAATTCGCCGAGGCAAGCGAAAGAATGAATAGTGCGGAATAATGCAGAATGCAGAATGCTGAAAATATTGCAAATAAATTGCTAAGCGTATTCGGGTACGTGTAAGTGCCTCACGGGCCTGTGTGTGTGCTGCGTCGTGTGTGTGTTTAGTGCTCAAAAAATATTGCTCAATGGCCCAAAAAAGAAGGAAAATTAAACAGCAATGAGCAGATAAAAGACAGCCTACGCAACGAAAACAATTTTCCAGCGCTGCGGATGGAAAAACATGTGAAAAGTGCGGAGAAAGTGCAGCGAAATGAAGTGAAAAGGAAATGCAAATAAATGTTGTTTTTTTTGCGCTCAATTTGAGTTTATTTTTGTGAAAGTCTTGTGCTCTCTCTTCCCCGACTCCTTGGGTTGTCATCATTTCTCTCTCTGCATCTCTCTTCGTTACGCTAAGCAGACAACAAAAGCAAAGAGAGGTGAGTTTTTGTGTGTTTTTCTTCATCTATTTATTAGAAAACATTTCCCAGGAATTAGAGTCAAAATTCGTGTTAATGGGCGTCAATGCCGTCATCGTTAACTTTATTATTATTTTGTTTTTCGAGAAAAAACGAGACAGCAATAAAAATCTCGGGCGTTGCGAAATTTGTTTCTTCTTTTTATTTTGCTTCGTTTTTGTTATGTCTTATTTGCTTTTATTTTCTCAATGGCCGCCGCCGAGCTGGGCTCCAGCTGTGTTGGTGCAAGCTAGAGAGAGCGCTGCAGTGAGAGCTGAGAGAGCGTGTCAGCTGTGTTATTCATTTTTTTAGCACGTTACTTCTAAAACAAAATAATACAAGAATATATATCGCAGAAAATATGTGTTGTTTTCGAGAGCCTTGCAAGCTGCTAATTGATTTCTGCCGCCTTTCAAGTTTGTTAACATTAACAGCAGTCCGCAAAGCAAACAGAAAAGCTTTCGGCACTCGAATATTCGCCAAAAAGCCGTAAAGAATTCAATTCACTGTTTTCAAACAAAAACAACTGCTGCTGTTCTCTCTAACGCTCGGTCTGAGTCTCTGAAGGGCGTTGCCAGATGGGAAAACTATTGTTGTTTTGCATTTCGATTGCTAAACTAGGTTTTTTTTTTTTTTTAATCCTTATAAAAGTACAAGTCAACTAAAATATATAAATTATAAAAGATAACATTAAGAAGAATTAGGTATTTATTTTCAAACAATTTAAAATTGCTGTGTTTTTTATATGGAATTGGATCCAGTAAATTTGACCTTCTGATTTGAATTCAAAATTATTCAATACTTTTGCGGACCTAATTGTGTAAATTTTCCATTATTTATCACAACCCTTTGTTTGAGAAATCAAAAAATAAATAAAAACCCCTATACGCGCTTTTATTCTCTTAGTTGGCTATTTTCCATTGATTTTGCTTGTTGACATTGAATTGTTTGTGTGTCAAACAATCACTCGCTGTAATTACGCGTATTTTTTCTGTTTGTTTATAAGCCGTGTACGCTTTATACACTGTATCAGGGCTGACAAAGTGCAATAAATTCACTTGAACTCCCCGAGAAAAGCCAGCACCCCAGTTGATCCGTGTGCGTTTTCTATATTTAATTTGCTAATCATTGTTGCCTATAAGGCTATAATTAAATAAGAATATAAATGTTTCTGATGTTTGGTGTGCGGTGAGCTTTGCGAATCGGGTGAGTGTGTAGTTCGCTTGAATTGATATTTAAATGGATTTTCACAGAAGCCATGCGGGGGCGATGATTTGGATAATTTGCACAGGGGGAATCCCGGAGATTTCAGATAATTTTTTATAATTAAAACAAAGCTGTTGGTTTTTTTCGTGTTACTTACTGAGAAATTGCGAAGTGCTGGGAAACAAACACTTCGGCCCAAAAAGTCTCAGACAGTTTCTGAGTAAAACTAGTTTCAGAACCAATAAACCATTTGGGTGCACGATCATATATAATTGGATTGTCTGGCCGACTTCTCGACGCTCCATATGAGCACCTTGATCGAAATCGGAGACAAAATAGTCATTGAACTTGTAATTTTAACCTTTTTTGGTTTATTTTAGTCAAATTTTTGTGGAATCGATGGTATCAGTTTGTAATGTAAACTAATACGGCTGAAATTATGGCTATGAGTCAGAGAACATAACGCTTGAAATAAGAGAATACCTATGATCAAACAGTTTACTTATTTGTGAGGTCTGAAATATCGTTAAAGCTTAGCTACAATTACTTTTTATAATTTTTATATATTATCTCGTTCATAACTGGGAATAATCTCGCCGTGTAGCAGCAGACAATCCCCACACAAAGCCGACTAACTGCTTTGAATTGTTTATATTTTTAGAACCTAATCCTAACTGAATTTTTCTATAAAGCTTAAACACAATAGAATCCATTTGAATATACACCTAGGGCTATATGAAGCGTGTGCCGGTCGAAACTCGTGCCTGCCAAGTATTTTATTTATTCAAAGCCTAAGCTCTTCGCGATAAAAGAAACCTTTTCATTGATTGATTGCCCCCACGACGGATTTGGCAATCACACTTCCACGCATGCGAGCAGTCTAAATAAAAAACAAAACAGAATCCAAAGCAAAATCAAAACGAAACCAAAACCAAATGGCAAACAAACAAAGCAAAATGGCAATTAACAATATTATCACTGGCAGACAGAATTTACATTTGATGTCGCCCCGAAGGTATTATAAATTTGCTTATCTAATCGTGGCCAGAACCAAAACTCATTCCAGTCACAGCCCAGCCAGGCCGAAGTCGTAAAGTTTCTAAAGATTAAACTTAGCGCCTTTTGGCGAAAATAACTAGCTATATGAATTTCGTTCTAGGTGAATCACACTTCAAACTGCTGCTCCACACTGTCATTCAAATGCACTCTAAACACCTGCATAAACAGTAGGAACATTCGCTTTGTTTTACCAAGCAATCGCCAGAAAGTCACGACCTGCCATAATATTACAGCTAACACCGATATCTTTCGATATTAAGTTGAAACGTGCCGAGCAAAGGGCCATTAATCAGCTTAACAAAATTGTTTACCCCAGGTAGAACAACAGTCGCCATGTCTGGTCAACAACAGCCTTATTTACAGATCTTAAACTAAAAACAAAGTTGAATAAATATCACTGGTATCGATAATGTTATTTGAACTTTGAGTAAATGCTCACAATCATGTATAAATATTCATTCATAATTTGTACCACACATTTAATAAGAGAAACCACCGAAAAGCGAATCGGGAGCAGCATAATAAATTTGTCGTTTGATTCGGAATTGCTGTTCAAAACTGAGCGGAATGGGAACAAAGCTGATAGTATCAAACTAAACGAATATTCATAATAAGTAGCAGTATTAATCTCCCCGCCGGTGAGCTGTATATTTAGCTTTAATCACGAACATTTGCCATACAATTTAAAAAGATTATGCATTTGCGCGACCAGATCAGGGAATGATTATCACTTAAGCTGTCGAAGGAAGTCGCAAACTACACTAAATTGCTAGGTTACCCCCAGGCCAAGAGTATAGGCATTACATAAGCATTTTATGACACTTTTAGAGCACATTTAGTCATCGGTTCGACATTACTTTGTCCGTAGTTTATACTTATAGTCAAAGCGCTTATGTAAGTTCCGAACTGCACTCGGCAAGGGAAACCCAGCCGATTTTTATTGCCGCGATAACAGGAGGCAGTACGAAAGTATCTCATGGCAAACGCCCCCAATAAAATGCAGTCGCTCTCAGACTGGTCCGATCTTTGATCTCCGGTCTCTGGTCCCCAGTCTCCAGTCACTGTATTTTTCTTTCTTTCTCAGTCCGGCATCGCGATCTGAAGCGTGCACAGCCCATTAGCATATATATGTGCACAACCATAATCGGATATATCTATTTTCTGGTATTGGTTCGCTTTTTATCTTAATCTCTAGCAATGCGGTCTCTGTTAAGGTCAGTTCAAAGCTATAAAATCCAATTCGATTCGCTTCCAAATAAACAAAATACACTTCGCTGTGGAAATGTTTTTTTGTGGAAAATTACAAAACACTTTTTTATATATTTTTTCTAGAGACTACGAATTATTTGAGAGACTAGGTGATGCAAGGGAATATAGGAATAACTTCTATATATTATTCATATATTTCTTATCCAATAACTATAATATCTTTGGGTGCCTAAAATAATCAGTCTAAAAAAATAAAGAGCTGACTCTGAGCGGGAGCTATAAATTTAGATTTCAATTAATACATTTTCCTGCAATATTGACCGCACGTGTGCTGTGTTTATATTTTCGGGGATATTAAAAATTGATCGAGAAATAAAAATTTCATATGTCAAAGAATTAATTTTAGTATATAAGAGCTTCAAAGCATTTTCATTATACATTTATTTACACTTGCATTTGTTTATGGTTTATTTTTTGTTATGTCTTTTGAAGCAGGGAAGAAGGGTGTGCGGGTTAAGCATAGTGACAAAGAAATACTTGACACATCGTAAAGTTTTGAGACGAGTTGGGAAAACTCAGTCAGTGTGACAAGTTGGTAATAAAACGACCAAGTCAACAGGTAGAACAGCGTCGCAAAGAAACCAAAACCGAAAGAGAGGAGACCGAAACAGGGGCAAAAGAAAAACTGACAGTTGGTCAAAAAGCCAGTCACTCAGTTGGCCATATTTTTGTTTTTTGTTTTTTGCACGGACCCCAAAGATAAGAGCTCCGGTTGGCCCCAGCTGAGTTGAGCGCGTTGAGTCTCTTGAGCTCTTTATGGAGAGCTCTTTAATTTCTGCTGGTCGTGCCTTTATTTTTGCTGAAACAGCAACAACAGAGTTTGTAACCTCAGAGCGTTGTTGCTTGTCTATTTCGTGGCTTATTTCTCGGTTTAATGGTCAGACACGGCTGTGTTGTTGCTGTATTTCGTTGGTGCCGAAATGCGTGAGCCAGTGAAAAACTGGTTTTTGGCCCAGTCAAGAGAATACTAAACAGAAAATATACAAATACGAAAAAAGATGAAAAAAAGAGAACACACGTAAATAAATAAGCCGCCGCTTCGGACTTGCCAATGGGTTTTTGCAGTTTCAAAGTTTGTTCAGTTGTCCCGAGAGAAGCTCCGGGTATCTGCTACCCACACACTAGAAAAAGATAAAAAATAGAAGGAAAGAATTGTCAGTAGATCTTGAATTTTTAAATTATATAAATATATAAAGAAAAGCAAAAATTTAGGGGTAAATAGTAGGGGTCTATTCCGACTATTAATATTATTGCAAATGCCAAGATTTAGAAGAAAAGTTCATTTTGATACGTCTGATTTACTTAAATTTTTGTTGATAAATATATATATATTGATCTACAAATAAATATTTAGCACTTGGAAAAATTAATTTTGAAATCTCTTAGGAAATTTTCCCTACTTGTAAAAGCTTGTATTTTAAACTGTTCGCCCTTAACAAGCCACATGGAAACTATTTAATGTAGATAAAAATAGATAAATAATTAAAAATAAATTGTTTACCAGTACTCCCTTGAAATTAAATAAAGTACATTTTAAACATACCTATTCAAAGGCTATTATTTTCTTTTCCTGGGTAAACTAAAGGTCAACGTTAAGTATATTTTATTTGCTGGTTCATACAAAATTGTAGGGTCTTACAGGTTTATTAACTTACTTAGTAGCTATATCTATCTATTTTCCTAGATATACTAAACGTATGTTGAGAGAGTATAAATTTGTTGTAAGGGTATACCCAACTGTTTTTACTGGGCAACAGATGATCACATGGAATTGAAAACTATCTGCCAATTGCTTTAGCAACGTTTGTGTTCTATCTCAAATGTACACATGTTTCCCTGGATTCCAAAAGCTGTTTTTTTCAGCTGCATGTCAATTGGTTTCTTTTTCATTCCGATCTATGGATAATGCTGTTGACTCACACACCCTCAGCCAGTCAGAAATATTACGCTTTAATCTATGCAAATATATATGAGTTCTGCTCGGTTATTTATGAGTTTTTCTATTTATCGTATTGGTTTTTTTGCTTAGTTTTTGCTTGGCTTTTATTTATTGTTTTGCCTTTTTACGTTTATTGAATTTGAATTTCTAATTATTTTCATTATTGCAAATATATTCCTGCATTTGTTTGTCTCTGTCGGCGGCGTTCTATCCCTGTTGCACCCTCGTTGCGCTAATTGTATAATTGCACCGCCTGTTGTTTGCCGTGGTACCCCTTGACCCCGCGATCGTTAACCCGTGTGGGTGTTATAATTTATTGCACTTTGCCGTTGGTTTGGGTTTTCTATTAGCGCGACATATTGTTGACTCTTATATATTCGCTCGCAGATGTAGATGTAGATTCCCAGGGTCCAGCGACTCAAGGGGGACTGATAATGGGAACGTGTGACGGCAGCGATTAGAGTAGGGGGGTAAGGGGCCAATGGTTATTGTCTCGCTAATCAAAAGTGCTGTAATATTTTTCGAGCTCTCGATTATCAGTCGAAGCGAAGGTCGCCTGCCGGAAATGGGCAATATTGAGTGCGGTTGTAAAAACTGAAAACTAGAGGGAAAGATAAGACCGTTTTGCATGCAGAACTAGTTCTCGTCTCACTCATTATTTCGCTCTAACGAAGAACGACTTTATGGCCGACTTTTTAATAACTTCTTGCTATTATCTAAGGCTTGCCCGGGCAAGTCATTACTTATTTCCTCATCCATCTGTACTAAGCAGGTAATTATGCGGCTGCGGCTGCGGCTGCCACTGCGTCTGCCAACCTGTTCTGCTCCTCGTCGGCTCCGCGTTCTCCCATATCTCACATTTCATTCCAGTTAAGTCAGGCATTCCGTTTGCATGGCCAGCGCTTCCTTGTTGACCATCGAACTTAACTCGAGGCATAATTTAGGTGGCGTAGAAATGTTTGTTTGCTGCGGAATTTGCATAGGTTAATTCGTCGGGTTAAAGGTTAATGTTCTCTCGCCTAAATGCGTATGAACGGGTTAGCCTTTAAACAGAACTGTTTAAGCAACAAAGGATGATAAATCTTATCGTCATATCAGCTCGGGTTATAATTTAGCGTTTATCACATTGTACTTGCGATTGCCCTGCCCCCAGGTAGAGAGGTTCGATATATCAGTGATAATCGTACTGGAAGCGATGTTTTCTTACATTTTTATTGCACAGGCAATACTAAAGTACTGTATTTAATGTATTATAATTATCTGTTGTTGATATAATAGCCTGCCAGATATTATGAAGCTAAAAATCTGTATTTTATACACTTCTAGTAGTTGAATATTTATAAAGTTACGGTAGCTTGCAATACGACAATATTATTGATTAAGATATTATTATTATTATATTAACAGTATTATATAAATTATTACAACCTTATAGGCATTTATTTTCCAAGTATTATGTGCTTTAAGTAAAGCAATTGCTTTGTTATTTCTAATTCACTTATTATCGGTAAAAAAAATGTTCGATACACAATATAAACATTTTCTTATCGTAAAAAGTGTACCTGATGTCGGGATTTTCCTTTAAACAATGTGTCCGAACTTCCATTTAAAATTTATAAATAATCACAAATAAAATAATGGCAATTTTTCTTATCGATAGACGTACGATATTAGGGGTTACCCTTCGAAGACTTTTTAGATACTGTATCTTTATGATCTGCTTGCTGCTTCGATTATATTTTTAATTTTTTCGATAACAAAAACAGTCGATACACATTGTCGGCATTTTCGTATCGGGCTTTTCCCTTTCAATGGAACAGCAGATACTGTATCTTAACGATGTGTCTGCGGAGCTATTTTTAATTTTAATACTTTTCATAAAAAGTCTGAATATATAAAATTGGTATTTTCTTATCGATATAACCTGCTATCGGGCGTTTTTTTCGACAGTCTGCAGATACTGTATCTTAACGTTGTCCTTGCAGCTTAATTTATATTGGTTCCAAATTAAAATGTGAAGTTATTATCGATATTTTGTAGGTGCTGTAACTCAATGTGGCCTATTAATTTAGTTCTCATTTTAATGTTGTCGATTAAAAAATGAAAATGTTATTTTAGATACAAAATGTAGACAGTTTCTTATCGATATACGTAGTTTATAACGAGCTTTTTCCTTTAAAGAGCCTGTAGATACTGTATCTTAACGATGTGGCTGCAGTTCCATTAAGGCTCCAACTGACCTTCTGCTCCTCCCCAGAACTCCTCTCGGTCGGAAGAAGTTGAACAAAAGTGACTGCCAATTGCCGTCCATTTATCATCATATTTCTTGCGTTTACCGCACACATTTCACCATTCGGACGTGTCGTGTTGGCCTGGCCAGAAAAAGAGTCTGTTACTGTTACTTGGACGGCTACTGGCATTGGGCTTGTGACCCACATTCGGACGGGCGGACAGAGGCAGCCCGGCCATTCCTCATTTCCCATTTCTCATTTTACATTTCACATTTCACAATTTCGTTTAGTTTCGTTTCTCGCCGCAAATTCAAACAAATGCATTTTTGCGGCACTTGGCCAACTTTTTGTGTTTGTGGCCGAAAGTGAATGTGTGCGTGTGTACCGAGTATCTTGTATCTGCTGGCGAAAAGAAAGCCGTTTCCTTGGCTTACTTGGCTTTCACTCGCATCACGTTTTTCCTGCCTAACCAAGCAAACCGACTCTCAGTTGCAGTGTGGGCCCGCTCCGCTCCACACCGTCCCGCCCTCCTTTTTCTTGCAGCCTTTCTTGGCTTTTGTATTTTTGTTTTTTTTTGTGAAGTCCCCGCAGCGGGTTGAACCCAACTCCTCCTCCATTTCAGCTTTATTGCTCTCCGCATGCCATCGCCCAGATGCTGTAAATATTTTCATAAGCACGCACTTCGCTGCTCGCGGCTCCCCTGCTTATTATACAGGTCTCTCCCACAAACCTCCTCGGTCCGGATGAAATCCGCTTTAAGGGTCTTGCCTTACGCGATACTCTTGCAGGGGGAAGCTGCAATTTATTGCCACGGAAACAAGGAAGTGCGATACCTTGCGTGGACAGCACTTTATATTCCATTTATCTGAAGATTCTTAATTTCAATAAAGCATCGTGCGCGGCAATTATGGAGTGAAATATGTGATTAATGGTGCCGGCTCCTCAGGGGGGGAAGTCATTGATCAGAGTTTAGAACCCAATTAAAGATGATCATTACAATGGCCTTCTAAGTGTGCAATTAAGACGGTAATGACTATTCTATTGGATAGTTTGGAGCTCGATTCAAGGTTGAAATATATTTGCACTTGCCATTTTGTGTTATTAAGTCTTGCTCTCGAGCAGAGAAGCCGGTTCAGGATTCTTTCCTTGAATTTCTGATTATTAATTCCGATTTAAATGTAAGAACACAACGAAATATGCGTGCACTTTGTCTTTGACATTGGAACTGGGGACTGCTGATAAGAAATAATAATAAAAACTGATAGCCAAGGAGGAGCGGAGCTGACCGAAACGTGCATTGAGCCTAAGGTCAGGGTCACAAGTTTATACTAAAAAATACGATTACTTTCAATAACAGCGCAAGTCTTAATTAATTATAAATACAAGTGTCCGTGTTTTATTTATGCAGCACTTTGAAAAATAATCAAAAATTTCCCATTGACGTAGCGTTTGTTCCGTAGAGTCCTACCCTCCTGAGTTATTTATTCAATTCTCGGCTGCAACTTGTTTGCAACTCTAATGAACTGCTCAAATCGCGTCGCATCGAGTAATTTGCATAATTATTACAAGCTCTGTGTGTAGCATGTCAAAAATCCTTCAATAAATTTTCCACTCCTCCACGCTCGGTGGGATTATTGCCATTTATTTCTATTCTATTTGTGAAGCATTTTGAATAAATTCACTAATGGCTCTCCAAAGCCTTTTAATTTATACACACACTCTGTTGTTAATTTTCTCGCCCGCTTTTTTCATTGCGATTTACATTATGGCTGAAAATAAAATAAAAACAATTGAATCGCAGTATTATTGAAATATATTTACACGATTTGAGCGCTTAACTTTGTTCAGAACCATAATTGAACATGCAAATCACGATTACACAAAAAAGTTAATTTATTTTGGCTTCAACGATAAAATATTTAATTGTATTACTTTGTGCATTTGTGTGGCGAGAATTTGACGAATTAAACGAGAGATAGAGATAGAAAGAGTCGCGACAAATGGAATTAAGAGGAATATGTGATGTATATAAATTAAATGTTCAAAAGGGAAAACAAATGAATCTCTGAAATGAATAAATAATGTAAGCTTGTGTGAAACATAAACTGAAATACAATATAAATTAATTCGGAACCAAATTATGGAGGATATAGTGATACTGTACCGATATATAAATCTATATTCTGTTTTTGTATATGAGATAAATTGAAAATATATATTTATACAGAGATACTGTATCAACATTTGACATGAAAGCCGATATATAAATCAGTATTTTAACATGGCGATATGTTCTCGATAAATCGATATTATATTTTATAAGCCCTAACTTAGTTTAAACTATTTTTGTTTAAAATATGTACAAATAAATAAAAATGTTATAAATATAATAAAAAAATAAAAATAGTTTAAGATACTTAATGATATTTTGTAAAATATTATGTTCAATTTATTTTTAGATGAATTAAGTGAGATTTGGTAACAATCGATGATCTAATGTTAAGGTGATCTTAAATAATATATTTATAATAAAACTTCATAATATATAATATATTTTCAATAAAGGCAATACCTTTTCCGATTGATTAGAAAGGACCTTTCCTTTAACTATTGAATATCCAAATTACAGATTTATACATAGTTGGTTTTTGATTTCTTAATGAGCATATATGTACATATGTAATCCCAATCCTAAAGCACTGAATCAATTTTAGGAAATGTTTTCAAATTTAAAATATGATCTAACAATGTATTCCCGCCCTTCAATATCCCTAGAAATCCCTTGTTAAATATATATATATAATCTTGAGCTTAACTTAACCCGCACTACCCTCACGCTGCCGTCGCCCATCCAAACTCCAAATCAATTTGCAACTTAGACCTGTTTCAAAGGGCCAAGTCTCCAGCGAGGCCGACACTCATGGTTATTCAATTGCCTTTTGCCAAAAGTCAACGTCATTCCCATCGCCCTTTCACACTGCTGAGGCCCTCCCTCATCCCCGAGCCCCTCTCTAACCCTTCGCCGTGGAGCGGAGTCAACAGAAATGCTTCATTAATTGCTGCACACAATGGAGGAGCGCTGCCGAGGAGGAGCGGCTCAGCCGGAGACAGAGTCCACGGGCAAGCGTTCCCCGGGCTGCGCTTAATTTGCTGCCTGCTGCGACGTCGCCTTGTCGGAGTTATAAATATGCAATTATGTGCCCGGGCCAAACAACACTGTGCTCGACATACCCGAAAGAGGAAACTTTTAGCTGCCTTCCAGCCATCAGCATAATATCCCCCTCCCGCCGCTCAGTCTTGGGCTGCACTTTGGGGAAACTCTGTCTTGATACTCGCCCTTAATCTATTTAAAATCCATTATATTGTTAGACCGACCTTTGGGTGTATTCAAATTAAATTCAAGTTGTTATTTAAGCGCCTTGTTAATTAATTACAGATTAAGTCCAATTAATGATGGTATTGGTTTATAATTTAACCATAAATATGGAATTTGTGAAGCTTCACAATTGAATTATTTATCAAATTCTTGGCTGCAACTGGTTTGTTATGTCGGTGAAATCCTATAATCTCTTTAAAATTCAAATGAAATATTCCCGAGAATATTGAAGCTTAAATCTTAGAGATCGTTTAGGTATCTCAAATAAAAACCTGTCTGAAAACCCTCTATATTATGTTACTTCTAATTTTATAAGATGCTTTCCTCAGTGCATGCCTCCTCCCTTCACTTCCTGCTACTTCGACGCTGAGATCGCGGCCGGCATAAACAAATCTTGTTACACAAAGCTTTTTAAATATTTCATGGATGCGCTCGTAAAGTGCAGCGCGAGTGAAATTGGAAAATGGGGGAAATCGGAGGGGGTAGAGTGTACTCACGAAGGTCTCTCAGGGGGGAGGCAGGATGGGCGTGAGACTGGCAGTGGCCAAAGTTTATTAGGCAAAACCCATGGAGCTGGGCCTGCAGCGCGGGTGTTCGGGTGAGTGCAACTAATTAAACAGCTGGCAGCCAGGATCCCATTTCTCCCTGCTCCTTTCTCCCCAAATACCCCCGTTCGGAACCGTTTCCGGGGAACTTTTTAACGCGCTTATCTCTGGGAGCCTGGTCCCCTCCGTTTTAAGATCGGGGAAAATGGAGGGGTTTCTGGTTTCTGTTTGCTTAACAAGTTTGCCCATAAACTTTTGCCAAACTGCCACATGGCTCTGCCAACCCATTCCCTTCCTTTTTTCCGGCTCCTGGAATTCCCACACACAACTTTAGCTTTTGTCTGGTTGCAATTTTTATTCGGTTTCGCTTCTTTGTTGCACTATACGAAACATTTTTGTGGCTGCTTTGAGAGCCCAGTAAGGAAATTTGGATAGGAATATTACAAACAGGTTTTCCGAAAAGCAAATGCCTTACCCTAAGCTCAGAATAACCTAATTGAAGTAATAAATTTTTAAGTCATCTTAAATAAATGGTTAGCTCTCTTCCTGGAAAATTACTAACCCCCGACTCATAACCACAATAATTAGGGTATTCCCGGCTCCGGTTTCATTTGTATTTTGTAAGTTTTTGCCCCTGGCTGTGACTTCAATTGCTGCCATAAACTCTTCTCCTCCGCCGTGGCCTTTCTCCTTTCTCTTACTTGAGGAGCAGAATGCAATGAAGTGAAGCAAGCCAGAAAACAAAACGCTTTTTCCTCGGCATTTTCTTTGTGCGGGCTTGTGTTGGTGGACTCTTTTGTTTTGGTCTCTGCACGTGAGAGCGGGTTGGGTTTTTGTACTCCCAACTGCAGCAGCATCCTCCTCGCCGTTCCCCCACACCCCACCTTTCCACATTTCCCCGGGTGCGGTGGCAGGTTTTTCCTTGGGTGAATGCACTTTATGGGACTTGCGGTGTCCGTTATTGTTACAGTTGCCTCTGTTTTCGTTATTTTTGCACAAGGAAGCGGGCTCCTCCCCAGCTGAACCCGACTGCCCGAGTACTTTGACTTGTGACTGCCATGCTGAATGCCCGAATGCCTGAATGCCTGTAAGACTGAATGCCTGAATGACTGACTGTCTGAATGACTGTATGACTGACTGTCTGAATGAGTGAATGACTGAATGGCTCACGGAGCGGACGAGTAAATAAATGCTCGAGTGCCGGTCTGACGGGCGCGTGCTCATAAAATTTTGTGCGAATTTGTGCCGTGCACTTGAAATAAATAAAGAAAGTTAATAAATTAAATATAAATGAAATCTTTCAGATACTTGAATTTCATATATATTCCCAAGTACTCCTAAGGGATTGCAACGAGTCTGTAATAGTTGAAGTTCTCTATTCTCGCCAGTTCAAAGTAATATTTTTTCTCTCAGTGCCTGTGACTATATCCATTGGCTCCCCTCTCGCCCCCTGCTGACCTTCGGCTTTTGTTTGTGCAATTACATTTCGCGAAATGCAAAACATTTAACTCAATTTTAGCGGTTAGCCGAGTCGATCGTTAAGATGCACCTCCTCTGTTCCCCCCAGAAAAACAACACCACACCAATCAGGCGGAACTGTAACGATTTTTGTGGGCCCTCGTAATTGTGCTTTCCAAAATCCGAAAAGAACCCGGAGGGGCGTCGGTGGAGGGTGTCGTGGGGTGCGGCACGGATCATAAACAATTCAATGCCTCGAGTGCAACGACGCAATGACCCCACTCGACGAAGCACCCCACTCACCCCAGAGCACATTACAAAAAATTGTACAAATCTGTTGACAGTTTTTGAGGCGCAAATAACATTTTTTTTGCACCCAGACAGTCGTTTGTGATCTGTACACGGAAAGAAATGTGGTATAATGAAGATAAAAAATACATATACTTTAATTAGTCACGTTTTACCTGCTTTATCTTAAGTGATCTTAAATTAAATGTTCTCTTAAAATAGAGGTTGGAATAATAACAATAATATTTTAATAAATAATACTATAATAAATAATAAAAATTAATATATCCATTACTATTTTATTATTATTACTGTGCATAAAGAAAGTGGGTGGGCGCTTAGAGGCAGTTTTGAGTTAAGCAAAAAGCGTGGCTGGAATTAAAAATGAACACCACGCATACGGCCTGTCGAAATATTCTAATCACCACATTTATAGCTTAGCAGAAATAAAAAATAAAATTAAATAAATGGGCTTGTTTGCCACCTTTAAAAATAATAAACCAAAAATGTAAACAGGAAAGCCATAGAAAAATGGCTTCTGCTTTTAAAGTTGATAAAAAAGTCAATGGAAATTTTTGTGATATTTACATTCCGTTCGAGACACTCGGCAGTATTTTTTCATGTTTATTAAAACACACATTGGATGGGCCATGAAATTTGAAGTTTTTTATTTATGCCTGAATAGTTGCACAAATAATGACACTGGAGACGGCCTTTTCCGCCCCCTATATGCGCATAATAACCAAATTGTAAAGCCAACTTTGCATATATGCACAACAGACAACAACTATGCATAAATTTGTGTCCTAGGCTGGGTTTACCGCCAATTTAATATGCATTTGCCCCAATTTGGGTAATTTTTAATGGCCAGTAAGAACGTCTGAGAACGCCTTTTATCCCGTATTTAATTTTCAGTCCCCACTTGGACACGCAAATTGATAAGAGTTCTTGGCCATAAAGGCATAAACCTTCGGAGCTGCGTACTTGCACTTGCTCTTGGGGTTGAATGCACTGCATTCACGTCAGATAAGCTGGGCATAATGGGTTAACGAGGAGTGGAAAGCCGGCAAAGTGCAAGGAGAAGGGGAATATTATGGCACTGAGCCTACTACTCAGCCTGTGTTGATTTAATTATATTTTAACATAACTTTCCAGTTCCAACTCTGTTGCTCTAATTAACAAACAAAGAAATATCAGGGAACTTTGTCAAGTTTTTCTTTGTCTCTTCTTTGACTATGTTTCTCTTTGAGATATTATTTTTCTGCTGCCAAAGCCAGTGACAAAAATTAAACAAAACTTTCCCTTTGATGTCAATTAATTCAGGAGGCGTAATTAAATAATTAAAATATATCAAAATAATATCAAGCAAACAGCAACTGCAGTGCTTACAAATCTTTGCATTTCGTGGGAGAGAGGCTGCCCCTGACTTTGAACTTGAATGTTGGAATAAATTGATGTACTTTTGTTGTATTTTATTTATTTATTTGTATGCCACTCACAGCACATACTTTGGGCACAATGCCTGGCGATTGTTGTGTGTTGTTTCTTCTTTTTTCGCTTTTGATTTTGCCAGTTTTCGTGTGTAATTTAAATTTATTTTACAAGCCGCCTCGCTAATGAAGTCATCGAAGCGAATCGTCGGGTTGCGTAAGTCTAGACGTAGCTCCATAGGGTGGTGGCGATTGCCCGAGGATTTTGGGGGTTACGAGGGGAAGGAGAAGGCCACCAAACAGCATAAAAAACATGAACATTAAAGCATTTTCAGCTGAGTCATTTCCAGATAGAAAGATTGGAGATTGCTATACTATTGAGTGTCTTTAAGACGTCTTTCGACATTTGCCACCAACTTTTAGATTTTATCCGCAAGCAGCAGCTGTTTTGTCACAAAAGCCTTTCTATTTTGACGATATTAGTTTGGGAGTTTCAAACCAGATTGTGGTTTAAATAAGAGTACAAAGTCTGGAAATGCCAAGCAATAATGATATATTCCAGATGTTTTTCCTTTCATTTCTGAAACCCATAAATAGTTTCTGCTCTGGAATAAGTTTCAAACTAGTTAGTTAACTGACTTATAGAACCACATTTCTTATCAACTTTATTTTAATAACCAAAGCAAATGCAAGCTTAAATAAGTTCTCAAGTGAAACTGGTTAAGTTCTAGAGTGTGCTTTCCAGTGACTTGTAAAATAATGTGCCCCATCATCCAGAACAAATAGTTGACAACTTAAATAAGTCATCAAGCAGACAATAACTTGGGTTTTGTGAAGTGTTTTTTGCAAAAAGTTCTCCTCTTTTGATTGCCAACCGATTGCAGCTCCTTATCTTTCGAGGTCTGTTAAATACGGTCAGTAATCTATATAGGAAAGTGATTTTATCACTGTGTTTTCCCAACTGCTGCCAGACAATGAGGGTTTTATCGTTGATTGACTGCGATGATCGTCAAGTGATTCATTCAGCGATTATATGCGATTTTAGGTCTTTGTTCTGGATCGAACTGACTGGGTGGTGATTCAGTTTACTGCTTAGCTCCTCCTTTGTTGCCCAATCCGATTCACGATCCAGTGAACTTTTAGCTGAAATCGCTGGAAATTCTATTTTCCAAGGGTGCAATAACCATTTGGCAACACTCGTCAGACAATTAATAATTCAATGCTGCACCGTTGCATTCGGCATGCAGCTCAAGTAGACAATAACTCAATTAGGAACAGAAAATAATTTACAAACCAAAAAAAAAAACGAAATAAAATGTGCAAACTGCAGGGGAATGAATTGCATTGAACGCCCATTGGGGCGTCAATTGCACAATAATTGAGTCGAGACTTGTCGCTGGGCCTTTGCAAATTGCATTTTGTTTATGCTGCCATCGAGGTTTTCGATAGATGTATTTATTTATTTGTATATATGTACATACATGTGCCATATCGGGCACTGCAATTGCAGTCGTCCAAACAATCACAAATGTATTTTTAGACCGTTTGCCGTGCGTAACTTGGTCAAAGCTAAAATGGTTGGCAAATCAGAAACGAAAAACCGGGCTGAGGTTGCGATTTAACAGAGGAGACCTCGAAATCACTTGGCCGGAATGCTGCTTATTTTTTTATATTTATTTATTTATTTTTTTTTTTTGCTTAAATTTTACAATTTCCCATTCGCGGCGGCATGTTTTCGCCGTAATCAGAAGCCAAACAAAGTCTTTCCGCTTTGGCCAGCAGCCAGAAGTGAAAATTCTTAAACATTTATCGATGGTGATGATGTGCCCGCAAATGGTGTGGCACCCACTAAAACCCAGAAATAAGCATAAATTGTTGAATTATTAATGGAAAAACACACGTTCAAATTATATTGGAGTTGAGGAAAAATTAATGAGAAACGCGAATAAATGCATGTTGGATAAGGAAAATTTCAGTGGCGGAACAAGAATTTTAATGCCATGAATCATTTCAAGAGTAAATACAATTTACAAAGTATTTAAGAAATTTATTTTGTTTACTTATTTCTGTTTTATGGGTTTGAGGAAATTGTATTTATTCTGTGATGGTTTCTGAGACATAATTAGCTTAATGGTTGTAAATATTTGGGTTCATAATTGACGTAAGGTTATAAAACATTCAAGAAATTCAAAAATATATTCCCTTATAATGCCACCAAAGCTTAAGAATTTACATTAAAAAGAAATATATATTTAAATAAATCAAACAGCACCTTATTTCTGCAGTACACCCAACATAAAGGGTTAATGCTTTATAATTTCCATATAAGCCAAATGTGAAAACATCTGACACAGCTAAAAAAAGGAAATATGCGCAAAAATTACAAAGCGGCGAAGCCAAATAAATATTAAATCATTTAAATAGCTGCAAACCAGGAATCGGTAAACATTGTTCTGAACAAAGCCGCAACTGAATTATTAATGTGGTAGAAAAAGAGTTAATCCGGGTTCTTAAAATCCCATTCAAGCTTGAATTTAATGTCAATGGTGAAAAATTCAAACTGTTTACCCGGACAGCAGCTGAAAAATGTTCGCTTCATTGGAATTTTCTGTTTATTATTGCAGCTTTTCCCTGTGATTTTGTGATACAATATTGTTGTTGAACCTGGGGATATGGAAATGGAGACGGGGCGGAGAGCAATTCATTACCCATATTTACCTTTCGCCTGATGCGTCAGTTGTCATTTCTGTAAATTGCTACTACTTTATATTATACTCAAAACCCCCAAACTCTCAACTAGACTGAACCAAACTGAACCGAGCTGAACCCCGGGACCGTAATCACTCACAATTTGTGCGGCAGTTTGCGCAACTCAGGCGATCAGCTCAAGTGTTTCCATTTGCGACCGGATTGCAATTGCATCAACATCAATCAGAGTTGCTGTTGCTTTTGCAGTTGGCTGTTGCCTTTGCTATTTCTGCTCCTGCTAATGTGACTTGTCACCCACACTTTCCCTGGAAATGAAGGTGACTCTGCTTCTTGCCATATTTATTCGGAATTACACACTCCACAAGGCTGCTTCAATCTGAAAACTTTTTTACTAATTCAAACACCTTTTCTCTTGACTCGTTGCAGGTAAGCCAGAAGAAGGATTTCACTGGAATTCAATCTCATTTTTAAGCCCTTTTGTACACACATCGTACATCGTGTATTACATGTAGCCAGGTCGGGTAAGGCGCCATAGCTTATTTTGCATAAATACTGCATTCAATTTGACTTACAACTGTCCGGATCGTGGTAATAATAGTGATTTAAACTGAATTAGTTTAGTTAAACCATTAATCTCCTTATAACCCGGTAATGAAAGCTTCGAATTATCCAAGTTATTTTAATTTAATATTCTTATTCAATGCACTTGCCCGTCCGCCCTAAGAAGGCTTTTATTTTCTCCAATTTAATTAAGCTGCCAACTCAAACCTGTTGCAATGATACTGTCGTAATTGACCTTCAGTCGATTTACCCCCTCATTTCATATTTTTGTGTTTAATAAATGGATTTAGCTCCGGCGTCTGTCAATACAGTCGTTGTTGTCAACTGCCATTTATTTTACAATTCGAGTGTAAGTAATGCAATTTGCAAACGATATCCGCTGAGCATTTTCCACATGAAATGTTTGCAATTGATTTACGTCTTTGCATTTCCCACGAACATTTCGGAAAATTGATTTGCGTGTGCGGCCTTTCATCGGCTCCAAACTAAGCCAAAACTCGGCCGAACAATGCCTCCATTGTCTCTATAAGTAATTCATAGGCTCACAATAGCAATAGTTTATAATTGATATTTTAGTTAATATTCGTGCTTCTTCAAGTATAAATATTTTGTACATATATTCGAGGGAAGGACGGACACAGACCACAAACAGAAGGCAGTGGCATTGTTCGAGTTTGTAAAGCATTTTCCAGCCATTTACGTGGAAATGTTTCAATTTGCTTAAAATCTGTTTGCACAACTAACACACAAGCAAACTACATGGCAGCCATTCCGGGAGGATGGGAGGATAAGAGATAAGAACAGTGCGTTTCAGTTATATATGGCAATAAGATTAGTTTTACTTAGGGTACAACGAAGGTCTGAAGAATTCTAGTTTGTAAACTATAGTTTTTAAATTTAATCAAGCACTATTTCGTCACAACACAAATCGTAAAAAACACGTGACTAAGATATATATATGAAGGTATTTCGGGTTAAAGTTAAATTTCTATCGAATATTGAGACCTGTGCAGAGGTACATTGAAAATTTTATACAAATTAGATGAGAATAATGGGAGTTATAAGATAATTAAGATTCTGTGTATCCTTAACCATCGCAACATCTACATTTGTGTTGCTCAACATGTTCCTAGCAATATTTAGCTTTATTTCGGTGTTGCTCAACATGTTCCTAGCAACATTTGGCTTCACTTGCTTTCCGTGTTGTTTAATTTAAGTTTTTCGCAAATTCGAGCATAATTAGACAAGTGAATTAGCCAAGATCCTTAATATTTCACTCACATTGCTTTGGGTACCGGGTTAAGCCTACTTCTTTAGTATAAAAATTGAATAGTTACTATTTATACTGTATACATTAAATACAGATAAAAGATAACTTGGGAATACTGAAACACCTTCTTAGGGTCCGTTCTCCTAGTTACCTAAATATTTCCCTGAGATCCCAAGTTTATTCGTTTTGAAACGCACATTCCCATTGAAATACGGATATTCATACCCATATGTAGATGAGGTGCCGGTATGATGTGGTTAGGAGTCAGGGACCACACCTTTTGTGTGTGTGTGCGTTCTATGGACGTCCTGTCAAGAGCGACCGCCGCAAGGACAGCTGGCAAGAAGCAGAGGCAACACGACACAGCATACTAACCGCATATGTGCCAAAGATACACAGGCATATATGCATGCACATATATCCTATAGATACACCCGCACAAACAGGACTGGCAAATATGTGTGCCTTGCGACTTTTAACAGCAGGTCCTCCGCTTGCGTTTCGTTTGGCCGTCAATATTTTATAACGCCATGTGCCAAATTATGGTCTCCGCCACCAGAATCCCGAAGCCATTGCCGAGAAATGTGTGTCTGTGTGCTGACAAAAATGTATTTACTTGCCATTTGTTTGATTATCCCGCCTGTCGAAATTTATTCGCAACGTGGCGCCGGAGTGGGAGATGATAAAAGAACATTTATGCGCTTAATTAAATGCCATGTAATGTAATTGAATCTAGGGGAAAATTAAGTGCTTTAATTAATTTGCCTCTGACTTATAATTTATACATACCGAACATCGCTCATACGCCCCGTTGTGCGGCTCTCTTGCGCTTTCGAGAGTTTTAATTGCACATTTTTCAATTAAAAACTATGCGAGAGGGCGAATCGAGTCCGGGCTCGGGGCGTGGGGCTGTAGATTTGTTTATACGATTGCATTGTTTAATTGAATTTACTGTAACAAATGAGAGGCCAAAGGCAGCGGCGAAAACCAAACCAAACAACAACATCAAAAGTTCACAAGTGCAATTAATTTCGGGTTGTGTGTGTTTTCATTTTTATTTTATTTCGCACGGAGCAGAGCTCAATTTCAGTTGCTGCCTTTTTTGCTTGCTTCTGCTTTCAGCTTTTATTCTCAATTAATTTGGCCAACTATAAATCAGTCGAAAACGGTGACAATTTAAGCGATTCTTTTTCGCAGGTATTTACTTTTGTTTTTATGCATTTTGTAGCAAGAATTGTGATATGCAAGTTAAAGGAAAGGCAAAATAAATGGAAAGCTGTAAACCCAGTAAAAACTTGTGTTAAGATAAGAAAATATAAAATCTTACCTAATAATTTAATATTTACTTCATAAAAACACAAAATTCAACGAAATTTAAATTTATAGTTTTCAAACCGCTTTAATATATTTTCCAAGTAATTATTCCCAGACTTTAATTGCTTTTCGATTATTTAGAATTCCCTTTATCACAAATTGCAAGTTTCTAAGAAGAAAATTCAAGTCCCTGCGGCTTAAACTTTGCCGCAAAAGCCAAGGATGCCTCGATTCCACTTTGATTCGAAGAAAAGCTTCCAGGAGAGCTAGTCGAAATATATAAATCGCTCTTAAAGTTGCCACTGGCAACTTTTCCCGTTCATTTTCCTCTGGCAAAAGTTTGTTTTTGTTAGAATAGTTTCGTTTCCGCTTGTGTCTATCATTCGGCTTCTGTTGTTTCATCTGTCTGCTCCTTCGCATTACATATTCCTCGCCTGCTGGAGCCAGGATCTGCACTTCCTCCCCCTGCTTCTCTGCAGACAGCTCCTGCTTTTGCCATTTTATGGCAGTTTTCGAACCGGAAATGTTAAGCACGGAAATCATGCGCGCCCGACTATGACAATGACATCGAAATGCTTTTTCTGCTCAGCTCTGGCTGCCTTTGTGCATTTCCCTGTTATCTTGTTGCTTTTGTCCCGCATTGTGCAGGGAAAAAGTCGGCAATTATAAGACTCATGTTGAGTTATTAAATTATTTATTTATTTTTTGGTTAAACTTGCTGAGGTACAACTTGTCAGGAAGCAACATTTTCCAGTTACCAAGTATGAATTTTATTGAAAAGAGCACTTCCTTAAGCTCTGCCTTATATTTAATTATTTCCAGAGCAGCAAAGAGCATTATCAGAATTTCCCAGAAGAACCCCTTGTATTATTTAAGCCCTGTAACGACATTAAATTCTGGTGAAATAAGTAAATAAAGTGTGCCTTCTATTCAGCTGACAGGAAGTATAATTTTCGAAATTTTCACAGCCACCGCAAGGCATGACAGTTCTTTCATCAGAGAGGCCCTCTCACAACTTGGCCAAGAGCCTCTGCTATTGGCACTTTAATGGATACACATGAAGGGAAGCGAGCTCTGGGCAAAGTTGCGGGTGCAATGAGTGGGTGTGAGTGGGCCGAGTGCGAGCAGCTGTTGCAGGGAAGTGCGGTTCCAAGATGCTGCTTTTGTGTTGTTTGTGGCTTTTCCCAGCGACATGAAAATGGCGTCAGCTGCAACTTCCTTTAGCCGGAGCTCAAGCTGAAGCCAAATAATCGGAATTGAGATTTTGTGAAATGAATGCTGATTGCACAGGCCCTAATAAGCCTTGCGTGAGCCTTTAATTTGGGTAATTTCCACGAGACATGTCTGTTCCACTCGCAGTTTCCCTCCGACTCTCTGTGGATTAAGTGTTAACTTTAAAAACTTAAGTTCAGCCGGGCGTACATGGCGTAGACGTAATTCAGTTACACACATCGCCTCCTTGGCGAAACACACATCTTGTTTATTTTAATATTATACAATCCCCGCCTCTGTCTTGTCTAGACTTTCGAGGGCCTCTCCTTTTTCGCCCTGAAAAAGAGTGTAAAGAAAAGGGCGTGGCGGAATCGCGTTGTATCTCTCGGATGTGCGATGTAAAATCTCATTTTCGAGGCTCAATTCCAGCGGGGGCGGGAGTCCTGCTCAAATTGCAACCTGAATCGGTGCAATTCTTTACAGATTCCAGCAGGTGCGGCAGGTGGAGCTGCCTGCCTTATGTCACGTAGTTGATTGAGATTCTATTGCCCCGACATTGATTATTGATGCACCACGGCAGGCAGGGGAGGTTGGATCTCCGCCAAGTTTACTGTTTCTTTAAAGGTGACGCCTCAATAAATGTGGGCTGAGGAAGTGAGTTCTGTCAGGAAATGTGTGAGGATACCTATTCCATAGAGTTGTGAAGTAGTAACCTTTTACTATAAAACTCTTGTTCTTGTCAGAGAATTTTCATTCAAGTGAAACTCTCTTGGAGTTTTCCCAAACATACCAATTTGTACACAATATTCCTGAACAAACTAAAAGGTATCCAAAAGTTTTATCTTATGACAAACACCAATTAGTTTTCCCCAATGATTTTGCTTCTAACAACTTGCTTAAGTCATTATTTAATTAACTTACAAACGTTCGTCTGCATTGTAATCTTTATGAAGACCATATTTGTGCGTGTTGTGACGAGCAATAAAGGGAAACTGTCGTGATAAAACTTTTCTCCTTCGGTGTATGTTAAAGCCTTAAATGGGATTTGATTCTGGGAAGTGAGCTCAGGACTGGACTTAATTGAGATTCCAGTGTATGGCGCAATATACTGATTAATTTGTCACTTGTGCCGGTCCTTTGGAGATGGTTCCCTTGAACCGAGCCAAGGACTTAAGCTGCTTACGTGGCTGTGGCTGTGTTAATCCTTTGGCTGCCATTCTGCCAGACATGATATGGGGTCCTGCTTGCTCATTTTGCCCCCTCTCTTGGCTCTCTCTGTCTGTTCCCAGTAAACCCTTTAGTGAAGCTAATTAGACAGAGAGGGAGAAGCGAGGCATCGCCTCTTGTTAAATATGACAAATATCACACATACGCTCCGTTGGCCGCTGGAAGTAGTTAGCAGTTGATAAATCTTTCTTCCTCTCTCTCTTTCTCAAGCTGTTGACGTCAGCAACTGCGTGTTATTCGGCTTTCTTCTTGACTTTTTGTTCTGTTTTTATTGTATATATTTTTTGTTAGCTGTGATTACACAACTTTCTACTGTCGTCAACAAAACGAGCGTATCGTCGCTGAAACTTGATAAATGAATTGACTTTTGCCGACGGTGACGGCTTCCTGACTTCGGAGCAAGCTGTCAGGGGGCAGCGGGTGTGGGGGCAGTTATGTCAGGAGCAGACTGCAATTACAATTAACTAAATTTCCACGTGACGACGGTGTGTGTGTCTGTGTTCTGTACGTGAAACGTAGCACAACTTTCAGGGCAACCCTCTGGCACTTGGGCTGCGGAGGTCTTCTCATATTCATACCCTCATATATGTGCATATACATAAGCGTACTTACATATATTTATGGCTGTAGATGCGACCACTTGGCCAGGCTTAACCCCGAACTAAGTGGCGACCGCATGCCTTGGGTCTGCTGGAGGGTCGCGAGTCTAATTAGCCGCTAACCCACACACACACGCGGACGCATTTAAACCCACAGTCCGTCCGTCCCTGCCCCACACAGACGGCCAATTAAAATTCCCTTTTCAGCTAACCGCCGATGGTGGCCCAAAAGGTAGTTATGGCTTGTATTAGGGACCGAGTTTAACAACAATTAATTGGGGCTTTGACGCGGACTAATTTGGAAGCTATGAGGGTTTATCTAGGATTATCCCAGAGGATTATCCCAGGGTTTTTAAAAATGTTTTGAAAGGTGTGTATAAAAGTGGGCTGTCTAATTTTGGAGGTACCGAATGAAGTGTACATTTAGAAATAAAATGCTGTTACCCAATTTTTAACACCTTTTTAAGGTCTCTAAAAATGATTATAATGATTTTTGTAATATCCAAACAGAATCCCTTTTGAAATTGTCAACCTACTTCCTTCTATTTAATTTTCTATTTGTTCTGTCTTTATGATTCATTACATTTTGTTATTAAACTATCAGTGAAGAGACCTTTAATCATTTTATCAAATATTTGTAAAAATACCTCAGTAATCATAAAGAATCTAGAACAAAGACAATGATTAATAGCTTGAATGAACTTTTATAGTCTCTTATAAAAACTCAATGGCTCGTGTTTCTATGAAGTTTTCATATTAAAATGTATTATTTTTGCCCTTATTAAGTCTTAATTAGAATGCAAATAACATATAAATTATGCAGTTTTTAATACTCCGTTTTTTATTGCAGGTTCACGGAGAAATTCTGGTTTTTTAGTGCATTTGCCGGCTGTTTGAACTATGGTAAGTTTTGTTTTTCTATATATTTATTGATTGCCACGCGGTAATTGACTGAAATAATTCAGTGTTTTTTTTTGCGTCTCATCCACCCACTCACACTCGGCTCTTCATTAATTCCGTTTTGGCCAATTGACGTATGTCAATTAGTTGGCCTGCTGTGGCGATGATGAAACAAAACCCCATTTGCTGTCCGGGATTTTTGCGACTTGATTGCCCGATTGTGCCGGAGCTGGAGCTAGAGTTAGAGCTGGAGATGAAGGCTCCTCGTTGCATGTCACGATCGGGTGATTTGACAGTTTCTCGTTGCCACAATTAGCAGCGACTGAGGTGTAGAATATCTGTGTATTGTCTGCTTAGCACGCGGCCTTTCATCAATCTTCGTTCGGCATTGACTGACTACTGGCTGCTGCCGTTCTGCTTTCGCTTAAATGGCGTTAAATGTAAATGCACAAAAGACAAATTTCGGCATTTCACAATGTGCGCCAAAGGCGATTAATTTTGGCCGGGAGGCATGCCACTTGCCACTTGCCGCAGAACAGAAACCAGCAGTCAGTGTCAGCCGGGCGGCGGCAAATGTGTCTTGTAGATGTCCGCCCCACCGGAACCATTCCTCTCACCTTTCACCCCCTGGCGGTACTCCTTCTCCTTCTCCCCGCCCTTTGACTTGGCCTTGTAGCAACGCTTATGTGGGCGTGGGCAAGCAATTTATCTTTCACTTTTTCCAACGCTGCGGCTTGTGGCTTCTCTCCTTCGCTTCTCTTTTCCATGCAGGGCGAAAAACAATATGTTAATATCAGTTAAAGCTTAATTTGTTTTGTTTAATCTTGGATTTTAATTTTGTAAATTTTGAAAAGTTTTTAAAATGCTTTGAAAAACAGTTTTTGGATATGTTTATCCTTGGCGTACTGCACAATATTTTCTAAATAAACCGAATTAGTTCCCATGGGAAGATTCCCATATCTGCTCCTGTTTTTCTCTCTCTGTATCTCTCCGTGTTGAGCTCGGCAATTATGCGTAATTCGCATTTTTTCGTTGCATACTTCGGTGCGTTGCGCTGCCGGAGAGACTGGGAAAGGGAAGCCCGAGATGGGACGGTGGCTAGGCGATGGCATCCCAAAAATTAATATACCCACATACCTTCAATGCCTGAGTGGCATGTGCAGCTTGAGCCAGCTGCGGCTTCTGTTTCTGCTGCCGGCGTAATTAAGTTGAAATTAATGGAAAATTCCTGCAGGTCGGGGCCGAAACTTCGCGATACAGTGTGGCCAAGATAGAGTGGAATATGCTAATTTTGTGTACTTGAAATATGGCTTCAAAAGCTGAATATTAAGAATAATTTGAAAATCTTATTTCTTGAAAATAAAAAGATGTTTTAGCAATTTTAAAATAAGTTATACTGTCTATGTAATCATTTCCTCTGGGCACTCTAATTTCCTAAAAAAAGGAACAGGAACAAATAGGTCGTTTGAACTAAGTAATGTTTTAATGTAAGCTATATCTCAGAATTTGTCTTCTTTAATATCAAATGAGTCCTGTGCCAAATTAAATTATTTTCTCTTCGCAATTTTGAAAGAAAAATAATGAAAACATAGTTTAAAAAGAATAACTTCTAGTCTCTGGGCACACTAATAGGCAAAAAGTAAATCTTGTAAGTTGTTTTGTATTCTTTTAATTTTAAAGATAGTTTGCTTTGCAAATATATTTTGTAAACATCTCAAATCATCAAAAAACGTGTCAAAAAATTTTCATTTAAGTCTAAACCCTAGGCACTATATTTTCCTATAATTAGGAACTAATTCGTAGTTTAAATTAATATCAGAAAATGCGTATTGTTTTCTATCATTTTCTAAACGAAAAAATAGGTAAATTTTCGGCATTTTTCAATGCAATCTATCTAAATTACCGAAAATTTTATTTTTCACTCTATTATTTACCAATTTGCAAGCCGTGGGGAATATATGTATGTATATTTGGGCACACTGGCAATGGCACCTGGCCAGGCTCAAAGTGGAAAATAACTTAATTGACTGGATGGACGCTGTGCGGGGAAATTTCAGTCGGAGGAGGCGTCGGTTTCCCCCAGAGACTTTTCACCTCCCCTTCCCGCTTTTCTCGGAGTTTTTCCTCCCCTTCTGCCCACTCTTCTCTTTCATTTATTCTGTTTGCCCAACGCAGAGTTTGCAAATTGAAATTGGTTTCTGTTGCATCGCAATGCAAATTTTCTGTTGCATGCTTTCCTCTGAGTGCGAGTCAAACAATTTGCCGATTAATTGGCCTTAAATTGGCCATGTATATGTATATATATATGTTTTGCTGGAAATTTAAGGGATTAGCTTCCCCATTCATTCATTTCACCTGGGCAGGCCCCGCGAGATTGCCACGCCATGCTGATGAGCGATGGGAAAGCTCCATCACAACGCGGCGACAGCGACACTGAAAGCTACTTAATGCGGTTATGCAGCCTCAATTTTGGGGCTAATAATTCCATTATAGCCGGCGAAATTACCGAGAGGTTCACGCTTCAATTGGAAAGCTTTGATAATCCTGTTGCCTTGGCTATCCGCCACCGAAGGACGAACAAAGGAGTACTTATCGGTTGGCCAGATTAAATTCCAAAGGGTGGTCCCCGAACAATGCCGAATTCTAATCAGAATGCAGAACCCCTCGCAATTCCCCTCCGGCCAATTGCCATAAATCCAATAAAGCCGTAAATGCAAATGCGGGTGCAGTTGGCACACCAATCGGATGGAATTCGTTGAGGTAGCAACTGTTTTTCTACCGGCAACACGCTGAATAAATACCTATATTGGTTGCCAGCCAAAAAAGATTGGAAACGTATAAAGTTTTTAGCTCTAAAGGGGCTAAAGTCGGAGATATAAAAATTTAAATAAAAGGAACTTACAGATTTCTTTCAAGGTAAAACCTAACTGGTTTACTTGTCTGTTACCTTGAAGGGATTTTTTTAAAGTAGGAATCATCTCTCCAATTCAATCGCTTCCATAGATTATTTACTTTTAATTTAACAAGTGTCTTCCCCAATTATTAAACAATATCTCTTCCTTTTCCAATAGGCCTTTGTCAACATGTCGCTGCCGTTGCCAGCCACGGTTAAGCTGAGCACTTCCCACGCCGAGAAGCCGCTGATCGAGTGCAATCCGGGCCAGAATGCGGCCACCATTGGCGATGCCAGCGTCGACGGGATTGCAGCCGACTGAAGTGCATTCGCATTCGCATCCGCACTCGCAGCCGGTGCACGTGCCTGCCACGCCCTCGAATCCCCAGGATATCAATCCCGATCGAAGTACTCACACTCACGCCAAGCTGCCGCCACTGGAACTGCTGGTGGAGAACAAGATCAGCTACAGCAGCTGCTACCAACAGCACACGCCGGATCTCAAGAGCCAGAGCCATAACCATAACCATAACCACAACCAGAGCCGCTCCAAGCGGAACTCCCTGAGCAGTCCCTCGTCCAGCGAGGATTGTGTGAGCGCGGCCAGGGCTAGTGTCTTTGATGACGCCGCCGAGAGCTTTGTGATCAACTTTCCCTCGGAATCGACGACCGCACAGCATCTGCTGCCACTCTCGGAGACGGTGCCGCTGCTCACCCACATTGAGGCCACGGTGGTGGATAAGCAGCGATCCATAAGGCTGAACAAGAATAGTGCCTCGCTTATCTTCACCAAGAAGGAGTTGTCTCAGGGGAGCCATCACCAGCATCACCAGCAGCAGCAGCACAGGCGCCAGCACCACAGCAGTCTCTACGGAGTGGGCAGGAAGCCCACCAAGCACCTGCCTCCCACTCGAGGCCAGCACCAGCGGCGCAGTCTGCCCCTCAGCTACAACAACAACAATCTGGTGACCACAACTCCAGCCACAACAGCAGGTGGAGGGGGAGTAGTAGGAGCAGTAGGAGCTGCCAAGCTTGTGCCGCTCAAGCAGCACCACGGACCCGGTCACACGGCACCACCCACGGCTAACGTTGTCGGTGGAGGAGCGGGAGCTGCGGCTCCGTCCGCCCGCAAACAGCTCTCCTACTCCTGGTACGCGCCCGTCTACAGTGCACTCGAGGAGGAGCTGGAGCAGGACTCGCGGGTCAGTATTCACAGCCTGAAAACCACATTCCGGATCAGCTGCGTTTAGTATCCTTAGCCTTTGTTGTCAACCTGCGTAATTTGACAAGTGTAGATTTCGGTTGTATGAATATTAATTTCTCATTTGTTGAGCAGCCTTCGAAGGGAAAACATAACTAATTTTTTACTCTTAATCCTCTAATATACGAATTTTTAATTTCCTACTGTAAGGGTATTTAAACATCGGCTAGCCGAATTTAGCTTTCTTTCTGGTTTACTGATTCTTTTTTTGCTTACAGGACTCCTCGCCAATCCACAATCTGGCCAACACAAAGCAGCACCAGCGCTCCGCCAGCCAGAAGGCCACCAGTGCCGCCTCCACCGCCCTGCATGCCACGCCCCGCCACGCCCACGTCCACGATTCCGGCGACGCTGAGACGGTTGCGCTGCTGGACACGCAGGCGCGGAGCAAGGTCATCATTTCCTCGGCGAATGGCGACGCAGGCGGAGCAGGAGGAGGCGGTGGAGGTGGCTCTGGAGGAGCGCTGGCAGTCAATGGCGGAGCTACACACGATCTGGAGAGCTCACTGGGACTGTCGGGTGGCGGGCAGCTGCCCCGAAGGCGTCGCATCGAGAACTTTCTCAAGTCCCTGGTTGGACTCAAGGCAAGCAGCAGTCGCGCCGCAGCCGGAGGAGGAGGAGGAGGAGGCGCCACAGTTGGCGGGATACCCGATCGGGAGCGACCTGCCTCGCCAGAGATACGGATCACGCGCACTCCCTCCGAACAGGATGTGGTGCTCCGGGATCCCTCTGGCCGCCAGCTAGCCAATGGCCATGGGCGCGGCAGCCTGAGCATCAGCGGCTCGAGCAGCTCCCTAAATGTGGTCCAGCAGAAGATATGGCACATAATGCGACGCGAGGGCAGCGCCAGCAGCCTGCACCAGGAGAAGTCCCAGTCCATTGTCCAGTACACGGGACTGCGCAAGTGCGAAACCGTCCTGGCCCTCACCCGTCAATCGCAGAATAATAGCCAAGGCCACGGCCTGAGCCAGAGCCGGAGTCAGGGTCACTCGCTGGCCGTCCATGGCAGCGGCATCTTCAGCTCGGGCGGCGTGGAGCAGATCCGACCCCTGAATCGCCTGCGGAACAGTGTGAGCAGCATGAACGGCGTGGGCACCTGTTCGCGCTGCTCCAGCATCCTATCGCTGGCTGCCTCCGGCTCACGATACTCCCTGTCCAATGGCTTCGTGCCCAGGCCGGACTCGGCCCTGAATCACCGGGAAGTGGAGGAGCTGCTGCAGCAGCAGCGCCGCAGTCAGGAGCCGCACATCAACGTGAATGCCCAGATCAGGCTCAGCGGTGGAGCAACGGCCGGCTCGACCAGTCCCAGTCCGCCGTCCAATGTCACAACGGCCACGCTCCACTCCAGCTGCGCCGGCAACCTCAACAGTGAGGAGCACCGTCAGGAGACATCGACGCCCGCGACTCCTACACCGACAGGAGCAGCACCTGGCGGTGAACTAGGACCCTTTGGCACGGATCACGCCTATCCGCTGACCGTGACATCGCTCCTCTCCATGGCCAGTGCCAATCAGGCGGCCCAGGCCTGTTGTGTCCGTGACGGGATTGCTCTGAAGCGGCGCGAGATGCTTGCCTCGGCGGATGTAACGCCCTCGGCGGGCACTCCGGCTACGCCCACCACCGCCAACTTCCAGCCCTTTACCTGCAAGCTGTGCCTGATCGATGTGGAGGAGGTGGGCGAGGCCATGTCGCTGCATCAGTGCGGCTGCCAGTTCTGCATTGAGGTGAGTCTTGAAGATAAATATTTTTATTATTAACAAGATGAGTAACGCCTTACGATTTATTTGAATTCAAAGAAGTGGCTTGAGGCTCTCTTGCCATTATATTTAAAAGCAGCACGTATTCTCTAGCGTTCTAAATGTGTACGAATACATACTCCTAGCTGTTCTCTCTGTTTACTCATATATGGACGCACTTTGTATTTTTAGATTTGAAGAGAGGCGTCACTTTGTAGATACCAGAAACGTTACATACATAAAAATTTAAACGTATGGACGTTATGTACCTTATTATTATAATGTCTGAGATAAATAGTAGGATATTTAATTGAAATTTTTACTTAAAAAAATTGTGTTAAATCATTAAAATAACTTGCAATGTTTGCATAGAAACCTCGTTCAATTCCCAAGCTAAAAATGCTTTCAGAACAAATGATTAATGATCACCTTGGCCATTTCATGTTAATTTAAACATGTGACATGTGAACTGTGTCTGCCAGAAAATCAAATTATTAATAATCAATAACCAAAGGCTATTTTAATCAATGTCAACCTCAATTAAATATATTCACAAAAACCGAAGGCAAATGACAGGTATTATTTATTATATAACAGAATCCACTCGGTAATGGCTTTTTTGTAGCTCTGTTTACTTGCTTTATAAACACCTGATAAAATTTGACTTGTATTATCTAACAAATAAAGCTTGTTCTTAGTGAAAGCACTTAAACAAGATAAACACTGTATTTAAACAAATGGAGTTCTGCTGGGCAAACAGAGGATTTAGCACCCTGTGAAAAATGCATAAACCTGTCATGTTCGCTTTTTTGCTCAACAGAAGTTCGTTCTGCCAAAAAAGTTTCGGTGTTGAAAATAATGTTTGCATGGAGTTTTTGTGACGCCAGCAGAAATGTTTATCAAACTGAATACTAAGCATTATGTATTAAAAAGCGACATGTATCAGGGAAGTGGATTTCTGAGCAATATAAAGACGATAAGAGATACTTTTTTGTACCCTGTCACGCCACCGAATCGTACGAAATGAATATGTGAATAGATTTTTATGCGATAATAATTTCCATTCGACTTTGCGGCTTAAGATAAAAATGTGATTTTATTTTCCCTTTTCCACCAGTAGCACACACACACCCATAAAAATGAGTTGGGTAAATTCCTGTAAGCCGCAGAAAGATTTTCCTGCGGGTTTCCCCGCTCATCCTCGTATTGATTGTGGCAACCGCACCTAGCTGCATATGTTAGCTTTCTTATTAGGATGCTTTCTGGCACTCCCTCCCCAGCCCCCTTTCCAGGTGTACGAGTGGGGAAAATTTTCACGGAAAATTGAAAAATGACGCCCAGCCAGCAGACGCAATATCTTGCGAGTGTTAGGAGCGAGTTTCTGGCTGCTGGCTGGCAGCTTAACCCAAAACTGAATGCTGGGCATAAATAAGCAGAAAAGCCGAATGTATTTTCTGATATTTGATAACTTTTGCTCGCATATATGTGTTCATGTGTGTTACACATGCTGCGGTGGCCCCTGCTTTAATTCTAGCATAAATTTTGGTTATTTTTAGGGCTGGGAAATATGAAACATTCAGCCCGCAGCTTAAAATTTGGCTTACTAAACCGATTCGGTTCGGTAAACACATTTAATCCTGTGTACAGCAACTACATTTTAGCATTTCCATTTGGGCCAAAGCTGTTTTTAGTTACTAAAGTTACGCTCTAACATGTGAAAGCCCCATGTTAATTGCTTTATTTAAATTTGAAGCAAACAAAGGGAGTTGCTTGTTCTACAACCTCTTACTGCTTTTAAAAATCAACATTAGCACTGAACCCAACCAATGACTCGAGGCATTTAAAGAGAGAGAGATTTTTAATATTTCACAGAGCTACGGTTTCCTTGATTTTTCCTCGGTATTTTCTCATAATTTGAAGCATTTTCTGGGCATTCGACTGGCGATGTTTTTCTGCAGCAGCTAAAAGAAAATATTTAGCAACATTTGCAAGGCTAATCCTCATCATCGTCTGCATCTGCATCTGCATCAGCATCAGCACGGCAGCATCAGCATCATTTATTTGCTCAATTTGCATAGCAATTTGCTCTCGAAAGGAGAGATCCTGCGATGGCTAGGGCGGAGGCGGAGAAGGAGGCGGAGGCGGAGGCGGAGGCGGAAGGATGTCGTCAGCAGGGGTTAATGCTACTAGGTGACTCATCTGAGATGATGCTCGGGCTGCTGGCTCAGCGTTTCCCTGCATTTTCTTCGATGCAACTAAGTAATTTCAGCAAAATGCGCTGCGTTTCCTGGGCGTTGTTAGTCCTGCCAGTCCTGTTCGTCTCTTTTCGTTCTCACAAAAGCCGAGTCCCCAGGCCCCGGGACTCTAGCCGCTTTTACTTTGCTCTCCTTTTGCCATAAACAAATTGCATTTGTCTTGAAAGAAGCAAGAAATTGAGGAGAAGGCGGTGGGGAAAGGCTTGCACAAATTGCATGCAGAATTTTAAATAATTAAGTAAATGATTTGGCAAGTGCAGCTTCCTTCTTTTTGTATCTAATTTCATGTGAATACGTCTTTCTTTAGCATGAATAAATTGTGCAAACTTCACACGTAAGAACTGCATGGAAAGCGAGGAGTACAGAGAAAGAAGTTTCTCTAATTGGGTATAATTAAAGGAGGAGCCTGAAGCAACGTCTTTATTTTTAAGTTCATTTGTGCTTTAAATAAATAATATTTACACGAATTAAAATAATATGGCAAGAAAGAAGAACTCAGAGAAAATTAAAATAAATTCCTTAAGACATCTTTTGAATAAGTTTATTTTGTAGTTATTAGGAACAAACAGTGAATGAAGTTTATTTTTTATTTTAAGATAATGAAAATGGCATAGTTTGTAAAAAGTCAAACAATGCTTTAAACATCATTGTTTAATTAATGCTCCTTATTTATTATTAGTTAAGAAGTACAGAAACTTTTGGAAAAATAATAAAAATGGATAAAGAAAGAATAAAAAATAATTTTGTATAAAATAGCAAAGGATTATGAAATTTTTAGTATCAAAGATTGATAGTAAAACTACTGGAAGTATTTCTTTTTATATATAAATATATAATATATAATATATAAAACAAAGGTTTAATTTGATTTTTTCGTTTTAAGTAAAGGAAAATAGTATAGTTCTTTAAAAGCTTTCTCTATTATTTATTTCCAAAACTAAACATTCTTTTTGTAACTATAATTTCATTCCTGCTTTTTATGCTGATTTTCCCAAGTGCCCAAAAAAGGCAAAAATAAACTTGTAAGGCGAAGGCACTAAATAAGCGAGCTTCATTTCGTGGCGTCTTGTTGCTCAATTTGTGTGTGTTTTGTGTGTGTGTGCAGGTGAAATTTATTACACGCACACAGGCACACACCTGGCCGGGAAGGCATGTCCGCTAGAACGGCAGGACGTGAGCAGCGGACCCCGCCCCAGGATCAGGACCGAGTTCATCCTGGGAACTTCCGGCTACGTGTCTAATGGCTACAGATGTACTGCCGTGTCTTCGTGTCCTGGTCCGAGGGCCATTTGTCAACCTTAGACCAAACGGAGGCTTCTCTCAAAGTCTGTTTGCTTTTGCGGTTTGTTTTTCCATTTTTTTCTTTATATTTTTTTCTCTAGTTTTGTGCCCATTTGTGTTTGGCCGCAAATTATGGCCAAACATTGCTCATACGCAGCGTTGGCCGCATTCGCCTAATTGAAAACCAAACGAAACGAAGCGAAGCGAAATTTCAATGCAAACAACATTTTCATTTGTTTGCTCTCCCCTCTCCCCCTGTGGCTGGTCTCGTCTTGATGTTCCCATCTCGCTCCATATAACATTTACGATTCACTGAGTTGACAAATTTTCCGCTCCTGGAAAAAAAAACTTCTCCAGCAGCAGCAGCAGGGAAAATACTAGTCAGACATCAACGAAATAGCCAGAACAACAGAACACGCCGGGAGAGGGCAAAAAAAAAAAAAATAAAGATGATATTTTGCTGGGGAACGTTATGTGTCACTCTTATGCAGCATCATCATAATTCACATTTAGTCTGGGGCGCAGCACACACACCCGTCGCAAATGGTTGATAAATGCTATATAAATTGAGCTTGCAGTTCCGCCCGGAGATTAATATCTTTATGGGGCTTCGCTGGGAGAGTAGTATATTCTATAGTTGACGCCTCCGTCATTAATTCTTATCAGCGATATCGGGAAACCCGAAAGATCGCGGGGGAAACATGCATGGAAATGGAAATAAAATAAACAGAGTGGCCAGCACTTGAAATAAATTAAAGCTGTATACAGATCTTCAAGTTGGGTGGAAATATATATATTACATTTAAAGTGCGCCCTCAGGTTACTCTTCCATATCTTCCTCTCAAATATTTGTAGTATTTCCCCAAAATGTTCGCTGTGGTGTAGATTCTACCATCTCTTGCTGACTGTCACAGCACTGTTCAAATATTTTTCAGCTGGCTTGCTAAGAGCAAACTCTTCACGCGGCACTCATAGTTGCTCCATCCATCTGCATGTTACAGCCAGCCAAGAGGATGAGGAGAGGACAGTGATGGCGGATGGTGGATGGCGGCTGCTCCTCCGTTGACTGCGCATGAAAAATGGCGACGCTTATTAAACATGCTCGAATGGACAGCAACGCATCCCTAGGAGGACGAGGAGCAGGAGCACTAAACTGGTTGAAATTTATGCACCAGCGATGAGGTTTAAACTCTGCCATTTGATGTGCAACTAGGGGGATGGGCTTGGGGCCTTAAAGTGGTTGAGAGGAGTGCGGTGCATTTTTATGGGCACGGCCACCACTAACGCTCATTAGTGTGTGCGTGCGTGCAATAAATTCAGGATAACAAGAGGGAGAATCTCCTTCTCCGACGACGATGACAGTGGGTCAGGCAAAAGTCGGACAAAGGGGAACTAGACAAAGTCGTAGCCATCGTCGCCGTCTGGCCTCAATTTCCCAGCCCCTTGCTGTGGATCCTAGATCACGAGTCAAAGTTTTCCGAGGCGCCACAAAGTAGGCAACTTATTGAAATTTATGAAGGCTAAACTTATGCCTTTTTAATAAATACCAACTTAACTTTCTTTGAGGGAGTTTGTAATGTTAATTGAACCATTCTATATCAGAAATCAGAGCAATTACTTGAATTAGGAATTTAATTTAAAGCAAGTTTGCTCCTCTCTTTTCTCTCAAAGTTTAACCCAACTTTCATAACACTTTCCTGGTTCACCTGTTTCACAATTTGTGGCTCCTTTGCTCCTGTGTCACACATTGAAATGCTGAAAAGACTTTATAGTGGAGGGACTCAGGCCAAAGGTAGCTTGAGTCCGTTCTCTATTTGTTTAGCTCACATTTCGACTTGGTGAGGACTCATTTTGCAATTTGTTTGTTTGTTGCAACAGCAGCTCCTTTCATTACTGGCTGCTGCAGGAGCCCCTCCCCCTCTGTTTTGGTTTGGCTTGCTTTCCCTTTTGTGTTAATTGAGCTGCTCCTGCTGCTTTTTCTGATGGCCACAAGCTGAAAAGTAAATTAACACGGAAAAAGCGAGCCTGAAACAGGAGCGGCAACGCAGCCACCTGGCTGTGCCATAAACGCCGTGAATATGTGCTATATATGTGTGCTATACGTGCTGTAAGCTATATGCCATATGAGTGAATCGCATTTACAGAAGAGAAACGGAGAGAAGCAGGAGGAGCTGGCAGGGGCAACCACCGTCTGCGGCGGTGCTACATGAGAGATGGGGAATTCAAAAGGGAAAAGCCAAGCGAAACAAACACGCGAGCAATTAAAATGCTCAACAACAAATTGCTATCAAGTACTCAAAATTCAGAGGGGGAGAGACAGCGGCAGCGGTGGGGAAACGAGGAAATAAAGGGAGGAAGTGGTGGCATATACATGCAGCCAGGATGAACAAATAAAAGTTGACTCAATTTTCACAGGAGATTGATTAAAAAATTTATGAAATGTGAATACCCTTCGATAGAGGTTTTATATTGCATTTTTTGAAGGGAAATAGGAGGTATCTTTAACAGAATGCCATAGAAAATATTTAATAAATGTAATTACATCACCAAGATAATTGCTTTAACTCTGGGAAACCCCACAGAACTTCAGCCTTTTCCCTCTTTAATTAATTAAATCAATTCAGAATAGATTTCATATTGTTTACCCTTGACACTGAGCCATGAAATCATAAAAGCAGCTCAACTTCCAAGAACTAGGATCAAACTTTACAATGTCCTGGTCCTTTTCCTTGGCCCTGGGCCTAAAGCCCCCTTAATTTTGTATTTGATTTACGAATTTATGAGGGACAGCGGCTGAAATGATTTCATTTGGATTTACTCCCGACAACAATTGGCGCCCCATTGTGCCGAGGACTTGTTCCTCGAACCCCATACACCACGTGGGGGGTTTTTCACAGCTGAAAAGCCAGCGGAAAATTTATGACTGCCACTGGCTCAAAACGAAGACATTTGCCATGGCAAACTCGGGCTAAAGACTCACTGGGGTCTCGCCTCTCGTAATTGCAGTCAACATTTTAGCATTTCCAAGCAACGCGAGAAAACAAATAAAAATAAAGAAAGGAGAGGAAAAAGAAAGCACGTGACTGGCATAGATACAATTGAGGGGGCGACCTCTAACTCTATCTCACATACCCTGACCCCTCCCAAGTACAGCTTCCCCACTGCGGCTGCTGCAGAAAAAACAGCGAAAAAAATACTTGTAAAATGTAAATGTTTATGGCTGGAAAGGCGCGAGAAAAGAGCTCTTGAAATGGCCTTTAACTATGGATGAAAACGGGAAAAGTGGAAAGAGAGGGAGAGCTTGCACTGAGCAAATTTAATTACAAGCGAAATGTTTTCAAATTCTAGAGGAAAAAGAGGGACTATAGGTAGTAATTTAATATATAATATATTAAATCGGGTTTTTAACATCATCAAACCATTACAAATTCATGGAAAAGAAATTAATTTAAAATATGTTAAATATTAACAAAATCGTGGAACCATTAAGTTTTAGAACTATAAATTTTCATTGATACTACTTCTCTGAATATTAAACTGTTAACATATTACTCAAGTTTTAGTGCCTCATCCAAATATATAGAAATTAATGAAATATATATTTAATAAATAAGGTTTTTAATAAGATCATGAAACCAAAAATCGTTTTCATTGTCACTTTTCTGATTATTATTTTATTTAATATATATATTAATATATATTATATATTATTTAATATATATATTATAATATATTATATTTTGTTTGTTAAGTTATATATCAAAATTAAAATGATAACACTGAAGATTTGAATTAAAAAACATAAAAGAAATAAGAGTTTCCTAGAGAAGAAAGGCAGTAAATTTATTTGTTTTCAGTTTCTCTTCTCATGATATTAAATGTTTTTATTATTGATCAAGTTTAAAATACCTTGGAAAATTTACCTTATAGAAAACCCCTCCTAAAGTCACACTTTTTTCTGTTAGAAGTGTTGTGGTAGTGTAATTTTGTGCACTTTTCGGTTATGAACTTGTTGACGTTTGGATTCAACTCTCGCTCTCTCTCTTGTAGATTCGACATGCAAAAGCACTTTTTATGGTCGCCCCAGAGCTGCGACGGGGGCAGACGAAAGCAATTTCCGGTCGGGTCAGCCATTTGCCCCGCTCAGCGCGTCATTTCCGGCTTCTGGGCTGCTGCCTCTTTCGGCTTCTATGTTAGCTGCTGTTCTTGCTCCTTGGCGAGGCTGACCATCTGGCCGGAGTTAAAGTGTTTTTCGGCCACACGAATTTGGGTAACGTGTGGAAAATTGGCCAAATCCGTTTCGAGAATTCCGCTGTTTAACTTGGTTTTGTGTTATGTCTTTTTTGCTGCTTTTGTTTTCGTGCTCATTTAGTATGCAAATGTGCGTCAATAATGAATTGCTTCTCTTCTGTGCTCTGTTTGCCAGCACAAGAAATTGAAATTTCGGGCGCGTAGCAAATTGGCTGGCAAATGTGTTTGCCTTTGTTTGGTTTTGTCGAGCGATTAATGCAGCAAATTGGCAGCGAAATTGCGGCTGCTGCGCCCAAGGGTCAAAGGTCGCTACTCCACTGCCCACCCACCCATTCATTCAGCCTTGTCCTTTGCATAAATCGATGTGTGGGTGTGTGTGTGTAGGGGGCAGGGCAGACCGGAAGTATTGCCTCTACAGCAGCGGAAGTGGTCAACTGCAGTTGGTCAGAGTTGGTCAGGGGTTGTCCTGTTGTCCCGTAATCCTCTGCAGTCGCCAGTTTAGACGGCTCCAATTGTGGAATGGCCGAGCCGGCGCATTCTGGCGCATTCTGGCATGTGGCCCGTGGCTAATAGCCCTCCACTTCCATGTCCCTTGACCACTTAATATGTGGTCGCTGGCAGTCACAGTCCTTGGCCAGGATTGCTGGCATGACTTCTGGTTATTTTTCAGCAGCAATTTAAGCCAAATCAAATCCAGTTCTATGAGGGAAACTTTCATTTAGCCTTGAACTTGCTGTAAAAGTTTTGGTTTCGCTGTGGCTTTATCAACTTTGAACTCAATTATTGACTTCTGCGAAACTGTTTACAGAACTTCTGTTCACAATATGCATTTGATTTCTCTGTGGCAGTGTCAAGTCCTTCTTCTTGATGTGATTATGAGCAGTTGGTTAAAGAAAAGTTCATGATAAAATTCATATATATTTACAAATGAACAAAGATTTGATTTAAAGTTTGATATTTTGGAATTACTAATGATTTGGTTAAGTCAACTTTCCTTTCTATATCCTTCTGTTTAGAAGTTACTTCTTGCAAGAGTCCATTGTTTGGTAGTCTCAATATTTTGCCAATTAATGTGCTTCTTCGGTATGAAATCCTTAACTTACCCCTATTGTTTGGAATCTGGTGAACCTGATAAATCAAAGCCACCTATATTTAATGGAGATGATGGCCTAGTTAACTGGAATGCTGACGTTGCCCTGAGGTCTGAGTCTCTAATTGGAATGGAATTCTGCTGGCCGGTCCAGTCTTGAGTGCAACTGAACTGTGGTAAATGGTTTTGTGTGCCGAAGCTACTGATGATGTGGTTCCTATTGTGTTCCATCCCTGCATCCTTTGCATTAACAACATGCCGGAATCCCTATATTTATCAGTTGTATGCCATTCCATTCCCAAAAGTTTCGGGGCAAGGATATTCATACTTCTGCTCTCATATTTGATGACATGCTTGCTTCTTGTTGCTTTGCTTTTCCGAAACAAGTTGCAAACAAGCAGAAAACTTTCGCCCCTCGGCGGGTAAATCGCAACAAAAGTTTCCCTGCCGAATAGAAACCGCTACTTGCTATTTTCTTTGCGACTTCTTTTAATATTTATACTTTTCAGTTACATCGGAAGCAGTGCGCTCGGCAACCGAACTTGGTCATACAAAAGTTTAGGACTTTGTCGAATCTAACCGAAAAATGCAAAGGGATTTCCCGTTCTCTCCTTCTGCGGGAGGCTCCGAGTGTATGTGCAAATAGAGAGAGTTTTCCCGGGTTTCCCTGGGTTTCCTTGGGTTTCCCCCAGGGGGCCACAATGCAACTGCATGCATGTCCGCCGACGACGGGTATATCATTTACACGACTCTGATATTTGACTTTCGTTCTCAGCTCTCGCCCGAAATTGAAAAAGTTTCCCCGGTTTCCTTCCTGTGTGTGTGTCTGTGGACCGCATTTTTCAGCATCTTTTCCTCTATATTTTTAATTGGCTAACTGGAAACTAAGGAGGGTGCCGCCGAACTTGGTAGCAAAAACTACAAAAAGACACCTGCGACACGCATTTTCGCTGTCAAATTGAATTTTGATTCAATTTGCGATGGCATCAGCGCTGTCAACGTTGCCAAATTGCATTTGCACATTTTACACGTGGCTGCCTGCATGGCTGAATGGCTGCCTGGCTGCCTGGCGCTCCAGGAACATATTTTCCTCATTTCGCGAGGTGTCAAAAAAACGCGTTCACCTGTGAATTTGAATTATTCACGAGTGCTGGAAAAGTGCGCCATATAAATGCGCGAAATTCGGGCATTTGCCGGATACAAGTCAATGTGTGTTGTAGTTATATTTCGCATCACAGCAATGCATCATTTTACGCATTTTAAAGTTTAATAACATCTTTAAGAGGAAAAGTGCGAAGGATGTTTACATATCAATTTATTTGATGACTATCAGTATGTCTTCTAAATTAAACGAGCTTCTTCTTTAAATTTCTATTGCATTCTTTTAGAGATTTTTTTATACTAATTCATATATTCAGGGTGCTCCGATTATCACTAGGTTTTTTAGATACCTTTTAAATGTGTCAATGTATTTGGTAAGATATTCAATTGAGTGTAAATTTGTTTATTTTTGCGTTGTAATATTTTGTAGCCAAATGTTTGACACATTTTTAGGGGTTTTAAAGACTTTAGTGACCCTAGCAACCCTGATTCACATTTGAGTTATTTATTTTTGACTCTCAAAGCTGAAAACAAAATAAACAAGCGGTTTCCAATGAGTGGCGAAATGGTGCACAAATGTGAGCAATGCAATTTTAAATGTAATATAATATTCCATTGCTACGTTTAGAGCCTCTTCAAATATTTTAATTTAAAAATATTCCCATTTTGCTTAATCTTATCAAGTTTAAATGTAATTTTTTCCCCCGCAAACTTTTACCTATACTCAAATGGCATATAAGCAAAAACCTTCAAAATACCTTAAAATTTTGCCATTTCATTGATATATTTTCATCTTCCTAACGCATAAATGGAAACTGAAACAAATATGCTTCAGTAAAAATTGCTCGTTGGACCGTAACTGAATAAAAGCATATATATTTTGCAACTGAATGCCCTTCACATGAGAGTATCTCATGCAGTCAGGCAAAATGTGTAAATCTAAATATGCAAGCTCTTATTGCAATGATATTTCAATCACTTCAGATGTCTTTTATGCTGTAAATGAATTCGACTGCGTAAAATCAAAATTAAATAGCCATCCCATATGCTGGGAGTTACATGCAGTCCTCGTTATTTGGCCATCGAGTAATGCGGCGTGTGAAAAGCGCTTAACAGAATTCAAAATGCACTCAATGCCGCTGTCTGGCCACTGCGGATAATATTTCCGACTGCTGGCTGTCTATTAAAAGCCTGCTTTTAATTTTGTCAACTGGCAGGGAGAGACAGCAATTCCAAATTGTATTTAAATAAGCCAGTGAAATGCCTATTTTTTCATTCGATTGAGTTGTGTCTAGACCGGAAATGAAAGGACATTATTGCCAGGGAGCTTCAATCCCTCGCAATCGTTGACACCAGGTGTTCTGGGAATGTCATTCACAGAAAATGAAATGAAAACTTGCCGAAATTCCAAACCCTATCCCCCATTCTCCCTCATCTAGTGCTTAGCATAATTTAAATATTTTTTTTTGGCCACAAAAAATAAAGTAAAGACGAGATGGAAAAGAGGGACTTAATAAAATCCGCTTAACTGAGACGCCCGGGCTTAAATTTAAACTCTCGCCTCCTCGATTTGGTTTCCCTTTTTTTGTGCCATGCTTTTCTATCAAAATAGTTGCTGGCATTATCGGGGGCTGGCATTAGAGCTGGTTTTCTGTCATGGACCGAGCATTTCCAATCAATTGAAATTCAATGCTCCAGTGCAGAAGCAGAAGCAGTTGGCGGGGGGCCAAGCGGAAACGGAAGTGGAACTTTGGACATGCAATTTAAATTCAATTTTACACACAAACAGCAAACAGGGGAGCAGGTGGCCGTCCGGGGTATATCTCAGTGCCGAGCTGCTCTCCCCGCTTTTATGACAAGCGGACTTTCATTCGATTTGGCCAGAACGTGTCCTGGCACTGGGCGAGGGGCAGGCTAGGGATTTCAGGAGTAGAATCGCTGCGTTACCACTTTTAGATGGAATCTTTGGGGAGACTTAACAATGGTTGTTATTCCTGTCGCTTGGCTTGGATTAGAGGGTATCAAATGTGGGATTTACCAAGGTGGGAAGTTGAGGGGGAAAGCTAATATTTAATTAAATATATCATAAAGAATATTATGCTTTTTGGCGGGTATACTCTCTTTGTTATTATAATAATAAATGTACATCGTAAACAGATTGTAATTGAATTTCCTTGCCAAAAAAAAACCCGTTTCCTTTAACCCATCCTTAAGCCCTTTCTCCCTTAACCCCTTTATACCCCTTCTCTAAGCATTTGCTGAGCTGTCACTACGTGTACTCTATTTTATCTATATTTTCCCTGCTGTCCCTGTCGCTTGTTGCGCTTGCATTTCAATTGAAGGCACCATCATTAAAATTCCAATGTTTATCCCAGGCGTCGCCTGCGGAATTCGAAAAACAAACCGCATATAGGGACCCGTCTTTCTTGGTTCTAATATATACAGACATACACACACTCAGACATTATTATGTCACAAACAAGTCACAACACAGCAGCTAAGCGGATTGGGTTACTTGCAGCGTCTAATATCCTTGGACGCCGACAATGTGGCCCTGGTCTGGTCCTTCTTTGTGATGGGATTGACTTAATGCGAACTTGGCAACGTGGCAACTCGGGTGGCGAGCATAAATAGATCAGTCGCCACACATCTGCCGTTGATTTAAGCTTCTTCGCAGGACTCTGCACTGGCAGAAACTGACAAAAATATTTATTATATTTAATCTAGTTAAAAAAAAAACAGCTTCTAAACTTTAAGCTTAGGTAATGCAACCTCCTGTGTTTAATGAAGTTAATTTATTTCAATTATTTTAAGCTCTAATACCTTAATAACTTTTGTCCCTGTGTATCAATTACCAATTGGCATTCAACACATCATCCCAGGGCTGCTGCTGGCCGTGTAAATCAGGCTAATTAAATCAGAATGCGGCATTAAAAGTTTATGGTGGCCAGGACACGGGCAGGACACCGGCAGGAGAACGATGCTGGCAGAACATTAATGTAATCATTTGCCATAAATTTGCATTTATGACGCGTCTTGCGCACGTTGTCGTGGCAATTCATTTGCCGGTCAGCGATCCTGTCATCTCGCAGGCTCCTTGCTCCTGCCTTGCCACCGCGCCACCTTGCCGCCTTGCCGGGGCATATTAATTAAAGTGTCGCCGCTAATGAGTTAGATTAAAGCGGACGAACTGCGTCGCTTTCATTTCGGGCGAGCGTGCGTGTAATTGGCAATATCTGTTGGCCAGGATGCGCCCGTATACTACTTATATTTGTGTGTGTGTGTTTGTCAAGGATGTGCGGCTTTCATTAAGCTTTTTATGCACGATGTCGCTTAATGTTCCTGGGCTTACCCAGGCCAATTTCTTGGGTTGCTCGCAGCAAAGTATGCTACAATAAACTTGATTGAGTTGCTTGTTTTTTTTTTGTGCGAAATTATGCCCCATGAGTCACAGATTTATTAGACTTTTATTGGGGTTATAGACAGAAATGTTTATTATACGCTGAACTGAGCTTCATATAGCTTAAGCCAACAGAATAGTTTCCAAGGAGTGTTCTAAGCTGGAATCATATTATAAGCTGGCAAAAACTTGAAAATTACCTTTCTATGGCCACATTTTCACTTTTAAATATCTAAGCTGGCTTTTAAATTTAATATTTGATTAAAGTCACCCAAAAAGAAGTTCTTTGCTCCATAAATACATTCCTCCAACTTTCTGTTATTCTTATAATTGGGCTGCGACAAATACAGCTCCTTTGATTGAGCTGCTCTCTTGCGTAAATAATTTAAATTGACGAAACTTTTTGCACTCAAAAGAAGCAATGCTTGGACAAAAATCAACAAGAATTTTCTTTGCTAAGAATCGCAACTGGAAAGAAGGCAAAAGCGAAAGAAAAATGTACACAGCAGAGCCATATATCAGAATTATTCAGCAATAACTATGGAAATGTTGATAAACACAGAGACACAGAGACAGAGCGGCGCAGAGCGCAGCTGATAAAAAATAAATAAATTCGTGCATTCAATGTAAACTTTCTCCGCTCGGCATACATATTTCATGCCCGCCTGTGAAACATTTACCAAACAGACATTATTAATACTAATTTATACACATGTACGGGGCCGAGGAAGGGGACAAGGACGACTGTCACTGCGAGTGCGTCTCGCAATCTCTTTGCGGCAGTTGGCTTTTTAAACGGCCTACACAATTGCCTGGGCTTACAAAGGGCCGCCTTAATGGGCCGAATTTGTCTCGTGTCTCTTGTGTGCATGTGCTGCTGGCCTCATAAATGTTTTATGCGGTTACATTCGACATTTATTCGCTTGACAAATTCTCACATCTGTCACTGGGAAGTCCCTGCAAAGCCATTTGAAGTGAAATTCCTGGGCTATTGATTTTTGGGAAATTTAATTAAACCCGCTCCACTCGCAAAGCCCATACATATTACCAATAAATTTGTGTGTGCCAAAACCATAATCCCCGCCCGTATCTATAGCTCTGATAAATCGAAAAGTATGCAGTTCGTCCGCACATACAAAGGATGTTGGCAGTGGCAGTGCCAGGAAGTGCCGGCAGCATCAGTTGCACCACAATCCTGGCTGCAGGCTGCAGGCCACTAAATTGTGGCACTCCAGCTGGCACTCGGCCATCTGTCCAGGTTATAGTTCTCCTCCTCCTCCTGCCCTGGCCCCGGGCTCAGTGCCGGCTTAAAGCCTTTGCGCGCATTGTAAATCCGGAGGCTGTGGCTGCTGCGGCCTGACTGACTGATGGCCAGGTGAAAGCCTTCATCGCAGGGATTAAGCTCAGCTGGGTTTGGCGATGGAGGCACTCGGAAAAATAGATGTTTAAGCAGAGAGATAACGAAAAGTGCAGAGTTTAATTAAAAACTGAGCTTCAAATACACATGGAAATCAGATAAGCAAAGTTATTTTTTTCAATTTAGAAAAGTATTTTGATTTTATAAATACTTGGTTATTACATGTCTGCTAATAAGAGCTGTAAAACGTTTGCAATATTTCCGAAAAAAGCTCTATACTATCACCTCATATTAAGTGGACATAATTGGAGTATTTTTTAAATGCAGAAGTGCTAAGCTTGCTAAGGCATTCCTTTATAAATGTTTACTTTTTTAAAGCAAATAAGAAAATGTTATTCAAGGATTTTGTACTAAGATACTATTTTTAATACGATCTTTTAGAATACTTCTTCGTCTTTGACTTCTAGTAAAATGTATTCTTATAAAATAGTGACCTACTTTAGTTATATTTATTTCGTGTGCCACAGCCACTTCTCAGAGTGCCTTAATGCAGCTGCTCTGTGAAAATGAAAACTTTCATTTTGAGCGTAATATCTAGTTTCATTATTTTTCAGGCAGCAAACAGAAAGTTTTCCGGGAACCCGGGAAAGCGTGAAGCGTCCCAAAGCGGTCGGGAGCCAGAGCGAGAGAGAGTAAAAGAGAGAAATTCACTTTTAATTATTTACGGCTAAACAGAAAGTTGGCCACAAGAAGAGGAGAGTAGCCGCAGGAGACACTTTTTGTGCCACGGACACACAGAAAGTTTCTGCCCAAATACCGTTTGTTGGCTTGGTCCACCCTTAATTCATTAGGGGAGGGTGGAAAAGGGGAAAATATGCTTGGTGTCGAAGCGTTTGAGAGTTTCCTTCGGTTTTGGTTCCGTTTGCAATTCCATTACTTTAATGTCCGCCGGACGGAAGGAGAGGGAAAACTTTTTAAATCTTTATTTATAAAAGCTTCCGCAAAGGCGGCAACTTTTGTGTGCCACTCCGGGTGTGTGTGCGTGGTGGGTGTGAGTGCAAATGAAATAATTCTGACAGCCGCAGCTTTGCGGCTGGCCATGCCCTGCGGCTTTGTTGGCCAAAACTATGCCAGCCAAACTTGCTAAATGCCCTGACAAACTTTTGCCTCCCCGGGAAAAGGGAGAGTGAGTTGTATCCTTGGCTTTAGTGGGATTATGCCTAAGACCTGCAAATTGTTTAGCTAATTCATCACCGTTCCTCCGCTATCCTTCTCCTTGCAGTGCATGCGGGCCTATGTGGAGTTCGAGATCTCTGAGGGCGCCTACGAGATCTCCTGCCCGGACGCCAAGTGTCCGGCCCAGGGCGCCATTTCCCTGCCGGAGATCGCCAGCCTGACCACAACGAATCAGCTGAAGAAGCACCATCGCTATCGCCTGAATCGAGGTGGGTTTGAATCACAGAATTGTACTTACCTTAAATATTCATAAATTTCTTTGTAAATTCCGCAGAAATCGAGTTGGACAAGACGCGCACCTGGTGCCCGCGTGCTGGCTGCGAGACCATCTGCGTGGTGGGCGGCGCTCCTCAGTCAGGCGCCATTAGCCAAATGGATGAGTCGCCTTCGACCTCGCAGAGCTACACGCCACAGCAGGAGGCGGCATCGGGCAGTGCAGGCGGAGTCGGAGCCGAGGCCGGCAACGGAGCAGCCGTTGTGCTATCCGTGGCCGTGCACTGTCCCTCCTGCAAGGACGAGTTCTGTGGCCTCTGCAAGAAGGCGGTAAGTTGGCAGCTAGTTTCGTTCTAATTAAAATATAGTTGAGGGTTTAGTTGCAGATTAATTAGGAAATTCTCAACATTTAAGAGTTAAAAAGAGTACTTTGATTACAGTTTTGACCTTTTTTATTATTAAATGATGTTTAAACTATAAATTCTATAGAGTAACCACAGAATTGATGACAAAACCTCACTGATTGAACAGGAAATCTTCTAAATAAAAATCAGAACCTATAAAGCCTTTTACTTTTTGCAATATTTATTCGGTTTACACAGAGTTCGCAATTTAAATTTCCATTTCCTGATGGAAAAATGTGGTTTTATCATAAATGGTGTCACTGTTTTGCAATGAAATCGCCCAAATATATAAACAGAACATAGCACAAAAAACTATAAAATGCAATTCCAGGTTAAAAGTACTCATATAACAAAAGAACAATAAATCTGTTGTGTAAATACCACGCAAAATGGTCAAATGTTAGGGTTATGTTTTGTTTCATGTTTTGCTTGTAGCTGTTTGTTTTGTTTTGAATTTTCGGCGTGAAAATGCAAATTTATTGATGGTTTGTCCTCCTTTTTGCTGTGCACAGTACCATCCAAACATTAGTTGCGACGAGTTTGGACGCCGGCTGATTGCCGATGGCCAGGACGACATCGGGATACCGTTCGACAACGAGCTGATCAAGTGCTGCCCCATGTGCGCGGTGCCCATCGAGAAGGACGAGGGCTGTGCCCAGATGATGTGCAAGCGCTGCAAGCACGTCTTCTGCTGGTACTGCCTGGCCAGCTTGGACGTGAGTTACTCCAATGAAATTCCTACAAGATTTCCTATTAAAATCTAATTTATACTCCTCCAGGACGACTTTCTGCTGCGTCACTACGACAAGGGACCCTGCAAGAACAAGCTGGGCCACTCGCGCGCCTCCGTAGTCTGGCATCGCGCCCAGGTGATCGGTATCTTTGCCGGCTTCGGCATCCTGCTGCTGGTGGCCTCGCCCCTGCTACTTTTGGCCGCTCCCTGCATCATCTGCTGCAAGTGTCGGGGCTGCAGCGGCTCCAAGATCGACGAGGTGGACGCTGAGCTGGAGGAGGAGGTGACCGCCTTGCAAGGCTAGGCGGCTGTGCCCCCGACTCCTTCGGCGGCCGCTTTTAAAACTGGTAGATTCTATTGTAATGACGACGACGACGAGCAGCTTACGTACATTTATTTTAGTTATTATAATTATAATTGCGTATGTGTTAACTAAATTGTGATATTTACAGTGATTCGATTGCTAATTGAATCGACAAATTTGTTGAGAACCTATACAAAGACAAGACGCCTTCGATTCTCCTTTGGGTTCTGTCTCTACGTATATTCTTTCCTCCCCAACTTATGGATATACCTACATATATATATTCGACTAAATCAACCTGTATAAAGCAACAGTTTTTAGCTATAAGTTAGCCTAATTCTTCTTAGAGTACTCCTCGTATTTCAACAACAGTGCTTTTATATCGCACCCCACCCACACCCCACACCTACGCCCCACTCACTCCACAAACCTTCTCTCAAGTATTACACATGCAACTAACACGAGCCCGCGATCTTTTGGGTTAATTCGATCAACTGCTGCTTGGCAATGCTTTTATCTACACCCAGCATTCACGCGTATATATATAGTATATAGGAGGTGTGTATGATGATGATGTCACTACTACTAATGTTTATTGTATTTAAATGTAAATGTTAATTAATAATGCAGCTAAAACAAATGTAAAACAAGTCGCTGCTCTCGTGCAGCTCGAGCTGTCAGGACTTGTGGTTAATGTAAATTATTGAATTATTTAATGCATATACACTCAGAACATATATATACACATATATCAAAAATACGTATGACATAAAAATGCGTGTATATTTAAAGAAAACACATATTTAAATTCTACTCTTAATGTGAACAACTACCGCGTATGCTGTTTGAAATAAAAATGTTAAACGAATGTCTTTTTGGCTGTGTTTCTTTTATTAAAAAACTTGGTTGCATAATTATTTTCCATCTCTCCTCTCTCTTTTCGATCTCTCCTATGACAGCTATATGAATTAATAATTCAATTATAATACAATTTAAAGCATTTTAAAATATATATATACTAAAAATAACAACAAAAAGAAAATAAATTTATATTAACTGCAAAATTTAATTTGAATTTAAGAGATAAGCCATATAAAGTGTTTAAATGGAACTCTGCTGCCTAAACCGTTCGCTAGAACAGATCAGACAGAAATCAAACTCTGAAATAATAAATATAAATGTGTAAATCGATTAGGATGATTGTAACGCTTGTTATAAGTGGCGCCAGCTATGGGCCTGTTTGAAAAATGCGAGTGAGGACTAAGTTCCGTGCCACCTGGCGGCAGTCCTGGAAGTTTTCAGTTTGGAAAGTCTGGCAACGCTGGATTCTCGAGCAACCAGCATTGCCAGAGTCTTTGTTCGCGAGCAAATATCGCGATGTAAATATACCATCTCTAGAAAAAATATCGATATATTGATATTTGATATTATCCCTAATTTATTATTATTTCTCAATTTCACGATATTTGGCGGTACTTAAATCTTTAGAAATTGGTAGTAGTATAAATTAATCCCAGCCGCCATGGACGACCAGGCGTGCCCGCGGTGCAAGACCACCAAGTACCGCAATCCGTCGCTAAAGTTGATGGTCAACGTTTGCGGACACACATTATGCGAGTCCTGTGTAGATCTGCTCTTCCTGAAGGGATCTGGTGCCTGTCCCGAGTGCATGGTGCCCCTGCGTAGGAACAACTTCCGAGTGCAGCTCTTCGAGGATCCCATGGTGGAGAAGGAGGTGGATATCAGGCGTCGCATTCTGCGAGACTATAACAAACGGGAGGAGGATTTTGAGTCGTTGGAGGAGTACAATGACTATCTGGAGGAGATCGAGGATATTGTGTACAATCTGTGCAACAATATTGAGATCATCGAGACGAACAAGCGCATCGAGGCCTATAAGCGGGACAACCGCGAGGTTATACAGCGAAACAAGACGCGCGTCGGCCGCGATGAGCACGCACTGGAGGAGATGCTAGAGTTGGAGAGGGTGCAGGAGGAGGCGCGCAAAAAGGAGCTCGAGGAGCTGGAGAACGAGCACAAGAAGAAGAAGGCCCGGGATAAGCAGGCTCTCATTGAGGAGCTGATGTACAGTGGTAAGGATGCCGCGCAAATCGTCACAGAGTTCGCCGAGAAGGCAGAGAAGCAGCGCGCGGAGGAGAAGCAACTGCCTCCTCCTAAGTCGGCGAACGAGTTCTCCACGGGCATCAAGTTTGGCCAGACTGCTGATCCCTCCCTGCTGCCCGTTCCCAAGTCTGAGGAGGGTCCGCTGTTCGTCTACGAGCCATACATCGCCATCACCGATGGTCCCGAACCCCCACTAACCAGCGAGATCGAGTCCATGGGTTACACATCTCACATACGCTCCGAAACTCCGCAGGAGAATGCCGGCGGCTTCACCTCAGCCATCGCCTGTGAGCGGGCGATCCAGGAGGCGCTGCAGGGTCTCTACTACACACCCACCGCGGGCGTGGCAGCAGGAGGAATGTAAGGCCGAGCAGGAAACGATAGATAGAGCACAGAACGCTTACTTTGTTGAACAAATGTGTCCTAAACGAATCCATTCAAATTGTAATCGTATTGTAAGTAATATATATTCTAATGAAATAAAAACTATATCCTACGTTACAGCAGGGATCGCCTTTGATTACAGACTTGGTTTTTATTTTTAAATACTTTTTAACAGTAAATATTTGTAAGCATAGCACGTATGCTAGATCGGACTCTTTATACAGATTACAGATTACAGTTAAATTATATCGATATTGCGACGAGCGACTCGGTCTACGTTCTACGTTCTACTTGCACAGTTAAGAGGTAAATATGTTCTGCGATCAATTTTGGCCACAGATGGACTCTATCCTAGCCAAGTACATGAAGTGGGGATTAACTTAAAGACCTACGAATGGGCTGATGGTGGGAGGGTTACACATGCAAGGGAGAGGGATATGGTGGCTAATACATTTGAAATGTCTCGACTTAACTTATGGTATCATGAGTTTCACATTGAATTTTAAGGTGGAAAAATATACAGAGTAAACATAGGTTGGCTGGGACACTACGATAAGTTGGGGCCTGGATCACGGTTCATCTCGGACGATGCTCAAGACGTGGAATGTGGAAGCAGCAGCAGCAGGACTGTGTCAAACGTTTAGTTGCTTTACATACGCCTAGGTAATAATTAGATGGTAGCATAACATTTAATTTAGACATTAAATTTCGGGCTCTTAACAATCTAATTAAAATGTTAACATTTAATAATAGTTGTTTGTTTCGCACACGCCTTGTGATGATTATACAATAGCTAGAATTAGAAGCGCGGCTGTTGCGTGCGCTATGATTGTTTGCCAAACACTACTGTTCTTCTCACTGACTCGATCTGCTTTGTTCGCATCCGAGTGCACTTGGGGCTGTTCTGGCTCATTGTGGGGTCTGTTTTTGGGGCCTTTCTTGTTTCTATTTTTGACTTGCAATCAGGTGTTGTTGAAGTTGTTTCGGTTGTTGTTGGTTTTGGATGCGCAAAGCAAACATCAGCGGGGCAGTAGTCATAAATTTCACTTCCTAACTAAACAGAATCGTCTGCAATAAACAATCAACCTGAGTTATGAGGCTACAAGTGTGAAATTATGCATACGCACCGTGATACCACCATTTAGTCTTTTTGGGATTCTTATTGCAGGTCTTTACGTAGAGTGTGTTATCCGGCGGACGCTTCTTCTCGCGGCAACTGCTCAACATGGAGGCTATGCTAAGGCACACGGACTGCACGGATAGCGCCGGCGACCAGTCCTCGGTCAGAATGGAGAGGCAGATGTGTCCATTGCTGTAGACATGTGGATGCACGGGTATATTGGTGCCAATAAAGGTTACCTGCCGTCGAAAAGAGATGTCATGAACGTATTATTATGATTTTTTTCAAGGCTAAACCCACCTCTGGCGAGTCGAAGGGATATTTATTGTTGAATTTAAATAGCAGCTGGAAGTCCTCGCCCTCGTAAAGTGTGCCCTCGAAACCTTTAATGTTTATTTTCCATCTGTAATCCACAAAGAAAAGAGAGTTATGATGAGTGTCAGTCGACCCCCACAATTGAATGCATTGTCTTGGCTTTATGGCAAAACTGCACGGGTGGCTAAATTAGGTTGTGATTTTTTTCGGGCGCGAATTAAACCAGTTTCAGTTTTCGCTGAACTTGGCCTACACTGCTGCCCGTACTCACTCAGATAAATTTTGCTGTACGCTTTCGGTGTCAACGGTTACGCCCGGTGGCGGCTCCTTGATCAAGGACATCAGCTCTTTGTGCAGGCGGCGCTGTGGGTGAAAAATCAAAGTAAGAGAACTGGAATTAGTAAGGCACTCGCCGTATCTTATCGCAAAGCACACCTTCGGCTGGGCCAAAGTGTCTCTCTGCTTAAGAGTTTTCAAAAAAATATATTTTTTCCGCCGGCCTTATCTCTGCGCCATTTCTCCTTTGGCTTACAAACGCCAATATACGCTATAAGGCACGCATATGTATGGTATATATAGCCACCGATAAGATAAAAAACAAAATGTCACTGAAATTTATAGAACCGTCAATTGTTTTTCCGTCTTGCCTTATCGACTTGCAGGGCCGTTTTCGAGACCATAAACAAGTACGTACATACGTAAAGCGAATTCAATTCCGCTTTCCTGTCCTGTGCCCACACTGAGCCGCTGATAAACGGTTTGATCGATAAGCGCTGAACGCAAACACCCCGAACTTCGCAATTTTAACGAAATAAACAAAGGCAGAGTGGAACCCCTCGAAAGTTAAACCGCGGATTCATGCAGATTTCTGGGAATTTCGAAAAGCTAAACACTAAACACTATACATGACGCAATAACGCCAGGGCCGCAGAATTGTTATCCGTTCCCCGCGATACATATAGTACATATTCGAACGTGATATCTTGGCCAAAGTTCAGGTTTAATCTTTTGGATATATGTGTATACTTGCCTCCCGCCGACAGTTGTCCAGCTGCAGTGGCTTGCCGCATTTGGAGACCGGGGGTGTCTTGGGCTCATTGGGTTCGGTAATGATCTCCGACTTGGGTATTTTGTCTTTCGACTTTTTGAATAACTTAAGCATTTTTGACGAGTGGTTATTGTCACTACACCGATCACTTGGACACTATTTCACTTTTTAATTGCTGCTGACAGATCTTTCCCGAGTTGCCTAGACTGCTGTGTGTAAATTTGAGTGTTAGTTATTCCTACACTTGCTTCAATATGCCACCAGCACTTTTCCCAGGGCACCAAGGGGCGGGGCAATCATTTTCCTCGCGAGCCAATTTTTTTTGTTCGACCAAAAGCGCCAACGTTCGTGGGACGACTGCAGAGGAAAGCGCCGAGAAATTTTGTGGGAGAGACTGCAGGGCGAGTCGAGTGACGAAGCTCGCGACGTCGTCGGTGTTCAGTGTTCGGGGTTCGGTGTGCGTAGCGCTCTGTCCGCAGTCGCTCTTGGCACCGAACGTCCCTCCCTATCAACCCGTCCATATAAATTTTTGCACTATCGAAAATGAGAATTCGCAAGTGCAGCGAAACGGCCCAAACTAGTTTTTGTAAATACTTGTGAGCAACTTGCTCGCACAGCTGGTTTGAGGTTCGAGGAGATTGGTTTCTGGTTGTGTCTCCCTTGATCACGAGATGGCGGCTTGCTGGGTTGCCCCTCCCGTCCCGCCAAGAAATTGGCAAAGGCTCTTATCGGAGCGGAGCACAGCCCTGGCACGCAGCAATTACCTGATAAGCGAGCGATTAGATTACAGGCGATAGGCCCCTGCAGATAGGTACAATGTACCATACAAACGGGTACAGTGAGAAAAAAGGGTAACTCGAATACAAAGCTTGATTGATTTTTGAGATTTATGCTCTTAACTTACTTAAACACCTTAAGGCGGAGGAATAAATTATTTTAATACCCATATTAACTTGAAAACTATAATATGTTCAATATTGATCTTTAGAGTTCTTTACTGCCTGGGTAGACATTAGAACACTTTTATCCGCTGTGTAAATACTCCAACAAAAACGGGCAACAAGTGTTCCAGAGGAAGTGCCAGGGGTGCCTACGTCAATGGGGCATGCATTTCAATTGATGGAACAATGTGATCTTAGGGGTATTCAAAATGCAATGAAGACGAGTGCCAGAACCGCTGATGATTAAAGGCAATCAAGCAGCGTCCCAGAAACTGATCGATTATATAACTTAAGGTTTCCATAGCAACTGGTTGTGATCGAGAACCCCTTAGAAAAGGCGAGTAGTCCGCGAAGGGGGCGATACTTGTACTAATTGTACTAAATGATGAAGTAGGCCAGAGGCACACACCTCACACTGCGGGGTGTTACTTGCGTTTATTTTAGACTCAATCAAATGAGGAGAGCAAAACAAAAGCTGTTTGAATCGCGCCGAAATAAATAAATAAAATGCAGTTGAATGCCAATCGTCTAGGAAAAGAACACGCGGGGAAGTTTTATAATCTCTCGGGAAGCCAGCGAGGAAAACAACAGAAACACCACGAACACGGCCAAAAACAATGGACTCTGGCGAATTCTTTGGCAATAAAAAATGCCAGGAGAGTGTAAACAAATAAACCAACAACTGGCAGACAGACTGAGAGGTGGAGATGGGGATGGGGGCTCTTTGTTTTTTATTCATTTCTATATTTTCGGAGAATATTTTTTGGGTAAACACCGCACAGCGAGAATTCGCTGGTGGCTGATGAAAAGCGTGCCAGAGCTCGAATCTTTGTGGCTGATAAACGCCTTGACGGCTGATAAAACCACAAAAAACACATTTGGAGGTAAGCCAGGGGCCAGAGGGTGAAGGACGATTAGCGTAGACATAAACAGGTGAGATGTGTGGGAAGAGATGGAGGCGAAATGGGGGCGGCAAAATGATTCACGCCCCCTCGAAAACAACCATTTGGAAATCGTATTTGCTGGCCAACCTTCGGATGTGAATCACGCCAGGCCAAAATAAACAAACCCTGGCCGCCACTCGGGCCAAATTATGCAACTAAAGGGCACGGAGGCACGGCGACCAGGAGGAGGCCCCGAGGAGACCCATCCCCACGCCCCGAAAGCCATATAAAGCGATTTCCTGAACCGGAGAAATGCTAAGCGCATTACAACGAAACAGGCGAAAGCGGAAGCCACGGCGGAGGGGCCGGTGTTGATTATACCGTCGCTGCAACCTTAAACTTGCCAACCAACCAACCCACCAGTCCACCTGCCCTTCGCCGGCAGTCGATAAATCATCTCCTACGTCATCACTGCCACCGTGTCGTGACGTCAGGGATCGTGCTCTCCGTTGGTAAAAATAAACGCCAAACCTGATGCGCCAGTTTCGGGCTTATCATCTGGACAGAGGAGAGCGACGGCAGCAATCGACATGTGTCACGTTCGCGGCGGATGAGCAACAAGTTCCAGTCCGCTTCTAGAGCGGCGAGCATCTCCTGGCGATTGTCGCTGATACAGAAGCACATATAAACAAGTTGGAAGCGTAGGCCATCAAAATGAGGACGTGTTTTTGCCGCAGACACGTGAAAGGCGCGTGCACTTACAGCAATATGCGATAAATTCAGTAATTAAATTAAACGTAAGAGAGATGTATCACGAGTTAGACAAGCGGTTTACAAGGGAAAGGTGTTTCGCCGCAGTGATTGGAAAAGCAGGCAAGTGATGAGTATACCTCTCAACGCCAATGGAATTGCGCAGGTAAATTGCCATCTGATTAAATCTATGGATCGCCGATCGGCGATCACGTTCCGCAGGTCAGCGACTTCCCCCAATCCTCCCATTTGAGCAGAAAGCTTTTCGAAAAAGGGAGGTTCTTTCAGCGAGATGAATTGCTGCCCTGCTGCCATATGGATTGCTTTTGTAGACGCCTTTTAAACATCCCCATTAATCGGTTATTGTCTGGGGGGGGGGGCGTGCATAAAAGGCAAATCACTTCCTTATGGCGATGCTTTGTTATAGCCGATACTCTTTGTGATTGGATCGCAGAATATGCCCATGCATATTTCATGATGCCAGATCAATTTCGTGCCTGAAACTACAGTACGGTGTCTATAACTGGAACTCAGTTTAGTTGAAGCAGAATGGGATTAATCTTATAGTACAGACAGCTTCCTAGCTGATTAGTGCGCCTGTAGAATACATATCTAATCGATTCTACCAGTCACCGGTCCTCTGAAATGTCAGATTCAATTCAAATGATAGCTCTCGGAGGCAGAATTGCTCTAAAACATTCTAAACTGGTTCTCTGAACTGGCCATTTCATGCTGTCTTTATTTATAGAGTCCTAATGCGTAACTGGCGGCTGGGAGCGCCGACCAATTAGTATGTTGAGCGCGTGCCAAAAAAATTCGCGAATGGCGACTCCCTGGGAAATGCGCTTGGGCACCGGCGATCAATTGGTTGTATGCTAATGCCTGCACCAGCACAGTTCGGATCCGTACGATTGACGATTATCTGCGGATTATGAATTTAGGATTTCGCGTCACGGAATATGTATCTCTGGCGGCGGAGCGGCGCGTGCGAATTCGCGTGGCATCGAGCACTGAATGCGAGCGCTGTCACTGGCGATGAGCTTCTATTTTCGGCGTACGGTCGCGCGAGCGATCCATATATACGAGATATAGCTTGGCAGCAGTGATGGGCAGGGTACAATTCGTTTAGTCCTCGGGTAAGGTACAATTAAGGCTCCTAAGAAAGGGACAACCGTACTAGGGGTAGAGATACAAAGTAAAACAATCTGATAAACATAATATATCAAGATAATAAAAGGAAATACTGTACCACAGTAGAAGGACAAGGATACAAAATACATTTATATATTCTTTTTTTCTGCATTACTAAACAATTAAAGGTAAAGATTACATAGAATAAGTAACCAACTATACAAACAAGTTTGCACTTTTATTTACTCTGAACATTTCTAACCTGAATTCAAATCCCAGTATTACCTACAAACCTATCATTACCCTATCCTTAGCCTAGAAATTTATACCTTTGCCATACCTAAACAGGCCGCATCACTGATTGGAAGCAACATATATAGTTGCTGGGCAGGATCGACGGTAATGCAAGTGCATTGTTTACGTGTCTTAAACAAACCGGCGCGCGGGGGAAATTGCAATGGATGCCGTGTAAACATTGGCCCAGAGGGAGGCGGATTTCACACAGGGTGCGTTGCAGTGGGTGGCACAAAGAGCACACCCATGCGGGTCCGGGTCGATTGCCGGGTTTGTAATTAGCAGCTGGGGGTCAGACGACCTCGAGCCGCCGTCCCCAGACAAAGACAACGTCTCTTTGAGCCCTGGCAATTATATAACCATCGGCCAATCGTTAGCTCGAGGAAGCTGCCAATCTGCCTTATCGAAGAGCTGCGTCACTTTTCGGGGTCCGATTCGCAACGCTGCACCGATAAGATGACGTTGAACCTCCGGGGAGCACTACGAGTGCGGAAGGGAAACCTTCCAAGATCGCTGATCGCAAACATTGGCACAGCTGGTCGTAAGGGGCTGGTGTTCCACCCCTCCCCCTATTCCACCACCCCTCTGTAAGCCGAGACTGAAGGAACTCACCTCGCTGGGCGACATCGAAGACATATTATTCTGGCGTTCCGTTGTGGCACGGCTGGCTCTTCCCGCTCCAATCCACTGGGCTGCTCCACTGGCTGGCTGTCGCTCCTGCGCTTGTTCTGCGTGGGCGAAGTCGTTGTTGCGTTGTCCTGAATTTGCGGGATTAACGATTTGCAATTGTTATTAGAAAAATAAATTCGTTGAGCGGACAGTGTGACCGTCGGGGGCAGTGCTGAAAACGTCAGCTGACGAGTACCAGCAGAGCTTGAAAATACCGCACTTGCGGCGAACAGCTGATTGGAAGTATTCTCAGGGAGCACAATAATTTTACAAATTTTATAAATATCAATACAAAACAGTTAAGGTCCGATTTATTTCAATTTGACAAGTATTATCTCAAAGTATTTTTCACTAAAAGAAACTAGGAACGTAGTAAACAGCTGATAACCTGTTAACAGTGTAAACATACAGTGGATATCGGATAACAAAAACGTGTAATTATCTTTAGAAAGTTGTTTAGAGAATTTAATATATATATTTAAGCCTGAAATGTATATAAAATTTAATTGAATTTACTGCAGTGAGTAAATAAAATAAAAAATCTGACAACATTTTTGCTATTCCTTATTTTCTTATGGTCACCCTGCGCATTTGTAGGAACAGCTGATTGATATGTTTATCGTTAAATTCGCTTTTAAGATAAAACAAAATGTTTGAGCGCTTAGTACTGCCTCCCCTAAAAATAACAAAAATGAAATAAAACGTTTATTGCACCGGCGATAAGCTTTGTCAATGTGAACGCCATGGCGAGCGGATTTGAGGCGCTGATAAGCTGCAGCCACTATCTACAGGAGTCCCCTTTAAAAGCACACTCTGCAGGTTCGCTGCTCTCAGTGCTGGACTGACTTTCGATTGGATTGGGTAATCAGTGGATCCAGCAGAATGCATTTCGGAGTCTTAGGCAGCGGCATTATCGGCCTCACGACCGCCCTGGAGCTTCAGAAGGAGTTCCCCACTGCACGAGTCTCGGTGATTGCGGATCGGTTTAACGAGGATACCGTGAGCTATGTGGCAGCAGGGATCTTCCGGCCGGGCACCAGCTTCATGGGTCCCACCCAAGAAATTACGCAGTAAAAGTCAATTAAGGACTCACCGCAAAATATCAGATTAATTAAGAGTTTTCCGCTTACAACAGACAATGGATGACGGACGCCTTCAACTACTGGGATGAACTGCGACGCTCCAAGGAGGCCCCTTTGGCCGGCGTGTGCCAGCTCTCTGGCTACATATACTCCCGCACCTCACCCTCCATCGTACGGGTATGTAAAGATGTTGCCGGGCTGTCGTCTATCAGTGATTCTTATCGGCAAGCTTAATTCGATTAATTTTCTGTTGGTACATCCACAGAACCACTTTATTGAGAAACTACTGCCCGTTTATCGACGCGCAACGGAAGAGGAGCTGAAGCTGTGCCACGGCGGCTGGAAATACGGGTCCTTCTTCACAACCTGCTTGACGGAGAGTCGCCTCTTCCTGCCCTACGCCACCAGAAAGTGAGTGGTTTTGCGTGTTGCAACTTATCTTATGACCAAATCACCCACAGATTCCTGGAGAATGGAGGTGAAGTGGTACGTCTGCATGTAAATAACTTCTTCGAGGTGCCGCATTCCTACGATGTGCTGCTCAACTGCACCGGAATGGGCGCGAAGGAGCTGTGCGGTGACCAGCACCTGGTGCCAATCCGCGGACAGGTGCTGAAGGTGCGGGCACCCTGGGTAAAGACAGCCTTCTATGGCGACTACGACACCTATGTGCTGCCCGGATTCGAAACAGTTACCCTGGGTGGCTGCCGCCAGTTCGACAGTTATAACACCGAGTGGTGCAAGTACGATAGCATGGCCATTCGTGAGCGCTGCTATGACCTGCTGCCCAGCCTCCGCAAGGCAGAGATCGTCCGCGAGTGTGTGGGTCTGCGTCCGCATCGCTCGGTGGTGCGTGTGGAGCCGGAGCTGCTCACGAACTCTGAGGGCAAGCGGCTGAAGATCGTGCACAACTACGGCCATGGCGGTTATGGAGTGACTACTGCTCCAGGAACGGCCAAGTATGCCGTAAGATTGGTGCGCGATATTTTGGCTGGAAATAGCAAACTGTAGGCGGTAAAATTGTTATGGTTAATAGTTGGTCATTAAATTTGTTATACTCTTAATCTTTGAACCCAGATTGACTTTGGTTTATATACATTATTACCGATATTGAGGTTTATTGAAGTTTATGGTAAGTGCCCTACCATAAAGATTGAAGATCCCTAAAGATATTTGTAGGTATAACTTTAAAGTTAATTGAAGCTTCATTATTTTGATCTCATTGGAATAGTGCAAAGCCGTGTATTTTTGTAAACATTTAAGAAGCATTTTTATTCAATCAGAAAACATTTAAGTTTGAATTGCCATCAAAAACTTGTTTATTTGTTTTTGCCCAAACTTTCTGACAAAACCCTAAGAACCGTTATCGATTTGATTAAAATATTAAGTTTAGTAATATGCTAAATATTAACATGTAATGGCTCTTTTTAAGCTAGGCGCTCTACCAATGTTGGAAAACTCACGGCAGCGACTTGAATGCGCATGGCCGGCGCATGAATGGAAAGCTCCCTGCTAATTCGCCGCAAAAGCTACGCCCACACTCGATTCCAGACGGGCTACCCAGGCACGGAGACCCATCGATTTTCAGCAGCAGGAAAAGCAGCAGCAGGCAAACTGTGTGGGCAGCAGGCAGTCAGCTAGCCAGTCAGTCAGGTTGAAACAGTTAAATTATGAGAACGTATACAAGAACTGCCCGTATTCGCCGCAGCAGTCAATTCGCCGCCTGAGAGAGAGCGAAGGAAGAAAATTTGTGTGTGTCCTTTGGAGTCGACGTGTCGAAGCGAACGAACTGAACTGCAAACTGAGCGAGCAGCGAGAAAAATTTGTGAATCTGGTTAAACTGGCGTACATTGCATACGCATTCGCATCCGCACCCGAATCTGAATAATTGAGCCACTGCAGCCACCTGGCCAGACGTGTGTGGGACGCGAGCGTGTAAATAATTGATTGGGTAATCGTAAACAAAGGGAGTTAAGTCGAGTCGAGTCGGAGCACCGCGGCGTATGTCAGTCCAGTGCCAAGGCTGAGCTGCGTCCCTTCTTCTCCCGAGCGAACAGGACCTGCCGTTGCTACCATTATCGATTTGTGTGTATGTGTGGCTGGCTGAGCGTGTGAGCAACAACACACGGAGGGGCAGGCACAACACGTCAACAACAGCAGCAGCAGGATCTTCTGCAGGACCAACATCGCCAGCAACAACAGCGTCTGCAGCAGACTAGCAGCAGCAGCAGCAACCGCAGCAACCTCAAGACAGTGTAAGTGCATTTCACATAATACGCATACGCCATGGGTGACCATAAGCAGAGGACTGTGGCAGCCATGACTAGTTTCTTTCCTGGGACAATTACTGGTACCTTCGGGGACAAAAGGGCCTTGGTTGTGTCAATTTGATGTACTTATATTTATCATTGGTTACTCATTAAACCTAAATCATTTGGAAATCAGTTCTTAAAGGCAATTGGTACCTATTTTTATGGTGGCACGATTCATTAACATATATTACAGTTCGCCATTTAAATAACAATGGAAGTTGGACATGGCATATGCGGGCAATCGATAAACATATATATTTGAACAAACGTAGTTGTCGTTTAAAGGGTGCCTAAATAAGCCTGAAACAATTGTGTATTTTATTTACATTTCTTCCTAATCCAAAGAACATTTATGTTACCTTCAATAGAAACCTGACGGGTTCAGACCGTAATTACTTAGTTATTTCGCTGTAAAAACCGACCTCGCCCCCTGTAACCGCAATCAAAAGTTAACAATTGCGAGAGCACAGACCCAACTTGGGGGATTTCCTATTCGAAACTTGCGAACTTCCAGCGGAAGCCATTAGCCTGCGAATTGAGCTCGGCTTTTAGTCCATATTGGGTTTCTTATCAATAATTAAACTAGCCCGCAGCTGCTGTCCGCTCAACAGCTGCTTAATCATTGGAAATTTGAAACATGAAAGAGCAGTCAAGGGGCGAGGGAGTGGGGATGGGGGATGGGGGATGAGCAGCAGCAGCCACCCCCACGAGGAGGGAAAACAACAGAATAAATCGATAATTACACGCAGCCGAGCAGATAAAAACATTTCCACACAGACACACACACACCCGCTTCTGATAACAGCCGTGTGTCTATTGACTCGAGCGCGTCTGACTTCGTCCTCCTGCCTGGACCCTCTCTCCTGGATGGGATGCCAATGCCTGAACAGGATTCGGCAGAAGCAGGAGCAGGAGTAGGAGCAGGACCTGCGGCAGAGGCTGTGGCTGTGGCTGTCCTTTTCGCCAGGAATATCCTTGACGATGACGCGCGCGCTCTAGAAGTCGTTCATCAGCAATCTGACAGCATTTGCCGCTGCGCAACTTCTGATTCGAGGCGGGGGACGTGGCGGGGTCACGGGTCGAGCGGAAACGGAAGCTGGAGTTGCCTATATACACAAATTATCGACACAATGTCGCTGCTTGTCGGTCTTGCATATGGAAAGCAGGCAGTAAGGCAGGAACCCGCCACAAGCAAGGACCATCCATCCCGAATGGGGCTGTAACTGTAAGCCGAGACTGTTGTCACTTGGCCAAGCCAAGGCTAAAAGTTTTCAAGGCCGTCAAGGCACCACCCCGCACCCCACACCCCGCCAGTTACAGCAGTTTCCCTTTGAGTTGTCCCACTGACGTGACAGCCATGCCAAGTCGAACTGGGATAATCGAGTGGGTCCTGCCCTGCAGTGGGACGGGAGCGGAGCGCACCCATTTCTCTAGTGACAAGTCAGAAGTCAAGGCTGTTGGTTATGCTTCAGAAAATATAAACGCAAACTTGTTTAATCCACGCGCACGCGACACAAGTAGTTCCCTGCTCACAAACGGCGAGCAGCAGCTGGTCCCCAGTCGGGCCTTGACCTCTGATCTGGGTTTACAGTTTCGCATGCAGTTAGGACAACGATTGGAGTGTAAAGGCTTCATCGCAATGAGCCTATTCAACCATCTCCAGGCGGACCCCGATGTTGACGCCATCGCCAACTCCGCCGTTGACTTCGCCCTTGCAACCGTTCTGGCCAACGCTGAATCCCCTGTTGTCCAGCATCAGGTGCTCCTCGGGAGGGTTCAGCTGGAGCCCGCACTTTCCAGCGCTGCTGCCGCTAAAGATGACGATGTCGGCGGGGCGAAGGGAACTCTGGCTAGAGGCTTTCGAAATGATGTTGGACGGATGAGCCTCCTGCTCCTGCGGTGAGTCCTGGCGCATCAATGTGGTCATGCACAGACTTGTGTTGCTGCTGCTGGTGATTATGGTAGTGGTTTCCATGGTCTCCAGGAGTTGTCCCTCATCTTCGGAGGCAACGGCAGTGGCTGCAGCAGCCTCGTGTTCCCGCTCCACCTCTAGCTCCAGCTTCCTCTGGCGCTCTATCGCCTGCAGCCGCTCCATCTCCTGCAGCGGCTCTCGGTCCAGACGCTCTTCGTGCTCCTCCGGGACATGCTGCTGGCAGAGTTCCACGTGTATACGGGCTAGCTGAGTGGCGTCGTAGGGACAGAAGCAGTTCAGGCTCACCACCCGATTGCCCACTTGCTGGACTGGGCGGCAGTTGCGAGTTATCGGCGTGACCCCATCGGGACCCAGAAGCAGGCGGAAGTGGCGCAGCTGGAAGTCGCTGATGGCCAGCGACTCAGGAAAGATGAACCACTCGGTGCCCTGGTAGCAGGGCGGATGGGTCAGCGATCCCCCGTAGGAGTAGAAGCCGGTGCGGAAGGTGTAGATCAAGTAGGATAGCGGGAAGGGCGGAATCTCAACGCGCTTCCCCGGCTTTTGGACAAGGCGCAGGTTCTGCACCAGCGGGTCCAGGAACGGATTGTGGGCGGACAGCTCGAAGACGTAGCCGAGCATGAGGAGGTCGTAGCTGCTAGTGCAGGGGCGCGGGACGCCCGACCCGGCGTGGTGCATTACCTGCATCTCCAGCGGGAACTTGCGGTGGTTGATCGTGTGCTCGGAGCCCTCGCTGTTGCACCAGCCCCAGTGGAAGCGCAGCTCCACGAACGTGTAACTGGCCAGCAGGTCTGCTCCGCTGATGGTGGGTGCATTCCCGCGGAACTGGGCCCGGAGCACCAGGGTTTGGCCAGTATTCTCCAGCTGTATGCTGGCCGGTAGATCGTCATAGTGATTCCAGTTGAGCAGCTCCCTTATCGCCAGTCGTTGGATCTGGCTCTCGTCAATGTTAATCGGACTTTGATAATGAGTTTCCTGCACTTCACATCCTCTAGCTGGCTCTGGTTGTCCCTGCCAGGTGTGGGGGCCATGGGCCATATCATAACCATAGCCCGAGGCAGGACACTTTGAGCTGAAACAATTGACTCCAAGACGCAGGGGATTCCTTATCCACAAGCGCGCCACTTTGAAGGCCTCCTTCAGCGAATCCTGGTCGGTCTGGTAGGTAACGCCCACAAGCAGGCACAGTGCCGTGGTGATTAGCGGATGCTGGACCACCTGTGTCAGCACCTGACCGATTACCAGGTAGAGAAACTGGGCCAATAGACCCAGAGCGGTTCCCAGCGTGGTGTCGAACATCTTTCTAAACTAGAGATCCAGTAAACGATAGGGAAACGATAGCTGTGTAACAAAAGTATCCAACACGTAGAAAAATACCAAAAACAGAACTAAAAAACTATATTTTACGATTCCTTTTGATTACCGGAGTTACTTTTTGGATAAAATTTGAGCCGTAGGTCTATCACTGTTGGGTATTCAGATGTGTTTATGGACTGTAACCCTACGGAGCTCTGTGAAGTCACAAGTTGGTTGACGGAAAACTCCATGGCTGCTTGTTTCACGTGATATTGGTTATTGAAAATATTTGCCGCCTGATCTAAGATTTCAAACCTCTCTTTCCTTGCAGAAGCGAACCGCTCTTAGACCGACACAATGGCCAGCGGCGGAGACCCCAAGTGGCAGAAGGATGCCGCCGATCAGAACTTCGACTACATGTTCAAGCTGCTCATCATCGGCAACTCCAGCGTGGGCAAGACCAGCTTCCTCTTCCGCTACGCCGACGATAGCTTCACATCCGCCTTCGTCTCCACGGTGGGCATCGACTTCAAGGTGAAGACCGTCTTTCGGCACGACAAGCGCGTTAAGCTCCAGATCTGGGTGAGTACACACCGTGGATACATATTTGAGCCGAGCAAAGTGTTTGCCTACTTTTATGGGCACTCTGCCAAGTGCAGAGCTCTGGCTTGACCTCGATTAGTTTTGCGGTGGCGGGGGCGAATGAATCATCCGGAGGAGAGAGAGCATTAAACCGGAAACCCGAGACATTGATTTATTGATTGGGCATCGTCGTGGCCGAAGGTGTGCGCAGGTGAGCGCACTCTCGAGAGTCCTCCTCCGACGTGGGGGCGTTCCGGATGCCAATCTTGTTTTCAGGTATAAATTAAGACAATGCCAATGCTTAAATGTTCTCAGCAAGATTAATTGAGACTCGAATGTTTAAGTTTGGGCATTAATGTGGACTAAAGCCAATTTGTTCTTTCAATTAACTGTCTTAATTTTTCATGGTTTTAATTCACCTGAATCGTTTATCTTTATAATATGTTATAATTAAAAGTATATCTTGAAGCTGTTCTCTTTCTAATTTATATTCTGATAATTGTATCTCTCTTACTAGGACACGGCTGGACAGGAGCGATATCGCACTATCACCACAGCCTACTACCGCGGCGCCATGGGCTTCATCCTGATGTACGATGTCACCAACGAGGACAGCTTCAACTCAGTGCAGGACTGGTGAGCTTCCCTAGTTGCCACATAAACTGTTTGTTACATTTCGTGCTTCAATCTCCCAGGGTCACACAGATCAAGACGTACTCGTGGGACAACGCCCAGGTAATCCTGGTGGGCAACAAGTGCGACATGGAGGACCAGCGAGTGATCAGTTTCGAGCGCGGCCGGCAGCTGGCCGACCAGTTGGGCGTTGAGTTCTTCGAGACGTCCGCCAAGGAGAACGTGAACGTCAAGGTGAGTAGGAGTCTCTACTCGGAAGTACCCAAGATCACTGGACTCTCAATTTCCAGGCTGTTTTCGAGCGTCTGGTGGACATCATCTGCGACAAGATGTCCGAGAGCCTGGACGCGGATCCGACGTTAGTGGGCGGCGGACAGAAGGGCCAGCGGCTGACGGATCAGCCGCAGGGCACGCCCAATGCCAACTGCAACTGTTAGAGCGCGGGCTGATGGGAAGGCAGGAGGATCCTGCGTGGGAGGAGCAGCACCACAACAACAACAGTAACAGCAACCAACCACAGACAACAGAATTGGAAACTAGCTAATTAGTCAGCATTGAAACGGGGGACTCGCCGCTAATCCTTCAGTAAGCCGACGACGAAAAGGCGGAGATAATGATGAAGATGATATATATACGTGCTTCCCCCTCTCGGGGAAGGGCACTATGTTTGTATCGATATGTGTATGTATATCCTTTGCGTTCGGTCGCCTCAGTGTAAATGTCAAAATGTTATTTAATCCGATGTTTGAATTGTAATTTGTAATTGGTAATTGGTAAATCGGTGAATTGGTAAATCGGTGAATCGGTAAATCGGCGAATTGGTAATTTGTAAACTTGTAATTTATCGGCTGCCGCAGCGTGGAACGATTTGCGTTGAGTGTGCGAGTGGAATCGATCGCGAAGAAGTTGAACAAGAGCAAAGAATTTAACCAAGTCCGAAGTTCGGCACTAATTAAGCGTGCACCCCGAGTGCCGCCTGGCTGCTGACCCCGGCCGCCACTCGAGGCCAGGTCGGAGCCAGGCAGTATCTGAGTATCTCCTCCACACCCATGTATATACGCTGGCTGAACTGTACAGTTTGCGATGCTTGACGAAACGCACAAAGCTAGCGGAATCGGTGAAATCGAAATCGAAACAGACAAACTAACTATAGCTACACTATCTGTATCTGTACGCCCCACACTGACACCACCCATGTATATGTATGGCTACACACAAGAGCACACAGCACACACCACACCACACAACACTCGAGACACACCGCGATACAGATATGGTTAAACCTAGACCCAAAGTCCCTGGCTTGGAGCAAACACACAAACAGCAGGCTAAGTGGTAAGCCGTTATTATTAAATATTATGATTATTATTATTATGTACGTATGTATTTATGTAGTGAAATGGAAAATTTTAATGTGTTGCAAATGATAAATGAAATATATACATCAAATATACATAGAGTACTACTACTACTACCCAGACCCGCATGCCAGACGACAGAGGTAGTTGCAGTTTTCTGTTCCCTTCCGTTGAGTCCGTGTTCCGTGACAATAACCCCGCAGGAGATCAGGATCAGGATCAGGATCAGGGAGCGCTAGGATCCCCTCCCCCTCGAGGCCAGGCAACCAAGATTGGATTTCCGCCCACTCATTTCCCCCCTTCGTCACCTCCATTTCCACCCCTCGAGACTGTTGCGAACTGAATCCGGATTGCGCGTCACTTGAACCCACCGAGCCAGCTGAGAGATCGGTGCATTTAATTTGCCAGCCCCTCCCGACCCCGAAACCCGACACCAGAGCCCCCTTTTATATGCACACACACACACACCAGCCACTTTTCTACCTGTCTGCTATACAAGGCTTTCCTTTGTTAACGCTTTAATGACACCACGAACTACGAACTACAACCGCTGCCGTGACTAAATTGAGCAGAGATTAGGCGGGACGAGGACTTACTTTTGAGGGCCACAGAGCACAGGCCGACACTGCTGAAATCTGAACAAAAAACTGAATATATATATACTATATGTGTATTTGCCAATGCTCGTTAATGTTAAATATGTGTACAAGCAGAGTTTCACTTGAATTACGATTAAATTAAAGGCATATCGCTGTATTATAAATACCCAAAAACGAACACAGAACGAATTCGAGACCCCGAAGTCAGGCCCAGAGAAAGTCCACCACACAAAATGCACAACGACGAGTTGCTAAGAGGGGAGGGAAATCGAGCTAGAGAGAGCTGATGGAGCAGATGGGATTGATGGCTTTGGAAACGTTGAAGATAATAGAGAAAATTCTATACGAAAATGCCTTAAACGAGCGAGATCCTCCGCTGATTGGTCTGTTTTGGCGTTCGAAATGTTTTGTAAAATAATTAATCATACAACGTGCATAGCCACCTCTTCAAGTATTTGTCTTTGTATTCGTACGTGGATTCGCTTTTAGTCAAGCCCCAACAATTAAATAATCCAACCGAGTTAAACTAAACATACGACTAAACCAAACCAAAAACCAAGAGCAAAACGGAGTAAAATCAAATCAAATAAAACGAGATACAATTGTTGATGAATTCGTGCATAGGCATAACGCAAACGGGCATTTTTGCGCTACATTGTTGTCATTTAAACAAATACTTAGCATATATTGATTATTGCATTGTGTACTCTCAGCTAAACCAAATATTTGTAAACCCTACGAAAGGCATTCCAGTTCCAATTCCAGTTCCAAAACAAAACGATAACGAAAACGAATAACAAACACAATGGCATTATTTGTATTCCATTTGAATTGCAGCAAGCATATAACCCCAGCTAGGAAATGTATACAAGAGTGTCAAGCTAAAATAATTCAATATATTATTCAATGATGGTTTTAAACACTAACAACACACATCTGCATACCCGTACTTATGAGGATACTAACATAGATATACAGATACACACATATATACATAATATACACATAATGGTATTGAAATTATTGTATTCCCATAATAAAATATATGCAAAAACAAAGGTGTATGGTAAAACAAAGAACCAACTTCTGTGTCTTTTTTTTCGGGGGGGTCAGGGCTTATAAATCTAATGCATTGGTTATCTTTTCAATTGTGCAACTAACTCGAACTAAATGCGTAAAGAATGTTATCCATGTTTATTAAGTATACGCACCGTTTCCGGTATATAATTATATATGCGTATAGGCAGCTGAAAGTGTGGAAAGGTTCTTTCATTTTTACACACTGCATGCATGGTATTGAGCTTTCAACTGAGCAACAAACTCGAACTAAATTTTTGAGTTAGCTATGTTGATTACGTATACGCAGTGTGGCCGAAATAAGTATTTGTACAGTACACTTAGTACAATGTACCTCTAATATATGTGTATACTACAGTATTTATTTATGGAGATAGGAACTCTTTAAATTCTTTATACAAATTAATCAGCTAATTGCAGTTAGCGAAGAGGTTATTTCTGAAACTATTTTCTTTAAGAAAGTAATGACAATATCTAGCAAATGTTCAAAATACATAAACTTAGGCCACAGTATTGATTTCATTTATATTTACATTTTGGCTATTTAAAATGTACTAAACATATCAATTAAAAAATACTTACCAACTCTCCACAAACTTTGTAATCAAACTCATACCCACATTCTCATATTTTTCTGCAACACTGCAAATTTCTATACACATTTTAATGGGTAGTTGTGAAGGCACTTAATTTGTGCTCTTTATCGCCTTAAAGTTAAAAGTCCATTGAAATTTATGGGGCCATAAATGCCCTCTGATGCCTGACTTATAGATGGCTGCTATTTACTTTTGCTGCTTGAGAGCCTAATAATGGACTCTCCCCTTCCTCCGCTCCCTTTGACAAAAGAAAACGGCTCCGGTTTATTCTCCATATATAGTATGTATTTTACACGCTTTATTCAGATTGATATATGCACTTGTATAATTTACAATTAAATAAGTCAATTCACATAAATATCATATAATGTGTGGGCTGGAAGCCGTACCGATGGCGAAGCTTACACTGACACTCGAGTTAAGTTTAGTAAGTTGCGCTTATGAATTATTTATGAATTGTACACGGTTCACAGGGCTTGAGAGTGGCTATTGCTGAGTCGGGGATCAAACTGTTGAGCAAGCTTTCTAGCTGGTTTCGATATTATAGACAGATATACGTATGCGAATATATATAGATATGTGTATGCTGCGCCGGTGTGTGTCTCCTGTAAACCCACTCCTGGGTGTCCTGAATTTCTATTACCTTCTCTATGCGTATTGAGTATGGTTTTGAACTTGATGTCATGGTACAGTCGTCGCAACGCTCCTCCCCAGTTCGGACTCGGTCTAGGGCTAGTAAATGCTATCAATTAAAACTAACTCCCGAACTAAATGGCAACGGATGTGCGGATGCGAAAGCGGGTGGGGAGGCTGGTGCTGGCCAACTTTCGCCGATTACTTTCCATTTACAAGTTCCCTTTCTCGACCTCCATAATTTGGCATAATAAGCTCGAAGCTCGAGGCACACAACGTGTTTACTTTGTTTACTTGCAGTTTGCTCTAACTAACGTGGCCTTGCGACACATGTAACTGGGCCTAAATGCACGAACTCGCTGCATGAATGGGCTTGGGTGAGGGCTTAATGTAATAGCGGAAACGCAAATGCCTAAAATCAGTCTGACTTGTTTTAATACATAATTACACATTACAATTTATAATACATGCACAGAGCCGGAGCTGAGTGTTTCGTTATTCCCGACACGAAGTGCAACCGGCGGCCCTTTTGTGTTGCTCTAAATTAATTACGAGTAAATGCTTAAAAAAGTGTTATAAATATTTATGCTCATATTCGAATATGCTGCAGCTATCGTGTGTTCTAAGCGCTATTTACGTAAAATTAAGTGGCCAGCGAGTGTGCGGGTGTGGGGTGTGGGTTGTTTGGTGTTCGGTGTTCGGGTGCTTCTATGTACAAAGTTTTAATGAGGGACTTATGGCAGCTCGGCGCCCGTAAGTGTGCTATGGATCCGCCCGAGGCTGAGCTCAGGCCTCCGTGTGGCTCCTGTAATGCGGCTTGCGTCTAATGGTGGCGAAGTACGGCGCTGGCTGTTTGGTGCGTTGCTGCTGCAATTGTTGCAGCTGCTGCAGGTGCTGCAGGCGCTGCTGCTGTTGCTGCTGCAGCTTCGACTGCGACAGGGACTGGGACTGTCGTCACACTGTGGTCTCGTCATCATCAATATTCCGCCTGTTTGGGAATTGCACAGAATTAGTCGGGAGCTGCAGTTGGCAGGATTTTCATATATGGCAAATTACTAAACTATGCTACTCTATACTCTAATTTACGTGCTTCATTACGGCGTGCACCTGTGCGATAAGTTGGAATTTGTGGCAGTCTCATAAATTGCATGCGACGTTCGTGCATGTACGAACGTGTTTAATGTTAAATTTGGTTGAAGCGAAAGCATAATTTATGCAACTGAATTATCAAAGTGAAAAAATAAATACATAAATCTATGGGGGAGGTGTGTGTGTTTGTGAGGTATTTGAGGTATGTTGTGTGTGGTTGGTGTGGTTAATATATGTATTTGCTGCTAATGGTTTCTGGGTGACTTTTTTTCGGTGAATCGCAATCATTGTCGGGCGCCACTCACATCGATAATTAATTTACTAAGGGGGACTCTGCTTCAACGCAACATTTGACATTAATTTAGTGTACGGAAAATCATTGGCTAATTCACTCAGTCACTCTGTGAGTGGGACTGACTGGGGACTAGGAGTGGACTAGGACTAGCTAAGCGGAGGATATTGCTCCGATTCTATGCCATATACCATATTGTTAGCGACCAGGGGTACTGCTGCCTCTGCTGCCGGCGGTGCAGCCAAATAATGTCGAACTGTGGAGATGTTCAGGTTTGCATTTAAGGTATCTTTTCTGTTTCTGACTCTGCTGCTGTTGCGGATGCTGTGTGTTAGTGGGTGGGTGGTTGAGTGGGTTAGTGGTGGGTGGGATGATTGATACAGAAACTGAATGCCTTGTTAGATGGGAGAATTAATAAATGCGTGTGATAAATGCAGAATTCAATATTTTACACGTTCCAATTAAATGCAGCAATTCGAACATTCGGATTACAAATTAGAAATTAGAAACGAGAGCGAGATTGAACCGATTCGATTAATCAAACTAATGAATAAACAAACATTCGGCAAACAGAAATCAAGATTCAATATTTACATTCAATTTCCAATGGTCAAACCAAATTAAAAACTGGTGCACTTCGAAATTAGTTAAAGGGATCGAACCGAATCGAAGCGATGCACTTTTGCGCTCACTCCGGCTACGGAAATCGAACAGAAAAACGAAAAAGGATGAAAAACCCAAACGAAGACGTTGATGGAGAGTGGAAAATGGGAATGTGATGTGCGACTTGAAAATGCATTTTCCTTGTGGTTTACCTCTGAGCTGTAGTTGTTGTTGTAGTAGATGTAGTAGTTGTAGTAGTTGTGGTGTGGTTGTTGTTTGATTTGGATTTTGGGTTTGAATGGAACATGGAGAGCACGGGGCAGCCATAGCGTTTTGCATTACGTCGATTTCATTTTGCAGTTTGGTAGTTTTTTTGTGGTTAAGAGTGTGTGTCGTGTTTAGTTTTATTGTGTCAATGATAGAGAGAGAGATGGAGAGCACGAGATTGGAGAGAAAGATAGTGAAAGATAGTCAAATTAGATTTGCTTCAAACGTTCCCAGGACCAGCTGAAAGGATATGGATTGGCGCATGAGTGAGTGTGAGCATGTAAGCGTGCAGTGTGGATGGGAGCGTTTGTACCACATTCATTGTTTTCAGGTTTCATTGTTGTGGGTTCGGTTCGGGGGTTCATGTCATTGTTAAGAAATGGAGAACAAGGAGGAGAATGAAAAACAAAGGACCTTAGATTAATTGCTGGACTCAAAAACGGAGAACGCATAGGACTGGGACTGGGAGGACAGGGAGGAGTCCTCCAACCAAAACTAATCTCTAGGGGCCAAACGCAAAATCAAATCAAGAGACAGGATGTACACCGAGTACAAGAAGCATTAACTCTGGCCACCAGAACCACAACGAAACTGAAAGCAAAACCGAAACCGAAACCGAGACCGAGAGCCACCACCGAGTGCCGGAAAGTCAGAGGAATCTGTGTGTCAAGTCCGCTCTTATCAGGAGCAACCAATTATGCCATCTTTAATCACTCTGCAAGCTCTGAGCGCTAAGGCTTGCCTCACAGATTCCTCGGACCCGCCAGAGGGCGGGGCACTTCCTGTGTCCTTCCAAAACTCACTCAGTGTCCGTGATGCTGGCCAGCGGCCCCAGTGGCTGCATGGGCGCCACCATGCTGGAGGGCGGGGACGAGGCTCTGGAACTGTGCCGCGATCCCCCGCCGTTCAGAGTGTGCCGCGCCAGCAGGCCCGGATTGTTGACATCGTTGACCAGGCCCAGACCCGGTGGCGGCGTCTGCATCAGCTGGGATCCGTGGAGTGACGGCGGCTGCGTGTGGCTTAGCTTCCTGGCGGGGAGGTGGTCCTCCTCTGCGGTGTACGGGAAGTGGTAGCCGTTCTTATCCGAGCCCTCGGACAGTCTGTCCTGCAGGTGGTGTTGCTGCTGCTGCTGGAGCTGCTGCTGCTGCTGCTGTTGGTGGTAGTCGTTCTTCAGCAGCGAGTGCACCGAGTGCAGGGAGTCCGTGGCATAGGCGGGCTGCCGCTTCAGACTGTAGTGGCCGTCCCTGGAGCCGTAAATGTCGGGGGTGATGCGGTCCTTGGAGAGGTAGGGCGACTCCGACTTGGCGCCCAGATAGCCGCTGCCCAGCGTGCGCTGCTTGTCGTAGATGTTGTCGCTCAGGTAGGCCGCATCCGGGTGGAAGCTGCGCATGTGGCCGATGGTCTGGGAGCCACTGCCGCCGCCTGGATAGTCCTTCTCGCTGCCATAGTGACTGGGTGGCTTGTAGGAGCCGTACTTGTCCTGATACTCGCCCCGCCGCCCGTACAGGCTGTCCTCGTAGCCGTCGCGCGCATCCCTGATGTTCTCCAGGATCGAGGGCGGCATGTTGATCTTGTTGTGGTGCTGCTGCAGGTAGCTGGTGTCCGTGAGGTCGGGATTGGGCAGGGGGTTCGGTGAGATGGTCATCTTGGCCTGGCCGTGCACGTGCTCGTTGTCGGAGCCCGTGTCCTGGGACCAGCGTCCAATGTTCGGTGGCGACTGCAGATAGGCGTCCGGCAGCTGGCTGGACCAGCGGGGGGCGTACACGGGCTTGCTGACGCTGGGGAAGAGCTGCGGACTCTGCACCACATTCAGCTCCGGTGGAGTGGTGGCTTGCACATGCTCCGTGATGTTGGGCAGGTAGGCTGGCGTCGAACTCACCGCCGTGCTGCGATGCGTGCCCGAAGACCGGGCGGTGCGGGACTCGTCGTCATCACTGGAGTGACTGGAGGCCAGCTCCAGGGATCTTCCGTCCGTCTCTGAGCCCGAGTCGGAGTCCTTTCTCTGGCGGCGTGGCTTCTCCTCGCCTCCCCTGCTCCGTCCCGTTGTGGAGGACTCGAAGCCCCTCAGGAAGCTGGGTGCATCGCTGGCCGAATTGTAGTTTGAGGTGGATGTGGAGGTCTGTCGCAGCTGGCCATCGCTGTAAGGACTCGAGCTGGTCTTGGCCGTGCTTCTGGAGGTGGTGCTGCTGGCACTGATGCCTATGTTTCTGCGGGTAGTCGTGTCGTATCCTCCGGCTAGGAAGTTATTCGGCCTGGCTGCCCCGTTCACGTTGTGCGAGCTGTTGCTGACCACCATGGAGGAGTCCAGCAGGGGCACCTTGCGGCCCATACAGCGCAGACAGGTGCGCTGCAGATTCTCCCGCACCCGCTTGTTTATAATGCAGTATCCGATGAGGCAGAAGAGCGCGTGGAGCAGCACCACGCCGGAGAGCAGAAGGCTCAGCAGCTGGGAGTGTTCTGAGGCGGCCAGTACCGCCAGGACCCACATCACACCCATCAGGGGCAGGGACACCACCGACAGCCAGAGCAGAGTGCGTAGATTGCCAAAGCCTAGGACATGGTCCTTGAGGGTAAAGGCCGCCTTCACGGACACGAACAGGATCAGCAGGTTCACCACGGACATGCCCGCAATTGGACCCACGAGCCACCAGACCACAGGCTCGTACACAGACAGCCAGCAGCTGAAAAAGAGAGGGAATTCATATAAGTCAGATTGCACAACCCTCCTGGGCGGAATACTCACAACAAGCTATTTCCGTACTCGTGAGCTCGAACTCCCACCGAAAGCCCGACGACGATGGCTGGTGCACCATAGCCCATGGCGAAGTAGAAGCCCATTGGTCCGTGGTTGATGTCCCGCATCTCGGTGAGCATGCGGTACAGGTGGACACAGTCCACCGTGGTCCAGCCGAAGGCCGCCAGCCAGAAGTAGTGCAGGCAGATGGCCGTCAGCTTGCAGGGGAACTCGCTTTCTAGGAGCTGGCGACGCGACTGCATTCCCACGAAGAAGAGCAGCTCGGCGCAGAAGACGCAGAGGACAATGTTTTGGTGGATGGTGTTGGAGTTGGTCTGCTGGCCACGAAGGAGGGCCAGGGCCAGGAGGACGCCCAGCAGAAGCGGCAGGGAGACCAGGAAGGCTGAGTACGAGGTGATCTGCACAAGGAGAGAGGGCTCCGGTATGTCCTCCGGATCAATCACATCCACGATGACCGCGTAGCTGGAGATATGGGTGCAGCTGCAGTTCACCAGGATCGATGGCTGAGCGGCTGGATTAAAGTCGCCGTCGAAGTCGGGAATCTCCGTCTGGCAGCCCAGGCGAGTCCATTGATTGGTGAAGGAGTTCCAGCGCACACACTGCGGGTTCGAACGGGGCCCGAAGCGAGCCGCGTCCACGTCCAGCCACATCTGCAGCTTGATGGGTTGCGCCAGGTGAGGGGAGCCTAGAGAGCGGTAGACGACATGCTCCGGCTGCTGCAGTTGCTCTGAGGGATATGTAATCTCCACCTGCCGCTTGACCAAGCGACGATCTCTGTAGACCGCATCGTTCTCGCCCTTGGGCTGCTCATCACTGCCGGTGGAGCTGGCGCCTTCATAGTTGGGATTAAGCACCTCGGGGGAACCCGGAGATATGATCTCCTCGCCCGAGTTGCCATGGAACTCGATGTCATCAAGGTTGAGGTGTAGGTGGGGTTCCCTCTCCTCACCACCCTCACTGCTGGAAGCCTCCAGTTGTTCGCCGGAGGAAACTGGCGGGGGCACCTCGTGGGCAGTAATCCTTATGTCCTCGATCTGCTGTTCACTGCTGCTTGTGGGAGCCTTGGGCACGTCGAACACCTCCACGAACTGCTGCTCCGTGCTGCCGGTGGAAGAGGACGACGATGAGGTCGATGAGATCTTCCTGGAGGGAATCTCGAGGCGTTGGGTCTCCTGTTCCCTCTCCAATGAAGGCACAAGGATCTGCAGGGAGAGAATGGGAGTGGCCAGTTCCACATCGACGCCCCAGCGGCGAGTGATGGTCTCGTCGTAGAGATCGGGCAAGAGCTGACCCACATCCTTGTACTGAGCGTATGCCACAATGGCGCGATGGTCGTGGCCTCCTCTTCTGCCGCCCTGCGTGACCTCGTCGCTTTCCGGGGGCGTTATGCCCAGCATTTCCAGGGGCACCAGCACCTTGGTGTGCTGATCGAACTTGCGGCGATCCAGGATATAGTTGTTGTACTTGGGGAAGCTGATGACGGGCCGTTGGCGAGCGGAGTGCTGCAGGAAGCCGCTGGTGTCCGGCAGCACCACGCTCTCGGTGGTGAAGGCGTTCGGCTTGAGGTACTTGCTCCGGTGGTATTCGCTCAACTGCTCCGGCTCGTAACCGAACAAGGACTCCGTGGTGACAATGTCCAGACCCATGGCCATGTTCGGCTGCACGATCTCGAAGGGACTGGTGTAGGTGTCGTGCTGGGAGCGGGCCAGGACCACAAGGTACTTGTTGAAGGCATCCACCAGGTCCTCCGGTCCCCTTTGAATCAGTTCCGTGGCTCGGCGCCACTCCGCCTCGTATTTCCGGTCCAGGATCACGCTGGCCGCATCCACCAGGTTCTTGATGAAGTACTTGTCCTGGCTGTGCGACAGATTCAGCCCGCTCTGCATCAGCTCGTAGTTGATCAGCTCCTGGAGGAGGCCCTCGGTGACTAGGAGATCTGCTCCGTACAGGCGATCGTGGCTGAACTTCAGTTCGTCGGAGAGGTAGTCCATTTCGAGTTCGTGGGACCAGACGTTCGCACCATTGCTGAGCAGGAACGAGGACTCCATCTTGTAGCGCCTGCCAGGACGGCCCGGTCCCGCCATCTTAGGATCTTTGCTGGAACCCCTCCTATCCACCGTCTCGCAAGCCCTTCTCAGTTGCTCCGCCATCTTGATGGCCACAAAGGAGTTGAGTTCCAGCTCGAGTTTCTCCAGTTGGGAGAGCTGGCGACGCAGTTCAACGAACGGTTCGGAGGTGCAGTTGTACATGTCCGGGGTACTCCAGCTGCCCGACTGGGCATCGCAGCTCCGTTGTCCCTTTCCGCGAGCAGGCGACGGACATCCCTCGATGCCCACTCCGCCAAGAGGAGTTCGGGGCCACCAGACGCCGGCTGCAAAGGAGCGCGGGCAGGCGTCGTAGACCACCTCGCAGCCGCTCAACGTGACCTCGGCATAGGGATTCGAGCAGGAGTCGCATCGCCTCCCGATGACACCCTCCCGGCACTCGCACTGTCCGGTCAGCGGGTTGCAGGCTCCGCTGAAGCTGCCGATGGAGTAGCAATCGCAGGAGAGGCAGGCCGTCTCGTTGGGCGGCTGGTAGTGGTTCGTCTTGCAGTAGCACTGGCCGGTGGTCTTGTTGCAGTCTGGGTGGTAGCCCTGGGCCAGGTCGCACCTGCATGGACCACAGACTCGCTCGCCCCACCAGCCACCGGGACACGGTTGCTGGAGCTCACGCTCGCAATAGTCGCCGTGCCGGGAGCTGCTGTTGCACTCGCATCCGTAGCCGCGGGACAAACTGGCATTTGCCCGGCAGACTCCAGAGGCACAGGGTCTCACAGTGCAGATGGGTGCACAATCCGCGCCCACGAAGCCCGTGTCACACTCACAGGTGGCCATGTCCCAGGTGCTCACACAGGAGGAATGGTTGGGGCAGTGATCCGGACACTGGGCACGCGAGTCGCAGCCGTCCTCCACGTTCTCACGGATTGTTGGGCGCGACAGGACTGATTGACCAGCACCGATTCGAACATCCTGGATGCAGCCCTCAAAGGGAGAGGCTTCGGGCACCGTTCCAATGCTGCCATCAGGACTGCCCATCACGATTTTGCCCACATAGAGACCCTGGACCTTCTGGGACATGGGAACCGATCCCGAGCGCTGACCATAGTCCACGGAGAAGTGGATCTCGGAGCCCTGCTGCCAGCGTATTTCCACTCTGTGCCACTCGCCGTCGGAGAGGAAGGCTCCTGCTAAGAACATGGGCTCCCCATCGAAGATGTAATAGAGAACACCTTGCCGTAGACACACCGCAGCCGAGCTGTTCTGGCCTATTTGGATCTGCAGGAGGAACGCCTCCCGCTGCCGCGTTCGCAGAGAGAAGGAGGTGGTCCAGGGCAGCTGGATGGGTCGCAGGAGCGGATTGAAGCTGAGGCTACCATCTCCGGAGAATCGCCAGGGAGCCGGAATATTGTCCTGACAACTGTTGCCCGCATAGCCCTCGGGGCACTCGCAGGAATAGGTTCCCCAGCCCTCGCGACAGGTTCCGCCATTGAAGCAGGGTTCGGAGGGACACAGCGGAGCTTTCTGCGGACAGCCAGCCAGGGTGCCATTATCCGCCACGTAGGAGTTCAGGTCGATGAATCGATCATCGATACGCAGGTCCGAGATGCAGCCCACGAAATCCCGATTGGCCACCGGGAAGTGGGCAGGGATGCGCGGAAGTCCGCCTACTTGCAGGGGTCCAGTGAGGTCCAGGAAGCGGTGGCAGGTCTCCGTGAGCAGGGAGCAGCGCTTGTCCAGCTTCAGGGTGGTTCTATTGGCGCAGCTCCATCTGTCGCCCAATCGTCCCGACAGAGCTATGGCCGTGTCGCAGTTATCCAGGACCAGAGTGACGCTGCGGTTGAGGTAGATCACCTCCACCTGATGCCACTTTCCGTCCGAAACCATGGCCTCCTGCATCACCGAAACACTGGCGCTGTGGTCGCCCAGGGAGAAGGAGAAGCTTACGTGTCCCTCAAGGATCTCCAAGGCCACAAAGTCGTGCAGCTCGTTGTATCGTCCGTTGTACAGCAGCAGTCCGTTCTCCTGGACAGTGGCGAAGCGCAGCTTGAGGTTGAAGCGGTGCCTCTGCTTGAGACTCTCGAAGGTCAGGAAGGAGTTGCGTCCAAAGGATCGGGCGCGCAGCTCACAGGTGGCCGTGTACGGGGGAGGCTGAGAGCTGGGATAGTTGCTCAGGCAGGACAAGCCTCCCTCACAGGTATCCGAGGGGCAAGGACGCAGCTGACCCACCCCAGTCTCACAGTTCGAGCCCGTGTGTGTCGAGGGACACACGCAGGTGTAGCCACCTTCGCGTCTCACACAGGTGCCGCCATTCTGGCAGGGATCCGAATAGCAGAGATCCACCTCCGTGTCGCACAAATAGTGCTCCTTGCTGCCTGTGAAGCCTTCAGGACAGGAGCAGGCGAACGTGTTGACCGGGTAGATGGGCCTGAAGAGCACAGTGTCGCTGTGGATGAACTCTGACGCATTGCCGAACTTCAGCACGGTCAGGCACTCCTCGAAGTTCAGGCAGGGCTCTCGCACGCAGAGGTTGTCGTCGAAGGGCAGGACCTCCACAGTGGCCAAGCGAGCCAAGATGGCCCTGTTCAGATAGACCCTCTCCTGCAAGTACTGCGGCGTGTAGAATTCCTCGTGGGACACATCCGGACGCCGGGCCGAGAAGCTGACATTCAGAATGCGCGAGCTCACGTCCGTGTCATCCTGGATGCTGAACACGAAGATGTGCTCCTTGGGACAGGGAATAATGGCCGCTAGTCCGTCGAGGAAGAAGTTCAGCAGGGGCGAGAGGAATGCCTCCTCCGTCATCTCGTTCAAGCGCACCGTCACCGAGTTGAAGAGCATGTCCTCGGTGATGAGACGCACCGACAGCTGCATGATGGCCTTGGCCTCATTGATCCCATCGGATACGGACACCTCCATGGTGGCAAACTTGGGCACATTCGTGTTTAGCTGGGGACTCAACACCAGTCCTCCAGAGCTGCTGTTCAGACGCAGCAGGTTGGCATTGTTGCCCGACAGGATCCTGTAGTGGAGCTTGTCGCTCACGTCCGCATCGAAGGCCGGAATCCTTCCGATCTCGCCGCTGGGAAAGTGGTCCCGGAAGTTGTTGAAAATCACCTGGAAGTCGCGCAGCACGGGGGCATTGTCATTCACATCCGTGACCAGGATCTCAATGTGAGCGTCGTTCCGCAGAGGAGGACTCGCCGCCCTCACCACCAACTCAAAGCGTTTCCGGGTGGACTCATAGTCCAGCTCCGTCATGGTCAACAGCTGTGCTCTCTCTGATCCCGGTCGAGTTACCAGGGAAAAGGCATTGGAGTCGTCGCCGCCGATAATGGAGTAATGAACCACCGCGTTGACACCTTCATCGGGATCGTGGGCATGAATCTCACCCACAACAGAACCCACTGGAGAGTTCTCGGGTACGTAGAGGGTAATCTTATCGGAGGCAAAGGTCGGGGGCGAATCATTAACATCCTCAAGGCGGATCTGCACCTCGACGGCGCTCGAAAGCGGTGGTGATCCCTTGTCCACGGCAATTGCGGTTAGGTGATAGACGGCCACGCTCTCACGGTCGAGGCCTTTATTGGTGCGAATGGTGCCCGAGGTGGGATCGATCACGAAGGAACCATCTTCGACGTCGCGTTCGCTGAGCAGATACTTGATGCGTCCATTAAGACCCACGTCAGGGTCACTGGCTGCCACCTGGATGACCGAGGTGCCCACCAGAGCATCCTCCAGAATCGAAGCCTGGTACAGGGGACTCTTGAAGGCGGGTGCATTATCGTTCACATCCGTCACAGCAATCTCCACGTCGGTGGTATCGCTAAGCGAGGGATTGCCCCCGTCCTTGGCAGTGACGGTGAGCAGATAGCCACTGGTGGTCTCCCGGTCCAAGGGAGCGTTGCTCACAATGGCTCCCGTCTGTGGATTAATCGAGAACGGATCCGGACTGCCCAATCCGTTGATGCTCTCCTCGTTCAGGGAGTATGTGATCTGGGCATTCACCCCCACATCGCTGTCGGTGGCGGATACCACCAGGACAGTGGTGCCCACAGGAGCATCCTCGAACACCGAAGCGCTATAGGGTGCGTTTTCGAAGATCGGCGCAAAGTTGTTGGCATCCGTGATGTTAATGTGCACCGTGGCCGTGTCGGACCGGCCTCCGGAATCGGTGGCTGCCACCGTCAGCACAAAGCGCTTCTCCTGCTTGTAGTCCAGGGACTGAGCAATGGTGATCAGACCGCGGCCATTCTGGGAGGTGATCGCGAAGCGTCCTCTCGTGTTGCCCGTGGTGATCTCGTAATGCAGGCGAGAATCCTCATCGGGATCGGTGGCTGTGACTGTGGTCACCGGAGTGCCTGGAGGTTGATCTTCGCCCACATTGGCCTCGTAGTATTTGGGGTTGAAGGCGGGGTCGTTGTCATTTACATCCTGCACGGTGATCACCACCGAGGAGCTGGCCGACTTGGGTGGTACACCACCGTCCTTGGCCACCACCTGGAAGGCGAAGCGACCCTGTTCCTCGCGATCCAGTGGCTTGATGGTCTGCACCCAGCCTGTTCGGGGATCCACGGCCAGCGGGAAGTTGTCGTCTCTCTCCGAAATGCTGTACGTGATCTCGGCATTGGCGCCCTCGTCGGAGTCGTAGGCCTGCACCCGGATGATGTTGTAGCCCACTGGGACGTTCTCGAGTACGCTCTCCTGGAACTGCGACGTGTAGAACCTGGGCGCATTGTCGTTTGCGTCGATCACGTTCACCAGGAGCTGAGTGGTGTTGCTCCGGGAGGGACTGCCTCCGTCCTGAGCCCGAATCACCAGCCGGTAGCTGCGCACGCTTTCGTAGTCCAATGGCTTTACCAGACTCACATCCCCGGACATCGAGTCAATGGAGAACTGCGACTGCGTGTTTCCTCCGATAATCGCATAGCGGATCGCCGCATTGTTGCCCTGATCTGCGTCCGTGGCACGGATGTGGGCCACCGTGTTGTCCTCGCTGCCGCCCCACTGATCCTCCGGTACTTGGACTGTGTAGGTTCGTTCGCTGAACTGAGGGTAGTTGTCGTTGTCGTCGAGCACTTTTACCAGGACACTGGCGGTAGCCGTACGTCGTTCGCTCTGCGCCGCTGCCATATCCGCCGCGGTCACCAGCAAATGGTAGCTGTCCGATGTCTCTCGGTCCAGGCTGCTCCTCGTAGAAATCACACCCGAGCGGGTGTCAATGCGAAAAATGGGTAGCTCCTGATCCTGGGCCAATCCACCGCCATCTGGGGAGGAATAAAAAAGTTAAAGAGAGAGTGAGGAAGGAAACCATGGAAACAAAACTTAAAAGATTAGTTTCCGAAACTCACCTGTAACTGCTTCGATTCCGTACTCGATTTCCGCATTCTTGCCTATGTCCTGATCGGTTGCTCTCAGGGTTATGACCGTTGATCCCACCGTGGCTCCCTCGCGGATGCTGGCCTCGAACTGTTCCGCCTCAAAGGTGGGACTGTGGTCGTTGCAGTCCAGCACGTTGACCTGCAGCGTGGTCGTGCCAGAGCGCGGCGGGAAGCTGTCATCCGTGGCCACCACCCGGAAGTAGTGGACGTCCATCAGTTCCCGATCCAAGCTGGCCGAGGTGGTGACCACCCCGGTACGGGAGTCCACTTTGAAGAGCGACTGCGAGCGGGAGTCGAGGAGGGAGACCATGGAGTAAACCACCGGAGAATCCTCGGGATCACGAGCCCGCACAGTGGTGACAGCAGCGCCTGCAGGCTGCTCCTCGAGCACGGAGGCCACGTAGAGGGCCTGCTCGAAGTAGGGCGACTGGTTGCGCAGCTCCCTCCTCACCCTGCGGGCGATGTCCGTGTCATTGAACTCCTGGTGGTGGTAGACGATCTTCAGGCGGTGATCCGAGTCCACGATGTCGCGCCGATCGCAGCGGATGTTGAAGGTGATGCTAACCTTCCACATGGACTCCGCGATGCAGACATCCCGGCTGGCCACCAGGTCGCGGCTCTGGTGCTCAATGGCGAAGCGCTCGTCGTTCACGTCCAGGAAGCTCACCTTGCAGTGCTGGCACACGGAGCGGGGCAGGAAGGCGTTCAGGTTGTTGATGAACTGCGAGCGCCTCAGGCAGATCTGGTTCCACTTGTCCGTGGTGTGTATGGCATAGGAGGCGTACGTCTCCGAAATCCACTGCTTGGCATCCGAGATGCGGCGATGCAGGGCCGGCTGCAGGTGCAGGGGGTCCGCCGAGGGCACAGCCCGCCGCTTGCGGCTCAGTATTCTGTGCCGCATCTCATTGTCGAAACTGTCGCCGAAGATGAGATCTCCGGCCCGGAACTCGGTGCTGTTGTGCCGGAACACCTCCTCCAGCTGGTTGCCGTCCAGCTGGACCATCTCCTGGGTGGAGCGTCGTCGCCGGCGCTTGGAGTAGCCCGTGTTGTCTTCCTCCTCAAAGTGGTGCAGGTGGTGCAGCTCCTGCTCCACCCGCCGGTCCTCGTTGCAGCTGTGTCCCGAGACGAAGATCCGCACGGGCAGGCTGTAGTAGTCTATGCTGCGCAGCCGGTTCGAGGTGGAGTCCACGTAGAAGGTGAACAGGTTCGGGTAGTAGATGCCGTCGCACTTGAGGGCCTTCCGCAGCTGGATCTGGCCGTCCTTGTGGCTCACTGAGACCAGGTGGTGCACGAAGTTGGCCGACTTGTGGGCATTGATTTTGTAGTGCCGCTCGGAGCCCAGCTTGTACACGGAGGCATTGAAGATGACGGTTCCGGGGGGCGTGTCCTCGTGCACGATAATCAGGTAGCCATGGGCCACCTGCAGCAGGAGGAGCAGCTGCAGCAGCCCGAGCAGGGGCCACCAGAGGGACGTCCGCGTGTGCATGGCTCGACCACGCGGCTGATTACGGTCGCTGTGTGTGCTCCGGCCTCCGGGCGGGAGCGTGTGTGTGTGCCGGGTGGGCGCGGGTGTGGTGCTAGAGCCAACAAACCGCAGTGCAATTAATGCTCCTATTCAATTATCATCGGTGGGCGGTGCTGCGGGCGTGGCCATCTGTCTGCAAGGCGAAGGAAAGCAGAGAGAGTCAGTTGGGGCAGGCGGATGGAAATTGAATTTACTCTGGAAAGTAGGCAGCATCAAGGATCGGGGCTTTAAACTATCAGCTTGGAATGCATAAATATATAACAATTATGATTAAAGGCGTCAAATAATATGATTTCAAGGGATTCCCTTGTCCTGTCATACTTCTCCCACCAAAATATGAACTCATGTGCTGCTTCTGTTTTGCCAGTTTTAATGCTGCCTTTGACTTAATTAAAAACTCTTCACAAAAAGCTCTCGCAACAACATTTTTCCAGGCAGCTACAGAGCAGCGGGAAACATTTTTAATTTCATTTTGCTCTTCCGCCACGAAGACTACCTAATATGTTGCTAGATAAAATGAAATTTAATCTTTTCCAGGACTCTCGGGCTCTTTGGGGCAGAATTTGTGCAGCCCCTTTGTTTTTGACATTCCAGCGAAACGAAGTATATACAGCTTAATCAGACAACGGGCCAGAAGCGTTGACATGGTCGGAGGATGGGCAGTGGAGGAGCAGCCAACAAAATGCCACAATGTAGACCCGGCCAAGGCTCGGGTGACGAACCGTGCCGCTGCCCGCTGGCCATTCGGTCGGCGGTGTTGAAAATTTAATGAAATTCGATTTGATGGCCCTCTAATGGCCATTTTGAAAGCGTTTTGGGTCCGTTAATTAACTAAAGCCACCCAAACGAACACACGTACTGGCTCCGGACATTACGCTTTTGTCCTGCGAAGGGCTTGGCTCCGCCCGAACAGGTGGAACGGGTTGGCGAAGGTCACGGGGTTGGATCGGAGCAGTCCAAAGCAGAGCTCGGGGGTCGTGTCGAATTCCATTCCGCATTCATGTTGCAACTAAACTGTTTGCTCATTGTGTTGCTCATTTCGATGCAGATAATTCGCACGTTCGCCCCATGAAAGACACGTCCTGCCAACGTTCCCCGTCCTGGATTCTGGCCTCTGGTCATTTCTGCCATTGCGTATTGCGTATACGCAGTGCGTGCCGGCGCATTTGCGTTTGGTGGAGGAACGAAAGCTAAACTGGGATATATGGTGGGATACCTCTAGCAATCGAATTGTTTACTAATTTTTCATGGTATTTGTAGGGGATTTTCAGTTCTCTTCTAAGTTTCCATAATAACTTCTTGTGGATGTAGATTTAAAAGCTTTCTTTTTAACGCAAAAAGGCTATTAAAAAGGCGTGTTTTCAAAATATAAAAGTTTGGGGTAGACAAGGCATTGTGGGCATTGTTGCTGGTGCTCCGAGGACTCTTAAGGAGGGGTCTACATTCCCAAGGACCCATAACTTATGTCTGGCAGCTGCTCCTGTGTTATTTTCCGTGTGTTTTTTTCCTCATTTCGGCGAAATCCCCAAGACTGCAGTTGGCGTGCGTGTGTGGCGAGTCGGTTGTCGCCGTGTTAATTGCAGTGTTAAAATGTTTAATTACAATTTCAGCTTGGCCGCGCTGCCGGCAGACGTGTGCCAGACCCCGGCCCAGACGCTGTTATTGTTATTGTTTTGCCAGGCGACGGGCGGCGCACCCCTTGGCACTACTTTTCCGCCTTTCCGCTTTTCCACATTTTCACCTGGGCCCGAGAGCCGGGGCAGACTCTTTTCATGGTCCGTCAAGCCTGAAACAGAGGTGTGCGCGCGGCCAGCAAACATGAAATTATTAAATTTTCACACATTGCGGGCGCAGCAATCGGAAAAGCGAAAGCTGTTTTCCATAGTTTTCCGAACTAATTAATAATTTTTGGCGGCTGCTGCAGTTGCAGTTCTGCTCGGCCTGCATAATTGAAGTTCCCGGAAGCTAATTAAGAATGCGTCACCGCTCCGAGTTGCCATTTTGTTTTATTGCCACCCCGGCAGTTCCCCGGCGGCGACAATCGTAATTCAAAGTTATGACGCGCGATATATATGCGCCATATGTGGGGCTTCGACTGCGAATGGGGGAAACTGTCCCATTTAGGGCCGGGCAGGAAGCCTGCCAAATATTTCCCACGTGTAAGGAACACCACCGCCACCAGCAGCCGGGGAAATGGGAAATGCGCCTGGGAGCGGTTCTGGAACTGCGACTGGCCAGGAAGGGTTGGCCGTAAACACTCGCGTTTTACGAGACAGCCAGCCGCCCCTCGAAGAGCACCAGCAGCTGGAAACTTTTTAAGTAGCCCCCCGGTCGGTCCTTGGAAAGGTGTACCTGAAATATTATCCAGCCCCCGAAAGTTCTCGTTCGCATTCTCCGGATTTCTTTTCAGCGTCGTCTTGGCCGCTCTCGCAAACAAAAAACACGGGGAAGGAAGTGTAAACAGAGCAGGGCGGACTGGAAAATAAGTAGGAAACACGAAACGTGTCAACTTTAAGCTTGATGGAAATTTATCACGGCCCGCCCCCCACTGCGGCTTTTCCCGGAGGGGGCGTGGCCAGCTTCCGAGCGTCCCGTAATGAGCGCGTCGAGGCAGGAGAGCTGATTGTGCTGATTTTTCTCCTGCGTCTCAGGCAGGGAAAACCCAGTTAGGGGCTAATGAAAATTGATCAACATTATTAGGGGGAAAATGATTGTCTCCGCCGTCGTCGTTTCAGCAAAAACTTAATTGAATCTTGTCTAAGCGGTTTCCCTTTTGGGGCAAATTAATATTATTGCTTGTTTTGTTTGAATGAAGTGGCGAACCTGCAGAAGGGACTGAGTCACACTGTCGGCTGTCTGCGGAATTACCATAAATTCGTGGCAAGGATAAGACGTTCGCGTGCCAGGCGGACATTAGCCAATTCGAGGACATGAAATGCAATAAAATTCATTGTCTGGCGGCAAGCTTGCGTGCCGGAAATGCGCCTGTCTCCGGTCTAGACACTCTGCTCTGCCCAGGAAAACTAAGTGAAAATGCGAGAGAATGGCTGGAGAAAAACAAAATATAAAATAATGCACCTGGCGAGACGTGTGAGCATCCAACTGCATTAAAGCCACATTAGTTCCTGGCCCCACCGGGCGTATACCTAATGCCCGGTGGAATCCTGGGGGAGGCTAGGCATACCTCAGATGCCGAGTGCCAAGTGCCAAGTGCCAAGTGCCAAGTGCCAAATGCCAGACGAGAAGCACTCAGCTCCGCTCAGAGTGAAAGTGTATTTCGGTTGGCGGGAAATTAATTTCCACTCGCCTGGGCACCAATTAAATTTGAACGAGGGAAAACCATTTGAAATGGCCTTTGTTAAGCATGCAAAATGCAATCGAGGACGACAAAAGGAAGCTGCCATTGCAGCGGAAACGGAGAACAGAGCTCGGGCACAAGAACTTTTTTTCCCAAACAACAATAGAAACATGGCACAACAACAGCGCGCACACACACACCCACACTCGTTCACTGAAAATGGGAAAGCGGAGAAAGCAATGTCGAAAGAATCGAAAGAAGAAAAGTTTCCTTTGTTGCTGCTGATGCTGCTGGTGTATCCCGCCGAAGGCAGAAAAGCAACAAGCAGCAACAAATGCAAGCTGCCAGCAAACCTCTGACCGAAAAACCCATCCCTCCCCCACGCCCGACCGCCATTACAATGGAAAAACCACCCAATGCCGCCCACTGCCACCCCCACGAACACAAGCAAACAGGACGGGCAGAGCAATGCAATTGAGCTTAAACGATAACATTGTCCAAAGCAATGCATATGGAAAGCTGCGGGAAAGGAGGGAAGGAGTAATGTGTGGCCCTGCACACTGAACAAAATTGTCATATTTATTATAAATTCTTTATCTATTAAGCAGAGCCACTAAACTAGAAATTAACATTCTTAAAAACCTTTGGAAAGTAAACATCCTCCATTAAGTTTAACGATAAGTTTCTTATACATTCAGCCAGATTTCCAGATTATAACTTCGAAGGCCTCTTTCATGGCTGAAGGAAAGGGTAGTTAGGGCTTACCCTTTAACCTTACCATAGTGGCCTTCTAAGGACCTTTTCAAGTACAATTTGTATATAAATAAATCATAGAAGACTTATTTATCTATGTTTCACAAAGTTCTGATTTTCAAGTGCTGAATTTACAAGGAACCAAGGAAGGGGAAGGTAACTCGACTGGCAACATGGCTTACAAATTAAAAGTGTGCCAGCGGCGAAACAAGTAGTACAGGAAGTGCAGCAGCTGAGCAGCCGGCGCAACCGGAGACGGGCAGGATTTAGGAGGAGCGAAGGAGCAGTGCGAATTCCAAAGGACTTGCATTTAAATGCAAATCAGAGAACGCCCGCACCCCTCCCCCACCGGCGATCTGCTCGCGCTCCATTAGCGCGTATCGCCGAGCGGATTTATGTCCGCCTGCCAAGAGCCATGGCATCCTAGAATCCGCGTATCCACGCAGCCAAAGCCAACAGCAGCCACTTGACATCTCCACTTAATTGTGGAACTGAGCCGAACAGAGCTGAGCGGAGCGGAGGCAACTTTGCCCGGGCGGACACAAAATCAATGGCGTGGATTCGCTCCAGCTGCCTTCCTGCCGAAATTGCTTAATTAATGGGGGAAGAATCGCTGAATTAGTGCAAAAGTTCTAACTGGAGCTGCGAGTTTCATTCCTAGGCTCCAGTTGTCGCCGGGAAAACTTTACTCTCGAGCCGAGCGAGCAGTTGCTCAATTTCCGAGAACTTGCAGAACTTAAGGAATTCCGCTGCCTCGTATCCATAATTCAGCCGGATGCCGCTTCCCGGATCGATTCCCCACTTGGCCGCTGGTGAAGTTTTAAGTAGATGTCAACGCGCAAAGGATGCACAGGATGACCTGACACACCGCTCGCTGCTCGCATTAATTGCAGAGCCCGGAGGCGGAAAGGGGCAAAACCACGGCCATCAGGAGCAGCAGCAAAAGTGGCAGCAGCAGCAGCAGGAGCAGGAGCAGGAGCAGCAGCGACCGCCAAAGGAAACAAAGGATGACAAACGAAATGCGTAAATGAAATGAGGGCATGAATAAGTGAGGCAGCAGCCAGAGGCAGTGGGCTAAAATGGGATTTCCCAGGACTATTTCCCAGCTGCACCGACACATACTATGCTATATATATTGCGGGATATGGCCCCGGGTATACGGGCTGAGGTACGGTTCTAAGTGCGTTGCAGTTTGCAGTTTAACTTTTGCCGTCAAGTTAATTCAAATGCAGAGAGAGAGAAGAACACTTAGGAAAATCTCATGATAAATGTTACCAGGCTCTGAGAGGGTGGTGCTGGCGGTTGACAAGCTTTTACTTTACTCTTTGCGGATTTTCTTTTGTGGCATTGTCATTGGGCCTGCTGCTGCTGCTGTTGCAGTGTTTGCAATTAAGTTTTCTGTGTTGCGGCTCACACATATCGCTCTCGGCGAAGGTCCTACAACGATGGCGGCACTGCCAGAAAAGACTAGCCAATTAAAATAATAAATCTACTTCAAAATATATGCAGTTCTTCAGATAACCAGATACATGAAGATTTAAACTACATAAAATAGCTCAAGATCGTAATAAAAGTACAAAATCAAGTGTCTCAAAAGCAATTCACCCATTTCTTTATGTGCAATCGGGGCCAAGTGGTGGCCATGAAGGGTAGGCAACATATGGCGGAGCTTAATCAGGAAAACAATGGCTGCCATTGCCGCTGCTACTTGTGCCGGAAATGTGCTGCCACTATGCGAGTCCCGGCCCCAACTCCTATCCCGGCTCCTATCCTGCTCAGGCTTTTAGCACATCCAGTCGGTGTGTGTGATGATGGCCAAGTCCATCCATTTGCACGGCTCCTAGTTGGGACAGGGGAGTGAATGGGGGGCACAATGACAAGTTGGCGCTGAGCAAGGACTCGTGTGGGGGATAGGAGGGGATCCGAACGAATCGTCGGCAGTCAAGCGCAAATCCCATTGAATTTATTTTTATAGTTGTTGTAAAGTTGATTATGTTAATGCGATTTAATTCGCATCGGAGTCGCAGTTTTATGGGGAATTTATGCAGTCCTGCCTATGAAATATTGCCAGTGATTTATCCTCCTGACGTCGGCAGCGACGAGGCAGCGATTTAAGTAAATTGAAAAAGGGCCCGGACGGGATAGAAGGGATAATCCCGTCAAATGGGAAATGGGAAGTGGGAAGGCGTAGCGGAGTGCCGTCAATGAGTCGGATCATTCGGATGCACATGCACAGTGACTAGGATTTTCGCAGATCCTTGCTAAAAGGGGATTCTCTGGCATCCAGCACCCATTACCCACTTCCCATCACCCATCACCCACCAGCTATCAGCCATCAGCTATCAGCTCGGCTAATGACTAAGACAAACAAGGAGCAGCAGCAAGGCAATAAATGCGATTTCAGCTACACTACGGCAACAGGATACAGAGCCAGGACACGAGGCAGCAGGCGAAAGACAAAGACCCGGGCAGATTGCAGTCCAACGGAGGGACGGTGGGTAAATGGGTCAGACTCGAGACAATGGCCGGGCATTATCAATATGTAATGACTTCTGCCGTATCCATCCAGTCTCGCACTCACGCCGGCGTATGAGCAATCCGCACCTAATCCATTAATCAAAGAGCCTGCTCTGCCAGATCCAGTTTGCTCACCTTTCAGGGGAATTACAGGGGAGCTGGCAGCCGGGGAGCAGGTGACGGCCATTCAATTGCAGGCCGGCGAGACAACGCCTAATTAGCAGCAATGACAAATAATTTGATGGCAAAGCCAACAAACAAACACGCCGGAACACAGTTACCATGGACAGCAGACAGGGAGAGAGAGTGCCCAGTAATTAGCCCACGGCCGGGACTAAAATCATTTCCATTTCGATTGCTGACTGCGATTTAGATAAACAAACTCGCCTCCCGGTGTTTGTGTTTGTGTTTATGTTTAAGCTTGTGCTTGTGCTTGTGTTTGCAGCATTTGGCAACTCATATCGTGAACAAACAGGACATAACCAAAAGGGTTCTCTCCATGTTGTTTTTACTGCGGCAGTGCCAAAGTCGAGACCGGAAAATTATGTTGTGCAAGACGTCCCAGGCAAGCCACAAGTAAATCAGGGAAAAGTTTGCCTTTGCCTTTGCCAAATATCAAATACACATGCTTGTCTTGTGTGTTATCTCATTTGAAATGGGATTTGAACTATGCCAGAATCGGTTTTGTGTAATTTGGCCCAAATGGTAACAGACTCTTTGGCCCGCACTAGATGGGATTTTCATTTGTGTAAGCATTCGAAAGTGCATCTTGTGTGAAAGGCCTTAGTTTTGGCATGCTGGTATTTATTTATGAATGCCTTAGTAACTCGATATGTGCTCTGGATCAAGTCTTGATGCAAAGTTCACATTTATTTGCAGAGTGAATAGGGGGAGATTCGATTTTCCCTGAATTTAATTAGTTTAATGTTAGTGCTAACAACCGGAGTACATTAACCCATCGAAGGACAAACAATTTGCTGATAAATATTGAGTTTAAAGTGCTGCATGGCGGAGTACATCATGCCCCCGAAACTACAGCCCAGCGAGGGTATCTCAAGAGATAGACTTGATTACGCAAAAAGTCGTAAGCATAAATAAACACACAGTTGGCATATGAATTGCGGAGCAACAAAGATGGCAGAGAGTCCCCATTATGCCAACTTTGTGTGTGCAGCTCTGGTCCTCTGCTCCCCTGCCTGCGTGCGAGTGGAGCTGTAACTTGTGGTGCACACTTTTGTGCGTTTTGAGGGGATATACATACGCCAGGGTGTATTTGTAGCCAGTTCGTGGAGGAGCGGCCCTTCAGGCATTATTAATGCGAGTGGCTGCCACTTGAAGGGCCCTCCATATGCGTACACATGTGTGGAGTGGAGTGTGGAGTGCGGAGTGGAGTGCCGTATCTTTTTTGCGCCAGCCAAGTTCTCCCTGGTAATCAGCCTTCGACAGTTGGCCAAAAAGTTTGTCAAGAAGTCTCGAGTGCCGGCGATAACTGCCGGTGCCCCAGTAGTGCAGGATAATCGCTAGATCCTTAAATTACACGGCCTTAAAGCCCGCTCAGCTCGACGGCAACTGCAGCTCCTGGAGGATGGAGGCTTTCTAGGGATAAGGGATACCGGATGCAGGCTGCCTACGGCTGTGTTGGGCTACAATGAAATGGATTTTTATTGTTCCACCGCGACGGCAAACAAATTGGAAAAGTAAATAAAACAAAGGCAGGCAGCGGGCCACAGGCAACAGGCAGCAGGAGCCAGCAGCCAGGAGCCAGGACTCAAAGGATGGAAGGTGTTGCCGCCGACGACGACGGTGGTGGGCACAAAGGACATAATGAATACGCTTAACTTTTAAGTCACGCTGCGCGAGATAACTTGCTGCGGAATAATGGCGCGAATAACGATGCTGACAAACAGCAACAGCGGGCGGGAACAACAAGGACAATGGGACCACAGGGCGGATGGTTTTTCCATAAAGCAGCCACATTTTCCGCACACTCTCGCCTCCATTTCCACTTACTTTCCCGCATCCCCCCTTGCCAGCACTTTCCCCGGTGGTGGTGCCATTAATGTAAATGAGACTCATTGAAATGTCAATATGACTTTCAATGCTTCAATGGGGCATGCTCGCAACCAGACTGCGCAATTAAACCTAGCGAGTGCTGGCGCTCTATCCACGTATCCGCCACCCAGCACCCACTTGGCACCTCCCCCATTTCCATTCCACTACACTCATGGCCGAAAAAGCGCGAAGAGCTGGGCCTTAAATCAATTGGCATACATCGGGCTCAGATCCAGGCGGGGGCGGACACACGAGTGGGAGCCGGCTAAGAGTGGCCAAAAACTCATTAAACCGTTACGCGCAGTTGCAGCAAATGAGTCATCCGTCGGCAAATACCCTCTAACAGGCAAGTACACACACAGGGAAATCCAGGGGGCTGACAACAGAGTAGAAATATGATGGCAACTATAGGAAGTGGTATCTATGTCATTAAAGCTGATATTTTTTGTTGAGTTTTAAGACAGAAAACTTTAAATTAAATCACGTTAGAGCGTTTTAGTTAATATTGAATTTCATATTTAACCTTATCTCTTATCTCATTTTACTTCATCATTCAATATTCAACTATTTCTCGCTTTTACAGCCAACTTCATACAAATCTCTTCAACCTTTCCGTTCCCTTAAATCCAATATGATTCAAAAACATTTCCCAGAAAATATGAAAGCTTTCAAAAAGCTAACATTTTGATACTTCCCCAACTGATCAAAGCTAATATTCAATCTTGGCTGCACAGGGACTAGTGCAATTTAGCATTTTACTCTCAAACTTTTCCATTAGGTTTTCTTTGTGCCGCAAAAATTCATTGGCCAGCAAAAAGTTTGATGGCCAGCAGAGGATTCCGGTAAATTGGTTTACCCCCCCGCAAATGCTCACTGTACACAGGAACATATACATAGATAGTTAAGCTCTCCCCACCCCCGCCCGGTGTTCTTGGCAACTGTCAAACGCTGGCAGAAATTTTCACGAATTTGTTAGCAAATGCAATCATTTTGTTACGTGGTTTTATTACAGTGGTTGCTCTGTCGCCGTCGTCGCTGCGATGCAAAGCCAATAACATGAAAACGCTCGTTTATAGCATCCAATGCCGAGTGCCGAGTGCGGATCGCCGTGCGCCATGCCGTGCAACGGGGCGTATACGTAACCGTGTGCAAATATTGTCTCAATTTGGTGCTGTACTACACTTGGCTTGCCTTCGACGAAGGCCAAATGGGGTAGGGAGCAGGGAGCAGGCAGCAGGGAGCAGGGAGTAGAGAGTTCCCAGTTGAGAGTAAGTTCAGTTCCGCCCAGATGCAGATGCAATTGCAGATGCCGATGCTGATGCAGGAACTCCCTTTCCTCGGTGCATGTGTGTGGGAAATAAACAATTTGTATGCGAATTTCGCCTTTGCCATGCGAGGGAACCCCATGAATATGAAAATATTCTACTTCCCTTTGCCAGCTGATACCCTCTTTCCCAGGACCTCGTCCCGCGCGCCTGCATAAGCAAACAGTGAGGAAATTGAAAGCAAAATATGATGATGTTCGATTGGCAGATTCTGAGCGGCAATAGAGTCGAAAATCAGAAGGCACTAAACTATTCCATTCCAGCCCAGTGCACCCTCGGTCGGTGCTCGGCCAAATATTTGGCTTGGCTTAGCCATCTGCCCGAAATTAAAGGCTCATGCAAATGTCCTTATGCGCTCCAGTAGGTCCTGCATTTGTCTAAGCCGATTTCCAGGGCACTGCACCGTGAACCGAAACAGACGAGCGATAACAAAGCCCTTCGAGTCGCCCCCAAAACTGGTTACTGGCAGCAAAGGAAAGAGACTGCAGTCTTGATCGGAGGAGCACGTGTTCCGATTGTATATAAATTAGGCAATTATTAGACCCTCTATTAAAAGTACTATCAAAGTAGACTGATTTAGAAAGAATTGAATGCCATTTTTAAAAATATTTAATAACCTTTAATCTGATTAAATAAACGTACCATACACAAAACATGTTTATTTTCATTTTAAAGACTTCTTAACTTTTTTCCGCTGCAGCTCGTTCAGGACATCCTGATGATGATAATTGCAAAAAAAAACTCCGACGAACATGACGAAAATCGCATTTAATTAATGCATGAACATTGCAAACATCGCTGCAAAACTCTTTTGTGCGGCGCGAATCCACTTCAGACATAACTCCAGGCAATACTCGTGCCAGGACTGGGGGAGGACACGGAGAGGACATGGAGAAGGAGCAGGCAGGACTCCTGGTCGCGAGCTGTCAAAGTGCTGCGGGCAAAATGGCGGCCGCTGCCTGCATTTGTATTAATGGCAGTCGTGCGAGCTCCTGGGAGCACTCAGGAGGATTCAGCGGCAGGTTATTTGACTGCCTTTGGCAGTTTCAAGTGCACGGGCATGTGTGCATAAAGGGGCTCTTCAGGAGGTGCTCCGTCTCCCCCAAAATCCTCCCCAATCCTGGGCTTCTCCTGTTGTGGCATCTGAAGAAATCAAAGAGCGTGGAGGAAAGAGCGGCGAATGCTTGCATTTATTTTGCAATTACTCTACTCGGGCGTGGCTCCTTCAACGTTTCCTCGCAAACTCAAATATAATTCCGTCTAATCAACACTTTAAGTGAACTAAATGCATTCTGAGCCAGAGAAATGTTCGCCCGGCGAGCAAAGTGCCTGCTCTGCTGACCAATTAGCAAAGTCTAAAGGAGGGCGAGAGCAGCGTGAGAAAAACTGTGAGCCAAGAAAAGTAATGATTTTTCATTGCCTTGAATACCTTCCCTTGGCGTAGGGTAAACATATACAACTCGGATATATACTTGCAAGCTAATGTTGTATTTGAGTAGTTTAAATATGATTTCTAGTTAAAAATGCAAATGAAAACCATTTTGTCATTGTTTTTTCTTATCTTTTATGTGAAATCTAGACTGTATTTATAGCAAACTAGTTCATCTGGCCCTGTATTTTCCAGTGTGCAAAAAATATAGAATGCAGCAGACCAGAACAGACGCGAAAATGTCAAGCGGGGGGCCGTAAGAAATTATAAATCAGGAGCAGGTCAGCTCAGCTCGGGTCGGAAGGTCGTTGCGAAGGCTTCCGGCCACAGCCAGAGCCAGAGCCAGAGAAGGAGTCAAAGCCAAAGCCAAAGCCAGAGCGGCGATGGCATTGATGAATTTCGCCATGACAAGACGGGGCAATTAGCCAGGCGAAAGTGGCCATAATTAGGCAACCGGGCTAGCAGTCGCCGTGACCAGGCACAAACCCGGGAGTCCGCCACGCATAGCTAATGAGCAGGTTTCCATCCGAAAAGGTGAAACAAAGTCAGCAGCAGTCAAAGTGCCAATTGCAGTTGCAAAAGCCAGAGTGCAGCACTCAGCGCTCAGCATCCATCGTCATCGTCGACAGCGACGCCTCCAATGCAACTCATCGCTGGCAAAGTGTTCAGGGAAATTTGCATTCTTTGCCGTCTTTGACTTTCCATTTTGCCTTTTCATCACCTTTCTTTGGCTTTTCCCTCGAATGCAGAATGCAAAACTGTGCGCCCGTAAACTACTTTTTCGCCTGGCCATCTCCCAGCTCTCCCTGCTCCGTGCTCCCTGCCTCTCTGTGTAACTGGCCACCAACTGTGTCAACCAGTCAAACTAGTTGCCGCTGCACTCGATGTTGCTGCTGAATACTCCAGGTATAGCTATTGCCACAGCACTTGCACTGGGAAAAATCCAACTTAAAAGTGAATCAAGTTCGAGAATTCTAAAGGAGCTTTAGCATTGTCCATGTACAGATTTCATGGATTTAGACACTTGATATTCTCACCCAAAATTCTAAATGTTAGGCAGATATTTTTGCACAGTGTCCCCATGTTGCAGTGGCCGTCGTAGATGTTGCTCCTGGTGGACTGCAAATGCTGATTGCTCTCCCAGCTGCAAGAGCAAGAACAACAGCCGCAATTGATTGAAAGAGCTCGCTCCTCTTTACAGTTTCGCGGCTCAGTTACTCACAAAATATTCGCTTTATTTTCGCCATTTGTGCCTTGAACCCGCGGACGCGGCTCTCAGCTTTTCCTGGTATTTCCCTGGCCGAATGGCCCAATGGCCAAACGTTCTGGCCCGGCTTGAAGGCCGCCTCGCTTGCAGCTGCAGTGAATGGGAAGAGATTGTGGCCGGGCTTGGCTAATTTTATCTACCTCCGGAGTCCGGCTCGAATATAATCCGAAAACCAAGCCAATCGACACTGGTTTCGTGACGTTCACGCCCAAATTGAACGGCAACTAGTTGCTAATATCGGCGGCTTATATAAGCCAGGGGAAAACGGGTTTTCGCCGATTTCCCAGTCGAAACTTTGGTTAATTTTGAGCATTATTAATATTGCAAGTATGTTGTGTATTGACAGAAAAGTTTAATCAACTTCTCACCGGCTTGTTGATTCGTTTGAGGGCAACGAAAGTTTGGCCCCGAAACCGAGCTGAAGCCGCAAATGAAATGAAAATACTTTCTGCCATTCTGATTAGAAGTTTTCGTTTGCCCCGAGTTGCGAGCTGAGAATTGCACGAAATGGTCGAATAAATTGTTTATTTAATGCCTGAATTTCTGTTCTGACTTGTTGCTGCTCCTCGGGGGCTTCGGGCACGTACAAGTGAACTCCGGGCTTTTCGCACGTACAGGCAGGCAGCGAGCGTGCGCGGGGAGGATGGCTGGAAAAAGGACCTGGCCGGATGCATATAAAGTTTAAAATAACCGGAGCTCTTTAAATGAGAGCTCAGCCAGCAGTTGATGGCCCTTCTCAGATAAGCACTTGCGAATATTTCTGCTAAATTGCTGGAATATAAAACACATTTCCCCTTCCCCCGGCCACCGCAGACAATTTGATAGGGATTCCATCCATTCACGAGCTCAAAAAATAAACTCAGTCTCAATTTCAGTTTCAGCCCGGGCAATTGCAAACATTTTCGCATTTTCTGCCACAGAAACCCCACCGCAGAGCCCGGTCGGCGGGGGGCAGAGAGCCGAGGGGCCGGTTTAGGCCACAAAAGCAAATTAAAACATTTGCGAGCACAACCAAAGCAGTTTAATGCATTAGGCCAGCATTTACCACCCGCTGTCAGTTTGATAACTTAACTGCAAATCCCGCTGCTGCTGGCCCTACAATTAATCACATTTAATTTATCAATTGTTTTGGCCCAAAATACTGGGGATTATGCGAAACAATAAAGGCCAAATCGCTTGAAATTACTGGGGCAGTGCGACAACGGCCAGGCGAACTGTTAATTGGATCGCTTCGTTCAGGTAATAAATACAAAAAACGCTTTGCAATAAATTCCATACATTTCTACGGCGGAGGGAATATTTTCCCGGATTTCCCACATTCGGTTGAAGCGAATATTTCGCCAATTCTCGTGTTGGTTTTCATTTGCGTTACGAAAATAAACCCAAACACAAACCCAAACCCCGAAAAATGCTCCAATTGTTGTCGTCGCGCAAATTCAGCGAGCAGTTAAGTGGAAAATTATGTTCCATGGGAAAATCTACTAATTGGAATGATTAGTTTGTCAAGGGAATTGAAAATTATAGAAATAAAAAATCATTTTTAAGCCAAAAAGAAGCAAATTGGTTTTAGGAACTAAATGTTGTATTCATCGCCAAAAGGACTTGGGTCTCTTTAAGCCAAATATATCTCTATAACACAGCATGTGTGTATCCCCAGTCCTGGGCACTCAATCTCCCGTTCTCCGGCCTCAAGGCTTCCCCAGACCAGACTCATTCATTCGGGGCCGCGGTGGAATGTTCGGCGCTAACTGATCGGCCAAACACAAACAGTTTCCCGAGTGTTTGGAGCTGGAAAAACGTGTGCTACATGTGGCAAGAGGATGGGGATCGGGAGATGGAGCAGCCCGAGTTGATGGGAGCTGGGCTCCAGGTTCGACTGCGTCGATAGGCAGCGTTGTTAACTGTTGTTCAAATTTGTCTGTGGTCAGTGACCTAGCCAAGGCGACGGAGACCGTTGCTGAGGCGGGGCCTAGCCGGCAAAACAAACATGTTTTAAGGCAAAAAGAAACATTAAGAGAGCCGGCGATCTGGTACACTTTGATAGCTCTCGGGGCGGGCGAAGAGTGGCCAGAAAAGAAACACATTAACTTTGGTCACTACATGAATACGAGCGCTCGTTAGCAGAGAGCTCGGGGAAGGGGGCTGGAAAAGTGGCCAGGGAGCACAGCCCCTTGCGTGCCGAATCCCATAAACTCTCGGGAAGATCGGGGAACGCACAGCAATGGCTGTAAACTATAATTTGAGAGTCTTGGCCGCGGATCACAATTATCTGCTGCTGCTGCTGCTGGCGACGCCGAGTGGGGAGCGCGATCGGCGAGTTCGCAGCTTGAGTCTTTTGTTTGCGACGCTCTTCAGATCTCCGGAGCGTCGTCTTCGCGCCATTAGATAGAATCCCCGAATTAATTCAAATACATCCCAGAATGGCTTGGAATTATTCAGTTATTTACTCCCGCGTGCAAGCCCCGCTGCGTGGGGGCTCCCACAGAAATTATGGCATTATATTTACTTACATTTCCTCAACGTAAAGCGATTCGCACACCTGCAAGAAAGGAGAAAGGAAAATGGGGAATTAATATGAAATTACACATTAACATACGCATCAGAGTTAATCCTCGGGGGCATTGCGAGTATTTTCCACTTTAACCAAACGGCAATAATGAGATTTCCCGGCACTCAGCGAGGACCGAGTGAAACTCGAGCTGGGCGTGGGTCCTGCGAGAGTGCTTGTTAACCTTTACAGGAGTCAGGGTAGTCTTACGAATATCAAGTGACTAAACGGGTATATTTAGGGGACAACTATTACTTGTACAACTTTTCTAATTAGACTTCTTTAAGCATCAGTTTTTCATGGCCTTTCCTTAGCCATAATAATTTTTGAAGCTGTTTAAGTCTCTTCTCTTCTCTTTGGCTATAAATTGAAAGTTTATTAATGAAAAATAAAAATAAAAACAGCAGTAAAACCCAGAAATCTAAATATCCAAGCCTTAGTTCAAACTTCTTGCTTTTAATACTGACATTCCAGTTGCATAACAAACATAAACCCTTTCGCCATGAATGCATCCTGCAGCTCCTGCTCTCAGCCCACTTAGGGGTTAATAAAACTGCACTCAGACCGAGAGTAAAGTTCCTGCCATTTAACGGCGAGAAGATTAAGGCCTCCGCCCCGCATGAAGAGGCTGCTGCAGCCTTCGCCGCTGATCAAAGGCCCTCCCCTGGCGCTGGTTTTCCGGGAGATTCATGTCCGGAGTGCAGCATCTGCAATCCGCAGCGCACTCGTACATCCCACACATATCAGGCGCTAATTAAGCAAGACTCGCGCTCCCTGAAACTTTCGAAACTAAAACTAAAAGCGAGAGGGCGAGCGCCGGAGAACGGCGGCAAAATTAAATTAAGCGCTACTGTGGGAAAATGTCTTGGAGCGTAAAGCAATAAGAACATTTCCATTTCCATGCTTCCCGCTTCTCCCTAAAAAAGTGGTTTCCATCGGGGAAACCACACACAGCCAGCACCCGTGAGTTCGAGCAGGGAAAATAGTGGAGAAGGTAGCCAAGCGTAGAGGTTTTCCCCAAGCCCCGGGGCCAGACATGTGTCAAGGTTATACTCCTCCGACAATTAATTCGAGGCGATGGGAGGAAAACTCTCCGTTTAGCCAACTCTCTCCGACACGGGCGAGCTGCTCCGGCCCCGGCTGCGGAGGGGGGAAAATCTCAATAAAACCCGGCCGGAGTAAGTGGAAAACGATGCCGGACAGGGAATGCCGTTTTCCGGAATTTTTATTGCCTTAAGCCCCGGAACGAGGCACACGCATGCTCACGGCCCAGGTTGGAGGAGCGTAAATCACATTAAATCGGAGAATTTCCATGGCAGCTCCTCCAGCCGTTGGCATAGTTTATCAATTATCAGCTCGGACCCATCGTCCTTGTCGTCGTCCTGCTGCTCCTGTCCCGGAATATTGGTTACAGCAAGAATCGATTACACAAACAGTATCACTCTTGGGCCGGGGAGTAACCGAAAAAATTGAATTTATTTTCCATCAATATTCCTTCTATGCCGAAAATCCCCTCGGGAGGTGGGTGGAGAAAAACCCTTTGGGCCTTTCCTACGGAATCCGAGAAGCTTGACCATTGGCAATTTAATTTTCCATGAAATGCGGCACACACGAGCGAGATGTTTCCTCAACTCGTTTGCCGTATTATGGCTTTGCATATTTGTATTTATAAATTACCGAAGCGAAATAGCCGCCGCTGAAAGCGTGCATGTGTGCGTGGGAATTTTCATTTTCATTTACAATTTCAATTCAATGCTTTATCCCACACACTCCCCGGTTATATATATATGTAGTATGGCTTATAGTTGAAGGATCCTGCCGTAAGAGTTATTTATGTTTACATTATAAATGAGTGCTGCGGCTGCTGCTGTTGTTGTTTTTACTGGCGGGAAGAGCCCTGGAAATCATTAAATATTTTGCATTTCATTTTACCTTGGAATCATGGCAAATATTTATAGCCTGGCGGAGAGGAGAGCCTGAGACCACTTGTTTCAGCTCCAATAGCATCGCATTACAGCTTATTATATTACGCTTCTCATTTAATTAATTACGTTAAGGGTTTCGACTTATTTTATGATGTCTTCGATTGTTCGAAAAAGGGTAAATTTACAGCTGAAGTTCGTTTTAATTAATTATTTACGTATTTAATCAAAACAATTCTTCGCTCTCCCCTTAGTAGTACATAAACATGTATATTTAAAAAATGTTTCTAGCTCCACCCACCATACCCTCCCACAACCTTTCAGAATGTTAATTAAATTTATATTAAGTAAAGAAAAACATAAAAAACACTCACTGCTTTGATTAACTTGCCACCGTTTGACCCTTAACCGCCCCCATCCCGGGACCCTTCCCCATCCCCATGCCAGATCCCGGCAATCCTAGAGCCCTGGAACCCTAGAACCCATTTAGACGACGCCCTCGCCCACGTGACTGCCAGTTGATCCTCCAGTTTAAGACGAACATCACGTAGCAGACAAATACTTTTGAAAATATTTTTAGTGGGTCGGCTGGTGCCATAAAATAAAATAAAATCAAATAAAATGGGACAAAACAAGGCGCGCTAGGCGACTGGGACGTGACATAAATTAAATTTTTCGCCATTAATGGCAAATATTATGAGCAGATAGCGACTGAAACTGAACGTTGGGAAACTTGTAAACTGGCAACTTTGTGCCGGCTAAAAGTATTTCAATTTACAACGAGGGACGGAGAGCGGCCAAGTTGTAGCCAAAGTTGGGCCAAGTTGAATTGGCGATTGTTGTTGACTCGATTGAACGGCGGGCAGACTGCATCTGCAGCCACCCAGCCAGGCATTATCCTGCTCGAAGTTTGTTAATTTCACAAAGCCAAGACTGAGCCATTTTTTTGCATCTGCAGGATTGGGATCTGCTGGAAAATATGCAACGATTTCTGCTGTGCAATTGTCCAGAGCTGAAATATTGTTTGCCCATTTAATCGCACTGCCGAAAGCCCCCCGGTTTTGTGTTTTGACATTGCCAATGCAATCCGGAATATTGTTGTGCTTCATGCATATTTCTGGCCATACGCTTCATTGATTTACCCATGAATTTTTCACCAGGCTGCTGGGGAAAACGGTTGGTAGTGGAAACCTAATTCAAATTGCTGCGCAATCGGGGGGAAAGAGCCCGGTTAAGTAGGCAACTCTGGGGAAGGCTCGTAACTATCCCTTTAGTGCTGCAGCAGCAGAACAATTGCAACGCTAACCAAACAGACAACCCATTCGGCGCCCTGGGGCGTGAAGGATTTAAGGGATTCCAGCTCGGACTCGGGCTCCGACTCCTCTTGACCGACTTGGGCTGACCAGTAAAAAAAAAGACTGACAGACCATAGAAGTGGCAAATGGCGCCCACTCCTCGACCGTGTTTATGGCTTTGTTCTATTCCATCAGCTCCGGCAGCTACGGCTTAGAGCTCGCGCTCCGGCAATTCGAATTTTCCCCAGCTTCCATTTTCCATCCCATTTTCTGACCCCCTAGCCGCCTTTTCCGCCGGCTCGCATTTCGCAGTCCGCGCTCATAAACATTTTAGTGGCCGGGGCACGTTTCATTTTGCGCCGAAATGCGTGTAAATTGCTTTCGCTTTGCCTTAGCCGCTACAAATGAAACTAAAAACGCTGACCGACTGCTGAATAGTTTTGGGGCCATCACACCGCCCCTAGCCCCAGCCACTACCCCCTTTAGCCCCATTCCCGGCAAATGTTTGCATACGCCGACGTGCTGCCGAAAGGATAATGGAAATTTCTAAAAATTCTATCCCCTGCTCCGCACCGAAACAATTTTGTAATCGAAAAACTTTGTTGGGGCAGAAGGCCCAAAGCAAACAATTAGTTTAAGGTCTGTCCAAAAACGGGTAGAGGAGCTGGGAAAGCTGGGAAAGCTGGGGTTTGTTTGCTTGGATGCAGTGCCAGCAACAGCTCAACTGGCAAATGTCAGATGTTTTTATTTATATCCCTTAATCGCTGGCTCATGTCACAAGCTCATTGACTCCGACACATATACACTCGAGTGGAGTCCGTCGAATTGGAAATTGTGACTGATGACACTTAATATGGATATTAAATATTAGGTATAAAATATCAATTTTAGAAGCCACTTTAAAGAAGAAGATTGATACAAAAATCATATCATATATAAATTTATATTATTTATGTTTGTAGCTGTGTTTTTAGACTTCTTTATGCAAAAAATTGTGCCTTGCTTTACCTACAATAAATATTTATATGAAAACTATTAAGTCCCTATTATTTTTGTAGAATAAATATAAGTAGACATCTTTTTTAATTCGTGCAGAATGACAAACCACTGAAATTCACCGACATTTAAAATTAAAAAACTCAACCAGTTGATACCCTATCCTAAGGTACAGTAAAACCCTATCTTATCAAGAGATATCCCTAAAAATAGTATATATCTAACAACACAAAAAAAAGCAAACAATAAAACATCGCTTAGGGATGATGGACTTATAAATATGCCTCAAGTCAACCACTAACATTGTGCCACTTTGACCCACGCTCGGCGGCAGTTCAAGATTTCCGGTGATTACGCCGCCGGAGGCTGAGGCAAATCCTCGGGCGAACTAACCCCGGAATCTTCTGCTCTCAGCCACCCCAGCACCGCCGCAAAAACCATTAATAATGCTTAAAATTTAAGTCCTGGCAAATTGGTTTAGCCTGAGCCGCAAATATATTTGTGTATATAAACGTATTCCCACAGCTATGCTCGAGGAGGAAGCCAACTGAGAACTGAACTGAGTGCCGAAAATGTTTGTGTCGCAGTTAATTATGACGCTTAAGCTGGCAGCCGAAAAATTCCTCTTTGCGGGACGCAATCAAAGGGGATCCCATCCACATACTTTATGTACGAAATATATAAAGGCTCCTCTACCTGCCAGGCGTTAATAATTCAGTTCCTGGCTGCCGACCTGCGGCAGGGAAGGCAAAGAGCAAAACTAAACTGCGCTGACAGCAAATTTGCGTTTAGTTTGGCTGCAAAAAACTTCCACATGGTTAACTAATTAAAAGTTATTAGAGCCACCCCCGCCACCTTCTGCTCGCTCGTGGGAAATTTATTGAAATTTATTTCGTTTGTGCGACACGAAATTCACATTAAAATCGACTTTTATGCGGCACATCTCCCGGCAAGGACATGACACATCTCGGCAGCTGCCAGCTAATGTGGCTCGTCCTGGTGCCGGCCAATTACATCCACCTGATGGGCCCCGGGTCCGCCCTCTGTCCTTAATTAAACGGAATATTCATTCTGTCCACAGGCACAGTTATCGCTGTCCAGTGTATTTTTTGGGGCAATTTAAAATGCGGAAAGACGCACATAACAGAGGGCACAGGGCCTGCCAAGAGGACCCTTCCTTTGTGTGGGTTTGTCGGGTCCTAAAAGCAAATATCCATCTCACTCGGATGTTTTGGGGCCGCATCGTGTTTCACAATTTTTATTGGCATATTTACCGAAAATTAAATGGAGCGTAAAGCAATCTGCCCGGCCTCTGCCTTCCACTTCCCCCCCTGTTGGGTGATTTGCACACGCGGCGTATGCGTAATTTGTATGCTGTTAGGGCGAGGACAGAAAGACGAATTACATTAATTGCTTAGGCCCGTCGAGCAGAGGGTTGCTGTACAATAAATGGAAAATCTGCAATGGCCTTCCCTCCGGAACGCATTCAATTGTAAATTTTTACTCCCAGCCTTTGTTGATTTTTGCAGCAGCAGCTCTCCTCCTCGCAGGCTTTCATATTCCTTGATAATTGCTTCCATTCTCTTTCAGGGCTCTCCAATCTCCTTTTTTCATGTTCGCTGTTTGCAATCAATTTGATTCGCCTGGGACTTGACCAGAAATTAATTAAAATGCAAATTAATTTGCAATTATGAGAAAATCCCTTATAGAAACTGCTGCTGCTCATAGATACTTCGCGGCATCAATTCCGCATAAAATTAAATCGATATGCAAATAAGCCCAATGCCCTCGAACTAGCAGAAAAAAAAGTGGAGCAGCGGGAAGAGTAAATAATTCAAAATAAATATTTGGCCATGAATTAATTGCAATTTTACACTGTTTGCCCTGCCATCAGAAAGCTAGATGATGAAAATGTCACTTTTTAGGGGAATACCAAAGAACGGAAGTGGTTTTGAGCTTTCTGTGGAAATAAAACTCCTGCACGTCAAAGGAAAGTGCTCAGTGACATCTGTTCTTGACGTGCAAACTTTTCAAAGAAACTTTTAAGGCTGCCATTATTTGTGCACACCTCAACCGCCTCTCCAAATATTAATTCTTTTGGTGATTCCCATTGACCTATCGCCACCTTTCCGGATAAACGCCCATCGATAACCGCAGTCGTGCGTGCCATACAATAACACACGCAAATCCACAGATGGAGAGACACACACTCGGCGGAGATGGAGGCCAATAATCGCATTATCCGCTAGGCACTTACATCGGAATCAATCAGCCCCATTACCGCCTGGATATGCGAATAGTTGCCATGACCACACAGCGACAATGGAAGAGGCACTCGCAGGGCGAAAGAAAATGGCCAATCAGTGGAAATCTGGGTAAGCAAAGTGCATGCCTCTGGAGCCATCTGAAAGACAGTATTTCCAGGGTAAAAGGGTATATCAATTTTATATAAAAGAAGTTCTCCAAACTTATAAGCTGGAACAAGCAAATTTGATTACAAATTTTAACTCTTGAAAATGCATATTCCTCAAAAATCATACATAAGGTTAAGAAAAAAGTATATTTGTTAATAATTATCAATATAAATCATAATTAAAAGGGATCTTCCAAAAATTAAAAGCAGTTATTATCAATCCTAATGCAATCATAATAATTTAAAAGAGAAAAGTGCTTTAAAATAAAAAAAGGGAAGAAAAGATTTTTATTAGTACTTAAGGGAAAATGTCTGCTTTGCAATACTTAAAAATAAGACCAATATAAGTGCTTTCTTGATAAAGAAAATGACTCAAAAATTAAACATAAGCCCAGCGAAAATGAAAGGAAGTATTTTTTTTTATACTTTTCCAAGCAAAATTGGGTTTAATGCGATAGTTTCATCAGATTACCCTATATTGTTATAATTTTTTTGACACTTTCGCCTCACAACATGCAACACCGTCAGCAGCTACCGGGTATCGCATGGTCGGCTCCCCCAATACCAGTCAGTTTCTTTCCCTTTGGAGTCGGGGCATATGTTAAATCAGTCGGCGATAGCATCGAATGCCAAGAGGGAAGTTGAAAAGTGGCAAAGTGGGCGGAGCTGGGGGGTCGAAATCAAAGGTTAATCACCCCTGCAGGGCACGCAACACAAACACAGTGGCATTAGCTCCACTCGGGTGTGTGTGCGAGTGTGTGTGAATGGGATTCGATGCGAGACTTGGCCAGAAGTTGGAGTTAAGGACACAACTTGGGCCAGCCAAGGGTGGGCCTGGCAGCCTTTCTCCTGCCATTGCCGTTTTCCCCCCCGAAAGAAGGCGCACAGCTTTTTGCAAAATGGCGCACTCACATATGCAACTGTGTGCGAGTGTGCGAGTGTGTGTGCGGGTTACCACTTGAAGTTCTCGATTTGACTCGAACTGAACTTTAGCGTGTTTCAATACCATAAATACTGCACGCCTGTCTGCCCCTGAGAGGAACAGAGGCGGAAGGAGTCACACACATGTGTGGCAGACAGACGACACATAAAAAAATATATCAGCCTAATATGTAATCAATTTTGGTTTATTTTCTGTTTTAGACTTGATATGGGAATCTAGTCTTAACCAGGTGATTGATGATGAAATGATTTAGATTGATATTCATATAGAAATAAACGGATGACATGGTTTTGGTTTTATTTTGCAACTGAAAAAATACATTTTAATAAACTTTTTAACACATATGTTAAGATTTTCTGACAATGTGTGCAATAATCAGAGACTTTTTTAGTTTTAGTTACTTAAGGGTGTTGTTAAAAGCAAATAGAATTGATAAAAACTCTACAAACTTATAAACTATCAAACGAAAACCAATGAAACCTCTTCGAAATGACATTAAATTTTTTAAAATTCGTCCCATTATCTCAATTTTTCCCAGTGCAAAGATTTCCTGGTTAGACCCAAAAAAGTTTAACCGAAAAGCATAAACAATATCCACCTGTATTATGGCCAAAGTTTTCTTTGCAACTTTACCCCAGAGAATGTGCTCCCCCCTCCTAAGCAGGAAACGAGGAAATTTATCTCCTCAGAATCGCCTCGGATTGAATGTTAAATGTCGCTTAAACCTTATGGCATATCAATTAATGTCCTAGAAATTGTAAATTTTAATCATGGAGAGTGGACCCCGCATAGCTGATGAGCGCCATTGGACTTTTGAGTTGACAAATGATGGACGGGTGAATCATGCCCATCCCCCTCATGGCGCGCAACCCCCTTTCCGGAGAGCCCCTTTTAGCACACAATCAAAATCCATACGAAATGAGCTGCGCGCTGCTCCTTGTTAGCTCCTTCGGTTGATTATTTTTTCATTAGCGCCGCCTCGAGGCAAGGAACTCCCAGGGGGCAGGGGAAGGGGAACGCTCGCCACACGAAAGAAATGTCACAGTCCATTCTTATTTATTGGAATAATTTCCGGAGTGTTTCTGTCACTCATTTCAGCTTTCCTTTCCGACGGCGGCACGGGGTGTGGGTCGTAGAATGAATCATTGGATTTACAAAGCTTTGCATAAACAAATAAAATAAAATATAGAAAACGCTGGCAAGCACGCCATGTTGGGGTGCGGACGAGAAAAGCCCTCAAAAGTGGAAAATTTATATATTTTAGAAACATAAATAAAGCTGGCCAAATGCAGGGGACTAAATGTCAAACATTCGTTTGTCCTCCGCCAGCCCTCGGTGCCGGGCTTTGATGCAGCTCGTCGAGGCGTTGAATGCCACCCTCGCTTTGAGGCCCCCTTTTTGCTCTCCCTGTTTTTCTATATCCCTTATCCCCGATTTCCCTTTTGCCTGTCCCCCTATTCAGCTCTTCCCTTTCCCGCCTTTGACCGCCAGCCCTTAGCATTTTGTAATAGAGTTTAATGCAACTTCTGCGGCAGGCTAGCAGGCTAGCAGGCTGGCTGGCTGGCTGGCAAAAGCCTTTTCCACAGACACACAAAAACAGCGGCAGAGAGTGAGAGTGCCGGGCAGGACCCGACACGAGTCCTGCGAGAACTTCCCTTAAACGCAATGCATAGAAAATGCTAGAGCCACAACAAGGAACAAGAACAACAGCCGGCATTTTGCCGAAAAAAGGGACTTGCTCATGCCGAATTTATTGATTTTTGCTGCCGCCGCATCCTCAATGAAACGCACACGCAGACACAACAGGATATATATGTGTATATATAACCGACATGTGTCTGTGTTTGTGCACGTATATCCTCCCCATTTTTCGGCCAGGCAGAGGCGATCGAGCAACCACCAAAAGAGCCGAATGCGTGGGGTGGTTTCCTTTTTCGTTAGTTTTTCACAGCAACGACAACGAGGCTAACAAACGGCAACAACAACAATAATGTAAATGCAATCAGCAACAAAAACAACAACAGCAGAGGAGCAAGAGCAAGGACATCATGTCCGACAGCTGTTCTCCACTTTCGAGCACACAATAAGGACGATGAGCAGGCGATGCGACGCCAACGCGGATGCTGACGTGAATGATGCTCCTTATGATATTCAAATATTTGCGCTAGCGCAATAAACGCAGCATTTTCTTGCAGTGTAAGAGGAATAACAACAGACAGAACGACATAGGAAAGGAAGGAAGCAATTGCCAACAGGACCAAGGAAAAGAGACAGATACAGATTGAGCAAGAGAGAAAGAAAGAGCGGCAAGTGACGCATTAATGTCCTTCGCATATTGTCGGCAATTGCTGAGGACATTTTTTTGGTTAGCAATAGACGAATGCAAAACTTCCCTCTGTGAATTTTAGATGATATTAAAATATAAAAAACAATTATATTAAATTAATAATGGTATTTCCATTAAGATATCTCGTGTTTAGGATTCAGTTAAGATCTAGTAAACTTGAAATAATAATGAAACAAGATAAAGAATTATAAACAATTTAGGTAAACCGTGTTCCTTAGTCTCATTGTAATTTAAGTATTTCAGAACAGCTTAGAAGGGGTTTCAAAAAGGCAAATGTATAATATTAATTAATTAAGAGATTAAGTCTCAAAATCCTCTCCTGATATTTCAAAATACACATCCAATTTACCTCATAATGGCCATTCAGCTAACCCTAGAAAAACCTTCTGCACCACCAAACCCCCTCAAAACATTCGATTTTCATCACATTTCGGTGACATCAGCCACGGAGAGTTAGGCTTACGTTCGGGGCCATAAATATCCCTTCGCTGCTCCTTGGGGTTGTGCCAAAATGCGTGACCAAAAGTTAATGCCCGGATCGGACAGAGTAAAAACAACAATAACAGGCAACAACAGCAACGGTCTGGCGATGGGCTACAAGTGTTTGAGTTGCCGGGCTCCGGGCTCCGGGACTCTGCTCTAGACAAATGCAAACCCATTACGGAGAGATGATGATAGCCGGAGAGGGATCCCGGGCTTAACGGAGTGAGGATTGGGTCTGAGACTGGCATTGCGATGAAGGTCTTGAGCCGGAGCTTGATATGCAAAGGAAACTCGACAAATTACGAGAAGCAGCCCAGGGAGAAGCGACAAAGCGCAGCGGGGAAAGCCGCCGCTGAAGCACACATGAATGGGCATATGCAGAGGAAAATCGGCAAAAAGCCGAGCGAAATAAAAAATAAACAACAATCCCAGGGCCAAGTAGGGATACGCTGTGCTTCACTCACTCAGCCAGGGTAAGAACCAGGTAACTGGTTACTGGTAACTGCCAACTGCCTGCCACGCCCCGTTGCACGTTGAGCACACCTGCATGAGTCATGCTGCCCCCGGTCGTCGCATTTTGGATTTCTGTTTATGTTGCACGAGAGTTTATTACGGCAAACAGCAGCAAGGACAAGCCACCCTGCTGGATGCACAGAGGAAAAATAAGCAGCCTGGAATGTCTTATCTTGGGAGATATAAAGGGGTTCTTTATAAGAATATTGAAAGTAATAATCGAGAGATATGGCAATATATTTTATACACTTTTTTGGTACTGCAAAATATGAAAAATTAATATGAAAATGTTATTTTTCCCGTGTGACTTGCCTTCCCTTTGAGACCCGAGTCCTGTTGGCCGTCTGCTGTCTGCCGACTGCCGCCTTTGCCTCTGGCAGCGGCATTTATGGCGTAAACTTGTTTAATATAATGAACACTGCGGAGCAAAGTCAGGCGGCACGTGAGGTGAGTCAGCCTGCCTGCAATGGGAATCCTGCCTAGAGTAGCGCTAGGCTAGGGGTCGCAGGAGAGCGGCTGTGGCGGTGGCGCGTGGAAAACCCACCCTGAGGGCCTGCCAGATGCAGTGGAAATCAACCACCGGCGAGTGGTGTTTTGGACCTGCAACCACCTTGCCGCAAATGCGATGAACAAACACAATTTCTGTCGCTCGACTGCGGCAGGATGCTCTTTAAAGATGCTCCCGTAAATATATTGCAGCAGCCGTTTGATTGCAGCCCTCGATCCGGACAGAAAGAGAGTGGAAATTGCTCCTGTGGCTGCTCATTAGTCCTGGCCAGACGAAAACGCAAAATGTCAGGCTGGTCTCTGTGCCGCTCTGATTGGAATCGACCGCAAAGCGAGTTGTGTCATGTAAATGTGTCTCTGGAAATCAGAGTTGCTCGTCTGACTCCTTCTCGTCCTGTCTGCTTTGGCTCGTCTCCGTCTCTGTCGCAGGCCATGTCTCGTCCTTGTGGCGCCGCCTGCTCGGGGCTTCCTTATTGGCCAGCCGGGGGAAGGAGTCCCTATGCGTTCCCCTGCAATAAACTCTTTTCCAATTCCAATTCCATCCTTTCCCTGTGTGTTTAACATGGCAAATTGTTTGTGAACGAGGCAAGCATAATTGTCCAAAGCGGACATTTGAAAAGGAAATATAACTGACACGAGATTGGATTCCGGATGGGGGGACTTAATGAGTTCTGGAGCGGCGGAGGAGCCTCGAAGCTCCAGAGCTTCTGCTGCCCCAATTCCCCCATTAAATCGGAGTGGCAAGTGTTTCCATAACCGCACCTAAGCGAACTTTATGATACCCATCAAAAGGATAACCATCAACTGGAATACTAACGACCGAGGACCGACTACGCGAATTGCAATCCATTCCGTCATTCCACCCCTTGCTCATAATTGTTACCAGCAATAAATTTCAGATAAAGATAAAGGACTAACGCAAACCGACAGAGTTTCTAACTCCGAGACACAGACACGTACGCACGGGTATCCAGGCGAAAAAGCGAGTTCATCTTCTCCACAGTCCTCGCAGGGGTGCACTGAAGAAAAAGAGTCCTTTCAGCCACATACCACAAGCATAGATATGCCTTGTAAGAAAGAAATAGTACTAATTCTGAGCTCATAAGGAGTAGTTATCTCCCTCAAACATTGTTCCCCCAAATAATGACCTGGGAATTACAAGGGAAAATTATTAGGAGCTGATTTTCCTCAGTGATACAGATATAAGCTACAAAGGCAAACACACACTCAGTCAGTGAAATGCGGGATTCAAATATGAAACGAAGAGATATCTCGGGACGAGGCCCAAATAAATTGAATGAAAAGTTTTATCTGGCAACGAGTTAAGCTCGGAGCTAATCGCATCGAAGGCGATAAACAGACGAGCGCGGTGGCAACCCTGGCCCAGATCCTGCTCGGCGAGGCGCAGAGCAAATTCAATTTGCTCAAATTGAAAATGTGGTGCGAACTTCCACTTCCGTATTGATAGGATGCCGCATACACACAGCCACACTTGCCAGTCGCCAGTGTGGCCAACTGCGTGTGGAGGGCACGTTCACTGATGGCTTAACAACTTATTTATGCTTAGCTATAGAATCCGTCCTCCACATCCCCCCTTTTCGCACCACGCACCACGACACAGCCCCATCGTCATGGCGACTGGTTTGGTTCTTGTTGCTTCGCCTGCTCGCGCTCCTTGTTTGCTTGTCGCGGCTTTCCATTTGTTTTTGGGGATGGCCCACAGCATCACTCCCCTTAACGCTGCTCTGCTCTTCTGTTCTTCTCCCGGTGAATTGTTCCTCCGCATTTTGTCTCGCTCTCGAATAAGGGCTGGCAATTTCATTTAAATTTAATTCCACTTTCTGGCACGTTGTCAGCGCTGTCAGTTTATTCAAATTCCCTTGTACTGCCACGCACGTAAACGTATACGGGCGGGTGTATCGTCGTCACCTCTGCGTGTCTGCATATGAGTCAAGGACCGGCTATAATCAAAATAATCAAAATAAATTGCAATATGAAACTATTTGCTAGGACGGATAAAAGACAGAGGGCTGTGTGCGGTCCGGAATACAAAGCGTACACCTTTCGGTGTGCCCAAGGATGTGCATTTCACTCGTTGTCAAATGCCATTTGATAGTCCTACGTGGGGATAGTATTCTATGGAATCCCCTCAGAGGCAGCACCAGGAATCATTATGGCAATGCTGTTCTGTGACGGCAAAGATTGACATCGATACGAGGCCATCAGCCGGCGTATCCGAGGAGCTAGTCCCAACTAATGACAGGAGCCCGCATAATTGCGTGGCGCTGCCGGAAAAAAGTCTAACAAATATGGGTCAACTGCCGGACAAAAGGATATACAGAGTCGCATACAGCTTCCCCGGCAGTTTCTGGAAGTTTTTCCAAGGCTCTGGGGCTGACAAATTGTATGCAATTTATATATACAAGCGTGACTGACATGCAAATTGTGATAAATTAGAGGGAAAACAGTGCCCCAGCATCGGGGGTGGTTTCAGCCCTTTTATTTTCTGGGAACCCCCGGCCTGAGCCAACTATGATAAGCAAACTTCCCGCCTGACATCGAGCGAGTGTGCTGGCGATAAGGCAAACTTGACTGATTTTGCTCCAGCTTTGGCTGCTTTCACTCGTCTGGCAATTTGATAAAGTTATTACTCGGATCGGTTGGGGTGGGCGGAGGGGATAGTCAGTCGGTCAGCTTAATTAAGCCAATGAATTATGTGCTCCACTCCGCACTCGATGCCACCGCCTCCTACTTATGCATTCATTTTGAACTCTAATGAAGCGTAATTGATGCAGTTTCTGCATTATAAACATGTGATATCCCCCGATGAGTCCGGTGCGTCGCTTTAATCAAATGAAATGCGGCGACGGCTTTTGCTTTTGCCGCTGCTGTTTGCCAATTAAGCTGCCCCGGGGTCGGATATCAAGTGCGAAAAGTGCCATGCAAATCCCTTCCTAGGTATCCACTCTTGCCGTAAGCTGCTTAAATAATGGAATATCTGGGATGCTTAAACAAGCTTTAACTGCAAGTAATTCGGTACAAATTCAAGCTATTAATGATGCCCATTGTCACTGCAGCACAATGGACTCAGTAAGTGAACCAAACACTTCAGCTAATCCCGCCAGCTTTAAGCTTGAAATAATTACTCCTAATGAAATCCGAAAGGAATTATTTATTTTTGCTGTTTAGCCATTCGAATATCGAATTCACATTTATTAGAAATAATTAAACATTATTGCTGGACACGACAGCCATTTTATCTAATCAACTTGTGGTAGAAAAGCTTTTAAATTAAGCTACTAATTAATTATAAATGCCTATTATTATGTCAGCTGTTGACATATACTTAATGCTTGATTATATTTAGAATTAAATCTGGGAGATTATCTTGTCATGGGTTTTGGTAACAAATTATTTGTCCCGAGTTAATACCTTTTATTATCGATCAATGCCATATGCTTATAGATTAAATTGCTCTCTGGCATTGTTTAACTAGGAATCTATAGTAGTTTTCCTACTTAAAGCCCACAAACTAGGCTACATCCAATTAAAAACAAGTAGCTGGGCTCCATTGTTTTCCCCAACGGAGAGAGAATGCAGTCTCATTCACTTAAGTTGACAGCTCGAGTAGCTCGCAGCCTGATTCGTCCCGCCCCATGGGGCAATATGCCCGCCCCCTAGGAATTGATAAGTCTAATTAATGCAATTGAAACAAATTCCAGCATGCAAATGAATGGGCACACATCGAGTGCCCTGGCTTTCGGGCATCCGATGGATGGATGCTTGGACATGCCTCATTAGCCAGAGTGCCATAAACTTTGGCTCGTCTAATTGAATTAGCTCTAATGAGGTCCCACTTCCCCCGTTGCCGAATCTCTGACTCACCCACTTCCAGCGAGGTGTGAATTCCCCAAGAGCTGGAGGACACTCTCTCCTTTGGCCACACGCACTCCCCTGCCACCCCCAGTTGCTAGTTAATTTAGCAAAAACTAAAACATCGATCCTGCCTGCCGAACAGGGCTGTCAATCAATCAATTTGGGCAGTCAACCGTGGACAGGGCTGCCGCAGCATCCATCGCACGTTATGGTTGCGATTTGGAAATTCATGGAGCTTGGCTCACTTAAATTCCTCGGTTGCATCCTAATTGCTACAGAACTGCGGTGAATTCAACTATTTTTTGGCAGTAAACGTTTCAAAGGGAAAGCTTTAGTGGCATAGGAAATACATGGCATTTTATTTCATCAACTGCGGCACGATTGGATTGGTCCTTTGGCCCAAGGCACTCGAATAAATATGATCTGGGATTACAAATATTTGTTAAGCGGTTTTAAATACATTTTTCATGGCCCTGTCCGCAAAGAGCAAAATAATTGCCCTAAATATTTAAGCATGTAAAGGAATCTTCTGCAACCGAGATGGATGGATAGCTCTCGGCAGCACAGTAAATAATTAAAAGGTATCTGCTGCTCTCGAGCATCCATATTTCATTCTCTTTATTGGGCGAGGAGTCAAGCCTCCCATCCACCTGTTGGCTTTCCAGTTGAACAAATCAGAAACACAATTATCAACAGGCCCAAATCAATATCTAATATTTCGGCGGAGGAGCTGGGGCCCAGACTGGGAACGGGCCATCAATCATGCGATAGACGCCGCATGACATAACCGCTCCAGCTGCGTCTGGGCTCCATCTGTATCTGGCTTTGTATCTGACGCTGTATCTGTGGGCTGCCGCCGTAGCTGCCGCTGGAAACTACCTCGTACGTGTGTGTATATGCATCAATTAAGCTTTTATTCTAACATAACAATTTTGAATGTGGCCGAAACCAGTTTGAGTGCGGCGGCCAAGAGGGCCCGAGCCTACGCAGAAGTATCTTTCGGATAGCTGTGAACGGCTAGCAGTCCAACGGAGGCCAAAACAAACAAACGAAAAATATCTCAAAGCAGTGAACTCCAATTGAGACTGACAACGTCATCAGAAACAAACTCCTTGGCATGCAAATCCTTCGTCAATGAGTTTTAGCAGCTGTTAAAACACTTCGCAATGGATTTTCAGCCAATATGCGATATCCACATTGAAGTCCACAAAAGACTGTTGATGTTTTGATGCTTAGACCCGGCCGGCCACAAATCAGCCACATTAACTGGCACGAGACACATTCAAATGTTAATTAATCAACAGGCCAAACGAGTTTTCCTTTAGCCGGCTTTGAGCCCGGGGATTGACTGAGGTTAGTTCGCCCGAAAGAACACCGTCGCCGGATGAGTTGACAATTCGCGGCGAAGAAGCCAGAAAAAAGACTCCTTTTCCTTGGCTCCTTTAACCGAATCCAAGCTGATCTCTAGTGCTGGCTAAAAAACAAGAAAGAAAGACGGGGAGAAACAGGTTGCGGCTACCGAAGAGCAAGAAGGAGCTGAGTTCTGGCCAGGATGATGGCCCATAGCTGAGCCGAAGTTGTTTCGGCCTGGCCGAGACAGCTGCAAAACCAAGCCAAGAGAGTCGGGGCGCTAACAAACTCATTTCGGGCACAGAAAATAAATATTTGCGAATCTTTTTAAAATAATTTATGGCAATTACTGTATTAAGATTAATTAATAAACGTATAATTTGCATTTAACAAAGATTTGCTTTCAAGCAGAACTTTCTTTGCCATAAAATACCAAAGTAGCAAAACATTAACTCAAGGATGGGAATGACTCATTGTTACTGATCTTAAAGACTTAGCAAAGTGATCTTAATTTTTTCTCTGTGCAGGTGAAGTATGGAAAAAGGTTGGTAACACGCCGAGCCACAGAAAAAGAGTGTTGAGGAATTGAGGGAAGAGAGTAAGCGAGAGAGAGAGCAGGAGGAGCAGTAGCTGAAAACCAGTCTTACAACAATTTTTCAGCTACTTGCCACTGGTGGTGGCAGGCTCGAAATGGACTTGACTCTTCCAGTTGCAGCGAAGACACACCGCATTCCAACTAGAAAATCATAAAACATAAATGTGCCATAAACGTATCTGCGTATCTTCGTATCTGCGCCCCTCCTGGCGCTGTTAATGACCTCGAAAAATATCTTAATAAATTGGCAATCCGACAAAATCGCCGAGTGAATAATGTATCCAGCAGATAAGTTTGTCTTTGGCCTGCTGAAATATTTATGCGACAGACAAAGGGCGCAAATTCGCACACACAAACGCAGAGACGGAGCCCACGAGCGGGGACCAGTGTGAATGCAGGAAACAAAGCACTTGCACCGCCCAGCACAAAGATACAGATACATTTGTATCTCGTGCAGGCGTTTGATTCCGAATTCGGTTATGTTTTGGCCCCGGCTCCCTTGGCTCTCTCTTTCGGCGGCTCCTCTCTTTGCGCCCCACGTTTTAATGTGACTTTTATTGTGCTTCCTCCTTTTGTTGTCTCATTTGGTATTCAGTTTTATGTTTGTTTAGCGCTTCGCGTTGTATCTTTTTGTGGCGACTCTGAACTTTAACAGTTGCACTGTGTGTGAATGGCGAGCTTTAGCCTCCGCCTCGTCTTGGGCTTCATTAGCCAACTGTTTTGTTTTGGGCCAGCTGCTAATTGGAGCTGGCTGGCTGACCGGACAAGAAAGCGGCCCACTCAGACACTTTGAGCCTAGGCAATTTAATCGGAACTTTATTTTATTGCCGAAGCCGTAGAGTTGAAAACCTGGGAGGAATTAAGAGCACTCCCAGTCCTAAAATGTTTTAACTTTCCTACGAAAGCACACCTAGAAGAAGGTCTACATTAATTAGGGAAAGAAAACCCCAAAACCCATCCTTAATGTAATTTTTTAAAGTATAAATTCATTTATCTTTTAGATGTTACATATTTAAAATAGTTAAAATCTTAAATAAGTTAACAGATAAACAAATCTAAGCAGGTGCACACTTTATTAAACGTCTTTTCTATCTTTCTAGCTCTCCCTAAACCCCAAGCACATCCTAGACGATGTCCAAGACACCTGTAATAAAAATATATTTCCGATAGGATAAAAGCATCGCTCTATCATCCTAGCATCCTGGCAGAACGACACCTGTCATATGTCGTATATCAGGTGTCATCTGACGCACAATCCCCATTAGAATGCAACCACATGGCGCCCGCAAGGATAAATATAATATATGTATATGCCATATATACGGTTTTGTCCTGGCCGTGACGGCGTGAACTTACAGGCCTTTGTTCCGCCGTGTTTTTGCGTTTCCACGCGTCGCTGGCCAATAATCCGCTTTAGCTGCACGGCTGCATTGTTAAATATTTATAAAATGGCATTTAAATTCGCACATCCGTGGGTTTCCCTTGCACCTTGTATTTGTATTATTAGCGCAAACTATGTGTATGCTCGGGTATTATAATCACTCGCCAGTTGCTGGCCTCACTGTTGCACTATGACTTTAATTATTCGGATGATTCGGAGCTCGGCAGGCGAGGGAGGGAGCTCCATGCGATATTGGTAAGTTGACTGTAGATTTTCGCGGAAAAGCCAACGCACTTTTCGGAAAACAGACACGGGGAGGGCAAGACCGCCGCGCGAAAAAAAGGAAGAGAGCGCAGCGCGCTGGCGAAAAAAAACCGGTAATTTGGACCGTCGATGTTGTGTTACTCTAACTTTACAATTGTGTTTGCCTTTGCCGCTGGATTTTGGCTTTGCTTTTGCCTTTGCCTTTGGTCTACCTTTGCCTCTGACTTTGCAGAGACGCGCACGCGTAGCCCCGAGCGGAGTCTTGTAGTAGTTCGTGGCCAGATGCTCTTACGCGTCCAATCGGTCTGGAGTCACGGCGTCAACTGGCCAAACCAGAAACTGAAAGCCGTATCTGAAGCTGAATGGGAAGCCGAGCAGAGCCGAGCCGTTGCACACTGGGATCTTTTTAGGGTTTTTATTGCAAAAATCACTTCGAGACACAAAAATATTTAATGTTATTTTTTTTTCAACGCAAAATGTATAAAATATTTTAAAAAAGTAACAAATTATTTTATTTGTAATGAAGCCACAATAATCAAATCATGTGATTCTTGTATCTTAAATAAAAAGAATACATTCTAATAGAATTTATAAAAAAAAAACAACAAGCAGTACTAACTTCGGCACACCAAAGCAGTTTTCATTTAGATCATTAAGAATCGTCAAAAGAAAATAAAAATTACCGGGAGATATATACAAAATTTATATATAAAAGAATTATCAGATTTTTCTTAAATTTTAACAACATTAATAAAACTTCTGACTACAATTAAAATACATTACTTATACATAATCAATTATATAATTTGTTTTATACCAACATTTTCATGTTTAATAAAATTTTAACTCAATTAAGGATTGCATATTCGCAATAAATTGATTAAAAATTTAGATACAAGTTCGTTAATTTTTTACCACATTGGTCCTTCTGTTGGTACCACTGTGCGGTGGTGGTGGTTCTTGTATCTCGTGGATGTTTTCGTGTTTTAAGGGGGGTGACTGGCATCGTGTTGCTGCAACACGAAATGTTGCTGTCGTAGAACAGGATTGCCATCAACATTGTTTCTAAACACTGTTCATTCATTCATTTTATTGAAAACTACCTTTATAAAGGGTACATATTGATGTAACAAGAAATCCAAACTAATATGAAATACAAATCATTTATAAATAACAAAAAAACAAACAGTTCAATAAATGTTCTACAAGGGTCGAAAAATACAACTTACTTTTAAATATACTAAAAAACTTTATTTTTATGAACAATATGCTAAGGATTTTACCGGGATATACTTACATTTTTAATGAAGAATATCTTCTAGAAAACTGTGCCCAATGAACTGCTTAAGTCACAATTTAAATTAAAAATTATTACTTCAGATTGTGCCCTTTGTTGTAGCCGAACTATAAAATATATACTTCTCCATAAAGAACTTTAAACTCAAAACTATTTGGCTTGTGTCAAATTTGTCCAGTCCATATCCTGACAGACCCGGTTGCAATTACAGAGATTAATGCAAGTTTCTGGAGTCAAGAGATGTTAACTCAATAGATTCAATTACGAACACATTACTCGGCACAATGAATCCACTTAAGCCCGACACAACACAAGAAGTATTCCAGAAATTCTCAGGTTTCTCGCCTGAGAATCTCTTCGATTAGATTTCCATTTATCAAATTATGCAAAATATTTAATGCAATTTAGTTGGCAAGGTCCGGTCGGAGGAGGTGGCAACATATGGCGCGGCAAGGAGCCAGCAACCAGGAACCGAACACGCTATTGGCCCGCAAGGACAACAGCCGGCGGTAATGGGTGGAGTGTGTATGTGGTGGGTGTGTGGGCCGAAATTTATAGGTTAGTCTATAGACCATGGGAAGGTGTTGGCCAAGACAACGGCATTTGGCCAGCATCTCGCTTTTGGCTCAGATCCGTCCGAGGGAGACGGCCTGCTTGCATGTAATTGACATTGGCCCCTTGCGTTTGATTAATTGCATTTGGTTGAGGGTCCTTCCAAGCCATTGGCTCGGAATGCTCCGAATTTCGCCCATTGATCTGCAGCCCCCCTCGTATCCGCATGTCCGTGTATCCGTGTATCTATGTACGTGTATCTGCATCCGTAATCTGTTACGGTTTCAATTTGTATCTGTGTGCTTTTTGCGGGGCAATAAATTCGACATGTTCGACATGCTTTCCAATTACTCGGCGCTGGCATTAAACAAATGCAATTCACTTGACACACGTCGAAAGCCGGCAGTCCTTTTCGGAGATCGGAGTTCGCAGGCAGGAGCGAGTAGCTGGGAGCCAGGAGTTGTGGAACGCGCAAGAGTTCAGGTCGGGTTGAAGGAACCTGCATCCTGCAGGCTCCAGCGAACCAAGAAACTAACCAAGCGGAGGAGCCTGCACAGCAAGAAACTGTCAGCTTTAAGGGGATTTATAATATTTGATACCTCTAGGAGATATTTGGAAAATTTGTTAAACTCTTTACTGAATAGGTAATAGTTAAATAACACTATTAAAGAGACCTGAAAGCAAGCAGTAAATACTTGTTGGTTATTTTTGTTTGACCATTTTTACTGTTGTTTTAAAGTGTTCATTCGAATCTAAAATAAATGGATTGACATTGTTTTTGTTATGTGCAAAAATGACAGAACAATGTATAATAATATTTTTAATATTCATTTTCCTAACTGCAGCATGGAGACACTTGTCCCTGCGTTTAGTTTATGCAAGTGCCGCCTGCGAGCGGTATAAAAAACTTCGGAAAAGACGAAGCGGAAGGGGTTGGAGGGTGCAATTCTACCACTTCAATGAACCTCAATGGCCGCCGGGCGGCAGAGGGTGGTGCTGGGGTGGTGCCGGGCTGGTGGCGTTACCCAAGAAACATAACTCAACAATGCAAAGGACGAGAGCGAGCAAAAAGCGCAAGCCAAGGAGGAGCCACAGGCTGCATCTTCAGAGGAGCAATTTGAGCGTTCCTACGCTCGACAAACGCTGCCCATGCATAGTTTATGATCCTGCAGCTCCTGCTCCTGCTCCGGCTGCTCCTCAAACTCATATCTATGCATTTTGCTGAATTAAACCAACTGCACAGAATGTCGCAGATAATTCAATGCACCTACACAGTGCCCCGCTTTATGGCCCTCGTCCTCGTCCTCGTCCTCGTCCTCGCCGTCCTGCGTCCTCCAGCCTCCGTCGAAAAGTGCCACGAGGGTAATTTAAAAATCCATTTGTGTTTTGAGATTTCGCTGGCAGAGCCACGGAGATTCCAGTTGGCCAACAATTGTGGTGAGCGTAGAGGAGCAAAAAAAGAACAGAAAATGCGAAGCGACTAAAAAAATGAAGCTGCGAGAGGTGGGATTGCAGGGAAATTGGCGAGGGCGGAAAACGGAAAATGCGAATGTCGAACGGCTGACTAGATGACTGCCCGAGACTTGACTGCGTGACACAATTTCAATTTGCATTGACAGCATGAATTATAGCAAATAATCCCCGGAGGCAAATGCGATTTTAGTGATGCCAACGGCCAGGCACTCCCAGTCTCAGTCTCAGTCCCAGACTCCCCGGACCCGGGTCAAGCGGTTCCGGGAGTGACCCAGCGGATCCCCACCGAAGTCCAGCTGTTATTGATATGGAAATGATGCGCAGCAAACCGAAAATAGAACTGCCAGCGGAAAGTTGCCCGGAGAAAACAAGCAAAGTTGCAAAAAATAAAGCAAAGTAGGCGGCATCGTCGGCGAAATGAAATAAAATGAAACAGCGACAATAAAAGCGAATAAAATTTAAATTTGTTGCAGCGCGGGCAGGAGCAGTTAATTTTTCCCGTTCAACGGAATAGCTAAACGAGGGCGGAAAACCCAAAAAGGCACTCCCCCGAGGAGGAAGAGTGATAGCAAAGAGAAGGCTAATGAGGAACGAGAGAGGAAAAGTCCAAAATATGAGTTCAAGGCGAGAAGCGCTGAGCAAGTTAAATACAGAAAATCAAATTGAAATGTCACAACGCAGGAAACTCCCCACACACATTTCCATACATCGAGAAGATTGCATTAAATTCGAGAAATTCTATTGAAATCTAACCTAATTCGAGCTTCTTGTATGCATAAAACATATTTGAGCAGCAATATCAAAAGCAGCCTTGAGTTTCTCAGCTGCTGCACAAATGTATGCTACGAATTCTCTGCTTAAAACACAAGTATCCCATCGCTTTGGCCATTCACTTAAATTCAGGCTTAAATAAGACTTCTGTTATGAATTTGATTTTCTTATTTTGAGTGGAAGAGAGTTAAGGAAGTTTCTCTGAAAATTTAAACAGAAAACTCCAGAAGATACTTCTGTGGGAGCCTAAATAAAAACCTATTTGGTAAAATATTTTAATATTAATTCTAAACAATGACACATTACTCTTTACATTAAAGTTACTTTTATTATTATTATTCTTTTTTTTTTGTAGCAACTAGACTTTTTTACACTTCCTTTACTCACTTAAATTTAAGCTTAATTAAAAACTTCACTGAAATTCATTCAAAGATTTTATAGAAACTATTTTAATTTAGTGTCAAATTGTACCATAATTTTTATTTGTAGCAACTACACCTTTCTACACTTTTTTTATTCACATAAATTAAAGCTTAAATATACTTCTGCCTTAAATTTGAATATCTTATTTTATGTAGAAGAGAGTTGGGGAAATTTCATTGAAAATTTTAACAGAAATCTCCAGAAAATACCTAAACAGAAACCTATTTGGTAAAATATTTTAATATTAATCCTAACCTTTTCACAATGACACGTTTCTCTTTACATTAAAGTTATAATTTAGTGTCAAATTATACTTTTATTATTATTATTCTTTTTTTTTGTAGCAACTAGACTTTTTTACACTTCCTTTACTCACTTAAATTTAAGCTTAAATAAACTTTTAGCATTGTATTTTGTTTCACTATTTTTATATATAAAAACATCACTGAAATTAATTCAAAGATTTTATAGAAAAATCTAGAAATGACCTTTGTGAAAACCTAAATCAAAAACTAAATAATACAAAACTAAAAAGTTGATCTTAAAATGTTAAAAATGTCAAGTTACTCTTTATATTAAAGTTGTAATTTATTGTTCAATTTCAGTCTTATTCTCCTGTATTATACTTTTTAAGCTTTGGCTAAGCTAAGCTTTCTGCTAGTATTTTATTTGCCTAATTTGCGTTGAATAGAGTCGCAAAAATTTGTTTTAAAATTGTATCAAATAAGTCCAAAAATCCAAACCTAATTGTTAAAATTGTTCATCGTAAAAGTTGGCACCTTACTCAATATAATAAGGTACAACAAGGACTTGTAGTCACACTTTCCTGTAGCAACTATACGTTACATAGTATAATTTAAATATTCACTTAACTTAAAATATTTATTAAAATTCAATCTTAAAAAAAAGAGAACGGAGTCAGAGATATTTCTCAATAAATTTTATCAGAAATATCCCTAAAATAGTGCTGTAGCAAATAGCTAAACCTAATTTAAATATTCCTCTAAAATCTTTAAAAGTGATGCGTTTAGCATTGCAAAACCCTTGTAGTCCCATGTTGCTGTGGCAACTACTACTTACTAATTATTTTGCAGCTTCCGTGGCTTCCTGAAATAAAAGATATCTTTATAATTACACTTTCCCCATGAAAACACGGCACTGCGAACCACTAACCACCTGAACTAGCAACCCCTGGCTCTCACCGCTCCCACCACCTCCCTCCCCGTCACCCGTGGCTCTGTACTTCACACCTGCATTCGGTAAATTAGTGCACTCCACGGCACGCCGCTGCCACCTGGGCAACTCCCGCAGTTCTTATTTTCATTATTTTTTTCTTTTTTGGCGGAACCACTTATAAGTTGATATAAAAAATGCATGCCGAGTGCATTACGCTTCCTCTTGTTTTCCAGGGGAGTTTCGAGGGGAGCCGAGAGGAGCTCCTTCCTGTGCTGTAAAGCCCAGCTCATTAGCCAGACGCGTCTGCTGCCGGCAACCCCTTCGAACGGCGAGGAAAATGGCGGTGCGTGCGGCAAGGGCGTGCTCAAGTGGGCGTGGGAAAACTATGTCAAAAACTTTAAAAATATTCACCGGCATGGCATGGCGCTAAAATGTTTGTTGTTCCAAGTGCTTGCCAGCGTCTTAGGATGTTTGCCGCCGGTTCGCCGGGTTGACGGCGGTTCCAGGCGGTTCGAGGAGCTTGTCGTCGTCGGTCGACGACCAGGTGCGAGGAATACTTTTAAAGTTGGCCCACGACGATGAAGTTGCCAATGCCGGCTGCCAGGAGCTGTAAATTATATGCAAATTACGTCGCAACGACAAATATACGAACGGATCCGTGCGGTAAATCATGCGAAAAACAAAGTTGCTGACGCCCGGAACAGCCGGAATGGTATGAATGAGGATTGGGTAAATGGGGAATCCCCCTCCGCGCCGAAGTTGGGAGGTGTAAAGTGGGCTGAAACTAACAACACTTGAGGACGTGCAAAACGTGTTCAAGACGAGCAGTTGAGCCACGGAGTCCTGCATCCTCGAGACCGCCTCCGGTCTTCCCGTATTGATATTAGTGGCACGTCACAGTCGGAGTCATCACGTCGCGGAGTATGGGAGCGCATTCCGGGTGCACGGATATCGGGCTGCCGCAATCTCAAGGCTGCAGACAGTACACAGAGAGAAACACTTGAGACTTGTAAGTGAAGAACCTAGAATTATATTGGGAATCGTGGGAATACTAAAGCAAGCGAAAGAATACATATCCATTGCATTTGGAAAAGAATAAAAACTCAATTTATCAAAGCGGAATAAGATTAAACGATTTCTTTAAATAAAGTAATGCGATATTTAATTTAATAAATATAATATATTTATTTCTTAGTATATATTCTTTAGAATTTATATATTTGTGAACATTTATAATGTAGTTTTTCGTTAAACAACATTTATACTGTATTTTTATATTAAACATTATGTAAACCTAAGAGATATTTCCATAATTCACATACTTAAACTAAATTTCTAGGATCTATTTATCAAAATCCAATCGAATAAGTTGAAAAATTAAAATGATGCTCATAATTGCACATCATTTTTTATAAGTAGAATTTTGACCTAGGATTTAAAAAGCATTTAAAATGTATTAAAATGTTTCGCCTTAAATTTACATTCATAATTCTCATATTTGAACTCATTCTCCATGATATTTTTATACCAGCATGGAAATCCCATCAAGAAAGCTAACCTGATTTCTGACCCCTAATTTCTTGCAGTGTAGTAGCAGCATGCAGCCCAAAAGCATGCAGCAGGCTGACGGCAGGCAGGCTTAAACACATCACGTCAGCGTGCTGTCAATGAGCAGCACTTGTACGGCCGCCGTCGCCATCGCCTGGCAAAGGGATACTGTTTCCAAACGGGATCCGATGGGACGGGATGCGATGATGGGCCTGGGACACGGGGGGAGGGTCTGCGGTGCCACTTCCCCCTGCGTGCCCCCTCAGTGACTTCCCGCTTCGCATGCTCACAAATGTTTTATAACCCAGTCGAACTTTCCCAGTGGGACTTTCGAACTTCCAAACTATACTCCTTTCATGCCGAATCGCTCACTCGGCGAACCTTACCGTGTATGGAAACGGCTCATTCGCTTTTATTAATGCGTGGCCGGGGTAATTCATGATGCCTCAGTCCCTTCTCGACTTACCATGAAATGGACTCTTACCGGTAAGAGGGCGATTCAGAGTGCCACCGTCGCTTCTCGACTGACCATGAAATGCACTCTTACCGGTATGGAAAAACATCAGAAAATTATTTTGCTAAAAAAAAAAAAAAAAACACATGAACCCCGAGATTTTTCATTTTTGTTATTGACTTTACATATTTATTAAACTTATATTTGTTATTGTTTATAAATCTTACCATTTTTCTGGAATACTAAAGGACCAAGTAGGGATCGAACCTGTGTCTCAAGTGTTTAACGGATCGGCCGCTTACGCAATACGCCACGTAGCCAAACTGATTTGCGTCGGCGATATACACATATGACCCTTATGCGTGTAAGAGTGACAGAAACTTGCAACCCCTTAGCAAATGTTTTTATTTTGCTCGGTTGATCTTTGACTGTGCTGTCGCGAGCCGATCGCGACACGTGGCTCAGTGGTTAGAACATAAGTCTCCGAAGCAAGTGGGCGCGAGTTCAAATCCCGGTCGAAACTACCTATTTTATATCTTATTTCCTTTCAATTTCTTTTTTTTTTATTATTTTATTAGAGCAATGATTGATAAACTATTTTAATAGTTAAAGTTAAAGTTTTAAATAGTTTAATAAACAAATATGTAGCTGGTGGTGGTGAAGTAATTGCGTCGTAATAAGATAAAATCCCAAAAGGGGAAATATCGCCCTGAGCGAAAGCAGTGATTTGTACCCTTACCGCAGCAGCGATGGATTCAGGTACCTGAGTCTCCCGCTTGCCACTTTGCTGAACTGGGGCATCATACAAAAAAACATTACCGTTCAACATGGATATCCAACTCGAGTCGCTCAGGGCATGACGCAAAGTCCGACTGGGTTGCGTCATGCCCTGAGCGACTCGAGTTGGATATCCATGTTGAACGGTAATGTTTTTTTGTATGATGCGCCAGTTCAGCAAAGTGGCAAGCGGGAGACTCAGGTACCTGAATCCATCGCTGCTGCGGTAAGGGTACAAATCACTGCTTTCGCTCAGGGCGATATTTCCCTTTTGGGATTTTATCTTATTACGACGCAATTACTTCACCACCACCAGCTACATATTTGTTTATTAAACTATTTAAAACTTTAACTTTAACTTTTAAAAAAGATTGAAAGAAAATAAGATATAAAATAGGTAGTTTCGAGCGGGATTTGAACTCGCGCCCACTTGCTTCGGAGACTTATGTTCTAACCACTGAGCCAAGTGTCGCGATCGGCCCGCGACAGCATAGTCGAAGATCAAACGAGCAAAATAAAAACATTTGCTAAGGGGTTGCAAGCTTCTGTCACTCTCACACACGTAAGGGTCATATGCGTATATCGCCGACGCAAATCAGTTTGCCTACGTGGCGTATTGCGTAAGCGGCCGGTCCGTTAAACACTTGAGACACAGGTTCGATCCCTACTTGGTCCTTTAGTATTCCAGAAAAAGTGGTAAGATTTATAAGCAATGAAAAATTGTAAGTATAAATGTGTAAAAGTCAATAACAAAAATGAAAAATCTCGGGGTTCATGTGTTTTTTTTTTTTTTAGCAAAATAATTTTCTGATTTTTTTCCATACCGGTAAGAGTGCATTTCATGGTCAGTCGAGAAGCGACGGTGTCACTCTGAATGGCCCTCTTACCGGTAAGAGTGCGTTTCATGGTAAGTCGAGAAGGGACTGAGGCATCATGAATTACCCCGGCCACGCATTAATAAAAGCGAATGAGCCGTTTCCATACACGGTAAGGTTCGCCGAGTGAGCGATTCGGCATGAAAGGAGTATAGTTTGGAAGCTCGAAAGTCCCACTGGGAAGTCATTTTTATGCATTTTTTCCTGTACGAGAATTTCCCTGTTTTGCTTTATTTTTTCCTTTGCTTTTTCCTGTTCGTAAGTAGAGTGCCAGTATGCCCCAGAGATGCGTAGTCATCCTTGTGGTTTTATGGCAAACGATAGTAATTATGTGATTTATTTATGTATTTATTAAGATTAAAGTAAATGTAATAGTTTCAACATTATTATTGTATGTTCTGAATCATGATGAGCAAAATTAAACATTTATGATCTTTGGTGTATTAAATTCAGCTTTAAATTACAAACATTTAAATAATTTATATGACAAATAAAAAAAAAATTGTTTATGGAAACACTGCGCCCTATTTGCTTTAAAAGATGCGTGTTCTTTCAAGAACATCTCAAGCGGCCAGAAAAGCCGCCAACTCCAGCGAGTCCTGGCATCTGTGCAACTTTTTTTTTTATTCATTTCCCATTTTCTTTTCAGTTTTTTTTTGCTGGCGTTGCCCTGATGCCGTAGCTTTTGCCGGCGATACAGCCTGCCGCGCGCATGACTTGATGCTAACAATAGCACTCCGGGAATGGGTTGCAGGAGCCAGGAGCCAGGAGCCGGGAGTCGGGAGTCGGGAGCCCAGGGCTTGAAGCCCCAGAGGCTGTGAGGCTGTGAGGCTGTGAGGCTGGGAGCGTCAGAGCATCGCATCACGGCATCGGGACATCATCAAGGCATCAGCCTGGTTGGCCCGTCGAGTTCGTCGAGTTGTCGGTTCCTCGGCCGACTCACGCAGTGCACACACATATAGTACTGTGTACGAGGACGAACACACAGATTGACAGTCTTTTAATTAAGAAGCCGTCAAAGATGACTCTGGCACGCTCTCGAGGCCCGAGAAGTCCTCGATCCGGAGCCATGTCACTGGCAATTATGCAGCGGCTGCCGCGATTGCGATTCCGAGTGCGAGTGCGAGTGCGAGTGCAGCGAGTGGAGCTGCAGCAGGCAGCATCCCGCTAGCGCAATTCAATTTAACGTTTATTCACAAATTAATTGAATTTTTTGGTATTCATTGTGCGGTGCCGCGAGGAGCACTTGGTCCGTGGGATTGAGTCGCGAGTTCCCGGCTGATTGATTAATCATATGGCCGGCTAATTAACCGCAAGCGCTGGCAGCTGTTGTCAACAATTAAACAGACACCTGACAGACAGGATCGACAGGATGCGTTCTTTTTACTACATATGTATGTATAATAGGAAGTGGGAAGTTTCTGGGTAGTTAGGCCTGATATTATTCAGGAGATTTTGTTCCCAGTTTAAGTTCGCTTAATTGTCTGCATTATACAGAAAATAATAAAGGAATAATGACATCAAAGGATCCTGTTGCGATTTCTTTTATTTTCCCCCAAAAAATTAAGTTTCTTTAAGCTTATTTTTAACATGCTTCTGAGTACTTCCCCCAATGTGAAACAGATACATCCTTGCCACCCATCATTCGCCATGACGTCAACAGGATGCCGGCAATGAATATCCCAATAAGCGATTGAATATACTCGTAACGAAGTTAATAATAATGCGACACTCGCCCCGGATGCCTGTGCTGAGCTCTGCTTATTTGTACTTTGGAGAACTCATCGTTTTCGCTAACTTTTATTCGGCAAGTCGCTGGAGGCTACAGCCTCCCCGTTCTCTTTGGTATCTTTGATGGGACAGCCTTGACAATTTATTCAGCTGCTCCTGCTGTTTAACTTTGCCAGCGAAAAGTTAGTCGTGCTCGGACTTTGCTAAAAACTACTGCTGCTCAAAAGCACTTATTTCAGTTTGCCAAAGGTAAGGAGGCAGGCAGCTGCCGGCCTTGCAATAATTGCATCTTGTTGTGAAGAGGCCAATAGATGCTCGGTCCGGGCTTGAGTTCAATTTTTGGAGTGACACTTAAGCAGGCAGTGCGAGCAAAGAGCAAGTTCTACTCAAAGATGAAGGACTGTTCAGGTGGAAAGACAAATGCCTGCACTGGAATATTAACTGGAAGTTGCTAAATACATATATTTTCAACAGAAAGGGTTCCTTACATTTCCAGATACATTCATTAGGGTAAACAGCAAAAATAGCCTTCTAGATCTCTAGATCTTAGAAAAATAATTTAAATTTAATCTTTAAACTTCTTAGGCAGGTAAATCGCAAGGAATTTTCTTAAGGTGAATTTAGAGTTCCAAAAATACTATTATTTTCAAGAAAAAATTTTTTTTATGGTCAAGCAATAAAAGTAAGTTATTCAGAAAATATAGCTGTTAAATCTTTATAATGCAGAAACCTCTTCCAGATTTTTTTTTTAAATAAATAAACAAACATTTTAAGTATTAAGTAAGCCGGGTGGAATTTTCTTAGGGCAAACAAAATTAAAATTTTTTTCAAGAGAAGAGTTTACTATATTTTCAGGACATTTACGTAAACCTTTCCTATTTCGAAAAGATAACTTTTATGTATACTTCTGCAATCCCTTAAAAACTTAATTTAAATAAAATCTACATGCGTTCAAGGCAGCATTGACATTTTCTTAAGGTGAACTTACAGTTCTAAAAATACAATTCTTTTCATACGGAGAGTATATAAATATGTCAAGCAGCCTTCAATGCAAACCTCTATTAATCCGAAAGGATAGCTTTTTAGATCTCTCTTACTCAACAACCCTTTAAAAAATTAATTTAAATAAAATCTAGAGGCTTTCTAGGCAGCAAAGAAATTTTCCTACGGTAAATCAATAAATGAAATATAAAATCCAAGCCCACTTCTACTTGAAGAAACCTCTTGCCGTGTGCATATATATTCAGATATATATAAGCTATATTAAAATGCAGTTATTTAAGGGCCTCGAGGGCCAGCTTATGCAAATCATGCACATAAATTTCGCAGCGATAGAGAGAGGGCATATAGGAGAGACTTCGTTCTAAGCCTGGCCAAAACATTTGCCAGCAAATACTTCACATTTGCCACTTTTCCGGCTGCTTGATTACTTATGCCACTCCACATATTCGCACAAACTTGGTATTCCGAGGAATGAATGCAACAATGTGCATAAATTCGGCCAAACTTTAAAATGGCAGCAGCCGCCGCCCGCTGCTTTTGGCCATCTGTGTATATGGCAGTATATAGTAGCATAAAATACAGTTAGAAAGTTCCAGATAGCAACAATGCAAATGGCAGGAAAGTTGCCACATATTTCGGGTCTGAGCACATAATTAATGTTTATTTTTGCACTTTAATTGGTTATTAGAACTGAAACCGTCGCACTTTTAATGGCTTTGACAGAGCATCAGCACAACATACTGGGGTCTCTCCACAATATTGGCATTAAGTGCATTGAAATTGATGTTAATGCGGATGCCCGTGGTGATTGCCGCTGCCAGGGGCAACGCAGCCAACCTCGGCGACGGAGAAGCCTGTTTAATTGAAATAATTGACATTTTACGCCGCATATGGCAAAGTTCCTAATGTTAACTGGAGCCTCCTGCTTGATATGCCACCTAATTAATTTCGTTATTATTTCCACACAAAAGTCAGCTCTGGAGCAATCTGAAGCGCAGCAATTACGGCGCCCAGATGGGGGCCACTTTAAAGTAACTATTATTAAATTCATAATCAATTCACAGCGCCAATAACGCTCGGTTTAGAGCCTGGGTTGTAGGTGTTGCCCTAGCACAGGCCAGCAAGTAGGTTCTTGGCAATTATACTTTGTTTGTTCTTTTAATTGATTGAAAGTTTAAAATGATTATGATTAATTTAATATTCAGAGCCAGTAAAGTTAAGGGTGCCATAGGAGCAAAGCTAATGGATTTTCTCTGCAATTTTTAAATATTAAGAATTATCTCTGAAGGTATTTATTATTTGAAAGAATAAACTGAGGCAAAGAGAGATTAAATCTAACAGGAATTAAGTTTCTGAAGGTCTCAAATATATGTAATATGAACGAAAACAAAAGAAATTAAAGCTGTTCCCAGTGTTCTTTTTCTTTTGAAAGACAACAATAAAATTCTTTACAAAGCCAAGGGAAAAACTTAAAATTATTTTCTTTTCTCCCCTTAATAGTCTTAAACTTTATGTTACAAATACGTATAATTGTTTACAACTTTAATGCTTTCAATTAAAGTTTATCCTGAGGCATCTCTCTGCCACGAGTGCACTCCTCAAAGCCTTTTCAATTATTTCCCATCCTGTAGTTGTATTTATATTTGCATTCCGGTTTGCCCCGCACTTTTTATTTGCTTAGCGAAATTGCTGCACTTTCTGACATTTTTTAACCCCTTAATACCGGCAAACTCAATTCGCCCCAGCCCACTTCACACACATGAGCAGACATAAGCACTTTATAATTATAACATATTAATTAAATAAAGTGCACTTCCGCTGTCATTAACACGGCCAGGCACTCTAGGCTCTGGGCTCCCACCAATCTTCAATCTCCCGAAGCTCAGACCTGGCTAAGCCAGATCTCAACTCCTCCACATTGTTCGCCGTCATCGTCAGCAGCAGGAGCAGCAGCAGCAGCAAACAGACAACAAGGCGGATGCATCTGCAGGTGGAATAACAAAAGCAAATACTCTGACTGAAGGGGACACTCCTTCTCTGGAGGCGAACTCGAGCCCAAGCCCATTCCGTTGACATTTGACAGCGGCAGTCAAACCGAGGACGGGGTCAGCACCCAGCCAAAGCTAGTTTATGGTCAACTAGCCGGCGCTCTCGAGGCCGCCCAACTGCCTCCTCCGGGTCAACTGCCTCTCCACGTGTGAGTAAGTCCCAGTTGATCCCCAGGCCCCCAAGGAGAGGTGTCACCCGAGCAGTTGGCTGTGATGGCATCAGAATCACGACATTGGCAGAGAAATGCTAGGGGTAAATTTACATATTAGAGCCTTACATATTTTATTAAAATCTATTAAAGTTTAGTTTCTTGTTTAAAAATACTTTAAGGACCTATAAAAATGATTAATTATTAATATTGAAATTATTTTTAATATTATGGTATAATCGTTTAATAAGATAAAGCTATTCAATGTAACTTAAAAAAAAAAAAAATAATAATAAAATTTAAAAATATATATTTACATGGTCTATCCCTTTCAATTAAGTCACTCAAAGAAAGCTAAGATAGTATTTTATTTTTTGGAACATTCAAAGCATCCACAACCCTCCAAGCATTATAGCAAATAGTATTCATCGTTTTTTTTTTCAACAATTAAACACGTTTTCGCTTTCATTAAAATAATTATTTCCTTTCATTGAAACGGCATTGTTTTGACAATTTACTAAAAATACTCAGATTTTCTTGTGCAATAGCAATTGCTTGTCATTGTTTTTCCAGCGCTGTGACTGCTGGGGGAAATAATAGTGAGGAGTGCATTGGCATTGTCCCAGCACTGGCAGGCATTTGTCCAAGGCAAAGCGAAATAGGTGGCAAAAATGACCCCGCACCCTTTGCCCACATACACCCCCTACACCCCCACACCCCCACACCCCACACACACACTCAGCCATCAAACACATATTCAGACAATGACACTCGAGTTGTCTGTAGTTGCTGGCGCTGCTGCCGTTGCTGTTGTTGCCGTTGTCTGACGCTGAGTGTATCCGAGCTTTGTTGGCAAGTGTTGCTTTGTGCCCGCGACTTGCGATGAACTCATAATTTGAACTCTGACATCGGCCACGCATGCAAAGGGCGGAGGAGGAAAAATCAATAGCGCACTCTCTGCAAGTTGCAAGTATTTGTTAATGGCCAGAGTTCGTGTCCAGGGGCCGAAGTTCCCCCATAAATTGGGGGAAATCGCATTACTATAACATTTGTGCATTATTGCAATTTACGAGGCAAATAAATGGCCAAAAGCCAAACTAAATGCTGTCTGTAAACAATTCCTCATTCACTTCGTTCTCCGCCGAGTAATATCAATTAGCGCCACTCATGCAATTGATGGATGCATAAATTAAACGGCATGAACACGGACACGGACATGGGCACGGGCACAAGTACGAGTACGAGAACGGCATGGCTTTATACAAATTACGCGCAGCGTGTAATATGACAGTCGACACTGTTCAAACAGCCATCGCTCACTCTGAGGAGCAGGCTAGGGGAAGATAGGGAAGCTGGCGGAAGCAGGCGGGAGCTAGAGATCCGTGGGGTTGGTTCCGGGGTTCCGGGATGGCGGCGAGATGAGTGCCGAGGCATCCCATCCGAACTGACAGCAGCAGGTGCTGCCACTTGCCAGTTTGCACTTGCCATACGCTGGGAGAAATAATGTGTCAACCAAATCCTACTTACATTTTAAGCAATCAACATAATGTAACTGAGAAGTTTATTTGCATTTAATTTATAACTCAAACTAAATCTCTTGGCAATGGTTGGAATATTAGATAACTAAAAATGAACTATGAACTAGTTTAGGTCCAAAGCAGGCAAGGAACCTCCTCGCCATCAGATTAATAATGCTTAATAAGTACTTCATTTCCCAAAGGATTCTAGATGCCATGTGGCTAAATGTTAAAGCGGTGTTATTTAATAATTATTGTACAATGTTAACTAAGTTTTAGCTATACAAATAACAAAAATGTAGTTTAATAGTTCTTATTTTAAAACTTAAAAATTATCGTTGAATGTTTTTCTGCTTGCAATATACTTCTGAGAAACTATACATCCTAATAGCATTATTAGCTCTATAAGAAACAAAGAAAAATACTAAATTAATTCTTAGTACATTCGCCAACAAAACCGAAAAAAATAAATACAAAAGAAATGAACTAACTAGCACTCAGTTCTTCAAAATAATTGCTTAATTTTTGGCGACGCCATGGAGTGACTCTTTCAGAGACAAACAAACTTTACATTGAAAATTAATCAAGTAATGATTACTCAAGATTCACTTAAAAAAACATTAAAGCGAAATGCCGGCGATAATCATTGGCAATTAATCACTTTAACGATGGCCAAACTCGAATACATTTCGTTAAGTGTCTCCGGCTGTGCCCTCCTTCGTCCTGGTGGCAATGGCGTCCCCGACCGCATAATTTGCGGCAATGCCCGGAGGAAATGTCGCCGCTAAAGTTGCGGCTGTGTTGCTCCAAAGTTTCCTATCCCCGAGCCTCACAACACGCTCACACACAGGCATACTTATAAACTTGCCTTCAGAGTCGTTCGGCATAAAAATTTATCATCTTTTCTGCCGGGCGGGGATTGACGGGGAGTTGCCTCTGGAAATTAACTTAAAGGCCTTTAAAGCAGTGCGCTTTTAATGTTGTTAAGTCAAAGTTGATTTTCTCGGCTTAACCCGATTTTCCTTTGTCCCCATTTGCCAGCGGGAAGCGAACAGGAACGAACAGAGCTAACCACATCAATGGACGTCAACGCAGCGGAGTGGCTTTCCCCTTAATCGCACTCAACAGCATATTGAATTTATAAATCCACACGATATGGCGCAAATTTGTTTTGCTCTGACAAATCTATTCGCAGCCCTTGATGAAGTCACAAAAACCGTATTTTTTATTGACACATCAGCGTAAACAAATTAACTTTAACGCCCTGCAGTTGCGACCATTCAACAGACATCAGGAAAAGCGCAAAAAAAGAGTCCAGGAAGAATCCTGACAGCTGTGGGAAAATGAACTGGAGCGAATCCAGATGAGGACCAAGTTATTTTAATCCGCAAACCGAGGAGCTTATGCTCTTAATTTCTTAAATTACACAAGCTTATTAATAAACATATTTATAGCTTCCCATGTATGCTTTTATCTTCCCCTTTTTATTATTTAATAATAACTTACTTTATAGGTATGATTTTAAATTAACTTTGGACTGCCATCGTAACAAGCGCATTTATAACTTCAAAATTTGTAACGTTAGGTTATCAGTTTTCAAAATAAATCCACATAATACATTTATAATTTTTATCAATTTTTAGGTTACAAAATTTATGTTTGAAATTAAATTGAAATACAATTATTTATCAGGCATTCAAAGTATCCTCGATAAGGTCATTTGCGTATAAATCAACCTTCATAATGCGATTCAGAGTGAGAATTTAATTAATGAAAAATAGAAACATTTTTTAATGCTGAAAAAGCTTGATCAGCCTTTCAGCTGGGCTTAAATTGTAATCATAAATCTGTATTCAGAACTAGAAGCTATCCCTTATTTAGGCCTCCTTTAAGCCCACACAAATGTTATTTAAAAAAGCCATTAGCAAGAGGGCCGTACATCCAGAATGGATCAGTGCAGCTTCCAAATTATATATATATTTCCACAGCGGAATGAAAGTTATGGCAGCATTGCATTTACAGGGGCCAGACGCGTATTGATAAAAAACATGAAATTGTCAGGCGGCAGGAAAAGTGTCCGAAACGAAATGAAAGCGCAAGCAATAAGGGAAATCGTAAATGCTGGGAAAATGTCCGGTGGCTTTTGCATTCGGGCCATTTCCCAGTGGCTGGTGCCGGGGCCTGGTGGTTAAGTTGGCCAGAGGTGATGATGGTGCTGCTGCTGCTCCTGCCCCTGCTGCACTGTTGACAGAACACAATACACCATTTACTCTTTCATTTTTTGTGTTTTTTCGTTTTTTGACAAACAATTTTTACAACTGCAATCAGGAGTGTCGAAAATGGCCGAAAGCGATTCGCGCTTAAAACAATTAAATTGTTTTCGGTTTGAGCTGAGCAAAGGCAAATGCAAATGCAAGTGCAAATACAAATACAACTGCAACTATCGACGCAGCAACAGAATAATGGCCGCATTTAAGTGGGCTTAAAGCTGAAAGGCGGTTAAGCTTCGCTGCATAAATCAGTCAAGAGTTAATCCCTTAAGAACCCGGAAAATTCAAATAGGAAGCTCGGTTTCACTGTCAAGTGCAGCAGCCTAAACGCTCTGAACCGACTGTGTAATTATGCCGGCCCAAACGGCGGGTTTTTGTTGCCTTTTTTGCTGCCAATTTATGGACACAACGCCTCCATGTTGTTGCACCTACCGAATGTCTGGGAAACCCATTCGTTTAGCTTTGGAGTTTTCAGCCAACAAAAATCCCAGCTTTTTTATTACTTCTTTTTTCGTCAGCTGCAATTTGCAAGTGGCAAACAGTTGTTACCAATTTTTTTGGCTCGCTACCTTCTTTTTTTGTTTGTGTCTGGTTTGCTTGCAGCACACGTAATTAAAAATTCATCATACGCCACGTTGACTGCGACCGAACAGGAGCAAAAAAGCAATGAAGAGCAAAGAGGAGATAGAGCGGCGTGGGCGGGAGTGTGGCAGGAGCTAAATGAACTTCAAACTTTTTACAGCGCAACTAATTGGAAAACAATTAAGGTTTACCAACTTTCAAAGGCTTGGCAGACACAAATGAAAACGGAATCAAGCTGAAGCCGGAGCCACCCACTAAATTGAGCCGCTAAATGGACCTGGCCAGAAGTTTATATTACAATATTTATAATCAAAATCCGCAACTCTCCGGCGCGTTTTTACTCCACTTTCCTGCTCCTTTTTCCTCTTGTCTTGTGTTCAACTTTCCCTTTTCCAAGCAAACAAAACTATGCTAGCCAGAAATTTGTTTCGGGTTCTAGCAGGGATCTGGGTATCCTGGTAACACGAGTCTGGAGACTGGAGACTGAGACAGAGCGCGGTCAGGTAATTGAAAAACTTTGAACTTCAGCTTTGGCTGGCTTAGCAGGCTCAAAGTTTTCGATTTCGAACTTTTGCTTGTTACGCCAAATGCGCCAAAAAGCTGGACTACACTCGTTGCTTAATCAATTGGCAATTGCGATTTAAATGGGACCACTGGCCACTCACCTCGAACTGGGCCAGCATGTTCAATGCGCATCAATTGGCTTTGTCGCAGCTCCAGTTCCAGGCCCCAGTTTCCAGACCCAGCCTCAGCTTCAGCTATGGCAGCTTCCGGTTTGCGTGTGCGTGCTGCCAAAAAGCGGAAATGCACAAATCATGGACCGTGTGCCATTGTTGCTGCCGCAGTCGAAACGGAAATACGAGCGAAACATATGCGTGGATATATGCATGGGGGTGTGTGACAGCGAAGAGCGAGCAAAAATATATGGGGATATGGACCGGCATACACTGCACCACTGGAATAATTAATTTGCTCTTTCTTTAGGGATTTTTCGGAAGACGATGACCAGCATGAGGGTTGTATCAACAAGCCATGAGCGTTCCTCTGTGATCAGACTTTGGCGAAAAGAAGCTAAACCTGCCTGAAGAGGATGCACTGGGAAATTGAATGGGAATTTGTCACTTAAAATTTGTTACTTAAAAAATATTCGAAAATACATATAAAAATGTTAAACTAAGTGTTTAAAACATTTTTTTCTTCACATAAAAGAAAAGTGATGAATTAAAAATAATCTAAAGCTATAAAGTGACATAAACCCTAGGGAAAACCTCTATTCAGTTCAATTTCCTTTGAAATTATGGTGGTTTTATGATCCCAGAGCCATTTTTTCCACAGTATAGGGAAGATTGAACGTCAAGTCAAACAAGAAAAAACTATGGCAGGCAAACAGAAAGCGCAGCCAAAGCGAAATCCACTACTGACACACATGCAAACGAATGTCTGTTTGCCTCGCGTAGGAAGCTGGAAGGCTGGATGCTGGGATACTGGGATACTGGGATGCTGGATCGGGGGAATATGTTTACACATGTTATGGCCAGAATGGCTTCAGTTTCCAGCACCAGTGGCAGTGGCTGTCAGCAACTCTTGGGCACGTTCTCGCTGCAATTGAAACTTAAACTTTTTCCGCAAAATGCAAAATTGTTGCAACAATAACAAATGGCGGCGGGGGCTAAGAAAATAAATAAAGAGTGCGGAATCATGCCACAGCACAATGCAACTTGCAACAAAAGTTTTTTGGGGAACAAATGCATGAATGTATGGGATTTTTGTGGAACTTTCTGAACGGAAGCGGAAGCGCGTGTAGCGCCATTGCAATGGCCGGGACCGGCATTGTTTGCCAATATTTGACTCCAAATAAAAAGCGTGCGAGTGAGGTGCAGTGAGAGTAAATTTTTTTTATTAGAAATTAATGGAAATTCGTGTATAAAATTGAACATTTTTCATTTAAAATTGTGCATTATGGCACGAAATACAGCTTTGAATCAAAGAAATATAACGGGAAGCAAAGTATAAAGACCAAATTTACTTCAGTTGTAGGTTTAAAGCAATAAATTTCAATAGGTTCTGTGGTTCCAAATACTGATAAAAGTAGGAAAGCTTCCTCCTGAAATTATATAAGATCAAAGAATTTCCTCAAAGTGTAAGAATAAAACAATCATGAGCCGCGAATACTGTTCCAATTTTTCCATCGACGCCACTCAGTGTGAACACACAGGCGTGGAACGCAGGAACCCCCGAAAGAACCTTCACTCCCCAAACCCCATTGAGCCATGGGGGCCGGCAGAGAGCACTTCCCGCCGGGATATTGGCTGTCTCTGAATAGGTGCGAGGACAATCGACCTCCGACGTGGCCTAAATGCAATTCAATAGTTAACTCTCTGCCCCATTGTGGCAGCCGGGAACAATGCAGATTTATGCGCTTATCTATGCGGCTCCTCGGCGGTGGTTCAACGACATTGTAGATGGATATAGAAGCTATGTGTGGACGAGGAGGAGGAGTTGTGGACTCCACGAAAAACATAATTAAAGTGCCAGCAAAAGATGGCCGCCAGCCAATTAACCGCACTGCCAGCTCCGCGCCGGTCCGCTCCAAAAGTTTGGACAACAATGGCGCTGAAGCAGGAGCAGGAGCTGAAGCCAGAAGCCAATGGCAATCATAAAGTCAGTTGGAGCACGGAAATTGCAAGCTGCGGTTAAAAAGGTGGCACGCTCTGGCCATAACTCAGCACCCCCGGCTCCGCTTCATCCCTGATCCCTCCCGGTCACGTGGCTTTGGCCATAGCTGTCTTGGCCCAAAACTATGCAGCTAAACGGAAATTGCAAACTGCGGCTCCTTGTGCTCGCTCACTGCATCCCGTTACCATTCCCGGCTAAGCATTTTTATTTATTTCCCATTTTACAAGCACCTTGGGAGGACTTGCGCCAGTGAAAAGCTCCTCTTTGTAATTATACATATTTAATGCACTTTCATTCCCATACGGATATAGTTTTTCGTTTCGCAGCCACTCTCTATTGGCGATGGCTGAGGTTCAGGTGTTGGCTTTGGGGGCCAGACATCATGTGCTTATTATCCTGGCTGATCTCCAGCTCGAGGTGCTGGGGAAGCTCCACCGGCTGCTGGACAGCCATGTCGAACTCAAGATGCTGGGGCTTCTGTTCCACGGGCTTGGCTCCCAGAGAAACCAGGTGTCCTTGGGCTGAGTCTTCCTGGTGCTGCTTAATCTCAAACTCGACGTGCTGAGGCCTCTGATGTTCGGGGCGCTGCTGCTTGATCTCCACCTCAACCACATGCTGGGGCTTATGCTCCACTGGCTTGACCTCCAGCTCCACCAGATGATTGGGAGAGGAGTCGGGGCGCTGCTGCTTGATCTCAACTTCAACGGAATGATGAGGCTTATGCTCCACGGGCTTGACCTCTAGTTCCACCAAATGATTAGGAGAGGAGTTGGGACGCTCCTGCTTGATCTCAACCTCAACCACATGCTGGGGCTTCTGCTCCACGGGCCTCATTTGCACATCGACCAGTTGAACCTGGTGGTTCTCCTCGACAGGCAGCTTCTGCTGTGTGGACAGCTCTCCCTGGGACTGGAACTGCAACTCCATGTTCTGGGGCTTCTGACCCGCCGGTCGCACTTGCGCAAATATATGCGAGTACTGATCGTGGTCTGGCCTCTGCATCTGCCTGATGGGCGGAGCCGCCAAAACGGAACCGATGAGTGCCAAAACTAAAGCTGCCTTCATCTCGAATGGGTTAAAACAGACTGTGAGCCACAGATGGGAATAGGCCAACTTAAATACCCGGAATCGAAACTCTTTTTTGCACCTAATTAGGTGTCAATAACTTGTTATCGCGGCGGGGGGGTAAAACAGAAGCAAAGGGAAACCCCGAACACGCCTAATTGCAACAAACAGATTAGATAGCGTCTAGCTCGTCTGGGTCTCGACCCAACCAACCCTCTCCCTGGCAAGTCTGCACGGATTCATAATTAAACTCGGCGGCCAATAAGCTAATAAGGCTAGTTTAATGCAGACTAAGTCAAACTCCTGTCAGCTTTATGTTGTAGATGCGCACCAGGTGATCCTCCCCGCAGCTCGCTAACTGGAGTAGCTTCTGTCCGGGCCGGAACTGGAGCCTCCGAACGGTGAGATGATGAGCTTGGCTAAAAAGTTTCCATAAGATAGAGGGAAATTAATTATTAATAGCTACTCACTCTTTGTTCAAATCGGCGAGCAGCTTCCACTCTCCCTTAACCAACTGATAAATCTTTATCAGCCCACTTTCCGTCCCCAACGCCACAATATATGTGCCATTGGTTCCGTTTAGGTAATCATGGGAAAAAGCCACCGCCGTGATTGACTCATTCTTGAGCTCCAGCACCGCCGCTGCCTCCCAGCCGTTCAGGGAGGAAGCTTCCTTAGAGCTGTCGTTGTGGTCACCTCCCTTTTGCCAGGCCACCACTTTGCCATCCCTCGAACTTGTCACAAAGAACTGTCCGTCGTGCGACCAATCGCATGACCAGATGATGCGTGTGTGCACTCCGTTCGACTTGTCCGTGCTGGCCACCAGTTGGTAGCCCGCTGTGGAGTCCTGCTGCTTTTCGTACAGGCACCAGCGACGGTCGCGCGATACGGAGACCAGGTATCGGGCATCCGGGGAGAAGCTGAGTTGCGTGACCGTCAACTGGTGGCCGCTTAACTTCTGCAGTTGCTTCCAGTTTGACGGGTTCCTATCAAGAAACTATGTAAACTTCTAAACCATATCCCCTCCTCCACTTAAACTCACCACAGGATTATCTGAGCATGCTCGGCATTGCTGGCCTTGCAGGTGGAGGCCAACAGAGAGCCATCTGCAGTGGCAGCCAGGGCAAATATCTCGTAGCCGTGGCCGTAGAGCTTCTGCATCTCGGGCCAGAGTGTATTCTGCATCAAGGTCTCCTCCTGAGGTGGCGTCTCCAGAGTTATGGGAACGAAGTAGCTTTCGGGATACTCGTTTTTAGCCTTGCTGGTCTCCTCTGCACTGGAGTCCACTTTGTAAACAGCCTTGTTGGATAAGCCTAGAGAGGGCACAGAGGCTCCCTTGGGTAGAGCTTAGAGAGGGAATACGTTATGGGAATAATCAACTGCAAGTGCAGGTCGCTTCACTTACAATCTAGTAGGGCATCGCCCGCCTCATCGCTTTCCATCCTGCTGATGTTCCGGATGTTTTCGATAAAGTTCGCAGGGGCCTGAAAAGTGCGCACGATCTTTTCCTCCGCTCCACTGGCAAACTTATAGCGTGAGAGTAGGGCCAAGGCCTGCATGTCGTAGCCATGAATTTGGGGACGTGCCAGCTCGTGCCAGGTGGGATCGGCTGCATCCTGTAGCCAAGGAGCGTGCAGGCGAGTTGTCTGATCCGCCGATACGCTCATCAGGTAGGCTCCGTCGTGCTCCCAGGCCAGATCCCTCACCTCGCCATAGTGACCGCCTACAATTACATTAGAGAACCAGAGCTGGGGACGATCTCGATCCTGATTCCATATGTGGAAGCCGCCCTGGTAGCTGTGGCCCACAATGGAGTGTCCGTCGTCAGAGAACTTGCCGCCAAAGAAGCCCATCGAACTGCCGCCCACCTCGCCGACACGGACTTGCTCCAACCAGACGCCATCCTCGGTGGGAGCCCAAACTATGAGGGTTTTGTCAATGGAAGCGGAGAGCAGACGGAGCTCTGCAATGTAAGCAAAAGAATAAATTATAGATTTTATGTTACTTAAGCCATTTTAGCCACCTCCTTCCTTCGTCTTGTGCCAGTGAACGCCGTAGACCCATCCCTCGTGACCGTACAGCACCGATTCCAGGCTCACCGCATACCAGGCCTGCTCGCCCAGCTGCAGGATCTTCTCCTCCACCTTGATCTCAGCCTCGCTCTCGCTCATCTGGAGTAGATCTATTCGATTCTCGCGCATCTGCTCCTCGCTGCGTGGCGCAATCCTCCAAAGGCGTATGAAGTTATCCTGAGAACCGCTAGCTAGCAGCAGATCCTCTCCGTCGTAAACAAAATCCAGTCCCCGCACCCAATCCTCATGGCCGCTGAGCTTGTGGACGCGATGGAACTGCCGGCCCAGAGAGTCGCCGCCTCCGATGGCTTCCACCTGCTCAGCATACAGCGAAACGCTCTCGTCATCGCCGCTGAAGGCTAGAAGAACGTTGTCGCTACTGGGGAGCAGTGTGAGGCGCAGGGAAAAGCAAAAGCCGCTTATCAGTTGGATAGTTTGGATGCAATTAACGACGCCATCGAGGTAGCTCCAGAGCCTGATGCTGCTGTCCGCAGCAGCGGTGGCCAGGAGCCAGGAGCAATCCGCCCGACCCACGCCATGCACAGCATTCACACCACTCGTGTGGCCCTTGAGAAGCACGTGCTTTGTGGCACCAGAGTCGTCCACTTTCCAGAGAACAGCATTTCCGTCATCACCGCCAGAAAGAAGCCTCTCGTTGCTTAGCCACTTGACAGTGTTTACTCGCTTTGTGTGCTCCACTAAGGTAAACAGGATCTTGGCCGAGTTTCCATTGAACTGGAAATAGTCAAAATAAATTAATTCATGTTTTAATGAATTATAAATAAGAAGTTACCTTTGGGTCCATAACAGCCACTGCATTGCGGGCTCCGTAAGCAATCAGGCCATTAGGTCCCCAATCTGCGCATTCTGTGCAGCGATTACAAGCCACCGAAGTGTATAGATTTTCCACCTCCATGCTTGCCAGCGTGATTTTCCTTTTAAATATTTAAAAACAATGAAAATCCAATTGTATGTCGGCACTTTGTTTTTGTTTTGCACGTGTGGCCCCAAGCGGCAGTGGCTTTTAAACTGTGGTTTGCTCTGTTGATAAACATATGTTTCTCAGAGCCAGCGAGACGACTATATGAAAACAAGAGCGTTGCCAAACTGCTAGGAGTATGTGAGACCAGAGGTGGTCTACGAAAACTCTAGTTGGATTGCTTATAAGATTAAATACATTCCTAAAACGGTTTTCATGTTTAATTGTTTAAATAAAAAGGTATATTTTACAAAACTTGAATTTCTATACACTATACTTATATAAGTAAGCCCTAATTGTTCATTAAGTTAAAATACAATTTATTCAAATATTCCTTTCAAATCTGGCGCTTTTCCACTAAACCGCCGTTGGTCACACTGGCGAATGGAAAAATAAAACAAAAATAGTGAAAGCCTTCGCCAAGCAAATGGTTTTTTAGTGCAGCCAGCAGCGTTTAATTAAAAGTAATTTTCCTAATTGATTGGCCAGGGTGAACTGGGCTGCCGGGGACCCTCGACCTCTGACCACCAGCGCGTCCGATTCCCAATCAGAGCTCTCAGTTTGCCGTTGACTCACGCAGAAGCCACTTGAGTTTCCGAGTTTTTCCGAGAGTTTTCCCACTTTTTCTATATTTATTCTTTATCCCCCTGCAGCCACGGAGCTTGGAATGCTGAATGTGTTTCGCCAGCAGCATAATCGAAGCGCATAAGAAGTTATTTATAGCGCCGCAGCCGGAGCAGCAGCAGCATACGAGGAGCCCCACCACGCCCAGGATTTCGGCCAGCAGCAGCAGCAGCAAGATGTCGCGCGGCAAGTCCCGTCTGCAGACGGAGGTGTGCGGCGATTGCGGCGCTAGCGATCCCTCCTGGGCGAGCATTAACCGGGGCATCCTCCTGTGCGCCGATTGCTGCTCGGTCCATCGCAGCCTGGGGCGGCACATCTCAATCGTGAAGTCCCTGCGCCAGGGCAACTGGGAGCCGTCGGTGCTGAACTTCGTTAACTCGCTGAATGCCCACGGCGCCAACAGTGTGTGGGAGCACCATCTCCTGGATGGCTCCAGCGGCTCCACTTCCGGCAAGCATGTGCCCCGCTGGCGCAAGCCCTCACCAAAGGATGCCCTGCATCCCACCAAGTCGGACTTCATCAAGGCTAAACACGTCAATCTCGCCTTTGTGCTGAAGCCTAGTCTGCAGGACGACGACGATGGCAACGGCACTGCAGGCAGCCTAGAGCAGGAGCTCAGTCGCCAGCTGCATGCCAGCGTGCGGACCAGCAATCTGGAGACGTCGCTGCGTTTCTTAGTACAGGGAGCCGATCCCAACTATTATCACGAGGATAAGTTATCCACGCCGCTGCATATGGCCGCCAAATTTGGTCAGGCATCGCAGATCGAGATGCTGCTGATCTACGGAGCCGATGTTAACGCCTTGGATGGCAACGGCGGCCACACTCCGCTGGAGCTAGCCAGGGCCAACAATCATAACACTATTGCTGAGCGACTGCAGGACGCCATGTACGATGTCACCGATAGAATCATCATGTTCTTGGGCGGCAAGAAACCAGATCATGCTGTGAGTGGACTGTAATCTGTATTTTAGGGTTTTTGCTACATAAAAGACTCTTAAATTACATTTTAAGTTATATTAATCCAAGTTTATATTATTTTTCTAATTTAAAAACCCTTATTTTCCCCTTCAGAGTGGCCGCCACATGATCATACCCGATGCCAATGGCGCTGATATTAGCGAGCAGCTTAAGATAGCTCGTGGCAAGCTACAGCTGGTGCCAAACAAGATGTTCGAGGAGCTGGTCATGGATCTGTACGACGAGGTAGACCGACGCGAGTGCGAAGCCAGTGAGTGGGATCTATATCTCAATATCCGCAGTCCAAACTAAATATTATTCCAACCCTTTGCAGTCTGGTCGACGAGCACCCTGAATGCTGACCATGCAACTGTGCCATTTTTGCCGGCCAATCCGTTTTTGAGTGCAACGCGCAATCAGGTCCGACAGCATTTAGTTTTGTAAATCAAAATTCTCATTCAAACGTTTCATCTCTACAGGGTCGTCAAAAATTAGCACGCTTCAATCGCGCCGAGTTCGCTGGCCTCTTGACCGACGTCCTCGTTGATGCAATGCGGCGCCAGAACATGGCCAACTTGCGTCCGCTGGATGCAGCCGCCCCTTTACATGGGGGGAATCAGTCGCTGCAATCGCTGCCGTATGTCAACCATTCGATGCGGCTGGGATCTTTCGACGGTGGCCACGATCCGAATCTGTCGGACGATGAGCCCATCTACGATCCGGTGGCCAGTGACGATGACTATGCGCCGGTGCCGCCCATGGCCCAGCAGGTAAACCTAATGCGCCAAAAGATACTCAAGCTGAACAACAGCTTCGGCTAGCCAAGACTGACCCCGTGCTGTGACACCCGTTGTGTTCAACCCGTAGCTCAGGGCACTATAGCTCCCTGCTTTAGCCAATATATATTCCTAGTCGAATCCGTAATGGTAGCTCCCAAAGCGTAGACTGTAAGCCTGAATAAAACTAGCTAATACTTGCGAAAGTGTAGTGTTTAACTATATGTAGATTTAGGCTTCTCCATATTATTTTCCTTATTTGCATTTAATTCTTTAATTATAGTTTAAAAATATTTAGTTTATGATTTTTTAAAACGTTTTCTTTTCATTTCCTTTGTGCTTAGGCCATTATCCACACACCGCCGCGCAATGCCACTTCGCAGCACGAAATGGATACGTTGCGAAAACAGCTGAGCGAGTACAAATCCGAGATTAACCAGCTGAAGAACGTGGTCCAGATGCTGTCTAGCGAGAACTCGCAGCTCAAGTCCAAGTTCTCGAGCGCCTCCAACAACAGCGTCTACGATGAACCACTGTGAGCGTTTTGATTTACTTTTGGTTTGTTTTTGTTTTATGATTATGATTTTCTTTTAATTTCCCTTCATTTAGTCGCATTGATCTGAGCCTAAGCAGTCCGGACACGGAGCACGAGCCGCTGTCGCTGCCAGAGGGGGGTGCGGGTGCTGCTGACAGCGGCTCCTCCAACGGCTCCTCAAACCAATCGACCATCAAGCGGCCGGCCAGCATGTACGAGCGTCGACTGGCCCCGAATGTGGCCAAAGGCGCAACGGATGTACGGAACACAACCAGCATGTACCAAATGGCTGGCGATGGCAAGCCCTTTGGCGAGGAGGTGAAGGTGCGCTCCGATTTGGTCACACGCTGCCTCAAAGAGCTCATAAGGGCCATGCAGCCGGTGGCGGAAGATCAGAAGCAATCGATAGCCCCGCACGGCGAGCTTATACACAGTGCGGTCACCGACTTGATAGCTTTGTATGCCAATTTGGTGAGTTAATCTATAGACTTAACCAAAATCAAGGGGGTCCTAACAAGGTTTTACTATACATTTTAGCCCCCAAATGCAAGCGACACTACGCGCGAGACTCTGAAACAGCTGACCCGCCACAAAATCCTTATCCAGCATGAGTGCGAGAATCTGCAGAAGGCCATCGAAGCGGACGACAAACAGGCCATACAGAAGAACACCTTGGAGGTGCGCGACTGCGCCTTTCACATTGCCAGTGCCATAAAGACCTTGGTATTACAGTTCTATTGACGACTGCTAGCGAACAACAAAGAAGTTTAACTTAACTTACAGTAGGGAGACCAGAAAATATCTAAATATCTATGCTATATCGATATCTGACTTAAAATTTGATATATAAACAGATATTTTAACGTTGCGATATACACATATACGATAAATCGTTATTCTGGTGGACATATCAAATCGAAAATTTATATAAATTTAATATCGATATTGTTCGATATTTAAAAATTCGATTTTCGATATAATATGAAGAGCGTTATATTTATCGTAGTATATCTCGATAGACACCATAGTTAACCATTAATAAAGTATTAACAAGACCAATTAAGTGCCCCCCGATTTAGTGCTGACTAACAAACGTGCTTCCGCCAAATAAATTAAAAAGAAAGAGTCCCCTTTACATATAGTTTTATGTATTTAATAAATGTTTACATAAATCAATGTACTTCGTTCAATATACACACACAAAATGCGTTTCATTGCAAAATAGTTTTAAAGTGTTTGAAAGCAAAGACCGTGTGAAGTATAAAATGCTTAATGCCATACGATTTGTTTGCTCTCTCGAACTTCGGTGAAGTCAGAGAAACTGAAACACTCCATATATGGCGTCACGCATCTTACCTTTTATATTGTTTTTGCTCAAAGGGTTGGCGGAATTCGGAAAGATGTACGATATCTCTATGTATATATATTATATATTTGTGTCCTTTATAATCAGTAATTAATAATCAGGTGCATTTTGAGCCTGCATATTGTTCACTTTAGTTAACTATACGTTCTAAGCATGGACAATCAGTTAAGCATGGACTACGTCATATACACACGTTCTATATGTATGTGGCTTCCTCTACTTATTGTTTAACTTTGTGTGGTAATTGTGGCTGCCTTTGTGTTCTGATTTCCTGTTGGTCGTCGGTCGTGCAATCAGATTGCTTCAATGGACATCTCACGGTCACAGTGGTGGTGGAAGGAACTCCGTACACATGCCAGAAAATAAAGCAACTATCCTTGAGTGTGGCGCAAGTTTTCTAAAAAATAATATGCTCTGCTACTGCTGCTGCTGCTCCAAAAGTGTCCATAAAAATATACATTCAACATTTTTCGAGTGCATTGTCTAAAATATTGCTTTACATATTCACTTCACATGCTTCTTGGTTTCAGTGTAGTGTCCCGTGCGATCTGCTTACAACCTGTAGTGTCTTTTGATTGCGTTCTGTGGAAAAACAACTACTAGGGGTTTTCTTTTTGGAATATCTCTAAGGAATATCATGTCAAAGCTCAGCTCAAACTCTCGTTTTATCTAGATCACAAAACATAAGGGCTTTTTAGTAATTAATTACCGTATATAATAATAAATCAGTTTATCTAATTAAAGGTAAATTAAACTAGCAAGCTTTAGGATACACTCACTACATCATACATCATATACAATACATCAATACCAAGTTCATACATCTCCCTGCCGGGGGGAAGTCTGCCCAATGTTTCCAACGAAACTTGGCCGAAACAGAAGAGCGCTGGCGGTGGTTGTTAACAATAAACCGCAATAAATAGAGCAACTAACTATCTAGCTAACGGGTATATCTTCTCTTTGCTTGGCTTAATTCTTCTCCTTATATTCATATATTTCTCTCCACATCGGACTCTGGCCCTGCCCCCGCCCTAAAATCAAGATGTCTTATTTTCTTGTAACTAGAATTAAACAATAAAAAAAGAAGAAAATAAAAAAAATACAAAAATTAAATGCAAAATTTGTGAATTAGAAAAGTCTGGAATAAATATCTTTACTCGTCCTCGGCCTCGGTGATCGTGGAGTTCATAATGTGCGTTTCCTTTTTGAACAGAAGCTGTCGATAATGCTGCAGAGGGATAAAATATTAATTATTAAATGAATATATCGAGGTTTAAGGCCGTTCCACCTCTTCGTTTTGTATCATGACGATGCGATGCTCCAGCTGCGGCGCCAAATCGCAGGTGGATTGTTCCAGATCGTCCAAGGAGGCACGCCGCAGCATCTGAGGGAGATTTTTTTAATTTAATAATAAAAACATTTATTTAGGTATCAAGCTCACTTTCTGGGAGTTGCCGTGCGTCAGATCCATGGACTTGTTGTGATGACCCACGGACAACTTGCGTATGGGCGAAGGTCCGTCCAGATCCATGCTGTCCAGGCATTGTACCAAACTGTGCCGCCTGGACAGGGTGACCAGCGACTGGCGATGCTTAGTGTTCTGGCCACATTTCCGCGAGTTGATGGCCTTGAAATGGTTCTGCAGGGTGATGCCCAGCTCGGGACAGGCATCGTCATCCATCTGAAAGGTTAGGGAATCTTTAAAATCTGGAAATCTTTATAGATATTATATAGAGGTTAAGTCTCACCAGCACTGTGGCATCCTTGAACATGGTATAGCCATCGCAGCCCATGAAGATATAGCTTTTGACGCACAGCTTGTAGGTCTGCTCTAGGTTAAGGTACTCATCGCCCACCTGTATGAGTTGCGGATCGATACGTTTACCCGGCTCCGCCTGCGGATTAAAAGCGAAACTGATGCCCGCCACCTGGGGAAAGCGACCCTCCAGCTTGGGATAGGCACACACGCCGTTCTCCAGCGCCTGCCACAGCACACGACCGCTAACCTCCAGAAGGATGAGAGGATCCCGCATTGGAATCACATTGACCAGGTCGCCCATGGTAAACGCTCCAATGGGATGCACACGATCCGATCTGAAGGTGCCGCCATTCAAGATAACAACATCGGCGCCAACGGCCGCCAGTACCACGTCGCACACCCAGTTACCCAGATTCGTCTCCTGGGTACGCACCCGCGAAAAGCGACCGTCAAGCTCCACGCTGAAGACACCCATAACATCCGACAGCTTGCTTTCGATGAACTCTGCAAGGAGGAATGCGATTACATACATATCAACTAGCTAGGAGAGCGTTACCTACTGGCATATTTGGAGAGCTCCTGCTTGAGTTCCGGATCCTCCGGCACCTTGGCCGTCACATCGAAGCACTTGACGTCCGTGGTGAAGTGCTCTCGGTTGGCCGGATCGCGCTCGATGGTAATCACCGAGAACTGCTGGAAGTCCGTGCCAGATTTGACGATCATCTTGCCATTGATCTCAGTCACCTCGCGCACATGATCGTGGCCGCCCAGGATAATGTCGATGCCGTTGCACTTCTCAGCCAGATTTATGTCGTTGGGCGTCCGCATGTGGGTAAGGGCAATAATGAGGTCACAGCCCTCGTTCCTCAGCTCGCGGGACAGCTTATTGCCCGCCTCCACATAGTCGATGTAGGTCACCTCGTTGGGATCGATGGTCGGCAGGGTCTCCAGCCATTCGCGCTCCACCAGACCGATCAGGCCGATGGAGATCTGATTGTGCAGAATAAAATGCGAGATCTTGCCACCGCCCAGAGGACGTCCGGTTTCGTTGTCCACCACATTGGACATGAGCCAGGGGAAGTCCGTCTGCTTGATCAGCTTCACCAGCACATCCAGGCCGTGATCTGGAACGGGATGGGGTTAATCTTGGATGGGATAACTGGGTACTACTGATGACTTACCAAAATCATGGTTGCCAAAGACGGCACAGTGTGTTCCCACCGTGTTAAGCACGGGAATCATCTGTTCTCCCTGGGTGAAGGTACTCACTGGAGTGGTATTTAAAGGTTTGGATTATATATTTTTACTCCTATTTAATCTCCTAAAACTACTCACACATGCTGGGCGAGAAGGCATCTCCGCTGAAGAGCACCAGAGGATTCAGGTGGGCAAAGCTCTTGATGGCTGTGGCAAATCTGGCCGCCCCGCCCACTGGCTCCGTCTCCGCCATGGACTCAATGTTGTAGACATCGTTGTAGTGCAGAATCGTCAGCGGCTTGTCCTCGCCCTCGGTCATCTTAAGCAGCTTCTTGGTCTTCTCCAGCTGCGAGGAAATCGATGTGGAGCGCCCGGTCAGGCCGTGTGTGGATATCCTGGAGCCTGTGACGGATCCCGAGCACGATCCTCGATGCCTTGGGCTCTGGGGCTGGCTGACGGAGGCGTAGGCGCGCGTGGGTCGCGTGAGTAGTTCCCTGGCATCCAGCGGCGTCAGCGACTGACTGCCTCCGGCGGTCTCCTCGGGCTCCTCTGGTCCAAAGTGCAGCGTGGAACCACTCAGTGAGGCGGTGGCACTGGCTGGAGCAGCTGGAGCTTCGCTCGAGGTCGGTGTGACGGATGTGGGCGTGCCCAAGGATAAGTCCAGAGATCGGAAGTTGGGATTGCTGCTCTGCAGCATCGACAGAGTCCGTGTGCCGGCGTCTCGCACCTCGATGGAGGCCTGGAAGAAACCAAGAACAAAGCGGATGAGCTCAGAGATTCAACTCGGTGGGAAACTACACAACCACATCGAAGGAGGTCAGGGGCAACTGAAGAGTCAGGCGGGGGGAGGATGCAACACAAAAGCAAAGGGGTGCAGGTATCTTTTTTTTCGTTTTTTTTTTCTTGGTCGTTTAGTGTAATACACTGTGTGTTGTGCTGGGTGGTGGTGGTTCACATCAATACGGATCAGTTTGGGTATGGACAGAACCTGCTTTAGCCAGCCCACCACATTGCCCATGGCGGCGGCTCCTCCCGAGCGGCTGCTGCCTGACAGATGGCTCAGGCGACGCGTGGATCCATGACCAGTGGGCGGTGGCGTTGTGGGCGGCGCTCCTGCTGCTCCTTCAGATCCGCCGCCGCCTCCTCCTCCTCCTCCTCCGTCGATTCCCGCATTGCTCATCCTACAGACGCTGCTTGGTGGGTTTTGAAATTGAAATGGAAATGGCACACAAGAGATTGGTGATAGAAACGACTTGTGATAAGGGGGGACTGCTCTCAGGATCTGATGGCTCAACTAAGAAGTAATTTTAATAAATACTAAATTTTCAAGGCCTACTCTTTACAAAAATTAAACAAATAAGAATGGAAAACTGCTGTCAATAAATGTTTTAAGAGATAGAACAAGAACAGAACTCATATGAAAAGTAAGACAGATAAACAAAGTAAAACAATTTAAGTTTTCCGCCTTTACATAATTGAAAATAATGTATCCGCTTTTAATAATAGCCACTCAGCTTTCTTGTAACACCTACGTAAAAAGCAAATAAAGTAGAAAATAGTAACAATAACTAATCAAGGCCTCACGTAAGTTTGTTTACCCTCTTATTACATTTTCAGCTGGGCATTTTTTACACTCAATTCCCTATAAAACACCAAAATAAGGAAACTAAGCTGAGAGATCAGATCGGGGAAAGCGAAGATCACTTAAAGAGAACTCACAAGACGCCTGGAAAACAGCGAATACGACTTAGGCGCATTTTCAATAAATTAATAAGCACAAAATTTCGTAATTTCGCGCTGAAAATAAAAACAACACCGAGATCCGTGCCACTCAAACGGCAAATGATTGCTTAAGCGAAATGAGTAGCTATTTCATTCGATGCAAAAATACAAAAATATATAAGTAAAGTACAAACAATGATAAGGCTGAGAGAGGCAGAGAGCATAAAAGTGCACACAGAGCGGTGGGCGAGAAATGAACACATCAAAACGAAAGTAAATAAAAAAAGAAGGGAAATCCATTTTGCATTATTTGCCCATCACAACAAAGTGGGATTGCTACAGCTACCCAATGACCTACAGATGCGATTCGTCACACTGTGCTACACTGCAACGCAAAATGTTTTAAACTACAGGCAAATAGGCGTTGCAAATACAAGGTATATTATATCTTTTCGGCAGAAAGTGAATAGACTTTTGTGAGTGCTTTCATAAAATTTTAGTTGAATTAATTAATAAAACTGGGAGTTATTTGGAAATAAAGTATCTAACTTCTCTCTATCTCACTCACACGTCTCCGATGGTTAGTAGTGTCTTAAGCCGTGGGTTCAAAACCCGACTTCTCAACTTTCTTACTTGCTAAGCCAAATCTACAATCTAAAATATAATTAGGTAATAACACTTATTAATTACCCTGCTAATCTCATGCAGGTCAGTGTTATTATCTTTTATTCTGTCTACAAAATGCCACATTATTTCAGGGTGAGACAAACAATAAAAGAATCACAGATAGTGAGAAATCGAGAGCTAACGAATCTCACAAGCAGCTCATCACACTTTGCAAATTCCTAGAGAACATTGACATTGATAATGAAAGCGACAAGCAAATCGGCAAAGTCATCTCATCTAGACATCGCTCATACGCAGCGTTGGCAAGGTCAGATGTGTTTGAGAGTGCTTTCAGCGACATCTTCAGGTTATACATTGAGCTGGCAGCTGAAGCTAAGCTGCGGATCCTGTCACAGGACACAGGAAATGAATTGCACTCGGGGCAGGAAATGGCCGGAAAACGGAAACAAGCTGGCAGATGACCTCAATACGTGGTAGGAACTGAATCAGAATTCTCGATGCTATGCTATTTGGCTTTAACTGGTTACAGTTGGTTGGCCAAACAATTGAAGCCAATCAGTCAACTACCGACCCCACAAACATGTCTTATTTATTTGTTTGTTTATTTATGGCCATAATTAACTCTCACTGAATTAGATACGGAATTCAGTTTATGAACTCCTGCTGCTCTGCTCTGCCAGACATATTTCAATGTCAACGCTTTGTTTGGCTAATTTAATGCAGACATTTCACATTAATTGAATCCGCTTACCGGAGCATAATTAATTTATATTTCAGCTAAGTGCAATTTTTGCTGGAAAGGCCATTCAAACTGCATTAAATATGCTCGTCGAGCATATGAATACATTCACACACATCACCGCAGAAACATTCAGGAGCATGCATATCGGCGCACACAAAAGTGGCAACCGCAAAATCTCATTTCGGTATTTGCGCAGAACAAACAAAAAAGAAAAATAAATTTGCGCCAAATTGGCAAAAGCGAAGCTACAAACACCCTTACAGAATGTTGCTTATTATTTATAAATTGTTTATTGACTTAAGGCAAAATTTTAGCGTGAGCTGAAACCCTTTTAGGAGTTATTATTATACCCTTGCAGGGTATTATAATTTTAGTCAGAAGTTTGCAACGCAGTGAAGGAGACAATTCCGACCCTATAAAGTATATAAATTCTTGATCAGCATCAATAGCCGAGTCGATCTAGCCATGTCCTTCTGTCCGTCCGTTTGTCCGATTATATGCAAACTAGTCCCTCAGTTTTTAAGCTATCTGAATGAAACTTTGCAGATAGTCTTCTATATGCTCTCACTGCTATATAAGCCGGATCGGACGACTATATCATATAGCTGCCATAGGAACGATCGGTAAATTTTCAGAAAAAAAAATATTACTTGTCAAATTTTTAACATATCTTCATATAATTTTAGACATGGCTATTTTATATTATTCTTGAATTTCGGTTTTAATTTGATCAAAATCGGACTACTATATCATATAGCTGCCATAAAAATGTTCGGGAAATATTACGTATACGTAATGTTAAACCGAATTTTTATATGTATTAATGTTGTATACAATTCCTGTTAGTTTTACTTTCCATTTGATAACATTTTATTAATTCATAATGCTCCAATTGTAAGCTGCAAGGTTATACAAACTTCGGCGTGCCAAAGATAGCTTTCGTTCTTGTTTCTTTTAAGGTTCAGCTTAATTTCAGCCTGGGTATATAGACTTTAAAACAAGGATAAATAACCCAACAGGTCAGCATTAAATATGCTTACGGATATGGCAGCTCTCTGATTTACGGAATGTGCAACAGTTGAAGTGGGTCCTGAAATTTGAATAATATTTCGCTGGCTCGCTCACAACCTGCTGCTCGAATGGCTCTGAATAATGTTAAAGCATTTTCAGGTGCTTAATATCCTCGTCCGCTTCGCTCCGCCAAGGATGTGGGTCGGGATGAGCCGACAAGTGAAAGTTGAAGGCAAAACAATTGCATGCAATCAATTGGTGAAATCAGGCATGCAATTCGCATGAGTGTGCGTCCTTGACTCTCCGGCAAGGTGAGGAGACAGGTTAGGAGGCAAGCAGGTGAGCAGGTGTGGCAAGTGGGGCCAGTGGGAGACAGTCTTACACTCTTAGCAAGGGTTAAGGGTCAATTCGCTGAAGGCTTGCCAAAAGGGAGGTCGAGCCTCGTCGCTTGTGAAGTGAGCAACAGCAGTAGGAGTAACTTTTCGCCTGGCTTGTTTTTCGACAACCTAAGGACAACCGCAGTAGGTTGAGGGTTTACAAAACACACACTCACATATCCTTGCTCAACAAAAAGTTACTTTTGCAACAGTTGGACCAAGGGTTTGGGGCCAAAGCACTGAGCCCAATTGGGATTAAATACTCATGAGCAAGTGCTGAGAAGCTTTGCTGAAAAATCACTTGTCGTGGCATTTTCAACACTCTTAGTAAACATCTTCGAATAAAGTTAAATAATAACTAAATTAAATCTTAATGCCATTTTGCCAGTGTACTTTGTTTATCGCCTTCATGTGCAGGCGGCAAACAGAAGTTCATTAGCATATTACGTATACGTAAGGCTAACAGGGCACGCTGATTGCCATGGAACGAACATTTTCATTTCAACTCGAGCAGGGGCAGGGAAACGGAAATGAAAAGTGTAATGAGAGAAACGGAAACTCAAACAGCAAATCAGGAATAAATTATTAAAGACATTTCCACATCATCGTCATCATTTCGAGGAAGGGAAGAAAGGCCTCTGCGCCGTCGAGTTAGCTCCCCAAACTATTTTAATCCCTCAGTCCTCAGCCTTGACATTTACCTTTGATCAATAGTGCAGGTGCAGCGGCGAGCTCCCGAGCTGGCCAAAGTTTTCGCAACTCTCAGCCCGGGACTTCCCCCGTTTTAATTGCATAATTGATAATTTCATCTAATGGCTGCCAGTTACCGTTATTTACTCACTTGCGTGTAAGGTTCGGTGAGTCCTCCCACGGCCACGCAGTCCGCCTGCTGTGCGTCCTTCGTCCCCCTCGTTTGGCTCCTTTGCGGTGTTGAATGGATGTGTTGCCCCAGCAACACTGTTGTTCGTGGACTCGTGCCGATGGGATGGGATGCAATGCAACTGCAAAAGGTACATTAGGATATGGAAGTAAGAGGGCAGTGGTGAGTGAGGAAAAGCGAACTGAATAAGATAGACGGGCAGCAGGTAGCTAAAATACCGACTAACTTCAATTAACTGGAATCGGGAGGTAACTCTTTGGTAACTCGAACTAACTCAAAGTGGATCGAAACAATTTCATGGAACTTTTCATCTGTAGAATGTAGTTTCGTGAAACTTTTCTTCTATAATATTAATCATAATCAAAGTAAACTTCTCTAATGGCCAACTAAATAGTAGACCTTTCCAAGTTTTCATTATCCAAAGTCTTCTCTTAAAATCCTTTTGAAAATTACTTTAAAACGGAAGAAAATATAACGTTTATGGCATGCAAACCCTGATTTAACGAACAGCGAAGCAAGTATAAAAGTAATTGGTTTTACAGAATATGCATTTTATGTTTGAATTTTTTTTGTTTTGCATGAACTTTCTTTTATTAAAGTAAGTAAATAAATTAGGAACTACATTATTCCTAATGGTTGGTTATTTATGATCCGCTTAAAATCAAAGTAAAATGTATATCTTAAATATATTATCTAAACAATGAGGTCTAGATCATTTAAAGAGCCTTAATATATGTGTACTTTTGTGGATTTATGTATTTGAATATATTTCAAATTATCAATATTTTAGTAAATCAATAAAAATTATCAACATTTCCTAACCGTAATATTAATTTTCCAGAAACAACATTAAAATTAACTTTGTGGTCTTAAACAAACAATTCCCACTGTACTTGAAGTCCCTTCAAAAAACCCCATAAAGGTTCCAAGGCTGAAGTATAGTAATTACATTTTCGGGACGCAAAAGGCTAAGCAAGTATCGATGGTCTATTTTTACATCTCCTCCCCTCGGGTTCACTTTTCTTTTTGAACACAAAATATGTATAGCACCCACACACACTCAGCTTCACTCGACTTCACAGCCTTTCAATATTATTATAGTGGCAGCTGCTGGGGCTTCCATTTCAGCTTGTTGACTGAAATTTCAAAGTCAAAGATTCGATGCCACTTGTTGGTTATTTTCACCCAATGAATTCGCGTCAAAAGGCAGGCCTTCAATATTTAGCGCATTTATTTTTGATTTTAAAAGCGTAAGTATAGGGTTGATTGTCTTCAAAGTTTCACGAAAATAATTGAGCAAAAATATTGTAAATCCAAGAGTGGCTTTTATTGTCGAGTAATTAATCAAAACTACTGACATTGATGTTTTCAAGTGCCGTTGATGTGTCTTCAAAGAAAAAAGAGGCAAAACCGATTACAATTTACTTGAAAATATCATTAAAACCAATTGTAAATATATAAAAAAAATTAAATTCCAGGTGGATTACCTTAAAAATTTGTTATTTCTCTTAAAAATTTAAACTTTTATTTTAATTATTTAATTAATAAGAGGAAAAAAAACGCATGTAAGAAATGTATAATTTAATACAATGAAATAATACAAATAACAAACATTGCCTTATTTTTAAATTGTATATTTGCTGGGCTTTAAACAAACAAAAACAAGCTATACATAAACTTTCAAAATGTGTCATTTGGCTTGTTTATTTTTGTGCCGCCAACAAAAACATACATTTTTGGTTTGTATATATAAAAATTCCGAAATCTTCAAGGTCTTCATCGATAAAAAATATTGTCTCTGGCAAATGATAACTTAATTATTTGTACTACGTGGAAACCCAAATTGTTTCTTTAATAACTGACCACTTTATCTGAGTTTATTAAGGCATTAAGAGTTTAAAAAGCAGAATTTCTAATTTTAAAATTAATAATAAACAAATGTATTCTTTTGCCAAGCATCATCATAAAAAACTTTTTTATCTAAGGAAGTGGTCATAATTAAAACTTTAGTTTTTACGCTTGTGTACTATATCTTTGGTTGCTCGTTTTATTTTTAAAATTCTGCCTAGTTCTTCCGGAATCTTCAAGGTCAAACGGCCTATAGAAGATGTCTAAAGGCGGTCACACCCGTTAGCCTAGACCCAGTTGTGTGTGATGCCAAGTTCAAATGGCCCAAAGACATCGGCAGACACGGCAAACATCAGCAAACACGAAACACTTATTCGCAGCACTTGTTGTAAGAATAAAAAAGGGGGTGGTAGGGGTGGTAGGGGTGTTCCTAGTTCTAGACCCACCAAATTCCGTTACAGTTCTGGCAATCAGCTGTGCCAAAGAGAGAGTTAGAGAGGAGTAGAACCCAACAGAGAGTAAGAAAGCTTTCGTTGGGGCTGCTGCTCTCTGCCTCTCTTGGCTTACTTCCTCTCTGTCTCTCTTAATAAGCACGTTGTTTGGTAGCTGTTATTATTGTCAGGTACCTTTTGTTGCTGTTTTTTCATTTTGTTTTTGCTCTTGTCTGTTTTAAGTTAATATTTTAAAACGTGTTGAGCGACGAGCGTTAGCTTTCGCACAAACACACGCACCTACCCACTGGCTATCCCTGTGAGGGAGTGCTGGAGTGTGTGTGTGTATCATGCGTAATGTAATTTCTCAGGGGTTACGAGTTTTGTACACTTGAACTTGCAGCTGTCCTCTGGCATATAAAAATAAACTGTTTATGCAGTTAGCTCGGGCTGGCTAGGCCGTGCTTTTGGCCTCGATTTTGACTTCGATTTAGCATCCCCCACTTTTTTCCCCCTTCTTGGGTTAGCATTAATAATTCAGAGCACTCACACACACACACACACAAAGTTCTGGGTTAGAAAATTCGCAATCATGCGAATTTTTCAATTGCCACTTCCGCCTATCTCCTATATATTTTATTTAATCTTTCAATTAGAACCCACTTCACAATCACTTTCATTCAATCAAGTCCCTTTACGTGGATTCAGTAATATAAACACACATTTAAAGTGCTGATTAATCAATTAGCACTGATAACGAGGAGGATTTCCCCATCACAACTTACGGAATTCCTTTGAGCGTTCTTTTGTTTTCTCCGAAAATTAAGCAATTTCCTTTGTCGTCTCCTTTTCCTTTCTTGTGTCCAGACAAAAATGTTGCGCCTGCTGATTCCTTTCTTGCCTCTTTGTTTTTTTTTTATTTTATTTTTTTTTCTTGCTAAAAAATCTTCTGCGTCGCGAAAGGAAGCGGTGCAGAGGGTTCGAATCGCGGAAGAGTTACCAGATAAAGCACCGTTCGTTCACATGGACAGCAGAACTTCGACTCATTTGGCATCTTCCTCCGCTTCTAGGTGAGCAAAGTCAAATAAATCCAACATGTGGGAGAGAAGAGCAGAGCATGCGCCTGCTGAACGAAGAGAGCGAATCATAATAATAATACCCCCTAGCAGAGAGTCTCTAACAGAAAAGCTCTGCCTAACATTACTGGCCAAAAACAATCCCCCAGAGCCAAGATCAGGGTTAACAGCGACAAAGCTTTTACGTTTGGATACACTGTGATCAGAGAATGCGAAAAATTAATTTGTGAGCTAACAAGAAAATAAATGAAAAAATTTGAAATATAAATTTAAACTTGAAATTTGGAACAAAAGCATCGAACAATAAACACTTTTCTTCAGAATGAGTTACAAAAAAAAACATTGGACCCGAATTTAGCAACACAATTTATATGTATTGTTATTTCTTATTATCAAGATTAAAACCTTTTTTATGTGAAATTCATTAAAGTGTTTTAATAATAAAGCTATGGAATCAATTAAACATAGAAAATCATAAGGGATTTCAGTTGGCGTCCTTATTAAACGAAACATTAAATCTGATTTTTTAAGGAAAAGGTATTATTGTTAATTACTGTATCGATACTCGATCCTATATATAAATCAAATTTTTACCGTTACGTAATATAATCGATAAAAGGACCTCCATTTTTAATATTTTTCGAAGTCAATAAGTGCAGAATTTTAACGTTAATTTCTAATTGTTTATGTTTGAAAATTTGATACATCAATATTTACGAATTTCCTTTGATATACAGTGCGATATTTTTTAAATATAGTAACATATGCTCTTTAGATACATACATCCCTAATCTGAACGTTAACACCTAAAAATTTTGTAGTGATCACGAATCCAAAGTCTATTTAGTCTATTTAGCTGCATCACGGTAGGTTTTTTAACGACCACATCTATTTAGATTGTAGTCCGAAAGTAAGCAGTTATTTTAAAACCCTAAAGAGCTCAATTTTCAATTTGTCTGAACTCTAAGGATATCGGTTATCGAGCTATTAATACGCACAAAGGGACAGACAGCCATGGCCAGAAAAAATTCTTTTGGGGATCAATAACTTCATAAAGCTGTATTTAAGATGAAAGAAACCATAGATTGTTATATTATTTAATAATTTTTATTTATAGTACCTCACTTTAAAAATTACGTTATACCAATATTACATTAAATGTTGTTTGTTTATTACATGGGTTGTTTTCGCTAATTTCGGCTGTTACATAGATTGTTTCCTTCTGAATTTTTTTTATTTTCTTTTCTTTTTTTGGGTTTACCTTTACATGTACGGTTTATAGTAGATAATTTGCTGTATATGCATATTTGATAATCCAAAATGTGCTATAATATTGTGTGGTTAAAGTTTACTCTTACACATTTAGTTTAGCTTAAAATTTTAAATGTAATATTTTTCGTTATTATTATTATTTAAATCTTCTGTGATTTGCCTTCATTTTCGATTCTCGATACTTTTCTTCAAGTTCTTAGCTGGGTTCATTTTTTAATTGCTCTTGCGACAATTTTAACAAGGTTATAATGATATTTGTTGTTTGTTTTTGTATTGTTGATTTAATATAACTCTTGTAGGCTACTTCGTATGCTTTAATTAATTTACAATGATATACAGGTTTAGCTATATAAAACGTTATAATGAATCCAACTAAAGATAATAGGAATAGAATTAAATTAAATGTTGAGTTTAAGGTAAGCATATTGCATTCAGTTCTACGGGTTTATAACGCTAAAATAAATTAATTTGCAACATTTCGATTCTTGTAAATTTCAGATATATATACCTAATTCCCTTCTTCGCTTAGCTCAACTAAAAAATCTAAGGAAACTAAACTAGTTTAAATGTATTTACAAATTTCTAAAATCTTTCTTCTTCTGGACACTTCTATAGTTGAGATGAAACCAAAAATAGTTGAAGTAACTTCAGATGGGTTTTTGTGTGTGTGTGTTTACAAGTATCCGTTTTCCGTTTTTTGTTTTTTTTTTCGATTCCTAAATATGTGTAGAATACGCTCTAGTGGAAGTTATTTTACAATTTTTTCGTTTTCTTCTAGTTTTTAAAAATTTTGAATGTAATTATTCTTCCCTTCCTTTGACGGTCTTTGATTTATTTGCAATTATTTAAACTGGATCAAGTTGTTCCTATATAAAGAAAAAGGGGTTCTTTGTATTACTTTCACTTCATATAGAGTTTCTTGTGGGTATCCATCTATATATGGTTGCTTTATTGATTGATTTCTCTTACACTTGCTTGGTTTTTTAATGTAATTTCGAAAAAGACATTATTTTGAATCTTAACATTAACACTTGAAGTTTTCGTTTCGCTATACTTCCGCGGCTTCTGCTACTTTGTTTGTTCCTGATTTCTATAAAAATACAATTTCTTTATTCCATGTTTCCTTCAAGATCTACACTTATTTATTGGCTACATTATATCATGAATTCAGTTGTGAAATCAAATAAAATCAAGTATGGTTAGTTTGCTTCAGGGCGCCCTTCTGGTTTTAAATTCAAATAACTTTCTTTGCGGTTAAGAGCTAATGAGTTTAAGCTAGAACCTTGATAATTTGGTTGGTTTTAATCTACGTTAAGGTATATTATCCTTTTACTCTTTTCTCCCGTTTCAAATAATGTAATGGATATAAAGCATTTGATTCTTCATGTTGGGTTCATGGGTTATGTGTTGTATGGTTTTGGGCTTGTTTTTTGTAGACAGTTTTAGGCGCACTTTCAGTCTCACACTAAGTAGTAAATTATAACAAAACGTAGCTCAAAAGGTTCTTTAAATAATCACGATAGTCCCAGATATATAGGCGTGTCTATATATATATTTATATATATATATGTCAATTGATAACAAAGTGCTCTTAAAACTGCTTAGCCCAAAACGAATATTCATATTCTTTCGAGTTTAGGCATAAAGCAAAAATTCATTTTCCTCTTACGCTCTAGTTTATCTCTCTATATATCTATATCTTCTCTCCTCTCCTCTACTCTCCTTTTCATCTTACTGGCTAGAACAAAAGGACTTTGCGAACCTAATTCCTATTTTACTACTTATGTTCCGTATTAATTTAGATAAAGCATATTCTCGTTAAATATATACATTTTATACACATCTCGATTGTGTAAATAATGTCCATATATGTAGTTCAAAGGTGTTTCTTTTTGTGATTGGTTAGATCCTCGGGAGGTGTGGGTCTCTTGTGTCTGTGGGTCGTCTCTCCAACTGACTGACTACGCTACTACTGCTGCCGCTGGTTTTTTGACAATAACAAATGAAACTGCCTCAGCTTGCGCTTCCAGTGCCGGCAATTAAATCTAAACTTGATGTCCTCGGGCCTGGCCACTCCGGCAATGGTTTCTGGCTCCTCCTCCTCCTGCTTCTGCTGCAGTCGATCCTGCTCTCAACGCTTTTGCTTGGTGGCTTTCTTGCGCTTGCTGGTGCCAGTTGCTGTTGCCGCAGCAACGGACGCCGACGGTGGTGGTGGCGGTGGGACACTGCTGCTCTGTCCGCTGACCAGCGCCGATATGCTGGCAAAGGGTGAGCTGGTGGCCGCCGCGCTGCCACTAGTGCTAGCTGCTCCTCCTCCCCCTCCTCCACCGGTGCTGCCCATTAAAGCCGCAGCATGCAGTGATTCTCAACTACGCTCCGGCGTCCCGTGGTGCTGATAGATCTGCTGAAGCTGCTGCTGCTGCTGTTGGCTGTGCACCACCTGGCTGCTCGATGTGACCACATCCTGCTGCATGTGCTGCGGATGGTGACCCGGATGGGGCGACTGCTGTTGCATATGAACCACGTGCTGTTGCTGTTGCATATGCTGCGGCGTCGGCGGCCCCTGCGCCGAACTATGATGCTGCGGCGTGCTGTGATGTTGCGGCGTTGGCGGATGAGGCGACGGGCTGTACGGGAACTGTTGCTGCAACATGTGCAACTTTGCATAAATATAGATTGATTATATAGGTTAGTCAAAGCTTGGCACTTGTTGGGGGTAATGGGTAAGGTTTCAAATTATAAATACTTGTGTGGTGGATGGTAAAAGCAACTCAATTAATTAGGCTAGCAAAACTTTATCGACATTTGTCGAAAAGGCTGATACATAAATCGATTTAATATTGTTATATGAGAGATATGTGATTATTATAATTTTAAATTTTGTTGCTACTTAAATTAATTTATTATTGTAAGTTATTGAATTAGAAATTTTATTACAAGATTATTTCACCAATTTTTTTATATATTAATATTAATTATGCAAATTGAGATTACAAAATTAAATACAATATTAATTATTAAATGCTTATTGAATTGCGAATGTTCGTAAAGCCAAGGGTCGCAAATAGCAATTCATTTCTAATCGGTTTTGCTGTTCCTATGAGTTTTCTTAGTTGATATACTTTATTTGGCCCTTTCAATAACATCCAAACTTGAAAAATAGTTTATCTTTGGTCAAAAAAAGCAAACCGAAACAGTCAACTGTTACTTGCGAGCCTGGTTTTGCCGCTATTAAGTTGCCGCCACAGGGTATGGCTTATATACGTACCGAGTTCTCCTGACTGTGCTCGATAATCTCAATGCTGCCGGTGGTATTGCCCGAGGTGTTGAGCAGCGCCACGCCACTCGTATTGGCCACCACATCGTATTTGCCACGCTTGAAGCGGCCGTAAAGCGAGCTGTAGGGCAGGTTGTAGTGGATGGCCGCCTGGTTGATGGACATTTGGCCGACACTGTTGGAGGATGCGGTGATTAGAGGCTTAATTGAACGGAAGTATTTTACACACACACTCAAATACTCACCGCACAGAGTTGAGGGCCTCGTTCATGGCATCCTCGGACCAGGGCGTTGGATTCGAACGCGACAGCTCAATGCCCTCCCGCTTGCAGCGTCCATAAAGTGTTCCTTTTTTTTTCGAGGCGGAGGTTGTTTTGGTTGGAAAAGATAATGGAATTAGTCACAGGCAAACGAAATGGAGCAGAGGACACATGGCGTCACTGAAGCGAGGCCAACGGAGCAAATGGGAAGTATAGAAAGGGCAGTTCTAATAATGTTATTCCAACTAATTATTATATACCAAAAGCCTTAAATCCACATATCCATGCAGTTTTCACCATAATTATATCAACATAAGGTAAAATTTCGATATATTGATTTGATTGATTTTTAATGGGGTGTTGGATATATAAATCGATATTTGAGCGATACACCGATATCCAGATTGATGTAATTTTAAGCATAATTATAGCTATATAACGGATAGCCGAGAGTATTGAAGGTCGATACATAAATCGATATTTAAATATTTGTGTCATACATCGATATTCTATTTCGGAGATGCTTGAAATGTTATCGGGAAAAAAGTCAAATAAAAAAAATGATTATCGATATTGAAATTTAACTTTTAATGCGATAATTTTTGATTTTTTTAATTTGGATATATTAAACTTTGCAATATTGCCGTCGATAATTTATATCGAATCTTTCTGCTTAAAAGCCGGTATTTTAAGGAAAATATTCTTCCAATTTCCCAAGAGAGTTCCCAGGGAACTTCCATAACCAATATGAAAGACTTAAAAACGACACAATACATAAAACGACGTCGAAATGTGAGAGGAAAGCCATCAACAGAAGGCTATAGATGATGAATCCTGGACTGGATTTACGGACAACTCACCTGTTGGTATGCCAAACTCGGCGCTTGCTTTCTGCACCGATGTATTACCCGCCCGTATCGCCTCCAAGGCACGCTCCAGGTCCTCGGGCGTCCACGTGGTTGGGGCGGCATTGAACGGTGCCGCAAGGCGGATGCCCTCCCGCCGGGCAATCTTGTAGAGCGTCGACGAGGGTATGCCAAAGGCCTTGGACGCTTTGTTCGCGGATATCTGACCCGAACGTAGCGCCTCCAAGGCATTCTGCAGAGCATCCTCGTTCCACGACTTGGTGCCGCCCTCCTTCTTGGGCGTTTCGATGCCCAAACGATGAGCACGTTGCCACAGGGTGGTCGATGGGATGCCATAAATGGCGGACGCTTTCGTCAGGCTCATGTTTTGGTTCTTTAATGCATCTAAAGCTGAATTCATATCATCTTGTGTCCAAGCTTTGGGACCATTAAACTGACCTTTCTCGCCAGAGCCAGAGCCAGCCCCACCACTCATGCCCCCACCACCACCAGCACCACCTGGCCCCGGGCCACAAACGCTGCCGCCGCCCAGACCGTGCTGCTGGTCCAAATTCGTATAGTGCGGCTCCTTCTGATCGTGTGGCGAGCCGTTGGCGATCATCATTGAATCCTCGCTCGTGTCCGAATTGTACATGTCTGTAAATTGTGGAGAAAGATAATTTATTAGTATTTATTAACTTTTATATTTTTTTTTTTTTTTAAGGATACAGAATCTACGTGAAAGAGCCGTTAAAAGGATCAAACACGAAATTGAATCTATTCAAAAATCTTTTAAAACAAAAGCCTGAGGAATTATAAAAAAAATCAAGCCTTTCTTGTTAATTTCACGTTACTTTAAAGAATATCTTTATGGCAAAAGATATAAGATAAAAAGCCTCTGCATAGGCAGACAAAATATAATCCACTACACCTAGCAAAGTCGCAGTCATAAGTCTAAAGAAATGGCTGAAAAAATGATCGTGCGTCTGCCAACACACATGCATTGTTTTTTCACTCTCGAGAGAGCAGTGCGAACCATTTTTGCTGTTTTTTTGACGCTTAATTTTAGTTGACTTGGTTAATTGTTACAATTTTTAGCTTATCGATGTGTTTTAATAATTTATATAATAAATTAAGCTGTGCGAAACTAACAGAACCTAATTGAAATATTCAAGAAATTGAGTGTTTTTCGTTTGATATAGTTTACTTATACATTATATTTGACTGTTTTCCCATTATCATTAAGAGGGTACACTCACCCATATGTCCTGAGGACATCATGTTGACAATCTCTGGCGTTATTATCATGCCCGGCTCGTGTTTAATTTGGCTCGGATCGATCTCCATGACTGTGGCACCGCCAATATCGGCGTGCGTCACGTGTCCCCCATGTTGGCCATGCACACCTGCAGCAGCTGCTGCTGCGGCCGCTGCTGCTTGCGCCTGCTGTTGCTGCTGGTGGTGTTGCTGCTGCTGTTGCTGCTGCAACTGGGCCTGCAACTGCTGGGCATGGAGATGCTGCTGTTGCTGTTGTTGCTGCTGCTGCTGCTGCTGCTGCTGCTGGTGCTGCTGTTGCTGGTGCTGCTGCTGGGCCTGGTGATGAGCGTGCTGCTGTTGCTGCTGCTGCTGGGCCTGATTGAGAGCATGCTGCTGGGCAGCAGCTGCCAGGTGCTTGGCCTCGATCACCTCGCTCTTGATGTGCTGCACCAGATTCGAGTTGCTCTCGTCGCCGGTGTGGTGATGGGATATCGAGTGCATGGGGGACTGATCGAGCCGATGTATTTGCTGGGCCAAATGATTGTCAATGTCGAGCGGTTCGGTGGGATCTGAAGAGAGGCCACAAGGGATCATTAGTCACAGATATACCCTCGGGAAGCATAGATCCCGGCTAGATTCGGTGGCAACACTACCGATAACTCACTTGATAGATCGCGCGTGTCCGTGCTGGGGTTGCAGGACAGATCGACGTGCTCCGTAACGGTGACTGGGGTGGCGGATGGTGCTGGTGGCTCGGGTGTAAAGTCCAGGAATCCCATGGGCACGCCCAACAGGCCGCCGTTCTGCGCATGCAATCGAGGTAGATTCGATAGTGAGGAGAGAGATAGATAGGAAATGTCGGGTTAGCAAATGAGATCCACTCGAGATCTGTCAGATTGATCCTCCGGAGGGAGAGAGGCTGCTGGCAGCTGCTGAGAGCTGCTAACTAAACCAAAACTAACTAACTAAACCAACTTACCATGCCCATGCCTAAACTAGTCATATTTTTTGTATCTTTTCCGTCGCGCGCTACTACAATTTGTGTGACGATGGCTTGGTTGCCGGTGGTGGACACGCCGCCGCTCACGCCCGCTGCATTGTTTGAGTTGGCGCTTGATGAATTGGACGCCGGCGATGCCACCGAATGTTCCGTCTTGCAGATCTTATTCGGTTTATTCTCGAGCTCGTGATCGTCGTGTTCGTGACTGTGACTGTGGCCGTGTCCGTGTGGATGTCCGTGTCCGTGCCCGTGTCCTTGGATATGCTCGTGTTCGTGCTCGTGGTCGTTCTCGGTGTCCGATTCGTCGCCTGTTCCTGCTCCCACCGGTATATAGTTGCCGTCGGCCGTCTGCTGCAGGCTAACAATCGAGGTGGGATTCTGGCCCTGGATGAGAATGGTCTGGTGGGGATGGTGGTGTGCCGGCTGCGGTTGCTGCTGTGACTGCGAGCTGCTTGAGCCACCCGAGCTTCCAGAACCTGTCGGCAGATCCGGTGACTTGGATCGCTTTAGCCGGGACTTGCGTGGCGTCGCCTGCAGGCCGGACGGCGTCAGTGAAGTCTGCTGTCCGCCGGAACCGGAGCTACCGCTACCGCTAGTGCCGCTCGCCGCAGAGCTCAACAACTGTCCGGATAGGGGAACACCACTGCTGCCACTGGGCACTCCTCCGTGTTGTGTCAGCAAGCCGGCGTTGATTTGCTGCTGCTGTTGCTGGGCATGAACCTGCTGCTGGTCCTGTGCCTGTGACTGGTGGTGTTGCTGTTGCTGCTGCTGCTGCTGCTGTTCCAAGGAGGGCGAAGGAGCTCCAGGAACTATGGTTGCATTCACAATGTTTCCCACAACCGCCTGCTGAATGTTTTCCGATACTGTGATCGTTGCTGTGGCCGCGTCGTTCAAGTCATCTGCATTCTCGGCGGTTTCGCAGAGTCCCTTGATCTTTAGCTGTTCGGCGGTGCGCAAGAGGCCCTGGAAAAGTAGGAAAAGAAGGGATTTTATTAGTTAAGATCATCTGAGATATGTTTAGGGAACTTTTTGGCAGCTGGATAAGCCCTTAAATCCAACATTTTTTTTTTAAGAGTAAATAATACGAATTTTTAAGAGTATTTTAAGATTTTTTACACCTTTTGTAGAACAAAACTAAGTTGATTTAATTATTTATTATGTGAATTCGAGCTTATTATTACACATTTAGTGATTTACCTCTTAAAAATCGGACTAATATTTATTTATACTTCGTGAAACCATAACCTTGTCCCATTTAAGCTGATTTAAATATGAAATATGACTGATTAATACTCGAATAACTCATGTAACTCATATTTAAGACCATCTTGTATTGAATTATTCATTTGAATCGTGTCTAACTAGTTTGGCTTCTTTTTAATATGTGTGGAAACAGACAACCTTTACTACCAAAGCCTTAACATCAACTAATTTTGTGTCATATCCAGTTCAAATTTGAGTTTTTATACTTCTCATAACCTTTTTTTTTTTAGCTTTCTGTAAGGGATATTATTGAATGCAGGATATGAGGATATTAGTTATCAGTTTCCCTTGGCAATTTACACACATTGCATATGAGATATTTACGAAGAGATTTGATTGAAAAATAGCCTATATCGGGGGATAGTTGAAAGGGTTCCAAGAACCGCGCCCATTCCGTAAGAGGCACACACACTCTCGGGAGGTTGCCCTGGGGGAATACATAACAGGGCTTAGGTGATGGAAATTTTTGTCCACTCTTTTTTTTTTTCTTTTTGGAATGGACAGCGGCGGCGTGTGTTTGCCCTGTGACAGTCATTACGGCGTCGCTTGTCTTGGCAATGTTCGGTCACCAGTGTCCATAGAGAGCCGCAGCAGTGGAAGCAGCAACCCGTCCAGCAACACTTTCGCCATCAGCAACGACAACGCCCACACCCACCGTCCACTGTCCACTGTTGTCACCCAGCGCCAGCACACGCCACCCACATGGCCCTCGCCCTCGCCCTTGCCCTTGCCCTCGCCCTCTTCATCTCTACCTCCATCCACCACCACCTCCACCTCCATCTCAGCCATTTCCCAACCCAATCCGCGCTGCAGTTGGCAGTCGCCGCAGCAATTGGACAGACAAATATTTACTTCAGAAGTTTTTCTTTTAAGCAGTGCGCAAGAGCCTTCCCTCCCTCCCCCGCATTTCCACCCACGGCCCTTCTTCTTCGACCAGTTTATACATACATATATATATATTTTTTCCATGCTTCGCATTTTAAATTAAAAATACGGAAAAAACACTACGGCTCACGCACACTCCGGAGAGATGCCCAAGAAAAAATTCTTATTACCGCCTGGCGAAAAAAAAGCAAGGGAGGTGGAGATGGGAGATTGGAGACGGAGACGGAGACTGGCAATGGGAGCGGGAAGATTGGGCTGGCGCTGGGTGGCCCGAAGGTCTCCTGGCGAAACAGAAAAGAAATTAAGGCAAAAATTGAGTAGGTTGAAATTTGTGTACCCGTTCTTTCGGTTCGCTCAAGCCGCAAAAAGAAATTCCCGCCACGGCCACCCCATTTTCCACCCCTTCGGGTCGCCAGTCGTCCAGTTTGTGTGTTTAAAAATGAACAAAAAAAAGACAGGAAAGAAAGAAAATCTTTTTCTTCTTCGACAGAGCAGGAGGGGGGCAGATGAAGAATCCTTCGAATAAATGAAAGAACACAATTTTTTTGCTCTCCTCCGCTGTAGATGCAAATGGCAGGCGCCGGAAACGGAACTACGGGCCAGGGGTGGGGGTATCGGGTATGGTGTGGTCCACGTCAGGAAAGGATGCATGATTGCTTGGCTCTTCGGGTGTGTGTATGTGTGTGTGTCAGATGGGCTGTGGTCGCCTGCTCTACTCATCAACGCCAAGACTTTACCCCCAACCTCCTTCCCTTATTTATTTATTTAAGTTAAAAACAAAACAAAAAAGAAATGTAGAAATAAGTACATAACAAATTCACGCAACTTTCTTCTTGCAGAATTTTCTTGGACCTTTTTTTCTGCTGCTGGGAGCCCTGTGTGTCCAGCACTTTATTAAAAGCAGCAAAAACAAAAAAAGCAAAGAAAAGGGCTAAAGAAATTAAGAAGGAGCCAAAAGAGTTCGGTACAGAAAATTTAAATAAATTGCGGCCAAGAGGGGATGAGGAACGGCGCGGAATGGAGGGCAGGAAGGTGTGCTGCGCGCGCGAACCCAAGGCGAACCCCCGACCCGATCCCAATCCCAATTCCAGACCCAATCCCTTCCTGGGTTTCCGCCTTCTTGGCACATTTTTTTTGTTTCCTCTGTGCCGTGCAGAATTTTTCCTTGTTTTTAATTACGACAACGACAGAGCAGAGCACAGAAGCGCTCTAATGGCCGTGAGGGCACACCCGGACTTTGGACTGCGGACCACGGACTCTTCTACGGACTTCTCCGGACTGTCCGGTCCCGGGTCTTATGTAAAGCAATACACAGGCGAGAGCAGGAAAAAAAGGCTGCGTGGCAAGCAAAGTCTTGGCAAGCAAGTCGAAGGAAAAAATTGGCATTGGGCAGGTATATATATGTATGTATCCAATGGCTACCCCGAAAAAAAAACTCAAGGAGCAGGAGGAGCAGGGCAGAGCAGAGAAAAATCACTGCTCCTTGCCTGGTTTTGATAATCTCCCAACTGCAAATTCCAATTAAAAACTCTTCATGTGCTAAAGTCAAATCAAAGAGAAAGAGGGGGAGAGGAGGAGCTCTCCAAGAGGATTGCTGCAGGATTGGCGAAGGGGAAAGCCTCTCTTCTGTCTCCCCCTTTTCCCTATTGAAATTCTAACGCAATTAGTGCATGAAAATAAAGCGTCGTCAATGCTGCGTATGAGTGATATATGGCTTAAATGGCACAATAGCTGCTCTAGCCCCCCCTCCTGTCCTGCTTCGTGGCCAGTTCAGCGCAGCTCAGCTCAGATCTCTCTCTGGGCTAAAAATCCTGGCCAGAGAATCCTGACCAGTCGGGCATAATTGAAAAGCGAGACCGGCTCTGACAAGGACAAGTAACCAGTGGGGAGCAACAACAACAGCAAAAAACTGTATCAAATGCTCGGCAAAGAAGAATTGCATAAAAAGGGGGCTAAAAAATGGGGGTGAATAAAAACCAAAGCAACTGCAACCACGTTGATCAAAGACACGAAATCTGTCTAAACCATAAATGAACAAGGTTCCAGGGTGGCATCTATGCGGCAAAGACAAGGCAAGGCAATAAATGCAAGAAAAAAGGCCTCTGGACATCAATTAAGAGTCTAATAAGGAAAGTTTCCTTTTCTCTCTGCAGTTTAAATATTAAATATTATAGATTATGTATATTTTTTATATAAATCACGCTTTTACCAAGGATAATATAAAAACAAGATGAGCCAGACGCATTATGGGCGTTATGCATCTATCTATTCTTTAATCGTTGTCTTTGCGATCTACGAAGGAAATGTTTTTATTTCATTGCAATTTATACATAAAGAATATAGATAATATGTATTATTTATTCGCATAAACAGCCGAGCTGATCTAGCCATATCCGTGTGCCCGTTTGCCAGTATCTCTTTGTCAGTTTGTCCGTCTATCTGTTTTAAAAAACCTTTCTATCAGTTGCTGAGCTAACGTAATGCAACTTCTTTATGTTCCAATTAGTATATTAATCGGAATGGGACAGATCTGAAACCTTTATCATATATTTGCTAGTTTATAGGAAAACCAGAAAATATAGTTATTTTCATATATAAATAATTTATACTTTTCCTATTAGACTCTCTCTTGTTGAACCAAAATGGCTAGATTTTTAATGATTAATTGCAAACTGCGATGGTATACCAATTTTAGCTTTTCGAAAGTAGCTCCCTTTCTTCTTTAAATGTTTCTTTCATTTTAATTTAAGACAAGTAACTGTACTTCCTTTATAATTAATATTGTACAGTTTTTATAACTTGCAGTTTATTTTCTTAAGCAAAAAAGTATTACCTATTAATGACTCTATTTCCCATATATAAATTTCTTGTACATTATTTATTTAACATGCCCCAATTTGTGTGCTTATTTGTCAAATAAAAAAAAAAGAAAAAAGGAAAATCTTCTTAAAAGGTTTCCACCCATCTCAACCCCTCAAATTCCAATGAAACCCTCTGGACTTAAGCCCTTATTTCCGCTGGCAGGTACAGTAACGTCCAGCGATCCTAGCCAAGGTCCCGCCAAGCCGTGAAAAAATCGATAATTACTAATGTAACTAAATACAATTAAAAGAAGAACCAAAAAAAAAAAGAATTTACACATATACACATAGAATGGAGGAAAATCGCGGGTTTTTCATGCAGAGACAAATGAGCGGAAGGAAGGCGGCGGCAGGCGGCAGGCAGCAGTGAAAAATAGAAGCGGACGGAGAAAAAAATCGGTGAAAAAATGCGCTTACTTACAGCCCAGTTGGCAAATGGGCAACCCAGGATGCTGCTACTGCCCCCAACCCCACTTTCCCATTTGCCGGCTTTTCCTGTTTTCCCGCCGACCATCAAAGACAATGGCAGCGCCCATTCAAGGGTTTAAAATTTCACCATTTGCATTTTTCCCCTTGGAAGTCCAGGCCCAAACCCAAGTCCAACCCACTTTTCTGCTCAGTAATTTCATTTCATTTACCATTTTTTTGTTCCTATCCTTATCTTTGTCTTTATTATTATTTTTTTTTTCGAGTTTTTTGTTTTCTTGTTTGCATGCATTTGTCATTGATGTTGAAGAAAATTCATTTCGGGGAGTCGAATTCGCAGCTTGATTAAATGTCCATTGAAGACGAATGAATTTTCTTACTTGGCCGCCGTCGCCGCTGCCTCCGCTGCGCAAATTACAAGGCATCGGCATCAATATTGTGTAACTGAAACTGAAGTACATGTCACAATTTGTCTTTTTATCGGGAAATGCGAGACCCCGCCCTCGCATTCGTCCATGCCCCTTCCACCCGAGGGTTGGAAGTTTCTTCGTCGAAGAGCGCCGCAAAATAATTGCATGCAAATGAGCCACTGACGTGCCGCATGAAAATCTACATAATCCGAACGATAAAGGTGCGGGGGACCGGGACAAGGCTGCTGAGAAGGGTACTACAACTACCACTACTACTACTACTACTACTACTTGCTCTTCTCCTGACTGAGAGCAGAGAAATCTCCCACGAATTTGCATTTTAACACGTTTCCGATGAAAACTCTATTCTGTGATGCCCACAACAGAACAACAATGTGGGTGAGCTTTGTTTCAGGCAACAAAGTTGCCAATTTAAAATGAACAGACACCAAAGGAAAAAGGAGTTCTTTAAAAATAATACAAACAAATATGAAAAAAAAAATCCAAGCACATATACATATGTATGTACATATATGAATGTTCTTATTGTATTAATCAAATAAATTGGCCTAAAATTCCCAAGTACCAAGTCGGAGCCTAAAATTCCCAAGTACGAATTCGGCGAGCAGCTGCGCAAAGCCGAAGTCATAAGCAAATAATACTGATAAAACTCATAAGCACAATCGTTATATAGCCTGCTGTGTCCATTTGTTGACAAAGCATCTGTATGCCTAAATCCTAGGTGAACACGCAGTGGTTCTTTCAACGCTCATGGCTCTTATTCATTAGGTTTTTTGGTAATTGCAAGCTAGTCTTTACTTAGAGAGGTTGCAAACATGATTTAAAGCCCCGATATCTGGATTGCGACAACAAATCACGTGTGTTGTGAGACGCACATGAAGGACATTTTTTGGAACATTCGGGTGACAGTTGAGATGGCTCCTGAATAGTTTTTCTCCTGCTCATGGCCACCTTTGTCTTAAATCAAACTCAACTCCTCAACAACGTGTGTGTTGCAATTCTTGCTTTTCTGAGCATTTAATATTTCCCACAAAAATGTCAAATCTTTACCTATTCTTCTATTGAATAAACATTAAGCCTTTGTCGAAGAATCAATTTCCCATACAAACTATAGACGAAGTCGTCCCTTTGACATTTCTTTCCTTAACATAAAATGTTCCATCTTTGCTGAAAACATTTTAATTGAAATCCAAAGCCTTTCTTCTCTACTTTTTTACCTACTCTATTTCCTTTGAAAAAAAGTTAATAAATTCACTGAAGCACAAATCAATTTCAATCTTGGGACACCCAGGTTACGCTTTTGGCATTTTAATTTCAGGCCAACAGCAATCACAGTGAGCACTCACTAACATATAATGATTTCTGATTGCGAGTCAGTCGGTTGCCAATTTCTACACCGAATCGTTCGATATTTACCTGCAAAGAGAAAAGGAGAAAATTTGTAAATTAGTAAAAATGTATAATTAAGTTTGGTAAACATTTTAAAATATTTTGGTTTTATCATGGGTGATTTTGCAGAAATTTTAAAGAGATTAATAAAGATTTAAAGAATACCACCCGGAGACGCCCGGAGAGGTGGGCTCTTGGCCCGCGAAGAAGACAACAAGGAAGGGGAAACTTTTCGAAAGCGGAACCAAACCAGTTGCTCCGATGGCTGACTTGCGCTTGATCACCAATAAGAAAACAAAATGGAGTCGGAGTAGGGGCCATCCATCGCAACGTTAACAACTCCGGCTAATTGCCTTGCCAACGATAGATACAAAGTTATAAATATATATATTTACAACAAAGTAAACAAATTGCCGGCAAATGAGCACAAAATGATTAAAGAAAATATTTGCCGAGAAACTGCTTGTTCGCTAGTAAAAATTTAATTCCAAATAAACTAATTAATTAATAATAATTGCAAATGTTGAGGATTAATAGATATACGTTTAAGGTTTATTTAACTAAGAAATGCTCTTTTTTATGCAAAGAAAAACAATTAAATCATTAAATCCATTTAAATCATTTTCAAATTTCTAAGCTCCTCTTAGATATGCAATAGAAAAAAAAAACAATTACAAAATTCTGTTCGCCTTCAAATAAAATCTAAAACTAGTTCTAGCTCTGAACTCCGAATTGTATATTTATTTAGAAACTCCATTCAGAGAAAATCCATTGCGAAAAAAGTGATGGAGAGGAAATAAAAGCAAATTGGTGAGCAAGTAAATTACAAAATTGCTGACACACACACAAAGGTGTTAAAAAGAGACGGCAGATCTTATAGTGACCAATCAAAAAAATAAGAAAAAAACAGCGCAGAAAAGAAAGAGAAACAAATTCGAATATTTGCTAGCTGCAAAAGTTTATTGAACTTTTTTTCGACGTTTCTCGCTGGCTCTCATTATGGCTCCATTATACTCGAATTGTTGTTGCTGTTGCCCGAGACTTGGGTAAGGTGTACGCCAAAGTTATAAAATCGGCAAACAACCAAACAACAACAATAACCGACGCATATTAATGAGTTTTGCATGCGACGCGACTTTTGGTTTTTTAGCGCAATGGTGTGTGTGCGCGTGCGGAAGGTATTTTCATAGCCAATTAACGGAGGTAACGAAATATAATAAAAGCTATTGGGAAAATAGACGGGATGAAATATTGCCAATTTTCCAATAATTCACTAAGCATACTTAACTAATTAGAGAGTGTTAAAACTGAGAAGCTCATCGTTAAAATCCGATACGATTTTTTACTTTTGACACGTAGATTACCAGAAAATAATTAAAAATAATATATTTTTTACCGGTTGCTTATTTTCCTGTAAACATTTACGCGCATGTAAAGGTTCTGGTTAAGGAAATAGGTTGTATATTGTACTAACGTGGGAGCTTACTTTAACAGGAACCCGGACTTCCTGTCAAATCTTCTTCGGCTTAACAAAATAAAAGCTTTTTAAGCCAGCTTTTAGCGGTCATATGAATTACAAAAAGGTAAACTATCCCATTTGCTTTACGACAAGTTTTTATTTGTATAGTCAATTAGCTAACCGGTACTTTAGCATTGACTTAAATATGTTAGATTGAAACATTAAACATTGAGGTTAAATCGGAATTCAGAGTATAAGAAATTCACCAAATTCGTATAAATTCATAAAAATAGAAGCCAAACAAGGCTTAAAAAACGAAATTCAAAAAGGGATAAAAAAGGTAACGACAGAACCAGAAAATAATTAAAAATAATATATTTTTTACCGGTTGCTTATTTTACTGTAAACATTTACGCGCATGTAAAGGTTCTGGTTAAGGAAATAGGTTGTATATTGTACTAACGTGGGAGCTTACTTTAACAGGAACCCGGACTTCCTGTCAAATCTTCTTCGGCTTAACAAAATAAAAGCTTTTTAAGCCAGCTTTTAGCGGTCATATGAATTACAAAAAGGTAAACTATCCCATTTGCTTTACGACAAGTTTTTATTTGTATAGTCAATTAGCTAACCGGTACTTTAGCATTGACTTAAATATGTTAGATTGAAACATTAAACATTGAGGTTAAATCGGAATTCAGAGTATAAGAAATTCACCAAATTCGTATAAATTCATAAAAATAGAAGCCAAACAAGGCTTAAAAAACGAAATTCAAAAAGGGATAAAAAAGGTAACGACAGAACCTATGAGCAATAAGGAAAAAAGGTTCAAATACTTGAGGTTAAGTCCGAAAATAAGGTAAAAATATACTGCGAAAGCTAACGAATAAAAGAAAAATCACCAAAACGACCTTCAATCATAAAAGTAAAAGTCGGACAAACCTTCAAAAGCGCTATAAAAATCAAATAAAACAAATGCGAGTGGGGAACAAACAGAATAAAAAGGGGGAGAAAATGCAATTTTAGGTTTTAACTCCTCTCACTCACTCACTTGCACACAAACACACACACTCACTTACGCGCTCAATAAAAAGCGTGAAAATGTATGAATGAACGTCTAGCCAGCTCTCTCCCCTGCACTCTCTCCCCTCTCACTCAATGTGTGCTTAACGTAAGGCGCGACTTTTGATATTGAAATGGAGTGAAGAATAACGGAAAAGGAGGCGAGCAAAGCAAGGGGAAAAACAAAACAAAATATATTAAATTGATAGACTCAGAACGAAGGGAGCGTAAAAGCAAAGTAAATGCTAAATTTCATGAGCAAAACAAAAAAGCAAAGTAACAAAAATAATCATAAAAATACTTAACACACACAGCGAGACGAGGGCATAGAAGAAGGCAAATAAAAGAAAACAAACAACAACAAAACAGAAGAAAAAAAAGTAAAAGTTGAATTTTTCCAAAGAAACTGCAGACCAAAACAGAGAATTACGCGAAAAATAATAATAATAAAAATACCAAAGCGAAAAGGAGAGACGCGAAGGCAGACACAAAGTAAATAACGTGTGGGAGAGCAGCGTAGAGTAGAGTAAAGTATATATGACAAGACAACGGGACAGCTGAGAAGAGGGGAGACCAGCACAGAACAGGATAGGGCAACCGGGGGGGACAAAGGGGCGAGAAGGTGTGACGCAAGCAGACGCAGCAGCACCAGCACCAGCATTTTTATGGCCATGTCTACGCGAAAAAGTAAAGAAAAATAGTAACGAGAGAAGCTGGAAAATATAGAAAAACGTGGCACAATAAGACGCCGTCGTCGCCTCAGACGGAAAAGCGGGCGCAAAGGGGAAGTAACAGCAAGTGGCCCCCATCTAGAAAAAAAAAAGGACGAACGAAGGGGATTCCCGGGCTTCAATGATATGTGAACAACCCACAAAGAAGTTGCACAAGTGCCGGCTTACCAAACACACACGCACACACACATACGCGGAGACCCCCACTCAAGAAACTGTATGGGAAATAAAATAGTGGGAGCAAAAAGAAAGAAGGAGAGGAGGGAATGCACTACCGCAGAAAGAGACGGGTCTAAGCCTGTTAAGCAGCTGTTAAACGGGCACCAGCAGCTGCCACCATATTGCACTTGTAACGAAAACGTAGGAAAATCCAGACATTACATATTAATTTGTAATTAACCTGATATCTAAATCGATTACATTTGCAACTGAGTGTTTTTTTATTATATTCCGGTATATTTAAGCCTTGTTTTTAATTTTAGTATTTTATTATTTAGTATTTTAGTATTTACGGGAGCACATGACACTTGTAACGAAAATGGCTCAGAAATCCAACTAAAAATATGAATTTGTAAAGATTTGCAAGTCTGTTATTTTATATTCCAGTATATTCTGGTATGCCTAGTCATATTATATTTTAACTTTAGTATCTTTTTTTTCTGTGCAATGTCCCAGTATCCAAGGAATCTGTGTGGGATAAGCTCCAAAATCAGGTGAAATAACGGCAAAATACACCGGCTGGGGCCCCAAAAATAAACATTTATCGGTGGTCCTTTATGTGGCGCAAAGTATGTGGAATGGGGTATATCTGCACTTGATCCGTTACCTGTTGGATGGGAAAGTAAAGCAGACAGGAAGCCAGGATTCAGGGTCTCGAGAAATCGAGGACAGAACAGATGCAACAGCTTTAGCAGCTGGGTTATATAAACTTCGTTAAATAATGAAAAGTTGCCTTTGATAAAGATGCATAACTTAAAAACTAAACAAATACATGCTTTTCTTAAATAAAAAAAAAATGCTTATAGCAAGGGATTATCTATTGTAAGAAATATTTTTTAAACGTCTCTAGGATTATCTATAAAACAACCCCTTTAAGAAGGTAACCTAACGATGCTTGCAATTACTAGTTATTTTCCAACTCAAATGATTCGACACCTTTTTACACCAATGTCCATTGAACCCCAACACTTAGTAAGTAATCCAAATTACTGGCAAAACATCCCGGCAAACTGTAGCCAGATACAAATCGGCAAACTACAGCAAACAATGGCTGGAGAGCATAATGAGAGAATACAGCACAGAACAGGAAGTGTCGGTCATTTGGTCAGAAACAAGCATATTTATTGGATGGATGGAGTGGATTGGAGGGGAACCTTAGCTTGCTTGCAGCTGAAATTGAAAAGTTATAAAATCGAATCAAACCGAACCTAAACTGAAATTGAACTCGTACTCATCGAGGGGAAAAGGGCAATAAGCAGCCATCTGGGATGGAATGGGATGGGATGGGACGATGTCATGGGGTTGTGGATTGGTGGGGATTGCGGATTGAAAATGGGGATTGGGGATTGCGATGTCAGATAGGTTCCACCTTCTGGCTGACTCACACACACTGGTGGGGCCAAAATACAAATACAAATCGTGAGGCTTAATATGCATGGCTGGATAAATTGCTGGCTGCCCCGAGTCGTCGCCAGCATTGCTGATTGAAGGCAGTCGCAGTCGTCGCAGTCGACGACTGAACTCTGGAAGGACAGGGAAAGAAAGGGGTGGTCACTGGGAGGTACTGGGAGGCAGGGATCAGGGATCCGAAAGGGGGGCCGGGGCCCGTTATGGAACAACCATGCCGTGGGGCGACCAAGGAGAGGAGGGACCACGACGACGACGATGACGATGACGACGACGCTGGCAGTCAGTCACTCAGCGAGTCTGCTTGATTGGACTTGGACGGACCTCGAAACGTGCCGATTCCCAGCTTGGATATATGCACACTAGGGTGGTCATTGTGCCGCTTTTAAGACAATACTAACACCTTTAAGCCTTGAGAGAGGAGACCAGGCTTATGGAAATGAATTATGTTGACCTACCATGATGATTTAAAAATAAAAATATTACGAGCTAAATTCATTTCAACTGTTCTTTGACTTTTATATGGTTAAACCAAAGAAATTATATTGACAAGATGCATAACGCCCATGCATCTTGTTTTGCAAGCGAACTTGGATACTTTTAAGACTATAATTATTAAAAGAACATCAAGCATACGCCATGTGGCCTTTTTTAGAATCTATTTAATAATAAATATATATAGGAATATAAATATTTTATAACAAAAAAAATATTTCCTATAATTCATTAAACCATTGCTATGCGTGGACAACGTGTCGTATGCGAAATGTACAGATAATAATTTCTATTTCTATCCAAACTTTTTGAATATTTGTTTAATATTTAATTTTACGAAATATTTTGGTGTATATCCCAGCTTAAGCTGGGGTCCACCCTAATGCAAAAAAACACATGTATGTTTGTATATATGCTTCTGCGGGCCAATCCAGTGTTTTGTTTGTGGCTTCTCTCGGGCAAAGGTTTCGCCAGCCCTTACAATCACACACACATCGCACACACCACAACACACACTCACACTGGCACAACTAACGCACACTCAGTGGAAATACACGGTTAATTTGCCATTTTTATGGTTTCATGCCTCTGGCTTGGACAGTCTAAACAGAAACAAAACTACATATAGTCCACAAGAGCATATATCTTTATATATATATATGGACACACAAGTCAGCCTCAAAGAAAATTTCATAAAGCGAACTTAACACAGATTATGCACACACACACATGTGTGTATATAGGAAGACGATATACACTCGTACAGTCTGCTGTTTATGCACAAATCAAAAACTTCGCAGAACTTCGAGGAGAAAAAAAATTAACCAAAATTTCAATTTCAAAACCCAAAGCCGAACTTCTCCCTTGGGCAGTAAGGGTCGACGTCGTCGTCGTCGTTTGTCTGTATGTAAAGCTTGGTCAGGAGCAGAAAAAAAAAAGCAAACTTGGGATGACGAAAGCCAAGCGAAGAAGCAGCCGCGTCGGCAGCAGGCGGGAACACAAAAATCATCATCATTTATGCAGATTTCAAGGCAGTGATAGCGACAGTTTTTTTTTTTTTCAGAGTGTGTGCGGATTTTTTTCTTAGCGGGGAATACAAACGATTTTTCTGCTATCTATGAGTACATACATCTTTACAGGAGTTTGAAAACATACATATGTATGTATGTATGTACATTTATGTATGAAGGAATCTATAAACCAAGGCCCCCCCACACGTTAGTTTGTTTTAAAGATTTGGGATAGTTTTCAGTCCCAAAAAGAACCTAGCTGAGAACAGCAATTTTTTAGTATTAGGTTTTTTTTTGCTGAATAAACAAGGTAACTACCCATTAAAATGGTAGTAAAAGTGTGCTGGTGTTTGTTTTTAAAATAGAAGAAATTAAAAGAAATTTATTCACAAAAGTATTCTTGAAACCATATACATATTTCTAAAATTAATTTATTTTTAAAACCACATATTTCTGAAACTAATAATTTTATGCTTTTATGATGAAATCTATCCCTTAAATGTGAAAAAAGGTATATATTTTGTTGTAACCACATTTAAATTGTAATACTGTTCATAACGACCTCTCAAAAACCTCGAAATACATTAATCTCCCTTACAATTTCCCCAAAATTCTGAACACTGTATTCCGCATGCCACCTTTAAAAACCAACAAATAACCGGACGCTATCAGGGTCGTATAAAAAAAGTGCCCCTAACTTCCTCTTTCAGCCCCAACCCCTCAGTTACACCTACTACCGTACCCCCAACTTCTGCGTCCGCCCTTTTTTAAGATTTTTGCAATGCAAATTTGTATTTTTTATATAGCAAAACACATGCATAAATACATAAACCTACACAGAAAGAGACATCAAATTTAAAGCTCTCTTTCGAACAAAACTTTCTTTCTTTGGGGCTTTTTTGAAAGTAAAATAAAAATAAAAGTGATTGGAACTTTTTGCGGGACTGGACTGATTTTATAAAGCGATAAGCAGCTGGCCAGGCCAATGGAATATTTATGTATTTCATATATACATATATATATATCATATGTAATATATATAGTATATATCAATATATAAGTAGAGGAAACAAAGATATGGGGGCGACTTCTTAGGGTCCGGTCCCTCTGATAAACTTTTGCTGCTGCCAACTTAGTCGCTTATCGTTTTCGTAGAGTTTCTCTCAAGAGAGACAGAGAGGGGGTCCGGGGAACAGCTGCAATTTGAGGAGACCCCAGAGAAACCAACTAAAAAACCGTAGACATTGTAGCTGGGGCATGAGAACGGAACGAGACCAAGCCAAACTAAGCCCAAGAAATAAAATCTAAAGTGGCGGGCACCCTATAATCGAAATCGATTTCGCAATGTGCCAAAGCAGCACAACAATGCGATATATATACGTATTTATATATATATATATGTATATGTATACTGTATAGGAGAAGCGACACCTACTGCAGAGGCTTTGGCTTTGGCTTTCGGCTGAAATGGCACCGAAAGACGATTTGCCAAATTTGCCAAACTTACAAACAACTGATGGCCGTGTCGTGATGGGTATTTCTCTGAAGAAATTCTGTCTCGCCGCTGTGTGGTGAGTGTATCTGTGTGTGTGTTTGCATGTCTTTGTAAGTAAATTATGTTAATTGTATTCTTTGACTGTCACCGTGGTATCAAACTGCCAGGCGGACCAGCAAATGGGGCCCCAACGGTTCCCAGCCCAGCTACACTTCGCTCCACTCTACTCTACTACTCTCCAAGTCCAATCGAATTCCAAACCCAGAAACTTTGGTGAATTCAAGAAAAAAATACACAAAAATTAGCAAAAATATTGGAAAACTAAAATAGGACTACATTTGTAGGGGGGAACGATCATCAAATGTTACATTTGCCTTAGGTATGAGTTTATATTTAAAAGAAAATCTGGCCTTTAAAAATCCCTGATGGACCCAATTATTTTTTTATGCTTACATTTTCTAGTATTTAATCCTAAATATTTGTTAAAAATAATTTAATATATCAAATAACAATCTATGATGAATCCAGTCCAATCCAAGCATTCAGTAACTACTACTTGTTATTTATTTAAAATGGGCAAGAAATATAATAACCTGTACTTAATTTGAATGTAAATGAATAACATGGTGCTGTTAACTGTCGATTATTCCTGTTAAGCAAAGAGTTGTGATGTAAGGCGCAACCCCATGAATTCTTTTCTTATCGCAATTACTTAATACATCTGTAAGTCCATTCTTCTTCATTTTTCTGTCGAAACTCAGCTGTTCTTATTCTAGGCCGTAATATAACGGGAAGTCTGAGTCCCTGTCAATGTTAGTCCATACATTTGACAGAAAATTTAACAGGAAGGGAAGAAGTCAAACCTAAGAACATATATTTTTGGGGTAGCACACCCAAGTTTTCATGTTATTTACTATTAGATGTTTAAAAAATAATTGTTTTCCTAATTTCCCTCAATTTTTTCCCAATTAGTTTATCGAAACTTTTTTCAATTAGTTGATCGAAACCTTTTGACCCAGAAATCCGCAAGGGTATTCAATTGAAATTAAAAAACAAGCACACACACTCGCTCTCTGTACACACAAATGTGCTCGAATGTGTTGTGAGTGAGTGTGCTTTTGGATACCCCAAATATAAGGTTATGTACTGTACAAATATATCTTTATCTGTATCGGACCGAACCGAGAGGCGTACATGTGCACATGCGGATCGAAATAAAACAAATTGAAATTCATTTCGTGTGCGACACACACAACACAAGGCAGGGGAGTGAGTTTGGGGATTCAAGCAAAATAAAAAATAAAAAATAAAAATAAAGAGAGCAGGAGCAAAAGTCATCCGCTGGGGCCATTTGGCACACCAAACCATCTACGTAGTATATAGTATATTTTACAAAAAGATCAAAACAACTCGCTCGCATCCGTTTCAAAGACCATTTCTCATAGTTCTATCCGATCCATCTCAATCGCTGATAGTACGTACAATCGAAGCAATGATTATGGCCCAAACTTGTGTAAGACTTTTTTTTTCAATAAAGGTCTAACAAGCCGAGGAGCGGAAGCATTTGTTGTGTGAGAAACAAAGGTAAAAATAAAAACGTGCGAACCAAACAACCAGAAAATGCCGGCTCAAGTCGGACATGGCTGAGCCGAGCCGAGAGCTCAACCCAGAGCTGAGAAACTTAATTTTTGGCTGACTGACGACGACGACGACGACTGGTGAGACAAGAAACTGGTTTCCAATTGCCGGCAAAAGAAGCCAGCAGGAGATGGAGGGCAGTCAGAGGGGGCTGGAGGGCGGCACGCATGACTTCAGCAGCAGCAAACCACAAAAAAAAAAACTATATATACTTCGACGCGCCGTTTTCCCAGCTGTTTGTTGACCTCAAAGAGCTAAAGCCAAAGCCAAAGACGGGCCAAGTCATGGTTACGGCCGGGCCAAGTCGGACCAGGCCATAAAAGAGGACCAGAGCCAGAGCAGAGCCGAGTGGCCAGGTTAATAATAGACAGCGCAGTAAGCCAGCCAGCTCAAAGCAGGCAGAAGAATCGGACGCCAGCAGCAAGACAAGCAGAACGAGACTGGTTCTCCAAACTGGCCCAAACACGGCGAGAACGAGAGAGAAAGAAAGAGGGAAGAGAGAAGGTGTTGGCTTACACGAGGTACGGGGATGAGGCAACATGATGGAGCCTTTGGGTTTTCCCTGTTTCTTACTTTTATATTTAAATTCAATCACTTTTATTTTTCATTCAAAAAGTTGTTTTAATATTAATAACTAAAATGAAAATTAAAATTAAATTCAACATAGGCATAGCCAAAAATATTTGTCATGAGGTGCCCTACAATTCTCAAGTCTGAATTCCGGGACAAAAATGAGAGGGAAGTTTTTTGGAATAATGAAGATATTAAGATTTGGAAATCAGTTAAAATGAGTCTGGATCATCCTTGCTATACAATTATCTGTGTGTGTTCTTGGCATATAGCAGAGTATCCAATTATGCATATAGCTAGACCCTCGAGTTGGCTTAAACCCTTCACAATACAAATTTACTCAAGATATACAAAAACGCTTACTTGTTTTTAATATTTGTATCAAAGAAATTAGGGAGTATTTAAATTATTATATGATAATTGGTTTTATTTATAAGGTTTTTATCTATATGCTTTCTTATTTATATGTTTTTTTTAATTTATATGATTTTCTTTATATTCCTTTTTATTTATAAGATTACTGAGCGATATTACGAATATAATACGCCTAATTAGTTTTAAGAAGTCCCTTGGTATCTATAAACGATCTAAGTTATTATGAGACCAGTAATAAATAAATAATTATTTATAGAAAATGATTTAATTAGATAAAATTTGACGATTTTGAAGATCAATTTCCTATATTCTAAACACTATTAAGTACGTTCAAAATCTATTTAATCATTTAGGGAATTGGAAATAAATAAGTAATGTATTTAACAGCTCTTAAGTTGAATGTATCATTTATGTAATACATTAATATCCATAACTATAAAATGATTTAATAAATATTCCACCATCTCCATTAAAAAATAAGTTATTTTTAACAGCTGGTAAATAAAGCAGCTCTTAGCTAATACAGTTTAAGATGCTATCCGTATCTTATAAGCCACATGTTTTAGCTTCAACTTAACCGGCGAACCGGCAAATGTGTTTATTTACACTCGTGGCATTTGTTGTTTAATTTCCCCCTTTTGTTAAGCCACAATTGAGCAATCAAGCGGAAAGACGAAGTGAATGAACACATAAGAAAATGATTTTCCCAAAGAAAAATCCAAGAAGAAGAGGGGGAAGACAAAGCAGAAGACAGCAAGTGTCAAAATAAAAAAAGCAAGCGAGATGAAAAGCGCCAAATGGCAATAAGAAAGTGACGACACAAAAACCTATAAAAACCAAGAAACAACAACAAAATATAAGACAAATCTTCAAGGACGTATGCCAAGGTAAACACACACATACACATGGAGTCCCAAGAAGGAGAAGGAGATGGTGGAGGAATAAAAGGAGGAGATGAAGATGGTGGAGGAGGAGGAAAACGAGACACACAAAATAAGTAAAAGTAGAAGAAGCAAAGCGGCTAAAGAAAACGCGACCTGTTTGATGGCAACACACACACACACACACACAAAAGGAGATGTGAAAAGCAAGTGTAGGAAAAACTCGTTTCTTAAGGGAGGGGGAAAACCCCACCAACAAATCAGGAATAACTCGAGTAACAAAATGTAGGTAAGTTTTATACCGTCCTCTCTTCGCTCATGTTTTCAAGGAGAGGGAAGGAGGACAACATAAAATTTAATCAAAAGGCAAACGTTTGAAAATGTGCCAAAGAAGGAGTAAGGAAAATAACAAAAAATATAAAAAATAAAAAAAGGAAAGAAAGAAGCCAAGAAGGAGACCTAAAGCAGACGGCGGCGACGACGACGTGCGCGTAATGTGGAGTAAAAGCCAGTTTGATAACGGTCTATGTGCCTCGCTCTCCCTCTATCTCCCTCTCTTTCATGTGTGTGTGTGTGTGTATTGTCTAGCCTAGATTTACGGACATAAATTATGCAAGAAATGGAGCAGGGAGCGAAGCTCTGGCGAAAAGGAGGACGCAAGAACAAGAAGGAGCCGGCGAACACACGAAAAAGGAAGAAAAGTCAAAGACAAGACAAGGTCAAGGTCTCTATTTGGCGCACTCCTTGTCTGGCTTTTTCACATTTTCTTACTTTTCTTAACAAAAATAGCAATAAAAATAAGAATACTAATAATAATAACTATAGTAATAATAGTTATAGCTAATAACAAAGAGCCAAGCATAAGAAAACGTGTTCCCTTCAAAAACAGGTTCTTTGTCTAACGTCTTTTCTTTTTTTGATATTCATTTTTACCTGCTCTTTTCGCTACCTGTTGCAGTCCCTTCAACAACAACAACTCGTGAGTAAAAACTGAAAGTCACTTCAACGGAACCACAAAATACTAACCCTCCTCCAGTTTCTCCATTAAACTATCCTAAGACCCAAAGACCCTAAGACCATCGTACAACCGTACACCTGTGCGTCATCATAAGCTGATTGTAAAGTCAATGGGCTCAAATTATTTTCGAGTCACCCTATTATTGGTGTGATGTAACCCCGAAAAACTATAAAAACAAAATGGAAATGAAGAAAGGCGAAGAGAAAATTAAGAAACCTAAAGAGTTTTAGTTGTATTTCCATAGGAAATGAAAAGTTTTAAATAGTTAAATTAGAAAAATATCACCAAAGAGTAGTTAAAACATTGTTGAATAAGGAAAGTTGTAAGGATCTATCTATAAAAAAAAGTCTCCAATAGAAAATTGATTGTTCTAAATAGTTCAATTAGGAATATAAGAAAATAGTAGTAAACATATTGCTGAATTAGAAAAAATTGTAGGATCCTGGTTCTTGTCAGGAAGGATCGCCCTATAAACTTTCATAGGACATTTAACGTTTTAAAATTTAAATAGTTTCATTAGGAAAATTGGCAAATAGTAGTAGGGAAGTTGATGTATTAAAAAATGTTTACGATTCTTAAAACAATAAAAACTATAAGTAGGAAAATATTATATTTTTATATCATTTGAAAATCATAAAAGTCCAATATTAATTTTATAAAAAAGTATTGAGTATGTTCTATTTAAAACTTAATAGAATCATAAGAAATAACAATATTAGTGTTATATAAATACCAGTCTTACAATCAATTAAAAAAAAAATGACAACTTTAAAATGTTTATATTCCTACAAGAGTAATGCATTTTTGGTTAATACTAATAAACCAGTTTGACTCAAACCACATGTGAATGAATGGATAATTTCTTTATTTAAAAAAAACTTCCCTATCTAAGAAGAAACTCAAAAAAACACCATTCTTAATTGTCATGGGAGCGAAGCACTAAAACGTTCTCTTTCTAATTCACTTCCCGCTCTTTGAGGTTTTTCGGTTCGGTTGAATATATATATATATTTTTTTTATTTTTTGGTAATTAATTCTACGCACTTGCGCAACAATGTCGCGTTCGCTATAATTTCAAGCCGAATCCACGCACTGGGCTTTCAAGGTCTAATGAGTTTGTTGCCACCAGGCGAGAAACCATTGGCTATAATGAGCCTGGCCGAAGAAAAATTATAATCATCATTGAAATAAATGATTAAATTGCTGTGACTACAGTGCGTTTCATACCATGGATCACTCTGAATATTGGGTTCTTGAGACTTGCCAAACTAATGATTATTACAGAGCTAATTTTATAATTGTGTGATCTTTTGTTGAATTAGTTTATTAAGTTGAACCTTTTGAAAGTCTGAAATTCCTTAAAATAAAAATCTAAAATCTAAAAATCTTGTATAATTAAATGTACTATTTAAGAACCAAATCATATAGTACTCTACTGTAGCTACTTCGCTTTTTTGTGACGCACTGTGGGCATAATTCTTTTGGTTCATTATTATAATTGTAGTTGGTGCTTTGGGCCCACCGCCTGGAACAATCAACTTCTTGGCGATCTTTAACACCTGTGGGGGGCAACGAGAGTGAAGGGGAGGCGGTTTCCCATCCGGACAAACTTAAGTTCAAGGCCTTTGATAATATTTCAAAGAAGCTCAGCTCTCTGGCCGGGATTGATTTGCTGCTTTTCGTTGTTTTCCCTTCTTTCTTTCTTTTATTTTTTGCAAGCTTTTGGTGATTAATTAGTGTTAATTACAATGTCGTCCAGGCGAATATGTGTTTCGTAAGGTTTTGCTTAAAAAAAAAGAAGAAATCTTATACAATCTCACCAACGAAATCGCAAATTGTAAAACGATTACATAAGCCTTTAATATGAATGAATTGGGACTGGAACTGAGACTGTGCCTCGTTTGGGTATTTATCTGAGGTTTTTTTTGTTGGATATATACGGGTGCGAGATGAGCTCATTTGTGTTTAGGAGCTAAGACGAGGAGAAAAATATGAATATTGAAATATAATATAGGGGCAGGCAGGCAGGCAGTACGCTCGGGGTGTCATCATTAAGTTTTCTTGGCTCAAAAAGTTCTTTGAACTGAATTTCTTAATGGTGCTTTGGATTGGGTAAAAAAGAAGTTTATGAAAGGTGCAAGAAGTCTGGCATTAAAAAATAGTTAAATAATTAACGACTAAGGGACTGTATCGGTATAATTATCATTTATATTATATGGCAATTAACTTTCTATAGATTTCCAATGACTAAATGGAATTTCGTAAAGAGAGCAGCAGCATCTGTGCAAGAGGAGTGATTGCAATTGCAATTTAAGACCCCGATGAGAAATAGAATGTGAACACATAACAAGTGCGTGCGGGGCTAACACATATAGCACACACGCGCCGCTCTCTCATACAAAGTCTTGTTGTCTGCCAGATATATGTATATCTGGTGCACTCGATTTCTTAATTGAATTTGGTCTAAAGCACACTACTAAGCCAAAACCGAAGCACGAACTAGAGAAAAACGCATTAGGGGAGAGCACAGCTGATGATGTTGCTGCCACTGCTGCTGTGCGGCGACTTTGCGCTAATAAGTTTATTATAAAATAATAATTACAAACCGAACTAGGGAGGCGGAGGGAGAAGGAAATAACGAGAAAGTCGTTGCACGCTGATTAGCTTTGTGGCTACCGACTTGAGGAGAGTCCCGACTTAGGCTGTCTTTATATACAAACATATATCTGTATCTATATCCATGGCTGTTTCTTGCATCTGTAGCCGTGGATGGATGGATGCTGATTAGGCATCAGCTGCAGTGGCAGCAAAGCGAAACCGAAATCAAGCCAAGCACGTACACGAAAGTGTTAATTGCAAATGTACCAAGATGCCAAAGTTGGGGTTACCCGGGGGGGCCACGAAAGGGGCCATCCAGAGGTGCCAATATGTTACGCTGCGCTGCAAAACCCAGTTGATGCGATGCTCTCTTGGGTCAGTCTTCTGGATGGACTTGAAGTGAATTGTATTACTTTAAGTTTTGTTAGGCAATTTTTTAGCCGGTTGAGAAACCTTTTCCGCTTTTTTGGATTTTGTCCGCTCAAGGGAATCCTGTCCGCTTTAAATATTGGAAGGCAAAGAATCTAAAGATTATGGATTAATATCCGTTGAGAAAAGGCTTGTCCTAATGGAAAATTCTTTCTCGAAAAATGTTATCCACTTGAGGAACCTTGTCCGTGTTCAACGTGAACTTGTCCGCTCAATAGAACCAAGGTCGCTTGTCCGTCAAAATATTTAAAAACTAAGAAATATGTATGTTCAAATGAGGAGTATCTGTAAGAAGTCCTCAAAAAGTTCATAATCTTACATAAACTTTTCACTCAAAGCATGCAAGATCCTTGTCCGTTTGAAATGAACTTGTCCGCTTAGGAGAATCATATCCGCTGGACGCCAAAGAATTGATAGACTAAGGAATATATGTTTTTAAAAAAGGTATTCTTCCGCGTAAACTTTTCACGCAGAGAATGTTGTCAGCCTTAGAGACCTTGTCCGTTCAAAATGAACTTGTCCGCTTAATAGGACCATGTCCTCTTGTCCTTCAAAATATTAAAAAAAAGAACTGAGAAATAGAAATAGGCTCAAATGAGAAGTTCTCTTATTGGAACTTTCCATTCGAAAGGAATTGGATCGTAGGGCCTGCGGAGCATGCGCAACTTGGGTTTTTCCAGTGTCTATAAGGAAACAACTGGGCGACCGTCGAGCTCTGTGGCTCGGCCCATAAATCGATGATCGGCAATTGGATTATGGTGGACGGATTGGTGGCGACCGGAGGAGGCCTGAGGCGACCGCAGGGTGGCGGCGGGGGCACAAAAAGAGAGAGTGCCACACGCAGGCACAAACAGAGGCGTCAACGAACCGGTTTGCGAAGGGTCGTCGTCGTCGTCGCCGCGGAGAAGTCGCATACGCGTCAGCAATAATTAATCAATCAATAATTGAGGCAGCCCAGGCACCAACACCATTACCCCAACATACACACACACACACTGGCACTTAAACGCGCACACACACACTCACACAGTGGCAGAAAGACAAATCCAGACGGCGAGTGAGAGAAACGTTCAACTAATGACAGGGCATACAAAATGGCCGACACATAAGCCCATTAAGTCCGAGCAAACAGACATCCGGTGACCATCCAGTAAGCGAGCAAGTGTACCAAAGGGAAGGGGTTAGGCTCAGCCTAACCCTCGACCTCTTGATACATCGAAATCCGCTCAATAAGTCGCTGCTTATCTGCCTGCGAAGAAATCTTTGGCCAAAAAAAAAGAAGAATAACCAATCAACTTACTTTCTTCGCTCTCTTTTTTCGTTGGTGCAACTTTTGCTTTTCTCTGGCACTATTATAAATGCGGTATTTTTAATTTTTTAGCTCTTTGCAAGCCTGTAAACCCTTATTGATTTTATATTTCATATAATTTATTTATTTTAATGTATTTTCCATTTATGAATACTACAGAAACACCTTTCTTCCGCGATCAACTTACTTTCTTCTGGTTGTAACTTTTGCTTTTCTCTGACACTAAATATTTGGTATTTTCTTGTTAACAGTATTTCTTCGGGATATTCTTAACGTATTTTTCTTTTGGTATTATTCTTTCTTTCTTCCTTGAGATTATTTGTATTCGCTCTTCTTCTTTTTGGTATATCCGTTTTTTCTGCACTTTTTATTGACGTTTCGCGACTTTTCGAAAATTTTGTTTTTGTATTGTGATTCTTTTCCCTTTTCTTTTATTTTAGTTTAGCGAAAACGGAACCCACATGTAAATGGCAAAGACGAAGACGAGACGAAAGCGGAGACGGCGAGAAACAAAAGGCGAAGCGCACAGGTAACGTTGCGACTGTGCATAAAAATCGAACTGAACTGAAACCAAAGAAGAGCAAGAAAAAAAATTCCAAAACCCAACTTTTGACGCTGCCGTCGCCGCTGCTGCCGCCGTTGCTGCCGACTCTGCTTCTTGTTGTTGTTTTTGTTGTGGCGGCCGCTTTACCTGTAGACCGCTCTGCTGAATCCCAGAGAAGACCGAAGACTTTCAACGTCGCTTCGCTCGGTTCGGTTTCTTTTCTGCTTGCTGCCAACGTCGGCGTCAACGCCGGCGTCGCTGTGGTTAAACGCCGCCGGCGGACAACAACAGCAACGAAAACAACAAGAGCGGCTCAGCTTAGCGTGGCCCGTTCAGCTTGGCTTGAGACAGTCGCGCACAGGTGCAAGCGAGACAGCAATACCGCCTCGATCCTCTCTTCACAGTATGTGCTAATGTATGTATGTGCATGCAGGTAAGGGTAAGGTGTGCGAGTGTGTGTGTCCCTTAGGTAAGAAAAGAAAATGTGTCCGACTTTGGCGAAACAGGTAGACCGTTCACATGCCGGTTGTTGTTGCTGTTATGGCTCATGTTATTGTCGCTGCTGTTATTGGGTGCTGTTAAGCGCTGCTTATGTTGATATTATGTTGCTAATGCAGCTCATGTTGCCAATGCTGCTGCTGCTCTATTTGCGGCTAATTAAGCTGATACAAGGTGTATTTCTTATAAGCAAATACTTTTGATTTTAAAATCTCTTAAAGGGAAAATATTAAAATATTTTAATATCCTTATACTATTGATTCTCCATTAAATGCGATCAATGTTGCCAAGACAATTGTTGCTTACTGTCACTGTTATGAACATCATCAGGATCATCAACATCTGAAGCTGTTATATTGTTAATATTAGAGCTTATATGGAAAGTTCTTAAAATATTGCTCAACAATGTTGCATGGCGCTTTGTGTTATGATTACGGAGTCTATTAATGCAACATCAACAGGATTAGCAACATTAAAAGCTATAAGCCACATTCCAACATTAGCGAGATTTTAAAATGTTGCTCGTAAAAGTAACTTAATTTTGTATAACTCTTCTTAATGTTACAAAGCTAAAATATTCTATGTACGTATGTTGCTATGCTGTTCCAGTTGTCACACACATTCCCTGCTAATGTTGTTTCTCATGCTTCTTCTGTTATTAGCCGCTGTTAACGCTGTTGCTACCTTGCTTTATGCTGTTCCTGTTACCGGCGCCCGGCAGAAGCGACCGAGCGGCGAGACTTCGTTTTTGCGGCTTAAATGCGCACACCTCAATAACACACACACACAATAGCAAGCAAATACAACAAAAGTCAACTCATTAGGGTGCCTCAACACATTGCAAATAAATTGACTTCTGGATAATACCCACATAAACCGAAAAGGAAACAATGGAAAACGCGTGGCGATCATAAGCCGGGTTTACAAGCGGAGAGTGTTCTGTCAATTGAAGAGAATGGGAAAATCCCCAGAGAACCCAATTTAGATCATCTTCAAGCGGGGTTTTATTTTCAAAACCAAAGGGAATACTTTCTTTGTGTTTTCTTCATGATTTGTAAAGAATACATGATTATAAAAGGGAAATTTGTCTACAGGACAAGGATGTTTTAAAAGAAGTTAGATTACAAATTGTTGCCTTTTTAAAGTAATACTGATACAGTAAGTATACTTAAGATATACATCATCAATAATCTTGAGATCCCTAAAATTAAATAGTACTAAATTAATAGAACAGGATGTGGTCCCAGATTGAATTTTTATTTTCATTTTGGTTACATAAAAACAATTATTAAACTTCCTTTTGAAGAGTATTCTATACAGGACATTAAAAAATTCTGAATGGAAAACACCCTTAATTGAAATAATCAAGGAATTTAAGTTATTTCACCTGAATCACCCTAACATAATACCTGCCCGCATGCATACACAGGTAAATGCGAGAAAATACAAAACAGCGAACAGCGTTTATGCATATGGAACGCAGACACATAAGCGACAAGAAAGCATACGTCATACAGTGAAATTTGTATGTGGAAAAGTACGCGGCGGCGGCGACGGCGACGGCTACGGCGACACAACAACGAATGGCGATTTTTGCGCGTGAGTAATTTGTTGACTATGAGTGTTGTGAAAAAGAGAGATGAGGGGCAATATAGTAGTGGCATTTGTCCAGTTTTGTCTCTTGTGAGGCTTCTACTGCAGGTAGACACTCACACACAGATACTCGCAACCGTCAGACACAGATACTGCCCCAGCTAAAGATACCTTTGTATGGCGGTAATTATCGGTTTTCGATGCCATATGCCGGGGCAAGAGAAAAAAAATACAAGGGAAAAAAACGAAATATACAAATACGATTCATTCGAAACTGAAAACCGAAATCGAACCGTGTGTAATGGCCCTTAATTTTTGCATTTTCTGTGCCGGCTTTTGGGTGTTATATTCCACCGAATGTTGCTAACTAGACACAAAATTCAAGCCAGCCGCTCTGCTACGGATCGTTTCGAAATGCCGCACATGAATATGTATCTATAAGATACTCAAGTATATATATGTATATATAGGTTTTGGCATCATGCATACTGACTCAATTAGCACATCGTGTAAACGTGATGTGGGAACAACAGCCAAAAGTCGCCGGCTCCCAGAGGCGCCTGGGACGGACTTGGACCTTGCCACAGTTTGGTTTCTTTGGTTGTCAGTCCTCTCGCAGTCCCAATATTTCGGCTGGGAGACTACAGCAAACAGAACCCAAGAAGTACACATGTTCGGTAGCTAAATGCAATCGCTGGTTTCCAGGAAAACGCCAAACTGATCATGCAAACAACAAATATCAAGTCACCACACAATACACACACAGTTAAAGCTGCTTGGGGGCAAGGGTTTTGGAGTCGGGCAGACTCACGGCCCCGCCCATGGAGCCCCGGTGGTGCCAGGTGAAGTGAATGTAGTCCGTAGTTTCGGCGTTCAACAGGTAAATCTCCACTGTACATACATATGTATACAACAATATGGTCTCTATATATGTACATATCGAAATATATATATATATATATCAGCCTGTGTACATCTGTCGTTTTTTGGGAGTGTTTCGCGACGCTGAGACCTCACCCCGGAGTGTCCAGCTGCTTTCGTTTTTATTTTTTACGTTTGCGATTTTTATTTTTGACACGATTTTTGGAGTTTTATCAATGAAGTTTTTGCAAATACCCTAACAAAAAGGTGTTGGAATTCAGAGAGAGTGTTGCTGTTTTTTTTTTTTTTTTTGATACTAATGATGATCGAAGACTCTACCCCAAAAGTGCTGCTTAAAAAACCTTTCAGTTAGGATCACATAACAGACAAAATATAATTAAAGTTTGACTTAGTTTCGACTTTCTTGCTTTCTCATTTTCTGATTTTTTCATTGATTTCCATTTCTTAAAGAATCATTTCGATTGAAATAAATTAAGTAAACAAAAAAGAAAATTAAAATCAATCCAAATCTTTGTGGGTGAATTGAAAAAGAACATCTTATCTTATAAAAAAAAATTAAATTAAAAGTGACGGAAAGCAAAAGAAAATATTAACAAATGTTGCTGGGAACATGTTGCGCAACATTCATGGGTGTTTTTTCCATACAAATGTAAATGTTGCAGAAGATCCATACCCTCCGACATTTTAATATCTAATAACTTTAATTTATATTATCAGATTTTGTACGATTTTACTTAACTTTTGATAAGAATTACGCTCTGCTGGTTTATAAACTGTATACTTTATGGGATCGGAGAAGCCTGTCCTAGTCTGTTAAATGCATTCTTCGTAAGAAGTTACCAATAAAATCCTTGTACCCTATAGATAGTCTTATAAAATCCCCGAATTCAGGGTATTTACCCATTCGACCTGCTCTCAATCTATATAAAATAAATATCTCGGCGCTCGCTTGCCGCTGCATTGTGATTCAGCCTGCATTTTTGCGCATTTATCGAAAATATTTGCCCTGGCTCAGCAGCGGCTCGGCTCGGCTCGTCTCATATTGGATTGGATTCAATTTAAGTCGCATCCGCTATCCGCTGCTGGCCATCGATGAGTGAAACTTACACAGTACATTTGTCGATTTTTATTTTATTTCTGTTTTGGAATATATATTTGTGCGGGGCATTACATTGTCACGACTGGCGGCAGTGGCTTGTGCTTACCTGGAAAGACAGATGGAAAGAGAAAGAGGGCGCGGGGCCCAATCGAGGTCATTAGTAAAAGGTTTTTTTTTTGTTTTCAGGTCTCGGGGCTTAAAACTAAAGCGTACGAACTGCTTACGGCTAATTAGTGCAAATGTTTATAGATTTTAAATGAGTTTTCGCGGCCCTGAGGTCGAGAGAGAAATGTAAAAGATGGAGATAAGTTTATTTTCTCTTTCAGCAGCCCTCAAAGGATAAGAACCTTTGATGGCACAACAAGTCAATCATGAACATCAAATACAAGCCGCAGCAATATTTTTTCCCTCAACACAAAATAAAAAACACACAATAAAAAAATGAGGCAAGAGAGAGAAACTAATTTTGAGTAAGAATCCTTGAAGCCTCAAAAGCAATTTTTAATTACAACTGGAGTGAAATTTATGTGCGAACTTGGCACAAGGCAAAAAATGCTGCGGAAAGCTGCAAAAGAAAGCTGGGGAAAAGGGAAGGAACACTGAGGAATGCCAAGGGTGTTGTGTGCACTAGGGAGAAGAGAGTGTGTTGTGTGGGTGGAAAAGGAAGAAGAAAAAAAAACGAAGAAAATCTGTGCAAAGGAAATCGACATGCAGATTAAAAGGAAGTTGCACAAACCAAATGGACAGGCGGCAGGCCAAAAGGGCGTGGATCGGGATGGGGATTGCGTAGAGATCCCGGGGAGAGGCAGCACAAAAAATTCGATTATCTGCGAGAGGAAAACTGTAATTAAATCTATGGGGTTTTCCCCACACAGGATGCCAAAGAAAATATGGGCGGGGGAACAGGAGGGTGTGGCAAAGGATAGCAGCAGCTGAAAAAATGCAACGAAATCACGTAAAGCAAACTAATACCGCAACAAGGCGTGCAGATTGCACTGAAACGAAGGAGAAGAAATGCCAGGAGTAGAGGAAGCAGACGCGGTGGTGGCACAACGAGGAGGACCTGGCCGAAGGAAGCCCCCCAGCTGAGCCTGCGCAGCAATTGCTCGCTCCTTCAACTAAGGAATCGGACCCGGGCTTTGAGCTCTGCACAGTCTGGGGCAGTGGTCTTTAGTGGCAGGGATTAACGGCGGAGCCAAATGGCGGCATGGGCTTAGGCTCTCGGACGACCATTGAAACCATGATGATGGCACTACTGCCGCCTGCCACACACACATACTACTCTATCCAGCACACACTCACTAACAAGCGGAGCGGACGCAAAAGAAGAGGCTTCATTAGCATAGAAGATTTAGAGAGAGGAGTGCGAAAAGAAAAGGAGAAATATCCTGGCGGAAATGCATGGCAGCCGTTCGTTCCAGAGTTCCAGACTGAACTTTACCGTCGAAGCTTTAGCTGATTTCCCCAGGTGACCAATGTCGAAATTCTCAGTCTGCGGAAGGCAATTTTCCATAGTTCGCGATAATAAAACTTTGTTTAAAGTATAAAAACCAGGCAGGAAATTATAAGCATAAAGGAATGGTGTAGAATTTCGTTGGTTTCCTTAATTTAAATCAGAATTTTAAGCTCTTAAACAGATTTTTAGATACTTATTGTCCTCCCACCACTACATTTGGTCCTTCGAGCCGGATAACAAATTCATTTTTAATAGGAATTTAAATACTTTGGTGAAAACTGATCACCAGCCAAGACTATTGGAGAGACTCTTTAGCAGGATCAAATCATAAATATCTTATATATATATATTATTTTTTAAATTATTAACTTAAAAACCTTGGCTAGAAGCTGAAGGAACACAACGTAAATGAATTGCTTTAAGCTTAGATTCCATTTAAAAACATACAGCCTTTTCTCTAGACTGTAATTAAAATGAAATTGGAATTGTATGTAGTTAGTCCAAAGGAAAAAAAGAATGAAAGCTTTCACCCCACAGCCGTATATCGAAGTTTTATCGATAAACTGTCGCTTGCCCACTCCCCAGACTTATGAAGAGCTGTCATACCCTTTGCTTCAATATTGGCAGGGTATGAGATGGTGTATAGGAAAAAAAAAAACAAAGGCATGTCGAAGTAGAGCGTTGCATGTGCGGCTTATGTACCGCCACTTTGGACTCCACTCCACTCCTTTTCTCCCCTCCCCCTTTCGCGCTTCATCCTACTGCCGCCTGGCTACAGTTGCGGCAAATGAACAAACGCCAAGAAGAATGCTCCTCACACTCCTACCCGCCTTTTACGCCTGATGCTGGGTGGTGCGCAAAAAAAAAAAATGAAAATGAAAATAAAAGGACATTGTGAGCGAGGAAAAAATGCGGGAAAAGGCAGAGAAATGGGAAAGCAGGAGACATGGAGCATGCTCCGGGGGGACGCAAGATGCCACTAACTCAAACTCAGAACTCAGAGGCACCGAATCAGCCCAAAAAAATGCCACCTGAGCAACCTGCAACAACTTGCAAGCACACTGGAAAAAATTAGCTCGAAAATTGTTTGCTTATAGATAGAAAGATAGATAGCTGCTTTAATAGTTCTTTAGTATAAAAACTTTTCATGTTCATATAAATTGCTTGTTTGCTTTTGCTATTTATGTTAAGCTGTTCACACTAAGCGATAAGTGTGACCATGTACTATTCAGAAAAGGGTAATTTTTTAGCATATTAGCTTTCAATTAATTTAAATATAATTAAGTAAATTTAATAAATACTTTAAAACTTGTTAAATTTATAAGGAGTTTAGTTTTAACTTATATAAATTTAAATTAATAAAAATGTTTAATACCCAAATATGGCCACAATGAAAAATTAAACGGGCCTTCTATTTTTTGGTACAAGTGAAACAACGTGAGCAGTGGTGGCTAGTAGGAGAAGCAGGAATCCAACCAAAGCGGAGTTCTAGGAGGAACAGGACAGCACGGCACAGAAGGACCCGGAGGAACCGGAGTATTGGTCTGGGAAGTTCGGGCAGGACGCGCAGTTTGACTGCCGGAAATGAACATTGGAGTTGGGCTATGGTTTCTGGTTCTGTTTCTGGCTCGGATCCGCCAGCTGGGAACTGGGAGCTGGGAGCTGGGAGCTGGGAACTGGGATCCTGGGTGGTTTCAGTGGGACGCCAACGACGACGACGTCGTTGGAGCACAAAAGAAATTAATTTCATTTTTTTTCGCCCGCCTCTTCTCTTTCGCTTTTCTTTCATTCTTTCCATTTCCATTGCCTTTCCTCTCTTCAATTTTTTCTTCATGTTTTGTGTTTGTCTTTGTTGCTTTGGCAATGTTTTGTTTTACCCTCAAGTTTGCTGCAACAAAAATTGCAAAGGAAAAATTTCTGCTAAACCAAACATTGATTGTTAGCTGGTGTGTGTTAGTGAGTGTGGGTGCTTGTGCGTGTGTGTGCAAAGATGAACAACTGGTGCACTGGGAGAAAGCTTGATTACTTTTTTATTTTAAAGATTGCATTCATTGCTGTAATGTTCTTAAAATGCGCAATGATTCATCAGAAAATAGTACTCTTTATGGTCGAACCGGGATATAGCTTAATACCAAGTAAGAAATCAAAATGTGTGTGTTTAAAGCCATTAAAAGGTGCATTTCCAGCACATTTTTAGCCAGCTTTTCATACGATATTATTCACTTAATAGCTGTACTCAAGATCTTTGTCAAAACTTTAGAGTTAACCACCTGCTTTTCATAGCATACTTTTAGACACATTTTCAAGCGATTTAGCAATTTTTCAGGACACTTGAAACCTTGATATCTTTGGGCTTGAAAACGAAACAAGCTCCAAACAGGGACACTTTTTTCTCTGTACTGGGGAATAGAATGCCAACTGGCCCAGCTGCCGCTTGTGCTGATGATGATGATGGCATTCCCCCAGCTAAGGCACAGGAATAGTTAGCTTAGGGAGCGGGAAAATTGCACTTTGCATGCTGCTGTTGCCGCCGCTGCTGTTGGAAACAAAAAAAATACAAAAAAAAGAATAAGAGAAAAAAAAACTAAAACAAAAAACGGCGAAGGAGCAGCCGGAGAATGCTGCGGCGCGGAAGTAAATGAAGATTCGCTTGGGCTATAAACTGTCGCCGCACACAGATGCAGGAGGAGTACATCCTCCATCCTCCATGGAGGCGGTATAGAGTATACACAGGGACACAGGGCAGCGTTTGAGTTACGGAAATGAAATGTCAGAGGATGAGGAGGAATAGGAATAGAGAAGAAGCCAGAAGCTAGGAGGAGCCAGTCATCCAGCCAGCCAGCCAGCCAGCCTCTCCGGGAGAATTGTCCCTTATGGGGCCCAGGCCCAGGCCCGCCCGGTGTTTGTGAATGATGTTGGCTTAAATGCCATGGTCCATCCATCCAGCCTAGACTGGTGCCGCCGCCTCTCCTAGTTTCTTGCCAATTTTTCGCCGACTTTTCCTCCAATTTTCATTTTCTTTTTTTTTTCGACTTTTTTTCCCTCCCATATCTCCGTTTCCGTGGTGGACTTTTGCCTGCGTGAACTTCCGGTAACGTGCTTGGGGTTTATTCCAACGCAAACACACGCACACCTGTGTATATAAGTATTTTCCAGGTATCCATATGTTCATCTTTTTTGCCCCGTCTCTATTTTTTGCAATTTACTAACTACTTTAACGCGCTCAGCTCTTGGCCAAAACCACAGCATTTTCCTCCTCCCGCCCCCTCCCCATTCCGTTTGTTTAGTTTACAAAAATTACAGTAGCAGCAGCAACAACAACAACAACGAAAGCTGCCTTGCATTTTAATTAAAAATTCTTCAAAATTCGCTTTGTGCTCGCTTCGTGAATTTCCCCTCTGACACCTCTCAGCTCCGCACAATTTCATTTTCCTGCTTCATTTCTCTTTGGGTCTGCCCTATGCACACTTTTTTTTGGCTGCTACCAATAATAATACTCTTGTTGTTGGCCATTTTGCTTCTGTAGCTGTAGCTGCAGCTGCATGCCACCCGAAAGTAAACCACATATTTTTAATTTGACTGCAGCGCAAGGATAAACGGGAAAATGTTGCGGTGGACAGGAAAAACCCGGTCATATCAAATGACCAAGCTCCTGCTGGCCAGTCCAACAAAGTACTTTGAGACACATTTTCGAAATTTATACAATAACGACATATCAAGAAAGATTTGGAATCATTTAAAATTGTTCCGAAAAGAATACTACAAAATGGTACTCCATAAAAATTCCAAATTCCAAAGCATACTTTCCTTGCATACTTTTATGCATCGTTGGAAACGGTATGAATAAAGATGGATTTTATTCTTAATTACTAAACAATTTAATATTTTATACCTTTTGTTAGGTTCTTCATTTTAAGTGTCTTCATATTAGGTTAAATACAGCTCAAATTTAACAAAAAGTCGGATTTAAATGTATCTTTAGTTCCATTTAATAAAATATTCGAAAATGCTACAGAACCCACTAAGTTGTCGCAAATTAGGATAAGAAACTTAAACAAACATCGTAAGAAAAAAAAAATGTACACAGAATTATACCTAAAACTATGCAATGCTACCTTCATAAGGATCATTGCATACTTTTAGACACCTCTATAAGAGTTTTAAAAACTTTAATGTCTTCTGATATATTATAAATTGTTTTGGTTTAGATTCTTATTTGTATTAACTAAATCTCACATTAAATTCTTTAAATGTTACCCAGATTTTAAAGTCAATTGATCAAGGATCAAAATATTTACGAAAATATCTCTTACACCTTAAATTTAAAATGCCATATTATAAATGGAATCTAAAAACTTCAAAAGGCCACAGAAAACCCAAGCTAAAAGCCACTTGTATCCCCATTTTCCCCAACTTGAACTTGCAGTAGAATGCGAAAAGCGAAGAAAAGTTAGCATAGGTAATAAAAGGCGAGACTGAAAAACGTGAAATAAAATAAAAAGCAAAATCGCAGCTGTCGCTGGAATTTCAAGGAGCTGGTGGCGTTTGGTGGAAGTATTATCAAAATACATAATAAAACGAGGGGGAAAGAACAGCCAGACGGCGAAAAACATATGAGAGCGTGCACGAGGTGCTCAAAGCACAAAGGAGAAGGAGAAGGCAAAGAAAACAAGACCAAGTAAAAGAAGTAAGCGCCGCTCACTCAGCTGACTGACGAAAATAGTACGCGACGATAGAAAATCGCGCGTGTGAGTGTGTGAGAGAATGGGGGAGAAAGGGGGAGATGCAGGATAGAAAGAAACAGAAATCAGCCGCTCTCAAGCGGCCGGCATTTTTATTATTATTTTATGTTATGTTATGTGGCCTTGGTTCGCCGCTTCTTCCAGCTTTTCATTCCTTTTTTTGTGTTGCCTCTTTCACACTTTACTTTACTTTACGTTTATTTACATTGTCGACGCTGCGCCTCTGCCAGCAGCAGCATCTCTGCCGACGGCGACGCCGCTATTTTATTACTCGGTCACATGAGGCGTTTTCCGTCTTTCCTTGCTTTCCTTTTCTTTTGCTTCGTCTTTTCAACTGAATATGTGCTTGATTTTCGTGGCTTTTATTTTGATTCAGCTTTAAACTTCAAACATTGATGCAGGTCAAAAATTAAAACAAAAAAAAAACCGCCTCACTTCTCTGTAAACATTTTTATTGCCTACTTTTTGGCGTTGGGCAAAGCTAACCCCTTGAGTTTTCCCATTTTTGTTTTTCATTTCGCAAAACTAGGCGTGTTCGGGCATGTAAATGAATTGGTCTATAAAGAACGGAGCCACGCCCACTAAGGTCAAATAAGAAAAAAGGAGCGACAGATTGATGGACTACATACGGTGCCAAAACAAAAACGTTGCAAAAAGGGATAGCCCTGAGAACAACGAATTGTGTTTTATATTTAGTTAATCATGAGAGTAGGAAAAATATTACGCACCCCAAAACCCAAAATGTGTGAGGATTTAAAAGGTTTTCTTAAAAAATTGTATATTTTCATTATTTTGGAGACATTCAAGCATAGTTATTTGATTTAAAAGACTAGTGTTTTGAAACTAAGAAATACATGTCTAAAAGTATGCCATAAAATTATTTAGTGTTAAATTGCGGAATTTGGTATTTTAACCATATAATATTTTGGAGCATACTTTTCGACATAATTTTTAGGTGATTTGAAAACCCTAGTAACATCAAAGAAATATAAAGCCAAAATCGATATCTTTAACAAACTTTTTATTCATATTTTCAATATTCTTCTTAAATAAACAAGTAAACAAAACAATTCCCCAACAAAAATATCTGGGGTTCTTCCGGAATCACTAGAAAAACAACAAATTAAAAACATTAATCACATATTTTTAAGCGAACTTTTAAAGGAGTTTAAAACCCCCAGTAATATCTGGGGCAGCCTTGTATATCTTCCTAATATTAAAAGATACTACTTAGTAATTTTAAACATCTTTTGTACGCTCCTGTTTGCTTCACATAATTTAAACATTTGCTCCAGGATAAGAATGAGTTCTCATTAACCTTTAATCTGCAGTGCAGATTCCGAACAAGAAAATTGATTCAGATCTTTTTCCACTCAACTTTTCAGTTATTGGTATAAGTTTTTTTAGTGTCCAAAGCGGGGATATCTTTGTTTGAACCAAGAAGGACTCCTCCTCGACCAAATTGGTGTTGTTTTTTTTTTTCTCAGGGGTGTGTGGATAACTGTCATGGCGGCAACTAAGGCAAAGGAGGACGGGCAGGAGGCTTGTCCAGTGAAGCACGGCAAAAATGGGACGGACCAGCAGCTAAAAACTTAAACCTTTTCTTTATATATAATATAATATGCCCCTGGCCCTATGGACAACACACACACAATCAAACCAAACAACTATATATACCAATTTTTAGCAGTATCCAGGCGCCAACAACAACAATTGTAATCTATATCTTTGCAGCTAAAAAAGAAAAACAACAACCAGGCTTTAAACGTGGCAAAAAAAGGAGAACTTCTACCCGAGAAAGGGACGACAACGAAGAGGTTTGGGGATTTTTTCGTCGATGGGAGGAAAAGGCATCACGAAATCACTGGGTGCGCCGCCGCCCCGCCCGGTGGTTCCGAGAGTTCGAGGTGTGGGATTAGTTGAGAAATAAAAACCCGAAGCCAACCCAAAAAAGGCAACAACAACAACAACAATTGGAATCGAAGACGAAAAAAAAACTGCTGATGAGTTGGAAACGTACCCGAAAAAAATCGGTTATTTAGTAGTTGTGTGGGCGGCGGCGGCGTCACTGGGCGAATATTTTTCTCCTTGCGGATTTTTCTGTTGTTTTCAGTATTTCCTTTTTTTTGGGTGTGCTCCGAAGGAAAAAAGAGAAATTAAAACAAGGGATTTTTCCATTCGAAGCGGAGTGGGATGAGAGTTCTTCTGTTTTCCTCCTCTTGGCGTTCCTTTTTTTTTTGTTCTTTCTGCCAAGCAAGCTGCTGACTTTTATGTAATTATATAGCATTGTTCAATGAATGAACGGTGGTGGTTGGTCCTCGTCGGTATATTCGGTGAGGAAAAAAAATAAATGCAATCGTTTGAAATTTGAATTCCTAGTGGAAATTGTGTAATGCATGGGATAGGACCATTGGGGAGAAGAAATCAGATGAAGTTATTTGCAATATCCGATTGTTCCAAGGACCCCTTAGAGCATAGACAAGTCTCTTTATCCATTAGAAAGGTGTTTTCAAAGCACTTGAATAAGGGCCCAAAAAAATTAAATAAAATATTCTTATTTTGTAATTCACTCTGAAAATAATGGATTTTCTTTAAAAACTTTTTTTAATTCCCTGTAAAAAATTATAATTTCTCTTCAACGACTTAGGTAGCAGTACACTTATCAACTAATAAAAAACTCAAGAAAAAACGACTTAAAATCACTAAAAAATGCCCTACAAAATGTTACACCTTATTAAAGAAACTGAAACCTCACTGCTTCCAATTAATTCCTTATAAAACTATTTACTATAAAGTCTTTTCTGTGGTAATCCTGTACTGTTAACAATGCATTATATTCCACTATTATTTCAATACAATTTTTATATAAAAGTTTTTATGGAATATTATTCCACAAGCGCTTTGATTTAAACTAATATTAAAACGAACAAAGTTGAAGTATAACACAAACCCAGTTAAACCCTTATCGCCATTATTTTCAATAGGTATAATATCCATTACAGAATATATTGCCAAAACAACAAGAGTAACCCCAGTAAATGGGTAAAATTTCTTTCGCTTAGACCCATAAATCCGGACGACGGTTCCCACACATTTCTTTTTGGTCCCCTAGCTTTTTCGCTGGAAACCGAAATAAAATGAAAGCATACCTGGAGGCGCTGAGAGGTAAACTTTAAGCTGCTTCCCATTGCCATAATTTCAGCTTAGAAGTTTATTTATTTCTATTATCTGATTTGACTGCAGGATTGCCCCGGGGCGAATCTTTTGGAAATATACATATATTTTTTTGCTGACCTGCCGCTGACTGTGATTGATGTTGTTGCTTTTCCCGCACACAATCGATCGATTAAAAAGCAGGAGAGAAAAAAGAAAAGCGATGGAGAAAAGAACGAAAAGTGTGGGAGGAGGCGCCAAAGTTGCACCCTTAAAAAATGGTGAGGCAGCAGCAAGCCAACAACACAAACAACACAAATAAAAAGAAGGCAATGAAATGAAAATGCTTGTCCAGTTGTTTTACATTTTCTCGTGATTTTCTTGAGTAAATTTTCGCCTTTTTCCCAACGCTGGGGGTGGTTCCCATTCCCCACCTATATTTTTTTTCCACCCTGCGAGCGATTCATTTGAGCACTAAAAAGAAATTAAGAAGTAGCGCAAATGAATGCTGGACGGGACAAAAAAAAATGTAAAAACTCCCGGCGAGAATGAGAAGGAAAATATATAAGACGCCGAGAGAGAGAGAGAAAAAAAGAAAAACAAATTGAAAAATATAAAAATCACAGCACGGAAATACCCTGATTACGCTATCTGTAACTGTGCGCGAGTGTGACGCAGCGAAAGGAGAGCCGAGATGGTGGGCAGCAGAGGCGGGGAACCGGGGGAATGATACCAGGGGCAAGTGGGTGGCAATAAGCCGCCTTGCAACCCCAAACCCCCTTCCGCACAACAACTACAGCAACAGCAAGAACAAGAGCCGCCGCTCAATAGGCTTGTGATAAGCAAGCGATGCTTGAGCGGGCTCAGCTTCCCCTCCACAAATGCACCCAACACCCAACCCCTCCCCCGAAAACCCCTTTCCCCAGTCACATCCCCTACCCACCATCATCATCATCCTACAGCAACAACAACAACAACAACACTGAGCCACTCGGACTCCACTTACACTCGAAGGAAAAGGGTCTACAATTTATAGAGATATCGGCGAAAAGTAGGTTCTGGCAATAAAATCGCTTAGTTTTCGGGGGTTTCTAGTATGATCTTTTTTTATCATAACTTAGCATTTTGTGGCCGTTGAAGTAATACTCTTCGTTGAAATAAATAAGTTTAAATATACAGGAAGGTCCGGAAATATATTTGCTTGAAACAATTAATTGATCATTCAAAGTTTTCTAATAAGAGCGTAAAGCACCATCAGTAACCATTTGCTAAACATTCTCTTGAAGCTATATAAATATTAAATAAATAAGTTTAAATATACAGAAAGGTCCAGAAATATATTTGCTTAAAAAAATGAATTGATCACTCAAAGGTTTCTAGAAAGAGCGTAAAGTACAATCAGTAACCATTTGCCAAATATTCTCTTAAAGCTATATTCTTCGTTTAAATATTTTGTAAAATAGCAATATAAATATATTGTACACAAGTCTTTAAGAAATCGATATACTTTTCGAATCAATTAATCATTTATTCAATCGCTCCTTATCATCATCAACAATTCCTTATGCATTCTCTTGAAACCCTTTACATTCTTTTTAAATTAGAAAAATAACCATGAGCTTACAGAAATCTATCTAGCTTCCAAATCGATTGATCATATATAAAAATATGCATGATTTTTTTCAGTGCAGAAACCCAGGAGGAGAAGGAGGAGGAAGAGGAAAGGGCTGCCTCAACGGTTGGGCCGCTGTTTGGACTTGATAACCCGCCATTGTACACAAGTGAGGCCAAGCCGGCGCATAATCGTCGCCGTCGTCGTCGACGGTAGGGCCCTCAGCCGATTTCTTCCTCTTCAAGGAACCAAAGGGAACTGCGGGGCCTGAATACACTGAATACTGGATAGTGGAACTGACTGGACTGAACACAACTAAAGGGAGGGTAGGAGGTCCGGGGCTTTGGGGTCATAGTTTGCAAGCTCATGCACCGAGTGCCCCATCTGCTCATCCGAGGAGACTCCACCCAGAGCCGCTCAGTTGCACCAACTTGGACTTTATCATTTGAAAGGCTTTTGTTCTTATATCATTCAAATCATGGCCAATGGAGTTTTTCTTGCCCGCTCTCTCTTCGCGATCATTTCTTGCTTATTTTATTTTTTATCGCCCTTTTCCACCAGCAATTGCCCCTCTAAACGTATTTCAGCCACTTGGAGAACTTTGACGGCGCTTGATGTGTGAACTTTTCTTTCCTTTTTTTTTTTTTTGTTTGCCGGACTGCAATCATCGATTGGAGCACATCGAGGAAACTTTGTTGACGGACTACTAGAGGAGCATCGGAGTGCAGCAGCGGATTACTCGAGTGGAAATGCGTACTTCAAGTTCAGCAAACAACATCAAAGGCAATGCTGCAAAAACCTTGATTTACTCCTATACAAAAAAACACATAAAAGTAGGTAAAATAGCTCCGAGGCCTTCGGTGGAAAATGAAAGAAACTATGTTAAAACAAACTAGTAAAAAAAATAAACGATTTGTTTAGCTATAATTAATAGATGGTAAAGGTAATGGAGGTTGCTCTACAGGCAAAAGGAATTTGTTCATGACAATGATCACTTATTAATTATGTTTTATTTTTAAGTATTTGTACCTAAAAAAACAAATATGGATCAATTTTTAAACCCGATTGAGTGGATTAAATTTTTTTGATTTATTGATATACAGCAGTCTTCCTTCATACTACTCTAAATACTGAAAATATCTGTATAAATGCTACACAAAAGATTTATATTTTCAATAAATTGTTTTCATATATTTCCATACAAAATGCAGTTAAAACTGACTTCTCATAAACTATTAGAAAGCAAAAAAGACAAAACTACATACGTATATAAATTGCTTAACATTTGTAGAAGATATATAAAGCTACACTCATAAAAATTCTTTTCTATATTTAAGAAGAATCGCCCTAAAAAAAATCCCTAAGCCTAGGAACATTTTCCTTGCCTTAAGTTCAAGGAACATTTTTTTTTAATTAATAAAATTAAAATAAGACAAGCCACCGTAAAATCAAAACAAGCCACTATAAATACAGTTTGTATACCCTTGCAAGGTATTCTAATTTTAGTCAGAAGTTTGCAACGCAGAGAAGGAGACATACATATATGTACATATATTCTTGATCAGAATCAATAGCCGAGTCGATCTAGCCATGTCCGTTTCTACGCAAACTAGTCCATCAGTTTTGAAGCTATCTGAATGAAACTTTGCAGATAAACTTCTTTAGGCTTTCAATACTATATAAGTCGGAACGAGCCGGATCAGACGACTATATCATATAGATGCCATTGGAACGATCGGTAAATTTTGAGGAAAAAATTATAACTTGTCAAATTTTCATATTTGCATATAATTTAAGAAATGACCATTTTATTTTATTCTAGAATTTCGGTTTTAATTTGATAAAAATCGGACTACTATACCATATAGCTTCCATGGGAATGTTGGGAAATATTACGTATACGTAACGTTAAACCGATTTTTTTAATGTATATGTATACAATTTCTGTTTTACTTTCCATTTAATAAAAATTTATTAATTCATAATGATCCAATTGTAAGCTGCAAGGGTATACAAATTTCAGCGTGCCGAAGTTAGCTTTCTTTCTTGTTATTTTATCAAATTAGAATAATTAATAATGATCCAGTTGTTAGCTTTCTTTCTTGTTTAGGGTTAATCTTTCTATTTTTCTCAAATTAATTAAGGGCGATTCGCCTTTGGATCCCTTTTTAGGGCGAATTTCTGAATTTCTGAACGGACAGAAAGCGGATATTTGGGGGCGATTTTAGGTAACAACTTTAATGAGTGTACTTTTTTTGAACTGTATAAATGCTATGAAGCTCTAGAATGATGTATCATATTTAAGTGCGGTTTCTGTCAATTTCTTTGGGTTTTTTAGTTATCCCACAGTCCTAATTGGTTATCGATATTAAAGAGTCCTTGGGGAATTGAAATAAAGTAGCGAACGAAACCATTTTTCCCTTCGGGTGCGCCCAAGTGAAAAGAATCCGGCGAAAAATTCTACAACAGTTTTGGTATCTTCTGTGTTTTCATTTTTCTTTTTTTTTTATTTCCTCTTAGGTACTTTTTGTTTCTTTATGTCTCAGTTTTGCCGTTATTCCGATGGTCACTAATTGCGGGCGGGCGTGTGTGTCTGTGTGTGCGTGCGAGGGTGTGTTTTGATGTAAATGTGTGTGTCTGTGCGTTTTACTATGGGTTAGGTATATCTAATTAATGGCATTATTTTATGTGGCCTAGCCCTTAAAAAATACACGAAAATTGGAGCAGAGACGGCAAAGCACGCTAAATGCGCCTAAAAGTAAACAGCAAAAATTGAAAATGGTGGAAATAGCACTTTTCCTGATTTTTGTGTTGTTGTAGTTGTGTTTTACCTTGATCGCAGAGGGTGATTAATTAATATAGTATCCGTTGAAACCAAGCCTTTGTTGATTTATTATTTAAAGTTGACAAATTGTAGTAGACGACGTGACGGAATTAATTTCATACAAAAAACCGTAATTTTACCCAAAAAATATAACAAATTAGAGAAAATGATAGATATTAATGGCTAACTATAACACACAAAATTAATTATTTGTTGTATTATTATTATTATTTTTTGGACGCAATCGTTGCGATATGTAGTGGCGTGTGACAGAGAGGGAGCAAATATGTGTGCTTGTCTCCTGCCTCCTGCTCTGCGTAGATGTTGTTGCTTTTATATTGTTTATCAACACGTGGCTTTTGTTATTTGTTGTTGTTATTTGCTAAAAAAGGAACGGAGATGGGAATCAATGAGAGAAAGAGAACAAGCGAGTAACGGTAAACAAAATAGAGCGCGAAAATAAAAACAAACACACGCGAATCAAACGACTAAAGGCGAATGCACATAAAGTAAATACACGCCAAAAATGTTGTGTATAAAATAATCATAAATGCGAAAACACACACAAAAACACATGTAGACACGCGTGTGTGTGTTTGTTGTTTGTGCGAGGGAATGCCTTTTTACTACGTAAAGCTTTTCTTTTTGCGATTTTTTTATGCGTCTGCAGCCGGCTGTCGTCTGAGAAAGAGAGCGGAAGAGCGGCGGAGAGCCCTACCGGAGAGCGTGCACTTAAATAACGGGATCAGGTGGGACTGAGCGGAAAGGGAGAGCTGGCCTGGCCTGAGTTTTATTTTCAGCACATGTGAGTTTTTAATTTAGCTTAATTTTTTGGCACTTTTGCACGGTTATGTTTTGCGTGGTTTTAACGAGGGTTCGAGGTTTTTTTTTTGACTCGGTACGGTTCGTTGGGGGTTGGGTGCCTTAATTTTGCTAATTACAGCCGCTTTTATGCTTTTAATTCCGATTGTCCGACAGATCGAGAGCGCGAGACCCACCGACTACAAATACAAATGTTGTCTGATGGCTGGCGAACCAAAGCTGGCAGCATTGACCGTCGCCGTCGCCGCCGCTGCCGCCGCTGCAGAGAAGAAGCACAAGCAGAAGCAAAAGTAGAAGGAGGAGAAGCACAAGGAGAACGAGGAGGAGGAGGAAAAAAATCAGCAACACAGCAACAACAACACAAGAAATCTCACTCACACACATAAAGGCGAGCGGGCGAGCGGCCAGAGTGAGAGCGAGACAGTTACATACATGCGACAGAACGATGAACGATGATGATGAACCGAATTACAAATAAAAAGAATGATGCCAAAAGACGACGACAACGCCAGCGATTAGCAAAAGCAAAAGCAAAGGAGCAAAAGCACTCACACACACACCCGCACCTACACAGCATATATAGCGGTGGCGCAAAAAAAATCGGTCGCAATCGGAAAAAATGCAAAGGCAGCGGCAGCAGCGGCGGTTGCGACGACGGCGGCAGAACTCTCTCTGCACATAAAAAAAGAGAAGAAAAAATAAAACATAAGCAAGCGCACACAAACACACACACCAGCTCAGAAAAGTGCTCAAGCAGGCTGGAAAAAAATGAGAAGAAACTTTGAGCCTGAGCGCCAACTGACAAAAACAACAAAAACAAAAAAGAAGTGCGGGCAAGAAAGCCGAGGGAAAAAATTGCGGCACATCACGCGCACAGTGGCATCAAAAGCACTTAAAGCAAACAAATATTGTAATGCTGTACCAAAGGCTCGAAAATCCTTTTTTTAAGGAAGTTGCCAAAACTATCTAGTACTTAATTTTCAGAATCCGATCTTGTTAAAGCAAAGATTACACGACGACAAAATAAATATATTTAAAACTAAAATTTATTTAGATTTATGTAGGATATCTACATAAACAAAAGTTTAATCTTTTCTTAATTACTGAAAATAAAATTCGGGACAGTAAAAAAAAAATTATCAAGATTCGTTACAATTGTACCACATATGCTGGCAATGACAGTGGGTCGAGTTTTGGAAAAATGCACAGAGAAAGCAATTTGCATTATTGATGAGGGGAACACACACATTTCTTTAACAAACTTGTGTGGAGAAAAAGGAAACAAAAAAGCAGAGATGGTAAGAGAGAAAACAGAAACAAAAAGTATAGAATGAGTGCAAATAATACATAACAGAACCCACAGTACATAGCACCCTTAGAAAATGACCAGCACACTGACCATCTACAGATTACCCCCACACTCTCAATTCACCCGAAAAAAATCTCCCAGCTAGGAAACCGACTCAAACTCAAACTCAAACTCAGACTCGCGACGCCCATTAACTGGAGATGAATTCCCATTTTCAGGACCCCCATGATTTGTGTTTGGGTGTCGCGTAGACATCGTGGCTCTCCCTCTTCCGCATTTTACCCAAGAACCCCGGAACCAGAAGTGAAAAACAATGGAACAGATGAGCACTGAATAAAAAAAAAATTAAGAGAAAAAAAATGGAATAGTGCAGGAATTGATGGAAGGACATTCGACATTGTTGTTCCTGGACGACTTCTCTCGAGGATGCCCATAAGCGAGAACAAGCAACATGAATGTAAAAATGGGTGTGGACATCGCGCGAATGAATTGGAAATTTGAACTGCTCCAGCGTCCAGTCCTAATTGGAAACTGTTTCTAGACCTGGGTTAACCAAAGCCAACCCAAAGCTGGGAAATTGATTTGTACTTTTTTTGCTTTGGATATTCCAAGATTTGCATATTGACAATGAACCATTTTATAAAGATGAATTGTTTAAATAAAAACTTATATTTTATCTGGATTAGACTTTACCTTTTCTTAAATTTAAAAATAAAATTAGTCACATTAATTTTGTATAATTTATTTACTAACAATTTCCTAATCATTTATCATTTCTCTAATACGGAAAAGATTAAATTATATTTCCACGTTGCGCCAAAAAGTCCCTTAAAGCTTCTGGTCCCCAAACTCGATACAATTTATTTAACCACCGAAACCCCCACCTCGACCCACTGTGCAGCAAAAACAATGCACGTTTCGTGAGCCGCAGAAAAAAATGCGCTCTCTGGCCGAAGCAACAACAACACAAACAGCAAAACCAAAAGCTACAGGAGTGCGAGTAAGAAGAGGACCGATGGCTAGCAGGCGAATCCGAAGACAAGAAGCAGGACGAAAAGTTGAAGGGGCAACGAAAAAAAAATCGTGATGGAACTGGACAGACGCTGCGTCGTCCCCATCGCACGAGGTGAGCTAGGAGGCTTGGAAGGGGGTTAAGGCTTCGACTTGGACTGAGAACGAAAGTGTACGAGGGTGTCTCTGTGTGAGTGTGTGTGAGCAGCGGCCATTGTTGGGGGGCCTCACACACACAAAAGGCGGGCAAAAAATTTTTTCTTTGCGCTTCACTCAATTTTGATTTTTTTTCTTTTATTTCGTTGGTCCGTTTCCTTCGAAAAGTTCAAAGTTGCAAGCGCGCTCTCTCGCTCCCGCACTCTCTCCAACCTCGTCTCACTCTCTCTTTAAGCACAGGAGAAAAAATACTCAGAGAGGAAAAAAGTAATTCTGCACAGAAAAATAAAAATTGTTTGCAAGAAAGAAGGAAAGAAAAAATCGGAAAAAATGCAAGCCAAGTGGTTCAGACGAGGAGGGAAAGAGATGAAGCGTGGGTGTGTGGGTGTCGGTGGGTGAGAGGGAGGGCTTGCCACCCCATTAACTGATGTCCACCTTATTCCCCGTCTCTGTCTTATATTTGTGCTAGTGTCTGTGTCCGTTTCAGCTGCTCACATAGTTGGCCAAAGATAAAGGTGAAGGAGGAGAAGGCAGCAGAAGGAGGTGGCGGAAGAAGGGGAGAGAGGTAACACATGCAATGAGGCCAAAAGAGGGGGTTGGCCAGGAGAGGGTGGGGCACGACGCATTGGGAAGACCCTCAAGTGTTGGCATGCAGCAAAAAAACAAAACAAAAAAGAATATAAAACCAACACCACTTCTTTTTTTAATTACAAGATTGAAATACCCTTAATATTAAATAAATCTTATAAAATATATTATTTAAAAAAAGTGACAATATTTTGTAAATATACATTGAAATTGCATATTATACATATTAATTAATTATTTATAAATTGAGGTGGGCTGAAATCCATTGAAAAGAGGACCAAAGTAAGCATAAATTAATAAAAAAAACATTAAGTGTGTTAATTAAAAGTTAAAAAAGTTCGATATCCTTCTCTCAAAGTTTAAAAATAGGATGTTTATTATTTTTATATTTTTATTCGTTACATATTTCCTTCCTGTTTTACATAAATTCTCAATTCAATAAAATTCAGCGATTTTGCAAAAATAAAACTACCCTTTGAAAGGGTGTACAAAAAAATACATAGCAATAAATATAACCAAAGCACATGGCGTGGCAGACACATGCATTTAAAAGGGGGGCCTCAGCGAGAGGTTAAGAGAGGTTCGGAGAGGGGTTAAGGGAGCCAACGGGGTTTTAGGGAGCTCAAGGGGGGGAGGCAGTACTAAATCATCTCTGCATGTATTTTGCCGCATATGTACATAGGTATGTATGGAAGGATGTTTGTATGTATGTGCTAGCTGACCACGTTTGCTAAAAGCATTAAAGCAGCGCCAGCATTAATTAACGCTTAGCAAAAATCGAATCTGAGCTTAACCCCAAAAAGAAAAAAAACACCAGCACACAAAACCCCAGAAAGAAGAGTGGCAACGCCGGGGTCAAACGGCTTGAGTGCGAATGGGATAGCCCTAGTGGGGACCTGCATACTAGCATAAGAAACCGTTTCTTGGCTATCTTGGGGTGGACCTTGTTTTAATAAAAGGAAAGTCCCCTAAATTGTTTTTAAATGCGCAGCGAAGCAATTATACAAAATGCCACAAACATTTGCTAGGCACTTCAAGTTATTTGGGGTGAATCGAATAATGTAAGTACTGTTTAAACTGGGCTAAAGTACAACTAATAATTTTTTTTTATGAATTCTGAAAATATTATACATTTAAGGCCATGTAGCCTTATTTTTAGCAATTATAAAACTCAATTTATTTTTTAATTATCGAAAAAGAAACTTAACTTGTACCTAATTGAGCTGAGCTTTATAATTAATTTAATAAAGTTTCAGTAAGAAGTCATTTTCTTAGGCTATTTTGCTCACAAAGAATAAAGTTTTGCAAAACAATTTTTGTATTTCTCTTTTGTTTTTTGGAACACTCCACTGCACACTGTTGGTTCCGAAAGTTTTGGTCTCCCCATTTTCCCTCATTTCCGTTGCGATGTGTCCCTTAGCATTGCCAATCTGAAGTCCACTCGCAAAAAAATTTCAAGGCGAAATGGACGCGCCAAAAAAAGGGGCCACAAATACACAGAGTCACGCACACACACAGAAAAACATATCCCCAAACATACACACATACCCTTACGCATTAAGCTAAAGACGAAAGCTCCAACTCACACACACACAGAAAGAGAAGTTGCGGTTGAACATACAAAAGTACAAGGGCAAATACAACAACAAAGTGAAAAGAACGAAAAAAAATAGGAGAAAAAAATAATACATAAAGTGAAGGAGGAGCAGGAGGAAACTCCAAGAACATGTGCAGAAACAACGGCGACAAAACGAAAGAGATACAAGCAACACACACACACAACTGTCGCCGTAGTTGTAGTTGTAAAAGTCGCCACACAAAACAAAAAAAAAAAATGGGCGAAAAAATTCAGCAACTTGTGGAAGTTAAAGAGGGGGTGGCGGTAGCCGACCCGGTGGGTACAGTGGGCGGGTGGGCACACAGATGGCCGGCGTAAATATAAAAATGGAGCGCACGTCTGTGACAAAAACAACAAGCGGTGCAAAGAGACGAAAGAGAGAGCGGAAGAAGGAGGCGGGAAGCGAGAGAGAGCATGAATGGGAAGTCGTCGTCTGCCAGTCGCCGCAAGAAGAAGAAGCAGCAACGGCGGAAGGAGAAGCTGTTAGTGTATATGTGTGTGTTGTGGTGGGGGAGTGGAAGCGGGAAGGTAGACCTGGACCGCCGCTTGAGTTTTATTTTTCGTGGCGTTGCGTCAGCTTGAGTAATTTTTTATTTCTCGGCAGCGGCGACAGCGACGACTTGAGCGCAAAGCAAGTTGAGCATTTATTTGCTCAAGCGGAAACATGGAGGGGGGTGGCAGAAGGTGTGAGGGTTGTGAGCACTGTGGTGCCCGCCACTGTAATGTGGTTGCTGTCTCCGCTTAAGCGGTTGCTGTTTAAATAAGTTAATGTTAACACTTAACAGCAAAGCCGGATGTCCGCTGTACCACACTTAACAGGAAACCCTTCATTTTAGATATCTTGTCAAATTGCTTTAACAATTAAATTTAATTATTCTACAATTAATTCATCATTGTTAATCATTTAGAATTAGAGAATTAATAAAAACTTAAGTTATGTTAATTTCAAAGTTCTTTTAATTTCCAATGACTTTAAAAAATGTAATTAATATTTCCTAAACCTAAGACTCACTTAAAAAGCATTAATTTAAATTTATACCAAATTTATAAAAGGTCTTTATTCATTTGAATTTTAACATTCAGAAATAATCATAAAATAAGGTTGCAATATAATTTAAACTACAATTTTTTTTTAGTTTGTTCAAAATTTAAATATAAAAATGTTCAGTTGATAATAAGTCGAGGATAATAATGAAAGTTTAACAACTATGTATCTTTATTGAACTCTCTTTTAGATACTTTTAATACATCCTTCAGATACTCAACGTCATCAAGAAACTTTATTCTGAGCAATCTAAAATTAAACCCTAATTACAGCGAGAAATCGATAAAATCGCATTGAGAATGCAAATCAATATCAATTACCCATTTGCAGCAACAACGAACCATATCAATATATTTGTAGTTATAGTTAGCGGCACATTTCCCCGATAAATGTTTAAAGGTAATAATTGTGTGTGTGCCCCGGAGCAATCGTCAATCGCCGTCGACGTCGACAACAAGAGTTAATGAAGCACACAAAATGACAATTACAATGGGGGGCGTTGTCGTCACAACACACAAGCGGGGCTTGCACGTTGATTCACTGAGAGAAAAGTTGGATTTGTTATTGGCGTTTATAATTTTCAGATAGTTGAATTCTAGATTATTATAATATATTATAATTACAAAAGGTTTATTTTCTCAATTTGATTGAATTCAACTCCTAATCGAGATTTATTTATTACAAACGGTTTATTTTCTTAATTTGATTAAATTCAACCTCTAACCCCAGGAAAATCATAAAAGTATAGGGATAATTCAAGTTCAAGAAATGGACGTAATGTCATAGCGTTGCATACTTCTAAACACTTGTTCGTATTATCGTAACCTGCAATTAATTAGAACCCTTCAAAAATTCAAATTTGATCTAGAGTTTACAACAACAAATCACATGCATTTTGCGACGCACACGAAGATCGTTCGTTGTCTGGTTTCTTCCCGTTGTATCTCGCCTGATTTAAATAATTATTATTTAAAGAGTTCAGGCCTCCAGAATAGCAATATTATAATTAGCATTTAAACTAATTTACTTTGGTTTATACATATCATTTGCAATTATATATTTACTGGATTTTAAAAACTGACTATTTTATTATTATACTATACCAATCAATTAAAAGAACATTTCTTAAAATAAACTTATATAATTTATTTTATTTATATTGCTGCTTTAAAAAAATTTCCAGACATTCCTCCTGCTTAACAATTGTTCTTTGGAATTACCCGCCTATTATCTGAAGAATTTTGTACAATTTCTCTCAGTGTGCTAGACAAGTGGATGGCGTTCAAATAGATACAAGAGAAAGGGTTGAACATGATAGGAAACCGGGGGAAAATAGAAAGAGAGAGGGTCATAGAGGGGGGTAGCTCGCTCTAGACCCCGATAACAGCGCGACCCTGACAGTAATTGTACTCGCACCACAACAATCCCTCCGCTACCTCTATATTTGTGTGTTCAATTTAGAGAAGAACAACTTTCGTGGTTTTCGGCTAGCTCTGCTCGATGCTTTTCGTTTGTTGACACACCGATTATGGGGAGGTGGTAATTGAGGGTGCAGGCTGGCTGGGTGTATCTAGTAACTGCTGCTGTGTATTGGAATTCAAGCGATTCGGTTGTATTTTGATCTAAATCCAGATTACACTATTCTACGGAAATCTTAATTCTTATGCATTGTAAATTTCATAATTGCTTAGTTAAGCTTTCATAAATAATATTTGCTAACTGAGGCAACCGTATAAACTTTATAAGAGTCTTCAAGGTCAGAGACCGAGGCCAAAAAACATAATCCGCACAAATTTGCCAGATTTTTCTTTTAAATATGTTACTTGGCATATAAAATTTATTACCAATAATGAGAATCTTTTGTTTTTGTACCCTGGACATTGCTGTATTTCTTTAAAAACGTTTTTTGTTCAATGAATACAATTTCAAATAATATAAATAAAAAAAATAACTACAAAAACAAACCACTAAAATCAGGCTCCAGAGAGGCGGTCAAATTGCTTCTAAGCTGTGATCTCGAGTTTGCAACAACAAATCACATAAGTTTTGCGTCGCACATGAAAATCGTCCGTATCAACGTATTAATGTATTAGAGGAATAAAATATTAAAATACCAAATAGACGTTCCAGTTAAACAGATTTTGGTTTGGGCTTTGTGCTAGAAGTACAGCGAGCTTTTCTCTAAGGGATAACATATCTTATTATACATGATTTTAATATGTTTACATAGCATTATTTAGACTTTTTACGTTGTAAACCGCAAAAGCAACTAAAAAAACTCGCAATTTGGAGATAAAAACCTTCTAAGCTCTGATTACATTTTAAATATCGCTTATCTTTGCGGACTATATTTTAAGTAGCCTTGACCAATAAAAATATCAGAAGCAATCACATTTTATGAGTTATTAGATAGGGAGAAAGGCAATAAAAACTCAACATTCCTGCCTGGAGTTATCTTATCCACGCAATATAAATAAACATCATGTTGTAGTTTTTATATTGTGTTGATGGTATACATTTTCAGCAAACAAATAATCTTAGAATAAGTTTACTATTATATAAAGAATAAAAGGTTCTATCTTGAAAACGGATATTGAAAGATACCTTATCCGTGAAGCCCAAACACGAAACCTAATTTATTGTATAAAGATTGTAAATATTTTCTTGGAAAGCAGTTTTGGGGAACTTCTTGACTGATAAACCAAGTTGAACATTTTAAGGGAATTATGATTTTTTTGTTTTGCTTTATGTTTTCATTTAATATATTTTCTACACTTACTTAGGTTGTAATTCCATTCATAATTCATCAACTTTCCATAACTTACCTACTATCTATCAAGTTCTCATATTATATATTTACAAATTGATTAAAAGTTAAGCTATATTCTAGAATTTAGCTCACCTGTAGTTCAGATTCTGTGACGTCAATTTCTCCGCGATAAACAAAATCAATGATGGTTTTCAGATCGGTGAATATGATGTCGGCGGGCAGGATGATTGTGGGATGCTTGCACGGGTTCTCCAGTAGAAGTTTTTGGAAATACGTCGAACAGGCGGACAACACAACCTTAAAAAATGAACGCTTTGATTATTAATCCGTTCGGGTTTGACATATTCCATCAATACTTACCTTGTGCGCCTTGAGGGATCCGTGTTCGCAGGACAGGGTGACATCCACAAAGGACAGATCCTCGCGCAGCTGCTGGAACACCGATGTCATTGTGTTCTGATAGTTGTTCCAGCGCAAACTGAAGTACTGATGCCCTCGTACCGCAGCCATTTTGATGTTTTTGATTTTCTTCGAGTTTCGGTTTTTTATTTATCTTTTCTTGTATTCCTTGCGGGATGCTCAACACTTCAACGGCTCACAGCCGTCTTTCGCTGTCCTGGAAAGGCAAGAGAAGCTTTTGTTAAATGAGGTTTATTTAGAGATTGTGGCTGGGAAAAATCAATCAATACAAAATTCTAAGAGGCGGCGGCATCTCCAGCTTGCTAGTAGTTCCTTGCGAATTGCCGTTCCCAATGCAACTGAACTGAACTAAACCGACACGGAGCCACCAACACCACCAGCAACCACATGTTGAAGATGTAATAAAAAGAAAAGGAGTCACAGCAGTCCGTCGTCGGTCGGTCCATTGTGTCGAGAGCTTTACACCGGATTTCAGGGCATTGTGGGCGAGGGAGGGAGTGAGTGGGGGCCAAGGATGCGGTGTATTATTGGGTGGAGCAAGAACTATGTCCAAGACAGGTAGGAGAATATCTACTATCAAGATGGTCTTGGTCGAATAGCTGATGTCCTGAGTCAGATTAACGATAGTTTCAAGGGTGTCTAAAAAAGTTGAGACTGCCCAACTTGGAAATAATGATAATTATAAGGATATCTAATTTGGATTTTTTGAATTTAAAATAATAAATTACATTTTTACTAGCTAAAATTACCACAATGTATCGGGAATGCAAATAAAGTTAGGAAGTTGAAGACCTTCAAATTTATATGCTTAATTTATTGTTTATCTTGAAATATAGTTTACTTTTCATTTAAAATTGTATTTTTGTTGACTTTTATATCTTAATTCCTTCGACTTTTTATTAACAAAATAGAATACCAAAACTTTTTAATTTTAAGTAAGTTTTTTAATGTGTCTCTTAAAGCTAGACATGCAGTGACTAATTAAACTTCTTCTCTTTCCTAAAATGTGGCGTCAGAAAGGCGCAAAAAAGGCTTCAAACCGGGATTTCGAGTGTACCCCAACAAATCACATACGTTTTGCGACGCACATGAAGATCGTTCCTATCAGCATATTAATTGAGCACAAGAAACATTATGAACATTCGAAAAATGTAATAAAATTATACATAAAATTAACGCTAATATTGAAACATATCATAGGACCAATTACTATTTAATTTGCTATCTGAAATTATTCCAAATCCTATTTAAACTCTCATTTATCTTTTCCAAAACCGCTTAATTCCATCGTTTTACCCCCACTAAACTGCATCTATTTCAACCATATTTTGTGGTGGTCGTGTCGCGTGCTTTTTAGCCCTGCTGCTCCTCCGCTCCGGCACTTCAATATCCGCCAATTCGAAATAGTTTTGTTTTGCGCATTTTCATGTAAAATGCTTGGCCAGACCGAAACCGAAACCAGTTTTCAGTAAAGCCTCTTATTTTCTTTTTTACTTTTTTTCAATGGCACGTATTGCGCTGCCTGCAAGGAGTTGTTTTTGCTAGTTGGAGGCATTGTCAACAAAAAAAAAGGAGATAAAAAAAAGAGTAATGGGAATGCTGAAAGGATGCTGCTTCTTGGGGAGCAGGCAGGGGAGCGGAGGTTAAAAACACAATTTAATTCCGACCAACAATAAAATCCAACTTAGGCTAGAAGCTTTAAAAAAAAAGAATTTTTGCTAATAACACGTCGAACTACAGTGTATATTGATCTGTCAATATTATTAGCGAAAATATAGCATTCAATGCTGTTTCTTCGTAAAAACAAAGCAGTGCAGTACGATATCACAAATATTAAATATGATTGAGAAAAATAAAATTGCAAACTTCTTAGGGTTCATAACATTTATTTATAAAAATATAAATGTATCCAAAATAATCCTAAGAACCATCAAAAAAACATAAGCGAAAATATTTTAATAAGTTGCTAAATAAAAGTGTTAAAGTTAAAGTGCCCTTTCCATTTCACGGTAGTTTCACTGTAATTGCATTTCGGTTTTTGTAGAAGATTCGCAATCAAAACAAAAACGGCGTGCGGAAAGAAGCGCAAAAAGAAAGGAGGAGATGAAGAAGATGGGGTATACGGTGTTGCCACCCACTCAAAAATCGTAAGTCCCTCTCTGCCGCTCCCGCTGACATCCCGCTCTTTTTCGCTCTTAGTATTGCCCAAAGAGCTTATCATCAATCGGCCATTATGCGGCATGTTTGGCGTTGTTATTTTCTTTTTATTTCCTCTGTAACATTACTTCTTATTTCTTCACTATTTTTGCCATTCTATTGTTTTGCCCCTGTTGCTCTCTGTCTTCTCTCTCTCTCTCACACACTCACACACATGCTGGCCTGAGATTTGCCGCCTTTTGGAGCCTTCGTTTCTTCTTCTTCCGCTTTCCACTGTTCGTTTGCCTTTCAGCGTGTTTATTTGGCAAATGGATAATGTGTGTATGTTTGGATATGTGTTTGGCTTTTTCATTTTTCATAGCTTTTCGATATTTCACGGATTTAATTCTCTATAATTAGCATATGAATTTATAATTCCCAAAATATTAATCATAAGTCTAAAAGGGGATCTATTTAGACTTTGTGTATAATATGAACATTTTATTTAAATACCATATAGATAACAAATAAATAGAATATTTCCAAAATGAGATGATTTTCTACTTTCAAAAACTATTAGTTTAAATTGCAGGCCTTTTATTATTCATAACATTTATAGCTAATTATTTAAATTGGAATGATCAATTATTATTAGGTGTATCTGTTTAAACTCCAATAATTGAAATAAAGGGTATTCTTGGTTTGTTATTCCTACTTTAAATACATCTTTTTCCATTTAATGACTAACATTAGAGGCACTACACTCAATACTAAATAAGCCAATTAGTATTAACTAAATAAATAACTAAAGTTTAACAATAAACAACGACATTGTACTGTGTATTTACTTAAAATGTATTTAAAAAAAAAGTACCTGCTTTCAATACAGTACAAGCTTTATCTGAATATATGTAATGTTTATTAGTACAATTTTAAAAACAAAAGGTATAATAATAACCTCCTAACATGGCAATCAATTTGTTCAATGGAAAATAATATTGAGATATGTACATAAAGACATGATAAATGTGTAAAGTACCAAACAATATATCTTTATTCTAACAAGTGTTTAAATATGTTAAGATTTTTCCTATTATATTATAGGGATAAATATAAACAAATCAAAAAGAAATTATTTAAAATTCTTAAGATCTCAGTGTAAATGAACTATATGAAATCGCTTCTAACAATTTATGATTTGACTGGCGATAGTGAAAACAATGTGCCGAAAATTTCCACTGTACACCAGATAAAGATTGTCACAATAATAACGTAATCCGCTTTCTGACCTGTCACATCACTTTTGACCCACTGTCGCGCGCTTCAGGCAACTTCGTTTTCGTTGCGTTTGCGTCTGTGTTCTCTGCTTTTTGGACCGTATGCATGCGAGCGAACGAGCAAGCGAGACAGCTGTTGGGCTCACGTTGCGCGGGGGCGAGGAAGAAGAAGAAGTAGAGGGACGAGGCAGAGAAGGCGCAAGACAAATGACAGCGGCGCTGCGAAATGAGTGGTGGGTGAAGGAGAGGCGAAAGAAAATGGATTTTAAACATTTTTGTTTTGATTATTATTGTTCTTGTTCGTCGCAAAAGTTTGCGAAGCGGAATGGGCGAGAAGAGCGAGCGGGAGAGCGATAGAGGGCTATACGGAGAGCGAGCGCAAAGGCGAGCGGGCGAAGAAGTGGGAGTGGGAGCGGGATAGGTGCAACCCCAATGCAATGTAATGCAAATGTAATGCTGAACAATTGCATTTGCCAATTGAAACCAATTGAAAGGTTTGCAGTATTTTTATTTTCCCCCATTTTTTCTGTACTGTAGATCACTTTTTCAAACAACTCTTCATTTTATTTTTAGTGCACGCTCGTCTTATTTTCATGTTTTTTTTTGTTACCTTTTTGCTATTTATATTGGATTTCTGCTGCTGCAATTTGCCGCCTGCCTGCATTTGTTGCTCTTTTGCATAATAATAGACAAATACGTCAACGAGTTGTATGTTCGTATTTTCCGTGGATTTTCACGTCTTACGTTGTGTTTGCCGTTGTTGTTATTGCTGCTTTTGTACTGCATGCGTATTTACCGCCAGTTTTTATTTGTATTTGTAGTTGTTGCTGTGTGTGTTATTCTGTGTTTATTTCGTCTGTTGTTCACCTTATTAATTTGGTTCGCTTTTATTTTTATTTTGCTAGGCAGCTATTTGCATTTTGCTCTGCCTTCTGCTTCTTCGCTCGCACACAGCCACAAACTCGCGCACACACGGACACACACACTGGGAGCACTGGTCGCACGCACGCACGCACACGTACATAAGCGATTGGTTTTTCATAATTCGCAAAAACTTAATTTTATTCTATTTGATATACTGGCTGCTGGCATGCTGTCGCTGCATTCGGTTTTCCATTACCATTTCGCTGACACTGCACTTTGGCCTCTGCATGGCGATAACCGCGATTTACCCACGCTTTTCCGCACTTTTTCACACACCGCACACGCACGCAGGCGAGGAATTTCGCTGGCAAAACGGAATTTAAAATAATAATTATTTTTTCAGCTCTTCGTTCATCGGAGTGCTCGTGTTCGCCATTTTCGTATGGTGCTGCCAGACCACTGGAGTGCGGGTGTAAACTCGGCAAAAGTTGATGAGACTGCCTTAATTGCATTTGTAGCTGGCCTAGGTGATATTTCTTGCTGAAAAAGTTTTGTCTTTCCTAATTCCATTATATATTTTGCTGTGAAATCGTAGCAAAATTGGTATTTTCTTGGAAATCTCCAGCAAGGTGGCAACTCCTTATCGGCTCTCCTTTGCCTAGCCACTTGTTTCAGCTAGTTGTCTCACTCGCACTGCGGGTGCATGCCATATTGATTTTTTCTCTATGGACTTTGAATGTAGCGCGAAAAATACCAAATTTTGAACTATGAAAAAGATAAAAAATACATTTAAAATTTAAAATATTATTAGTCAATAAGTATGTATCAAATTCTAAAAAAAAACAAAAATAAATATAACATTGCTAGTCAGTGTATTTATTTTTAAAAAGCGGAAATAAAAGAATTGAATAAAATAATATATACAACAATACAATATATATATTTTTTTTATGTTAATATAAGAACTTAAACGTTGAGTAATATTTTATGCCATGAAATCCTTAAATTAATTTCTTAATTTGTTTAAAATGGATTTAAATGCTGAAAAATGAACTCAACATATCCATAGAGTTGCCGGATAGTTAATCCGCCATAGGCATGCAAAAGCTCATTGATGTGGTACAGTTATCGATAGACTACGAGTTTCATATCGATATGTGAGCGCCCTTGCTGCTTGAAATTCAAAATACGCATAAGTCAATTTAAACTCGATCATTACATTAGTTTTAGAAACCCGCTTAATGCTCGTGTGCTTGCAAGTCATGGAACTTTATGTATTTATAATGAGCAAATAAATATTCGCCACCCGATGCCGGAATTTGCATAATGAAGGCGAAAACCATTTCAAATGAGTTGCACTTTTTCCGCTGCCACTCAGTGGGGGTGGGACCCCATAAAAAAGTGAGCAGAAAACAAACAAAAGCGATCGATCGCTTGGCATACAAAGCGACTGATTTTGCAGTGAATCTCATGGATACATATGTATGTATGACAGCAGTGACTGTATCTATGTGAGCATTGTGGATGCGTGGAGCGCAGAGCTAATAGCTAAAATGGAGAACTTACGTGCCAATTGACATTCATGAGTCCCAAGGCCGAAAGCATTAAAATAATTGCATGTTCTCTGGGCTCCAGCAGCGACAGCGGCGGACATAATTGTGCCCCGCATGATCATCGAGTCGTTTCCAACTTTCCAAAGCGGAAAAATCGATCAAAAAGGGGGAGCTTTGCTTTTCACATATAATGGGGTTTTCCGCGAGGTCGTTCCAGCAATTGACGTGTACTATATTATACACTCTCTCGTATGCTGTATGTGCTATACATACATATAATTATAGCCGCACATAGGACAAACCAACCCAACCCACCCTACTCCACTCGAATAACCCCACCACACACACGTCAGGCAACAAATACTATATAGTTCATGTATGTAAGCTATATATTCTGACATACCGTATGCGCGTATGCACATGTATTTATTTTGGGCGCCTGCAACTGGCGATGAATTTAGCGGGGAAGAACCTTATATCGTGTCACGAGGTTAAATTAATTTAGTCAAGTGCTTAGCTCCCAGGCTGTAATTTAAAGAGGGGGGTTTTGTTTTTATTATTCTCTTTTGTCTTAATATATGTTTTATTATCTAAAGGCATTACCTTAGAGCTAAACGAAGTTTAGGCTTGAAAGAAATAATATTATTCTAAAACTAAGAATTTGAAACTTATTCTTGGCGATGATTTTACCGGGAAATATCTTGCCGTGTCAGGCTGTCAACTTAATTATTGGACAGTTATTATTATTTAAATTTTTATATTTTCAGATTTATACAACAATTTAAGAGAAAATATATTTAGTTTTAATTGCATAAATTATATATTATTTTCAACATACACTTTAACTATACTAACTATAATTATTGTTAATTTCCTATCGCTAGGAATAATTATAAATATATTGCCGAAAAATGGTAAACAAAAATAACCTATTCTATATTTTTGGTATCTAAAAAAGTTAGATAGTTTACAAAACAATAATTCTGTTTTCTTTTAAAAATAAAAAATAGATTAGATGAGCAGACAAAAAATTTAAAGCTTTTTAAGACTTAAAAAATAAGTTTTCAGTTAAAACAACATATTTGCAGGCATATTCTTTGCTTTTCGATAAACGAATTACATTTGAAGCTAAGGGTTTGAGTTACTCATTTAAATAAACGAAGGCAATCAAAATATTGATATAATATTACCTCCCCCCAAATTAGTTTCTTAATTGCTGTTTTGTGCCATCTCTAAAACACGCACACAAATATCACACGCTCCCACAATTATGACCTTATGACACACAATGTTGTCTTAATTAATCAGAGGTTTCATTAGAACTTTGAAAAAGAACTATGTATGTACAATATATGTTGTTTTCTTAATTTTTCTTTTTGTATTGCAACTGCGGCCAACCTAAGTTAAATATATTATAATTAAATAATATAATTACATTTATACATAAGTAAATCTTGACCCCTTGTCTAAGTACTCCTGTACTTGGAATTTATGTACATATGTGAAAGTTCAATAGCGCAAGAACCTTGTCTGTTAAAACATATTATTTCTCTTAATTTTTAAAAGTACTTTCTTGATCCGTTAAACCTTGTGGTGCTGTAAAGTCTTTAATGAACCCTCTAATTAATTCACTAGTGTCATAATAGCATTTGAGAGGGACCCACAAACCAAACAAAGATCCCCCAAACCAAACAATAACAATAACAACAACAACAGCGCTCGGTTATGCTCGCGTCTCGCTTCGTTTCTCGTTCGTAAATTGTGTTTGTTTTTTTTTTTTTTTTTTTGGGATCGAATGGAAATGGAGGAGGCAGCGCTCCAAAAAAAACATAAAGCACGTAGATGGAAAATGGAAAGAGGGAGAGGGCTAGAGCGAGAGCGTGGCGGAGGTGGAGCAAGAGCAGGAGAGAGAGACAGAGAGACCAAGAGTGGGGGAAATGAGAGCGAGCGCATTAGAATATGTGTAGCTTCCCGCTCTGCTGCAACAATTAATGCATATTAAGGTCAGCTGGCGTTGCTGCTCTGCTTCTGCTTGTGTGCTTCCTTTTCTTTCTTTCTCCTGTCGCCCTTCTGCTCTATTTCTTTATTTTTCGAAAATGCCACAGCGGCGCTCGCCTACAGATGGCGCCAGCAGTTCCGAATCCAATTGGAAATTAATTCGAAAGTCCGTTCAAACATCGAAAATTCGATATGGAAGATCTTTAGTTACCTTTATTGTTCTAATTTGGAATATTCTCTACATTTTGAATGTAATAATGAAAACTAATTCGTTTAAATGTGTTAAAACTACTTAGGGATTGTGAATTTTAAACGTAAGGCTGAAATAACTTTTAAGTTACATAAATAATTGTTGAGCATATAAAACTACTCTTTAAGTGACTACTATAACTAGAAATACATAGAACTTAAGATTTTTTGCATTGGAATAAATTGATTTAATTTGAATATATAAAATTTGTATCTAAAGGTAAAAGAAACAACATTGGATATACATATGTATAAAAATTCGAGTTCCACAAGATCGGAACCTAAAAACCCGCCGATGGAACAGTCAATGATCCATTAAACTTACAATTGGAACAGCAAATACAATGTTAATGAGCAATCACGGCAGCCCACTCAAAGAACAAACAAAAAAAGAAGAAAAAACAACAACAAACAAAAACTTCTGTTTTTGGCAGGGAAAAGCAGCAGCAACAACACTGGATAATAGCAACAAAAGCAACAACAACAAAAAGTTAACAAAAGCCACAATTTACAGAGCGATTGACGTCATTGGAAGGTTTAGTTGTTGTTGGGTTTTTTTTTTGTATTTTCTATGGAAATGTTTATGTAAGTCTGTGGGCAGAAAAAGCGTGTATGTGTGTTAGTGCGCGTGCTGGGCGACAAGTGCAATGCATTTCTTGAATGGTGCGCATGCACTCGCACCCCTAGCTCCCCTCTACCTTTGGAAAAAATCCCCAACTAACAGAGAGAGAGAGAGAAAGAGAGCGAGGGAGTCGGAGAGCTTTTATGAGTGTGTACTTTCCGCATATGTGTGTAAAAGTATGCGTGTGTGTGCTTAGCAATTTTCATGTCATAAGTGCATAAAAATTGCAAGGCCCTGAAAAGCGGTTCGCTTCACATGATAGCCATACAAACATTAGATTTATCAGTCAAGCGCTAGCTCGCTCTCGTTCTCGCTCTTCCGCTCGGTGCTCTTCTCACTCCCTCTGACTCTGTCTGTCTCTTTCTCATTATCTAATGTTCACTTTCGAGGGTTTTTTTTTTAAGTAAGAAATATAAAATATAACCTGCCCTAGAACTTTTTCATTCTGACTTATGCACACAGGCGTAGATAAAGTACGTTGGTAAAAACAGAAGCAGTAAAATTAATAGTTATTCCCCTAAGTACAGAAATATATAAAATGTTTCATAGTAAGTAATATTAGGTAGTAAGAAGTACGATTCTAAGTGGTATTTAGTATTTTAAGTACCTAAAGTTAGCGTTGTAAGTTATAAAAAATACCTGAAATATATTGTATTTTGTATTTGTATTGTTTTGTATTGTATTTATATTTTTATTACCTTAACTATAAGTTATATATTTATATAATATATGTACATATATATTTTTTATTTTTACATATATACTGAGGTGCTCACGAAATTAATGGAGTTTTTAAGCCCCTTAAAAATATGCCATGAAGTATACAATTAAATTTTAAAAGTGTTTTTTTTTTATGTAAAATTTTGTATCTTAATTTGGTATATCAAATTCAATATAATTCAAACATATTTTAGTATTTCTTCCCTCATATAATAAATGTTGAATAGTTACAAGCTAATGATCACTTTTCAATTCCTAGTATTCGAAAGCTTTTTTTATTAGAGGTTTTAAAATCTGTCTGGAAGTTATTATAAAACTGCGCAACAATTTGTGTGAAGTATCAAATTCATTGAAAATGTATAATCTTTTTATGGGGAACTCCAAGCTCTATCGATTTATGTAGAACTCAGATATCCTTTTTTCTTCGGAATATAAAACTTTTGCATATATTTTTGTAAAATTATATTTTGTTCAAAAGCAATTAAAATTTAATTATAGGCTGAATATAAAATACATAATTTTCTTTAGCTTTTATAATTAATTAAACTTGCATTTAATAAAGTCAAAACAAATTTCATATCAGTTAATATAATATATAGAATCGATAAGAAATGCATTCCCAGAAAAACTACACAAGCTATAACTGATTGAGACTTTTGGTTATTGAAGGGTTCAGTTCCTGGTACTAATATTATCACCTCATATGTGAGTATGTGCTGCCTTCGGCTATCTCGGCTGTATCTCTTATTCTGGTTGCAGTTTTCCGTTGACGTGTATTTCACAACGAAGCCCTTCAATGGATGCACCCCCCCAGGTCCCCCCAGCAGCACACTTGGAAACTAACTCGAAGGTAGGAGAGCTAGCCTCTAGAATTATCCACGTGCATATGCACATACCACATTGTAGGTATGTATGCAAGTATGAAGCAGGCGGGCTCTAAGTACATAGCTGCGACAGGTGTTGGCTTTTTAACGACCTGCAATGCGCCCGCCCTTAAACGTGTCGTCCCATGCGTTGACATTCAGCTCGGCTAAAAAACAGGCTTCTAACATCGAAAAGATATCCGATAGATCGAAAGATTATTGAGTAATAGAAACGATTGAAAACTAACACCGCGGAATATATGGACAATAATGCTCAATTAATACAAAGAATGTTTGTTGAGGAAGGCACACCTTCGAAATTGACGACTCAATCAATTGTTAATGCAATGCAGCGTCGGCTGAATAAATCTGGAGGACGGAGCTTTATATTTAAATATTTAAGTGTGATCTTCAATGTTTCTTGATGCTTTCAAAGGGGATTTGTATTAAGTGTGGAAAATATTATTTAATATACATTGTTTTATAATTTTTTTTTATAAATACTTGTTATTGAGTGTATATTAAAACCTAGAATGTAAAATATAATAAATAAATAAATATATAATAAATTAAAAACAATTTAAATATAAATTTTTAAATAGTTAAGATCGTATTAATTATGAAACAAATTTATGAAATTAGTTTATAATTTAGAATCTTCTACTCCTTTCTTACAAATAAAACTGGAACCCCCAAGTCAAAGTTCCTTTAGAAATTTTATTGCAAGACTGATATTTAAAAATAAATTATTTAAGATCATATATAATTTGGTAATAATTTATTAATAATTATTTTATTAGTAAGATTCTAAATTCTAAATAATCAATTTTATAATCTATATCTTCAATATATGTACATACATTTGTTTTCATTTCATTTCACAAATAAGACTAAAATTCCCAACTAAAAAGTCCGCAAATATTTTCTTCTATGCCATATTTGACTCGTGGCTGTTTGTGTTTTCAATAATATTTTAATCAAGACTGCCTTAAAATAGTTAATCCAAAATCTTCAAACTCCGAGGCCAAATTCGGTTGGATGTGTCATGCAGGTGTCGCCTCTCTTTCCGTTACTTACCTTGACTATGACATAATGCTCATAAATGCTCGGGTTGAAGAGTTGCCTCAAGTTTGTGCTTTAAAGTAAATTGGTAATTATTTTAATTTATTTGGATTTTTATAGAAATCTACAATATAATAAGTATTTCTTGAGATAATTTATCTTTTGAATCAAAATCAAATTTTAGAAACAATACGCTTATATAAAAAATAATAAAATCAAGTAACATAATATAAAAGCTAATTCAGACATAAAAATATAATTATATACAAAAAATCTTATCCCACCCACTTCACCCGTTCCACCTTCTGCCTTATTCGTCTCCTTATCTGCTTGTCTCCATCTTCCCATCGTCTTCCTTTTCCACCAAAGGAAAAGCTCGCCTGGCAACACAACACAAGTGGAAAGTAAAGACAAGACAAAGAAAACGGTGGAAATGAGAGCGAAAAAAACCGAAGCATATTTCGCGGCGCTTTTGCTTGAGCTCGCTCTCGCACTCTCTCCTACACTCTCTCATCCTAGTGCTTTCTCTCCCTTACGCTGGCACGATTTTGGCTCGTGTGGATCTCGTGCTCTCTGTCACTCCCCCAACCACGAACGAAGAGCAGGAGGGAGCGAGAGCGAGGGAGAGAGCGAGTGCGCTCAGCATTACATGCATTTATCCCTTCGATCTGGGGCTCAGTTTATTTTTTTGTGTTGTTCTTGTTCGGAATGCGGAATAACGGGAACGAGGCGGCGTTCTCGTTTAACCGTTATTAGGGTAGTTTTTCATGCGGCCCTGAAGCTCTATTTGCCGCAATCGATGTTCCCTCCCATCCCGCCTACCCGGCACCCCCTGCCCAACGCACCACCCCCTGAAAATGTCCGCTTTTTTCGGGGTGGAAATGGAAATTGTTTCGGCTTCGGGGATCAACATCATCATCATCATCATCGTATTGTACCGAACCGAACTCAAGCGAACTTTTCTGTTTAGGGTTTCACCACGTTACTGTTGTTGTTGTTGTTGTTGATGTTGTTGTTGTGGGCCGACATGACAACGTGAAATTTACTTTATTGTCTGTCCGTGTATTCCATTTCAAAGCATTACTTTTTGCTGATGCGCCCTCGGGGCCGAATTTACGGAGCGCGCCCACACCCATCTCCATAAATGTATGGAACACCATACGACAACAACAATAACACACTCACATATCCCCCAACTACAGTTTAGCTTCAATAGATCGAACTATTTATAGCTTAACTTTACCTAATTTTAACATTTGTTACATGATTCAAAGTTTATATGGGACACTTATTTAATTTTTAAGTAGGGGCTAAAATCATAAGTTAAAAAAAGCTTTCGATTCGATCAAATTTAAACTGATTTCTAAAAAAAACTCACAGGGGCCTAACATATCAAAACATCTCATAATTACCTTATCTATTCTTCTATCCAAGCGATAGAATAGATATTTTAAAATTAATGACTAACTCTGACTTTCTAAAACTAATGTTTTCCCAACATTTTTTTTACTAAATCAAGATCTGAACACTTTTGTAAGTAGTTAGTTGGAATATAGTGTTTTACTCTTACCCACATCCCAAAGCATTCCTACTTAATCTTCTTATAAAAAAATCACAATTTCTTAACACTAACTTTCTTTAGTTCAAATATCTAATCATATTTGGAACGAAAACTTTTGTTTAACTTGAACCTTAAATCTTTTATATTTTAAAAATTATATCATTGTTATATTTATATAAAAGTTGCCTTATTAGCTCTTAGTTTTTATATTATTTGTTAGCTTTAGATAAATAAATAAATAAATAAAAGTGATCAACAATTTTTGTTTCATTATTTTTTAAATTTTTTTTTTGAATATATATGTAAAGCTCTTATAAATTCGTTTAACAAATTCTGAAAATTAAGTTTTTTTACAAAAATTACTTCTAAAATTCAAGATATTCAAGTTGAACTGTAGTACATTGTACATATATTTTTTCTTCAGCGTCCCCGTCATGGGATCGTCAAAAGCTCAACATCAAAATCATTTTTAAACATTGCTTCCTTTTCTTTTTGTCTTTTTGCATGCAACTTTCTATGTGTGTATAAATCTTTTTTATATGTAATTAACTTTTATTCGCGGCTTGAGTTTTGTTTTTTGTCGTTTCTTTGTTGCCGTAACAATTGCAAAAACTTGATTTTCAGCGTGTACGAAAATAAGTGCTTACGATAACTGGTGTTCCATCAAAAAACCGCATCAGCGGCAGCAGCAGCAGCAAACACCAGTCATAATTTGGAAACTATAATTGCGCATCTTAAAATTCTGCACATTATTAACAGCTTTCAAGATGCTGCTGCCGAGAAAGAGCTCGGAGTTTAAAATAATTAACAGTCGTAAAAAATCACAGTAGAAAATTATTATCCGCATTTGGTCTTGACTATATATTAATATTTTAATTTAATTTTATAGTCTTTAGTCTCGTAATGTCTTAATATTAAATTTTTCAGACCTCAATCAATAGAAAAAATTGGAAAAAATGAAAATGTAATATTATATAATGTCATAAAAGCACTCTATAGACATAATTATTATATAATGTCATTAAAATGATTACATGTCAATGCAATTTTGATATCTAAAAGTAAAAAAAAACGTATTTAAAATAACTAATTTAAATGTTCTTAGTTCAAGAAATAACTTTAAAATCGAAAAAACAGTTCCAAAATTACAACAACTCTAAGATCAGTGATCTTGGTGATCTTTTAACTACTTTCACCAAGTTTTTAAACCACAAATAGGGGTTTCAACATAAATATTAGTTATATATGTATGTATATAGAAAACATGTTTATAAATGTTCCTGAAAGGAAAGGATATTAAATACTATTTTTCCTAGTGATTTTAACCATTCTAGGCCAAATTTTTAAAAGCTTAAAAGGTTTTTCATGAATTAAAATTCCGAAAAACTTGATTAAGATTTATAACATAAGTGATGACTTAAAAATAATAAAAAATATATAAAAAAAAACAAGAGTTATACTAATTTATGCTCATATCAGTGATCCTCAAGTCTTGAATTAAGTTATAGGTTACATAATATTCAAGCTATAATTACATTTATATTTCCCATTGCTATAATAATGAACAAAAAATACTGCATTATAAGCATATTAAAGAATTTTAAATTTCGAAAAAAATGCGATTTAGGTTTAACCGGATTTTGGGAAAGTGGACGTTAATCTTTTCATATTCTACAAAATTGCTTTTTCTACTCTCGACATGACGATGAAAATATCTGTTGAGAGAGACTCTGAGATCATGAAAATAAATTTGAGGCTGGAACCGAAGATCAAAAACCCCGAAAACTTGTTTGGCATCGGTTTTCTGTTTGTTTTTTTCCACCGGTTTTTTTGGCAACATTTTTTCTCCATTACCGAAACAAAGTGAAAATTTATGCCGCACCTTGGAATATGTCTAATTTTTTTTCGGTTGCCCCAATCTCTAGCGAGATCCGAACTTTGGCAAACTATGTTAGGTGAGAAAGCCGTAAATTTCTTTTGGATTTCCCCCGGTGAAGTTTCCTTCGAATTAGCCAAGTTTCTTAACGGCGAAAATGAGTCACCTGTGCGAGTGAGCGAGCAAGCGAGTGAGAGAGTTGCGTGGGCGAGAAAGATGACAGTATATGTATGCAGAATGCATGATGCATGATGCTCCCTCCAAGCTTTTCTGTCGCTTTACCTTGCTTTTCTTCTCCTCCTCCTCCTTTGCCGTTTCTCTTTGGCTGCCACTTCGCCAGAAAGGCGAATACAGCTGTTCTGTTCCATAAAAATTCCTTTTTCGCGTTTAATTTTAGCCAGAACAGAAATTGCACGGGGAAAACAACAGAAACAGCAACAAAAAGTGCAAGAACAAAAAATGTTTATTTTCGTATTGTGCTCGAAACTCATTTACATGCAAACACACACGCACACACGCGAGCCCACAAGTGAGCGAAGAAAAGAAGCCGACGAGGAAGAAACGGCGAAAGGAGAGGAAGGAAGAATATGCGTGGGACGCCAACTCTACGCCGTGGGACAGAAAGAGAGGGGGCCAACCTTGAAGGAGCCTCGGGTACCGCAATGCCCAGCAGATGGCGTAAGCCCAAGGCGTATGAGTGCACGGGGAAAAACAAACATACAGTTACATAGTAATCAAAAGGGAGTACGTCATCCTGGATTTTTTGAATTAATCAATATTTTAATTAGAATTAATTCCTATCAATTTACAATACTGAATATCCCCAATAAATAAGCAACTATACGAATCTTTTTTAAATGACTTTAAAAGTATTTGTAATTTTTCACTTAAAGATCATAAAGGGTACTTTATGATCTGATTTACTGATTTTTAAGTAATTATATTTTTGGTAAACAGGAAAATGTTAGTCCGATTTTTTGTTAAAACACCAAAAAATAATAAATACATATTTTGCCATATTATAATACCAAAGTTAAAAATTTTTGTATTCTGAGTTTAATAAATTGTTTTTATGTATGTACTTGATAATTTATATATTTTATTGTTATTTATATTCTCCCCCTCACAATTGATTAAAAGAGAGAAAATGTATGTTTTGTTCAGTAAAAACCTCTCAATGGGGCCTCGATCATTTTTGGTTTTCCTCTAACTTTTTGTATGCGTGAGAGTGGTTATGGTGCTTCCTTCCCACCCAAATTCATCCCCGTCCCCCTATAACCACCCCCTTTTGGTGACTAAGGCAAAAAATAAATAAATAAAAAATGCACATGCGAATGCAAATTGGAAATGCAAAGCCAGCGCGCGGGAAACATGGCCACAATTCCTATAGAACCCATAAGACCATATTGCGGACCCAACCATATACGAGTGTAGATCCATCCGTTGGAAACGAGAAAGCGAGCATTTATAGCCCAGCAGAGCAGATGTGCGGCGTTTTGGCTCCCGCCGTCGATCTCCCCCTCCCAGAGGGTACCTTGAATTTTCCCATTTTATGCGCCCCTCGAACATTGTGCTCTATACAGAGAAAAAAATAAGCACGCCTTAGGAAAATCTTTGGTTATCCGTTAGCTCGTAGGGAAAGTAACTTTGGAAGGCCAACGTTTGTGTACCTCTCTGGCAGTTTGCAATGCAAACAAATCTTTCCTAGATAGATTAGAAGCCTTATTTACATATATATTTAAAATGTTATAAGATTAAGTACATATATCGAGTAAGGTTTATACATATGTTAGAAAAAACACAAAATATATATGTATATATATATATATTTTTTTTTTATACATTTTCATAAATCTACTTCCTGTTAAGGATACATATTAGAATAATAAATAAGAGACTATAAATGTATTTGTTTTATTTTTAGTCCTTTATTTATTATTCTAATAATTTTCCGCTCGGATGACATGTACCCTTTATAGAAAGTAGATTTATTAAAATGTGTAAGAAAAATAATAATGAGACTGACTACTAATTTTAAAATGGACAGCCAACAAACGGAAAAACTAACGGACAGGTGAACGGACAAGCAAACGGACAGAACGGACATGACTAGATCGACTCTGCTGTAGGGGCCGACCACGAATATATTAATCGTACTTTAGTACCCTCTGCAGGGGTATAAAAAATATTTCTGAATTGGAAAAATAATATAAAATTGTTCTGCACAGGATATTTTTTCCAGTGTACATACGCTGGGTTCTCCATTAATCTGTTTTTCGTGTGTACGTGGCACATACATACATTTATTTTTTGTTTTTTGCATGCTCATGTTCATTTCCTTTTGTCAATTGAATTTAATGGAGTTGAGTGGCGGCCTGTTTTCGTCTGTCTGTGTGAGTGAGTGCCTGCATCTGTGTGCATTTGTTCGTGTGGCCAAGGGTGGAATTGATCGATCAAGTTGATCAGGGGAGCGTGCAACGATCGTGTGCAAGGCATTATGCTTAGGGGTTGCTTTTCCCGATCCCTGAGCCCTTTGGGTTCAGTTCCGGAGCTGCAGCTGTTATATTTCTCATTAGGAAACCATTGGGACGAGAGGGAGGGAAAATCCCCGAGTGCAGCCCTTGGGGGAATGGATCCTACAGCTGGATCTTCAGTTTGGCCCCGGTTTGTTGAACTTTTTCAGTACACCAAAGGAAAACAAGTATATGATTCCGAATTTTAAAGTGTAAAGCCTCAAATGCTTATGTATTGGAGTTTAAAAAAGCAAAGAACTTTATAAAGCTTTTAAAATTATGATTTTTGTATTATGATTTTACAAACAATTTTAATAACTTCGGACCTAAAAATAACTGAGTAATGTCTTTGAAGGGTTTCTGAAGGGTTATTATGCTAGTAGAAAGGTTAGTTTAATGTTTTACACTCAGGATACATTTTTTAATTTATTGTTTGGTGGAAGGGTATTAGCTTTGTTTGCAATAAAACACCATCTTCAATAACTCAATACTTATACATTTACATATTAACTCTTAAAATACCTCTTAAGTTTTTCATTTGTAATTTCAGTAAAGACAATACTTTTGGAACTTATTTATTTATTTTTCATTTAATAGATATTAAATTTATAAAAATATGTTTTTTCTGAGCAATAGATTTCTTTTACATGTCTTGCCGTTGGAACATTATAGGAACTCCCATGAATAACATAAGAAACAAAAGAAATTTAAATCTAAATTCAAATGAAAAGTAATCTTAAAATTCCGTTAAAATAGTCCTTCGAGCCGGATTCGTCAGCATTTCTCACATTTTGTATAATTGATACACGTGTAATGAAACTAAGTCTCAAAATATTTATTTTCCATGCAAAATATTTACTTTACGTTTAATTGATTTACAGATTTTGATTTAGTGATTAACAAACCCTTCTTAAATAAATATAAAAAGGAAAGTAAAAAAAATCCAAATTGAGTTTTAGATATCCCTTATTTGTTTTTTTTTTTATCCTCAATGAACATTGATTAAAAGATAACTCTCAAAATACAGCGCATAATCGTCAATGTAACCTTTTTTTTTTTATTTCAAGGACATTAGGGAAATGCCTGCCGTAGGGGTCGCATACAACTCTTTTATTATATTTTTTTTTTTGCAAAGTGCAAAGTCCCCTGTGAGATCGCAGCTGACGTTCGGTTCGCTTCGGGGTTTTGTGTAGTTTTTGGCAACGCAGCCAAAGGGGGGACCGACCGAGATGGAACCAACCAACCCCCGGGACAGGATCTCGGCGTCCGTGTGCCAATTTCCACCCCATGAACAGGAGCAGTGCCACCCTCGCACCCTCCCGAAGCTGAACTCGAACCGACGACCACCCGCCGCCGTCTGCTCGTGATCTGACCCCCGTTTCGGGTTTAAGGGTTGCTTTGCACTCCTTGTCAGCGGCGCAGCAAAAAAGCTCCTTGCTCCTTTGCTCCTTGCTCCTGAGCGGCGCAGCAACCCCCCAGCGGATGATGAGGAAAAGGCAACATCCGGCCCGCTGCAAGGGATGGCGATGGAGGGTTGGGCCGGGTTGCAGCCGTGCGGTCAGAGAGGGGATCATGCTTGGCTGCCGCTCGGAGCTCCGAGTTTCGAGCTCTGAGTCCTGCGACCTGAGGCCTGCACTGAGGAAATTTTATAACCAGGACAAGGTGATTTTATGCAGTCATGACTCCAACGGTTAGTGCCTTAACCTACGAAATTAGATAAATATTAATAATTTTAGGTAAAATGTAATCTTGATCAACTTGCTCCCAGGTACAAAAATAAATACTCTATTAAAAAGAGAGTAAAACTTAATGCGAAAGCCCTTTAGGTCCCATATTTTCCACTGTGTAAGTCTTATTTGTAATGCCTGTCGTTGCCAGACACCCGACCATCACCACCCTCCTGGACCTACTCCACCCCTCAGGGCATCTGTGTGGCTGACCCCCTCCTACCACCCCTCACGGCGTGTCCTTGCTGCCAGAGCTGGGGGGTATTAGTGTGTTTCCCAGGACCTGGCTACTCTTGGGCCTATAACGTGTGTATATAGTGAATTTTTGGCAATTATTTTTATATATTTTAAGCAACGCCCTAAAAACTACGCGTCTAACAAAAAATAGCTCTTAACGAGGTGGGAGAAAGGTGACGAAGACACCTTCAATTCCAAAAATAAATTTTGGAACGAATTAAATTTTGTGACGAATAGCAATTAATTTAAACAGTTTCTAATTTGGAACGCTGATTGAAGTCCCTAGTTTTAAGATTAGATTGCAGATTATTTTTGAAAATGATTTACATTTTTGCTTGTCCGTCGTCACTACGAGGACGGCCATCATCAGTGATCACTTACAAAAGTCTTGTTAATTACTAGTTGTAAGGGACATTCCTGGATCATTAAGAATATTTTTCATTGACAAAAACTTTATCATAACAATTATCACATTTTTTATTGATTTTTTACGACAAAATGCTTTAAAACTAAGTTTATCTTAAAAGAAAATATTGAAAACATATTGAATCGAAACATAAATAAAAAAAATTGTGTCAAATATGAAGTAAAATTGTTGTCAAGGCTAATTAATCAACCTTTAAGTATTTTAGTTTAAGTTCAGATAACCTCTATAGGTCCACACAACGCTTATCAACAAAGATTTCTTCTTGTCACAATTAGTTAATATTTAAAACTAAAATAGTGCGGAAAAGATTTCTGTACTTTGTAATACTAGAAACTTAATAACAAACATTTCATGATATCTTAAGTCAGTAAGAAAATTAATGTAATTTGTTGTACAAACAGTTATGATCATATGTGATTTATGAGAACTAAATCAGCTGATTTTACCTTGAGGTAACGTTGATTTAAACATTTATAAATTAAAATTATATAAAATTATTTAATCAATATGTAAATAGTATACCAAATTTGTATTATCATTCATTAACAGTTCTTTTATCACGCATTTATACACTCAACATATTACAGTTTCATATTTCTCATAGTTAATCCGATGTAATTATTATCAGCATCAGTTAGGATTATGAGACGGCTGTCATAGAAACATCAACGTCACAGGGGTCTTGAAAGCTTCATTTCCCGAATAATCCCGAGTTCTCTAATGCATAGTTGTGTGTAGAGGGCTGGGTAGGGAAATCGATAATCTTGGGCGGATCGGGAAATGAAAATAGAAAATGTGCGCAGTTGGCAAATCTGATAATGACGTCGACGATGATGTTTTGAGGGGGAGTTGGCCGGCCGTCCATGGCTTCCTTTCCCTTCACTCGGATTAACTCGCTTTTGTTACCAACTTATGGTATGTACCCTTCTCTTCTCTATCCTCCCTCCCTCTCTCTCATCATCTTTGTTTTGGTGTGTTGTGACCCAAAAAGTAATGAGCAAAAGAAGAAAAGAATTTAAATTTTTGCGAGCGAAAGAAAACCAGAAAGTTCCATTAACAACAAATATTTTTGGCAGCCTCCATATCTGTGTTCTCTTCATTTTTTTTTTAGAAGGGGGTTCCGAAAAAAAGGAGAAGCTGTCCAGGGGGGGCCTTAAAAGGGGTTTCTTTAGATTGCGAGCGAGAATTCTTTGAAAAGCCAGGGCCATCAATCACTCGAAAAAAAATAAATAAATAAACAGTGGCGTTTGTAGTGGGGGAATTTTCATGGATTTAGAGTTGTCTAACTTATTTTTAAACTGTTTATTATAGTTTTTCTGCTTTACTTATTTAGAAAACTTAAATTTATGAATATTTCGAAATGTTGGTTTTAAAAAAAAAATCGTAAAATGAAAGAGATAAACGTTATTTTGGCAACAAAAAGCAAAAAGTACATTGTTTTCTGAACCATAAACGGATTATACATTATAGTGTTATCTCGATCCGAAAGTACAAATATACATACATACATTTGTATGTAATTCATTATTAGTTCCCCAAGATAAAAGTCCCCTTGAGATCACAAAAACCCCCTCGATGAAATCCTGTGCCCGTCCATTTCAAACATACACATGAAAATTGCCGAAAAGAGAGTAAATGAGAGCTGGCGCGAGCAACAGACAGAGAGAGAGAGATGCATGCTAATTCTGTTTCGAGTTCGAAATGAAAACGAAGCGAAGCTCAAAACTTGGAATCGGGATTGGAATTGGGAGCTGTGAAAAGAGCGGCGCGAAATCATAATGGAAATCAAAAATAGCAACAAGACATACAAAGACAGACCCCGAACATAAAACGAAGTATGTGGAAAGAAAAGCCACAAAAATGTGCTCGACGAAGACGGGGAAAAAATTCAATTACATATTGACTTTTGTTTATTTGTTGGTGGGCTTTGAAATGGATTGGAATTTTTCGTGTGTGTTTCTATGTGTGTGTGTGTGTTGTGTGAAATCACGAACTCCAAACTTTGTTGTTGTTGTTTTCGAGCGGGGTGCGGCATAAATTTTCACTTTGCCAGCGAAATAACAACAAAAGCCAAAGTCTTGCCAAAAATACAAACACACGCACACTCACAAATTTCGAATGCCAAACGAGTTTTGAAACTGTGCTTCTTCTGCCACTTCTTTCTTCTTCCTCTTCTTTCTTCCCGCTTTCGGCAAAATATTTTCTTCGTCATGCGAGCGCCGAAAAAAAGCGTTGAAAAAATTTCCAACATTTATTGTTAATTTTTTTTGAGAGGGCAGCTTTTTTTTAAGCTCCTACGCGGGCGTCGACGTCGACAGAGGCAGTGTCAGTGGGAACACTGCGAGAAAGTCAAGATCATTCTTAGCATCGGTTAGGAATATTCTATAATGTAGTATCAATGTATATTTTCAAATAAAAAAAAATAAAATAATTAATATTAATTGTGACACATATCATTTGAATAACATTTCAAATGTAAAATAAAATCAATTTATATGCTTCAGATTTCTTAAGGTTCTGATTTATAAGATTTCGAACAGATGTCAAAACTTGTACTACTTGCTTGTTTTATTTAATAAATAAAAAAGAAAAGTCAAACGGATCCTGTATTTTTCCCTTCACATTAAAATTCATATACGATGCTATATGTATGTAGGTTTTATGTTTTATTTTTAATCATACATAATAAAAAAATACATCATGATCTTGATCAGATCTAAAATGATCCCATTTCTTCGTGTGGAGCAGCATTATTGCTCTTCTTGTTTCTTTTATAATTATGGTCTTGTGGTGACTTTTTTATAGTATATTTGCTCAAATCGAGTAATCATTTATATTTAAGCATCAAAATCAAGTTTCTGGTAATTGCTAATGCAAGACAGACAAAAAATGGGCAGAGATTTATACGAATTTACGCTTTGTGTTCACTTTTTTTTTGCAGGTATGTATGCTTGTACATTGACGATTTTATTAGAAAGTAGCAATTGGCAAAAACAAACAAATATGCAAAAAAGCTAAAATCAAAAAAAAAGGAAAAGAAAAAAGTGGAACCATAAATTGAAAGTTTAATCTTTGCCGGCACCTTTCTACTTCCCCACCCGGGAATTTTAATTGTCATGCTAAAAATATTTATTTACTAATCACAACAGACACAGGTGTCTGGTGAATTATGTTCTTTAGCATTAATTAAATTTACTTTCTTATTTTTAATTCCATAAGCATGCCTTATCTCCCATTATTTTTTAATTAATCTGAAAGATTGTCGATTTGATCATCTTCTTTGGGCAAAGTCCTATTAAAAAAAAAAAAAAAAAAACAAGTATGGAAAAGCATTTAAAAATAAATATGGGGGTCATTATTAGGTACAAAAGTATTGAAAATACTAGTTCAGACATTGTAAAATATTTTATTATTTAACCAACCTAAGGGCAAGCTACACAATTAAAATAGAGTTTACAACTCTCTTTAATTTTAAATTTAAATTAAAATAAAATGTAAATATTTTAGGAGAATGTAAAAATATGAATAAATTATTATAATCAGTTAGTTAAAAAATGATACTTAAAAATATGATCCTTTAAAATATATAAAATTTTACAATACTCGAAATTTTAGATAATTTAAACAATAAATTATAAAAAATATTGCTAAGAACACAATTTTAGAAAAATGTTGATTTTCTAAATAGTTCAAATCAGACGATCTTCAAAGTTTATTCTTTTCTAAAGTCTCCGCGCATATGTATGTACATATATATGCACATACATAAATACATGTGTAATTAAATATAAATAAGTAAATTTTTTCTTATGTGCCTGCCGAAAAAAAAATTTTCTTTGCCTTTTCATTTAGCACGACTTCCTTTCCCCATTGCTTCCTTCTCCACTCACTCTGCGTCTCTTCATCACCATCCGACTGCCCCTTTTCCAACCGGACAGTTGCAAAAAGCAATCAACTGTATCGTCGACCGACCCTGTCTCACTCGCACTAACTGCGTCTAGCGCACGAGCGATCTTCGGTTTTTCGAATGCAGCAGAAAGAACAACAAAAGCAGAAACTTCGTGCTTACTCACACACACAAGCTCAGTTTTTTTTTCGACTTTTATTCTTTGCGCCTCGCACAAAACTTTTTTGCAGCGATTTTTCAGAAACAAACGGCAACTCTCAGGAATAAAATCGTCGTCGCTCCGCTCGTTAAATTTTCGTTACCCACCCACGCAAAAAAAAACCCAAAGCCAAATAATTTGTTCGCTTCGCGCATTACATAAAATATAAATTTGAGGAAAAACTGAGTGAAACAACAGCTTTTGTGTTGAGTGTAGGAGGGAAGTGCACAACTATAAATTATAATAATTAAAGTTCACCATAGATAATAAGTCACGTTAGTGTTTGTGCATATGTGTTTTTGTTTGCTGCCCCTCGCTCCTGCGCGTGAATGAGAGAGACGGCGAGAGGGGCGCTACGTGACCGAGTTGCAATGAAAACTCCAGTGAAAATTCAGGTGAGCGATTGTCAAACGACGTGATGTTATGTAGCACGTTATTTTGCTATATCTCTACATCTGCTTAGAGGTCCAAAGATCTGTAGAATTTATGTTCGCTCAGGGCGGCACTCCTAGAATTGTCTCCACTCGATCAATTAGCATTTGGCGTGTAGAATTTCGCACAGAAACGTTAATTCTCCAGTGCCGAAAACCGTTAAGAATTAAGGTACATATGTATGTATAAGGTGCATAATTTTTACAAAAAAAAAAAGAGATTAGAGAGTGCGGAAAAACGAAGGCGATGAAGTCATGCTGGAAGCCAAAAATAAATCAACGGCTGCGAGGAGGCCGATCATAAAAGCAAAATATAATTGGCGCTTTTTAGTAGAAAATGCACATTGCATACCAAACTATTGCCCTCGCACTCGTACACACACTCAAGTGCAACGGGAGAGCGGGAAAGCTGCTGGCAGTGAGCTACAGGGAAAAACAGAGAGAGTGAGAGCAAGAGGGAGAAAGGGAGCGTGAGAGTGAGAGATTGCGCTCGGCAACGGTAATTTCTAGCATTCGGCTTTGGCGAACATTATGGCTTCGCTTTGCCAACAACAAAATCTCGCCCCTTTAGTGGGAAACACAAAAAGCAACAAAGGTTGGGACTGCGAATGATATTTTCGAACTCCACCACATAGAAACAGAGTTGCCAACTTACTGTCGTTTCGCGTATTATTCTGTTCTAAAAAGTTAGTTTCACGATGGGACATCTTAACTGTTTTGATCACAGAACATAAAAAAATCATTCATAAGCTTATTATAGGTCTAAGGTATTTTTTATGTAAGATCAACAACGTGGACTGAAGAAATGTATACATGTGAGAAACTTCTTGAATGTCATTATTTATTAAGATTTAGTTGTTTGTAATTTAACCATTAATAATATATTGGTTGATCTGCTGAGTTGTCAACTCTGTTTGGCAACTCTGCACGGCAAACATACAAAGCACACTTGCACACACGCACACTGTCACAGATGAAGAGGGAGAGACAAACAGACGACGACGTCAACTCATTTTTCGAACTCGCACTAGCTCGTTTCTGCTTTCGGCTTTCGAACTCTGCTTCGGTTCGGCTTCGGTTTTCGGCGGTTGCTGCCTGTTTCTGTTTCTCTGCGCCTCCACTTTTTCGCTTTTTCAGTCGTCAGTTTTTCTTCAGTGGCTCCGCGTCCGACATTTTCAGTGTGGTGCGTTGCTTGCTGCCTACTCTTTTTCTTTCTGCTCCCAAGCAGCGGGAAAGGAAAATACATACACATACACGGCCACATCCCCACATGCAGTAAAAATAAATTCAACTTTATTGCTTTTCCCGTCGCGTTATCGTGCGAGTGTGTGTGGATTGGAAAAGCAACACCAAAATTTGATATGTGCAAAGTTTGTTGACGACTGACTCGTGCTGCCTGTGATTCTATTTCGGTGTGTATAAAAATTGATAGAAGTACAAATACAATATAAAAAGATCAAGAACAAAATATGGTACAATAACACTGAAAACATAATGAAAATCACTCTGCCTTGAACTGTACTTGGCAATTATCATCTTCGTGTGCTTGAGCGTGTGAGTGTGTGCGTGTTTTTGCATATCAAATCAATATTTCCAGTGGTGTTTCCATCGATTTTTCCATTGCGGAGAAAGCTTTTCACAAACGACGACAAATGTATGTGGAGAGAGCCAGAGAAAGAGAGATGAGAGCTTTCTCGGAAAATGCAACGCTTAAGTAAATGACGGACGATTTTCATTAACTTACAGAAGCACACATATACGAACACTGGCTCACTTTCCATGCAAATGAGGTCAAGTGTTGCAGTGGGGAAATGTGTTTTCCCGCCTGCGTGTGTGTGAATGAGTGTGTTACATAAGCTTTTTTACTAATTGTGGAGAGGCATACATGCTGAAAGCTTGTATAAAATTAAAATAATAAACAAAGGCCCTCTGGATATAGAACAGTTAAAAATCAAAGATTGCTGTTCGCGAACTCCTAGAAAAAAGCACGTTTTTCACTTTGCTAGATTCCCGAATGTCTCTGTGGCCGCCATCTTGGTTTTTCCCCCCATCGAGTCGACATAAAAATATGTGCGCTCTCTTTCTCTCTCTTGTACTCCCTCTCGCTTCCTTTTCGTTTTTATGTTTGTTCGAATGACGGAAAAAAACGACAAAAAAAACAAGCGTGAAATTTTCTCTGCACTTTTCACACATACATAGAAAGAGTGGCGGCGGATAGAGAGCCCGAGCTCGAGAGAGGGTCGTCAAGTTGGCGCTCGCTCTCTCGCATCCCCTTCTCTTTCGCACAGCCCGCCACATATTTTTCTGTTTCCACTTTGTGCTACACTTCTACTTGGCCGTTATTGTTGTTTTTATTTTTCTGTCTGCTCTAGAGACACGTTTACATTTTCATTTTTCATATTTTCGTCTCTCTCACGCCTTAATCTTTTGATGTATTATCGAGCAGCAGTGGCAACGTTGCCAAATTTCGTCTCCAAAAACTTTTCGACAAAAAGTTTCATTTGTTTACATTCCACGCACATGTGCAGAATAATAACAATAATATAAAGAATATCTCGCTAACACAAAAAAAAATTAAAGCTTTTGCGCAACAAGTGTAGAAAATGCGAAATAGAAGGGGCGACAAAGAATAAAAGTGCCGAAAACGCAGAAACGGGTTGCTTTTCGTTTTCTTTAATGCTTTGTTTACCATTTCGCGTTTCGCACTTATTTCTCGAGTCATCTGATTTTAAAACGCCAAATGACCTTGCAGTTGATTTCTGACCTACAACACGCGTGCCAAAAAAAATTGTCGCACTTTTTGCGCTATTCTATGTGCCTTTTCTCCAATGTTCATCTTGTAATTACAGAGTAAACAAGAAATGTGGATAAAAAGTAAAGAAAATAAAGAATTAGATATGAAAAAGGGAGGGGAAATAATGAGCAAGGTGAACCTTATTGGGCTTGTGCTCTCCGTTATCGCCACCTGCTCTTTGTTCGACTTTTTATTTTTTCGTTAGTTTTTATTATTTACCTCTTCGCTTTGGCCATTAGCGCAAAAAAGTTCATTGAACTGCGTGTGTGCGTTTTTATTTTGCCGTTTATTGTTGATTATTTTTGGTGGCTTAGTTTTTTCACTTTCACTCAGAGTTGGCGGCAATTTATTAAAAAAAAAATCATAAAAAAGCAGTCTATCAAAATAATTACATACGATATTTTTATTACCAAATATGAAGTGTAATTAGATTAATTTATAAGTTGAAGTTGTTATACTTAAAATCAAATTTCCTAAGCCCAACAATGTTTCTTTAGTTAAATCCTAATCATAAAACCATTTCAACTGGGAAAATGCCAAAAACGTCAATGGCACTTACAAAATGGCGGAAAACCCACAGTATTGTGTCCAGAATTCATGGTTACAGCATGCTTAAAAAATCTGGCAAACAAAAAACGAAACTAACGACTAAAATCTCAATTTGGAGGGCCGCTAAATAGATAGAGAATTCCTCAAAGCTGCGACTTCCTCCACTGCTCCCACACTCGCGATCGCAGATACATTCAACAGATACAGATACACTCGCGCATAACAAGCCCTTAACATTCACTTTAAATAGCTTTTCAAGAAACAAGTTTTGTGGTTGACGTTTTTTCTTCTTATTTTTCGCTGCTTTAATGGCAAAACGACATTTTCTGCGGCCGAACGCAGAACAAAACAGAGCGAATGGGGAAAAAAAGGGAAGGCAAACTAGCATGAAAATGGAAAACGAAATGTTCAATACGCCTTGAAAAGTGTTTCTCCGCATAAATAGGGTTAATGATATTTTTTGTTTAATCTAGGTAATCTATGAATTTGTAAGTCGTCGTTATTAGCTTGTAATAAGGAGGTCGAAGACAGCAATTTGTTGCTCACTAACTAGAACTACTGGTTTTATGTAAAACTATTTAATATTGATTATAATATTCGAGATCTTGCTACAGATAACCTTTTTATTATAATTTCCATGAGTAATACAACAAATATGCTGTAGTCGGACTTTCAGTAAATCCATTAGATTACTAGACTCCTAATTGCTTAAGACTGGTTTTAGCTCTAACGACTTGGAAAATAAGTTAGTAATTTCTGGGAAATTAGAATCAACGTTTGCTATAAATCATATTTTGGGGTAATTTACACTGACGGTACAGTGTGGTTGACTCACAAATTGTTAGTAGTAATTTTCACATGAACCCGCCGGTTCGTTCCGTTCCCTTACATTTGATTCAACTTTTCTCAATCGACACACGGCTATTGCCTGTATTTGCATGAAAACAACAACTTGACGAGCAGAAAAAAGGGTGTAAAAATAAATATATGAGCGACAGGCGACGCGAGACGCCTACGTGGGTTTTCAGAGGTGGTTTTTGGGCTTCGAATCGAGAGAGTTGTTCGGTGCTATTCAGCAACATTTTCAGCTGCCAGAAATTAAATTATTGAAAGTCAGTGCGAGAGTCGCCGAGTTTATTTTTACGTCGTAAATATACAAATTTTATGTCTCGCAGCACACATACAGATGAGCAGAAAAAGATTCCACTTTATGCAAAAATCTTGTGGGGGGAAGTTCTTGTTCTTGGTGTGGCTGGCTGGCTGGCGGCTTCTCTCCCTCGGTTTCTTATTTAAGTTATTTCCATTTTAAATTTGTTTTTCTGAATATGTGGTGTGTATGTGTTTGCCATGGCGACTTTTCTGGCTGTGATGTGAAATGAAATAAGTTTCTCGAAACTGGTTTTTCTGCCAGCCGATCGTATATCGGATCGGATCGGTTTGGATCTCGGATCTCTAAACCAACGGCAGCAGCAGCTCGACGATGGCCACCCGCTCCTCCATCCATTTTTTCTTCATTTTTTCTTTCGTATGTTTATTTTTATATTTTTTTCCTCCCATTTTGTGTTCGTTTTCGAAATGGCACAGTTCTTGTATTTCTGCGGAACCGGTTTTTCTTTTGACTTTTTGCACACACACAACAAAGCGGAGCACTCAGAACTGAAAACCAGCCCCATTAATATTCTCAAGTTCAGCTCTCTCCTTCTCTTTTTCGTTGGCCAGGAATTTTCACTCGGGGGTCCATTCTCTTTGTGTTGCGTTTCCAATTTCCAGACTTCGCCACTTCCTGTAGAGAGGAAAAAGGACCACGACGGCGATAGCGGTGGCTGGCGACGGCAGTTGTTGTGATCCAACATCTGCCGCCAGGACTATACAGCAAAAAAAAAGGAGGGAGAGAAACATGACATGGAGAGAGGGGGGATCTGTTAGTTTAGGGGTTGGTTGCAACCCCAAAAACCCAGGTCTGCAGGACCCTCGTCCTCCCTCCGCAAGCCATCCCGTAAAACCAGTTCCCCGGGGTTACCTTACTTTTCGTACCGTCTGGCGCGTGCTTAGGGAAAAGGGGACCGACGACGACATAAACATCCTTTATTATCCGCTTCGCTCCCCATCTCATCAATGCATCCTATTTCCATCTGGCACTCGAATCTGTAGGCAATGAACCAAGGATTAGAGTGATTTTTTCTTGTATTATTAAAACAAGTTTATAACAAAAGGATACTTAATATGTAGTAAAATTTTATACGTATACACAGCAACTCGCCTTATTTAAGTACGAAAGATAAACCACCCAATTTTCGTACAATTCGGCGGCTGCTAAAAACAAACTTGCAGTTGAGTTTTTCGCTAACAACGTTTGCTAAATTGAAAATTTTAAACGTAGTTTGATAGTAGATCTCAACACAATTTATTTTTATTTTAAGAAGTTGTAAAGTGATCATAATAAGGGCAGCTCGCCTATGGAATATTATGAAAAGTGTAAACATTTTTTGTAAAAAACGGCGGCTGCTAAAACATATTTCAGTTGAATTTTTCGCTAACAACGTTTCGTAAACTTAATGATTTGAACGTAGTTTGATAGTAGATTTCAACACAGAATTCAAATATTCAATAGACGTATTTTACTTGAGGCAATTTGAACAACTTTCAATCATGATTTTAATTGAATTGATCACTATTTCATATTCGAACGCATTGACCAGTCTCACTTCGTGCAATAGCAGTTTTTAAAGTGTTTTGAAAATATTTAATCAAGACATAACCGATTGCAGTTGCCAGATAAAACAACAGTTGGGATTTTCGCTAACAATGCTCCGTTAAAACCTAAGAAGAATTTTGGACATCGTTTGATAGTAGACCTCAACACAAAACTGATTATACACGACTCTTCACACAGGAACCAATATATTTATTTGAAATAAATACATATATCACATAATTAATACTTGTACTTTAATTATCAACTAGAGTTAATAATAAGCTAGATCCTAGAGATTTACCACGGCACCAATCATTTTCCCCATTTGCAACAGCAGATTTAAATAGTGTTTTGGATTATATCCTGGCCGAAACACTCGAATGCAGTTGCCACATGAAAATTCAGTTGAGATTTTCGCTAACAATGCTCCGCAAAACCTTAACATTTTGGACATCGTTTGATAGTAGACCTCAGCACAAAACCTCTAATCACAGATTACTCATTACCCATCCCCCATATCGTCATATCTGCATCACTTGGGTTCTCGGTGGGAAAAGCGAACCCCAAAGAAGTGCACGTCTTTGGGCCCAACTGTACTTTTTCCGCACACGCACACTAACTCACTGCTCGGGTGCCGCTCGGTCGGTCGCTCTCTCTTGCTCTTTCGCTCCGTCACAGGATCCCAATTCATAATCCTCCACCATCTGCGCAAAAATAAAACCTTGCAATGTGCAAAGAGCGCGCGTCAAAAAGGAGATGCAAAGAGAGAACGAGCGGGAGAGATCCTTTTTGTTGCCTCCCTCTGCAGTTTTTACCTACTTCTCTTTGTGGCGGATTTGTACGTTCGCGTGTGTGTGCTGGGTGTCTGTGGAAAACCCATCCGACGCATCAACTTTGGGGTAACAGCAGCCGTTTTTGTTGTTTTCTCTTGTGATTTCTATTTTGTGCGCATGCCTTGCACCTTCCTTCCATGTGGACCATCTCTCTCTGTGTGTGTATAACAGAATCTCGAAAAACCGATCCCTCCGCCTAACGGTACTTCGCTTGGTACTGCGGGACTCCCTGGGGGTGATTATGTCTCCCTTACTCACTTTTTTCCGACTGGATCTGGCGAAAAGTAGCAGTAGCCTCCAGTCACGTAGTCAGCGGTGTATGCTCATCCCACCCGTGCTCTTTAAAACAAAGATAGTTTTCTATGTTTCAGCTTTAATTGCTTTAATTAATAAATGTAGTGTGTAAAAACGTAGTACCAAGAATATGGGAAACAATTTTGCTGGTAAATGTAGTCCTAATTATTTTCCTGCCAACTTACGCTACCTGTAAATGTGTGTGTGTGTTCATTTCATGCCCTTGTAAGTATTTCCCGTTATTTCTCTTTGGCACGATTATTGTTGCTGCAGTTCTCCTTTTTCCTTTGGGCTCCTTTTTCCTCTGCCGACGTCGCAGTCGCTGCTGCGGCCTACCTGCCCCTTTTGGTCGCGCTCTCTCTTTCTGCCTACTTGGCAATTTCATAACGTGCCCCCAAATACGAGACGAGAGAGAGCAACTCTCACTCGGTGCCTCTCGCTCTGGCTCACATGGCAGCCAGCCGCCGCCGCTCCGCTCTCCCTCACGCAGCAACTTCGTTTGCAGGGCGGCCATTGGCGAGAGAGCTCAAACGAACGCGTCGAGAGCGTGCAGTGGGGGAGCAGAGCAGCGGCGTCAGCTCGAGCGAGGGTCGCTCAGTTACCGTACATTTGCGTCGTTTCATTTGCTTTCGTGCTCTCGGAGCTTTTGTTTGGTTTTTGCTGCGGCAGATCGCGAAAACAACAACGCGTGCGGTTTGCTGACTACATTACATACACAGCAACATATACTACGGCTACACCTACGGGCAAACGGAGCTAGAATAGAAAAACCAACCTTTGCAGTGCTAATTATTTACAACAGTAAGTGTGCTTGTGCGCTAGCTCGAATGCTTGTATGGGTGTGGAAGTGAAGCATAATCGGCCGATAGAACGAAAGAGGGAGCGAGAGAGAAATTGTGAAATAGCGCCCATATCTATATTGTTCGTGTACATGTGTTGGTTGCTTCTAATGAAAAACGTTCTATTTTTAAATGCACACACCATAAAAAACTGAAACGATTGCTCCACACTTCAACTTTAAAAATTATCAGCCAGCAGCGAGTGTGCGTTAGTGTTGGTCTCTGTGTGAACGAGGGGGAAAATGAAAATCATCATAAATATTCGTCTGCTGTGTCTACTTGTGAAATTTTCCACAACGGAGAAGGGAAAAAAATTCGAGACACACGCACATGTGCATATGTGTGCAGCGACGCCGACTGCTGAACTTCCCCTCTTTATGTTTCATGCTTCGTTTTTTTTTTTTGGTCGTCACGAAGTCTCTTCGTCTTTTATCGTATCCATCGATCTCCACACGGACACATTCGCAGTCTGAAAGCAGAAGCAAAAGCAACTGTAACACAAATCCGTTAGCTCTCTCAGAGAAATAGAGAGAGTGTTCCGTTGGAAAGAGCAAAGTTGAAAAATTAACAAGAAACTCGCTCGAAAAATAGCAAGAACAAAAATTGCATTTCAGTTGCAAGTGTGTATGTATGTGTGTGAATGCAAAACAACAATAATAATCTAGCTGAAATTTTAAAAGTGCAAAAGAGACGAAATATACAAGCAAGCTCGTTAAAGTGAACAAATATAAAAAAACAGCAATTTTTAAGTGAATATAAAAAAATCAAGTTTATAAAATATTTATATGGGTACAATTTTACGTGCTGAAATTAAAATCCAATTAAAAGAAATACAGGAGCGACTAAATTATTTATAATTCATAATCATTACCCTAAGGAACCAATATTCACTTTATGTGTCGTGTACTGTATACTGAAATCAAACATGAACTTGACCTTGCCGACGTATAATGTGTATTATTCCGAGTTTTATTGTTTCATGAAAACGTAACTAATTTTATTTTCCGTTTCGTCACTCTTTACAGCATAACTGCTGACATATACACAACCGGAAAGAAGAATAAGAGGCAGAATAGAAGGCGAAAAGTTTTTGTAGACCCCACTGTACTCCCCTAAGTTGCAAATTGTAAAATCAGCGAGCGAGTGGCGAAAAAAAACTCTTAACCAGAGAGAGGGAGCACAGCGAGCCACGTCAAGGACGTGGGCCCACCCATTTCCCCCCTAAATAACTACCCCGGATCCAAACCCCCAAAATGGATGACGATCAGCAGTTTTGCCTGCGGTGGAATAACCACCAGAGCACACTGATCAGCGTGTTCGACACGTTGCTGGAGAACGAAACTCTAGTCGATTGCACGCTAGCCGCCGAGGGCAAATTTCTCAAGGCCCACAAGGTGGTGCTGTCAGCATGCAGTCCTTACTTTGCTGTGAGTATTTATACCGTGAAATCACCTGGAAATGTACCCTCTATAATGCTCCATAAAATTTTGCAATTGCAGACCTTACTTCAAGAACAGTACGACAAGCATCCCATCTTCATACTCAAGGATGTCAAGTACCAGGAGCTGCGCGCCATGATGGACTACATGTACCGCGGCGAGGTGAATATCTCGCAGGATCAGCTGGCCGCTTTGCTCAAGGCCGCCGAGTCGCTGCAGATCAAGGGTCTGTCGGACAATCGCACGGGCGGTGGATCGGCACCCAAGCCGGAGTCCACACAGCAGCATCATCGCGGCAAGCTTAGTGGCGCCTACACACTAGAGCAGACGAAGCGCGCCCGCCTGGCCACCGGCGGTGCGATGGATGCGTCTGGTGATGTGTCGGGTTCACGCGAGGGCTCTTCGAGTCCATCGCGTCGTCGCCGGAAAGTCAGACGTCGCAGCATGGAAAATGGTAAGTGCTTTGTTGTCTATTTTTGTGTTAAATAAATTCTGCCAAGAACTTGTGTCTTGGATAATTTTAAAAAGGTAAATTTTTAATGATTTTCCTCATTTTTATTTTGCAGATGCCCACGACAACTCCAACTCGTCCGTGTTACAAGCCGTCGCCTCGAATCAGTCAATCCTCCAGCAGACGGGCGCTGGCCTCGCAGTCTCCGCTTTGGTCAGCACCCAGCTGTCAAGTGGATCGGCAGCCGGAACCAGCAGCCAAGCGTCGTCGAACCAGCAGCAGCAGCCATTGACCAGCACCAACGTTACCAAAAAGACTGAAAGCGCTAAACTAACATCCTCGACAGCCGCACCTGTGAGCGGAGCAGCTGCGTCAGTGACCGGCCAACAACAGCAGGCCCAGCAGCAACAGGCGCAGACCACAAGCGATGCCATTAATACCGAGAATGTACAAGCCCAGAGCCAAGGCGGCGCCCAAGGCGGTGTCGAAGGTGATGACGAGGACATGGATGAGGCGAGCGCCGTTGGCGGTGCAAGTGCCATCAGTGGTCCCAATCCTGCCTCCGCCTCCGCCTCTGCAGCCGCCGTTCACACAGGGGTTGTGGTTAAGCAGCTGGCCAGCGTTGTGGACAAATCGTCGTCGAATCATAAACAACAGAAGATCAAAGACAATAGTGTGTCGTCAGTGGGCTCTGAAATGGTAATTGAACCCAAAGCCGAATACGACGATGATGCGCACGATGAGAACGTTGAGGATTTGACATTGGACGAGGAGGACATGACAATGGAAGAGCTGGACCAGACGGCCGGCACCAGCCAGGGTGGTGAAGGATCTAGTCAAAGTGAGTATTGCTTTTGCTTGCGCAGCGTGTTGTTAAGTCGCCGAAACTAATATTACCCTCCCTATAAAATAGCATATGCATGGCAGCACGACAGATCTCAGGATGAACTTGGACTACTGGCACAGGATGCGCAGCAACGGGATCCCCAAGGTGAGTGTTTGTTGCCTCCAAAGTCGATTATATACAATATATATATATGAGCTACTACGAACAAATGAAAAAGCAAAAAGTACAGCTTAGCTTAGAAGTTTATTAGACAGAGAAAAAGAGATGTTTTTCGAACTCAGCGAGCACGACAGCAACTATGACAAGCTTAAATTTCAAATGCAAATGCAGATAAAGAATGAATCCACGTTATTATCAAGGTCACAACTTCATTTTTTCCACACCAAGAAACCTACATTTAATATATAAATCTTGATTTTTTCACATTTTAAATGTCGTGCTCCGAAAAAAGCTCTTAAACGTTGAAAGAAAAAAAAAAGAACCATTAAATAGATAACTTTTTCGAATATAATTTTCAACAAGATAGAAGCAGACGAAAAAAAAAGCAAGCAACAAGAAAAAGTACAAATACAAAACAATACCAAAAATAACAAGATCTCTGTGAGCAAGAGTTTGCGAAAAAAAGAAAGGAAGAACAAAACAAAAGGAGAAAAAACAGCGAAATTAATGTTGAAGAGCGAGGAATTTACGACTCTGATTTCTGGTAAACTTGCTGCAGTGTTTTCTTCTCTCTTTCTTTTTATAACGACAACTCCGGCAGAGGAAAAAAAAAAAAAACAAGAATAATTAACCCAAAACAAGAATAATTTGTGCAAGTTGAAAAGTATTTACTTAAAACAAAAAATCTTTCTTTACTTAACATTATTTTTTTAAAACCAAGAGACTAATCATTTTTTAATTATGACACACACTTGTTTAATTCGTATAAATCCTAGTAATCCTTTTTTTTTTGTACATATACTTATTATACTTATTAATTTTTTAACACACAAAATGAGAAACATTTTATACAACTCACTCACACACAAACATAATACATATATAATTGCTATATAAAAACCACAAAACCACCCACAACAAAAACCCCGTAACATTCCCTCATTTTACCATTATTATTATTGAATATATATATGTATGATTCTATATGTATGATCATTTGTTGTTGTTTTACAATTGGTGTTTGAATTAACAATTTTATTTGCTTTATTTACTCTGTAAATGTTTGAGAAAAGCATTCCTAAAACATTTCCCCTCACTATCTCTGTCTCTTTTTATCCTGCCCCCGGTCTCTCTTCTCTCTGACCCTCTCTCTTTCCAACATTAAGCCGTTAGCTGCAGAGCGAAGAAAAATGCATTCATAATTCATAATAATTCATAACTATATATTTCACACAAAAACACATACACAAACATACACTGCAGCTTTTAATTAGGATGTATAAAATATTAATAGTTTTTAAAAAAGAAACAGCGAAATGATAGAATACCTTATCATTTAAGTTAGTTTTTATAAAAATGTACGTATATAAACAGATTCTTTTCTGTGCGTGTATTCCCAAATATGTGTGCGAGTGTTTGTGTTGATCTCTCTCCCCTTCACTTGCTTTCTCTCGCTATTGCTCTTGCTCTCTCTAAGCTGCCGTTTGTGTACGTGTCTCCATTGAGTCTCTGTGTGTGTGAGTGTTTGCAGGGCTCTGGCAAGAACCACAACTACAAGTATTACCCCCAACCCCCTTCTCTTAAAATGAAAGCTCTTAGTACAGTTGCGCCAAAAGTTGACTTCTAGCAATTTAAACAGTAACGGGATTTAACTTAAACTTTGTGTTTGCATATTTCAAAAAAGCATCTCCCACCACACACACACACAACCAAATCATACATTTCCACATTTTTCACACCCATTGATTGTCATTTCTGTTCCATTTTGATTGTCAAAAATCTGTTTTTAGATCTCTCAGCGCGCGCTAATGTTTATTTTTTATACACAGTCGTTTTTATTTTGTTTTACACATTATATTTAATATTATTATATATGATTACGAGAAATACGCATGCAGTTTTAAATTGTACTTTAGTATACTATATCTCTCTCTATATATACACATATATATATTTTGCTTTATTTTGGTTGACGGGACTTTTTTTTTTCTTTGTTTACTTTTCCTTTTTGTATTTGTTGATAGTTTTAAAAATAGTTTGTAAGCTGTCCGTTTGAAAGTATGACGCGCGCGCAATTCGGGGTAAGTCTTTAAACGTTAAAGACATTCGAGATTGTTAAAAGTAACAACTAAAAAACTAATCGTAAAACAAGTCAAGTGCCAAGTGATTTTGAAACAAGTATCCAAACCCATGACTGCGGAGAAAACGGATAACACCAGTTGAATGGAGAAGGTGTCATCTTGGAGGTTCATCAGCTGGAGGATTTGGTAAAGTCGAGTCGTTGCCATAAAAACAAAGCTCGTAGTCAATCCGAAAGGATGGCGAGGTACGTTCGCAGCTTTGGGCAATCCGACACGATCCATCAATTAGAGAGTCGGACTCATCCAACGAATCCCGATCTCCAGGTGAGTATGCTCCGCTCGACGGTATCGGTTGGGCGGAGTGCCATACAAAATGAAGTAAATTTTGTATTTTTTAAGTTTTTTTATGTTGCGCCCTGAAAAAAAAAAACCATCCCGTTCCCAAATCCTAATCCTAAATTCCTAAATTCCCAAAAAACCAACTTTCATTCCTCACACAAAAAAAATTAAGAAAACCACAAAAAATATAAAAATTTTCAGCAACTTGCCAGGTAATGTGTATAAAAAATCAAGCAAACAGCTTGGAAAATTAAAAAAACAAAGGTGCAAGCGAGCAGGTTTTTGCGCTCTTTTTCTCCCGAAAAAGAGTTAGAATGGCGCTAAACGGGTAAGCTATAGTGTTACTTTTTTCCCCGTTTTCTACAATCTTTCTCCTCCGATTTAATTCTAAGTGTGTACGCCTTAAATTTACATTGTTTATATAATTTACTTGAATTTTTAATTTAATTGCCTTTGGCGTTTGTTTCTCGAAATTGCTTGAAGCGTCGTCGTTGCCAAACAAACATTAAAAACTACAACAAAAATACACCAAAGAAAAACTACATTCTCGAACGACAAATATATATATATTTAAAAACTATGAATATGCAAATAGAATACACTGCGTTACGTGTTTATAAATTTGCTTACTTTCATGAGTTTGTTACAAGCTTCTTGAGTTTTCTTTGGATTTTTACTTCTTTCGGTTAATCATCTGAAAATTATAATAAAAAAAATCCATTCGTTGATATAGGGATTGTTCAAAATTTGTGTTGTCTTTTGTTTTCTGTACAAAGAATCTCAAATGACCTTTACTAGAAACAAGAAATCGGGTATTATTTGAAGAGTGATCGAAAATCAGATCCTCATATGGTTTTTCGAAATCCTAGGGATTACTGCCGGTCCATACTGAATTGTTGATGGGTAGTTTTCTCGTTGAAGTTCTAGAGAACTTGGCTTTTTTTCTAACACAGATTTTGCGGTCTCAAAAATAGCCTTTTTGGTAAAGTATTGCGAGTGTTTTATTTCTTGAAAGCTCCGATGACTTGTTTTCTCTCCTGTTCATTTGAACCATTTCTACTACAATCTTGTTCAACCAAATAATTTATTAAGTTTTTTTTGTTTTGCTCGTTAGCCAGGTGAGCTATCTAAAAAGTGTCTTTTATACTTTAATATCCATGAAACTGTCGTTGATCCCTCCGCTCGGCACCTCGACACCCTCTCTTTTCTCGCTTATCCGCTTTCTATGCCCGTTGCGTTAATTGTTAATCAGCAAAAACAATAGCAACAAACGGCGAACAGCAACAAAAATAAAAATAAACATAAAAAAACAATGCCCGAGAGGCAGTCGTTCGTTCAAGTTCAAGGTCGGCTAAATAATAATGTGTTGTTTCTATGTGTGAGATTGCGAGTTGCTTTTTCTCTTTTAATCAGCATTGTTCACTTGATGATGAACAGAGACGGAAGGGATGTGAGAAGGAGGAGGTGATGGCGGCGTAGAATGAAGCAATAATATTAATGTTCATATCTCTGTGAATGTTCGTTTGCTTGTTGATTTTGGCTCTTTTTTCTCTGCTCGCCCAATGGTGTTTTTGTTCTCAAAATATTATTTCGTACTGCTGCATCCGTGTAAAAAGTCATTGGTGGTGATGGCGATAATAATACTGATGCTGCCGTTGCTGCTTGGCATAAATAGAATCAGGTTTTTGGAATTTTCGAATGGGAATTTCTACGTCTAATATAATTGGAGAACAATCTCAGAAAGTCGCTTGAAAAACCACTTTAATTTGCGTATGCTTTTTGAGTTCGTTTTATTGTTAATTATGGGGTGACGTTATGATCTTGTATGAGTCTGAATTATAACGATTTTATTTCTATTCTATAAGTGGCTCTATATGGAGCGCTTATATCATGTAATTCCCAGCCACGTTGTGTTGGTTCGAAGATCGTTGCAATATTTTAAGTGGAAGTATTCCACCTGACTTTATAAAATAACTCACCTGATAATTATTTTTTATGTTTAGCGAGCTAAAGAATCTAATTGAACTTCTGGATTAATCCTTTAAACTCTTGGGTAAATATTCAATTCCGGCAGATTAGGATTAGGAAATCTAGTGAGCTAACTTAAAACCACATTTAATTTGTAATTCTCTGTGTAGATGAGTATGAAATACAAAAATATTCAAGATTGCTTTCCACTATACCTGATTTATGAATATACAGTTTTTTTGACCCAGTTGAAAGCTGTTTGCATGGCCTTGACCCAATTCACAGTTGAATTTGCTCACAAAAAGCACAGGCACAGCCACTGCCACACTCGCACTCACAGATACGCAGAAATCCACAAACACACATGCACACACTCCAGAAAACAGGCAGTAAAAGATACTTTTTCCCCTCTTTTTTCGTTATTTTTGTGTAACATGCAATGTGTCAAAAGCTTTTGTGATTTTTCAAACGCCATAGCCGCAAGCTGCCAAGAGGATATGTTGACTTGCAGTCCTTAATTTATACATATATTTGTATTGTGTGTTTGTGTGCATAAATTAATGTGAATGAGTGTCCTTTGAGTAAAGTTTAAGCTCTTTTATGTAGTTTATATGCAACATTATCCGTAATTCGTAGTTTATATTGGTATATTTCTCTCTTTTTCTGGGACTATTTGTGGAACTTCCTTTTCTCTCTCCCCTAAACTTTCAACTTGCATAAATGTACCTAGTTTGAAGTTATACGCGACATAACAGTGTCTGGAAGATAAATAAGGATGAAGAAGATTAAGGAATTTATTTGTATGTTATATTAAAAGATACTTATAAATAATATTCGATTTAAAAACTTCAAAACATTATTTTGAAGTTTATTGTGTACTTTTCTTGTTGTCTTGTCATGTGACTTTCTCCTGCTTAATAGTTTTTGTCGGGGATCTGAGTCTTTTGTAAAAATTGGATATTTAGAAAAAATATGACTAATACCACGGAAAAGAATAGTGACAATTGTATTTAAGAAGATAAATGTGTGCGATAGAATACCTTAGTTTTGAGAAAAGGGACACAAAAAAGCTTCGTTTTGTTATTTCATTTGTGACCTTCGTATTGAAGTCTCCTTTTTATTTTCGTGTGCCTCAATCTCTTCTTTCACTTCTCTTCTTTTCCGCCCCATATCCTTCGGGTTTGATTCCATATTCGTGTCGATGTTGTACAGACGCTATGGTTGTGCCTCGAATCACTTCGGTTCGCGGTGGTTCCCAGCGTTTGGCCGGAAAAAGGGCCACCATTTCCATTGCATCCGCTTTGAGTGCTGGCGCCACGCACACGATATCCAGGCGCAAGTGCAAATCCTCCAGCACCTCATCATCGCACAGGTAACTTGGCTTGGCAATCAGTTTGTGTCCTCTTCGATGCCCAGATCTCTGATGATCTCTCTCGTGCTCTCCCTTCCCCTTTCCGTTTTTCTCTAGACACACCAGTAGCAGCGGTGGACGAAATGGCGGTGACGCCCAGCCCCGTGCCTCTACATCCGCCTCGGCAACCAAATCGAAGTCGTCCAAATCGGCGGATGCGGCAGCGAGCGCTCCTTATGTGTGCCAGACGTGCGGTCGTCGCTATCAGGTTTTGGGCACTTTGACGCGTCACATGCGCAAAGAGTGCAATCAGCCGAAGAAGTACGTGTGCGGCATGTGCGGGCGTGGCTTTCACTATAATTTCAAGCTACAAGATCACTACTACTATGTCCATAAAGGCATTCCGCAAGCCGGATTAGTAAAGAGCGAAAAGGGGAGGGCTATGGAGGAGGAAAAGGGGGATAGGATATAAGTGTATTTGATGTAAATCTTAATTCACACACTAATCATCGGTATCAGTAAACGTGCAACATGCAATATAAAAGCTACAATAAATGTGGAGTTAGATTAATAACCTGTGATTCTTCTCATTGGAAGTCAGAGTTTTAGTGGAGAAGCTGTATCAACAGTCGAAGAGGATTTCATAAATATATTGGTTAATAGGAAACACTGTTGGCAAGCTGGCAGTCGAGTGAAAGTATTTTTTATTAATTTTATATAAAATATCGAAATTAAATAAACCCGAATTTATAATTAGGCCATCAAGTGAGACCTTTAAAGATGTACTTAAATGTATGGGTTACTTACATTTAAACATTCTTTAAACTTGTAAAGAAGTAGTTTAACAGTTGAAAGGTATCTAAAAGCTTTGTATCTAGAGAATTTATATTTATTATTTCTTAAAATTTTTATGAACTAGGAACTAGAAAAGTGCATAGTGGATAATTAGGTTTCTAGAGTTCTCCATAAGTATAAAATAAAAAAAATGTACACAGTATCTTGTGGAGTTTATTTATTTTAAAGAACTTGTATGAATTTAAATAAATGTGTTAGTTGAAGAAAAGGTCATATAGCTGCCAGAGGTCTGCGTTTTCAAGAGAACAAAAAGAAAACGTGTACAACGTCGGCTAGTTATACAGAAACAAAATATACACGTACTTAATTCTACGTAGCTTTGACTTTAATAGTGGTTTGCTGTTGCTGAGCTTCGATTTTTTAGATTTAATGTGAAATGCAACACTTGAGGCTAGTTTTGAAGTTAGGGAGATGCGTAGGTTTGGTTGGCAAAATTACAATTTTTTTTTAAAAGAACTTTAGAGTTGCGTCTTTTTGAAATGTCAAGCTTGTGTCGTGTCAGTTGCTCGCTCGCTCGTTCGTTCGTTTTTTAAACTTTTTTCCCCCTTTCTCCTATGTGCGTTTCTCTATCCTGCTCTTTTGCTCAAACCTTTAATTGCAGGTCTGCTCGAGTTGAGTTTGAATGAAATGTTTTACTATGAAACTGAAACTCCGCCGAGCTCTGCCTCCGCCGCTGTTGAACCGCGTCGCGGAAAACTGCGATCACGCAAGAAGGCCACTAGTGGGACCGACTTAGTAAAGAAGAACATAATGCCGCCGCCGTCCGAACAGAGCTTTTCGGCGGCGAATCTGTCGAGGAATGCGAATATGCGGGAGGATGGCAAGGTGCAGTGTCCGCAGTGTCCGAATGCGTATACGAGGATATCGGCGCTGAAGCGGCACTTGGAGTTTGAGTGCGGAATGATGGAGAACTTTCGGTGCGATCTGTGCGATGCCGGATTCAAGCGGAAGGACTCGCTGAATCGCCATCGCAAGAAGCACATTACCACAAAATATTTGTTTTAGAGAGACTGATCAGTCCGATGAAGAGCCATTAAAGAAGATTAAGATAATGCCAACTCGTGGGGATCTACTCATTATATATGTACATCTATATATATTTTTTCCTATCCTATCCTACCCTTGGATTTAATTGATCTCTATTTGATTTCGAGTCAAGGAATTGGTCCCAAATCAATCAACCATCATATAAAGCCAGGATATATCTGTATATGTTTTTGACTGCTCGATAAAAACAGATTACAAGTTTAATAAACACACACAAACATTACACGACACACATCCTGCCCATTACTCTCTCTATATATACTTTGCATAAATCACAAGGCTGACTGCCTCTCGGTCTCTTCTCTGTCTTCTCTATCCAATCCCTGCTCTCTCCTCTGACTAGTTTTTCCTCATTCGATTAATCCTTAACCAAAGCCAACACCAAAACCAAACGCCCGCTCCTTCCCCTTTTTTGCATTTGCTGTTCTGTGCAATTGTTTTTACGCCTGTTTGAAATTTGTTTTTGTTTGAAGAAGAAACAACAATTAAACCAAGAAATTAATTTATTAATTTTACCACAAAAACAAACGAATATCTAATGCTTTCTAAGACTAATATCTGGCATTTTTGAGAGAAACCCTACAAGAAATTTTAACATACTGCTTGTTTTTGCCTTGAAAAATTAAAAATCGACTAAAAATAAGAAACGAAACATAACATGAATTAAAAATAATATTAAAAGCATGATTAACGTTTAACTTTTAACGTTTTTGAGAACGACAACAACAACAACAAAGATAACTTGATAGAAAACTTAAATTCGAGTTCAGAGAAAATATGAAAAATATCAAAACAAAGAACAAAAACAAATTTCAGGCCTGCATCAGCTGATAGACGACTCCTCATCCAGTCAGCAACCACCGAATCATGTCCTGAACGGCGGCAGCAACAGCACCAAGCAGGAGCTAATGGATGGCAGCAGTGATGACTTTCCTCAGGGATCGGGATCGGGATTGCATCACTTTCAGGCCCCACAATTTGATCATTTTCATGGACTCTTAGCCGGCGGTAGTGGGGGAGTGGTAGGAGTTGGCGTAGGAGTAGGAGGAGTAGGCCTTGGCCAGGAGGAGAGCTTCACGTGTCCGCAGTGCTATAGGACTTACCGTAGACACGGCACCTTGCGTCGCCACCTGCGTCAGGAGTGTGGCAAGGGCAAGAGCATGGTGTGCTCAGTTTGTGGCCATCGCACCAAGCGAGCGGATCACCTGCGACAGCATGTGCGCAAGAAGCATCCGGAGATTGCAATGCGTTCGCTCTTTAAGCGCCAGCAAAGAGCAGCCGCAGCGGCAGCCTCATCCGCCGGAGAAGAGAATCAGACGGCAGAGGCAGAACAGAAGCCCGAGATTGTGGATCTAGTGGATATGCTGGACGAGACAGCCGCGGCAGGAGATGAGGATCAGCAGCCACATGCCTTTCTAGTCGATGATGACGACGAAGACGAACCTCTAGACTATCCTCAGATGCAGCAGCACCAGGTGGAGGAGAGCACGACCACCAGCTATTATCGCCATCAGCTCCAGCAGCATAAACTGCTGCAGCAGGCGTTACAGCAGGTAGCAGCGGCGGCGGCAGTGGTGGCCAGCGGCGGCTCCTCCAACTCCACCACCTCCCCCTCCGCCGAGCTGCTGAAGGGAGAGGGATTGTAGGTTTTAGGCCCTTCTCCTCTACCTCCGCTTTGAGTAAAAGACGCGCAACGCTAAATCCTATCCAGAGATATCTCCACTAATCAAATTAACCAAAGAGCGGCGACATTTGCCATTTTCTTTTCCTGCATTTATTTATATATATTTTCTAATTCGTATTCTATGCGATATATATGAATATATATTTCTTTTTCCAGCGCTAAATCAAAAACAGAGTTGACAACTAATATAATAATAATAATAATAATAATAAAAAAGTATATTTATATATTTTGTATAAAATTAAAAAAAGAAGAAAAAAAGAATGAGAAAGAAAGAAAAGCTATAAAAACTAAAAATAAAATGCCACGTTTTTTACAAACCAAAACCACAAACCAATGCGTTTTTCAATTTAATGCATGAGATGAATATCGAAAAAGAAAAGTTGGAAACACGGATTTTCGAAATTAATTTATTTACACGATTACTTGAATAATTTTCTTTGGTAAATAACATTTAATTTAATATGTGAAACGATCACATTTATACATATTTTTTTTTTCGGTGAACAAGTTTTTTTTAATATCCTTTTGTGTGTTTAAATTTAAGTTTAACTTAAGTTTTAACTTTGAGGCGAGGCGTGAGATGTGTATTATCCATATGTAATGGCGGCGTCGGTTCTTATGCTAATCCACAATATATACTATATTGCATAATACAAAATATAAATAATTATAAGCCAACAACAACAATACACTGTAAAAATGAAAGCCAAACATGAATTTAAAAACAGCCCAAACAGAAACAACACACACCCACACACACCATCTCTATTTCTCTACTCAACCTCTGACTCTGTACTCTCTATCTCTATGTTAGGAAATAATCGTTTAAACCAGTCTTTTAGCCAAAATCTTAGACATAAAAACAAACCCAATCACAATTCTTACAGATTTAAGGACGCTTTACTGTAATTATGCCACGGCAGTTATAGCAGCGGCCAATGCGGCCAGCAAGAAGCCGGCTATGGAAGAGGAGCAACAGAATCACCTCAACCAGCATCATCATCATCATCACATCAGCAACAGCAATAGCAGTGAGATTTGTGAGCCCGAAGTAACGATACGCAGAATGTACAAATGCGGCAGCTCGGGTCAAGCGGAGCACATTGTCAATCACTTGCAGCCGGCGGCGGTTAGCCAGAATCAGCACCAGCAACTCCGTTGCAGTGCCAGCAACTGCACCGGCTGTCACATGTCTGCGGCAGCCGCCTCCTTTCAGTTGGCCAACCTCCTGAACAGTAGCATACGAAGCAGCAGCACAAGCAAACCGCAGCGTAACCATAGTCAGAGTCACAGTCACAGTCACAGTCACAGTCATAGCCACAGTCATAGCACAAGCAACAACAGCAACGCGAGTGGCAACAGCAATACGAATACAAACAGCACCACGAACAACAACAGCAGCAGCAGTAGCATCATTGCAGCGAGCAAGAAACCGCCCAGCGTCCAGTTCCATTGCGAATTCTGCAACTTTAGCTGCTCGTGGCGCTACGATCTGAAATTGCATTTGCGACAGAAGCATGGCATTCATCAGCTGAAGAAAGTCTAGGAGGGATTAGGGAATGTAATTCCAACTAGGATCGAGATCAAAACTACTGGCTGTTTTACAACATATACGTGTATATACATCCCCATTTTTATATAGTTAAGACAACACGTTGCTCTATATTGTTCTGTGTCTGCCAAGTCAATAATACCCTGAAGTTAAATATATGTGTACGAAATATTTATTGAAATGAAAAGTTGATTCTTTTAATGCCCATCTCTATATATTATTCCTTATTATATAATCTAATGTATTTTTAGAGAGCCTGTGATGCCCAGAAATTCATTTTGGAAACCACACTTGATTTTTACACAATCTTTAAAATATTTATAATTAGTTTATAATTCCATGTGAAAAGATTTTATTTCGATTTTTCCAAATTTAACCAGGTTTCCCATATTTTTTTAATGCGAATTATAACAATTTGATAAGTAAATTTTGAATTTTGTTATTCGATAGTTTTTTAAATTTATTTATGTAATTTTGTTAGAAAACAGTATTTAAATTGTATTTGTTTATTTTATTGTTTTTAGAGTAGACTCTGGTAGTTTCTGTTGAAGATAATGTAAACTTGATTTTAGACATTGAATAATTGTATAATTTGTATTAGTTTTTTCCTTCAACTTCTCAAAAACGAAAACAACAAAGACCAATTGGAAACTTGACAATTATTAGGTTTAGTTTTAAGTTATGTTCTGATAAACAAAAATTTGAAGCGATGATTTCAGAATTGTTTATGCCACATTTAAGTATAAGCCTAATTATTCCTGGACCTTGTGTTTATAATTTTTCACACATTTTTCTCTTTTTATTTTCTTTTCATTTTCATTTCATACAATCCAAAAACAAAAATCCAATCAAATCGAATCAACCAACTCTAATCTCCCCAAAATCACCAATAACAATAACAACGAATCGAAAAAAATCACCAATACCCAACATAACTCAACAATTCACCATAAACCACACAATTCCTCAACTCGCCAATTCACCAACTCACCAACCAACCACACCACACACTCCAACTACTAACAAACCACAAAATTGATGGCCGGGATTCGATTTGATTCGATTCCCCGCAGACCTGAAGTATGAATACAAGCACAGCGTCTTTGGCAGCGATGACCAGGACCAGGATCAGTACAAGGAGCGCTTCCACTGCGCCGTCTGCAACAAGAGCTATCTGCGCAAGCGCCATTTGCAGCGTCATATGCGCGACGAGTGCATCGGCATACCGCCGCGCTTCAATTGCGAATTCTGTCCCTCGCGCTTCCGTCGCAAGTACCACATGGTGCGTCATTTGGTCTCTAAGCATGGCATTCCGTCGGCTATTGCCCAGATGACCACCGGCAGTGGTGCGCGTTCGTCAAGTGGCTCGCTAGATCTAAAGTCTGGCTTAGTGGGTCTTCAGCAGATGGGCGGCGGTGGCGGCGGCAGCAGCGGAGGCGGTGACTGTGGTGCGAGTGTGGGCAGCACTGGATCGCACAATGGTTGCGAGAGCCCCATACCCGAGAACCTGTCGCTGCGCAAGGAGAACTACGAGAATGAGAATTTGCCGGGCTCGCGCTGCACTTCGCCATTGCCGCCGCACATCATGCCGATTCCCACGTACGGATTAACAGGTGCCATCACAGCGATTTCAGCCGCAGCAGCCGTGGTCGAAGAGCAGGCAGCGGCGGCAGCTGCCGCCGCAGCAGCAGAGGCCAAGAACAACAATGATTCCGCAGGAGCAGGGGCAGCCGACGATGACGAGGCGGTGGCTGTGGCCGAGGCAGCAGCCGCGGCAGCAGCATTGGGCATCAAGCCGGAACCGGTGACGCCCAGCAAGGTGCAGCAGCACCACCTAATGAACGAGGAGTGGAACATGAAGCTGGGCCTGCAGATAATATCGAATTCGTTGCTCAAGGAGCGACTGATGAACACGATGCCATTTGCTTACAACAATAACTAAGCACTATCTTACGTCTATATATTTCTACGAACCTTATTTATTGAAACTAGAATCTCTCATTTATGTTAACTTGTCGAGAGCCTTGCGGGTCTTCATCGTATTCTTCGTATGTGTAACTGCCGTAACTATACGTTGTTTTATTCCCGCGCCATTGTATTTCCATCCGTATGAATCTCATTTGTAAGACATTCCATATTCTCGAAAGAAATCGCATTCTTTTTTTAACTATAATTTATGTAACTATTTTTGTGAGTCTCGCTATACAGACAAAATGTGTCTTAAAAAACAAAAAACAAGAAATGTCAATATTATTACAATGTTGAATGTCAGCCAACAACAAAGCAACTTTCCTAAACGAAAAAAACTAAACTAAAACCGTCACGAATTTGTAATTGTATAAGAACGTTTTTCTTCAGCATGACAGGATGACGAAATGTCCCCGCTTTTAAGCTATGGAAAACCCAACCTTTGTTAGTCACTTAAGTTATGAAACCAAAAAAAAGGAAAACGAATAGAAAGAGTCAAGAGAGAGGAAATCAAATCTTTTTACTACAAGTTGAGTAATTTACAATTTGATGTATTAACGTATTGATATATGATCCAAAAAACACGCATAAAATACTCAACGAGAGCTCTAGCCGCCGTCTCCCCAGAGGCGGGAGTGGAGGTAGTAGATATTTCTAATTGTAACTGCACTTGATCCAAATGATATGCCACCAAATTGTACCCCTACGTTAAGTTATTTTTATACGAATACATTTCTAGCATGTATGTACTAATTTATGCAAAGTCCAAAAAACGAAACAGAACCATGAGAAAATTATATATATTATTAATTGAATAAATTAAAAACAAAAACTATGCCTACCGACCAAGAAATATATTATATCTACGATGTATTTAATTGCAGCCAAAATCGAAAGTTGTATTATTTATTTTTTGTTTAGCTTTTTGTTCTCACATTACTTCACATTCATCGATCGCCATCTTCCCCCATTCTTCCCCGCATTAATGTTTTTCGTTGCAACGTTTTGTTTTCAGTTTTCCATGATTTTCCTTAGTTGTTTTCCTTTGGTTTTCTCTCTCCTGAAATTGTGCGAATTTCACTAACCTATTTTATTACTAAATTTCTTTTAGATACCTTCTACAAACCAAAAAACTGTTGTTGTTGTACTACCCCATCTACTTCATCTACCAACCACTACTACTCCAATATCTACCACCTACTATCCACATACTACTATCTGTGATGACCGTATCGCCGTAGAGTGTTATCTGCCGTCCTCCTGGAAAACTCCGCAACACAAGCCGCAACGAAAAGTCTGTCACTTACAGTATTATATATATTCCTTTATATATATTCTATACGATATATATCTTTGTTCTGTGTAAAACTCTCGCCTCGAATTGTTTTTGTCTCTGGGTTTCAACTTGATCTATATACCACCGACACATACACACAATACACACGATCACGCGGGGATATAGTGCGTTTTGGGAGGAAAATTCTTGGTAAAGAAAAATGTTAATATTGAAGATTACTTTGAAATGAAAACCCCTTTACGCACTATATCCTCCTGTTAAGCATGTTCTCTCTACACACATAATTCGTGTCTATTTTTCACTTCCTTTGCTTGGGTTCTACTTCTCATGTGTCATGTGCTTTTTGTGGCCAGGAATGCGTGTGTGTGTGGTGACGACGTGTGTCCTTTGTGCTTTTTGTGTGTGTTTATACGTGCAACCTTGTTCTCTCGCTGAGCTTGTTCCACTTCATAGCCATAATAATATTATATTCTAGCTCTATTTCTCTATTTGATAATGTGATATATGTGTGTCTCTCTTTCAAAGAAATATTTACCAAAACAAAAATAAATTACTTAACACTCGATGTTTTTTCTTACACATACTTTTCTAGTACTTAAGAAGGTTCTCCACGTGGGTTTATTATATACACAAATATGGGCTGAACTTTTATTACTTTAAGACGATCTAAATGTTTTTTATATAAAAATAATGTTTTTATTTTCCCGTCAAAATATAGCTTAAAATTATATTTTTCGTTTTTTTTTTTTACGGAATGCCTTTGACATGTTTTTAAGTCTATACCATGATATCATTTTTTAATCAATTGTTTATAATTTATTTCTTTTTTTACATTGTTGTAGCTTAGCTAAATTTGACTTGCTCAAAGAAAAAAACACAAATAAGAAAATAACACGTGTAACTAAGAAATCAATATGAATACAGTCAGTCATACACGATCAGGAAAACGAATCATTGTATCAAATCAAATCAAATCAAATCAAATCAAATCAAATCAACTCGAATCACTTTTCACCCACTCACACTTACCCATTTGTGTCGCTGCGCGCGCGCGTATCCCCTCTCTCTTCTCTTCCGCACCCACTCTGCATTTACAGATTTCGTACTAACCTGGTATCAGCACGCCTGCGATCAGTGCGGGAAATCCTACAAGACCCGCAAGAGTCTCAGCCGCCACCGGCGGTTCGAGTGCCGCTTCACCACCGAAAGACCCATCTTCCAGTGTCCCAGCTGCAATTACGCAGCGAAACGGAGCGACAATCTCACCAAGCACATTAAGACACATTTTGCCAAAATGAAAAAGGAATTTTTGCCGCTGGCATTCCAGATGCAGACCTCCAGCATCCCGACCAAATGGGAGGCCACCGCATAGGGCTGTTCCTAGGAGAAGAAAAATAACGAAAAAGAAGAGGAGCGAAACCGAAGGAAACGAGAAATCTCCAATCCAGTCCAAGAATATTTCAGCCTATGTTGAAGTTTAGTTTTTAAACGTATTTACCACGTATTTTTATGCTTGTTTTCCCCTTAAAGCAAAAAGAACCAACCAGGACAGACTGCAATGATCTACTGAGCAACGCCCAGGAGGAGTTGTTTATGAAAAAAGAAGACACAAACGAAAAACCCTCAGCTTTCACTTTGTATTATTTTGTATAAGCGATTTGCATAAATTTGGTTAATTCATGTAAATGGCATACAAAACGCGCGCGGCCTGGGCTTGCTTAAAAATTCCATTCGTTGCAGTCTCTGTCGCCGGCGGTCTCATTTAAAATTCGTATTTGTAGACCTAAGTTAAGCGCAGAAATTTTCATATGCTTCTTTAGCTCCGATCTCAGTTTCGCCTAAGTTAACTTTAAAATTAATTTTAATATTGGTAGTTTATAGTGAGCCAAATCGATGAAAAAGTCCAAAGAGAAAACGTGAACGAAACTAAGTCAGGGAGAACGGGAACGGGGACAACTACTGAGAGTAGTTTTTGGGGTAGCCCACACACACTTTACTTTGCATTCCTAAGAAAAAAAAAACAAAACTCGAGTCAAAAATCCAAAAAGTGAAACATTTTTCGATATTATATAGTCGTAGTTGTAAGTAAGAAAGGCAATGCCAAATCAGCGAAATTCCAAAATGAAAAAAACTGACTAACCAACTAACCTTTTGTGGATTAAGTTCATAGACGATGAGCCGTACAATCTAAGTTCCTTTTGCTAGCTAGGATATGACTAAACATATGCATACACTTATAGAAAAGGATCTCAAACGAAGCGAACAAAACTTACTAACAAGTTGAAAAACAAACAAAAGAGTTACAAATTAAATGCAACCAACAGTACAACAAACAAACACTTAACTAAAGTAAAACAACAGTCGCAAACAAATAGTTCAAATATATTTACAGAGCAGCCAAAAGAAAGCCCAAGTCTTAGCAGTTATCTACGATTAAAGATATATATTTTGTGAAACCTTGAGAAATGAAATGTGAAACGAATTTTTGTGAATCAGCAGGAGAGGATGAAAAACCTTCAACGATATTTAGTTAGCGATGTAAGCCAGAACCTAATCTTACACATATATTTATATTAACCGAAAATCAACTATTTTTATACACAACATGTCAGAAGAGAGCCAACCACTAAGTATTTTTTATATGCATATATAACATATATTTAAATATTTTTGTAACACCGAATAAAATTGTATTGATCAAGAAACCGTTTGTATATTCAGTGGGTCGATCTCCTAGCACTCTCTTCTCTGCCAGTCCAGTTTACTAAACATGTTTCGTTGCAGACCAAGCCATTAAATCAGCCATCACCATGCCATGCCATCATCTTCAGTCAAGCCATCATCAAACCCACAGCGTTCATTCCAACCAAATAAATTAAATCAAGCAAAAAACTGCAACTTCTGCTGCTAGCTCTGCTCACGCTTCACCAATATGCCACCATGCCCACACAAAAAATACAAACAAACTTTAAAAGAAAAAAAATCAAGCAAAAACACCCCGCAACACACACTAACTGTAAATATCACAAATATTTTATTACTGTTCATACTATTTTAATTTTTTTGACTCAATGCAAAAATTAACTTACCAAAATTTTACAAATTACAAAAATTTTTACTTAAAAGAGTTTTTTTTACTGAAATCTTGTTACTTCTTCAAAAACAAAACGAAATATATCTGCTGTAGCCGTTTAAGTCTTCGAAAGATTTGCAAATGGAACACCTCGAGACTCATATGATGTATATCTTTCTTTCTTCTCCTTCTATATATATGTACAAATGCCTAAACATCTAAACATTTGTAGCGCCAAGCAGCTATGCATCCAACTCGAGCCAAACACCGCCCCCGACTGGGACCTCGGCCAGTTCGGCGCACTCGCTGATCCGCGACTATTGGTACGAGCTGAAGTTCTCCGATCTATTCAAGTTCATCAATCCGGATGGACGTTACCAGTGCCCGAGATTCAATTGCCTGAAGAGCTACAAGGATGCCAGCTCATTGCAACGACATATCAGGTGAGTGACAGAGTTCCCTACTCCAGTGAGACTTCCCTCCTTAAGCCTTGTCAAGCTCCAAAGCTCCCAAAGTCAATGCCAATTGTATACTGATACCCGTCTTCTTTCTCTGTCTTATTCTATATTACCCAATGTTTCTACTTTAGATATGAATGTGGTGGACAGAAAAAATTTCGCTGTCTGATGTGCGGCAAAGCATTTTCACAAAGCTCCCACCTAAAGCGACACCTTGAGTCCGGTGTCTGTGTCAAATATTACTTATGAGATAATGTTTTCTTTAAAATCAAATAGAATAAGAGCGTTATCCCGATAGGCAGAAGAAGATCCATCAACTGATGATCTTGAAGATGAACATGGAAGTGAACATGGAAGTGAACATGGAAGTGAACATGGAAGTGAACATGGAAGTGAACATGGAAGTGAACATGGAAGTGAACATGGAAGTGAACATGGAAGTGAACATGGAAGTGAACACAGAAATGAACATGATAATATACCTAAAGAACACGTATAGTACACACAATACAAGCAAAACACAACAAAACAAACAACAAGAACAAAAGATATATAGAACAATTAGATAAAACCAAGAACAATTACAAATAACAAACAACAAAACGAATTTATTGGATGCCACATCATTTATAAAGAAAATGAAAAACAAAAAAGAAAGGAAACCAACCATATATATATATATATATATATGTAAAGTATATATATAATGAGAATTATTGTTGAAAACTGAGCATTAAAGAAACAAACAGACAGAAAACCTAGTTAAATGAACAAGTGAAATATTTAACAAAGCTAGAAGAACAACAACAATATATACACATATATATACATATATATTAAATGCAGTCAGTGAACATTTTATAGAATTTTAGTAAAATGTAAAACCAGATTTAAAAAACAAAGAAAGCAAAAAAAAAAAAAAAGAATATAAACTAAGGAATAGAACAGAGAGGCAAACGTTAAAAACAAACAAAAAATAAAACAAAGCAGAAAAACAACAACATACACGCAAGGAAGCTAAGAGCAAAACAATTTTAGTCAAACTAACCAAAACTACGTAATTTTAGTTAAAATATATACATAATTAATAATATAGAAACTAAACCAAGCAAACTTAGTGAAATTAACAAAAGATGAGAGATGCATATAACATATTATAAAATAACAACAACCAACAGAAAAGGGAGAAGTGAAACGAGAAACCAGAAGAACAGAAATGCATATAACAAAACGTACTGTGTTTATTTGTTGCCAAATATATATCTATTATATATATTTCTAATAATATATAAAATATAATTAATACGATTCTTGTTATGCCACACACAACAACACCAACTACCACAACAACAGCAGCTAAAAATTAACAAACAAAAGCCGAAAGAGGAGAACCTGACAGCAACAACAATAAGAATAGAGCAGAACAAAACAGAACAGAACAGAGCAAGCAAATCATCAAAAACGAAAAAAGGATAACAAACAACTATTATTGTTATTGTTTAAGTTTGTTGTTATTAGACACACCACATAGACACACACGCGAATACACGGAGTGTAGTGAAGCCCTTTGGAAATGGTGATGATCAATTGATCTAATTACCCCTCCAAGGCTTCACACGTCTCATAGAGTCATAGATTTCGGTTAGGCATCATTAATGAGAGGCGGCAAAGGGAAAACAAGAATTGCAGGAAGATTTGTTACATGGTTCCAAGAACAAAACAAAAAACATAGAAAAAAGGAAGAGTTTATATACATATATACAAAGGAAAAAAAAAAAAAGAAAACATATACATATGAAGAGAACCACATCTACATAAAGTATATACATATATAGAACTATATATAAATGCTATATTAGCAAAATGTTGTCTGTTGAAACAAAAAACGAAAAAGGGATATTAAGAAAATGAAATATTGTTGAAAAATGTGCGAAGAGTAGGAGACGTTGGTGTAATTATACTCACATCCCACGAAGGGATCCCCATTAGGTGTATAGGTGTGCTTGTGTCCGAGTCATGTGTGTCTGAGTGTTGTGTGTGCCAATCAATTGAAGGATTTTGTACCAGAAACCAGAAACCAGAAACAGAAACAGAAATAATAGAGAACATTTTGTGCCATTAGAAATTCTCCACCAAAAGTGAAAATGAAAATTCAAGAATGCGAATAAGACGCCATAGATGAAGAGATCGAACAATATACTCATATATAGAGAGATATATATACATATATAGTATATGTAAACCAATATGATTTGTTGTTGCAAAATACCACAAGAATTCTGTTTGGAAAAGTGTAATTTACATTTACATCTTTCGTTGTTATATTCAATGTTTTGGTTTTCTAGTGAAATTATATTTTTTCAAAGGCAAAACAAGTGACAACTAAAATGCTATAAGAGTGCCATTATCAAACAAATTTTAAATATATATGATATACATATAATTAAATGATAAATTATTGAAATTATACGAGAATACGAGTATATATATATGTATGAATAATAACCTAAGCAGGAGGCAACTAAGCATAATTTCTAGTTAGGAGGATCAGAAGGCAGAGAGCGCAGGATATATATTGTTTGTTGCTTGTTGATTGTTAATCTTTGGGTTGCAGATGCATACATATAATAAAAGCCTACGCATATAAGAAAAGCATACAACACGTATATATGACAGTACAATAAACATAAATATTCTATATACAGAAAACCAAGCAGCAATAGAGAGAAAACTAAACTAAACTGTATGAGAAAACTCGAATGAACTAGACAAATTATACACGACAGAAGAGTATAAACGATGGATGATAGCCCCCAAAACGAATGAAAATCAATTATAGAAAAGTACTAAAATAATTCTAAAACAGCAGTCTCTAACCTGGCGGACACTAAATCCAAGGCCAAGACGACATACTCAAGGTGATGACCAGAGCCCGAACCTTCGGTTGAGAGCGAAGCTCTCTCAGTGTGCCGCTCAAAAGAAACTCTCTCGTTCGCTGATGCTTGTACATTGCAGGCCAGAGAAGCTGACTTCAAAAGAGAGTGCAAACGAGATCCGCTCTTCGAGTTCTGGTAAAACCTTGCTTAAACAGGGAAATAATAAACCCGATTTTTGTGCAATCCGTAGTTGCCTTGGATATTTAGTGTCTGCCCTAGGATATTAGCACACATGTTCACCCGCCCCGCCACCCCCGCAATTAACAAATAATACCAAAGGCAAATTTTTAAATTGATTTACTTCAATTTGATTTACAAAATTTTTGCTACAAGTGCAATATATAACTTCAAAAAATTAACAACAATTTGTCTTGTGCGGCTATTTGCCAAAGTCAATTTCTTGAAATGAATAGTCTAAAACTCACAATTTTATAACAAAACAAAAGAATATAAAAAAACAAAGCAAACAAGACAAATTGTGGTACTTTTTGAAGAAATATAGGGAAAGAAACATAGCAATCACTTTTAAATTAGTTGAAATTTTAATTGATAATTATTCGGTTTATATAACATGTATAATTTATGTTTTGTTGTTAAACTAATTTTTACTAAGACCCCGTTGCAATTAGCTAAATTATTATTATTATTTTTTGTTTGCTGTTAAAGGTTTTTAGATAAAAGGAAGGAAAGAATTCTGCGAAACATAAAATGTTTGGCAAAATAACTCTTGTTTGTTAAATCGTTTTTCTTTAAATTAGTTTTAACACTGTTTTAATATTATGATTACGAAAAGATATATCTACTGTTCACATTAATTTAACCAGAAGAACAACTCTTTATGTTTTAACTTTTGTTATTATTGTTAATTAATATTTATCAAGTAAGAGCAGAAAAGAAAACATTGAGAAATTAGCTGTTAACTGTGTATGTAAGTTACAAAATAATGAACAAAATATACTCCAAAGAAACCAACCAAAAATATATATATATACAACACACATATATACAAGGACATATACATATACCAATATATATATATTTTAGACAAGCAAAAACAAAACTGAACAACCAGACAAGAAACGTTTTAGTAAAAGTGTATTTGGAACAACAAGAAATTGCCATAAAAACAGATTAAAAACCAAATAAACAAAACAATAATTAACAACCGAACAAGAACAACCGAAGGAAAGTTTAATTGTAAACGAAAGTTGTTTATTTTTTGTAGATTAATATTTAACAATGAAAACCGAGTAAAAAATTGATATACATATATATTTATTGTTAACGAAACCACGGAAAAGGCGAAATTATGAAAAAACAAATTTATACAACCAGGAATAATACAGAAAAACTTTAATTGAAGAAGCTGATATTGTTAGTACCTTAAAGAACAAAACAAAAAACGAAAAAAAAAGAAATAAAATTAAAATAATTATTATTAATAATTGTAATAACAAGAGCTGTAGGATTAAAAACAATGAACAAAATAAAAAACATAAACAAATTGAATGTAACCAAGCCAAGACCATTTGGGATTATGTTTTAATTTTTCGAGAAACCAATTTAAACCCCGAAAATTGTTATTTTTGCGAAGAAAGGAAACTCGGAACAAATGGCATTATATGTGGAAATCGTTTATATACAACACATTGTTTGAAATGAAAGTGGTAACAGAAACAGAAAACAGAAAACGAAAAAAAAACAACAAAAAACCAAAACAAACAACAAGAATAATAAAGATTGATATTGAAATGTTGAAACCCCAAAAAAAGAGAAAAACGAGATTATTAATTACTATCTTCTGGGGGTTATTAATTAGTTCTCCTACTTACAGATCGTAACCAGGCTGGCGAAGGAGTCCAAGAGTCAGGTCAATGGTCAGCCATTGCTACCGTTACACCATAGTAGACGGTACTACCTGCAACTGTGTGAGCTCCAAATTAAATCTAATTATAGCCTTTTTTTTGTTGTTAAGTTCTAATAAATAAAAAAGAGTTTAAAGTGGAATGGTAAGATTATCCCCCTTTTTCCGTTTAGTCTTAGATTATTTCTGTCAACTTTTTATTTTAGCAAACCGATGTAACTCTTTATTGCTACACTTAACTATATCTGTCGCTCTACAAACTGAACTGGTAGTTGGTTTAAAAATGACAAATATTCATACATCAATATCATACATATTAGCATACTCCCCAAGTGTTTTTATTTTGTTGTTATTTATAGTTTTAATATCATCTAAAAATGACACATCCGCTAACCTATTCCATTTCTTTTTCTTAATTCTTGTAGAGAACGCCTGGACACTATCTGTGAAGTCGGTCACCTCGCTGAACAATGTCTCCAGGCCGAGCAGCAGCTCGCACATTTGTCCGCGCTGCGACAAGGCCTACACCTACAAGAAGAATCTCTCCCGGCACCTGCGCTACGAGTGCGGCCACCTGCCCACGGAGAAGTGTCGCCATTGCTCCTATGTGGCACGCTACAAGCACAGCCTGAATATGCACCTCAAGACGCAGCATCCAGAGCATATCTCGGGTTCTTCGGCTCAGAGGAGGGATGATGACGGGCAGAGAGTCCCGATGCTGGCACCTCGCGGCCTGTTTGATTCGAAAAGTGTAGTTCCTTGATTACCCTTACACCTAGTATTTTTTTAAATTGTTGATCTCGGGCAGGTAAGTGTTAATCGCCTAGGAAAAAGAGAGGAAAGAATGAGAGAAAGTGCCGGCGTAATGTTAATAAAAAATGTCTTTTTGTAAACCAAAATTGAAACGTGTCATTATTGAATTTTTTCTACTCCTAGCCGTTAAGTTAGTTAAGCTTTATATATATTAGGGGCACGCACGGTTTATTATCCCTATTTTTTGGCTGTGGTATTTTGTTTTGTCTTGTCCTTGGTTCTCATCTAAAAAACACAACCCACCAACACTTAAATATATATAAACCCCATAGATTAAGCTTGAATTAAGAACTAAAAAAGGAAAGCTGAAGGATTGTTTGCTTGTCTTGTATCAAAAAAATAATAAAGATGAAGAAGTATACATTTAGTGACAGGATTCAACCCATACACAGATGAGCTTAAGCGGCAACTTTGTACACTTGGAACTTTAACACTAACTATCATCTCTCCCATCCCATCATTCGCCTCTGCAGCCTCCTCGAAGCAGGACAAGGGTGAACAGACGGAGGGAACGCCCGAGGAATTCGAACTGGACGATTGCCTGCTGGAGAGCAATGACATCGTGATCACCCAGAACAAGGATGGATTTGTGCTGCATGTCAAGAAGCTCGGCAATATCACCGCCGCCGCCAAGATGGGAGCCGACAGCGAGGACCATCATTCGCATCCCCAGCAGCAGCAGCAACAACAGGCTGCCGTCACCGTCACCGGACCGGCTGGCCAGCCTACGCCCACGATCACAGAGTTATTGAACGCCGCCGCCGCCTCTCATTCGGACAAGCCGCCAGCGCTAACTGCTTTGAGCAGCAGCACGCCCATCAAGTTGCCCTCTTCGGAATGTGGTAAGTTTCAACATCTTGACCATAATTAAACAAGTGAATGAGCCAAACTGGGTTCCAGCTTTGAAAGTTGAGATTATTAATGAATCAGCAAAGTTAGTCTATGAGCTTTTAGGTATTTAATATTGTTTTATGTTTATTCAATGGAAAAATAAATAGTTGGGTCTAAATAAGTCTCAATTATAGATATCTTTAGCAAAAAGTCTGAGATAAATCTCTCCTTATTTCTCTTCTCTCAATGGTTTCCACCGAATCTTGGTTCATACTTCCATAAGATTTTATTGAAAGCGAGTTTAAGGCAAAGCTCAGCTGATAATATTCAACTGAATGAATACCAAAGATAAAGAAGTAAAGTATTTCGTTCAGAATTGAAGGATTTATTTTTTATGTCTAAATTAAATGTAATATTTTCATTACCTTTAAAGATAGTTTTGAGGATAAGATTAATCAGTCTTAGATATCTTTAAAGAGATAATAACCAAGACATTTTGCAGCTATACCTATTAAAGGAATAATATCACAGAAATTTGTCTGTTATACTATTAAATTATAACCAAAGAAATTAATAATCAAAAGATCAAATTAATTTAAGATCCCTTTCACCACATTTCCTCCTTACTAATACCCTTCTTTTCTTCCCAAATGTTTACAGAACTTATCAACATTAAGAAGATAATACCGGCAACCACATCGATTGCCACACATCATCATGCCCACACAAGCTCAGCGACAATCATACATCCGCATCACATTATCCAGCATGTGCCACAGGAGACGCACCATCAAGAGCAGCAGCAGCATCACCACCACCAGACGATCCACATCGAGGAGGTGCCGCAGACGTCGCAACAGCACCATCACCACCTACAGACGACCCAAACGCCGCAGCACACCCAAGTACAAAGCATAATCACAACGCATCCCGGCCAGACGATCAACCTGGTCGGCCTGCGGAATGTGCAGCTGACCGATGCCAAGCCCATTTCCGCTTCAAGAATTCGGTATTCGCGCGGCAAGATCATCGGGCCCACAGTGCAGAATCTGCAGATTGTGGAGACCCACGAGCCCATCCAGCACCAGCACCACGAGTTGGCCGATGGCACCAAGTATGAGATTAGCGAGATCGATCTGAACAATCCCAATGCATCGGCGGCAATCATTAGTGACCTGGTGAAGTATGCCGAGATCGATGACATCGAGCTGCCGGATGGCACCAAGATTGGCATTGGATTCGCCCCCTCTGAGATTACGGAGCACATGCAGACTTCGGGTGGGGAGACGCACATAACCACCATTGAGCACGATCCTCAGGAGGTGCAGACGGTGCACGAGGTGCATCAGCTCGAGGAGTCGCAGCAGCAGACGCATCACATTCATACCACACAGCTGCAGACGCACCACATCCAGACGGTGGTGCAGGCCGGCGATCAGCAGCAGCAGCAGCACCATCATCATCAGCGCCTCGAGCTGCAGGACGACGATGGTGTGGAGACGATCATACCCGAGGAGATGGGCGTGCACGACTCGAGCAAGAGCTACACCATCCTCACCACGCGACCCATGAAGGAGGAGTCCGATGCCGGCAACGATCCCTCCGGCATGACCTACGAACTGTCGCTGAGCGACTCATCGCTGGGTCCCTGCGATGATCCCGAGTCGCGGTACGTGTGCCGTCACTGCGGCAAGAAGTATCGCTGGAAGTCCACATTGCGACGCCACGAGAATGTCGAGTGCGGCGGCAAGGAGCCGTGTCATCCCTGCCCGTACTGCACCTACAAGGCCAAGCAGCGTGGCAATCTCGGAGTTCATGTGCGCAAGCATCATCCGGAGAAGCCGCAGCTGGAGAGCAAGCGGGGACGCAAGATCTAAGCAAGCGCGGGTAGTGAGTGGAGGATGGGAGGAGTTGTGAGTAGACGAGAATATAAACCCTTTGAGTTCTAGACCAGTTTTCATTATTTTTAACAATATTTTTTATCATTTTTATCATACAAACACAATTGTAACTATTTAAGCTTAAAACGTTCTTATTTGTTGATTATTTTTATTAAGTTTATAAGTCGAAAGATTTTCCCCTTCTTGTTTATTCGATTCAAAAGTTGATCATTTCTTAAAAACGGCATTGAGTTCTACATAATTACTTTAAGCTTTAATCTTTGTATGTCTTCACATTTCAAATAATTGGTTCTCTTGGTAATTTTCAAAATTACAAATTAAACACAAAAAATTTATATAAACTACAAAATAGTCGACAAAAAATGGAAGACGAAAACTTCAAATCAATGTGCAAGTATTTTCATGGAAATAACACAAAGAAATATATAGAAAGCTAACTCTATATATACATGGAAAATAGTTTAGAGAAACATTAACTGTAATTAGAAATCTTGATTCTGTATGTATGTGTGCGTGCTCTCAAACAAAAAAAAAAACAAAAAAATAATAATAAAAAAATAAAAAAAATAATAAACACAAAATATACATATATATACATATATATCTTTATAAAGAATAAAAATCTTGAAATCAAGTTGAGTTAAAACTAGCTAAATCTTAATCTGAAAACTCTGAAAATAATAATTTCAACTGCAAATTCAACGTTTTTGGAGAAAACTGCACATAAAATTCATTTTATAAATACTATCAGAATAAATACACTCTTTAAGCTAAAAAAAAAAATTTATGAAATGAAGTTAAACTGTAAACCTTTTCAAATTTGAGGCTTACAATATTAACACATAATTAGAATTTTGTTTTGAAATACCCGTTAATATTAATAAACAAAACCTATGTGAAAATAAGGGAACTAATAATATTGATGTAAATTGCAGAAAACCTGAGGAATCTTTAAAGAACGAACTTAGAAAAATTGTTTATAAACCTAAAAAATATTTGAGTAAAAAAGGTAAACTTTGAAACAATATTTTCACAGATAAATACAAAATATAAAAAAATACAAAATCTATACATATGTATTAGAACAAAATCTATATATATATATATATTACGTCATTTTACAGTTTTTTGTGTGTGTAAATCAATTACTTGATGGAAATTAAACATTTACTATATATACTTATCTATAGAAATTATATATTTTGAAAACTAGTTGTAACAAAAACGAAAAGGTCAAAATAAACTTATATAAAAACCCCAAAAATCAAAATGTGAAACTTTGTAATCAGTCGGAACATTGGAATAAGTTTTAAGAATTCATACTAATATATTTCTCTTTCCAGGTGACCGATAGATAACCCGCCACAGCGAAGAGCCCGCGGAGCCAAAATAGCACTTAAGGAGCATATCTTTTCCGAGCATACCTAATATATTTCTCTTTTCTTTTAGATGGCCCCGAAGGATCGAAGCTGGAACTGGAACCTCGAGGAGCCGGACGGATCTTGAGCTAAACTTAAGTAACAAACAAAAGCCAAAAACAATTGTGACAAGGAAACAATTGCCTATGCCTATATACATTCCTATTATTATACTTTTAAGAGCCCGAATATCTAAACGTTCGTTTCTGTGTATGCCACTAAAAAAGTAACAACCAGACCCGAATCGAACCATGAACCCCGAACCTGTATCCATATAATCCCAGCCGTGTTTTTATATAGATGTGTTCAAGTAAAAAAATCGAAACAAGAAACTACAAAGAAACCCACCACCAACCACCAACCCCAAGCAGCACTTCCACCAGCTACTCCAGTTCAATTATTAATTTAGTTATTCTTCTTTTTAGTTTTTTTGAAATTTACTTCTTTAAACAACAAAAAATAAATATGTTTACACCCTGCACTAATTGGCCTTACTTTGCTCAACGTGAAAGAGAGAGTTTTCTTTTTTTGCCTTATTCTGTATATATGTGTTTATTTTAATTTGTATCCTAATTTTTATTCACGCCACATAACGACATCCTAATGCTTTCTTATATATATATTATCACCTCTAAAAGCTTTGACTAATTCTCTATAAATTTTGCTTTGCGTGTGCCACCACCTCATCCAGCAGATGCATATATCATCCTTCCCAGAAACCCCACAATCTCCACTCTCTCATTTGTGTGTGTTATTACACCCAAGCTACAAAACTAACAGCTAAACAATCCCTCATGTTAAGATTTGTTTTATTTTTTGTTATTTTTTTTATATTTTTTTTTTTTCGATTTATATATAATTGAGTTTGTTTTTTTGCAGTTTTATCTCCTGTGTCGTCCAGTCAAAAGTAATTCTATTTATTTTTCGTTCTTTTCTCTTTTGTTTTTTCTTTTCTCCGTTTTTATTTTCATATGTTGTGCGCTGCGCCACACCATCTTCAACCTCCAAAATAAATAATTATAATATAAATAACAAAAAATACATCAACAAACTGCAAAACCACATAAATCACCTAAACCCAAACCTCGATTAAACGTAACCAGATCTGAGTATTACCCGCATTGCCGGACTCACCTGGAACGAGTGGAATGCCCGCCTGGCCATGCCTCTGGTTACCCTGCGCGAAGGCGTCCAACCGCTGATCTTTCCCACCGATCTGTCGGTGGACAAGCAAAACGCCACTGCTAAGGATCAAGCGATATCGTCAAGTGGAAGGAAGACACCCACCATGGATGGCGGCGGCGGAACGGTGAAGAGTGAGCCCAGAGCGGCCTCCACGCCAGCCAGAATTCACAGCAGCAGCGGCAGCAGCCTCAGTAATAACAACAGCAGCAATGGCAAGCCAACCAAGACCAGTAGTGGCGGCAAGTTGAAGCATCTAAGCGAAGAGGAGGCCACCGCCCTGATGCTCAAAGCAGTGGCCGAGAAACAGGCCGCTGCTGCCGCAGGCACCGAGCTGAGCTTTGGCGAGGATCAGGCCAGCTCTGGTAATGGCAACAGCAGCGATTATCCCGCCACTTTGAGCGGTGCCGTGACCTTTGCGGATGTTGGCGGCCCAGCTGGACTATGCCACATCAACATCCTGAACAGCATCAGCGCCATGAACAACCTGATTAGCGGTAGCACGGCGGCGGCGGGCGCAGGCGGCATACCCACTGGTTCGGGCCAGTCGCCATCGAACAGCGGCAGCGGCGGCAACAACAGTGCGCTGGGCGTATCGGACAATGGTGCTGGACACCCGTGTCCCGTCTGCGGGAGAGTCTACAAGCTGAAGTCGTCGCTGCGCAACCACCAGAAGTGGGAGTGCGGCAAGGAGCCGCAGTTCCAGTGCCCCTTCTGCGTCTACCGCGCCAAGCAGAAGATGCACATTGGCCGGCATATGGAGCGCATGCACAAGGAGAAGTTCAAGCTGGAGGATGTGAAGAATTTTGCCGGCTCCGGAGCCCTGGACGGCGACACCGCGGCGGCAGTTTCTGTGGCAGCAGCCGCAGCTGCGGCTGCTCTGGCCAGCGGCGTGCCGACCGAGCTGCATCCACACTTCTCATAGAGAATATATCTCTTGGGGAAGCCTTGTATAAAGAGTTAACGTTGATCAGTTATTAAATGATGCGAAGGCGACGAACTAAAAACAGAATCAGGGATTAATAAGAACGAAAGGAAATTACATAACAGAAGAGGAAATAAGAAAACAGAAATAATCACACACCAAGCTCTCGGGAAAACGGAATCAGTGTGCCAAATTAAGCTTAAAACAAACAAACAAGAAGAAAGAGAGAAAACAATAATGAAATAGTGTTGTAAGATGATGATGCCTGGGATGTTTCGAGAAGTGAAAAAAAAAAAAGCGTTCGAAAGAATCGCAAAACAATTTGTTGCAAAGCACAAACAAAAAATGTACGCCATTTCCACATAAAATAATATTTTTGTTATAATTGTTATTAATTGTTTACACGATCTACACGAGACCGGTTTAAAAATCTATCATTTGTATAATTTCAAGAAAAACCAACAGCAAAGTGATCAGTAAAATGATTTTACACAAAAAACACAATTTTAGATATTGCGCAACATTCCACAAAAACGAAAAAAAAAAAACAAAAAACAACGTAAAGATGAAAGACATAACTTGTACAATGAAAACGGTTTATAGGCTTAGTTTGAGAAATATTTTATTATATACATATGTACTAATACATAACAAGGAATAACCGTAGCAGTAGCGAAACTCAGTGGATATTTAAGATGTAAAACACAAAAAGCAAAGGAAAACTCAGTCCATAATAAGATATTACTCGTTAAAACAAACCAGAGAGAAGGGTTCTTTAAGTCAAGTACATTCAACCTGCAGCACGATGGCCAGAAACCAGGGAGAAAATTCGATACCTCGGTGATGTACTTGAAGAAGATCCCTTTAGATATTCAGATATTCATACAGAGTGCCAAACAGGTTCAATTTAGCTACCCATATACACGCAGATATTGCTGCAAAAGTTAAAGCAGAGATAGGTTCTTTTAAACAAGTTCATTTAACGTAAAGAAACGTACAGAAACCAGTGGGAACAGTAAACGGAAATACAATAGAACGGTGATGTACTTGTGGAACACGAAGAAAAAATATGAGGAACCTTGCATAGATATTCAGTAAATAGTGCCAACAGATTCAACTTAGGTTCCCACATAAACACACACCCACAGCCAGTCAGTCAGTCTCTTCAAACAACAACATTTTACCTCAAGTGGAAACATTTTTGCTATTATATCTTTGTCTTAGGCTAGAAGGAACAACAATTCACTAAGCTCAAGGTACACACACTTTTTATATAGATTTTAATATATAGGAGCAGAGGCAGCAGGACGTTAGGAAGTCAACGGAGCAAGTGCCTTGATAAATTGATGGAATAAAAGCAACAAAAAAACAAGCAATTTGCAAAACACGTTAAACATATGGAAAAACCTACAATAATTACCAATTTATATTCGTAACTGTTTAAAGCCATATACAAGTAGGTTAAGGACAGGAATTTAAGTCAAAAGTCAACCAGAGGAGCAGAAGGAGGTCAGGATTTAAATGGTTTCGTAGATATTTAAACTCAGGTACTTAGTGGGGGCGAAACCCGAATTCCAATAACAAGCAACAAATCCAGTAGCTGAGCTACCACAAATGCAACAGTAACAGTAACAGAGTAAAAGAGCAACAGAGAAGAGGAAACGGAAACAGAAACACCGCCACAAAAAATACGTCACATGCGCGCGCACTTTATTTATTTTTATTATTTTTTTGATAACTTATAAATACGGCATGGATAAATGTGTGTGCCTATAATAAATTATTATTATTACCTTACGCTGCACATTTATTAGGTAGTCAAGTGTAATTTATTTTATTTTTTCTCTGCTTTCCACTACAACGAAATACATTCCATAGATGATTTTATTAAGCTTTAATCCTCTAATTAAACGAACGACAAGCAACAACTACAAAACATTCACAAGAGAACAGACAAACCTAATTTAAAACCCAGACAAAAATGTGCGGCCAGTAAAACTGTGCAACAAAAAAGATATATATATATAAATAGTTATTAGATAAGGGCTCTGATCATATTCTATTAAGAAACTTAAGGCCAGAGCAAGGAGGAGGATTGGTAGGAGGAAGAAGTGAAAATCTCGAATGCTTACATATTAAATATTTTCTTTAAGAAACTAAAATTCTTAAATCAACAAGAAACATTGGTTATATACTTGCGGTGTTGGGCTAAGTTTAGCAACTCTTTATACAATGAAGAATAAACAAAACGAAACAATTTTTTAAATTCTGCAAAATCGAAACATGATGGCAAAATCGGAAAATTCCAAATTTTCTTTAAAAATTCTATAATAATAATATTGTTGAACAATAGGAAAAACGAAAACAAGCACACAAAAAACATATAAATAGAGAATAATTTTAAATAAATAAAAACACACTTAATAAGACAACAAATACTCATTAAACAAACAGAATTAGCTTACCCTTATGCTATCTATATATATAATATATATATTTAACTTTTTCTATGAATTGTTTGTAAAACTCTTTTTGTAAATTGATAAAACAAAAAAAAAAAACCCAAATTCAATGTGAAAAATATACAAATTCCATGTAATAAAACGCAAAAGAAACATGAGTTGTTTACTACTATAATAGTAAGATAGTGATTTCTATTCCATATATGTTTTATGTTGATACTACGTCTCTTTTTTACACACACACAGATTTTAGTAGCGTTTTGTTTACACCGCTTGTAAGTATTGATTTTTATTTCCCCTTACAATCATTATTATTTCTAAAACATTTTTACATTTTGGACATATTTCTTTATTTATGAAAATACACCAATTTCGATAATCAAATGAAAATATATAAAAAACAAGGGTTAGGTCTTCATCATAGCTTAGGCACACATCGGGAAAATATATGATATCAACTTGTAACCATTACTAATCGAAGAACAAATTAATATTTAACATTTACAGATGACAATGCCCAGCTGGAAGGCGGCGAGTCCAGGATTCGAGTGCGCAACTGGCTAATGCTGGCCGATCAGTCCATCATCGAGAAGGGCGGCTCCGGCGACGAACCCACAACAGGTATTTATTTGGCTGCCTTTTTATTTATGTTCCATTAATTTATAATTATTTTTTTTATTATGTACTTTTATATTTGAATTATATTATCATTAATTTTGCTTTCTTTTTACAGTCTTTACATTTTGTTTTTTATTGCCGCACTCGAGACATCATGCGTTGTTTTTTTACCCACTTCTTTTTTAATGTTGATCGATTTTTTATCCATCTTCAACAACCAAAATCAAACTAACTTAACATTCCAAATCTCTTTTTCATGACTAACCTACCGACACAAAAAACTAACCATCAGAAAAACTAACTCAGTCCAAAAAGTCACTCATAAGCGATGCTAAAACCACTAACAAGACATCGGCGGCGCCAAGCAGGGCGACTTCTACAACTGCGACGGTGACTCCTACTCCAGCCTCGACTCCAGCTGCAGTAGCGGCGGCCACCATTGCAGCCAAGCAGGCGGCAGCGGCCATAGCCAGCAGCCACATCAACAACAACAATGGCTCCAACAGCAAACAGCAGCAGCATGCCGGCAATGGCAGCAACAAGAGCATCCATCCGTCGACCTTGACCCAGACGGTGACCCGCATCGGCAGCATCGGACGCACAACCATTGCCTGCATCACGCCGGCGAATAATGGGAACAAGAGCTTGTCGAGCAATTGCAATGTGGATGCCGCTGCCTCGGCCGCTGCTTTGGCGGCTGCCGGCGTTGAGTTGGACAGCATTGATGACACCATGACCGAGGTGATTGTGAAGATCGAGAATCCGGACAATATGTCGCTCAATGGGGACGACGGCGAGGCCGTGTGCAATAATGAGGCCATCGACGACGAGAACACCTTCGACTACGACCTGAAGCTGGCCAGTCCGCTGTCATGGACCTACGATGCGGTGAAGATCGAGAACGAGGAGTTCGAGGACAGCTACCTAATGGACAACGACGACGACGACGATGATCTGCTGACGACAGCGGCCGCCACTCAGAAGCATGCCAAGCAATCGAACGACAAGCAGAAGGCGGCGGGCTCAATGGTCGCTGGCGGAGGCGGAGCTTCTCTCAAGAAGATCGTGCTGAGTCCCCAGCAGCAGCAGCAACTGCTCGAGCAGCAGCAGCACCTGCAGCACCTGAATCTCCAGCCCACCAGCCAGTCGTTGCAGATCAAGCTGCCCGCCATTCCAGCTACCATCACCACGATTTCGGCGCCCAAGCAGATGGGCGGCTCGGTGGCCGGTACCAGTGCCGGCAGCGGCTCGGCAAACACAACGCTGCTGAGCAGCAAGCTGAGCGGCCTGAACATGGACGCCCTGCACTGGTCCCACTCGGACGACAATCGCTATCGCATCCTCGTCCAGAACAAGCGCACACGCAAGGAGTCGCTGGAGCACTCCGCCGACATGATCTACAACGCGGATATTGAGAAGCCGTGGGTGTGCCGCAACTGCAATCGCACCTACAAGTGGAAGAACAGCCTCAAGTGTCACCTGAAGAACGAGTGCGGATTGCCGCCGCGCTACTTCTGCAGCAAGATGTGCGGCTATGCCACCAATGTCCACAGCAATCTGAAGCGACACCTGAACACCAAGTGTCGGGATCGCGAGAAGGATGCCGAGGAGGAGAAGCCGAAGTCGATATCGGGTGGTGGTAACGCCGTGGTGTCGATGGGTGGCAGCGGTGGCGGCGCCGTTGTCCCCGTCAGCAGCAGCAGCAATAATAACAACAGCAGCAGCAGCTCGAGCAGCACCTACACATTGGTGTTCCAGAACGAGGGTGTTTAGGAGGAGAGACTAGGACTTGTACAAACCCATCTTAGTAGGCACTCCTCCCTCGAGTTCGGACTTGGACAACCTTTCGTAGAACGAAGCCAGTGAGTGAATATAAGAGATGCCGTGCAGCTACACACCGAGCAAAGGAGACTAGGAATAGTTTGCAAAAACAAAATTAACAAAAAGCAAAAAAAAGAAAGGAAAAAACTGCAATTACAATAACGATTGTATTGCTTTAGCGAATTCTCACAAAAACAAAAATTTAACTTAACCTTCATATATATATATAAATATGTGTAAATTTTTTCCCAGAAAAGACAATTATATGGAACTAGTCACACAGCTAAAATTTGTTTTAGGTGTGCTAAAAACAAACAAAAAATACACAAAAAAAAAAACATAAAAAAAGGACGATAAAGAAAGGGAATCTTTTGTAACGAGATTATTTAAAAGATGAAAAGAAAACCCATACTATAATATGCATGGCATGATCATAAAGCAAATGCCCCATCCAAAGATATACTTAATATTAAATTTTAATTGATAAACATTACACATTCGTTTCGCATTATGTTTTTTAATTTGTTAGAAACATTTTACAAAGACTTAATTTCTGGTCACTAAGTTATGCTTATATATTACAATAATAATAATTATTAACTATAAAACGATTATCTAGTCAAAACGAAACGATAATGAGATAATATTTTCAATTTTAGACAAAAATTATAATTACAATTGATAATATAAAATGACAATGTTTAAATTCGAACCATTTCATCGGCGCATGTATGCTTTAAAAAGAGAAACGTTTAGATTTAATGACAAAATCACTGAAAGAAAAACAAACAAGAATCCGGCACTGAAACCCCTAACCTACCAGAGAAATGTAATGTAAACTCGGAATAATAACAAATACCTCTATAAAGTTGAAACAAACAAGAGACAATTATTCATTAATTGGTTATGATTAAACTATGTATTTCTCCCTTAACTGAACTTCGTAATTATTGCCGGCTAAATGTATTAAAAAAGAAAGAAACTTAAAAACAAAGAAAACAAAAACCCCAAAAAAGAAAATTCGAAATACAATTAAAAGCAAATGTCAAAAAGAAAATAACAAAAACCCAAGTTGTACTTATTTAAATGCGAAATCAATCCACATAGAGATTCATTCCACACATTTCACACAGGAATCCACATTCACATTCGCATCCGCATCCGCCTCCTCGTCCTACTCCTCTTTTCCTCCTCCACGTACAGTTGTAGGCAAATCCTTGCTTAGAATCTATACTAATCAGATCTATATTTCAGGTGGATGGTGATGATGATAATGGATGTGAAGATGTGATGATGATGATGATGATGTTGGTCTTGACTGATGAACGACAGCCAAAAACAACGCAGCTCATGGTGTTGCCTCCTCCTTCCCTCTCTTATTGTTGTTTGCATGCTTAAAACTACTACAACCTACCTATATAAATACTATTTATATAATATATAGTTATGCATAACCATGTATTGTATCCTTCTACATAGACTTTATATATATGTATATGTATTTGTTAGATGAAGTAACTATGATTTACAAAACTATGTATGAAACCTATTAGACTTGTAGTTTCTTCTTTTGTTCTGTTTTTTTTTTTAGTTTAGCCTAAGTTTCTTTTATCATCGATTTCTTCTGTCCTTTCACCATAGCGATTGTGAAGCGTATAAATCTGATTACTTATAGCCTTACATTATTTACAAATTAAAATTTGAAAATGAAAACAAAAACGGAAAAACTTAGTTTGTATAGAGAGTTATATTTTATCTATATATCGAAAATAATTAATGTTTATTTTTTGACAATTGTGTAATATGATTTCCCTGTTTACATTTTAATATTGCATGCGTATTCATAAAAAAAAGAAAAATTTTAAATATCAAAACACATTGGGCCCTGAAAATCGGAAGGAGAACTTTGCCTTTCCTTCTTCTCCGCAGACCCCGTCTCCCCTTTTAGTAATATTAAGTGTTTTTATGTCACTAACCAACAATACACACTCCACACACACACATTCTATATATATATAAATAATTACTCAAACACGTATATTTTTAAAGGACATCTATCACCTGTAACTGAGATCCAAAGTTGTTGTTTATTTTTGCTTAGCTCTCGAAATGTTTTTACTCGACATTTATGATGTACTCTCATTGTGTTTTAATTTAATATATTTAATCAAAAAATTTACTTTTGCAGCCTACTTACACACACAAAACACACCAGACACAACACACACCACACACACCTATCCAGATCTCACTCCACTCCATAGCACCATGTACCTCTCACTAAAGCAACAACATATTTAACTCAAAAAACAAAAGAAAAACCCAAAAAGAACATAAAACAAGTAAACAAACACAAAAGAACTCGATACAACTACGGTAAAGATGTCATATATATATTGTCTTAGTGCATCACGGTCGCCAAGTGATAGCTACAATAACTTTTATACACTTCCAGTTAGTAAAATAGGTTTTTTTATGATTTCCTGATCAGATGAAAAAAATCTATGCAAAATCAAAGGGACTGTCTATGCAGCGAACACTAAAATCTACCTCCTTTACTTTCATATTCTCATCCAATCTTCCCAGACTTCGGCCGCCTGTCACCCGGCCCTCATCCCGGCGGCTACAGCCTGATGGGCATCAAGACGAGTCCCTCCTACCACAGTCCCATCGACGACAGGCCCGTGATCAAGTTTGAGCCGGGCAGCGGTCTAGAGTCTGACCACAACGAGCTCGAGAGCAACCGGGCCACGCCCACCCACTGCCCGGGCCACCTGCTGTTGCCAAAGACCCAGCCTCGGCACGGCAATGGCGATGATAACGATAGCAACGACGAGGACAGCATGGAGCCCTGTGACCTGCGCACGGGTCTGGCCAAAGTTCTGCTAGCCGCCGCCCATCATCAGCACCATCAGCCCCAGCACCATCACGGCCATCATCCGCACGTGCGTGCCCTGCCGCAGCTGCTTTATCCGGCTGGGCCGAGCCAAGTGCAGAGGCCGGACACGCCGACGCGTCGGTATAGCAGTAGCAGCGGCGGATTAGTGGCCGGCGGCGGCGCCTCTGGACAGGATCCGCCGAGCAGTGCAGCGGCTGTGATTGTGGCCGTGGCAGCAGCTGCTGGTCTGGCGGCCAACAATACAAGTGCCTCGTCCGCCGGTGGAGGAGCTTCCACCTCGGCGGCAGCAGCAGCAGCAGCGGCGGCGGCAGCAGCAGCAGCAGCAGCTGGAGGAGGAGGAGGAGGAGGAGGATCATCATCGGCTGGAAACTGGGCAGGGAGCGCCGGCGTCTCTGGAGGAAGCAGTGGCGGTGGCGGCGGCGGCGGTGGAGGAGCCTACGCCTGCGATAGATGCGGCAATACGTACGCCCGGCCGCACAGCCTCAATCGTCATGTGCGCTTTGAGTGCGGCGTTGAGCCAAAGTTCGAGTGCCCCATTTGTCACAAGAAGTCGAAGCACAAACACAATCTCGTGCTGCACATGCGCACCCATCAACATCGATGATACGACAACAAGTGCTGCTGCAATGGCATCATCCGATGACGCCAGGCTCTCAAGCAACTGTAGTGGCTGCTGCCCGGGATCGCATCGATTGGTATCGTAAACGGGGGATCTATGTAGGGCGGACTGCGGGTGGGGCTTCAGTCAGAGTCGTCTCCCGAGCCCCAATCACACACAGTTCAGTTCAGTTCAGTTCAGTTCAGTCCAGTCCAGAGAGCCGTTTTTTTATGTAATTTTCCAAATGATCTTGAAACATATAGTCGTTTTTACATATATATCTACTATATATATATATACCAACTACACACTAACTCGTAACTATGTATATAAAAAACAGAAGGGAATTCTTAACAAATTCTAATTATTAGACCATATTAATATTTTTTTTCTTGCATTCTTCCCTGATAACAAACAAATTCTTTATTTTTGTAACTTGTTTTACGGTTTTGAATTGGCAGAAAAGATAGAAAGATGTAGGGGAAGGGGTGAGGGGCGCGCGAGAGGGCCGACGCCGCCGCATGTTGCATGATGATGATGATGTGTAAAATCCTTAGGAAAACTTAATGATCTCAATGAACTTTTTCTTGATAAAAACAAAAACAAAACAAAAATACGGGAAAAATGGGGAAATTTTATGCATTTTATTGTAGAAGCAGCAGCAAAAAAACCTAAACATTCACATTAATTATAGTGTAATTTATAGTGCAGGCCACACTCTCGCGCGCCGTCGTCCTTCGCCTCCTTCACGAGCAAAGCTGGCGAGGATACTACCATATAGGAGACACACCCGACACCGAAATCGCAGTCAGGGTCAAGGAGCTAGAGCTTAAGTCATAGAAGAGACCCCCGGAAGGTAGTAGATCAACGGGCACCAAAACAACACATACAGTCGTCGTCTTTTAACTTTTTCACATTTGTTTTTTATAGTTTTGCTTGTTTTATTAACAAAAGAGAAAAGGAAAAGTTTGCTTAGGTACACGCACCCCCAAAAGCCACATTAAGCATAATATATACAATATTATATAACAAATTATAGTTAGTAGTTAAAAAGGATCTCTATCTACTCTTTTTCTAAAAAAAAAAAACAAAACAAAACCAACAATTTATTAATTTATCTTGTGCTCATTCCATGTACGTTTTTTTTTAAATTATGTTTTAATTACAATGAACCACGATATGTGATAGCGGGAATTTTAATTTGACCAAAAACGAAATCAAAATTATCGTGGCTTTGGGTTCAGGGCGGCGCCTCTACACAACGCAAACAAAAGGTTTTAAGAAGACAAACTGAAACTGAAACAACAACTAAAACTACAACTAAAAATTACAACTAAAACAGTTATTAATTATTTCGTAGCAAAAATTAAGCTTACAAACAAGGGCGCAGGCAGGATGTGTGAGGGAGGGAGGTAGGAATTGGCAATGTAAACGTAGAAACGGGTTTTGGGGGAACTCGCATCGAGTCACAGTCAGAAAGGAAATATAAATTGGTATGTGATATAAAGAATATAGTCGTCATTGTAATTAATTGTAATCGTAATTGTATATGTTTTCTTATTAATTATATAATTTACATTTGTCAAAATTGAGGAAGAACGAGGGAAGGAACCATTTGGAAGCAAACCCTGAGGAGGAGGAGTCTTTGTTATTACAATATAATATTATTTTACACACACACACAACACGCAACACAACACAAACACGAATTCTAAACGTTTTTTGATAATTGTTCATTTACAAAAACAAAAGAAAGAGCTTAAATGTATAACAAAAACTTAACTAAAAACAATACACATATAGGGGCGCGCGCATACCATTAATTTGTTGTCAGTTTTTAAAGTTTTGTGCCACACACACAAAAAATGTGATAAAAAAGTAAATTAAATTACAGACAACAACAATGGCACAAATCGACACAAAAAAAAAGGAAAAACTAAAAAAAAAGATGATTATTACGAATATTAAAAGTGGAAAAGTGTTAGACACAATAAAAACAAAATTCTTATCGGTCAGTATTCGCGAATTAGGTGAGGAAGGAAATGCAAAAATTTTAATTCGTTGTAAACTTTTGTGAAACAAATTCGATTGGTTATATATCTGCTTTGGATTGATACACTTATTATTAATATTATACATTATATATTTTAAAAATAATCGCTTTCTTGCGCTAGTCAGTTTCTAGAGAGTTGTTTTTGCTTATCATTTCGGTTAGAATATATCTAATTCACCATTTGTAAACGTTCGTTTTTCACATATAATCAATAATCTAATTTTTTCTAAGGTTGTGGTTCTTATTTATATCTATAAAAAAGCATAATAATTTTAATTACTTTTCTAAGCGAGAACATTTAATTTTTTGTTGTTACAACGAGAGGAAAGCGATGGATTCATCTATTACCAAGCCTATTTTATAATTTATCAACAGCGCATGTGATGGACTCGAAATGTTAACCAAATATACAAAAGGAAGAAGGAAACTTAGGAAAATCCAAGACAGAGTCCGAAATGTTGGCAGAACTTTCGAGTCGAGTTATAGTTAAAATGTAAAGAGAAAGGCATGTGATAAATTTCAATATAATTTGATTAACAAATAAACAAACAATCTATCTACTAACACAAATAAACCCCTTAGAACACACCCAAGGTACAGAAACACAGGAGGAGGACAGGGTCAGTAGAAGGTCTCCTCGGAGAGAGGGTGTGTGTATAACCCATAAGAAACTGAAATATTTTTCGAGAAATTGTACTAACACCCCAGATAACAACTATATTCTACTAATATGTATCCTTATTAATTAATTCTGTTAAAAAAAAAAAAAAACAATATCAAAGAGTACACACCCCAAAACACACACAAACACAAAATACACGCTAAAAAAAGTTGTAAACAAGGAGCTGTGAATGTTAAATTATATGTAAAGCAAAATATATATCTAAATATATATTAGATACAAAAACAAAGCAAACATACATATAAAGGAATCGATGTGATTAATTGTGATTGAAATGAAACGGAACGAGGAGAGGTTGGGATCCTAGATCCCAGATCCTAGAGAAAGGGCGAGGGTGGCAATAGGTTGGGTTTTGGTCAAGAGAAAGGCTTTCTTTTCAAACACACACGACACACAAAAACATAAACATAAACACATACATAATAGATGCAAGAATATGCTTTAGGAAACTCTGATATTTTGTTTGCAACACTTTCTGTTCGTCTTTAGTAATTTTATTCATTTTGTTCTAATATTATTTCTGGATAGAAAACTAATAATACAAAAATGGGGAACTAAAAACATAGCACACACAATAAAGTCAAGTAAATCAAGTAGCTTTAAGTTAACAAAACAAAAGAGTAAGAGCAAGGGAAAGTGAAATGATTGTTAATTGCTGTTGAAACGCACGCTTCACGAATAGTAAATAAATGTTGACAATGGAACGCAAAGAGCAAGGAGGAAATCTGAAGAAAATGTCCACAAAAAAGCAGACAAAATACAAATTCGATTCGAGTTGAAACACCTTTGTACCATAGCTAAACGATAATTATACAAAACAACTAAAGATTTATATACAAAAAAGGAAGAAAAATCACATTGCTTTTTGCACTGCAATTTAGAAAATAACAAATTTAAAATAGAAATCAATCTAAATATATATATTTATGAAAAATGAAAAATCTAACGAAACGAAACAAACGACGACATTCAAAATGCCAGTTAGACTATGAGAAAAGTGTGCTTAAAAACTTAAAAACCAATTTCATTGAAACAAAAACGAAATGTTAGAACGAATTCAGAGTACATTTAATGATGATTGTGTAATATATAAAGCCGAGAAAACGCCTTAAACAAAATTTGTAAAACTATATATTTTAAATGTTAAACAAGTAAAACGATTTAATTGTTATAAGTCTAAACACAGGCAGAAACCAGAAAAACAACAAATAAAAACTAAATTTAAATATATATTGAAAAAGAGATGAAAAATCGAAACTTTTAAATGCATTTTGAAAACTTTCTCTTTTGCAGCAAAAAAAAAACAATTAAGAAAGCAGATGGCCTTCGTGGAATTAAATTTAAAAACCTTGAACTAACATAATCTTTTCTCTTTTTCTAGATGGACATGATCTGGATATGAACTCGGCTTCTAAGGAGTTAAGCCTGAAAGACGAAGGACATCTTGGCGGAGGCCCTCGCATCATGATAATCAATGCTATTGTACTGAACAAAATATATATACATATATGATAAACATATGTAATTTAATTTGCTGTATTGTTGTAGTTTTTGAAAATCACACCTACGATTTACTCCAACACACACCAACACTGACATTTGTTACCTGTTATTTATTTTTCGTTTTTCCTGTATATATACCTATATATTCCAAAGCTTTTGTTTAGATAAATGCTTGAGTGGCTTTTTTGTATATGTGGTGCGTATATGTGTAACTCTCCTGGGAATATTGTGTCATCCATACGTCATCTCCATCACCGCATCCCACCACCACCATCATCGTTCATAAAACCAAACATCATCGTTCAAAGCTGCTAACTCCAGTACCCAATGAAAATGAACAACAACAACAACAACAAGACTCACCAATCACCAATCCAGCTCGACATTCACCATTCAGCGTCTATTCGGTAGAAGAAAGACACTAAGTTCTCTATATTATTTTTGATTTAACTTAATTTAATTTTAAATGTGCGCCCTGTTATCGATCCACTATTAATTTGCCTTTTGGTTTTGTTCTCCTTTTATTTTGTTCCGACACCGACACCGATACCGTCATCGACACCTCAATGCTGTGTGTGTGTGTGCCCGTGTATATGTTGACCACCAGCAGACATCTACCCCATCCTGGGCAGCCTCCTGGGCGTGGACACCTCCTCGACGAGCGCCAATCCCGGCGCCAGTGCCAATGCCGGCGACGAGTTCTATGGCTATCATCTCAACAATAACAACAATAACAGCACAACTATAACCCAAGTGAACACCACCGCGTCCTCCAACCATGCTGCGGCTCGCGGTGCGAATCCCAGTGGCGCGGGTCTGTCGCGGGATACGTTTATGCAGTGCAAGCACTGCAATCGCTACTACAAGTCCCACCAGAAGTTGCAGGAGCACGTGCGGAAGTACTGCTTGAAGCAGAAGAAGTACAAGTGCGTTTCCTGCGAGTATCGGTCGCGGCGCAAGGATCATGTGCTGCGTCACGCAAAGCGCAAGCATTGCATGCTCTACGAGCAGTCGCGCGACGACGAGGAGAGCCTGTATGTGATACGCAACGAGGATGATCTGAGCAACGAGGAGGAGGACGGCGATCCGGATGACAACGATGCGGATGCAGATGCCGATGGCGGTGGCATGGACAGCGATGTGGCGGCGGCCCTCTGCGAGATCAATTTCGATTTCGCGGGTCGGGATCTAACGATTACGGCAGTGCCGGTGCTGCAGGAGAGCGAGGAGGATGACGAGGACTACGATGATGATGGCTAGGCCCGAAAACCGGGGAAGAAACAACAAAGAGAGCGCAGCCGCTCGCAGAGGCGTAATGTGAAATGTTTACCAAATGAAAATATACAGACAATATATAGTTGCTTGTCCAAGTAGTAACTACCTCCAACAACCTAGCAACCTGCAACCTGCAGCCTGCGACCCGCAACCAATAACCTACCGCAACCTACCGAACCCGAACCCGTACCCGTACCCGTACCCGTACCCGACCCTTCTACCAACGTTGTGGCAGAGCTGGCCGCCCCACATTCCGTGCACCAATTTACTTAACGAAATCTAAGCCTCTTTTATACCAATAGTTTATCTGAGCGCATTCCGTTTTTTAACTTTTCCTTTCCCGTCTTTATGTTTTGAGTTATGTCTAAGTTAGCTGCAATCGGTCAAAGACCAATTTAATTATTTATACAAATACGTACAGATACAGATACAGATTTATACTATATATGTTGTTTAGTGGTTGGTGTTCTCTCAAAACTCAAATATTCTTGCCAGCAATCAAAGACTTAAAGCGCCATTAGTTTGCCACGTTTTTCAAACAAACAAAAACACACAAATACACCCACATATATATTCCTCAGTTATACATTTAATAATTCGATATACCTACATTTACCTACCTGTAATTTTATAGTGTTCTTGGTGTTCTATAAAGAAGCGACGCATAAGGAAAAGCGAAGCGAGAATTTGTGTACATTTTTCTATTCTATAACTTTGTAAATGCAAGAAGCGATTAAGAATAAAGCATACGAATCATATATATATATATGCGTAAAAGCAAAACAAAAACCAAGTCCAAGTTTATAAATCCCATCACATCCCCGAACAATTTCCTCAAGAAGGCCCCGCAGTTCACAGACACACTCCTTTAAAACGCTTACAAGTAATTATTATATACATTTGAGTTACTCATTCCAGCGGGTGACTGACCAGGTTCTCTCTCTTCTCTTTTCATCGCTTCTTGCAGATGGCTATTGGACAATCCTGGAGACGGTGCCCTATTCGATCGCCAATGCTGTGCCCACTACGGCTACCACGCTGAGCAACGGTGGCCATGGCAGTAATGGGTCCTCAGGACTGTTGACGGGCGCCACAGTAGTGGTGGAGCTGCCGCCCGATGATTTGGGAAATCCGGTGGGCAACATCCAGTACACCATACCGGCGCTCACCAAGAATGCCACGACTAACACAAACACCACCAGCTTGCTGCACAAGCCACAGGCCACTACAATTCAGATTGTTAAGCAGCAGCAACAGCAGCACCAGCATCCGCAGCAGCCACATCGCCAGCAGTTGACCATCCAGCAACCGCCGCGGCAGGAGTACATCAAGATAGATACCTCCCGGCTGGAGGATAAGATGCTGCTGCGCGACGTAATGCAATATGGAGCCACCAGCATTGCCATGGCGCCGCAGAGTGCTCATAGCACCACCACCTGTGTGGTCTCCAACCACGAGTCCGGCTTGTTGCTGGCCGACGCCGATGAGGCCGAACGGGAGTTGGAACTGGAGGCCATGAAGGGCCATGATCACCAGCAAGTTGATGATGACGAAGACCATCATCACATGCTAGACGACGAGGGCTATGTGGTGGAGAAAATATCCATCGATGAGGAACAAACGGAAAAGCTGTATATGAACGGGTTGTCGAGTGCACCGACGATGCACAGCAGCAGCAACAACCACACGGCACACACCACAATGACGCTGCATCAGCAGCAGGTGACCACCAGTGATTACCCGCTGGATGACTGCAAGTACGCGTGCAATGTGTGCGGCAAGACGTACAAGATCAAGGGATCGCTGAAGCGGCACAAGAACTACGAGTGCGGCGTGGAGCCGAACCTAAAGTGTCCCCATTGTCCGCACAAGTGCAAGTACAAGTCGGATTTGCGCAAGCATATGAACCAGAAGCATGCCGATTCCGGGGAGCCGCTGATCCTGGGACATTAGGTCGATTGGCATTAACATAGCCCTAAGATTGTAGTCTCTCTATCTCTGTTTAGCAGTTGTTGTTGTGATGTATGTTCCATACCATAGGTTCTACTTGGAAATCTCTGGAGATTTTAGCGATCTCTCTACATAATTCTCAAAACTTGTCACCTTACTCCAGTCTGATCTATATTATTATATATTTCCTTTGTATATATCTGCTCCCTTTTTATCCTCAACTGTTTTAAGAATCTCTGGAGATTTCAGTAAACTGTTTGTAATATAGCCAAAGTTATGATCTCAAATGAATAATCATAGATATACTAAGCCGTCATATGAAGTTCTAGTTGAATTGCTCAAACCGTAGACTTAAAACCAATTTCAAATCAGCTCAAGTCAAGTGTGTAAGTCTAAGTATTTTAAACTCTGAACATTATACATGCCCTAGAGAACGTTTTAACCCCTAAAAGTAAATACAATAAATAAATAAATGTTTACAATCGAAACCAAAGCCAGTAATTATTGCGTCCATTGCAAAAGCTCCGATAAAAACCAAATCACTAACATGATTCTCTTTTCTCTAGGACGACGAACCTGTGGAACGGAGAGAAACCAAACCTGGAGGAGCCGAAGCCGGGACTGGGGCAACCAATAAAGGTCTATACTTTTAACTTGACACTCTCTCTCTCTCGCATAGCAATAAGTAGTCCAATCAATCATATATCAGCCAATAAAAATGTCAAACTGAAACGAATTTGTTGTATTCATCGCCACCCACGAGATCACCTCAAAACCTAGACCCTCTCCCCGTAAACCGTGTGTGACTAGAGCTATAGAGCCCGTCGATGACTGTGTCTGTGTTTTGGAAGCTAGCCTAAATCCAACCGCATTCCGTTTCTGTTTCTTCTCTCCCCGCCTCTCCAGCAGATTTCGTGCGCCACGGCCCCAAGAACCAGCTGCTGTGCCAGTGCGGACGATACTACAACACCCTGAGCCGCCTGATGCTGCACCAGCGGGAGGAGTGCCAGGACTTTAAGCGCTTTCAGTGCGACTTCTGCCTCAAGTGGTTCAAGCGGCGATCCCATCTCAACCGGCACAAAAAGCTCCACGACGCGGAGCTCTTTCTGGAGCCAGTACACCACAGCAAGCAAAGGCCTAAGGCCAAGGCCAAGGGCAGTGCCAATGCCAATGCCAAGACCAACGATGAAGACGAAGATGATGGCCTGGACACCGAAGCAGCAGCCATTGATCTCGATCCCGATATTTTGTATACGTCTGAAATCAAAGTGGAGACCGAAGAAGAGGAGTTCATTTAAGTTTCTGTTACCCGAATATTATTATTATTATTATTATTATACGAATACTAGACCAGTTCTCGTTGATGCCAAAAAGAGCCGAACAAATACTGAATTTTTGTAAATAAATAGAAGAGGATAACAAGAGGAAGTCTTGTCCTGACGAAATCCAAGCCTAACCTTTTTACTCGAGATATTATCCTTTATTTTTATTCATTTACTTCATCGATTTTAAATTTGTAAATATGTATGAATGCGTCTGAATGTGCACTGTGCAATATATTTATTTTGTTGTTTTTTTTTTTCTTTCTTTTTTATAATTTGTATTTTTATTTTGATTTTCGTTGGCCTGTTCTCTCGTTGCAGGGCCCAGCGTTATGGAACTGAAGTACAATCTGCGCACTCATGAACCCGGCGTAGACTATCCCAGCGGTTCACGGCAGAAGGCAACCGTAATCGGTGTCGGACTCAGACAGGATCGCAAGTCCGAAAATTCGCCAACTGAAGAACCTGTCGCCGTGGAGCAGAAAAGCGAGAACGAGGAGCCGTTGGAAAACTCCAGCGACACCAGCTTGAAGAAGGCCATGGCCAGCTCGGACGCCATGATAGCCCTGCAGCAGTTGGCCTCCATATCGACGGCGCGATCGCTGCAACATCTTGTGCAGAATATGAGCAACATCGACACCAGCAGCCTGGTTCCGGGCAGGAAGCACACGCGTCAAGCGCTTGCCAAGCGCTCGCCCACCTACGAGTCCAACCGGTGTCCATTGTGCTCCCGTACCTATCGCTCCCAGGCCTCCCTTAACGAGCACATGCGTAAGGAGCATTCGGTACTTATCTAGTTAAGCCTTCGTCCTGGATTCCAAACCCACACACGCTTCGAGATGGATATGGTCTGAGTTTCATCTATCATGACAACTTGATGATACTTTAAGTGGAAAATATCATAGATATTCGCAAGAAAAAAAGTATTTCCTATCAAATATTGAGTGTAATTGATTAAAATTCAAACAGAAGCACAGCTGAAATAATGATATCAGTAATTTTTACCAAATTTCGAAATGAAGACCAAAAAAATACATAGAATTTTTTGTATAATTTACTAATCAACACTTTTCTAAGAACAGCCTACAGTTAAGTTGGTAAAATGGCCAAGATTTACAGTACTCGCCTAATGGTTAAGAATTTTCTGCTTTGCCAAGCATTTATTGGCCTTTGAGTATAAATATTAATAAACTAGATTGTTAAACAGAAAAGGTTAACCGGATTTAAAATGTCCAATAAAATTAAACAAGGTCCAATTTAAGACTTTTTATACTTATTGCAAATAAACAATAATAAATAAATATTAAATAATGGTACTTTGTGGTAATTTGTACAAGAATTTTTGTTTAATTAAATTTAGACTTTAGGTTAAAGTCTCATGCGTTTTTGACCAAAGGTTGGTATCTTTTGTTATTCATAAGTTATTCTAATTTTACTAAAGTTTTGTTTTATTATTTTATTTCAGTTTTCCTATTTAATTAAAGTTTTTTGTGAATAACGATTTATGATTCTAAAGGTTAGTATCTTTTGTATTTTATTTTTTATTTATTTTATTAAAGAGTTTCGTTTTTTTTTTCGTTTCTATTTTATATTTTCAGTTAATCTGTTAATTGGCAAAGGTGTTTCAGACAAAAGGATGCTGATAACCAGGCAAGTACACGAGATCTTTTCATCCTTTTTCTTTCTTTCCCTTTAAAAATTGCACTTGGATTCAGATTTCGAGACAGAGATACAGGATTGCTGCTAATCCTTTGACCAAACAGGTTTTCGGGCAACAATAGCACTGGCTGTCCTTGAATTTGGCACGGCAGTGCAAAAAGGAAACCACAAACTAACTGTACTCAATTGAGAGAAACACACCCAGAGCGAGATTTGTATCCCTCGGATACCTCGGGGAGTTCTAGCCTCTCTTTCGCCCACACACAAGAATGCATTTGAAAAACATTTGCGCACACATAAATCAGGATATCTGTTTGTGTATTTTGAGTTTTTCTAAAAATAAGTTCGACTCGCGTCCGTCTGCCTGCCTGCCTGCCTGCTTTGTATCTCTAAGCCTGTGCAGTGTGTATCTGTATCTGAGTATCTGAGTGCGGCTTTTGCAGTCGGGCGGGCTTCCCACGTGATTTTCCTCGATTTTCTCGAATTCCCTATTTAGCCTGCCCTATTATCCCTATCGGTGTCTCCTTTTGGGCTTTACCTTCGCAAAGCCAGGATACACACAAGTTTCAAGGGCTGGTTTCGAAGCTATTTGTGTGGGTATATTCCTGGAAAATCGTCGGCAGAGGACCTTGATAAAGCAGATAGTAAATGTGCGTCTGTCTGTGTTTACAGATATTTCCAGAAAAGAAACGAACTCGAAGCTGACGATGGCTCTGGAACATACCTAAGCTGGCACAGTCGCCTTCGGGTGTTCCGTAAATTTTTTAGAAAATTATTTATTGATTTAATGATCCGAAGTTTCTAGTTTTATATATCACTTTTTACATATTGACGACTCGGGAACTTCAATTTTGAATTATTAGATAAATTATTAGACCTAAACTTCTCTAAAAAAATTATTAAAAAAGATTTAATTCATTTAAGATGATCTGCTTTCTAGCCTTGGGAATTCGAGATCTTTCCAGAAAATTAGGAACTGAGTTTGAAGTTTTATAATTAATTGAAAATAATATATTAATGACTGGCACAACTTTACTTAAAATGATTATTTAGTAGTCCAATTTAAGATCAAAGTCCTTAAATCAAGTGTCTTAATTCATATTAAATTAGCAAACTACCTTGACATCAAAAATATATTTATGACTTTTAAAAAATGAACTTTTATCAGGAAATTATACATTAAATCAGGAATAAAGAGCTCTTCACCGAAATTCCAAGATATTAAATTAAATCCATTTATGGCTGCTTTAGCCTCCCCTAACTTTTCCACTGCTGACCTTCAAAATCCAGCAACATGTATTTGGAACAGATGCACTAGAAGTAGGAATAGGAAAAATAAACAAGGGAAACACCACCGGAAGCTGGCTGAGGAGTATTTCGGTTCAAAATGCTTTGAAAAATCATCTAGTTTTCTCTCCGCACACACACTCTTCACGCAAGTGAGAGTTGAGTTGCTGCCTCTCAGAGAAAGTTTTCCCCAGTTGCAGTTTTCCACAAACAGAGAGTGAGGGCAGGACCAATAACAATAACAACAACTGTTGAGTTAGGTAGAAAAACCCAAAAATAAATCAAGGATCGGAGCGATCCTAACCGAAAAGCAGGCAAAACTGCACTTGCTGTGCAACAGATACACAGCACACCGACACACAGATACTCACCCATACAGGCATACGGGGAAACGGGCAACGCAGCTGCGCCTGCGTTTCGGGATTTAGGACTCTCGGCTTCGTGCTTCGGGGAAAATAGAAAATTTGTAAGCTAGAGCCAGCGCCGACAGTGCATTTTCGATTGTGTTGCCGAGCGGACGCTTTTCCTTTCGCGAGGGCGGAGTGCTAATTAAGCTGGAATTAAGCTGGAATTAAGCTTGGAAAAGCGTTGAATATTTAAATTTAATATATAAAATATCCAAAAGCTCTTCGCCCATAGCTAAAGCAAAAGAGGCTAAGCCAAGCAACCTTGCACTCAAAAAAAAACTTAAATAGTGACAAATAATTAATTAAAACTCTTGTTTATTTTGCAGGTCACCAAGGATCCTTCAGTGATTAAATAGTGTTGCAATTCGAAAAAAATCCCAACACTTTGCTAACCTATTCTTCTCTGTTTTCCAGATGCTTCGACAGGTAATGAGTTACATTTTAAAATGGTTTTGGTTCATCAAAAAAAACTCACTCACCACATACAAAACCAACAAAACACCAACATCACCATCATCATCATCATCATCATCATCATCATCATCATCATCAGCAACAACATCATCCAAAACAAAAAAAAAAAACATGTTTTCATTTTCAGCTGTTCTAAAAGTTTATTTTATTTATGGCGAAATTATGTGATTACCAAAATTAATAAAAGTTATAATTACGTGTACTTTTTGTTTGTTTATTTCCAAAAAAGAAAAGAATCAAAACTGTTATGTGTTTACCCTAATTATTAATTTGTAGTTGTAGTGTTACCTTTTGTTCTATGCATGCTTCATCATTTAATATGTTTTTTTTCTGCCTAAACCCAGCTAGCCGAGTTTTAACTTGCTTTTTCATTTGTGTCACTGCAGCAGCTCATCAAAAGCTTATACCAAAGGAGTACTTCTGTGACGAAAACAACCGAAAACTAATCCCTATTTATGCTTCCGTTTACAGACTTGAGCAGGAAGGAGAACACGGCTCCGGATGTGGTGGCCGCCGCCGAGATTCAGCGCACCATCCAGCGCAGCATTCTCAATGGGAAGCAGCGGGACGAGCAGCGCCTCCAGGTGGCAGGATCACGTCGCAAGCGCCTGTCCGTTTCGGAGGTGTCCGACATGCTCTTCGAGTTCTACAAGACCAAGTCCGCCAAGGTGCCCAAGCAGCAGCAACACCAGCCATCGGATCGTCAGGTGTCTCCCACCTCTGGCGAGACATTGGAGCCCTCGGCTATTGCCGCCATTGCCGTATACGGTTCGGCCTCCGAGACGGCTTCAAAAAACTTGAATGCTGATGAAGTGATGCGCGCACAACAAACCACCCAAATGGTGGGCGCTGCCGCTGGCGCTGCCGCCTCATTTCATCCACGGCTTAACTACTCCCTGAAGACAGCGGCGACGACGCCCATGGTGACGGCCATACCCACCTCGGTGCTGGTGGCCAACAGCTCGGTGGTTGCTCCACCAGTTGTTCCCAACCCAAAGCCTCAGGCAGCCGTCATTGCGGAGGCTCTGATGCGGAATGGCCTGCACAGCTTCCAGCAGCAACTGCGCGCCCAGGAGATCCTTCGCCAGCAGACTCCCCATCGTCGCATCAAGGAGGAGAACGATCAGGGAGCGATGGGCGAAATCACACCCACTAAAATATTGGAAAACCTTTTGCGTAAGCAGCAAGAGCGTGACTTCCGCCATTCGGAGTGCGAAAACGAGCCGGGTTCCTCGACAGAGGACGAAGACGATGGGCGCTATCACGCCTTTGATGACATCCACCTGATGGAGCAGAGTGGCGGCGCCCACAAGTTTGGCAACCACTCGATAAGCATATTTAATGCCAACACCCATGGAGGCTCCTCCAGCTCCATTCTGGACGCCCAGGCCCAGGCCTTCCGCAATCTGGAGTTCACACTGAGCGACTACGGCGGCAGTAGCAGCAACGGCAGCACCACCAGTCCCAATGGCATCGGCCTGGACGGAGAGCCGGTGTACGAGTGCCGCCACTGCGGCAAGAAGTATCGCTGGAAGTCCACCTTGCGCCGCCACGAGAACGTCGAGTGCGGTGGCAAGGAGCCGTCCCATCAGTGTCCCTACTGCCCGTACAAGTCCAAGCAGCGGGGAAACCTAGGCGTCCATGTGCGCAAGCACCACACCGATCTGCCACAGCTGCCCAGCAAGCGGCGCTCCAAGTACTCTATGAAGTCCGACAATGGGATGAGTGGCGGATCCCTGTCGGACGACTCGCAGGGCAAGCTGATCATCGACTGCAATAAGTGAGGGCTTCTGAAAGGCTTCAGCTCCGACTACGAAATCAATACCAAATAATATTACTGACTATATATGTGTGGGGACCGAGTGAAGCTTGCAATTAATTATAGATTTTCTTCGGGAGGAGGAGAGACAGATATGTTCGTCGACTTGTGTGTCATTTGATTTATATCAACTTGCTAGCATATTTTTCTTGTCATTCATCATGTGTCATCCCAAATATTTAATGTTTACTTTGTAGTAACTTATGTAGCATCTAAGCAATTGTAAACCAATCTAATCAAAGCAAATAATCAAATTAGTCCTAAGAGACCACATCCCATATTTCGAATGATGCGTAATACTCCATCGAAAAACGCTCTTTCCCTGATTATTATGATATTTTATGATTGACGATTGATTACACAATTATTTACACCATTTTATATATTTAAGAGCTTATGTGCCGCACTCAAATATTGTTTTTTAAGGCCATATCGATTAAGAGATTAAACGCATTACGCTGCTGTCCAGAAATCAAAAGTATTCTCTTGCCATGCGCACATTTCCAGAAAAGCATACTCTGGCATTTTGCCTATAAACTTTTGCATTTAACCCAACGCGATCTCTTAACTGGGCTTGATCCAACCTTGGTTTATATTGCCATTTGTACTGATTGAACTCTAGACTGAAAAAGAGATTCTTTGGATTATTGTTTGGACCATCCAAGCCCTTACCCTAAAGACATTCACTTCATATATTTATGGACTTTTAAGACTGAATTTTTTATCTAAAAAATTATATATCTACAAACCAAAAAAATCAAAAAACAAAAAAAAAGAATTTGGAAAACCACAAATACGATCCCCAAACCAAAAACCAAACATATTTTATTCTCAAATGTTTTCAACTAATATATATATATGTTTTGTATTTTAACTGTGTGCCTTTGTGCCGCCATCTCGAGTCGCTTAAGACTCGATCGATTATGATTGTAATTCCCAACAGCAAACCCAAGACACGATTACGAACTGTAGGGCAGTGAGACTGCTGCTAGACCTAAGACACGCATTTATAGTGAACTTTTCATACATCATTGTTTACATACGTTTTAAATAAAACAAAACACATCACAATACTTTGTAACTTTTATAAATAAACGTGTATACTTTTTATTATTATGTTTAGGCGCAAGAGACTTTGTACTATGAGTGAGAGTCGGATTGCGTTAACAAATACTTTTGGAATTTGATTCTGATAACAGGAGATTGCAATATGACTGTGCGGAGTGATGATTACATAACATTACAAGGCTAACAAACACCGTAAAAGAATTTTGTAAGAAAATGCAGCGGAATTGGTTCCTCTCTTCCCCTGATGGCTGTTGTCTGTCTGCTCAAGTTCCGATCTTGTAGAAACTGCCCGAATATAGTAGTGGTTCTTCAGTAAGAGCAGCCAATGGCCACGGTCAGAAAATCCTCGAAGCCAATGGTGATGGTCCCATTCTGCTGGGTATCGCGCTGCCTGAAGGCCTCCGTAAAACGCTGCACCTGCACGCAGAGCACTATGAACTGGTCCACCGACACCTCTTTGTGAGTCTGCGGATCGCTCTTCTTTACCAGGAAGTTGATAAACTCGGGCGTGAAACGGAAGCCCATTTGAGTGAATGCTGTGGGAATATACATATATAAGTATTTGTTGAGGTTTGGTTTAAGCTGCATTAACCGTTTAAGAATATAATCTATATTTATATTGGCAGAACAAATATAAATATTAATTGCAAAATACTAAAAATAAACAAAGAAAACACATAGGCAACTTACTTCATTTCAGTTTACTTTTCACAAATTTTAAGCATTGTGATTCATGATTGCTTATACACGAATCTCTTGATAAAAGTGAGTCAGGCAATGATTTTTACTATATGAACTAGATGGGTGGTATAATTAGGGCTTAAAATCTGCAATCCGTTGCATGAATCACAATGCTTAACATTTGTGAAAAGTAAACTGAAATTAAGTAAGTTGTCTATGTGTTATCTTCAGATTACGATACTATAAAGAAAAACATTTTGTATAGCTAGTATTATACATAAAAGGGATTGCTATATCAAATATTTAAAAGTTTATTCTTGAAGAAAGATTTATGAAAATTAAACCTATTAGAGTATATAACAAACTGCTAAGCTTGTTAAAGGTCTACTTGGCCTAATTATTTTAACTTGATATTTGTAACTTGATGTAGGTATACAAAGCTAATTTCGGAAACTCGAAGTTCATATATCCTTGACGTTTGCAAATGGATCGTGGGACCAAATATAAAAACAATAAATTGAGACAGAAATGCATTAATTTAAATTCTAAATCAAGCTGATAAAGAATTTAAAGTTAATCGGACGACTCTTTCCCTTCGTTGCAAACTTCCGACAACAATTATAGTACCTTACAGGGATATACGAATATGTTTTCAGATCATCTATGTTGAATCAATCCATTATCAGAGAAATAGAAATTTGATTTTTATCAGTTTTCGCTAAAGAAGTCTAGATAGTGACTAAGCGTTCAAACGTACCCTGGGTCAGCTCATGCTCCTCGATGTGACCGGAGGCGTCCTGATCGTAAGTCTTGAAGACCTGCAGCCACTGATTTATGTAATTGTAGAGCTTCTCGAACTCATAAACATCAATGGTGCCACTGGCGTCCTTGTCGAACATGCCTGTTTGGAGCAGAATCAAAAGTAGCGATAAAATCAGCATAAATCACAAAGTAAACAAAAGTGATAGTATAGCGTCTGGCGGCGCCCCAAGGTGATCTAAACAAATACGTGTCCGTCTGAGCTGTCCAAAAACTGGGGGACGGCAAGGCAAATAAGATTGTATGTACTCATGAGGAAGACAAGAAGTCTCTGCCCTTTGACGTCACTGTTTCTGCTGAACACCTATGGAAATTTCGAAGTAATGTGCATACTTATCATCAGCTTGCAGGCGTTATCGGAGAAGTGATCGCCACGCCCATTGACCAGGGCAGCCTGCAGCTCGGATGCATTGATCTTGCCGGATCGATCGCGATCCACCATTGCGAACCATTGCTGCGCCTGTGGCGAGACCTGAGCATTCTGCGGCGGAAATGCCCCGGGGGGAGCTGCATAGCCGGCACCAGGCTGGGCGTATGGGTTATAACCTTGACCCTATGGAAGGAAAATCGTTAGTACTGATTTTTATACTTCTTTCTCGTTTTAAGACACCCACATACGACATTTTTGTCACGAGCTGGAATTAATATTAATTAACACAAAACAATAGAGCAAAGGAATATCGATGTTACTATCGATGTTACTGTTTTTTTGTATCGATACAATGTGCCCGCCGGCTTTGCCAATTGAAATGCTAAAAATCCCAGAGAAGGTGCGTAAACACCACACTAATTATCGGAAGCCCGTCTTCCGAAAGTGACATCGATAGGCGATATCTAAAAACCGGCATAAACAAGAAAGACAAATTAAAATATCTTGGCAAAAATGGCAAATTTTGTGAATATGGACATCTTCTCGAACTATCAGAAGTATATAGACAATGAGCAGGAGTTAAGGGAGGTAGGATATACTTTAAACACATTCAACACTCTCTTTAATCTCTTACACCTTTAGAACATTCGCATCGTGGTGCGCGAAATTGAGCAGCTTGCGAAGGAAGCGCAAATCAAGCTGCAGATAATACACAGCGATTTGAGTCAGAGTGAGTGAATATCTATAGGGTATTAGTTGGACAATTCACTTATTCTGTGGGTTTTATCTATAACAACAGTCAGTGGAGCCTGTGGCTTGGCACGCAAGCAGGTCGAAGCCTGCTCCGAGAAGTACCAAAAATTGGCTAGCTTGGTACCACCAGGGCAGTACTACAGGTGAGTAAGAGCCAAATCCCTGTAGTGGGCGTCTAATAATCAGCTTTCTACAGATACTCCGATCATTGGACCTACATTACTCAGCGGCTGATCTTTCTCATTGCCTTGGTTATTTACCTGGAGGCGGGCTTCCTGGTGACGCGCGAAACTGTGGCCGAAATGCTGGGCTGTAAGTGGCAACAGTCTCCGCTTTAGATATGTATAATCAAATTATTATTTATTGGTTACAATTGCAGTGAAAACCAACCAGGCCGACGGCTTCCACTTGGATGTCGAAGACTATCTGCTGGGCATCCTGCAGTTGGCTTCGGAGCTTTCGCGCTTCGCCACCAACTCTGTGACCATGGGCGACTACGAGCGTCCCCTGAACATTTCACACTTTATTGGGGACCTGAACACGGGCTTTCGTCTTTTAAATCTCAAGAACGATGGCCTGCGTAAGCGATTTGATGCCCTGAAGTACGATGTAAAAAAGATCGAAGAGGTTGTCTACGATGTCAGCATACGCGGTCTGTCCAACAAGGATAAGGAGCAGCAGCCGGAGGAGTAGGCCACTCTCAACATAGGACACAGAATAGAGCTAAGAATCAGATTACTTAAGACCTTAGTTACGATGCAAGAAGCAAAGATTCCATTTGAAGAAGCCTTTTATATTTCGTAAATATATCTCAATCGATCAAGCGATACGTATTTTGTTTTGACACGCTTGTTGATTTGATTATGAAATTCGACATGCATGGCAACATTTATTGTTTTCTTTAGCTATGCTAACCGGAACACGGGCTAATTAAGAATGTGCACAATTTTGCATACTGATCTCAGCTAATTATGGATTCCCCTACATTTTTTGATGGCAAATTAAAAATGTAGTACCCGTTTCAACTCTTACCTGGGAGAAAATGCCTAAATAAGTTATGCTAAATGTGATGAATTGTTTGATAATATTGTTTAGCTACCAAGAGAAAAAAAATGAAAGTGAAGTGGTAAAATTTATTGTTTGACGTTTCACGCATTCCACATTAACCTCTACAGGTCATTTCCCAATAATTTTTAATTATTCTGTATACGTTTTTTAAAGCAAAAATTCACGTGCTCTTTCGATGTGAGTTTGGAATACAGAAATCATTTTCAAAGTTTGAAGAACAACTTTAATAAAAAACTATTGTTGGGTTGGGTTGTGTTGTCTGAGTGAATGCTTGTGCTACCACCACCAGTGGACCTCTTTGTTGTTGTTGTAACTTCGATCATATGGTGGAACATTCGCGCTTGTTGCTGCTCTCTTGTCTGCATCTCCCGTCTTCGCCTCCTCTTTAGCTTCTGTTTTCGTTTCACTTCTCAGTCTCTCTTTTACCACCGCAAAGCTTACAACATTGCGCGCGTCTTTGCTTTTCGCCTTTTTCGCTGCTGCCGTCGTCCGTTGTACCTTCATTTTGTGTTGTTGTTTTCTTCGTGCGCCTTTTTCTGTTTCGTTTAGCCTGTTTTGCATTTTTGGATTAAGGAGATATTGCATTTAGCAAGGATTGCATTTTATTGCCGAGAAGTAAGTAGTCAGCGATTGCTGACGAGTTTTATTTACAATTTCCTCGTAAAAACTCATGCTTCCGTTGCCCCAACGACCTACTCTCACTGGAGCACAACGACGTCCCGACCCTGTTTCCGCCCACAAAAAGCTAAAACTCCACAACCTGTTCGGAAATAATTGGGTCACAAATCTTGTAAAAAAAACTCGTTACCCGAAATAGACACTAAAAACTAATAGCAAAGTATTTATTACAACACCCGTCCTTGTTGTTGTTTGTTTGTTTTAATTTTTTTAGTGCCACAAACTAGTTGTTGTTTTCTTGTGTGTTTTCAAAACACGCTTTAATCGAAGAGGTTCAAAGTCCGAGTCGCGTTTTCTGAGCGGCTTAACGGGGCTCTCTCCCTCTCGCCTTGCTCTCTTCTTCTCAGACTAGAGTGGGTGTAGAAGGAGGAGAAGCAGAGCAAAAGCTGAGAGAGCAGAGCTGAGAGCTTTGCTAGATGGTAAACATCTGTAAAACAAACACACCCACACAAATGCAAGCAGGTGCAGCTCTCTCTCTCGTTCCCTGGCCTACGTGTCTGCCGCTCGAAGGAAAACACCAAAGAAAAGCTTAATGTGACCGAGCAACAACAACAAGAGGCACACATATAGGCCCAAAATCCCAAACGCTAATTGATATGGAAAACAGCGAAACTATTATGTATTGACCTCCTCCATTGAGAGTTTTGTTTGTTTTCATACCCGATAATCGTAAAGTTAACGGGGTATATTAGAAGTGTTCACGCGATTTGTAACAAGGCTGCCGAAAGCTATTAAATGCATTTCAAAACAATGTTAAACACGTGAAAATGGCATGCAAGCGATTATTTTTCACTTTTATGACACAATTTTAACCAGATTTAAATAGAAAGGAACAGCTAAGAATCTTGTTTAGCCTTGATCTTTTATATTTACTAAAATTTATGTCCTCATTACAAATTGTCTAAAATAGAGATAAATAAGTAAATTAGATAAAATTATGTAAAGTTAAATAAATGTATTTATTTTATAGTTAGATCTAATATCTATCTTGTTTTCCTGTATCTATAAATTACTTAATCACGCTTTGCCGTGTCACAATATCTTTTCTTTAATGTACTTTCCCAGTATCTCACACTCAAAAATTATTTTTCAGTAGAGTACTGTTTACTCTTTAGTTTAGTTTTAGGTTTCTTATCAATATACATATTTGTGAAAAAAAACTTGATTTCGCTTGAAATTCAAGTGAAAGATACTTCTGTGACACTTTAGATTTATAGGCACAATAAGTTAGTGATTTCATAAGATTGTAGTTTTGTTTATTAACGCAGTTTATCTTGCATATGTACAAGTATATACATATGTACATATGTAAAGGCTTAAGCACTTTGTTAGTAAAATAAAAGATCAGATATAATGTATATTCGATTTAATATTTAATCAACTGGAACTCAAAATAAGTATACGTTTTACTTATATGTATTTCATTTTAATATTAAGGCTGTCACAAAAATAATGTCAGTTTGGATTACTACAAACTTTTAGTTTCGTAAACTTGATAGTGTAGAAACCGGGTATCTCACAGTCGAGTATCTTTCAGGTAGCTCTCTCGCTTTTATTAACTTTGTTTTGCTGCAGCGGCAGCTGTGAATGATCTGCGAGGGGGTCGTCGCGGCACAACTGGTTCCCAGCGCCTTAATATCACTTCGCCTTTCGTCTCGCCCTCGTTAGACATGCGTCGCTACCTCTGGCGCTGCCGCGGTCGCTGCCTTGGTCGGCAGCCGTCGCACATTTCAAGTTTGCTGCGGTCCAAAGTCCAACGTGAGGATACAGATACACCCGATACGAGCGCTCCCGGCACAGTGCGGTGGCATTCAAAACCCTAATAAGCCCCCCAATTCGGGCAGACTTACTTTGGGAGAACCAAGATCTCTGCTGTGCGATAAGCAAGTGTTATTTACGCCAGGTAGACACTTTCAACGCGTCACCGATTGCACTAGGTTATTCTGGCAGAGGCACTCACCCGTCTCTTATCGCAACCGCGTGCTCCAGCGGCTATCGGACCCATTTCGCCGAAATTGCGTACTACTTACTAGAGGTCTCACAGGCCCCCCGCCGCCACAGCGATAGATATTGGACTTTCAACTATAAATAGTGGCGATAAGCACACTCTCAATTGCTGCTTATCTGGGCCTTTTCATTGGTCAGTTCTCTGGTTATAAAATCAAATCATTTAAGACTTGTTTTTCAGCTCCGTTTATCATGTGTGGCAAACAAATAAACAGTCTTACTAACTAACCGTGTAACGGCCATAAGACCCGATGTGGAGAGCCGATCTTCAGTTTAGAGAAGTTTAGACAAACCATGCATGTAGCATACACTAACCGCCATTTGCATAAAGGTCAAAGTCCCCCTGCCGAATTTAAAGTTCATTCATGTCCTTATCTTTTTATGATACCGCATTTTTATATTACGTAAGCGAAACCGCTACAATCTCTACTAGTCCTTTAATGCTATTTTTATAACCGAGGGAACGATATTTTGGATAAGCACCTGGCATTACGGGGTTGGGAAGCCCAAAGAAATGAGTATTCTGGGGGGTTTTCTTTCTTTTTTTTAAGATATAGAAAATTCGATTAACCAAGATTCTTATGGGGAATTCAGCAAAGTCAATTCATATTTAATCTTAGAATCAACCATACTACAAAACTATGGATACATATAACTTGTTTTACCCAATCGAAATTAATATTTTTAAAGACATTTTTCAACGAGTGCTTGTTGGTTTGTTATTCATGAATTTCTTGTGTAAGTAACAAGTCAAGGTGCTATTGAAACAGTGCCTAAGCCCAGTAGGTTCTAAGAAATCCGGCTAGACGAGTTCGAAAGCACTTTTTCAAGAGGTGAATGAAAAGCTTAAACTCTTCAACTGGGAAGTACATCCATCAAATATGTAGTATATGAGTATATATTGGCCCAATCGGATATCAATTTCGCCAGCGAAACGCCAGTTAATGATAAGGCTCTATCGATCTGAGACGGCCTGAGGCAGAGGCGGCGAGGGGGGCGAATATCGCCGGTCAACACACTCCACATGCGATGCGCACCCCTTCCACTTGTGCGGACTCTCGCAGCAACGAGCCCCTCGACTCGTGACGCACCCACTCACTGGTCCCCAAACCGACCCTCACCCATACAAGAAGAACCGTCGGCTGCGGCTACGTCTGTGTCTCTGCGGCGCTCCGTGGTGCTCCGAGTGCTTTTAAGACCCAAGTGAGCTCGTTCCGCTCACAGTCGATTCAGTCAACGCTCGGCGTTCAACCGATCAAGTGCCTATAAAACAGGGGATCCCGACAAGTTCCCCAGACTACCACCCCCGTTCGTGTGTGCATCTCGCCTAGGATTTCGAAATTGTCATAGGAAAAAAGCCAAGTTTATAAATACCACTGCCACACACACCGAAGTGCAATTAATTCTCGGCGTCGTTCTCGAGGAAATCGTTAAACGAATTACAATTAATTCACCGTGAAGAAGGTTTGTTTGCGTTTTGCCTCGTTTTTGCTTTGCCACCTCCGCTGAAGGTCGGAAAAGCGTAAACAATAACTAATTGACTCGGCAAAGGCTGCATTTTCACGGCTTACGACGTTGCCCTGATCTTTTCCTTTTTCCCGTCTTTATCTCGCTATCGCTGTGACCCAAATTCTGGCACATGTTTTTCATAGTTTAAAATTGTAGTAGCCGAGATAGCCGCAGCCGCTGTTATCTGTTGTGTGGGACAGGGGAATTTTTTTAGTTGTTACATAAACCCGGCGCTGGGCCGGGTCCCGCCCCCTCTCACAAATAAACGCAAGGTCGGGGCCCGCTGCACGAGTATCTAGAAACACATCAATTTAGATTTTCTGCAATATAATTAACAGAGCGCTAGCCCCGCGCGAATAGGAAGAGATCACACGGCCAATGGTCGACCGACGACAGTGGGAAAAATAATTCGTGGACTTTGTACCAGTCGTGCCCAGCGGAAAAAAAGATCTTATAGAAAAAAGGCACAAATCGCGCATATATTAGCTATTTCTTGTTTTTTGTTTTCGTATGCTGCCAGCCGTGAGTGAGTGAGGTTACTGTAGTATGTAGTTATTGTTGCTTCTCTCGCTGATACGCAAACAAATAAAATAATAATAAATGCCGGCAGTGGCGGTGTGTTCGGTGCTCAAATTATTAAGCATACGCCGCATAGTCGTCGCCTCGAACTGGGTCAAACGAAAATGAAAACGAAAACGAATTTGTATCGTATCTCGTCGTTGTGGTTATTTCGAGTTGGAGCTTGTGGCGGTCTTTCTGGTTTATTGATATGCATGGACAATAGAAGGTACACATATCCGAGCCGATGCACTGACCTTCACCAAGGTGTCTGTCTGCGACGAATCAAGGTTTTCCTGGTCTAGAGCAGCAGTTTCGTCTCATTTGGGCATGCTAACTCCGGACAACTTCTATTTGTGCCTTTAATATATAAAAATATAAATAGACGCATAGATGCTCTCAAGTGCATTAGTATGCAAAGCTTCAAAGCTGAGTATATCCGCCATTTGGTGGCGCACAAACAATTCACAATGGCAATAATGTGAAACTGCGACATTCAATCCCAGCTGAGATATTCAATTGCAGTTCTCCAGCTTGGGGAAGCCCGAACCAATTAAGCGAAAACAACAATAATTATTATTTTATTCCCAATGCGGTACTGATAGCTAGAGATTGACTAGTGCGAACTTTGATTCTCTTTCACGCTGAAGTCCATTCTAGAAGTGACCGCCAGATGCTAGTCTGTGATTGCTGCCTAGACCTAGAATCCAACGATTCAGGCAGACTCTATCTGCAGCCCCGCGTTGGGGTTATCGTCGCTCTCAGTGACGTCAATCATCGGTTGCATGCGGAATGTTATGACATCGAATGCTGTACGAAGCATTTATACTAATTAATTTTTATAAAGCGAAGCCCAACCGGGCAATATTCCTCTCTGAACTTTGCACGGATGCAAACCAAACCATCGCTGAATAGAAACCTGTTGAAGGTTTGATCTGAAACGCATTTAAAAGCGATCGCCACAGGCTAGCACAACTGACCAAGTTGTGAGTCACAAGCTTCAAATGTCTGGCAATTTCCAAGATATTATATCTTATCAGCCACTCATTTATGACTTGTTACGACTTAGAGCATCTAGACCACAAAGGAGTTAATTAGCACCATTTAAATAAGTGGGCGTCAACCTTTTAGTGGAAAAATTTGGTGTAAAACATCTTAATTTGATTTATTTCTACTTGGAAAAATCTACACAATTACTTACTTGGCAAAGCCCCGCACTCTAAGGGGCCCAGCATAGAATTCTTTGCTATGAAATTAGTTTTTAAACATTTGAATCCGTTTTCAGCATTTTTATTTTCCGTCGGATATCAATAGAAGCCGACAGCTATGGCTGAAGCCCATTCTGCCGTGGCATTCTCGTTTGCCATCACCCACGAGGGCTTCGACATCAACTATGACCACGAAGTGCTCAACTTGGTGTGGAACTCTGGCGTCCGATCCTGGAAAAAGCGTCTAGCCCGTGCCAGAGTAAGTCTATACAACAAAATATGTAAAGGGGAAATTTGATCTAACCTCTTATCGTAATCTTCCCAGAACGGCGTACGCAATGGCGTCTATCCGGCGCACATCCAGAGTCTATGGCTGATCTCGGCCATAGCGCTGGGCCTGCACTTTGCCGGCTACCAGGCTCCATTTAATCTAACCAACCGAATTCTGGTCCATCTGCCCTCCAATACGATAAACTGGCAAGTGGCCGCCTGCTTCGCGGCCGCCCTAGTGGTCTGGCTGTCGATCTGTTTCACCATGAGATATACTTTGAAGCTACTGCTCATGTACAAGGGCTGGATGTACGAATCGAGAGCTCCCGGCAGTCGCGTCTCCCTGCCCACCATGCTCTGGGTGGCCGTGGTTCGAGTGCTCTCCAGTTGGAACAAGCCCGGTCTGTACAGCTTCCAAGGATCCCTGCCCCGTCTGCCATTGCCCTCCGTGAGCGACACGATGACCCGGTATCTGCGCAGTGTTCGCCCTCTGCTGGACGATGACAACTACACGCGCATGGAGCGACTGGCCAAGGAATTCGAGCAGACCATCGGCAAGAAGCTCCAGTGGTATCTCATCCTTAAGAGCTGGTGGTCCACCAACTACGTGTCCGATTGGTGGGAGGAGTATGTCTATCTGCGCGGTCGCAGCCCCCTGTGTGTGAACAGCAACTTTTACGGAACGGACGCCATCTTCATGAACCTCACCGATAAGCAGGCGGCGCGAGCGGCCAATGTGATCTCCCTGCTCCTGAACTTCCGCCGGCTGATCGAGCATCAGGAGCTACAGCCTGTAAATTAGAATACTCTCCTATCCTATTTGTTGCTAACAATATGATTTTCTACTCGATTAGATCATGGTCCAAGGCATGATTCCCCTGTGCTCTTGGCAGTATGAGCGTACCTTCAACACGGCCCGTATTCCCGGCCTGGAAACTGATCGCATTATCCACTACCGAGACTCCAACCACATTGTGGTGCTGCACAAGGGCTGCTACTACAAGATGCCCATCCACTACAAGGGTCGCATCCTGCGTCCCTGCGAGCTTCAAGTGTGAGTGTGACTCCCTTTAAGTCTATTACTAAGTCTATAAGTAAATAATTGGGTTTCACAGTCAAATTGAGGAAATTCTGAAGGCGAAGGCAACTCCCGTGGATGGCGAGGAGCATCTGGCTGCCCTGACTGCCTGGAATCGCTCCAAGTGGGCGGAGGCCCGCAATACCTTCTTCTCGAGGGGCGCCAATCATGTCTCCCTGCGTACCATTGAATCCGCTGCCTTTGTCCTTTCCTTGGATGACGAACCCTTCGAGTTCGATCTCGCGCGTCCCGAGCTGCTGGACAACTTCGGCAAGAAGCTGCTCCATGGCAACGGCTACAACCGCTGGTTCGACAAGTGCTTCACTGTCTGCGTGGGCACCAACGGACGAGTTGGCTTCAATGCCGAGCACACGTGGTAAGTGGAAAACGAGAATTCCTTCCAAGAACACACCATTCTTTATTCAAATCTGAAAAAACCTTGATTTTTGCTATAAACTTAAATTTCTGAACCGATTTGCCAAATTGAAAATTCAAAAGGTCCGACGCCGCCATCGCCTCACACATGTGGGAGAACCTGATCGTCGACGACCTTGTGTCGGAGGGGTAATGATGATTTTCGATTCTCCTATGACCCCAGCTTGCAATTTTTGTCGGTTATCAGTTATCAGTTTTTCAGTTTACACCCATTATCGTCCCATTGTGGACGCCTTTCCACAGACAAATAATTATTTTAACTCTGGTTGTGGCCTAACAAATGATCTTACACCATTATTTACACCTTCTTTATAGGGCCGATGCACCGGTTTTGGGACACCTTTGGGAGTATATATTTGGTGATGATATTTATGGGTAAACACATAATTCCAAAGCACAACAAGCACACACACAAGCACAAAGCAAAGCAAAGCTAAAAACAATTGAAGTCGTTTTGGGTCGAGCACGATCGAGAGGCTTAAAGAGCGTTAAAGCTTTCAAATATATACACATATACCCCTCGGTATAGTAAATATCAGCTTAACTTTAAAAATTATAGAGAAATATAACAAAGAAACTATGAAATTTTAAATGTAAGGGCCTACTGATGATATAGGATATGTCTAGAAGCAGTCGTAAGCTTAAATCAGCTGCATGTTTCTGACAAAATCTTTGCTTTTTTTTATTTGTAGAGTCTACTTTTAACTAACTGTTTATTTAACAGGATTTCCGTATATTTTTATTTTTAAATTTTATATTTCTACTTTAAAAGCCTACAAAATGCATAAATATAATATCTAAGGCTCTTATACAGACGTCCTACTTATATTTAAGACGTCTACCTCTCTCGGTTCAACCCAAAAAGGCAATAAAACACAATTTAAATGTTAACTTTTATTTCGTGACTAACCAAACCACCTTCTTTTACCAAAATATTAACAAAAATACTTTCTTTGATTTACGTGGCTTGCGTTCTCCCGACTTCTTAAATAAGCGTTTCCCTTAGATTAAACTAACATTTCGGTGATCCTTTAGATACGATGAGACTGGCAACACCAAGGGAACCCCGGAATTCCAGCCACCCACACCCACCCGCCTCAGCTGGGATCTGACGCCCTGCCTGACGCAGATCGAGGAGGCCACCATTGATGTAACCAAACTGATCAACGAGGTCAACCTGCGCATCCTGGTGCACCAGGAGTACGGCAAGGGCTTCATGAAGAAGTGTCGCATCTCGCCCGATGCCTACATCCAAATGGCCCTGCAGTTAGCCTACTACCGGGACGCCGGTCGCTTCTCGTTGACCTATGAGGCCTCGATGACGCGCCTGTTCCGCGAAGGCAGAACCGAAACAGTGCGTCCGTGCACCATCGAGTCTGCCGCTTGGGTGAAGGCCATGCAGAACCCCAGCACAACCGTAAGATGTGACAGCCAAGAGTTCCGAGAGATCCCAAAATAACAAACGTTTTCCCGAACAGAACGATGAGCGCGTGAAGATGATGCAAGCCGCCGCCGATCGGCATCAATTGGGCTACCAGGATGCCATGTGCGGTCGTGGCATCGACAGGCATCTGTTCTGCCTGTATGTCGTCTCCAAGTACCTGGAGGTGGACTCCCCCTTCCTCAACGAGGTGCTCAGCGAGCCCTGGCGCCTGTCCACTAGTCAGACCCCTCACGGCCAAACGCCGAAAATGGACCTGAAAAAGCATCCCAACTGCATCAGTGCCGGCGGTGGCTTCGGGCCCGTGGCCGATGACGGTTATGGTGTCTCCTACATTATTGCCGGCGAGAATCTGATATTCTTCCATATCTCAGCGAAGACCACGTGCCAGCAAACGGTGAGGAGTAGCTATAGACCTTGTATTGATCGCAAGACTTATACTATTTTATATCTCCGCAGGATGTGCATCGCTTTGCGGAAAACATCTCGCAGGCCTTGGCCGACATCCGCAGCATGTTCGAAAAGCATATGAAGGACCACCCGAAGCCCGCCAAATCACTCACAAACGGCACCGCCTCCACATAATCCACTTGCTTAGTCCATGTAGTCGAGAGATTCTTGTTAGCATTTGTTTTATCCTCTCTAGTTGATCGTTTTAAAGTTAAACACATCTATACATCCGTCTAATGTAAGTCCAAATTAAGTGCAAAAGTCGTTGAGAGAGTTACATATACAGAGAAAACAATGCAATTTTTTATAAACAATTGTGACACTTGGCTGATTTTAAGATTTAGTCGTTAGATACATACTTTTGCACAATATTTGATGTTTCTCAATCAGTTAGTTTGTAATCGAAGAAAATCGTCGTAAGTTTAAGTGCTATAAATATATATTTCCTTGTAAGCAATATGTTCTAGTTTTTGTACTGTGTATCACGTCGCCAGGGGATTGGCGTGAATGGTCACGCCGTTGATCTTTTTGTCCACATGGGGTCGGTAGTTCTTTGGATTCACTGGCAGCTTCTCCAGCTCATCCAGGGCATCGAAGCCATCGATGACGCGGCCAAACAGCGTGTACTTCAGGTCCAGATTCGGCTGGGCGGCATATGTAATAAAGAACTGGCTGGCATTGGCATTGGGTCCATTATTGGCCATAGAAACCATTCCACGATCCGTGTGCTGGAAAAATAAGACAAGTTGGTAGTTATTGAATATTCGGAGTGTTTCGGAGTCACGTTTTTATGGTAAATAAAGTACTTTTTGGTAATCTTCAAGGTTCTTTCCGGAATACGATTACTTTATGTGACCTGCACTATTTTTTTTAATGAAATCAAGTCATAAAATATCAAAAACTCTTTCTAAACACAACAAACATTCAATTTCCTCGACCCGAAAGGCCAGCAAAGACTGCCCAAGAATGTTTCAGTGTTTATAAAAGTTATACTGCTCACCTTGACAGTTTCCTTGAACTCATCGTCAAACTTTTGGCCCCAAATGGACTGGCCATTCTTGCCCGTGTTGGTGGGATCACCAGTTTGGACAATAAACCCCTTTATGTTCCGGATGAAGACGCAGCCGCTGTAGTAGTCGCTGGCACATAGCGCAAGGAAGTTTTCGCAGGCCTTGGGACAGGCATCGCAGAAGAGTTCTATCTTGAGGTCGCCCACGTCAGTGTGCAGCGTTACAGACTGGAAAAAACACAATAAATTCAGTTAAAACCGGCTTAAACAGAATTACCAACTTTTGTTTACCATTTTCGGAGTATATTAGAGATGGAAAAACTACGATAAGCCTTCGAACTGCAAACCGATTGCATTATTTATCGGTAACAGAACATTGGTATTCCTGTGACCTGCGGTCACATCACGTCTTTTAGGCGCGAATTCTGCCGCATATTTTTTTCGTTGTTAATTATTGTCAGTTAAAACGTAGCTTAGTTAGTGATAGAATGAAGTGCAAGATACCGGAGATCTCGTGGCACAACCGCGACCCCGTGCTCAGTGTGGACATCCAGCCGAATGGCCAAGGACTCCGTTCGCCGACGATCTGTCGCCTGGCCTCTGGCGGCACCGATGCCCATGTACTCATTTGGTATGTGAACCGCAGCAGCGACGACGGCGAGGGTGTGGACCTAGAGCTGGCCACCGATCTGTCGCGGCATCAGCGTGCCGTCAACACGGTCCGGTGGTCGCCTAATGGCGAGCTGCTGGCCTCGGGCGACGACGAGAGTGTTGTGTTTATCTGGAAGCAGAAGGCGGACCACGAAGTTATCAACATTGTGGACGCCGCCGATGGGAACAGCGAGCAGGACAAAGAGGTCTGGATGACGCTGAAGGTGCTGCGTGGCCATCGCGAGGATATCTACGACCTCAGTTGGGCGCCCAACTCGCAGTTCCTGGTCACGGGATCAGTGGACAACACGGCGATGCTTTGGGATGTGCACAAGGGCAAGTCCCTGGCAATTCTCGACGATCACAAGGGCTACGTGCAAGGCGTGGCCTGGGATCCGTGCAATCAGTATATAGCCACCATGAGCACGGATAGGTAAGCGGCACCAAATTCTTTCCCGAGTCAACGAAAGACTTCAAACCTCTGATATTCTCTGTTAGGCAAATGCGCATCTTCGACACGACTACCAAGCGAGTGCTCCAACGGGTGAGCAAGTGTGAGTTTCCCGTGAAGGAGGGCCACGAGTTGCATGAGAAGAGCATCCGGCTATACCACGATGGCACCTTGCAGACCTTTTTTCGACGCTTGTGCTTCACTCCCGACGGAAAGCTGCTCCTAACACCCGCTGGAATCACCGACTACGATGGCGTAATGAAGCCGACGAACACCACTTACGGATTTAGCCGGTATGATCTTTCGCGTCCTGCTTTTGTGCTGCCCTTTCCCAACGAGTACACAGTGGCCGTGCGCTGCTCTCCGGTGCTGTACCGTCTGAGACCGTACAATGCGGAAAAGAATCCGCCGATCATCGCTTTGCCTTACCGCATGATCTACGCCGTGGCCACCAAGAATTCGGTGCTTTTGTACGACACCCAGCAGGCTGTGCCCTTTGCCATCGTCTCGAACATCCACTACACCAGGCTAACGGATCTAGCTTGGTCCAGTGACGGCACCGTGCTGATCGTGTCCAGCACGGATGGCTTCTGCTCACTGCTCACCTTTGAGCCGGAAGAGCTGGGCGAACGTTACGAGGATATGGATGCAGTGCTGAGCGCTGCTCTGAAGTCGTCTGAGAACGTGCCGCCGCCACCAAGGAAAAAGAAGCAGAAAACCCGCAAGGCATCGTCGGACGAGGTGGAAGTTACCAGGAGGCCTCTGCAGGAAAACACCAAGTCGAATAAATTGAAGAAGCCGGCCGGTTCGGACCTCAAAGAGGAGGGCGGCGAGACGGATGTGGATGCAGACAACGATTCCTCATTGCAGAGCGCCAGTTCGTCCAGTTCAAGCAGCCCCAAAATAAAGGAGAAAGCCACCGACAATAAGCCCACACCCATTGCCTTCAGGCGATCGCCACGCAAGGTGACGCCCGCTCCGACTTCTATCGCCATACGCCGTTCTCCGCGAAAGCCAGATGATGGAGCTACCAAGCCTAAAAGTGGCACAGAAGACGCCCCTACACAGGATCCGGTGCCCATATCCATTCGCAAGAAGGAGAAAGCAGAGGCGAGCGCGTCCCCTGTACCCGTCAAGCGGAAGATCAGCACGGAGGTCGAGCTGCTGTCAACAACAGAGCTCTCCCAGCCAGCAATTGGCGTTATTGCCGTGCTCGACAAGGAGATCATCAGCTCCGAGGAGAAGTTTGAGTCGCCCGAGAAGAAAAGTCGCCGGCCAGCGACGCCCATTCAAGTGCGTCGCCAGCCGCGTACTCCGAGTAGCGCCAGCACCTCCTTTAACCTTACTCCCAAGAGCCAACCCGCCACCAAACATGCCACGCCCATTGCCGTAAGGCGGACTCCCCGCGTTCTCGTTGAAATGCCTGTGAACTCCCCGATTGGACCCGTGGAGGAGGCCATGGATGCCTGGCCCCTTGATGATGGCATCAGTCCAATGCCGGAGACAAAGGATTCCCAAGAGCCGTTGTCAGACGCCAAGGAGGAACCTCAGACGAAGGCAGCAGAAGTCCTTGCGGCCAGTGAGGCGACGTGCGAACGGACAGAGGACATACGTCTGGTCTACGAGGACACGCAAGAGGAGGCGGCCGGAACTCCGTCAAAGGCGACTGAGTCCAAGCCGTCCACGCCCAATAATAAGACGCCGCGAAGGGTGTCCTTGCGTACCATATCCACGCCCAAATCGAAAAAGAAACTGTTAGAATAGCAGAGCAATAGCCTTTAGTCGTAAATGATTTTAAACAAGAAAATTATACAAATATATACAAGCCCACAAGGTATAGAAGAAAGTTAACATATCTTTTTAGTTTGAAAAAGACAGACGACTTCCAGATCAGCTTCCGAAGATAATTTCGCCTTCTAAAAAGACATTCGAAGTGGTATTTGTGGTATTTTTAATTCGGAAGCAGCTGTTCCCATATGATAGCCTGATAATTACACCTCCCTATGGTCTACCTGGAGCAAGCAAAGCAAGAGGAAAGAAATCATATACAGGAAAAACTTTCTTGGATTGAGTTCCCTAAAAAGTACAGTTGATCGACGAGGGTAAAATCTTTATATGTAACGCGTTTGGTCCCTCTGCTTTATGGCCTTTGCAGGATTCTTACCTGGCAATATCAACCTTTGTTGGGTGACGAAATGTCCAAAAGTGTTGCGCTGACTGTATACTTTGGATTTTATGTTTTTTCTCTACCTGGGTTAACTTTTCTGGGGAATTTGAGAAAAATGATCGAAGCTCACTTCGGCATGCCTGTGCAGTTCGGAATTAGTCTATTTGAAATCGATCCATTTCGGTCCAATAGAGAGACTATCTGCGAAGTTTTATTAAAATAGCTCCAGAACTGAGAGAACAATTTACGAATATGGATAGATCGACTCTGCTGTTGATGCTGATCAAGAACATATAAACATACGTAATAGAGTTGGAAATGACTCCTTCACTATCTTTATAATTAAAGATCAAAACCTAATCGACCGCTGCAACCTTATGTGTATGAAATCATGCATTTGATAAATTTGTACTGCAAAATGAGAGGATTGACAAAAAAATACTCAGTGCAAATGGTTCGCTCTTTCCACTTCGAGTAACAGGCGAACATAAATTAGCAGAAATGCGATCTTAATAGATGGTAAATTTTCTATTTGTTGGTTTGCTAGAGATATAGAAAATACTTCACCCGAAGAGAGCCGATAAGCGCACCTTGCATAGGTGCCACAATGGGAAATACAACCAAAGAATGTTCCACCAAGGGTAAAATAAATTATAACGCAAATTGGGTTCCCCCTCGATATTGCGAATAAAACTCTTGGGACGTGTATTGGTTTTATTTATATTTATTTAAATTGTAGATGATCTCTAACGTTTTGAGTTTCTTTTACATACAAACATTTTGGTTTTGTTTTGTTCCTTTGTTATGACTTCATTTTTTGTTGTTATAGTATTATTTTTGCTTTTTGTTAATATTATTTTAAATTTTCAATTCAACGATTCAAATTCTGTCATCATTATCATTATCATTATCGAGCTTAGTAAGAAGATGCTGTGGCTCGCTTCGTTCTTCGTTAGCCTTATTTAAAACTCTTCCATTTGGGCCATTAGCTACACATTATCCACTTGTGGGGGTCATTACAGAGAGAGAAAAGGAGCTCAAGACTTGAGGAGAATTGTATTTCCACGTATGTACGTACGTTATAATAATAAGTATATAAACATTTCTTCTGTTTGCCATATACAAGTTAAACAAATCTGATCAGCTGCATCTCTGGGACAACCAAAGCAATTTTAATTAGGCTAACAAATTAGATTAGATACAATGTCTAAACTTTGTCTAACCTATAATCTTGGTTCCGCTTTCCACCATTCCCTCATTCATCCTTCCTCCGGCGGCTCCTGGCCTCGTTCCTCGCATCCTTTGGGATTTTACAAAAGGTCGTGTGAGTGTGAGTCGGAGGAATGCCCCCTTAGCTGACATTTGATTCGATTTAACATTACCTCCCCTCTGTGTTTTACTCTTTATGAATTTCACTTATAAATGTTTTAACTGCTATTAAAGTAATTTTAGTTAGTAGTGGTGTGCGACTTGCTTCTGTGTGCGGTGTGTGGGGCGTGTGTGTGGAGCAAAGAGGTGTATATGAGCTTTAGAAAAATATGAATTATGTTTGATTCCATTCCGTTACATCGTTCCGCGCTATCATCCGTTTAGTATTGTGAAAATATGCAAAAAGTTAGTATAGTGCGGTTATGAATGCTATTAATGTTGCTATTATCTGAATGCTGACTTTACTTATGGTATTTAGTGTGTTTTTGCCATCTCTCTTGATGCGAAAGTTGAGCTAAGTTCGAGGAGGAGGAGTGGAAATTATAGTCGCTTCCGTATATATATGAGTACTTCGATTAATAATAATTTACGAGAAAAATATAGTACATATGTATGGGTATGTATGTAGCAATTTGTTGATTCTCCATTTACTAAATATATATCTATATATCTGTGTATATATAGAGCGACTTTGTTTACTTTTCGTCTCGAAGGTAAATGAATAACTTTGTTGTGGTTGCTGCTGTGGCTTAATTAAATTGTCAATAAATATATATATCGTTTGTTGTCGTTAATTTTTATATCTATAATTACATACAATTATTGAACTCTTTGGTTCTTGATCTGCCGCACTGCAGGATCTGCGGATCCTGCTATTACCCCGAAAATCCAGCAACATTGTAATCTCTATAGCATGCAACATGGCCAAATAATCGGGAAACTAAAGGGAAAAAATAACAAAATGGCTGGTTTTATTTTTGAATAAATAGTTTTATTTGAAAATGGTTTTTGCATTTGTTTTGTTTGTTCATTTTTTTGTTCTTTTTGGTAGAATTTTACAAGTTGAATGGAAAATACAGACGTATTAAATATTACAGTATTTGGTTGGTGGTTGTGGTTTTTGGGCTGGGATATATGGGGGAATTTGAAATTATTAAATTCATTAATGTGTGAAATAAATGGAGACTTTGCTGATCGGTGTTTTAGCTCTAAAATAAAATTGTACGGACAACGTAACTTTTGGAAAGCTTCACTGGATGATCTGGATGATCTGCTACTGGGATGGGGATTGCCCAATCAAAAAATCGAAAAAGAACTTAGTTAAGCTCCACGCTTTATATTTTACGCTGTTCTGACTGTCAAATAATATATTTATTTCGCTAATAAACTTACTTAGTTGATGTTTAAGTGGTGTTGTGTGTGTGTTTTGTATGTGCGTTTACATAAATTAGACTTAAAAACTATAAAACATAAATATTGGATTGGATTGCCGTCCAACTCTAGAGCAGGAGCACAAGTTAGGGGGAGAGGATTACAGGAGTATAGGAGGAGAAGACTGAGCTGAGATACAAAACAAAAGATACTCTATATAAAAATAACAATATATAAATTCTCATTGCAGCTAAAATCAAGAAATGCACAAATGACCACGTACAAAGCATATACACAAACATGTACACGTAATGGTAATCGGTAATATATAATTATAATAATAATAATAAGTCTAATTGAAACAATTCAACATACTCGCGGGATTAAATGCCATTCGCTAAATACAGTTTACAGTTTGACATACATCAGATACATGTATGACGACGATTGTTGTATTACCATTAAAAGTAGTTTCTTTATAAATATTATTACATACAATCCTTAGTTTCATTGTTTTGGGAGATTTGAGTTCTGCGTTCCGTTTCACTTTCACATTACATTCTCGTTACTTTTGATTCGTATTGTGTGTCTGTGCGTGTGTGGTGTGTGTTGTGTTGTGCGCGTATTTGTGCGTAGAGATATGGCAAAAATATATAGCATGCTTCTGTGCGCCGCAAAAGTTGAATTATTTTGATCTTCGCTGACTTGTAGTTCGCTCTCCGCTTAAATGCAACAAAATCATTATGAAATACGACGAAATCAGCTCGTTAAGTGAATTAAATTAAATATGTAAGTAAGTAGTTAGTTTGTGTGTCCAGTGTCCGGTGTCCAGTGTGTGTGAGTGTGTTTCCAGCCAAACGTCTTTCTATACACGTAAATTCAACAAATTACAATTTACATTGAAATGTGATTAATCGCTACTGCCGCTCTTCTTTACATAAATTAGTTAAGTGGCCACATACATATGCGTTTACTTTACTTTCTCCGGATTAGTTTTTAGCTTTCTGCTTCGTTTTGTTTTTTTTTTTGTTTTCCTTTTGTTTGTAAATACAATAGATAGAGTTTTATATCCGCCTCTCAATTATCTTTAAATCCTTTTAAATTAGACTTAAACCTTAAAGATTTGCTCGTTATCTGCCCTTCTTTTGGTTTGTTCGTGTGAGTTTATGTTTATGTTAGGTAATATTATTTACTTTTAGCCCACACGCTGACACGCAATTCAAATGAATTAGTTATTATTATTATTTCTTAGCTCCTCTGCCTTTGTTGCCGTCTGCCGTTTGGATTTGGTTGAAACTCTTTCGAACTTAGGTCTAAACAAGCATGATGCAAATGCAGAGCGTTGATGGCATGAATAATTCCAAAGAGAGATTGCAACAGGAAACATTTAATATATAATATTTATATATATATATATATTTAAATATATATGTATGTATATGTATAGAAGTGTATCGCTTTGTCCTTCTTACTTTCTTTTTGGTTTAATAAATACATGAGGAAACTAAGGGCTACCCAATAAATTATGAAGTTCTATAAAAAATTATTCAGACCAAACAACAACTATATATATGCAATGCTTGCGCTTGTGTTTCGAGAGTGTGCGTGTCGGTGTCGCTGTCATGTCGTACATGTGGCCTTGCATAATGCATATGTATGTGTGTTTTGTATATATGTATGTATGTATAATAGGAAATGCCTTTCAATCAAACTGCTGCTGCTGCTACCAATCAATCAAATCAATCCTCAGTGATCCTCTGATCTGACATTGCATCTGTCTGCACCAAATATTATCGATATTATGTAATGTACTTGTCGCTTATATCCTTATACTTTTCATCATCCATCGGGGATCTCCGTCATCGCGCGTTTTTGTTAAACAAATAAAAGTTCTTTGGGCTTCGCTTGTTCCGTGTTTAGAGTCCTGTGGTGTCCAGTGTTCAGGATAGAGTGCCCAGTGTTTTGTGTCCTGTGTCTCGTGTCCCGTGTCCTGTTTTCTGTGTGTTATAGTTGCGGTTGGTTCCTATCATCGTTTTGTTGCTCTCTTAAATTTGTTTGGTTTTTGATCAATGCTGGTGGGTTGTTGTTGTTGTGCTCCCGCGCTGCTCTTTAATACCGTTACGGTGTTCCCTGCTAACGCCCCCATTTCTGCTCCACATCATCTCGTTCTCAATCTCGATCGGATCCTTAGTACAGTCCGCAGCCGCGCAGATTGTTTGCTATGATGACATCGGTGACAGCATCGAATACAAACTGAATGTTATTGGTATCTGTGGCGCACGTCATGTGGCAGTAGATTTCTTTTGAGGTTGATTTGTTTTTCGCTTCAAATTGAGCCTGAATGTAAGCAGCCGCCTCGCCGTACTCCTGTCCACCTGGAATAGCCGGGGAACGTGGGACATTAATCACCAGGAATGTGAAATATTATATGGTTAGCTTACCTGTGTATTCGGGGAAGCAAATTGTCAGGGGACTCTTGCGGATCTTCTCCTCGAACAGATCTTTCTTGTTCAGGAACAGAATGATCGAGGTGTCGGTGAACCATTTGTTGTTACAGATCGAATCGAACAGTTTCAGCGACTCTTGCATGCGGTTCTTAAATAGGAAATTAATAAATTGGTTTATTATTAATGTTAATTTGATATATATAACATACTTTTTATTATAAATTTGAAATCACTAAATAAAACAGTCTAAAAGTAGCTAGTATTTTCTACTTTTGGCTTAGAAACAAAATTTAAAAAGTCTTAAAATAAATTAACCCAAATTGATATAAAGCAAATATCCTAGATAAGATACGCTCTGAATTCTCACCGTGGTTTCGTCCTCATGCAAGACCTGATCGTACTCAGACATGGCCACGCAGAAAATGATCGCTGTGACATCCTCGAAGCAATGTATCCATTTCTTTCGCTCCGACCGCTGGCCGCCCACGTCGAACAATCTGCAAGGAAATGCAAATTAAATACTGACCCCTCTCAGGAGACTCTCAGCAGATACTCACTTAAAGTTGAGGTTTTTGAAGGAGAAGTGTACCTCGACGATGCCAGTGGTCTTGACGCGAGTACGCAAGATGTCCTGTTCGGTTGGCTGGTAATCCTTGGCGCCTAACCGATCCAAATCGTCCAGGAAACTGCAAGGAAATAGAGCAACGGCAGAATGTGTTACAGTTGGTGGGGCGGAAAAGCATTTCATTTCCCGCCCACATCGCTTGACCAGACAAATGTTTGCCCAGCCATCCTCCTACATCCTCCGTCCTCCGAATTTCCGGCCGTAGCCCCCCGCCAAGTCTTGAGCAAACAATTAAGGCGCAGACCGAAGCGCTGAGCAAACAATTAAAAACAAAAAAACCTGCGCGCGTGTCCTGCACAAAGGCGGTTAGGGAAGGAAACACCATGCCAGGACTCGCCACACATGCCAAAGCAGACCGGGACCCTTACTTGGTTATGCAAACGGCCTGGCCCACCACCATCTCCATAAAGGTACATAGACACATGACTGCAGGAACTACACGGCTATTCAAAGCCATGATTCCCATTTCCGTGACTTGTTTTCTGCTTCTAATTTCCGTGCTTACAAGCCTTATTTGCAATTAGTTTTATTTGCCGGTTGTGTAACCATAGCCATCTCCCAGATACAGATACAGACACAGATACAGACACAGATGGAGAGTCTGCGTGAGAGTAAGAGCCTCAACAAGTAGGTCATCGAAGCGGAGAAGGAGACCGAGGAGGAGCAACAGTAGCTCCAAAGTGTCCAGTTGGCTCACTGGCTTACTTCATGAGGCCGTAATTAGCTCGAGGCACGCAATGTCTTCAGAAACAAAGGGCTGGGGCGGAGGAGACGCGGCTAATTTTATTTGTTGGCCAGGTTCGGACAGGTCGTAAATAGTTTTTTCGGGGGTATGAATCTGCGCTGGTTATCGCATCAATCTCCGGTTGACTTGCTCCCTGGCCCAAAATCAGATTCACTCTTTGGTCAACTGGTTTCCGCTTTAATTACACGCACAATTGCCCAACAACAAGGCCCAGGCCTGACTTGGCCTGGCCAAGGAATGGCCAAGAGAGGGCCTGGACCTGCACCCTACCGCGGAAATCGGGCCCAGTCATGCTCGTCCGGCAGCGGCCACTTTTCATGCGGAAAAGTTTAGCGTAGCTTTATAATCAAAGCAAATACATAATGCCCACAATATCTGTTACAATTTCTTGGACAAACGTTAATTGAACGCCGCCTGCAAACGGATGCAAACAGTTTGGGGATTGGGCAACCAACCAGCCCACCGCTTGGTTAGCACTTCGCATGCCAAGATCTTATTTAACATGTCCATCACAAAAGTTTTTCTCTCTGTTTACTGATCCAAAACCGCAGACACACATGCATCTGTAATTTGTGAGCCCCGGAAAATGTGTTGCAACCTTAGTGTGTGGCAAGTGGCGCTAAGTTGCGGTGGCGACGCGTGTTTGTAAGTAGATCATAAAAGTTGATGTTAAGACAGAAACTCTTCCTTGTGGCCAGATTTAGGCTTAAAAACTATTAAAAGAACTTGCTCTTTTGGGTAAGCAAGTACAGTGAAACATGGAATTAAGTAAGTACTTTGGTTACTTATTTCTTTATTTCAAATTAAAAATCCTGGTTAACCCCTGCTTAACATTTTCTGCTGAGTGAACCCATCAGTTACCTTTACCTTTGCGGCTTACCCACTCTTTTATGGGAGCGATTTGTGTGCAATTTGGCCTAGGAAATGCCTCGTTAGTGTCAGCAGCGTTTTATAATAATTTATTTATTTTACATAACCCGCAATTTCAATTTCAAACTAAAGACCTAAAAAACAAAACCTCCAATCACGACCAGCCGCCCATTAATGTCAATCAATGCTGCTGTAAACAGTTATATATTAACACAAACTTTTGCTTTTTGATTAGCATTATTTAGGTACTTTCAATTTCATTTCCAAAAACTATGCTATTCATGCCAGAAGTCCACTATTTTCTGCCTAGATAAAACCGCAGAGAAAAAGAAACAAAAACAGAGAGCGAGATACAGCAGCAATTAGCAGAAATATCATAAATGACAAAGCCAACAAGAGCGCGCCAAATGCTGACGAAAAGTTGACTTGAGTTACACAGAAAAAAAATTGTGAGCATTAGTTTGCAAAGGTTTTTTAGATTTTTATCAAATTTCGATTTACAAAGAGTTGACTTCAAGCTTAAAATACATAAATTTCAAATTGTTAAAATTTAATTCTATCTAACAAAAGATTTATGATGAACTTTAACCATGAATTACAGTTTTGAGCAAGATCTTAATGATATTTAATACATAAAGTGATATTTAATACATAAGCTTTTCTTCTATATAATTTTTAATAAGTTTCAACTTCTTTTCAAGTTATATACTTTTGTCTCAGTGTAGCCTGAAGCTCATAGCGTACACAGTATAAGTAGACTAAGAAGCCCGGCGATCGCGTTTAGTGCGTCGCGGTTGGTCTACGAGGCAACAACAGCTCAAAAACCCGGAGCTCCATAGCTTTCGGTTTCGGTTTGGGTATCTGTCGGGGATTCGGTTTCTGTTTCCGACTCGGATTCGCTTGGAGGCAGCCAAAGGCAGCACAGATCGGTGCAACATAACGACTCCGCGTTGCGTGACAAAAGACTTGGCGAATCTCCGCATTTTAAGTGCCGCCGCTCGCTCTTCAAGTCTTCAAATCTTCCAGTCTTCGAGTCGTCGAGTCTTCGAGTGTCTGTGAGTGAGTGTGTGTGGGAAATTGGCCAAACAACAATAGAAATCCGCAACAAAAGACATCCAAAGCGGTTTGAATTGTGCACAAGCAGCCGGGACCTGAAGTTCGTGGAAAATCGCCAACAAAATCGGTAACAAATTGATTGAAACTGAATCGGGAAACTCGATCGAACGAGAAATACAATTCGGAGGAAAATTAACAAGAAACAAAAGGAAGTGAGTGTTTCCCCAAGAGCGGGTTTTCCGCCGTCTATTTGGGCGTGTCGGGTAAACTAGTTGCACCTTGACAGGCTGTCAAAGAAATCAACTGTTAACCGCCGTGAAAGGCCAATTTAATTATAAAGACAGCTATGGGAAAATCCAAAGCAATTGGTTATTTGTGAGGGGGTGTCTTTCCAAACAAGAGAAAGGTGTTCCAGGATAATATTAGTCAACACACTGCGTATTGTTTTCTAGTTTCTCTTAATTTCTAAACCATTTCTTCTGCTAATTTGGGCAACGAACCATTCATAGTCATCTGGTTTTAGCCGCAAAAAGTGTCGCAAGCAAAACAGGTCTCAGTTAGCAGCTTGATAGACAACTCTTTAAATGGGTTCTAAGCTTGAGCAAATATTTAAGGGAGCTACTCTTTTTTAAGGGTCAGACGAGGCTTAACACGCATATTTTAAGAGAGAATCGGGGAAGGTGTCATTAAGTTTGCAAATGAAAAAGCAAGGTAAAAGAAAAACCAGTAAGAATCTGGAAAACATAAGTATTTCAAGGCACAGACACCTTGTCACAAAAACCGTTTGTGTGAAAAACGAGCTCAGTATGCTGGAAAAACAGTTTAAACTGTCAAGTTTCTCGAAAATCACCCATTTTTGCTGAAATGTCTGTCAAAATGAGAGGCAGCTGGTGGCTGCTGGCTGGGCTGCCGTGAAAGCAAATTCAAATATGACTTTAATACCATCGATTCCCATGCGAGGCAACAGCCACACCTGTTCAACGGCTCCACCTGTGTGTGCATGTGTGCCTCTGAGGGCAAGTCAAAAGGCATTAAGGCAAAGATTTGCCAAGCAAGCTGCTGTGACATAACCGGGCGAGATTTTCGGAGCACCTTTTTGCCAGCATTTAGCAGCTGACTGCTAATAGAATTCATTTTCAATTTCGCATTCATTCGAGTGTGAAGGCAGATCGCGAGACAGAGGCAGAGGCAGAGGCAGAGGCAGGGGCAGTGGCAGGGGCAGCGACAGTGGCAGTGTTGCCTGTGGTGGCCTCTGTGGTGGCGTTGGCTTCCATTTCAAACAAAGGCCATGAAAGCCAACGACAAGTGGCTACTTGACATTTCTCCACACATTACTCGCAGGCGCTAGGATTATCACTCAAGTTCATTATAACCGCCGCTGCGATAAAGCCCAGCAGCGGCTGGAGACTGAGATAGTTGCGTTGTTTCGTTTCGTTACGCGAGGACTCGAGGACTCAAGGTCGCCGCTTGTGCGACAAGGGCAAGGATAAGCCCAAGCTCTCCGCCGCTGCCATTGTGCCCGAGACCAAGTGAGTGTACACAAAAAGAAATAAAACGAAAGAAAAATGGCAGCAAATCCCCGTGCATGAGTGTGTTGGTGTGTGCGCAGATTTCTGTTCCATCAAATTTTCGGCATTTAAATTATATTGCCCTTGGGGAGCAGGCGCACAAGTCGCTGCCAGAGCTCAGTCTCCGTCCCAATCCCAGTTCCATCACCAATGCCTTCTTCTTCTTTCATTGTTCGCCGCTGGCTTACGCGGCGTATGAGCAATCTTTCCCCATTGACTTTTCGCAGGTTTGGCAGTTTTCCTGCCCGCAAGGAACAGCAGCATGAATGCTCATATTAAATGCGTGTTTTGCGGCTTGTTTTTGTCACGGGAATATGTTAGTTTCTGTATTGACAGAGAGGAACTTAAAGCCAACCACAAATATTGTTAAATAATTTGCATTTCGGATGCGCCCCACAAGCAAATATGGGTTCTTGACAGCTTTTGGGTTCTGACGTAAGCTGGCAGAGTAAAAGGGGTTTTATTGTGCCGAAAAACTAACCTTGTGAGTACAAAAAAAAAATAAAAAGAGTGTTTAAGAATTAATTTAAACATATTTTATATTGACAGTTAAAGCTCTTCTCTTGTTTTTATTGGCTCAGATATAACATGTGCTAGCTCCCATAAACTATATTGCAGTTATAAGGCAATATTAAGTTGTGAAAATTTAACAGCAGCCTAGCTTTATGGGGCCATTAAGTATATATTTGTACACTCGTTTCAAATATACTATATATCCGAACTATAAACTATTAAACTTGATTCGAAGCACAGCCCTAGGCCTTACTCTGTGAAAACTTGGCCAGGGTTGATTGCGCCCACTTCAAAGGCCCTTCCATTTGGCGTTTCTTTGTTTGAATTCACTTGTTACGAGCACTAGTCGCAGCTCAATTTTACGCTGGCTAACTCCGACTTGATTATTGACTGATTGTGAGAGGCCATAAAATGGAACGCACAAAACCAGAGGCAGCTGGAAGACCCACTTTTGCCCAAGTGCTCCCCAGAGATCCGAGGGACAATCGCCGACTGTTTGCCTTCGTTTGTTTTGCAACTAGCTTGAACTAAGTGCTGTCACAGCTCCGGCGACCGATTGGGGGCCAATAAATGAATATGAATATGCGAGTGCGCCACAGTATTTGCACTCCGAAGCGAACACCTTTCAGCGCCTCAGTCGATTCTACGGGGAATAATCGGTTGGAATAATAAACTCAACGTCGAGTGCCCTGCCTGCCTTGTTCCTTTCATATTGATTGATTTGCCCCGGGAAAACACTGGCCGGTCGGTCACAACTTGTGAATGCATTAAAAGTTTTCCCCAGCAGCACTCTGAGAATCATAAATACACAATTTAGTTGCCGACAGCAGCAGCAGCAGCAGCAGCAGCAGCTTGCTCAACTTATGCTCAACTTTTTACATAACACTCTTCTGGCTCTCTTCCCCCAGGACAGGTTCAGGATGTCGTCGAGCTTACGCAAAACCTCCTTGGCGCTGATGAGGCGCTCCACTTCCAGCACCACCTTGCCACATCCTGCGGCCGTGTCGCCGCCACAGCCGCCCAGCAGCGGCGTGGGCCTGGCGACGGAAATTGAAAAATCAATTGCAATGCAGCGACTGCGACAAGGAGAGGCGGCGAATCTCAAGAAATTAAATGTCAGGTTAGTGATTTTCTCAAACACTGAAAGGAATTAAACCTGAATTGGGGAAATATTTGGGTTTTTCGAGTATTAAAGTCTACTTTAAAGCCATTTCTCCTTGAAAAAACCTTTAAAATTATAATCAAATATGAATTCTTTTATTATTAATATTACCTGATAACTAATTTCTCTATTTATAATCCCTCACTAATTGGCAGCCACCAGGCCATGCCAGCAGCAACCACTCATGCCAAAGCCACCGCAGCAGTTCATGCCACAGCCACATCCTCGACTGCCTCTGCCGCCGTCCGTCCCTACTCGGAGGTGCCTGGTCCATATCCCCTGCCACTGATTGGCAACTCCTGGCGTTTTGCGCCCCTAATTGGTAAGTCCCACCGTCGCAGCGGTCACCCCTCTACCTGTCGGGCCTCGGTAACCGATATCCGGTTGCAGGAACCTACAAAATTAGCGACCTGGACAAGGTTATGAACCAGCTGCATGTCGACTACGGAAAGATGGCCAAAGTTGGCGGTCTGATTGGTCATCCGGATCTGTTGTTCGTCTTCGATGGCGACGAGATACGGAATATATTCAAGAAGGAGGAGGCGATGCCGCATCGGTGAGTGATTGAACCCAGCAGGCAGGCTGTCATGGTGTCCATGATGCAGAAGAAAAGTTGCGTATACGCCACGTGTGGCATGAACTATGAGTTTCCTGCGACGATGATGAGGCAGAGTGCCAAGAGACAAGTTATGTGATTGATAATCTGGGTATCTTTAGGTTAGATTTCAGTTAGCTTATCTTGGGGAATGGGGTTCTTTAAAGAGTTATGCATATATTTTTTAAATTTTCAAGCATTTTCATGTAACAGCAGTTCCCTGTTTCCACCGCTCTTTAAAGTCCATTAAATTTGTTTTTAAACCAAACATTACTGCCCTGTTGCTGCCTGGCTGCACTCGGTCTCAATTGCGAGTAATCCCACGCACATATGCATGTCCACCCGCACACACATTGCACATAGCACATGCCATGTTGCATATATAGCATATATATCCGCGGCAAATCATTCATGCATGGCCGCACCCAACCCCCTGTGCCTCCGCAAAGGCAGCAGTGCATTTTCCTGTTTATTTATGCGCATATTGAACGCTGCCTGTAATTAAATTATTAACTAACGAAGGCAAAAGCAGGCGTTTTCCGATTGCGACGAACGACGTGCGACGGATTAAGCTGGATGTGTGAAAATATTGTGGCAGGATTGAAATCGGAGCGACAGATGGAAAACATAATACGCATTTTCCGCGCGTGTGGGAAGCGATAATTACATTGATTCAGGTTCTAATTGAAATTCGGCATAAATACAGCATGATGCTTGGCCTTAGAGGGATTTGAGGCTCTGCGTTTATTTATGTTTAATTATGTGGCAAGTTTCCAGCTACAATTCAGATGCATTTAAGCTTGAACTATATGAAATGTAAATTTAGCAGGAAATAAATTAGGTATTTTATGGCAAGTTTATCGCGTTAAAATGCTATTAAACAAATATTAATCAATTTAGTTGTATTATCTAAATAGCAGGGAACTAACTAAGGACCTAAGCCTAGGATCTGTATATTATTTATTCAGTATTAAAATCAAATTCCCCCTCCGTAAAGATGTCATAAAGATTGAATATATATCTCTGTTTTGCGCGCGTGATAAAAATAAAACCATTAAATTGAAATTAGTTGAAAACTTTCACTCCGCTCTTATCCAAACTGGTGATCTGTAGGCCTAGCAACGCCAGAGATCCAACCCGAAATAATAATAAAACCACAGAGCAAACAAAACAAACTATTCACAATTCGGACGGACAGGCGTTAAGCATTTTTTTTGCATCACAGAAATCACAGAAATAAATAATGAATGTAAAAAGGCAAACAAAACGAAAGTAAAGCCAGCTTCGTGTCCATATCTTTTATAAGCTTTCTTTTCTCCACGCCTTTCCCCTATCGCTTCCACTCGGACTCTGAGTCGGACTCGGATTCGGACACATAGCCATGGCCATGAACCAAATTTAACAAGTTACGTTCCTCATAGTTTATGTAGTTTACTACAACAACCTCTGCTCGGATCGATGGCGAATCGCAAACCCTGTTGTTTGCTGTTTGTTTTTGGGGAACACATTTGGCAAGTCATCATTAAAATGAGTGAAAAGAATCGCTAATAGATTGGACATGAGACAACATTAACGTAATGCTGGCTCGCTCGCAGACAGATTGATGAATGAACCACGCACAAGTGTGAAGTTGGCTTCTCACTGCCTCCAACTAACTGGCTAACTGTCAGACTCACAGACTCACAGACTGACTGGCTGACTGACTGACCAACTGCCCGACTGATTGATGAAGATATTTTGGCCAAGACATGCGCCGGAGGCGTCGGCATTGTTGACTTTTTTACGAGGCCCATAAAACTGGCAGAGAAATACATGTCTTTGTTGGTGGGAAAGAGCCCGCCTCCCGGGGAAATGTGTCGCTAGATGAGTTCCGATCGTGACTTTCAGGGGGTCAGCCTAGAGTTTAGCTGGGATTCCCTGCGAAACTTTAACGCCTTTAACAATTTTGTGGCTAAGCACAAATTAACTATACATACATAGTCATGTAAACTATTTAATCTTGGAGTTAACATCATCTTTAAACTGGTTTTAAGGTATCTCATATCAATAGGTGAGCAGTATGAATATTTATTTAAGCCATTTTGTGCATAGTTTTCGCTTGCTTAATTTCTAAATTATGCTTAAGTAAATGCTTGAAAAGGCTGTCTCACAGCTGGAATTAATGAACCCTTTCCCTTATCCTTTCTTTTCTCCCTTCTGGAAACTATTACGTCGCTAGGACCTCAATTTGCATAATTCAAATGCAGAACATACTTATTTTATAGTCATCTCAGGCTTGAGTTTCCTTGGCATTTTGTAAAACAAAATGAATTTACATATTTACACTGAGATCTCTGGCATTTAATTGGGCATTTCGTTGCCCGGGGCAACCCGCACTCAACTCGCACTCTACCAAACTGACAAACGCGCAAAGCGGCTGACTGAGTGAAGGGAAATCTAGAAAAGGGCATAAAACAAAGGCCAATAAATACGCTTCTTCTATATACATTTGTTCAGTGACATGCGAGTAGACAAATATAATGCAAATAATAGGAGCTCGGAGCTCGTATATACCAGAATCGCAGGGCGGGGCAGGTCAGGGGGAGAGAAATCGCTTCACTTTGTGTGTGAGAGAGTGTGTGCCTTAGTGGGAATTTGTGTTTGATGTTGTCGTCGCCGGTCTGTCTGCACGCAAGGGCAGAGGCGACCCCAAACAGGGGATCGGGGTTTTGGCCAACTCCAGCTGCTGCTCCCCGTGTAAGTTCACAAGAAAAAACATCTACAAAGTCAGCCAATATTTGGGGACTTTGCATCATAAAATACCTGAGATATGAACAGCATTTTACCAAGATATTTTATTATTGAAAGGAAAATAATTATTGTATTTTAAATTACAACTTGAAAAGCATAAAATCATTGGAAATAAAACTATAATGAAATTATTATTATTATTATTATTTTATGTTCCAATTTGAAAAGCATATAAACATTGAAAATAAAAATATAATTAAATTATTATATTTTATGTTCCAATATGAAAAGCATATAAACATTGAAATTAAAACTATAATGCAGTTACCCTGGCAAGTGACACAACTAGGAAATCATTTAAATAGGTATTCGAATTTATAAACTAACACATAGTGAACTTAAATATTATTGGTTAATTATTTTGGCACTATAATTCGAAAGTAAAGTACTAGAAGAAGGATTAAAATATTTAAAACATAATTAAATAATTTTATCTCAAACAAAACCAAAATTAAACTATTGAACAAAATTTTATAAAATGTACATAAAAACCTTGTTCTTTAGCCAAGAATTTGCATGCTTTAATTATTGTTATTTGTAACAGAAAGTTGCTAAGGTGTTAGATATTGTATTATTGTATTTCCTACCAACAAAAACTTCATAAAAAAGTTTGAAGCTTTTAAAAGGCTCTCATGACTTAGTTAATATAAATATATTTATTATTTCTGCGGCAGTTTTGCATATCTATAATAGTTATAAACTTTATTTTGTGCCTTAACTAACTCTATTTAATTTGTTTAAGTGTTAAAAGTACCATGTTAAATGACCTTTTCATCTTTTTAATTTTTTTCTGTGCACTTATTCCCTTTTTTTTCTATAACCGCTCTTTGTTTGCGCTGAAACCCATACCAAAAAAAAATCCAAAAACCCAGGCCTTCGATGCCCTCACTGCGCCATTACAAGGGCGACCTGCGACGCGATTTCTTCGGCGATGTGGCCGGCCTAATTGGCGTGTAAGTAATGTGCTTATATAACGGATATTATGGCGGGCATTTGGAGTGCACCCACTCGTTTCCACCCCTCCGTTCCCTCTCTGCAGGCACGGACCCAAGTGGGAGGCCTTCAGGCAGGAGGTGCAGCACATCCTGCTGCAGCCGCAGACGGCCAAGAAGTACATACCGCCGCTGAATGACATTGCCAGCGAGTTTATGGGCCGGTAAGTCCGCCATCTGGGCATTCCCAGCTGTTATGCAATCCAAACACACCCACACTCTGCATCCCCATCTGCAGGATTGAGGCGATGCGCGACGAAAAGGACGAGTTGCCAGCCAATTTCCTGCACGAGCTGTACAAATGGGCCTTGGAATGTGAGTTCTGTTGCCAATATTCTTCATATACCCTTGATTATGACACAATTTATTGAAATATGTATGTGCAGCTGCAGCTCAATCAAAATGGCCTTATGGCATTTAAAGTCAAAGCTTGTCTTTGTTATTTACAATATAAATCTTCTTAACTCTTGGGGGTTTTTAGATTTAAACATCTTTCCACAAACATAAAAAGTAGCCATATAAATCAAGTCTAATCTTATGCACTTAACCTGCCTCGCACAACGATTAGCTTAGACATTAACTGCCTTGAAATGTTTTTAATTAAATCAAAGCTGGGCTTAACACTGAACTCTAACTCTCTCTCCGCCGTGTAAACATTTTAGTTAACTTTTAATTGGCACTTTAAGCGCTCAACAAAACCCCAATAAAAGTTTGCTGTGGAACTACGAAATTGCTGAAAACATTGGTTTCCAAAGCAACCGCATAATTGTGGTTTTAATTATTATTATTATAATAGCTTTTTTGTGTAGTAAAACTAACTAGTTAACAAGTATTTGCTACAACTTAGTCATAAACCAATTGCAGCTGTGGGACGCGTTTCCCTGGACACGAGACTGGGCTGCCTGTCGCCCGAGGGCAGTGAGGAGGCCCAACAGATCATCGAGGCCATCAACACGTTCTTCTGGGCAGTGCCAGAACTGGAGCTACGGATGCCCCTGTGGCGTCTATATCCCACCAAGGCCTATCGCAGCTTTGTCAAGGCCCTGGACCAGTTCACAGCGTGAGTGATCATTATCTTCTCATTCACAGTTCATAATCCTAATCGAAATGCTTTCATAACTTGTCTAGAATCTGCATGAAGAACATTGGCAAGACCATGGACAAGGCCGATGCCGATGAGGCCCAGGGACTGCCTAAATCGGAGGCCGACATATCCATTGTAGAGAGGATTGTGCGAAAGACGGGCAACCGCAAGTTGGCTGCTATCCTGGCCTTGGATCTGTTCCTAGTTGGTGTGGATACAGTAAGAGCAGTACAATTCTAATGCTTTCAAAGCTAAAGCCTTAATTTTCATATCACAGACATCAGTGGCAGCCTCTTCCACTATCTATCAGCTGGCCAAGAATCCGGAGAAGCAGCAGCGTCTCTTCGAGGAACTGCAAAGGGTGTTTCCCCGCCGCGAGGCCGAGATCAACCAGAATGTCCTGGAGCAAATGCCCTATTTGCGTGCCTGTGTTAAGGAGACTCTGCGGTAAGTCCAAGGGCACTCTCCTTGATTGAGACGCGGAGGACTAAACCCTTTTTTCATTTGAAGAATGCGACCCGTGGTGATTGCCAATGGAAGGAGCCTGCAGTCGGATGCTGTCATCAACGGCTACCACGTGCCCAAGGGTGTAAGTCGGCGGCAAAGAGTGACCATTAGGCAGGACCCTTTAACAACCACTACACTTTTCCCTTTTTTTCTTCTGCCCTTTCAGACGCACGTCATCTTTCCCCATTTGGTGGTGTCAAACGATCCCGCATATTTCCCGGAACCCAAGCGCTTTCTGCCAGAGCGCTGGTTGAAGCAGTCCACGGCGGCAGATGCAGGTAAGTAGGAGTGGTCAGGGGTTCACTCTGAGAAAGTGCTGCTGATTGGAAGTGCAGGGCACTACTTGAGTTGGAGACAGAACTCGATGGGGGTCTGTGCCAAGGAAAGCAGTTAAATTACATGTTATATTCTACAATCCCATTTTAATTTAGAATTAAATGAAGATGTCTTGGGTTGACTTAGGATGGTTTCCGATATCTTTTAGGTAAAAGGGTGTTATAAACATGGGAGTTATTAGAAAATACATAGTTTCCCAGTATATTAAAGTTCTGCAACATCAACATTTGTGTTGGCTACACCAATGGATATTGCTCAACAAGTTCCTAGCCACATTTGTGTTAAGCAGCATGTTGAGCAACATTTGGTTTCATTTGTCAACATTTTCTTTTGCCTTCCGATCTGTTTAATTTAAGATTTTTATAAATTTGAACCTAAGTACTAGATTTATTATTTCGTTTAAAGTCACCCAAACTGCTTCGCGTACTGGGTATCTCACATCCGGTCACATTCGCCCGTAGCCTTCCCAGTTGTTAATTTGAAGCCCATTATTTTTCTTACAGTGCTTGTAATCACTTTTGTTTCCTTTTTACCCTTCTTTTCAGGTGCCTGCCCCCATGCCAGCCAGAAGATTCACCCGTTCGTGAGTTTACCCTTTGGCTTTGGACGTCGCATGTGCGTGGGCCGTCGCTTCGCCGAAATTGAGTTGCACACGCTTCTGGCCAAGGTAGGAATTCGCAGGCGCCTCCACTCTTAGCTTAACCCTTCTAATTTACCACGTTGAATTCCGGGAAACAGATCTTCCGCAAATACAAGGTCTCGTACAACTCGGGCGAGTTTGTGTACCGTGTGAACTCCACGTACATTCCGCAGTCGCCGTTGAATTTCAAGCTGACGCTGAGGGACGAGTAGCGGTGGTGAGCAGCTCACCAAAGGGACTCGGACACAGAGCTGCGTTCCGCTCGTTTCTAAGCTGCAGCCAGACACACGGCGGATGTGTGATATTTATAGTCAAAGCCCAGCTGCTGCTGCTGCTGCTGCTGCGATGTTTCTTTTTAATTAAGCAAATGTACATAATAACGCAGTGCGGACAGTTGCAGAGCAACGCACATCCATGGACAGACATTTATGTGGGTGCGTGTTGCTGAATAAACGTCGTGTATTTATGTGGATACATGTGTATATAGAACCCATTATATTCTCCCCCATATTTCTAGTTCTACTCTTTTTGTCGCTTTTGTAGAGGAATAATTGTACCTAATAAAGCGTCGAAAAGTATGCAATAAAACGCGTTGCTTCTGTTTGTTTCTCTTGTCTCGGTCGGGCGGTGGTATGTATTATCATTAATCAAAGTGCGAGTGGGCTTAGCCTGTCTAGGGCACCGAGTGTGATGGCTAAGGTCAAGCAAACGCCAATCTATGCGCATGATTAATTGCTTTCAAATTAAGGCTCTATCATTAGTTCTATGTGTTCAGAGGGAGAGGTCCAGTTAGGTTAATCGCACAACTGATTTTCCTTAGGGTGTAATTTTAAACACGTTTCGCCTAGACCGAGCGAGCGAACAACTCTCAAAAGGAACCTTAAAGATGAAGCACATCACGTTTTATTTTTAGAAAACAAAATAAGCGCATATATCCAATTACGCGTTCAATTTGAATGCCAAGAAGTCACGTAGGGAGAAGACCCATTAATAGGGAGAGCTTTAAATAAATTTTCAAAGGAAGGTCAAACGTGATAAGGCAAAAGATATTTTTAGCCGTCAGAAATATGGCAAGCGAGCTAGCTCCAAGCTTTCAACTTAATGTTGTTAAAAGGACAATTAACCTAGTCAAAAGTTTGGCATTCTAAACTCATTTGTGATATAGTTTAAAGTTTTGTCTTTTTCTGGAGTGCTTAAAAGCAGCTCTGTTACTTTGTTATTAAATTTTTGTACTATATAGTAAGTGCTTTCGTTGCTTCTTTCCAAATATAGCCATTTGTTTACTGATTTAAAATATATACAATTAAGTTTATATGTTCACATGTTTTCGCAGTTTGGCAAGTGATTCGATAAACCGCATTTAAAATAATATTCCACCCATCTGCCCCATCACTTGGCACTTCTCTCGCGGCCCATGATATTTGTTTATATAGAAATATATATATTTTTGTACTCACTATTTTGCGGAATCGTTCAGTTGGTATTCGTTGCTGCGCGAGAAGCACTCCTGGACGCCGGCGTCCTGCCAGAGCCGTTTCATGGCGGCCAGCAGCTCCTCCGAGAAGGGCTCGGTGTCGTGCATCCGCTGGCACACGTCGAACACCATCTTGGCATCGCTCTGGAGGGAGGGGAAAGTGGACAGAATGGGGGATGATCTTGTGACACTGAATAGGTCCGGGATTGGGGCTTACCTCCCGCTCGTTATTGCTGTACTGAATACTAAGGTTTGGCATCGCGCGCAATATTGCAACTAATGATTGTATTGTGTTGCTGTAGACAACCGGTCGATATTGTTTAAAGTCCTCCGCAGTGAAGCCGCTCTCGTGAATGATTTTCATCTGTTTGACTATTGTGCTCTTGCCCGACTCACCGGCACCTAGAAATGGAATGGAATGGAAGCAAGGGTTAGTGATGCGTAGGGACCATATACAAATGTACTGTCATAAGAGTTGAGTGTGCGTCTGGTGGCCGCAGCCGACAAAAGAGCTTAGGGGTCGTCGCAAATATTTATGCTGCGTTTAGTTCTCTAGCACTAAATGTCTGGGCTTTGTATTCCTCAAGTAGAGCTTAATGGCCTTTGAACGACGGACAGCCAGCCAGCCAACCAACCAACCACCCACCCAGCAGGCCACGCAATCCCACATCACGATAATCATCATCATCATCATCATCAATGCACTATATCATCTTGAGATGCCGTCGGCCAAAAGAAAAATGAGAAAAACGCAAAGAGGGGCAGCCACTATGTATAAATGGCAAACAAAGGATTAATTGTTTGGCCCTGGTCATCTGCTGCTGATAACAGGCCACAGCCCCAGTCTCCTTTCCAATCCCACTTTGCATCGTGCATCTCCCCCTGCTCTTTGAAGGATTTGCAAGTTGCAGTTTTAGCAGAATTTCCATCCAATTGAATGCAATTTGTTAATTGAGCGACTTCTGAAGGGGGTTTCTTGTGTTGAACGAGATAATCGCCGACAGCTGGCCGATGAGAACTTGGCTGGAAAATTGCATAGCCAAGCTTTCCCGGGGAAAATGACATAATCTAATGAATGGTAATTCCATTAGACTTTTCGCGCCATATACTACGGTTTAATCACTTCCAAGAAGCTTTAAATAACTAACTAAGCTAAGAAAAGGATTAATAACACTTTTAAGTAAAAGAGTTTATCTTACAAACTCTAGACTAGAATTAATAGCAAAGATTAAGCTCTAAAATATATTGACAGACACATCTAATTACACTAAAGAATCTCTATAACTTGTTCAAGAAAGTAATCTCAATGTTATGATATTTTTTTTTATTAATTTCATTTCATTTCACAGTTCATTGTTCTTTATCTGAAGAAGAATTCTATTTAAAGAAAGTCTGTGAAAGATTGCCTTTAAAAAACAATTAAACAATTCTTATTTCCCTGCAAGTTACTAATTACAATTTCCTGAAAAGCATAAAAAATTCTCTAGAGAGAGTGAGTTCATTGTCCACCACTTGAAATGGTCGGCACACAGCCTTACAGAAAAATTTAAAATCATCTTGGGAAGGAGTTTTTTCTCCTTCCATAAATAAAGCATCCAAAAACTAAGGAAAATGTTTAGATTTTTCTCAAACTCAAGAGCAGTGAACAGGGCATTTTCCGAGTAATGTTTATAGGGAGGCAAGAGGTCGGGGGAGTGGGCTGGCACCTGAGATTAATGCTTTGTTTGTGTGGAAATCGAAGGCAAAGTGCTTAAATTTAATGCCTTCGTGGATTGCAGGAAAACAAAAGATTTGGCCAGGGGCAGAGAGGGGCAGAAGCAACATAGTGGGGCTTACTTACGTATTGCCCCCGATTATTATTATGAATTCTTGTTGCGCGCACGGCAAGAGAAGGAACCATTTTTTTTAAATAAACATTTCCAGTACACTCGAAGCACACACACTCGCACTCGCAGCAGTGGGTGTTGCCCGAAAATTAACATTTTTATACTGAAACACACGCAAAACTGTCAGAAATTGAAATCTTTTTCCCCCCTTGGCCAAACATTTTCAGCTGAGTCCGGGCAAAAGAGGAAATTAAATGAAATACACGAAATGTAAACAGCAGCAGCCAATGGTTGGGGGGAAGGGGACTGGCCGAGATCGGGGAAAACCGGGCGGTATAGAGTAGGTGGAGATGGGTTGGACATGCACCCGGAGATGAGAGATGAGAGATGAGAGGCACTGCCAAAGTGTATGAGAAAATATGCGAAAATTACTCATTTTCAGACGGCAGAACGAAGCACAAGAAGCTGGAACCATTTCGAGTGCATGCCATTTTCCCTCATTTACCGTCCAAATTTGGTCAATTTGCCATATACTATGTATGCGAGCTAGCTCGAGTGCTGGAAAAGTCACAGAGCAGGCTCCTCCTCCTCCTCCTCCACCACATGCTGCCTGCCAATGCATTTGCAGTTTTTCATTTGTTAATGTCTCCCGGCGGACATGTTTATTATGCCCCTTATCACAAATCGGAATCCAATTGCAATTACAATCAGCCCGCTGTATACACGTACCTGGGTACATGTGCACACTCCCCAGCCCAGTGAGTGACCTTGAACTCTCCGCCTGATATATGTATGCACATACGTGTGGAAATATTATTGTGATTATTAAATTTATGGCAATCCCCACTCGCACTAAGCCATCATCGAGAGAGGGAACTGTGCCAAGAAAAGGAAAGCAGAACCTGCGGTTCTTATGTCAGGAATCGATATATAAAGTGTGTCGAGGAGGACTGCGAATGTAATAATAAATTATAATTAAGCCTTGCACTCACAGCTCCCGTCCCGGTTAAATTAATGGTCTGTAATTGATAAGTTGTTGGCAATAAGTTCCTGCTTTTTTATTCAGGCCAAGCACTTGTGTACACGTGCATTTAATGTTTGAATAAATTATGAAGTTAAGGGAGCCTAATTTAATTTAAGCCAAGCCACTCCCAGGGGGGCAATTCCCGCTCTAAGTGGATACATTTCTTCCTAAAAATGTGTTTTCTCTCATGAAAATTAGGTTTGCATGAATTAGATCTTTAATGAAAATTGGTGAAATATATTCATGAATTATCTCAAAGGCACCTTCCACAATGAGTGTGTGAATTATGAATAACTTAAAAACAAACAGGAAATTTTTAATGATGTTTCACACTCACTGTATATTTTCGATTTATATTTGTTAAATTTAGTTCTTGGCTAACTATAGCTATTATTCATTATCTTCAATGAAAGGTAAACTCAAGTCTTAGCCAAAAGACTTTCGTTTATGTTAGATGAAAGAGTTTACAGACAGATTTTTTTATAAGAAAATTCTCAGAACAAATATTGTTAGCTTCCCTGAAAAAGACATAAACTTACAAGTGTATTTTGGGGTTTTCCCTCAATGGGAATCAACTTTGAGTTTACTTAAAATGGTTTTTCTTTTTTAATTGAAAGCATTTTGTGGAAATTTTAATTGGGAATTGATTTTACTGGATATTTCATTCATCAATCATTTATATATTATTTGAAGCCATTTTAAGTCATACGACACTATATAAAATGTATCTAAAATAAATGTTATATTTGGATATACTTTTATTTTTAGCAGGAAAAACCTTTGACAGTCGTCTTTTATGAACTTCAACATACACCCCAGTGTATTATTCAACCGATGGCAAAGTTTATCGTGCTCCAAATGGAAGTTCCAAAAATAGCTTGGGTCAAAGGGCAAGGCTGCACCACTGCTGACAGAGGAAGGAAGGCAATTCACGACCTAAAACAGGGTTCACATGGATGGCCTCCCAAATCCGTGTCCTGGGTCCTCTCCTTTTAATGAGTCGCCTGGGCAGCAGCCGGCCGCTGCCGCCTGCCGCCAAGTATGCTACACTAATTTTAGCAGAGCCGCGAATTAAATATTGATGCGCCTGGCTTATGGCGGTTATCCGGAGTCCGGCTCCTGCAACACTCACCCAGCAGCAGGAGTTTGATGTCCTTTGCCGCCTGTATGCCATCCTCCTTGAGATTGCGCTCGATGAGGCGACTCCTGGCGGCTGCGGCTCGCTCCTCGGCAGACTGTGCGCAGCCCATGGTGCGTATTGCCTCGACGCAAAACGTTTTGAAGGTCGTTTGGTATCGGCCAACTCAATGGCCGACTACGTTGCCAGCGAAGAAAACCAAGGTGTACGACGTCGGCGGCTTACGTTTTCCGGAGGGACAAATATACGACGGCGGGGGTCTTAACTAAATCGGGTATCCGAGGGGAGCGATCGTGGAGCACTTTACTTTAACTTCAGTTTTTATTATATCTATTTAGTGATGGCACTTATTTAGCACTTTAGGGGTCTTTGCTGCGTTTAAATTACAATTTCCTCATTAGCTAACTGAAATACCCAAGATATTATGTCACCAACATCAGTTTTGTTTTTATCTGCGCATTTTGTTTTGATCAACTCGGAACAGGATGCTTTCTCAAGGATTCGCGATTTGTCCGCCAAGGGGAAAGCCCAGTTGTAAACTGAAAAATTCGCGTGTCCGAAAGAGCGAATGGAAATTCGTTACTCGCTTGAAAGTGCGGGAAATTTTGTTGTCTTTGCCTAGGAAAACTTGAAAACTAGAAGATAGAGCAAAGAGCGAAGAGCGTAGCAAGAGTAGCGAGTGGAAAAGCTCTAACTGCCTTCAGCTTTCAGAGTGTGTAATTAAGGAGCTTGTACAAGACTCTATTTTTCATTAACCAAAATTTGTGATTCCAAACACGAACAAACATGTGTGGGGAAAAAATCAATAAGTTATCATCGCATTTCTGCACTTTTTGTCGCCTTTTGTTCGGCGGGAACATCAGCTGTTGTTTTCTGCGGTTTATGGCATGCACAATATTTGCTATATAGATTTATATCTATATACGATTAAGAGTTGTTGCAACTCTCCACCATATTATTTTTCCTTCTCCACTCTACAAGTCTTACAAGTGGCCATAAACAAGCGAGAGCGACGAGACGGGGTGGAGAGCTGAGAGCTTGGGCTGGAAAATGGGCACATGCTGACGCAAAGGCAGCGAAAAGGAGGCGAGTTTTTTCGTTGTTGTTTCAGCCAAATAAAAAAAGCACAAACAAAACTTTTCTTTTGTACACTTTGCAGCTATTTGTTTTTGTATTCCAGCACGCTAAATGATTCATGCGTTATCCAAAAAGTACAACAAAAAAACAAAAGAAAAAAAAAACAATACAGAAAAACGAAAAAATTAAAGAAAGCAGGAGAGAACTTTCGCCATTTATTTGCTTTTTTTTTTAGTTGATCAAACTAAGCGCAAAACTAAATTGTAACTAATAACCCGATTTACACAATTATTTCAAAATGTTTTACACGAATTTTTCACAGTTTGTAATATGTTAGAACCACTAATTAAACGGATATTTGCATTTTGCAAAGCTCTCTTTTGTGCGAGTTGGCTGGAGAGCTGGCAGAATTCAACTGAAGCATTGGAACTAACGGAACCGTGCGTGCCTGGATGCGAGAATCTTCCTCTCTCTCTCTCTCTGGCCACGGTGCCGCCCAAAGAGGCAAGCTTTCACAGTATGTACATTCCTCAATGGTGAGGCGAAAGCTCTCCTGCGTGGGAGAGTCAACGAGAGAGAGAGAGCGCGCCTGCGCCGGCGTCACTGGAAAGTTCAAAAGTCAGAGAGGGACAGCGAGCCTGCGCAGTCCAGGCAGCAGCGAGTAGCGGAAAGACAAGGACAACCAAAGCAGCGAGTGCGCCCACGCGAGGTGGTTTTTGGTCCTTTTTGCCATATTTCCATTCTTTTTTTTTTTTTGTGGAGGCAACTTAAAGTGGCTTTGCAGTTTAAACGGAGAATGCTCCGCCTCCTCCTCATCCTCACACGCAATTAAGTCGGCGGCTTTAGAACTTTGCCACGTTTATGGGCCAAGCCAAGCATTAGCACAAACAGCAGTTGGCCAGCAGCAGGATCCTCTGGCCCCCTCTCTCACTCTCCCTCTCTCACTTGCCCGAAAATTGAGGCAATCGCCGTTAGATAAAACAATCGCATTGATTCGATTGATAGGATTCCGAGTGCGATTCCATTGCTGGAACTTTGATTGAGTGTCTCCTCTCTGTGCTGAGGCAGGGCCAACTGTAAATCGCGATTGCAGCAGGAGCGGTTTGATTATGACCAAATCAATTAACGGTCCAATAAAAGCAGCCATTGAGCCCCAATTAGAGAGCTGCCTCGGTCCATCAACGGGAGAAATGGCAGCAATTATTTATACCTAAGTGTACAGTAGGGCCAGCCTGCCATGAATTGATTGCCCGGGCCTAATGGATCACTTCCTTGGAATGGAGAACCTAATTTGGGTTGGGAAATGTTCTCCGACTTTTTGTTGTCAAGGTTTTAAAAATCGACAAAGTATATTTAAAATACTATGCCTGAAATTAATTTGAAATTTCGGTTAACGTATTTCAAGCTTTCTGAAAATTTAGTCTTGATTTAACTTTTAAATAAGCTAGAAGCTCGGCAAATATTTTCCTGGTTTCCTTGGAATTCATTTGAAATCCTAATTCTCAATTCCTGTTTAATAAATATAACAAGCTGCTCTTAATGCAAAGAATTCAAGGAATTCTAGTTCTCGGTTCCAAGAAGACGTTGCAATTGCACAATGCTCTTGTGAATTAGTACAGCAAATTAGGAACTGACATCCTCATTCCTGAACAAGGCAACAGGGCAATCAAGCAGGAAGTTTTCCTGGTACAGCTTGATTTTCTGAGAAATTATAATAGCAACGCATTGCCCTCACACAGTCAGTCCAAAGTTAAGGCGACGATAATTACCCCAAAGGGTTGAAGGAAAACAAGGCAATTTTATGTTCCATGAGCGAATGGCGTGACAAAAACAAAGTGGCAAAAAGGACATAGCTAATGGGCAGAATTTCACTGAGAACGACTTTATTTTCTTGCCCTTAAATCACGTGAAACATTGGGTACAAAAACAGGTCCCTTAATTATAAAAAGTTGGCAAGGATATTGGATATTTCATTCTTTCCAAACAACACTTTAAAAAGCACACTTTTAGGCACCGTTAAAAGTGATTTCCAATAAATAAATAAATAACAATAATTAATAGTAATAATTACTGCCTTTCCCCAGTGTAAAGCATTATGAATTCGAAGGAAAGCCCCTCGAATTTGCTGCCCCTCGATCACCGTAACGAACTTAATTAAATTATCACTGTGCGAATATGGACCAAAGCTACAGTGGCACAGGAAAAAAATTGAAAACAATGAATGGGCAAATGAAATTATTGAATGAATTGGGAACCGGCGAAGACCTGGGACCCAGAGGACCGAAGGGAGAACCAGAGGAATACCGCAAAACCGCAGCCAACGACAAACGGCAAACAAATTGACAGCGTTTTTTTTATCACGCGAACTCTTTGCTCTTCCGAATGACAGGCAGCGGCAAAGTGGAGCACTTGTGCACTTGTCGCCTCCATCCGCGCCCCGGTACCTTCTCCTCCGTGGCTCGGCCGCCGTTCCGTCCGTCCATTGCCATTTGGCGTGCCGTTTTACGGGCTGCAGCTAGTCGACGGAGGTCGCAGGTCGCGGGCTTTTGGCACTCGGGCGACATTTGACTCTGCTCAATTAAGTTCGATTTGTGTTGTACTTGGCATCTTTTATAGTTTATTTAACGAGCCTGTTTATTTGCATTGCCCTGGGTTTTGCGTTTGGGAGCAAGAGATTCGGGAGTCGCGGGTCCAAGAACCTAATTGCTTTGCTACATTGAATTGTTTGGTAATCTAGATGGGATCTGGCCATCGATAGCTTCATTGGATGACCTCAAAACTAAGTATTGCTTGACTGAATCAATTGAAAGAAATGTTGAGCAGATGGTTGAATAATGAGGTGGTGTTATAGTGGATAACTTATGGGAAAAGACATATATCTCCAGGTCAAAATATTAAAATTTCTTGTTTCATCTTTTCTAATATCATAACTAAGATATTTAAATGTTTAATTAAACATTTTATTTCATTTATAACAACTCATTATTTAATAGGAAACAAGGGAGCTTGCCTAAAAGCCTCTTTTGTTATCATAAACTTATCAGTATCAGTTACTTAGCCTTGGAGACTTTTATCTTTCGATAATACTATCTTAATCTCTAATATTGATAAAATGTGGGCAAAATCTTGTTAAGGCAACGCTATCAATTATTATTTTTTACTTAAATTCCACAATAGTTCTATCCCCCTTTGTTATTCCAGTGCCAGAACTGATGGAATATTCTTTTTAATACCAGCCTAATGTTTTTTATTTTTTAATTACCAATTACATATGTATGTTAAGTTAGCTTTGATTCCCTTATACTATCCAAAACAGTAGTTACTTATCTTAATCTAAATAAAGCAAACATCTTTTAATAGTCCCCAGAACTAAACGTATATATTTGTATACCTCGGTAAATTTTCAATTGTTCTGTAATGCAACATTCTCCCTCTGCTGCGGTATCACTCAGCACTCAAGAGTTGGAAAAGAGGCAAACAATGTGAAAAACTGGCATCGAGAACGTTTCCTCAATAACCTTTGGCTTGAGAATTATGCTTCAAGTGGCAGTTTTCTTCAAAACTTTCGCTTGTATCGCCGCTTGCAGCCACACCCACTCCCACTCGCCTCCTGCAAGTCGCACACCCTACATCCACCTCCACCGTTCACTCTTTTCCTTCCGTCCTGTGCCGTCCATTGTTTCGTTAGTGTTTCCTGGCCGCCATTCGATGCTTCCGCCTGCCATTTATCGCCCCTTCTCGGCCCACGAGCTACCCTCAACCCGCAACCCACTTCCCTATAGCCACTCCACCGCCTGAGAGCCGTGTTGCAACATGAGCTGCAATCCGCAGGAGCTGCTGCTGCACGCCACTCCGCTCCACTTGTGCTCCTTGTTGCTTGTTAGGGCGTTTAAAAGTTTTGCCTGATTGCACAGAACAACAGCGAGTTACTGTGGCAGGATTAATACGACTACACTTGGGGAAAAGCTGAGCGAAACTGAGGAATACACACATTATTTAAGCAACTCTTTGGAGTCTCTTTAAATTAGGGTACGAAAACAAGGTCAACAATTCGGAAACAATTATCCTTTCAGTGTAGTTCATCTCTGCCGCTTGTGTTCAAATATCCAGGAACATGCTTGTGTGCAGCATGTTAAAGTGAAAGAGAGCCACCAGAGTATGTTGCAGCTTTGTCCTTTCGCTGCCTGTTAGCTGCATCCTTTCCTTTCTATTTTTTTGGCGAGTCAAAGTCAATAGGATTAACTGGCATTTCAATGTCACTGGCCCAACCTGGCTTATACCAACATGAGCACACACACATATTATAGCATCCTCCCACACCCAGTCCCAGCTGGTGCACACACGTGCGATTGTTTCAATGTCAAGTGGCGTCGATTGCCTTCACTCGCTGCGGATGCAGACGCACTTCTGGCTAAATCTCAGCCTAAGGCTAAGGCTAAGGCTGCAACCACTTGAGGATTGGGGTTGATGTCAAACAGTGGGATGGCGGTAGCTCTTTAAGCTTTTGTTCCACGGATTGCGTTTAAAACTAAGCTATGTTGAAATATCCTTGCCAATTCTCTGCTAATGATACCTATGTCACAAACTAAATGCATTAAATACTCATAAACAGCTTTCTAGTCTGTACATTTCCACAGAATTTTACATGCCTCAAAATATAAAGCAAGAATCATTACCCCTTAACCGGCCAATTCGAAGAAGAGTCGAGGTGAGGCGAGGACGCTCCAGAAAGCCACATGGCTCCTCCTCGAAAGTGTTTAGTTTTCACACTCGGCCGGCACAGAGGCAGATGCAACTGTTGCTGCTGCCATTGTTCTCGATGTCTACGTTCCCTTGCACAGTGGAGCATTTATTCTGTAACCAAGGACTTGATGGTAGGACTTGCAAGTCGAAAAGATTAACCCTAAGCCGTTAAAAATAAGATTAAGACTCAAATAGAGTTGAATAACAATAAAAGTTGTTTGTTTTAAGCGTAAAACAGTCGTAAAATAAAGTCTTCAGAGTATTACTTATATTGTTTCAATGTAAAATAAAGGACATTTTCCGTGTTTGAGTAAATCATGGTGTATTCTTGAGTAACATTTAGGTAATTACAAGTCGAAGTAATTGGAAAGATACCTTATAAACCCATGCAAATACCAGATATGTGAAACGGAAAACCAAGTGCTCTGATAATAAGTTTAGGATTAGCTAAAGGCCGGCATTTCCGCCACTGTGCGGTGAAAGTGTATGCAATAAATTTTCCCCTATCTATCGGCACCGAAAAAACGAAAATACAATTTTCCAACGCACTTAGTCAAGTGCCCCGTTTCCGATAAACGCTCGTCTATTTTCCCCGTGGAAATTTACATAGAACATAGAAGAACGCCAGAGCCTATGCGATGAGTTTCCACTTCCGGTGGAAAGTGCTCACTTACCCAGAAGCAGGAGCTTGATGTCCTTGGCCGCCTGAATGCCATCCTCCTTGAGATTCTTCTCGATCTGTTTGGATCGCTGTATGGCGGCGCGTTCTTCGGCGGATGTGGTGCAGCCCATTGTGTTGTTTTTTTTTTTTTTAGTTTTGGGATTCGGGACTTGCGGAGGTGCGTCGGAGTCTGGATTTAGAGCTGGATGAACGCGGGGACCTTTGCCAATACGCCTTTCGCTTTCTCTTGTCTCTCTCCCTCTCTATTTATCTCTTTGTTGTTGCCTTATTTGTTTATGTACAGTTTAACGGTCTCCGTCTCCACTGAAAGCAATAACAAATGCACACGGGTCAGGCGGGTGACTCACGGGGGAAGTATGTAATGGGCCAAACAAGGACAACCGTATGGCCGCCGCCTCTGACTGTAACTGGGCCTACTTTTGTGGCCGCCACTGTGTGTCCAATAGGGCGCGCACTGTGCTCCCACTACACGTTGTTGTTGTTGTTCTTGTTGTTATCAGACAGACGCAAAACAAAAGCAAAAGCCAAAAGCAAAAGCAATAGCAAACGCACTGATAGCCAGCTAATTTGCATATGGAGCATGTTTTGTGATATCGAAAAACAACATAAAAAACAAAAATTCATCAATCGCTCTGATAAGATAAGGCATCGGCCAGCGATATTGTCAGATCTCGATAAGAGCGAGCTAATTTATCATGTAAGTGAATTAGTTTTTGGTAAAATATATCCTTGCTTTTGCTTTTACTTATTACTCATTTTAGTTTATTTTGTAATATGATTTTTATGTGATTTTTTACTGTTTATAAGTCCGTTTTTGTTCTTTTATTGTGTATGTATTTAGCAGAGGGCGTAGGCGCAATGTGCCGGCTATTTGGGAAACGCGGGCGGGGTTCGGGTTGTTCCGGGGGTTTTTCCGCCTTTCGGGAAAATTAAATGTTGCCAAAAATGTAAGCTCCGATTTTATGCGGTTTTTATGCAAAAAGAACTGTGCGTGGGCTTCCCGATGCCGATTGTATAAATTTTCATTTAGTTTTCGCTTCACTCACTCGCACACACTCACTCACAGATACTCACGCACACACTACGCACTCTCGCGCGCTGCACACACGCCACACCCCCCGCCCACTGGGCCGCGCCACCCACCACCACCCATCCCCTTTGAGTTTTCCTTTTTTTTCACATTTCAGCTTTCAGCTTCACATTTACCACCGCCTAGTTTTCCAGCCAGCGCCGTATACACACAGCACTGTGTGCCTGTGTCTGCTTTCGCGAGTGTGTGTGTGTAAATGCGTGCAGCAGGAAAAGGCTCTTCGCTTCCTCTCAGCTTTCGGCCCTTTTCCCAGCACTTTTCGAATCGCGTCTTGCTTGCACCCGCACTGATCGTGTTGAGCATTTACCGTTGCACTTGCCGAGCACTTGCACTTGTACTTTTGGGCGCAGTGATATTGGTAATTACACTTTTTAGTGTGCGAAAATTTTGGCTGCTCTCTTCTCTCTTTCAAACTGCAGAGGGCGGCCAGCTGTTTAGCGCAGCTCTTGCGCAGCACTGGTTGCGGCGGGGGAGGATGTTGGCCAACACTGGTCGCAACAGCTCACTACAGTGGTGTCATTTTTTTGTGAGAAATAAAAGCTGGATCAACAAAAAAAACCGAAAATAACTGAATGCCGAGGAAAAACCGTTAAGAAAAAAGCTGATCTTTAATAATATTTTTTTTTCAATAATAAAGACATATTTTAATAAATGAAATACTTATTATTACATGTTTTATTAATACAAAGTAATAAAATATTTAACTAAAGAAACTTGTCTAAATATCGTAATATTGTTACTTTGCCAATAGAAATAACACTTGTAATATCAAAGTTCAAAGTCAAATAACTATCGCCAATTTATGTGCCCACTATTGAAGGAAATTATTTGATAAACGTTCAAATCGATAGTTTGGCGAGGGGAATAACTTTTCTAGTAATTCAACGGTCAAAATCCAATTAAAGTTACTTTACGGCATGAATTAAAAAAATGCTGCTTAAATTTGCAAAATCAAGACCGAATTCCCGCTGCCCGCTGTTTTCAAATTTTTCCCGCACTTCAAAAACAGCTAAAACTGGCTGAAAAATAGCTAAAATGACACCACTGGCTCACTATGGGGGCGAACGACCACCTTTGCTGGCCAAAACCCATTTTTAAAACCCGTTAAAATAAGTTTTTATTGACCGCAATGTATTCAAATAACTTGGATCTACAATTTTACGTACATAAAAGTTTAACAGTGACGCGCTCTGTTAAGTTATCCGCTGTTAGTATAGCTGTTACTGCAACAACTTATTTATTGTGCATATTTAAAATGCCGAAAATATTAAAAAATCCAATTGAAGTATCACTTTTTGGATGCAATCTTATTCATAGTGGCTTGTAATATATGTTTATGGTCGTTAACGGTGGATATAGTCTACGGTGTCACTTTAATCGTGTGTAATTTGTAACCCTAAATAATGTATAAACTTTTAGTGTATTACAATATTAACAATATTATTAATATTACAATATACACTTTTAGTGTATTACAATATTAAAATTTAAAATTATGGTTTACTAAATCTGTATACCTTCAAATCACATAACAGAAAAATCGGCTCTTCCAGTTAGTTTCTTTAAAAAAGAGAGAGCAGAATCATGGAATTCTCCATTTAATTGACCGCCTGCTCCATGCAAAATAACAATACTGTGATTTGGTGTGAAAAAATGATTGTAAAGCGTCCAGTTTTGAACAGTTGTATTATGGTGAAATTCTAATCAATACTAAAAAAATAAATGAAAAACAAAATTTTTTACACTGAAAAAAATTTGTTTACCTTAAAAAATTACAAGATTACGCCCATTTTTTGAAATATTTTCGTTTTGTTATAAATAACTTAAATAAAAAAAAAGATCTTAAAAATATTAATTCGTTTTAAAGTGCAGCTGTTGCGATCTAAGGTTTTAAAAATACAATTAGATCAAAACTTAACAAGCTTTTATAAGTATCTAAATATTGAAATTTATACTAGTGGTGCAGCACAATCGCAGTATATTCTCTGGAAATTAGTAAGTAATCGGAATACTCTTTATTGATTAAAGGCTAATAATGCTTTAAAGCTTTACAATATAACTTTATTTATTAATTATTTTTAATCTTACGTTTAATGTCACAAATGTTATTAAACAAAACATAATTGTTTAACATATGTAGAAAGCATGTTTTAAGGAGAAGATATACTGCGCTCGGGACACTATTCTAAATCTCTTGATTGGTGTTGGTGTTGCATAGTATTTTTATTCGTTGGAAATGTTGCCTTGGGTTTGAGGGAATGTGTGTGAAAATGGCGTTTCGCCCGCCGATTCCGCCACCTTCTGCGTGCTCTTGATGATCTTGTGCGTGCGTCGCATATGCACGCCCAAGCTGACGCGCTCCGAGAAGCGTGTGGTGCACAGGGAGCACTGCAGCGTCTTCTCCTTGTGGATGTGCCGGTGCTTGACCAGGGCATTGGCGTTGGTGAATGTCTTCTGGCAGATCTCGCACACCTTGTCGCGTATGTTCAGGTGCGCCTTTACGTGATCTTTGAGGTCACGCTTGGTGAGAAAGTCCTTGGTACACATGGTGCACTTAAAAGCGCGGATTTTCGTATGCACCGCCGTCACATGGGTGGTCATTTGGATCTTCTGCTTGAACGATTTGCCGCAGAACTCGCAGACGAACGGCTTCGCAACGTGCTTCTCGTCGTGGGTGCGCTTATGAGCGGCCAGCTGATTGTTGAACGCGAAGCTCCGGTCGCAGAGGTCGCAGGCGAACGCCTTGCTCATGTGCACCCGCTGGATATGCTGATGCAGGTGGCACCGCCGGTCAAAGTTCAACTCACACACCGTGCACCTGAACCAGCCGCCGTCGCCCATCTTGTGGTCCCGGAACTGGTGCGCCTGCAGAGCGTGATCCGTGCTAAAGGCCTGCTCGCAAGCCTCGCATTTAAGCTTTTGACGAAACGTCTTCGAGGGCATGAAAGCCCTGCAGCGCTCAATGTATTGCTTCTCGGCCACGGAGAGGCCCACCGACTGCACATCGGTAAGGGTTTTTATCCGGCGCGAATACCACTGCCGCAGGCTCTGAATACTGTCATATACTTCGTAGTGCGTGTGCAGGTCCAGTCCGGAAATTTCAGAGCTCAGCAAATCCGTCATCTCCAAGATGGCCGACTTGCGTTCGCTCAGATTCGAGAAGTGTTTGTGCGCCGGATCGTACAACTGTGGGAACTTTGCGTACAGATCGATGAACATACTGGTAAGCCGGTTCTCCTCGGTAAACACCAGCTGCCGGGGAATATACATAATCAGTAAACTCTGATCTGCATGCTGCTTGTCCGATCAACCCACCTTGATCTTGGCACAGCCCTCGTCCTCATCGGTCTCGGCCTCCGCGGGATTTCCACACTTGGCCAAGAAGGTATACTTGGCGTGGTAGTAGAGCGGCACCTGGGTCAGCTTTTGGGTCTTTTTCTGGCGCGTAATGGACGCATATTGGGAGTGCAGGCTCGAGATGCACTTCTTTAGCTTGTACGCAGTGAGATGAAGGTTGACGGAGGTCTTTAGCTGCTCCAGTAACTCCTCGTAGGCAGCGGCACGCTTTTCTTTGTCCTTGAACGCCTCATCCCCTGGATCCCAGAGGCATGGTTGCTGCTGGTACAGCTCAATGAACCGAGTGATCCTTGGACTGCGCCGGTAAAACGTGGGATTGAACTGCAGAGGTGGAAGAGAGATCAGAGAACTTGAGTGAATGTATAGTTGTCGCGGCCCCCTCAGCGGAACTGGCTTACTTTGGACAAATGACTGAAGTTTGTGGCTCCCGGCTCGCTGTCCAGCGCCATGCTGACATCGTCCACCTCTCCGTCTCTCGCTTCGCTACCAGACTCCGGCTCCGAGCACACGGGCAGGTCCACGAACATATCCTCGGCCAGACAATCTTCCTCCTCCGCTTCTTGCTTCAGCTCGGTGGCCTCCCTTTCACAGAACTCGTCCTTCTCCGCGGCTTCCTCTTCTGCATCTGTTCGCTGGTGGTCTCTTATGTGCTGGATAAACTCCCGCCACCGCTCCAGCTCCATCTCCACAGGGCAGGGGCAGTCATTGTCTTGGCCACCGGCACCTGTACAGGTAAGCCTAAATTGCTCGTAGTTGTTCCACGCCAAAAGATTCGCGCAAATCATAATCACAAACAATTGAATTAGAGGTGGGGCAAGCCGACCCAAACTTCCCAAAGTGTATCGAGTGGTGTCATCACTATCAAAGTTGTATCGATAGAAGTGGCAATGAAATCGATTATTCAATAGTTTAAATATTTACAAACTGTCACCAGACATACGGCTTCAGTTTTTTTTTTAGTAACAAACACAACATACATGCATACATAAAATTTCAAAAATCGTTTGTATGCACCATCTGGTTCTTCAGCTCCGTCCGCGTCTCGTGCACATGTGTTACCACGTTTCTCATGTGCGCCTGGTAGATGCTGTAGTCCTGGATATTTAGCCGGACCTTGTTCTTCTCAACGGAGCCGTAAAGGTAGGAGTAGACGATGTTGTCAACGGGCACATAGTACTTGAGCCAATTGCGCATACGAGAACTTAGAAAAGGGACATATACATTAAGCAAACGAATTAAATGAAATGTTCAGTACTTACACCAACTCCGATCTGTTGTGCATGAAATTGACAAACTTCGCCAAATTCTCTACGTCTTTACGCAAGCTGTGAGTATAAAATGAAAAGAAGTTAATTTTAAGTAATCGAGACACTTTTGCCACAGGTCAACCCACTTCTCCTCCGTTTCGGCGATGGTGGATCCGTCGCGTATAAGGCGAACCTCAAAGTAGAAGCCGTGACTGTACTTGTATCGCAGATACTGCAGACTGCCAATGGCTAGCATCTCGCCGTGCATAAAAAGGAGAATAAAGTCGGCCAGAATCTTGCACTCCAGCTCATCATTGGTAGCAAAGATCAGAGTCTTGCCGCAGTATCGCATATATCTCAATATATTCCAGATCTCGCGCCTTGTCGTTGCCGGCATTCCGGCCGTCGGCTCGTCCAGGACCAAGATCTTATTGTGTGCGACCAGTGCCAGGGCAATCTTAACCTTGGCCAGTTTCTCTGCCGTAAGGAGACTGCACCGACGGTGCATCCAGCCGGTCATGTTGAGCATTAGGCACAGATCGTGTATCTTTTCTGCGATCTTCTTCTGTGGAACGCCGCGGACCATGCACAGCAGCCGGATGTGCTCCCTTGGCGTTAAATTGGGAAGCAGGCCTCCGTGCTGTGGACTGTAGCCCATGTAGGTGTGGATGCTCTCCAAATCATACTTGAAGTCCAAGCCCCGCACATAGATCTCTCCGAAAGCGAATCCCTTTTCTCCCACCAGCTGCTGCATCAGGTGGCTCTTTCCGGAATGGCGCGGTCCAAAGATGCCCATGCTCATGTATCTAAAAATAAAGTTAGTTTTCATCCATTTAGAAAACTTTGCATTCTGCTTTCAAATAAAAATGTTGATGTCTTAATTCCCGTTCCCTCAAACTCACTTGTTTAACGCAAAAGATATGGTGTTGATTGTGTTACCCGTGTTTGGGATGTAAGCTTCCACTTGGTCCACCAAAAACACTGACTGCTTCGCCTTGTTGTTTTCTGCCTTGGCGATCTTTTGCTTCACATCGGCCACATCGCCGTCGTCGAAGGGATATGTGGCGGTCCGCATTTTATGCAGGCTGCATGAGATTCACAGGAACATATTCCACCAAATATTGACACATATTTTATTTGCGATCTAACTTACTCTCTAGAGGAGTGGAATTTCTTCTCCCGACGTTGTAGCTCGATCCAGAAAATCAGTAACAGGGCTACAATAGCGCAAAGGGTCATACAGACAATAGCGGGCAAGATTCCCGGAGTAGACCATTTAAAGTATGTGTCAACTGTGGGTAATGCAAGATATAATGCTGGGTCAGATCTCGAACATTAAACTCAACCACAAATCAGTCAGTTCTTTGCAGAAAACCCAAAAGACAATATTTTTGGATATCCCACTGATTTGGGATTTCGCCGTTAATGCTGTTTTAATTGTACATTGCAGGCAGTGCGGGGAAGAGGGAGACAAATATAGATAAGAACGGGATATTCAGGAGAACTTTCAAAAAAGCAAAATAAGGAAAACCTGTCCCAAATTAAAGGGAGTGCGAAATTGAGCGGATCCTTCAAATCAATTTCAATCGAGTTACAATTCTTTAGATTAAATAACTTGTAAAAGGAGCTTCTTAATGAACAAAACATAACATTAAACAAGAAAGAAAGCTAACTTCGGCACGCCGAAGTTTGCATACCCTTGCAGCTTACAATTGGATCATTATGAATTAATTAAATGTTATCAAATGGAAAGTAAAACTGACAGGAATTGTATACAACATTAATACATATAAAAATTCGGTTTCACATTACGAATACGTAATATTTCCCGAACATTTCTATGGCAGCTATATGATATAGTTGCCCGATTTTGATCAAATTAAAACCGAAATTCTAGAATAATATAAAATGGCCATGTCTTAAATTATATGAAGATATGTTGAAAATTAGACAAATAATAATTTTTTTTCTGAAAATTTACCGATCGTTCCTCTGGCAGCTATATGATATAGTCTTCCGATCTGGCACGTTCCGACTTATATGAGCATATAAAAGACTATCTGCAAAGTTTCATTCAGATAGCTTCAAAACTGAGGGACTAGTTTGCGTATAATCGGACAGACGGACAGACGGACATGGCTAGATCGACTCGGCTATTAATGCTGATCAAGAATATATATACTTTATAGAGTCGGAAATGTCTCCTTCACTGCGTTGCAAACTTCTGACTGAAATTATAATACCCGGCAAGGGTATAAAAATAAGAAAATAATTCGTACTCACATCTGCAGTTCGGCACTACTTCCTGCATATTCTTTGGTGTACAGCCTTGGTAATTCATGCACTTGGCCCTGCAGAGCCTGTGCTCCACGGACTGCGTATATATGCTGCTGATCCCGTCAAGCAGCGAGAAACCCGGCGACAGGCAAGCGCTGTAGTAGAATAACAAGTTGCTATTGGCCACATCCCAGTAGATGACGTACAGTACGAAGCCGGACATGCCCTGCAGGATCATGGAGACCAGAAAGGCCCGTAATATGCTAGAGTTCACGAACATGGTCACCAGATAGGTGATCGGCAGTGCCGCCACTCCAAAAAAGGCCAGCAGAATAATGATGACCAGGTTCTCGAACATACCGAACCCCCCGATCCCGAATACAGCCATGATGATTACAATGATGATCGAGTATATTACGAAGTTGAACCAGTCCCAGAAAAGGTTGATGCCCCAGTAGACCGACAGGCTCATGCCGGCAAGATGTTCCATAAACCGGAAGTTATGGATTTTCTCCTCCATAATCGAGATGACAAACACGGATACGGCCATGGGGATGATGCATCCGACCGCCAAAGGGACGTGAATGTGGGCAATCTTGTTGTCCAGCAGGTTGATCTTCTTCGACAGCCGCGTGGGCATGGGATGGTTGGTAACTATAGCTGCTAGGTCGGTTCGTTCCGGATACGTAAGTCTGACCAAAAAATTAGAGCACAAACAGGAAGCAATGAATTAATGAACAAAGTCAAGTAAAAGCGGAGGATTATCGAAATACAAAAATATCAAGAAACATAAATTTTGTTCGTTCCTATGCCGATATATTAGGTAGTAGTCCTATCTGGGCATCTGAGAGACTTTTTCGCAAAGTATCGGACAGAAAGACAGACAGACAGACAGAGAAAGGGATATATGGACATGGCTAGATTGGTTTGGCTGCTAATTTTGTTCAGGAAGAATGCATTGTAATATATGATATATAATATAGGTAATATAAATGATATATATATCATAAGGCAATAAAAAAATACTTACTTGAGGATAATGTTGTGCAACAGATTGAGCACCATGGGCGCAGAGTGGAAGAGCTCCGCGGTGATGTAGCCACTGAGTTCGCCGGCTCCTTCGGCCTCCACGGCTCCTAGGCTCTTAAGCTCACTCTTTCTGTGTAAATCCTCGCGATACGACCCCGATTGGCAAACAAACGAGTCCGGTGTCAAAACCCTTGCCACCGCAATGCGATTGTCATCTTCGGAGGAGTGAGTGTATGGGACTGCCGATTTGATCTCAATGTAACCGCAATCCTTTATATCCGGTATGGCCGAAATCACCTGTGGATCCTGGAACCCGATGCGGATCGAGTTAGCGCGGTTCTTCGACGTGCCGAGCAGCACCGTAATGCGTGCGATCAATGCGATCACTAAAAAGCTGGCAATGATCATTATGATGGGCCAGACATTCGGCGCCGAATTGATCAGTCTCTTGTAGAACATGGCCCGAATGCGCTGTCTTTTCAGCTGTTTCTTGGACACCACCTGGTACTTAAAGGTTTGAGCTACACAGTGATGGGAAACATTCCCGTTATCCAACATCCATTATCTAACAAAACTCAAACTCTCGAACTCACTGACATCCGGAATGATCTGCTGCTGCAGTCGATATGAGGTGACCAGCTGCATATAAATATCGGAAAGCTCCCCACCCACTACCTTGAAATTCTCGATGCCCAGCTTCTTGCGTTCATTCTCCAGGTGAATGAGCATCTTCTGCAGATGTGGACGGAACGTCACAGGCAATCGGTAGGTTAGAGTATCTCCGATCTCGTTTTCTGGCTCCAGGAACTCCACAAACTTGTTGATAAACTCAGTGATGGGATCATCCGGGATGTGTGGTTTCTTTATGATAACCTAAGAATTCGTAAACATTGTAAATTTTAATATCGATACGTTATTAGTACTATATAGTATGAGTGTAGTGTTTCGAAATAAATACCAGTTCCACGGCGCTGTTGAACTTGGCTCGCAGGAAAAACGGCGTGCCACTGGCCTCCATTACGCCCATGCTGATGATTCCGAGCCTATCAGCCACATGCTCCGCGTCCCCAACATTATGGGTGGCAAAGACGAACGCCCGAAATTCCTTTTCCGAGTTGACAATTGACCAGAAGACCTGCGCCTCCCGATCCGATAGCTTTTCCGTGGGTTCTTCCATAATAATTATCTTCGTGTCCCCGGCCAGGCAGCAGCACAATGCCACCATTTGCCTTGCCCCGACATTCAGGTGTCCAATTTTGGCATTCCGACTCCCGATTAGCGGGTCTAGCACTGCCAGCCACTTGCGTTTCTCGATCTGGTATCGATCCGAGTCATGGGCCGCGAGCTTGAGGCGCACATGAAAGTCAATGGTCTGCTCCACGGTTAGCTTTTCGTTCAGTCCATGCTCTGCGAAACGGAAGTCAACCAGGTGACGTTGCTCGCCTAGAAGTGCACGGAATGATCTCTTAAATTACAAATTCAATTCATGAATGAGAAATATTGCATTATTATTTACGAGCCCTTCTTTTAATATATAAAGAATACTCCCCACGTACCGGTGTTTAGGAAGGGCTTGTCCATAAGCATTATAGTGCCGCGTATTGGGTACTTCAGGCCGGCCATGACCCTGAGGAGGGTTAGTTTGCCTGATCCGATATGGCCGAGAACCACGTACACCTCGCCCTGGTATATGCGTAGGGATATATTCTTGAGAATTTTTCGCTCCGAGTCTCGGTGTGTGGTGCTGACGTGGCGCAATCGCATTAGCTCTATAATGCCAGCGTCGCCGAACTCGAAATTGCTGACGCTTGGCATCTTGCTTAAGTGCACAATGGTCTTATCCGAATCCTTTGCCATTCGTGGCCGACTGTTGACTACTCGCCGGCTGAGATACCGGCCCGGCATGCGCCACTGCATTGCCAACAGGATGAAGTAGTAAATCAAGGCCGATCCTAGGACTGAGACGAAGAGCACCACGAAATCATCTGTTTTAATGACTTCGGGGCTCTCGTGGGAATACCTAAAAAGGTCCATGGCGAAGAGCATCTGGCAGTTGAAGAAGCTGACTAGGATAAAGAAGATGTAGTACTTGTGGGTGTCCCAGTAGCGTTCCAAAACAGTGGCGAAGGCGGCATACGTGAACAGCCACAGGCAAAGAGCAAACAGTACCGCGTTAGTTGGATTCCCAAATAGCTTGGCCACCACCAATGCAGTTATGATAAGCTCCACGGTAAACAACACCACGAAGAAGATGAAGGCCAGAATAGCTAAGCCGGATAGATTTGACTTATGTTCTCCCAAGAGCCAGAAGCACTACAACGGATAGAAGAGATCATAAATGCGTTATAAAGCCTAACATATTCGTAATGATTAGGAATCGAAACAATTGTAATCTAAAGATATATGAGTTATCGACTCTCGATTTGGACACAGTTAGCCAAATCATTTGAATACTTTGTATATTCTACTTTTAAATATTTCTTTATAGTACAATAAGGTGCTTACCACAATAATAAGTATAAAAATGGCTCCAAGTATAATCAATCGCAAAAATAGCACACAAAACTTGATGGCCCATTGCGTTCCGAAAGTATAACCATAGTACCATTGATGGACCATGACACCATCCTGAACCTGGGACGCCACGTTCTAAGGAGATTAGTTTTACTTAAAGGAAGTTTTAAAATAAATGAATAATCTTTCAATAATCCTCAAGTTTTACATTGGCTCGCCCAAACTATAAAGTGTAATTTACAACTTGTAATGATATTTTCAAACACAAGTCACCAATTCGAAAATCATACATATATATAACAAGAAACTAGAATTAGAATACCCTGCAAGGGTAAATGTTATAGATTATGATAAGACTCACTCGAATAATGTTTAGAAAGGGGAGCAGGTATATAAAATAATACAGGAACGTGGGCAGCCGGGCCAGACTCATAGCTACGCAGGGCTGATCGGCAGCCTTTAGCCGAATGTTGTACATCATGACCTTCGGGTTGTCATAGTTGCTGGCGAATTTGGCGCGCAGTAGTTGGTACCACTCTAGGAAGACCTGGTGCTGGAGCTGCAGGAATCCCTCGCGTATATATATATCCTGCGTAATACCTTTGCCGATCTGGTCTCGGTCGGCATGGACAAGTCCCGAGCAACGAGTTATCCAAAGTCGGTCCTCGGTTTGGTAAGATTTTAACGTGCGGAACTCACTGGGGAAACGGATCGAGACTTCGAGAGTGTTGGGCGCCTCCTGAAGATCATCGCCTATAAAAACAAGCCCAGCCAAGGTGGTCCGTTCGTCTAACTGATTCTCTAAATCTTCCTGGCTGTCGAAGGCAATCGTTGTATTCAGCTCCAGTGTTCTAACCACTTTTTCGGCCAGTTCAGCAACAAAGGGCGTCTTGGGTGTGTAGCCCAGGTTCAACCTGGTCTTCTCCCGCCTTGAGTCTGTCACACTCCTGAGGTACCATATCGAATGTGAAGGTCAGCTGGAAACGTTCAAGTCTAGGTGAAGCTTACTGTAATATGGCGAGGTCGCCCAGCGCGTGCGATAGGATGCTCTGCCCCTTCTCTTTATCGCTGCGATTGTAGAGCAGGCGCTTGGAGTGGGCGATGGGGTTGAGCAGGATAATCAGAACCATGATTATCAGGGCGACTGCCTCGAAGAGTGTGTGACGCCACATATTCACCTCGATGGTGATGTAACGCCTAAAAAGCAGACCCTTGGTGGCCGGCATTTTAGGGTGGGTGTGTGGGAGGAGTATGTAATGTATATAGATCTTCACAATAAAAATAACAAGTAAAAGAGAGAGCCAAACTAGTTTTTGGACCTAGGATTTGGAATATGTCTAATTTCTTTTAAAGGTTGAATTCAAAGCACATTGCGATGTTTTTCCAGGCTATAACTTTGAGTATGTAGCTGTAAGGTAAAATGGATATATTCACAATAGAAAATAACAAATAAAATATAACCAAACTTGATACTTGATACTTGATACACTCTTTCTAAAAGTATTTAAGTTGCTGAAATTTTTTACAAACAAGGGATTCCCTACATAACTGAATGACTCCAAGGTCCTGATAACATGACAAAATTATAAAATTTTAATTATATTATAGAACCTTTCTCGCATGGAGCTCTTTTATAGCCGACATGAAAAGGTTAATTTAATAAAACCGTTATCATAGGGTCCATTATATAAGATTTAATTCACAAAAGACATTTCAAATGCGCAACAAATCTGTTATTGTGCGACGACGGCGTTGGTGCACAAAAAACAACATTAAACATCCCAGCAAACCCTAGTTGGTAAGTTCAATATGTAAATACCTCACGTGTACTTTTTCAATACCCAGTTGAGCGGTAGGCCACAGCAGAATAAGTGGTTGCAGGTGCTCTCTCAGGCGGTTCAGTCCGAATTGCGAGCTTCCCTATTCCTGCAGCAGGCGTAATGGACAACATTGAGCAGTTTCCGCTCCATGATGAACCCTTTGCCCAGGTAAAACAATAATTTCTTATAGGAATTAATTTCTGAATATAGCGGCAATATATCTAGATACTTTAACCCTGCTGCAAAGCAACGAAATTCCTCTCGCATTCTTCTGTATAATCTTATATTATTTTAAAATACCGAATCTTTTATTTAGCAGCCCAAAACATTAATTAGGTGCGACAAAAAATTTCGTTTGAGTAGTTAAGGTTCATTAATTCATTCATTCAGTCCTATAGGGAATCCCCTGAACGTTACAAATGAAATATACAATAGAGATGGAAATAAATATACTGAATGATTATATTATTCGATTATTCTTTGATTCGATTTATTTAACTCGATAGATATAAGGAATCGAATAAGCCACAACAAATTGAAAACAATCATAATTACATTTTTCTTTTAAAGCAAACCACTAAAAGATCTTCAATGCGGGAGGATTTTGGGCAGGATCAGTGGTCAATCGAGGATGACACACTGTTCCAGCCTTGCGGATTGATTGTGGCTGCGGCTCATTCCGGCAAGTCGATATTCATCACCTGGAATCAGTATTATTTGCTCAACTTTCGTTTCAAGAAAGCGGACAGTAGTCGCGTGAAAATGACCAAGGTGCGCATACCATTGCCCAGGGGGGCGTGTGGTAGGTACCTGAGGAGCGTGCACACGCTAAAGTTCAACACAATGCTGCTGATGTCTGACGGCGGAATCTACTGCTTCGGTTCCTTTAAGGCTCTGCATGCCATTCAATGGCTAAGTGGCGTTCGCTCCTTTGCAATAGTCGGCAATGGATTCAGCGTAATACGGGAGAAGGAGCAACGCCTGCTGCTGCAGACCTATCTCGATCTACCTGGCTTGGAGAAGGGCGAGAGCACGCTGCAGCACACGTTCGATATTACGTACGATGAGCAGAACATATTCCAATGCGACTGGCAGCATGACGAGTACACGCTGACCACTCTAATGGTATCCAGCGAGAAGGAGGAGCGGTTCTCGCAGCGCCTGTTCGGGGTGACAGCTGCCCAGCACGAATACGTCCACATCTTCAGCATAGGCGGGCATGTGTTTGCCCTGTGCCAAACCGGGCCTCGTGACGAAGAAGCAGAAAGCCCGTATCACATCGAGCTGCTCTGCGTGTACGCTGCGATAGTAAAGTTCATCCGCATCCTGCCCGATCAGAACCTCTGTTTGGTGTTCCTCAGCAATGGAAGCGTGGACATGTGGTACGTTTCCTGTTTGCTTGACATCAAGCAGCGTCAGATGCATCACACGGGTGCCGAGTGGCTGGACTACGATGCTACCAGTGAGAACGGTGACTTCTACTACACAGACGGAATGCAGCTGGTGCGACTGAGATTTAAGTACAACGACCAGCTGGACGAGTGCTATGTCCACACCATGGTCAAGCCAGTTCCCGGCATACAGTGCTGCACTTTCCTGGACCACAGCGAGCAATTGGTTTGCCTCAGCGACAACAACATATTCTATCGCATCGGTTTCGAGGCAACCGATCTTAACCAGGACACTCCAATGGCCGACTTTACACCCGAGACCATTGAACGGATGCGGCACAATGCCCAAGCCTTAGGAACTTATCAACGGCAGCCAGCTATCCTCCGGGAGGCTTTGCAAAGGGAGTACGAGAAACAGCAACTGATTGCTGTGGGCAGGAATCGTTTCGACGAGAGCCTCAGGGCATCACTCGAATTCCATCGTCGAATTCCCTGCCACGACGAAGACACTGTCCTTCTACTGCAGCCTCAAACTCAGGAGGCGACTCTTACAGCAGCCAACCTTTATGCCGTGCTGAACCTCACAGTCAACAATGGCCAGCCACTACAACATAGCCGAAACTGGCAGCTTGTGATCTGCTTTGACCACAACATACATGGCTTTCTGTTGCCCACAGATGTACTCTTGAATAGAAGATGCCGCATTGCAGTACCGTTGAGGAAATTAAGGAACGAATTTCTGCCTAGGTTTAGAATCAAATTGGTAGCTTTTATTGAGATCAGCAGCCTAATAAGTGCGGTCCTTCTTCCCGTAGAGGTAATCAAAAGTGCAGCCACTTATCGTTCTGTTTTCAGTACCACTCGTTCGGTTGCGGATATTCGCCCGTATGATCTACAAAGACCAATGGCCACTGCACCATCAAGTTATCCCGTAATCCAGCACCCGATTCGTCTCGGCAACAGCTTAAATCTTTCTCGAATTGCTTGTCTTTTTAATGCTTCTAAAAACGGGAACGATAGCTTATTAGATTTGTACTTTCTGGACGACGCCAAGCTACGACTTCAACGGACTTCAAATGATGCAATTGGAACGTTGGAGAGCAAAGACGCTTCAGCGATTTATTATTTTAAGCAGCATTTACTGCTGAACGGTGATACCAGGGACCCAGAACCCATAACCCTGGATCAAATATTGAAATTTCAGTGTGAAACAAAGCGATTGAACATCAGTAAGCAAAATGCAAATTTGTTTGAGTCTGGAGAAAATGTCACAATGCGTTTGGAGTCTAAGTATAGAGCCTTAAGAAGTGTCATTTTTTAATAAATTTAATTTTAAATTTTTTCTAATTTAGTTTTTAATACCTTTTAAATTTGTTGAATCGAACGTTATAGGTAAAGTTCATGTTAAAGTATTATAAATAATTAGAGCTCTTATATTTTTTTTATCTCAATGCCTTGTTAAAATCTACATATTTTACGTTTGTAAATCATATATGTCTTAATATTAATAAAGATATGTGGATAGGCTTAATGAATAAACTAATTAGGTTAAGCTCTCATTGGGGTTTCGTTGTAGAAACTGTTGTTTATAATAAAACACAAATAGTATATTTTTTCATAAATCATTTTGATGTGTTTGGTATTCGAATGCAAACAATATTGGAAGCCAGTTATTATCTCAACTAATGTATGCACATATGTTAGAAAACAATAAAGGAAACTTCGAATCGCCAAAGTTTGTATAGCCTTGCCGACTGCAATTTAATCATTTACATCGGTTGACTTTGATCAATTGATGATAAAATAAATATATATAAATTATATATATCATAAATAAATATGATATAACATTTTTTCGTAAGTCAGCTGTATGATAATTCGATTTGCTGACAGGGCCAACATTACGTTTTAAAAAATTTGAACTAAACCCCCAAGTGGTAGAAAAATGGTACAAGTTATAAATAAATATTTTAGATTATACATTTTGAATAAATAATTTATAAATGTACTTGAGATTGTAAATGTAATTTTAAAATTTGTAATGTTAAAATTTTTGTTTCCCGTGTAAAAGTCACATATTTCCTCAAGAGAATTTTAAGATTCCTAAGAGAGGAAAATCGAACTCATCAAACATATTTTCATGGTCTGAAATCAAGAGAGAACCGCGCTCACAATACTAACTAAGAGTATTTGATAATGTTCGTGGTTGTATCTTCTGTTTATTGTAAAACATTGTCAGCATGACTGGCACATTCTTTTCAATCCACTTAAAAAAGGTACTTAATGAGGGAGTGTGCCAAACAAAATTGATAAAATTTTAGAAAAGTAGGTGTATTTAAAAGGCGTTTCTCAATTTTTTTTTTTTTTTTTTGCGAAATGTCTTATATATATCTCCTACAGTTTAGAATAGACTATAAGCATTTGTTGGTATAGGTTCAACTGTCTATTGATATAATTTCTTCAATTTATATGTAGTGAATATTATCTTTAAGCGATTAACACGGCATTGACAAAAGATGGTGTTGACGCACCACAAAAAGAGCTCAATGATTGATTGATAAAGTCATTGTCCCATTTAGAATAACGTACAAAGATTATCCTGTGCAATGAATAATATTTTGCCGTCAAAGTCAATACAAAATATAGTTTAATCTCAAACCCGTTCTCTCTTGAGCTTTCTCTTTCGATGACACACGCATTACATATTTTTCCCGTGTAATAAACAATATAATTCCGTAAAAGTCAATAAAGTATATAGCTCAATTTCAAGCAAGTCCTCTCTTAAGCTTTCTCTTCCGATGACCCACACAGACCCTATAAGCAAGCTGCCTTTTCACTCCCACCGATCAGTTGTGACTGAGACCCCCTGGCAACAAGATGGTTAAGTTGACTCTATACGGCTTGGATCCCAGTCCGCCAGTTCGAGCCGTCAAACTAACCTTGGCCGCTCTCAACCTGCCCTACGAATATGTAAACGTTAACGTTATAGCTCGGGAGCAACTAAAGGCGGCTTACCTGGAAAAGAATCCCCAGCATACGGTGCCCACGTTGGAGGACGATGGCCACTTCATTTGGGACTCTCATGCCATCATCGCGTATCTAGTGTCCAAGTACGCGTCAACAGATGACCTATATCCGAAAGATCTCCTGCAACGCGCGGTTGTGGATCAGCGATTGCACTTTGATACGGGCGTGGTCTTCGCCAATGGCCTTAGAAGCATTTCCAAGCCCGTGATCTTCCTTGGCCAGACCACAGTGCCTAAAGAGCGCTACGATGCCATTATCGAGATCTATGACTTTGTGGAGACCTTCCTAGGGGGACACGATTATATTGCCGGCGATCACCTGACTATTGCCGACTTTAGTCTGGTCTCTTCGGTGTCTTCTCTCGTTGCCTTCGTAGACATGGATCCAGTGAAGTATGGCAAGATAAGTGCTTGGGTCAAGAGACTTGAACAGCTGCCCTACTATGAGGAGGCCAATGCCAAGGGAGCTCGGGAATTGCTGGCCATTGTGAAGAAAACTAATTTTACCTTTGAAAAATGATGTTTTACTTGAATATTTTGAGATATATATTATGATTTATAAAGTGTAATAAAATTAATTAAAATCATGCAATTTTATAATTTTTTAATAGGGGAATTTAGCTTTTGAAAATAAATTGCTTGCTTCTAAGATATAGCATCTTCGAGAGGTCGAGTCAGTTACATTTAATAAAATAATAAATCAAAACAACCTTAATAAAAGAAATATAAAGATTTAAGAGAAAAACCAGCAGCTTCAACTATATAATTTATTTGTAGATAATGTCTATGTTTCTTATCAACATTATCTTGCTGAACAAAGCCGCAAGTTGTTCTTGGTAAAATATAAAATATTGTTTAAAATATGCATGTATTTCAGCATATTTGGGAAATAAAAATATTAAGAATATTCTAGACGTTGCAGAATATATTTTTCTGAGTGCACAAGAAGCGTTATTATGGTGAAATAGAAATAAACCGAAAGAGAGAGAAAAGCCAACAACTAGGTACTACTGTTATCTGGCTTGTGCTCTTTTTGTGTATGCTTGTGGTTCCATACTTTCTATCGAAGCAAATAAATACGCTGGACACTATGATCACGACACTCAGTTATAGAAAACACCCCGTAGAAGCGACACAACATGACCAAATTGATTCTCTATGGTTTGGAGGCGAGTCCACCCGTGAGGACTGCAAAACTGACGCTTGCCGCTTTGGGAGTTCCCTACGAGTTCGTTGAGGTGAATACTTTGGCCAAAGAGAACCTTTCGGAGGCGTTCTTGAAGAAGAACCCGCAGCACACGGTGCCCACGCTGGAGGATGATGGCCACTTCATCTGGGACTCGCATGCGATCAGCGCCTATTTGGTGTCCAAATACGGCAAGGACGACAGTCTCTATCCCAAGGATCTCCTCCAGCGGGCAGTGGTGGATCAGCGATTGCACTTCGAGTCGGGAGTTGTTTTTGCCAACGGTCTGAGGAGCATCACCAAGCCCCTTTTCGCTTCTGGTCTAACCCCGATTCCCAGGGAACGTTACGATGCCATCATCGAAATATACGATTTTCTGGAGACTTTCCTCAAGGGTCAGGATTACATTGCCGGCAGCCAGCTGACAATTGCCGACTTCAGCATCATTTCTACCCTAACCTCACTACAGGCCTTTGTGGAGGTGGACCCGGCCAAGTACACCAGGGTCATTGCCTGGATTAAGCGACTGGAGCAGCTCCCTTACTACGAGGAGGCCAATGCCAAGGGAGCCCGAACATTCGGAGAGATCATCAAGAAGACAAATTTTAAGTTTGAATCTTAAGTACAAAGCCTAATTTATACGATGCTTTAAATGAACAATAAGTTGTAAAACAAATATATTTATAGAAGAAAATTGTTGAACGGAATATCTTATACAATATCCTATATCTTATATAATATAATATAATAAAGTATAATATAATTAAAAATAATACTAATATAATTATACATATATGTATATATTCTTCTTATATTCGACTAATATATTCTCCAGTTCAGAGTCTCAGTTTTTTAAGTTTTATATAGTTTTCTATGGCTATTCTTTATATATTTACTTATTTTCGTGAGGTAATATGTGTTGTTATTCCATACTCTCGAATTGTTTTAATACCCTTGTAGGGTATTATAATTTCAGTCAGAAGTTTGCAGCGCAGTGAAGCAGACATTTCCGACCCTATAAAGAATATATATTCTTGATATACTATATGATATATATGCTTGATCGGTAAATATTCAGAAAAAAATTATAACCTGGCCAATTTTCGACATATTTTTATATAATTTGAGAAATGGCCATTTTATATTATTCTAGAATTTCGGTTTTACTTCTGTTACTTTTACTTTCCATTTGATAAACTTTTATTAATTCGTAATGATCTAATTGGAAGCTGCAAGGGTCTACAAACTTCGGTGTGCCGAAATTAGCTTTCTTTCCTGTTTTTTTGTATACTTTTCCAAACGTTCAGACATTAGTATTTTTATTTGTCTCTTTTACGGCCTTATCAAATTAGTCAGGCACTGTGGCTTAGGACCCCAAAATTTAGCAATAAAAATAATGCTAATAATTATGATTCTGAAAAAATTTAGACTTTCTTTCCAATATATAATATTTGTATTGACAACATTAGGATATAAAAAAATAATTAGAAATAAATAATATATATTTAAAAAAATTTATTTGTTAGCTTTAAACAAAAAATTTTCCAATATTTTATAATTTATTTATTATTATTATTTTCTATATTGTACAGAGAAAACTATTTTTTACATCCCTATCCTAACTATTCAGTTGTAAAGATAAAATTTGTTTAAGAAGACTTATCAAGATCACGAATTTTCCACTTCCATACAATTGAGAATAAAATAGAAAGAGATATGATTAGGCTCTGGAACTGCCTCATGAAATACTTGACCACCTTTCCGAGGGACACCTTCAAACAATTTTGATTAAAACGTATGCCTTATCACAGCTCGTATTAATTATCGAAGCACAGAACTCTGACAGCAGATATAGCTTCAGATGTGTATTGGAAAATATATGGGATAGTCATGTCAATCACATAAAAACTCAATTACTGAAAGAATGAAAAACTTTGAATTACAAAGTGGAATTTGTGTAATATATAGAATTAATTGAAGCCAGCAGCACACTTGTTGCTGCGAGAGCCGGCAAAGCTGCGTTCAGTTTTGAATCGTCAAGCGGAGAGATCGGACGACAATGGGAAAACTAGTACTGTACGGCGTAGAGGCGAGTCCACCGGTGCGGGCCTGTAAGCTGACCTTGGATGCCCTGGGGCTCCAGTATGAGTACAAGCTGGTGAACCTGCTGGGCGGGGAGCACAGAAGCAAGGAGTACACGCTTAAGAATCCTCAGCACACGGTGCCAATGCTGGAGGACGACGACGGAAAGTGTATCTGGGAGAGCCATGCCATTTGCGCCTATCTGGTACGGAGGTATGCCAAGGACGACGCCCTGTACCCCAAGGACTACTTCAAGCGCGCTCTGGTGGATCAGCGCCTTCATTTTGAGTCTGGTGTGCTCTTCCAGGGCTGCATCCGGAACATTGCCGCACCACTGTTCTACAAGAACGAGACAGAGGTGCCGCGCCACAAGATCGATGCCATATACGAGGCCTACGATTTTCTGGAAGTGTTCATCGGCAATCAGCCGTATTTGTGCGGCACGGGCATAACCATTGCTGACTTCAGTATGGTCTCCTCGGTGACCAGCCTGGTTGGCCTGGCGCCCATCGATCCGAAGCGGTATCCCAAGCTGACCGGATGGCTGGACAGGATGGCCAAGCTGCCAAATTATCAGTCGCTCAACGGCAACGGTGCCCAGATGCTGATTGACATGTTCAGTTCGAAGATCACCAAGATTGTGTGACTTTGCTCCGTGCTGTTTAAAGGTTAGAAACGAGATAGGCGCTGCTGCAGGTGCCGGTGCTGATGATTACATAAAAATAAAGCTTTTATTTGTTATACACATTACAAAAAATGCTTTCAAAATGAAATCTTCAAGTGCAGGGTTTCCCGGTTTCGATACACAATATATCACATCTTAAAGATTAAAACTTGGTGTAAGAATATAGTTAATGCAAACCATCTAGGCACTTATTCGAAGGGTTTGTTGGATTTATAAACAAAATATATTGCACACATATCATTGCTCGATGGTCTGCCTTTCTCTCCTCTCCTACAATCGATGCCCGTTGCGTACTGCAACACTCTTTCGGTTGAGGTAACACAACCTTTCTCCGCTCTTCGACAGGTTTTCGGCATCGAGATGAAAGGCCGCTCTGAATGCATAGTTTTCGCTGATAGTCGGGGTCGTCGAATGTCTCCCACCGACTCTAGCTAGCTGTTCGTCTTGCGCTTCTCCAGTGCCTTCCAAACCAGTTTCATTCTCTGCACGCAATCGCGATGCTGGGACTCCCACAATACTGTGGTGAGTCGTCCAACAGTGGCCGCACCGTTCTCCGCGCTGCGCGTCCACTGCAACAGTAGCTGGTAGATCACCTATAGCAGCATGGAGCGTTAGTTAATCGAGATTAGTCATGGTATCATATCATAGCGAAGTGGGGTTGGGATAATATATTTAATGTTTAGTACTGTAAGTTTTAAGTCTAAATACAATTTGCAGATATCCAATAATTAAGAATTGCGCACTTACAGGGAATTTTTCCATGTAATCTTATATCAATCATTTTTTTAATAAGTTCTATTTGTAGACGAATATTCTGCTCTTTAAGTAAATTCATTTTTGGATATAAATACATACATAGTTCGTGCAGCACTAAAGGTCAAACCTAAGGTTTTTACTGAAATAAATCACGTGTTAAAGACCCATTTAAATTATATATTGAAATATTTCGTTTATTCTATGTACTTAAAGATTGTTTCGGAATATTGTGAGCACTTTGTAAGCTTTTTAAGCAAGGGAAAGTGAGATATCAAAACTTGAGGGTATTTCCAAGCTGTGCCCCAGAATTCTCTACATATATTAATTATTATTAATAAGTATGCATATCATAATAAAAATTCTAACGTTAAGTTTAAGGACACATTGCCATAAACAAGCATTATCTCTTACCTCTCTAATATTTCCATGCATTTGATGATCGATTATCGCCTGATCGATCTGTCCCTCCGACTGTCCAAGCTCCCGCATCACCGCCTTCCATCCCTCGCCCAGGTGCGTGGCCACCGCGTCCAGCAAACGGACATCGGGCTCTTCCTGCGACTGCATCATGGCCACTATGCTGACCGTTTTGCGGGTGGCCATGGAACGCTTGCCCCCTTCCGGTGAAGCTATCGCTGCTCCTTCCTCGTTTGCACTTGTGCTGCCCTTGCGCGAACTGCAGGCGCTTAGGTTCTGGTTTATGTTGTAGACGGAGCCAAAGTGCAGGCCGCTGGCATTTGAGAAGTTCATGACCACCTGTTGCTGGGCGTTCATCGTGTTATTCACTTGCGAATTGTTGGTCAGCGCAGTACCCGGAAAATAAGCGGACTGCACCACGTCCATGGAGTTGTAGTTGGGGTCGCTGAGCTCGCGCAGCACGGACTCTGTAAGATCGGCGGATGCAGTGGGCGTGCTGATGGAAGGCACCGCCAGAGCTCCACTGTTATTGTTATCTCCTGAGCTGTCGTCTACGGGCGCTGCGTCCGTTTCAAGACGCCCTTCAGATGGATTTGGCGCCTCCTTGCCGCCAAAGATGGTGGGCAACAGGTTCCTGAGCTTCGGCATGCTGTTCGCTGATAACTTGCCGCGATGAATGTGCTCTCTTGTCTCCGGAAATTCCACAGTTTGGGGTTTTTGCTTTGTGTTTCTTTGCGATTTAGTGGTGGCAGGACAAGGACGGTACTGCCTATCGGTGGGGATGGGGACTAATCGATAGCTTATACTGAGGTATCGTATGAACCAAATAAAAGCATTTTTGTCACCACTAGGCCAAAAATTTCAATAAGAAATTTCCCAGAAAATAAGATATATTACGTTTTCGAAGCAAAAAAAACCTCAAATTAAATCAGAGTTATAATATAAATATATTAAATTCAACTACTTGTATTTATAAACTAAATCATTAAATAAATGTTTATAAACAAGTATGAACTACAGATGCAGCACTCATATTTGGACACCGAGTTCGAAAACAATTAAAAGCAATTAATAACTAATTTCTTTTAATAATGCCGATTACTTAAGCGTTTTATCCCTAATTTCCAGCCCAAAAGCCGGCCACAGTTCTTGCAGCATCAGCCGATAGTACGTTTGACAGTTCCGCGACGGCCTATCGCCCATCTCCATTTGCCACGTTCGCTCATGTTCATTCACATTTTACTTGGAGTCGGTAACGTTGAGTTCCGCGTCCGTGCGTGCTGGCCTTCCAATAGAAAGTCTGGGTGTGATTTTAACAGATTAAAGTGCGAGTGACAGCTGAATTGGCCAGTGATCCTTGCGGCGGCCAGCGGGCGGCCGTAGTTGCATAATTTACGGCGAGAGAGTGCACGGATATACAGTTATGAAGGGCCGGATGGAGCAGGCGGTGGCGGAGGCGGCGGCGGGGCGGTGGTTTGGTGGCCGAGCAAGAAGAAGCAGCCACGGCTATGGAAAATTCAGGCCGCCTTGAATGCAAGAACATTTCCCTTAAATTCGGGCGCTGAGCGAAAAACAACGTGTTTTCCAATGGTTGATAATACACGGGTGGCGCACTCTCACACAAACACAAAGGCGACGGCGGCTGCCGACGACGTCGTCGTCCACGCATACACGGTCATAAAATCACATGCATATGTGTGTGTAAGTGTGCGCATATATAAGCATATTTGTCCGATTGGAAGGCGCGCGTGTTGTTTTTTTTTGTCTTTAAACTTTCCGAATTTCTAGGGGAGAGTAGTGAAGAGGTACCGAACCCCGCCCAGTGACCAAAAAGAGGATCCCGGCATAACCTTTCACCTGGCTGAAACATACGGCAGTGATTTCCGCATTCCATGCAAACGTTCTCTCTCGCACACACATGAACGCACACCCACGCTCTGCTCCACTTTGACAAAAACAATTGTCCAATAAGTAGCGGCCCGCATATGTTGCTGCTGCCGCTACTGTTGCCCTACAAAAACGCATACATCGCCGCCCGCCGCAGACTTTCTATTGGATTGGAGGAATAAGTGCAGCATGCCCGACGAACTGCAGTGCAGGGCATCCATCCTGTGGATGCCACGACGATCTGCATCCGCTAATTGCATTAATATTGTACCAATTGTCTTGCAGCCGACACGCCAAGTTATCAAACTGGATTTGGTCAAAGGAGAGTAAACTAGGCCGGATTTTTTGGATTTTACAGTACCGTAAGTTGAACAACCTTTGCTTCGCCAGTGTTAATTTGCATAGTTTACCATTTGCCGAAAAAACCCAAACTGAAAAACAAAATCAGAAATACTCTTCAGAAGGTAACGGTTCCCTGCTTAAAACTGACTACGTCAGACTTTTTCTTTGGTTGGAAATTTACAAAAACAAGAATCAATCCAATATGTGCATACCAATTTGTATTTATGTATTTATTTACTTAGTTTTTGGTTCAAGCTGAACTTTAGCGCATTGTATTTGTGCTTTGTCTTCATTTGTCGACGTCAGCGTCGCTGCAGGCGTCACATACGAACGTTTGTGCGCTGGTATTTGCTATGTAGGTATGTTTCTTGTTTTCGTTTTTTTACCTGTGCCTTCTCGAAAGGTGCCAACACTCACACAGTCTCGCACGGGCGAAGAAAAAGAGCGACACAGAAATGTGCAGGCACACACACAAGCATAGGCCCACTGGCACTCGATCGTTTTGTTGTAGTTGCCGGCTATCATCCGGTTTTATATGGAGCTCTGTGCTCCCCTGCTCCGTTAAGTTACTTCGTCAAGCTCTCGCTCTTGCTCTCTCTCTACCGCTCGAGTCTCTTCTTTTGACACATTTTTCATGCACACGCTTACAGAGGCGGCATGCATAGAAAGAATTTTAAGGGGGTTTAAACGCCCCCCAAAGAATTTCTACAGAAAGTTGCTCAAAAATAATATTGTACCATTTTTTATAAAAGCAAGTAATACAAATCAACAAGAGAAAGAAGACTATCTGCAAACAGTGAAACAGTCATAAATATATCAACTCGGCTGTTAATATATTTTAGGACCTTTTACTACGTTGTAAAATGTACATTTTTGATTAACTTGTCTAGAAATATAGTACATTCACCCCCATTTGATTGAAAATCCTTGCGTACGCCACTGCCCTTGCGCACTTATACACACAGAGAGACTGGCGATAGTGACAACTACAATATCTTTGTTGTTGTTCTTTAGGTGGAGAGAAAAATGTAGGCTACGAAACTAGTTGGGCATTGATTTAGAAAACAGCTTTTTTGGTTGAACAAGTGCATGGTCTCTGCCAGAGATCTCTCCCTCGTTCTCTCTTTCTCTCTCCGCAACCTTTCACCCAGGCGAAATCCGACTGATAGCAGCTTATTTCTGGACCTGCACTAATTGCTAATGTATGTGTGTGTACCCAGATATCTTGTGGGGAGCGATCGGTCGACGACGACGCTTATCAGCCGGGAGCAGCCGATAGCTATCACTCGGCCCCGGAATCTGCCTGCGTGGCCCAGTGCCTTTGCGTCGTCGTCCACTTATCACCAGCAAAATGCGGAGCAGCCGGCTCCGGCCAGGCAGGCACATCATCTCACCGATCTCACCAAACACTACGTGGCCTTAGCTTTGGCTCTGAATCTATTTCGGTTTATCAGCGCCATTTCGACGCTCCCCTTTTTGGTCACGCACTGTTTAAAGTGGCGGTCAGTAGAATTGGGCTACCAGAGTTCCACCTTTTTATTCGGATCTGCACCATTCCAAAATTCAAATGAATTTAACTTAAATTATTTTCGGGTCATAGCATCTTCTCCTTTTATTCTGAAAAGTAACGTTTTTTCCGAATTTACGAACCCCATTTTTAACCCCTTAATTAATAAAAAGCATACTGAGGATAAGAATTGATCAGGAAACTATAATAGTAAAAATTACACAGGACGTACAGCTTATTTTTATAAGAAACTTAACTAAAAGTTGATAAAACCTCTCTTAACCATGAAAGTAAGATAGTTTCGTTCTGAACATCTAAGTCAGAGTAACATCATCATCGTAATATATATATGTATAATAAATAAAGCTATTAACTGCAGAAACCAAATAAATTAAAAAAGTTGGCATATGTGGGATCTTTTACAGACTAATCTTAATTCTGAATATATGTTGTGCGTGCGCCGGTACTTCTTAAGTATTGAGCCGTTATCAGCGGATGCCAGCCACATGCGGGTCTTCGGGTCGCACTTATCACCACAAAAAGTTGTTTTTGGTGAATCGAAAGTAATAGGAGATGAAACTCAAAGCTGATGAAATATGTATTTACCAGAATAAAGTAGTTTCCCTATACCCTTCAATAATTGATCGATCAAATAGTTCGTTAATCCCGTCCCAAAAATGAAAAAGGAAACTTACCATGACTAATAATCACTAGCTTTATCAACCGCTGATAAGCTTCGAGTTGTTTGATAGGTCCCCCATGGTGCAATAGTTTTGAACGCTGTTTGATAAGCTATCTTTGATTCTCCCTTTTCAGTGTACTGTAAACGACTTGGAACGAAAAAGGACTCTTCTCTTTTTTTAAGTAATGCAAGCAGCAGCAGCAGCAGTGATGGAGGAATCTAACGGTGAGTTGTGGCGTCTATATACCAAGAGGAAGCATAATTTTTAGGGTATTTATCGCACAGCAACTACCATCGAGCAACAACCCATCGCCCTCATCAATGGCCAAGAGCAGGTGTCCAACGAGCAGCAACCATCATCGCCCACCACTTCGGTGGCCACGCCCACCAGCACCACCAGCGGCGGCACTGGCAATGCCACACCCGCCTTTAGCTACGACGACCTGTTCCCGGCTCTGCCGGCCAACACCTCGGCGCCGTCGCAATCCGGAGCTTCCAGCTCGACGATAGCACGTGTGACTAGCTCGCAGAAGACGCAGGTAAGCACGGAGCGGGAACACACATCGCTGACTCTTTGAAGACGTAACCGACTCCCATTGCAGGTTTTGCATGTTCCCTGCGAGGAGCGCAAGTCCACGGAGTCAGAGAAGTTTGGTGAGGGAGAGTCGAAGAGGATTTGCCAGCAGATCACTAAGGAGACGGGCGCCCAGATCGAGATTGTGAGCGGCAAAAACCAGTCGCTTACCTTTTTGATCAAGGGCAAGCAGAGCGAGCTGCTGGACGCTCGCCGCAAGATTCTGATGAGCTTCTCAACGCAGGCCAGCCGTCAGGTAACCGTTCCCCGGGAACACTACCGCGTCATCCTCGGCAAGGGTGGCCAGCGACTGCGCGACCTCGAGCGCCTCACCTCCACGCGCATCAACATCCCGAGCCAAGGCGACGAGAGTGAGTTTATCACCATTGCCGGCACCAAGGAGGGCATTGAGAAGGCCGAACAGGAGATCCGTCAGCTGTCCGCCGAGCAGTACAAGAAGTCGTCGGATCGCACCACGGTGCCCAAGATCTACCATCCATTCATTGTCGGTCCCTACAGCGAGAATCTGAACAAGCTGCAGGAAGAGACTGGCGCTAAGATCAATGTGCCGCCGCAACAGGTGCAGAAGGACGAGATCATCATCTCCGGCGAGAAGGATGCCGTTGCAGCGGCCAAGGCGAAGGTAGAGGCCATCTACAAGGAGATGGAGAAGAAGTGCTCCACCGTCAGTGTAGAGGTGGCCAAGCCCCAGCATCGTTACGTCATTGGTCCCAAAGGCTCCACCATTGCTGAGATCCTGCAGCTGACTGGTGTGTCCGTGGAGATGCCGCCCAATGACTCCACCCTGGAGACCATCACTCTGCGCGGACCTCAGGTGGCCTTGGGCAATGCCCTTACCGTGGTTTACCAGAAAGCTAACTCGGTGAAGTCGGTGGAGATTAATGCCCCGCACTGGATCCACAAGTATGTAATTGGTCGCAAGGGCGCCAACATGAAGCAGCTGGAGGAGGACTGCCCTAACGTGAACGTTAACTGCCTGGAGGACAAGATCAAGCTGGAAGGCGATCCCGAAAACGTGGACCGGGCTGTCTCCTACCTGACCGAAATTATCCGCAATTACGAGGATAACTTCACCTTCGAGGTAATGACGGTCAATCCCTCGTACTACAAGCACATCATCGGCAAGGCTGGCGCCAATGTCAACCGGCTGAAGGATGAGCTCAAGGTGAACATCAACATCGAGGAGCGCGAGGGCCAGAACAACATCCGCATTGAGGGGCCCAAGGAGGGAGTGCGGCTGGCGCAGCTTGAGTTACAAGAAAAAATCGACAAACTGGAAAACGAAAAATCAAAGGATGTGATCATCGATCGCCGTCTGCACCGGTCCATTATCGGCGCCAAGGGCGAGAAGATTCGTGAGGTGAAAGACCGCTATCGCCAGGTGACGATCACGATACCCACACCCCAGGAGAACACGGACATTGTGAAGTTGCGCGGACCCAAGGAAGATGTAGACAAGTGCCACAAGGATCTGCTCAAGCTTGTCAAGGAGATCCAAGAGTCGTCGCACATCATCGAGGTGCCCATCTTTAAGCAGTTCCACAAGTTCGTTATCGGCAAGGGTGGCGCCAACATCAAGAAGATCCGTGACGAGACGCAGACCAAAATCGATTTGCCGGCTGAGGGAGACACCAACGAGGTGATTGTCATCACTGGCAAGAAGGAGAACGTCCTAGAGGCCAAGGAGCGCATCCAGAAGATCCAGAACGAACTCTCCGACATCGTCACCGAGGAGGTGCAGATACCGCCCAAGTACTACAACTCTATCATCGGCACTGGCGGCAAGCTCATCTCCTCCATCATGGAGGAATGCGGCGGAGTGTCCATCAAGTTCCCTAATAGCGACTCCAAGAGTGATAAGGTAAGGAATGCTCTTCCTTAGAGCCAAAGTTTGCTTGCTAACTATACTTTTTTGCTTCAGGTCACTATTCGCGGTCCCAAGGACGATGTGGAGAAGGCCAAGGGCCAGCTGCTGGAGCTGGCTAACGAACGGCAGTTGGCTTCCTTTACTGCCGAGGTGCGTGCCAAGCAGCAGCACCACAAGTTCCTCATCGGCAAGAACGGCGCCTCCATTCGGAAGATTCGTGACGCTACTGGCGCCCGCATTATCTTCCCCTCAAACGAGGACACCGATAAGGAGGTAATCACCATCATTGGCAAGGAGGATAGCGTGAAGAAGGCCCGTGAGCAGCTGGAGGCGATCATCAAGGAGTGCGACGAGGTCACCGAGGGCGAGGTTGCCGTGGACCCCAAGCATCATAAGCACTTTGTGGCCAAGCGCGGTACCATCTTGCACCGTATTGCCGAGGAGTGCGGCGGCGTGATGATCTCCTTCCCTCGCGCCGGCACCAATTCGGATAAGGTGACGATCAAGGGCGCCAAAGACTGCATCGAAGCGGCCCGCCAGCGCATCGAGGAGATCGTTGCCGATTTGGAGGCGCAGACCACTATCGAAGTGGTGATCCCGCAGCGCCAGCACCGCACTATTATGGGTGCCCGAGGCTTCAAGGTGCAGCAGGTGACCTCTGAGTTTGATGTGCAAATCAAGTTCCCAGATCGCGATGCTACCGAGCCCGTCGAGGGTCTCACCAATGGTGGTGGCGGTGTGAACGGCGCCGGCGATAGCCAAGACGGCGAGCAGGAAGCGGAGGCGGCGGAGCCAGTGCGACAATGTGACGTTATCCGCATCACTGGCAGGATCGAGAAGTGCGAGGCCGCGAAGCAGGCCCTGCTCGATCTTATTCCCATCGAGGAGGAGTTGTCGGTGCCCTTCGACCTGCACCGCACCATCATTGGGCCGCGTGGAGCCAATGTCCGTCAGTTCATGTCCAAGCACGATGTGCATGTAGAGCTGCCGCCCAGTGAGCTCAAGTCGGACCTGATCAAGGTCTCTGGAACGCCCGCCCGCGTGGCCGAAGCGCGCGAGGCCCTGGAGAAGATGATCGAAGAGTACGAGGCCGATCGGGCCGACCGTGAACTGCGCTCTTACGTCCTGCAGGTGGACGTGGACACCGAGTACCACTCGAAGCTCATTGGTCGCCATGGCGCTGTGATTAACAAGCTGCGTGCCGATCACGACGTCAACATTTCGCTGCCCAAGCGCGATGATCCCAATCAGCGCATCATCTCCATCACCGGCTACCAGGCCAAGGCTGAGGCAGCGCGCGATGCCATCCTGGAGATTGTCGGCGACCTTCAGACCCTCCACCGCGAGGTAATTGAGATCGATACGCGCATCCACTCGCACATCATTGGCCATCGCGGACGCACCATTCGCAAGATCATCGAGGATCACAAGGTGAGTGTGTGCACCGGAAAATCTCATTAAGTTCTTTTTTAAACAATTTTGTTACTCCTTTGGTCAGGTGGACATCAAGTTCCCTTCTTCCGACGAAGCTCAAACCAATCCCAATGCCGTAACTATTATTGGCAAGGAGGAGGACGTTGAGAACGCCAAGGATGTGCTGTTGAGCATGGCCGAGGACTACGAGCGTGACTACTTGGAGAACTTGCCGCCATCGCCGCAGCCACAGACGGTCGGTGCCTTCCTAACTGGATCTGGATCCGGTTCTGGCAGCGGCGCTGGCGGTGCTGCCAGCGAGAACGGTTTCGTCATCAAGGACGCGCCGTGGGAGAAGAAGCAGCAGGCTAAGAATCTGACTGCGCCCAACACTCAGTCGCAGGAGGACTTCCCTCACTTCGCTGCTGGCGGGGCTCCGGCCACCACCACGCCTATCACCTCAGTGTGGGGGCCCAAGAACTAAGATCGCCTAGCAGCAGCGGCAGCAGCAACAGTAGCAGCAATAACTACGCGTCGGGGTGCGCCGGGGATCGGAGCTGGAGCTGGGCGGCAGAGCAGCGGCGGCAGTCGTGCGAACGGATGTCTCCTTAGTCGAAAACTAGTGTCAAAAACAAACGGTATATAGGTTGTCTCCCAGGAGCTTTTGTACACGCAATTTGTGCAGGTTAATTGATAAACAAAATGAAATCGTGAATGACAAAACAAATCCAAGCAACAACTATTTTTGTATATGATTTGATACAGAATCGAACCCCTAAACACACACGATCGCAAAACATAACATCAACTACGACACTCACACTCACACACGATGAAATTGCATTTATACAACATAGAATACAAGAACCGCAAAATGAGAAACAGACAACAAAGTGAGAAACTGACCCACACGCCCACCCTGACCCGTTCCCCGTAACCCCTGATGTGTCCCCTTATGCATAAAACACTTAATTGCCAATTTCTTTTTTGATATGATAATCAACCATTCTTCATTGCAATACAAAACAAACCCCTAAAAATATTTTAATTAGTTGAAGAGAGCTCCCCCCTGAAAAGTATGGTTTTGTTAATCGAAATTTGAAAGGAAGGAATAACGAAAGTACATAATTGTAAGCATAAAATGTTAAATATTTACATTTACACAATCAATCTGTAACTTCGATCCTCTGTCTCTAACCTCTCCTCCTCGCTTTTAGCTTGATTATATTCCATACTCAGATGTTTCGTTTTCGGAAGACCCCTCCAAAAGTTAGTGATTATTATGATTTATGCGGCGGAATATAAAGCCAACTAAATGTTAAATTGTATTTGTAAAAACGTTTCCTCGAGAGAGAGTGTGTGGATGACGGAGGTTGCGAATTTTATTTGAACAGCAATTATATAATTATACAAAAACTTATACATTAAAATTTACACTCTCTGCTCCTATTCCCACTCTCCAAGATCCTGCAAAAGCGACCCCGAACACACAACACAAACACACCTCTACTATTCACATTTCAAAATGAGTACCAACATTTTAATTTTGTGCAATCCCCTTGATTTATATTAAATTGTTTTCGACTTATGTTTTCCGCTCTTATCATAACTTTGTATGCGCCGCGGTGTGCAAGGCCTTAAAAAAGGGAAAAATATAGAAAACATCCGAGTACCAGCAGTACTTTGTTGACTTTTCAGTTTTTTCCACCGCGCATTATATAATCGGACAGTTGAAACACAAAAGTATGAGAAAAATTTTTAATTTTTTACTATTACTATTCAATAAAATGATGAAAAACAAAAAAACCATATAAAACCATAAATAAAAAACGTAAACAAATTGTATCTTTTTCGTTTCTTCGTTCGTTTTTCTTTCGTTCTTCGTTTCGCATTTTTGGATTGTTTTTTTTTTTTTAGAAAAAGAAACCTAAAATGATAACACCAAGAATATAACAGACCTGATATTGTAAATTTTTAAAAAATATACATACATATTTACAACAACTGCATTAGTAATTCTAAGAACGTAGAGAATACGACGAAATGATATAAAATGTATATATTTTCCTATATTAACGGACAAAATCAAATGTACGACGAGAAGGGACGAAAGGCGATGGCAAATGGTGGCATTTTGCACACGCTGCAAACCAAGATATTTTCACTCACGATTCAACGTTTTTTATTACTATTATTATCATTTCCAACGCAGATATACGGCAGAAAAATTCATCCGTTTGTATTTATTTCTTTTGAAATACAAAGTTTTAAACTGAAACGTGTGTTTGAATAACGGTCAATTATTTTTGAATTGGCAACTCTGGACAGTGGTGGGAAAGCTCCGATTATTGTACGATTAATTTGATTTTTACGCATGTGAATAAATAATTTAATATAAAATGTAAAACTTGGTTTATTCAAACATAACTTAAAAAAAAGTTAAATGTTATTTTAAATAAATCGATAAGTCGAATGTATGTTATCCCCTCCTGGGCTTTTTGCTCATGTCATTTCTCAATTATCGAGCTGCGGCCACACTGCTAAGAAGCTCGGGCAACAAGAAATAATTTTCAACTTAAAATTTTAGCGACAAGTGCGTTTTCTATCGAAGTAATAACCAAAATTGCAGAGGATTACCAGAGCTAACGTCACCATGGAGGACCGTAAGTTTCCCGCTCCGGCTGAAGTGCAACCAATGTAATTTGCAAGCCACTGCACATGTTCCGGCAGAGGTGTATCTTCTTGCCATTGTTGGGACATCTACCTTGTGTACCTTTGTTTGTGCGGTGCCGCCAATTAGGGATTTATTGTCGCAGGACGCTGATTCAGCGGATGGCTTGCAGGTGTAGATGACCTAGAGTAAATAGGGTGTTGGGTCTGGCCTTGGAGCGGCGCTGGAATCGGCAGATGAGTCACGGTTCTGATTTGCGTAGGGTGAAAGGCTTTCCAGCAACCAAGCTCGCCAACTCGTGGGAGTCGTTCGACATGTCGTGAATGTGGGAAGAGGAAGACTGTGAGAATGAAAAGGTGGAAAATGTGAGGCGTAAACATTTTTTATTTAATATGGACGTCGATGTAAACACTGCATTTTATTCGGACGCCGCTGCATACGTGGCTGCAGCAGCCAAAGCGCAAATTCTGAAAAGTCGGGAATGGGACAGGAACGCCTCCTCTTCTTATGTGGTTTTTATCATCACATACATATTGGTGCCCCGTTAATTGTCCGAGCTTTGTTCTTCATCCAATAACTCTGAAGCAGCCAATAATTGGCCATTGCCTCCACTTGTTGAGCGTTCGATTGGCCCTGCCACAACAACAGAGACTTAAACAGCAGCACAAGCAGCAGAGACTTCCATAAAACCAGACCCAAATACTCAAACATATATAACATAAGTGCAGATAAAGTAAGCCCTCACAAAGTGGCACAATTACATCATGTGCTTGTGAGTTGAAGTAAACTGGGAAAATTCAGCATGAATTATAATTATGCTAATTGCTATTTAGTCTCTGAAGTTTTCTTAAGCTTAGGTACAGTAAATACCTGAAAGCTGCACTTATTTGTTTATAATCAATGTTTGTGCTAAACCAATTTACAGTTTTAACTTTGGAGAGTCAGCTTAATTTAGTTATATTGTGATATAACAGATAAAACAGATATTTTCTTAATTATGTCTCCTTAGCAAAGAGGCAGATGAGAGCGAAAATTAAAATCGGTGGTATTTTTCTTAACATTGAGAATATCGAACCCATCTGACTTTCCCACAGTATAACATAAAGTTTAAAGTACTATTGATAAATATTTTCTCTTATTATGCTTATTAACAAGTGATAAGACTTCAATAATCATAATTTGCATTGTTCTCCCGGACGCCGTAAATGTGTACAGTACTTGATCATTACCAGAAACTTCTAAAATTGGCATGTATCTAAGAGTTTGTTGAATTGCTTAATTAAACATTTCAAGCCAAAATTAATATTTTTGAACTTTTAGGACTTGAAAACACAACACGTTGCTCCAAAGGAGTTTAACATTAAATTTTTGTGTGTTACCAGTATTTTCATAAAAGAAGCATACGTCACAGCTGACTCATCAAAATTTTGACGTTTATCAGAGACACAAAAGATAGTGAAATTTAATTGGATATTTATCAACAGTTCGATACCGACAATTGCCGATTAATTGATTTATTTAGTAACAAAACGATACCGTAAATAATACGTAGAAGCATTTTCTCTGAGCTGCTGTTTGTCTTAACTCATTTTCACTGTACTTGGCAGTATTTACTGCTACTGCTGCTTGCTCTTTTTGAAGTTGCCCCTTTCTGCTTTGTGCTCTTTTATTTTTTGTGGCGTTTCTTTCGTCTTTCGTGCTGACACGAATCATCATAGCAAGCGAAGCCAGCCAAGCCAAGCCGAGCCAGCTACCACTTACCATCTACCTATTTCTAAGCCAAGATCGAGTCAGTTGGCTCTTGGCTGTAGGAAAGCGTGGAAGCAGAGGCCCAGAACCGGAACATAAACCGCTGGCCATACAGAAACTGAAACTGAAAACAAGCTTTGCGATCTCGTGTGTTGGGGGAGCAGGGGTATTTTTATGTGGAACTCGGCGGGGTACGAACTGAAAGCTCAGCAAAGACTCAGGGAGCGAGGAAAATGTGCGCCAACGCTGACCGTGGAAACTTGATACGCGCCCAGGTGTAGGCCAAGAGAAGACCACATGCTCCTCCGCCAGCAGCTGCCTCTGCCGCTGCCACGTTCAAAATAGAAAGTGCTGTTCGGCGGCTGCCAAAGATGAAACAAACCGCCTCAGAATGAGCGAATCGGAGCCAAATAGCCTGGAGTTCATTGAGGACTCCTATCTGCCGGGCATCGATGATCTCACCACCTTTACCCCATCACTGGATCCAGATCCGGAGCTCAGCGATGCCGATGATACCTTAGATTGGTACGGCGAGGCGCCGGAGGATAGTGAAGCGGAGCTGTATCTGCGCAACCTAACGCTGGATCAAATCTTTTACGATGTGGACTCGGACTATACCAACAGCCTGGAGCTGCAGACTGTGGAAACCGAGTTTATGGGCGCCAAGCTGGCCAACCAGGCACCCACCGCCTCGATGGCCAAGCGCTTCCGCCTGAAGTTCTTCGCCAAGCGAACCATGCGCGATCTTAAGGTCACGTTCATAGACTTCTCCAAGCCGTATCTGGCCAAAATATCGAACAGTGATAACTACAAGAGATTCCTCAATATAGCCCAACGTAGTAAAGGTATCAAGAGGGGATTTTAGGTTTAGCTTAGGGTTCTGTGTGTGATATTTCCTTATTGAAGCCCATGACTAACCAAAGACTAACTTTTCTCTGTCTCTCTGTCTCTCTGTCTCTCTTTCTCTACTTGTGTGCTGCCGCCTTTCGGCTCGACAGTTTGTGAGTATTTAACCAAAAACTAAGCCCGAAAACTAACATAATTAACCAAACTCACGTCTTTGCAAATTGTACAAAACAAAAACGAACTAACCGAATTCGGTGTACTCACAGCCTATGACAAAGTCTTTGAGGAAGTTGCTTTTAAAGGAGGTACATACATAAACCCAGCCCTTCCCCGCAGACAACATTTAAATTACGCTACAGACAGTTACCCCCTCACAGCACTCGATTGTTACCTGGTCCCCCCTCTGATTTATGGATATTTAATGGTTTTCGATTTTTCCTGGCACAGATAATACAGCCAACCTGTCGGAGCCAACTTCTCCCGCCGCTTCTGTGGCCTCTGCAGAAATAGCCGCCGAGTTCGCAGCGCTGTCCGTGGAGGAAAAGGAGCAGCGTCGCGCCGAGTGGAGTCAGGTGAGAAGAAGGATGTTCCGTGAACGAAACTGATACACCCCACTTACACTTTCGTAGGAGCTGGCCCGCGTTGAGGAGGAGATCAACACGCTGCGCACAGTTCTTGCCTCGAAGACGCGACATGCGTCCGATCTCAAGCGCAAGCTGGGCATCACCGTCTGGAAGGAGGTGACGGATGATATGAATCAAGGACTGAAGAACATAAAGGAGAGCACCGTGTAAGTCTACTAGTACCACTTCTTATATCGAATAGCAGCCGCAGCAGCCATTAATCATTAATCTCCTTATTTCTAACCGAGCTTTTGTTTTTGAACCCATGTAAAACTCTAAAAAACAACATGTATTTATATTTAGTTATCAATCGGTGGAGCAGAGCGTGGAGAGTTTTACTAAAGCCGTGCACGAGGCACCCCTGTAAGTAACGTGGGTTGTGGATCGATCGCCTCTCGGGTCTAACGCCGTGTTTCACGCATCTTCCTCCTCTAACACAATAATAACTCTACTCCCGCCTGTTTTGTGACTAAAAGCACTTTCGTTTGCCCACTTTATGTTGACTGGATGATCGCTTCCCGATGAGTAACTAATGCGGGGACGTTGTTGTTGTTCTTCCACAGGTATCAGCGCACTGAGTCGGTGCTGAAGTCGACGGGAGAGAAGACAGCCTCGGTGTTCGGCAGCATCACCAGTGGCATTTCGTCGAAATTGTCGCAAATGAAAAATTCCGAGTCGATGCGTTCTATTGAGGCTTCGGTGGGCTCTGCCTACGAGAACGTTAAAGTAAGCTATGAACACAACAATTTTATGTGCCAATCTCATGCGGTAACTACTATTTTATTATATATCTCTTTGTCTCCACACACATCTCTCTCTCATACTGTTGCGATTCGTTTTGGTTCCCACTAACCCATGTCCATTGCATCTTTTACACACTTGCTCACGCCCACTCTTAAACTCACATTCTGAATTGGGACTCTTCTTCGGTTGATTTTGCCTGCTTACACAACGAACTCCTTGGGACACTTCGGCTGCACTTGAAACTACTACAAACCGTACCCGCTTTTCTGTTCTATCTATTGTAGACCAAGGTGACATCGCGTTCGGGATCGGTATCCAGTTTCCCGGACGCCCTGGACGAAAACAACACATCCTCGGGCCTGAACTCACCCACAGACTCACTCACTAAGTAGAGGATCCTCCAGAAGGGAATCCTACAACTAAACGTCGAAGAGATGAAGAGCGAAAAAAATTATTCTACACACACACACAGTACACTAAAGACCCCAGAACCACACATAACACAAACACTCTTATAACTTATTAACTAACTGCGAATTGTCGTGTCTGCACACTAACAACAGGATCAGAATTTAACCTAAAGATCATCATGTACGTGTGGTGTATACATATAACTGGAAATAACTATAAATCTGTGCAACATTGGCATGATGGGAGCACACAATAGGCTCGAACTGCATGGATTTTTTTCTGAACTTCAAGCCGAATCCATTTATTTAACCATCAGTCTAATGTGTATTTGTAAAGACTAAATAATTATATTCGGAAGCCGTCATTCCCAGGGTCTTTTCTTTCCAATACTTAGTTAACGTTTTTAGCAGATAAATTATATATTTTATTTCTTCTCTAGGCTTTGAGTCACGTGGTTAGATGGCGATCCCGTTGAGAAGCAAATTTCCAAATTATTCTATGATCCTATATATATTCGAATTGCGATTCAGAGCTTGTGTGCAAAAAAAAACAAAACTAAAATTGATTGGTAATTTTAAGAGAAGCGGGTACAACCCGCCCTGCTACAGAAACGGAAAACATGTAAATCGCACCCAATTTGTTGCTATATAATGCTGATCTAAGATTTGCTATATGTGTATATGAAAAACTTTGAATAAATGCAATTTTTTGCCCCTGTAAAAGAGAATGTTACTCTCTGGTGTTTTTATTAATTTTAATTTACCAAAAAATTTGTATTGTATTTTAAAAGCAAATTTATAATTTTTCAGGGACTTTTCTTTTTTTTAATTTATGCGAATATTAAAAAAGTTTAAATAATTACTGAGATCATTTTATAATTTATCTGGCACGCTGAAATTTACTATATCGTTCTATATCATTCTTTAAGAAGAAAAGAATGTCCATTCAAGACTTAGTTTTTCAAAAACCAAACGTAGAAATTTTCTCTCATTATTTGTTTGTACAAATTTGTTAAACCATCATTAGAAAATCTTTTTTTTTTAAGAAAAAATTTGATTTTTTATTTAATTTGTCAACTTAAATATTTTAATTATCTATTACAAAAAACATTCAATTGAAAATGTTAGATATATATATATATAAATTTCTTTCAAATATAAAATCAACATGTATTTTTTTTATTCGCTATATAAAAGATGGTTAAATAATAAATTCTAAACTTAGTTTTTTTTTAAGCAATTATTTAAAAACGGCGCCAATTAAAAGCAACTCCCTTGACAACCCTACAAAAAACCAGGGCTGGACGGCCTGAGCAGCTGTTCTACCCGACATCTGCTGCATCCCTGGTGTTTCGTATTTCTCGAACTTATTTTTTTCCACCCGCAAGCAAATCTGAAAAATGATGAATTTTAAATGAAAAGAACTTCCAAGGAGAGCGCGTCGTGATGCCGGAGAGTCAATAAGCAGCTCCGAAGTAAAGTGCAATTAAGTAACATAGTTTTAAAGAACGGAAACGGCTGCGCTGACCGGAAGAAGGCACAGCAGGGGGAGGAGATTGTTCTAAATGCCGAATTTTTACTAATTTTTACCGAAACGTATTTGTGTGTGCCTAAGTTAATTAATAAATTAACGCCAGACAATGAACTTCACGTACTTGTTCGTGCTCATTTGGCTGGCGCTGCTTATTAGCGGCGGAGTGCTGCTATTCTCCCGGGGATTCCTGCTGGCCCGCGTCTCCAAGACGGAGACGAGTACTTGCCGGAGACTGTCCACGAATCCCAATGATGTGAGCATTTTTTCCGCTTTAAAATCAACCAAACTTGATATGTAATTTGGACTTGCAGGAGTATTACCTCACTCCCGAGGTTGTGAATGAGATCTTCAAGGATGTCAACGCCTCCGCCCATTTGTGTCTTCCGCAAAAGACAAAGGTAATTGTCCTGGTGGTGGATGCATTAAAGTACGAATTTGGCCTGTACAAAGAGAACGTTAAGGAGCCGCTGCCCTATGAGAACAAATTGGTGGTGCTGCAGGAGCTGCTCGAACGGAGCCCGGATCATGCCAGGCTGATGAGATTCCGGGCGGATCCGCCCACCACAACGATGCAGCGCCTAAAAGGTCTAACCACCGGCAGTCTGCCCACATTTATAGACATAGGCTCGAACTTTGCCTCGCCGGAGATCAACGAGGACAATGTAATTGACCAGATTGTGAAGAGCAATCTGCCACTGGTCTTTCTGGGCGACAGCACCTGGACGGATCTGTATCCGCGTCGCTTTAAGCGCGCTTACTCCTATCCCAGCTTCGATATCTTCGATCTGGACAGTGTGGACAACCAGATAATGAAGCATCTGCCCAAGGAGCTGGCCAGCGATGATTGGCAGGTGCTCGTGGCCCACTTCCTGGGTGTGGATCATTGCGGACATAAGCACGGACCCATGCACGAGGAAATGGGGCGTAAGCTTGGCGAAATGAACGAGGTGATAAGGTAGGAAAATATGATAAACTCACCGGTGGCTCCAGGAACTACAGTTTCTCCATATTCAGATCCGTAGTGGAGGCCATGGACAACGAGACCACTCTGCTGGTGATGGGTGACCACGGGATGACGGTATCTGGGGACCATGGCGGCGACACCGATGACGAAACCAATGCTCTACTGTTTGCCTACTCCAAGCAGCACAGATTCTACGGCAATGATACGGGCTCAGATAGCGAAATGCTGCAGCAGGTGAGATAAGATAAGACGTACAGTAATCTCTTAGCACGTCACTGTGATATCTCTTTACCAGATTGATCTGGTGCCCACATTGGCCACCATTCTCGGCGTCCCCATACCCTACTCGAATCTGGGCCTGATCAACTTCAACATAATTCCTGAGATCCCGGTGCCGCACTTGAACAGGTTTCAGACCCTGCTCCTTCATGTCTGGCAGAATGCCCAGCAGATCTATCGCTACTTCTTCCAGTACGCCCTGGAGAACAAGCGCACTTTCAATGTAGACGAAATGGACCGTCTGGAGACCGAGTTTATCCTGCTAACCCACCGAGTGCAGACGATATACAATGAGGCTGCCTTCAAGTCGTTTGTGCGGGATCTGAATATCCATCTACGCGACATCCTGAGCACCTGCCGCGAGATCTGGGTGAGGTTCGAGCCCACGCAAATGTTGCACGGGCTGCTCTTCAGCTTCCTCCCCGTGTTCTTCATTTTCCTGCTGGTGAACAACTCGCGGCCCGCGGACTATGTGCGTATATTCAAGGCCAAGGAAGTGTTCTACACGTACCTTATAAACCTGGCAGCCGGAGTCTTCGGGTACCGCTACTACAAGAACTTCTCATTCAAGACGGAGGAGCACGGCGTCATCTTCTTTACAGCGCTGGCCAGTGCTGTTATCCTGGCCTTCCATACTTTGCGTCACTGGGCCAGCATTGTTGAGAACTGGGCTGCGGTCAGGCGGTTCGGACACATGCCCACGCGTCTTCTGCTCTTCGGATCCATGGCTGTGTTCTTTTCGAATAGCTTCGTCATCCAGGAGGCCAAGATGCTGTCGTATCTGTTGGCGGGATCCATTCTCGTGCTCAGCCACGAACTCCTGCGATTGAGCGCCCGCGTTGAGTTTAGGAACAAGCTCAAGGTATCCCAGTTGCTGCGCTCCACTGCGTTGAGGCTGGTCCTGGCCAGCGTCTTGGCGATATGCTTCATACGCTTTGCGTACACACTATTCCGTTGTCGAGAGGAGCAGGGCAACTGCACGGACTTTGCCACAAGCGGTGGACCGGGATTCTCACTCAAGAAGCCCGGCACCGGCAAGTCATACATCCTGGCCGTGTTTATGATTGTGGTGTACACAACACTCACACGGTTGTACCTTCGATCCTGCGGAAATCTTACGGGAAACTCGGCCAATGTCCTACTGGCTCGCTACGGACCCACTGTGGCCTCCATCTGCGCCGGCGGGCACGTGCTGCTTGCCCACAGCTCCATCAAGAATATCCAGCGCTCCCATATCGATGCCATGGCGTTGGTTATCTACGGTCTGCTCCTGCTGCAGATCATAGTGGTTTCAGTGGCTCCGCTAATGACATTTGTGCTGCCCCCAAGGACTGGCAATACGGTGACGATCAACGGAAACGAGAGCATTGTGCCGGAGATCTTCAGGAAAATGAAGCGCATGTATGAGGGCGATGACGAAGACGTGGAGCGACGAAATGCCATCCCTGTGGTGTACGGTTTGGCCACCGTTTACTCCTCCATTGTCATTGCCTTTGGGGTGTTCCTGGCCTTGGTGATGATTGTTCTCCTAGAACCGCGTGCCTCCATCGGCCTAGTGATATGTGTGGCCATCGGCGCTATCCTGCTCAGTGTGCATGGCATCCTGCGCTATCGGACTGCCACCAGCTTTGGTAAGTTCATCATGTGGAGCAGGAGATAAGGGTGCTAATGCAAAAATTTTCCCTTTCCCAGAGAGCTGCGTGCAACCGACTTTTACAGCCCTCGTGGGCTGGTTCCTACTAGCCCATTTCTGCTTCTTTGCCACCTCGCATCAGACGACGCTCTCGCAGATTGAGTGGCGCGCCGCCTTCGTGGGCCGCACTACTGGCCTGGGACAGTCCAATATTATATCCGGTTGCCTGGTGATCCTGAACACCTTTTGCGGACCCATCTTCTTCTTCTGCATGTACTCTTTGCTGAGCACGGAGACCTTTTCACTGTTCGCCCTGTTCCCCAACCTCATTCGAAGCTGCAGGAATAATGCTGGCAAGGCAGATCCGACGGCAAGCTTGTCGGATTTGGCCAACGAGGCGGTGGGCTTCGATATGACGAGGGGCGAGCTAACACTGTACGAGTACGAGGATGTGTTCCTGGGGGCTAACTTTAAGCTGGCCGCGCAGTTCTTTATGCTGCAGGGACTTAAGGTAAGGAATCTGAGCAGTACAATAAGTAGAATGTATACTGAGAAGAAAAGTCCGATATTATATCGAAAAAAGTGTTGTTTTTTATCCATATTTCTCGACATCCCTAAGAACTTTATTCTGTGTCCTTTAGATCTTTTGTGCCATGCTCGCCTGCACCATTCATTGCCGCCACTTGATGGTTTGGAAGATATTTGCGCCACGCTTCATCTACGAGGCGCTGGCCACCTTTGTCAGCCTGCCGGCCCTGATTGTGGGCTACCTTCTCCTGCTACGCATCCACCGCGCCGTGGACACTCTGATAAAGCGCATTAACAAGACCAAGGTCCACTAGTCAGTCCCAGTCTCATCCCGAATTGCTACACTATTTATTGAATAAAATAAAACCAACTGCTTTTGGTGGTCTTGTAGTTTTTTAATCTTATTTACTTTTTTTGATTAGCTTAGAGTTACAATTAAAAGTATAGGGTTCACAATTTCTCCGAAAAGACACACAGAAAAACGTCATCATCTATGTATTTACATACAAAGAGTGGTAGGATCTAGGTTATATGGCTTTCAAAATTGACACGAGCAAACAAATGACAAGAAAATTAAGTACGGGCATCGCTTTCAGGTTACAAACTATAGACTCTACGACACATACGCCTCTCGCTTACAGAGTTCTCCTTCATCATCTTCCTGGGTTCGGCTAAGTACGCAAATAAGTAACAATGCTTTTAGGGGGTGTGTGTGTGTGTGTAAATCAGAGCACCCTCCATTTGGGTCTCTTGCACTTAAAGTTTCCGTTTCGTTTTCTTTTTTGTACATTTTTTGCCAGGTCATTGGTGTTGCTTATCTGTCGTGTAATATTATGCGTGTGCAAAAGAGATTCAGGGACAGTTTTGAAGCCCACTACTGGCCATTGAGGACCAGCGGCGTGCTCGATACTCCGTTAGCTATAAAACCAAAAAACAGAGAGAAAACACAGAGGTCAGGCCGAAATCAAAAAGAGAGGAGCGATAAATTTCAAATAGAAATGAAATGAACGAAATGAACAGGCTTATATTATGTACAGCTGCGGAAATGCAAGCTTTTGGTTCCATATTCTTTGGCTAAGCACAATAGTTGATGGCTCCTATGACGATCCCATGGTCTAGTCGCTGTTCTCGTCATAGGGATGATACTGCTTCGGCGGCGGCGGCGGCTGTTGATCCTGCTTACCGTGCGTCGCCGTGCGGCAGAACTTCTTGGAGATGCTCCAGTCCTCCTTGAGGGACAGATTGAACATAGAGTAGTCCGGATCGCCGGTCACCTCCTTGACAATATTCAGGAACTTGGGCATGCAGTTTTTCAGGGCGTCCCCGGTGAGCGATGAATACGTCTCCAGCAGCACCAGTCCCTTGCAGCTGCGAAGGGGAAATACTTCTGTATAAATATGTTTGCGGAAATAATATTAGTAGTAAACGCACCGTGGATGGCCTGGCTCCTTGTAAATGTCCAGCTGGAAATATTGGTTGTTGATGAGGAAGCAGCGTCGCTTCTTGTAGATGGTAAAATGGGCATCGTCGCGCTGCGCCAACAGGTTCATGTAGTCGCGATGCGTCAGCTGGGTCTTCACCTCGATGCGGGCCTGCCCGTGGACGTTTGGACGCCTCTGTGTGTGGATGTAGCTCCAGTGGTTCTTTTGCCCCCGCTTGCGTAGGCGTGCCTGCACCTTGGGCCCGGCGGATTGAAGATAATGATGCACCACATCAAAGTCCTGAAAAGGCGGAAACTCACTGTCGGGGGGCAGATCGGCAACTACACGAGAAAACAAGGAAAGCTCTATTAGAAGAAAGTTTCCCCACACGTAAGGGTTTCCTTCCTTAGAAACCTACCCAGATATTTCAGCTTGCGCGACGTTGCCTGCAAACGATCGCCAATATCAATGCCAACTTTCTGGCACACCGACTCAATCATGCGGTTCATCTTCGCCTCAAAGTTGGTGGAGTTGTCAATCACATCAAAGTAGGGATGGCCCACCCAGGCGGCAGCCGACTTGTAGTCCAATTCCCTGGCCAGATCAACGCCCTCGGAGCGGCAGGCGTGGTCCTGAAATAAACAAACATAAGATTAGTTAACTATTGCATTCTTAGTGCTTAGCCCTTAGCGCCGATTAGAAAGCCACTTAAAGTAGTTGGAAAAACACAACTCTTGCTAAAATGATGGCCTTGAGCGACCTGACCTTCAATTAAATGTACAACTGAGCTTGTATAAATATGTTATACTTTGCTCTACTAAAGTTTAAATATACATAATTAATTCTTTGTGTAAATAATACAATTATAAAAAACAAAATACAATGCAATAGTCATTGATATGTACATGCTACATCGTCTAGCGCATACACACGTAGCTTCTCTACCATTAACGCGGCATCACGAGGGCACAATATAAAATGAATTAAATTAATTCTTTCTTTAAATAAGATAGAATTATAAAATAAAATGTATGATTTGCTAGTGGTGGTTAAACAGTGGCGACAGTGACCATTTTATTGGATACCTGGTAGTGGCGCTTTCTGTTCTACCATTTTTATCGGGCGATTAATTAGTGCAGACAAAAGAATTTTGGTCAAGTGAAAAGCGTTCTGCAGGGAGTCACACTCACCTCTGTGGAGTAAAAGTCCTCAGCACCATTGGCAGCCGAAACCAAGTGAAGAATCTGGTTGTAGCGATTGTCACGCATCTCCACGGGATTCCATTTGTTGCCCGCCATCATCTTCTCCCATTTGTCCTTCGATATATCTGTGGGAAAGAGGGTTAATGGGGTTAATCTTCTGATTCTAAGTCGGGGCGGTAAAGATTAAAACTCACAGGCACTAGCATCCATAACGCCGCGATCGCAGATTATCAGACAGTTGCGGGTGCTCGAGTTTCCGAGCTCAAAGTAGGTGTTCTCAATTTGCACCATGGTGCGGATCAGGTTCTCCTGGAACTTGTAGGCTGCGTTTGGGGGAGGAAGGAATGAATGGAAAACGTTACACTTTGGACTCTCCCATTGCATATTTGAGTTTTTTTTGTTTTTATTTACTATCAAAACAAATAGAAATCGAAATACAATTGCAAGCAAATTCGAATCGAAGGAAATTCAACACTGTGGGCATCGAATTGTAAGAGAATTAATTGGACTTGGGCTCTGATTCAAGTGGGATGACAGTGCTGTTGATGGACGATGGCCAGTATCCAGTTCTGCGAGTTCAGCGATGTCAAGTCGAGGCGATGAAACCTAATCTGAATTCGAGTCGATGGAATGAGTGAGTGAGCGAGTGGCGGGCGCACGAATCGAATTCAATACATTTCAGTTCAATCAACTTGTTGTTGCCAACGGGCTTCGAAATGCTTTATTTTTTGTTTTCCCCCATAAACAGTTCCTAATCAGCTGGAGGTCAGAGTGCTCATATGCTCCCAGATGTTACTGTTTCAATGGGTGGATTGAAATGTGACTTTTACCCTGCCTTCCTCCTCACTCTCAATTAGATTTCAATGATTCTATTAATTTTGAAAGCGGTTATAAGTAGTAATATTTCTGGTCTAATAGTCATTTTCAAAAGATGGAAAGGCTTGAAGCTTGAAGTTCGTAGTTTGAACAATGAAAGTAGTAAATTTATTATAGAAACTAGAAGTTAATTAACTTTAAATTTAATGTTAAAAATTCATAATTGATCTAATTACTTGCCATTTAATTTTGGCATTTCCTGCTATTAAGAGTTTATACTTTTGAGCTTGAAATTGTTCACTCAAACCAAAATATTTACCAGAAAATGCTGTGATGAAATGCTTATATTTATAAACGCTTATTTTTATTGCGACTGAAATATATATTCTTACAGTGTATACCCTAAATTTAGCGCTTCATGTGTCAGTCATCAACAAGCTAAAGCAGTTGAAACAAGTAACTTAATGGTAATCTCCCACTGCGTCACCCACAGCCTCAGCTGATTCAAGCGGCGATGAGGGGGTTTTATTTCCAGAGACAGGGAGTCACCATTAGCCGCCACCATTAGCGATAAGATTTCTATATTTCATAACCGCACACTTATTTATTTGGAGCACTGTGAATGTTCTCGACCACTTACTAATAATTTAAAACAACTAAAGAAACCTATATTGGTTTAAAAATAAAATTTAAAAGCTGAGTGAAGCGATTTGATTAAACAAAAAGAAAGATTTGTAGTATCAGCAGTTCCTATTGCGATAATTTTAAAGGTATGTATATTCTGCACAACAAATTAAATCATGTAATTTTGTACTGCAAGAAGTTAAATTTCACCAAGTCAGCATTTGAATGTCTGGAAACACAAGCTTCCGGAGTCGGAAACTTTGTAGCTTAATTTTGACTTTATCAGCAAATATTGCAGCATTTTTTCAAACTTATTTTAAAAGGAAATCAGATTAATTGAATATTATTTATTTTAATAGTTCCCTGAGACAAGTTCCTCTGTAATTGTTATGAAGTGAAAGGCACAGTCAGGTGGGGTTCTGTGACTGTGGTTAGAGTCAGGTGCATTTGGGGGGAGCGACGCAACAACACTTGTTGCTATTCTCAGTCGCGTGCAGGTTCGGAAAAAGCACACAAAAAATTCACTGCTGCTGCCTAACGAGAGCTGCCTTTGTTTACGCATTAGCTTGTGCATTTTTTATTGGTTGCAATTGCTTTTGCAATTGCATTGAACTTGACTCGCCGCATCGTGTGACAGGTGAAATGGATCGATTTGTGGGACGCTGTTTGCTTGTTTCCCATTGTTTACTGCTGTTTTTTTTGTTTTAGTTCTATGTTTTTGCTTCTGTTATTGTTCTAATTCAATTAGCAACGATGATGCAAGAGAAAATATAACGAAAACAAAAAAGCCTCAGGATTGTATGTAAGCGAGTGTACGCGTATTTGCAATTTCACCAGCTATTGCGCATTAGACAATGGAAGTCTTTACACTGGAAATATTAAATAACTTTGTTTTTATAGCTTCATTCCTCCATTTAGTTTTACAATTAAATACATTTTTGAGGATTTCATTGAAAGACAAGAACATTTAAATTATTAAGTTTAAGTTGATCTAAGTTTAAGTTTGAAAATGTTGGGAGTTTAGAAAGCCTATCTTGTTACATCCTAAATTTTGTATACTATCTTAATAATTAATTGGTTACCTAAAAAAGAACCATAACTATAGTTTACATACATACATGTTTACATCGTTCTTTTTAACTATATTTTAATGCCTCCCAAAAAGTAGTTTAATACTATAGAGATTTTACTGAAAACTACGTCCTTTCAATTAATATAATTATTGCTATATTTTTTCGTGTGCACTAAAATGTCTGGATGATTGCCTTAAAGCTGAGATATGTAGGGTAGATGTGTGTTGTTCTGGCGATTGTGTGTGATTGCCCAGCCAACCTTTAATGGACTCGTGATAATAAAAAAGTATGCAGATTAGGGGGTTCTTTTCGGCGTATACAAACATACATATATAATTAGTCAAGTTAATTTGCATAGGCACAAGATTTGCCTAATGAAGGAGTTGGATGGGTAATTTACAAAAAAGTATATATAGAAATATAAATTAAATCAGAAAAGAAGGTAAATGAAGGGCAAAAGGCGGACTGGGAGCAAATCAACAGGCAAAGAAACTAAGAATAAAAAAAAACAAAATCGTTTAGCAATCAATTTGGGGAAATCAATCGAGCAAGGAGGACGGACCACCACAACACTGACAGACAGACAGACAGCCAAGCGACGATAACAAGTTCGAACGAGAATTCTTTGGCAAGACTTGTGACAAACCCCTCCCCCTACAGCACCCACCTGCCCCGCCCAGCCCCCTTTTCTTTTATACAATATCTATAAAATGTTCCTATATGTATGTAGATATAGTTTGTATATACCGATCTGTGTACAACTATCACACACAGACACAGCTGCGGTTGAAATATTAGCATTAGCACGAATATGCGAAATAGGAAAATACACGTTAGGTTAAGGTTATTTTCCCTTGTAATTTAAGAAAGTTATTGTGCATTTTGATAAAATATTCATTTCTTTAAGTACACGTTAACTACAAATAATCACAATATTAAATAATTATTTTAAATGTTTATCATACACATTTTAACCGGGAGATTTTACTATTCATTGCATTATTCATTGGCATTATTAATTACCTTTAGCACAATAAATTCCTGTTTCACTGACATATTTAAACAATCAAAATTTACAAATTGTTCTTCATCAAGGACCATAAACACAAAAGGCAAAGATTTTAATTTTTTAGAAATACAAAATTATTTTAGTAGGCTTTTCTCAGTTTAGGTAATAATTTTAAATAAACAAATTCCCTTTTAAAACCTTAATCCTAATATTTTAACCCCAACTGTTTGGGAGAACCCAGCTAAGGCAGCTCAGCAAAAATAATTGAATGGAGCGACATTTAACGTAGAACTGCGAAGAGAGAGTAAACAAAAGTCGGGGGGGCCTCTCGATCGAGAAGGTAGAGGTGGAGGTAGTGGGAAGCGGATGTCGAACTCGCGTCAGCATCACGAGCACACGTGACGCGATGATACATTTCACATTTCACATTATATTCGTCCCATAATACACACATTTAATTAGCCAGTCTGCGGCATATAGGATAAATACCATTGAAATAGGTATAATGCCGAACTGAAAACGAAAATGGCTTTTAGCTGGGAAACTGCCATGTGGCCATGGCTGACTGACTGGTCGAGAATTATATATATTTGGCATATACAGTGATTGCTAGGTAAATAAAATAATCTTAAGCTATAGAAGCCTGAAGAGATTAAAAGTTATATATTTTCATGTATTTATAACTTTATTTTTGGTTTGAAAAGAAGTTTGACAAATTTGAGATTAGAAAAGTTGATCTTATTTTGGAAATAATTAATAATATCATTAATAATAAGTAAGAGATTACTGGCCAATATATAATATGCATATATAAAATATGAAAATATTGAGATGAACACAGAAATATATATAAAAAAAAAAATGAAGGACAACTTTTTCTTGTTTATAATTCCCAACTAAAGTTTCCGCGAAGAAATGTTAACTGAAAACAACGTTTTTTACATTTAATATTCTTAATTTTTATATTCGTGAACTAATGCAAACGCTAATGTTTTCAGAAGAAGATCTTTTTGTTGACCGTCTAATTCCCAACTAATGCGTTCAATAACCAATGTTAACTTTTCTTATACGCAAATTACAAATGGTATGAAAAGAGTTAAGTGTTTTGCAAACCCAAAATTTTCCTATAATTACAATAGTAAATAAATATAATCGTGCTTTTTGCAAAAGCCCCGCCCAACAATTCTATCTCTTGGGTACCCACTCTTCAGATACCATCCCACACACGTGTTTAGCGGCACAGGCCCCACCAGACCAATGACTAAAATATATATTCGACTTTCTGCTCATAACATATGCTGCGGCTGGCTAAATTTAAATGTCCCATTTAAATTTGCTGAAAGTGTAGCGACTAACGACGAATTGCAGAGGCTTGGCGTGAAATATTGTTATTGAAATGAGCAGATATACATTATCTGTTAGGTAGAATAGATGTACACAAGTGTTGTTAGATGGACGAGGCACATAAATCATAGTAAAGAAGCCAGAACAAACAGAGAACAAAACACAAACACATCACATACACTATATAGAAGTTAATAAAGAGAGCTGTGTTTGTCTGTTTGGTGAAATGTCAAGTCATTTTAGGGACGGGACACAAAGCAAAGATACGTGTGACAGCCGGTAACGGGGTCTGTTCCAAGACTTTGCCGATGCCGGGTTGACGATATGCATTTTAAATTTGAAATAAAAATAAAGCAGCTCAAGGACGCAGGTTAAAAACAGCAGGAGACTGGACTTGGACTGGGTACCCAGTTCGTTTCGGTTAGAGCGGTTTGCGCAGAACAGAAGGATATATGTGTAACAACCGATCTGTGGCTCCTTTATGTCGCAACTCACCTTCGCTGCCATTCGGCCGGGATGCAGCCTTGGCCAAGCAGCGCGGACAGGATGCGGTTAGGTCGATGAGACTGTGCTCCGGAGCGGCGAAGGGCAGATCTTTGTAAACGAACGTGGTTGGCGTGGGCGGGTCTGTGAGTGTGGTGGCGAGTGGTTGGTTGTTTTGTTTGGTGTGAGTTGGTATTAGACTAGCCCTGGCCAAAAGTTACAGCTCCCCCCAGTCGTCCGCGGTCGTCGTCGAGTGACTCATAAAGTTCTGTTTGTCCTACAGCCCAGGCTTTGCCAGGAATTGCGACAGGAAATCGACAGACATGTGATCAGAACTGGCCACCTTCTTATCTATATATCTTATCGGCCAGCTCTTTTGGCAATCTAAAGAAAGCCCCCACTCTTGGCAACCCCCTGCGCTGCGAGTTGCCGAATCCATTAATAACCATAATTGACAAATTGTTTGCGCGAGTTAAAAGGAAGACAACTGCAAGTGAAATGGCCTCGAGTCACGCAATCAGGATATCGAGAAGGAATTCGAATCGTACCATGTCCAACGGCATTACGTAAGGTTTCATTGAAGACGTGACTTTGACGGGGGCCGTCGTTTAACTATATATACTCAGAGATATAGACTAGATATACCCATCTATACTATCTATATAGAATGGCGGCTGTCGCACTTGCCGATTTTAAAAATACCCCTGCATGTATAGTATAGGGATTCTTTGTGGTTGGTCGTCTCTCTCTCCTCGGAAAGTAAATATTTTGATTTATTTTCGTTGTTTCGAGAAACCGCACACAGCCTCTGCCCCGAACTTGACAGTGTGTTGCTGCTCGCTCGGAAAATGCTTGCAATGTAAGACTCCTCACTCCTCTGCTCCGCTCCTAGCCAACTTCAACTCTAGTTCTTCCGTTCGGTAGCAGCACCCCTTTCTCTACTTACCCTCTTTCTCGGTCAGGTCGGAGAACTTCACGCCGCCACTAGAGTTCGGATGTGTGGGGGAAGAAACAGAGAGAAAGACAGAAAGCGGGGATTAGCATCTTTTCATGGAATATCCATTGGTATTCACTAGGCAAAAGGAGAGTTATTCGGCAACGAGACTCGAATTAATCTGTTTCGGAATATATACGGTGATAGTCTCAGGCAGAAGACGAGGGGCAGGCAAAGCTACTCGGGGCCCAACTCAGGTGGCGGCCTCCTTGAGTGGCTCCTTTCGCCTTGAGTGCCGCGCATAGCTTGATTTTTACTTTAGTTTTGTTTGATTTTTATTTTTTCAGTGTAGTTAAGTGTGTGGAGAGAGCATTTACCTGAGTAAAACAGTGGCCGTTTCAGGCACGCGGAATACCTGAAAATATTTAACATGCTCATTGCTTTGTTTCGGTTTTCAGGGGGCAATAGAAATGTTAAGAGAGGAGGGAGTATCTAAAGGTAACGCCACTCCTCATCATCCTCTTTCGCCGTCGCCCGCCTCCGATGGGGCACAACTTACACTAGGATCGGCCCAGGATCCCCCAGAGAGCCCCCATGGTCCCATCCCATCCCATTGCATCCCCACGACACTCACCTTCCATCCAAGGTTCTCGAAGAAGGTGCACAATCGGGACTGACCCGTCGTCTTGCCGCCACAGGGCCCTGAAAATGCATAATATAATATTATATACATTAGTTTTCATTATTTGTTTACAGCCACGTTAAGGTTGAATTTCCTACAAGAACAAGGGCAAGATTTCGTATTATTCTGTAACTTAAATATTATGTAAGTAGATTGTGACTCCAAGATGACACGTGTAATTCCTTGATTACCATTTCATGTTCTTATAACTAGTTTTATGCCAAAGAATGCTGTTCTTAACATGCTAAAGCCCCTAATTAAGTTTGTAAATTTATTAAAAGGAATATAAAGTTTAAGCTTGATATAAACTTTAATTTGAAACGAAGAAAATAAACTACCAAGATCCTTAAATAAATTTCATGATGACACAAGCAAATAATTGAATACTTTTTTGCTGTCCAAATTTGGAGTTCTTCAAGTTTAAGTTAATCGTAATGCCAACACTCATTTCTTTCCAAGATAAGAAAGCTACGACTCCTATAAAGGCACGTAAGTCAACCTTCAATTTCCCTTAAGTGTGCATTGCTTGGATTGACGAGAAGGAAATAATGTGCAAAGACTTGTGCCCCAAATTCCAGTGAGTCAGCTGCAGTCTAGGTTATTAGCTTAGCCCAGCCTGACCCTGACTGCAATTACGCCCCTTGTGGCCATCATGGTCGATGCACTGTTCACCGATCAGGGGAAATCGATTGAGTGAGCCAGACAGTTGGAATAATAAAGAATATAAACCCCAGCTAACCGATAAGCAATTCTTTGAATGGGTCTTATTGGGAATTTAGTGGGAACTTTCTATTGAGTACCCGCCTCCCCACGTGGTGGTGGGGCCTGTCTATTATCAGTCAGCCTGCCCGCTCGCCTCTCTTCCTTTTAACGTCAGCCCAAACGAAAGCGATAATGCACAGGGACAAGTAGTATACGTATATACGAGAGATATGCCCGCCAATACATCAATGCTATAGGCACATATATTTGTTTTTGTGGGGCTTCTAATCACAGCCATAACTTGAGCCAAATTAAATGATTAGACCACGCGCCCAACCACTGCTCATATGATGATGATGGTACGGGCCAAAAAAAACTGGTTTTATGGTGGCTCTCGGCATTTTACATACGTCAGGCAGCGCGGGGGCTTTGAAAAACGCCGGTAGCCGCAGTAGCTGTGCATAATGAATACAGAATATATTCCTATCCCGCTGGGCAGGTGGGGGAAATGGGGAGGAGAACCAGAAGGCCGAGCCGTGAGAATCCGCGTGGCGGGGAAGAAGCTGCGCGCAGGACACAATCTCTACCCCTCAATCGCAGCGCGACGACCTTGACACAAATCGTAAACAAATCGGAACTCGGGGTGGGCCCTGGATGCGAGAGTACGAGGATACTCGGACACTTGTAACAGATACACAAAAGCCAGAATTAGTGGCTGCCTGGAAAACGAGCATAACTCACCGCCAGTTAGGACAATTTTGTACACGCGCTTCTCCTTCTGGGAGACCGAGCCCATTTTGTTCAACTTGAGGCTGGGCATGGCTCCGGGCTTCGGTGAGGTGGACTTGCTGATCACAACCTGCTGCTCTTGCTCCTTCTCCTGCTGCTGCTGCTGCTCCTGGCCATTGCTGGTGGCCATCATCGACTGCTGTCCGTTCAGGAGTGTGGCGGCAGGTGGTAGTTGGTTGGCTGTCGTGGCCATGTCTTCGGTATTCTGTCGGAGAGGAGCCGACTGACTGTGTGTAGTGGCACGCAGAAAACTCTTCTACGCCGCAGCTGGCACACGGTGCACGTGCCTTTTTAGGTTATGCCTGTCTGCAAAATGGGAGCAACGTTCGCTGCTGCTCCTGCGGTCCCTGCGAGGACTCGGTGCGGTCTTCTAGGTGGGGTGGGGAAATCCAATCCTTGGCCTCACAGCCTTTGCGCTCTGCAATTCAAAAAACCGAACTCGCGTGGATAATCATGCCCAGCGATTGCGCGGGACACTGCAGTTGCGGAAAGCCGACGAATACTGGGATATAGAGATTAACCAACAGCGACCAAAGGGGCCAGCGTCAGACTGTTTGAATCCGTGCCGCATCCGAAAAATTGGGCGATATCAAAGTTTATTTGTTTTATAGTGGCACAGCATTCTGTTTACGAGTTGACACCGCATTAATATTACACAAGTCGAAGCGAAATAACGAACAGTATTAAAAATGAATGCCGACCGTCGGTCTTATACCTTTGTTGAAACGCAATGTGGCCGAGTGATACGTTGGGAAAATACCAGAAAGTTATCGAGGAGGGCTAGCTTGAGGCCAAATTAAAAAAAAAAAACAGCTGATGGGGGAGCTTTAAAATAAATTTAAGCACTTAAAGTTTTGAACTCATTAATTTCATAAAATTATTGAATACTTACCTTTCATATTTCCAGAACTATAATATTTGTAGTATTGATAATATAAAATGTAATACAAAATGTAGTAAAACGTTTAATTGAAGATATTAAAATTTCTTTTAAAATATTGAATCACGGCAATCCCCTCTAAAAAAGAGCAAATATATATTTTGTCTATTGTATGATTTAGTATTGTATGTATTTCTAGGGGCGTATAGTCGGCACGAATGTGTTAATTTTAAAATAATTAAAAAAATATATATAATTATTTCCCTTTACATATTTTAAAGTATGGATCCCGCCATGAACAAAAATGTGCGGAAATGACGAATCCAGGAGCTAAAAGAACAAATACAGTGTTTTTAATTGATTTGATGGAGGCAAATATTTTGGGAATTGGGCAATTACATTTATGTGCAATAAGGAAGCCTGGAACGAAGAAGGAAAATTAAAAATACGGATGCAGTAGACCATTGAATGCAAAATGGGCCACCTTTTCATCTCGTTCAGTCTTCCCGATCTCGTCATGACTGTGGCACAGGTTCTTCAGCTTCTCCTTAACTTTGGCGGAATCCCAGGAAGTGCACCCTGTTTTATGTCATTGGATTTTGTTTGCCAGCTGAGCCGATATGTTTGCCGAAGGTGTACATGGGTACTGGGCCATGTCCCTGAACGGGACGTTGGGATTCAAATATTGCCGGTTGTCAAACAAAGTATGACCGCATCGTTTGCCCTCAAAAAATGTAGAACATTAAGTGGACAGCGAAATAGATAAAAGAACTGGATTTGGTATTTCACGTATTTATCGCGTAGTATAAAATGGAAAGTACTGTCCTGGCATCATTAAATTTTCCTACTGCGGCCACACTTGATTATTATCAATTTAAAACCAGCGTTGCCAATTTAGCTATTTCCCCACGAGATCTGGCGGTTTTCAAAAGCAAAATGCGGGATAAATTGCAAACTAGTGGCTAGCGGGGAATATAGCTTTCTTCAAAGCAAAATGCGTTTTATATTTTGTAAGGATGTATTTAAGGATGCTTTTAAGGATATATTAAATATTCTCTAGATATTAACGAGTTTATTCATTTATTCGAATTTAATTTTTATGCTTAATAATATATGTCTTTAATGATAAAAAATATACATAAAATTATTTTATAAAAATTAGCTGTTTTCTAAGCTATTTATACCCTTGCAAGGTATTATAATTTGCAACGCAGTAAAGAAGACATTTCCGACCGTATAAAGTATATATATTCTTGATCAGCAATAGCCGAGTCGTTCTAGCCGTGTCCGTCTGTCCGTCCGTCTGTCTAATTATACGCAAACTAGTCTCTCAGTTTTGAAGCTATCTGAACGAAACTGCCAGATCGGACGATTATATCATATAGCTGCCATAGGAACGATGGGTAAATTTTTAGATGCAGCAGACGAAGGAAAATGTTTTTGCAAATATTGCAAATCAAGCATAAATGCAAAACTTTCAGATTTGAACGCTCCCGCCAAAACGGCCAGGCACAAGGCTTCGTCCTTTGATTTATAAATCTAGTGTTATTTTTTAGCTATATTTAAAAGTTGTTGGCGGTTTCTAGCTATTTTCATTTGTTAGTTTGGCTTCTTTATGACCTGAAGAGATGGCAACACTGTTTAAAACTTAAAACGTAGTTTATCAAAACGGGCTATGCGCGGACGTCTCGTATCTCAGCAATATTAAATTAGGCAAATCGCCACCAGTGCCACAACTAGTGAAATTGCATTACCCAAATCAGTATTATCCGACCAACAAGGCCCTGATGTGTACATTTTCACACTCTACGTAACAACACATGTGCGTGCGTGCATGTATGAGTGAGCGAGAGCGAGTGTCAAAATGACAGCAGCAACAACGACGAAAACAACAACAATAGCAGCAGAAACAAAATCCACAATAACAAAAACAACAACAGCAAAAATATAGCCAGCCAGCTGTGCGAGGTCGTGCTTTTCCTCTCTCCCGTTGACAAAAACGAATTCGAAAAAGGAACAACACAAATTTTAAACAAATTTTCGGTTCTTTGGCGAAACTAAAGCAAAAAATAAAAACTAAAACAAAACTACAGAAAACGGGAGACAGGAGAGAATTGAGTCCAAAATTGTTCGTTACTTGTTACCTCATTTAATCACACCGAGCGTGTTATGAACATACTAAAACCAGACAAGCTCAAGTGCATCGTGTTTAACCAACTGCGTCACACTTGGACGTTTCTATTGTTTGTGGCGACTCTGCTGCGGCCACTTCTCCGCCTACCCCTGCTTCCACGTCCACGGCCATCCTCTGACCAGCTGGAGGCTCCGCTTAACAACAACAACAACAATAATAATAACGAAGTGATAATGGAGCAGGACTTGCCGGAGGAGGGAATGGATCAGCAGGCTCAGGAGGAGCAGCAGCAGCCGCCCCAGTTTCATCCCGACCTGCTGCCGGGAAATCAAGCGGATTTCATTGCCCTGCAGGTCTATGAAGGTGTTGGCGAGCCCATGGATGCAGCCAGCGACTTGGACGAGGAGGAGGAGGACGAGGACGACGACGATGTGGATGTAGACTATGGCGACACCGATTCGGATCCAGAGTTCGAAGAAATGTACTCTGATGATGTGATAAGCTCCAGCGAAGAGGACGACACGGAGAGCTCGAAGAGTGTGGTAAGGGCCTACCAGTGCCCGGATGACTTGATGGATCAGCAGCCACGCCCCAACTACGCCTTCCAGCCTTTGCGTCTGGTCAAGTGCCACTACAAGAAACACTGCAAGGGGGGATACCCGTTGGAGCGCAGTGGTCATCGCATCATCGCCTCCAACTCTCACCTGTACTCGCTCGGCGGCTACAATCCGCGCAGCGCCTTGCATGCCGCCCGCCGCGGCCATTGCCTACTGTTCCAGGAGCTGTGGAGCTTCAACTTTGCCACCCGCACATGGAAGCTGGAGCTGAATGCGGATAATGCCAGCAATATGCCCGTCGAGCTGGCCTCCAATGCGTTGACCATTCACAATGACGTGTTGATTGTGAGTATCTATCGGGGACTATCTAAGTGGGGAGGTGGGGCGGTGATAGATGTGCAGGAGGGGCACGAGGAGCGGTTAAGCAGACGAAAATAGACGAGCGAGTTTGATTGTTTCTCTCGTGGCATCTCTCCATGTGAGTGTGTGTGTTAGTCTGTGTTAGATTGCACTGAAAGAAAGAATCGCAGCTTAAGATCGGTATTCTTTTGATTTATTTTATTGAGTAATTAAATTAGAACTAGCATTGCCTTAGGGTTTTATGGGTTAATAAAAGTAATGAAAATTAGAATTTAAAATAGAATAGTTTAAGAATAGAACAAAGTTTGTAATACAGAACGAAAATCCTTTTAAAACGATCAATAATTATTATGTAACCAAAATTTATTAAAAACTAGGCAGAACTTCAACTTCTCTATTGATGTTGATCAAATTGTTTAGTAGGCATTTCATAATATCAGCTTCCCAAGTTATCCCCTTTCGTTTTGTTTCGTGTACGGAAGCGAAAATAATCAATTGCAAATGAAAACTTGTTTGTGCTTGACAAGTCGAGAAAATACAATTGAAATGGGAGAGGGAGAAATCACACACAGCTGATCGGGCAGATCCCACTCGGAAGAGAGAGTAGAGAGCTAGAGAGAGAGCAAAAGAAAGAGGGTTATTTTGGGCACTAAAAACTGAGGGAATCGGAGAATTGGCAGGGCCAATGCCACGCCCAGCTCTGAGACCCAGTACCTCTCCGCTCCGCCACCTCTTTCTCTGTCCCTGGCTGTGCCTCAGCCTCTGTCTTTTTGTTTATGCATTCTAAACACCCGAAATGTCAACCCAAACAGCTGCCCATGGCCATTGCCATTTGCCTCTCACTCTTTGCCCACTGGCAGTCCCAGTCCCAGTGTGCCACTACCACTACCACCACCACCACCACCACCACCTTCTCCTGGGCCTCCCCTTCGACTCTGCGCATGCCAGGCAACCCTCTTTGGCCGTCGTGTTTTGTTTTCCACTTTTCGTTACTACGCAGTTGTTGTTTATGCTGCTGCCGCATGCAACAACTTGTTTTCCAGCTTTCCCCACCTCGCTCGCTCGCTCGCTTGTGCTGGAAAAACTCAAAACATTGTATTTACCATTTTTTACCCAAACAGCCAGCTGAGTGCGCGCGCTTTTTCTGGGTGGAAGCTCTGGCGTGGCAGAGGTGCCTGGCTGTGGGGAAAAATTGAGGAAAACTGAAAGCAAAACCAAACGGTAGCTGTTGGCATTTTATGCTGGTTTCCCTTGGTTTCCCCCAATGCATTCCACAATTAGCTATAATTTGATGACGAATCATGCCCCGATACATACATGCACACACACACACCACAACAACAAAAACACACTGGAGACACATGTTTCCGCTTATCTGGACTGCAGCTCAGCCTCTGTTCTGCTTCTGCTTCTCCTTCTCCTCCTCCTCTTTCTCTTTGTACTCCTCCTCCATGGCGTTGATAAGCTGCAGCTCAAGTATCTGCTAATTGAATGCAATGTCAGGGGCGTGGATGCAGCTCGCTTAACTTCCTATATACGTATAAATATACATATGCCTTTATGCGTCTTAGAAAAAATAAATGAAAAGTCTAGGAACTTTTCTAAAAGCTTTATTAACTAATTCAATGAAAACTATTGCTTGACATCACATTTATAATCTTCACATTTTAAAGCCATTTCCTTCACCTCTATTAAGTCTTAACCCCATAAAATTTCAAGTAAATTCTTAATAAGCTAACTCAAAAATGCAATTAAAAATTATTGTCATCCTTTCAGTCTCATGGCGGCACTGGCTATCCCTTTGGAGAGTCCTGCTCCAACGACTGCTACCTTTACCGCACGGCCAGCACTGGCGCGACACCTGGGGTGGAGCGGCTTAAGGTCACTGGTGATTTGCCCACGGCCCAGTATGGACCGGGCATAGTGATCCACAAGCACTTCCTCTACACAATTGGCGGAACGACGGGCTTTGACTACACCTGTGATGTGTATCGCTTGGACCTGCAGACCCGTAAGTGGGAGAATGTGTACATTAGTCGCCCCGAGATGCGCGACGATCCGGAGGGACGCTACCGCCACGAGGTCGTCTACGACGGCAAGCACATCTATGTGCTGGGAGGGGGAACATCGCACTCTGTGTACGATCTGCAGCGCATTCCGGCCTATAACCTGGAGGCGAACTGCTGGGATTACTTTGATACCCATCCGGATCGTCGTACAGCCGACATGGATGATGGCAACCGAGGCTATCCGCGGCCGCGCAAGTGCTTCTCCTGTGTGCAGCACCAGTCCTCGAATGGAGATATCGAAGCCTTCATTACAGGCGGTCTACTGGTCAGTTTTTGGGATAAATCACAACGCTTTAAACAGCTTCTAAAATTAAACATCACTTTGCATTTGCAGGGAGACTTCTCTACGTATTTCTCGGACATTTGGAAGCTCAATCTGCGCACCAAGCAGTGGTTCCGCATCGAGACTGCCTCCCTACCACGTCCCCTGTACTTCCATTCGGCGGCCCACTCAGATAATGGGTGCATGTACGTGTTCGGCGGCATCGAGTACAACGAAAAGGAGATGCATCGTCGCAAAGACCTGTACAAGATGTGGATGACGGTGCCCAAGCTGAGCGAAATGTGCTGGGACGCCATCACCTACTACAACGACAATCTGGACTTGTATGACCGGAAGACGCTCCTTAGCGCAGGTATTCCGAAGCGTTTCGCTGAACGCCTGCCGCCCCAGCGAAGGAAGGTGATGGACAAGAACCAGCCGGATCCGTCAATCCTTTTTTCGCTGTACTCAAATGCGAAACGCGCCCGCTCCACAACGCAATAGGCGTGCCCCGCCCCGTCCCACTGTTCCCTCGAAAATAAAAGGCGAAGAGGTAGAGAAAGAGCGGACAGAGCTTCGTCTCGCCGCCATGAATCTGTTTCAGTTGCAGAACTTTTCGTTACTATTGTTTAAAAAAGTTTTGTTTTACATTGAGAGCGCGCGCTGTGATCGAATACGAAGGACATTTATAGTTGTACACATACATATTTTGATATTTCGTAGACTCGAAAGGATGGATAGGCGAAGGACATGTTTAGCATGTAAATAAGATTGTAATTAATTTTAGCTAGAAGAACAACATCAGCCAGAGACAGGCCATGCGTATGTATTCTAAACTTCAACTTACAGATCAGCCAGCGCACCCCACACCAGTCATCAAAGCTACACCCTCTAACATTCTACAGATTCTTAATACCAACCAGGTCGTCCCCAACTCACTCGCCATATAACACGTTGTTCACCCTTTTTTGAAAATCCAACACCTTGCCCACTTTACACGCAGAATGAACGAACCAATGTGGAAGGCTACACCAAACAATGTCATATAGAGGGGGCCCCCGAAGCCAACCCCCCGATGTATTTTTGTCAAAGTGTACATAATACTTAGCGGTAGTAATATTTAATTAACATAAGACTCCATCATTATTGCGATATCATTGTACCAATGCAGTGCGTACGGTACTGCCAACCCTCGTGGCGAACGTCTGTTTGCTCGAATTATATATTACCCAAGACTAAATTTGGTTGAATCTAAGTTAATAAATAAATTTATAATGCAACACCATCACTCAGCACCGCCTCTATTGTTTTCGTACCATCCGCATCCTAGCACACATCGCATTGTCCGCGGCGTAGTTGTCAATGACCTAGTTTTCGTTTCGGCACGTTCATGGCTTGGAAGTCCTCGAAAGGGATGGGGGAGAAAGGCTCCGCTGAGTCATGCGCAATTTGCAATCCCAAAATGCACCCTGCCAGTAGTAGCCATGATTTTCGGCTAACTGCGTAGCAGCACCAGGAGCCAAAGTACAGGTATTCGGGGCAATCAAGCGATTTCAAATCCGGTGGTTGAAAAGAAGACGACGACTGTTGATTTGACCCTGCGGAGCGCGCTGATGCATCACGCTGCCATGGGGGTGAGGCAGAGTGCAGTTTTTGCTGCGTATTAAATGCGTCCGTGACCTAGATTTCGGCTATGACGTCATCGATTACGCCTACAAATTCTCGCTGAGCTGGAAATTCTTCCGAAGATAATATTATCACTTATGGTGCTAATGTTGAGACAGCGATAAATAATATTAAAATAAAGTTCTGATTAAAAAAATCTGGGAAAATTAGCGTAACATAAGCGAATTAAAAATGTGGGGATCTTTGAAATTTCCGAAAAACAAATTAAATATATGATTTACAATTTCTGAATCATTTTAAACTTTTTCAATTGAAAAATCTTGCAATAAAACATATTTCTCGTTTTTGAAGTTAATATTTTTTATTTGTAGGTAAGTTATTTATATATTTTTTTATAAAACTTGGCAGATGGGGGAGTTGCGAATCTACAGTTATAATTACAACCATGCTTTTCAGAGATTAAATTGTAAAATACCCAAGATTATTATGTTTAGGAAGGAATAAAATTTAACTTAAGCAAAATAAATTAATGTTTCGTTTAAATATTACAATTTTAATTTGCCGCTATCAAAGTGCCATTCACACCGCAACGCAATCACATTATCAGCTGTACGCGTCGGTGTGCAGTGTGAATGTTGTTTTATTGTTGTCTTTTCCATTTTTCACATTAAAAACATAAAAATGTTAAAACCCAAAGCTTTGACGCAGGTGCTTAGCCAGGCCAACACCGGAGGCGTGGAGAACACACTGTAAGCCACACCACCTAGAGGGTTCCTGTAATTACAAGTTTCTCAACTATTGACAGCCTGCTTAGCCAGGAGGGCGCTCTTTTGGCCTATTCCGGCTACGGCGACAAGGATGCCCGGATTACGGCCGCCATTGCGAGCAACATTTGGGCGGCGTACGAGAAGCACGGGAGGAACGCCTTCCGCGAGGACCGCCTCACCTTTGTGCTGATCGATTGCGAGAACGGGCATGTGGCCATTACCCAGGTGCGTGCTCGATCCCCTATGCCAGAGACCCAAAGACTTAATCCTTCCGTTGCAGGTGGCCAGTGTGCTGCTGTGCCTGTATGCCAAGCAGACAGTGGGCCTTGGACTGCTGAAGCAAAAGGCCATGTCGCTGGCCTCGTATTTGGAGCGACCGCTGAAGCAGATCTCGGCCTCATAAAGATAATGCGTTGTACGATATAGCAGATGGCGAACTGAATATGTTTATAAGTGTATGCAGAACTAATTAATTAAATATGTATCTAACTTGGTAGAAAATTGATTTTTAATTTGTAGTTTCCTCCAAGTACATTTTAAATAATTTTAAGTAGATTTTACGTAGAGACGGTCAGGTGTTTATTATTCTGCAAGTATTGTTCACATTAATTAAGATATATGTATGGGGAAAAGAAAATCAGATTTTTGACTTATTCACTAAATGTCGACTCCATTGCAAGCGCTTATTCGATGGCATATAGCTTCAGGGTGCGGTCCATGCTGGTGGAGGCGAGATATTGCGCGTGCTTGCCGAACCGAACGCCCGTTGCCAGGGCTGTGTGGTCGTTGAACACTTTCAAGTCTTGCCACTGTTTGCACAAGTAGACCCTATAAATAAATAGGAGAAAGCTTTAGTACAGGCTTAGCAACAGAAAAAACAAGTTCTCCAGAGAAAATCACTGCGGGAAAATGCGAAAATTCAAGCGAAGAGTCTATCGCGAATATGAAAGTAAGTTTAAAACGGAAAAGAGTTCCTATTTTGCAATAATTCTGTGCTCTAACAGAATTCGTGAGACCCAAGACCCATGTGGAGCCGGAACCACCGAAGCCCATCAACTTGACCATTGAGGATTTCAATGCGGTAGGAAAATATGACGTATAAGCTTCAGCATTCCCTCAGTAATCCAGCCTTTTTAGCGCGGCGAAATTGCCAATCCTCGTGCTCCTTGTGTAGTGACCACCATCGATCCCGACTACATAAAAGATGCTAGTTTGCAGCGCCTGGCCAGAAAGTTTCGCATGAAAACGTAAGGGATTCAAGGAAATAAGCCAAACAATACTACTCCTTACTTTTCAGGGACATTCTACTCCTACGAGAGATAACGCGCAACCGTTTCATGTACTATGCCACACAGGAACTCTTCCTGGACCGAAAGCGCGAAAAGGAGCAGCAGGACAGCCTGTACCAAAAGGCCGAAGAGTTTCACAAGTTCGCGGAGGACTCACTCAAGAAGATGGAGGCGGACGAGTTCAAGAAAATGCTGGAGGCCCAGGAGAAACTAAAGGCCCTAAAGGAGAGCAAGGTGGCCGAGGAGCTAAACGAGGTGAAGCTGGAGCACCAGCGCGTCCTGATGGAAGTGCAGGAGGTCTACGGACGCTTTCAGTATTTGCTCAAGCTGATAAGTTACTTTGACGACACGGTGGAGGAGGGGCAGGTCGAGGAGGAAGGCGACAGCAATGGGCTGGTCATGCCGCCTGAAATTGCGAACATGGAGATAACCGAACGGCATCCAGCGGGGCTGGAGCAGGTCCGCCAGGTCCAGCTTTACATGGAGAAGGTCGTGCGACCCTATCTGGCCAAACGGAATCACCTCAACGCAGAGATCTGGATTCGGGGCTACGAGAGGAACCGCTTGAAGGTCTCCAACTACAACAGGCGCTTCACACATCTGGCCATCCTGAACCACATTGTGGGCATTCTCCATGACAGGTCCCAGAAGACCTACGAGCGGCAGGTGAAAGCCAATGTGTTCCTTAAGGATCCGGCCTTCTTGCAGCGGCGTGTGGCTGCCCTTCAGGAGCGCGCCAAGGGACTGCTGGACGACTACGAGCACAGCTACTGCAGGGAGTGAGTCCTGATAGCCTTGTAATTTTAATGGAATCTCTGATTTATATCTCGCAGCAAGCTGAACATCAAGCTAAATAGCATTGTCCCTGTGATCCTGAAGCAAATTCAGAACAAAGTCCAGCCGGAACAAAAGAAACAGGTAGCAGAGCCGCCGCCAAAGCCAGTGTCTAAGAAATCATCAAAGCAGTGGCGCACTCTGGAGGATATGCAGGCTCCACCGCCGCCGCCCAAGTCCACCTACGAGGACGAGCAGGACACGACGTTGGCCAAGGTGGAGAAAATCCAAGCCCATGTTCTGGTATGTTTAATCTTTGTGCTACTTTTGAGGTAAATTGGGTTTACGAAGGTTTAATGATAGGATCTCCTGGCCAAGTTGGATCACATAGAGCCAAACACGCTGCGCAGCGTGGAGCAGCAGGTTCGACGCCGCATTGCTGCCGAGAAGGAGATGTCGCGTCGGGCTTTGGTCAAACAGAACCGTCTGCACAACTGGATGGCCCATTTCAAGAAGCACCATAAGCTGCAGGTGGAGCAGCGTAAGAAGAACAGAGTCTAAATAACTATAATTTGCAACAAATAAATGCTTAAAAACTTAATAATCCAAAGAAATAATAATAAAAACTTTTAATTATGTCAAAAACACCTCGAAACTCACCTGACATCGGTGCCCGCAATCGCTAGGTAGGTGCCGCTCTGGTCAAAGCACAGATCCTTCACCTCATACCCATCGTCCAGCTGGATCGTCTTGAAGTTCTTTAGCTTCCGCAGATCCCACAGCTTCACGCAGGCATCATCGGCAGCGGTGGCCAGATAGTAACCGTTCTCCGAGAATGAAATGGCCGAAATGGGGCCTGTATGGCCGGGGAAGTTGGCCACGTTGCTCTGTTCCTTTAAATCCCAAATCTTGACCTGCGAGTCTACGGTGCCCGTGCCGAAGATCAATCCGTCGGGATGAAATTGTGCCGTTGTGAGACCCACCTCGGCCGTGTCGATTACCTTGGTGAGCAGGCGGCCAGTGCGTATGTCCGAAAAGGCCCAGTGTTTGTCCGATGAGGTGGAGAGCAAGTAGTCGCCAGTGGGATGCAGGGAGAGACCCGTAACCGGTCCCTCGTGGCAGCGCAGGAGCAGCTGCGTCTGTGAGGTGGGCACGTGCCAGATGCGAATGTTCATGTCTGGTGATCCCGTAATGACTGTATCCTCGTTCGGGTGATAGATGACTTTGGTGATCTTCTTGGTGTGGCCCTTCAGAATGGCTACCACCTGCTCGGTATCCTTGTTGAATACGGTTGCGTTCTTGTCGTTTCCGCCGGTCAAAATCTTGCTGTGATCGGCGCTGTTGATGTCTAGGGCCAGAATGCCGGGCACCGATGCCGAATGCAAGCCGGGATGAGAGGCGACCGTGAGGAAGCTCTTAACCTGATCGGGCGTGACCAGATCCTCGGGCACGGTCCGCCCGCGCTTCTTGCGCTCCTGCGTCAACACCGTCGCCTTGTCCTGCAGCTTCTGTATGACCTCGGCGCTCATTCCCGCCTGCTCCATGGGATGGGCAGCGGCGCCGCCGGCCTCGGCAGCCAGAGCCGGCTGTGGAATCGCCGTCGGAGCATTGACAATGCCCGCTTGCGGCTTGAGCGTGGCCAGAGCCTCTCGGGCTGCCGCCACCTCCTTGTTCAGCCTCGCAATCACACGGCAGGCGGCATCGTGCTGGTACAAGGCGTGCGAGAGCTCCTGACGCGTCGTCTGCAGCTGCTGGCGCTGTGTGAACGAGGTGATCATCAAGGCGTCCCACTCGTCCTGCATCGTCTTGAGCGTGGCCGGTATGCTGGTGGCGCTCGGCGGCTTCGGCTTCACCACAGCCGGCGTCTTGATCTCGATCAGCTCCTCCGCCTTCAGCTCCTTGCCGCTGATCGGGTCGCAGCCGTTCTCCAGCAGATACTTCTCAATTACCCGCTTCTCGAAAACGGCGCCAGAGTGCGGGGACACTACGGGCACTTCGGGCACTTCGTTCGAGACTGCAACGGGAAAGCGAGTCACGTGAGTCAATCTGCCGTCGAAAGACATTCTGCATACTTACGCGCGCAAACCAAAGCCATTGCTGTATGTGTTTTTGTCGCCGGTCGCGTAAAATTAACTCTTTTACACGTTTTTCTAAAATTTGTCGGCGAAGCGGCTTCCTAGATATGCAAAACCTTCGATATAACTATCGATAGCAACGATATACGGAGAGGCGAGATTCGATAATATACCAAAATATCGATATATCGATATAATCCTAGTATTTTATCGTCTTTTTCCGCAAAAGTGTTCACCAAACAAGTCTAGTGAGGAATAAATTAACGATGAATAATATCGAAATTATTAAGTGATATTTTAAATCGAGGCATCGATGTTTTCATCAATGTGTTTGCACCTCTAATAGCGACAAGGGTTGGCAGCACCGGCACCTTGTGCTCGTTATTTAATGTTTACAACTTGCTAACTGCCATTAAACAGTCCAGAGAATGCTGAAAATCCTTTCACGGTGGCGCCTGGGCAGCCAGCTGCTACGGGCTACCGGCTTGCCAGTGCGTCTTACGTCGGATGCCGCGGGAAACTCTCTTGCCGGGCCGGAGCAGTCGAAGAAGTTCGTGAATCCGTTTTCGCAGGCGAAACCAGCGGAACCAGCGGCTATAGAGACCAAGGAGGACCGCGAGAAACGGTTGAAGGTGCTGCAGCTGGAGGTGGACATAGCACACCAGGAGGGCCGCCGGGTGCCGGCATTGAGCTTCATGCAAGACCACCACTGGGAGCACGTGCTGACGCTGCCCACGAAGTCGGCGCGCATCAAGTACTTTGCGTACCTGTGGCAGATCGAGATGAAGAAGGAGTCGGAGCAGCGCAAGAAGGCGCAGCGGGCGGAGGAGACCGAAAAGCGGCTGGCTGAGGTGCGCAAGGAACGCGCGGAGAACGAGCACATTATCTACGGCCTGGGCCACACGTCCATGTTCCTGCGCATCTACGACTCCTCGATCAACCACTGGCAGAATAACCGGTTGACCAGAGCCATGCAGTTCGCCCCCAAGATCGTGATGGACTGCTCCTACGACAGCCACATGAATCGCCGAGAGGCAACTTATGCCGCCAAGCAGCTGATGCTGTGCTTCGCGGAAAACCGCCTCAACGACGAGCCCTTCGACCTGCACTTCTGCAATGCCCAGATGGAGGGCTCATGCATGCAGGGCCTGAAGCGATTCATCCCCACCATGCTCAATCCTGAGTTCCCGATGAACGTGCACACGCAGTGCTTCACGGAGCTGTTTCCCAAGCAGAATCTGGTCTACCTAACGCCCCACTGCCGTGAGGATCTGGTCACCTACAATCCGGATGACATTTACATTGTGGGCGCCATGGTCGACACAATGAACAACGAGCCCCTGTCGCTGGCCAAGGCCAAGCGCATGGGTTTGCGCATGGCGAGATTGCCCCTGGATCGCTACCTGCAATGGGGCTCCGGATCGGGTAAATCCCTTACCCTTAATCAGATGATCAATATTATGCTGGATTTGAAGAATACCGGCGATTGGGAGGCGGCGCTGAAGCATGTGCCTCGGCGGAAGGTGGTCAAGGACTCTGAGTTTCAGCAGCGAAAGGAAAGAGACAACTGGTCGCTGGGAACGCGGGCCAGGAAGCTCAACATTCGGGTCGATCACTTGCTGGACTACGTGGATGATCGGCGGAAAGCTTCATCTTTTGGGACACCAAAGAAATTGAGAGAGCGTCGGGAGGGCATGGAGTTCCAACTGGACACTTGGGCGACGGGAAAGCAGAAGAAAAAGCAAAGAAACAATTAAAGTTACAAGTTATTATTGCTTAAGTTCGAGCTTTATTTGATTATTGAGAGGAGGAGAGGCAGGAGTCTTTCGTTTCCGGGAGCGACTCTTCTGGATCAGCTGGTGGTTCCCCAACCTCTGTCACCTGATTAGTTTCTGGCTTAATCTCTTCCAGGGAAAGAGACTCGAGCTCGATCGATGGCTCGCCTTCGATCTCTGCCTTGGGGCTTTTTTCTTCAGTTTCAGGCGACTCTTCTGGATCAGCTGGTGGTTCCCCAACCTCTGTCTCCTGATTAGTTTCTGGCTTAATCTCTTCTAGGGTAAGAGACTCGAGCTCGATCGAAGGCTCGTTATCGAGGATCTCCTCAGAATCTGCCTTGGGGCTTTTTTCTTCAGTTTCTGGCGCATTGTCCGTCATAATCTCTTCGAGCGTAAGACCGTCTTCTTCGTACTCAATTGGTGTCTCAGCTTCTGGCTCAACTTCAGCCTCATCTTCGGCTGCATCTTCAACTTCCTCCTTGTCAGTCTTTTTGTATTTGAGCAACATGTTCTTGGCATTGATGGCCTGATAGTTGATGGCTGCCTTCAGACCGGCTTTTTTCATCAATTCCTTTGCCTTAGCCTCGTACTCCTGCACCTGCTCCCGGCGCTCCACGGTCAGGAGCTTGGTTTCCAGCACCATGAGAGCCTGCGAGCGAAGAATCTGAAAGAAAGCCTGACTCAGGAACGTAAAGTAGTTGTAGGCCACATAGACGATATCGAACATGTTTGTCCAGCGAGGAGCGCCCTGTTGAAGCTGCAACATCTCCGTGGGCGACATATAGTGCACGGTTACCCCTGGCACCGGGATCCAGGGACGGTCGTAGCTGGCCTGCCCGTCCGCATCCACCTCCTGGTGGTTGAGCAATGGAGTCATTAGCAGGTGAACTGATCCATAGCGGCGAGAGCGAGTGGGATCGTGCTCGTAGGCGGTCTGGGTCTGCAGCTCGTGGAAGAACTCCATGAGATTCCGCTCGGTTACATCGGTGGCCCGGTAGTCGTTGTCCCCGTGTACCGAGTGATGCATGCGCTCCTCGGTGCTGCGCAGCCCGAACCCACAAAACGGTCCTGTCTGGATGTCGCCCACATAGCCACGGTGCAGGAAGGTGCGTCCATTGCGCACCAAGCCGGCAGCCAGCGTCTTATTGGGCTTGCACTGCTCGTACTCCGGAAAGACGAAGGCCACGCCGGACTCCCGCCAGTAGCGGTACTCCTGCGAGCAGATCTGCTCGCCACCGCGACTCTTAAGGGTCATGCTCAAGTCCCAGTCGAAGGCCCCGTTCCGATGGTCGTAACGGGTGCCCAGCAGAGCCCTGGACCTCTGCTCCCAGTAGTTGGTCACTTCGTACACGTGCCACGGCTGCGGCTGCCAGAAGCTGAAGGCCATCTCCAAGCCATCGCGCTCCTTGTACTTGAGTCCTTCGATATTCAACATGGGAGCCAGGCGCTGCAGCTTATCATCATCGGTGACCATCTGGAGTAGAGTGCGAGCCTTGGCGGCCATGTAATGATGGGAGCTGGGGCGGATCACCGCATTTCCGTACAGATCCATGAACAGATGTGCCTTGGACACCAAGCTAAAGGACTCTGGATCCTCCAGGGCAATGCCCAGTAGAAGCATGTTTCTGGCTATGATCTCGGCACAGCCATCCAACACATATATGTTGAGCTTGGGCTGGACACCATGAGCGTATCTCTTGGCCAGCGTCTTTATGACATGGCGGGGATCAGCACCGCCGCAAATGAGGATGTTCAGGGTATTTAGACCGTCATCTCCGCCTGCATCTACCTCGGCCAGAGGCTCATCCTTGATCTTGAAGGCCTTCAGATACTCATCGTACAAATCCAACGCCGAACTGAGTCCCCAAAACATCGTGAACTTATTTTTGTATTAGTTATTTGCCGACTGGGATGCGTTAGAAATTGTCAGTTCCCAGTCTGTTTTTACTCGATTGACGTCAGTTGCCAGGACTACTTGTTGTCGCCGTCGTCCCGGCAACGTCTTGGTCCCGCTCCTGCTCCTACTTCACTCCTGCTACACTCATTTGCCTGCATCCGCTGCCGGGATTATGGAGCCGTGGCAACCATAACGGAAATTGCTTTTCGATATCAGTGGCCTGCAGCGGCAGCTGGACAAATGGCCCCGTCCTGGAGGGATGTGGTGCTATGTATGTATCCAAGGGAGGAGCGTGGCGATTGGCGGGAATAATGCATTATTCAGAGTTCGCTGTTTGCTTTCAGCTGATTGGCAAGGCAAATCTATCGGGGATTGCTCTAGGATTCATAATTGTACTATTTTCAAAAGAAAATGGAATGTCCTCTCAAGGGAAGTGTTTTATGCAAATTGAAAAAATATCCATTAAGGACTGAGTAAGGATAGTTTTTGTTTGTCTGATGTAAATGCATTCAAATTGCGTGCTTACGGTACTTTAAATAAATATAATTGTAATAAAATTAAGTGCTCTAAATAATTGATCATAAATACAATTAATAATTAATAATTACAAAAATGCACACTAAGAACACAATAAGGTTCAGATATCAAGCTGTGTTTTTCATCAATATTCTTCTAAAACCAAAACAAAACATGTTTAAAGGCAGATTAGTACATTATAATTTCATTAAATCGAAGAAAATAACTTTCTAATCGTTAATATAATAATGTTAAATTAAAATTTAAAATATTTAAAAATGAGAGCCAACTTTAAACAAGTTATTCCTGTTCAGTTTTAAAAATGATTTGCTTTATATATATACATATATTTCTTATAATTATTTCATTTCAAATTGTATACCGAAAAATAATTTATTTATTAAGCAACTTTATAAAAAAGAAACAAATTTATTTTTAAGGAAAATCTTAAGCCGACCCTCTCTTTCTTTCCTAAACCCAAAAAACGATTTGGTTTTCCTGTTTTGTTTTTTAACTTGCTAAGCGAAAACAAATTTCCAAAACGAGATAAGAGATAATGCGTGTAGTTTTTTGGCCATTTCTTTTTATTGCTGGCCTGCGGGAAAGTCTCTGGCGAACAAAAGAATGGATACGGGCCCGCGGCAAGTGGCTCACTTAATCCGGACCCAGTTCGGCTGCCTTCTGCTCTAGTTTTTTATTCAGTGTCAGTTTTGTTTTTCGCGTCTTCGGCGCTTCTTCTGCTGCTAACTTTCGCTTGACAATGTCGGAAAGTTCCTAATACATGGTTAAGTCCTTGCCATAAAGTTTCCTGCCTTCGCTGCCTGTTCGAGATGCCTTTCAAATGCTTCTATGTTTCACTCGTTAAACGCTGCGTATGCGTGATTTCATGACGATGGCAGGGAAAGAGAGAAGCTGTACTATGAGCTGTGCCCAACTGAAGGCTTAAAGGAATGCACTGAAAATATGACCCAGATATCTGCTAGAAAATTAAGTTAGTATCCTGAAGTAAGACCTATACTATATTCCATTAATATAGAATGAAAATATGAAGTATGGGAATATAACATTTACTTTAGGCTTCTGGAAATTTTTCTATGTGCAGGGAAAACGAGGGAGGGTGGAAAATGCACATTAGAAGCGTTCTGTGCCTTGTGCTCGGCTGCAATTATGCGAAGCCCGAGCAGGAAAAATCCATTCAGATGAACAAGTATGATGTGGAGGCATCTCTCCAAGCCCTCAGCAGCGTTGGCATTTTTTGAGCATTTTTCTTACTCGACATAAGCTGAAGGCCCGCAGGCGACTGCCGTTTCGGGTTCCCCATTAAATTCTCCGAAAAACTCAAAAGCAGGCTCCCCTCTTGGCTTCCCTCGCAGTGGCCCGAAGTCCTACATTCTGGGGCATCCGCATCCACTTGATTTGTCTGCGGTTCGCTAGATTCAATTCATCAGAGCGTGGTCCCTGCCTGCTTTGCTATGGCTTTTTGTCTTTGGCCAAAAAAAGAAGAAAAGTAATTAGAGAGCCAAACCAGAAAAGGGTTGACCCAGGCCCAGAATTTTTTCGTATTTCCTGGCAGCTCATTAGACGAGTGTATAACAATCGATCAAGAAGACTGTGTATGTGGATGATGGGCCTCCTTTGCTCATTGTGGCACTGTGTCGACGTCGGGGGCTGTGGACGCAACCCACAGACACGAGCTCTTATCGGGAGCATTCATTGTCAATGCTTTCCGCAAACTTTTCTCATTAGACAGTGCAAACAAAATGGCTGCGTCTGCGGTTTGGCCTGGCCACCCGCCCACTCCGACCCACTGCCAATCCCGCCCAGTCACCGCCCATCTGCTGATGTGGACGCTTTTGGCTTTTGTTTGACATTGGCTTGGCAAATGGTGTCATAATGGCCAGGGAACTGCAAACAAACAATAGCAGGCGGCGCGACGGGACAGATGCGGCGGCGAATGATGGAGAGCGCAGGATGAAGGGCCGCCTGCATAATGAAACGACGACGACAGCAACGGAATTAATTGTTGCCAACTCGATGCATATGTCTCCGGCTCGACCTTGACACAGAAGCCATTAATTCAGGGATTTCCGAAAAAATAATTAAGGATTTTCACACGTGGCGCTCGCTACTGTGGACTGTAAGGATAAAACAATAAGTGAAAAAGAAAATACTGCGTGGGTTTTTAAATTGAAGTTGATTTTTAAATATTAAATTTAATAATCTAAAAGTTGAATTACCAATTAAATAAATTATTCCTTGATAAATTAAATATTATAAATATATACATAATTATCTTTTTGAGGAGTTTAGTTAATCACAATTATATAATAAAATGTTAATATAACGAAGTATCTACGATTTTAATTCAGTTAAACAAAGATGTCACAGATATGGCTGTGCTCTGAAAATCATTTAAATTTGTGTCTAAAAGTATGCAATAAGAGATATACCAGTCTAAATTGGGTGTTTTTCATAAGGTGCAAACTTATACTCTTCCATAGCACATTGTAAACAAAAATATTAAACACAGATTAGATTAAGTTTCCACTATTAGGTAACAGTGCAGTAATGAATTAATAATTTCATAAAAGAGATGTAAACAATTTATAGCATAATTTAAATTGTTTCGAAATCAACATCAATTCCTGAGGCTGAAACGAATATATATCAAAGTTTAGTCACATCTTTAACTGATTTAAAATGTAATTAAGAAGCCTTAAAGAAGAATACCAAACGCTTTTGCTTTTCCGCAGTAAAGTTGAGTTTAATTTCGATTTAATAGACATAGACAGGGTGTACATTTATCCGTGTTTATTCAGTAAGTAACCATATCGCTATCCGATTCCGTTTCCGTTCCCAGACGCATAGTTCCTCGGGAGATGCTCGTGGCTGAGCTACAGAGGTGGACACTACACTACATGCTACGTAGACATTAATTGCTTAGTTTAACGAAGTTTCACTTGTGGCATGCATAGAAATATCCAGTGTAGAAATATCGATTTGTTGTCATCAGTTGAGTATTTCTTTTTCCTTTTGTATTTGTGTGTTTTTTTCGTTCCAGGCGAGAACCTCTGATTGTCAGAAAGTTATTTAAGTTACATCCGAGGGAAGTGCAAGCCCGTGACCCGAACAGGTGAGATTCGAACTGAGGTCGTGGTTTCTAATACTAATAATCTACAGCGAACGCGGCTGGGACCTTGGGGGAGATCTTAATATATATACATTAGCTTAATATGTTGCATTTAGTGTTTGCTCTGTGCTCGTGTCAGTGTATTGAGTTTTGTCCTTTGTTTTTGTGTTTTTAAGCATAGTTACGCTTTTAGCCCCTTAGAGAGTTTGTATTTGCATTTCTCATCTCAACAGATTCTAAGTTATTGCGCTATTTAGCTCGAGTTTAGTACATAAAACACTCTACGACAATAAAATGTCTAAATTGGCTCGCTTAATGCTATAATTCCTACAGAGTCTGAGACGGTGGTTTATCAGATTTAACTATGTTTTTTTGTCGGTTTTCTCTTGTTTGAGTTTTTAGGTTTCTAGGTCCTAGGGGTTATCATCTACACACAGAAACGATGGGGAATGGGGAATCCCCCAGCGGCCAAAAGCTCGATATGGGGGCTGGGAAATGGGGGTAATCGTTACACTTGTCTGCCCCATTTATTGCTTGCCATTTTGGATAAGTACTCCGCTTAATTGCTGGGGTTGCTGTTGCCTGCAAGGCCTCAGGCCTTATCCTTTGTGGTATCCTCCTCCTCCTGAAGCGAAATGATCTGCGTAAATCGACAACAAATTGGAAAATGTTCGTTTTAGAATGTCTGTCTTCAGTGGCATTGGTCTAGTGACATGCCTAACACCGAAATACGAGTACGAGTACGGGTACGGGTACGGGTACGGGTACGAGTACGAGTACGTGTACGAGTACTTGCTGGCTATGCCAGATTCTAGTTGAGCTCTAATAGGAAATAAAGCAGGCTGTGCACGGAGGCCACTCTCCACGCATGGCCTCCGTTGAGGCCAAAAAATAAGGACTTTAAGCTCTAAGCTGGCTCTAAAGGCTAAGGTCTAAGGCTACTAGGGGTGCACCTGGCACCTACTTACTTGCTGGCATCCAGTGGGGCTGTGCGGCGTCGTTTGTCGGTTATAAATATGGTTTTATAGTACGCTATATATCATATATAATTATAAACTGCATGTAGAGTTCTCAAAAGTGTTTCAGCATTTGCATTTGAGGTATGCCCGTACGTTCGAAAGGTATGTAAGTGTTGCCTAACCGGATTAATATACTTTAGCCTAACGTGTCCTATTATCCCCACTGAAAGAAATCGTCGAAGTCGTCTAGAAACGAAACATATATCCGAGATTAGCCAATTGTGTGCTAAGTTAGTCAATTTTGGGTGCCGTTCTTTTGGTTTTTCATTTGGAAAGTGCTCTGGAATTATTTTTGATTTAATTTGAAGAGAAAAGTACTGGAATTATCATGCCAATCGGAGTGGGGAGTGTGTCAGCTAAATGTTCTCTTTCGGGTTGTTAATTAGTTATTTAATTATTTATTCACGATGCTGCTGGTGCTACGGTGGCTACTGTTGCTGCCTTGCAGTTGCAGTTGCAGTTGGTTTATGGGAGCAGTGAGCTGCGGGAACTGGTTTTCGAACTGTGGGTGGTGGCTGTTGGTTGTGGTGGTTGGTGGTCATTCGGAGTTCGGATAATTGGAATGGAAAATGGGAACTTCATTGTTCATTGTTTTATTTTTGTATTTTTTGATTAGAGCATCAGAGTGTCTGGCCAACAAGGGGACGAGTATTTAAATGGGCAAAGAGGAATATATACACATCGAGAGAGAGAGCGCAAAATCGAAAGGATTGGAAAATATATATAACATACTGAGAGAACGAAAGCAGGTAACACTTTATGGTACAAAACACGGATACGGACATTGCATTGGTCCTCCGAGGGCGTTTCCGTTTCCCGTTAGCGAGAAAAAACATGCCTGGCGAGGATGGATGAACTTAGAGAGAAGGAGAACGGCTTACCTCACTGAAGGTGGAACCCTCGAACCCTTCCAATCTCCCTCAAATTGATTGCCCTTAATTCGCTCAATTCATTACCCAGCCAGCGGTGCAGCGGTCTTTCTGTTTGCTTATCGAGTTAATCGCATTGCGAATTTATTGATTGCACTTTTATGCATGGGCATTGCGAAAAGAGCGCTCGGGTTGGGCACTTAATATTCATGACGCTGCTGCCAATTACCCGAAAGCCATTACAGTCGAAAACACGCGGAGTTGGCTTGTCATTACCTGGTTTACCCGAGGCAAAAACTAATTATAATTAACAATGGTGGATGGTAGACGGCATCCGCGGACTCGCGTTACACCGCACGTGTATTTTTATTAAGTGTGGAAAGTGTTTTTTAAAACCTTAAGGCAAGGAACTTTTAAAGTTATTTAATGTAGGACAACTTCAACTTGCAAAGTCCATAGGTTGCAGGATATATATTCTATATTTTCCTTGACGATTTACCTCATTGTACCGATTTTTCCATTTGTTTAATTTATATTTTATTAATTTATAACGTAATATCACACCCTGATCAATTTCGTAAGAAGACAAATGTTGTTTAGGTCTCTTATTATCCTTGCTAAAGGTTGCTTCCACCACGAGAGCTCTTCTTTTTATTTGGACTTTAAAATTATATCATAGAAATCAGACTTGGGAATTTTAAGGCAATTTGTTTACGCAGTTATTTCCTTTCCCTCAAGTGAATTTTTCCTGAACATTTTTATTTTAAGGATTGAGCATCGGGAATTGCTAAGTAACTTTTTCCCCATTTAATTTTAATTTATTAAAGACCCAAACTTACCTCTTCTGCCTTCCCTTGTTTTGTGTTGTTTTTCAGTCTTTGTTTTTGCCAGTGTACTCACCTGAACTCGGCTTGTGGCGGACAATATGAATAATGTAAAATTGCTTATAATTGAACGAGCAAGTACAATAAAATAAAACGAAATCAACTTTTGTGGAAATTTATTAAAAAAATACTTTAAATGGCGGAACAACTACGCATGGCCAAAACTACGGACAGAGAGTTGCAAACGAGGTGCTGGAAACCGGAAGTGGAGGCAAAGGTAAAGGTGGTAGAGGAGGTTCAAGTGGAAGTGGTGTGTGGCTGTCGGGGCTCGGGTCGGAGTCGGTGGTCATTGGGCAACGCAGTCGTTGCAGTTGGCCGTGGGATCGGGGGTGCTGCTATTCGAGTGAGAGGTGCCGCCCGGCTCCCGGTTGGGCGGAGTAGGATGCCGGGACTCGGACCGGGTGGACTTGGAGCGCAGAAGGTGCCAGCGGCGCTGCCAGTAGCCGCCCGTGGAGGTCTTTTTGGCCAGCGGCTGCTCACTGCCGTTGCCTGTGCCAGTGGCTCTGCCGTCCAGCTCGATGAGGCCAATGGAGGCGCGACTGGACTGCGGATGCAGGATCAGATCCGTGCGCAGCTGCCGCACATTCCGTCCGTCGTAGTTCTCCACCACAATGATGGGCGTGGGCCGCATCCGGATCCGTTCCCCGTCCGGGGGATTCAGCCGGATGTGCGGCTGCAGGGACTGGCAGTTCCGCTGGCGACGCCACAAATGGGACTTGAGGCTGGGCCAGTGCAGCAGCTGCCTCAGCGAGATCCTTTGCGGTGAGTCGGGCGCGGCGGGCAGCGCTGGTCCGGAGACCAGCAGCAGATCCCTGACCAGATCGGGGGCGGTACTCTGTCCGGGGGATAGCTGGGCAGGTGTCGAGGGGTCATTCGTGTCCAGCTGCTGGCTGCTGCCGTCCTGGGAGTTCTGTGGTGGTGGTGTGCTCACATAGAACTTGGTGCGGGCGGACCGCGAGTGCGGCCGCTTCACCCGCAGGCTGTTCGTCTTCCATGCATCGTGCAGGGATCGGAGGCCGGGCAAACGTGCAAGGAGGTGGATGTGGTCGTAGGAGGCGGACAACATACCTGCGCGCTCGTCCTGGTACTCGTCGTCGTCCGAGGACTCCAGGCGGTCCTCCACCAGCGAGGTTTGCCTCGACAGGCCCTGTTCAATGGTTTCGAATTACAGGGCACATGTTGCACGTTGCACATGGCACATTGCACATTGCATGTTGCATGTTGCAGGTGGCACATTGGTGTGTAAGCAAACAGAGAGACGAAGCGAAATGAACCGAAAAGAAAGAAGACGAAACGAAAACGGAAATCGTGAGCGCATCTACTACGTATATACCAAAGGATTACAACCACTAAAGCGAACTGCAGCTAAGGTCCTTTCGCCAACTATCCATTTCCTCCTTCCGCGCGGGACAGAGAGGGAGAAAGAAAGAGCAACAGATGGCGGGGAAGCCCCCTGACTTACCGCATTGTGTCGCCTTCGCGGCGGCGACCGCTTGTTCCACAGCGCCTCCAGCTGATCAAAGTGCTGGGACTGGGCCAGAGCCGCCTGCTCCGGCCCCAGGTTCGCCTGCGAGGCTCCCGTCTTGGTCTCGGCGATCTTCGAGATCTCCTCCATGCTGGCGGACACGCTGAAGCGCCGCTTCAGCCGCTCATCCACCTGGGCCATCATCACGGAGGAGGTCAGGTGGCCGTACTTCTTCTGCCAGGTGTACGTGTCCAGGGAGACCTCCTTCTTCAGCAGTCGCTTCATCTGACGCTTGGGGCCCTGGGGTCGAAGGTCTGGGAAATGAATTAAATAAAGAATCACATTTATCCTTCGTGGAATTTGTATCAATCCTTCCTTACCCTCCACATCCTTGCTGGGTCCCGAATACGTGGGCAGCTTCACATACTGCGCCGGCGTGTTGTGCAGACAGATCACGGGAAGATTGTAGCTGTCCACCAGCTGGACCAGGACTCGGGACACCTCCAAGCTAATGTCAAAGTGGGTGAAGGGCACGTGCATTTGCAGCGAGGTCAAGGCCAAGCCGCGCTTGGTTTCCCACACGATCAGGGTCTTGTCATCGCTGCCGGACACCGCAGTGGAGCCTGCAGGATAAAGACTCATTTTCATTAAGAGGTGAATCTATAAAATATTCCCACTCACCGTCCGCCGAAACTTTAACTCCTATCACAGGACCCAGATGTCCCGCCAGGGTGTGCACCTCCTCGCCGGTGAGTATGTCCCAGATGATGAGATTCGTATCCTTGGAGCCGGACAGTACCTGGGTCTTGTTGCTCACGGAGACGGCCACGCAGGTCACGGCATCGCTGTGACCCACCAGCACCTGGCTGAGCTTGCCGCCCGTGGCCTGCCACACCTTCAGAGACATGTCCCGCGATCCACTGATGATGTGGGCGCTGTCCGCACTGATCTCGAAGCAGGTGATCTCGTCCGAGTGCGAGACCGAATACTTCTCGTCCTCCTGCGTGAGGGACCAGATCTTGAGGGTGTTGTCCCCATTGGTGGAGGCCGCGAAGCGCATATTGTTGGTCACGGCCAGGCTCTTGTAGGGACCCTGGATGGTCTGCAGCAGATTGCCAGAGTCGGCCATCCAGACGAGCAGCAAGGAGTCACGATCCGTAGAGATGACTCGCAGGGAATCCATCAGCACCACTACCTTGACCACGGGAGCAGCATGGCCCTTGAAGGTATTGCTGATCTCACCCAGGGACAGGTTCCAAATGAGCACCAATCGATCCTCGGAGCCAGTGGCCAGGAACTCCCCGTTGGGAGCAAACTTCAGGCAGGACACAACAGCCGCATGGCCCTCCAGGCTGCACTGATACTCCGGCGTGTTGATCCTCATCAGGTGGACACTGCGCCCGGAGGCAATGGCCATCTGCTGTGAGTCCCGCGACAGATCGAAGCAGGTGATGGGCGGCAGGGTGGTCGAGGGAGATCGCTGCGCCTGGGCGTGGCGCTTGAGGCTCCGCTTGCGGCGCGGATGCCTTGAGTACGGATTTATGTAGAGCTCCTCGTTCCGGAACGAGTAGAAGGTAATCTTGTTGCCGCCCACCGTGACCAGGAAGTCGTCGTTGTCCATTGCATGGACGGCGGTCACTGGCCCCGGATTTGGGGGCATGGATCGCACCAGTTTCCCGGCATGCATGTCGTAGATCAAAGCCCTGGTATCATCGCAGCCCACCACGCACCGCTGGCTATCCTTGCCAATGGAAATGGTGCGGATCTAGGGAGGATTTGGGTGTGATTAAGGCACAAAAGGGTTTAGATAGAGAACCCACCTTTGACTTGTGTCCCTTGAGAGTGTGCAGCTCCTTGCCAGTGGCCAGGGTGCGGACATAAAGAGCATTGTCCTCGCACAGGGCCAGCAGGAAGACCTGGAATGAAAGGAGAATGTAGGCAGGAGTATGCAGCCAGGTCTCTAAAATATTAAATAACTATTCACTTTATCATTAAACCTTTTAACCAGAATCAATCAGAAAATAATAATTTTAAGTGATTAAAATGCTGAGTAATTAAGAGTCTGCGTCCCTTAAAATAATTAATTAAATTCCTTGCCATTAGGGCATCCTTGCGGGCAAAATGAATCGCAGAATATATAAATTGCATTTGCGGCGCGAGAAGGAGACACTGGCTGCAACCAATTCCAATTTGAGGACATCTCCCAGGAAGCTCGTGCCAAGACCACAAGTGCCACGAAGCCATCAGGATGTCGGGCAAAGTGTAAGAAAGTTGATTTCCTTTTGCCATTTGGCCGAGGCTAAGAATCCTGCCCAAGGGGCCCGGCTCCTTGCTACACTATATAGATATATGCATATATATACGGCACAGAATCTGTATGCTTGTAACCAAGGCTGGTTGAAATTACATTTCAATTTTCAGGTTACGAGGGGAATGGGAAATTTCGTTGGGCGGATGTCCTTGTTATCGCGAAACAATTTTTCCGCCTGCTTATAGGCAATTTACCCTCAATTTTCGCCAGCACTTTTGTTTAATGTGTGAAATTGTATTTTCGGTTGTGGCAAGCAGAGGAGGACATCATACTCAGCTTCGGTTCTGAAGCAGCCTGAGTCCTGCTCCAGCCAGACCCGCTGGTAATTGAATCGCTCTCCTGGTCTATCTTTTCGCCCTGTCTCTGGCTTTTCAGTCTTGGTTTTGTGTTGTTTGAAAGGGGAGTGTAAGCTAGCTCACTGGAAGAAATATTGTACTGAGTTTAGGGGTATTTCAAATCATATTTGTAGAAAAATATTTTCTTCTTTGGTACTTATACTTTCTATTATTTTTCAGAGTTTCATATCTTTATTCTCCCCTATATCGTTAGGCCTTCCTTATTTTCTGAGTGCATCCTTGTGCCTGGTTTGTGTCATCCTAGGAGCTTCACTTGAAGCCTGAAGCCTGGCCGTCAGCTTCTAGAGCTGCACAGCCGGCACACACCTTGAATTACAGTTGCTTTTCCTGATGTCTGTCTATTGTGGATCTGCTGGAGCGGACCAGCTGGATGGATGGTTGGGGAGGAGCGAGACCCAAGTGGAAGCACGCATCAATTGCCGTTGGGACGGAATGGGGACACAATGGAATGGGGACAGCAGTTGCCATTGACAAAGGACGACAACAGCGTCAGGGAGCTGGTAGCTGGTAGCTGGGAGCTTGGAGCTCAGAGCTCCCCGTCGCTATCTTGATATTATTTTGCGTGCCAAATTGCTGCTAAGTATGCAATACTTATTGATAGAGGCAGGCACGAACACAAATACCCTCGCACACACACGCACACGTTTGTCTGGGGTTTTTTGTCAAGCTGATTGACAACAAAGGATTTGGCGCGTAATGCGTCTCCAAGCCGGAATCACTTATTAGAATTTCGCCTCAGCCCCGCTTTATCTATCATATCTGAGCGTATCTTCTATCTATTGTGTTATTTTAGCTTTAAACTGAACTCGACTTCGACTTGAATTTGGGGATTTCGAAGCCGCTTTCCCAAGCCATTTCCATTTCCACTTCCACTTCCAGGTCCTCTCTGACCGTTTGTGTTGCCCTTAAATTGCGCTTTTGGTTATTGGGTTACTTGGGATGCTTCACTCAAGTGGAATATGGCTTAAAGCTTCGCATTCTCCTCTTTCGTTCGCTCTCTCTTTTTTATTATTATTATTTTTTTCCTTCTTTTTGTGTGTGTCTCGTGCACAAGAATTTCTTTTTAAAGCTTTTCTGCTGAGCATGATGAGCAGGGAAATCCCCTTAAGGACTCAACTTTTGTCTTTGCCCCGAAGTTTGTTCGTTAAATTTGAAAAAGCCGCACAAAGCACAAGTGAGTGTGTGTGTGTGTGTAGGGAGGGAGAATCCGCCAAGGATGCACTTCCAGGCTCAGCCAAATTTAAGCCAAAATTAATCCTTCCTTGGCAATTAATTCCCGACGTAGGACTCACCGAGTTCCAGGATATGTCGATGCGGAGCACGGGACTCGTCATCTGCATGGTGTTCAGCAGGCTGAAGTTCTCCAGGTCCCAGACGCAAATGGTACGGTCGTGGCTGCCTGAGATCAGGACATCGCAGGCTCCGGCAACCAGGATTCCAGTTACAGGCCCGCGATGGTGGGTGATGCGGTGTTTCTGGAGGGAAGTCAAGTATACAAATATGGGGTTAGTAAAGGAAATGTTGAATAATATAAGCTATAAGAAAGTTAACATTAATTTTTCTTTCTGTAAAACAAATTTGATTAGGACACGACGTGCTATCGCCTCATCTATGCTCATCGAATGCCATTCGGTTTTAGTGTCAGCTTAGCAAAAGGGATTTTAAATATTAATCACTGGGCTCGGGGACCAACTCCTGCCCTTCGCTCGCGTGACACATGTGACGCCGCCGCCATTGCTTTTGTTTTCCGCTCTGAACCTGATGCCTCCCCCTTTGTTTGTCACATTTGGTATGCATTAAGTTAATTACCACCTAGCATGCGAGGTTCCCTTCCCCTTTCAGCCGGAAAATGCCAAAAGTTTGATAAATTACACGGACTTTAAAAAAGAAACAGAAACGCGGCGACATGAAAGGAAATGCCAGCATGACACGGCGTATACGTAATATCGTAATTAATTCAATAAAAGCTCGTAATTGCAGGTGTACGAAAGTGTGTGAAGAGGAGAAGGAGGCACTTCCGGCCATAAAAAAGCGAGTGTTGCACCCTCGTCCAGCTTGGCGAGGATGGGAGAGGATGCGCAGCAGCCGACGAGTCAGCGAAATTGACTTTAAAATATGCCCGGGGCCAACCAAGTGGCAATAAATCTAATTCCTATATGTGTGTCAACAGGACGACGAACAGGAGCGAGGGGAAGGCGAACAAGGACACCGCCAAATATGCAAACACGGCGCATTGTGGGTAATCACAGTTTAATGTGTGCCTCCCTGAAATATCAACTTGGCATGACTTATGGCGGCTGTGGGAGTGAAGGTGGAAAGGGGAAGCGGCAGCGGAAAAGTAGGACACAGGACCCAGGCCACGCTTCATTTGCCAAGCCGCGAAATGTGAATGTGGGAAGGAAGGTTCCCACTCCTACTCCTGCTCCTGCTTCTGTTTAACCCGTGTTCAACAAGCAACGCACACATGTCAGCCAGATGGCAACGAACCCATTCGAGGGCCCATTTCCTCCTCACCCGTGACCTTGCCTCGGCTCCCGTTTGATGGAAAGCATGTGTAGCCATAGTAATTCGGAATTTATTTCGGGGCTATTCGCTGGCTCTGAGAAATTATGCAAATGCATTCGGTCTGTCGGTCTGTTGGTCTGTTTGATCTGGTTTTGCGGTGAGGTCTCGCAATTAGCTTCGGCAAATGCATTTTTCATTTCCCAAATGGAAAAGCGTTCAATGCATTTCAATTACGGCCTCAAATTAAAGTCCGGGGGCTAAAATAATTAATAAAATGAGGCAGGGACTTGTTTGCCTCCTAATCGATTCGAATTACCAGTAATTAATATGGATGGGCAGGCATTGAGAGGTTTTCTTTTATAATCAAAGTATTGTGTAACTTTAAATTGAAAATAATGGTTAGGCAAGAGCTGTTAAATAAAAATTATATATGCTTTCTGTTTCAGTTTAGTTTATTGAACTTTGATTTTAAATTTGAGATAGCTTTCTCTGCATTTTATTGCTCAAATATTTTCTTACTTAAAAATGTAATCAAGTGGCTGTCAAGTAAACTCTGGAAATATTTTTGCTCTGGCAAGAATTGTTTGCTTTAACTTATCTTGGTTTGTTGGAGTAGAGATACCTCTGCATTTCTCTCTGAAAAATTATTATTTTTGTATTTCAGGCAAGCTATCTCCGTTGTAGATTCAAATGGGGCCTGTCATAGGAACTGTCTAGCTTTGCTTAAGATTAAATACAGATACCAAATTTGAATCTAAGTAGGGAAAAAGCTATTTATTTGAGCTGCTTTAGGAATTTAAAGAGATGTGTAAGTTTCTGAGCTTTGAACTAAGTAACTTAAAACTTACTCATAGAAATAATTATAGCTGTTAATGTCACAGGAAGTACACAATTATATAAATGGAATTCCCCCCTTTTTTTACTCATTTTAATTAAAACCTCAGAGGTTCTTTTCTTGTCATAACTATTAGGAAAGCCACTATTATGAAGCCAGCGTATGGTTCTCCCCCTCGAATTAGTCGCTGCTCATGTTGAAAAGTCTCTCTAAAAGCGTACCCCGTCACCATTGTCCCACTTTTAATGCGCTGAAAATAACCATTACAGCGACCATTATCCCTACACCCCGCTACACCCAGAGCCAGCTCCTAAATGAATCCGCTTACACGAGTGGGGATTGTGTCGGGTTCTGGGTTCTGGGTTCTGGGTTCTGGGTCCTGAGTTCTGGGTGTGGGTTCGGGTTTCTTGTTTGTGCTTGCTCACCAGTTTGCCGCTGGCCAGGTCCGTGATGGCGATGGTTGCATCCTCGCTGCTGCTTATGATGAGCGTGTTATTGACGCCGGCTGCCACGCCCGTAATGGGAGCCGTGTGGGCGCTGCAAGGATACAATGGAAGAGTCAAGGAGGCGGTGAGGGAATGTTTAGATAAATTGCGCCTGCAGAGATTTACAAATTACGCTCAGGGCGATGAGTGGCAAAATGGGAATGATTAAGTACGAGACTAGAAGTTCTTGGCAGAGAGAAAAATATCCAGAAATTCTTAAAATTAAATAAAATAGGAAATAAAATCAAAGTAAAACTTGTTGAATTTTAAAAGCATACCCTTTAATGGTAGATTAGTTGTAATAGTAATTATCCCAATTTAAAGTTTACTTATTTTCTCTTTGTGTACTCACTTAATGTGCCCCCGACGCTCGCGGTGCGCGACGTGCCAGACCAGGACACTGGCATCCTCGGAGCCGGTCAGCAGCAGCTCCGACTCCGATTGCGGGGCCACCAGGAGGCACGTGACTGCCGCAGTGTGTCCTGCCGCAAATGGAAGTATAAAGCAAATGGCAATAGATCCAGACAGGAGAGAGAGGAGAAACCAGACAGGGAGAAGAACACGATTAGCCTCCTCTAATGGCTAGATATTACAGAGCAGCCAGTACTCACCCTTGAAGATGTGCTCCAGCGAGTTGCTCATGATATGCCACTGCTGCACGTCCCCCGAGCTGGTGGCCAGGATGAGATGCTGCTTCGACGGCGCCAGCCACACGGCGCGGATCAGGCCCGTTCCGGTCACAGTCATGGTGCGGATCTGCGAGGGCAACGGTGCCGGCAGCCAGCCGGTGAGCGGCACCAGGAGCGGCACAGCATAGCCATCGCACCAGGCCGTGGCCGAGCGCACCGTCATGCTGAGCAGGGAGTTGTCATCGTCGTCGTGCTCCCCAATGGGTCGCAGCCAGGAGATCAGCTGCGAGCCCAGCTGCATGGGATCGCGGGTAAGGACGTCACTGGACTTGCGGATCGTGTAGTAAATCAGTTCGATGTCCCTGTCCAGGATGTAGCAGCGCACGTGCTCGATCAGGCAGCGCAGGTAGCTAATAGACACGGTTTGCACCTGTAATTATATACAGAAAATAATAAGTTAATTTAAAAAAACGTTTGATACAATTCATACAAACTGCACATAAGTAAGACTAATGAAGCTCAACAAAAATAAATTTTTTTTTATTTTCCTGTACGAAAATGACTACCAAAGTGTAATAGAAAAACCTAAATGAATAAGATGCATAACGCAATACAATTTTGCATTTTTTCGGTTATTTTTGTTACCTACAGAAAATGTCTATATGGAAATGGGAATAAATGTATTTATAATGAAAAATTATAACTTGTCCAATTTTTAAAATATTTTCATATGATTTGGGAAATGACCATTTTATATTATTCTAGAATTTGGGTTTTAATTTTTTCAAAATCGGACTACTATATAATATAGCTGCCATAGGAATGTTGGAGAAATATTAGGTATACGTAATGTTAACCGAATTTTTATATGTATAAGTGTTGTATAAAATTTCTGTTGTGTTACTTTCCATTTAATAAAATGTTATTAATTCGTAATGATCCAATTGTAAACTGCAAGGGTCTACAAACTTCGGCGTGTCGAAGTTAGCTTTCTTTCTTGTTTTAATGTACAATTTGCATAACAAATTTAAATTTATATTATGAATAATGCCTTAATATCTAATTTGATGGCCTTTGGCTTATGGTAAAACTCTAGCAAAAACCCATTTTTTTGAAAATAAAAACTATTTTCAAAGCTCTTTTTAAAACTATTCCCAAGAACTTCATATTGCTCATAAAATTCAAATACCATTTGTTTAGCTCTTAAGGGTCATTCAGCAATTATTACTCTACTGTTTTTTGATATATAAACCGAAGCACAATTGGCATTCTATGAAAGAAACCACCCTTAGAGATGAATTAAATGCCAACTTCTGTATACATTTGTGAATGATGTAAAGCACATATATCTATGACAAAATGCAAGTGACAACAAAGCAGAGTTTATTAAATCATTTGTCAGATTTGTTGGCTTCTTAGTTACATGTATTGAAAGATATAACTTGAATATTTCCTTTATTAAGAGCAAATTGAGAGTGTGTCAAGGCTTAAGCCTTTAAGGGGCCTGGCCAAATATCGATTAGGTAAAGTCTCGAATACCGTTGCAGGCTTGATTGGACTGGGCGTTAATCAGAAGCGAAATTGCTTATATTTTATTTATGGCGCTTGACCAGCCGCGGTTTCCATTACTGCCCGGCGGGCACACAAATATTGACAGTAAAAAATTGTACACCAAAATTGCATTGTGTTCGCTGTAATCGAGAAAATAAATAGCAACAATGCAAATTAATTCGATTGGCTCTCCAGCGAGTCACAAAAGTTTAATTGCATACTTTCCAGCGCCAAATAAAGCGAATTGAAACGGAACACAACGGAACGAAATTAAATTAAATGGTCTGGAGAGGCAAGGAGTGGGGATCAGAGAACAATGCCGGATGGCAAGCTGCAGCGAACAATTAAGCAGGGAATTAAAAAAGAGCCGACAGCTGTCCGAGATTTGCTTAAATTCTGAATTTTCAGGAAGAAGGAACCCAGCGAAGCATCCAGCGAATGTAAGCCTGCATCTGATTATCACATTCAACTACATTTTTTGTGAGCCTTTTAACTGTCTGTTTCAATTAAAATTAATAGAACTATGTGCCAAATTCATTTAGTAGCTGCGAGAGGATTATTTTCAGAGCTTATTTGTTTGGATGTATTTAAATAAAAAATGCAGGGTGAACAAGTTGATAAGTTAACTTTTAAAAGGGTTAAACCTCTTATTTATAAAGCTTGTTAATTGGTTTAAGAAGAAAGAACCACTTTCATTACATTAGAAGATTTTAAATTCGATTTAGAATCTATAGCACAGACTTGTTAAGATACTTTATACTGTTGAAAACATATTAAAAGGTTAAACTGAAAGTAAATCAATTTTATTCACTTAATAAATGTATAAATGCTAATAATAGAAGTGTTAAGTAACCAATGAAGGTTTATTACTTCGTCGTAGACCATAAATATCAAGTGTAAGCTGTCACTTTCTATGCTCGTTTATTCACTGCAAACGATATGGCTGACCAGCTTCCAACTACCAATCAGTTTGAGTTCCACTCAACGATTTTATTTCGGCCAGACTGACAGCCAGTGAAAGGCAGCGGCAGCACAATCAATAATAAATAAATCATTTTGCTCTGTAATTTAGTTTCGCTTCACTTCCCAGCCTGGCCTTTGAATGCGCAAATTAACTTTGTGCCATTTAGCTGGTGCTAAATTTTGACATGATTGCGAGCGGAGGACTGACAGTTTGACTGCCAAATTAGTCGGGCAATTAAGAGGAGCTCCCTCTGATTGCAGTTCCACTTCCACTCGCTCCTAGGAGTAGCTATTAGGGGGGACTTACCGCCGCCAGCAGGAAGTCAAAGTTGCAAACGGCTATCTGCTTGAACCGTGTGGTGTCATCGGACCGCATGAGGTGGTGCCAGCTCTCCTCCACGTGCCGCATGCTGTAGCTCACATCGGCGGCAATGGGGTTGTAGAAGGTGGAGGTGTCGTCGTTGTGGTGCGTCGAGGAGGACTTACGGCCGGCCGAAACGGCCGATACCGCCGACAGGGAGTCCTTCTCCTTATCGCGCTCCTTGGCGCTGATCACCGACCTGGCCTCGCTGGCATTCGACTCGTTCTCCAGCGTGCTCTCGTCCTCGTCCTGGGGAAAGAAGAGGTTGGCCAGCTCGCTGTGCAGGCTCCTTGTTCGCTGGGTGTCCATGTAGCGACGCTTGGCCACCGCGGCGCAGTAGTTGTGCCGCCACTGGATCAGCACCTTGCCGGACATGATCTTGTCGTGCAGCAGCAGGAGGGTGTCTGTGAAGGAGAGGGACTTAAGGATTCAAGGAATCCCTTTTGACAAGTTCTACGGACTCACCCATCTCGCGGTGAATCTTCTTGAAGGTGGCAAAGCTAAAGTGTCCGTTCTTGGTCTCGATCAGCGACTCCGGATCATCGGTGGGCATGAGCAGCTCCAGCAGCTCCGTCTCGCTCAGCCCGTACTCCGAGCAGGTGATGTAGGCGGCCAGACCGCCCACCGCCTGCCTACCGTAGTGCCGCTCCAGCTGGTCGAACTGCTGCTCCACGTACAGGGCGAAGCTCACATCGCCCGGCACGCACTGGGGCGGAATCTTGAGCCGGGTGGCAAAGTCACCCAGATTCAGGTCGAACTGGTACTCGGCGGACTTGAAGCGATCCCTTTGCATGGGCGTGAATTTGAGATGCTCTACGGGGGTGGTGGAGCTGCAGATGATCTGCACGTTCCACGGCAGCGATGTGGGCAGCCAGGACAGGGCGGTCACTATATCGCAGTCCAGCGGATTCAGCAGATGCAGATCGTCGATGAACAGGAAGAGCACATCGTTGCCCATGTCCTCCACGCGGCGCAGCAGGTTCTGGAACCAGGTGCTGATGTACAGCGGATCGAAGGACGCGTCCTTGGGCAGGTAGCCTTCCGGTATATTGAATATGATCGAGATCTGCTGGCACACCACCCTCAGCAGCTCCAGATTGTAGGCGGAGCGGGGCGTGGCCTTGGCGAAGCGGATCACCCGATGCACCCGCGTGGAGCCGAACCAAGTGCTCACCTGTCCGTACAGATGGCTCATAATGGCGCTCTTGCCGCTTCCATCCGCGCCGCAGATGAAGTAGGGAGCATGCCGGCTGCCGTTCCGGAAGTTGGCCATCAGGTTCTGGCGCAGCTGCTGCGGCACCCGAGACTCCACCAGAGCCGCACTCTCCGTGTGATCGCGCAGGATGCGCAGGTGGGTCGAGTGCTCGTGAAAGATTTCCTGCAAGTGAAAATGATGATTTGAAAATCTTATTTGAAGTCCTTCCTAGGACCTTAAACTTTAATCTGGTGAAGTATTAAGGATTGAGATTTATTTATTTGTACGCTGTATGCTTAATTCTAACTTTAAGAAATTTTTAAGATTTCTATAATTTAACAGGAATAAAAAAGAGACTTTAAAGCAAGTAATACTTAAAAACCACACGGAATTCTGCACTTTCTGTGCTTCATAATGACTATTGTAGAAGTTGCCGATAAATAAGGTTTCTTATGAGTTAATATCTCTTTAAATTATATTATTTAGTACGAATATCTTCAGCGAATATTATAAAAACTAAGCAAATTACACAGACTCTTTGTTACCCCTTCTTTACTTACAAAAGACTTTCTAAAACCTTCAATAGAATTTAATCTGTAGAAGCAGCATAAACTTGGTATAAAATCAGTTTATATGTCAATAAATTCTATATTTTAATTCCAATATCCTTAGAGATTATTATTATTACTAAGAAAATTACAGAGATCCTCTGTTTCTCCTTAAATCCCATTTATTTGGTTAACCTCCAAGCTTCCAGCTCTTTCCCATTAAAGATGTTATTTCAAACGGATTTCTTTTTCTCCTGCTTCCTGCTGCCTTTGCTTCACTTTTGCTTGAGTGTGATAAATGGGAATTTAATTCAATGTTTACTTATCCAACGTCCAATTAAGCCAATCGCTTGCCAAGTGATGTCAGCTGTAACTATAATTGATAATCTCGTGTGCCGCCAGTTATTAAATGAAATCCGTATAAGCTGTGCTCAATTTTTTGTTTTAAATAACATTTAAATCTGTTGATTCCAGGAAATTAATTGCTTAATCCGATGGATGAATTAATATTAAAGGCTTTTAAATCCAATGCTTGTGTTTTCCCGCAAGGTCAACAACAGCAGCCTGCATGTTATTTTTTCAGATTGTAATTATTTTTGATTGCTGGATGCTGAGTATGAGCATTTGCATAGAAATATATATTTTTTAACCAGTTCCTGCTTTGGTTTGTCGGTAATTGGATTTACCATACAGCAGCCAACAGCCAGCAGCCACCTGCCACCAGCAACCGCATCTCCATTTCGTCCTGAGACCTGGAGTCCCGGTGTCACTTCCACAGCAGCCACCTCCTTCAGCCATTCATCTCGGGCCAGCTGCTGCGTGTGACCTCTAAGAGCTCTCTGCCGGCTTACACCTCAGATATGTCAGGTATATACTCGCACCTCCTACATATATGTATATTCCGAAGTGTCGCCCGCTTCCGTTCTCCGTTTCCCGTTCCCGGGGACCGACCACGTCATCATCATCCCCATCAGAGCCTGAATGCGAGTGAGTGGCATTCAGCGTGTTTGCCCCGTAACTTTGTTTACCTTTGCTATTGCCATTGCCCCTACTTTTTTTGCCCACCTGCTGGGTGGTTTGGAGGGGGGTTTTAGTGGAGACACTGACAGAAAATGATGATAAGGTTTAAGTGCTCATTATCCATATGAAGACCCTCTGCAGTACGGGACTTAGTTAGTCCTGAAGATACATTTCAGAAAGCACAATGGATCTAAATATTCTGAATTGAAATCAGATGTATTTCTTTATTTATAATATTGAATTCGATTTATTTTCAGTTCTTGAGATTTCCTTATTTTGTGAGTGTAGCTCACCTTGTCTGGCCGTGGCATGTTTGCCACTAACAAGTAGTCGTCGCCCTGTCCTTGCCAGGATCTCCTTCACAGACTGAGTCTGATGATGATTCCGATTCTGAGACTGCGACTGAGACAGAGTCTCTTATGCCACTTCTTGCCAGTAAGCGGCTTTTGCTTTGTAAATCTCATTTGACAGCATCTGCGTAATGCATTTCCCGGGGACATGACGGGCGAATCAATACGGCCAGGAGCTGTTGCCGGTAGCTGGGAAAGTCGCCTTAAGGCTACCACCACAGTTGCCGCTTAATTAGCTGGCATTTGACTTGATTTAATTTCATTTCAGGCGAGTGCCAGCGGTTGCCATTCAAGAGGTTGCTCATACCACACGTTGTACCATGCGTTGCTCATACCGCACGTTGTACCAGGTGTGGCTTAGGTAGGAAAGAGTGTGAGGCTGCTGCACACTTTGCATATTTCTTGGTTGCGGCAACGAGTGCCACAACATTTTGTCAAAGCGTGGCAGGAGATGGGCGATGGGCGATGGGATTTACCTTTGCCGACACTTTTATCCGCATCGGAGGCTCTGAAGGGATGCAGGAGAATGGTACTGGGGTTGTGTTGACCAGGACTGAATGCAGTTTACGTTGCTGCATCGTTAAGTGCAAACAAGGGACGACCTGGGCGTGGCTACATTGTGCCCAAGCGTAAGTGTGTTAATATGTCAGAGGCGACGGGGCAGGGAAAACGGAAGAGTGTTCGTAAAGGAAAGCGACCAAGAGCCGTGAAAGGAAAATGGAGGAGGCGAGGCTGGAGCACAGAGCAGTGAGCCGGTAACAGGCGACGTGCAACGGTGGCTATTACACTAAGAAAGTGTAAGAGAACAAAATAAATTTATATTTTTTAAGTGAATATACCCAGCATGTAGGTATATATTGATCTGAAATCCTTGGATTTCTAAAAAGAAAAATTATTTTTTTTAGTTTAGTTATTAAGCATTAAGCATTCCCTCATCCCGTTTTTCCCTTTAATTTAATGTTCTTTTTTATGACCAGAACTTTCTCCAAGTGCCGCATTCGCACACATCCGCTAATGGCAGCGACCAGTTCGCATTACGCCTCGTCCTTCGGCTGCGACCGAGCTGAAATGTTAAATGCTTTCAACAAAAGCCAACAAGGGGCGGGCGTGCCCGGGGGGAGGCAGAAAGCTGAAGGAACTCAGAGCAGGGCTGGCAAGGATGCTCATAGCCGGCAAATGGCGGCGAGTGCGACTTATGCAATGCAGGCCAAGGCAGAGAACCGCAATGGATCCGAGAGGAGCTGCAGACCGGGCTACTCCTTGGGCTAAACGATTCCGGCAGCCATTTTTTGGGGGCAACTCAATTGGTTTTTATTGCAGGAAATCTCTCTTTCAGACTCAATTTCGACAACTGTCATATGCAAAGCATACTTTTTCGGGCATCCGTTCGCACACAGAGACAGGACGTGCTGCGAACAGGTTTAGTTGGATTTCCGTTGAAATTGCAATTTCCAAAACAATCTCAGCGTGTTCTAGGTGAAAGAGAATCTTTTACCAGGTTTTATTTGCATTTTTCGTTGGCAGTTGTGTTTTTTAAGCGGTAAACGTGGGTTTTAAGAGTTTATTTACATTTCTTTTAAACCATATTTCGACCAGTAAGTGACAGCTTTATTGTGGCATATCTTGAGCCCAGATAAGTGCATTTCCTAGGAGCTTGTGACAATAGCAGAAGCTTCAAAGAGCCAACTTGAAAATGTACCCTAAAATTTCGAATTGTTTTTTCTTCACTTTTGTGCCTTCCTATATAACATTCCTACCTGCCACAAACTCCCCTCCTTTGGGGCATAATTCACCTGCCACATGCCGAATATTTAATTAACACGCTGCCATTAGCCGAAAGCATGAGACTCCGTGTTGGCCCGGCCAATATGCGCAACCGTAAACAATAGCAAAGAAGCCCAAACTGGGCTCAAAAACAAAAATACCAACAGAGGAAGTAACAGCAACAAGGTAACGCAGAACCACAAAGGCTCCTCCTTGCCTTCATTGCTTGCGCGTAATTCTGGGAATTAATTTATGACTACAACGAACAATCAGAATGGCTGTTGATTAAATAAGCGGTCAGCGGTCCAAAGGTGAGGGGTACCAGGTACCAGGGCAAGTGTTGCAAAAAATCCATTTAATTTAATTCGCAGCCCCGGGCACTTTGTAGCCTGTCTGTTCGGTTAATGGGCCCCCGTTTCAGACCCATCCCTGCCTGCATCCTCACTCACCTGCACAGTCTTTTTCCTCCCCTTGATTACGTCGGGATCATTGGTTATGTGCGCCTCGATTAGCAGGCGGAGCTTGTCGGTGACCTTGTTCTTGAACTTGCTCAAGTAGGACTCGTGGTGCTCGTTGTCCGGATCGATGGCCTCGCTGGAGGCACAGCCGGGGACCCTGCAATGGGTAAATATAATTGGTAATTAGTACATTTATTAGGCAATTGTAATTTCGATCAAACTTTGCAATAATGAGGAAACACTTACACTAGAGTTGTGTGATTATCCGTGGAGAGGTTCATGGTAAGCTCGTCCTTGATCTTTCTTAGCCGCTCACTGGCCTCCATATCCCTTTTGGTGGACTGGGCAGCTCGCTCCCTGAAGACAGCTAGAATCTTCTCGCTGGTAAGAGCTACAGACAAATTATATTATTTAACAAGCTCGTTAATTAATTAAGTGCAAGTAATTACCCATGGCCTGCTTCACTTCCCGTTCAATCTGCGTGCGCCTTAGCTGCTGAACCCTTTCCACAAAGTCCGCTGATCGTTTGGATGCACTTGCTCCCTGGACCAAGGATTGCAGGGCGCTTTCCAGGAACTTTTGCATCTGCTGGGATTCCCGGAGCCACTCATTCGCCGGCAGCAGTCTGCACGGAAAGAAAACTAATCAATATAACTGGCATTTGCATATTTACTCTGTCCAATTCCCATGCTCTGTCTCACTCCACTCCCTGCCAAATATTTGCCAAAGTTCAGCTCCAATTGAGTTGCCAAACAAGGCGAGAGTGGCACATGGATAATTTCAGTCAAACAAGGAACAATGGAGCGGAAATACTCGCAACTTTGACAAATATTTTGCAACTATGTTGGTTTGCAACTGCCGTCATAACTATTCCGGTTACAGTTTGCATTTTGGATTATTGGATAAAGTATAAAATATATATAACCTTCGGAAACAAAAGTTAGCCGTACTTTCATGACTGGAATGGCAATATATCAATAATCCCAACGTATAAAATGGCAATTCAATTTCCCTTTCAAAAAGCAAAAAGTCACTTATCTTCTGTGGTAGTATGGCTTGCACTTATCGGGATTAAGTTGACCAACAAAGGCAGAGCCGAGTCAACAATAATGTATTATTATTAACAATTCACTCGAGTGTTCAGTTTATTGGGTTTTCAGATTGACAACGTTTGTTATTTACTTTTGTCTCAAATAAATTTTTTAAGTTTTAAAGGGTTCTCAAATGAAGAGATCTTCTTAAATTCAGTTTTAGTTTACTTTCTTCACTCACCGATAGTCCTGCTTGAGCTGCCGCTGGGTATCGGAGGCATCCTTCTCGTACCACTTAACCAGCAGCGCCTCCTGGTCAGCGGAAGTCTCCGGATCTGCTAGGACGGCGGCAAATATGTCCTCGTCCAGGTGCGTGGGCAACAGCAGGCGACCGATGCCATCGCCCACGAGGACCATGAAGAAGACACTCTTGGTGTGGGCATGGCAGATGTCGATCTCGTGCAGATAGTCATGGATCATGTAGGGGTCCCGCTCCAACTGGTTGACACCCAGGTCGCCAGTGCCAAAGTGCATGTCCACGAACTCGAGCTGAAGAAGAAACAGGTTGTTGTCTTCATCCCACAAGGAAAACTGACTAATAATAGTTCTCACCTCAATCTGCCTGTCGTCGTAGAGGGTCTGTAGCTCGGGACCCACCAGCTCGAGGAGCATGCGGCGCTCCTGGTTGAACTCCTGCTTCAGGCTGGCCACGTAGATCTTGATGAGCAACGGCTTGGGCAGGCGGGTGTTCGAGGAGGTGACGCCCCTCAGTGCATTCAGCACGCTCTCGTCGATGGGCGCCGCCATGGTGCTAGCTGCCTTCCAAGGACTTGTTTGTGTAAGCTATTCAGTGGGTGGGAGTGTCTGTGTGGGGTGTGAGTGGGTGTCGCCCGCTTGTTTATTTAACTTGGCCAAAATCAAGCAGCATGGTCGCCCTCGCCGCGGTTTTACCAGAATCAGCTCCGAGCGGCCCGCAGCCTTGGCACATGTTCAACTTCAGCGGCGGCGAATGTATCTGTATTCGTATCCGTAAATGTATCTGTATCTGTCTCTGAATCCGTATCTCCCCTCGTATCCGTGTATCTATCTGCAGCCGCGCTCCTCGCTGCTCGGTCCCGGACCCGCACGGTTCCTGGGCATAGCGGGCCGAAAGTTTATCCCTCTCGATTCAGCTGCGAATAAAAATTGAAAAGAGCAAAAATTGTATTTATGGCTGGTCTTCTGCGGTCGGGGTAAACTTTTTGCATAACCCCAAACGTAATAAAAAAGCAACCCACACGAGACGGGGAAAGTTTCCTCTGATGATCAGGCGAGGGATAAGTCCATATAGCAAATACTATGTATGCGTCCTCCGAGGGCGCAACCAGCATAAGTTGGACAAGTCAGCAAGTGTTAACATTTGACTGAGTTGTTGATTGAAACATTTGGCCAAAACATTTCTGCGGCATTTCTGAGAAGGGGAACTTTGTGCTATTCGCAAGTTTTAAATTGCACGAAGCGCTCTTTGTGTCCCTTAAGTGAGTATGTCAACTTTATGAATTCCAGGAATTTAATGCAATACGGTTGAGCATTTTATACAGACAGTGGATAATTTATTGATTAAATGGAAGAGAAAGTGTGCCACTGTAATGTGCAGTTTATGCCGCCATAAATCATAAAAAATTAGTTAATTCCAGCTATTACCAGCAGCATGAAACCGCTTAGGCAGCCTTAAAGCGTTTTAAAACCATTGAGACCGCGCTTTAAGACAAACAACGACTTGAAAGGGGGCAGTGGGGCATGTCCTGTCGGAATCCTGCGCTGGCCTGCCACTAATGAAGACCCTTTCCCTGCGCCACTTTTCCGCCCTTTGGCAGTCGTCCCGTCTACCGACCGCCAAACAAAATCGATTGCCATTAATTCCGCTTCAATGAGTTGGCTAAATTGCTCGTTAGGGCAGCGCGGCGGAGGACCCAGGACGTGGTCCTGGCCATTTTATATTGCGTTCAGAGCCCTCCCCCATTCCCAGCCAGAGTGTCAGTTTCAATCAGCCTTGGCAGCACACACACGTGTTCCTGTTGCCCAGGCCTCAATCCCGGCTATCTCTTAAATATTTGATTCCCAACGAATTAAGCTTAATGAGCATGGACCCCGTCGCATTTCCCGCCAGCTGGCCGGCAAGTCAAAACGTTCTCAATGATGTGAAAATTATACGACCAGGCCAAAACGATTTAAGCCACTCTGCCGACGGAAGGATATCCGCTTAAAGCACTTCTTAATGCAAGCGGTCAGCTTTCGATCATAAAACCTAGATTAATATGTTTTTCTATTAGAGGAAAAGGGGGAAATGCCACACTGTTGTCAAAAAAATAATAATTGGGATTTTCATGAGCTTGAAATTAGAGGAAACCCCATTATAAACAATAAGCTTATCTATTGCTCATTATTCTGTGGATATTTATGGTGGCTAATTAGTTGGAATAAAATACTATTCATTGCGTTTCTATGTTGTGGAATATGTTGATAAACTAATTATTGAATTTTTGAGCAAAATAATAAATAGTAATTGGATAGAGTTTGAAAGGCCATTAGAAATATGATAGATGGTAAGGTAAAGGTATATTTTGTTCGCCCAAAAACTAACTAAAGATTTGAGCAACCAATATACTTGACAGTAAATTAAGGTTTAAGTTATACATAGAAATATTAGAAAACCTTATTTAATATTGGTGGACAAAGTAAATTATTCTCTTTAATCTATACCCCGTGAAATTTGTATTCTTAATAGAAAATAGTTTACTTTATCTAAATTAAGACTGGGAAAAGCCCGTGGATAATTATATATGCTTGACACAGGACATAATTATGGCTGTACATGTACATTTAGCCTTTAATAAGCTCAAAAAGAGAGGGAAATAAACTCGATGAGTATTCCTTTCTGGAAACATGTTAAACTCTTGTTGTGTTCACACAATTTTTACATAATCTCTCGTTTTCCCATATTTGGCACCGATTTCAGCATTTTCCTGGAGCCCCCTCAACTATTATGGTGTGCAATATACCCTGGTAAGCTACGATTACTGGGCAAACACGAGTAATTCCATGCTTCAACACATGCCTAATAGCCTGGGGCGGGGGCGGGGGCGGGAGCGCTGCATTCACGCCGAACAGACAATTTACCTTTTCTGGGAATGATCGTTATTGGCGATTAACCCCATTATTAGTCAATTTCCGTCGTTTTAGGCCGGCGTTTCGTCAAAACTGTCGAATAACAAAGTGTCCTTGGGGCGCGGGGCTAGCTGTCGGAGGTGTGAGTGGTGTTGGTTGTTGTGCAGGCAGGGGGGATATTAATGGCCCCAGGCAAACACAATTTCTTGTTGTGTTGGCAGTGCCATTACTCTTCTATCGGGCCTCCCGCGCCACCGTGAGTGGTGGTGGGTGTCCTGTCCTGGCTGAGTGTCCTCTGCTATCTCGGCTCCTGCGGGTGTCAAATGGCTCCCATTAGGGGACAACGGGAAGTGGCAGGGCAACTGAGTTGCATTGAATAAGAAACACTCAGAGCTAGCTGTCGGTCGGTGCCATCGATATCCTGTTAAATATTAACGCCAGGCAGAAGGAGCCTTTCAACGCTGTCTGTCCGGTTGAAACTTTTGCAATTGCTGGAATAAATGCAGCTGGCATTTCTCTGGCATTTCATATTCAATCGATATGACATAAAGTGTTACTAAATTGTTAATTCATTGCGAAAGCTGCTATGAGGGGTGACCCACAGGGCTTACTTATTATTATTTAATTGAAAAATTCCTAGGACAGGCAGAAATAATCCATAATTCCACCTCCTATATCCATTCCAGGTTAAAGGGTGGACACAACGTTTAGGGAGATACTGGCCATTTAATTAAATTTTTTATCTACCAAGTTGTGATGTACATGCAATGCAAGCATTTTAGTAATTACAATAATTAATCATGTGAAATTTGTTGAAGAAAAAATGCAGCATTCCAGTTAATTGGACAGATTGGAATTTGTATTATTTTCGTTTGCCAAACATTTCACTTTGATGGAGGGCACACCGTATAGCATTCACAATTCAATGAACGCATTATCGTGGCAATCTCTGGACTGGATATTGCAATATTTGCTTGGCAAGTTTATTAATGGGTCCCTGCCGGGGCGCCAAATAGCCTTAACCTCTGACCCTTGGTGATTCGCACAATCGAACGAGTGGCCGGCATCCACACCCGCACCCGCACCCGCATCCGCAAACTAAAATGAAAATAAAATATTGCCTCTGACGCGCTAGACATAAATAAATAAATAAATGATAATAAGCCAAAGGCCGCAACAGGCAGAAACGGAACAGTGCCGCCAGAAGCCACAAAAGGACGAAGGCAGGCCAAGGTCCCGGGGTCCTGGGGTCCTGGGCAAACATGGAGCGGAAAGCCGAGTCAGCAGATTCAGCAGAAGGGAACAAACACGGAACGGGCTGAACTGAAACGTATGGGGAGCATTAATAATGGATCCGCTGCAGCAATCCAGGGCGGAGTGTGTGTGTGGGCACATGTCATTGTGTGTGCCCGCTTAGCTGCTCATTTTTTGTATAAATATTTAAGGGAAAACAGAACAAAAACAGACGAATTCCGGGCGGGCCAAAATTAGAACAGTCGCGTTTCATTTGCAAATGCCAGCCTCCCCTCGCCGGAGTTAGTTTTCCCAGTCGTTATTACCTGCATTTGTATGCCAAGGAAAACTGTGCCGAGAAGTATGCCGCACAACTTGCCGGCCTTGTTCTTGCCTTTTTCTTCTCTTGTCTTCTCTCCGGCAGCACCAGCGGAAATGGCGAGAAAGCCAGCGAATGTGCCGCCTGTGTGTGTGCGTGTGTATTGAGTGTGTTTCATATTTTTTTTCGTGCACAGCTGGGACTGGTGTGTCGCACACTGGGTGAATATTCCCATTTTTCGGTTTTGTTTTGAAACCTGCGAGCCCACATGGAGGCTGAGTATTTTTAGTAGTAAATATTTAAGCATTACGTATACGCAATATTTTGGCATATTTAAATACAGTTTTACGAGGCAACTATGCGGTTGATTAGATTTTGTGGCCTATATTGAAAAACCACTAGAAATATTTGATCAGTCAAGAGGACGGTTGAGCAAGTTTTGATGTAAATATTTAAAATTCCATTTAAGTAATGAAGATTTCTCTTAAAATGCTGTCTGAAATTATGGCATTTTTATGCAATATTTCTGAGCTCACATGACAAATGAATTATTTTGGTTGAAGTTGTTTCAATGCCAATATACTTGAAGTGTTCTTCTTTACAAATGAATGGAGAGAAAAGAAAATTTTTTTGATTCTGTAAGTTAATTGAAGTTCTTAATGGGTTCCTAGTATACCAATGAATTTACTGATTCATTACAAACTATACATATATTGCTCAAAACCAATGGATGAAATCAAAACAGATAGCTACACGAAAATGCTGTGTTTATGGCTAAGAAACCCCTCCATTTCGACCAGTGTGCGGTGGAACGGCGTAACTGCTCATGGCTCTCATTGAAATAAAAGTTTATGCCGCCATCAGGCCAGACGTGGCTCCTGCCTCCCCATCGGCCCCTTTGATAAATACAAAATGAGCTGCCATTTGCCGAAAGTTTTCCCCTCCTTGCTGGTGTGAGGAGCAGGACAATTGATTCCGCTGTTGGCTTCTCTTTTCGTGTTTTGTTTTTTTTTTTTTTGGTCCTGGTCCAGCGTGAAAATTGAGCAATTTCGGGCTTTAACTGCAGACCCAGCATGCTCGAAAATGGCCACCAAATTGGCCATCGTTCGATCCTGGCCGGTTTCCTGTAATCAGCTACGTGCTCGGACGCATTAGGCAGTGAGCAAGCAATTTGCATGAATCGAGCTCTGATTTATGAGGGGAATTCGGAATGCACATCCCCTGACCTAAGCCTAAGCCGACCGGGAAGACCCTTCCTATATCTGCTGGTCTCCCCGACAGCTCTTCTCCAGTCGATGGAGTGGAGTCAATTCTGTGGGGCTTCGATGGCCCTTGACTCGCAACCCTTTTCAATCCCAGGACTCGACGAGCCAGAACCAATTGTGTCCCCGTTTTCGCCCGAGGCTTTTAATTTCCAGGCGCCCGCCCACCCGTTCTTTGACAATTTTGTGCTCTGCTTACCTGAAGGTCATCGCCGCATTGCCCACTTTCAAAATTTCAAAAGCCGAAAGCAGCAGCTGCCAGGCCCCGCATTTTATTTATGCCGAGCAGGTAGCAGAAAGGATACTGGAAGGATCGAGGGGGGAGTGGAGAGCACCGAATGGAAAATGGAGAAAAGAAATGCAAAAACAATTCCAAGTGTGTCTTTCATTCGGGCCCCACTTGTCGTCGTCTCTTTTGCTTCTTTGTCTTTTGGCTCCTCCCAGCCTTGGTCCTTTTTCTATAATGGAGGCGCCATCAGTGCTGGCAGCTACAGATTGTTTTTTTAAGTCATATAGCTATGAGTTGATTTGATTTAAAATGGAAACTAGCTAAGTTATATTTTTGAATAAAGAATTAAATGAAAATCTCTTAAAAACATTCAAATCGATTAAACTTTTAAGCTGGATTAATATAATGTAAATTATAATATCTTTCGAAAAACTACTCTTAGAACTTTGGCTACAAGACCAAAAGCTGTATTAGACAAGGGTTTTGAGATAATAGATTAGCATCTTAGAATTAATATCCCTTGGAAATGGTCTCAAAATTATTCAAAAACTATGTAACCTTATTTTTTACTATTTTTACTATTTAATGAATGTCAACCTGTGGTCTTAATAATATAATATCATCATCATCAGTTTGAAATGTTTATAAGTGAATGCCTGCCCGGGCGCCAAGTTGCACTAAATAAAAGGAAAACTTAGTATCCTTATAATCTATTAATCTATATAAAAGAATATATCTTAGAAGACTTTTATTCAAAGGTATAAAGCTTTTTACTCGTACTTTGAAAAAATTCTTTTAATATTTTAGCTTTAAGACCAAAATCTACATTAGAGAACTGTTCATTTGATAATGAAAAACCCTTGGAAATCCCCTTAAAATTATTTAAAATCTGTTCAGACCTTTCACAATTCAAAATTCAATGGCACCAATTTCTGGATTGAATATGGTTTTATAAGCAATGAAAGTTAATAAATGAGTCCCTGCTCGGGCGTTAAATTAACCTCGCTCAAAGGATAATGAGGAATAACACAATTCTTTGAGAAATAGACTTTTAAGTCTCTGAATCAATAGAATAAAGCCTTAAAAATGTATTTGAAAAAAATTTCTTAAAGACTCGACTTTAAGAGAATCAAAGAATATTCTCAAAGAAAATTGTTAAGAGATCCGAAAATGTAACTTTTCCTAGCTTTCCCTTCTCACCCACTAAAAGAAGACAGATTGAGCCAGAAACATATCTGGGTTAACACCACTGGCTGTCAAAAGTAAATAAGCTTGCACAGGCAGCTCACGCAATTCATGGCTGAATGAATCGAGCGGCGCAGGCAAATCTAGGGTAGCGAGTCGGCCTAAAACACGACAAACTTATGGAAAGTGCGGCATAAATCAGAAAACATGTCGACAGCAGTGGCAACACCACACCGCACCGCCTCCTTGTCGGTGTCTGCGAGACTCACGCTCAAACAAACCCGCACGCACACATGGCCAGACAGTGGTGTGCGCATTTCCGGTCGCTTGGCAAATTCGATTTCATGGCATTGTCACGTAAAATGCTCCCCGAATTTCATGTCAATGAATTTTCTTTTTTATGTCTGTCTCTCTGTACATTGTATGTGTGTGCGTTAACTTATTGTAGTCTTAACGTTTTGCTCAAATGGCTCTCTTTTCCCCCTTTCGCATCTCCCCCATTCAATTTCGGCAAACTTTGCCCGGCCAGAGTCAACAATTTTGATTCTATTTACACATTATTATGGCAGGAATTTCGCCCCTGATCGGGCTGTCGGGTTGAGGGATGGAGCGACGCGAAGGCTGTGGGTGGGACTTGACTGGGGAAAACCCTTGCCCGCGTTTCGTATTTAATTATTTAAGGATTTACTTTTGCGCTGTTCAATCTTTTGTGTAAAGCCCTGGGAATTCGCAAATGCGAGTGATGGGAAGCTCCGAGAGAGTGGCAGGTGTCAGGTGTCCCAAGTATCCTTTGAAGAGGGCTCCAGAAATAGTATTTAATGATATTCGATAACAACTCAGAGTCAAGTATTGTGTTTTGTTTTTAATGGTTTTTTTCAGGGGTTATTAGAGGTTATTATTATTAATGTTGAATAAGCCATAAGGACTTAAAGGCAAAATAAAAAAACAAACCAATAAAAAATATGAAAATAAATTGAAAGATCCAAGGATACCATAGATTTTTTCCACAATTTAATAGCTTTGAAATTTGAGACACATTCCATAATTAAATAATAGATTACAACGCATTAAGAGCAAAGTATATTTGTTCCATTAAATTCTATAATTGAGTGGCTTTAATGCGGGAACTTTTGTGGTGCGCTTAACTTCTGCTTTGAAACCGGAGTCCCCACCATTTGAAATGTGAAATTCCTCGGCTTGATTGTGGGTGCTTTTATTTTAGGGGGATTTTCAGGGGGGGGATAACGGGTCTGCCTGCCATTCGAATTCAACGCGTAATTGTACAATGAGCAAATATGATAAGCAGCTTTCAAGTTAATGATGCATGCTACGTGCATGCCCCACCACCACCAGCAGCCACCACCATCAGAGCGGCTCCCCAGCGCCCACTCGACCCCACTTATCGGCAGAAATCAGAAATCACAAATCATTTTCATGGGAATGTTGTGCGTGTGCTCCAATTAGGCCACCAGCAGGCACAAAGGGACGGAGGGGAGAGGGACATCGCTTTGGATAATTCAAAAATATTGATTTCCCAAGTTTTCGTTTGGGAAATTCCGAAAAATCCCGCTACTTGCAGGCATATCAATTGCGGCTTTTTAAGCTGCGAACATCGCACCACCAACCACCGCACTGAACCTCATTCCCATCCATCGACAGACAACATTTTGCGCTTTTCATTAGCCAAATTAAGCTCGCAAAACTTTTGCTGGCGCCCAGGAAAATTTAATTTCCATTTCCATTTAAACCCTTTGTTTATGCAGAGAGGAGAGAAGGAGCTCTGAAGGGGGTTAAGCTGTGGAGGATGAGGCGTTCTTGTCGCAGTCCTTGTCGTAGTGCCCATAAAACGTAGAAAAAACTTTGCACAAAGGAGAAGTCAATTCTCGTGTTCTCACAGCACAGAGAGAAAAATTCTGAAATGGGTTTAGATCTTTAATTCAAACTTAATTTAAATATTCTGTCTGGGTATTTTAAGGTTGGTAAACATTCAACTTTGGAGTAAAGAAACAAAGAATGTAGGAAACCCTAAGTATTGTGTAAAATTCTAAGAAACATATCCAAGGTTATATCACTTTGTTTAATTATGCTGGAAATTATGAGAAACTTAAATTGAAGAGGGCGGAAGGCAAAAGAAAATCTTGACAATTGCTAGGAATGTTTTGCGCAACACCCAATAGAAGGATTATGTTGCTAAGAACATGTTGAGCAACATCCAAGTGAAATTTTGATGTTGCAGAGGTTCAATATGTTCAAAAATTGTATTCCACAATAATTATACGAAAAGTGATAAATTAAATATATATTTAAACATTTTTAATCCACATTTATTTTTCTTAAATTTTAAACTAAGAAAATCATTTGAAGGTAAACATTAATTATAGGGTTCAATGTATCAGGGATATCTTTAACACGATATAAAATATTTTTTTCAAGGAGTCGCCAGCTATTCTCCTAAACACGACTGACGAGTTCTCCGGCAACTTTTGTAGTTTCGGTTTCCTCTAAAATAAGCAAACGTTCTCCCTATAAATACCGCAAACACCTTTGGTTTCCTTTTCATTTTCCAAGTGTGCCTGTTTACGGCATCTGAAAAAAGATTTGCATGCATAGTGCACGGCACTGAAGTTGACCTAAAAGCTGGGGCATCACAACACGGTGCTTCTGCTCCTGCGGCCAGCTGCAAATTGGTTTTACCGGAGGGTTTCTGGGTCCTGCCCAAGGTTTCGACGGCTCGTTTGGCTTCGTTGCGTTTCATTTCGCTGCATGTGCATTGTTGTACCAGTACGTATATAGCCTTAGCTTCCTGGTGCAGCCTGGCAGAGTGCAGTTTGCCGTTCCTGTGGCTGGTGCACGCCAAGTGCCAACATTCATTAAACGGCCATAAACAAGTGGCGCAGATTGCGTTGGAAACAGAAACCAGCCACGAGCGAAAGCGACAGCAGCCCCGCAAATGGATGCCACGTCCTAACGAACACGCAACAGTTCTTATTTATGAGCTGCCTTTCCTGCTCTCCTGCTTTTCCCAACACAAAGTGCTCAGGAAAATCTTAGAAAAATCGGTCTTGTAATAGTTTTGGTTTATGAACTTGAGAAACTTAATTTCTAGCAAAGAATAAAGCGTACATAAGACTTTAGTTATTTGAAGGTAAAAAGTGGAATTCAAGTAAAAGAGAAGAGAGAGTTCAGTTTAGCCTGTTTTCTTTGGTATTTTAACCAAGAAAGAAAACATTTTCCATATGCAAAGAATAAATTAAATTTCCATGTACAATGATAGATTTATTTGTTGATCATTTTATACAATTTTGGCTCCTTCGTTTTGATTGGTCGACGCTTTTCGGGTTTCCCTCTCAAAAGCTTATTGACAACTGTTCTCTGGTCGATCGACAAAGTGAGCAAATGCCCAGAAAATAATTAAAGAGAGCGTGACTAAGCATACAATTTAATATTTTAGCAAACAACTCGAACGAGTTTTCCTTGGAATGAAATCAATGGGGTATGTGCGCCAACTGTGGCAGTGACTAATTCGGCGATGACAAGTTCCCCGCACTTCCTTAAGTCGCGACTTTGGGGCCAAGTTCCGGGGCAGGATGCATCGGAAATTGAGGCGACGGAAATAAGGCGGAAATATTATAGCACATAGCAAAGGTAGTGACACTTTTGAGCATGTTAATATAAACTGGCATGCTGCACTGCAGTTGAAGGGAAAATATAGAGCAAAGTAAAAAATATAAGCCCCTTTCTTAAAAGGGGCGGTATTTAAAAAAATCTTTGGGAATATATTTTTGAGAATATATTTTACAGCCAAAAGGGATGAAAGTAAGGTATAAAATATTGTATATTATTAAAGTGTATTATAAAAATAATAACTGAAAATCAATGCATAATATATTAAACTCAAAACATTGAAAGCAAAATGTTTTAAAAATGAGTTCTTAGTGAGATCAATATATATTTTTCCTACTATATTAATATATTTCAAAGTTATTCCAAAAGTTTCCTCCAGCAAACTTAAACGAAAAAAGGTTCTTTGATATTTCTAAAATATATATTAGGTTTTATTTGATATTTTATTTAAAAATCTCCAACAATCGTTGGACTTTCTAGCAAAGAACATCCCACATTCGTTGTCAATGGCTTTCTAGTTTTGTTTGTTTGGTTTTTGTGTATCCATTTCCAGCTGTGCCCAGCGGAGGCTAGCCAAGGCGAGCACATTTCATATTTAATTAAAATCGAGGCACCACAGACACCCGCAAACAAGCACACACAGCCACACCACACACAGGCGGGCACACTCGCACACCAGCCAAACCGTGTGCATAATACAACAACGATCTAAACGAGGGCTGACTGTGTGCGAGCAGCGACGTCGTCTGGAAAATGGTAATAACAAAGCGCTGTGCAAATATTTAAAATCTTTCGAATGCCGCATTAATGAGCTTTTATTTTGATGGCGATAAGAGCAGCACACACACACCCACGCACGCTAACTTGGTAACAAATTATGGCTAATTCGCGATTGCTTTATGCTAAACAGATGCGAGCATGGGAGAGCGAAAATTGGGTAACATTTTGGCAGCAAGAAAAATCAAAACAGAGTAAGTGCGGCGCCACCAGCGGCCACGCCCACAGCTATTCGCCCACATTTGCTGGCCAGACAGGCGTGGCAATTAAGGCGTGTGACGAAAACATTCCGCTGCCACGCCCATGAATTTTCCGCCAGCGGAGGATACGTGCACTGAGAAAACTAGTAAATTGCAAGTGTGGAAATTAATTTTAAATAGAAATTTTAATATTTTTGCAATCTATATCAAATATAAGTATCTATGAGATATTAATTCAAATGTATCTTTTATCTTTTAGATCCGAGAGAGCCTTGTAATTAATTAGAAATATTGAATACCGAACTTGAGCCTTTTGGCATTTTTTCGCCATGTGCGTTTACATTGCGAATTGTCGGCATTTGTTAATAATTCTATTTCAATCAAGGCTCCCCTGCCCCCGCCTCGCTAGCTGCTTTTCGCTGCTCCCCGCACATTTCTCTTTGTTTTCGCAGCCATAATTCATTTCGCGCTTTGCTGGCGGCGGTGCGGTGAAAAGCGCGCGGAAAACATTGAAAGGGCGGCGAAAAATGCTCGGAATGCGAACAGAAAAAAACCACACACTCACACATACAGAATTGTGAAAAGCGAGGATCGACTGTGTGCATTTTCCGCAGCGGATGTGGATGTGTGTGTGCGCCGGTCGTCCTTATTAAGTGGTTCGAGTGCTGATTTATAGCACTTTACCGTCCGTCACGGCAGTTATCCCGTCAGCCTCAAACTGAAGGACAGGACGGGCACTCGTCCGGTGTCCTTCGTGTCTTTGGCGGGCACACCCAGCTCATTCGCTTAAAGTTTTAAGCGCTCACTTTGCATCCAAAGTGGGTTTTTGCCAGATAAATGGTTTGCACGCGCATTACTCATACGCCAGGTAGGTTCGATGGCTCCGCTCTCCTGCTGTACATCGAGTTGAAAACAAACCGCACTTTGCCTAATTGAAGCCGACAAAAAAAGTAACAAAGTTGTTGATTAATTTAACCCTTGAAATTGGATGCAAATAAAATTGTAACGCCTCAACTTTACGGGAAAGGCCACACTCGGCCATGTCCACGTTTTTTGTGATGATAATTGTTTGAGGATAAGTTTTACCTTTGATTAAAAAAAGGTCTTTAAAAAAAGGTATGTATATGTTGTGAAAATTATCTGAAAAACGTAGAGGGAGAGTCCTTTTAAAGGTAAACTTTAGGTAATACAAATTTATTTCAAATATTTGTATATATTATAATTTTGTGAACATATTTTACTATAATAAAACTCCATTTGAAAATAAGCTCTAAGCAACGGTTTTATATATTATTATTAATAAAACAAAAGACACACTCAGCTTTTGAATTCTATTTAATCTATTTAAGGAAAAAAAATGCTTTTAAAATAGTAAAATAAATTATTCTACTATTATATATTTAACATTTATCAGCTTATTTTAATACAATAAATAAGACCTCAACAACTTATGAAAACTCAACACTAAAGACTTCGTAATTTATTAATATAAATAATAGTTAATCATTTTATTTATTTTTAAGTTAGTATTCAAAATTAAATTTCGCTTAAATCCTTTTGAAATAGTAATACAAATTCAGTTTAGGAATAACTAATAATACATTCACCATTTATGAGCTTATTTCATTATCATAATACCAAAGTATCTGTTCCAAATATGCTTAAATCACGAAGCGTCCTAAATAATTATTAATAAAAGCCAAAGGAAACAACATTTATTTAATTTTTATATACGCCTGTTTATGAAATATAAATTATTTGCTGCCTGTTTATAAATTCACTAAACTAAAATCACTTTTAAATATATAATAAATAATATAAATCATCTTGTGCGGTCTAATTTCACTTGAAATAATAATTGTTTGTTTGCCCAGCTAGTTTATTTATTAATTAACTAAAACTGAAATCGCTTCCGAGAAAAGGCTCATAATTCCGAAAATTCATACACGTTTTTTGTCAGTTTATAACTCATTGTCTTTCTGTCTAATTCGTATTATTTTCCTTTTGGCAAGTTGCAAAATTGACTTGAACTAGATTCCCCCAACTCGGGGAAATGTTTACACTAGCTCTCAAAATATATATCTTTCGCTGCCCATTCACGGAACAAAGAACGGAACGGATGCAATAAAAAGGTGCCAAGTCTGGGGCAAATTAATATATTTACGGATCCATGGATTGCCTCAGCAGACGGCCGTAATAAACTGGCTGTAAAATTGACTTATGGACATTACCCGCTCCTACGTGGGATCGCTGCCGGATTTGGTTTGACCCAAATAAAATTTCCACGCAAATGGAATTCTCGCTTGGGTCAAGTGCAGCAGCACCGGCCAGCGTTGGCAGTAAACATTTTATAGTTTCAATAAATATAAAATTTGAGAGCCATTAAAAACGGACCGAACCATGTGAGGACGGGAACAGCATTTGCATTTGTTTGTTGCCGTTCTTTGCAGTTCTCTGTTTTCCGATTTTCTTCCCCCAAATTTTATGTCTTCTAAATAATGTGCGAGTGCGCGAGATTTTGGTACACGATTTTGTGCAGCATTGAGAATCGCTCGTGCAAATATAAACAAGTTTTTATGTTTGTACAGAGCTCAGAGACAGCAAATTACGCATACGCCATGTATGGCAGCAGCTTTGGAAAGAGACTACTAATATTCACGTTTATGGTTTTAAGATGGAACTGAAAACCTAATTCTCACTGAGATAGCCTTTCAGTCTAAGTCGATTATGAACAAGTAATTACAATTACTCTCTTAGATTGGATTATCCCCTAACCCGGCCAAAGTTTGTCTTTCATTAACACATTTCAGTTTCTGTTATGCTTTGCCGTAACTTTGTTAGTAGAAAGACATTTTGTTGCCATTTTCAGTTTGGCTTTTATTTATTTTGCTTGATTTCTTCACTGGCAGTAAATTGCGAGTAAACAAAAATGAAAGGAAATTCGTTTTCTCGGTACTTAATTTTATTTATACCGAAAAGGAAAGCGCTCTATAATCCTAAACAATGTTTTTCACATATATTGAAGCGATGTTTCTGTTATAAAGAATTATTTTATTGCGGTTCTTTGATAAAAATGAAACGATACCTTAGTTTACTTTTATTTTAGTGTGTAATTAATATTATTTCATAAAGTTAAAGTGTAAAATAATTATTCCCAAAAAGGATTCAGCAATACATTTCCATCAAGAGAGTATTCTTCTTTAACTTGTTCCTTGGGCTTCCAAACCTTAATTTCGATTTAAACATTTTTTCATAACGTTTAAAGTGTACAATTATTGATGTAAATAATTCTCGAATTCCCCAAATAGGATTTAGTAATAAACAACCCCAAATTCATGTTAAAACTTTCCTCCTTAACTGGTCCTGTCTGCTCTCGAAGTTCAATTCCTATTCCCGACTTTTCCTGCCATTGGCTTGACACTGCTGTCTAAATCAACTGGCGATTAATTATTTGCCAATTTACCCTCATCAACTTCTTGGCGAGGCCTCTAATTAGAAGGGCGCGAACGCTCAGCATGGGCTCAGCAGTGCCACGCCCCGCCAGGCCGCCCCCCGTAATGGAGAGCCCCATGTGTGCTCGCCACGGGTGAGGGGGAAGGGAAGCCACGACATTTTCAGGGAATTATCAGACATTAAACTCTTTATGAAAATGGTAAATAATGAACCTGGCGAATCGTAAAGCTGAATGAAATACCGGCAGACATTTGTGCCTATATACATTTATATATAGGTATGTATGTGTGTACAAGAGTTTGGGTAATTTTTTAATAAGTATTCAACGCTTCTTAAAGCACATTTTCCTGGAATCCACCTGTGTGTGTGAGTGTGCGTGCGTCGTAAACATTTTTATTGGCCATTTTCAACATGAGAAGCAATGAAAGGATATGCCGGGCCAGGTCGGAAAATTCTTTATGATGGCAGAAAGACTGAGTAAGAGGGAGAGACAGAGAGCAAGGCGGAGGCAGAAGCAGAAAAAATGAAACATTTTCATTTCCATTTTCGTTCTCGCTCTCGTTTTTGTTGTTTGTCATGGCCCATTCAATTATCTTAATATTACGCATACGCCGCATGGGCTGCCAAAGCATTTCTAGCATGGCCCAGGGAATGTAAGAGGCGAGCTGGAACTCATCTCGGGGGCTGAGTGTGATGGCAAACCATTGCCAATGGGCTGCCAGAGGAAAAACTAATTACCAAGCGGGAGAGCGGAAGGGGGAGAGCGGGAGTGGGTTGCCAAAACAAACAAGACTCTCGAGTATTTCGGCCTGAATGCGTTTATTGATCCCGGAATGCGGCCTAAATGAGCCTGGGATTGTGGTTGGCTCGCGGTTCGCACTTACCTCCTGGCGAATTTCCAACGGAGTCCAGTATCCTTCATTCCCCGGACGGCTCGCGTCCTTGTCTCGACTGATTCCGATTGATTCACAATTTATTTTCACTTCTTCATTTGCACTTTGGTTTCGCACACAATACGCTTGGCTTGCTCTGAATTTAATAAACAAAATGTGTTGTCTTGGGTCCTTGTTGTTGTGGGTTGTGGGCAGGGACACTCGCTCCTGACTTGGGCTCGGCCTTAGTTGGGCATCTCTCATTTACATTTTATGCATATTTTAATTGCGCGCAGATACGGGCAGAGCGAGTGGCGGGGGATACTCCCCGGAATCCGGACAGGATTCGTTTCCAGCAGCAACTTTTTTGCCCCGAGGCGGAAGCCAACAATGGATGGCGAATGGGTCCTGGGGCTCCTGCTGTGGTCATTGCACTTGGCACAATTTCTTTTCCACTCTTTGTTTTCATTTAATTGAAAATTAGAGCGAGCCGGGGGGCAGCAACTTTGAGCTGTCCTGTGCAGGACAGGATTTGCATTTCCCCCAGTCGCGCTGCTTTGTTTATTAAACTTCAATTAGGCAAGTTTTTTCCAATTAAAATTCTGCTCGCTGCAATTTTAAGGGTTCTCCTTTCTGGCCGCTCCAACTTTTTCAAGTGGTGGCTTTAATTGGTTTTCGTAGCCCCTCTCGGGGGCTCGGCTGCATTGTGTCCCATATCAATCTCAGTCAGCTAAGCGACGACATTGATAAATGCAAGGGGGCACTGGAACCGAAGGGAGAACCACACGGAGAGACAATTTATATAATGAAGGGAACACCTCTTTGGAGGAAGCTAAGCAATTTAAATATTAATATTTTGTTCGGATGCGATTGCCCTTTGTATTTCTTGAATGAAAAGGGGAAGGGAGCTGGGAAAACCTACATAGATCAACTTAAATTATCAGATTGAATCTTATTATTCTGTACAAATAAGCAATCTGCTCTCCTGATCTATTCCTATAAGAGAAAGTAGTGGCTTATATGCTCTTACAATTTCTTAAAAGTTCTGTTTGATATTTATTTAAATATTAAATAAAAAAGAGCAGCAAGCAAAGAACTGAAATAGGCCATCTTGTATATGTGTTTCAAATGAAATCTGCTGATAATGGATGGCTTTTATCCTAAGCAAATAAATTAACTCACAAGCTCAGAGGGTTGCAAGGTAAAATATTATGAGAGAGACCTTAAAAAGGTCCGAAATTTCTGAACTGCGCACATATTCCATTTAGAAAGGGGGGCTTTATAGTAAATATTTATCAGAACTTAATAAAATCTTAAAGTTAAGAGTTATGCTTTCATATTTAAACACGTCTGTAAGCATTTTCTTTGTCTTAAATCGGAGTCTTTCATGCTCTTGTGTAAATTTAACAACTCTAAGCGGCTAAAACAAACTCTTTAAATATTTTATTGGACAATAAATCTGTCATAAGTTTGAAAATACTCAAAAAATCCAAGCTGTGTAAGGTAATTGCAGCAATTTAGCACCTGTTTTACCAGGCCAGGGGTGTCTGGATGCACCAAGAATAAATATAAACAAATATAAACAACCCCCTGCCCCATCCCCTGACCGTTCCCCTGCCAATGCCGAAACTCCGCCGCCTGTGAGCGTGTGTATCTGTGTGTGGAGGAGTAGTATCTGTGTGTGCGGGGTATTTCACTTATTTACACTTCACTTCGGCTGCCGCTTCTGCTGCTGCTCACTTGTTCGCGCCCGTTTTCAAAGTTTTCCCCTGCTCGATGGGCTGTGTTTTCCGGGTGCCACCTGCGTTTTCACCGCTGCGAGCACCAGACGCTTTCAACTTCGACGAGGAACTGAGCGCCGGACTGGTGGCTCGGAAAAGCCGAAAGCTTTCGGCCCAGAAACGAACTGGGAACTGGAACAGGCACGGAGAACTGGGAACCGAGAACGCGGAATTGGGAGAGCGGAAAAGCGCTGGCCTCTGCTGGCTGTTGCTGCTTTGTTTTCCTCGCTTAAATGGGCCGGGAACGGGGCGGAAACACTTGTGGCTCAAAGGCAGCGGCGGGCTGGCCATGTTGCCGGGACCAGGTAGCTGGCAACATGGCCAAAATGTTGCCGCTGTGATTAAATAATGTTGCCATGTGCACTTTTCCAGCTCTCATTTGTATTTATTTATTTTTGGTTGTTGTTTTTTGTTGGTCAATTAATATCGGCGACCGCCGCGAGTGTAAACACTCTGCTGGCCATCTGTTGTGGCCAAACTGGCGGCCGATAAGATAAACAACACCTACGGCGAATCCGCTGGCTGCCTCATGTTGCTCGTTCCGATTTCTGGGCTCCTCTCGGTTCCCGGGCCACGGAGGCGTCGGATGCGGCGAGCTTTAGGAGCCAGCGGCGCCTGTTTCACTTCCACTCCGTTTCCCGGAGTAAAGTCCCTATTAAAGCGAATCTCCTAGGCATCCGACGAGGTGACAATTCCATTTAGGAATTGCGGGCATAGCTTTATATAGCACCAGGCAATTCCGAGCATTTTAGCCGACAATGGAAATAGTCATAGCCTTGTCTCAGACTTTCATGGTAATCTCTATGGGCACAATCCCTTTAAACACTTGAAAACAAGAGTAAGGTTTATGGTTATTCGGGGCAGGTGCAAAAAAATCGAAGATCTAAGCCATTGTTTAAGGGGTTACTGTAGGATCTTAAAATTAAAGAGAGACAAAGAAAAAATATTTTGATATTTATTTAAGAAGTACAAAATTAGTCGGAATAATAATAGTTTTTTCTAAAATAACTTAAGTATATATTTGAAACATATGCAGGTGTAATCAATAATCTGTAGCTAATGAAAAATATTTTAAAATGTGTCTGAGAAATATTAAGAGCTTAATTGTGGGTTATTAATATTTTGGATCATCCGCAATAAATTTTATATGCCGTATTCAGTGCGGTTCAGTATATAGACAATTTTCTTGTAAACTTTACAGATATTTTCTGAATAGAAAACAACGGACAAACTAGGACAAGCGACTCCGATTAAAAAGTAGTTAACTTAACGCACATATTAAGTCAATAAAGGTTTAAAAATCTGTAATTGAAATGTGAAGCAAAGCTACTCGGAAAATATATTAATGACCTATTTACTTCTGATAGTAAGAGCTGTCCTTAGAGGATGAATAACATTCAAAGTTAGAGCTACAACATTTGCCTTATTTCGAAGTAAGTTAGGCCTCTCTAGGATTTATGCACCGCCAACGGATACACTCCATTAAGCCATCCTGCGCCGAACTTGAAGTGTAATTAAATAGTTAAAGTAATGAATTGCTGTTTTCGAGAGTTTACATAGACATTTACATAAAGGTCTTTATTACGGGGGCTGAAAGGTAGGTGTAGTTAGTAGGAGCTGCCGCGGGGTCCTCGGAAACCAAGGCCAACGAACTTTTGTTTTTCACCGAAGCAGAATGGGAGGAAAGGAATGCCGGGATGCCTCAGGTGGCGGGACACAGTCCTGTCCGTCTGCAGCAAATTAAATACGATTAGTCAGGCAACGGGTTGTCGGCGCTCCGCTGGGCATTAGCATAAGGATAGCGCAGACCAGAGGAAGGAGCTACCTCTGGTCCCTGGGCTGAATCAATTTCTACACTTAATAAGCCGCCCGCCTGCTGTGGCTCGTGCTGCGTGCTCTTTTCCCGCTGCTCAGAGGCTGGTAATTAAATGGATGTGTTCCGTGCTCCTGTGTGTGGCCCATTGTGTCATTGTCCTGCCCCCTCGCATCGCGCGTCGAGCATCCTTCATCTCGCCTCCCTGTGGCTAATGCACTCGGTCCGCTGATGTTGCATAAATTAATTGATTTATCAAGTGCACGGCGGGCGGCTGGCCGGCTGGCCGGCCTTGTGCTAAGTCTTAATTAGCATTTTCTGCTACTGGTGGCGCACGGTGCGTATACGCAATTAATACATATTTGCCTCGGTAATTACCGACCCATGTACACAAGCTGGTCGCACACACATTAGATAATAGGCCACACGTGGCCAGCTCCTTTCAAGGATTTATGGGCAAAGGGTCCAGCGTCGTAACCTCCATCCTGCCTGGCTACCTGGCTGGCCGGCCACCTGGTTAACGACCCATAAATCCAAACAATCTCGCTGCGGCACATAAATTGCTCCAATTCAACGCAATAAAATAAAATGTCCAGATAATGCATTTCCAAATACCGAAAGAAAAATCAATTTTCTAAAAATATATTCGAGCTTGAAAATTAAAGCTCGAAATGGTCAATATTTTCGACAATGGGTGGGGACTTCCCCCAGAAGAACGGAGGATGGGGAAGTCAAAACATTTATTTTAGTTGGCCACAGAGCACATTTTGGCCAAAGTGCAAACGGAAAAGCTGGTTAACAGACTGCCACAGCTTCTGCTGCTGTCAAACTTCCAAACGAAATTCTAATTCTGCGGCTGGCAATTGAAATGCTTTTCGCATCCGAATTGTTTCGAAAGTGCTAATGGGATTAAACAGTTCCTGATGGGGATGATGATGAGCTCTTTACCAGGATTGGCTTTTAAAGTGGTAGACTGATTATTTTCATTTATATTTCTGAGATAGTTGAGCAGCTAAGGATATTAAGTGATTATTTTCGAACTTGTATGAGTTCTTACGATAGGCTTTTACTTGAAGACTTAGACTTGAATTCCTTTTAAGTAAAATGTTTTAAGTTGTAAACGATTTTTCAACATTTTTTTTAAGGGCAACTGTTGATATAACATACAAAGCAGTGATACAGCATTTCCCTTGCATGTGCTCAGCCTGTCACTCTCATCATGATACATTGAATGGCCAAAAAGGCTTAGACCAGGGCCGGTAAAAAAAAGAGACGACTCCGGCCAAAACCCGGAATACCACCTGTTTGGCTTACAGTGCTAATCCATCAATGGCAACAAGGCAGAAAGTGCCAACAGCAGCTCCGAGTGCTTTAGCCAAAAGCAAACATGAGCGAACGCCAAAAAAAGCCCAATAAAATTCCCAATGCTCTTGTTTAGGACAACACGAGGAGGAACAGCAACACAGGAGCTCCACCAGCTCCATTAAAATACATATTCGAAAAGCCCTAAAAATCCATTCATTCAGGTGGGTCGTAAAAGCGCGAATGGCCGCAAACCACCGCCCACTCGACAAGGGATGCGGAATGGCAATGGCTCTCCATCATTTATCCACTGGGGATGTAGATTTTCTCCATAGACTGTAATATCCCGGAATCGGAGTTGTTCGGATGTCCTAAATACAGGAGGGAGTATTCTTGTATTTAAATTATTTACTCAGTTTAAAATCTATGAAGCCCACCTATACTTTTCTGATTTGTTACTTGTAATTTTTCGTTGCAGGAGTCCCTCGAAGACCCCAGAAGAGAACTTCACCAAATACACTGTTATCCGGCTCGATAAATTAAAACCAGACTTAGTATTTGCTTCTCTTATACATTTACTGATTTATTATTATGGTAAGGGAATACATACTTCGACTCTCTGGAGTTAGCTTCCGCTTCCTCTTATTTTAGCATATTTCTTAGCAATATGCTCTGCGCTTTATTTATGTTCGCATTTTTACAGTTCAATAAAGTTCAATAAATTGACAAAGAGCACAGCGAGGCGACTCGCAAGTGGATTTCGCTGATAAGCGCACGATTGATCAAACAAATTAAAGTCCAATGTCTGCCTCCAAAAGGAGATGCAAACAAGAAAAACAGATGCTCGCTCTGGTGGCTACTGGCTTAGCCAGTCTGTGTCCTGTTCTGAAAACTGAACTGAATCCGACAGTGTCAGCGGGCAGAAGGTCAAAGGCAGAGCGGTGTCGAGCTGGCATTGATGGACGAGGGGTGTTTGCCGGGGGGTGAAGTCCCCGTGATGACGGCCGGTGGATTGGGAATACGGGACTGGAAGCATATGCCAAGGTCATCGAAGCTGACATGTAATCGTTTTTAAGGCAGTTTACAGTGTGAGCCATGTTTTACAGAGGCGAAACTATACTCTCAGGTTTACGAATTGTTATTAAAATGAAGATACTTGTAGTACAAAATTTAGATTTCAAATGTTTTTAAAGTCTAGTAAGACTAGAGCTTAATCCACTTGAACCCGTCTTCATATAGTTGTTGTTATCATCACACTTTGTCAAGAGGATATGCCAAATTCCGTTGAAATCAAATGGAGAAATCGGAATTTGGGCTATTTCGTTGGATCAACTCAACCAAAGCGGCACTTGATTTGCCGGGACAGTTCAAGGACCCTCTCTTCATATTTTTTTTTCAGGCTGCATGGAAACGATTGTCATTGTCAGTCATCGATGTCCTGTCTTGGTTTCTTTTTTTTTTTGGTTGCCCTTCATTTGACTTCATTCTGGCTTTCACGCTTCATATCTATATCTAAATAATGGGATGTCACTTTTAATTTGAACCTCGATTTATATGGGCCTAGTCCCCGGACTATCCCCGTACCCATGGAGAGCTGGGGCTTATTTCCAATAAAAAGGAAAGCGAGAATGACAAAGGGAGGGAGAGGGCTGCAGGACATCTTCATTGTGCTTATCAGATTCGTGGAAGTACAGGGACACTTGTGCCTCGAACTCACTGTGGAGACCCCCACTCACTCACAGAGAGAGTGGGTCCTAATCTCTGTTTGCTTTAGAGGGACGCTGGCGAGCAATTAGCTCCGTGGTCCCCGCAATTTAATTGTTATAAATGCCAAGGCTGAATGCGAATTAAGTAATATTTATGGAAGGCGGCGAAAGGATATTGGTGGGGGCACAGCGAATGGCAGGAAACTCTTTCCACGCGTCGAAGGATCATTAATAACAGTGGATTTTGCACTCAAACTGCTGACTCTGTGTGGGTGTTCGTGTTCGTGTTCTGCGGCATATGAGAGTCCTGGGCCGGGCCATTATCCTATTACCATTAATCTCATGCACAGTTTGGCGCCTCAAGAGCGGCATCTGCTATCTAGTCCTGGCCTCGCTGTGATTTCAATTAAGCAGCCAGCGGAAGGGGGAAGGAAAAAATAGAAGCCGAGTTATGAAGATAAATGTCACTCGTCAAGTGGCAATCAATTAGTTAATGCTTTCAAGGCTCTCGAAATGCCTCACGGGACATAGTTGCCCTCTTGGCGCACAAATAAACTTCAGAGACTCTCGGGCTCGGGTTCGTGTTTGTCACAGAAATTATTCAATTACCAAATTAAATTTAATGCCCTGTTCTTCGGGGGAGAGTGAAGGACGAAGCCCTGCTTTTGATCCCACTAAAAGCTTTAATAACTGAAAATTGCTTTCACAAATTTGTCTTCGAACCGAGCTGGAAAAATGGGGCGGCAAAGGGAGGCCAGAGTGGGGTGGTAGAGCAGAGGAGTCTGAAGGAGCTCTGCCCGCATACCTGAGCAAACATTTTTCTCATTTCGGTGTCGTCCTCGCCCGTGACCAAATATTTAAAGGCATTCGACGTGAGTCGCACTCGGAGTTCGCTGAGCAGGTCACGAGTTCGGGTTCGAAGGCGAAACGTTATCGACTTTTTGCCCCGCTGCATTCCAAATTAATGTCTCTATCTACCTGGTCTACGACGTCGAGCATCGCAAAATCCAATTATATTCACTTTATGTTCAGAAGAGCTCCTGCAACGCGCGTTCTCCGTTAAGTGAATCCCTGAAAGGTGCGCCTCTGGCCTCTGAGCCATTAACTAATGCCGAAATCCGCTTAAAAATTTAATTTTTTTCACCTTTCGCAAACTGTGCCGCTCCGCACGCGTAACGAAATAAAAGGGCTGCCCAGGGGGACGGCGAATCCGCTTAGTCAGTCACCTGTTCGGTGCGTGAATTAAATAGGGTCGAACCCGGAAAAATAAGGGAAATCATTTACATTGAGATGTCAAGTCGAGCGGCGATTTTAAGGCTATTTTCGGACTTATTCGGCATAAGTAGATTTATTGATTTTGGGAGGAAGGTAAGCACTAGCCTAGAATAACATTTAGCATTATAATTTGATTTAATAAGAGGCCATGAGAAAATGTCAGTTTTTATGCTCTTTATTAAATATTTAGGGAACATCCCTTAACTAGTATTACATATATATTTAATTTCAGGTGGATCTCTATAGAATTATGGGAAGTAAGGCCAAGGTAGAACACTTGATATATCTTTCTCTGTGAGTAAATTCGTTACCCAATTGTTAGTTTTGAGGTAAATTTACTTTTTCCTGTGTTTGTTGATAACTTTGATATTTACATGACAGGGTAATTAATATTGGGCATACTTTTGGGCAGAAATGGAAAAATATCATCAAGTGGTATATTAAAATTAATTAATTAAATGGTTTATATGTTTGATATTCATATTAAGCACAAATTTTAAAACTATGATATATACATATTTTTATTAGATATATTCATTATATATGCTTAGGATCTTCTATATGCTTTTCCAGATCAAAACGATCATCGATTTAGACACTCTCCCTACAAAAAATAATACCGAAAGCTTTGCAAAAGCTTCGATAACTTATTAACTTTTTTATATATTTCTGTACATTTCTCTCAATTTTTAGTTACGTTTCACCGTTTGTCCTAGCCGGTCGCCTCTCAGTCAGTAAAGTAAATAGCGAGAATTAGTATTTGCTTGGATTGTTTGTCACACGAATTAGTAATTAACCCATTATTCTTATTTTGTTTCAGCTGCCCGAATAATGTCGTCCAAGCCCGTCCTCTACTACGCATCCCGCAGTCCCCCCTGCCGCGCGGTTCTGCTAACCGCCGCCGCCCTGAATCTGGAGTTGGATTTACGGTGAGTTTTTATATGTACCAGCTCTGCCGGATTTTTTTCTGGCAAACCGGTCTCCCCAGCTGATAGCCTCTTCTTTAACCTGCACTATGAGCGATGGGTCACTAGAGACCCACTTGGTAATGTTCATAGTTTTGGTGAAATATGAACAAGTGGAAAAGTTACAGTCGAGAGTGACTGACCGTGAGATACCCATCACCCAAGGTATTGTTAGCATTGCCTAGGTGAAATTCAAAGAAACATGAGCATGGCTAATTCACTTTATCTAATTAAGCTAAAATTGACAAAAATCTTAAATTAAACAGGGAAAGAAAGCAGAAGAAAATGCTAAACAAATATTGCTAAGAATATGTTGCGCAACACCCAAATGAAGACAAATGTTGCTAGGGATATGTTGAAAAACACCCAATGATGTTGCCAGCAGAAATATAGATGTTGCTTAGGTTAAATCTACACAGAAACCTAATAGTCTAATAACTCCCATGTTTATTATCCGATTTGACTAAATTATAATACCCCTATATGAAATGGGTATCAGAAATAATTACGCTTCAAGATATGGTAGGAATTCAAGCAGTTTGATAACGCTTCCCATCTTGAAGTTATAAGAGTCAATGTGTTAAAAAAAGACCTATCTTCAACAGAAATTAATAAGATCTATTTCTGTTTATAATTTTATTAATTTACAGTTGAGAATTTACAATATTGTGAACAACATTTTAATTAATATTTTCCTTCACAAAAAACCTATTTAACCCTTTAACCATATCTCTCTCCCCCAGCCCTGTCAACGTGAAAGCCGGCGAGCACAAATCATCGGAGTTCCTAAAGCTGAACCCTCAGCACACGATCCCCGTGCTGGACGATAATGGCACCATTGTGAGCGATTCGCACATCATCTGCAGCTACCTGGCTGATAAGTACGGACCCGAGGGCGATGACTCCCTTTATCCCAAGGATCCGGTGAAGCGGCGCCTGGTGGACGCCCGTTTGTACTACGAATGCGGTCACTTGTTCCCGCGCATTCGGTTCATTGTGGAGCCCGTGATCTACTTTGGCGTTGGAGAGGTTCCCGAGGATCGGGTTGCTTACTGCCAGAAGGCCTACGATGGTCTGGAGAGCTGCCTGGCCAGTGGACCCTATCTCACGGGTGATAAGCTGACCATTGCTGATCTCAGCTGCATATCCTCGGTGTCCACCGCGGAGGCCTTTGCTCCCATCGAGGCGGATCAGTTCCCGAAACTGAAGGAGTGGGTGAAGCGCCTGCAGGCTCTTCCTTACTACCAGAAGACCAACCAGGAGGGTGTGGATCTGCTAGTGGGTCTGGTCAAGGGATTGCTGGCTGAACGTCAGCAAAAGTAAGCCCAACGAGTGGGAGAGAACAGCATTTCAGAAAGTCCTCTATGATATTAAAGAAAGTTTTGTATTTTTGTGTTGTTAAAACATTGAAAAGTATATATATTTTATCGTGAAAATGTCTATATTTATCCTATAATTGAGACATTTTTTGGCAGCTGCTAGTTCACGTTTTTTGCGAGGGACTCAACTTGAAGCAATCAATCAATACCGGGCGTAATAAAAACATGAGTTTCATTAGACAGCAGCCGAGGACGATGAATCAGGAGCCGAACAGCAAACAATAATAGGATATCCCATCCAGGACGAGCTGGCGGAGACAGCGACAGCGACAGTTATGTGCAGCTGGTCGAAAAGTAATGGCAAAACTTTTTTATGGCCAAAAGCCGGCTGCGGAGCAACCAGTAACCAGTAGCCGGCAGCCAGTAACCTGAACTTGGACTCGCAAACTCATGGACTCCATGGACTCCACGGACACGGACACGGACACGGACACGGACTCATGGACTGCGAACTGGGCTCTGTGAAATTCAAGCCAGAAAGTTTTCTTTGGGCCGCTTCTTCTTGCCCTGCTTGTTGTTCTTGGCTGTTTGTTGTTTGGCTTGTCCGTGTTGTTGTTGTTTTCTGTTTGCTTTTTGTTTGGCTCGTTGTTTTTGTAGTTGTCGGTGTTTGGACGTTTGGCTGTTCCCGTTATTGATTACAAGCCGTAAGTGATCGCCTTTATAGTTGTTAAAGCTTCTTTGGCTTGTTGCGGCCAAACTCTTGACTCAGACTCCCACACTGGCGCTGACTTTGGCCACTTGAACGGAAATAAGTTGACGCCGCACAGCCATAAAGTGTGCCATGGATTTGCTCTAACTTATGGTGGTTTTAAAATTGCCCAGGTGCGAGAGAGGATAGTTAATGTTGTCTGTACTTTTTATGGGAAGAGGTATCTGTAGTCTGGGGAGTAATAAGTCATTTTTCAAGGATGCTTAGGTTGACATATTTTACTTGAAAAGGGAATTATTTAGCTTTATTTCAGCATTATTTCTATAAATAATACTATACTTACTAACTACTTTAATATTTTAAATATTCATTTATTATTAATAAATTTATTACAGAATTTTCTTGTTGCTTATAGAGCTAAATATAAATGCGACAGAAAGCACTAGGGACTTAAAAATTCTTCAATGGGTGTAAAAAATTAGTAGTTGTACAAGATTTACTTCGTAAAAAACATATTTACACAAAATTGATTGTCTTAAAAATTACAATGCCATGTTAATTGGTGTTCAGAAACACTAATCATTTTCTAAAAAGCCATGGTATATTTTTTCATCATATTCATATATATATTGTTGTCATGCCATAAAAACCCATAATCAAGTTTATTTTATTTAAAACCTTGCATAAAAGTGTTGCCAGCCTTAATAAACGCGACAGTGCGTGAAAAAGTGTATTGCACTTTCCACTGGGAAAACAAAGTTTGTTTTTATTTTGGATTTTGCACACAAATATTTAGCTTTTTTCCACTTAATGCATCTGGATACATGGCCGCGTTCAGCTTTCCGCAAACGCGATGTGACACTTCACTCTGCACTTACGGCCGGAGGCCATTGTCGATCGGGAGAGGGTCCGGGACTGCTCTCCGCCCGGAACTCGTAACCCAAAACCGGGAGCCATCAGCCGCAGGGAGGCACTCAGTTCCGATTAAAGTGCAACACTGCGCGACAAAAGTTTCGCCACAGTCCGTGAAACTGGATTTGGGCCACGTTTCATCGTGCTCTTTCATTTTTTTTTACAGAGTGAAATTTCCAAATGCCATTAACTGTGTGGGTAAAAGGTCGGGGCTTTTCTTTTTTCGGTGTGTGTGTGTGTTTGTGTGTCTTTGGGATTAAAATTTAATGCCGCAAAAGGAAAAAGGCAACCTAAGCGCGTGCCGGTGAGGAAAAGTAAACCGTCGGGCCAACTGTAGCTACTCATGATTAATGATGCCTTTTTCGGTGGCTCGCCGCCAGGACCGTCAGGACCTTCGCCCATTTCCGGTTCGTTTAAAGTTGAAACGTCGCTTGGCCATCTGTTTGCTGGCCGGGCTCCGCTCCATTGTTTGCTCTGCGGTTGCGGTTTGTTTAACAATGAAATTAACTTCTTCTTGCTGCCAAGCCAAGGTCCAGGTCCCGCCATTGTCCCGATAATAATATTTCCAAGGAATCGGCCAGTAGTCGCCATTGAACCCTGGAATCAGAATAATTAAACTAATTGGAATACACATTTATTGTGTGCAAATCTCGATTTGGTCCTGGCCCCGCCTCCCCCTGGACTTTGGTTTTCGGCTAACAAGGCCAATCAGCAGCGTTAACGATTTGGAAGTTCGATATGTAATTATGACATTGGGGCATTGCTTTCCAATCAGGGCAATCAATCTCGGGAGTCCAGTGATGGGCAGGTACATGTCTTGTACCTATCTTGGGTTTGACTTTGGAAAAATGTAGAAAATTAGTAGGTCTCAAACTTATAAAAGAAAACTTTAAATTAAAGAAATTCAAGAATTCATTTTTGATTGGTTTTTAAATTTATGAATATATCTTAGTATCTAACGTGCATTAAGCAATTTTAAATAAATATATATAACTTAAAATAGAAATCTACAATGACTTTGTTAATATTTATAAACGTCCATGTCAGGGAGTAATATAATTGATTCTTAAGTAATTGAAAGCATATCTGCTTACTAATATAGAATCACCTTTAGGCAAGTTTTAATTTCCCTAACAATTATAGGTACATTAAATGATTAAAATAGAATAAATATCCATTTGTCTAAGTTTTAATTTATTCCCTAGCCAACATAGGTAACAACAAGTGCTTAAAAAGAGTTTACAAGCCTGCACCTAGATAGTGCTATTTTCTTTATATACTTTCTAATAAAAAATCATCTTTAAGTAGGTATTATTTCCCTAACAATACAATTACAAGAAACTGCTCTTAATATAGTACCTAGCCCTGTAGATAGGTGCACTTGTAATTAAAGGTATGTCAATCAATATCAATACAATCTAGGTATGCTTTGCCCTGCCCTGTTTCTAGGTACACTTGTCCCAACTCATCATGCTCTGCCACAGCCCACTTACCCTCGACATGACTCTGCTCTTGAGTTGAGTTGGACAAAGGACAGGTTCTCATGGGGAATTCATGTCGCCACTCAATGGCCGGACATGAAGCGTTGATGGCCCTGCTCCGTGTGCTTGTCCGGACATTCGTTGGCAATTCGATGTGAAGTCGGACACTTGCTTCCATAATGCATAATGGGGGGCAGCTGCTCTCGGAGCTAACTAATCGCCGGGCAATAAGCACAAATCTGTTTTGAAAAACTAACCCAACTAACGAACTCCGCCCTTGAGGGCGAGTGCACTTGTCTCTGTGTGTGCCTGTGAGCCAGGACAATGAAAGGCGATTATCCTGCCCAACTGTCCGGCCGTCTTTCCACCCGAAGGCCTAACTGCCTGAAGGCCCGAAAGCCTGATGCCTGGCTGGCTCCTGATAAACGGCTGCACAAACTTCTGGGCATTGTGCCGGGGCCAGGTCACTGAGAGCGCATCCTGCGCCAGACTGCCAGGCTGAAAGGGCCCGGGCCAGGATTCAATGCATGTTGATTAAGTGCTCGCAATTCGAATGCCGCCTGCTGACAGCAGCAACATTTGCATTTGCATAATTGGATATGTATGAACGGAGCGAACTTGATCTGTAAATGCAGATTCCCAGCGGCGCGGCGGGTCCGAGAGCCGAGTTTCTCATGGCCGTTGACATGCCACTGCGCTTTCATTTAATCAATATCGGGAGGAGCCCAAGGGGAAGGTCCTTCGGAAACACACACATACCTGCAAGGAGCTTAAGACTATGAGGGTAAATACTCTAAGTCGGCTTTGAACTCGTGAATTAAGGGCTAAGCTGACTGCATGCATCTCCCTCTATATTTTCTTTTAAAAATGGTTATATTTTAATATTTATTTCAAGCTGCAAATATTTTGTACAGCTTCATATATGTACATATATCCTGCATCCTTCTGCTCTGCAAGCCACACTGCTGCGTTGTTAACGCTGACTAATTAATGTGTTAAAAGTGTAATCTTTCTGGACCGGAGCATGTTGCAAGTGTAATTAGCTCTGAATAATGGAGCAGCGTCGGCCGAGGATGTGTCGGATTTCAGGGCTGTCGTTCTTTATTCATTACCCATTAGCCGGGGACTTAAAGAGCCGAAAAAAGGAACAAATAAAGCAGGCGCACTTTTCAAGGAATGGAGAGCAGCAGCAGCAATTATAGACGATAAATTCGTTGACACTAAGTGCTCGACAAACTTTTCCAATTAGGGGCAACAACAGGCGAATTATTGCCCCGAGGTAGGGGCTGGGAAATGGGAACAGAAATGGAAATGGAACGGGGGCTGGGCTGACTTGCAAATGAATTCATTCAGCCATATGACTCCAGCCATGTCCGGGACTGATTACAGGCCGCCGGCAGCTCCTAAGCCCCCTGCTTTCACGCCGTTTTCACGCATCCGCCTCATTGCGCTTCGCCTGGCACTTTGCCTGCCGCCTGCCTGCTCACCACCGCGAGGATTGCCGCCCAGGATTCCGGCCACCAGCCACCAGGCTGCCTTTTCGCCACCTCGAATGCTCGGCGCCTCGCCAGGCAATCTCCTTAAACCAATTAACTTTCATTTGCCGCCGCAGCACGACCACAAATTTAGCCTGCCAGCTTCATTTACGGTTTGATTCGTGTGTTTACAATGTTTGGCCAAGTGGGAGTGTGACCTGGTTTACCCCGCATAAATCAGAAAGAGCCAAGCCAGGCCATGCATAACGAAGGCTGCACGGGACTGCAGTACACTGGTATAGAATATTAATAGATATTGATTGTTAATTGGTAATAGAAGTTACTAAAGGAGAGTATTTGAGAGAACACAATTAAGAACTTCTTTAGTAGAGATATTGAAATGATTTTTAAAAAAGGTACGATCTTTACATCAAGGAAATGTTCTGATCCCTGATCATGCTGAATAAGGGGCTTCAAGTTAGGCTGACATTACTGTGAGTAAAGATTCCTATAACCGCTTTATCAGGTGTTTTCTTCTTCCCGATGAGAAAAGTCTAGCTCCAAGCCAATCTCATATTCTTCAATTTGGGAAATTGGAATTCATTTAGCTATTCATCAGGCCCTAACGAAATCATGTTGGTCCTTCGAGCCGGACATGCCAGCGCTATTGCCCAAGATAAGTACATATATAGGTGCCAAAATCCCACCACATATTCTTATTTAAATAAACACTGTATACTATAGATATGTGATTAATTCCATTTAAATAAACGAAGAGAATTCACGGTCTTTGTGATTTTTCCCTAAAATGTTTCTCTCTGTAACAGGGACTGCAAATCTCCGGGGCGGTCTTCATGTTTTCGTTTGTACAACACCAGGAGCCAGCTGCCAGTTTTCAGTTTCCAGTTTCCCGTTGCCTGCCGCCAGATGCAACCTCCCTGCTACCCACACACCCCAATATTCAGCAACCCTTCTGCCCCACACAAAAAGCTTTTGTAATTGCCTGAATCATGGCCCACATGACGTATACGTGTTTTGCATACGAGATTCGACCGCTCCTACGATTCCCGCCACCACATTCACCCATCGCTCGCTATCACTCTCTGTCTGTCTCGCAATTTTCGGGCAGCTTTTGTAATTGCTTTTGACTCGACCTGCCAGGCGGGAGCAGGTGGCAGGCAGCAGATACCAGTTAGCAGGGGAGGGCCTGCTTTAATTATGGGCATTATTCCTATTGAAAGGAGGGAGTCTGCCTGCGTGAATGCCATTCCGAGCGACAACTATGCTGAACTTTCGGGACCAAGGGCTGAGGGCTGAGGACTGAGGACTGAAGGCTGAGGGCGCTTCTTAATAACTTGGCAACAAAGCGTCAGCATTCCCGACGCCCCCAAAGAATGGGGATAAAGCGGGAATTAATTATCTTTTGACTTTGACTTTATTTAAAAAAGTTTTTGTTTTTATTATTTTAGCCCAGATTAATTTCGAGTGGGATAAACGTGAGTCTAGCGAATTCTCACGTCGCTTAATACAGTGAATGGTGGCATTTACGTGAAACACCTGTCGGAAATACATTCCCAGCTTTGAATTGTGAACTTGCGAGCACTGGGAAAAGTTCTTATAAAGTATTTAAATTTAAATATACGGATATGTACTGAACATATTTCTAAGAATGGTATTCTAAGGTTGTTCCCGCAAAGCTTTCAAAAAAATCTGATGTGAATGCTATTTGTTTCTATATCTCTCTAGTTTTATTAGCATTCATTGTAAGGGCTGACTTCATACTTTTTAAATTTAACCTAATATTAAGACAATATCATATTTAGAAATAAATTTTTCTAATAACCAGTTCCTGAGCTCGGCTTTAATTTGTTCCCCTTTTCCCCGCCACTTAGGGTAATTCTGGCTAATGTTAAAGCATCATAAGCTCCCTAAATCCATTCTACAAATCTACTACCTACTATTGTATATATTATCCACTTCAAATCGATTTTGTTTTGTGTGTGTGAAAATGGGACCGGATGTTGGGGCTGCCCAATTCAGGAAGCTCGGCAACGAATTCGTATTTAACTTTGTCTAATCCTCGTTAGCATTAATTTGGCCAGTCCAGGTGTGTGTGTGTGTAAGTGTGTTTGCCGGAAGCAGCCTCAGCCAGGAGCTGGAGGATTTCATTTTCATTTTCGGCATGCACGAGGCCCACAAACACACGCATCATTCAGGACGCATTACCAAAGGCCATTGTTATCCGCACTCGCTGTTGCTATTGTTGTCGACGGATGGCAGGCAGGTGTGTGCGTGAGTGTGTAAAGTTATTAAAACCATTCAAAACGTTTGCTTTGGATTCAGATCCCGATTCCCCCGCCCATGTATTCCACACATATATTGTACGTGCAGCCATGTGTGTGGGCGTGTAATTTGCATAACTACATGCCAGGACCAATCCAGATACTGGCAGGATGTGAATAGGTTTCCGGCGACCCAACATACCTATCCTCCGATAGTCCCAAACGGGGACACAAATACACACAAAACGCCGCTCGGAATAACATAACCGTTGCAAATTAGCACACAATGGCAGGTGTAAAGAGACAGGGAGTCAATTCAGTGCGACGAGCATTGTCGAGGTCCTCGTTCCTTGATCCTGTTGCTTATTAGAATCGGATAATCGCTTGAATGACAGCTCCGGCTGACCCAGCACTATTACATTTATTGGGACATTCACCTACCGGGGGCTTTGCTTACAAATTACTGGATTAGCCTTACACAATGCCATGTTTATATTACCGAAATTAGCCTAAGATAATGAAACCGATATGTCCTGGGGAACAGGAAAGGGTCTCTTAAGGCACTAACAAAGTGAACCTATCATTCGTATTAAATAAGCAATACTATGTAGCAGTTTGTAGTAAGCTCCCACTGTTACTACATTGTGATCTGTGCAAAAATAAAAACGAAAAACCAATTAAAGCCAGAAATGTTGGCAAAAGGGGAAAAAATCGACTTCATCTCTATAAAATAACATGTTTATGGCTGGCGAAGTAAAGGTTGCCTTGCAGGTTGCCATCAAAGCGGTGGTTTTTATGTTATTCCACAGGCAGGGGAGCATTTCCCTAGCCGAAGACAATGTCGGTGGAAATGCCAGCGAGAATGTGTCAGGGCCAAAGGCCAGTTGGCCAACCTGCAACCTGTTGGTGGCCTCGTCAGGAGCAGAAGCTAGACCGGGCTCCCTGGGTGGAAGGAATGCCGTTTTTGGTTTGTTAAATGTTTCTGCGGAATATGAGAGATTGGTTTTGCGGTCTTCCAGTCAAATGCACCTCGAAATCGTTTGTATTCGTTTCGGAATTCGAACCCAATGGTGCGGGGCCAGTGGCCCAAAGGTGGCATGGAAATTCATTAATACACACTCCGCTTGGCTAACAGAAACTAATTTCGTTCGACTCCGAATGTAAATGCCTTTCGTGTGGCTTTTGTGGTCCCTTTTCTCGATTGCCTTTTGGGGCACTCGCAAAAATAATTCACAGGAATCTCGGTTTCGAGCGAATTTTGAACGGAAATTCTAGCTGTAAAGGAAGCTGATGGGGAAAATATGCTTTTCAAATTGGAAACAAGAGAAATTTTTAGGAAATAATACAGTGACAGTGAAGTGAGAAAAGGACAATTATACTTTGACTTCCATCAAATACAATTCCCTGGAAACTCTGTTGTAGTTTCTGTATAAGGCCCACTTGTGTTACCTTAATTTAAGCACAAAACACAAAGAATTTCCCTGTAAAAATAATTAAATTTTGTTCCGTGTGCATTGAGGTTGGTCCCTAAAACAAGGAAGCTAAATTTAGAACCTTCCGTGCCACGCACAAAACGCCTTGTTTTCACTGCATAAAAAGCACATTTGTAATTTGTTTGCCGGGAATTTTCGGGGTCTGCTCCTGGTCCTGGCCGTGGTCCTGGTGCTTTGGCTGCTCCGCAGATTTGGTCGCCTGCATGTTTCACTCTCGGGCGAAATGTACTTGCATAATTTATGCGAAATCAGCGACGTGGCTGAAAAAACAACCCCACAGGCCATACCACAATACACATACCCCCCGGGTGAGAGGGAGGACAGGGAGAGGAGCACTTTATTTGCCAGTCGGTGGCACGTAAAATGCTTTATCCCCGATTCATTGTCACCGAAAAGATGCTTTATCGCTGCCAGACTACAAATTCCAGCGCAGCTAAAAATATTAACGCTTGAATCCCATACTAGACAGGTATAATATCTGGCAGGTGGAAAAGTGGGTGGCCCTGAGGGCGGGCGGCTTTGAGGACATTGCTGCAGGGCAGGTATGAACAGGGAAAGGAACTGGAATGGGGGCGGGAGCCGAGACTGAGCCCGCATTTATCTTCTGGGCAGGGGAAAAACTTTGTCTTTAGTCATTCAATCCAGCCAGCCACACGGACGCTTTTTCGGGGCGGGATTATGGATAATCACCTTGGCGAGGAGCAGAGAGGAGAAAGATGATGCCCGAGCAGAAGACGCATTTGTTTTTATCGCACTTTTTACTTTGTTTGGGAACAGAGAGAAAAATTATCACTACCTTGGGTTGCTTAGGTATAAACCTATAATATATTCTATAATATACAAATATTACAAATTAGCGATAAGGTAATACTAAGAAAGTATCAATTCAAAATAATGATAAGAATCGATCGACTGCAAATGCCACTAGAGGATAAACATACTATTTGTGGCTAAATAAATATCAATGTATTATATTTTAAATTATTTTTTTTTTAGAAAATTTATACAATAATCAAAGTTGGAATGAAGAAGTATAAACTTGTAAGTTTAAAAAGGAAGTTTATTGCTGAACTTTTCTATATTATTTCTTAATTCTTATTATAAATTTCTTTATAGTTTAAAAAATATAAGTATTTCAGAATAAAGCAGGATTACAATGTTTTTATATACAAAAAACGATATTAAATCGATAAGAAGCGAACTGTTATCAGCTTTAAAGCCTAGTACGAACATAAGATAAATTTGCTCTTGAGAAGTTCTGATCTTATGTTAGTACCGGGTTGCACTCGAACAATACAATACTAACGTGCTAGTAAATTTTTAGTTACTATCGATTAATGAATATAAATCCATTGTAAATTTGTATATCGATATAATGGATAAGCAACGATATTTAATCCAGGTCTCTGAAATATCTCTAAAGGCTTACTGTACGTTACTTTTATACAAACTGGAAAAATAGACCAGATACGTTAAATTTAATATTATAATAATAAATTATTATATTATTATTAATAATATCCCTCTATTTCCGACTTTAACCATCAATCAATCACTTTTCGCTCAATGCATTTTCGCTTTCCATTCACTTTGTTTTCGCCTGTTTATTTTTGCATAATTTTCTAAGCGTCATGCCTCGGTTTTAGTACATTTTCATTTACCTTGTGTGTCACAGGGGGGAGGGATGGCCGTGCAAATTTGTTTACCTTCGTGCGTGCGCAAGTTTTTCCAGATTATGCAAAAGTTGAATTTTTCATTGCATACGCTCGGGCGTATTATCCTCGCCGCGTGTCAATGCGATACAACAACAGACGGCGCTCCGTCGGCGGCCATTTCATTCCTTGGGAAATTCAATGAGGCACCCGCCCCCCTGCAGGCCCAACAAGGCGTTTATATTAAATTGTATTATTCCGTATTTTCTTTGAGGGCGGGAGCCTCATTTCGTGAGGCCTGTGCTGCCCACGGGCCGAAGATGTTTACTTTGCCGTATTTCCTGTAAACTTGCCGCCGGCGAAGCTATTGCCACTGCTGTTGAAGTTGTTGTTTTTTTTTCTGGGCCCAGGACTTGTCAGCGTGCCAGGCAAATGAGTTTACGAGCGGGGGGAGAGAGAGGGGAGCGGAGGGGAAAGAAAAGGAAAAGCGAACAAGGATGGGAAAACTAACTTTGTGCACATCTTACTTAGTTACAGGCCGCCCTTGTTTTCTGTCCTGCCTCTTGTTCGACCCTCTTCTGCGGCGTTTAGTAGGTTCCCCCTTTTACTGGATGCCAGAAAAGGATACTCTTCACTGGGTCAAAGGACCACTTGCGAATAAGTTCCCTTTTTAATGTCTAGAATCTTAAAACTGAAGTTGGCACAACTCAAATGTTTTTATTATATTGGAAAAAAAGAAAGAAGACTTAGGACTAAGTTTAAAAAAAATAAAGGAGTCTAGAAGTTAGGAAGCTTTAAGAGGCAAGTATATTTTATATATATTATCTCTATCTTTTTAATTATAAAAACATGTATTATTTGAGTTTAATAATAAATACTTTTTAGAAATAGCTGACAGCTTAAAAAATGTATTAATTTGCAATACAAATATTGAAGAACCCCTTTACTCTTATGTAAATATTTTGGCAAGCATATTAGTTCCTTCGGTCTTTCCCAATTCCTCTGCCCCTTTGGCTCATCCTATCTCTAATGTCCTTGTGTTCGCTGGCTGGGCCTGGAAAAGCAAATTTCAAACATAATGAGGGTCAAACAATATTTGTGATTTGGTTTTTCGGGCCAACAAGACGCGATGCTGCCATTGTTTTCCTTCCTTTTTTTTGATTTTTTTTCCCCAGCCTCGAAACAACATTACGAGTTTGTGTACATGGCGTACATATTTAACCTTTTCGGAGTCAGGGCCACCAAGTCCTTAACATTTTTGTCATGTTTCTCAGATTTGGCAGGGCTTTCATTAGGAACCAAAGGGCACTTAATTCATTTGTGATATTTGTTGTAATATTGACACAATTTCCAATTAAATGATCATTTAAATGCAGTGCAATATTAGTAGATTGAGGTAGGAAGTAATTTTATTTAAAATATGGAGTATAAATAATTGTATTGCAATTTACAAACTTATTGTAAAAATGTTATTGAAGTTATCAGTTTTAAAAGGAAAACCTGAAAGCAATTTCCCACTAAAGTGTCGGGTAGACGGGAATGGTAGAGATGCCGCACTGGTTCTTTCCGTTCCTCAGCATCTTGATGTACCCCTTGTCGCCCCAGCTGGTGCCCCAGGAGTTCTTCACCAGCCAGTAGTCCTTGCCGGACTGGGTGCCGTAGCCCACAACCGTGACGCCGTGATTCAATTTTTCCGAATTGCAGGCTGGTTCGTTGTACACCCCCGAGGAGTAGAACTGGAAGGACCTGGGGGAGGCGTCAATGGCCACAGAAATGGGTCCGATGTTGGCCACTGCATCGGCCAGCTTGTTCTCATCGCCCTTGGGCAGAACCCTGAATCCGGTGACAGTGGCCCCGATCGCCGCCTTGTTGTACTTGCACTTGTCGTTGATGCCCTTGTAGGGATACGAGGCCTCCGTGTCGATGCCGCCATTGTCTCGTATGTAGTTGAAGGCGTTGGTCATGAAGCCGCCTTGACAGCCGTGATTGCCCCAGTTAGTGGAGCAGTCCACCAGGTTCTGCTCGGACAGGGCCACCAGCTTGCGGGTCTTGCGGAATTGCAGACCCTCCAGGGTTCCCGTGCTGGCGAAGGCCCAGCAGCTGCCACATTGCTTCTGATTCTTCACGGGCGTAACGGCGCCCTTGGAGCGCCAGTCCACGGACCTGGGCAGGCTGACGGACTCTGGCGAGAAAAAGGTGACATCGTCCCAACTCTCGTCGGCAGCGCTGGAGGGATTGCAGATAAATAAATGACAAATTACAAGACATTGAAGTCTCTAGAGTCTAATCTAGAGTCCTCTTACTGGCTCTCCTTGTGCAGCGTGTAGTTAAAGCCATTCATCAGCTCGTTGAACTCCTCACTCGTTAGGTCGGCGTACTCGTTTATCGCCAGCTTGAAGCTCACCTTGCCGGCAGCGAATCGCTGGTTGTGCTCTACGATGGAGTTCCTGTTCTCGCTGAACACCTTCAGGCGGAAGCGCTCTTCAGCTGCAGTCGGGTAGGTCCTGCGATGCTGCAGGGTGAAGTCACGCCATTGCTGATCGAGGACTTGGTCCAAGGAAGCCGCATTGCTGGCAGCGAGCAAGGCCAAAAGAGAGAGTACAAGGGAATGGTTCATGTTGGTTCTTTCACAAAGGACTTTAAGGACTTTCGGGAAGTTATTTGTTTATATTTTCTTCTAATTAACAGTCAACTCTTTAAGAAACCGTTATGCCTTCTGAATATCCACAGGAATTGCCCCCTCTTTTATATACCCGCTAGATAACTGAAAATTGCTCGCATTAAACAATTAAACATACGAAACGCGCCCAAAACCTTATCGTTCAGAATCTCTTTATCGACGCTGTGACACCTCTTTGGATTATTGCAATCAGATTTCCTAGCAATTTCGACTGCTCCCTTATCAAGACATTGTTGTCCATAATATGACGGTCTTCCGTGTGCGCTTTGTCAATTAAAATTACGCCACCGGAATGGTCCCCTTTCAGAAAGGAAACATCAATAAGGAAAGCGTTTTGAAATTACAATTTATGACTAAACATAATGTTATTTTATTAATTAAGATTGTTATTTTCACATATACATGGACTATTTAAAAGATCAAAAGGGCAATTATTATCAAACATTGGGACATCTTTAAAATATTAATTTTCTATAAATGGTTCTTTGTTAGTCTTGGTTTAAAATAAGATGTTATGAGTTGGGTGAAAATTTATTTAGTTAATATTTAATATAAGATATATAATGTTATATAATTTAAATTACTTTAAACAATTAATACGAAGTATGTTTTTTTTTTATAATTTTATAACAAAAATATATTAATAATAACAAAAGAAACAAGAAAGAAAGCTAACTTCGGCACGCTGAAGTTTGTTTACCCTTGCAGCTTACAATTGGATTAGAGTCATCATCAAAGGTAAAACTAAAAAGAATTATACATATAAACATATAAAAATTCGAATTAGACATTTACGTATACGTAATATTTCCCGAGCATTTCTATGGCAGCTTTATGATATAGTTGTCTGATTTTCATAAAATTTAAAACGAAATTCTAAAAAAATAAAATGTTGAAAATCGGCCAAGTTATGATTTTCTTTCTGAAAATGTAGCGATCGTTCCTATGGCAGGTATATGATATAGTCGTCCGGCCCGTTCCGACTTATATAGTAGTGAGAGCTTATACATAGTAGACTATCCGAAAAGTTTCATTCAGATAGCTTCAAAACTGAGGGACAAGTTTGCGTATAATCGGACAGGCGGACAGAAGTACAGACAGACGGACATGGCTAGATCGACTCGGCTGTTGCTGCTGATGAATAAAATTAGAATTCCCTGCAAGGGTATAAAATGAAAACTACTTTCGGGAAACCAACAATTTATATCCGCTTGCAGTTTGTATTTGAACAATTGGGGAATCGTATTCGATATCAATCATAAATAAGCCAATAAATCATTAATTTCCAATTATTCAAATCAAAACAATGAATTAAAAAAGGAAATTATGCAATTTTGCGTTTCTGAAAGATTTTACGCTTTAAAAAAACAATGTCAGAAATGGCTCTGGGACATATAATTTTCGAAAATGAGCGCCAACATATGTGGTCAATCGATACTATCGATAATTCCGACTCAGTAAACTCGCATCCCTCTCCGCTAGGCGGTCTTCGAAAATTCGAAGAGTTATTAATTTGGAAAGAGAGAAATGGTTATACTGAAAATAGCGCCCTCTAGTGGCTAGTGGCATTCTAGCGCCCTGAAGGCTGCAATGAAAAGTTTATTTTATTTTGGCGGTTATTTTTCAAATCAAATAACTTAATAAATAAACTTAGGATAGTTTAATAAAATAATAACATATTGTTTTCCCTGTCACGTTTTAATTTTTATTATTTGAATATTTTCAATTTATTAATTCTTATAGTCTTAAATAGTCTCATTCTCATTATCCTTTAAGTTTTCCTCTAATTTTTCTGGGCTCTCCAATTCTCTCTCGTTCTCTCCCTGTGACTTCCTCTCGCAACCACCACCCCTAAGCACCGATAGCGGCGGCATTTGCGCCTTCAACCCCTCAAAGGAGCCACGTGCTCGCCGAGCTTTTGGCCTCCTTTCGCTGGCGGCTGGCGAATCAATGAAAGTGAAGCTTTGCCCAAATTAAGCCCGCTCGCAGCCGCCCTCCGAAAAAACGTCCATGCAGGGTCCTGCTTCCTGCGTCCTGCGTCAGCGCCTTGCCACATATCCACACGGCTTACGTTGGTGGTGGTGCGGCATCTGCGTAGTGTGCGTGCGTGAGAATCCACCACCGAAATCCGAGAATCCACCACGCGAACGGCGAGCTTCGCGCGGCGCCACGCGATTCGGATTCAGTTTACAACGGAAAGCACAAACCAACGGTCGTGAAAATCGAGCAAAGCTCCCGGCACGGAAAACGGAAAAAACCAAACGCAGAAAATTCGTCGAACGAAACGGATTCCCGAACAACCGAGTGTGCATTTCGCTGCAGCGCGTAGCCAGTATTAAAGTTCTGCCAAGTTAATACAGAAAAGGATTTTCCAGATTAAAATTTAAGCGCGACGGTGCTTTAGTGTGAGTGTGTGTGTGTGTGGAAAATCCGCCCTTAACAGCAGCCAGGAATTTTTTGGAGTCGCAATCCCGAGAAGCTAAGCCAAGACAAACTTTGGTACGAAACTCTCTGCCTGACGTGTCCTGCCCACCAATACACGCGCACACAAAGGACCTTTGTCTCTCTTTATCTCTCTCTCGCTCTACTCTCTCTCTCTCTCTGTTCAGAGCTCTTCTTTTCGATAGAATAACATATAAAAAAAATCGCGGGTTTGGTGTTTTGCACGTGGAATTCCATAGAAAACGCTGAACCCTCTCACATGTAAATTTCAATTGTTTCGTGCCTTTGAACACCCGTCGCAAAATCTGCATTTTTGTGCATTCTATTCGGGAGTTTGCATTCCAAAACGGCAACAAAGTGCACCACTTTGCACGTTGTCATGCCACATACTACTCACAGATGTTTTTGGGGTATGCCAAGCATCAGATTTTGGCAATAGCCCACGGCAAGTGATTAATCTCTTGACCGAGCGGCTGAGGGTAAACAACAATTTTTAATTTGATCTTAAGGGTTAGATAGGCGAAGGCAATTAGAAAGAGGTTTTCCGGGGGGAAAGTTTGAAATCTCAGGGGTATTGGGGTACAATTTGCATATGTATGCTATAAGGGAAGAGGAAAAGTATACGGTTCTGAGGTTACATTTTAAATGTTTATCTCTTTACTTAGATGCAATTCTTAACTTAATTGTAAAGGTAATAAGGAAAAGCATGTAGTTTGGACTTTTATTCTAGAGATTTCAAATTCAATTGGAAATTTAGATATAGTTTCACCTCCATACGTGACAAAGAATAGTAATAAACATACGGTATTGGGAAAAGATTTGAGATATTACTTGATATTTTATTGAATTTTTAATATGATTCTAACAAATTTATCATTTTATGGGAAGATTTCGAATTATGCAGAGGATTATGTTACAACTGGAAACTTTATTTTTTAAGGGAAAATTATAAGTATTTTATAGAGATTCAAGGTTTCATTCTCTTGTATATTAAGACATACATTTTCAACTTAATCCCAAAACCGATAAGGCAAAGCATTTATTAATGATATAAAAATATCCTGGAGATTAAAGTTAAATTTTTAATTCAAGTTCGAAGAGCTTTAATGAGTTCTTTTTCCAAATTTAAATTACCAAAATTTCCCTAAACACCAAATCTATATTCCTAACTTTCTTTAACATTTCCCAATACTTTTCAAGAGCAAACTTGTAATTATTCTGGAGATGCTGATAAAATGCATTGGGGCTGGCAATGGCATTGGCCATCGGGGGGTTGATTTTTCTGTCTTTTTTGGTTGCGGAAAGCTCTCGCCACCCTTCCCAGCGTCCTCAACAATCCAACAGTTGATGCTGTGCCAAAAAGAAAAGCGGAAAAGCCAAACAGAAAAAGGGAAGCGCAAGAAATTGAACTTTGTGCCTGTCTGATTGCATGCCACCCCTCCTCGCTCTCTCTCTAACTTTCTCTCTTTCTCCCTCTCTTATTGTGTGGCCATCCCTCTCGGCAGCGAGAGCGAAAGTTGTGCATGCACGGGGGATATGATATATGGTCTATATAAGGCACTGGCATTTGGCACTCTGCTCGGCCGGACGAGTGCATGTGTCCCCGTTGGTTTTTGGCCAAGCGAACGCTCTTGGCTGAAATATTAATGCTGTCTTCGGTTCTGGGAAAGGAGAATATGCTGTTTATTGATTGTTTGCCTGGCTGAAAGGTTAAGTCGCACAAAGGATATACGCTGAGGGGTGGGCGTAAGGGTCCTTTGGTATTTTTAGAAGCTGGTTAGCGTAATGCTGGGAACTGTAATGATTAATAGATATGATGTCGCTAAAGATTAATCAATGGAAAATTGTAAAGATTGTGAAACGTAACGAACTTCAATTTGAGATATTTGTGGTTGCTTATATTTATATGAATTTCCAGTGCCTAGCCTAACGTTAAATATAACTAATATATATAATGATAATAACGTAAATAACTTTATATTTATTTTATTTAACTTATTTGAACAGAAGCAAACCCAATAAAAATCGGCATATACTCATATAAATCACACAACAATAATAACAAGTAATCAAATATTGAGTTGCATAAAGCTTTGTTTACTTTATTTCCAACGAAATTAAATGTAATTGAATTTCGTTATTTGCGATTGAGCTGAACTCGTGCAAGACTAATGCATTTGTCACGCAAAGTAATGGGTCTTATAACAAAGGGAATTTTATTTATTTATTCCAATAAAAGTTACTTGTAAATAAAATTTCGTTCCTCTTAATGCGAGAATGTTATCGAATTCCATTTGATTTTTCCGATTAATTCCGCATACAATACATATTTTTCCCCATTAAACAACACTTGAAACCCATTATTCCCGAGTTCTAACCACAAACTGGTTGAAACCGACTGAAAACTGACTGAAAACTTTCCATCAGCTGCGTTTATTTACATAATATTGGTGCAAAAACAAACCGTCCTTCGGCAGAGCAGCAGCAGCTGACCAAGGTTAGGCGTGCGTGAACAATGCGGGAACCCGGAGAGACCAAGACGAAGCCCCAGACGGGAGCTGGAACCCAACACCGTGGCCGAGCGGCAAGGGGTTTCCCCATTGTCAGCAATCCTCACCAAACAGGCGCCGATTGCTAGGCGACTATGCCCGGGGATGTACACATCGCAGGCAGGGTATCAAGGTCAGGCGGAAGCGGAAGCGCGGGTGCTTTTTTAGGGGTTGGCGTTCATGTCCTCGCTGGATTTTCGGCGCAATTTTCTCGCCTTGGCGCCAAACGATGGTCGAATCAATTACTATTCTATGTTCCTTTTCTTTATTTTTTTTTTTACAAAAAAGGGCCAAAAACTGCACATACAGAACCACTTGCGCAATGGGGTTCTGTGTGTATTTCGAATAGACCCAAAAATAGCCACAAATATGGCACTAATAGTTGGCATTTAAAATTCAAGAGCAGCGTTTGTGAGCTATTCGCACTGCGAATATAATTCATGTGTGGCGTAAACAAAAAAACCCGTGTATGAAATGTGCAAAATCGATTGCATAAACAGAGTGCATTTCATTGGCAATCAAACTGCCCGATTTATGCAGAATAGGAAAAGACAGCTGCCAGTTCAGCCGCACTTTCCATTTTCCATTCCCACCCGTGCACCTGCCCCATTCTTTATATTGCTTCTTATCGATTTAGCCTGGAAACAGGCCATGTCATCAGATTCGCGATTCCATCGCTCTCTTCTCTCTCTTTTTTGTTTTAAACTATTTCGAGGCCCTTTAACCCGGGAAGAGGCTTTAAGTTGGGTTCCTATTCCGATTCCCTGACCCGCGCGAGATGAAAAGGGGACGAACTTGCTTTTTTTTCGGCACATCCTTTTTGCTGCGACGCAATTCGGTTGGTCCTTTGTGTTTTTTATGACGGGATTTAAGGGCACCAAGCTTTCCTACCTGTGTGTGTGAGTTAGGGTAGCTTTGTTTTTCTTTGTGTGTTGCTCCCGGTATATTTCCACTCATTTAAATACCGCCCGGAAATGTTTTCTTAGCTTCGAATATTCGCACAATGTGCACTGGGGAAAATAGTATTGAATTCCATGACAAATCCATAAAATAAATAAATAGGTTAATTAATATGAATGCCACTAATTGACTGAGTTTGTTGGGTCTACTGAAAGGCATTTTAATTTTTATATTAACATCCACATCTTGCTTCTCTTTATAATATCTAAAAAAAAAAGTAAAAAAAGCAATTAATTCAATATTCAATCTAGAAAATTTTAAAATGTAAAGCAATAAAATAAAGATAAAGAACAAAAAATATAAAATAATATAAAAATAATTTACAAAGAATATATTGCTGAAAACCCTAATAGGTATATAGGTTTTAAGGTTTTAAGGCTGAAGTATCTTATAATAGTTTCCTTAAAATATAAACTAAAATCTTCCTCTCTGTAAGATATTAAGTTTTCTTCCTCGTTGTGGGATAAACAAGGGAATTATGTAAGCAGCCGCTGGGATCTCCGTTACCCAATTACATCCTGTCAGAGCCAATCAGGCGCACTTTGCGGCCATCAATCTTGACCCCTCATTGAGTAATTTCCTACGGCAATGGCTTAAGCATTGTGTTTTTAGCCAAAGTGGGATAAGCCGTTCCAATGACAGGGCCATGGCCGCCACATCCTGGCCATAGCCAGGGCTTTATTTAGAAACGCCGGTGACTGCGTCTGCGGCTGTGGGGGGTGTGGAAATCCAAGCAAGTTGCGACGCAAAAAGCAACAGCACAACAATCACAGGACTTTAATATTTTCACACACTCGTCGGGGGTTTACGTAACAGCCATCGGATTGTGTAACCAGTCCGTCGTCCGCTGAGTTCTCCCCCCAAGATGTCGGAGGTGTCTCCGGGGGAGGACAAAGTGCACACGGACTGTCGGTGGTCCTGTGATTATTGACCACTTTCCCTGCAATTTAATCAGGGATGCGGCAGCTTGGGACTATAATTTTTGGTTTGTGCATCCGCGAGATACATTCTGTGGCGTGGCAATAGATGGGTAAATATTTATGCCGAATGGGCGGCAGAAGCGCAATCCGGGCAGCCATCAAAAGACGTCATAGCGCATTACGTATACGCAGGGTATGGCGGAACAGGAAAGGAATATGTGTGGGGGGAGAGTATCTCTGATGGAGGTGTGCCTTCCCCCTGGGTCACCCCGCTCCCCAGTGTCCATCAATGAAGCGGCAGGACGCCAAAAGCTTCTCCGCCGAGCTTTCCTCTCTCTCCGAGTGGTGGATTTCCCACCGATAGCTGCTTCTTGCCACACAGCTGCTGCTGCGAGCAACACACCCACGCTAAGGCCATCTCTCTCTCGAGGCGCCACTTACTGCCTCTCTCTCTCTCTGTGGCTTTAATTTACTACGTCAGCAACAGAGGACGAGCCTCCAAGTAAATAGCCACCACATAGACCTCCACGGCCCAACCCCACCCCTGCTCGCCTTGCTCTTTTTCGGGGCTGCTCTTTCATTTACAACGACCTTCTGCGGTAGTCAACACAGTTTTCGGCTCTGGCCTACACCGAGCAACAAGGTTCAGGAAGTCACGTTTCAGGGGTAAAGAGTGGGTGCCATGTTAATCGATATTAAACCGTGATTTTCAAATTGAGAAAGGGATGTTAGGGTGTAAGGTCTCAATGAAATGATCGAAGAGACTTTGATTTTAGTTCAAGTTTAAACTTTTAGCTCTAAAATTGTGTTTATGCAACTCAAAGGCTCTAAATAATTTTGTAAACTGATTTAACTTATGATGATATCCCATTTAAAATTCAATTTCTTTGTTACTATAACTTGATATAGATCCCTACTTTTCCCTTGTCTCACTCACCTTGTCTCACTTCCTCACTTAGCGTCCCCGGAGGTCCTTCTTTGTTTTTGTGCACAAACGAAGGTTCTAATTAACCCACGACCCCTGACATTCATACGTGCCTGAACGAAGCATACATAATTTGGCTAGCTGAATGAATTAGCGTTTGGGAATTATGCAGAAAACTAATAAGCACACATCCTGTGTACACACTCCACGGACCTGAACTGAATTTGCATAGTAATGAAATTACGAAAAAGACAGCAAATTGGGACAGGACTCAGAGTCTGAAAGTTTCCATTAACCAGGATGGAGCCCGCCTAATGGCAAACAATTAGGACCCAAATTGAGTTAGCAGCCACTAGAAGGCGGTCTCAAGGACAAACCGGCACACAAATGGGCAAATAAGGCCTCATCCATGCACACACTCAGGGATACTCGAGGAGTATCGATCAAACAGGCGACTAAGCGGAGTGTGCCTTTCCCTAACCGATTGCTCCACTTTTGCAGCAGGTAACCACGGACCCGGACACGGACACTTCGCCAGGTAAATCCGCACGTTGATGGCTGCCACCAAAATCATCGATGCGCCGCGCAACGGCCACGAAATGGCGCCACTGAACACACGGGCCCGGGGAGATGGAACCCACGGAGTGACCATCGTCCTCACCGCCCCGCAGCGCAACTCCGTGCAGTCGGTGGACATTCCCGGCGCCGAGCCGGAGCGAGCCGCCTGGAGCGGCAAGATGCAGTTCTTCCTCAGCATCATTGGCTACTCGGTGGGCCTGGGCAACATCTGGCGCTTTCCCTACCTGTGTCAGCAGAACGGAGGAGGTGAGTAGGGGAACGATGCAGAATGTAGAATATATATTCAGTATTCAAGATTAAGTTATCATAAATTTGAACCCCTTAACGAGTCTTAGTTTAAGCTAAATATAAATCTGATTAGTCAGCTATTTCCGTGTGAAATAATACCTATTCGATTACTTATTCCCTTCCTGCCCGTCTGAGCTGGCCTGGAATGTCCATATAGCAGAGCCTCGGATTACTAAAAGCGCCAACTGCTGCAGAATTGTCCAATCAATGTCTGGTCGGCCTGCACGCGTCAAGCGAGCGATAACGCCAAATTGGGTAATAGCCCTCCATTGGCCCCACTGGCCTCCACCCCACCTGTCACATTCCATATGCGGTGTATCCAATATCAGTTGGCCAACGAACTGCAGCTAATCAGGTGCACGGCTCTGACAATAACATTATGGGATTTAATGTGCACTAATTGCACGGCTCTCGGACGGCGGAAGGGCCCAATTGGTGGCCTTCGGCGGGCTGGGCTCTGGGCACGCACCGTTCTAATGGCGCGGCAACCCCACCCAGCTTTTAATTCAATTACAATTACAATTGACATGGTGACGGAGGAATCGAATCCGGAATACTCTCTAGTTTCCAGCTCTGGCAGCCAGATATTTCCCGCCCCGAACCAGAAATGCAAATTTCCGGCCTGCTGGGCATTGATTTTGTGTCGGGTTCGCTTGTCAATCAACTGGATTTGCACAAAAAAAGCGAAATTAACCAATGTTGAACACATTCCTTGGCTCTTCTTTGCCGTCATCTAAATTAGGGTGAAGGGAAGGTAATTAATTCATGTTGGATGTAGGTAGTTTGGTGTTATTTAAATGCAATTTCAATCCAATAGCCTTAGTTATTTATAATCATTAATAATATATTTTTAATATATAAATTACTTATTATACACTTTACTTAAGTTTATAATGAACTTTAATATTATTTGATAAGATAATTATATTAAGAATATAAATATATATCCCTAAGAGCTTCTATATATAATATAATTCTCAAATGAAGATATCTCACCCGCAATAAAGTCAAACTTAAATATTTAATTTGTAAGTATACTTATAAGGCTATTTCAAAATCGTAAATATTTATTGTAAAATAAACTAAGGATATTATGTAATATATTTTTAAGCTTATTTGTAGAACTTTCCTCACACATTTTTTCTCCTTGTGAAACCCCCTTGGCTCTCTCCCTGTTGCAGGTGCCTTCCTGATACCCTTCATGATTATGCTGATACTGGAGGGCATACCCCTGTTCCTCATCGAGCTGGGCATTGGCCAGAGAATGCGTTTGGGGGCACTGGGTGTGTGGAACACCATCCATCCCTGGCTGGGAGGCATTGGCATCTCGTCGTGCATCGTGACGCTATTTGTGGCCCTCTACTACAACGTGATCATCACGTGGGTGTTCTTCTACCTCTTCAACAGTTTCCGGGTGAGTAGAGAAGGGGTCTTTAGGTAATGGATTTGATTTATTTATCCCCTTCCTCCCCTAGTACCCTCTGCCCTGGTCCACCTGTCCCACGAACGGCACAGGCTTTGAGCTGGAGGAGTGCGCCAAGTCCTCGGAGACGACGTACTTCTGGTACCGCACCACCTTGGACGCAGCTCCCTCCATGGACGAGCCCGGCGGCCTCAAGTGGTGGATTGTGCTCTGCCTGCTGCTCTCCTGGACCATTGTCTTCTTCATCGTGATGAAGGGCATCCAGAGCTCCGGCAAGGTGGTCTACTTCACCTCCCTGTTCCCCTACATCGTGCTGACCATCTTCTTCATACGCGGCATCACGTTGCGCGGCGCCGGGGCCGGGCTGATGCACATGTACACGCCGAAGGTGGAGAAGCTGCTGGAGCCGACGGTCTGGCTGGATGCGGCCACCCAGGTCTTTTACTCCTTCGGCCTGGCCTTTGGGTCCCTGATAGCCTTCGGCAGCTACAACACGCCCAAGAACAACTGCGTGCGGGACGTCCTGCTGGTGTCCGTCTGCAACGCCGTCACCGCCATCTATGGCAGTGTCGTCATCTTCGCCATTCTCGGTTTCAAGGCCACCGTCAACGTGGACCGCTGCATAGCCAGGTGAGTCGGGGGGAGAGCCGGAACCACAACTGGGAGTGGGAGTGCGTCACACGCATCGGTGGTCATCAATAAGCCGACCCCGAGTGACCGACCAGTTGTAGCCGGCGCAGGGCGACCGCCGCCTTTGTATCCATTTGCGTATCAATGAGGGTGTATCTCCCCATCGGAATCGATACATGGAGCCGATGGAATCGCGGTCGTGTCTGTCAATTTGCATCAATTAACGGACCCGGGCCCACGTTGAGTTATGCACAATTGCTCTTGAACCGCCAGTCAGTGTCCATCGAGACGGGTTCCAACCGATTTCATCCGGAATGGGAATTGATTGTGATTTTTCCCTCCCTCTGCTCTTCCCTCTAGCAACACGGAGATCCTGATGAAGAGCAACCTGCTGGCCAGGAATGATACCTCCACACTGGCCTACGAGCATGCCATGAGCCAGGTGAACAGCACCGAGCTGTCCCGCCTGCAGCTCAGCGAGTGCAGCCTGGCCCATGAACTGGACAATGTGAGTACTGTCTGAGGGAAATACTGGTTTTGGAGGGGATTACTCAAGGATTACTCTCTCACTCTCCCCTTCCAGGCCGCCGAGGGCACGGGTCTGGCCTTCATCGTCTTCACCCAGGCCATCGTGGAGCTGCCCGGAGCCCCCTTCTGGGCGGTGCTCTTCTTCACCATGCTGCTCTCCCTGGGACTGGGCTCGCAGATCGGCATCCTGGAGGGCATGCTCTGCACCCTGTTCGACATAGACATTATAAAGCGGATCAAGAAACAGCATGTCACTGGCGTGGTGTGTCTCTTCTGCTTCATTGTCGGGTTCATCTTCTGCACAGGAGCCGGCGAGTACTGGCTCAAGATGTTCGACTCCTTCGCCGGCACCATTGGCCTGGTGGTGGTGGCCCTCATGGAGATGATAGCGGTGATCTTCATCTACGGACATGAGCGGTGAGCAGAGGGTTCTTTCTGTTCTTGTAGTGAAAAGAAATCTAAAGAAAACCTCTCTTCTATAGCTTCACCGAGGACATTTACCAGATGACTGGCTACCGACCGGGTCTCTACTGGCAGTGGACCTGGAGGTACATTGGCCCCGTGATCATGGTGTGCATTCTGGCCTCCTCCATTATCTTTATGGTCATCAGGAATCCCACTTACGGAGCCTGGAATGCCGAATTGGTGAGTGAAGACTAGTCCATCTAGATTCTGTTCAGTACTAAATCCAATTGTTCCTTTACCAGGGCATGATTGAGCAAAAGGACTACCCCAACTGGGTGATGGGCATTGCCCTGTCCATGATCCTGGCCGGCGTCCTGCCCATGCCCATTGTGTTCCTGATGCGCAGCTTCCAGTGCCTGAAGGTGGACCTGGACATCCACCAGGGCTCGATCCGGCGCAACGAGACAACCGCCTCCACCAAGGAGATGATCGATAATGATGACGATGTAAGTGCGGACCCCGGTTCGGATCGATTCGGTCTGGACTCGGGCATTCTTTGTGCCATTCGTTGTGTTGTTAGGCTAAGTTACCACTAAGCTCATCTCTCTCTATCTCTCTGGTCTTTACGTGTGACTAATTGTGTCTTTCTCTCACCTAACGATCCACTCCTCACTCTTGCGCTTGCTCCTCCTATCTGACAATGCTTACATCCAAATCCGATCTAATATCGATTGCATAACAAACTCACGCCCATTGTTCAGAACATGAGTCCGGATATGCCACCGCAAGATTCACTAGCGGCGACACGCTTCACAATTGGAGACTTTGAAGTAAGTTGGGCCCTGCTCGGCTAGAAAGGACAGAAGAGGTCACCCCCTGCACACACTAACGCTAATCACACGATTCTCTGCTCTTCTCCCCCTCTGCTCCCGCTCATTGGTCAATGTTTTAGAATTAGAACGAACCGAGGTCCTGGAGTGACGTACTTAAGGGCAGCGCCGAGTTTTAACAGAAACACGAAACCCAACCAGACACTAGGATAGCCCCGAGACACCCAAAAGACACACTCAGACAACGTTTGGACAGTGCTAAATTCCACGCGTCGACTCAAGTAGAAACCAAGTGCTCATCCATCAGTTAGCAAGCAATTACCTGTACTCAAAACACAAGAACTAATCAACGCACAGCAAATACTCGTAGCTAGCCAGACGACTAAGGCCGAACTAAGTTAAACCAAGATGCTCCTTTAAGCCGAGGGACAGAACAATTATTGCCAGAGGGTTAGGTTTAGGTTTAGGGAGAGACTAGCGAATCGCTTGTGTGTGCTTGAACCTAGGGCCATGCGTGTACATAGTGTGTGTACTACTATATAAATACCATTTTCGAATTGGCGGCTGATCGAGGCCCATATACAGGTAAAGTAAAAGTGCGCAGTTGTTTCCATTTACATTTCGTTTGTTGGTTTGTTCGTTAGTTTGTTCATTGTTTTCGATGTTTTTACCCCAAGAACAGGCGCAGACCCTGTAACCCTACTGTAACAAGCTTTACCTACATTTTACTTGACTTTACTGTATGCTTTTCGGTTGTATTGTACATTTCCCCGCCGCTGAGAGCCACCTGCTGGCCGCGTAGAGAGCTTTCGCTTGGGCTTGTGTAGAATATCAAGTATACGCAGCGTGGTGTCAGCCCATTTGATTTATGTTTTATCATTTCTCGTAAGCAAGCAACTCTTGATTTCCTAGAGGACCCTCCCTGTCTGTCATAAATATCCGGCCCCCTGTCATTTGTTTCGCCTCCTCTATCCCTGTAGGAGGACGAGGACGACGAGAACGACTTCAGCGGTCCGGCGCTGGGCGGCCATGTGAAGACGCAGAGCGACTTCTCCGACGACGAGGAGGAGGACAAGCCCATGACCATGCGGATGATGATGATGCGTCCGACGACGACCGCCAAGACAGCGAATGTGCTGAATGTGCCAACCAGCAGAAAGGCCACCTTCAAGAAGGAGGCGTACGACGTGTAGAGCAGCCGCAGGCCCCAGGTGTAAGATGCAGGTAGAGTCCAGGTGCGAACCGAAACGATATGGCAAGTGAGAAACTAACGGCGCAAACACATTTATAAATATCTACTCTAAGTATTTTAACATAATTTAAAGCTAAACTAAGTGATTACCGATTACCAGAATAAACGACCGGAGGAGCTATTTGAATTCGAGTTCGAGTAACTAAAATTGTTGAAAACTGATCCAAGCCCAAACTAAACTAAACTTAAACAAACTATGTACGAGTACAATGAGAAGTTCATTAACTGACACGGGTTGCTAAGGGTTTTAATTCGATTATGTAGCATTTAGTTGGAATGCTTTAAGCTTTACAATTAGACACTCGAGCACACAAACTGAAAGTATTTCCGAGCATCCCCGCACCACGCCTGTCCAAATGCCATTCCTCCCCAGTCCCGAGTTCCTGTCCCACCCCCACAAATACACTTCTGTGGCAAACGCTTCGTAGTCGACGTAGCCAGCGCATTTCCAACGAGTTAAACTCAACATTTAGTTCTAGTTCTAGTAGAGATCTGCCGTTATGATTTGACTCCAAGTTGAACTCAGCCGAGTGCGAGTGCGAGTTATATGTAATCTAAGCCGAGTTACACCTTTAATCTTACTTCAAACAGGTTAAGCGCGTTGAGACACCCTATTAACACTTCGAGTTCTAGTTGAGTTGAACAAACTACCTATACTTACTATATTGATTAGACAAAGATACATGGAATGTGTGATATTCTAAATAATATCCTCAAAGCTTAGGTCTTAAGAGTCTTCATCCCGAATCAGTCACACCCCAGCTCCGGACCCAGACCCAGCCCCAGCCCCAGGCCCAGCTCCCAGCTCTGCTCCCCCATTCAAGAGTATTTTCCCACACCGACACTGAACTAAGCGAAATAGAAACAAAAACAAGTAAATAAACTGCTGTGAATAGTTTTAGTGGTTGTAAAGTTCTATCGAAGAAGGGAAACCATAAAGCGTCTAATATTTAACTAGTTGTTAAGCCGCACCCCATTGTTCACCCCTGAGTTGGCCCCACCACGAGTCCTTGCCGCACTTCCAAATTCGGTTTCTGCAAAAGGTTTTCACAAACACACACACACTCCTTCCTGCGACTTTCTCTCATTTCGGTTAAGGCAAGGCACCACTGATTTCCGATTTCCTATATCTGTATCTGATATCTGAGAGGCGACAACTGAATCAAAACACATGGAATTTCAAAGTACTCAAAGTCAATGCTAAGGACAAAGGACGGCAGAACGTCGAAGACAATAAGACAATTATAGGAAAAATACTTATGAACGGCCCCGTCGAGTTTAGAGAGATTTGTAGTCCCCGACGCGGGAACCTTTCCCATTGAGCCCCTGTTTTTGGGAGACATGTACGCATTCGTTTTGTACACCAGAGACAGCCGATAGTTAGCCGATTTGTACGTACGTTTTAATGACTGTAACTGTAATGAAAGAAGGCACTAGTTCACCTCCGCCAGCAGCCTCATCCACTCAAGTCCGAGAATCCTCGCAATGGCAAACAACGCTACCAAACCGAAACCGAAACCAAATACATAGTACCAAGCCTAAGTGTATAGTTTACTTGTTTACGCCACTATATATACGAGCATGAATCTATATACACAGTACATATTAATCTGTATACCTAGCTCTACCATAATTATGATATATCAATTATTGTCGTAGTGCTAAAGCCCCGGGCGAGATGTGTAAATTTGAATGTATTAAAAACCGAAACAGAGACACTGCAAGAGAAGAATACTTATATGAAACATTATTGTACCGTACGCAAGAAATTATAATTAATAAAGATATTTCGAGATTTAGAGTGTTAAGTTGAAGAAGAGCAAACGAAGCGAGAGTGTCTTTCACTTGTGAGGTTTTTGAGGGTTCTTTTCAGGGGTTCTTCAGGGGGAGTCTCCACTGTGTCCCCGCTGGCACGTTTGCCGCTTGGCAGACGCATCTGCAGATTGGACGATCCGTATTTATTGGATTTTGATAGACGACACAATGTTTTGTGTTCGGCTTGCTGCCCCCTTGGTCAAAGCACCTTGGACTGAGACTACGAATCTCCGATTAGGCTTATCGCCCAGGGGAAAGTTTCGGTTTGTTTTGCTTTTTTGGTTCGGGGAAACATATGATTGGGAGGCAAGCCAGGCCCCTTGAGGGATTCTCAGTTTCCCCTCCACCAAAGGGAGACTTTTCCCTGGCTGACCTTGGTGGGATTGGCCATTTGGCTTGCCCCGTTTTTTTATTGCCAATAAGCATCGTAAATGGCATTGGTCTATAAATATGCTAACACAGGTAAAACGATAATGACCGCCGCCTGGAAGCCACGTTCGATATGGCTGAAATGATAAGCCAAATGCAGGGGGGAGAGACAAATCAATTTGTTAAAACGCCGCACTCGGAATAAAAATACACCGAGTACAGGAAATGGGTTTTAGCAAGATGACTTTCTTATAATAACCTATAATAAGCTTAAATATATAGACAACTTATTATTATTTATTTATTTTATTTTTATTTATTTATTTATTTTTTTTTTAAGATATTTATTTATTAGAATGGAGATTTTATTACAAGAATCAATAAGCATTCAGAATGTGAACTTAAGGCGTATTTTACCTGTCAGTTTGGTGCGTTTTAAGATGGCTTTAGATGTTTCCTTTCTTAAACATATGTAACTTTTAGATCTTACACTGAAATACTACTTTCCTTTATGATAGAACTCATCATATATTCATATATTCAAAACAACATTTTCTGAAAACATTGACTTTTTTCATTTAGTCTTCGATATTGGTTAAAATGTTTTCTTTCTTACTTTCTTAAAATTTTCAGATTTATTTTATTCATTCATTTGTTTTCCTCATAATTTTTAACTTATATATTTACAGATATTAATACAATAGACTTTTCCTCAACGTGTAGACACAGATCAGCGATGGCGTAACCTGTGTGATAAGAGCCACCGGCGCAGACATTGCAAAAGTCGCTTGTGGACCGGTTGTGAGGCTGGCTGCTCTGCTCCAGGGGGGCGTGGCCTGGCCAGAGACTCCTCTGGGCTCCTCCAGAGCTTTCCCAACCGCCGGGTGACTATGCAGTGGGCGGCACGTAGCCCGTGGCAAGTGCAGCAGCAACAGCAGAGTCCCGTCTTATCTTATCGCAGCAACACTACTCTGCGTGTGCCCCAGCCATGAGAACCGAATCGAAACCGAAATCGAGGGGCAATCAGATCGGGCAGAGTGAGAGCGCGGGAGCGGAGACAGAGCCCCAGCCAAAAAGGCAAAATGCTCTGCTGGGCGCGCACACATGTTACTTGAGCGCAGCGAGTGCCGCATGAAGTCAGTTTGGCTCGTTGTGCCAGCGCAGCAACAAGTGCCCGCTATATCTCAATCCGAATCCGAATCCGAATCCGAATCCGAATCCGAGTGGTATCTGCATCTGCAACGGCCCCTGCATCTGCAGCCCTGTATCTGAATCCGAGCGAGGCTGAAACCCAAGACGAAGGCGAAGCTGCATCTGAAGCGCCTCAAGTGCCCCAGGGAGTTCCAGGCTCACTCAATTGGCGAAAAGTGCATTTGACGCTGCTGAATAAATTCAAATTAAGTCGGCAATCTCATCACATCAGCGGCGGAGGGCCCAGCGGAGAGCGATAAATTAATTAAGGCGGAGATAAAATTGCAACTGCGCCAAGAAAGTGAAAGCGACCGCAGTCGCCGCTGCCAGGTGACAGAATGCTGCTCAGGGGCGCACAGCTGCTGGGATGCGGGTGAGTCCGATGGCATTCTGTGGGATTCCCACAGGGCGGTGTATCGACAGGTTGAATGGGTGGCACAAATGTAGTCAGCAGGAGGTTCGACTCTTCGATACCCTGTAACCAGAGTGTAACCAGAACATTTTGAGGAGAAAAGCTTAGCTTGTTTCGATAAAATACCTTTTATTTTGAATCAAAATTGGCTTTAAATCAATAAGAAAACTCTCGGAAGTGGAATTAACAAAAATTTTAGTAAAAATATAAATCTTTAAGAGACTTCTTAAAAAACAATGTGCACAGATTTTATTAAATTAAAATCCGCAAGCATTTCTATGGCATGCCTGTTTCATGTGAATTTTCTACAGACTAGTTAAGATCTTTAACATTCAACTAAAGAAAATATATTTTTATATTATATAGGGGTTTTCTTTTTTAAAATATATATAAAAATATATTCACAAATTTACTTTAAAGAGAAAAATAAACATTTGCTTCCTTAGGTTCGCACTCGAAATATCCCCTGGCTCCCAAGATAGCAAAAACAACTTAAAGATATAATTATGTCAATCAACTGCTAATCAGTTCCAACACAATAATTTTATTAGAAATTCGGTATTTTGGGACATTAATCTTATCTAATGAAAGCGGAATTTATAAAATGTAAACAATTCTTATCTGCTGAGAGACTATATTAATTCAAATTGTTTATAATCACAATTGGGCAGCTTATTTAATTGAAATAATTAGTTTATGCTGAGGACATTAAGATCACTTAGTTAACCCTTAGAAGAAGACATCTGGAATGATTAATATTTTATAAGTGACATAAGAAACACATTCTAAGGCTGATAATTTCACTTTTGCCTGTAGAACACTTAGTAATTGTGATTATAAAAATTAGTAGATAAGAGGCACTCAGAGAAAAAAGAATATTATATTTAATCTGAATTTATTTACAAAATAATTAGGTATCTGTTCAAATGAGGCATTAAATATATACATTTATATTTAATTATATTTAAATATTATATTTAATCAAATACCCACATAGATCTATTAATATTAACTTTGATTCATATTCAAAGAAACTGTAATTTATATAGCCTCCATAGTAATTTATATACCTTTAAACGCCTCATTAAAGGGTGTCAAAATACCAATTAGTTGGCATTGTGTGGTCTGCTTGGCTTACAAGCTCTAAGGTAATCCAGCATTAGTATTCATTAGTACCTAACCTACCCCAACTCAGGTTACGACTAGTTTCTGATTCACTCCAATCGTGTGGCGGGAAAATTCCACGCCCTCGGAGACCCACAGCGTCTGTTACACTTTCATTCACGACGTAAACAAGCCTCAGTGCTTACTACAATCATCCGCCGCCCATCAATGTTAATGTCACTCGCAGCACCAAGATCATTGCACTCGTGGCTCTCAGCCTCTGAAGCTAAAAATATATGAGTGTGGAAAAGTACTTCATCTCTTACTGGTGGCTTTATAGTGCTTATGCTTGCTTATAATATTGTTGTATTAGAAGGGCTTAAAAACGTAACTAGAAAAATATTATTTTTACAGACTTAAAAGATAAATGCAATTTAATTACAATTATTGCTTGTTTTATTTAATGATTTTCCCTTATCACTGCTGAGCATTTCCTGCTAAGCGCTCGCACCTTTGTGTTGCCTACTTTCGGGCGGCGGGTGAGTGACCAAAGCCCTAGAAGTTCTCTGCGGACGCCTGGGCGTATGCAACACTCGCCTAGTACAACTTTATTCAATGAAAAGCTTTCCGCATGCCCGCCTCTTCCTTTGTTCGGTCTTTATCAGTGCCTTTCTTGTTTTCCTTTTGCTCTTGATTATTTTTGTAGTTTTGTTTTGGCCTGTTTTCTTGGGAGTGCGAGTGTGTGAGTGCGTTCGATCGAGCTGCCCGACTGGCTGTGCCCCTCTGTTGCGTGTGTGTGAGAGGCCATTAGGCGTAATCAAGCAAAAAATAAAAACAAAGCACTGCATGTGTGGGTTTTTGAGGCCGCCTAGCAACAAGCGCTGCGACTCGACTCGACTCGACTCGACTCGACTCTTTGTCCCCGCCTGTTGACTGTTTTTATTTTTTGGCTTCTGTTTTGCTAAGGTGGCGTGTTTTGGCCCGGAGAGGAGGAGGGGCAGTTGTTAAAAAAGCCACTAAGCGGAGAAGAGAGGCACTAAAAGGCAGAGTCATAGCTCATCGGCAGCAGTTAATTTTCCCCAAGATACCTGTATCTTTCCCGCTGTTGTTTCAAGCTCCTTTAGCTACCAGTAGCTCCTTTGCTCCTCGTGTCTCCCAGCTGCCTGCCATTGATGATAACCTTTAGACACAGCTACGACAGCAGCAACGACGACGACGTTGAAGACAACAAAAATATTGTTGTTGACACCGAAGCCGTTTCTTTCATTTTTTCCTCTCTTTTTTCAGGCCGAGCCCCCTAGCGAAATTTTGCCACAACACAAATAGCATTACTTATGCATGGCAGGAATCAAAACAATTCACTTAAATGTAATTGTTCGGCGGGTTTTAGCATGTTATTTCTGCTTATCGGCTAGGACAGGGGCACGCGCCTTTGCCAAGGCCCCATCGATCAGTGATTTGTATGGGAGTTACGGGTACCAGGGCCCGGCTATCAGTTAATGGTTTGTTTACCACCTATTCCCAGAATTCCCAGAAACTTCTGCAGATAAGATTCCATGCGATATTATGACGCTTCTTCGTTTGTAATGGCCCCCTGAGTCACCCATTGATTAACCAGGCTCCCGTCCAGCGACAACTGTTTCCCATTACCCCTGGAGTATTCACTCCGTGTAATTCATGGAACTAGCCAGACCAGACCAGACCAGACCAGAGCGACCATTACCTTGTACACGGAACCACTTAATCTACAAATATGCGAAATGTACGGAAAGCGTGGGCTGTCTGGGTCCGCTTATCAGTCGGTAAACAAAATACGAAATTAGCTGGACTTTGATATGCGGTAATGAGCCCGCTCTATACGTATAAACTATCCTCCAGACCGGGTCCAATAATTACCAGTTCCGACTGGGTTTTCTGCTACAATTTCTGCGTAGTTTATGGATGAAAGGAATTCGTCAGCGCCATCGGTTTTCATAAAGAACAGAGTCAGGGAATTACTCACGGGGTCTTTTGTTGGTTTTAAAAATATATTTGTTATAAATAAAGTTCTCGCTGAAACCAGACAAAGCGTGCAGATGACGCCCATCATAATCTGGCTAGTGGAAAACTTTCCTCCCATCAAGTGATAGTGCAGTTTCCCTCCAAACAGAATCCGCGTCATTGCTACATTGTGAATAATAAAAACAATTAAGTTCTGACGAAATAGCACGCGCACTTATTCGGGGAATAAGTGTTACATATTCCACATTTCATTTTATTGAATGAAAAACGTCCCAGCTCTCATTAAAATGTGACCATTGGATCCTCCTCCCGATAAGCCGAAGATTGGGACTGCCCTTCGCCTCCATCTGATACTCGATTCTTTTATGGGACCTAAGGCGTAGGGCCAAGGCTAATGAACCCTCTTTTTACTGATGGAACCAGTTTCGTTTATTTCATCAGATTGCAAGTACAGTTTCGGGGTTTTTCGGGAAAGTGTATGTAGTTGAATTAGCTGACACCCCCATGACTGTTGCCAAGCGTTTTTGGGGGGAAATTCTGTATCACTACAAGTAGTATTTATAAACATATATGTTCATTTTCCATATAAAAATACCCACACATTCATGAAACACGCGCTGGCTGAAAATTCAGCGTATTTTTTACGCGTCTTTTTGCAATTAAAAATACAAGAAAATACGTAAACACAGAAAAAACGATGAAAGAAAAGAAATGAAGTCAACGAAGTTGGAAGTACCCTTATTATCAGGAAATATTTTGAATTAAAAAGTTGAGAAATGATTCATAGTTATTGCCTGAGTCTAAGCTTGTGTTTAAGATTCTGATTTCAAAATTCCTCGTTAAGATTTAAAGTTAATTTCATTTATTTCATGCCATTAGTAGTATCTCCTAGCGTAGTTTAAATACCTCCTTTGTTAAGGTATCTCTGAGTGCCAAAATAAAATGCGAACTGTGCGGAGTGGCCAGCATTCGTGGCGTCATTGAGGCGGTGCTCTGTAGAGACTAGTATACGCAGTAGTTGCCATTTCGAAAGGCCAGGAGGCATTCTCTGTTATCTCCCGAAATAGCATCGAATACGCAGCACTTTCAGCTTCCAATTCTGGCGCGTGGCCCTAATCGAAGAGGCGCTGGGACAACTCGAGTGCTGCTCAAATAATTAGCTTAGCTGCCGCCTCGCTCCCGCGGCTGTTGATAGTCTAGCTCGGTGGATTCGGTGGGATTTGGAACGAGGCGGTTATCGATGCCACCATAAATATTATGCCCGTCTATTTGACTAGCATTCCACGGCAGAGCCCTCGAATCTGGCATTACTACACACACCTCCTCTCACCCTCCGATAACTACACACAATAACCGCCAGATAAAAGCCACACGAAAGCCACAAAAGCCCCCAAACAAAAGCCAGCCAGAACTGGCTTAATATGATTGAATTAAAATTAAATTTTCACTTAATTTTCAGCTTAATTGGCTGTATCTTGTATATTTTCAAAGCAAAGCCAAGTCGAGACATCGCCTTCGGCTTTATCATTCACCTCACACGCCCTGAGCATGCAGACGACAGCTTATGCTAATATAAACCAGGCCAGATAGCTCCAATACACCTACATAGACCCTCATCCGAGGAGCGTGTGTGGCGGAGAAAACTGCGCAGTTCCCAAAATATATGAAACATACATTAATTTGGGGTATTTCTGCGGTTCAGACGCCCGTGTGACGTCACAATTGGGGCAACCCTGAAACGCGTGTAAATGATATTTCCGCTGGACTTTGGACCCCGTGTAAGCAGGCGTCTGGCATGTGACTGGGTCAGAGATACACCACGGATCACTGGTGTGAGGTGGTGCTTGGTGGCACCTACCCGCTGCCCCTCTGATCTCTTATCTGCCACAGACCAAACCAAAACAGAGAACGGAGAGCTCAAAGAGCAGAAAGATGATGAAAGATTGCATCATGCTGCCACAGCGAAGGGGGAACGGGGATATCTCGGCGACGGGGAACCCGCTTCTAATGAAAGTGACGTGGACACCACCAACTGGCACCAATACGACGAAGGTTGGAGTTGGATCCCCATCCCCATCCGTGCGAAATGCCCGCGCAGAGCAAGTTTCTCGAGTTTTTGGAGTGGAGCTCTCCAAACCAGACCGACCAGACGAACAGCTGATCAGCCAGTTTGGTCGTCTGTCTTTTGCCTTTTATTTGTATCTCAGTATCTTGGTATCTCGGTATCTCGGTATCGGTGTATCTCCGTATCGCTGTATCTCTGTGTCTGTGTATCTTTTCCAGAGGTGGCGGCGGTGCGTTACCGCTTAGAATTTCAAATTCACGTTACGAGGCCCATGCCAGCGGTACAGTTGTGCTTGGCTTGGCTAGTCAGCTGTACGACCACGATAAGCCATGGCAATGGATAGAGTATGGGAAAGGGTCACTTGAGTAGTCTTAGGTAGCCGAAGGAGAGCCATAGGAAGACCTGGAACCACTTTCACCTGCCGTATCTTTCAGTATCTTAACCTAGGGTAATAGTAAACATAAATAAAGAAAATAGCTATTGAACAAACAAAGACATCCCCCGACTCAACTCATCCTTTCTCTCTCTTCAATCCCTTTCAGCCTGGTCTCCCCAGCCGCCCGAAGCTACAACTTCCGGCTGACCTGCCGCTTCCTGTCCGTTCATTACGGCGACGCCAAGGCACTGACCCCCGCCGTCAAGCAGTATGTGGAGAAGTGCGTGGATCTCTGCAAGCCGGAGCGGGTGCACATCTGCGATGGCACTTCTGGCGAGAGCAAGCTGCTCCAGGGACTCATGCTGAATCAGGGCACCATCCTGCCGCTGCCCAAGTACGACAACTGCTGGCTGGCACGCACTAATCCGGCGGATGTGGCCCGTGTGGAGTCCAAGACCTTTATTTCCACCCCCAGCAAGGAGCAGACGGTGCCAGTGACAGAGAAGGCCACTCCAGGAATGCTGGGCAACTGGATTTCGGAGCAGGATCTGCAGGCGGCCATTGCCGAGCGCTTCCCCGGCTGCATGAAGGGACGCACCATGTACGTGATACCCTTCAGCATGGGCCCCGTGGGATCACCGCTCTCCAAGGTGGGCATCGAGATCACCGACTCTCCTTATGTGGTAGAATCCATGAAGATCATGACGCGGGCGGGCAAACCCGTGCTGGAGTTCCTCCAAAGCGGCGATGGTGAGTTTGTCAAGTGTCTGCACTCGGTGGGCACGCCCAAGAGCGGAGTCCAGGCCCAGGCATCCTGGCCCTGCGACCCCGAGCGCACCATCATCCTGCACAAACCGGCGGTGAACGAGATCGTGTCCTACGGATCGGGATACGGCGGCAACTCGCTGCTGGGCAAGAAGTGCCTCGCTTTGAGGATAGGCAGCACGATTGCCAAGCGCGAGGGCTGGCTGGCCGAGCACATGCTCATCCTAGGCATCACCAATCCGCAGGGCAAGAAGATCTACGTGGCCGCTGCCTTCCCCTCCGCCTGTGGCAAGACCAACCTGGCCATGATGACGCCCACTCTGCCGGGCTACAAGGTGGAGTGTGTGGGCGATGACATCGCCTGGATGAAGTTCGACAAGAAGGGCGTCCTGCGTGCCATCAACCCGGAGAACGGCTTCTTCGGCGTGGCGCCTGGCACCTCGAGGAGTACCAACCCCATTGCCATGGACACGATCTTCCGGAACTCGGTCTTCACCAATGTGGCCTCCACCTCGGACGGTGGCGTCTACTGGGAGGGCATGGACAAGGCGCAGCTAAAGGATGTCACCGTCACCGACTGGCTGGGAAAGCTCTGGTCGCCGGAGTCGGGCAAGCCGGCTGCCCATCCCAACTCCCGCTTCTGCACCCCGGCCGCCCAGTGCCCCATCATCGATCCCAGCTGGGAGGACAGCGCCGGAGTGCCCATCTCGGCCATCCTATTCGGCGGACGTCGTCCTGAAGGAGTTCCCCTGGTATACGAGGCGAGGGACTGGACCCACGGAGTCTTCATGGGCGCCGCCATGAGGAGCGAGGCCACTGCCGCCGCCGAGCACAAGGCCAAGACCATCATGCACGATCCCTTCGCCATGCGACCCTTCTTCGGGTACAACTTCGGGGACTACCTCGCCCACTGGCTGAGCATGGAGAAGCGCGGCCAGGTGCCCAAGATCTTCCACGTCAACTGGTTCCGCAAGAGCGCCGAGGGCAAGTTCCTGTGGCCCGGGTTCGGGGACAACTCCCGTGTCCTGGACTGGATCTTCCGGCGGGTGGAGGGCGAGCAGTGCTTCGAGGACTCGCCCATTGGGCGGCTGCCCGCCAAGGACGCGCTGAACCTGAGCGGCATGGACGATAGCATCGATCTCGAGCAGCTGTTCCAGCTGCCCAAGGACTTCTGGCAGCAGGAGGTGAGCGCCATCGAGCGCTACTTCGAGGAGCAGGTGGGCCACCACCTGCCCAGCCCGGTGGCCGAGCAGCTGAAGGAGCTGAAGGCGCGTGTGGCCGACATGTGATGCGTGTGTTCCATAGGTTACTCCCTCCTAATCTAAGACCCTATTGCCTAAAATAAAACGAAGCGAAGCGAAGCGAGATTTTTATAGCGAAATTCGACTTTTGGTTATGGCTGGGCATCGGTATGGGGATTGGGGCTTGGGCAGCGGGGCGTGGCCTGGTCTTGGGCTTATCGGTGGTCGTCGGGGCGGAGGCCCGTCCGCAGTTGGCGTAAACAAGCGTATAAATCCATAATGCCGTTTAACCTGAGTTATCAGCAGATCGGGGCGATGGAAAACAAGCAAATAAATGCCAAAAGAAGCCAAAAAACTTTATGGAGCGAACTGTTTTCTTTTGGGGTTGCCAAGGCCTGATTGCGCCTCTGGACGCGTGGTGTGATGTACCCTCCAATGGTACCAAGTGATAAGAGCCAAAGAAGCCTCCATAGGAAAGAAAGCCCAGAACCAAGGCGATGGCTAATCCCTAGAGTCCCTAGATCCCCAAATGGATGATGATTTTTCATTGGAAATTTCCTGGTCGCCTCCACAGATCCGGGTGCCTCCGATCTATATTTAGACGAACTCAGAGGCTCGTCCCCTGATAACCCATCGCCGGAGGCTGTCCCACATAGCAGCCAGGCAGATCGCATATTGATTATGCATATTTCCCGCCCCTTCGATCGCTTCTATTGACGTAAATCCCTCGTAAAATAAAGCTCAACTCATCGAAATGCGCTGGGCAAGGTGCGGCGAGGTGAGAACAGGAGCGAAGCAGTTAGCATCCCAGTCCGAGTCCAAGTCTGGGCTTTGCAATTAGCGGCGATGATGAAGATAATCAGGCCCAACTAGAAAAACAAGTCCATAGTTTATAAATAAACCCACCGAAAAACGGGGCGACGCGTGTAGACGAATTCGATTAAATTCGAAAACTGGACTTGCGACGCCAGTAGGTGAAGGGAGGGAGAGTGCAAAGCAGGGCAGGATTCAAGGATAAGGGCCACTTGCTGACCAGGTTTCCCACCAAGGCCATTGGGCGACCAGTCCCTTCTGGGTCTAGGCTAAGAGAGTGGTAGATGGGTATAGGAACCTGATTTCGAACGGTCTCTAAATGGAGGTAATTGCACTGCCGGAAAAAAGATAAATTAAAGAGCGGTATTAAGTCAAGTGTTTGGAAATTAAATATGGGTAATTTGAAACTACTAATTTCTTTCATATATATTCTATATTATTTTGCATATATTTGTTTTATTATAATTTAGAGCCTTATATAGAGGCGTGTATCAAGGTGTTAATAAGACTGATTGTTGGGAAAGTTTTTATTTGCTTTAAATTGTGTTTGGGTAAATACAAATTTTATTATATTATAGAGAATTTATTTATTATAGAGTATATTTATTATGGAATATATCGAGGAAAACAACAAAATAATTCCTGTTTTGTGGAAATAAATATTATTATGTATACAAATTCAAACACATATTGTTTTTCTTAATACGTCAGGATGTAAGAAGGTTTTACATATTCCTGTTCTAGATTTATTTGGTACCTATTTGGCTAAATTTTTTCTTGGCATTTCTTAATTATTCAACCTACGTATCAAATATTTTACAAATTTCATTCCTTTTTGGACTTTCAACCCAACTATTAATTTCTGTGACATTTATTGGTGGTTAACTGGATTCTGGGGGGCCAAAGTCACACCACCAGCACCGGCAGCACCTTCATTTCTCCTTCCCCAGATGAAAACACAGAGCGTGGCCACATGACAACCATCGGGTGGCTATTCTTGGTCCGCCAAAAAGAAAACAGTCACATGAATGCTGGCCTCCAAAACGGCCATGGCGAATTGAGGAGCAGACCGGGAGCCCCGATATACAAATTTTTCCGTCACCGATTCTGCAAATAAGCGAAAGTTTTTTCGATTTGGCGAGGGTCCAAATGCGACCGAGAGTGAGAGGACATGCCGGCCATGTGATGAGGTGGTGGCGTAGGAGGGCGCGTGTGGAGGCCTACTATTCAAGAGATGGCCTTAATGCACTAGGAAAAACTGGAAAATGTAAATACTACATAATGAAATATATAAAATTGAGCTAAATTAAAGTAACCACTTTGAAAGAGAAGAGGAAAGCAACCAATTACAAATTTTTAAAGAGTTCAATCAAGTTAAAGTCACTGAAACAATATCTAAATACGATAAGGAAGGAACCAATTTTGGAGCTTATTTTACTTAATCATATATATAATATATTTATTTCAATTTAATTTCTTATTTTGTTATTTTTCTATGTTTTTTACTCAGTTCTTTCACAAGTGCAGTCGCTGCATTCCGAGAGACATCCAGAATGTACGCAGCTGCATTGGGCAGAGACAACGGCTGTTGCCTCAGCTGTCCGTGAACTGGTTTCTATTTTCGCCCGCCGCTATCGCCGGCAAATCATAAACAAAATAATTAAATTAACAACGGGAAAGTGGCAAAATATCGGCAGGGCGTCAACATAACAACAAATGCTTGCTCTTATCACTGCGAAATGCCCCCAAACGCACAGAGCAGAAACTAAGAGAAATATATGTAGGTTCCATTATAGGTTCCCAACAGCACTGGCACTACTGTTGCCAAGTGGGGACAGGAATATACGTGCTGGCATGACTGGTGTATCCCCCGGACCCCCTCGCAGATGCCCCGCGAACGAGAAAAACCAAAACAATCGCCGAGCCTCCGCCGGCGACCAATCAGCTCGCCCGGAGTTTGACCCTCTCTCGCTCGGACCGGCTCGGAACACAGCGATCGGAGGAGCCGAGTGCCCCCGATCGGCCGATCGGCGGACTCGTTCTAGTCGCCTCGATGCCGAGGCGTCGGCCGGGGCGTATAAAAGGCCGCCTGCCCGGGCAGCTGGCATCAGTCACTAGTGGTCACAGTAAATGGAAAGATCAAGTGAAAAGCCTACTTTCAGTGGTCTGAAAATCAAGCTGATATTTGACAAGAAGCTGTGGAAGAACATACGGAACGAATAGTCGCGCCTGCAGAACAGCAATTGTGATAATTAACCCGCCACTTGTGATACAAACAGAGTTAGCCAAAGTGCCAAAAACCCTTTCACGACATCAGCAAATCAAGTAGAAACGGTCGAGTTTATTCCAAAGTCTTTTATTTGAGAGAAATTCGCAAAACACACAAGCAAAATGCCTGAGCTCATTGAACAAAGCAAAATTATGTAAGTATAGGAAAATATTTCACATAAAGTACTCCCTCAATCCAAAACCATCCTTGTTTAATGCAGAATATTTTATAGACTTAAATTAAACTTTTCAATTATTTCCTTCCAGCTCCGGCAACGTGTGCGGCCTGCCCCAGCTCCACAAGCTCCGCCAGGACAACTGCGGCCTGTACAGCCACATCCGCGGCATCCCCATCTCCTATGGCGACGCCAACGCCCTGACCGCCGGCGTGCGCAGCTTCGTGGAGGAGGGCATCGCCCTCTGCCAGCCCGACCAGGTGCACATCTGCGACGGCAGCGAGCAGGAGAACAAGATGCTCATCAAGAGCCTCCTGGAGGCGGGCACCATTGTGGCGCTGCCCAAGTACGACAACTGCTGGCTGGCCCGCACCAACCCGGCCGATGTGGCCCGCGTGGAGTCGCGGACCTTCATCTGCACGGACCGCCGGGAGGAGACCATCCCCACCCCGCTGGAGGGCGTCAAGGGTGCCCTGGGCAACTGGATTTCGCCCAAGGACACGGAGTCGGCGGTGCAGCAGCGCTTCCCCGGCTGCATGAAGGGTCGCACCATGTACGTGGTGCCCTTCAGCATGGGCCCCGTGGGCTCGCCGCTCTCCAAGATCGGCATCGAGCTGACGGACTCCGCCTACGTGGTGGCCTCCATGCGGATCATGACCCGCATGGGCGCCGCTGTCCTGCGCCAGCTGGCCAAGAAGGAGGAGTTCGTGCGCGCCCTGCACTCGGTGGGTGCCCCCGCCAACGGAGTGGTGGAGCAGCCCTCCTGGCCCTGTGACCCCGAGCGCACCATCATCCTGCACAAGCCCGCCGAGAACCTGATCGTGTCCTACGGATCCGGCTACGGCGGCAACTCGCTGCTGGGCAAGAAGTGTTTCGCCCTGAGGATAGGCAGCACCATTGCCAAGCGCGAGGGCTGGCTGGCCGAGCACATGCTCATCCTGGGCATCACCGACCCCAAGGGCGAGAAGAAGTACATCACCGCCGCCTTCCCCTCTGCCTGCGGCAAGACCAACCTGGCCATGCTCAACCCTTCGCTGGCAAACTACAAGGTGGAGTGTGTGGGTGACGACATCGCCTGGATGAAGTTCGACTCGCAGGGAGTGCTGCGCGCCATCAATCCCGAGAACGGTTTCTTCGGCGTGGCCCCCGGAACCTCGATGGAGACCAATCCCATCGCCATGAACACCGTGTTCAAGAACACCATCTTCACCAACGTGGCCTCCACCTCCGACGGTGGTGTGTTCTGGGAGGGCATGGAGAGCAGCCTGGCTCCCAATGTCCAGATCACCGACTGGCTCGGCAAGCCCTGGACCAAGGACTCTGGCAAGCCCGCCGCCCACCCCAACTCCCGCTTCTGTACCCCGGCCGCCCAGTGCCCGATCATAGATGGCGCCTGGGAGGACCCGGCTGGAGTGCCCATCTCCGCCATGCTCTTCGGAGGCCGCCGTCCCGCCGGAGTGCCCCTCATCTACGAGGCCCGCGACTGGACCCACGGAGTCTTCATTGGCGCCGCCATGAGGAGCGAGGCCACCGCCGCCGCCGAGCACAAGGGCAAGGTGATCATGCACGATCCCTTCGCCATGCGCCCCTTCTTCGGGTACAACTTCGGCGACTACGTCGCCCACTGGCTCAGCATGGAGAAGCGCGGCCAGGTGCCCAAGATCTTCCACGTCAACTGGTTCCGCAAGAGTGCCGAGGGCAAGTTCATGTGGCCCGGATACGGCGAGAACTCGCGCGTGCTCGAGTGGATCCTGCGCAGGATCAACGGCGAGTCCTGCTACGTGGACTCGGCCATCGGACACATTCCCGCCGAGGGCGCCCTCAACTTGGCCGGCATGAAGGAGCAGGTGGACGAGAAGGAGATCTTCTCGCTGCCCAAGGACTTCTGGTCGCAGGAGGTGAAGGAGATCCGCACCTACTTCGAGTCGCAGGTGGGCGCCGACCTGCCCGCCAGCATCTACCAGCAGCTGGATGAGCTCTCTGCCCGCGTGGCCAGCCTGTAAGGATCGGTCAAGCCGTCGACGAGGAGCTGTCACATCTTTACCGGCCCCGCCACATCTGCCCCACATACTCACCCGCCATATATCTACCTGTCCTATATCCCCCTATATCCCTGCCCCCACTTAGTCGTTTCTCTAGATCTTAAGCCGAAGACTTCCAGACTATTTATTATGTAAGCAGCCGTAAGACTAGTATTAAGCCGAGATTATCCAACAAACAAAACAAAAAGAATAGAAAAAGAATGAAAAAATAAAACAACAAGATTTTATAACCCACAAAAGATGAGAGTATTTATTCAAGCCAAGGATGGGCCAGCTGTGAACATCGTGATCGAGCTGTAGATCAGTAATGATTATTAATTATTACTAAATAATCGAACACGATCAGATGGTTATTTGTTAAAGAAACAAAGAAACCAGTCCATCTTAGTCAATTTGTTTAGAAGAAAAGAAAATAAAGAGCAAAACATTCAAGCTACTACGCTTTTATTTGTTAATCAAAAGCCTGCATACTAGTTGTTGGAAATTTAATTAGAACAACAATAAATAGTTTCAATAATTTTGGTAAAAATAATATCAAGTATAAGGGTGAAAACTGGTATACAACTTATTGAAATTGGTTAAAATATTAAATAAAGAATTTATTACTGTACCTTCAATCTAAGCTCTCTATTAATTATTGCTAAATAATCAAACACGATTAGTTGGTTATTTGTTAAAGAAACAAAGAAACCAGTTCATCTCGGTCAATTTGTTCAGGTGGAAAGAAAATAAAAAGGAAAACATTCAAGCTACTAAGCAGTTTATTGTTAATCAAAAGCATGCAGAAGTATAATTGTTGGAAATTAAATTAGAACAAAAATAAATATTTCCAATAATTTTTTAATAATAATATCAACCATGAGAGTTAAAACTGGTAGACTACTTTGTTGAAATTGATTAAAATGTTTATTAAAGAAATCATTACTTTATCTTCAAGCTTCAAACTTTCTTTGTATTCCTAAGTATAATGTTTCTTATTCTTAACTATTTTCTTTAACTCAATGCAAAGAATCTTAAAAACAATTTACTTTCTATGAAAAACTCCATTATCTTACAAACTAAAAAGAGATATTTAGGTTTATTATAATGAATTTTCAATTAAATTAAATATATAAGCATCTAATTAATAATGTTATTAAAATATAGTAGGTTACTTCCTGCCCGAATAGGAGGTAGAATTATTAAATATATGTGATTTAATTCTTTTTGTAAATAATTCTGGGAAAATATTGTTTAACAAATATCTGAACTCCTAGAAGTAGAAGAGCCAGAATAAGCCACATAATTAAAGCTATATTCACAAGATAGACACCAATTAATTTAGGTGTTTTCTTTAGTTAATCTAATCAATTTTCTTTGTAAAAGCTATCCCTATTACCATCTCCAGATATATCTAAACTCCACATATGATTATACCAGAAAAACATAAAAACATCATTATTTCTAAGAGATTCTCGTTTATACTAACCAATCTCTGCTTGACCATAATTTCCCAGCCCAAGTCCATTAACCATTAACCCAAGCAAAAACATATAGCCGTTAAATGAGTCCAGGATTCATCTTCAGCCATGTCAAGAGTCGACTCCATTGCACTTGGCGGCAGCTTTCACTGGCTCCATTTTCCAGTCCAGTGGAAAACCCGAGGAAAGCTCGGAAAGCCGGAGCTTTGGCAGCACTGCTCGGCTGCTTGGTGACTCGGCAAAGGTAGGCGCTTCGGCGAAGGCTCACAGTTCAGCTCGAGCAGCCGCCGCCGCAGCTTCGTCCGGGCGGAAGTTGGTTGGTGCTAGCGGAAACGGAAACGGAAGCGCAGGCGGAAGTGCAGAGAGTCCCGAGCGGCGCTCCGTGCAAACTGTTGCGTTGCGTTGGCCGTCGCTGTCGTTGTCGTTGTCGTGGTCGTCCTCATTGTCGGTGTTTGTTTTAGTGGCATTTAGTTGGCGGCGAACAATTAGCAAAGTTGCCACAGCAGACCGAATTATCCGACGAATTTAATGAAAATGGTAAACATTGAACATCGGAGGCGGCACGCGGAGTGAAAGTGTAGGTGAGAGTGTGCTGTGCGTGAGCTGTGGGTGTGCTTTGTGAGTGCCTGGTGTGTGCCTGTGTGTGTCTGGCACTTTGTAAGCTGCGATTTGACATGTTGATTTATGCGCTGCTCTCACTTTGCCCCCAAACGGCAATTGCCACCCTCCTCGGCACCCCTGGCTGGGATTACCCGGGTCCCGTGTCGTCCCTACCCTGCGCCGCCTGCCCTGCCCCGCCACTTGTTGCGCGCACAGGACATTCGCTTAATTGCTAATCCTCGCGCCCAGACGCGTCTAATTACACGTAAGTTTGCGCCGTCTCTGTCCTGCGAAAGGACATCATCACCTTGCCACAGCTCCGGCGGGCATTTAAAGTGCAAATTGGACTGGCCGTGGGGGTGTCCTGAAAAGCGGAGGTCACTTAATATGCCATCAACATGAGATTTGCACAAATGGCCCCGGCCTCAAGAATTATGTGTTGCAATAAAATCGATGCGGCCGGAGGTGGGCGCCTCAAGTGGCGGCTAATGACCAACTTGCGACGTGACTTCGGCCAGGATTTGTAATTTGCGAACTGGCCGCCGCCCCCGCACACTCGCACAGGACGACTCACACACACACTCACAGTCTTTGATCTTAAGTGTTTTATGGACTTTCCTTGTTTGCCCCGCACACACACCACTCTCCACAGTTTATTTTTACAGGCTGTGTGTCTCTCTCGCTATAAGGAGACAGGGAGCAGGGTCCATAAAGTAGCCCCCACGGCGAGGATACATTAGGGGCTGGGATAGGGGGCGGTGTTAAGTATGCGTTTAACGGGTGCGGGCTTAATTACAGGCAAAGTTTGCCCAAAGGGTTGCCGCTGTCCGAGGTGCCCGAAACAGCATTGTGACTTATGACGGCGGCCTGCAACTTAATGACGGTCCGTGCAGGAAGAGTCATTACTCCCTGGCCGCGATGATGATGGCGGAAAAGCCCACGCAGACGGAAGACGGGAAACGGAAAGGGAAAGCGGTAGCGAACGCGTAAGCAAAGGGCGGAAAAGGTGCCAGATTGGAGCTCAAGTTGGGAATAAATGCAAATGCGGGCCACACGTCGATCAGAGGCCATGCATAACTTACCAGCCACAATCTGTTTAAAGTTGGGACAGCACAAGACGAGGCAGGACAAGACGAGGCAGGACAAGACAGGACGGAGCAGGACCACACAGGACATTCCATCAATAATTCAATCCCCAACGACTCCGACGACGACTGATTGGGTTCGCATTTCTTTCATAATCCATAAATCTGTGGCAATTATTATCTTACACAAGCTTACCTTTTCTCGGGCCAGCAAGAAGGACAATAAGCTGTCCGGGCTCACATCTCGCAGGACCCTCGACAGCTCCTCGTTGGCCTTTATGCATACAGAAAACCGTAGCAAAGGGAAAGAAAACCCAGCATTTGAATGCGTCCGAAAAGGAACGTGGAATGGCAATGCGAATGCGAATGGCTCGGATTTTCCTATTGATTTGTTGTCTGCAGATTTTCGCAAAGCCAAAAGAGAGAGACAGGCTAAGAAGCACAGAGAGAGACAGGTGAGCCCTGGACTCTGAGCCACTTCCACATCAACATTTTGTTATCAAACGGGGCCCCCAAAGTCCCCATTCCCCCCATCGATTCGTTGCGGTGGCAACACGCCATTATATTACGTGAAAATGCAAAATACGGCAGGAAAAAGCAGGGAATTGGAAAGGGGATAGAGGAAATCCAGGTAAAACCGGGGAGAAATGCGGAAAATGGGAAATGCGAAACGAAAAGGTAGCAGCAGCAGCAGAAACAACAAGTTGACAAACACTTGAATCAATCACTCGAATAATTGATGCCTTGTAAGTGGTATTTACCGAAAGATTCCCCCTAAGATTCGAGGGCTTAAATTGAAAACTTTTAACAACTTGGGAGCTCATTAATATGCAAAAGGAAATTTAGCCAAACTCAAACAATCAACAGTCGATGGGAAATTTATGAAAATTATGGAAATCTGTCGGACAGCAAGTAAGACAAAGGAGAAGTTGCACTGGCTTTTAAGTGAAAATTGAACCTAAACTAGGTTTTTATATTAATAATAAAGCTGTTTAGAAAATCTTGAGAAAGGAAACTTGTCTCACAAGGATTGAATTCCTATTGAATGATAATTAGTTTTCTAGTTAATAGAAACCAGAGCTTATAGGAGATGTTTTAGGTATTAATAAGGATCTAAAATCCCTCAGAAATGTGTCTATAAGTATAAAATAAAGAGTTCAAAGGCTCAAGTTTCGTATAAATTTGTTATTTTGTTATTAGAACGTTGTTCTTTATAACATAGTTTTAATTAGAAATTGATTCACTCATCAATTAATTCAATGAAATCATAATTTACGCCAAATAAATCAACTTTCACAGTTCCTTGTCCGTATAAAACCAACCCAAACTCTAATGAATACATCCAAGCTCCGAAATTAATGAGAATCCCAGTCGAAACCCCAAATTATCGCAACATTTGTAGTCTCTAATTCACGCAACAGTGCCCCACTCTCATTCGCATTACACGAAATTCGACTGAAGGACATTCGACTGTATTGGGTTGCAGGACCCCCACAGCAATAGCAACAGCAACAGCAACAACTACCAAGCAAACAGACAAATAATAGCAGCAACAGGTAACAGGTAACAGGCAAATGAGCAGGTATGCTGCTGTGGCCATTATTCCGCACTATTTGCTTTGCCGTATGGACACGTACTCGCGTCCACGGATGTGCGTGGCTGCGCTGTAACCGCCGTAGATACACACGTAGATACGCAGATACGTAGATAGCCGTAGATAGATAATAATGGCCCAGGGGTCAGAGTGGCACATACGGGAGGCACGGATAGAGCTGAGTGTGTTTGTGTGTGGAAACTTGAAGCGGCCACGTGTCTGGGGAAAAGTAAACGGCATCCAGCTGCTGCTGCTGCTGCTACAGTTGCTCCAATGGGAGGTACACTTGCTCTTGGAAGTGCAACTCGCTGGGGCACTTGCAGCAAACGCCACTGGAGAGTGCAGCATCGTATAACTAAAGTGCCTGGCTAACATATGAAACACTAAGAGAAAACTAACCAATAATAACAAGAGAACATCCTAGTATAGGAGGTGCCAAATTAATCATCGAAAACCCTGGAATGGTTTAAAATTAAGCTACAACATAATGCATCCTAAAGAAAAGGGGTCTTGGGTATCTTGAAAGTGCTTTACATACTTCTAGACGCAATTTTAAGGACTTTAAAAGTAAATTAATAAAAATCCCATAATATTATTCCTTTAACCTGCAATTACTATGATTATGAACTTCCACTAAATTGCGAACAAACCCTAATGTTTCCAGGAACAACCCAGATAAGTTACCTGGTTAACTCCGAAATGAGAACTTTTAGTAACTTAAAATAGTTTTAAACTTTGGCCTAGTGCCTCAAAGTGTTTTGAATAGTTGCAACTTTACTAAATAAACTATTAGGTTTGCATGAAACAAAACTTTAGTTAACTTGACAAATACTTCGCTCCGTTGACTTCCTTGAACAGTCTCTGCTATTGTTAATGCTGCCACTGTTGGCCAAGCGTCTGGAAAATCCCTTTGCAGCTCGATTAGAGCCTCGGAAATGGCCAACTGTCTCTGGGTGTCTGCGGCCATAATCAAGTTCGTGGAGGCCCAAATGTAGCCAGCAGTGGGAGGCTTAAACTCAAAGACTTCGCCCGGCTGCAAGTCAAACTCCGGAGCTGGCAAATCCCATTAGGGAACTTTGTCCCCGCACCGAGCGAGCGAAGTTTGCCGCAAGCCGACTGTTTGCAACTCGGGCGGCGGGCGAGGAAACTTTTGCATAAGTTAGCAGGGGAGTGCGCGGGGTGTGTGAAGGTGCTGACAGCTCGGGGGAAAGTGCGGTTGCGGGGGCGCTAATAGGGGCAGCCACTTACGCCACCAGCCACCGATGCCCCACAAGGAGCGGAAGAGAGAGCGCACATTTAACAATAATTGCCTGGCCAAATAGAGCACTTCCCCCGGAGAATGACTTGCGGCCAGGCTGGCCTCCATCCCCATCCTCGCCAGCCGCCTCGCCTGCGGTCGGACGTGGGCGTGGCCTGGCCTTTATGATGCCTGGTTTCTATTGCCCGCTTTTCATTATTTTGATTAAATACAGATAAAGCCATAAATTATGTTTACTTTGTGCCCATTTGGGCCGGGCTCTGCACGGTCAGGGGCGCACTTTGTATGCTCCAGATGGGTGTGCGGTGTGCGGTGTGTGTGCTGGTGGGGTGTGTGTGTGTGCGGGATGAGTAATGGCCCATGATATTTACACATGAGTTGGCCATCAGCGAGTCGTTCCCATCGCATCTTCTCATCTCATCATCTTTATTTTAGCCCAAGTGCACAGGGCAAAAAGAAGTCATAACTTTTGCATTTAAAAGGTAGAAGTCTTCCCTGAGTTTATACGGAACTTGTACCAGTTTTATTTAGGAGATCAAATCCTAAACAAGGCTGAATCATAACATCTGCTAGTGCTACACATATTTATATCTTAAATCTTGTTTTGCTTTTGTTTTATATTTCCAATTCAGAGTGAGGGCATCTAATTCTCATCATTATTTTCCACAGACAAAGTTCTGACTATATAAATATTTACATACCCAAAGTACACTTAAAATAACAAGCTCCGTTTACCCACAGAAGTCCTGAAATGGCACAGCAACAGCGCAGCTGGGACGAGGGAGCTGTAGGCGGAGGAGGCTCCTATGGGCATCCCCACTCCTCGCACCACAAGGTGCCAGCGCGGGCCGCGAGCAATCCGCTGCCCTGCAAGGGAGCCACGCCCAAGCTGCCCAGGTAAGACATTACCATCTCCGCCCTATCTTCTCCTTTTAGAGATTCCTTGACACTCCCCGCCAGACAATACCACGGAGGACAGAGCTCAGGCTACAGCTACGGCGGCTACGAGACTCCCCGGAGTCCCAAGATCACCACCACCTTTGCCAACGACAGCTGCGACGATGGGAGCAGCTCCACGCCCAGCTCCTACTACCAGACGCCCTCCTCCGGCTCCATAGACGACTCCGCCTCCCTGCTCAGCGGTCGGACCACCGCCCGTAGTCCCAAGTCCCCATGTCAGTTCGTCTTCGATGCAGTGAGTCCCAGTCATGGGCGGAAGTTCGAGTACTACGAGCCCATCTCGCCGGACGACGGAGCCCTGTACTACGATCCTCCGAGTTCGCCGCGGCGCCAGGGCTCCAAGAAGCTGATGCGGGCCAAGACGCCGCTGGAACCGCTGCCCCAGCTGACCACCACCGGGGTGGACGAGGGCGTGGGCATGGCCCTGGCGATGGGAGGCTCAGGCGGAGCAGGCAGGGAGAACAAGCGGCAGCGGGACGAGTGGGAACTGCCCGTGATCAGCAAGATCGAGGCCAGGAACCTCAGTGCCGCTGCCTCGGGAGGAGCTGGCCCGTCCGGTGGCAACTACTACGGCCTGAAGAGGGATTCCTGCGTCACCGACTGCACCCAGCTGTCCATGGAGTCCGGCGAAACGGGCACTCAGCACACGAACAGCACCATGGTGACGCACACCACCACTAGCTTTAGCTTCACGGAGCCCGAGATGGACGCGCACCAGGAGGGATCTGCTGCCGGGAGGCCGCAGTCGAACCGCCAGCGCCGGCATGCCATCAACATCACCTCGAACCCAGGCTACCAGGTGCTGCACAGCTCCCACTCCACCCTGGACCGTACCTGCTCCGATAGCGTGGTCTCGCTGCGCTACCGCAAGTCCACCAGTGACCTGACCCAGGACGCCGACCACGAGTTGAGCGGCTGCAAGCCCGCCAAGCCCAAGCGGGACGCCGGCCACGTGGAGCACAAGCCGCGCCGCAGGGGCAGCTCCAAGGGCGGACTGGCCTACCTGGCCAGCAGGCGCAGCTCTCGGGAGTCCATGAAGAGCGCCTGCTCCAATGCCTCGATAGTGTCCAACGATGATGTGGGTCCTTTGGCCTTCCAGAGCTCCAACCGGGGCCGACAGCGAAGGACCTCCAATTTTCTCGAGTTGCCAGGTGGGATGGCGATTTAATACGATAGGTAATGAATACTCTTTAACTCGTATCTCCCCACCAGTGCCCGACCACGTCAGGCCCCGGGTCTGCTCCCTCCCGGAGCGTCCGTACAATCCCCGGGCCAGCGATGACCTCTACCGCCTGCGGCACTTCTCCATCAGCAAGGGCAACGTGGTCAACTGCGGGGACTCGATCATCTCGCGGAGATCGCGGAGCAACACCAGCGTCAACTCGACCAACAGCCGGGCCAGCGAGCGGTCGCCCTTCGAGGGCAGCTGCTGTGGCGCCGGCTACGCCAACGTGGACTCCCTGCCGGCCTCGCCGGACGACTCCGAGAACCTGGAGCCCCCGCCGCCGGCCAGATACCGGGTGGTGATGCTCGGCGATGCCGGCGTGGGCAAGACGGCGCTGGTCAACCAGTTCATGACCTCGGAGTACATGCACACCTACGACGCCAGCCTGGGTAAGTAGAACTGCACAGAGTGCCCCAGTCCCCCCCAGATCCTTCCAAAGACCTGGAGCAGCAGGGAACCAGGGAGCGCAGTGAGTAGCCGAGACAACCCCTAGCTGGAACCTATGTGTGTGCCTGACCCTAGCTTCCCGGCTGCCACTGGCGTCCTTAGAGTTTAATTCTGATCTGAGTTTTAGACGACGAGTTCGGCGAGAAGACGGTGAGCGTGCTCCTGGACGACGAGGAGTCGGAGATGGTCTTCATCGACCACCCCAGCGTTGAGATGAGCGTGGAGAACTCGCTGTCCACCTACGAGCCCCACGGCTGCGTCGTTGTCTTCTCGGTGGTGGATCGCAGCTCCTTCCGCGTGGCCGAGGAGATCATCAACTACCTGTGGCAGGAGAACTACACGAAGGACAAGGCCGTCATCCTGGTGGGCAACAAGGCGGACCTGGCCCGCGCCCGGCTCATCACCTCGCAGGGTGAGCTCTGCCCCGGTGTCCTAATTATGACGGCTTGATTTAATTTCATTTAATGTTTCCCCTTCGATCCGCAGAGGGCAAAGCCCTGGCCGCCTCACGCGATGCCAAATTTATTGAGACGTCCAGCGGCATACAGCACAACGTCGATGAGCTGCTGGTGGGCATACTGAAGCAGGTGAGTTCGGCTCGGGGGGACAGGGTGAAAGGGGGCGAGTTGTGGCTTGTGGCAAGGTGCGAACCACACGCAACCCACCGATGCATGGCCAAATTGTGCAGGAAACGGAGTTAAATGGATTTAACCAGGCGGCTTGGGTTACGGGGCCACGGCAGGTCTTGGGGCTGGATTGGGGCTGGGCCTGGGCTTCCGGATCGGCTCACTAATTAATGAAAATGGCGCGGTGAGCGGGGCAAGCGGAAGCTCGGTCAGCTAACCAGATTGGGTTCGCCTGCCCTGGGTATTGTGAATATAATACCAGAAGTTGGCAGCGGGCAAACGTCTGGCTTTAACAAAGTGGCTACAAATGAGGCCAGGATACTTTACTCTACACTTAAATATAGAAAACGGTTACCTTCTCTCTCGTCCTCAGATGCGACTCAAGGAGAAGCGCGAGAAGAAGGCCACCGCCTCCAAGATGAAGACCTCGCGCACCCACATCTCCCTGCACCTGGCCAAGGAGCTGCTGCAGAAGATCTGTCTCAGCGACATTTCCAAGTCCAAGAGCTGCGAGAATCTGCACGTGCTGTAAGGACAACTGACACGTGCTAGTGGAATTCCGGGGGCGAAATGATACTGTCTGTGTGTACAGGGGAGAATGTTATCAAAGGAGCGGCTGGCTGCCTGGCGAAATATTCCAAATGCCATTCGACGGGGGCACAGATGTGTTCATCCCTTGGTCGGGCTTCGTTTATTAAAAGTTTAATGCCGGGTCGCAGACTCGGTCTCTGACTCGGTCTTGGTCTTGGTCTTGGTCTCGTTTTTTCGGCAAGTCATTGGCTGTGGTCAGGCCTCCTCCTGCCCAGCGATAATCCGCTGTTTATGGCGGATGTTTTGGAGTCTATGTGCCGGATTATCATGACCAGACGAAGGCCGGGCTGATAAGGGAGCCAGCGAAGCGTGTGCAGCCTCCACCCCGAAAAACCTAAAAAAAAAAAACCCAAGAACAATCGCTGAAAAGGGGGCGGGGCTTTATTATTATCATCAAAACTATACATATATATATATAGGTGTATATTTACATGTGTACTTGCATAGATGTGTTCCACTGAGAAATAACTTCAATTCCAATAATGCGCTGTCAATTGAACATACAGAGACACTGGAGGTGCAACACGAGGGGAACTCTATAAGTGTTAAATGGGCTATCCGTAAGTTAGGTTTACACATTCACGGTACCTTCGCCACCTGCTTCGCAAAGAAATGAAATGAAACTCTTCCAATTGACGAAAATCTCTCATATCGGAATGACTGTTAAATGTTGACTGTTGTTAGTCTAAGCCAAGAACAAATACCGTTTAATCAAAGTATCCAACTCAGACGCTATACTACATGGATGTACCTATACAAACAGCTAGTCTATAGCACATAGTATATATATATATTTATGCGTGTACTTGAATGGAACTTCTAACACTTCTGAACTCATACGCTTATATTTGAAAAATACCTTTTACAAATGCGAGGGCAAAGCGAAAGCAAACGAAACGAAAACTAACTCTAACTATTTTCATACGCAAACTTACACATTAGGGGGATGACGGAGATTGGGATTGAAGGCCTGCCCGCCTGCCTGCCAGGCGCTGCCAGGAGGATGTGTGGCCACCGGCTCGTCCAAAGTCGAGCACTCGACAGCTGTGCACTCATGTTTGCTTTACCCTTTTCCTTCCGCTCCACGTGTCACGTCCTATTTCCAGCCCCGAGCCCAGCCCGGTCCTGCCTGCGTCGAGTGCACTTTATCATTTTTAACATTTAGCAAACAAAACAGAGGAGCAAGCTGGCTCCGGCCAAAGTTTTAATTTGCAGCGCAGCATAAAAACAAAATGAAATGGCCAGGGACGAGGGTTTTCCATCATGCATCGCGCATACGCCGCGTGTGACGAGGCCGGGCTCTAATTTGATTCGCGCCAAACTTGATTTCCAAAATCGAATCACCAGCGAGCTGTAACCGCCCACCGAATTTATTGAGTAGAAGCCGTTGAAGAGCCCAAAACCAACGAGTGCTAACTAGTAGCCATTGTTTCTGAACGGAATGTTTTACTGCAGATTTAGCTCGGCTTAAAGCGTAACTGTAACTCCAGAGACATAACCCACTGCGTATGACATATATACCATATAGATATCCGTGTGTGTGTGTAAAGATCGATGTTATATATTTATATTTTTCCAAGCCAAAGGCAGAGACAAACCTGAACCCCGTGCTGCATAGTTTAATCCACAATTGTACACTTTCGGCTTGTCACCGAGATGAGTCTGCAGAAAAAGCAAATTAATTAGAGTACACGGAGATAAAATCCGGGCTCTCCCTTGGTACCAACCTATACACAACTCTCCCTGCCAATCCGTATCTGAGTCCCAATCCCCCGCTGTCTCGATCCCACAAAATCCGATAAATAAAGGACAAGGACGCTCTGTAACTGGGTAACTAACTTGTTTTTCTCCTCTGGAAGTGGAAGTGGAAGTGGAAATGGGAGTGAGAGTGGATGTGGACGTGGAAGTAGAAGTGGGCTGTGGATCCTGCAGCTGACTGACTCGGGGCCACAGCCAATGCCAACTCATCCGGATCTCAGCTGTTGCGCACTTGCGGTTCATTAGGGGCGCGGGAAATGTGTTAAGTGCCGGTTGTCAATCGCACCCGAAACTTGCTCTGGCCGGATTTCATGCTTCCGTGACACGAACACTCCGTCGCAATATTGGTTTTCGACTCAGCGGGTTGCTGCTTGGATTTTCGGGTTTCCCTCTGATTTTTCCCTTGAATCAATCGCCGGGCGTTGGGCGGGCGTAATTAACTTACGCACCACCCAGCCAGATGGGAGATGAGCGGCTGAAAAGTTGACAATCCGGCTCTGATTGATGGCCAGAGTCCTGGCATGGCAACCTCGATGCGAGATTTATCTGCCTTTCGCAGCGCGGAGGAGCAAGTTGCCCGGGATCCGGGAGCCGGGAGCCGGGACCCGGACTCCCGCCACCTGCTGGGTCTCATAATTTTAATGAGCTTATTTTATTATATTTAACGCACCAAGGAGCGGCCGTTGCCGTGGCCGCTGCCTCCTCTTGTTTATCCTGGAAATTGTTCCTTTTTGAGTTGTCGTTTTCGTTAATACGAGATTGCTGCTGCGTCCTTCCCTCGGTGTCCTTTGCGCACAGGCAGCCCGGGCTCAGTGGCCAAATCAAACTAATTCCAAGTTCAATAAACAAGCGTAAATGAATATCCCGCCCCGGAGCCATTCCTTAATCAGCATCGCCCCCTCATCGGCATCCTCGGAGGCGCTGTAAATTCTTATGAAAATAAGCAACGTTGGCTGCTTGGCATTGGCATGACCCAAGGATGCGAGGGCACAAGGCTCCTTCTCGCAATCGGAGAGTCGTAATCATAATCGAGTCACAGGAGAGTCGACAAAAATCGATTAAAAGCTTAAGCGCCGTAACGCTCAAGCCAGGATATTCCGGCGGAGCTTAATGCCCGCACACAATTAAAGTGAGGTCGAGGTGGATTAAGCGGCAAATGTATATTAAGCCAATTATGTTGCGGGGAGCTGAGGTGCCAGGTGGGAATTATGGAATATCCTCCTCTCGGACACCTCTCCTTCTCAGCCTCTGTCGTCCGGCGATTCCATCTCGAAGCTCGCATTGATTATACGGCACAGATAGGAAGACAGCCAAGGCAGACCCTTCCGAACGGATTACTTTCTTCCTACAAGAAAAAAAGGGATCATAAGGGATGCCAAGGCACACAACACAATTTTACAGGGCCGAAAGCTGTTGGCCATCTGCTACGTGTGTGTGCCTAGTACTCGCAGCAAAGTACTAAAAAAAATAAGGCAGGAATCGAGGCCACTCAGACGCACAAACAAACAAACTCTCAGGTATTCTCGCATCGCTTCGGAGATGAAGAAATATTCGCGCCGGCAGCCAACACTCTCGGGGGATTCATAACCAAATAAGCCGAATTTTTAAGGCATACTCCTCGGCGCTCCGGCTCATGGGTTTGGGAATCCCCGCAGCGGCGACGAAACTGAAAATTTACGAAAATGAAACTTTAAGCAATGTGGAAAATGAAATTTAAATAACGATTTATCGCCTTTGAAGTATGATTATTTGCACGGAGGGACGGAGGGCGATAAACAAACAGCCGACGACGCGACGAGTCACTGGGCTGGCCATGTGGACTTTGGAATGCCCTGTAAATATAGGAGTAAAGAGTAAGGTAAGGGGTGATTTTCGGAGGGGTAAAGTCCTCTTTCTTCGCTGAGAATATTGAAACAAATTATTAAAATAATTGGTAAGCTATTTAAAAATGCTCAAAAGGAAAAGTAAGGCTAGCGGACTTAGCAGAGTAAGTTTTATTATCAAATTCATTTTGTATTAAAGTAAGTATAATTTTTTAAAAATTAAAAATTTGCAAGATCCGGATCTTAACTTATTATATTCAAACATTTAAAAGCTTTTTAAATGATTTAATAGGATCTTAATGGACAGAGATTAAAGGTTTCCTCTGTAAATAGTGTAATTTCAATTGGTAAATTGTACAAGTACATTTTTAATAATTCTTAGATTTATTAATAATTTATATTGTATCCTATTTAATATTAAAAAATGTATTTAATTTAATCAGTAAGGTATTACATCTCCACTACTAAAACTTCAATTAATAATTATTATTACTTTGAAGGCAATTTACAATTATTTTCTTTTTGAATTTCTTAAAATATATTTAAAATATATTTTCTAAATTTTATTAAATATAATAGGAAGAGCATGTCTGCATCCGTGTGCTGCCCAACGAATCCTTTTCATGTCCAACGACCCCCCATAAGCGTAATGAAGAGCCGGGCATCTGGGATGGATTGAACGGATAGGGGTCGTCGTGGTCGTCGTCGTCATCGTCCTCTGCAGGATTCCTCCTGTCGCTGCTCCTGTCCTCCCTTTCACCTGTTTCCCAGCACCTGTTCCACCTGTCCGCCGTCCGTGTGTGTGCGCCGGGTTATCAGAATCAAACGCCAGCGGCTGCCCTGCCCTGCCTCTGCCTCTGCCTCTGCCGTGCAGCATTTTCTACTCCTGTCGCTGTCAATTCATCGCATTGGCATGAAATTGCTTTTTGCGATGGCTGAGAGGCAACAGCAACAAGTTGCGCTGCCTGGACTAAGGACTCAGGACTACGGACTCAGGACTCAGGACTACGGACCACGGCTGTATATATGTATAGGGCATAGTGGGTCCCGGGTGTCTACACCGGGGCCTGCCTGCTCGCTCCACAAAGGAAATGAGAAAAGGTTGGCGATGGCTTCCACTCGGCTGTTTGTTCGCCTGTTGATGTTTGTGGGCCTCGATATACTTGCAAATTTGCGCGGCGCAGGAAGCAGGAAGTTGTCCGGGGAGGGGGACGGAGGGCCTGCTGCTGGGTCCGGAAAATGGGGAAAGCGGGTTCGGGGCATTGTTTATTCTACGGCAAAAGGCGGGCGAGCAGCAGGCCGCAAAAAGTCGTCGCAACCCGAAGGAAACGCTACGAAAATGCGTTAGGAAACGAATTCGAGTGGGAGTGGCACTCGCGGCATGTAAATTACAAGCGGAATTTCGATTGTAGCCCACGACGACCTTCGGAAGGGGGTGGACCGGCCAGGGGTCGGAATTAAATGTGAAATGTGAAGGGACCACGACAAAATAATCTCTCAAATGTAAGAAAATTGTTTGGCGGCTGGCGGGGAGCGTCGCCGTTGCCGCTAAATGCCAAAATGGCAATTTGCTAAAGTTTTCCCCAGAAACGAGCAGGACCAGAGACCGACCTCCAGATGGGGTGTCAGGACGGGAGGGTTTGCTGGTATCCTCGCTGAGAGGGGGTCGGACCGGCATGAAAGTCAAAGCTTGTCTGTTACACTCTCTATCTACTTGTGCACTTTGGAAATATTACAAGTATATATAGATATATGGATACACTACTACTTAAATTTGCTGAGAAACTAAAGTACTTGAAACAAAAATGGGGTATTAAATTAAGGCAGCAGATCTGGCCGGATAGTGTTTGCTTTATAAAATGAATTGAACTTATGGTAATAATTTAATCATTTAATGGGAATATGATGGCATAAACTCTTGTTAATATTATTAATACATTTACTAGACTTTGGCTATGAAAATGATACTTTAAATGACCCTTGTCTTACATATTTTATGTTCATTTAAAGAAAGTTTTCTGTATATACAATTGCATAAATATTTCTTAAACAATCGTTTTTCAAGGAGAAATATGTATTGTCCTAAGCGTACCCTATACACATCCATAATATACAACTCCTTGTTTTAATTTAAACTTTCAGTTGACTAGCAAATAAATATTTACAGATGAACAAGAAATATGAAGTGATGTGTAGGATGACAGCTTAACTCTTTCAACCATTTTCAAACCATCTCCCAACTTACCATAAATAAATCTGGTCTTAAAAGTTAAATTTCCTTATAATAAGGTTCAGAAACACCTCTTTAAAACTCTCAAATTTATATCACTGCACTTCAAGAGGGCCCTTTCCTTAATGACTTTCCCTCAGTGTATGTAGCTCGTGTCACAGCCCGTTCTGGATGCTGGAGCTCAACTGCTCAGCATCCTGGCAAGGAGGCACTTGTTGAGCGTTTTGCAAACGAACAGCAACAAGAACGTGTCAAAGAAATTGAAATTCAGTCTGTGTGTCGGTGTTTTGTGTGTCTTGTTTTTTCCTTCGTGTTATATTTGGGGGGAACCAGGTGGCAGGTGCACGGGCGAGCAAGCTTTTTGTCCGCTTTCTGCGATGCCGCACACTGACGCTGTCAGCTCCCCAAGAAAGGAGAGGAAGCAGGCGACCTTTGTGCCAAGACGCCACCACCGGAGGGGGCGAACTCGGTTACGCAGTCTGTGTGGCAGGCACATAATGCAGTCAGGGCACGACTGGCAAAACGCTCGGGGAGCAAAATAGAACCGGGCCCCGGTGCCGGTCCCTGCTTCCTCCTCAACTCGACCTTGGGATCCGATTGAACGACTCCATTTGTCCAGTGGTCCACAGTCGGGCTTTGCCTTTGGCCTAGACTTTCGACCTTGCCCCCGCCGTGAAATGGGCTGTGAACCCACGTCGGCCTTCGCTGCTCCTCTGGCTCCTCCTCCTGGGCAGCGCCATAAAGTGCAGGCAACTCTGTTGCAGCCGTCACGGACATTCGGCGGGATCCTGTGGCCGATTCAACCACTAACTGGCCGCCAGTTTTGAGGACTCTGCCGGTGACCATCGAAAAGCCACCGCCACTGTGTCGAGTGTGGCTTCTGACCAAGGGCGAGCATTAATTGTCAGTTGGGCCATGAATTATGCAAGCGCCAACTCACGTGGATTTTTATTCGCATTTTCAAGCAGCAGGCCTGTGTTGACAGTGGCGATATGGGAATTTCCGCGTTTGCATTTAATTTTCCACCAGATTACGTTGACAGCTGCCCGCGGCCTGATTTTCGTCATTGTTCGATGGCGGAAGCCCCCAGAGAACCGGCCGCCCGCCTCCGGGTCCACCGCTTGCATAATGAGTGGTGGGGCCATGCCTCGGCCGGGAAATTCCTGGACCGTGTGAAGGGATTATGCGATGGATCCGGCATTCAAATTATAAATTATATTGCGCCATAATTATCAGACGATTAAGGTGCGGGGCGGAGCACTTGATGACACACCATTAAGCGGGTAATAGAATTTTCATTAAAATTAATGCAAATTGCTACATGTTAAAAATCAAATTATATGACATTTGAGTGGGGGAAACGGAATCTAATAATGCGCTGGACAACGTTTTATATATTAAATTATAACATCCTGCTGGCTATTCAAGTGAAATTCTTTGTAATATGTGTGACTTTCTACTTTAACTATTCAACTGTCAATTAATATATTTTATATTTCGAAAGAGCCTATATAAACAATCTATTAACATAAGCATTGTAAAGCTTAAAACGTGGAAAAAAACATATCAGTTTTTTTTATATGTATTGTAGAATTTAGTTTAAATTTTTTAAATGTTTCTTATACAACCACAAACAAATACATTTATTTTTATGTAACATAACAATAATTAGATTAAGAAAATGTTCTTAGTATACAACTAAATTAATAAATATTTTATTTAACAATTTTTTTATTATATTTTTATTGTAAAATTAAAAAAAAAAATACATATTTCTATATTTGCAATCAAATTCAAGGCCATATTTGTATTGCATACTTTTGAGCCCAAATAAGTGCTATTTTTAGTTGCATACTTTCGAGCGGACGCCTTATAACAGGCGGAGACCCACCATAATTATAAACTGGCATATTTTATAGCAATTTGGAAAGCTTGGTAAACCAATACCATAAAAGCTTGCCTTTGAAATTATCCTTAAAATGTTTTTTCCAGGCGGATAGCAATGGCTATCCCTCGGATAAAAGCTCGGTTAGCGGAAAGCCAAGAATTTATTCATTCTTATTGAAGAGTTATCGTTTTAATCGATGTTATCCTTTGATAAATTTAAGAAATGCTTTCATTTTGGTAAATATAGCAACTATTATTTTATTTTCTTATCACTTTCCAATCATCGTATGTAAAACTGATTAAAATTTTAACGGTTTCTCTTGTTTCCTGTACAAGCTTATTTTTTAGTTTTCCTAGCAAGGTTTTATCGTTTTAATTGATGTTATCCGTTTATTAATAAACAAATAAACAAATGCCTCCTTGTAAACGACCTTTCTTCTCAATTCCCAATCCCAACCTACGAACAACGCCATTTTAGTATTAGTAATACTCAAATTGATTAAAAATTTTATCAAATAACTGCTCGTTTATTGAAGAGCCAAGCTAAAATTTATTTTTATCGAAGTGCAATCGCTATAATCGATGTTATCCGATTATCAATTAACAAATACCTCGTTGCCTATTTTTTTCCACATGTTCCAATCATAAGAAACTAGGAACACACTTCAGTAATATTCAAAGTGATTTCTAATCCTTCCTTTATTCTTCCCTCTGGAAGGGTTATCGATTCTATCGCTGTTATCCGTGTCTCGATTAAACAGATAAATCGTTTATCAAATATTAAAGCTTTAAACCTTCTTCTCAATTCCCAATCACAAGTCACAAATAACACCCCTTTAATAATATTCAAAGTGATTACAAATTTTATTAAATGACTCTGCGGTTATGCAACTAGGCTCTAAACATAAAACAGTCCACTAAATGTAGTATCTAAGATTAACATTGCATACAAAGTGTGTGTGGGTGTGTGTGTTTTTCAGACACTTAAGACTATGTACAAATTACAAAGGAATTGTGTTTATGGCAAAAAGGGAGAGAGAATCCGCATCCTCGTGGGGGAGGACTCCCCTTCCTACTTGTTGAAGTTCTCGATCTGCTGAAGGACCCAGCTACGGGAGGCAGACTGGCAGACGATGACTCCGCCTGCTGCTCCTAGACGGAGCTGATCCTTGGCGGGCTTTGGGGCAATCTGTGGGGGATGATGTTGGGAGTGAGAGGAGTGCGGACGAGGTCCCAGGGGAGGCGGCGGCGGTGGCGGACTGGTGGGTCGCCGCGTCTGTAGCTCACAGTCCCCGGGACGCTTGTCGTTGTTGTCATCGCTGTAAATGGCCGAGTCCCGGAAGTCGTTCTCCAGACTGTCCTCCACCTGCTGCTCGTACTCGAAGCTGCCGGAGGAGGCTGGAGGCGGGTCCCCTCCCGAACGCTGTTTGCGCTGCTGCTCGCACATGCTGTCGCTGGAGGAGGAGGTCAGTGAGAAGACCGAGTCGCGTTCCGAGTGGTTCAGGAGGGGCGCCAGGCCGAAGAGGGTCTTGGGATCGGCATAGTCCACGTGAGCCATGCGCTCACCCACCGCCTCGCTGCCCTGGCGATGAAGCACGCTTTGGCGGCACATCTCGCTCACGTCGGACACTCGGCGCTCCGGGGGACGATTGGAGCGACCGAAGGCCATGGTCAGGTTGTCGATGGACTTCAGGGCACGCGGCAGCAGCGAGCTCTCCGAGCCCGAGCCGGAGACCAGGCTCTTGGGCACCGCCTCCATCGAGAGGTTGATCACCGTGCTCTGGCTGTCGCGCTTCAGCGTGGACCCGGATCCGTGGGAAGAGCTGGAGGCGGACGTGGAGGAGGAGCTGCAGCTGTCCCGCTGCACCGCCTCCTCGCCCACGCGCTGCAGCACTCCGTCCGGCGAGTAGACCAACGTGACGTAGTCCGACTCCGGTCGCGGAGCCGGGGGAGCAGCCTTGGAGCGCTTCTTCAGCATCTGCGCTGACTTGGCGCGTCCCAGGACGGGCGAGAACTTGTAGGGCACGTGGACGTTGCGCAGCAAGGTCTCGTAGATGGGCTCCTCTCCACGCCCAGCATCCACGGCGTCTTCCTTGGCCTGCTTCAGCTGCTCCTCCAACTCCAGGGGTGGCGGAGATCGGGAAGGCGGTCGCGGTGGCGGCTGAAAGGGACCCCGATTCGTGTCCTGGACGGGACTCACGGGACTCTCGCGGCGCTTCTGCTGCTTGTTGTAGATCCTCTCAAACTCCTTGGTGTTCTTGAGCAGGTCCAGCACGATCTGGGCGTCCCTCTTGGATTTCTCCGCCGGCGAGAGCAGCTCCGTCTCCGCCTGGTCCCTGGCCGCGTAATACTGATCCGACGAGGACTCGTCCAAAGTGACTGCCTCCTGGGCCAGCTCTATTTCCTTCTCCGGACGCAGCTCCTCCGTGGACTCGGTGATCTTGAGCACTGTGGCGCTGCTGCTGTCGAACTCGCTGAGATCCATGTAGAACTTGGAGCAGCTCTTGGTGCTGCTCCGCTGCTTCTTCATGGTGGCGATCCTCTTGGGCATCGTCTTGTGGTTGTACTGCCGCACCTCGAAGAAGCCCTTGCCCTTGGCCTTGCGCTCGCTGAGATCGGGCTTGCTGCCCCTCAAGGAGGCGGCGCTGTCCTCGTCCTGCTCTCGTTCCCGCTCGGCCTCCTCGTCCAGGCTGAAGCCCCCGATGCGGGGCACCGACTTGCTGCGCTCCTTGAGGGCTTTGTAGCTGAAGACGGGAGATTGAGACTTGCTGCTGCGACCACGCTGATCCCGCAGGATCCAGGAGCAGGGATCCGGCTGATCCTGCTCTGGCTTCCCCTCCTGGTTGCACTTGCAGGCGGCTTCCTTAGGCGGAGACTTGGTCTCCTCCTTTACGGCGCTATCCCGCTTGCGGTACCTCATGGCAGCTGCCAGCTTCTGCAAGGCCGTGTCGTCCAGGCTGTTGTTCCTTGACAGAGGCTTCGCCGGCTTCTCCTGGCCGGGCTCTTCCTGCTCCGCCTCCAGGGACTCGTTGAAGCTGTCGAAGGAGCTGGAGTTAGCCACCGTCTTCCGCTTGAACTTGGAGTTCCGCTGCCGGATCTCGCTGCGCCGACACGCGTTCCGCCGCTCCAGGTAGGTGGGTGTGGAGTTGCTGCCCGAGTGGAGGCTCCACTTCCAGGTGCTGCGATCCGGGGTCCGATCTGGGATAGGGTAAAGTGGATTAGTCGAGACCTGAGGCTGTGCTTCCGGAACAACGAAAGAAGCGGCGGGGTGAGTGACATGAGGGGAGCAGGAGGTGGGCGATAAACAAACACCAGTGAGGATGCATTCTAACTAGGGATCATGCGGTCGAACGGGTTAGGGGCAACCTTGGAGTTAGTCACCTGGTTAGTGGGTTAGTTCGTCCTCAGTCCGGTTATGGGGACAGAGAGCGAGTAGAAGGTGATGCATGCAAACAAACACAGAGCCCGATCGAGTTAGGAGGCCAATTACAGCTAGCAATCCAGGTACAAGTACGGGTACTTACTAGGCTCTTCGGACACCAGAGTTACGTTACGCTAGCAGAGTACTACGATTACGATTAGGATGTTTACAGTTAGATGTACTGGGTTGGGGTTTACAGTTGTCTACAGCCCTTAGAGTCTGTCCGATCGGTTTGGATTTAATACATATTTTTGTTTATTTTTGGTTGGTAATTAGATATCGGTCTCAGTCTCTGGGTGTGTGGGTTTAGCCTTAGAACGAACGCCTTAAACACTAGTCAAAGTTTTTTCGTTTCTTTGTTTTGGGGTGTTTAGTCTTAGAATGCATCACTGGTAGTACTACAACGGTAAACATATAGCAATTCATAGAGTAGAGTTAGATCAAATCGGCGGCTTACACAGATCATTAAAATTAGTACTAGCCTAGGACACCAGCTGAGCAGAAAAGAAACCCCCAACGATTCGGATCTATGTCACTTCGCCGCAGTTGCCGCAGCTGGAGCGTGCGAATCATGAGTGCACTGAGCGAAATGAGGGTATCCAAGATGGGTTAGTTTGGGAGCAAGCAGAACCTTCGTGCACAGAGAGAAAATTAGCAAAGTGCTGAAGATGTAAGGCATATCAATGGAACCATCTAAGATTATATAACTTCACCTACGATTAAAAGATTTAATTTTGTCCATATAAATTATCTAACTTTTCTCTTAGTTTGCAGATTTATGTCCGATAATATCAATATTTTAACATTAAATGCGATATACTTCTATATTTCTGTGTTGAATATATCAAAATATACCATAATTTCGAGTTTGTTGATGTATGATATAGATATTTTGTCTTGATTCCTAGTTTGCAATAATATTTGAAAGCTTCCAAACGACATTCCTAGTTTGTATTAATATTTTATAGGTTATTAAGCTCAAGATCTATTATTATATTCACGAATGACAATTTATCAGTTAAAATTTACAATGTTAATTCAAATTAAAAGATCGTTTTTCTGACCAACAAGTCCCTTTAAAATATACATACATATTACCTACACTAATTATTGAACTTTAATACAAAGGTATCAACTCCTATTTGACCCAGATTAGCCCTGATTTTAAGTAATTTCTCTCTCTGTGACTTTCCTTCCGCCGACGACGACAGGTCGACAGGCATTACCCAACTATAACAAGTACCCGCATGTGCATAACTGTGGGCACTTCATCATCTCGTGCAGTCCCCAATCCGAATCGTTAAGTGTTTTTTGGCCACATGACAAACATAACAGCAACAGGAGAGACAAAAACAAAAACGAAACAAAAAAAGGAAAACAAAAACTTAAACCCTAGAGCTAAGCCAGAGAGCTAAGCCAAAGCTAAGCCAAGTTAGCCAAGTTAGCAGCCAGTCCAGGCGGGGAGCGCTCACCTTCCTCGTTGCCCAGCTGGTAGACCAGCTCCTTGGCGCGCATGGGAATGTCGAGCTTCTCCAGCATGACACCTTTGATGTGCTGCGTCCAGATGCGCTTCTGGTCACGATTCCGGGCCGTCAGCTTGATCTGGTGCCGGGGCTCGTCGAAGGGAATCACGTAGAAGCTGGTCGGCTCCCCGGGCAGGTGTTCGCTCAGCATCAGGTTGTTTTGCTGTCGATTGATCGGGGATTAGGATCGATGCCAGAGGACTAAGTGTATGGGTACCCACCGATATGTAGGTCTTGAACTGCAGGCGTCCGTCCTCCTTCTGCTTGGTGATGATCAGCATCGTGGCGAAGAGGAGCACCAGCCGGGGCTTGTTGTGCTGCTCCATCAGCAGGCCCTCCTGCCGCAGTTCGCCCAGGACAGTTAGCTCTGGAAGGGGACATGGCAGGGTGGTGGTTATGATTATGATCCCTTTTAGCACTTCCCCATAACTGCATCTCACCTGGTCCCAGCCAGCCGTCCAGTATCCCCGACAGCTCCTTGACGCGGCTCTGCTGCTCCTGCTTGCGCTTCACCTGGTCGATGTTGTGCGCCACCTGGCGCATGATCACGTGGGCCTCGGCCACCTCCTTCAGGTCGCAGTGCTTGCGGAGGCTCTGCAGGGAGAGGGGGAAAAGAGAGCGGAAAGTCATGTAGCGTCACTCCTCGTCAGCCGTCACCCACTTTCCCCACTTACGTCCAGCAGCAGATGGTACTTGAGGATGCGCTGCACCGGCTTCAGCAGGTAGGAGCCGAGGGGCAGCCGGTGCTGGAGTCCCTTCTGCGTGGAGGCCAGCAGCGTGTAGGTGTAGGTGGCCTGGAGCAGCTTGGTCAGCAGCGAGATGGCCTGCGGGTAGCTTGTGCTGCGGAGGGAGAGGAAGGTTGGATTTATGACACATGTGACATGGGCCTTTAGGTCTTCATCATCGGAGCAAGCATTAAATCTGAATTTCAAATGGCAATCGGGGGAGTCAGGAAGTCAGAGGGAGCGGATGATGTATGCCGACGTGTCATTGGGGGCGACAAATCAAACTTTGGCCATCGGACCGAGCTCTCCAAATTGGCATCGCGGCCAGGTAAACGTCAGCGTTTAAATGGAACATGGCGTGCCTGGATTGCCAAGAGACGCCATCGTTTTGGCCATCGTCTTGGCCATCGCCTTGGCCATCGTTTCGTGTCATGCTGCTAGCTAGCTTGGCCTATCGAGATCGTTTTTGGCCTGGTCGTTACCGTTCTTGGCTTAAGTCTCGGCAACAGTATCGAAGATGGAGCGAACACGCCATGCGGCGATGGTCAGCGATGGTTGCAATGTTTTTTAGTTCCCCTGAAAGCAGGAACAACCAGGTCGCGGCGGGAGTTTGACTCTTAATTACGGAGATGTGTGAACAAGCGTCATTGTATATAATATGGGAGAGTAGGAACAACAGAGGGATAAGTTTGAGAAACCTTATGGTATTTAGTACTGAAAATATAGATACTTGTAGGGAAACCTAATGAACATATAAAGCCTGGAACTGTGGAACTAGGACAACAAGAATAGCAAATGGAGAAATGTCAGGAGTCTTCTGATAAATTATTATGATTATGGAAGCTTTAAGAACTTATAATTTGTAGGAAGGAGAGTATTGTAAATATACAAGAATTAAGAATCTTCTGATATATATCACTGGGAAAAAGTATCCCTTTAGGAAACCCCAAAGAACCTAAAGAGACCGGAATTAAGAATCATGAATCAATTATATACTATATTGCAGAAACATTGATACCTTTAGGGGACCTCAAAGAACTAGAATAGAGAACCTTTAGGCCCCGGAGTCTTCTTAATGTTAACTAAGGATTAGTATTACCCTGACACTTTCTCTTTTCACTAAATCCCTAGCTCAGATATGTAATGCATAAATAAAATAAAATCTAGTTCAAGAGTAACTGACTTAATGTATTACTAATGACTGAACTTGGTATGTAAGCGATAAGCTTTCAATGAGTAATTTTTTAAAGGTTCTGCCTGATAAGACACAAGTTTCCAAGGTACTGCCCCTGATAAGATTAAGCACAACGACTTGGAAAGTATTTAGGGATTTTCCCTAAATTTTCAGAGGCTCAAAAAGACCCACTAAGAGTGAGTAAGTCACTTGCTCACTTCCTCCTGTCCAGACACTCACCAATAGGTTGTGTACACATCAAAGCCATCGCGCAGGTCGATGAAGCATCTGGCTATGCGGACGGGCTCCAATCCCGTGTTGACCAGTCGCTGGAGCAGCATCGAGTTGAATTCGTAAATCTCTTCAATGTTCGCGAAGAGTATTTGCAATTCGTCCACGCGCAGGCAGGCGCGCTCCTTCCAGTCGTTGAGGTACCTTAAAAACCCCAAGGATTACAATCTAGGAATACTCTTAGCAAACAAAGGAAGCTCACCCCTTGATGACCTGACCCAGATCCTCCACGAAGCTCCGCTCCGAGTCCACTATCTCCAGGCAGGTCTTCTCCAGGACACTCATGGCGGGCGGATGATGGTGCGGATGGTGATGGTGCGAGTCCCCCAGGTCGTTCTCGCTCTCCGCCAGACTCTCCACGCTGGCCAGGTACGAGGTGGCCGTGAGCTTGCCGTTGAGCAGCTGGTCGGAGCCGGAACTAGAGCTGGAGGAGGTTGAGCAGATGGAGGAGGAGGACAGCGGCCGGTTGTTCAGCCGGGCCAGCTCACTTAGCCGGGCGGCAAACTTGGGCTTGATGTCCGTCAGCCGGTCCAGACTCTCCGCCGACAGCTTGTTGGCCTCCTCCAGCTCGGCCAGCTGCTCGGCGGTAGGCAGCTTCAGGGGCACACCGCCGCCCAAGGTGCTGGCCTTGGCGCCCAGACTCTTGGTGCGGGCATAGGTCAGCAGCGGCGAGCTAGAGATCGTGGAGGCGCAGGCGGCGGAGCTGCTCCTGACCAGCGGCTTGTTCACAAGCGGCTTGTTCACCGCCTCCACAAGCTCCTCACCGGGTCCGTCCATGGCCCAAGGATCGGAAAGAGTCAGGCGCTCTATGTGCTGGGCCACCAAGTCAAAGTTTATGGTGTCCACTATGTCCACCGGACTCAGCGGCTCACTGCACACGAACTCCTTGGCCTTGGGACTGGGCTTCTGGTTCTGGTTCTGGTTCTGATTCTGATTCTGATTCTGGTTCTGGCTCGGAGTGGGTGTGGTAGGGGTTCCTGGCGTTCCTGGCTTCGCCTGCTGCAGCTGCGCACTGGTGGCCGCCAGCTGCTCCATCTCGATCAGCTTGATGCTCTGCTGGGAGTCGTACCGCGGCAGGGTCAGTTTGCGCGTAGCCTGGAACGGATGCCCATCGAAGTGGAAGGGCGTCCCAGGAACGGACTTGTTCGTCGGCGTCCGATCCTCGTCCTTGTCCGCACCTGGCTTGAGCTTCTCGGCAGCCGCAAAGTTCAGCGATTGCAGGTACTCCGTGCTGGAGTCAAAGGTGGCCACCAGTTCGCTGCCGGACTGCGTGGACAGCTTGCCGGTGATCTTGGACAGCGGTATGTGGGAGAGCTTGAGCTTGGGCGTGGAACCGGCGCCCTGCACTGGTGATGAGCCACTGCTGTGGGTCTTGATGTACCGTCCCTGGGTGGGACTCCTCTGGGACTGCTGCTTTAAGGCCTCGATGGACACCGCCTCCACGGGCTGAATGTCCGAGTGCGTGATGATCCTGTGGACGTTGGGGGACAGGATGCGGATGTTGCTGCCCCGCCGACTGCCGCTGGAGGCGAGACTGCTGCTGCTGCCGTGGATGCCGCTCTGGCTCTGGTTCCGCTGCACCACCAGCCGGCTCAGCTGTGCGCCGTCGGGCTCATCGCGCAGACCCGCTACCACCAGTGGCAGCGGTGGCAGTGGCCCCGTGTGGCTCGACCGGGAGCTGGACTTGGCTAACGTGTAGCTGGCGCCCTGGTCATCGCTCGTGGAGACACTCGCCGAGGTGGAGGAGGAGGAGGCGGAGGAGTCGCTGGTGCTGCTGCAGTTGCTGTTGCTCCGCTTGGGCGTCGAGTCGCCGCTGCTGGAGGCCTTCGCCTCGTGGGTCGTGGCCGAGGAGGTTGTGGTGGGCCCAGCGCCCAGGCTGTTCGTCAAGGTGTCGTAGATGCCCAGCAGCGAAGGTGCCAGCTCAGTGGTGCTGCCTATGAAAGAGAATGGGTTTTTTAGTTTTAATTTGTTGTTAATCTTGAATTAGCTTATTTTATGGAATGGAACCATGGTTCCATGGAGTGTTGACTAATTTGCTTAAAGTATTTCCAAGGGGTTCCACAGCGCATGTCCCGTGGGCGTCGCATTCCCACTACCCGTCCCAAGCACATTCAATACCCCTGCGATCCATATCGATCGATGGAGGTGCTGCCATGTTGATGGCCACGCAACACACACGCTCGTAATCCTGCGATATTTGCCATAATTTTGTTGCATAAAATGATTTATGCCGAGGCCAAACAACAACGGCAGACGGGGGACGGAGGACGGAGTATCGCTGATGTATTGAGTTGTTTAGCCGCAGGATGCATGGCCAACGAGCCGCGGTCAGAACGTGGCCATCAGTCAGTGCTGGCCAGTATTCTGGCCCGGCTTCGAGTTGCTCTCGGCATCGCAATCGGAGTCGGAGTCGGAGTCGGAGTTGGTAACTCGGCCTGGTCGGCCGCATAAATAAGTAGGTTGCTGCTGTTCGCCTGCCTGGCGGCCTGACATGTGAATTGATATGCCAACGCAACATGGCAAAACCACAACGCGCAGCAGCAACATGGCAACAGCAACAGCAACAGGCAGCAGGCAACACCAACACCACAACATGGCAGGCCTGGCAACATCGACAAAAGACGCAGAACATCGACCCAACCGACTCAACGGCAATTGGCATGGACATGGACATTCCCCAAGCCGGGCCGAGAGCCGAGAGCCGAGGCCTGCTGCTCATCATTTCTCACAAACGGTTCAATTAATCAATAGCGCTCGCAACTGCGGATTTAATAACATTATCGACAGGGAGACCTGATCTATAAATTATAGATCGCGTCACTCAATAGTCAATAGTGCATGCAGGCCACTTTTAATGATTGCTCTTTGTTCCACACACGGAAAAAACTAGATGAAATGGTTTGGTTATAGCTTAGCTTATTATATATTGGAAAAATATAAGCAAACATAAGGTAAACATAATGTATAATGTACAGGGAAAAATTAGAAAATACCTATTGATATAAATAAATGGCTGTCTTCTGAATCAAAATATTTTTTAACTTTTAATAACAAATTATATGCTAACATTATTTTGTTAAATTAAGCTAAGAATCTGTGATAGGAATGTAAGAATCTCCTTAAATTTGGCTGTTCTTGAACACTTCAAGAAAGTTTCTGCTGTTATTGCAACTAAAATTCTTAAGTACGAATTCACAGGCGACCTTTTGAGGGTTTTCAGGATAGTAACTGAAACATATGTATTTTTAACGACTGATCTTTGCTTAACATTAAACTTGTTAAATGTATGTATTAATTTGAATAGTACTTTCATGTTTTTTAAATTAAAATTTAAAGCTTTTCATACCTCTCTCTTTCTCTGCTCCTACGCCCAAGACAAAGGCCCTAAAATTGCACTTATAGCCAGGATCGTAAATTCTATAAATAAAATAGCAGGCAGGAGATTTCATTTGCATTTTGCAGTCTCCCATTGCAGCATCTGCATCTTCAAGTGCGAATGCTCGTGCTAATGCCTCCCCGCTCCCTCTCCCTTGTGGCAACTTCATTAAGGCCACAGTTTATGCGATTATCGCTTAGCACATTTGGCTAACAACATAACAGCCCATACATCTCACTTCCCGCTGGCGAGGCTGAGCAAATCAGGCAATTAACTTTTTTAAGACAAAACTGCGGCCCACGTTCGCCGGCTACCGGGGAATCGCTGGAGCTGTAGTTGGAGCTAGAGTTGGAGCTGGAGCTGGAGCTGGTTTTCAGCTATTCGGATTCTGCCAGAGCCATGAGCATCCTCTCTTCCACGGTAGCCGACGGGCCGCTTTTTCCCCTAATTGCGAATGGTGTCAATGTGGACGGAGTTTGGATCTTGCTGCTTGGGTCTTGGGATGCAACATGTTGGGCAACATTTTGCCAAGCCACGAACAACAATTAGTTTGCATGAGTGCTGCCACGCCCACCGCCTTTTCGGGAGACTGACGACAAGTCGTAAACATGATTTGTACATTTAATTTTCCATCATTCTGTCTGATTATTTTGCGTGGGCAGGGAGCGAGCGCAGACAGAGCAGATACTCCACCGGAATGGCCAATAGACAGTTTGGAAGCATGGATGCTGTATGGCGTTTTTTATTGCCAGAAACTACTCTCGCACTCGCCGTCATCCTGCAGGCTGACCCAGTTTGACGGCGAAGCGTTTTGCTTAATTGCCAAAACGTGGGCCGTGCCGACAGGTTCCCCAATGGGTAGCTATGCAGAGAGGAAAAAGATGGGTGCTATGATAGGTATTTGAATGAAATAAAAAAAGTACTGGGTGCCTTTGAAATTCTTTGGTATATTATGACAGAATAAGGCTTGTTTTAAGAGGGAATTTTAGCTTTCTAAGCACAATAATTGTCTCAGAAATAAATACTAAATTGTATTAAAACCGAAACAAATTTATTTCATACTTTTAGATACATTTTTTAATGTTTTTACATCAATACGGATTTCTAGTATTTATATCAAATTCAATGTAAAAGAACCCCTTTTTAAATCACATTAAACTTTACAAGTTGCAAATATAATCACTTAAAAATTATTCAAATAAAACCTCAACACTTAGTGACATTTTTGTCGCTGTGCCTGCAATGTTGTCCATAATCACTGCCACTTGCCGGAGAGCATTTAATTAAAAGCCAACAGCTGTGGCCGTTCCAAAACTATTTATGGCATAATTCCGCCGAGACCTGGGAAACTGTTGGCCCAGACCAGGCCGGGCCGGGCCATAATCTGGTATCTGAAATCTGGAATCTGGCCGGCGATCTCCGGCAACCGGAGTGCTCAACAAATTCTGCCACAGACGCCTGTCCAAAACGGCGAAACAATGCAAAGTGAGCTCTCTGTCATTTTGCCATTTGCAATTTGCAATTTGCTTCTTTTTTTTCTTTTGCAATTGGAGTAGCCCGCTCACGGCCACAAAGGGTGTCAGGGCCAGAATGTGGATGTGGACATTGTCGTCGACGTGGAGGAGAAGGAGACCCCAGACCCCAGACCCCAGATCCGAGATCCGAGACCCGTCAGTTGGTTTCATTTTCCACAAAACCCATTCCAAAATCCAAATCCCTTTAATGCCCCGGCGACAAAGTGTCTTATGGCAGCCGGCCATTCCGAGGCGGTCGTAATTTCCAGCGGCGGCTTCAGGTGTCCGCTCCCCGGCGAGCACTGCGTCCCGCCTCGCCTCGCCACGCACCTGGGGCAAGCTCCCAAAGCCGGCAATTTATGGCGGGCCTGACACAATTTCATAAGGCTCCCCTGGTTACTGGCCAAAGATTACGCGATTGTGGCTAAAAATAGCAGCAGCTAAAGGTCATCCAGTGCCTCCGCGAAGATGCAGCTGCTCTCTTGACGGATTCGCAATTTACGTGCAAGTCGCTCGCTGAGTTATTTGACGCAAGGGAAAGTGCTGTCATCCACCGGATTCGTATCTGAATCTGAGGCCGCATCGGAATCCAAATCGAAACCGACGGATGCCGAGCGGAGACACCTTATTTATGCGCGGCCAGCTGTTGAGAGCATTAAATTAATGCGCTTAGTCGCCGCCATCGATGGATGGCCCAGGTCCGCGTCTGGCAATTGATATTTTAATCGGCATTTCATTTTGTCTGGACCCGACTTGGCCTGGCGCCACGGTTAGTCTGGTGTTTAGGGAGCCGTTACAGGGAGAGAAATGTTTAAATTTTAGTCTGAGCCAGGCTTAAACGGAGGAGAAGAAAAAAAGGGGGTTTCCCATTTTCCCTGCAGGGTATATATTTGAATTTATATAAATTTAAAGGGTTAAAAATGTCTGATACGATATATCGATAAAAAGATCATGATCAGTACGATATCGAAAATATTGTATTTACCGAATTTAGAAATATCGAAAAACATGGCACTTAAGGATAATATATCGATATTATAAGGCAAATGTCTGAACATGTTATTTATTCATCATCATTTAGTCATACATATTATATCTTTGTTTATTTTTAACTTGAAAATTTAATAAAAAAAGGTTTAAAAAATTAAACAGAATATCGATTTATGGCTAATTTAAAATATATCATACAGTATCGGTCTATTGTTATTTCCTGTCATCTCTAATCTAAAGTAACACAGAAGGATATAAAGGATTTAAAATTGCATAGGAATATTTGAGCTTTTGAAGCATATTCTCCATTTTTCGATAATATTGGTATTGGGATATCAATATTTGCTGCTATTTCTTATCCGCATTGCCGCAGAAATTCCTAAGAATTCCAAGTCAAAAGGCAGTATCATTCATTCCTACATTTCAAACCCTTTTCGGTATTTATGTCAAGAAGAGCACATCTAGAGTTGCCTTAACTTATGCCTTATTATTAATAATTAACCCTAAATTTCTTTCAGTGCACACCTTATCAACCAAGACTATTAACCGAGCTCCATACGTGTCCTCACGGGTCTGGGCTTATGGGCACGCATTTTGCAACTACCAATTAAAATGTTATTCAATGCGTCGCCGTTGAACGCGACTTAAAAACACATTTCCCCCGATAAGACGACGACCTGGAACAGGGCTCTTAACTCAAGCGATATTACCATAAACAGAAGCCAACACAGAAACTGAAACCGAAACTAAAGGCTGGCAAACGGAAATGGAATCCGCAGGCAAAAGTTGGCTAGTGTGTGTTTGGGATAACATGTGTCGGGGGAAAAGTGCGTGGAAATTGCAAAGGAAATAGCCCATATGTTTTTAGCGAACATAGGGAAACTCCAGGCAATGCAATTAAATTGGGAATTTTCTACATTTTTACACAATACGGAAATGTTTAAGAAAATGTGTATACTTTCAAAGACTTTGTTACTAATTATAACTATTTGAGAACTCTGTAACATACTTAAAGATATTTTATTCACCCACAAAATCCCCTCATTTATTTTAAAGATATTTCTTACATCCACATAATCAACTAATTATTTGTTTATTTATTTATAGTGTAAACTATATAGTTTCCCAGACTCGCTTGACTTTTGAAAATAAACCTCCTCCTTGAGGCCAATTGCCTCTAATGTTCGTTAAGACCCATTGATAATTTCTTAAGGATTAACGATCGTTTCCGCTTTCCTCCAGCAACCCCATGGGCCCGGCCTGGAAATTCTTTTGAAATTGAGCGAATCTTGCAGACGCATAAGCATAAAAATTCCTCAAGATCTGGCTCCCTCACCGAGGGCAATGGATTTGGGTTTTATTTTTAGCCCCTGCTGGATATCCACTGGATCCACTTAAACGAAGGCTGCTGGCTGCTCATCCAGGCCAACGCAATGGCAAACAACACGGCAACTTTTGCTTTTAGTGCGGCTCCTCCACCTCCATTGGCTCCTCCGTTTCCAGCGAAAAGTGAAATCCTTTTAAAGCGGCAGCAAACAAAAATCTAGGAAAATGTCGCCGCCAAAAAGTTATAAATCTTGTTCATATTTGCACGTGAAGCCAAAGCCAGACTCTGGCCAGGAGACCCACTCCCGGACCAGGTTGGAAGCCATAAATGTCACACGGCCCGGCGAAGAGCAGCCTGGCAGGCAGCCTGGCTGGCAGGCTGGCATATTAGTTTTCCTTGGAGTGGCGGAGCGGCAAAACGTGCTAAATTCCATGGGGCAGACATCCATTAAACAGCCGCGGCCAGGCCGAAACATGCCATGGCTGAAAAGTGCTAAAGTCTCATAAAACATAGCCTGACTGCGGATTCTAAATTAACTTTGGCTTCCCTGGGAGGACAGTGGTTGCGGAGAGGAGAAAATTTAAGATAAGAAGAGCTAAGAGCTAGACTTACTAAGTGTATTCTTCATAACCAAGTAACCCGAGTTTAAAATCAAATTCTAAATCATGATACATTACAAAAATACTTGTAATATCTATTGCAATTCTAAGTAAGCCCAGTTAGCTACTCTTTTGAGTAAACATTTCCTGGTAGTGGATCCACTGTGCCTCTCTCTTCTTTCTTAGCCATCCTGGCAGGCGACACTTCACTTGAGGAGCGGAGTGCTCTGAAGTGGAGTGGAGCAGCCCAAGCTGTTGCACTTTGCACTTCAGCCCCGGGACGATGAAGGGGCGGGCCTAGGCCTAGGCCTACTCCGGCGTGTTCTTGAAGAACCTCTCTTCCTTGGTGCCCTCGCAATGGCCCGCCTTGACTTTGACGTGACTCTGGCATTTCGGAGGATCTCCAGCGCGTCTGTGCGATGTGATGGGAGGTGTCTGTTGATGAATGGCAATTGCGGGAAATGCATAAAAGTGTAAACACTAAATATAGCCGCGGCCGCAGCCGCAGCCAAATCCAGTTCATTGGCCTGGATGGCGGTGCCAAATGTGGCCAGTTCAAGGGCTGCTCCGAGCGATTTCTCCCAGCCAAATGGAGACATCACCGCTAGAAAGGAGCCAGCACATTATATAAGGCCACCGATGGCCATCGGTTTTAATTAGCAGCTGGCACTGCCATATGCTAACCACTTTCCACGCTAATACAATGACCCAAGAAACGCTAATCTCCGCGGACAGGCAACACGGCCAGACATTTCCATGCGGTTTAAGTTCGCTTTAAGTGCGGTTTTCGCTTTCGAAATCAATTCGATTTTCAAGCTCGCCATATCGCGCACACACATCGCACGCAGGAAATGTCAGTCAGGGCTTAGGCTTTTCCCTGATTGATTAATGTGGAGCACGGATTGCATAAGTGCCTGCTGGATTGCAGTCCCCGAAAATCTTGCCTCTACGTGGGCGACACACACTGCTAACCCAGTCGGGTTGCCATCTCAGTCAGTCAATCACTCGCTGGGCATGGAGGTGGAGCTGCCTCTAGAGCTGGGGCTGGGATGGGGGAGTCGCGTCTGTCTGGTTTGAAGGCCAAGACACCTCGCAGATAGGGCCAAGTGTGTGCTGGAACCACTCGAGGGCACACTGTTGACTCTAGATAGGAGCTGGACAACACCTGGACAGATCGCATGGGCTTCTTGGTAATGGCTTACCGCTAATGAGCTCCATAAACAAGCTGCTCCGCGTATCGCATCGCTTGGATAAATTTGCATTCGGGCCCAGATACGAGTATATCTGTGTTAACAATGTTAACTAGCTAGCTGTCCATATGACAAGTCAATCCACAGAGGCTTAAGTCTGGGCGGGTCACCGAAGGTCCCCCTCTTAGTTCTCTTAAGGTTGACAAACTCAAACAAGGTGGAAATACTTCAAAGATAATGAAACTACTTCAGTTTGAGAGCAAGTAAGTAATATAAGATATTTAAAGGTTGAAGTTACATCATGGCAAAGGGATGCTCACATAGCCATCAAAGCCATTCCCCTCTGGACAGATAGATCTCCCTATTTAGCAAGGCCGCATCCGCGGAATGCGGTGCCTTACCCCATTCGGATGGGATCTGCGATCCGGCGTGGCTGTGCCAGATCTCCGCCCAAGGCAGTGGACCACATGCCGCAGCTAGATCCAATGTCAATGCTTTTGAAAGGCATCAATTAATGGTCAATGCTCTCGGAGTCAAGTGAGCCAAGTGGCTCACAGATTTTCCAGCGAAAATATGCCGCTGGCAAAGGAGGCGCAGAACGCGTTTGGTTCCATCGACAGTCATCCAGTTCGGGCCAAGATCGGCGCACTTAGAGAGACCACCGGCGGTGTGGCAGCTGTTGTTGTACGGCCATGGCCGTAATTGGCAAGTGGAAAACTGGCGGCGTGGCCATAAAAAGCAGGTCAGGCCACAGCTAAGACAATCAAATTATGGCCACTTCTTTAATTGATGAGCCAGACTCCGACTCGGACTTGGCGCAGCATCTGCAGCTTGGGCTGGGCCTGGTCCAGTGGCATCATAAAGTTTCACTGCCACATTCGCCAGGCTGTTCCGAGTCCCAATCCCTGCCTGCTCCCCCGGCAAACATATGTTAATGAACCTGAACCAGCCGAGGACTACGACTACGACGACGACGATGGCGTGATGAAAGACAGGAAAAGGCGAGCAACAATTTAGCGCTTTAATTTGATGGCCATGGGGAGCAAGGAGTCCCGGGTCCCCAGTCCCGGCTAGTGCCAATTCTATCAACAGCTCCGCTGGAGCGTTAGATGGCCGACACTAGATGTGGTCGGACCTGGCCGCGCTGGGCAGGCAATTTATTTTAATTACTGCCCGGTTAAATGCTCGGATGGCTATCCAAAAAAGCGCTAAAGCCCTAACAAGAGAAATCAATTTTCGCTGGCCCAACTTGCAGCATGTTGCAGCATTGTTCCGCCGCCGAGAGAGTCCGCCAAGATCGTTGAACTCTTGGGCCGAGGACCGAGGACCGAGGACAGAGTACAGAGGCTTGGAGCTGAGGCTGAGGCTCAAGCTGGAGCCTTCGGGGGTCTTAATTTGAATTGACTTCCGTCAACAAAGAGGCGGCAGGCCTCGGTTCGGCCCGAGATTCTAATTGCAACATGTTGCAAAGTAAGTGCGGACACTTGCAATTAATAAGAATTGCTGCTGCTGTTGCTGCGGCGCACAAGGAACCCATAAAAGTGCCTGCTGTTGGCCTTCGCCTTTGTCTGCATCTCTGGGATATGGAAACCACACTCAGCGAAAGGGGAAACTAGGGGTTTACATGGAGAGAAAAAAAACGGATAAAAACTGACCAAAATGTTATATAAAGCTATTTAGAATATCGAAAAATATGTAGTTTGAGTTTAAAATACTATAGTTGCTCAGTGAACACTAAACAGAAAAGTCTTACTAATGGATCTAAAGATTTCCTCTTTCCTCAATATATTTTGCTCTATTAACTTTATTTTGTTCTCATTAATTATATTCCCATTTCTTTCAGTGCTTTTGGAGTGTGTGCAGCTTGGGTCCCTGGATACTCCTTCGTGGTCTTGGATCCGCGCTGCCATAGCCGAAGGGCTCGAGTCGAGACTCGGTTCAAGGAATGCGGCGTAACGCCAGCAACATTTCACGCTTAATTATAGACGCCAAGCGCTAGGAATTTTTCATAAGACATAGAGGGCCAGATGGAGCTGGGCCCAGAGATGGGCCCAAGGAGGAGGCAGGCATTTCCTATTGCCATCATCTAATGCCCGGCCAGGGAAGAGCTTTCCACGTTTATTTATGTGTGGGCCGTTGTTTTGTAATTTAATAAGCAATGCAAAAAGGGGCGCGACAAGAAAGTGCAGCAGTGGCCGTGCCGATCCACCGATCGCTGGATACTCTATGGATTCTTTATGGCGTCCTCTGCCAGGTTCTAAGGCCCACTGTCTGCCTGGCTGAAGGCAGAGACTCTGGCCCGGCTATTAGTCAACCCACCTACACATTGTGGTTGCAACAACGACGACGACGACGACGGGCACACGCCGTTGACGCCTCTGACGAGGATCGGCGCCATGGAGCAAACCGCTGACTCAGATCCCAGCCGAGGCCCCAGGAATGCAGCGATGTTGCATATGCAATTAATAATTGGTTGCACATGCGCAGCGGCAGCAGCAACATTCTGCCGCACGCCCGCAGCATGATGCGGCAACACACGACGGCTAAAAATAACTCCCCTGGACCTTTGACACTGTCCATGTCTCTGGAAATTGTGACTAATTAGTGGCTCCACGGAGGAGCCACCTCCGCGGATCGGATCGGGGCCAGTCGCTCTCCATGGGAGATCTGTGCGGAGTCCGGCACTGCCACACATTCGAGCAAAATTAAAACACGCGGTCCATTCATCAAGATCAATTGAAGATGGCACTCGGAGAAAAAGGGCCAGTTGGAGAGGAGGAAATATGAATAATAAAAAACACATTTGAAGAATGAATATTTGGGATTTATAAGTGTTATTTATTACTATATTCCAGCGAATAAAAGAACTACTTTTACTATAAATCAATGCATTTATATGTATTTAAGTACATAATTTTATGATTTCAAACAAATGAATTCTTGAAATACAACTATAATTAATTGCTCTACACTGACGTTCCTACAATAATATGACAATAGCTCCAAAGTTCAGTTCCCGCTGCCTAATTGAACTATAAAAAAAAATTAAAGAGACAACTCTATCTCTGTTTTGTGGGTCAAGTTTAGTGTCAGAGCCTTGGCCATATTTCCCCTGCCCTTCCTTGGGATTCCCTTTTATTTTATTTTATCCGGCGTCTGGCTCTCTAATTAAATGCCTTTCCACAATAATAATTTATGGTAATTTAATACTTTATTGTCAGGGGAAGAGCAGCCAACCAAATAGAAGATTTATGCAGTCTGCAGAGTGCCGGGGAGGGCAGAACGAATTGCTGGCAATTTCAAAGGCTTCTCCTCTCTCCCATCATTACAATCTGGATCTGGAAGATCTTTTCAATAATTTGCGCCAATTAGAAGCACATTCAGAGTCCCATTCGGAGTGAGTTGGGAGCCCTCTATTTCCATTATTATGTCTGCCTGACTGCCTGCCTGCGCTTGTGCAATGCCTGAGAAGATCCAGATCCAGAACCTACTTCAGATTCGGAAACATTTGGCCCGATGGACTGGCGATCGACTATAAATAGTTCCGTGGGCGCACTTTTCCCATTTCCCCCACTAGCTCCCCCCACTTTTTCCCCCTCATTTTCTCCACTGTTGTTGAGGCAACATGATGTTGAAATTTTGATTGCGACATTCCTCAGCTCATTCCTCGGACAAATTGTGCCAGGGCAAAGGGAATGGGTGTGTTATTAGGTCTAGGCATCTCTACACGGGAAACAAATTAGGGATAATTCTCTACTTCTATCCTGACAAAATAAGAATTATAGTTCTTATAAGTTACTTTAAACATTTAAAAAGATTTAAACACTCCTTAAGCTGCAAGTCTTAATGATTTCTGACTACTTTAATATGTTTTATCGTCTTTGGTTACTAGAATTAGTATTCTATCCCATTTATTTTAAATTTTAAACTGGTCTCCAGGCAAAATTTTCCTCAGTGTGTCTAGATTTTCTTTGGGGATCTAGAGAACTCTGCGCATTTGATTTACGGCAAAGGCCGTGTTGACATGCCGCAAAGCTTTTCGCTTAACGACTGCATTTTCCTCGGGCTTGCCGCGACTCATGTGGCGTGTGGCGACGGCGGGCTGATGATGACCTGGAAAAGCCTAGCCAGCATAGAACAGAATTTCCCACTCCAGCTGGCTTCTAATTAAATTCTTTTCGTGTGTCTGCCAGCGACACGCCATCATTATCGGTGATTCCGAATTGTGACTCTCGGCCCCGTTTGGGCTATGCTAATTCAATCGTGCTGGGATGTAACTCCGATTTTTGTCCACTCTTTTTTGGCCAAGTTGAATGGTAATGCCAGCAACAGCCACTGCAACATGCGGCACCTGCAGCCCCCATTCGATCGTGATCAGAGGTGGGCGTGTCCGCGCTAATGGTCGCGCAATAACAACAACTAATGACTAAATTTCACATCGAACGGACAAGTTTTTAGGAAGCAAATGTTAATTAAATTTAATCACGTTTTCGGCCGCGACAAAAACAATGCAATGTTGCCAGTTCAAGGGTTAAGTGAGTGCGCCAAGAGTGGCCGCATTCGGCTGCAGGCGACACACCCCGAATGAAATGCGAGACACACGCGGGCGAAGAAAGGAAAACCGAAAGCCAAAAGGAAATCCAGCGGAAAGGCAACATATGCATGTCTGTGCCGCGGAGAGCAGAGCGTGGCATGTTTGCCAATTTTTCATTTCCTGCTAGAGCCAAAGCTAAGGCTATAGCTAAGGCAATGGCCAAAACTGAAAACCCAAACCTGCCGCCGCCGGCAGCGACTCTCAGGTTGCCGCTGTCCATGCTGCAAGTTGCAACTTGCTGGCAGATGCTAGTGCGGCGATAAGGCGCCAAATGTGCAACAGCCATGAACCAGGTAGCCACGCGGCAGCAACAACAAAAATATATGTACAAAAGTAAAAATAAAAATAAATAAAAGCAAAGTGCAGCCTTGGCCACATTAGAATGACGGCAGCAACCGGCAGTTGCAACAGCACTTCCCCTCCGCAATTGTCATTTTTCACGAGCGCGGCATGCAAATTGCCGCAAATTGAATTTGTCTGATTACGTTTGCGCCGCAGTCCGGGCGCGGTAATCGATTGTCTCCCGGGAGACCCCAGCTCGGACTCCAGCTCGGACTGCATCTCCTCCAGACCCAAGCTCGAGACTCCAGATTGCAGGCTCCACCCTGCGCCTCAATATTTGCCTTTCGCAGGACTTGCCATCGGAAAAAATGAAAAATTGTGCCAGCCAGGCGGCAGATAAATGATTGCACTCGAATTGCATTTCGATGATTGCAAAATTGCCAAGTTGCCGATGCAACGCACAGCGCAAATTATGTGCTGGAAATGCAGCAGATGCCAAGACCTAATGGAGATTATAGAGTACGGAGAAGGTGAGACACTCAGAGAAGCTCACGGGAAAGTATTGGGAACTTATAACTTCAAAATTAATATAATAAGATAAGAATAATACCCCACAATGTATAGTTGTTAATATATTCTTGTAAATATTTTAGTAACAAGAATATTCTTAGTCTTAAGTCAATTCACTTTATATAATGGTGTAACAAAAAATCTGAAAAAGTCATATTAAATAATGTAAGCAATCTCAAATACCTACATTCCACTGTACAAAATTTTTCCTTTGTTCTGATCAGATTAGCAACATTTTAAGAATATATTTTTTCCAACAAATAAATGCAACTACATTGTTAGAAAGTCTTTAAATCGATGTAAATGAGATATATATTATTTATTTACATCGCTATTTAATGTACAGCAAAATAAAAACAAATAAAATCATAGCTGTGCTCTGGAGATCCCAGAAAAACTGAACATTTGCTTAATTTGTAAGTTGTCAGAATGTTTGTAATCTAATATTAAATACTTTTAGATAGTCAAGAACACAAGTTACCTTCATTTCACTGTGCACGATTTTTTCTTTGATCTCAGCAGACTGCAAAATTGCAGAAATAGAACTCCTCCCGCGCCTGGGAGACCGTTTTCAGACCAAATCCCACCATCCAGCGGTGTGGTTCAGGTTGCCAAAAATAAATAAAAACTAATCGAAGCGGATGTTTATCGCTGCACTGTCACAACAAACAGGGTATCGATTACCCTTTCCCACTTTCGTTCGTTCACACGGTGCCCCGATAAATCCGGACTCGGGAGAGTGATGCATGTTCCTTCAGGGCGATGACTCACCCCCATGCAGGCCATAAATTCCTCAAGATTTTATTATGGGAAGGCTGGGAGAGATCGGGGAGGGAGAGCTGGGCGGGAGGCTGTCAGAGAGCCTGGTTCAGCGATCTGGAAACAATGCGCAGCTGTTTCATGTGATTCTGATTCTCAGCCAGAGAGTCAGCGCTTAGCAATGCCCCAAACAGGAAACATGTGCTTCTGCCCCTGCCACGCCCACTGAGCTCGCCCCCTCAGGCCGAGCGAAAACCTTCTTTTTTCGTTATTTCTTGCGATTGCGCTTTTCCTTTCACGAAATGCGTTCGCCCAGGCAGAGCCATTAACATAAAAATAAATTTCGCTTTTGCCGGCCATATCGCGGCTACCAAATCGCCGCAGCGAAATGAAGTTGTAAGCCTTCGCCTTTGCGCCTTTTCCAGTTACGTGGCAGACTGAACAGCAAAAATATACAACAAAAGTGCAGAAGAAATAAGATCGAAACGCAATAAATTTCACAAACGCGCGCAACAATTAGAAACCGAGCGCCGCGGCGAGGCAACACCGATTGCAACTGCAACGGCAACATCGACGCGGACTCTGCGCATGCGCCTCGATAATTTCTTGTTATCGACGCGCCATGATCACGTAAATTATGTCCAAAACCGAAAATAAAATCAGGCAACACAGCCACGGCGACAACGAACGGAAAAAAATGCCAGGCGACCGGTGAGTTTCGCATTGGAATCCCAGCGATATGCATTTTGGGCATTCAAGCGCCGCTGCCTATAAAATTCGATTTTCCTCGATTTTCGTAGCCATTATTTTTATTTCGATTTTCGATGTGCATTGGTTGCTCTTGCCTTTGCCGCTTGATTAATTTTTGGTGCGTTTGGCAACAGCGAAAAACTTTTAAAGCGTCATTTTCCCGATGTCGCCGAGGCTGACTCTCCGGGTGTGTGTGTGTGTGTTGGCCGCTTGATTAAGTAAAATCAATTTTCGTAGCTCAGCGATTTCTAATTAATTGCCATTGGCCTATGGGAAATTGGTTTTGCCGGCATCAGGATAACGTCAAAGACTGGGGCTTTGGAATTCCACAAAATGTAGATCCAAATTAATCGAGATTGGAAACGGGCTTAGATATATTTATACTATCTAGTTTGATTTCAGGATTAAATGGAAGTAATTTGGATTCTTAAGAAGCGAATTTTCTATTCCTAAATGGAAATTCATTTCCTTTTTATTTATTCATTCCGAGTAACCCCCTTTTACTACCTATTTAACCCACAAAACCCTTTTTTTCTGGCAGTGCCTTCCAACTTGTATACCCCATAAATAAAAAACGTTTCGCTAGCTCCGGTTAAATGAATTCATATTCCACTTAATACCGAGTCTCTTAACAGTTTACCCACGGTTGCAGGTGCTATTTATAGGCTTCCTCCTGCACATGTCACTCCGGCAGCTCGCCAGTGATTCATGCATTTCTACCTGGGCCAACGCCCGCCTAATTAAGATAAATACACAGATGCAATCTGCGAGGCATAGAGATGCTATGCTGCATGCTGCATGCTGCTGGTGTTGCCGGTCTGGATGATGTTGCTGGTGTTGCTGCTGTCATGTCATTGTCGCCACTGCCAGGGGAAACGTGTGGAAATGCTGCAGCGGCAGTGGCAGCAGCCTTTCAGTTAACACGGTTCTTCGGCGGGCCCAAACCGTAGCAACGGTTGTTAACACCGCACTCACACTCAGAGGAGCTCCTTGCACAGCCGCAGGTTGCAGGAACAGAAAGACAAACAGCAACAGCAACAAATTGCAGACGACACCGGGAGAATGGAGCCAACGCCTCCTCCTCGACATAAACAACACAAGCGCCACCTACGTGAGCCGTTCTCCTGGCCACATGTATCTGTGTATCTGAGTCCACAGATCCCCATTCCGAACCCAATCCCGATCTAGCCATCGCCCTTGCCCCTGGACTTGTCCTGCGCCTCCACTTGGCAGCCAGCTCAGCCTACGGCCAGTCGCAAGTGGCTGCTGCAACGGAAGTCAGTAAACTTTCAGGGTTATTATTATGCCAGACTGGCGGTGGGCCAGCTTGGAGCCAGCTGGAGAACCCCTTTCAGCTGTCAATGGGGGGAACGCTCCAGGTACGGAATTTCAATTGCCGAAATAAAGCTGTTCTTGAGGTTCCCTCAGCTGTTTACAGCTGACAAAAAGATTCTTGACTAAAATTTAGCAACAAGTTTACGAAAATAGAAATGCTTACTGTAACATTTAAAAATATATATTTATTTATAAGAAGGGGGTTTACATTTCGGCAAGGTAATTTTTAGAAGAACTTTCAGAATTCCTCTCTGATTACCCATAAAGTACTTCTTGAGGTTTCCCCCAGCTGTTCAGGGAAAGCTCGCTGCCAGATTCTTGATTAAAATTAAGCAATTATATCACATATATAGGTTTACCTTTAATTATTAAAAGAATATTTTGGAATGGTTTCCATTCCATTTCCTCTCCCATTAACCATATATTTTGTATATTTTCTCTCTTTGTGAACAAAATCAGCAACTGGCACTCCCTTCCGGGTTTACCCCCTGAAAAAAAGAACAGCCATTTGCTTGGGCTTTCCCTGCATAAACGGAAAAGGGCAGGGAAATTGGTCACGCTGTGGCCCAGATCGCAGGTACGAATCGAAGGCGAGGAGGCGCTTATCACCAGCGACCATCGCGCCAAACGAGGGTTCACTGTGGCTAACTGTTGCCGCGAGCGTTGAACTTCTTTTGTTTCCCAAGTCCAAATCCACTGGCCATTATCTTTTGTCGCTTCTGCGTCTCAATCCGCTCACTTTTGGGCTTCGTTTGATAAGCGGATTGCGGATTGCGGATTGCGGACTATGAATAGTTCACACCCCGCACGGAGCGATGACAGATAGTGACCCCAAATCGCGGCGACTGGGCTGATTAATTAGCTGCCAGGGAGATATGGATATGGCAATCCAATGACTTTAACGGTATCATCGGGTTTATGGCTCAATCTGCGCCGATCTAGTTAGGAAACCGAACACCAATTATGCGGTTATATCTGTATCTAAGCGCAAGTATCCATTATAGCAGACGCAGTCCGTACTTGGGCCCAATATCACATTACTATATGGCACATATGCTGTGTGTATGCCTTTTCCTCCCTCTCCCAGCTGCAGTCATTGACTTTTGTTTATTAATTTTAAGTGCTGTTGTCGCTTTATGTTATGCTAATCCGTTTTATCTGCCGCCCTCGCATGTTCGCTTTGTCTTTGATTTTTGATTTCAATAGAATAGATTTATATCTGAGTTTGCGGGGGGTTCAGTTCGGTTTGAGTTTTATGAACTGAGAGAAATATATGGGACTATTAAAGAGCTATTTGGAGAGTCTTGAATGAGATGGTATCTTAGGGTCTTGTTGTTTTTATCCAAGAGAATATACTTTTATATTCCTTTTATTTCAAAATAAAACCATTGAATAAGGTCTAGTCTCTAAGTTCTCTAATGAAGTATTTTAAATATGGATTATATTTTATATTTGAACTCTGAACTGAACTCAACAATGTGTTAAAAAAATTCTTTAAATTCAAAATATTTTGTCTACAATTATTTATACATATCTGAAGTTATAAAATGTGTCATTCGATTTTTCTTAATTCAAAGTTGTCTACAATCAATTTTTCATTTATGTCTTAATAGATTTTTTCTTTCACTTGAAAAATATTTTAAAAGATTTCTTTTGCTTTTCAGATACTAATATTAATTGAAAATATAACTTTAAATATATTAAAAAGCTAAATAACTTCTTAAGTAGTGTTATTTTGCTTTTTATTTAAATATGTTTCATTTTCAAAGTAGTTATATCATTCTTTCCAAGATTACTGTCTTTTATGAAAAAGATCTTATCCCAAAGGCTCTATATTTCTCTGTGCATATCTCTGAGATGCGGGTATTCGGCAATATTTTTCGGGGGTGGACACTGACACAATTCCCGGCCGAGTGCAATGCCCTAGCTGGAATCCCTTGGTCAACATCCTCCTCGCTTACACCCAATATTGATGCAGCAACATTGTGGCTGCCCACTCACCTGGCTAAGCAAATGTTTGCACTGCCAATATCCAGTATCCAATGTGTCCACTGTACCCTCTTAACCCGCTTCTCTCGACTGGTAATCCAATAAAGACCAATAAAGAGGGGATATGTAGTTCAAGTGGAAGTCCGATTGCAGAGCCCAGCAGCCGGGCTGATAACAAGTTGCTGCCGGAATGCAATTATGGGCCGAGAGATACGGATACTACGTACTACATAGTGGCTCCAAGACACACACACCATATGTATTTAAGTTCACTCAAGTGGAAAATTTACATATTTCATTTACGATTTACAGTACACTGCACTTAACTTTGAACTTTGCTGTTGGATTTCGGTTTTTATACTTTTGTTATCGGCAATTGGAAATACATTGACCTCGTTTCGGGGCAACTTTGTTGCTAAACATTGGGGGAAGCACACTGGAAAACACACTGAAATTAATTTCTGGCCCGTCGTGCCAGCGGGGGAGGGCGTGGTGGCCAGTGGCAATTGGTGCAGAACGGAAGCGGTATAATGCTGCGCTCAGAAACTATTTAAATGCATCGCTGCACACACACACCACCAAGTAGTTTTCACTGCTGCGAGTTATTTTTTTCACTCTTTCGGTTTTTGTTTAAACAAAAAGCGGTCAGCTGCACGATTTTCGATTCGGTGGCTTCTCGCTTCCCTGGTCGCTCTGCTCACCGGTCAACGTGAGACTGAAAACTGAAAACAGAAATCCAAACGACAAAACAAAACCCAAATCAAAATGTAACAGTCGCCGGAGAGAAAGAGAAAGAGCGAGCCACAGGCAGAGAGAGAGGCGAGAGTGGGTAGCTGTTGCCCAGAGAGAGAGGGAAGAAAGAGCTGCACATGCGCGTGGGCGCCGTGGTTGCTGCTAGGGGGTGACCACTGTCGCCCTGCACTTGTATCTCGCACTCCCAGATGCGCGTATCTGCCGGATGCACTGCACGGGCTCGTTATGCCGCCGCGTATCTCAAGGGTTGCGCTGCCCTAATCTGGGGTAATAGGCGCATTCACTGCCAGATGCAGATGCTGTCTTGGCTCCCTAGGAGTCGAGGGGAGTCTTCCACTGATTTACGAGTATTGACGGCGGCAGTGAAGCCCCGCTTTTGGGTGAAAGTGTCTCCACGACTCCCCCACATGTGAACAATACAGCGGGGATAGAGATTTCCACAAACACACATACACAGATGCAGGGGAAAATAGGAAAACAATGATATTTATTCTGATGACATATTCCCTTTATGTCATCAAGAGTTTATTGTTTTCTTTGTTGAATAATATGAGCATTTTTATCGAAAATTTGTATCATAAATCTTTGATCTTTAATTTAAAAGATAATATAAAAATAACAGTCGAAAGGTCTTACTGATATACAAATAAATAAAAAGGCCGCAGAGATCCTAGTAGCTTTTATTACATTTTCAATAGAAAATATACTTTAAAACCTTCTAATTGCTTCCTAATTTCCCTTTGATAAATTGTATAAAATGTGCATTTTCAGAAAGATATTTATCAATTGTCTTTGATTTTTTTTTTAATAAATAAAAATAGGAGACAAGAAGAACAATTCGAAAAAAATAAATTAATTAATATTAGCACAGGATTATAGTTCCTAAAAGCTTCTAACAAAGTATCTCAGAACCTTCTAAAAATAATTGAATAGCTATCCATTTCTCTTGAATAAATTGTATAAAATGTGAATTCTATCGAATATCTTTGATCTTTAATTGTTTTAAATAATAAAAAATAGAAGACAAGAAAACAGGTAGAACAGTTATAAGAAAATAAATTAATTAAGATTAGCAAAGGATTATATGACCTAGTATCTTCTATTAAACATACACAAAGTAGCTCAGCACCTTCTATAAATAACCGAATACCCCCTATTTCCTTTTGATACATTTTATAAAATAAATGTTAAAGAATGTATACCGAAACAGTCACCTTATTTATTATTAATATCAATTTATTTTCTCCCCGTGCAGCCGCCAATTCGAGTTTATTCAACTCCAGCTGGGGAGGAGAGCGGAAACTCGGGGGATGGGCTTTCCCTTTTTCCCATTTCCCTGCTTTCCAACCTGGGGATGCTGCGCTTTGCGGCCAAAACTGTTGCGTGCCTGTCGGGAGTGCCTGGAAAATTGGCGCACTCGTGCACTGGGACAACAAATACATATATGTTCGAGGGCTGGCCACCATGGGGTTGCTCTGCCCGTCCCCGGTCTTTCGGGGAGTGCCACCGCATATTGTGTGTGCAGTGCAGCACATATCCTCCTAGGGTGACTTCGCATTGAAAGGGAAACCCGACTTTGACACGCGATGGCCGAGGGGTGAACGCTGACATCGCAATCTGTTTAATTGAGGTGTTTAGCACGGTGAATAATTAAAGCCAAAAGAGATCCCCTCTCGCTGCCTAGCAGACAAAGGTCACAATAATAAATTTGACACGCGTCTGAGTGGAGGATTGTTTAGGGATGACAGATTATTGACAGTTGAAAATGCAGTCTTTTGAAAATATTTGTTGAAGATGTTGAGAGAATACCTAAAGATTCTCCTGAAAAGATCTTGATCAAAGGGGGTTAATCTGAAGTGCCTCTCCGATTTCTCCCCTTTCCTGCTCGAATTTCACGCTGTCACCACTAGCAGTGGGCGAGGAGTTCTATTACCATCATTACCAACTTTTGGGCGATAAAACTGTGTCTGAGCCACATTTCGTGACCAGGCACACGTCATTAGCCCAAGCAGGCAAAACAAATGATGGCTGCACTACGCACAAGCCACAAGGAACCGAATCGCTTGGCTGGAAACTGTGCCACCGTGGAAAACAAACACAGAGCACTAAAGTAAGAGCAATAAAGCGTTATTATGCCGGCCAGGCATGCATAGTGAAACCTCATGCAAAGTGTCACCTACACGGAGAAGAATGGAACAGAAATGGGTTCTCAATTTCAGTGGTAAGTACAACCAAAAAAACATTAACTAAGAAGTGTAACAATTGCTTAAAGCAGATGTTCAAAAGTATAAGGTTAAGGGTTTTAGCTCAACTCGAGGTCTAGTTGGGATCGATATCATATACATAATAGGATATATGATTATAAGGCCAAGATCAGATACAGTTCATGATTAGCTATTAGGGTTTTCTAGATGCGTTACAAACGGTTTCGAGCTCCAGATCTCGTCGTTAATGTCGCATTCAGACAACTTATTCTTCACCTCTGTCTTAAGCTCAGTAGACTTTACAATAAGAAGTAATAGGTCGCTTAATCATATCTTAGAAATGTATAGGTTCCAAGAAATGTATAGGATCCACATAGACTCAGATTTAAGACTTGAAAAACACACAATTATTTTCCACAGTGCAACAGTATATAGTAAAGCTGTTCCAGGTAATATCTGCCTCATCAGTACTATTTTTGGATAATTCAAATAATATGAACAGTTGTTTTAGAAGAGTTATTAAATTACAAACCCAAAAATATATAATTTTGAGTTAATAATTACAATTTAAACATCCTTTATTGGTAATTTCAAACCAAGAAATAAAAAGACATTTCCTAAAATAAGCTTACTGAATATATGTGGTAATTTATATCTTTTACTTTCCCCATTGTTTTCTCCAGTGCATCCTTGCCTCAGTGCATCTGTATCTCTAAGATACATTCAGCATTGCAGCTCAGAGATCGCGAGATGCAGGCGCTTGCGTAAGAGCGGACAGTGGGCTCGCAAAGTAATGTGACAGGCGTTAAATGCGCCGGCAATCGATTTGATTTGCAGTCGCGATGCGAATTTAATTGAAATGAAAAATAGCCGCCCATTCCCGTGGACAGTGGACGGTGGACAGTGGGCGTGGCACTGGGCGTCTGCGGAGGTTGGAGGACAGGCCGAAAAAAAACACCAAAAAAACCGAAAACCGAGAGGCAGCTGGTAAGGAAGTCAGTCGGTCGAATGGTAAATTCAAATGCAAATGCAAATGCGAATGCCCACGCGAAATTATGAAAAATTATGAACACCGACCAGGCGAAGTTGGAAAGCTGCCGCTGCCTTCAGCCAAGGAGCAACTGCAACTGCTGGGAATGGACAAAAGTCCATTTCACGCTGCCTAATGAAACAAATTATAAGTGGCCACTGCGGAAACACATGTGAGTAGAGTCGCTCAGAGTCTCTTTGTGGACTTTTCGGTGGTTGTATAATGTGAAACCCAAGATGGTCTCGCTGGAAATGCGATACTTTCTTCGGTCGCGGCTGCTGTTTTGAATTTCTGCTTATTACCAAATATTTTTGTGTCGTAAAGACAAAAGGCGAAAACGGTTTCGGTCTCTGTTCGCAGGTTGGTAATTCAACTCTCTCGTAGGCATAATGATCTTCGTAATGATGATGAATGTCTGGCGCGTGACGCATGCGCGCAGGAAACAAAGAACCCAGGGGAGATTCACATAAAATTCATATATAAGAAAAGAGAGACTTGCATAAGAAGAACCCATGTCAGAAGAATGTCATAAGTCTGCAGAAGTGATTCAGCCTTAAAGGGTTGAGGTTGAGATTGAGGCTGAGTCAAGTGGTTATAGAGCCATAACACTTTATCTATATACGACTTTGGGTATTAAATTTTGATAAGCGATATGTGACTATAGTTTGAGGATTACCCAGCCCAAAGACGGAAGCTTTCCACACCATTCCTATATGGTATCTTCAGCTTGGTATCTGCTAAGTGGATTATCTCCCAACGCTGTCACTGTCCCACACGGCTTTTACTTTTGACTCACTTTAATGGGCCTTCTCACCTTCGTCTTGGGCTTCGCTTCCCGGGTTTCTTCTGTTTTTTCAGTTTTTCTTGCTGCTGTTGTTGTGGTAACCCTTTCAACATTCCATTTCATTTCTGTGCTTTGTGTAGCTAAGCTACTTTCGTTGGGCCCGTTGTGTTCTCGGGCTTATTTTCGCTTTTAATAAGCCACCCAAGGAGCCCCACTTGACCGTGATTTGTTCTTGGGCTCTTAATGTGTCACTAATGTGAGCGAGTGTTTGTAAATACACAAGGGGTTAAGTGGGGAAACTGACGAATGGGTAAATTTTTTCTTACTTTTTTATACCTATTTGAACGCGTTGCACATATTTTATAGTAAACAGAGCAACTTATTACAGATGATAATTTATTTATATATTTTCTTGAAACTAGTGGAATCAGATTTCTCACTTGTAATATAACAAAATATCATATTACATATACAATGCTAGCTATTTGTTTATATTTAAATGTGGAAGAAAATCTCAAACACTTTCTATTTTAAATGTATTTTCTAGTTTTGAAGAAAATGTTTTAGATTTTACAGATAAATTAAGCAAAACTTTACTTAACATATGTGCTAAAGAACTTAGATCTTTTTAAGACTTCATTTTAAGATTGTATAAGTACTTATTTTACTGCCCTAATATATGTTGATTATTTAAATTTATTTCAGGCCTACAATTCCTACATTTCCTAGAAAGCTATATAGGTTGTACAGGGAACACTTTACTTTCCGTATTTTCTCATCGCTCCTTTTCAAGCTTAGAAATTCTTCTATTCCTCCTTAACTAATTGTTTGTTATTTAAACCCTTCTCATTCTTGAAATCCCTATATTAAATATTATACAAAATATTACCTCCTCGTCCGATTTACTTATTTATAAAATTAAATCAATTTAAACAGCTTATACTTTATTTCATTGACATTTTGCCAGTGTGTACGCAGTTTCTGTTGTTCCTGGAGCAGACAACTCCGACATTAATCACTGTCAGCAGAGGTCTGGCCACCTCATCGTCCGCCCTCCGAGTCCCTGAGTCCCTGGACTCTCCTGGACTCCCCAGAGCTCCCCAGCGACTCCCTGTTCCTGGCTCGTCTGCATGTGATTTCATTAATTTCGCATTCCAATGCACAACGGCGAATAAAGACAGACAGAATTCCGCATGCCCGCCGCACGAGGAAGTGCAAAGTGTTGAACATGTGCAGAGCATTGGCTGTGGCTGTGGCTGTGCCGTGGAGGCACTTGCATTTATTCATTTTATTCACTTCTCATTTTATTTATGGCTCTGTGCGCTTTGATCAATCAATTCGGCCGGGGGCCCTCGGAAATATTTTAATTGAATGATCAGAATCGGGACGGGGCACCGGCTCCTCGGGGGCTTGTTGAGATCGAATTAGCAGCGGATGGATATGGATGTTGCTGTGGCTGTGGCTGTGGCAGTGGACGATGCAGTGCGGCTCTGCCACTCGAGCTTAATTGCACGGAGCAAATATGAAAATCAATCGACGCCAGCTAGGCGCCAGTTTCAATTTCGAATCCCTCAAAAACGACCGCCTGACCCACAAATGCCGCCAAGATCTCTCGCGTCGCGTCGCGTTGCGTCGCATCGCCAACGCCAAATTGGGCCCCAAGAGCGACATGAGCTCAGGTCCCAGTTTCGATCTCCATCTCCGCCTGAGACCCAATCCCAGTCCCCGGCACAAAGACCCGCAAAAGGAAAATATAAAATATTTGCTTATTATTTATATTTGAGATTTATTCGCCGAGAGGCAAACACACGCATCTGCCAGGCCGATCAGACAGCGGCTTCGATTCCGACTTCGACTCAGACTCCGACTTGGACTGCCAAAAACACAGCTGCGACTCAGAGTGCTGCCAGCGATGGAAATTTGGCCATTAATCGTGCTAACGATATTTTATTTATTTATTTGAATATATTTTCTGGGAGGTAGTTATCGGCTTGAAATTAAATTTCTAAAAATGAAAGTCTTGGCCTTGGTTTGAAGTGAAATGGAAATTAAAAATTGAATTTCTATAGATGTTTTTAACATTATTAAAAATAATATATATTATATAATTAAAATATAAAGAATTAGGATATTAAAAAGGTTTAAACCCTACATATAGATTTCTATAAATTTTTTTATTATTATCAATCACAACTCAATTATTAAAAGGAAACACAAAATATATCTGATCATTTTAGTTCCCTAAATTAATCCCTAGAAATTAATTAATAAGAATTGAATAAATATTCAATATATTTCATAACCAAATTCAAGCTTAATATAAGATTTCTTTCGTCTAATCAAATGAATATCCCTTTCATCTTTATTATTATCAATCACAACCCAAAAGTAAATAGATAAACAAAAAGAAATAATAGCTTTCAGAACATTTTATTTCCATAAATTAATTCTTGGTAAATATTAAATGCTGTTTTCAAAAATATGGAATATATTTCATATTTTTTAAGGAAATGTTAGCGAAATATGAAATGTACAAGGTTTAAAATTAACTTCAAGAACGAATAAACCGTATTTCCCTATTAATATCAATCACAACCCAATTACTTATAGATTATAGATTAATATTGATATTTGAATTCCCTTAAATAAGTTTTTGGAAATGAAGTTAGAAGATTTCACTGAATATTAAATATATCCCTTATTATTCATGAATAGCAGGTAGAACTCAATAATAAATTGGAAAATTATTTCCTTAAAATTAAATAATTTATCTCTACTAGTTTATTATCTAATTGATATATAAGAATAAATCTGAGCTAAAAATTAAATATACACTGCTTAAGCCTAGCTAAAAGAATGAATATTTCCGATTTCGCAAATCCAGATATTAGAGCTTTCTAAACAATCTAATTTCTTAAATTAACATAAACATTAAACACAAATTCTGTTCATTAACAATTCTACCTAATTCTAACCTTCTTCTCTCTCCTTTAATATATTTCCTAGACCCCTCCAGCACAATCACGGTGCCATCTTCTCCCCACGAGCATGTCACCATCACCTTGTCGCCTCTGCCTGGCTAAGTCGGTCGCACATGTCGCCGTTGCCATTTTAGGATTTGTGGCCAAAAGAGCAGCAAATAAACAAAAAATAAAACTAAACGGGAAAAAATAACGTGGAAATAAAAATAATACAAATGTGTATGGAGCCTATATGCAACATGGCTGCTTATTTTTGGACAGTCGGTAGAAAGTGCCGCCGGCGGCGTCGGCGGCCGTTAAAATAATGAGCTGCAACTGCTGTTGCACTGTGATTTGTTGTTGCCGCTTTCGGTTTTCAGTGTTCCAGCGTTCCGGCCTTTGCTTTTTGGTTTTTGGCATTCGAAATTCGAAATTGGGATTTCGGTTTTCCTTTTGCATATCACCATTAGCGCTGACAAGGCAGAACCAACCACAAAGAAGTCGCCAGTTGAAAGTGAGCGCCAGCTGTCGCAAATTTCCGCATTCAAAAGGCCGCTTCCTCTCGCTTTTCCTTTTCCCTTACACGGTGAGAAATTTTGCTGACACGTGACATGGTAACTAAAAGGCGGCTATTGGACTTGAAAGTGGAGTTTTCGAGTCTAGTAATACTGGGAGTATTTGTTTATTTATGTTTAAGAATTATATATTTTCCTTAGGAATACTGATGAGGAAGAAGTGTCTCTTTTCGAAGATATAAAATATTAATATGATATATGAAATATGCATTTAAATAAGACTAAACTTAAGAACCAAACCTATACAAAAAAACATATTACTGCTAGTTTAGTTTGTGGCAATAAAATCTTTAACTCAACAACGGATCGATTGCGAGTCTTCGAGCTATTTAAATATAATAATGTCAAAATAAAGGCGAACGAAAACAACTATGAGTAAAAATCAGACATATGGGGTTAAATATATATCGTTTGATTATTTTCGTTTCACTCAACGCTCTTTTTTGATTAATTTTTTCGAGCATTTAGCGAGACTTTAGGATTTATATCGTTTCTTAATGTGTTTATTTTTTAGTAGTTTATGTAGTCAGTTTTGTTTTACTGTGTTATTTTAATTTTTAAGAGACCTTAGTTTGTTTTAGGCTTTTGGTAGTGACCTTTCTTAGACTAAGTTGTCTAGAATCTGTACTTGGTTTTTTATATATTTTATATATTTAGTTACTTCATATCTGAAAGACTTATTTGGCCTCCCCGTATCTAAGGGGCTAATGCCATATCCATTAGATATAAACCTATATATATATATTTCTCCAAATTTTACTTATTATTTATTAAGTATTTTTAACCAGGAAATAAAAAATAACAATTTTATTGTTTACGAAAATAATAATATAAATTTTTCCCCCTGTGCACCAGAGGATTCTGTGACCCCGCATCGCTTTCAGCCAGCAACATGTTGCGAAAGTGAGTCGCACAAAAGGCATTTTGCATGTTGCCGGCGCTTTTAATTGACAAACAAATTACAGGCTGCCTGCTCGCTGGTTTGTCTTTTGTCGCTGCCTGTGTGTTTGGTGTGTGTTGTGTGTTGTTTGCCGTTTGTCTTTGGCCAAATGGCCAAACCCCTTCGACGGATGACATGTAAGACCAGTGCCGAATGACTAATTGGTCGGCGTAATGGTCAAGCCGGGCCAAGGCGGGCCGTGGTCCGGACCAAGCCAGGTCCGGGCCATTAAAAGCTCTGCTCTGCACGGTGGTCAGTTAATCACTGCTGTAAATTATTTTGAAACACTGAGCAACTAAATGCAAAAAGGATAAGGGGGAACTTTGAAATTAGTATCTCCAAAATATGTAAAGTATCTTGATTGGCCTTTAGAGCTTAAGAAACCCCGGAAAATGTCTCAAAATCTGAAGAGATATGTGAGTTAATTATTGCCAGAGACTTGCAAGTTTTTGTCCCACTGTGCACCATGGTCACAGCAGTTCGTCAAGCCATTCACACACGATTTAGAGTCGTCGCCGCGGGGCACAGGAGGCGGCGGCGGCGGCTGTCGAGGGATGTGGGCGGGCACATGGGGCCTGGATAGGGGACGGAACGGGACACTCATGTGATGAATTTGCCGCCAAGGCGCCGCCGCCACTGACTCTTGGGTGGTCAAAATGGGGCTGGGCGCCACGGCGCAACTCCTGCGGCTTAAATGTTTCCACAAACAGTTCGTTTCGAACGACTAAATTATTCATTGCAGGATTTATGCAGCCGGCGGCCGAAATCACTTTCGCTTCGGCTCCGGTCTTGGTCTCTGAGCCCGCCCCGTAATCATGAGCCTGCACAGCTCCTCCGCCCTGCCCTCCAGTCATTTGCTCGGGGTTTAGAGCTCAGGCAAACATTTGCCGCAATTAATGCACATGACGCCGCTTAAACTTTGACTTGACAAATGGCGTCGCCTCCCCCCAAGGAATGTGTCCACTCTAAAATGCATAAACCCTCAGACATGCACTGGGATAGAATCTGGGGGTTCTTAAGGGAGAGTTAAAAGGTACTGCAGGGAACTGATTGAAAGGAAAGGTTTCTCAGGGAAAATTTTAGGAAATAGGAATATTTAAAGCAATATTAACCGAAAGCTTTCTTATTTTCAAAGTAACCTTTCTCAAAGATTCCTTCATTTTCTTCGCACATCTTCAAGCCATTTCTTCAAGTGTAGTTAACTCATTACGCGAATCCTGGGACCTGCCATCATCAACCAGCCCGGACGCATTTGCTGGCCGGCGTAGTCTGGTAGATGACGCCTCTGTTGCCATTGTTGTCTGCTCAGAACGGGGAGATGGGAGCTGGGACGCAGATGTGGATGTGGATGCCAAGGCAGTGTCTGGCCGGGATGAGGGGCGACGCCCACCTGGGCTGCCGTTTAATGGCACTGGCAAATGGGGGCTAGGCCCGGCTCGGCTTGGCTCGGCTCGGAGCTGTCATCGTCTGGCATCTGCATCTGCATCTCGGCCTGGCCTTCTTCGAGTATCTGGGCCTGGCCAGAAGCACGCGCCGGCTGCATTGTCTGACTGACAAGGTGATTTAGAGAGTGGGGATTGGGAGAGTCAGTCGGCAGCGGGGACCAGAGGCCTTTATTGTTATTGAAAAGCTGGCAGTAACAACCACAGGCACTTGGCCGATCGCGGAAAGGTCGAGGACGTGCAGCTGTGGCGAGGTCTCAATATTTTAGAGACCAGATTTAACCCTGCTTTACTTTCGCCAGCCCACTAAGAGATTCAATCAACAAAAAAGGACTTGAAAATAAAGTATTTCTGGTTAAGTTTGATACAAAAATAGATAGTGAATCTTAAGGGAAGGGTTTTGTAGAGAACTTTAAGCATTATAAAGAAAATAAATATATACAAATATTTTCAAACTCTGTTTCAACTAAACATCATTGAATCATTAATCATTGTCTCTATTTCCCCCACTTAAGGCAGTTTGTTTTTAGTTAAAAGAAATATTACTTCCTATAAATTTTTTTAAAAATATTTGTACTCCTTTTTTAGCCTCATACAATTATGCGGCTCATAGCTTATGGCCTTCGTTATGGCCCCAATAATATTTGAAATTATGATTTCAGCCGCTTTCGTCGGCATGCCACACATTTGGGCTATCGCAGCGGGCGATCGCCTGGCAGCTCCGCGACGAAACTTAACCCCGCTGTAATAATAATCAGACGCTGGCCATTTGCCACAGTCACCCACAAAAGACAACTTCCTCATTGCCGCAAAACGCAGCAGCAGCAGCAGCAGATGTAGATGCAGAAAACACGGAGCACAAAGCACAAAGCAGCAAAGCAGAAAGCAAATCAAAGCATCAGTCGTTGCATAAGAAAAAGGCTTTGAGGGAGGTGCTGCCTGCACAGACCGAAAAAAGGGGACTACTATTAATAATAAATTAAAGGAAAATAATGGTTAAAAAACAATACAAATGCTTTAAATTTAAAAATGCATAGTTAAGCAAGATTTTGCGGCTAAAGATCACTAGGAACCCTCTCTAAAAACCTCATTGTTGTATTTAGAATTTAATTTCGCCCTCTTAATATTATATTATATTTTACATTTGAAATATATCTTTTATTTTCCCCTACTTTCCCGTGTACTTGACAGCAACTTGAGCACAGTTTAGCCTTACTTTGTATGCACCCAGTGGCTTTTCCGATCCAAATTCAGCCCAACACGAAGTTATGAATGAAAACGAAGCGAAACATAAATAGAAATTGCACTGCGAGCGGAGCAAATGAAAGAGCGGCGTCTTTGAGGGCCAGGCAAAGCTGGAGGGGATCCGGGATAGGGAGCCGGGTGAGCAGTTGGGAATCAGGATTGGATATACTGTGGCTGATCGCCGTCTGAGGGGCAGCAAGGCAATCGTCTGCGGCTAAAATGAAAGGCATGAGTGCCTGGCAAATGATAGACAGCCGGCTGACTAACTGACTGACTCCGTCCTCCGACTCCCACTCCCACTCCCAGTCCCACTCCCAGTCCTACTCCTGCAATGTGCAACATGCAACGGAAGCGCAAAAATAGCAACAAATAGCTGGCGTTTACTGAAAACCTTTGGCTCGCCATAATTTGTTGAACTTTCGGCGGCGGCGTTTGACTTATTGCCTACTGATTCGCAGACAAATCGCCAATCGCCGGCTCAGTGTGTGGGTGCTGCCAGTGCTGGGCAGATAAACAAATTGCAATTTAGTGCGGCGGCGCAGGATGCTGCAAATGCAGCTCACAGATACAAAATGAGCCCCATGCCAAGCGCCAGCTGTGCCGAAGAGAAAGTGAATGTTTGCTGACGTTTGACAGGTTCATTTGAGGCAGCCGAGTGATGGGGAGCAGCACAATGACCACCTAGGTGTGAGGGTTTTCAGATGGGAGATGTGTCTTGCGTATCTCTGAACCCCTTAAACTTTAATTACTTACTTAGCTAAGTCTTAGTCTAGCTCTAAGCCCGCACTTGTTACATTTCTAATTGCAGTGCCACAAATCAGGTCAGTCGGTAGGCAGGCAGGCAGATAAATCATGCCACTCGCCATTTGCAACATCAATTGCTAAATGGCCAACGCCCGTTGCACTGCACCGGGCTGATTTCTGATTTCCGCCTTGGGCCAGGCCAGGCCAGGCCGACTGCATTTTAACCCAATTAGAGAACAGGTTGCCGGCACCTCCGCACACACACGCCGATTTCAATTTGCAGCCGAAATATGGAGCAGTCTCCTGGAGATCTTATCACCCAGCGGACCAGCATCATCTAGCCACCAGATGAGGTGTAGGGAAAAGCGCATTTAATTAACCCAATCCCATCCGATCCGATCCGATCCAATCCGATCTCTCTGCGGGCAGGGCCATAACTCATGGAGTGGAAAGCGCGCCCCGATAATGGTGACACATATCAATAAAGATATCCCACATGCAGATCCGATCGTTTCGATTCGGATTAGGTTGGAGATGGCTGGGCGGAGGCTGCCGCCCTGCGGGCATTCTGGGGAGCTGGCGGCGGCGCCACTTGTTGTCGCCACGCAAGTGGGTCAGTGGTGCTCGCCGGTGATTTGTGTGCTTGTGATGCTTACCTGCAAAGAAAGGAATACGAAATAGAGTTAGACGGGTGAGAAAAGGCAATTAAGCGGCTGCCGCCATAAAAGAAGCTTACAGATACTTGGCTCCACTCAACTGCAGATGAATTTGCCAAAACCGAACATGACACGGGCATAAACGAGAAGGTACACGGAAATGTGATCTAAGGCTTAAAACTATCAACTATAAGAGCAGAAAATAAGCTACAATAGTTTTTAATATCAGAGAAGAAACGAAGTTTTTAAAATATATGTATGCAGAGAGAGATGATAAAACTCTTAATTTGAAGATTTCTTTACTTTTAATGAGAGCTTTTATACTTCTCTACCTATTTTATAATTAAGTATTTTATTTGAGTAAAAGGTTCTCATCGAAATAAGATTTTTTTCTTCTCACCAAGTATGTTCTTCCTCTTTGGTTTTTTAATACAAAATCTGGGTTTAATAATTATATAATTATAATAAGATATCATTATATGGATGTATATCTAGATGAAAAATCAAACATCATATATAGACAAAATATCGTGTTATATCGAAAAAGTAGCATTCATCACCGATATTATCAATTCTTTCGCAGAATATTCGATTATACCTTTTTAACAAATCAAATAGAATACACTTCAACCATGCTTTTCATATCGACTTGTCACATCGATACATTATTGATGTATATATATTTTTCGATACTTCCCTTTTGTAATAGGTCCTGAAAATTTTGTTAAGATAAAATTTTAAATTCACAAGTCTGATTTCTGTTACACTCTGGAATATAACAACATAATAAAAAATAAATTCCAATGGAAATCAAAATTGATTAAAGATTTCCTTGGAAAGATAATAGACTTACACTCATCTTCTGACAAAAGTTCTGAGTAAACATTCATAGTATACCCGAGTATTCATTTTATTAAATGAAATAAAACCGATAACACTCCTAAAGTAAACTTATCTCAAGCATCAGTATTTCTCACACTGCAGCAAAATAAGATACAAAAAAGAAGAGACTGGGTAATAAAAGAAAGCCCCGCATTAGACACAGATAATGCCGGTGTTCAGCCGTAAGAAATCGGCCAGAACTGCAGCTGGGATCGGTGTGTGAAAGCCAAACAAATCCAATCCACAGAACCAGCATGATTTATCCCCAGAGCTTATATCATCGCGGGGCACAGCAATTAAAATTCAAAAGTTAAACGCTTTACGGCCTATTAAAGTTACACAAAATTAAATTTTTATGCCGCGTGCTCGGGGGAATTAACATAACATCTCAAACGCTGAATTCCCTGGCATTCAACATATGAAATTATAATTTTTTAGGAGTCTGCATCTGTTGAATTTAATTGCTTCATTTGCGCCCTGGGTTTCGTGTGCGAGCAGGCATTTCTTGATGTCTTTTGCCACACTTTTGACTCTCGGCTCGGCTCTGGATTCGGCTGGATAATAATTGCTTGTCTTCTGCACTCTCATAAATAATGCATCCCGATGCAAATGCCGGGGCAGCTAATTGGTTTATATAAGAGACGAAAACAATTTGCTCTTTTATGGCCATAAAAAACGGGAGGAGAGCGCAAAGCGAAACAATAACAATAATGGCGTAATGACAACTGCACGACATTGACAAATAAAAGGAAAGCATGCACTCGGAATACCCAAAATAATCCACAGAGAAAAGGAAAAGAAAATAAAGAGGCACATTACGCATACGCCACCGAGTCGCGGTTACGCAAGTGGAAAGGGTTTAAAAATAAACACAAATCTGTTTTTTCACTCCACCCCAATTAGGGCGAAGGTGCAGCCAGCAATTAGAGGTGCTAATTATGAGGTCAACCCTCGGGTTCACCCACTCCACGCCGATCTGCGATAAGAAGCGGTCGAGAGCCCCTCGGCCATTTATGTTTTTTATGCTCTCCGTGTGCCCTGCCTGCTAATGGCGATCGATTTGACTTAATTTGATTTGTTTCGTGTTGCCTGTTGGCCAGCTTGTTTCGGTTTGATTTGTGTCAACATGATCCGGCCAAAAGGTGCCGACAGACGGCCGAGATATGCTTCGAGTTGCTTTCCCATGTTCGGCCAATGCAAATTAATTTATGAGCATTACGTGCGCGTTTTGGTGAGCGTTTTACGAGCTCTCATTATGGCGCCTGAGCTGATTTCTGCAAGTGGCAGCAGAAATGCCATTAATTAAATTCTAGGGTATTTCTCATTATTTAAAAAGAAGATTATGAAATAATATTGATATACTTCAGTTTGTTATTAAATATTATTCTTTGTCTAAGAAAAGGATTTCTAAATAGTAAAAAATTAAGTTGATTTGTATGTTTATCAGTTTGTAGATGATTTAACACATTAGTTTTTTGATACTAATGAATTTAAATTGTTCTAACAATTTTTACCTACAAAATCGTCATTAAATATAAACCACAAATTTTAATTTAGTTTTAAGTTAAAAATTAAAGACTATCTAAGATATTTCAAATCATTTATCAATTTTCTAAAGGTTATAGAATTTATTTGAGAAGTAAACTTGAAGAAGTATAAAAATATGTTTATAGATAACTTCAGACATTAATTATTGAGTAAATATTAAAAACCTTCCTTTTAATATTTGTAAATTACAAAAAAGTAACTAATTACTTGCAATGGATTTTTTAAATCAAAATGTTTTGCTTTTAAAGATTTTAAAAATATTTTAATAATTTGTACAGCCTAAATTAGTATATATTAAGGAACTATATAGATCATTGCATGGGCCAGTTTAAAGATCATCATTTGAAATAAGTTATTGTAAAATTATTAAACAAATTCCTTTGACTATTTTTTATAATAAGAAAATATTCTTTAAATATTACCCAATTTATTGTAATTGCTTTGATTATAATTGTAAAGGAATATTCCATCACTTATTAATTTACTGACTGTACACCAATGTATAATCTCTTGAAGAGGTATATATATCGGTGTATAGATCGTTTAAGAGGTTCATTATTAAGTAATCATGACATAAATTCCACTGAAATTCCTCTTAAATATTAACCAATTAATTTTAATTTGAAATTTACAATCAAAATCAAGTAAATCTCGCTCAAAGTAATAAAGAAAACCCCACACAATGTTGCCAAAGGGGTTAGCTTGACGTCTCACAGCTGGATGTCCCAAGTTTATCACCTTAATGTGGCCCCATAAATACTCCTAGCAATAATGAATTCAAATGGGTCTTGTAAATCAAATTCCCAGCGCTTAACATGAGCTTTGGAAAGTGTGATTCTATAGATAAGCTCTTACAAGACCTATTGGGATCTCTCTCCGGACAACAAAGTGTCCAAATGGGCCAAGCCAAAAGCGTCTGGGATTTATGTGTATGCTGGCAGTAAAAAAAAGAGTAGAAAAATGTGTAAGCCTTAGCCGTAGCCTTAGCCGGGCCATTAAACCGAAATCCGAGCTTTTGTTCGGGGCACCTGACTCAAGAGGCGTAACCATGATCTTTTCCTTTTTTTCTCTACGGCTTTTTGTTCGATTTTCTGCTTTTCTTGGAGAGGTCATAAAAACTGGCAGTGCCACCAAATGAGAGTGTGCAGCGAGCCGCAAAGAGATAAACCTCCGCCGGTCATACCGAGTGGGTGTTGCCCCGGCTCCGAGCGTCCAGAGACGTGCCAAAGATGAAGGAAACTACGAAAAAAAAACAAAAAACACAGCGAAGAAAAGAAACTAAATCTGAACTTGCAGTTGCAGTAATATCGAGGGGCGTGGCAGCAGGCTGCACCACGCATGCGCGCCTTGTTTGTGGAATACGTGTTATCACGACCAAGTAAGTCTTTCACTTTTTTCCACATTTTTCTCGCATGTCCGCACAATTTGTTGCCGAATGGATTGGCCGCCGGCCCCCGGCGTAATCGTTCAATAATCGCAATGGAATGAATGTAGGAAATCCATCCGGACCCAGCGAACTTGAGAACCGACTCGAATTACAACAATCAGCGGCGCGGTGTAACCTTAGACTTGGCCGGGCATCATTAAAATCATACGCCACGTTGGCCAATGCCAGGCCCATCATCACGCGGAATAATGTTGTTAAATACAAATTCATTTAAATTACAAAGCCCACAAAGTCGGCGACACACAAATTGTGTGTTTTTGGGGCCCAGCCTAGATCGAAGGTGAAGGTTAAGGTTGTGCACGGAAACAAATTGAATGTGACTTAAATTTAATTATAAAAAATGAAATTTAAGAGAGTTGAAATGCTAGAGGAGTAAAAAAAATAAGGAATACAAATAGAAAATTCACTTAAAATCGCTCTAAAGTTACACCTTGCAATAGAGAGTTATAAGATCTCAGATTGATAGTCTAAACTAAATACAAATTTGATATAATACCTAATTATCTATCATTCATATATTTTCTCCAAGTGTTTCCCATAGCAATCAATGCCCTAATGAAAAATTAGAGGGTATCCGTAATGCCGGTCACGCCGCTTGCTATTTTTTAATGAGCCCTCGAAAGGCCCGGCGTTAATTTCCCGGGCAAATATTCCGGGTCTATGGGGAAACGGGTGCACAGGTCATGGGCCCCGAAGCTCCGATCGTTCGAATTAATTAGAGCGGCGTCGGTACGCAAAGCAAACTCATAAATTCCCAACTACACACACACTCGTTGGATGCTGTAGATCACTGGGCCCAGCCGGAGACGGAGCTGACCCAGCCCCCTCTCCTGCTCTGAACAAGCGAGTCTTTGTAATTTTTGACATGATATGCCGCCCAGATTGTGGAGGAAATTAATAAGAGGAGAGAGAACCAGCGAGCGAGCGGCGATCATGATGCTGATCATGATGATCATGACTATTATATCGGAGAACAAGTTACTGGAGATCATATACACATATACCGACTGCATATACTGCAGTTGGCAGTCGGCAGACCGTGCAGAGTGCAGACGACAACGAGTTTTCCGATTTTCATGCAGCAGGCGCAATCAGTGCTCATGATCTGTACATTAGCGTCGTGTGTTGATCACGCAGATTGCTCAAACAGACCGTTGAGTGATATGGCCATGGCTGGCAGGTTATAGCCAGTTTTACCGTGTTACCACCGACCATCATCCATCGATATCGTCGCCGCTTTTTGGGCATAAATCTGGCTGGCAGACGCCTCTCTATGCAAATTCGGCACTCTTTCTGCATTTTTCTGCAGCGCCCGTTCGGTTATAGAGTCATCGCCGTTAGGAAATGCCATTATGCAAACACGCTGTTAGTTTTTAATTTGAAAATTATGCAAAAATATCTCCCATACTGGCATTTAGCAGGTGGGCGTGGGTGACAGGGGCGTGGCCCGGGTGCAAAAGTGCCCCGAGAAACTGGAAACTCGAGATCCGGAGAGCACCGAGATAAATACCTGCGATCACCGTCATCTGCCCGGTGATCATGAATCAAAGATCGATAAAAGATCACACATTAAAGTATGATTGGGAAATGTTTTTTTTTTTTACCATTTTGATTTTGAGATTTTCGATAGCAACTGAAAGTGATCAGTCATCGCCTTCGTGCGATTATTAATAAAATATCGATAAGAGATCACACATTAAACTCTGATTGGGAAATGTGTTTTTTCGTACAAAAAATACAATTTAAGTGCTAATATTCCCGATATTCGATAGCACCTGAAAGTGATCAGTCAACGCCTTCATTCGATCATTAATTAAATATCGATAAAGAACATACATTAAATGATTGCGAAATGTGTTTTTACAAGTTAAAAAATGTAAGTGATTCTATACCAGATCTTCGAAAGCAACTGAAAGTATTTAGTCATCGCTGTCGTGTGATTATTAAAAAATATCTATAAGAATTTTCACATTATTGTACACTATACAAGATTTAAAAATTAAGTGACCATTCATAACTCATCTGTTTTTGTGATCTTTAATTAAAGATCAATTACCTCAAGATTGATAGGAAAATATAAATAAAAATCTCACATAGCTAAAATGTTTTAACCTGACATAGACAACTTCAGTCAGAAATATTTTAAAATCGTAATCGTAAGTCAAATGGTTCAATTTTTTTTATGGAACACTTTAAAGAGAATATAAAGCATTACAATAGACCCTGAAGAATGATTTAAATCTGTAATTATCCAGAATTATAGTTATTTAGGAAAATTGCTACCTTGAGGCTAGCTCAATCGGCGTCTCAATGCCACTGAAATCTTAATTACCGGTCATATTTCTTGTAATTAACGAGGAATGTAATTCTTCGCTGCCCAAAGATCGGTTACCAATATAATTTGTTCTCTTTTCTTGGGTATAAAGCCGGGCTTAAAGATCTTACGTAAGCAACTTTTTCGATTTGGCTTGAGCAAAGTTCAGGTTCTCGCTTCTCATTGTTTGCTTTTCACGGCTGCTCACGTTTTCCCCTCGCTCTCTTTATTTTATTTTTATTTTTATTTTTCCTCGCCTCAATTTTGTTGAACTTTTGCGCCAAACAAGGCAGAGAGAAAAAATAAAAACACAAAAAATAGCAAACCTGTTCAACAGCGCACACATATTTTCAGTGATTTTTTGGTTCAGAGAATTTTGCATGAGTTCGGCTCTTGAGAGCAGAATAAACACACAATTCTAACGCAATTTGTTTTGGTTTGGCTCGGAGGTGGGTTGTCGCAGAAACAGCTGTATTTGTCCAGGTATGTTTGGCCAAAGGTAAACAATATTTGCCAGCACATGAATATTTGAACAATGTCCAGACTGTGGCTTTGTTTGATTTGCAAACGGCAACGACAGCGACGGCGTGAAATGTGAGACATCGTAACGAGTGACTGCATTTTTCGAACGGAATTTCCCAGACACTCACTCCCCCTTTGGGGTCTTTGATTTTTTAATTTCTGTTTCTGTTTTTATTATTGTTTAACCCGTACGTTTGCATTTTACACCTAAACTCTGGGCTCGAAGCAGAGGCTCAATGTAAAACAGTCGCTGACATTTGAAGGTTGGCGGCTCGTAAACTTCGTTACACCCCAAGTGCTTGAGGTATTTGTGCGGTACAGTGCGTTTCAGAACTGTAAGACAGTCGGAAGTTTCAATGCCACGGATCAATGTCATCGTTGACGCCGCTTGACTCGTTGACTTTAATTGGTTGCAGACAATAATTCAATTAAAATAACGACCCGAGTATATTAAAAAGTAGTTTAAGTGTGCCGATATATACCTTGGAAACACTCTCCAATGGGAAAAATTCCACTGCTCCTCTATTGTATGGAAATTATATAGAAATTTCCATTGATTATACACATTATGTTCGCAATAAAAGCCAGCGCGGTCTAAGGCAATGCGGAAGCTCATTGACTGGCATTAAGAAAGATCGATGGAGAAGAATTGCCTTTTTGGTCTTAATTTTGCACTCAGCTTAAATATATAGTGAAAATCAATATATATAGTTTGGTATTTTTTGCTCGAACTTGGTCAAGTGCCTCGAATGGGCTATTATGGCAAGAACTAAAATACACTATTTGTTGCCATTTAATTACCTCAGCAATAAAAGCTTTCGGGGTGAGTCACCCAGCTGTAAATCAATTAGCAAATATAAATTCCCATTTAAGGTTTTCTGCGTAGAAAGTGTTTAGTGATCGTAAGTGACCTTGACTCGGGTTTTAGGCCACCCCCCGCTGTGGGCCGAAAAATGCGGTCAAGAAAGTTAGTGTAGTGATGCCCCCCAGGCACATTCACTCCGTCTCCCGCTGACTTGGTTTTGGCATTTGCAATGACCCAATTTCGTTCGACATGGGGGATAATTAATCAAAGAAATGGAGCTCCGCTTCATCTAAGAGGAAAAAAGAGGAATAAAGAGCCGACATTTGTAGATTTAACGATCAAATAAACGAACAACTGGCAGCCATTGTGTTTCTACGCTCGACAAAAAATGTGGAAATCTAAATTTAAGTATGAATGAATGCGTTAATCTTCAATGCAATCTTATCAATTCACATTTGAAATAGCCACTCAGAGCTACAGTGACTGAAAAAATCACAGAAAAACGTAAAACAAGAATAGTGTAAAAGAAATTGTAAAGAAGTGTTAAATAATTTAATTTTTATACATAATTACTACATAGAATAGATTAGTTTATTGGAACTCTGAAACTAATTTCTTATTTGTAGATACCCTAGAAAATTTGTATAAGAGAAAGACATCTTAAGAAAATTGGTTTTACCTATTCACAATATTGTTATTTACTAAAATATCTATAAATAATAACTAAAATATTTTAAAATCCGGACATATGTTAATTTTCTGCATGCATTTCTTAATAAAACAGAAAGATACCTAACGAAAAGGTTTTCTCTATTCATAAAATTAATATAAATCAATATTCAACAAATATAAGAATATATTCTTGACATTTTTTCTTTCTCTGCCTGAACCGATTAATAATCGTTTAGCATTAAATGCAAATCGAGGAGCATTATGTCAGCAATCGACGCGTGCATTCGATGAAAGCGAAAGTGTGTCAGCGAGAGCGAAATGGCCTAAACGCCAGCTATTAAGAGCAAGTGAGATAGCCTGAGAGGGCAAAGTCTCCAAGCGTGAAAGATTCTCCACTGCATTTCGCTGCAGTAAGAGGGGGACTGAGCATGCGTGCCTGCTCAGTGAAATGGAATGGAAAGAAGGTGGGGGAAACGGCAGGGGGAGAGAGCAAGCGAGAGAGTGCAGTGACAAGAGCGATGACTTTCACTAGAAACGAAGCTTGATAACATAACTGTTCACAAGCTCACCCCGTCACTCTCTTTTCCCGATTAAAGCTCATGACTCACGATCGTGCCGGGCCTATCGATACCCGAAATGCGAGTAAGTCACACAAACACACACACCCATTCCACACACTCGCATGTGGGTTCTAAGCGGCTTAAGTGCATGTCAGAGGTGCCCATGCACAGCCCTCCTCCTAGCCCGCTTATCCCGCCAGCGGTGGGCGTAAATTGCCAAAGCAAATGGCATTTTGGCAAGGAAGTTGTAAATCTGCTGCCAAATAGAATTGTGAGCGGGATGGATGCCGATGCCGCAAGAGCGTTCATTAAGGCCGGCGGAGTTGCAACAGCGGCTCATAAAAAGAACGAAAAATGTGTCGGGATCTATAGAGCACTCCTTTTGAGCACCGAGAACTGAATACCCTTTTGAAAACTACGTTTTTTTAAGTTTTTATGACAAGAATACTTTATGGAAGTGACAAGTAGTAATGTCACTAACAGGGGATTTACCAAAACCGTTAATCTATAAGATGTTCAAAAAGAAAGTTACCACACTCTTTATAGAATAAAATAATAAGAGAAAATCTACCTGCTGTTACTGTAAACAATTTTTGTTTTCATTTTATATTTTGTAAACTCTGAAAATTGAAAAAAATATTGAAAATTTAAACTTGAATACACCAATAAAAGGTCATGTTTCTCACAGGAGTATGACAGAAATCGTTAATCGATAATGATATTCAAAAAAGATGTTACCACCCCTTTCGGAATTAATAAAGAAATAAATAATGTATAACTAGGAAAACCTAATCTGTTACATATGTACGTATTTTTGCTTATCACTTTCTAAACCAAAAAAAAAAAATCTAAAAATATTGCAACTCTTTAGTAATTTAAATAATAAAAAAAGTAACTTTATATTACACTAATAATACATAATTATAGTACATTCTATTTTGTTTTCCTTATAAGAATCCCTTAAAGGTTTATTATCTATTAACCCGTTTTTCTATTAGTTTATGGCAAACATTAATTAAGTAAGTACCTCCGATTTCCAAACTCCCAATTAAGGGTTAAGAGTATATGTGGCTAGACAGACACTCTCAAAACTCCATTGAGGAAAACCTTTCGGGACGTGCGTGCACAATACCCGGGTTTTACGACCTTCTGCAACGCCCACAATGGCTGTCTTTGCACTGAGAGAAATGCAATTAGAGAACCGTCGAGGGTCTCGCTCTGCTGCTGCCGCTGAGAGAACTTCCATGGACGTCGACAGCCGTCAGACAGCCAGCCCACACACAGATCACTTCAGGTCTGGTCTGGTTCTGGGATATGACTTGGGCTTCAACTTCAACTCCGTTTCCAGCTCCAACTTCGACTCCGACTCCAAAATCCAACAGTCAGGCTAAGTCTATAGAGCTGGAGCTGGAGCTTGGGCTTAGGCAATTAGAGGGGCAAGACTTATGGCCAGGTTGCTGTGTTGCCAACTCGGCTTCGGTTGTAAGTCAAGTTTTAGCCAACTTAAAGATTAAGAATTTACTTAAAAATTATTAAGATTATTCAATTCAATTCTTCCTTTTCGACTTGACAACTATTTCCGATCTCTGGTTGACACCCCATAGCCTGGATGAGGTAATGGCACTAACATCCACTTGGCCAATGAACCCGGTGGCCGATTATGAAACCAAACTCTTGATCGCCGGCGGTTAATTCGCTGAACTTCGTAAATTGCCTTAATTGAGAGAAGACCTTCTGCCCTTCGCCGGCAGCGGAAGTGGAGCAGTGCGAAACTGACCTCTTAACATTTTTGGAATTTCAATTGCGACTACACCGCCCATGCCCATGGCTAGTACATAACTTCTGGCCTTGTCGGCATTATCAGAGCGTCAATAAATAGCTGCGGGGCAATCTTATCAACTCCTTAGTCCGCCGACCAGCGATATCTATATCTATTAGTATTTGTTGAATAAACAAAATATGAAACGCAGGCCAGTCGCAGTCGTCGAATAAATGTCACAGACGACAAAAAGGGCAACGCAACCGCAGAAAGGCCAGAAAGGTTTCATCAGATCACAATCGGCGACAGTATCGAATGAGCCGAGGAGACTCCGACTCCCGTGGTGTCTGTGGTTGTGCCCCCTCCACTTCACTCCACTCGCCAGTTATGAGAGGCAATAATCCAGCGACTTGACCTGAACACACTATACACTTGTGTCCACAGCCAACAAACCGAAAATGTCTCTCCTCCGTTTTGTTTGTCTGTAGGGGGAAAATTGAAGAGGCAAACATGAGGAAAAATGTGAAAAGACAGATCCGGGGAAACTCAAGACTGAGGACTTGGTGACATTTGATAGGCCATGCGGTCAACTGCCTGCGATATCTTTCGGCGGTTCTATTTATAGGTCCCGATGCAATCTGGACCTGCAGCAGGCCCCAGATGGAGTCACGTTCGGTGGTCGGTTCCAAATGTCAGCCACTCGCACCAGAGTCTTTATCTCCTGCTCTGGGGCTTTTGTAATTGCCCCCCTAAGCTGTGGGGGATCGGGAGAACAAGCCCTTTATTGCCTCGTTACTGCCCCTGAGAATCTCATATGATTCACCGAGAGCGAGCCAAGAGACTACTCATAAAGTAGCTCTATAATTGATATCACAAAGGCCCCTAGCTGGGTCGCAATGGGTTGTACTGAGTTCTACTGGAGCCTTCACTTCCGTAATCAATCATATAACGCGTGCTGGTATAACTCATGGATGAAAACTTGAATGAAAGTCTATAAAAATATATTTTCTGTAGAAACCTATTCACTTCATTGATACATTTAATTGGTTTTCTATGAATATAATTTTGTTTGTTATTATTGAGGGCTCTTTCCTATGGCTTAAACATATCTTGTAAATTTGGCATGTTTTTTCATCTTAACTTAGTATAGCTTTCTTACTTGATGACTTTCAGCCAAACTTTGATATAATGGCCTATTTTATACAATAAGATGGCATAATTTAATGCAGAAGTTCTTGGTTACCAAGTTCTTAACAGTCGAAAACTCTGCACTGTAGCTGTTTTCCTTGTAGAATTTTACACCTACATTAATCTGGGGTCAACTAACATTGACTGCTGCGGGTCACTTAATCTAACAGCTGCAGCATACAGATTCAGTCAGGAGAGAGTTAGCTTATCTAACATAATCTTATGTAACTAACACTCGGTTTAACCTGAAGTTAACTAGCAAAAACTGCAACGGGTACATGACTTTCTCACTTAACAAATCTAACTTGGTGTTAGTTTATCAATCCTGGTAATTTTGTTTACTCTCTTTGTATTCAACCCATTAACCTGGAGTTAATTCGTTATAGTTTTCTTATTTGTCAAATTTAACCTGCGCATAAACATGGAGTTAATTACCAGAGCCTGGTAGTTAGGGGTGACCTTCTCCAACAGCCGGTATGTCTTTCTTACTTGTTGCATCTAACCCGCACTGAAACTGGGCTTAATTAACGGAGTTCAGTAGCTGGAGAAACCTTATCTAACAGCCACTGTTAGCGAACATGCAATTATCATGAAGAACGTCAACGAAAAAACCCGATACACACGCTCGACTGAATGAGACTTTGTGACTAATGCACTAATTGAATGAAAGCTTTCGGCGAGGAGGAAAACAAACGCAACAACAGGCTGAGGGTGAGGGACTGAAAGGTCTGTGCGACTGAGGCAAATCGGAATCGCCACAATTAAAGTGGGTCAGCAAACCGCATGGAGGAGCCGCCGCCCCAAAGCATAAATTGCAAATCCCGAGACGCGGACGGACCCTTTCTTGGCCACACTTGTATGGTAATGTGGGTCAAAAGCCCGAAATTATGTATTATCATTAAATTTCATTACGGCCGACTTTTCGAGCGCTTAAATAATGCCAAAAGATTCGGACTTTGTGGGCAAAGCGGAATGCAAAAACAAAGCGAACCCGTTACACCGCAAAATTCACGCAATGCCACCACTCAGCAGTGGGTTGTTACCTTATTTCTTATTTTATTTCATTTCTTGTGGCCCTCCCCCCTCATTGTACAGTTATGGGAACGGAACGGAGCCACAGAGCCACCGAATGCAATCGCCTCCAACCAAGTCCAGTCCACGTCCAGCCAAAGAAAGGCAAAACGATGGTCAGTTCTTGCACGCATGTCCATATCGGGAGTTCTTCGGGAATGCGTAGAATCTCGCGACACAGAAAGAAACTCAACGTGAGATAAGGTTTCTTTGCTAAAATCTTTACTGACACTTGTCACATTCCACCAGGGGAAACCATTAAGCTGGGTTAAGGTCAGATGTGAGTCCTTTTCATTATCAAGTTTATTCTTTTTTTAATTGTTATTAACCCTAACTAGGCATTAAGTTGTACCTTAAATAATTATGGTATACCCTCAGAAAAGGAAACCTGATTAAGGTACATATCTATAATTGAAAAAAAGAATGTAAAGCCTTTTTATCATAATCAGGAACCATATAGTTTATAAATTGATATTGAATCATACTTTAATGCTGCAAACTGAGTTTCAATTAGAGATTTGCTAAATTTCAATTAAGTTTGTATTTGTTTTTACTATGTTGGTTGGTTATTATTATCAACTTAAAGAATGCTCATAAAAAGATTTAATTTAATTTAATATAAGTTATACAAATAGACCCCTATTGTTTTTCCAAATGATATGTTTTACTCAGAAACAATTTAATATTAAAAAATAAAATAAGCTTGTTGGCCAAAACATAAATCTCTTACAGCTCTTACAGGTCAATTGTTTTCCAAATAGAAACATGATTCTATGAAAGTTCGCACTGACTGAAGGTTAAGTGACAGATACATTTCTCACGGTGCCTTTTGAGTCATGTCAGTGCTCTTCTGCACGAAGAAGGAGTTCAGTGATCCCGCCCGCTTACCAAAAAAGTCCTCCCATCTCTCGGAGGTGTCCGAATCGGATTCTATGTCCATCTTGGTCCTCTCCAGTGGCTTGATTTACGAGTGTCTTGGTTTTTGGCTTGGTCTGCTTGGGTTTCCCCGGCTCTCGGCTCTCTGTCTAAATATAGAGACGACTGGCTTTGGCCTTTATGGCTGCTGCATTAGATATCGTAGCGTGTAGATACTGTATCTGAAGGAATGACTTCACCGCCGACTGGGAGCGGAAAGGCAAAGCTCAATCAATGACCGACCAACTGCCGATAAGATAAACGCGCGATTTAACTTTAAAACACTGGCACCGAGAACACTGTGCGATTTTTCCCGTCGTTCCACCTTCTTTTCCGTCGTTTTTTGTTTTTCTTTTTGGTTTTTTGTATTTTAGCTGGTATTTAGCGATATCTTATCGCGAGGCTCCAAGGCAGGGCAAATATGGGGATCCAGGCGCGGTGGCATTGCAGCCAACAACAGCTGTTGGGGAGCGTGAATGTATCTCAAAGCTGCGCAGCTCGCCTGCCCGGCTTCTGGGGCTGATGACTAAACCGGCTCGCGAACTTGTATCCGTTGGATGTGTTTTCGTATCTTTTCGTATTCAGCGTTTGTTTGTGCTTAGAACGCTCGGGCCAAGCCACACACGCGGCTACGGCCTCAGGTTGATCGCGCAGATCGTTGATTGAATTAAATGGATGGCTTCGGATGGCTCTTCTCACTGGTTGCGAAACGAAAACAAAACCAAAATGAAAATTCACAGAAATTACTGATCGCGCCTCGCTGATTTTCCAGTTTCTCCCGTGCAAATCACCTTCGCACCGTTACTTCTAATTGCGCCAAGTGAAACAGAAACAACACAGCCGAGGCGGCTCACACAGGTACACTTCTCTTATTTATATTTTTATACATATTTATTTTTGCCTCTCGCTCGGTTGCCTTTTCTTTTAATCGACGACGATACGCACACACACACGCTCACGCGCTGGGGGAGCTCGAGCGACTGGGGATTGACTTGGAGTTGCCGCCGCGATCGTAAGGGGTTCCACCGCAGTATCTTGTATCTGGCAGATACGCAACCATTCGTTCCAACTCGAACCGCATTCGCACTCACAGCGAACATCGAGCCATGGTTTAAGTCCTGGCTAAAAAACTTTTTGACTTATCCAAACAATTAAAAAACGAATAAACTAATCTTAGCAATCCTGCGTGCCAGATCGACAGCACCGCCAGGTGGAGATTATGAGCCACAGATTATACACCTCAACTAAGGGTAATAAACATATAAAATCAAGCTATGCACGAAAACTTGACCTACGTAAGATCAGGAAGGCGCCGATCAACCAGTACACAGGCTCATTCTTCATATCGCAAACAAAATACACCGTAGCAACCAGCAGGACAAAGGACAAGATACCAATCATGAAAGCCAACAGTATGGCACAGCACCTGTCCTGTCAAATTAAAAAGGGACCTAAGACACTCTCAGCAACTGTATGATCCGGATCTCTCACTCACCCACATCGTGCCGAGAAGCAGGCATACCCTGCCCAAGCCAAAGACCACGGCAAAAATAATCGCAATCACCTTGACCATGAGATCACTCTGTGGAGTTATCACGAGTTCGAAGAGTGCCACAGAAAGGACCACCACCGCCTCAACCACCCCGGCCACTCCAGTGATTACGCAGCCAATGTAGAGGGAAAAATAGCCGCAAAAAGCCTTCAGACACATTTTTTTTTTTTGCTATATTATACATAAGTAATTTTGAATAAACGTCAAACAAAACAACGGCTTCTGAGAGGAGTAAAAAGTCCTCTTATGTTTGGTTTTCATTTTTTTCATTCGTTTAAGTTTGGTTTTGAAAACTTTTTTTATTTGGGTTCCACTTCAGTTAGCCGTTATCACAACCAATTGTCGCGTTAAGTTAACGTGTAGAATGTAAATATTATACCTAATATTTAATGCTGAAATAGAAATATTTCTGTAGCAGAGTTTTAAAAAATTTAATAATTTAAAGAAAATTAAAATGTGCAACAATTACTTCTGTATTGTGTCATATATTAAGACAAAAAAATATATATATATATATATATATATACGCTAAATAATTATGAATAACAAATAAAACAATAATGTTTTTCATATTATTTTAGGGTTTGATTCTACCAGGAATTTTTCATTTTATTTTCAGTATCGTTCAGGCAGACTTTTAAATTACATAATTTTTTATCTTTTTTTAGCTAGCATCACTTTTCGGCTTTTACTTTTATTTAGCTATTTTTAAAAGAATTGGCAGCACAGCTGGGAAATTTAATAGGGTTGTCTGATAATATATATAAACCATAATAATTCTATTTAAAATATAAACAATTAATAATACTATTACAAAAAATATATACATTTGATATTTTTTTAAATTTTTTTATGAATAAATCTAAAATATGTTTATAGGTTTTAGCTAGAAACAAGTCATGTAATTTTTTTCAGGCTATTCTTATGAACAAAAAATTGTTAAGCAAAATGTTCTATTTTAATAAGTTAAATGAAGTTGATTACCAATGACCAAGAATTTTTCATCTTATGGATTGCTTTCCCCTTTCGGCAAAATAAATAATAAAAAAAAACCAAATAAAAATATCGCAATTTCGATATTTTGGCACGATATAAATATATCATCTTTAGAAATATATATTGATATATTGATATTTTGATATATTATCAACAACTAAAATTAATAATATAAATGGATGTCACTGCTTCGCCTCCGGTTAAACGTGCCCGGCGGCAATCCCTCACCCCCGCCGAGGACGAGGACATCACCGGGACTCGGGCCATTCTGTCCGATGAGTTCGATCGGGACATAGAGCTGATAAGGGCACACAGCTGCCAGTTGGAGACGAAGCAGCAGCTGCAGGCGGTGATCCAGGAGTTGTCCCAGAAGCTGCCGCACTTCCAACATCTGAAACGCGTCCACGACCGCAGCGTGTTGATCTGTCCAAGCTCCGATATCGAGGCATCGCAGACCCTGGAGCAGCACCTGCAGCGCTTTGCTTTCTCGGAACACGTGCTCCGAGCCCTGTGCCAGGGAGTGCGGGTGGTGGAGGTGCCGGAACGCATGCCCCGGCTGCGGGTTCAGTACGAGAAGACGCTGCGGCATTGGCCCTGCAAGTTCCACCCGAACCACTACTCGGAGTCTCTGCGGAACGGCAGCAACTTCAGCTCCGAACAACGTCGATTCCACAAGCGGATGGCCCAGCTGCTGGTGAGGCTCTCGCGGGATGTGAATTCCGGTCGGCCAGTGGGTATCTGTGTGGATCCGAGGCGACCCAGCGTCGTGGCCATCGCTGGAGCTGGAGGCTCTCGCAGTCCGCATGAGCACTGCAGCATGCTGCTGGTAGATTATGTGGCCCGCAGCCAGCAGGGAGGAGCCACTGAAACAGACCTGATTTTCGCCGAGGATCCCGAAACTGGAGCGGAAACCACACTACGAGGCATTCCCGCAGCCTACTATGATTACCTGAACAAAGACGAGAAGTACAAAGACCTGCAATTTGGAGCGGAGACCAGGAGAAGCGACGAAGTGCAGCAGCAGCCCCAGGGAGCCGACAACCTGGTCAAGTACGGACCCTACCTGTGCACCGGCTACGATGTGTACCTGCTGCAGGAACCCTGCCTCATGTGCTCCATGGCCTTGGTTCACAGCCGAGCGAAACGAGTTTTTTTTTTGAGGAGCTGCGAGAACGGAGCCCTCGCCACTCGATTCCAGCTGCACACGGTGCCAGAGCTCAACCACCACTACGAGGTGTTCCAGTTTACGACAAAGCAGGACGCAGAGCTGACGTAACGATTAACGAACCTTGGTTTAATGCACAGAATAAATAATTTAAAGGATGTCTTCGATCTTGGGTGCCGTTCTTGCTGTCGACTGGCGGGTGGGCGAGGACAGAAGGCCTAGCAGCTGGCAGTCGGCCTCCAGGATGGTGATATCCTTGGATGAGCCCAAGAAACGGGTGGACAGCTCCAGGTCCTTGACGCGAAGGCGAACGCGGGCTCCCTTGACATAGTCGCTGCGAGGGCAATTGCTTGAATTGCATTTTATCTCGAAGTAAAGAGTAATCTCTCACCTGGCACTGCGAGTCGGACGAGTGCAGACGCAGTGAAACTTCCAGCCAAAGTCAATGTAGAGATCGTCGCCTACCACATGGAATATCTTGCCGCTGACCACCTTGCCCTCGGCGCTGCCCAGCTGCTCCCGGAAATCAATGGGTTATTATATAAACCAAATGGGGAATACTCTGCCATTACTCACATCGACGAACTTGGAGTTTCTCAGCAAAGAAGCGAAGGTTTGGTTGTCCTCCGGTGGCTGCTCGGGTGTGACCGGAGCCGTGTACTTGTCAAAGGCACGGGCGAATCCTCCCTTGCTTCCGCTGCTCTCCGCAACAGTCTCCGCGGAAGCAACCGCCTCCGTCGCTGGTGTTTTGTCCGTTTCTCCGCTCAGCAAGCGCAAGGCAACCGGCATCCGGCGGCGGCCATAGAAGGAGCCCACCTGGAGCGCTGATTTGCTTAGTTTTTGCAGCAGGGACATCACTTTAATTCAATATTTTCGTCAAAAAAGAAAAACAAATGGGAAAATAATCAGTAAAAAGAGGGTACGTTTTCGATAAGCATTTATCGATTGATCAGCCGGGCTAGCACATCGCTAGAATGCCGGCATCTATTTTGACATTTCGAATTCCGTTTTAATTTAACAATATAGTTAAAAAATTTAAATATTCAACATTATTTAGCAATATGCTTTAAGCACAGCGTCAACGCATCGAGTCTGCCATGACGGTGGCCATCGACGACATGGACAAGACTCTTTTGCGCAAGATGCAAGTATGTCATTGTCCTGGGGCACGTTAAATTAGTATTACTCTTAATTCCAACCAGAATGAGATGCACCTAAGCGCCGCCAAGTGCTGTCAGGATGTCCAGAGGTGCTTTGATCGCTGCTCTGCGCCCGTGATCAAAGCCCAAAAGTATGTCCAGCACGAACTGGAAGAGTTCCGGGAAGACTACAGCGGTGCGCCATGGCATGTCCCAGAAAGATCGAACATTTGCTTTTACTTCTCTATTAATACTTCCCTCAGCAATGTCAGGACGATGTAAAAATAGAAATGCCGCTAAATTCGACCGCTGTGCCATCCAGTGCGTGGACAAGCATGTGGGGCTTATACCCGGAATGATGGAGACAATAAAGTCTGTGCTCTCAAAGGAATCCAAGGGCAGTATGCAAATCTAACTATTAAATTGTTAAAACTCGTTTACCTTTAATAGTGAATTAGTATTAACACCTCTGGAGCCAAGTTTTCAACACATTTTTTTAGTTATAAAATGTACATAAAGAGCTATGTAATCCAAACATAATTTGTTCGTTCATCGAATGTACTAAATAAATTAAATTTATTGTTTTTGGGAACATTTTTTATATTTTAAAATCCCGCCAAGAAACATCGATGATTTTGATGGAAATTAATCAGAACAACAAGATAATCGATAAAGCGCAGCTGGGCTGGCGCATCGCTAGGATTACAAAAAACACGCTGCCGGCATTTATTTTGATATTACGAAATCAGTTTTTTGGCGTTAATCTACATTTTAATTAGCAACATGATCCAGGCACAGCGTCAACGCATCGAGTCCGCCGTGACGGAGGCCATCGAAGACATGGACAAGACGCACCTGCGCAGAATGCAGGTAAGTGCCGACCACATTGAGCATGGAACCATTAACCGGCATTGATTCATTATTCCTGATCCCAATCAGAACGAGATGCACCTGTGCGCCGCCAAGTGCTGTCAGGATGGAACCTCCTCCGCGGACAGCGTCCAGAGGTGCGTAGATCGCTGCTCTACGCCCATGACACGAGCTCAAAATTATGTCCAACACGAACTGGGAGAGTTTCAAGGAAGACTGCAGCGTTGCGTCATGGTATGTCAAAGAAATTAGGCACTTATTTCGCCTTTTCCCATTAATTAATTACTCATTTCTCCTAGCAATGTAACGACGATGTGAAGGTGAAGATGCCGCCCAATCCCAACGAGGACCAAATAGCCAAATACACCGATCAATTCGAGCGCTGTGCGGTCCAGTGCGTGGACAAGCACGTGGGCCTTATACCCGGCATGATGAAGACGATGAAGGCTGTGCTCTCGAAGGGACCCGAGGGCATTCCCCAAGTCTAACGGCATTTATATTACCCTACTTAGCAGAGCTCGCAAAGTTGGATCTCGTATCACTCAAAGGCAGCAGAATTGCGGTTGTCCGGGGACTAGATGCAAAAAAGGAATCAAGAGAATCTTTTGCATTCCTCTCCCGAGCACGCTACACTATCTAAGCAGCAACAACAAACTAAGTGGCGATCTTAAGCTGCAACATGAGAAAGCTTGGACACAACTATATGAGGGTCGTCTCTTGTAAGTTACTTGGGAGAGCATTCGAATGATCAAAGGGATTGAGCCCATTTTACGAGCTCTGATGTTAAGTTGTTGAAACTCGTTTACTAATTAATGTGCAAATATAAAGTGTTACTAGCTCTGAAGTCATTTTACACGTTTTCCTATCTTTACAACTTCCTGGACCCATGTTTCCATCACATTTTTAAATACAAAATTCACCTGAAAAGCTGTCAAAGCCAGATTTACATTTTTTATTTCCAAATTATTAATAATAAAAATTGGGTCAATGGGGGAGCAGCAGAAGAAACGCTTGGAGAATGCCATTAGCGATATGATTGAGGACATGTACCGCACCCATTTGCGCCGGATGCAGGTGAGTGTGTGGTCTTTCTGGAGTTGAAGTGCTCTCCCTCTAAAAATTATCGTCCAAATATATTTGTGTGAAGTCTGCGATGCATCGCTGCGCGGCCAAGTGCTGCGACGATGAGCGCGGAACGCTGGAGACTGTGCAGAATTGCATCGAGAAGTGCGCCGGACCTCTGATGGATGCCCAGGACTATCTGCAGCACGAGCTAGGACAGTTTCAGAACCGCCTGCAGAACTGTGTCAGGGTAGGAATGTGTTTTTTGACTTTCTTAGTCCTTGCTTGGGTTTTTGTTGGTGGTTTTGAGCTATTTAAGAGCACATGAAGGTCGTGATCAGCCCACCTATAAAGTCCTCTATACAACCAAAAACATAACAAACTTTTTAAGCTTAACTTAACTGTCTTTATGAGGTTCTGTAAAGGTATGAATGATGTCATTCATTTATTAGGGACATTTTCATACCATATAAAGCGGCGAAAAGCAGTGGCTCCATAACCATCCGTACTTTGCTTTCTTTTTGATTTTTTGAGATGCCAAGAAGTCGTCTCGGAGCATCCTAGCTATCCGTGAACCTATAAAAAAAGGACAAAAATGGTTCGGCGCCGCTTTCTCGAAAACAAATCATGAGTGTTGGCCGACGAACAAAATATGCTTGCACATTCTATTTGACTTTATCTTGTGCTTAACGTAAAGTATATATTGTAGCAATTCCACATATGTATGTAAGACATACGATGTCTTCGATAAATCTATATGTGTTAATATTAATGACCAATATCTTCACTGTCGATTCGATCTATGCTTAGGCTCCTGAAAATAGTTATCTCAAATTTCCTGGCTAACACGCATATTTTACCAACAGGACTGCAACAGCGATGCCCGCTCCAGTCTTCCCAGCAATCCAAGCAACCGGGACATGGCCCGATCCCAGCACATCTTCGAGGGCTGCACGGGCAACTGTGTGGACAAGCACATCGACCTATTACCCGCCCTACTTAAGTCCATAAAGCAGACCCTGGACCGTGGTCCGCCCAAGCGGACCTCCATGCGGGACACCAGCATGGATGTCTGAGTTGTTTTTCTGAAAATGTGGCACCACCCAGGAAGCTCGCTCCTCGGAGCATTAAGTACACCATAAGGGGAGTTGTCAATGAGTTCACTTATATATTGAAGATTTTTGGTAGAGCTAAACTAAGGCTAAAGATACACTTAGAACGAAACTGTGATCTGGGACGACGGATAGGCTTATCGGAGGAGGGCTTATCAGCTAGTCCAGTGCCCACGTGGCCCTCGCTGGCCCGATTCCGATCCCGGATCTCCTTGGGCCCTAGCACGTTAAATATCTAGTAATAAAGATTCTTAGCAATATGCAACAATAATTGTATTTGGGATCTGGCTGGGATCTACTGCTCGTTCAGCTTCGTCCTGACACCGTACTTGCTCCAGAACGTCACCTTGGCGGTGGTCTTCTTCTGGTTGTCCTGGAAGACCGAGCACTGGTCGAAGGGCGGACAGTACAGATGCAACGAGACGGAGGTGTCCGAATGGCTGGGATTCTCCACGCGATGCAGCCCCAGGTTGTCTGCGGAAAAGGAGAAAAGGAAAACCCCAAAGTAAATGAAAGTCCCCTTGCAAGTTCGAGTGATGTTTTCTCACCATTTATGTAAGCTACATCGTTGACGGCAATGGGTGTCTCCCCGATCTCCACCAGCTCCCGACTGTCGATCTCGCCGTCGGGATGGTGGCCTCGCCCCGTATCCCTGCCAGAGCGATTGGGGTACTCGTAGCGCTTCTCACGCAGATCCCCCTTCAGCATCTTCATGAAGCAATGGGAGTCAGCATGGTCGTGCACCGAAGAGCCGTGTCCTTCGCCCCAGCACAGGATCAGCAGGTTGAACTTGCCATTGCCGGCATCCACCAGGTTCCGGGTGTAGCTATAACGATCGAACTTGGCGTACTTGCGCCACTCCCGGGGATTCGACTTGTAGGAGAGCATCAGGTGGTTCACCATCTCGATGTTCACGTAGTTGGACTCGAACTCGCGATGAAGGGCGGCGATCAAGTCGGGAAGGCTGTCCACGGAAGGCCCGTACTTGAGGGGCTTCTCCAGCGCCCGATAGTAGCTGGTGGCCTGGCGCAGGTACTTCTCCTGGTCCACCTGCTCGATCTCCGAGTCGATCTTGGACAGGGCCATCTTTGGCTTGCTCTGATTGACCTAGGGTTCGAAGGGCAGACAGAAAAGGGTTAGGAATTTGGCTCAGTCAGGGATCATAGAGAGCTGAAGGGCGTGGAAAACTACCTCTATATATACGAATCTCTATATAGCTCGTTCCTCAATTGATTTAGATGAATTACGACGTTCTATGATCGATGATCCTATGATCGATGCTAGCTGATAGCTGATAGCGGATGGCTGATGTCTGTATATATATATAATCCGATCGGTTGTTGTGTGAAAAGATTGAATTCGCTTCCAGTAAGTGTAATCGCGCACACGCTCCACCTCGACTGACAATCCCAACTGAACTGACACCCCGGCTTCTGGAGATCTTCGCTCCTGGTCCGCTCCTATATAATCAGCACGGATCGATCGGACGTACGTAAGGCGGAGGCACAAGCCCGGACAAAAACAAGAAGTGATTATCGCCGGGCCCACTATCAATAGCTGGGAATCGAATGTTGCCAGGAGGGGCTCTCCAACAGATGTGCCTGCCTGAATTTCTGGACCAGGGGTTAACGACGCTCTAATGGGACCGCTCGACGAATAAAAAACAAATTTCTAGTCTATTATCTGCCCAATGGCCGAATATATGTTTTTTGTTGCTGATACGGAGGGTCCCCGTTTGTCACCGATGATAGCTGGATCGATTTGCTCGAATCTGCCTGCTGACGCATGTCCATTAAATCTTGAGGTGATTTTTACTTGAAAAAAAATATTGGTTCCTTGGGGTTTTACCATCTAAAAATGCGCCATTTTGTTGCTTAGATCGAGGGTCTTAAATTTCCACTTAAATGCAAATTTATTAGCTTTCAAATTTTGCTAATCAAATAGCAGCTTTCTCCAGAAAGGGGGCAAAGTTTAAGAGCTAGTCAAAAAAGAGGTTGAAATTCTATTTTGTTTAAAGAACGTTGCTTAAATTATTGCCTACTTTCAGGTACATACTAGCCTTAACACCCTTTATCTTTTGAAAAGTTAACTTAAATTAAAGTCGTCGAGTGAGTGATGCAGTTGAGATCTCTTTGTGATTCAGGAAGTTCATTAATGACTAACTGACCTTTCTGACTTTCTCCCTAAAAAACGAACAACTGAGCAAACAAAGGTTCTTTTATGGTTCTGCTTTCTTGCCCTTCCTCCGAAAAGGGCCTTACATAATATAACTCGAGAAAAAAACACTTTCCACCAGCTTTTCCAGCTGCAATGTCACTATGGCGGTAACCTTGTCGCCGTAATAAAATTTTTTTTTACGATCCCCTTAAGCTGTGTTATTAAATATTTTCCCCCTTAGTGTGCGCCACATCATGATATTTTGGGGTTTGGTTTGGTATTTGAAAAAGTGTTTTGCAATGGCCAACAGCACTAAAGTGCCAACTTGGCAGTAGCCAACTTTCGCAACAAGTTAAGGCCAATGGCAAAAACAAGGCAAAAAAAAAAACACATAACTACAAGCTGCGTCAATATTTAACCAACAGAAAGCATAAGCACTTTGGAAAATTGCTGGAAAGCCGGAGGCAATTTTCAAACGAAGTTCAATAAACCGAACAGCTTGGGAAGCTAAGGAAAGCTTGTAGCAAGGATGCAGGACTCACCATTTTTCTGGACTTGTTGAACTCCTCTTTCTTCTTCTGAAGTAACTGAATAATTTTGAATGTTTGTAACTTGCACTTTTCAGGGAAAAATTTTTGTTTTCACAGGACTCGAGGCTGGGACTTGCACTTTTTTCTGATTTGCACTTTTGCTAAGTTGCCACCTGGATGCGCGCCACTTGGTTTGTGTGCCGTTTTTTGTATCTTTCACCAATTTATGGAGATCTTGGTCGGCAGAGCCGCAGTTTCCACTCAAAACGCAATTCGAGTGACATTTTGCAAAGCCGGCAGAGGCAACGCGGCGCTCGAATGGCATTTTGAGTGCTTTTTGCGGCTGCGAGCCAAACTCAAAGCGGTTACCACTCAGCGCCGCAACCTGGCCTGGCCTGGCATGGCTCGGCTCTTCTTGTTGTTGTTTGCTCAGTTGTTGGCCCGAAATTTATGCTACCGATGTCGGTGTCGAGATCTCCGAGGTTAAGCGGCCAGGTATTCCGATACATTTCTCCCCCTTCCCGGCCGGCCTAAACTATTAATTATAGGGTCTTTGCTGTTTGAAAAGTCTTCTTTCTTATTTGCGTTTTTGGCCAAGAGAAATGGCCGTTGGTGCCTTTTGTCCCATTCCAAAGTCGCATGCTGGCCTGGGGTCAAAATTGACGAAAGACGAAAGGCTCTTTGAAAAGTATTCAGCCCCGCTTCGATTTTGGTGTCAAGTGCCGCTTGCCAATATTTGTTTAGCTCAAAACACTTGGCCTGACTCTGTTTTCATCATGAGATATTTGGAGTTTGTACATTTGCAGTTACCTACCTACGAAGGGCTAGAATTTATAGAATTTTTATTTATTTAAATTCTAAAATTATCAAAGAGGATAATTTACATTTCTTTTTGAGAGACCTAAACCCCTGAAACCGCTTTAGAAATATCAGTCTTTTAATTGCGGCATATGATACATTATACTAAAATTTACAAAATGATATCTAATTCACACTTAACTTGTATTTATAAATATATCATTGCATAATTTTAGAGAGATCTTAAATTTCATTTAAAGAAATAAAAATTTTTCTGATTCAGATAACCCTACAAGCGACTCAAAAGCATTTTTCGAAAGTACTTAAACATAATATTTAATATAATATTACTCTTAAATTAATTTTCAAAACTGAATATTTTTATGGCATCACAGATATTTTTTAGTTCATATATATTTTAATTCGAAAAGCTTTACAAAATCAAATCGCCAGTGTATCTCAAAAATGTCAGCTATCTTTTCTTCCATTTTTTCCTGGTCCAATCGAGAGCTACTTAGCATATGCGTTTAGCTCGTGGCTTTCTAACCAAGTTTATTCAACTTTGAACTATTCTTTTCGCAAAGCTAACGCACTAAGTATGTAAATCATTTGAATATTCCCGAAAAACAAACAATCAAAGAAAAAGAACTCATTTTGTTTTCGTGCCTGGGCTTGCCTTGAGAAATGCAGTTAATAAAATGATTTCATTGACCGAACACAAATATTTTCATATTTTTTTTTAAATTTTAAAAGGCGGGGGAATTCTCAAATCAGAACAATATTTTGCGCGTTTGAATGGGATGCTCTTATCAGCAGGAAAACGTATTCAACAAACAACAGGGGCCAAAGGCCAGGACTTGTAATTTAATGGAAACATTCATTATGTATTTATATTTATATAGGTAGAAGCAAGTGAATCATTCGATACTTTTATATTTAAAGTTCCCAAAATAATTTAAACAGTTATGTTCATTTAATTCCATACGATTGTTACACAATTTACTTAATGACTAGAGTAAAGTACATGAAAAAACTTATATTTTTGGCTTACACATTGAACTTTTAAATGCTGTAGTAGTTTTCTCTGAAAAAATCTAACTTGTTAGCTCAAAGCCTCGATAAGCTGAATTAATTTTCGAAGCAGAAGTAGTGTAAATCAATTAAATGCGACCCTTTAATCTTCATCCTCTTCAGACATATCGAATTCGTCGTCATCAAAGTCTATTATCTGAAATAAATCAGCATGTTTTAGTTATTTTGTTTTAAATTTAAAAATGATGGTCACAAACCTCGCTATTCAAGCGCTTAAACTCCGATATTCCCGTCAAGTCCTCCAGATACTTGGCTGTTTCAAAAGTTTTAAAGAGGAAGGCGTGACCCTCTTTTCTGTATGCTTCCAAAACGGACTGTAAAATAATTATTATTATTAGTTATTATTAGATGAAATCCCCAACGATTGCGCTTACCCATGAACAAGCAATGCATTGGGCAAACTTCTGGGTAGCTGGCAGGATGTTCTCATAGTTACACAGCATACCCCGAATGGAGTGCGGCAGGATGCCCAGTAGGCCCTCTGGCACTTTGCCCGCCGCCTCCTCCTCCGATTTACCACGCGCACTCTGAGCGTAATAGGCCGGCGCCAGTTCCCGACGAGGATGCTGGAGCAGAGCCACCAGCAGTTCTACGGCATAGCTAGCTGCAATGTTGGACACTCCAGGCCGGGTCACCGTGCACTGCTGGTCCAAAGTGCGGTCCTTAAGGGACTGCAGGAAGAGATATCAAATAGGATGAGAATTTATATACACTTTACTTTAAAAATGATCCCTAAATAATGAAGTTTACCAGAGATCATTATCATATCTAGGTTAAAGGGGTGTGAAGCTTTAGCGCCAATGCAGTGGGAAGATCGAAAGCTTTTCAAGCTTTGCAGTGTCAATAAACGCTTGCTCCGAGCAAACAGAAATGACGTCTCCAGTGCGAGAACAAAACAAACAGCTAGTTAGTCCCATACACAAAATATTAAGTTGCGCTCGCAGTTATGGCTCTTGCTTAAGCAACCATATTTCCCGCCGCTGCTCCGCTCGTCCGTCGCTGATTAGATAAAGTTCCGAAAAGCGGGAGAGCCAGGAGAAGGCGAGCTCCGGGCTCTCCCACCGGCCCTAAAATACATTTTGTTTTCGTTCAGTGGACACGCGATAGTGAGTTCGATTGGTAATTGCAGGCGAGAAACAGGCAGGAATCATGTTAACCGAGTACGCTGGTAACTTGTCCCATCCACTGGAGTTTGGTCATGTGCTGGAGGTCGTGGCCAAGACCATTGATGGTGCCGCCAGGTGAGCACCAGAGTAGAAGTCGGTTGCCTGGATCCCGCACCCCTTACGTGACTTATTGCTTGTCAAACTGGCTTCCTTATCGGCCCATGACTAATGTTCCGATTTTGATCGCTTTTTGGTTTATTGGTAGGTTTCACATCAACCTGTGCACAGCCAAGTCCACGGTTGATCCGGACGCAGACATTGGTCTTCGCTTCTCCGTCTATTTTCGCAACGATGTGATCGTTAGGAATTCCCGGATACACGGCGTATGGGGTGAGGAGGAAACCCATGTCACGGACAGGAACTCGCTACCGAATCCCATCGTCAGTGGGGAGTTCTTCCTTGTGTATATCATGTGCTGCGAAGACAGCTTTGCCATCTCAATAAATAGCCGGGAGTTCTGCCGGTTCCGGTACCGTATTCCACTGGGAGCGATCCGTGCGCTGGAGATTCGGGACCAGATCCAGGTGATCAAGCAAGTTGATCACCGCACCGTCTTCCCCAATCCCTGGCCCGCGATCCATGCCTCGGACTACTTTAAGGTGTTCAGCAATGATCAGCCGATCCTCTTCAGTCCTGGCCATGTGATAGTCATCACAGCCCGCTGCTTCGAGAACAAGAAGGGCCAGTTCATTCTCAAGTTCATGGACTCGGACACCAAGCGCGAAGAGCTGCACTTCAGCGTGCGCTTCGACGATAAGGCTGTGGTGCGGAACTCTATGAACAAGAACTTTGAGTACGCATTAGCTTCTATCTATATTGCCTCCCCATTGCTAACCTGCCTTCTATTTAGATTCGGAAATGAGGAGCGCCACGGTGGATTCCCCTTCGTCTTCAACCAGCAGTTTAAACTGGCGCTGGCGTTTACGGAACGTGAAGTCCTCACCGCCGTGGACGGGTACAACTTCTTCAGCTATGCTTGGCGCACACCCAACGCCATGATGAATCTGGTGGGCTTCAAGGTGACCAGTATTAATGGCCTGGTAATACAGATAACTGGCGTGGATCACCTACAAACGGGCGATCCTACGTGCGGCGGCTTCGAGAAGTACTCCCGCCATGATTACGAGTGTGTCTAACCAAACCAAGTCTGAAAATATATACGTTGTTAACTCACATTTCCCGGCGCCGTGACATCGTTGCAAAAGTAGCAGCCCAGCTGGTTGCCACCAATGCACTTGAGTCCCTCAATCTCCTGCAATGCATCACCGGCCATCTCGCGTGTGCTGCCATGCCGCATCACCAGGTAGCTATCGAAGCCGAGGGCTGCATTGATGACCACCTTTAAAAGGTCAAATATTAGTGGGAATTCATCGGGAATACATTGTGTGCACCCAACCTTTTGATTGGCCGCACCCAGCAGCGTGGGAAGCCAGCGGCTCTCACGTGAATCCGTGAGCAAGAAGATGACATCATGGTCCCGCACCTGCTGCTCGATCACTAGCAGATGCTCCTCCGTTTGGGCAAAAAGCGATTCACCTATTGTGTGACCGGGCATGGGTATTTCCAGCACATGTCCTGCTGTTTCCGCACAGGGATTTATCTCACGCAATCTCTGGGCAGCAGTGGTGGCCTTCATCCGATTGCTCGCCACGGCATCTGCATGGGTGTAGAGATTCTGACGCACGGGATTGGAGAAGCCCACCTTGCCGTTGTCCAGCAGGGTAATGTGTTTAAAGCCCCAGGACTGAAAATTTACAAGATACTCAATATGAGTGTGTTCTATATAAATACATAGATGTGACTCACTAGTAAATTTCTGGCCACGGCGCAGCCTAGAGTTCCCGCGCCAAAAAGCAGACATTTGGTTTGGGCGATGACTTCCAAATTGAGATCGGGAACCAAGCGCCACTTCATCAATTTAAGGTTGAGGTTGACAGAGTTTTCGGCCAATCTACAAAGAAAAGTGTGTTTTACACAGGTAAGAGAATAGATAGTGGCCAAAGGTAACCAAATACAGGGACTCCACTCTGATAATTCTTATCATTTAGGTCTACAGGTACTAGCTTACTTTGCCGGATCCATGCTGTCCCTCATTTGGGCTATTCTTGGCCCCATTTTGGCATTCTTATTCAGCTCCCAGCCCACATATTTCACGTCGCCGGACTGCGTTAGATCGCAGACTTCCGTTTGAATCACCTGCCAGATGCGACTGTCGTCCATTTGCATTTGTTGATTAAAACGCAGGCCCAGAAACCTTAAAGTTTTCCCAACAAAACTTTGACTAAGGGAGGGAAATGAGGAAGTCATAACAAATGATTAGTCATTAAATTGAGATTCCTTACCATTGCTGGAGCAAGAAGGCAGCATAGTTCCGCATCAACCAGGCCGGGTGCTCATACTCGCTGGGATCGGCAAAACCAAAGTAATAGTGCTCCACCTCCTCTTCAACAAGGGAGCTCAACCTACGAGCTTCGTACACCTCCTGCTCTGGATTCGCATACAAAATGAAAAAGTTCTGAGACTCAGAGGGCAGGGCGCTTAAAGCCTCCACATATCTGTTTCCGTTGGGCAAGTCCCGCAGCTTTTTGACCACGCCCTGCTGTTTCAATGTGGGCGTCAGGGGGCAGGGAAAGGCGAACCAATAGTAGTAGCTGTGACACTTCAAGTCGGCGAAGGAGAGAACAAAGAAGCGGGTTAACAGACTGGGATCAGCCAGCACCCGACCACTGCACATATCGGCCAGCAGTTCCTTGCCCTCGTCGGCCAGCAGCTGCATTTTGTCCAGGGCCTTGAACTCCTCAATGGTGTTTTTATTGTAGATAGTGCCGCTGGCTGAGTGGCTGAACTTTGGTGGCTGTGATGACCTGGAATCCATAGAGATTTCAGATTACTATTGGCAGACTTAAGTCATCTCCAATCTCACCTGTTGTAGGCCATGTAGTCCACTTCCAGGAGACATCCGCTGGCATTACGATTAGTGTAGTGTCCAGTTATGGATCGCTTTGTGTCCGAGAGGCGATCGTGGTCCAGCTTAAGCTCCGCCAGTTTGTGCCAAAAAGTTGGCGAAACAAACGATTCCCAGGGGGCAAATTGCAATATAATCTCTTGTTCCGAACTCATTCTATTTCGGGGGCGTTGTTTACGTTCGAACTGGCTGAAAATAATAAACAAAGCTCTCGATGGCGATATCCCAACAAAAACAAAAGCATTTATCGAAAACTACAGTGGAGATTGCATAGTAAAGAATTCGATTAATGTTAAAACCAGAGAATATTCCTGTTTTATAGAGCCAACACATTTTGTGTTAATCTTATTAAACAAAAGTTAAATCCGTGATATTTTTAGAAGTTATTATTTTTATTTAAATATTTTATATGTATGATTATTTAAAAACTGTTTTCCTTGCACTTGTTTCTTTTACAGAACCTTTACTGTACTCTTTTAAGCCCCAAAACTCTCGGGGTTTTCGCCACATCAAGCTGCGGTCACACTTGCACTCCCTCTTGGCGAAGATTGGCCAAAACAGAAGAGGAAAAACCTAAAAAACAAAGTAAATATCAAAATGGATCTGCAGCAGCTGGAGGAAGAGGCGCGTCAAGCGGCGCTCAAGGACATACAGAACATGCTGCAGCGGCCGGGGCAGCTGGAAAAGGTGGAGCAGTACCGCCACCGCATCGCCCGCAAGAAAGCCTCCGTGGAGGCGCTGCTGAAGACCGGAATGCAAAACCAACTGGACGGAGTCCGAGTGGGACTCAAGCAGCTAGAGACGTGCATGCAAGATGTGCGCGAGGTGAGGCGACGGATGGACGAGGTGGAGCGGCTGCTGCAGGGCGTGCCGGAGGTGTACGACGCTCTGGAGGTCGTGCGGGAGGAGAACACGAAGCACTCGCAGTATGCCACCGCCATGGAGAACCTGAAGCACATCTTTAACGTGGACGCTAGCGTGCAAAAGACGATGGCGCTAATCGAGGACGACAAGCTGCTCAATGCCCACCAGTGCCTGGCCGATCTGGAGAATTCGCGGGATGATCTGCTGTACGAACTGCACAAACAGCCGAAGCAGCACGCCTCCGACAAAATCACCCTGAAGCGCCACTTTGAAAAGGTGGACACTGTGTCCCGGGAACTAGAAAAGAAGCTGCGAATAAATATTAGCAGGACGCTGAACATCCTGCGCAAGAAGCCCACGATTATCGTTACCGCTTTGCGTATCATCGAGCGGGAGGAGAAGAACGACCAGTTTGCCCTGCAGCAGCAGAAGGTTACTGGGTTCCTGCCTCCGGGCAGGCCAAAGGCATGGCGCCGCATGATCATGGACGTGCTGCAGCAGTCGGTGGTCACGCGCATCGAGGGTTCCAAGCTGGAGGAGCGGGCGGACAACAAAATGTGGTTAGTGCGCGATCTGGAGATTCTGCGCCAGATCATACTTGAGGACCTGCGCGTCGTAAAGTCGCTGTGCGTACCCTGCTTCCCCCCGCACTATGACATATTTGGGGAGTACGTCAAGTTTTACCATGAGGGACTATCCAGTTATGTGAGTTGGCTCGGCTGAGATTTCTCAGTTCATAAATAAATAAAATCCCCCTTTCAGCTGGACAACATTGTGCGCTCTGGGCTAGAGGGCAATGAGTACGTTTCCATGCTAGCCTGGGTTACGCATACATATCCAGGCGTGGAGCTGATGGCTCACCCCGACCTCAACGTGGATGTGCATCGCTTGATCGGACCTCTTCTGCGACCGGAGCACCTCAAGGCGCTGGAGGATGAGTACCTGCAGAATATGCAGCGCAACTACCAGGAATGGATGACCAAGGCTGCGGAAACGGAGAAGCAGGAGTGGTTCTCTGAGATGGTGCCCGATCAGGACGAGCACTACTACCACACATCAGCACCGGTGATCATCTTCCAGATGATCGACCAACATCTACAGGTGACCAACACCATTCACCAGGAGCTGACGTTCAAGGCGCTCGTGATGAGCATTCAGCAGGTTGAGATTTTTGGCCAGACTTATTTGAAGAACGTGATCGAGCTGAAGGAACACCATTTCCGCAACCGCGACCAGATCAAGTACTTTACCCACTACATCATCACCATCGTAAACAACAGCCAGCAAATGGTAGAGCTAGCGCAGCAGATGAAGCAGCTGTACTGGCCCAAGTCGCGGACGGAACACTACGAGGACTTTGAGCGCCTGTTGGTCACTTTCCAGCGGATCCGGGCCCACGCCGCCAGCTACTTGCTGGAGGAGGCCTTCCTGGACATGGAGTGCCACTTCAACGACCTCTTCACCGCCAAATGGCTGGCCAGCAACATTGCCGTGGACACCATCTGCGTGACCCTGGACGACTACTTCCAAGACTATAACCACCTGCGGCCCAATAACTTCGAGATGGTGATCAACGAGGCCCAGAAGCTTCTCGCCAAGCGCTACATACGGGCACTGCTCTCGAAGCGGCTCTCAAAGCCGCGCACCGAGTGCGATGCCATCACTCGGAAAATCAAGGCAGAGGCCAAACGTTTTAAGCTATTTTTTGAAAAGATCGCCCCCAAGATCTCTCTGAGTGATTCGCCGCTCGATCTAATCTCTATTCTGTCAGCTCTGCTTAGCTCGGATATTGAGCTACTGGTCCTGGATCTGCACACGCTACTGGGCAGCTATCCCTCCTTAAACGAGGACCATTTGGTACGCCTCTTCTACATCCGGAACGACGTAAAGGCAGCCGAAGTGCGAGAGAAGGTACAGGATGCCATGAAGTCCAAGAAGGCCAGTATTGTCAGTATTGCCAAGCAGGACTGTATCTTCAAGGAAATCGTGTTCAGTGACAAACTGTGGTAGAAAACGCTGTCCACTCCCTACCCCATTCCGCATGAACCATAATGTGCAGTATCGTATCTATTCTTAAGCTGGGATTGTAAAATATATAAAGTGCTTTATCAATGATTAAATTATTGTACTCTTAACAAATTTGAACTAAAAATCCAAATATTATAAGTCGGGTTTATTATTTATAATTCTTTTCTTAACTTCATTTTGTCATTCATGAATTATAGGGTGTGTTTTTGCTGGTTGTGGCGACCGAATGATGCTTGTTTAAATCAATTTATTATAGCCCATAAGCCACTATAATTAACGCTGCTCATCGTCGTATCACAGGAAGCGTATTAAACATAAAGATAAAATTGGGTATTGTCATTAGATAAAGTCACACGATTCATTGAAACCCTGGAGTACCGCATGTCATCAATAGGCCAAATTCATCAACGTCCCGACTTTGACTTCTACCGGCGCTCTTCCTCTCCTTCCTTCCTTTCTTACAAAAAAGGGTAATAAACCCCTATTAAAAATAATTAATCGATCATTCATTTTTAAAAAAACGGCTTATAGGTATTTAACTATCTCAAAATAATTTAAGCGAGAAGAGAGTTTTTCCCATTTTGTATACATTAGTACTTGCATATGGAAAGCAGTAACATTAGGTGTTTTATGTTAGATAAAACTAGTTACAAATAACTAAAGAAAACAGCATCAGCATTATAGCATTGAATAATATTTTGATATTGTCATTTTTAAAGTTAGTTTTATAGGTAATTTTGGTATTAAAATAACAAGTAATATAAATATTAGGTCAAAATTTTGAAATACAGATTAAGGACAATGTTTTCTGCAAAATAAGTGTATTTTATAATGATTTGTTGAATTAAATTTAATTTATTATATATTTACCCATTTACATTAATTCTAATTTTAATTTAAAATATACCATTATTATAAATCTAAAACTAATCAATATCCATAGTTTATACAACTCGGCCACAAAATAGCTGATGGAGCTGTTCTGCCGGCAAAAGTATGGCCCTTGTGGGCGAAATCGCGGCGTTGGCAGCACTGGCTAGGCGAGAACATATGTCGGCAGATTTCACTCCGCCCGCATCCCATATATATTCGCTACGGATCGCTCCCACGTGTCAGTTGTGTTTAATCCGCGCCCCGAGATGAGCTTCAAACCCCAGCCGAGCGGCTTCGCCACCAAGTCCATCCACTCGGGCCAGAGTCCCGAGCAGTGGAAGAGTGCCTCGGTGATCCCGCCGATCTCTCTGAGCACCACCTTCAAGCAGGATGCTCCCGGCGAGCACCGCGGCTATGAGTACTCCCGCAGTGGTAACCCCACCCGGAATGTTCTGGAGACCTGCTTCGCGGCGTTGGATAATGCCAAGTACGGATTGACCTTCTCCTCGGGACTGGGGGCCACCACTGCGGTGCTGACCATGCTGAACAGCGGCGATCACATCATCATGGGCGATGATGTGTACGGAGGAACCAACCGTCTGATCCGTCAGGTGGCAACTCGCTTGGGCATCTCGGCCACTTTCGTGGACCCCACCAAGTTGGATGTCATCAAGGCCTCCGTGAAGCCGGAGACCAAGCTGGTGTGGATCGAGTCGCCCACAAACCCGCTGATCAAGGTGGCCGACATCGAAGCTATCGCCAAGCTCGTCCATGGCATCCGAGAGGACCTGATCTTGGCGGTGGACAACACCTTCCTGACCTCCTACTTCCAGCGGCCCCTGGAGCTGGGAGCAGATCTTGTCTGCTACTCGATGACCAAGTACATGAACGGACACACGGATGTGGTGATGGGCGGGATCACCATGAACTCTGAAAAGCTCTACAATAGCCTGAAGTTCTTGCAGAACGCAGTGGGCATTGTGCCCTCTCCCTTCGATTGCTACCAGGTGAACAGAAGTCTGAAGACCCTATCGCTGCGCATGGAGCAGCATCAGAAGAATGCCCTGAAGGTCGCCAAGTACCTTGATAGCCACCAGTTCGTGGAGAAGGTTCTGCATCCTGCCTTGCCCTCGCACCCTCAGCACCAGATCGCTTTGAAGCAAACCTACGGCTACAGCGGCGTCTTTTCCTTCTACATCAAGGGCGAGCTGAAGCACTCTACGGCGTTCCTAAAGGCTCTCAAGGTGTTCACTCTGGCGGAGAGTCTGGGCGGATACGAGAGTCTGGCTGAGCTACCATCTGTGATGACACATGCTTCTGTGCCCGCGGAGGATAGGAAAACACTGGGAATCACAGACGGTCTTGTCCGCCTTTCGGTGGGACTCGAGGATGCTGAAGATTTGATTAAGGATTTAGAGCAGGCTCTCGCTGCTGCCGCCAAGGCCTAAATACCTTTCATTATACATCGCATATATATGTACTGTTTGATCATAAACTTGTATATTTTACCCACCAAATAAAAGTGTTTTTTCTCAAAAACTATATTTTCAGGATTTGTATACCACTTTAGGGCAGGGTTTGGAACCACAAAAATTATTTTACACAAGGAATATGAAAGACGAATTTTTGCTTTTAAAAATCAATTGCTTGGTACCGGGGACATTTAGGTTTTGTTTTTTATACTTTGAGAGCGTGATTTTCCTTAAAAGCAATATCAAAGCTAACAGATAAAACATAAAAATTACAACCAACTGGTTTTCACGAGAGACTACTAATATATTACTCAGAATCTTGTGTTATTACCATTAGGAAATACAACTGCTTTAAATTTTTCGTTTTTTCATACACTTTTAAGATTTTTTACATGCAGTCATAATACGCTTCGAATAAACTAAATTGTAAATTGAAAAACCAATTAAATGTTAACTTTATCGCACCATATTTTTAAATAAACTCTCCTGGTGACCCCCCCTCATAGCTACAGCCTTGAAAATAACGAAATCGGCCATTGTCATGTGGAGATTATCATAAACAATGAATCAGCACAATTTATTTTCGACCTATCACTAATCATTCTAGTATTAGCGATAGAAGTAAAGCATATTGGACATATGTATTTCCCGAACGGATGTTCCGATTACTACAATAAAACTGTTTAGATTTGAACAACTTTTTAATACCGTTTCCCTTTATTTCAAAGTGAGATTGCTAATCTTTGTTTTTATCTTATCAAAGCTCTTTTCGCCATATGGCACTTGATGGGCCAATAACCGTACAATGGATGACAACATAAGAAAAAGTCTAAATATTCAAATGAAGATTGTGGGTTTTATTCAACAATTCCCGGTACTCGACTGACAGAATGTAATTGATTAAAAATTAAGCTTTAACATTATATGTACGCTACTACCAGAACCATACCATACTACTGTGAAGTGTGTGTGTGTGCATAGGATTAGATGTACAACAAGAGCCATATATCGTTATAATAAGCAACTGCGGCTTTCCAACATTCATAATTTTGCCTTTTATATAATATATATATATACGTATATATAATATTCCTTAAAAAATGCATTTTAATTGCTTAAAATAATCCAAATAGTTCATGTGCAATTTTTGTCCTTAGTACTTGTATCGATAAATGGCGACACCGGCCACGCCAATCAATATGGAGCCCATCAGATAACCCAGCAGCTTTAGCTAAAAAATATATTTTCGGAATTTGAACTGAAAAACATTGTTCGGACTTCGTTACCTTGGAGTTGTCAACAAGGGGCTGCTTTTGTCTGGTGGCAGTCTTTTGTTCCATTTTCTTGGCCTGACCAAGCATCTTTTGGTACATTTCCTTTTCGTTGTGTTCCTCGCGGCGAGCCTTAATGAAAAGCCTCGCCAAATCCGACTGAACGGCCCTGTTTTCCGGCTCGAGCGTGGCCACCTTTTGCAACAGCTTGATGGCGCCCTGCGTGTCTGCCTTGCCCTCCAATATCTGGAGAGTGAAGAGTATGATTATATTTGACTGAAGTGGTTGATAAACAAGGCTCTTACTCTGCCCTTGCGGTAGAGGGCCTTGGAATTATTCGGCTGGCAACGCAGGACATGCTCCACCGACGTCAGGGCTGCGTCATACGCGGCGATTTTGATTTGGGTCATGGCCAGGTTGTTATACACAATCAATCGATCTTCCAGCAGGGTCTGCATATCGCTGTTTGAAAACTAAACCGGGGAATCAAGTTACAGCTCAAGACGATTCTTTGATACTCACCGGCAGATCTTCCTTCAGGAGCTCGGCGTCCGGATCACCGTCTCTTGTATCCAGATAGTCCAAGGCCCGCCTGTACAGGTGAATAGCGGTATTAAACTCCAAGCGCTTGTAGAAGAAGTTTGCTCGTTCTTTCTTGCGGGTTCTAAAATGACAATTTGATTTGATTAAGCCCCATTCATATGGAAGGTGGCAAATCTGGCACACACCCATATTTGCGCAGTAGTTCGAAGCTCTTCAGATCCGCAAAGTCTTCGTATTTGCTGTCCAAAAGCTCTATTTCGTAGGTAAGCTGCAAGAAATGGGATCATTTAAGATAGCTCTTGTGGGATTTCAGTTGAGACTTACATTGGAATCGGGTGGCACAACGAATTCGGACTCTCCTTCCTTTTTCAGGCCAATGGAACCGTAGCCGAAGCGGGGATCCACACTGACCTGGCTCACCTCGCCGACCAGCATCATGGGCAGCACCATGTCCAGGCCCTGGACTACCTCAAAGTCCCCAATGTGACACTGGAAGCCCTTCTCCTCCTCCACCACCTTGCCGTTGTCCAGTTTGCCGGTAAAGTTTATGGTCACCAAAAAGCCGCGACCCGGCTGATCAGCTCCCTTTGGCGCCTTCTTAATAATTCGCTTTATCAGCTGCTTGTTGCCCAGTATATCACATTCATCCTCGCCCTCCACTGTGGCCTCCGTCTCCTCGGCTGCCGTCTTTTCCTCGCCAAGGTCCGTCGAGGCGGTTGCGCCTTCCCCGGAAGCGAATTCCGCGGCCACCTTTCGGATGTCCTTGGTGTCCTCGGCGTTGGTCAGGTCCTCGAAGGAGCTGCTGCTAGACTTCTCCGTATCCATTATTACCTGCAGATCGCGAATGCCGAGGGTGGGCGAGAAAGTGTAAATCACTGGAACTATGAACAAAGGGCAAAGGCAAATTGAGGTAAATGAACGGGCTCTTTGCGGTCGCACGGGCCACGCGAAACCCGGACTTACGGTAGTAACTAACTATGGTCCTGTCTTCTATTAACAACAAGTCTCAGTTTCCGAAAACAACATGCGGTAAATGTTGCAAAGAAACGAAAAAAAATTATTTTTTATTTTACGATTGCCTTTGGCATTTCCAGTGTTGCCAACTCTTCTAAAAAGCTAAGCTAACCAATGAAAATAGCTAGAAACCGCCAAAAACTTTTAAAGATAGCTACAAAATAACACTAGATTTATAAATCAAAGGACGAAGCCTTGTGCCTGGCCGTTTTGGCGTGTAAATATGAAAGTTTTGCATTAATGCTTGATTTGCAATATTTGCAAAAACATTTTCCTTCGTCTGCTCCATCTAACGTCAATCTTTAAAAATTGGGCCTTGCATCCAGGCAAGACGCGGTTTTTGCTTATATATTTTATGCAATTTACTGTCACTCACGATCAATTTAAACATTGAGAAATACCATGCTGGTGATGGTTATGATAATGATGGTCATGATGATGATGGTTATGATGATGATGATCGATACACTCGCTAACATAGTAAAAAATCGATGAAAATGTATGCTTCTTTGGTATATCGATGTTTTTTTTTGTTATCCAAACGGAAAAATACTACATATTATTAAAGTGTGGCATCGCAAAGTATAAAAATACATGAAGCTATAATTCCCGCTAGCCGCTAGTTTGCAATTTATCCCGCATTTGGCTTTCGAAATTCGCCAGATCTAGTGGGGAAATAGCTAAATTGGCAACGCTGGGCATTTCACTGCCTACTAGAGGTGGGAAGCTCCGGCCGATCGGATGTGTCACTGTGACTGGCAACTATCGTTTGGAGTATTGAAAGAGCACAATAAATTATATAAACGATTTCTTAACTTCAGATAGGCCTACTCAAACTAGGTTTTTGTTTCACGATCTTTAATTTTACTCATATTTTTTAAACTTTTTTTTATATGATTTTTTGTGCTTTATGTTACCTACTATCGATAACATAGTACCGATAAGCAAGGCAGCAGTGTGACCATCTGCACGAACAAAACTAAAATTGAATTCAAATTAAATTCCGCAGCCTCATTTTCCTTTCAACGGTCGTCTCGGGCGGTTGAATCGATGTGAAAGATCCGCATCCGTCGCGATTCGAGATCGAGTTGACGAGATAAAACCGCGAATGAAAAAAAGAACGCAGCAACAGCAGCATCAGCAGCAGCTACGATGTAAACAAAGAGATGACATTTAATATTATTACTATTATTATTAAAGCTAATACAGACGCGAATTGAAACGAGACGGGTTCGGGCACGGTGTTTGTGCACAAAGTGAAATCAGCTGGACAACAAGTGATTTTGCAATTGCCTTGGCTTATTTTGTTGTAGCTGCCGTTTTCTGTGAAATTAACACCCTTTCTATTGGCAGTGTATGTTGCGGTATTGGTTATGAACGTTATACGGGGTACTTAACCCTTTCCTTTTTATAGATTGAAGATGTTTTTTATTCAAAACAGTTAACATTACATTTACAGATTACTGACACAGAAAATAGTCTCTTCTATTTCAATATATTTATATATTTATTAAATTACATATAATTAAATATAATCGTTAAATATAGTAGTTTCCCTGTTAATCCGATATAGTTCTGCAAACCAGTTTCAAAAATGATGTTGCACATCTTTAGTGCGTAAACCTTTTACCTACTACAGGTTAACAAGTAATAATACCTTTTCCATCACCGCATCTAATTGTATTGAGCTATTTTTCCATGCGGTAATGCCAAAGTCGTGGAAAGAAAAACTTCCTATGTACATATGTAGTTGTCTTGAACTTGATGCGCTTGAACAAACATATACAGAGTGTGTACGTGCATGTTCATAAATCGAGCGAAGCACCCGAGTAACTCCATGACACAATTGATGCATCCTAGTCGGAATTTCCTCGATTAGGCCTTTTCGCTTTTACCCCGGTTTTCTTTTTCTTTTTTTTTTTTGCAATGCGCAATATCAGCTTTTCGCAACCTGTTTTCTTTCGCCTGCAGTTTGGCGCTGGCTTTTCCTTTACGTAACCCGCCTCGACGGCACTGCCCAAGCACGAGCCAAATCCGAAGTGAAGTGTAAATAAATAAATAGCCACCGCGAAACCCAGTTTTGTGGTTTTCACTTCTTGACCACTTCAGTCCAGGCTTAAAGCCGGTACGGCGGTGGCCAGCGCGATTTCATTATCGCACAACACTTCCCCTACGGAATAAACAATCGCGGTTACTTTTTGAGGAAACGTAAAAATGTTAATCCGCAGTTCGTTGGCCAAGTGAACCCGTCACTTTGTGCATATCCAAGTTGGATTCAGTGGAAATACTACCCGATTTCGAATTCTACGCAGCCTGGTAGTGTTGGGTGCTAATCAAACCCAATTCTCTTGATTTTAGTGCCAAATATCCAAAGTGAACTCAAAAATAAAACAAACAAATATACAATTATGGGCAAACAATCGTCGATGTCGGTCGTGACGAGTGGTGTTTGGCTTTTGTCCGGAGTTTTACTACTAAGTTTTACGGAGACAAGGGCCTATGGATTTGGACGTTGCCCGAATTACCCATCGATGCCAAAGTTCAACATGAGCAGGGTGAGTGATCAAACCGGAAGTGCACGCCATTACTTGATATATAGTTATAGAGGGTCTTGAGATATGTTAAGTATAGGTAGTTCTTAAAAATACCCAATGTCAGAGAACTTTAGAAATGAATACAAATACAAAAATATATTTTATTAGTCAAAGGTTAAAATGAGTGACTAGTTTTTCTACCAGTTCTATATTGAATACAAATGTTTCACTAGTATAGGTCAGTTTAAAGTTCAATTGCCTTGTAAAATGTGCAAAAAAGCAATCAGAATTAATTCAATTTAAACCAGTTTTTACTAAGGTTATAAGTTCTTGACCAAATTAAAAAATATGTAAAAAAAGAGTAGAATAAATAGACAAATCTTTGATCTATAGAGCACTCTAGTGATCCTTTAACTTCCCCTTAAACCTCAGCTGATCAACCACACCAGTCTCTGCATTTTACAACATTAATATGCGGTGTAAATTCCGCAGTGTCATCGGTTATTCGCCATCAAATCGTGTCACATCTCCGATTAATTAGCACAAGGCGGTGGAGAAGACCTTTCTTAATTTTATTTCGTGGATTGTGCATAAGATGAACTTGAACCAATTTAAGGCCACCAATCCGAGATCCGCTGTGTAAAATGCAAAACCTGTTTTACAGAAGGAGACGAGAGGCACAAAAGCTTTATGGCCTGTCCAATGGTAAACAAACCACTTAGTTTATAAAGAAGTAAATCAACAGGTACCAAAGTCGAGAGACATGGGCATGCCAAGGACAACCAAGTGAACCACAGTCGAGCATCCCTAACTGGGACTATGCACAAGTTGCATTTCTTAGAGACATAGGAGATTCAGTTACTCAAATTCTGACAAGTTTTGAAATAGGAAATATAAGATAGAAATTGAATTTAAATTAGCTAAAAATGTCACTAAAATTTATAAATAAAATAAAAATATATTATGACAAATGTTGTCTTTAGAAAGTTTCTCTTTCTTAAAAAACATTTTTAATTACCTTAACAGGTTTTTTAATTTTTACAACAATTATTTATGAAGCTTGTCCTTTTCTAAGATCTTTTAGAAAGAAATAAATAATTCCGGTTAATTCTTTATCGAATAAAACAAGTTCCCGAGACATTCTGTATATCTAAGAATTTTAAGTGAATTTCATTGTGGCATTTATTATTTTGAGTCATGGCAGCTATGCTGTTAATGTAAAGACTGTGGCCATAGACTAAAAAATTGGCTCTATCAATTTAGCAGCTAAAATTAAATTGATTGAGCCTTGATTTGAATAAATGGTAATGCACCATAATCGTACCCGTCGCCGTATCTGTGACTCCAATTATGTGCGGGTCGCCGCTTCCATGTGGCACACCATCCAATTGAGCTGTTGACAGGCGTGAATTAAGCCACTTGTCATCCCCGCCCACTGTTGACCCGGGGCAAAGACCTCGGCTCTTCGCCAGAGCCGGTTAAATGCCAGCTACTGGTCATTAAGTCCGCTGCGGCGCCCTGCATAAAAACAAAAGAGCAGCGTCTGCCAAAAGTGCGGCAGCGGCAGCTCCTCTCAATGGGCCAGAAGCCAAAAACGAGTTTCAAAAAAATGTTAATGTTTTACGCATTGTTTAGGTTGTCGTATTAGTAACCCACTTTGGTATTTCTTGACCGAGAGAAACCCCGCTGGTTGACAATGAGTTCTGCCTTCTGCTTTTCAGATGTTTCTGGCTGGGATCCATATGCCGGATGCATGATAAAAATGCCTGAGATAACAATGGAACTATGGTGTCAATAACAAGGCAATGTATTGATAACTGCAATGCAAAGACAGAACACATGTAGGGGACAGATGGTTTATAACTATATAAAGAGGAATTAACACACGTTTTTCTTAGATTTTCTATAGAACATGTGCATTTATTCAGACTTACTACAACACGTCTGTTAATTATCTAAACAAAATAAAAATTAACACAGCAAATAAGTTTTTAAGTTGTAAAAGATTCTGATCAGTAATTAATACGGTTATGCTTTGCTGAACCTATTTTATCATCGGAGAGTAATATCTGATTCTCTTGCAGGTTCTTGGCCATTGGTATGAAGTGGAGCGTTCGTTTTACCTGCCGGAAATAGCCTCCGGCTGCACTACCTTCCAATTCCAGCCTTACAATAAAGCAGAACAATCCAAGTTCGCGAATTTTAAGCTGGCTGTGGCTATCAAGAACATCAATCGCATGTGAGTGGCATCATAGACCATCCTCATCCGCATAAGAAACTCATCTTATGTTCCCCTTTCAGAACTGGCAACCCAAATGTCAACATTGGTTATGCCACACCTGAAAATAGTCGATCCTCCATCATGGATTTCAAGGTAAAAGTTTGCTTTAAAAATTAAGTAAATTATTCATTAATATTTGCATATTTTCTCCAGTTCACCACCCGTTTTCCTGACGTGATCGCGCGCCTTCTACCAGGTTCTGGCAAGTATCAGGTACTCTACACGGATTACGAGAACTTTGCCATCCTGTGGTCCTGCGGCAGCATCGGCTCCCTGGGCCACTCCGATCAGATCTGGATACTGGGACGCGATCGGGACTTTGAGGTGGATATCCGCTCCAAAGTCTACGATGTTTTGAAGCGACTCTCACTTGATCCGGAAAGGCTGATCATCAGCAAAAACAAGAACTGCCCCGAGGCACTGTGAGAAGCGGAGCAATATCATCCCCATCTGCATATATATTTAAGTTCATTCGGTTAAGGAACAAAATCCCATTGGATGCCTAATCACTTAGGCTGCTGTGATATCGAGGAGAGGAGTGTGTGAGTGCTGAGAGATGAATATGCAAATACAGAAACAAATAAGATTAACTCGATCGGGGACTTTCGGTATCTTCTGGACGCTCGAGTTCAATTAGAGCTGGCATCCTAATTAGTTGGCAATAAACAGAATTTCCCAGTCATTCCAAGTCAGTCGTGATTAACGAACGGATCGATAAGGTTCTGAGCTGGCAAAGATGTCCCGATTGTGGATCTTGGTGTGTGCAACTTTTCTCCTGACCCTCTGGCATATGTCTGAGGCGAGAGGAGGAGGCGGCGGCGGCGGTGGACATGGCGGAGGCGGTCATGCTGGAGGATTTGGAGGAGGAGGTCGTGGTGGAGGCTTTGGTGGTGGACGCGGAGGAGGATTCGACGGAAGAGGCGGCTTTGGAGGCAGAGGTCCCGGCTTTGGAGGACGCGGACCAAGAGGTGGAGGTTACTGGGGAGGAGCCCGTCCCTATTACGGCTATAGAGGCTATAGAGGCTATGGCGGGTATGGCGGTTTTGCAGCTGGTTACGCCGGAGTTTTGCCCGTTCCCGTACCCTATCCCGCCACCTACAACCGTTGCTACTACGGCGACTATTACTACAACTACTACTACTGCTGATATTTCTGTTACGATTATGGATGGTTTATTTATACAAATTACATTCAACACGTTTCGTTTTTCGTTTGTTTTGTAGTTACAAAGATTATGTAAAGTTACCCCAGAAAGTTCGGGCTGTAGACAGTTCTCTAAATATTCCATATCTCATATATTCCTTATTGTTTTGATGGTCTCCGGTGTGTGGCTCCTTCTCGCGGAGTGTGCTCCGATGGCAGTGCTTAGGGCTAGTCAGAAATTAATCCCATTAAAATGCAATCTACATATGCGCATCTATATGATAATAAACTTAAGCTACGGACTAGATATGAGTACACGAGACGATGCTGATGCGTTCGTTGTTGTGGCAGACTAATCGATTGCTGACCGACAGATCAGAGGGCAGTAGAGTATTTAAAACAAGGATTTGTATAGTGGAAGCATCCGAATCCGATAAGAGACTTATTTTGGAAGCGTTTCACTAAAGATATGGAGTGGTCTTTAAACTTAATCACAACATCCCTCTGATCTCGCCTATTGCTGCGGTAATTCAAATCAATATGCATATTGGTTTATATAAAAATGTGAGAAATTACACTGGAATAAATGTCGAAGACAAAGCATCTTAACAGGGGATACTGGGTAACATTTCCTCCCCTAAGATGGCTCAGCCTTATCCATTCACTCTGTGTTTGTGTGTGCTTATATACGGTTCTATTGAATGCCCGGAAGACAACGGACGAAAGTTGTGGGATGCACGGATTCGTTTCGTTTTTCTCTCTCTTGAGCGATCCTCTAGAGCATCGCTTTGCACTCGCTCTCGGCAATGCTGTGCTGGATGCAGTGGTTTATCTCAGCGAAGCCCGGCCGCTCGCTCGGCTTGCGGTTCCAGCATCGACGCATCAGGGCGTAGACGGAGAGCGGCGTGTTGTCCGGACAGCCGAGGACGTTGCCCTCCTTGATGTACTTGATAACCTCCTCGTGGGTCAGGCCGAAGTACGGCTGCAGGGCGAAGGAGAAGATCTCCCACAGGCAGATGCCGTAGGCCCACACATCCGACTCCAGCGAGAACTTGTTGTACAGTATGCTCTCCAGCGGCATCCAGCGGATCGGGATGAAGTCGTTCTCGTCGCCCTTGTAGTAATCCTGCAGATAAATCTTGTGCGACAGCCCAAAGTCGGCGATCTTCACCGCCATGTGCTCGTTGATCAGGCAATTCCTCGTGGCCAAGTCCCGGTGAACGAACTTGCGCTCCGAAAGATACAGCATGCCCGCCGCTATGTTGGCAGCCATCTGGAGCAGGTGCAGCTCGTTAAGCTGTAGGCGATCACGAGTCGGCGCCTGGTGGGTGGCGTAGGGAGAACAGGCGCGCAGGAACTCGCTAAGATCCCCGGGCGCCATGTACTCAAACAGCAGGCACATGGGGCGGCCCAGGGCACACACGCCCAGCAGCTTGACGATGTTCGGATGATCAAACTCAGCCAGCAGGCAAGCCTCGCGCTCGAAATCCATCTGCATCTGATCGCTGGCATCGTCCTTAAGCATCTTTACAGCCACCAGAAGATCCTCCTGGCCGGGCACTAGCCCGGGAGCCCTGGCCTGGAAGACGCGACCAAAGGCACCTTGTCCCAACGATCTCACATATACTATTTCGCCGCGTGGATACTCCAGCTTCTCAAGACGCGCATTTTGCTTGGTGCCCTTGGCTTCCTCCTTGGTAATCGTGGTGAGGGCCACGCAGTTGCTATGCACGGTCGCCGTGCTCCGGATGGTGCCCCACTTGCCCAAAGTGTTGGTGTTTGCATTGCCGCCCAGGGTCTCGCGACTGGTGTTCAAGTTAGTGCCACACTCTCCTATGCCCCGCATCGAGATGCTGCACTCGTTGGTGGCTGCTCCCGCGGGCTGGGTGTAGTCCTTGTGCTTGGACAGCTTGTATACCAGCAGAATCATCAGGTGCAGTAACACAATGGCCACAAAACCAATGCCAGCCAGCAGGAAGATCATCGAAGGCGTAAAGAACTTCTCCATCTTAATGGGAATGTTCAGATCGCCGGCATTAGGGTCCACATAGTCCGCTAAAGGAGTAAACAATTAGGTATTAAGCTGTACTGAGAGTTAAGCGGTAGTCTTACGGCATAAGGGTATGTCACAGTGCTGCCAGCGCACTGACTCATCCACCGTATAGCACCAGGGATGCGGTTCCTCGCCACCCGCATTGCGGCAGTAGTTCTCTCCCTCCAGAAGCTGATGGAAGACCAGCGGCGGTTGGATGTGCTTGTGCGGGTACTGAGTGTCCCAGCGCTGGCAGGGAATGCCTGACTTGGTCATATTCGCGGTGCCCATGTAGAAACGTCCATTACCATTGCGGCAGTCATCTGCAGAAGAATTGGTTTTGGGGTGTAAAGAGACCTCCGAAAATCTAGATAAATGTACTCACAGCTCACTTCCGACTCTTTGAGCTCGGTCAGGCCGATGTAGGAGCAATTGGGCCGTCGCATGGAGGCGTTGTAGTGCGGCAGGGCGGAACAGTTGGGCAGCCGGAAGTGGCCTCGGCTCTTGATGTATATGCTGCGCTCCTTCTTCTCCTCGATGAGCACCCAGTCGTTGTAGCAGAACTGTAGGTGCACGGCCTGGCAGTCCTCGAAGCACAGCGGAGCCTTCACAGCCCGGCCACCTGGACCCTCCAAATGGCAGTTGGGAAAGGCATAGGCGCAGAGCATTTTCTGGAGAATCATATTATTTTTTAGATTTGAAGATCATAGGCTAGACGCAACTTACCTCGGCAGCTTCGCGGCACAGACCCGAAAGATCGGATATCAGCTCATCCCACAGTGCTGTGGTCACCTGCTCGTTCTTCCAGCCGCCCGTGGGATCTAGGCTGTACCACACCTGACCGGTGATGTACTGCTTACATACCTTACCATTGTACGGGGCACAGTAGCCGCTCTCCTCGCGCTCTCGTTCCCGCTCGTGATGCCGCTGGTGGTGGCGCCGGGTGACGGGCTCCTCGATGGCGTTTAGGGAGCTCGCGTGCGTGGCGGTGGTAAACAAGAGCACGCACAGCAATATGGCAGGCCAAGCGCCTGCCGTCCTGCCACCGACTATCCCCTCAGGCACCCCCAACCACTGCCCGGCCGCCATGGCTGCTGGTGTTTTCTGTATATGCCTTGTTTTTTTCTCAACCAACTTTAAAGGTTATTCTCACAAGCACCCACAGAATAACTCATTTCACAGACGAATACTAAACTATACTCTCTGCCCGCATTTAACCGATTTAAAAAAAAAAAGAATTTTAACGAAAGTTAGTCGGTGAAATTTATGTTTATTTGCGCGCTCGCTGCTCGAAGACGACGACGCCTTTTCACCGAATACCACACACAGTTTGACGACGGACGGGAGGCTTTAGCCACCCATATTTATCCCTTAGGGGTGGTTTCCTGCCACGCACAAGAACAGGGTTGTTAAATGCGCGGCAAATGCCGAGAGTCTTTTATTCTGATTGGGAACTATGAAGCCGAAATGTTTACTGTTATTACTTTGCCGCTTTCTTTTCCTCCGCCTTCTGCTTCTTTTCCTCTTCCTTCAACTGTTTCTCTCTCATTTTTTCCTCCTTCTTACGTTGCTTCAGGAGCTTAGGATCGTCGTCGCCCCCATCGTCGTCCTGTTGATCCTTCTGTTTCTCCTCTTCATCGGGAATTTGTTCGAGCCCCTAGAAAGAAATGGCTCTGTACACCGAAGGCGGAAGTAAGAGGGAAACTACAGGAAAAACTCTACAAAGACGACCAATTGAACTATCACTTGTACTAAAAGCACTGTTTATTCACTTTTGCCCTTAAGCTTAAAGAAAAACTTGACTTAATTCAAACTAATTCTTTTTCTCATCCGGTATGGCATCCAGACCCTGCAAGGAAATCAGAATCGTTCTTTATAGAGGAGATTGGTTCTAAAATCTTAGACGGTGGCCATGCATGTTGGTTTAGTTTCAAAAACAAAACGAAAACAGTGTTAGAAAATTATGATAAAAAAAAAAACTGATGAATGAATGATGAATATTAGCAATAAAGAATGAAGGTTAATGTCACAAATCGTAACTTATTACAACAACAGGAAATTCATATTTATGATCATGGAATCACATTTAAATATTATTATTGCCAAGAACCTTCTAAACTTGTCAAGAGATAAGGATGGGGTTTTTATTATTTATAAAAACAGAAATAATAATAAAATACTTTTAATTCATATATATAGAACTGCAGGAATTTTTTCTACTTGATATTTTTAAATATAAAACTTGATTTTAGATTTAGACTTTGCTAAACAAATTAAATACTGATAACTGAAATATTATATGCATACATTAACTTAATATTTGCTACGAAGTTTACTTTTCCATTTTAAAGTAGTCTACTCTTTGTGTTTAAAAACATTTATGAAATATTTAAGAAGTGTTGAAAAATTACCAATAGAGATGGACTAATTAAAAATTATTAAGTGCGATGAATTATCGAACTTTGTTGATATTTACAATGACATCGGCAATCATTAATCTATTAATTAATTTGACGTATTTTAAGTTTAGTTTGGTGTTGGAATTGTGGAACCGTACATGGTCGAAAAGAACTGTTAATAGTTCTGTTCGAACCGGGGATCATTTTCTTCCTACCTGAATTAAAAATTAAATGTAAAACAAAATATGTCCCATTTAAAAATGAAATGAAATTAAAACAAAATTCGGAAACTATTAAATAAAATTTAAAAAACTGCATGCATACTCCTGCTGGTGATATGGGTTACTGTATTTAATGTGAATGAATAATTTTGGAGATGACTGTATGACAAAACAAACCACAATTCGTGCAACAAGAAATCAAAAACAAAAACAAAACTGTGATAAAGCTGGCCAACTGTTGTTGAAAGCTGGCCAAAAGATTAAACTATAAGAGCATATCACTTACGTTCATCAAATAGGGATTGTCGGTCAGTCGGAAATCGCGCTGGTACATCACTCGACTGAAGCGCTCGTCCATGTTGCGACGGAAGGCCTGCGAAGCATACGAAAAATATCAGAAACCGCGCAGAAATCTATCCGGCATCCAGGCACACTTCTGGCGACAAGTGCGTGGCGTAATTATGTTAAACAAAATCCGTTTAGTGCACAACCAACAGCGATTATATAAGAACTTCAGGCTGCTCGGCCAAACGGCGACCATCAAACTCACATTGCCAATCGTGAGCTTCTGCAGGCCGTACATGGCGTATATGGGCACCGACAGGAGGGTGGTGATGATCACGGCGCCAGGTAGGATTTCGAACCACATCTTGACGGAAAAATAAGTTTTGTTATGATTTTTTCTACAAGACACCTAGACAGTGTGACCGCGTCTTGACCGTTTCAAATATCCTACGAAAAGTTTAAGGTGTCGATAAGTAGTGCATCAATATGTTATCGGTCGGATGGAGATGGCAAAGTAGCGAGTGAAAAGTAACGGTGAACTGTTCACTTGTAAACTGTGACTAGAAATTTGAGGGAAAAATGTCAGTACCTAAATGGGCTATAAATTTATCTCAAAATATAAAATATACAAAAAATCAATGATTTATAAAACATATTATATTTACAAAGCGTTATTTTTACGTTAATTTTTTTTTGTTTTTAAATAATAACCTGAGTTTGAAACTGAATTTATTTTGAAAAACAATTTCATTCGCTATTTTTTTGCTCATCACTACTGCATTGTCAGCTATTTATGCAAACGACTAACGGTCACACTGAATCCCCCTTCGATTCTCCAAAAACAGCGAGCAGAAAAGAATTCGCAAAGTGTTCTGAGCGCAGCAACAACAACGAGAGCCACAAATCACCGGAGAACAGGAGCATGAGTATGGCCACAAGCGGTATTGTCGAGTCATTTCCCACGGGCGCCCTGGTGCCCAAGGCGGAGACGGGGGTGCTGAACTTCCTTCAAAAGTATCCGGACTACGATGGCCGCGACGTCACCATAGCCATTTTCGACTCCGGCGTGGATCCTCGGGCAACGGGACTTGAGGTGAGTTGGCACTTTTCGCAGCACCAAGTGGACGGCGGCTAATTGTTTTTTCTGCTCGGATGCAGACGCTCTGCGATGGCAAGACGGTGAAGGTGATTGAGCGCTACGACTGCTCCGGTTGCGGCGACGTAGATATGAAGAAGAAGGTGACACCGGATGAGAACGGAAATGTGAAGGGCCTTTCCGGCAATACGCTCAAACTGAGTCAGGAGTTGCTGTCTCTAAACACGGATCCCGACAAGACTGTGCGCGTGGGCCTCAAGAGCTTCAGCGATCTGGTGCCCAGTAAAGTGCGGAACAATATTATTGCTCAGGCCAAGCTGAAGAACTGGGACAAGCCGCACAAGACGGCCACCGCGAACGTTAATCGCAAGATTGTCGAATTTGAGTCACAAAACCCAGGTGAGCCAAAAACCCACTTTTCCGCATTTGCAACTAAATAACAAAAATTCCGTCAGGGGAAGCCTCCAAACTGCCTTGGGACAAGAAAATCGTAAAAGAGAACCTAGACTTTGAGCTTGAGATGCTCAATAGCTATGAGAAGATGTACGGCGACATTAAGACCTCCTACGACTGCCTCCTCTTCCCCACGGCCAACGGCTGGCTGACGATCATCGATACCACGGAAAGGGGCGATCTGGAGCAGGCCCTACGCATCGGCGAGTACTCGCTGACGCACGAAACCCGCAATGTGGACGACTTCCTGTCCATTTCCGTGAATGTGCACGACGAGGGTAATGTCCTAGAGGTGGTGGGCATGTGCTCGCCCCACGGTACCCACGTTGCCTCCATTGCCAGTGGTAATCACAGCTCACGGGACGTGGACGGCGTTGCTCCCAATGCCAAGATTGTATCTATGACCATTGGAGATGGTCGCTTGGGCTCCATGGAGACCGGTACGGCCTTAGTTCGGGCTATGACCAAGGTGATGGAGCTATGTCGGGACGGTAGGACTATCGATGTGATCAACATGAGCTACGGCGAGCACGCTAACTGGTCGAATTCCGGGTAAGCAAGTCTTGGTCTTGATTATAGCTAAGCTAATCTTAGAGTTGTGGCTGTCTTCTAGGGGATCGGGTGAAGTGCGTCGCAGGCGAAAGAAGATGGGTGCGACGAGGTAAATGGCAGATATAAGATATCCGAAAACTCTCCACACACCAATCCTCTTGTCTCCGACACACTCCAGCCGCCACCCAATCTCCAGCAAACAAATCACTTCACGCTGTCGACCGAGTTGCCTAAACTGTACCTTTAATGACTCCTTATCTCTCTCTAATCTCATGCAGCCGGATTGGGGAACTGATGAACGAGGTAGTCAACAAATACGGCGTGGTTTGGGTAGCCTCGGCCGGCAACCACGGCCCTGCTCTCTGCACCGTAGGCACCCCGCCGGACATCAGCCAGCCCAGTTTGATCGGAGTGGGCGCCTATGTGTCTCCCCAGATGATGGAGGCCGAGTATGCAATGCGAGAGAAGTTGCCGGGCAACGTCTACACTTGGACATCGCGGGATCCCTGCATAGACGGCGGTCAGGGCGTCACAGTGTGCGCTCCAGGCGGAGCCATTGCCTCCGTTCCGCAGTTCACAATGTCCAAGTCCCAACTAATGAATGGCACAAGCATGGCCGCACCCCATGTGGCCGGTGCCGTGGCGCTGCTCATCTCAGGGCTGAAGCAGCAGAACATCGCGTATTCGCCGTACAGTATTAAGCGAGCGCTCGGCGCCACAGCCACCAAGTTGGGCTACGTTGACCCCTTTGCCCAGGGTCATGGACTGTTGAATGTGGAGAAGGCCTTCGACCATCTGACTGAACACAAGCAGTCCAAGGACAATTTGTTGAGGTGACATCGTTGAAATTTAAGCTTTAGAACTTAACCAACACCTCATTCACTTTCTTAGATTCTCAGTTCGCGTGGGTAACAACCAGGCTAAGGGTATCCATTTGCGCCAGGGCGTCCAGCGAAAGTTCGTCGATTACAATGTAAACATCGAGCCGGTCTTTTTGAATGACAAAGAAGCGGGTAGGTAGAGAATCTTAAGATAAAGCCGACAACGGCACTGAGTACGAATATTTTCTATTCCCTCGCTTCAGACCCCAAGGACAAGTTTAACTTCAATGTGCGCCTGAATCTGATAGCCTCGCAGACTTGGGTGCAGTGCGGAGCCTTCCTGGATCTGAGCTACGGCACCCGCTCCATTGCGGTGCGCGTGGATCCAACTGGATTGCAGCCGGGCGTGCACAGCGCCGTGTAAGTAGCTCCGAATTCCCGAGTTAATTTTATCTAAGTGGTTTTCCTCTATAAACCATCTAGGATTCAGGCCTTCGACACGGACTGCGTGCAAAAGGGATCTCTCTTTGATATTCCCATTACTGTGGTCCAGCCCCATGTCCTGGAGTCTGAGCAGAACACTCCCGTCTTCGAACCGGCTTCCAAGACAGTGGAGTTTCAGCCAAACACCATCCAGAGAGACTTTATTCTCGTGCCAGAGCGTGCCACCTGGGCGGGTGGGTTTGTTTACTCCATAAGATAGTTCGAAATTTCTTAAGTAACTTATTTTCTTTAGAGCTGCGCATGCGTGTGACTGATCCCAATCGCGGCAAGGACATTGGCAAATTCTTTGTTCACACGAACCAGCTGCTGCCCAAGCAGTCCTGCCTTAAGCTGGAGACCATGAAGATCGTGCCTGTCGGCTCGGAGCACGAATCCACCACGGTTTTCAAGGTTAAGGTAAGGTTTATCTGCCCTATATCCGGATCCTTTTAAGCAGCAAACCTTTTTTTTTGCAGGGTGGCAAGATTCTGGAGCTCTGCATTGCCAAGTACTGGTCCAACTTCGGGCAGAGTCACCTGAAGTACAGCCTGCTGTTCCGCGGTCTTGAAGCCCACAATCCCAATGCCTGTGAGTGCCTTTAATACCTCGTTCGCCCTTATTAACTTATTAAACTAATCGGATCTCTTGCAGATGTCATGCACGCAGGCACTGGCATTCACCGGCTGGAGATCGAGGCCCTGGTCTCGGAGGATTTGCAGCCGCAGCTGCAGTTAAAGAACGCCGCCGTGGTCCTGAGGCCAAGCGAGGCAAAGATCTCGCCGCTGAGCGCCACCCGGGATGTGATACCAGATGGACGCCAGGTTTACCAAAACCTTTTGGTTTACAACATGAACGTGGCCAAGCCGGCCGAGGTGTCCTTGTATGCACCGATCTTCACCGACCTCCTCTACGAGTCGGAGTTCGAGTCGCAGATGTGGATGTTGCACGATGCAAACAAGGCCCTTGTGGCCACCGGCGACGCCCGATCCCACAACTTCTACACGAAGCTCGAAAAGGGCGACTACACCGTGCGCCTTCAGGTGCGGCACGAGAAGCGCGATCTGCTGGAGAAGATCTCGGAAGCCAATATGGTGGCCTCCTACAAGCTGGCCAATGTGCTCAACCTCGACTTCCACGAGAACTACAATCAGTGCATTGTGGGCGGTCGCAAGTTTGTCTCGGCACCGATGCGAGGCTCCACCCGTGTGCTTTACATTGCCCCCATTACCCAGGAGCGGCTCACAAAGGCCAATCTGCCTGCCCAATGCTCCTGTCTGAGCGGCAACCTAATTTTCCCCCAGGACGAGGCCGGTCGGCGTGTGGCCCTGCATCCCTTCCACTATATCCTTAATCCCGCTGAGAAGAAGACGCACACGAATGGCGCTAGCAACGGTTCCCCTTCGGCCGGCTCCACTGCAGCAGCCGCTGCAGCTGTCACTGCCAATGGAACTAAACCGAAGGCCACGCCTCAGGCGGCCACATCTGTGGCTAATCCAGGGGCCGGCGATGGGATCACAGTCCAAAACGATGCCCCGGTGGAGGGCGGAGCCTGCCCCGCTTCGCCCAAAAAGGGCAAGACCAACGCCGACGATTATGCCGAAAGCTTGCGTGACTTCCAGTGCTCGCACATCGTCAAATGCGGTGAGTTTACCTAAAATTGAAGATTTGTGAGCCTGTAATTGTGAATGAGAGAAACCTGACACCTTTGGTTCCATTCTAGAACCCGAGATGGCCGAGAAGATATACAACGAGGTGATTGGCGCCCATCCCAAGCACCTGCAGGCACACCTGCTTCTCATCCAGAGCATTGAGACCTCGCAGCTAAAGTCGCAGCTGCCGCTGACCTTTGTCAATGCCCAAAAGTCGTTGCTTGAGGAGGCAGGAGAGGGTTCCGATAAGCAGAAGGAGGAACAAAAGAAGATACGCGGCGCCCTTGAGCGCATTGTCAAGCTGGCCGAAAAGGTAATCCAGGAGACCGATGCCGAGGCATTGCTCTCCTACTACGGCCTCAAGAACGATACTCGGCCCGATGCGGCCAAGATTAAGACGTAAGTAATTAGTATTGGTTAAAATTACTAAACTTAACACTGAGGATATTCCACATTAGCAACATGGACAAGCAAAAAAATAATCTCATCGAGGCCCTCAGCAAAAAGGGTATTGCCCTGGCCAAGCTGGCAGTGCTAGATGACAACGTTAAAGATCGTGTGGCCGACATCAACGACCTGTACACGGAGGTCATCAAGTTTGTCGACGCCACCGACTCCAAGGCCATCCAGTTTGCCCTTTGGCACGCCTATGCTCATGGCCATTACGGCCGCATGTACAAGTGTGTGGTCAAGCTGATCGAGGAGAAGCGCGCCCGCGAGCACTTCGAGGAGCTGGCCGCCATCAATGCTGCCTTGGGCCACGAGCACATCCGGGCGGTCATCAATCGCATGATGATAACCGCTTTCCCCAGCAGCTTCCGTCTGTTCTAGACATTAGCAGTTCAACATTAGCCACAATACTAATTATGCACGCTCCAATGCGATCATTGTTTTTTTATATATACCGTACTCAATATGTAAATGAATAAAAGATATTAATTGAAAATATTTTGATAAAAGTATAGAATTTACACTTTCAGTTTGGACTTGGCAACTAGTCTTTCGGAATTTATAAATTCGTTTATCAGGAGCTTTTTTATTTGAGTCATAAATATAAAGGAACACAAAGCCATTAATAATACATTTTATTATAATTATATTTGATTAACTTGTAAAGTAACGGGCAATTTGTATTCCCAGTGTGACCAGCGCCGATTGCAATATTGAATTTGTGAATAAAGATGGGGAAACTTCGATGGCAAACATTAATGCATCGATGATTTTAATGATTTGTTTGCAACATCGGGAATAACGATACTTTCACACATCACTAATTCGCAACCGTTATAGATCTCCGGCCTAAAAACGATCGATTTGAATCTATTATTATTTAATTTAAAAATTGTATAGATATGCTGATGTAGATATTTTTAATAGATTGTTTAATGATTAAATATATTATTATTTTAATATATTTACATATTTTTACTTCATGAAATATTTACTGATGTTAGCTGTCAATATATTTAAAAAAAAATTTGTTAACCTCGCACATAATTTTTTTGAAAGGGGTTTCGAATACAAATAATCGATTGTGCGGCACAATCGATAAAGTAAAATCGATGCCTTGAGCGCTCTACGCCAAAGCCAAACGAGTAAAAATAAAAACAAAATACAATGCAGACGCACAGGCGAGAGTAAAATGGGTAAGTTTGACAGAAAAAATGCACTTGAGAGTCGGGAAAATGTCTAATTGGGCTGCGCGAGGAGTGAACTAACCGGTGTCGAATGAAAAACAAGAGAAATCCGTATTAAGAAATGGCTTTTCCTGCTACGTAGTTTTCGCTGTTTTCCTGTGCAGTGCGTGCGCGTCTGTGTGTGTGTATAGAGTGTATGTATTGGCCGATCGATTTTATTTTGCATATTCAAGGACAAGCGTAGTCCTGCGGGAAAGTACCGTTATTGCACCGACCGGGGCGGAGCCGGAAAAAGCCAGGCGATATCTTGCATCCGGCATTGGTGACTCAAAATGCGAAACCCCGGGGCCACTATCAGCTCCGCAATCTTTGTGTGGATGTCCCCGTACCCGTACCCTGTGTCAACTCTGAAGCGGAGAGAGGAGGACAAACAATGGATGACAAATGCGGGTGCAGCAGCAGAAACAAAAACAGCAACACCGTGTTCTGTGTCAATGTGCTCATGTACTCCTGACTGCGCGTATGCGTGTGTGTGTTTGTGTGGGACGGAATCTTTTAGGTATGCAGGAGGTGTACACATGTGTGTGAGTGTGTGTCTTATTTTATTTTCTTAAAATTTTGGAAAATAAAAAGAACGAAGAACGAAACAATCTCCGCGAGGGATGCCTGCCTGCGTTGGCGGATCGATCGTTAAAGAAGTTATTTATTGCCTAGGGTATTCCCCCTTTCCCACACTCCCATTGAGATGCCCATTCCCACATCCCACATCCACAACATTCACTGCCAGACGCCAGAATGAACATCAAAGATAAGGGCCCCGGGATTTGTTTTGTGTGGTCTTGCTTTTATACAATATACTTAATGTGTTTATTTATATATATCTATATACCTCTCCTTGCTTGCAGAGTATCCACAAATTGATTTATACGAATTCCTCACGGAGTCCGAGCTGCAACAGTACTACAATGCCGTAAAGTGAGTGACCTAAAAAGCGAAAACTGCGCTCCCCCGCCCGCCACTTTTCACTCTTCCACTCTTCTCTACTGTTCCGCTTTTTTTACTTTTCCCCATGCAGAAACGAATTGAAAATAACAAACGCGGCGCAGTTCAAGTATGCTGCGGACGAGGATTTGCGCTTCATCGGGCTGTCGCGGCCGGAAATCCGGCGGTTGCGCAAGTTCTACGAGAAGCACTTCCCCCACAGCTACCTCAGCAAGATCAAGCGTTTGCTGCAGGCGCCCGGCACAATGGTGAAGCGGGAGGAGGCTCCCGGTAGCGGGACTCAAGTGGCCAACGATGGCAGTGGGGCCGCCGCGGGCTCATCGCTAGCCGCCAAAAACGGGGCCAGTTCGCCGGGCAAGGTGCCCAACAACAAGCACATCATTCCGGCGGACGCGATCAGCGTCAACAAGCAGCTGGGCACCGGCGAGTTCGGCATCGTCCAGCAGGGCGTCTGGACCAATGGGAGCGAGAGGGTGAGTCCGTAGTAGATTTACCAGAGCCTTTCTCTCTCGAAATCCCACTAATCGCCTCTCTTGCAGATCCAAGTGGCCATCAAGTGCCTGTGCCGCGAGCGCATGCAGTCGAATCCCATGGAGTTCCTCAAGGAAGCGGCAATTATGCATTCCATCGAGCATGAGAACATCGTGCGACTGTACGGTGTCGTCCTGGCTACGGACTCGCTCATGCTGGTCACCGAGCTGGCCCACCTGCGCTCGCTGCTGGAGTGCCTCAAGGACTCCGGGCTGCGCGTCAGCTTCCTCACTATCCCCACTCTCTGCGAGTTCGCCCTGCAGATCTGCAATGGCATGCGCTATCTGGAGCAAAAGCGTCTGATCCACCGCGACTTGGCGGCACGAAACATCCTCGTATTTAGCAAGGATAAGGTCAAGATCTCCGACTTTGGCCTTTCGCGGGCCCTGGGTGTGGGCAAGGACTACTACAAGACCAACTTCAATGTGAACCTAAAGCTGCCGATTGCGTGGTGTGCGCCCGAGTGCATCAACTACCTGCGCTTCACCAACGCCTCCGATGTGTGGGCCTACGGCGTCTGCCTGTGGGAGATGTTTTCCTACGGATTCCAGCCCTGGGCCGCGCTCACCGGTCTCCAGATACTCGAGGCCATTGATTCACCCAACTACCAGCGGTTGGAGCAGCCCGACTGCTGCCCCAGCGAGTACTACACGCTGATGATGAAGTGCTGGCAGGATGATGCCGCCAAGCGGCCGCGATTCGGTGAGATCTATGAACAGCTACCCGACATGAAGCCGGAGCAGCTGAAGGCGGTGGTCAATTGTGCGGAGCCCAAGAAGGACCACTTGCTGTATCGCCAGGGCGACATTATCACCGTCCTAGACCGCAACACGGGCACGCCCTTCTGGAAAGGAGTGCTCAGCACCGGCAAGACGGGCTACTTCAACCCCTCCAATACAGTGGCCTTCCTCGAAGGCTTGCCCAGTTCCAGTCGGGACTCGTTTAGCCGGGTGAGCGACCACCGGAGTAGCAAGCGGAAGCTGCGCACAGAGATGATATCGAAGCCGCAGAACGACTTCAAGCACACCGGCCACGTGGGCATTGACGGCGCCACTTTTGGCGACATCGCTTTCCTCGGCAGTTCGCAGAATGTAAGTGTATTCGAACCAGAGAGCTTCGTGTTTCATTACTAATCGGTAATCTACTTCTTCCTTAGTACAATCACGTGCCCAAGCAGATAGTGACGCCCTACAAGCCCTCTGAAGACATTGAGCAGACGCCACTCCTGCTGCCTCCGACACCCACGAGTCCGGATTCGCTGCAAACGGCTAGCGGCTACTTCCCGGAGGGTGTCAGCAGCGGAGGCGGCGCCATGGGTACCTCCATGAACCCGACCTTCATTCCATCCGCCGAGCACACGCCCAAGCTGATAGCCACCAACGGCCAGAGCTCCTTCGACTTTTCTACCGGGGGCTCCACCAATCCGTTCTTCCTCAACCGGGGAGATGATGAGCCGCTGGAGTTCGCTCTGCACAACAATAACTACGGAGGGGATGGCAAGAGCATGCACTCGAGCGAGGCAGGATGGCGTCCAACCTCTCGAAGTGTGGCGGATGATCCACACGAGTACCACGAAATATCGGATGACGAAATTGCGGCTGACAAGCTGGACTTTGGACCGTCGCTGCTGGACGAGATAAACTCGATGTTCGGATCGATTAGTGGGGCCTTGGGTAGTCAGCCGAAGTCACCGGGGTTCGATCATGTGAATAGCAAGAACGAGTTTGCAGAAATGTCGGCCAAGCTGGGCCAAAAGAGCGGCGATACCAATGGGAACAGCAAGCACGGACATGGACTGTTGCCGACGCTCTCGAAGAAGAAAACCTCGGGCACCGTAAAGCCCATTTCTGTTAAAGATGAGAAGATTCTCAATCATGCCATCGAGATTGCCAACGAGATAAGTGCCAGGTGAGCTACTGCCTTTACTCTTAAAGAAATACATATAGCTGATTTCCATTTCTTCCGCATTTCAGGTCGATGATTGATCTGGTCTCCGATCAGACGCCCGCCATCCACAGTCCCAAGCGCAAGTTTAGCTTCAGGTTTCCGCATTTGAGTAACAGCAGCGGAGGGGATAAGGCTGGAGCTGGAGGCGGCGGTGCCAGCGGATCGGCCCACACACCCACCCATGGCAATGCCTCGCCCTTCTGCAAAAAGAAAAACTTTACGGAGGAGCTGCAGAGCATTCCCGACATACAGGTGAGGAGCACTTGCAGTGGGTAGATCAACTTAGTTTTCCCGTAGCGCTAGGTCATCGATTCTTGGCCGTGACAGATTCTAATACTTGAGTTTTGTCTACACTCTGCTCTTTCTTCTACTCGTTCGTCCATCGTTGCCCTTTCATTTCCCCCGTTTTGTGTTTGCTTTTGGCCTTTTGGTTTTTTTTTTCGGTTCTTTTCTCGTTTTCCACCTCCATTCGATCGATTCGATCCGCCATGTGCAGCGTTTCCGCTCGCTGAGCGAAATCAAGAACAGCACGGATCTGCGCGTGCCGATTTTCGACAAGGAGAGCTCCGACTTCCTGTTCCAGAAATCACGAGAGATCCTTAGCAGGCCGCTGAACCTGGAACGGGAGCGGTCAGCAGAGGACGAGGAACAGCAGCAACCGCAGAAAAGCATCGACGACAACATCATGGACATTGAGAACACACTAAAGGCGCTCAACCTGGACTTTATGCACACGTACACGGAGCTGGACAAGAGCGACTCCAACGACACGATCCTCAACGACCAGTTGCCGCAGCTGGTCAGCCTGGACGATGGCATAAGCAGTGCCACGGGCAGCCTCAAGTCGGCCGTCTACAGCTACAGCAACGGGGTCCAGACCATGTTTGATTTCAATGCGGCCACCAGTCACCTGGACAAGCACCTGCAGTACATGCACAACCAGGCACAGCTGAGCGCCGCCGCTCCCGCGGATCCCAAGCCGCTGGAGGACAAGCGCTCCAGCACCCCCGATACGGGATTCGCATCGCGGGATACCAACATCTCGCTCTCGCGCCGCAGCAGCCAAAAGTCCAGCTACAGTCCCCAGGAAAGCTTTCATTTCCCCCTCAAGGGCGAGGCCCTGTTCAGCGCCCCGCCCGTGGTCATGACGGGGGGCTATACCAGCCTCAAGGATGAGTTGGCTTACGAGAGGTTTGGAAACGGGGCCACCAAGCAGATGCTGGCCAGTGCTTCGCCTATCAAGTCGGGACTGAATGCCAGCAGCAGCTCGGTTTACATGGGATCCAAGGGATACCGCCAAAGGTCGACGTCCTTCAACGAGAGCTTCCATCCCATCTCGCCGGTTCTTTCGGAGCCACAGCGAGAGCGTGGTGTGATCCAGAGGCAGGTAAGGATGGAGCATCAGGCCCCACTACCGCGTCGCTCCGCATCCTACAAACCCCGTTCCATTCGAGCGCGAACCCTGCGGCGACTGAGCTACAATCCCATGACGCTCGACTCGAGCTCCTCCAGCGGCGAGGAGCCAGTAAAGCCCAGTCTGGCACGCTCCGAGTGCGACATCCGAGCCAGAGTGGCGGCCGGCTCGAATGCCTCGTTGGGTAGACGGCGCCGAGCGGGATTGAACCGGCAGGTACAGTCCGCCTGCCACGACGAGCGCGAGGCCATAATTTCTCCTCGCCAAATCTACGGCTCCAACTCAAGCATCAAGTCGGCACCGCACTACAATATCGGCGGACAGCGTCGCAGCTTCCACCGCGGAGGGGGTGGCATGCCTGGCGGTGGCTACGAGCAGTTTCAGTACGACGAGCGCATCTACGATTTCGGAGGCCGCGGTCCGGGCAACAACTATAACGCGGCGCACGCCGGTTATCTCAGCTCCAGTCAAAAGCCGAGCTATATCTTAAATGGAGCCGATATGCCCGGTTCCGGATCGGGCTCCTCTTCGGCAGCCTCGTCGGCTGTACAGCAAGCTACCTACAGGCCGGGAGCTGGCACAGCCTTGCAGCGACCTATGAGTGGTGGAGCCGCCTTGCATGAGTTCGACATCAGTCGGCTGACGGGAAAGAGTCCCACGTCCACCAATTTTGTGGGCAGTTCGCCAGAGGAACTCAAGCAGCGCCAGCTCTCCATGGGCTCCCTGCTGACGCCCACTGGCAAAATGGCAAAGCCACAGCGCCCTACGGAGTTCCATTGGCCGGAGAAGATACACGCCTCGGCGGTGAAGCAGCACGAAATGCACTGGCGGCAGATGCAGCACCAGCAGCAGCCCCAGCACCATCAGCAGCAACTGACCACAGCCGTGATCATCAGTGCCGGCGCGGGTGGGGGAGCTGTAGCTGCCAGAAGATCCAGCGATAGCTCCTCCTCGTCCAGCACCGAGAGTGGCGACGAGTTTCAGTTCCGGCGCGAGTTCGTTGCACCGCGAATCCCGCCCAGTCCGGCTCCATAACTAAGGAAAATGCTGAAATACGTTCTCAATTTACTGTTCGGCAATGTGATGTCCGATTAGAGGATGATCGGCAGGATGACCCTAAGAGTGTGGCGGAAAGATAGGAATTGGACCCAAAATATCATGGTCAGGGAGGGAGGCTCCACCACGTGGAGTTCTTGGCGGGGCTGTGTTTGTGCTAACTAGTGTCTGTGTGTGTAAGAGAGTAGGAGAGAGGGAGAGGAGGAGGAGGAGTCTGTTGGACGTCGAAGAGTAAATTGTAGAAGTATTTACAGCAAATAGATTATATATATTTTTTGGATTTGCATTTTTTGAAACGAGATGAGAGTGTGTGCCTTATAGGAAAAACACCGAAGACCTCTCAGAACAGATAATAATGATCTTCAGATGATCAGCTGCATAGCTTCCAAAATCCATTGTATCATCCACTCAATAGCTCATTTTATCTCCTCATCATCACCCCTCTTTGATCCAAACAACAAGATTGGGTTTTTGTTTTTAATTCGATTAAATTTGACATAATAGGAATTGTTACCAGTGACAGTTTTCGAAAAAAAAGTTTAAGCATGTATTTCGACTTCCTCGATTTACCTAGACAACAATTTTAATCGAAACTTCAAACGGAAATATGTCTGATATTGTATCTGTAACTCTCAAACAGGAAATACTCACTCCACTCAGTAGCCTACAAACCATATACAACTAGAATTTCAAATAGAAATTTAAAAGAAAATATTACAAAGATAACAAAGAGATAATGGCTTCCAGAAACGGAATAGAAAATGTTCAAGATTTTTTAATACAAAAATAAAAGCCCAGAAGAGCTTGGAGCTTGTTGAAAAGAGTATGTCAACACAAACACCACACACTTATTAGGGGACTCCAACAGGACAGGGTATTTCCTATTGGCCATGAGTACGCATCATGGCAGTAATTATAAGTCACACACAGACACGGAGAAACCAAAGACTGTACAATAACAAGATGCTTAACGCAAATACATTTGAAGTAGCATATGAAAGCAATTTTTTTGTTAGTTTTAAAGCGCTTTCTCTCTGGCTGTTAAACAAAATTTTCAAAAAGCCTGAAGCCAGTTCTAGAGTCAGCATGAGTACAAAAAACGTACAGCGCTACCCGTCTTGTTATTATGAGGTCTTTGGTAGTTTACCAGAAGGACAGACAAAGACACAGATACACACCCACAACTGTTGACAATCCTCAGAACTTGTCCACACACATCAGAAGACAACACTCGTCGTCGGATCAAGAATCCCGTACATATGCAAATGGATTTTCTGCCATATCCTGAGACGCTTGCATTTTATATCGAAACCGAAGCTAGAGTAAAGTTAAAGCGAAATATGAAACCAAACGATACCGAAACCAAGATAAGCATTTAAGCTCTCACTTCAGCTAGAGTGTCGAAACGAACCCTAAAAGTATCTGATAAGCTTTGAGATTGAAGAGTCAAGTATTTGCCTACTAACCTAGAAATTCTTAAACCTAAGATCTAAAAACCTAAGACCCAAAACTAAAAAGCCCAAAAACCTAAACCAAACGAAAGCTAAATCTAAAAATTAACTTAAATCGAATTGCCGACGGCTGCAGAGTGTCGAAACATTTTTTGATAACCTCACTAAGAATATATATTATACTATAAAGAATATACTTATACTAAAAGATTTTCGCATTCTATGCATTTATGGATAAACTCAAATTGAAAATATGATATACAGATTATATATATACACCTACTTAAAGCTAAAACTAATTCTATGTATACAAGTATAAGCATTACGGAAAATGATATTCTAAACTATACGTTCGAAGCGTTTCAACCCAGAGAACATTAAAAAAATAAATGAAAACCAAAATTTACTCAAGTATTATACAAGAAACCAACCCCTAAGAACTAAACAACTAAAAGAACTAACATCCAAAATAAACTAAATTCAATCTAAGGCAACAACACCTATTTGAAATCGAGAAAGCCGAGGAGTTTGCATTCCAAGAACCAAAAAACAAACAAGTTGAAATTGGTAATCAAAAAACTAAGAAAATGTTGTGCATATTTAAAGGGATTTAATAAAGGAAAACTAATTCTGAATTTCAATGGTGGGGCACGGCTTTTGAGACTGATAAGAGGACCTCAGTTACTGCTTTTATACTTTTTATCTGCCTCTGATTATTTCTTATTAGTTCGTTCTTCCTATCCACCATTTTCATTTTGTACAATTTCATTTCCCTTCACTGTATTCCTCCTCCGGCGCCCCGTTGCAGTCGCTGATAGGCAAGGAGGGACTGGAGGCCTACAACAGCCTGATCGAACGCAAGGCCCTGCTGGACATTGGACCCAGTCCGGCAGCCACGCTGCTCCGCCACCTGGACACCGACGAGTTCGACCTACAGAGCCTGCACCAGTCGCAGCGGCCCATGACCTTACCCACGCGGGGGGCCGCCCAGCGGGTTCGCAAGGCTGAACTGGCCGCCACTTTGAGTCGCCACAACGACGAGAACTCCAATTCGCTGGAGGCCTGCGAGAGTCCCAGCTACATGACCCACGGCAGCTACAAGTTCCCGGAAGCCCAACAGCAGCCGGAGCCGCACCAACAACAACAACAGCCACTGCCTGAGCCGGAGTCGCCCAATCCCATTCCCCTGCCGCCGCGCGAGGGCAAGAAGCAGGTGAAGAACAGCACCAAGCGACATGTGCGCAAATATCCGCTGATTATACCGGCCAACGGCCTGCAGCGAACCCTTAGCAAGCTGGCGGATTTTGGAGAGGAGACGGGAAAAAGCATGGAGTCCACTTCGTCCTCCCAACAGCCGCAACCAGGTCGTGCCATTGAGGTGGTGGCCGCAGTGCGGCCTAGTAGCATGCGACGCCCGTCGCGTCCATCGGAGAGGGAGTATGCGAATATGCCGGCTGTGGGCAGTGAACCCTCGCACACCTACCAGAACCTGGACAAGCTGGAGCCGGCAGATGCTGCCGGGCTTACGGACACCGCATCCCTTCAGTTTGAGTCCATTCTGGAAGCGGACTCCAGCAAGGAGGGCATTCTACAATCACCAGACGTTACCGACGGTTTCTACAACTTTTCCATTCAGAAGGAGCACTACAACAAGGCCAAGGATGTGGAGTTCGAGGCCACCCATATCTCCGGTCTGTATGTGAACGACGATGAGCTGCGCAACCTGGATATGGAGAGCAGCCGCAAAACGGCCACTACAGCAAGCAGTAGTAGTGCCTTGGAGTCGGAGGTGGCGGCGCATCAGGAGTCGCAGCCTGTAGCCGAAGCCGTTACCGAGGAGGCCAGTCGTCGCTTCTCCAGCGTGGACAATGAGCTGGCGGGCAACGCTTTGTTCAAAAAGGTACGCGCCTCCGTCAATCTGGCCATGAATCGCAACTCTATAGCGGACCCGAGTCCGTGCACCAGCCAAGCTGGCGGAGGAGTTGCAGCGAAGCCGCAAACAGAAGCCGAGTATTTTGCAGCCACAGCCGCTCGGCTGGCGGACTCGAACTCTGTGAGTTGCGAGGACCTGCTGGAGTTCTCCGACAAGAAGCCCAAGGGCTGCGAGCGGGGCGTTGATTCCGATGAAGTGCGCATCATGGTGAAAGTGCTAGGAAAGGACGTACGTTTGGTGCTATTTAAAAAAGAAGTACAAAAAATACTAATTGAAACTTGTTCCCTACAGAGCACCCCCAATCGCTGTCTGGGCGCCTTGGAGTTCATCAATTGGGATGTTCATAAGTCCATCAAGCTCATCAAGCTGCAGAATCTGGTTAGCGAGGCGAATCTCAGCCTGGAAGCCTCGTTCGAGGCCCTGCAGCAGCACGAATGGGATCTGCACACGACGGCCCACAAACTCAATGGCCTTAAACTTTAAAACTACTTCTCCTAACAGGGGCCGCTGCTCCTCCTGCTCTCCAATCCAATCACCTTGTACTGTTTTAAACGACCGCCGTTGCCTTAACCCCGTAACTATCGTTTCTAATTCATGTAGACTAAGCTTTTTGGATAGATTTAAGGACTCGTACGTAACTCAAACCTAACGCAACCACTGCTCGCCAGCCATTGGCTTCCTTCATTCGTATCGATCGGAATCTCAGCATGTACTTATTCACGCATGCTTGCCAGCATCAAAATACACACTTATACACATTTATACAGATCTTTTTGAATAAATTATAAACTTTTTTATAAAAATGCTTTGGCTTGAAACATTTCCTTGTCTTTAGAGATATTGAGAGTAATGAGTTTTAAGTTAGGAGAAAATGTGCGATCTCAGTCGCTGTCTTTAGGTATGATGATCTTAAGAGATGTCCTTATATACCGTGAATATGTTTGGAGAGGGGCTTAAAAATTATGTACAAGGGGTAAAAGATATAATATCGAGGAAATGCAAATATGTTTCCCCTATATACAAATATTTTCTTATATATAAAAGAATAATGATTCATAGAAATAATCAATTATAGTTCTTTATATCAAAGACATTTAAAGTTAAAATTATGGTGTCAAAAAGGTATGAATATACAATTTATTATTATTATTATTTTCCTATTCATAACGATCTGTAATTAACCGATTTTTATAAAGAATGTCAATATACATATTTTCTGACATTGGGGCTCCCATTTTGTCATTTGGTGCTTTTCGTCATCAGAAATTAAGAAGGATCAATCGTTTGATTTTTATATGTATGTTTATTATTTTATTTTACGCTGCGACCTAAACATTGATTAAATTACTCAACGATATATTTATATTTGAAACTATATAATTTACACATATTGTACACAATAAAACTCACGGAAAGTTATTAACTCTAAACTGAAACTCGTAAACGCGTACGGAGTAACTTACGAACATAGAACACACAACGAAAGTGGATAAAACATTACGGTGATTGCTGGAGGTTATTTCCGTCGTCTACTGCTACTACGTGTCTTGTGCTCGCTCATGGATGTGGGCGCCGCCCGCGTCACTCGCTTGGGCGTGGACTGCAGCTGGCCGGCACTGAGGTTCATCTCGAGCGACATCCGCTTCCGGGTCATGACATGTGTGCTTATCCGCTGGGCGCGGGCAGAATTCCGTGTCGTTATCTTTGGAGTGCTCGTGCTGGTGCTGGTGAGTCGCGTTCGAGACGATCTAAGCTTCTTGGCGATTATTGGCTGCCTGGACATCGATGGCCTTGGTTCGGGCTCTGACTCAGATTCAGCTTCGGATGTGGACTTCGAATCAATAACGATCGTGGGCGGCACTCTGTTTTCCTTAACGGAGGATGTGCTCTCCGTGGGACTGTTCGCATTCTTCTGTGTCGCCGTTCGCCGGGACCTCGTCTCGTCCAGGCGCTGCTGCTTGCGCAGTGGTGAATTGCGGGGCGAGGGAGCGGCCGAATCACTGGACCGCAGGGAGCGAGAGTGTGGATCGGACGGCGTCCGCCTAAGCACCCTTTTCCGTCCGTTTCGGAGAGGCGTTTCCAGGGCCAGGACCTTCCGCTAGTTGAAATAAAGCAAAAAAAAAAATTTAATATCGAAATAAAAACCCACGGCAAACTTAGCTAAGTGGTGGTGGAGTTCGTGCTTCTACCGGAATGTGGACTAGTCAGTGGCTTCTACAAAGCTTAAAGGAAACAACTCTTTGGTATTTAGTTTTGAAAACATTTGTTGATTTGTTAATGCTGATTGCAACTTTTCTCTTACAAGCTAAGTATAAAAGGTGTGTCTTGTCATTTTAGTGATGGTGCCTATGGTCCTTTCGCAGTGCCTAGAGCTGCATGCGTAAGCGCCTGGTACTCACTTTGCTAGCGGAGTTCGCAGCGGGCAAGGTGGCTGGTCCGCCACCTTTTCGGGTGCGCAGCGATCGCAGGCGAAGGAGGCTGGCATTGGGCATCGTCCTGGTGTCATTCGGCGGCGAGGCTGCGGTGGGAGAGGCTTCGATCACCTCGGAGTCGTTCGACTGAAGGGGATAATTGAATAGTTAGCATGCCATGTATCCCGGCTCTTTAACCTCTTACCCGATCTCCTCTGGCTGGACTCGCGGCCACTTCATTTTCCGACGACGATGATTCATCGTTGCTAGGGGGCTGCCTCTCCGGCGTCTTGGATGATCTGGCTATTGCTTGCTTGAGACGTTGCTTCATCTGCGGCCGGCGTAGATTCCTCTTTGTTGTCACGACCGCCTCGGTTGCTGCAGCTTGCTCCGGTTCTGGTTCTGGCACGGGTTCGGGATCGGATTCGGATTCGACTTCCGGTTCCAAGCCAAGTAGGCTTTCTGCCTCCGAACGGCTAATAGCCAGGGAGCGCCGCAGGTAACGGATTCCGACTATGTTAGCTTCGCCAAAAGTAGTAATAATAGGCTCAGCAGCTGCTTTAGGTGGAACTGGTGTTGCCTCGCTTTGTGACGTGTCTGTTACAGCTGCCATAGATGGCTCTGTGGTGGATTCTTCGGGAATGGGCGCTGCACTTCTCTGTTGGGCCACTACATTTACCGATGTCACTGTGGCTGCTTCGCACTCCTCATCGCTGTCACCATCATCCGGATTCCGGCGGGGCGGCGGATCAAAGCTGCCATTAACCATTAGCTTAAAGTTTTCAATATTCTTGGTCATGCGCGGATCCAGGTCGCTCTGAGAAGCAAATAAAATGGGGAAAATAAGCACGAGGATACTTAAGCTAACCAGTAAAGAAAATAACTCACATCTATCAGCTTGTCCGCGAGCTCAAGCATTTCAGCCTTAATTTCCGGCCCGTTGGAAACGTTCACTGTTAAGGAGGTGAGCTCCTTGGCCAAGAGACGGCACATGTCCTTGCGCTCTGTGAAATAGTTCTGTATGTATTGGAGGAAGCTCAGCGCGATCTTGTTGTGGATATTAGTCTGCGGAGAGGTGCCCTCTTGCATCGTCATTTCAATAAAGAACTTGGTCAAGTGATCGGGCTGAACTGTGCAGAGCGGAGAGTCAAAGTTGCAGCTCATGATGGTCCAGACGCAGGGCAGCAGGCACGGCTGCAGCAGGGCCTGCTTCTTGTGGAACAGCAACTGCTCGAAGAACATGCCCAGCACTTGGCTGACGATGGGCTCGGTGCTCGGGTTAAAGTACCGCTTCAGCAATGTTTCCATGACGTCCGTGCGTTCGTCCACGTGTCCGCGAAGCACCAGGCGACAGAGCCCCCGCACTATGGCCAGGCGGACTCCCTTGTTTTGAACTCGATCCACGAAGTGACTCAAGACCATGAGGATGTCGGAGTTTTGGTCACTGTTCTGCGACTGGGTGCCATCGTCGTCGTCATAGAGGTCCTGCATCGTGTAGAGCTGGCGCCGCTTGCTCTTGTTTAACTGGCTGCCGCCACCGCCGCCGCCGCCTGTTTGGTTCAGCTCGTTGAAGTAGTCCAGGCCGTAGTGGTCCAGCAGCTCCATCAGACAGCCGGCCGCCGTTTCACACAGCCGGGAAATGTTGTTGTTGCAGACCTGCTCCACCACGACCTCGAACATCTCCTTGCAGTACGTCTCGTAGAACAGGCAGTATGTGGTGCCGCACTTGATGGCCCACTCGAAGATGTCCACCTCGGTGGAGGCCAGATGGCGGCAGATGAAGTCCTTGTACAGCTGGCAGATAGCAGGCGTCAGCTTGTGCACGACCGGCGAAGCCACCATGTAGTACGAGGTGTAGAGGGCCTTCAGTATGCGCTCTTGCTTTGAGAGCTTGGGCCGGGCGGGCATCTCCAGCACGCCGCTCCGCTCGAGCAGCGGCCGTATCAGCTCCGTGTACTCCGCGGATACGGAGGTCTTCTCTTCAGTCACCGCCTGCGCGCGTATGTACTCCTTCTGGCGCACAAAGTTATCCTCCTGCTCCTCCAGCTCCAGAATCTTGACCTTCAGCGCCGAGATCTTCATCTTCAGCGGCGTGTCCAAGTCGTCCAGCAACTTATTAATCAGGCTGCGGTCATGAATTAACTCGTTCTGCTTGGTGTTCAGCTCGCACAGCTCGTAGATGATGTCGATGAAGTATTGCATCCGGTCGTTGAGATCGGTGATCAGCTGCTCCGTGCACCGCACCAGCACGCACACAATCTTGTGGTCCAGCAGGCAGTCCTTGAGCAAGCTGGTGATCAGCACTCGCAGATTGCCACGCCCGATCTCGTCGCCCAGGTCGTACGACTGCAGCATTTCCACCAGCGACAGTAGCATGTTTTGGAACTCGATCTGGGCGAACTTATCCATGTCGGGCTTCTGAAGCAGGCAGAATCTGCAGGGAAAAGAACTCGGTTAATAGTCGATTTCGCAGGAAGGGAATTGCCAGGACTTACTTCTCCACATAGCTGCAGAAGACGCTCAGTTCGGGCAACACCGGGTCCGTCTCTTCCCCCTGCGTCTCCAGAAACTCGCTGAGGCACTGCCAGTAGAGCAGCAGCTCCACGGTCAGTTGTTCCTGCGGTATACAGCGGTGCAGTTCGCAGTCGTCGCTCAGGGGCAGCTGCTCTGTCAGCTGATCGACGTCTGTTTTCTCGAAGATCACCCGCAGCATTTGCTTGGCGACGCGCCGGAAGCGCAGAAGCTCCTCCTCGTTGGAGTCCAGCTTCAGGGCAGCCGTGAGGGCAATATAGTTTTGCTGGTACGACTCGATCCAGGCCTTCAGCATGTAGTTGATCACGGTCTTGCGCACTGTGGCCGAGGTGTCGTTGAGTCCCTGCTCCAGAAGAGTCAAGCGCTGTGCCACCTTGTAGGAGCGGACCGGGTAGTTGCACATATTGACGTACGTGTGCCGGCGCACTTTCTCGTCGACGTCCCAAAGGCGCTGCAGGATGTACGGCACGGTGATGTAGTTGCGTCCCATGCACGTAATGATGCACTGCCTCACGCTGGGCGACGGATCGGCAGAGAGGTGAAATTGGTAGGCAACCACAACGGGATCCTTGGGATTGTCTGGCATCTGCAGACGCTGCATGGCCAGCACGGCCTGTTTGCGCACACTGGGCGACACGTCCTTTACTCGGTCCAGCATCGTCACCAGAATTTCGTCACACTGTGTGTCCTCCAACGCGGCGTTGGGTCCAAGCTCCTTGAGGATGAGATTCACGAAGTAGCAAATGCGATAGCGGATGTGAGGATTGCTGGAATATGTCTGCGGGCGCAGGAATCCAGAAGAATTAAATTTTATCTTAAAGGGGGTGGGGTGCAGGTACAGTAGACACTCACTGTGAGTAGCCAGTGGATGGTTGCGGCAAGCACTGGGTGCGTGCGCTCTGATTCGAAGCTGGTCACCAATGTGGCGCAAAAGTTGAGGGCCATGGTGCCATTTTCGTTCCCCTCATCCGCCTCCAGAACCGCCTTCAGCACGTCAATGAACGTCGTTTGGAACACTTGGTGGCCCATCTGCAAGGCAAGATTAAAGCAGAGATTAAAAGAAATTTAATTCGAGTCCTAATTGCGCGGTCAATCAGCGCTCCTAGAGACGCCGCCACCGCCACAGCCACTCACCTTCGTGTACAGTTGCTGCATCTCCTTTACGTAGTTTTTGTGGAGGGACGCCTTCCGCTCGGCGTGCCGCATTATAGTATACATGGCCTCTGCCATAGCTGAGACTCTGCATGGTTCAGATGAGCTGCTGGGTGCGGGTGCCACGCTGTGCTCCTCGTTCTCCTTCTCTCCATCCTGCTTCTTGGTGCGTCCTCTCCTTTTAGTGGATGCTGGCGGGGGCTTGGGATTGGCCTTTTCCTTGGCACTTGCCTTCGGCCTGGCCATGTCGTCGTCGTGTGTTTGTTTAAGTGATCCTGATCGCGAGATCAGCGCGCGCGCTATTCGAGCTGTGCTTATCCAGAAATTCGATTACTTTCGAATCGCGGAGAGAGTGTGAGAAGCAATGGCGAAACAAACAAGCGTCGCGTTATTGCGCATTCCTCTTTCCACCCCGTTCGCTTGTTAAATTCAAACTAGCGATGCGACGCGCCTGGCATATTTAGTGCATTTCCAGCGATAATCGGTGCGATCGATAACGACAGCTACCTATCGAGTTCGGTTTTGAATTTAACGGATCTTAAATTATTGTGCTTCGGGGAATTTCTTTGTAAATATGACATTTATTAGTAACTTGCAATTGCTGATCTTTATGTAAAAGTACACTTTTCCTGGTGTTTGGCATTTTTTGTACTGATCCGGGCATTCAATAGGAATTTTAGGGGTTGTTTTTGAACATAACGAAATCGATAGGTTTGTGAGCTGGCATTTCCGATTTTTTTCGGAGTGACGGGTAAATACTGAAAACCAGGAAATTGTTTACACGTCCTACTTTTCCCCTTGATAAGAGCCAAATGGGATTTACCTGACCAGAAAAGAGATGCACAATTAGTTGGTGAACACGTGTTGGAATACTTAGAGGACAGTTACAGTTTTACGGCTACTGTGATTTACAGTTTAGCATTTTCCTCTTCATGTACGATCGTTTCTATCGTAGCTATATGATCTAATCGTCCGATTCGCATAAAATAAAAATCGAAATTCTAAATAAAAAAATCCCCAAATCTCAGAGTAAATTTAAATATGTTGAAAAACATACTCATATTTTTTTTTTTTAATTTTTGACTGATCGATAAGAATTTTATAAAATAGAACCCGAAATTCTATGAAAATACAAAATAGTAATATTGAAATAAAAGAAATTATTTTGAAACCCGGCAAAGTTAGATATTTCCATTTAAATTTTCTGATCATTTATATGTTATAGTCGTTCGATCCGGCCCCCTCCGACTTATATATTAGTGAGAATATAGACTGCTTCAAAACTGAGACTAGCTTGCGTAGAAAGTGGATTGTTGATGATGATCATATATATACTTTATAGGATCGGAAATGTCTCTTGCAAACGTCTCACTTATTAAAAATTAGCATAAAACAATATGTTCTTTTTATAAAATGATTCATTTTTCAGCCCGATGTTATGCTTATCTACATTCAAAGAAATATTTTTTTGAGTATGCAAATTGAAATCTAAATAAAAGTGTTAAGTTTGAGCTTTTTGGCTACGGTTGACCTTTCTTGAGAAATTATATGATAAAATATTACGAAAATTTCTTGTTTCCTTTTCCGTTTTTGTCACTTGATTGTGTTTTTCTTATAAGTCAAGTCATGCCAAGTCGAATCAAAAAGAGTAGTTAAGTCTCGATCATCCACAAAAATATGTCCCGAATTTCGAAGCGCATCTACGAGCCCCGCACCGCTTATCCGGATCGCACCAAATCCGAGGAGAAGTCCTTCACCGAGCTAAGTGTGTCGATGAAGAAGCTGGACACGGCATTGCTGCTGCTCAGCTCGTTGGAGGAGTGCGTCCTGATTTCTGTCTTTAGCCATATAACGGAGTTTGCTCGCCGCCAGGATATGAATGTCCTGCAACTGAAGGAACATGGCCTGATGGAATTGCTCCTGGAGAAGGAGCTGTTCATCAGCTGGGACAACACGATGATCCGCAGATTCGCCTTGTATCTGCTCACGACTCTGCTGGACAGCGTGGACATGGCCACCTTAGAGCCGGAGCAGGCGAATCGGATCCTGGAACTGGCCCGCATATACTACCTAAGGGAGTCCGACGACTTCTGCATCGAGTACCTGTCATACATACTGAACGTGTGCCTGAAGGATCCGCAGATGGCTCACAGCATTGTGGACGAAACGGAGTTCCTGGAAAAGTTCAAGCTGGTGTTCATCAGTTCCGAGAACCCGGACACGGTGTTCCAATCCATCGAGGCTCTGCATCAGATGCTGCAGGCCCAGAGCGCCGATCAGATGCTGCAGTTCACCATGCAGCCTGACTTTCCGGTGGATCGCATCATCTGTGAGGTGACCAACGAGTACCAGGAAATTCGCAAGGCGGCCCTGAAGGCCTTGAAGACCCTCCTGTCGGATACGGGGGAGAACAGTGTCTTTGAGCCCCAGCACCGCTGCTTCTTTGTGTTGGAGCAGCTGGTCAAGGCGTTCTGCGAGAATCCCCAGGGACCCGAGGCGACCGATATAATCGAGGTGCTAGCCACGGCCCTGCGCTCCGAGAAGATGACCAAGTTGTTCTTCGAGCAGAACCTCTTTGATCAGGTTGTGGAGCAACTGCAGATGTACATGGACCAGCTGCCGCTGCAGATGCGGTGCACCATCATCTCGATCTTCGCTGAGACGGCCCAGTACGAGCAGTTCTTGGCGCGCATGCACAAGGCGGAAATCACGGACATGTTCCTGAAGTGCCTCATGGAAAACAAGCCAGCACCGGCCGCCTTCGTGATACAGGGCCTGTGCCGCCTCTCCCAGCACCCGGAGGCTCTGCGCCGCATCGTGGCCGAGTATGAAGAAGGTGCGATTCGTAAGCTAGTTTCCATCCTGCTGTCACCCGAAGTGGCAATCAAGACCCGTGAGCAGGCGGCCGAGTTCTTAGCTCGCCTGCTGGAGGCAGCCTTCCGGGAGACGGCCGTCCAGCTACAAGAGCAGGACATAGCCGCCGTCCTCGCCGCTGTCTTTGCCCAGGGGCTGCCGGCGCTGTCCATTGACCTTGTTCTCTCGCTGCTGACAGTGATCGAGAGTCTGGCCCAGAACGAGGAGTATCGAGCTCTTCTGGGGGAGTATTCATCCCTCACCGAACAGATTGCCCAGCTTTTGATGGTAAGTCCACATATTCGGCGAACCGATACTTATCCTCAACCGATCACAGCGCTCCTTTGCCCACTCCATTTTGGTGAACAACATCTTCCGCTGCCTCTGCACGCTCATAGATGAGGAGCGGGTGCGCCACACTCTGCTGGAGAACTACATAGTGACCTCCATAAAGCGGGCCCTCAAATCGCTGTCAAATCTGGTGAAGACCTCGGTAACTAACTTCATCCTGCAGACCACGCGCTTCAATGAGTTTATTGACGTATACATCGATCGCGGCATCCTAGAAGTGTAAGAGAAAGATCATTGGTCCCTAGATTAAGTCATAACCCTGTTCCAAGCCCAGTTTGATGGAATACCAGAAGCACGCCTTCTGCGTTTCTACCTGGGGACCGGCCATCGAGAGCATTCTGGCCAAGTGCCCGACCCTGAAGTTCTGCATCCGTAACTGCCTCACTTTCACGGACATCACTGCCGGCAAGGATTTCTACGTGCCTCGCAAAATGTACGACGACTTTCGCGTCTTCCAGAATATCCTGCGTACCGACTGCTCCCCGCTGGACGCTGTGCTGGTGGTGAACTTCGCTCGTCCTACTCCGGATAAGTGCGATCTAGTCGATGTGCCCCTGAGGTGCTTGCACACAATTACGGAGCAGACCGCCGAAGAGGGCTGGATCTACTGCCGGCGCCCCGGAGACTCCACGCTGCCGGAGTATCTGGAGGCACTAAATCAGACGCTGGAGGTCAGTTTTGTTCTTTCCTAAGTATAACCTCTTTGCAAAAGTAAACTCCCTTCTCAGGAGAATGGCTTGGTGGAGAATCCCGATCGGGTCCGGCGCTCCATTGACTTCGACAACGTGGCCAAGCGCAGCAAGCTGATCGCCCAGGCGGTGGCTGCGGTAATGAGCGAAAATCTCAAGGTCCTGGACCTTAACTCGACGGAGGAGTGCTCTCGCCACACGGTCAACTGCCACATGGCCGAGCTGCGATACGTGTATCACACCAACTTCATCCCGCTCGGAGCGGTGCGCAGTGGCTGCCAGTTCGAGCGGGCCATCCTCTTCAAGGGATTGGCCGACCAGATCGGTCTCCCTTGCACTCTGCAGCGCAGCGTGGACGGACGGGTGCTCTACAACGAGGTGCCGCTGCCCCTAGAGCCCGAGGAGGATGTTCACTGCGACAAGAAGACGCTCAAGTTCATGCCCTGGCGGATGCTGAGACCCACCCATGTGGTGGATCTCATGTACAACGTGGGCGATCTGTATCCGATGCAAAGCCGCCAGGCGCTCCAGTACCTGCGTCTCTATTGATTGATAGTTTTCCCTCTACCACAGATATCACTGTATCCACACAGTTGCGTTTTCAAAATTGTACCGTCCACTTGATTGTAAAATAAATGAGTGAAGAGCAGCATACTTAAGGGTTTGCTGGATATTGTTATTCGTTTTAAAAAATTCGAGTGAATTTATTTAAATAATGTGGAAATACAAATGGGGAAATGGAAAGTAATTGATCTATTTGGGAATTCTAGAATAATTACTTTTCATTTCCCAATTTTTAATTACAGCCTAATTTTATTCTGTTAAAAAATTATAATAATTATAATTCGTTAATTTACAAATTGTATTTCAATTGTGAAGAGGAACGGTTTTAAAATAAAATGTATGTTTTTATTTAATTTTATTTTAATGTTTTAAGCATAAAATTGTAGGAATTTGTGTGTCCGAAAATGAAATCATCCATGTCTTAAGAAATTTGTTATTTAAATATAGTAAGTCGGACAAATCTTACTAATTCACATAATATGATAGTTTTTTTTACTTATATATTTCATTAGTTTTTAAGCTATTTTAATTAATTATTTATTAATATATTCTCTTGGAAGTTTGAAACATATTAATTGCACTATAGTTTCTTATTATAAACATTTGATTGGGAATTTTATTGAAAATAAAGATTACTAGAAGGAAAAATTTTATAATCATGTAAAAATAATAAATTGTCAATTCAAAACTAGTTTATTAACACCACTCTTTATTTTGTAAATTTTATTTAAATAGTATAATTATGTCTTATCTTTTTTATATACTACTCCTATAAATTTCAACTTTTATCCAGTATTTATCGCTACAGTATATTAAAAATATTAAAAGCACGATTAATAAATAATTCTTTTTTATGTTATCGGTAAAAAAGGGCGATAAGCCTGGTTCGAGTCCTGGCTGCCTATCGAAATCCTGTGCGCATGTCCTCGTCGTTTGGCCCTGTTTCTGACGTTCGCTGTGCCAGTGGGGGGACAGATGAAGTGCAGCACCGGGGCCAGCGGAATGCGGAGGACGTAAACAAGGTTCTCGGGCCGAGCAGAGGAGTCTCCACGGTAGATTAGCCATGATCAGGCCCTTTGTCACGCTGCTCTACTTCCTGCTGACCAGCTCGTCCATTGTCTTCACGGCCTGTGTCAACAATGGTGAGTGCTCCTATGTGAAGGTTGCTCTGCGCAGCGTCGACCTTGGCGACGGAAAAATCAATAACAAGCCCGTTCCCTTGTCCAGTCACAGGCACCAGCTCCCCAGGACCGGGTCCGAGCACATCACTGACCAGCGGGCACATCCATCGGACGGCGGCGGCCATCGAGCGGGTGAACCTTCTGTGGTGCTACGCCTGCCACACGATGGACGACGGCGAGGCCTGCGTGGACGTGGCGGTGAAGAATGACACTGCGCTGATGAAGAAGTGCCACGGCGAGGAGTTCATCTGCATGGTGAGATCGCAGGAGTGAGATTCAGCCGGAAATGTGTGTAATAAATCTTTGTCACCAGGTCAAGCGCTTTTCGTACACCACCAGCACGGAGAACTCGACCAGTTCGCCGAAGATGTGGTCCCTGGACCGCCGCTGTGCCGCCAACTGTGAGCCCGGTTGCATCATCATCGGCGAGCGGACGAAGCTGTATGCCTGCACCTCCTGCTGCGAGGAGTCCTTCTGCAACACGGGTCGCGGAGCAGCCTCGGGGATCTTCCATCGCGAGGACACGGGCATTGGCACACGCCTGTTCTGGCTGGCCGCTCCCTTTCTGGTCAACATGTCGCTGGTGCTGTACAAGCGCCACGCCGGCCACGTGCTCCTCAAGCTGCAGTAGTCCTGCGGCCACCTCAGTGAATTTATGACGGGTCTCCAGGCTCCCCCAAAGATGCTCAAATCCACTCAATGCCAAATCTTAGCTAATTTTAGATCTATGCCGTGTAGGTAGACAATGATGTTGCCGTGTGATAATAAAGGATGACCAGTACGCGATCTCACACCCGAAAGCAAAGCCAAAGCGAAAGTTCAATCCCTCTGTCATTTCTCTATTATAGTAAGAAGTAATATAACTATGTTAATTAGAATTACATTATCGTAGGAAGGACCTAATTGTAATTTTATATAAGTTGTGAGGCCATTAATTTTTTCAGTTTATTGTCCAGTATTAAGTTTTAACTGCTGTCTTTCTATACTCTTAAGTTTTACTTGCTGTTGGAACTAAAATATAAAGTCATTACTATTAAGTAATTAATAGTAAATAAAGGTATTTCGTTTTTTATAGTTATTGAGAGTATATGTACATAAAGATCAGAGGATTGTTTAAATCATTTATGTATATTTCTTGCTGTAAATTAAAAGCTATGCATTTAGCCTTATTTTAATAGTATCCTATACATTTTCAGTCAAAAAGGAACTTCACTTACAACGTATTAATATATTAATATTTCAATATATTACTCAAGTAAAACAGACCTTGTTTACTTAGAAATATCTTTATATTGGGTTTTTTAAGCTTCTACACTTGGATTTTAAGAGCTAATACATGTTCCGAGTTACTTACCTGTTACTTTGCCTCTGCATCGATTTGGTTTTAATAAATGATTTGTATTGTCTGGCAAATAGTTCCATTTGCTAAGTCGATTGCAATTATAATTTTCTAATTGGCCAGCAAATGCAACATCATCCACTGGCATTGGCTTATCCCTATGCAAACTGTTAATAGAATAATTTGAAGCTCGGCATGGGGGCTCCTCCAGTGCCCATCGCTGGACACTGTGTGTTATTGCTGATTCTGGTAAACATCGGCGCCATGAATACATGCATTAAACCCCTCATTTGGTCCTCCGAATTGCATTACGTTTCCGCTTCCAGAGGACCTCTCCCTCTGGCTTCCTCTGTCTGCATCCGCATTAGGTTGGGACCTGGTGGAGGAGTAAGAGGAGCAGGAGCAGGAGCAGCTGGAGGGAGCAGCAGTTGCTGTGGGGCGGCTCTTCTGGGCAGACATGAATTATTTATTGGACAAGCAGTCGCCGCATCCGAGAGGAGTATTCATAAGCCGAGGGGGCGGCAGCTCTTATCCGGCCTTGGCTGCTGGCCGGCAGATCCTGTTCGTCTAATGGAGTTGCCATTAAAAACAGATACTAACACGAGACATGCTGCCGGGCCTCTGGTTTTGTCCTTATTTTCGGGTCTGGAATGCAGCACGCCCCTCATTTGGGACATAGAAGCTCATACATATACATATATGTAAGTGAGGGGCACACACGAAAGGCTCGTTAACGCCCATGAATTGCACAGGACACTTTTACAATTACACAGGAAAACTTAAAAATGTCTAAGAAATATTAATAAAATATTCAACATATAAATTATTTAAGATATTGCAATGGTTTATATATGTTTTGCAATATTATTCAGCTGGAAATGCAGATTAATATCTTCCAAATGCTGAAATTTGACGACCAAATCGTGTGCAGTGTAGTGTGTAGCATGTCCTGCTCTAGTTTCATTCCCCTGGAGGAACATTCTGGCATGAGGGGCAAAAATGCTAGCCTCCTGGCTGCTGGCTCCTAGATGAACTGGTGCCTAGACTCCTTCATCTTGGCTAATAAAGCCGAGACAAATCTCTTCATTTCGGGCTTAATTTTCTTAGCAAATTTACATAAATGACCGAGGGGAGAACGAAGGCGGCCAGGAAGTCGGATAGGGTTCATCCGGCTGGCCATCCATCATGGGTCTCAGTGGGCGGCGGCGTCGGCGTGGCAGGGCGGATTGCTTTATGTGGTGGCCTTCGTGTATTCGGCGTTTATTTTTGCGGCTTTCATGTCGTAAATCTTCATCAGACGGCAAATTACGTGGTTTCCATCGCGCCGTGCTCCTCCCGCTCCTACGGAGCGGCATCCTTCGCTTTTTCGGGGGCACTTTTCGAAATGTGGCGGAACGTATCCGGCAAACAATAAAGTGACCGCAATGCGAGCCCCCACACCCAGTACCTCGCCAGGAAAAACAATAAACGGTGACAAAAAGGCAAACAGGATGCGCATAAAAACCACCAACAACAATAGGCTATTCGGCGGCAGCAAGCAACAACAACAATAAGGATAACAGGAAGGACGACTGCCGACCAGCCATTGACAACAGTTTCATTTATGAAAAATAATAGCAACAGCAATATGCAAAATTTATTATTATATTTGCGTTGAGCCGCAAAAATGCGACGGATTTCGAACCGCGACCCCAAAAACGGTGACGTGAGTGAGTGAAAATCGAATGGTAACTATGAATTTTGAATACGCTTTAAGTGTTTATTTTTATGAAAGTAAAAGATTAAACAAATATGGAAAGAATTATTAATTTAAGAAGTTTGAGGCGGGTGTCTAGTCTACTGCCAGGAAAAACAAATTATTTAAATTAGCACCAAAAATTAATAGAAAACGAATAATAATTTAAAATTTCATTAAAAATTATTACAGTACATCAACTAATCACAATTTTCATATACAAATATATATTTTTCACACTGTGTATGCTTGATATTTACACCTATCTAAAAAGTTGCTTATAAGGAGCTTTCTCTCCTCCTTTTTCATATCATTTGTTTAGTTCCTAACAGTTAACTTTATAAGTAATAAAATCGATATTCATCATACGGGTTTTTAGATATTAAATTTATATTTAAGAGTCACAAAATTATTTTAAATAAAACTAATAAGCATGCTGTTTTGTATTCCTGAAGAAATTTTACATAAAAAGTTTATTATTATTAATTATTAAATAAATATTATTCGTATAATGAAATATAAAACCCTTCGTATTGTGAACAATATGGGATGAAGATTAACTTATTACTTTACATTATACAAATAATTAAAGTCAACACTGCGTGTGATTGTTATTGGCATTAACTAATTCAAGAAGTATTATTAAAGGGATTTCTTTAGTACTTTTTATTATTGTTAATTGTTAATTGTTAGGTCTTAATTTCTAAAACCAAATTGAAGTATTAAATTCTGTATGATTCCATTAGTCTGTTTAATATTTAATTGATTATTTATGAAAATATAAATAATTCAATGATTTCCTCCAATGAATTTATTAACCATTATAATTATTTAAAATTGTTTAATTAATTACTTTTGAACTATAAAACCCTTAAGAAAGTAAACATACCCCTCGAAGTCGTTCAGAAAATGTCACAGAGATTCCCCGCTGCCTTTATTGCTTCGCCTCGCTTTATTCATTCATTATTATGTATTGCCACTTTGGCATTGGGAACAGTGTTCCGCCTTGATTCCCGTTGTTTGCTTTGTGATTGCACCCGACACTGTTCCTTCCACTGTTTTTGTGTTTTTTTCTGTTGCGATTTCCCGCTTTTCCGCTGTGCTCTGTTTTTCCGCTTTTATTTGCCATCATTCCGGCGCTCGTTAGCGATTGTTGTTGCCATGTTGGTTTGCTTGCTGCTGTTGCTGTTGCTGTTGCTGCTTTGTCGCGCCAAGTCCACAAAGAAATTTCAATTAAAATGCAACAATGCCGCACTCCATCATCCAGTGCCAAGCTGACAAACCGCGGCACATTCCCCTGGCTGGCGCTACCACTCCGGATCCTAGTACCGCCGGTCTGGCACTCCTCGGAGTTCCCTAGAATTTTGGCAGTGGCAGCCACCAATGTCGCACGTCTCGCCAATGGCTGGCAAATGAGTTTTCATTGCTTAAAGTTTTCCGGGGGAAAGGGAGGGTTTTACGAACTGCCATAATGAGTTAGGGAAAATAAATTAAATCTTTATAAAGTTCTTCTACTTAAAATAAGCTAACTTTGTAAAGAATGTTGAGAATTTGTAATTAAATTATAATAACTAATAATTAAAACTTACGGCTGCTTTTTTATTATATGAAAATAGCTTTTATTTCGAAAAGAATTAGTTTAAAAAACTTTTAGATAAAATCTGGTAAGATTGCTTAGAATACTTTTAGATATTTTAAGTGACGTTTTGAAGTGAAGTGAAGCACGCTCTGTGTCATATTTAGTTTAGTATTTAATTAATGCAAAATTATTCAATGAAAAGTAGTAAGTAAAACTGTAAGGGAATCGATTTGTTCTTTGTTTTAATTCAATCAATTTAAAATCAATTTTTTATAGGTAAACATCATTGTTTTTCTTGCTTTGGCAGGAGGAGTTAATTGTAAGAATATCATAAGTGTATATAATAATAATATATAACAAGATAAATAAATTTAATCAATTTATATAGCATTTAATAAGCATTAATGTTTCCTTCAAAAATGTTTATTTTCCTTTTTTAATGCTGCAAGCAAGTAATATAATATCTACGATGTTTTTTATTTTCATTTATTTTTCATATGTACATGAAATTCTCTATGAAGAAAAAAAAAGTCACTTAATTGCATAAAAAGATATAATGTTTAGAATTTTAAGTAAGAAAAAACAATGAAACAAAATTCAAAATGTTTCTTACAAAATTCCTTTTCATTATCTCTTTTATTTATTAATCCGTTTTATTGGGAAAATCAATTATTAAGCGATAAGATCTTTGAAAATCTGTCATGAATACTTGTTTTTAAGATATGTTATGCAAAATGTATCATAATATTAAATAATTGAATCGTAGAAGGCATAATTAATTTCCTTAAGCAACATTGATATTGCTGCTTTAAAAAATTCAGTCTTCTTTTCTCAATGTGGCTGGAAATAAATTAATGACTTCGTTGTTTTTATAGAATTTAAGGCGATAACAATATAATCTTAGAAAAAGAAAAGTTGTTTTGGAATGAATGCATCTTAATTTCAAATTAAAGAAATCCTAGAAACCAAAACCAAATTTCCTTTAACAACATTAATAATGTTCCTTTGAAATTTCCCTTTTCCTGTCTCAATGCTGGTGATAAGTCCTTGTCGCCGAATATGCAGGATGCACATGCTGGCCAAAAAACAAGGGCCTAACTAGGCGGCATCTGGCGGGGCACGGACAAGACCGTGCTGATGTTTCGACTCCTGCTCCAGGACAAAACATCCAGCATAGCAGCATAGCAGCATAGCAGCATCGCAGCAGCCTTCATTGACAGCCCCCGAATGTCAGTGGCCTTGTAGCTGCTCGTTGCGAGGAGGCCCCAGCACCCACTGCCCTGGGAGGCATCCTTGCAACGACTGTGTAATTAAAACTTTGAGTAACAGCCACGAAAACTACAATTGACTGACTGCCTGACATCCTGGGGGCATTGTAGTGTTATGCGGGTGGCGTCCTGTCGGGTGCTTTTGGGTGTTTGGGGGTGGTGACCTAAGCTGTCAGTTGGCGCCACTTCGGGTGCGAAGTGTTTTCGTTTTCGTTTTCGCTTTCCTCTTTTTCTGTTTTTGTTTTTTAATAAACTTTCGCCAAGCTGCTGGCAGTCGCTCATCCCTTATTGGATTTTCAGCTTTCAGGGCGAGATAGTGGCAAGTCGCTGGGATTGGGCTTGCCTCCATTAGGAGCTTGCTCCTGCGAGTCCTGCGATTTGCGTAAACGATTTTGATAGATTTTGATGGGATTTTGGTTTCGGTTGCGAGTCCCTTAAACTTTCCCAATGACTGGTTTGCTCGGTTTCGGTTAGGGTTTGGTGTGGGTTTGAGTTGGATTGGTGTCCTTACGACTTACGGCTTTAATTCCTGCCATTCTCCCTGACAGCTGCAGGACACGAAAACGCACTAAGCGCAAATTAGAGACGAGAACCAAGGAAACTCCGTGCTGGGAAATTGATTTTTTCGTGTCTTTTCTTTTGCAGGTTTACGGTAATTTGTTCTAACACAGACAAACTTGCACTGGAAGAAAATAGAGGGAGATTTCCTCAAAGCTTAAACTGGTTAAGGGAATCCTTTTGCCCTTTTCGAGAGGGAAGCTGAAAGCAAATCCTTAAGAAATCCTTCTTAGATAAAACTCAGAGGGAAAGCTATGTTTTCTTGTAGTTTCTATTCTCCTACACCCTTTTTATTTGCCGTGCAGGGACGATGTTCACTTGGATGCACACACAAAATGTTTCTCTGCTCACGTTTAATGCTTTACATGAATTTGCATATTAATCTTGGGTTTCTTCCCCGCCGGCCTTCCCCAATGTTTTCCATCCCTTTTGCTGGGCGCCATGGCAGCAACCTTTCCGAAATTACACGGAACTACACATTTTGGTTTGTCACCTCGGCATTAAGGCACGTAAAACGTAATCAGCTGTGTGTGTGCCTCGGTCTGTTTGTGTGTGCAAAGCTTTCGGGAATCCCCTCAGCCAGCGGCAGCACCCTCCTACATCCCCCAGTGCCATCCCCCCCAGCGTATGCAAATGAAGGCCCCACGTTGTTGCCAGCTGCTGCTCTCAAGGCGACTTAACGCCTGCTTAATGAACATAAATTAGTCAGGTGTCGCTCGGCAGCGTCCTTTCCCTTTACCCAACATCCCGCCCGCAGGACCAAAGGGATCTGTGCTGCTCAGCATGCGTTTATATTTCAATTTTGTCGCCCGTTACTTCCGTTGCCGTGAGGCAGGACCACGCCGCATTCGGGGATTTCCCGCGGGACTCCTAACTCAGGGAGTCTTTAATCAAGGTCGCCGCTTGACTCCATTGCTGGTTTCCGGATCCGCATGAAACTGAGATTTATCTGCATGAAATAGGGGAGAACATGGGAAGATAAGGTGGGATTTTAAGAACTAAGAAACAGTATTCATCGAATTAGGGGGAAGACTAGAACTAATAAGAATAGAAACAATTTATACCTAAGTATAAAAAATATAAGAACAAGAATAAATTTAATCAAGGTTCTTGATAAATATTGTTTGATGTTTAGATGATTTAATTGCAAAATCTTCTCTTTTCGTTATTTTTACATTCCATATAAGAAACTATTTGTAAATAGCAATTATTTTTATTTCTTCTCAAAGTTTTCAACCATTCAAAATGGTTTATTAAATGTTTCTAAGAGCCAGGAATATACGAATTAAGTGTTATGGCATTGACTAACTTAGATAAATCGATTAAATTTATCTCAATTTTCGAGTGAGATTGGGGAAAACCCACTTGGACGTGTGGAAATTGGGACTATCGATTTCCCGCCAATTAGTATTTGAATGAAAGCAATTCATTTGCAGTCGGAGGATGGCTTTAATTGCACAGTGCGTTTCCGTTTCCGTTTCAGTTTCATTTTCCATATTCATTTGACGTTTCGCTGGAGAGCCTGTCAAACACTCGTCGCCGGAATGGGAATCCTCCACCACTGACCCAGTTAGTTGGGAAGCCTGCCTTTATGGGAAACCCTTGTCTTCAATTACTGTTGGCTAATCATGGCCCCTCGATTGCCCCATTACAGTTGACAGTGGGCATTAAGTGCAGGTCCGCCCCAGCGCCAGCCCAGCCGTGCATCCACTCATCGAGTCATCCAGCCGGGGGGTCGGAGCGATTAAGGCCAGCTGTTGTGTGGCCCCACAACCACTTGACCGCAATGGGGAATCAGAGGGGGCTTCTATGATGTCCAGCCTACTATAGTTGGGCGCGAAAACCGCGGCATCCCGTGGAGGATAATGAGCGACTATGTGTGGGAACGGGAGGTTCCCATCCCTGCCATTGACATGAGGCAATAAATAGCAGAAGTTTGGAAATTTAGCTGACCATTTGGGTAATTTGTCTGTGTTTTAAATCCTTAGATACTTCACTTTAAGGATCTCTATTCGGGGCACTCTTCTCCAGCCAGTTTTGTCACAAATGTAAATAATGTGTTTTAATCAAAAGGAACGAAAGTGGTAAATCCATTAACGGCCTACGTGCCACCAACTTTCTTTGGGGAGTTGTTTGCTGGCAGCCCCCCTGGATAGCTTCATTCCCCTTTACAGGATTCCTACTCCCCCGTGGAGCTATCCTGCTGGGCTGCAGCTTTATTTACAAATTTCCTTAATGGGGCGACAACAACATTTTTAATTAGCACCTGTTCGTGTTCCTGTTCTCAGTCAGCCATTTGTCGATCCAGTAATCTCCATAAAACAGGAGGACATGCCCTCAACTCCATGGAAATTAATTCCCCAAGTTTCTCTCGCTCTTCACGGCGCACTTTCCACTTTTCTTCCCGTACTCCCTCGCACTTGGTTGACTTTCCCCCCTTAATGATGCCATTCAAATGCGTTGCACGATGTTCCCGGCTTCTCCTTAACCCACTGCTGGCTGATATCTTGTTTTCCTGGCCCTTCTGGCATCTGATTCGTCTCTTCTGTCGTCGCTCCAGCTGATCTAATACACTAATGCCTCTGCTTAGGTTCTGTTTTCTTCCGTTCTGTTTGCATATGGCGCATCCGCCCCGTTGCCACCAGTATTCTCTTCAGGCGACTGCCTTTAGTGGTTGGGTCCGCAATAATATTTAGCAAGTGCTTTTTGACAAGCACCAAGCCATGTCGCAACAGCTGCAGTCTGTCTGCTGTTCGCTGCCGTTTTTATTGTTATGTTCCACTACTTTCAGACTGAGCAGGCTGAGGAATCGAAGAGATCACCTTATTTGGGCAGATAATGCTATAGAGTTCCTATTGGAACTGGAAAACTGTTTTTTCGGCCTCTAAGTTTGATTTTTTTTACTTTTTTTCAAATTTATTACCTCTTTTCTTTAGAGTACTTCTGTTTGCCAGACTTTCACTGCACATTAAAGCTATTTCGTAGACGTTTATAGACTGATTTAATAGAATCCGAAGGACGAGAGGGGTGGCTTCCATGCACAAATGAGATATTTCCACACAAGTGAACAGGGCCAGAGTGCGGGTGTGAGTGTGCTGGGTGAGTGTATCTGTGTGCACTTGGATATAATTGTTTGACTAAATGAGTGCGTTCGCCCCAGACTGCTCCCCTCCCTCCCTATCCTTGTTTGTGCCCCCAAAACTGTGCTACACTTCGCTTAACGCTCACACATATGGCTCAAAGGGGGAGGGGACTGGCACTTGGAGTGGGGAGCTGAACAGAACGGAACAACAATAATTATGGCAAGCACCCTCAACCTCCTCCAACCGCATCTCCATCTCCCATTTCCAGAGACTCCACTCCAATTTGGGGGGATTCCGAAGGATATATGCAGAGCAACAGAGAACCAGAGACAGAGAGAGGGGGAGAATTCATTTAATTCCCTTCCACTAGAGATAGAGACAGAGAGGGAACCGGAGGCGAATCCAAATGGATATGACTCTTGGCATTGTGTGGCGTCCGATAACCATGTAAGTGAGTGGATGAGCACCAGTGCCAGCGCCAATTGAAGGCTGTTCCCTTAATGAGGATGAAATTGAAGTCTAAACAAACAGAAATCGTTACACAAACAAGGAGCACGACCGGGATCAGGCCAAAGGAGATGCTTTAAGCCAGGCACATAAAAGTCCCCTCGAGTCTCCATGGAAATTGAATATTTAATTATGCGTCGATGGAAATGGCGTTAGAACTTGGTGACGAAAATGGCAGAGTCATAAAGGACCAGAGGGGAGAGTGTCTAGAAAAATCCCAGAATGTTTACAAGGACAACAATCGAAAGAGGCTGCTAAATAATTTATTCCAATTTGGCAGAGATTTCCACAGCACCAAGGAGTTAACTTGGCTCGAAAAAAATGCTAATGTGCTCCCTAGAGGGGCAGAGGAGGAGCTGTCTTTAAGGAGACATCATCTGCCATGTTTATGGGAGATATTTCAGTACATTCCGCGTGGAACCTCATCGGTTTGGGTTCACTTTGCGGTTAGTTCGGATCAAGTTTGCTAATTTTCACCTGAGGGGTCTGGGACAGGACTCGCTGGCTTGGAAACAGAGGCCAAGATAACCACACGGGGCAGACTGTCTGCGTCTGCCTCAGTGGAGCACCTTTTGCTTATCTAAGCGGACATCCCAACTCCTTCCTTTCCTACCCTCTCTTACCCCAAGAGACTCGCATCACTCCACTCTCCAGGCACTGGGTCTGTGTGTCGCCTTCACCTTCACCTTCCAGCTCCAGCGGCACACCTGCCACATGGAGTACGTGAGCGCACGAAAGTTTCCCCATCCGAGGCAGCCAGACAGCCAGACATCCTTGGGCGGAGGTGGAGCGAGCGGGGAAAGCCGCATATTTATGAATGGCTCTTGTTTCGAGTTTAACGCACTACGGGAGCTTTATCAGCTCGTAAATATAAATTAGAATTTAATTTTTATCGTCGAGGAAAGGTAGCTCTCTGGTGGGGATGAGGGTCTCCTGCCTGGGGAGCAATCGAGTGGTGCTCGAGACGAATGAGAGGGTAGCCCTGGCAACGGGGACGGAAAGCGGAGACCGCTTCAAGGGATTGCCAGTCCCATTGCCATTCCCATTACCATCTCCATTTCCATTTGCGCCTGCCACGTGTCGCAATATATCAAAGGCTTTGATTCCACGCTGGACCCCGGTCCGAGCTCCCGTTTCAAATCCAATCAAACCCCTGGGACAGCCGATAGTGGTTGGGATAGTTGTACCATCAAAGCACTCACCTGGGTCAGCTGCGAGGAGGCGTAGTAGGATATCCTCGAGGGACAGATCGACTCTGGCTTCGAGTAAATCGTCTCTGCGGCCTGCTCGTGGTTCATGGGCAGCAGGGCCGTGGCGTAGGGCGTGGGCGTGGGGGAGCTCCGGAAACCTGTGGATTGGATGAGCGACTCCCAGGATTAGAGGTCACTCGGCAGGAGGCGGGGTAATGAACTTACGGTCGAATATGCTGCACGACTTCTTGCCCTCCGCCGGGTACTTGTTGAGGCTGGCGATGGTGGCGTAGGACCCCGTGGCACTCGGAGGCCTTCCGAGGGGATCCAGCCGGATGAACACGTTCTGGTGGCTGCCATAAGCTGCGGTGGTGAAGCTGGTGCTGGGGGGGAACAGACTGTTAATGAAGCTAAGGAGGAGGAGCTATAGGTAACCCACTGTAGCGAGTCCTGGCGGAGCTGCTTGCGCGCCCTCACATACATCATGCTGGCCACCAGGCCCACGGCCAGAACCAGGCCCAGAGCACAGGCGGCGGCGCTGAGGAGGGCGGGACCCTGGGAGGGGGCGTGGGCAGGGGCGGGCGACTGATTGGGCTCAGGTGAGATGCCTGCAATGGGTGAGTGATGGATTAATGGAGTCTGCAGCGGAGTCTCCTGGTATCGAACCCACCTTTCGCGCAGATCTTGTTGCGCTTGAAGTGGAGCCGGGTGTCGTTGTAGCGGGGAGGAGCACGCACCACCATGTTGACGTTGACGGGCAGCTGCAGGCTGACGTTGCCCGTGCAGGGCAGGTAGACCAGGAAGGACTCGATCTCCTGCGGCACCAGGCCCTTGTGCGGGATGCTCAGCGTGGGCGTGCCCAGAGCCTCCTGGTCGTTGCTGTACTCGATGCTGATGGCGTAGGGCAGCTGTTCGGGATATGCGTTGGTTAATAATTGCAGGATGTATCGGGAGGAGGTCTTACTGGGTAGGCGATGAGGCTCTGCCAGGAGAACTCCAGCTCGTGGACGTCCGCGGGCACTGGGACGGTGAAGTGCATCGCGTACGTGTTGATGGATCCCTCGTGCACGTAGAACAGGTCCGCCTCGAGTCCTGCAAGCGAAAGGAGAGCATGTGAGAGCGGATGCGGATGCACGGCAGACGTAAAGCGAAAGTTTCCCGCAATTTGCTTTAGGGAGGGGACTCCCCCGCTGAGCAAACTTCGTGCATTTGCTGTTTGCTCTCCCCTCGAGCGTCTCTCTCTCTGCCATTAAGCGGAAATTGATTTTCTCTGCGGAAAACGGGGGAAAAGGGGACGAACCCGAGGTGACAATGCTGGGGAGTAAACAAAACCCAAGACACAATAATAATCGAAATCGAATCCGTCACCAGCAGGCGACGAGGCAGGGCGTCGCGTCCCTAGTCTCGAGTTGTCCCAAAAAGGACCGAGGAAGGAGACATTAGAAGGTGTCATTTGCGAGTGCTTCGTCATCGGAGGAATAGGCTTCCACGGCTTATCGAGTGGAGAAGTCCCGGAGTGGAGCCTGATCTTTGTTCCCCACCCGCTGGCATTGAAAGACGAGCTGCTTGAGTTAAAACGACGTGAAATTAAATTTCTTCATCCGCTTTTACTGTTGCCCTTTCCACTTCTGTACACTTAGCTCCTGCTTTCCTTTGGGGGAGGCATTATTCACTCCACGGGATCAGGGAAGACTAGCTAGCCAGCTGGAAACTGGAGTGGGAACGGAGTGGAACCCTGGATGTTTACCCGCTTCTAGCTGAGCTCTGACGCTGCTTCTTTCACCGACTCCGGCGGATGTTGAATGTAGCAATTCCGCTTCCGGCACACAGAGTGTGGGAGGTACACAGGAAGGAGGGGAGAGTGCTGCATTTAGGATAGAACAAAGCGCGCACTCGCTGCTTAAAACAATTTTAAATCCAATTACAGAACAAGAAAAAGCATTTTTCGTTAGCCTTCATCCAGGTCTCAGCTTCATCTACATCTTCAGACTGTTTCTGTATCCCAGCTCGGTTTTCTTTCCGTTTTCCATCCGCTTTTCACTTTACTATTTCCATTTCGGCTTCGTTTTCGAGTCCCGAATTGCTTTGCCCCCCATCGCGTTTTTAACCTGGGCTCCGGGTGCAGCCCTCCGCCTGCTCCAACTACCTGCTGCTGCCGCTCCTGTCCCAGGATGCTTTGAACTAGTGGCAAAACACAAACACAACCCCAAAGTGCCCGCCATCAAATATGCACAAACGCAGGAAAAGGACAATGTTCCCCGGTCCTCATCTATCCTTTGCTTCCCCTCTGACCTGACAACCATGACCGGGTGGGTGAAGGGGAGGCATTTGAATAAGTGACTGCCTCAATTAATTCAGTCCTCAATTCCGGGATGTCACAAATGTTCCATCGCCCGATTCCCTCAATCCCTGCCAGGGTTTTGCCACCTCAATTGGCTTCTCAGGGAGCACGAGCCCGACTGCACTTTAAACAGCATCAATTGGCATGGCTCACCCTACTCCACTCCACTCCCAGTTGCTCCTGCTTCCAGATAGCTCCTGAAATCCCCGCAAAGCCGGCTCTCCTCGCTGCCAGCGTCAAACTTTGCTCGTCTTTCATATCACGGAGCCGCCAACTTTGCCTGCGAAAGTTTTGTCCGCCTCTCGTCCTTGGTGCACCTCTCCTGCAGGCTTAATGCCTCCCTGATTCCCCTCCTGACTTGCTCTCCTGGCCGTAATTATAGTAGCTGCCATTGCGATTGTCTCGATGACTCCGCCGCACACACGTGACGCTGCAACCGCAACTCATAATCGTTGGAAGTGATGTTGGAGGTGAGTTCTGCGGAGAAAGTGGAGGAGCAATTGCAGGACAGGACTGGCGGAGGCGAATCTCAGGCGACACAATTTGCATAAAAGATTAAGGGGATAATTAGTGTCATTAGTTGGGAGAGTGCATCCCCCTCTGCACACCCCAATTACCGATCTCAGGGGAGGTAGTCTCACCTCGTGGCTTGTTAAAGGGGAATCCCCGGCAGTTCCTGCTAATTGTCCATGAATCGGAGATGAGGAACTCTCGCTCGATTGGCACAGTTTCTGATTTCCGCTTCTCACCTCCCCCTGGTTCCGGATTTCTGGCAATAAAAATGGATTCCAGATGCCAAGCCACCCCTGCGAAGGTTCTTACCAGAGTCTAAAGGGGGAGCATATTAATGTGGGGATTTTGGGACTGTTTTCTATTCATTAAAAATAATTTTCTTTTGCATTAACTTTTCATTTGCAGGGGAATATTCCAGCTACCCGCCCAAGGTTGTGGTCCGCCCTGGGGATGGAGGATGGAGAAGGAAGTCCGAGGGATCGGGTGGCAGGGTGGCTGGGAAAAAGTGTGCACATCAAAGCGAAACTTGTTGAAATTGCATTTTTACGCACCCTTGAACAGGAAAGTCTTCGGCGGAAGGGGACCCTGAGGAAGGGAGTGAGGGAAGACGGGAAAATTGCTCGTTGCTGGGACAACACATCCAAATTGGACTCAGAGGCGGAAAATGTTCAACAAAGGCGTGGAAAATATTTAATTTTAATGCTGTCGACACTTCATCGAAGGAATGGCGGGGATCAGAGCTCAGGGATTCTCTGAGAGTCGAGGAGTACAAATAGGAGTTTTGCACTGAACTTTGTTTACACTTCTCCAAAGAGACACCGAAGACGTCACCTGAGAAGCCGAAAAGTGCGGCACAAAGTGCTGGGTACAATCCACGATTCCATGTGGGAAATGCAGCCAAAGAAAAGCGGGAATAGAAATTCCGTGAGGGAATCTGGGGCTGGGTCATGCAACCGAAGCGAGCCTTCCACATGAACAGGTTCCATGGAGACGCAAAGCAGGGAAATGAGGTGGAAGCCCTGGAAAATCATGCACAGGCATTTTCCATTCGGGTGGGAGGAATCAAGGAGGTGGGTCAGTTTGTTTGATTTCACGCTGCTTGTTAATTTTCAAATCGAAACAACTCCGGGGGTGGCAACGGAACCAACAGGAGAGGAGTGGCATAGCCAGGGAACGGTTCAGGGGTGTTAACTGGTGGTTAAAGACATAACGAGCTCTTTAAAGAGGAGGGGACAGTGGCGGACTGGGCAGGAAAGAAGGTGCGAGGAAAATCTCCTTCAATCGGGGAAAGGAAATTGCAGAGCGACAAACAACGTGGAAAAGTCCTTTGAAATGTCGCTAATGAAATCCTATTTGCATGAGTCTCGAAGGGAATGAAGGAGTCTAGAAGGACATTGAGGGTGATGGCTTGTTTATAGAATGCAATTGCTGGGAAGGAGCCTGCTTGTCCCATTGATCTACAGTGCAATTGGATGCATTTAGATGGATGAGAGAGATGGATGACCGAGTTTCAAGAGCAAGTAGAAGCTGGGAAGAGGAAACACCATTCATCCATCAATCCTAGATACATCGCCACTTGATGTGGATTATTTTTACGCCATCAACTAATTGAAGTGCCCTGATTTGGCAACAAGGAAGCGAGGGAAGGAGTGGGGAGCCTGCATAATGAGATGGAAGCATTTATGCTCCAATTACAGTTAAGTGCCGGAAAATGCTGCGACCAGCTCGGCGACTGCTGACGGAGTAGCGACCGCGAACTAGGCCAGCTTTCCTCCCTCCGACTCGGAGTTTCCCCGCTCCCACTCCCGGGATCCATTAATCAACTGGAGGAGCAGGAAATCGCGAGCCAAACGACAAGCACGAGGCCATTCCGCCTTGGCACGTCCATGAAAACCATGTAACTCCCATCAGGGGGAGCGGGGAACGAGGTGCAGGAGTAGCTAGGGATGTGTAGGACTTGGCCTTGGCTCGATCTGGAGCCGGCGCCATCAATAACAAGGATTCGCGTGGAGCAACAAACGGAAAAACAAGAAAGCAAACAAGGAATCAGCAAGCAAGGAGGAAGGTGAGGAATGGAAAAGGAGGAGCAGGGTGGGAAAAGCGGAAGAGTGGTGGAAATAGAACAAGGAAAATGGGGGGAGGGAAAGCTACTTGCAGCTGTCAGCAAGGTGAGGGTAGGCGCACAGCGGAAATCGATTTGTGTGCGATTTGTTTTGGTTTCGCCTTACTAAGTATTCCTTCGGCACTCCCTCTCCCCCAGTACCTTCCACCATCCTCCTACCCCCCAGTACCCTCCACTTTCCCCACTTCCTCCCTCCCTTTAATGGTCAACTATAATTTCGGAACTATTAATGACTGTGACATGGCCTGCGACTCCGAGGATTGTTTGTGTTTTCGTGTTCGGGGATCAATGAATTTGTCCCGTCGCACTTTGGCCTCCAACTATTAATCATAGAGCAGGCCTGGGGGAGGTTCTGCTCCTGGAGTGAGGCGTGTCAGTCCCCCGGAGTTTCATTAATGGATTAGGCCAGCCTTCGACTGGACTTACCCATCAGTTTCATCACCTCGTGGTGGCTGATGAAAATGTTCAGATAGCCGCTGACCGAGGGCGTCCGCCAAGTGCAGACCGCGAGGCAGAGGAGCAGCGGGAGGATCGGCGGATGACGACCCATGGTTGTGCCTAGTGGGTTCTGCGGGGAGTCAATGAATTGTCAGAGCATGTGTCGCCCAGGGTGACGAGCACTTCCACAGCCTCCCGATCCCTGCTCTGTGACTCTGTGACAGCCAATCTCAATGTGTGGCCATTGGTGCGTGGCCTGGATGGGAGTCAGTGGCGTTTCCGGGTGAAGTTTTCCCGCTGCTGCTGATTTGAATTGGACCTGGTGATGGTTGTCAGCTGCCACCAACAGAGGCTCCTCTCCGAGAAGCGTTAAAATCAAATTCCAACTGCTAACTGTTCCGGTTGGGGCTGCGGGGGAGTTCTGTCTACCAAATTTGGGAACTTTTCAGGCCCGGCTTCCGGTTTTTCCCCTCTGTCCAGGCTCTTTTGGAGCAACTTTTGCAGTTTTGTTTTGCTGCGGTTGCTGCTGCTCTTCCTCTGCTGGAGCTGTGCTGGTGCCTCCGCCTCCTCCGGCCCCGTGCATCGGTGTGTCCTTATTTGGCCCAGACTGGTTTGGTTGGCTTTTATTGGCTGAGCTCCTGTCAACTTCCTCCGGGCTTCCCTCTCCTCTCTCGAGTGTTGTTTTGTGGCTATCGCTTGTCACTTTGTCCACGTCTGGTCAGTGGTTCCTCCTCTCTCCTGGCTTCCTCCTTAAAGTCCAGATCCTGTTGAATAGAAAGTGATTTAGTTTAGTGCAAATCAGGCTGTAAAAAACGGAAGAGAAAAGGACAAAGGATGGGCACATTTCCCAGTCACCCATTGGTGTATTTCGGGATTAGGAAGAGTCCTTCTACGGAGTGCGTTGTGTGGTTCAACAATTTGTAAAAGCTAAATAAAAAGTTTCTCCCATGCAAAAGTAATTAGAAAGTTGCTGGAAGATTAACAGCTCAGGGTTGCCCAGACAGATCCATCCAGGACTCATTCAGGATTCACTTACGTCACACACGAGCCGAGTTTGGAAGCGGCGCTTTAATAAATTCGAGGTAATATTTATGTGTTTGTTTGGCATAAATTATGAACTGGAAAAGGGGCAACTTTGGCCTCGCACTGTTTGTGGTTCAAGTGGTTCTAGTGGTTCAGGTGGTTAGCCCCGTCCCCGCTCCACTCCCCTCCATTGTTGTTTGGTCTACGTGTTTATTCAGCTGCTCCTGCCCTGCCTGCAATTCTGGCCCCGCATCCTGGCTGGTTGCGTGTGCAGGTAACTCGAAAGGAATTCCAACTGCAGCAGGATTGGAGTGGGATAAGAGAGGATAGAAGGTAGAGAGTGCACGGGGGAAGGGTCTCGTAGGCATGGCAATGGAACCGGGCCAGTCGAGTGCTCCCAAAATGAAATTGTTGCCGAGAAGCGGCCGAAACTGCTCCAGTCTCCATGGCAATCTCCTTCTCCGCTTTCTATTTAACTCTTTTTACCCAATTCTCTGTTTTTTCTTCCTTTTCCCATTTTCCAGCCGCAATAAAAATCGAAATCAGAAAAGTTTGTTGCCTCCGCTCTCCGATTTATCTTTTTTGGCTTCGAGCTTTTTCGGAATTTTAAAGTTTAACCAACGGAAGATAGTTTTCTCAGTCGCTCAGGAATGCTGCGGTCTTTTTAATTAAACTAATCTGCGCCCAAGGAGGAGCCCCACTTGATTAAGGGCCAGATCAGCGGCATCAGTAAACCACTCTTCCACTTCAGCCCCATCTTCGGCACCTTCCTCAGTGGGAAGTAGGAGCAGGACCACTGTTGACTTGGCCCCCGCATCCTTCGGCATTCGAAGTCATTCAGCGGATGCATTAATAATTCAAAAGACAAATAAACGAATGGCAATGTGTGTGTGCTCGCTCGGCTGCTTGTTTTCAGAGGGGGAATCGCTGTAACTGATTTAAATGGAGCAGCAGACAAGCAGCCAGGAGGGAGCACCTCTGGCAAGAGAAATAATAATAATGAAAGGAGAAGGGAAGTCTGGCAAGGAACCATCCAGTCAGGGCAGTCATCATCTTAGTCGATAGCATATTAACTACATCAACTCAATCATAATCAGGCAGAGAGGAGCAGGGCCCAGAGCTGGGCAAACTTATCGGGGGAAAATGAAGTTTCCTCTGAGAATTTTCCGCTTAGTCACACGCATCATCTGTCAGTCTGCCACGCCCCCAGTACCGTCTCCCAACTCCCGCCTCCAACTCCTCCGGCAAGTGACAAATTGAGCAGTTGGCATTGTCTCCGGAACCGAAAGGAGCTGATGAGATGTGATGCCGCCGCCAGGAGATGAGCAGAAGATGAGCCCAGAGTGGATGGCTGGGGTGGAGGGGACAAACTTTTCAATTACTTGCAAGGAGCAGGACCGAAGGCGGAGTCTGAGCAGTAATGAATAATAATCTGTTCTCCCTGTGGCCCCCGGCCCGGGCTCCGCTTCATCATTAGAGGCAATCCTTGGAGAGACACGTTCCCCGGCTTTTCCTTCAACAACTTCAAGCTGGCACAATATTTACTCTGCTCCGGCTCCTGCTGAGCTTGCCGGGTCGGTCATTCTCCTGCAATTAAAAGGACATCGATGTTCTGCCCTGTGGCCTCCGCCTCGTTTCAATTACAAAGTGGCTTTCCTTTCTAATTGAATCGTGAGCTTGCCTCCGATTTCGATTCGGAATCGTACTTTATGCCGGCGCTGAGCACTCTATTTTGTTTGCCTTTAGTTTTCCTTGTTGACCAACTCAAATTGCTGCCATAAGGTCATGAACTCTGACTGGGTTAATGCTTATTTAATATTAAGTGCGGGGCTCTTAGAGAGCTCTGGATTTCGGGCTAAAAAGTGGGAAGTTTCCGCTTTAAGCTCTTTAAATTTATTTGTATAAAATATTGATAAATAAATTGCCTGCTTTTGTATATTAAATATACTTTCAGTTGAATGCTTCTTCAATGGCAATTCATTCATTGATAACGTTTTAAAATATTGTAGAACCCCAAACCCACCTGCGATAGAAATCTCTTTCCGTAAAAACAAGCTGTGCTGCCCAACGCCAACACCTAACAAAAATTAATTGTCTGAACAAATTAGCTGGGGGAGCAACAAAAATATCCATTTTCCCCATTTTCCCCACTTCCCCCGCTTTCCACGCCACCAGGCAGGCATTTGCAATCATTTTCCATTTACAGGGACAACAAAAGCGAGTGTCGCTCGTTATTTTTAATCAGCTATCAAAATTTATTGCTGAAAATTTGTCTGTCGGTGCTCGGAGCAGTCGGTGCTTGGTCTGGGCAGGTGTTGTTTCGACCAGGGTCCATTCGCATTACAGGTTCATTAAAATCGGGGCCCAGCGAAATATTTTACGCGAATTTAATAAACTCGGGGAATTGGGCAGAGGCATTAAAGCTAATGTTTCCATTTTCTGATAGGAGATGTGTTAGTTATGCGTCGCACTTGGGGATGTGTCCCGGCTATCAGCGTGGCCAGAATGAATATTTAATGGTGAGCCGGGCTCCAGGACTCAATGCGATTGTATCGCTAGTAGATGTGTTTTTCTAACAGAATACGGCATAATCATTGATTTATGACGAAGCAGGCAAAAGTTTCTCCCTTTTTTAGTTGTGCTAAAAACGAGGCAGTCGTCAGTCGCTAAACCTTTGAGAACCTTGACTAATCCGGGCATATTTTGCTCCGCTTCTCTGCAGCTTTAACGGAAATCATAGCATACATTTAAGGACCCGACATAATTCAAGTGCCCGGATTATTGTTCCCCTGCCGCCGCCGGGTCCTTGGCTGTTGTTGTTATGCCAAAAGCACTTAGTGGTCATTCAATCAACGAGCCACTAAGTGAAGAAAGTGGACTTGGACCCTTCGACAGGAGGAGGGTCTCCGCCGCCGCCGGAGAGTGTTCGAGCGGAACATCAAATTTGCATAATATTCTTTTATGGCTTACGGGGAGGCAACTTGAGCCGGGCGGAGGGAGAGGATGGGGCCTGTTTTGAGGGTTCGTTGGCTGGCATTTATTGAGTGGCTCTTAATCCCTGGCATATTTCAATTAGTGTCAACTTTTTGATTTTATGTAAACACAAGTGGGGCCACCACTCCCCCCATATCCCTTTCCCTTGCCCCCTGTTATTCTAATCAGAGCAGGACACACACACACCCTCGAATTACATACCGACACATGAGTGCTGGTCACGCAATCCTGCGGTTGTGCGCCTGAGTTGGGGTTACAGCACCACACGGCGTATGTGTGATTTTTGTGTGGTCGAAGCCTCGAGTGCAGCCGTTGCGGCTAAGGTCAAAGGTTTAAATATTTTGCGAATCGCTGGAAGGCATGCAGATGTTCTTGATTTTAAGTTTAAGCTTAGATATATGCGAAACTACAGACTATTCGTAGAATATTCCAGCAAGGGTATACAAGGAATAACTGATACAGCAACCGGATTTATTTAAGCTTTGAATATTTCCCTGAAAATAAACAAGGAAAAGCTTGGGTATTTTTATGAACATATTCTGCAGAAGAGAGAACATTTTCCAACAGAAAGTCCTTGGCTTTTATTTTATGTAACAATGAATATGTAACACAGTGAGTGAAAGGATTACACGAAACAATGGTTGAGTTACAGTTTTAAGCCTTTATACATCTTGCATTTATATTTATTTTAAATATTCTTACGTAAATGTCTGTTTAACTTTATGTTAAACCCATCTTAAGGCCCCCATTTAGGGTTTAAACTGAAATTCCTCTCATACTTCGTTACATAAAATTATACATACAACCTCACTTCGATTTAGATGACAATCCTCCCCCATCTCAGTATACAACTATTGCATTATAGAGTGCAAATATTTGCCTAGATACCCGGCTCCTTGCCGCCTGTAAATGGATATGTGGAGAGGTGTCAGGGTGCTCCGGCAACCCTTTGCCGAAGCAATCAACTCAAACTGCTGACAAGTAATGCGGGAACAGCTCGCTGGCATTTCTCGATGTGGATTCCCATATCAGAGGTGTTTCATTACACAAGAGTAAGCGACATCTGGCATCTGACCCGCCGCTACCTTCATCAGCGGGCGAGCACCTTTCCTCCGGGCATTTACAGCACTTTCAGTGCGGAGCCTTTAAGGTGTCCCGACATGGACGGGAACACGGCTGGCACGGATGTTGTCAAAGGTCCGGAAGCCAAGCCCACCTCCGAACAGACCACATACTCGTCAACCGCCGGTCGTCCGACTGTCGTTTGTTTACATAACATCAGCCGGGAGTCGGGTCGGAGGAGACCGGAAACCGAAAGGTATGCCCCGACTCCTGTGTGGGCACATGCGCAGTGTCCGCGAGCCGCGTCCTGTCTGCAACTGTTGCTTCCTTTTTCCTGATTGCACTGGCAACTGACACTAATCCAATCTGGTCGAATCAGCAGCGGAACGAGGCGGAAGGGGACTCCCCTGTCCAGTCCCAATTGGTGCCACTAATTGCGAGCAGTGCACAAAGGCGCCGCGGCGCCAATGGATTTAATTTGCAGTCTCGCAAATTGCACAACTTGGTTAAAACAATTGTCGGCAGTTGAGTTCGGTAAACGCCAGTCGAAGGGAGAATTCAATTACACTTGGCAGACAGTCAAAGCAATAAAAAGTTATCGAAGCGAAACAGTTGGACATGATCCCGGGAATCCTTCAAAAAGTAATCAAATTTTAAGAGCTTTCCCGAGCCACGTGCCTCTCAGGGAGGCCATTAAAGCGGCGCCAATTGACTGTGATAAAGCCTACTACAGGAACGCCGGCTGATAACAGACCGCTAATCCCCCAGACATGAACTTATCAGCGAGGCAAACACGCATTCCCATTTAAACTTTCAACCCTTTCCCCCACAAGAACTTCGCACAGATTTATCCCGTAATGAGTTCTAGAAAAAACTTCCAAGGAGAAGGGGGAAAAGAAAGGACACAGCCAGTCGCAACCCTCGATGCAGCAAATAACAGTCTAAGGAACACAATAAGCAGCCACAGAAAAAGTGTAAGAGCACTAAATAGTTGCAGGACTCGCAGGAAGCGGGATAAGCCGGAGAAAAAGCGACAGCAGAGTGCTAAAGTTCACACCAATCCCCCGCCAGGGAGCCCAGGAAAGGGGTGCAAAAGGGATAATAAAGCGGAAGAAAGAACAAATGTGCGTTGATCTGCGGCAAGGACTTAACAATGGACACACATAAAATATAGTGCTGAGAAAAAGAAATAATCAAATCGCAATAAAAGGAAACACAACGAGTGAAAACCAAGGGAAATGGAATCCCCCCTAATGCGGCAAGTAAACAAAATGGGCACGTGACCAAAAGGAAAACTCGCAGAGGGCTGGACACACTCAGGGATGTGCCGACTGGCCAACAAATTGCCGCACGAAAGTAATCCTGAAAGCCTGCAGATTGTTGCGCCATCATAAAGCCCGGTAGGAGACTCGGTTCCGAGAACAAGGAAGCACTTCTTCGGCTGCCGGACAGCCAGACATGTGGGGGAAGGGGCAGGCACATTATTCTCGCCAGAAATGACCAGCTCTGGCCGCCATCGCTTCACATCCTTGAGACTCGAGAATGCAACTGCAGCACTCTTGAATGGCTGTCAAATCAAACATCCTGCGGAGCTATCTGGAAAGGAAATGGCGAGGCTCGGATGAGAGATGCGAGTGCGGCATGGCCATCCTTCATTTCCGCTGTGGGAGCTCACTGCATTCCTGCCACATATTTGAACTATTTAAGGGCTGTTATCGAGATTTTCCTTTAAGTAAATCGAAGCACTTGCAATTGTAACAGTAAATATAAGGAGTCTATGTCTTATCGAAATTGCTTTTTAATTGTTATCGTATCCCTTCTCTTTTGAACTTTCGAAGATTTCTGTCCAAGGAAAGGGAGTTCTGAGTGGCATTCGCAGCTATCCGGCTATAGTTTAGTTTCATGGACTGATGCCAGTGAAGTTTGTTTACTGAAAAGAGCATCGGCTCCAGCTGACACTCGTCCTCCTCCTCTCCCACGGAGTAGATCCCTTGACCCCTGTCACTCTAGCCAATTCGACGAGTCCGCAGCTCAAAGGCATTGGGCGTAACGCCGGGCCGGTAGGCGACCATGTACCGGCTATCATTCCAGCCATTGTATATCCTTGTCTGGCACCCCAAACTTCTCTGCCAGCTCCTGTGGGATGGCCTCCTGCAGGGGCGTCATCGGTTCCAAGTCAATGAATCGGCGCCCACTGCGAAAGAGCCGATGCAGTCGTCGCAGGAGCACATCTCCATTGCGAACAAGGCGGGTCAACTCCGTATTTGGGAGCATCTGGGACTCCTTGCGACTGGTCCTGGCACGAATGGAGACGATCAGCTGGCGGAGATTGCGCTTGAAAGGCACTGCCTTCGGCTCCGACAACGGTGTAGTTGTGCTCGGAGAGGATGCGCGGTGTCAGATTGAAAGTGGCCACTTGGCTTAGGGATTTCCCTGGAACATCTGGCGGAGAACTGGTCAACATTTGCGCTCCCGGACTCTCCGCTAACTTACCATTATCAGAAGACCAAGTGCTCATCGCTTTATTTTCCAGCTGCTTTCCAAGCTTCTTGTCTGACATTATTAAATCCTTCTGCACTTTGGCTCAGTTGAAAGAGCTAGCCTTGAAAGTTGCTGAGAACTCTGCAAGTCTGAGATAATTCCTGACAACCAACTCGAGGAATTCCCACTCAGCAAAGTTGCAATTAGAATTTAATAGAGAACTTTCTCCGGCTCGAGCTGAATTGGATTAATTTTCAGCAATTGACAACGGAGAATGACAGCACACAGTTTCTCCCAGTGACACGCTAGTTTCTGAGATGACCCCATTTGCGAAGGTGTCAACTCAGAAATAGTGTTGGATTACTGATAGGTAGAAGTGAAACAATTTTAATGTCTTTAATTTTTTTATTATATTATTTATTTTTATCATACAATGTGTGATAATAGAAGTATTTTGGAAACAATTAACAATAGGAAAATTGATTGTGCAATTTCTACACAGTCTGCTTTGAACTTGGCCAATACTCAAAGTTTAGGTTTTGTTGTAGGATCTTAGCCCTATCTACTGTATTTGAGGTATGATTGATTAACTTTATGTAAATAAAATTAAGCTCTAAAGAAAAAGTGATAAAAAAAAAGATAAAAAGTGAGCTGTAAAGGCGGGAATCGTGTTGCCTTAAATACTTTTGATTGATTTCTTTTCTATTTTGTTTTTTAATAGGCAGTAAAGTTGCTTGTGTGTGCCATTGTTTCCTGCGTAATTAATTATTTTCTATAATTTAAAATATTATATTTTAAGAAAGAAAGAAATAGTTATTTAAAAGAACAAATGTAGATTCAGAATTTAAAACCGAATAATTCGAGAGCAGCTTTATGGCCCAATTCCATACCAATTCGGAACTTATTATTGCTCCGCAAGCTAAAATCAAAGTTTTAGTGCCCCGGAAAAGTCTGTCCGGGAAATTGCAGACCGTTTTTCCAAGCAAAGCAGGTCCTCCGGAGTGTCAGAGTTGACGGGAAACTTTCATGGCCGAAGGAGAGTCTGGGAGATGAGCCAACCACACGAGCAATGGCCATCGAAAATCAGCCAGGAGTTGGGAGTAAGCCAGGATCCCTTATACATCGAAGGAAGAATAAAGAGCAGACTTCTTTGGTGAAAGGTTTTATTGCTCCTAGCCGCCTGGATGTGTCTCCACTCCGAACTGGGTGCTTCGGCAGGACTGGGGACGAGGCATGAGGGATGATGGGGGTGGCCAGGATGAGGGAGCACCCGCCGAGGAGTTGTACTAAAGTAAATGAAGCGTGACGCTTTGTTTTCCTTTGATTTAGTTTTATGAGTCTGCATCGGATGTAATTGAATTATGCAAGTTGGCGCCGACGGCAGACGACTTTATTAGCATTCGATCGTAAAGGGGAAAGAGGAGGCTGACGATGACACGGATGATGGAGAACTCCGGGAGGCTGGCTCCAGCTACAGGATACAGGATTCTCCGACAAGGCCGCGCTTTTCAGCAGTGAATTTGAATTTCAGATGATGCCGCACAACTCGCGGTGAAATGAGTTGGAAAATATGAGGACGAAGCCGCGATAGGGGATGCAGGATACCCGACACTCCTCCTTGCAGCCACATCCAGTGATAAGCAGCTCAATGAATGCACGATGGCAACAGGATGAAGTCCGTAATGAAATGACAATTTGCAGGCGGACAATGCGTTCCGCAGCCAAATTGACACCAATGGATGTCCGGGTGCAGGACGGAGTGGCAAATGGGAAATCGAAGCTGAAACTGGATTCCAGTAAGGACTAGAGCAACAGGGTAATCCCCCAGGGAACCAGGATAAGAGACCAGAAATCGATTTGTCAACTGCCTCGGAGCATTTGCGGAGGGTTCTGTTTCGATATTGTAAGCCAATAATTAATATGTGAGTCGCCATGGCTCCAGGATAACCCGCTGTGGAGGTAGGAGGGCAGGTAGGAGGGGCCATCTGTCAGACCAGTGCGGGTTTCGTTTGTCAAAAATGCAGAGCTGGAGAGGCACTGCATCCCAGAACTGACAGCGTCCGATTACAGATTCATGAACAGTCGGATGAGGAGGCAGGTGGCAAGTTGGAGGTGGGTGGAGGAGGGCAGATCCCGCACTGAAATCAATGGCAAACTGAAATCAAAAGCGTTCGAGCTGTCCTTTTCCCTTTTTCTGCTTTCGGTCTGCCGCAATCGGAGAAGTGCAAGGACACTGCGACTGAGAGTGGCTTGTGTCCTGTCGAGTCGGGCTGTTCCGTGTCCGACAAGGACTAAGCTGTATCAGGCGATCCAGGAAAGTGGCATTGGTGACTCACGCATCGCCACGCAGGCTTACATCTGCCGGATGATATCGTAATTTGCACCAACGGGAGAGAGATGGTCATCGATTGCTGCAGTCATCGGCGAGGGAACAATGCACTTAACCAGACCCGCAGGAGGTGCTATCCGCACTGTCCTGCTTCATACCTCAAGTTACTGGGAAAAGTTCTCCTTCACGGAGAAAAGTTGGCTAAAAATGCTCACGTCCTCGGCACGTGACCGAAATGTTTGGCCATAAACAAGGAAAATATGAAAATGAAGAGCCGAACTCAGCAAATAAAGGGAGAAGGATGCCAGGAAATAAGGAGGAAGTTGGGAGTCGGTAATCGGGCTGATATATTTATCCTGCTGAAACTTCGCACGAAGCCTCTTCAAAAATTCATCAAGGAGACGCGCCGAAGTCGACTTCAGCTGAGTTGAGTTCGTGAGTCGTCCTTCGACTGCTCCTTCGCTCCTCCGCTCCTGCGGGCGTGGACATTAACCCCAATTGGCTAAATGGCTCATTAGGTCAGTGGGGGAGTCCTCCTGGCTCACTTCAATGGAAATGGAAATGGAAACAGCAGCAACACAAGTTGCACTGCTGCGTGGTCAGTTATAATTAGGGACATTCGCCTTCGGAGCTTTACGAGCGAGCGATTAAGCGGAAGGATACGGTGGCCACAGCTACCGTGGGAGTGATTGGGAGTCCTAGGACAAGACGGGTGCCAAGTCCTTCAGTGTAGAAGAGAGTCCCCACCCTTTCCTCGCATTCAATATTATTAATTGACGACATGGATCCTAAGGAACTCGTAAACATATCGGTTACAGCCGGTTCGTTGTCCAATTGGAAAGTGGCCAGAGTCGTGTCCGGGATGTTTGTTTGGGAGCTCCAAAGGGAGCGGCTGTGGCTGAGCATAATGCCAACAAAGTGTATCCCTTGTAAGGGTTCCTCGGAGTTAGACAGTTGATTAATAGGCCATAAACCAAGCGATTATCATTCATATTTTGGGGGGAGAGGAATTCCATCTGAACCCAGTGGACAGCCTCTCCCCTTTCGGTGTTCGAGTACCAGTTCCCATTCAGGATTAGCCAGGATGTGCGATGTTCCACTGTGCACTCAGTGGTGGGTGATTGCCACTTGTTCGCTGGGGAACATTTCTGGTGGTCTCGGGTTCCAATTCCGTTTGCCTGGGCAACGTTTACCGTTATGATTGCCGGGCCAAACTTCCTCCGCTCCTCTCCAGCTGGTGATTTTCCCTTGAAGTTGCCCCACAATCAAGGATACATGGATGGGGATGAGGGGGTTGGGGAGACGCCAGGCTGTAATTGCTTAATTTGATTACGTGCCGCCGTAAAAAGCAGAACAGGAAATTTGCACACACACAAGCTCCGAGCTGGGTAATGAAGTTAGGATGGATGCACGGACGGATGGATGGATGGTTGGATGGATGGAGGGCTGGATAGGTAAATGGGGAGTCAGGGAGTACTGGGGCGTTCCTCAACCCCAGGCTCGGATCTGAAAGCCTCCCTCAATGGAACCCGAGCGACTTTAAACTTTATCGCAGATGGCAAACAACTTAATTCGTGTTTCGCCTGAGCCTTTCGCCGCCTTCGCCAGAATGTCGCAGGCCATTTGCCATAAACAACAAACAAGAGGGGAGCCGGGAGTGGGAACAATGGCGTCAAAGGATCGAAATGGGAAATGGGAAACTGTTCGCGTCGGGCGATAATTAGAAGCGCACAGTGCACGCTCAATTAGGAGCTTGTAGCCGCAACCCAGGAACCCAGGAACCCTGGACAGGGGAGTGAGTCCGGAACACAGAGCCAGGAACATGGAAAGTCTCTCCCACACGGCTGCACTCTCCTCCGTGCTGCAGACACGCGATGATCCGGAGCGAACTCTGAATGGGGTGGAGTGAGTGCCTGAATGTCTTAATTAACTGTTGGCTGCACTCTGCGAAATCAACAGGCCATAAATGAGGGCAGAGGGAAGTTACTGAGCCTGAGCCGGAGTTATGGCCCGCTGTTTGGCTCTAAATAATGTCGAGGACGTCGTGCCTCATATTTATGATTCGCAATTATTCTACAACGTGTGGCGGCAAATCTCCGCCCGCTCCCCTGGAAATTGCCCTGGAGTTGGTCTTTAGAAGGGGTCGCCATACCAACTCCGCTGTGGATGGAGGCGGTTGCTCCTCTTATCTGATCCTGGATACACGGAGAGTGCATGGACGCAAACACGCCGCTCACACTCGCAAATGAAATTCAGTTTTCCGTTATTTTTTGAGGGGGTTTCTTCGGCCTTTCGATGGGTTTTTTGGTTTTTGTTTTTATTTTGGCGGCAGACGAAAGTGTTTGCCAGACAAATGGAGCCGGGGGAGGATTAGGAGCTGGGGGTAGGGGCTGGGAGGCCCACTGTTACATGTCACTTGGCCATAAAAAGTTTATGTCTGACATGAGCCAAAAACAATTTGCATATTTTTCCACTGGATAACAACTTAATTTAGGATATGCCCGGAGACATTTCGAGGGGCTGCGTGGCCGACTGGAACGGAGCGGTAATTAAGCGGCGTTCCGGGGCATGGCTGCCCTTAAAGGGATCCGCGCTCCATGCCCTGCCTGTGGCACTCGGGCGGATGCGCGATTTCGGGGCCTTTCGCACCTTTGCAGCTCAGCGGGTGGCGCGTCGCCGGATTGAAATTGCTTTTTGCACATTTCCCATCCACAGAGCTGTGCGAGTCTTCTTTTCGCCCTCGCTTTATTCTTTATTCCCTATTCCCCTCCCTTGGCTGCCCCACTGGCTGCTGCAGTGGAAATGCAATTTATTTGCTGTCGCGGGCATTAAACGCGCTGCGCTGACTTTTGACTGACGCCATATTTTCCGCCACATTTGCAATATTCGCACGAGCCGAACGCTTCCGCTTCCGCTGGAGCTGCTCCTGGGCCGCCGCCCTCTCGGCTTTCATTTTTCAAAACTGTCAGCTGCGCATATTTCACTTCCCAGTCGCTTTTCGGCGTCGCACACTCCTGCAGCTCCTTCCCGCTCCCTTCAGCTCCTTGCAGCTCCTCCCTGCTCCCCCGGCTTTGTGCTTAGCCATCGAAGTGTGGAGCTAATGGCCAGAGCTGTGAAGTGCTGCTCGGTAACCCGAGCAATCCTGAAAGGAATCCATTTGGCCCCCGCCGGCGGGGCCTTTAATTACAAGGACACGTCGTGAGGTGGGGAGAGGGAAAGCTGGCCAAGATTATGCAGCATTTTTTCATTAAGAGTGTCAGACGAGCGATTCGTCTGCTCCTTGGCAGTCATCATCTTGCCGACGCCGCCCTGCGGCAGGAAATGCGACGGAAGGACTACGACTCTGACTCCCAGGTCCTTTGTGCCGGAGATCCGGTTCAAAGGCGCTTGCGAGTGTGGCAGTAAGAGCGGTCGTGTTCACTGGTTTTCGTGTTCGGCTTCGACTTGGAATTAGCATAATCAACATGAAAAGGCAGTACCGGGAATGGCAACTCACTCGGCACCTCGTCCCGTCCTGTGGTCGACTTTTTCCCAGCGCCTTTAATTACACAGCCCTGCGCAAATGATGAGCTGGCAAATTTCCACAGTTCCTCGGGGGAACTGGGGGCGGGGGCAGGGCTGTCTACTGTGGGCGTGGCACTGGCACAGTGACTAAGGATTTTGCGAAAAGGGCCCGCAGGCATGGCAGAAAAGCCAAGGAGTGGAGTCCAAAGTCCAGACAAAGCGATTAGTGTGCTCGAGAAGTGCAAGCCAAAGACCTGGGAGGATTCCGCCCCCAAATTGAGATAAACTTGAGATAAAGTGGGCCAGGAAGGAAGACGGAGCCAGTGCCAAAGGCAAACCAGGATGAATCGCCCGATAAAGAGATGTCAGCAATGAAACGAATTAGGATAATATGTTAAGTGCCAGAGTGATGGCTGCTCCGTCAAGCCGGCAAACCAGAACAAAGGACCAAAAACTAATAAAAACTAATGAGAATGGAATCCCCATAAATCCCGGTTTCTTTGCTCTTCCGCTCCGGATCCTTGCCAGCAAGCCGGACTATTAAAAATTCCCCACATCGAGCGGAATTGATGGCACATCGAAAGCTAAAGAGAGAACTACGAGGAGTAGATTGTTGGAAACTCTGTTCAAACAATTGTAAACTTAATGGGAAACTAAATTATTTATAAAACTGATTAAAAAGTGGCTTCATTGAACTTACATTTAATTATATTTAAGCAATTCAAATTGGTATTTAGTAAATTGATTAAAGTTACGCTCAGAAGTAGAAGTAAGAGATAAGTTAAGATCTAACCATTCCCTAAGTTTCAATATTTAGTTCTATCTTTAAATTTTGTTTTAAATTTCTACAACATCCGTATATCTGTTTTCTTAATAATCCTTATTTTTTTGATATTTATTTCATGTGCACACTCTAGAAAATTAAATCTAAAGACTGGCAGACAAACAAGCGCACATGCTGACCCTCACGTTTGACAGATTGTTTAGAGATTGATAGACAAACACCTTTTAATAGGTTCGCCTGAATGATGGATGAGGCTTTTCCCAATAAGAAACTGCCATCATCAATGCGAAAAACTCTTTTCCCAAATTGGAAATTTGTGTTTCTTTGCTGAAACAACGCAACAGGAAAGTGCCTTCTCCATGCAGATTAAGCTGTCATCTCTGGTGCTTAGTCCGAGGCAGACCGAGACTGGCAGGCGGCAAGCTGACAAGCCGGCAAACTGGCAAACTGGCAAACTTTGGCAAATTGCTCCAATGGCCAATTGTCCGCACTTTGAGCTGGACATGCAATTAAAGTTTGTGGTCCCCGGACACTCCAGAGACGCCTCCCATGTGAGGAGTCCAATCCCCGGGGCAATTGTGCGCCACTTTGGAGGGCTCTCGTCGGGCAGCTCCTCGTCTCGAACACTTTTAATTGTTGAACAACTTTCGAGTGGAGTAGTTATAGTTCCCAGCCACAATCAAAGATGCAAGTAATGTTTGTCCATGAACATGAGCGTGAGCATGCACAGGAGCAGGAACATGAAGGATGGCCCGGCAGTCGGGCGAATTCGCTGGGGGAAGGGCAGAAGCAAGACGACGGCGATGGCAGCAGCAAGTCACGCCAAAGTCGGAGCGAGGAACGCCATCCATTCACCAGTGAGTGAGCGAGTTTCCGCCAGCTTTTGTCTCCTGGCTCCCTCCCTTGCTCCTGCCCAGCCGCATTGTGAATGTAAATACATGTGCGAAAGCGACCACCTGAGAAATCAGCACGCCAGGAGCAGACGACTGGGAAGGAGGTTACTCCGCCACTTAGTGATGCCAAAAGTTGACAGGCTACAAGTTATTGGGTTTGCGAAATTATAGCTGTTAAGGAGTGGTAAAAACAGCAGAGGAGCTGCAAGAATACTCTCTTTCTATACCCGTTACACAAAGAGTAAACCTATAGCTTAGTGCCAACAGAAAATGTATTTAAGAGACAAAAAGATGCATCTCAAGCACCAAAAAGTATATAAAAAATTATTGTATTTTGTGATTTATTTTTAAATACTATAACCAGCCGAGTCGATTTAGACATGTCTGCATGTAAGTCCACCCATCTGTATTTCTGTGTGAGACAACAGTTCTCAGAGACTAGGAACGCTAGAGCTCTCAAAAATAGTGACAACCTTTGTATATGTTGCACCAATGCGTGGTGCTCAACATGTCCTTAGCAACATTTGTTTTCTTTTGTCAGGATTTTCTTCTGCTTTCAGCCCTGTTAAATTTAAGATTTTCATGAATTTCATAATTAGATGAACTATTTTCAAGAATCCTTTTACTTTCATCTACAAAGCTTTGGGCACCAGGTATTTCATAGTCACTTTCCAATGTAGCTTTCGTACTTGATATGAATTATATTTTGGCTATGTTTCAGTTAGTAACAATATGAATTTAATATATTAAAATAAAATAATAAATTTAATATAATATAATATATGTTAATTTTTAGTAAGATGTGCTTATAATCACTTAAAACAACACATTGCCCAAACTGTTGATACTTTTAGGCACACTTATAAGAACCTCTTACTATATTCACCCTAAAAACAGCCACTTATCAAGCTGATATTTCCATTAACTTGGGTAAATAATATAGCTAATCTGGCTGCTCTGCCACCACCACCTCGATTGTTACCAAATCGCTTTAGCTCCGCCACAAGGAGCAATAAAAATGATACCGAAATGCCGCCCACTCATTGCTGGCGAGTTGAGGTGGCACTGGGGTTGTGGCGGCACTGCCATTATGCTTGTGTATTGATCTAAAATTGAATGTAAATTGCGGCAACTCGAGTGATGCACGTGGGAAAGGAGCAGCTGCCTGCTGGGACGAGCACTCGAGCAGGGACTTGGCAGCACTGCCAATGTGTGGCCTTCACTCCCAGCTCCCTGCTCCCTGCTCCCTGCTCCCAAAAAATATGCTGTGGCTCGACTCCTGTCTGGACTCCGTCTGCCGCGACAGGGAGTCCTGGTGTCCTGGCGTTGTGCTAAATCATTCCACGGCCATTAAACCTCGCTCGTGCAACAATTGCAGCTACCAGTGTCGTTGACTCCGGAGACAGAGCTGCTCCAGCTGGTCATTCTCGAGGACCCAGGAACGGCCAGAGTCCCGGACCCTCGTAACTCTTGCAGATAACCAGGGGCGACACTGGACAGCCGGCCAGCTGGCCAGCCGGCCACCTAGCCACCATGTGTGGCCACAGAGAACTGGGCCATAACAGGCCATTACATCTTATCTTGGCCAATTGGCTTTGGTTAAAATTCTCCCGCCAGCTCTCGCCAGGGAATTTATGCCGGGGGCCTGGCCCCCAGGACAGGCATGCGAATAATTTAAATCAGGCGGCATGCCGGGGAAAGGAAAACACCTGCGGATAGTGCCGGACTCCCGGCGGAAGGTAGCAGTGGGTAGCGGCAGCGCATGCCAATGGAATTCGGAATATCCTCGATGTGGCGATGGTCCCCCAGTCGTTCATCTCGCATATTTCGCTGGTTTATGCTGCTTTCCGACTTGGCCCGCCCCTGGAACTGTCTTCCGTTGGCTTCCTTCCGCCCCATGACTCCATATATCCCATTGAGTTGTTGCCGCGGCTGTCGTCTCGCGGATTTTACGACCATGATGGCGCATTAAATTTTGTAACTTATCAAAGAGCCAGGCAGCGATGACGACGCCACGGCCCATGTGTCAAAACTGGATGCTGGAACGGAAAGGGGGCATCCCTCGAAAGTCATTTAAATTTTGGTTAACTGTAAATTGGCTTTCTGCGAACACCCTCAGTGCCTGCTAGCTCCCCATCCCGCCGAGCGCGTTAATTGAATTTTGCGTCAAACAAAAGACTCTGCGGCTGAAATGTGGCTTGTCACACCGAAAAAGCCCGCACCGGAAGTGTATGGAGGCCCAGGGAATCCGCGGATGTGGGTGTGGGTGTGGGTGTGGGTGTGGGTCTGGGTCTGGGCCCTTCCTGTACGGGTGTTTGGAAGAAATGGAGGCATGGCTTTGACTTGATTACGACACGCGATGAAATGGGTTCGGATGATACCCGCTCACACATGTCACTCACGCGGACGGGGTGACAATTCCCTCCGATATTTTTTTCCCAGGAGTCGAGGACTCCAGCAGTCAAGTGGACTGCGAGTAGTTGTCACTTCAGCACAACTGTACTGGGTATCTGGTGTCGAAACTGGAATTGAAGGGGTTACCTAGCGGACTTTCCCTGGAACTTACGTTATTGAGAGCAGAATAAATAAATAAGTCATTTGAATAATTAAGAACATGAAACTACCATAAATAGGAACAATTAAATGTTAAAAAAATATGACCAAATCTTAAGCATTTCAGTAATTATCGAGTGCTTAAATATTTAAAATTATCGGGGTTGCTATGGCTATAGTTTTTCAAAGCCCTGAAAAGATGTCAACAAATGGGTTTAAAAAGCTTAAATCGTAAAGAACAGACAAACAAATGGTGTATCCGATTACCCAAGACTGGAATTGCTTGTTTTAGAATCCTCTTTAGGTGTTTTAAAATACGAATGATTTCAGGAGCACCTTAGTTTGTTTAAACAGATTTTTTATAGGCTGATGCGCCGCAGTAATATTTACTGGGATTTTGAAATCCCCTTGAAAAGTGCCTGAAAAGATTTAACAAAATGTTTAAGGTAAGAATTTTAAAGTGCAAGATTTGTAGAATAGTTATGGTCACCTCTTTGACAGATTCCGAAACCCTAGTGATATCTTATCATCTTGATAATTCAATTTTTAAGTACTTTAAATTATATATAAACATATTTATATAAACAAGTGTGTTACTGATATTGCTAGGGTGTTAAAAAAAAGAATATCTAAAAGTTTACAATAGTTTTAAAAGTAACAAACTCATTTAAAAATTTCGGTAGCACAGTTATGGATACCTTTCTCAGGGATTTCAAACCCCTAACGATATCTAAATCACTCAGATTGCCTTAATATCAAAATGTTCTATTATTGATATTAAAGTAAAAATGTTTTTTCAAGCCACAGAAATTATCATAGCTTTGAAATCCTGTTATAATGTGTATGAAAAATGAAAAAAGTGCCTAAGGTAACATTGTTTAGTGTACTTTCAGTGTAGTATAGTTTAGGAGTGAGTGATTTTAAACTCTGATTAGGTTTATTTAAGATATTTCATTATTAAATATTAATAATAAACTGGTATTCAAAAATTTCAACCCCTGCATCCGTGGCACTCTGACTATGATTATTTTAGACCGATTTATAATTAAATATTAAAGAAAAACCTGTTATCCAACCGTATGAAACCCCTTTTTCCCTCCCATAGCACCTTTCCATTTTAACAAACATTTTGGCTTGCAAACTGGTTGCATAACCGATTTTCTCACCCTCCCAATGGAAACTCTTTCCGGCACCCCTCCACTTCCAACCCCCTGCCTTTGTACGGGCATTAAATGCACTTGTTATTTCGCAATCAAAGCCAATTAAAGCCATCAAACGAGCTTTGGTAAATGGATTTGCATCTGACATTGATCTCCGCAGACGGAGTGCACCCGCACCCCGTCCGGACCCACAGAATACGCACCACCCAGCGGGCCGCACTGGACCGCAAATGGAACAAGTGCGGGGGGAGTGGATCGGGAGGGGACTTAACAACAATATACGACTATAATTGTGTGTGGGTCCTGGGCAGGGCAATTGATTTAAATTAAAATTTAAATGGAAATCAATTAATTGCAATTGCCAGTGATTTTAATTGAAATTCGTTTTCTACGGCCCAAAACTAAAGCCCAAATCGGACTCGGAACTCTGCACTTCGGACTCCGGACTTCGTACTCTGCACTCCGGACTGAAGTGGCTCGACAAATTCGAATTTGGAAAATGGAAAAGTCGGGCAACGCAGGGCAGAACCGGAAACCGAAACTGAATTAACTGCGGCTGCAAGGAAACTTCAATGCCGAGTCAATTATTGTCGATGCTGATGCAATTTTTGTGGCCGGCTGCTCCGTCCCCCTCCAGCTCCGGCATAAATTGGCTTTGGTTGCGAAATTAACAATTTCATTGGATAAATCAAAGGTTGCCCGCTCGGAGAAGGGCCGGCGGGGAGATGGACGCAGATGGAATTGCTCACTCAGTCACATTTGCAGCTGCAGTTGTATGGCAGTTGCATGCCTCACTGGTCCAGTGGCAACCTTTTGTGTGTCCATATTCAACATGACACGAACACCCACGCATCGGGGAGCATTCATTATGCATTGTTGCTTTCGCACACACACATACACTCCGCCCCGCACATATGCATTTGCATAATTGCATCTGTCATTGGCATTGGCTTGCTGGCTACAATTGCATTGGCCCTCATCTCCAGCCCCAGCTCCATCTCCACCTCCATCCACCTCCAGGAATCCCGCCCGAACTGCAAATTTGAACCATTTTACTTTGTGTTCAATATGTTGAACAGGCAACATTTTGTTTGCTTTGCTATGCAAAGTATGTGGAGAGCGTTCTGAAAATCAGAAGCTCTATTAAAAATACCTCAATAATTATGAATGATATTATAATTATGTAGATATTATATTATTATATTATCTATATATATATATATAAGTTTATTTATTAGCTATTATCTTACATATTGCATTATTACAATATATAACCTATGAATTTACTAGTAGTTTGAATATGCCTAAAGGAGCGTATGCAACGGTTCCTAAAACATTGATAGTTCTTAATAATATTTTAAATGATAAAAAAAATTGCACAAGTTAACAGCATAAGTTTTGTAACTACTTAGAATTATTGCAATATTATTTATAAATCCAGTTATATGTACGCCTAGGGTCATAATGCCCAGGGCTAATATGACACTTTCCAAAATAAACTTATATAAAATTATGAGAAACTAAAAAAAAAATTAAAAAGTTTGCAAAATATACATGTGTTAATATATAATATACGGTACCTATTATATGCTATAATATTACTGAGAAATAATATTGTGTAAAACTGGGCACACTGGTCAGAAAGCCTAGTGTTATAAGGCATACGGACGATATGACACTTTTTAAAGGGTATATATATATAAAGAGAGCGTAAACAATAAATGTAAATAAAAGACACTTAGTAATAGATAAGTAACAAATTAACTTGGTAGGACATTGAAGAAGCTGGTAGCAGATTAAGGTGTCATAACACTAACACTAACACTAACACTAACTAATAACGTAAGATACTCATCCGTAAAAGCAATGTAGAGTTCAATGCTTATTCTGTACTTACACAAAAAAGAATGCTTTTACTATAAACTTTACTGTATAAATATTTAGAAATTATTAAAATAAAAACTGAAAACCTATATAGGAAAGGGATTTTACCCACTACCATTATCTTACTAATTAAAATACAGACAAATTCGTATATAAATTAATTCTACTTATATTAACTGTTACAAGTCTTTTTAAACCTGTAAAGTTAAACTTTGTACTTAAGCTCACAGTTTCTGTTTGAAAACCCCTCAAAAGGAAGTAATAAAAGTAACATTTATACATACATATATTCAAGGAACCAGCTTTCCTGATTCCTCCACCGTAAACTCTCCTCAAACAGTTTCACCTGAACTCACTGCACAAATTAAACTTGAACATTTCTCCGTTTGGCATTTTCAGTGAGTTATTAAAGTCAAGAATGCAAATATTTTGGAGAACATTGTTGATTTTATTGTAAGTGCATTGGGGTCTCTGGTCTGGTGCCTGGTGCCTGGCCTCTTCTATTTGTTTTTACACTCTCGACATGGCAAACACAATTTGCCACAGACTGGCGATGACTGGAAAATCTCGCACTCGACTAAAATACATATCAGGGAAAATGGCTATAACATTTTAAAATCATAGCAGGTAAATATTGACCCCACACGAGAGCTGCTTTTTCGGTTGCAGGTCGTTGATTGCAGCTCGAGAGCAGATACATAGATGTATCTATAGACACAGATAGATACCGGATGGGGGAGGAGGCAGGGGCGGCTTTTAATTAAAATGGGGCCGAACATGTTGGCAAATATCGAAGTATTCAAATGGATTTTGGCTAAAAAACGCACTAATTTCGAGCCCGCAATCGATATTCGTTTATCGAGCTTAAACCCGGCTGAGTCATGGCTCCGGAAGGGGGACGGAGACGGGACTTTTATGGTCCTTCGTGTGTGCCAGTGTGTGTGTTATTGCATGCACTTCATTTACTTTATGCGCTCGCTGTGTCCTTAAATGTTCATGTATTTTGTTAGTCATTCCGCACCACATTCCCCTCATCATCGTCATCATCTGCGGGGCTCCGTTCCGCTGCATAAAATTTATTTCGTTTTTATTATCATTTCGTGCATTGAGTGCACCCCCACCCTCTGCCTCCTCGCAACTCCATCCCCCGGACCCCGGAAGGAGTGGAAAAAATTCAAAGAATCGCCTGCAATTGACCTGCCCTGCTCGCTCTTTTCCCTCCTTTCCACTCCCTGGAAAATGCTTTCCCCGGCAGAAGGAATACTTGCAAAAAATGTGAGGAAAAAAAATAGTTTTCGCCCCCTTGTAAAAATATGTAAAGTTGCAACACGTTCGTTGTGGCCTTGCTTTTGTTGTTCCTGGTATTTTCTCAAAAAAAAAAAAGAAAAATAGGGGGAAGACCCCCAAATATACTCGTATATATATAGATGTATATGTTCGTGTAACAATAACAACAAGGACAATGGCAGTGACAACAAGGACAATACTGCCTGAACTAACAGGGGAATGGAGGTTGGGGGAGTTTCAACCGGAGCTGGAGTTGGAGCTGGAGCGATTCCCTGTCTATTTTAGTTGCTGGGGTAATTTTTTTCCGTCGTCGTCACTGCTTTCTTTATGCCCTGCGTTCAAATAATGTCATTTCGTAAATTGCTTCACTTCTCTGGTTCACCATCAGCCGGGATCGCCACCACCGGGAGCACACCCTTGTTGGCATATTTTTTTAGGGCTTCCAGCCCAAACAAAACATATAGCGATATATACACTCCACATACATATCGGGGACATTGGCTCGGAGCTCGGTTAGGTCCCTTTTCCTTTTATGTTTCTCTGTATTGTTTCTGGTTTCTCCTTTTTTCGTGCCGCCACCGCCAACAATTGGCCTTTTAGCTTTGGCTCCGGCTTTGGTTCGTGGCTGCCGGCTCCCGGCTCCTGGCTCCTGGCTTCTGGCTCCTGTTCCTCCGCTGTTCCGGCTGTTCTTCCTGTTCCTGTGGCTTTTGTTTCACGGCAGTCACACTCCAGCGCCAGCGCTAGGTCCTGCTCCCGCCGCCTTTCCATTCACACCCGACGTGTGTCCATGTCCCTTTGAAACTTTGCCTTTTGTTTGGCGCGAAAATCAATTAACGCGCTCAATGAGCTTCAAAAAGTTTTGCCCCCGCGCCGGGCTCGCACACAACAAAGCCAATTTACAGTTAACCAAAATGTAAATGTCCTTGCTGGGAGTGGGCGGACCGGGGGAGTGGGATCCGAGGCAAGTGTCAACTGCTTTGATAAGCTGTTAAATTTAATGTGCTTCAATGTCATAAAAGTCTGTGGCCGGGACAGCAGCCGAGGGAGATCCATAGAGAGCCATGGCAGGAAAACAAGTTTTCGGAAAGGCATATGAAGTCATCAGCGGGCCAAGTGGGAGTGGGGGAGAGCAACCGAAAAAGCCTCCCCCAAGGAGAAATATTCTGCGGCTATGGGGGTTGCTAGTTTGGCCTGGGAAATCTGAGAGAAACAGTCGGAAAAGTGCATGGAAATAGAGGTGGGAGAGAAAGTGGTCGACCAGGTATCTGGTATGCAGAGGGAAAGGAAACTCCATTAAAGGTAATGTCTATTTTCTATGGGTATCATATTTAAGTTCTTAGGAAAATTAATGAGAAGCCATTTAAACTTGTGTGTAAGTATACAATATGTTAAAGACCAACCTAAAGTCAGCGGTTTTCTCTAGGTACTTATTAATAACTCAAAATATTACAAAATATTTTTAAGGTACGGAGTACAATACTATACATAATTTAGATATTATTTTAAGTTTTTGTATGTTCCTAGGAACTTTGAACTTTAAAATATAGATAATGCACAATTTTAATGTCAACGTTTTCAATTTATAAAGATAAAGAGTTAAAGAGGGATTTCAACCCTGCTCATACCTCCCATTAGGACATATTATATAAAACGAAGCTAAACCCAAGTCAAAATTAAAGGAAGCTCTTAGCCAAAATTCCACAACAGAAGCTGAAGGTTTCCTTGCTAGTTTGTTATAATGTAAACACTCCTCTCTTCCCTTTTCCAACCGTGCAGCACTCCATTCCGCGTGCTTTATCCTCTGAGCTGCGCCACCTGAGTTCCCCCACCTGTGCGCGGGAATCCCCCAACTCACACGCACCTGCCCAATTCCCACGTGCACAATCCAGGGCCGAGTCAGATACAGATACTGATACGCGCTTGCCGCGATTCACATTCAATTTGAGATCAATGCGCGAACATAATGCGAGGCATCCTCCCCAGGCATCGACTTGAGTTCCATTATGGCGCAAAAAGCGATTTGCTGCGAACTCCGCCGCCTGAGCAGGTGACTGCATTCGCACATGTATTTACATGCTCAATAGGCGATGCGGCAGGATGGGGCTGAGGTGCTCCTTCGGGGCCTGATCCCTGGCGCCAGACCGCATGCATCCCGGAGGAGCAGGCCGACCTAACTTGACCGGCAATTAAAAGGAGCACAGGCCAGGCCGGGCGACTGACAGGGTCTTTGAGGTGGCCGACAGACCGCAAACTTTAATTGCATGTCCTGCCGGGGACAATTGACCAATCAAGCAAGTTGCAGAAACTTTGCCAATTGTCTTTGATTTCGCAGGCGGCCTCTGTTTGCTTGAGTTGCGTGTTTGCACAAATTGCGGTTTGTGGAGAGCTCTGCTTCCCGGCTCCAGTTGGGGCAGTGGCCATCACACATCCTTCTCCCCAGTCCGAGTCTAGAGTGACTTTTTCGCACCACACAAAGGCAGGATTCGCACTTGGCTGGCTGCCAAAAATGCCATGCTCTCTCGGGTCTCAAAAATTCGGCTTATTGTCGCATGGATTTTTACCCCCGAAACAACAATTATTTTCGATTTGGGATTTTTCGAGGCATGAAATTAATTTCGGCTCTTTTGTGGTGTCCGAGTTCGACTTTGTGTTTGTGCGGCTGGTGAAAAGTTTCATTAACTGCCCGCCGCCTGACCCTTGATTAAGTGCTGAGTCTCCCCCTCCCAGGACTAGGTGCAGTGTCCTGCAAAACGATGCCCAAACCCAGTGCCAGTCAGTCGGAATGAGCACTGAACCTGAGTGCCTCGGCCATCGTTATTGATACTAGAAGGACTTCAAGCGAACTATGAATGCCTTTTCCATAATTTCTCGCTTGCCGTTGCCATGGCGCCGGAATCGAGACCCGGATTCCTAGATCCCACTCCCGCTCCCCGGCTCCGTTTCACATGCATGAGTGCATCTTGACTCTCGACATGCCAATTGCAAAATTGTTTTCCCCGGCTCCGCGCCTCCCTGCCGGGCGGACTGGTTGCCGGGACAACCGGTGCAGGCATTAACAACACAATCAGTCCGGTTTTGAGTGCCAAGGTGCATCTGCCTGTGACTTTGCCCCTCCATTTCCCCCATCGAGAGTCCATCGAGAGCCTGACAGGAGCAGGAGCAGGAGCAGGGGCCTCTTCAACTGCCATCCGAAATGGATTAAAAATGCCCTCTGGTCGCGGGAAATATGCTGATGGCGCCGGCAAATTAGTTTAACGCAAGGCGAAGCCCAAAAAAATGCTAAATTAATTTCAGTTGAAACTGGAACTCAGTTAAATTCCGTTTGGCAGTGAATAAAACTGCTCGCGTTGCGTCTGGGCTAGTGGCTGGAGGATGGGACTCCGCTCCTCCTCCAGTTCGAGTTCTGCTCCAACAAAATGCAATTCATTTGGCGCCAATGCCGACGCCGCCGTCGTGGCGAACTTTGGATGGAACAAGGGGGATTACGAGTGCAGCAACCAGGCAATGAACAAGTTTTTTGTTCACCCCATCGCATTTTTTTCCTCTACCACTTTTTTGTATTTTTTTTTTTTTGTGAGGAAAAGTTTCAAGTTTATTAGAAAGGCAGTGTTGCAAAATGCCACTCGGCGGCTCACTCCCTGCTTTAAGTGGGTCCAGTAATGGCCAAAGTTGGACGCTAACTGCTGAGCCTGAGTAAAGGCAAACAGCATTTGCAGTCATCAGTTTATCACTGAGGGAAAAATGGGTAAAGTTACAGAAAAAGTGGAACCAAAGACCTTACAATAACAAGATGAGTAACGCCATACGATATACTTCCGATTTTCTTGAAACATTTTTCAAAGCCAAGACAGTGAAAGAGAGAGCTCTAGAGCACACGACTTTCTAAGTATACAACTAGAGGCGACTGTATAAATTATAGATCTGTTCTCTCAAAAACGCACTTGCTTAATCTGTGATTACTCCTGCAGGGATTTTAAAATTTAGATTTTAACCCCTTTCAATTTTGAGAAAGAGAAAGCCAACGCAAAGGAGTTTCCAGAAAAATTACTTGCATATATTAACTGAACTGTTTGCGCGATTTGCATCTTGTTATTGTATGGTCTTTGTTATGAATTTCTCTTGTACTACCCCATTGCCTTTATATCTTTTTTATACAAACACTAAAATTGTTAATAACTATTTAATTAATATTCCTTTATATTTCTTAACTACTTTCTAATGACACAACATAATATGTAAGTCATATTAAAAACCCTTTTTTTTTCAATTTTTGACTTCAAAAACTTCTTCAAGTGCAGCTCTTAGTGGCACGTCTGTCTTTTGACTATCCACTCTCGGACCCAAACCGAATTCCACTTTGATTGGGCCACTTTGAAGGCTCATTGTCGTTGGGAATCAGATTAGAAGCAAGCTCATTGAGAGGAGCTCTCTCCCTAGCTGACTGTCAGGTCCTTCCTCCACGCCTCCCACGCGGAGGTAGCTCAGGTTCGTCCCTGACTAATTCCAGGCCATTTGCCGAGCTGCACTCTCTGCGTGGCAAGCCACATGCATCTCTGTCAGCACAGCCACACGCCTCATCTCGGTCCGCGAAATGTAGCAGAAAATATGGCAGGAAGACGGAGGAGTCCGTAAATGGATTGCCTTCCACGTGAAAGGGCAGGAAAGCGGCGAACGGAAAACGAAAAACAGGGAGCAGGACCAGTAAGTGGCCCAACTGGAGGTGGCCTTCGCTTACGCAATGCTCCCCGGAGAGAAGGACAAAGCTGAGCCGCGGCTCTGGAAGCGAACCCGCTCCCCCGAATGTATTCCAAATTAAGCCGTTATCCAGCGCTAAAATATATGCAAATTGTTTTCGGCTCATGTCAGACATAAACTCTTTTTATGGCCAAGTGACATGTAAATCCACCTAACCCACTCCCACTCCCACTCCCGCTACCCGTCGTCCTCGTCCTCCATTTGTCTGGCAAACACTTTCGTCTGCGTCTGGCAAAGAGAATTATTTCCCTGTGTGCGTTGCTGGCGACGGCGACGTGTTCACATTTATGCACTCTCCGTGTATCCAGGATCAGATAAGCGGAGCTCGGCCCACTCCGGGCAAGACCCTCCTTTCAGCCTTTCGAATTCCGTGCAATTTCAGGGGAGCGGGCGGAGATTTGCCGCCACACGTTGTAGAATAATTGCGAATCATAAATATGAGGCACGACGTCCTCGACATTATTTAGAGGCAAACAGCGGGCCATAACTCCGGCTCAGGCTCAGTAACTCCCCTCTGCCCTCATTTATGGCCTGTTGATTTCGCAGAGTGCAGCCAACAGTTAATTAAGACATTCAGGCACTCACTCCACCCCATTCAGAGTTCGCTCCGGATCATCGCGTGTCTGCATGGAGGAGAGTGCAGCCGTGTGGGAGAGACTTTCCATGTTCCTGGCTCCGTGTTCCGGACTCACTCCCCTGTCCAGGGTTCCCGGGTTCCTGGGTTGCGGCTACAAGCTCCTAATTGAGCGTGCACTGTGCGCTTCTAATTATCGCCCGACGCGAACAGTTTCCCATTTCCCATTTCGATCCTTTGACGCCATTGTTCCCACTCCCGGCTCCCCTCTTGTTTGTTGTTTATGGCAAATGGCCTGCGACATTCTGGCGAAGGCGGCGAAAGGCTCAGGCGAAACACGAATTAAGTTGTTTGCCATCTGCGATAAAGTTTAAAGTCGCTCGGGTGCCATTGAGGGAGGCTTTCAGACCAGAGCCTGCGGTTGAGGAACGCCCCAGTACTCGCTGACTCCCCATTTACCTATCCAGCCCTCCATCCATCCAACCATCCATCCATCCATCCGTCCGTGCATCCATCCTAACTTCATTACCCAGCTCGGAGCTTGTGTGTGTGCAAATTTCCTGTTCTGCTTTTTACGGCGGCACGTAATCAAATTAAGCAATTACAGCCTGGCATCTACCCCTCATCCCCCTTCCACGTATCCCTGATTGTGGGGCAACTTCAAGGGAAAATCACCAGCTGGAGAGGAGCGGAGGAAGTTTGGCCCGGCAATCATAACGGTAAACGTTGCCCAGGCAAACGGAATTGGAACCCGAGACCACCAGAAATGTTCCCCAGCGAACAAGTGGCAATCACCCACCACTGAGTGCACAGTGGAACATCGCACATCCTGGCTAATCCTGAATGGGAACTGGTACTCGAACACCGAAAGGGGAGAGGCTGCCAACTGGGTTCAGATGGAATGCCTCTCCCCCCAAAATATGAATGATAATCGCTTGGTTTATGGCCTATTAATCAACTGTCTAACTCCGAGGAACCCTTACAAGGGATACACTTTGTTGGCATTATGCTCAGCCACAGCCGCTCCCTTTGGAGCTCCCAAACAAACATCCCGGACACGACTCTGACCACTTTCCAATTGGACAATGAACCGGCTGTAACCGATATGTTTACGAGTTCCTTAGGATCCATGTCGTCAATTAATAATATTGAATGCGAGGAAAGGGTGGGGACTCTCTTCTACACAGAAGGACTTGGCACCCGCCTTGTCCTAGGACTCCCAATCACTCCCACGGTAGCTGTGGCCACCGTATCCTTCCACTTAATCGCTCGCTCGTAAAGCTCCGAAGGCGAATGTCCCTAATTATAACTGACCACGCAGCAGTGCAACTTGTGTTGCTCCTGTTTCCATTTCCATTTCCATTTCCATTGAAGTGAGCCAGGAGGACTCCCCCACTGACCTAATGAGCCATTTAGCCAATTGGGGTTAATGTCCACGCCCGCAGGAGCGGAGGAGCGAAGGAGCGGGGCGAAGGACGACTCACGAACTCAACTCAGCTGAAGTCGACTTCAGCGCGTCTCCTTGATGAATTTTTGAAGAGGCTTCGTGCGAAGTTTCAGCAGGATAAATATATCAGCCCGATTACCGACTCCCAACTTCCTCCTTATTTCCCGGCATCCTTCTCTCTTTATTTGCTGAGTTCGGCTCTTCATTTTCATATTTTCCTTGTTTATGGCCAAACATTTCGGTCACGTGCCGAGGACGTGAGCATTTTTAGGCAACTTTTCTCCGTGAAGGAGAACTTTTCCCAGTAACTTGAGGTCTGAAGCAGGACAGGATAGCACCTCCTGCGGGTCTGGTTAAGTGCATTGTTCCCTCGCCGATGACTGCAGCAATCGATGACCATCTCTCTCCCGTTGGTGCAAATTACGATATCATCCGGCAGATGTAAGCCTGCGTGGCGATGCGTGAGTCACCAATGCCACTTTCCTGGATCGCCTGATACAGCTTAGTCCTTGTCGGACACGGAACAGCCCGACTCGACAGGACACAAGCCACTCTCAGTCGCAGTGTCCTTGCACTTCTCCGATTGCGACAGCCCGAAAGCAGAAAAAGGGAAAAGGACAGCTCGAACGCTTTTGATTTCAGTTTGCCATTGATTTCAGTGCGGGATCTGCCCTCCTTCACCCACCTCCAACTTGCCACCTGCCTTCTCATCGGACTGTTCATGAATCTGTAATCGGACGCTGCCAGTCCCTGTCAGTTCTGGGATGCAGTGCCTCTCCAGCTCTGCATTTTTGACAAACGAAACCCGCACTGGTCTGACAGATGGCCCCTCCTACCTGCCCTCCTACCTCCACAGCGGGTTATCCTGGAGCCATGGCGACTCACATATTAATTATTGGCTTACAATATCGAAACAGAACCCTCCGCAAATGCTCCGAGGCAGTTGACAAATCGATTTCTGGTCTCTTATCCTGGTTCCCTGGGGGATTACCCTGTTGCTCTAGTCCTTACTGGAATCCAGTTTCAGCTTCGATTTCCCATTTGCCACTCCGTCCTGCACCCGGACATCCATTGGTGTCAATTTGGCTGCGGAACGCATTGTCCGCCTGCAAATTGTCATTTCATTACGGACTTCATCCTGTTGCCATCGTGCATTCATTGAGCTGCTTATCACTGGATGTGGCTGCAAGGAGGAGTGTCGGGTATCCTGCATCCCCTATCGCGGCTTCGTCCTCATATTTTCCAACTCATTTCACCGCGAGTTGTGCGGCATCATCTGAAATTCAAATGTCACTGCTGAAAAGCGCGGCCTTGCCGGAGTATCCTGTGTCCTGTAGCTGGAGCCAGCCTCCCGGAGTTCTCCATCATCCGTGTCATCGTCAGCATCCTCTTTCCCCTTTACGATCGAATGCTAATAAAGTCGTCTGCCGTCGGCGCCAACTTGCATAATTCAATTACATCCGATGCAGACTCATAAAACTAAATCAAAGGAAAACAAAGCGTCACGCTTCATTTACTTTAGTACAACTCCTCGGCGGGTGCTCCCTTATCCTGGCCACCCCCATCATCCCTCATGCCTCGTCCCCAGTCCTGCCGAAGCACCCAGTTCGGAGTGGAGACACATCCAGGCGGCTAGGAGCAATAAAACCTTTCACCAAATAAGTCTGCCTTTTCTTCTCCATTCGATGTATAAGGGATCCTGGCTTACTCCCAACTCCTGGCTGATTTTCGGTGGCCATTGCTCGTGTGATTGGCTCATCTCCCGGACTCTCTTTCGGCCATGAAAGTTTTCTGTCATCTCTGACACTCCGGAGGACCGTGCTTTGCATGGAAAAACGGTCTGCAACTTCCCGGACTGACTTTTCCGGGGCACTAAAACTTTGATTTAAGCTTGCGGGGCCATAATAATATCCGGATTCGTGTGGAATTGGGCCATAAAGCTGCTCCCGAATGGTTTGGTTTTGAATTCTGAATCTCTGCATTGGCTTTACTTTTAAATAATTTTCTCTGTTTTACTCAAAGGAGTCTAATTTATAGAACAAATTAATTAATTAACCATTAAACAATAACACACCAGTAACTTTACTACCTAGTAAGAAGAAATCAAGCAAAAATCACGATTCTCGCCTTGCATAGCACTTTCTAACACATTAGCTTTATATATCGAATTCATTTTTCTATACCAGTTTTACTTTTTGGAAACTAACATGTTCCAAGGAATTTCTACAATAAGTCAAAGCGTATTAGGTTCCAAAATCCAAATATTTCTAGAAATACATTCGTTAACCACATAGTAGGTTTGCTTCTCATTTCCGAAGAAGAGCTAGTGAAGTCCTGCAATCAAACCAAATCTTGTAACGTGCAACGTTCATAAAGCACTGTTCGACCAGATCTGACTTCGCGGGGCACGCTATAGGGTCCGGCTCTAGCTCGTCGGCTTTGGGGGTGGAATCTTGCTAGGTCTGATCTGGCATTGGTTTATTATTTATTAAGCAAGAAATTGAGCGTGCTGCGACTGCATACGAAAAGATGTCGGTAATCGGATAGAGAAACGTAAATTCATTCCAAGAGATATAGAGTGTAGATAGGAAAAGAGGAGTGAATTTCGGTGGTGAGACGTAGGTGTTGTTACGTCATCGGAGACCCGCCCAACCTATGATCACCATCTTCGAGCCTTACTCGGGTGATCCCTTTAAATACCCCTCACGACTGCACGATCATCTGCCGAGTTCAAGAAAAGGATTACTCCATGATTTCGATAGTATGCGTTTTAATACAATAAATTAAACCTAACAACATGGTAACTCCACCCTACACGCGATAACAATAATACATTCTAATACCTTCTGTGCAAGAAGAGAGAATTTCATGTAAAGCCTACACTATTCCAAATAAGGAATTATAATATAAAGTAACAAGTAGATGGTAAATTAATTAACTGGGAACAATGCAGGTTAAGTTATAATCACTATTAAGTTATAGCATTGTATTTAAATCTATGTATATAATTTCATGGTAAGTTCTTAGTCTAAGATTTTAATTAATATTTTTATTATTTTTTTTTTTTGTTTTACATGACTAAATTTACTTCATTTTCTTTTCAATAGTTTTTGTAAAATTTTCTTTCAATGTACGGCACGAATTTTACTTTAGCGAGGTTTAGTTAAATTTTATATTCATTCACTTTTGTTGTCTTTTAACTAGGATTATTCGGTTTGGTCTAATTCGATTTTAATTAAATATTAATGAATTCATCCTGTTTTATTTAATTCTTAAGAGTTTAGTAGGCGACTATGGGCGTTGCGAGCCGACTTTTATTTAATTAAAATGATCGGCATATATAATGCCCAATAATAATACTTGGGGTTATTGTAACTCACAGTGACATAATTTTCCAGCGACGAAAGATCGATCTCCCGAGCGATGGCAATAAATGGCAACGCACTGTTTCCATATTAATTAAAGTGCATACTTTCAGGCCAAAATACATATATGGGTTACAACGCTTCAGGCCCGTTACAAACTTTATGTTGAAAAAACAGACTTTATAAATATTGCACGATTAAAGTTTCTATTTTACGAAGGGATATTAGTTGCATTTTATGGTTAACAAAATGTTTTGACACAGTTGTATGGTAAAAACATATAAGAAATAAAAGATTCAGAAGGGTTGTCACCTTCCCAAAGGCATTCGGCTCAACTCTGCTGCAAAAACTATCGTGTCACTCGCAGTAACTCTGTGATCATTCTTCTCTGTCAGTTGATGAAAATTAACCTAATTCAGTTCAGGCCTGAGAAAGTTCAATATTAAATTAAAATTTCAACTTTGCTGAGTGGAAATTTCTCGAGTTGGCTATCAGGAATTCGCTCAGACTTGGCAGAATTCTCAGCAACTTTCAAGGCTAGCTCTCTCTCAACTGAACCAAAGTGCAGAAGTATTTTATAATGTCGGACAAGAAGCTTGGAAAGCAGCTGAAGAATGCAGGGATGAGCACTAGATCTTCTGAGATTGGTGAGTTAGCAGTGAGTCCGAGAATCCCACATCTTGACCAGACTGTATTCTCCGACAGAAATTCCCAAGAATTCCAATCTGACACCGCTCGTCCTCTCCGAGCACAACTACACCGTTGGCCCGCCCAAGGCAGTGCCTCCCAAGCGCAATCTCCGCCAGCTGATCGCCTCCATTCATGCCAGGACCAGCCCCAAGGAGTCCCAGGAGCTCCCAAATGCGGAGTTGACCCGCCTTGTTCGCAATGGGAATGTGCTCCTGCGACGACTGCGTCGGCTCGTTCGCAGTGGGCGCCGCTTCATTGACTTGGAACCGACGACGCCCCTGCAGGACGCCATCGCACAGGAGCTGGCCAAGCAGGTGGGCTGTCAGACTAGGTGCTACACTGGCCCGAATGATACCCGGTACATGGTCGTCTACAGACCTGGCGTGGAGCCCAATGCCTTCGAGCTGCGGGCTCGCCGAATGTGCCAGAAGGACAAAGCCCAAGAGGTCTACGTCGTGGACGAAGAGATCCGGATGCAGCCGATGTTCTTTCGGGAAGGGAAGCTCCACTGGCATCAGCCCATGGAGTGGGGGGATCGCCGGAAGGCGGTGGAGCCTGTCCCGGATTCCCTTTCCTTGGGTCGCCAAATCCTCGTAGAGTTTAACCGTGACCACCAAGCGCAATTGCAGACGGAACTTGATCAGAAGAACACGAAAATATAGATACCGACTTGTAATTGTCTCTAGTTTAAATATGTTACTCATTGTTGCTGTATTCAGACAAGTGGCTTGCTTTTTGCTCTCAGTGAGAGATCAGAAAGGTGGAAAAGGACTTCCGTAGGACTCTTTTACGATCGAATGCTAATGAAGCCGTCTGCCTTCGGCGCCAAGTCGCATAATTCAATTACATCCGATGCAGACTCATAAAACTAAATCAAAGGAAAACAAAGCGCCACGCTTCATTTACTTTAGCACAACTCCTCGGCGGGGCGGTGGAGCTGCCAGGACATCCCCAATCCCAACATTCGTTGCGGAGACACATCCAACTGGCTAAGAGCAATAAAAGCGTTTGCCAAAGAAACTCTCCTCTGGCCTTTTCCCGGTCGCCCTTCGCCTGCTCCCCGGCAGGAGTATCCTTCGTGTTGCGAGTCCGCTTATCCTCTTTGGCCGCCACCCAACTCCGGGGCTGACAGTTGACGGCAATGGCTGGCGTGGTCTCCGCCAGACTCCGCCAGAACCAGACTCGTCTGCTGGCCATGAAAGTTTCCCGTCACTTCCGACACCCTCGGGGCGCTGCTGCTTTGCATGGGAAGCGGCAAACAATTTCCTTTCGACGGAAAGTTGGCTGCGACTTTGATTCTAGTTCGGGCCCGGCAATAATAATATCGCAGAATGTGATTGTCGTGACTGATTGCAGGAAAGTTGGCGGCGATTTCTTGCAGTGCACTTAACTTTATTGTCCGAGCGGAGTTGCCCTCGTGGCGTCGGATTTGAGCTAGTGCCAGGCATCGTCGGGCATAAAGTGTTGGCGCATTATTATCTTTCGGACTTCATAACTTCTGGCCATAAAGTCCTGATTGGACGCCGGCGGAGTGCCAAGACAAGTTGACTTGACTCTCCCCGGAATAACATTAGGAAGCCGCAGGCGTCCCAGCGCCGCCTCCTTCATTATTTTCACATTTATCGAGCTAATTAGCAGTTGGGAGTACGTGAGGCCAACGCCTCCGACTCGAGGCATCAAAACGAAAAGTATTTAAACTGGAAAAGGAGCGGCAGAGCAGACTGACGGCGAGTGTTGAAGGAAGTTCGACAGGCGTTCAGGAAATGAAAGGGGAAGCCCCCAGAATGGCGGAAGATTGCCTCGAAGACGTTTGATTTGACAGCCCGGCAATTCAAGGATTGCAGCTGCACTCGAATGGTGGTCAGTGCACAAGACTGCATTCTTTTGCTCCTCTTACAATGTCCTGCCAGTGTCTGCCAGCTCCCAAAGTGCTTCCTTATACCCTGATCCTGGCGCCGTCTGAGTCTCGGTTTCAGTATCCGACTGGGTTTTTATGACGGCGCAACAATCTGCAGGCTGTCAGGATTACTTTCATGCGGCAATTTGTTGGCCAGTCGGCAACTTTGGCCAGTTGGAGGCGGGAGGGTTGCCTTATCCCCTCGGAGAGCTCCTGCTGGCTCGCCCTTCTCTGGTCACGTGCCCATTTTGTTTACATGCCGCATTAAGGGGATTCCATTCCGTTTAGTTTTCACTCGCCGTGCTTCGTTTCGTTTTATTGCTATTTGATTCCATTTTCCTTTTGCCAACCACACACACTTTCCACTCTCTATATGTGTGCATTTCCACAGCTAAGTCCTTGCCACAGATCAACGCATATTTGTTTTTACTCTCGCATTATTATCCTTATCCCACCCACCCTTTTTTCTGGCCGGGATTCCCCGTTGGGGTTGGTGTGAACTTTGGCACTCTGCTGCAGCTTTTACTCCGGTTTATCCCTCGGCGTCCTGCAACTCCTGCAACAATTTAGTGCCCTTACACTTTGTTCTGCCACAGCCACAGCCACTGCCACTTGTGTTTCCACTTCCACTTCCGCCTCGGCCATTTACTGTGTTGTGGCTTCTTATTGTGTTCTATATCCGCCTTGGTAATGCCATTTGTTGCATCGAGGGTTGACTGGCTTAACCTTTCCTGTTCGAGCACTTTTTTCACCCGCATTTTCCGCATTTCCCAGCACTCATTACTCAAGGACTCGGAGAGAGAGAGCTGGAGCTGGAGCTGGATCTGGGGCTGGGGCTCGTGTTTGCCTCGCTGATAAGTGCACGGCTGGGGGATTAGTGGTCTCGGTTTCTTATCAGTCGGTATTGGTGTAGTTCAACCTGGGGATTCCCAGCGAATCGGGACTTTATCGCTGGCAATTTACTTGCTGGCAGCTTAATGGCTCCCATCGTGGCACGTGCTCCACGTGCGAACAGCTCGCCGAGATTACGGAATGGAAAGTGGAAAATGGAAAACGGAAAATGGGGTTGACTGCCGGCTGACTGGCATCGGGTTAGCCATGAAAATTTCAATTATTTTCAAAGGCCTTGTTATGATTTGTAATTGGTTTTCTTTCGCTTCGCTTTGGCACTTCCCCGAGTGTCCTGTCGCCTCGTTTAATTAAAAGTCCGAGCGTATCGGCCTAAAAGTTGGCACTTTTTCGTCCTCGGTGGTAATGAGGCATTCTCTCCGATCTAATGGCGAACTAATCAACCTTTTTTAATTGAATTCCTGCAGCCGGACTCCGAGGCTGTCGTGTCCAGGGTCCGGGGGACAAATCAACGAAAGTTATTTCATTAAAAAATTTTAATTGACATTCGTTCTTCCAGCAAATTAAGCTTTGTGTCGTAAAAATGTCTGCCCCTCTCGACGACCATCTGTCAGCCGGACAGGACCTGTTCCAGGACCTTCTGTCGCTGTCGCTGCCAAATGAATCAGCCTGCCGGAGCTCATGTATATTTCTATTTCTTCTGCTCTTCCACTCGGACTTCGCTCCTCGCTCCTGGGTCTTTATAGATATTTTGATGTAATTACTGCGACAAGTTGCCCAATTTGCTTAGTTCGGAGTTCGTTTTATTTAATTAGTTTGGAGATTGTTTGTCCTGGGTCCTTGGACTCCAGCTCCCTCTCCCTCTCCCTCTGCTAATTTTCCGCAGCTGCCAGCAGGAAATTGGCCCCGATTCGTCGGCTTTTGAGTGACAAATTGAATTTGCTGTGACAAAATGGGGCTACTTGACATGGCGGCCGTGCATCAAGTCCGGAGGATATATACGAGATATAGGATGTATGGCCCACACATTCTCTTGAGCAATTAGATGGGGTCCCTGCCTCACTGTCCTTCCTTTCTATCGCCTTTTCCCCCAGTTCGTTGCATTGTTTCCCACAAAAACCCACTGGGGACGAATAAAGCCCTTGTTTATCTACTGTTTCTGGGCAACGTGCCCCAAATGCAACCGAAAAAGTCCTCTTGAGGATATTTAGGACTCTGCATCAGCTTTACACTGACAGCAATGGCCGAAGGATATGCAAATGGGAACTAGTTCCGGAGTAAATATAGGGAAAATATATAAAATTAAATTATTAAGAAGTAAATTAAAATAACTTTATGAGAGATGTAAGTAAGTAACTTGAGAAAATAAAATCTAAGTTTGTTTTAGCTTAATACTTATCCTGAAAAATGTATATTAATTTTGAGCATATCATAAAACGATGGAATTAAAATATTACTTTATATTTAACATCTAAAATTCTTGTTTAAAATGAAGACATACAATTAACTAGTGGCCATGTAATATTGTAAAATTAATGTATTCATTTTTTAAGAACTTTTAAGTGCTTCTATAAGTTTCATTTTAATTTTTAAAGCCAAAAAACACGATATACTTTCTAAACAAAACATTATAATTAGGTATTGATTCAGAAATTTAAATAAGGAAAATAATTAATCAAGTAATAAATAAATAATATAATATATAATGAATATATTTATGTATATTCATTGCATATATAATTAAGTAATTTAATATGGTTTTTAAAAATTTTATAAAGGTGTTTAAAATTATTCTACAAAAATGTACATCGCACAACTAAACAATTTCAGTACCTGAAAATATCATTGCATACTTTTGCCTCATTTTTTTTTTGTTTTTAAATACTCAGTGAAATCTAAAGCAAATAAATTAATATTTATGATTAATAAAACACCAATTTAACCAGAAACCCCTTTGACACAACTGCAATTTCCCTTGAATTTATATTTTAAATTTCATTAAAAATTATTCAAAGTACGCACACAAAGCGGAACTAGTTCCGCTCCACTTCCGGCCAACGCCAGGAGCCGAAAAACTCAACACGACATCGAGTGCAATCATAAACAAGCGCTGCGCCAACAACAACCACATTTAACGCTGGCCATTTGCAAAAAAAATGCGCAACAGTTGCATGTGGCAGGCGGCAAAGGCAGCAACAACACAAAACAAACAATTGTCCTTTCTCCTGCCCTGAAATCCCACCCAAGGCCCCCCTCGATGGCCGAGCTTAGTGCCGGCATTTCGCCAGAGAGAGAGAGCCGCTCGGCGGAAGTAACTGCGCATGTGCCCACAGCGGACTCCGAGGACACTTCGTGGCCAAGGAAGTCAGTCGCCTCGAAGACTCGAGTCCAAAGGACTTCAGTCAGTCGCTCGCCACTCTTCGAAACACACGGTCGTCGAGGACTTCCACCGCCGGAAGTTGTCAACTGTCGTTCGCTTGTCGCTCGCGTGTGTGTGCCGCAGTGTGTGTGTGTGTAAAACGCGAAACTCTCCGTCCATCCAACCAAGCAACAACAACAAAGTCGAAAAACAACAAGAAGTGAAGCCGCAGCTCCTGCAGGACCCGCTAGCCGCAAAACCGAATCATTAATAAAGAAAAGCCCAGCCGTCGACATTATTGTTTCGCGGTCGCCTCGTGTTGACACGGCTTAAATGGGGCATTAAGTGCTCCGCAGTGCTCATACATGGCATATTCCCTGCTAATCTGAAGTGCAAAACCCGCCTGTCCGATTGGGACGCAAAAAAGGATTAATCTCGAAGCTGATTGCCTTCCCCTGCTGCCAAATAAGTAAGCATTTAATGTGTTTTGCTCGGCCTGACCGATTTCAACACCCGCTTGAACCCGTCACACGGGATCACACCCATTTCAAACTCTCGACCGGAACTAAATAAATAATTGTGCGGGGTTTCCCCACTACATGGGGTGTGGGTTCAGCTCTTCCCTTCTTTTTTTTTTTTTTTGTTCTTTTTTATGGTGTCACATTGCGTGACTCGGTGAACGTGCGAGGGCGGACTGACACTAATTGCAATGTGTGAGAATAAGGACCTGCTCCTCGGGGCGCCAAAAAGTAGGCAATAAAAAAGTAATGCAAAGTCTGCTAGAGCGAATGAACAGCCAAAAAAAAAATAGGAGAATTAACACTAGAAAAGTAGCGGTTAAATGCGACGACTATGGGATACTCAACACTTTCGATTTTGTATAGAATTTTTAATATTTCTTAGAAAGTTTCATAGCATAATTTCTTAATATTGGTAAAGTGATCAATTAACTATTACTTAAATACATTTTTATTTAATAAATTTATCCGTTTGAAGTAGCACGACTCTTTCTAATCAAAATAGTTAACGTTTTCTTTATAAACTTTATTTAAAGGTTAGCATTTCCCAACCGACAAAAGGAGTACTTGCCTGACGAACAAACTGACAAATTCAAGGATAAACTTAAGGACAAGCCAAAGAACAAACTAGCGGATGAACTATTAAAAAAACGGACGGACAAGCGAGATTCAAATTAAATAATTAACAGAAAAATTCTTCTAGATAAAATAGACAAGAAATTATTTAATTAAATTAGCATACCAAGAAACTAAAGGATAACTGACCACACATTGACGGACAAACTGACAGCTAGAATACTTTCCAGATAAATTAAAGGGTACTTCTACGTTAAAATTAGGAGACAAACAAATCAAAGGATCAACTGGTATATAAACTGGTAAACAATAGATAAATAAATTATTGTGTAATTTGGGGAAAAATCTAGGGGAAAAATAGATAAACTGTCTAACAAGCTGTCGGTCAATTTAACGAAAAAAAACTGTCAGAGAAATTGTGGAAAAATCTTAATAACATGAAGGCACATAAACTAAAGGGCACACTGATACACAAGCTGATAAGACAATTGACAAACAAACTAACGGACCAATTAAGAAAGGTTGTAGACAAAAAGTCGCACTAAGTGACTAACAGACTGATTAACGAACTAAGAGAAATTAACGGACAAATTTAGGTAGAAAATTGTAGGCAAACTAGAAGACAAACTAGCGAACAAACTAAGAATACATATCAAGTCTAGATCGACTGATCGGGACTATATATACCGTAAATTCTGCAAGATGTACTAGGCCCAATCTCTACTTATCCAAAGTTTACTATACACCCCATATACCCACACAGGCTTTCCTTTCCCCTATCCAAAATACCCCCAAAAACTCTATTTGCACCGTGGCTAAATGGAGAAGAATAAAGCACAAAATGCAAATCTCTCGTTGCGCTTGGCCAGCTCTGAATGGGGCTGGCCCGACACTTAGCACCCCAAACTCCCAGCTCCCCCCACTGGCAACCCCCAACGAACCACCTCCCACCACCCCCACCCTTCGAGGCAGCACTCAGTGCACGCCAACGCCTCGACACGACAGGCTAACGTCCACGTTGATTGAATGCCTAAGTGCTCCGGCAGCAACAACGAAGCCGGCTCAAAGTGAAACTAAAAGTTGGCCGTAAGTGTGGGCCGCAGTTTCCTTTTGGCCCTGCTCTTTTTTATGCCCCCGCCTCAGCCTGATTAGGGGTCTTTGCCTGAAATATGCATAGATTAGGCACGCTTTTAGCGCTCGACTGCGGGATACTCGGCTGATGTTTCAATTAGGGACATAAAGCTCCGAAGGAGGACGGGCCTGGCCTGGACACGGTCTCTGACCCAGATAGCCGGCTCAGATGTCGTCCCTCAGATTTCCCGCCTGCGCCGGGCGAAATATCATTTTAATAACCGAAATGACAGCCATAAATCAATGATTATTGCCCATTGTCTGGGGTGGGTCCTTGGCGTTGTCGTCGTCCTTTCGGTTGCCCTCGTCACTTGAGGGGCTTTAAATCGAGGGGCTGTCGTGGAGATACTTTTACGGCACTTGCCGCTGGAGGAGATAAAAGTCGCCTCCCCTTCCACGTGGAGCTCCGTGCTGGGTGTCGTCGCTCAGCTCGGATCCTGTCACTTGGCACCATAAATTCACGCCACATAATATTGAAAATTCCCATCAGACAACCGCACGGTGTTGAGTTAAACTCGTAAAACGTAATTGAGGTTGTATTTCATGTTAAATGGCTGGCTGGCCACCCGGACCAGGGGCCTAGGTGGATCAGGCGGCGACTGTAAACTGGATATGTGAGCTGGTCATTATGGGGTTATTTACTAGGCACTCGTTCGCATGTAGACGAGCATCCTTAAAAGCTTTCATTTGGTTGTGTAGGGAGGGTATAGAGGGGCAAAGCCAGACCCAGGGGGCTGGTGGTTATCCTGGTGCTTACTTTTCAGCACAGACTCTGTGGCTTTCCACAGAAAAGCTGAGTTTTCTCCTTCTTTTTTTTAGAATTAAACGGAATGTGAAAGAAGGGGAGGGAAAAAGAGTTGTTACTGCTTGTAATTATTATTTTAAAGGTTTTTTTTATGAAAGGCAATCTTCTTTTAGTTAAAATAAAGCTTAATTACGGGTTTCTGCAAGCCTTTGTTAAATTTAAATGCAATTTAATTAATACTACAAGGGTTTAAAATACATTATAATATGCTTAATTCTTTTAAGGAAGTTTAAAATACGTATAAGTACAAAAGTAGGGCTTAATACTGATTAAATTTCTACTCCCTTCCATATAATCTTGTCAGTTTAATGAAAATAATACCTATATTTTCAGTATTTACATTTTTTCTTCATTTTCATATCCATTATTTCTAGTTTCAATTGTCATTTAAAAACAATTGACAATTGACATTCCATTTAAAATTTACAAACACCTCTTTACAAAAACAAACCCCTTCAAAATTTAATGAACAGATGAGGTTGTAAAAAACGGAACATAATTTCTTTTATTGGTAATTAGTGAGTTTTCCAATCGATATATAAATTATTTTCCTAGTTTACGGGGCGGACAATAATTGCGAAAGTAATTAGAAAAGCCCCCAACACTAAGTGGAAACTGTCATCAGGCGAAATCGCACAAATTGTGAATTTAATGGCTTGGCTGGGGCCAGGACGACCCAGTTCCACCACGAACAAGTGTGTCTTTCATTACAGGGTCCAGTCCCTGTAATTTCGACCGACAATATATACATTTACTACACATGTTTTTGGGGTCGAAATCGTGTGTTCAGTGGAGCGCAGCGCCCAAATGTAACAAAATGGAACAAATCGAGCCGGCTGCCTCGGCCTCCTCCTGTGCCGTAATGTAAATTAATTGCCTGCAGAAATTAGCCAGGCCCGGGAACATTTTGGACATTCGGGGTCCTGGGGGGGCCCTACGCAACTGCAAATCCCAATTATTGCCACACAACATCCGCCAAAAACAATTCGGCATTAAATATACAACGCGGGCTGGTAGGCAATGTCAGGTAAACAGAGTAGCCAACTGTCGCTCGTTACTTTTAATCAGTTATCAAAATTTATGGGCTGCAATTTGTCCGGTCAGCGCGAATATTTCGCATTATATGCCCAATTCGTGGTCCATTTTCCCCCATGCGGAGTCCATTTTCAAATATTTACGGCAATTAAATGGACTCTGGCTGTGCACTCGGCAAAAGCAAATGAATGTTTAAACATTTAGGTGAACTTTAAAGGGTAACTATGCAGTTGAGTAAAGTTACCTTTAAGCTTTAGAAAGCATAAAAGCAGGCTAGAACTTGTCAGAAAATTTAATTTTAATAAGAACATCCTTTGTAAGGCCAACTATATTCCCCATTTCTCTGTGTGTTTCTGACATTTAAAGTTAATGAGAGCTTCGCTGGAGGGAGAGCGGATATTCGATATTTTGTTTGGAGCGGAAAAACTATTCGCATTTGAACAGAACCGAGGGCCGCGGGCCAAACTAAATTCGAGTTTCAGTTTACTGAAAACGCTGGCCACTCGAATTACCCAAATGCGAGATGTGTTTTTGCTCAACGTTTTCTGTGCTCTGTTTACTGTTTACTGTTTCTGTTCCGGCTTCCGTTTCTGTTTTTGTTTTCGTTAGTCGAAATAGATTCCATCGGAGTTTTAATAGTCAAGGAGATGGATATCCCTGCCCTGGCAGGGCACATTTGGTTGTTTATCATCGGCTGGAGCAGCTCCCGACTCGGTTGCTACTTGGCAAAGCCCCGCGGCTGTTGGCCCAACAAATGGGAGTGGAAATGGGAGTGGGCTGGGGCTAGGGCTGGGGCTTGGCTCTAGGGAGGATTGGCTGGGGAAGAGGAGAAGCCATGACGGGGCAGGAACCGGGGAACTGGAAACGCTAAGCAAACAGAGCCGCGGAAGATGGCGGAAGGAGCAATCGGTGGAAATAAAATATTAACTCAGCCCCGGCCCTAGCTCACGATTCAATTAGAAGCGAAAGCCATTTTATAATTGAAAGGGGGAGTTGGGAGGGAGCAGGAGCAGCCCCAGGCTGGAAAGCCTTTTCAATCTGTGCCTGGCTTCGGGGAGGCGGAAAATAATACACATCGATAAATATTAAAGAAATTGAGCCGCTCCCTGCAAAGATTATTATTCATTACGGAACCGGGATCCTCCCTCTGATATTCCCCCCGAAGTAATTGGAAAGTTTGAGCTCTCGGCCTCCTCTGCTCTCAGGAACATCAGCAAATGCTCAATTTGTCACTTGCTGGGGGAGAGCCAGGAGCAGGAGATACTTGGGGGCGTGGCCGACTGACAGATGATGCGTGTGACTAAGCGGAAAATGCTCAGAGGAAACTTCTTTCCCCTAAAACTCCCCATTTCCACTCGCTGATTATGATTGAGTTGATGTAGTTAATATGCTATCGATCAAGATGATGGCTGCCGAGCAGGATGTGTGCTTTCCTCTGGCTGATTCCTGGCTGCTTGTCTGCTGCTCCATTTAAATCAGTTACAGCGATTCCCCCTCTGAAAACAAGCAGCCGAGCGAGCACACACACATTGCCATTCGTTTATTTGTCTTTTGAATTATTAATGCATCCGCTGAATGACTTCGAATGCCGAAGGATGCGTTGGCCAAGTCAACAGTGGTCCTGCTCCTACTTCCCACTGAGGAAGGTGCCGAAGATGGGGCTGAAGTGGAAGAGTGGTTTACTGATGCCGCTGATCTGGCCCTTAATCAAGTGGGGCTCCTCCTTGGGCGCAGATAAGTTTAATTAAAAAGACCGCAGCATTCCTGAGCGACTGAGAAAACTATCTTCCGTTGGTTAAACTTTAAAATTCCGAAAAAGCTCGAAGCCAAAAAAGATGAATCGGAGAGCGGAGGCAACAAACTTTTCTGATTTCGATTTTTATTGCGGCTGGAAAATGAGAAATGGAAGAAAAAACAGAGAATTGGGTAAAAAGAGTTAAATAGAAAGCGGAGAAGGAGATTGCCATGGAGACTGGAGCAGTTTCGGCCGCTTCTCGGCAACAATTTCATTTTGGGAGCACTCGACTGGCCCGGTTCCATTGCCATGCCTACGAGAGCCTTCCCCAGTGCACTCTATACCTTCTATCCTCTCTTATCCCACTCCAATCCTGCTGCAGTTGGAATTCCTTTCGAGTTACCTGCACACGCAACCAGCCAGGATGCGGGGCCAGAATTGCAGGCAGGGCAGGAGCAGCTGAATAAACACGTAGACCAAACAACAATGGAGGGGAGTGGAGCGGGGACGGGGCTAACCACCTGAACCACTAGAACCACTTGAACCACAAACAGTGCGAGGCCAAAGTTGCCCCTTTTCCAGTTCATAATTTATGCCAAACAAACACATAAATATTACCTCGAATTTATTAAAGCGCCGCTTCCAAACTCGGCTCGTGTGTGACGTAAGTGAATCCTGAATGAGTCCTGGATGGATCTGTCTGGGCAACCCTGAGCTGTTAATCTTCCAGCAACTTTCTAATTACTTTTGCATGGGAGAAACTTTTTATTTAGCTTTTACAAATTGTTGAACCACACAACGCACTCCGTAGAAGGACTCTTCCTAATCCCGAAATACACCAATGGGTGACTGGGAAATGTGCCCATCCTTTGTCCTTTTCTCTTCCGTTTTTTACAGCCTGATTTGCACTAAACTAAATCACTTTCTATTCAACAGGATCTGGACTTTAAGGAGGAAGCCAGGAGAGAGGAGGAACCACTGACCAGACGTGGACAAAGTGACAAGCGATAGCCACAAAACAACACTCGAGAGAGGAGAGGGAAGCCCGGAGGAAGTTGACAGGAGCTCAGCCAATAAAAGCCAACCAAACCAGTCTGGGCCAAATAAGGACACACCGATGCACGGGGCCGGAGGAGGCGGAGGCACCAGCACAGCTCCAGCAGAGGAAGAGCAGCAGCAACCGCAGCAAAACAAAACTGCAAAAGTTGCTCCAAAAGAGCCTGGACAGAGGGGAAAAACCGGAAGCCGGGCCTGAAAAGTTCCCAAATTTGGTAGACAGAACTCCCCCGCAGCCCCAACCGGAACAGTTAGCAGTTGGAATTTGATTTTAACGCTTCTCGGAGAGGAGCCTCTGTCGGTGGCAGCTGACAACCATCACCAGGTCCAATTCAAATCAGCAGCAGCGGGAAAACTTCACCCGGAAACGCCTCTGACTCCCAGCCAGGCCACGCACCAATGGCCACACATTGAGATTGGCTGTCACAGAGTCACAGAGCGGGGATCGGGAGGAAGTGGGGCAGTGGAAATGCTCGTCACCCTGGGCGACACATGCTCTGACATTTCATTGACTCCCCACAGAACCCACTAGGCACAACCATGGGTCGTCACCCGCCGATCCTCCCGCTGCTCCTCTGCCTCGCGGTCTGCACTTGGCGGACGCCCTCGGTCAGCGGCTATCTGAACATTTTCATCAGCCACCACGAGGTGATGAAACTGATGGGTAAGTCCAGTCGAAGTCCAGTTCCGGTTGCTGCCTAATCCATTAATGAAACTCCGGGGGACTGACACGCCTCACTCCAGGAGCAGAACCTCCCCCAGGCCTGCTCTATGATTAATAGTTGGAGGCCAAAGTGCGACGGGACAAATTCATTGATCCCCGAACACGAAAACACAAACAATCCTCGGAGTCGCAGGCCATGTCACAGTCATTAATAGTTCCGAAATTATAGTTGACCATTAAGGGGAGGGAGGGGGGTAGTGGAGGAAGTGGAGGGTTCTGGGGGAATGGAGGAAAGTGGGAGGTACTGGAGGAGAGGGAGTGCCGATGGAATACTTAGTAAGGCGAAACCAAAACAAATCGCACACAAATCGATTTCCGCTCTGCGCCTACCCTCACCTTGCTGACAGCTGCAAGTAGCTTTCCCTCCCCCCATTTTCCTTGTTCTATTTCCACCACTCTTCCGCTTTTCCCTCCCTGCTGCCCCTTTTCCATTCCTCACCTTTCTCCTCGCTTGCTGATTCCTTGTTTGTTTTCTTGTTTTTCCGTTTGTTGCTCCACGCGAATCCATGTTATTGATGGCGCCGGCTCCAGATCGAGCCAAGGCCAAGTCCTCCACATCCTTAGCTACTCCTGCACCTCGTTCCCCGCTCCCCCTGATGGGAGTTACATGGTTTTCATGGACGTGCCAAGGCGGAATGGCCTCGTGCTTGTCGTTTGGCTCGCGATTTCCTGCTCCTCCAGTTGATTAATGGATCCCGGGAGTGGGAGCGGGGAAACTCCGAGTCGGAGGGAGGAAAGCTGGCCTAGTTCGCGGTCGCTACTCCGTCAGCAGTCGCCGAGCTGGTCGCAGCATTTTCCGGCACTTAACTGTAATTGGAGCATAAATGCTTCCATCTCATTATGCAGGCTCCCCACTCCTTCCCTCGCTTCCTTGTTGCCAAATCAGGGCACTTCAATTAGTTGATGGCGTAAAAATAATCCACATCAAGTGGAGATGGATCCCGGATTGATGGATGAATGGTGTTTCCTCTTCCCAGCTTCTACTTGCTCTTGAAACTCGGTCATCCATCTCTCTCATCCATCTAAATGCATCCAATTGCACTGTAGATCAATGTGACAAGCAGGTTCCTTCCCAGCAATTGCATTCCATAAACAAGCCATCACCCTCAATGTCCTTCTAGACTCCTTCATTCCCTTCGAGACTCATGCAAATAGGATTTCATTAGCGACATTTCAAAGGACTTTTCCACGTTGTTTGTCGCTCTGCAATTTCCTTTCCCCGACTGAAGGAGATTTTCCTCGCAGCTTCTTTCCTGCCCAGTCCGCCACTGTCCCCTCCTCTTTAAAGAGCTCGTTATGTCTTTAACGACCAGTTAACACCCCTGAACCGTTCCCTGGCTATGCCACTCCTCTCCTGTTGGTTCCGTTGCCACCCCCCGAGTTGTTTCGATTTGAAAATTAACAAGCAGCGTGAAATCAAACAAACTGACCCTCCTCCTTGATTTCTCCCACCCGAATGGAAAATGCCTGTGCATGATTTTCCAGGGCTTCCACCTCATTTCCCTGCTTTGCGTCTCCATGGAACCTGTTCATGTGGAAGGCTCGCTTCGGTTGCATGACCCAGCCCCAGATTCCCCCACGGAAATTCCCTTTTCTATTCCCGCTTTTCTTTGGCTGCATTTCCCACATGGAATCGTGGATTGTTCCCAGCAGTTTGTGCCGCACTTTTCGGCTTCTCAGGTGACGTCTTCGGTGTCTCTTTGGAGAAGTGTAAACAAAGTTCACTGCAATATTCCTATTTCCCCTCGACTTTCAGAGAATCCTTAAGTTCTGATTCCCGCCATCCCTTCGATGAAGTGTCGACGGCATTAAAATTAAATATTTTCCACGCCTTTGTTGAACATTTTCCGCCTCTGAGTCCAATTTGGATGTGTTGTCCCAGCAACGAGCAATTTTCCCGTCTTCCCTCACTCCCTTCCTCAGAGTCCCCTTCCGCCGAAGACTTTCCTGTTCAAGGGTGCGTAAAAATGCAATTTCAACAAGTTTCGCTTTGATGTGCACACTTTTTCCCTGCCACCCTGCCACCCGATCCCTCGGACTTCCTTCTCCATCCTCCATCCCCAGGGCGGACCACAACCTTGGGCGGGTAGCTGGAATATTCCCCTGCAAATGAAAAGTTAATGCAAAAGAAAATTATTTTTAATGAATAGAAAACAGTCCCAAAATCCCCACATTAATATGCTCCCCCTTCAGACTCTGGTAAGAACCTTCGCAGGGGTGGCTTGGCATCTGGAATCCATTTTTATTGCCAGAAGTCAGGAAGCGGTGGGAGGTGAGAAGCGGAAATCAGAAACTGTGCCAATCGAGCGAGAGTTCCTGATCTCCGATTCATGGACAATTAGGAGGAATTGCCAGGGATTCCCCTTTAACAAGCCACGAGGTGAGACTGCCTCCCCTGAGATCGGTAATTGGGGTGTGCAGAGGGGGATGCACTCTCCCAACTAATGACACTAATTATCCCCTTAATCTTTTATGCAAATTGTGTCGCCTGAGATTCGCCTCCGCCAGTCCTGCCCTGCAATTGCTCCTCCACTTTCTCCGCAGAACTCACCTCCAACATCACTTCCAACGATTATGAGTTGCGGTTGCAGCGTCACGTGTGTGCGGCGGAGTCATCGAGACAATCGCAATGGCAGCTACTATAATTACGGCCAGGAGAGCAAGTCAGGAGGGGAATCAGGGAGGCATTAAGCCTGCAGGAGAGGTGCACCAAGGACGAGAGGAGGACAAAACTTTCGCAGGCAAAGTTGGCGGCTCCGTGATATGAAAGACGAGCAAAGTTTGACGCTGGCAGCGAATAGAGCCGGCTTTGCGGGGATTTCAGGAGCTATCTGGAAGCAGGAGCAACTGGGAGTGGAGTGGAGTGGTGTGAGCCATGCCAATTGATGCTGTTTAAAGTGCAGTCGGGCTCGTGCTCCCTGAGAAGCCAATTGAGGTGGCAAAACCCTGGCAGGGATTGAGGAAATCGGGCGATGGAACATTTGTGACATCCCGGAATTGAGGACTGAATTAATTGAGGCAGTCACTTATTGAAATGCCTCCCCTTCACCCAACCGGTCATGGTTGTCAGGTAAGAGGGGAAGCAAAGGATAGATGAGGACCGGGGAACATTGTCCTTTTCCTGCGTTTGTGCATATTTGATGGCGGGCACTTTGGGGTTGTGTTTGTGTTTTGCCACTAGTTCAAAGCATCCTGGGACAGGAGCGGCAGCAGCAGGTAGTTGGAGCAGGCGGAGGGCTGCACCCGGAGCCCAGGTTAAAAACGCGATGGGGGGCAAAGCAATTCGGGACTCGAAAACGAAGCCGAAATGGAAGTAGTAAAGTGAAAAGCGGATGGAAAACGGAAAGAAAACTGAGCTGGGATACAGAAACAGTCTGAAGATGTAGATGAAGCTGAGACCTGGATGAAGGCTAACGAAAAATGCTTTTTCTTGTTCTGTAATTGGATTTAAAATTGTTTTAAGCAGCGAGTGCGCGCTTTGTTCTATCCTAAATGCAGCACTCTCCCCTCCTTCCTGTGTACCTCCCACACTCTGTGTGCCGGAAGCGGAATTGCTACATTCAACATCCGCCGGAGTCGGTGGAAGAAGCAGCGTCAGAGCTCAGCTAGAAGCGGGTAAACATCCAGGGTTCCACTCCGTTCCCACTCCAGTTTCCAGCTGGCTAGCTAGTCTTCCCTGATCCCGTGGAGTGAATAATGCCTCCCCCAGAGCTGGGGCAGGAGTTAAGGGAACAGAAGTGGCAGGGGCAACAGTAAAAGCGGATGAAGAAATTTAATTTCACGTCGTTTTAACTCAAGCAGCTCGTCTTTCAATGCCAGCGGGTGGGGAACAAAGATCAGGCTCCACTCCGGGACTTCTCCACCCGATAAGCCGTGGAAGCCGATTCCTCCGATGATGAAGCACTCGCAAATGACACCTTCTAATGTCTCCTTCCTCGGTCCTTTTTGGGACAACTCGAGACTAGGGACGCGACGCCCTGCCTCGTCGCCTGCTGGTGACGGATTCGATTTCGATTATTATTGTGTCTTGGGTTTTGTTTACTCCCCAGCATTGTCACCTCGGGTTCGTCCCCTTTTCCCCCGTTTTCCACCGAGAAAATCAATTTCCGCTTAATGGCAGAGAGAGAGACGCTCGAGGGGAGAGCAAACAGCAAATGCACGAAGTTTGCTCAGCGGGGGATTCCCCTCCCTAAAGCAAATTGCGGAAAACTTTCGCTTTACGTCTGCCGTGCATCCGCACCCGCTCTCACATGCTCTCCTTTCGCTTGCAGGACTCGAGGCGGACCTGTTCTACGTGCACGAGGGATCCATCAACACGTACGCGATGCACTTCACCGTCCCAGTGCCCGCGGACGTCCACGAGCTGGAGTTCTCCTGGCAGAGCCTCATCGCCTACCCAGTAAGACCTCCTCCCGATACATCCTGCAATGATTAACCAACGCATATCCCGAACAGCTGCCCTACGCCATCAGCATCGAGTACAGCAACGACCAGGAGGCTCTGGGCACGCCCACGCTGAGCATCCCGCACAAGGGCCTGGTGCCGCAGGAGATCGAGTCCTTCCTGGTCTACCTGCCCTGCACGGGCAACGTCAGCCTGCAGCTGCCCGTCAACGTCAACATGGTGGTGCGTGCTCCTCCCCGCTACAACGACACCCGGCTCCACTTCAAGCGCAACAAGATCTGCGCGAAAGGTGGGTTCGATACCAGGAGACTCCGCTGCAGACTCCATTAATCCATCACTCACCCATTGCAGGCATCTCACCTGAGCCCAATCAGTCGCCCGCCCCTGCCCACGCCCCCTCCCAGGGTCCCGCCCTCCTCAGCGCCGCCGCCTGTGCTCTGGGCCTGGTTCTGGCCGTGGGCCTGGTGGCCAGCATGATGTATGTGAGGGCGCGCAAGCAGCTCCGCCAGGACTCGCTACAGTGGGTTACCTATAGCTCCTCCTCCTTAGCTTCATTAACAGTCTGTTCCCCCCCAGCACCAGCTTCACCACCGCAGCTTATGGCAGCCACCAGAACGTGTTCATCCGGCTGGATCCCCTCGGAAGGCCTCCGAGTGCCACGGGGTCCTACGCCACCATCGCCAGCCTCAACAAGTACCCGGCGGAGGGCAAGAAGTCGTGCAGCATATTCGACCGTAAGTTCATTACCCCGCCTCCTGCCGAGTGACCTCTAATCCTGGGAGTCGCTCATCCAATCCACAGGTTTCCGGAGCTCCCCCACGCCCACGCCCTACGCCACGGCCCTGCTGCCCATGAACCACGAGCAGGCCGCAGAGACGATTTACTCGAAGCCAGAGTCGATCTGTCCCTCGAGGATATCCTACTACGCCTCCTCGCAGCTGACCCAGGTGAGTGCTTTGATGGTACAACTATCCCAACCACTATCGGCTGTCCCAGGGGTTTGATTGGATTTGAAACGGGAGCTCGGACCGGGGTCCAGCGTGGAATCAAAGCCTTTGATATATTGCGACACGTGGCAGGCGCAAATGGAAATGGAGATGGTAATGGGAATGGCAATGGGACTGGCAATCCCTTGAAGCGGTCTCCGCTTTCCGTCCCCGTTGCCAGGGCTACCCTCTCATTCGTCTCGAGCACCACTCGATTGCTCCCCAGGCAGGAGACCCTCATCCCCACCAGAGAGCTACCTTTCCTCGACGATAAAAATTAAATTCTAATTTATATTTACGAGCTGATAAAGCTCCCGTAGTGCGTTAAACTCGAAACAAGAGCCATTCATAAATATGCGGCTTTCCCCGCTCGCTCCACCTCCGCCCAAGGATGTCTGGCTGTCTGGCTGCTTCGGATGGGGAAACTTTCGTGCGCTCACGTACTCCATGTGGCAGGTGTGCCGCTGGAGCTGGAAGGTGAAGGTGAAGGCGACACACAGACCCAGTGCCTGGAGAGTGGAGTGATGCGAGTCTCTTGGGGTAAGAGAGGGTAGGAAAGGAAGGAGTTGGGATGTCCGCTTAGATAAGCTAAAGGTGCTCCACTGAGGCAGACGCAGACAGTCTGCCCCGTGTGGTTATCTTGGCCTCTGTTTCCAAGCCAGCGAGTCCTGTCCCAGACCCCTCAGGTGAAAATTAGCAAACTTGATCCGAACTAACCGCAAAGTGAACCCAAACCGATGAGGTTCCACGCGGAATGTACTGAAATATCTCCCATAAACATGGTAGATGATGTCTTCCTAAAAACAGCTCCTCCCTCTGCCCCTCTAGGGAGCACATTAGCATTTCTTTCGAACCAAGTTAACTTCTTGATGCTGTGGAAATCTCTGCCAAATTGGAATAAATTATTTAGCAGCCTCTTTCGATTGTTGTCCTTGTAAACATTCTGGGATTTTTCTAGACACTCTCCCCTCTGGTCCTTTATGACTCTGCCATTTTCGTCACCAAGTTCTAACGCAATTTCCATCGACGCATAATTAAATATTCAATTTCCATGGAGACTCGAGGGGACTTTTATGTGCCTGGCTTAAAGCATCTCCTTTGGCCTGATCCCGGTCGTGCTCCTTGTTTGTGTAACGATTTCTGTTTGTTTAGACTTCAATTTCATCCTCATTAAGGGAACAGCCTTCAATTGGCGCTGGCACTGGTGCTCATGCACTCACTTACATGGTTATCGGACGCCACACAATGCCAAGAGTCATATCCATTTGGATTCGCCTCCGGTTCCCTCTCTGTCTCTATCTCTAGTGGAAGGGAATTAAATGAATTCTCCCCTCTCTGTCTCTGGTTCTCTGTTGCTCTGCATATATCCTTCGGAATCCCCCCAAATTGGAGTGGAGTCTCTGGAAATGGGAGATGGAGATGCGGTTGGAGGAGGTTGAGGGTGCTTGCCATAATTATTGTTGTTCCGTTCTGTTCAGCTCCCCACTCCCAGTACCAATCCCCTCCCCCTTTGGGCCATATGTGTGAGCGTTAAGCGAAGTGTAGCACAGTTTTGGGGGCACAAACAAGGATAGGGAGGGAGGGGGAGCAGTCTGGGGCGAACGCACTCATTTAGTCAAACAATTATATCCAAGTGCACACAGATACACTCACCCAGCACACACACACCCGCACTCTGGCCCTGTTCACTTGTGTGGAAATATCTCATTTGTGCATGGAAGCCACCCCTCTCGTCCTTCGGATTCTATTAAATCAGTCTATAAACGTCGACCAAATTGCTTTAATGTGCAGCGAAAGTTTAGCAAACAACAGGACTCGCTATGGCAAGGACCATAACAATGGGGTTGGCACGGGGACCCCGGGACGGGAGCCAGGCTTAGGGGCAAAGTAGTGGAACATAACAATAAAAACAGCGGCGAACAGAAACCAGACTACAGCTGTTGAAACATGACTTTGTGCTTGTTTAGAAACACTTGCAAAATATTATTGCAGCACCAACAACAAAAGGCAGAGGTCCTGGGGGATGGGGATGCGCCATGTGCTAGCAAAACAGAACGGAACCTAAGCGGAGGCATTAGTATATTGGATCAGGAGGAAGGCGGAATCAGAGCAAACAGCGGCGTCAAGGGAGTCAGACCGGGAAGAGCCAAGAGAACGGCAATGGGTTAAGCAGGAGCCGGGAACATCGTGCGACGCATTTGAATGGCATCATTACAGGGGGAAAGTTGGCCAAGTGCGTGGGCGCACTCCCAAAGAAAAGCGGAAAGTACAGCGAGAGGAAGCCCGGGGAAAGCTGGAAATTAATTTCCAAGGAGCTGCGAGCATGTCTTCCTGTTTTATGGAGATTACTGGATCGACAAATGGCTGACTAACCTGGGGAGGAACGGGAACACGAACAGGTGCTAATTAAAAATGTTGTTGTCGCCCCATTAAAGAAATTTGTAAATCAGCAGGGAAGGAAGAAAGTCAAGCCCCACGGGGGAGAAGGACCTTTGGCAAAGGGGAGCTCAGCTCCCCAGTTAAAGCTGGCGGCACGTACTCCCTTAATGGATTTGCCACTGTTGTTCCCTTTGATTAAAACACATTATTTACATTTGTGACTCACCCGGGGGAAGGGATACTGCATAGAAAAAAAGAAGAGCAAGGAAAGTGACTGTCCGTGGTCTGATTGTGACAGTAGACGGTTAATGGGTGTCGCGGTATGTGACCCGCCAGGTGATGGTGACTCCAAGGGGTTAAGCTGAACCTGCCGAACAAAGCCTGCCAGCGCCAAAGGTTGACAAATTACCCAGCCGTCGGAGGATATATATTTTTTGTGCCTCTCTCTCTCTCTATCGCAGGGGATTCCCCCCTTTTTCGGCGGATGCTTTTGTCCGGCATTACACTATATTGATTGCTTCCTGTCAGCCGCAGGAGAGACAAACGGAAGTGGCGGATGTTGCCTTTGTTCCCATTTCCCTTTTGTGGTGCAGGGACTTCGAGCATTGTTCGTGGCGCCGCCTTTGCGCTGCACTTCAGTTTTTACATTCAGCTTGACATTGTCCCTCGTCCTGGTGGCGTATTAGAGAACAAGATTTCTCCATTAAAATCTGTCACTGCTTTAATTGACAGTTTTCCCATTGCATTCAAGTCGGACCTGCTTCCTGCTGCAAATTAATTTCATTTGCAGAGTCAACAGACCGACCAAGTCAATGGAATATCTCAGTGGAACTTATGTAAATTTTATTAAATACAAAGCCAGAGGTGGGGGCGGACCAGGTGAGCGCCAGGACACGCGATGGCTAATTGAAAGGCAATTATGCGTGATTAAGTGCGTGTAAGCGGCGACTTTGGCTAAGTATACGCCGCCTTTAATTAGAAAGCACCAGGCCGAGTCGGGACACTAGCAATCCCCCGACATCTTCGCTCTTCAATTATGCATTAGCCGAAAGGACCTTTTTGTGGGGCCCCCGAAAACGCTTATTAAACGGCGCGCGGATAACGAGGTCGCCTCATCAAAATGCCATGCATCAAAGGGAGGAGGCCTGCCAGGAGGAGGCCTACCAAGGGGAGGGAATCCGGAATCGATCAGGCATAAATCAAACGAAATTCAAATTAGTTGCCCCGGCAAATTAGAAGGCACACACGGACACTCACACAATGCCGTCCTGTCCTGCCAGCAGCATCGGCCCCGAAAATGCCAAAATAATGAGAGTTCAGTTAGTTGGCCACAAAAAAAAAACAGGCGACTGAAAGGTCAGACAGAAGCTTTCCACTTTGATTAAAGGCTTTCCCAGGCAGGCAAAGGCAAAAGGGAAAACTCGTTGTCAGGCAAATTGAAATATAATTGAGCTGGCAGCTCCACCTGGCAGCTCCACCTGGCAGCTCCTCCCCGTATTCCGTCGTCGTTTGGGGTTCCGCCTCACTGCCGGGGCTTATTAGGACAAGGCGACAGGTCGTATGCGTGATATGTGCAAACCGTTGTCATTGTCGCACTAAAGTAAAATACTGTGCGAACGGGAGGCTGCATGCCCCTATTTGCAGCAGCGTCAGAAATTTGCATAGTTTCATTTTGTGACAGCAGCAAATGTGCAGGTTACAGTGAGTCGGAAAGGAGGTTACAGAGGAGGGCTAAGTTCTAATGGCTATAAACGATTCCGGCAACAATAAAATAAAAAAAAAAAAACAGAGGAAGGAAGTGTTTGTGAGTTATCAATTGAACTGCTTTTATATTATAAATAAAATCTATTTTTATTGAAACTATTTTATAATTAAAAATTAATTAAAAATTTTTACTTTATGTTTAATTTGTTTACTATTATTTTCACACATTCAATCTTAACATACGAGTTAGCCTATCGCATATTAATGGGATTTCTTACATTTATTTTAAAAATTTTTGTATGAAATACTAAAATTATGTAATATATATTATTATATTAATAGTAAATGATTCTGATGATACATTTTAATAAAATTTGAAATGCAGATAAATTAAAATTGGTACGAGTTGTCATATTTTTTTAAATATTTGTATTATTATTTATTTAAATGTATTTACATATTTTATCAAAACAGTATCTTATTTTAAGAAAGTATTAATAAAATTTATTTTACGAGTGATTTGTTTAATGTTTTATTACAGTTACATATATTTATGATTTGCAATACATTTAAAAATAATAGTATTCCAATAATAGATAATCAATTTAGTTGAATAAAATTAGTCTGGATTTTTTAAAAAGTATTTAAGTGTTTTGAATTAGTTTAGAACGTATTTTTATTAAATTTTTTTATTTACTTTTATTGAATTGTTATCAATTTATTAACTTTAAGTTATCAAAAAATCTAGTAAATATAAATTATTGCTACAATAGAATTTTTTTATTTTTTGATTATTTCTCATTTAAATTAAGTTTATAATTAATTTTGTAATCTACTTTACTTATATAAATTCGTCAATTAAAATGCATTTAAATAACAGTAGCATTCAATAGTGATAGTGATATTAAATTTAATGGTCTTATTTTATTGTATTTATTTGATAGTTACCAATTTGTAATATATGTTCGTTGATGTGTTTATTTATTTATTTTCTGTGCTATTATATTATAGTTATTTAAAACATTGTGTCAGGCAATTTTTATAATAATATTACATTTTCTTTGTTTCTTTTGTAAAAAAACTTCAAACATTTATTTTAAAAATATTTTATAATTATTTCCTATGTTTTCTGTGATTAAATTAATAAAACTTACTATAAGTTTCTTCGTAAAAGATATTTTAATATTTATCCCACCCAAAGCCCTGCATATTAATGTATCAAATTCCTATTTAACCACTAATTTGTTCATTTTGTTTCAAAATTAATTTTAATTTGAGTTTTATCGAAATGTACGTCAAGTTATGCCTCGATTTCCGTTGAATTTAATTAATTTAAAATGCACCACAACTTTTATTGTTCCTTTTGGTGGCTTCGGAGCGAACTCTGTGCCGCAGAATTTAGTTAGGGGTTTCCCCGCTCGAAAGTTGCAGCGGTGAGACTTCATTAAAATATTTGCACCCCGCCCCACTGTGCGTTGTTTGCGGGGGAAAGCTGTGCGAAAATATCTGCTGCTGCTTTCCTCGCTTTTCCCGCTTTCCCCACTCCTCCCGCTCTTACCACTTGTCTTGCTTTCCTGATGTTGTTGCCAAAAAGTTTGGCTGCACTTTGGTTTGCCGGCAAGTGACGTGCTGACGGGCGTCGTCCTGGCAAAATTGTCATCAAGCGTTTTTAATTACAACCCATGTGCCAGGGCGGGGGGCGTGGCAGGAGACAGGGCATGATTTGAGGGGGGAGGGGACCGGAGGACACTGACGGCGGTTGTGGCTGTTGTTCCTGCGGGCAGCCGTAGAGCTGCAAGTGACATAAGCAAATCAGACGCCTGTCAAGTCGTATGTGTGCTCTGCTTACGTCATCAGCAGGAGGACAGGACAATGGGGCGGCAGGACACCAACCCCATCAGGACCCATCCCCCGTTGTCATTAGAAATGTCACAACAAAGCAGAAACAGCTGCAACACTGTGCCCGGCCCGTGTGTATCCTTGACGCCCAGCTGGAAATTCGGTTTGAAAATTCCAACCCCCCTCGGTCGGCATCGGTATCATAGCAATGCAGTCCCCGGACCAGCAATTGGCAGCTATTTTCGGTCTACTTGGCCATTTCGCATTTCGAATTTCACATTTTCTCCATTTTCCCCATCGAAAGCCAAGCAATAATGTCTCCTCGTTTGACATCCGCATTTAATATTCCCCAATCCCGAGCTGAAATGAACATTTCCATTGGCAATTCGAGCGAGCGAGCGAGTGGGTGAGAGCTCTCACTCCCATTAAATCTGTTTCCCAACTCCACTATTGGGAATAAACATTGCCTCGATTTCGATTTAATTTCCTCAGACATTTTCCGATTTTATTGGCCTGTCCTCGCGCACTGGGGAAAATGTTCAAGCGTATTCTCTGTGTGTGCTTTTATGTGAATCACCATCGACTAAGAGTGAAATTAATAAAGTCAAGTGGGCACAAGTCATCTCGAGTGGGGCATTGCTTAATTTAAAACTCGGTTGAGTCATTTTACGAATTGTTATTCCACTTTGAAGTGGTCTCTTTTTACGAGTTTTTAGAAGTTATGGCTCGATGGGAAATGATAAGATTGCCAAGGCAATCGTGGGTCTTATAGGCCTTAAGGAGAGTACTATAGACTCTACACAGTCGACGTGTAGAGATTGAGAATTCTTTGGAATAGATAGTCTACGCCTTAAATGAACTAAAGACTCTTGGTAAGGTATGGAATATACAGATCCAATAATTAAACTGTAGATTAATCTATTGTGTCACTCAAATAACTCCTTTACTGCCTTAACTCTTCATCTTCAGTGTCTCATATTTTTAATGTGGCATTCTTAATCAACCCTGGAATCCATTTCCCTAAATCCACAATCCTTTTTCTTCCTGTGCATCGAAGGAGTAATAATAACTACCCACTAGATTCCCGTATAAATGGCCTTTTCCGCGACGATTAATGTTAAACCGATTAAATGAATTCTAATTACACTTGAGCGAGGCTCATTAACGCGCAGCCAGGCATCCGAACTGCCAACAAAGGACTCAAAATGTATGCCAGACAGGTCCTGGCTCCACGCTGTCCTGTCTCTCTACTGAAAAACAGAGCAGTTGCTGGTGGAGTTTGAGTTGGAACTCCTTTTGCATGTGAAACTACGGGGATTTATGGCTCAGCCAGGGACACGCCCCAGCAATCCCAGCCAGCCAGAGGAGCTAGAGCTGGAGCTGGAGCTGGAGTTGGGACAGGAGTTGGGTCAGGTCGACCTGGAGCTGAAGCTGACACTCTCCCCCGGCTCGAGGGGCCACCACCGGACAGCTTTGATGATGGAGTGCGATATTGTTGCGTTTTAATTGAATTTTCTTTGTGGGGCAACGGCGACCGACAACAGCGACAACGGGAGCAGCACGACAAATACAATAAAGGACAAACAGCAGGAATCACGGGAGGGTCGGGGCTTCCCGCCCCCTTCAGGGAAAGTGGCAATGAAGGCAATAATGAAACGAAATTCACTAACAAAAGGCAGCCAACTATTGTTTTTATTGCCTTTTGTAGCTGCGACCGCATACAGTTGTAGCTGCAATTGTGTGCCGGCGACTTCCTTCTGGCGGTTGTGTCCTTTGTGGCCAGGAGCTCTTGTCAGACCACACCAAATAATATAATTCCCCGCATATTGCCAGCGGTGGCTTTTAATAAAAGCGCCATCCACATCTCCATCGCCATCGTCGTCCACCTGCTGCTGGCTGATGGAGATTTAGTGTCCAGGGAAAGCCAGTGGAGATCCCACTTGAACTCGGCCGCAGTTATGCAGATTTCTGGTGGAATTGTAGAGATTTTTCTTGTGTTTATTAGACCGAGGTCGTTCGGTGATACCCTGTACGTTTTGTGTGAAAAAGAATATTGGTTTTTGGGGGAAAAAATATCGAAATATTTCTGGGAAGTTCTTAAATCAATATTTTGATTTACAAATTTATCAAACTGATACAGAAATATCTTGAAATCTTACCAATATAATTAAACATAAATGTTCTTTGTAGGAGGTCTAAAATGTAGTGACTTAAAGAAAATATTGCATACTTTTAGACTGTTTTTTAAGATTTTCAAAAACGCAACTGATATCTAGAGAAACCTAGGTACCTTAGTTATTGGTAAATATTTCAAAATATATGCAGACATTTGGGATATTAAATGAATATTTATTATTATATTTTAATAAGCCTTTAATATGAATTATTTATGTACGAATAGAGTCTGAGGAAATGTTTAAGATCAGGGTAAAATCAATTTAAAATCACTCAAGATTTAAGATCAATTGATAAAGTGATCATAAAAATGCATTTAACTATTTAAAAATACAAATTAGTTATCTTTTAGTATAATTAAGGGGAAAATCATGGATTTTTTTTTTGTATTGTTCTTATTTACATATATATTTCCGAACCCAAGATGTATTTACTACAAGCAAAGGAAGTGCCTTTTGGGCATGCAACACATTTTGCATTGAGCCAGCCGGGTATGGCATAGTCGGGGAACATTCTTTCTGGTTTTCTCTTTTTTCTGCAACTGTTTCATGTTTTATGAGAATAAATGTGCTGCGTAGGCTGGACCTTGAGTGGGTGTGAGTGAAGGATAAACGCCGCCTCTGTCCTCCCTCCTCCTCCCCTGGTTATCTGCTGCCATCGCAGACTTTGTTTGCACAAGACGAGTTCGCAATTTCCTACAGCTGAGCCCCGGCTCCGCCTCCTCCGCATCCTTGTCCGTCTCCAGCCGATTCCCGCCCCCTGAGGCTGTGCAAACATAATGCTCTGCGAATTAAAGCTTTTTTGCCAGCCAATAAATTATTCATGCTGTAAGACAACTGGCGGTTCGAGGGGCCAAATTATAGCCCAAGTCTTGGGGGCCAAAGTGGGGGATGGGAGGGGAGCCTCGAGTGCCTTCGAGCGGAAACGGAACTCAATTCATTAAAATGAATGAACGCAGGAGGAGCGCAGTCGAGTGCATGACTAACGGTAAGCGGATGCAGGCTGAAAGATGCAAATCCGGCAGCTGAAATTGCCGTTTCTGTTGCCAAAGTCGCTGCCGTTTTGCCCTTTTGCGGGCCATAGTTGGTCCAAATTAGATGGGCGGCGGAAATATGGAAATTTATACAGTTTTCCCCTGCAAAAAGGGCGATGGTTGGCTTACTTAAGCGGAAACCCTTTTTAGGGCGGCAATCGCATATAGCACTTGACTCAAATTTAACTGAAAGTGAGCTTGAATATGTGATGTTCTTGATTAAACTTTCATTAAAGTACACAGTTTATTTTTTTGTTTAATACATTTTCCAATGAATCTCTGTAATTTCCAGGCCTGCAGCATGTCCACCCCGAAAAGCAGCCGCGGCATCGGCCAATGCAACAGTGGCAGTGGCAGCTTGAGCCTCTTCGGCGGCATTGCCACTGGCAGCACCATCACTATGGCCAGCCATGGCCAGGAGAAGGCCAACCAGCGCCTGCGTCGCATACCCAGCGTCCAGCCGGGCGCCCTGAGCTACGAGGAGCTGGTCAAGGAGGGCACCTTTGGCCGCATCTACGCCGGCAAGCTGGGCGAGTCCTGCGATGCCCTGGTCAAGACGGTCATCGACGGGGCCTCGCTCACCCAGGTAGCCTGTCTCCTGCAGGACGCCTCGCTGCTGATCGGCGTCAGTCATCAGCACATCCTGGCGCCGCTGCTGGCCAACACGGAACTGCCGGGTCCGCCGGAGATAGCCTATCCCTATCCGTCCAAGGGGAATCTGAAGATGTGAGTGTCAGGATTTAACAATTATCATAAAATTAGCTACTTATTTTACTTGATTATTGCAATTTATACCCATTTACTCAATGTTTTCTAATATTTTTCCTTCTCAGGTACTTGCAAAAGTCTCGGGACTCGAGCACGGCCTTGAGCACCCGCCAGCTGGTTGAGTTTGGCCTGCACATCACCAAGGGCCTGGCCTATCTGCACTCCCTGGGAATCGTCCACAAGGATATTGCCACACGCAATTGCTAGTGAGTAAAGCAAATAAGCCAGTTCTCTTCCATGCTCTGAACTATATTCAACCTAACATTATATACATATATTATTATATAGTAATGCCATATTATTTCCTTCATCCCTCCTCTTTCCAGCCTGGACGAGGATGCCTACGTGAAGATCTGCGACAGCGCCCTGTCCCGGGACCTCTTCCCGGACGACTACGACTGCCTGGGCGACAACGAGAACCGGCCACTGAAGTGGCTCTCGCTGGAGTCGCTCCAGAAGCGGGTGTACGCCACCCAGGGGGATGTGTGGGCCCTGGGCGTTACCTACTGGGAGCTGGTCACCCTGGCCCAGATGCCGCACGAGGAGGTTGATATATTCGAGCTTACCAATTACTTGGCCGCCGGCTTCCGGCTGGAGCAGCCCGTCAACTGCCCCGATGAATTGTGAGTGAAGCGAAGCTCCTGAGTGAAAGAGTTTGCCTGAAATTAAGCAATTTTCCCTGTATCTATTTCCATTTTCCATTTCCTTGACTCAAAAAAAAACAGCTTCACCGTTATGAACTGCTGCTGGCACAGCGAGGCCAAGCAGAGGCCGACGCCCTCGCAGCTGCTGTCGTATCTGCAGGACTTCCATGCGGATCTGGGCATGTACATCTAGGCGAGAGGAGGGACTCAAGGAGCGAGGAGCAGGGATCGGGGAGCGTCGAACGAAGCCTAAGATAAATTAATTGAAACTTTTGCATTTTAAATGTGAGATTAAATGTGAATTTACCTGTTAGAGTTCGGCGCAAAACCAATTAAAATGAAAGCCAGCTAACTTCAGATACGTAAGCAACACACGAAGATACACGTCCACACCCAGGAACACAATAGAACACAAGTGCACACTGAGGGTGGACCTCAATGGGTTAAGTCATTAGCTTTTGGAGGGCAAATGAAGGGTTAACTGCATGTAAATAAACATTGAAGGAAGGAAAGGAAGACAGACGTTAAAGCCTAAGCAAGAACAAGGCAAAATTCGAGGCCACACTGCGTATAAGTAATGCAAATAATAAGGCAGGGGCCCCACGGCGGATGAATGATCAAAGCCTTGGCCAAATCACCATCATTGTTTCAGCAAGGAAAGGCCTTAAAGCCTAATAATGAGCAAGGCAATAGCTAAGGCAACACTGCGTATGCGTGATGAAATTATTAAGGCAGAGGCCACACGGCGGATGAATGATCTAAGCCCTGACAAAATCAGCACTATTGCATAAGGACCACACTGCGTATGAGTGATATACATTAAAACCCAATCACATAGCTCAGGCCACACTGCGTATGAGTGCTGTGCTAGCTGATACAATTTATAAACAACTCAATGCCCTTAAGCCCCGCCTAAGACATCACAAGTCAAACGGCAATTGAGGTCCACCCTACAACATAACGAACAGTTTAAGGCCATCACTTTTCCCAGTCGATGATATAAGCAAAACTACAGAAAAGGCCTCCAGCACGTGGTTTAAGCATAACGTAAAACCGAGCATTTAAGTAGATAGCAATTGAATAACAAACACCCAGATACACACACACAACACTCACACAAACCGTACATGATAAATGAATGTGAATTATTGATGTGCATATTTTATTGAATGTGTGTAGTTGCCCAAGGAAGGGGTAAGGAAGTAAGGAAGGAGGCCCAAGGAACCGAATGGGGAGTTGAGAGGCGACAACAGGATGCGGAATCTTTTGTTCTCGAATGTTGTCCTCGATTGTTACGAAAGCGATATATTTATTTACCTTGATTATTATTATTATTACTATTGCGTACATGTCATAAGGGAGGAAGTTCAAAACAGAATCTGAATCAGGTGAAAAGCGAAAAGCGAAAAGCAAACAGCAAATGTTAAACCGAAGGCAAACAGCACACACTAGACACACACCTACTATACACAGCACGCCCGTGGGCATAGACACACTTAACCCCTTCAAGGCTTAACCCCTCGTGACGCACGGGCTTTGATTTCGTGGCCATCGCTTAGTTGCTCAATTATTTCGGGGCTGTAATCTCCGCTCCTGACAGGACACGCCATCTTAAAGGCAGCTGGGATTTCTCCCAGTGCAGCAGTGCAACTCCCCCTCTCTCTAGCTGTCACCCTAAGAGCTCCAGCTTAAGATGTCCTTGTTGTTTGTTTATGCCTTTTAGTTGAATTAGCCAAGGATTGTTTCTGTTTCTGTTTCTGTTTCTGTTTCCATTCCCCTAGAATTATGTATTCATTTGCATTTCCGTTAGCCAAAAGCCAGCTGGCAACTTAAAGTTGTCAGGTCCCCCGACGAACAGCACCCCAAGAACCCACAATAATGACACTGGCCGATATGGAAAACGTATGGGGATATACTGGGATAGAAATCCTTTGGATTAAGTGTGTTTTAAGGATGCATTTTAGGGGAATCTTTCATCCCAGTGCACCCCCATCAGCGTACTCCTTCGGCTTGTGTTGCTAGCTAAATAATTGCCATCTTGAGATGGCTTCAATTGAACGTAGCTTAAATGTTCTCTGTAATAAATAAACATATGAAGGTACACCCAAATAACTAAGAAAATAGAAAATACTCACTACAGTTCCAGACCAGCAGCTGCTTATTCATCTAGTTACGTAAGCTTTCGCCATATGGTTTACTCCTGAGCTACGCCCTCTCGGCCAGAGAGACACGTTACTAAGGCAAATACCGAACTGGAAAACTATCAAGGCAAAGGATCTCTCTCTGCATTTTAATAAATATATTCCCGAAAAGGCTGCCAGGCAGCCGTCAGACACGCACACCCTCAAGCACACACACGCACCTAGAGTTATCCTGTATTTCGAGTAGATTGTAAAGCTAAGGAGGGAGAGGAGCTCTCCTCCACCACCACTACTATACTAACTGAATGTGTTTCATGTTTATCAAATATGTGTATGTGAGTGTATGTCTATGACTAAACGTATATTTTGTCGTCAAATTGAAAACTAACTGTAACTGTAACTGTAACTGTAAATGCAACTGCAACTGCTTCAGCAGGAGCTATTAACAACAGCGGCGGAAGGAGTGCAAGGACCCTCGGGCCCACACACACACCAACACAACCAATTGTCTCATTCACTCATCTCACTCTTTAACCCTATATAGATGTATCTCTGTCTCTGTCTTATCCTTAGATATACTCTAGCGTACGTTCGACTGTATGTGTTCGGAAGCCAAGGCACACAAATTCGAAACTAATGCGTATTCGAAAAACAAGCTAAATGCTACATATATCTGCTAAGACACACGCACACCCTACACTGCCAACACCCTACACAACCAACACCCTACACTACCAACACCCAACACAACCAACACCCTACACTACCTACACCCCCTCTGCATCTAACGATGGAAGCGGGGCGTGGCACTACAAGACAAGGCTAAGGAACCTGAGAAACAGGCAACAACCGAAAGCAGAAATTCAATTTTTGTGAGGAGACAGCAGAAACATAAAGCGAAAAACGAGTAAACCAACAAAACAACAAAAAACAAAGCAAATAAATTAAATGTTCCTTTTGAATCATAAACAAAAATTGCAAACTGAGCAATCTCAGTGCTTTATTAATCCACCAACGGCTTCCCTGGGTTTGTATGGGGCGAAATGGGGGGCAAAAAGGATGCATCCTTTGGCTGGGAAAGGGGACTACGACTGGGTCAGGGTCTGGGTATTGGATCCTGGATTCTGGGTTCTGGGTACTCGTCCAGGTCCGATTCGTTGGCCAGTTCTGATCCATGCGAGGGCACGTTCGCACACAACAGGAGCGGAGCAAAGGACTACGGGACTGGGGCGCCTTTAATGGGGGAATGAATTTTAACTGGCACTTTATTAAGAGAGTTCCTCAAAGTCTAATAAAGCTGTCAGTAAGAACAATCTATTATTATTATATTACATATTTCTACAGCAAATATCAAATGATAACAAGCTTTGTAAAATTAACGAAAGATTTCTATAAAGCCTGGAAACATTGCGACTTGAGCCAAATAATTTGTTTATAAATTTATAATTATGCATCATTATTTTGAAATAAGTTTTAAAAGTTTTTCATAAATCAAACTATCACAATTTAAACAGGTTAAAAGTAATTTAGTTTCCATTAAAACAAGTTGGAAACTACTGAACTTGAAAGCCTATGGAAATATTTACCCGTCACTGCGGCAATTCCCCATCATAATTGTGGCTTAAGAAGTGGGGTTTGAATGTGATTCCAAAGCTCCATTGAAGTATAGTCCATAGACCTTACAGTAAATGGGGTGTTGTAACTTATAAGATAAGAAGAATGCATGTGGGCTTTTTAGAGAAACATGGTCCTGGCTAATTCACCTTGTCTAATTGTAAAAATTTTAGAAAATAACTTCAGCAAAAAGTCAGACAAAATAAATACTACATTTATTCAATATTTATATTTTAGTTAATTGTTTAATAATTTATTTTTTATATTATGTTATAGAGGGTTTCCCCTGGATGTGCTTGATCCGGCCCTGGACTGAGTCCGCCATCCTTGAACTCAGTCAAACATATTTGCCGTGCGTGTCAAAAACTGAGCGATGCGCATTTGTTGACCCCCACCGAGTACCCTTTTTTTCCAAAGGATTCGTTTGCCACGCTTTAATTACAAAGAGAGTAGGGTTCAGATTATCAACTAAGGAATACCCTTTATTTAAATAAAAATAAAACCAATGAACAAATAAATACAGATATTAATAAGTAAGTATTAAGATGAACATTAAGTAACTAAACTGGCAAATCAAGGATATTAGAGCTTCAGACTCAAGTAGATTTAACTCAAAAAGTGTCAATAATAATAATATAATTTTTTATTGTTCATTTATATGAAACAAACAAAGTTTTCCCCTCGAAAAACTACCCAACAAGATGGCATATACCCTTCTCCCCCGGATAATGCCGGGTCCACTCAATCTTTTTTGCCCTCGCCCTCGGAGCTGTCGCTGGACATTCGCTTTTTCACCCGTTCTCATAACGACAAAACTTTGAGTGGCAGGCCCGCAGGATGGGCGGCTACTCCCGTATCCTGGCGGAGATGGGGAAAAGCTGCGTTATGTGTTTGCCTCTGAGACGGCAGAAAAAATGGGAATCAGAAAGCAAAACAAACTAAATGGGAAAATCCGGGCTGAAGTTTGCCGTGAAACAACATCGTTGGCCAGCGTTGCGTGGAAAATCGGAAGGAGGCGGAAGCGGAAGTCCCCGCGAGGGAGGATACCTCAACAGGTGGCGGTGGACGTGGGTATGGGATGGAGTGGAGGTGGGGGGCTCTGCGGCCATTCCATGGGATTAAGTTTTGTAATTAGCCGAGTCTGATTGAATTGGAAATCATGTTTGCGAATTAATGAGCAATTAGTTGACGCATTATGAGCGTCTGCAGCAGTCGATATGGTGCTGGATTGATAAGGAACAGGATTTATGGGGGATTATGTACACCATGTATCAGGTAAAATTTCAAGGAAATGATAACAATGAGAAATTTTAACGTAAAGTATAAGGTTTAAATATTCATAAAAGCCCGATCAATTAATTTAGAACAGAAATCCTGCTGTCAATTTATCTAATAACATGTTAATATAATAAATTTGAAATTGAATATGGATATAACTTTTTTAATTTTGATTTAGAAACCATTTTGATATCCGAATAAATAGAACTCGTCATGTTTTTGTACATTTTGCATAAATACCTCTCCTGAACTAGTAACACATATTATTCCCCTTTCAGCAATCTACATTTTTCCATTTTAATTATTTTGTACATCAATTTTCCCCTGAATATGCATAATAAAAACAAAAAGACCATTCAAATTTAATAAACTAACAGCAGAATAATGAAATTCGACTCGAATTTTCGGCTCTAAAGTGTAGGGTGTTCTGTTGCACAAACTAGGATGGGATGGCTTCGGGCCCTTTGGCAGGCATAAATCAGAATTCGTGATTGAGTTTATCGCAGCATTTTGGCATTTTAATCTATTTAGCATTTAATTGGCAGCCAAATGACCTGGCCCAGCACTATGAAATATGCAAAGCGCTTTTTAAATCATTTAAACGGCTTTATTATTTATGAATTTCGATGATTTGTGGCACTATTGGCCGGCCCAAAGGCCGTATCGATTCCCGCCGCGGAGGCACTAAACCAATTAAATGTGAGTAAACATGGCCAGCCATGATCGAAATGTTAGATTGCGCATTAATATATACACGGTTTTTATCCTGTGGCTTTCACAGAGCATTTTTTACCCGCCATTTTCGACTCAATCGGTTTAATTGTTTATGCAGTCCGCGTTCGCCGGGAATGTTAAACAAATTGCGGTATTGCGGACATATTGCATTTTTATCTGCCGTGTATTATGGGCTGTGCTTTTTTACCGCGTTTAATTAAAATGATGTATAAACTCTCACGGCCGCAAGTGAGTATATGCACCACACCATGCTGTGTATAGACGTCGAAACCCGAAACCACAAAATAAATAGATTGCCGGGAAGGTCCAGAGCGGCAGCGATTATGTTTACTACCGGACTACGGACCCGGGCCGGATTGTTATTGCAGCTTCCAGTTATCGGTGTGGATTTTACATTTGATTAAACGTAAATATTGCTGGAAAAACAACGACTCGAGAGTTCATCAATTCGGTGGCAAAAACTGCAGTAGTTCCAGGTTCCTCCCTAGCATTAATTAAAATTTCACGCCAGGCTGCTCGGGGAGCAACAATAACCACCGGAATAACTCAACTTGATAGACGCCGATGTCGGCAATTAAACATTCGGGAGGGGCAGGGCCCAAGATCGAATCTAGAGTTGTGTGTCTGCCACATCGGCAACACAACAGTTGGCCAACTTATCGCCCGGCCAGACACCAAACACGAAAATACCGAGTGGCAAAAACCAAACAATTGCAGCTGCAACCTTTCGCTGGATTATTTTGTGGGTGGGTAGTTGCTGCCAGTGCTGCCAGGGGTGGGTCTCCCAGCAAATAAAGAAGCTAGATTTTTTGGGATTTATTTGGTATCAAAATATAGGAAAAATAAAAATAAGCTAGCTAAAATATATCAATAAATCAACACTTTTTTATTTACACAAAGTTATTAACCAGCATTTACATTAAACGTATCATATTTTCGGGTAGAGTTACACATCTTTGTTAGGAATATTTGCTTTAGACCAAGAAATATATTTCGCAAAAAGCCTTTCCAGTTCAAATAGAATTAAAATCTTGGGACAGTATTTAAAGGCTTAGTTAGAACTTTCATACAATACTGTATTATTAAGTAAAAAAAATATTGAATTTATTTTATTTACTAATGAATTATTCTCTCTTACATTACAAATACGCTTTAGTTTTAATTTCAAGATTCTTTTCTTAAATAATTATTCCTTTTTAATGATCCAAACAAACTTTAAGGGTATGCAAACTTCGACAAAGCTACTTTTTCCCCCTTTTCATTTGAGTTAAATATTGAACCAGTGTAAAAATACCTTAATTACTGTATTAGTACAATTTGGTCAATTACTGTATTCCGATACGAGTCAATCGTTCTTGGACTATCCTCAAATCTAAATGTGGCTCATTTAGAAATATTAAATGGGCTTTAAATTGACCTAATGGGAAATCATAAAGATTTCAAACCAGTTCCCTTTGATAGATCACTGCAATATGATGGATAAAAAAATCTGCTGTATTATTGTTGTCTGTCTGGTGACTGGATACTTGCTCAGTGGTGTAAAAAGCCTACAAAAAAGGTATAGAAAACATCCTTTCAGTAAAACTGTCTTCATTTCAGGCTCATTCTCTGGTACAGTTCACGAATATCAAATGTGACACCTTAGATCCGAAGTTTGCAGACTTCGAATACTGCCTTATGAAGTCCGTAAACCGGACTTACAAGTACATTTCTATAAAAGTGAGACTCTTCCGCATTCCGATTACCGTAGTTAAGGTAAGTCAGAGTAACCTAGCAAGTTATTGTTATCCTTGTTGCTTACAATTTAGGTGAACTTGGCGTTGTACAAGCGACTGAATGGGTTAAAGCCCTTCCTGTACAATATTACTTTCGACGCTTGCAAGTTCTTAAAACACCCGAGGTCCAACCCGGTTGCAAGCTATTTTCATGGTTTCTTTAAGAACTACTCCAACATTAATCACTCCTGTCCCTTCGACGTAAGTGCACGATGTACTCTTTACTCTCAAAGAAAGTCCCAATGAAATCGTTTCAGCATGATCTGGTGTTGGATAAACTATCCTCTGAGGTCGTAAACAATCGGATAACAAGACTGTTGCCCTTTCCCGAGGGCAGCTACATGTTCCAAACCGACTGGTATGCGTATGACATTAAGAGGGCTGAAGTTAAAGTTTATATAACACTTTCGTAAACAGTTTTCCTTTTCTTATTTATTTTATAGAAGAAGTGTTATAAAACTAAAATAAATAACTATTATTTACATCATTTTCTGTGCGTTGAACTGTGTATATTGAAGGAATGTAATGTATTTGAATCTATTCATGTGGCTTGGTATTCCCCCTAAGGTAGATGTAGAATCAACGCTGGAATGCATTAAATACTGTGATTATTTAGCTATCATTATTATCTTTGTAAACCATATATATTTTGATACAAACGGACTTACAGATATCATGACTTTTAAATATAAATGTATTTGTATATGGAATTGGTAATTATAGGTGTATTTTAAATTGGTTTTGTATATTATTAATATACCGAAAAGCTGCCAAAGTATTCCGAAATAAGCTTAATTTCTTGTTTATATTTTACGTCACAGGGAAATTTAAACAAACAAGAAAAAATCTATTTTCAGATAAGCGAAGTTACTATACCTATGCAGAATTCAATTTGATCATTAAGCATCTTTCCGTTTTGGTAAACAGATCTTACAAAACATCAGAAGATAATTTCGTTCTTCCAATAATCTATATGTAGTTTCTATGGTAGATAAAGCGAACAATTATCCAAAAATAATAAGTTTTGTATATTTAGTATTTTTAGAAGTATCCACATTTCCACGTTAGGACTTTTTCATATTTGTTAACCAAGTTTGGGGTCTAATGACCCTTAGTTTTAATTGCACTTTTAATGCGTCTAGGTATACTATCAACTTTATTTTGCAACTTTTCTTTTAAGATAATCCTCCACTTCGTTTGAATTCTGACTTATAATTGGGAAATCCCTTCGATGCAGCCGATTTTTAGCAAAGGACATAGATTTTTAATGGAATTTAGAACTCGACTCCGAGTAGGCTATTGCTCTAGCTGAAAACTTTGATTTTATGGCCCATTTTTCACTAATAAGTTCGTGTTTTTGGGGATTCCATATCGTTGAAACATTTCTTCGGGGATAAGCGTATTTGTCAACGAAATCTAGGAAATTGATCTCCAAAATAGCATGTTCTTCTTTTATTCTGTATGGTAAACTTCTGACTTAAACTATAATATCGTGCACCGGTTTATAAATAACACTGATAGACAAAAAAACGCGTAGAATGAAAGCGGATGATTCTGAAAGGGCAAACGAAAAGTTTCCATCACTTACCAATTTTGAGAAAATTGACCTGTGTAATTAATATTCAAAACAAATATCAAATCAAGCCATGAAAAAAAAATAAAATTGATAATTACAGTCTGTAGTTGACTGTGAAGAAGCGTAGTTTATATGGTCCAATGAAAATACTCTACTTCCGCTGTAAGACTATTAATATTTATTTTTATTATTCTATAGGGTTAAAGCTATTAGTAGAAGTTGACTATCGAAATGTAAAATGTAGGACACATTCATTAGATGATCTCCAAAATTCCATTTAATATTGTAGAGTAATCTCTATACTATATATGAATGTAAGCTTTGCTAACCAATCACAAAGATTGAATCTAAATTATCTTTCCATTAAAAATACACATATTGATTATGATGGCTTACAAAAATTGAAATTTATGGTTCAGTTCCCTTTGACATATCAATACCCAACCATGGGCCGCATTCTCGTTGTCTGTCTGGTGTCTGTCTGCTTGGCGAGCGGGGTACATAGTCTACGAAAACCCAAGAAAAACATATTTTCAGTATAGCTATCTCCATTTCAGGTCCACTCCCTGGTAGAGTTCACGAATATCAAATGTAAAACTTTGGATAGCAAGTTTACAGACTTCGAAATTTGTCGCTTGAAGTCGGTAAATCGAACCTACAAATATTTTACTGTGAAAGTGAAGCTCTTTAAGGTTCCGCTTACCAATGTTAAGGTATTGCCAATGAACTCTTAAGGCGGTTTTAATAGTTTTGTTTACTGTTTAGGTGAACTTGGCTCTATATAAGCGTCTTAATGGCCTAAAGCCCTTCCTGTACAATTTAACCGTCGACGGGTGTAAGTTCTTGCTGAGCAATACGTCCAATCCTGTTGCGAGATATTTTTATGATATGGGAAAGGGTTTTACCAACATTAATCACACTTGTCCTTACGATGTAAGTGATACAGTCCTCAAAAAAAAAACTTTTATTATAGATTTATTATTATAGCATGACCTGATTGTGGATAGGATATCTACTTCGGATATAAACCAACGCATAACTCGTGTCCTGCCCTTTCCCGAGGGCAGCTACATGTTCCAAACCAACTGGTATGCGTATGACATTAAGAGGGCTGAGGTCAGAGTTTATTTAACTCTTTCTTAAATATATTTTGATTTTTTATAAAGATTACTAAATGAAAATATATTAAGTTTGTGTATTTTGTCATTTACTATATATAGTTTTACCCCTTTGAAATACTATCATAAAATTGTTTTACAACTGGCTAAAGTTTGGTCTTATTTAATCACCAAGGGAATGTCTGTAATAATATATGGGGATTGTTTAAAAGGAAATAAATAATATTTTTAATTGTAGCAGCAATGGGTGTAACCTAGGCTGGTCACACTGGCAGGGACAAGGATCGCTCTCTCGCTCCGAAGATCTGCAAAGCAAAAGAGAAAAAGAGAAACTCAACGTGTTAGTTCCTGACAAGTCATGTATATAATATCATGTATACAATATACCTTCAATATAACTCTAAAAATATTAAATCTTAGCTAAAACCATAGCTAAACTTCGCTTGGAAATCGCCAAATTGCCCCGACAGATGTTTCGACTATTGATAAAATAAAATGGCAGGAACCGTTTACAACTTTCGACCGTTTTACAACTAACAAAGGGTCACAAATCAAGACCGACCGAGTCGCAGTCGCAGGGGGTGGCCGCCGGCGCCGACCCTAAACCCCGACCCCGACCCCGACTCTGGATCGTGACTAACCGGAAGTCGCCATGTGCAAGAATTCCGCCAGCCACCAGAAACAACCCCACTCCTAATCTCGCCCAGTTCCCTCATCCTTTCACAACTTGGGCCGCCTGCAGTGTTGCGATTTAATTAAAGCGCCATTAAGTCAGCAATTAACAACAACGACAACAACAATGACGACAGCAACAACAAAAGCGACAGCAACAACAAAAGCGACAGCAACAATAGCAGCACCAGCAGCAGCGGCAACAACAAAAGGGGCAAACAACTTTAGCGCCCTGATATTTATACCCTTACCAAGGGGTATTATCAAAGTACAAAAAATTAAATATGAAAATTAATAATAATCATAAAAGTGTGGCTAAAAATAGGCAATGAAAATAACAAATTTAGCCTAAATTTTATTTGTAACATAGTTTTAGACATATTATTAACGGGTTTGCCTATTTTATTATTTGGTTACGGTCAAAAAATTAACAAATTCCAAGGTGTTTCTGAAATCACTAAGGGAGTGTTACTTTTTAGTTAATTTGTTCAGTGAACATTTGTTAGTAGTTTTAGACATATTTTGTAAGTTCTTACCCATTTTAATTTTTGGTTATCTACAAAGAATAAAACATTTCAAGAATTTCACTTTCAAGCAATCAATTTTTTGTTTAAATTTTAAATTTTTTTAAAATTAATTGTTACCTTAATTGTAGTAATATAATCTAATCAGTCTATACCATTTTTTGTTTACGATGACTCCATAATGGTGTTATTAAAAAGTATATGTGATATTAAGTATTATTATCTTATTTGTATTGTGTATCTTATTTCTGAAGTATTATGACAAAACCAATAGTTTTATACTTTAATTTATAACTTGTACTATAGTGCGACATTTAGGCACTACATTCATTGTAATTTTTTGTTTTTTCATTTTAGAATTTTAAACTATTTGAAAGGGTTTTGTTAATTTTATTTTATTTTTCCCCCTTACATTTCGTATATATCACCACTTTCCATAAAGATAATAATCATAAATAGTTAAATACGATACAAGCTGTGCTTTATTCCCATTAAACTAGGACAAATTTCTCTTAAATTAAATCAAATAAGTTGAAAGAAGTTTCATGTTCTATATCCCCAAGGGTATCCTGCATTCGTTTAGCCAAAAGTCAACATCCTTGCTGGTGGCTTTTGCCTTTGTTTTGCCCCTTTTTGTTATGTTTGCTTTGCTTTGTTGCTGCTGGCGCATTAAACTCTTTTTTAGCCACGTTATCGCTTAGAGAATTCATTAGCAATTGCAGGGGGACATTCATTGGGTCTACAAACCATTTTGCATATCACAAAATAAAACGAAATAATAAAAAACAACGTTGTAAACCTGGCAAAGGACTCGTGCATACCTACACAAATGCAAGGGCAAATGTTGGGGAAAAGTTGCAACCCTTTGAGGTTTGCCGACAAACTGCATCTGGCAACGCAACATTTTCACCACAGTGGCCAGGAAATTCTAAAAAGCTTAGGTATTTAAAGGAAGTCTTGGAAAAAAATAAATTCTTGTAGTGAACCTTAGTATTTTTAACTTATTTAGAAGAACATATTTAAGGGGAGTTTACATACCTGAATTTAAAATGAGCCATTCGGAAAGGTTTCGTTATTTAACTAGGAAAGTTATTACTTTACAAATTATGTTCACTGCACCCTTAAAAATAGTTTTAAAAATGTTAACTTATTTTGGGATTATTATACTAATGTAGGATTAGCTGATCTGACATTTTTAAAAGTTTTCCTTGTTTTAATTTACTATTAATAACACAATAAAAGCTACATAGTTTTACACTTTTATTAGACGGCTAAAAAAATATATAAAATAATAATTAAAACTTCATATTTTGCTCCACACTTTGTATAAAATAATATAGTTAACCAATAGGAAAAGTTTGATGCCAAAACAAATTTGCGGAACCCCTTTAAAAAAAGCGAAAACTTCTTGACGCTGCCTGTCACTCTTGCAATTTATGTGCAACGATCAAATATTAATTCGCAGAACATGTAATGAATTTTACATTTTATTAACTGCACTGCACAAACAATAAGCAAACAACAATTAACAACTGCCATTGGAATAAAGGACCCACCCACACAGCATTTCCCGCTATGGAAAGTTTCAACTAATTTGATTAAATTGAAATAAATGCAATTTAATTATTTGCACACAGGCCGCTCTGTTGGCTTTTAAAGCAAATATCCACGAGTGGCACTGATTTCAGCAATTGTTCTTGTGGCACTTTTTTAATGTAAAATATATTTAGTAAGCAATCAAAATAGCTTACCAAAAATACTATTCATTTAGTTTCTGAAGTAAGCATACTTGAAATTATGGAAGCAAATGGATGATCGTATTCAAAGCAAAAGCAGACTTAATGAAAAGCACTCTGATATGAGAAATTTCTCAAAATTCCCTGAAATACCTCGAAATTATGCGAATGAGAGGAGTCTAGCTCCATTGTGTGGATTATTATTTCGCCTTTTGGTTGCTTAGCATAGCAACTAAACTCGAATTTTTGGATTCGCCCGGGGGAATGGGTGTTGGGGTGTTGCCACAGTACAAAAAGCACATTAAAAACATGGAAAATAAAATCAACCAGCCGCTGCCGCTTCCACTGCTGCCACTTTCCACTTTCCCCCTAATATTTGACTTTGTTCTTGCCGTTCCGACGAGAAAGTTTTATTAGGGGTACGTGTCAGGGTTGCCATGTGTGCGGATGTCGGGGGGATGTTTAGGGTTAGCTCCGAATGAACTGAAACTGTCAAAAGTGCACATTCCGCTCTTGACATTTTTCCAAAGCGCAGCTTGAACCCTGGCCCCCGGGAAGGGGAGCGGGGGGAGCGGGGTGAGCTCGATGATGTCGCTCCAGCTCCTGCGATTGGCATTGAAAGCGCAAATGAAAGGGAAGTCCCCATTTTGAGTGGCACTGGCAGCCTGCGATGGAATCCCAGGCCCAGACACACATCCCAGGGGGTGGAACCAGAAAGTACCAACGCCACGGCACGCGTCCTTCCGCCCCCCGGGGGTCGACACCCCTCGCAATCACTCTCCCTCTCCCGATTTTCCTGTCGAACAGTTAAAAAAGGCAAAACGACAACGAGGCATAAACCCAGAAATTTGCTCTCTGTACGTTTATTGCTTTTAAATTTGCCAATTGTCGAATCTGGCGTTTGAATGTGCATGTGGGTGGGTACACAGGAAATAATTAGAGGGTTATTGTAAGACATAAAAGGAGTTTACTGACATCTTTTGGCATTTATTACAATAATATTGTAAAAAAAGGTATTAAATATTATCTTTACACTAATTTAAGAGTTCGAAAAATCGCTCACAGCCCATATGAATATTTTCTTCTCCTACACTCCCCAAGACCCCTCTCCTAACACTCCTCTCCCAATACTCCTCTCTTAAGAATGCCCTCCCAAGACTTCTCTCTCAAGACTTCTCCCTCAAGACTTCTCCCTCAAGACTTTTCTCCCAAGGCTTCTCTCCCAAGACTCCCCTCCCGTGACTTCTCTCCCAAGACTCCTCTCCCAAGACTCCTCTCCCAAGACTCCTCTCCCAAGACTCCTCTCCCAAGACTCCTCTCCCAAGGCTCCTCTCCCAAGACTCCTCTCCTTTCTTCAACTGTATTCGGAGAAACAAAATGCAAAGCTCTCGGATAGAACTTATATGCTGAACTCTCTCGTTCGCTACTAAGCACCCAGCGTGTACCACACAGCAATTGAGCTCTCACACTACAAAGAGAGAATTTTAGAAAAAGTTCGAACTGAGATCTTCTTTCGATTCCGTTTTCAATCGGCTCCGCGGGCAACCCAACTTTTGGGAGCCAAGTTTTTAGATTAAAGGGATCTATCACTGCCAGCACTGCTTACTATCCTTAATTAAGATTTTAAAGCACTTACTTAGCCTAATTTGTTACCTTCTTAAACTACCTTTCTTTCTTAAAAATATATCATTTAAAACTAACTACCATTTCCCCCAGTGTATTTGATTTCCCCACCCGATGTGGGCCTGTCCGTGTAAGTCTACTGCAAATTGCTTATCAAGCGAACGCATGTAACAGTCAAACTGAAACTGAAAAGAGGGCCCGGCCTCGGCCTCGGCCAAAGCAAAAGCAAAAGCAGCCCTTAATTTGGCCAATTTAAAAATGGAAATCGATTCCCCCGAGTGCCGGGGATGTGTCAATAAAATGTGATTAACAAGTTGCTGCACAAAATGCCAGGACATGGCACTGCAATCGGATAATGGTGAACCTTCTGCCCGACATTCATTCCCTCCGGCATTTGTGCTGTGTTGTGTTGCTCCCCCGAATGCGTGGTATTGTGACTTTTTTACTCCGGCATCCTTGCGGAGCGTGGCGAATTATCCTTTCATAAGTGACAAATACGTCCACCCTTATCAGCGACGGCTGCTGCAAGTAATGAGGTTTTATTCCAAAGCAAGTGACTCCCGGGTATCTGGTCCTGGTAATTTGCAATAAATATGCAGCCACAGATCTACAGAGCTCTAGCTCGTCTTCTGCTTCTCCTTCTTCAGCTTCAGCTCCTTCTCCATCTCCCAAAGGACTCGGGGGTGGCTACGGTACTGAGGCAATGTGTAAAGACCCCTCCGGTGAGCTGGTGAATTCCAGGACTGCATTCCTACAGAAATTCATCATCAACAGCATTCAGCAGCTGACAATGGAGGAAATAAGCTCCGCACTTAATTAGAAACGAGGAAAACTCCGCCAGTTCAAACAATGCCAGATGCCAAATGATAGTTTGTAATTCGCCGGCTTAAGGCAGCTTACGATGCTGATACTTTTGGCAATGAATTGCCATCGAAATGGGATACGTACATGTTTAATTGCTTGTCTCAAATTATGATAACTGTATTTTGGCAAAGGTAAATTAATCCCCTGGTAAATATGTACATCAACCTGCAGATGTGCTTTAAACTCGCTTTAAATTATGAAAACCCCGCTTGAGGAGAACCAACTTAATCCTTGTGCTTTAATAACAAACATTTGTGAATGGGAATTGAAAATGCCATTGCGCTTTCGTTATTAATTGTTTAATTAGGCCAACTCACTTTTTGTATAAATATCCTTGCGGAATGATATAGGTATCCTATATCCTGTTAATGTTTAATTTGTGAGCTGATACAAACAGCATTAATTTATGCTTCTATTGATAGTGTATGTACTTCACTTGTCAATTGCACATATTTAATTACTATTGACTGCACTCTCTGTTTGTGACTAAAGGCCTCAAGGCCTTTTTGGTCTTATTGAAGGCTGATGTCTTTTATAAATAAATACAAACTAAAGTTAAGACACTTGAAAAGGTAAAGGCAAGAAATTTATCTGTATTCAGTTTTTTTTAAACATGCAGAAAGTCTGACTAATTAAATCAATTTAATAAACTTATTATAAACTTATACTTAACAGAATCGTATATAAATAAATAAAATATAACAAATTGAACTTATTTTCCTAGAAACTTGATACTTCCCTCGACACTTGTGATGTATTAACTATAAATTAATTATCATTTCAGGTTCTTTTTAAGTTTGATAAGCAACACCTCAGATACTGCCAAAATAAAAATGTTGTCTAAGCTCAAGTACTTCCAGTTAACACCTAGAATCATTCGGCTGAAATCTGCAAAGGTGATTTTCTACCGATATGCAATTATATACACTATATACTATATACCTCGAGGGCTTTGCGCTCAGCTGATCGAGGCGAAAATCTTTTCCTGGAAGATTGCAGAGCCCAGGGAACATCGGAACTGGCACCGCGGCGGCGTCAGGTGTGAGTCAGGTAATCTTATCGCGGCATGAGAGTGCCGTTTCGGGGGGTTTCTTTTACTTTGATTTTATTTTGCACTATTTGGCTGGCTTTTTTCGCCAGGTACGATACCCCTCTCCACCCCTGAGATAAGCCCCGTTACAGGCGACAGAAGTTAATTAAAAGCGAAACGCTTCTGTAAACAATGCCTCACCCAGCGAGCGGCGTCCTATAAAAGCTCAGAGGCGACCAGAGCTGACAACAAACGAACCAGAACCTCCAACATGCGCAGTCTGCTGATCCTCTCCGTCGTCCTCGCCGTGATCCTCGGCGGACACGCCTACAGCACCAGCTGGGGTCGCCGCAACAGCAGCGACTACCTGCTCTCCAGCCAGAGAGAGATCCGTAATCCCATCAAGAACAACTACTGGAACGTGAACATCCAGTTCCCACGTGCCGTAAGTTCAGCTATTTTAAGGGGTTTCTTATAAAGTGCATGGAATCTAACCCCTGTCTCCCTTAGGGCACCGTCAACTACGCCAACATCTCGGCCATCTTTGTCTACGACAACTTCAAGAACAGCTCCGGTGCCGCTCCCAGCCTGTATTCCGGCGGTCCCGGCTACCGCTTCGCCACCGTCAACCTGCGCGGTCAGGTCAGCCGCGGCATCGACTCCACCGTCGAGATCTGGGGACGTTAAGTCTTCACCTGAAACCTGCAATAACCGAATAAAACGATAGAAAAAATCAAATGGAATAGTAAACAAAAATGAATTCTTAACTAGATTTTTGTAAGAGGGATTACCCTCAAGTTCAGAATCGAAAGTGCGCTCTTACCTCAAGGGCAAGAAAAGTTTGCGCCCTCCTCGCTGAGTCCCACCTCTCTCTCGATGTCTCTTCCTCTTTTGCCTGCAGTGTACAAGCAATTGCAGACAAGAGAGATCTTTAGGAGAGCATTCGAGCTGAATTAGATTTAAAACTGAATCCCGAATTGAACTCTCTTAATTGCCGCTCGCTTTTGTGTTATTTTGTATCTCAATTCTCTCTCTCTCTCTCTCTCACTCACTCTCTCTCTCTCTCTCTCTCTCCCTCTCTCTCTCCCTCTCTCGCTCTCTCTCTCTCACTCTCTCACTTTCTATTCCATACATACCATACATTTAATATGTGTGCACTATCTTTATCGATCTCTGTGTCGACCTCTCTCTCAATCTCTCTCTTGATTGATCTTTTGACCTTTCTATCGAGCTTACACTCTCTTCCTCATTTTTCCTGCAATGCACAAGCAATAGCAAACGATAAACATTTTTAGCTGCACTGTCAGAGAGCTGTTAGAGTTTAATTCTACTATAACAGCTCTCTCAGAGTTCTTTTAAAATAATCATAGAAATGAAACCGAAAGCCATACGTGATGAGCTAAATATACATATATACATATATATTAGCTTGACACTTTTCATATTACTTATAGTATAGAAAATGGAAAGGTTTTATTTCATACAATTTATTTAAACTTCTTAGATATAAACTAACGAAGATTTAAAGCAAAATAATCTAATCTCAAGAAAACTAGAACTCAAAGCCAGAAGTAGCTTCTAAAGAGACAGACCAAAAGCCCTCTGAGTTAAGTATAATTGAGATAGATAGAAAATTGTAGCATGACTATCTACCAACTCCCAGGCATGAACTGATCTTTAGATAATATTAAATTAATAATTCATAATAATGAAAATAAATAACCAAATATTAATATATTGATTCATGGAAATGTATACTTACCAACTAAGAAAACTATAGTAAAAGCAAATATTTTATTTGATACATGTTTGTAACATACTCAAGTTCAAACACCCAAAAACTCTTCACGAAAGGGTTAAATAAACGGTAACCACAGCTCTCTTGATGCCATAGACGAACCAGTCGGTTTTGAACATGTAGCTGCCCTCGGGAAAGGGCAACATGTTGGTTATCCTGTGGTCGATATACTGAGCGGAAACCTTGTCCAGCTGAATATCATGCTGAAACAGTTCCATTAGATTTCGGTACTCAGAGGTCTATCGGGTACTTACGTTGTAGGGGCAGGGGTGATTCAGGTTGGAATTGTTTTTAATGAAGTCATAGAAGTAACTCACAACCCGGTTGGTCCTTGGGTTCCTCAGGAACTTGCACCCGTCGATTGTCACATTGTACAGGAAGGGCTTAAGGCCATTCAGTCGCTTGTATAAGGCAAAGTTCACCTGAGTAGCAAAGAAAAGGCTTTACGAATCTTATACACGATTGCGTGAAATACCTTAGCTTGGGTAACAGGAACCTGAAGGAGTTTCACTTTAAGGGTCATGTATTTGAAGGTCCGATTCACGGACTTCAAATAGCAATACTCGAAGTCAGCGAAATCTATATCCGCAGTTTCACACTTTAAATTTGAAAACTCTACTAGAGAATGAGCCTGAAATGCAGTTAACTCTATTGAAAGGATGTTTTATTTGTGAATTTTTTAGACTTTGTACCCCGTTGGCCAAGAATGCAGTCAGCAAACAGACAGCGAGAAAGCGGTCCATTATTTTGTATGGCTAAATACACGAGAACTGATTTGTTTCGTAGTTTAAAACTCATTTAAAACAATGCTTCCGTTTGTAATTGAAAACACATTTAGATGTAATCTTCTTGATAGCTGTAAAACCAGCTCATTCGCATCGAACTTTAGTATTAGAATAAATTAGAATTAAATTAAATCTTTGAAACATAGTAGCATCTACGAATATTAAAATAGTTCACGATGGATTTTGTTTTAAAGTTTTCACTATTAAACTATTTAGAATATACATTAGGTGTGCGTCCCTCATAGATGCTGTTTTTTAGACAATATTAAGTACTTGTGATTTTGAAGGTCACGGAAGGGGGTATGTATTGAAATGTTTTCATACTTCATCAAAATTGAATTGGTAATTTCGGGAGGAAGGTGTTTTTTTACTGTTAAATTTATCATACAAAAAATCTTTATAAATAAATAAAAAAAATATAAAAGTAAACCCGGTTAGAAATTAATATTGCAGATTTTTCAGACATCTAGGTAAGTACGAATACGATTATGATGGTAAAAAAGCTTGCCATTTTATTGTTTAATAACTTAAAAATGGTTTATTAAATTTAATTCCAAATTTGCGAAAAATGTATACTATATTTATTTATTTTTGAATGAAGTTAAGACTATTGGATATGGCATTAACCCATTCGATACGGAAAGGAAAGAAAAAAATGTTTGAGACAGGAAGTAACTTAATATATAAAAAAGTTAAAACTCTCGATTGGGTTTTCTAAATATTAAAGAAGGTATCCAAAAAACCACTGTTAAATTTGTAAGTTTCCAAACTTTTTTAGGGATATAAAAACCCTAAAGACCAGTTTTTGTAGCTTTATCACTGATAGTCTTTAAGCCCTTAAGACGCATTCGGAATTATTAAGTGATTAAATTAGCAATGCTCCTGAATTGTTGGACTTATAATCTAAGCAAAATTTTACCTTAGTCAAGTAATTGAACCAAATTACGACTTCTTGTCTTACTGCCTGCATTCCAGACTCTCACTTATCAAAATATTTCAGATTGTTTGGAATGCCCGTCTCTCTTACATTGTTTTTCCCACTATTTGTTCAACCTTTTTAGCCAGACTCATCCAGCTTCTGGCACCTGTGATAAGCCCCGTCACAGGTAAACACAAGTTAATTAAAAACCCTACTGATTGGGACTATAAAAGACTCTGCAGGTGAGAGAATTGATACCAAAAGCTACAAGAAAGCAACATGCGCAGTCTGCTGATCCTCTCCATCATTATCCTTGGTGTGATTTTTAGCTGTCAGGCTTATAGTGCCAGATTTGGGGAACCCTTTGCCCACGATCTTATCCTGTTCCGCCAGACGGAGGTCCGTGAGCCCGTAGAAAACAAAAACTGGAATGTGAAGGTGGAGTTTCCGTGTGGGGTAAGTTAACTGATCGAGTCACTCGATATTTAATTTAATATTTATCTTGAACCTTACAGGGCTCCATTAACAACTTCACCATATCGGCTATTTATGTTTACGACAACTTTGGGAATGGTTCTGGAGCCGAGCCCAGTTTGTGGAGAGGCGGTGTGGGTGTCAGTGCAGCCATCATTAACCTGAGCGGGCAGGTGAGCCGCGGCATTGACTCCACCATAGAGATATGGGGATTTTAGGAGGCAGAAATGTAGAGCTTCTGAAATATTTAAATCAGAATATAAAATAACTACAAGTATGCCTAACCAAAATACTCAATAAAACTATCAACTTCATCAGTTTTCCCCTAAAGAAAAGCCAAAGCTATCATTTATTTCTGTATTTATCAAACGAAAACAACTATTTCCATTGATTATTTATTCACAGAAGGCCCCCAGGAGGAGCCTTTCGCCGAGTAATCACCAGAGTACAGTGATATCTCCATTACGGCTCCCTGTCAATATAAATAGCATATTGATATGTCTATCCCTGGCCAACTTTGCATATTCTCCTCGTATTAGCCTTGGGTCAATCCCAGAAACTCCCCGAAAAGTTTAGCCCCGAGTTTTCCCCCTTTTTTGGGGGCTGTTACTGCGGCACAAAAGGATGAAAGTCCTTTTCCCCCTTTTTTGCCAGCCAGCGGCGTAGTCATCTAGCAAAGGAAAACATTCAATATTTAATAAATACAAAGGGTGTGTGCGCTGTGTGTGTGTGTGTGTGGAAAGAGGGTACCACAAATCCTGTGAAGCCCCAGACAGACTGTTAAAAGGGCTAGAGGGGCTAAGCCAAACCCAAAACCCAACCGAAAAGGCTGGAAAAAAATGCCAAAGAAAGGAAAAACCGGGGAGACAGACTTATTGGCCTTGGCTCATTGGATTCCAGAGGCAGGGTGTAAAATTTGTATTTCAAATTGCCAAAGAGAAGCGGAGTCTGGGAGCGATATGTTAAGCTGCACGGTCAAAAGGATGTGTCGGCCGAGTCCCTTTTTTTTCTACTTTTCTTGGTCTATTTCCTCAGTTTATGTATCGAATTTAAATTTCAATTTTAAATGTCTCGGGGCTATGATAGAGGGGAGCTCACAATCCTGAAGCCAGCTTCAGCGGTAAACATTTGCACACGAATGTTTGAAAAGTTGTCAACGAAATGTTTCACTTAGTTAATATGCAAAGCGCGGCCAGGCAAAGCCCCGGATATGTTTACGGATACGGCCACGGCAACGGATACAGCCGGATGCGAAGGGATAAGGAGGATGGGGAAGCCAGGGCGGAGGCCATGGCGGAGGATATGGCGGAGGCTATGGCGGGTAAGCCCCGCTCTGAGCAAGGGAAAGTCCCACGTGCTCTCGTTCGATAAAAAATCGCCCCCGAAAAAGTCACGTAACTGCAGTGCAGCAGGCAGCAGGCAGGCAGAGATTTTCCTCGCAGGACGCGGTGCATCCGAATTCGATTTGTGCTCCCGTGATAGCCCACCTCCCCCGCTGATCCCAACCTTAAGACCCGGTAAATGCGACTGCTTCCGGCATCGCATTCACTTGGCATTCCTCATACGCCGCGTGGCCACCGCACCGAAATGCCTAACGTAAGCCGCTTGCCGGCTAAGCTGACCACTACACCAGTGTCCCCGGGTGACCAAGCTGCCACACACACGCACACACACACCCACAGGGACCCTGTCTGGGGACACACCCACCCACCCCCCGCCTGCTGTCAGCGGCAACAGCTTGCCGAGCAATTACTTCGGACTGCCCGGAAATGTCGCCTGAAAACCAGCAGCGACAGCAGTGGCAGCTGCTTGGAGCAGGTCCTGCCACCGCGCGCCCACTACTCCCCCAATTCACACATCCTGGCATATGTCTGGGTCCTGGCATCTGCTTACACTGGCCTGCGCGGTCGAGGCGCATTGCTGAGTCCGCCTCAAATGGGATTTCAATTAGCAGGCCAAGACCTCACACCCGGCCAGCGATTTTGCTGTCCAGTGTTGGGTGTGCTGTGCAGCATTTACAGGACACTGTCTAAGGACACTGTTGAAAATTGAAGCTGATTCTGGATATTTATGAAAATAATGGGGAAGCAATTGTATTTTAAGCAAGCAACTAAGGTATTCTGTTAAGTCTTCATCTAACTTTTGGAAATTCAATTAAGGTAAATCATAGGAAAATCAAATATATAAGGAAATAAATAAAATATTTTTTCATTGTCTAGTGCTAACAGGAACCCAAACTTGCTGTCAAATCTTTTCCAGCCCGCTAAAAACTCAGATTTTTGGTAGTCTAGTTAAGAAGAGATGTTATCTTTTTAATTATGAAATAAATTACTCTTACTATAGTTTAGAAATTCAAGAAATAAACATTAAAGTTGGGATATTTTTAATTAACTTAGTAAAAGCAAAACTACAGCCGAATAAATCATATATATTTACTACTCCCCAAAATTCAAATAAAAAACATACAATTATTGAAATAGAAACTACTAGTACTTAAAAAAGCATTTATTAAATCAGAAATATACGAACTTAATTTGAATAAATTATATTTAAACTAATGTTAAACTATTTATTCTCCTGCAAAAAGAAATTCAATGTCTTAAGAAAAATAATAGGAACTAATCATAAATAGTTAAACTAGAATCGAATAATTTTGGGTAATACATTTACTCCCCTTTCAATTTCTAACTATTCAATAAAATAGTCATAACGAAGGCTATGAAAATGTAACATAATATTAATTTAATCTTAAATACAAGAACCAGGGCCGAACAAACTTCCTAACTAATAATAATCAAATACTAAAATAATATTAAATAAATCGGAATTATTTAAACTAGAGCAGAATTATCATAATAAAAACTAAACAAATGCAACATATTACTTATAAAAATTTAATTAAATTAAATAGCAAATCTAGAGCAGACCTTATTGAACTCTCAAATCCTTCTCATTAATTTCCAATCAATATTCTTATCTTTGTTTCCCTTTCCATTTTCTATAATTTCTGATATAATAATATTTATTTTTCAGTGCACATTTATGGACGAAGGCTAAAGGAGAAGAGGTGGCCCTGCCCGGGGGCCACATGACATGGAAGGGTGTCGGACACGCTGTTAAGGCTGCTGAAATTGCTGATTTGCCGTTGTCCCTTGTCCGTTATCGTTGTTGGCCATTGGTTGTTGGCCAAAAGCAGGAGCAGCAGTAGCAGCACCAGCAGCAGCATTGATTTTTAATAAATAGCAATTTGGCAAACCAATCTGAGTTGTGATTATTTTAGCTGGCAGCACGTTCCTGCCAGGTGGAAAAACGCATTTGAAATGTGCAGCAGAGCCACACCGAGGCGCCTAATGTGCCAGTGCCACCTGCATTTGACCTGGAAAAGGTAATGAAGTATTTATGATCGGCCCTGATTGCATGTGGTGGTGCCTCGGTGGCTCTATATGGAGCTATTGGCCCGCCGGTGGAGGTGTCACCTCGCCACCTGCACTCGAGTTTTGACAGCCGCTGCTGGGGATTTGTGGCATAACAAATTTTGAGCGGCTAAATTGTGGAGTGCCAGTGGACGGGGCAGCAGGCAATCAATATTGATGAGGGGGCACTCCGTCACTGCATGTATTTCGCCACTTTTGGGGCCAAAGCAAACGGAGGCCGAAATGCAAATATTGCCTTTTATTCCTCTTGTTGTGCCACTTTTTATGCTCGCTCTTTGTTTTCCCTGCGAAGATTTATTAGGCCTTGGAAAGTCAACGTTCAATTGATAAATTATCTGCCTGAAATGCTGCAAAAATAAATATTAATCGCATTGAATCACAGGGAAATTAAATTTTAATAAAAGAAGAGAAAAATGTAAATAGGAAGAGTTGTGTTAAAAACTGAGATATATTTTTCACATTTATATTTCATGTTACGAACATTCTTGATAAAATACTAGCAGATTTTAGTAACTTAATAGAATTAATTTAAATTTTATTTATAATTAAAAACCCCCTTGCAATAAAATTGTATACGGCAGAAATTATTTAGTTATTTGCTTGTTTTATTTTTAAAATAAGAAGTTATTTTATAATGCATCCTAGTTGTAAACTTATTGATATTGTTTGTATTATTTACCAATAAATAAGTAAATAAATGTAAAAATGAAATGAAAATAAATAATATGCATAACTTTGCATATTAGTCATTCAAATTTATAAAAAACAATTTTCATTTATTGCAATTGCAATTGCTAAAAATAAATTAGATATGTATTTAATTAAATTTAAAATATATTAAATAATTTATTAAAAACAAAATTTCTAAATTTATTATTAAAATATAATAATACTTTATTAATTATAAAATTAAAATTATATTCAAATAATAATAAAATTTTATTATATATTAAAATAAATATATAAAATTTATCCGAATTCTTACTCCGTTCTTCTAATTCCGAATCCTAAATATAAATACTGAAAGGTTTCAGTCTCCGCTGTTGTCTTTTAACCTTGCTTCCCAGCAAAGACTCGAACGTAGGAAAATTCTTGCACACCCAGGTGGCGCTTATTTAACGTCAATTCGTCATCTACCTATTTTGTTCAGTATGTTATCTGACAGCTAGATGGCGTGCATTAGGTGTAAAAATTTGATAAAAGCTATCGATAAGTGTGACTGCTTAGTTCTGATCACAGACAACGATTAATTTTCAGGTTATGGCGCTAGTGTGAAAAAATAATTCAATTTAAAGAAATAAATAAATTAAGATTTCTTGAGTTTCAGAGAATTAATATAACTTCATCAATTTCTCAAAGTAAGTTATTTATATATATAATTTTTTTTACTTATTTAACAATTTCACATATTTTCCAAATATATTCCAGCTTAAGATCTGATATTTACCGGATACTTTTATTCCCTCCTCATAATTTATGAGCACTTCCACCCAACTGCTTCCTCTTCTCGCTGATGAACAGCAACCCCGAAAATGCCACGATTTCCCTGGGATACATACACACTCGCACACACACACACAGACTCTACACACACAAAGCGTCGCTTTTCCTTTGTTTTGACCACTCTTCTTTGTACTTTGCTCACTTTTGTTGTTGTTGTTGCTGTCGCTCGGAAAGATATCTTTCCATATGGCTGACTCTGAATGGAAACGGTTTTTCCTCGGTCTGTCAAGAAATCGTAATGAATAATGAAGGCGAGACGTGGACGAAAAAGGCCTTGAAACGCCAGACAGAGTTTTGTGGAGTTTGCAGACTTTGTGGAATTTGAAAATTAGGTTCAGCTTAGAGACGAGCTTTGCACGGGCAGGCACAACTGTACTCTGCCTCGAACAAAATGGCTTGAAGTACTGTTAGTGAAACTTCATCACCGATTTATTATTTCATTTCGTAATTTTCGAAGCAAACCAACCCACCCGTCCGTCCCATCAATCAATATTCCGCGCGGAAAACAACCACCCACCACCGCGGCCACCCGAACTCACCCAAAAATGTGCTGGAATCGAATCGCATTACTCGGCTTGCCGAGCCCGCAAACCTCGACCAATGGCAATCAGCCAAGTCTTCGGCTGTCTTCGGCTCGCCTGGCCGCTGGCCAATCGGAAGGCGGATGCCCAAACGCCCACTGAAACCGACCAATCAGGGCACTTCGCCGGGTTCAATTCGCCACACGGCGAATGCTTGCGTCGGCTAGGCATCGGCAACCGGTTTTTGCTCTTCGGTGGTGGTTGTTCGCTTTGCTCTCTCTCCCTCTTTTTTGTTCCCCCTTCTGCCTACCCTTCGTTTCCTTCATTTTCTTCTTCGCAAACACGCGCCCGGTGTTGCCTGTACTTTCTGCTCAGACTTCCATTTTGAAGAGCAGAATACATACTGTATTCCGATTAAAAGGTTTAATGTGTCTGGTATTTAAGGGTATTTAAGCATTAAAAAGGATTTTAAGTTTTAATAGGTTTTATATTTAAATAATAATAAAGAAAACATTATAACGATTCAAGAAAGTTTTTTCAAGCTAAATAATTTCATCTTAGGAAAGAATCAAGGGAAGGTTTCTAAAAGAGGGTAGGTTTTCCGAATACAATTTAAAATTAATACAAATTTAAATAATAAAAATTTAAAAACGTATTTGGTTCAGAACACAAAAATTTGTGAAATTAATTTACACTTACTAGGTGTGCGTCATCATGTTAAAATAATGTTAATATGAAAATATATTAAATGAATTAACATTAACTTCTTAACTTTGTGCTGAATAAAAAAATTGTTATTTTGTAATTGTTAATTGTTAAATTATATAAACGTATTCTGAATATACCACAAAAAGTTACAACATGTTTTATGGTTTATAGGGTTTTCTTAATGATAAAAGTTTAATCATTGTTTTACAAAAATCTATCAAAGTTTTCAAGTTCAAGCATAGGAAACATTAGCTTTTGTGAGTTTGCTATAAACCCACATTTCCATTTTTTTAAATTTCAGTTACGCCAGTTTGCATAGTGAAATTCACTTTTAGTTTAAAATCTTTGTTTTGATTTAATAAATTTACCCAACATTTTTAAAGCCATTATTGTTACCTCATGATATTCTCTGATATTTTAAAATATCACAGTCAAATCTACAAAACATTTATTAAGCAGTGCTCTATAGGGCTTCTTTCTGGGAGTCAGCCAAAAATGAACAAATTTCAATATTACCAAGCCTAAAAAGCCCTTCCTTTTATTATTTTAGTGACTACATTTATTAAATAAATTTGTATCAAAGAAAGATTCATAAAATTATATAAAATTAAAAAAACTCATTCGATGTTGAAGTCTAAATAATGAATACTACGGTTCAAATATAGAAAGGAAAACAAATTTGTTCAAAAACTAAAACAGAAAATCTTTCTACATGTAAACTAATTTATTATTTTATATTTGTTATTACTATTTTTTTTATTATTATTTTATATTAGTTTCGATTGATTTTTAATTCGATACCCTGTTCCAATTTCACACTGGAAGGGTATGCAAATGTCGGCTTCCCAAAGTGAACTTTCTATCTTGTTAAAGTTAAACTGTCATTTTCTAAGCATCTTAGCTATTTTACATGCCTTTTAAGAACATTTTAGCTTGTTCTTAACTCTACAAACTTATCATTCGTTTAGACAGAAAAATCTTGCTCAGAATTCCCCAAAAACTTTTTACTAACGCTAGAAAAACCTAAAGCCCTCAGACTTAATGTAGCAAAAACACTGCATACTCTCTCCTCTTTCCCCATTATTTTCTCCCAGTGCACTGATACACTCTGAGCTCCATCCATCCCAAATCCGGGAGTGCTTTTGACAGCTTCCTCCAGAGCCATCATCCTGCCTGCCTTCATGTGGCGTCACTCGCCCCTTTAGATCTCCATTTTTCGGCTTTCATGCTCGTCGGCCGTCAGTCAGTCTGAATTTGAGGGTCTTGGGTCCCTGTTGCAAGAGCCCCTGCTTCTGCCGTGTTTCCAGTTGCTTTTGGCCCTGACTGGCAGGCCATAAAATGGCTTCTCCGCCCCCGCAGACTCCCTCGATTCGTTTCATGTCGCCCGGTGGCAGTTACAGCTGCGTTACTGCGGCTGCAAATTACCATTTTTAACGAATGGAGCTGTCGAAACCCGGGATTTATAGGGGCCTCCGGTTAGGGGAACGCTTTGGTGTAGGGAAGGCCATTGGAAACTGGAAGTGTGATGTTAACATGAGCAATTTATTCAGGGGCAAACCGATTCGATAGCACATCAAATATCATGAATATGAATTTGTTTTGATATGATAAGTGTTCGATGTGAAAATAAGACATATTTGACATTTTGACTTTTTGTTATTTATTTCTTAAGATACAAAATAATGTTTATTTGCTTTTTAGATCAGGGTATTTATTATTCACACTTCAACATTAAATAAATCTATTTTACTTAAATTAAATCTTATTAATAATTCAACATTTCCAGGGTTAGCGATTCTTAGCCTCATATGGTAAATATCTTTTTGATATTCCTGGGCAAATAAATACTCAAACTTTGTTTCGATCAGACAGGTTAGAATGTTAACTACAGAAATCTTAGTCTTTATCCTAAATACTTCCCATACGCAAATGCCAAAGATTAGGCAATACTTTTGATAAACTAAGGCCTTAATTTTTATGGTGAACTTTAAAGGTCTTTCCACACTTTTCTAGTAAAACTAGTCCAAAAAATCTGTTAATTATATTTTGACAGACATCAGGGTACTTGTAAAAATAAGAAAAGAATATTATTATTATCTGAAAAATAAATACATTTACATTGAAAAATGCAAGACATTCAAGGAAAACCTGCCTTATAGGCCTATATTTTGCAACTGTCAATTGCATCTTCGTTAAGCATAACTTTATTTGCTACATAACGATAGTTAGCCTAACTGGACATTGTGAAAATGGGCCTAGATAGTACAATTTTACGATTGCCAGGAAGAAATCATAATAAATACGATTAATGGGCGTTACAAACCTCACATTTTCGAGCATTAATCATTTAATTGTGTTCAAAAACTTCTTTCAAACGTATTTAAAAATTTTAAATGTGCTTAATTCATTAATTATTGCATTAACTGCCAAGTTTTTTTAATTGCAGCACTAAACATATTCAAATAAATAAATTAAATACTATAAAGAAATGCTTTAAATAATTAGCACAAGCTTTCTCTGCTTTCCACTAATGCGAGAACATGCTATTAAATGTGATGACAAAGTGGGAAAGTGACATTTCCATTATGCGGCATTATGGCCATCAATTACAGTTATCGTTCGTTCGAACGCACACAATAAAAAATGGCGACAAGCTTGAAGGTCAGCGGGGACGAGGACTTTGCCACCGCGAGACAGGCAAAGCACACAGCCACACCTACACGCATGGCAACCAACTGTAATCTGATGAAAAAAAAACGAAGAAAAAATGTAATCGGGGCGACGGCAGCAATCATTTTTGCACTTTAATTGAAAACAAAACCCGCAATCGAAATGCCAAAGCGTCTCGCCAAAAACGCAAGCAAAAAGGAAGCAGAAAACGTTCTAAATTTAAATATTACCCAGTTGCGATCGTTCGAAAATATTTGTATTTATAAATACAAGGAATGCGAGCAATTTTCAAATGGTGAAAAGTGCAAAGGGAAATGGGGAAAGGCGATAGGAAGGGGCGAAAATTGAAAGGTGCCGAAGTAATGTCGAAATCGGATTAACTTAACTCAATAATCGTCATAAATGGCGCCAACATTGCCACCTACACATAAACACACACACACGCCCCCGGCCCCGCCTTCCCCTCCCCCTAGGCGTATGGCCCTCGAGTTTTTCATTTCATTTCGTTTTCGCCATGCTACGTAATGAGTGAAGAGCGGCAACGGCGCACGAAACTCAAGTAAAGTAGTAAAGTGCGTTTGTGTGCGAGTGACGACGACTGACAAGACACTCGGCTTTCGAACTTATTATTTTATTCGAATTTCGAATGCGAGATTTTCACGGCACACACACACCCACACTGATGCATGCGTGCTCTCGTGAGCGAATTCGCCGCAATTAAAGCCGGCTGTTCGGCGTGTGTGTGAGAGAGATTTCGAAATCTCAGAGAGCGAGCGAGTTCGAAAAACGCGGAAAATTTCATAAGCTGCTTCTTCTTCGCTTCGCTGCGCGCCACTTTTTCGTTTCGTCGTCGTGCCGAAGTGAAAAGCGGCAACAGCGCAACACACACAGCACACACACACTCAGCAAACCGATGATTTTCAGCCCCAAAAAAGCTTGAAGCTCTCCGCCAATTCCGCCAATGTTAATTGAACGTTTCGGGACCACAGAAAAACAAGGCAAAAACAGGCCTCCAAGTGGCTTTTTCGTCTCGTTCTCTGTGTTCCCCTTTTGTTTTTGCCTCACGACTCCGCTAATTATATTTCGCCGCTGAAAATCCAGCTCATTTTGCCATTGTTTTCCCCCCGAAAGTTGTTGGGTGTCTGCAAAGTTTGCCTTTGTCTGCGCGAATTTGGCCCCAAATTGCGGGAGTTTTGCTATTTGAAAGGCCTTTTTTGGGCCGACTTCCCCACCGGATTCCCACTTTCACCGACATTAGCATGAATAGAAACTTGCGCGATTCCCAGATGACAAAAACTCATAAATTCGAGGGGCATTGTTGGGAAAGTAGGGGGAAGTCGGTCTAAGGGAGCTCTTAAATATGGAAAATATCTTTTATTTCCTGAATTTCTCATTTAAAATGACTGAAAACTTGGTTAGAATTCCTAAACTCAAATTTGTGGTTAATCCGAGGACAAAAATTAGGTAATTTCAAGGGATAAATGAGGGTTATCGATAGATTTTTACTAAAGAATTTATAATTTCTAACTCTACAAATTTATTGTGTTTTTTCCCACCGATAAACTTTTAGCGTACTTCGGGAAATAAGCCCTAAACTAGGGTTTTTAGTAGCTTGAAGCTTCAAAGATTTTGAAATTATTTGAGAAAACCTTAAAAAAACCGGTATACATCAACAATGTATATTAAAATGGTGGGCTAACCCCATGATGGTTAACTTACTGTCGAAACTGTTGGTTATAAATAATAGTTAGTAATATTACCATATTAAAACATATTAATTACTTTAATATACAAATATGTACATATGTATGTAAAGATTTCCCCAGAGAAGTTCTGGGTTACACTTACTTTCCTTTAGGCATCGATTATCTTTGATACCCTTTGACCCCATTGAAAGTCACGTAAAGTGCTATGTCTCTTTAGAAAAAATGTATTACATAAAGAACAAAAAAGAAAGCTAGCTACGACATGTCGTATCGTTTTTGTTCTCTGGTCCATTTTAAGGACCTTGTGGAAAAAATTCCATAATTTGGAAAAAAAAAATTCCGATGTCTCGATCTAGAGTGAAATTTATTGAAAAACAACAAGGCGTATGTATTTTTCTAAACAATTTTTAATAATTTATATGGCAGATAAAGACACATGAACAGACTTATAGTCTGATAGACCGACAAGCGGACATGGCTAGATCGAGTCTCCGGTTTATGCTGATCAAGAATAAAGAAAAATAAGTACATGTGTATGTACAGATATGTATACCTTATAGGATCGCATTTTCTCCTATTTACTGCGTTCCAAACATCTAACTAAAATCATTATGCCCCTAGAAAGGGTATAACAAGCATAAATACACGCAAACATATCTTTAATCCTAGTGCTAAATAAAAGCCATTTTTTATCCAATAAATCAAATGGAATTTTATGATGAAACCACATTTTATATTCAGCTCGGTTCCAGTTTAAAAAAGACTTTCTTACGCAGATACTTTAATACTTAATGTTTAAATTATAGTAAAATGCTACACTAATTTAATAGTAAACTATATAACGATTTATTTAGGAAAATTTAAATAAATAAAAACGAATTATTTGCCTTTTGCCGCCAAGTGTTTATTTTTTTGTCAATCACAATCTGTTGTTTTAAGCATTGGATTCCTTGGAACTATAAAAGCACCAGGACTTGTACTAAAGATTGTGTAATTAAATGTTTATATGTTATATAATTATGTATATAATTTGTGTCTCAAGTGTCTGGCATTTGGTCGCCTAAAAGGGTTTTGGCTGGCGCTTGGGTTCCACCTCTGCTGCGTTGTTGGTGTACTGACGCTTTCTGGCGGCGGGTGGCGGCATCTCATCGGAGTCAGAAGAGTCCGACGAGTCAAAGGACTCAGAGGTGTCAGTGGAGTCATAAGAGTCTGACGAGTTAGAGGACTCAGAGGAGTCCGAGGTGTCCGAGGAATCCGTGGAGTCGGCATTTATTGGAAGCACTGGGCCTGGGCACTCCATGTCGTAAATGGCCAGGCGGATCTCAAAGCCTTGGCCGCTGTCGAAAGAGAGCGGCAGCAGGCGGTAGCCCAGCGTTAGCTTCACCTCCATTGGTTCGCCCACGGTCCAGCCTCTGGGGCTGTTGTGCATTCTCTTCAGCACGCCGAGGGACTCCACAAACGTCACTCTATCGAAGTCCAGCTTGGGTTTGGGCGACGGCTGCACCGCCGGAGGAGCAGGCGGACGCTCCTCGTCATCGCTCTCCGCGCGCAGGCGGCGCGCCTCACGCCTCCTAATCCTGTGCTGTTTCATCCAGTTGCGCGTTAGGCGCAACTTGATGGCCCCCGCCTGGGTGGGGCTTACGAAGTCAGCCTCCTTGAAGCCCTCGTGCAGGAAGTGCGCCGGCACGTTTTTTCCCGACATCAGGGGCACATATGTGCGCTTAAAGAAGCTCAGGATGTACTTATCGGCGAGTTCCGGGCAATTGGTTTTGGTTTTCACGGTGGAAAGGAATGTCTGCACCACCTTTAGTGGTGTGACCAGCGAGGTACCTTCTATTGGAAGATTTTGATTAACCCAAAACGTACTATTTAACCCTATTATTTAGGTATCTCCCAGCGACCACTTACCGCCTTCACCAGCCACTGACTGATCTTCTTGACCAAGGGTTTCCTCTGTCTTCTGGGTTTCGGACATCTTCGAGGTTTCGGGCACCTTCTGGGCGTCGGACATCTTGGAAGAGCTGCTGCTTATGCGAAAAAAAAAAAATGTTTGTGACAAAGTTATATTCCGGATGGATTGAAAAGTCAATGACTACTGGTGTCAAATTCTAAAGGTATGTACATCTGTTTGTGCTTTTAAAAATTAAGCTCACAAAGTATTGAACAAGAAAAGTGTTCGCCACATTGATTGAGGCTAATTGACCAATTACAGGCGTTGTTCAACACTGTAATTCGAATTCAAAACCTAATATTTATCATTAAACATCAAATCTTTATATTGCATTTCAAAAAAGGAATTTCAAATTCCAGAAACCTCAAAAGAAAAGAAATAGAATTATTTTTAGTTTTTTGAGATGTAAGAAACCGTTAATGCATCAAAATTTGTAAGGTGATAATGTTTCAGCACCCGAAGTATTGAAACTCAGATTTACACTTAATTTGTTAGTATGCCAAATAAATTGTTAAATTGTGAGCAAATTAAAATACATATATAAAGACACAAGTGGTTGCTTATACTTCGATAGCACACCAAAAGCATATTTTATTCTTAAGTTTTTATTCAAGTAATTTTTCCACTAGAATTAAATACGTATTAAAAAGCCATTATTTTCTCTTTTTCTGTTTAAAATGTATTTAGAATTAAAGCTAATCCCATTAGCTTTATTTTAGCAAAAGTAAGACAAAGTGCAGCTTTTAAAAATGTACCCCATTGGATCTGTTTTAAAACACTTGTCCTTAAGAGCCTAATTATATTATAAATTGTAAATTATTTCCATATTTCAATCAAGATTATAAGTGATCATTTGTCATGATGTATACCAGAAACATTTAATCTAAATGTATTTATGTTTTAAATTGATTAAAGTACAGATGCCAAAAATCCACAACAGTTTTATGATTTGAAAATTTAATCAAATGTATGATTATAATTAATAATATATGTTTAGTTATAAATAAAAAATGCAATATTAAATAATATTTTCTAAAAAGAATTTCTACGCTTGAAGATTTATTTGTGCTTTTGAACATAACCTAATTTTTGTTATAAAAATATAAATATACCATAAAATGTGGATAATGTTTACGTTTTAAATTTGAGCATTTCTTTATAAATTTTTTAATAATAACTCATTCTCAACTTGCTAGCTTACAGAAAACTTAATTTAAAACTGTTGACATTATTTCATTAATGTTAAAAAGAGACTAAACTTCAAACAATAAGAACAAAAAAAAAGAAAACAAATGAAAAAATTTAATTATCCTTCGAGCCGGATTTGAACCAGCGACCTATGGATTTCTATTTACTTTGCGTCAACTACAGTCCACCGCTCTACCAACTGAGCTATCGAAGGTGCAAGCGGAGAGCACGCCAAAGGCCGTGATAAGCAGGCGTGCGAGCGAGACGGCTGCGACCGCTGACCGCTGTGCTGTCGTCGCCCGACATCGCAGCAGCAACAACAACAAAATGTATGCACATAAAAAGTAAAGCGCTCGAAGAGCAGGCACAAATCAAAGTATAAAGTAGCCGTAAATACGCACATAAATTTTGCGTTCATGTAAATGAATTTTTGCGTATTCCGCTTTGCGCTGGCCGCCGCTAAACGGATGAAGCGAGAGACAGAGAGAAGCGAACAAAAAGCGAGAAGAAAGAAACAAACAGAAGCAGCGGCGAAGCGCTGATGTTCCAAATTCAGCGCAACTTTCGCTAGTTGTCGCCGCTGGGGCCAACAGCAAGGGGGAGGGGTTGGGTCTGGATGGGGGCACGGGCGCTGTGCAAACGTCATCAACATAATTTTCATCACTCAGAAATATGCTGATGAAAGACGCCGAACAGCCGCCAGTAAAAAAGAGCCGAGCCCAGCCGAACGATTCCACGAAGTGCCGAAGTGTTCAAGAGAGGGTGAGAGAGAGAGAGAGTGACAGATCGGGTGGTCGAGAGTTGGGTGGCACCAGTGTTGCCGGCTTAGATTATTTCAGGCTAGATCTAGCAGTTAGAAATCGCTTGAAAAATTGAGGATTAATGGAAAAATGTAGATATTACTATTTCATAAGGAAAATATGTTTTAGGGCTTAAATTTCAAAACTTTTCTTTTTCTGCTAATGGTTTTCGTACAAGACGATATTTGTAGCTCATATACTTTCCTTGTCCTTGTTCCAATGTCGAAGTGTGACGGGTTTAAAGTCAAATTAAAATCATAGTGTTCTTGCATGTTAAGCCGTTTTTAATTTATTTTTACTCAGAATCTAGCTTCAACGATAGGTCATCACTTGGCAACACCGTCCCAATCCTCGAGAGTTGGGTGGCTCAGTAAAGAGTGGGGAGGAGTGGGAGAGAGGTAAGTGCCGCGCCGGAGAGCCCCGTGCAATTGAGCAACTGTGACGTGGCTGGCAAGGAGGAGCGGAAGAGCGGAAGAGAGAGGGCGAACACGGGCACAATGCAGCGGAAGCAACTCATCGTGGGCACAATGGGGAGACTTTGTCCAAGGGCCCCAGAACCTTTCCACCTCCTCAGCTCCGTTGCCCCCATTGCAACAACAAAGCGACTGCCGTGACACTCCATTTTTATTTTTCAACGCTGCGACGCTGGCACAAAAGCAATTTCCCATTCCCCCTGTCCGCGCCACGTCCCCTCCTCGCTGCACTAATTGGAGCACATGATAAAGTAACTTTTGGGGCAGCACTAAACTTCCAGCAGCGTCTGGCACACACACTCAGAAGTACAGTAAGAAAAACTATCTATAAAAGTTTACAATAATTTTCTATTTACTAAAGGAATTTTTCATTATACTGCTCATTAAACTATACTAAATATCAAGATTTACATATCAATTTATGTACATATCTTTTGAAAGTTTCAATTCACATACTAAAATTCATCTATATCTAAGAAATATTGGGATAAATGGATCGTGTATATCGATTTATCTAAACAAAATTAACTAATTTTCTCAAATTTGTAATTATAATGTTTTTAATTTAATGTTTTTAACCTTAGTTTTACCTTATCACGCTTATTGAACTGATTTTAAATTAATTTCAAAGATGGGGTCTTGTATTTTCTATAATTTTTAACCCTAATACTAAATTAAAGCTGAGAAGTATTATGGTATATAAAGTAAATAAAGGGTTTAAATATTGGACATGAGAAAACTACGATACTTTTACAAAATGTGATATATATCATAATATATTGCCTAATTTAGCTTATTAAGCTACAGTGATAACTAATTTAGGAGATATGGATATGTATTTTCTTTATTTTTGAACTCCCATAACAAAAGGTAGCTTTCTCTAAGAAATAATCTGATCAAATCCATGACTTTGTCCCAATAAATCCCTTAGATTTCATCAGATATATGTTTACATACATGATATTATAACCAGAACTTGGCGTATTTTGCTTATTTAATATTAATTCAAAGAATATGGATAAAAAAATTTTCTATATATTTTCTTGAATCTTCTTTTACCCGTTTAACAAATTAAGCTATATTGGAGTAAAATTATAATAAGAGGAGCGAATATTCGTCACACAAAATTCTTTAGATTTACTATTATTATCTTTTTATAACCATAACTTTAGCTCCTCAAGCTTATTGAACTGTATAAAAAATAAAGTGAATTTTAGGGATTTGTATTAATCTATAAATATTTTAAACTGACATACCAAACTTGAGAAATAATATTGAATTAAAAACTAAAATCTACAAAAAAATGGTGAGCAAGAAATTAATCCAAAAAATAAAGAAGATAACATTAAAATGTGTGATCTTTAGGGCAATTTTACATAAGTTTTGTACTAAACAAATGGTTTATTAATACGAAGTCACTTACAACGTAGCATAATACATTTTTGTTGATATTTACTAAATATTGAACACACAATCTATTTATTTATAGGTAAATTTATAATAATAAAACCTGACGTTTAATAAATTCAAGTGTCGCCATAAGTGAGTTTCCCTTAAGCGACTTTAATTTTATCTATATAAAAGCAAAAAATATTTAAAGTTACCCGAAAATATAACCTTTTTCCTCTGTGAAGCCACCCACGCGGCATTGAGTTCCTGGCACTTGTCACGAAAGGTCTCTGGAGCTGCAACCTTTCCAGTCCGCTAATGTGGCTGCAGCTCCGTTCCCATTTTTTCCAGCTTTTCCCCCTTTCGACTTTTTGCGCAAAATGTCAAAATATAAATCAATTAACTTTCCGGAAAACTTTCGGTTTGGAACTTTCAAAGCAAATTTATCGCTGCCACATCGTGTTGCAGTTGTCTGTCTGGGGAAAACGGTGGTGATGGAAATTGTGTGTTGCAGTGTTTTCCCTGCGGCGAGAGAGGGTCGGGGTCGGGGTCACTGCTGGCTGGGTGGATGAGGGATATGTGGGATCCTCCACCACCGAGTGGGCTTGCCAAACTCCATTTTGTTACCGGAAATCTGCGGGCTTATGAATTTACGCAATTTATGGACTTTTAATGCACAAATGCCATTCGAATGATAGAGAAAATTACGGAATAATGGAACCTCTGTGTTGTGCGGAATTTATTGTCTGTGCTGATATAACAAATTAAGCCCTTGGCATTACGGTTTAATTTACATTTTGTATGATTGAGTGGCAGTTTGAAAAATAGGGAAAAATAAATTTGAATTAAATGGGATTTCAGCATTAAAGCAATTCGAGAGACCTATTTAACGTTTCAAAATTTGTAATATAAAGAAGATTAAATGAACTTTAATTAAAATCAAATTGAAATTTATATATCTATGTATTTACTTTAAAATGTATATAGGAAAGTATTACCTAATTATTTAAGCTTCATAATGAAAACATAATTAAACCTTTAAAGTGGCTTAATTCGTTATTATTACCCAGTTAGAGGCAATTAAAGTAGCTTACATTTCATTCAAAATGGTGGAAATTCATCTACTCATTTATTTGTTCATTCATTTGTTCATTCGCTTGTTCATTCCTTTTTTCATTCATTTGTTCATTCGATTGTTCATTTATTTGTTAATTCGTTTGTTCATTTGTTTGTTCGTTCATTCATTTAGAGAGGCAAGAATAAATATTCATTTCCCCAGATACATACATGTATGTATTTGCATAAGCCCCTTGAATTTAGATTATTTACGATGGAGATCATTATCTATATAGTCATAAAGCATTTGATAGATCCATCAATTATCTACCTTGGCTCGTGCCAACTTTCATTCCAAATCAAATAGAGATCTAAGCGACGCGAAAGTTCATTAAGTTGCAGCATGTTCGGGGAAAGAAAGTTGGTTTTCGATGGTTAGATATCTTCGATATCTTCAAAGGCTGAATATTTACAAACATTTTGTATATCTTCGATTTATATTTGTTCATATATTCGTAATTATTTCAGAGCAAGCTGGAGAGTATGGGGAATAATGAATGATAAACAAAGAAATCATTTCAAACCCAATTTCAAGGCGAGCAAATGTTTACACAGAGATATGCACAAATACACATATAGGAGGGAGATTGGAAGTGAGAAAAAGAGAAAGAGATTGGAAATTGGAGGAGAGAAAGAGCCAGAGATGGGAGATTGGAGGAGAGGAAGCGTTTAATCAGTGGAATTCATTAAGTTGAACGAAACTGAAATGAAAACATTGAAATAAACAAATTGAAAATGCGTCGGGTTAATCTGATGATCTCAATGGAATTTGACTCTCTCTGGAAAGGGAGATACAAATGTACATATATACTTCTGTCAAACCGATTAGTGCAGAGTAAAAAAAATTAAGTTAACATTTTAGGGTTTATGTTAATATGCAGAGAAAAAAAGATCATACTTTAAGGTTCATGTAAATGTTTTTTTGTTAAGTTTAAAAATAATATAACTAAAAGAAAGGTAGGGCTTAAATCGTATTTTGACTCCTTTATAGTGTAAAAATATAACTTAAATTAGTAGTAAAAAATATATGTACTTATGGTAAGAACAGCAGAAAATATATGTTTTAAAAGGGGAAAAATGCAAAATAACTTTAAAACTCTTTGACATGTTCTATATTCTATTCTGTTCCTGATTATGATCACCAGGCGAGTCGATTTAGCCATGTCCGCATTTCAAAACAATTTGAAAAAACACAGTTCAGAGACTTTGTAAGAATGCTAGTTAAAATGACCTTAAAAATCTTTACTTGGAAAATTTAAACACATGAAATTATATTGATTTTATTATTCTGTTTCGGTTATTGAAACAAAACCTTAATTTTTAGACAATTTTCTATATATTTTGTAGATTAAACATGAAGTTTTTGAGCTTTTTATTGGGTACTTTTTAACTTAAAGTACAGCCTTAAAAATTTATTGTTAGAAAAACTGTAAATCACTCTTCAAGATTCAATTTCTTGCACATTTTTTAAGACAAAATTAAAAATAAATTTGTTATTTTAATGTATAAACCTATATTGCTCTCCTAAAATCATCATCTATTTAAATTCCTATTTATTTTTCTGCTCTTTTTGTGGCCAAATCGCTTGCTAAACCATTTTCGTGCTATTTGTTCATTTTGTTTGAGCTTCCACTCTCGTATTGCCTAAACGAAATTTGATACTTTTTGCCAAGGAGAGCGGAGACAAACAAACAAACAAACATAGTGGCACAAACACTCGAGAAACCGAAAGATACCCGCGAGACGGGGCTCCGAACCTGGTTTGGAGCGGTCCCCAGCTCCGGCTCTGTCCGACTCTGCCTCTGAATTTGTAGATGCCGATAAGTAAAATGTATCTGCGCGGCTCCAAAGCTAAAATCGAGGCGCAAAATTCAATGCGAAACGGCAACACAAACAACTAGCACACAATACCAAAAGCGTAGCACATCGGCCGGTATAGTGTATAGACCACAACAACAATAATAATAGCTTGCATAAATGGAACCAGTTTTGAGGCCGAGGAGCCCAGAGCCAAGCAAAAGTCGAGACTTTAGTTAGCGTCAGCTTTTGAGTAAATTTATGCGGCCAGTTGAGAAGCGCCTCGGACGAGTGGCGGCTCGAAGGGAGGCACTGGCTCTGGCTCTTGGGTCTTGAATCCGAGTCTGAGAGTCTCTGGGAGTCTCGTCTCTGAGGCCGAAACAGAAACAGACAGACGGCGGCCTCTGTTTAGACATCCAACCTGGGGGGGAGCGGAGTTGGAGACGCTGAAGGTGGAGAGCCTGAATCTCAAAAGCGATTCCGCAGACTTCGTTTGAGGCCTGAAAGCCGAAGATTTACACGGAGAGAAAAGTATGGGGACTGTGACTTGGTAGTTTGATATTTGATACTAAGATTCTGGGAAGGAGGCAGAGCAAATATTCTCCACAAATTGATCAAAAAGAATGACACTTTCTATAACAAAAAAACTAGGTAATATCAAAGTAATTAGAAATTTCTTAGTTCAATTCAATGTCACCTGAAAGTTCATTAAATATTTTACCTCATTATAAAAGATTTTAAACTTAGATGAGGTATTGAGGTTAGCCCGATTTCATATAAATAATTCGAGACTGGACTAAGTGCAAAGTTTACACACATATCATAAGGAAAACGCGTCTAGGTAGATAGATTATATTATAATATATATATAGATTATATCTATAAAGATTAATATAGATTATATTTATATAAAGATAGATATACATATTATCTATATAGATTATATATAACTAGGATTGTCCAGAAGAGTTTTAAACGATTTTCAACTCTCTTATATGTCAGTAAACATTTTGAAACGATCAAAACTGATCACATTAATGCCAATTTTCACCAGGTTGGTTCAGAATCCAGACTTGTGAATTATTAGGGACCACATATTAATGAAATTAAGGAATAACTCTATTAGCACAGCACTTGCCATAAAATATAAATTATTTGGTTTATATTTAGCATGCTACTTTCAGTACATTTAAAATAAACCTGTCTTGTTCTTGAATTTAGCAATTTCAAAGGAATATGATTAAAAAAGAACTTTATACTATATACTATCATAAACAGTTGTTTTATTCGTCTTATTTAGGGTTTTATTAGCTAACAAAATCTGTTTAGAGTTTTTAACATGCAAAATAAATGTAGCATTCTCAAATTTAAATTTTTACAAAGGTAATATAGCTTTCAAAAATATCTTGAGCTTGGGTTTTTTTAAGTGTTTTGTTAGATGACATGTCCACAATTTTATGTGCTTTGTCATTTACTAATGACAGAGGGTTTCCTCGAATAAGTGTCCTTGTTTTTTACAAATATAATAGAACAATAGTCTTAACTAGTAATTTTAATAAAAGTTTAAGGTCGTTTAAGTTGGTTATATTATTTTATGTAGCAGAAAAGACTAAATAACAATCGAAATATACACAAAAATAAAGTATTAGTTGTGGTGTTCTTCTATTTAAAAAATAAGTGTAGTTTTGTTTCATTTAAAAAATAGGCATGGCTTTCAATTAAAATTATACTACTACTTGATAATATTTATAATTTACTTTTTTATTCTCTGTGCACAAACGACATGTGAATATTAATGCCGCGATTCGGATCGCAATACCAAGTTCTGGTGACAAAATCTGTAGACTGTTCTCCCGCCTCTGCTCCTCTTTCTCCTGGCATTTTCGTGTGCAATTTCAGTTTTTTATTTTTTTATTTTCCTCTTCGATTGTGCAAATTGCAAATGAGAACGTGAAATGCCAAATGGGATATACGATGGGCTGGAATGGGTTGGAATGGGTTGGAATGGGTTGGCATGGGCTGCGTGTTAAGGATCAAACGGGTTTCCACAGACGAGAGACTCTTCGGGGCCCGCTTGACAACTTGATAAAGATTTCATGCCTTTGATTAATATGTTAAGTCCCCGGCAAACGGCCAAAACGGGACTCGCCGGCAAAAACAGCAAACGGCAAAAACCGCAGTGACGGCAGCGAAGGAAAAGTGGGGAAAATCAGGCAACACGCACGATACCAAAAGGTGTCCGGAGTCCAGAACATGACAATAAATCAACAGCCAGTTGCAGGCGAGGCAAGCGGAAAAAAGAAGCCCAGGATGCGGATTAAACGAGGAGTGAACCGAAAGGCCACTCGGGAAATTCAATTGATCAGCCAGCCACTGACAAAGCAAACATCTTTCTAATTCGATTGTACAGGGAGATGAGTTGGCATGAGCACAAAGGATTGCCGCTTTTCCAAAAATAAAAAGGTTTGACCACATTATTATTAATCATTCCTATTTGCTAAAGATGGTCTGAGAGAGACAGGTAACTTTATTTTGTTTATTTATGGGATGTAAAAGCTTTCATAAAAGATTATTCCTTAAGGGTAGTGGTAGAAATATATTAAAATATATTAAACATATTGAAAATATGACCCTCTTCTCGAAATCTGCACTGGGGGGGGGACTATTTTAGGACAAAACTTTCCTTTAGTCAGGAACCGGAAACCTAACAACCTCGACTTTTTCGACAGGCACGAGCATGAAAGCATGCCGAAACTGCTTCGACAGCAAAAACGTCTTACGTACTTCAAAAAGGTTACAAAACATCGTTACAAGTTACTTATACTTGAAAACATTTGGAATTAAAATTGAATTCATTACTTTTCCGTATTATTTTAAATTATTAATAAACAATGCATATTTCTCTTGAGTAGCAGTGAAATAAAATTTATTTTAAGTCATCTTAAAATCCACCTTTTGGATATTTAAAATGTGGAAGACAAAGAATTGCTTTGTCAATTTTAAACAGGATTTAATTAGACTTGATATCTTAATCTCTAAAAAAACGGAGATCTTTTAGTCTTTCTAGATCTTTAAAACATTAATATGTTGGTAATAGTATCTAAAAAGATTAGGAACTTTAAATATATTTCGATTCTTACTTTTAACCACAAAAAATCAATATAGAAAGCAATTTAGAAACTTGACATCAAGGCTTTGAATAATATTTAAACAAAATTGTCAACTTGTCGTTATGATAAAAGGTCATTTAAGCCATATTTTGATGGTCAAAATTATAAAACCTTATTTGCAATATCTAAAATAAACTAAATTCATTATAAATCCATGATTTATATTCTTTCTAGCCCCTATTTATTACTAACTAATTGACTTTAGTCGTGAATTTTATTTTCAGAAAAATAAATTTGTCTTCTCAAGGCAAAACCCACACAAATACTACGAGTACTACCGAAAAACTAATAAATTAAGTTATTCGGGATAGCAATAATTTCATTTCGAAATGCCCACTAGACCGTTGGAAAATTGATGGAGCGGCGGAAAAGTTTATTTTCCGCAGCAATCATTAACTCGCCTAATTGTAGCTCAGGGGATTCGGCCCTCTGGCTGGCGGCCCTCTGGCCAACGAAAAAAAATCCGAGAATATCTATCGTAATATAATCAAATGTCGAACATATAAAATGGAAATGGAAAAGCAAAGGGAAAGGAAATTGAAAACGGACCGAAGCCAACGGCCAAGAGGGTGGAACCACCCCCGAAAATGCATCCAGCGGGCCATGCAATAATGTCCTTAACACAAAAAGTCAAAACCAAACGAGAGTGCTGTGTGACCGTGTTTGTGAGAGAGTGGAGAGTGTGTGTGTGTGTATGCATGGGTGTTTTGAGTTTGTGTGCATGAGTGGGTGTATTTTTAAGGAAGGGTAACGGGGGGATTTAGTGGGGGAAATGAGAGCAGGGAAAGCCTGAGGCGAAGGCGAAACAAACGAGCATAAAGCACGCGTCACAAACGTTCCGTGTGCCCAGCCTCGGAAAAACAGCAAAAACACACAAATACATATATACATCTATATATATCTATATACATAAAACACTCACACACCCACACACAGAGAGAAGAACAGGAACAAGGACAGCAGCGAGGACACACAGCGCATCAAAGAGAAGGAAAAGTTTTTGCTGCTCTAACTTTCTGTCGCTCTTGTTACGACGTGCACATCCTGCCCGCCGCCTCCTCCTCCGCCGCCTCCCTTGGCATTTCTCCTGTGCAAATATTTAATTTTTATAAAGCCTTCATGCTCGCCCCCTTTCTGTGTGTGTGTGTGTGTTAGAAAGGCTCCCTGGGCTTTAAAAATATTAAAGGATAAACGGCAGGCGCACATAAAAATGTAAACTTTATGACACAGCAGAGGATATCCCGAAAGCTTAGCTCAGGGATAAAGTGGAATCACCGGAAATGGGGAAAGGGGGGACATTTTCGGGGGACTCTATTAGCCTGGCTGCTAAATAAGTAAGGACCTGGAATAGGCTCTGTCATAAAATGCGTGACTTGTGGCTTTCTCGACACTAAAGAGTGGGCGTGGGAGTGCCTCCCTTTCATTGACAGGCATAACAGGTAACAGCCCATTTAATAAGGGCAGTGTGACCAGGTGGGAGTAATAAGAATGTCAGCTTATGGGTACAGTCAATCAACTTATTCAAAAGGTATTGATTAATGAGAGGGTAATTTAGAGAATTGGTATTTAATTAAGCTGAAAAAGGATTGTAGTGAAATTCAAAGAAATTACTTTATACTTTATACCATAAAAAAACATAAAATTAAATAAAAAACTGTGTTTCTTGAAAAGCAAAGAACTTTGAAATCGAATTTCTTAATTATATAAAATGAAAAGTTCTAAGTAGGATTATACTGAAATTCTAAAGAATTACTTTAACCTAAAGAGCAAAAATAACCAAAATGTAATTAAAACTGTATTATTTTTAGAAGGAAGAAACTTTAAAGCATAGATTCTTAAAAGTTTTAATTTAGTTTCCTCAGCATTCCCTCGATTCTCACCCTTTGTACCTTAGGTTACGTTAGGCTATCCCACGTAAAAAACAGATTTAAATTATTCAAAGGATAATTTACATATTCACTTAATTATTCCTCCCCTCCCCCCTGGAAACTTTTCCAACTCTTTGACAGCTCTGGTCACCCTAAGCCCAACGCTTACAAAATGGAGTTGCCCTGCCATGTGAGATTGCCTTTGCGTTTGTGTGGAGCGTGTTTCCGAGGGACCAAGCCGAAACCAAAAATAAAGGCAAAGCAGAGAGGACAGCGGAGCAAAGGAAGCCAAGGAAGGTAGCAAAGGCAATTTGGAAAAAATGCTCAAAAGGGACGAGGACGAGGACGAGGACGAGAACGAGGTCTGGCACAGGAGAATCGAAGGACGAGGCCGAAGTCGCGGCGAACAGCGGAAACATGTTCAATTATCTGAATTGCCGCTGCTACCCCGGTGCAGGATCTACCTACCATACAGATATATGTGCATATATATAGATATAGAGGTATCCTGTGGCAAGGAGATACAGAGAGCAACAGAGAGAGAGCGAGTCCTGGCAGGACGAAATGCTTCGGGGTTAAGCCAAATTCATGCAATGCGGTCGTCCTCGTTCTCGTCTAAACTGCGGGGGTTGGATGGATGGATGGATGGAAGGAAGGAAGGATGGCAGGCTAGAAGGATGGACGGATGAATGGACGGATAGACAGTCGGGCTGTCGAGGGCCAAGGGGTCCTGCCAAGGACCCAGTGTGCAACATATGGAATTGGCGTGTCGAGTGTGACGAGGTCGTTGTTGCCACTGCTGTGCCTCGGTGTGTGTGTCTGTGTGCGGCTGCTCCAAAAAGTGGGGTGCACATAAAACACTCAACGCGGCATGAAAATCGGAAAAAGAGTGGGCTGCCCACATGGAAAACACGTCACTCGTGAGCCGTAAAGCGCCCCTGGGAATTCGCCAGATATAATTTATTTTAAATCTCGCCAAGCGACCCCGTTCCCTCTATCACTCTCCCTCTGCCTCGTCCGCTTTAAATGAAAATCATTTATTTATGCCCGCATTCCCCTGTCCCCGGATGCCAAACGAAAAACAGAAAAACAAGAAGCACGCCGCCAGCCGAGGGGGAAAAGTATTAAAAGCGTTTTCACACACAGATCCTAATTAGCTGGCTGGTTGCCTAATTGGCAGAGGGGATTGTTTGCTGCCCGGTGTGTCGAGCAATAATCTCGGAATGTGTAAAGTTTTACGCTTCCGGTTGGAAATTATTAAAGAGAAAATATGTGAGACGCGAGAAAATACAACAAATATGTTGGAGGGGTGCTTGTTCATTAGTTAATACATTCTATTTTGTAGTACTTTATGAAAGACAAAAGTACATCTTTTCTATGAAAGTCAACGCTATAGGAGGGAGGTTTCTAAATAATATATAAAAGATATAGTATTCACCAGTTTATATAGTTTATTAAGTTACCTTGTAGTTATAATTAGAAAACTTCTCCAAGAGTTATAATTATTGGGTGTACTTAGATTCCGAGCAGGAGTGACCAGCTTAAGCACCTCAGGTTCAATAACCTTTGTATTTCATTCGCTGGTTTTACAGACATTTTTTCATTTCATAAAAATAACTATTTAGTTATTATTTTAAACTTGTTTAATTATTGTTGGGAACTCATGAAACTTATATATTTCTTAGACCTAAATATGATTTGAAGCAAATACATATACTCGGCCGTAGCTTCCAAGGGCCAGAGACCTTCGCATTGCATACACAGAAAAAACAGAAATCATTTTCTATTTTGTAATTATTGGTTAAAATTACATGTTACTAATTGATGCAAACTTGTTAAGCAATTAATTTTTGTGGTTAACAAAAGCTTGAGGCAGACCTGCCTTTTTTATCACCCAAGAACCAAAGGTCTTCGTATCTATCTTCTATTTACTCATTTTACAGATATCATTGTACTTTATAAAATGTGGTGTTTAGTTATTATTGAAGACTCAACAAACTTTTATATATATTTTAACAAGATTTTAGGTAAGACTGAGCACTTGAGGGCCAGAGAGCTTTGTATTCCATTTGATCTTTTAGCAGCCAAGAGCAGAAGGTAAACCGAAGACAATTTGAAATTTGATTAATATATCTAATATATCTTTTAAAATTGTTTATCTTTCATAACTAGTATATCTATATTATCTTATTACGAAGTTATCAAATACTTATATTTCTCTGGCTTAAATATGATTTAAAGCCGGACTGCCCAGCCGTAGCTCCCAATGGCCAAAGACCTTCGTGTTTTACTCGCTCTTTTTACAGGGATGAGCTGAAGGTAAACCGAAGCAAACTTTTTATGCATTTTAAAGGGAAATGTATATATTAAGAAATACAAAATAATATTGTAGTTTTATTTTTACGTTGGAACGGATCGGACGACTATTACTATTGATTAATTCATAATTATCTAATTGAAAGCTTAAAGGGTATACACACTTCGGCGTGTCGAAGTTAGGTTCATGTAACGTGATTAAATCAATAAAAATAGATTACATTTTCAAAAGTCTGTTAGGTTTCTTGAACATTAAAATACAGTCAAAGCTGATAATAAATTTACTATTGCGTGTATTTACTTTTAAATTTAAAACATTTCTTAACTGGAATCTTAACATTTCTTAAACCTAAATAGAAGGTAAGGTAATTCTTTCATTTATCGCATTCCATATATTATTATATATTAATCCCCGAACCTTCAGAATGGGTTACGCAACCGCCGCTACCGAAACGGTTGTTGTTCCATCCACACAGCAGGTTGCCAGGGGACAATGGACGGGGGAGACCCTGGCATTTGACATTTGGCGTTTTGGCTTTTCGACCCCGGCTACCCCCTCAAATTCCCTTTAATTCTTTTTTCGTTGTCTCGCCTGGTGGTGGTGCAATTAACCGCAAAAGGTTTCCTTTTGTCACTCGGTCCGCCCTTTGGCTGGAACCCCGGCATATCCGGCCGAAAAGGACACTGGCCAGGCGGTTCTAGGATAGCGTGGTTATCCGCCGCGTTTCGGCCACATCACTTCAGGTCATGAAATAATAATGGTCTTCGGGCCGAAGGCAACTTTAATGGCAGAGTTATTAACTTTCGTCCTGTTCCTGCCATCGGATTGATTGCCATTGTCCTTCCGCCGGCATTCCCACTCGGCGTTCTTATCGCTCGACATGATTATTATTTTTTCTACATTCTTTTCCGTCTCCTTTTTGTGTTTTTCTAACAAGATTGCTTTTTCCCCAAAATAAAAAAAGATAAACGAAGGAAATGAAAGTTTATTTGTCAAGTGGGCGAAAAGTAATGGGGTTCCTTGTTATCCTAGCAGGAAAAATTGGGTTTGTGAAGTAAATAACTTTATGAATTATCATTTATTAGTGGCAATAAGATATTTCACAATTTAAAAAGATGTGAAGGAATAAATTTTATTTTTAAAAGCTATACAGAGAGAGATAAGTTTGGATGAGAAGATACAAAGCTCTTAACCTGATTTTGTATCTTTTTTGAGAACTTTATTAGTGGTTTCCTATCGTACTTAACGCTACCTCTGAGTTAAAAAATTGTAGTTCTTTAAATGTAGCTTTTTTTCCCTTTCAGTTAATGTATAATAATTTTTTATAGTATTATGAACCTTTGTTACTTTGTTACTTGACTTCACTTTTTAAAAAAATAAATATAAATAGTCAAAAAGTTCGTATTTTACGATCAACTTGGTACCAACAATATAGGCTATCTAAAATCTGCTTTAATATATTTCAAGATCATAACCGTAATTTCATTCATATATTTATATATGTATTTATTATTCTTCTGACTGTATCATTAAGCCATAAAGTGCAATGATCATTATTCACCTTATTTACATTATAATCTATTCCCTGTGTTCGCATTTGGCTAAAAGTCAAGTTCACTGGTTGTGTGTCCTTGTGTTGTACTTTTGAAAAACGGACATAATAAACGGAAATTTTAAATAAAAAGAAGGTGGTAAACTATCCTAATATTAATATATACATATATTAAAAATACAAGTTAGCACTGTAATCCATATCCCAAAATATTTATGGATAGTCACTAAAAGTATCGAATGAACTAGATGTCGTATGTATATACTCTTTTTACTCAAGCAGGAATAAACATCAATAAATATAGTACATTTATTAAAATAAATTATGTTGAACATAAATATATATAGTACATTTATTAAAATAAATTATGTTCGATGACTTTAATAGAATAAAAACTGAAAATAAAGTTATGAGTAAAAGAGTTTCCAAGAATATTTTATATCTCTTGGCTTGAGATTAGATACATTTTTTATAATATGTATCTGTATTATTATAGTATACATTTGGCTTAAGCTTAACAAAAAAGAATAAATATAAAATAAATAGAAATAAATAAAAATTAAAATAATTTTTAAGGCAAAGTTTGCGAAATTATAAAAATGTATTATGACTTTGTTCAGTTAAGTATGACAAACTCATTTCTTTGTAAATAATTTGGCTAAAAAATGTCATTTAAAGGAATCATAATAAATATTTGAGTTTTCTAATAAGTCTAAAAATTAGAATTATTTATTGTTTTTATTTATTAGTTTAATTGCGACCTGAATGTATGTACATATATCTCATAGCAGAGTCACTCCTATTTATTTCATTTTAAGGGTTAAATTTACATACATTTTAATGAAAATTCAGTAATTATATATTTCAGCTTTGTATTTCAACTGCAACTTCAATATTTCAATGGAATTGATTAACTTGGACAAAGGGCTAAGTAGTTCTAATTACCTTCCAAATTAAGTTAAGCATTTTAAAGTCGCATTGAAACGAATTAAAATAAGCAAATAAATAATGCAATTGTAAACAAGTGTCTTTAAATTTAAATTTCAACAAATTCCGAGCCCGTAAATTCCCGATTCTTGGCAGATTTCACTTTCCTGCAATTTAATTGCAATTTCACTGCGGAAGCAACCCAATTCAGCGGCGACTGCGATGGCCCTGTTCTGGCAGAAAGTATCTAAGTATCTCTATTTATGTACCTAATCGACGTGGCCTGCCAAGTTTTTCAGTTGCCGCAGAGCGACGGCCTTGCCACCAAAGCGAATCAATACGGAATGGATGTGGAAATGGCTGTGGAAGTGGCAGGCCGAGTGTTTGATTATGGCAAACATTGCCTAATCGGAGTGTCAACACTCGCCGCCCGGCTCATTGTGGAAATTATCTGGGCGTGTGTGGGGGAAATCGATAAGTAAAATGCATTGCCGGGGACTGGCGCACAATTCCAGAGTCGCAAGGCGAGAAGAAAGTCGTAAATTAAATAATTAATGCAATAAAAACTTTTTATAAATATTGCAAATGTGTGCTGCGCCCAGCGTGAGGCAGCAACCAGTTTATGGCGGCGCAAAAATAAAATGCAAAATGCACACAGATTCATGTACTGCAGTGTACTGTATGCACACGAATGCGAAAATCGGGGCCCAGAACGCAAATAAAATGCAAAAAGGCCTTCGCTTTATTTGCAAGAACAACAACAGCGAAATCGAAATCGAAATGCAAATTAAAACGATCAATAAAAATGCGAATATGTCAATAAAAGTCAAATGCAAATTTGTTTCATGCTTTGAATGCGGCCAAAAAAAGGGGAAAAAATAAAAATAACAAAATAATCGAAACACCAGCAGCAGCAGCAGCGGCAACAAAGAAAATCAAATCACCTCGGGGTGCCGAGAGAGGGAAAACATTCTGAGGAAAATGCTTGCCAGGCGGGAAAACAGATTAAATTGAAATGGTTTGGAAATGTGAAAATGCACAACGACACACAACCAGTGAACTTGACTTTTAGCCAAATGCGAACACAGGGCATAAATTATAAGCCAAATAACCGGAATAATGATCATTGCACTTTATGGCTTCATGATGGAGTCGTGGATATAATAAATATAAAATAAAATATATGGAATTGCGGCTATGATCTGGAAATATATTAAACCGCAGATTTTGAATAAATAATCTTTTAAGTACAAAGTTGACTGTAAAATTATTTGTTTTTTGTGTTTCTATTAATTTCTTGACTTAACTAATGTTACTTCACACTTTGTGTTCATCTCATTAAGCATACAAAAAGTAAAGTATCTCAATATGAGGAAAACCCATTAAGCTTACAGAAAAAATTATACATTATAAGAAAGGAAAGTATCTCAATATGAGCAAAAATAAATCAATTTGGAAACTGTATTATTTAAAAGTTGTATAAATTGGAGGAGAGGATCATGAAGCGCTGTAGATAAGTATAAAAGTACTTAAAATATGTAACATAGAAAGATTCTTAAATTGATTATTTTTCATCCTTTCAGCAAGTATTTTTCATTATTGTTTTCTTATAGAAATTTATAAATGTATTAAGTAATTGAGAAATTCATTAATTCACTTAGAAAGAGGTTTAAGGTTGCCCTCCAAATTAAGTTAAGTATTTTAAAGTACAATTAAAATGAATTAAATTTAACAAATACCTACAATTGTATATTTATATTTTCTTTTTTTAATATATATAATTATATAAACATTTAGTTACTTACATCTAAACAACAAACTGTCTTTTCTTTCCTACCTAAGCCTTTAGAATAGTATTCCTTTGTTACTTAGTTTAAACATTAATAGAATGGTATATTTATATGTACTTAAATTATAATAAAATTATGATTTTTATACAGTACCATGACTAATATTTATTTTTTATTTCATTCTATCTATTTTATAGTAAGAAAGTATGATATTTCAGTACTGAAAACCATTGTCTATTAACTATAGTTAATATTTAAACACCTCAAAACTAAACCCAGTATGCTTTAACATTCAAAACCTAATGAAATACAAAGAAAAACGAATAACAAAAATATATACCAATATAGAACAATCAATGTACTGATTGAAGTGCACAAGAAAAAACCCAACAAAAGCCATTAACTGATGCCAAATTGCAGGAGTTTTCCCGCCGCAATCCCTGCCATAACCATTTCCAAGTAACTCGTACTGTTTCGCAGTCGCAACTTCCAATCGAACGTGCCCATTATGGGTGGCAGGCAAAATCGCAACTCGATTTAGTTGGCTCTGGGGCTGAAAACCTCCTCTTAACCTCACGTGCTTTGGCCCGAAAACCGCACTGGAGCCTGCCTGCCTGGCCCGTCCTGGCCTGGCCGAAACGATCGATCGGTCGGTGGCGCCGCATCGTTTCAGCCACACATTGTCGTCGGGTCCTTCGCGTTCGCGGCGACACAGGAATTTCAATGAGCTGCAGTTGCATTTTGTGGGCCCTGTTTTTGTTTATTTTTGTTTTTATTTATTTCTGTACTCCGAGTATCTCCCCGGTGGTGGTGGTGCCCCCATGGGTGTTAAAAATCGGGAAGCGAATAAATTTCCGTGAAAATGAGTGTTGTCGGGATGGCTTTTTTCTTGCCTCTTTAAATGTAACTTATTGGGGAGCTAAAAGGTTGATACTAAACTTTAGTGTCTTAAGTAATGTATATTGTATTGACGGACAGTTCTTGGCTTTCCTTTGTTTAGTCATAATTATCTTGTACAATTATTTTATCTATTTCTTATTTTAAAATTGGCTCTTGTTATTTTTTTTTAGTAATACCAATCTTCGTAATGTTAATATTTAATCTACATATATTTTCAACAGAGTTTGTTATCTCAAATTCCAAATATATTCACGGTTTAAATGTTTACTTACCCTTATTAAATTCCTGGATCTCTTTCCTTTTCCTTTTCTCTGTCCCAAAGTTTTTATTATTTGGTTTGTCAATTTTGACATAAAGCTCAAGAGTTGCTAACCTTTTTGAATCTTCTTTATAAACAGGGTTGCCAACTTAACCTTTATAGCATTTGTTGCTTAAAAACTTTTGGTGCTTATAATAACTTTATGATTTAAACCTAATAATTCAAGAGTGTTGTATATTGTAGAAAAGGTTTTGGATTTGCTTTGCTAATATATTTAACTTTCATTTAATAATATAATATCTATAATAATATCTAATATGATGTATGCTAAATTTTCCTTTTATTTGTTTTGTCTACTTTTACATTCAAGAGTTCAAGAACTGCCATCCTTTTCGAAGCCTCTTACTAAACAGGGTTGCCAACTTAACCTTTATAGCATTTGTTGCTTAAAAACTTAAAAGTTCATGGTGCTTATTATAACTTTACCAATTAAAGCTGATACTAGTGTATTGTGTATTGTAGTGTAGAATAGTTATTTTTTATGTAAAGATTTTACACTAACTTTATAATATTTATCCAATAATAATATTTAGAAGCCTAGAGGCCTTAGTCATTCTGGCTTAAATCATTGTAATAAGGAATTGTATTTGTTTCTATGTATTCTTCAGCGTTTGTTATGTGAAATCCCAAATATTTCTAAAGGTCTTTCGATTTAAGGAACGTTTGCTCAGATTTTGAAGAGATATTTACTTGATAATTTCTTGTATTCTTATTTATTAATAGGTAATCAATGTTTTCAACAGAGTTTTCTTATTTCATCTATATTTAATATAAATAATAAATGTATTCTACATAGTTTATTATTTCAAATTCCAAATATATTCAGGGTCGCCTCGTTTGTTTTAAGACAAAAAAGCTTACTTAACCCTGTTAAATTGTCTCTGATTGGTTACTGGTATACAATTTTTTACATTTTGTTATGTTTTCCTTATTTGAATTTTGATTATAATCTCTAGAGTTGCCACTTTTTTTAAACTTTCTTATTAAACAGGGTTGCCAGCCTAATCTTTGTATCATTTACAGCTTAAAACAAGTTAGTTTGCTGCTTAAAATAACTTTATCATCTTAGTGATTTTTATATTTTTCTTATCTACTCCCGACCATGATAATTGTATCATGATCCCGACTAATTACTCCACCAGAGTTCCCGCCAAAACTAGCTTATTTCACCGTGTAAAAATCGGCGACAACTCTGGCGCACACTTACACACACACAGAGACGGGCACTCGTGCATTGCATTCCCTGCAGTTGTAGCGCCCTCTTAGCGCAGATACAGATACACAAGATACGCAGATACATGCGGCGATACGTGCGACTCTGGACCAGGCCCGAACCAGGGGACACAGCGACAGAGACAGGGCTATATGGCGAAATGAAGACAGAGCGAGAGGGAGAGCAATTGCCGATGTGGAAGTCCAGCGACTCGGCGACTCGGCGACTTGGTGACTCTTTGGCGTAGGCAGCAGCAGCGTTGCAAATGGGGCAGTCGCGTCGCTGCTAATTAAAAAATGCTCGCCACAAAATAAAACTTAATTGCGATTTCAAATCGCGATACGGGGCAGCCGGCGAGAACGGAGAGTCGCCGGATTCGGGGCCGAAAGCCAGTTGCCAATTGCGACGGCACACGCGGCGTATGAGCGACAATTGTTTGGCTAAAAACTGGCTGCCGCCGCTCTGCGCTGCCCCAAAGTTGCACTTTAAACAGGTTCTGGCTTCGTCTTTGCACCGCAGTGGAGAGCTTGCACTTAATAAAGATTGATTTACACACATTGCGGCCTGCTGCCGACGGGGAGTCGTCCAGAGCCAGGAGAACTGAGTCCGAGCTGTGGACTCCGGATACCCAAAGTTATTGCAAATGAAGCTTGAGTGAGAGGAGGGAGCTCTCTGGGAGCTGGGAGCTGGGAGCTGGGAGCTGGGAGCTGGGAGCAGGGAGCTGGGAGCTGGGAGCTGGGAGCTCTTCAGAGCACAATGCATCGAATGTCTCTGCCTCCAATCAACCGGCTGCTGCTGCTTCTGCTGGCGCTGTTGCCATTTATGGCCTTGATTTATGTATCGCAGCTACTGGATCTCTAATGCGCACACACAGATACGCCCCGGCACAAACACACATCTACAATGCGGCATAAAAAACAGCCAAGAGCAGTAACAGCAAGGGAAGCCAACAGGCATATTGAATTTATTTGCAATTTATTTCATTTCCTTGGGCTTTTCGGCAGTCTGAGGGAATCTCCGACGTCTCTTGAAGAATAGAAGCCGGCAAAAGCCAGGGATTTAGTGCATTCATTCGACAGTGAAGTGCACAGGCAGAAACTGAAATCTAAGCATGTAAAACAAATCAAAATAAAAAGTTAAAAAGATAAGTTAGAAGTTTACTTGAAAACTATGTATAAGTCATTTTTAAAAGGGTCTTTTTTATTGAAAATAAATAAATATTGAATCGCCACTAAAAGTGAATTACATACTTAATGGGGGTCTTAACCTATTTTAAGCACAATAAATATATTTTAATATAAGATAGTGCATGTTTTATAAAGAATAGAAATCATATTAATATTAAAGTGCAAGATTAGCCTCATTTAAGGGTTATCTATGTATCTTTATTATAAACATACAGTTTGATAAGGTAGCGCAAGCAATCTTTTAAATATGTGAAGCACAAAGCTAACCTATAATTTCTTATTTACAATTTACAATTTATCTAAGGACCAAAAGAAATCCTTTAAAATAGGTATTTTTATAAATAATCGGATTTTTTATGTTGTTGTTGTGATGTTATTTTAGTTTATTTTAATTTTATGTTTTAGAAACCATATTTATATATATTTGCTTTTCTTAAACTAATTTGAAAAGCAGGTTTATTATATGTATTTCATCTTTACTCTTTTCATTTAGTTTTAATTTAGGCTGTAGAAACATTTTGATGTTCTTTTATTGGATGTTTTAAGAAAATTATTTATGTGTATATATGTACATATATGTACATATAACATTATATTTCATATTTTTTTAACGACATATTAAACATATTCCTTTTATGAAACTTAATTTTTTAAGTTAAGGACCAAAAGTTTTGGGTTTTTCTTTACATAAAAAATGTTTCTTTAAGTAGTTATATTTTATTCCATTACTTTTGTAAATATTTTTTCAGAAAATTTTGTTTCTTTGGTATTTTCTTGTTGTGTTCTAGTTTAGCTGAATATTTTCCACTGGCAAAGGATTAAACAACACACTATAAATCAGAGGCAAAGTGTTGCAAATAACTTCATAAATAATTCTAAGCCAGTTATGGCATATTTAGACCCACAAAAAAGATTAAGAACAATCAGCCTATCACCTAACACTGTGGATTACAGTCAGACAGTGACAATGAGCACCGAGAAACTACTAAAAATGCACTCAGAATTGAAAAACAGCTTAGGTTTGTTAATGGTTAATATTAATATTAATAGTTATTTATTAAGAGTTAATTGTTACACAATATAATATCAAAATAGTTAGGGTTTGAAAGGCTTACTTTGATAGATTTGTACATAAAATCTTTAACCAATTCAACTAATTTTTGTGAAGTCAGAATAGAAACCATTAGGTATAAATGAAGTATAAGCCATGTGATTTATTTAGAACGATAAATCTCCGTAGATTTTGCAAAGTAATTTCAATTCCTAAATGTTGCTAGAACTCCTCTAACTTTTCAGATTTCAAAGAGAACAATATTTGTAAATATTTTTTAATGAAACTGTTTAATTGAATCATAGCTATGTTTGTTTACTGCAAGAAATTAACATAAAACAAAGAACGTTTTAAGATTTCCACTAAATCAAAGCTTATATCTTATTTTATATCTTAGAAACCATATCTATATAGTATTTTGTTTTCTGTAATAAATTTAAAAAGCAGGTTTATTTTAGGAACATTTTGATGTTCTTTTATTTGATGTTTTTAGAAAATTATTTATGTATATATATAAAATCATCTTAACCATTTCCTGAGTAGTCTTCAATTAAAAACCCTAACAACACACCATTAAATTGTTTTCAAGAACCAAATCCCCGTTGAGCACATCCTCAATTGGCCTCCTCATTTACATTGATCCAAACACAAGATTTGCAGATTTCGTTCGTCGAATAAAAAACATGTGAAGTGGATGCATGCCGCTGATATCCGGAGAGTTGAACAACAATGGCGACTTTTGGAGACGAGAGACTGAGGCTGAGACTGAGACTGAGACTGAGACCGAGCCTGGATGCTGCTGGGGACCTCTCGGACCGATATCTTAAATCTTTTCCTTCCAATTCAATTTGCTTTGTCCTCTTCCGAGGAAGCGTCCTCGCCTCGGTTGGTTTTTTGGGTCGTGTGCTGATTATGGGTTCTCGACATTTCGGTTTCGGGTTTGGTTTTGGTTTCGGTTTCGGGGGTTGTTGTTCGATTCCAAATGGGACTGGCACTTTTAGAGGGCTTGTTTTGGGGTTGCTAAACGGCGGCTAACGACGTGCCAATCTAATCCACTGAGATGTGACCATTAAGGGGGACTTATCCCGGGGAATTTGTGTAATTCTCACTGGGTTGTGTATTTTTAGGTTCTTAATTCAAAGAATATATGGGACTTTAAGGTATTTTTAAGGTAAGTAAGGTACCTTAACTATTCTAACTTCTTAAAATATAAGCTAAGCCTTAGTAATTTAAAACAAGTTCACCCCACAGCCTATGGGACTCTTTAACCTTTGTGACTTACAATTCTTAAATATGAGTATTTAGTAAGAAATATATTTAAGCTAACATGGGCACACAAATGCTCTTTTGCCTCTCTCTTTTAGAGAGGCAATGCCTCAACGCCGCACTCTTGAGCTTGCGACAACAAATCACGTGAGTTTTGCCAGGAACATAAAGGTCATCTGCTCGAAAATTCCTTTATTGAGTGCAGCGTGGCTGTTTTTTATAGCTCTTTTGTGCCCACCTCTGCTTTAAAAATTTAATGAATTCTATTTCCTAGATTTTTGGTTTTCCAAACATTTTTAAAACTAATTATTAAATATTAAGAATATTAATATCTTCAGCGATCTCTGAAACTACAATTTGGCGTAGGAAAGGCGCCAAAAATGCTTCAACGTCGTGTTTTTGAGATTGCGACAACAAATCAAGTGTGTTTTGCCTGTAACATGAAGATCATTTACTTACAAATTCCATTTATGAAAGGAAAGGAAATTTGGTTGTATTTTTCTCTAGCTCTTTTGTGCCCACCTCTGCATAAATGATTTAAATAATTGTATTTTCTAGATTATATTTTAATGATTAAAGTTTAGAATATGTTCAGCGATCCATAAAACTGAAATTTATTACAAGAAATTTATTACAAAAATGCTTAAACGCCTCGACTTTGAGTTTGCGACAACAAATCACGTGTGTTTTGCAAGGAAAATTGATTCTTGGCTCCCAAATTCCTTAAATGGCTGCGATAACTTGGTATTGAGTATTTTTTTTTTTTTCTATCTCTTTTGTGCCCACCTCGGCATGATAATGATATAAATAATTGTATTTCCTGAATTATATATTTTAGCTTTCCTAAATCATAAAATAAACGATAAAAGTTTAAAATATCTCTTATAAAATCATCCCATGTTAACAAATCAACTTGTTATGTATTTAGTTACTTCCAAATATCTGCCTTCCTTTTAGTTTGGCCAAAAAAATAAAAGAACACCAGAGAGGCCTAAATCAACTTAACCGAAATTGGAAACCATTAACCCACCGAAAGCACTCCAAGCTCAGACCATCCGCATAGAGTTTGCCTTGCCCTCGACGATCAGACAAACCTAGTTTATTTTTAGTTAAGTCAACGAGAGTCAGCACCAGCTTTTTACCACAAAAACAGGCTTAATGAGACCAGTGAATGAATTTGGCATTTCGTTTTTGTTTTTTGGCAAATGGGTTTTCTGGTTCGGGCCTCAATTAGATGGAAGTAGCAAGCATTTGTGCACATATTTGCCTATTTTAAAGGCAGGCAAGTAAATATAGAATATAGAACGTGTCGGGGGAAATGAGAATAAAGTTGGCAAATCTTAGAGCTGCTTTCCACTTCAACCCGTTCTCAGGTAAACATATTCTCTGTTTGTGTATCTGCGTGGCTTTCGTAGATTCTTCAGATTGCAGACACTGAGAAATTGCTTTGGGAAATTTCTGCCATCTCATGGCATTTAAAGCGCAAAACAAAGCTACTCCCGGGTCGGGCAGCAAAAACCCCAAGAAGACCCCGGAGTCCGAGGAACTTTGCCCAGAAAAAGCTGCTAAATAACAGCGCTTATGCGACGACATCGCACCGAAGAAGCCGAACAATGAAAATGCCAAAATACAATATACAAAAGAGGGGAAATGAAACTAAGGCGGCCACTAAAACTAAGAGCAAACAAATGAACATCGGAAGGGGAGTACATAGGGTCATGTAAATATGAATTCAGACAAATGTGGACAAAATAATTGAGCTAGGGGGGATTTAGAAACAATATTAATACTTATTACAACAAATTGAAGATATGCGAAATATGTGAATGACTGTATTAACTAAGTTAGTCAATGGATTTATCATTAGTGGAATAAAATCTGTATACAGCACAGACACTCAAAAAGAAATATGGGGTCGCGCAATGAGATTCACATTTCCTAAATACTCATTTCTTTTGTGTGGCTGCAATCAATCAATAATTTTACCACTAGTACCGTGATAACGTTCAGAATCCTTCTATCTGTTGGGATAGATACAAATTTTTAAATTTATTTTTAAAAAGCATTATTATACCCTTGTAGAGTATTCTAATTTTAACCAGAAGTTTGCAACGCAGTGAAGGAGACATTTTCGACCCTATAAAGTATATATATTCTTGATCAGCATCATCAGCCAAGTCGATCTAGCCGTGTCCGTCTATCCGTCTGTCCGTCTGTCCGATTATACGCAAACTAGTTCCTAAGTTTTGAAGCTATCTGAATGAAACTTTGCAGGTAGTCCTTTATATGCTCTGGCTACTAAATAAGTCGGAACGAGCCGGAACGGACGACTATATCATATAGCTGCCATGGGAACGATCGGTAAATATTTAGAAAAAAAATTTAACTTGACCAATTTTCAACATAATTTCATATTATTTTAGAATTTAGATTTTAATTTTACCAAAATTGGAATTCTATATCTTATAGCTGCCATAGGAATGTTCGGAAATTATTACATATATGTAAATATTAAAACAGAATTTGTATATGTATAAATGTTGTAAATAATTCCTGCAAGTTTTACTTTCCATTTGATAAGATTTTATTAATATATAATAATCCAATTGTAAGCTGCGAGGGTATACAAACTTCGGGGTGTAGAAGTTAGCTTCCTTTTAGTTGTATTGTAAAATTAATATTAAATTTATTATGTTTTAGTTTAGTACAAAATGACAACATTTATTTTTTCAAAAGTATTCTCATTTTTACAGTTTTTAATTCTATCACAACGTAATATAACGTTTATAAAGTGTTAGTTAGATTCAAAAATAAGTAAAAAGTACTTAGGTCTTTGGGTTAGCTAAACTGTTGACCGCTATTGTAAATTATGTACTTTCGAGTATCGGGCCACGAGCGCACAAAGTTTGGCGAGTGTGTAAATAAGTTTCTCTACGGCTTTATTTTTATTGCCCGGCATAGGCTTAAGGTCTAAATAAAAACACGCCAACAAAACACGGCCCGAACAGAACGAAAAACAGCAGCGGACAAAAAGTTTCTTATCTTTGTTGCTCCGACAAAAACGTGGCAAAAAAGCTAAAAAGCAGCTGACGTTGGAGCGGAAAAAAGAAGAAGCTGGGAACTAGGAGCTGGGAGCAGGGAACAGGGAGCAGGAAACTAGGAGCTGGGAGCAGGGAGCAGGAAACTAGGAGCTGGGAGCAGGGAGCAGGGAACTGGGAGCTGGGAGCTGGAAGCTGACAAGCTAAAGCTGAAGGGAAGCCGAGCGTTAAGTCGCTAACTACCGACAAGTCTCGAAGAAGCTGTTTTCCCGGAGGAGGGAGCATTCTTAGTTATTTCCAGGGCTTAGTAATTTGCTATTATTTTTAGCACTCTTTTTGTTAAGTTGTAGTTGTTTTTATAGTTTAATTTTGTGTGCCTTTACAAGTTACTATTGTAACTCTATAGAGTTACTATGAGTTTACAAAGAATTTGAAGAATATTTGTCCTGAAATTACAAACAAATTAATTAAATCCCCTACTCAGGTTCAAAGAGTGTAAGAATTCTGCTAAACAATGTGCCTTTTGTGGAAAATTTAAGGTCTTTAAGGAAATTACCGTTTAATTTGTATATTGTTCAGTTAACAAGGTTATTATTAAGAGATATTTGCATTAAATGTGGCTTTAATCCGTTAAATACGGGAAGGTCAAGAGAATTTTCGGACAGAGATATATTAGAGATATTTCAATGAAACTCTCTAAGGGGGGGTTTAATTTGACTCTAATTGCTCTAATTATTAGATTAATCTTTTCCAAATTCGTATTATATTTACTGTAAAATATATATAATAATATATATAAATATATACATATATCCTATAAAAATTGGTTTAATGTTTACTTTAAAGTCAGTATAAGTTATTCTGATTTGATTTCGTATTCATTATTAAAATTAACAAATTACTTCTATACTTCTTTACTGGAATAATAATTTGGTCTTTTTTTGTTTTAATTGATTGTTTTAAGATTAAAATAAGCAGATCCAAGCTAAAGTTCTAAGTTCTAAGTTTATTAAAATACATACTTAATAGTTGAAGATAATCTTGTTTGTGTTAAAAAATAATAATAAACTTATAATAAAATAACATTAAGCACAAAAAGGTTGTCGCGATATGTGTCTTTGTCTGGGACCTTATTCGGTTATGAAAATACATATGTAAGAATTTCAATTTTCTTCCGGACTCGAAATGAAGTCGGCTTCGACTTTTGTAAAATCAAAGGCGGTACTATATAAATATAATTTATAAAATATAATAAAGTATGTAAAAAAGACTAAGTGAAAAAATATTGAAAAAGCAAAATCCTGATGACTTAAGTGATATCTGGCACAAATTCATATAGTTGAGTCCCAATTTCTATGGATTAAAATAAAGCCGACTATACCCATCAATTCAAGTTTAAAATAGCAATATTTTTTACTTTTAATTTTTACTCATTTAAACAAATTCATTGTTGAGAACAATATTAAAAGGAAAAGGAAAATTTTGTTTAAATCATATTTTATTTTATATTTAATAAAATATTTTTTAAATCATATTTTTTTATATTTTATATTTTCTATTTAATAAAATATTTATATATTTGTAATATTTAATTTTATATTAATAAAGCAATATATAATTTTAAAAATATTTCTGAAAAAAAATTAAAGTGTAATGGTTACTTAAGCTGAATGCCGCAATAGTTTAAGCTTTTAAGAGCATTTAAAGTTCGTGTAACTGAGCTTGTCTACCCGTTTTCCATTGAATATATTATTCTTTTTTTTTATTATTTCTGTTATTCACACGTTGAGCCCACCCACAAGTGTGTGCGTCCGTCCGATTTTACCTGTCGTCATCGTTAAAATGAATACATAAGTGAGTGAGTGAATGGGCGAGGGAGAGCGACTGCTGCTGGCTGCTGCTCTGGCTCTGTTCTACTTAATGTCTGGGATGACTTTGTCGGTCTGGGCATCTATATGTATGTATGGATATACATATGTCTATATCCGAGTGTGTGTGTGTGTGCTGCAGCCAGGGCTCTTACCTGCTGCGGGTCCTCTTCGCACAACACAAAATAAACGGCGGGCGGTGGCGTTTTTATGGCATTTTATCTCTCAAAAAGCATTAACACACAACCAACAACAACAAAGACAACAACAACAAAGACAACAACAACAATGATAACAACAACATCAACGGATAGTTCGGATATATTTGTTGCAAGAGCCTCGGGATGCTCGGAAAGTGAGGATTTTTGGTTAGAGGAATCACGAGTGCGCCGCCATTTTATGCCTAAGTGTGTGTGGAGTGTGTGTGTTTGTGGAGGAAAAAGGGAAAAGGTCGAAGGCCAAAACTTGTTCTATTGAAATTCCACAGATATTTATCATGGATGGAGTTCTGGGTGTGCGTTGGGTGGCAATAAAACGTGCCGATTACAAAGGCTTTGCGGGTGGGAGCCAGCTCCATTGTGCCCCCACTTATACCCAATCCTCCTTGTAAGCAAATTATGGCAATTGTCGGTGGAAAAATAAAGGTGACCTTTGGGGACCTCCTGATTGAGAAATATGTATATGTGCTGGGTATTGAGTTCACATTTACCCAGGAATTATTATGCAGAAAGTCCGGAGCTGGACGCTTGTTAAGCTTAAATCGTTGACATAATTTCCAGGGAATCGACATGGCAGGGCTAATGAAACGTGTGAATGCTGATTGTGTGATAATACAGTAATCAAATATTACGAGTTAACACATCATAATATTATTTTATTATGCTTTCAGACGTCAGACGGTTATGGATTTTCTTCGAAGAGTGCTTTTTGGAAGTCACTAGAGAATAGAGATAGAATTTCATTACAATGCTGATAGAATTTTGAGGTATTAATATAAAAAAATTGTTTACATTACATTTATTATTTTCTAACATATACATTATATATAATTTTTAAAAGGTTAAATCTAGAAAAATGTTTTCAGTATTTTTATTGATTTTTGTTGTGTATTATAAGCTAAAACACGAAAAAACTAGCGATAAAATACCAACAAAGTGTATTTTAATACTAATAATAATAATTTTAATCACAATTTACGGTTTATTAACTCTTAAGCTTCAATAAAATATTACAAAATATCTAAATAAAAATTTGAATTACGTTAAATGGGAATTTAAATGGGATTTTGAGGCATTAAAATTAAGGAAATTAATCATTTTATAAATTTTTATTCTAAAAAAATACATAAATAACAAGAAAGAAAGGTAACTTCGGCAGCCGAAGTTTGTATACCCTTGCAACTTACAATTCGATCATTATGAATTAATAAAATGTTATCAAATGGGAAGTAAAACTAACAGGAATTGTATACAACATTTATACATATAAAAATTCGGTTCAACATTACGTATACGTAATATTTCCCGAACATTCCTATGGAGCTATATGATATAGTAATCCGATTTTGATCAAATTAAAATCGAAATTCTATAATAATATAAAATGGCCATGTCTTAAATTATATGAAAATATGTTGAAAATTGGACAAGTTATAATTTTTTTTTCTGAAACTTTACCGATCGTTCCTATGGCAGCTATATGATATAGTCGTCCGTTCCCACTTATATAGCAGTGAGAGCATATAGAAGACTATCTGCAAAGTTTCATTCAGATAGCTTCAAAACTGAGGGACTAGTTTGCGTATAATCGGACAGACGGACAGACGGACAGACGGACATGGCTAGATCGACTCGGCTATTGATGCTGATCAAGAATATATATACTTTATGGGGTCGGAAATGTTTCCTTCACTGCGTTGCAAACTTCTGACTGAAATTATAATACCCTGCAAGGGTATAAAAATTATTCTAAAAAAGAATTGTAATTAGATTTTATGATATTGACATCAAGGAAATTACTTAAGACAAATGTCCCTCCTGCGTGTTATATTATTTATAATTTGATTTAGGATTTCTGTACAAAAATGCTTAAAAGAGGAATTTATTGCTAAATTTTTGTTGTACATTTTTGTCCAAAACTCTTTAAAAATACCGTTTATAATACCACAAAATATTTTTAATTATAATTTACGGGATTTCAACCCTAAAACTTACATAAAGGAATTAAAAGTATTGTAAAAAAAAATATTGTATTAAAATAATTTTTTTTTTTCAATTCCTTCTTTAATATAATTTATAGTTCACTTCTTTGTAAAACGCTTACATTTTTCGCTCTCACATACATACATACGTAAATCTCACATTTTCCTCATTACCAATTCAAAATGAAATTCAAAATTTATCTCAAGAGAGAAGCTTTTAAATATATAAATATCTAAAACAAAAACCCGCCCAAACAAATAAGGAAAACCAAGAGAGAAAAAGCCTCTTTTCAATTGTGACTAAAAAGCAAACTCATAAAATATAAAAAGCCTCGTCTCAAACAGGAGAATTGACGCTTCCATAATCGTTTCCCGCACACAAGTCGTAGGCCTCTTTTGGCCTTCAAGTCGGCTGAATATCAATTCATTAAAGTTAATGAATGTAATGAGCCAAAACACACTCACTCACTCATTCAGCTTGTTTTATTCATTTGCGCTTATAAGGCAGCAGCAAAGCAACTTGGCAATTTCGAAGGCCTCCTTCCTGAATATCAATTCGAGCGAGCCAAGATTTTTATGGATATTCTGGCTGTCGCCAAATTTTAATGCTTTCGGTTTCTATATTTGTCATAACCCCAAAGAGTTATGGCCAATAAAAAACGTCTCAAAATGGCCGCAGCTGGTTTTCATATGGGTTCGTTTCACTTTAAAGGCCCGATTTTTACTGGGTTCCATAATTTATTATAGAGGGAAGATGAGAATAAAAGTGGAGATGATGATATATATAGGATATATGTTTGTTTGTAGGATATGTGATCATAAATCATTGGATAGGAGACTAAAAGGCTCAGAATTTCACATCTTATAGAAGAGTTAGTGTCCACTGTTAAAATTTATCGAACTGATAAAGTTCTTGCTAGAAAATTACCTCGTCAATGTGGGAGTTAAAATCAACATTACTAACTGTTAAATGTTTTTCGGTTCGACAAAATTATAGATGAATGCAGAATGTCTACTGAACCTCATAGCTGTTTTACTTAGATTTCTCTTTTTGTATATTTACCGGAGTCGAGATAACCAATTAGCCTTTACGTCAAGTTTATCAGGTATGTTTTTCTGTTAAATAGTATTCCGGAACTTTAACAGGGAGATTAGAATAAGGTGTTTAACAGTACTCTTTTTCGCTTTCTCGTAAAGTAAATTTACCGGCATCAAGGAAACCATTTGCTTATACGTCAAGTTTTTCTGGCTTGTAACTTTTTTAGTCAAATAACTAACTGAGACATTAAAGACGAACTTAGAATCTGACGCTTAACAGCATTTTTGCGACTCGTTGTTTAAAATTTTTACTGTTATCAAGAAAACCAATTTGCTTTATGTCAAGTTTATTTAATTTTGACTTTTTTTGGTCAAATAGAAAACTAAAACTTTAACAGTGAGCTTAGAATCTGGCGCTTAAGAGCACTTTTTTGCGATTTTTTGTTTAAAAAATGTACAAGTCTCTAGAAAACCGATTTGTTTTTGCGACTAGTCTATCTGTTCGATACCTATTTCAGTCAGAAAGCTATCTAAGACGTTAACAGTGACCCAAATATACTTGTAGATTCAAAATGGTATGAATATTCAGAAAAAGGTATCTAATCTATCACATTAAAGCTATTAATATAAATAAATTTCAATAATCCAGCCTCCTGTTACATTTCCTTTTCGACCTTTTTTTCAAAAGATACAATCTAAGGCCATTTCCTGTGCTCCCACCCAGATTCCCTGTGCTCAACTCCTTGGGTTTCCCTTTGAATTCTGATTTGATGTAGGCGCATACATTTTTGTAAATATGAAGCCCACGTCAAAAGTTTCCGCCTTGACCAAATCCTTAAAGATTTTCCCCCTCCGACCTTGGACCTTTTGAAGCTGTCTGCACCGCAAATATGCTACATATCAAAAAAGCAAACTTTCCTCTAAGCTTGAAGTTGGCAAACTTGGTTTATGTGGGCATTTTAGTAAGTCTTAAAAGGAGTCTTAAACAAACAAAGCGCACAGCCAGCGAGTGTGTGGCAGCCATAAAATGCTTCCAGAGATTTCAGAAATCAATTCGAGGAGCGCGCTGGGCGAGCAAATCGCATGCATAATTGAACTTCCTTCCTGGACTCAGTGGCATTCCCAGCATCCTTTTCCTCTTCATCTGCAGCTGGCTGACAACGGCACCTGACTTCTTCCTCCGCTGCACCTGAGGTCCGTCGCTTCTGCGAATGCCAATCAAATTGGCGCACGTCGCTCCAGGGGTTATGGTTATGGCCTGGGATCCGGGCTGCGGGCTCCTACAGTACGTGCACCGTGCACGAGGCGTCATCAAATGGCTGTCAGGGAAGCGAAAGACAAGGTACGGGCTAAGCTGAAGCGGGATGTGACGCCATTTTCATATTAGTCTGCAGCTGACTCCTGCCGAGTCATCTAAATCATATCAATTTCGTTTGAAATCACATCAGAGTCGGTGAATGCAGACAAGCATTTCAACTTTAAATGCGATTTGGGGTATAAAAGATATACCCATGAGGTAAAAGAGAATTCTGGTTTTGTACCGATTGTGGGAGGCATCTCCAAACCTGTAGATCTATTGATCAGAACTGTCCGTCTGTCCGTTTCTACGCGAACTAGTCCCTCAGATTTTGAGCTATCTAAATGAAAATTTGCAGATAGTCTTCTATATGCTCTAACTGCTATATAAGTCGGAACGGACGACTATATCATATAGCTGCCATAGGAACAATCGGTAAATTTTCAGAAAAATATTATAACTTGGAAAATTGTCAACATATTTTCATATAATTTAAGAAATGGCCATTTTATATTATTCTAGAATTTCGGTTTTAATTTTATCAAAATCGGAATACTATATCATATAGCTGCCATAGGAATGTTCGGGAAATATTACGTATACGTAATGTTAAAACCGAATTTTTATATGTATAAATGTTATAAACAATTCCTGTTAGTTTTACTTTCCATTTGATAAAATTGTATTTATTCATAATGATCCGATTGTAAGCTGCAAGGGTATAAAAAAACTTCGGCGTGCCGGAGTTAGCTTTCTTTTTTATTTTAAATTCAAAAAGTCTTATTCCCGTTAATTAATGTATGATACATTGAGTTGAAAAGTTTTTCAAAAATTAAAAGTTAAACACGTAAGCTTGTTTTGTAGGGCTGCTCTTTGCTGGTCCTAAAGAGCCGAACTTCCTCGGCTTTCCTCACAGGATCTCACGAAGTCTAGCCGAAGCCGCTTTTAGCAAAAAGCATGATTATTCACGTACCTAAATGGAATTAAAACTGAATTGTTATTAGTTATACAAATAAAATGTAAAGAATCTTTCTTAAAGGGTAACTGATTTGCATAATTATGCAAAATTCCATGTATGTATATATTTCTTAATTATTCATCCTGCACATGTGTTCTGTTTCGCTCGTTGGATTCCTCCCCCAGCAAGGTCGTTTTTTGGGCCAAGTTCGCATAAAAAGGGCCATCGAGGAGCGAGTAATTAAACAGCCCGTCCAGACACTAATTGCATTAACACTTGCGGTTAATTTGAATTTATGAAATGCTCTCCAAATGCTGCATAATGAAAAGCTCCCGGCAAAGTTGATCCGCCATCAGGCTGAATGGATAAAAAAAGGCGCTGGCGAAAAGGAAACTTTACGAATATAATTAAAACGATTTTCCATGAAATTTAAAATGGAATTTCGCTGCGCAAAAAGTTGCCAACAATAAGGTGGTGGCCCGCTGAGGGGCGAAGCGAGACGAGAGTGGCAGCAGCGACGAGTGGCGTGTGGAGAGTGGAGAATGGAGAGGAAAATGAAAAAATAAATGAAATGCCAAATAAAGCGAAGCCGTTGGCTGATTACGCACACCAGCGCATACACGCGCACACTCAGGCACACACCTACAGTGTTCACGGGCTTCGGCAGAGCAGCAGCGCCTCCCCCTCAGCCCCCCACCACCCACTCAAACAGCCAACGAACTGCTGGCGACTGAAAAAAGCTAGAAAATTGCCAAGGAGACCAGGCAAGCTCTACAGACTGAGATGGAGAGGTGGAGAGCATCACCCAAAGAATGAGAGCACGGGAGAGTGGGACGAGCAGTAGTGGAGAGAGAGCTACGCGACGTTTATGCGATCGCAAATAATTGAAAGTTCTCTTAAACTGATTATGATAATGAGAAAACTTATAAGTAAACTTTTATTTAATTTGCATCATAGGCATATATGTACATGTGTAACAATATTAATTAAAAGTAAAAAGTTGGTTAATAATTATTATTTAGCATAATTTAAACTATTAAAAGCTGATAACCAAAAAACCCTTAACTTCCCACTCCGTGTAAACCCTCTCTTCTAAGCAAAGGACTGAGCAACTCTGCTGAGGAAAGCAAAAGAAATAGCACAGCAACGGCTGATGAATGGGAGCTAGAAACCAAAGGAGGTGGATGAGGCAGGAGCGGAAAAGGGCCGGAATGGGTGGACAGCATTAACGCCCAAACAGCAAACGGCAGCAGCTACAAAAACTTCAACAACAACAGCAACAACTAGAACAACCAGCTGTAAAATATAGAAAAGCAACAAAGCGACACATGACAAATGGCGCAGACAGCGACGCCAACTGCTCTGCTGGCAGCGAACAAAATAAAATGTCTGAATGCGGGTGTGAGTGAGAGCGAGCAACACGGCAACTGTTTTTGCTGTTGTTCTTGCCAAAAGCAAAACCTTGAGCTGTGAAAAATCAAATAAAAACAGAAGACAGGGAAGGCCAACAACGGACACCGAACCTTGGAATACTCTGACAGATATATGAATGTGTGTACATATATTTGTATTTACGTATGTTTATATGCATTATGGATGGATTAACCTTATCGGAACTACAGGAAAGGAATATTATTTATAGCTTAGGATCTTAAATAGGCTTATTTTCACACAATTATAAGCCAAAGGCTTAGCTCTGTTGGTGTTTTTTTTTTGTCGAGAGCAGAATGCAAATCGAACATGAGCTTGAAGAAAGCTTTGGGATGAATTTTTAATACAAGAAATATCTCTTTATCAGCAATTAAATTTTTATATTAGTATATATTAAGCTTATACATTCATATTACTTTTCTATTAATCTTAAAAAATGAGATATTTATGGACAGAAATTTAGGCGAAGGATTCGTTTACCTAGCTACGATATTCGGATAATTTCATATCTTCAAAACTCATAGAATATTTTCAAGTGGTTTAATTTACGAAATGGAGTTCAATAGTGCGATTTTAGATAATTGTCTTTATAATTATCATCAACAAATTTAGAAAAATTATAACAAAATGTAATTCAAAAGTTACAATCAAAATAAAGCAACCTTAATGGCCACACCCAATAATCGGAAAATGTTCAATACAATATATAAAGAACATCCTAAATATAGTATATCAAATGAATTCTTAAGAAGCAGAGAAAAGCACGACAAACAAAAGCCTAAAACGGCTATTCGTCATTGCCATTAATTTTTCTACTTGGTCGGACAGGATACCTTTCTCTCCTGATACATTGTTACAAACTCCTGTTCAAAATTATGATACCCATCTCTGTAAAAAGTACTAAAAAGAGAAGAAGCATAAGCAAGCGACAACAACAACAACGGTGGCAAGGCGACTGTGCTCCATTTTTGGCGCGCACTGCAATTTAAAATTGCTGTCAGCCAGTCAGTCATGAAATGAAATACGGCAACGAGCAAAACAACAACAATAAAACAAAAACATAATACAATGCAATAAAAACAAAGAACTGAGAACAGCACATCGCTTTCAATTTGTTCATACGAATTTATCGCTTGTCCGAGACGCTCTGGAATTTCGACCGAAACCGAAACTTTTTTCGTGTTATGCTTTGTGGCTAAATTGCAAAATGAATGTTGTTAATTTGAGATGTTCTCGGAAAAAAAGCAACAAATAAAATAAATATCAACGAAGCGCGGGCTAGAAAAATTAAAAAAAGCCACGCCACAGCGATAAATATTTCGAATTATAATTTATAGCTCATTGGCGAGGGGTTGCGGCCGCGCTATTAAAAAAAGGGTTGGGAAAATGCAAAATGGAGGCGCGACACGAATTTTACAACGATGAATCACAATTGGAAAAAACAATGAAATTCATGGAATGCCTATAACCAATAACTGTATTATTTAAACATTTTATTTTTATCGACTAATTTGGGAAACATTTATCAGTAATTCATGGAAGATTCTTCATGTGATGCTTTAAGGTTTTTGTATTAAAATGTATTTAAAGTTACTATAAACATTATAAACATGAACTCGTGACTAAAGAACATTGCAAGTTCTCTCTTCATATAATAAATTTTTTAACAATTAAATATTAAACATTTAAGGAAAACATCATTACATCGGTTTGCGAGTTAAACTGACAAACAAGTAATGCTCAAAACCATTTATCTTTTTAGTTACAAGAAAAACGTATTTTAAATCGATATTAGGACAATTTTAAAAATAATTTTTTCTTTATTTCTACTTAAAACAATTTAACTTACAAAATAAAGGCATATATTTTCATTTCAACATATTACTTGAAAACCTTAACTAATTGTTAAAAAGGTGTCAAAGAAGACCATAAAGTTTTGAAAACATCAAGCCATTTTACAACCACAAAGCAATTGTATTTTGTAAAGACTTTAACCTTAAAAAAACTCTTACACCCGACCTGTAACATTTTCAATAATTACTTAATCCATGAAAATTATGTATAAAATAGTATTCATATGCATAAAGTATGACTGAAGCTATTGCAAATCACCATTTTATGCACAAATCTAATAGCTAAAATAGATTCTTAAACAAAAAATTAAAAATTTTAAATATAGTGACCTTAACAGACCATACATATTTCCAATATCTGAGTTAAAGTGATCCAGCTTATATCCAATTTATATACTTTCTCTACATGTTTTTTAGAAATAAATTAAATCAGCAAGCAATTTTGCAACCATAAAGCAATTAAATGTTTTAAAGAGGTAAACCTTAAAAAATGCTTTCACACCTGGCATGTGAAGTTTTCAACAACCACTTAATCCATGAAATTTATTTATAAATAAAATATAAGCATAAAGTATGACTAAATCACAGAAACTCTCCATTTTATGCATACAACGCATCTTTAAAAATAATTCTCACCAAAGAAAATTAAACATTTATGCGCCTTTTGGGCTCAGTTGTGCCATTGACAGCTTTTAATCATGGACTACACAATGCACTTTGCATAAATCAAGACTAATAACTAATTCATCGCACTAATGAACTTGAGGTTTCAATTGCAAGATTGACTTAATAGCCAAGGGGGAATTAAGAATTTAGATGTTACAATTGTTTCAGACTTGGAAATTGGTATGCAATTAATGCACAGACTTTTGTACCGACATAAATTGATACGAAATTGACGGGGCCCGGCTGATCGAAGGCTGCATCTTTTGCCGGGGAGCTTGGCTGCAATTGAGAGCAATTTTGAATCAATTAGAAGTGAATTTGAGGAACTCGGAGAGTTGCTTTCAAGTAGCACCGCCACTTGAGCTGCGCCAGATAAAGCCAGGGGTGGCAGGGGACTTTTCAGAGGGGGATCTTGGAAAAAGTAGCTACAATTAAAGTTAAGAGATAAGTAATTATATAGAATATCTTGATACTAAACAGTTCTCTCTTAAAATAAAGATTATATATACGAAAACAATCTGATTTTTCAGGAAACCTGATCTAAGATACATATGTACATAACAAAGTAAAGTTACATTTTTCAATCTATATTATAACTCTTTGAAGCAAAGTTAGTAAAATTTATATATCATTATGCTTCCCGAACAGATTGTTACCCTGGCTGTAGTTACAGCCACAGATACAAAAGTATCTCACAGATCCATCCGCTTTTCTCACGCACCAAGAGCTCTCTGGAGAAGACGGGGACTCGGAGAATCGGGGTATAAGAGAATCAGAGAATCAGAGAAACGCCGCGCACTTCACAAATGAGTGCACATCATTTTTGACGAGGCGGAGGAGCAAAAGAGGTAATAAAAAACAGCAATAACAGAGCGCCAAAGAAGACGAGGCGATGAGCGTGGAACAGAGGCGCAACGAGGTTCGTATCAACTTCCATTCCCGCTTTTTTTTTATGAAAAACACGCCAATTGGTCATGACTCCGACCTCCGAGGGCTGCAGACACATATATACAGTGAAACCTCATTAAAATAAACTTGAAGAGATACAGAATTCTAGAATGTTTGAAGGATAAACCAAGGAAAAACTAAGTTGGAAAAGATTTTTTTAAATTATTATTATTATAATTTGTAAAGTTAAAGGCTCTGAGAAGGCAAGGTTTTACTGTAGAAATATTAATTTTACTATAATAAATAATTCTTTTAATGACTTAATAAGCTTCCATTTTCAGAGCCCCCACTGTATGTATCTGCATCTTTCAGCTCATGTGTGTGTGTGTGTGTGTGTGCCTATTATTCGATTAACTCGAATTCCCCTGCAGCGGCAATACAACCTTTACGCGAGCTACGCCCTGCGACAGCATCCGCAGCTCTGCTAACCAACAAAAGTGCTTAAAAAATACAAAAAAACCAGACTCAGCGGCAACCCGACGGTTAAAAGCCGAAGTTCCTCACGGAAGGCAAAGTTCAGCGAATATGAAAAAAAAGAGGAAACACAATCCGAGGAAGTGGAGGCATAAGCAGCAGCCGTAACAGGTGCACGCTCCCACACAAGCTGACAGATACAGATACAGATACAAATACAGATACAGACACACACACAGATACTTGCACAAGATACATTCACAAATAACGAGCTCTGATTGAAACACCTTTCCGTTTACCTGCATCTCGCTGCCCATCATCACCTTTTCAGAACACGACGACAGACCTGTCAAATTGTATTATCTCATTGCAAAAAGGTTGCGATTTGTAAAACATGAAAAGGATGGTGAATCTAAGCAGAACTTTTGAAAGCAAGTCTGCAAAACTTTTTTAGTTGGAAGAAACTTTGTTTGCTGCAATGGAAATTTGTAGTTTGCCCAAAGCAGTTGTCCATTTCCTAAAATATACATATATATATACATAGACACATATTTAATTTTTAGTTGCTTGATTTATATTTAAATCATAAAAATAAGAAAATTCTATGTTTAACTAAATTGTGAGAGAAAATTAATTCATTAACAAAAAAATATATACTAAATTAAGGCTTTTTCAGGGATTTCAAGGCACCCAAGGCTTGCTCAGCTTGCATTGCTTTATAATTCCCAATTGCATCTAGGAAAACTAGTCAAAAATAGTAATGGAAGTCACGCTAAAATTAAAGGTACAAAATATCATTAAGACCATACAAAAATCTGCAACAGATTTTTTTATTTAAGTCAGCGTTGTCCCATAGGTCCTGAGAGTCCATTTTTTCTGTGTATACACAAATATAGTAAACATTCGTATGGTATCGTATCTTGGACTCATACAAATTCAAAAAGACAGATTTACAATTTAATAGAATTTTTAGGGCTTTTTACTATCTTCTTAAGAATTTAAATACACCTCTATAGTACTATATATTACATTTAAGTAAAACTATACTCAAATTATAAATCTTTTCCTTAAATTGAGTTGTTTTTTTATTAGTCGAGGAATAATAGTCTTTTTGCAGTTATAAAAACTTAATTTATTGCATAGATACCACAGATATTAATCCATACAGTTAGATTTCAAATCGGAAGAGGCTTTTTCTTTACAAGTGCTGAACTCCATTTAAATTAGTATTTAAAAGTAATTTAAAATATAATATATACTTCTGGGGTTTCAAAAAAGTTTTTTATGCTTTACAAAAGCTTACATAAAAAAAAAAAAAACATATAAAACAATTGTTATTGAAGTTACAGCACCTCAAATGTACCCAAAATCTGAATTTTTCGCACCTTTAAGTTTAAATATCTCGAACATCTGTCATATAGGAACTTTTTTGCGGTCGGATGCGTTTAGCGAATCGAAAACCTTTGGAAAGAATATTCAGGTTTTTGTTTCTGAAATGTGACCTCTGAAATTTAAAAATTATTGGATGTTAATTATTCTAAGAAAAATGGAGAAACGCCTGTCAAATACAGTATGTCAACAAAGTGTTTTGACCATGACGAAATATGGTAATTCAAGTTTTTAAGGAATAAAAAGTGAAAAATTATGTGAATATGGTCAAAACCATATCTTCTGATGGGATTTCTATCAAGACGTAAAAATATTAATAGTAGTCTAAATATTTATTACCTATTTAACTTTGATGAATACATCTACCTTATTAAAATATTTTCTTTACCTTAAATAAGTTATTAAATCTTATTAAATACATCTTCTTGAAGTTTTATTCACATCTACCTTGTTAAATTATTTCCTTTAAAATGTGTTTACTTTAATTAGTTAAATAATTAGTAATGTAACTTTAATAGGTACATAATCTTTAAGTTTTATTCATATCTACCTTGTTAAATTGTTGTTGTTAAATTAATTTCTTTAAAATGTGTTTACTTTACAGGGTTGCTTTCTAAACCCAAATAACTCTAGTGAACTGAGCAGATTTTCGAGCTAGGCCTTTCCCTCACTCATTTTTGTTTAGGAAAACCAAACTTCCCTTTTGTCGGATGGTTCAAAGCTTGTGGCAGGGCTCTCGTTGAATCTCTGGGAATATTTTTGGAGAGCCGAGAACGAACCAGCGAGGGCGAAAGCCACCTTTGGCTGCCTTTTGGCATCCAATGAAGCCGCAAAACTGCGGTTCGGCCGCCTCGCTCCTCCTCGGCTGTGCGGCGTTCCCTCTGCACCGGGCACCGCGCACCCCTCATTTTCCCCTCACTCCATCACACCTCCACACCCCCCACCACGGGTAGAGTCAACCCTGTGCGACGCCTCTGCCTGCAGCCTCGTTCCCCTTGCGCCACGCTTTGTTGTGTTCAAAATGGCAAATTGCCATGCTACATGTGGCAGGGGCGGAGGGCGTAACAGGGGCGGAAGGGGTTGGTTGAAACGAGCATCGTTCAGCATCGTTGCAGCGAAATCGAATATTCGTTTTGCGTGTTTCGCATAACGTCTGTTCCTGCCCCCGCTCCCCCTTTTTCAAAAAACCCCATTTATCCTCCAGTCACGGACAGCACACCTTGCCCCCTGCTCGGACCCCTCTCACAAACACCGCTCGTGTAAATTCCAAAACGTGCCGAGGATTCGCTTGGTTAACGCTCATTTTGTTGCTCCCTGTTGGCCATAGTAAGCTGTCCGTCTGTCCGTTGTCCGGCTGTCCGTTGTCCGAGGTGCGTCTGTCCGTTGTCCGTTGTCCGTCGGTCTGTTGTCCGCTGTCCCTCCCTTTCTGCCTTTCTTCCCCTTGCTCATCATTAATTTTAATGGTTATACAAGAGCATTATGCCCTCTCGGTTGCGGGTATCAAAGTTGGAGGCTCTTATTTTCGGCTCCCTCCTATCGGTGGCTTCGATCTGGCGGAAAGTCGATTAGATTCGGCCAATTCGGGGTTTTATGGCAACCCTAAAACTAATACGTTCTTAATTGCAAGTGATTTACGGCCAACGAGATTGGCGCAATGCCAAGGAATTGTTTAACAATCTTGACGTGCTTTGGAGTAATGGTGGCTTGTTATGCCCCTAGTAGAAATTGAAACCTATAATATCCGTAATAATAACAGTGAAATTTTGGAGCATTTCCAGATGGTAAGATCTACCCAAAGATGTGCGTTACAATACAACAAATCGTATAGTCTTTGAACTGGAAGTTTCCAGATTACTTACAGTTGATATACAAGTTAGTATCACAGAAATCGAAGCACTACATATAACAGTTTTAAAATTAATAGGAGGAATGCACTAAACTTTCCTAACACAAATCCACATCCTTCTCTCACGAAAACCCAATCCAACTCCTATCCAATCCATAAAATCCAAATTGAAACAAATTCCCCTCCTTCCTCCAAAGAGCCATCTTACACATCAAATTTAGAACGTAAGCTCAATATGTAAATAGTTCAACTTGTCGAGCTGTGGGCCATATCTACTAACGCTTCGTATAAAAAAGTTAACTTTAAGTTTTGAAACCATTGTTAGTTTTTTATCAATAATTGAATAAACACTGTGATAGAAACAGTCGGCTTTATAATCTTTATCTTTATCTTTATAACAACTTAAGAAAGACCCTTTAGATCTATCACAAAAAATATCGATCCACTTATTGCATGAATATTTGCTGCTGAGATCGATATGTCAACGATAAGTCAATATTATGTTTAACATACCTTAACAATAAACACAATCAAAAACTTACATAGCATTTTTGTTTATTTTTCAATAGTATTCATATACGATATTTTTATATGTTTAAATTTTTGGTATATTAAAATGTACAACTTTCTCGGAACAATATTTAGAGCGATATTTAGGGTCGATAACAATATCGGTCTTTCCCTATCGATATTCATTCCCAAATCTGTTTAGCTAAACATATTTATTATAGCTGCTTAGGTTCACAATTGGTATGGGTCTGTTAATTTGGCTTCAAAATTGATTCTAAAATTGGAAAAAGAAAATCGGTTTTTATTTTACGTATTCGGTAACATCCATACATTAACATAAGACTTTTATATCCTATAGCTTCTATAGAAAATATCGTTTGAAATTCGCACATCTTCCATGTTCTTTTTACAAAAAGAAAGTGAAGCCTTCTTTAAATAGTTGGCCATGACTCTGGACATTGTTGTTAAAATGTAAGCTACTTATAAAATATTTTCATATATTAGTTGTCAAGTCAAAGCTTATAACCAAAGAAAATCGAAAGCAGGCCTCAAGACTTGTACAGCAATCATCTGGGACTAAGTCTGGAAATTGAAGAGCATTTACTAATGTAAAATATATATTAAACAAATCTTAAATCTGAACTGATATTAATAAATCAAACCCACTAAAGCTAAAGAGTAAGTCAATAGAGTTCCTTATACTACTAAATTTTTCCAATTCTAGTTCTCCTTTGATTGCTTTCAAATTCTGTACTCAAGTAAATATTTTGCTGCAAACTGAAAAGTGAATAACTTTACTTTTTTATCTAAGAAAAACTTGTCTAGAGGAATATGGAAAATTGAATGCAAATATTTACATATTGCGAAACCACCTTTCAGATACTTTTACTTTAAATTTGAATACCTTAAACTTCAAGTGGAATTTTTTTAAATGTTTCCCAAGTAAACTGCAAATCTTTATACATATACTTCGAAGCTGTGCTACCACCTTTCTGAGACCCTTTCTTTAAATTTAAATACTTTAAACTTCAAGTGGAATTTTCCTTAATGTTTCCCATGCAAACGTAAATTTCTTGAATTAACTCAATTGATTCATCAATCCAAATATCAAGAATTTAGTCCAGAAACCAGTTATGCAGATCGATTCGGTGGCCCTAGCTGGGCTAACACAGGTAGTGGCCTAATTGTTTATGCATATAATGGATGCAATCCATTAGCATTAATAACTTTGCGCGACAAATCGCCGGCACGAGCTGCAAAAATGCCAGGGAAATTGCCGCGGCACTCATTACGTAAGAGAGCAGCGTAAGTGAGCTATGAAACACGTGATTAATTAGCATATTTATATTGGCGACAGTCTCTCGGAAAGTTTTTGCATTCGGTTGAGCAATCTATTGAAATTGTTGCTGCTTTGTCCGGATGGAATGAGGTGCAAAAATAGGTGGTTATTCGGTTTCTGAAAGGTGCAAAAAGTCGTCAATCTTTGTTTGAGGACAAACAATAACCCATTCAAAAAACAACAGAATTGTTTTGGGCATTAGCTGTTTACCGCCACATTCGTCACATTTCTGGTGGTGAATATATTGAGATATCTATAGATACCAGCACACAAAAATTTATCAGGGTTTAACACTTGCCATGGGCGATGGACATTTGATTAATTGATTTTTAATAACAGTACAAAGGTCGTGTAAGAATTGAGGTTTTGTTTATAGAATGTCAGGAAAAGGTTTGACTTTATATCAAAAATATCTGAAAGCTTTAAGTAATTCTATCAAATCATTGCAGCAATTTTTAGCAGGTAACTATGTTTCTTATGTATTTATTCCCAACTTTAATGGAAAATATCTATTGTAAAAGTTACTCATCTACAGTAACTGGAAACAATGTTACTAAGCAACAATATATATTTAAATAAAAATGTGAGTCCATCAGAAAGTTATAAAAATTGAACAGAACGTGGCAATAATTACTCAACCTGTCTCAATGCAAAATATCCTCTGCAACTCATGTAATATTATACCCTTATATCAATCTAAGCTCACTTCTGGTTGCCATAGATATTTCGTTTATTTTATTAAAAGCTCTTGACATCAAAGATTCCGTAAAGTACACTTGGGATACGTAAATGTTTACTCTGGACTCCAGAGTCTATAGCAACCAAAGAATTTAAAACCTGTCATCTTTTTAAACCCTTGAAGGGTATTATAATTTCAGTCAGAAGTTTGCAACACAGTGAAGGAGACTTTTCCGACCCTAAAATCTATATATATTCTTGATCAGCATCAATAGCCGAGTCGATCTAGCCATGTCCGTCTGTACGTCTGTCCGTCTGTCCGTTTCTACGCAAACTACTCCCTCAGTTTGAAAGCTATCTGAATAATACTTTCCATATAGACCTCTATATGCTCACTACTATATAAGTCGGAACAGGCCGGATCGGACGACTATATCATATAGCTGCCATAGGAATGTTCGGAAAATATTACGCATACGTAATGTTAATACCGAATTCTTATGTGTACATATGTATAAATGTTGTATACAATTCATGTTAGTTTTACTTTCCATTTTTAAGGTGTGTTTTATATTATTTTTACTCTATTGCTAATTTTTGGTCAATTGTTAAACTTGGCTCTCTTGGTTATTAATGTTTGTTGTTATATTCATTTTAGTTCTGTTCATTAGGCTCTGTTGTTCATTTTTTCGAGGTTCACACTCTCTTCTCCTCTCTTGCTATCTTGCTATCTTGCTTTTTGTTTAGTTGTTCATTGTAATATATTTCTATTCTATTATTCATTGTTTCTCACTTGCTCATTTTTATTCAGTTCTTTGATTTTTCACCTATAGGTTGTGCTCATAAGTTTGAAATGCTCCTGCAGTTGTTCATTTTTGAGAATTTTTGTTTTGTTGGTCATTATTGCTCTCTTTCTCGTTTTTTTAATGTTGCTCTGTTTTTATGTTGTTTATTTCATACTAGCCTATTTTTGTTTAGTTGTAAGATTTTTCTAATTTTTATTCCGTTTATTGGGTTAACTTGAATTTATTTTGTTGTTATTCAAATTTAATCTCTTGTTTATTTTTCTTCAGTTGTTCAATGTAGTCAGTCTTATTTTTATATGTATGTTAATTTACACTTTTGCGTTCTCTCAGAGTGAACCATTTTCAAGAGTTGGGAAACCATCAGGCCAGGTCTGTTTACACCCAGTAAACATGTGAGGAATTAAGCAATAATCAATGAACAATTAAGCAACTTTGTAGTGAACAGTGAATAACTAAGCAACTTGGAAATAAAATGAGAAAAATTGAGCAACTAAGAAGTGAAGAGTGAACATTTGAGCAACCGAGTAATAAAAAGTGAGTAAAGTAAACGTGTTCACCCAAATGAACATGTTCACCCCAAGTGAACAGAATTTATCCCAAATTTCTCTCCGAATTATTACTCCAAATAACCTTATACACTGTCCTTATTTACTTAACAACTTTATTTTAAAGTAAAAAATAAAGAAATATATATTTAAACACACAAAACATTCTCTAAATCCCTTTAAATTTCAATATTATAATTTATAGGTACCCTCCAGTTACCTTTTAGTATAGTATAGCCCAGCTACCTGTTCATTAGTTGGCCCAATATCGTTCCAGTGAATGGGTTACATCAGCTCCCGGCAGTCGCAACAGAAACCACACGGATAATAAATCATAAGCATTAAGTGTTTTCAATTACCCAATTTACCAATCGCGAATCGCAAAGCTGGGCACGTTCCCGCCGCAGCGGCAGCGGACTTTTATAGCAACAACTAATGCTTAAATGCTATTTATCAGCTGCGAGGCGGTGGCCTTGCGGGCGGGGGAGCCGGGTTAATGGGGGAGGAGGGTGGCGGTGCGGCACATGCCAAACGGGTGGCCGGATGGAGCGAGACAAGGCGACTTGGCTCTGCTTTCAAGCTCTCAAAGCAAAGCAAAGCTGATAAGTCTGTTTTTGCAAACGACAGCGAAAAGTCAAACGGCGTCTGCTCAGCCCGTCCTCACCCCTGCTCCCTCCCGCTCTCCCACCCATCATCTCGCACCCCATTTTCCCTCCTCGCCTGCCACCGCATACCCCGTGCGCCGTCAAGCTGGCAGGGGGTGCGCAGTAAAGTGCGACATTTTGCTGCTGATTAAGTAGCGTTCGTTTTTAATAAAAGTACGACAAGCAAATAAAACAACAAGTTGTTCGGCTAGAGGTGAGTGCGTGATAATCGTGAGTGGGGTCGTGAGTGGCACAAAGAATATAGAAAAGGGTTTTTACAGGAAGACAGGGATTTTTGAATATTTAAAATAATATTTGAAATAAATTAAAAAACACGTTCTAGCTTAAAGTCTCTAAATTAATATCTTTTTCAAGGGACTTAAAAAAACAGTATGAATAGTCGATAGTTGATGTAATCATAGGAACTTTTGAATGTTTTTTAACTTTTCACTATAGTTCTTTATAAGTCTTTCAATAATAAATAAAATATACTATTACTTTTATTGTCTAAAGTATATAAAATGATATTTACTTTTGAAGAGTTTGAAAAACCCCGGAATATACAGCCAATAGTTTATGTTTCCACCGGAATATTAGATGTTTTTTAACTTGAGTTATTTATTAGTATTTCTGTATTAAATCAACTATATAAAATCAGACTTTAATTGTCTGAGACACATCGAATGACATCTACTGTAAAACAGTTTGAAATACTTTCAACTTTATTTTCCAAAAATTGTTTATAACATCAAATATGTCAGTACTTTTCTAACTCAGCTCCATATTATCATTAATTAATTTTTTATAACACTTAAATCCTTAAAAATTTTATTTGGCATCCTTTAAAACCCTTCTAAACCCTACAAGATACACTTTTCTATCCAACAAATTAACTCCCATCTCTGAGCCAAAGACTCGACTATCGTTAGATGGTGCAGGGCATACATGACCATAAAAAACTCCTAGCTACCGAAAGCTGCCGCTCGGGCTGAAGCTTCCTTCGCTTCGTCTTCGTCCTTGTGCACGTCCTCGTGCGCTTGGCTGGGCTTCGGCGGCAATCGCCCTTGCAGAAGGTTACGCCATCCGTCCGCATGGAAAATGAATGGATGAATGAATGGGTGGGATGATTGTTGGGTGGTTGGGTGGGTGTTTTGTTGGGTGGCACACTGGCACGTGCCCCGGTATGTGGAAGCGACTGTGGCAAGGCTCTGCGGCTTTGTGGGGGAAGACAAGCTGCCACACGGGAAGAAAATTGGATTTTATAGTCACTGTTTCACTGAGGGATATACATATATGTATTTTTCCATAATCAATGGAATTTAAGCTAATAGGCTTTGGGAAAACTTCTTTATTGGTATAAAAAATCTTCTAAGCTGATGCAATCGAATAAATAATATTTCAATATTTTATTGGGTATTGATTTTCTATAATGAAGATTGAATTTATTAAATTTTTTTAAAACTTAAATGCATTATGCATTTAATGCATAAATTTTTACTTATATTCCTTAAAGAATTTAAAGAATTTCAAGATTTTTGTATAACTTTTTATCTTTCCAGTGATAGTATTACTGTATTTATATTAATTTTAAATTTTAATATTTATAATTATTTGAATTTATTTGTTATAATACTTTTTCAAAATATCTTTATTAAATAGGATCAATTTAATTTGTAAAATATTAAACTATTAAGTTGGTTAACCATTTTGTTCATAAGTAATCACGTAAATAATCCAAGTAGTGACGATGTTTAAGTTTACTCAAGACTAATTAAATTGCAGATCGTACTCTGCTTCGATCAGCTTATCAGCTTATGGTAGTGAAAAATAACATTCATACCGATCAGAGGTCTTTACGAAATAGTTGTACTTTTACAAGTTGCAATGGTCACTTAACTATAAAAAAATATAACTTTTGCAATTAAAGAGTATTGTGAAGGCAGTTTGAAGTATTTAAAACTACTTAATAAATCATTTGTACTTTATTATTTCGTAATTATTTGTCATGAAAATGTATTATATATATAATAAGTTTTTAATCCTTAGGGATCTTAGGGATATTACCTTGTTAAGATGGGTTTTTGGTTAATTTAAACTCTATTAAATTAAAAAATTTTTGTTAAAAAGTTGCTGAATTTCTAAGAATTTAAAAATGAGCTTAGAACCCTCAAATTTTTTCACGAAAATTTATAAATATTAGAAGTTGTTGATCTTTAAGGAGCAATTGTCATTTTAATATTAAATTGTTTAGATGGGTTTTCGGTTGATTTAAATTTTACTAGTTAGTAAATTTCTTAAATTTTAAAAAGAGGTTACAACCCTAATAATTATTTTAAAATTTGTAATTTTTTAATGGGTAATTATTCGTCACAAATATATATATGTATAAATATTATAAGCTTTTGATCCTTAAGGTGCGATCGTAACTTTTATCTTACACTGTCAAGATGTGTTTTTGGTTGAATTAAACTCTACTAAATTAAAAAATTGTTGTTAAAAGTTACTGAATTTTAAGAACTTAACAAGACCTTGGAACTGTATTACTTCCCTTATAATGCAAAATCTGTCTAACTAATGAATCAGTAAAAATGTAATGATCTAAAAAACTCCCTTTACTGACTTACCTTTCCCCTTGTAATTAATTCATAATTTATATTAAATCATTTATAAAAATTCGAACACCATAATAGTTTCCAGTGCATGCGTCATCAGGAGTGGCGACAAAGGCTCTGGTTTTAGCGTGCTGCCATATGTTTCCGGCAAGTGCTCGCCCACCGCCTCCCACTCCCACTCCCACTCCCACTCAGTCGGATACTTGTGGCACGGGCCATGAAAAGCGTTGAAATCCGCAGTGCCAACAAGTAAGACTCGGGGGCCGAAAGCGGGGTTGCAAGACAATCGGTGATTTGTGGGCACCAGGCAGAAGAGTGGAAGGATGGGTCTGAGGATGGTAACTCGAGCCGACTTCCTCCGAGATGGGTTGGGGCGACACCTTCTGTCGACGCCGACGACGCGCGTTCTGATTTATCCCACACAGGGCCATAAAAATAAAAGCCACAAGACAGTCGCATTCGTTATACAGGGTGTTGTTCCTTTCCATTTTCATGTTTTTATTGTTTGTCGAAAATCAGCTAATTTAACTTAGTGTGTGTGTGTGTTGGGTGTGTGTGTTTCGGATTACATTTCGAGGGTGGTGTGTGTTGTCTAACAATATTACATACAAGACGTGCATACAATCAGATTTCTAGACACATAATATGCTTTATGCTTAAGTATTCAATAGGTTTAGTTTTAGTTTTAGTTTTAGTTAAGGTGTCCGAACAGTACAATATCTCGAGCGATCTTTACAACTAGAAATATATATATATTATATATAGATAATAGGAATAAATAAATATACAACAATCAGGAGAGTCGAGCCGAAAAATAATCGGGCATAGCTGGGCCTGGGTCTCTGGGTTCTTCAATTTGTTAGATTGCCTGGAAATTATGTTAATTTGTAGCGCGATCACAGGGGATGCCACGGATTCAAGGGGGTTGCAATCTTATATAGACATAAACACGGGGTGGATTTACCTCCATACCCAGGGCCCAGCTAGTATATCCCTCGAGAAACTCATACAATTTAGTGGTTTTACACGTTCTCCCCCTTTATATAAAAATCTTTACACTCTTTGCTTAAAAAATATGTACAGATGCGGTTCAAGTATAAATAACAAAAACAAAAAAATATATATATGGAAATCGGATAAGTGTACGAAGAACCTAGAGCCTTGGCTACGAATATCGTAAGTATGTAGGAGATGGGAGTATATCATCAATAATATGTCCATATGTGCCGTATTATATGGTATTTCTTTTGGTCGAAGCTCTAAAAAATTAAAATGTATCTTGTGCTGGGTGCTGTTTTTTCCGAGTTTTTTCTGCTTTTCAGTTTTCTGCTTTTCAGTTTTTCTGCTTTTCAGTTATCTGCCTTCCCGTTGAGGCTTCGATTTGAAATTTATGTACAAAGTTCGTGCTGCTATTAAACGTAACTCGCTTAAACAACTAATACGAAAAGTATCTACAAGATATACGTGTAAATATACGCATGTGTGTGCTGCCAGTTACTGTGTGTGTGTGTGTTATTATTCGGTTTCTGTTTTTGTTTGTTTTATTTTTCGCCTGCCGAGTATTGTTTTGTATCTTTATGCTTGACACGCTCGCTCAAAACGGCGCAAAATCGTTAAAATTTTATCGCCCCGGTGCGAGTGTGTGTGTATCGGGTGTATCTTTGCCCCCTGTGTGGGTTGCCACAGTCCCAAGCCCAATCCTATCCTAACCAACCGAGAGAGTACCGCGACGCCACCACCGAATTTTCACACTTCTTTTTCTTCGTCGGGGTTTTTCCGGACCGAAGTAATCAAATATTCCTGGTGCGATTTCGCTTTTCCTATCAGCTTGTTGTTTTTTGGTTTTCTAAAAAGTGGTTTTACTATCGCTCGCGCTTGACTTGAAAATAATTTTGGCTACGTTTTGGTTTTCTTTTCCTCATTTCTACTCGGACTTTCCCCGAATAAAAAACAAACATCTTCCAGTGTCCATCAAAAGTCGGTGTGCTTATGTGCTGGTGTGTGACCTTATCGCGGTTTTAACGCACACATTTTTCCGTTGATATATTTTTTATAATTAATTTGTTGTTGCTGCCTCGCTGTTTCTGCTCTTGACGCGACTGCTTTTGATTATTAATTCCCCCGCCCGCCGCGCTCCTCTCTCGATTATTTTTTGTATTTATTTCATGAATTTCGTTTGGCTGGCACTTTTTAACGCTGCTCGGTTTATTTATTTATTTATTTAGACGCGTACTAATTCGATTGCAAATATTTGCACATGCAAAAATGTTGTTTCTGTTCTTGTGGTTGCTGTTGCTGTTTCCCTAGAGCTTTGTATACTTGTATCAATTGTAGATATTGCTTGTCTATATGAGGCTATTTCGGGTTAGTTCTAAGGCCTATTTTCTTGTTTACTGATTACTTAAATTGCACTTTTTCTTCGGGAGCGAGGTTGGAAAACTTCTTGCCTGCTGCTGCTGCTTCCTCTACAGGTGCGCTGCACCGCATCACCTCAGTTGCCGTTGCTGCTGTCCGCGTTTTGTAGATTCTCCAGCGGCGCCACAAGATACATTTGCGTTCCGCACAGCCAAAGAAACGCTGCAAAAGATACACGCAAAGAAGTTCGTATTATGAGGGGTTCGTTTTTTGGTTTATCTCAATCATTTAAAGTACATTTTTAATTGGATGAATAGACAAAATTTATGGAATAAAGTACTATCGTATAAAAATCTATTAAATACTATTCCGGCAGAATAAAGAAAGTAATATTAGAGGACAGAGAGGATACAGTTTCAAGGATAATAAATATAATTACACAAAGAGTTCGAAACAGTCTCGCTTAATTGACTAGAAGAATAGAAAGTTTGAACTTAATGCGGCATAAATTCGCTGAGCAAATTAACACTCTCAGAAAATGAATTCCCTTAGAAAATGAACTTTCAGAAAATGAACACTCTGGAAATGCACACTCTCAGAAAATGAATTGAACCAGAAAATGAATTCAACCAGAAAATGAATTCAACCAGAAGATGAAGACTCGCAGAAAATGAATTCTCTCAGAAAATGAAGACTCTCAGGAAAATAATCGGATCAAAAAAATTAACTCTCTCCGAAACTGAACTCTTAACAAATGAACTCCTTTAGTAAGTTAACTTTCACTTTCTTAACCAATGAACTCTGATTAAGCAAAGAAACACATTTTAGCAAATGAACCCTCCCAGAAAATTAGTTCTCTCAGAAAATGAACACTCTGCGAAAAGAAAATATTAACAAATGAATTCCCTCTGCCAGTTAACTTTTTCTATCTTAACCAATGGACTCTGATTAAGCAAAAAACACATTATAGCAAATAAAAACTCTCAGAAAATTAACACTCTCCGAAAGGGAAAACTTAAAAATTTAATTCCTTTAGCCAGTTAACACTCTATCTCAGCAAATGAACATTGATTGAGCTAACGAACGCATTTCAGCAATTAAACACTTCTAGCAAATGAACACTCTCAGAGAATGAATACTGTTTGGAAATGAACTCTCAGAAAATAATCTCTTAGGAAATGAATTCTCTTGACCAGCTAACTCTCTCTACTTCAACCAATAAAATCTGAGTGAGGATCATTGGGTCACACTTCTCCGTTTTGAGTCAAAGTTTTGTCGAATCTGAACTGAATTTAAAGACAGAGTTACCCTTTAAAAGACCTTGAGAAAGTAAGTTTAAATACTATAACCTATCAGCACACAATAAATAATTTATAGAATTATGAAAGTTTTTAAAATTTCTTTTGTCTCCTTGTAACTTTGATTTATTAATAACTATAATAAAAGTTCAAATTCAAGATAAACCCCTATTTTTTTTTCGCTGTGGACCAGAATGAATGAAAATGTTATTCCGCGCCTTTCTATGGGTGAAAATACAAAATGATGTAATGACTCTCTACTCGGTCCGATGTTCATTAAAAGGCCAACCAAAACAGAAAAAAAGCCACGAAACGGACGGAACAAAATAAAAAAAAAGAAGAGAAACAGAAAACACAGCGAAAAAGTCAAAAGCAAGTGTAGAGTGTAGTTGTTGTTGCCTTTGCTGCTGCCTATAACGGCGAAAATAAAGGCAAAGCGTCGTATGAATGACCGACCACGACCGCTGCCGAGTCAAGTGACGAACGCCGAGCGCCGAGTGACGAGCATCGGGCCGAAGAGCAACAGAGAGGGGTATAGCGGGAGAGAGCGAGAGAGGCAAGCGAGTACGCTGAGGAAGATACATTATTTCTGGTATAATGACTACTTGAGAAAAGCCAAAAAGTCGGGGGAAAATGTGTAAGGGAAATAACAACAAAAACAGAAAGAAGAAAAACAGAAAAAACGGGACAAGAAAACGCAAAACACGAAATGTAATTTGTATAATTTGAGCCTCAATCCCATCAAGTGTGGGAAATGCGCCAAAAAGAAAAATTATACGTATAAACAACTCATAAGGGAAGTGGGGAAAAAGAACTGCCAGAGTAGCACTGAACTGAGCCAAGTTTAATAGTTAGAAGAGGTCACTGAAGTTGGCTATAAAAAATCAAGAAAGTTTGTTCCGAATGTGACTTGAACCCTCACATGAACTCTTTTTTGGTAAATGAATTACAAAATTATCTCATCTAATGAACTGTATTTGGAAATGAACCAAATGAAACATATAAGATAATGAATTCCCTTAGCATATAAATTATTAAAAACTGAGTACCCTGATTAAATGAACTGTATCAGAAAATGAATTAACTCAGCAAATGAACTTTTTTACAAAATGAATTAACTTAGCAGGTTATCCCTCAATCTTGTAAGAGCTCTGTATCTCTTACACATATTGGATAATGAATTCTCTTAGCATATAAACAATATTAGAAACTGAGTACCCTGAGCAAATGAACTGCATGGGAAAATAAATTGTCGCAGCTAATGAACTGTATTTGGAAATCAACTCAGTATCCAAATGAATCATTGGCCAGCTTCTATTAACATATAAACTTTACTAGAAACTAAGTACCCTGAGCAAATAAACTTTTTTACAAAATGAATTCACTCAGCAGGTTATCTCTCAATCTTGTAAACTCTTATCAAATTTACTCGGATAAAGAAATATGTATCTCTAACACATATTCTAAATTAGTTAGAAAAGCTCATGGTAGTGAGTAAAAAAAAATTAACATACATGTGGAATGAATTCCTTTAGAATGAATTGAAAATGAATTCATTGCAGCAAATAAAGTTTCTTGGAAAATGAACTCTTTCCAGTAAATGAACTTTCACGAAAATGAACACCTTCCAGCAAATGAACTCTTAGCTCAAGTAGCTCAAGTGTTTCCTCTATTAAGAATAGTAATTTTAGTTGTATAGACGTAAGGAAAATGCTTTGCAGCTTACTTTTAACTACTGAACTAAGTAACTCCTAAAACATTACATAAACAAATGTAGAAAATAGATATCTCTTCTCTAAAAACAACAATATTAATATATATGTTCTCGCTATACTAATGGCAAAACTTAAACAATTTCACAGAAAAAACTAGTATTTAAACCTAGATAAAAACTGATATTTTGGTGACACTCACCTTGTGACTAAGCGGAACTTGCCACCGGAGCCAAGGTGTCGGTGGCGGCGATTTGTACGGGCGGCTTGGACAGTGATTCCGGCAGCAGGGTGCTGGCCGCCGACACAGTAATGGCTGTCTCCTTGGGCTCCTTGGTTGATGGTGGTGGTGTTGGCACTATCGCTGCCGCTACCGTTGTGGTCTTGGCCAACTCCGGCGACTTGGCTGCCTCGTGGCAGCTGGGAACTGGTGGCGCCTCCTCTGCCAAGGCAGCAGCCTTGGCCTCGGCTCGAATATTCAAATTGGCAGCCACTTGATCGATGGTCGTGGGCTTCTTGGTCAAAGCCCGTGGCGAGGTGGCTGCACTGCCTCCGCCAGAGGTGCTGCCACTGCTGCTGCTGCTGCTGCTGCTGGTGCTGCTAGTGGGACTGAGCAATCCCGTGGACATCTTGGGTTTTGCCTCCTCGGCGCGCACAGTCAAGGGTTTGCTGATGGTAGCCGAAGCTGTGGCTGGTGTGGCCACCACTGGCTGATTGCGAAAGGCCAGGGCCGAGGGATTGGGTATGCTTCTAACGGAGGCATTCTGTGGCCTCACCACAGCATTGGCATTCTTGGGTTTTCCCTCGAAGATGCTATTGTTGTTGTTGTTGTTGTTAGTGTTACTATTGTTGTTGTTGTTGCCTGCCTTGGCTATGGAGATCTTCTCGCGCGCCGTTGCCGATTCCGAAAGCATATGCAGATTCTGGAGATCGTCGCCAGTTCCATTGCTGCTGCTGCTTGAGGAAGTTGCTCCTGCTCCTGCTCCTCCTGCTGCTCCTCCTGCTGCTGCTCCTCCTCCTCCACCATTGCTGTTGGCGGATATATTCTGCTTGATCTTGTTGAGGGCTGCCTCCAGGCTGTTGCTACTATTGACCGCCGCCGCCTCGGGCCTGGGCGATGTGGGCGCCTTGCTGGAACTGCTTGAGCCGCTGCTGTTCCTGCCCGTGTTCGCTGATAAATCAAGTATGTCGGCATCCTTGGCTGCCCCCGTCGCTGGCCGAAACTCACGCAAACTCGTTTTCGAGCTCTTGTCCAAGCCATTGGCTTTGGCTGGAGCCCCGGCTGGCGGGGATTTCTTTGAATTGGCCTGCTCCGGCTTACTGCTGCTGCTGGTGCTCGACTTTGATGGAAACGACGACGAGGATGGAGCGGTGTTGCGCAGATTTATTAATGCAGGCGGCGATGTGCGATAAGCGGCATTGTTGCTGCTCTTGCCGGGACTCGAGCTGGAGTGGGAGTTGCTGCTCCTTTGCCCGCTAAGCGCAACTGACAGCGGCGGCGACTTGACAATTGTTGGTATCGTGGTCATGGGCAGGGGCATAGGCAGAGGCATATGCAATGGCAGCGACATTGGCGGCGACTGGCTGCTCCTCTTGGCCGCTCCACTGCTGTGTCCCTGCTGCTTGGGCAGAGCCGTTGGTGGTCCCATCAGCGGTGGCATCGTCGTCATCTTCTGACCCTGCTGCTGCTGCTGCTTGCTGGATGGCAATCGAACTATTTCCAATGCGGGCACATGGCTCATGTTGTTGTTGTCGGGAAAGGCATAGCCTCCAGTGGCTGACGTAGTCCTTGGCCTGGCCGTAATGGTCACCGAGTTGCCACTGCTGAGCGTGGTACTGGGCAGACTGAGACTGAGGCTCGCGGGACATAGCAGGGGCATGGCCGCCGGCTTGCCCACCATCTCGGGTCCGTACAGGCGCTGGGGATTGGGCAGATACGAGGCTGCCGCCGTCTTGCCGCATCCCTGCTGCATCTGGAACTTGGTCGCATAGCTGGACATGGCCATGGCCTGGGCCTGGCTGTGATTCAGGCGCGCCTGCTTGGCCGGATGGGACTCGTCCAGGGAGAGCGACCTCTTCGGCTGCTTGTTGGCCGCACTGGCAATGGAGCTCGGCGTGGATAGGTAGCGCTGCATGGGATACAGATTCCGGTTGTTGCTGGGTGCTTGGGGCACCACAAAGTGTCCGCTGGCCGGCTTCCGGTTGTTGTTATTGCTCAGCGGCGGCTTGGCTAGGCTCTTATTGGGCAGAGACTGGGGCTGGACAGGCTGGTGTTGCTGCTGGGGAATCGTGGTGGTCTTGGGCTTCACCTGACCCGTTGTCGTGGGAGCAGAAGCTGTAGGAACTCCCGATGCCGTCGTCGTTGTCGTGGGCGTAAAAGCCTTGAACAAGCTCGGCGGCAAGGGCGGCGAGGTGGGCAATGCCAGCTCCTTGGGCCTCGTGGCCAGCACTTCCGGGTCCGCTGTGGGTGTGGGCGGTGGCGTGGGCGCCCCTCCTGCTACCAAGCTGCTAATGCTGCGCGCCTCCTCGCCCAGCGTGCGGTTGAGGAGCACCTCCGATGTGGTGTTGCTGGCGGCCAGCAGCTTCTCGTCCAGCTTCAGCTGCTGCAACGCCAACTCACTGGCACTGGCCAGCGAATGGGAACGCTTCAGGTCCACCTTGTGCTTGGTGGTGATCTTCACCTTCATCTTGCCGTCCGTCTGCGAGGAGATCTCCGCATGCAGCTTCTTCCGCTTGCCGTTGGCGTCCTTGGGCTCCTTGGAGTGCTTCTTCTTGCGCTTGCGATGCGATCCGCTGGCGCTGGTGGAGGTGCTGGCATCCGCAGTGCCCAGGCTGCAGCTGGAGCCATTCGTGGAGCTGGAGCAGGAGGACATGGGCGAGGCATTGGGACTGTATTTGCTGTCGGGCAAGGGAACCGCCGAAGGCTGCTCGATGGGCTTCAGGCCTATGTTCTTGGCATATGTCTCCAGATCCAGCTGTTGACTGGGTGCCGAGGAGGAGGTATCCTCTAGGCGCGGCCCCGCCGACATGGGCATGCTCAGCTTGCTCCGCATGCTGGTCAGCTCGATCTTCAGCTTGGGCAGGTGGCCTCCAGCTGCTCCCTTTCGGTTGGCCGTCTTCAGCTCGAAGTCCTCGGCATCCACGTAGGACTTGCCCAGCTGCGAGGGCGGAATGCTGACCACTATGTTCGTGTTGGCCTCCAGTGGCTGCTCCCTCGCGGGTGCCTGATGTTCCTGCTCCTGTCCCGGCTCACTCTTCACCTTGGAGACGGCATAGTCGCTGTAGCGCATGTCATTGCTCCTCAGGCTCTTGAAGCTGCTCACCGCCGCCGTCGGCTCCAGCTCCAGCTCCCGCTTGGCCATCGACGTTGAGGTCGTGGAGGTCCCAGCCAGGCGCTTGTTCTTGGCCTGCGGCGATACCTTTGGCGAGGTCTTGCTCCTGGGAGCTGTTTTGGAACGTGGCGATTCCATTTCCGACTCCAGATCCTCGGCGAAAGTCACCGACTTCGCGGACTTTGAGCGACTCCGGGCCACTGTGTGCTCCGATTGCTCCGGTTCAATGTCCTGGTTAATCCGGGATAGATTATTCTCGTCGTTTTTTGTCCGCTCGCTCTCGTGGAGCAGAATCCGGTAGCAGAAGGCCATCGGCGATTGCTAAATGGGTTTCCCAGAGAGCAGAGGGGAGAAATGCGGAAGAGAAAAAGAGGGCAGGTTGATGACAAGGGTGGAAAGTGGAAGCTAAACGTCCGAGACAATTGGATTGGGTTCTCCCCCCGAACCGAAAACCTTTATCGAGTAATTGGGATAGACCGCAAAAAGGGACAATAGACCGCCGCACGGAGGACAAAAAGGGCGTGTATCCTAAAATATTTGCACATTCCGGGCGAGACCTACCTTAAAATGCTTAAATCAAGTCTGAATCCCGTTTCAACCCCGATTTCTCGTGTCCCCCTGGCTATTTTGGCAAACTGTATCGTAATAACAACTATTAAGTGTTGTGGGTTGACCAAGAAACGATTTAAAATGTGCCAAGGCAACTAAATAAAGTGTTAGTTGGAAACTGTAATGGAAAACTCCTCGAAAGGGTAGCATTTTTGGTTCATTTAACATTAGAATAATGTTTAAACTAGGGAATTTTAGCAAAAGTAGCTGATATCCACTTTGATTCTTATAATTTAACGTTAAAGGTTTAAATATTCATTGAATTTTTACATTTTTACTTTGTTTTATCAAAAATCTGTAGCATTCTGAAGGACTCTGAGCTCGGTTTCTTTGGTTTCTTCAACAAACTGTATCGTAACAATAACTATTAAGTGTTGTGGGTCAACAAAAGGCAATTTAAAATGTGCCAAGTCACCTACAAAAAGTTTAAAATATTAAATTAAATGGAAAAACTTGAAAATGATACAGTTTTTGGTTGATTTAACATTAAAACTAATGTTTAATCGAAGTAATCCTAGAAAAAGTATCCGATTTGAACCTTGTTAATTAATATTTAACGTTAAAGGTATTAATATTATTTGTATTTTTCTTTTGTTACGTTATTTTATAAAGAATTCAATAGGAATCAAGACTCTGAACATGGTTTTTGTAGTTGTTTTAACAAAATGTATAGTAATAATAACTATTTAGTATTGTGAGTTGGTTAAGAAACGACTTAAAATGTGCCAAGGCAACTAAATATAGCGTTAAATGTGAAAAATAATGGAAACTTCTTAAAAATGATCAAGTTTTTGGTTGACTTAACATTTAAACTAATGTTCAATTTGAGTAATCCAAGAAATAGTATCCTATCTGGACCTTATAATATATAATATTTAACATTAAGGTTATTAATATATACTGCATTTTTCAAGAGTTACTTTGTTTTAACTAGATTATAACAAGAATCAATACTGTGAACACGAATTTTTTGGTTTATTTAACAATAAACTTATGTTTAATCTAAGTAATCCTAGACAACGTAACCGAATTAGCCTTTATTATTTAGGTAATCCTAAAAAAGTATCCGAAGTGGACCTTGTTATTTCATATTTAACGTTAAAGGTACTATTATTAATTGTATTTTTCAAGAGTTCCTTTGTTGTATTAAGAAAACAAAAGGAATAAGGACTTTCAATGAGATTTTTAGTATGAAATTATTTATATAAAGCCATTAAAACTAGCTAGAAGCTCATTCCTTAAGCCTTGGACAAGTTTTCTTGTTGATTCAACTTTCTACAAACCTTTTCTACTCAAAAAATTAAGATACTAAGAAAAATGCCTCTAACAAAATTCCTCCCATTTTTTAATTATTTTAACCTTTTCAATTAACTTTTGTTGAGTTTTAAAATTAATAAAACCAAGTGTAAAATAATCTCAAGTGTCACCCCCATTTTGCCTCTGTGCTGCTAACATTTTTCATATATCTATAAAAGCTTTTCAAAAAACCCAACTCACCCGACTCCAATTATAGCAATACCCCACATCCATTAGCGTGAAATGGGAGGGCAGCACCTCGTCCTCGTAGGTGACCTCCACCTCCACCAGCTTATTCTCCGCCTCGATGTTGTACTTGGAGCAGAGAAATCTCTTCAGGAGTTCCACACGCAGCCCAGCGGGGCACTGGAGGTAAATAATGGGTGGCACCTCGCCAGGACCACACTGGTCCAACATGGCGGGATGATATTCCAGGGATAAGCTATGGGAAAACAAGGAAAATAACAAAGGAAAAAGCAGGGTTAGTCAAACTATTACAAAACAGATTTTATCAATTTCCCCAGGTTTTCCTATAGGTTCCTTTCAACTCACCTCACAAGCTCCGTGGCGGTGAAAAACTCCTGCTCACGTGGCGCCTGATTTTCATCTACCAGATCCTCGTGCTGTTTCTCAAACTCCTCCAGCTCCTTGCACTCCCTTTGGTAGAGTCCCGGCACCAGCTTAAAGATCAGCGATCTCAGTGTGTCATCCGATCTGAGGTTGGTTTCGCTGATCTCCTTGCCACCGCTGGCCTTGCAATCCGGACAGTAAACCATGCGGAGCAGGTGCTTCAGTATGCAACTGCGGCAATCTACGAACCAAGGTGAGAGATATGGTTGGAAAATGGTTAAGTGGGTGTTGCCTTAAAGCTTTTATTACCGGGTAATTAAGTTTATTATTATATATTGCAAATATAAACAGGTTTTTATTTGTTAAAGTATGGTTGCAGAAAGCTAATAATTGTTTGAAACGCAGTAATTTGTTAGTATATACTAAGCTATAGAAATATATTAACAACTAAGTTCTTTAAACTTAGCTTAGTTACTCTAGTTATTGAGCTTAACTTTGTCTTTGTCTTGAGTGAGTTTAAATTCTGCAAGTTCCTGTAAATTGCTCTTCTTATATAAAAAAAGACCCTACAATAACAAGAAGCATAACGCCCATACAACAATCCAGCTCTCTCGGCACTGAGAGAGAATAAAAGTGTAAAAATAGAATGAGCTTAAATTATTTTATATAAACACAACAAGCAAGTGCGTATATATGGGAACAGATCTAGAATGCAAGAGAGTATGCGTAAAAGAGAGCGGTTGGTGCTCTCTCTTTATCTCTCTGGTTTTTAAACAAAGAATCTCCCAAGAGTGGCGTAATTTATCTTGTATTTTTATTTGTATTTCTTATAACCCCCTATGTATTCAATGTTTCAAGCCAGGGAACTATTACTTTTTCTCTAGATTACATCTAAATATGGCTAGAAATATTAAAAATCTTGCTAAAATATATGTACTTACATGTGTGATAGCAAGTATCCACTGTGGTTGGATCGATCATATAGCCCCGGCAAATGCCGCAGGTGATCAGATCGTGAAACTGCCGGATATCCCGGGAAGCTAAGGATGCTCCTGTATCCATGGCGATTTGTGGCTCCTTCTTATCCATCGATTTGTGCGTTGTTTGCAGGTGCATTCTCTCCTGTTTATTACACCTATGTCCTTAATATAAATATTAGCCTCCTTAGGGGATCCTGGAAGGGGAAACCAAAAGGAGAAGGGGTTATAGCAATTACCTTGAATGTCATAAATGGCAGACAACCGATGATGATGATTATGGCTGATCAACTGTGTAGGATATAGGAGAATCCCTTGACAGAGAGTGGGAATAAAGACACTCAACATTGTGTGGGAAAACAACAACTGACGGACAGACGGACTGGGGGACCGACTGACTGACAGTGCAGCAATCCCAGTCACATCATCGTTGTCGACATCGTTTGTGGTTGTCGCTCGTCAACGCAAAAAAGCCACAAAGCGGCAGATATATCAACGTTGTATCTGTATCTGGGGCCGAGTATCTTGTCCCAAAAGATATGGCAGCGGCAGCAGCAGACGCGGTATAGAAAACTGTAGACTAGTAAGGCAGCCATCCATATCCGTGAATCGGAACAATGCTGCAGGCACATACAAAAATATGAAAAAAGGCAGAACACAAAAGTGGCAAACTTTGTGTGTGCGAGGGGGCACTACGAGGGGCTATTACGAGGGGCTATTACGGAGCACGAAACGCCCTTCGTGCCGCAAGAGGGCACCTCTACTGAACGAAGAGCAGCCGAGAAAAACCGAGGAAAGCCGAGAGAAAACCCCAAAGCGAAAAGCTGTGTGATGTGTACTTGAAGCTAGTTTTAGCTTAGTGCCCCCCGAGTACCCCCTTCTTTTTGGGGTTGCCTGGCAAACAAACGAATAAAACTACGAAAATTACGCTTTTGTGGAAACTGAATTTTCATCATTATGGCGATGATGCCCTGACGATGATTACGCGATGATGATGATGATGATGATGACGGCAGGCAGGCGAAGCTGAGAGTTCAGGGCAAAGTTCAGGGCATTGTGGATCAGCCAGCAGCAGGTTGCTGTTGGTGGAAGGAATTTTCTAGTCGGAATATATTGGGTGGGTTGGTCGGGAAACTTTGAGAACAACTTTGAGATGAACATTTCAGAAGGCTTTTGAGATGGTAATATTTTTGTAAATATTTCAAAACTTAGTAACCATTGAATTTTTGTTTTTTAACCCTTTAGAGTAATAATTATCATTCTAACTATGATTTTATTTCAAATATTACACCTTTCGTGGATTATAGCAGATTTGAGCCTATTTTAATTAGTTTGCTCTTTATCAAATACAATTCTTCTGAGATTTTTCCATAATTTGAATTTTGAACAAAATTTTTTGTTTGTGTTATTCATTGGTAAATTACCATTATAAAATATTATATTTTGTTATGCTAAAATAAGTTCATAACGAACAGTTTGGAAAATACATAATATTTGCCTACAAAATATTAAGAGATATAGATGAAATACCATTTATGTTTTAAATGTTATTCCTTGTAATTTGATAGTTTGAAATGTTGTCCCATTTCAGACCCTGTTAGGGTTGAAAATCTTTAAGAACTGAGATCATTTGTGTTAATAACAAACTGATAAAATCTTTTAGTTTAGAAAATCGGGTTGGAGTTGAAAATCTGCATATTAATCACAAATGGGAATAATCCCTGCAACGGGGTTATAAGTTTAAATAACTTATGCCATCACAGTAAAGTTGCGTTTTTAATATTTTTGAAATTGGCTACCATTAGCATACTTTTTTTGGATTAGAGTTATTTGGTTCCTATCTTTCTACGAAAAAGCGTTTAAAAGTGTAATACTTAAAAATTAAACCAAAAGAATTAAAAACATATTACGGTTATAAGTAAAAAATATTACCTCACGACGGAATTTTGATTAAAATCAAGTTTTTCAAACATTTTAAAATATATTTTTTTTAAATTTTATATTTAAAAATCTTACTTTTACTATATATTCGGTCAATTGAATAGCTGAATACTCATATTTCACAAACATTTTTTTTTAAATATATTTTTTTATTTATGAAAGGGGTTCTTTAATAGTAATAGTTCTCACTTTATGTGTCCCCAAACTAAAACGCCCTAATTAATTGCTTATTCCCCGCCTGCTAATCACCCATGTCCGCCTTCCTAGTATCTAAATCACCTACCCCCTAAGCCACCCACCGCATAGCGCAACCAAAAGTCGCATCACTTTGCCCATTTTTTGTGTCTTCCTTTGCCATTTGCTTCTTTTTTTGCTAGCTTGCCGCTCACGCGAAACTGGCACAAAAGAGGCGAAAGGGGGGGAAGAGCAGGAGCACAGGCCGAGGAGGCTGTGCTAGCAAAACAAAAAAGCAAACAAAAACAAAAACAAAGGCCCGCGCGGCGACTTGAACTGAAACTAAGCCAAAACGGAGAAGGCAAGAAGATGGAAAGGGGGGCAAGGGAAAACAGGGCATCAAACAGAATGAAGAAGCTGTGTGTACGCCCACTCAGCTGGAAAATGCCACCCAGCATTTTGGTGACGTCGAAAATGATGACGTTCTTGATTTTTCTCTTCTTATTGTGCTTTCTGTTTATACGCCGCAATTTCGTAAAAGGCGCGCACTCACACACACCCGCAAACTCCACACACAAACTCTCACACAAAGGTGTGAGAGAAATAATAACAACAACAGTTACGCCGGCACGAGCGCCCGCAGGGTGGTTCACACACACAAGCCATCCCTCTCTTCACACACACACAAACTTACACTCACAGCGGAGAAGAAAAAAAAACGAAATACGAAAACATGGAGCGCAGGCGGTGCCGAAATGTAACGAGAAACTCGAAAGCCCGAAAACTCGGCGACGAATTTCGAATTTCCCGCGTCCACGTCCAGAGTTCAACTGAAATCCAATTCAACGCGAAAACCGAAATCCAAATCAATTCGCCGTCGCGGCGAGGCGAGCGAACGAACACTCACGACGGCGGACGACACAAATTTGTATCTATTCGCCGCGGCGAGAGAGCGCTGGGTGGTGGAGAGGTGGCACCGAGATGGAAGCCAACTTTCTACTTTTGCGCGCGCGCAATTTCGCCGCGGCCGATGTTTTTCGCCGCACGACGAAAATTCCAATACGGCGAGTATAAAAACACGCACGCACGGCAGTACGCACACCAGCGCACTTGTCACGTGTACGTGTGTTTACAAAATTTCCACCAACACACACACAACCGCACGTAAACGCGCAATAAGAGTACTTTTAATTTTTTTTCGACAGAGTGAAATTTTCTCGTTTATTTTCAACAGTTTTCCGTGAACAGCTCTCATACGTACTCAAAGCAATTGCGTCGCAATGGTGCTGATTTTCCTCGGTGGCATTTTCCTTCTCAGGCTCTTTCCATATTGATTTGCCGTTAAATTGAAATTTTCGTTTACAATTGCCGACAACACCCACACACACGCGCACTTCTTTTCAGCTTCTCTGCTGCTGCTGCTTCTTCTTCCACTGCCACTTCAGCTGCTGGCTCTTATCGATTTCTCGTACTATCAAGCAGAGATTTGCGCGCCCTCTCTTTCGCACTCACACTCACACTCGTTGTAGCTCCCCCTCTCGAACAAACGCGACACAAAATTTTCTCCGTTACAAAGTGCACGGCGCGAAAAGTCTCCACAGACTGATTCTGATTAGACCTGCTGGCGCTGCCGCCGCCTCAGTTCGGTTCGGCGTCGTCGACGCCTGCGCTCTGAAACGGCACGAGAGAGCGTGCACGAGCGAGATGGCGCGAACCGAACGCTATTGCCGTCTCGCGCCATTGCTGCCTTCGACGCCCCCTCCTGCGTCTTGATTGGCTGCCGCAGCTTCGGCTGCACTCGGCTCTCGACCCGACCGCGCCCGAGTGTGGAAAGAGACTGAGAGAGAGAGAGAGAGCGCAGAGGCAGAACTTGATTTTTGGGGTGGCTGGCGTGCGGCTCACGCACATGTGTGGGTGGCGACGGCTGCGTTCCTAATTGAATCCAACTGTCAAATGAGAGATTAACGCACTGCATCTAAGTGTATGTGTCTGTATCTGTCTGCCTGTTTGTATGTATGCGTGCGCCTGTATTGGCCTTGGCGCTTATAATTAACGCGAAAAATGCCCGTTTTGGCCTGGCCGCCTTTTGCCTCATCTTGTTTTTCGGTCGACGCCGCTGGCGCATTTCATTTTGTTTCAAATTCGCGGCCAACCTGTTTTTGGCCATATGCAAAGTGCGTGCCGTGCCCATGCCCGGCAGCTGACATCATTTGCCGTTGACTTTGCTGCCGTCACTTGATTTTCCATCGTCGCTGGAAAAAGGGGGGAAATGGTAAAAAAAGCTCTAAACGGCGTCGCGAAATTTGCATTTCAAAGGATTTTGAATATACACTGTGAATAAAAGTACTGCAAAAGCTGAAACATAACGTAATCCTTGTTATTCTAGAGCCGGCGCGAAAAATTCGAGTCCAGAAAACCTTATGGCGTAACTCATCTTTGTTTTGTTAGTCTTTGGGTTTAAGCTACGAATAAAAATCATTACATTATTTCCTTATATCAAATATTTGTAGGGTTTTGTTTTATAAATATTTACAAATTTTCAAGTACAATTAGAAAATCTACACTTCATCAATGACGAGCGCAACGTTCTGAATTTTACAAAACTTACTCCGAACTTACTCTTCGGTGCCCATCTTCGGTCCATCGTTTTTTGAAATATCTGTTACCGTCGTCCTTTTCCATCTATAAATGACGGACAGTACTTTTTTTCTTAGGAGACAATAGTTTTTAATCTTAATTTAAAGACTTAAGTTTAAGTAAAGTTCATTTTAAATCATTACTCAAACAAAATGATTAAAAATTGTTCTAAATTAATATAAAACAAAAAGTAAATAAGATTCAATTAATAATTAATAATTGTTCAAACACCATGAATGTACGGTATATAGGTAGATTTTTACTTGGAGTGTATCCAGAGTGTCCTTGAATAATTTTCCGCACGTTTCACACAAATTGTTTCAAGCTCAATTTACAGGAGAAGCAAAAAAAAAGAGAAAAAACAAATACTTGACATAAAGGCAGCATGTTTGATCGAGTGACGAAGATAAATGATGATATCATCAGCAGGTCCGTAACGCCCTCTTTTTACACACATCTTTAAAGGACAAGATGGATGATGAATTCAAGTCACAACATTGTAGTTTTATTGCCAAGCGAAAATTCCAAACAGGCATAGTGAAGTGTTCAGTAATAAAGTGCAGAATTAACTACTTAAATGTTGCGAATTGCGATATCAACCAACTACATCACGGATTTTTTATAATATAATGATATAATACATTGTATTACTTATTTCCAAATGTAATATCTTAATTATTTATTATATTTTGATTACGTTACCTACAAATTGAATTTAAATTTAAAACTTTGCACTGTTTTTAAATATACGCACATAGTTCTGACGACAGCACTGTTAACTCAAAAAAAAAAATGCAGATACATATTTTTTGAACATTTGTTTTGTAACAGTAACAAAAATCAAATTACACATTATTTACATTATTTATTTAACTATTTCAAATACGGTAAGTCATTATAAGTGTTAAGCTACATGTTTTACAGATTAGTGCCGAATCAAGTTGACTTACGCACACTCTTGGTACCCATCACCAAGTCCTGATTATATAAAACTTTGGCTCCTTTATGAATTTAAACTCCCCTACTGTCAAAATATATCCATGTATACCCACGGTGTTTGCAGACAGCCATTTCTACCTGAATTGAAACTAAAAAGGTTATTTAATTTTCTCAAAGATTCCATTAATATTATTATCATATTTTGGTAATGAAGAGATTTACTTTAAGTTAAAGGTACTTGTAGATGTGGTTATTCGTTTTTAAAAGACAATATTCAATGTCAGTGGACACTTTTACGTATTTTTAAAATACATATAGATTTTATGATTATTATACTTAGAACTTCTTTGATAAGATAATATAAAGTCTCCAGGAACGCAATGAGATAACGTAGATTACTATTTTTAGCTTTCCACAGTCGTAAATCCATGTAAAAAGTTTATTATGTCCTTTTATCAAGCATGACAGTTTGAACTCCCTTGAAAGTTATAATACAGTATAAGAGAGAGAATTAAAGACTTATAAAACAAAATCTTAAATACTCATAAATGGAACGTCCGCAATTTTCAATTTTATTTCTACCTCCATGTCAGATGTAATATAAGCCCATAATAGATACCCTCTTTTAGTTACAATTTATTAAGTACTTAGGGGGAAATTATAGCCATTACATAATTTCACGGTCGATGGATATGAAAATAAACGCTTAAGGCAATTGTAAAGTTAATTACGTAGATACATGCATATATCAATTCATCGAAAAGCTAAATGAACAATCAGATCATTATTATTTAATGACGAAAAGGGTTCAAACTATAAAAAGTTAAACAAGTGAACGTTTAAATATCAAATAAATATATAAAGAGTGACTAAAAATAAATAAAAAAGCAAAATGGAATACTGGTTTCAGGTCTCGCTAAAAATTTAAAATTTATTCGACATATAAAATCACTGCTAAAGCATTTTTTAACGTCACTATGACAGGTAAGACAACCTGGCCGTAAGTCCCCGTTAAGTTTTTTTCGGCTCGACAAAATTAGAGCAAATTTCAAAAGGAAATGGATAAGACTTTACTGTAATTTTGACAGAATTTGACAGTGTCTATGCTTGCGCGTTTAACAGCACTCTGTTATCCTTTCTCGTCCAGTTAAATTACAGGAGCGTAGAAAACCGAATGGCTCTTTCGATGAGTTAATCTTATCTTTACTGTTAGTTAGCTATCTCGGATTATTAAAGTGAAGTCTGTCTAAAATCGTGGTATAAAGTAACTGAGTAATAAGGGTGTCAAAGGTAATTTAATTATAATTGTTAATATCTTTCATGCTATACCACATATTTATATGTGTTATAACCACTGGTTGACCTTTATTTTAAAAACTCTTTCACGAAAGTGAAAAATAAAATTTAGTTTGAGCCTTCTCAACGCCAGTGAATGTCCAAAGGGTCTTTATCATGTAGTCTCCCTCCGGGAAAGGTAAAATATTGGTGAGTCGGTGATTCATAAACGCTGTGGATAGCTTATCCACCACAATGTCATGCTGAAATAGTACTTAGTTCAGGTCTTGGTTCAAATTGAATCAATAATCCGGCATTATACTTACATCATAGGGACAAGAGTGATTCATGTTGGAGTACTCCGTGAGAAAGCCATAAAAATAACCAGCAATCGGGTTGGACTTTTGATTTTTCAAGAATTTACAGGCATCCAAGGTGATATTGTACAAGAAGGGCTTGTACCCATTGAGGCGCTGGAACAATGCCATATTTACCTGTAACTCAGCTAGAAAGCTTAGGAAATTCCAGGCAGTATATCCAACACCTACCTTAATGTTGGTAACTGGGATTTTCAGTAGCTTGACCCTTCCGGAAACGTATTTGTATGTCCGATTCACAGATCTCAGGTGGCAATACTCGAAGTCGATAAATCCCCTGTCGAAAGACTCGCACTTGATATTCGTGAACACAACTAGGGAGTGAACCTAAAAATATGTTATATTTTTTGCACGTATGTATATATTCGAGGAACTTGGTACTTCTCTGGCCAAGTATCCAGACACCAGGAAGGCTACCACAAAATTGAGCTTTCCTCTCATATCCAAGCATCGATGGGTTCCCGGAAACTGATATTGATTTAGGGCTGTTGAGCTGGGTCCAACTAAAAACTCATTAGAAACGAAGTAAACCAATTATGTAGGGCTCACCAAGCATGATAGGTACACTCCGATTCCATTATCTATAGAAATATGGAATACCGATTAAGTTAATAGGTCTAAAAATTTAAAAATTTTGTCTTGTTATTAATCTGATATGTTCAAATAAAAAAGGAATATTACTAGACCTTATTATAAAATTCGTATTTATCATTTATTTACAAATTGTTTTAAAATCTAAACAGCTTAATATATCTTTTTTTTAGTGTAAGGTAGCAAAAATAAGTCTTAACCTGTTTTGAGGGTGAAATTTATGTGTCATTAGTATTTATTTTTTGGACCAAGCTATAGTAACTTGCTCATAATCATTAATATGGTTACGAACTCCCCTCGCTTACTATAGTGGTTCCTAATTATGGGTATAACATAAATAGATAATCTGCAAATAGTTAATAACATCTCAGAATTATAAAAAACTTACAAATTTGAAAGCGATTTAAAACCATTTGTTCAAATTTAAATATAATTGTATTTTTAATACATATAAATAATATATTTTATACTATAAAAACAAAGACATTTTAATTATAATTGCTTTCTGGCCGAAATAGTAAAGTCTAGATAAAGTTGTAATAGGAGCCATTCTGTTTTTTCGTTGCCTGTAAATTATGTTAACGAAAATGAACAACAGAGTGCTGTTAGAAACCTAATTGTGCTGCAGAGCGCACTCTATTCAAAGCAGCTGAAATGCCTTCTTCTACTTCAAAGGGTTCTTTCAAAAACATCTATCATTTTGTAGAGCCGATAAAGATTTGACAGGAAGTCGGGTTTGCTAAGATTACTCGAGAAATCAAATGTTTTTAGCAGGGACTTTATCTGTCGAAGAAATTTTTGCAATGGGATAATGCACTTCAACTAACAAAATTTTTATTGAACTTACCTAAATTTAATGACAATTTAAATATAATATATTATATATGGAACTTATTTATCACTATCTACTTGTATTATTGATATCATAATAAAAAAGTAAGATATAAGCCTTGGTCACAGCGCTCTCTAAGTCGCAGAATTAGATAGTCTATTTCCAAAAATTTTAAAATTTGTGTTAAATAGTAACTTATTTTCTCTGCTGTCAACTTTCCCATCCAAATATCGCCCAAAAAACAACGTTTTTTTCAGCAATAATTTAAGGTTTTTCAATAAATCCCTTGCATTTGATGTACAAGAATGATAAATTTCTTAGAAATCGTTAATATGTCATGAAGTAATTATGTAACCGGAATGTAATTTGACTTGTCAGGAATATACACTCATTCACAGTGAAGAGAAAAGGCTTAAAACCGTTTGATCGCTTGTTCAAAGCATATCTGAATATTAACTTAAGGAACTCAAAAGATGTTTAAACTATACTCGTTGATTTACCTTAGCTCTAGTAATAGGAGAATATTTATAGGTGTTACTTACAGATTTCAGATTACAATAAGCGAAATCACGGAACTTTTTACCCAAGGATTCGCACTTCACCTTTGTGAAATCAAAGAGGGAAAAAACCAGTAAATATATTTCATTATTGGGAGGTTATTTGTTTTTAAATATTTTGGAAGTTTTGTAGTTTTTTAGGAGTGTTTATATATCAACAGGAAGGCAACGAGCAAATATAGTTTCTCATTCATCACAAAGCATTGATGGTTTAATAGTTCTTATCAGCTCTGCTTTATTACCAAACTCATTGGGAACGATGTAAACAAATTATGTAAGCCCTGTCAAGCGTGATGAAAATTTTATTCATGTCGCAGTATAGAATACCTCGTGAATTAAGAAATCTATAATGACAAAATTCATATAGCACTTATTTAAATTATTAAAATACATAATTAGAACCAAAAACATTAAAAATAAATTTGTAAATCCATTACCAAAATTACAAGAGTCCTAGTTCTTGCTCTCAATTTATATTTATAATTATTTTTACTATATAGATGTATAATTTCTGATTTCTAATGTCAAGTCAAGCTAGTTAAAGACCTTTCTCACCTTTTTAAAGCCTTTTTTCGCACTCCCTGCATGTCCTTTGCTAGTTGAAATTTAAATGAACTCATTTGCGAGCTCTTTAACCCCTGGAATGTATGATTACGTATGCCTGCCCCCGAAAACTCTGAACTTTGAACTGAACTGGCACCTACACACATATTCCAAAACACGAGCTGCCTGCGGATGAATCCTTTAGAATCCTCTGGCAAAATGAATAATTAATGTCGCAACTGTTCTGCGGTTTTGTCCTGTGGTTACCAAGGACCAACGCCCACACGCACACACATGTAATTTGGGTGTCTGTTGTGGGCGGCAAAGATACTAATTGCATTTTCCCTTCTATTGGAAGCGATGGGAGAAAAGGGGTTTCATAGGATGATGATTCATTGACTTTGCGGCGGCTTACAGGGCAGGTAATTTATGTCCTGGCAATACATTTTGAACGGATTTCAATTAACTCCAGGTGGGATTTCCATCTCGATTGGGTATTTGAGTCCCAGAAGTGAACCAGGCGCTCAATATAATATTTGGGTCATAATTTCGTATTCCATAATAATGATAATTTATGGAGCTGTAAAAAATGTATTATTTGGCTTATGAAATGTGCAATTTAAATGGAATGTTTTTATAAATTATTTTAGATTTTTCCTAAAAATTAAAAGGGTTGTTATGATTTCCATGATAATAATGCGGGGTTTAAGATATGTAAGATCTTGTATCAATATTTAGAAAAAAATTCAAGGTTCTTATTCTCAGGCTCAAAAAAAATATCTTAAAGTTTTTCGATTAAAAATCTTCATTTTTTAAGAAACTTATAAGTTATAAGTATCAAAATTTTATTTTCCTTCTATAATTTAAGTGTCATATAAAGTGGTGTATTTTTTAAAGATTTTTATATTGGCATACTGAAAATTCTACCCAATTATCAAATTTTGTATAGGAATGTTTTTCAAATGATTTTTTCTATGCTTTTTTATTCCCTTGCAGGGTATTATAATTTCAGTCAGAAGTTTGAAACGCAGTGAAGGAGATACTTCCGACCCTATAAAGTATATATGTTCTTGATCAGCATCAACAGCCGAGTCGATCTAGGCATGTCCGTCTGTCCGTCTGTCCGCCTGTCTGATTATACGCAAACTAGTCCCTCAATTTTAAAGCTATCTGAATGAAACTTTGCATTATACATTGTTGATGTTATCCAGAAATAACTCTCCATCCCGCGTAGTACTCATTACGTAAAAGTAGAAATCAGTACGTAGTACGTAATAGCTCCATATGGCTGTCCCGTAATAATTTTGACAGGTGCACTTATTACTCAGCTTTTGTGGCAATTACTCTCAGCCCGCCCACTCACCGCTCACCCATCCATCCCCCGCGCTCACAATTAGTGGCAAATGTATGCTCAAAGTGACATTTATAAGGAAAAGAGGGCGAATAATTTATCAAGTGCGAAAGGGAGGGAAAAAACGCTAAAAGGGAAGAACAACAAATAAAAAAAATACCCCGGATTTTGTTAAGGGTACAAAAGATGAAAGATTTGCACTGCGAGCACAAATCTCTGAAGCGCAATGAAATATCTTTTCGTTTTCGTAATTTAACCCTCGAAAAAAAAATCCACTCACACACACACTCACAGTTTTTCTGTGTGCCTCGTGTGTGTGTATGCATTCGTAATGAGCACTTGCGGTACACGATAATGCGGGGTTATAGCTTCGCTACAGATATAGCAACGCTTATTCCGATGCCGATTTCGAGTCGCTGCAAAGAACGCACGCCACTCGCACTCACACACACTCGCTGACTCGCTCTCCAACACACACCGACACACGCTCGCTGTTTGCTGTTGCTCCGTTCCTTTTGTGGCTCTCGTTCATCGTTCCATTTTACGACGCCAGCATGCCATCTAAAGCAGCACTTAAACCCAAAGCAAAATGCCCTGTGACCAATTCGCTGGCTGAAGTTTTTGAAACCATATTTTTTGATGTCATTGCAACCTTTTTTCAATTAGTTGCCTTCCTTATGTCAATGTATTAATATTGTATATTAATTATAAAAAAGTATTTATTAATAAATATCAAATTAACAAAAAAAATTCTAAAAAATAGAATTAAAATAAATTTTTAAAATTTGTATAGTTTTATAAATAAGCAAAAAAGTAGGCAAAGTCTCTTAATTAAGGAGACTTCAAATGCACTTACTCCGCGTATATTTTGTAAGTAAAATTTTAACTTAAAATAATTAGATTATTTTGTTATATTACGAAAAATCATTGAAAGTTTCAATATCCCTTAGGCCTTGACGATGTGAAAAGACGGGAGAGCAGCACTGCCCTATTGGAAACTCTCCCGCTCTCACTGCGTAGTCGCTAAATATCTTCTCTCAAATTTCCAACTGGGTTCTGTGTTTTTCTCCTTGCGTGACGTGTTGTGGAGAGTGACGGCAAGAGGGTTGCCGACTGGGGCGGAGGGCGGTAGGCTGGCTTTGGTATTGGCATATTTGCTGTTGACGCCAACGTCGCCGTCTAGAGCTCTGCCGACGTTGTGCGCAAACATGGCGTTGCTGTTGCTTTTGCCTTAGCTTCGCCTGCTTTTTGCATTTGCTGCCAACACACACACACGTTCGAATGCGAATGCAGAAGAGTGGCAGTGGCAGGCAGACACAATATTTACTGTTGAATTGCAGGCTGGCCAACCCCCGCCTCCCGCCCCAGCCCGCACGGATATTTACATTTTGATTGGGAAACTGAAACGGCCGAGGCTCATTTTACGGCTATACACACAGGCACACGGCGATACAGCGATGTGGCTATCATTGTGTGTGCGTGGGTGTAGTTTAACATTCAGCTCTTGTCGTTTTGTTGCTTTTTTTCTTCTCGCTGCTTTTTTTCTGTCCTCTGTTTTTCTGTTTTTCCTTTTTCGTCCGCTGTACGTGCACGCTTGTGTGTGTGCCTGCTATCCGCTTTTGTCCAATTATAATTTGTTTCGATTTATCACACGATGTTTTATCGAGACAACGACAACAACAACAACAAAGAACGATACCTGAAACATGATTAATTAACAAAGCGCTAATCTCCAAACAATCGGTCAAAGCAATTTATTAAATTCGAATTGAGCTATTTCAAATATTTCTTGCAGGCGGATACATTTTGGGGCACATGGGGATTGCGTAACCTTATTTAAGGTTTTTTCTAAGATACATTTTTATAAGTTATGACTTATTAAGGGTAAATAAAGTAAGAGAATATTATGGCAGTATTATGTTTGTTATATAGTTAATATTTTATATTTATTATATTTTGATTTGCGAAGTTCATGACTAACCATCATGAAGTTTAAGTTGTTATTTTTCCCTAAAGCTGGCTTTGTTACACCTTTTTTATAACTTATTAAATTATTAACCTAATAACTTCTATATTTACATATTTTGTATTGAGTTTTACAAAAGTTATATTGGTTTCTACAAAAATTATGGGCGCCTAATTTTAAAGATTGATAGATAGATACATATGTAGATAGATAGATAGATAGATGTGCATATACATATATATTTTATAGGGATACAATACTAATAAACATGTTTTCTTATTAAATACTTAGAATAAGTCATTCTGTGCTTATCAAATAGCTCACAATAATTCAAAAAATTTAAATAATAACAATTTACACAGTAAAACGGCTACTATAACTAAAACTCTAAAAGTAAGTAACAGCTCTTTAAGATCCAATACAATAATACATTACTTTCTATAATTTTTCTTAAAATTTTCAATGACAGCTTTAAGATTTGGTGGTGAAGTTAAATTTTAATTGAATTGAAATGCTAGCTTCAATAATATCTATCTTTTGGGTAGTAACAGTCGGGCGAATATAGCTGTATAGACACGTCTGATGATGCTAAGCCAAATAAATAGAACATTAAATACTTTTCCATTTTTTACCCGATTTTCAATTTCTTTTGGAGCTTAAAGATATTATAAATATGTACTTAGATCAAAGATTTGACGCCAAATCATTCCCTTTAGAACAGAGCATCCTGGTATCAGAACGCTGAAGCTGCTATACATACGTTTCAAGTTTTCAATTGAATCATTGCGAACCGATCAATTTGGTAAATTAACTTTTCACAGCTGATTTATATAGTCGTCACTTTGTTATAAAATGTCAATTGAAACTTCTGATTCATACAGAATTATAATATCTTAAACAACATGAAATTATGTCAAGGAAAGCCGAAATTAGAACCTTTTCTATTACTCTTCCTATCGTTCCTATATTAGTTATAGTTAATAGAGGTCCGATCTCGTTTGTTCACGACAAATGTATTGACATGGCTAGATCGACTCGTCTGTTGATGCTACTAAAGAATATATATCTTAATAGGGTCGGAAATGATTTCTTTACTGCGTTGGTAATGTCTGACTCACATAACAATAACCTGCAACGGTATAAAAATAGGTTTATATTTAAGAGTTTTAAAAGTTGTAGGCATTTTATTGTACCATGTGTCTCTAGAGGAATGCAATTAGTATGTATGTCTCTACTAAAATATAGGGAAGCTTTGGATTAAGTGTAATCCATACCTTCGCAGAATAACAGAAAATAAATGATAGTATTAGATTTTTTTCTTTAAGTATGTTTCTTTCCCTGAAGCTAAAATTGCGTTCAAAATCAAGACTTACTTCTTGTATCTGATACCTCTATACTGCTATAAACAGTACAACAAATTGCAGACAAATACTATTGTGTAATTTCATCGAAATTAACCGAAAATTAATATATTTTGGCAATCAACACATATTTAAAAGTGAATTTGAAGTCTTACAAAGTTCAGGACTGTCAAGACTGTATAAGACAAACCTGCAATAGCAGCTTCCCTTCCTAATTGATGAATGCCAGATGGCTAACTGGCCTGTTACTTTGGCTCTCTGGCAGCTTTAACAGTTGACCAGCGCCATCAGACATCAGACGAAAACGGATATTTAATATGTTCCGACATCCGACATCTGCCAATCTTCATTTGCCGAATGCTTTTTCACGAAACGAGTTCTGCTTTTTGTTTTGTTGCTTTTCCATTGAAACATTTCAACTTTCCTTTTGTTCCACTAAATTCAAGTAAATGATGGCTTAGCAAAGTGATTATATTTAATGGAGAGATTCGCGGGGTCTTAAAGCTTCCCGGTAATAACTTTTCAGCGGGTAGAGGCTTCATTTACAACCTCGTAAAGTCCTTTTTGGGACAAAGCAATTTTTCATAATTATTGTGTAATACAATTTTGCTCGCTTTTGACAACCTGCGGGATTTTATGTTACACCCCCGTCGTATCGAGCAGTCGCGACTTTTTGAAATTATGTCACTAATTAGTTTACGCCGGGGCGACATTCGAAATTGGAATGGAGGGGAGGGAAGTCCTCTCCTGCGAAGGGTTTTTTGGTGGGTGGAAATTGAAAAATGCCGGCGATGAGGACGGACACGAGGCAGGGTGAAAAGCACCAACGGCCTCCTCTTCCTCAAAAATAAAACTTGAATTGACTTGCTTGCTCTGTCCCCGAGGATATTGCGAAATTTGCAATTTAAGAGCTTAAATTGTTGTTTGTTGCCTCGCTCTGCTTAATCTGTGTTGCTGTTAACTTTAAAATTCCAATTAAAGTGGATTTAAACTGCCAGAAAGAGCCGTATTCTGTACGGCCTGCTTCCTGCTTTTGCTCCAACGCCAAAAATTTGCATAATTATGGCCTCAAAGTTTCAAAATAAAATGCCCAGTGACTGTGCTCTGGCTCCAACTTGATGATCAGCATTGCGAGTTATTTTTATGCCTTGCTAATGATTAGCTAACCGAATGGGTGCGGCTGTTTTTTCGGCAAATTGTACCAAGAAAATGTGTGTTTTCGAAGTGATTTAGTAAATGCTCTTCATTTTAGAGTTGGGTTAGAAAAAAAGTCATTAATACCGCGTTCGTCGCAGTCATAAAAACTTTCAATCTAATGATTTGCATGTGCGTCCCAAACACATGTGATTTGTTGTTGCAAACTCAAGAACGCGACGTGGAGTCATTTTGGCCGCCTCTCTGAGGCCTCGCAAGAAAAGAGAGGAAAGAACTAAGGGATTGGAAAGAACCTCTGAGTGCCCACCTAGGTTTTATATCATAAAAGTTAAAATGCTATTTAGTCTATCTTTAAGATTTAACCATTTTAAATATATGAATCTCATAAACAAGGTCTGTAAAACACAGTTTTCTTCATTCAAGTAAAAATTAATCTATACTTTCCATAATTTATAACTTTTAATTAATAAACGACATTATCATATTCCCATAAGATTTCATTTTGAGAAGCCAGTTTGTTCTGGACATTTTTGCACGGATTAAAATTTGCCTTCTTTTGCGCAGGGCCTTCGACGACCAAGCAACCCTCTTCTTGAAATACAAACGGTCTCTCGATTTTTCATTTTTCATTTTATTTTTTTGTGCCCTGGGGCATATGTGCTCAAGCCATGTAATTGAAATAATCCTCTTAGTTGCGATGACGCTTGGTTCTGGTTCTGCAGTTGTCAAAGACCTTGGGAGTGTCCCTTGGAAAGGCTTTACTTTCAAGCGAGTTAAGTATTTGTGTTTTTTTGTATTTATTTTAAAACGTTAAGTTAAGGATATTGTAAAAGATTTCTTAGGTTACGTAGCATAAGGAATGATTATTAGTTGTGTTGGAATACAATATCCATTTTTGTCCTCCGAAATTAATTAGTTAAGTCAGGGAAGTCCTTGGAGTTAGTTTACACTTTTATTTTGATAATTTAACTCTAATTTTTTAGAGATAAATGTAATTTAATTATTTATTCATACATAGTTGCGTTTTTATATTTATTTTTAATAACCTTTAAGCTGCTCTCAATGTTGGTTTCACTTAGTTATGTAAATTATTTTATGTGTAGTGCATTAAAATCTTGTTCTATTACATGTTTGGGAACATATTTTTGCTTTTACTTGTAATTATTTTTAGGATACAATTATTTACTTAATATAGTCTTTTATTTTCAATTGTGAACCCATACAAAAGCTATTAAAATAATGTAAACGGAGAGTGAGTTTAATTTATATTGTTTAAAAAGAACACTTTCACTCTGGACGGTAGTCCAAGTAGTGATGATGTGCACCGAGAGTGTGGTGCGCAAAAAGACTACTTTAAATAGACTGAAGACTATGTACATATATTATATAGGTAGAATTGAAAATCGGCAACGATAGTCCGATTAGAACCATTCATTTATTGATCGAAAAGTATATTTACAGCTTTTTGAAAATCGATCTCGGTACTAATCTATAAAGTTTTTTGGCTTGAACCTCAAGACTTTAATCGGAATGTTGAATTAGAAATTAGTTAAAATATTTTCAATATATTTTGGGTTTCTGTTACTATTTCTAGTCACACAATGGGATATCAGAAAGTTTTGAGTTTTTTTAGAGATACCATCGTCACTTGCGTCTCACCTTAGTAGGAGGGGTTTTTGTTTGATTAATTATATTTGTATAGTTTAACGTTTTTAAAAACCCCTCAATACTGATAATAAATATATTATAATGCATATTTGTAAGTATCTTGAGTAGTTTGTTTTACTTCAGTGAAGTTATTATTAATATTATATGCAGATCTAAATAAATAAACGATAAAAATCATTTAAAAATCAAAACGAGAAATGATGTTAATATTGTTACTACTAAAACCTGATACCGTTTCACTCAATATAGATGGTTAATGGTTCTGTTAATAATCACAAAATTTGATAATATAATTTTTTGGAGTTGAAGGTGCCATCGTCACTTTTTACTTACCTCGTCAGGAGGTGATTTGATTGATTAATAATATGCGTACAATGTTTATTGCTTAAAAAATCATTCAAAACTGCTTTTAAATATCAATATGAAAATTTTAGGTATCTTGAACAGCTTTCTTACCTCAATGAACTTTTTATTTATAATATATCTAGATCTAGGAAAATAAACAACATAAATCATCAAAATACCTTTGGAATATTGCCAAATCGAAATGAGAAATGATGTCGATGTTGATGCTAAAACCTGATACGGCCCGAGTTTCACTCGAATGTTTATGGAATTCCGTCTGAAATATAAGCAAAAGTTATGATTTGTTTATTCCGATACTCTGGCTTTGATGTTGTTGCCACGCATGTGAATCAATCCACGGATTGTACGAGTATTTTGTGTAATTCAATAAGCCTTCTGTCGAAGTGGGAACCGGGAAGTTCATCATCGTCTTGGCCTTCGTCTGACTTCCTTTTTTCGGGCGAATCCCAAGCAAATTGATTTTGCATCTTTAAGTGCGTCCAAATCCGCTTTCAGCTGTGAAATGGGCTGTTGCTCCGGCCTTGCCATCATCTTGAAACTTTCGGGTTGCCCGAGCTGCTCCCAAGTTGCCAGCTTCTTGGTTTCCCGGACCCTCTCTCGCATTGATCCGCCGCCGGATTTCCCTTACGTGTTGCGCCGATTCCTGAATCCCTGAATCCCTGAATCACAGCCTCACCCTTCTCCTTCCCACGGAGTTCCCTCAAGGCTCACTTCCTTTTCTGCCAAAGACATCTCGTAAAATCGGCGTGAACATAAAAAACTTGCACGTCTTTCTCTCGCAATGAACTTTTGGCCCGTCTTGTTCAAGTTTTTTTTACGTCTAAACTTTTTGTGTTCAACTTTGGCGACTTATAAGTGCTGAGGCTACGGGAAGCCTGAGAGATACACATTCTAAAACTGGGGTTTTACTTCAAGTACTGGGAATATATTTTAAACATAAAGAAAAATTGAACCTAATCTCACGCTGAAAAACGAACTCTTTGCCATTTTATTTCATGAACTTGAAGTATATTTTAGCATTACTTTTCTATACATTTTTTTATATACAATACCTTCAAGTATCTGCGACGTAGATGCTAAGGTTTTGAGGTTTAATTTTGTGTTTTTCGAATATAAAAAGTGCATACATAATCATTTTTAAAAGTTACCCGATCAAAAAGTCTTGGAAAACGAAAGAAAGATTCTTTTATGAAGGCTTTTGATTGGACAGGAATGGTACTTTTATATTTATTTATTACCCTATCTTAAAGAAATACGGTTTTATCAAGATACTGCAGAATAAACCACTTCAAATTGATTTTATATTAAAAAAAAAATAAACTGTTAACAGTTAGGAAATGGATAAGCTCTATTGAAAGTTCTATGATATTCCACCGAAGTACAAATAAGTTTCTTCCATATACAACTGTATTTTAATATAAAGTACTAACCAAAATGGAATACTCTATTTACTGAATACAAACATCATTATACCTCTGCAGGGTATTATAATTTCAGTCAAAAATTTGCAACGCAGGGAAAGATACATTTCCGACCCTATAAAGTCTAAATATTCTTGATCAGCATCAACAGCCAAGTCGATCTAGCCATGTCCGTCAGTCCGATTATACGTAATATGAAACCGATTTTTCAAATCTATAAATGTGGTATACAAATCCTGTTAGTTTTACTTCCATTTGATACAATTTTATTAATTCATAGTGATCCAATTATAAGATGAAAGGGTACACAAACTTCGGCGTGCCGAAGTTAGCTTTCTTTCTTGTTAAAGATATTTTATGTATTTAAAAAATTACTAACATACTAATACTACTATATACCAATTTAGTTATAAGAATATGTGCCAATATGAGACAAATAAGATACTATTAGGATAAAGAAACTATGAAAACAATTATAAAATTAATTTTAAAAATCGATCGGGATATTATCTTTATGTATTTATGTATTAATAAATTTTTTTGTATATCTCCTTTATAACACTTTTAATTATTTTAATGGATATGTTTAACATTCAAAAGTTGATTCATCTTTTATAGGTATTAGAATACATTTTTAACAGAAACATGAACTATCATAAAATAAAAATTTATATTTAATTTTGAAACGCAGTTGTACCTGGATTTTCTTATCGAACTTTCTGGAATATCCAACGGATACAAATAGATATATCTTGTATCTTTCAGTATCTAAGTACACTTATTTCATTAAGTCTAGAATATATAAAGAAAAGAATAGAATAAAGTAGTATAGTAATGAATATATAAAGCTTAGGGGTAATAAAATTAATTAGCATTGTTAAATTTATAAATTACTTGAGTACATTAACATTTACACTGAAAGAAATATGGGACATGGGCAGCTGCAATGCCTGGAATGGCGGTAACTTGAGGCGGCAGTTTATTAAATGAATAAATATGAACTCGAAAATATTTTTGATTAATTATGAGAAGACGCAATAACAACAAAAAAACAGCGGCTACCTTTTGTAAATTTTTATTGTTGTTTTCATTTTACACTGCAGCAGCAGCGAAGCCGGCAGCGACGTTCCCATGCTGAGCGCAGCCGACGTCGCTGCCGGCGTTACCCAACCTTTTGGCCTCCCAGTCTCGAATATTTCGGTGTCTTATGTATCCGCCCCTACGCTTTGTGCTCGTTTCCTCGCCTCGGCTCCGCTTTGCTGGCCGCTTTCGTATCTGTACACGCTCCGCTCACCTTTCGTTCCTCTCTCTCTCTCCGCGTGGACTCTCCCTCTTCCACTCTTCGCAGGCGCCAGCTACCCTCGCACACAAACACACTTCCGTACATATACCGGAGTTTTGCTTTGCTTGCTTTTTTCGCCTTTTGGTTTTGCCTTATGCTGGTGGCTTGGCTTCTTCTACTCCCTCTGCCTCTCTTCGTATGGCTTCGTTCTGCCGACGCCACTGCTGCTGTCGTCAGTTAATTTTTCCTTCTCCATTCCACACATCTTCGTGCCCTCGCTGGCAACCAGTTTGCTATTGTATGTACATAGATATGTAGCGTGTGTATGTATTGCATGTGACCCGTTCCGTTTGGCCGTATGTATTGTAGATCTGGCATCTCTGGCAACCTAACTTATAATTTTCCAACATTATTTCGCATTATGCTATCCCTGTGCCTTCTGCTTTTGCCTTCTGCCCCCACTCCCAACCCCCGGAAAAGTCGTGTGTGTGTGGAAAACGGCGGTAAAGCGAAGGCGAGAAAAACTCATTATTATGCTCGCAGCAGCGAAAGCAGCAGAAATTCTGACTCGACTGTTGGCCTGTGAGCGCGTAGATAAAAGCAAAGCAAAGCAGCGCAAAAAGGCAATAACAAATGTGACAGGGCTGTCGAGTGCGTATAAATAAGTGCAGCTTGCGGATATGAAAAATGCTACATATATTGTTATATTATAATATTGATTTTAATTAAAATTTACACATTTCTTTCAATTTAAATTCAAATTCTTTTTAATAACTATTTTTAATTTTATTAACATAACAGTTTTAAACAACAATTCACTAATTTTTATTAACAAATAAAATTTTCTAAAACGCTATGATTATACTAAATTGATTTAATTTAATTAATTTAATAATTTTAGGGGATGGTAGACATTCCACTTTATGAAACCCGCATTTAGTTTAGGTACCTTCCAGTGAGTTGACAACCCTGCCCGTACTATTTGCTGTGTGCCACCACACACAGAGGCACCTTTTCACACATACACTCTCCAACACTCTCTCATTCGCTCTGGCACTTAAACATCTGCTGTTGCTTTTGTGGCAATTGCGATGGGATGCGATGATGAGCATAATGATTATGATGATGCTGCCAAGTCCCTCTTGTTGTTGCCGTGACGTCACAGCAGTGCGTATTGGGAAAACTCAACTGGCGGTTATCCATATACATATGTATGTATGTATGTACAATCTACGCTTACATACACACAACATACGGCTGTTGTTGCGTTTTCTTTTGGCTTTCGGCATGCGCCCTGAATGCACGACAACAACAACGAATCTCAATGCTTGTGGGGATTTCTGTTATGCTGAAAGGGAGAAGGAGGAGGAGAATAACGAGGAGGTGGAGGAGGAGGAGGAGAGCAGAGACCCAGAGGCTGAGGAAAAGAGAGAGAGAGGCTAGGCAGTGGCGGCGGCACACAAATTAAACTTAAATGCCCCCCATTCACTGGCGATGCTGCTACCGGAGTTGCTGTGGCTGCTGCCTTGCTGTTGTTGCTTCTTTGCTTGTTTATGTGGCTCTTGCAGTTCGCCCCGTCTTAGTTTTTGTTGCTGCCTGCGCTGCTTTGGACACGACTTTAGCATCCATTCCAACGTCTTTCGTCTTTTCACTCGGCTCTGTCGCAAAGTCTACAGTGCAACTTCTGTAACTTGCAACACTAAATGTCATATGAAGTACTTGGTAAATCACTTTACTTAAGTGCCTCAACCATAAAAATACCAAGCTTTTTTTTTTGGTAGTTGAACCCAGGGAGTACTTTGAAGTGAGGGCTTAAATTTTCCTAAGCCTCGGGGATTCATTTTAACTTAGTATGAGGATAGAACTTGGAAATCTCAATATTTGTTTAGTTTGTTTGAGTTTAATTTTGTTGAAAACCTTATGGATTAATTTGAAATTTCGGATGTCGATGAAAGTTACAGATGTCATTGACTTTTTCCTTAGAAGATAATATCCACCATTCTTAAAGGATAAACACTATTTCCAATTTCAATTACAACCTTTTCGAATTTTCGAATACACATTATTGGTGATATTTTAAAAATAATCAATGATATTCCCTAATATTTAGAAACATATACTATCATGGATAAATTAGTACCTAATATAATATAAGTTGCTGAAAAACATATATTTTGATTAATACGATTATAAAAATTTAATAACCAAACCTCCAAATCCTTTAAATTTTGCTTAATTTTCGTTTGCACTTTTAAAGCCACACTATCGTATTATTTTAACATCTTTGCAAATAATGTTAAAATGCATATTAAACACAATATTTTTAACATCTTCGATTATAAAAATCCACCTTCTTGAAGCTGGCCTGTAGTTTCTCTTTCTCTGGTCGCGGCGTCTGGGACGCTACGTCCAAATCCACTGCAAGTCCGTCGCTTTATCGCATTTATTGCTTCATGGGGTCTCAATTAAGCTGTTAAAACCAGTTGAGGCAATCTATCGCCCGGCATTAAAGCCAATCAATAATTTACGGCTCTCCGTGCCCGGTAAAGACCAGTGTCCAGAGCACACAGGATGGGCTCAATCAGCGTCCGATGAAGATGACCAACTTAAGATGGCGTCCAGTTGGTGTTACGGGGATCCGGAATCCGGATGATAGCTGGCACACGCTTGACGATTCTGCTCAGGGAGCCACCACCAGCTCGGGGATTAGCGTCAGCTCGAGTGGTTCTAATTGTCAGAAGAACGGAATTGATACTCCTCGGCGGAGAAATTGGATGTAATTGCGATACGAGAAGTAAAAACCAGCGGGGAGTCCCGTCCCCCATGTGTGGATGAGAAAACGGGAATAACACAAAAGTTACCAGTCGATAGAGAAAATTGGAAGGATCGCCTAATTGGATTTAACGACCCTTTTCAATAAATATTGTACGTTTTTAGGAGTAGGATCCGATTGAAGCACGATTTTCTTATGGCCAAAGCTTCTTTTATTAATGGTTTCTACAAAAAGTCGATAAACCCCTTCGATATTTCTTGGAACTTAAAGCCTGTCGGCAATTATTGAGTAAATAAATTATTTGTTATTGTTTATTTTTATGAGACCAAATTCACAAAAACAAAACCAATGTCAAGTCAATTATAAGTTCCATTTAAAATTCGAAATTTAAAACTTAAAGGAGTCAATTCTGATAAGGTAAAGATATATATTTACATAAAATTTGTCTTCCTCAACAGCAGAGTCGATCTAGCAATGTCCATCTTTCCGACATTATGGAAAGTAGACTCTCAGTATTTATCTTAAATAAAACTTGCAGGTTGACCTTTTTTTTTTTACGGGCCAGATCGGACAACTATATCATACAGATTGGAACAATCGGGGAAATGAAAGAAAAATACTTTTTATCTATTGTACGATTGGTAATTTTTTACTATTTTGTTTTGAATATTGTGAAAAACAGTTGATATCATAGTGACAGCTGGATTATAGGAACAATCTAGACAAGGTTTGAAAAATATTATAACACCGCACATATGTACATACGTATCTATATTAAGATACTCTTTTAATCGTATCTTAGATAAAAAATTTTATGACTTCAGAACTTTGATTTTATTTAATAAAAATTTTCAGACTATAGACTGATGCTTTCAGAGGAACAATTGAAACAAAAAAGAAAAAAGTTTAAACCTTTACACTTCAGTTCGTTTTTTTTTCGATTTTCAAGTCAATCGATTTAATAGCAAATTTCAAAGGTCTTCAAACTTGGGCTTCTTGAAGTAAGATTCCTTTTTTGCCTTATTTTATCAATTCCCTATTGTTTATGGTTTTTCAGAGAACTTGAGATGATTGTGATATTTTCTTGTTTAAATTATATTTTCTTATAATTTTTTGTATTTATTGTATAACAAAATCCCAATAATTTGGGATTTTTCATATGAGTTATTAAGAGCTTATAACATAAAACCCTTTGAAAGCATTACTCATCGCTATTCCTGATAAGAATTTCGCTCTGATTTATTTACTTAAAAGCTGCGCGCCTTGAATGAGTCATGGAACCAAATCGAAAACCTCCTGGAAAATGTATTCGATTGATTAGCTACCATATTGAGAATTTTATTTATAAGTTTTTTTTTCGGAAAGCTTCTATTCCGATAGGATTTACATTTTGTGACATTATTGTGTATTTTTTAGTAGTATATTGTTTATCGACACATATTTATTATTTAATAAAACGAAATATCAGCGAATAGTCTATGAAAATGATAAAAATAATTATATATTGAAGAAATTTTGAAAAAGACTTTATCCTCAATTCAACCGATTTTCTTCAAATTTTAATGCAAGTTTCATGAGGATACTGGATCGATAATACAAGAGAATGGCTTTTACTAGAGATTCGCAAATTCTATCAGTGCATACTTTTAAATGTTCTGTTAAATGTTTTATTTGTATTGAAAAAACAAATCCAATATTTGGAATTTTTTTGTAAAATTATATTTGTAAAGTGATTTTTTATACTAAAGACTAACTATAAAATAACGTAATAATGTTCGGAATCTCAGTTAAATTACTTTAAAAAATACCGATTTAATTTGTTATACTAATAATAGCCTCTTATGAAAGCAATCCAATTTGCCGAATACTTGGATTACTTTTTTAAAATGTAAAGGTGATAAAAAAACTACTTAAAGACATAAAATTACAAATCCAAAGGCAAATATTTTTTCAATGTTATTTTGTGTGTACAATTTCTTTCTTCTTATGTACAAGCCTGAAATTTACAAACTTTTTAGGAGAATCTACAAAACTCTTAAAACTTCCAACAAGCTAAACATTTTTCAGGAACTTTAGAATTTTAAGTACCTTTATCGTTCAAACAAACCTTAAATGGTTTGAAGACATAAAGTGAGCCTTAAATATACAGACAATTTTTTCATATATGGGAATCGTTTTCGCTGGACAATTGATTTAATGTATTCATAATTATATGGCACTTGGCGCGGCTTATGGATATACATATGTGCAAATGTATGTTTAATATATCACACAATATAATTTGAAAACTTGTGCAAGACAGGCTTTGAAAAACACGTGTTTTGGAAATAAGTAAAAGCCCTTCATCTTGAGAATGAATGCTAAACTCAACGTTGGTTTCCTTAATTTGCTAAAAGTTTAACGTAGAAAGTAAAGTAGAGAAACCAAAAATTTCCAGAGCATACGAAAATTTGTTTATTTATTAGAATAAAATACAAAAATGGGAAAATTTTGAACGCCCACGCATATTAATATTAATGTTAATTAAAATAAAAACGAATTTCGCTCAGAAGTCACATTTATATGCTTTCTCATTTCCCTTCTATACCTTACCGTTAGATCTAGATCTGCAATGTGTGTGAAGGCGTCCGTTAACTGTAAATTCGCCAAGACGGAAACGAAGTTTGCCTTTCTTATTGTTGTTGTTGGTTGCCACTGATTGGAGAAAAGGGAAAATAAATAAACAACGAGAACAACAACAACGCCGACAGCGATTGCGAGCGAGCGAGAAGGGCTATGGGTATAGCTGTTTCATACGCCTACGTGCAAATATGCGAATTCTGCTAACGGAAATTGCAACTTGCGATAACACTGTCCACATATGTAAGTATATACATACATACATATGTACGTATCTGGCTAGGTAAGCAGTTTACAAACCTTGTTTGCAAATGGGCTTATATGCCGAGTGTTTGTACATACACGGATAAGACCCGAAAAGAGTCATAAAACCTCTGCCATTTATGTACAGCCCTTGCGTTGCTGCCTCCTCTTCATCTACTTGCTAATACATACGGACACGAACAAAGAAACAGAGAGCCAGAAGGCGACGGCAACGCCGACGTCGACTGCGCTGTCGGCAGCGAGCCCGAAGCCGCGACCGAAAAAGCAGAGCCCGCAAAAGAGCGTGCTTCAGATTCAAACTAACGGTCGACGAGAGCGGTTCGGCGACGCTGTGCGACAAGAGAGCGAGTAACCGATTGAGAGAGTGACGCCCCGCAACGAGAGCAACAAAATACCTGACCACGAGCGCGAGCGAGATAGCAGTCAAGCCGTCCAGTGATAGGCCCGAGCGAGCGAGACGGCCAACGTGTGTGCGAGAGACGAAAAAGAAAACGAAGACAGGCAGCAGAGTAGTTGGCTGCTACCTGGCTGTGTGCGACTGCGAGAGAGAGTAAATAGCGGGCGGGCAGAATACATAACGGCAGCGTGGTCGTCGTTCGTCAGATCAAAAAAAAATCTCGAAGCGAACGGACGTGTGCGGTCGGTTGTTGTCGAGACCTTACTTTATCGCTAAACAAACAAAGTGAACTGAACCGAAGGCGAAGCGTGTTTACATTAAAACTAAAACTGCTGGCTAAGGTTTTAAAATAAATAAATAAATTTAAAGTAATAGAGGGAAAATGAAAACAAAAGAGGCCAGCTACTTCCTTTGTGTCTCGTTTCTCGTGTGACAAATGCCGCAGCAGCAGCAACAGCAGAAACAAATGCCACTAGCAGCAGTCGGTTGGCTTATGTACGACGCGCGCGAGTGTGTGTGTGCGCAGAAAACATAGAGCAAAGCATAATACACAATAAAGGTGGCCACGAAAGCAGAGCAGCCGAAAGTGCCAGCAGAGCGCATGATAGTGTGTGTGTTTGTGTGTCTCTCTGCGAGAAGTGAAGTGAAGTGAAGTGAGGAAGAAGAAAAGAAGAAGCACAAGGCAAATGCCATTAAACGCTGAGTTAAGTAAAAAAATAAATCTCAACTCGATACTCTGCGGATTATCAACATACCCTCTTTGGATTGTTCCTGCCATTGGATAAATATAGAAACACCCACGATGCCAATTAATTGGCTGGATTATTAACGGATTAAAATCTCAACGAAGAAAGGTAAGCGCCGTTGTCCAACACTGTTGCCACCGGCAGCTGTTGCGCTCTCTCCCAACGTATATCCCCACTCACGCCTTTCTCCCATCTCTCTCCTCCTTGATTGCCCCATTCCCCAACAAGTGAGAATTTCGATTGGACACACGGCAATTGAAAGGGGAGCGAGTAAGCGTGTGTGTAGTGTGATTCGCCTCGACTTTGTTTTGTGTCCGCTCCGTTTTCTTTTTATGTTTATTATGTACTTCTTTTCTTGAATGAAAGTGAGTGCGCTGGTGTGTGTCTGTGTGTGAAAGAGGAGATAAAGCATTCTCCTCAGCATTCTACGAATTTTCGCTGGCTTGTTGTCACAGTCGCGTTATGTTTCGTCTCCCTTGTCCCTTCGTTTAACTTCCCCTTGCATCCCTCCACACGCACACGCACTCACACACACACACATTTAAATGAGAAATTCCGCTGGTTTTTTTTTATTATCCTTTTTATGTTGGTACTCCTCGCATTTTTTTTTGCGCGCGAGAATCCCTGCGACCATGGGAATGGGATCACAAGGAAAAGGGTAAAGGAGAGAGGTGGCTGGTTATGTGGAGTGATGGAGAGGCGGAAGCAGAAGGTGTGTCGGAAGGAGACGGGGAGAACAACACTTAAATGATGTAAAAAGGATTTAAAGAGCCTTCTGCGGCGTACTTTTTCGCCAGCACGCAGAAAAATTTTGATCTTAAATTAAAGAATTCTAAATTTAAGGGTTTTTTTATTTTATTTATTGGAAAATAAGAAATCATATTTTTGAATCAAATTAAAATAAGTTTTAAAATACATTTAGGGGTTTCCTTTTTCCTAAAGCAATCAAATATGATTTTTTTAATTTCACATCTATAATGTATACCAAACCATTAATACCGAAAACTATTATCTTAAATATTTAAATTAACAGAAGTTCAGACTTCATAACTTGATTAAAAATGTATTTTTCAATATAATAAAAAAAATATTATATGAAAAAAAAAACAAATAAAAATTTAAGTATAAATTATATTTTATTTTATTTTTTACTTACTTAAAACCGAATATTTGTTTTACCGAATTTGATTCGGCTTCTTTGCTTTCGTTTTTTCTCTCAGTGCTCTCTTATTCTGCCCTCTCGCATATCCATTCATTCATATTCCATAATGCCATCATATTTCCCTTCATGGAGTTTGAAAAAGTTTTTCGGAAAAGTTTTCTGTTTGTACCTTGACTTTTTAAACTGGCGCGTTGATGCAAAAACAACTTGAAATTGTTTGAAATACACATTTTCCCGCTCTCTTCCCTTGGCATCTCTGGTTAACTCCACTCCACTCCGCTCCTTTAAAACAAAGCAAAACACCACCCCCAAACTCAGACCCAAACCCAGGGCCGAACTCGAACCCATTCTCAACTCTTCCTGGCTGTGCTGCTCCCCCGAGTGCTGTGGATTTCAATATATATTCGACGTAGGCATTCCCATGGCAACTACAACATCCATTATCGCAGCCCCGCACATCCATCGACTGATTGCATATAATAGCTGCCAGATTGTTTTATGCTCCTTTCTTTTTCGTATTGTGCTCGAGTCCCAGAAGCTTTAAATGCTGATTTGAACTCTGGTTATGACAGTCTGGGATTTGTCTGGGTCTTCAAAGATTAATACAACTATTTAACCATTGAATTTGTTGTCTATTTAAGATTTCAAGTCTTTTATTTGTTGAGGAAAATTTAATTGAGGTAAATGTTTGAAGGGTTTTAAGCGATTTAGGTGAATCGTTAAAAATCTATGTAGGGTCTTGTTAATAAAGAACTATGATTAATTTTAATAGAATAAATAGAAAGGATTATATATTAAAATTCAACAAGTATCAATTATTAATCAATTTAAAAACATAAGATTGTTTTCAACATATTCGTTTCTTTGAAATGTGAATATTTTATATAATAATTCAAAGAATGATATTTCTAATACCTATAAAAGGGGAAAAAGAAGGTTTATATATCAATATTCAATGAGTATAATTTATGTAATCAACTTGAAAGTATAGCGTTTTATAGTTTATATAATATAAAAATATTATATTTCTAATAACTTTCAAAGAAAAGATCTATGTTCCTTTGTTTACATTACCTGTAAGCACTTCTTAGTTATTTATATTTTTATTTTGCGAAATATATAAACCCCTAAACACAAGCACAAAGAATCAAGCTAAGAAAAGATTGCACTAAAGAAACACGGCCAAAAACACGATCCCACCGAGTTCATTAACACTTAAAGTTTTCCCAGAAAATGTTTTTCCCTTTGCCGGCGCCGCTCGGCTCTCCATTCTTTTGTGAGCTGCAGGCGGCAGGCGGGCGAGCCGAAGCTTTAAGCTTTTCCCCTACAGCAACAAATAGCTTATTGCTTTCCAGCGCTCAGCCTCTGATTTATTTATAATCTTCAACACAACACTCTCTTGACTGGCTCTGCTCATTTCCATTTTCTATTTTCCACCAGGCTCGGCTTTATTCGCATTTAATTTCAACTTCTTCTTTATCTATTTCGCAGATTGACGACTGACGCTTGTGCGAAAAACAAAAGCGAGAGTAGTATTATTACTATGATGACGCCAGAGTCGAAAGCAATATTGCCAGCAGCGGCGACAACAACAACAACTGCGGCAGCAACAGGAGCAGCAGCAGCCATGGCTCACACACAAAAGTCGCAGTTGTCAACGTTGGCAAAGACAACAGCAACAGCAACAGCAACAACAACAACGACAACAACACCGACAGCTACAAAAGCGGCCAAAAGCGCTGTCAGCAATGCAAATAGCAATGGCAAAAAGCTGGCTTTGTCTCAGAAAACAGCAACACCAACTAATGTTGATAAAATGCACAAGCAACAGCAACTTTTTGCTGCCAGCAGCATTAAAGTAAAAAGTGAAAACACATTAGCAACAACGGCAACACCAACAGCAGCAGTAGCAGCAGCAGCAGCAACAACAACAGCAGCAACAACAACAGCAGCGCCACTTGCCACCAGCGGCAAGGCGGCAAAAACAGTATTAGAAAAAAGAAACATTAAGAAGGAATCAACGCCACCGGCCACGAGTGCTACTGCCGCCTCTGTAGAGTCCGTTGAGGCCACCTCCTCATCCTGCTTCTCGTCTTCATCCTCCACCTCATCGTCTTCATCCTGGTCGACGACCAGAGCGGCGTCTGAGGAGGCCAGCAGCAATGGTGGCGCCTCCGCCGATGAGGAGAAGTTGGAGGAGGAGCAGACGGCGACAGCAACGGCGACAACGACTTCCGATTTGGCCACAACTTCAAGGCCACGCCCCGTACTGCTGACGGCAGTTAATCCGCACATCATCTGTCACCTGTGTCAGGGCTATCTGATCAATGCCACCACCATAGTGGAGTGCCTGCATTCCTGTAAGTACATACATATATCTTGCACTCTATCAAAAATGTATCTCGTATTTTGTAGTTTGTAGTTTGGGGAACTTGAAAAGTCAATAACCTTTAAACTAGCTGCCAAGTTGAACATTTAGTTCTGAAAAGTTTGAACTTGTAATGTTCATTGCTCGATTTGAGAGTTTATGCAAATGAAATTGTTATCCTTAGCACCAAATTTCTTGTAAGTTAGATTTGAACAGGGTAAATGTTAATGTAAAAATATATATATATAAAAATATAAAAACATTAACCTATTTAATGTGAGTTTCAAAGGGTTATCTTCCTTTTAAGACAACATTTCTTAGAACTTTAAAATTTTTACTTCTTTCTGGTCAGACTCCTTTACTTAAAATTCTTTGCAAATTAAATTGTTATCCTTGGCACCAAATTTCTTATAAGTTAGATTCGAAAAGAAAAAATGTTAACTAAAAAATAGATACATTTTTAAAGCCTTGAAAAAAAACAATATAAACGCAAATATATCTATTTAAAGTAACTTTTATAAGGTTAACTTACTATTAAAATCTTTTGTTTCTTAAATATTATTTTTTCTTCTCAAGTATCTTTGTGGTCAGACTCCTTATTTAAAATTCCCCGCCATACTCTGGCTTCACATTAAATTTTATGTAATTTTGAACTTTATCCTGTGAACTTTATTCACTGCTCACAGACTCAGGCTTAGTTGCAACGTCTAATCGCTTCGCCTTAATTAGAATGCCAAGTGCCGACTGGGGCATCATAGTACTCACCCCGCCCCTGCCAGCACAGCATCCCCCTCACCCAGCCTCCTGCTGTCTAGCAGTTCCGCAAAATTGCCTAGACGCGATGAGTTATGTGCGCTTCAGGGATGAGGAGCAGCAGGAGGAGGAGGAGGAGGTGGAGGCTTATCCAGGGAGCAGGAAGAGGGCCACAGACGACACGCAGATGTTGCCGGGTGCGATAAGTTTGTGGGCACATTAATGGCCCCGGCCACGAAGTACTTAGCCCGATTGATTGAGAAACTGTTGAGAACTTTGTGTTGGCAGGGAGAGATGATCTCGGGGTTTGCTCTCTACCCCGGGATTTGTTATCAACGACATGCATAGATATTAACACGACATTAGCATTCTGCGAGCAAAAAGAATGAATGCCATAAAACTAGCATAGACAGTCATACATCAGAAGTCAGACATTAAAAGTTTTCCCCTTTAGTTTCCCCACTTGCTCCTTTGCATTGCTCTTTTTTTCTGTAGCTTGTTCCTGTTCCTGGTTCTGCTTGTGTTGTTGTCCGTAAATCTAGCAAACCAATGTGTTGATAATGGACAGTAAGATACATTCGGTCAGGCTCATTTAAATCTGTTGGCGGCCCAGGGACAGAAACCCCAGGCACAGATACATGCCAGCCTGTAGTATGTAGAGCACCCGGGAGTCCCATCTAACTGTCAAACGCACCGAACCCAGCCGAACCGAACGAACCGGGGGACCGGTGGCCGGCGGGGGAAGGGACTGGCTGGGCTGTTTACTGGGGACTGACTGGACCGGTGACCGACCGGACCTGGCACTGGGACCCAGGCCAAAGCCAATACCAACACCAAATGGCAACGGCAACAGCAACAGCAACAGCACAAGCAAAAGCAAACCAAAGCGAAACCGGACTGTGTGGCAGCAACAGCTGCCTGCCAGCAACGTGTGCTGGGATCACTGCGAGAAAATTAAGCACGAAATGAGGGTACATTGAGAAATTGGGGTTGTTAAAAGGAACTGATTTAATTGGTAATTGGGAGTGATAAGGGATCGATCACAGGATTTATTTATTTATCATGAGACTTGGTTTATAAAGGTTCTTAACTTAGATGCATCAGTTTAAATACAGTTTTTCAGTTTTTACAGTTCTTAAAAACATAAAATAAACATATTCATTGAGAAAAAGGGGGTTGTTGGGTTGAATATTGAACAAATTCAAATAAATCCCCTATTTAAATAACTGATATTATTAATAATTGTTAATTGGGACCGATAATGGATTTGTTTTTATTCTTTTAGAAAGTCTTAAAAACTAGTCTTGGTTTATCAAGTTTCATAACTTACATTTGTTTCTGTTAGTTTATGTTTTTTAGCTAAAATCATGTGTACTTTAGATAGGTTCTTAATTAAAATGAGTCATAGTTTTCTAGCTAAAATCATCTTCAACTCACAGTTTTACATATGGTTTAATGCCTGAAAAAGACTAACTTTTATTCGTTTTAAGAAATTAAAGATTTTTACAGGCCATAGATACTTTTTACTTATATTTTTTTAGGCATTTTTTAAGTATGAAGCCAATTCTTTGTTAAATATAAACATGGCAAACAGCCATGACAACATGAAAAACAGATGTTTGACTTTATAAAATTAGACTTCGTTAAAAACTACAAAACACAAAAATCTATAAAGTTTAATATCACAAAAAGCTCAAGAATATGTACTTTTTAGCACCTTTTTAAGATAAAGTTGAATAAGTAACTCTTTTAAATATAAATCTTTAATATAATCTTCGAATTTATAAATATTACTAAGAATCTACACGAACAAATATTTTCTTACACAATTAAAACTCAGTTGTTAAATAAAAATCAATAGCTAATTATAAATCCAACAAGGGTTTAATCCCTAAATACTATTTTACACAAAGAGAATATCCTTAAATACCCACAATTAAAACATAAATTAAATTTTCTGACAAAGAAAATACCCATAATTAAAACATTAAATTAAAATATCTGACAAAGAGAAAAGCCTTTAAAACTCTCTCAGTAAATAATATTTCACACAAAGAGAATACTCTAAAATACACACAACTAAAACAAAATTAAAATATCTGAAAAAGAGCCCTTAGAAGAGCCCAATTACCCTTTAAAACCCCCAGGCAAAATTTCCCAAAATTCTCTAAAATCTCAAACAAATTTCTCTCAGTGTCCTGATGCTACTGCACATCTCCTGCATAATGCTGGGCACACTGTGGGCACTGGGCACTGTGGACTCTGTGTACTCTCCTACCATTCGAGGCCATTTGGCGGGCAGTACAAGAATTTTTTGTTGCTGGCTTGCACAAGCCGCCACCCCACGAAAGGCGCCCGCCCAATCCCCCGGAATTGCTCTGTGCGAATTTTTCCTTTTATTTCTCTTGTGTTTTTGTTTTTTTCCCCCATTTTTTTTATTATTATTTCGGCATTGGAGCAAAACTGACGGACAAGCGTAACAGGCGGCGGCGAGGCCAGCTTGGACTGACTGGCTGGGCGACCCCCAGCAGCAGCAGCAGTCTGTCCTGTCCTATCCTTCGCTCTAGTACTCCTGCGCCTCCCCCCTGGGTGACAGTTGTAGCGTGGCAGGACTTTGACGGGGGTGAAGTGGAGGAGCAGAGGCGGCAGCAGCAGCAGCGACAGACAGACACTGGCATTGACATTAAAGTCAAAACAACTTTTTGCAGTACTTTTTTTATTCACTCGTTTTTCCCTGTGTTCTGCTTGGGTTTAATGCCTTTTCCTTTTCCCCGCTGCTTTTGGGTATTTTTTTTGTTGTTGTTGGGACGTGGGTGGTTTGATTGCGTTTCCTCTTTCTGCTGTGGTGGGAAGGGGGTGTGGGTTGAGGGGTGGTTGGGTGGCTTTGCATAAATATTCGAATCATTGAAAGCTGTTGAATTTATTTATGCCGAAAGTACACCGTAATTTGCCTGTACATGCATATCAAATGCCCGCTTTGCAAAGCCCTCTAATTTATACTTTTTCTACCATTTACTTGTGCCTTTTCAGTCTGCCACAGTTGCCTCATTAATCACCTGAGGAAGGAGCGATTCTGCCCGCGCTGCGAGATGGTCATCAACAACGCCAAGCCGAACATCAAGTGAGTACGCAAGAGCAAGAGCCCCTCACAGATACGTAATAGGACCAAGTAACCCACGGAATCGTCACTGCCACCGCCGTCAGCGTCATCCTCATCGTCTGTCTTTGACAAGAAGCGATTAGATGATAGATACATAATGCGAGTTTGAGTTACTGAAGGTGCTTGAGACTGCGATTCGTCTGTGTCTCTGTCTCGGGAAAGTAAATTGTTAGTGGCCCTCAAAGGGAACAACAGGCCAGAGATGTATCTCGGGATCTTTAATGGGGGGCGATGAAAGGAAGTGTACGTCTGTACACCGTTTAAGCTCTTTCCGAAATGAGCCTATTGAATATTTTATTTGCTAAAAAGCTTTATGAAGAGCGAACAAGATTTGGTTGTACAAAAGACAAGGTCTTCATCAACAACAAATAGGTTTAATCAGTTGGAAATATATGGAATTTAGAAATTTTAGTATTATTTTAGCTACTGTTTGTATATTTCTTGTCTCAAAATTAAGATTAAAGTTTCTTTTAATTGCTTCTTTAATTCGATTCCCAAAAAATGACCATTACTTGGCTTAATTAATCCCACTTATTTCTTTCCTAAAAGTTATGCTTTTAAAGCTTTTTATTAGATGGAGTCTGGGACTGAGAAAATCAGTACAAGATTAGCTGCTTTTGCAATTTATTTCGTCCCCCCACAAAGTCAATTTTCCCGCCCACAAAACGTCACGGAAATTTGGAGACTCACTCCTCACAGCAGCAATTTTGTTTTAGTTTTCGCTTTGAGATTGATTTTCCCCAGGGGAAAGGAAAGTACAGGAAGAAGGTATGGCAGAACTCCCGCTGAACTGTACCCAAGTAGTTTTGTTCTTAAATGTTTCTTTTACTCTTCAGAGGAGGACCACACACAACTTTTGGCATTTTTTGGTGGCTTGTGGTGGCGGCGGTGGCAATGGTTCTTGGTAATTGTGGTTTGGGTTTTGCTGGGCAGGAGGAGTCGCGAAAAGTTGATCAAAAAACCTTTGGCCCGAGAGCAAAGTGGCGGAGATGAGGAAGACAGCCCCCTTTGCTTGCACCTTCTTAGGGTCGTGGGGTAAAAGTTTTGCCAGTGGTTAACTTTATTTGACGGGGCAGCAGGCAGCAGGCAGCAGGAGCAGCATTTTCTTTTGGGGAATACGATTTCTCGTATATCTAACTGCCTCGTCGCTGTGGCACGTTTCAATTCGTTTCATTCCATTCCATTTCGCTGGGCGTAATGAAAAACACGTCTCCTGTTCGGAGAGCTGAACCAGCGAATATATGTATATACATCTATTTAAGCCTTGGGCCCTCGCGCACACAACTTTAATGGGGGACATGGCTGGCATCCGCATAGAGAAGAGCCACCCGCCGGGCACCCGTTGCCCCTGATCCACCATTACCATCTCCCATCTCCATCTCCATCTCCATCACGTGGCGCACGTTGTAATCTCTGGCACACACAGAGAGAGATAATGAATACAAATTCAAAGAGCGGCAATATCATCGTGGGCTGAGCAAATGAAGAGCAGGTGAATGTGAATGAATGAACCTTTTCGGCTTCAGTTCGGTTCGGTCCGCTTGCTAGCCAGCTTGCTGGCCAAATGGTGTGAAGTGGTAGTGGCTCGCCTCATGATTCGACAGGGTTGGGGGATTACACAGAGCAAAATTAACATTTTGGAGAGGTGAAATATATGCAAATGAGTGTGAATTTATCGCTTAAAATAGGGTAGTAAAGTTAAAACATATTTTGACCATGAAAAACGAAAGAATTTAAAGGAAACTTTTAATATACAACTGAAGTTTTACAAGCTAAACTGAAAAAAAGACGAATTTTTAGGAATTATTTCACATAAAAACAAAGTTTTACAAGCTGAAATAAGGATAGTAATAGAATTTTTATATATTTTCAAAAGAAAGTTTATGTTTAAGTTAAGAACATTAAATATAACTATTTTTATTCAATATTTAAACTATCTTTTTAAGATTTTAAGGAATAAGTTGTATAAAAACTATTATAATTGAAAAATTTTGCCATTATTCCTGGTTTTTTTCTCATCAAAACAATACATAGTATTTTTTATACGAGATTTTTTATGCCTCTTAAATAAGTGTTTAGGATTGCTTTTAATGATAACCTTTTGTTAAAAAAGATAATTTAATCTAGAACCCAAAACAGAGTTTTGAAAACATTAATAATACCGTTATTAAGGTTTGTCGGTATTTTCCGGTATTTTTCAGTGTTTTATCGATACTATCACGATACTATCGCTCTATTTAAAAATTCCCTTTTGAAGATATTTCCAGCAGCTGTAAAAACATCAATAGTGGGGCCATCGATATTTTATTTTTTATTATTGGGGGTACTAATGATAGAATCACAATACTATTGCTCCACATAAAGTTGCCTTTTTAAGGTTCTTTTTTTAAAGCAAATAATTATTCCTTTACAAAATAATACCCTTAGTATTAAAGCTGTTCCTTAGAGATTAATATCTCACATTTAGAACTCTATATTTTATTCTTTGTGTAAAATTGGAGATCTTTTGATATAGCGGGGATTTTGCGGGGGGTCATAATACAACAAACAAGTGCCTTTTGTGCGCCGCTGGCTGTGTTTTCCATGAATTTTTAGTAGTACTGTTGTTATTGTTGTTGTTGTTGGCAGCAGTAGTGGCAGTAGTCTCGAGTCTCCAATTAAATTTATTGCAAAAGTTTATTGTTTAACCCACAAAAAGAAGCGGAGGAGAACAGCAAAAGGGGGCGGGGGAAAGAACACAAAAGAAAACTCTGCTCTTTTAAGCTTGTCTTTACAAAGGTAAACAGAGAAAAAAAAAAACAAAGATAAATAAATAAAATCAAGTAAAATAAACTAAAGCTAAAAGTTTTCACTTGACTCGCCTGACTCCCCTTCGTGTATGCGTGTCAGGGGCCGGCCATCATGTTGCTCAACAGCCCCCAAAAATCATCTGATATAAAAGTGCAAAAAAACCAAGAGAATAGGGGGAAAATAAACTAAGAAAATAAAAGAAGGAACTGCAGCAGGCACACGCATTTCCAAGAAAAGCTGAAAGCAAATCCAAGTGCGGCTGGGATAATTAACGGGCGGGTCTTGTGCTCGTTCGCTGGCTGCCTCGAGTTTGCCGACGGCTAAAACGATGTCTGGCTGGCTGGCAAGCAGCTGACAACAAGAACAACAACAATAACAACCTTAATAATAATGAACAAGAGGAGCAGCAACAACTACAATAAATACAATAAAACAACAACTGACTTGAAAGAGCTGCTGCGAGGGAGCGAGCGAGAAGCAGTGACAGCTTCTGTTGGGATTCCCTTTTTTTTAAGACTCCTTTCAATCCGTTGTGGAACGGCGGGGGAAGCAGAGGACCAGCCAGCGGACAGCGAATAAAAAGTTCGGTTGACTAAAAAGATATAAATTAAGTTTGTTAAGAAAGAAAAACGGGTTTTTTGTCATTGATTGGCGGATAAGATGAGTTGAAAAGTTGTAGCTCTAAATTAAGTTGCAGAGATAAGTCAGAGGGTACTCAAAAAAGGGGTTAAAAGTAATGTCTTGATTGAAGTTTTGACTGTTTCTGATTAATTTGCATAATAATAAACTCAAAAGTATTTTAAAAATTTGTCAAATTGTACAAAATGTAAGATTAAGATGTTTTTAAATAATACAGGAAATATAAGTACTCAAAAAAGAGGTTAAAAGTAATAAGATCATGAACGCCTTGACTGTTTCTGGATAATTTTACATAATAATAAACTCAAGAAAATCTTAGGAACGTGTAAAATTAAAAAATATCAGGGTTGAATTTGTTTTTAAATAGTTTAAACTGAACTAAACCTACTTAATAATACATTATATAAAGAATGATACGTTCTTTGTAACAAAACAGTTCCAAAACTTATATTGTTTAATATCTATTAAACTGTTTTTAACTTAATAATATATTAGCAACTGGTAAAAAATACAAAATCAAATTTAAATTTGTTTAAAAATAGCTTCAAATTAAATTGTATATTAAATATTAAATAGATAGTTACCTTTTTTTTGTGACAAGAGTTGAAAAACCTATCCAAATTACTTTTCTGACATTTATTATGATGAAATTCTAGAAAATTATATAAAATTTATGCTAAATTAGGTATCTAATAGTTTCAAAATTTATCTGGTTCATGTTTTTTGACATCTGTTACTGTTTTTAAACTTAATAATAGCTTGAGCTTGAGAGATTATACATAATGTAAGATGCATTTTTTTTTAAATAGTTTAAACTCCAATTGATATTTCATAGCACAAAGAAAGATACTTTCCTAAGAACAAAATGGTTCCAAAATGTATCTCTTTGACGTTTAAACTTTAATTTAATAACAAGGGGAACTAGATGAATTATACATAATGTTGATGAATTCTTTTTAATAGTTTAAACTGAAATGTATATTATATAATACAAAGTAAGGTACACTATTAATAACAACATGGTTCCAAAACTTATCTAGTCTACGTTATAAGACATCTGTTGTACTGTTTAGTAGTTTATATCGCTTATCCCTTCGTTTATATCGCTTACCCTTCATTGTTTAATTAATATCGATCCCTGTTATAAAGATCTATTAGAGATAGCACATTTTCCGCTCGCTCGCGGCAAATGATCGATAAATTTATAGCCTCAGGGGCAGACTCACTCTCTATGTAAATGAGATCCCATTCCCAGATCCCTACTCTTCGGATGCTTTGCCCTTTCTTAAGCCTTATATATGTACATGTTTATTTACCGCCCTGACTCTTTTCTCGTTTTCTTACTCCATCATCTCTTGGCTATATTCAAGAAAGACCTTTTTTCGGTTGTCGGGCTTCGCGTTCCGTTCCGTTTGGTTATTTTGGTTGAAAATGATTGAAGTGAGCGCCTGGCGGCTGCCTGCGGCCCGGAGATGTTCTTAAAGAGGTCTTAAGGCGCTGAGTTTGCTCTGTTGCTCTCTGCGAGTGTCTGGGGGAAACCACCACCATCGCCACCACCGCCGTCACCGTACACCGTCGAGGCAGCAGGCACTACTATCCACATCCACCACTATCATCGTCACCAGCGCATGCCAAGGAGCAGTTGTTGCTCCCCTCCCCTGGCCTTTTTTCTTTATATAGTATTTGTTGCGTGCCATTGAAGCAATAGAAAATTGCATCTGCCGCCTAATTTGTAAGGGCGCCTTTCGCCCCTGGTGTCCCTCATTTCCGCGCCAAGGAAGTCCTGTCCCGACGACAACGACGACTACTCTGGCTTCTGTGTGTCCTCATCCGCAGCGCTACCGGTGACTTTTTTCCTCTCTTTTTGTTTGTTCCCACTTTGTCTCCTTTCCATTTCGCTGGGCAGGCTTCCCGTTCAATCTAACCCCTAAAATGGTCTTTTCCTAATCCATCTCTTACTTCTCTCCTTGCAGATCGGACACCACGCTCCAGGCGATTGTCTATAAGCTCGTGCCGGGCTTGTATGAGCGGGAGCTGATGCGCAAAAGGGCCTTCTACAAGGATCGGCCCGAGGATGCAGCCCTGGCCACTCCCGAGCAGAGGGGAGATGATACCGAGCATCTAATCTTTAGTCCCTCGGATGATATGTCGCTGTCGCTGGAGTACGCGGAATTGGGGTATGTTCCAAAACCTAGCTCTTAAGGAACTCTCTCTGAGAACTATCTAAAATCTAACTTAAACTCTTTCTTAGAAACATAGTAACTTACCCCAACTAATCCTTAATTTCTTTCACTTTCCTGTCTCCTCCACAGTGAACTGAAAGCCGATTCCGAATCGGAAGTGATGGACACACTGCGTCCCCGTTACCTCCAATGTCCGGCCATGTGCCGGGTGAGTCACCTCAAGAAGTTCGTCTACGACAAGTTCGAGATCGATGCCCAGCGCTTTAGCATCGATATTATGTACAAGGTCAAGACAATTGTCCTGCTGGATTACTACACCCTGATGGACATTGCCTACATCTACACGTGGAAGCGGGATGCGCCCATGAGGTTCTACTTTCGCGTATACGAGTCCCCGCAGCCTTTGGTGAAACCTGCTCCGCCTCGTCGCGTTGTGCCCTTGAAACTGGAGAAGTTGGTAGAGAAAGTGGAAGAGCAGATGCCAGGGGAAACTGCCCCAGTGCAGGTGGAACCTACGCATGCTGCAGCGGCTCCCATTAAGCTGGAGCAACAGGAGGTGATCAAAGAGGTGGTGGAGGTGCCACCACCCACACCCAAAACGGAACCCCTCAAGTTGGTGCTCAACCGGAGCATGCTGGAGAAGCGGGAGAAGAGTCACTCGCCACAGGCAAGCTCCAAGCACTCTGCCAAGAACTCGCCTCCGACGCCCGTTCCCTCGTCACCCTCGGAGCCCAATATCAAGCTGAAGATCGATCTGTCCAAGCAGAACAGCGTGACCATTATCAATATGTCCGATCCCGAGCGCCGGGAGATTGTCAAGCCGCTGAAGCCCGAGAAGGAGTCGCGGTCCAAGAAGAAGGACAAGGACAGCAGCAGCCCCAAGTCCTCGCCGAGCTCTTCCTCCTCCTCCTCCTCCTCCTCTTCCTCGGGAGCCTCGTCTTCTTCTAGTGGCGAGCGGAAGCGCAAGAGTCCCAGTCCGCTGACAGTGCCACCCCTGACCATTCGCACGGAACGCATCCTCAGTCCAAGTGGCGTGAGCACGCTGAGTCCGCGTGTGACCAGCGGCGCCTTCTTGGAGGACCCCAAGTCGGAGTTCCTCAAGTCCTTTGCCCTGACGCCCATCAAGGTGAAGGTGGAGTCGCCGGAGAGGTTGACCAACAGCCGAGCTATAACCCCGCCTTCGTCTGCAGTCCAGCATCAGCAGCAACAGCAACAATCGTCTCCGAAATCCAAGGGTAACTTGGAGGACAGCATGCTTATGAAGCCGCCTAGCTGCATGCCGCCCAAGTCCATAGCCTCCTCGAAGCGCAAGAGCAAGGAGCCGGTGAAGGCAGTGTCCAAGAAACCCAAGCTATCGCCGCCACTCCCACGCGAGGACTTTAAGATACGCCTGCCAGCCACCAATGGCAACTCGCCGAACGCAGCCACGCCCAAGGTGGAGAAACCGCTGATGCCGCCGCCCTCGAAGCCACCAATGCTGGCCCCTCGCAAGCTCCAGCCAGCAGCGCAGTTTGCCACGCCACCGCCCTCGCCCATGCACCATCATGCCGGCATGCAGATGTCGGCTCCGGGCAACAGGACGCCCATTGCCAAGCGCTATCAGCCCATTCTGCCCAAGGCATCGCGTCCGAATCCCTTTGCCAACATACCAAACGATGTGAACAGGCTGCTCAAGGATGCGGGCACCGAAATCAAATCGATTGGAGGAGGCTCAGGAGGCGCTAATTCCCAAAAGTCGCATGTCTATGGACCCAAGAGCGAGGTAACCAAGATGGGACCACCGCCAGCGCCCCTAAACGGAGCAGGAGGAGCCTCCCCCGCCGCCTCCGCGCAGGGCAACCGAAATCTTGGCAAGCAGGTGCCTTCCCTGAACAACAACAAGGGTGGCGGCAGCAACACCAACAGCTCAAACAACTATCTGAACCTGGCCCTGTTCAATGCCAGCAAGTCCAAGGGCAAAGAGGCGCCTCCCGGCTGCCGCACGCCCATGTACACCCCCAACTCGCCCATCTACTCGCCCAGCTCGCCGCAGTACGTGCCCAGCTACAACATACCCACGATGCCCACCTACAAGTACACCCCGAAGCCCACGGCGGTGGCCAATTCGGGAGCAGGCAACGGAGGAGCCTCGGCCGCTGGCTACCTGCAGAACATGCTGGGCGGTGGCAGTGGAGCTGGCTCACTATCGGGTCTGTTTCCCTCGCCGCCCACGAAATCGGATCAGAACACCAATCCGGCGCAAGGAGGCGGTGCATCCTCGCAGCAAGGAGCAGGAGCAGCTTCGGGCAATGGCAATGCTAATCTGTATCCACGCAGTGCCAGTCCCAGTGAAGATGCTCCAGAGAAGCAGCAGGTGAAGGTCAAGTCGCTGCTCAACTCGTGCAACATCAACATTCCCTCGTCGCTGTCCATCACCATTTCGCGGGATAATGGGGATCCCTCGTCGCCGAACAATGGCCAGCATCCGAAGCACAAGAGTCCGGTCAATAACTACATTGAGATCGTCAAGTTGCCCGACCAGCTGCCAGCTGCGGAGCAGGTGCAGGCCGCCAAGGAGGCTCAGCAGAAGCGACAGTCGCCCGGGCCAGTGGCTGCACCGGCACCTCTGGCCATGAAGCTGCCGCCACCGCCGCCCTCCAAGGCCATACCATCCCCCCAGCATCTCATGTCGCGCATGACGCCGCCACAGTTGCCACAAGTGGCCACGACAACGCCGCCACCGCCCAGTGCTCCGCGTGTGATCACGCCGCCGAAGACATCACCTCCTCCGCCCGCCAAGGCCACTCCCCTGAAGCCAGTGCTGACGCCCACGCAGGCGGACAAGAAGACGCCGAGTCCGGAGAAGCGTAATGCCGCCCAAATGGGCAGCCACTCGCCCACGGCCAGTGAGAACAAGTCGCCCAAGGGTGGCGCTGCGGGTGGAGCCAACTCCGGTGCTGCCAGCCAAAACGGAGATCCATCGGCGGCCAAGAAATTCCGGCCCATTCTGCCGCGTCAGAATGCCATGCCCGAGCTGGCACCCAAGTTGCCCACGCTGACTCCTGGATTTCCCTTTAATCCTCCCCAAAATCCCACTGCTCCTGGCAAGAAGGTGGCGCCCAGCAAGAAGTCACCCAATGCGGGAGCCACTGCCTCGCAGCCGGGACAACAGAAGCAGCAGCAGCAGAAGCTTAGTCCGCCGCAAAAGAACCAACAGCAGCAGCACCAGCAGCACCACCAACAGCAGCAGGGCAAGAAGGCATCCAAGAATCCTACGCCACCACCGCCGACACCATCGCTGCCTTCTGTGGGCAAAATGCTGGGCCATTCCGGTCTGCCCAGTCTGCCCGGTTTGAATACACCGCTGGGCATTGCCTCCAGCGCCAGTGCCGCTGCCGCGGCTGCTGCATCTGGGCAGTTGGACCTGAGCAACTTCCTCAAGGAGAACCTGATGCGGGCCCAGGTGGCGCAGGCCGCTCAGGCCGCTCAGGCCGCCCAGGCGAATCAGTCGAATATGCTGTACAACTTTGCCCAGATGGGTCACATGTCCCCGGCGATGTACAACTACCACCAGGCGTATCTGATGGAGCATCTCTCGCGGATGCAGCGTGCCGGCAACGAGGTGTTCAACGACTACCTGCAGAAGCTGAAGAGTGCAGCCAGTGCTGGTGGCAGTGGTCCGGCAGAGGGTGAGCCCAAGCCAGTGATGCCCATGCTGCCCACCGTGACACTGCCCAGTCCGGGAGGAATGGCAACCCAAGCCGCCAGTCCCAAGACATCGCCAGTGCCCGCCGGAAAGCTAACGGCAGGTGCCACAGCACCGCAGGCCAAGGGAGGCAGCGGCGGTGGCAACAGCGGAGCTGCACGACATCAGACGGCGGCCACCAGCAACGGAGCTGCCCCAGCCTCCCTCAAGAGCAAGTGAGGGTGTGGGAGTAGGAGGAGATGCAGGACAGACAACCCCACGTAGCTCTAATTAATTTTTAAAGACCTTGTTTTAGTTATTCATTAACGTTACCCTTTTTTGTTCGTCGTCCGGCCAGAGAGCCCGCGACCAGAACCAATTCCTCGCCCTAATTACGGGGGCCAGGGGGAGAATCCACCCCTGAGTCCCAGGTGGTGGTGGCTTCCCCTCGCCCCGGCAAGTGTTATGCATCCATCCGAGTGCTAACGGCGCTCTGTAAATATATATATATACCCTACGAAATGGGAATATAAACACGAATATTTGTAGATTTACCAAGTGATGTTGAATTGTATTAAAGAACAGTAGGAGGATATAAGACAGCGATTCAGAATCGATATATATATGCAGGATATACGAATTATATATGTGTAGCTATACACCTAAGCTAAGCTAAACTAATTGTAAATATTTTGTATAATCTCTTTTCTACTTTAAAAATCAAGCGGAGAAATAGAAATCTAATTTATGCGAAACAAATCGTTCGAGTCGTTTTACTTCCTATAATTCCCAGTGACTTTTAGCTGGGAAGGGAATGGCCCGGCCCAAGCCCAATGCTAATCAACTGGCCAAGGTCAGAGGTCGACCTTCCCCGGGGACGGGGACGGAGACAGCGGACCGACCGCTGCGCTTCGAGCGTTTCTAATCTGGCAATTCCCTTCCGAAAAATAAATGTCAAAATGTCTTTAAAATGAAAAATGCCCGCCGACGAGCGACCGACCGGGCGGAGTTCGAACCTTTTGGACATTTTTCGGACCCGAAGAGACAAAGGAAGAAATAAGAGATTATATTGGGTTTCTCGCTGACACGGGATTGCTTGCATTTTCCTTGCCGCCTTTTGAAGAATTCAATAAAAACCGATTGGCAAATCTGTGGCCTTTGTTAGTGCTGCTGCTGCCTCTTACCTTTATCTGCTTTTCCCGCTTGAAAAAGTTTCCGATTTCCGACGAGAAAAAACTGCAAAAATTGCCAATTTTCACGAATGTCTCCCAAAAGAATCCCCGTCTGTGTAATTCCCATAATGAATGGGCGATAAGATAAGCAGGCGAAGCAGAAACCAAGCAGGGATGAAAGCAGGAAAGCAAGAAAGCAAAAAAGCAGGAAAGCAAGAACGCAAGTACGGACTTGCTTCCGGAGAGGGTTGAGATTGGTTGAGAAGAGATTTATATGCCCACGTGAGAGGGGCGAGGTAACCACCGAAATGGAGACTTTGCTCCGAAAACAATTAACATATGATTCCCACCTGAAAGCTATCTTGGGGCTATCATCGTCGTCCCCCATAATTTATGTGATTGTGCGGTTTAAGCCGAAAACTCCAATTACAATAATTAGAGCCCCTTGGCGCACAAGTTTAGTAGAAGCTTCTCTTGGTTAGTACGAAAAAAAGGAGAAAACCACACACAAGGGCGTTAGTACCACGCTTTCCCCATATGAAAACCAGTCAAGTCCGCCCGGCTTTTAGCGCATTAAATGAGCATATTTATAAATCATTTGGGTAAGTACTGGCCTTTGCCTCAGGTAGAGGTAGTCCTCCTCCTCCTCCTCGTCGCACATGGGATCCTTCCCATATGCTGCTGCTGCACGGCACAACAATAATAATGAATATTTCATTTCAAATGGTTCGCAAGTTATAACATCATCCCGAGGTGGTTGGGAACACATAATACAGGCCTGGGAGTGGAAGTACAACACGGACATTTCTCAATGTTTTCGGCAGGACAACAACTGGTTTAGCACATAATTTTCTCATTTATTATTTAGCTTGTGATATTTTTATTTATTCAAGCCGGCTTCTGTTATTTTTGATTTTACAAGATGTTGAGTACATTTTTGTTACTAAGAAATTTTATTCTTAAGTTTTTTAGAACCTCTTTTTTTCTTGTGATTTTGCTTATTTTTCATTGCAGAGCGTAAACTGGGAAGCTCTCTTAGAACGCTTTCTCTCTCTTGACTCTCGTTCGCTCGTCCATTGCAGGCAAAGTATTGAAGACAACGAGAGCAAGATTGAGATAAGGCATTAACCGACATTGCTAAGAGCAGGAAGCTTTAATCGAGCAAACAATTTTACAATATGATACCTAATAAGTATCTATCAGGAAATCTCTTTCCCTTATGATTTTGTTAACTAAACTAAAGTGCTATCTGATAAAGACTCTCGTTCTCTACTGAGCGGAACTTATAAGCTGTTATTGCTGATTTGCTTGTGGAACCCAAAGAGAGCGAAAGTGGGATAGGGCACTCACTGACGTACATGTGCTAAGGATCTTTTTTAAAAGCACGAAGTCTCAAGAGAGCAAATAATACTACGATATTTTGCTCTTGTAAGTATCAGCATATCTTTATTTTTTTGTGATTTAGCTTACTTGTAATTTGAGAGAGAAAACTGGAGAGAGGAAACTGACTAAACTCGTTCGCTACTGAGTGGAACTTAAAATCTCTTGTTGCTTCTTTGCTTGTGCTTTGCAGGCGCATTGCAGCATGAAATAGAGAGGGAGAATTAAAGGGAATAAACCAAGGTACGAAAGCTTTTTCCTAAAATCAAAGCCGCAGAGAGCAAAAATTGATTTCGAATTGAAAACGAGAGAGTAATAGTGAAGAACGGCATAAATCGATTCCGATGGAAAACCCATCAGTGAAAAAGAAGCTTCTCGTGCGAGCTCTGGTTATAAGCAATTTAATTTATTTATATAACTTTTTTGGTTAATTACAAAGAGTCAAAGTTGCTGTATTTTTTGCTGTTAATTAAAGTCTGAAAAGTTTTCAAATACCTTTCCTAAAGTTAATGAACCACATCGAACCCAAGAGTCTATTAACACAAAAAAAGAGGGAAGAGGGCGTAAAATCCCAAAAGGCTTAGCCTTTCGTAGCAATTCAATGAATTCCTTTCAATTAAATATTTCTTAAGATTTCAGCTGTTCAAGATTTGCAAGCATTTCAATCAATTATTGACTTATAAGTCCATAAATCCGATCACTTGCCGATCAATTAAAGCCGTCGACTCGAGCAGAGCCCATAAATCTTTCAGACACACTCTGCGGCTCTCACCCCAAAGAATTCTACTCCCTTCAACTTGCAAGGCAACTGAAATCTTTTACGACTGTATTTAAATGAATTAATCCAGTTCAGCCCGCTCTGCCTCAACTAATGTGTCTCATTGGCAATTTGCCAGAGGAGTTTTGGGATATTTTCCGCAATTCATTGCGACAACCTTGCGCCGTGGATTGCTTTGTGGTTCCTGTATTGCTGTTTGTCCTGGGCCCAAGGGCATAATTAAATTCACACTTGGCTAGATTAACGGCACAAGGGGCGGTAAAATAAGTGGTGGCAGAATATTGATTATGCTCTAAATGGAATTATTGAACTCAGGATCACAGATTTTCATAGAGCACACTAAGCAGATTATTTTGTTAAATTCGGTATAGGTATGTGCATTGTTATTTTAATTATAAAGAAGGATTTGGGAGCATAAATCGTAGTTTTTGAGCCTCATAAGTAGTTAATATATTGTAATTATATTATATTATACTGTCAGAAATAGGTCTCTTGAGATTTACAACAATTTCTATAGTTTATTAATAATTTAAAAGTGTTTTTTGACTTTAAAGCATTTATGGTCTTCTGAATATTTAATCTTAAAATATACTGAATTTTATTTGATTTCGATTTGATCTTAAAAGATAAAGATATTGGTTTTTCGTTTTTTTTTATGTTTCTCTGAAGTTTGTAAATATATGTAAAGTTTACTGCAGAATCACAGGAGGTATTGATTAATGGTATTGATATTAGATTTTAAAAGTGGTTTTTAAGACATTTTTCTAAAACAAAATCTAAATTCTTATAGTTTACTTAACCATTTAAGGGTAATAGTGAGAGTAGCCTTGCTTAAGATCCTGATGAAGAAACACCACCTCAGGGGTCATATTTACGCACCTTTGGGAAAAAACTTAGCTTACACATGCCAGAGTATATGGGGTTTTTATGATTTTCTCTCATATTTTATCCAAATCCTTACTTTAAAGGTGTTTCATATTCTTAAATTTGTTGATTAATTATGATACAGATAATGAGAAAGCATTATTTGCTTTCTGATATAATCACTGTGAACGAACGTCCCACCTATTGACGATAAGCAAATTGAGTGGCAAATTATTCAGTCAATAAAATATTTATAATATATTTACTGAAAGAAGAATAATATCGGTTCATATCATTTTATTTGGCACCAAATTTTATATCAGAATTTGTTGAAGTTCAGTTTGTATATATTGTATTATTTACCTAGTGCTAAAATAAAATCGCTAGACACAAATATGCAATCGTCACTATTATCTCACCTCATTAGAGATGCTTTTGTTTGATAAACCACATTCTTTCTACGGTTACACTTGCAACTAGTGCAAACATTTCATTGTTACTCCACCGACAAGCTCTATTCTACTGCGGACTCAATCATCTGGTTAAGTGGCGTCCATCGATCATCCATCCATCAGTGGCTTGCAGGCCGCTCAATCGCCGGACAGCCGTGTGATTGCTAATTAAATTTCATCTGTCGAGCACTTGAACTTGTCCCTGTAGCCTTGGCCAATTTGTCGGCATTATGTGGCGAATGCTAAGCACATGAATTGCTGTTTAAGGGCCTGTAAACAAATGGCAGCTGTAGCGAAGGAGCAACTTTTTTCCAGGCCAAAACTTTTCTTTCGAAATCAATTAAAGCCGTAGGTCTTGGCAACTTTTCCCCCCCTCAGTGTTCGTTTCCATGTGTGCTGGCTAGGATGAGGGGGAAAAAAAAGAAACTATTCCAATACAGGTTGCTCGCCGTGTAATTCAATCTGAATTCATTAATCAGAAACAGTTGGCCAGCGGTCTGGGCATCTGATCAAAGCCAGGTCCGCCGAACGAATATGGAAACGGGAAAATTAGAAAAATGAGACAATTTATGGCCTAGATTGATATTAATTTGCTTCCTGGAAGAGGAAATATATCACTTACAAGTTGCTTAACCCCGGGGAGCGTCCCCTTTTTTTTCTGTTTTCGTTCTTAACTGCATAATTTCGCAAATTTATTTAGCAAGTGCCAGTGTCGCCAACACTTTCCGCGATCTGTGTTAGCCGTCACTCCGTAATCCAATTCATCAGACATAATTCGGTCCGTTGTAATCAAATAAAATGCCAGAATTAAGATCCAATTAGTGCGCCATTATGAATATGGATGGGACTCTCTCGCGCCGGCTACCAGCTCGCATCTCAAGTCGTCCCGCTCCGCGCCCCTAGGTCATCTTTTCGCATTTTTTCGTTTACGTTGCCCTCACAAAAAATGCGAATCCCAAATACGACAAAAAAGTATCAATTTACCAGCGGCGGAGGGCAGAAGGCACGTTGCGTCATGGAGACGCCGCAGCTCTTTGGCGGACTCAAAGACAAGGCGAAATCAACGAAAATCCTGAACCGGAAACAGGAATAATAACTGCACTGTGGGAAAAGGGGGTGCTCTTTAGATCAAGTAACGCATTCATATTACTTTTATTGTTACTCGTATGCATAACCTGAATAAGTACATTTTTAAAATAGTTAAAATATGTGTACTCGTGACTGTTTTAATTGTGTCTATAATTCCCAAGTATTCATTTGAGAGATCCCATTAAGATGTCTTAGGGGTTGTAAAAGTTCCAGATTAAAAATATAAGATTCTATGACGATATTGTATATATATCATATTATACATATAGATATACATAAGGATATAGTAACAACGCGATCCATAGGAAATTCATTTTTATTAAAAAACAGATATAGAACCTCTTATTTAGGAATTAGGAATCAAAACTTTAAGGCGGGTTATTATTATTATTAGTATATAGTCTCAGATTCGTATAAAAAAATCTCTTATTTTTAAAATAATATATGCATATTCACATTTTTTTGTATTTGTAGTGCTTATAATTTCCAAATCTTAATTTGTAAGATTTCAGAAAAGATGTCAACGTTTTGGTAATAATACAGGGGTTAATATACAAGTTATTACTTATTGGACATACATTCATGTGCATATTTAATAATTTTTTGTTTAGAAATAATAAACATTTTAATAAGATTAAATATTGAACGTAGGTTCAATTTTTTAGTATACAATCTTAGATGAATTAAATGAATTCTTGATATTAAAATAATAATATTTTTATATACATTTTTGTATTTTGGTTAGAAAAGATAATATTTTGTTACTTTTTATACTTAACAATAGCAACATGTACAGTAGTGTTGGGGGGAGTTCAATGGACCATTCTGTAATTATGTATTTATGAGCTTGTCTTTAATGTTCAGTTTTAATTGTTAGAAAATTCTCCCAGGGGATCTAGTGGGTGATTTCAAGTCTTTATTTGAGAGAAACAAGAAAAGATATCATATTTTTTGTAAAGAGACAAGCGTAAATATGAGATCATATGACTAGATATATCATATTTCACTTAAGATAAAGTCTAGGAGATGGTTTATAATAAACCAAAAATATCTCATACAAATCTAGATCTGTTAACGTTATAGGACCAAGCATCCTTAAGCTTATATATGTTCCCTTCACTAATTTTACAATTTAAAGCTTTTACGAACTTTTTCGCTCAGTGCCTCAATTCAGGCAAGCGTGAGAGCAATAAGAATAATTTCGGGGGAGGAGGTTTACCATTGAGTGGATCTGGTATTCTGCGGAGAGACGTGAAGAAGGCCCATTGATTGATTTGACTGGCGCAGGGCTACTCCATTGTCCCGGATTGAGATTTGGCGGCTTTCCGTTGAGTTCGTTCGGCTTGCGCGGCGTTCCGTTCTTGGCCAAGTTGGCAAATGTTTAAAAGTCACTTTGGCAAGACAAATGAGTCGATGGGCCGAGGGGGCGGAGTGGGCGGCGGCTGGTACTTTTGGCCTAATGGCGCCAGCTTTGGTGGCTGTTGTAATTAGTTGATTACACAACTGAAGCGAGCTCCTCCACGCGGCCTGCTCTCCGGGTGTTTTTGCTGTTTGCATTGCAAATGAAGTTGCCACCGTTGCCTGTCGCCTGGGTGGCGCTCTCCGGGACCGGGAGAGTGCGGCTTGGGGTTGTGGGGGCCTTGGAGCAGAAGCTGATGCTGATGCTGATGCTGAGACAGCTGCATGACATTGCTATTTGCAAGCTGAGCGACTGAGTGAGTGAGTCTTTTCCCGTTCCCATTTCTGTGCATTTACATTACCATTCCGATTCCCATTCCCCCTCCCGAACCCACTCCCATTCCCTTGGCCATAATGATGTCGAGAGCCGTGGTCGAGAGTCCACACAAGCGCAAGGAATAAGGCAAACATCATCCACACGGAGTTCTGCAAGTACTTGCACTCGTACTCGAACTTGTGGTTCTTACATTACAGCTTCCTCTGCAAACGGGGGACTTTGGCCAGGTAGAACATAATGTTATTTACAAGGTATTAGGGTTATAGTGAAGAGTTATGGGGTTATACTTTGAGGCTGGGAGGTGCAGCTAAGAGTTCAGGGCTTACCAATTATGTTTTCTAGTAAAATTCATAAAACAACATTATGGATAAAAGGAAAATAATAATTAATATATTATATTTTTATTATTTATATTATGAACATATTTTTTTGTTCAATTTTGTAGAAGCATGTGATTTTAAAATCAATAACTTAGTTAATTTATAGCTTGGCTTAACTATACCACTTTTGATTTTTTCATTAGCAAATCCATCGGTCCCATATGATTTTGTATAGATTTTATTTAAATATACAAAAATTGTTGGCTTATTATTCAAACAAAGAACTTCAAATTGCATCAATATTAATGTCTAGATCAGTGATTCTGGTGTTGCATGTTATCTATATGAGTTACAAACTGCAGAAAGGCTTTAATTCCTTTGGGACCATAATTTTGTATTGCGTAAACCCGTTATATTTTTGCTTGTTTTAAAGATATTATAAAATAAAACACTAACATAAAATAAATATTTACTTAAATAATAAAATGTTTTTCATACCTGTGTATACGTTTTTGTGTTTCGCATTTCTTGAATATTTTATTTTTATGATTGGTTTTAATTTCTGAAGTTAGTTTTCTATATTAAACCTTAACACAATTTAATTAAAAAGTAAATGTTAGTTTTAAAAGAATTTAGGAAATTTAAATAAATATATAATAAGTTAAAATTTGTATACCTTAACTTTTTGTATTTTTGTTTTTTTTGTTATTTTATTTCCTTAAATATTATTCTTTTTTTTTATTAATTTTTTTTGTTTTTTCTTTTCTTTTAATTAAGAAAGGCTTAGTAAGCATTATTTCTGTAATTCCAACCCTTCTTACAGCCTTTTTATATGAGTTAAAAAAAGTGGGTCCATAATTTTGTATAACTTTTTCTTCCTTCAACTTTTTTTTGTCTTTGACAGCTGTTGGGTTCTAGTTGAGGAAGTTGGACTGTATTTACGCAGGAGCGCCAGGCGGCGTGCGTCGGCTCATCAACCTGGGCCTCACCGAATTTGCTTCTTGGGCTGGCTGTGGCTATAGCCCTGGCTATGGCCTGGCTCTGGCCTGGCCCTGGCCTGGCTCTGCTTATTGAATTATCAGCATGCCGCACCAGTTCGAAGGGGTGTTTTTGCGACGGGGTGAGACGAGATGTTGGCTATGTGAACCACTCAGGCGAGGCGAGGTGATGCCTGGCATTATGTACAATATATAGAAAAAGCGGCAACCGCAGTGACGAAGGCAGTAACGAAAGCAGCGCGCAGCCAGTGAGCCGTGCGGTTTACATAGGCGATAAGCACGCTCGCAAACATACACACTCACACACTCTCGCCCGCCCACTTGACGTGCAAGAACAACAAAATGCGATTGCCAAGGAGCAGCGAGAAGGGTGCTTTTGGCCACTGGAGCGGCAGAAGCAGCGGCAGCAGCAGCAGCGGTACTGCCAAATGAACCTAATTTGATAGCGCGCACAGCCCTGAGTACATAGCACACACCCTCATACATACATAGCCTGCACTCAGCGAAAACAACTAAAAGAGAATGAGGTACATATTTTCGTTGGGCTGGCAACGCTCATTAAATACTCTTCCAGCCGCGCTGCTTTCGTTACGTTACGTGCGTACATTGGACGGGAATTTAAATTGGTAATGCGACCGTTTCCCGAACTCTGGCCACTGGACTGGTTGTTGTTTTTGTCGTGGACGGTAACGTTAACGTCCTCGACACTATCGCACACTTGAGTACATACAAATGCACACATCCAATTCGAAGGTACATGCTCGCATGCAGCTAGTACGTACCGAATGCTGTTCATGTACCATGTACATGCCATTGTACATACAAAGTCGCATGTGCCTGTGTATGCACAGCGAACTGCATGATACAAGATACCCAAGTTCAAGGGCGGCGAGGCCGAAGGGGTTTCGAGGTTATGAATAACTTTAAAACTTTGACAACTATTTTGATAAAACTAGGTATCTATAATATTTAATATAAATAAAATTAAAAAAAAAATAAGCTGCAAAGTTGCTCCTGTAAATATTTTCTTTTTAAAATAAAAATTCGTGTTTTAAAAATGTATATTAAATTTCAAGTAGAATGGATAATGTCATGCCATATTCTGTAAAAGATAAGAGAGAAAACTATGCAGTTAAGAAGCGAAAGATTTAGCACATGCTTTGGTTTTTTTTTTAAGATATTTTAAAAACATTTAAATAAATTATTTATGTATACAATTATCCAAGGTAAGCCCTAAGGAGTTGACAATGTCATTCCATTTTCTGTGGGTGGTAAGGGAAGGAATCATGGAATTAAGCAGTAAAGGATTCAACCCGTGAATTGTCAATCAGGAAAGGCTTATACATTTTCAATAAGAAAACCCCTTTGCTGAGGGGCCAGTGTCGTCGCCACTCCAATGTCCCATGCCCATGCTTCATGCTGAAATATGTATTTTCGAGGCGCACAAGCTGCGCACATAGTGCCCGGTGTACCCCCGCCCCAGCACCACCGCCTCTGCCTATACTTCTCTGCTTTTGCTTGTGCCTGCGCCTCTGTCTCTGCTGCTGCCTCTGGTGCTGCCTCTGCTGGCGTCGGGGCTGCCTCGACCGCTATTTTTATGTACCAGCACCACACAAATACATGCATACAAACATACATACATGGACACAAATTTGTTGCCGTGGCAAAGGCAAAAGCAGCAACAACAACAGCAGCGAGCCGAGTTTCTGTTCCTGCCACATCTACGCTGAAAAAAAAGCGAACAGGGTTGCATGCAACATGGAATGGACATGGACATGGTTCGGTTTTCCTTTCTCCTTTCCCTTCCTCGCCGTCTCCGTCTCCCCACGCTGCTTCGTCCGCTTTGCTGCGGCATTTCTATTGAGGAAACACACACCCAACCTCACACCGTTTTAATTTAGCCTCTCTCTCTCTTCCTCTCCTTCGCTCTTTCTCTTCTTCCACTCCCTCTCCTTCTCCCTTTTCCGCTGCATTTCCGCTGCAACGGCGCTGCAGTGCTGCTCGCTGTGTGTTGTTGTTGCTGATTCACACATTTCTAATTGAATTATCACGCAGCAGATGAGGAAATATGTACTGTATCACTTCCCCCGCCCCATTGCCGGCCGCCCTCGCCGCAGAGCGTATTTTTAGACGCCAAAAAAACTAATTAGAATTGGAAGAAGCGCCGTTGAAATCTTTGGTTACACTGTTCGAAATTAGATAATCGCTCAGCGGCAATCGTTGCGATCTTTCACGAAGCTACACTGAGCAAAATGCTTGCCAATATATACATATGTACATTGATCTCTGTTTTAATCATATTTACTACCAAGGTGGTACGTATGTACACTGCAAAAAAAAATATATTCTTTTTTAAATGGGAAATTTTGAACAAAGAGGAAGATTTTTTAATATTTGTATTTCAAATTACTTTTCTTCTATAATTAAACACAAAAATTTTTAAAATACCAATACAATACTTGTTATTTTAATAGAAAATACTGTAATGTAGGGATAATGCTACTTATAGTTCTTTAATTAAGTATTTTTTTAGGAATATTTTGACACTTACAAGTTGTAACATTTATATTTGAAAACTACTTTTTTTATTCTTAAGAAGAGGATAAAAAATTGCTATTAAAGAACAAAAATTCTTGGGATGTAATGTAATATAACGTTTTACAGGGTGTTAATAAAGGGCTTTAAAGCTTTAATTAAGTATTTTTAATACTTTGACTATTCACCCTTTAAAAATCAGCTAAAACGGTAACATTTTAAAAAACTTAAATATAGATATATTTCCTTCTTCTATTTTCTATTTTATATATTTTTGAGCTAATTTAAAATAAATAAAAATTCTTCCCTGTGCACAGCTTTATTTCGCTCTGCCTGCGTCGACGTAGGCGTTTCACTTGAGCGTTTTTCAGGGTTTTAAATTCGAGAAAGGTTTTCGGCTTTCGGCTTGGGTTTCGGTTTCTGTTTCGGTGTCGATTTATATACCGAAACGCCCATCGCACAAAAGCCTCTCATTTCCATTTTATGTACATATTTTTCAGTTTGTTCGCCTTGCCAGAGCTCGGTCCTTGCTCGCACCGACCAAGCCAAACAGGATGAGGACCCCGCAGCCCGCAGGCCGCAGTTCGTAGTTCGCAGTCCGCAGTCCGCAGTCCGCAGTCCGCAGTCCTCGGTCCCGAATATCCCTGCCAGATTCCAGCTGAAGTCCTGGCAGAGCAACCAACCCTCCCTTTTCATCGAATCGTAACGGGGGCTTTCCAACTAATTGCATCGCAGTACATAGCAGTTTTTCCTCTCTATATATAAAAACCTATGCCGAAACCCATATGAAATCCCATGATATAGTAGTCTACATAAAGTATATGTACATATACCCACTCCAAAAGGCCGCTTCATTCGCCTGTTCCTGCGGAAGATACCAGATACAGATACGAGATACAGATACGCACAGAGCCACGGCTACAGATGCGGATGCGGCGATACAGTGACAGGCCAGCGGCGAAATTTTGTCATTCCCCGTCCGTAGAAACCGATATTCCCGAGCTCTGCGCTATGCCTGTGCCCCGCTGTTATTGCCTGCTCCCGGCTCTGGAATTCCGAGCATTTTCCCAGCTATTCCGAGGGTTGACTTGACTTGGTTTTGGTCCACGGCAAGGCAAGGCAAGGAAGCTCAGCTTCAATGGGCTGCGATGCGGTCTCCGATAGCATCACTCTCTGTGTTGCCTTTTAATATCACATCTCTGCAAATGGATTATGTGTGTCTGAGTGTGTGCTCCTGCTCCTGCTCCTTCTTCTTTTATTTTTGCAATAGCAAAATTAAATTACAAGAATTTATATTGGCTGCGGGGGGCCATCGGGGTATCGGTATCGGTGTCGGATGGGGTGGGTTCCTTCCTCCATATAAGGGCTTTAAAATTATGCCGCTAGCCTGCCTGCCTGTGACACGGGCGGGTTGGAAAATATAAAGCCGGTGCGTAATATTTCGGGGGTGTTGTGTTGGAAGCTCAAATTAAAAACGAGTTAAACAAGCAGCAGGGGTAACTGCAGGGGCAGGTATGTAGAGCGTGTTTGGGAGTGTTAAGGGGTTTATTCGGATCATAATTATGCAGCTTTAAAGCCATCGTTAATTCAGTCTAAATGGGGTTCTTAAGGTGGGTTTGTATAGGTAAATTGTGTTTGCAACTTATGTTTTTAAAGATATTCAATCAGATATATGGACTTTTTGTATGATATTTTAATTAAAAAACTTTTTTTCGAACAGAATGCTGACTACATTCCTGATCAAATATTTCAATTATTAAGTAAAAACTAATTAAAAATACAAGTTTTTATTGTTCTAAACAAAATTCTTACTGTGAGACAAACAGATGTTAGATTCGTGACTGATATTTTAGTTTCAATTTTAATTGAAATCCGAAAAAAATATTGAAATTATTTGTACTATAATATAAATAAAAAAATAATAAAAATAAAATATATTTCTAACAAGCTGAATCATTTAAAATGGTTTCAAATAGTATAGAAATATTATTTTCGACAAGTTTCACATCCGATAATTCTATCTGCACTTTGTTGATAGAAGTTTTGTTCAAACTATAATATTGGAATACTTACAGATACTTTGGTGTTAAAATTATGTATTATCTAGTACTGCTCCTCCATTATCTTATTTATTGAATGAATTTTAAGAATATTCATAATCTTAGAGTTAAGAAGTTCTCCGCTTTGAGGATATTGTTTTCGATTGTTAATTTTTCATTGTAGGAAATCTAGGAAATAAATAAATTAAGTCTTCCAGACAGGATAAAAATATTTCCACAAATTTCTTGTTTTTGCAATAATTACAAATCCTTAGAATATTTTAGTCTATCTATCAAGAGTAAATTCAATAGTCTTTCCAGTTTTTAAAATTTTCCAATTTGAAAAAAAAAATTAAATCAAGTTAATAATAACACTTTCATATTAAATATATCAAGATCATTGTATACAAATTAGTTTTTGTTTTGTAATTAAGAGCAACATCCGCGTAGTTTACTCATAAAAATCTTAGTAATAAAATTTTTGGAGTTATAATCAATGACAGAGAAATACAAGTTTTTCAAGTTAGAACGGCTTTAGTACAGCCTTGCCTGGAGCCCGAACTATCTTCGGTTTCTTTGGACCCAGTTTTAATGGATTTTGTCAGAGAAGCGACGGCATTTTCTGGCCCAAACACGCAAAAGCCCTCGCAAACCGGTTTCTCGTTTTTACCTCTTTGAAAATATAATAATTGTGGAGAATTATGTTTGAAAGCCTGTTTCTGAGGCCACACATTTTGAAAGTAAGTCATAATTATTAATAGATTGTAATATTAGAGTTTCTTGCAAGATTGCAACATCTCAATTGTTACCATAAAAGGCGAATGCTTCTCGTCTTGGCCGCAAACAGTATTGGCCACGTCTTCTCGCCACAGGCAACGACCAATAGCCTTTGTGACCGGGGAGCGGCCTCTCTACCCGCCAGCCAATCAGAGAGCAGCGCTACCGACGAGCAACGGGTACGACCAATGGCGACGAGCAGCGAGTGGTCGAGCGTGTGAGGGGGAGAGCAAACGAGCGAATACGAGAGCCGGTATATGTGTATGCGGTAGATGGAAGAGAGCAGAAAATGTGCGAAGCTCCGCATTTGGTGTTTCTGTTTCTACATTTTGCATTATTCTACACAGCTGTGTAGAGATACTCAGCTGAAAGCTCAGCGAAAGCTGCGAAAAATAAAGCATAATGCTAGGAGTACGGATTTTATGGATTTCCGGGAAACATTCTGTCATGAAAACTTTATTCGTAAAAATATAACTTCAATCTGCATTAAAAATCAAAATGAAAAATATTTCAGATCTCCTCTAACGCATTAATATTAATTACATTTTGTTACTTTATGATCATGATGCAATTGATAAAAATATGCATGTAGAATACCGCAATTTATATATACAATTTACATATACAATATTTTAAACCGTTGGGTAGCAGGCCAGCGAGGAGATGCCGCACTGGTTGTTCCCATTGCGCAGCATCTTGATGTATCCCTTGTCGCCCCAGCGGTCACTCCAGGAGTTCTTCACCAGCCAGAAGTCCCTGCCGCCCTCAGTGCCGTAGCCAACGACCAGGACAGTGTGATTAAGCCGCTTGGGATTGCACTTGGGCTCGATGTAGATGCCCGAATGGTAGTGCTGGAAGGATCCTGCAACGACATGTATGCCCACGGAAACGGGTCCGATGGTGGCCACTGCCTCAGCTAGCTTCTGTTCATCGCCTGCGGGCAGTGCCACGAATCCCGTGATGGTGGCTCCGACCGTGGCCCTGTTGAATTTGCACTTATCATTCACGGCCTTGTAGGGATACGAATCGTCAGTGTCGATGCCGCCGTTGTCCATAATGTACTTGAAGGCGCTGGTCATGAAACCACCGCTGCAGCCATCATTTCCATAGGACCCGGAGCAGTCCACCAGGTTCTGCTCCGAGAGGGAGACCAACTGTCCGGTCTTGCGGAAGTGCTGACCCTCTAGGGACCCTGTGGCGGAGAAGGCCCAACAGCTGCCGCAATTCTTTTGATCCTTGACACCGGTCACAGCTCCCTGGGAACGCCAGTCCACCGAATCGGGCAGGGTCACGTGCTCTGGCGAGATGAAGGTCAGTCCCTCATCCAATGAGCTGAAAGAAGGAGATTCAGATTAGCAGAAGTATGTATATTATATTAGTTCTAAGACCTTACCTCATCGCCTCGTACTCGCTGTAGCTGAGGCCGGTCATCATATCGCTGAACTCCTGACTCATCAAGTCTGAGTACTCGTTGATCGCCATCTTGAAGCTCACCTCTCCTTTGGCGAATCGTTGATTGTGCTCGGCAATCTTCATTCTGTTCTCGTTGAAGATCATGTAACGGAGTTGCTCTACATCTTCGTCCTGATAGTTTTTGCGGTACTCCCGGGTGAAGGTTCTCCATTCTTTATCGAGAAGTTGGTCAAAGAATGCGGCATGGGTCAACGCCAGCGTGGTGAGAAGGATAACTATTAAACAGTTATGCATCTTATATAATTATTAGGATTTCATAAAATATTGAAAAATGAAGAACTCTCGATTGATTGGTTAACTCTCGCCGATGTCTTGCAAGTTAATAAAAAGCGATTGAACTTTTCACTTCTTTATATGGAATCTTTCGTCCGGTTTTATCGACATGTCCGCAGAGGCCGGCAAATCTTATCGGCCGGAAATCAGCTATATACCTGATCAATATTGTTTTTAAGAGGTACTCAATATGTACAGTGACTTCATTCTTTTTTCTTTGCAGCAATTGATCAAATGTTTTAATTACTTTCAAAAAACCCCTTATTCACTCATATACCCTTAACTTATAAATATAAACATAAACTTACAAGATTTAACCTTTTTAAAAATTAAATTACATTTTGATGCTTATTTCGTACTGTTTAGTAAATAGCAAATCAAAAATCAAAATTGTATTTCGGAATTTTAATATTTTTAGTCTAAACACACTTCTGAATAGTGTTCATAATGCAAATAATGCACATATGTATAATGTTTATATTAATTTATAAAATGTCGTCGATAAGGTGGTTGGGTGACAAATATTTGCAGTTAGGGTTGAACAATCGTTTGGCCTTGTTCATAAACTCTAAGTGGAATGGCAAACCTCAATTCCAAACCTCACTCTTGACCTATCCTAACGCTGAGCAATCGCTCAGTAAAAATCGTATCATTCTTATTTTTACTTTTTGTACCCTTGAAGGGTCTATAATTTTAGTCGGAAAAAGGAAGGAGTCATCAATGATTCATCAGCATCAACAGCCGAGTCGATCTAGCCATGTACGACTGACCATTTTTATATAAAGAAGTCAGACTTTCAAGGAATGGGATTGAATAAGTGAACGAAATGGGTCTGCTTATCCTTTATATATCCCAGGAGTTCTTGGGGGTGTAAAGTTCAAAAGATTAAATGTACATGACTTTAAATTATATAAATAGGTCTATTTATATTTTTCAGAAAAATAAACTCTGTTTAACCGAAGAGTAAACCGAAACTAGTTGCTCACTTAAGTCTGAAATGAACTCTAGAAAGTTAAATGAACATGTTTATTTTTTGTTTAAAATGAACTTGTTCATTTTACTCTTTAAAATTCACTTAAACATGTTCACTTTTGTGTTTAAAGTGAACTTGTTCATTTTACTCGTTGAAATTAATTTATACATGTTCACTTTTGTGTTTAAAATGAACTTGTTCATTAATATATTTCATTGTTACTAATTTGCACAACAATAATAAAATAAAAAACAATAGAATAAAATATAAAAAACCAGTAGAGTTTTTCCCAAGTACCCAATTTCTGTTATATCTTGAAAACACCATTTATCTCATTAAACCAAGCTTAAGTCATACCGAATGAAAAACAGATTACTTTATTTGAGACTGATGAGTTATAAATTAGAGGGCAGACGTCGAACGGGAACAGATTAGGCCTTGACCAGCACCTCGTAGTGGTCTAGACGCACCTCCTCGCCGCCGAAGGGGATGTAGAGGCAGTGGTGCGACTGGTGGATCTTGCCGGGAGTCAGGCTGCCGTGGTGGTGGGCCCTGCCGATGAAGAGCGGCTCTCCGTCGGAGGTGCGGCCGCAGAGCACGGCGTTGCCGGGCACATTGCCGTGGCTGTCGTGGACCCAACCGTATCCGTAACCGGCCAGCAGCTCGTAGTCGTGCTTGACCACCTCGCCGCCTCCGTAGGGCACGTAGGCGCAGCCCTTGTTGGGAATCACCTTGGCCGGGAGCAGGTCGCCCTCGTGGTAGGCGCGCCCGACGTAGATCTGGTCGCCATCGCAGTCGTGGCCGCCCACCACGGTTCCGGGAATGATGCCGCGTCCTGAAGCGTTAATCCAGGTCTCTGGCTGGACCAGCACTTCGTAGGCTTCCAGGCGATGCTAGAAATGAATGGGAAACCATGAGTCCAAGGTGCTTTCCAGGGCTTAGGGGTCGGTGCTCACCTCCTGTCCTCCATAGGGGATGTACAGGCACTGGTGCGAGGGATGCACCTTGCCGGGCGTCAGGCTGCCCTGGAAGTAGCCACGTCCCACATAGAGGGCCTCGCCGTCGGAGGTCTGGCCAACGCGGAGGGAGTGGGGCGGCACGAAGCCACCGCTGGCCGGGACCCACGAGAAGTGATCGCCGACGAGCACCTCGTAGTCGTGCTTGCTGATCTCCTCGCCGCCCCAGGCCACATAAGCCTGATGCTTGTTGGGCACCACCTTGGCCGGCAGCATCTCGCCGTTGTGGTAGGCACGGCCAACGAAAATGGGATCCTGATCGGAGTCATGGCCACCGAGGACGGCGCCACCGGGCAGGCCTCCGTAGACATTGCTGCTGATCCATTGGTAGTCTGTAGAAAGAGATCACAGGTGATCAGTTTCAATTGCTCGGGAATAAATGGTTGTTTGGTTAAATTTTAATTCCTTTCAATTCAGTGAAGTATTAATTACAGTGAACACAATGAACAGGATAAAATGAACATGTTCATTTCTTTAAATAAAGGGAAGAGGTTAAATTCAGGGGATAAGTGAACTTTAAGTTGGAAAATGAACAATGTACAGAATAAACTTGCTAAATTTAATTTATAAAATGAACAAGTGAAGAGGATAACTTTAGTGGATAAGTGAACAGACTTTTCACTTTAAGTTTGAAAGTAAAGTATAAAGTTTATACTATAAACAGAATGAACATGTTACATTTAATTTATGAAATTAACAAGTGAAAAGGTTTATTTTAGTGGAAAAGTGAACAGTTTCACTTTAAGTTGGAAAGAGAAAAACAATGTACAGAATGAACATGTTCACTTTATTTTTTCAAATTAACAAGTGAGGAGTTTAACTTTAGTGAATAAGTGAACAGCTTTACTATAAGTTTGAAAATGAACAATATATAGAATGAACAAGTAAAGAGGTTAACTTCAGTGGATAAGTGAACAGATTCAGTTAGAAAATTAACAATAATAGAGAATGAACATGTTCACTTTAACTTCAGTGGATAAGTGAACAAGTTCACTTTAAGTTAGAAAATGAACAATATATAGAATGAACAAGTGACGAGATTAACTTCAGTGGATAAGTGATAGGTTCACTTTAAGCTAGCTAGCTTGTTCATTTTGGAAAGTGAATAAAAAAGTTCACTGACATTGTTCATTGTGGTTCACTTTTTAACTGTTCACTTGTTCATTTAGGTGTTTCTTTTCATCACTTTTTCACTTAGATGTTCACTGCTTTATTTGTGAGTGACTTAAACTTGTTTCCCTTAAGTAGAAGCACTCTTTTCCCAACACTACCCAACTGTACCCATTAATCACTCCCCACACTCTGTATGTTTTGTTATCTATTCCCGGTGTGAAATCGCCAGATCTGTGGAAAGCTTCCAAAGCTCCAAGGGATTACGGCTGTCAGGTGTTACTATCGATACGAGTTGTCAGGGCGCTATTTTCGCAGGAATTGTGGGGGGTCACGCCCCGTTCGTTGCTTTTCTCACCTCCCATGTTGTGTGTGTGTTAGCTGACTTGGGTCTGGAACGTAGGTTTATAAATATATACACGCCGGCTGGCTCCGCTCTGATCGGTGTGAAGTTAACGACTGGTTCCTAGCCTCACTGCCGCGGGGCTTTAAAAGCTGTGCAGCCGCCTTATCGGTCGGCAGTGTTAACCGACTTTGATAAGATATCTTAGTCACAGGTGCTGGGACTGTAACTACTACCTGTGCAATACGAAATACATATATGTTATAGCAGGGATCCTCCTTATTTACCCCGTCTGCGGGCTGCGTCACGCTCGGTGCTGTCCGACACTGACAGGTGTCAGTTTTGGCTGGAAACAATTTAAATTTCATAATAAAATATTGAACAGGAAGCGGGCTAGCGGTCATTAGTCAATCGATCTTGGGCAGAGAGGTACTCTTTGGTACACCCTGGGCCCGGTTTTATCTATCGGCAGTTGCCGGCGAATCTTATCGGGCGGCAGTCGAAAATAAACTTGATCAATAAGTTCGTAAAAGGTACCCATGTACACGTATGTTTCTGTCCATGGATCAACTTCAAACTTGAGGAATTTGTGAATTACTTCTAGAACAAAACAAAGTTAAGACCAGGCAAGGTAATGATTAGGATTCGAGGGTTTCGAAGGCCTGTTTTGAACCGCAAAGCTGGTGGGTGTGGAGTTTGGAAATGACTCAATGAGGGAACAACTATGACTTTAATGCTCGATAGTACAATCAATAACAAGTAAGGCAACAATTTGAGTCATATTTATTTTTAGGTTTCAGCTACATCAATTATGTATTTGTGGATTTCTTGGGAAAATGCAAAAGTCCTATCTGTGCCTTAGTTCCACCTAAAGATTGCATGTTCTTCCAATCTTCTGTTTGCTTTCCGTAAATATTTCTGTAAGCTTAAGTAAAGTATAATTTGTTTATCTTCTTCTTGCAAACAATAACCTCTATTTAAGCTTAAGCAAAAGTAAAAAATATGTTTTTGTAATGTTTCTATAGGTCAACAGTTTCAAGTATCTTTTTATAACCTTGCAGGGTATTATAATTTCAGTCAGAAGTTTGCAACGCAGTGAAGGAGACACTTCCGACCCTATAAAGTATATATATTCTTGATCAGCATCAACAGCCGAGTCGATCTAGCCATGTCCGTCTGTCCGTCTGTCCGTCCGTCCGATTATACGCAAAAAATGGCCATTTTATATTATTCTAGAATTTCGGTTTTATTTTGATCGAAATCGGATAACTCTATCATATAGCTGCGATAGGAATGTTGGGGAAATATTACGTATACGTAATGTTAAACCGAATTTTTATATGTAAAAATGTCGTATACAATTTCTGTTACTGTTACTTTCCATTTGATACAATTTTATTAATTCATAATGATGCAATTGTAAACTGCAAGGGTATACAAACTTCGGTGTGCCGAAGTTAGCTTCCTTTCTTATTTTTAATTCTTTTTAACTGTAAAACTACCCCAAAATATCAGACTTAAAATCTGCTAAATTTATCTTTGAATTCGCTATTTAGTTTCTTTGAATCTTTATATTTATATATACACTTTTCTCCCTGATTTTTCCTTTCTGAAACCTTTATAGTTTGTGCTAATGTTAGTCCCTCTTATCTGCTTTCAAACCGGGGATTTTTTCCCATTGAAGGCTTCTGGTACACGTCATAAGGTTTATGGGTTCATTTAAATGGGGTTCCACCTGTCGATTGCCCAAAAAACACAAACCAGTATCGCCTGTAACAATGCCCACCTGTTGTGGGCTCTCGTAGCCCCAAAAAGTACCGCCTGGATCGCGATAGTGACTCATGGCACAGCTGATAAAGGGAAGGCTTTAATGGAACGACTGGAGCTTTCTCTGGAAATAAATAACAAGAGATATATTGCTCAATATCAACTGCACTTTGCCACATATATACATATAGAACATGGGTTGTATTGATAGATAAAAGCTCCTCGATAAGGCTACGAGGGTGACAAATCGTGGTGGCCGGGGTTTTAACGCCCCACATTTGCTGGGCAACTCTTCAGTGAAATTGCGAACCTCAGACTGTGCAGTCAAAACTCAAGGAATATCTACGCTTTGGAGAGAAATTTAATTATTTATCGGAAGGAATAACCGCTTATCAACACATTACACACAATGGGTAAGTGGGATGAGTAAGCGGTGCAAGTTAGCCGATCGATTGTTGCCGAAAATGATATCGTGTGGTGTGTGAAAATGTCTTTGATTGTGAAAATCAAAAGCCTCTAGAGTTTTCTAATAATATTTATGGTGTCTTAAAGGAATTTATTTACAATTCTGCGAGCTTGTTTTGCTTGTAATTTATGAGATAAGAGTTGTAAACACACATTTTACAACTTACTCCTAGACACCTTTATAATATCTTTAAATATCTAGAGGTTGTGGGAAGTAATTTATACATATAAATGCATGTATACAAGAGTTCCGTGTGAAGAATACTATTCTCTGATATTTAAACAATATCTTAGGGATATGTAGAACCAAAAAGATACCAAATTCATAGGTATTGACCTTGAGTTTGGTATTTTCAATGCAAAGAGCCTTGAGTGACTTGTGCGTTTCTCCGCCTTTCTTTGCACTCTTCCAGGCAATGTGCAGCCAGGAGCAGTTGTGACCGTTGGTAGGACGAGTGCAGTGAGCCCAGGGTGACAGCCCCAAGCCTCTGAGTAACCCCAAAAATCCCACTTGAACCCAGAACCCAGCCCCAGACCCCACGAATCGAACAGCAAGCAAACTATAGAAAAAAAAGCACAAACAGAGAGAAAAAGCCAGAGTATCTCTTAGATAATGTATCTATTACCTTGTAAATACTGAGATTTTGATCTTAATATTTTTATAAATAACCTAAATACATCTAAATACGGCTAGCTTTTCTCTCTGTGTAGCAGCCAGGCTATCTTATCGCGCGTCAGTGCCCAGCTTATCGCCTCACCGCCTCTGGTCCTCTCTCCTTGCAGAACACACCTGGGTGCACTCGTCTCCCCGCTCCCCCCTGCCCCCGTACGCGGTGATCGGCGGCCATGACGCGGACCGCTCGCCCATCTACGTGGGTCGATCCTTCCACGAGGGCGAGAACCTGCCCGCCAAGGTGATACCCAGCAAGGGCTGCGCCTACGTGGCCTACGGCGGCACGGAGCACCAGAAGACCCACTACGAGGTGCTGGTGGGCCAGGGCTTCGCCTGGGTGCCCAGCGCCAGTGGCGGAGTGCCGCCGAATGCGGTCCGCAGTGGCAACACTCGCACTGGGGAGCCCCTCTACGTGGGACGCGGCCATCACGCTGGGAGCCTGACGGTGGGCAAGGTGCATCCCTCGCACGGCTGCCTGTACATCCCCTTCGGCGGCCAGGAGGTCAGGATCAACACCTACGAGGTGCTCATCCATCAGCACCAGGACGTCTGGGTGGCCGCCTCGCCCAGCTACACGCCCCCGGGAGCCGTGGTGGCCGGACACGACTCCGACCGGACGCCCATCTACGCCGGACGGGCGATGCACGAGGGCGAGATGCTGCCCGCCAAGGTGATCCCCAGCAAGGGCTGCGCCTACGTCTGCTTCGGCGGCTACGAGTTCCAGAAGCCCAGCTACGAGGTGCTCACTGGCTACGGCTACGTCTGGGCCCACGCCGGCCACCATCTGCCCCCGAATGCCGTCTCCACCGGTCGCACCCGCAACGGGGAGCCCATCTACTACGGCCGCGGCCACTACCAGGGCAGCCTCACCCCGGGCCTGATCTCGGCCAGCCAGCGTTGCCTGTACATCCCGTACGGCGGCCGGGAGATCCGTCTCTCCTCCTACGAGGTGCTCTGCCGGCAGTAGGTCGTCCGAGTGGGAGCTCCGTAGAAAGTATATGCATTTAGCCCAGATCAAACTCTGTAATCGGACCGAAATAATAAAACTGACTGTTAACAACCAAGAAATATCAAACTAATTCTTACTTGTTTGGGTTTTTTAAAGGGAATTTAACTATTATATTATATCTGTTCTATATAATATACGTAATATATAATTGAGATACTATTTCTATATAGGATTTGTTTTTTAAGGAACTTTTTTAAGGTATACTTTTTATATGTTTGTTTTCTTTAGGGAAATTAAATATATTTAATATTTCTTTTATAAAATATACTTAATATACAATTTATTTACTATTTCCTTATACGATTTGTTTTTTAAGGAACTTCTTTAAGGTATACTTTTACTGGTTTTTTTTCTTAAGGAAATTTAAATATTATACAATATTTCTTTTATATAATATACTTAATATATAATTTATATACTCTTGCCTTACAGGTTTTGGTTTTCAAAGAAACTTGTTTAAGAGAAATTTTTCAGAAATGGCACTTTTATACGTACAATAGGTTCCTTGTTTTTTATGGTAGTAATCACACTTACTATCTGTCCTTGATTGGAATTAAACATAAAACGTATTTTTATGCCTATAAATTCTATAAAATTTATGAAGCAAGATAAGCATTTTCGCAGTTCAAGTTCATCACTCAGTACTAAACCAGAAATTGTCAAGAAAAAATAAAGCAAAAAAATCTCTTTAAATGTGTTTTAAACTGAGCAACTAAAAATATTTTAACATAACAAGCAAAATAATTTTAAATGTAGGAGCCGGAACACAAAACCCTGTAAAAGAAACCCACCCATGAAAACTTATTCATAAAGGCCCATGCTATTCCCTATTCCTTTTTTAATGACTGACTTATATATATTCTTTTAATGAAATCTCAATCACAGAATCTCTCTTACTTTCTCAAAAACCCAAGATAAAAGTATAAATTAATAATACTTTATGGTAGATGGGCAAATGCAACAAAAACCTCCCCTGAAAACCCACCCCGTAGAATCCATCTATAAAAACACATCCATAGAAAACACATTCATAGAAAACCAAAGCTAATTTATTCCTCCATAAGGACTTTAACTTATATCATTTAAGTTATAACTTTAACTTAAATCATTTAATTAAACCCCAAAATGATTTCTCTTCCATTCTTAAAAACACCAAAGCTATCTCTTTTCTCAAAAAATCTTTTTCTTCTCCTAAGAACTACAATAAAACTAGCTTTAAGTTTTAAAACCGCAAAAGAATCTGTTTTCCCTTATTTATTATAATTATTTATTTTGTAAAAAATACAGAAACAAGCTCTCCTTCTTTGTATAGACCCCAACAATAACTATCTCCATTTCCAAAAACTCAAAAAACTAATTTTCCTTTTAAAAAACTCCAACAAAATCGTTCTTTTCTTTTATATATAAAAAATATAAAATCAAAGCCTATATTTCTTAAAATACGCAAAAACAAGATCTTCTTTCTAAAGACCCCAAAAAATACCTGTCTTATCAGATATTATATACATCTTCCGACTAGAGATCAAGTCGGTTTTAGTTTTTCTAAAACCTGAGGCGCGACTTTGGCCAAAAACAACAAAAAGAACTTGTCAAAAAACTTGTCATAAAAAGTAAACAAAAGATGTATTCTAATTTTAAAACCCAACAAAATTGTTCTCCCCATTTAAAAATCCACAAGAAATCCTATACTCCTTCTTAAAAACGAAAACACATAGCTCTTTCTTTCTTAAAAATTTAAAAAACGATCTCTCTCTCTTTATTTCCATCACAAGATAGTCAAATAATTTTTGTTAAACCCAAAACTAATTAAAATAACCCCCTTTAAAAACCCCCAAATAACTCTTATTTCTTTCTTTCCAGCCTACAAGTGGGTGCAATCCTCGGCCTACTCCTCCATACCCGAGGAAGCTGTGGTCGGGGGCAACGATGAGGACGGCGCCATGATCTACGTGGGCAGGGCGGAGCACGAGGGCGACATGCTGGTCTGCAAGGTGGTGCCCTCGAAGCAGCTGGGCTTCATCTCGCAGCGCGGCGAGGCCCTGCCCAAGGACATCTTCGAGGTGCTGTGTGGCCAGAATCTGGTGTGGATCAAGTGCTACGACCACGTGATACCCGAGAACGCAGTGCTCTGCGGACGCACCTCCCTGGACCAGCCGGTGTACATAGGACGGGGTCACTACGAGGGTCACCTGATCATCGGCAAGATCTCCTCGGTGCACCGGGCGCTGTTCATCGCCTTTCGCGGGGCCGAGCGTCGCCTGGATTCCTATGAGATTCTGGTAGAGGAACGCCGCGTGGTGCCCGGCTGGCAGCTGCCGCCGCCTCCTCCGCCGCTGGAGGAGGTGGAGAAGTGTCCGCTGACCCCGCCGCCACCACCATCGCCGCCGGCTCCTGTGCTGGCTGCCAAGCCGTATCCCTACCCGGACATGGCAGCGATGCCTTTTCCCATGTCCGACAGGCCGCCGGCCTACACACCCACACCGGATCCCCTGCCGCCGGTTGGAGGAGTGATGGTGATGCCGCGTCCAACACCTCCACCTCCACCTCCGCCAGTTGGTGGTGTCCTGGTGATGCCCCCTCCTCCGCCACCAAAGCCAGGTTTCACTCCAGCGGAGGTGAGCTCGGCTCCACCACCGCCTTCCTTCACACCCGCCGAGGTCTCCGTAACCGCCATATCAGTGCCCGCCGTGGGTTCCTCCTTCACGCCCGCCGCCACCTACGATCCCTACGGAGCCAGCTGCTCCTCCTACACTCCGGCTGAGTACGCTGCTCCGTCGGCTTACGATGCCTACAGCTACGGCAACAACTACGATGTGTGGGTCTCCGCGGAGCCTGGCTACTACTACAATCCGGATGCAGTCGTTGGAGGCCACGACAGCAACATGGCCCAGTTGCTGGTGTGCCGAGCGTACTATCGCGGTGTCCATGTCCCCGGAAAGGCCATTCCCAGCCAGGGATGCGCCTACATAGCCCACGGCGGCCGGGAGATCGTGGAGCCATCCTACCAGATGCTGCTGGGCCAGGGCAAGTACCACTGGGTGCCAGCCTATGGCGGAAATGTGGCCCCAGGAGCCGTCATCGCGGGACGCACTCCCAGCGGGGAGCCACTCTACATTGGACGGGGTCACTACTGCGGATCCCTGACCCCGGGCGTGATCGAGCAATCCAACCGCTGCCTGCAGATCCCCTTCGGCGGCCAGGAGATCCGGCTGAGCAGCTACGAGGTGCTGGTGCGGAGCGACATCTTCCACGGACAGCAGGCCATTCGGCTGGTTTACTGAGAGAGAGAAGGGAGGTTGGAGATGCAAAGGATATATAATAACTGGACTTGGCACCCAAAAAGTAAAGCTTTACAATTGAATCCCTTGCTTAAATAATAATGTAATTAATTTATTTCAGATCTTTAAACATTTTGTTGCATACTTTTGGACTCATTTAAAATCCAGAGTGATTCATGGCGAAGTCTTGAATACTATATATTATATTCCTCCTCGATCTGATACAAACGAGAGCAGCTAAGTCAAAAAATCCAAGGATATATCCATATTTTAATTGTCATCAATCTAGTCCGATTCCTACATCAATGATAATTCCGGAGGCTGTATTCTTTTTATTCTTATTGAAACCCATTACCCAATAATTTGTTAACTCGTTTGTTGATTATAATAATGCGAAAATAAATTAAATTGTTTATGATATAAGTTTCCTTTACATGACTAAGCCAGCCTTCGTTGAAACTTTTATATCAAAGTTTATGGAAAGAACTAAATACATATCACTTATTTATATATAAACTGTATACAAAAACTATATTCATCTACCTTACGATCGGTCTTTTATAACGATCCAAGCAAAGCTACCTCTGTAAAACCTGAACTTTAATTTAAACATCCATTTAAGAGATCTAAAAACCTTATTTTCCTTTGAGCCCGTTGAGTTATTTATGCACTAATTATATTTATTAACACTTACATAATAACACAATTTGTTATAAAAATACAAACAAACATACAATTATTATACGAAAAGAAATACACATAATAGTAACTGTGTCATAATTCTAGATGTATTTACTTGCTTTGTTTTAGGAAGTCGTCTTCATAATCTTATCTTCGCATTAACAAAAAGTTAATATGTTTTATATATTTTAATGGAAATATTTTTAAATTATTATTTCTAAATGTGGGTGCTATACAAATCCCTATAGTGATTCCAGAAAGTTTCTGTCATAATTCTAGGGCAATTTTTTTTTGCAAATCCAGGGCGAATCGCCTTCGGAACCTTTTTTAATTTCCAAACTTACGGGTGAAAAGCGGCTTTTTTAGGTAACAAATTTTATGAGTGTAGGCTTTTTCAAAACATTTAAGAAAACGTCAATAATTGGGATACAAGATTTTACTTCTTTAAACCTATGTACAATGAATTCGGTACCTCAGAAAAACTGTAGCTCCCAAAACTCACCGACAAGCTTTAGGGCATTGCCCCTAAATACATGGATAGCCTGAATTATAAGCCCAACATTTTAGCAAGGATGTTGAGTAGTCCTGACGACATGACAAGGCTTTAGAAGACTTCACCTCCCGGACAGTGTTTTGTCATAATACTTCTGAAATAAGATAAATAATACAAATCATATAATAATAATTATAACACTTTTACTCCTCCCCAACACTATTATGGACCAATTGTGAACAAAAAATGTTGTACACGGATTAGATAAGATTGCTGCAATTTAGGTAATAGTACACAAATTATTTAATAATCTTAAACAAGAAACAAATTAGTTATTTGTGCGAAATCCTAGTATACTTATTATTCTTATGAATTTATACTTTATGTTATTAAAAACAAATAATTAATGCTAGTTCATGAATGTAGACTTGAAATATTTATCTTTTTACGATGCTTTTTAAACTAAATAATGGAGATGGATAATGGAGATCTAATTTTAAAAACTAGTGTTGCGTTGTTTTTACATATTTATGATTTTATGGATAAGGAGTAAACTATTATTATTTAAGTTACGGTCAGCTAAAAGTTACAAGCAATAATGTAATTAAATTGCTTTAATTGTTTGAAACATTTTAAGATTAAGTGATGAAAACGCAAACAATATGGCTTAAAGTAAAGGCTATACATTTTCCTTTCAAAAAACATTATAGTGTTAATGTATATGTTTGATTATTATTTCCGGTTCTGTTTATTTATTTTACACTGCATGCTGTTCCAATTGGGTTTATTATTAAACCTTAACCTTTACCTAGATTTTATTATTTGTTTTTGTTTGTTCTGATGATAATCACCTTTTGGATAATCTTAGATAAAACAGACTGACACAGATGATTTGCAAATTTTACATTGTCAGTTTTACCACATCAATGTGTAGATAAAAGTAGATAAATATTATTACACCATTTATATGAGCCTAATAACTACCAAACCTCAATTAAGCTCATAACAAACTGTTGTTAACTAACAACAAATATTATTATGAACAATGACAACCCTATTTTGAGGTAGGTTATCGATTAAAGTCTCATTATTGCGATTCAAATATTTCTCCCCTTACTTTCAAGAAGTCTTCAGAGCTTCTATTGTTCTTTAAATCTACTTAAAAATATATAAAATATATTGTTGACGCATAAACCCAGTCATAAACGCGAAAACTACCGGTCTTCATATATGCAAAGCCCATAAACCACACTGTTTTCTTCCGCTTTTGGCCGAGAAATTACAATTAACAGACGCTGACCAACTGATTAGTGGCCGCAAAGGTTTAAGGCCAATATAAAAATGGTATCACGTACTTTGGTTATAAACTGCGGTGGCTCAATGTCCGGACTCAAAGACGAGATTCGTCGTGTTCCCAGCAAGAAGTCTGCCGTCTGTTGGGAATTCCTTGAACCCAGACGCAGTTTCCGAATGAGTAGAAACCGGCATATCCCACGACTACCCGTTATTGGCCAACTGCTCAAAGATTTATTCATACAGATTCTGGTTTTTTTTCGACGTCAACACGGGCTTAAAGAGCGAGGGAAAGGAGAAAGACTGGCTAAGAGTAAATATCAGCGACTGCGTCACGATTTGTTTCCTTTAAATGCACTGACAAAGTATCCCACTGAATGATCCCTTCATTAACTGGGTTTACAAGGGTCAAATTCTCCTAATGGATTAGTAATAGAAATGTGATTTTAATTTTAAACGAAACACTAGTTATATTACATGTTAATATGCTACTTATACTTATATCACTCTCCTTAAGGATTAGTAATAAACATGTTATTTCAATTTAAAAGGAAACACCAATTATATTTCATGTTAATATGGTGCTTATATTTATATCTCTCTATTAAAGTTTTAGTAATAAAAATGTAATTTTAGTTTAAAAAGAAACACCAATTTATTGGCTATATTCCTTGTTAATATTGAACTTAAACCAGGTTAAGTAACTTCATGCTAAATAAATAAATACATGAATATGTTTCTATATCAGTGTTTATTAGGAAGCATTATTATACATTTCATAATGTTGTATTACTTAATTTTGCCTATTTTATTATAGAAAAATAATAATTTTTCAATGGAGTTCTTTTAAATTCCACTTATTGTACAAAATATAAAACCCTACTAGTTAAAAAAACTTTTTAGGTCAAATAAAAATGTAAATAATTTTGTTTGTTCACTTAAAATTGATTTCATTCTTTTTGTATGATATTGTGGATTTTTATGTGATTATTATTATATTTTGTATATTTATATCAAGGTGTTTTATATTTTTAAAATTTTGTATATTTTATATTTGGTATTTATCTTACAAAATAATATAAATGTTTACTTATTCCATTTTTAATTGTCGCAAATGAATTAATTTTTTTTTTGTGTAAGAAAAAAATATTCAATACAATTATAAACTCTATTTAATTTATTTCGTGTATTTTTTCTCCTGTTATTCAAGAATTGTAAATTTATTTCTCAGCTATTTTTTTTAAATTGTTGAACTTTTTTCTGCCATTTAAGAGCTATTTTTTAATTTGTATTGTATATTCTCTCGTTTGTGAGTCTTGCAGTTATTTGTTTTTTTTTTTTCATAAGTATTTTCGTCACATTTATATAGTTTTTCTCTCCTTCTTCTTTTTATTTTTTTTTTATAATTTTATAGAATTTTTTCTTATATTTATACAAAATTGTTCTTGTACTTTAAGTATGTACTTGTACTTGTACCTAAAGTACAAGAACTTAAGGTAAACATCTTGAAAACCATCAACAAATGAGAAAATTGTATGATTTTTAATGTAATTTACTTCTTATTATTTAATATTAAAAAAAAAATCAGTTTAAAATAAACAAAAACTTCTTAATTCTTGTATCTATTTTAATCCAATTATATAATTTCAATCAGTTTATTTTAATTTAATTTTAATTCATTTATTTATGATACATTTTATTTTTGCATTAACAGGTTGAAAACCTTTAAAGAAACCACCGAATCTCTTAGAACAATCTCTGCACATATAGTCGCAGACAACAGTATATGTATAATGTTGATATGAAATATTGGGGTCGCATTAAGTGTTAATGGTTTGAAAAGAAACAAAGCCAAAAGTCAAGACTTGTTAAACAGCTGATTAACAAAATAAAATTAAAAGTGCTAACAAAAGCACTTCACTTTCGCACTCCATTGTTGTTCCGAGATATAGTCCGAATTTATTCCCACGTCTATAAATATGCACGAGTTGTTAGAACAAAATTCTGGTTCAGATAACCAACGAATTTGAACCTAGGTCCGTGACCAGGAGAATTATTTCACCACTAACCAGATGGCGAGAAGCCTAGACTAGAATTATCTATCCTCGAAACCTTGTCTAAATTGGCCACCATTCGACTTATCTGCCCTGGCGAAATACACCTAAAAAACACACACACATCGGCTGGGGAAATGTTTGCTGTTTTGATACACACACTCACTATACGCCATATACTATACTATATTTTATTTTATTGGCACTCTCATTTGTTTGATTGCGGCCAATAAGAGTGCTTACATGGCCCAAAGCCCGATTAGATTGGCAAGCGAGGTTCCTCTTGGAAAATTTTGCAGTTTTGCTTGCTCATTCGGTGGACAGAAATGGTGAAATAATACGCATAAACAAGCCTCGATTGATTATAATTAGAAATCGCTCAGGTCGGATCGGATTGGGGAAGTTGTGGAACGGTTCCTCGTTCCTCGTTGGGAAAGGCGGCGCTGGGAATGCCTCCGCGCTTATTTCGCCCAGGTATGCCGCCGCACACCTGAGCGCCAGCGAGCGGATGAATCACCCAGCTCGCACGCGGTACAGATACAGATTTCTTCTCGGTTAGTCCCCCGATCTTATGAATTCTGCTTAAAAAGACCAGGGGAAAACCATGCGCGCATGTGTAATGTGCGCCATGCATCTTGGCCTGGCTTAAACATTTGGCTCAACGTCTCTCGAGGGGAAAAACAACAAAATAGCAAAACAATAACAGATACGCGTTGAGTCTAGACAAATACTGGTAATGCGAGACTGATAAGCGCCAGCGTAACGCCGAATTGATCTGCCGCGGCTATCTAATCTGGCTAATCTGCATGACCAGAGACACCTAAAGACACGCCACAGCAATTAACAAAATAAATATTTGAATATTAGACCTTTAGTATATGAAAGGATAAAAAAGACAACATAAATTGTCAACTAAAATCTATAAAACTAAGAGTGTAAGAAATAACAAGCACATTAAACTAACTTAGAACACTCTTAAACATTTAAAATTACTTCAAATTAAATTTAAAAATGATTTTAAAGTATTGAATAATACATAAGTATAGAAATATAGGTATTTTAACTAAATATTACACAATTAATAATAGTTGCGCAATAAATAATATTATGTATTCTATTTTAAACCATTGAATTTCTTTATTTATATATAATAGTATAAATTACAGGTAGGTCGTGTCTTTTTTTTTCATAATAATGCATATTAGTTCTCAGCTTAAACATCGCAAATAAAATACTTAATTTATGTAAACTTAAATAAATGTCAAAATAATAACTAGGATAAAATTAACTCTGAACTAACGAAGTAGTATATAAAATGCAGTGCAAAAAAAGTGTCTAAGTCGTCTTATAAAACGTTTTAAGCATTTATCATAAGGTTACAAAAACAAAACAAGAAATGTTTAAAGTTTATGGCACTATATTATACATCGAACTCTATAATATTATATTTAATAATACTAAACCCGGATTAAGGTGTCATGCAATCTATAATATAATGACATTTTAATAAATTTATAAATACAGAATCCTATAATAATATTAATATGACTAGTAAAACTAGAAAACTATAGAACCACTGAATAATATTATAAAGGCAAAATACTTGAAATAATATTAAATGTTTATAGTACTATATAACAGCTACAACCCTATAATAGTATTAATAAAACTCCATATGCTAACTTCATAATAGAACCTCATAAATATGTTTATAAGACTTGGGAAGTCTTAATGAAAACTTAAAGAACCTCTCATAAGAATATTAAAAAGGCTTGATAGAAAATAAAATAAACAAGAAAGAAGCTTCGGCACACCGAACATGGCTGGATCAACTCGGCTGTTGAAGCTGATCAAGAATATATATACTTTATAGGGTCGGAAATGTTTCCTTCACTGCGTGGCAAACTTCTGACTAAAAGTATAAGGGTTTAAAAATAAATTAAAAAACCTCAAATTAATTTTAATAAGATTTCAGTAGACTAAGAACTTAAATTAAAAGCCTCCATTGGCTTGATAGAAAATATAAAAAAATAGCAAAATGAATAGATACAAGTAAAAACATAGCTTAGAAATGTGTTGACTACAATTTAAGCATAAGTAAATTAGTAATAGTCATTAGAAATATATTTAATAAAATATAAATTTTATTCCTTAAATATATATATATTTAAATGTAAGAAACCTTAAATACATTAGTAACGTATTGAAATCTGAAACTAAATCAGAGTCAACTAGTGTTACTGTCACTGTAATGCCGTCCACAGGACAGTCCCAGGAATGAGTCTTCAGTTGCCAGGGGGAGCCCCGATTAAATTATACGATCGCGTTTATAGCCTCCATCCACTCTCACACCCATATATATATACATATATAACCGATGTCGATCAGCCTGCCATTCGAGAAGCCGAGACCCGAGTGTCAGATCTGGAACCGAGCTGTCGTCGCAGCCGTCGAGGCGATGGTTGTCCAGTTCAGATCGCGCACTCGCCGGCAGCAGACGTCTCTCGGCACTTCCGAGTGTTTTGGCCAAAAAAACGAAAGAAATATATATAATAAATATCACTTCTTATATCGCGGGTTAAAAGAGTGTCCGCTGAAATCGGCACGTGCTAAGTAAGTGGCGTTCAGCGAACGCAAGTGACCAAGTCGAGGAGTTTCCGTATCTTTGAAGTGCTCCCAGACGCGGGGAAGTGCATGTCGCCTGGCAATTGACAATCGCAATAAATAAATACAAAAATACATATCTCGCTTTCCAATTGCTTTTAATTTATTAATTTATGGACGCTTTTTCATCCGCGCAATCGAACTAATTTCCTTAAATTGACTTGGGAAAATTGTTTTTTGCCGATTAAACAGCCAGTGTAGCCCTTAGCTAGCCATGTGCAGCCGACTGCCAAGATGCTTTATATAATGAGTGCTACCATAAATGCATTTTGCACACACTTCAGCGTGATAAATGGTGTAATATTTAGTGGCTCTTGGCTTTCGTAATGGTTTATTTATTACGTGTTCCCCGAGATGCATAGATTGGCACTAATTACCATTGAAGCGAGCAAATGACTTTTCTGGAAGCTGAATAATGCACTCTACATGGGTGTGAAGGAACTAGTAGTATTTTGAAAATATTAGCCACCAGAATGATTATTCTTTGTCCAGAGATTGGTGCCAATGAACTCGCCAGAGGTGTAGAGATACCCGCCCCCCGTTTATGGCCGATTTACCAGATAAAACCTAGTCTTGTGCGGCTAATTGTTTAATTGGCAGTCACTAAATTATAGTGCCCAATTCTTGGCTGGCTTACTAATTGCCTGCTTTGTTCTTAGGCCTTATAGCCCAGTATCTCACACACAATGGCCAAGAAGGAGGACTCACAGCTGCCCCAGGCGGGTGACTTTCAGGCGAAGGAGTCGGGAGCAGAGCCAGCCAGGAAGTACAATTACTTTGATCTGGTGAGTTTGATTATCCTTGAGATTCTTTCACTGACTTCTAACAAGCCTTCGTCATCCTGGCAACCTGCAGTTCAGATACTCAACCGCCTGCGAGCGCTGCGTCTTCATATTCAGCCTGCTGGTGGCCACCGGCGCCTCCGTGTTTATACCCTACTTCATGATCATCTATGGAGAGTTCACATCCTTGCTAGTGGACCGGACAGTGAGCGTGGGCACCTCCTCGCCCTCGTTTGCCCTGACCATGTTCGGTGGCGGCAAGCAACTGTAAGTTGAAGTCTTCTTCAGGGAAAACCTGAATTCTGAAACCATTTTTCCTACAGAACAAATGCCAGCAAGGAGGAGAACCGGCAGGCCATCATCGATGACTCCATTGCCTTTGGCATTGGCAGTCTGGTGGGCTCGGTGGCCATGTTCCTGCTCATTACCCTGGCCATTGACCTGGCCAACAGGATCGCCCTCAATCAGATCGATCGCATCCGCAAGCTCTTCCTGGAGGCCATGCTGCGCCAGGACATCGCCTGGTACGACACCAGTTCGGGCTCCAACTTTGCCAGCAAGATGACAGAGTGAGTTGACTCAAGATTAGAACTAGTTACCTGGTTATCTTAATTATATTAATGTAGTCAAACAGAAGTAATTCGAGAATTACCTCAATCATAGTTATTAATATAGGCAGAACTAGGGTAATTATTAAATAATGAGGCGGGGAACTCGTTACATATTCATGAGTGAAATTTGCATTTCGTTTTTTGATTGACTGTTGGGTGGGTAGTGAGTCTTAGACTAAGATGTATTAGTAAAATATACGAACCCATAGCAACTAAGTAAACTTTATAATGTTTATGAAGTAAACATTATTAAATTTTATTCCCTTGTGCATCTTTGTAGTAATATATCCCTTATTTAGTTTGTAAAGATTAACACAGCCTTAACAATAAAAGCTTTTTAAGGCTTTACTTATTTTATTTGCTCAACTTGCTAAGGAGTTAATTAGTTAAATTTTTTACTCCTAGTCGGACTTTAGGTCCTGAAATAAGTACAGTTTTCATGTGAAATTGGAAGTATTTATAAGATATATATACATAATTCATATAGAAAAGAGTCTTTCCCTCTTTTTCCGTACTGAATCTGTCACTTCGCGTCTCCTTATGTGTATCCTCATGAGATTGATCAGTACAAGAATTTTAAACTGAGCGCTCTGGAGGAAATTCATAAGGAGCAGAGCAGTGACAGAGTCACTACCTGTACTGTACACTCTTCAGAGAGCAGAAAAAGAGGATGGTCTTATTTATAGAGAATTCTTTACCCAGGGAAGTAGTTATAAGACAGCTTTAAACCACAACTCTTCTGTAATTTATTATTTATTTTAATTCTTAACTTTTTTAACCTTTCAGAGACCTGGACAAGCTCAAGGAGGGCATTGGCGAGAAGGTGGTGATCGTGGTCTTTCTGATCATGACCTTTGTCATCGGCATCGTGTCCGCCTTTGTCTACGGCTGGAAACTCACCCTGGTGGTGCTCAGCTGTGTGCCCTTCATCATTGTGGCCACCAGTGTGGTGGCTCGACTCCAGGGCTCGCTGGCCGAGAAGGAGCTGAAGGCGTACTCCGATGCGGCCAACGTGGCCGAAGAGGTCTTCAGCGGCATCCGGACGGTGTTCGCTTTCAGTGGCCAGGAGAAGGAGAATGTTCGCTTCGGGAAGCTGCTCGTCCCTGCGGAGACCACGGGACGCAAGAAGGGCCTGTATTCGGGCCTGGGCAATGCCATTTCCTGGCTGATCATCTACCTGTGCATGGCCCTGGCCATTTGGTACGGCGTTACCCTCATTCTGGACGAAAGAGATCTGCCCGACCGCGTCTACACGCCCGCCGTCTTGGTCATCGTCCTGTTTGCCGTGATCATGGGTGCTCAGAACTTGGGCTTCGCCTCGCCCCACGTGGAGGCCATCGCCGTGGCCACTGCCGCCGGACAGACCCTGTTCAACATCATCGACCGGCCCTCGCAGGTGGATCCCATGGACGAGAAGGGTGACCGACCGCAGAGCATTGCCGCGCACATCCGCTTCGAGGGCATCCGGTTCCGGTACCCCGCCCGCCCCGACGTAGAGATCCTCAAGGGCCTGACGGTGGACGTGTTGCCTGGCCAGACGGTGGCCTTTGTGGGCGCTTCCGGGTGCGGCAAGAGCACCCTCATCCAGCTGGTGCAGCGCTTCTACGATCCCGAGGCGGGCAGCGTCAAACTGGACGGACGGGATCTGCGCACTCTCAACGTCGGCTGGCTGCGCTCCCAGATCGGAGTGGTGGGCCAGGAACCGGTTCTCTTCGCCACCACCATTGGCGAGAATATCCGATACGGAAGACCCGCCGCCACCCAGGCGGAAATCGAGAAGGCAGCGCGGGCGGCCAACTGCCACGACTTCATCAGCCGGCTGCCCAAGGGCTACGACACCCAGGTGGGCGAGAAGGGTGCCCAGATCTCCGGCGGGCAGAAGCAGCGCATTGCCATCGCCCGGGCGCTGGTGCGGCAGCCGCAGGTGCTCCTCCTGGACGAGGCCACCTCCGCCCTGGATCCCACCTCCGAGAAGCGCGTGCAGAGCGCCCTGGAGCTGGCCAGCCAGGGACCCACCACTCTGGTGGTGGCCCATCGCCTGTCCACCATCACCAATGCGGACAAGATAGTCTTCCTCAAGGACGGCGTCGTGGCGGAGCAGGGCACCCACGAGGAGCTGATGGAGCGCAGGGGCCTCTACTGCGACCTGGTAAACATCACGCGGCGGAAGGAGGCCACCGAGGCGGAGGGGGACGAGGCCCGGCCCCTGCAAAAGACGCAGAACCTGTCTGACGAGGAGAGCGACGACGATGACGACGAGGAGGAGGATGAGGAGGAGGACGGCCAGCCGGAGCTGCAGACGGGCAGCAGCCGGGACAGCGGATTCAGAGCCAGCACGCGACGCAAGCGTAAGTACCAGAAGTGGAAACCAGAAGGTTACACTGAAGAATATTTTGGGGAAGTTTTTCCTTTAGGAAATTCTTAAACATTTAAAAGGAAATTCTTAAACCTATTTCTTCTTCTAGGCTTTTTTAAAATTTATTTTAATTACAATTTATAACAATTAACTATAACTTCTTCCTGGATCTTGACCCATACCAAAGTTTTAAACTTTGTAATACTTGTATTATATTTTATACAAATTTAACTTTCATTTATATATAATTGTTTTCCCAAGAGTGTGTAATATTTTCAAGTTTAGACTCTATTTTTTTGTCTGTGTAAATAACAAAGAACACAGCCTTGAAAACCAGGGGTTAGAAGTGCATAAAATACCATGCTTTGATGGGAATTTTGGTGATCTAAAGCTGAATGAACACTTTTTAAATTACAAGAATGGTGAGAACGATAAAAGATATAATTTTATAATCCATAAATAGAGGAACATACATTGTTACATTGTAAGGAAAACTGGTTTAGACTTTTGTTTATTCCGTTTTGAGTTTTCAACGAAACAAACATTTATGTTTATTTTTTAACAAAGTTTGCGATTAGTGAGATTTAATTTAAAGACTCATGGCAAAGACCTTTTACTTGTATGTTACATGTTCATGTTAATATCCTAAGAAATAAGCTTAAGCCTAATAAATATTTTGAAATAGATACCTGAAAAATAAGGGAATACATAAAAGACAAACTTTATAAACATACAGAGACAGATAAATACATAAACAAAATAATTTTAAGCACAGATTCATAGATTTAAATACCAATCAATAGTTCCCTTAAGAAAGATATCAGAACACAATATATCGAAGTTTTTTCAAATCTTAAAGCTACACAATATTAAAAGATTATTAATGAAATCTGTATAACGAATATATATTATATTTATAATCCTTACTAATCTCAAAAATGTCCCTTTCCAGGTCGCTCGCAGCGTCGCAACAAGAAGAAGAAGCAAAAGGAGGTGGTGCCCAAGGTGTCCTTTACCCAGCTGATGAAACTCAATGCCCCAGAATGGCGCCTCATGGTGGTGGGCAGCATTGCCTCCGTGATGCACGGCTCTACCTTCCCGCTGTGGGGTCTCTTCTTCGGCGACTTCTTTGGCATTCTCTCCAACGGCGACGACGAGGAGGTGCGCCGCCAGGTGCTCAACATCTCAATGATCTTTGTGGGCATTGGCCTGATGGCGGGACTGGGCAACATGCTCCAGACCTACATGTTCACCGCAGCGGGAGTTAAGATGACCACGCGCCTCAGGAAGCGGGCCTTCGGAACCATCCTGGGCCAGGACATTGCCTACTTCGACGACGAGAAGAATTCGGTGGGAGCACTGTGCTCCCGACTGGCCAGCGATTGCTCCAATGTTCAGGGGGTAAGTTTCTTGAGATCCTCGTCTGCTCCTTATGGTTAGCTAACTCTGGAATCCCTCTTACCTCCAACAGGCAACTGGAGCCCGTGTGGGCACCATGCTCCAGGCTGTGGCCACTCTGGTGGTGGGCATGGTCGTTGGCTTTGTGTTCTCCTGGCAGCAGACGCTCCTCACGCTGGTCACCCTGCCGCTGGTCTGTCTGTCAGTGTACCTGGAGGGCCGCTTCATCATGAAGAGCGCCCAGAAGGCAAAGGCAGCTGTGGAGGATGCCTCCCAGGTGGCCGTGGAGGCCATCACCCACATCAGAACCGTCAATGGCCTGGGCCTTGAGCGGCAGGTGTTGGATCAGTACATCCAGCAGATCGATCGCGTGGACTCTGCCTGCCGGCGCAAGGTGCGCTTCCGCGGCCTGGTCTTTGCCCTGGGACAGGCTGCTCCCTTCCTGGCCTACGGCATCTCCATGTACTACGGTGGCATTCTGGTGGCGGACGACAAGATGGACTACGAGGACATTATCAAGGTGGCGGAGGCTCTGATCTTTGGCTCCTGGATGTTGGGACAGGCCTTGGCCTATGCCCCGAATGTAAATGATGCCATCCTGTCCGCCGGACGCCTCATGGAGCTCTTCAAGGCCACCTCCACGCAGCCCAATCCCCCACAGAGTCCCTACAACACGGTGGAGGTGAGTTGTCCCTCGATTCTGGCTAAGATAACTTCTAATACATCCCATAATTTTCGATCTACTTAGAAATCCGAGGGAGACATTGTCTACGAGAACGTGGGCTTCGAGTACCCCACGAGAAAGGGCACTCCCATCCTGGAGGGCCTGAACCTCACCATCAAGAAGTCCACAACGGTGGCCCTGGTGGGTCCCTCCGGCTCCGGCAAGTCCACCTGCGTGCAGCTGCTGCTCCGCTACTACGACCCCGTCTCGGGATCCGTCAACCTCAGCGGAGTGCCCAGCACGGACTTCCCCCTGGACACGCTGCGCTCCAAGCTGGGCCTGGTGTCCCAGGAGCCGGTGCTCTTCGATCGCACCATTGCCGAGAATATTGCCTACGGCAACAACTTCCGGGACGATGTCTCCATGCTGGAGATCATCGAGGCGGCCAAGAAGTCCAACATCCACAACTTCGTGAGTGCCCTGCCCCAGGGATACGAGACGCGGCTGGGCAAGACCTCGCAGCTGTCCGGTGGCCAGAAGCAGCGCATTGCCATTGCGAGGGCGCTGGTCAGGAACCCCAAGATACTCATCCTGGACGAGGCCACCTCGGCGCTGGATCTCGAGAGCGAGAAGGTGGTGCAGCAGGCCCTGGACGAGGCCCGTTCCGGCCGCACCTGCCTGACCATTGCCCATCGCCTGACCACCGTGCGGAACGCGGATCTCATCTGCGTGCTGAAGCGCGGCGTGGTCGTAGAGCACGGCACCCACGACGAGCTGATGGCCCTCAACCGCATCTACGCCAACCTCTACCTGATGCAGCAGGTGGCGGGCTGAGCTTAGGGGAAGTGGAGGTGGACGAGGTCTCTGGGTGATACAAAATAGGCTTTAATTTAGTATGTACACTAGGCTAGTAGAACGTGTTAAATAGTATTAAGACGAAATAGAACGAATATAGTAGACGAAGCACTAGAGGCGACTGTCCACCAGGGGGCCGGGATTGGCCAGGGCATTGCGTCGCTCCTGGATGGCGAAGGTGAGCTTCCGGAAGGGTCCCAGGGGCAGGCCAAGCGACTTGAGGTCCGCCTCCGTGAGCAGCATCAAGGTCTCCAGGTCGATCTCTTGCTTCTGAAATCTGTAATGGATAACGAATATGGTAAGGAATCCTTAAATCAATACTCCCAGGATAACTCACACTGGCAGGTACTCTTCCAAGGCCCAGACGGCCAGGAATCGCTGCAGGGCACTGCCCGCCGACTCCCTATCATCGTCATCGTCGTCGTCGCTGTAGATGTCATGGCCCCCGCCCTCGGAGTCCGTGTCGTCGGACAGGTTCAGGTACAGACGACCCTTGCCACCGCCAGTTCGCGGCTTTGGCGGATTACTGGCCGCATGCCGCATCGTGGACGTGGAACTGGTGTCCGTGTGCAGTTGCAGCTGGCTCAAGGCAGCCGTCACCGAGCGCCTGAAGGCAATGCTGCCCAGCATGGTGGGTCTATCGAAGAGTCCCACCGGTCGCTGCAGGGTCATCTCCTCGCTCAATTCCTGGGCCAGCGGGCCATCGCCCAGAATGTCCGGTTGCGAGAAGGATCGCGCCAAGGCCGAGCTGTAGCCACTGCGATGATCGTTGTGATCCGGCTCGTCGGCCTCCAGGCACTCGAAGACATCGCTGATCAGCTCCTCGTTGGAGCTGAAGGTGCCCACGTACATCACCTCTGAGTCCCGCTGCAGCCCCGTCAGCGAGGTGATGGTCCGCTTGCCATCCGGCTCCAGCTCCCGGACCTTGAAGTCCCCGTCGCCGGCGGCCAGCTTCGAGTGCGGGCACGTGCTGCTGTGCTGCTTCTGGACCTGCGACGGTCGCTTCTGGACCGTGCCCGCTCGACTGGCTATCGTTGAGCCGCCGCTGCTGCTGCTGCCGCTGCCCACCAGATCGCTGAACTTGGTGGGCCCTGGCGGCGGAGGCGGCTGGTCCCTGGGCGGCTTGTTCAGGTTGCCCTGGCTGGACCAGATCTTCTGCTTGAGCGTGGAGAGCATGTTGCCCGACTTGCTGGCCCCGCCAGGCGGACTGTGGTCAGCGTACTCGGGGTCCCGGCGCTGCTGCTGCCGCTTCATGTACTCGCGCACTCGCTTTTCGCAGCTTTTCTCGGCCAGCTCCTTCAGGGCCTTGGACTTTTTTCTAGGGAAAATAAGGAGGAGGTTCTTGTGAGGTTGTACTAGGTGTAGCTTGTTATATCCTCACTTTTCGTTGGCCTCAAAGTTGGCTGTGGCCACGTCCAGGTAGCGCAGTATTTCATCTCTTCCATTGATGGCCGCCAAGTCCTTGGCACTGTGCTTGTCAATGTCCAAGGCGTAGATGTTGACACCGAACTTTACGAGAAAGTCAACGCAGTGCAGGTGACCCTTGGCGGAGGCCAGGTGCAAGGCTGTATTTCCGAACTGGTCGCATTTGTCGGGGTCACCGCTTTAAAGAAAATGGTAAAGACTGATTAGAGAGTGTTTAAATGATATAGTAATGTTACTCGGACTCACCCCCTTCCGCACAGCAGTCGCAGTGCATCCAACCTTCCCTCGAAGGCTGCCCACATCACCGGCGTCATGGAGTCACTGTCCTTGGCATTGGTGTCCTTCCTGGTGGCCGCCGCCAGCACATCCAGCAGCCCATCTTTAGCGGCTCTGCAGGGGTTATCAGAGGCGTTAATGAGTCTTGTGCATGCCGCGGGGGAGCGATAAGATAGAACCAAATTAATTGCATGTACTCACTTGTGAAACCGATCCGAAGACATTCTCGAGACTCTGCTATCTTTCAATCAGACTGGCGTTGGAAATTCAAGTATCGAACTGGAACTGAAAGGAACTCAAACCCTGTGAATAGGCCTTGCAGTGTACTTCCTATCGTATATTTCAGATAGTCAGTCATAGGAAACACTCACACACAATAGTATAGTATCTATACATAGAGGGAAGGATGCCCACAGACCAATTGTTCGCTAAGCTGGCTAAGTTGAAAATTTTGGAAGTTGAAGGGATCATGTCTGCCCAAGGCTCCTCGATGGAGTCCTTCTCCACACAAGTAGAAGATTCAAGAGTTGAGAAGCAACAGCTGAAGCAAGAGATTACTACTATTAAGCAGGACATAAACCTTCCTATTGGAGGCTCTATTCCTATACCAGTTAATTTGAAAATGGAATTAGGCTTGGTTTTGGGTAACGGCGTCCAAGTGCTGGAAATAGAGATCTTAAAGAAACCACTGACCCAAAAGAGTCTGCTGAAGAACTCCCCTCTACAAGGGCTCCTGCAGCAGGGGTCCAGTCTTGAGGAATGGAAGGAGCACTTCGACTATAGTTCCACTGAGGATACTTTTCCAGGTTTCTGGCATAAATACAAATTGGCTACTCGCTCAAAAGATAAAACCGTGAAAAAACTGGTAGTCAAGAAGCAACCGTTAAAACACAAGGACCTGATGCAAAAACCTAAGCTTTTGTGCCTCCAGGAAAAGTCCCAGGCCAAGTCACAGGAGTGGATTAAGGAAATCCTTAAAAATGAGGAGGACAATTCCAACCTGCTGCAAGAATCTAAGCTCTACGGCCACCAGGGCAAATCCAAGGTCAATTCTGGTGAGTGGTTCAAGAGCATTCTGAATCACCAAGTGGAAAACTCAAACCGGGTTAGGACCTCGGACAGTAACTTGGGCTTTGAGGCCATGGTAGTTGAAAGCAAACAGTTTCCTGACACTGAGAATGTCTATGATATGAAGGTCCTCACCGCTGAGTGCGAGAATGTGCAGAAGGAGGAACAGGTAGCCAGGAATCCTCGGTATCTCGCGTACGACTTTCAGGACCTGATCAAGGAGTGCAAAAATCTGGAAAGTGATATTTACGAGGCACGCATTCCTCCCTACCAGAGCTCCAATGAGGTAAATGTCAATGAGCTGGCCGGCTACTTGGACAATATGCTCCAAATACCCAGGGAAATGTCGGCCATGGCCAAGACTATGTACACCTAATATATACCGAGAAAACTGCTTTTTGAAATGAGAAGAATAGCATGTATATTTTGTGATTTTAAGGGGTATTAAAGAATAATGTTTTGGTGTTCTTTAAGATTTTTTGATTTCAAAGTGTCACACATTTTATTTTATATTTTTACAGATAAAGGAAACTATTAAATAGTTATTTTTGGATTGGTTCCTTCTTGATATCCGAGAAGGGCCAGCTCTCATCAATGTTAGTGAGCTTATTGATCTGATAGTTTTTATTTTCAGATTGAAATACTGGCTTTTTGGATAGAGTTTTGAAATTAAGTTAATGGGTATTAACTTAGAAATAAATTTATGGACAGATTGTATGGAAATAATAAGCAACGGGTTATATTCTTTGAAAATATTTCCATTTTAAAAATTTTATTATTTGGATTACTTAAATACTTTTGTTTTTTGCCCCGATTTCTTCGAGTGGCAAGCGTGTTGGGCCAATTAAAAAGCGTACGAAGATGAGCCGACGTGTTGTCCGTTAAGCAGATTTCATTTGTTACCCTTTTTCCCTCGGCGTTCACACGTTGTGAATTAATAATCCAAAAGAAGAAAAAACAAAAAGAAAAGTGTGTCTTCGGCCGGAGAATCGCACGCGCACACACACGCTTAGCCACATAGGCGCACTACCAACGTCAGTACAACCACACACATGTCGGGCTGGAGTTGGCTTACATATCGGGCTCAAAAGCCCAACTCTCAACTCTCAACTACCGACAACAATAACAACTGCCCCAAGTTCAGTCAACCTTGCGCTGGCTGGTTTTCAATTGCCCAAAATGCCGAAAATCGGGGGGCAGTCGAGCATTTTACCACGGATATACACACGACGGTGGTCTGCACCGTAAATAAACAACACAAACAATACACATATTTCGGTGCGGATCGAGTTTTTGCTGTCCCCGTTCATGACCGCTTTTCATATGCACAGGAGGTGGGATTTTCCACACTTGACACTTTTCTTTTTCGGCCAACCGAAAGTTTTCTTTTTCCTTAGCGATCGTAGAATATGCACGTAGCACAGCACTTACCCGGAAGCACTTTCTACCACTCCGACTGCATGTTGTTGAATGAAATTGTTAACTTGGCTCAAACTTCGGCGCGCTCACCTTACGCACAGTGGGCGATAAAAGTATGCTTACGGGCGACGGGTCTCTAAGGTAACAATAGAGATAACGGTACATAAGAGATGATAAATAAAAATAATGCTACCAATTTTAAAGTAAAAAGCTAACTAAATACTTTGTTAATTTAACAAATTGTTTTCTAAAGCATATTTTATCCAAAGATTAACGCACTTGCGATTAAAATTTATTCAGTATTTTATATATATCATTTTGTATATCTAAATCTTTCTAAAGTCAAACAGTATATACTTTTATTTCCTGACATACAGCTATCATTTGTTATTCTGACAAAACTTAATAAGTTTGTAAATCCGTTAACTTTCTTCGCCCACTTTAGCTCTCTCTCACACAGCGATAGGACAAACTATCGTTGTTAAAGGGCCCGATTGTGAGTTCGGTTTACTATCGTTAGTGCAGCCCTGGTTCCGATTACGAGTCTATCGATACTTTTTAACAAGTGAAAAACGGGCGAAAAAATAGTTAATAAAGTCGGTTAAAAATTAATGTAAACTGCTAATGAAATGTGCTGAAGTGAAGATGTAAAGAGCGCCGACCACGACGAGCACAAGCGAGCGCGATTCGTGGTGGTGGTGATTGCTGCAGCAGTTGCAGCTGCACATGTATATGTATACGCGTGAGGGCCACAGCCACACGTATACACAGACACCCAGATGAGTGTGCGTTTGCGTAGGAGGCATCAAAATAACAACAGCAGAAGCAGCAGTAGCAGTAGCAATCGCAGTAGCATTAGCAACAAAGAGTCACTGGAGCAGTGGAACTGGGGACGCCAGCGGGAATCGCAGTGCCAACGTCGATGTCCAGTAAATAGGGCCAGCAGGAGTCACTACCACGCCAAAAACAATAAGGGACAGCACCAATTACACTCGCAAGTGTCAACCAGAAGTTAGCACACGAAACTGGCAGCCAACGCGAGATCCTGCTAGGGCAGCCCGGGGTAGGAGCAGCCAAGGGTACAGGAGCCAGGAGCGCCCCGCTCGCACTATGGGCAATTGCCTGAAATGCTTCCAGTCTGCCGCCGAACAATCGTTGCCAACGAACGCCTCGTCCCCCAATTCCAATTCAAACTCCAACGCCTGCCCGGCGGCCACCAGCTTGGCCAACTGCTACGAATCGGTGGGCACTAATCCCAATGCCAACGAGCGCTGCGCCCTCTACAACGATCGGCCGCGCGGTAAGTGTACGCTCCATATGGATGGATAGCCAATTGCAGTAACCGCCTCGTTCTAAGGTCGCCTCCCATTCCCATTCCTCCCTTCAGAAACCGATGAGCTGCTCTCTAGCCGAACTCCACTCAAGCCAGCAAAAGCAAACAATTGTGATACTAAGCGTAATAGTTTTAAGTCTTTAGGTTTGCTTAATGGCACTGCGCCCACCATGAGCGATATCATAACAACTGGTGAGTCAGCAACCCTCTTTCACGGCGCACACTGATAAAGTACCACTCACACGTTTCCTCCACCTTCCCAAACACAAACACCACACAAACAGCTGTCAAGGAGGCCATGGAGGTGTCGCACCAGAGCTTGAACCAACTATACGACGTGTACAAAGATCCGGACGACGAGGACATGATACTCACGGACGGCATTGAACGCCTGTGCAATGACCTCAACTATCAGCCCGATGAGTTCGCCATACTCGTCCTGGCCTGGTGCCTGGATGCCTCGCAGATGTGCCGTTTCACCAAGACCGAGTTCATCGAGGGGCTGCTAAAGATGCGGGCGGACACAATAGAGAGCATCCGGCTGAGGCTGGAGCAGACAATTGAGATGCTCAAGGCGGACGCCGAGATGTTCAAGCAGCTCTACCGCTTCACCTTTCGGTGAGATATTGCTTATGACAAGGGAATCCGTCCAATTCCTAATATCCATTTATTTCAGCTTTGGCCTGGAGCCCGACCAGCGCGTCCTCTCCCTGGAGATGGCCATCGACCTGTGGAAACTAGTGTTCACTGTACAAACACCTGATCTCTTCTCCAACTGGATACACTTCCTCGAAAAGCACCCGAATATTCGCCGCATACCGAAGGATACATGGAACATGTACCTCAACTTTACGGAACAATGTGATATACAAAATTATGACGACACCGAAGCGTGGCCCAGTCTGTTCGACGACTTTGTCGACTACGAGAAGAACCGAGCGCTGGAGTCGGCGGGCATCCATGACGATGACAACAACAACGACGATCCCCTGCAGAGCCGCTGCAAGGCCGAGGATCCGCATCGGGTCTCGTAGTAGCAGCAGCACTCTCTTCCACACTCTTCAGGGCCACAAGCAACGTTCAACTCGCCAATATAGAAATAGCACATGTACATTTTCACTTTCCCTTGATTACTAGCTCTCTTGCTGCTGCTGCTTAAGTTCTCGCTAAAAAAGGAAACACGATGGAACAGAAAACCCACAACGTATAGCCACTGAAAACGAACGATGCGGTGCTGGCGCTGCTTGAGGACCTCCTCCTCCAACTGCCATCAGTTATTATGAGAAACATTTTGGCCGGAGCAACGGACGCATTTGTTTATGTAATTAAAGACTTATCGAGGCAAGAATTTCGTAAAAGCTCAATCAACGGAAGAAAGCAAACAAGCAAACACATGTTTATGTACATATAACTAAATGACTTTGCAGGCGGAGCAAAAGCAGACCGTATATAATAATATTTAGCGACTAATTGATGTATTATTTTAACAACAAACAAGATTGCAACATTTTACGGCACTTACCTATATTTAAATGCATACAATTACATACTTAACTGTAAGTAGTGGATGTGAATTAAATAAAAGCAACTAAAAGAGGAAATCAAGCAGAGTTACAATGGTTTTTTAATTACAGAAAATTAACCAGTGAGAGTTTGAATCCAGCGCCCAGTGGCGGTGCCATCGATTGTTGTTCCGATAACAGCGGCCTTTCAATAGGACTGCTTTACTTACATTTACTTTACAAGCGAGAATTCTACACAAAAACGCGAATTCTACCCCAACTGGGGATGTTTGACACCGAACGTGTAAAACTAAAAATATCGTCGTTGTTTATCGGCTCTAAAAGTTGCTATTTTATTTTGCAGATAAAAATTTACAAAATCATTGCGAAAGCCTTCGAAATCGTCGCCCATGAGCAAGCTGTGAGGGGAATCCCAGTGCTGTTGTAACTTTCCGCGAGGCGGACATGCAAGCCGCTGCCAGGACGTCGCCCCACCAGCAGTGATTCACGGCGTTGACATTGAAAAACAAATGCAATGCCAGCGCTCTGGGCGTGAGCAGACGGAAGGGGAGCAGGAAGGAGCAAGGATACAACCACTGGGTCGATCGAAGCAGCCCCAGCCCCAGCCCCACTGACCGACCATCCGGAGCACCGGCCGCCAAGATGCCCTGCGAGAGCTGCGGTGTCGAGTTCACCGTCTTTCGTCGCAAGCGCGCTTGCTTCGACTGCAAGTGAGTAATAAAGGCGTTCAGCGATGCCGGGGATTCCGGGGAGTGACATTCGATATGCCTGCCTGTCTTGCCTCCTTTCTCGCAGACGCTACTATTGTGCCAACTGCATCGTGGCCAGGCGCTGCCAGCGATGCTCCATATTTGCCCAGCGCCCGCTGCTCAGGACGGATCTGCTGAAGCTCAAGCCGAAGGATCTGATATTCTACTTGCAGTCCAAGCACATTTCCACTGAGGGCTGTCTAGGTGAGTCATGCCGCCGGTCTTCTATTACATGGTTCTCGGATTACCAAACGCTCGATTGCAGAGAAAGAGGAGCTGGTCGGACTGGTGCTGGCTCATGTGGCCCAGATGGACACCGGACGCGGCTCGAACGCCTCCACCAATAGTCCGGGCCGCGGGCAGGCCAACCCCATAGACAACCTCAAGCAGTCGTGCCAAAACTTCTTCACCAACCTGACCGACAACCTGAGCGACTCGTTCGCCGCGTTCGATTCCAAGGCTAGCACCAAGCCGCCGGAGAACAGGCAGCCCGCGGAGGCGCCTTCGCATATCTTCGAGCAGCCGCGGGTGTCCACGCGTGAGATTCCCACGTACGCCAGCTCCGTGAACGGGGAGCAGCGCAATGGCTCGGTCCACATCCAGCCAGCGGCCACTGTTAATGGGGGCAGCCAGAGCAGCAGCAGTCCCTCAACTTCCACGCCGGCATCGAGCAATCGCGATGCAAACGGTTCGCCAAGCAGCCCCAGCAACAGCAACAGTCAGGCCCGCCGGTCCCAAGAGTCCACTCAGGGCCCTGCGCCCAATGACGGCATCCGTGATAGCAAGACCGACGACTGCGAGTGTTCGGACGACGAGATCATGGCCACGTTTAGCGAGCGCGTATCGCTGTCGCTCCGAACCGACACCAGTGGTCGGCTGAATGTCCCACCAGTGCCGAACCCTGACGCTGCCCTGGAGGCGGCCCTGGATGGCCCTCGGGGCTCAGAAACTGCCAACAACACGAGTCCAGGCTGCTCCAAGCCAGGCTCAAGCAGTTCTAAGGCGGATGCCTCGTCGCAGTCAAGTTTCGAAGAGCTGGGCGCCATCGGCGGCATTTCCGACGAAAGTAAGGCCACCACGGACACCAACAGCAGCCACTTGGACCAGTGGCAGGTGCTGGAGGTAAACAGGATCGAGGCTGTGGAGGAGACCCCAACCACGAGTGCTGCCGAAGAGATTTTGGAGGTTACTCTCCGAAGCAGTAAACCGGCACCCGGGGAGGACGACAGTCAGGAAGGGTGCGAGAGCACCCATACCCTAAACATAGAGCAGCGTCCGGCAAACCCGACTCCAGCGTCCCATCCCGCCGTGCCACAGCGCACGAAGAAGGTTACCCGTCGCCGTTCCGATGGCTACTTGAATCGCCGCCACCACTCCAGTGATGAGGAGTCGCCGGTGGCACCCGGTGGACCTGGCCTAAGCCTGGGACTGTCCACGCTGAGCGAGCAGCCCGAGCACGGCCTCCATGCGCACTCCCATCGCCACAGCTGCCAGCGCTGCGGCAAGAACAAGACAAACATCCGTCGGCATGTGGAGAAAATGCGCCGCCACCTGGAGAACTCGCAGATGTCCGAGGAAGACATCAAACGCGAGCTTCAAGAGTTTCTTACGTACCTGGAGCAACGCACCAAGTCAGTGGAGGCCTCCGAGTCGGGCAGCCATGCCGTTTCGCCTCTAAGCGTGGACGCGATCAGCGTGGCTGCCGGCGGAAGGTCGCCAGACATGCCCATAACCCCGACCATTGAGTTCTCGCCAACTCAGGAGGATGACATTCGCTGGGACGACGAAGGCATCCATGTGTATGCGGCGCCCTCAGATTATGAGCCTGCCGCCTGCATTGACTCGCGCTTCGTAAACTTGGAAGACTTTGAGGACTTGTAAGTTCGGCTTGGCTCCTTGATTGTGGGGAATCGTACATGAAATGTTTTCCTTGATTTGTAGAAAAGACTTGGAGGCATTGACGGTGAAACAGTTGAAGGAGGTGCTTATGTTGCATCGCGTCGACTACAAGGGCTGCTGCGAGAAGCAGGAACTGCTTGATCGCGTCAGCAGGCTGTGGAAAACAATGCGGGAGGCTCCAGGTGAGCGGGTGCTTGTAATCTGATTTAATATGTATTTAATGCTTCCTTACTCTCCCGTTCAGCTGTGGAAAAACTGGCAACGGATGAGCTGTGCAAGATCTGCATGGACGCGCCCATCGAGTGCGTGTTTCTCGAGTGCGGCCACATGGCCACCTGCACGAGCTGTGGCAAGGTGCTCAACGAGTGTCCGATCTGTCGACAATATATCGTACGCGTCGTACGATTCTTTAGGGCGTAAAGTTATGCGGACAATGGTGTACAGGAGATCCTCGGAATCGCGGGACAACAACGTATTAGTTTCCTTAATCGACGCGCGTGCAACTATAATAATAATATGTAATCATAATTTGTATGTTTTGGTTCTACTAAGTATGTAGTATGTTGCCAGTATATACGCAGATACCGCTTTTAAAGTGTATTTATCTATTTCCAAAATGTGAAATACTTTGCTATTTATTTTGTTTGTTCTTGTTGTTTGTATAAAAGAAACGAGAGGTTATCTCTAGATAAACTAACATTCCTATAAGCCGCTAAAAGAATATTTAAATCTGTTATCAACAGTTGTGAAAAGAAAACTCCTCTAGATGCGAGCATTTAAAGAATAAATATTTTCAAATATCCAGGCTTCTTTAAGAGTCCCTGAGGAATTGGGGATTTTACCCTTAAATATAGCTAATTGCGGTGAGGTGCGCTGTATAGGTTCATAAAAGTATTATCAAAAGTGACTGTTGTGATCACGTGGCTTTTTCAATTATTTCATATTGTTTATTGGCTGTCTGTCTTCTGGGTCTTTTTTAATAGTTTGAAGGGTTGCTTTAAGGTTGTGCTTGGCCTTGTGTATTTTCCGTGAATTTCCATTCAGTAATGTTAAATTGTATTTAAATTCAAATCCAAGCCAATCCCATCTAGTCTGAGGTCACTAAATGATTCAATGACATCTCATTATCTTGTTTATATGTTTTTTAGTATTAAAACTTTAAGTAAAAACTTATTAGCATAGCACCATGGAGTCTTTTGTTAACCAATAATAATTACTTAATTATTTAATTACTTGTCTGAGATATCGTGAAGAATTGTATGCTAACCAGGAATAATTGCTTCGCGGAGAAATCTCTCAATCAAGAATTATTCTAAATAAGAAGACACATTTCTATAATGGAATTGAGGCTTTTATGCTTATCAAAAATAATTATTTCACGGAGACTTCTCTCTAACGAAGGTCGTGTTTTCTACAACTTGTGCTTGGGAAAAACCTCGCTCTCTAAGGTATAAATCAATGGACTTGACCAGAGCTTTAAAACATTGTTATTACTAATCGCAGCATCCATTAGAAATGCCGGATCCAAGCACTTTCATTCCATGCTTTCATTTCAAGTATTAATTCCCCATCTCAAACTAAGATCTCTTTTTAAATACAACAGTCTTTAATCAGGTTAAACAGTAATCTAGGAGTAGTGACAAGAGCTGGGGGACAGCACACAATGACTAGAGACGGGAAGAGAGAGACGAGAGGAGCATCATCAGATGCCAGTTCAAATTCTGTGGATGCGCAGATCCAGCGGCGACTCCACGTCCATCTTCACGTAGAAGTCGTCCTCGCTCTGGAGGTAGCTGTGCTGCCGTTCGCCCAGCCAGTAGCTGGGCGAGTACTCCGCATCCGGCTTGGGCTTCAGCGAGTAGTCGCTGGGCTCGTTATTGGCGTCGTCGTAGTAGCGGGCGGAGGCGGAGGAGCAGGTGGACTCTACGCTGCCGGCGGCGGCGGGCAGGCACATGAAGGCGGAGTCGCTGCTGGCTTCGAGGAGGCGGGGAACGGCGTGCGTGGGCAGCGTGAGGGGCTGGCTGGCGATCAGGTGGATGCTGTGCTTGAAGGTCTTTACGTGCTTCCGCAGCGACGAGGGATCCGTGTAGCGCTTCTGGCAGCCGGCCACCTTGCACATGTACGGCTTCTCCATGGAGTGGGTGCGGGTGTGCTTGAAGCGATCCGAGGAGTTGGAGTACGCCTTCTGGCAGCCCTCGAAGCTGCACTTGTAGGGTTTCTCTCCGGAGTGCGACCGGATGTGGATCTTGAGGTTCTCCGCCCGCGAGAAGGACTTCTCGCACAGATGACAGCGGTGCGGCTTCTCCTTGGTGTGGGTGCGGGTGTGGACGAGCATCTTGTAGCGGGCATTGAAGCCCCGCTCGCTGCGCTGGCATCCCCGCCAGCGGCAGTAGTAGAGTCCGTCGCTGATGGAGGCAATGGCGTGCCGTTGGGTGACGTGTTGGGCGAGGGCCTCCAGTGTGTCAAAGACTCTGTAAAGATCAGAGGGGAGAATCGGGAGTAAGTATAGGTTTAAAAAATAATTATGTATAAATGTTTTATTTCTAATTATTGTTTATCTTGGCAATAATATCGATTTTTGGCTTTATTACTTTGATCTAAAATTGTTTTATTATCGCTATGAATCCACACAAAGGCTTTATCACAAAGTTCAGTCCACAAGTTCAACCGTTTCCAGACGGCTGCTGGATTTTTCTGTTGAATCTGGTAATCAGTATCAATGGTCTGCCTGGTAGCTGAGTACTATATAAATATATGAAGAACTGATCGGAATTATCTCATTTCAAAGATTAATAAAGTCAGCCTTTAAGGGAAAATATGCTGGTAAGTTCCGGGAAGATGTATAATTCTTAGTCATCAATTGAGTTCACTTTCAATAAGTTCTTTTACAAAGTAAATATACATATGTATAAGGCTGATAAGATCTTTCTTCTGTTATAAAGAATGTTCCTAAGCTTTTAAAAGAAACCCCCTTTGTAAAATATTTCTCCCTTGTTGATGATACTTTCAAGGATATTCTAGCTACAACATGTTTATCCTGCAGACTAAATAATCCCATTTAAGACTCCAATTCTTACCTATCGCACTCGATCCAGTTGCACACGAAATCGTGGCTGTTGCCACACTCGCTGCTGCTGCTGCAGGACTTGCTGTCGTCGTGGAACTCCACGGGGCTGCTGGGACACATCTCGTCCTGCTGGCCTTGGGCCTTCATGATGACGGACTCCGTACGATGATGGTGGTGACGGTGGGCGGCGGGCGAGAGGTGGGCTTGGCCGGAGCCGTATCCGGTGACTGGACGCGGCGGCGTAATGGGCGGCGTTGGGAACCTGATGTGCTGCATCTGCTGGTGCTGCGGCTGGTGATCCGCCAGCCAAGTGCCCGGGTCCGGTGAGTACGGAGCTATGTACGGCGGGGTGTTGTACGGCGTGTAGTAGCCGGCGGGCGGCTCGTATATCGGGCCTCTGGCCGGGCCGCTGTTGAAGATTGACTTTTGTACTACGATATCCATGGTGGGAGCGGGTTTTCAGAAATTTTCAGATTGGGAGACTGGTGCTCTCGCTAAGGCGCTCTGCGATCGAATGAGCCGCCCGCCTGCTGGCGTTCGGGTAATATGCGAAACCCGGCCGCTGATAAGGGCAGCCAGACGGACCTGGTAGTAGCCTCTTATCAGCCCCGAAGGCTGCAGACGGGCCAGGGGAGCACGGTGCTGGCCGTCGGAACCAAAACACTAGAGAGCCAAGCCGAGCCGAGCAGAGCAGAGCGGAGCGGAGCAGGTGCGTGCGAGCGGACGCGGTGGAAAAAATCCAGACTGGGGCAAATGTGGATCTGGGGCAAAAGCACACACTACGTGAGTGTAACTCCGTGCTGGGTGTGGGAGGGCCGGGGCGGGAGGAGCCGGGTGGCGGTCTGGGTGCGCTTATCAACGCACAAGTGGAAAACCAGCAAGCCAGCCAGCCAATCCTGCATGTGTGCGCCCGATGATCGCTCTTTGGGGGGCAAGCGTTATCGCCGCAGTGCCGTCTGCCTGACTTGCACTTCGTACCGCCAAGCGAGTTCCCCGCCAGCACAGCCCCACCTCCGAGCAGGGCCGCCTTCCGCCACCCCATTCCCCCAGGCCTTGCCCTGACTCTGGCCCAGGTACGTCGACTTCGCCACCAGCTGTGCACTAGGGAAAAGGCAATGGGTGCTTTTTAAGGCGACAACATTGTGTGTTCTCGGAAGTGGGGGTGAAGTCCAGAAAATCTAGAAAATCACTCTGTGGTTCTAGTTTCTATAGATTCTAGAATCTAGAATAAACAACCCTCAGCGAGATCCCAAAGCCGCATTATCAATGGTCATTGGTACTTGGTATTTTAATCATAAATATGATTCAGAAAAAATCATGGAAATGAGCAAATTATACAAAACAATTGTAGCTTACGAGTATGAAGTAATGCCTTTTATTAAATAGGGAAAACCAAATGATCAATTAAATATGGAAAGTTGAGATGAAAAATAAAGTAAGTTAGAAAATGAGCTAACTTCTGGAAACCGCAGTTTGTATGTAGTTTTTTGATCTTTTGATCATTTTAATGTAATAACCCTCAAAATTCCTTGTGTTAAATAGGTAAAAGAATTGCCAAATAGATTTGTAAAATTGAGATGAATAATGAAGTTAACAAGAAGGGAAGCAAACTTCCGGAAGCAGAAGTTTGAATATTTATAATTTTCCACCATTCATATGATGTAAAATTTTGATAAAAAGGCTTAATGGGCTAGAACGACTCGGCTGTTGATGCTGAATGATATGATATGAATATACATATGTATATGATTTGTATATTTATAAGGTCCAATGACTTCTTCGCCCCTTCACTCCTACATACTACTAATTAAATTTTGAATAAAATGCAGAGGTATAAAGATGAAAGATTAATTTCTAGGATCCCTAAAACATATAAATTAATGAGATTTTAAAAGAATTTAATTTAATATTCAAATTTCAATTAAAGATACTATCGTTGTTTTGCTCTCAGTTGGGAAAGAGTAAAGAGAAAGAGAAAGAGTAAAGAGAACCACCTTTAGGTAGCCACAGAAGGCCATTGGGGCATGTCTCCAACGCACAGAACTGCGTTTTGGGTATATCTAAACACACGTTTGTACATTTGCATATATCAAATAATTTATATACTTATACAATCCCTAGTAGGAGTATTTCATTCTTGGGTTTGGCCAGCGCTTTCACCTCAGTGTGTGGGCGCTGCTCCTGCGTCTGGAGCGCTGAGATAACACGGTTATCTCCAGTCAACAGACGTCGACGACGACGCCACATGCCGCTGCCGCTGTTCCATATCTTGTGCTGAAAGTTCTGCGCCATGACGTGAATGGCACGGCGACGGGACGCGGGACGGGAGTTCTGTGCTCCGCCAGCTCTGCTGGGTGCTGGTGGTGCGGCCGCTATCGACCACGGCAGTGGCTATCAGCGCTATCAGGCGGCGCTGTCTGGGCCCGTGATTCACACACTGGCGGAGCAACCTTCGCTCCACCTTCGTGTGTAGCCCACCCCCGGATCGGACGTAATCCGGCCACCCTGCACGGGCCACCGAGTGGGGTCTGGCGGGGGCTTACGTAAAGACAACATGACATCAGGGACATTGATAAGCCCTTGCCCTCTATCAGCGTTGTAACAGGTGGACTCATTGCCATTACCAGTGATCCGTACTGAGTACTCAGTCCCCAGTTCCACTGCCAATTCCCAGTCCCCTCGATCCCCCCTCAGCGGAACGGAACAGATTTGGAATCATGATTTATAAATAGATAGGGAATCAGACCACAGAGCGCGCCATCATCGCAATAAGCCGGCGGAGCGAAGTACAGTTGCGCGTGGCGAGGTCAGTTCAGCGGAATCTTCCAGAGCGTGGCCTTGGACGCAGATGAAGACAGCCGATGCCGATGGCGATGGCGCTGATGAAGGACCCCGGCCTAACCTAATTTTTATGTTTGCCAAGCGCATGCCGCTCGTTTAATAAACGAAAATCAACGGGAGGAAAAAATCCGGATTTTCTGGCACCGCCAGTGTGAACTTTGTATGGCGCGCGAGCGTGCGCATCGATAAGCCCTGATTGTCTCTCTCCCAGCCACCCTAGATCCCCCTCAGATCCAGCGACCCGACTCCGTCTTCTCCCCCCCTCGGACATTCCCAGAGTCCAGAGGCAGAAGCTCTCCGGAGTCCGGACTGATAAGACCCTCATAGTAAGAGGAACCGCGAACACACATTGCGAATATTACGGTTGGGGATCAGAGGAGGAGGAGCGTGTGCGCATATTAATTTTCCGTGGTCCGAATCTCGGCGTAAATAAAAACAAATCCGAAGCACCCAACTGGGCGACAGACACTCGAGGGATCCGGATCGAACCGGATGGCAGGCTGCCGGGCGGGATGATGTTTCAATATTTCTATCAAATTAACAACACTCGACCGATAACCGGCGGGGTCTGGATGGCTGGCAAAGGTGGCCCGGTCTGGTGGTGGCCGATGGTGATAAGCCCTGCCGGAGCGGATTGCCTCTGGCATGGGATCTCTCAACCACGCCGTGGGCGTGCGCTCGCTTCGAGTTGACATTTCATCACGGCAATGCAGAGATGCAGCGGCGGAGAAGGGTCCAGTCCAAGTCCAGCCATTGTTATCGGTGGAACCCACTGGGAGCTGATACGGGAGCCGACTGACTCTGACTATGCTCGCCGCGGAAGGCTAATTGCTTTGTTGCCGCCAAGCGACAGACATCCAAAGTCCATCATGCCCAGCCCCGGGCCCGGCAGTCATCACTCCCCGGGACACGGACACTCGAGGGCGGTCACACCGGGCATGCATCTGCGGCATGGAGCTGCCCCGCCATCATCTGCACCATCCATTGATGGTTTATTACAGAGGGCTCCTCGATTTTCGGGCGACTCGGAACTATTATTTATACGCCGCTTATCGCCAGACAGAGTCTGATATGGCCAAAAAGGAAAAAACATTCCAGACATTCGTGGGAGCCCACACACAACAGACCCCGGAGCCCAGACCTTCCGGCAGGGGCTCTATTTATACACCCGTTCAATGGGTGTTGCTATTTAGGAGCATATCGCTCCTATTGCTTCAGTTACCACCACTGCTGGCCCGCTGATACGCCTGTGACAATATCTCGTCTAGACTGGGCATTATGAGGCGCACAGCACAATTTGTTTGTTTTCTGTTTCGTTTCCTAATTTGTGGATTTTTGTTGTTCTTTCTGGTTACTTTTAGCGGAAAAGTTTTCAATGGTACGTAAGTGTATTGAAGTTCCCTGGCGGCTAACTAGAAGCCGCTGGGGGCTTTTCTCCATGATATACGACTGACATTCTTGGCGGGGGTAATTCAGACTTCAGGCTAATCGAGCGACTTAGATTTACGATAGACGTCGGAGCAGGAAGTCTGAGCATGTCAATAGATACATGAGATCGCAGGTAATTCTACCTTTGCATAGTTCTTTTAAGTGAAAATATTTACTCTCGATATCAGAACGGTTATGGAGGAAAGCGAGCCAGAAATTGGATATCACAATCATTGGATTTTGTGGCAGTCACGCAGGAAGTGACTTTACTTTTTGAATGATTGATACACAATGTTTGTGTGATGTGGCTTTTAAACATAAACCTAAGAGTGCTTTCAAAAAGTAAATACTGATATTGTTATACCCCAAGGCAATGGACTGTAAGCTTTTTCTACCCATGGGAATTTTATTTCAACATTTTTGTATCAAGATTGCAGGATTTCAGAAAGTAAATTTGGGAAGCCACTTTTAAAAGGCGAATTGGAAATCGATCTTCACAAAGCCAAACAGAAAGACTAGCTGTATCGGTTTTTAATAGGTTAACAAACCAGCATATAGAATTTTAAAAGTTCAAAATATAATTTTTTTAGGAATTAGTTTTTAAATCTGATAAATTTAGTTACAACTTAAAAAAAAAATTTCTTTTTTTTTTTGTTATGTAATAAGATTTTGGTGGCAAGTCATAATGTATATAATTATTAGCCATCCCAATCTTATGACTTTCATAAATCACAAAATTTGTATGTGATTATTTCTTGGTTAATCAATTAATTAAAAAAAAGTTATTTAGTAGTAGACATGTGTAAATCGACTTGACGTTTGATGCTGATCAAGAATATATATGATTTATAAGTTCGGAAATGGTTCCTTCACTGTGTTTTAAACTCTAAAACTCTTAAAAATCTCTTAACTCTTAAAATAATTCAACTTTAACAGGGTCCTAAACAACATAATGATTTATTACAAATGTAAGATTTGAAGCAATGATTAAAAATTTTAAAAACTCAAAAGTCACTCTTGTACAAAGTACTGCAAAGATTTTTGATTACTTGGTACATGAGTTCTATAACCCATATTTATGCCAATCATGGTCAAAACCGATTATTGCTATTGGTAATTACTTAGTAATCATTGGGTCCAAAACTTATATTACCTTTTAGGTGCAGGAATATAATTTGGAGCAATATGTACAAATTTGATTTAATAGGAGAAAAACGAAGAATGCGCGAAAAGCTCGAAAATGTAATTCGGTTTCTTGTAATATCATGATCAGTTTCATTCTTGATAACGTTAGGGCTTGGTGTAAATTTTCTATATGTATAAGTACATACGTATATTGTGCACAAATTCACTTTCAGAACACATTTTTATTGTGCTTGCCTGCTGATCATCACGTAAGCCAATTCCAGTCTTTCAAAATAAAAGATTTTTGATTATAACTCTATTATGCCTACCTATTACAACAAATTTAACGAAAGCCCAATAATGTGCACGATTTTTCCACTTAATATTGAGAAACAAGTCATATAAAGGTACCAGGTAGAGTGAGCCATCTTTTAACTTATTTGAATGTAACTACTAAGGACACTACTTCTTGATAGTTGATTCTTAAACACAAAATAAGAAAATCAATCACACGTGTGCCTTCCAATTTACTTTCAAGACACCTTCCGTTGAACGTGATCTGCCAATCTTCGTAACATAAACAAACGCAAAACAATTCCGCGGAAAAATCACCCGAGCCATCGGTGCAGCCTGCTAACTGACCTTCACGAGCGAGATGGAACCGTGGTCAGCATGCGGCCGGCATGCGATCACTCCCCCAGCGGCTGACCTCCTCCGCCTTACACGGTGGGCACTATCGCGAGTCGCGACACACAGAATTGATACGGCCAACAGTCCAGCAGTCTGTAAACTTACTTAGGGCAATAAATTTATTGTACAAAAATCGGTTGTTCTGCGATACGTTTCAACTGCGCGCTCACTCGGCCGACGCATGCCGTCTGAGCGGTGATCGGAGATCGGCGAGCCCAGACAAGATCGGTGCTGCGTCCGTGGGGTCGCCGGCGATCCCCCGAAATAGACGCATCCAGCGGCAGTGACCCCCACGCGGCGCCGTGTCATCGGTGGCGGCCCCTGTGGGTGCACGTGAACCAGAAATAAATGCAACGACTCCGGGGTAAATATAAAGTACGTACTCAGACGAAGTGCTCCAGATGGTCGTGCATGTAGGTGACTAGCGCCTTCTCGAACAGCGGTAGCAGCAGTCGGTCCATTTGGACGTTTACGCTCACGTAGAACTGCCGCTGGTAGCGCTTGCTCAGCTTTTCGGCCAGGATGGACGAGTCGGTCTGGTTCCGATCGCCCATGATAGAGGCGGATATGGCCTTGCCCTTGGCGTCATAGCGGTCTGGCATGGCCATGGCCAGCTCGTCGAAGGTCTCCGCCTCCCGGCCGTTGACGAAGAGCAGGGTGCTTCCCTGCATTTTAAGAACTCGCCCCGTGAACTGCACATGCCCCCCGTCCAAGTGGAAGCAGTGTGAGGTAAACAAACTGCTTTCCGGCGCTTGCACAGAATTTTCGGCGGTCTTAGGGTATTCCGTAACAGCTACACTCTCCATTGATGCAGTAAATCCAGATATAAGAGGGATATTCTAAAGTTTTGCAACTAAAAACAAATAAAACGATGAAAAGGCAGATTTTGACTTGCGGCTGGCAGTGTTGGAAAGTACACCGTAAGCCAGGGCTTCCCGAAAGCTGCTAGCTCATAGGTATCGATAAGTGGCGCCAAAACATGAATTGCAAGTTAGCTCCGCTGAGGAAATAAAACTCTAGAATTTTCGCCGTTCGCAGTGTTGGTTGCATTTATTTAAGGCTCTATATGATGTGGGCGAGATTTTTTGTATGTTTACGATTTGTTGAGTTAAAATACATATATACGATATTTTTTGTTCACAAATACAATCAGATTTTTGTTGTTTCGCTCTCCCTCAGCACGCATCGATTGGTGTTTTCGTTTGTTTGCTTGTTTTTCATATATATTTACGTTGTCGCTTTGATATTTGACCTACTTAATTAAATACACAATCGGGGAATCGGGCGAGAGAGAGTATATCAAATAAGGAGGCTGAGAGAATGGAAATCAAAGATTATTATTCGATTAGAAAATCAGTTCCGGTTGTTATATTTAGACAATAAAAAAAGGGTCGAGATGAAATTCACTAATTAATAGTTAGTTACGTTCGTATATGCTTGAAAATGTCAATGGTAATTTACTAATTTCGCTTGCGTTTATGCGTTGTTGTATGGGATTAAATATAGTTTGTTTGCTGCGTCTCTCTATTGCGTTTTATTTATTGGTAATTGTTTTGTTTAACTTGTTTGAATATCAAATAATTTGGATTAATTGCTTTTTTTTTTGTTTTTTTTTCTTCTACTATAATTTGACTAAGATTTGCAAATCGCGATTTCAAACTTTCATCCTGCTCGTTATCTTTTGTTAAAGGTTTGCTTTGTTAAATATTCTTATTTTTCATCATGTAATCATTATCGATTATCGATTTGTGAATAAATATATTGGAAGTGATAAACATATAGCGCTGTCATTATGCGGGTCAGGTGGTGCTTCGAACTAATCCTCGTCGTCCTCGGACTCGGCTTCCTGCAGCCAAGTCAGCCAGGCGTTCACTTGGAATAGAGCGGACCCCTTGCCCGGATATTTGTCGGAAATCTCCTCCTTCCACAAAACAAAAGCCTCCTCCTCGATAATTTCAGATTCATACAGATATTTGAACCAACGGCACAGCATGCCTACCGAGGAAGAAAAGGAGAAAGGTTAGTGGCTGGCAGGGGTAAAAGATTGAAGCTAACTTACCCTTGGGGAAATTCTCATTGTAGCAGAACGTCTGCAGGGCGTAGAGGGCCATGAGCTGAAGCTCGTTCTGGCCCAGGAAGGTCTGCAGCATCTGGCTGTAGGTCTCAAGCAACTGCTGCTCCTTCTGGGTCACCGCCTTCTCCGGATGCTCCTTGGGGTCCAGGTTGGGAGCCAGCGACGACTCCTTGGTCACGTACTTGACCACCACGGTCATGAGGGCTTGGATAAAGCCCGGGTCCTTGTAGTACTTGTTGTCGACATTGGCCTTGATCCACTTGTAGAAGTTGTTGGGATTGGGATCGGCCTGCAACTGTTTCAGCATCTCGGCCTGCACCTTCAGGAGGGGATAAAGGAACGACAGCTGACGGTCTTCCAAAATAGCAGCTAGCCGCTCCTTGTTGCGGTCCGTCTCAGGAAGGCTGTTCATCAGATCCACCTTACTCGCTCGGAATTTCTCCTCCAGTGCCTCCTTGCCGATGCTCTTGGACAGCTGCTGCAGCACGAGCAGGAACAGCGGATAGTGCTGTCCGTTGTCCGTGTAGTTGGCCACATCGTTCAGCTTCAGCAGAGCCGGCTCGCATACAGTCTTTGCCAGCACGCTGGCCACTAGGGTCGTGATACGTGGATTCAGTGCCTCACGCTCGTTCATTTTGTTGACCAGCTGCTTGAAGACTTCGACTAAGACGTTGGGCTTGATGTTGGACTGCTTGCGCAGAGCCTGCAGGAAGCGCACAACGCGATCCAAGTAGACATCGTTCACACGGTCCAACACGTCCATCAGCAGGTTGATGCACACGTCCTTCAGCGACTTTTCGGGCAGCTTCAGCTCGAGGAATCCATCTACCAGCTCAGTGAAGCGATCTGGAGAGCCCGAAGGTGTGGCGGCATCATCCTTTGCTTCAGTCTCATCCGCTGAAGCAGCTTCGCCATCAACCGGCATTGCCTCATCCGCCTCCGTCACCTTCACCTCTTCATCGGTCTTTGCATCCTCTGTATCTTCCACTTCGTAATAGAACTTCTCCTTGAAGTACTGGCTGGCCTTCTTGGACAGCTCCTCCTTGCTAGGGCCCTTGTCCTTCTTCTGCTGCTGCTTGGCCGTGCCAGCGCCTCCGGCCGGGGTACTGGGTCTTTCCAATGATCCACTCTTGCCCTGATCTCTGCCATCGTGCGAAGCCTTCCTGCCCGCCGGGCCATCGGTCGTCTGCTCGCCCAACTTCTCCGATGCCGAGCCAAAGTTCGGCGACGAAGAGGTCGACTTAAGGCCCCTCTCCTGCTGCACTCCCAGCAGCGTCCGGTTGTCAGCGTACTCCGCGGACGGGGTCGACGATGGACGAGTAGGGTTCATCAAATGGGAGGTGGGCGTGCCTAACATCGGATAGTGAGAGTTGGACAGCTGACCCTGATCCTTGCCCTGTGTACCGCTGCCGCCTTGGTTGCTGCTGCTGCTGCCGTTTGGTGGCGTCGAGATGGGCAGCGTGCCCGGGAACTTCTGATTCTGGGAGGCCGCTCGGAAGAGCAAGGAGTTGGCTGCCGGGCGCATTTGCAAGTTCTCCACCGCATCCTGGTTCGTGGTGATCAAGTTGCGCTTGAACCTCGGTGCCAACTCCTTGCTACCCAGCAGCTGATTACCCCCATATTGTCCGTCGTTGCGATCCCTGTCGCGATCATTGTTCCGGCGTGAATCGTCCCGATCGCGGTTGTTGGAGGAGCCTCCTCCCGAACCGCCGCCGCCGCTGCCACCACCGTTTTGGTTGTGCTTGTTGTAGCGATTGCCGTAGTTGGCTCCACCGCCGCCACCCTGATCGCGATCCCGGTTGTTGCGATCGCCGCGATTGTTATACTGGCGATTATCGCGATCCCTATCTCCTCGATTCGAGCTGGTGGCAAACCTGAGACAAAAATAAAGGGAATATTAGTTAGGATAGATAATCGTAATAATAATAATATTAATAATATACCCCAATATTCATTAACATTATGGAAAAAACACAAATCACAAAAAGATTGAATATTTAAAAAAAAAATAAATGTGTCATAAAAGTAATTATAAACAAGTGGGTCATGACACAAGGTTACCCAATTACCTCCTCACCTTTGGCTGACCCAATTGAGTATAATTTACATATACTTTTTTGCTTGTAACCTACATAAAATGGAACCAGGCCGAAATTACAGAAGGCCATCTTCCATCTACTTCTAGGTGACACCAAGTCTTGGAAAAAGATATATCCAAGCCAAAAACAAAATGTTATTACTCACGGTGAGACAATCGGAGAAGCTCCCGTGACACTCAGTCCGCTAAACATGTCATTGTAGCCGCCAGGCTGTATATTCAGATGGAATCGATTCATCCAGCTGTCCGAGTCGCGGTCGTTGTTACGCATATCCCGGTTACGATTGGGGAACGGGGTGCGAATGATCGAGTCGTCGTCCGAGCGTATTTGCTTTATGGGGACGGGGCCGTCAGTTGTGCCCAACTTGCGTGGCACCCAATGATTCTGGCGCAGCTCGATGACATCCTTCAGCATGAAGCGAATCCTTGGTGGATATTCAAAAGATTTTGACCGACGTTCAAGCGTCTCGAAGTACTGGTTCATCAGCTCTTTGCCCTGTTCTGAATCCAGATTCTTGCCGCAAGTCTTGAGCAGTTGAGCCAGGCATTCCATGTCCTCGCACATTTCCTGCGCACCGGCCGTACGCTTCTTCTTCTTGTCCAATAGCTCCATGATGCACTGATGCAGCACGTTCTTCGACAGCATGTCGAGCTTGTTGAGCTCGCCGATGAACTTGACGTTGCCGAGCATGCGCTGCTTTGCCAAATGGCGGCGCTCCTCCTCGTCGGCCTCATTTTCGGGCGGCGGTCGGTTGTCGTTCTCGTCGCGCTTCAGTCGATTGTTGAACTTGTCGCGACAGACGGCGATCAGAAGACGTAGAAAGGTGCAAGAGTTGTTTGGTTCCTTGTCGAATGACGGAGCTTCCTCGGACAGACGCTTGCAGAGCTGCGCGTACATAGACGAGTACTTCGGCTCGTCCAAAGCCTTGTCGAAAATCAGCAGAATCACGCCGTTCAGAATAACAATCGAGTTGAGGTCAAGCTTCAGTAACTCATCGCTCAGCTCTTGGAACTTCTCGGGCGTTAGCTTGTTCAGAATACCCCTCACGCGCCGGAACACGGCGTCGTTCTTCTCGCTTTGGGTGAGTCCATGCTGCGGACGCAGCGATGGTGGTATCCAGCGTCCGGTAATCGGCGGCGGTGTGGTTGCCTTGCCCGCCTGGGATCGCTCCTGGTGCTGCTGCTGTTGATGGTGTGACTGCTGCTGCTGGGTATGGGAAGCTGATCCTCCTCCTGCTGCTGCTGATGCTGAGTTCAGAGAAATGTTCGAAGAATTGGAAGTGGAGCCAGAGTTCTGAACCGACGACGCATTGCCGTTGCGCTGGGTTGGCGTGCGAATGGGCGCTGCTCCACGATCGTAGTCCGACCTGCCGTAAGTGCGAGGTCCACCGCCCGATCCCGCTCCTGATCCTCCTCCGCCTCCGTTCCGCTCAAGGCCGTTGTTGGTGTAGCGCTGGTGCGATGGCGAGTCTTCGTAGCTGTCGCGGTAATTGTTGCTATATCCGCCACTCACGCCTCCATCATTGCCGCCGCGCGAAGCCCCATACGAAGATGCTGTCTTTCCGCTGCTGATTGAGCTCGAAGCGTTTCCGTTGTAGCTAGACGAGGAGTTGGAATTCGAGTTAATATTACTGCTGTTGCCGTTCCCGTTGCCGCTGCCGTAACGTGGCTGCGGTCCGTTGCTCCCATTGCCGTTCTCGTAGTTGCGGGCGGAGCGATAATTGCTTCCGCCAGAGCTGCCGACTGAACCAGGTCCTCCAGAACCACCACCTCCACCAGCGGAGTTCGAGTTTATTGATCGATTGTAGCTGCCATCGGAGTTGGAGTGATAGTTGCTGCGACTACCACGATGAGCTCCGCCTTGCTGGTCCTGCTGGTATCTACCGGAGGAGCCGTTGTAGCTGTCGGTGCTGCCGCTGTTGATGCCTTGACCCAAAATGTCACTATTCTTTGGATAGTAACGCGACGACGACGAGTCACCCTGGTAAGATCGTCGAGGTCTTGGGCTCACCTCACTGTCGTGTTGGCGAATTTTGGCGGAATTCTTGCTATAGCCAGTGGAAAAGTGTCCGGTCGGTCCACCAGATGATCGGCTGCCGTTCCTGCCGCCCTGATGCTCGCTGCCGCTCAAGGCCGGTGGAGTTCCGTTGTTGCTGCCGCCGCCGCTCTTAAAGCCGGAGCCGTTGGAGCCCTTGCGATAGTTGCCGCTGCCGCCTCCCTGATTCGATGCCGAGGGCGAGGAGCCCTTGTCGATCTTAACCAAATTCTTGAGGTTATTGAAGGTATCGGTCGCTGTGGTGATCGGCAAGAGATTGGGACTGGTGTTTAGCAGGGTTTTGCCGACCGAGGGTGTCGGTGGGGTTTGGCCACCGCAGCTGACGCCGATAACGCCGCCGCCTCCGCCACCACCGCGATTGGTTGGCTGCTCGTAATTGCGCTCGATCTCGCTGGGATTGGCCGTTATTACCAGTCGTAAATCGCTGCCGCCGCCGATGCTCGCCGTATCACCGGTGCTGGTGCCTCCCTCAATGGTGATCGCTTTACCGCCCCGGAACTGATCTATGATGACGCCTGCCTGGTGCCCGTTGGTGATGTCCCAACGTTGCGGACTGTCGTCGTAAGAGTGCAAAAGGGGAGCGGCGTCGTACGTTGATAGAGGAATGGTGATTGCTTTTCTTGATCGACTCGGGGGCGAAAAGGTAGCGTGCTCCTGCTTGCACGTGGGTGGGTCTCCTCCCGTTCTTTGTGTCTCCTCTGCTTTCCCCGTTTCCTTGGGGATGGGTCTGGGTATTGGGGATCTGGTCCTGTTATTCGTTACTAGTCCTGGACAGATCCTCGGACGGATACACAAATTTTAACACACACACGCGTACGCACACAGAGACAAGGAAAGGGTTGCTTAGATGGTTGGATCCTTTGGAGAGTTGGGATGCTGCTGCTTCTGCTGCTGCTGCCTCTTCTCAGTAAGTGGAGTGGAGTTGCGTGGAGTCCTGCGTAACACCTGGGATTGGTCTCTCCGTTTCGTTACGTCACTTCACGTCACACTCGGGTATCGGTATTGCCTTGCGTATATGGGAATCCTGAATGGCGGAGGGGAAAACAAGAGGCGCGGATGAGTGGTGAATTAAAAAGGTCAAGGAAATAGGAAAGACTAAAATATACAGATTACACGAGCAAAAATATAGGACCAGACGGAACTAACTGTATTGCATACAATTGTGACAAGAATATACACGTAAACTATTCGTCGCTCCCGTTTGAGTTCGAGTTCATGTAAGCTATCGTAATTTAAAATATCTCGATCGGATGTTCCATGTGTGTGTGTGTGTAAGTGCCTGCTTTTGTTTACAATCAATTTCAACTGCTGCGTCGGAACAATAACAACAACAGCGGCAGCCAATGCAAACTGGAAATGTGCATTTAATGGAAATAACCTCGCTGAGCGCCTTCAAGTTTATTTCTCAGTCCCCATCCTACTCCCTGCTCTCCCACCAATTGAAACGAGCACTGCCGCATTCCCACTGAAACGTGTTTGTGTGTGTGGCATTGCCAGGCTGGACGCAAGTGCCGAGAAGATTGTAATTAATCACAGCACTCAGGTTTAATCAATGCTAACTAACCAACTGAAAATTTTTGCGCCCAACTAGCTCAGTAGTCAGTTACTTTCGCTCGACTGACTCATGTGCCTTGCTTTGCCTGCTAGCCAGCAGCACTTCTTTGTTCCCACTTTCTTTGTTTGGCGCGCGCTTCCCATACTGGATACTGGAAAGAACGCAGAGAGAGCGAGCGGGATGGCCGAATTGCTAGAAGCTGGATCTGTCTGTGTGTCAGTGTCCTTTCTTTGTGTTGGGGTTTATGGCCTCAGCTTTGGGGCTCTCGCTCTCGCTCTTCTGCGCCATCGAATTAAAGTCTCTTGACCCCGGGAAACAAACATCAGCAGCAGCAGTGGGGATATCTAGTATATGCTGATTAGCGTGCTGAGTCACTGCTGGTACTTATTCGCTGCCTAAATTGATTGGGGATAGACGTCGTCGGTCGTCGGTAGTCTCTTTCTCCGCAGCTGTGTGTAAGGTGCTTGTGCCATGTATGTATTGCGGGAACAACCCTGCACTGTCTTTGTCTCCAAGCCCCGTCTCTGTGTGCGCGCGGGCACATACATACATATTTTCGATTCTCCTGCAATAAAGCCTTCTCGCCTGTTCCTAAGTCCTAAACTAAACTAAACACCCCAATGCGAAAAAACCCACCCCGTTGCAGCGAGGCGTCGACCCCGACCCGAGGAAACACACCCGCCCACTCCCGCTGCCGTCCCGTCCCAGTTGTGGATGATTTTGACCTCAATTCGAGCGCTCGGCTCGTGTACAAGTGTTTGCTGGGGCCGCGCGTCTGCATATTTAACTGGCCAAGTGGCACACCCACATCGCCAAGTCTTTTTTAGGTTGTTTGAAGGGGAAATATTACTTAAATCGATCTATGGAACGTACTCGGTCTCTTGTGCTGCACAAAACACTAGGCTCACATACCTCGAACACACAATATACGGGAGAGATCGGAGAGCAAGACACACGCCAAAAAGTGAGGCTGTGAAATAGGGAAAACTCAAGCCGAGGGGTAGGTGTCTTCCCCGGGGGGAGAGAAAGAGAGAGCGGGACAGATAACTAACGGCCGCAACGTCAACAGCATTTCAGATTTTCCGAAGTGCCGCCGCCATTTTGTTGCATGAATGTGTGTACCTACACTCACACACCCGTGTAGGCAAAACTTTCTTTGTGTGCCTTTCGGAATGAATCATTTGATTTAACTTCTTGTTTGCCTCAGATTTCGACTATTTATTCATCGCTTTTTCTCAGTGACGATGCAGCCTTCGGGTTTTCCGCACTTTTATTGATTTCACGTCTTGATTTTTTGCCGTCAGAGAAACGAGGACGTGCACAGACACAGCCACACGCACACGGATACACATACAGAAATCTAATCAGTTTTCTCTCGCATCGTGGAAAATTTTGAGGCTATAATTCGGAAACTAACTTGTACCTGAGTAGGCCTTGACTTTTCCCTCGCTTCGCAGTGATAAATGGACCGTCCAGGCTACTGTTCTGAATAATTTTCTTTTTTTTACTAACCTTTTGCAATTGTAATTTCGTATGGCAAGTTAGAGGTGAGAATTTAATCTAGTGGCGGACCGAACAAGTCACGACGATATTTTTAGATTGACACGTTTTGTGGTAGAATTCTCGTTTTTTGTGTAGACTTCTCGTTTTTGGGGTAGAATTCTCTTTTGTGTAAAGTAAATGTAAAGTAAAACGACCGCAAGTCGCAAGTAGAGATGCAAAAACATCAATGAAAACACCAATGCATCGATGCTTTTAAAATTTTTTATCATCGATTCTCGGCCATCGATATTTCCGAGACGATGTAACAGGCGTGGTAGAGTCTGGCAACGCTGATTGCTCGCGACCGCACAGTCTGGCAATGCTATTTGCTTCTATAATCTGCTTCTTGACAGCTGGCCACACCAAATCAGTGTTGGTTAAGAGGCTGTTGTCCGCCAAATTTGAATTTAAGGAAAAATATCTTAAACGGATTATCTTTATTTTAATTTTCTTGGCATTTTTAAAAGTGGAAAAATATTTATTTATATATATATTAGAAATACTTTATATTACTGGATATTTGGTTTCGGTTTCCTTTTTCACTATTTTTTTTTACTTTAAAACCTAATCAGAAAATAATTGAATATATTCAAAATTGTTCAAGTTCTGCTGCATTCCGATAGAAATTAAGTTTGTGCTGAAAAAACTTTCTTCAATATTACCTATATAATGACAGAAATTATCTGAACATAAAATTGTATAAGAATTTCTAGATATAAAAATATGATGTAAAATTTTACAGTGGTCACTATATCAACAAGATTAGTAACGCCATATGATCCCTCAATAACAGCCCAATAATATTAAAATGCATTTGCAATTGATACATACACTTCTACCGCTATGCTTCTTTAGTATAATTGAGCTTATACTAAAAATGTTCGTAATTAAAATGAATTTCCAGAGCATTAACAGCGTCAAACAAGTAATTTATGTTTTTATATCCCTCTCTAATTTATATTAATTAGCTTGTGGGTTTCCCCCTCAATTTACATAGATAGTAAATATTTTTAAATGCAATTACTGATCATTAGCTGGCGACAGATATGGTTTACATATCCTGACCATCAGCTACCGTTTATGACCCTCTGCTTGGCCAGGACAACATAATAGCCCGTGCCGCAGGCCGCACTATCGCACTCGGCTTGATAAATGTATTTCCCTCGCATTATCAACGCAGTCATCATCTAGCGCAACCCTTCCCCAGTCCCCATTCCCCAATCCCATCCTTTCCAGCCATCGCTTCCCACACACACTCACACGCAGGACGAGGAGAGGAGGCAGACCGAAAAGAAGAACAATTTAATTAGTGATGACATGTTGCCATTTAATTTTCTTGTAAAAAGTGTAATTAAAAATGTTTGGCTCGCAGCTGGAGCCGCTGGAGCCGCTGGAAGCGGTGTCAAGCGGCGGCAGGGATAAGGCATTAAGGCGAATAGGTAAAGGATAAAGGTAAGGCCGAGCCGGAACGATCATATATCGGTAGGTCGGCGATAAATCATATTGTGCGACTGCCTCCGGCGCATATTAGGCCCTTCTAAACGATGAGATAATCTATGGTCGCAGCGACAACAAAATGCTGCCACCGGCAATAAATTTGGAAAATACAAAACATTCTGACAATTTTCCCTAGTCCTGGCCAAGAGTGAGTGTCGAGTGGCGAGTGTGGTGTGTGTGTGCACACACACATCGGGGACAAAGGCCAGAGGACACAGCAGTCACGTCAACACTTTCAACTCTTTCGGCCTGCCTCTGGCTTCGCCCTTCGTCGTATCCTTTCGGCAATAAAAATTCCGTTTGCTATTTATCTTGATTGTCCCCAAGTCGCCATCGCTGAGGCTATATGGCCATGGCTATATAGTCCCTAGTCGGGGTTTATATATGCAGGACCTAGTCCGAAGTCCGGACACTTCAATGTTGGTAGCCGTTGGCGTTGCCGTTGCCGTTGCCGTCGCGGTGCCTGGACATTTTTTGCTTAATGAAATGTACATAAAACTAAATGAAATTAAGTTTGTGGCGTGCCCCGTGCCAAGTCCAAGTCCGCAGCCGCATCCGCGTCCGCGTCCGTTCCCATTTTCTAAGCCTTGGCTGCGTGTTTATTACCGCGTCGGGCATAAAATGCAAAACGCGTTCTCCCCCAGCTCAGCTTTCGGGGGGGGTCACAAAATGGCCGACGCTGTCAGCGAACCCTTTTCCTGGAAGTCGTCCGCGTCCCTTAAAGCCACTCGTACTCCTGACGCAGAGCGGGGGTCGCTGGAAAAGCTCATAAAGTCGAAATTAAATAATTTGTCTTCTTAATTTTCAAATAAATTCTTCATCATACGAATAAAGGGAAAACCCCGGGCAGGGAAAACAATTGTCAGGCGGGCGCTGAGAAGCACCCCTCGCGCGGCCAAGGGCATGAAAGTGAACTCAGCCAGCCAACCAGAAGCGTGGCGAAAGCCCAACCAGCATCCGGCAGGCAACCCCTCGAACTCGAACTCGAGCCACCCACAAGGATAAACACTCGAGATGTTGCTCCCGGTTTTATTAAATTCGACCTACACCATCCTCCATGAATATCCTTCTGCGCCCTCGCGACAGTTTTCGTATTGTATTTTTTAATATGTTCCGTCTGTCGCTCCGTCCATCCGTCCGTCGCCCGGCACAAATAATCGTGTACACCATTAATCCTTATTTCACGGCATTGTCCTCCCCCCGTATCGCCCTCCCGCCAGCATCCCCTCGTCGACAGGACAAGGACAAGTGGCATGTAAGCGATTATCGCAGGGATAGCGCAAGGGGAGATGCGAGGAAAAACAATAAATGTAAAAATAAATAAAAGGGTGTCAATGACTTTTGATAATAGAAATGATTGTCCAAAAAATGCTCAAACAATATTCAATGCGAAGGGTGCACAGAGAGAAAAAGTTGACAGGTTTATTATGTTATTTTAATTTAACATAAAGCTTTCCAGTTGGTAATGTAAGTGTTTGCTGTGTTATACTAAATAATATTACTTTCCTACTTATATTCTTATAAATTATACAAGTTTAAGTATTCTGTTATCGTTGTTAATCGATTTGTATTGTTATTCTTCGATATATCTGTAATATATATAGTATTTATTAATTATCAAATGATTTACTATTTATTATTGTAATTGTAAAATCTTAGTAAATAAGTAGCTAAATGTTTTGTAAGATTTGGAGTACTATTTATAAAATCGATTATTTCGATGGACATGTTATATATTCCAGAATTTCAAATAATTTTATTTGTGTTTAAATTAAGTAGGATCCATATATCGATTATATCGATATGCGTGTAAAATACAGCAGAATTCAAATTAATCTAATTTTTTAAGGCTTCCTCTTGTTTCTCATTATTTAATAACTCAAATATAGGCTAAAAAATTACCTTTAATATCTCAGAACTTGCCACATCTAACATTGCTAGCCCACCCAGGATCCTCGATTATTTCGATACTCATTCGATTAATCAACCTGATTAATCAGAGCTTAGATGACGTTCTATTCCAGGACAAAGACAGAGACAAAGAATAATGGAATTTTCCCCTCAATCCGTGTTTCGTGTGCAACTTTCTGTCAGTGCTGATGAAATCTCGTTCCAAAAAACCAATAAAGTCCAAAGACAGCTTTCAGCTTTCGGCAATCACAAAACGATTTGGCATAAACATACGCACAGCGCAGGGCGGAGTCCTCCCCCGAAGCGCTGACTCTATATATCTCTCTCTTGTCCTTTTCAATAGTTTCAGCACGCTTTACGCTTGGCCTAATTGCCGGATCCGGATCTGGATGAAGCTGCCAGGACTGGCCTGGCCCTGCCCTCCTCCGCTTCGTCCAGAATGCTTCCCCCGGCTGATATTCCGTTTTTCCGGCTGGAATGCTGGACTTTTCGACGTATACAAATTTCGGGTATGCGAGGGGTTGTGTGTGTGCCTGGCCTGGGCTGTGTGTTGTGTGCACAAAATGAAAAATGACAACGCTGGGGCGTCCGTCGCAGTGAAGTGAAGACCGCACGCACTTCCCGGCAGCAGCTCCGCTCCCTTCCGCTCTCCACTCCGTCCCTGTGATCCTTTCACTGCATATATCCTTTTGATGGCGAGGGTGCGAAACGTTTGAATGCGAAATTAAATGATAAAAGATAGCAGTGACACACGCACAGCGCCCAGCGCCCAGCCTCCCCCTCGCATCACTTGCCGAAGGTCGAGCACCTGTTTTATTAAAAAGCAAATAAGCGAATTTCGGAGGCAGGGGCGGAAAGAGGACCACCGCAGACAGGGCAGAGCATTGTTAATGGACGGATGATGATGACGACGGTGGTGGTGGCGGTGGTGGTGCCTGGCAAGTTCTAGATGAGCTCCGGCACCCTCCTCCTGGCGCGCATACACTCCGTGCCTGTGGACTGTCAAGTGGTTGGCGTAGCATAATAATTGTGCATATTTGGCTTTTTAATAAAATCTAATCGTCATGGCATCATCCGAGGGGCTCCCGGACACCCGTGAAGCCGGACCGACTGCCTCGCCAGCAGGGGTGGCGATGAAAATTTAATTAAATTTAGCCAAAACAATCGCAACGGGCAGCAAATGGGGCGCACGCACACAGGATCCGGGATTAGGGCCTTCGATATGGTATTGATTGAGCACTGCAGATGTTCGGGCTGCTCGAGTGCGTTATGAAATATGCCAGCAATTGACCAATTATCTCTATTTATGGGTGGCAAATAGGGTTAAGTTTTGGCTTAATGAAAGGAAATCCAAGAGGAAACAGAGGGATGGGTTATGGAGCCAGAATCAGTCGAATATTGCCTATAAGATTGTATTAGCTTATTGAACTTCTGTTAACAGCTCAAACGTAGTGTAAAGGTTACCCTCAAGGCGAACTTCTTTATTACAAAATTATTTAGATTTTCAATGACTATTTAAAAACATTACTAAGATCTGGATTATCTCCTTTAAGTCTTTAAAGTCTCCCTATTTTAATATAAATGGTAAGTATTTCTCCTCTTTGGCTCAACTATAAACCCTTTTATCTCTTTTAAGTTACAGAAGTTCGACTTTAAAACCAACTGGAATCCCAAATATGAGACAGTGACTTTTCCCTAAGCTTATAGAATTTATCTTAAGAAAATATGTTGTCTTGAACTTGGTGTGCTTTCAAAGAGAAATTCCAAGAAGAAAGTTCAAAGGTAAAGCTTCGGGCCAGCCTTCTTTTCTTATCTAGTTTACTTAATTATGAATTTTTAAATGTATAATGAATTCTATTTGGAGTTATAAATTATTGGTTTTAATAAGTTGATTTTATATATCATTTTTCACCAGAGCTTCAATTTGTTTTATGGTAATACTTTTACTTATCAAAATCTAAAGTTGCTGCAAAAGTAACTGGTAAACAATTAACTTTTATTTTAGTAGAATTTTCATTGAAGAACTATTCATTCCTAATATTTTCTTCTAAACACAATTAGTGAAAATTTAAGTAAGTACAAATATATCTCCCTAACCTTTTAGTTTCTTATACCATTTTAAGGCTCGTCAACTTTAATCATTTTAAATATCTTGAGTATTTAATAGGTGTAATTTATCTCTAAATTTAGTTAACTATTTTGTCTATTTGTTATCCTATCTTAGCAAGTTTACACTTATAATTTATATATTTGTAGCTTTACCTGTAGTTTTACTTTTAGTTTTCTATTACAGAAAATAATCGTTATAGATTTTTAAGCAAATGAATATATTTACCAATTTATGTACTCAACTTTATCAAGTCACAGAGATTATTTATTACTCAAAGGAGCATTGACTCGAAATGCCGAAAAACATGAAACCCTGTGAAATGAATTTCTGTTTTTCTTATCGCCAAAAGGGGGCCTGGCGAGGAGGACTCCACCGAGCCTGGACCCAACCTCACCGGATACTGGGGGAAACGTGATGATGCATTTAAGATTCTTCCGATTGGTCATTATTGTCTGGCATTTAATGCTGGCCTCGTCTTCGACGGACGGCTTTTTTGATTGATCTACTCATTGACGTGGCTGCGCTCCATCCACTCGGCCTCCACTTCATCCTGCCACTACTCGGAGCCCTCCTGTTCCTCCTGCTCTGTCTTCTCCTCCTTGTTTTCCGCCTCGCATCTCCTCTTGAGTTCCTGGCGAAGGAAGACACAGATGGCGGCAGTCGATAAGCGTGGTGGGGATGCGGAGCAAAAAGTGCAATGGCGTTGACAAAATGATGATGGTGGGGCCCAAGGTTGCGCAAGTGCATTTTTCCGCCGCTCGGCGAGGATTGCCCACAATTGCAGCGTCTCGGGTTCAAAGGGGCAGCCACTGGAGAACGTCTTGATAGAGTTGTACTGCGGATAGATCGATTCCAGCGATTTTTATGATTATTGCCGGGGAAATTACTTATTCGCAGGCTGGAGAAGGGATAAATATGTAAACTTGACCAAGTATTTAGTATTAAATTTGGAGCTTTGAAAAGGCATTAAACTATAGAAGTCCTTCGGAAAATCGTTTCAAATAAATGTAAGTCAGTTTATGTATATATTTTTATTTAATTAAAATAAATTATCATGTGGTAAGTATGTAATCTATTTACCTTTTACTATTTGTTAATTGTTTAAGGCTTTAAAAAAACATATTCATTCAAAAAGTTACAGAACTAAAAAAAAATTTTATATATTTTCACCTAATTGAAATTGATTATAATGTATTATTTAGCAATAAACTCCAATAAGTAAACAATTAATCAAGGCTTCAAAAAACCTTAAAAATATAGAAATCAATCCAACAATCTATCCAACAAAAGTAAGGTATTTTTGTAACATTTTGAATCTATTTCACATTGAAAGTAATTAATTACAATTTATAACAATTTATTATTATTACGACTAGAAAATTGATTCTTTATATATAATTTAATTTAATTTATTTAATTTAATTTATTTAAGCAGGAAAAAAACTGTATTTATTATCGTTTTGAAGCCATAACATATTTTCCCCTATTCTTGCCTTTTAGTATAAAAATCCATTGGTTATTATTTACATATATTCTTATAAAATTAGGTATTCATATAGAAATAATAATAATCAAAGTAATTATTTAATATTAACGAATTAATTAATATTAACTAATTTTAATTTTGGATACTTACAGAAAAATCGTATTAATCATTTATAGCAAATTGGGCTTACATTTCTTGTCTTGTAAATTACCAATTTTTCTAATGAATAAGGGAATTCCTTCTCTCTCTTTCTCTTTCTCTCTCTATCTTTCCCTCTCTCTCTCTCTGCCTGTTTCCTCTATAGTTTCCTTCTCTTTCTCCAAATAGACGAAACTGATCATCAAAAATGCGCAACTTCCAAAGCGTTTTGCAACTTGCCGCAAAGGCAGAAGCAACAACAGGCGGCAGCATCAGCATCTTGCAGTTGCATACCCCGGCGTACACAGGAGGCATTCCCTGTTGATGCACTGAAAGAAAATGGAGTTAATTTGTATTATTTGAACAGACATTTTCTGTGGAAAAAAATAGCAAAATATATATAATAAATAATGGAATTAAATTATAAGGAGGGATATTTGAAAATGAATTAAAATTTTAAAATTTTAAAAATATAAATAAGCAATTAAGCATTTACTCCTGTGGAATGTTAATTTCTTAAATATTTCCTAGACTTACCAAAAAACGTTTTTTTAAGTTACACGATTTCATTCTTAAATTGTTCACATTATTTGTATTTATTTATTAAAGTTTATCCTTAAATTTTATTTAATTTTATTACATACTATATTTTATTAAATTTTTTTTCTCAATTTAATATGTATCTATAGTTTCAATATAATTCGTCACCGTGCACCTTCGCGGGAGAAGGAGGCAGGAGCGCGATCGGGACAGGGTAAACGATTCTCAGGCCTGGGATCTGGGATCTGTGGATCGGAGATCGAACCGATCGTGCGTCATATGAATGCCTCGTGTTTTCCACTGTTGCTGCTGCGGCTGCTCCTGCTCCTGCTCCTCCTCGCCCTCGTCCTCCTCGACGATGTCAAGAAACAAATTTGGTGGCTACTCGTTCTGGTCGTCCCTTCGACCGATCGATTTGGGAGCAGGATCTGGAAAGCATGGAACGGAGGGACACAACTGCCGGCTAACAACTGCATTCGATGCAAGTGGAAGAGCTGCACGGCCGGGAGAGGGACAAAAACGACTTAAAAGCATTTTGCAGTCGAGCCGCCGCAAGACTTCATCATCTTTGCTTTTGGTTTGCTTTTGCTGGGAAATAAGAGGGGTTCCGGGAGGGGCAGGATATCGGGGTCCGCAGGGGGAGCAACAATTTAATGCCAACCGACCAACCGACCGACCGATCGCAGTTCTCGTTTGGCCATTTTGCCGACGCAAGAAGGAAGATAAGAAAGTTCGCGATTTGCTTGGCAATTCGGAAAAACTAGAAAAGCAACAATTTGATTAAGAGCACAGGGAAGAAAATTGTATATAAAATATACGTATATATTATTAAAGAGTAATTAGTAGAAGAGCAGTTCCTAGTTTTATCCGTTGAAGTTAAGGGAAATTTATGTAAATGCAACCAACTAGCCTTAATGGAAATAGGGAAGTAGATAAAAATAATTGTATCAATTATTTGCAATACTTTAATACACATATCAGTATTCGGAAATATTATATATTTTTTATACAAGAGTTTCCTTTTTTAAAAAGCAGCAAAAGAACGACTTAGATACTGAAACTCAACTGCAAGGAATGCTGCATCTTAAAATAAGAATAAATTGATCACTAATAATAATAATTATAATTAATGATCCTAAATTTATATCTCTTGTTTATGAAATAATAAAAGTTGATGCTATTAAAAAGGACGACAATATTTCTTAACCGGAATTTACTTCTCCAAAGGTTTTCAATGCGCTAAACTCAAATCCGGATTCCGGTCCAAAAAATCTGTTTTTGGGTACATTTGAGGTGCTGTAAGTTCAATAAACATATTTTTGAAACGATCACTATTGCATCTTAAAGTCCAATATTTGGCTTTCCAAGTTAGTTTTTAAAATTTGAAAAATATATATTTTGGAATAAGTAATATCATCTTTTGAATTTAAATCGATATTTTTCAATACGTATTGTCAAAAGCTCCACACTCAGAAATAAATGGGATAATATCAACATCAATTAAAAAGATTATATAAATATATAAATATAAATAAATAAATATATAAATATCTTGGAGACAGAGATGTTGATACAAGTTTTGAACAAAAAAATATTAAGCATAAATTGGAAAGACCATACTTTTCGGCAGATCGATTTATCATATTAATAATTTTTTACCATTTTACTAATAAGGAAAATGTCAAGGAATTCTATGTTGCTTTATTGATAAAATTATATTTTGAGTTATAGCAGTTCAAGAAATTTTATAGACTTAAATTGCAACTCTAGTTGTAAAAGAACCTTATTTTTTAATTAGACAAATTTTAACAGTTTCTTCTTCTTTCTTGTACTATTTTATTAATTGTTTAAGTGATTTCTTATATTATTTAATTGATTTTTAATTCGACAAACTTTCACAGTTGTATATTTATTAATTAATTAGTTCTTAGGAAATTTCTTGTAATATTTAATGATTTCTTTAGATTATAAATAATGAAATAACATAGCAAGTTAATAAGTAAATAAGCTTGAATAGGCATATAAAATACGACTTATACATGTGTAAAAATGACTTAATTATTTTAAATATTTTATATGTTCAATAATTGTATTTATAGACTCACTTTAGTACAATATTTGATAACAATAGTGATATATGTATGTATGTTTGTTTGTATATTATAATTTCCCACCGTGCATTCTTCTACTTGTTCCTGTTCTTCGGGGGAAACCAAACCCACGGAATGGTCTTATCAGTGGCCCGAAGTCCGGACAGTCGTCGCCGGATCGTGTCCGATACCAGGTCTTAGGATTCTCGTCCTGCCGCTCGATCTCGACTTCGTCCTCGTCCGCGTCCGCGTCTCGGTCGCAGCTCCAGAGATTGTCCATCGATGGCTTTGTCTTTGTGCCGCCGAGAAACTTCAGGGGCTGAGGACGAGGAGCGGCATGGAGGAGCCCAGGAGTGGCTGCGGAGGAGCGGCAAAAACGCACCGAATATCGGAGCCAAAGCGGAGACTGCAAAACAGAAGCGCGCTCGGAATGTGAAAAGTTGGTTCCCATGACTCCATCTCCCTGGGACAAGGCGCTGTTCAAAGACACCGAAATCCATCGTCTCCATCTTCGCTCCATGTTGCCAGTTGCTCCCGCTCCCGCTCCCGGCCCCCTCCTCTTCCTGCCCGTGTCTCTTCCGTCTGCCTCGTTTTGTATTGTATTTGTAGCCGCAGTTTTAGTTGCCCCCGACCATGAAAAGCCCTCGTCTTACCGCTTCAAAATACCCCAGTCCCTGCCCCAACCTCAGTCCCTTTCCCGACGCCCACCGCTCTCTCACCTCGCGAGTTGTTCGCTGTTTATCAGCGATTTGGAAGCATTCAACACGCTGTTTGAACTAACATAAGAACATATTGAAACATTTGGCATTGCTGGCGATAAGGAGTGGAGCAGCCGAGGGGGGGTGCCTGGGTGGAATTACACGGAGAGAAAAGGGTGGCACTTGAACTGGCAATATGGAAGACATCATTCGTCTATGTAAAGCAGTGATACTCAGAGGCCCGAAATAAGAGTCAGTAGATTTCTTAACCAAACCTCTGCTCACATCGATGGTGCAAACGAGTGTCATCAAGACCCCTCTGACCAGCATGATACCTCTAATACATCCCTCCCCCAAGCAGTTCAATCACATCAATATACTTATTGGCTAACACTTTAAAGGTAAATCCTCATAGATCGATATCCATGACAACTCTGTTCAAAATGGTTTGAGATATATATCTGAAAAATGTCATTATCATACCGTTATTCATATCATATCTTATACCTCATTTTGATATACCAAATCAGTAATGTTTCCGGGGGTTAGTGGCCCCAGTTGTACACTGCGAATGGAGAAATCATTGCTTATTGTTTTAGCCTTATAAATGACATTATACCTTCTATGTATCACTTTTTTAAAGACATTATTATAATAGTCAAAATATGTTTAGCTTAGAAAATATTGTTAAACAAGTCAACTTCTCTTATGGAATCTAATCATAAATCCTAGAAGATACACGGAGAAAATTATAAATTTGAGGATGTAAGAAGAAAACATGAACTCAATTTGATCATTTATTAACTTTGAGGTGGTATAAAACACTGTTGTAGGGATTGGGGGATATTAAAGTTATAAAAAGAGTACAAAAATTCTTAAATTGAGAGTTTTTTAACGTTTAAAAGTCCTGTTTTCAGGTGGAGAGGTAAACATGGAAAGTTAAGTGTACAGAAACCCACAAAATGACTTTAAAGGGAATGATAAAAAAAACTTGGCATGGAAGTAAGTCTTACATATTCTTAATTATTTTTATATTATTAAATGATAGAATTGATTATAAAACTAAAAGTCACATATAAGCATACTATAGGGCGAGCTGCCAGAGCCATCGACTATAAACATGGTTAATAATCTCTTCGATATATTTTATAGGAAATTGTGTTATAAGAACTCTTATTAAATTTCCATAGATGATGGGCTTAAAAAATGGAAAATGAAGGGTTTGGAAAATTCTAAGGAATGCAATGCTATTAGCATTGAAAATGGAAAACGAAGGTTTCGGAAATAAAATAGTCGGAAAGCTTTATGGAAGGTCTTAATATATAAGATCTTCCACAAAAGTTAGTGATGTTACTTGGAAGAATTAGAAATAAAAAAACCTTACAAGGCAAAGAAACTAAGTAAAAGGTTTAGCATTGGGCATATCATATATATCGAAGTTACTTCGGAAATCACTAGGGTTTTTAAAAATCCTAAAAAGTTGTAAACATAAGACTGCAAGATGTTGCATCGTTACATGTTACATTTACACTGAATTCAGAACCTCAAAATTTTCTGTGCATACTTTAAAGACCTTCTTAAGGGTTTTAAAAACCCTAGTGATATTTAAAGCAACCTATAGCACTTGTAAAAAATCAATTAAAGAACCCATCTAGCCTTCATTTATAAACCTTAGTTTGTATCCTTCACGAATCCTGTATAGACAGTCATGGCTTTGAATATGAGTTCCCCCACTCTGTGGCATTACTTCCTCGCTGTGCATTCGCACACCGCCCTAAGTAGGCACTTGAGTGGGCGGAGGTGGGTGGGATTTGGGGTCGGGGAAGGCCTATCTATGCCACGGCCGCTAGCATACTTCTGGGCGCAGTCGCTCGCGTCTACCTCAAAGCAAATACTTCGAAAACATTTTCATTACTCCAATTTGTCGTCGTCATCTTGGCTGCTGCTTGGCGGGTGTCTGCTCCTGGCTCGTTGCCCGATTTGATTGTCCCATCCATTTCGCCATTCATAACTTTCCCAGGGACCAAGGCCCGAGGCAAGGTGGAAAACGCCGCTGCGCCGTGTTTATCCGGGTAATGAGCCCGAAATTACCCGCGGTTGCCATGACAGAAGCAGCTCTCCATGGTTTCCACGACCTCGCGAACCGTTTGCCGCCGGCACCTTCCCGTCGTTTTTATTTTTTATTGTGCATTTAATTTTCCCGCTTTGTTGCAATCGAAAGTTTGTCAAGCTCTTTGACCTTGCGGGAGACATGCAAAAAAGGGAAAAAATATAGTGTCGAGCGGAATGCCGCAAATAGGGTTTATTGATGGTAAATTGATGTTGTTAGCACTCAGACACACACACGAGAGTTGGGCGCAAAAAAGGCCAACTATGTGGCGGGAGCCAGAGAGCGGAGGGATCAAAGTAGGCCACGGCTTTTCCACCTGCAGCCAGCGATTTATTAGGTGCGATTATTCTTGCCGTTTCCAAAGGATATTCCGAGCAAATCAACGTACTATACTTTTGATGGGAGAACTCAATAGAGTTATAGAAATGCATAAGAATTGCAAGAAGGTAAACTAACATTTTTTTTAGGTAATAAATTTAAAATATACTTATTTTTACACAGGTTAAGCTAAACATATCTTTTATATGTAGAACCATTATTCGTTAAGTTTATAACATAATGAGTATGATATTATTAATTAAAAGTCAATAATACATTTCACAGATAGAGATTATTAACACATTTAAGATAAGATTTAAGGAACGTTTTGAAGGTAAGATTAACCTCTAAATCATGTATCTGGTTTTGCCAAATAATGTAAAAGTAAACATAAATATTGACTTAAATATACTTTAGTATAGTATTTATATTTATAAAGATTTTGCCCAGGTTATGTACAAAATACTGTCAAAATCCTTGAACATTTATGAAAAGCCTTTATGAACTAATATTAGATTTTAAAGTAATTTTTTTTTAATAAGTTGATTTGCTAATTCTTAGAAGATATTTTACAAATACCAACTTTCGAAGCGCCACAACGCTCGCCTTTTATTAAGTGGTAAATGATAATGAGATCATCTATAAGAAATATAAGGTTCATCTTATTGTAACTCTTTCAATCATTTTTACAGATTTAAAATGGAAATTATAAAATTATTACACTCTTTCTAAAAAATAGTTACAACAATTTTGTAGTCTAAACTTTATCATAAAAATTCCGCAATTTAAAGATAACTAAAAATGTTTGACTGTAATGCTTCTTCACACGTACATCTTAATAGAAATTCTTGAATGTCATTTAATTATTTACCATTACTGTAACAATTCATTGTTATTCAACCTCAAAATGTTAAAAAAAATAGTTTGTTAAAAAAATAAATAATAATACTAAAATAAGAGTATTATAATAAGTAAGAAGTTTCAAGTTTTAATTTATAAAATATTAAACTAGATATGCTGGATTGTTAACCTAATGAAAGCCAATGCAGAAAAGGTTTCCGAATTGTAATGAATGGGTTTTTGGCTTAGGTTTAATGACAAAACTTCAGAAAAGACTTTATTAATCTATCTTGACTTTATTATATTTTACCAGGACTTGTGCCAAATACATCACGGATTCTGATTAAGCGGGTCAAATTGGCTTCAAAAGAGGTGATTTTACCAGTATGCTGGTTTTTTTGTAATCTAGATCTTGTGCGGTACTGTGGTTCATATACCTAACGAAGTCCTCGAGTCTTTAAGTAACTCAGTAATGATTAGTTTATTAACATTTAATTTTCGTAACGTATTACACGTTTCATAAAAAAAACTAGCTCAAGTCGTTGAATGAATGCAGCTAAAAAATGAACAACAATTCCGGGGAATACTGTCAGAGTATTTCCCCTTCGTGTGATGTTGCCAGCTATTCGTGTTCATTATCTTAACATGCCCAGGACTACTTGCATATTCGACACAAATGCCAAACGCGACCAGGCATCAATTTCAACAGCTGCTCCCGGGGATTCCCACTGCCTCGGTCTCCGGTCTCCGGTCCCCGGTCCGTTCTGTCCTCCCAACCTCCGTTTCGACAAACGAGGCGAGTGCTGAAAAATGCAAATCAAGTTTCAAATATTTGAACAATAATATTTGTGGAATGCCACCCAAATTACTCACGCAGTCCGAAGCCGAGGCAGGAGCAGGAGCAGGAGCGGAGGCACGGGGGCCGGAGGAGCTGGAGGGATGCATATTTAAAATGTCGCGTGCTGTTAACTTTGAAATGCCAAAAATTAAGGGCAGTTGCAGGCGAGGGGATGATGATGGAATATACAAGTGGAGGATAACCCCGGACCCAAAAACATTCTAATTAATAGCGGCAGGCTAAACATGCCGAGAAGGAAGTGCGGCGAATTCAAACGGGTGTGCTTGGCGGCATTAGAAGCGGTCTAACCAGATGCTGGTCCGCCGCTCTCCACTCGGTGGTGGTGGTCCTCCGCCTCCTCCTCTTCCTCCTTCCCCACCATTCGGAGCTGTCAAATGGACGCATTATGCATATGGAATGAGCAGGATGCCCCTCCATTTGGACAGCTTATCGGCTACCGTCGCTTGAGTGCCTCCAGTGGCTCCGCTCATAGCGGTCCCGACCCGATCCAGCCGTTCCAGGTGCCGGCTTACCTGATTTACCTGGCCACCGTGGGCGCCGCGCCGCAGCTATCGACGACACATTGACAGGACATAATCGGCACACTTGTAGCGGCTTATCTTAATTGCTACTGACCTGCGCAACGTTTCGAGTTCCCAGCTCCCCCAGGTTCCAGCTCTTCCAGCTCTCAGCTCCCATTTCCCAGCGACCAGCTCCAGTTCCAATCCACGCGAAGGTTTCTCAGGTCCCGCGAGTTATTTTAAATGCGTTTTTCAAGTGCTTGTCGGCCAAAGAGCGTCCAGTATGCCATATACACTAAGGGAAATTAACATATCGAGGATTCTTTGAATACCATCAAAAATGAAATGAAAACCTGCTAAATATTCGAACAGAGCTACCAAACAAGATAAAATGATTAAATGTTAAAAAACAATGATTAAATGCAATTACAAATATCCAAAATGATTTATTCAAATATTAAACATTAAAAAAATACGAATCGGTATTTCAAAATTAAATGTAGAATACTGATTGGATGATATTTTGTGAAAGTACTTTTTCTGATTTTTTTTTAGCTAATGTCTATGCTAACTTAAATATAGTATTTTTAATAATGTATATCACATTATTTTGGACTAAAAAATCGGGCTAGTATTCTAAAATCAATCAGATACCTTTACAACAAGGTTTATTTCTGGATGAGATATACAACTATATACTTATATGAGACATCAAGACGGTTATAAAGGGAATTTAAAAATAATAATGATTTTAAAACATATTTAAAAAAGTTATTTGAGTTTGTTATATACATACATATGTATTTGAACATAATTCAGATTTTAAATCAAATCAAGTTACACCGTAATCAGAGAATACACATAAATAAACACCCCTATAAATGAGTAAAACCTATCTAGGGTGACGGAGTGTCTTTTAAAATTTTAAAAATTCTAAATCTTAAAATTGTAAAATTTAATTGGTAAATCGTTGGAATTGGTGTTAAAGAGTACGCCATCAATGAATGAACATGAATTTTAGGCAATTTTTATAAAGTATATAATATGTTTCCATTTTAACAAATACTCGATATTTATATTCGACAATTGGTTCATATATTACATTTTGAAAGTAACATTTTTATATTTTTTTTTTACAAAATCCAAAAGGAGAGTCCCAAAAATAAGGTACATACATTTAAAATTTGAGACCTTAGAATTTTATCAAATGAATATATGTAACCCATTTAATTAAAATATTATCTTTATATAAGTACAATTTTAAATTCAATTTTAAATATTAATATATATTATTTTACATAAGCTTACAATTATCCATTTCTCCACACATTATTCGCAATAGTTTTTGTCTTTCTGTGTACTTGCTCGTGTGTGTGTTTCATAATATTTAGCATATTTGTTTGTTTGCTGCACTCGATGGCTTTTCCGCTTCCATTTTCCTCACTTTTCTTGGCTCTCCTTGCCTTTTTGGTGGCCATTTATTCGCCAGCAGCAGCTGGGCGTTTGTGGTCATTGCTAATTAAAGATTATGCGCTGCGCGTGTCCCCAGTGCATTCCCCGGATCGATTCGGATGCGGATCGGATGGGATCAGATGGATTCCCGGGATGCGGACCAGTTGGGTGGGATTGCTCGCCACTGGATACTGCTGGCTACCGGCTACCGGCTACTGGATACCCGTATATATCGAGTGCCTCTGTAAATGGCCGTGGATTGGCTTTTGTTTTATTCCGCAGAAGTGTAAATTGCGGCTCAATGTGCGAAATTATCATTACCATATCGGGTTGTCAAGAATTTTAACGGCCATCTGTGCGCGAGTGTGTGTGTGTGACAGGAGCAAGCTCATGTAAGTGCTCTCATCGAGTGGATTTACGCGGAATTGCTCTCCGCCTCCCTCCCTGTCGCTCTCTCGTTCAGCCCCTGCCTGCCTCCCGCTCTGATGGATGGAGCTGCCAGTCCAGTTCAGTACAGCGCCTGCCCTCCCGCTCTAGCACAGGTGGACACCCAATATGGCTATTGAGTTATTCACTTTGACATGCCGGCAGCGACAGTGGCATTCCACTCCATTGTGAGTTGAGCCGAAAACTGCAGCTGGAATGCGTATTAGCAATAACAGGGCGCATATTTCATGCACTTTTCGTTACTCTCTGCTATTTTTTTCGGCTCCCTGTTCCTGTTCCCGGTGCCCGGATGAATGTGTGTGTGTGCGGTTTTCTGGGTGTGCTTGTGTGCGGATGAAGAATTATGACAACATGGCATAGTTGGTGAAAGTATTTTGTATGCGGCAATTAGGAGCGACCTGGCGGTTGCATGCCCCACCACAGTTACGTTGCGTTACCCCTTGACGTGCCTGGCTTTTAATTACGCCCCTTTTTCGGCTGTTCGGCACTACACACGCACGTTTTTGGCCAATTTCAGGCGGGGAGCTTAAGGTCAGCTGCGAGTCCTGCGGCACAAGCAAAAGCAAAAGTCCAACCCTTGGCAAGATGTCTGCCGCTGCCACTGTGCTGCTGCTGCTCGCTCGCACACCAACGCACAAACCGGTTTCACACACTCACACAGCTGCACGGCGAGCCACAGAGACAGTGAGAGCAAGGGGTTCAACCTCTTTGCATGGGGCGGAGACTTGAGCCGCTGCTCTTGCTCTTATCAGATGGCAATAAGGCTGCGCGCCTCTCTTGCTCTCCACTCACTCTCTCGCTCTTTCTCTCTCTCTCTCGCCGCCGCCTGATATGTTGCACGGAATGAATTGTTTGCCTTGTGCGAAATATACATCACGCCACCAGGTCTGAAGTACACTACAGTTGTCTCGCTCCAGCGCAGGCTCTGGCATTAACGAGAGAGAGGGGAGTGAGTGAACGGGAGGACCGACTTCTTCCGACGCAGCATAAACTTTTGCCAAAATGTTGCCATTGTTTCTTGGTGTGGGAGTGAGTGTGGGTGTGGGGTGGGTGGCCGAATCCCCATCTCGCTCTGGCCCTAGCAATCGATTCAGCGAAGTGAACTGCATTTGCGGCACTTGCACTTGAATGCATTTTAAAGCCCCAGGCCAGAGCATATTTTTCCACCAAATTTCAACAATTTCAACAATGCCCCGTCCATTTGCCGTTATGAACTGCATACAGACGTATCGCCGCTCTGCACATGCATACCTATGTATGCATGTATGTGCGGATCGTACACATGCACAGCCGGATTGCACTGACATGCCTCTGTGTGCATTATTAACCAAATATTTTATATTCATCTCTCTGCAGCACACTCTCTCCGGCCTTCCTGCTTTTTTACCGCAATTTCATGCCGTTTGTCCGAGTGTGGGCATGTGTGTGTGCGGCGCTGCGAATGTGTGTGGGCGGTGCACAGTGGATTCCCTTTTAATTAACTCAATTCCATGGCATTTTCTCCTCTACGCTTCGGTTTTCTTTTTTTTATTTTGCACATATTTCATATCCTTTCCGACGCTGTGACGTGATGTGGTAATAAGTTGCATTCTTTCTGTGAATTTGCAATAATTGCCCAGCAAATGTTAATAAAACAATGCTCACCGTCGATACGTATTGTCAGTAAATATTAACCCCTTGCTGGGTTTATTTTTAAATTGCGTATTTTCGGTCACTATCAAAGGGGAGTGCGGGGAGTATCTGCATATTTCGGTAAAGTATAATTAAATTTGTTCGGAATTCCATATTTAATCGGACATATTAACTGTCAAGTTCATTTACCACTCTGAAGGTACAGTAAACACATGGAAATGTGCCAGAGCAAAGGGTTAAGGTACAGTTGTGTTGAATCTTGAAAAATCTTGATTATAAATACAGAAATATTAAGTATTGTTACCAAATTAATGGTCAAAAAGCATTAAACTTTATAAATATGAGCTTATTATTGAAAATATAAGAAATACCAATATTTGGAATTTATGTATTAAGTTAAAGTAAACATTTAATAAGCACTTAGACATCTTACCGACTATAACTTAACTTAACGAAATTCAACTTACACAGTTTTAATGTCAAATTAAGGTAATAAAACAAACTGTCAAAAGGATTAATTTATGAAGAATTCTAAACTATCATTTTTTTTACTCTGTAGATTACATAAACAACCATTTAATTATTATTCACACCTAATTAATCCTCAAAAAGCGTTTAAGCTTTAAATTTTAAAGTTTAAAATATGAGCTTATGCTTCAAACTATATGAAATATCGACATTACCTATTTTTGCATTTTGTCAAAATAAACATTTATTGAACATGCTGTCATATAATTTAATAATAGAGTATTAAGCCGAATATAAATATGTTTTCAGAAACATTATAAAGTTATAATGTTTTAATTAAGACAGTGAAACAAACTGTAAAAAGGATTATATTAATTGATATTGATAACTTTGTATAATTATCAAAAAAGCTTTTTAGCTTTAAAATTAAATTATGTATTGAACTATAAGAAATATCAATATTACCTATTTGTGTATTATGTATATGTAAACATTTACTAAACACTTAGACGTAAAAATTTTTTTAACTTATCTTAACGAATTTTAACTTTAACATACAAATATTTTTTATATCAGAAAATTAAGGACAATAAAACAATCTGCAACAAATATATTAATATATCATTATATATGATGGAATTTTGATTCTTTTTTGTAGAGTGTTGAGTAGTAAAGTAATATTTGTGTATAAGCCTTGGGTTTTCGGTAATAACACGTTTACGAAATGCTTCCAAGTGTATATTAGGTAATCCTAAATTTATTTAAAGGTTTCTCAAGAGTGTTAGTATCAAAGAGTAATTAATATGTGGGCATTCATAAGAGAGATTTATGACATATCCCCATGTATCACTTTATAGATGTTATATAGTACAGTTTAATTCAAACATTACCTTATTTACCAATCTAATTTGCACTCAAAAATACTGGTACAACATGAAACCACAATCAGTTTCAGTTCGAGTGAAACCCCCTAATATTAAACTTAATTAGATATTGTATTAGGCTTCAAAGAGATCTCACTAAGTTTGCGTAGGTAAGTAAGTGAGTCTCCACCGCACTTAACGAACTCCTGTCCGGGAAGGACTTTCTCCTGGCAATTTAAATTTGATTGCGCGGAATATTCCTAATACAGTTTGCTCGTCCTCCGCCGACTCAGTTTTCCCCCTTCTGAGCCCTGGGTTTTCAAAGGGGCGCATGGGGCAGACGGGAAAGGAGGCCTAAGCTAACCCGGAACCGGAGCATCCTTTGCCAGGTCAAACTAATAAACTTTCCTTGCTTTTTTCCTTGGTTTTCCTTGGGCCCGCAGAAACCTCATCTCGTCTGGGGCCTTTGTCTTCGGCGCTCCGTCTATGGATATAATTGCTGTTTAAAGGATCCTGTGGAGTGGAAGCGGCGGTGGAAAAGGATGTGGCGGGAGTGGCACCGAGTGCAAATGCAGCTACCGACTTCAAGTTGGGCATTTTTGTGAATTATTTTCCCATTATGAGCAGATTAAGTTTATTGTGCGGCCATTGGCAGAGACGGAGGGCCTTAACAACCCGCCCGACTTTCCCCATTTTCCTCAGACGGGGCTGACTTCTTCTTGGTGTTTTTAGGGGTGTAAAATCAACCCAACATCTCGGCAGGAGTCCGGGAAAATTCACTGCCACTCCCACGCGCACAGCGCCAGCCAGCCTTTGTTTTGAGGTCCTGCGGAGCGAGGCTAAATTGAAAGGGACCAAGCGGAGGGCGGGGTGTGGCAACAAGGCAAAACGAAGGTAAACGGAGGAAAAGTATTTTAACGCGGTCTGAATTTCAAAAGTTTTTGCAAAGGTAAAACGGCTCCGGGCGGAAAACGGAGCCGGGAGTCGGGGAATCACTTGAAATTCCCGACTGATTCCCTTTGAAGCCCCGTTTGTTTGTATGCAAAATGTTGTCTTTCATAATTTCCACCCGTTCCGGGTTTTCTTTAACGTGTAAATTAGAAAATACCAGCGCGGGAAGACGCTCGAGATGTACACACACACACATTAATTAGAATATCAATGGAGCGCTGCCTTGCGGGTTTCGGGATACAGGAAATGTCACCTAGTCGGTGGCTCCGAAGGACTCAAATGCCAGGGCAGACAAATAAATCACAGAGTAAACGCCACACAGCACTGACGTGGCCGGACCAACCTACCAAACAAAGGGAAAGGCGGAAAATGGCAGTGGCAGTAGCAGTGGCGGGGAAACGGAAGGCAAAGGAAACGAAAGGAAAGCAAACAGATGCACATGCAACAACCGCAGGCACCCGAAATGAACCCAGAACACACTACAGGGAGCAGGGGACGGAGCTGGGGCAGGAAAATGATGTATGGATTTTTTAACGCCGCTGATTGTCTGCGCAATCGCCGGATCCATGTGGCTCCACAGCCAGAGCCAGAGCCAGGGCCAGTGCCACATGAAGCCACATCGAACAGTAGCCGCGGCTGGATTTTCGGGAGGACGCACTGGGGATTCCAGCGCCGTAATCAGCGCCGCATGTGGGGAGCATTGGACGCCGGGACGGACCCAGCCGAGGACCCAACATGTGCTCGAAATGTGTTTATTCCACGTTAATTATAAAAATTGATTTCTGCCCTCATGCGAACTATCCAATATCTGCACAGCACTCCCAATCATTTGATTTTGTGGGAAAATTAGTAACATCACTTTGTTTTAATTGAGTATTGTGGTATTTTAATCGAAATCATTGTAAATTCATATTTATAATGCAATATTTATGGTTACTTAATTATTTCAATGAAAGTTTAACTGAGTTTGCAAATAGTTGTTTGTTGATTTTACCTTTGAATATTTTAATTCAGTTTTCTTAGTTTATCGCAAAAATATTATAACTTAGGGTTAAAGAATATTTCGATACATTTCTAATCAAATCAAGAATCCAATATTTAAATTTATAAGGACTGGATTATATCCTCACTGTCAAAGTGACTGATACCCACATACATCCTCCTGAAATTTATCTCAATGCTATAGAATAACAAAGCGCTTATAATTGATTGTTGCTGCAAAAAACATAAATATTTGGTAAGGCTCGCCCACATGGGTGCTTTAGTTATCGCAATCAATCGAAGGAGTTGAAAAGGCCTTTACCTGTACCTAAATTGCTTAACAATAGAAACATGATTTGACAGAGAGTCCGGGGTCTCATTAGATACTGACAGATAGTCCAGGCTTGGACCTTTACCTAATAGAGTAATTTTGACAGGAAGGATAGCAACCGACCCTAAATGGGGTTACGCTCACAATAAAATAAAAATAAAATAAAATAATTAATTTATCGATAAATAGAAATAGAAATAAATAGAATAGAAAATCAATATATAAAACAAATATATTTTCAATCATTTTTGTACAGTTCTTTTTGTGTTTTTACAGTGATCATATTAATATATTAAATTTTTTTTTTTGCTTTAATTTTGTTTGATTTAACATTTTACCTCTAATGAGCAGTACTTCACAGTAGTGGAGTATTTTGAAGTCAACTTAGACTCACATGTTTGATATTGAATATGCTGCGAATGTATTTTTAATATTGTATTGTATTATTAACGGAGTTTGAACGAAAAGTCGAGTCTCTTGGCCTTTTATTTATTAAATAATCGTTCATGATTGAACTCATTCTTTAAGTATCGGAACAACTAGACCTTGACTTGTGAAGAATCTGAGCACAAACATAACATAAAGACTTTATTGAACTTGGATTTATAAAACGTATTTTATTACATTGAAAACTGGCAGAATACCTTTATTTTAATTTATAATTTTACCAAGCTGTAATGGAAATACAATTGTTTCGATAGATTGTATAGTTATATTCCACAATCCTTTTGAAGCTTAAATCTGGTTTCAAGATGTATTTAGGACAAAATTCAAAATCTAAATATTCGTCAAAGACATCATATTCTCTAGTATTCTTTGTATGTGCCCCTCCACTAAGGCTTCCCAGTTTGGTGCCCCATCCTAGCCAGCAATTAGCCGCCAATACGGTTTGGCCAAATTTACGAGCTGCACTCGGGCTGTCGGCGTACGTGACGTAACGGCTCCTCCATCCATCCACCCATCCACCCAGCCATCCAGGGATCCACTCATCCATCCATCCTCCCCGTGTCAGAGGTGCTAGAGGCTGGCTGCCGGAGATCTTTTCCCCAAAGGCGCTGGGAAAATGTATTTATTTATATTTTGCGGCCAGTCACGCACATTCGCTGGTCATAAAGTGTCGTCGAGAGTTCTCCCTCCTCCACCTGATGGTTCAGAACCAAAAATATCCACGTGCCGCTCTTTTATTATTGTTTTCCCATCTTATTTATTATCCAACTTTGGCTCTTCGTCGCCTTTTGTTAACATAATTTAACCGAATCCGATTTGGAAAATTTGTAGAGCGCTCCTCCGCTCCGATTCGTGTTTATCTGGGGTAAAATTAATTTCCATTTAATGTGGCAAACGGTCTTGTTGACACTTGGTCCCATAACCTGGGGAAAATCGGGATTCTGGTGTGGCTGAGAGGTCAGGTCGAACTGAGATATGACATCGCTGTCCAAATAGAGTACCCTATTCGATTTCCAAGTTCCTTAAATATACTTTTAAGGTTGAGATTTTGTAAATTTTGAAATTGGTTTCATCTTATCAGAAACAGTGAGTTTTATGACAGTCAGACAACGAGTTGTTCTGCCAATTTATTGCCATTAATAGTATATGATTTAATTAATTAAATCGAAGTTACAAGCTTTCGCAGCCACAAATAAACTGAAATATATTTAATTGCAGTTAAATAGCTCTTTTTCTGGCAGAAAAAAGAGTTGTCTTGGTTGGAGAAATCTTTCCAAGAGCATCATTCATCATGTATTTTAAAAATAATACAATTTTTTTAACAAGCATTACAAAATTATTTTTTTTAATAATAGTACACATTCAAACGACTTATCAGACCTTTAACAGATGGAAATTCAAATCCATCTGAATCAAGTTCCCTTTCATGTAGAAAGAAATTGCCCATTTCTATATGGACTCTTTTGAAATATTACCAGGTAAAACAATCTTCAAAATTTGGTTGGGACAAAACCATAAAATAAATTCTAAAACAATTAACAATCTCACAAAAAAATAAGAAAATACTCAAAGTTATTTAACCATTTTGATACTCAACAACCAAGAAACAAAGAATATATTTTTATACCCTGTAAGATCGAGCTCTCAAGCTGCAAGTATATAGTACTAATATATGTTTATATATTACTAAAATATGTTTCATATAGCTTGCTATATTCTGATCAGCATCAACAGCTGAGTTAATCTGGCCTTGTTCGTATTTTCGTTTCTAAGCGAATTAATTCCAAAGTTTTTGGGCTATTTGAATTGGCCAGATCGGTCAACTATATCATTTAGCTGCTATAGAAACAATTGAAAAATTAATGTAAACGCAATGTAAATTGATTGTATCTGAATTTTGGTTTTAGTTTTATGCAAAACAGCAAACGGTATCATCACATAATGTAAAAAGATGACCATGGGAATGGAACAGTCTTGCACTTCTGCCATAGTTTTTAAGCTTTTATATGGACGTTAATTAACTAAGTTCAGTTCTTATAGATTTTATTTATTTTATATTATTTTTTTTTTTTGATGATATATGTATGTTTATGTTACGTTAAGCAACCACTTGAATGGTTATAAAACTTAGAGACTGGCAACAGTAACGAACATAACATGGAAACAGAAAAGGTACCGATAAAATAAAAATTTTTGATTTCCAAAGGATTAATTGTTAGTTTTGGGCTAAGATCAGTATATAAATTTCAGTGCACATTAAAACAATAATATTTTTTGTTAATATATGTTAAATTTATTTATTTTAGTGGGTCTATAACAGAAAAATGTATATTTTAGGCCTAGTCATCTATGTTACTAGCTGTCAACGACTGTAGGTAAATATACATGATAATGTAAATCTCTAAATAAAAAATGCAATAATTCCAATTGTAAATTGCAAGAATATAAAAACATCGCTGCTTAATTTTTGTTTATTATTATAACTAAAATAATTTCGCACCCTAAAATGTGGTCCTTAAGTTAAAATGTTTGTAAACTGTGTCGCTACTTATTAAATTGACTGGATTCCAGGATGCTTGAGTTAATTTATATTTTTTTAAAGCCTTGTATTTTTATACATTTAAAGTTATCCAAGATGAGTTTTATGGAAAATACATTTAAAGAGGCTTATTCCTTCTTACACTCCATTAGTCAGATTTGAGGGTTTGTATTAAAATTCAATTCAAGACTTGGAGTACCTAGAATACTGAATATTATCAACCATCAGCCATCCACAAGATGCACTATTTTAGGTGAAACTTAGCCTTTGATCGCCTGCATGCTCGACTAAACTCGGCACACTCATTAACACACAATGCGGCCATAAACAACAACAAGCTGGCCAGAGTCGAAAGTTCGCAGAGGAAGGAAGTTGGGCCGCCAAGAGCGGAACCATCTGTCCCAGGACATGAGTGACAACCCGCGGCACAAAAAAGGGCCAACCTGCAAAAAAGAAAGAGCTGAATTGAAGGAGTTGCGCAGGGAAGTTATTAAAAAGCGATAAACCCAGAGCAAAACGCATTTGGCGAATTGTTGAACACCTTGTGGAGCGGCAGTTCGTCCCCCCGTCCCCGGGAATTATGGAATTCTTATGCTAAAATAATGGACCCACAACCGGCCCGGCTGATCGATCGATCAGTAATAAATTTGTTGCGTACACCGGGGCCTACAACCTGGATCGGAGCAGCCTGGACAAAAACGGAGCATGAGCACGGGAGGAGGAGGAGGAGCAGGAGCATGTCGCACGTTTGTTTTATTTCTTTAATTCATGAGCAGGATCGGCGCGGACCGGAGGAGACCAACTGTTCACGGTCGGGCCAAGTCCGGTGAAGGTGCCTTCTGCCAACTGTGCGCTCAGTCATTGAAAGTCAATTGTATGTGGTCCAACTCCTCTTCCTACTTTCATTCAATAATAGCGAAGAGCGGAGACTGGGGAGCAGACGAGTCCATCCGGTTTCCCGGTCACCGTCCCGGTTCCCCCACTTCCAGGCTGCCGCCAGAAGTTGCAGGAGTTTTTGGCGTCTTATTTATGACTTGTGCCACCACTTGGCTACTATCTGAGATTTGTGTTTTCATTAATTATGCAAGGAGGTCCCGATGCCTCCGGGGTCGGGTCGCCCTCGGGCTCTCTTTTCGGGATGATAAATAGCCCGAGATTAACCAGGCGCCCGGCTAAATGGCGTGGAAAGCATTCAAAAGTCGACGATTATGAAATTCGGAGGCTTATCTGATTCTGTCTGCTGGTGCCAGGGGTTAATCGGGAACGAAATCATTAAAACGAAACTAATTATGCATATCTTACCTTTGAGTTTATCCCCCTTCCACTTCCAAATCATAAGAAACGCAGATCTCGTATTTGATTGTATTCAAATTCTTTTCTCTTTTACTTTATTTACCTTTTTTTGTGGGCTTTTCTGCTTGGCTTTTTTCAATTTGATTCTCTCGTTATCCTAGTTGTTGTTGAAATTTGCAAAATCGAAGTTTTAAACAAAATAAATTCTAACTTCGTCGTTTGTGGTTGTGTTGCTCGCGTGTATTTTCAAAGGTTTTGCGTTAACTATACAAGAAATGTGGATTATTAAACGTTACCAACGCTGATTACGAATATATATATTTAGGTGTATATTTATATATATAGTGTATGGTGTATATATGCATTATTGTATGTGTCTAAATTGCTGATATGGGATGCTAAACTTACAAAAACAAATGACGCCAGAAAAAAACGTGGTCTCGGATGCGCGATAATCGTTTGTTAATGTTTACAAGTTGTGCGTTAAGCTTAAGAATTATTTATATATATATTTATATTTGTAAACGTTAAACATTACGGTAAAATTAAATTAAATTTCAAAATCCTTTGCGTTTGTTATTGTTTTGCTCACACAGAAAAACACAGACTGCAGTTTTTGCTTAAGAAGCGATTTCATTGGAGGCCGAGCGTCCCGGAAGTAGGATTCTCTCAAGTCCAGAGTTTATACAGTTTGCCGGAGAGGTTACCCTGGAGAGGTTATCCTCGAATCCTCGCGACGCTTAAAACCAATACAGATCCTTTGACGACTCCTGCACCTGCGCCTCGAGGCCTGAAAGGGAAGGTGAGACAATTATAAGACATTTCTGTCTAAAAGGTATTGAAAAGAACTGCTTACCCGCCATTGTGGGATAACTGGAGTACTCCAGGGCGTGGGCCGTCTGCTGGTCGTGGTGCAGCCTGCAAGGACAAAGCAAGAGACCCAGTTGAGACCCAGTCTGGACAGTGTCCCAGGCATCACTCACCTGGTGCTGGCATGGCTCGCGTACTGCTGGGGCAGCCGGAGCAGGCTCCCGTACTGGGCCATGTTGTGGTGGTAGGCGTGGGCGTGGGCTGCGTGCGCGTGCGCCGCATGGGCATAGGAACCATAGTGAGCCGCCGCAGCATGCGGCACCCACGGATCGGTGGCGTAGCCGGTGTCCGTCGCCGAGCCATACAAGTCGCTAACCTGCAGATGATAACCGATCGGATTACAACTTATTTAAAGGAGGGAGCGGGAGTGGGGAGCAGGAGCCAGGAGCGGAGGCTCCTTGAAGTCGTAATTGCCTCACGTATTGCAGGTAATCGCTGGCCACTGGCATTGTTATGGGTTATGGGATAGGACGGCCATGGACTCACCTGGGGATGTGTGGGCGCGGGTATGGGGTGCACGTAATTGCTGTTCCAGAACGACGGTGGGAAATTGCGACTCGACATCGGGCTGCTGCTCTCTGCAAGCACACAAAATGGGAGAATCGGGTTGTGAGCAACATCGAATAATACCAGTGCTCGGAGATTATTGTTTAATCGTGCTAAAATTCACCAGGAATGGTAAGGACACTCAACCGTGGGAGAGTGCAAAAATCCCAAGTGGGTCTTTAAACAGTTGAGAACGATTTCTGAACTTGGAAAAATTCAAACAATAGAGCTTTTAAAAATCCCTGAAGATGGTTACTCATTTCCACGTAAGTATAATACAATATAATATAGATGTAGTTTTTGGCGACCTTTCTTCTTTAAATTGTTGTTTAACCGGCTTGTGGTACTAAATCATATAAATATTTAATGGTTTACACTAAAATTTAATGAGTTTTTTGTTTAAATTTTTCAAACAAAAATTTGGAATTTGTTGAAATTTACAATGACTTCATAATAAGTATAACAATAGCCTAAACTCTTAACATTTAATATACTATTTCTTCATACAACTATGTTACGCCAAAAAGTTCAATTAAATGTAAAATATAAATTGAATTTAAAGAACTGGAATTACTAGAACAATTTAAAATAACTTTCCATCATTTTTGATACTTGTGATTCACAAATTGTGAATAACAAACTATATGTCTAAAAGCGTCTTGCAAATTCTTTAGAATATGGTTTAGAGATACCAGATAACAATATAAAAGTTCATATAATACTATAAATACTGTATAAATACCAAATAATTCTATAAGCTACAGGTTACACACAATACAATACACAATATAATACTATCAAATACCAGATAAAACTAAATATACCACATAATACTATAAGATTATCAGATAATCATTCGATATAATACTATAAAATACCAGATAAAACTAAATACACCACATAATACTATAAGATTATCAGATAATCATTCGGTATAATACTATAAAATACCAGATAAAACTATATATACCACATAATACTATAGGATTACCAAGAAATTAAGATTATCAACATTAGAACATTTCGACTGGACTCTTCTCTTAATTCAATGAAAATTTCGATTTCAGTTTATGGAAAATATTTTAAAACTAAACGAGTTGATTATAAAAATACAATTACCACAAAATACCATAACTACTTGACTTTACTTTAAATTTAGTAAAAATCCTTGTAGCTTATGGATTTTACAATGTAAATATGGTCCGGATATACCCAAAAATTATACTATAATTGATTGACAAAACGTTCTTGTATTGTTCGTCAGATGTTAGTATCTTTCTTATAATGCCTTCTTCATTTTTCTAACCTATTACAATTCCTTGAAACCCAACTGCCATTGACACTTTCACATTAAAGTATTCCCATTTACTCACCTTTCACAATGTAAATGTTTTGATTTCAAATGCCATATGAAACTGGTTTCTTGATCAGGATTCTGATTTTGCAATGAATTTTCTAGGTAAAAATAACTCAAAAGAAGCAATTGCTCGAAGGAAGAAGTGTTAAGGCATCGCCGCCTCTAGGGGCAATTTCCATTCACTTGCCGCAATGATTAACTGGCAAACGAGCATTCGAGCAGCTCCAAGATGCTCGCGCGGATTGGGCCAGGGATTGGGCTCCGTCTCCGTCTCCGACTCCGGCTCGGTGGCGGCGCCATGGCCTGTTGCAAATAACTGAGCGGAATGTTTTCGGTTGTCGTTCGTGCTCGTTGTCGCGCTGTTGTTCGGGATCATCACTTGTATTAAATGGTTGTAAATCTACGCGTTTATGAAATCGCGCGACGCCAGGGCAGGAGCCGCGGGAAGACATCTCCATTATGTGTAATGGAGCTCCCCGAGGAGGAGAGGCCGCTGGTGCTGCTGCCTGGTCCCCCAAAACCAAAAATAGCAACTGCAATTGAGCGGCGGAAGATACCAAAAACTTGCATAGGCTTGCATTTGCGTTGACAACATTCCAAACTCGATTCGAGGGAAAAATATACAACAACTGGAAGCTGGAGGATGTGGCCGAGGATGTGCCTCTGCCTCTGGCGGGGATGTGCCTCTGGCTTCGCCTGGGGATGTGGATGTGTAATGTTTGTGCTTGGCTGCCGTCGCGATTCGACAACTTTGCCCGGCACGTTGGCGAGTGTGCCGTGCATGCTGATGACTCCGACTCTCTGACTCGGATGATAATGACGAGGAGAGAGGAGAGGCTGGCGGATACTGGGATGCTGGGTACTGGAGCTACCGAGATGCCATGCCGCGTGCTTCGACTCCTTTTTTATTTGTCGCAGCAGCCAACAGAAGTCATCATCCGTTGCCATTGCCATTCACTCACTCGCTCAGCTGAGGCCCAGGAATTCCCATTAATGTGCAAACAAGCGGACTGCCAAAGATATTTTCCCCTTCAGTCGGCGGCGGCGGCTCCTTCTCGTTTAGCATTTCACTTTCAGGCTTTCCACCAGCTTCAAAAGCGAAAGCCGCAGCCGCAGCAGCCGGGGTTTACCTGTCCTCTCACCTTTCACCTTTTGCCCTAATGAAGCGACCCGCTCTCGTTGCGATTTATGACCCGATAAGGTTAGATCGCCGGCGTTGAAAAATGAGGACTCTATTCTACACTGGAAAGTACTATTGAAGGAAATTTTAAACACATTTTAGACCTCATTAAAATTTTTCTTTATAAAAGAAAAGGTTTCTATGCCTGTACATTGCAGGTAAGGCGTGGTAAAGAAAACTGCTCTAGTACTTGAAGTGATAGAGCAAAGGAAACGTGCTTTAAGAAGCGCTTCTTTTGATTACTTGCTTTGTCTGCAATGTACAAGCAAGGCAGCAACTTATATAGTTGTTATTCAACCGATGTTTTCGCAACTTGTAGTGAAGCGAGAATCCCTTTTCCAAGCTCGGTTGTTCAGTGTGACTTCATATGCTCATTATTACCAAAGATATCCTGTCAACAGGTAACATCCCCACATATTACTTGATATTTTTTCCTCGTGCACCTTGTGCATATCTGCATCTGCGGTTGCTTTCGTGCCAAAGGTACCTGAAATATCTGCTTCTATATCTCCTTCGGTTTCTGTTTCCGATTCTCCTGCCTGCCCGGCTGCCTGCAGCGGGTGCCAAGGAATTTTAAATCGAATTCTTCGGGCATCTAATTAAATGCTCTTCGCAACGGAACCGACCAGGGCTGAGCGGCTGGGCTGCCGCTGATGAATCGCGTATTTGTCTCCGATCGAGGAACCTAACGCAGGAACAGAGAGGAAAGTGCAAGCGTGCCGTGGCTATCGCTTCATCATCATCATCATCTGCCGCCGCTGGTTCTGCCCCCTTTCGGCGTTGTTTTTATTTTTTGGTTTTGTATTTTGTACTTTTTGCATTTTGCTGTGTGGAGCAGTTAATTGAAATGCATTTTAAAATCGTAATGAGGAATCTATGCGGCATTCGGCATTGCCACCGTCAGACAACAACTGCTGAGGCAACAACATCAGCTTCGACCGCATCGCATTCCGGCGACATTTCATAGCACATTCCAACTAGCGATATATATACATATATCTGGGCATATACAGCACATATAGGCGGCACAGAGCGCATTGCCATACCAGAAAAAATAATATATATACAAGTGCTGAATAGTTTTAAGCGCACAAATGCAGGCGTGTGTGCGAGTGTGCTCTCTCAAATAGACAAATGACCAAAATGAACTTTAAATACCATTAAAAAGCCATAAAAAAGAACGGGCAACACGACGGGCAGCAGAGGTAAACAATTTTAAATACAACAAATCGCGATGCTTTTGTTTGGTTCGTATTTTAAGGGACAGATTCTAAAACCGGCAATGTGTGCCACTGTGCAGTGGCGATTGTACTCAAATGCCAAGAGCAACCTATTCTAGATTGGAATTTTCCACACAAAGATTACAGTTTGCTATAGAGCGATGAAAATTTATTTAAAATTATGTATCAATTCACTAAAAAATGAGGTATTTTAATGCATATTTAAGTCATAATTGCCTTGCTAATTGGTATGGAATTAGTAAAGCTTAGAATTTAATAATATTTTTATGGTTGCCACAGCTTATTACATTTTGAAACGTTAATTCTTGGCCAAATTCTATCTAATTATGAATATTTTAGAACAATTTTATGGGTTAGGAGAATTAAATATATAAATGTGTACTTTATTTAAATACAAAAATGCAGCATAAAGTGTTTTTCTAAGTTAAGTTCTGAGTTTGAAATGCTGTTCAAATATTATTAAACTCTAAAAAGGGTAGGGAAAGAAATTTCAATTCAATGTTATGCAGTTATAGTCTTCAAGATTAATATATAAAATGAATATATTTAAAATGATGTATCAATTTACTACTAAATATGAAATTTGAATATTTAAGTCATAATTGCGTAGCTAATTGGTATGGAATAAGTAAAAAGATAAAGCTTCGGATTTAATAATACTTTTAATAGTTTACATTTTGAAATGTTAATTCTTGCCTAATTCAATCTAATTATGAGTATTTTAAAGAAATGGTATAGATTATGAGAATTCAAGGTAAATATATAAATAGTACCTTTATTTAAATAAAAAAAAAATTCACATAAAGTGTATTTCTAAGTTAAGTTCTGAGTTTGAAATGCTGTTAAACTATTATTAAACGCTAAGAAAAGGTAAAGAAAAAAGCTCAATTCAATGTGATGTAGTTGTAGTCTTCAAGATTAATATATAAACTCTGAAATCTGTATTTAATGGATCCTTTTATTATACTTAAACCTTTAAAAACTTCCTTAATATACCAGTAAATTCTCTAAAATCTAGAGTTTCCATCAACTGAGTTGCAAATCCGTCTCACATCCACTCTCCTTCTATAAACCACTTTATATTTGCTTACTTTCTGGTCTATTAATTGTCATTCTCCAGGAAGCGGATTTTTTGATTTAAATTTCGGCAAGCCAATCAACGTAAATTCGCAGTTAAAAACTGTGTGTGCGGCTGTGGTGGAAATTTCCAATTATCGCATAACGAATCGGGGAAAATGGGGAATTGGGCATTGAATGGAAATGGAAACTGCACAAAAGTAGTGGTGGTGGCATTTCCCCGTCAAAGCGGACGCGACGCGGGAATTTCGGGGGTAAATTCGAGGCAAACGAGGCAGCCGCAGAAACTCAATAAAATCCCAGGTTTAACTGCAATTTGGCGGTGTGGCAAAAAAGGAAATACAGTCGCCCACAAAGAGCTCCAATAAGAGGGGGGAGTTGCGAGTCGAAACACGTTCGGAAAATTAGCATTACGAGGCTGAAACTAGCGACACCTGCACAGCATGCAAATGCGAAGAAACAGAAACAGATAATTGATTGATTGAGCCATGGCCTATTGGAATTACCAGAATTACCAGAGAAGGAGTCTCCCTAAAACAGAGATGATCATAATGAAAGGATGTCACTCTGAAGGCTGAATTCGGTGCAATATAAATACACAAACCAAAAGCCAAATGACACGCAAAAAAGGCAACACACACATGCTGGTGTGTATTTTTATAAAACGAGTGTACATAGTGGACGTAGCCTGCAGCTGATAGACGACGGACAGGCAAAACAGACAGGCATGAACAAACGAAACGTTTATCTTCATTAAAGGAGGTAATTAATTTTGAAATCGAAAGAACAAGCGAGTGGCAAGTGGCAACTTGATTTATTTGTTTTATTCTGCAGCCCGTCTGCCGTCCCGTTTTGGTGTTCGCATTCACAGACATTCACAAAAACTTGGCGAGGGGATAAAGTGGCATCTTAAAGTGATTCTACACATAGTATATCTCTGTGTATTTGCTTGGCAATGGGTGGAACTGAAATTTAAATACTTTAAATAGTCGGGCACAAGGAAAGATGGATACATCAGTTGTAAAATGCTTTAATGGATTTAAAATGGGGAAAACGAATATTGATTTTTTAAATCTAACTTACTAACATTCATTATCTGCCCCTAGGCTCTCAAGGGGTGCTCAAGTATCGCTTTTGTGGTGAAAACTTGTACACTTTTCAAGGCTGCACATGGCAGGTCAAAGTGGTGAGGCCCTCTCTTGAGCCTCCTCTTTGGCTGCACATATATTTTCATCTATTTACCAACATAAACTTCCATATATAGATATAGTTTTTACAAGTTCATCAATCAAGTTTTGAGTTGCAAAAAAAAAAAAAAACAGTTGCTGCAAAAAACCGGGAAAATCCCAACACTTGGATGGAAACTTTTCGCGCTGCATTGCCCGGATTAGATCCATCCCTTGCCACGGCCATAGTTCCTTTCCCACATAGTCACACATTCCTGAAGGCATAATTTGCCTGCTGTAAATTTCCCGAGAACATTTTAATAACTTTGCTGGAACTGCCGGCGTATTTTTCACCTAATTATGCCCCCATTTCGGGGCAGGGGCGAGTGGAGCACCGCCGCAAATCGGGGCAAACACGCAAACTGACAGCCGGGACAAGTACATGACACGAGCGGGTCTTTGATCACACAACGCGGCGGAGCCGCAAATGACTGGAAATGGGGCCTGATTATCCTCCAGCTCTGACACAGAAAACTAAAAATGCACTTAAGACCGAGGAAATTCAAGATAAAGATGATTATTAAATCAAAAACTAGCAAATGTTTCACTATTTCGAAGCCTAAATGCATTAGATTCAAAAGATCTTGGTTCTAGGCTCCATCTATTATAACATATCTTTAGATAAATAAACCAAAAATAACGCTAAGGTACATATCTAGGTTCTAGGATCTATCTACTATTACATATCTTCAGATAAATAAACCCAAGATAAAGCTAAGCTAAATTCTGAAATGCTCTGAGCGAAAACAATCTAAATCATTAATTATTTATAACCTAAGGTAATGTTAAAATATTTTGTTTAATATTAATATTTTTGACAGAAATTAAGCAATAAAGAACATGATGTCTGTAAAGTCATTAAGTATTATAGGTTGCTCCAGAAATCACTATAGTTATTAAAACAAATTATAAAAAATTTCTTAGAATATACAAGAGCCATTTTTGAGGTAACGAATACTGTGTATATTTATTCTTTTATGCTTTTAAATTTTATGGCTTAAATTCTGAAACCTTTTCAGCATTTTTAATAAAACTAATTCCTTACAAGACAACGAGATTATTTTAAATTTAAGAAATATTTTTATTTTACTTAAAGAATTTTTAACAACAATAGATAACCCCATGTTGTTTCTGTAGAATCTTTTTTCACTTTTTGGCAGAAATCACTTATAATTTAACATAATTCAAAAGATGAATACAGAACTTAACCCTGAAGAATCCAAAGCATCATAAACATGTGCTAATATTTTTAAGACGTCTTTAACATTTCTGTTTGCCAAGAGCTGAGCAAGTGAATTAAGAGCACTCACAGAAAGAAATGCGCAAAAAATGTTAATTCGCAATTCAGGGAAAATATTTAAAGATACTCAAAATTCTCCGTTGATCATATGTGATTGATTTATGAGGCAACCAAAGGCACTGTCTTTTCTTTTATGCTTATAATATTAAATTGTTCAGTAAAATAGGATGTGAAAAATAGGATGTGTATTTGAAATAAAAACTAAAGTGTTTCTAAAAAATATTCTATAAAAATATTCCATTGTTTTTATTTTAATAAACAACAAATATTTCATTTCATATGTATTTTTTTACATTTTTATGTTTTTAAAAAATGTTGCCCACAAGATAGGAGATATTTATTTATTTTTCAATGTCTTCTTAAATTGTCTAAAGCTCCCAGACATTTCAAATTTTAATAGTCAACCACACATATTTTAGAATTATCTTTAATCTTTTTGAGACACCCAAAAATATTTGTTTCAGCCAGCAAATATTTGTTTGTAGACTATTTACTCTTTTGTCACTAATTTTTAAATCAAATTATGTTATTAAGTATCACAACATAATCATGTTTGTAGACTATTTACACTTTTCTCACTAGTTTATATATCAATTTCTGGTTTCCAGTTTTAGAACATAATAATGTCTTATTTATGTTAACATTGTTAACATTAAACAAATTAATAAAGAGATATATTAAAAATTATTAAAGATTTTAATGCGGTTTTTCTCATCGAAAAAAATCACAGGGTTTACCTGAAGTTGAGTTGAAAATAATAAAATAAACCACACTCAATCCTTATTTTAGCACCTACCTTTAGTATCCTTGTTGTTGTAGTTGAGGGCGCGGGAAAAGTGCTCGTCCACCTGGCTGGCCGTGTCACCTGAGTAATTGGAGAACACAACGCAGGTGGCGGACAGATACTGAGCTTGTCCCTGACTGCTGCCTCCTGCGCCGCCGCCGCCACTGCCCATCGGTGGCTCCAGGCTGGGCTGATCCTTGGGTATGGCCCCGGTACCTCCTCCGCCCGCGCCGCTACCTCCACCGCCTCCGCCGCCACCACCGCCCACCGATCCCGTTCCGCCCGCCGATGATGGACCGCCCGCCGCTCCGCCGCCCACATGCAGCGGATGGCTATGGGAGTGGGCGTGGCGCGGGGAATCCGGACCGGAGGAGCAGGATGATTCATTGTGATGCTGATGCTGCTGGGAGCCCACCAGGCGTGCTGGAAAAGCCGCGAGAGAGAAGAAAGAAGAAGTGGAAAACTATTAAATAGGCGAAAGGGGGGTGAGTGCGCGACCGGGCCTGCCTTATAAAATATGATATAATTTATTGAATGCTAACTGGTTCGGAATGCCCGTGCGCCCCGCCAGCAATGTCAAGAATTTGCAAATTAATTAGCTACGAATGTGCGACGGCCATCTGCCTCTTTCACTCTGAATGAATTTCATCGGGCTGCCAAAATACAGAAAAACAAAGGAAACTAAAAGAAGGAAAACTGTTGCGCAAACATTGACATTGACAACACAAATGAAGTGGAGCACGCACATGAAACGCCGCAAAGCTGAATATTTCTTTCTAATGTAAAACATTAATGCTTTCGTTTAGCAAAAATAATTAATTAATTGAGAGTATTTATAACTTTATCCAACCTAAACTTATGATATAAGGTGTAAGAGTCACTTGCTGTGGCAGTTTCTAGACTTGTCATCAAGTGAATCATTAAATTAGTTCGTCATAATTTATTGATCATCTCTTAAATAAATCGTGACTTTGATTACTAATAGATTCCATAGCAATTGGATTTATTATATCCAGGATGGTTTCTCCATAAAACTCAAAACAATTAAATTATGAGAAATGTTTACTTTTGTATTCAAAATTAATAATCGAAAATGATACCAAATAAATAACACAATTTTGTGGAACCTTTTCTTAGTATGTTTAAAAGAGATTAGGACATATAATTGCAGTTGAACCTAGACTTATTGTGTCTTTTGCTACGAAAACTTGGGCATTTTTGTTGCATAACTATTGTTTGACTTTTTGCATGGCTTTTGAATGACTTTTGCATGACTTTTTCATAACTTCAACATGATGTATCATAATTTATCATGACTTCGCCATGACTTTCCAATGACTTTACGTGTGTTTTGCATGACTTAATGCATGGCCTTTGTATGACTTTTGCAGGACTTTTGCATGACTTTGACATCATTTAATCATGACTTCGGCATGCATTTTCAATTACTCTTGCATCACATTTCAATGAACTTTGTATGACTCACATAACTTTTACATGATTTTTGCTTTACTTTTGCATGACGTTTCAATGACTTTGCAGGACTTTGGCGTGAATTTTTATTGAATCTGTACCCATTTTGCCTGACTTCTTTTTTATTTTTTAACGATATTTACATGAACTTTGCATGAGTTTGCATAATTTTTAAATGCCTTTTTAAAGCTATTATCATGAGTTTTACATGGCTTCGGCCTGATTTTAGCATGATTTCAGCATCATTTCATCATGACTTCGACATGACTGTTCAATGACTTTTGCGCGACTTTTGTACCACCTTTACAAAACTTTTTCATTACCTTTGCATCACTATTATATGTATAACTAGTTTGACTTTTGTTTGACCTTTGCATAGCGTTTGCATGACTTTTTAATGACTTTTTCATGGCTTTTGTTCCACGTTTGCCTGACTTTGACATGGTATTGTTTCTCTTGTGAAATGTTCAAATCAAGGCAGCACGTAGTAAATGTCTACTTTGTAAAGACTACTTCATCTTTTCCTAATTGGCCACTTAAACTATTTTACATACTATTGTTTCCTTGCAGTAAAATAATAATTAATCTATAAGATCCTCTATAAGATCCTCCCATCCTGACCCTCTAGGCTCCACTTACCTTCAGCTTCGCTGCGCGGCACGATGAGATCCTCTTCTTTGGTTTGGTGCGTATGCGGGTGCGTGTGTGTGTGCGAGTGCGGGTGCGTGTGCGCGAGGGAGTGGGCATGGGCGTGGGAGTGGGCGTGGGCATGACTTCTGCTGTGCAGCGAGTGTCCAGCGGTGCCGCTAAGCACCGGACTCATCCCCAGGCCGACACTGCCCACGCTGCTGCTGCCGGGCACATTGGTTCCAAGCAGCCCGCTGGCCGGGCCGCCGGCCATGCCGCCCATCCCGCCGCCGCCGCTGCCCAGCTGCAGGCCGGAGGAGCCCGCCTGGTTGGCGGCCACTGCCACTGCTGCCGCCGCACTATTGTGGGCTGCCGCCGCCACAGCCGCTGCAGCTGCATTGGCGCTCACCGAGGCCGGTAGGATGGGGCTGCAGGGCGAATGGGAGCTGCCCGAGGCGCTCGACGAGGCGGCCAAGTTGACGCCCGAGGAAGAGTACAGATCCTGGTTGAACTGGAAGGAGACAAAAGGGATAATAAGCATAGGATTTAATAGCATTTAACGGTAAGTTCTGACTATTTCTTAGACATCTTTTTAATATTCCTGCAACTTTATTTAAGTATTCTTGTTGAAAACTTTAAGATTTACATGCTTTGATCCAATTTTTATACCCGATATCCATTGAGTACTAGGGTTTTATATATATTCCTGATCAGCATCAATAGTCTTGTCGATTTAGCCATGTCTGTCTCTCATTCCGTGTCAAACAACAGGTCTCAAAAACTTTGAAATCAGGTGTTACCAATGCATGTTGCTCAACATGTTCCTAGCAACATTTGCCTTAATTTGTTTAATTAAGATTTTTCATAATTTCGAGCACAAATGAAATCAATTTCAAGTATAGGCTTTTAGTGGCGTATATAATTTATACTTGTTAATTTAAGAACCTACAAATAAACTACAATTACTAACAAGTTAAGAGCACCCTGGCTTTTGCAGATATCCTAAATGATACCCTTAACCCCTCGACCCATTCTGATCTATATTTGTGGACTCATAAGTGGATTCCCGAAAGGTCGGCCTGCGGAGCGTAATGAGTTATGGGAGGCGTTGCAGCAAATTGAAAACGACACAATACGAGAATTTATGTTGATGGAAAAGGCGAGTGGAGGCCATTAAATTTACGACCGTTTGGCGCATATTATCACGGACTCCGCCGCCAAGGTTGCACCGCTCCGAATGGGTGGAGATTGTAGGGTTGCCCCGAGAATATATAGCTCCCGAAGACGATAATCACGCCGCAATCTGCCGCTTAGCGGAGTGTCAAACATAATGCGGCGCTGGCGACGATTTACGAGCAACACCTCCGGGGCGGCGGCCTCCCTCCATCCATCCCCCTTTCCCCGTAGTGGTAGTCCCCTCCTAATGAGGCCCATTAGCGGAGCTGGAAGATAGCCCTAACCCCATGGAAATCGCTGCCGCCATGCCACATTTGCCGCCGAAAAGAAGCCAAGTTCTATATTTAAGTGTAAACTGCCAGCGAAGCGAGCCGAGGCGAGGCGAGGCGACCCCTGCCCCTCCGGCTCATAGGCGCATGCCAATTATTATCGCGTCCCAGGGTTAATAATGGGTTAACCGGGCACGAACCATTTGGAGGAGTGCATCCATTGACAGCAGCCCTGATTTACGAGCGCCACAGACAACAGCTGGCCGACTTCTGTTAGCAGGCCTCTTAATTAGGCAAAAAGCGCCGAGTCAGCCCAGGAACTCCCTCGCAAATAGATCCAGATACAGAGCAGCAACAAATTGAGATACAAGCAGCAGCAGCGTCAGGTACACTTGCCGCAAAAATGCGACAGATCATGTATCTGCATCTGTCACCGGGCCTAAGCACATAATCAATGCGTTCCGCCTTATCGCCCAACACTATCAGCGACGAGCGCCCAAATTGGAGGCGGAATACCGGAATCCCAGCCAGCGGCATCGAGGTGCGGATCGGGAATCGCGAATCGCGAATCGAGCATCGCGGATCGAGGATCGCGGATCGAGGATCGAGGATCGTGGCCAAAGTGCAGTAGCGTAGGCGAAACAATGCGCAGATACAGATACAAAATGCGCAACAGCATCTGCATTTTTATTTGTACACCGAAAGAAATTGCATTAAAATTGGGTTTAATATTTAGTATTTTAATTAGCTTTGTTATAACCTAAAAAGATAGTACTTTTCTTAAATGTTTAAAAATAGTTATATTTATAGTTATAGTACATTTTTGATTTAAATGAGCCTTGTTAGGAATACTTTTTTTAACTATTTTAAAAATGTGTTAAAATATTATTTATATAAGGTGCTATATTTGTAAAAAACGTTTCAGGTGAAAAATAAAACTTCTAAGATCATTAAATAAAGGAAATAAATTTCTATCTTTAAATAAAGGAAATAAGTTCCTATCTTCGTAACTACTATAGGTTGTTATATTATATATTTTAACAGATCAGATTAAGGCAAGCGACATTTAATATATTTTGTCATTTAATTGATTAATGTTAAATACTTTTTATGTGCATTCAGAGCCGGAACTATTGTTCCCTCTCTTCTATATGAAAAAATGAAAAAGGAGGTCTGTTTTAATTCTATGTTCCAGAAAGATATATATAATATATTATATATTTCTAAACAAAAACCAAGAATAAGATGTAAACTTAATTTTACGTATACCTTCTTTTTTATAATTTAAATATTATTGCACTAATGAAAATTATAGGTATATAAAATAGATACAAGTCCAACAATTTGTATAGGTATTTAGTGATAAGTATTTCTGTTCCGTTATTTAAAAATGAATAGTCTTAAAGATTTGAATCAAATCTTTCGAATATTGTTTTTTTTTTGCTCGAGGTCTAATAGACTGATTTAACTGATTAAATGACCGTTTAAAATGAATTAAGACTTGAATTAAGATCTTTGTTTGAAGACACGGCATTGTATAGTATACTATTTTTTAGACCCTATCAAGAGACTCAAGAATGTTGATGATTAGTCTCAACATAGTTTTTAAAGTCTCTCTGAAATATTTATTATTTATTGATTTTTATTATTATATTATTGACAATTCGTCTAGCATTTACATTTAAGATAAAGCTTATAATTAACTAAAGCCAAATCAAAAGATAAAGATTCTCTTATAATTAGAAATAAGAATTTATAAATGAAGGTTTTAATTTCCGTTTGCTCGCAAAATAAACCCCTCTTAGCCCAATTTTTTCGCAGTGTATCCGCTTCTTCTGCAGCGTTATTAGCTGCAGGCGATATGTCGGTTATGCCGAGCAGTCAGACTGCCGATCACACGGCATAAATCACCTGGATCGGCAGACGAACCAGCGACAACTTTTCGGGGCCCTCGACTTTTCCTCTCAGCTCCCAGCCCTGAGCCCCAGGCTGTGGGATGCAGCTCCCTGGGTTATCTGCGATCGGTTGACAAAAGGCCCAAGGATCGGCATCGGTATGGTTATGTTATGGCGTTGGGAGCAGAGCGGGACAGACCGCGATCGGCAAGAACTAATGGCGATACACACAATAAATTAACCGAACGGGCCCCAAGGTTTTTGTTTGTTTATTTGTTTTCATTTTACTTTTTTTTCGACTGGCCAAAGTGTCGAAAGGGCGGACAAAAATTGTGCGTTTTTGGGCCGAAATAAACCGGTCAGCCAGCTGAGGATGAGGATGCGGATGAGGATGAGGATGAGGCTGCTCTGAAGCTGCTGACTCAATCTGCGATTGGCTCTGCGGCGGAGGAACCCGAAACCCAGTCCAGGAGGGCTTTGCTTAGCTTTATCGCGGCCTGCCGGTCGGTCCCTCTTTATGGGCATGCAAAAGCATAGAATCAGAATCGTGTCGTATCGGTTACTTACATAAAAGGCCAATTTCGATTTGGTGCCGCGGCCTTGTATAATTGGAACTTGCGACACAAGAATTTCTTTGTGCCCAGCGACAACGGCAACTGGCTGGCTGGCAGTTTCATTTTGGCCCAGCGGAGGCTGCTGGCCATGGCCACGGTCAGGCTCGGACTCTGGCTCGGACTTGGCCTGGGACTGGCCGAACGGATCGTGAGAACTTTTCTGTACTTGTCACAGAAATCACGGCGAAATCTTCGAAATCAATGTTAGCAAAAAGGCGGGGAGAGGCGAACACAAAAGCCAATATTGAGTCGCGGAATTCCTTGAAATGTTTCCCTTATTTTCGCCAGTTTTTTTTTTTTTTTTTGGCTGTCCAAACGACCGCTTCTGCCTTATTGTTTCGGGTTCCCCAAATCGATTTGCGTTCTGCGTGAATTCTTATGATTTGTTAGAAGCGTCTAATTATTCAGTCCCGGCCCCAAAACAAATTGTCGATGGAGGGGGAGTCAGTGAGGAGGCAGCGAGCAGGCTTGGCCTTGGCCAGAACCGAAAAGAGAGCCATCAATCAGTCAGGACTGCGAGGGTCCTGGACCAGCGTGACTCATCATCGGTGCTGCTTTCGCTTTCTAAAGTTGCCCCTTAAACTCGTTTCCAACAAATGTGTGCCTCGCTTTGACGAAATCAAAACAATAAAGTAGAGAAGCCGGCAGAAATGGAAACTGAGGATGAAAAATGGGCGCAATAGTACTTCCTTGAAGCATAGTAGTTCCTCTTCCTGTGCCTTTTCTCTTGTCAAGTGCCTCTTTGTGAGTTTTCCCGCATAACTCACATTTGAATTTAATTTTAAATTTAACCTGCTGGATACTAGACTATAATTTGAAGTTCATTTTGAATTTTACCTACTAGAAACAAGTCTTTAATTCGCAGGGAAAATTACAAATTTAGGAATACATTTCGTGTATATTTTTTTATTATATGTAAGTGGTTGATTCCAAATTTTCTTTCTAATTTTTATAGAGTTTAATTTAAGCTTTTGAGCTGTACTTTACTTTGCACAAATATATCTACATTAAGTTTCTTTAATTTTTCTGTCTATTTTGTTGCTTTATTTTGGAAAGCAAACACATATTTATATACCAAAATAGAAGAATTTTCGAAATATTCATTTTTTTCAATTTACCTTTAAAGTTTAATTGACAAATATTGGGTTTTTATGATCAAAAAAATATAATAATATATATAATACAAATATATTATTGACTTTTCAATTAAAAGTTTTAAGGAATTCCTATTTGCATTTACTTGATTAAAGGTAATAACCTTTAAATTTCAAAGAAGACAACCACTAAACTAAATTAAAATTCGTTGAACGTCCGACGTTAGCCACAATTTTCCTCAACTAATTTGGAATTAAATATAGTATAAGCCTTGCAAAGTTTGGACATTTTTAACACCTTTTTATGTGCATTAGCCACGAAACCCGCGTCGGCGACTTAAGCTCAAAAATCACCTTGCCAAAAATGTTTAAGCCACCATTTTCGACAACACAACTTTTGGGAGTTGGTTTTTTTACTCGGTGGGTTTTGTTGAAACTGTTTTTGTGAAGACAGTTGCCAGCGAGCCTTTATATTTTTCTTCCATTTCTTACACATAATCCTTGCGATTTTCTGCCCAGATAATTTCAATATTAAGGCATTACGCGATGTTCACAGATCTTAAACAAAGGTTAAAATATATTTATTTGAGTTTCTGGGGATCTAATCGGTACTAAGTACTACCAAAGACATTATAATTATTAATTATGAATTATTAATTATTATTTGTGATTCAATGTCTTCGGTACTACTTACTAAGCATGAACATATTATTCATAAAACGTTCTTTATTTTTTTTGTTCAACAGAAATCTGTCATGCATATAATCTTTAGTTGAAAAATCGCTTAGGAAAGCAAAATTTAGTTTTTTGGAAATACAAGATTTTAGATTAAAAACTCAAATAATAACTGACTGTAAAAAAGAACCCCCGAAGTCTTGAGCTATTTTGAACTGTTTATTTTTTTGTCTAACTCTTGAGATTAATCGGATAGATTTAGTCCTAGAGAAGAAAATTGGAGATTTTACCGCTTCAAAGTAAAAGCTAAACTTAACCGCGACACAAACTCCCCATCTATTTTTTTTTACCCGAAAATTAACATTTAATTTTAAATAAAACACTGAAGAAGAAAAACACACCAACAGAATTCTCAATGCCCTAAGTTGGCATCGAGAAAACTGATTTGCTGTTAACGATTAGGTTAACTGACCTTTACCTTCTTTTAAGTAAAGTATGCACTTAGCAGCACAATTCAGTGATTATCAGCACTCTATTATTCTTTCGTAACTATAGGCACCAAGAAACCATCTTTAATTTAACAAAAAGTTCACCTGGTCGTTTCCTTTTTTCGACAGCTAAGTGGTACTTTAACAAGGGCACTAAACAAAACCGTTAAAACATAAATAGATAAATAATACAAAATAAATTTAAGCATTCATTAGATATTTCTTTTAAAAACCTTTGTCCTTCCAGTTATGTTAATTTGAGCCTCAATTGTCCTCTTCAGAAATAATAGTTTCTTTTTAGAAAAATTTTTAAGTTAACTGTTAAGTAAAGCTACATATAGTATAAAATCTATAATTTGAGATATGCTTCAGAAATTAATAACGGAAGACAAGATTCTTATTATACATATTTAGAACCCACTCTTGCACGCCCTCTCTTTAGAATCAATTTTCTTAAAAGCTATAATCTATTCCCATTAAGTAATTATTGGTTATTAAAAGCAGAAGGCACTCACCCTCTCATACTGGTAGAACGATCGACTTGGTCCAGCGCGCCCGTACAGATATGGATAGTAGGCACCGTACATAACTTCGGGGCAGGACACTGCCATCGTAATTGCGGTTGCAAAGGCAGCTCAGACACACAACCACTCACTCGCAGAAGCCGCGGCTGGATATCACGGACTCGGTTCGAAATTCGCGCACGGGGATTAATCACAGTTTTTGCAGCGACGTTCCGATTGGGAATAGGTAAATTGGTATTGTGTATTGGTATTGTCACTTCAATTCAGGTCGAATTGGATTTGTAATCGATATTGTTATCGGTATCTCCTCCGAGCGCGAGCGAGAGACAGGGATTCAGAGGAAGAGAGAGAGAGGCGGAGGGGACAGAAAGAGAGAGAGGCAAGAGCTGGGAGTAATTATAAAACCGGCTCCTAAAGCGTGTTTTTTTTGTGTCGTTTTTATTTCTCTTGCTGGCTGGCGAAATTCCTGGAATGAAAACTCCGCTCGGCTAATTATATTTACATATTGTAAAACACCATCGCGTTTGTATCAAGAGCTATAATTGCTTTTCGTCTTCTTTTTGTTTATGTTTCTTTGAATTTTTCGCGGTATTTACGTTTCTTTTTTGCAAACTTCTTTCTATGCATTCGCCGTTCCCGTTTCCATTTTTCTCTCTTGCTCTTTAACTTTCTTCACTTGTTTTTGCTTTGTTCGCTATTGTTGTTGGTGTGCAGGCAATTGCAATTATCATTTCCACATTGTTGATTGTTGTTTTGTTTTTCTATTTTTTATGCCATTGCCGCCATTCCCTTTGGCGTTGGAACGTCAATTTCGTTTCCCATCCGCGTTTCCGCCGAAGAATTACAAAGAAGAATTGCCTCCGCTAACTGCAACTGCAGAAGAAAATTAAGGGGAGAGAAGAGCCGGAGAATTGCATTAACAATTTGATAATTGTTGCAAAGGAAAAAATATATACTTTTTACACAATAAGACTAATTTTCAGCGCTTTTTGCATGCGTGACCGACCTTAATCCTGGGATTGTTATTCGAATCAATAGTATCAAAGTATTTAAAATGGCTCGCATGTAAGCAAACAATGAACACGTCATATTTTATGACGTGGAAAAATTCACAACGTTAAGCTTTCATCTAAAACATTAATAATAACAAATGCGTGTTCACAAGCGATGTTTAAATTCATATCTTGTGGGTTCGCCTTGTGTGGAATTTATCGAACCAATAAAACGAAAACTGGGAATGGAAATGATTTAAAATGGTAAACAAAATAGGTAAAAATACGTTTGTCCGTCGGTAAATATAATTCTATTTAATAATGACTTTGAAAAATATATAAAATTTTAGATTGCAAATATATGTAAGGTAGGATATTCACATATCGTTTGAGTTTATGATAGAATTTACAGACATTAAAAAAACTAGCTTCCATTCAATACTACCTAGACGTCAATACAAAACTATTGAGCTGACAAACCTTCTTTGTTAATGTTATTACTAACTTTTTTTAAAGTGAAGCTAATTTAGAGGCTAAAAATTAAGGTGACATTTATCAGCTTAACTTAAATGCTATTTATTATCAAGGTAAAGTTTTTAATACTATTTGGAATAAGGTTTATATTTTTCAGAAGCAAATTGTTACTAAAAACTTATGGTAGCTGTGGTTTCAAAATCAATATAATCTATGAGTTCAATTACTATAAAGCCCTTTAAAGTAGCTTTCAATGAAACCAAATTAATATTTAGTAAGCCAACTCACTTTTCGTAAATAAATTTATCATTTAATTAATGAGTAAGTTAAAAAATAGTATACTTCAATGGAAAAATCGAACAATATCTGAATATTGATGTAAACAAATAATAAACGTAATAATTAAAGATACAGATACAGATACGGAACATTAGGAAAAATATAATTCTTCAGCAACTATACTACAATAATTAAAGAATAAATTTTGGTCGACGGGTGTTTTAATTTTTAAAAGTCAAATCAATTAAAATAAGGTTCAAGGTTACATTTAATAACACAATCAAAGTTATAGCTAGGTTGTGGTTTTTTTTTATATTTTTATGCGAATTATTTGTGTAAATATAACAAGGTAAAACACCTCTTTGATACGGAAATACAATTAATACAAACTAATAATTAATAAATTTTAAAGGCGAAACTTCTTAATAACAAAAGAAACTCAAAACGTTATTGAAATCTGAAGTAGAATAACGTCCAATAGAAAATGTATTCTAGAAAAAAAATCCAATTGGATTCTAACTCCTAATACATATTCCGTTTTTCAGACAGAATTGCGCCTCCCCTTCCATTAATTTCCAACGCGTGAACTTACCACTTGAAACTGGAAAGCGTAATCCAATAAGATGGCAAACTTATTATATTATTGTTATTTGTGGAGTAGATTTATTTATGTTTAAAGTACACTTTTTGGAACAATCGCAGGTAAGAAGATTCAACAAATTCACAACTCTTTTTATAATTTTTATTCCATTTAATTAGACGTTTGGCTTTGCTTCAGTTTTGCTTTTGTTTTCGCCGCAGCCGCTGTTAATTTGAATAGTAATTGAAACTGAAACGCTCTGGGAATTCGCACGTGAATATTTGAGATTTCGGAGCAGCTCCTTGTATTTTGATTTTTATTTTTAGCCGAGAAGCAAACATTTGATCGGCGCACTCAATGAAAATATTTTCGCTAAATCCACAAAATGCCAAATTCCATAAATTCTTGGCGGCGCGCGGGAGCGAGAGACAGCGGTGGAGCGAGCGAGATGGAAGCGGCGAGGACGAGAGAGCGGGAGCAAGGGAGAGAGAGCGGCGGCACTTGCAGCATCCGCGGAAATCTCTGCTGTTTTCTTGGCTCAAAATATAACGGCGCACTGTGTTGGAAAACAAATGAACTGCACTTGCCGCGATCGCTCACCGTGGATTTCGGGGATTTTTTCGCTTTTCACTTCAGCGATTTCAGCTGGCGCGGAAGAACGGAGAATCGGAGAAGCGAGAGAGACACGAGAGCCCGGCTGCTGCTCAATCGGAAGAGAAAAAACCAACTGGCCAAAGGCAGCGGTAAATCCAACTGCAGCGGCCACAGCAGTGGCAGCGCGGCGGCAGCGACGCCGGAGCAGAGTGGAAAACAAAATGGCAATTTCAAGGCGACCAGCTCTCGCTCGCACACCGCACGGGTGCCGCCGGCCAGAGCGAGACGACCAGTGTGCGCGCTCGGGGCACCGCCCACTTGATTGTGTTATTGCTGTTGTTTCAGTTGTTGCGGCTGGCTGTCTCAGGACTCATCGGTGTGGTGTGAAAATAAAATGGAGTGCGTCTCAATTGTCTTCAAGTAGACGAAACTCCTACACGGTGAATTTGTGCGCCTGCCTCGGTGTGTGTGCGTGCTTGTGTGAGTTTGATTTTAAAGTTCGACAAACAGATTGAAAGGAATTCGCATTCGCCTTCGCCTTCGTCGTCGTCGTCGTCGTCCTTTTATTCTGCACCGAAAAGTATGCGCCAACTGTGTCAACAGTGTTTGCAGTGCCCCCGCAGTTCGTTCTCAACTCTGCAAGTCTCCGCCCTCCTTTCCACAGTTCCTTCCTCGTCGAGCACCGTGACGTATACGTATTGATAATAATCTGATTGCAAATGAATACAATTTATTGTGCCTGCTCCTTTTCCCGGTTTTATTTTCCTTCTGATACCCGGCTGACAAGGTGCAGGATGCGGAGCAGCTACTGGCTTTGATTGCTGCATTCAAGATTACGAGTTCTCGGAAGGAATACCAACAAAAAACAGTGGAAAGTCACGCACATAGAGGACCTATGGAAAGCAGTCCATGATTAAGGGTGTGATTTCCAAGCAGCTTTCCTTAAATACCAGTAAAATGAAGAGCTGCAATTAATTAAATAAATAAAAGTATTAAAGTGTTAAAGTGTTTTTCCAATTAAAAGGTGGCGATGTTCTTAGTTTCCAACAATTAAGCAGAGCAACAAAGGAAATCAAACTTTTAATTACTGCATAATTGTCGTGGGTAATTTTTGTACCTTTTTTGAGAAAGAAAATTATTGCTTATGCTTTAAATTTTAATTTTTAATGCAGAGCAGTATTAACCAGAACAACATAGTTCAATGTCTTTCATTATGAATTGTCAATAGGATTTCACGATTTATCAAACACGTAAAATTTGTTTTTGCAACACTTATATTAATAATCCTATACAAATGTCCTTTGAAAGCTACAGTCAAGTGTGACTTACTGTGAAATACCAGGTATTTAAATATTGACCTTGAAGAAAAAGATACATAGACTTACCTAATTACCCTCGAATTTATTAGAAAAAAATAAAACGGGGCGAAATGCTAAGGAAAATGACAAATTAAGACAGTTGCTACTCGGTACATGTTCCGCAACACCCAAGTAAAGGCAATCAGTTCTAGCAACATGTTGCAACATCTATTGGTGTTGCTAACACTAACGTAAATATTTCAGAAGTTCGCAGTACACAACTAATTTTTTTTTCTAGAAACTCCCATGTTTATTTTCAGATTTTAAACATATTTTCAAAGAACTACCGAACCCTATTTCAACACTGAAATTTATTCGAATATAAATCCTAGTTACGAGTTTTTCAAAATTTGTGGAAGCGGAGAAAAGCGTGGTAAAATTTTAAAACAAAACTTGACCAGCAGTTTCAACTCTTATAGTTTCTGAGAAGGGTTGTTTCGCTTGGACAGACAGACGAACATGGCTAAATCGACTCGGCTAGTGATGGTCCTTAGCTTCTATAATACTCTAGAGCCCTCTGAGTAGAGGAAAAATGAACAATGCTACTTACACAAATGTATCCAACAGAGTTTATTGTTGAAAACTAATGGACAAAATTATGTGTCATCAAGCATAATTCCACAAGGATCTCTACTATTCCCCTATATATATTTTATGTAAACAACATAGTTCAATGTCTTTCATTATGAATTGTCAATAGGATTTCACGATATCTAAAAACACGTAAAATTTGTTTTTGCAAACTTTTAACCGTATTCATAAAATTACTGAATTTTTCAAACACAGTAACATGAAGCTAAATTTTCTTTAAAAAATTATTATTTAAAATTATTATCGATTAAACTTGACTTAAAGCTGCAGAATTTTTTTAAAATTTAAATTTATCTTTTTGCAATTTTTGCAATTGCAATAATTCTAAAGTCCATAAATAAATTCTGTATGGGTCCCCCCTAATAATAAAATCCAATATATGCTACATCGTACTACATTCCAAATAGTTTTCAAAAAGGCAACAGATATTCTTAAATTCTTTATTCCAAGTCTTTTTCCCTTTTCTCAATGCAGTAATAGTTTTTAATTATCCAGGTAAATCAAAGACCATTTTTAAAGTACAAAACATACGCGCAATTATTTATTTTCTTGCTAATTTCGAAATAAATCTGACCCTATGCAGTCTTCTCTCGTACAGTTTTTCGGTTTTTCGTTGTTTACAACAACCCGGCGCAGCATGTTAGTCTTGAGAAATAGGGGAAAACACATACGACTACGAAATAATAAGAACTTGATGCTTGGAAAGTCACAGGGGAAAGTAAAACCAGTGTTTCATCGAATTTAATTCACATTTAAGTTGTTTGAGTTCGCGTTGATTTAGTTTAAGGCGTTAACCGCTTGGGATCGCGGGGGAACATGGAGGTCTTGCGGATGTTGTCCAATCCCAGATACAGCATCACCACTCGCTCCATTCCGATACCACCGCCGGCATGAGGGGGACATCCGTAGCGGAACGACTCGATGTACGCCGCTATCTTGGAGGTATCTGGAAAAAGCAATGGTAAATATTATTGCAAACAATTATAATCGCAAGATATGGCTTCTTATCTGTTATTGAATGAGTTCTACAGATAAGATAATATTCTCTTTAATAGAGCAATCATTGTGTTTTCTGATATTCCGCGACTCTAGCTGACCTCAATATTTGTCTAACTATATTTAAGTTAAATTTTTCCTATACGACTAAATTACAAAATTTCTAAATAATAATAAGTAAATCTTAAGAACACTCACCGATGCCGTGGTGCTTGGCTCGCTCCATTAAGTACTCAGGATCGTGGATGCGCTGCGCTCCGGACAGGATCTCCTCGCCGCGCATGAACATGTCGTAGGAATTGGAGTAAACGGGATTGTTCGGGTCGGGCATCGTGTAGAAGGGCCGTATCGCCAACGGAAACTTGTCGAGGATGTAGAAATCGGTGTCGTACTTGGCCTTGACCAAACGACCCAGCAGCTTCTCGTTGGGCGTCGACAAATCCTCCTCATCGCCCGTCTCTACACCAGCTTCGCGAAGCATGGCCACGCCCTCGGCGAACTGCAGGATCAGCGGAGGCTCCAAAAACTTGAAGGCATCCACCTTGTACTGCTGACCCACCGACTCGATCTCCCGGGCGTACTTGTCGCGCAGTCCCTTGAAAATGGCCGTAAAAGTGTTGCCGATCGTATGCAGCACCTCGTGGTAATGGTACTTAAAGGCCATCTCCAGATCGAGGCCAACGAACTCGGTCAAGTGGCGATGGGTGTTTGAGTCCTCCGCCCGGAAGACGGCGCCAACGGTGTACACCTTGTCAAAGTCAGCGGCGATGGCCATCTGCTTGTACAGCTGCGGCGACTGCGCCAGATAGGCAGAGTCCTTAAAGTAGCTCACGGTGAACACATTGGCGCCGCCCTCGCTGGCCGCGGATATGATCTTGGGCGTGTGGATCTCTGTGAAGCCCTGGTCGGTGAGAATGTCACGGAACAGGCGGCACACGCCTGCCTCCAGCCGGAAAATGGCCTGATTCGCCGGCGTCCTAAGGTCCAGCACTCTGTTGTCCAAGCGCGTGTCCTGGTTTACGCGAATGTTCAACCCATCAGCATCATCAGCGTTCTCGGGGCGCGAGGCGTCCTCGATTTGCAGCGGCAACTGGGGCTTGGCCTGCGAAATCACGAATATCTGTTCCACGCACAACTCCAGCGACTGCTCCGTGCAGGATTCAATCTTGCTCGACACCGCCACTGGCTTGGCCTGGATATCGATTATGCTCTCCTTGGGAATACTGCAAGAAATAAGGCGTGCTTATTAACAAAGGTATAAAGAAGCTTTCAAATTCAAAATAAAGAGGGAAGCAAGTATTTCGCATTTTGGAGGGGCTATTACAGCATCTCATCGCATGTAGTTTTTGCTGACGAAATCGCACTTACTTGCCCGCAAACTTGACCATCTGCTTGGATATGATGTCGCCCACGGCCAGGATGCACTGCACCGTGCTGCTCTGTTGGCGCAGGATCAGGAAACACTGTTTGCCCTTGGCACGTGATGTATGCACCCTGCCGCGCACCCAAACGAGCCCTGCCTTGCCCACCTGGCCGCTCAGCTCGTGGACGGGCACAAAGTTGCGTTCACTGCGCTTGTCCTTGGACTGGATCATCTCCGAGAGACCGTAGCGTCCAGCGGCGTGGTCCTCGGCAGAGTCGCCGCCTGCATTGTTGGCAGCCGCCGAGGCGTTCTCGGCCTTCTGCTCGGCTTTCTTTGTGGATTAAAAGAGATAAGGTCGTTATCGCCGGTTTAAACACGCCACGTCCCCAGATCGGAACGAAACTTACCTTGGCGGCCTTGGCTTGCTTCTTGGCTCCCTTCTTGGAGACCTGCTCCCCGTTGGCCACGTTCTCCTTGTCTTCGACCATCTTGGAATGCACGAAAACGGCTGTAAACGCAGACAGAGGGAGGGGTATATATTTTAGTGGTGTGCCACAAAGCCTAGACCGTAAAACCGCACGATTTGGCGATGATAAGCAACAGGATGGAAACTTGCACACGTTGCGTCACGCTGCTATTAATACCCCTTGGCGGATGAAGTGACCCGCTTGCGAATAAGTGGCACTAGCTTCCGGACTGCAGTTCAGTCACCCGATCGCCGCCCACGGCTCCCCATATGTCGGGGGAATAGTCCCGGGGATTCGGCCGGGGCGGTGTAGGTGTTTCTTTGTCTATGCGGCTCGACTCGCACATAACCTAAACACGCAGCACTTGTGGCGCTGCATTGGCGGAACACCTCACTCGCTCCTATCCTGATTTCTTCATTATGCCAATAGTGCACTCGAGTGCACGCGCCTTACCACTTGGAGTCTGCCCTTTTTATTCACAAACGAAAATAAATCACACCGTGAAATCCACGGAGTCCGCGTTGGTGCAGTGTGCCCGACAGGTTTCCCGTTTGCAAAGCTAAACTTTGACAGAAGAGCAGCGGTTTTATCCCTCCTCAACAGCTGGTCACACTTAAGCCGGAATGTGAATAGTAATATTAAAAAAATAAATATAAACATTAGATAATGACTTTAAAAATGAATTGAGCGTGTCTTTTATTAAAGTTTTTAAATAAGTTTTAAGTTGTTTATGTGCGCGCGGAAAGCCCCATGAAACCTCGTGACACGACATCGATAGCATTATTCGATTACAACTGAGTCTCCGTCTCATCACTAGTTCGATTTTTCGGAAACAAATTAACAAGAAAAACAAAAGCAATTTGTTTGTTTTTGATCGAATAAGTGTGTAATCCAGAGGTAATTATACCCATTAGGAGTTTAATTTGGCTATTGGGGGTGCTCGGGACCTAACAATTACTTATCTAATGGTGTGCTTCCCCGGTAATTTCGAGAAACTGGCCAGCGCCGGAGTGAGTCACCATTTTCGTCGAGTACTTACCGTGCACCAGCACTTGTTTGTGTATGTATTATTTACGCGTATGACTATCCCCCTGCAGCTGAACCAATTTAATAATTCCGACTAGATCAAAGCGTATAAGTTAGCGGGGTCGGCGTTGGCTGTGTTGGTAGTAAATGTAGCCAGCCGTTTAAAGAGCACTTCCACACCCACGGACAAAAGCTTGAAAGGCACACGTCATTTTTGCCACAACAAACGAAACTTTTTGCACGATAAAGGAAGCAAACTTTTTGGATAACAAAATATTAAACACCCTTATAGTTATTTTTTTTATATAGCCATAGGATGGCATTAAAATACGATCTCTCTATCCACAATAGGATAATATTTTCCATTATTGACTTCGGTTCTACGTAAAATAAATAAATGTTTCGTTATTCGTTACTTATAAAATTTCTAAGAAATGAAATACAAGCGGCTCTTGATTACATGTCAAGTGATAAGGCTTAAAAATATATTCTTTTGTGATTATTCGTTCAAGCTGAAAATCATTTGAAACTCAGGCTCAGTAAAGGTAAATATAATTTTTTCTTCATAAAAAATGTCTCTTCTTGTGTCTTCCGTTCCTTTTCTTGGTTCATTTTACTGATACCCGCTGAGAAGGGTATTTATAGCGAAAGTCACTAACATAATGTGTCAAATTGATTGATAATTAAAGTGGCATGCCACAAAAAAGAGTGAAACTCAACCCAGAGTCATGCATATCCGTTTACCCACTAATTAAATTAGCCGGAAAACAAACACTACTAATTTTCTATTATTTCTGCTTGCAGGTAAAAATATACATTAAACTCGGTGCAACACAGACCACAACCAATACCAAAGCGAGAGCAATATGCAAGGTGAGTGCGAAGGGGCTAAGCCGAACTAATGGAACGTTTCTTGGGTCTACTCCACAGCGGTGTGTATCGGCAGTAGAAATCCCCAACGAGAAAACGCAAAAGGCAGCGAGCGAGATCTGCAATAATGTCCTGGCAAAGTGTTCCCCAGTATCCCCAATACCAAGGTTTATTCACTTGATATTCTAAGCGAGTTGTTCTGCTTTCCGGTTGGTTTACGATAATCGCATGCTTTTGTTTGTCCCCGGGCTGTGCGGACTCTTTGAATGCTCCTCCGAGTGGCCTGGAGCGCGCCCCTTCAATATGATTCATTATTTCATCGTTACTTTTCCCCACACACTTAGCGAGCTCGTAACATGTTCTGTCTTATCATGGTTGAATGTACATATTTGCGGTAGAATACTCGTGGATGCGCGATGCTTCTTAGCTCGACTCGTGAGCGAAGAGCGTCTCATTTAGATTTTACACTTCTCCGTAGCTAGAATGCTCTAGCAGAAAGTCTTCAACGTCTCTCACTATCAGTTTTGAACTACAGCCCAATGTCTTATCCCGCAGATCCCAACCAGCAGTACAACTACGGCGGTGGCTATCCACCCCAAGGTGGCTATGGAGGAGGCGGTTATCCGCCGCAGGGACCACCACAGGGCTATCCACCGTACGCCCAGGGAGGCGCCCAGCCCTATCCACAGGGCCCGTATGGCCAGCCCTACGGACAGGGACCACCACCCGGCGGCTATGCTCCCCAGCCGGGCTTCATCCAGCCGCCTCCGTCAGCTGGGGGATATGGGGCCTACGACGATCCGGAGAGCCAGCCCAAGAACTTCTCCTTTGACGACCAGAGCATCCGCCGTGGATTCATTCGCAAGGTGTACCTGATTCTGATGGTGAGTGTCACTTTAAGCTTATCTGGCTTTGTCAGGGAACTCTTAACCCTAAATCTAGGTCGGTTACTGCTTAATTGCTTGCTTGTTAATTCCATTAAAGCTTCAAGCTTCTTTATTATCAACTGCCATGACAACTTGTTCTTTTTGTTCATTGTTTTGCTTTTTAAACCGGATATTTTGCATATTTGTGACTTATTAACTAGATAAACACGATTTTTGGTTAAATACCGCCTTTGTAAGACAAATGATTATATAACATTTTTTTTTATTTAAAAAGGAAGTACTTACAGTTTAGGAATTGGCACGATGTGGGTTCTCAAGATGTTTTCGTTACGTTTCTACTTTAGCTTAAGTAACCAATTCCTCATTCCTCGTCTTACAGGGACAACTTTTGGTCACCTTTGGAGCCGTTGCCCTGTTTGTGTTCCACCAAGGCACTAAGGACTTTGCCAAGCGCAACATGTGGCTCTTCTGGGTGGCTCTGGGCGTGATGCTTGTGACTATGCTCAGCATGGCCTGCTGCGAGAGTGTACGCCGCCAGACGCCGACCAACTTTATATTCCTGGGCCTATTCACGGCAGCTCAGTCATTCTTAATGGGAGTCTCGGCCACTAGATATGCTCCAAGCGAGGTAAGTCGGCAAAACTTGATCTCATTCCTGTTTATTTGATGTATTCCGTTTCCCAACAGGTTCTCTTGGCGGTGGGCATTACGGCAGCTGTTTGCTTGGCTTTAACACTGTTTGCCTGGCAGACCAAGTACGATTTCACCATGATGGGCGGCGTCCTGATCGCCTGTATGGTGGTGTTCCTGATCTTCGGCATCGTGGCCATGTTCATGAAGGGCAAGATCATTACGCTGGTGTATGCCTCCATCGGGGCGTTGCTCTTCTCCGTTTACCTTATCTACGACACCCAGTTGATGATGGGCGGCGAGCACAAGTACTCGATCAGCCCCGAGGAATACATCTTCGCGGCGCTTAACCTCTACCTGGACATCATCAACATCTTCATGTACATTCTTACTATAATTGGAGCATCGCGCGACTAAGCTCGCTCGATTCCCGTCATGTTGTTTACCAGTTTAAGCCGGGTCAAGCTTTAGCCGGAATATGAATATTGTTGTCGCGCGTAATCTCATCGGTATTTACACCTTTTGCCCCCCGAAGTGAAGGCAATCTCTTCGAACTAACGAATTACTCAAACTACTTACGATCTATATCTCTATTTCGCGTTGTGTTGTCAACTTCCGGTGTTTCCTTCTAGTTCTAAATGTCAGTTAAGGTGAAAATAACTTACTTGCTTTTCGTTATGTATTTTGTATTACTGCTTAAGTTGAGGTTTTTGTGTCCAGTGGAAGATGTTCTTCAAAATTCCCGAAAAAAATATGAATATTATATGTAAACCAAATGATATGCCATTCAGATACACAAAACAACAACCAACAATAAATAGTCACGTATAAGCATATATATTTATGTGAGAATGTATTAAAAGCAACCTGGCTTCTCGTTGTTATGTATAAAACGAAGATAAACTGCCTGTAATCAGCGCGGAATCCCGAATCAAGGACCGAACATTGTAAACCAAGCAGCGACACTGAGTTTAAAGTCACACAATAAAGCGCATCTATTTATTAAAGCCACAGCTTGCCACAGAGCCCAGGCATTGTGGGGCTTCTCTCCGACAGCCGGGTTGAATTCAACCAGATGCAACTTTAGTCTGCAAGGGGAGAGCACAGCCGGCGGTTGGATTATTTCTACACCTTTATCGAGAATACCTTTCCGCTTTATCACTGGAAGTCACCGAATCACCGAGTTCACTCCGTTATCTTCGGCAGTCGCTCCAAGTTACCACAAGAGTTACGGCGTGTTTTAGTTTTCGGGTTGACCTATTCAGTAGCTTGTGTGAATTCCAGCAAGGCGTAGCCATAAAATGTATCACTACCAGCAAGGCAAGTACGGGCTAAGCCCAATCGAAGGAGTCTTTTGCAGGAAAAGCGCTTTTAGATTAGATATAACTCCATGGGCTGTGACATAGAACTGACTGCAGTATGGAAAGCACTGAACAGTTGGTAAAATCTCCATGTATTGGCCCAATTGCATCTGATAAGACAGGCCAGGGAAGGTTCTCTCTATGCCTCCGTGATTCACTTTGCCATTTTATGGGAGAGTGTATTGAACACTGCTGCTTGTGGTGTGGAAATATCAGTTACTCACCCATATACATATCTCTTATCTGGAGCGAGAGTGTGGTGAGTGGGTCTGTGATAAGCGAGCGGCGGCTAATCTGAAATCGTCGTCGGCCATATGTGAACACCTGGAAAGGGTTCGCCATTAAGCTGAACCACTTGCACGTAACCGGCGGCAGAGAGAGCTCTTCTGTACTGTCAGTTAGTCACAGCGATTAAGACCATGAGCAGCGCCAACCATTTCCAGTACGGTTAGTCATGTCTTTAACTTCTCTATTTCCTTGATCTGTCCTCCAACCACACAGGCGATGAAACGGGCGCGTATACAGATGCGGAGGCGGACAAGAGCTTCGCCTTCGATGACCAGAGCATCCGGAAGGGGTTCATTCGGAAGGTCTACCTGATATTGATGGTGAGTGGAAAGATAGCGCCTGGAATTGGTCATCAATAGGGGTTTTGTGTTAAGTAAAAGTTTCCTATTTCAGTGCTAAAGATATAAATTTATTGTTCTATATTAAAAATGTAGTTTATTGTTTTTCAATTATTAATCATTACTATTTTGATTTTTAGTGCCAACTGCTGATCACTTTCGGTTTCGTTTGTGTGTTTACCTTCTCGAAAGCTTCCCAGGAATGGGTACAAAAGAATCCTGCCCTTCTATGGATTGCTCTGGTAAGTTTTAAATTACAAACACCTTCCGGTGTCCTACCTATGTCCAAGTTAATATTTGAATCACATAAATTGCTATTAAGCTACCAATATTATTTATAGCTCAGGCCATATCAAAAGTTTCCATTATTTATTTGCGAAATCAGGGCAATTTATTAGCAATCACTAAACCTCTATTATGCAGGGGGTTTCCTTGTAGTAATGACACATTCTGAAATGTAAAAACACATTTTTCCTGTTTTCCAAACCACTTTCCCGATTTTACCTAATAAAATTCTCTCTTTCAGGTCGTTCTCATTGTGACCATGATTTGCATGGCCTGCTGCGAGAGCGTGCGCCGGAAGACGCCACTGAACTTCATCTTCCTGTTCCTGTTCACCCTCGCCGAGTCCTTCCTCCTGGGCATGATCGCCGGTCAATACGAGGCGGATGAGGTGCTCATGGCGGTGGGCATTACTGCAGCGGTAGCTCTCGGCCTCACCCTGTTCGCCCTGCAGACCAAATGGGACTTTACCATGTGCGGCGGAGTGCTGGTGGCCTGCCTCGTGGTCTTTATCATCTTCGGAATAATCGCCATCTTCATTCCGGGCAAGGTGTTCGCTCTGCTCTATGCCTCTTTGGGGGCTCTGCTCTTCTCCGTTTACCTGGTGTACGACACCCAGCTGATGCTGGGCGGTAACCACAAGTACTCCATCAGTCCGGAGGAGTACATCTTTGCGGCGCTGAACCTTTACTTGGACATCGTCAACATCTTCATGTACATACTGACCATCATCGGACTGTCCCGCAGTTAGACGTTGTCGCCCCGATCTTCCATAGTTTCCATTGCAGCTTTAGAGATATGTAACTTAATTTTATACCAGTGACCAGTGCCACCAAGAAATATAAACCGACTAGATAACCGTCAGCAGAGCTCGAGAGCTTGTTTTTATTTGGGACTGCATTCTGGAATTGGGATAGGATTTGCTAGTTCAAACTATGTTCACGGCGTAGTGTCCAATTAATTAATGCGGACGAGAGCCCTAATGTAATTATGTCCAGTCGTGCCGCCAGCTCCTGGACTGCAACTGGAAGTGAACAAGGAAAGTGCAGCGGTGTTGTGGTATCAGTTACTCACCCAGACATGTACATCAATATCTTTTATCTGGAGCGAAAGTAAGCTGAGTGTGGGTCTGCAATAAACGTGAGGCGGGTATTAATCGTCTGTGGCAGAGAGAGCTCTTCTGTACTGTCAGTTAGTCACAGCGATTAAGACCATGAGCAGCGCCAACCATTTCCAGTACGGTTAGTCATGTCTTTAACTTCTCTATTTCCTTGATCTGTCCTTCAACCACTCAGGCGATGATCCGGGCGGATACACAGATGCGGAGGCGGATAAGAGCTTCGCCTTCGATGACCAGAGCATCCGGAAGGGATTCATTCGGAAGGTATACCTGATCTTGATGGTGAGTGAACGAGTGGATTCAAACGTTTTATGATTATTTTTTATAATTTAATATGATAATACATTATTTTAATTTTATTTCTCTAAGTGCCAATTGCTGATCACTTTGGGATTCGTTTGTGTGTTTAGCTCCTCGAAGGCTTCTCAGGAATGTGTGCAAAAGTATCCTGCACTTTTATGGATAGCTCTGGTAAGTTCAAAAATAAAAACATCTTTTTTACTCTTAAATCACATAAGTTAGACCTAGGGTTTAATCATTTGTACTTCAGGCTTTATCAAAAGTTTCCATTAAATATTTGCTTTACCAAGCCTGTACATTTTCGGGAATTTCCTTTGTTGTAACAACACATCCTCAAATGTAAACATCCGATATTATTTTCCTAATTTATTCCTAATTTTTCCGATTTTATTTACAATTTTACTTATGTATTTTCCAGGCCCTTTTCATTGTGACCATGATTTACATGGTCCGTTGCAAGAGCGTACGCCGGAAGGCGCCACTGAACTTCATCTTCCTGTCCCTGTTCACCCTCGCCGAGTCCCTTCTCCTGGGCATGATCGCTATCCAGTATGGGGCGGATGAGGTGCTCATGGCTTTGGGCATTATGGCAGCGGTGGCTCTCGGCCTCACCCTGTTCGCTTTGCAGACCAAATGGGACTTTACCATGTGGAGCGGTGTTCTGGTGGCCTGCGTCGTGGTCTTTGTTATCTTCGGCCTAACCGCACTCTTCTATCCATCCAGGGTAATCGCCCTGCTATACGCCTCTTTGGGAGTGATGCTCTTCTCCGTTTATCTGGTGTACGACACCCAGCTGATGATGGCCGGCGAGCACAAAAACTCGATCAGCCCGGATGAGTACATCATCGCGACGATGAACCTCTACTTGGACATACCGGCCGTCATCGGACTGTCCCGCAACTAGTCGATGTCACACCGAACTTCCAAAGTTTCCATTGGAGCTTAAGAAATATGTAACTTAATTTTACACAAGTGATCAGTGACCAGTGCCCAGTGCCCAGAGCCACCTTGACCACCAAGAAATACAGACCGACTAGGTAACCCTCCGCAGAGCTCGAGAGCTCGTTTTGATTTGGGTCTGCGATCTGGGATTCGGACGGGATTTGGGGCGCTGCTCAACTAGTTCGAACCTTGTCCACGCCGCGGTGTCCAATTAATTAATGTGCACGAGAGCCGTAATGTAATTATGTCCAATCAGCCCCTGCCGAGCCGCCAGTTCCTGGACTGCAGCTGGAAGTGCACAAGGTGATCGTCAGTTGTGCGAATCTCTAACTGGCGGGCGGACATGGATTTTGACGAGGTGCTGCGGGAGGTGGGCTCCTTTGGCCTCTATCAGAAGTTTATCATTTGTTCGGTTCTACTGCCAGCGGCCCTACCCTGCGCCTTCCACGCTTATAGGTGGGTCACCTTCTATTGGATTTTTGGGTTGTTCTTCATGGTTTCGGAATAACCTTGGCAAAATAATATTACGAGAGTGTTTTAAAAAAGGCATCTCAAAGAGTTTTATGATCGAATGGGATATGATATCGTTCAGATTGTTTTCGCAACCGAGATCAAATTAAATCTTAGATGAGTACCAACACAGTTGGGACAATTGAGTGATGCCAGCCAATTTTAAATAAAATATATGCCAATTTATAGGGGCCTATACCCATTTGATTTGAACTCTACTTAAATGCTGTCCAAAAGCATGTTTAAAATGGTCAAATTAATAAATTTCAGACTTTATTTTAGGTCTCATTGTATACCATTAGGCTTGTTTTAAATAGATTAAAAAATAAATTAAATTAAATGCTTAGGATAAAGAATATAAATTTAATAGTTTGAATAATGCAATATGTAATCTGGTTTAAGCCATAATAATGATACTGTGATTTTTCAGCCAGTTGTTTATAGCGGCCACACCGCAGCACTGGTGCCGGGTTCCCGAGCTGGAGCCCTGGAACCAGGACTACGCTCAGCTGGTGAAGAACCTCAGTATTCCGCGAAATCGTCACGGCGACTTTGCCGAGTGCTCCATGTATGCGAGGAACTACAGCGATATAGTGCGCTATCTGGAGTATCGTCCGCCCCCGGACTTGATGCGACAACAGGCCGAGGATCTGCTGAGGCTTCAGCCGGAAACGGCGCGCGTGGTGCCCTGTCAGCATGGCTGGCACTACGACAGGTCCATCTATTCCAGTACTGTGGTGCAAGAGGTGAGTTGCCTAAGCGTTAAAACCCAAGAGAATGTGAATAATAGTCTAAATATATATTATTTGTCCTTACAGTGGAACCTGGTGTGCGACCGCAGTTTTCTGGTCACTCTGGCTCTGGTGGTGTTCGGGGTGGGTGGCCTCTTGGGCAACTATGTCTTTGGATATTTGGTGGATCTGTGGGGCAGGCGTCCCTCCTTCTACGCCTATCTGCTGCTGGAGATCGCCGCTTGTGCGGCGAGTGCCTTCGCCTGGAACTATTACACCTGGCTGGGCCTGCGCTTTGTGGTGGGCCTGACGGTGCCGGCGATCCTGGCCAGTCCCTATGTCCTGGCCATCGAGCTAGTGGGCCCGGAAAGGCGGGTCTTCTGCACCATAGTCTCGAATATCGCCTATTCTCTTGGCCTGGTGGTGTTGGCCGGTGTCATCTACGTCGTCCGGGATTGGAGAGAGCTCAGTTTGGCGGTGTCCATGCCCCTTTTGATGCTATTCTCCTGCTTTTTTCTGCTTCCGGAATCGCCGCGATGGCTTATGGCGGTGGGAAAGACCAGGAGAGCCGTGAAAATTCTCAAGGTAATGGCCAGAGTAAATGGCGTTCGGGTGAACCGTGACTTCGTGGAGCGACTGCAGCGAAAGTTGGCCAGCACCAGAGCAGCCGAAACGAAATCAGCGTCCAGCGTCCACTACGGCATTCTAGACTTGTTCCGCGGACCCAATATGCGCCGGAAGACCCTCATCATCACTCTAATTTGGTTTGCCAACACCAGTGTCTATGTGGGATTGAGCTACTATGCTCCCGCCCTCGGCGGCGATGAGATCTGGAACTTTTTCCTGGCCGGAGCGGTGGAACTGCCCACGTATCTGCTCCTCTGGCCAGGACTGAGCTACTTTGGCCGCCGCTGGATCCTCTTCATCTCCATGCTAGTTGGCGGAGTGGCTTGCGTGGCCACCTTTCTCTATCCAAGCATCACCCTGCTACTCTACTGCGTGGGCAAGATGGGCATCAGCTCGTCCTTCGTTGTCCTGCCCCTTCTGGCATCGGAGCTCTATCCGACTGTGGTGCGGGGCCTGGGCATGAGCTTCAGCTCCGTGGTGGCCATGGTGGGACCTATAGTGATTCCTATGATTAACCATATGGTGAGTGTTGCGGAAATTGGCCAGATTCTTTAGGAAAATATAGGAAGAGTAACTTATTCGCAGGGCCAACAAATGCTTGTGCTGCCTCTGATCGTCATGGGCGCTTTGCTGATCCTGGGAGGATTTGCCAGTCTTCTGCTGCCGGAGACGCGCAACCGGAATCTACCGCAAACTCTGGACGAGGGCGAGGCGGTGCCATTAAGCTTTCTGCTCTGTTGCTGCGTAGAAAGCGAGCGAAGGCAAAAAACACCACAGACCCGGGTGAATTCCCAGAAAAAACCCATTCCAGAGAAGGGAACACCTTTGCTACTCCGAGTGGACACTCCAATCTCTAATCGTAACGCCTGTAAGGTGGTTTGTAGTATATGTAAAAAGGAAATTCGTACGCTCTAGTTCTAGTTCAAAGAATAATTCGTTTAAAGATACCAGAACAAAATTTTAATGTATATCAACTTTGCGGTTTTTGTGGCAGGAAATGGTGGAAAAGAATATGAACACAACTGTAAACTAGCGAAAGTCGAGAGGCTTAAAAGAATAGTTTAGAAATATGCCTAAATATAATATATTTTTGTATTGCAACTGAATTTTTTGAATTAAAGTGCAAGCAATCGTTTTCCAATACTAAAATGTTATCGATTTTTAACAAACATATGCATTTAATTAAAGTTCTTAGATTTTTAATTCTTTTAACCGGTTTATTCAAAATTCAACTAAACTCCAAACCGAGTGAGCTTTGGACTAATTTATTATTCATTAATGCCAATATATACTGTATTTAATATAACCATTTCCAGCAAGTTGGCATTCCTGCCGGCAAATTTAAACGGCGGCAAAAAGGGGAAATAAAAGTAAATAAATAACCAATACAAACATGAATTAAACTGATATGTTTTTCAAGCTTCAATCTTTCGAGTACACACCATGAGACCTCGTTACTGAACCAGTGCTCGTGTGTGTAGATTTGCATCAGCCTCAATACGTTTTTATGGTTCGCCGAACGCAGATAAGAACCTAGGTTCGCTAACCGCAATCAGCAAACATGGAAACTTCAAGAAACATTCCGGTTATACTTATACTCCCTGCATTAGTCTCGCCCTAATCGACGACCTGAAAATTGGCCATTTCAAGGCGAATTTAAAGGTGACTCATTTGGAGAATTTTAAACCAAAACATACCCACACAAGCAAACGCACCTCCACCAATGCAAACACGCATACGCATATGCCGGCTTTAGCTTTTTCACCTTTGCTTTTTGGCCAGATTATTATGTTGTTACATATTAGTTGTGAACGCACATTGACGACTGCTCCTTGAACCCCGGAAAACACCTGAGACGCTGCCCCTCACGCTGGGCCGTGTTCTTTAGTCTTAAGCAGACAGCTGCCGAACTTCAATGTCAACAAGTTTTGACTGCCGCGTGCTTTTCGTAGCCACTTCCCTCCCTTTTCCACTCACTGAGCGTTGCCAGGCACACGCACACACACACACATGTCTGTTATGCAAGAAAAAAAAAACGAAATTAGTAAATGCCCAAAATAAATGAGATAAATATGGAATTGATATGTTTTTACAGTTCTTTTAATGTATGCATGATACGATGGCCTAAAAAAATAGTTTACAAATTATAATAAACGTTTTCAACAATTTTGGTATCAAAAAATTGAAATAATAATTGGCGACTGCACATTGTTTACGTTTCGAACTGTGGAGGCGGAGCGGAGTGGAGTGCGTGTGGGGGTTACAATTGGATTGGAAGTGGAACGGGAATTATATATAGCTAAAAATACATTCCTCCTCTACTTTCCCGTCGGCCTGGCAATGACTTCTTGTGGAGTGTCTGCGTTCCGTCCCCTGATCACTGTTCCTCCTCCGTTCTTCGTCTTCTTCCGTAAAACTGTTTATAGATATAGTTATGTATGGATGAGCGCAGTGTGTGTGTGTTTTGGGAGAAATTATTAGTGCTTTTGAATTCCAATATTGGATTAAGGAAACGTGCTTTAATCGCTTTGGAAAATACATTTTGATCGCTTCCAAACTATGACTATTAGATTAGGTTTGAAGGTTCCCTTAGTACGTTACATATTATGGTAAGGTATTATGTTTAGGTGTTGCTTCTGTTCAGCGCTCGCTCGGATGCCTTTATTTTGTTTGTTTTTTTTTTTTTTTATAGTGTATAGTGTGTAGCATGACCCCCAAAAAAGAGGCGGAGGACGGCGAAGGTAAGGCCTATTCCATCGACATACCGCGCGCGTTGCCAGGGCGGCTTTGACCGGTGCGTAGGGCGAGTTGTAGTGTCCGGCTGGGCGGTATGCTCTGTTTGTGCCCCTCCGTTCCTCCGCCTTGTGTTTGTATGTGTTCGGTGTTAATGTGTGTATGTGGTGTAATTCCTTCCTCTTAGGCGGATGCCGCCACCTCGCCGTCAGCAGGGGCAGCAGCCTTCGTGCCGGCGATGGCAACCTCCTCGAAGTTCTCCACCAGATCGGGCACATCATCGTCACCGGCATCGGCACCAGCAGAACCGGCGGCGCCGCCGGCGGCGCTCTTATTGGCGATCTCCGTGGCCAGCTTCTTCAGCTGGTTGATGTCCTGTGGCCCCAGTTGCGTGAGGATTCCGGGCACCATCTCCGTGATCGTCTTGTTCTCACCGTGACCGGTGATGGCGAACGTGTTCGTCGGCAGAGAAGCCTGCGCCTTCGGGTTGTTGAAGTGGATGACGGTACCATCGTTCTTGATGATGTTCACCTCCTCAATGCCGGGGATTGTGTTCACCGACAGCTTCTTCAGCGACGACTGCAACTTCTTGTCGTCGGTGGCGGGCGTGGAGTGGACGATCTTCTTCTTGCGACGGGGGGTGCCCTTGCCGCCAATGCGCACCTGCGCTTGCAACTTCTTCAACTTCTCCGGATTCATCTGTGGGACGTCGGCGGCGATAAAATGCACTTGTTAATCGACGAAAAAACCCAGTTTTTTCCGCTACTCACTTTGATTCAATTAAAATTTAGCACAGAGCCTAGCCCGAAAACACGTGCGACCAGTAGTAGTGAAATGTCAAAAAGAAATCGCCATGATAAAAATGGCAATGCAGTATGTATATGCGAGTAGTACTGGTAAGTGGTACTGTTCGCGAGTGTTGCCTATCGATAGGTCACGGGGGATGCTGGAAAAGCTCTAAAAACGACGTGAATTGGCATACAAATGTGGATACATTCTGTTAAAAATAGTTGAACACCATTTTTATTCAATTTAAGCACCTTCTGAGTATTCATTTTGTTTTCACCACCTTCGAAAATTTTCCCCACGCCTTACCAAACACTGACTGTCAGTGTTGTTAAGCTTGCGTTTGACAGCCATCATGTTGATCAATTTAATTCTGTACAGCTGTTTTTGTTAATGCGAAGGATATTTAAAGACACAGTTTATTATTTTAATTTATTGACAGTGTTTAAGGTAACACTAATTTTTAAAAACAGCTTTTAAAAAGATAGTTAGGTAGATAGATAGATTGCTAAGATAGCACTAAGTTCCGCCAGCAGGCACATAGCTGGAGTCTGATTCTAGGATTTCATTCCTTTCGCAGACTGAAACATGATTTTACTATTTGGGGCATAGAACATACAAATACCTATTTTTCGGAAATAGTTTTGGTTTGTTTACATTTTTCGATAGTGGTGACAAAGTTATTCGTGTTGTGAGACCGCAAAGTATCGATAGGTGCGATAGCTCTCATTACTTTTGTAATGTATCGCATAAAACTTTTTAAAATTTTCAGAAGTATCCCACTATAGCTTAAATAGAGCAAAAGTGAGGAAAATCAGGAGGTTTTCCGTAACATATATTAACCAGAAATAAATAACTTTTTTTTTTATTTAGGAAATTTAAAAATGGAAGTCTTGTAATTAAATTACATTAAAAGGCTCTTTTAATTTTTTATAATTTTTTTTATAGATATACATATATATAATTTTTTTTTTTTAGTTTTCTTGTACTGTGTAGGAGGTTCTTACGGAAAAAAAATATTTAGAAAATGTCTCAGAAAAATAAATTCAATTTTGCATATTTAATAAAACGCGCCACAGCCATAGCCCATATTGAAAGAACATTGGGTTAAACAGGCTTCTTTTTCATATAAATAGATTTTCAAAACTAAAATCAATTAAAATAAAGCTATTAGTTGTATTTTAGAGCGCGCTTGGTGTTGAGCTCAGTGTTTACTTCAGAAAGCCAATTTGTTCGGTAGCGATTTGTAAATAAATAAGTGGAATCATGAAACCCTATGGAATAAAAACTATTATAAAAATAAAATTTATTTAATAAAAATATGAAATTAGTAAAGACCTTTTCAGTTATGGTGGAACCACAAAAAAATAGGGATTAATTTTTATATGGAGGATATTATAGAGTCCAGTTTAAATTGAATAGGTACCGGTACCTACTCATACCTAAGATAGCTGTCAGCTATACAATATACAGTGCATCAAAGCTACGCAATGGCGGTACAAAGTTCGTTGGGTCAGCTAGTTCCTTAAAAAAATAATCTAAAAAGAATATGGTTCTCAGCACGGTATGGCAGGTTAAAAGCCATATATTTTACTTAGGATAAATATATCAGGATTATATAGGCTTTAATTCAAAGCAGACTATTGCATTGTCCTTCTTGTAAAGTGACAATGTCGCGCAACAGTGTTGTAAGAAAATACAGATTTCCTTTTTTGTTTTTATATCTTGGTAGCCTGCCAATGGCAGGGTATTATAATTTTAGCCTGAAGTTTGCATCGCAGTAATGGTGTTATTTCCTAAACTAAAAGGTATATATATATATCAACATCAGCATGGATCTAGCCATTTCTGTCTGTCCGTACGCCTGTTTCTACGTCTAGTCTCTCAGACTTAGTGAAAATTTGTAAATAGTTTTCTTTCTGTTCATATTAATATATAAGTCCAGGCCAGATCGGACGACTATATTATATAGCCGAAGTATGGGCCAAAACTTATATATATCACATTTTTTTATAAAATGCATATTAACTTTTCAAGCTTTTTTTAGTTGGCTATTAATTTGCGGCATTATCTTTAACACAATTTGATTCCTTTCTCATTTGTATTTTAAATAAAATAAATATTAATCAAAGTTACTTACCTGTTTTCCTTCCTACGCACGCCAAAAATCAGGGAACACAGCTAATATTGCTTTAAATTTTTAAAATTTTATTTTATTGTTTATAATAAATATATATTTATATTTAAAGTAATATTAGCTTTAGACTTTTTATTATACATAATGTAGGCTACATCGAGTTTGCTTAATGTTTACATTTTCGCTTCGTTATTTCTTAGACCTTAGGCATAATGTATGTATATCTTACAGAAGTGCTACTTATTTTCGCTCGTTTCTTGTGTCTTAAATTACATATTTATATATATTGTTTGAATCATTGTCTTCCATCGGTTCAAGTTATGCGCTAGGCTTAATCTAGCTTTGCTTAGCCTAGTGTGTTGTTGGGTTGTGTTGGGTTCTTGGCTTTGCAAGAATCTCGTTTAAAAAAATACTGGATCCTAAAGTAAAGAGCCTACAACTTAGAGTAATGTTAGGTCAGTGCGCTATGCTTGAATTCCTATTTGTAAGTGAATGGCATAACAAAATTGCGGATACAAAATATATAATATTTATGTAAAGAATATACAACACGTAAAAAATATAATGACGTGGGGACAAGGGCTGCACGAATAAAAGATTGGTTAACAAAAATAAATAAATAGATTGAGAACTTATTGGATAAATACTACAAGAACATAGTCGCCTGTCTGTTTCTCTTTAAGCAAGGAACAAATTAAATATATATAGGTATTTGTGGAGAACTCTCTTGGATACATCGGAAAAGAAGTCCTCACAACACTAAATTAGGCTAGAACATATTTACTGCACAGAGACGGCAGGTTAAATAGTTACAACTGGTTTCGGGTGTGTGTCTCATCGTCTTTGCACTTTCGCGTTTAAAAGTTACCTTAGGCGTACGAATCTAACTAATTTTAAGATGCTCTTAAGTTTGCCTTGAAATGTACATACATATTTGATTCCTTCGTGTGTGTGTCTCTGTGTGTTGAACAACATTTGATTTGAATTCATATAGGCATTTGGTATGGTTATAAAAAAATACATTTCTTATGCACATCCAACATTGTATTAGTAATATCAGTGAGTTGTAGCTTTGCTTATGTTTGAGTTATTATTCATTGTGTTTACAGCCCGGGGACTCCTTTCCCCCATCCCTTCCCCATAATTGGTGGCCAAATGTGACGATTTTTGATCTCTTAACGGAAGAAACCCAACAGGGGCTTAAAGCGCGTTGCCGACAGTGGAAAGCTAAGCCAACGTAAGCTTTGCACCATGAGCAACCGAAGAATCGCCGTTGAATAGCGAATTGAGATTTGATTTGAGATTAAAAGAAGTACGTGGTCGGCATTATGGTGGCACTGTTCAAAAATCGACCCAATTGGCCACCCATTAGCCCCTACGCGGCAAACAGTTGAGCAGCAGCAGCAGCAGCCTGTTGCTGCTGTTGCTGCTGCTGCTGCTGCGGCTGCTGGGGAGTTCCGGCCAGTATGGGAATAGCCGTGCCATCGGCCGTCAGCAGCAGGGTCTGCGTGGCCTGAGGCGTCGCCGCAGCAGTGGGCTGGGGCACCGGCTCGGCGGCCAGGGTCACGCTGCCCGGCAGGGCAATCAGTTGCTGATGACCCGCCTTGCTGGGATGCGGCACCTGGGTGGCGGCGATTATGCTGCCGTCGGCCGACTGCAGTAGGATTGTGTTAGCCGGCAGATTGAAGCAGGTCACCGTGCCGTTGGAGGCCACCGTCTGCAGCTGAAGTGGCGGAGGCTGGGGCTGGGGCTGAGGAGCGAGGAGCATTGTTCCTGCATTGGCAAGTCCATCGTGTTCGTTGGAACTTGCCGGCACTTCCTCCTGCAGCTCTGGCTGCTCTTCGCAAGGTTCCTCGTCGATAATCTCCTCGACCAGATCGTCTTCGTTGAGTTCCTCTATAATGTCATCCTCGTTTTCGATGTAGCCTCCGTCAGCGTCCATGCCGGAGCTAACCACACTGACGACGCCACCCGGTGGAGATGGGGTGGGAGTTGGCATGGCCAGGTAATTATCACCCGCAGACTTGGCCGTCACCGCTGTGCCCTTCGGTATGCGGAACTTGCGCAGGATCTGGGCAGTCGAGGAGGACAGCGCACCAAGGGCCGCTGCATCTCCGTCCAGATCCTCATCAAGCTCTTCCTCCTCCGCGAGCTCCTCCTCCTCGGAGGCCAACTGCTGCTGCTCTTGCTGTGCAGCTGCAGCTGCAGCTTCCGTGGCGACAATCACCTGACGCTGATTGCGGTTGGAGTTGTTAACACGGACCAACGTGACACCTCCGGCTCCGGTTGCGACCTTGGAACTGCCATTGAGAATGCTAATAGGCGGATGCTTGACAGCTGCAGCTCCTCGGGCCGCCAGCAGGATGACGGATGAGGACTTCTTGGCCGTCGACTTGAGGCCATTGCCGCCACTACTGCTCACTACGGACACGTTGTTGTTGGTGCTGCTGTTGCTGCTATTGGTTTTGGGAGGAAGGAGAGATGAGACATCGTTTGCATTATTTGTTGGAGGAGGCGGCACATGGGACATGGGATTGGGGGACATGGGAGCAGTAGTTCTGGACGAATGCACAACAAATTCGGCGAACTGGTCGACGAAGCTGCCGGTGCTGCTACTGTTGCTGCTGGTGTTGCTGCTGCGACTGCAACCTTTGTTGCTTCTGTCGGCGAGGCGAGCGCGGGCACGAGCGTTCGCCTGCTTGACGATGATTTCTTCGTAGTAAATGCGATTCGCTTCCGCTTGGCGACGCTGCAAATCATCTTGGACAGGGTTCTTGGTCTGATTCTGATTCGGATTGTTGTTGTTCGTGTTCTGGGTTCTGTGATTGCTGGGTGGTGTGTCGTATGGCCGCTTGAACATTGGCTGTTTCTGGTCGTGGTTGTGGTGTTTAGAAGAACCTGCATGTTGTTGTTGTTGTTGAGGTTGTTGTGTCGCATGTTTATGAATTTCGTGTGCAAATCATAGGGAATAACACAAAAGCACAAACAACACAGACGAACGTAAAATGTTGTTGGGTGAAAAAAGAAAAAAATAAAAACATTTTGATTAGCATGTGTTTGCTGGATTCTCTTTTTGATTTTCTTAGCTCGATTAGTTCGATCTCATCCATTTAAAGTTCAATGTAGTTCGAATGTTAGTGATGCTTAAATCAAAGTTAATTCGGGTTAGTAAATTATAACAGCGACACTTAGACTGATGGCTTAATGTTATGATCGAATGTAGACGTGTTTGGTTGATGGATGTATTTGGAATGTTTGTTTATGGGGGTAAAAAACCGCAGCCAGGGCACACTGGACACTCTACTTAAGCCCCAATAACGGTCATCCCCTAGATATTTGAGGTGAGGTCTGCTAGGGAAGATTAAGTCAGTGTGGGAACACTGGCAGAATTCTTACACTAAAATCATATTTACAAACGTTCACAAAGTGTCAGTCCTGGCGGCAGTTTTCTCTTGAGAAGTCAAACCAATTGTTAGGATTCAGATTTTTGGATCCCTAGGTACTTTGGTTAGTTACAAAACATAAAACGTTGGAATGCAAAACAAAATAAAACGAGGAAATAAAGCGAATAAATAAAAGTACACATACCTTGCACTAATGTCCAATTTTATATTTTTATACATTTTTGTTGTATTTTTTTAATTTATTATTTTTATTGTGTTACTCGAATTGATTGTGTTGTGGGGGAGGTTATTTCTTTTAATTATTGTTGTTGTCGATCACACACACACACAACAAGCGATGGCGGAGGAATATGAATGAATGAACGAAGCCGGGAGGCAAGCGAATGAGTATTTTATAGCTATGTGATGTGTACACACTGTTTCGTCAAGTATCGATCAGTGTTCGATTTCTGTTTCTGCTTGGCTTCCATTTGCGTTGCTCTTGCTCGAGTTTTCGCACTCGGTTTAGATAGAATATTTGGTACTGCAGCTTTCGGTGGCGGTCGACAGTTCTCTAGAGAGCTAGAAGCACGGCCTCTGATATATCGTAGCTACGCGTTTGAAATACGATTTTTCGCGGCGAGTTTTTTATTGTCGGATTGTTGGTTTCATTGATTGATTGATTGATTGATTGGTTGGTTGGTGGGTTGGTTGTGTGTACATAAAATAAAACAAGAGAAAAGAAAGAAAAAAAGAACAAAATTGCATTGAAGTTTAAAAAACGTATGTGAACACAAGTCTGTTGCTCGAAACGAAAAGGGAAACGAAACGGTTATTGTGGTTACTGGTTCGGGTTATTCATTCGGTGGCATTCGCTTAGCAGATAATATAGTACAGAGGCAGTAAAGCCGACCGCTGTGGGTTCGTGTTACTGGTGAGGTAATAAATAAATGCACAGAAATCAAGTCAAAATACAAACTAAGAGATCTGAAACTTACAAATCGCTACAAAATAATCACTCGTAAGAACTAAGGTAATGGAGTTTAAAATAAAACTAAAGTAATACTATTGTTTAAAACTAAACAGGTTAATGCTTAACGTAAGTACTTGGTTCGACTTTTCAACACGTGTGCGAAGACCCCACTTCTCCCCCATTTGTTCGGTTTGGTGTGTTCGCTGGCGGCCATCGGGTGTTGCAAGTGGCAAGTTGCAGGTGTTTAGTAGCAAGTACGGCGACGGAGGGCGACTCCCTACGTGAGAAACGTGAAAGGAAGAGCAGCATCGTCGCCGCCGCCGCCGCCGAGAATCTCAACGAAAGGAATACGGAGACAGATATAGAGCGATAGGATTACATATAGAGTACAGATACAGAGGGAGGTACAAAGATACAGATACCGAGATACAAATGCAGAGCGGCAATCTAAACGGGCGCGCAATTACTCTAGGAAGTTCAAGGGAGGCGGGGAAGGGCTAGGGGGTATAGTTAGATGGAAAGGGTTGGTTTACCTAATTTCTTTGGTCTCCAGCAGCGACGAGGTGTTTACGTCGTTCACCGCATTGATCATCGACGTGGGCGAGAAGGGCAGGTGGTACATGGAGGCGGCGTCCAGGGCATAGGTGTCCCCGCCGCCCTTGATCAGCAGCTCGTTCTTGATCTCCATGAACTGCTGGTGCGGATTGTGGTGCGTGGCGAACGGATGCTGCTGCTGCAGCAGCTGCGTCTGCTGGTGCTGTTGCTGCTGGTGGTGGTGTTGCTGATGCTGGTGGTGCTGCTGCTGCGTTTGCGCGTCCAGCGCGTTCGCGTTCAGCGTGGGCTGGGTGCCGGCGTGCGTGGTGAAGGTGTACTGCGAGTAGGGACAGAGGTCGCCCAGCTCAGCCGAGTCCAGCTTCGGCTGGAAGCTCTGCAGGCCGTCCGGCGTCAGGATCTGGTAGCTTTGCACCGTGCCGATCACGTGCTGCTGCTGTTGCTGCTGCTGCTGTTCCGTCGCCGCCGGAGTGGCCGCTGCCGTGGAGCTGAGATAGGTCACGTTGTCTAGCTCGTAGTGGGACTGCTGCGCCTGGCTGGCGGGCACCTTCAGCGGCTGCTGCTGCTGCACCAGCTGCTGTTGCTGCTGCGGCTGCTGGGTCGTCTGATATGTGGGCGGCGCCGTCGACTGCTGGCGCTGCGGCGTCGTCGTGTATATTGCCTGGCTGCCGTCCAGCTGAAGGGGCACCAGATTGCCAGCCTGGTCCTGGATCATGATGCTCTGGCCATGCAGCTGTTGCTGCAACAGTGCCTGCTGCAGCTCTAGCTGGTTCGAGTAGATCAGCGTGGTGGTGGGTGCGGCGGCCTGGCCGCCATTAGGTGTGGGAGGTCCGCGCTGCAGACCCACTGAGCTGGTGGCGCCTGGGTTGGCCAGCGCCAGCTGCGCTCCGCCCGGCAGAATCATCCCGCTGAAGTCCAGCGAGGGTAGCGTCTGCAGCTGTTGCTGCTGCGGCTGTGGCGTCGTGGAGGCCAGCGAGGTGGTCAGGGTGTGCTGCATGGGCTGCTGCTGCTGCTGCGAGTGACTCACGCTGACCGGTGAGCCGGTTAGGGCCTCTGCGTTCTGTACATCATCCAGGACGCTGTCTATCTGCGCTAGACGCTTTTTGGTCGGCGTGCTACCATCGCCGCCCTTAGATTTCCGGACTCGAGGAGTTCGAGCGTTGCGCGCTCTCTTCGCCGGCGGACCGTCCGCCTTCATAGGTGTCGTGGTGGCTGACGGCGGCATGGGAACGTCGCCGTGCTTGTCCTTCTTGTGCATCTTCATCTTGTCCGGACGCGAGAACTCCTTGTTGCAGATGGGGCAGGCGAAGATCTTGCGGTTCTGGCCCTCGTGGAAGAGATACGCGTGCCGCTGGAAGCTGTACTTGTTCTTGAAGGTCTTGAAGATGTCGTTCTTGGCGCAGACGAGGCAGTAGGCCACGCCGTCAATGATGTGCTCGTAACGGGCGATGTCCAGGCCGCGCACGCTCATCTTCTCCAGGTACTCGCCCTGCTCGTCGTCGGCGATGACGCGTGTCTTGCGCTTGCGCTTCTGCTTGGCGGCCGCCGCCGATCCCGCCTTGGGCGCCATCGAGGTCACCGCCGATCCCGTCGACTGGCCCTGATCCTGGCTGATTGTGTAGCTGGTGGTACCGGCGGCCTGCTCAGCGGCCTCGGCCTCCACCTCGGCTTTGATCACCTGGAACTCCTCGTACTCGTGCTCATTGTCCGGGTCGTGCTCGTGGTCCGGATCTTGTTCGAGGCTTTGCTCCTCGTACTTGACCTGCAGCAGGCCAGCCTCCTCGTCGTCCTCCTCGTCGCCGGCGATGCCGTGCTGTGGCTCGTACTTAATTATGTCGGCGGCCACGGCGCTGCTGCCGTTGCTTAGGCAGTCGCTGCTGCCGGGCTCGCTCTTGAGCACGTGGTACTCCTCATACGTGCTGCCGTCGAACTCGATGATCGTTCCGTCCGTGTTGACCAGGGCCGTGGTCGTGGTCGTGGTGGCAGCGGCGCTGCTCTGCGGGACGGAGACGGGCGTGGGCGCCGCGGAGCTGACCGCCGGCAGCCCGCCGTTGTAGTTCTCGAACACTATGGTGGTCGGGGTCTGTCCGTCCTCGCCGGTGGTGGTGATGTAGTGGTACTGCGGCTGCTGCTGCTGCTGCTGTTGCTGAGCGTGGGTGGTGGCTGTGATCGTGTCCACTCCGTTGGTGTTGGCGTTCGTATGCAGGATGGAGGACGAACTAATAGTTGTGACCACATTGTCTTTTGTTTATATATTTTTTGGAAAATACATATTCGGTTTCGGTTCATAAAAGATGTGTTTGAATGTAATATTTGCATAAATCAATAAATCAATTCGTAATCGAAGTCGAAATCAATCAACAATTCACTCAAATCAGGTTCGGATAAACGAATGCAGTGCAAAATGAAGCTACGCGGCCAACTGCGTGCAGAGATGCCACAGGTGGCTAGCACCTGCGCCACGTACACGTGCCTCTTGATTTACGGATACAGGATATTCGGGGAACGTCGTGAGTGAATTGGTTTTTGTTTGTCGGTAGAATCTGTGTTTACTTAAGTCTACTTTACAGCAATCGTAATCGTAACTCTGGTACAGTACTCGCAACTCAATACATACTAAATAAATCTAAATAAATAATTTTACTCGAATAACTGAAACTGTTTTACAGGAGGACAGAGCAGAGAGGATGAAACTGGTGTGTTGGTGGCTCCGCTCTTCGCGAGGGCCCAGGACTGGATGTGTCGATGGTGTGAAACAATAAGTGACGGGTCTCTACAGAGGTATAGTCTGTGTGTTGCTAATAATAACTAAATCATAAACGCAAATGTAAAATCTAAGGCAAGCAATTGCAATCTCCGAGGGCAAAGTTCTGGCGAGGACCAGCAACAGCATTGGGAGAGACAGACTCGGCCCCGGAAATTGAATTGCAGCGGAAGCTTAATCTCTAACTAAATCAGGTAAGTTAAGGTAATTGATCAACACGACTTGAGCCTTCTTCGACGCGCCTCGCTCGGAGTGGAGTTCCTGCTGTTGAAATGATTTGTGCATTTATTTATGTTAAACAGATCCAATATAGGTCGGGAGAGTTCGAGAAGAGATAGACACGGACCTGGGAATGGCCGCAGGTCGTAAATTATAGACGAGAGCATGTACATATGTAGTGTGTGGAGCAGTCGATAAGCATTTGTTGTTAATCAAGGGGTTTTGGCATCGATCGGTGATGATTCTTGAAGAGATTCTCGCTCAGTTTCGTTTTGTTTTAAGCGACAAGAACACAGCAAATGGAAGTCAAGTTCTCAGTTTGTCCTCAGTGTTTCCTCTAAATTTTGGCACCAATCGCGATTGGAAATCATAAATAAAGAAATATTCGCTGGATGTCGGATGGTGAGGTGTGGAATGGAATGACTGTGCAACACTCAGGGTACGAGGAAAGCATTAGCTCGGATTCGTGGGTCGTGGGTTAAATCATAAAGGTGAGTTTGTATTTACAATGAGGGGTTAACTGAAACACCAATTACGAGTACACAAGAGGGTTAAACCATACACAAAGACTACAACCAACAAACAAATAAACAAATAAAGCGAAACAAGTCAAAGCGGACACTTACCGGCAACATTGCTTGCAACATTCTGCTGCTGCTGCTGCTGCTGATGCTGCGGACTGCTCGCCGTGGTCTGATATGAGGCCGTGGCGGCCGTCACCGCCTGACCGTTTGCATCACAGAGTATCTCGTTCTGCAGCTGGTAGACGTTGCCGTCCGTGCTACCGTACTGCTGCTGCTGCTGCTGTGGAATGCCGCTGAGTGTGTTGGCCGCGGGCAACATGTTGACGTAGACAATCTGTTGCTGCTGCTGCTCCTGACTAGACTTGGATGTAGATGCTGCTGCTGCTCCTGCTCCTGCCGCTGCCGCACTTAATTTTGGTATCTTGCCCTCGAACTTTCGTGGCTGTTGCATGAACTGCAGCGTCTGCTGTTCCTTTTTGGCATCTGGAAAATGTCAATCGGTAGAATTTAGTGCATATTCGAGTCAGAATTTTCTGTGATTGATTATGTTTTGTTTTAGTTGGTGATATTAACACACACACACATAGAGGCTGTGGACTCGACTCGGAGGGAGGTTTTGCGAGCGGTGGGATTGTGGGAGGGTAATGAGGCAGTGAGGCGGGCGAACGAGCTAGAAAAGACAATTCTGGGGGCCGGCACACAAGCAAGAAGAACAGGCCCAAGCAGCACCAACAAACACCTTGGATTCGTTTTAGTAAAACAGTTATTTTTGGTTAGTTTTTAGCATAGATTTAAAAGCGTGATCGTATATTTCTCTGGCGCACTCTTACAATTAGAATAAACTAGACGATTTGTATTTGTACAATTAAAACGCAAAACTAATAAACAATGGGAATGCTGTTAAAACACTGAATTTGGGGCGAACGGAAGTGCAACGAAGCAGCTGTGAAATGTTACGAAACGCTGTTGCTGGGAAGGGGACAGAGGTTAGTGGCTGGGATGAAATTGGTTAGGAGAAGCTGTTGTGATTATGTGGATGTTGTGGTGCAGTGGCTGCTAAAGCTGCTGCTCTCACCTCCGCCGCCGCCATCTGCTGCAGATTGCGTTGGAGTTGATGATGCGGCTGCTGCTGCTGCTGCGGGCACAGGTGTCGGCGATTGCAGTACAGCTCTGACAGCACCGGTGGCAACCGGTGGCGAAGTGATAACGGCTTCCTTTTTCCGCCTCGCCGGCGTCTTGCGGGGCGTCCCGCTGGCCTTGCCGCGTCTCGCCCCCCGCGACGTCGAGGATGTGGAGGAGGCCGGCGATATGGAGCGATCGTCCTTGGTGCGCGGACTGCGGCCTCGGCTGCTGTTCCTCGAATGCGTTTTGCGCTTCGATGCCAGCCAGTCGTCATCGTAGTCGGCGTCGTACTTGCGCTTCTGTTTGCGCCGCTTGAAGTCCTCCTCCTCGTCATCGTCCTCTGCACATTGAAAAATTCGAATAGAGAAGGAAATAAGAAAAGAACAAGAGCGAAAAGGCAGAGATTAAAGTTTCGCTAAGGCATTGACTCTCGAAGGCACCTGATGGCGCACAGCACACACCTGTGCCGTCATCTATGTACTCCAGCAGCTCCTGCTTCGTCTTCAGATCGGCGGGACTCTGCAGACTCATGGCATCCTCGTTGGCGTAGTCGCCCTCATCGAGGCCCAGCTCGGCGGTGTCCAGCGTGAGGACGCTTTCCTTCAGCATGGCCTTGACGTCGTCGGGCACGTTGGGATTCTGCTGGATTTCATCCAGGTCAAGATCGGGATTGCGCTCCTTAAAGCTCTTGGCCTTGGTGGGGTTGCATTGCTTCTTCATTCTGCGAAGGAGAGGAGTGGCGAAAACGGAGAGATGGAGATTTAATGCACAAGTTCGAAGGCACACCGGAGGTTCAGGAACCTACTTCTTATCACAAAGCAGGGCATCGAGGTGCGGCGGCAGTGGAGCGGCGCTGGGAGTCCCGTTGGCGGGATCCTCCGGATGCCGGCCAACGTCGCGTCCCTCCAGCCACAGGTCGTAGCGGTCGCTCTGGAAGCGCTTGACGAACGTGTCCATTGAGATCTTGACCATGTCGTTGCTGCAGGTACACTGCACTGCCCGCTTGCCGTATTCGATCCAGCGCTCCATTGCAAAGTTGGTGGACTCGGCGCAGTTGAAGCCGTGGTTGAAGCCGGCGTGGTAGCCGAACGGGAACGTGATCATGATTTCGCCAGCCTCCTGCGTGATCTGCAAGAGACATAGACACTGAGGTCACCACCCAATTCGACAGTGGAAATAATCACAACACACCTTACTGACAGGCACATCGTGCTGCTTAAGTATCTGGGGCGAGATGAGTGTCATCTTGTGGCGCAGGTAGGCATTGCAGTTCTTGTAGCTGGCCGGAAAGTACTGATTCGCCACCTTCTCCAGCTTGCGGCCGCACTCCGGCGGCACCACGTACCACGTCTTGGGCGCCCCGAAATGCAAGTAGTTGATTGAGTAGAGGTCCATGTCCTCCGTGTGCCAGGCGAACGTGGTCTTCCACATGCCGAAGTACAAGTACGCCGTGTTCACGCCGTCAATCTGTATGTTGTAGTCCTTGTTCACGTAGTCCAGAATGGTGCCCAGCCGGTTGATGTTCCAGCTCTGCAACAGCAAAGGCAATGCATCGTCAAGAGGGAAGGGGGAACAGGAAGAAGCAACCAACACTTACATCCTGGTCTGTGTCCGTTATGCTGCCGCTGACGTCTGCTCCATAGATGGGCGCCACGTATGTAATGTTCTTCCAGTACTTGCGCTCCAGATCCTCAAAGTCGAAGTGCTTGGGCGTGGCGTAGCGCTCGGTGCTGGCCAGTTCGCTGAACTGCTTCACGGTCAGCGGTTTCTTTTGGATGTTTATTTGCTGGTAGTAGCCCTGCTTGCCGGTGACCACCTGACATATGGGCGCCGGAATTGTGACATTCAGGGCGTCCAGATCGGCGTAGCCACTGCGCCGGGGCACCCATTCTGGCGGTGGCACCACCTTGGCCAGACCGGCCTTGTGGGCGCCCTGGGACTCCATGTAGGCAACGTATTTGGGGAAGTCCTTGAACTCCTCCCAGGTGGGCCGAAAGACCATGATGCGAGGCACCTCTGACATTTTCATTTTCGTGAACGCTCTGTTTTCGCTCTACTGCCAGGCTCAGCTTTAGTCTCTACGAGACACTAATCTCTTGGAGTCTATTGCTTCGATCTGTAACTGTGATAGAAGCACCATTAAAACTCCGTGCTCCGTTCGGGCCATTAATCCCGAGCAGATGCCCCGTCCGCCTGTCCGCCGGCCCGCCTGCCCCGCAACTGCTGAGCGATCGGATCGGATCGCTAAGGATCGGCTGCCTGCCACAAAGCAAACAATGAAACGCAGGAACAGCTGCAACTCATCGAGCTCCTTTCAAAATGGGCGCGGTAGCGACAACAGCAGGCAGGCAGCGAGGCAGGCAGGCAGGCTGACTGGCAGGAAAATAGAGGCTGGCAGGATATGCAGTTGCTGCTGCCATTCGAGTGGCTGGCCTCCTGTGCTAGCAGGACCCATTACCCATAGGAACCCATAGAAAGTGCAACGATCGTTCATTTGAATGCCTTAAAAACTAAAAATAAATGCAAATTGAATATGCATATCATATGTCAACATGCAGAACTCTAGCTGAAACGGGAAGGGGTTGAGGTTGATCGGTTTTTATGATAGCGTTAAAGGCTGTAAATTTTGAATTCTTCAGTTACCTTACCAATTGTCAATTGCTGCTGAACAAAGTTAGTATTATTAAATAAGTTGAACTTAAGAGTTTACTTAGCTAATATTATGCTAAAAGTGTCAATTCAAGGCTGAAATTCAAGAAATTTAAAATTTGGTGCAGCATTTGGTTACCATTGAACTGGATTGATTAAAAAACCTAAATGTTAACCAATTATTCCAAGAGAACGGAACGAGAATCCAATTTAATAGAGATACCAAACAATTTAGGAAGGATCCAACCTTATAAGAGAAATCTTTCCTTTACTCTTTTTATACTAACTTTCATAATGTCTTGAGGCTTAATTAACTAAGCTTAAAATCGCACCAATATTTCCAACTAACGACGCTACATACATTTTACTTTGATCGAATCAGCAAAACATCGTACAATTTATTTAGTAAAATTAAAAAAAAGAAGAATTAAAAGATCCCAAGCAATCTCCATTTCATTTCAAAGGATGATGAAATAGTACGTCATTTGGTATCACAATTTCTCTTTATAAACTAAAAGCGGAATTTCTCTCAATGTACATAGATATTTCTGTATACGTGAGGCTCTCACTAAAAAATCGCAATAAATCATGCTGACTGCGGATAATTAATTATGGAACGTCAGCCAGGACGAACTGCAATCCCCGCAACAAGACAGTCAGATCGAAAACGCCCAATAAGCGAACGGTCACAAGTCCCCCGACACAATTTTCTCACTCAATACCAATGGCTCAGGACTTGTTTTTGCCTATTTTCGGCACACGCAGACTGCAAGCTCTGCAGGCCGGAGAAGCGGCGAGGATAGCGACAACAAGGACAACGCCGTGCGAGACATCCCAGCAAACTAGATGAAAATTTACGCAATTTTTCGGCTAAGCAGAAAACTGTACCACCACCCGACGAGTTCAGTGAGCGAGAGAGAAAGAGAGAACGAGCTGAGCACCGACGATGTTTTATAAGGGGGAGGGGGCAGGAGGCAATGACGAGTGCGCAAAACTATTTCCTAGTTCGAAGGAGGAACAGAGAGACAGAGAGAGGGAAGAGAGAAGAGAGAGATGGTATGCAAAGGAGCGGGCTGGGAGTACTCGTTAAAGAGCGGTTTAAAATGGGCGAGTCGCAAGGCAGCGAGTATTTGTGTGTGTGTTGACATGTTTGTGTGTGTGTGAAAGGACGAAATTTGGGACTCACTTGTGATGTGCTTCGATGGTTTTTTTCGCTTCTGTTTCTTTTTCGATGCTCTCAGTGCGTAAATCCCAACAAAATGGCAAGGACTCGTGTTACTGCTCGCTCTGTGATGATGGTTTGTTGTCCTTATATTGGTTGTAGTTTATTGCACATATTATTATTTTATTAGCATGGTTAACTTTTGCTCCTTTCCTGTTTCATTTATTTGCACAATTTGTTGTTTGTTTTCGACACTCTGAAACACACTCTTCGGCAATTCTTTGACTTTGCGATTTAACTAACTTTGGCTTGGTGTGTTTTGCTTAAAACTGATTTCTGCAACATCTGATGGCGACGTTGTCTTCTGTTTTCCAGTCTCTGACTTTGTTGTTCGGGGGCGGGGGCCTCTCCGAGGATAACTGTGTGTATATATATGTATATATATGAAAGCACTCACGACGGGCGCGACATGTCTGAGCGGTCTGAGCGGCGAGCGTTGACTGAACCACAGACTGATGCCAGGACGATGGCAACGACGCAGACGCAGGCGTCGACAGAACTCGCTGGCGTTCGCACTCACACACACAGGCAAACACACACGCACACGCTGAGAGCGTTGTCCTTTTAATGCGAATGCTCTGGTCAAAGCAGAATGTGAAAGGAAAATTAGTGTAGAGCGAGAGGGAGACGGCGCAAACAAGTTTGGCAGGATAAAACTGGAGAGGGAAGTGCAAGCCGAGAGGAAAAACGGCAGTTGTTATCCATCGTCCTTTTCACCATCCATTCATCCAGCCATACGACCGACGAACAATGCATTTTCCGTGCTCTTTCGGGTCGTTGCGAAAACTAGATGTGGCAAAAGAAAAATGCATTGGAAATCGCCATTTGAAACGCTCTCCCGGAGTCGGGGCCCCCTATGTCCCTATTTCCTTTCCTTTGAGCCGGCTGCGAAATCGCAAAGGACTTAATCCTCATTATGCATTGTCTTGGCTTGGATTTCGGATTTTGGCTAAGATCTAATCTGGGGCTTACATTTCTCGGGGCAAATGCGATCGTAGGTAGGTGAACTTCAGTGGCAGGGTTATCAATCCACTTGAGACTTGAGACAAAATAACCGGGGTATATTTTGAACCATGATTTGGGTTAGGAATCTGCTCGCAATCGTAAACTTATACACATAGGGCACCGAGTTCGCAAAACCTGCAATAAAAGGATGCTAGTCTATTGGTGCAGATATCACGCTCAAGGGTTCTATAGAAGCTACACATACGTTCACCCTTTATAAATTTAAACGAGAAGTTCTTAGCTTTTAATATATAACATACTATTTTAATTTATCATATTTTCTAAGTTGCTTTGTAGGACAGTATTTAATTAATTGGATACATCTAAATAGTACTATTGGTCTTTGTAAAAACGGTAATAGCTGTTTATTATTAGAGTTCATTATTCCCAAAATCTTTTTTTTGAATGTATTCCATAATTAAACGGTCTCAGTAAAATTCAATATAGGATCTCATAAAATGTAAAAATATATATAACGGGTATAAAGCTATTAATGTATGTATGTATCTCTTCGAAAACAACATCATTACTGTGACAGCTTTGAAGTTTAAGAAGCCAGTTTTTAGGACAAAATGTAATAGGCTTCAAGTTAAAGGCCAATTCAGTTTGGGTTTTGTTATACTTTCCTGACTTGTAAAATTTTTTCCGAGATCCCCTAACATATTAGTAGTTTGCAAATCCCTAATAATACCCAATTTTATGCCGCCTGCGTATCTGCAATACAAATTATCACATCTGCAACTGCAAAGGACAACTGCCGGACATAATTAAGTGATACCGCTTCGATAACAAGCTTCCCCCCATTCTTAGCGCAGAAAAACCATACAAAAACCAACAGAAAATTATAAAACGAAACAGAACGGGCGAGAGGAATGAAAAGGAAACCCGCGCTGAGTAATTACAGCAGCATGGACAGCGAAAGGCGAAAAAAACGCCGAGCAAAAGTATAATTTACAACATGTCATTAGTCGGGCAACGCCTACGGAAAGCGGCAAGGGGAGTGCTTGGGGCTGGAGGGAGAGGGGACGGCAGGATCAAAGCGTGACCAGAGCGCTTAAGAACGGTCACACTGCGCGGCAGGACTTGAGCAAACACAAAAGATGGCGGGGAGGCCGAGGATCCAGGAAAACAAGTTTCTATAAAGCAGTTATGCCATGCCACAAGAGAGACAGAGAGAGAGGGAGAGAGAGAACAGGACGAAGGAGAGAGCTTGCACGAAAGCAGCGAGAATGACCAGGCGGCGGCGTCAACTTCCGGCAGGACTTACTCACACACGCAGCGCTGCAGTTGTGTACACAATGTGGTCATTGACTGAACGGTAAAAAGCGAAAACAGGAACCAACAACAACAACAAAAGTAACAGCAAGGACTGGCGATGACGTCGTCGAAGAACACACGGAGAACCGCCATAATGCGCGTCCCCTTTTCCGCATTCCACATTCCCACTTCCCTTCTCCCGACCATTCGACCATTCCACTTCGCTTCGAACTTACTCGCACACTCGGTAGTCAGTCGCCTGTGTCTCGTGTGATTCTACAAAGCATTTCTCTAATACAATTTCCCATAAAATTTCAATTCGAGCTCTGCCTCAGCTGCGACAACAACTACAAGATTATTTATGCTTTTTCCTTGTTCCTGCCGCTGTTGTTGTTGCCGCTGCTGGCAGTTGCCTGTTTTATATCCTTTGTGACTCTAAGCACGCGCGTCGAACCGGGCACAGTGGGCTCGCTAGATTTGCTTTTGATTTAAAATATTCGCAAAAAAGGACCTTTTAAGAATGTTTCTATTGAAATGTACGCTTTGAGAAAATTATTATTTAAGGTAATTATAGTTCTGTCATTTTAAAATGTACTTTATTATACTTCGTTTTTTAATTCATTTAGAAAACATTTCAATATTCATTTCATGTATTATTCATTACCTTAAATCAATTTCAGTTTTAAATTATTGGTAAACTAAATTTACTTGATTTTCCTTTTCCTAATTAGTTTCTAAAATGAACTTAATTTTATACATTTTAGGATTATGTCTCTCAAAATGTATTTATTTAAATTTAATTAATTTATTGTTTCAACTATTTAATTTGTATGCAGGAAGGGCTCTGATTTGACTATTGTTGAGGCAGACTCCGGGGCAGCTACTTCGGCGATTGGTAAACGTAACATTTGCACATTTTTCAACGTTTACTCGAATATTCCAGTTCATGGCCCATTGATGAAATGCGTCAAGATACTCTTGCAGTGCAAATGTGGCAGCCAAGATACTTTTGCTTCTAGTTAAGATAGCAGTGTCATCAGCATAGGTCGCAATTAGAACGTCTTGTTCTTCAACTTCAGTGATTGGTGTTTGTGTAGGCATATCTGAAGTAAAGATAGAGTATAGAGTAGGACCGAGAACGCTACCTTGGATCTTACAAGCGAAAACGCTCCGAAAGATCTGTGGAGCTCCGTGGTATATAAGGACGAGAGACATCGAACGCGATCTAAATGTACCAAAAATTGGAGATAAACTGCAAGAACTGGCTCGGAAATATATGGAAAGGCTAAATGAGCATCCCAATAGTCTAGCCAAAAGGCTTGGTACGGCTGCTATAAACAGTGCAAATGCTAGAAACCGAGTCAAAAGAAGACTGAAGCGACACCACCCTCAAGACCTACCAGACCGGATTTTGACATAGTATTTCTACCACCTTCATTATTACTTTCAAAAAAAAAACTATATGAAATTCTTCTAGCCCTATTTTACACGTAGACTAATTTTTGTACTTTTTTATATTATAACCGATTAGATTAAGCTGTCAATTCGGTAGCAGTGCGCTAATCAAAAGAATAAATTTCCACATTTATAAACGTTAAACTATTTAATTTATTAAATTAAATCGTATTAAATTAATAAAGTCATTATATTTTATTGATTTATAGGCTTTTTATTATTAATTCATTTAAATTACTAAATTAAAAAAAAAAACACTAATAAACGAGCTAATAATAAAATAATGTATAGCTGTACATAAAAAAACACCTTTTGATATGAAATTTTAAGATTTATTTTTGTTTCATAAACTGTCACTAAATCAGAATTTTTAAAATTCAATAATATTTTAAAACCACACAAAACCTCTCCTACTCGGAACGAATCCAAGTGTAACCGTCGACTGAAACCTGGGCAATTAATTTATTTCATCCGTTTCCTGAACGGACCCACTGTGCGACATCGACAGGCATCGACCGAAAAGCAAAGCACGCGTCCCCTTTTCGAAGTTTCCCTTTTGTTGTCCTTTATCTCAATTGCACAACTGTTTGGCTTTGGCTCGTTTCTCTTCCTTTGCCGCTGGCCTTTGTTTTGTTTTTATGCTTTGAGTTCGTTACATTTTATGTTTTGCCTATGCGTGTACGTGTGCGTGTGTGTGAGTTTAGTGGGCTCCTGCGAGTCCTTTTTAAGCAGGCGTCCATTCTTCCTGTTATTGCTATTGTGTGTGTTAACGGAGTAAAAAGCGTTGATAGAAGGGAACGTCAGGCGCATGACGACTTTCCCGTTGCAGGCTTACGGCGCACACTCGCTGCTCTCTGGCTACGCAGCTCCCATTTTCTCCGGCTCTCTCTGCTCGCTGCCTCGCTCTCTCGGCTGCAGCACGCCCAGCAGCTGCCGTCGCAATCAAATTAATTCTCCTTTGCGTTCTCCTCTCCTCGCTTTCCGCCATTGTTCGTCTATCGCTCGCCACTTTCCGCATCCCAGTCGTATTGGTCGACAAAATGGCGGCCCTGCGGAGCAGAAAGCAGAATTCGGAAGGCGGAAAGCGCAAGGATTCTCCATGAAGCAGGCAAAAATAAGAGCCTGCCAAGATGTCCAAGGCGCGTGCTCAAGTGGCGAGCACTGGGACGTACTGGCGGTGAGCGAATACCGCTCCAAATACGGATCTATGCCGCAGCGAAATATAGAACAGGACCGTGACTCACTGCCACTTTCAAGTGGAAGTTAAAGGTATACAAATGAGACTTACAAAATAATTGCAAAAATATTCGAGAGCTCTCATTAAAGGTTATTCTTCTAGGCCCAATACATGGCTGAAAGGTAGATACACTAATTATATATGTTGTTTACAAGTCAAGTAAAGTATCAAAGGAATCCTGAGGAAACCCTAAGACGCAGAGTAATCAATTTGAAACATACGTAAGTATTGTATATACAAAGTTTCTAATTTGTAAAATATACAATTTTAAAGTAACAAATTATATTTTTATAATTTAAGTAAACCAATCTCAGATCCCAGTCGCAGATCCCAAAACTGGCCGACAACCCAATTGGGAACTGTTCGATACGTATCTTTAACCGCTTAACCCCATCTTTATTAACCCTTGGTCGGGGTATCCCCATACGGGTTGGGACGGTGCAAAGACCACCCACCACCCACCGGCGGGAGCTGCAACGCAACCACCCGACGGGGCGACAACTTGTTGAGTCGTCAACTTGTTAGTCCTTCGTCCACGGAACCACCGCACCTGACCTTCCGGACTTCTGGCGGGATCTGTGCCAAAAACACCACCTAGTCCGGGGGTATGTTTATTATGCTTTATGAATGGGAGCGGAGCGGGAGCGGATGCTTCTTGCGCTGCTCTAACTACCACCGACGGCGCGCTCTGTTTTGGTTTTCTGTGTCGGTTTTTTTGGGAAACCCCCTAAAAGTGACGAAGACATTTTGTGGATGGATGACATGCCGGCACACGCCACGCCACCGAGCCGTATCCGTCCGTAAGGCGGTGGTGGTGGGTTCGACACATGACCAAGAGCAAGAGCGGATGCGGTCGGTGCCGGTGTCTGCTGGGGTTGCTTTCGTTTGTTTACATTTTTGGGGGGTTTCCCAACGTCCTTGCACCTACGAAGGCCGACCCGTGCGACGTGGTGCGTGCGTGTGAGCGGAACCACCCCATGCGCCATGTTGCCCAGAGCCAGTGCGCCAATGTAGGTCGGTGGTTGCTCTGACTCTGGCTCTGGCCCTGACTCTGGCCTTCTTGCCCTGGTGGTGATTCCAAAAATATGCCCAGACCTGTCTAAGGGTTACTGCTTTTTGTTTATAAACATTGCGCAAATCAGCTGATTCTCTGCCATCCCCCATGCGTATTCGTATTCCGTGCTCAGCCAAGAGTAGTAGTAGGAGTGCTCCAAGCGGAAACCCTGTATCACCTGCAGGCAGAGTTCTTAATCGGAGCTCGCGCAGCTGGCTGGCACAGCAGCAGCAGCAGGCCCTTCGGAACCGACAGATGTCGACTGTAAAATGAAATGCCAGTTCGTGTGCAGCCAATCCAGCAATTGCAGCCGGCCGGGCATTGAGTTGAACGGAGCTAAAAGGACAGCACAGGAGGGATCGGGCTCGGCTGGCCTGCTGTTGCATTGATTACTGCTCGACCGGGAATATTAAACGCATCTGGTACGACCCTTGCTCAGAGTTCTCCGATCCTTCGATCGTCGCTTGGCATGTGCCACGGACCAAAGGCCATCTGCCGTCTGCCTTCTGCTCAGAGGTGCCCCCAATGCATTCGATTGTCTGTGCTCGTCTCTTTCAAAGGATCCTAGGTTTCGGAGGATACATGTAGTTAAAGAAGCTAATTTAACTATTTTATGTTGAGTTTACGAATTATGTACATACTTTGTACCCCGTTCACCTAGGATGCTTATTAATAGATCGGAAACTCTTAATGTCAGGAGAGTGTATAACAATACCAATAAGAATAAGTCCAAATACGAAATGCAAAAACCAGGGTTTACTCAGTAGCTAAAATTTTGTGACCCTCGCCAAAAATCGATTGACCATTAGCCTTAAAAAAAAAAAAACAATTACTTAAACAGACGTTAGCATTATGTTATCTTTCTGATGTGGTCCAGTTTCATCAGCAACGTCTGGCCGACCGCCCAGGATGCCTTTCTCACACACAGGCAGCCAGCATAAAAAACTTGGAGCAAACCCAGAGAAGCAGCTTTCCAAACATGAACTCTCCCGGCTGAAACCGGACACCACAACCCGTAGGGATAGTAACCGGGAATGGAGACGCAGAATGGGATAAGAACGAACACAGGAAGAGGGGGCCCCAATCGGAAAAAGTTTCGAATTGCGTTCCGAGCAAGGGGACAAAACCGGTATGTGAACGAAGACAGGACACGTTGTCGATCGAAAACGATTGCATGCCAGTTACGAGGATATGAGGAAATGCTGGAGAAATAGGCCTTTCAGGACAGTTGCAATATCGCGACTTCCGCTCAGCGTTGTCGTCGAGAAGGAAGTGCAAAATGTCGCTGAAAATCACGACTTCTCAATCACTGTTCCCTCTAAACCAGCTGCATCATTTTTTAAGCCATGATCCACGTTTGCGCAGGCGTACGTTGAACCCAGTTCCTTCAAACCCTGGAGGCAGGTAAAAACAGACCCAGACATAGGCCGGCAGATGTTTCTCTGCCAGGGTCCTTTTGTCGCAGGTCAGTTGCTGCCCCGAAAAGAGTTGAACCTAACTAAGTTTGTGGGCACGTCAAAGGCTTCTCAAACATTTGTTTACCTTTGTTTGCTTAGAAGAAGTCATTATCACGTATATAAGGGGAAAGGACTTTGAAGCCGCAGCTGCGATCAAAACAGGAAAAACAATGAGAGAATTCAGAAAATGTATTTATTTCAATATTCTGTTCTGAATGAATGTTGTTATTTGATTTTAACAATTTTGCGAAATCTTGTCATTATTGTTGTCGATTTTAACAAAATTTAGCATTCCGATAAAAAGTTTTTGAAATTGAAGAATTTTTTTCAGGATTCATGGCTACATTTACCCTACAACAACCTAAAAAATGATCTTTTAAAAACTTTTTTACGCTATTTTTTTATGTTAGTATTTTTAAATTAGGTGTTCTTTAAAAAAAGGAGAGCTGCAAAGGAATTTTTTATACAGAAAAAAGTAAATAATTTCTACGAGAATTAGCGATTTGATGAGAAGTCAGCTAAACGCAGGAGTTGATTCTTTGCTGTTAGATCTGGTACTAGAAGAGTGCATAGGCACAGATAGAAAAAGGGTCAGGGGAACGTGTCTGAGCCCAGATATTTAGATACCAAAATTGCATTTGTGTGATTGATAAATGGGGAAACCATTTAACTTTAATAGGTGCTGTTTTATTTCTGCGAAAACGTGGGCAGGACGAAGGCCTATACCAACTCGTCTTCGAATAACTTAAACAAAATTACAATAAAAACGCTTTAGCTAGGTAGAGGGACATATCCTTACAATACTCATAATAATGAAAAAGTTATATAATAAATAGGATTGAAGATCTTAAGACGAGGGAGTAAATTTCATGAAACAGAAGGACATGATTGTGTGATAAGAACTAATCAGATCTCATAAAAACCCATTTATAAAACTAATTAATAGGCCATAGTGATCATGCTGACGAAGAATGCATATACATACATACATATCTTTAAGGCGTACTACAAAATCACTAAAAGCGTACATTTTATTTAAAAGTTGTCCAAAAGTATGCAATGAAATATTGGAAATCAGGATATGAAGCCCATCGACCGTAGTCCAGGTCCATATCCCAATGTGTACCATGTTTACCCTACCTTCTAAACGCCCGGTTAAGTTCAAATGGCTTTAAACGATTCCGGCGACAATAAAATAAAAAAAAGAAGCCCACCGAAGAAGAATCAAGAAGTATGAAAAAAAATTTTATTAACAATTTTTTCTTTTGGACAACAATTAATTTAAGTTTAATCTGTGTAGTTAAGTCAATAAGGTACACCTAAACTCTCTGCAAGGGCAAATGATAAATACAATTATTAATCTGCACTGGCTATGTTGCCCCGAATTTGTATTTGTCCAAAGAACGCCTGCATCGAACTTCCCCGACTAATGCAATTAATTCAGACCCCAAACGTTCCAGTAACAGAACATGGTCGCGGGTACGGAGGGGCGGAAATTAGGCAGGCAAATTGAAAAATCAATTTTGCACAACGCTCTCGCTATAGCGATTCGCAATCGGGGAAACTGGCAGCGGTTCTGAATGCAGCGAAACTTACCCGATCGTAGACGGTTCTCCGCCGCTTCCCGGTCTCTGGATCCTGAGGCCTTGGGGGCTTATGCGGCACCTGACTTTCGCGAATTCAGCCGCTTCTGCACCTGGTGTTATTGCAGCGGGAATTGAGGAATCAGAATCGGCGTACGTGACCGAGAAAATGTGCCCGTTCACAATAGACGTAGACGCAGTTTATTTACAATAGATTAGCTGCGCACTGCACATGTCTGCGTGTGCCGTAGCTGTTGTTGCTGCTCTCTGTGGTAGCTGCCCGCTTGTTAACAGGGTTTTCCTCGTCAGCGACATTAGTTTCGGAGTTAACAAGGATATGTATTCACAACAAATTCACTCGCCATTCTTATAAGATGGCTGCTTATCGGACGTCTCTGGTCTCCTGAATTTTTGACACACACGAAAGTGAAACATTTACACGGGCACAGGTCGCTCGTCGCTCTACAAACATATCACAGCAGTTTATGCACACTCTGTTCTATTGTAGTTGATGGCCGGCCGTGACTAGCCGTTTCGCAACAGCACAATATAAGTTAAATTATTCTTATTTTCGCCAATATTTCGCTAGGGCTTAGTGATGGCAAAACATCAGAGCACTATCGATAGTATCGATTGTTGGAAACATTTTTCAAAACATCGATTTTTCTTTCCTAAAGATGACATTTTTTTCCTAAAGATGATACATTTTTATTTACGATACTATCGTTAGTAAGACCGCTTGTCAGTGTTGGCAAGCGAAAACGGATTTAAACAATTTTTTTATTAATTTTTTTCAATCAACTATTTTGAATGAAATCTTTGCTATAAACTATTTATTTTTCTCTATATAAGCATGACTTTTTGATTGGTGGGAAATTTATCTCAAAAGCTTCGCTTTTGCCTCTTCCCAATAAATTGGCATGCTGGCAACCCTACCCCGAAGTGCACACGTTTTCATCTGTTTTTCTGTGACTTCAACTGCATGTGAGTAATTATAAACAATTAATATTTCGCAAGTTGACACAGTGTTGCATCAGGCAGACCTGTGAAATGCCTCAGCCAGAGCAAAAGTCCGATGCCACCGGCACAGCCGAAGCCGAAGGTCCTCCAAAGACTGCCAAGCAGCTAGAGAAGGAGCGCTTAAAGGCGGAGAAGCTGGCGAAGCTTCAGGCCAAGCTGGACAAGAAGGCTGCTGCAGCTCCTGCAGCGGGTGAAAAGAAGGAAAAGCCTGAGGTAAGTATCCGAAATACATCCCCCTCTATCTGTGGGCTGCTCTCCAGTCGAGGTTATGTGGCACAGTGAAAGGGAGTAATTGGGCTCTATTGTTGCCGGTGAAAGCTAAAGTCGTGCTTCAATTACCTCTGCAGAAGCGAGCAAAGGAGGTCAAAGAAGCTGCTGTGTATACGGCTAAGACTGCGCCAGGAGAGAAGAAGGACCTGAGTGGTCCTTTGCCGGATGCGTACAGCCCGCGGTACGTGGAGGCCCAGTGGTACAGCTGGTGGGAGAAGCAGGGCTTCTTCACGCCCGAATATGGTGTAAGTACTCTCTTATCTCATGCAATGCAATCTTTGTAATCCTGTGTGGCCCGAGCAGCGACCGTCGATTGACGCGCCGAATCCCAACGGGAAGTTCGTGATGATCATTCCTCCGCCCAACGTGACGGGATCCCTTCACTTGGGGCACGCTCTTACCAACGCTATCGAGGACGCCATCACGCGCTACCACCGCATGAAGGGGCGCACCACTCTGTGGGTGCCTGGTTGCGATCACGCTGGCATCGCCACTCAGGTGGTGGTGGAGAAACTCCTATGGCGCGACGAGAAGTTGTCCCGGCACGACCTGGGCCGCGAGAAGTTCATTGAGAGAATCTGGGACTGGCGGCGCGAGAAGGGCGGCCGTATCTACGAGCAGCTCAAGTGCCTCGGTTCCTCCTATGACTGGTCGCGAGTGGCCTTTACCATGGACCCCAAGCTGTGTCGCGCCGTCACCGAGGCCTTCGTCCGCCTGCACGAGGAAGGAAGTATTTATCGTAGCTCCCGTCTGGTCAACTGGTCGTGCACACTCCGCTCGGCCATCTCCGACATAGAGGTCGACAAAGTTGAGATTCCCGGACGAACGTTCCTCTCCATTCCAGGTTATGAGGAGAAGGTGGAGTTTGGTGTGCTAATTAAGTTCGCCTACAAGGTGGAGGACAGTGACGAGGAAATCGTTGTGGCCACCACCCGTATCGAGACTATGCTGGGTGACACGGCAGTGGCCGTTCATCCCCACGATGATCGCTACAAGCACCTCCACGGCAAGTCCGTAGTCCATCCGTTCTCGACGCGGCGCCTGCCGATCGTGTGCGACGAGTTCGTAGACATGGCGTTCGGCACGGGTGCCGTAAAAATTACCCCGGCTCACGACCCCAACGACTACGAGGTGGGCAAGCGTTGCAACCTGCCCTTCATCACCATCTTCAACGACGACGGCTACATTATCGGTGACTACGGCGAGTTTACGGGCATGAAGCGCTTCGAGTGCCGCAAGCAGATCCTGGAAAAACTCAAGGCCCTCAACCTTTACCGCGAGACCCTGAACAACCCCATGGTTGTGCCCATCTGCAGCCGCTCCAAGGACGTTGTAGAGCCACTGATTAAGCCGCAGTGGTACGTCAGCTGCTCAGACATGGCAGCTTCCGCCACCGAGGCCGTGCGCTCCGGCGCCCTCAAGATTGTTCCTGAGCACCACACGAAGACCTGGTACCACTGGATGGACGGTATCCGAGACTGGTGCGTATCGAGGCAGCTGTGGTGGGGCCATCGCATTCCGGCCTACCACGTTAGCTTTAGCGACCCTTCTATCCAAACGGGATTGGTAAGTCAACTTTTTAATGAGAAGTTATCATTACCTGATGCTAACTTGAACATTTTTGGCTCTGCAGCCAGCTCTTGGAAGCGTGGTAAAAATATAGGAAAGCTCGTAAATAACAGTTGAGCGGTTGTCCAAGGGGAACCAGGGTATCATTAGTTAGTAATAGTTAGTTTCAGTCAATCATCGAATTAGTTTTGAAAGAATCTATGCATCTTACACAAATTCCGACAGAATTATAATGTTATATAAATGCCACAAGCGGTCAGCTCATATTTGCGAGCCTTGGTAGTTGCTTATCCTTATGATTAACTGAGATTTGTTTCTGTTTTCCTTGCAGAATGACGATGAGCAGTATTGGGTTGTGGCTCGCAGCGAGGCGGAGGCGCTAAGCAAGGCTGCCGAACGATTCGGGGTTGAGGCTAGTAAGATCGTCTTAAAACAGGACGAGGATGTGCTTGATACATGGTTTAGCTCGGGCATCTTTCCCTTCTCCGTGTTTGGCTGGCCAGATAACACTAACGACCTTGAGACCTTTTACCCCACGTCGCTGCTGGAGACGGGCCACGACATTCTATTTTTCTGGGTGGCTCGCATGGTATTCTTCGGACAGAAGCTACTGGGAAAGCTGCCCTTCAAGGAGGTCTATCTACACCCCATGGTGAGGGACGCCCATGGTCGCAAGATGTCCAAGTCTCTGGGAAACGTCATTGACCCGATGGATGTGATTCTTGGCATCACGTTGGAAGGGCTCCATGCCCAGCTTGTGGGATCTAACCTGGACCCCCGCGAAATCGAGAAGGCCAAGGCTGGGCAAAAACAGGACTACCCCCAAGGCATTCCCGAGTGCGGCTCCGATGCCCTCCGCTTCGCTCTGTGCGCCTACATTACTCAGGCTCGCGATATCAACCTGGATATTAACCGCGTGCAGGGCTATCGCTTTTTCTGCAACAAGCTCTGGAACGCCACTAAGTTCGCCCTGCTGTACTTTAGTGGCTCGGAGAAGTTCGACACAGACCTAAGTGCGTCTGATACAGTTAACCAAATGGATTCCTGGATCCTTTCCCGGCTGGCAGCTGCCATTGAGGCCTGTAACCAGGGCTTTGATTCCTACGACTTTGCCGCTGCCACTAGCGCCTGCTACGCCTTCTGGCTTTACGATCTTTGCGACGTGTACTTGGAGTGTCTGAAGCCCATCTTCCAGAGCGGCAGCGAGGCTCAGCAAGCAGCGGCCAGGCGTACTCTTTACGTGTGTCTGGATTACGGCCTTCGGCTGCTCTCACCATTTATGCCTTTCATCACCGAGGAGCTCTATCAGCGCCTCCCGCGGGCCAATCCAGCGCCTAGCATTTGTGTCGCTAGCTATCCCAGTAAGTATTCTATTCTATATGTCGATAGATATACGTACATGCCACGGATGAACACACGAGGTAAACATTTCTGCTGTTCCACTTTCCAGGCAACGTCTCTTGGCGCAGTGACAAGATAGAGTCAGACGTTGACTTTGTTCAGAAGGCCGCCCGCGTTATCCGCTCGGCTCGCTCGGACTACAATCTACCCAACAAGACCAAGACCGAGGCGTACATTGTGTGCACGGATAATGCACCCAGCGAAATACTCAAGCGTTACGTCGACGACCTGGCCACGATTTCCTACTGTTCAAAGATAGTCTTCGATAGCGTTCCTCCGGCGGGCTGTGCTATTCTGACCGTGACCGGTCAGTGTGAGGTGCATCTGCTGCTGAAGGGTCTGATCGAGGCGGACAAGGAGATCATTAAGCTGCAGAAGAAGAGCGACCAGCTGGTGCAGACTGTGAGCAAGCTAACCCAGGCCATTCAAGCAGTCGACTACGCCACTAAGGTGCCCGTGGAGGTGCAGGCCACCAACGAAACGAAGCTCTCGGAGTCGCGGGCAGAGATTGAAAGAATCGCAGCCGCCATTGAGACGCTAAAACTGATGTGAGGCGGACGCATTTAGAGGATTCAATCTAAAACAGGCATTTTGTTGATATTTTTGGCGTGTTTGCTAACTTAAATATTATAATCACGCGCTTCTTTTGGTTGCTTTTTTAAAAAACTAGTATCAATCAATTTTTTATATATTTATTATTGCGACACTTGCAATTTTTTCGTGCTATAAATAAATAGAAAAGAAAGACGACAAATGGCTTTCGTTACCAGGTCAATCGAGTGGCATGGTCTGTCTTGCGCTTGGACATTTTGATGTAACCCAGAAACTGTAATTCGGCTACGGCGCGCGTGAAACGTGCTCTGAAAAGAAAGGGGAAGATCGAATAATAAAGCATATTTAGGAAGAGAAAGAAAAGATTACACACTGGATTTGTGGATCTATTTGCTCCTGGGCCGCATTCTCGAGACCTTCATCCTGCTCGTTGCCATTCACTACAGACCGAAAAGCCTGGAGCCAATCGAAGAGGTTTATCATTCGTCCGCACTCTAGATGCAACTTGTACACCACTGAGAGATCGGGCAGGGTGCTCACCAGCTGCGACTGGTCCTGCAGCTCACAGCACTTGCACTGCATGTAGAAGTGCGGATTGTTGAGGGCCGTATGTAGCGCGGCCCGGGGAGCGCCGATTATGTTCCGGCGCACGGTGGCAATGTCGCTGAACACGAACAGTTCATGGATGGGCGGGGCGTGCGGCAGCGCCCGCAAATGACCCTGGACTAAGTGGGTCTCTATTAGATGCAGCGTCTTTTGCAGGGCCTGGGCGAACTCCGTGGCGGCAGGCTGCGGTCGATCCTTGTCATCTTTGCTGCGTTGCAGGAGCTGTGCTTGGAGCTCGTGACGCGATGTAACTTGGGTCAGATTGGGGGCTGTTGTCCGCATCGTGACAGCTGTTCCAGGTGACATGGTTGCCTTGACCACATCGTCAAGCGCCTCGCGGATTGCTAAGAGCTGGGGTCGCAGCACATTAAGGCAGGCCCCGCCAAGTTCCAGGGGCGCGATTTCCTCAGCCAGGAACTGTTCGGTCCTGTCTAGGCACCGAGTTACCTTTTCCACAAACTCGTCCTTGGACAAAAATCCCAGCATCTGCCAGCACTCTTTGTACTCAGGTGTCGTCTCGATCGGCTTGTTCATGCAGTTGACGTACAACTCTCGGCGCAGCTTGCCTAGCGGATAGCGTGGCAGATCTCCCACCAGCTCCGTGAGGAACTCCAGGGCGCTGCGGAAGAGCAGAAAGTGAAGCATGCAGTCGCGCAGTAGCTGTGGCAGCTTCTTCTTTAGGTAGTCGTCGTCGGTTAGCACGGCTATGATGCGTTTGCAGTCATTAATCTGCTCGACATATGGCCGAAAAGAGGGTAGCCGTCGGATGGACTCCATGTCGTCGTGGCTCAAATGTTTAATGCGTCCAAGAGCCTTGCTGTAGTCCGTGCAGAGCGCAAAGGCGTTGCCGGCAAAGAAGTGTTCCATCAGGCAAAACTTGAATCCTTGGATGAAGCCGTGTATGGAGAAATCGTAGTACAAGAAGATGTGGGTCAAGAACTTAAAGGCTTTACCCGATAGGTGGAACGCATACTTGGGGGAGAGCAGAACTTTCTCCAGCATCTTAAAATGTTCACAATAAAGCATCAGTTTTATAGACTGAACAGACAAAAATATTCGTTCAAGCTCACTTACTTCGTTTAGACCTACGGGAGCGGCCTGTGTTTGGAAGACTTGTAGCCGGATCTTGCTGCTAACGTGATAGGGAAGGGTGCCGTGCACCGCTGACATGGCTGTTGCAACGCCCAGGACCAGGACAAACGGCAGCGCGACACAATGGGCACTCAGAATCAGAATGAAGTCCTGCAATACGCTGGCGTTGAAGCACTCAAAGTCAGGTAGGATAACGACCAACTGGAGAGAACTGCGCTCTACATGCAAATTGTTGGCGTACCACGACCTAAGCTGCTTTATCGTGCACTGTGAACGGCGCAGTCGCTTGCGGTCTCTTTCCGCCACATCCTCCTCCTCTTCTTCCTCCACACCTGGCTCCACGGCTGGGTCGTCTTCGACGAGCCCAAAGACCATGGTCTCCACGGCCGCTTTCACGGTGGCGCAATCTCGAGACTGCAGCACACAAACCCGGGCCGCACGAAGCGCATGCAAGCGCTGGGTGAACGCATCGAACTGGTTAAGGTGATCTGGCTGATTGATACCCGTTAGTAGGGCGGCTGTGGGCAACACTTCGTCCTTGGCTGTTCCTGTCCGCTCGCCCTGGCCCACAACAAACGCTACCAACTGTTCCAGAGTGCGGGCATAGGTGCGCTTCTGAAGGTTATCAATGTGGCCGCTTACCTGGCTCCAGGCCTGGCTGTACTCCTCGTAGAACGGCTGCCTGACAACCTCCTCGCCCAGCAGGCTGTTCGAGGTGCTCGAATCGGGCCGCTTGCGCTTGTTGGTCTTGGGTTTTTTCCCGGCTCGCGTAGCGCCATTTTTAAAGACAAAAACACCCTAGGAATCAGCAAGAGGTAAGTGAACCAAGATGCTTGCACGGAGCTCAAGCAGGGCTTCTTACCTTGGACACCGAAATAGTGGGATCCATGTCGATCGCCGGTGTGCTACTGACGTTCAGTGCTGGATCACAGAATCGCTGAAGGGCGGATTTTTGTTATTTGTCTAGGTCAGCTTAGTGCTAATTAAAGTTTGTTCACCGGTCCAAGAACGCAAAACGAAAACACAGCCCTCAGTTGTGTGTATTGGCGCCAAAGACGCGCTAGTGTTGGGCAATGTCTTAAAAGTAGGCGGCACTGCTGACAGTATAATCGGTATAATTGATATCTGCAAGGGCGGAAAAATTTAAAATGTATTTAAATAAGAGTTATATGTTCATTAAATACGTAACAAAATGCTATAACAGTTTGTTGCTTTTCTATTCTATTTCATTAAATATAAAGTGTTAAATTCACAAATATATGTTTTCTATATTTTAACCTGATGTAATCCGCCATTTGTTATACCTATTTTGTATTATTATAGAATTTCGTTTCAAGTTTTTTCAAAATCGGACTGCTATTTGATTTAGTTGAATAAAAAAAAAATTTCGCTGTTTTTAAACATATTCTTTATCTGCTCAGATATGTAGCCATAATATAAATTATTTCCGAATTTCGGTTTTATTTTATTTTTCGGAGTATTTTATTATATACGTACATAGCTACTAAGGGTGCTATAACAGTTTGTTGCTTTTCTATTCTATTTCATTAAATATAAAGTGTTAAATTCACAAATATATGTTTTCTATATTTTAACCTGATGTAATCCGCCATTTGTTATACCTATTTTGTATTATTATAGAATTTCGTTTCAAGTTTTTTCAAAATCGGACTGCTATTTGATTTAGTTGAATAAAAAAATAATTTCGCTGTTTTTAAACATATTCTTTATCTGCTTAGATATGTAGCCATAATATAAATTATTTCCGAATTTCGGTTTTATTTTATTTTTCGGAGTATTTTATTATATACGTACATAGCTACCAAGGGTAATTTCGGCTTGCCGAAGTTAACTTCCCTTCTTGATTTTTTAATACTATAATTTAAACTGTATATATGAATATTATCCTTAATAAACCAGTTATAATCGGTAATATGTACTTACATGTTCCATTTTTCAATTGGTCACATTTGTCTGACCATTTATGCGCCAATTGGAATGAGAACAGATACATAAAAAGAAAGTCTAGGAACAATATAAGAGCTGCTAAAAAATAGTCATTCGTTCGCATCTCTGCAAAGCGTCCTCCGTTAATAATCTGCACGTGATACATGACGAACTGAAAACATATAGTTTTTAGAGACGCTATTGTAAAGCTGGGTATGCAAACTTTAATATTTTAAAATTAAGTCTTGGGTGCGGATAATACAGAAAATCTTTAAGGAAGAGGGGAAAAAATCTTAAGTAGATAAATTATTAAAAAAATAATAAATAAGTGCTTCCATTCCTACCTGTGGTCTTATTGGAAACACTGAAAAGAATATCTATATGATATGATGATACTGGAAATCAGCACCCAAAAAGACTCCTTATTAAAGTTTAGTACTTACCAAACAAATGCTTAGGACAACCAAGCAACAAAATACAATAAAGGAATACGGGATATTCACTACTACATAAAGCATCATGAAATATATACCGCCGATCATAGCCGCCACAGAGGTTACAAATAGCAAAACGAGGTTTATGGTGACGTCAAACTTTGGAGAGGAGAGGAAAATGCTTTTAAATACTGTTTAAAAATAAATAACTATGTAAACGAGGCCAAGTTGAGTAAAGCCATGTATAAGGACGCCCGATCCGTTGCTCACCGGTATCAAAGTCCCACATGCAATAAAGACCAAGAGAGCAAGAGTCCAAACAGCAAAGCTGATCAGGAACGGCAAAAACTTTTGACGAACCACCAGCGGGGCCATGCCAACGACAACGCATTCATACTGAAAATAAAGGTCACCTTATACCGTTGGCTAACGTATCAACGACTCTCTTACAATCAGCAATGCACAGAACCAATTGATCCTGAAATTGAAGCGCAGGCCTTCAAAGAAGATGAACAGGACGAGGAGTATCAACCCAATTGCAAAAATAATAGACCCCACCCAGGGTTTGAGATTAAAAAAGTCTGTAAACAATTTTCTGAGAATTAAGCAGAGATTAGACGAAATTTTAGAGTGTCTTTAAGGGCTCTTACATAAAATAAAAAATGCACCATTCTCCAAAAGCAACAAGCAATAAAACTACTGTCAGGATGTATGTGATTGAGGCAAACCTCCTCCTCGCTCGTCTATAGTGTTCAGCATCCACCATTTCCGATTCCGCCATTGTCAGACTTATATTGAATTTTGCCTCAATCTGAGATTTTCCGTCTTGGATCGTTTTTTAAAAAAGTTTAATTGTTATCCGAAGGGAAACCCTAGAAAGTGACAATTATATCCGGTCAAGTAGGTATCTTTGAGATAACCATATCAGATTTTTCTTGTCAAGTAGGTAAAATAATTGTAGAGAGCCAGGAGCCTTGTAGAAATGCTCAATGAGTGAAGATTTTGAAAATTTTACAAGTATTTGTTTTCGAATGAGCCTCAAGGCAAATTTGAATTTGATATAACGTTCGAACAAAAGTTTCTTGGTTGCATTTACCTCAAACTGCCGTAATCATAATGGGCTTTATTGACACAATTAGTCTTCTTGCTGGCTGCTTCTTCACGTCATACACATATGTACAAATTTTGGTTTCTCGAACTTAGCTTTCCCAATTTTAAAATATATTTTAATAATAAAGATAAAACAAATGGATTGTAAAATTATATTATAAAATTTTTTTATTAATTTTTTTTCAGTACCTGCAACTTATTTTTATCTTACTGCCGTGTCGTGGTACGTTGAGAACGACCATTAGAAACACAAATTTTCTTAAATACCCAAACTTTTAAATTTTTTTAAATTTGAATTTCCGAAATCTCAAATCAAGTGAGTCCTCAAATTTCAGTCATACGACATCCAACACAGTCCCCTGAAAACACAGTCTGAACCGAATCGGCACGAAATTTTACAGACTACAGATTAGAGATAATTCCTTAAAAAACGGAATGGGCTTACCGGTCTTTCAAAAATGCTGCTGCCTCGAGCTGAAGTGGGGAACTTTTATTGTAGCTCTCGTGGACGCAGTCCTTGGTCTCGGTGCCAGCGGTTCCGTTACCGGTAAGTATTGCTCGTTGCTATTAAACATGAAGCTATAAGGTCTTGTTAACCGGATTTCCAAACTTCTTAGGTCTTACTGGGATAGGCTCAATTGTATGGTTGGTATGCCTGGTTGTCAATCTTTGTCATGTTGCAGCCTGCATTTGCGCCGCAGTTTCTTGTTTTAAGGTAAGAGGCCTGTGGCCAGGAGCGATAAGGTTCAAGTAATCCTAATTTTCGATTCATTTAGAAAAAGAAACAATTGGATATGCCTTACCTTATAACCGGTCTCATTAGGGCGATTATTAGTATCGTATATGTAATACTTGTATGTATTCTGTATCCAATCGGACTTGTTTTGGTTTCCGTCATCCTCTACGTATTGATAATCGGTAAGTCACCTGTGGTTTGCAGATAGTTCTTTTTTTCGATCAGTTTAAGAGTCGAAGACGGCCAGATTGGACGACTGTATTTATATCGACCGGGATCGGCTGGTTAATAGAAAAAAGTTTAACTAAGTTGATTTGCCACATACATATATCTGCTCCGATTTACCAATTACGGGTATTAATTTGTGAAAATCAGACAACTATTTCATATGGCATCCTCGGGAGGGTCGTAAAATGATGTAATTCGAGATATTGTAAGACTACGGTTCATTACTCTCCCTACTTCACTAAAATCATATTGTTACATACGCGATCATAATAATAGTAAAAAGGACATAAAAGCGATATAGTCTATTCTATGACAACCTTTAGTGTCTAAAGATGTGTTAATAGTCGTGCAGTTAGCTTCGCTTCCTTTCCTGTTTTCATTTTTTTTTTTAATTAAATTAAGTTTTCTCTCTCTCCTCTCAACAGTTCTAGCAGTTTACTTTTGGTTTGTTATTTACTCATGGTACCGACAAATTGGAGGTTCAACCCCGGCCGATTAATATCCTGATTTCCAGAATTAAACATTTACATATTCGAAAATATTCTTCGGGACCCGAAAGTTGGAGAACCATCATGGCCTATTCCCTATTCTCCGAGTTTTCAAGCGATGTGCAATTTGAACATTTACATATTCCAAAATATTCTTCGGGACCCGAAAGTTGGAAAATCATTCATAGCCTATACCCTATCTCCGAGTTTTCAAGTGATGTGCAATTTGGACTGTGAATTATATATATGGTACCCAAAACTTGAAGGTATAACCATGACCTATTTTCCAGAAATTAGCAGTTACACATTCGGAAATATCCCTAATTTACGAGCACACGATGCACAGTTGAAACATAAATTGAATACGTGGTACCCGAAACTTGGACGAACATGCTATGATGCACAAATGATGTATAAATACATGATCTACCCATGACGTACAATTTGGAGTATAAATTTTAGTGTTTTTCTGGTCCTGTTTTGAAAACAACTTGGTTTGATGTCTAAATAAAAATAAAATGTAATTGGTTGTATTCATATACATTTATGTCTATAATATAATTAATCTGGTTTGCCTCTCGTGGAAGGAGGTTTCGTTACTCGCATCTCGAGAGGTGTTGAACACCGGCGTTCTGTGCGACGTTTTACGCGCAGAATAATCTCATCGTTTCTTTGCTCGAACTGGTAGTCGGTATGACCTAGAGAGCAGCGTTTAATATCTGTAAGGGGGTCCTCGTTCGTCTACTGTCTCATCTATGGTGATACCCTGGCGTGGCGACGAAGGCTCCAGTTCAACTACTCGCGAAACCTGTGACTGTCATCAGCGTTTACCTCAATTACCGGCTCCTCCTGCTGAACGGCAAAATGGACCTGGAGGTCTCTGCCGTTTTGTCTGGGGACGACGTCTGATGCAATTGCATCAATGCCTTCTCTATGGCACCTTCCTCGAGGTTTAGATTGGAGTAGCTTTCATTCGGGGCAATCTGAGGAGGTGAGGCCAATTGTTAGTAATGAGTGGCATGTCAACATCTCCAGGAGGCGTTTTCTAATCCGGAGGATTACCATCCAAACTTGTTTTCAAATGTTGAGATAAATGCAAACGTACAGAGTGTTCTTTAGAAGTGCATATATATGTATCAGATCGACCCGAACACAATAATTTTACCAAACAGTTTTATGGGGACTACATTTATATGACTAATGCGTTTCCCATGTCTATTCATTTTCAAAATAGAACGCATTCCTCTTCTTAAAAACTTATAATCTGTTAGCTGATTTCTTCCAGACTTCTATCACTAGAAATGTCTTTTTCAGTTGGCCCTGACAAAATTCCTAGCTATGTACTTCCAAATTTCTCTTCAACATGGCTTCGTTAAACATCGTTCAACAATAACAAATCCTTCACAAACTCACCGTAGTTTCGTAAACAAATGCCAAAACTGATGTAATTTTTACTGATTTTAGCAAGACGTTCGACTCGGTACACCATAGCCTTCTCCTACAACAACTTTCTCTTCTTGGGTTCCCGCTGACTCTACTACTATCAAAAAGAAATCAACGTGTTATTTTCAATAACCAAATCTCGTCTGCAGTTAATGTGTACACTGGTGTCCTCCAAGGCAGGCATCTCGGTCCCTTATTATACCCTTGCAGGGTATTATAATTTTAGTGAGAAGTTTGCAACGCAGTAAAGGAGACATGTCCCACCCTATAAAGTATATATATTCTTAATCAGCATCAACAGCCGAGTCTATATAGCCATGTCCGTCTGTCCGTCGGTCCGATTAAACGCAAACTAGTCCCTCAGTTTTGAAGCTATCTGAATGAAATTTTCAAGATAGTCCTATATATACCCTCACTACTATATACACTGCGCGTCATCAGATTAGCGCCCCCTGCTTAAATTTAATGAATTTTCATTTAATGCTCAACAACTAGTAGTGTTTTATGTTTTATCTTATTAATTACTTATTTTCTAATCAAATTAATAGTGGGTGGTCCCGCCCCCATTTTCCAGGACCTCACAGATCCTGCTGGGAAGTGACTCGTACAATTTCTCAATGTATTGTAATGATATTGAAGACCAAGCTTCTTTAATCCCGTCGATGAGCTCCAATTTTGTACTTTACTGCTTTTCAGACTCGTATACTTTTCTCGAGAGCCATCCCCACATGTTCTCTATTATATTTAAGTCCGGAGAGTACGGCGGCCACTCCAGGACATCAACGTTTTGGCCCTGTATCCACGATTTTACAGATCGGGCAGTGTGGATTGGAGCGTTGTTGTGTTGAAAACTCATTTAAGATTTCCACAACAGTTTTGGAAATGTGGAAAAGCCGTTTTTGAAAGATTATTATACGCCACGGCGTTCATTTTCGGGGTGAGAAATTGTAACTCATAGGTGCCATAATAGGATATTGCTCCCCATACCATTACGCCACCTACCCGGCTATGTAAACGATCTAAAATATGCTCTTCTTTACGCATGTCATGGAAATAATAATTATAGCCGTCAGGGCCTTCTAAATTAAATTTTTTTTCATCGGAAAAGACTACAAAGCGCCACTCCTTCGACCATGTCATATGCGAGCTAGCAAAATTTAGGCGCATTTCCTTTCGTAACTTATTTAGTTGTGTTTTTTTTTTTAGTTTTAGTCTTTTCAAGTGTTCTGCTTTTTTTATGACTCGTAATACCGTAACACCGCTTTTTTCTTTAATTTTGGTAGAAGAGTCGTGTGAATTAGACGCATGTCTAACTATAGACCGAATGTCTGCTTCGGAAAGAACTCTGTTGTTACCGCCTTTCATATTTTTACCATAGCCTTGTTTATTTTTAAGAAAACTGGCTATAGTTTTTCGAAGCCTTCCCATTTTTTCAGCAATTTTATGTAAAGATAAGCCACTTTCACTAAAGCTTCGATCTTAGATTTTTCTTCTAAAGATAGGACAGTTCCTTTACCCATTTTGATTCTCAGTTTATAAACAATTATTCAATTAATCAGCACAAAATATTTCACAACTGTACGCCAAGAATTACGCGAGATAACTAAATTTGAATTTACAGGCGCTAATCTAATGACGCAAAATCAGTGCAAGCTTTTGCAGCGAAAGTAAAACAAAAGAAGAAAAAATAGATTACGGAATCTCTCACCTAACGGTATTTCTTTCAGAGAGCGACAATTTGCATTTTAAAAGCAACAACAAAAATTTTGAAGTTGCGTGCATTAGAAACAGAGATAGATGCAATAAAGTAAAACCAAAAGGGGGGGCGCTAATCTGATGACGCGCAGTGTACGTCATCCTTGGTTATGAAAGAAAATTGTTTTTATTTAGTGTTTTTCCAAAATGTGTTTTGATTTTTTAATTCGTTTAATTTATAAATTTAAATTTATTTCGATTTAATTTTAAAGTATATAAAAAAGTATACCTATTATTACACCTTAATTAAATTAAGTGGGAGGTATTCGAGAGAACTTTGATATTAAACTGCACACTTTTTCCCAATCAAGAACTCAGTAATGCCACAAAAAAGACAGACTAGGCCAACTTTATCTTCCCCAAACAAAAACAGATATATTTTTTTTACGCTTTTACTTCTGAAACTGAAAAACAACTGATTCTAAATACTTATAAAAAACTGAGTCGTGAGATGTATCGGCAGACTTTATATTTATATTGTGGTTCTCCACAACTCTGTATTCCAATTCTATTGTGGCATGTTCCAATCCAATGTTGCTGTGCACTTCGTTTTCGAGGCACCCACTATAGGGCGAGTATATAGTAATCGAAATGAAATTCCATTTGTATTTAATTTCTTTTTAAGTGAAACTCTCTTTTTAAATTGTTTATTATAATTTCCTAAATTGTTTATACTTAACATTGTTACATAATGTCTATTTTTTCGACATCGATCGTATAATGAAATGAAATATATCATATAGCTGCCATAGGAACGTTCGGTTATTTTTCAGAAGAACAAATTATAACTTGTCCAATTTTCTATATATTTTCAAATAATATGATATTAATAACTTTAGAATTACGGTTTACATGAAATTTTTAAAAATTGGACTACTATATAATATATGTGCCATAGGAATGTTTGGGAAATATTATACGTATACCTACATTTTTAAACAAAATTTTTATATACATATGTATAAATGTTGTATATAATTCCTGTTAGTTTTACTTTTCATTTGATAATTATTAATTAATTATTTAACGCTGACAACGTTAAAATTTGCCTATCTTACTCTGACCCATCCTCGCACCTAAGCCAAGGCAAACTTTCCGAGGGTCTAAGACATACTTAGGCTTAATTTTGATTTATTTTTTAATTGCTTTCTTTTTTACAAGTACTTTGAGTAAATCCAAAGCGAACTTGTCATATAAGAGCAAGAGGTTTGACCAAGAAGGTTGATGGCTTTAGGTGGCTATTTTAGTCCAATGTCGCTGTTATTTATGTCTCCAAGACTTGGTTCACGTCTAGGGTCTGCCATTCATTGATTAGACCGAGAGGGTCGTGCTGCTTGGGTTGCAAATTTTGTTAATAGTCTTCGATCAAAAATAGTCTGGAGACAAACACAGGACTGTACAAAAGATTACTTATTTATTGAAGACGGGAGAAGGTTCGAAAAAGTTCCGATTGGGTATTTATACCACGCAAAAATAAATACTGGATTACAACAGGATGTTGACATATTAATAGCTGGGTAATCACTTGGTCATTTGTGGATCGAACTTCTCCCTTCATAAGGCCTGACCTTCTATTATAAACCGTAACCTTACCCTGAAGGAAAAATGAGTGCTTTTACTATTCTGAGAATTAAGCAGAGCTTAGGGGACATTTTAGAGATATCTTTAGGGACTTCTACATATAATTAAAAATTCTCTAAAAGCAACAAGCAATAAAATTACTGTCCGAATGTAAGCGATGAATTCGAATTTCTCGTTTGCGTGGTTTTCCGTGTTGGACCGATATTGGGCTACCTAGGTTTACCTTTTAAATAAGCAAACTGATTCCAGGAAGCCTTGCAGAAAGAGTCAAGTCATTAGGTCAAGTTTTAGACAGCTGAAAAAGTTTTAGTATTCGAACAAAGCACAGCGCAAATTAAAGGATTAAAGCTGAATTTTACCTAATCTTAAATGGCGTTCGTAGAGAAGTTTCTTGGTTGTATTAACCTTAAAATTGCCGTAATCATAATTGGATTTATTGACATGATTTTAAGTCTTCTTGCTGGCTGCTTCTTCCCATGTAAGTACACTACGTATCCTAGTCCCATCCTGAAACTACTTAGCCAATCTTTCCAAAGGGATTAGACGGAAGGCTGAAATGGACTATTATATTGCGACGCCATATACTGAGTCAGGTTCCACCTTGTGGATCAGCGTCGATGAATATTACACAAGCAGATTTGGCTATATAATGTGGGTATTTCTTGTGGTCGTCCTTATCCTCCATGTCGGCGCCTGTATAATGATTATAGTTTCTTCTTTTTCGGTAAGCGAATAACTACTTTCCTTCCTGGACATCGTTCCTAATAATGTTCGCGCCTGTTACAGGAGGAAAAGTGGATGGTGGCTCCCTACCTAACCACCGCCATTATCCGTTTTGTGTTATTATTTTTAATTCTGCTATGGATGGTGGCCAAGTGCCACGATAGTCCAACTTGTTATTGGTTGCTCGCCTATAGTCTGTGTAAGTGTTGTTGTCTGCCATCAAATCGGAACGAAAGTCTATTGCACTTCCTTTTTCCCTCTTGCCACCTTGTCAAATCCGGCTTCAACAGCCGGGACGGTCTGTCCACGTCCGTCTATCCGCTCCAGCGCAAACTAGTCGATCACTTTTTGAGATATCTAGGTAAAACTTCAAAATAGTCTTCATTCTTTTCTCATTAGTATATACATAAGATTAGTTAGGACCACTAATTTTATAGCTGCCATAGAGATGATCTGAACATAAGAAAAAATATTAAAAAATCAACAATCCAATTGCAAACTCCAAGGGAATACCAACCAGCTTCCTTTCTTGTTTACACATATACCATCGGTTATACATATAAACTTAGTATCGTAAGGTTATTTAAATTTTGCTTTCTCGAACTTTCCCAATTTTAAAATATATTTTAATACCAAACATAGATTGATTGATTGTAAAATTATAATTTTTTTATTAATTTTTTTTCAGTACCTGCAACTTATTTTTATCTTACTGCCGTGTCGTGGTACGTTGAGAACGACCATTAGAAACACAAATTTTCTTAAATACCCAAACTTTTAAATTTTTTTAAATTTGAATTTCCGAAATCTCAAATCAAGTGAGTCCTCAAATTTCAGTCATACGACATCCAACACAGTCCCCTGAAAACACAGTCTGAACCGAATCGGCACGAAATTTTACAGACTACAGATTAGAGATAATTCCTTAAAAAACGGAATGGGCTTACCGGTCTTTAAAAAATGCTGCTGCCTCGAGCTGAAGTGGGGAACTTTTATTGTAGCTCTCGTGGACGCAGTCCTTGGTCTCGGTGCCAGCGGTTCCGTTACCGGTAAGTATTGCTCGTTGCTATTAAACATGAAGCTATAAGGTCTTGTTAACCGGATTTCCAAACTTCTTAGGTCTTACTGGGATAGGCTCAATTGTATGGTTGGTATGCCTGGTTGTCAATCTTTGTCATGTTGCAGCCTGCATTTGCGCCGCAGTTTCTTGTTTTAAGGTAAGAGGCCTGTGGTCAGGAGCGATAAGGTTCAAGTAATCCTAATTTTCGATTCATTTAGAAAAAGAAACAATTGGATATGCCTTACCTTATAACCGGTCTCATTAGGGCGATTATTAGTATCGTATATGTAATACTTGTATGTATTCTGTATCCAATCGGACTTGTTTTGGTTTCCGTCATCCTCTACGTATTGATAATCGGTAAGTCACCTGTAGTTTGCAGATAGTTCTTTTTTTCGATCAGTTTAAGAGTCGAAGACGGCCAGATTGGACGACTGTATTTATATCGACCGGGATCGGCTGGTTAATAGAAAAAAGTTTAACTAAGTTGATTTGCCACATACATATATCTGCTCCGATTTACCAATTACGGGTATTAATTTGTGAAAATCAGACAACTATTTCATATGGCATCCTCGGGAGGGTCGTAAAATGATGTAATTCGAGATATTGTAAGACTACGGTTCATTACTCTCCCTACTTCACTAAAATCATATTGTTACATACGCGATCATAATAATAGTAAAAAGGACATAAAAGCGATATAGTCTATTCTATGACAACCTTTAGTGTCTAAAGATGTGTTAATAGTCGTGCAGTTAGCTTCGCTTCCTTTCCTGTTTTCATTTTTTTTCAAATTAAATTAAGTTTTCTCTCTCTCCTCTCAACAGTTCTAGCAGTTTACTTTTGGTTTGTTATTTACTCATGGTACCGACAAATTGGAGGTTCAACCCCGGCCGATTAATATCCTGATTTCCAGAATTAAACATTTACATATTCGAAAATATTCTTCGGGACCCGAAAGTTGGAGAACCATCATGGACTATTCCCTATTCTCCGAGTTTTCAAGCGATGTGCAATTTGAACATTTACATATTCCAAAATATTCTTCGGGACCCGAAAGTTGGAAAATCATTCATAGCCTATACCCTATCTCCGAGTTTTCAAGTGATGTGCAATTTGGACTGTGAATTATATATATGGTACCCAAAACTTGAAGGTATAACCATGACCTATTTTCCAGAAATTAGCAGTTACACATTCGGAAATATCCCTAATTTACGAGCACACGATGCACAGTTGAAACATAAATTGAATACGTGGTACCCGAAACTTGGACGAACATGCTATGATGCACAAATGATGTATAAATACATGATCTACCCATGACGTACAATTTGGAGTATAAATTTTAGTGTTTTTCTGGTCCTGTTTTGAAAACAACTTGGTTTGATGTCTAAATAAAAATAAAATGTAATTGGTTGTATTCATATACATTTATGTCTATAATATAATTAATCTGGTTTGCCTCTCGTGGAAGGAGGTTTCGTTACTCGCATCTCGAGAGGTGTTGAACATCGGCGTTCTGTGCGACGTTTTACGCGCAGAATAATCTCATCGTTTCTTTGCTCGAACTGGTAGTCGGTATGACCTAGAGAGCAGCGTTTAATAACTGTAAGGGGGTCCTCGTTCGTCTACTGTCTCATCTATGGTGATACCCTGGCGTGGCGACGAAGGCTCCAGTTCAACTACTCGCGAAACCTGTGACTGTCATCAGCGTTTACCTCAATTACCGGCTCCTCCTGCTGAACGGCAAAATGGACCTGGAGGTCTCTGCCGTTTTGTCTGGGGACGACGTCTGATGCAATTGCATCAATGCCTTCTCTATGGCACCTTCCTCGAGGTTTAGATTGGAGTAGCTTTCATTCGGGGCAATCTGAGGAGGTGAGGCCAATTGTTAGTAATGAGTGGCATGTCAACATCTCCAGGAGGCGTTTTCTAATCCGGAGGATTACCATCCAAACTTGTTTTCAAATGTTGAGATAAATGCAAACGTACAGAGTGTTCTTTAGAAGTGCATATATATGTATCAGATCGACCCGAACACAATAATTTTACCAAACAGTTTTATGGGGACTACATTTATATGACTAATGCGTTTCCCATGTCTATTCATTTTCAAAATAGAACGCATTCCTCTTCTTAAAAACTTATAATCTGTTAGCTGATTTCTTCCAGTTCACCTACTCTTCTCAACCCTGCCGCAATACTCCTGTTCCTTATCCTCTGCCCCATATTAACAATATGTTACTCCTTCTCTTAAAGTCAGTGACGTTCTGAAGAGACTTCTATCACTAGAAATGTCTTTTTCAGTTGGCCCTGACAAAATTCCTAGCTATGTACTTCCAAATTTCTCTTCAACATGGCTTCGTTAAACATCGTTCAACAATAACAAATCCTTCACAAACTCACCGTAGTTTCGTAAACAAATGCCAAAACTGATGTAATTTTTACTGATTTTAGCAAGACGTTCGACTCGGTACACCATAGCCTTCTCCTACAACAACTTTCTCTTCTTGGGTTCCCGCTGACTCTACTACTATCAAAAAGAACTCAACGTGTTATTTTCAATAACCAAATCTCGTCTGCAGTTAATGTGTACACTGGTGTCCTCCAAGGCAGGCATCTCGGTCCCTTATTATACCCTTGCAGGGTATTATAATTTTAGTGAGAAGTTTGCAACGCAGTAAAGGAGACATGTCCCACCCTATAAAGTATATATATTCTTAATCAGCATCAACAGCCGAGTCTATCTAGCCATGTCCGTCTGTCCGTCGGTCCGATTAAACGCAAACTAGTCCCTCAGTTTTGAAGCTATCTGAATGAAATTTTCAAGATAGTCCTATATATACCCTCACTACTATATACGTCGGAACGGTCGGATCGGACGACTATATCCTTGGTTATGAAAGAAAATTGTTTTTATTTTGTGTTTTTCCAAAATGTGTTTTGATTTTTTAATTCGTTTAATTTATAAATTTAAATTTATTTCGATTTAATCTTAAAGTTTATTTATTTATTTACATTCTGTTAGCTTAAAGTTATAAACTAAAGCTACAGTTGGGGGCAGCCATAGCTACTAAGGCTTTAGGCTGACTGGGTTTTAGGAACTACATTCAATGTTTTCTTCTTAATTTCTATGTTTTAATCTGGGTTAATTCTTTTTATACTGTTTAAACAAGTAATATAATTCACAGTCTTTCTCTTAACGTATATGTTTTGATTTCAGGTTAAATTCATGTTGTCTTAAATATTAAGTGAATTTTATAAAAGGTGTAGAAGGTTTGCTTTTTTAAGAAAATTGTGGATTTGAAGGAGGTTGTTCGTTGTAGGGTTGGAGAGAAGCGAGGTGAGATTTGCATTAGGAATAGGGGTTCTGTGGTTTTGAAATGCTGTACATATGTACAAATATGTTTTATTGACATTGTGTTGTTATCGCAGAATTGGCAGGGGTTGGTTATGGCCTGCATTAGTCTGTATTTGTGGGTAAGACAAGTGTGTCCAAGGCGTAATCGAATAATTTTGGTTTGGGTTTTCCTGGGCAATTTGGTTATGTCTGTTTTTTTTATATAATCGTTAATACTTTAGTTGTTTTTATTTGTTGTTTGGTACCAACTAGAAGAGTATTGTAGGAGGTTGAGATGGCTGTTAGAAAATATTGTTTTTATGTATCTGTTGATATCTGAGCGGTTGATGTTAGGAGATGTTATTAAAGGTGAGATTGTTCCAATTTTGGCGGTGTCGTCAGCGAACTCATTGCCACTGATTCCAACGTGGCTCGGAACCCATAGGATTTTAATTTTTGGGTACAAGTTGAATAATCCGCGGATTTTCGAGGGAAGATACGATGAATTGTCGATGTTTCGAATGGAGTCAATTGCTGATAAGGAGTCGGAGCAGATGCATGTCCTTCCTCTTAATTTCCGTCCAATCTCGATGGCGTCCAATATTGCAACTATCTCCGCTGTGTAAACTGATGAGTAGGGTGGGAGTATGGCCTGTTTTAATATTTTGTTTTCAGTGGTTATTGCGTATGCAATTGTGCCATTGTTCAGTGATCCGTCAGTGTATATAAAGGTGTAGTTTTTAAGTTCTGATTTTATCTGTAGAAATTCTTTTCTAAATATTGCGTTGTTTGTGTTTGATTTGTTATGCTGAGTTAAGTGTGTGTCTATGGCATCCGCTTTTAGGTGCCATGGGGGTTTGCTTTTTTTTGGTATTTTTATTAGGTTTATGGGGAGGTCTACTTCTTTGCAAAGGTCTAAAACTTTTTGAAGTGCAGAATTTCTAAATTTCCGGTTTTTCTTTTTTGATATCTTTTCTATTATTTGTTTTAGTGGGGTGTCCTTAGAGTGAATGATTGTATGTGAGAGTTTGGCTTGAAGCTGTTTTATCCTGATATCTATCGGGGATAGATTTGCTTCAATGTATAGATTATAAGTGGGTGTCGAACAGAAGGCCCCCAGGGCTGCTCGGATTGCATTGTTTAACACGGCTTGTATTGGTTTCGTGGTTGATTTTGGTGCCAATCCGTATATTGGAAGCCCGTAATCTATTTTTGATACGCACAAGCTTCTAACGATTTCAATGAGGGTAAGTGGCTGGCAATTATATTTCTCATTTGAGAGGCATTTTATTATGTTGGTCGACTTAGTGAGGGATTTTTTTAGATTTTGTATATGAGGATTAAATTTGTATTTCGAGTTAAATGACAGGCCCAGTATTGTAAGTTCCTGTACTGTCTCTATTCTGTTGTGTTGTGTAGAAATTTGGCAACTGCAGTTTCTTTTTCTTCATACGTGTATATGTTTACATTTTGAAATGGAGAGAGACGCTCCTGATGTATTGCACCAATTATTTATATCCTCAAAAAGATTGTCAACGTTAATCTGTGGATTCTTCTTTTTTTTCAGGTCAATAATTATGTTGTAATCATCGGCGTATGCAGTGAAGCTAATGTGTTTGTGCATGCTTATTGTATCTGATAGGCTGTTGAAGGCGATGAGGAAAAGGATTACAGACAGCGGGGACCCTTGTGGGATTCCATTGTAGAGGGGGTGAATTAAGGAGTGACTATGGTTGACTCTAACTCTGATTTTCCGGTTAGTCATGAATTGTGTCACATATCTTAGTACCGTTGGACCACAGCCCCATTTAATAAGTTGGTCGAGTATCGTGTGTAGTCCTACCTTCTCGAAAGCCTTTTCGAAATCTAGAGATATTACTGACAAGTGACGCTTCTCTGAGAGAGCTCTGTTGACTAGAGCGTCTGCATACAGTAGACAGTCTGACACAGACTTCCCCTTTTTGAAACCTACTTGACGACTGTTGAGGAGTTTGTTAGAAGTAACAAACCACCAAAGTCTTTTATTTTGTTATTCCATAAAATCAGCTGCCTTATGTGTAGGTTCGTTATTGTTTTGTCTGTAGGCGTTTTGTTTGGCATCTAAGAATGCCTGGGAGAAATTGCTGTCCTCGGAACGAGATGACCAATGTTTAGCGAATATGGTAGCTATATCCTCTGCGATTGTGGCTGTTGAATTTACATGGCTGTCGTGTATGCAGTGGATGTTTGTTGATTTGTGAACTCCACAGAATTGTCTGATTTTATTCCAAATCTTTGGGGGTTTGGATTCTATTAAGTTGGTTTGGGTCATGTCTCGAATAAAGGACCTCCAGGCTCGGTTTCTAATTCCTTTTAATGTTTCTAGTTTTCTGTTCCACCAAGGGACATTGTGTTGACTTTTTGGGGGCTGGGACTGAGGGATACTATTATAAGCGCTATTTCGTATTATTTTATTAATGTTGCTGTGTTCTTTGTTTGTGTTCGTTGATATTGGAATTTGGGTATTAAAGATGATTGAAAATTTTTTGAATTTTTCCCAGTCTGCTTTGTTTGTTAAGAATTTTTTTGAATAGTTAAATACTTTTCTATCTTGGGTGAACATATTTATTGTTATGGGAAAGTGATCGCTACCCTGAGGAGAATCCATGACTTTAAAATCAGCGTGTATACTGAGATTTGGTGAACAGAATGCAAGATCGATATGAGTGTATGTATTATGAGTGGAAAAATGTGTTGGTTGGCCGTTGTTTAGAATTGTGAAATTGTTGTCTTGAATATAATCTTCTAAGATTTTTCCCCTTCGATTGTTCTTAGGCGATCCCCAAAGGGTATTCCATCCGTTTAAGTCTCCTGTGATTAATGTGGGTGTAGATGTGTTAAGAATAGTGCTCTCTAAATCGCTCTTGGTAAATGTTTGTGAGGGTGATATGTATATGGAAAAGATATTAATTTTTTGTTTTGCGTCAATTTCAAGTGCGATAGAATCCAATGTTGGTCCTACAGGAATAGGCTTATGCTGAACTGATTTTTGGATCAGTAAAGCAACGCCTCCCTTAGCGCCAATAGATGTAGAGTAGTAGATTTCAAAATTAACAGGGATTGGGAATGGTTTGGTGGGTGTTATGTGCGTTTCCTGGAGAGATATAATGTTTGGTTTGTGTGATTTTACAAGAATTAATAGTTCATTATAATTATTTAAGTAGCCATTAATGTTCCATTGCAATATAGTTAGTGACATGTGTTTAAGTAGAGTGTTTTTTTTAGTTTTTAGTTATTTATCAAATCTGTAATAGGCGAGTTTTTAAGCTTAGATCTTGTTATTATTGTGCTATTTGTTTTATCTTTGTTTATAATATTTCTTTTGGTTCTATTGCTCATATTCATTGGAAGGATATTAATTGTAGATTTTCGATTACCATTTTCAAATTCTTCAACTGAGCTGGTCGACATAGCTGCCTCGTCCTTGTCGTCATATGCGATTACGTTTCTTCTGTTTTCGTCTGATGTTGGTGGGCGGTTTGAGGTTGAAGCTGATGTTGTGTTCGGTGACGGGGGGAAATCGGATTTGAGCCTCGTCGTGGAAGTTGATTAATACGATGCTGGGTAATATTGGCCACCGATGAGTAGAGGGAGCCATCATGTTGGTGTCTTTTTTTGTATATAGACCATGCCGTTCGATTGTCAACTTTCTCGAGTGTTTTTATAGCTTGAATTTCTTGTTGGGTTATAAATACGGGGCATTTTCTGTCTCTAGGGTGGTGGTCGGTTTTAGGTAACTTTTTGTCTAGGCAATTAATGCAGGATCGGCCATTTTCGCATGTTTCTCCATTCTCAATAGAGATGTGGGCTTCTTGACTGCACATGAAGCAATTTTTTGGGTTTCTGCAGAACTTTTCCAAGTGTCCTAAACGAAGACAATTGTTGCAACGCATTGGTGGTGGTATGTATGGGCGAATTCGGACTCTTTCATATCCTATATTTATGTATTCAGGAAGATCAAGTCGTGAGAATGTCAAGATGATTAGTCCAGTCTCAGTTAATTCCATCAAATTGCGCTTCATTATTTTCCGAACAGCATATACTTTTTGCGATTTCAGGTTTTCGAGTATTTCTTCTTCTTCAATTCCTCGCAAATCATTTAAGTATATTACTCCTTTGGAGTAATTCAATGTACGATGCTCTGAAACCAGTACGGGTATGTTGTTAGGAATTGTTTTGAGGTTTAACAATTTTTCAGCTTGTTTGTTGTCTTTTGTTTGCGTCAGAAGATTGCCGTCGCGTGTTTTTTTGCCACTAGCAACTTCGCCTCCACAGGTGAGGTCTATGACTGTTTTTATGGTGAAGGGAGAGACTCCAGAAAGGGATCCCTCATCCGTTCTAGTGATCACCAGGAATTTGCCATTAGGTGAAGGTTTGTCCCTCCAAATGTCTGGAGGCTCCCGCATTTTGGATGGGCCAAGTTTACCAATTGTATCGCGACAGGCGTTCGTCAAACTGGTGTACCAACTGATAAGGAGTCTATTTTTGGATTTTTGTTTTTGTTTTGATCTTTTGTCACTTAGGTATTGATCGCTGTATAGTTAGATTCGGGAGAAAAACACGACTGATCGGACTGCCAAATGTAAACTGTTAATTTTAAAGTATATAAAAAAGTATACCTATTATTACACCTTAATTAAATTAAGTGGGAGGTATTCGAGAGAACTTTGATATTAAACTGCACACTTTTTCCCAATCAAGAACTCAGTAATGCCACAAAAAAGACAGACTAGGCCAACTTTATCTTCCCCAAACAAAAACAGATATATATTTTTTTTACGCTTTTACTTCTGAAACTGAAAAACAACTGATTCTAAATACTTATAAAACACTGAGTCGTGAGATGTATCGGCAGACTTTATATTTATATTGTGGTTCTCCACAACTCTGTATTCCAATTCTATTGTGGCATGTTCCAATCCAATGTTGCTGTGCACTTCGTTTTCGAGGCACCCACTATAGGGCGAGTATATAGTAATCGAAATGAAATTCCATTTGTATTTAATTTCTTTTTAAGTGAAACTCTCTTTTTAAATTGTTTATTTTAATTTCCTAAATTGTTTATACTTAACGTTGTTACATAATGTCTATTTTTTCGACATCGATCGTATAATGAAATGAAATATATCATATAGCTGCCATAGGAACGTTCGGTAATTTTTCAGAAGAACAAATTATAACTTGTCCAATTTTCTATATATTTTCAAATAATATGATATTAATAACTTTAGAATTACGGTTTACATGAAATTTTTAAAAATTTGACTACTATATAATATATGTGCCATAGGAATGTTTGGGAAATATTACGTATACCTACATTTTTAAACAAAATTTTTATATATGTATAAATGTTGTATATAATTCCTGTTAGTTTTACTTTTCATTTGATAATTATTAATTAATTATTTAACGCTGACAACGTTAAAATTTGCCTATCTTACTCTGACCCATCCTCGCACCTAAGCCAAGGCAAACTTTCCGAGGGTCTAAGACATTCTTAGGCTTAATTTTGATTTATTTTTTAATTGCTTTCTTTTTTACAAGTACTTTGAGTAAATCCAAAACGAACTTGTCATATAAGAGCAAGAGGTTTGACCAAGAAGGTTGATGGCTTTAGGTGGCTATTTTAGTCCAATGTCGCTGTTATTTATGTCTCCAAGACTTGGTTCACGTCTAGGGTCTGCCATTCATTGATTAGACCGAGAGGGTCGTGCTGCTTGGGTTGCAAATTTTGTTAATAGTCTTCGATCAAAAATAGTCTGGAGACAAACACAGGACTGTACAAAAGATTACTTATTTATTGAAGACGGGAGAAGGTTCGAAAAAGTTCCGATTGGGTATTTATACCACGCAAAAATAAATACTGGATTACAACAGGATGTTGACATATTAATAGCTGGGTAATCACTTGGTCATTTGTGGATCGAACTTCTCCCTTCATAAGGCCTGACCTTCTATTATAAACCGTAACCTTACCCTGAAGGAAAAATGAGTGCTTTTACTATTCTGAGAATTAAGCAGACAGAACATTTTAGAGATATCTTTAGGGACTTCTACATATAATTAAAAATTCTCTAAAAGCAACAAGCAATAAAATTACTGTCCGAATGTAAGCGATGAATTCGAATTTCTCGTTTGCGTGGTTTTCCGTGTTGGACCGATATTGGGCTACCTAGGTTTACCTTTTAAATAAGCAAACTGATTCCAGGAAGCCTTGCAGAAAGAGTCAAGTCATTAGGTCAAGTTTTAGACAGCTGAAAAAGTTTTAGTATTCGAACAAAGCACAGCGCAAATTAAAGGATTAAAGCTGAATTTTACCTAATCTTAAATGGCGTTCGTAGAGAAGTTTCTTGGTTGTATTAACCTTAAAATTGCCGTAATCATAATTGGATTTATTGACATGATTTTAAGTCTTCTTGCTGGCTGCTTCTTCCCATGTAAGTACACTACGTATCCTAGTCCCATCCTGAAACTACTTAGCCAATCTTTCCAAAGGGATTAGACGGAAGGCTGAAATGGACTATTATATTGCGACGCCATATACTGAGTCAGGTTCCACCTTGTGGATCAGCGTCGATGAATATTACACAAGCAGATTTGGCTATATAATGTGGGTATTTCTTGTGGTCGTCCTTATCCTCCATGTCGGCGCCTGTATAATGATTATAGTTTCTTCTTTTTCGGTAAGCGAATAACTACTTTCCTTCCTGGACATCGTTCCTAATAATGTTCGCGCCTGTTACAGGAGGAAAAGTGGATGGTGGCTCCCTACCTAACCACCGCCATTATCCGTTTTGTGTTATTATTTTTAATTCTGCTATGGATGGTGGCCAAGTGCCACGATAGTCCAACTTGTTATTGGTTGCTCGCCTATAGTCTGTGTAAGTGTTGTTGTCTGTCATCAAATCGGAAAGAAAGTCTATTGCACTTCCTTTTTCCCTCTTTTGCCACTTTGTCAAATCCGGCTTCAACAGCCGGGACGGTCTGTCCATGTCCGTCTATCCGCTCCAGCGCAAACTAGTCGATCACTTTTTGAGATATCTAGGTAAAACTTCAAAATAGTCTTCATTCTTTTCTCATTAGTATATACATAAGATTAGTTAGGACCACTAATTTTATAGCTGCCATAGAGATGATCTGAACATAAGAAAAAATATTAAAAAACCAACAATCCAATTGCAAACTGCAAGGGAATACCAACCAGCTTCCTTTCTTGTTTACACATATACCATCGGTTATACATATAAACTTAGTATCGTAAGGTTATTTAAATTTTGATTTAACGAACTTAGCTTTCCCAATATTAAAATATATTTTAATACCAAAGATAAAACAAATTGATTGTAAAATTATAATTTTTTTATTCATTTTTTTTAGTACCTGCAACTTATTTTTATCTTACTGCCGTGTCGTGGTACGTTGAGAACGACCATTAGAAACACGGAGATGCCATGATGCACACATGATGTATAAATACATGATCTACCCATGATGTACAATTGTTAGTATACATTTTAGTGGTCCTGTTTTAAAAACAACTTGCTTTGTTTAAATAAAAATAAAATGTAATTGGTTTATTCATATACATTTATGTCTATAATATAATTAATCTGGTTTGCCTCCCGTGGAAGGAGGTTTCGTTTCTCGCTCCTCGAGAGTTGTTGAACGTCGGCGTCGTGTGCGACGTTTTACGCGCAGAATAATCTCATCGTTTCTTTGCTCGAACTGGTAGTCGGTATGACCTAGAGAGCAGCGTTTGGTAACTGTAAGGGCGTTCTCGTTCGCGACACAACCATCGTCTACTGTCTCATCTATGGTGATATCCTGGCGTGGCGACGGAGGCTCCAGTTCAAGTACACGCGAAACCTGGGAGTGCCTGTCATCAGCGTTTACCATTTCAGGCGGAGTTTCCTCAATTATCGGCTTCTTCGGTTGAACGGGAGAATGGCGGAGGCTTGTGCTGGTGGGTGCACAATTGTCTTCCGCTTTCCGCGCTCGGTTGGACGTGGAGGTCACTACCGTTTCGTCTGGGGACGACGTCTGATGCAATTTCCCCAAAGCCTTTTCGATGGCATCTTCTTCGAGGCACAGATTAGGGTAGCTTTCATTCGGGACACTCTGGGGAAGTGGTGCCAGATTGCTGCATTGCAACAAGTTCAGGGCAGATTCCAGGATGACCCCGTTCTCCGTATCGTTTTGATCGATTTTGGTGGAGTCGGGCTGAGCGTACAAAACGTTGGAACACATGGATGGTGTTGTCTGCTCCTTTAAATCGTTAAAAGAGACGTTTTTTTCAGTGTAATCACGGGGATCGCTGCAATCTAGGTCTTTGCCAGATGGATTGTTCTGCTCATTCGATAGGGGTTTCTTTGTGACCCCTTCTAGACCCCCGCACAAGTCATTGACTATATGTGATATATTTCCAATTTTCGATACTTTTGGCAACCGAATGTCTTCAATTCCTAAGTCGCAGCTTTCGCTTTTTGGTTCTGAGAAGCTTCCTGGAAAACTACAATTTATATCTTCCTGTCTTTGAGTTGCACCGGAAGCAACCAATGAGTCGGCATTCTCTTTTGCATGGACCATGATGTGTTCTTTTGTTAATTCAATAACTGAATAATTGTGGGTCGACTTTTCTACATCATTGTCTATTCCGCCTGTGACAGTAGGTTCATATTTTATTTTTCTCATCGGCGACTCTATTTCTGGATTGCTAGGCTCAATAGCAACATCATCTACTTGCAGATGCCCGTCGGTTTGAGCATTATTATCGGAAATAAAAGCGGTTTGTGGTTCTTCTTTCTCAGCAGATTTAGGACCGGAGGTTACTGATCCCTTTGGCAATATCTGGTTTGACTGATTAATTTCGGGGTCCCCGGACTGAGACCTGGCGGCAGGTGATGTTTGGTTGTGGACTGCTGGTTCGCCAGTTATGTCCAACCCGGGAATAAACCCTTTTTTCGCAAGGAAGGCATCAGTGTTTTGGTTGATATCAGTGATTGGGTTATTCGATTCAAAGGGCGTATGCCTTTGGAAGTAGCCATCGGCAGCTGATATATCGTCACTTTCAATTTTCAGGGCCTGCGTTGTCGTCGTTGCCACTTTTGGCGTATTGAGTTCAATGGGTGTTAATGGTGCGGCAATTTCATCTCGCATTTTCTGGACCGTTTCATGGTGCGTTTTTCTCCCAATCTCCCGCATGTTAGTTGTGTCTTCGCCGAGAAGAGACGGAATAACAAGCGGCTTTGATCCCGACACCTGTGCTCTACAAAAACAAAAGTTATATTCTGCTACCAATGGGCCTCTTGAAATCTGCTGGACTAACCTTGGTAAAGGGGAGTGGCTTTTGCGGCGCGAGCTACACCCTCGGCTCCGGTGCTCCTCTTGCCGGCTTGAATATCTTGGACTTCGGCTGCGGCTGCGTCGTCGTTCTCTGGACTTGCATCGGGTTTCCGACCCATGATCTTGGGTCTTAGATCTTGATCTAGGAGATTTGCTTCGAGATCTTCGTTTTCCACTTGATTTTGAGTCGATTTTTGAGACCGCTTTAAATGGATTTCTTTTCGCTTCTGGATCTACTTTAGAGGCTGCTTTCAGCCGCTTATTTTCAGGTTCTTTCAAATCTGGTTCTTCGACATCCCGACCTCGCTTTCGTCTAAAGCAAATATCGTCTTTCCTGTGTTAAGATTAAGTGGTATAAGAAACATAGTTTGCCAGCCGGACGCATAACTTACTCTTTTCGCAGCTGTCCTATCAGCACCTCCTTCCTCTTAATCTCCGACTTTGCCGTGTTCAAAAGATTCTGGAGGTTGACTTCCATGGTCTTGATCTTCTTTTCTAAGGCCTTGTTTCGCGCCTTCAGGTTCTCGATTTCGGTCAGTGCGTTTCTGTGCTTGACTTCCCATGCCAGCAGCTCCTTCGATTTCTGCAAGAACAGGAGCTGTAATCGAGTACCACCAGCAGTAGCTCTGGCTGGCTTACATGATCCTCGGCTTGCTGAAACTCATCCAAGTCATCGTAAATGCCCAAATTATCGTCGTCGCTCAACATTTTTGCAGACAAATTTGGACCAGCTGTTTCAGTGCTGGCTAACGTAAATTGTTTTGCAAGGTGCTGCCTTTTTTTCCTGTCTCTTTCGGCTCTGCCAGTGATGAGCCCTCAAATAAGCTAAATATTAACCAAAAAGGAAATCGAACACCATTAGCTACATCCAAATATATGATTATTATGATTTTTTAAATTTCTTAATTGAAATAAATAATGGTATCGGACAAGAAAACAGTTGAGCACCTTTTTTAAAAATTAAACTTTCTTCCTGTGTTAATTTAATAATATGATTTTATCTAATTCGGAAATAATCTATTTTTTATATTGCTAAAACACCCAAATATTTAAATAGAATCAATTTATTTTTGTTTTAATTATATTTATCATATGAAACATTATTAGCCTTCATTGGTGTCAAAAATGCACTTATTCCTAAAATTTGCTAGATAAATATTAAATTAAGCTATTTTTAAGGCAATAAGCTTAGTAAAAATTTCATAGGCTTTTTATAGCCTTGCAGGGTATTATAGTTTTTGTCAGAAGTTTGAAACACAGTGAAGGAAACATTTCCGACCCTATACGGTATACATATTCTTGATGAGCATCACAGCCGAGTCGATCTAGCCATGGTTGTCTGTACGTCGGTCCGTTTCTACGCAAACTGGTCCCTTAGATTTGAATCTATCTGAATGAAACTTTGGAGAGAGTATTATATTCGCTCTTTTTCAACATAGTTTTATCTGCTCAAAGATGTAGCCATTTCCAAATTTCGGTTTTAATTTTATGCAAATCGGATTATTATATCAAATAGCTACCATAGAGACAATCGGTAAATTTAGAGGAGAATGAAGGACTTTAACTGTAGAACTGTTAATATAGTATTATACATTTTGTATATGTTTTTTAAATGTTTTTTATAATTTCTATTAGTTTTTATTTGCATTTCATCAAATTGGATTAATTATATACCAAAATGATATTCTAGATCTAGCGGAGTAATAGCAAATTTAGCCACATTGTTCTCCATTCATATACAGATATATGAAAAAGTAATCAGGGGATTCCTATACGGCTTAATGACTGAATTACGGAAAATATCGGCAGGTGAAGATAACTGTTTCATACAAACAGTTTATAGGGTCTTCCCACTCTCCATCCATTGAAAGGACGGTAATAGGCTCTTCCCACAGGAGAACATCTGGCTATTTTCCATCAGTTGAACTGACGGTCCATAAGGTTTACCCGTTCCAAAATTTCTCATTTTGGTCTCCATCAGTTGTCCATCAGAATTTGCTGTACGTTTTTTACCGATAGTTATACAATAGTTTTTCGATACAACTCTGAATTCTTCTTCTTTTCGTCATCATTCACAACATAAATGTAAGCACTGATGTACGCGCCAAAGTTCAAAGTATGACCCCTATTTATTGTTTTATTTTGTAAGCCCCTACCACCATGAACAATCTTTGGGGCATTTGCTCCTTTTTGGAGGAAAATAATTAGGGAATCTTCGAAATCTCATTATTTAATTCAATTTAATCTAGTGGCAAAATAGTTGGAAATCTTCAAAATAAAGGCTTGCCTTACCAAATTTTAGACATATGTACATATGTAATTTATTATATATTTATTAAACTTAAACGGCTCTAAGTGCGAGCTAATGACATTCTCTCGTGCTGTTCCCAAGCTTGCAACTGACATGCTGAACTAACGCTTTTTGTAAAAAATATAGTTGATAATTTGGGAGTTCGCCTGAATTCTAAACTTGACTTTATTTATCATATTCATATTTTGACTTTCCCACTAAAAATCTGAAAAATTAATATTCCCCCTAAAATGACATATTACAGAGTGGGAAAGAAAAATTAAGCAGACAAGGCAAAATAAGAGGCGAAGAGGACGAGAAAGTTATTATTGTAAAAAATTAAGTTGGCAAGAGTACATTGTATTATCTAAGAGATTTATTATTCATAAATAAATACAAATGTAAGCTAAATGTGAAAAATGTTATTTCATTTATTTGCAACTGTGGATTACACGGTGACGTGAAAGTGATCAGCTTTGGGTCAGCTTAACTTTTACGTAACGAGTAGAAATACTAGATCAACCTTAGTGTTGCACCACTGTATGTAGAACGCCTTTTAAATTGCATGAACCCGTCAGAGTTTTCTGAAATTAACCGTAAGTTGTCTAAAATGTTTAATGTTTACATTTATTTATTTATTTATATATATTTTTTTTATATTTCAGACCCCTGAAACTTGGAAATCCCTACTCAGAAACAGGTTGGTTGAGAAGGACAAGGAATGTTTATTTCATTGGTTAAACGGCCAGCCGATCGGACAGGATAGCGAACTTAAAGTCGTCCCTTCAGTTGGAGAGTCGAGCTGGTCGCGCCCTGCACAAGCATGCAAGGCAAGACATACGGGCCATATGTATATGATTTTTAAAGCTATCTCAGGAATGCAAAATGAATCTAAACCTACATTTTATCCCAGTTCTGAATGGCGTATGCTGATAGACATAATTAATAATATAAAGGTGAATGAGGTTGATCCAGAGAGCAAAAACCAATAGGTGGAGGATTTTGAAAGCCAAACTTATAAGTTATAACTTAGCTAGTTTTTGGGAAGACGCCAAACCGAATCTTATGTTTGCCTGTTCCGGAGCGACATCGTATAATCAGCGACACTAAGGCTTCCTTAAGATGCCTAAAGATGCAGCCCCCAAATGCTTCTCCGAACGTGATTGTAGCGTTGATTACTGCCAATAAAAGCACCACCCTCTCGTTCACAGAGACGCGCCTAAGCCCGAACTCGTCAGTGCCCATTATCAAGAAACTGGCTTCAAAGAAAAGTCCTTTCAAATTGGTCCAGTACCACTATATATGAACGGAGTAACACTGCTAAAGCTCCCAAGGTTTCTAACTGCAACCCGAAGATACAGCTCAGGACCCAAACGGTGTATGGTACCTCCACTTCATCGCACTTAATCCAAACAACCCAATAAATATAAGATTGGTTTGGGATGTAGCTGCAAAGAGTCACGGCAAATCTCTCAATGACTTTATGCTAAATGGACCCGATTATTTAAACTCGCTTCGTGGCCCTGAAAAGGTTCTTGGTATGTATGTATGTATATATACATAGGAACGATCGGACAGTTTTGAGGAGGAAAATTTAGCTTAGCCAGTTATCAATATATTTTCATATCATTTGATACATGGGGTCTCTTTATATTACTCTAGAATTTCTGTTTTAATTTTATCCAAATCGGACTTCTATATCATATACATAGCTGTCATAGGAACGTTTAAGAAATTGATTGAAAAAAAATATTTAAATTGTTTTTTTTTTTTTTTTTTCAACATATCTGCTCAAAGATGTAGCCATTTTATTTTATTTCAGAATTTCTGTAATAATTTTGCGCAAATCGGGTGTCTATATCAGATAGCAGGAAATAGTAAATGTGGAGGAGAATGCCAAACTGTGCATGTAAAACTGTAACTGTAAACCTGTAAACATAGTATTATAGGTAAAGGTTAAACCAACACTTATTTGGTATCTATAAATGTTTTATATAATTCCTGTTAGTTAATATTTTCATTTGATCAAATTGGATTAATTATAATATATACAATTATAATTATATACCAATTATATGCTTGGAAAATGGTTATAATGCCCGGTAGCTGCAATGAACTAATACAATTCGACTTCCTGTTTGAAAGTGTTACATATACACGCATTGAGTCTTAACTGAAGATAATCCATAAAAAAAATTCTATTCCTACCATTATATTCGGAGAGTAAGTAAAGTAACTCGCATATGCAACCTACATCGCAGATATTTTCAGTAATTTATTCACTATAGGGATCCAGTAACTGAATACAGTTGTTCATTGATTTTTATAAAATAAATTAAATGAACCTTAAATACCCTTTATTAACATATTGAAATATATGACACATTTCATAACAAGTATTTCGATATTGATCCTATCATTACATAAACATCTTGGCTTTCTCTACCTGGTTATATTATCGTCTACAAATTGGCTTGCTTTGGTTTTCATTCTTATTACAGAACGAGGCAAAATGTGTGCGCAACTCAAATGGAGTAGGGCGAATCGGGGGAAATTCAAAACATATTTAAAACCAGACAATTCTGCTGGGTACAAGTTCATGTATTTTCTGGTCGCTTTTATTCCAGCTTTGCCTTGGAGTCCGCCTCCGCGCCAAGAAGAATGCGACGCACCACTGGCAGCTTGAAGACAGGAATGGAGAGCACAGCGCCGGCGCAAGCGCCGATCCAGTAGACAATGATATGCTCCAGGTGTGTGTGGCCGCGACAACCCCACTTGAGGGCTGTGGCCAACACCGGATTGAAGTAGCCGCCGGAAAAGTTAAAGGCTGCAAGCAGGAGATAGTTAAAGGCGTAAACTACTTGAGACCAGGATTTCGGAATCGGATCGCATTGGATCGGAGAAGCTCTACTCACCCGCCACCACCAGGCTGGTGCCGATGAAGGAATCAATGTAGCTACCGAACCGCGGCTCCTTCGCACTGATGGCCTTGGACGCCAGGCGGCAGAGTAACGTGGCGACGCCCTCGATTACTGCACCCAGGTAAGGGCTGACCTGCAGGTCGGCGTTGCAAGCCTCAAAGGCACGACCTCGATGGGTCTCAGCCAGCTCCAGCCACCAGAAGAGCTGGACAATCCGGTAGACGCAGCAGCCACCCATCAGTTCAGCCCAGCTGCGGAGGGCCATCTCCTTGAAGCTGGTGCGCCCCTCCACGACGTCCTCCATGTGGGTGTAGGGGCAAGCGGAGGCGTCGCCCCACACGCGGCCCCACCACACGGTCAGCAGGAAGAGGCACACGGCGTACATGGAAACTCCAAAGTTGTCGGCCACTGCGCAGGAGATGTGACTTCAATTCCCCACCATTCACATCGGTCACTTACCTATAATCAGCTCAAAGCAGCAGGCGCAGAGCTCGGCGGCAGCGATCGCCTCGTTAATGAGGATGGGAACGATTCCCTCGCGGGCCACCAGACGTCGGCTGAGGACGCGGGCGATCTGAGCGATGGTACAGCATCCCACCATGAAAAGTGCGCTGACCCCCAACGCTGTCATGGACATTTTCTTAATAGTAGTGGGGGATATTGTTATAAATATGTACTATTATAAAATATATTTTACATTTCAATTTTAAACATTTGTGGTATTATAAAGTAAATTTTTATCTAGTCTCGCGTAAAAGGGTATTATGTGAACTAACGACAGAGAATTTATTTGACCTACAGATAGGAACCAGTCCAATATACAGGATGAGAATAGGTCCAAAGGAATCATTCTTTTTTAATGTATTACACAGGTCGACAAAATTAGAAATTTTTTCCGCTGAGAATAAAAACTGTTTTTATTTTTTAGCAATTTGACTTTTCCCAAAAGAGTGTGAAAAACAAGCATTTTTCTTTATATTTCCTTTCGTTTCTGTATGCCAATTGAACCTTGCCAATACGAAACAGCTTGTTTGATGTAAATTAGTGTTCTTCTGTGCGCAGAAAACTATTTCTGGTTTTGAAGCACACGCGAAAGTACCAAAAATAAATATTCTTCTCTCGCTTGTCAGAAAAAATCAACGGCATATATTAGTAAGTATTCCATTTAGGGGTTTGCAAATTATATTATTGTTACGGCGACACATTCGTTTATAATATAGAATGCACATACTCCGATAAAATTAATTAAATATGTTGTTATTTACAAGTCCCACAAGAGGAACACACAACGAGGCTGCGAGATCTGACCGTAGACTGAGACCTGGTATAAATGATTTATTTATTGATCGCTCTCCGCTCGCCGGGAAGTCATCTGGCTTTGCTATATTTATACGCTCGATCCTGACGTAACATCACAAATAAGAAGTGGGCGCCAATTTTCAAATCGATATAGTTAATCGTTATAACAACAGCTGATCCCAACTGACCATGGCAGACAATTTAGCTGTTTTCCCACTAGATCTAGGGTAGAAAGCTTTTTTTTATTATACTTGTTTGAAGCCAGAAGTAATCGACCGGGAAATGCTCTCCCTAAACTAATGTCATTTAGCAAAACGTTTTTGCAAAATTATTGCTGGAAACACGACTGATTCCCAAATTTATATCTAGTCTAGATATTTAAGCTATATTTTTGGCTTTTTCTAGCTTTTTTTAAAAAGCAGTTCAGCTTCCATACGACCCCAAGAGTTGGCAGCACTTCCAGCTGACAGCTACAGCTGATAGTTTGCGCTTCAAAATCCTTATGCAAGCGCCAAAACATAAATATTGCCTAAAAACTGAACCTGAATCGTTCACAACCACACAAGTAAGTTCCGATTGCCTAGACAGCACAAGAGATGTATTCAAAGTATAAATCAGTGTTTATCGAACTGCAGTGTGGCTATGCCGGGGGTTTCATGTCGCCCGATTGCCCTGGAGAAGCTCCATGTCCGCAACCATTCCGATGCTGCGCAGGAGCCAGCACAGTTCGAATCACGAGGATGCCGCCTTCACAGAATGGCGAACTATTTACAGCCTTCCAGGAATACGACTTGTGGCCGCCCTTAGTAAGCTAAAAGTTTATCAAGCGGTCATCACAGCGGCCGGGATGCCCATTGCCTTTGCCCTGGGGCACGCCGGACAGGTGACAACGGACGCATTGGGCATTTACGCTGCGATCGGTGTGAGTGGCCTGGCCACCCTTACCATCGCCAGCTATGCTGCCACGAACCTCGTAGGCTTCATCTATGTGAACGAGCAGCAAAATGTGCTGAAACTCGCCTACGTAGACTTCTGGGGCCGACGAAAAGAGACCTTTGTGGACCCGGAAGATCTGCTCCCCAACTGGGAGCAGCGTACTCCTTCTCGTCTGAAATTCGTGTCGCCCATCAGTCTACGGAGCGATCCTAGCCGACGATACAAGCTCCTGAGTCGCCTTGGCCATGTCAGCGATCCGCAGTTGTTCGAAGGTCTTTTTGGGGATTAATTATAATACTAAGTGTTATAGATTTCCCTTAAGTTTATCAAATATTTTTCACAATAGAAAGTCTATTTTATTTTTCTGATAAATATAAATAGACAGACAAATGAATGCCAATATCTTTTTTTCGATTATTATAAAGAGCATTTGGATACTCAGTCTATTTGTGTCACTTATTAATAACAATAAGCTTAACTATTATGCATCGTAAAAAGTCTTAAAATATATATACATATATTAAATATTTTTAAATTTTACTCATCAGCTTTTATAGTTCTGTGAAAAATTGTACTGTATTAATTTTTAAAATTACGTTTCTTGTGGAGTGGAAAAGCAAGCTAACTCACGCATTAATGGTTAATGGATCCCAGCACCAATCATTTTCCCAGAGCAATAGCCTCCTCGACCTGTAGAAGATGGGTAGAGCTTATTTAGGATTCTAATGATATTCCTACTCACCGAATCGGGCAACTTCTGATGAAAGGTTTCTGGCAGAAGCAGCGAGAGGAGTCCGGCCACGAGCGATGTGGCACCGAAGAGGAGCAGGGGAAGCGGTTCGTAGTACGACGACTATTAAGAAATCGAAAATAGGGTTTTTATTTTATTTCACAAAAAAACAACATAAATGTATGTCAATCAAATCATAATATTGGATGAGAGATCGGGACCTACGTAGGTAATTTTTTGTATGAAAGTATTATTAAGGAAAAACTTAATAACAAAAAAATTTTAGCACGAAAAAAGGCATACATTTTTAACTGAAGTAGTACTTACCAACAGCGGCACGAAAGGTGCCAGCATTGCCCCAAAACGGGCGAATGTGGACATAACGCCAACGCCCCCACTCCGAATGACCTGGAACCGACCAGATCTGTAATCAGTTGGATGACAAAATTTAAGAAAAGGTCACAAACCGTGGGCATCATTTCCGCAGTGAACGTATAGATGACGGCGAACGAGGAGGTAATTCCCAACTTGCCGATAAGAAAAAGTGTCACGACTAGCCAGTTGGCACCTGGGGGAAGGATTGGCATTATAGAAAAACAGCTTATGGATCGAAGCACAAAGGAAACGGGGCGTGACAGATCTCGAATCGGATTCGAGGGCACTTACAACTCCAGGAAATCCATTCACTTTGAGCTTTGCAGGCAGGTAGGAAAAAATTTTAATTACGGTAAATATGGTAAAAGAAAACTTGTAAAATATCTATTAAAAACTAACAAGTAACAATTTGAAAACTTATAAAAAATTAAGTAATATAAAAATGAGTAATATACTATCTTTATACCCTTGCATATAGTTATAATTTCCATCAGAAGTTTGCAACGCAGTGAAGGAGACATTTCTGACCTTATAAAGTATATATATTCTTGATCAGCATCAATAGCCGAGTCGATCTAGCCATGTCCGTCTGTCCGTCTGTCCGATTATACGCAAACTAGTCCCTCAGTTTTGAAGCTATCTGCTCTTACTACTATATAAGTCGGAACGAGCCGGATCGGACGACTTTATCATATAGGTGCCATAGGAACGATCGCTAAATTTTCAAAAAAAAAATTATAACCTGGCCAATTTATAACATATTTTAAAATAATTTGAGAATTTCGGGTTTAATTTGATTAAAATCGGACTACTATATCATATAGCTGCCATAGGAATGTTTGCGAAATATTACGTATACGTAATGTTAAAACCGAATTTTTCTACGTATAAATGTCGTATACAATTCCTGTTAGTTTTACTTTTCATTTGATAAAATTTTATTAATTAATGATGATCCAATTGTAAGCTGCAAGGGTATACAAACCTCGGCTTGTCTAAGTTAGCTTTCTGCCTTGTTTTCGAGTAATTTAATTTTTTTATTACAAAATAAATATGTATATCATCTGACTTTTAAGGATTTATGTGATTATTATAAAAACAAAAAAAATGACAATAAAGTAATTAAAGTACTTATAAACATTTTTAAAATAATAAAAAAATTTAATAGTTACCCAGGGTGACAAAGCCGCTGGCCACACAGGTGACGGAGCACAGCAACAAGGAGCCAGATAGCGCCAATCGCCGGCCGAGTCGGCGTAAACAAAACTTTAATATACGAATACGATTATGAACGTTATATATCCTTTGGTCAAAGACAAAAGATACCTACCCAGGCTATGGTATAGCCGGGAATCTCCACCAGGCAGACCAGGGCGAAGTTGAGGTACTTATTGCCGCTCAAGTTGGTGGCATTCAGTGAGAGCCCATAGTAGACAATGGCGTTCACAGCCCACACGAACAGCATGATGGCATACCGAGCTAACAGGGTGTGGGAGCCAAACACCTCTTTGACGGCACGCCAAATCTGGTCGTCCTTTAACTCCACAGGCGCACCAGACGCTTCCAATTCGGTAAGTGCTATCCCATTTAGCTCCTGCTTTTTGAAGCTCGCCATCAGCTCCACGGAGATGTCTCGCCGGTTTACCTTTGCTGCTCGCCTGATAATCACGCCGGCCTGCTCGCGCCGGTTACGGGCCAGTAGCCACCGGACTGACTCGGGCACCAGCCAGAAGTAGGCCACGCAGAGCAACGGTGGCAGCGAAAGCGCCAGCTGCAGATGACGCCAATCGGGCAGAAAGGCTGCCAGACCCAGCAGCGCCTCTCCCACTGCGTAAAAGTAGTTAAGAACGATGGAGCACATTTCGCGCTTCCGCGGCCCCACCATCTCCACGCCGATTATGAAGGCCAGCGGATAGACGCCGGAGGTGCCCACGGCGTTGAGCAGTGCAAAAACCAGGAAACTGGTGTAGTTCCAGGATAGCGCCTGCGCCACTCCCGTTAGCGCCATGAACACAATGCAGATTAGAAAGACGTGCTTTCGGCCGAACCTTAAAGAGAGGGGACATTTGGATTACTGGTAACAGTAAGGAATACTTGCCTTTACAAGTTCCCAAAATATCGGTTCAGATATGAATTCAATATATCATATACTCACCGGTCAGCCAAGTAGCCGGAAAGCGCTGTACCAACTACCAGTCCAGCGAAGTGCATTGTACCCACGAAGGCCAGCTTCCAGAGGTTCTCGGGACACTGTAGCCCCCACTGCTGCACGATTGTCTGCTCTGCGCTGCCGTACACAAACTGCCGACATCGCTCCACCTCCGTTGTGAAGTTCTCAGCCGAACACCAATCCTCTGGCCTCGATTGGACGCTGCTCACATTCGCCACAAACCTCTCGCAGGTCACTGGAGTAAAGTGATCTTGCTTGTTCCAGGTGCCCGGCACTGCAGCAGACACCCAATCTGCTCCATAATCGGGCTCGTCCAGGGTGTCGCAGCCGGGAACTTGGCATCGATAGGTGGGAGATCCCGCCGTGAAAACATACGAGAGACTATTGGCGGCAGCAAACAAAACCGGGAGACATATAAGTAAATAGTTTCGCCGCTGGAATCGACCAAATTCTCCAATTTGACCGAGGATGTCGTCAAAGTCGGGACACCCAGGTGCTGGAGCTGACATAGCGATAGTGATCCCTAATGGGGACTAGTTTAGGGCCACACAAAGAAATATAAGCTTGTATTAGCTTTATGTATAGAAATCCATCCATGGAATTAGGGAAATAGTTTAAATAAGAAGCGGCTCATGTAGCGAGAATATCCATTTAAACTTATAGAATTTCTGAAATATTTGAGAGTACTGTTATTATTTACAATGTAAATTTTGGTTGATAAATGTACAATTGTTCCATCATTATTTTCTTCTTTAAATATGTTGCTTCTATATATAACATGTAAATAAATAGAGATTATTGTCTCTATCCTACAAAGGTGAAATATAATACAAGAAACTATAATAACAAAAAATTGAAGCTGTAACATACGTATACTTGAGATAGATACTACAATTAAGTTTGTTTCAAAATGACGCTCACTTCCGCCCCATAAATCATAAAAAAAAACAGAATGGAAGCAAACTTCGGGTCGCCATAGTTTGTATACCCTTGCAGCTTACAATTGAATCATTATGAATTAATAAAATTTGATCAAATGAAAAGAAAAAATATCAGGAGTTACATAAAACATTTATACATGCCAAAAAATTAAAACGTTTAACGTTTACCAATAATACTATTACAGTAACAGTTTTACATTCACAGTTTTGGATTTTAGTCTACTTTTACCGATCTTTTCTATGGCAGCTATATGGCTGCATATCTCTGGCTGGCATATCTCTGAGCAGATTAAAATATTTAGAAAAACTTTTTGAAAAACAACAACAGAAAAACGTTCCAATGCAGTTCTTTGATATAGTAGTCCGTTTTTGATCAAATTAAAACAGAAATTCACAAAATAACACAATTTAGCCATGTCTCAAATAATTATTAATTTTTTTCAAATTTCTTGATTGTTCCTATGGCACCTATATTATATAGTCGTTTGATTCAGCCCGTTCCAACTTACATAGTAGTAGAGCCTATTTGTAGAAGACTATCTTGAAAGTTTCATCCAGATAGCTTAAAAACTGGGGATTAGTTTTGAGTAGAACGGACAGACGGACAAAGAGATAGGGGGACAGCGGGACATGGCTAGATCGACTCGGCTGTTGATCCTGATCAAGAATATATATACTGTATAGGTTCGGAGATGTATGCCTTCCAGCGTTGCAAACTTCTGACTAAAAATATAATACCCTGCAAAGGGTATAACATAAAACATGTCGCTAAATACCCTGAATTTGCTTTAAAATTAAGTATCTACAACTCGAAAGTTATAAGACAAGGAATCAATCTCCAATTATCAAGTGATGTTGCTCTGTTATCTTATGGGAATGTATGTGCTCGGAATTATGTACGTTTCACTCATAAAATTTGGATCACGCTTTGATATACTATAAATATAAATATTTACATATAAAAAGTGAACGTAAATAGAATTCATATTTCAGCTACAAAATCACTGAGACGATTTAATCTTTGTTGATTCGGATTTCTTTTAAACTAAAGCACGTGAGTTCATTGGCCTTGCCGAAATTCGCTTCAAAATAACAAAACAAACTCAGAAACTAACTTTAAATGTGTAGATTTCCACTACTGATCTGTTTCCTCGCAACTATTAAGTGCTCTTTGGGACTGATAAATTGTCTTTGATGCTAATTAATGTAGTTTTCCGATTGTTCCTACATGCAGTCATGCAAACCAATCTTCGCCAATTGAGATAAATAGTTGCATGCCACAGCCCTTGTAACGGGAGTCTTGCAATCGGAATACATATGGACCTACAATGTGTTGTATAGAAGTTAGCAGTGTAACAGGCCCGGGTGCGTGCCAGCCTTGGAAAATATGCATATTGGATAATGAAGTGGGATTCGTGGGAATCACCAGCCGGTAATCCGGCTCGAGTTTCAAGCCCTTCCGGGCGGGAAGGGGTCACGTTAGCTGGCAAAGGTCAGGTGCACGGAGGAATCTTTTATTACATAGACTCAGTCGGGATTCCTGCAATAACGACTGGCGCGGTGTCCAGATAACCGTGCTCCCGTTATCTAATCACATTTGAACGATGCATATACATAAGTAATGCCATTAAACTGTGCTGCTGCATTGACTCCCTAAGTTTCATGTGAAGTTGCCGGAGGCGGCATAGCAAATAATTGACAGGTGATTCCAAAGTAATTATTCACCACTTATTGAGCTCTAGGCGCGACAGACGCGTGTTGCTTTATTATTGTTTGCTTCCAGAAAGTGGATCCGGCTCGCGTTCTATCACCGAGTATGCCAACGTCTGGCGAAATACTAAAATGTCTTGAAAATTATCATCATGCAAACGCACACAGAGAGGCAAAAACAATTGCCAGAAGGCTATCTTTCGTGCTCAATCTAAAATCAAAGTAGCTAGCCGGCATTAAAATCAATACAATGCCAAAGAGAAAACGTTTAGCAAAGAGAAAGTCAGCTGGATACTTTCTCTCACTGCGAACACATTTAAGAGAGTCATCAGATCATGAACATCATTAACTCTCTATTTTTCAGATAGATACATATATCCATACTGAGAACAATATAAAATTGACCATAGGCTTGTCTACAAAAATTAATGAATTTTCTTATTCATGACCACTGTCGATCTAGGACCAAAAAGCTCATGGAATGGAAATATCTGTGCTGTTCAAAAATATATGGCTGTTTGGAAATTGCAGTTTGCTACCCATTTGGGAGCTTATTTAAATACACTAATTCTTAAAATTCTGAGTGGCTCCATATATTAGTTAATTGATATATGTTTTATATCCCTTTGGTCGATTGGCCGAAATTCAAATTTGAAATATACTTTCCGCATTTAATTAATTTAATTATAAGGCGCGGTTATCTATTGAAGTCTCCAACTGGCTTTACCAAGAATAACATGTATAAAACAGGTAGGAGGAGCGAAATCCAACTCCCTATAATTCTAATCGGAAACAGCTTGCGAATCGACTTAGTCATATAGAAAAACAGGGTTCAATTTAACTTATCTGCATGCTGGTCAAGTCACACCCGCAACTGTCGCCACAAATCATGAAAAACGTATAAAAAAGTTATATGCTAGATTTACGTAAAACCTAAGGACATAGTCTTAGTTGATGTAGTTGTAACCTTCTATATTCTCCTCGATGGCACTCACAACAGAGGGATAATCAAGTCTAAAGCTGTTTCAAACATCGGCGATCCGAAATGTAACCTCTTTATCTTTTTTTAAATACTAATTAATTTATAAAACTGTTCTTTTATGTTAAATCGATTTTGGATACTCTGTGAAGATGAACGATTAAGTCGAAATGACATTTCTGGCATCGGAATAATAGTATTACTTTACAGTTTATACAAAGCGTACATCTTTCTTAATGATAAATTCACTTAATTATTAAAAAGTAACTACTGTAACAAAAAGTTCCTTGTTTCGAAGTTGAGTTTAAAAATCTGTATTGTGGATATTCCCAGCTAAGTTCGGTATAATAATCTTTTTTTTTAGGGGTATTAAAAATTTATGAGAATAAAATAACTCCGGTCCAGATCACTTCTTCAGCTTGATGAACTTCGATGCGAACTCGTAAACGCCCACCGAGTTATTATTCTTCTGGTCATAATCCACCCAATCATCTTCAGACAGGTCGACATCCTCAAAGGCCTGGCCGTTCTCTGAAGATGAGACGCGCCATCCGGCTCGGGGTGAAAACTCCACCGGCTCCACGCCCCGGCAGTCAAAAACAACTATGGTCTTGAAGCGACCGGCATCGTCGGCAGTGTAGGCAACTGTAGAGGCATAATCAGTTTTAGCGATTTCAAAGACGGGCCCTAGTCAGAGTGCTTACCATTTGACTTTTCCACGATGTCGATGCTGTTCTCGCGCCCACACATCTTGCACTTCATAACGAAATTGGAGCCGGCTGCATTGCGGGTGTCCTGCCCCACGCGCTCCGACTCGGTGATGTCGTGCCACTTGTCCGACTGCTCCCCGCAGTTGCTGCAGCTGAGCTTCACAAAGAAGGGGTAGTCGGGGTGGCTCGTCTCCAGCTTATCTATATTCTCCAGTGTGGCGGAGATCTGCAGGCCCACGCGAACCATTTCGTAAAAGTTTATAAAAATATTTACTTATTTCAATCGCTAGCCGGAATCAGCTGGTTGCCAGTGCTGCCAGATGGCGCGTCTACCTCGCATTGGCAACTCCTGCAAAGTGACTGCAAATTTTGGCAAACAAAAGCGTAAAAGCAAACGATAAATACGTTTAAAGGGAGATAAGAATGGACCTAAACATGAAACCTTCTCTGGCTGCCGATGAAATGTTTTCTGAAGGGCCTGGTTACATGGAAATGGACGAGGTAAGCCTCCCAAGCAAGGATTTCGTTGAAAACAGTGAACGATAAAATGCGCAAACGTTCGTCCTTCCAGTCTGGCGGTGCTACAGGAATGATGATGGATCATTTACCAGCTAACGATAAGCATGTCCACGCCGACTTCTATAACGACTTCGATGATCTGTTCGATGAAGACAACTGGGCCAAGATCAAGAGCTCCACCGACAACCCCAAGTAATATGTTTTGGTGTACCAGAAGTCGCAGTTCTTTCTGCGCAGTCATTATACGATCTAGATATTAAAACACAATTCAATTATTGATTAATCGCTAAATTTATTCATTTGGTTCATATAACTAACGTAAATTGCCAGGTGAAGATAGTGCAAAGGTGGACTTTAACTTTGGCGTGGCGTTAAAACAAAGAAATGCAAAATTTTGTACAAACACGAACTATTAACTATATGTAAGATATCGAACTGAGTTGCAGGTGGAATGAAGCAAACATAATCAAGATAAATACAAATTTACACATGAAACATTCACGTTTTTTAAACAAATTGTACGCGGTAAGGCTGCATCTGTTGCTGTCCCCGCCAGAGTTATCCATCCAACGGGGTGCCTAGGTAAACCATCGACACCTCGGTATTGCCGTAGACAGCAGATACTGTGGGATAGAGCTTCTTGTCCGGTAGCCCTGCAAGCGGAAGAGCGATTGGAAGGATGCATAATGTACAAAATCCGGCACTTGGTAGATTATATCTCACCCCGAAAGGCCACGCCCAGAAACTCGTAGTTCTTTTCGAAGGACAGTGTATTATCATCACAGTCGAGTATGACGCGTATCCGTTCGCCCACCTGGTATTTGGGGGCGTTGTTCAGCAGCGGGTAGCTGCCCTGCATGTCCCCGTTGTGCAGCAGGTGGTTCTCGACCAGGTTCCAGCCCCAGCTCTGCTCGTCGGAGCCCAGCAGAGCTACATAGCCGTGGCACTGTAGGGCCGCCTCCTTAGTGGATATGCCAATAACTGCCACGGTGCCCAATGGACCTTCCCAAATAACCTCCCACGCGTGGCGTCCGTGCTTAAAGCCAATTTTGCCGCGGGCTGCATCTGTGCTCTGCGCCACGGGATTGCTGACGGACAGAAGATACCAATTGTGAGATTGTGAGCGTGCATATAGATGGTCCCCGGCAGTACTTCCTTACCGATGCAGGGTGAATCCATTTGGCTTTATGTACACGTTGCGCGAACAGTCGTTCGGGCTCCAGGCGTGGATGTAAGCCCTGAGCTTCGTCTTGTAGGTGGAGAGGGAGGCCAATAAGTCAGACTTGAGCGCCTCCTTGGGCACCTTGTTCAGGCAGTGCCACCGCCACACGTCGCTGATCTCGTCGTTCAGGAAGTGGTACCAGCTCTTGCACACCTGCGAGCATTTACTCAGGTCGTCCAGCTCCAGGTAAGAAAAAATCACCTCCAGGACATTGTAGTTGCACAGCGCTGCCACCGGATCTACCATTCTGCGGCTGCGGCTGCTGCTCGGCGGGAGCTGAGCGCTGAGTGCTGAGTTGGTGGGGGCGGTCTTGTTAAATACCTGAGGGAGTTTGGCTTGGCTGCTTGTTTGGGGCTTGCTCAGTCATTTTTCAACATCAAAATCGGGGTAAATCTTTTTGTTGGCTCCGCAGTGTGACAGTGTTGGGGTGTTATGAAAATAACGCCGGGATGCCCAGTGGCAACTTTGTTTACATTCGCGGCCAGTGCTGTAAGTGACCGCAGGCCATCAGCTGCCTGCAACACTGATATAAATAATGTGTTGATTTAGAGGTGTGAAAACATCGATATATTGAAGCCAAATTTTCGAACTTATCAGTTTCTTTTTACCATTCTTAATTTTATATATAAGTTTATTTTTTAACTTATTAATTATGCGGATCCGTAGAATGAAAAATAAAACCTTTGCTTTCTGAGGACTTTAAATACATAAAACCACATTGGCATTCGGAAACCCGACATCGAGCGGCCAATTCGATGTATCGATGCCATCGTAAGTGGCCGAGCCAGCTCTAGCGATTGATGCGTAAATTGGCGCGCACTGTCTGCCATTTCATTCGCACCCGCACACAGCCTGCTTAGTCTTTCCCACATGAAAACGAAAAGCAACGACTTGGTGGAAATTTTATGCCCATCGTGCTGCGCCTCAAAGTTTGTTAGATCCGTGTTGCAATACCGCGTCTGAAAGCGACGAGTCCCGCGAGTCTTTTGCACCCCATCTGGTGGAAATCGAACCACGCCAAGTCCGCGAAAAAGTGTCCGAAAAATAGGCTCCGCGGCGATTTTGCGGCCGCCGCTGTGTGTGTGTGACCAGAAAAAATGCTCTGGAAGTGAACAAAAATGCGCTCGCCATTTTGACTCGAACAGCGAGTTTGCAACTTGTGCAGAGAGTGTGTTTGTGGTCCGGGTCCGACCCGATCTAATCCGGATTTGCACACGTGCCAACCCGTGGGTGCAGTACGTCACCTTCCGCGCCCCCACCCAAACCCATCTATACACGTTGCTCTACGTGCCCGAACCTTCCGTTTGGCGGCCCAGCGGTAAGCGTTACGGGAGCCTGCACCTGCCTACCTGAGCGGCAGCGACAATAACAAAACGAAGCGGGGGACCACAACTGCTGCTGCGGCTGCTGGTACTGCAAAGATGGCGCACACCTCCGCGAGCGGTGCAGTGAAGGCGGACGAGGTGAATTTCTTCTTCCGGGACGAACACGGTAAGTGGGCGGAACTGGAGGGACTCCGGCCATCCTCCACCCCCATCCTGCCGTCAGGATAAGTGGACTCGCCTTGCGTTGGTGTGCGCGTTATCGCTCACTTATACACACACACACCCGCTCGCTCGGCGACACGCACACACGCACGGGTGGAGGCGGGTGCGATACTACAAAGTTGCATGGGCAGCGTAAACGCCATCTTTTCTTTTTCGGGTTTCTTTTGACTACAATATTTATCGTTTGATACGCTGTGGGGACCACAGAGACGAGCCGGGGCGCGCAGCGCAGTGCCACAGTGCTAGAAATTGGCAAAAAGTAATAATAAAAGGCAGGGACCCCCGCCAAATAACTAAAATCGGTTTGCCACCACCATCTTCCATTCGCCTCCCATCGCCCAGTTGGCGCGCTCACACACACACACGCACACCTACCGCACACACATGGAAGCGTTTCTCCCACATTCTATCGGGCGTCCAACAGCTGATTATTCCGCTTAGCTGCTGCATATTCGGGGTGAGGATTTCACATTTCTCGCAGGCCGCTTGAGAGATTCGGGCAGTTTCAGCCAAAGATTCGGCGGAAAGGCGTTATATTCTGTCATGTGTCCCCCATGACGGTTAGTGGGCAGCGCGCGAGTGGAGCTCAACGTACAGAGAGAAGAAGGCTAAAGCAAGAACAACAATGCCACACAAACACACGTACGCACGTCAACGAAGCTGAGGCCCAAAACAGGCGAACGCCAAACATGTGTAAGCGACTTTGTTCACGTGTGTGTTTGTAGGTTGCCGCGTTTATGCGCCAATTGTCGCAATGGTTAACTACCAAGAAACCTCCGACACTTCTGCTTACAGCAACAAAGATTTAATTATTAGGTTATTATCTCGTCTGTAAGAAAGTGGACTTTTCTTATAAAACATATTTTTTGTCAGCTAAAAAAAAAACATGTTCAATAGGCTTTGCACGACAAAAATAAAGTTAAGGGAACAACATAGTCTTTATGGTAGTCCTAATGAAAGGGTAGCAGAATCAGTTCCTATAACCACCCCCCATTTTTTGTTTTTTTTTTTTGTTTCGATAATCATCTAGATGTACGAATTTGCTGCACGCATAAACACAGTTTTAGTGTCGGGCCGGTTAGTGGTTAACTGGTTGTTTGGCATAGCCGAACTATGGTATTGCTTCTACAAATATCGAGGATTATTTGTTCCCTTGAGCGTTGTGGGACACTGTGCAGGCGAGCGCAGGGCTCCCAGGACCCTCCACCCGGATGAACAACCATATTCCACACTGGTTAAGCCTCCGTGAGTCATATGCAGGTGTGCGGCGGGGCAAAGTGAGAGAGTTGGCAGATATTTTTAGTATTCTTCGACCCTTTGCTGTTTTTGTTTTTAACTCATCGCGATTCTTCTTCGTCCACTTGCTTTGTTTGTTGTTATGATTATGCAAATATCGGGCAGCGACAGGTGAATAATTATCGAAGCAAGCAGTAAAACTTGAAATGCTTAGAAAAAGCCGGTTACATGACTATGAATCCAGGGCTGCGACAGTATTTGTATGAATTTTATTGTTTTCTCTCTCGCTTGATGTGGAAGATCACTATATTACAAAACACAACCTAGGTTTTGTGGTCGAGTCCCTAGTTTGAACTTTGTTTTGAAAATAGTAAATAAATACAAATTTCACCTATTATAAAGAGTACCTTACTCCTCCATGATTCACATAAAAAAAGTATATTCTTGTATTACAATACATCGATTATTATATATTTTTAAATCATATAATTACGAAATACTGAAAATTGCTATATGTTAAATTATCGTCAGAGATGATCAATTGTCGCTTCTTATAATTTTAAATAATTTGCATCATACAGACTTCCTTCGATGTATCTTTGGATAATGCCGGTTGGAGTAGAAATGATTAAACTGATCGGGTTATCAGCTCCGATTCTTAGCAACAACCAGTGACTGACCAAGTATCGCCCCCAGTCACGAGCTTGTATCGAACCACCACTATTCTGATAGGGTTCACTTTCGGTCACGTGCTGCTCATCTCTATGGCCAGGCGATCTGGTTTCGGGTTGTTTCTGTTTCTGCTTCTGCATCTTTATCCTTGTCCCACCATCGTGTGTACACACACGTCGCCGCTGTGTGTGTGAGTGGGTACTCGTAGATGTATGCACCCCTAATGTTCCACGGCAAAGATGGATGGCGTTGTATGGCCGCTGGTTTTGTAGCTGCATTCGCCTCCAGTAGCGCGCTCTACGCGATTCGTTCGTTCCGTCGCTTCGTTCGCTCCATTCTCTTCGCTTGCCGCGGCGAACACAGCGTATCAAAGAAGCAACTCAGCCGCGTGTTATGTGTGTATCCAAAACTCAGGCGTACGAATCTCGCATCTCCTCCCGCAGGACAAATCGCCAAGATGCTCAAGCCGGCGCAACTGAAGACCGAGATGGAGGGCGGCAAGTCTGCGGTGGTGTACGCCACCGGATCATCGGCGCGTAACAGCGGAAATGGAAATGGCAGCGGCATCGGCAACGTGGGACGCATGGGCGCCTTCAGTCAGATGGTGAGCTCAGACAGGGTATTCCCTTGGCCGAAGTAACCACTTAATCCATATACGCTAATCTGCAGGGCTCGGGCAATCAGGGACAGTTCATACGACTGCAGGACAACGGATTGGTCATTCCAAAATCAGAAAGTAAGGCACATCACCCCCAAACGATAGGCGCTCTCATTTAATAACGGCCCGATCGTTCCGTATTGCAGATAGTTCGTACACGACTGTGGTGGCGCAGAAGAGTGCAGGTGGAGGTAGCGGCGGCATGTACGACGTGGTAAGTTGGCCACAGAGTCTGCATTCTCTGGGCGGATCTAATATCCCTTTCATTCCAGATAAAAGGGGATCGTTATGTGAAGTATACGCCAAACAATCCTATGAAAATAAAATCAAAACTGTAAGTTCTAACCCAAACAGGGGATGACAGGTTAAAGAAGTTAATGCCCTGATTGTTTCCCGCCATTAGCCATGCCATTCAGAGCAATTCCCTGCACTCCCTGTCCGGCTCGTCGTCGTCGGTCCGGAAACGCAAGCCAGATAAGGCCGGAAAGGGCCTGCGGCACTTCTCGATGAAGGTCTGCGAGAAGGTGGAGGAAAAGGGAAAGACTACGTACAATGAGGTGGCCGACGATCTGGTCAGCGAGGAGATGAAGAACAATGCGTACGACAACAACTGTGATCAAAAGAATATCCGACGTCGTGTCTACGATGCTCTCAACGTACTGATGGCAATCAATGTTATCTCCAAGGACAAAAAAGAGATTCGCTGGATAGGACTTCCCGCCAATTCAGCCGAGGTACGTCCTGATCGATGTGCTAGCCACAGTGTCAGCGCTAACATTTTTCCATTCCAATAGCAAGTCCAGGCCGTGGAAGAGGAGAACTGCCGCCGCCGTGAGCGGATCAAGCAGAAGCACGAGATGTTGCGGGAAATGGTCATGCAGCATGTGGCATTCAAGGGCCTGGTGGAGCGAAATAAGCGGAACGAAAGCCAGGGCGTGGTGCCTTCGCCTAATGCCTCGATTCAGCTGCCGTTCATAATCGTAAACACGCACAAGTCCACCAAAATCAACTGCAGTGTTACCAACGACAAGTTAGTCTCCTGCCTCCCCCAATTCTAACTGCCTACTAATCTTGTCTCGTGTTTCAGGTCCGAATACATTTTTAAGTTCGACAAGACCTTTGAAATGCACGATGACATTGAGGTCCTTAAGCGTATGGGTCTCTTGTTGGGTGAGCTAGCTTTCCAATATTACCAGTTTGATTTGATATTAACTTGTAACTCTTTTAGGGCTGGATAAGGGAGATTGTACGCCAGAGAATATGGAACGAGTCAAGTCCTGGGTGCCGCCAAATCTCGCCAAATACGTAGAAGGTAGGGGCTTAGCGGACTTCTTAGAATATTATGACATCTAGTTCATTTTGCTTATATTTCAGCTTACGGCACTGGCAAGACTGTGGAAACCATGTACGATTCGGACGATGAGGACAATGAGTTTAACGGGTACCTGGAGACGACCAATGAATCCCAAGGCTTTGCACAGCACTCGGCACAGCACACCACCGATGGCGAGTTCAAGCTGGAGCTGGATGATGACGAGCTGGAGGGCGACATTGATTGAGCTGACGGTGCCGCCGGCATTGTGCCATCTTTTATGGCCGATGCAAACGCGGATGCGGATGGAGGAGTTGCAGATGTGGAGGATACATTTAGTTTTACGTTTATCAACGCTTTGTTGGGTTTGCCGCGCTAGGTTGGTCCCTAGCTAGGTGATTTACTCCACTCCAGTTCACTTCGACCCAGCCACACACTTGGTTCTGTTTACTTTCTCAATGAGAGACTATTAAATCATAAAGAGGCGGAATCGGAGATCCATGTATGTGCGTGTACATGTAGTTTGCATTCACAGTTCTTACTTGTATCATTGAAGATTTATGTTTAAGCTCAAAACGTTTTTAAAATAATTTGTCTAGTTAAGCAGAAGCCCCGTATTTAAGTGCAAACAATTTACATATTATTCAGCTAATTGGCCAGGCAAATGTTCTTTCTCTTATTAGTTGTTATGAGTCTCCCTGCCCATACCCCTCCTTGCCTTTTTTGATGTTTGGGTAGGCTTAAGTGACCGCGATTATGTTACGGGTGGTAATTGTCTTTTAATTATATATTATATACCAAAATTGTACACACGCAACAGTAAAGAAACGCAATTTGAAAGGCCACTTGCAGTTTTAACTGCAGACGAGAACGAACATATGAAATATGTTTAATTTGTTTAAATACTAACCCCTCGATGAACGAACGAATGACGTTTCACCATGATTTTAAGTTGACAATGGAGAACAGATAATTGCAAAATAATCAACCTACCTAAAATTAGTAATAACATTTAAAAAGCGATACACACATTTTCTGAATTTGTATTTATATTATCGAACTCTCTTCAAGTGAATACAAAGCATACAAATACAAATACAAATTAGTAGAAAGTCAAAGTAGAAGGCGTTAACGAGTAAGTGTCGAGAGCATGTAGTTGTGTAATAAATCGAAATAAATAATGCATATTGATGAAAAGAAAATAACAAACGGAATTACAAGACAAAACCGTACCGAGTAACGAGTTAATAAAGTGAATTGCATATTGTAAAATATGATAAACCAGCACACCGTTTTTTTTTCTCATTCCACAGAAGCACTTTTAAAGCGAATAAGTTGACTAGGGACAAAAATACATAAGCAAAACAAAAGTAATGCCGGATGGTTTAAAGGTTGTTTACTTAGTTGAGTAATTGACGTTAACAACTAAATGGAAATGTACAAAAGGCGGAAAGCTATCTTAAAACATAAGGTGGTGCATATACAAAAGCTGAACACCAAACAAAACTAAACTTAGTGGTAATTTTCACGCGAGTTGACCAGAGCTCAGGCGAAGCCTTCTTCATAGGCCGCTGCTGTTGTGGACGGCGGACCTTCCTGCTGTGCAGCCAAGTTGAAGTCGTAGTTCATTTGCTGCTCCAACGGCGGCGGCGCAAAGGCCCCCGCTGACAAATTTATCAGCTCTGGCTGAGGCTGAGGTTGTGCGGGTTTCATTTGCTCCTGGACCTCCTGTCGCATTTGCTGTGGCGACTTTACATAGTTGATTGGGATAATGCCGGAGGTTCGTCCATCTATAGTGGCTAGAGCCCAGCCGGTATTGAGCAGGTTAAGGGTTTGCTGGATATCGCGGGGGGCCACCTGAAGCGATTGGCCGGCGCGCAGCGAAAGCTCGCTCTGGCTGCGTCCCACGAAATCGTAAACAGCCTGGGTCTGAATCGGTGTCGTCCACTTGGCCGGATTACGGGCTGTGGGAACAAAAATAAATACATTATTTGCGGGCTTATCTTAACAGTTTGCGTGCCTTATCGTTCAGATTATAGCACATGGCCGGAGCAAAGTGCTCTCTCGATTAGATAAATTGAGCTGTGCAATGTGCATGATGCGTACCTTCCTCCTGAGCGGTGTTCGTCACGGTGCCCAGCAGCTTCATGATCAGGTAGGGCGCAGTGAAGATGAAACTGAGGAAGGCCAGTACCGGCCAGGGTGAAGTGCCCTTTCGTGGGGCTTGAGGCGCACCTCCACCCTGGGTATTGTTCTCGTTTAGGGCTTCCGCAAAGGCTTTCTTGAAGGCCGCAGAGGATGGATCAAGATTCGACAGGCGTAGCCAGAAAAGAATCCTGTAAGCAGACGCGTGAAAATTTCATTAATCACTATTTAACTACTAGTCTGTTTAACTTACTTCCTGTAAATCCAGTTCAGACCACGAAAGATCGCAAAAGTCGTCCAGAACTGTGCAAACACACTTCGCAGACGTCCAAAGTTCGCCGCCACTCCTAAAATGGCCCGGAACGAGCTGGTCAGGGCGAAGAATGTGGAGTCTAGCATGGAGGCAATGTTTCCAATCGCCGATACCAGCGATTCGATGCTCTGGAATGCAGGGCGCGAGCTGGCCTCGGCCATCTGAATAAACCGCTGCTCAGGGTCGTTGGCCCCCAGCGCTCCAAATCGGCTGTATCCATTGCCAAAGCCCCCGCCGTAACCGCCACCATAACCGTAGCCACTGCCGAAACCACCTCCCATTCCGCCGTATCCGAAAGCGCCGCTGTTGAAGCCCCCGAAGCCGCTTCCGAGGCCGTAACTGTTCCCGCCGAATCCACCGCCAAATCCGTACTGCTGTGTCTGCTGGAACGGTGACTGGGGCAGGGGGGGCGGCTGCGCTGTACTGGGCAGCGCCCTAACATTACCGTATGGAGTACGCAGAACAGCTTCCGGTGGACCCAAGCCACTGGACGGCCCCGGTACAAAACTGCTCGAAGGCGGAACTAGTGGCGCCTCGTTGATCACAGCACTACGCAGGTTATTGTTGTCGACCATGGCGACTGATTCTGACTGACTGACTCCGGATAAGTAACGTTTGGTGAACTTTACCCCACGACAGCTGCTTTATCTGCGCCGCGCTACTGTTGATGGGTACGCGAAGTTACGCGATGCTGCGCGGCAGCTAGGTGTCTTGGGGACTTCTTACAGTCACTCGCAGCTACTATGAAGTACGGAGTGCTTTGTTTTCGAGAAAATTTGGCCGGATTTCAGAAGACAAAACTTTTTTTTCCGAGATTCAATCAATGTTAGTAAACGCCGTTAAAGCAGTGCTGCAAAGCATTCGAAAGAACAGCTGTACCAGGAAGCGTTGCCATATATCGTTATTTTCAGAAAAAAAATTTCGTTTTGTTCAGACAGGCACAATAAAGTATTTGAGAAAGCCTTTTTTTTAACGAACCGGTAACCAATAAATTCATATCCCTTATACACAACGAAAATGCTGAATCTGTGCGTTGTAGAAACGGGGCATTCAAAAAATCGATACTATCGTGGCATCTAGTCGGAAGTTGTTATTTTGGGTTTTGTTGTTTGAACCGGAGACTTCCGAGAATCCTTACGGTTTCTAAGGCGTATTTCCTCCGCCATGGCTACCAGCAAGGAGTTGTGCTCCATCCGGGAGTGGGCTCCGCTGACAGACATCATTGATCACATTCCGGCCCAGCTGCAGCGCGGGTTCTTTTCGGCCAATCTTAATCTGACCTGCGTTGACGCCACCGAACAGTTCCTGGCAGTTGGCAGCGACGCGGGCATTGTTTTTTGGTACAACCGCCAGTCGGGAGAAATGCAGAAACTGAAGGCGGAGGTAAGCGAAAGCGATGACAATGACTCATCCTCGCGGTCTTGCGTGTGGTTCCCCCATTAAATGCTCTTCCCTTCCCCTTCCCCTACAGGTGGCCACTCGAATAACGTGCGTGCGTATTGTCAACTCGGTGGAGTATATGGTTGCGGCGGGGTGCGCCAACGGGCAGGTGAGCATCTTCCAAATTCAGAAGGAGCTGCCTCGAGACCTGGACCTGGTGGCCCCCTGTACGCGTAGTAGGCCCATCGAGCGCTATACCATCAGGGACCTGCACAAGTGCGTGGTCAGCTGCTGTGAGTGGTCAAAGAACGGGATGAAGCTCTATTCGGGCGATCGCCAGGGTGTGGTTGTGCTCACGGAGTTCGATTACCAAGCAGTGAGTACCAGATTTACCTGCAAGAGCGCAAGAACGCAAACTACAATGTATTCCGTTTAACAGCACCTCAGCAAGTCCGTAGAGATCCTGAGTGAAGCGTATGAGATCGTTCAGCTCGCCGTGCAGCAGAGCCATTTGCTGGTGGCCACGCTCTATCGTTGCATCGTCTGCCAGCGCGACGCTAGCACCTCACAGTGGACGATAACGCAGGTGGGCAAAAAAGACCGGAAACAACTTATCGATTGTGGAGCTGTGTTTCTCAAAAAACCTCAGGACAACCGGATGCAACTCGTCTGCGGTCGCCCCGGCCTGCGCTTCTGGGTTGCTGACATAGCTGGCAACGTCTCTAAGACCGTCTTGTTCAGAGACGCGGTGTTGCGCAGCCCAACTTGGGAGATACCCATTCTCAACCCGAAGCAGTTCCATGAACCGTCCAGCAGCCACAACTTGGCCGCATCTTCAGCTTTAACTTCTGCTCCGACCGGGCCATCAGGAGTGAGCAATAACGAAATGGGCTATGTGGCTAGCAGCAACTTTCGACAGCTGTACCTGTACGATGGCTGCGACTCACTGTTGGTGACACACGACGACGCCACCCTGTACATTCTAAACTTAGACAAACTCAAGGTGGAGGCAGTTGCTCGTGGTTTCCGAAAGATCCTCGACTTTTGTGTTTATGACAAGGAAATATTCGTGCTAGAGGGCGAACGCTCCCTGTTACGACTGGCCCCACTGCCCGAGCCGCCTAACAAGAAGGCCAAGGTGATCTTCAATCCGCTAATGCCGCCACCAGTTCCGCTGATGGGCGTGTCATCACAACACGCGCGGCTCGAGTCGCCACGTGAGCTGCAGGCAGAGCTCGTACTGCAGGGCGCTGAGGAGTGCTTCGAAGTGCCGTCCGGGGAACAGCTGGACCTGAACGTGCCAATAGAATTGGCCGTCGAGTCTCCGCTGGCTCAGCAGAACCGACGCGTGGACATTTTCCGTCGCATCGGCGAAATGGACTTCGACCAGTTTATCGTCCACACCAGCAGAAAGACATCCGTGGAAAAGGAACTGCCGGCCAGTAGTGGGTCGGGGATAGTGGAAATAGGTCACGAGACGCATGAGCTTAGGTTGCCACTCACAAATGCCGCCACTCTTATGGAAGCCAGCTACTGCCAGATGGAGAAGTACACAGTCCTTATCTTTCTTTACCTTTATCTACTTATACAAATTGGATGTCTTGCAGCAATGGCCTAGCCTCGCCGCTGGACATGAAGACAGCCTTTCTGCAGCACCTGCCAGACGCTCTAAGTCCGGGCAGCCTACAGAAGACGATCGCGGAAAAGGCTAAATCCCTGGCCGCGGAACTGGACCTGCCCGAGGTGCACTTGGCCCCGCTCACCCAGGAGGAGCTTATTGCTGCCAAGGCGGTGACGCCCGATCTAAGCGAATCACTAATCCGATGCTATCCCACCACGCAATTGGAAGAGGCCAGTGTCCAGACTACCTTACGGGGACAAACACATGACCACATAGTGGACGCCGACTATAACGCCGGCCAGCCGGTGGATGGAATTCGGGCCTGTCCGCCATTAAAGCCAAAGCTGGCACCACTAAAGTTTGTCAAAAGCCAGCCAAAGGCAACTCTTATCGTGGAGGACGAGACGGAGTACAGTAGCTTTCTTCCCGACTTTCGGCGAGCAGGTGACCCTCTGCGTAAAGAAACTCCACCGGCCACCAGTGACTCGAACACCTCCAGCGAGTGGGAGTTCTTGGACAACTAGTTCGATATTTCGCATATGCTTTCATTTTGATTTCATGCTTATTGTGTTTATTCTTATGCATTCCTTTGCTTCGTTCGAAGAAGTGTTGTGCTTATCAGATTGTGATTACCGTGATTTACTTCCTATTTATAGTGAAATTTATAACAATTGTACATAATTTAGACATAGGCTAAACGCACGAATCTGTATTTAAAATTGTATCGGCCTGTTATTTGAATTCCAAATATCTTGGCAGAAATAGCACTCGTAAGCACTGTAATTATTATTTGTCATACCATTATACCCTAAGTTGCCAGAGATTTTCGAATGATTAAGTATGCGCTACTTGAGTTCAAGGTCGCCTTGCGAAATACATTTATGTTATACAACTGCAAACTCTTCGTCCTCAGCAGGAAATGGATATGGACTGATACCGAGCACACTTGGTCGTTATACTTTTTCTGGAACTACGTGCCAGCTTAGAGCTGCCGATAAGGTTGCATGTGAGGGAAACGAGACGCCCACTGCAGCATGTGCCTGTCTGCCTGCTGCCTGCCTGGTCTGGTGATTGCTGCTGGGCGGTCTTAATGCTCCAATGGAAAACTTTTCGCATAGAAGCTTCTCGATCCCCTGAAATTTAGCAACGTCCCATCGTAACTCAAGAAAGCCAGGCCCACTGCATTGATTGGTCAACAAATAGTAATTTGAGCTCGCACTTCGCCTTCAATTGACTGCAATGGAAAGTTTTCTCTAAGAAGCAAGTTCTGGATTCTTGATTCCAGAAGATTCGGCGAAGCCGTTTGTCCGCGATTTCAGGAAGCCAGCCAAGAAGTTGCTGAAATGATACTGAACATGCCAAGGGTTTATTGATGCTTCAGAGCAGCTTTAATGGCCCGCTTATTTTATTGTAATATTCCGATGATTTGGGAAATATGTCAATGATTTAAAAGACAGAATATTAACTTATTGATCTTATTTTAAACCAATTGAGCGGGATTCATTGTTTTCCTACTGTTTTCAAATTGTTACTTGTTAAAATTATTTATTTAACCAGTCAATAATTTTCGGAATCATAGTTCACTTTGTTTGGATTATAAAGCTCGCCTGATGATGTTACTTAAGAATGTTCCATAAAGTCATCCTCCAATTTTGGCTCTAATTAAGGTTTAATAATGAATTTTTTTAAATTAAATAAATTTTTTCAATTTAAACCTATTTGTATGCAATTTCGCCAAAAACATAACATGTATTAATATATTGTCTGGCTTATTCCTGTTAATATGTATTTCAAAATCAGGGAAGAAAATCATTTTTGAGTTTTTTTCGAGGGTATTTTCTTGTTAACCAAATATTGTCGAAATTAATCAAGAAAGTTAGACAAAAATCGTTAAAATTTTCCATAGCCCAACTATTCGCTTGAATTTAAACTCAATTGGTCATTCAATTAATTATGAAAATAGGTAAATTGTATGCGGCCACCTGCCCGGCGATCTCCGGCGAGGTAAAGAGATGAAGAGAAGGACTCCCCACTCCGCCCTGCTACTTGAGAAATCCCACGCATGCCGGAAAATTTCCGATATCGTCTGGTTCCCTCTTAAGTGTGCCGCCAGAGGAGAGCATGCACTCGGAGCAAAAATCGTACTATTACAAAAAACGCGTTTTCAATTTAGGAAAATATTCTGTAAATGGTAGAATGGTTGAATTCAGAAAGAAATTTTCTACATATGTACGGGAAAAGCTTGTTTTGTTGTTCTATATCTATGGAAGTTTGGTGCTGTTTTGTTCGATTTTTGTTCTAAGTGTCGGAGAGAGCGTGGCAGTGAGAGTAAGAGAAAAATTTTCGCTGTCAGAAATCTATAAAAGCGGTCCGATTCCAGTCCAAGCGAGTCATTCGCCGCGAACTCTTGCTTCGACCACAACGCCTTTAGTTCCTGAAACAAAGCACATCAAACGCGCTAATTGATAAACATTAAGTGCTCCACGAGAGAGAAGAGTAAGCGGAAATCCTACACCCAACCGAAAATGAAGCCCACCAATGTCTCCACGCTGGAAGTCGTCTCCCCAAAGGTGCGGGTGGAGAATGACTTCATCATTTCGGACTACGAGTACCAGACGTCGCACGTGAAGCGCACCTCAACTGGACAGCTGCAGGTGAGCATTTCCCCGGACCACCGGTTGCATGTGGCGGCATCTCCGATCATTATTGACGGATTTTGGCTTTCGGAAGCGCATTTTCACATTCCGTGCTGACCTTCACATTGAACTTTTCCAACGCGTGCGGGTGCTGATGTTCTCCCGCTACACCCATGCGCACTTGTCCACACTCAGAGAATAGTATCGGGATAATCGTGGATGTATTTCGTATGTATTTACAAGAGTTCCAGGGTAATATTTAACGCTCAGTGGGGAATCGGGAGAAGCGTGCATGTCTGTACCCAGAAATTCGAATTAAATTTTAAAAAATGTTTGCAAAATGTTCAATACTCTACGAATTTTCAGAAATTTCAAACCTTAAATTCAGTTTCTTGAAAGTGTTCAATACTTTCAAAAGTCTTCAGTTATCGAACAAATCGTTTAAAGAATTGTATAATTTTTAACTAGTTTACACGCGATCTCTTAATGACCGTGGAAACACCTTGTGTCATAACATTTGAACGAGTCCCTCGATTTCCACAATTTTTCCAATATTAATTAACACATTATTTAAAAAAAACAACTATTTCTCCAGCTGCACTCCGATAAATATCGGTAGAACGGAATGCTTATTGTTTCTTATCAAAACTAATGATTTTTATAGTTTTGAGAATAGTTCTCAAGTGTAGGGAGGCATTAATTTTCCAGTTGTGCCAAAATGGGGGGAAAATACCAATGGGGCCGCTCCCCGATTCGCTGCAGATAAAAATAGCGATAAGCGTGGGCGGTGTTTTGTGGTTTCCCTTACCCACTGGCCCCCGTTACACGGCCTGTGACAGTTACAACTTATTGATTACTCGCACTGTACCGCCGCAGCAGCTGATGATGATAAACACTGCTGATATCTCGTCACCATTCCGGGCAGCGGGTGGCGTGACTCTGCGCGCAGGCGCCTTTTTCGGGCCCCTAAACAAATACGAAAAATTTTTTTTTCCGCTATAGAGATGGCCAGTAAACCCAAACTGGGTGATTGCGGTCGCTGTACGTGCTCTGTTTACATCACACACGCCCACTCCCGCTGCACTTCAAGGTCATTGTCAGGCGATGGCCGCCAAGAGAGTTCCCTGCCCGAAGAGAGGCTGCGCTCTCTTAAGTGGCGGGCAAAGAGAGCGCTCTCCCCTGCTGCAAGCTCACTGATTACATATATTTCGCCGGCCGGCAAGCGGCTTCTTGTTTTTGCCCAACATTCTGGCGGACTTTGGACAAGCACGTTGTCAAATTATTAATGCAATCATCATTATCATCATTACTTATTCATCAGATTTTATTTGGGGTTCCAATCAAAGAGCACGTTGACTCGGCAGAAATCGGACAAGAACTGCTAAGGTGTAGCATTAAGAGGAGTGCGGCGAGGGGAATACGACTGTTGGATACCTGCTAGTGTTATATATTAATTTGTAGGAACTTTAATGAAACACATATTTATTTTGTTAGAAAATATAACCTTAAGAATATTTAAAACGAAATGTAATTGGGCAGATAGGTAATATATATTTTCTATAGGTACTAAAACACTTTGGGGCAGTACAGAAGTGTTGCCTAAGCCAAAGTCAGCTAATTTCACAGAATGTAAACAACGCAGCAGTGGTGCGAACCTGTAATTCAGTAACTTAAGCGTTGTTTTTGAGAGTTAAATAATAATTTTCAAAAGTAAAGTGGCCCTGATGTGATATTCCACACATCTGGTGAAATATAAATATAAATCCGCCGGCTGTCGCCAAGTGCCCCAGTGATCACAAATACACCCCGTCCCCAACGGGTATTGAAATCAGGTTCGCTTCGCAGAAATCACGCGATCATAATTTATACGGCTACCTGACTTGGGTGCCACGATATGGAATAATGATAAGGGGCCGCCGGACCTATAATAAGTCCAAACGGGTTGTGCTATGCTATGGCCGTATAGGGCTAATCGGTTAATTAGCTAATCGACTATGCGATCTTTGCAGGTGCACCCCCAGACGACGGCGCTGAAGATACGGACCAGCCGCCATGTGCCCAAGTTGGGCGTGATGCTGGTGGGTTGGGGCGGCAACAATGGGTCCACACTGACCGCCGCCTTGGAAGCCAACCGTCGGCAGCTGAAGTGGCGCAAGCGGACGGGCGTGCAGCAGGCCAACTGGTTCGGCTCCATCACCCAGGCCTCCACGGTTTTCATCGGATCCGACGAGGCCGGCGCGGACGTGTATGTGCCAATGAAGGAGCTGCTGCCTATGGTGGAGCCCGACAACATTGTTGTGGATGGATGGGATATCAGCGGACTGCACCTGGGAGACGCCATGCGTCGCGCCGAAGTCCTGGACGTGGCTCTGCAGGACCAGATCTACGATCAGCTGGCTGAGCTTCAGCCACGCCCATCCATCTACGACCCGGACTTTATTGCGGCCAATCAATCGGAGCGCGCCGACAATGTGATCGGGGGAACGCGCCTAGAGCAGTACGAGCAGATCCGCAAGGACATTCGCGACTTCCGCCAGCGAAGTGGCGTCGAGTCCGTCATTGTCTTGTGGACCGCCAACACAGAGCGCTTCTCTGATGTTCGACAGGGTCTAAACACTACCAGCCAGGAGCTCCTGGCCTCGCTGCAGGCCAACGATTCGGAGGTCTCACCGTCTACGATCTTCGCAATGGCCAGCATCGCCGAGGGGGTGAGTTTTTAAACTTTAAACCAACTAAATGGAAATAAATGTAATGAATATTCTTCTGCTTCCATCCGACAGTGCACCTACATCAACGGCTCGCCGCAGAACACTTTTGTTCCCGGACTGATCCAGTTGGCCGAGGAGAAGAAGGTCTTCATCGCCGGCGACGACTTCAAGTCCGGCCAGACCAAGATTAAGAGCGTTCTGGTCGACTTCTTGGTGGGAGCTGGCATCAAACCAGTGTCGATTGCCAGCTACAACCACTTGGGAAATAACGACGGCAAGAACCTGTCCGCTCCCCAGCAGTTCCGCTCCAAGGAGGTAGGTGTCCTGGGTACCTTGTCGGCGAGATAAGCACTTCATTTGACCGCTTGTCTTGACAGATTTCAAAGAGTAACGTGGTGGACGACATGGTGGCCTCCAACAAGCTGCTCTACGGGCCCGACGAACATCCCGATCATGTGGTGGTCATTAAATACGTGCCCTACGTGGGTGACAGCAAGCGAGCCATGGACGAGTACACATCCGAGATCATGATGGGTGGCCACAACACCCTGGTGATCCACAACACGTGCGAGGACTCCCTATTGGCCACACCCTTGATCCTGGACCTGGTCATCCTGGGAGAGCTGAGCACTCGCATCCAGCTCCGCAGCGCAGAGAACGAGTCCGCCCCCTGGGTGCCATTCAAGCCGGTCCTCTCCCTGCTGAGCTACCTGTGCAAGGCCCCGTTGGTGCCCCAGGGCTGCCAAGTGGTCAATTCGCTCTTCCGCCAGCGGGCTGCGATCGAGAACATACTGCGCGGCTGCATCGGCCTTCCGCCCATCTCACACATGACCTTGGAGCAGCGGGTAAGCAGGATCCCTTCGATTACCACATCGATTGCATGTTAAAACTCTTTGTTTTCGACAGTTCGACTTCGCTACCATTACGAATGAGCCTCCACTAAAGAGGGCCAAGATCCTGGGCCAACCATGCGCCGTTGAGTCCGCCACCAATGGCAAGAAGATCCATGCCAATGGACACAGCAATGGAACCGCCAAGCTGGCCACCAACGGGAATGGCCACTGATAGTGTCGCTCCTTGCTTTGGAAATATATAATTGGAATATATACGGTTTAAATGGATAAATTACAAATGTAGACTTAAGATACAATTACTGAATAATCGTTTAAAATAAAAAGAGCTTGAAGGACGGTAGTCTGTGGCCCAATAACCAGATATTTAATTGCACTGTTTCTTTATTATATATATCGAAGAATTAGCCAAAGATGCTATACCCTTGCAGTACTATCAGCAATTAAGTCGTTCGAATTTGATTAAGGATATAAATATGCCTTTATTATTGAGAAAACATCCTTTTCAGTGGGACATACTGGACTATTCTCTCTGAGAAGTTAATGCAGGTCGGAGAGGACTGAAATGTGTGTGCATTTTCAGAATACACAAAATATTTGGCATTCAGTCAATTTTATTGCCGTTCAACATTAAAAGTACTTATAGAAATTCACTTGAACTAATTTAAATACATTTTCTGAAATCAATTCAGAATTCTCGTTGAAGTATATGCATTATATTATTATGTATGTATATTATTATGTATGTATATACTGCGTTTTGCTGATTTTATTAAGTCTTAGCCATAGCCTCTTAGAGGAAATTTAACTTTTTTAGGGATCTAATCCGTTCTGCTTCCATCAACTCAAAGATAAACAAATTTTTAATTATACATCGGTATGAAAATTTTCCACAAGAGAAAAATTGAGTTCTAAAAAAACTAAAAAAAAAAATAACGTTAAACCCTTTATTTTGATGCAACTCTTATTGTTTTGACTTTAAGGTTTAAGAAACTTCTCGAAGCTAACTTCCACTCTTGTTTTCAAATCCAATAATACATATATATATATTTTTTGTTGTTGGTAAAAATTTATATTTGGTTTAAACAAGCTTGCTGTTACCGCTGAGGCAACACAATATAGTAACATATAAGGAAACAAAAAAAGATCATGCCACCATACAATACTGGCTAGACAATATCCTACATCCATCCTACTACGATATATATATACATTTTATATACATTTAGATTATGACCCATTTAGGGAGGTCGATTGGGTGGCATCGGTTTAAACGTCTCCTCCTAGGTTGCGCTGTTAGATTTCTGGCCAGAGTATTAGGGTGGTCTCCGAGGCGTTGCGCATAGCCAGTTGCCAAATTTTTTAGAACCTCCCCGACGATCGGGACCTTAAGGATTCTCTCGGTGTCCCTTTTTCGGATAAATTTACATACCAAGGGACGCCGGAAATAATCCAATAATATAGCTGATAATATATAAAGCCGCCTAACACTATGCTACAAAAGACCCCGCCCCTAATCACTACTATAGAAAATTATACTCCGTTTACTTTTGATAAGACCGTGGGGTGATGGATGGTAGGGGTCCCAATAAATTTTTATATTTGGCGTGGTATTCATCCATCTGGGGCGATATCGGTATTTATCTAGTTTTTATGACACCTGATTGTAGATTAGACATAACGTGCTTGCCTTCAGTTAGTGTGTTAATAATAGTAATAATAAAATCAAGAATCGCATACAACTTGCATAAAGAACGCCTGACTACAACAAAGGCTGTCATAATGTAAAAATAATTATTAAATGAATTTTCAGTTAAAGTAAACTTTAAATGCTCATCGAACTAGATACAACTTGTAATATACATACTTTACTGCTTACTAATTCACTTTTTACTACCTTTAATTATTAGTATTAGTATAAAACTTTTGATAAATTTGTTTAACGCCAACAAGGAACCATAACCAAACTTATTCCTGATCAAACCCGTTTAAAAAGTTTGACCATCTTCCAATTTTTTGGATATCTCTTACTTAAATTGTTTGAATGACTCACAAGATGTAAGTGTTTGAAATAATTGTTTCATTGAGATTTAATTAGAGTGTAATTTGTTCTTAAAACCATAAGTTAAGTCAATTGTTTAGAATCAATTGATTGAATTAAACTTTACGAATACTTTGAATTTTATAAACAGAATCTAATACTTAGTTATAATTTATTAACAAGAACGCTTTCAAAATATATACTGATGAGCCTTCTGTGGACCAATCGAAACAGCTATATTTGTTGCAATTGTCTTCTTAAAAAAATCGATCTGTGGTCTGGCATAAAATTTGAGCTTGCTGAAATTGTATTGGTAGGCATTTCTACGATAAGAGCATGCTCGAGATATATTAATGATTATTTGAAAAGCGAATTTTCGTAATGGAAGTCACTCCTTCAATGTCCCTCATTTATCCTATATAGCGTTATAATGCTCTTACAAGGGAATGTTCTATTTGATTGATGTTGATATGCTTACCACATTGGAGAGTAATTAGTGGTGGCTCCGCCATTATCGCAGAGGCCCAGCACTCAAGCCAATCAATTCGCTTCCCTGCCAGCTCGTCGATATTAAAACGGCGATACAGTCCGAGGCGATTGATGCACATACATATAATTATCCGTATTCCGCGGTGTTGCCGCTGCCCCTCCCGACAGACAACTGGTGCTAGACACAGGCTTGGCGCTCTTTACCGTCAAAGTGACACTTGTAAAGGCCACAGTTGCACCCACCCACTGCTGGGGCCTTGGGCTGGGGTCGGGGAGTGTGAAAGCCCAACAGACACTCATAAATTTGACAGAATGCCGAAGCATTTCCGCTTCTCAGGAATTGCCGTTTGCCGCTGTTGAATGTTTTATTTGGATTTGGATTAATGGTTAATGAATAAATACAGTTTTACCTCAGTGTATATAGTCGCTATTACCAGCTTTGATTTATGGACGAACTGTGTCAGCTCGTGGTTTTGGTTGCCCACAAGTCCCAAGGCGAAGGGATTCCCTTCAAGTGCAACCATAGATCTTGTACCCTGCAATTGTGCCTTTTTCAAACTTCCAGTTCCAGCTCGTAATAGATGTCTGATATGGTTTCAAGAGGAAACCCAGAACTGGTTATCTCTGAACTGGGTTAAAAGTATAATAATAAGTTGGGGCAAGTACAGTAAACATATTCAAAGGCATTCCGATTATAAGGATATAGATAAAAAAAACATTGTTACGTTACCATGCTACGATCAACTCGATAAAGATCTATCTAGATCTGCCTAAGATAAGACATTTCTTTTACCCGGATGGGAGATAGTTGTTTATAATTATCAAGGATTTTCATTTTTCATGATACCTTTGTGCTAACTTATCTCGTAAGCAATTAGGAGTCTGAGTCACTTATGATTGCTGAAATCGGAGTCCCAACCTGCGGTGAGTCATCTGACAATTACTTTGGCTATACGGGTCCTGATAATGGCTTCCAAAACACTGATCCGTTGCCTGACTATCGTTATCGAGATCTACGTCAGGATTGTTTAGCAAAATTAGAACACCCCGCGATAGTGGGCTCTATGGCTTCTTGCAGATCGGCCGATAAGAACTCGGTACATGACGGTCGCCTAAAGTTGGTAACCGGTGGCGCTCTCTCCAGGGCTATAACTAAAGAGAGTAAGGCCAGCACTATTTTAACCCGAGCGGACCTATCTTATCGCCCGATTTCGTGTGGCCCGCTTATCTTGTGGCAGAGGCAGCTAGTGTTTGGGGGCTAGGAGCTAGCCTGAGCCGCGCTGCTCGCGTCGCGGTCGCCGGTGCGGATATGCTGGGTGGGTGGGCCCGAGTTCAGTCGCTAGTTGCGTTGCATTGCGTGCGGTCCGGGCTCCGCTGCCGAGAGATTTGGAATCCGATCTAACTATATTAATCGCTGTTAAGCCGGTCAGTCTCCGGTATATGTCTTAAGTAGTGCTCGGGCCCTGAAAACTATGCAAATTAACGGACAGAGGCGTTAATTACCAACAAGTTGTGGGAAAAGGAAGTGAAACTTACTTTACCCATAAGTACTATCCTTATCTGTGCGGTTTTTTTTTATTTTCACTATTTTGTCACTGTCCGTGATAAGATATTGGGGAACTTCTCGATACACCTTGACCGGTCGGGGTAAGCAGGCATCTAGGGCACAGCTAACCCGGATAGATAATAGATGACACCTGATAGTGAGCACTAGCACTAGTGAGTCCCATTCTCGCTCCCCGCACGTAACCCATTAACCGCGTGTAAACACGAGTGGCAGAGTTCGTTTGATGGAACCGTCCATAGTCCCGGGCAAGGGAGTTAGACAGGTCTGCGGAGGGAGATATGACATCGGAGAGATAATGCCTAGCCTATTTGCAAATGTGTCAGATAGGGCACCCACTATTAATCAATGTGACGCAGCGCAGGTACGGCCTCTGAGTCAGAGCACCTGCTCCGTCTCCTATCGGGCCACCGCGATTCGGGACTTACCACTTGCGACTTTGACAAACGACCCGACTACTCCCACTCGTCCACACCAAATCCCTGCGCGCTTACAGGCTCTCGTATCAGCCATGATAAGTACAATATAAAAACTGTATAGACAGCCCCAAAACATGTACACACTACATGTGCGCTGTGGAATGGCCAACTAGGCCAAAGTCCCGCCGCCCTAGCCAAGTGAAGAATGGAAACGTTTGTGCGGCATTCATCTACGGAAAGAAACATCTGGCGTGGCACACGCTGAATGCCAAGTTCACATAATGCAACTCATACACCTACCACCCACCTCCTCTTGAAGGCGCATTCTGTGTCATTTCTGCAATTGTTTTCCCTAATCGCTGTCATTATATCGACTCGACTATCGAAACAATTAAAGAGCTCTTCAGCTAACGTTACACGTCCAACATCATTTCCCCTTCAATCGGAAAGATTAAATATTTAGCACCACCAATACCACAAAGAATTGCCTAAGGGCCTATTGGAATCCGTGATTTGCCAGGAGGCAATAAAATATTTATTTTATTTACTATCTTCAATTAGTAGGAATGAGGAAGATTGAAGAATGTATACTCCTCTCCCTGGAGTCGAAAAGTTATATATTTAATTTTCTTAATGTAGTTAAGTCAATTTAATAAAGTGCGGACTCTAGCTCTGCGCACTGGAGTCCCAGTTCTATCCCAAAACCTTCTAACTCTGCTTAAGTTGAAACTATCTCATTCAGGAGATTCCCCGATTTCAGCTTCCTCGGGAGACGCATAGGCAGTTTGTATAGGAACGGCTGTTTTCATCTGCCGATATTTCAGTAAATCGGTCTTCAGTTGTTCAGTCTTGTTCATATTGTGTGGTGGAAGAGGTTTGGAAGAGAAACTTTTTAAGTGGCAGGATAAAGTTGTAATACTTTCATTAGGGGATATGATTTTTTTTTTTAATTTATAGTTTCTATATTTTCTAGATCTCCGGATACAAATTTTCAACTTTCAAGATCGGTATTACCGTTGCTTTTCCCCCATAATACCCCTCCCGATACACTTTGATAAGAATGTTGGCTTTTATACATGCCACTGCCGCCATTTAATTGGCCATGTCTGATACAGATGATACCCTAAACAATATTAAAATATAGAATGCACGCAAAGTAATTAATTTTAGTACGGCCAGAACCTACGTACATATAACTAATACAGTTGCTTTCCGCATTACAGTTACCGCCACAAAGTCCATCGACATGGACTTGCCAAAGCAGGAGGATTCGAACGAGAGGTTCATTGTGAAGTACCGCCAGCAGTTATACGACCTGTCTGAGTTTATGCACAAGCATCCTGGAGGCATAAATACCCTCAAAGGCCTTAACAGGGCGGACATGACAGCCCGCTTTATGAAAGCACCGCCACACTCGGATGCTGCCATGTACCTGATGAAGGAGTACAAAATCGATTCGAATGGCGCCGGTGAAAAGCAAGGCTTTACAGGGAGTGATCAGCAGAACACTCGGCAAAGGCCGAGTGAAACGGAAGACAAGAACAACAACAAGTTGGATGAGAGCATGGAGGTGAGTCGAATAGTCTCCTTTTTAATTTGTAACGCTAGTAGCCGAATGCTGGAAACACTCCTTGAACTGTGCAGGTTTTTTTGGGATTCTGCACTCGTTCCAAGTCTAGCTTAAAAAATATATAACTAACGCCAGTCATTTATGGTGTCCTAGCTTAATCAGTCGATAAAATCATTCAAAATCAGACGAACTGCTCATTCCATTAAAGCTGGCGAGACTTGTGAGCCATCACGTAGACTTTAGCCTTTGAGTAGACCCGGATTTGCTCCTCCACAGTGGTCAGCTCCTTGTCAATCTCCGCCTTACGGGTGCGCACGCGCAAAGTCTGCGCCGTCATGGGCATGTGATTCAGTTCGTTAACGAGACTTTCGTAGCCTATTAAAGAATTCGTTGATTTTCGCAAAAGAACTCGTAGTTTGTTGAACTCACGTTTCTGGGCATTATTGAGGTAGGTCAACCGATCTTGATCGCTAAGCAGTACATGCCCGCGGGGACAGTCTGGATCCTGCATGTCAGCAAGCTGTTTAGCTTCTGCCTTTTCGCGCTTCTGCTTCTCCAAGTAACGTGGCAAGCGCACCTCATCTCGGGCTGTCAAAAAAGACAATATAGATTTTTAAATAAGTAAAGCTTAAGAGTCAGCCAGTAGCTCTATCTTTGTAGAACAGAATATGGGTCTATCACTCACTTATCATTGAAAACATCTACATACGTATTTGCGTCAAGTACGATATAGCAGTTGATATTAAAGTAAACCGTAAACAGAAAAATGCGAAATTTCTAAATAAAATCGTAATACAAAATAATCGAGGACTATTAAATTTGTCTTAAGAAAATGAGTAAAATTCCTAATAATTTCTTATCAAATGAAAATACTTTCGTCGATGTACTCACACCCTAGTTTATGTTCACGACGCTTAGACTTATTAGTGATTGTGGTGACATTCGAGGCCGTTGTGAAACGACTACGGGCACTAAGTGGCCCTTCCTCATCAGAGCCAACAAAGTTTTTGGGCTCGTTTTCGGGTATGGGCATTGCTTCAGCCTCGGACATATGGAAGCGGCTGTGTTTCGAAGAGTTCGAGCGGGCTGACAACGGAAGCTGCTCCAACTCTTCCTCGTCCTCGTAGTGCCGTTGTCTGTAGTTGTCTTCAATCTTTGAACGCGTGTCCTCCATTATAGATCTTCCATCGAAATTGCACCTAGAAAACAGTTTTAGTATTAGGATTGCGTCAGACAAAGCCAATGACTTATTACTTTTTAAGAGCGTTTGTGAGGTATAGTTCATCAGTTATGTCCTCCGTCTGAATAGCAATGCTGTTGGAGCTCCGATGGGTGCCGCAGGATTGGCAACGATCCAATGGGGCTTCGGATGCCGAGTCCAAAAGGTTTTCAGCCTCCACCTGTTCTGATGGAGCGTAGAAGAGGGGATCGCGTTCCTCCAGCCCATCGAACCGTTCGCCCTCACCTGGAATCGCGAGAGCTAGTTGGTGCTGAGAACGAGAGCTGCTGGCGGCATGTTGCAGGGAGTTTTCCTTTGCGAGGATGTTTTTGGCCTTGCGCTGCGGTCTGTTCGTCTTCGATTCCTTGCCCTCCCTCACCTCAGAAACGGAGCGCCGAAGCTGAGGAGGCATCCAACTGGGAGGCACTGGCTGCTTTGCGGCTAACTTCTGGCTAGTGGTCTTCTCCAGCGAACGTAGGCTCACCTTGTTCTCCTTGAGGAAGTTTCGGGACTGTGTAACGCCTGTGGGAACGAAACGGAAGAAGACCAAAACAAATTACGCACTGGTTGCCATGGCCCAAGGCTGTTTGGAAAAGGTATCTTACGCGGCACCGAAAAGATGCCCTTCAGCGTGGGAATTGGGCGAACTGATGAATTAGACATGATCCACCTGCTTACGGACTAACCGCACATCGACTATTATTCAACAAATCTGTTCTCGACTACGGCAACCGGAATCTGCGTTGTTATTGTGTAAAGTGCCAGACAAGTTCAAATGACAACTTTGAACCAGCTGCTTGTTACTTTGTCTGCTGTCGATAATTCGATAACCGATACTCGATATACGATACACTTGTGTGGCAACACCTGTGTGCCACACCTGTCGAATCTTTTTCTGGGGAATCAAAAAAATGCAAATGGCCATGACCGTTATTTTTTAAATTGCCTCGCATAAAGAAAGGTCGAACTTCTTTTAATTTATAGTTCTCACACCAACCCAAACACAGGCGGAATCTAATCTGGATTGCCATAAACCTCTATTATTAAGCGACACTAAAAATATTTGAAAATGGTGTGGTTAAATAGTATTTGTATGCGAAAGTTACTACATTACTCCCTCTATGTCATTTACTCGCTCAGTTTAAAGGTTATTGTATCACACAAATTAATTTTATTTATGTATAGGCATATATGCGCCAAGTGATGGTTATTATTAATATTTACAAACTGTTTATTTAAGCGCAATGTATGTAGGCATAAAGATTTGGTTATCATACTTATTTTCATTTCAATTGCAGCACTTGGTGGACTGGTCAAAGGCGATGCTTCCACAGATAGCGAACATAACGAATTGCTATGATGAGTGGGTGCACAAGCCAGTAGACAGGCCGCTGCGGTTATTCGGACCTTGGTACTTGGAGATGTGCACGAAAACACCTTGGTGGCTGGTCCCAGCCTTCTGGATTCCGGTGATTTTCCAGTGTGCGAGAAATGACTTTTCCGGCGCCTGGCAGGATAAGAATCAGGCTAGTTATCTAGTTCAAATCGCACTTCGCTTCCTTTTCTAACTTGGCCATATGTATATATTTTTCAGCTTCTGGTGCTTGCCGGTTACTTCCTATTTGGCATACTCCTGTGGACCTTCCTCGAGTACACTCTGCATCGCTGGGTGTTCCACGTAAAGCTGCGCAACAACAGCGGTCCTTGGGTTTGCACCTTCCACTTTATGATCCACGGACTGCACCACAAGGTGCCTTTCGATCCCATGCGACTGGTGTTCCCGCCATTGCCGGGAGCAGTGCTCGCCACTATCCTCTACACTCCGCTCAGCTTCGTGCTCCTCCATCCAAGGGTGGTGCTTTCTGGAGCTCTGCTCGGGTACCTCTGCTACGACATGATGCACTACTACCTGCACTACGGAAACCCGTCAGCGAGGGCCTTCATCCACATGAAACGGTATCATTACCACCACCATTTCTCTCACCAAACCTCCGGGTACGGCATTAGCAGTCCACTCTGGGATGTCGTGTTCAATACCCGCATTCACCTCCGAAAACTGAAATACCAATTACGTTGGTCCTAGTTATTAATAAAGATCAAATTAATGCAGCTCGGTTGCACTTTATACGTACCATAGTATCTCCAAATTCAAGTTTTCTAAGTTTCGTCCCACAAAGTATGCTGTGTTGAATGCTTTATTAAAAAGGGATAGTAAGCATTAGGATAAGTAATTCATGTAAACATTTATATAAATGTCAATATTTGTTAATTAATATTGAGACATTTTATAACGGAAATATACTTCCATTGATTGATACCAAAGAACATTCTATTTTGTTTTCTGTCTCTTGCTTTAATCGGAAAGGTGATAATAGGGCAAATTTAATAAATAAACGTTACTTATGCTCACATGGCAACAACAATTTTTACTTAGTCATATTCTCATTCTAATTATTAATTTAACAGTATTGATACTCAAAAGTCTGGTAACGCAGGTGGCTCGAGCACGTGGCGCTGCCAGACCATCGGTAGACGCCAATCTGGTCACACTAGCATTGAGCTCAGTGAAAGTTTGTTTATTTTCTTTATTTAACAAAAATGCTGAATGCAAAGATCGGCAAGGTCGGCAAGGTGCTGGTGTGTGGGATGAAGGGTGTGGGCAAGACGGCCCTCATTGAGCAGCTGGTGTACGGACACGTCAATCCCGAGACTGTGAGTGGCACAATTCCTATGATTTTGTGCATTTTAACGTGAAATCCTCGCCTTCTGCCTGTAGGAGTTGCATCCAACTATTGAGGACATCTACGTGGCCAGTGTGGACACCGGACGAGGAGGGGCCCGCGAGACCCTGCGCATCTATGATACGGCAGGGCTGCAGGGTGAGCAGCAGCAGCTGCCGCGCCACTACCTTCAGTTCCCGGACGCTTTCGTGCTGGTATACGATCCAATGGACCCGCGCAGCCTCGACATGCTGGCCGACATCAAGACGGACATCGATAAGCACAAGGAGAAAAAGGAGATCCCCGTCGTGGTGCTGGCAAATGTACGAGCTCGGGCTGCTCCCACTCCCGTGGAAAAGATCATGGACCGGGCCAACATCTGGTGCCAACGGGAGAGAATTAAGCACTATACGGTAAACGCCATGGAGCGGCCCTCACTCTACGAGCCCTTTACCTCGCTTTGTGCCCGCCTGCATCCAGCTCAGACGAAAAGCACGTTCCCTCAGCTACGCCAGGTCATGCAGAACCGTCAGAAGAGCGAAGCGTAGATGCAGCCCTAGGAAATAGTTTTATTAACATATATGTATTTTCTCTATCTTGTATTAGTCGATTTAGAGTGTACTTGCCTTTGTATTAACCGCTGTGCTTTAATGTGGGCCAAAGTCCGAACGATTTGTACTTATCTATGGATAACTTATGCTATATGTTTGTGAGCGTTTAATTCTGTCTATAATATTTATTAAAACGAAATATGTACACATGTACATATGTATGTATGCTATCTCATTAGACACAATCTTTATTTGCTAATCAATCGTAAATGAAACGTCGACACACTGGTTTATTTACTGAATTTATTTTCGCCGAAATCTATTTTGAAATTTTAACCGAAATCTGCATAAAAATCTTAGATGGAAACCCCATCGGAATCAGTAATCAGACTGCGCTGCCCTTGTAAACAATGTTTTCCGGTACCGTTTCCCTTGCGCTTTTTCTGGTGCTTGTGTTGGCCTGTACCTTTCATTCGGCCGAAGGAGTGAGCCTCATAGTTCCAGGGACCAAGTGGTGTGGTCCTGGGAACATAGCGAACAGCTACGATGACTTAGGCACCGAGCGGGCGCTAGATATGTGCTGCCGGGCACACGACAACTGTAAGGAGAGTATCCCTCCCGAACAAGAGGCCCATGGACTGAAGAACGACGGGATATTCCCGATGTAAGAGTCTTATTGCGGCTTTACTTAAGCTTACCTAATACCTCCTTTATGACAGATTCTCCTGCGCTTGTGAGTCAGCCTTTAGAAACTGTCTCACTGGTCTAGCCAATTACCACTCCCTGGCTGTGGGGAGGATGTACTTCAACACCCAGGAGGTTTGCTTCGCCTATGGGCATCCCATCGTTTCCTGTCGGGAGACTCAGAGGGACATGTTCGAGAAGCGCTGCCTCAGTTACCACGTAGACAAAGGTCAGTCTCAGCGCTGGCAGTTCTACGACTTGGCACTCTACACACACGTAACCAAAGACAGCAGCGAGGACTCCTAAGATTGAGCTTTGACATCTCCCGGCGATAAGCGACTGTTTATATTCAAATAGAAGATTGTTGTCAAAACAAATCTTATACAAATACTCAGCATTGCGTAAGGTCGGCTATTGATGTAATTTTAAATAAAACGTTCTGCAAACCAAACTATTTTATTCGCCATATTTGAGATGAAATAAATCTTTCGCCAAATTCCAGTTACAAATCCTTGTTTGGGTGTCAGCCTTTTGTCGCCTGGATCGTAAAGAAGGGCATGTCGTAGAACTGCCAGACCTTGGCCTTGCTCTTATCCACCTGGTAACGAACGCAGCGTTTGCGAAACGTGCCCTCTTGGTATTGCTTGCATCCCAAGGTAGGATAGCCGTTGGCGAAGCACTTGCTTCTGCTGCCGTAATAGATCCTACCCAGCGTGTTGGAGGCCATGGTGTTTACAGCTTGCAGACAATTGATGAAAGCCTGCTCGCAGGTGCACTTAAGGCTGAAATACAATGCATGTGGGGGCTCAGGTTCGAAAAATCAATAAGGAAATTCTGAAGTTCCTGCCACTCACATGGGAAACCAATCTGTATTAATAGGCAGTCCATGGAGCTGACCGTGTGACTCGATGATTTCATCGCAGTGGTCGTGCTCCCGACAACACTTGTCCGTCTCCCGCTCCCTGCCCAGGTCCTCATAGTTGGCTGCCGTGTTGCCCGGCCCGCACCATTTGGTCCCAGGTAACGTGATGCCGGTGTGGGGGACTGGAGGCAGCGCCTGATTGTATATATCCTCATCCTCGAAGATGGCCTCGTCGCCAAAGGCCAACACGGTAGCCAGAATGCCACAGATAAGAGCTAAGCGCAGCAGCCACATGTTCACGCGTTGTCTGCCGCAATACAACTAAGCTTAGGGAGCTTGGACGAAAAGCGTCTTTCCGCGGGCCGGGCTGATAAGCGTGGCGACTAGCCCTCAAATCTCAAGGTGTTTTAAAACCAATAGCTGACGAGCTTATAATCACCCTTTGCTCTTGCTGGTTAAATTTCTCGACTGAACTTTTCTTATTCTGCTCTGTCAATTAAAAAATTTATAAAAGAGATGCTAGGCAATTTTAATGAGTCATCTCAGACTCTTTTCTTAAAAGATCCGTAAAAAGATTTTTTCCGTGAGAGCAGAGCTTGGTAAAAATTGTAAGTGTCTTAGGCAATAACACATTTAAGAAAACTACTTAACGGACCAAAGAGTTAGAAATCAACTGTTTACATGTTTTACATTTTTCAATGACGTTCCATTAAGTCTTCAATTTGTATGCTACGCCAATGTATTTAAAACGAATTTACAAGTTACAACTGTAGATACTAGCTAAGGATATCCTTGAAAGCTTCGGCAGCAGTTTTCGCTGTTTTCCGCTTTACCTCTTTTGGCTGCTCGACGTCCAGGTGCTTTGACAGACTTTCCTGCCATTGGCTGGGCGACAGCTTGTATGTATCCATTCGGTACTTTGTATAGATGAGCCGACCGTAGGGCGAACCCTTTAGCATGTTTGCTTTCGAAAACAGCTCCTTGGCAATGCGTAGCTTCTGGGCTTCCTGCGCGGCCTTAAAGCATTGTTCGAGAACGCGGGATCCGTGCCGGGTGATGGCCAAATCAACGTAGAACCCCTCCAGCTGACGTATCAATCGTTCTCGTGACTTTTCACCAATGAACTTGCTCTGCATAAAGGCATCCACGATGTGAGAGCCATTTGGCGTGTTAAAGACTTGCGATAGCTGCGTAGCGGGCAGATCCAGGATGCAGTTGACCAGGAAGATGGGTTTGTTGAACTGTAGGATGTGTTGTGCGATCAAGGAGCCGTGCAAGTGAACAAAGCCTGATTCGTCGCTGCCGACCACTTCAAAGGGCTTCAGCTTGACCAGACAGTTGAAGAAGAGCTTCGTCTTCTCTTTGTCGCCGCCGCCCACATGAAGAGCACTTTGTAAAGCTGCTATCATTTGGGCCTGCTTGGTGCCCAGTCGCAGGCAGGCGGCACTCAGTCCGGACACCACGCCAGTGTATCCCATTTTGAGCAGTCCTTCGACCTGTGGCTGCAGCTCGGTAAAAACGGCCTCGAAGTCCGATACCTCTTTAATATGCTGGAGGAGGCGCTGGATTGAAAAGTTTGTCTCGTGTTGCTGAGCAAGGTAAGCGACGCGACCGCAGAAGAGCATGGCGTACAGCTGGGTCAGCAGCTTGGCTCCCGCCACGCTTAAAATAGTTTCGAGCAGGATGACTGAGCATTGGTGATGGAAGACTTTGGGCAGGATGGGCGCTTCGACTTCCTCCTTCTCTTCGTCCCCGCCGTCAGGCTTTGACTGCGTGTTGCCCTCTTCCATATCGTCATCTTTGATTTCGATTTTGGCATCCGTGTCTTTTTTCTCCTCTTCTTCAGCATCGTTTGGCTTCAGCAGGCTGACCGTCAGAATTTTTTTCCCGAAGTGCTTTAGCAGGCTTTTGTCTGCCACACTTAGGGCCAAGCAAATTACGCCCAGCAGGGCCGAAGAGTGCTCCTGATAGGGAAAGTCCGCAAACTGGGGCCACATCTCCAGTCGCTGAGGGAACTCTTTCATCACATCGTGCCACTCGTCCGGCACCTCGTACAGCTTTCGATGCTTGGCCATTTCAGCGCCTCCCTTCTCGAAGGCAATTTTCGGTACATGCATTCCCACCAGACTGAGAATAGCTGTCCGCATGATATGGCTGGCGCAGGTGTCCCACACAAAGTCCTCCAGATTGTTCAGCATAAACTTGGAGATGCGCAGCACAAACTGTCGACACTTCTCCCTGTGGTCTTCACTGAAGTCGGCCTCCAGGTTGTATTCCTCCTCGACCTGGGCGGCATCCGGCTTGGCCCGCTTGGCCGCATCGCTTTGCTCCTGATCGACAGACTTCCTGCCCAAACCTCGCAGGAAGGCGATCTCCAGCATTTTCTGCAGGACGTGAGACGCAAACCGGTCAGAGCACATAGGTCGCAGATTGTCGCCGAATCTGTTGAAGTACCGCTCCAACTGGGCGTCATCCACGAAGCCGACCAGCGACTCCAGCGCCTTGGAGACGATTTGGTTGGATGCCAGGTGGATTTCCTGGTCGTGGGTCTGCTCGAACACATTGTTGGCCATATTCACTGCAGAAGAAATTTATGGAGTAAAGAGATGCTTTAGCAGGCAGTTTTCCGGTTCCGCTCACCCCGCTCTTCAACATCCTCGAATCCCGCCTTCATGGCATCCAGAATGTTGATGAAGTAGCTGAACTGCTCATCGTCGATGTGCGTCCCGCGGCCGAATATTCCCTGCTTGGCGAAGCCCTTGGCATTTCGCATGAAGCGATTACCCTTCCTCTTCGGCCGTTTTCGCTTTGTCTTGTCCTCTGTTTGCATTATATTTTTATTTTCGGGAGTTAAATGAAATTAAAACGTGCACGCTCGACAGAGGTGGATCGACATCGATAGAAACATCGATATATTTCTTAACGATTATCGAATAATTATCAACACAAAATAGGTAAGAAGAACCATAAAACCTTTATAGTATTGTCAAAATATTTTTGGATAATTTATTTTAAAGCAATAACAAAATTTACATTTTCTTAAAACACCGAGGCATTCGGCGAGTTAAGGAAATTATTAAAAAATATATTCACAGCAGTCAGAGGTTGGGGACTTTGCTAAAAAGGTGGGGAATATTGCAAGGATTTTTTAATTTCCTATATTTTAGTTAATAAATATTAAAAAAAACCACACGAATTTCAAGTTGAATGCTAATAAAAGGGAATTTTAAATTGGTTATAGAAGCTTTTATATTTTAGAAAAATTGAAAAATTATTTTTTATAAAGGACTTGGGTATCACATAGTTGAATTCATAAATCGTAGTTTATTTTTCTAAAAAAATGTTTTGAAGTCAAATTATTAATAATATTATTATTTTATTTTCTTTAATATCCCTTAAACAGCCAAGGTTATTTTATTTATCGCCTTTCATTCTATCACCTCACTTAGAATCTGCAAAATCGTAGTTTCACGGTATTCAATCCAACATATATTCATTAACTTTATTTATGAAAGAATTTCAAAATAAATAGTAGTTTAATAAGAAAAGTTTAACAAGTCCTTTTGCACATAAGTATTAATATAAAATTGTTTTTTTAACTCCCTTAAAAATTGTCATAGTTTCGACCTTTTTGAAGAATTCGGTTTTGCATCAGGCAACTTTTGCAATAAACACTTTCTTTCGCTTTTCTTTCTTTTTTTCTGATTTGTTCTCGAAAGGTGATTTTCGAAGTGTGTTTTAATATTTTCACTTTTAATTTAATGCACATTTTAAAACAATCTTTATCTTGTGAATGATGTAGAGAATTTTTGTAAACTTAAATTTAACTTATGAAATTTCCAATTTTGTGCAATTTTTGTTCTTACTTTTGTCATGTTTATAAATTTGTTTTGTATCTCTAGCTCTATATTTGGTCGAAAGCATCGAAAGCAACATGGTTTTGGATTTTCTTTTAGATAAAAAAATTTAAATTTTTTCTTTTAAAACCATGAGGAAATGTCTTTCCAATCTTTATATTCCTTCAATAATAATAAAACAAACACCTAAAACGCTCGATAATCTGAAGCTGTGTAACCCCTTAATAGTGGCACGATATCAAAAGTTTGATATACTTAAGTGCTTTAATTAACGTTACTTTTTGCCAAAATTGACGGCTTGGGCTTTGTTTTACTCAACAGCGCTCTCCACAAAATACGCCCTTTAGAAAGAGCATTGTCAATTTTGAGGGGATTAACAATAGGAAGAGACAGGACACATCACAGACGTATGCATTTCCTATTTGCAGTTAGCATTGTGTCCCACGGCTTTGTAAGGCGTTTCGCAGATGTCTTTTGACCTAAAGAACACTACAATTGCTGATGGTATTTAGAAGTTGAATAAAATAAATCCAAATTTTCAATAGAAATTTAGGCCTTAAATGGCAAAGACATGCCGAGTGGAGGAGAAAGGTGGAATTTCCGCATTAAATCCGATTTCGAACCAAAAGCAACACTTTAAGGCCGTTAATTTAATTATCGGCAGAACGCCGCCGCAAGATAAAAGAAGTCAAAATATTTTGTAACCAGAGATGCGGCATCAATCTCAATCAGAGCCGGCCCAGACACGCGTGTGCTCCCTTCTCCGCCTGGCAACGCCCGAGTTCCCAGGTTGACGATGACGGGAGTGGTGACGTCTGCAATATGTAACTACAGTATCAATAAACAAATCAAAGAGCTCTCAACCCCCTGCCCTGCAGCCAGCAGCCAGTCAGACAGCATCCACCCCCACTAGCCCTGCGCACTCGCCGGGGTTGCCAGGCACCGCCCCGTTGCCAAGTGCTGCTCGAACTTTGCCACCGGCTCGCTCATTACATGGGACGCGACGCGGCGCGACACGGCGCGACCAGGATCCTGAGCTGGGTTTGGGACGCGTGCGAGAGGAGCGGAGCGCACGCGCCGACGCCGACGACGTCCATTAGGCATGGCCATTAGCATTAGTTGGCTAACCTGTCGGCGCGGATTAGTGCAGCCAGCCCACTGGCATTGTTGCGGTCAGCCGATGGTAATGGGCCCGGACAGGCGTTATCACTATCGTACAAATTTACAGGTACGAAATGATCATGTATACATCGTGGGAAGCACTTACATGTCTGGGAATCAGGACGAATCTGCAACAGTAATTATCATGGTAATGGTTCCATTCCACAAGTAAATATCTCCAGTTCAGAAACATAGTTCTAGGCGCTGGCATTTGAAAATAATTTAATAGGATTTATTTTTAACAAAAATATAATTACTAGAGGCTACAATTAAAAGTGTATAATTTATGCATGTAAGTGGTATATTTAATTTTGCACATTTTAATTTGATTTGCATTTCGGTCGGCTGTCCAACCGTCCTAAAACTAAAGCCTAGCTATTTACATAGATCGACGCGGCTGGGTGGCTTTATCCGTGTTCTTAGCCGGAGTGAGGCGAAAAGCTTGTGCTGCAGCTGGGTGCCTGTCCCTCCACTTATGTATAGTTCTATATCTCTCCCTCGCTGGCTGCAGAAAATGCCAAGTTGTGCTATCCGGAGGAGTGGTTGTGCTTGCGATCACATATCCATCACTTACCAAGGTACTACCTGAACTGAAACCACGATTTTGTATGAGATTAAGGTGTGAGAGCGTATCCTACTCTTTGAAATCAATTGAAAAAGGTATAGAAAAATATGAATTGAACTGCTTTAAGTCTCCAAATGATACTAGGGTGTTTCAAATATCACTAGAGTTTTTAAAACCGCTTAAAAGGTGCTTAAAAGAAGGCAATGTAAGTCTTTAGGTGCCGAATTCGGTGTACAGTGTTGTAGCCTAGTTTTGGACACCTTTTTAGGGTTTTTAGAAATCCTAGTGATCTCTGTAACATCCCCGATTGTAAATTTACTTTGTGCTACCTCTGCAGCGTATTTACTGACGTTTCAATAGATTTAAAATCCACTGCAAGTTCATTGACAGCTCTGATAGGTTGATAAATTCTTAAGAAACTGAATATATATGCATTTTGAATCCATAAACAATGAGCGATATGGAGTTAATCTCTTCTGTTGCCTGATTAAAATATTGCTATTTCCCCGGAAACAGGTTGTGCATCCAAAATCGACACTGGTTTAGAGTCCTGCCAGTACTTAGTGTGAGTGATATTCATATCTAGAATTTGTTGCTATGCTGATGGGTTCCGGCCACGTTGCGAACTCACTATCTCAGAAGTAGAAGCTATCCGATTGCTGCTGCTGGTGGCGCTGGCGCTGGCGTTGCACCGCCGGCGACCAGTCTTGGGTGATGTGGCTGCTGCCGCCACTGCCGCCACTGCCGCCCGTCCCGCTGACCCCCGGGCCCCCGGCGGCAGCGGCCGCCTCCAACTAGAATCATAAGTGCTGGTACTCGCCCATGTCGTACATGGCGGTCATGGGCATGGCCCCCATCACGCTGTGCAGGTGCGAGTAGGCCACGGCTGCGGAGAGCGGGGGCATCTGCATTTGCGCGGCGGTTGCCGCACTCACTCCCCCACCGCCTCCGCCACTGGCGCTGCCGGTGCTGCCGCCCTTGCTGGCGACACTGCTGGCGGCGGGGTGTTGCTGGTGTGGGTGTGGGTGGTGCTGCAGACTCTGCTCGGCGGCTACATGCTGCAGCTGCTGTTGATGGAGGCCGTTGTTATTGTTGTTGGTGCCGCCGCTGTTGCCAGGAGAGAGCTGCTGCTGCTGCTGCTGCTGCGAACCTTGGCTGGGCAGGAGGCTGCCCTCCATCTCCGAGTCGCTGGAGGAGTCCAAGTGCTGCTTGTCCGTGGAGCCGCTGCAAATAAGAAGTATTATGGTTATATTAAACTGTATTTAAGAAATTTATTTTCTTATATAATTAATATTATTTTACATTTATTTAATAAAAACAGACACACTTTCGAATATTACAATGCACTTTTATCCCTTATTTTTATGGCTTGGCACTCTGGAACAAATGCCTATTTTTGTATAGATTGTAAGCTTTTATCAATTTAAAAATAACAAAGTCTTTCTTAAAGTGTAGATTTCCATATCTAAGGTAGGAATAATAATGCCAAATACTAGGAAGGAATAATCCTATAAATGTATTAATAACAATTTAAAAGTTGAAGAACTTATATTTGGGTAATAGACAGGACTGTCTTTTAAACTAGAATTGAATTGAATAATTGAACTTTAGACCCAATACCAATTCATAATGAAGCTCAACCCCAAGTAATAGTTTTCAGTTTCCAAACTTTTTTATTTTCCACAGACCTTTCAAAATATTTCAATTTAATAATTTCTCCTAGGTTTCCCTTGAGGACGTAACACCCTCAACGACCTACCAGCGGTCGTTAGAGTACGCCCTGTGACCCCAGACATATGCTTTTGGGTGTCAGCATCGTTCACATTAAAATGTGTCAATTGCTGCAACTAATTTACTGCTTTTACTGCTGTCAACACACCCACACGGAGAGCGGGGCACATGCGCGGAGTGCATAATTTATTTATAAACAAATGACAAACGACAGGGCACACAGCAATTGCAATTGAAATGAATTCCGGAAGGAAATCGTCTGCTCTCCCATTTCTATAAATGGTGTCGTGTTCGTTTTGAGGTGTCGACCGAGGGACTCGGAGCAAGGGAGTCGGAGCTGGATTCCCTGGAGCATTCGGATGAGTCGCATCTGATTTCAGAGTCAGATATTCGAGCCACGCCACGTCACTTTCGAGGGGTTCAAGTGGGTGTGAGGGCTGCCGCATCTCCAGCTAAGTAGCTTGATTTTTATTATTTGTGGCTGATTCCGCAAATGGCATTCGAATGTCGCATCGCTTTAGGGTTAATTTAAGGCGCCCCCGGGGATGGCATCTGCCCTTTGGCCAATGCCCGGCCACAACAAGCCCGAAACTCGAGCAGACGCCTCTCCTCCGCCGCCGGCAATCGCCGGCGAAGTGTTAATCTTGTCGCCAATTGCATGGACGAGCACAATCAGTTATCGGTAATCAGCAGCCGCATCGCGGAACCAGTTTGCGCAGAAATTGATGACAGCAGCGAGCAACAGCAACAAATAACAAATAACATTGCCGTGGCAGCTACAGAAGTGAGCTCAGCCAAGTCTGGATACCCTGCCTTCCTTTCTGAGCCAAAATCTTTGGCATGTTGTATTTTGGTAAATGCAAGTGTGGGCCATAGATGTTCTCGTTTTGAAATTCAGCCACACCAGTGACAAATAAAATGTAATATTTTTCAACAGCTATTCCTGTGGCCTCTCTGTAGACCTAGGTTTTTAGGTGTTTTTTAAATAATTTTATTTATGCTTTTACTCATTATATTAATTATTTTGACAGGTTTCGTGAAATTGTTTTCGGGCGGCCCTCTCTCGCCATTCAAATTTATCGGACAGATAAAACCCCGGCTAAAAAAATATAGTTTTCTTATACGTCAGCAAGAAAGCTATCATTAACAGACCCTATCAAATCTTTTTGCTTGTCGAATTGGCAGCTGATTTCAGGAAATCTGAAGAAAAACAAAAGGCGTGACAGCTGTTTCGAGTGAGGTTTTTTGGATGCATCGCTTTGTGGCACATTTCGATGATTAACAGCACTCTGATAGTGTTTCTCTATACAATAAATTATAAATTGCTTTTACGACAAGTTTATTTGGTCGTTATTCGTTTAGATAGCTATCTGGAGCTATCTGGAATAGTAAGACACACGGTACTATAAAGGCAAAAGGTAAGACAATCATTTAGTGTTCTAAAAGGGATTACCTTTGAAAATAAAGCAATTTAAAAGAAATTTAATGAATCTAAAAACTTTATTCTCAGACCCAAATCCATTTGATTAAAGGGATTACGGATCTGGAAATGCCAAACTCAGTTCAATCATCAGAAGTACCCGAACAAAGGGTGTTGAAGCCGGCAACAGGCCTTGTCCGTGGCAATGCAAAAACATTTAAGCGCACACTCGACAAATTTGCGATCAGTCGCAATGGGAGGAAGATGGAGGGCAGGATGGGTCTTATGCTTCGCAGAGCCTCTCCCGAACCCTGAGAGTTATTTGCTGACTCCAGTTCCCCGGCTGCCGCAGATTCCTATCCGTTGGATCCGCCTTAAGGAGCTGGAGGAGTAGGAGAGTTGGAAGAGGAGCTGGAGTTGGAGAGCTGCTCTGGGGGGCCCCATACGGTGCAGGCCAGCTGTACGATATCGGCAATCATGTAATTGTAGATTATATCCCGCGAGTGGCAGCCACCAGCGGCGTTGCCGCGGACTTACGAGAATTTCTTGCAGCGTTTGCATGAACTTGAACTTGGGCCGCTGAGCGTGGTATGGGTCCGAGACATGTGGCATTTTATGGACACTATTGCCCAAATTTCCCAAGACCGGCTCTCGGACTCCCCGGTCCGCTGTCCGCATTAAAGTGACGCTCGATCTAGGCAAAAATCGATGGCCTAAGCACACCAACATGGGAAAAGGCCCATCCCAGAGCGAGGAGTGGGGAGCAAACAAAAGGCAGCAGAAGCATATAAACAATGATATCGAGTTACCAGCATTTCGAAGTCCCTGCCCCTCGTTCTCGGCAACACTTATTAACACATACAGACAGACAGCGCCCACTTGGTGGGCATGGTCCACGGTCGCACACATTTCCAGTGATTGCATTATAAACACAAATGCCTCGGTTCAGTTTTCCCGTAGTCGGGGAGGGCACACATCGCCGAACGGGAGCAGAGCGTCTCAAGGACAATTCCCTGCGCCAGAAGTGAATGTCACATAAAGTTTATAACAAAATTCAACAGCAAACACGGCTGAGAAGAAGCAGGTTCTGGGGCCTCTGTGTGTGGTCCCCCCGAATAAAGGTTCCTCGGGCTTTCCATTTCCCCCTCGCCGTCTCTTTGGGGTCTGTGCCCAGTGAGGGGGAATTAATTTTTTTACTTGTTTGCTCAATTGATTTTTTGTAGTCTCCAGTCATTTCTGCCGGGGTCCGTCTTAAGCAGATTCATTAGCTTGGTAATAATGCATGATCGGATTATGTTTAACTGGAAACGGGGATGAGCGAAGCGGAGAGAGGACCGAGCCCGAAACAAGTTTGTCACGTGAATTGAGTTGTTCTGGCTTGTATATTGAGATTTAGACTATGAGAGTTCCAAAATGGGTCTGTAGTTCAGATAGAATGAATATGCTTGATTTTAAATTTTATTTTGTACTAATTTCTCTTTAATTCGGCTTGTCTCACATTTGGGAACTGTAAGGGAAATGCAACAATTGAGATTTAGGAAGGGGATTTCGAAATGGAACTGTAGCCCAAAGTCGGGACTCTGCCCGACCTCTGAGCACATGGTAAAGTAAGCAAAAATTGTACTCTAAAGGGGCAATCTCAGGTTCAGATGAATGGAATATATTTATAATAACCTCAACTTGGGGAACTTTAAATGAATCCTTACTCAAATTTCATAAACTCGAGATCCTTGTATAGAACTTCTACACATGTTTTCTACTATGAGATATGGTGGTTATGAAAAAGTAAATGCTAATGAACTCAATTTACAAAGAATGAATCTGGTGTTCGAACTTTTAGGCTGGCACCTAGGATATATTATCGATTTGCGTGCCACTTCCCATGACATAACCCCACAGTTTTCACACGAAACGGAAAGGATCAGGGGCTCGGAGGGCCTGAGCCATCATATGAGGGCTGGACTCGGGCTTCCAGGGAATTCCATTGCTAATAAAAATTATAAGCCAATAAATCCAAAAACAAATAAACACACACAGGCCACGAAATGGAACGCTGCCTCGAAAGCGCAGGCCCTGAAAGAGGGCTCAGAGGATCACAAGCTGGGGGAGATTGGGAGATCGGGGCGAGCGAACAGGTTGAGTTATCGCATTGCGCGATCGGTACACAAATCCCGGGACGTGTGCTCAGCAGGACACCCAACTAAACGGGCAACGGCGATCCATAAGTGGAATCTGAAAAGGTGTTGATCATAAATTATCATTTAATTTACGCATGTGTGTGGCTGTTGTTAATGTTCGGAGCCACCACTGACACTCGGAGTATCTGTGAAGATGGGGAAGACCCGGGCGGACCCGGCTTGGGGTTTTCGTTTTCGTCTAGCCAGCGTCTGCCCGGGCATTGTGTGCCTTTGTCTACAACTATGTAAGATCCCAAAGATTATCCCAGTCTGAGGTTACCATCGTTTTTAGATTCTTTATTATCCGAACGATCGAAATGCAAGGCTGAGATGGAGGTATGTGTAGAATGTCTGGCGTGTGGCTCGTTTCATGCTGGACGAGGATTGTTTTGACAGTTTTTCAAAGTTTTGTTGCCTTTTAATTGCCCTGCCCCGAGGAGGAACGTCCCGTCGCCATCCCCCGCTGGGCCTAACCAAACTTTTATGTAATCTCCCCATTATGGTGCGTACTTTAAGCAGCTTAGAGGCACCTAGAGGAAGCCCTAGGAAACCCTTGCGGAGGTCAAGTTTTGTGGAGTAGCTGCACCGCGAAAAACTTTCAAAGAACACACTTAAATAAGGTTACTCAGGGAAGAAACTTTAAGGGTTACGAACATCACAGTTTCTTCCTATTAGATACACTTTTTGGAAGGTAAATATATGAATCCGTAGATCTGAGACAATTTTTGCACTATATTTTAAGACCTTTCGATTTTTTTTACTGTGCGTCTGTGCCAGGAGGAGCTGCCTCCAGATGAGATCTAATTATTGTCAAGAGAGCGTACACTTGACACCCACTCCCGGGTAAGTGAGATGCGGAGAAATGCGGAGATGGGCTGCCACGGATGTCAATGTGGATGGCAAGCGCCTCCAGCCGGTCCATCATCACCAACAACATCATTATCAACGCCATCGGAGCTCGGAGCTGGCAGCACAGACCAGCGAGAGGGGAACGAGAGCGGTGAGGAGCAACCGAAGGCAAACACAAAGGCGGCGGCGAGGAGGCGAGGGCCCGAGACGGGCAAAAGCGCAAAATACATAATAATAAAAACAGAATGTACAATAAAACGAATAAAAATGAATAACGTGCCGGAGACGGCTGGCGGGGAGCGGCAGGGCGAACGAATAAAGAACACACGCACATTTTGTGGTAACCCGATACCCTGGCCAGCTACCCTCCAGCCAACCGTGGCATTCGACGAACGCAGAATGATGACGACGTCCCCGGCGGAGGATGGGATGAGGGAGAACGCACACACACACAAGCGGCATGGACAGGGGCAGGGGCAGGGGACAGGGAGTGGGATGGACTTGGAACTGGCACTGGAACTGGAACTGAAACTGGAAGTGGAACTCGGACTGGGTCGCCTCGGTAGTGCGAATGCGAGTATATGAGGTATGTATATGAAGTATGATGGTGGCTGCCGTTCTTCGAGGGAATTGGAGGGATTCAGAGAGACAGGGACACGTCTGGAAGTGGGCTTGTGCGAGCGAGTCAGCCTGAGGGTGAGGAGAGACACAGAAGGAGGCCCAGGAATTCCCGTAGAAATGCGCTTAATGCCAGCAGATCAATCAAGGAGAACGTTGAAACGGATGGTAGGGTCTATGGGATTCCTTAAAGAGCGTCCTTGGTAACGGTTCACGATTTGACATGTCAGGAAATATTAGAATATTTACCCATAGAGAACTATATATCATATTGTATCCCATATAAAACTAACTATTATATTTTATTGACTATATAGAATATTTTTTAATCAAGGAGAGCGTTGAAAGACTCAAAGGATGATAGGGTCTATGGGATTCCCTAAAGAGCATCCTTGGTAACGGTTCACGATTTTACATGTCAGGAAATATTAGAATATTTAGCCATAGAGAACTATATATCATATTGTATCCCATATAAAACTAACTATTATATTTTATTGACTATATAGAATATTTTTTAATCAAGGAGAGCGTTGAAAGACTCAAAGGATGGTAGGGTCTATGGGATTCCCTAAAGAGCATCCTTGGTAACGGTTCACGATTTTACATGTCCAGAAATATTAGAATATTAACCCATATAAAACTATATTATATACTACTTACTCTACAGAAAATTTTTTGTAGGAACCTTTTACTTAAAAAAACCAAAGATTCCATTAACCAGGTCTGCCAGGATTTTTACATTCCTTTATCTGTAGATAAAGGTATGAAGATATGTCTATAGCAGTGGTGGTCAGACAATACATATACGAAAGTGACTAAGTACGAGGAAAAATATCTTGAAAATATATCTTGTAAATATATCGTGAAATACCTTGAAAAAAGAGCTTAAATTTAGCTACAAAACTATAGTTTACCTTATGTAGGGCATTGATTACCCTCAGAGGTTTACCCTTAGAGAATTTGATCGATCGCGAGTCAAAGTTTCGGGCATCATTGATCTACACCTACACCTATAAAGCTATGAGTATCTGTAAGATTACCTAACACATCTAAATGAAAAATTATTGCCTGAAAGAAACTAGACGTAAGCTGCTGTTAAATATAAAGTTAACATGTTAAAAACCTCCTAAATCAAGTATATTATATATATTATCTTAAATCACTTGATATATCACAAGACCGTATAATATTCTCCAGCTTTATTTAATATAAAATTATTTGTTAAATTAACTAAAAATCAATCAATCCATAATTTTTTGTTCCTAGTTAGGCATTTAAATGCATGTCAACTATTATGTAAAATTGCTATTAAATAAACATGACAAAAAGTTTGAATTTGGATTGAATCTTTACTGAATTAAACAAGTTATTGTACTCTAGACACTTTTTGGCATGTAGCTAGGCAGTATCCAGTAACAAATTCAAAATTCCTTCTTTATAAGAAACTCTTCAAATTGGACGAAAATATGCACAAGACCTGGAACAAGCCGTTGCACAAGCGGAAGCTGGTAAGTGAGGAGACAGCAGGAAAGCTCTATGGAAATAAGAGTATTTGTACTCCACTCCGTCCAGTGGCAGAACGTTTCGATGCCTGGGAAGCTGGTCTACTATATGCATCCGCTGGTCGAGCACTTGTTCGACATCTGGATGCAGCCGCTGCCCTTCCCCACGCTCCTCAAGTTCGGCTATAGCTGCGGCCTGTTCTTCTTCATCCTGCTGCCCATCCTGTACCCGCTGGTCGTCCTGGCCTTCTACTACGGCATCTTCCAGTACGTCGGCGAGCAGCACTTCGGGACGGTCCCCTCCGAAAAATGGGACCTTCTTGGGGCCGCCCGGCACTACTGGAGCTTCGAGGTGACCAACAAGAAGATCCTGATGTTCGTGACCATGTACATCGACCGCTACCGAGTGATTGTAACCGCCATATCTTCGACAGTCGACTATATGCGCATGGCCCTGAGCTTCATCTTCAGCTGAGCCATGATCGCTATATCGCGGATATGTATTTGCAGATTTGGGATGAGGATGGGTGATGGGTCCTTCGTTTTGAATAGGAAACTGATTAGTGCGGTTGAATATTAAAGTAGGTAGAATGAAAGTAGCAAGTTCCACTAGTAATGAGGCATACAAAATTTGCGAGTAAATTATCTTTAAGAGCTTTTGTATTGTGTGTTCATAATTTGTTGTTACAAACTCGAGATCGTGACGTTTAACCATTTTTTGGTTTTGATTTTTAAAATTTTTTAAATTTAGTTTTTAAATGCAAGCCACGACCGTCTAGGAGGACTTGCTGGAGCCTCTAAAAAGAAGCTAAAACCACTGAGTGCCCTCCTAGGACCTGGTGTGTTTTCCTTTTGGAGTCTTGTAAAGGTTTAAATAATTCGATTTTAAACACCCTTGGTGACAATATAAATTTATAAGGCATATTTTAATAGTAATCTAATTTGTCCAATCAATTTGATTTTAGACGTGTATGTCAACTAGCCTAATGCCGGGAATATACAATTTTCTAATATACAATATTCGTTCAGAATAAGAGGAATAGTTCATATCTTATTTCCAAGGATGACTTTCTATGCTTGATATCAAGGTCATTATTTAGGCAAAGAACTTCAAGGCTAAGGCCATTGGTGTTTTGTATACAGTCTTGCATGAACCCCACACAGAACAAGTTTGCCTCAAATTATTGCCACGCCTAGCTATATAATCCAACCTGATGATTCTCATTCATACATATAAATAAATATGCTAAAATATATAGCCAAAAACATGGAGAACCTGTAGAAAACTTGGAGTTACTATTGATATCGCACTATAAGATATTCATAAGTATAGAGCTGTGGTGTCCATGGAGTCCAGAGTCGGAACAATGCTCTGGAGTTCAAGCTTAAGATGTTTAAGTAAGGTTACACATCTAAGGATCTATAAAATCTTCGATTAAATCATCCTCTGCCTAGATCTGCTTGGTATAACTGCCTGGCTCTTAAAGAGGACCTATCAGACCTATCTCAAACGGATTGTCCCACATCCATCTACCTAGTCGTTAGTCCGCTCTCCGTTCGCCGCTCTGGCCCTGCCAAGGTGGTGCCTATTCAAACAATAACCACTTTGGCAGTTGCTGGGCTGTTCAAAGTGCCGCTTTAGATTCGGATTTGGCGCCGATGTGGTTTGCTGGCTGCCACAAAGCTGCACGGCACACAGATACACACTCACACTCACTCGCCACTCGCACACACCCTCGCCCAGACTGCACATGCAAAGGGAATAGGGGGAAAACAGTATGAAAAAGTTAAAGTAGCAGCACACTGAGTTGCTCATCGAGGCAACAGCCATAAACATATATCGGGTTACCAGCCAGGAGGAGCTGGGGCGGAGACGCAGGATAGAGGGGGGGGGAAGCGGCGGGCTGGGAAAGGGAAGCTACGCAGCGCAAACTATAGCCGAGAACGAACGTGTATCTGTGAGATACTCGTACTCTTGTCGGGCGCAGAAGTATGAGTGCGCCTTGCGGTTGCCACGGCATCCAATTTATAATATTTTTGCATTATTTCTGTTTTTTACCATTTTAGTTTTTCATTTTTATTACGACAATTTCTCGCTTTCGGCCGCCGTTCGTGAGGCGCGGCTCGTAGTGGAGGAGCGGTAAGTGATACACCATTTAGTATAATGGAACTATCTCGGCGAAAGTTGGGTCTTTTTGGCAATATACCGGCTAATGTTAGTTAGCGGAAAGGGTCGGAGGCATGGGAGCATAGGAAACGCGGCCACTTCACAAAATCCATTTCACTTTTCAACTGTTTGCACTTCACATGACTTTCTGCAGCAGCGGCAGAAGGACCCAGGCCCAGGCAAACAGAAGGATGCTAGCCAGCCAAAGGATGTTTAATATTTGAGAAAATATCCATCCGTATCAGCGGCCGAGGATCTCTCGCGATCCCGCTCTCGACGAGGAAGCAGCCGAAAGGAGTTCCACAACTGTTTGGAACTATTTGCTTAAGCGGAAATGCAGATGTTCAGGGAAACGGGCTGAGGGTAGAGGGAAAGGGAGAGGGCAGGGAAAGGACTGGGGTTTTTAATTAGTGACGAGGCCTGCCAGACATATGCCGGGGATGTGCCTGTATAGCGGAAAGTAAACATCAACAAATCAAATAATAATAATACAATAAATACAGGCACATATCTCGCTGTATGAATATACTTTGGAATTTGGAACGACATGTTAATGACTTTGTCAGCGGCTCTTTCTCTCAATGCCTCCGACCGCAGCACCTCACCCAGCTGCGTGATGTCCTTGGCACTAATTAGCCAGCCCCCTTCTGGCCCCTTCCACCCACTCGGCGGCCTTGAAAGTAAATGTCGTCAGCTTTTGTAATTGAAAATTTAAATGCAAATTAATATATTATTTTTTTCGCGCCACCATGCACGCGTTGACACTTGCTCGAGATACAGCTCAAATAAAGCATGAAGATATAGATTCGTTTATAAGCAGGCCACTGATATAACCAGAGCAGATATAGATACGGCTAAGGGGGTTTTGAAAAATACAAAGAATGCTTGACTTTACCCAGGGACTCGATCGATTCATATAGTTGGATAGTTAAATATTGCAACTTACTCTTTATGCTCGGCGGCTCGGTCTCTTTGTCGTCGATTCTTGAACCAATTGGAAACCTGTAAAGGCACAAAAATAGCTTAGAGACATTCGCAAGCATGGGCCGTGTGTGCCATGATTAATGAGATGCAATTAACATGTGGAGGATGGCATCTGTGAGGAATTGCAATTGAAATTTGTCAAAAGATGCGTTTGACATTTGGCTTAATTTTCTCGTTTGAATTTCGCTTTATGGTCTTTAGTTTTTGGTTCTTGGCATCGGGAATCGCTACTCACCTGGGTGGTGGTCAGTCCTGTGGCCTCGGCCAGATCGCGTTTCTCTCGCGGCGATGGATATGGATTGTGCGAGTACCAGTCTCTGAGTACCGAGCGGGATTTCTCCTACGGAAAAAATAAAATAATTATAAGTAGGTTCAGATAGATATTCCATTTTATAGCATTTCTGTGGCAGAATTTGTTAGGTAAATAGGCCTTTATTGCAGCTAAAGCTTTAAGAGACAGATGCCCTTCTTGGCCAAGCTTAAAACTTTTCATTTAAATAAGTTTTAACATAGTTCGGTTAATGGCTCATTAAAGTCCAGTTATTCAGAAACAATGATTTACATTTTAAACGTATATTTAAACAAGAACGATAGCATATAGGAAACCGACATTTGTATACCCTTGACTTATGTAATTTTACCCCATACTATGGCATTAGATATATACGTGCATTCGTTGAGAGCTAATTAGAAAGATGTCTACTCTCGGTGCATTTGCATTTTTTATTATGTCTAATAGTTTCCAAATATATCTTTCTTCAATAAATAATAACGAATTGTAAAATATCTCTCTTTTCAGTAAACTATTAAAAAAAAAAAGAAAATTGCACCATTCCAACTTATTAGAAAGCTTTTATATATTACAAAACAAAATAGCAAATTTAAAAGTATTCTAAATTTTTTGCCTGTTAGTATTTCTATCACTTCTGCGGCTGCTATAAGATGTCGTTCAAAGACTTTATTAAATTATAAAACTAATTTAAAAATCACAAAATATGGCCATACCTCGGAGAGCATAGAAATATATTGAAATTAAACTTTGTTATAATTTTGCTACACGATTTTATCGTTTGTTTTTATGATAACCATAAGCTAAAATGGTTCGATCATATCCGTTCTGATATCTATTTACCTGCTATGAAATGAACACTATTATACAGATAGCTTACAAATTGAAAGAAGAATTTACTTAGAAACGGACAAACAGACTTAGCTAGATCGACTCTGCTGTTGATTGATTTATTTACACTGTATAAGGTCAGATATGAGAAGATATAGCATTATACAGATATAGCTGCATTTAATACTTCTAGAAAACTTAAACTAAAATACCCAGAAGAAGGTATGCAAGTTGTTAAGCAACAGATAGTCGGATAAGGCTAGATCGAGTAGTCTAATGATGCAGATCTTGGAATATTATGACCATTATCAAATCGTAAAAACCCTCAAACCCTGTAATATTTTCCTTTCAAGTCCTTAGCGTGAGCCTAATCTATTTTAATCAACTGAAAGCCTGCCAGAGAGCAAACACACCGTTTCCTGTGCAGTTTATATGGTAAGTGGGACCCCGATAAGGCCGAAAAGGCGTTACCCCTGGCAGAATCAGACAGTCGCAGCTCAGGCAATCAGACAGACGGTCGAACGGACATTTGTACGATTTCGCCGCTTGCCACAATTAAAATGAAAAGCGCACTCCGCGGCAGGACTCGACGGCACTCACCTTAAAACAGTAGCTCGTCTCCTCGCCGTCCCAGATGGTGCGGGGCAGTGGAAATTTACGGCGAACACGATATTTGCCAACAGCACCCAAGGGTCTTCCTCGCAGTTTTTCGGCTTCCACATAATGCGCTACAGCCGGAGAGAAAGAATTCGTTTTTGTTCGAACATTTTGGGGTTAAGCAGCCGGGCGAGTCTCACCTTTCAACCACAGGGCCTGGAGCTTGGCGTGATTTTGGGGCGAGAAGTGGTGATGCTCGAGCAGGCGGTACAGCTCCTTGTACTGGCCACGATGGAATGCAACGACCGCCTTGGCCTTCAGCACGGACTCGTTCAGCTGCAGCTTATCACATTGTGGCAGGGACCAGAGGAAGCGGCCCAGTCTCTCGATATTGCCCGCCTGCTGAAGGACCTTTATGGAGAGAGAATGTATATGGAAATCAATTTAGGATCGCAGGGTAATAGGATAGGTTGATTTTCATACAAGTATTGATAGATTTACACTAAAAGGTTTAAACCTTGAGAGGATCAGTGCTTAGATCAACGAAAATTTTTGAGTTAGGCTTAATAAATTATTCTAGATTTCTAGTTCAAGAAGTTAGGGATTTAAGCAAGCAATAGAGTCTATTTTTATAATTAATACACATGGATATGAATATATGTATTTTTAAAAATGCATTGATCCCATTAATTATTGTAAGTTAATTTTGATGTATAAACAGAGCTTTGTATATGCTAGAATCTTTGTAGCTCTATGCCTTATAGTTCCCGGGATAAAGGTGATTAACCTCACAGGAAAAGGAGAATATCTATAAATTTGATAAATATTTGCATAAATATATATTAACCCTATATTTAAGCGTAATGTTAACAGATCATTTTAATTTAAAAGAAATAGGAAGTTTATTCTTTATAGATACTATTACTGTTTCTTCTAGTCACTTGACATTTTCCTCAGGCTTTTCCGCCATCAACTTACCTCGCAGACACACGCCACCTGCTCCTGGGTGAAGCCAAAGCTGGGCAAGTTCTCCCTGCCCCCGGAACTTGCCCCGCTGACCAGCCCACCTCCCCCTCCGCCGCTTCCGTTGCTGCCACTGTTCAGGTGCAGTCCTCCGCCTCCTCCCCCGTTGTGCGTCATTATGTCCAGGGTACTGCTGCTGTTGTTGTTATTGCTGGTGGTGCTGTTGTTGTTGTTGTTGTTGTGCAGGACCACAGATCCAGAGAGGCCCGTGGGACTGTAGGGGGGCGTGTGGCGGGCGGTGAGGACAGCGGCCGCATTGGCCGCCGCCAAATCGTAGAAATCTGTGGCGGGATGCTGTAGCATTTTGTGCGAGAAACAGAGCTCCTCCGGATGCTGCACTTGAATGGTGTTCAAGGGGTTCTCTTTCCAGGAGGTCTCCTCCGGGCTCCTCTATGTTCGAGAGTGAGTTCTAGATGAACTCAGGAGTGCGTTGAATAGCCTAATCTAAAGTTTGTTTCTTTGGTATTTTGAGCGCTGGAGTGGGAACAAGAAGGATATAAGATTAAGATATGGTTATATTAAATAAATAATACATTTTTTATTAGATTTGGAATTAAATAATAATCAATTTAAGGGTTTTTCAGCGGTAACTGTGAGACATAAGAAAATAAATACATATTCTTTTTAAGGGTTTAGAAGTCAAAGTACCTTAGATATATAAGAGCTCCTATAGAGGTCAGGAATATACTGATGAGAGTTTGTGTTTAAATCGAAATAGGTATTTTCATAACCTTTACTACACACATGATCTTTGTGTGATCATGTTTAATAGTTGCAAAACCAACCAAATCAAATCCCTAGCTACATATTGTAAAACTTAATTTCCCACCCACAGATTACCTACCATGTAGTCTGATTGCAACATCCCATTTTCTGGGCAAATTCACGCCACAATTATCGCGCAATTTAATCCACAGATTTTTCATCTTTTAATGGCCTCTTTCGATTATTATTGAAACAACACTAATTGAGACACATAAGACTGTGGAAATTATCATTGAATGGAAACGATTTTCGCCCCTCGCAGCCTTTGCACAAATGTTAAACAAAACAAGCGTGTCTGCTTTGATTTTCCATATTCATAACCAGCTCGCTGGGCGATGGGAGATCACAGATCGAAAACGAATTCAAAATCGAAATCAAAACACAACCTCAGTCCGACCCCATGTTGTCAAACATGATTAACTAAGTCTCAGAGCACTTACGGATGCGAGAGTTTCGATTATCGGAAATATGGTTTGGCCATAGCCAGGGCCCTCTAACCTGTCCGCACCCGCCCGAGAGATCTCTTACAAAAATAAACTCTTTACACAATATACGTGTATATGGGGCGCGTGGTGTTTCGGTATTCGGTATTCCTCTGATTTCAGATTTCTGTATTCAGTTCTAAGAATATTTCTAAAATTACCAAGCGACGGCGGCGACGGTGACGGTGGCGGCGACGACGCTGCTGCCGTCGCGGGAGCGAGCGAGAGGCCCGAATGTATCCCCCAGATAGAATATCTCGGCTGCATTTTATAGATATTTTGATATTTGCAATCGATCTCTGCCGGGCCAGACTGTCCAGATAAACTGATATAGCACACATCCCCCTGGCCCACACATCCCCTGGGACCCCCTGTCCCCGCCGACACCCCACTCTCGCATAATATCGAGCCGAGATATTCTTGGATCTGTTTTCAGTTTCAGCTCTCGCGTGTGTGCCGCGGCAGATTATATATACAAAACAAGAAAATAGAGATTTCGGTTCGGCTGCTGTAACGAAAATACCAACGCCAAGTTGGCTGCTCTTGAGTCATCGGCCTAGGCCAGATCCCCCGCAGCCGCCTCCTCGTGGATTCCTCCCATTTCTTCGACTCGTTGGGATTCAGCTCTTTGTGCTTGTGTTTCTTCTGGCCGTTTCATGTTTGACGCAAGTAAACAAGCAATATGCGAACGTGAAACGAAATACGCGATAAATTTTCAATCTGTTTTGCCTATACAGCAGCGCGTACAAGTGGATTGTATCCGATGGATACACTGCAGCGCCCCGAAAGGAATACGAATAAACCAATGCATGGAAAATTTAATGGATCGCACACTGGTCTTTCTTCTGACCGGTCTAACTTTATTTAAATTGGATAGCAATAAAACTAAGTTCATATGTAGAACATTAAATATAATAACATCAACAAAACTATAATCCTAAAGCAATAAACTTTAAGGCAATACAAATAAAAATTATATATTAAGCAACCATTTCATTATTGGGTTCAAAAATATTAATAAAGTTTTCAGAAATTATATTCCCGAATACCTATAGATATTATCCACCAAATACATTATACATTTTGAAGTAAAGATAGGAAACAAGAAAAAAAAACCCAAAACCTTTATTTAATCTCACAGAATTATTTAGCTTTCATGTTTCATTATTATTTTCTCATTATTCATATGGTGTCCCTTTATATTTTCGAAGTTACTTTCCTTATTGTTCTAAAAATTATGAAAGCAATATATACTTGTTCTTGGCCAGAACTTAAGACTAATATTGTTGTATATGATATTTAAAAATGGTGTCCAATATCAAATTAAAGGAGAAAGGATATAGGATTTTAAATATATATATATATATATATTTATTTATATCACAGTGTTTCAAAACTAATACTGTTCTGATGCCGCTTATATCCAAAACATTATAGCTTTCAAAATTGGAAGAGCTATATGATGTAGTAAGAGACTTTATACAAGTTCATATGATATTTTTCACATCAAATCTATTAAAATTGTCACTCTTACAATGCATTTATGTATAATAATATATACTATTAGATGTACATAAAATAAGAGATAGAGATAAAGCCAATTCAACTTCTAAAAACTTAATTTAAAGTGTAAAAAAAGGATATGAGTAAATATGTATATTTGTTCATGGAATATTACTTGTCAGAAAATCTAAAAAAATTGAACTAAAAACTAATTAGTAAACCGTGAAAATATTCTGTAGAAAAAACTTTCCTAGTTTTCTTATAATAATTTAAAAAGGGTCTTTCCTTTGTTTCCTCCATTAATAAGGAATGTTGATGTTATACAGGAATATATCTGATTTGATATAATTGGAAAGACCGTTTAGGGGGTATTATACGATTTTTCAAAGGTTTGCAATGTAATCAAGTAGTCGAGTCGATTTAGTCATGTCCCTTTCTCCGGTTTCATAACGACAAACTAGGAAAATCGCACTTCCAGTGGTGTTTTAAAAAAGAACTGAAAGCCCCTACAAACTTTATCTTCCCAAAGTTAACTCCTTTCTTGTATTATTCACTGTTTATTTTACTTTACATAATACTGAAAGTGTCTTTTTGTTTCTATATAAAGACAATTTATAAGTATATTTCTAGAGCAAATGAGATTAGCACCGAACAAAAGATATGTTTGTCCGCAATCATTAGTATTTAAATAATTTAATAGGAACTATAACCTGCTCTTTCTCAACCAAACCTTTTGCCTTCCAATTTAAAGCCTTTGTTTAGGCTTAAGCATTGTCAATTTGATACTATTAGCCTTCATAAAGATGTAAATATTAGTTTAATTATTCAGATCAAAGTCTGAAGATAGAGGAGGCTCTTGATGAGTTAATAAGCAGCCTTAAGCAACTTTAAAATAACTATTAGAATTTATATAAATATTTATAATGATTGAGTTAATCCTGTCCCTTGTCCGCTTTCAATCCTTCAATAGAATCGACACATTGTTGCAGACTTTTATGAATCACTCGTTCGACTAATCATCTGAAGCACCTTTCGAGTCAACTTTGAAGCCCTGAATAGTAGCTCAGAGATAGCATACCAACGTTTATGGCCTTGTACCGTTGCGCGCCGTTGAAATCCCTGCCCCCACAGAGAACGTGGTGACCATTCCACACCACAGAACACACAACACCAGCAGCCACGCAGCAGCCTCGAGAAGACATTCTACCCGATATCGGGCTGCATCTCTTGGCTGCCTCTCAATTCCCCGCGAGATGCCTTATCGAGTGTGTCGCTTGGCTGCCCGCTGCCTGACTTTTGTGGCATTCGAATAAAATTAATTTAATTTATTTTACAAATTTTTTAATTTATTTCCAGTGCTGCGCTATCTATCGGATTTCTGTTTCTGGTTCTGCTGCCTCTATTTCCATTCCCCCGCGGGCTGCCCCGTTGTTTATTTTGACTTTTATAAGATTTTAATTTGAGTGTTATTGTGTCTGCAGGCGGGGGAATCTCGAGGAACCTGAAAGCGGACACCTAAGCCTCACCTAAGCCGAGATGAGATGCGATGCGACGTTCTACGGGGCTGTTAATCAAATTGAATTGTTGCTGCCTAATTAGTTTGTAGGTAAACTCAACTTACGATAGAAGCAGACACACTTTTCTGGCTTTTCTTCGGATCTCGAACGACCTGTTGATGGATTGTATGACGGCTCCAAGACTAGATTCCCGAGCTGCTCACACCGAGGGCTCCGCAAGTGAACTGGCCCGGGGCAGTGGACTGCTTGGGGAGAAGCTCCTCCCGAGTCCGGAGTCCGGAGTCCGGAGCAACTGTTTTGAGCGGCTACACCCGAAATCATCTGTGGCGGCGTCTGTGTTTATACAATGTAATCAAATGGGGAGCATTGTGCCAAGCAACCTGTTGTGGGCCAGTCGCCGTTCGGCGTAAACCGAGCAGCGGGATTAGTAAGCAACCGGATGGCCAAGAGCAAGACCAAGACAGGCGCTGCCCGCGAGGCACTCGTGGGCCAGGCCAGGGTACATGGGCGAGCAAGTGTATTTTTAACATTTTGCGTTTAATTGCCGCCTGAAGGGAGCAACGCACAGCGCACAAATAACTCACAACGCACAAAGAAATCGAATAGAACGCAGCATAATGAATGAAATTTGTCAATTTAATGGGTTGCACACACATGTATCCGTATCCGCACGGCTGTATCGCAGCATGTGTGCTGCATCTTCGCCACTTGTCGCATTGCCCGCCACATTTGCCAAAGTTTTGAATGAAACCCAGATGAATCTGCCGAAAGTCCCTCGCAACACCCTCGCCCTCCAATTACGGCGGACTCTGTACGCCGGTGCGTAAAATGATCAAAGCCGCCGTGGCCAAGCTTGCGTATCTGGCCGCCTGCATCTGTTCTGGCCGCGTCTCGGCGAAATGGAATGCGTAAACTTTTCAATCTGACCACTTCCGAGATGGAAGATAGCCCAAGAGGCCCAGCGATGAGTAGGCCCTCGTCCAATAACCGAAAATACGCCTGGCCCACAAGATCGCACGCAACATCTGCTCCCATCTCCGCACTCAATTAATCATGCGACTTCTGACGACAAACACGCGCTGGCCAATTCCTACAAATGCCGAATCGCAAGTCGTACACTAAGCCAAAATAAAATCGATTGGATACACTTGTCCCACATATTCAACAAATTTTTTTATATAAACTAAAGGTTTTCGGAACAACCTAAATGATATCCTCCGTTCAGAAAGCGAAAGATATCTACAAGTTTTTCTGATATGCTAATAGATAATGTTCCTAGATCTGCAAAATCTTTTTATAATTGATGGGTTATTTCAAATAACTTACAACTTATAAATAACTTATTTGTGAAAGCAGATATTTTATTTATTAAATCAATTCACCTTTAGTCTTATTTAATTGCTTATCAGCATAGAAAAGTATCTTGGACAAAGCTACATTGAGATGATTCAATGCTCAACGCAATTGATTCTCTTCCTATTTTCCACCGACTTCATTCAATTTGTATCCGAATCCTTTTGAATGCAAAATCTTTATTTTCTTTCCGTGTCTTCCAAGTAATCTGCACACTCAGCCAGCGCACAGATTTTGGTCCACGCCCACTCATCGGGGGATCTGATGTCTTTGCCCGGCTGTGTTTCGTTGAGAGCAGCGATACTCTCACGATAAGTTAATATTATTTCGAATTTCTGGCAGAAATCGGCATGATAAAGCAAAGCCATTTAAAAATAAACACTGGTAACAAATGTTTCCGATGGATTCGAGTACCGAATCCGAGATGCGCGCGTGAGGCATCGCGGTGATGAATGAATGACAACTGGAAATTGTTTTTCCTGCGCCTCGTCCATCGCATACTTTCTCTAATTAATAAATTTGTGGGGCGGGCGATCTCAAGTATACATATCCAACTTGGGGGCTAGCAGGCACTTAGCTGCCAGGCCATCGAGAGGTGGATAGAACAACAGAAATTTGCATTTGCTGTGTAAACAAGTATAATTCCCAAATACCCGCGATTTTGTGTGTGTGTTGGACATGCATCTCTTGAGCTTCAATATGTAGTATTTCTCGAGTGCCTCGAGTTGTGTTTCTGATGGCTGCTGGCAATTTGGAATTCGCCAATTCCAGAATTGCACTCTGGCATTCTCCTTCCCCAATTGAGATTGCCAAATAAGTTGTGAATCAATTGACTTCTATGACGGATTGCTTCATTAGAAATGGACTGGTTTGGTGCAAATTTAAAACACAAATAAAATAGTTATGATGCCTTTACAATTAAATATTGGTATCTTCGAGGTGCGATTATACCTTATAACATTCTTATATCGTTATGAATAGGAAACATTAAAGTAATTTGTACTTGACAATTACTAGAAACCATCTGCACCTTTTACTAACATTTTATTTAACACTTTTCGCTTTAGTTCCATTTAAATAAACTATAATGCTACACAGATGTGTAGCTGTTTATCGAAACTTAAATAGCAGTGATGGTTGTCAGTTACGAGTGAATCAATAGATCAATTTAATCGAGTTCTTATTGGTTTGCTTTAATAATATGACATATCACATATACATCGTTTTTGTCAGAAGACAACTGCAGTTGTACAGTCTTTTTTGGTTTCACCAAAAAGAAACTATTGAGCTACCACTCGTACTTAAACTATTCTGTCGCAGAATTCAGACTTGGAATTATTTGTGAGCTCTTCGCAAGAACTTTGGTTAAAATAGGGCTTTTGGGTTTTGTGTATCAGATATGTAAAGATGTTTTTGATGCTCAATAAAATTAGAATTTTGACTATTTCCCTCAAAATACTCTATATGATAGAGAAATAAGTTATAAGAACCCCTCTAAACTATTTATATCTGACTTTGAGACACATAATAAATATTATGAATATAAATAAGCTATGAATTCTATATCTATCGCTTTGTTTTCCTTGAGAGCTCCTAGGGAAAGTTGCCGCTTTCAAAATTTAACTTCTTGCCGTCGGCAAGTCGGCGATCGCACGAAACCCAATATGCGGCTCACCTGTATTTTGATTATTTATTGTTGATACGTATCCGTGTTTGTTTTCTAGTTATTGTTTGTTGTTCCTTTTGTGGGGATTTGTGCTTTCGCCGCTGCGGTTCTCTGGCTCTGTTTCTGACTCTGATTTCGATATATCCGCAAGTGTTAGCATAACGAAACAAACGATGGTTGCGCCGCGTGGTTCTCTTCAGCTTTTCAGATCGAAGCCAGGGCCTCTTCTCGCTCACTGGCACACTCACTGGCACTCACACTCGCGCACAGAGCTGTGCCGGGCACACATTTATCATACGCACTGTGTCAACACGTGTTGCAAATTATTTTCGCGAGCAAACTTTTCGCTGTTCGGCCGTGACTTGAACAAATGGCCCTACACCGTCGCAATTAGGGGAACGGAGGGGGTAGAATCAGCGGCCAACAAAATATGGCCGCCACCGGATTGATTAGCCTGCCTCCGGCTCCTTGCTGTGCTTTGTGCTTGATTGTTGCGCTTGATTAATTCGATCGGAAAGTGGGTTTTAGCTTTTTTGCGAATCCGGACGGGAGGTCGGGCAGCGAACCGCACGCGACGGAAATTCGAAATCAACTGACGTATCCGTATCCGTATCCGTACGTGTATCTGGGAACTGGCGCTGCTTCCCGTTCTCGATCGCTCGACGGCCCAAACAAAACTGAATGTATCTTCGGCCAGCAGCTGTTGGGCTGTGTGGATATCTGTGTGAGCGTGTATCTGTGTGCGACATCCGCGGGTGTCTCTCTCTCTCTCTATCAAAGCATAGGGCAGAAAACGAAAAATGGTTGGTGCTGCCGCCGGTGTAAGTGTGCCAGAGCGAGATGGCGCACATGGTCATGCGTGTGTGTGTGTATGCAAAGGGGGTGAGGGTGAGTCGGCTATGTGACTCTCAAACTGTAAATAGAGAGAGAGAAAGAAGAGAGATACTTTCTGGCTACAGTGGCGGTATTCAAAAACGTCACCACATTGCTGTTACTTTATAACTTTGGTGCTTAATCATTATTAAATTACAGAGAGCAATTATAAATAAAATAGTTGTTTAAATTGAATAAGAGTTGTCTTAAACATTTAGAACATGCAGTATAAGAAGCTTAGTGGAGACTTAAAACTAGTCAATATGTAATGACATACCGAATAGATTAACTTTTTTATTCAATATTCTGAACTGTATACTTTAGTTTTTTAGCAAGGCCTAGAACAGGAGGCTAGTGGTGGGGAAAGTTGTCCAAGTGTAGTATATAAGTTATGTTTAATACATTACCTCATACTGTACAGTATAAAATGTATACAAAATAGTATAGAACAAGAAAGAAAGCTAACTTCGGCACGCCGAAGTTTGTATACCCTTGCAGCTTTCATTATGAATTAATAAAATTGTATCAAATGGAAAGTAAAACTAACAAGAGTTGTATACAACATCTATACATATAAAAATTTGGTTTAACATTGCGTATACGTAATATTTCCCTAACATTCCTATGGCCGCTATATGATATAGTAGTCCGATTTTGATCAGATTAAAACCGAAATTCTAGAATAATATAAAATGGCCATGTCTTAAATCTTATCAAACTATGTTGAAAATTGGACAAGTAATACATTTTTTTCTGAAAATTTACCGATCGTTCCTATGACAGCTAAATGATATAGTCGACCGATCCGTCCCGTTCCGACTAATATAATAGTGAGAGCATATAGAAGACGATCTGCAAATCGATCTGCGATCATTCAGATAGCTTCAAAACTGAGGGACTAGTTTGCGTATAATCGGACAGACGGACAGACGGACAGACGGACATGGCTAGATCGACTCGGCTATTGATGCTGATCAAGAATACATATACTTTATAGGGTCGGAAATGTCTCCTTCACTGCGTTGCAAACTTCTGACTGAAATTATAATACCCTGCAAGGCTATAAAAATAATATACATAGTTTTATTATTATACATCACTAGTTTGGTTGCGATGGAACTAAAATGCATAATCGGGTTAATGTTTTTCATCAATAATTATAGTGAATTACATCAGTTATGTACATTAAATCATAGAATTACAATCGTCCTTTTTGTCAGATGATGGTCTCTAAAATACATATACATATATTAACCAAGTTTTTTTTTTTAATTTCTTTCATTATTATTTGTTCTAAAATATTTCAAAAGACGCTACTTTTTTCATATTTTCCCTAATTTAATTTAGATATTTCAAACTATGGTTCCACTGTACACAAACTACTACGCCCTGATTGTAATTATGAACACAACTGTGAGGTCTCCTGCGCTCATGCTCCTCGCTCGCTCTCTCTCTCTTTGTACTCCTCTCCGCGATCGTTGACTGGCGGTTTGACAGGCACTGCAAAGCGTGCAGTGTGCGAAAGAGCGAGAGCATAAACAGGTTGGCCGTAAGAACGCCCCCTCCATGTTACCTGTTCCGAGACACAGACACAGACGCAGACACCCGAGTACACTCACGCACACAGCGGCAGTGGCGCAACAACAAAGCGCTGATTGGTCAGTCCTTGGTCCCCTTGCAGCGAACCGCATGCGCAATGATCGCCATATTGAAAGGCGGAAATCGGCAGTTACTGTAATTGCATCGCCACTCCGCCCCGGGAACTCCTTCTCCGGGAGGCGAAGGATGCCCGCTTGCAGGACCTACTCGCAGACACTGAGCCTGCCGCACCGGCAATCCCATTTTAATTATCCGCTGCATTTGAATCTGGTATCTCCCGTATAATTGCAATTACTGCCCCGTCTTTCCAAACATTCCTGCATCTTCGGTTTCATCTGAACACTGATTGCACTTTTTCCGGAAGGAGGGAAATTAAGGGATTATTCAAAAGGAAAGCGCAACAGGGGACTCTGTGTAGATAGTCTTGGAATATGGAAAGGGAAAGGAAATCCGAAAAAATGACTTTTATTACTTGATTTGATTTTTTAAACTTAAGTTATATCAAAGTGCTAGTTGCTAAAGTAAGCAAACTTCATTTCTTGGTCAAATTATTGGTTTGATTGAAACCAATTTAGGCTTAAACCATTGTGTCCTTTACCCTTGGGTAAACAACTTTCTCTACCTGGCCTCTGAAACTCAGTTTAATGTCTGTTTTCTTAGTTAAATCATTTTCTTTTTTTTTAATACAAAAATTAGAGAGCTTATCTTATTTAAGATTAATCTTAAGGTTAATATTTAGAACTAGATAGAGCTGAACAGTTTAATAGATTCTACAAATAAGTTAAATAAAAAATGTTTAATTAGCATACATTACATTACATACATTACATACGTTACATACGTTACATACATTACATACATTTCATACATTTCATACATTACATTAACATTTTCAAAATAAGTATTCACAAACTGACATTTTTTACACAAACTGGTTAAAACTTATTCAAAACAATAGATCAAGCCATGATTTAAGTAAAATTTCCAATATATCATTATAAATATCAAATTGCATCGGATCAAATTGCACTTGAGTCACATCTATCGGTAGCTCGATCTCAGCAAGTGCCTTCGATATCTCACCATTGGACCACACAAAACGATAACTCAAAAACCCAGAATAGAAATAAGATCGAAAACCCAAATTTTGATGGACTGTTGGGGCGCCAGGCGGATGCACCTGATCAAGATCGGCCACTGCCCGCCCAGATCCTCGTCGAAGATCTCCCCCGCTGGCGATTTCCGTATCGCTTACAGCTCACAGAAACCGACGGATACGTTTTTGGCGCCAGGTCTCCGATGGTCACCGAATAGCCAAAATAAGTGTTAAAAATTAGGAAATCGTAAAATTTACATAATAACAGATCATATTTCAATGGAATTAGAAAGACAGACGGCAACGACAACAGTTGGAAATGCCAGGGGAACGAGAAAACACATAAAGATGGACATAAAACAAAGTTGGAGGAGGAGGAGCAGCGGACCCAGGCACAGATACGAGAGATCCCACAAAATGTTAATGAAAAAGTGCGATAAAAATCTTGTCGAACATGAATGAGGAAAACGAGGCAACGGCAACAAAACCCACAATGCAGCGATCAACACCAAATTCTGTGGTCCAAAGGGGACAGACGGAGAGAGTGTGGGGGAGAAAGTCCCATCAGCGTCATCTGTTTGATGGGGGGCCCCGGATGGCGGTTCCCCGGTCCCTCGTTGGTGTTAAGAATGAAGACAATAACGAGGCTGGCACACGCGCCCCTAAACTCTCCGCCGGACACCTGCTGGGCGACCCATGAGGGGCCTCCGGCGCACAACGATCCTCCGACTCCGACTGGAGGCCTCCAACCTCCAACCTACAACCTCCCGCCTGGGCCAATGGCCCTCCAGGCGCCTGGCCAGACGCATTATGAGGCACTGCCGCAGCTTATTAGAAATGGTAAACAAACAGCCAAATCGTGCCGGGCTTTATGGTCCTCCATTTCGAAACGTGCGCACATTGTTAATCATTGGGAACTGGCCATAAAGCAGCCTTCATTGGCCATTATTAATTCGGTTGAAATTATTATTAATTTTGCGCCATAAATCTGGACGCTGCGTGAATGAACCCCTTTCGTGGAACGTGTGGGTAATTAGCTTTGAGTGCTTTGGGATTAGGCGTTCATTTGCTTGATCAATCAGAAATTAGTGAAGACGATTTTCGATTTAAATAATAATCGAAATGTATGCCGTCGGATGGGGGATATTCTAACACGCCAATAGCTTGGAATTCTTTGTTTTAACTATTGTTTTAACTATTTTTCTCTAACTTTAACCAATAGTGAAACATCGTGAGTGATTTAAGAAGATTTAAGAGTGTAGGCAAAAACTGCTTGAATAGCAGTTGACGATCACTTAGTTTGTGTCAGCTTAACTAATTTTCGAAAGCTTGATCAATTGAGAGCCTTTTATGATTTCTTTGGCTGGGCAAATTCAATATAATTATCATAAAATTATCGCGAAAGCGTTCAGAAATGGGTGTAAACTGCACATAATGGCTGAAAAAATAAGTTATTTGGTTGTTTTGTTCACTAAGCGCTATATACTGAGCCTGTTTGCGAATATTTTTCGAGACATTCGTCAACTTGGCTAATTTATATTGCTTTTAAGTGATAGTTTTTGCGATAGTTTTTTTACATTTTCGTTATTTTTCACAATTATTAGTTTATTATTTAAATAAAATCAACCAGCTAGATCTTTTTCAGCAAGAAACCCATCCAATTTTTTTGATATATTATGTAAGTATTTGTATTTTTAGTCAATAAAAACAGTTAATAAAAACGTTTTAAGTTGTAAAGTTGGAAATGACAAAGTTGAAGCCGGGGAAAAAATAAATCAAGTTTTAAACTTTTGCATAATTGACCTAATATGAAAGTTGATCCTTTAGAAAAACTGTATCCATTTCTTTATTGTTTAACACTTTAAAGTGTTTAACTGTGCGTCAGTTTAAAATAATATTTCGTACTGCAGTAACATATTCCAATTTAAGCACTGAAAATGGTATCCTGATATTAAACCTACAAGTTAGAACTCAACTTACACAAACTGTATTAAAATATTGACTAGTTAACAGAGAACTTGTTAAAGCTAAAACACCGCATCTATCTAACATCAGCCTGAGCTAATCGTGCAGTATAAATCTCTTCCTGTAAGCAAACTCACACCAGACACAAACTTTTTATACTAATTTCACCAATAGTTGAACCGGAAATTCAAGAGTTCTCTCACGCGTCCCATTCGAACCCTGTGGCCCGTACATTCGCCTTCCGATAATTGGCCGCCAATTCAATTACGGACTTACATTCACCGCTCGCTGTCGCCGTGGACGGAGGCTCCGGGCACATGCAATTGCCTTGTAATTTGCCACAATTATTCATATTAAAAATGAGTTAAGCGTTGCCCCGGGTGCCCGGCCAGGTGGGAAGGAGGCAAGGGGGCAGCGCCCGGACAAGTAAGTAATTTTCACGCGTAGGTAACATTAAACGATCTCGGGGCCGACGGACCCAGGGACCCAAGGACCCGGGGGACGCGGGGCGACGGGATAATAATCGCTGCCACATAAATATTACAAGCATCTGACAACTGAAAATTATCTCCTTCACTCACGAGCCATTTAAATCAATTTTACACTTCGGATTTCACAGGCGGTCGCCGTGGACAAAGGATACGATACGGGCTCCCCTACCCTCTTCCCCGTTCACCGCCTCGCAGGTCCCTCGTCCACGGGGCCTGCAACCTGGAAATTGAAATTTATTGAAAAAATGATGACAAACGAACGAAAATAAGCGAATGCGGCAGCTGCAAGGTGGTCCCGGGGGTGTGACGTGAGAAGCCGACGCCGAAGCTGAAATTTAAGGCCAGCACTTTGGATATATATGTTTATGGCCGAGATAGACGCTGATTAGGGTTGCCAAGTGGTGCTGGTATTGTTCAGAGGGATATGATTCCTTAAAATTACCTAACTACTACTACTTAATAAAACCTATTAAGATATTACAAAGTCAGACAGCTTTATCTTAGAAATAATTTTTTTTTTGTCATTTTGTAAATGTTTATTTAATGTAGCTTACTCTTACAATTGTAGCAACTTTTGCTACAGTTAACTTTCATTTCAGTTTAACATTTAATTAATAAGTTTGATAGATCACTTAGTTAGATTCATTTATACCATTCTCATCCGAAAGTTTTAAGCAGGATTTGGGACTGTGTCACTCTGATTTTGTTGCCGACCGTATCTCCAAATTGGCGCCAGGATCTGCTTGTTAAAAAATTAAATCATAATATTATTTAAAGTAATTTTGTCTCTGACATATAATGTAAAGTAAGTTTTTGAAAATAGATTTTTTAAAAGCAAATTCTATGTTTCGTTCCCTTGAAATAAATGTAGTATATCCTTCAGTATCTATTGCTAAGGAATAAAAAATATAATTTTATATTTTAAGAAATCTAACTTGTAGTGTTTTTTTGAATATTCCTTTCCTATTTTACTTTGTGTGTTTCCCAACTCCATCAGAACAACTTTGGCAGAGCTTGACAACTCTGGACATGCCTCACATTTCACTGGGGCGTCATATCGTAGCTCTGCAGCCCGAAGTCCGTCCCCTCCCCATTGTTCCTCTCCACCGAGCGGGACACTGTGCAAAAGCGTTTAAACCAACAATTACGCGAGCATAAATCAAACAGTCGAGTAGAGTGTCGAGGAGCCAGGCGGGCGGTCCGGGTTGCCTTTCGCGGCCCTGTTCCCGTTCCCCCTTCCCGATCCTGCGTGGGGACTCACCTCCCCGGGACCGCCAGTCGCGTGCACAGAGGAGACATCGAGGAGGGGGCCTGGAATGCCGACACCATCTGCTGTCACAAGCGGCGACGCCTTGGCCAGCAGTCCTGGCCGCTCGGGAGACTCCGCCTCATCCTCTTGACTTGGGCTGGAGGGGCTCAGCTTCCCCTAGGTTTCGAGTGTCAATAAATAATAGCAGCCAGCCCCCCAAAGTTTACTGATGGCGCGGAATTCGCTGATCTCGTTCTGATCGCTGTGCCGAGATTAGATTGTGATTCTTGTTCCCCATCGCCTGTTGCTGCGGCTGTTTCCCCCTCCCGGCTTGGTCAGCTATTTAAATAATTTTCCTATTAATTAAACAGTTTAAAAACAATTTGCACTTGGCCCGGACGCAGGGGAGAGGCGTGTCAAATACGTTCGGGCCACGCGACGCAGCGGGGGCTTGTCCAATTTGCAGATATGATCGTGGGGTTGCCACGTTCAACGTCCAGCTCGTGGGTGGTCAAGAGGTTGGCGAGTCTCTCACAGATCGCGTGAGATGCTGGTGTTTTTTGCAGAAATTTCAGGATCAGAATCGATGGCAAGCTCCATCATTTAACTCATTTAATTCAGATGATCTGTTAAGTGTTTTCCTCACAGGAGTTTCGTAGCGTAGCTTGGTTACTCTTCAAGTTGTAAGTTAAACGGTGTGGTGCAGTGTGGCCTAACTCGCAAGATAGTTTCTCTGCCCGACCTCTGGAAAGCACTCTCTCAATAAGCATAGAATGTAAAGAAATCTCTAGTTTGATTGAATTGTAATTATGTGGCTAAATATAACCCTTTTAAGTTAAATAGTTATTTGTTAAGTCATATCCCTGGTTAATGCAATATGATAAGAGAAATGAAGCTATATGGAGTCCCTCTGACCACTTAGTGACCAAAAGACCATTATAAAACGAAACTTTAGCAAAATGTTCTTAAACTCAGTTAGAAATTATATAAATTAGGTAGCATTAATTATGGTCTCCCTAAATATTCGTAATCGGACTTTAAAAGCTGAACGACTTATATTTCACCTTCAAATTCAAGCTTTTCTAAGTCGTTTCGCTATAATTGTGCAATTAAACTTGCCTCGTTAAAGATATCAAATAAAGCTCACAAGCGATCAGTTGTAAAGTTATACAAAAAATGTATCTTTCACTTCCACAAACTAACCTACCAATGATTCACTTTGAATCGGGTTTTGACTCTCAAAACTCAATTAGTTACACTTCTAAGTTCTGAGTAATTTTCATGGGCAATATCGCTATGTATATGTATGTAAACACTTCAGGTTTTAAGTACGGATACTTATAGGCTTCCAATTTCAGATTTCAAATGAATAATTATTTTTTAGCAGATCTCACAATTTTGCTTAAGATCAGATGGTTTTATTGAGCTCCCGTAGAAAAACGGTGTGCTTGAGTTTGCTTAACTTGGTTAATTTCTTTACTCCTTACTTTGGGATCTATATTACTTTAAGTACGATCCTGCAATTTTGTTAATAATTCTTTTATTCCCAAAATGACAAAAAAACACCCCTCTACCTTGACTAACCCCAATTTAATCATCAGCTGACACTTATAAATAACCAATTTCCTCTCGCTACCAGAATTGGTGTCGAGAGGCGAGAATGGAAACCCACACACGCGGATCACGCACATGGGAGTTCAAAAATCGAAGCCGTTGCATAAATCAATGCCACAAAGACACACAAAAATTGAATTGTGTGCACCGCTCGGGGCACTTTGACCAGTGGCCTCAACCGCTGCGCGACTCGGAAACCAAACTCCCAGCGAGATCGTCTGCCAAAGGTGTTAATATTCAATTAAAATTCTAGGCTCGCCGGGCGAGTGGCCAATAAATTAGCGCTCAACAAGCGAGTTGCCAATTTCAATTTGTTTTCGTATCATTTCGAGCGGGGAGCCTGCGCAGGGGAGAGGAAAATAGTTGGTGGCTGGACCAGGCCACTGGCAAATTTATTTATTAAGCTGCGCAGGTGTGGCAGCTGGGGAAGGGGCAAGGACTGCGGGCTGCTGCGAACTTGTTTGCGTTCCTGACCTCGCAGGAGGGTCGGCCGTCCCGGGTTTTGTGGCAAGCCTAATCAGATCAGATCGGAAATGGAAACTCTCCTCGCAGACGACATCCAAATCGACTCGTGCCCAGCTCGGTCCGGTGCTCGGCATGGGATCTTGTAATCGATGTTGTGTTGGACATTTCTGCTTACACCAATGCTCGACATGATGCCCCACTAATGGAGTAGGATGCGTTTCCAGTCTCGTGGCTGCCACAGTGCGATATTTATCGCCACGGAGATTGACTGGAAGTCGGGGACCCAGGGAGCGCTCAAGTTAGTTGCTCTGACTGCGCGCCGGCATTCCAGCTGCGCCGATATTCGTTTGGTGATTGAGCTTTAACATCAATTAGTTGCGATTGTATCAAGACAGATGAGGAGAGCACATATATACATATTTAGAGGTGCCAAAAAAATTTGGTATAGATTTTAAGCCAAATTATAAGGGATTTTAAAATGGACATTGCTAACACAAAGTCTATTAAGTTTTAGGTAGGTAGAAGTGGTGAGACCCTTTCTTGAGCCTCCAATTAGAGCTAGGCTCCGTTTTGATCCACAATTAAGATTTAAATACGATAACATTTATTAAACAATTTTATTGAAAAGGGCGAAAGGCAGAAACAATTGTTAACAAAGAGGGACAAATGTTGCTAGAAACATGTTTCAAGAGGAATAAAGGTAGTTGCTATAAGGAACATGTTGAGCAATACCAATTGGTATTGCCAACAAAAACATAGATGTTGCTGAAGTTGAACAAACAAAAAATCTTTATTGCCTAATAACTCCCATGTTTATTATCAGATTTTATTTAAATTAATCTATATTTATGTAAACATTTAATAAAAACTTTTACCTTAAACCGAAACTCTTTTAAATAGCTTAGTTTTTGGTCAAATTTTACTTAAACTTGAACAGAGTGAGGAAAAGTTCTAAAACAACAATTTGATCGCTTGCCCTTGGCTTGCCCTGAATTACCAACGAATAATAATCCCAATTATGTTGCCATAATAGTGTTACTTCTTCTAACAGACCATAAGGAAATATTTAAACTACATAAATTATCTTGTTCAATGTTTTTATGGGTCATTACTAGTCAAGGAGCTCCAATGAAATTAACATGCCCATTATTTGTGGGCAGTTCTCTTGATCTCACCCTGCTAGGGGGTCTTCGGTGTGGGGCCAGGTGGGCGGGGGAGTTCCATTAGAGACATTAAAATAATTTCAAAAGACATAAATTTTGAATTATGGCCACACAACGTGGACACGGCCGTGTTGCCTTGCACTCCACGTACTATATGTGGCCAGGGCACGACGTTGGCAAGCGTATTTTAAATCAATTTCTCTGGGGGAGTGCGTTGAGCTGTACTGTGCTCTGCTGTGCTGTGCCAAGTGTTTTCACTATAATTACAGACAATTTCAGACATTCACCGTCGTGCCGGCGGAGTCCCCACCGCCCCTGTCCCTGCCCCAGTTGCCGTTTGCTCGCTGAGATGGCCATTTAAATTGATTTATGAGCGCCTGATCGGGCGCATTTGTCCGGGGCGGGGCTTCAGGGGGGCTACCAGGACCCCATAACTCACGATCGCCTCTTCGCCCAGTTGCTTCTAATTAAATCTGCATAAGTGGGCGCACTCATTTGACGTGGTGGGCGTGGCCGCCGGGGACAGCTGCCGCTTGTTGCTGGTCTCGGTGATAGTCCATCGGCTACCTGACGGCAGTCGTCGTCCAAACCCTCGTCACCGAAGACGAAGAAGTGCTCGAGACGTGGTCCAATTTCTGACAGCCCCTAACAAGGCCAAAAGGGTCAAGGGGTCAGCGATTCGTTAGTCCCAGGAAACAATGCCGTCTGTAATTGATTCGGAATCCCGAAGATCCTGCAAATAAGCCCACAAGAATTCCACGCATTTGTCAGCGTTCTTCGTTGACTTTTAATTGCCTGGGAAATTTGTAATTCAATCAGAATGGCATTGTGAGTCCGGACCTATCCTAATTGCAAGCGATTCAGGACCTCAGAGCCCTAACTTCGAGATACACAACCGTAATTGGGTTCGAACAACAGGACTAAACAGTAATGGGAAAGGCGAACTTTTGACAGAAATATTAGCATTAAATGAGCAACTTTTTTAAACGAAAGTGTCGATAGGCGGAGCCGCTGTGGCTGAAGGACAAAGGAGGAGATGGCAAGGAACAACAGCGACGAGCCGACCGACCGACCGGAGGAACAGGCAGAGGAAGTGCCATAAAAATGCAATTTTAGATTTCATCAACTGATAAGAAAAGTTTTTAAATTAGCCGCCAAATGGGAATGCGAATGCGAAGTTCGAAACTGTAAACTGAGCAACAGACAACACAAACATTTGATTAGAAAAACGGCAAACAAGGACAGCAATCGCGGGAGGAAGTCGGCCTACAAATTGGCCCCGTCACGCCAAGAAATCGTTAGAAAGTTTCTCCCAGTACAGTTTGCAATTGCAATTGCAATTGGGCCCGCGACCACCCATTCCTTTCCTTGGGTGTCCGTGTCCTGTCCTGGAAACTCCTGCCTGTGCAGGCGGAAACTCTCAGAGAAAAACGCACTCGCCAGAAAAGAGAGCAAAAGTATCAGTTTCAGTTTATCAAACCCCTGCCATCGCAAGTGGCACAGATTAGGAGAACCATCAAAGGGAAAATGGAAGTGCAACAGGGAACGAGAACGAGAATAGAAAAGGGAAATACAATGGCCTGCATTCTTTCGATCTTAAAGTCCAGATCTGCCGGCCATTCCTCAGAGAGACAGCGCTCAAGTAATTAACGCCCCGATCAAGGAGCTGCATCCGCAGCCTTCCTCAGGAGCTAGCCCAGTTCGCATCTCAATCTCAAAACAGTAGCTCGGCGACGGCGCCTCAAGGATTTGCACAAATGTTAATGATGATCTGATCTTTGAGGGGAAGCCCCTGTCTTGGGACTATGTGTGTTCCAGGGGGTAGCTACTTCTGCGTTCCCTGGACGCTCTGGAAAAATAATCCGGTGTTAAGATCGGGGGCGGCTTTTTGTTTGTTTGGGTTTCGCTCCGATTAATCGCTGATGCGATTTTAATTAGGAAGATTCTAGATCTTCGTATTTACTTTGATTCATTTTTACTGATTTCAAAGGACGAGTTTCGTTTTGTTTAAAATTACTTTGATTGTGTTTGTGAAATGTCAAAAACCATCTGCGACTTTATAAGATTTGCAACAATGCAGGTGCTCAGGTAATCCTAACTATATCTTGACAAAATATATTTTGTTGTTGAAAAACAAATTTTATATAATGAAATAAAAAATTAATTTTTTTAAGAGGGTTAAGGTAAAAAAAAATACGTTTTATTTCAATTTTGCTGAGAAGTAGAAATTAAGCTACAGAATCTAAAAAAAAATATTAAAAAATAATAACAAAGAATGATTCGTGGTAGACCAAATAAAAAAGTGAATAATATCATAACATAACACAATTTGCAAAATAATTAATGAAATTCCAGTTTGTACAAACCACGTAAATGAAATGGGTCACAACCTGGCGAAAAGGTATTCTAAAGGCAATTCTGTAATTAAACTTAATGAGTCCTTTCAATTCAATTATCACCCTAAACAGCTATGGTTATGTTTTTAAAAAGAACATTTACCAAGCACTCTTAAAGAAATTATGCAAGCTGGTGCTATTATGTTCATCGTAGAGGCTAGTTCTTCTATATTCGAATTCAATGTTGATAAAGGAGTGATCGAAAACAATCGGCTATTTTTAAGTACAATTTAATTTAGTTTTGTGTTCTTGCAGAATTACATTTCCAAGTATGTAGAATTTGCAAAAAATAGCATTGAAATGTTCTTTTTAACACCTGCGTGAATTGGGTACTGGGAATGTATCCTTCATATATATTATGGGTTCCATATAAAAAATTTTTAATTTGCAAGCCAGCTGAATAAGAAAGGAAATTGCAATTTAAGAAAATCATTTAAAAACAAGAAAGGAAGCTAACTTCGGTACGCCGAAGTTTGTATACCCTTGCAGCTTACAATTATAAAACATTTTGAAATTTAATCAAATGAAAATAGAAACTAACAGGAATTATAAAAAACATTTACAAATACCAAAAAATTCGTTTTTATACCCTTGCAGGGTATTATAAATTCAGTCAGAAGTTTGCAACCGACCCTATAAAGTATATACATATATTCTTGATCTGCATCAATAGCCGAGTCGATCTAGCCATGTCCGTCTGTCCGTCTGTCCGTCTGTCCGTCTGTCCGTCTGACTGTCTGTCCGTCTGTCCTTCTGTCCGTCTCTCAGTCTGTCCGTCTGTCCGTCTGTCCGATTATACGCTAACTAGTCCTTCAGTTTTGAAGCTATCTGAATGAAACTTTGCAGATAGTCTTCTATATGCTCTCACTAATATATAAGTCGGGACGGGCCTGGTCGGACGACTATATCATATAGCTGCCCTAGGGACGATCGGAAAATTTTCATAAAAAAATTATAAACTGGCTAATTTTCAACGTATTTTCATTTAATTTGTGATAAGGCCATTTTATATTATTCTGGAATTTCGGTTTTAATTTGATCAAAATCGGACTACTATATCATATAACTGCTATAGGAATGTTAGGGAAATATTACGTATACGCAATGTTAAACCAAATTTTTATATGTATAAATGTTGTATACAACTCCTGTTAGTTTTACTTTCCATTTGATACAATTTTATTAATTCATAATGAAAGCTGCAAGGGTATACAAACTTCGGCGTGCCGAAGTTAGCTTTCTTTCTTGTTTTAATTAATAAATAAAGCTAAAAACTTTAATTGTTAATGAAAGTAGAGATTCTCTCTGGAAAGGTTGAAAAAAGCGCCAAAATTCATTAAGCACAAACAAAAGTTTTTCTCTACCGGACTACTGTTCAAACTTAATTTTCTTAACTCTGTGGCTTTCGGCATTCCAGATATCGCACTTGTCCGTTTTCCATTTGTATAGGGGCGAGTGACGTAAAATGAGCTTTTAGAGATAAATAAAACAATAAAGTATAAAAACGTTCTTTACCGCGAACAAATTCAAGTTGCAAAGTTTTTAATAACCGCCAATGTAGAAAAGTTTTTTGCTTCTCCCAATTTCCTTACCTAATTTATAACAGTTTTTTAATTTATACATACATATCTAATTTAAGCCGATACTTTTGTTAAAAACTGCGACATGAAGAATAGAGATGAAAATAAATCGATTTTCCAGTAAAAAAAAATGTTCTAGAAATTTTTGAAATAAATCGATTAACATCAAAAATTCTTTCTATACAAAAAAAATTGTGTTTCAGGCTTATATCGCCAAAAAATATATTAAGTTCCATTGATGCTTTTATCTATAGATGTTTTTGTTTAACTTATAGCTTTTTGGTGTCTTTCACCTTTATTATAGCATCGGAAATATATTATAAAGAATGTTTTTTATCCTTTCAATTGTGCGATACATCAATATACATATCTATTATATATAATAAATCAAACCTTTTGAACTTTCCTCCACAAGTTTACATACTTGTCGCTTTTTAAGAAGATTTGGAACTTAAAATCAATTAGTTCGATTTTAAAAATGTGTATCGATACATAATGAAAAATCGATTAATTGATTATTTAATCGATTTTATTTCCAGCTCTAGTGGCCACAACAACCTAGAAATTTCAGATATTTTTAAAAATATCGTATCATTGATATTTTATTTATTATTGTATCAAAGCAATAATATTATAATACTATTTAAAACATCACTTAAAAATATCGATATTAATATTTCGTTAACTTTTTTCCCCACAGCTCATTTGGTAAAATAGTCTTGCACCACCAATTTTTTTGGCTTAATATTTTTATGTGAAGAAGAAGATAAAATACTAGGATTATTGAGCAGTATTTTCATATCGAATACAAATATCGCATTCTCAATATTTGGGCCAAAAAATCACGATATAAATATCATCCTTAGATAACATATCGATATATTGATATAATTTTTGCACATCTCTTGTAGTAAATAATGTAAGGCAAATGCAATATTGTAAAAGCAACAAGCTGCGGCCACTATAAACTCTATTTAAGCTCGGTTTGTGCGGCGGAAAAGCGACGGACATAGCCCAGCTTGGGGCCAGAGGAAACGCAGCACACGCACACACCCGTGTTGCACACACTTGTGCTGCTGCTGCACACACATATAGACGGATATTTTTCGTCTACGTTTCAATTCGATTTTCGGAAATTTCACCTTCGCGTTGCTGTTTTTCGGCTATTTCAAACTTGTTTTCAGCTGTGTCTTTCCCGAACGGCGCCCTCGCCCCCACCCGCTGCTCGTTGCCCAGCTCTGTTGGCAGCCGCTCACTTTTTAATTTGCTTACGTATTACGTGTGGCGGTGTGCGTGTGCACTCGCGTTCGTATTTCATGAAAATTAGTGCCAATTTGCAGTGAGACGGAATGTAAAGGCAGAAGTTGGCATAATTTTCCGCACATTCAACCTATGATTTCCCGTTTTTCCCTCAGACCAGCTGTAATTTGCATAAAGAAATCGGCCCCCCTGGCCGTCTCGCTCGCTCCTGGGCACGTGTGCCTGTGTGCGTGTGAAATGCTTTCCGCTCGCTAAAAATAACGCCCGTGGATCGGTAGATATGCGTGAATAATGGCGAAAAACGCACTTAAAGCGTAGTTCCCGAATGTGTGTCAAAGAGCAGCAGGTGCAAGCAAGTGCAGTGTTATAAAGCGCAGCACTTCTGCCAGCGTGTGTGTGCCAGCGATTGTGTGTGTGTGTCGCAAACATATGGCAAAAAGTCGGGCCTGCTAGATAAATGAATATTTGTTGCATTCTCCGCAGAAATCAGTGATACCCCTCAAAGGCAGAATGACATAGAGAGTGGTAAGAGAACTGCGAAAAACCAAGGCGAAAACCAAATCCAATGACAAATGTGACCACGGAAACACATCAGCCGCCCTGAGGAAGAAGAGGAACGTCTCCAAAGGTCAACCCAGCACCCTGTACCCGGCCCCGCCCCCTCTTCCGTTTGTTATTCTTTTTTTCGTTAGTTTTCCTCCGTTCGCGAGCGTGTTTCCTTTGGGCGTGCAATACTTTTTGCCAAAAGTCTTGCCACGGTCCAAAATCGCGAAGCACGTCGAACGAGTACGGCCGTAAAAATTCCTAAGTCCGTGGGCACCAAGCTGCAGCGTCTCAAGGCCAAAGCGGCTGCGAGTCAACACTACGGCAGCAGCAGTTATCGCAAGTCCGGCGGCAGCAATAGGAGCAGCGAGGGCGGCGAGAAGAGTTTCGGGACACAAGGCGGCTACGACTATCAACGCGGTGGCGCTGCCGAGGAGCGTAACTTTGCTGCGACGACGGCGCTGGCGGACGTGGCCGAGAAGTCATATCAATATAGCAGCGGCAGCAGCAGCAACAACCATAACAACAACAATTATCAAAAGTCAAACCACACCAGTGCCAATTACAACCACAACAACAACAACTATAACCACCCAAAAAGCGCCACCAACCTGCCTTATCAGCCTCCGGGCAACCACAGCATCAACAACAACAACAACAACAGCAGCAACAACAACAGTACGATGAAGATGACCAAGCAGAAGAATTCGCTGGCGGAGCGCCTCAATATCGGCGACGAGGTGCGGGAACTAAAGCTGGGCTCCACTTTCAGGAACACCTCAACATCCTTCCATACCATCAAATGTAAGTGTCGCCTGGCTTCCATTCCCATTCACCTGCCAATGCCCAGCCAGAACTGACCCACAAATGTGTTCGTGTTGCAGATGACTTCAAGCCAGCGAGTGTGGATACCAGCCGCATGGCATCTGTGGATGTTGGCTCCAACAATCAAGTTACTGTTATCGTGCCAAATTCTGGTGAGTGCAACGGATATATTAGCTTCCGGGTTCGGAAACTTATGTGGAGATTCAGCACAAAGAATTTCAACATTTTGCTGACTGGGGCAAAACCAAGAGAAGTTTAATTACAATTTCTAAAGTGGAGATGGGTGTTAGTTTAAAACAATTACAACAAAGTTACAAGTTCTCTAAGCAATTGACGTGCAAGTAGTTTGTCATATCCTAAATGCGATAATATGTTAACCTTGGGGGTGTAAGACTTACGACCGGTTTCTACCATTAGATACATATATCTTCAAACAACTTCCAGGGACTTCCAGCAAAAACATTGGTTTTAGGAAACTGGAGTAGAAGGGAAGACATAGTTATTTTGAGTGGAGTGACTGCGCACTTTTATCTTGTTACCTATCAAGGAATTCAACACTGAGGGTAGCTACTTTTCCTTAGTGCGCAATTTACAAATGAATTTTTTAGGGCTTTTCTTTTCTCAAATTGTACATTTATTACCTACAGGTTGTTATTCAGTCTCCTGGAAACATTTCCTGCGGTAGACTATGTTTGCTATTGTGTAATCCCATTCCAACTTATACACAACAAAATTTGGTGTAGTCTCGCAAACACGACGCTAATAGTCTTTATCCAACCAAAGGCAGGTAAATCGACTAAATTATTGTCGTTTCTTGAACATGCAACCTAATATTGTATTCAAATTAGAAAAAACCAATCGATTTTGTCTTCAACTTTGAAAAATTAACTTCGAAAGGCTATCGTCTGTCGGATGATTGGATAAACATTTTTGGAAGTAGTGAACAATTCTTAAAGTATATCAATCAATTGGGAATTTCATATATATTTCCGTTTTTGTATGAATTATTTGAGGGGTATTACAGAAATTTATCACAAGACCAAGTGAAAATTGAATATGTAACTGGAATAGTGATCGATTCACATTCTCGATCAGCTCGAGTGGCTGTTTGATGACATAATTTGACTGTATTATAAGCTAGGAGTCAGTGGCAGAGCCTCCTCTTAGACACAAATTAATGGATAGCCAGACCTGTGTCTTAGTTCGTTTGAACAAAGGCCGCAGACGCGCGGCGAGAGGAGGAGAGGGGACGCCAGCGATGGAATGAAACCAAATTACATCAAGTCAGGCAAAATGCAGCCAAGCGTTCAAGTTTTTTTCCTAGCTTTTTCATACTCGTATTATTTCGCTACGCTCTTTGTGGCCAGACTCGTCTGTGGGCTGTCGGCAGTGGTTGCTGTTGTTTGGACCTCATTGCGGCCGACTTGCCTTGTGTAACGCTCCGCTGATTGCGAGCGACGAGTCGCCAAAGAGTTTGGCGCTGGCGACGACAATAACAGTGGCATTTGGTCAAGTGTGGCTCTGGAAGTGGTGCGGTAACTGCCCGATCTCTCCCTATCTCGGTCCCTGTCCGAATCGAACGGGTGCAGCCGAATGTGCACTGGACTAGTTTTCGGTTAAGCATTCACAGCCAAAGACTCCGTTCAATCTGTAGGAATGTAATGCACTTCTATTACAATATTAACAATACCAATATCGTGATAGGGCAGTTGTGTCGAAATAATTATTCAGACCATTTCGGAGACAGTGGCCGTTATGAATTTTATTTTAAACCCCGATTATTATAGGTTTTTAATGATTTACTCCGATGATAAATCATTTTTCAATAATTATATAAAAAAACATGAAAGAAAACCGATATATTTTTTATTTTCTTCGCATTATTTCTTATTTGAATATATTGGTTATAAATTCGAATATCCTTCCGAAGTCCTCATGGAAGCACTCCAATGGGAGGCACATCATCTCGAATAATGTTCTATTCTGTGGGAAGACTCTCTCCAGCGCAGCTGCCAGCAAATCCTCTACTTTCGGTATTTGTGCATTAATTTTGTTAGATTTTATGTAGAGATCTGTGGCGGTCGGGATATTTTGTAATCCGTCTTTTTTCCCAATGCACTCTGTGGGTGCTTCTTTCATGGGTCGAAATACATTAAGGACAGGAAGTGGCGCTTGAGTCGTAATATAAATAAGAACTACTTGCACGGGTGGTGTCTGGCATAAACAATCACATTAGTCATGCCGATTAAATTAAATTTTGTTTTTAATTTTTCCAATCGACTTGCATTTTTAGGTAATTATTCACAGTAACTGACCCTGTTACATTTAATCCAATACATTTACCTGACTCCTTTTCTGTTTTTACAGAAGAGGGATTTAGCAAAGTGTAATTGAAAGCCCACAAGTACTATATTATACATATTTTTGGGGCTAAAGTAAAACTGTGAGATACGCGATACCGAAATCTCTGCATAAGGTGGACACAACTGATATATATAAATTTCTTTACTTCAGTTTGTTAGCGAGTTTATGAAATGAATTCAGAAATTCGGCCTCGCATAAACATAGTACATAGTAAAATCCCTACTGTGCCTTATCCTAATAAAATGTTGCCTGGTTTAAACTATGTGTTCGAGTTTGCCTCCGCTGAATAAGAAAATTGTTTATATGTATAGAGAAGTGGGAGAACTTCACCTTAAATCAAGAAAATCTGTTTCGATCCATATAGAAAGCCAACATCGGTCAGCTGATGTTATAATGTAGTTATATAATTTCCCTTCTTATCTATAAAAGTCTTAAATAGAACGATTTGGCCCGGCCGGACATATTACTACCTCCAATGGAAATAATACTGCCTGTAAAGTTCCACTTAGATATATCTTTCTCTAGAATACTAGTTTGCCTAGAAATGGACAGACGGACATTGCTAGATCTCCTGGAATGTTGATGCTGATATACATATACATATACTTTATAGGGTAGAATTAACTCTGAAAACTCTCGAAATAACTAAAATTAAAAAAACCCTGCAATGGTACACAGAAAAGAAAGCATGTCCTAGGGAAGTTTGCTTGGATCGATTCCAGATCGATAAAAAAACCTTACCGAAGGCTATAAACATTTATAAATAAAAACACTTAACTTTTGCTAAGATTCATAGCTCTTCGATATTCATAATTTTGAATTTTATTTGTGTTAATTATTTAACCAAGCACCGGTTTTTTGTTTAAACTTTCCAATATCAAAATCAAAACCTTTTTGAGGTCCGAAGGCGTGCAATTGTTCGCCTGGCCAAGCATTTCGAATAAAGTCTTTTTCTGTTGGCAGATTCTCATTAACGTTTCCACCAGGTTCGCCTCCTCTTGTGGTATTTGTTGATTAATTTGTTTATGTTTTATGTAGATGTCTATGGCCGTCTCGATTTTTTGTCTCCCATCTTTTCCCCCAACGTACTCTGAAAGTAAATCTTTCATGGGTCGAAAAACATTAAGAATAGGGAGCTCCACTTGAGTCGTGATATTGATCAAAATCACAGCTGTAAGATTTTAAAAACTTGTAGAAAGCACTATGGTGAACAGAGATCAGCTCACCGAAAATAGCTACAGACAGTTGAATACATGTTAGTTTCTTCATAGTTGAGGGAACTGAAGCTTTCAAGGTTAGTCTCTATCTTGAATGTTCAAATTAGATATGCTGGGTTGGATCTAAAATCAATTTATTCCAATCGGCATGCATTTTTAGGGAATTATAAACAGTAACAGCAATTACCTGCCCCCTTTGTTTTTACAGAAGGGGATTATACATCATAAATGAATAAAGTTTGTTAGCGAATTTATGAAATCGTGATTATGTACACACCAAATAAATTTAGGAATTCGGACTCGCACATAGTAACATTTTGACTGGTACATCCGTAGGTCAATCCTTTCGTTCAGAAATCCCTTTAGAGGAGGTGGGCAATATAAGAATTCTTGTTCTTATCCTAATAAAATTTCGTCTATGTTGACCCAATGTTGGTGTTATTGGTCGTTTTTTTAAATCAATAATATGCGGACAAGACCTTCTTAAATTACATGGTTTTAGTTATTCTAAGACTTGTGTCTCAGTTTTGAGTGCATTTTTGAGGAACACGTGCTTGTTATTACTTTTGCTGAACTCGCAGCCAACCAGTTTTTCCAGAATTCTACAATATTGGGTGACTAATGCCAGCTTGATTGTGCTCCCGTTGCAGAAAGTTCCGGTGTGCCTCATACAGTTTATAAGGGTAATCAGAGAGAGTATGCCAAGGAGTGCTTGATGATCTACGACAAGGAGACGGGTGCTATCACAATAGAGAAGCTGAATCACAACATACAAGTGAAGAAGACCAGGTGAGTGCGGTACCGTTGAGATTCCAGAGCAGTCAGTAGCTTCTCTCATTTTTTCAGGAGCGAGGTTACAAACAAGCCAGTTCTTCTGCCAGTTCAGAATGCGACCATGAATGTGGCTCAGGGTCAGGGTCTGCATCAGGCTCAGGCTCAGGGCACCAATGGTGCTGGAATGGCCCCTATTTTGAATGCTTCTGGACATGGATCTGGGTCGGCTAGTAAATTGGAGAACAGCACCATGCGAATCACATCAAAGACAAAGGTTTCAACAGGAAGTCGTAGGAATAATATAAGTAAGTGAAGAACTAATGGCATTTGGTTAATGAAAAAGAAGAATGTGTTACTAATGATAATTTTACGATAATTTCAGTTGACTTCAAGCCGCGCAATTCGCCCATGCAGCAGAGCTCACCATCGCGTCCAGTGGCCATCCATCGCAGCCCCCAATCTGCTCCAGCGTAGGTTTTTACCCTCTAGCGTTTGACCATTGAATTAAATCGAACGTTTCGTTTCAGTTGGGATGCAAATAATGCACAGCAGACATTGCCCAGCATCCCCATGATCACGGATGATGATGACTTTGGGCTAAAAGCTGCCCTCCATAACGGCGGACAGGCAAATACTTCAGGCTCATCGACTGGGTCGGTAGGGGGTCAGTCCGAGTACGGATCCATGTCGTCCAAGCAGCGACAGGCCCCTCAGCACAGCCAAGTCAAGCGCCAGCAGATGCATCAGCGCTCCAGTCCACCAATGGCCCAGCAGCAGCCGTCCAACTACGGTCGTGGGTACAACAATAGCAATAACCAATACGCACAACATCAGCAGCAGCAGCAGCATCAACAGCAGCACCTGCAGCAGCAACCACAACGCCATTCTCCACAGCAGCAGCACCAACACCATCAGCAGCAGCAGCGCGCTCCGGCCTTTGGCCATGGCAACAGCATGCCAATGGACTTTGACTCAGCCAGAGATCATGATCTGACCTCGCAATCAGTGGCGCAAGCGGCTGCTGTTCTGGAACAGGTAGGTTTTACGACTCGTTTTGATCGGGGCTATGCTGAGCTGGGTATTTGGCTTTTGCAGCAAATTGGTGGCGCACTGAGTGCCTCTAGCTCCAGCTCGGAATCGGATTCTAGCGACAGTGACAGCGGCAGTGACTCCGATGACAGCACCGATGATGATCGCCCCATGGAAAGTCAGCAGCAGCAAGCCATGCAACATCATCAGCAACAGCAACAGTCTCAGCAGCAGCTAAACCAGCTGCCCAATCTGGGCTTAGGCTCCATATCACCATCCTACAGCAATAGTCATCCTCAGCAGCAGCAGCAGCAGCCGTCCCATCATCATAGGCAGCAACAACAACAGCAGCAGAAGGAACAGTCCGGCATTTATGCATCCAACGGTGGCTTTCCAAACGATTTGCTCCAAAACGATCTGCAATTGTCCTCAAATTCGTCTGAAGATGAGGACGATTAGCTGGCAAGTTTTAATGTAATTCAATAATTTCACAAATCTAACGGTAACAACAATTATTGATATTCTGTCTATATGCGTGTAATTAAGTTGTAATTATTGAGGGGTGAATTTACTTGCTAGTGAAATTTTTATAAATAAATTCTTAGTTGTACGACACGATATACCCGAGCATACATTAATTAATTATAATCATTAATTTTAAACCTTCCAAATGTGCAGGAGAACATTGAATTCAAATCACGACCTAATTTCTGCCAATACATATTTCAATGTACATTAATTTTAAATACAAATTCAAAGGTTATGTGAAACTTGTTGAAAGTCCTAAAGGATATCGCACGCAAATACATACATATAGATCAACAATAAATAAATCAGAAGCAGAAGCAAACGAAGTAGGCGATGTAACTACGGAAATTATTTAGTTTTTAATGCTATGCTGCAAATATTAAGCATGATTTTTAAGATAAAAAAAACAAACAAACATCATTGAATAACCACAGCGGATTTTGCCATTAATTACGCATTTTGCTCTAAGCCTGAAATCATTTAATTATTCAGATACAAAAAACGCGAAAATAACTATGCAATTGTACTCCTATTTTGGTTCGCTTTATTTCGCCCATCTTTTGTATTCAATATTTTTGTTCTTTATTATGTTAACGATAAAATAAACACTAACTGATGTTCGCCTTCGATAAATTTGTTAGCTAAGTATAGTCTCTTATCCATTTGAGTTACCTATTTGTGCGGTATGAAGACATTTAGGTTTTACCCCATGTTTTATTTGAATTTATTTGTAGTTCTTTAATTAATTTTTAAAATATTTTATTATGATTTTGTTATGCGCTTGCAATAGTTAAAAGCAACGATAAACTGAAATAAATGTGAAACGAATGAAAACGCCTGGTTTTATGCTTCCCATCCCGAAGAGTTGGCTTTATAATAACAAGATGAGTAATGCCACTGTCGCTTGCAGAACAACTTCTTGCGTACAGCAATATAAATGTATTGGCGTTATGAATTTTGTTATTATAAGGTTTTGGTTACAGTCGCTGATCAGTAATCCTTAACTCACAAAAAACACAGCTCCTTCCATTTGTATGAGCGTGCACGAAGGTCCAGGCACACACTTACTTAATATTAACAATATTTCATTTGCCAAGCCAACAATGAATTGTATTTATGAAGTACCATCCACGTGAAAAACGACCAATATCGAAGAGACAAAAGAAACGGAGATGACACCAATTATTTTTTGTACACTCTACATGAGAATATGTCTAGGATTAAATTGTTTTGCAGACCATGAGGATTTTTTTGTAGCATTCACTGGTTGGCGATTTACTATTGAGCATCATATAAGAACCCCAAAACACCAAACAAATCAACAGTAACTAAGCGAACACAACAAATTGATTCAGATAATCATAAGCACAATATACATATGCAAAGAATCTAGAAATAATTATATAACTAATTCTAAATGGAATCCGAAAATGCCTAAGATCACAATGAAATCAAGCGACTAACTTAGTCTAATTGGTAAGAAGCAAATATATATATATATATATTATATACAAACAAGCATGTACACGACTTTATATACAAACATATAAATATTACCTTCAGTTGAATTAGTTCTAATACCGACCATTAAACAGTCAAGAAATAAAATTAAACAATTCGTTAGGTGTTTTTGTTACTTTTAAATGACATGATCCCATTGGGGTCAACTTGACTTGGGATACGGATTTAGCGACTTAAAATTGTATAGGCTATATAGGTCAGAGTCGAATGATGGCTGAAAATGCTGGCTTTCACCGCTCCACCGGGAGCTGTTTGGACCTCATTGCGGCCGACTAGCCTTGTGTAACGCTCCGTAACGAGTTTGGCGCTGGCGACGACAATAACAGTGGCATTTGGTCAAGTGTGGCTCTGGAAGTGGTGCGGTAACTGCCCGATCTCTCCCTATCTCGGTCCCTGTCCGAATCGAACGGGTGCAGCCGAATGTGCAATGGACTAGTTTTCGGTTAAGCATTCACAGCCAAAGACTCCGTTCAATCTGTAGGAATGTAATGCACTTCTATTACAATATTAACAATACCAATATCGTGATAGGGCAGTTGTGTCGAAATAATTATTCAGACCATTTCGGAGACAGTGGCCGTTATGAATTTTATTTTAAACCCCGATTATTATAGGTTTTTAATGATTTACTCCGATGATAAATCATTTTTCAATAATTATATAAAAAAACATGAAAGAAAACCGATATATTTTTTATATTCTTCGCATTATTTCTTATTTGAATATATTGGTTATAAATTCGAATATCCTTCCGAAGTCCTCATGGAAGCACTCCAATGGGAGGCACATCATCTCGAATAATGTTCTATTCTGTGGGAAGACTCTCCAGCGCAGCTGCCAGCAAATCCTCTACTTTCGGTATTTGTGCATTAATTTTGTTAGATTTTATGTAGAGATCTGTGGCGGTCGGGATATTTTGTAATCCGTCTTTTTTCCCAATGCACTCTGTGGGTGCTTCTTTCATGGGTCGAAATACATTAAGGACAGGAAGTGGCGCTTAAGTCGTAATATAAATAAGAACTACTTGCACGGGTGGTGTCTGGCATAAACAATCACATTAGTCATGCCGATTAAATTAAATTTTGTTTTTAATTTTTCCAATCGACTTGCATTTTTAGGTAATTATTCACAGTAACTGACCCTGTTACATTTAATCCAATACATTTACCTGACTCCTTTTCTGTTTTTACAGAAGAGGGATTTAGCAAAGTGTAATTGAAAGCCCACAAGTACTATATTATACATATTTTTGGGGCTAAAGTAAAACTGTGAGATACGCGATACCGAAATCTCTGCATAAGGTGGACACAACTGATATATATAAATTTCTTTACTTCAGTTTGTTAGCGAGTTTATGAAATGAATTCAGAAATTCGGCCTCGCATAAACATAGTACATAGTAAAATCCCTACTGTGCCTTATCCTAATAAAATGTTGCCTGGTTTAAACTATGTGTTCGAGTTTGCCTCCGCTGAATAAGAAAATTGTTTATATGTATAGAGAAGTGGGAGAACTTCACCTTAAATCAAGAAAATCTGTTTCGATCCATATAGAAAGCCAACATCGGTCAGCTGATGTTATAATGTAGTTATATAATTTCCCTTCTTATCTATAAAAGTCTTAAATAGAACGATTTGGCCCGGCCGGACATATTACTACCTCCAATGGAAATAATACTGCCTGTAAAGTTCCACTTAGATATATCTTTCTCTAGAATACTAGTTTGCCTAGAAATGGACAGACGGACATTGCTAGATCTCCTGGAATGTTGATGCTGATATACATATACATATACTTTATAGGGTAGAATTAACTCTGAAAACTCTACAAATAACTAAAATTAAAAAACCCTGTAATGGTACGCCAGAAAATTTTTGGCATATTTTCTTCTGCCTACCTAACTTAATCTTTTTGACGATGGGACCTAAGATTTAATTTTGAATTGTAGAATTGATTATTTACCGGATGTGATGGCAATGCGCTTGTTAAATCTGTCGTTAAAAACCATTGCAGGAAAAGTGGCTCCCGCTGTTCCAATCATTCCCAATAACGCCCCAAATTTCGGTGACACTCTAGAATATGAATTAATTAATTTGTGTCGTAAAACCACAGACAACTTTAAAATACAATTTCATGAAATTTCAAATAGTATAAAATATATCTACAGTTCACCCGATATAGTATTAGAAAGTATATTACAAAAAAATACATATATCGATATATTATAAAAACTATTCCAATATAAATATCGATAATTGACTATATTTGTCGGCCCTGGTCGCGGCATTCTATATTATTACTGTAAAATTAGCATCAACAGGTGTTGATTAATTGGATAAATACCTCAATATGGGTGACGTTACGGGACTCAGCAACGCCGAAGCCGACGAGCTGTGCAAAAAGCCCGAGGCGGCCACCAAGGCGAGTCCCTGGAGCCGTTAGTTATGGCCACCTTAAAATGTAAACTAACACGCTCTTTTCAGGATTTCCTGTTCCAGCAAACGATGTACCGCATCAAGGATCCGCGCCGGTCGCTGCCCTTTTACACGGGGGTCCTAGGAATGACCTTGCTGGTAAAACTGGATTTCCCCGAGGCCAAGTTCTCTCTGTACTTTATGGGGTAAGGTTAAGTGGCTGCGGCTTATCTAAGTACGTGCGTATTGATCGGCGATAACAATTGCGCTTCTATCTCCCGCAGCTACGAGAACGCCGCTGATGTGCCCAAGGATCCTAAGGAGCGACGCAGCTGGGCGATGAGCCGAAAGGCCACAGTTGAACTGACCCAGTAAGTTCATACTTTCGATTTTATTTTTCTAGACCAGGCTTCCATTACGTCCAAGTGTTCCCCAATTGTAAGTTACATACATATATACTTGAATCATGCAGCAATTGTTAGTATGAATTTTTATCTCCAATAAAATATTAAATCTTGCTAGGATATATTCAAAACAGCGTTAAATTCTTGAATTAAATTAGACAGTTGAACTTGCAACCACTTCCTTTCGATATAGGTTCACATTATATTCTAATCATAATTTTTTTATAATTAATTAGACACTTAATTTTTTAATTGTAAGTGGGAAACATTCATTAATACTCTGTAAATTTATACTAGCAACTGGGGAACCGAAAGCGACCCAGATCAAAGCTACCACACCGGCAACAGCGACCCTCGTGGTTTCGGTCATATTGGACTCATGGTTCCCGATGTCTATGCCGCCTGTCAGCGGTAAGAAATTTTTCCTTGGAGTTGTATTCCCCTTAATTGATGGACCCGATCCCATCCGACAGTTTCCAGGAGCTTGGCGTCGAGTTCGTTAAGAAGCCCGATGATGGACGCATGAAGGGCTTGGCCTTCATTAAGGATCCTGACGGTTACTGGATTGAGATCTTCAACGCCCACTCTGTGTAGACCTGTGCCCGCTGGCAGTGATTTTGTATTTTTATTGCACGTGAATCCATCACTGTTCCTTAATTGCCTGTGACACATCTGAGCTGAAGAGTGGAATCTCCGAAGGAGACGTTAAAATAAATAAAAAAGAGAATGTCCAACAATGGCGGTGTCCTTGGTCTGACACCTAGACATGTCGCAGCTGCTGCTGCAGCTGTCAACTCTGTCCCCAAAATAATTGGCTCCTGTGTCCTTACCGGCTTGGTATTTTCACACGCTAATTATTATTTACATCGCGGACAGCCATGCACGTTTTTGATAAGTAAATGTGTTACCCACTCGGACCGGAAGTGGGGTGTTTGCCCAGACGGTCTGCGAATGTTCCGCTTTCACGGGGGTGGGCTCTGGCTGGTGACTAGTCACTAATAATGGTCAAATATAGGAGCGTATTATTTGTTTGGTATCGAATATGGAATTTTGCAATTTAAGTTCGTGCATTCAGCCACTCGAGAACAGTTGCCGTCAGCAGTTTGTCCTGTCAACGTTAAGATGGAAATTTCGGAGCCGAGCATCGGCATTTTCTACATCAGCAAAGTGCTGGCTCTGGCCCCGTATGTCGCCAGTCGAAACCCTAAGAGCCAGGTGGAAATCCGCCGCAGCTGGATATTCACCATCTATTCAGCCACTTTGACAGTGGTAATGGGTGAGTGTGGGTGGGAATGAAGTGGAGGATCCTCAGGAATGATAGCTATTCAATTGCTCTAGTTTTCCTCACCTATCGGGGACTACTGTTTGATGCGAATTCGGAAATACCCGTCCGGTAAATACTCTGACTTCCTTCTTATTATATTTGATTATTTTATATTTCGGTGTTGTCTGTTTTACTAATCTGGTTGTCGTATTTGTCCCACCTGCAAAGGATGTCAAAACAATAGCACCTTTGATTAAACTTCTTTTCTGGCTTACAGTCACTGCATCAGAATGGCTGTCCAGCTTCGTTCAATTTGTATACCCTGGCAGGGTATTATAATTTAAGTCAGAAGTTTGCAACGCAGTGAAGGAGTATATTTAAACGATATATACTATAAAGCATATATATTATTAGTCAGCATTAACAGCCGAGTCGATCTAGCCATGTCCGACTGTCCGTCTGTCCGATTACCTGCAAACTCGACCGTCAGTTTTGAAGCTATCTGAATGAAACTTTGCAGATAGTCTTCTTTATGCTCTTACTACCATATAAGTCGGAAAGGGCCGGATCGGACGAGTACATCATATAGCTGCCATAGGAACGATCGGTACATTTTCAGAAAAATAATTATAACTGCCAATTTTCAACATATTTTCATTTCATTCGAACCATGGCCATTATGTATTATTTTAGAATATCGGTTTAAATTTTATGGCAATGGGACTACTATATCATTTAGCTGCCATAGGAATGTTCGGGAAATATTACATATACGTACGTAAATGTGAAAACCGAATTAGTATATTTATAAATGTTTTATATAAATCCTGTTAGTTTTACTTTTCCTTTGATAAAATTTTAATAATCCATAATGATCCAATTTTAAGGGTATACAAACTTCGGCGTGCCGAAGTTAGCTTTTATTCTTGTACTTTAAATTTTATACTTTAATTTTTTATAGTCAGTCCTTTTACCTAAAATTTTTAATTATATATCGCTCGGGTTTTGTTCACACTGTTTTCCTGAGTCTGTTTGCGAACATTAACAGAAATAATATATATAAGAAATTCTGTGAAATATCAATGTTTTATTAAGAGATTTCTTGGTGGGAGCGGAACAAGCTGTATGAACCACCTGAGGCGCTTGTCTTTGTGCAACCTGGCATAAATTCGAGTCCCGAATTCAACAATCGAGTTCGCAAAAGCTAACAAAAGCTAGCTTATTTTCGTATTACTCATTAAATACTTATCTTGACCGTCCAATCTAATATCCACTTTGACAGGCAATGCTATTGTTATGACACTACTGTATGTATACTTACCTATCTCAATCTTTTTCTATCTAATTATCACCTTTGCTTCCTTTCAAACACATTTGTTCTTGCCCAATTAATTGCTCAAACCAACTGCAAAACAACCAACCAACAAATCAAAAGTGCATCTTTTAGAATGAAATCGGCTACGTCGAAGGTGGTAACGGCCCTGGATGTATCTGTAGTGGTTATGGCCATAGTATCGGGTGTTTACTGTGGGCTCTTCAGTCTAAAGGACACGCTGGAGCTAAATGCACGCCTCACTAAGGTGAGGTCACAGCCCCAGTCCTCGAGAGCCCTCGCCATTTGAGTCACAATTTGTATCCCCAGATCGACAACACGTTGAATGCCTACAATAACTTCAGGAGGGATCGATTGCGAGCCTTGGGAATGGCTGCAATCTCTCTGGCGGCCATAGCCTTGTTGGTGGGACTGGATGTGGGAACCTGGATGCGCATTGCCCAGGATATGAACATTGCGCAGTCGGATACGGGTAATTTTAAATTACATTTCAAGTAATTATTATTATATTTAAATTACATTTCAAGTAATTATTATTATATTTAATCATTTTTGGTTGTTCTTTTTCGGACAGAGCTCAATGTACACTGGTATATCCCATTCTATGGCCTCTACTTCATCCTTACGGGCCTGCAAATCAACTTTGCGAACACCGCCTATGGCCTGGGCAGGCGCTTTGCCCGATTGAACCTGATGCTTGACAGCAGCTTTCTTGGGGGTATTGTGGATTTGAATCACTTTTAATACCCAAGCTTATTTAGCAATTTCCCGCAGAGCACAAGGAGTGCAGTTCATCCAAACCGCTTAAGGTGAACACCGTAAAAACCATCAGCATGAAACCTTTGGCGATGCCTTCGGCGCTGCATGCAAGCCTGACCAAGCTCAACAGCGAGACCCTGCCTAGTGAATCAACAGGTGACAGTCGCAGTCTTATCCTCAACGTGGAGTTACTCCATCTGGTCCCTTTTCCAGCCAAGAACAAGGGGCTTCTGCTCAAGGCCATGGCCGACAGTCACGAGTCACTTGGCAAATGTGTCCTGCTCCTGTCCAAGTAGGATGTGTCATTCCGCACGCTCGTCACTGCTTGCTAATTTATTCTAATTGGTATCCCTTTATAGCTCTTTTGGCGTTGCGGTACTCTTTATCCTGGTGTCCTGCCTTCTGCATCTGGTGGCCACTGCCTATTTCCTGTTCCTAGAGTTGCTCAGTAAGCGGGATAACGGCTACCTGTGGGTACAGATGCTCTGGATATGCTTTCACTTTCTCCGTCTGCTCATGGTGGTGGAGCCGTGCCACCTGGCTGCACGGGAGTCGCGCAAGACCATACAGATCGTGTGCGCGATCGAGAGGAAGGTGCACGAGCCGATACTGGCCGAAGCGGTGAAGAAGTTTTGGCAGCAGTTGTTGGTGGTAGATGCCGACTTCTCCGCATGCGGCCTGTGCCGCGTCAATCGCACTATTCTGACATCGGTAAAATCTCTAAAAAGAGTATCCTTACCATATAATATCAACATTGCCTACACTTTCAGTTCGCCTCGGCCATAGCCACCTATCTGGTCATACTTATTCAGTTCCAAAGGACCAACGGTTGAGAAAAGCCGGCTAATACAAAATGATTTTATAAAAAGAGGTTTCATTTATTAACACTATTCACTAAACGGAGCTTTTGGATATTCATGATCTGGTTAAGAGTGTGTTCTCTCTATGTACTTAAGTTTAAATTTAGCAAACAATAAAAAGCAAAACGATTTATTCTTTATCCTTTTTTTATCCTGTTACTTTAGAACCAATAAAATTCACACAAACCTATTCCATTGTCCCTCCCAATTGCGCTTATACTTAGAGCCGTAGTCCGTCCTGCAACTTAGAAGCCCTTCTGGTATTGCTTGGTCTCCATCCGCTGCTGCAGCAATTCCAGCTGGCGCTTCGCCTCGCACTGCGGAAAGTTGTTTAGGTCGTAGTACTGCGGAGCCAGACTGAGCAACCATTCAGCTGAGGTGGAAAAGCACACATAGTTCAAGAATGTTTGGGTAAGTATATAAATGAATACTCACGCTTCACATCAGTCACTGTTCGAATGTAGTTCTTGGTCGTCAGGACAAACTCGTTGTAGATGACCCAGTCGGGCTTGTGGTCCAGACATGTCGACGGATGTAGCTGCACATTTTGGTTGTCCTTGATGGTCAGGTAGTGGCCGGTGCGCTCCAGGTGGGCTACCTGCATGAAGAAGCCTTGGACGAGGGCCTTGCGTATGTTCACGTAGTAGTCCTTGGAGGTAAACTCAGTGCTGGTGCGCCGCAGGTTAAACCTGTCCATGATCCTGGCCAGCTGCTGGCGTACATTGTCAGCGCTCTTCAGCGACCGGAAGTTGATGAAGTTCTCGTAGCACCAGTTGGGATCCTCGCTGCCTTTAATTTCAGGTGAGAGTTTATAAACATTTTGTTTTCGAGATATTAATTTCTACTTACTCTGCTTGAAGGCGTGATAAACATTCAGCAAGGTTAGGTGATCCCCGTCAATGTGAGCGAACCGCATTTTGGCCTCATCGGCTGCCTTCTTCGCCTCGTTGGGTCGCACGAAGCATTGTGGCACTTTGACACGTTTGAATTGGTTTGGTTTTCGATTAAGCACAAGTTCAAAATATTTTTTTTACATAAACAATTAGATTGTGCTTACTTTTCGTCAGCTAGGCAATCTAGGGGCTTAATTCAAAGTTTGGTTGCATTTGTGAGTTGCAAGTGCGTTGAGATTTTATTAGAGGAATTCAAACACGGTTTAGAAAGACTGAGCCCCTTCATCATTCCATTCGAATGATGGCCAAAACACTGATGGGCATTTTGACGCATGTGCAACTTTGCTTTTCGAGTTAAATGCAAAGAACAAATAAATTGAATAAACTTTTTTCTTTGCATTGGTTTCACTTAGAAATTACTGAGATCTATCTGTTCTATTGTCATTCAATTTTCAATTTAATTGGATAATGAAATTCAAGGCTGCTACTTTTCGAGGCCTAATAACTTATGAGTTATAGTCCAATTCTAAAACATTTAACTTTGATATAAATCAGTACTGTCAATTCAGTTTGTGGCACTGAAATTATAGCAAATGAGCTTAGAAATGTGTTGATAAATTATATAAGGGGTGAAATATTATTTTACTATTTTATTTATGTCCACTACGAACAATAAAAAAATATCTACATACCACAAATGCTACGTTCGATCCCAATAATATAATTTGATTAAGGGCAAGTCAGTGCTTTGAGCACCACTGGTATAAATATAAAAATGTTATTATTGCCTTTTCGTACTGACTTCTTTCAACATATTGTTGGCGTAAGTAGCAGCCGCGAATTTTAAGTTTTCTGTAAAGTCAAAGAAAAGTAGTCACTACCCAGGTAGGAGACGAGTTTCTTTGATTTTCTTGAGTCCTCTACTTAAGCACGAAGTTTTCATGTGATTGCTTTTTGTTTCTCACCCGACAGCATGGCCGTTATAGAAAGAATCTCGTTCGAGCAGTTGTGCTGGCAGCTGGCAATCAGCATTTTGGCCAACTGCGGATCCAATGGGAACTCTGACATAACGGCGCCGAGGTCCGTCAGGTTGCCGTCATCATCCAAGGCGGCCAGATAGTTGAGTAACTCAAGGGCTCGCATCAGAGTCTCTGGAGCCGGAGGATCCATAAAGTCAAAGTGCACCAGATCGTCGATGCCTAGCTTCTTGAGTTGCAACACCACAGTACCTGCAGGCAGGGTGTAAATGGAGTATTAGCTAGTTGTGAAAGTTCTATGATATAAGCCATGTTACCCAAGTTCGACCGCAGAATTTCGGGGTATGTGTTGTCCTGCATCTCGTTCTTGAAAGCCTTCTCTGTGTAAAGACGGAAGCACTTGCCCGGACGCGTACGTCCGGCACGACCCGCCCGCTGTTGGGCCGAGGCCTTGGAAATGGGCGAGACCAGCAGACTCTCCACGCGAATGCGAGGATTGTATACCTTCTGCTTGGCAAAGCCTGGGTCGATCACGAACACAACGCCGTCGATGGTCAGCGAGGTTTCGGCAATGTTGGTGGAAACCACCACTTTACGTCCGATGGCCCCATTGGCGTTCGGTGGAGGGGCCGCCTCAAAGATACGTTGCTGCAAGTTCGGTGGCAGCGTGGAGTACAGTGGAATGCACTTCAGCTCGCCTATTTCCGATCCGAGATTGTCGATCTCGCGCTTTATACGCTTGCAGGCCTCCTCAATTTCCTCCTGGCCCGTAAGAAACATGAGAATGTCGCCTGGAATTTGGATGTTAGAGAGGTTCAACTAGTGATTGTAGCTTTCACTCACCCTCGATCTCTTCGCACATGTGGATCTGGATAACTGTGCGAATAGCAGCCTCTAGGTAATCCCTTTCGGGTTCCGGCGTGTAAAATATCTCGACGGGATGCGTGCGGCCGGGCACGTTCATAAGTGGTGCATTGTCGAAATACTGTTGGAACTTGCCCGCGTCCAGGGTAGCGGACATCACCACCAGCTTGAGGTCGTTGCGCTGACGGATCACCTCCTTGAGCACGCCCATTAGAATGTCGGTGGCCAGGGTGCGCTCGTGAGCCTCGTCGAGCAGGATAACCTGGTATTGCTCCAGCATCGGATCGGACATAGCCTCGCGCAACAGCATACCGTCAGTCATATACTTCAGCAGCGTCTTGGCCGAAGAGCAGTCCTCGAAACGGATAGAGTAACCAACCTCCTCGCCCAGGTTCACATCCATTTCCTCAGAGACTCGCTGCGCCACGGACATGGCAGCCACTCGACGGGGCTGTGTGCAGGACACGCCCTTACGGCCTTTTGACACGGCAAATTCCACACACCATTGCGGAATCTGCGTCGTTTTGCCGGAGCCCGTCTCGCCCACGAGCACGATGCACTGGTGCTGGCTGAGCAGGCGCATGAAGTCTGCTTGGTACTCAAACACCGGCAGCGAGATGCGCTTCTTGTAAAGGTTCTGGTACCGCTGCGAGTAGGGCTTGTTGGTCAGCGGGTTCATCGTGGGCGGCTGCTTGTTTGGCACAAATCCGCCAAGGATCTGCGCCACTGTGCCGGCCGCCGAAGCTGCTGCTGCCGTCGAAGATGACGCCTCCGACTCCCTGAGGGAAAATAAAGTTAGAAACTTCTTGGCGACCGCCGTTGCGGAACTTACTTCTTGGCCTTGCTGCCATAGGTCTCCCCCACTTCGATGCGGCGCTTAGACATGCTGTTTGTCTGCGGGTGCACTTAAATAGCCAAACTTAGCGTTTTTGCACAAAGAAAACACGCGCTGAAAAAACAACGTGAAAAATATTAGAGATGGGAGCGTGAGTTTGGCGTCTGGCAAGTTCCAGCTATCGTTCCGAACCAGGGGCGAGACTTTGAAAATATACCAAAGGGATATGCGATGGTATATTTCCGGTACATACTTGGTAAATTTAAAAAATATTTTTTTCTACACAGTTTATTTTTATATCTATTAAAAAAAAAAGCTTTTCTTTTTTAGAACAAGAATGTCGACGCATATGGGTATATAAGCCACTGAAAGACAGTTTAAGAAATACCGAAACTTTGCATTTTTAGATTACCACGATGGTATTAGTTTCTAGTATATATTTCGGCGGTATACATCCGGGCACATTGTCGTGTATCGATTCGGAGCTGCAGAATTTTTCCAAATAGTTTTGAAAGCGCAAAAATGCGCACCAACGCGCAGGGAACTACGTAAATGCGACACCAGGACCGTAGAGACTACCATGGAGATACCCATACAGGTGGCGGTACGAATTTACCCGCACAAGGAGCTCAAGGCGCTGGTCGCTCCTGTCGGCCCCACAGAGGTGGTGCTTAAGGAGGACGCGGAGCACCCCAAGGACACTGGGGAGAAGGCAGAGGCTGATGCAGGAGAGATAAAGCCTTCCCAGACCGCTGACAAAAATGGAAACGCGAAGGAGGAAACCCAATGCAAACTGGAGCCAGAGACAGACACCAATGGCAATGAAAATGGGAATAATACTGATATTCGTGAACCTGGATGCTGTGTCCAGGCTATTCCCATCAGTGCCTCCGCCTTGGGGCTGCCTAGCGCTCTTCCGGGCGGTGATCCTATGGACAACATTGCCGCCGGTCTCATCCAGGTGGGGCCCCACACTGTTCCGGTCACACACGCCTTGGCCAGCAACAGCACCCAGGAACAAGTGTACCACCAGACGGTCTTTCCGCTGATCGGCCTCTTCCTTGAGGGCTTCGACGCCTCGGTGGTCACATATGGCCAGAGCGGTCAGGGCAAGAGCTATACCTTGTATGGAAACGTAGAGGAAGGCACCCAGATAGAGGGAAACGAGGGAGTTGTGCAGCTCTGCGTCCGGGACATCTTTGCGCACATATCAACGCACCCAGGTGGGATCTGCATTCCGATTTAACTTTTATCATAAACTAATTTCTCTTTGTTTTAGAGAGGACTTACGCCATCAACGTGGGCTTTGTAGAAATCTGTAATGGCGAAGTCTGCGACTTACTTGGCATGGGAAACGTACATTGCACAAACGGTGGTGCTGTCTTCCGCTGGCTGCAGGCAGGACTTGCCGCTCGCCAGGCGCTGCCAGCCCACACGCTCTTCACGCTCACATTGGAGCAGCAGTGGGTGTCCAAGGAGGGACTGTTACAGCATCGTTTGTCCACGGCCAGCTTCTGTGATCTGTGCGGCACGGAACGCAGCGGCGAACCGCCACCTGGACGTCCTCGTGATGGAGGCCTGCACATGCTCGAGCAGGTGGTGAGCACGCTCACCGATCCCGGACTGATGTACGGGGTTAATGGCAACATTCCGTATGGCCAGACAACGCTAACCACTCTTCTGAAGGACTCCTTCGGCGGACGGGCTCAGACGCTGGTGATTCTGTGCGTGTCCCCGCTGGAGGAACACTTAGCAGAGACGTTGGGTAACCTGCAGTTCGCCTTCAAAGTTCAGTGCGTGCGAAACTATGTGATCATGAACACTTACTCCGACGATAACACGCTAATTGTACGGCCGCCGGAGCCACTGCCGGTATCCAATTCCGCAGCAGGACCATTGTCGCAGGCGGGGGCAGGAGACCACTTTGGCCTGCAGTTCGCGGCCAGTCAGTGGTCCAAGTTGGTGACCAACGCCGAGGGACTGTTTGCCAAGTAATTAAATCGCCATCACACGTAAGAACTTCTTTAAACCTACTGTTATATTTTAGATTGATGGACTCGAAGCTGATCAGCGATTTGGAAAAGGAACAGATTGAAGAGTGGCTGTTCCTCAAGCAGGAGTGTGAAGAGTGCTTGAGCTCAACAGAGGCCATGCGCCAACAGAAGCAGCTAGTGCCCATCCAGGAGGCCGAGGAGGAAGACATTAATTCTGAGGCGGCCAATTCTGAGCCAGCCAACTCGGACAACGAAAACGACACCGACAATGAGTCGCAACGTCCCGATCTGGCTGACAAGCTGGAAGGACTCATGGAAGAGTTTCGAGTCAAGACGGACGCCCTCATTCTGGCCAGGCACGCGGATTATTTGTCGAAGCACCCCAAGGCTGTTATGCAGAGCCAAGACCACGACAATGACGCTCAGAAGCCGGTGGACAAGGAAGAGGAACGCAAAACCAGCATTGGTGGTAAGTGATTAAAAAGAGTAAACCATTCTGAATTTCTGAAACTCAAGCAATTTATTTTACCAGGTCGCCGGCGGAGCATTCAGCCAGGCGTCAGCCTAAGTACGGCTGAACTAGCCATGCTGAATCGCGTCGCCTCGCAGCAGCCCGCACCAATCAATGCCGAGACTGTCGTTGATCCCCTGGAGAGCTCCTCTGGCGAAGGACTGCGCCAGGCCGCCTTGGCCGCAGCGGCCGCTAACGCTCCCATTGAGCAGCTGCAGAAAAAGCTACGCAAGCTAGCCGCCGAGATCGAAGGTCGGCAGCGGCAGCTTCGGGAGATTGAGCAAACGATTCAGGTGAAGCGGAACATCATCGCCGAACTGGTGAAGAACAGCGACACGCGCAGCCATGCCAAGCAGCGGTTCAACAAGAAGCGAGGCAAGCTGGAGGCAGAGTGCGACAAAGCTAAGAAGCAACTAGGCAAGGCTCTGGTGCAGGGTCGAGAGCAGGCGGATATCGAACGCTGGACCGCAGTCATTGCGCACCTTGAGCGCCGCTTGGAGGACCTCAACTCTATTAAACACATCGCCGGTGAAAGTGGCCAGAAGGTGAAGAAGCTGCAGCAATCGGTTGCGGAGTCGCGCAAACAGGCCGACGACCTGGAGAAGAAACTGCGCAAGGAAGGCAAGTTACGCGATCAGCTAGAGTTAGAACTGGCCAAGCTGCGGGAATCTCGGGACGCTGGGAAAGCGCTGGTCAAGCCTCAGCAGGACTGCCCAGAGCAGCAAGGTCGGCAGCTGAAGGCAGTGCAGGCTAGGATCACGCACCTTAACCACATTCTCCGTGAGAAATCAGACAACCTTGAGGATCAACCAGGGCCTGTGCAGCAGGAGAGCCTCCGCCACGAGATCCGCAATCTGCGAAGCACTCGGGACTTGTTGCTGGAAGAGCGCTGCCACCTGGACAGCAAGCTTAAGCGCGACAAGGTGCTCACGCAGAAGGAGGAACGCAAGCTGCTTGAGTGCGACGAGGCCATAGAGGCCATTGATGCGGCTATAGAGTTCAAGAACGAGCTGATCACGGGACACCGTTCGATCGACACCAGCGATCGAGTGCAGCGTGAGAAGGGGGAGCAGATGCTGATGGCCCGCCTAAATCGCCTCTCCTCAGATGAGATGCGAACGCTTCTGTACAAATACTTCACTAAGGTAATTGATCTACGCGACTCGTCAAGGAAGCTGGAACTGCAGCTGGTGCAGCTGGAGCGGGAGCGAGATGCCTGGGAGTGGAAGGAGCGCGTCCTGTCCAACGCCGTGCGTCAGGCGCGGCTCGAAGGCGAGCGAAATGCAGTTCTCCTGCAGAGGCAGCATGAGATGAAGCTTACCCTGATGCTGCGACACATGGCTGAGGAGACGTCCGCCAGCTCAGCTAGCTATGGAGAGCGATCATTGGCCCCGGCTAGGACATCCACGCCAGGACAGGCAAGTAGCGATTTCGACTACGAGTTGGACTTTTACAAGACAGCCGGCAACAATCCTGGCAAGGCGCTAGTCAAGGCGCCCAAACCGCTGCCCACCGGTTCGGCGCTAGATAAGTTCAAGGACAAGGAACAGCGCAGCGGACGCAACATCTTTGCCAAGTTCCAGGTGCTCACCAGGTATGCAGCGGCTGCTGCAGCCGGTTCCTCTGGTTCCACGGCTGAAGAGTCAACGGCTTTGATTGAATCAACCACCACGGCAACGGCCACAACCACAACCACAACGGCAACTACTACGGGAGCGGTGGGAAAGATCAAGGATAAGACTTTAGTCAGCTTCAGGCCAGAGCAGCTAAAGCGTCTGATGCCGCCGCCATCAGCCACAAAAGTGACGCGACAAAAGAACAAGATCATTATCCAGGACGCAAGTCGTCGTAATTAAACACGAATTTATTAATTTCCAGAAAACAGCAATAGATTCATGCATTTATTGAGCCCTAGCCGAAAAAATAACACGCGGCTTTTTTTTGTTTATTTCCGTTGAATGCATAGTCTGGTTCTTTTTGATTTAAACTATAATATTCAATGGGTACTTCGAGTTTTTACTTGAAACTCCCAAATTAAAGTTTACTTATAGTTAACTTTTACTGTTATGTTATTTTAGTGGCTATGGCTCAATATGTTTCTGTCAGTGCGTTCTAAGAATACTCATAGATCGGACGTTAAGTCCAGACGAACTTCCTAGCCCGGGCTGGGATTTCGGGAACAAGTTTCGTCCAAAGTCATGACACGGTTTTAACGCAGACTCCTGATCTGGATAGCATTTATTTTATTTACAAACCTTTATACATACAAGAAGTAACTAACTTTCCGTATTGAACTGTTAAGACTTGACCTGCTACTTAAGATACTCGCAAGATAAGCCATTGAGAACCGTCAGTAGAAAGCGATTAATCGATTGGAATCTCTTAAATGTACATAAGCAAAAGGCATTAGTTTATCACTTAATTTTAAATATTTTCGTTAGGTTTTAGGTTAAGTTGTAAACACTTTTGTGTCTTCCCTCGAATTTGACTTGACTCTTGTTGCTACCCAAAATACTAGTAATCGTTTATCCAAGTGTCAACCATCATGAACTCAACCCAATGCATTTACATAAATATTATACTCATGCTAAGCGGTAACACCTATAATTCACTTAAAATAATCAGAAGTAAAACTCTTTTTGGTTGTGCCTAATTTGTTTATAATCAGTTATCATACAACTATGAAATAACATCATCTCGTGGAAATTGTTTTTAAGCAAATACAAACCCAGGGTTTGAACAAAAACTATTGGCGACATTGCTTTTAAGCGGAAAGTGTTAGATGAACAACTACAAATATATATAAACGTAATTAATCCCTACATGATTAGCATTTTTATTAATCCTGAAGGGTGGCAGAAAGGGCTTACACAATATTTAGAACGCATTTATAATTCCAGAATTACATATACATATGTACACATGGACATTGTATTGGTATATTCAGGTTGGGGATCTAAAGTTTATTTTTTACGATCAACAAATTGTAACAGAAGAAAAATAAACTTTGGATATTTATCGTTTTTGTAGAAAAGGATGAAATAAATTATTAATAACATTATGTTTACGAATTGAAAAATTATCCTTTTTCTGTTTTATATGCGCATTTCCTGAACAATTATTTTCCTTGTCTGTTAAGGCTTATATGTTTTCGAGGTTGTATTAAAACCCTCCAGTTAAAATAATTTATTTAGTTTGATTTAATTCATAAAATAACAAGAAAAAAAGGTAACTTCGGAACGCCGAAGTTTGTATACCCTTGCAGCTTACAATTGGATAATTTTGAGTTAATAAAATTTTATGAAATGGAAAGTAAAACTAACAGGAATTGCATACAACATTTATACATATAAAAATTCGGTTTTAACATTACGTATACGTAATATTTCCTGAACATTTCTATGGCAGATATGCATATGATATAGGAGTCCGATATTGATCAAATTAAAAACGAAATTCTAGAATACTAAAAAATGACCATGTCTCAAATAATATGTATATATTTTGAAAATTGACCAAGTTATAATTTAATTTCTGAAAATTTAGCGATTGTTCCTATGGCAGCTATATGATATAGTCAACCGATCCGGCCCGTTCCGACTTATATACCAGTGAGAACATATAAAAGACTATCTGCAAAGTTTCATTCAGATAGCTTTAAAACTGAGCGACTAGTTTGCGTAGAAACGGACAGCCGGACAGACGAACATGGCTAAATCGACACGGCTATTGATGCTGATCAAGAATATATATACTTTATAGGGTCGGAAATGTCTCCTTCACTGCGTTGCAAACTTCTGACTGAAATTATAATACCATGCAAGGGTATAAAAACCTATGTATATTCCTATTTGTTGTACTATTTGACCTTTCAGAGGCGATTCTAAATGGAATCCACAAATGCTTGAAGTTTCATTGTACAACTGCGAAAACATAATAATAATTGCAATATATTGGTGCTTATGATTTTGCGAATATTTTTTGAAAATAAAAAGTTTTGTTATTATTTTCTACATATTTTTATACCCTTGCACTATGGGGCGAACGACCACCTTTGCTGGCTAAAACCCATTTTTTAAAGGCCGTTAAAATAGGTTTTTATTGACCGAAATGTATTCAAATAACATGAATCGGAGAAAGTGCACAAAAGTGCACTTTTTTACTCTTAGAATATAACAAGAATTGAATGCTCTAAAACATACAGCCAATTTCAGAAGTGGAGAGAGCTGGACTCACTTTGTAGCTCAATTTTAATACTATATTACACTAAAAGCTTATACATTTTTTAAGGTAACAAATTACATACGATTAAAATGAATAAGATTTCATCCAAAAAGTGGCACTTCATTTGGATTTTTTTAAATATTTTCGGCATTTTAAACTTGCACAATAAATAAGCAATTTTACAGTGATCGCCTCTTGTTGCAGCTAAACTAACAGCGGATAACTTAACAGAGAGCGTATCTGTTAAACTTGTATGTACGTAACATTGCAGATTCATGTTATTTGAATACATTTCGGTCAATAAAAACCTATTTTAACGGGTTTAGGCCAGCAAAGGTGGTGCAAGGGTATAAAAATATGTTGAAAATAATAATAAAACTTTTTATTTTCAAAAAAATATTCGTAAAATCATAAGCACATAATATATTGCTATTATTATTATGTTTTCGCAGTTGTACAATGTACCTTCAAGCATTTGTGGATTCCATTTAGAATCGCCTCTGAAAGGTCAAATATTACAACAAATAGGAATATACATAGGTTTTTATACCCTTGCAGGGTATTATAATTTCAGTCAGAAGTTTGCAAAACAGTGAAGGAGACATTTCCGACCCTATAAAGTACATATATTCTTGATCAGCATCAATAGCCGAGTCGATCTAGCCGTATCAGTCTGTCCTTTTGTCCGTCCGTCTGTCCAATCATACGCAAACTAGTCCCTCAGTTTTGAAGCTATCTAAATGAAACTTTGCAGATAGTCTTCTATATGATCTCACTACTATATAAGTCGGAACGGCTGTCATAGGAACGATCGGTAAATTTTTAGAAAAAAAATTATAATTTGGCCAATTTTCAACATATTTTCATAAAAATTAAGACATGGCCATTTTATATTATTCTAGAATTTCGTTTTTAATTTGATCGAAACCGGACTACTATATTATATAGCTGCCATAGGAACGTTCGGGATATATTACGTATACGTAAATGTTAAAACCTAATTTTTATATGTCTAAATATTGTATAACATTCTTGTTAGTTTAACTTTTCATTTGATACAATTAAATTTATTTATAATGATCCGATTGTAAACTGCAAGGGTATACAAACTTTGGTGTGCCGAAGTTAGCTTTCTTTCTTGTTTTATATTAATTTAATTTTTTTTTTATATATATATTTTTTTTTTTCTATAATTATAATTTTTTTAAAGTAAACTGTAAAATACTATATTATATGTCATTTGTCAACAAAATGCCATATAAAACAGCATCAACAAGTGCAAAATAAAAAATTTCCCAAACAATTGCCCCTTCGTCAAATATGGCTACAAAGAGAGGGTGAGAGCGCTGAAGAGAGAGTGAGTGCCAGCCGCAAAATGGCCGGCTGACGGATGTTGGCGGAGCGGTGTTTCTCATTCGTGTTTAGTCTTGTTTGGACCGTCAAGCGATCGAGAACCGGATCCGCGTCAGTCGGCGAATTGCGAGAGCGTGCGTGTGTATGCGTGTAAGCGTTGTTTGGGACACGGATACGGATATACGGCAGCGGTACGCGACCAACACCCCCACAACCCGCCCCACCAACCGGTCGTGGTGGCTCGCTGTGCGTTCGAGTGAAATAAAATAAATTATAGTATGCAAGGCATCCGATAAACGGCGAAGAGCAGAGCAAAAGTGTCTGTGTTTGTGCGTGCGGTGCTTTTGTGCGGAGTCGCCACCCCCGTGGATTAGTGGCACTTTGCTGCAAATTGCCCACCACTTTCACTGTGTGTGTGTCAGTGTCGAAAAACAACAATTAACCACAAATTAAGCATCGAATATACCCTTTAACCGAGCATTTACGGTAAGAAATGTTGCCAAATTCCGCCTGGCAATTTCCGAAATATTCTTATTTTTCGCCGTTGTCTGGCAACTTCTTTGTGACAGCCTCGTGTATGTATAGGCTGGGTGTGCTTGTATGCGTTGGTCCTGCCCACGCCCACTCACTAAAGGGGCTCTGCCGGGCCAGGCAGATCCTTGCAAAATCTTCATTGGTACTAAGTATCATCGATATAGTTTCGAAATCTCCTGATTTGAGTTTCGAAATTTTCTGATTTCAGCACAGCTTCCTATTGATTTTTCGCCCGAGTTAAGTTAAGTGCGAAAATTGTTACTTTCCGCGCTGCTTCACACACACATGCGAAAGGGCGTGAAAATTTGCGGCATTTGGGGAGGGAAAACTCAATTTAAAGTCCTAGGAAAATGCTGAAATTGTAAAATTGAAATATATAGTTCAATGTGAAGGCCGACTCCAGTCAGTATGCCTTTGTTTTCATTTATAAATTCGCTTTTAGGTGGAAAACCATTTGGGTCTGTGAATTTTTCAGCAATTTTTTTTCGGCGCATGCGCTCTTTGCAGCGCCTGAAAGCAACTCTGCGATTACCGTTGTATTCGTTGGCCTGCCTGTGTGTGTGTGTGAGTGTGTGCAACCTGTGCCTCCTGCGGCCTGCTGCTTGGTCCTTGGTCCTTTGTCTCCGTCAGGTAGTTTTCCCAACTCGGGGCACTTTATTTTCAAGCATCTTTTAAAATCCCTCGCAGTTTCCATGTGGCACACATACGCAGAGTCCCTTTGTAAGGACACTTTGAGTGTATGCGTCGGTTCAACCCCTGCTTAAGGACACAGGCATCTCTGAAATCCCATGCAGCTGCCTTCGTCATCTTGCCGCTGGTGCGCTTCAGTTTCCTCTATTTGATTTCGCAAGTGTTGCGCTCCTTCCCTTGGAGTTTTCCGTTTTATTTTCCTGCCTACTTTCCTGGATTTTCATCCTGTTGCTAGGCGGTACTCTGCTACAAGTTGGGCTAGTTGCCAATCTTCCACGTGGTTAGTTGTCTGGCTACCAAAACTAATGAAAACTATTAGATATGGGAAGAAAATAAAATAGTTTGCTCAAAATGATTACGAATCGATGAGTATAACTTTCATATAATATTATATATCCTCCTGCAGACTATTATAGTTTTGATCTATAAAGAAGTCATTTCTGATCTTACAATTTATATATTCAGATATGGCCGACAGTAAGTTTACTTCCTTGTTGTACCCTGTAGTTACTTGCTTAGTTTAAATACTTTAAAGGATTCCCTATCCCGGGATCTTTTATAGCCATGCAAACAGAATAATTATATTTAAAATAAAAGTTCAATTTCGTTAATTAATTCCCTATAAATTAACACATTCTGTTTATACACCCTGCAAAAACAGTAGTTGATTGCCTTGTGGGTTCGCTCTCATCGATTTGATGAACGCTCACTCAGCGGCTGTTCCGATGGCAAATATTGATTTCCACTTGGGCAGAAACATGACAGAGCGGAAAAGGTTAAAGTGAACAAAGGCCTGGCCAAAGAGTGAAAGACCGAATAAATATTGCCTTTTGTTTTATTCTGCCGCCGCCGAGAGCTCTTGAATCTCAATTAGGGTCGCAGTGCGGAAAACTCTCTTCCCGAATGGATCACCATGTCGTTCGCAAACTGGACAATACTGTAGTCCTCCTCCACCGGCGACGACCCTGCACTGGGACACTGCACTCCGATCCCCATTGGCCCCTGCACCCTTTGCTAAATTTATTGGTTCGTCACCCCAATTTTTAGTTACACATCCAGCAGACAGGCAGACAGACAGAAAAAAAAGAACCTAAAAACGCCAGCGTGAGTAATACAAAAAGTTTTTTGATTCGTTGATTTTACCACGCGATTGACCAAACGTATCCGCTCATGGAGGGGTTGACTGGTTATATGTATTATGGATATATATAAATGTATCAGCACATGCATGTATATAGTATGTTGCCTATATAGACGGCTGGAGCCGTTGACTGATTACCAGATGTTTTCTAAATTGTTTCATTTGGAGAATCAGCAGAATCATTTATCTAGATGGAAAGGAACTTTTTCAACCGAAAACTACAGCGGAGATGTAGAAGTGAATCATTCACTTGTAATTACAGTGCGTTTCAGAAATATAATTAAAGGGTATCATTGCTTTGTACTTTGATTCGGAATATATTCAAAAATTAAATGATCTATGTTTATATGATTGTATATTATGAGCTTAGTTTTAATTAGAAAACATATATCAAATTGATCAATGATATCCTAGGCCTTAACCCAAACAGTTGTTTGATTGAATCTTCATAACAGAAACATCGTATTCATACTTGATATGTTTGCAGAATATGTTTTCAGTCTATATTAAGGTAATTAAATTCAGGTAAAGATTGATTTTTAATAAGAATTTATTATATTACATTACAATAATATATATGTTGGTTTCTATCGCTTCTATGGGTGCAATAAGATATTTTTAAAAGAAGTTAATAAGGCTTTAAGTTAATAATTTAAATTTAATGAATTAGTGAAGCTTGACTGGGAATTACAAAAGTTTTATTTTTAACAAATATATAGAAGAGAAAGGCAGAACAATCTAGCTTTGGTAAACACACACCCTTTGCGTTGTATCCAATCCCTCTCTAATGGTTTATACCACCCCGATGACTACGTCGCAGCTGTTTCTCTCGAAAGTAATGAATTCGGAGCTAATGCTCGCTGTGAATGACGGCTAGGTCATTAGACCAATTGAAAAGCTAACATAGGCAGAGCTGACCCTGCACCAACCACCTCTACGAGAGGGACACGTGCTCTACGCCTGCGCAACCCCCAGAGTAAACCAAGCATAAGGCCGTAGATAAGGCTCTAGCCTGATCCGACTTCAATTGAACGCGGAATAAAAAATTTAATTCATTCTTCGTCAACAATTTGTGGCATGAGCAAATGCTGGAATCCACTTAAGCGTTAATTGAGCGCTAAAAAGCGGAGCAATTTGCTGTTGAATCTATTTCTATATGCATGTGTGTATTGAACAATCTGGGGCTATCTCATGGATTAAAATAAGTCGCTGGCCATGCGGAGAAGCTGGTCTCGGGGGGCCGATGTCAAGCTACAGACATCGAGGGGATCGGGGCAAATAGACAGAAATGTGGAATCGTGACTTCCTGCCTGTCATAAAGTGTGTGTTTTTTCGCCTCCAAACTGGGCTGGCGGTGGGGAAGAGGGCGCGTGACATTTTATGGATAGCAGAAGGCAGAAAATGAAGTTGTCGAAGCTGTTGCTCCTCACTCCTCCCCCAACATATTGGCCATTTGTGGTTTAATTAATGACATCCATCCGTAGTCGGCTCCTTCTAACGTACTATTCCCTCTTCCTTCTTTCGTGCTTTATTTTTTATTCCGTTTTCTAATCGCTTTGCCTATAGGAAAATGGTTCTTTGATAGTTTTCACAATATAAGGGGGTTGAGGGAATAAAAAGTGGAAAAGTTAGAAGAAGGAATACATCCATTTTCTGTTTCCGAGAGGTAGAGTTGGTAAATTGAGCAATTCAAATAACCTTTGAGCAGACAAATATAACCTCTCCCTCAGCATATATGTACATTAAAATAATAAAATATTGTAAAATAACGTTATTTTCCTTTCAGATAAATCGCGTGTGTTTAAACAGGAGCCAAGGGTGTCTTTCTGTGGACTTTTGCATAAAATCGATAAGTCCAACCCTCACTTGCCAACTTTACACAACCCGCGGAAAAGCGGAAACCAGGCATACGATATGAATATGCCCAACGGACGCCTCAAATGGCTAATGCTGTACGCAGCTGTTGCCCTCGCCGGTGAGTAATTGCACTTGGTTCGTTTTAGCCTTATAATATTTGGCTTGGAGTACATTCCAAACCCGTGAAATCGACGGGATCCGGAAGCTATAGATCTTCCCATTTATAAGCTTTTAGAGGATTTTACAGCGGGATTATACAGTAGGGAATAGATTTTAAAAATATTGCATCAGTATGTCAGGTTTCTTTAAGGTTTATCAATATTCAAAATGATTATAACATGGATTTTATATCTGTAGCGACAGGCAGAAGAACCCATATCTTGAACTCCATACACTAATAATAATTAATAAACATAACGTCTTGAATTTAGAAAATAAAACATCTATAAATACATCAAAACATGTTTAAAAAAACTCTCAAAAATATATTAAAATCGGATGATAAATATTAGAGTTATGATATAATATGGGAGTTATGACATAATTAAATTGCAACAGTTTAGCTTTCTATGTGGCTTGCATTTACTGACTTCAAATTTTTAGTCTCGAGACTAGGTTTCAAACTTTGCGATCTAAAATAAAACCTTTTCTTGTTTATTTTTACATTACTTATTTATTTTATTTATTACATTATATGTATTTTGGGAACGGGCTATCTATTAATCATTTTCCTCTGTTGCTTTTCTTTAATGTGATATAATTATGGTATATGTAGAGTGGTTCTTAAGAGAACCCTTTCTTTAACTTGTTTCAGTTTCAGTTTCATTCTACGCATCTTATCTCTGTTGACACATTCTTCCGCTCCTCATTTTTACCCAATTCTCTGGTTGCCGCTGCTGCTGTGGACTTCCAGAGCATTTCTATGAATTTTTAATTGCTTTTGCGTTACATTTACATTGGCTTTTGCTTTCAGTTTCATTGTGCTGGAGGTTTGTTTGCAGTTTTATATTTACCCGACTCTGCGACTGTGTAGATACATTTGTATCTTTGTGAGTGCGGGTTGAGCGGGGGACGAGATAGTCTGGCGGTTCATTGCCTCGATTTGTCCGGGAAACAGTATCGGGGTCTTGGGGGGAGGTACTGCGGACTGTGCACCGTCAGTGGGTCAGATTGTGGAATTAGTCAGTCCCAGCGAGAACTAGATGAGCTTTTTTCTTATCCGCAAATGTAATAATATGAATGATTTTATGAAGGGCATTTATGACTGATTGTATATAACTTATATATAAAAGAGATGTAATTGTTTTTCATGAACTATATGACTAATAAAGTATATATTACACTCATTAAAGTAAAAATAGTAAAATTCTCTTGTAAAATATATAAAACCAGACTTTTTGTAAAGCATAATTATTCCCGAGTTTAAAAAGCTATATTTCAGATCAGCATCAGCAAGTTTTATATGTTTTTATGCGAAATCGGTTAGCATTACATTGTGAGTCTACCTTAGCTCGAGTTGGACTCAATTAAGAAGGCCAGTAGTTCGACCTGTCGATAGTCATAAATAGATTTTAATTTTGCTAAAAATGTATATTAGGTTACTTCCATTTGAGTTATTAGTCTGACCAATTAAGGTGCTTGCCTTTCTGGGAGGTTTTTAAAAATGTAGCAGGTGTGCCCAAAAGCAAAAATGAAATTAAACATTTAAATCTATTTCGATTTGATTATAAGCCACTTAAAACGAACCCTGAAAGCGGACAGGCTATAAATAATATATAATTGTCTGCATGAGCCAAATAAAAAACTTAAATGATAACGTATCTGGTAGCGTGACGATCAGATCAGAAGAAATGAAACACGAATAAAAATAACACTGTCTTAATGGGAATTGCGTGAAGCCGGGCTTGGCTGGAATTCCAAATTAGCAAATGAAATTGAATGGAAGAATCAAGGGAATCGCAAACAGATATCAAATATTCTTGCAATGTGCTATAGAGATCTGAGTAAAAGATTTCATACATCACAAAAATACATTATGCGCAGAGTATAGCCGCCAAAGCAAATATTTGCGAGAGACCTCAAAGACTCGAGCCTTAGGTGACGTCTTGCGTTGATTGTGCGGGTCATCATTCAATTGAAATTGATTAAAAACATTTCTGCGCCACATTTTACTTTTATTGTGGCTTTCTTATATTCCGCTTATTATTTTTATGCTTTAGTATTTAGAGCCAGGCTTGAGCCATGGACAAGATTTATTACACGAGCCTCCGCTATGGGGAAGTCCGCGTGTAATGCCGATGTAGCTGTTCCTGTCTCCGCTGCAGTCGGACGCATTTAATTTGCCATTTCATTCGATTCAATTGAAATTCAGCTCACACACAGGGAGCACTGTAATGGAGCTTAAAGTTCACAAGTGGCCGCAGCTGGGCACACAGCGGTGCAGCGAAAACAGAAAAGAAAAACCAATTTGGAAAGGCGTGTAACACAAAAACAAACAAACAGGAAGCCAGCAATTTAGGTATGTGCGAATCAAATGACAGACGTAGATAAAATTATGGAACGGCCTTTGCTCTCTGCTGAAATGACCCCTTTGTTGTCTGCTCCATGAGCAATTTTTAACGTTATTAAATATGTACATTGTACAAATGTATTTCGTATAAAAGTCCTGAGACCTTGTTTATTAAATATGTATAAGGCAACACGCAAATGTCAAGGCTTATCTTCTTAAAAACTTTTGGGTGAGGGATTATCATTTTTCACTCAGCTACAATTTACAGCCCACTAGGAACAATTGTTTACAATTTATTTATTTTTGTAGTATTAAAATTTTAAAATTTAGACATTTAGTCTACAATAATCGAAATCGTTTGTGCAAAGAATCAATACATTGTTTGAAGTCTAATCTTCAAAATATTCCCTATTGTATACTAACGTATCGCACTTGGGAATTACTAGAAAGCATTTTCAAATAATGTTTGAGGCCAGCGGTGTGATTGTATATTTCCCCTCCCTCAAGGGTGAATTTTTTCTAGTCCTGAAATTAATTTTTATTTTCCCCTATCTATTTAATAGTATTTATTATCTTTACTTTTTTAAATTGCCTGAATAATGACCTTACTCTAAACTGAAAACAGTCTCATTCCGTTGCTTATTTGTTTGTGCATTCAAATGTTTGCCTGCATAGCTGTTAAGAACTAGAGCCACTTATCAACTGGGTCACAACTTATGTATTTCTATCGCCAAGATCTCTCCTTAAGAAATTTCGTAAGAGATTAGAAGCACTGCCTGCCACTCAGAGCACTCGTAAATATGACAGAGATCATCCGAGAGATCACTGAACCATACCCTGGGCGAGGAGAAACTATTTCCGTTTCCACACAAAGCCAAATGGTAAAGAATGGGAAGAAAGGAGCCGAAATGGGAGGCTGGAGTTTTCAGAAGATGGAAGAAGGCCTGCCTGTAATTACAAATGATTGATGTGCCCCTCCTGACACTTTCTGCGCCCTCTTCGGAGCATGTGTGTTATGATACCTCGACGATTGAGGCAGATCACACGCGGCGATTGTTTAAGAAACATTCTGTACCTGCACTTGGAAAAATAGGTTAAACTTCCCAATTTAATTCAAAATTTAATGGAATTTAAGTTGATTTCATTGTTATAAATTAAATTAGAGTAAGTATCTTTATTTTTAATGTGTAAATTTAAGAAACATTGCAATATATATTATAAAATGAAATAGTTGTATAATTCTATGCAATTTATTAACGTTTCGATAGTTTCTTTCTGTGTAAAGCCATCTCATTTTCCCGTTTTTCCCGGCCAGAGGAAGAGCAGCAACTGCTGGCGGTTCAATAGAATTTTGCCCCAACTTAATGGCCTCTCTCGCCTGACTTATTATTAGTTGCATTGCAGCAGCCACAGGAATGCGACTTCCATCGGGGATGTGGAGAAAGCCGAGGAGATTGAGGGGGCTAGTACATCATGCGCCAGTGACGTCACCATGCTGTCGCAGTTTTGCTGTTTTATGAGCCGTTTCAGCCTATATTTTCCCCATTTTCCACAGTTCAAAAGCTGTTTGTCAACTCTAATGGCAAGCGGAAAATGTAGATCGGCGAACTCCGCTTCCAGTTTTCGATAATTCCGCATATAATTGCCTTATAATAAGTCTGGAAACCGAGTTAAATGCATTTCTAAAGAATTTTCTTTTCCCTTTCGGAAAATCTTTACAAATCCACCCGAAAGACATGACAAGTCAGGGCATCAAAGTGTTTGTTGGCCCATTAAGAGCATTTGTCATATATTTGAGCTCATTAAGAGCTCCCAGATTTTGGAAAACTTTTCGTTGCATTCATATATATAGAAGGTATTAACTTTACTCGAAATATTTTATGGACTGCAGCAAGTCGGGGAATTTATGGGCCCCGCCAGAAAGTATTTTTTTTAGATTCCCCAAAACTTAAGTGGGTGTGGAGTAAATGTGTTGTGGGACTTTTGAAACTCCGGCTATAAAGTTGCCCTTTTCAACCCCTCTATTGTCTGAAGCCCTGGGTTCTTCGCTCTCTTGTCACCCTCCCGTCGGAGGGGAGTTGTGAAAAATGAGCAAGGTTTTGTTTAGTTTGCCAGCAAAGGTTTGCTCCAAATGTTGAGGTTACGCACTTTTGATTTGGCCGGGAAGAGCGAAATAAGTGCCACCCTCCCGGCGAACAGCTGTAATAACCAAGAGTACGTTGCGGGCACGCATCTCCTCTCCGGCAAACATTATCCCTCCCTCTGAAAAAATTATTATACTTATTTATGTCTCGCTGTGCCTGACAAGCTGATTCCGGGCGAAGCGCCGTTGCCGCACTTCACTCGGGGATGGCGGGGAAGGCCCGTTTTCACCGCCCTCCGTCCGAATTAGGCGGTCACGGAAGGGTGTAAGGGGAGTGGGCACTGGGTGGCAGTGGTTGCCATTTTCCGGTGTCCATCCGACGTGTCCTAAATATACATTTATGCTCATACATGGATTGTTTCAACACGTTAGCTGTTAATAATTTTATAAATACAGATGCCGTTTCGATTGTTTTTATTTTCCATTCCAGTTGGGTTCCAATTATGGAACAACATCAGATAGAATCTTACGAGTGATGTGGCGTTAAATTAAAACGAAATCTTTAGCTGGAAAGATACAAGTCAGAGATACATATCTCGAGACACATGTGTGAAAGAGCGAAGGGGGTATAGGATTAAAATCATTTTGGCGCCCCCTAAAAACGGAATGGAGTCGGGCCGTAATAATAATTTGTAAAATATGTTCATTGCCTCACCCATCTACCGGTGCCTTATTCCTGCCCTCAACCGATCCCAGTTACAGTTCAGCAGACTCGCCGAGCTGCCACTTATCGGGCAGACATCATCTATGGATCCGTACGTCCAGGTATTTTGAGGGCGGGACTTGATGGGACCTCCTGCCTGAGTCACGTTTCTCTTTTTGGGGGCTACAAACTCGTCAGCCATATGTATCATTTGCATCTCCATAATCTGCATGCGACAACAGAAATAAGTTAAAGTTCCATTGTAGCTGCGTATATGTATATTCTTATATATAGATGTACATGTTTTTAAAAAGTCTTTTGGCGTCGTGCTCGCAGTCTTAATTAATGCGCCCGAGACGGTGACGACGTCAACACCATTTAATATGCAAAACGCGTCTGCTGTTGGTCCCCTCTGCATTCTACTGTCGCTATCGTTGAGGTTGTCTTTATTGTGTACCGAGGAAGTTAAGAAGGTACAGTGGTCGCTGGAGATCGAGAAAAAATGGTGTGTAATCCCTTAACAAGTTTTGAAAGGTTTCTTAAGTTTTTTGCACTTAAATTATGCTTCAGATTTGAACCAAATTCAGATTAATCTATAAATTAATAAATCCTATACATTATTGGCTAGATTGTTAAAGCTCAAAGTTCAGTCTCAAGAGTCGGGAAGTTTCTCTGCCCGACCTCTACTGGCACAGGCACATTTTCCAGAGCTTGTTAACAAAAAACCCAGGGAGTCACATTTTAATTTAATGGCTTTCAAATATATTTATCTAGTCACATCTATATTTTATGCAATTTTTCAAAATATTTTAGTTTATTTGGCTTATTTGTGGCTACTGTGTACCTGCATAATCGGGATTTCAACTATCCTGGCCACCTCTGATTAAGAATTAATCAACCTGCAAAGTCCTACCGTAACTTCGTGTTACATTCCCTTACATACTGAAGATGTTGCACTTTGTATACACATTTCCCATTTTCTGCTCCACTCTTATTTTTCCCCTCTCGGCTGCTGTAAATGATTTGCAATGCTTTTCATTAAAGCAACAAAACCACCCTCAGCCCAAGCTCTCATCCCTCCATCTCTGTTGGCTTGCTCTACTGTGCAGATTCTGATGTTGGTTACTCTTTGAGGGACAGTGGTGTCAATTGTGAGAGAGTACCCATAGCAATAAATAATATTTACCATACGAAAATGATTCATGATGAATTTTAATTTATTAGAAATACAAATTACAGCATGAAAACCCTTCAAAGGTTTTAAAATATGATTTATGTGTTGCATAAATGTGTCATAATCATCCATATGCTTCTCTCCAAAGATGCACTTAGACATCAGACTTGACATTAGGTTTGATTACCACTGTGCCATAACGCCAACTCACTGAGCAATGAGCCGCATCATCATCATCCCTGCTAGCTCTGGCTTCCACGTGGCCTGCTCCAGTTCGTCCCACTTCTGTCTCCTGTCGACTTAACGGTGTCTCTCCGCTCCCGCTCCCGCCCCTCGCCTCTCGCTTCTCGCACCTGGCTGCGGTTACCTGTGCTTGTGGCTGTTATCGGTGTCAGCTTCTGTCGAGGGCGGCGTGTCGTCACCGCGACTCCCTGACATCTTGTGTCCACGGTGAGGTGGACAGGTTAGGAGTAGCTTGTGGTTTCGGACTGCCACGGGTGACTTGCAGTTGTCTGCGCCGAGCTGTTAGAATGTAACGTGGGCAGTGCGTCTGCAATTATCTGTGTCACGGCATTAACCAATTATTTTGAGAGGACGCACTGCGAGAATAACGTGAAATCTGAAATATGTAGTAATGAACTCGAATAACGTGATGATTTTCATTATTATTCCATTATTTTTTTCAATTTTAAACATTTAAATTGATCTGTAGGGAGGTACTCTGGAAAATGCGTAAAATCAGATAATAATACAGATCTTTTACAATAATGTTTTTGTATATTTCTATATGTTTTTAACTTCTGCAACATGTTCTTTTGCTCGACATGTTCCTAGACACATTTATCTTATTTTTTCCACTTTTAGTGCTGCCTTTCGAAGTGTTTCACTTAAGATTTTCTCACATTTTAGCATAAGTAGACAAACCATGTTAATTTTCCTTTCAATTCACCTACAATGCCTTGGATACCTGGTATCTCACAGTCGGTCCCACTCGACTGTAGCTTTCCTACTTGTTTGCAATAAAATGTTAAGTTTTTTGTATGGTTTTATGGTTTAAATTGTGCTTTTTAATACTTGTTTAAAACCGGCCTTAATGCAAGGTTCGTAAGTATAACTATCCGCATATTTTGTTTTGTTAAAGCCCAAGAAGTTTTTCGTTTCTGAAGAATTCAGTGCATTTTCAGTTGACGATTTTCATCGGTGTACTTTTACATTTTATTTATTTTTATTCTCGAGCAATTGGTAATATAAACCCTAACTGAGCGTGATGAGTGTGTGGGTAAATGCCGCACGATCCGCATGAATGAGTGGGTACTACTGACATTGAGAGACCTGTTCTCCGTCTCCGCCGCCACTCCTCCGCCGAACAGCTGTCGTCGAACTGGTTTCTGAACTCCCGAGCAGATGTTTCTTTCACCGATCGGAATCGCACTGAAATGGTTCAGATTTGTGGCGTTCAGGTAGTACCTCAGGAGGAGGGGCATATACTATACATTCCCCCTTGAATACGTCCTGACCAGCTAGAATTTTGGTGTCTGACCTCGATGGCAAGAGTGCGTGATGTGGACTAATTTCGGTGGGCGGGGTCATATGCGTGTTTGCCTATTGAACTTTTCGGGCCTTTGTTTTTGTTTAGCCGGAAGTTATTAGTTTCCAATTTCCCCCCAAGAGGTGTTGAGGGTTTGCCTGTGCCTCCCAATGAGTTCATTAACTGAGCGGAAGCGGGGTATTAGGCTGTAAGGCAATATTTAAGTAATAATTCCTCAGAAGTAAAGTAATTTAAAGAAGACTTCAGATTGAAGTTCAATATCTCTGATTTTATGGGGACTTGAATGGCGTAACTTGACACCTCTATAATCGAGTGTTTTTAGAAGCCTTTTTGCTGTATTTCCTAACCCTATTACCTCTTTGCTTGTTGTGTGAGTCATTTTAAGGCATGAGTTTATTTCTATTTGCCTGGTTTCTGGCTTCTTGCTTCGTCGCTACTGTTGACCCAAGAAAAGACCAGTGGCAAATATTTGAGCACCTCGTGCTGAGTCACACCTTCCTCTGCAGGCTCTAAGAAGTGCATAATTGTGACCTTAACTGTCGGCAAGTGCATCATCAACATCATGGCTGCAAATTACCCCCTTAAGTGGAAAATAGCGCGGTGAAAAACTAAACATATCTCGCAAACATAGCTCAGAGGCGCTTGATTAGCTTGAGATGTGCCGCCGTTGAAATCGCAGTTCTGCTCTTGCTTTTTGATTTGCTTTTTCCTTTGCTTTACTTGCTTTGTTTGCTCAAAAAGCCGGCTTCCCAACCGGTTTCGTTCTGGCTACTTTTTTGTTCGTACAAAAGCTTTAAGTTTTGGAAACGAGGCAATAAATGAAAACAAAAACACCTGCTGTTTTTGCTGCAGGGGAAGCTGGCCAAGATTTAAGACAAATAGCAGGTGGGATTTGAAGTGTTGCAATAAATGTAAGGAAAATAAATGCATTTTATTAACTAAGCAGTTAAATGCTGAGCTAGGCTTTATAATATAGTTATAGTAAACACTTAAATAGTTTAGAAGGGTATCATTTGGAATGCTATTTTGTCCCATAAATTATATTCGCTCTCTGGAGACTACCATAAACAACAACAGCTGCAAAATTTAAATCGAGATACGCAATTCTCATCTTCTCTCCTCGCTTTTTCCTTGCTCTTTTCGCACATTTGTCGAATGTTTCCGTATGGCCAGCATATGCTGAATATTGTATATATTTCCAGGCACAGGAAATCATATATGTACTGACGGATACAGTCCGTTTTGTAAATATCAGTCTACTCTTGATGGAAAGGATATCTAGAAAGGAAGCTGGTTAAGGACAGACGAAGGTTTTTAATTCAACTTGATATTATTAATCACAAGCAGCCTTTCTAAGACATCTCACTTTAATTTAATAACGCTAACTATTCAAGTCTGTAATATGTATTTAATATTTTTTATCGTTTAAGTAATTTTATTGCTCTAGGAAATCTACAAATTTGCACTTTGTCACAAAAGCCTCAATTCTTTTGAAATATTAATTGTTTGGGAGGGAATACTATTACAATTATATTAGGGTGTGACACTTCCTGTGTGACTCCCATACTCCCCAAGTAATTGAAACCTTAAAAAGAATATAATTGATCAATTTATTTGTTTAGCCCCTAAGCAACGCCTCGGAGTCACTTGACAAAGCGGCAAACACAAATTTGTTAGAATTTAGTGCGTGCGACATGACACTGACCACTTCGTTGATAAATATATAATTGGGTTTCATTTAAAAAAGTAATATGTTTGTGACAACTGATGAGTAAAGCACTCCTTCCTCTGGAATGGGTAATTTTCGATTAGGCAGTTTTCGTTTTAGCTATGTAATTTATCCTTTTATTTAATGTTTGTATAGGGTGGGAGTTTTCTTAGTTTAGGATAACATACATTAATTATTTTAACTTAATTATTGCACTATTTCTTAATATTTAAATTTTAAAATTAAGTCTCAAATATGCTTTTAAACACAAAATATCTTTGCATATATACATATATAGATACATATCTATTTATTGCTCAACTTTATTAATATTCTTCCTCCAAATTTGTCCTTGCATCTCACCTGCAAACGCAACCCAGGAGACACACATTTTTTGTGTGGCAAATTGCGGTTAGGAAAACTTTTAATATCTTTGGACAAATTGCAGGCTCACGCCCCAAGAATTGCATTGAAATTACAGGCTGCAGGAGGGCGTGATGAAATTTGTCAACACCTTTTGCCAACAGGAACTCTGGGGAAACTGGGGGCATGGCATTCCAGGCGGCGTGGCTGTGCATAAAATAGAATATGAAATCGGTTGCCATTGCCACAGTGACGGCATCAACAAACGCAGGGAGGCTGGGGTGGTGAGGGGGAGCCTGCAAAGTGTCAACGAACGATTTTTGCCTGGTCTCCTTTTGTTTACGTTGGTGGCAGTGGGTGGATGTGGCGGTGAAGCTCTGCCCAGCTTGGGAGCAGCATAGAAACGGATACTGCCTTTGTGCTGGGGGTCCAGAACCGCGGAGTCACTGATCCATGGCACTCAATTGTCAAACAGCCGAGACCGGAACAAAAGCCAAACTGTTGACATGGATATGAGGGCCGGACCCTCCGTCAATGCACTTCCGTTGCGGATGTTCTGACCATAAACCGTAGCCATAGCTTTGATGATCGCATCTGGGGATGCCAACTTAAATTCTTATAATAATATAATATCAAATATTATCAAAACAACAAAAACTTTAAGAACTATCAAAAACAAATTATAACCTGTTCCTACTATTTAAAATAATAACCAATTCACTAGGGGAACTTTGTAGAAACTCCACATTATACACTATCTATTTAAATGTAAATGCAGTGTGCAGAGATTTTTATAAAACAACTTTTAGAGATATCGATAAGCAAATCGATAGCAAGGAATCGAAACTTTGCGATCACTATTTGTAAAAAACTTTTCGCCAGTACCACAGAATTTGTGGTATTTGTTGAACAATAAGATAAAAATACCCTACAGTACTATAATTTAAGCCGACATTTGCCTTCTTATAGTATATATTTACATACATATCACTAAATCAATTTAACTCACATTACTCTTTCCTTTTTCCTGTTTCAGCTTTGGCTAGTCAGAGCTCAGCCGCAAATTCCCCAGATGCCGACCAGAAAGGACCCGTATTCCTCAAGGAACCGACCAACCGCATTGACTTCTCCAACTCAACGGGTGCCGAGATCGAGTGCAAATCTAGCGGCAATCCCATGCCAGAGATTATTTGGATCAGGAGCGATGGCACCGCCGTGGGTGATGTTCCCGGCCTGCGTCAGATCTCATCCGATGGCAAGCTGGTCTTCCCGCCATTCCGTGCCGAGGACTACCGCCAGGAGGTGCACGCCCAGGTCTATGCCTGTCTGGCCCGCAACCAGTTTGGATCCATCATCTCCCGGGATGTGCACGTGCGAGCCGGTAAGTTGAGAGTGTTCAGAGGTAAATCGAGGGCAGTGCAAGCCAAGTCATGAGAGAAACTTTCCAGTCGGAATAATAAAGGAATGTCGAATAAAGGAAAGACAAAATTATCGTTTTTGAAACCGTTCCAAAATTAATGTAATGATAATCTTTTAATCAGATTTTTGAAGTATTCTTTCAATTGTAATTTCTAAAAAGAGAGACATTTATCAAAACCAACTGCAGAACTTGCACTGCCCTACATTTACAAAGTTTCTTCCAGCTACACCCAATCGAAGGCCCATCAGCGTTGGTTTCGTAAATCCTCCTCCAAATCGACGTTGATAGCTGCCATAGCTTCCGGCGGACTCTGCGTGTCAAGTCACTGTCTGCAGTGCTTGACCTCTCGTGTTTGACTTATTGTTGCACCGGCGGAGGCAATTAAAACACAGTTTTTCACGTGATTTCCATCGAACGCTTTGCGCATTGCCAAAGTTTTCCGCACGCTTTCATTTTCGCACACATATCTTAGTCGCGTTTGCAACTTTTGGTGGAATTTTAATGCAAGTTGGCATTTCACTTTAATCGTTTGTTGGCTCCGTTTTACTTCCTCTGGCTGCCTGGCTCTCTAGGTTTTGGCGGCAACTGTACCTGCCATTTGCCAGTGACTTCACCGGCAACCTTTGACAGCTCCCGCGACGTTTCGTCGCCTTTGGCAGATGTGCAGGCTGCAAGCTCCGCTGACGACGAGGATGGTGAAGATGATGGTGAAGATGGCGATGATGCAATTGTCACCTTATTAGGCGCACACCGTATGGGGTTGACGGGCTGCCAGCTTATCGAGTTATAGGCCAGACTCTACTCCCTCGGCTATCAGTCACTTCCGCTTGCATGAAGCAGGGCCTAAATAGGCCAGACCTGAGCACATTTTAACTAATTATGCTGGAGCCAAACCACCCGCTTACTCATCGCGGCTGACGTGTTCCCTGGCAATTAGCCAGCACACCTAGCCGCCCAACAGCCACCTCTCGACCTCTTCCTCGCTGCCCCACAAGCCTGACATCATTATTGTCGTTTGCTTTCGCTTACTATTAACCGGGGGAATTTATCATTTTATAGTATGCTCATGTGTGAATAAAGCGCAGACGAGGAAAACCAAGTCTGCTGTCCAGCCGCCTGGAGCTAGTTGGCTGAAATGAGTTATGGTCTACACCCTGAGCCACACACAGACCGGCAGATAAAATATTTTGGTTAATTGAAATTAACTTTGGCTGTCAGGCAGCGACATGTCGACGGTTTCGTGGTCTTTCGTTTAATGATTTTCCAACCAGAAGGTGGCAATAAAGCCAGACGGTTCCAGGAACCAAGTTCCTCATAACTTCCAAGGCTAAATCGGATGTTTGGGTACAGGTACCGTGAGAATATGTCCCAACTAATCGGCAATGATTGCGCTCTTCCCAGTGGTTGCCCAGTACTACGAGGCGGATGTGAACAAGGAGCACGTAATCCGGGGCAACTCGGCGGTCATCAAGTGCCTAATACCCTCGTTCGTGGCCGATTTTGTCGAGGTGGTATCCTGGCACGCTGACGAGGAGGAGACCTACTTTCCGGGGACGGAATACGGTGCGATCTAGGCTTTCCGAAGCAGATATACCTCCGGTCTACTAAAAGCATGCAGGGGTTCCGCGGATATCATTGCAAATCCCTCTACTCCATTCCACACTTCAATCATTCCCTTTTCAAAGCCAACTCACTTTTATTTTAATTTCTCCCACTTGCATAGTCGTTTCTCAACACTACGAAGAGGATATACACAAAGCGTTTGCCATCCGCGGCAACTCCGCCATCTTGAAATGCGATATACCGTCATTCGTGGCCGATTTCGTAAACGTTATATCCTGGCATAGCGATCAGCAAGAGAGTTTCTATCCAGGCACTGAATATGGTGTGTGATCAAGTGCACAGAATTGCCTTCTCTGTGTGTGAGCTTATAGAAAATAGCACTACTTTAACCACTACTGTTCAACACTACAAAGTCAAACTCACAGAACCACTTGTGTACAGTGCAAGTACAGTTAACAGGCAAACTGCCACACTAATGACAACAATTCTGTAAAATACACACAATCCTCAACCTCAACTCAAAATGTAACCGAATTAACCAACACTGGTTAGGTAGAAACTGGAACAGTTGGAGAACCTTCGCTCCTGTGTGTTAGCTTCCTCGATCCCTCAGAGTGTTTCGCTTCCCCGCCTTAATTTTTGTTACCTTATCTTGGGTTTATCATTTACTCACCTTTATTTGGTTGCTGATGTTGCTGTTTTAGTCGTTGCCCAATACTACGACACGGATGTAAATAAGGCCTACGTTATACGCGGCAATGCAGCAGTTCTGAAATGCGAGATCCCCTCCTTCGTGGCCGATTTTGTGAGCGTTGTCTCCTGGCACACCGACCAGAATGAAGACTTCCTGCCGGGCAGCGAACACGGTTTGTTTTGTTTGATAGCCTTTTGGTAACACTTTGGCCCAGCTTTAGCCGGGCTTTGTACAGTTGCGTGACGTACACGAATTATGGATAAGTACCTACCCACCTCCCCTTGCATCTTTTATGTTTACCTTTTTAATGCATTTATCTTCGCTATCTCGGATGGGTTCGTGTTGATGAGCCATGTTATCAGAACCATTATTAACCTCTTGGCCAGAGACTTTCTCAGGGAAGCGGAGCCCGAGCCCTCCAAGCCGATTGCGCTTTGGACTCCCATTACGACGAGGGGCACTCCGCGATATTGTTAGAAGACACTCTCGTTTCAATTAGCTCGCTGCACATTTTCTCACGCCCGCCGCACGCTAGGTGTGGGCCTTGGTTCTCTGGGCTACCTCTTCCCCCACCCCTCTGGACTTTCATTATATAATCAGTCGCTGTGTGAACTCACCTCCAGTTGTGCAACAGTTCTACGAATCGGAGGTCAACAACGAGTACGTCATAAGGGGCAATGCGGCGGTGCTGAAGTGCTCGATTCCATCGTTCGTGGCGGACTTTGTCCAGGTCGTTTCCTGGCAGGACGAAGAGGGTCAGCTCTACGGCACACTCGGCGAACAACAGGGAGCGGGTACACAACATTAATGGTTATAGAGGATAATCCCGGCCCCCATCCCAACACCTTCACTATTCCCATTTGCGCAATCACACTTATTTTCAGTTTCTCCTAAACATGAACATTTTTGCAGTCGTGAATCAGTATTACGAGGCTGAGGTTGTTTCCGAGTATGTTATCAAAGGCAATACGGCGGTACTAAAGTGCACTATTCCCAGTTTTGTGGCCGATTTCCTACGCGTCGAGGCCTGGGTGGCCAGCGACGGCACTGAATACGTTCCAGAGGAGAACTTCGGTACAGTTAGCCCCCGTTGAAACACTTTTAATGTTAGTCTTAAGCAGGACTCCCAAAGCCACTCCTTTCCCCGTTTTGTCTAGCTTCAGCTTCCCTTTCATTTTCGAACTTTGTTTTTTCCCGGATCAGTGGTGAATCAGTACTACGGCGCCGATATCCTGATGGAGTACGTGATTCGGGGCAATGCTGCTGTCCTTAAGTGTTCCATTCCTTCGTTTGTGGCCGATTTTGTGCGAGTCGAGTCCTGGATAGACGAGGAGGGAACCGAATTGCGGCCCTCTGATAATTATGGTACTAGCAAAAGATTACTTTTAGGCAACTACTTGTGGGTGTTTCATTCCTCTCCATACCACTCTCCCTTATCATTTCTGTATCCTTTTTTCATTACTCACCTTTGCAGTTGTCAATCAGTTCTATGAGGCAGAGATTATGACCGAATATGTGATTCGTGGCAATGCGGCTGTCCTCAAGTGTTCCATCCCTTCGTTTGTGGCCGATTTTGTCCGCGTGGAGTCGTGGATCGACGACGAGGGCAATGTCTTGTCCTTCTCAGACAATTACGGTGCGATGTGATAGTCAATAGGTTGCATTTTGCGATTAGTTTACGGTCCCATTTCATTCCCAGCATTTTCCAGCACTTCCTTCTCTTCCGATATCCCTTTATTTTTAATTTCCTTCAATTCACAGTCGTTTCACAGTTCTACATAACCGAGGCCGAGAATGAATATGTTATTAAGGGCAACGCGGCGGTGGTCAAGTGTAAAATTCCATCCTTTGTGGCCGATTTCGTTCAGGTCGAGGCTTGGGTGGACGATGAGGGCACCGAGTTGTGGCGCAATAACGCCACCAGCGCCTATGGTACAGTCTAAGATACAGTCTTTCTCACAAAAGTATTGCATTGGGTCCTTAGATTCCACCTGTCCGTTTCCCATCTCCCGCTCTTACTCTATTTTATGTTCATGATTTTGTTCCCTTCGCTTAGTCGTCATACAAAGCTACGAGTCGGAGGCAGACAATGAGTACGTCATTAGGGGCAACTCCGTGGTGATGAAGTGCGAGATTCCCTCCTACGTAGCAGACTTTGTGTTCGTCGATCTCTAGCTGGACTCGGAGGGTCGCAACTACTATCCCAATAATGCCGAGGAGACGGGTACTAAAGCTAACCTTCCCTCAGACGTGCAATCCCACCCTCTCCAGTGATCATATTCCACTCTTATTTAGTTTTACTTTCACCAAGTTCCCTTTGATTTCCTTCAGTTGTCCACCAGTTCTACCAGACACGGGTAATCGACGAGTTCGTCCTTCGTGGCAACTCAGCCACTCTAAAGTGCCTGGTGCCGTCGTTCGTGGCCGATTTTATCGACGTTGAGGGGTGGATTGACGAGGCAGGCACTGAGATACAGAGGCCCCTTCCCGACGACTCCATGGGTAACCCTTACGATAATCGCTTTACCCTATTTAGAAATCGAAACCCCATCACCTCCAGACTTCAGTTCCCCTTAGTCCTTATTTCAGTCTCCCGCTTCTCGTCTTGCAGTGGTAAAGCAGTTCTTTGAGTCTCAAGTCTACGACGAATACGTGATCAAGGGCAATGCGGCCATTTTCAAGTGCCAGACGCCCTCCTTTGTGGCGGATCACATAGACATAACCGATTGGATTGATACCGAGGGCGAGGTCTTCACCAAGAACATAACTGGTAGGACGCCGAGAGCCTAGACTCGAAGTAGACTTGATTTAGGCAGTTAGCTTAGCCACATGAAGGGGATTCCTGCCACCGGCGCCACTCTTATTCTTATGATTTTATCCCGCACTCCACACTCAATCAATCTCTCCGTAAACTTTGCAGTTGTGCCTCAATCCTACACCGTCAATGTCATGGACGAGTCCATACTCAGGGGCAATAGCGCCATCCTAAAGTGCCACATACCCAGTTTCGTGGCCGATTTCATAGTGGTCGATTCGTGGGTGGAGGACGAGGAGCGAGTGATCTATCCCCAGGAGGATATCGCAACCAGCGGTAATTACCAGATAAGAGCTCTCAGCCCACTCCTCCTCCGTAACATCCTCCGTCTCCTATCCAATTCGGTTCGCTTTCGATCTGGTCTCTAAAGAGCCTCCTCCAATGCGAGGTGTTCCACATGCAGCGCTGCCTAGGCTACTATTTACTATTTTTTCTATCTTTCCTTCTGTCCGCCTATTATTTTTCGTTTTCTTTTTATTTTTCCCTTCCTTCCTTTTATACTTTTCCCCCTCCAAAACATCCATGAGTCGCTCCTGACTTGCCCAAGAGATCCCGAACCCCTTCATGTAGTTGAACGTAGCGTTGTCTTGTAGTCTAGTGTAAATACATGCAAAAATGCTAATAAACCAACGATCTAACAATCTGTACATACATTTAATCGAAAATCAACATTCAAAACATCGCTGTATATATACCTCGAATGTATATGTAATCTGTAATCCGCATATCATCTAAAATTATTGGCATTTTTGTTGGTGCATGCTCAAAATAAAAAGCAATGTCTGGGAATTTGAGGATTATTGGTATCCGAGTAAATCAAATAAACATTTCCTTTTGTAAATTTACTATTTCCCTATGCAAAGCGTAAATACTTTTCAATCACTTTAGACCTCTTTGATTTGTTTAGGCCTCGAATTCCTGGCACTGCTGGTGTATAGCTAGTGTGTAAGCAAAGGGAAATCTGTTTAAATTGAATCGATATTTAAATGAAAATGAAAACAAACAGAGAAAAACATAAAAGTCGATATTTGAAAAGAATTCTTAAGATCGTGTATAGGGCTGAAGAAGGTAATGTTTGGCTGAACTCAATTGCAGAATATTAATTTGCTAATCACTCAGTAATAAATTATTTGCTTTACCAATGAAAATAATACCTTCTTTAGTCCTTAACCCACGCACTAATTTGCATTTGATAAGTCACACCTAATGCATTTACTAATGAAACATATGTGTACATTTGGCATGAAATATTTGCAAAAAGAACTAACTTAATATCTTTAAATCTGGTATGTGACTGTCATATGCACTTAGTTCAAAAATCCAATTAAATTTATTAAGTTTAATTGGGTTTCCTATTTAAGATGTTAGATTTATGTGGATCATTTGACAACCAATCACTAATATATATTTTATTCTGCTTAATTTTGATTCTCCCTGAACCGTTCTGAAATCAGACGGTAAATATCTCGTACTGCCCTCTGGAGAACTGCACATCCGTGAGGTTGGTCCCGAGGATGGTTACAAGAGCTATCAGTGCCGAACCAAACATCGCTTGACAGGAGAGACGAGATTGAGTGCCACAAAGGGGCGATTGGTCATCACAGGTAAGTCCGCCTTGTTGGCCAATTTTTATTATGAGAAAAACATAAGAAAGTTTCAGTCATAAATTTATACAATTTCAACTAGAGCATAATTGAACTTGATTTAATTAAATGATTTTCATTCTGATTCTATGTTAGTACACGATTTACGACTGAAACCTTCTTATGGCGGAGTAAACTTCAAACAATGTTGCATTAAAAGATATAAAATATTACAAATCACATCAGAACATCAAACATTTTGAAGTACTTTAAACAAATAATTTTTTGAAGTTTATTCTCTTATACTCCGACTGGAAAGTAACAAATCAGACATTGAAATACTTTCAATAATGGTTTGTATCATTTCCAGTCTGGACAGCAAATGTTTGAAATATTTAAAAATATATCTTAACAGATATAACAATTAAATTATGAATTAACTTTCTTTAGGCAGAATTTAGCCAAAAAACGCCTTTAAAATAACGTAAACGTATTAATATTTCAAGCATTTGTTGGCGTCATTTTGGAAATTTCTCTGGAATGTGTTTGCTTTACTTTTCAAAACAGCATCCTCTGCAGTTTCCAAATGACTTATAAATTTTAAACAAGCAACAAGTCTTTGAGGCCATTCAAATGCAATCAAAACGATTTTTCGCTTAAAATCTCTTTCTTTGCGTACTTAAATACATTGAAAAGTCTTCATTACAACTTACAAAATACAATAATGCTAACTAAAATGTAAAAAATTTTGCTCGGCAGCTTTCCAAACCAATGACTTGTTGCTGTAGCCTTAGTCTAAATTGAAAACTGCCTGAATGTTGGGATAGGGTACTCGACAATGATGAAAGCTTGAAATAAAGCCATATAGAGTAGGTGTGGTCCGTGCTTAACTAAACCATCTTATACTGTTTGCATTAAATAAAAAAAAATAAGTCAAAAATTAAGTTCAAGCCTTGGCAATTTTCACTAAGCATTCTCGTTAGAGTTTCGCCCAAGGTAAGTCACACTTTCAGTTCCACTTCCATTAATGTATTTATTGACCATTCCTGTATGGTTTTTAACTCTCAATAATCTCGCTTCATTCACAGAACCAGTTGGCAGGGTTTCGCCCAAGTTTCCGAACACGCTGACCAGCAGCAGTTTCACGGGAGAGGCCGGCTCTAGCCAGACCCTTCTCTGTCCCGCCCAGGCCTATCCAGCTCCCTTGTTTAGGTAGGAAAGTGACGCACCCCAGACCAACTTTGGCCAGTTTCAACCCTTTTCCTTAGTTTCACTTTTTCCGCCTTGCATCTCTTAAAGAACCCATCGCAAGTGTTGGGCCCAGACTTCTCTCGGGTAATGACATCAAGGTAGTTCAGTTTGCCGCTGGCCAGCCCATCACCCTGTTGTGTCCTGCCCAGTCGTACCCAGTGCCAGTGTTTAGGTAAGCCATCCGCCTATCCCAACTGAAAGATTCCCCCTCTGAGGAGTATTCCTTACGCTTTGTTTCCCCCACTTCCCAGAACCTGTTGGAAGCGTTGGCCCCCGTCTTACCAGCGGAGATGAGTCACGAATTCTCAGGGTGAACCTGGCGGCAAGTGCCACTCTCCTTTGCCCGGCTCAGGCATATCCGGTGCCATTTTTTAGGTAAACTAGCCCCAACGTCCAGGCAGCTCTGAGGAAGTAATTAGCACTAACTCCCCGAACTCCCCTTCCAAACACAGAACCAGTGGGCAGTGTGAGTCCCAAGGTGACCGCCGGCAATGATGCCATACAGATACCCAAGGTGTCTCTGGGCCACAGTGCCACCCTCATGTGTCCAGCTCAGGCGTACCCGGTGCCCTTTTTTAGGTAATCCCAACCCAGCATTAAGGCGAGAAAGTTCCTCCATGCCTCCTAACTTTGTAATATCAACTACAGAACCCGTCGGCAGTGTCAGTCCGCAGCTGAACGGCAATGGAAATCAGGAACTCATAACCCTGACTCGGGTTCCCGCTTTCAAAAGTGTCACACTCATGTGTCCCGCCCAGGCCTATCCGGTTCCCTTCTTTAGGTAAAGAACCCAATTTGCATCTCAGGCATTCAGGCAGGACTTAGAATTCGTAGTGACCATCTTTAGTGACTATTGGCACCCATTCCCAGAACCTGTTGGCAGTGTGGGCCCTAAACTCACCTCAGGCGACGACTCTCGAACTGTCAAGGTCAAGCTTGAGGCCAGTGTAACGCTGCTTTGTCCAGCTCAGGCTTATCCGGTCCCTGTATATAGGTAATTTTAGTTACACCCTCTAGCCTATCCTCTCCCAGCTCAGGCAGTAAATATAGAGCTTGCTTCGGGATTAAAAACTTGTTCATTTCTCCATAGAGCCCGTTGGCAGCGTCAGTCCCAAGATAGACACGGGAGAAGATTTCAAGCATCTTAAGGGGAAGAGCACCCAAGATATAAGCTTGCTTTGCCCTGCGCAGGCCTATCCCACACCCTTCTTTAGGTAAATGTCTTGTCTTAGGTGTTCCATTCGTGCAGTTTTCAAATACCCTAGACTTCCATTTCAAAATGGTGCATCATTTGTCTTGCAGAACCCATTGGTAGTGTGAGTCCCAAGATCACCAACTCCGACGACCTAAAGCATGTCAAGGTCAAGAGACTTACCAGCTTGAGTCTTCTATGCCCCGCTCAAGCTTACCCCCAGCCCATCTCTAGGTAAATCTCTGTCCCAACATTCTAGATTCAGGCTGAGTTTTAGGCAAGCGCTTAAAGATACATCCATTTCTAGAGCCCGTAGGCAGTGTGGCGCCCAAGCTAAACTTCCTGGAACGCTTCAAGATGATGCAGGTCCAAAGCGGAACCAGCTTTAACATTCAGTGTCCAGTCCAATCGTATCCCATGCCAGTATTCAAGTAAGATTTCCTTTTATAAAAGGCAAACACACATTCAGTCAGCTGAAATGAGCAATTTTCAACCTCTGCATTTCCCTAGAACCCGTGGGCAGTGTCCGACCCAAGGTGAATCCCCAGGACAAGCACCAGTTCATAGACGCGGAGCTGTCCAGTAGCTATGCCCTGCTCTGCCTAGCTCAGTCCTATCCCACACCCTCCTTCAGGTGGGTTCTTTCTCCTTTCCCAGCAATGCCAGACAGTTTTACTAGCCTTTTTGTGACTTGTTTTTGCTCCTAGAACCCGTTGGCTCCGTCAAGCCGAAAATAAATATTCAGGACAAGCTGCAGACACGCGAGATAGCCAGCGGAATCGGATTCGCTTTGCTGTGCCCGGCCCAGTCATATCCGATGCCAGCCCACAGGTGCGCGGAGCATGCCATCAATTTGGCCAATTGTCCAATTTACAGGGCGTTCTCCCAATTTCATACAGTGCAATTTGAGTGATTATTCTATTAGGCCTAGGTCTCTTCCCGTTCAGGCAGCTCGCAATGTAGTTATTCGTATGGTTCAGCCTTTGAATTCCTTTCCAGAGCCAATTGGCAGTGTGCCACCCAAGGTTAGCATAGACGACGAGGTGGCCAACGCCCGCGGATACGTTGGCCGGAGCTTGAGTCTCAAGTGTCCTGCCCAGTCGTTCCCCATTCCCGTATATAGGTGGGTTCTTAGCTTCCAGCATTTTGGCAGTTTTCTGGTGCAGCTTAGTGGGGATTTCACTTCTTCCATTTCCCCCAGAACCCGTGGCTTCTGTGCCTCCCAAGCTAAACCTGCTGGAAAGAGTTCGCACTATGGAAGTATCTTTGGGTGCGAGGTACGCCATGCAATGTCCGGGCCAGGCCTTTCCCGTGCCCATTAATAGGTAATACTACCCCTAGCCCAACACAGGTTCAGTCTTCCTTCAGGGTTTTGCCTTACAATTGAATTGCAATTCCAGAACCAATTGGCTCTGTTCCGCCCAAGATCAACAACATCAACGATAAGTTCCAACTGATGCAGGTCAAGTTGGAGAGCGACTTTGCCATGCAGTGCCCAGGTCAGGCCTATCCAGTGCCTGTAGTTAGGTAGGAGTGCTTTCACGTTATCCCAGTATTTAGGGCTGAAGGTCTATGTTCTAAGAATAACATATATTTCTTTAAATATATAGAGCCCATTGGTTCGGTGCCGCCCAAGATTACCAGCCTGCACGATAAGTTTCAAGTGCTGCAAGTAAAGCTAACAGAAGACTTCTCCATGCAGTGTCCTGGCCAGGCATATCCGGTGCCCATAGTTAGGTTAGTCCTTAAACCCTTCACCAACATTCAGGGCTCTTTGAACGGCATATTAATGGAATCTCACTCTCAAATTAGAACCTGTGGGCTCAGTGGCACCCAAAGTTGACACTCGCGATGAGTTTACCTTTGCCAGGACTCGTCAGGGAGCCTCCAAGGCGCTCATCTGCCCAGCTCAATCGTACCCCATGCCGTTCTTTAGGTAATTGTCACTCAAGACCAACATTCAGGCTCCTCTGCTTAGCATCCTCTAAATACAGGCTTTACTCTTAGAACCCGTGGGCAGTGTGGCTCCCAAAGTCGACATTAAAGACGAGATCAATTACGCCCGGGTGGCTCTGGATCACAGTCTAGCTATAGTTTGCCCAGCCCAGTCTTATCCAGTGCCCGCATTCCGGTGAGTGATTGGGAACTTCGGCTCATTCCAACATGTAGGCAGTTTTACATTAGGCAGGGCTATAGTTAAGCCTTTACTTTCGTAGAGCCTGTGGGCAGTGTGGCCCCCAAAGTGGACCCCAACGATCGGATCAAGTGGGTGGATAAGCCCGGCGGCAGCTCTCTGAACTTGCTCTGCCCAGCTCAGTCTTTTCCAGTGCCGGCTGCTCGGTAAGCTCTGAAATCTCTCTCCCCCTCAAGCAGTTTTCAAGTCTGACTTTCAGAGAATTCGATACATAAGTGCATATGTTATTTGCAGAGCCCGTGGGCAGTGTAGCACCCAAGGTGGACGTAAAGGACCGCATCACTTGGCTGGACAAGCCTCTTGGTCAAGCCTTAAGCTTGCTGTGCCCAGCTCAGTCGTATCCCATGCCAGCTTATAGGTAGGATACTCGCTAGTCCTCCTCTCAGGCAGTTTTCGAATTGGGTTTAGTAGTCAAAGCCTTGGAATTATTCTGAAATTCTTGCAGAACCCGTGGGCAGTGTGTCCCCTAAGGTTGATATGCATGATAAGATGGATTTCACCATTCGAAACTCGAACCGCTCGTTGAATTTATTCTGCAAGGCACAGGGATATCCCATGCCAGCGTTTAGGTAAACACATTGTTGAGTGCCTCCTTTCAGTTTGGGTTTGTTAAGGGATAGGGATATATGAAGTTTTACTCTTTCAGAGCCTGTTGGCAGTGTGGCTCCTAAGGTTGATATGGAAGATAAATTCGGTGTATCCATAAGATACTCCAATAAGGCATTGAACTTGCTCTGCAAGGCACAGGGATATCCCATGCCAGCGTTTAGGTAAACACATTGTTGAGTGCCTTCGCCCAGGTCAGGTGGGGTTTTTTTTAAGGGAAGTTACAAGTCTAAGAACTCTTTTTCCAGAGCCCGTTGGGAGTGTGGCCCCTAAGGTCGAAATTAAAGATAAAGTGGGTATCTTTGTGGCCGAATCCAAGCGATCTATGGCCCTGCTTTGTCCAGCCCAGGCATATCCAATGCCAGCTTATAGGTAAAGTCTAGTACCTAAATCGCATTCAGACAGTTTCAACTTAGCATAATGAACTAAGCAGAAAACTATCTCATCAGAGCCCATTGGAAGTGTTGCTCCCCGGGTCAACCGAAAGGATGAGTTCAATCACGACCGCATTAGGAGCTCTCAGACCATAGCCATACAGTGTCCTGCCCAGTCTTATCCGGTTCCCGTTTATAGGTAATGTCGAGTGCTCAAGGTCCCTTAAGTTCACTGTTTCAATTAGTTACATAGGTAGCTTTCACAAGAACCGAACTCCTTTCAAAACCCGTCGGAAGTGTGGCTCCGAAAGTCAACAAGAACGACGAGTTCAGTCACGACCGGATTGCCTTTGGCGGAATCGTGGCACTTCGTTGTCCCGCTCAGTCCTTTCCGGTGCCATTTTATAGGTGGGTCAGGTCGCTGTCGAGTTCTATATTCCGGCCAGGGCTCAGGCAGTTTCCGAATATTTCCCGCTAATCCCCATCCCCGTACTCCATATTCCAGAGCCTGTGGGCAGCGTGGCACCACGTGTCAATAAGAAGGACGGCTTCAGCCACGACAGCATCCGTCGGGGCCAGACAATAGCCATTTTCTGTCCTGCCCAGGCCTACCCCGTGCCCTTCTATAGGTAATGCGTGCGGCATGTCCAAAGTTTTCCAATTACCAACGAGCCAAGATTAAGTCGCCAGGCCTCATTGGCCCCAAACTCTAATTAGCTTTGTGTCCACAACTGCCGCCCAATTTAACCCATTCATTGTCACGCAACCCCCGCCCCTTGACCGAGTTAGTTGAGTGGCAGGTAATTCCTTTTGTTGTTGACCAACTTTGGCAGTTTTCAATGTTAGGCCAGGCTCACTCCCAGATGCTAACTTTGTCTGGTTCGCTCGCAGAGCCCGTGGGCAGTGTGCCACCCAAGATCAGTGTGGGTGAGCGGCGCAAGGACGCCGAGGTGCCTCTGCGGGAAGACCTGAGCATCTTCTGTCCCGCACAGTCCTATCCAGTCCCAGCTTTCAGGTGAGTCCAGTAAGACTTTCCCCTCAGGCAGTTTTCGTTAGGGTGACTTTGGGTGTGTGTTTTTACTCAATGGTTCTCTTCCAGAGCCGGTGGCCAGTGTTGGTCCCAAAATCAGTGTGGGCGAGCGACTCAGGGATGCTGGTGCTCCCTCAAAGTCTACTCTGACGCTCTTTTGTCCAGCACAGTCGTATCCAGTGCCCTCGTTTAGGTAATGAAAGATCATTCAGGCAGTTATCAATCTTTTGTCTAAAGCAGCTCTGATCTAGACACAAGCCTTAAATTTCTTATATCTTAGAACCCGTGGGCAGTGTGGCGCCGAAAATTAGTGTCGAGAATCGTCTGAAGAATGCCGAGGCTAGTCTGGCTTCCAGTTGCACTCTCTTTTGTCCTGGCCAGGCCTATCCAGTGCCCTTTTTTAGGTAACCCTTTCCCTACTCTTGGGCAGTTTTCAGCATTAATTTCCCTATTGACCCCGCATAAATCCATATACCTTTTAGAGCCCGTTGGCAGTGTGGCACCAAAACTCACGTCCGGTGATAAGACCCGCAATATTGATATTAACTCAGGTGGCAGTGTGACTTTACTATGTCCTGCCCAAGCCTATCCGGTTCCGTTTTTCAGGTGATTTTTTAGAGACATTCGGGCAGTTTACAGTTGACCATCGAATAGTTTATAAAGGATATTTGATTGGTTTTTCCAGAGCCTATTAGTGGGTCTGCTCCTCGAGTGGCCCTTATTCAAAAAACGAATATTGATTATGTCCGGCTGGGCGGAACCGTGGCCTTAATGTGTCCCGCACAGGGTTTTCCAGTGCCAGTTTTTAGGTGAGACCCAACATTCAGAGAGCTTTCATTATCTTATTACTGAGACTAATATTTAATATTCCTTCGATCTAAAACATGTAGAACCTATTAGCAGTACGGTGCCCAAAGTAGTTTCACTGGCAAAATTCGATATGAAAACCTATGCGGGCTCTTCGACCCTGGCTCTGCTCTGTCCAGCTCAGGGTTATCCAGTGCCGGTGTTTAGGTAAAAATAGATAAATAAATACCACATTCAAGCAGTCCAGGGTGTAGTTAGGCAGGTTTTACATTAATTTGTGTTTTTATAGAGCCCGTTTCAAGCACCGCTCCCAAGGTGCCGCCTTTGCAGTCACGACCTTTGGTGGTTCCTGGGCCCACCGATGTCTCCATCTTGTGTCCTGCTCAGGGCTATCCTGCTCCCAGTTTTAGGTTGGTTTTTTGACAAGCCAAATATTATATTAATTTATTTCAAATAAATAGAGATGTCTGTTATTCCACTAATAAATAAGGTCGCTTTTGATCTGGCACTCCAACATTCAGGCTGTCTGTGAATCTTCAAAGTTTTCGCCTAGAATTTCTAAGAAATTATTAACGATTTTATAGAGCCCATCAGCAGTAGTCCGCCGAAGATAAATGCTCTGACCTATAAGCCCAATGTGGTGGACTCCACAGCCACCACCGCAATACTGTGTCCAGCGCAGGGTTACCCGGCTCCCAGCTTTAGGTGGGTTTCATGGGTGCCCATAGACCAACATCAGGCACAGGTTCCGCTTTCCTTATATATAAAATGCTATGAAATCCACTATTCGCAGAACCCATTTCAAGTACTGCTCCCCGAACTCCTGCGTTAGTGCAAAAACCTCTGGAACTGTTAGAGTCGCTCTCCATATCATTGTTGTGCCCTGCCCAGGGATTTCCGGCTCCCAGTTTTCGGTAAGCCGAAACAGACATTCAGGCGGGTATTGATGGAACCCTTTTTTTTGACCCCATAGAACCCGTAGGAGGCAAGGCGCCAACGTTACTTTCCAATGACATCAAGCGGTCTTGGATTGACCGGATGCTGGCCACCAATTTGGCCTTGTTTTGCCCCGCCCAGGGATTTCCGGTGCCAGCTTTTAGGTTAGATCAAGATTTCTATAAGGATTTATAAATTATTTTTTAATACCTGGAAAGAGTTAAGTTAATAGGTACTCATATTGAGAATCTATTGAATGTCTAGAAAATCCTTGAGTTTCTTATCGCCACAAACTTGTTGCATTCCTTCATCCCACATTCCAGTCATGCACAGAAAATAAGTACGAAAAGTAAAGGTCAATTTTTTGTTTTTTTTCCTATATAAATAATGTTACTTAAAAGGATATTCGATAAAATTTTGATATCAATTTCTTCTCCTATAACAAATTCCAGAATTTGACATTTTTATCAGTAGTTTCGAGCTGCCCTTGCTCTGCAGGCACTTACAGCCACTTCTTTCTAAATTCTTCTCTTGCAAATGCAATTCAATGTCAACATATTTTAAAATTTATATATTCCAAGTTGAACATCTTTCAGAATCCCCCAAATACGGAAAACGAAACGCTTAAAATGACCTACTCATACCTTTTCACTGTGTACCTGTGTTAGATGACCGAAGAATTAATTTTTCCTTCTTCAGAGCCCGTTTCGTCCAAGGCCCCCGTTCTTTCGGTGGACACCAAGTGGTCTGGCATCGAGCGGCGCTGCGGCACGGACATCGTGCTGCTGTGTCCCGCTCAGGCATTTCCGGTGCCCATCAGCAGGTTAGGAACCCAAAAAACGTGACTTTAATTATGCACAAGCGGTCTAGCCCGTGGCTTGGGGGCATAGGCAGGGGGCGGGGCGCAAAGTTCATTCATAAAAATGCGCGCGCAAAAGAAAATAGGCGAACACCCACACATGGGCGCACGCACAAAAGTAAGCTACGTAAACAAACCATAAACAGGGCGAAAGCGGAAGGCATGAAAATCGGTAAACAGACCCATACACTCTCACGTGTGGGTGCTGCTGCCTCCCTCTCTCTCTCTCCGCTCATACTGCGTTGGTGTGCGTGCGAGAGATGTAAACAAACTGGTTCGCGCTCTCCGGCGCTCTCCCGCTCTCAGCTCTGGCCACTGCGCACACTCGCGATCCACACGAAATTTCCCAAACAATTACCCCTCCGTGGCGAGTGTGGATGGCATCTGTCCCGCTCGCACACCGGCTGGTGAATGAACGCACGTTTCTGGGTCAACAGCCGCCGGTTTGTGCCACTTTCCGGAGGTCAACCGGCTGCGCGACCTCCACTTGTTGCACGCCCAGCTGTGGCCACCTGAGCTGGAGCTTCTGCGCATGTCTCTGGCCTTAACATTGACCCCGACCTCCATGGAGCTTGCATTGCTTAATACTAAGCCACCGCGCCCCCCTCTTTCTGCATGTCTATGTGAAAAGTTTTCTACCAGGTTAAGGTCGGGGTCAGGTTAGGGTTGCCAGGTCACGCGCCGCCTCGCAGCGAAAGTTTGTTATTCGGAATTAAGCAGAAAAGAAGAAAGTATCCCCACATTCAGGGAGTGTCATGTCTGTACTTAGAGTATTTAAAGGTTAATTTCACTTTCAGAGCCCGTTGGCGCCAAAGCCCCGACCTTTTCCCTAGAGTACAAGCTCATCGAGGTGGAGAGGTCAAGGGGCTCGGCCCTCGCCCTCCTCTGCCGGGCGCAGGCCTTTCCAGTGCCCATCATCAGGTGATGTGACTTACGCAATAAATACAAGTCTTTAAGAGTTCGGAGCTCCTAGGCCAACTTTCAAAGCAGTTTTCACGAGATGGTTGGAAAATGTTATATAATTTGTTCATATATTAAGCTTAAGTTGTCTGATTAAACCTGTACCCTTAACTCCCTAGAACCCATTGGTTCCAAGGCTCCCTCGGTGCCCACTGGTGTAATGGTCTTCCAGCAAGCTGTGCCCTTGCATACCACTTTCGCCATGCTTTGCCAGGCTCAGGCATTTCCAGTGCCTGTTTTTAGGTAAACAATAACAATCTATAATCACTGAATTATTAGCTATTCATTGAATGGAAGACCCTTAAAGTCCCTAAAGTCCTTACCTAAATCCATCCGCTTGGAAATGTTCATGAAGCAGTTAATATCCAAATTTATAAGAGAATTTCCTGCAATTTTAAACAAAAGCCTAGAAAGGGTTTATATTCCAATTCAAAAGCAATTAGTTACTAAACCATTAAATCCCAATATTCAGCCAGTATTTTATACGGTAATAAAACAAAACTGGATAAAGAGAAGTTTCTGCTTTTTAGAGCCCGTTGGCTTCAAGGCGCCCAGTTTTCCCAGTGTGGCATCAACATTCACTATACAAACCGCTCAATTAAGCGAAGTGGCTCTCACTTGCCAGGCCCAATCCTATCCTGTGCCCATATTTAGGTAAAGAAAATCCCTTATCCTTTCACTGCTCAACTGGTTCTGTGTAGGGCTCTCATATTATTAGCAAGATTAAGCACACACATTTCTTTATTTTAGAGCCGGTTGGTGCGAAGGCTCCGACCTTTTCGAGTGACTCCAAGGGCAGCATATTCGAGCGCTCGATTAGTGCCAGCTTTGCCCTGCTGTGCCAGGCTCAGGCCTTTCCCGTTCCCATCATTAGGCAAGTTTCAGGCAGTATAATAAACCACTAATGCTTTCCAGAACCCATTGGGGCCAGAGCTCCCACGTTCTCCTCCGACTACAACTCATTTTCCTACGCCCGTGGTGTGGGTCAGAGTTTTGCCTTACTGTGTCAGGCCCAGGCTTTTCCAGTGCCCATCATGAGGTTAGCACCAAACTCCTCTTATCTCAGGCAGTTTTTTAGCTCAGATTTAAATGTACTTAAATACTAGGATAAAGTGAAATCGTTTGCTTACAGAACCCATTGGTGCCAGAGCGCCCACATTCTCCACCGACTCTAATTCGTTTTCGTACACCCGGTCTGTGGGTCAAAGTTTTGCGCTGCTCTGCCAGGCCCAGGCGTATCCTGTCCCAATCATGAGGTTAGAAAATTTCTTTATCCATTCAGGCAGTTTTCTTAGAGATAACTTTACCCATATCACTATTTACAGAACCCATTGGCGCTAGGGCTCCCACGTTTTCAACAGATTCGATAGTGTTTTCCTATATCAGACCCGTGGGTCACAGCTTTGCTCTGCTGTGCCAGGCTCAAGCCTACCCAGTTCCATTAATGAGGTAGTCAATCAGCTAATCCATTCAGGCAGTTTGTCATGGGTACTTGGGATTCCCTCAAAATATATTTCCTTTGACTTCCAGAGCCGGTAGGTGCCAAGGCTCCCACATTTGCTAGTGTCTCAAAGATATCCAGCCTACTCGGCCCCAGTTCGAGTGATATTGTGTTGCTGTGTCAGGCTCAGGCATTTCCAGTGCCCTACGTAAGGTAAAGCTCAACAAATCAGGCAGTTCAAGGCATATCTATGTACTATTTTCCCAGAACCCGTCAGTGCCAAAGGCCCTACCTTTGCATCCGATATGAAAAGCTATACCTTCGTTCGTCACTTTGGCCAGAGCTTTGCTTTGCTCTGCCAGGCGCAGGCCTATCCGATTCCTCTGATAAGGTAGCCCTTAATTAGACTTAAGACGCATCCCTCCCTAGTCACCATCTAAACTCATTTGCTATATTTTTTTAGAGCCATTCGGCGCCAAAGCTCCCACCTTCTCTGGCGAGTCCAAGAGTTTCACATTTGTCAAAGAGATCTCGACTAGCTTTGCCCTGCTCTGCCAGGCGCAGGCCTTTCCAGTACCCATTATAAGGTTAGTCGAACATTCAGGCAGTTTTCCAGGCATTATGATGTACATAGTCGTATAATTGGGGCAATGATTTGCAGAGCCCGTGGGCAGTGTGGCTCCAAAAATAACCGGCGGTCGCCTGCAGGAAATGACAAGATCGGCGTCAACTGAATTGGCCATCTTGTGCCTGGGACAATCGTTTCCCACACCCGCTTTTAGGTAATGTCAGGATAACCTATTAGTGTCAACATTCAGGCAGCTTTATATATATTCAGTGGGAAGACCTCATCGAATATCCATTTCTTTCAGAGCCCATTGGCAGTGTAGCTCCCACAATATCAGGCGATCGCCTGCAGGAACAGACCCAGAAGTTGGGCCACAGTTTCTCCATTCTCTGCCAGGGACAAGCCTATCCTCACCCAGTGTTTAGGTACATAGATCTAGTTGTTGGACCCATCCTTCAGGCAGTTCTTTCAACTGGGAAATCAAGTCCCTGAGTTTTCTAACTCCCAAAATTACAGAGCCCGTTGGCCTAGTCAAGACCCGCATTTCCGTGAAGAGCATTGAGATCAACGAAGTGCCCTTGAGTGGCACCTTTGTTGGGCATTGTCCTGGTCAGGGCTATCCAGTGCCGGTTTATAGGTAGACTGCTAGAAAGATTTCCCTTGTTAGGTTGCCGTCAGCTTACTCCCCAAACCCCTAAGAGTGGTGCACAGAATGAGCAATTAAAATTAGAATTAATTAATATTCTGAGGTAAGTAGCTCCATCACAAGGCCAGGGAAAGGTAAGTAGATCTTGCCGAGGACTACAGAGATTCCGTCAAAACTTGCTCACTCTGTGCCCACTGTCCCAATGTCAACTTTTGCTCCTAGAACCCATATTAACACTCTCCTCTCGTTCCAGATGGTACAAGTTCATCGAAGGCACTACCCGCAAGCAGGCGGTCGTCTTGAATGATCGCGTGAAACAGGTTTCCGGCACCCTCATCATCAAGGACGCCGTGGTAGAGGACTCCGGCAAGTACCTGTGCGTGGTCAACAACTCCGTGGGTGGCGAGAGCGTCGAGACCGTGCTCACAGTCACCGCCCCACTGTCTGCCAAGATCGATCCCCCCACTCAGACCGTTGACTTTGGTCGCCCCGCCGTATTCACCTGCCAGTACACCGGAAATCCCATCAAGACTGTTAGCTGGATGAAGGACGGCAAGGCCATTGGTCACAGCGAACCTGTGCTGCGTATTGAATCCGTAAAGAAGGAGGATAAGGGCATGTACCAGTGCTTCGTAAGGAATGACCAGGAATCGGCGGAGGCCAGCGCTGAGCTGAAGCTCGGCGGCCGCTTCGACCCGCCCGTCATTCGACAGGCCTTCCAGGAGGAGACCATGGAGCCCGGACCAAGTGTGTTCCTGAAGTGCGTCGCCGGCGGCAACCCCACGCCCGAAATTTCATGGGAACTCGATGGCAAGAAGATAGCCAACAACGATCGTTATCAGGTTGGCCAGTATGTGACGGTCAACGGAGATGTGGTTTCCTATCTGAACATTACATCGGTCCATGCCAACGATGGTGGTCTCTACAAGTGCATTGCCAAGAGCAAGGTGGGCGTGGCTGATCACTCTGCCAAGTTGAATGTCTATGGCCTGCCCTACATCCGACAAATGGAGAAGAAGGCCATTGTGGCTGGCGAGACTCTGATAGTTACCTGCCCAGTTGCTGGCTACCCCATCGATTCGATTGTCTGGGAGCGAGGTAAGTAGAGAAGGTGAACTAGTTGGGCGTAACCTAATACCTTAAACACTTCTTACCTCAGATAACCGTGCCCTGCCCATCAACCGCAAGCAGAAGGTCTTCCCCAACGGAACGCTGATCATCGAGAACGTTGAGCGCAACTCGGACCAGGCAACCTACACCTGTGTGGCCAAGAACCAAGAAGGATACTCTGCCCGCGGCTCTCTGGAAGTGCAAGTCATGGGTAAGTCAACAACTCCAGCTTTCTCCCAGACTCCTCCAATTATGGAGTGAGCTCTGGTCGATGCCACTCTTTTTGGGCGGGTCTTTAGGTTTCAGCCTCAACGTTGGTCGCTAGCTCCACTTTCAATCTATGAACTCCACCCAAAACCCTTCGCTCAGTTCCGCCACAGGTCGTTCCCTTCGACTTTGGGGAGGAGACCATCAACATGAACGACATGGTGTCGGCCACCTGCACGGTTAACAAGGGCGACACCCCCCTGGAGCTGTACTGGACAACAGCGCCTGACCCGACCACGGGAGTGGGGCGCCTGATGTCCAACGATGGCATCCTCATCACCAAGACCACGCAGCGCATCAGCATGCTCAGCATTGAGTCCGTGCACGCACGCCATCGGGCGAACTACACGTGTGTGGCCAGGAACGCGGCCGGGGTCATTTACCACACGGCGGAGCTGCGGGTCAACGGTTCGCTCCTTCCACTTGAGTCGTAGTTTGCTTAGACCTTTGGTTTTTGAGTTCCGTTTCCTTGATACCGTCCCCTCCTCGCCCCCATCGCAGTGCTGCCACAGATCGTGCCCTTCGAGTTTGGCGAGGAGAGCGTCAATGAGCTGGACATGGTCTCGGCTTCCTGTACGGTTAACAAGGGCGATCTGCCCATCGACGTGGCCTGGACAAAGAACGGCGGTCGCGTCTACACCAACGATGGCATAGTGGTGACCAAGACGAGCACTCGCATGAGTGTCCTTAGCATTGAGTCCGTGAGGGCCCGGCATGCTGGCAACTATTCCTGCGTGGCCACCAACAATGCGGGCGAGACTCGACACTGGGCCATCCTGGCCGTCAATGGTTAATAGGCCTCATTCGCTTTATTATCTTGGCCAAAGACTCTGCTTTTGCTTTCCTTTGCTTTGCTTTCTGTTCTGTTAACCCAATCCCACCCCAGTCTTGCCCCAGGTCGTGCCCTTTGACTTTGGCGAGGAGTCCATCAACGAATTGGACATGGTTTCGGCCTCCTGCACGGTTAACAAGGGCGATCTGCCCGTCGACATCTATTGGACAAAGAACGGCGGACGCGTTTACACCAACGACGGTCTGATAGTGACCAGAAACAGCCAGCGCCTGAGTGTTATGAGCATCGAGTCCGTGAGGGCTAGGCACGCGGGAAACTACTCCTGCGTGGCCACCAACAATGCCGGGGCCATCACCCAGTCCGCCATGCTGGCAGTCAATGGTTATTGTTCATCGTACTTGAAGCTGTTTTCTTAAGTTTTCCTTGCGTTCTTTTGCCTCCCGTTTTCCCCACCTCAACTATCCAGTCCTGCCCCAAATAATGCCCTTCGATTTCGGTGAGGATGTGATCAACGAGCTGGACATGGTGTCGGCCTATTGCACCGTCAACCGCGGAGATCTGCCCGTTGACATAGCCTGGACCAAGAACGGCGGCCGAGTGTATACCAATGACGGCCTGATAGTGACCCGGAATAGTCAACGCATCAGCGTTCTGAGCATCGAATCCGTGAGGGCTCGGCACGCGGGAAACTACTCCTGCGTGGCCACCAACAATGCCGGGGAGACGAGGCAGTCCGCCATCCTGGCCGTGAACGGTTAATCACTTAGGACTCCACATATCTGTCTTATGTTTCTTAGCTTTTCATTTCGTTGTCGTCTTTATTTCACTTCCCTGTCGCGCAGTTCCTCCCTCGATTGCTCCCTTTTCCTTCGGCGATGATCCCGTGAATACTGGCGAGAATGCCGGAGTCCAGTGCATGGTACAGAAGGGCGATGTGCCCATCACCATCAAGTGGACGCTCAATTCGCGTCCGATCATCAATGGGGAGGAGGGAATCACCATTCTGAAGCTGTCTCCCAAGACGAGCGTCCTGAACATAGCCGCCGTCGAGCAGCATCATCGCGGGTCATTCAAGTGCATAGCCGAGAACAAGGCAGGATCTAGTTTCACCACATCGGAGCTGAAGGTCAACGGTACACGGCCACATTGACATCACTCAACGCACCTTTATATTTTCAGTTATATTATTTTATTTTAATTTTATTTAATCCCTTCGACACCTGCAGTGCCTCCCCAAGTATCGCCCTTCCATTTCGGCAGCGAAGTGTTGAATATGGGCGATGTTCTGAGCATTACCTGTGTGGTCCTCAAGGGCGACTTGCCCCTGCAGATCCACTGGACTCTGAATGGTGAATCTGTGGAGACAGGTGTGGATGGATTCACTGTGATGCAGCTCAATACGCGTACCAGCTACCTGAGTGTGGATTCCCTGGAGGCCAAGCACCGCGGCTCCTACAGCTGCGTGGCTCAGAACTTGGCGGGTCGAGCGATCTATTCCGCTGAGCTGCAAGTGAATGGTTGGTGATCCTCGGGATGTTAATAGCTACTATTCCGCCCCTGTGTAGTACTCTTACTAACAACATCCTGGTTTATTTGGTCCTAAGGAGCTTTGTAGATCTTCTGAGACCTGACAGTGTCCCCTCCATATAGTTGCCCCACAGATCAGTCCCTTCTCATTCGGCGATGAGCCCCTGAACCGCGGTGAGGTTGCCAGTGTAAACTGTGTGGTTCCGAAGGGCGACCTCCCCATAGACATCTATTGGACCCTGAACTCCGCTCTCATTGTGAATGGCGAACTAGGCTTCACGCTGGTGAGGCTCAATAAGCGGACGAGTTCGCTGAACGTGGACTCCTTGGAGGCTCTGCATCGGGGCACTTACAAGTGCCTGGCGAACAATTCAGCGGGCTACGCAGAATATGTTTCCACCCTAGATGTGAACGGTTTGTGCAGACTCGTCTTTTGATAGTTCTTTTAGTTAGTGCAGTAATTATTTTGGCTTTCATTTTGATTTCATCTACACCGTCTTTGTTTCTCACCAAGTCCCCCCACAAATCCAACCCTTTGACTTTGGCGTTGAGCCAGCCAATACTGGTGAAATGGCTGGTGGCTTTTGCATGGTGCCCAAGGGCGACCTTCCCATGGAGATTCGCTGGACTCTGAACTCAGCTCCAATAATTACGGGCGAGCACGGCTTTTCGCTGTCGCGCCTGAACCCGCGCACCAGCTCCTTGAGCATTGATTCCCTGGAAGCCCGACATCGCGGACTGTACAAGTGCATCGCGAGCAACAAGGCGGGCAGTGCCGAGTACAGCGCCGAGCTGCACGTGAATGGTCATTACACATATCATACTCATAGTTAATAGATGATTTCGTTATTATTTTGATTTTAATTGCTTGCCACTCACTCCCCATGCCCCCACAAGTGCCGCCCCAGGTTCTGCCCTTTAGTTTCGGTGAGTCCGCCGCCGATGTGGGCGACATAGCCAGTGCCAACTGTGTGGTGCCCAAGGGAGACCTGCCCCTGGAGATTCGCTGGTCGCTCAACGCAGCCCTTATTGTGAACGGGGAGAACGGCTTCACCCTGGTGCGCCTGAACAAGCGCACGAGTCTGCTGAACATTGATTCGCTGAACGCCTTCCATCGCGGCGTCTACAAGTGCATAGCAACGAATGAGGCCGGCTCCAGTGAATATGTGGCCGAGTTGCAGGTCAACGGTTGGTTCCCACTAAAAGTATCTATGTATCATCATAATAGCACGCTTAAATAGTTAACACTATCGATATTGTCTCCACTGAGTGTTGTTGGTGTCCAGTGTTGGAGCACTTGAGCTGATAAAAGTGTGGTTATAAAGAGTAAGGTCAGTTAGGGCCTATAAGTGTGCGAGTTTAATCGAGTTGTGAGAAAAGATTGAGTTAGAACCCTCCCCTATTCGCGTCTAGTGCCCCCACAAGTCATGCCCTTCCTGTTTGGCGAGGAGCCCTCCAACTACGGCGATAGTACGGCGGTCCAGTGCATGGTCTTCAAGGGGGACACGCCGCTCCAGCTGCACTGGACTCTCAACGGGCAGCCCATCACCAACGAACACGTCGGAATCCGGATCATCAAAATGTCGCCCAAACTGAGTTCGCTGAGCATCGACGCCATCAGTGGCCACCACCGGGGGCTGTTCAAGTGCATCGCCACCAACGCGGCCGGGTTTGCCGAGCAGAGCGCCGAGCTGCTGGTCAATGGTTATTATCGGAAATTGTGATTTCAAGTTCTGTGTTGTTTTCTGTTTGTTTCTCCCGTTCCCCGTTCTCCAAACCCCACTCTTGACGTCCAGTGCCGCCTCAAATCCGACCCTTTGACTTCGGCGACGAGGCCTCGAACTCTGGCGAGACCATGGGCATCCAGTGCACGGTGATCAAGGGGGATCTGCCCATCAACATCACCTGGGCCCTCGATAACCGCGTCCTGAATAGCGGGGACCTGGAGGTGGTGATCGGTCGCATGTCCAGCAAGTCGAGCACCCTGAACATCGACTACATAGCCGCCGAGCACCGCGGGGTCTACACCTGCCTGGCCCGCAATCAGGCGGGCGAGAGCAGCTACAGTGCCGAGCTGAAAGTCAACGGTTACTGCGCCCTCGATCTCTTAATTAGTAGCTAAGACTTGTCTTGATTTGTGTGATGCTTGATTTAAACATTAACTCCAACCCCCACCCGTCCCAGTCCTGCCCAGCATACACCCGTTCAGCTTCGATGGGGAGGCCAATGAGGGCGACAGCGTCCAGTTGACCTGCCACGTGGCCAAAGGCGATCTCCCGCTGAGGATCCGCTGGACCCACAACGGGCTGCCGCTCTTCACTCACCTGGGCGTGATGGCCAGCAAGATCGGGGAACGGATTACCATGCTCACGGTGGAGTCGGTCAAGGCGGCCAACTCAGGGAACTACAGCTGCGTGGCCAGCAACAGTGCGGGCAACGTGAGCTCCACCGCCGAGCTGCTCGTCAATGGTTACTGACCCCCACTCCGTAGACCTAGCTTACGTTACTGTTCTGTTGATTGCGATTATTTGACACCCAGCCCAATCCCCCACTCACTTCCCAGTTCTGCCCCAAATCGTGCCCTTCGCCTACGAGGACGTGATCAACATGGGCGACTCAATCGACCTGTTCTGCCAAATCCAGAAGGGCGACCGCCCCGTCAAGGTTACCTGGAGCTTCGAGCGCAGCGCCGGGGACTCCGGCTCCGAGCAGCTGCAGCCGCAGATGCGCACGAATCGCATTAGCGGCAAGACGAGCATGCTGTCCATCCCCAGCGCCAGTCCGGCCCACACGGGCCGCTACTCCTGCATAGCCAGCAATGGGGCCGGAACGACCTCCTATAGCGTTGATCTGACAGTGAACGGTACTAGCAAGGGTCGCCTCTTGGTTTCTAGTCTGTAATGGTTGCGGTTTCCGTCTTGAAAGTCTTGACAGTATGCGTTGCTACTAATCTAACCCATCTCTCTAACCCCATCCGTCTAACTGAGCTTGTGTGGTTTACTGCGGACTGTTCTTGCACCTTGGACTTACCGACTCGGTCTCTCTTTATGCTCTTAAGTTGCCCCCAAGATAGCGTCTTTTGACTTTGGGGAGGAGCCCCTCAACTACGGAGAACCTGCGTCCGTGCAGTGCACCATCTTGGGCGGTGACCTTCCCATAAACGTAACCTGGCTGCTGAACAATGCCACCATCGATAGCTACCATGACATATCCTTCTCGCGGATCGGCAAGCGGATTAACGTGCTCTCCATTGAGTCTGTGTCCGCCCACCACGCCGGATTTTACTCGTGTCACGCGGAGAACAAGGCGGGCATCACCGCGCACTCCGCTCAACTGATTGTCAACGGTTAGATAGAGGGAAAAATTCATTAGATAGATATAAGTTTTAAATTTTTTATTTATTTTGATTGATTTGAAACCCCCTTAAACCCCTTAGTACTGCCAAAAATAAGTCCCTTCTCCTTTGGGGAGGAGTCCATGAGCTACGGCGAGTTTGTGAATGTCCAGTGCACCATTTCGGGGGGAGACCTTCCCGTGAACATAACCTGGACCCTGAACGACCGGCCCTTCGAGGACTACCTAGAGATACTGACCACCAAGCGCGGCAAGCGCATCAACGAACTGACCATCGAGGCGGTGTCGGCCAAGCATGTGGGGAACTACTCCTGCATAGCCGAGAATAGAGCCGGTCGTGCCAACCACACGGCCGAGCTGAAAGTGAACGGTTAATGTCCTTCTTTAAGTAGAAAGTTGATTAATTTTGTTGTATTTTTTATTTCTCCTACAAACTCGCACAATCCCCACCCCAGTGGCTCCCAAAATAGCTCCGTTTGATTTCGGAGACGAACCCTCGAACTTCGGTGAATCGGCCAGCGTTCAGTGCCTGGTCACCTCGGGCGACTTTCCCGTCAGCTTTGCCTGGTTCTTCAACGGGCGCGAGATCAGTGAGAATGTCTACGATGTGTCCATGGTTAAGTTGGGCAAAAAGATCAGCGCTCTGTCCATAGATTTCGTACGAGATCACCACGCCGGGAACTACACTTGCGTGGCTGTGAACAGGGCCACATCTGTCAACTTTACGGCCGAGCTGGTGGTGAACGGTACTGCCAGAAAGTGTGGAAGCCTAGATGCATGCTATATTCGATTCCTCTGATTTTCTGTTCTTACTTTGCCACTTTTCCCTTACCTTTTCCCTAACAAGTGCCCCCGAAAATCGCCCCCTTTGACTTTGGCGATCACGCCGTAAACTTTGAGGAGTCCGTCTCGGTGAACTGTCTCATCTACCTGGGCGATCTGCCCATGGATATCACCTGGCTGTTCAACGGGGCACACGTCAGCGCCTATACTGGAGTGTCCATAGTCAAGGGTGGCAAGAAGGCGAGCATCCTGACGATAGACTCGGTGCACGCAGGACACGCGGGGAATTACACTTGCAAGGCGCGCAATGATGCGGCCTCTGCGGAGTACACGGCCGCGCTGGTTGTGAATGGTATTGGAAGAGAGAGATTATATTCCAGATTTAGGAGATATTTGTGTTCCATTATGATTTCAATCCCCGATTTCATTCCCTCCCCATGCAGCCCCTCCCAAAATAGCGCCCTTCGACTTTGGCCAGTCCCCCTCCAACTTTGAAGACTCCGTTTCGGTCAACTGCCTGGTCACCTCCGGGGACCTGCCCATCGACATTGAGTGGCTGTTCGGCGGGGAGGCCATCAACTTTTCCACTGGCATCGCGGTCTTGCGCGGAGGCAAGCGAACCAGCCTGCTGACCATCGACTCCGTGCACGCGGGACACGCCGGAAACTACTCGTGCAAGGCGAGGAACAAGGCGGCCAGCAGCGAGTACTCAGCGGCCCTGGTTGTGAATGGTTGGCGGGGTTCATTAGTTTCTTTTAACTCATAGTTTCTTCTGACGTTTTAAGTATGATTTGTTTCCACCCTTCCCTCGAACCAAGCTCCGCCAAAAATCACACCCTTTAGCTTCGGCGAGGAGCCGGCCAATGTGGAGGACTCCGTGTCGGTGACCTGTCTCATCTCCACTGGGGACCTGCCCATCGATATAGAATGGTTATTCAACGACTTTGGAATTAGCTCCTATTCGGGAATTTCGGTTATGAAGGGAGGCAAGCGCAACAGTGTGCTGAGCATCGACAGTGTCCAGGCCCGACATGCGGGACAGTATAGTTGTCGGGCCAAGAATCACGCAGCCGCTGTGAACTACACCACCGAGTTAATCGTGAATGGTATTACGTATTCGAGTCTAGCTATACGAGTTCAAGTGTTTTGTTTCAGTTAATTACTATTAGTTATATTTTTGGTTGTATCACACTCTTCTCCTCCTCAAAGTTGCCCCGAAGATTACGCCCTTTGATTTCGGAGATGAGCCCACCAATGTTGAGGATTCCGTCTCCGTCACTTGCCTCATATCCAGCGGGGACTTACCCGTCGACATTGAGTGGTTGTTCAACGATTTCGGTATCAGTTCCTACTCCGGCATTAATGTTATGAAGGGCGGCAAGCGAAGCAGTGTTTTGGGGATCGACAATGTCCAGGCTCGGCATGCGGGAAGGTATAGCTGCCGGGCCAAGAATCATGCGGCTGCAGTGAACTACACCACCGATCTAGTAGTGAATGGTATTTTCAGCTAGCTTTAAGTAGTCTAACTAGATGCCTTCTGAGTTTCGTTTCCATTTTAATAAGTCACATCCCTTTAAGTCCCTCCCAAAATCACACCTTTTACCTTCGGCGAGGAGCCCACCAACGTGGAGGACTCTGTGTCGGTCACCTGTCTGATTTCGAGCGGAGACCTGCCCATCGACATAGAATGGTTGTTCAACGACTACGGAATCAGCTCCTATTCAGGAATGACTGTTCTCCGAGGCGGCAAGCGTACCAGCATGCTGACCATAGACAATGTCCATGCCCGTCACGCTGGGAAATATAGTTGTCGGGCCAAGAATCATGCTGCAGCGGTTAATTACACCACAGAACTGATTGTGAATGGTATAGGAGCATATTTCTTTGGGTGTTTAACTAGTTTAAGTTATTTGCTTTAGTTAAAAGTTTGAATTTGTTTATATTGTTACTTCCAAAGTCCCCCCAAAGATTACCCCCTTTGACTTTGGCGAGGAGCCCACAAACGTTGAGGATTCCGTCTCGGTGACCTGCCTCATATCCAGCGGAGACTTGCCCATAGACATAGAGTGGTTGTTCAACGATTTCGGCATCAGTTCCTTCTCCGGGATGACGGTTTACAGAGGAGGGAAAAGGACAAGCATGCTCACCATCGATAATGTCCATGCTCGTCACGCGGGGAAATACAGTTGTCGGGCTAAGAACCATGCAGCTGCTGTAAATTATACAACCGAATTGATAGTGAATGGTATATCCTGCAGTTTTGATAGTTTGAACTATATACATATGTAGTGTTTTATACTTTATTTTTTGAAGTTACTTTTCCCTCAACATTACCCTCGATTCCCTAACAAAGCTCCGCCGAAGCTAGCGCCCTTTGACTTTGGCGAATCCCCTGCCAACTTTGAAGATTCGGTTTCGGTGAGCTGCCTTGTTTCCTCTGGTGATTCGCCCATTGACATTGAGTGGCTGTTCAACGGCGACCCCATCAACTACTCATCTGGAATTGCGGTCTTGAGAGGGGGCAAGCGGACCAGTGTGCTCACAATAGACTCGGTCCATGCCGGACATGCGGGAAACTACAGCTGCAAGGCCAAGAACAAGGCGGCCAGCAGCGAGTACTCAGCAGCCCTGATCGTTAATGGTTGTTATACATTTTAGCAGTGTATTTAGCCTTAAGTTTCCCTTTCCATTTTGAGTTAATTTAAACACCCTTTTCCACTTGTTACCCCAAGTGCCACCCAAGATAACCCCCTTCGACTTTGGTGACGTTCCGGCAAATGTCGAGGACTCAATATCACTCATGTGCACAATTTCCAACGGTGATCTACCCATCGACATTGAATGGTTCTTCAATTCCTACGGAATCAGTTCCTATTCGGGTATCAATGTGATAAAGGGCGGAAAGAGGAACAGTATGCTGAGCATCGACAGTGTCCAGGCCCGACATGCGGGAAAGTATAGTTGCCGGGCCAAGAATCACGCAGCAGCTGTCAACTACACCACCGAGTTGGTTGTGAATGGTACAACTGTTAATTGAGTAGACAGTCCACTTTAGTCTTAAGGATTTTCCTTATTATTTTGTGTTCATTAATCACAACCTTCACTCCAAAGCGCCTCCAAAAATCACACCCTTTGACTTCGGAGATGAGCCCACGAACGTTGAGGATTCTGTTTCGGTGACCTGTTTGATATCCAGCGGGGACTTGCCCATCGATATTGAGTGGTACTTTAATGGCTACGGAATCAGTTCCTACTCGGGCATAAACGTGGTGAAGGGTGGCAAGCGGAACAGTATGCTGAGCATCGATAGTGTCCAGGCGCGTCACGCGGGGAAGTACAGTTGTCGGGCGAAGAACCACGCCGCTGCTGTAAACTACACCACCGAACTGATAGTTAATGGTACCTTTGGGGGCTCTGTCCAAACAACCTGTAATATTTGCGTATGACTTTTTATTTTGTAGTTTTGTGTTCAGACTCCCCCGCTAATCGTAGCTTCCCTATTCGTTTCACAAGTGGCCCCCAAGATAGCGCACTTTGATTTCGGGGAGGTGGCGGCCAACTTTGAGGACTCGGTGTCCGTGAACTGCCTGGTCAGTTCCGGCGACCTGCCGCTCGACATCGAGTGGCTCTTTAACGACTACCCCATCAACCACTACTCGGGCATATCCACCTCGAAGATGGGCAAGCGCCTAAGTGTGCTGATGATCGATGCAGTGAGTGCCCGCCACGTGGGCAACTACACCTGCAAGGCTCGGAATCTGTGGGCCTCGGCGGTTTACACGGCGGAGTTGATAGTGAATGGTACTCTCCTCGCGGAGCCAGAGCTTCTGTACAGCACCTGAGTGTCGTCTTTCTTTAGTTAGTTTCATATTTGTGACCCCACTACCCTTTCTTTCTAAATCTCTCCTATAAATACAACTCCCGCTTACACAATTTGCATGTTTGCTTTGGCTTCTGTGTCTTGGCTTTTGTGGCGCAGTTCTAGGTCAACGTATATACATATTTAAATACCATTTATGAATAGGCAGGCAGTCTTATAAATCCACTGGGAGAAAAGAGCTTAGTTACCGCTTTCTCCTAACTCTTACTTAATATATTCCAAAGTACCACCCCACATCAGCCCCTTTGAGTTCGGGGATGAACCTGCCAACTTTGGCGACTCAGTGACCGTGCAGTGCACCATTTCCAAGGGGGATCAGCCAGTGGACATCACCTGGCTGTTTAACGACTATCCCATCAACGAGTACCATGGCGTCACCACATCCAAGATCGGCAAGAAGGTGAATGTCCTGACCATTGATTCGGTGAACGGCAACAATGCGGGCAACTACACGTGCCGGGCCAGGAACAAGGCCCAAATGGTGGAGTACACTGCTGCTCTGGTTGTCAACGGTGGGCCAGAGATCCTCTGAATATTTCCTTGCCTTACAGTAGTTAGCTCATCATCCATGTATGATTTATGTATTTTTTTGGTTCGTTTTTTATTCGTTGAATTGATTGTTTGCTTTTGTGTTTCCCGCAAGTCTTGCCCCAAATCACGCCCTTCGCCACCGGCTCTCAACCCACCCATCTGGGCCAGTACATAACCTACCAGTGCACGCTGACGGAGGGCGATCTGCCCCTGAACATCCGCTGGACGTTCAACAACCAGCCGCTCTTTAACGACGACGACCAGGACATTCTCATAGCCAAGATGGGTCGGCGGAGCAGTGTTCTGACCATTGAGAGCGTGGCAGCCCGTCACGCCGGCAACTATAGTTGCCACGGGGAAAACGCAGCCGGCAGGGCGTCCTACAGCACCCAGCTGCGTGTCATAGGTCCTTACCGGGCTTAGTATTAGAGGGGATTTTCTCTGATTACTGTTTAATTTCGTGCACCTTTTGTTTACCATTTACCATTCCAACCACCGAACCCACATTCATCCAGTTCTGCCGCGCATCATACCCTTCGCCTTCGAAGAGGGCCCCGCCCAGGTGGGTCAGTACCTGACGCTCCACTGCTCCGTGCCCGGAGGGGATCTGCCCCTGCAAATTGACTGGACGCTGGATGGGCAGGAGATCTCGGAGGACCTGGGCATCACCACGGCCCGCGTGGGCCGCCGTGGAAGTGTGCTGACCATCGAGGCCGTTGAGGCCTCCCATGCGGGAAATTTCACCTGCCACGCCCGCAACTCGGCGGGCCACCAGCACTTTACGACGCCGCTGAACGTCTACGGTTAGGCATTTCCCGGGAGCGGGTTGCTCGCGTAGTTCTTTGTGGTCGCCTACTAACCCCAGCGTCTGCAACAATGTCGCTGCATGACCTTCTGTACTTCTATGCTCTGCTGCTGTCCTGACTTTTCCATCTCTGTCTTCGCCCTAATTGGACCCTTCACCTTCTCTCAGAATGGCCTGACGCACACCCACTCACAACAGCTTGCATGTACGACACTCGGACGCCACTGAAATGAACTGATTAAGGGTTCTTTAGCAGAGCTAGCTATCAAAGAGGGATTCAGAATATTCACCCTTAAAAGAGAATAATGGGATACCTCTTGGCTTGCCTTGATATTCTGGTTAGCTCACCTCGAGCTATAGGGTTTCCGAATGAAGATCATTATGTTTTAAGTTTAATTTTTATTTTTCCTTTTATTGAAACCCGACTAAAGTGCCTCCCAAGCTGGCCCCTTTGCCCGTCAATTCGCCCCTGTACGTGGGCGACTACTACCAACTGACCTGCGCCGTGGTGCACGGCGACGCGCCCTTCAACATCACCTGGTACTACAACGGCGAGCCAGCCGGAGACCTGCCGGGTGTGACCATCCTGATGCACGGCCGGCGAAGCAGCTCGCTGAACATCGAGAGCGTGGGCGGCGACCATGCGGGCACCTACTCCTGCAAAGGCGCCAACAGGGCGGGTGAAACCACTGCAGAGACCCACCTGAGTATCAAGGGTTTGTTCGACATAATCCTAAGAAATCTTTTGCCGGAGGTGGTCCTTAGATGTAGACTGACACCATTTAGAAAGAAGCTTCTAGAGATCGTTCGCCCAGGCCACCCCAGCAATCTGTAAATCCCCACCCTCTGTCTTTGTCCTTGTGTCTGGTGTTGGAACTGCATAAGCACGAACTTTTATTATAAAACACTTCTGGGGGTCACGGGCATCCCTTCCTCCCTGCTGTATAGTGTGTTTAATCATTGCACGGCTTTTTCGTCACCCGATCTCAGAGCTGCCCCAGATCGAGCAGTTTCACTTCAACGCCAACGGGGTCAACGGAGGCCAGGCCGTTCGGGTCATGTGCATGGTCACCTCCGGGGACCTGCCCATCGACATCTACTGGCTGAAGGACGGCCAGCCGCTGCTGCGCTCCATCTACCACAAGATCGACGAGTACACTCTCATCCTGTCGCTGCGCCAGAGCACGATCGGGGACTCCGGCAACTATACGTGTGTGGCCAGCAACGCGGCGGGTTTAGCCAGCCGATCGTCGACCCTTAAAGTGAAGGGTACTGTTGGTCATATCTAGATTGAAACGTGTGTTTTTCCTTTCGTTTGCATAATGTTTTCATTCCTAGATTCCCACTATTAAATTTTTGAAAAAGGTAGTTCATGTTGGGGCTCTAAGCTAAGAAGTAATAGGGAACGTCGACCTAACAATATATACCTCTCACAAATAAGCAGGTTTTATAAAGAATTAATCTCTTCTAGATTATAAAAAGATTTTAAGATGTCTTATCTGACAAACTATTATCTACTGTTAATTAGTTTCGCAGTGAAAACCTTTCCAAAAGAGGTAAGGTATAAGGGAGTTAGTTCATTCCAATAAGAGGATATTCAAATAACATGCAACATCGATTAGGCTAAGGTATATATTTATCTTAAAGAGAGATTGATTAAATTTAGAATGTCAGTGTAACAAGACTTCCTTCGCTCCTTCCCCTCTCAAAAAGAACCTCCCGTGCTCGCTCCGCTGCTCCTGTCCGCTTCGGTTTGTGACGTAGGGGACTACGTGCAGCTCACCTGTATTGCCGGCCGCGGGGCCACACCCATCCAGTTCGAGTGGTGGCTCGGGGGGCGGCAGGTGCACGATGACGGCGATGATGATGTCACACAGGCAACAGTGGGCGAGCACACCAGCCTGCTGCTTATCCAGCGGGTGGGGGAGGGACATGCAGGGAACTACAGTTGCCGGGCGAGCAACCAGGTGGGCGTGGCAGAACGCCGGGCCAGGCTGACAGTGAACGGTAATTGCAGCTGCTGGGACATCCGCAGCTTCATCTCTCTCACTTTCGATTCCTCCGGCAGCAGCCAGTCCAGTTTTCTCGACTCCTTTGACTCTTTTGATACTCCGCTCCGTAGGCCAAACGAGCTCGATTGCGGCCTTTTTGAACTCGGATTTTACTCGTGTCTCCACTGTATAAATGCGCACTGAACTCTGCAAGTAATCCCCCGCCGACACCGGGCAAAGTCGGTTAAGATCGTACCTAGGTCCCACTGTACAGTCCATGTTCAACTTATTCGAAACTAAACAGCTCAGATCCGACTCTGCACACATACCTGCATTGCCACACCAGCACACACAGCACACTACCAAGCACTGTCCCCGAAAGGATTTCAGGGACTTAACTCACAGCCCGATTAGTTCAACTCCTGGCGAAGCCCTGGTGTTTTGTACATTGCATACTCCTAGTTTAGTCACACAAGGCTCATGCTCCAACACCGAATAAACCAGCCAACAACAACAGCAAGACCTGTAACCATAATCGCTTCTCACTGTCTACTTAACCGAAACTAAACTTAAACGTAACTAAGGAACTCAGTTCTTCCCAACGAGACTGAGTCTGTGCGCTTCTATAAACCGCGATCAGTCTAGCCCGTCCATCCTGAGAACCTCCCTCGAGTCCCCTTCCAAACCCCCTTTAATTACCTTTCATTTCATTAATCATTATTTACCTAGACCGTAAGACACAAAAGGCAATATGAATGAATAAGACTCAAATAAAAAATGAATAAGATTTAAAAACATTGCTGATCTTATCATCGCCTTAATCATTTATATTGTCTTTAGGAAACGAAGTCTGTTTGTTGAATAAATACAATTTAAAAACTGCTGTCAAACAGAATCTCAAATAGAACTTCGTTTTGCACTGATTGCATGCATTTTTACCTTTTAGTTTGGTCTAATTAAGTTTCATTCAAGTCCACCTTTCATTTGTCCTGTTAACATTTTGGTTATTTGTGCTAAAACTTCAGTTGTAGTTTGACCTTTTATTTAATATTGAATGTAAGAGGGTGCATGGAAATATTATTGTGTGTTGCAGCAAATGATCTGCAGTACAAAAAAGCATTTTCAGCGTAATTTCAATAATATTTCCAGACACTCGAAGCAAATTGAAGTCATTACTTGTCGTCTGTCTATACTAAGACTAATCTTCAATTAATGGAAACTAATTTTAAACTCTTAAACGGATAACTTACAAGCCAAAACTTCACTTTGCTTCACCCAAGTCCGTCCATCCGCTTCTTCTGAGATTCTCCACCATATTGCATGCTTACCAAAGATATAGCTAAGAAACCTTGACGGCTTTACTAACATATTCTTTTTTTACAACCGCCAAATCGACACACACCAACAGTTCCACCCAGATGGATCCTCGAACCCACCGACAAGGCTTTCGCCCAGGGTTCCGACGCCAAGGTTGAGTGCAAGGCTGACGGCTTCCCCAAGCCTCAGGTCACATGGAAGAAAGCAGTTGGTAAGTAGAAACTCCTATATTAGCTCTTGGAAAAGTTAGTCATATAAGTCATTTTTCCAGGTGACACCCCCGGAGAGTACAAGGATCTAAAGAAGAGCGACAACATTCGCGTCGAGGAGGGCACTCTGCACATCGACAACATCCAGAAGACCAACGAGGGCTACTATCTGTGCGAGGCTATCAATGGCATTGGTTCCGGATTGTCGGCAGTCATCATGATCAGCGTTCAGGCCCCGCCAGAGTTCACCGAGAAGCTGCGCAACCAGACCGCCCGACGAGGAGAACCCGCCGTGCTGCAGTGCGAGGCGAAGGGCGAGAAGCCCATTGGCATTTTGTGGAACATGAACAACATGCGCCTGGACCCCAAGAACGACAACCGGTACACCATTCGCGAGGAGATCCTCTCCACTGGAGTTATGTCTAGCCTGTCCATCAAGCGCACCGAAAGATCCGACTCAGCCCTGTTCACCTGTGTGGCCACCAATGCCTTTGGTTCCGACGATGCCAGCATAAATATGATTGTCCAGGAAGTGCCCGAGATGCCCTACGCCCTGAAGGTGCTCGACAAGTCCGGACGCTCTGTGCAGCTCAGCTGGGCGCAGCCCTACGACGGCAACTCTCCCCTGGACCGCTACATCATCGAGTTCAAGCGCTCCCGCGCCTCCTGGACCGAGATCGACCGCGTCATCGTGCCCGGACACACTACCGAAGCTCAAGTACAGAAGCTCAGCCCCGCCACCACCTACAACATTCGTATCGTGGCAGAAAACGCCATCGGCACCTCACAGTCCTCCGAAGCGGTCACCATCATCACAGCCGAAGAAGCGCCCTCCGGCAAGCCGCAGAACATCAAGGTGGAGCCCGTGAACCAGACCACTATGCGAGTCACATGGAAGCCCCCAGCACGCACCGAATGGAACGGCGAGATCCTGGGCTACTACGTCGGCTACAAGCTCTCAAACACAAACTCTTCGTACGTCTTCGAAACCATTAACTTCATCACCGAGGAGGGCAAAGAGCACAACCTGGAGCTGCAGAACCTGCGCGTCTACACCCAGTACTCGGTGGTGATTCAGGCCTTCAACAAGATCGGAGCCGGACCTTTGAGCGAGGAAGAGAAGCAGTTCACCGCCGAAGGAACACCCAGCCAGCCGCCCAGCGACACCGCCTGCACCACTCTGACCTCGCAGACCATTCGTGTCAGCTGGGTGAGCCCGCCCCTGGAGTCTGCCAACGGAGTGATCAAGACCTACAAGGTTGTCTATGCCCCCAGCGATGAGTGGTATGGTAAGTATATCAAAATCTTCCTATAATCCCTACAAATTTGTGCAATTTTAACAAATATTTGAATCCTTAACTCGCTCAGATGAGACTAAGCGCCACTACAAAAAGACTGCCTCCTCTGACACCGTTCTCCATGGCCTGAAGAAGTACACCAACTACACAATGCAAGTGCTGGCCACCACAGCCGGAGGCGATGGAGTCCGCAGCGTTCCCATTCACTGCCAAACCGAACCTGATGGTAAGTCGGATGATGCTAAGGCTTCAACATATTCTTATCGCTTTCCAATTACAGTTCCCGAAGCACCCACCGATGTCAAGGCCCTGGTAATGGGCAATGCCGCCATCCTGGTCTCCTGGAGGCCACCAGCACAGCCCAACGGTATCATCACCCAGTACACCGTATACTCGAAGGCCGAGGGAGCTGAAACCGAGACCAAGACCCAGAAGGTTCCACACTACCAGATGAGCTTCGAGGCCACAGAGCTAGAAAAGAACAAGCCCTACGAATTTTGGGTGACTGCCAGTACCACCATCGGCGAGGGTCAACAGTCCAAGAGTATTGTAGCTATGCCCAGCGACCAGGTGCCCGCCAAGATCGCTTCCTTCGACGATACCTTCACCGCTACCTTCAAGGAGGACGCCAAGATGCCATGCCTGGCCGTAGGGGCTCCACAGCCGGAAATTACCTGGAAGATCAAGGGTGTGGAGTTTAGTGCCAACGATCGTATGCGCCTCCTGCCCGATGGATCGCTGCTGATCAAGTCAGTGAATCGCCAAGACGCCGGTGACTACTCTTGCCATGCCGAGAACTCGATAGCCAAGGATTCGATCACGCACAAGCTTATCGTTCTGGCACCTCCCCAGTCGCCTCACGTCACACTCTCAGCCACCACCACCGATGCCCTGACCGTTAAGCTGAAGCCCCATGAGGGAGACACTGCCCCACTGCACGGATACACTCTGCACTACAAGCCCGGTGGGTGAATCCTAGATAAAACTAGGGATTTGTATTCTTTACTAGAAGTTTTCTTATATCTAAAAATCTTACAGAATTTGGAGAATGGGAAACTGCCGAGGTGTCCGTTGATTCGCAGAAACACAACATTGAGAATCTGCTGTGCGGCTCCCGCTATCAGGTTTATGCCACAGGATTCAACAAGTTAGTCTTGCCATACCCTTAAGTCCCTCCGATTAAACTTAATATCTTATTCCACGTTTAGCATTGGAGCCGGCGAAGCTTCTGATATTCTGAACACCCGCACCAAGGGCCAGAAGCCCAAGCTCCCCGAAAAGCCACGCTTCATCGAGGTCTCCTCCAACTCCGTGTCGCTGCACTTCAAGGCCTGGAAAGATGGCGGCTGCCCCATGTCTCACTTTGTGGTAGAGAGCAAGAAACGGTAGATCACGTACCCCTAACTCCTCCCAACGAACCTTTACTGACTTTGTTCATCTCTTAGTGACCAAATCGAGTGGAACCAGATCTCCAACAACGTGAAGCCTGACAACAACTATGTGGTCTTGGACCTGGAACCCGCCACCTGGTACAATCTACGAATCACCGCCCACAACTCGGCTGGCTTCACCGTGGCCGAGTACGACTTCGCCACACTGACCGTCACCGGAGGTATTTATGATCTGTTCTCCGATTCCCACACGAATCCCGCATTGCTTTTGTACATAGAGTACTCTACGTTGACAGTGTTGGGCTCTGATCCCTGTAACCCCGCTCCAAGAGGCAGTCCGAAAGCCCAGAAACTGGGCCGGGGTGTTGGTTGGAGCGGTGTGAGGATCGGGGTCCCGAGGCACTGTCCATATACAAATAACAAGATGAGAAGCACCCAGTTGTACACATAAAATTCCTGAGTTCATTTTGCCTTTTACCAATCACTGAACAAAATTTTACGAAAACATGAGCAAATTTTGCATTTGATTTTCAATGTGACAAAATCGCACAGCCTTTGGTTGTTATTTTTGAGTTACCCACACAAAAAGCTTGTCGAAATAGTCGCCTTGGTTCGATTATGTTTTGTTTTATTATTGTAAAAAGCTTTTAGTTTTAATTTCGATTATTCAACTGCCAGAACTCCGAACGCAGAAGCACCCGAAAAGTGTAAAATAGTGATCGTTTTCCTTACGTAAATGCAATTTGTTTCCTTCCGTTTTTACCAACAATCCCAACAAAGAGCTGAAGCAACGTATATAGTAAATATGTACATAACTGAATAGTTTTCCAACTCACCAACCGCAATGTTTTTAGTTTGTATTATTTTTTACTAGACCCAAGCATTCGTAGTGCTCTAGATCACAGTATGAACACAGACAATATAATAATAAGATGCGTAAACACTCCTAGCTCTCTTGAGTGCGCGTTGCGTATCTTATTGTAATATATGTTTTGGTATTAATATGTATATTATTTGTTTTATTTTCATTGATCTTTATTTTCTGCATTTCTGTGCCCAGTTTGCGAAAGAGATTATGTACAAAATACATTCCATATTGACAGGGGATGAATGAGCTATAGTTGCCTGTCCTCATTACTTATACGCAATAAATGTTGTTGTACCTGCCGATCCATTCCCCAATCTACAGATTGTAAAGAACTCTAATAGATGTATCTCCCAGCAAACTTTCAGTCACTGAAGGCTGATTCCAGTCCCTCCAAGGCTTTAAAGTTCGGGTTCCACTCGGTGCACAACTGGTCACAGAATCGATTCAAAATCACCCATTAAGGATTTAGTTATGATTTAGCGAACTTACTTTGATTTTGATTTGATTGCAAATAGCAAAATGCTCATCTGACGAACAAAATACTTTGAAAAGACAAATGGGAAACTCAGTCCAGAGAATCGAGCAGAGTCACCACAACAAATCGCAAAAACAAGCACAACAACCAAAGATACTTCATCCATTACCTCCGGGAGTCCGGGCCAGAGAGTCTGATCTGAGAGAGTTGATTTCCTAACCTGTATACCCATGGATCGATCGTCCTATACTAATCACAACAGTCACACGCAGACATTTTGTTTTGGGTTTTTGCCATTTCGATTCGTTTTAGTTATAGTTATGTCAAGTTATAGTTGAGTTCCGCCTAAGTTAGTTGGTTTATTTCGAGGAGAGTTCCCTCGTTCTTGGAATGCTGTTCAACGCCGCCACGTTTTGTGCGGCTCTAGCGTTTTAACATACATACATCATACTACTTAGCTCTAAGCGGATTACAAACAAATTGCATTTTAACGTATTTAAAATAAACTCTTTTTACCATTACGACTTTTTCAATAGTTTAACTAGTTCTCATATAAACCTAATCACAGTTTGATGCGTGCTTCAAGTTCTGCGCAATGTAAAATAATCGAAAACCATAAATCGTACAACTAACTTATACTCCTGCTCCGCTGCGACCAATATCGGGCAGTTGACCTTTGAGCTCTTCCACCTGCCATAGTCTGTATTTGTATATGTATGTGTTGCGTCTATGTGTCTGGTACAAAAGCAGAGGTCAAAGGGCACAACTGATTTTATCTCTCTCTCTATCTCTCTCTCTGTGTCTCTGTCTGTATCTGTTTCACTGACCTGCAAAAACACACCCTTGGTTGTTGTTGTATTTGTTGTTGCAGGCACTATCGCACCCTCGCGAGATTTACCCGAATTAAGCGCCGAGGACACGATCCGCATTATCCTCTCGAACCTAAATTTAGTTGTGCCCGTCGTGGCGGCTCTGCTCGTCATAATCATAGCGATAATTGTTATTTGTATACTGCGTAGCAAGGGCAACCACCACAAAGGTATCTATGCTGACCACTAATTAAGATATTCGTTCTTTTTTCGGTTTCTCTCTATTTCTCTCTAAAAAACACCCCTGACCAACACACACACACCTGACACATCGACACTTGCGCTTTTGCCATGAACTATTTGCTCGAACTGCCTGCCTCGCATCCACATTGTTGTTGTCCATGACCCCTGACATGACCCCATCCCACCTACGGTTGCATGTGCGAATATGGTTTGTATGTCCCTGTGCACTTGATCTTGGCCAAAAGGAACCATCGCGCCCCTGGACGACGGCACGGGCCACGGGAACGTGCATACGCGGATCCGCCTGCCCGCCTGGATGCCCGAGTGGCTCGACCTGAACTTCATGGTGCCGCTGATAGCCACCGTCGTGGTGGTGGCGGTGGGCATCTGCGTGGTGTGCGTGGCCCTGTCCCGGAGAAGAGCGGACGACATGCGCGGCGGCCAGAAGGATGTGTACTGTAGGTTCTCCCCCTAGGGGAATCCCCCGGCAGCGCAACGTGTCCCTTATGCATCTTAATCTTAATCAATTGACGTTGACCGCAGAGCCTAGCTCAATGTCTTATTTCTGTTTTATTTATATGTTGGCTAAATGTTGGTTGTTAGAGTAATTGCAAAGACAGCTTAAGAATTTTAAGTTGCTTTTTATTTTGTCAATTAAAGTTTTAAGAATAAAATATTTTGAAAAGTGAGAAAGACGGAAAGTACTAGTTTATAGCTTTTCAAATTGAATTCATCTTATTTATGCTGAGAATGCGAAAATCAAAAACCTAACAATGAAAAGAATTTAAAAATCAATCCAAATTCAGTCCAAAAGTTAAAATCAATTGAATGTTACATATCTTATTGTTTACATGGTCTTCTGTATAAAAAATTCAAAAGTTAACTGATTTAAGTTTATAAAGCAATAACTTTTGTTTATTTCTTAATTTTTAAATCCTTTCGTTTTTTTGTTAGTTTTAATTATTTATTATTTTGAAAGCATTTTACCAACAATTTAGCCAATAATCCGATAAGTTCAGCCGTCACTCTCGAAATATTAAAATATTAAACGATAAACTCTAAAGCATCATAAGGAATGTCAATGTGTAGTTTGGCTTTGCATGTTTCATTACGATTTTTAGACACTTTACAAGCTACACTGACAGAAATAAACCAAAAGTTCGCACTCCAAAAATATACCAACAGAAACTATGAAAATACCAAGAAAATATACCAAACAATCAGTAAATATCATATTTATATACATAATATATTCAACTAGTGTCCATATCTGTGTGCTCATATCAAAACCATCATCGATATATCACCGTCATTAAAGCAATTGGATAATCAATTGATGACTTTAAAGGAACTGCACCTGAATGGTCGGACAACATCTGGAAGCTATCTGAAATTTACAAAACTATAGTAAATCGACTTGTTGGCAGTTGTTGTTGGGCCTTCAGAGCGCAGTATTTATATACCCAGTATTAGTTTAACCACAGTAAAAGATATATCTATGCTAGCCCCGTTGTTGTACATACGTTTTGCTTACGACCTAAGCAACTTTCACATCCAACCGACTTCTCTAACTACTCTATCTGTATCTATATTCACAACCATATCCCCCACAAAACAAGACAATTCAAATCTATCGTATTCGTTTTTGAGTTCTGAATACTTTCCGTACTTCCCCTTATGAAAAACAAAACTAAGATGCTTTTTGAAATCACCATCGAGACCTTTGATCGATGGTAAACGTAAAGTCGAGTTAAATCCAAAATTAAGTTCATCGCTCATTTCATGTCATTGCTAACAATCGTAACCGTAATCGTTGCCCAGTTGGTATATTTTAAAATCGAAAACCAAAACCGAAACACTTCACGTAACATCTTTTGGAATCCTTTTTCGCAATCGTAACTTGTATTTTTGAGCTACTAATTAGCACATTTAGTGTGTTGACATGCCGCACCAAAAACCAAAACAAAAACCGAAACCGAAACCTTAAAAGTAATTTGTCAAATCCAAAATCGAGTGACGGAACAAGTCGAGATCGAAAACAGAAGTAATGTATGCGAGCAGCGACTGATGACGGAAAAGCATCTTCAGTGTTTCAATATTGAGTTGGCGATATCATATATTAATTCTAGACGATGTAGTTTACAATCAGACAATGGGACCCGGCGCCACCCTGGACAAGCGTCGCCCTGACCTGCGCGACGAGCTCGGCTACATCGCTCCGCCCAACAGGAAGCTGCCCCCGGTGCCCGGCTCCAACTACAACACCTGCGACAGGATTAAGCGAGGTACAGTCATAAGTAAGCATCTAAGTTTCCAATGCAACATTTATTAACGCCTCCCGACCACGTCCGCGGCTCTGAGGGACTCAGTGTTCTACATCCCCGGTTCGTGGCCTGGGGCTTAGTTCTTTCTTCCATTTACTTTGCGAACGAAAAAAAACCAAACGAAAAGTATTTTGCGTTGCCTTTGCATACACAGAGACACACCACACTCGAGCTAAGCTTTTCCGAAACCGAAAAATTCTTAGTGTTGCTTTTTCAAGCCGCTTTCTTTTGAGTTTCTCCGGATTCCCAACCACTTTCCCGGCATGCAAAGAACAAAGAAGAACCCGTTCCTAAATGTTGTTGTAAATTTAGAAGTGTTTTAATTTAAGCTTTGGGACTGCGTCCCGTCCTTGATTGCCATTGAACTTATCGTTTAAACCTCTTCCCCCACTTCCAAATCCCGCACCCTTCGGTTGCTTCGATTCGATTATGATTTCCATTGACCTAACTTTGATGTTGTACGAAATTGGAAATTGAAAAATACCACACTCGAAACGAACCCATCCACCACACACCTCGACCCACATGAACACACGAACACCACACGAATCGACCAGGCCGCGGTGGCCTGCGCTCGAACCACTCCACCTGGGATCCCCGCCGCAATCCCAACCTGTACGAGGAGCTGAAGGCCCCGCCAGTGCCCATGCACGGCAACCACTACGGTCACGCCCACGGCAACGCTGAGTGCCACTACAGGCATCCAGGTAGGAGGATCGAAGGAGTGGAGCAGCAGAGAGGAGCAGCCGCTGTACTCCACAAATATTATTTCTTCCAACCTGAGAGATCCCCACTAACCACCCTTAGCCAAGTCCAATCCGTTGGGTCGATTTATGGGATAATATATATTTATATATGTTAGAAATTCAAACTCTGTAATATTCCCAAGACTTTGACAATGAATAAGATGCGTAACGCCTTACATTCTTTGTGCACTCGAATATCTCGTGTTGTCCCCAGAGGTTTAGGCAATTGAAATGTATGCGCGTTACTCATCTTATTAACTTGTATTAAACCTAACTCTTTATTTTGATGATTCGTTTCTATTAAAATTCAATATTCCCACACTTCGTCCCATTTCTAGTATTAACCTACTTTTAGTTCATTTATCCGCACTAACGTAAAGTCTAAGTCCTGGTCGCATCTAGCTAACTCAAGCTAACCAAGCAGTAAGTAATGGGTAAGGCTAACAGGTATCATCGATCCATACTAAACACACTAAAACCAAACCACTGAACCACTGATTAAGTCCGAGCTAAGGCACATGCTAACCGAGTTCTTTTCTCGCCACCGCAAGGCATGGAAGATGAAATCTGCCCCTATGCCACGTTCCACCTGCTCGGCTTCCGCGAGGAAATGGATCCCACGAAGGCTATGAACTTCCAGACCTTCCCGCACCAAAACGGACACGCCGGCCCCGTTCCCGGCCATGCCGGCACCATGCTCCCGCCCGGACATCCCGGCCACGTGCACTCCCGCTCCGGATCGCAGTCAATGCCGCGGGCCAATCGTTACCAGCGCAAGAACAGCCAGGGCGGACAGTCCTCCATCTATACACCAGCCCCCGAGTACGACGATCCCGCCAATTGTGCCGAGGAGGATCAATATGTGAGTTTTGGTATAGAGATATAGAGATTTTCATGGGTCTACTAAACATGTTCGCTTCTTAGCGCCGCTACACACGCGTCAACTCCCAGGGCGGCAGCCTTTACTCCGGACCCGGTCCGGAATACGACGATCCCGCCAACTGCGCCCCAGAGGAGGATCAGTACGGATCCCAGTACGGAGGTCCCTATGGACAGCCCTACGACCACTATGGCTCACGCGGATCTATGGGACGACGCAGCATTGGTGAGTAAAAGCAAATACAAATATAATAAGATCTGTGTACAAATACATGATACATGTGTACATAGTTAAGACAACCATTTGTCATCAATTTTATTGAAACATTTTTTAAACCTTAGGTTCTGCTCGGAACCCTGGCAATGGCTCGCCGGAGCCTCCACCACCGCCGCCACGGAACCATGACATGAGCAACTCCTCATTCAACGACTCCAAGGAGAGTAACGAGATCTCAGAGGCAGAGTGCGATCGCGACCACGGACCACGCGGAAACTATGGAGGTGAGTTGCGGGTTTGACTTCAGCCAGATTAAGTCTATATTACTATATCTAACGTTCGTTGAGATACATTCGAGAGATTGCTCTAATTTTAATGTCAAAAACTCGCCATCTTTTTCAATTCCATCTTTTCGAAATTTTTGTGTAAAATTAATCAGAAGACTCCAATGAGGGTGAGTGATCCAAGCCTGCGAAGTTGAGTTAGTTAGTGTGATTATCACGATCATCATTCGAAAGCCGATCACCGCTCATTCTTCGATTTCTCACGAGCCCCTCCTCTTGTCCACCTTCAATCCTAGTTTACTCATAAGAGCTCTCCAGCGATCATTCAATTCGAGTCATGACCATCTTAAAAGACAGTTTTTCGTTGTCTCACCCATCCATAAATATTCATGCTGTGTTTTGCTAAGCAATTTTTGAAAAATACATCACCGTTTTACCGTACATTTACAGTTAAGTTATTAAATGTTTATTTTGGTTTTGGTTTTAATATATTTGTACCCTTAAGATCCGATTTAATTGCACATTTTCCATTTCATTTCACTTCATGGAGCACCCACCGTTTGTCCCTAAATGTGTTCTATGTTTGTACCTAACGAGGGGAAAATTAAACTCAAATCACTGTGACTAGAAATCTGCATGTTCCGACCTCCTAGAGGTCCGACTAAGTTCCATAGTTAAGGGGGATCCGCACTCATTCAAAAGTTTCCTGCACGAAGTTGATTCCAGATTGGACGCCAAACTCATCATTTTTAGTACTAAGCAGATTTTGTTTATTTTGATTTGAAGTTCATTGCGCATTTTTCTTTCTACTTTCTTTTATGGAACTTTATGATTAAATTTGTATAATACCCTACTCTATCGGTTCGGGCAACACACAACCAAATTTCTTTTGCAAATATTTCGAAACCCTCAATGCTGAACTCGCAGCAGTGAAGCGATCCCCACAACCGAAAGATCAGCGCACCACCGAAGAGATGCGTAAACTGATTGAAAGGTAAGACCGCGGCAGAGACCTGCCCCTAAAAATAATCACAAGTCCACTGCACAGAAGTGTTGATTGTAAAACTCTGGTGCAGTTCCCCCACTAATCGCAATCAATAATCTCTCCTCTCGTTCATTTGTTTAATATCTGATTTGTGAATGGTATTCTGATTGCTAACACTAGTCGTCGACAGTTGTAAGTTTCGAACTAACCCCAACTAAATGTGACTAATCACGAATGCCTTGCATGCCCACACATCCACTAACTATATATACAACCCTCTATATAACTCCACTTGTTTTCGTGTGTTCTTTCATTTTATTTGGATTGGTTTGGTCCTTGTTTTGTTTTGGTTTTGATTTTGGTTTGACAGCAAATCACAGTTGAATGTTTTGAAACCCTTTGACATACTAAGCAGATCCCACACCATATGGATCTGCCGTTCACAAAATAATCAAGTGTTTCCATAAATACTCGTATTAACTGTTTATTGCAGCTTTGCGCTTGGCCTCAGCTTGCAAATAAAAGAAAAAAACAAACAAAACCCGAAGAAAACTATGTTAAACCACGAACAGAACATAAAGACACGGCCACCAGGGCGAGACTGGAGCCAGAAAATCCAATCTCGTCTTTTTGCAATGCTTTGGTTGCAGCCATATACATACACATTAATCCACCTTTAAAGTTCACTACTAATCTTGTACGTCTTCTCGCCACCAGAAACGAAGCCGGCCCAAAACAACTCCAACTCCAACAAACAAATGGCGCAGGATTCACAGCCTACGATACTATGGCAGTGTAATTTGTAAGCCCCTCCAGCATCCGCCGGGCGAGGCAGCTTAGCTTAGTGTTCCGAGAGCATGGGGTGCGTGGGAGTTGAATGACCCTCAGACACACACAGGTACACACTCAGACAGATCATCAGTACACACACGGAGGACGGAGCGAATAGCGCCCATATAGCGCATATACACATACGAATATCCAACTACTTCAAGTAATTATTGCGTAAAGAATGCCACTTCGAAGGCATATTTACCTTGTCTATGCAAGCAGCAAACCAAACATACATACAATATACTATATAATTGCATTCTGATATGAATACCTACTATAAGTGTGTACTAAGGCAAATTATGGAAAGCTATACGAGAAATCGAATCGAGGCGCGAGAGAAGGGAAAGAAATGATAAATCAGAATGAAAAGCATACTTATATATTCAACTACGAATATTCGAAACTAATTTTTAATAATGTATTTTAGTTGTAAGAGATACCTACCAAAATATCAGAGGAGACAGCAACTATGGAGAACTCTTGTGTGTTGAGAGAAGGTCGATTTCGAACTCCGTTTGTGTAAACTTTTTTGCCATCTATGCCAGGAGCAGATAACTCATCCTTTGCCTAGACTAAGTCAGAGTCATAATATTAACTCGTCTAATTGATATGTACATTTAGTCAAATACGCATTGTATAATTTCTACCCATTTGGGCAGCGCACACTTGACGTTTCGTTTGCGTTTTGCGTTGATTTGTGATGATTTGTATTTTGTAGAATTGTGTGAGTCATATTTGTATTCGTCTTATTCTATTACTTTGCGAACACACCACGGTGTTCTACTTTAATTTTACTTTATTTTCTAATTCGAAAATGCGCTTCCACGAGATCAAACCGAGAGAACTGTTCAAAGCACAAATCACAGCCACATTTGAATGTATTATACAAGATCCCCAGGACACCCGAAGGCCACACGGATACACAGTTGCACAATGTTGATTAGAGACCAATTCTGATATTGGAACATGAGTTATACGCATTTGAAGCTTTAAGAGAACTTGAAATTTGAAGTTGTTTATTTCATTTCATTTGACCTACCTTAAGTTGATAGTTTGTAAGTTGCTAAATATATGATTTTGATTTTATTTAACCGTTTTTGTTTCGTTACTTATTGTTTGGGGTTCCTTCCATTCGCCCTTAAAATCCGTGGAGATACCACCAACACTACAAAGACTGACTAATGCAAACTGATAACGAAATCGGAACCGGAACCGGAAGCGGACAGGGGGAGTAATGTTGCTCAAGGCGAAGAGACACAGCAAGGCATCAGGCTTCAGGCACTGCCGAGAGATCGGAATCGTATTTTGATCCCTCACATCCTTGGGCACATCATGAATTGCATTTAACCAACGGGGAGCGGAGACACCTTTAGACTTCTTTCTTAGACTTATGATTTCATTCTGATATGTTTAGGTTCCCACTTAAGCTGTCAAAGCTCGTACTCACTCTTATACAGCCTATACCAATTTTATATAGATATATCGCATATATGAATGTAGTGTTGTGAGAAACCTAAATTGCTTACCTATATGAGTGTACGACAAATTTTCACGGCAAACGAACTACAAATATTAAGTAGAGATTAGTATCGGAAAATGGCATTTAATCAATAAACAAAGGAGTAAATCACTTACAAATTTTCAAGTAATTCAAATAGCAAGCAATAATCTAGAGTCAAGACGTTGGATTTCAGAGAACGAAACGAGCAAGCAAGATTTTAATTACTCTCATAATAATTAGAAACTTTTCGGCAAATCAAAATCAAAACGAAGCAAAAACAAAAACAAAACACTTTTGGCATAAAGAAAAAGAATCGAATAAATACACAAGCGGTTTGAAAATTAAACAACCTAGGCTAAGTAAAGTAATATTGTATCGACGAAAGCATAAGTGCATCTACATTTTTCATACTACTATATCGTGCATGCATTGTCGCTTTTTGTGTTGCTTCACTGTGAAAACACTTCAGTGGATATTTCACATTATGCATTGATTGAGCCGCTACATACTTGTAATTATTTAAGCGATAAGCTTACATGCATATACAACATATACAAATAATTTTCTACTTAACTTTACATAAAACGCATTAATCAAAATTTAGCTCGCATCATTAATAAGAAGGCCAGACAGACACACGAATACCAGGTCCATTCAACTTCAACGCACGTCAGGAGGAACTAAGCACTAAGATCACAAGACACTTAAATTTTGTAACCGAACGGGACGGCAGTTTAAAACGCATTTATACTAATCACTCGCTCCTTCTTAGCAGAACGAATATTATACCAAGTTAAGAGAAGATCAATACCCCCAGAGGGAAGAATTCGTAATCATTAAGCGCGACATTATATGGTAAACCCCAATTGAATACTACAAATATGTGTATTACTAATTACAATTACGAAAGCATACATATATTACCTATATTAAATATTGAATGTATTGAATATTGGCAAAAGCCGGCCCCTCCGCGCACACCATTTCGCCATCGCTCCACGCAGGGCCCACCTCGGTGGCCACCGCCCGAAACTCGACCACGGTGCACGCGCGGCGAGCGAAAGCCAAACTTTGCCAGTTTCCAGTTTCAGTGTCATTAAAGTCAAGCAGAAACTAATTAAAATTAAATAAATGCCAATTTATGTTGGATAAAACCAAAAGCTGTTGCGAGTTTCATTTAAATCGGGAAGACTGTTAGAGAATGAGGATGAAACACTCAGAGAATGAGGATGAAATCTTAATTTTTTCTTTAATTTTATAAAAATACTCTAGACTGGTAATTTTTGAATACTTACTTCTTATTCTTTTTATTTTTATTTTGGCAGATTATTTGAACATTTAACACATTTTGATTAGCTTTAGCAGCTTAAGACCTTAAGCTAAATATTTAACACATACTTTTAAGCTTTCGTGGTTTTACTTCACGTCAAAATGATGTTGTTTCCCTAGATAGTGTCAGGTAGAATTGGATTTTTAAATGTAAAATATTGTTAGTTCAAATCGGTTTTTTAAAAGTCGTTAAATATGCCTGGGACACTAGAGGTTGAAATGTTTTATCATCAAATTCGACCGATATACAAAGATTTCAAGAAAAGGAAATCTATTTCGCTTATAAAAAAAAAAAAAAAAATGGAGAAACATTTTATATTAATCAAGAAGTTATCTTCAAGTTCATTTTAGGATTCCAATACTTTTTTTGTGATCTTTATACTTCGTTAAAGTATGTAATTCTGTCTATTTCTTTAATAGAGGTATTTTCTAAATTGAGTCATTGATATTTTTATTATTATTACATAAGCATATCAAAAATCGAGATACTTGACATAATTGTTATTAAATAAATAACATAGTGTTGTTTGATCATTCCTTAACTTATAACGCACTACTACTATCCCTTCCCTTAGTTAAGTTTTCTAAAAAAATTGCTTTTGTGTCAAGCCAAAAACGAAAGGGATACTTGGTATCTGAACGATGAAGCATAAAAGGGATCGACATCATTTTACAACCAAGAACCAGAATATTCCTTTTCGCAGATTTTCGTTGCGCTTAATTCGAATCAGGTCTCAAAAATTCTATACATCAGGTTTTCGGTTTATTTTAGCTTAAAAGTGCACAGTGCAGTGCATTCTGGGTACATTTAATGTGCTGTAACATAAGTACAGACTTAGAATTACTATATCTTAAATAAAGTACGATATTTGCCCTACCAATAAAGTTTTTATAATTTGAAAAAAATCTTAATTGATTTAAGATGTCGTACTCATCTTTCTAAAAACAAAAACCCTATTGAAGTTTGCACTTCACTTTAATATTGAAATATCTCGAAAACCGGACGTATAGGACATTTTTTGAGGAAGCATCAAAAACCTAATAAAAGTATATTCGTCTTCTTGATTCGGAGATGTTTTTTAAATGTTCTCGACCTGTGCAAAAAACGAATTGTGCTTCAAAATCAAGAACACTTAACACTGAAAAGAAGCTGTAAGAAAAAGTTGCTCATTTAGTTAGCTTTCAGACATGAGCTGTAATCTTTTCGAGCCCAAAAATACGTGACATGCGTTTGGCTTCCTGTTAATGTTAACGCAGTAGAAAACCACGAAGACAGCCAGCTGTCGGAAAACTTTACACAGAGAGACGAAAAACCGGCCCTTAGCGGAAAATTTGAAAAGTAGGACAACAAAGAGCGAGCCTTTCCAAGAGCTCTGTTTTGCGCGTAAATATTTGGCCTTCGGAGGCAGCACTTGGGATTTGCACATCCAGTTAGCGCCTGCCAGCTAAGCTCTCTGCAAAGAACAAGTGCTGATGCAAACACTGGCAGTTGGGCACGCCAAAAGCCCGGCGGCACCTGCAGTTCCAGATTTGCAGAGGTTTCCCAAGTCTTCCAAGTCTCGTGGCCATCATCGCTGTTTGCATACACACGAGTACGCTGATTACCCAATTCAATCGATGATATTTCCAACTCACACTCTCCGAGTGGCGGCCTTGCATAATACGATAATATAATTAATTGTTGCAAAATCCGATGATTTACAACTAAATGTTGCTCATTAAATATAAAGCCGCGCGGCCATGCCCACTTTGCGACGACGCCCCGCGAATGAAGCCCCGTGGCTGTGGTCGAAGGAAAAAACTGAAAATTATTCGCAAACAATTGCGCTTGGCGCCCCGCACATCCAACAATTGTGCATTGTCTTCGGCGCTGTGACGCGGCCGCATAACAGAAATGGCAGAAATTTCATCATGCAAATGGAAGCGTTTAAACGCTAAACGGCCTGCGAGCTACTGGCTGCTGGCTACGAGCTGGAAACATGACAAATACTCCCATCAAATATTGATCATTCAGCGTATCAGTCGCAGAACTCCGAGGAAGTCGTAAACTGCAATTGTCTTGGTGCGCGGCAATAAATCTGCCGTGCGAGCGGGGAGCCGCCAAAGAGAGAGGCGGCCGAAGAAAATAGGAGTAAAAATAGCAACAAAATAAAGACAATGTTTGACAATCAAATCGTTTGCATATGAATGAATGAAGCCCAGGCAGGCCGAGCTGGAGCTGGAGCTGGGGATAATGGGGGCGGGGCAGCAGGTGGAACAACTAGGCCAAAACGGGCACCATGCCGCAATTTGCATAGGCCGAGTGAAAATGATGGGAATTTCATAAATAATACACGGAGAGGCAGCATTTATTAAACAATAAATGTAATAGTAAGCCTAATAGGGCGAATTAAAGCCATTAATTTGAGAATTTACAAGCTTGAATGGCTACAGGCTTGTTAAGGCAAAAAAATTATTTATATGCAATTCATTTAGCTAGTAATGGTCATTTAACAGGTAGTTTATAGCGCTTACAATAAGAATACACATCTTATTTATAAATAAACAAAGTCAATCAAGTCATAAAAGTATATATTCATTCACTAATGTCGTCGAATGCGAGGCAATCATTTGTCAAAGTCTTTGTCACTTCACAAAATTGAATAAATTGAGAAAAAAGGGTTAGAGTTGCGTTGTGCTGGCGACGTGCAGGCATGGGTTGGCCAAGCGAGTTCGTCGCCTGAGTCTTTTGTTTGCACCAGGGCTGGGCAGCGGCGGCTGCGACTGGTCAGCTATAAAGTGGCATCTATATAGATTAGAGAGATACGGGACAAGCGCGTTGACAACGCAATCTCCGTGCCGCCCTTTAATTATCTTTTATGTCCGCTGCAAGTACCGAAGCGCGCGTTTGCAACATTATTTCACTTGCCATTTCGGCAGCGTCATGGCTGTTGTGCCTGGTTAGTGTCTCGGCAACGTTGCCTCACTCCCCATCTTCTGTTTACGGCCTGCTGCTAATTCACTGCTGCCTCCGCAGCCCAATCAGCGAGTGTCGTCGGCGACCTTGCCACACTTGCAACACTTGCACTTGCCTAATGTCACCCGTGGGGGAGGCTGTGCCTGTGTGGCTCAGCGCCTCTGCTCCAGTTCTCCGCCCTGCTCCCGTGCTCCATGTTGACCCACATCTGCGCCCAGAGTCAACAGCACCTGGCGAGCAATAACCCCTCCGTCGTCCGTCGTCCGTCGTCATCCGCAGCTTCACGCTCGGCAAGAGCGTGCTCCGCTGCCGCTGCCGCTGCGGTTGCCGTCTTGAACCTGAGCCGCTATACCACATATAGTTATTTGTACAAGAAATGTTTCGCCGCGGCTTTTTGCTGGGTGTTGCTGCTTAGCTGTGTGGCTGTGTTGCTGCGGTGCGGGGTGGAAACAAAAGATTTATTACAATAAAATATTTCTGTCGCTGCGCTGCTGTTTTTCGCTCTTTGTGTTGCTGTTTTAATTTTTGTTTTGTTGCCTGAAATTTATTTTATTACATTTTTTCAATTTCTTTCTCCCGTCGCTCGTCTGTGTGGCTGGCTACGTTTTGTTTTGGCTTGCGGCTTGTGCAACGCTGCTGCTGTTGCTTGTGTTGCTGCTGCTGCTTCAATAATTAAAACAACAACAATTATGTGCTTCACTCAAATGCGTTAAGTGTCGGTTGCTGTTGTTTTTCGGCGTTCGTAAATCAGGGTTTAGCATGACACTTGCTAGGCTGTTATATAAAGCGGAATGCAATTGAAGTTCCACCAGCAGGCTACAGATACGGCCAAAATGAATTGAAACCCATTTAGATATGGCCAAGTCTCAAAGAAAACAATAGGTTTCCGACTGCGGACTGTGACAACATTTTGAAAATCTTATGGAAATCAAATCGATTTCCTTTGTGGCTGACGAAAGCAGCTTGTAGGCGACCTTGGCTTAATTAGCCGCTAATTGTTAGCCACCTCTGAAAGAACCCTAAGTGGTTAGAGAGCCTTATGTAAACGGGAAAAAATCAATTACCGAAAATCAAGGAAATCCCCGGGCCAACGCCAGCCCATTGTGCTCATTAACAATAAACTGCATCTGTGGGCTTATCGCCGCTCATCTTTTCCCTCCCTGCCTCAGACTCATTTGCAAGCGCCGCATCAATTGTAGATTTGGCAAAATCTTCGCCAGGCTCGTTAGGCAGCCACTGCTATGGCTGAGATTTCCCAACGGAATGTTTGCTTGAACTCGAACTTTTGGCGGCTTTCGGTTACCTAATCGGCGCAGCAGCTCCCGGGGCTCCGGTCGCAACTGCAACTGCAACCGAAGCTTCCTCTGCTAACCTTATGCGGGCCTCGCTTTCTGGCACACAGACATACTGCGCGAAGGCGGGGGGAGTCAATTAAAGCAGCATGTTGCAACTTGCCACTTGCCGCCGAACAGGCGACGCGACCGACTGACTTGGAATCGCTGCCGCAGCGATGTTAGATGCCCCACAGTGGTTCCAGGTTTAAAATGTTCAATTACCAAGTGGTGAGATGCTAGGAAATTCTCAAGTCTAGATTCAGAGGCAAGGTCGCTTTTCAAGGCACAACATTTGCTCGTAAAAGCAAATATTGGAAATCTAATGAAACAAGTCTGGACAATTCCTGCTACATAATGATTTCTGTGTGATATGTGACACATCATAAAACCAAGAAGAATGTGTCTGTAGTCGAGCCCGACTTTGCTAAAACCCTTCATAAGAAATTTATATCATTCTTAGAGAAATTTGGGAATGTGGCTAGATAAGAATAGTATGAAAAATATATATTTTTTTAACATTCCATAAAGAGGAGTAGACTAGACATAGCCACGAAATTACCATATAGGCGCTTTGGTGTTTACAATCTTTGAATACTGTGTCTTTTCCAACGGAGATCGATCAGAGAAATTTGATGATTTTCAAGTCGGGAACTTCCGTACCTCTTTCTAGATCTTTATTCTTAAGGAAGATGCCAAAAGATCCTTAGAATGTTCAGAAAAGAGAATAGTTAAAGCATATTTAAAAAGGCATGTCATGTATATACATATATTCACACTAAAAGTCATGGAAGTCGCTAGTCAGGTTTCTAGCCTTGTTCAACCAGCTTTAGGACACTGTAAGCGATCCATACATTCTGCACCACTGTGCCTCTGGGCCACTCCGCACTCCCTTTGGCGTGGACAGGCTGAAACTGCATCTGAAACCCAGACTTTGGCTGGGGCAGCTGTACGCGACTGCAACTTGGCAACAGGAAGTGGCAACGTTATTGTTGCCGCTTATCTGCCGCAGAGATGCTTCCTTGAGATTTATTTGGCATCTAGCAGGCGGCCAGCAGAAAATGGCAACAGGCATCCCATACCAATCGCAGCCATCAACATCAGCATCATCATCATCATCGTAGCCATCATCATCGCCATTGCAGTTGTTGACTTTGGCTCATGGCCTTTTTGCCAATTCCAGCTGAACGATGACGCCGACTTCTTCGGGTTTTTCGGCACTTATCTAACTTCCGGGTGTCGTGGGCCGAAATCGAATTTTTATGAGTTGCATCTTCGCCGTAACGGGCATCGGATCATCCCCAAAGCCACCGCAATTGCTTCATCCACCGGGGGCGATGCTTTGTGCAAATCGTAATTAAAAGCATTTAGTTTTTATGTTTATGTTTATTATTTTTCATGGTAGTTTTTATTTTTTATGTCAGCTTTACATGAAATGGTTTCTGTACATGAATTTTTGAGTGTGTGTGGTCCGTGTGCGGATCATAATTATGATTAAGTACACATTTACAAAGCCACTTTATCGCGGGCTGCCCTTGCAACACTTCGCACACCTACATACGGATCAGTGTCTAAAAATACCAAAGCTCTGTACAATTTTTTGTTTTTTATTGAATTTCGTATAACTTAAAGACAAAAACGCGCGCATGACTAATTTGTACACTTGGGGAAGCGAGATGGAGTGACAGAGAGCGGGAGAGAGAGAGACGGGAATGGGAGTTCCAACAGGTAACAAAAGGTATGAAAAGTTTGTACAAAATGAAGGGCAGAAGGATGGATGGGGGTCGTAATGCCTTACATCTTTAAATCTATGTAACAATTTCAACGGGTTCAGTTGTACACAAAGGCGATCTGCGGAGGCTGGGGCAGATTCCCGGAGGGGCAGCGGGATCAGTTATCAGATATCAGTGCTGTCGCCTAGCCTGGGGCTAAGCGCGGACCCGGAGTCGGGTCCGTGACAGGGACCTAGTCCCAGCCGTGGCTGTGGCCATGGCTCACGGGCACCCAGACCTTTTCCCACACTGGCTTCCAGACCTTCTTCCACTCCTGGACCTTAACCTCCTTCCAGACGGGCACATTGACCGACTGCCACTCGTCCTTCCACGCCTGCCGCTTCTCGGTGGCCCACACCTGACGCTTCTCGGTGCGCCAGATCTGCACCTTCTCCTCGATCCAGGTCTCGCGCTTCTCCTTGATCCAGATCTGCTTCTTCACGGTCTTCCACACCTGGGGGGAAGGCATTGGTCAGCGATTGATCTCACCGGATGCTTTGGCCAGGGAGAACTTACCTGAATCCACTCATCCTTCCACTCCAGCTTCTTGTCCTGCTTCCACTCCTGGACCTTCTCGGTCTTCCACTCCTGCTTCTTTTCGGTGCGCCACTCCTGCTTCTTCTCGGTCTTCCACTCCTGCTTCTTCTCGGTGCGCCAGACCTTCTTCCACACGGGCTTCCAGATCAGCTTCTTGCGCCAGAGATCGTGGCTGGTGTACTCCCAGCCCTCGTGGTCCTTGCCCAGGAACTTCTCGCCGGGAATGCCCATTTTCACCTGCGCCAAGTTCGGCATTAGTCTGTTAATCACCTCAAATGGAGCTTTTTTACTCACCCATTGGGGTTCAAACATTTGCTTCCAGTCTGCCACCTGTACTTCCTTCCAGATGGGCACTTGAATCTCCTTCCAGAATGGGACCTGCACCTCCTTCCAGATGGGCACCTGGATTTCCTTCCACACGGCCACCTTGGTGGGCACCCAGATGGGCTTCGTGATCTTCTTCCAGTCGGCCACCTTGACCTCCTTCCAGGCGGGAACCTCCCTCTCCTCGATCTTCGGCTTCTTCACGATCTTCCAGTCGGGCACCTGTTCCTCCTTCCAGACGGGAACCTGACGGAAGGGATGTCCATTAGCTTTTGGCGTTAGCTTGGGCTCCTCGTGACCATACCTTAACTTCCTTCCAAATGGGTACCGAGACCTTCTTCCACTTGGTCTCCCACGCCTCCTTCTTGACGGTCTTCCACACCTGCACCCAATCCTCCTTCCAGGTGAGCTTCTTCTTCCACACTCCCTCGGGGGGATGGGCATAGGCCAAGCTAAGGATTAGCGCGCAGCTGGCGCTGAGTAGCTGAGGGGGGAGAGCGAAGAGGTTTACTGAATATTAATTCCCTTAGTAAGTTGATTATTATTTTATTCATTACATATGCATTTGCAGGTGTTACTTAATTTTAAATAAAACGTATGTCATGGTAGGAGAGGAGAGCTCATTTCCAGACAATAGTTTATTATTTAATTATTTGGTAATAAAATATTAATGGGGTAATATATAAATATTAAAGAGTGGGCTTTGGGGTGCCAAGACATGTTTGAGGCTTCTTCAGTTCGTTCATTATGAGTTAAGGTAATGATTTTTAGCTTGCGATTTTAAAGATTGAAGTATTTTCTGTAGGTTTCATAATATTCCGATTTCAGTTTTCTTAGGGGATTAACATTGCTTTTCGCGATCCAATTTCACTCAAATGTCAGCACTTGTGATGTCTCTTTGTCAGCACTTTCTGAGGATTCACTTCCCAGTGCAGCTGGGTGCCGCGGACACTAACCAATAGACTTAGGGATCTCATGCTTGGTATCCCTGCTCCACCAACAGCGCGTCAAAACAAAAGGAGCTGATATGTGCCTCCGCTGAGGTCTTCTACGAACACTATTCGCATTTCCCTGCATGCACATCTATTTATATTTTGAATGGTCTCGTCTCTGAACCACTGTCGCAGTCGCCGTCTCAGTCGCTGTCTCAGTAGCCGTCGCAGTCGCGGCTGGCTTCGGCGGAGGCGGCAAAAACAAAAGAAAGCAACAACTGAAGCTTTGGCTCGATCCATGTGCAAAATGCACGCAGCCGAGCCGCCGCGTCGCTGTCGGCTTTCAACTGAAAGCAAAAGCTGAGGCAAGAGCCGCGGCGAGATGTAAACGAAAACGAAAACCGCAGAGAGTGAGAGTGGAGCGGCGCTCAGCTGAGCTACCTCAAGTCGGCGCTGGCTCTTGGACCGCCGATGACTGCGCGGATTTTCCCAAGGTAACGGCGCAGCCTCAACGAGACAAGACAAGCCGAGACAATGCGAATGCGTATACGTACTGTGGGCCTGCCATTGGCTCGAGTGCCGTGCGTTGGCTTTGGACCCCGAATCCGAGTCCGAATCCGAGTCCGCGGATCACTTGAGAGCCGTCTTCTCGGAATGAACGGTCAGAAGACGACCCAGAGCCAGAATGTAGACATAATTATGATGTTGTTAGCGGTGATTGGTCAAGTGCAGCAGCATCAGCAGTTCCTACGCAGGCGGAAATCCGAGAGGTATGTACTTACAGCTAAACATTTGTCGATAGCTTTGGTGACTACACTGAGAGATAGGGATGTGTACTTTCTGTATAATAATAACAAATACTAGAGGGATTTTAACAACGATTAATATAATGACCAGATTAGTTCCGCTGGCTTCAGGCTTTCTTAGAATGTTGTTAAAAGGGTGTATACATATGTCCACCTTTTTCACAGGCATTCTAGATCTAAACGCAAATAAAAGCACGTCCTTCACTTTATATATTAACATTTTTAAGAAGATCGTGCGCGATTTTTGCTACCATCAGAAAAATTGTTTTTCTCAAACATTGTTACTTGTTTGCACATGGCAATTTAATTGTATGTTCGTTATACATATTCTTATAAAAGAATATATTGTTTCAAACTCTTTGGAATTAAGGAAGTATAAATTTAGTTTCTATATAAAACGAAGTTCTGAGAATGGTTCCGGTAGATTTGTATGGGCTTAGAAAGTGTTCTAAAGTGCATTATCCTTGCAGGTTCCAGTTAAGCTTATTTAATAATATCGATAATATTATATATTTTTTTTATATATTTAATGTAAGTAATGTAAGGTTTTGTTGAAACCAAACACCATTAACTCTACTATCTTAATGTAAGCCCACTGATCCAATCCTTTTTTAAGTAACAATTACCTTGAAATAGCTTTTAATTAAGGAGTTGCATGTTGCTTTCATAGATTCAAGGTCTTCAATATTAAAAACATCTTTGCAGGTAACTGAAAATACGATTGTATTTCTTCCAAAACTGTTACATTTAATCCAAATTACTACCAGAGGTTCCAATTAATCTGCACCAAACTCCGTATTCACCATTAATCATCGTAGGCAAAGATCACACTAAACATCCTCTAATAAGGTAGTAAGCCAACGAAATCCGAGGAGGAACGAGGAGAGCGATCAATCATTTCGCGCGGTGCAAAGTGGTTCACCTCCCGCCGCCTCAGCCATCGATGAGGTCAATTGCTGTGGGCGTGGAGCGCCCGCCTGCCTCCGCCGCAGTGGGCCACTCCGCTAAGTAGTCTTAAGCTGTAGCCCCAGACTACGTGCCCGCGTTGTATATGGCACTATTAACCATGTCCGACTCTGCGCTTCGAACTTGAGCGCTGGCAATTAGCACAGGCGGGTTCAGTCCAGTCCAGTTGCGTGCGAAATGATCACAGCGGATCGGCAAAGGAGGAATCCGGCTCACCGGACAACAGACAATGCCATTTATGGACGGGTCGACCTAAGCGCTCAAATGGCAAAGCGACCTCAGCGAACGGACGGACGGCGCAGCATGAAGACTTTAAGCGCCACCTGGGTTAAGACTACACAGAGAGAAAAACTATTTTCGTTGAATTTTCAAAATTATTAACAGACAGAAGTATCATCAGAGTTAGAGGTTTTTGGAAAATAAATGCTATTCAAGCTCCATCATATTTTGTTTATTTATTATGAAGTTTTGTAAGATATGTCTCAAATGTAAATGTAATACTTATAAAACTTTTGATTTAAGCTAACATATGTCCTTAAAGTATATGAGTGCCAGAGTCTGGGCAGAGACCAGTGTTTTACATTGATTCTGAAGGCATTATACATTTCTGAGCTATTTCCCACATAGGAAACAGTGAACAACCTATTTTTGCTCACTGATTTTAGATCTTAAAGAGCTTCATCTTTTCATATAGTTCTATTTAAGTTATTTCCCTATGATCTTAAATAATTAATATAATATCTCTTTGCATAATATCTATGTTTATGTTTAAATTACTTGCCAGCAGCTTTTATTTCTTAAACACCATGTTTTTCATTATCAAAATACTTTTCATGATTTCAGTAAATCCTTTATCCTGGTTTTTCTCCAAGTGTAGGGCTGTTAATCCGCATCAGTGACTACCGGGGCCGAGTGCAGGTTTTAGCATGGTTGTAAGGCGCGAGCTTTATGGACGTTCAAATAATTTGGCCATTAGGCTTTGATAAACGCGTCAAGACCAAACAGTTGGCAACAATTAACACCCGAGAAGCGGGCCAAGTCAGAGGTGAGGTTTATGGTATGGGAAGTGGTTACTGAGCGCGACGAGCACCTAACTGACCCTTTTGACGATCCGAAGCCCCGAAAATAATGTGCACCCTGACGAGCTGACTGACTGACCCTTCTCCCGACCGACGCACCGTAAATAATATGCACAAATTGAAAACGACAGGGGTTACATCACAGGCCCAGGAGGAGCAGCCAGAGCAGACAGACGACGGCGAGTAGGAGGAGCAGACGGCCTTCAGTGCAGTCACTGCGAAAGGAAAAACAGACCAAGAGGCAGCGGGGCCCCCGACATGTTAAGCCAATTTACCAAAAACCCAAAACTCGAAATTAGGTAAAAAAAACACGAATGTAATGAAGAATGTGCAACAGGCTCGCCTGCGACTGCGACTGCGACTTGGACTCGTACCCGGGTTTTATTTAGCCAGTTTTGGCTTTTTGTTGTGCAAAATGAAATTGAAATTCCTGAAACGTGCCCAGCAGATCGGGTTTGGCTTTGGCCGAAGATGTCGTGGCTGTGGACGGAGAGCAGGATGGCTTGGTGGATCGGTGGATCGATGGCCGCGGGCTCTGGAAACACCTTTCGCCACGCTGCGCCGTGGCCGTCTTGTCCCTGCTCACCCAGTTGCATAATTTACGGCATCTCTTTATTGATCTGGACGCTTATATGTAGGTTATGCATTGCCTTATATTACGAGTATGACACGATCGGCAGGCAGACAGGTTTCCTCGGCAGTTCAGCTCCATTCCCGGCTAGGAAGCGTGTGAAATTGCCTGGAAAGCGTCTTAGACTGAGCGTTTAGCTGCCGCGGAGAAGGAAATGGAAGTTTAAAGAGAAAGGTTCGATGGGTCTTGACATTTCGGGGAAATGTTTTGGCAGTGTGTTCAGCTAATCCCTTAATGGCCACGTTTGGTTGGTGGTGGGGTAAAAATATAAGTAGGAAATCAGGGAAAAGATAAATGATACAAATTAAACAGGAAATAATTAACTGTGAGGCTGGATCTTATTTGAATTTGAAACAGTTAAAGGCGGAGATCACTTAATAACGGTGTAAGTTTACTAGCTTCTTATTATCTTAAGAATCGGAATTTGAATGATTATAAAATTACATAGGACTGGGTTTGCCTTTAAGTGCAGTTCCATAAAGAACTTGGTAAAAGCTTACAGATTGTAATTGTCATAAACTAAGTCAATGAAAGGTATTAGTATACAATGTTTCTATTATTATTTTAGAAAACTGTCTTTAAGGCATAGAACATGGCAACCTAGTTGTTGTTCCTCCTACTTCCAAAACTCTTTCTGTTAAGTTTTGGTGGTTAAATAAAAATAATCATATTGGAAAAGAAGATATCAATAATCAGAACGGTTTAAGTAGACAGTTTTACTGATCAATTTTTTACCTTGTATTTCAGTCCTTAAATATTATTCGCACCCCATTTTTTGAAACTCACAAGGCATCGACTGAGCCAAGTTTTTTATCACATATAAAAATATTGTTTAAGAATAAATTTATTCTTTAGAACGATGGAAATCTGTTGTCTTAAAAGAAAAATTCATTTTTGATTTGAGAGAATCCAAATCAATATTATACAGGACCTGTAAATGTTTCTAGTTAAAGCTGATTTAATATTTTTTTTCTTTAATTCAAACTAAATATAGACCTATATGATACAAAGGGTGTGGATCAAAACGGAGCCTAGCTCTAATTGGAGGCTCAAGAAAGGGTCTCACCACTTCTACCTACCCATAGACCTATATTTACTAAAGATACGCGCTAATATCTCGTGACTAGAGTTATATGGGGTTTTATATATTTTAAGTCCTGCATTAAAACATTGAAATATTAGATGGCTTGCGTTTTTAAAATATTGAATTTTCAGCTTTTAGAATAACCTTCTCACGCGATTGAGAGTCATATAGGGGATTTGTTTTCCTTCTAATCCTTCCATCCTAAGAAAATATGTTCATCTCTTCATTATATGTTTATTTTATTTATTTATATGATATTTTTTATAATAGTTACAGTTCTTGCTTCATATTTAAGTTTTACGACTTGAGTTTCATTCTTTGTCGGACTTTTATTGCATTTCTTGGCAATCAAGTGCATTTCCCATCCCCGGCCACGTACATGAACTCAACTTTATTGCACATACGCCTCATTGAGTGGGACGCTGTTGCAATGCGATGGCAACTAGAAATAGCAAGCACTTATCCGCCGAACAATAAGCCATAACAAAACACTCACGTTCACACACGGTTAACCTTCAATCAGGCCTAATCCAAGTGCAGGAGAGACGCAGGAGGCGACCGAGGAGGGGAGAGGCCTCCACGGCGGTCTGCAACGTCATCGTCGTCATCTCACCGGTAATTGCTCGTGGCTTTCTTCACTCGCCGCTTGGCACTTGGACTGCCCCAATTTGTTACGTGAAGCTGGGGCTGGAATCCGCGCCGAAGCCGAAGCTGCAGGTGCTCGAGTGTCGACGTTAATGTCATTGTTGCCACGGTCCGGCTGACCCACATCCATGGTAAATGAAGCAGCGCTAATTGCAGGCCGATAAATTGATTTCATTGCAGTTGCATCACGCATGCGTCCGCGGGGGGCCGTCGGGTGAGCAGGTGATTCGAGGCGGTGGGTGCGTTTAGGCGGCTTAATCGAAACGCCAAATTAATTGGCCGGGTAATCAGAGTTGAAAGTGCGTGCACATTTACCCCGTGCAGTGGCATTATGGGATCTGGTGGATTTAGCAGCAGGTGGCCGCCAGAGACTGGCGCCAAGTGCTGGCCGAAATACGAAATCCGCTCGGAAAGATGAGCGGCACCTCGTTCACTTGTTTCGCCCAAGGTCGGCCGGACTGCAGACTGCGAGTTAACAACATGCTGAACACCGCCAACAGGCATTAACGCTTATTAATGGCAACAAGCGAGGCGAGAGCCTCACCAAGCACTCTGTTGCAATGGCCATTAAGCAAGAAGATGCTGAGCCGCGGACGGAACATTGATTATGGCCAGTCGTCCTTTGAACACACGATACAGTTGCGCAGCCAGATACAGATACAGATGCAGATGCAGATGCAGATGCAATTTTGCTGAAACCGGCTCACTGGCTCGGCCGTTACGCAATGTCTGGCCAAAAGCAAAGCTAAGCCAAGCCAAGCCAGCGGCTTTATTCACACAGTCAGAGGTCTCGCATTCCAATTTGCGTAGACTCGTCGCAAAAGTCCGCTCGTGGAGCTGGTGATGCTGCCCACTCCTGCTCCAAACCCTGGTGGCTAACCTGCAGTTGGAAGTTGGCAGGCAGGTAGGCAGCTGCACCCGCCGCAGTCGATTTCCTCATTGCTACACAGTGCCAAATACTTGAATGCTGGGGATCCAGGAAATGGGGGGTCCCGAAGGTGTTTGAGTGCTGAGATGCCGCTTAGGCGGGCGGAGGCTATAAATAAATATACTTACATTCCTGGGGATTATTTATAACTTATTAAAAAACCAGCTTCAGCTATAAAAATCTGTTAAAATACATTTTGCAACTTCATTGTGCAAAAATATAGTTTTTTTATGACAAGAGATAAGGTCCCACCCTTATTGGTTAATTTTTTATTATTCTGCTGATAAATTTGGAAATACCGAAGTTATTTTGAATTAAAAGTTATTGTCTTTCGAAATATCGAAAGGGATATCTTTAAACTATCTTCATTGAATGATTTTCGGTGGCAATTTCCAAAATAAAATGTCTTCATGACCTACTTCAAAAACAACAAATTGATAATTATTTAAACTGATAATTGTAATAATAACTAAACGAAGTCGTGACTAGTGAAATATAAAGAATTGTTGTTTTAGATTTCATCTAGCTCTAAAATAAAGCACCAGGTGAATAATCGATCAACGAAGATTAATTTTATTAAAGAACAATAAAGTTATATTATAATAAAAACGTGTACTTATATATATAAATATTTATTTGTGTCCAAATATTAATTTATATAAATTTACATATTTAAAGCGTTGTTTCTTGTCAAAATAAAAGTAGATTACAAATAAAATAGAATTTAATAAAATGTCATAGTAAGTACTTTACCAAACGAAACGAAAAACGAATCAAATTGTAAAAAGTGTTTCAATTGTGTCTTAATTTAAGTATTACAAACAATTTATTCCCAATTTGGACTCCTCTTTAAACAATCAAACATGGTAATTTGACATGGGAGCTCCCTGCTTCCTGCTTGACTTTCTCCATTTTTGGCAAGTGTACTTGAGCCGGGGCTCAGCTGCGATTGGAGATGAAGACACCTGAAGTCGCCTGAAATGAGACCTGCCCAGGCAGTATTTTATAACACTTTGACAAATATTGCTAATTAAACGGCATATCTTGGCTGCCACCTGGCCGTCGATTGGCCAAGAGCGGAGTACCGCCGGAGGGGGAAGATGAAACAGGAGCGGCATAGCGCCTGGGATCCGGATCGGGATCCGGATCGGGGTGGAGTGGAGTGGCCGCTGCAATAGCGGAACCACTCCGCGGAGACATCTTCGGTTTCCTGCCAGACAATTAGATATTGCGCAACCAGGCCGTGACTTACCTTACCCCATCGATACGAGGTGGAATGGTGCCAAAAAAAGAAGATGCAACCACATTACGTCAGCTCCCCTTTCACTCTTCGCCATCACCTCCATCACCATCATCATCATCATCCTCATGCTTATGACGACCATCGCCGTCATGAATGGCCGATGCTATTGCGGCTGCATTTCTTGCCGAGATGCCCAATTGAATGTCCCTCCAGCGGGCTTCCCCGTAGCCGGATGACTGATGGCCCAGGTGGGCGTAGAGGAAGTAGATGGGGCAGTCGGGGCAGTCGGGGCAGCTGGGGAGCCACATGCCACTAGCGACTCTATAAAAAAATTAAGGCATTGGCATGCGTGCGAATCTCTTTACGGTCGCTTGCATTTTTGCTCATTAATAGGCAAATTCATTCATTAGTCATTTTTTACGGCTTTTATTGGTGTGCGACTCTCGCGGCTGCCACTGCCACTGCACTTGCATTCGGATTTTGTCGCGCGCCCCAAGGAGGGTCTCTATTTCTGTGTCTTCGCGGTGGTTCCGCCTGCAGAAGGCAGAGACTGAAGCGGGTCTCTCCCGGGCCCAGTGGGTCTGTGTGTGGCTCCTCCGCCGCGTAATCTTTTCCCAGTTTTCCACACCAATTATCTCACTTTCCACTCCGCAGCCGCGGCGGCGGCGGCAGCTTGTCTGCTTTATATAATGACATGTGGGATCTGTTTGCGTTGTGGCAAATTTATGCGGCTTGAACTTCCACTTGTTAGAGGGCCCTGTGAACTGCTGTCGAGATTGGGATGGAGGGTTTGTTGGTTTAGGCCCAAATTCGTTTTGACTTAATTAAACTAATGACAATGCGGCCATTGTTAAAGGTCAAGAATGGAAAATTCTTCGTTTTCATTACTGAAGTCGTCATTGAATATGAATTGCTTGAGACAATTTATACTTTTCTTAATGTGCTGTTGAATTCAGGAAATACATAGGGAGCAAGAAACCATTTTATAACTTAATGACTTTATTTGCTTAAACATTTATGGATACGATAACGTTGAATATCTATGACCAAGGTTTCTAGTATCTTTAAGTCACACGATCTTAACAGCAATATTAAATTCAGCCAGGAGAATAATATAAATACACATATTTGAAAATATGAGGAAGTATTTCTTGAAGTTCCCAGCCGGATAAATTAGTCTGCTTGCCATTTACAATTGAAAACCTTTAATTAATTTAGCTTTAATGATATTTAAAATTTGTTAGATTTTAAACTATCTCAGAGTCCTCAAATCTTTTCGACATCTCGAAATAAATAAACACGATTATACAAATCTACTGATATATTAATCAAAAATATTTCATTGCGCATTTGAGAATCATACAATGTAAAAGCTGTTCGACCGACGACTGTCCCCCACACGAAATTCAAGAGCTGCGATTGTCACGGCAACAACTTTGAACACTTTATTTGGCCAACATTGCTTGCAGCTATTTTTGTAGTCGTTTTTGTGGTTGTTTGCTCATTTGCTTCAGATTGACAGGCCAGCGACATGATGACAAGCGGCGACTGGCGGCGGGCAAGTGACAACAATGCCAACAAGGAAGTTGGAGGCGCATCTTCCACGCGCGCCCAATTATGACAAACGACGGCAGTGCCGAACCCCGATACGAGCCCCCTGCCGCCGCCCACAAATCGCCCAACTTGCCACACGGCACTAGGAACTGAGGCATTGAGGCATTGAGTTACGACTTGCAACACCTGCGGACTTTCGGCTCTGTCATTGCCGCTCCGGAGACGCAACAATGTAACTGGAACGCCGCAGGTAACTACCAGCTGCAGCCCATGGGCGTGTGAGCCGCGTCTCCCTGGGATTTTATGGCGGAGGGGCAGATTTGGAATTCAGCCAGGTTTGGATAATGCAGATCGGCAGAAGCGCAGCAGATTGTTGAAGGTAAAAAATGAACAGGAGAAATGTGATGTTTATTATTAGGTATAAGCTTTGATAAACGATTAGAGATGCACAATTGGCATCCATTAATTGTTACAATTGAGACTTTAAAAATATTCAAAAATTGTGTAGCTCTAATTTGTATATAGATAAAAATATAATATAATATGTAAATATAATAAAAAATTATTCCAGTATATAGGAGTGATTTGGGTCGCCCATCCTTAGGCAGTTACATCATAAGGTCGACCAATTTTGAAGCCAGTCAAAGTGAGCAGTAAAAGATATGAATTGTGTGTATTTAACGTCAAAAGGAAGTTATTTTCTGCATTAAGTTTTACTGGGGATGAAGTTCAAGTTAGATATTTGCAGTTCGAACATTCAATATTTAGAATTATGTCAACAACAAAAAAACAGCCATTCATCCATTTACCTGTTTAATTTTACGCATCTTTTTTTGCTGATCATGATTCATAATCTCACTCATCATGCTCATGTGCGTTTGTAACACAACTTTAGCTTAAAATTGCTTAGTATGTCGGACTATTGTAAACATAGTAAAGTAAATAGTAAATACGTAAAATTTAAATAAGCTTGAATTTGAGCTTTACTTCAGACATATGTATATTGAAAATCGTTGAATTAAATATTTTATTAATAATTTATTATTTGATTCGTTAATTTCTATGGAATTGTAAATAAAAAATTTCTTGTTAATTTAATTGAATTATTTACAAGAGTATTTACTATCTATTTTATTAATAAATTATTAGAATTGTTTAATTAATAAACACACAAGTATTCATTTTTGCTTTATAGACGTAAAAGTTATATATTTTAAGGGATTATTTAAAAATAAAATTAAATTGAAAATGAGTCATGCTTGCATGCTCGTTGTATTTTGCATTAAATTTTTAAATAAGAATGCTGTTAAATAAATATAACTAAATATTAATTAAAGTAAAATCTTTATAAATCCCAGAATTTATTAGCTTCATTGGGCTGAGTGACAATTTATTAGAAACCCAGAAGACTTGTAGTGCCCCCAATGGCACTTTACAGTAATGCGATTAGCATCTTTCGCCAGGGATGGGCACCTCCCGAAGGCCGCATGGAGCCGCCCTCAATAAATGCTGGCACTGTGACATAATGTGACCCAATAACAAGCGCAAATTGCTGAAAAATTCACAACAATGGCAAATCGAACCTAATGGAATTTGTGCTGAACGCTTTTTATGGCCACGCCGCTTCATCTACGTGATTTGGTTGGAACGGTTGGCCGAGTGGATGGATCGGACTTGGCACGAAATTCAGTTAGGAGATTGCAGCGTCACTGCCACAAGGGAAATAAACAGCAAAAATAGTTGGATATAAAAGTAAAAGAAGGGAAAATGGGTCAACATTCGCAGATAGATGTAATGAAACGATCGCTTTGAGCTTCGAGATTTCTGCAACGAAGGAGAGCACAGCGGCGGCTACTAGTCACCGCATGCGATAATTATTAAATAAGCGCAATTATAGCGCCCCGAGGTGCCAATGGCCCAGAGACGACGCCGGGCTCGACCTCCCCGGCGAAACAAAAGCAATTGGCGAACGTCGATTAATTAGGTAGAGCGCCGCTTTGAAGCCCCTCGCGGCATTGAACTTCATACGCATCCACACATCCACAAATTGGCGTCAGCTAATGGCCAAATATTGATGATCTATCGGTTGATGGAGTGTTCGGCGAAGACGCTGACTTGTCATACCCTCGACATTGGATTCCCCCCACAAGCCTTTCACCCATGTGACATATCTGTAACAGAGGGCAAATAATAGCCAAATGTAAATATATAAGTAATAAAATAATCAACCTAAATTCGCGGTTTAAGTATCACCTTTTATGTTGCCTTATATCTTAAAATATATTCTAAGTTGGAACTTTGCTTATCCGGATTATATGCCCCAAGATAAAAGGACTAGACTAAGTAAGCAACAACTATCTTCCATAATTTTTTAGAATATTTAAATAAATAATAATATGTACAATTTTAAAGTACCTTAAGATTAGAGTGCAGAAGCAATTGTAATTGTTATTCTATTCGAGCTAGATTAAAAAAAAAAGGAATATCAAGAGGTATATAAAAAATACCTCATTTGCGAACAAGTTTGTGAAGGATAATAAACTGGCAAGGATATAAAAATAGAATAGTACCAAAGTAGGCTTCTTGTTTGAGTATTTTTTTCTTTTCATAGAAACTTGAGTCTAATGAGGGTCAAATACATTTATCTCAATTTGTGAATATGAATAAAATTTTAAGGTGTTAAAGAACAAATAAACATACATTGTCATAAAGCTATTGATCATTAGACGTCTTTACGATATGCTCGTAGTTTCTAATCAAAGTCTAATAAATTCCTTTTTTAGTAACAACTTAGAAACTTAGTTACTGATTGACGGAGGGGCTGATTTCTCCCAAACAGCGCAAAGCCAGTCTCATTAATGGCCTGGCCTGACCTGGGGCACAGCCGAGTTACTTTTTGGTTGCGTAAGAAGCCGTCAACACCTTCGCTTGGGCCAGCCACTGGTGGTCAAGCTGCCACACGCAAACGCAGTGGCCAAACAATTTTTTCCTCATTCTGCCTCGACTTATATTTATGCGTGTGAACTGCCCCGGAGGCAGCCGCAGAAAATTGTCATAAATTGAGGCGTCTCTTGTTTTCTTTTTATGTGAAATGTGAAAAGTCGTAAATCAACAGCGGAAGGTACTGTGATTATCAATGAGGCGAGAGAAAGAGAAGAAAACTGGTTCAATAAGACAAAGTAAATTTCGGGAAAATATTTTCATTCAGACATACTGAGAGTGCTTTGAGTTTGACGTTTTCTATTATAGTTTTATTAATAAAGTGAACATTAATCAAATATAAATAAATAAATCTGCAAAATATTTAAAGCGTTTTGAATCTTAAACCTATATTTGTAATTTTAATAACTTACAATATTATTATTATCATATTATTTCATTTAGCATAATGAAAATAATATAATATATTTAATTTAAAATATTGTCATCTATTTTCCATTCAAAAAATACTTCTAATTAAAAAATCCTAAAGAGTTATTAGTAATAACCTTATTTTGTTCTTTTTCTAAAATTTTATTTGGCAATTTATTTGCAAAGTTCGTTAATTTCAAATTGCGCGCCACTTGAGCTAAACCGCACCGCTTTGCAACACTAATCTGAATGGCTACACTATTTGTCTTACTCTTACCCGCACACAACCTATAGTTGTTTCACTCTAATCGTAGTTCAGCACAAACATGTGCGGAAAAGCGAGATAGCTCTATAAACTTTCCACTTGTACAGTTTGAGTGCAACTGGGCGCCAAATTTAAAACTGCTAAATTCAAAGTAAATAAATATTTGTCACATATTTCTAAATTTACGCATTTTATTCATTTATGTACATAAACATACACACTTGCAATATTAACCTGGTAAATTTTACAGATTTTATAGATAGTAAGCTAACTATTTTAAGGGACTTGACTTCGAGTGGACAGCGGAAAGTGGCAATAATTTAAAGCAGGATTTAAAATTAATGATTAGTTGTCGCTTGCATTTCGTACGTCTAGATCGAACCTACGGATAGTCCTAAGTCTACGTTTCTCGTGCTAAGAATGAGGAAGTTGAGGAGGGGACGGCGCCAAAACGCGTCTCAGCTGCAGTCGCCGCGGGGACTGCAGTGGAAAAGTGTTTTAGTTCTCGCCGGGTCGACGATCCTTAACCTAGGTAGCGTATATACAGGGTTGAGGGCTCATGCGTGGCTGCTCCGGCCGGGGTCACTTCATGTAGTAGCTGCTGGGGGCTCGGCCGGAGGTGTATGTGCTCATCGGTATGCCCTGCGGACCGGGGATGTGGTTGTGGCCCGAGGAGTGCGTCACGGACTGATTCTGCGAGCCGTACAAGTGGTCCACGCTGGAGTTGCCGATGCCATTGCCCGACGGCTCGTAGTCCACGTCGTAGTAGATGCCGGACTGGTTCTGGAATTAGAACAATAAATATTAGAGTAAATATGGGTTACGGATAGTGAAATCTATGTGGTATCCCACCGCTATGCTGCCGTTGCTGCGACTCTTGGGGCGTGGCACTTGGAAGTTGCGCCCCAGCAGGTCGGCGCGGTCCTCCTCCTCGCTGGAGCTGGAGTTCTCCAGGGTTCGCATTCCGTTCGAGCGCGGGCCCAGGCCGAGCCTTCTAAGTCAAGGAAAATGCAAGTCAGAAACGAGAATAGTCTAGAATGTCATTTCGAACTCCTACCTGGGCAATGGCACTGGTGGCGCCAGCGTGGCACTCGGGTGCATCTGCATGGTGCTCTGCAGCGACATCCCGCCCAAGGTGCCCATGCCCATGGCGCCCAGATTGGGGTAAGCAAACATCGCCGAGGAGGGGCGAGTGGGTCCAATGGGCTCAGCCTGCTGGTACATATGAAAGCAAATCGTAATAAGTATTTATAGAAACTTGTATAAACCACCTTTAAGAACGTCTTATAGCCTAGTTGGATACCCACCCCGTAGTGATTCGTCTGCGCCATCACATCCGCTATTTGGGCCCAGCGCATGCGATCCTCCAGCGTCACCTGGTAGCCTGCCTGGGGCAAGCCGGCGGACTTGAGTGGCGCCGTGTTCATGTATCCAAACACCGGGGATCCCATGGCGTTCTTCTGCTCGCGCTGCCAGCGCCGGGACCACATAATCAGGCAGACCAGAGTCAGAACAATAATGATGATGGCCGCCACGGAGGCGCCTATGGCCACGCCCAGCACCTCGCCGTCGATCTCGCACTGGGCGCCATAGTGGCTGGAGTCGCAGGTGCACACCTGTCCGCCGTCATCGCCATAGCTGCAGGTTCCGTGGTTGTTGCAAACGGAGTCGGCGCAAGCCTGGCACTCACGTCCTGCCCTTGCCGGCTGATCCGCCCAGGGATCGCGCAGTCCCGCCTCACAGGCACAGCGGAAGCTGCCCCAAGTGTTGCTGCAACTGGCACCGGGATGGCAGTCGTTCAGCTCCGGCGATTGGCACTCATCCAAGTCCTGGAGTGGCGATACGGCACCCTCTGGCGAGCTGACGTACAGCACTGAGTTGCCAATGTTGTTGTTCCTCCGGTGGAGAACGCCCAGGAGGTGCTTCTGTACATCGCTGCGCAAGTTGGGTCGCAGGGTCTCCACGCTCTCATCCAACTGGAGTGAAGGGTATTAAATTAGTGGAATTTATGATAATCGATCAATTGCAATAATGGGTTTTGTTTGGGTCACTGAAAGTTTCGTTTCTAAAATTTGAGTCACTCACCTTAATTGTCATATTCACATAGACCCCGCTGCCGCCCAGATTGGGATCACCCCTGTAGATGTTGTTCACCTTGGCCTCCATAAACTCGTCCGAGTAGGGCGTCATCGACATGGCAGAGTCCAGCTGAATAAAACAATAATTAGTTTAAGAACTTCCGTTGATGAACCTGTAACAAGAAGTCCTACAAGTGTAGGAAGAACTATGTTTGCTTGGTCACTTACCGCTCGAATAGATTCATAACTCAGCTGACCAAATGGCTCGCTGTGCCTGTCCATCAGCTTGGTGTCCCACACTATGCGGTGCTCGTAGATGCGGTCCACGCGCATGCCCAGATGGAACGAGATGACCCGACGACATGGCTCCCGATGCTTACGCCGAGAGTAGCCTAGACCACAAGACATTCAATAAATTTTATGCATCATTATCCTTTCCCCTGGAAACTCACCTGGCCTGCAGTGGCAGCTGGACACTCCGTTGTCTGTCTTGCATCGCTCGTGCTGTGCCTGATCGCAGGTGGAATCGTCTCCCACAATGCAGGTGTCGATCCGTACAGGCGGCTGCGTGGGTCTCTGACGGTAGTGGGGCCTGGTGGGGCCTGCATTGGTCGTCGATGATCCTGCCGGTTGTCCCGCTGGCTTGCTGTGTCCCTGAAGATCTACCACCTCCGTTTCAGGCACCACATAGCCACCGCTGCTCTGGGTAACGCCGTTGGCCGGCACCGCAGGCGAGCTGGCACCATTAGCTCCGCCTCCCGCTGGAGAAGAACCAGCGCCTGGCAACTGTGGCAGACGCGTGGCCGGCGTCGTGGCCCCAGCTGGGGGATCTGTGGGGTCACCAAAGAGATTGATGTAAGTGCGCTTGCCGTCGATCGAGACGAAGCCGTCGTCACCTGATGCCGACACTATGATGTCGCCCTGCCCTCCGCCCGCTGCATAGGATCCGTAAGGCTTGATGTTGATCGTCTGCTGGGAGCCGCTGCCCTTGGGTCCCGGTCCCTGGATGGCGGACAGCGTCACGTCGAAGATCTCGCCGTAGCCCGGCGGCAGGTGCTGCCGGGTGGGCTGGACCGCGGGAGGGGGCAGCTTCTGCTGTGGCTGGGGCGGTGGTCGCTGGATAACGGGGCGAGGCCGTCCGCCGGGCTTGAACTCGGGGTCGTCGAGAACAATCCCGGGACGGGGGTGGTAGGGGGCGGGCGGAGTGGCATTGGGATTGGCATTGGAGTTGTTAGGTGGCGCACTTTCAGTGGAACTCGTAGTTGATGGCGGGGTGGTGGTGGAGGTGGAAGTGGTGGTTGAGGTGGAGCTAGTACTGGTAGTAGTGGTGGTAGTGGTGGGTTCTTCGGAGGACGTGGGTTGGATTGCTGACGACACAGTGGAGGACGTAGAGATGCTGAGCGACGAGGTGGCACTCGTATCCAGGCCAGGCGTTCGGTTGGCCGTCATGAAGATGACCTCCTCAGTGGAGGGATCCAGATCGGGGAGCTCGGAGCTATCCATGGGCATGGGCACATACGTGGAGGACATTCCCATAACAGTGTGCACCACCGAGCTTGTCTCTATGATGGTGGTGTAGCCCTCATCCGGAGACTGATCCTCCTGCAGTTTCTTCTTCTCACTTCCTGGCTTTGGCTTGTGCTTCTTCTTCGCGGAAAAGGTTGGTGACGTGGGCGTGCTGCTGGTTGTGGAGGGTGGAGCGGGTGGTGGCTGCAGCTCATCCTCGACCTCTCCACCTCCTGTGGCATCTGTGTCCTGGTCTGACACCTCGATGTACTGAGCATTGGCATCTTCGTTGGAGAACTCCGAGTCGTAGGTGGTGTCCGTGGGCTGCACTGCCTCCTCTTCAGCTGCCGGCTGCTGCTGCTCCTGATGGTTCTGTCCCTTCTCTGGCTCCCTATCCAGCTGCTCTGGGTTGGGCTGAGTAGAGGGTTGCACTTGGGGAGCTGGCAGGGGCTTGTACTGCGGCAGAGGTCTCCGACTGCCGCCCACACTGGTGGCGATGGGTGGACGCGGCTTGTTCCGGTACCAGGGCGGACGGTTGCTCACGAAGCCCGGGCGCACGGGCACAATCTGCTCCGGAATGGGCACTCCCGTGATGAAGGGACGCTCCGGACGATCGAAGGGGTAGGGCGGCGGACGCATGGAGGTGCCGGGCTTCTGGGCCTCGTAGTCGATGGGCAGGTTCTGGGTCTCGGAGATTCTCGGGGGACCTCTGTTGTTGATCCTGCTGGCCGACGGACGTCGGACGCCCTGTGTGTTGGCATGGACGTTGACGTTTCCGTTCAGCAGCTTGACGATGCCCGTGATGATGTCCTGGATGTCGGGGTTGCCGTTCTGCCGCGGACTGTGCGCACTATGCGGCGCCTGGGTGGCACTGGCTGTCGCTGAGGTGGCAGTACTGCTCGGACTCGGCCGGATCGGGGACCCCGACACTAGCGGTCGCAGGTCCCCCCGCCCTAAAAAAGACTGCTCCGAAGGGCTAGAGCTGCTCGTGCTGCTTTCAGCCGACAGCGTTTTTCCAGCCCTGATCCTCTGGTGCGTCCGCTCCGGCTGCTCCTCCTGATTGTCGTACGTGCCCGTGGGCTTGATGTTGTAGTGGAAGTACCGCCCGGCGGACACGTCCTTGTCTAGCTCTTCTGGGAAGTGAACATCGTTGGGTCCGGCTGCCTTGCGTTCGTGCAGGATGGGCGACGCGGATCGCTCCACGCGCTCTGCCCGCGTCTCGTTCTCGTTCTCGCTGATCTTGCGGGGCGGGGAGTGACTCTCGGCCAGGCCGTTAATGGAGTTGGCCATGGTACTCTCAATGCTAAGACGGCCAGGACTCTGATGGCTACTCGACTTGGGCGAGATCTGGGATATGCTCTCGTGCTGTCCGGCTGGAAAAGGAAGAAGAAGGAAATCAGTAAGGATTTTGTAATTAATTTTGGAAACTTTATAAATTTTGAACATTACTCAAAAATATTAGCAAATTATATATATGTCCACGTATATGTTTACTCTTCTCCTTAATATAGTCAGAAACAATAAAATCTCTCTCAATAAAAAATTAAAGTAAACCGACAGATTGATGTGAATAAAATCACTTCAACTCGCCTGGTGAATTCAAGAATAATTAGAGGAAATGTCTGTCAACTCTATAGCATAGAGACAGCCCTTTGTCAATTTATTAATACTTATTAATCAGGGAACTTTATTAAAAGTGTTAGCGGACAGCTGGCCAACTTTATATCATCTGCGGAAACTGATTAGTAATACAATCTTTATAAGTCCCTAAAACCTCTGCAAAATAAATCAATAAAATCTAACTGAATGTGGGATAAATATCAGTTCCATTCCATCAAATTTTCCACTGCATTGAAACAAGAAGAAAGGGAAAGATTTCGATGGAAAGAGCTCGGAATTCCGAGCTTCGGTTTCCCTTGCATCCATCATCGCAATGAAAGAATCTTCACATCGGTGGTTTCACTTTTCACTTGCCCCATGCACCTGCCCCTGCCACTGGCACTTGCCCTTCCCATTTCCTTTCCCTCTGCCACTCCGTCATTGTCAACGCGATTCATTTGCATTTGGAGGAGAGAAACAAAGCCCGGCCCCAGTCGGCTCGGATCAGTTTCAATCTCTGTCGCAGCCTTTAGCAGGCATCATTTGTTTTCGATGTCAAGTCTGCGTCGCGCTTTGTCTCTGGGCCCGGCCTTTCGTATTCTTTTCACTCTCTGTGCACATAATTGTGTGTGCCTGCCGTCGAAATTGTGGGTTTGCTGGGAGCTCGCTGTGTGTGGATACAGCTGATGTCTTGCACATCTGTCACAATGGCGCAGGCTTATTACTTATTGCCCCGAGCACACTCTGATGGATATGCTGGCCCACAGATGTGTGCAGATATGGATACGCAGATACAAGGCCTCGGCCAGATCTGCACTCGCTCGGCGGCCTAGCAAGAATTTCACAAATTGCTACGTCAAGCGTTGAAAAGATGCCAGGCCGCGGCGATGTTGCTGCTGTTTCTGTTTCTGCGGCTGATTTTCATCATTTTCCTCGGATATGGCGAATAAATGAGAAGAGCCCGCCTTTGGCAACTTAAATATAGATTGTAGTCATGTGGAATGCAGATGGCAATCGAATGGGGACAAGCTCCACTTGATCCTCCTCCCCATTTCGAATAAGGAGATCTCAGGTGGGCACGCCTTATCGCTATTGAAGCTATAATAATCCACTTAACATAGATCGAACGGGGAATAGAGATCTACGATCATATCTTCGATCCCAGAGATGCTTTTAATCGAAATGTATTAATTTAGGAGCACGTGTCTTCCGAAACATTTGTAGGTTTAAGCCTGAGTTCGTTTTCATTATAAAGTTCTTTGCTTTCTAATATATCCAGATCTTCCTCTTTGACAAAAGATCGAAAATACATATTTTCAGTCATGAAAAACCGATTAAACCCACCTCCAAGCAGCTCTCTAGCTGAAACCAGCCACTTTTTGACACCTTCTGGAAGAGATTTATTTGCCTGCCACTTTTTCCGTTGAGCTTTCTATGATTCCAATTCGACTACGACTCCATCTCCGACGCCGGGCCTTCTTCCATTCTTTCGGGTTGTCAAGTGCATGTCATCTTTTGGGCTTTATGGAGGCAGGCCAGAACCAGTTTAAGGTTGGAGCCACAACAGCCATAATTCACACTCGTTCACCCAAACACGTTTAGTTATTGAGCTTAACCCAATTGCCGGGCTGCGGTGCTGGTGCTGGGTCTCGCGGTTTTTGATTAAGTTTGGCACACATTTTACTTCCACCTGTCGCTAAACTGGCTCAACACTGATTGAAACACACAATATTTGTTTCACTTTCTACGGCTAAGCTCCATTTGTTGCGATTTTGATATAATTAACGCTTCCTTTTGGGCAAGGCAAGACAAAAGGCGGCGACACAGTTTTCACTTTCTTGCGTTGAATTAGTTGGTTAGTTTTCCAGTTTTTCCCTCGAATTTTATTGATTCCAAAGCTGGTCTGGGATCGGGATTGGGATTTTGATTGGATTGGCGGTAAAAGTAAGCCGGCGGCTGGGAAATCGCCAGACATGGACTCGACTGGATGTGTAACGCAATTTGAGACACAAAAATTGAATTGCATTTTGGAGCGGGGCATGCTGCATGCTGAATGCTGAATGCAGCACTTTCACGGCCAGTTGCAACGAAAGTAAAATCTTTCAATTGCCGGACCCCCGATCTCCGATCTCCGATCTACGATCCCAGATCTCCCAACCCCGATCCGGATCCAGACGAGCTGGGTTGAATGCACCCGATATGACAACAACACGGAGACATCGTCATTAGTTCCAGTGCTTGCCTACACTAATTTAAACGCTACTTCAGCGAGGACACACGACTTGTGGCCCCCGTCTCCCGGCCAATTTCTCGGCCTCGGCCCAACCCACACAGGCGGCAGTTGCTATTCACCATCCCCCCCAGCTCCACTCCGACTTGAGCTCCATTCAAATTGGCTTTTTCAGCGCCTCCAAATTGCCGACAGAAAATCACTTTCTATTTCGCTGCACTTTTCGGCTGTTTCACAACGTCGTGGCCAAAGGCAGAAACCGACATTAAATCCGCCTGCTGCCGCTCGCCTTAAATGTGGGCAAAGCTGGCGCAGATAATTGCTTATGAAATACGACAATTTCTGTTTCGATTTCAATATTTAGCACGCGTACCGAGACATTGCGCATACGACATGTCTGCCCGGGTAAAGAAGGCCCGATTATGCAATAATAACATTTTATGGTTTGCTGCAAAGGCAAAGGCGACAATTCGTCGTGTTTTCACCGTAAACCAATTTATGTAATTGTTTTTAATAGTCAAGTTATGCAGTCAAGGCATTTACTGAACTTATCACTTCTGGAGACTCACAGTAGACAGCTAAGATTATTGTCTCTTTGAAGCTAAATTGCTATTAATAAAGGATTTAATTTGATAGCTAAAGAAATCCTAATGAATGGGTTTATATAAGTGTGATCCATTCATATTTCTTAACTAAGGTTTCCTTTGTCTTGGTTGTAAGCCCTCAAAGATATCTGAAACAAAAAATCTAAACTAATCCCCACCGAATATTTCTCTCACCTCTCTCTTTTTTTATGTGTATTTCTGTATGGGGCCTGAGCTTCTTTCATCTTTCTTCGATCGGTCCATAAACATAAACATGGCCATAGCTTGGGCCCACCGTTTGTGAATTCCGCAGGCCCTTCGGCGAAGATTTCTATTAAATGGCCAGTCCCTCATCTCGCATCTCAAAAAGCCATCGCAGCAGCCACGCCCTGAACGGAAAGGCCAAGAACCACGCTATCCATTCTGCGTTTGGCCTTTTCGGGGCGTTGTCTAACGATGTCCAAAAGCCGGGCTATTAAAAATTTGATTTAATGCTAATTGATTCTTTGGGCATCCAGCTTTCGTTGTGGGCGTTGTGGCCCCACGGCTGAGACTCTGGACGCAATGGATTTGCCAGGGAAAGTTCTCGTTCTTAGTGCAGCCTTATCTGTGGGAGCTGCGAAGTCATTCCCCCGCCTTTTCATTAGCCAAGCAAATAAAGTATCTTTGGCCCGGGCTAGAGCACTTGTGCAATCGAACCGTCTTAGAGCTGGTGCTCTGGCAAAGAGGTCTCCAATAGGTCTACTCAAATGCGTCTTGGCCAGGCTTTTAGTTCTTCCTCTCTCTCGTTACATCACTATGGAAAATATCTAGCTTCAAGTCAACATAAATTTAAAGAGATTATTTGTAATGAAGCCTCATATACAAAATTTGTTATAGACCAGAAAGCTCAGATTAATTTGGAGAGGCTCTAAAGCCATAGAGTCTTAAATAATTAATTAATTAATTAATTAATTAATTGTTAATTTAAATGCTGAACAATAGCAATATTTTTAGCTATTTCTTCCACAGTGCAATTGCGGACGCCGCAATTAACAAAGTGACGACGAGAGCGCCAACATAGCAGCCTAAGACAAGACGAACTGCACTCTAGTTCCACTTGGCCCGAAGTTGTGTCTGGTGAAATTGAGCATTTCGTTGGAAAACTGATTTTCCGTTTCTATATTTCGTTACTCTGTGGCTTTTCCAGGTACCGTGACCATGACTGAGTCTAATGCTTGGCCCTTGGCACTGCTCGAGTGTCTTGCCTTCGGCAGCGCGTGCCTGGCAATTAGATATGTTTACTGGATTTTAACCGATACGAAAAAATATATATATTTGAACAGCACTTGAGAATATTTTTTTAATTTCTTTAAAATTCGATTAGTTGTTATCTTTATATATTAACACAATATATCTAAGAAATATAAGTTGTCACTTTTCATACTCCATAAAATATATGTATCTCTCTCAGCAAAAACAACCGCTCAAATTTGTATATCAATGATACAAACAATGATAATATTTCCTAGCAAAAACCTATCAAAATTAAATTCTGTTTCTCTCAAGCTCAGAGGAGTCTTAAAATTTTGTCTTAGTGTTTGATTTCATCCTTCGTCTTAGCCACTCGGGCATGGGTCCGAAGCGAATGACCTTAATCAAGGTCTGGCTCTGATCTAACCGCCTCGAAGTCGCGCCAAAGTCGAAAGCGGAATCCCGAGCTGGTTGCAGTCCAGCAGCTTAGCTGCTTTGACCAGGCTTCCGGAGATGCTGCTGCGAATTCTGCAACTTCTGCAGTTGGTTACGCTCCGCTGGCTGCCCGCTGTGGGGCAGATGGGGCCGGTGGGGCAGGTGGGGCAGGTCTAGGCCAGGCCGAAAACCAATGCAGAGAACAGTCGTGGCTGGGGAAAATTTATTACCTGGACGCGGTCTGCTGGCCTTAATCGTTCCCGGGCAAAGAGACTGAAAGGAATCCTCCCATGGCCAGGCCACTGCCGCAGTTCCATCCACAAGTTAATTGCCGGCACTTATGAAATCTAATTGTCTCACATGCTTAATTAAGCCGCAGGTGGGAGCGAACAAGAATATCACATTCCTCGCTGGCCAGGCCAGAACAAAGGCCGGAATAATGGCCATTCCAGAACAAGGCTAAGCCCTGTAACTAGCTGCAATTTACTGGGCGATAAGCGATCTGCACGATCTCCTGGGGATTCTGCAAATGGTTTAGGTTCCTGCCGTTGCATGTCGGCGGAATACCAAGGCAGTCGGCAGCTTGGCAGCTCGGCGTGGGTCAGTAACCCTCGGCTCTAATTGAATAATTAAAAGCAACTCTAGGAGCAGCTCCAGTTCAGAATGGGAACAGGTGCCGCCCCCCTGCAGGCAAATCCGTCAGTTAAACGCGCTGGCCAACATTCGCGGTGAGAATGAAGCTTGGAATCTATCTATCGATTGGCAGGCAGATGAATGCCCGCGCCTCTCCTCTCTGTCCCGGCAGCAAAACTGGGTCATTGTACCCACAGTAGTCGGCTTATGTATAGCCGCCAAACGGAAACAAGTTGCCAGTATGGCCAATATGGTCTTAATGGTCTGTGACAAGTTCACGACTGCGTCTGTGTGTCCACAGCAAGTGGCCGAGTGGCCAAGAGAACCGGCTCAGAGCGCATACACTCTCGGCGAGAGTCCCACTTCGAATGCGAGACCGTCGTCAGTCCGTCAGCCAGCTTTTTATTGGGCTATTTCCAACTATTTTCAACTGCGTGCCAAATAGAAATGGGCAACGTGCCTCGGTATGGGTGAATCTGGGCACACGGGAGTGCGTGTGCGTGTGTGAGCGTGGGTATTATTGTGTCACTCCGGAGTCTAAGTCAGCGTTGTTTGGACAGCAGCTAACTGCACCCATTTAACGGCTCTTTGTGGCCAGGTTCTTTTTGTCATTTTTTTAGATTTTTTGTGATTTTACCACGGGCCTTAGAGGTATTTGGTTTTCTATTCGAAGAAACTTGATCTTATCTGTAGGCCAGCAAAAATCTAAAGTTTTCTTTTGAAAACAAGAATTTAAAAACATATACGGAAGTTTGCCGCCTAAGTCTTTTGTTTTTCTCTTGAATAATAATAAACGCTCAGCTTTAGTTATAGCCAATCCTAAATAGGGGGACTAATGAAACTATACTCGGATTTAAGACCTCACTTCTGTGTTTAAAATATTCACACAGAAATAGATAAATTGCAATTTCACCAGTTTGTTGCCTAAGTCTTTTGTTATTTGTTTTGTTTTTTGCAACATGTAACAACCAAAGTGTAGTTTTAGCTTTAGCAAAACAATTTTTATATTTTTAAACAAGGCAATCAATTAACATATTTTATTTTTAGTCAGACCTTACTTCTGTTTGATTAATCCTTTATTAGCATATAATTAAATAAAAATTTGTTTGTCCAAGTTTTGCTATATGCGTGTTAAATACTTCCATTTAAAACAGAATTACAAATCAATCTTAACTTGTACGCATAATTACATAAAAATACGAATATATTAATTTTTCACATAAGAAAAACTTATGTTTTCCCTTAATTTTTTTTACCTCCGGTTAAAGAAAGCCTTAGATACACCTTTGCAAAAAAAAAAATAATATATGTTTGCCAAAAGAATTCGCTATTAAAACATTCCACCGCCAACCAACCGGTTTTAGTCGCTCTCCCATAGTAAATTTAAGAGGTAAAGGAGTATTTTCATTGATTGCCATTGATTGTCAACGGCGACACATGAAAGGGCCTCCGTCTCCCTGCCGCACTCCATCCGGTTCTCCCGCTCACTGTCATTTAATCTGGACCCACAGCGCCCCAGGACAACCATTAAAGAAGAACGAACAAAGGCCAGAAAAGGAAAAGTACAAAAAAATAAAAAATAAAACAAGGAGACGGAGGGGGTAAATTGTGGGTTCAGTTTACCTGCCGATGGGTGTGTGTCTGTTGCAAAGTTTATGCTGTGAATTTGATGAATTTTAAACTATTTTTAATAAAATCTATTACAGATTAAAAAATCCAAATCACTTTGTAGCTGTGAAGATAATAGTCAAGAGTTCATTTGTAAATTAAATTATAGCGTTTAACTCTTGAGTTAACTCAACGTTCATATACAAGAATAAAGGTAGCTATAATCAATAATCAAATAACTTTAATTAGTAAATCATCTTATGTAAAAAAAGCAGGTGAATTCAGCAAACCCCTCTACGGAGTAAAGTTCAGTTAACTTAAGTTTAGAATTTACAATGACTGTTTTTTTCATTTCATGAATCGTTTGTCTGCATAAACGCCGCTGTCTGGCCGGGAGTCCGGCCCCGTGTGTGCACGCCTGGCAACTTTCGATGTGCCGAATTTCTTCGTACTGTTTTGGGCATCCCAATCCGAGAGTCGCTCCTCTTCTCACGGGAAAGGGAAAGTACGCAGTTATTGATACGGCTTCGGCTTTATGTTTTGATTGGGAATCGCATCCCAGACCGAGCCCAGTCCAGAGACCCAGATCAAGCTCAGGCAGTGCTCGGGTCTAATTGAAAGCGCCGTTCGGGGAGGAGAAGCGTTTAAGTTAATTGAATGTGAGAGATCAGCATGTGCGCTGATTGTGAGCTTCGACTTTCTGGTGAGAAAGGGAAAGGGGCTAGTTTGGGGTTTCAATGAAAATGTTAACAAGCTGATCGGAATCAATGTAAAGCATACTGGGTCCTAGTGACAGCTCAAGAAGCTTACCAAAGGCAACCGATAATTTCAAGTTCTGTTAATACATCTTGCCAAAAAGATAAATTCTATTAAATAAGTGTAAAATTTTTCTCGAATTAAGAAAGTGTTGTACACTTTCCTCTCTTACCAAAAATTGCTAACAAAACCTCCTAAGAATTTTTCCGATTATCCCAGCTCCTGCTCACCTGCTTTCCAGTCCCAAGATATTCCATAATTAATTGCGTCAACATTCCCAGCCTTTGAGCAGTCAGGCCACCAAGGAGACTCCACAAACACTGCCTGGCCACGAATCCCAGCCAAGATCTTTGAGGAGGAGAACCAGAAACCTGCCGAACGAACCTGCCTCTTGACCCAATAAAAAGTCAAGCGATAAATTTCTGCGGCGGCTTCTTTCTTCTCCCTCTCTCGCATCGCGCACCGACTTCTTGATTATTTATATTTATATTTTCCCTCTCTCAGCCACTCCACCGGCAAGTGGGCCATGAAACCGAAATGTGCCAAAAAAAAAAGAAACGAAAGAATGCTGGGGGAAATTGGCCGTGGAACGAGCTAATCTGAAAATTTAATCAGCTTAACAGTTGCGCCCGAAAGAGGGGCAAGTCTGGCGGGGAAAATCCAGCTGGTTGCGGCAGTAAGTCATCGGGTTATAGTGTCGCCACCGATCCCGGCCCTGCCATCGATCGCTCCACCTCCACTCCAAGAAGCGCTGACTCAGTCGATGGGAAGACGAGTAAAAGCCCAACTCACGGCGCTTTCTTTGACACTTTTCCGATGGAAAAGAGAGTTCAATTCGCTATGTGTATCGAGCGCCCCGAAGAGCCGTTACCCGGGCGTAACTGTTAACTCTGGCAACTGCGGCTGCTTCTTTCTGTTCCACGGAGATTCTGTTTTCTTTTAATTAAGCCTGCTGTTAAAATAATTTTCACTTCGCCCCACTCTATGTAAATTCTCCCGCCCGAGCGTGTGCACTCCCCCAGCCACCGGGGCAGCTTATTAGCTGCATGGAAGGTTTCGGCCGAGCCGGGCCCCAAATGGCCCAGTAAACAGTGCAGTTAGCTTTAATTGATTGCCTCAGTTGGCCGGATTCGTGCAATTAAGCGGTTACAATGGCTGCCTGCTCACTGCCGCTGGAAAGCCTTTCGATGGAATGCATAAGTAAATGGGAGCGCAGCCGTGGAGCCATGCCACTCTTAATCGCGGGAGTCTGCCGGAATGTGCATGGGAAGTTGCAACCCAATGGGCATTAACAAGCCACAAATCTCCCCTAAGTATGATAATAGATGAACAGATCACAGCTCAAAGCAATAGCATCAAACTGATGATGAGCACGGTGAACGCTGAGTATAGTGGATCAAGTAATCTCTGTTGTCGAAGAGTAGCTGCCTTTTAAATAAGATCAAGTCGGCTGCATGTCTTTAACAAGATCTTTGTAAATTTATGTACATTTTTTCACTAAGTTCTGGAAATTCTACATAAATAATGCCCATGGAAAATGAACTCCATTGACTGAAAGATTAATCTATCTCTTACTTAGACACATAATTTCCTAGCTATATATGTAGTCCTTTGTCAATACCCACTTTCTTACAATAAGATTATAATAAGATTATGCAATAATTTATCTGAACTTGTTCTATGATACAGAGCTGAGAAAGTAAACTTTTAATTTCTAACTTTTAACTTGGCGCTGCTTTATGTTTATAGAAAAATATATAATAATAATTTTTACAGAAATAAATTCGCTAAAACTTATATTGGAGATACTCTGAAATATTAAAATAAATAGTATCATCTAGTTTAGTTTTCTAGGATCTTCGTTATTATAAAGTTTATTCAATGCTTACGCACTTGAGGAGATAATGAATATCTTTCACATTTCTTTATAAAAACATATTTTATTAAATAGCATTAGCCATTAAAGAAATCACTATTCATGGTGCCGTAAGAATTTAAATTCCTTCCAGAGTTGAATAATTGTTCCTACATGACATCATATTATTAATTAGATGCGAATTACAATGCGAACTCTCTTTATTTTTGTCAAGTTGCAGCTTCTAACTAATTATGTAGCAATTAAAAAAGCACACATTATTTCTGCAGAAGCTGGTTAAGAACCCGTGATATTTCCATTACGCTCCTTCATTCTGATTACTCTTTATGTGGCCAATTCAAGTCTGCTCACCGTGCATTAATGACGACTTCATTTTCTCGTCTTATATAAGCCCAGTCCGGCGTCAGTTAACGATTATAAACCACGCACGCCCAGGCCATAATGAACTTAATCAACTTCGATTCACGCGCGTCACGCACTTCGCAATGGAACCAAGCAACGCGAAAAACCCAAGACCCAGCCCTGTCTTGGCCGGAGTCAACGAATCCGGCATGAATAATCGCAGTTGTGCAACACAGGTAACCCCTCCAATGAATCATCCGGCGAAGAGAAGCGATCAGCTAGACAACCCAGATTCAGATGCAGATGCGATCGACCTGGTTTTGGGGGTCTTACGCCGTTTGAAATGTGTCACCCAGCGAGAGAGAGAGAGATATGTACGTGCCTCGATTTTTAGTGGGTCAAGCCCGTATTTCAGTGGCAAAAAATATAAACGGAAAATTAACAAACTTCTTGGCGAACGCGACAATTGGACGAGATTGTGCGGGTGCCCAGACACCCTGAGTACAGTTGAGCACAGTACGGAACAGTACAGTTAGCACACTTCATTACGTTTGGCACAGTTTGAAGGCAGGCACTCGGGCGCCCAAGAGCTGTGCATTCTTAGTAACGCCTAATAAATTATGCAGCCGGCGCAAGCTTTCTAAAATGGAGAAGAATAAACACGTACGAGTACGGGTGAAAAATACCTCGAGCATCTTCATCAACTGTTGGCGTGTCGGGGAGAATTTCTTTATTTTTCAGTATTTTCTGTTTTTGTTAGCAGGCATTCCGCGGCAACGTAACAAATTTAATATTGAAATGGCGCTCACGTGAGGAAAAAGTGGGTTTGCACTATCTCCGTTTGTAGCAGCTAAATGCTCGGTTGAGCAGAACCTTCGGGTAAAGGCCCATGGATTTTGTTGTAAAACTCTTTTCAGAAAAACTTTTAGATTCTCGCTTCGATAGGCCACAAGTGAGAAAAGAAAGAAAGCTTGAAAAGGTTCTTTCTCCGAGCTCAGAATAAATTATGAAATCAAATCTTGAATAAAAGCCAAAAGGTAGGTGGACCTCGTAAGAGCCAGATATATATTGTTAAAATATTTACTGTATAATATATTTGTTATTTAAAAGGATTTTATAAAATTAAACCGCATAAAACCGCATAAAACCCTATACTTAATCATAAAAGCACTGTTACTGTTTTGTGTATTGTTTCTCATTTTGAGAACATACTCTTTCATAATTATTTGAAATAATTTGTTTGTATACATAGGTTTAGATATATAATATAACGCTATTCTTAGTCTCATTATCGAGCCATGCAAATCTTATTTCAATTGGGCAATCTTCGACAAGATATGTTAGAGATCATGGCCTTGCTATCTCAACTTTCATCCTCCAAGTCTGTTCGGCGGCGTGAAAGTTGGCTGCTGGCTCAGGCCTCACAATTAAGGTTCAATTTATTAACTGAATGCATGTGAAATTCTTTTGTTGGGCATGTCACTGTCGGCACTGCCGGTTTCTAGCCAAGACTTACCTGTTAGCTGAACAAGGAGCAGCAGAAGCGCCAGCGGCAACGTCGAGACGGCCACGGCCATCAAGTGTCGATGGTCTCTTGCCATTTTTCTTCTATTGTTGGAAATGGCTGGCGACGACAGAAAGGTGGCACTTGGCCTTTCTCCACCACCTCCTCCTCCGTCTCCGGCTCGACCCCTACTCGATAGTTTATGGTGTGTTAAGTTCTGTGACTTTCGTCGCATGTTTGCATAAACACTGGGTTCCGCGGAGGCCACACTGGCTTGCCTCTGTGAGCGTTATTGTCAGGGCTTTCCACTATTTATTTTCACTATTTTGTTGATTTTATTGATGAACCGCACTTGGGCGAGGCATGTTTGGTCTTAGACCGCCTAGATTTATGCTGAAAAGAGGGAGAAAGGTGGTCAGGAATTGTGCCAGTGGCTGTCTGCCTCAAGTTTGTGCCCTAAGTCTTTTGTTTTTGGCGTGTTTCTTGTGAAAAACGCGATCGCTATGGACATTACGTCAGTCGGCCATAGGCCAGAGCCCCATTAACCCGCAGTACTCCGCATTAGCATTTACATAAGCGGCATAAGGCTGCCGGGTAAGTCAATAAACCCTGATATCTAAGCGGTTCAAAAAGAAAACACTTTCGGAAACCCTTTGGGCCCTATTGGGTCTGTTGTTGCATAAAGTCCATTCAAGCGACTAACTGAACTGTGCTGATTGAAATGCTAATTTTGATTGATGTCCCATACGCTCAAAAATTGGCTGCAGCGAAAGCCGCAGCACAATTCGAGGTGTCAGAAAGCAAAAGTGAAATTCCAAAGCCAAACACAGCGGTTATCACTTGGAGCAGATCGATCTGAGGTCGCTAATCCGCCGAAGCTATTCGGGATTACCCAATGCCCGAGTGCCCTTCGTGCTAATCAGAAGCCAAAACAGGTCCGCACTCCGGACTGTAAGTCGGCGGCAACTGAAGCAATTGCCGGGCATTAGATGGAAAGTGAAAGCATCCAGAGCAACCGCGGTGGCAAATGGAAAGGAAAGGCAAAGGTTGCCACCGCAGCTTGAGTGTGTGTGGTTTGTGTGTGATCTCGGACCGAACCGGACTGCAGTTGAGTCATGTCCAGGGCTGATTTTGGCAGCTCTCGGGCCTTTGTTTACACTCAACTCGAACCCGGGAGGAACCTTGAAATCTCCGCTGCACGCTTGAAGAATCCCAGTGAAATAGAAAGTTGTACGTGAGGCTCCAGCACAATCTTCTTCGTGGGCGAGTTGTCTTTCTGCTGCTTTCTGGGCTGTCATTAAATGACTCCATTTTTCAGCGTCTCGTTGTTGTTTCTTTCCAATGAGCGACTCGCCCACGCCGCCGCTTGTTTACATTTTCCTTCAAATAGTTTTGGCTCTATTATCGGACGTGCTTTCTTTCCAACGCAATCTCGGCGGAAGTTGCAGCAGGTAATTAGTTTTTATTTCACTCCGTCTTCTTTGGTTAAATGACTCATGTGATTTTCATAAGCCATTTTTGGAGCTGCCTCAGTTGCGTAACCCTTTTCTGAGCCGGCAAAAGAGTCCGAAGAGGAAGGTGGAGCTGGACAAAGGTGAGGATACAAGAGAATGGTGATATATTGACACAGAGAAGGAAGCAATAAAAAATTGCATAAGCGAAGATCTTAACGACTGTCAGTATACCAAAAGTTGCTTGTTCATTCGACTAAAGTGAAGAGGAACATCCTTTTGTTGTTTTATGATCTCCGAAATTTCCCCTTAAAAAACGAAATGATCTTTCTCTGATTTCTGAATTTTCCTTTTCCGACTCGCCTCAAAGCGCTTTCCATAATCATGCATCTTTTGATTGATGTTTTTGCGTGCTTCTCAGCTGCACGTTATTTTCAATTAGATTTTGCACATAAACAACGCCAATAATGAAAAATTTCACCAGTTAGGGGAAAATCAACAAAACTGCAAAAAAAAATTATATATATATATAAAAACAACGAGGCACAACCAAATTGAAAACCGAGGCGACCCAGAGCCAGCTCGGACTCCAAGTGGAAATGCGGTTTTGCGGCTCGAAGGAATGTAAAACTCTAAATTATCGAAAAGCTAAAATCCAGCGACAGGCCGAGGCAGCTGCTGCCTGGAAAATTGGCACAAGTGCGCTTGAAATGGCACAACTAACAGTATCCAGTGCTGGAACGGGACACGGGACACGGGACACGGGACATGGACTGGGACCTGCTCTTGGACTTGGACTTCGCTCAGAGCCATTTAGCAGATCGAATTGCAGTCTGCGGACATGTGTAGGCCGCCCGACGGGTTGCGCATCCGGCCCGGCGTATACGTGATACGCTGGTCGCTCCCCGCTCGCTTAGATCTTAATTAATTCCCATCACCGTCTTCCTCCTGGGCCCGAGTGGCTCTTTAATTGGGAGTGAAACGGCGGACAAATTATGAATTTGCAACAGATTTCACAGCAACCGTAAACAAAAGCCGCAGACACAGAGACAGACACAGCCACAGACGCGGACAAAACTAACAAACTTCCAGGCACCGAGGCACAAAGGTAGCGCGAAAAAAAGAAAGTTTTTTGATGTTTTTGTTGCTGCTGCTGCCGCGGGGTTCGTATATATTTTTGCTTTTCTACACACACATCGCACACACCGCACAAATATCATTTATTCGTTATACGTTTACATATTCGCCGTTTGCTTCATTTCGAGAAAGAGACTTTTTTCCATCACTCGCTCGCACTGGCACTGGCACTCGCACTCACACAGGCGCAGCGCTGGCTTTGGGCCCGGCTTAGTTATTCACTTTTCATAGACGCGAACGCACAGCGACTGGCCCGGCAGTGGCTTCTTCAATCTGCAATCTTCCAGCTCCGCTCTTGCCGCTGTCCCGTCTGGGGTCCACAGATCCGCGCTCACCTACCAGAGAACCGTCAACAGGTGCGCCACGATCGAACGCTCGACTCAGACTGACTGAGGTGGGCCCGAAGACTCTGCGGCGAGCCGAAGAAACGAGAAACCGGAGCTGCGATCTTGGCTTGCCGCTCTTCGGCCATTTGGCGGGGTATTCAGGAGTGGTGGATTCGCCAGCCAGTTTGCAGTTTGCCCCAATACCTAGTACTTGTGGAGAGCCAACAAGAGACTTTTCATACCCCTTAAGAGATTATGTATTCACAATTACCCCTAGAACAGTATGATTTAATCTTTATTATACTTAAATATTTAAAAATTCAATTTAATTATATTAAACATGGATTAAAAGAATTCAGAGCTTTAAATTAAAATATATTAACCGCACCTCATTTTCTGTTGAGTTTGACACAAAAATTATGATCGATTCGATCGATTATGATTCTTTTTTTACGTTTTTATTTATTTTTTTTTAATATCAAGGGATTGGATTAGCTGAAAGAAATGTCTTTGTAGGTATGGGAAAAAAATTAAGAATGCCAAATGCTTCTGTAGCAACACCTTTATATATTATACCCTTGCAGTTAAGGAGTCATTCCCGACCGTATACATATAGGCCAATTTATTCAATATGTGATAAATGTTGCATAATTAAAATTTTAAAGGTTGTGTTACATTTTAAATGTTTCTATATAAAAAAAAAAAAACATTTTAGAACATGTAACTCTCATCTATATGTATGTAAATTTACTATTGCCATACGGCCCTTTTTATACTAGGCTGCTTTATTGCCTAATAAGAATCGTCTTCTCATTCGATTTTAATAAAAATAATCATAAATGTATAATATAAAGAGGAATTTAGATTACTCATGTCAGTCAGCTCTTGGTGATGAGTTTTGGCAATGCGATCAATGCGATCACTATTTAGGGACCTTGGTGGAAAGATCACCAATCAGTACCCATTATATCAGTAACAATTAGCGTGTAACTTGGCAAAGCCCATCTTAAATAAAAATCAGAATGGATTGAAGGAAACTCTGCTCTGCACATCCTATGGCAACAACAACGACATGATGAAGGAGAAACGAACAGAGCCCGAACGCGCCTGCTCATCATGCCACAAAACCATGCCCCATGACCAGTGAAATTGAGTTTGCCTTGCTTGTTTTCTTTCCATCCTCTGCGTTTTCACACTTTTCACGAATCGACGTCTCGGCGTCTCCATTGTTGGGCAGCTGCGCTAATGGAATCGGCAAGCGGCCACCAGCGAACCATTGATTGAGCACGCTGGCGGCTTTAATAGTTCTTAAGCACCTGGGTATTAGTGTCAGGTTCGCAGTGAATCGGACACCGGTACTCCGCTTAAATTTTCACAATTAACTTTATTTATTCAATCATAAAGATGTGCGATTACGATAATGAAAAACAGAACTACTGGGCTAGTATTTCGGCAGCTCTGAGTAGCGCGGCGGGGTGGACCACAGTACGCTGGAGTTTCGCCTCAGCAGGCTGGGATCGATGTTCGGGAATATCTGCTTTAGGTCCGGTGTGGTGGGCGCCACCGAGAAGAAACTGTCAATGATCTCGGTGGGGACGTGGCTCTGCATAAGAATTGCATCTCCCCGCACATGGCCTAGGAAAAAAGAAGAGTTAATGCCACATAATAACAACAGAGTAAGAAATCATGCAAACTTACTGCGGCTCCAGGTGGGCGCAGGGGGTCGCTTGTGGGTGACCTTGCCTTCGTCATCGGTAGAGTCATCCTCGTGAAGCATCTCCCAAGTGTACTTGGTCTTCGGTGGCGGCGGCAACATCTTCTTGGCTTTGGTCCCGGTCAGCTGCTGCAACTTCTGCAGCTCCAGCTCCTTCAGCTTGGCCTTCTTGAGAGCCTCGGCCTCCTCCTGCTGGCGTATCTTGCGCTGCTGCTCCTCAAGCTCCTGCCGCTTGCGCTCTTCAATACGCTTGCGTTCCTCCTGTTTCTTGGCACGCTCGGCGGCCAATTTGGCCATGCGCTCAGACCGCTCCCGTTCCTTGGCCTCGCGCTGCTGGGCGGCCTGCTGGTGCTTTAGTTCGCGCATCTTTTTACGTTCTTCAGCCAGGTTGTGCAGTCCCTTACGAAAATCGTCGCCGCTGTTTTCGCGTACCAGCGATTTGGTGGAGACCGAGTTGGTGGACTTTAGATTCGTCCCGGTTGCTGTCTTCATCAGCGTGGTGGCCTTGGATGCACTTGCCGGAGCCTTCTTTGGCTGCGCCGAGCTTGCTGGCAGCATGCTGCTCGACTGCGTAGGGGTGTAGAAGCGCCCCACCACCGGAGCTGGCAGTCTTCCCACCTTGGGCGTAATGCTTGATCCCGGCGTTCCCTGCTAGATACGAAATGGAAAACTTGTTAAGGCACAAATCATAGTAGTCCTAGGCTGGCAACCTACCACATCCTTAGTCCGCTTAGGGCGCAGATTGGCCTGTGCTTGGGCAGCGTTCTCGAATGCCTCCACGCGCATCTTCACAGGACTCTGCAGAAGAGGACTGCGGCAGGGATAGAGAAACGTTATTGAATGTTAGGGCACAGCACCAAGCTACTTACTTAAAGAGCTCGTGGGCGCGAGCTGGCAGTTTCATTGCCTTGATGCTCGAGAGCGTCTTAGCCACGGGCAGTTTGTCCTCCAGTGACTCATCCTCGGTAAGGAGACTGTCTTGTTTGGTCGCCGCCTTTTTGTCTGTGGGGCGCACTTCGAAGGTGGCATCCCCAACCGGTCCCCGTGGGCTATCGTCTGAGGTGGGGGCGGGACCAAGTACCATGGTAGAGTTGGTTTGCGCCACCGCCTCGGATGGATCTATGGCTGGTGGTCCTTCCAGCGCGTCCTTGTAGATGGAGTGTTCCTGGTTAGCACGAGACTCTGTGCTGCCCTTGCGCGTGCGTGACGACACCGGCGAATCCTTGTCCAGATCGCTGAAGCGCTCGACCTTGATAGGCCTATGGCACTCGGCGATGTCCTTCTTCTTCTTACGTAACTTTTTGCCAGGCTCCGTTGTGGCTGTCGTATTGCTAGAAACTGTCTCATTCGGCTTCGTGGTCTCCAGAATGGCAGTGGAGGAGGCGGTGACCTCTGTGGCTGGAGCCAAGCCCTCGTTGCTCATTTTTTCGCGCTTGATTTTTACAATCAGGGTTTTCGATGTATTTAAGCCCTCTGGCGGCTGATCTTGAACTACGGGTTCAGGCTCTTTAGGAGCGGGAAGTACAGAATCCTGCTCTGGCTGCTGCTGTGGCTTCTTAACTGAGTTTGCCTGTCCGCTGGTGGTGCTGTTGAACTGCGATACCCGTTGCTCGCTCTCCACCTTGACCCGGATGCTCTCCTCCTGGCTGGGGCGGCGCATCTTGCGAATGAGCGAGGGCTCCTTGAGCATTTTCTCGGACTTCAGTTTGGCGGCTCGTTGTGGCCGTCCAGAGTTCAAGGTGGTGTCTGCCACAGCCGGTACAGCCGGCGGTGGCATTAGCGAGGCCGTAGTATTTAGGTTGCCCTCGGCGATGGCCAGCAGCTGTGAGTTGTTAATCCGAGCGCTCTGGCGAGTCGACGAGTTGGCTGAGGATTGTCGGAAGTCAGCACTGGTCTCCGCGTCTGTTCCGACTGCGGGGAGGTACTCACCCTCGAGCTCGTCTTTATCCTCGGCCAGAGAGGAGAGTCGCTTGGCGCGCTTCTTAGTTTGCTGCGGGGTCACCGAGGATCCCTCCCTGACTGCCGGAACAGTCTCCTCCGTCTTGGCCTCCGCATCATGGCTTTCGGATGTGGCGCTCAGGCCGTAGAAAAGCTGGTCCAGCTCCTGGAAATGAGCCTGAAAGAGAGACGCTATGTTGACTCCAACTGGGCGGGGGAAAGCGGCTGCGCGGCGCGAGGACTTACCTGACGCAGGACCTCCAATTCGCGCTGCAGGTTCGACAGCGAACTGAGCACGCCCATTACGTCCTCCATGTTGCACGATCTGCGTTACAATTTTATTATTATTTACACAAGTATATACACTTTCTCGGGGCTGGCTGGCTTTTCATACGTTTATTTCAAATGGCGGCAAATGGGGACGCGCGACAGCAGCAGCGTCGCCAATTTAGCCTTTTCGTCGCTAGATCTGGCGGTTTTCAAGGGCACAAGGCGGAATAAATTATAGCTATTTTCCGAACAAAATTGGCGTTATTCTAGCTTTTTTTATGTATTTATGTATTGTTTGCTTTACGATGCCCTAAAAAAATAATTAGTTCAATTTTATTTAATATTTAGAGCTATTGTGAAAGATTTGAAGTTTTTGAACCAGAAGAGTTGTTCACCAGACCACAAACCAAACAACCTAAAGCAGTGTGTTTTAACTTATATTTGGCAAGACCAAGCATATGTAAAAGTAGAAGAGCCTTTACAATTTACAACTAGCTTCTAGCCCTAAAAATAACTTATTATAATATTTATCTATCATATTATAGCAATAATTGCATTTGTGACACCACTAATAATATCGGAGTTTCTTCCGATGGCTCCACATATATCCATATATTATTTCATTTAATCAGAACAGGTAACGCAAAAATTATTTGTGTTTGTTTAAATATTGAAATGTTTTAACAATATTCAACTATGATTATTTGAGATCCAAACTAGATAAAATTAATTCAATTAAAATAAAATGAAAATTAAGTGTAGTCTAATAATAAGAATTAACCAATTTGGCGCCATTGGCAATCCAAGTGCTTATTTCTCAATGCCGACGTTGAACGGGTGTTAATTTAAAGGAACATCAAATAAACCAAATTGCGGAACAAAGTGAATTTTGTTTAATTTGTTGAATGCAATACTAAACATAACATAAATGATTTTAAAATTAAAAAAAAAAAAAACTTTATAAAGTTGCATGTTTCTTTGCATTTCTAGCTTTTTGTCTTGAGGCTACTTTATAAGACGGCTCATCTCAGAAAACTAAAAAAGTCTGAGTTTGGTACAGAAAATATACAGAAAGTGTGACCATAACGTAAATTCCTGGGGCGCTGTTTAACACTGAGGCCGACAAGAAGTTCCCGCGCAAAATTAATAACACAACTTAACTGCTTCGGTAGGCAATAGTTCAAGCGGAAACGTAATGGGCACCCAATGCTCATTATCGTTGACAAATTCAAACGCGTTTGACTGGTTTTATAAAATTTGGAAACGTGCAATTTCAGGCGGCCGAGAACTAGTTCCGACTGGTTCAACTAACAACCATCTCTAGCCGCCTGTGTTGCAAAGCACTCCAGAACCAGCATTCTAAGCTGAATTTCACAACAAGTATGAATTAGCGGTAAAGAAAAATTAATAATATTATAAGAACCCTGCGACAAATATTTTTCTAAGGCCCGCCCCTCCAATAAAGCCAAAATATGCTGGCCACCACTGCCAGTGTTGGGCACGACGTAGGACGATAGTATCGCCGTGGCGAGCTGGCCACATCGCCCATCCCTAGCACATCGCAGTTTTTCAGAACAGTTGGTCAGATTGGCCTATCGGCCAAAATGCTAAAAAAAGCTAAAGAACAGGCTTAGAACTGAGTTTTCGTTTATATTTCACGTTTATTTACGCCTCCGTGGGATGTGCACACGAACGAGCAGCCGTGCCGCGGAGTAGACACTGTGCCCCGCGAACGCGAATCCCCGAGAAGCCCCGCCATCGCATCGCCCGCGATTTGCGACTTGCGCCCTGCGATTGAGCAGCTGCAGCGGATCCCGCCGATCCCTCAGATCCCGCCATGGGGCTCGACTTCGACGCCGTGGAGTACTGCAAGGGCGTGAAGAGCCAGCAGGCCCAGCCGCCGTTCGCCTGTCCCGTGCGAGGCTGCGACCGCAGCTACAAGACGATCATGGGCCTCCAGTACCATTTGATGAAGTACGACCACGACAATCCCCAGCCACTCACGCCTGTGTTGACACCGAATCGGAAGAAGGCGCGCTCTCGCTCCGGCGCACACCACTCCACGCCTCGCCCCCTCAAGGAGCAACCTCAGTCAGGTAGCGGTGCGGCGGACGCCAAGAACGGCTGCTCCTCGGCAGGCGGTGGCGCCGGAGGAGGTGGAGCGGCAGGAGGGGGCGTCGGCCGGCAGTACGCCAATCCTGAATCGCTTGTGGCCTACAACGAGGAGGAGGCAACCGTGACGTTTAATCTGGACGGAAAGAGCGTGCGGCTGGGCATCGATGACGCCCTGCCGCTCGTGGAGGACGAGGAGTTTGCCGCTCTGGTGACCAGGGGCTGCATCCTAAACGCTGACGCCCCGCCTCTTGAGGAGAACGCACCCTGGGCGCGAGTCCAGGTGCCGGTCGCAAGGGTGGCCGAGATTCCGGACTACCGAGTGCCTGACGCCCCGCCGCGGCCGCTGGCCTACTACCGCTTCATAGAAAAGTCGCTGGAGGAGCTGGACGGCGAGGTGGAATACGACGTGGACGAGGAGGACTCCGCCTGGCTGGAGCACATGAACGAGGAGCGGCAGCGGCTCGGGCTCAACGCCGTGGGCATTGACACCATGGAGCTGCTGATGGACCGGCTGGAGAAGGAGTCCCATTTCCAGGCGGCTGCCAACGGTACACCCACTGGCGTCGAGGTGGACGACGACGCCGTCTGCTGCATTTGCTTGGACGGCGAATGTCAGAACACAAACGTGATACTCTTCTGCGACATGTGCAACCTGGCGGTGCACCAGGACTGCTACGGCGTGCCCTACATCCCAGAGGGCCAGTGGCTGTGCCGGCGCTGCCTACAGTCGCCCAGCAAGCCTGTGAACTGTGTGCTGTGTCCGAATGCCGGTGGCGCCTTTAAGCAGACGGATCACGGCCAGTGGGCGCACGTGGTGTGTGCCCTGTGGATACCGGAAGTGCGGTTCGCCAACACCGTCTTCCTGGAGCCTATAGGTGCGTAGCTATTTACCTTATTCACGCTGAAACCTAACTAAATGGAGTTTCTCCCTCAGATTCCATTGAGACCATTCCCCCTGCCCGTTGGCGGCTTACCTGCTACGTGTGCAAGGAGAAGGGCCTGGGCGCTTGCATCCAGTGCCACCGGAATAGCTGCTATGCCGCTTTCCACGTCACCTGCGCCCAGCAGGCGGGCCTCTACATGACCATGGACACGATTAAGGACGGCCATAATGATTCCTCCATGCACGTACAGAAGTTCGCCTACTGCCATTCCCACACGCCGGCGGACGCCAAGCTAAAGATGAACGTCCCGGACTTTGAGGACACCCGGCACAAGATGCGGGAAGCCCGCAAAGCTCTGGCCAAGAAGCGTTCGACGGCGCCAGTGGTGCTCATTCCGACGATTCCGCCCGACCGCGTCCAGGAAATCGCCACCATGGTGACGATGCAGCGCAAAAAGGAGTTTCTTGACCGCATTATCGCTTACTGGACGCTGAAACGGCACTACCGCAACGGAGTGCCGCTGCTGCGACGCCTTCAGAGCCAGGGCAATAATCATGGCGTGATACAACGCAACGGCATCGAAGGATCGCCAGACACGGGAGAACTTTACCGACAACTCAAGTACTGGCAGTGCCTACGGCAAGATCTGGAGCGGGCGCGCCTGCTGTGCGAGCTGGTGCGAAAGCGAGAGAAGCTAAAGGTGGCATTTGTCCGCATCTCAGAGGAGGTGGTGATGCTGCAACTCAATCCACTTGAGTCTGCGTTGGGCAAACTGCTAGACTCCCTGGAGGCGCGGGACACCATGGAGATATTCCGCGAGCCGGTAGACATCAGCGAGGTGCCCGACTACACGGACATCGTAAAACAACCCATGGACCTGGGTACGATGCGGTTGAGGCTAAAAGAATGCCAGTACACGTCGCTGGAGCAGCTAGAGGCGGACTTTGACCTGATGATACAGAACTGCCTGGCGTACAACAACAAGGACACGGTGTTCTATCGCGCAGGCATTCGGATGCGCGACCAAGCGGCGCCACTCTTTGTCCAGCTGCGCAAGGAACTGCAGAGGGATGGGCTTCTGGAGCGGACGCAACGCTCGCACATCGATCACGTGGAGGCGGAGGTAGAGCAGGAGCTGCGACAGCTCCTGGCGGCGCCGGCCAGCGAAGATGTCGTCCAGAAATTGCTGATCCTCGCCGACAAGTCACAGGTACTGAAGAACCCCAGTTACCGCACCAAGAAGATAAAGCAGATCCGCTTGGAAATCACACGGATGCGCAAGACCCTCCAGAAGGCGCGCTTTGCCGCAGTAAGTTCTCACCTTATATTTGAAACAACATCAAGCTTATACTATTATTAACCTTCGCCTGCAGCGTTACTCGTCCCATGCGAACCAATCCCAAAGCGACGAGGAGGATGCGGTGGGAGCTTCGCCTCTTAAAAAACGCACGCGTAGGCGTTTAAACAGCAGCGCCATTGATATGGACGTAGAGCACGATGACGACGATGAAGAAGACGATTCTGATGACGACTCAATGGCGGAGGCCGATGGGGACGATACTGTATCTAAGGACTTGCTCAGCTCTACGCAAACACCGCCCTGCAGTCCCATTAAGAGTCTCAACAATAGTAGCTCTCCAGTAGGCATTAATCGGAGGTAAGTTTTATTAAAAAAGGAGTGCTCTTCATAGCAGGCTTTACCCAGTGCCCATACTTAATCCCTTATAATCCTTCTAGAACGGCCATATTACTAACCCGCAAGTCTCAGGCGGCGCTCAAGCGACCATCTGAGCCTTTGACGACGCCCGTGAAGGAGGAGCACCAAAACTCTCAGTCCTCCAACACTCAGTCCACCAGCGGCAGCTCTTCCTCTGCCACTACAGCTGCTACTGCCGCCTCCAGTACGACGGGGACGTTAAACCATATCCTGGCCGCTGCTCCGTCTTCTGGCTCCGGGTTTGCGTTGACGCAGAACAGCAGCAACGCTGGCGGTGGAGCCCTCGCGTCGGCAGCAGCAGTGGGAGTGTCGTCGTCAGCGGGAGCAGCAGCGGCTGCGAGCCTAGCCTCCACTGCCCTGTCGATCAGCAGTAAACTGGGAATGAGTATGGGCGGCAAGTCGCCCAAGAGGCCGGGTCGGTACCGCCGTTTGCCAGAGCTAAGGCACAGCGCATCCATGTCGCCAAAGAAGTCGCCCAATCCGGCGGTGGCAGTCAGTCAGGCACTGCCAATGCCTGATCCCCTGCCCTTCGAGCGCATCCCCGACAGCTTTCGCGTGTACCGAGCCAACAATCAGCGGGATGTTAGCGACAGCGACGATGCTCCCTCGCAGTCGAGCAGTCCGTGCAGCAGCTGCTCGGACTTCAGCATGTCTGGCAGCTGCTCAGAATTTGACAGCGACGAGGCGAGCGATGGCGATGCGGACGGAGACGGCGGAAGAAGCCGCAGTGAGGAGAGGGAGTCCACCTCGCAGGATGGAACCACAGACGCTATGGACATGCAGCATGCGAGTCTCAACCACACCCAGGGTAACAACAATGGCAATATGGCCATCAGCAGCAGTAGCGGAGGAAGTGGCGGCAGCTCCAGCGACGACGACGAGGATGAAGAGCGGCCACTTAGTGCGCGACAGGGTAAGGCCCCGAGGCTAACCACACGGAGCACACCCACGCCATCCGCAATTGCACGAGGAGCGTCTCTGTCAGCGGCACGAGGTCGCGGTAAACGGCGCAGCAATCTCAGTGAGTCCACCAGCTCTACGGCCACTCCACCCCCGCTGCTGCGGAGGGCCGGCAAGCTGCGTTCTGCCACTCCTAACGCCTCTCCGCTGGTCAACAGCATAAAGGCGAGACGAAACACGATGGCGGCTGTCTCCACCACCACCACGCCGAATAATAATCGGAGCAGGCACCCCGAGGATGCCATATGCTCAGACCGGCACAACAACTCCAACGCGCACGGCCAGAAACCAACGCTGGAGCCGCTTCAGCTGGTGTGGGCAAAGTGTCGGGGATATCCCTGGTATCCTGCTCTCATTCTCGATCCCAAGACGCCCAAGGGATTCGTCTACAATGGCGTTCCCTTGCCCGCTCCGCCCACCGATGTGCTTGCGCTGCGCAAGAACTGTATTGACGACATCGTGTTCCTGGTCCTGTTCTTTGACGTGAAGCGTACCTGGCAGTGGTTGCCGGCCAACAAGCTGGACATCCTCGGGATCGACAAGCAGCTGGATCAGCAGAAGTTGGTGGAGTCGCGGAAGCCGGCGGAGCGGAAGGCGGTGAAGAAGGCCTACCAGGACGCGCTACACTACCAGAGCCAGGTCTCGGATTTGGAGGGCCAAGGGCCCGACCCCATCATGTGAAAGCTGATGGCCCGACTGCACTTGTAGGCGGTGCCCCACCTAGTTTGCCCCCACTATTAGAGACCCCTTGTATTTTTATATCTCGTTTGTTGTTACTTGATGCTCGAAGACGACGTGGAAGCAGTTGAAGAAGGCCCTCCATTAGAGTATTTCGTTGGCGAATATCCAGTTTGCACTGCAAGTGTCTTTGATTTTCGTTTGTTGCCAAGTCACCAGGGAAACCATTCATTATGTACAGTTTTTGTAATACGCGCAGTTGTCGAGTTCGGTTGGAGGAACCTATTCTGTATATTATTTGGTCGCTGTGACCGCCCCACATGGAATTTATAACCTCAAGACGTTTCACGCGAAATCAAATCAATGTTTAAGTTAAATAGTTTTAAGCGCAAAAGCAGTTAGTTAAGTCAGAAAAGCTAAGCAATTATGCGCCTCAAGTTAAAGATCGTGTAAAAACTTAAATCGCTACATAGAGGATAGGAATCGATTACAAACTGTATAGATGTGTGTGAGTGCGCGTGGTGTTTCTACATAAACCGATATATCTCCATATGCTATAGTGTACGTGTTCGTCTTGATTTCCCATGAACAAATAATATATATTTGATTATTATGATGTATTACGAAGATGAGGATTACTATTATGCCTATTATTATAATTACTGTATGTAATTAATGCAACAAATTCGTATGCCTAAGTGGAAAGCGTAGACAATTAAGTATTGAAGTAGTTAAGCCCAACAACGCCCCGACCCCGAGAACCCGCCACCACCCACTTACCCCAAACACCACCTTTGCCCTTAACATGATTAAATATTGTTTAAACTTAATGGTAAATTAAATGCAAAAAATAAATGTTTTAAACAAAAACTTTCCACCCTGCAGTTTGTCATCCTCTGCTGCACAGTTGCAGATCCACTGGCCTACAGTTTTAGCAGCCTCATTTCGCAATTGTCACCGAAAGTGCGTCAGTAAAGTTCGAATTGACTTACATTTATTTTTTGATTTTGATTACCCAGGTCATTCACCAGAGACTCCCCTTAACAGTGTCATATTCCGCACATCAATTATCACCCTGGCAGATGTTTTGTTTTACAGTTTTAGCCATGTGATGCACTGAAACTTCTGGCCAATTGACTTTCGATTTCATCACCAGCTTGCCTCGGTATCACAGTTATTCCATAGGTTTGACGAGACATACAGTTTTTGTATTACTTTAACTGGATTCGGTTAAGGTTGTAGAGCGATTGGCCATAAAACGGCAAAGCATTAAACAACAATTTACACCAAGTTATTACCATTATTATTATTATTAAATAGTGAAATTAAATTTAAATAAATTTTCTAAATTATTATACAATAAGTAAAGCATTTTTTTTGTGGTGGGTCTGATCTAGGTCTCCTAACAGTTGCAGAGTTACTTGAGTCATCTTTGACACTTTGACAAACAGTTTACAAGTCACAGTCACGGCCCAGAATCATGATTAGGCCAATTAATTTGAAAGACAAACATTAAGCTACAAGATTGAGCGAAGCGATTGAACAAAAACGTCAAAGCAAAGCATAAACATAGTGAGTTGTTTGTTCAAATAAATCTTGAAATATTCGTTACGCATTTTTTACGTGCTTAGACTTGAAAAACAGACAAACTGCGGGCAATTGTGTTCGAGACGCAATGCACAAATCAAGTGCTAAGCCCGGCTTAAAGCCGTCAGTTGGCTACCGTTTAATGGGGGAATCGGGGGGCTATTAAACAACTCAATTTCAGCTTAACTGTAGATGATAGAACGCCCAAAATCGCCAGCTGTTGGCCTTAATTATTAATGCAAATTAACGGCTGTCGGCGTCTGAAGTTTATCGACTGTTGTGTTTGTGTTTGTTTGCGCTCGCCGTGCTCGACGAGTGACCACCGGTCACCACTACTGCATGTTGGCCAAGTGCCAAGTGCCAGGTGTAGGTCATTGCGTTGGCGCTCTAATTGATGTTTTTATTACGCACATAATTACTATCTATTTGGCCCCTTCAAACGGAACTGAGTGCGCGGGAAGTTCCCCGAAACTCGTTTCTTTATGTGGGGCCATGTGACGTCAAAGACGGTGCTCCGAATCGGATACAAGAGAGTTAAAAAAAGAATATAGGGGTTTGAAAATAAATGGCCTTGATGTTGGCTCCACAACGAGGGCCGGCATCAAATTATGAGGAGAAAATCTTTGCGCAAAGTTTGAGCTCCTGCTCCACATCCCAGGACTTTTGTGGGTTTCGGGTTTCTTCAAGAGTCTTTTAAAGTTGGAAGCATCTTATTTGCTAATGTTTAATGATACAATTTCTTAGTACTAAGTAATTTCGTTCTGCCAATTGCCTGAATTTTCGTTGTTATTGAAGGAGTACAATTTGATCTGGTGTGTCGCTCCAATTAATGTGAGCCTCCATAAGCTTCTCAGCAATTTTGATCGGAATTTAACGATTGTATTTTTGTTATTTCAGTTCAACGCAAAAATATTTGCTTTTGGAGAAATATATTTTTTGCTGACGTTAGTGAACGATTAAAGAAATACGAAAATAGCAAAAACGTAGTTCATTCAGTCCGCGATTGGACTGTTATTGAGTTTTCGCTGGTAAATTAATTTAAATTTGCACGCAGCTCAAATGACGTCTTGGGTTATTTGGTCGTCGCCATTCGCACGTGATTTAACCAACGTGCACCGCGAATAACCCCGTAAAAGATGAAAAGACATCGTCGAGCTCCGGTTATTGGGGCTTTGGAATTTTCGGCGGAACCGCGAGCGGTTCAAGTGCGTTTGTTGGCCATAAACCTTTGCCTCGTCTCACCGGGCCATCGCCTTCGTTGCCAAGCAGCTGTGCCTCAGACATTGGAATTTATTGGCTCACGAGATGAATCCGGCGACAGCTGATCCGGAAAAGCAGGCAGAAGCCAAGCCAGCATATACACAGAGCCAAATTAAATCCAGTTAAATGTAATATTAAGTCGTATTAGTGTGGTTTTCATATTTTTTGATATTTTGTAGTAATTTTTGTTGAATTTATTGATGAATACGCGCTGAAATTAAATTAATAATAATACAAGCTTCTTTATTATACAAGCTACCCTCAATTAATTTTAAAAATGTAATAGATACATCAACATAGATAATACTTATTTCTTTATCTGTATCTGCTGATGGCGTGATGAGATGGCACACCATGTTCAGACATCTTAATGAACCACCGGGACGCGCTAATCAACGCCCAATTAACACCTGATGTATGCAGCGTTCGCGGATTGCGTATACGCCACCGAACCGCATTTGCCGGAGTTCGGCATGCAAAATCGCTCTGCGCGGCAGATAAGATAAGCAAAAACGTGGCTAGCCAGCAGAAAGCACTTTGATCTGCTTTAATTAGCGCGGACGTGCCTCCGTATCCATTCAATGATATCGAACGACCGGGGACAACAGAATCATTAAAGAATCAATTGTTCCTGACGCACGCGCCCGAAAAAAAGCAAAATATTCAAGATGTGCTCTCACCAACTGGTGATCTTGAGCATCTAGAAGCCCCATCATCGGATCTACGTCACATGAGCCAACGTGACTGTGGTCAGTTCAAGAAAGAGACCCATGCTAGATACTTTCCCCCCGGGCCTGGCAACAAGATCACAAAGATCTCTCAAAGACCAGTTATGAAATGGCTCAGCTTGGGAAAGTGGCGGCCCCTCCTGACGGGGCTTACGTGTGACTTTGGAGGTCTGCTTATTACCTCAGAGTGCGAAATCTGAAAACCTCTAGAGCCGCCAAGGTGAATCTTCGAGTCAAGATCGCCAATTGGAGCAGGTAATTGGGCCAGCATGTGATCAATGAGTGTTTTCCATCTGACTGGAAAAAGCCACAGAGCAACAAATAATCAGCACTGGCCAGATAAGCAAATGTTCGCAAGAGATAACTCCCGCCAAGACATTATTTCGGCTGTTTTATTTTTGATATATTCACCCCCAAAAGTTTATAAAGAAGTGGCACCACCACATCACAGAGAAGCTTACTTAACGGAAGTAATCTCTCGATTTTGATTAGTTTTAAACATTTTAATTTATAGAATTTTATTTGAGTCATGACAATAAACTGGTTGGTTCTTTCACAGAACAATGCCTTATGTCCGGACCCACCACATGTGATTCAGCTCAGTAATCAAAAGTATTTCCCCTGAGATCAGATATCCATTTATATATAAGTCGGGCCGGGAGTGTGTTAACTTAACTCCTCTCTACTACCGAGCGAGCCTCTTCTCGCATTTGTTTGGGAACAAAGCTGATCCGGAGCCGGAGTTTGCGATGCCTGCAGCTGAAAAAGCCACAAAAATGTGCGGGAAATGATATAATTTGCCTGATTGACATTGTTTAACCTTATTGCACATTTGCCTCCTCCGTCCAGCGCCCTGCATGGCCATATAACGGCGCCGACTGGAATTAACTTGAATTTATTGAGTCGCGGTCGGGCAGGGAAACCGGTCCTGAGGAAGGGGCTCCCAGGTCGGGTGTTACTCCGCCTCCGTTCTCCCTTCTGTCCCGGTCCACCGACCATCGGCCATTTCAGGCGCGACCAGACGGCGACTGTACAAAAGTGGCTGAGACTAAATATAAATTAACTCCTGCCGCTCGGCGTCGCATTTGGCAACTGGATACTGGAATCAGGAAGGGGTAGGAACCAGGTAGCTAAAGCCTCTGAGTTTTGACAAATTTAAATAATTGTCCCGCGCATAGAGCGTGTCATTGATCAATCGATAGTCGATTGGGCCCCTGGGACCAGGTCCAGGTTCAAGACCAGGTCCAGTCCCTTCACTCGCTCGGGCCAGGCCAAGAGCCATAAATTCCCAGCAGACGGGCTAAAAATAAAACCAGGCTTAACCTTGAAGCATAACGGAAGAAGCCAAGCGAAGGCTGGTCCTGTCCCGTCCTGGGAGGAAGGGCTCCCGGGGAGGAGGACAGCCAATTAAGTTCGAGATAAAGAACCCCGGCGACCTAGGGCAACAGAATATTTATTGAAGCATCCTGTAGAGCCAACGGTTGCTCCAAGGACATCCACAACCGCTTCACAGCCACTTGCGGTTCTTTTCCACTCGCCGGCACGCAGGTATAAAAGCCCTCGGCCGAGGGCCACCACCGCAACAGTCTTCCAGCATCAGCAGTCGAAGTTGTAGCGAAGTCTTGGAGCAGCACCCGAGCCCCAGAAGTCCTACTAGTCACTGCCCCAACGCCAAGCCAGAGCAAGATGCGTCTCTTCCTGATCGGCCTGCTGGCCCTGGGCTCTGCAAGAGCCTTCTCCGTCGTCCGGACGCTTCCGCTGCCGCAGCCACATCCCCAGCTGGTGGCCTATGCGCCGGCCCGCGGTGAGTTCCCCGTGGTCAGTGGTCTGGCCCAGGGCTACGTGCGCTACTACGATGGCACGGGAGCGGAGCGTCTGCTGGCCTACAACTACCCGGAGCCCCTGAACGGCATCCGCGACCTGGCCACCTCGACTGCCAGTCTGATACGGTCTGGTCAGGAGCAGGAGAGCCAGCAGGTTGCCCTCTTCCGCGCCTGGTGCGAGCAGCGCTACCAGGCCATGCGCCAGGAGCTGGAGCGTCTTAAGGCCCAGGGACTGAAGCCCAGCCCCAGCATGCTGGCCCAGTTTGAGCCCCTCGAGCAAATAGTTAAGTTCTCGGCCTTCGAGGCTGTTCCCGGACTGAGTCCGGAGGTCCAGCGAGCCCGCGACGAGCAGCTGCGCATCTGGAACGAGGCCAGGCTGGAGGTGCTGCGCGCTGAACAGGCCCAGCAGCAGCTCGGTCAGTACCAGGACCAGTTCCAGACCAAGAAGCAGGATGTGCCTTTAATCTATGGCCAGCAGCAAGTTCTGGTGAAGACCTCGTCGCCCCAGGTGGCCCAGCCCATTGCCACGCCTCAGACCCACTCCTACGGACAGTTTGGCCAGGCTCAGGACAATCTGTTGCTCAAGACGGCATCGCTCCCCGCTCCTCAGCCCGTGGAGGAGACCCCCGAGGTTAAGTTGGCCCGCCAGGAACACCTCAAGCAGTTCAACGAGGCCCTTCTCCGCCAGCCTGCCCAGGAAGCCCCCATTGTGAAGACCATCCCAGGAATTCAGCAGCCATTTGTGGCCGAACCGCAGCCTCAGCCAATTATCCAGACTACGATTACCCAGCCCCAAATACTCATCAAGACATCCGCCATCCAAGATCAGCAGGCTCCCCAACCCATTGAGGAGACCCCAGAAGTGAAACGGGCTCGCGAGGAGCACCTCAAGCAGTACAATGAGGCCCTGCTCCGTCAGCCTGCGACACCCGAAGAACCCATCCTGAAGACGACACCCGTTCAGCCCCAGGCCATCACCTTGCGGGATCAGCAGCAGGCTCCTCAGCCCATTGAGGAGACGCCTGAAGTGAAGCGAGCCCGTGAGGAGCACCTCAAGCAGTTCAACGAAGCCATCCTGCGCCAACCCATTGACACACAGCAGCAGCCCCTGGTTCCCATCGCTCCCATTCCCCTCTTCGCTCCCCAGGCTCCCCAGACTGTGAAGAGCTCGATTGGCCAGCTCGAGGGTCCGCAGCCCATCCAGGACACACCCGAGGTCAAGCTGGCCCGCGAGCAGCATCTGCTCCTCCTGAACCAGGCCAAAATAAAAGCCGAGGACAAGGTGGCCGACATTGCGGACCTGATTCGTCTGGAGGAGCGCGAGCGGGAGAACGAGCGGCTGCAGGAGCTGGAGCTGCGCAAGCAGGAGGAAAAGGAGGCCGAGCTCGAGCGCCAGAGGGAGGCAGAGCGCATGCGCGAGGAGTTCCGTCTACTGGAGGCCGAGCGTCTGAAGATCGAGCTTGAGGATCGCCAGCGCCTGGAGAGCGAGCGCCAGGCCGAGCAGCAGGAGCTCAGTCAGCTGAAGGTCACCACCAGCTACGAGAAGGGAACTCCCGAGTACCTGCACAAGGCGGAGCAGTTCAAGATCATCAACAGCCAGGCCCAGGCCCAGCCTCAGCCCAAGCCCCAGTCCCAGCCCAACATTGTGACCCAGCAGCAGTCGGTGCAGAACGGCTTCTTCCTGCGCATCCAGACCAATCAGCCAAGTGCCATCCAGGAAACCCCGTCCCCCATTGGCAGCAGTCCGAATCCCTTCCTGGTGAAGTACACTCCCCAGCCACAGGCCCTGCAGCCCCTGCACCCCCTGCCCATTCCCATCCTCTCCAAGCTGAAGCAGGAAGCCAGCTACAGCTCAACATCCACCAGCGAGTTGGACAAGGCCACCAAGGAGCACTTCCGCGCCCACGAGATCGCCCTGGAGCAACTGCGCCTGGCCAACCTGAAGAACCCCTGGACTGGCCCCGACTGCCAGCACTAAAGAGCAGACCTGCCAGTCCTCATCCGAATCCGAATCACTTGCATTGCCTTAGGTTAGCCCGCACCCACACCCTGCACAGTCTCACCCATTCGCATAACACCACTCATACACATACTCGTACACCTGTATAGCTTAAGCGATTCACTCCGAATCCCGAAACCGATTCAAAATGCATTCAGTTGAGAAACAACACAAACGGAACGTGGAGTGCACGCAGGGCACCTCTGGGCGGGACCGGGGCGGGGATGGGGTGGAACAAAGGAAATGGCTTTCTCGGCTTTACAGTTATAGAACGCTGGGATGCTAATTCGAGTCGCCAGATTGTCGGTCGATCAGAATGCGCATAAAATGCTAAAATTGCGCCGCAATCTGGCACAGATGAAGATGTTATCTGATCCGCTCGGATCCGATTCTGATCGATTCAGTTCTTAGCACTTGACGCATAAATAACAAGTTGGTGGTTTAGACTAGGGGGCATCCCAGCTAGGGGATACTCTAACCGTCTATTTAATAATCCTTTGTAGATGGATGTTTCTATCGAATAATTTTGAAACGCTGCAAAGGCACCTCCAAAGGCGAGGTGGAGCACTCCTCCAAAGGGGATTGTTTTTGGCCGATAATTACTGGTAATATTTGGTTTTTTTTCCGCTGGGCGGGGCATCGAAAAGTGTTGCTATATCTCAGAATAATGCCACTCCAAAGCCAGCTAATCTGCATAACAAATTTGGTAACTCTAGCGAAAATGGTGTCACACTTCTAGCTGTTTATACAAACTCCGCTATTGACCCTGATCAGGAATACGAATGCAACTTTTTTTAGGCCCGTTACACAAATCTCCATAAATCCGATATATGCAGCCTTAGGCATATGAAAATGCTCTACAAATTTATACGGAACGCAGTCCACTTAGCGCCCACAAGCGTCCTCACTGACCTATCGCAAATCGCAAATCGAACGGTCGCTCGACCGTTAATCGCCGCTGGAATTGATGAAATTACCGTTCCCCCGCGTCGCGCCGATAAGATTTCGCTGTCGGTGCTGTCGGGGGTTACGTGGCGTATGAGTAACGGCAGAGTGACTAATGTGGCGCCAAAGATGTTCTATTAGTACGAATACATGGCCATATAAGGGGCAGCATCCGGTATCTACTCCGCTGGTGGCGGATGCAGAGACGCCTGATAAGAAAAGATCTTGATATTACAGAAGATCTGTCGTGTTTGAAGAATGCGTTGTCTGCGGGTTCCAAAGTCCGCTCTATGAATCACAGTCAGGGGGGCGGAACAGTTGCCACTTCTGCCACTGGAAAGCTCACATGATTATTGCCAGCGGGTCCAAAGTTTGAAGGGGAGTTTGTTTCCTCCTACACAGGAAGAAAAATGTAAACAAAACGCCCTTAGATTATAATATATAAAAGGTTGGTATCAATGGCATACCTATTTCTTAACTTGTTATATTAACATCATTTCTATTAGATATTAGCTTAGTTGGATTTCAGTAACTCAAAAGTAAACTTTCACTTTAATTCTTCTAAAAGTAAATATCAGAATTTATCGAAGTTTATAATTATGCAATGGTACGAATTTTAAGTAAAGCTCAATAATGTATAACAAACTGATATAAGAAAGGTAGTTTGATTATGTAAAATAGAAGAGATAACATATATCCCTGATCTTTATCTCTGTGTATCGATGGCTTATCTGTTGCCAATCGAAACCATATCGATAAGTGACTGATGTTTGGCTGATGCAACTTTCTGCTTCGGCCAGGCCAGACAGGTCCAAACAACGGGGTTACGCTCCGGTCGTTGATAAAGCTAGATTTGGCCTTGTTCCGCCACATTTGGGATTTGGGCCATTCCATGCCAAAGCGAAGTGCGCAGTTTCTTTCCGGCTATGTGCGAATTATGCGTGCATGTTTATAGAAACGCCGAAAGGCAAATCTTTGGCTTGTGTTTACATTATTTTAGCAGGCCCACAATGGAACAATATGCAGCTAGTGACTGGCGAAAACAGCTTTCGAATCGAATTCCCCGAAATAGGAAATATTTCAAAAATTCTTTTAATGGCAGCCGCCGTGTGAACAGAGATTCCTTCCATCATCTGAATAAATAAATAAAACTTGCAGGGGATTCCTGTAAATTGATTTAGATATCCAGGTACGAGTGCTGTGAGATGCATAATTTCTGGGAATTATAGAATTGATTCACATTTGTTTTGGTTTGAAAGCTAAAATACTTTCAGATAGGGAATTTTTAAATTAATTAATTAAAAATGCATTTATTTATGTATACATTATCTCACATGAAAAAAACACCTGATATTGCTCAATAGCTCTTGATGATTCGTATTATCTTAACAAAGAACTTCCTTCCCCAAACAATCCAAATTACTTCCCCAATCAAAATTTTTATCACTTCAACCGTTGACTTAGTTAATTTCGCCAGGAATCCCAATCATAATCGCAGCCTTCAGCAGATTTACCAAGCGAGTCGTAAATAAGTCAGACCGCCTTTTGGCCAGCTCCTACCTTGGCCATAAATGGAAATGTCTGTCCGGTAGTTCCCCCCATCAAGCCGTTAAGTGGCAGGCAAACAACGGCACTTTCTGTCGCCTAAATGTATTTTTCTTTGGAAACACAGATAAGAACAGTAAAAAGGCCGAGATAAATAAAATGAAAACTGCAAAACAACAACAATACTGCTGATACAAATTTTCCGACAATTATTTGCCTTGATATTTATGCAGAATATTTGTTATTGTGGTCGCTGGCTGGTATTTTTAGCAAAGGCGACAAGTTATTTTTAACACTCCATGTTATTTTGGGAGCCATGCTAATGCGCCGCAGACGATAATGATAATGACAAAGTCACTGTCGAGTTTGGGCCATCACTCAGGCTGGCGGGTAGGCAACCCCCACTACTGTTCAAAGGGGGTTGGTTAAGGCCCTGTAAACAGCAATTAGTGATAAGTCCGAGATAAGAGCCACTTATCGACGAGAAAGTGGGTCTCCCTAGGGAGCAGACACGCTCTCCTTGGCGAACCTTGAATTTGTTTTCGCCTCGGCACTACAACTCACATTGAACGTAACTGATATAACGCAAATATAGTAATTCGCCATATTTAATAATCACTTTTTGTTTTTGCACCCGTTTTTAGCTGTTGGTTCAGTCACTTTCCCTGGCAGAAGCGTTCCTGATACCATATGCTAAGGCGATTGTTGTTTTCTTCGACAGTATTTCAGATTGCCGGGGCACTAAAGCAGCGTCGATAAACATTTGCTTGTTGCCAGGCCACAGCATTTGGGGACACTTTAGTGCAGAGTTATGAAAGCGAAAACGTGATATGATAGTCACATGTGGCGATTATCACGTTTTGCGATAATTCCTTTTTGTGTCAATAGCAAACGTATCCAACTGTTTCGGTTCAGGTTCTGGCCATGATGTTGATTGGATAAATTTTGACAAGCAATATGGCTCTGAGTGCATTGGACTCGCTTGAGTGTGAATAATTTGGTGACTGTACACTTTGGGCAGCTTAATGCATTGATTTTTTAAAATTTAGTAGTCCCTTATTTATTGTACCTACGACTAATTAATAATGATTATTAAACTTAAAAAAATAATAGATAACCGTTTTATGGCTTAGTAGGTTTATCAGTATTAGTTGGTTTTTTAAAATGTGTTAAACAAAAAATTAATGACAAAACTTATTAGCAACCCGTTGATACATATACATATGTATCTGACTGAGTTATACAATCCTTTGTTTATAATAAGGGTAATCAGAAAGCAAAAGGTATTGAAACTGGAATTAGATGTACATATCTTTGGCATCGGAATCAAAACTCCTCATTCATTGCTTTCTATATTTTCTACATATTGGTTTATACATTTACAAAGTAGTTTAGTTTGGGTGTTCAGCAAAAATATGAAAATGTTATTTCAGGCTTTTGGATAATTAAAAATGCTTAATGTAAAGATTAAAATAGCAAAGCCAGACCTGGGGGTTACAAATCTAGATTTCTGAGATTAAAATCCATTCGGAAATTGCTAACTATCCTTATTTTTAGTGAAAAGATCGAAAATGAATTACTAAATGAAATCTATTATTGAAAAGGAAGCTTTAAAATATATATAAGCATTGTATAATTAATCATTACTTAACGTGACTTAAGTAATTAAAATACATATGTTTTTCTACAGATTTATTTTCATTGTAAGTTAAAGCCATATAATTTAAAGTGCATTTAAGATTTGTAGTTTAGTAGATTAATCTACCCTGATTCTTAAATATGTAAATACATTACCATATACATACATATATCCCCCCACCGGATATTCTGAAATAAATTCAATTATTCCTAGAAAAATAATCGTATAAACCGATGTCTGGGAAAAAGCTTTCCCTTCTTGTTTACCGCCTAAAATATCTGCCAGATAAAAAAACATATCTGTAGAGCTACTGGGTCAATTCGCCAGACTCGTATTGCTATCGCCCCGCAACAAAAGAAATTACCCGAATTTATCGCCCTCGCAGAACTGAGACCATGTGATACTTCGGCATTGACGTCACTAAGACATTTGCTTTCGTCACCGTTTGTTTGGCAGCATTTGAACATACAAAACATATTTATAGACACTGCTGGTGCTGTCCATTATCCAGGCGGTGGGCGGGTCAGGTGGGGGCGGCTGTGGGCCCCTTGATCTTGGCAAGGGGCGAGTGTAAATGGCAGCTCAAATTTTTGAATTGTTTGAATGTTTTTGTTTGTCAGATCGGCGATCAAGCGATAACTTCATTACGCCCACTGGCGATCGTTAAAAATCATTTTTTACGCCGCCATAAATTCGTATTTATACATCGCCTGAGCTGCAGAGGCCACAAAGGATAAGCCTGGATTCTGGGGCCTCTGACAAGATAGCGGGACTCTCGCTTTTTGACTTACGTGAGAAAGTTTTACGACATTGACGCAGTTCTCGCAGCTGCTCGATGGGTGGCGGTGGGTGGCCGCAGTAACGGTACTGGCGACACGCTGGGCCCGGGTTGCGGCACGACTTGCGTAAGCAGGTGAAGATGGAGATGGAGGCGGAGACACAGACGGAGGACATGTGGCCCCAAAGACCGCCAGGTATGCAAGGTGCAGCGCTTATCGAACCGAAACGTGCTCGAGCATGTCGTCGGACGAACCGCGGGGCGAACTTGCCCTCCAATCAGTCACTCGGTCGCTCGGTCCCTCGGTCGGAGATCCCCCGCCATTAATCTTATCGGTTTCACTCGCCACTCGGCACGCGTTGAAAGGGGAGTACTTACGCTGAGTACACTGAAACATTAGGATTTTAGAAAAGGAAATTTTGTTTTTTTCTTTATGTCCTGAAAAGGTGGAACCTTGCTTATCCCTGGTATTAATATAATAATATTAACAAAAATTAAATGGTAAATAGTAAAAAAAAGGGGTACTAAGACCTAACTGCACCACATACACATAAAGGAATGTCCTTATTCTTCCTTTTTGAAGAGAAGAATTCATTTTGGTATATTTGAATATTATATTTGATAGATTTTATTCATCTAACAATTTAAAACATTTTATTAAAATGACTTCTAACCCACTTCGTTTAAGTTCTCACAGATGCACGTTTGCAAATCTCTCTGCCTGACCTCTGAGGGTGATTTAAACATAAATTAAAAGTAAATCTCTTTGAATATTTGTATGTTGTTTACCAAGAACTGATCGACTGATTAGCTAAACAGTTGGAAACAATCAAATGTTTAATTAGCTTTTTATGAATTTTAAAGCCAGAGGAAACCAGAAGGAGAATTTCATTTTAATTAAATCTTTTTCGGTGTAAAAAAGAGAGCCATCACAATGGTGGATTCTTGTGAAATTCAACGCCCTGGCGTTAATTTCTCTCTGCGTAGGAAAGATACGGCGAGAACCATGTCGGCGAGAGCTCTCACGCGGAGAGCCCTATCAAATTTGCTTTATGGCCGCGATAAACGGCAATTAAATATTGGAGTTCGACCGTACCTGTCTATTCGCTCTCAATTATAATTGCGGCGCTAATTTCGCACGAAGTTGTTTGTGCAAATATTTAACCCGCCGCCGCTGGGGAGGGGGCTATCGGAAAGTGCAATTGCGTTTTACGCCCGCTTTTATTTAACTGTTATAGGGCACTATGTTTGACTTTCCGATTAGTTTTGCCCACCGAAATGGGCGCAGCACGCAGATCATGTGAGGAGCCGGAACGAACCGGTTTGGGTGTGAAATAACCGTCTGGACACCCCAGTGGGTCACCTAAACCAAAAGTTTGTTTCAAGCCAACAGCAAATTACTTGGAAATTGTAGTGTTTGGGGGTCAGGGCCACTTGATAACGATTTCATTAAAAATCCCCCAGACTTCTCTTTATTTGCTCGCCTACTTTCTCTGGAACCATAAAAGGCAATCTCATTTGCGGGGCACGTGCTTCGGGGAAAACGTAAATATTGAAATCCCAGCAAACTAATTACTCAAAATTGCTGGAACCGCGGGAGCGTGGCTCCGCAATCTTGGCCCTCTTATCAGCCCTCAGTCAAGCCCACACTAGATTGTGCGGAATCATGCTTAATATTCCCCCACTGCGATTGTGCAATAGCCACCATAAAACTGCTTAGAGTGCCTGGCTAAAGTCTTTATTTGCATGCCGATGCCGGCATCCCCCGAGCAGACGGCGGGGTAAAATTGTAAAATTTCCCCATTAAAAAAACCCGTTCTCAGCGACAAAATTCATTCACAAGTCGGCAGGCCCTGATTTCCCTCAGGGTAATCACACAGCGATCAATTGATTGCGGAAAAGTTCAATGCTTTCGGGGGCAGTTATAGTAAACAAATATCGGGCGTTTTAATTACTACTGCTAAAGTGCGGAAATTCTGGTCGTTTATCAGTGCTGGTCTGGAGATTTCCACTGCTAAATGTCGTGCATTTATGTATATCCGTGGTCCCAGGCCCACTCGCAGTCCCATGCGCAGTACGCTTCCCCGTAAGTCCAGACTGATAATTCTACGCCGCATAATCCGACGGATTGGGGCTCAGAGCAGAGATAAGCGGCTGAGCTCTTACGGGGAAATCCGCGCCTTTTAATGTTCCTCTGAAAAGCAGCTTCGGCGTAAACACTCTTAATAAAAATAATAATATTTTGTGTTTTCAATCTGAGCCGAAGTCAACATGTTTGCCTCCGATCTGGGGTATATCGATTTGGGGCGGCTTCTCAATAACTGAATCTTCCTGGACTGACAGTTTGTTTTCCGAGCCTTCTCAATAACTAAGTCTTCCTGGACCGAAACCTTATCTTCCGAAGAAGTGACCCCCGTGGCCTACGGGGCGGGATTTTACACGCAGGGCATGTAGCACGCGCTCATGCCAATCACATGAACGGCAATTGAGCGGGTCGGCCGAGAGAGCTCGACTTTGTCGCGCGGACCCAAAACTAGTTTGCCAGCAACAGGTTGTAAATGTATCTGTATCTGTACCCGGGGTATTCCGAGCGGCATCTGACGTACGCCTCGCATTGAGAATTATGCTAATTTCCAGCTGGCCGGGGCTAGCACCGTTCAATATGAATCATATTTACCTTCGACGACATCGCCGCCGGAGGTGAATCTCTGAGTCGCTGGAGTTTGCACTCGGCCCAGTCCAGGCCCGTCTGCCTTCGGAATCCCGCCAAGTCACGCTCTTTGGCCAATTCCGTAAATGGGCAAATATGAAGCAGCGATCAGGGTGCAAAGCTTGGCGATCGCATTTGCATGTCGCCAAAAACAATAAAACTTCCCCCTTGGGACTCGGATTCCGAGGCGAAAGCCGACTTCAATTGTTCAGTCAACGGCCGCATGGCTTGGCATTACTCAACGCGCCATGACTGGCCCGAATTGGATTGGATTGGAGTCGGCATTGGGAACACGGCGAGTTCTTTGGAATTCACGCTGGAAGCCAGGCGGCGGGTAAAGTACATCCGATGATTAACGGGGTAACGCCTGTATAACAGCTGTGGGGATGGCAGATCAGCCGCACACCAGATAATTACCCCATATAAACGCTCTCAGACACATTTGTTCTAATCTGCTGGGACAATAGTTTGGGCGCTAATTGGCTAACTGGCTTTACCCACCTATTGTGCAACCCAAAGGCTCATCCAAAGCGCAGTTTGTGTGATCAGCTTACACTTAATGCCAGGTGGCAAGACAAACACATGACTTTACTATATAATAAATTGTTATACATAATATATTCCCTTTTTGTCATGTGCACGTACTTATCTGTTGATAAGAAAGCTTACTTGTAAGATTTGTGTTCTTGAGGCAGGCCAATAGGGAAATATCTAAAAAATTATAATTTTCAAATGAATATTATTAGCATAATTATTACTATTTTATATCCCTTTAATTTTTACAATAAATTTAAAATGTAATATTCTTTATTAATAAATAGATCTCCTCTTAATCTTTTCATCCGGCTTGAAGGACTACAATTTGAAGAGTTGTGATCCCAATTGAACAATTTGATAGAAACGAGGTGAAGTTTGTTTAGAATAATACTTCTCTCTTTATATTTTATTTTTCGAATTAACAAACATTCATGAGATATTATTAATTCCGGCATAGCAATGTGTCTGAAAGACATTTTTTACCATAAACATAGATTAATTAATTTCTGTTAAGATCAATTAAACCTCTTCTAGATGGAAAGTTTGTTCGCATCTTTTTCCCCAAAAAAAAAACGTGTCCAGACATTCCGCCGAACTGACCTATGTCTTGACCATTAAACGTTCCATGTTAATAGTCCTAATCAGTGGCAAGCTTTTTCCCAGTGATTTTCCCACGGCACGAGCTAGTCGCATGCTCCTCTCCCCAAGTCGCAGAGCTATCGTTTGTCTCTTCTGTCCATTAAACTGACATTGTGCGATGTCTGGCGTTGATTAGCATCCGTCTGGCCAACATAGTTAAGTCAATTGCCCTGTTGGAGGACGTGTTCCGATATAATGTGGTCAGGATGGGCGTGTATCGTGGTCTGGGGACGGTTGAATATTAGATTTGCATATTGATTTCCTAATTTGATTTGCTTTTAATTATTTTGCACTTCAACTTTAACATTGAGGCAAGTCTTTAGTATAGTTTCTATTTGTTTTAGCTTTTATAGAGTTAGCGCTTCGAACAATCACGCTTAGATAACTGGTTACGGAGATATCGAGTTTGGCAAGTTTGAGTCTGCAATTATTACTTAGGAAGTCCTAAAATAAATACTATTTGTTTGTTCCATTGAAAATTATCAAGCGTTACTGGTTTATTTATTAATTGGCAGTGTAAAAGTAAGACCGATTTTTATGATACCCATCGTCGTCTGCTAGTTCATTTCACCATGTGGGAAAATTTTAAGAACGATTTGAAATTTTCTCTGCCTAAGCATGACCTATAATTTTAAGTACCCTTGCACTGATCACTGATTGTAGCAAATTAGATGGTAAACTGAGGGGTTTCACACCTGTTATCGTGCAGGTTAGAGATTACCCAAAAAGTGAGTAGAATTGCATGCGAAAATTGGCACACTCTCAGATCTTATGAAACAGATCTCTGGGGACTTATTAGCCCCAAATTCAGTCTCTTTTTTTCCAGTTCTGCGTATGCCAGGGTTCCAAGAATTCCCCTGATAAGCGACCCATATACATACATATACATATATGCAGGGCACGCTCGCCGGGGAAACCCGTGGCTTTGTTATTTTGTTTTTGTGCCAGTTATGCAAAAGATTGATGAGTCGGCTGCAGTTCCATATCCGAGGGATTTGCCCTCATTGACGTCAAAGAAGAATTGCTAAAAGACCGATAAAAAGGCTGCAATGGTTGGAGAAATAACGAGACAGAGAAAGTTTGGCTTTTTCATACATTTTATTTTCTGGTATCTTTTTGATGCAAAAAAATCTTTTAAATTTAATTTTTGTCTTAAAATTAAATAACAATTTTTAGTTGTTCTTTTTTTTTGTGTTTTCTGTTTTTCATCTTGGGAAAAGCTAACATAACAAAACTTTAAATGCTACACGCAATTCCGGCGTTCTTCGCTGCTCTCCTCTAAGGTAATTTACAATTTACGGCGTACAGAATAATTGTCATTATCAGCAAATTTGCGCGTCGCTTAAGGCGAACAAATTATACAAAGGCAAATTGCGTATACGTAGTGTGTGCCAGGCGGCAGCTGGTCACGCGCCCCTGTGTGTGAGTGAGATGCTGTGTGGTGTTGGTGTTGGGGGTCTGTGTGCGACTTCCGCGGGTGTCTCGACTGCAGGTTCCACAACCCGAAGGTCGCCTTTCAGTTTCGATTATCCGCCAAGGCACTGCCCTGCTCCTCCCTCTATGCGTGCACCGTTAGGCAGGGCGCACGCTATATATATATCCTATACATATATGTATGTGTATACGGGGCGACCCCTCATCGTCGGTTTCCCGTCGGGAACTGTCCAAGACGTTCGGGTGCATCAACCCCAGCAACTGGTTTCTGGATACTGGTTGCTCCTCGATGTGTTTTTAGCTGGTTTTAACCTCGGCTGGCCCACTGTGCTCGGGGCCTGTTCAATTGAAGGCGGCGGCGACGGCGGCGTCTACACGGCGGGCAGCTGGACAATGGGATGCTGGGGGGCGTCCCAGTGGGCCTCGCAGTAGTCGACCAGCTGGCTCTCGGCCTTGGTCAGCTGCTCCTCGTCGGCAGAGTCGGCGGAGTCCCAGACCTTCTGGACCAGGCAGCACGACTCGACGGTCTCCTGGCCGAGAATGCGGCTCAGCTTGGTGGCGTCGTCCACCTTGATCACATAGATGTCGTTCTCGTAGCAGAAGGCCTCCAGCAGCACCTCGTGCATGTGGGTGGCGGAGTCTCCGTCCTTGGGCACGGCCATCAGGCAGAAGAGCGAGCCCTCCGGTGACTTGGAGAGCACGTTGATGGCGGCGGACAGGCCCACGATCACCCGGGACTCGCTGTGGGCGCGGCGCAGGGCCGCCTTCACGGTGCGTCCGATGGGGGCGCACTCCATGGCCAGATCGATGTCCAGCTCCATCTCGAGCTCGCGGTCCAGTTGGTGCATGGTGCAGGTATCCTCGACGACCATTTTGTTGTTATAATCCAGGGGTTCTTGGTTTGGTTTTTGATTATTTTCGAGCTGTTACCTTCGACTTGTTTGCTTGACACTGTTTCTGTGTTTGTTTCTGTTGTGGCTTGTATGTGGCTTTCGCACTTTTTTGTGGCTGGCACTGATTTGCGTGGTTTGCGATTAACTTTTGATTATGAAATTCTTTCCGCGCTTGGCGTTCCGCTTTAGTTCCGTCCGCGATCTTTCAATTTTGAGTGGCAATTTCACAATGAATACCGCCAGCTGGCGAGCGGGCGCTTTTATAGCCCCACTCTCTGCCGCCTCGGGATTCCACTGAATTTCATCAGAAACGCGAGAGCTCCCCAGCGGCTCCCCATAGAGCTTTTGCCGTGGGGGCTCGCTCTTCGACGGCGCTCTTTTCCGCTGTGCTCAGCGAATTGGGGTTTTTTGCCACTCTTTTGTGTATATTTTTTGCCCGAAAAGATTTCCGTTCATTTGGAGGCAATTAGCGGGTCTTGGGGTTTCTTTCCATGGGTTGCAACTGCAGTTCGTTGGATTTTCGGCGTCTTTTAATCGAGGTCGTGCAACTCCGTGGCTCTCCCTCGCCAGGCACACTCACACACTCGTGAGTGTTTTATATATTTTGTATCTGTGTTAAAGCGAAAAAAGCGTGAAAGTGGCTCCCTTAAGTTAAGAGTCGAATTATTATTATCTTTTGCTGGAAAAAACATGTGCAAACACGTTTTGTCTGAAGCGAGCCAAAATTTAATCATCGTATTTCGCCCAAAGTGTTACGCATCTGCCAATAAATTTCACTTGAACGGTTTTCCTTAATTTTCTGCTAAGAACTTTTCGTGGGAATCTAGTGAATGGACCAATTAACCCACTGAAAGGCCAAGGCGACACAATTTTTTACAATTTTAATTTAATCGAAAGTAAGACCTTATTATTTATTTATTTCAAGCTTAAGCATGCAATAACTTTGCTTATCAGCTCTACTTAAAAATAGTATTTAAAGCGCACTAGAAGCTTTCAATTCATTTAAATTATTAATTTCCTATTTCCCACAAAGGGTTAAGATTGGCCCGCTGCCAGCAGGTGATCAACAGGTCCTGACTGGGCTAGTAATTCACTTTTGTCCGACCAACGCGGCGTATACTTGATGGCCGGACTGAGGGGCGTATGATTAACGAACGACCTTACTTAACAAAATCGAAATGGATTCGGCGTAATTTTATTTCTGTGAACGAAAGCCCCTTCCGAATCATTTTATTTTGGGATTTTACCCAGACACTTGGACAAACAGAATCGAACTCCCAGTGCCCCGAACACAACGGAGGCTGCTGCTAATCAATTTATCGCGTTGCTCCATTATTATTATTATTTTTATAATTCCCCGTCGTTTACGCCAGCACGTGTGAACGTGCTGATATCGGGAGCTGCGATTTCTTGCCGAATTTTATCAATTGAACCTCGCTGAGGAAACTACGCCATTCGGTTTTGCGGTTTCCCCCGAACTTCCCCACATTATAATGCATTTGCAGTGATTAATTACTTTCGATGTCGACTTTTTTTTGATGCGCAAAGCATAATTTGGCGAATTTAGGCACTCTGCATTGTGTCGGACCACCTGAGTTATAAATAGCACCTGCCCAAAGACACGTACTCGCAACGATATGAGTGATACTCGTAGTTTACGCTTTTTGTGGGTTGAACAAACTGCTGAACAAGCAGGGAAATTGAAAACAATTACATTTCGGGGAGGGTAGCTCGATAATTTAATGGGTACTAATATTCAAAGTTAAGAAATTAACTCTAAAATTGTATAATAAAATATATTTTAAGAGAAATGGGCGATAAAGTCAGTTTGAGTTAACAAATAGCTACCGCAAACTTTGGTGGTAGTGCGTGGGTATCATCAATTATTATAATAATTAAAGATATAAAATAAAACAAACTTTGCTCAATAGTTTAATAGCTCAATCTTTAGTTCTAAAGGACCCAAAATAAGTACAACTGTAGCAGCTGTACTTCCAAGCCCCGAAAATCGCCCCATTTATTCCCACTGAAATTGAATTTCACACAACATTGCAAATATTCTGCAGAAGTTTAACGAACTTCCTGAAAGGGGAGAACAACAAGTGTTGAAATTCAAATTGGTAAAAATAAATATAAATAATAATTAGTTGAAAAGCAGCGAAAATATGAAATCAATGAACTTCCCTCAAAGCCAAAACTGTTGAGTTGGAAAAAATCCCATTTGACATATGTAAACAGATTTAAATAAGTTTTACTACCCACCCAGCTCCCCGCCAATTACTGACCTATGCGGGCCCCGAAAACATAAACAATTGTCGTAAACAATTGGATCAGAGGGTAGAAGTGCAGCAGAAGGGGAAAATGCCGACTCAGACCACAATTTGCGCGCCAAATTTGCCTCGAAAGTGGCCAATGAACCTGCTCTGAGCGTTCCCCCGGGGGGAGAGGTGCCCAAGTGGGGGTTTTCAAGCCAGATTGGGCATGGCACATATTTCGGAAAGGTCAGGTTGCCCCTGGTATCAGGGGATATTATTCCATTATGAATTCTGTAATTAGATTACTTAGCTTTTATTGTTTATTTATTTGTACCATCACTCAAGAATCTTTAAACAATAGCTGGGGGCAATATCAACATTACTACAAAACAATAAACCCAAATAGAAAAGATATTTCAATACCAATAACGATCAATAGAAGACATGCTATAATTTACACCAGATTCAGACTTGGCCATACAAAATACACACACGAACATCTATTTCACAAAATGCCACCACCGCTTTGCCCACACTGTATCTCCACTACCCTCACTCTGGATCACTTCATAAACCGCTGCCCCTTCATCCTTTCCAAATGTAAGTCCCTGAAAATTCCCACACCAACCCAAATGCTAACAGAGGTCAATAATCAAAATATAATAAACTTTATAAAATTAATAAATAAACTAAATATAAGCACACTGTAAAAAATCATAAAAAAAAAAAAACCCAGCCTGAAGGCCTTCGTTGCTCTGGCTATTTCTCTTTGTATCTCAAAATTAATTTTAAGGTACAATTAATTAAATAAATAAATAAATTGTTTATTTATTTGTAATAAATATTTATTTCAGCGATTTTACTTAGTTTTGGTAATGTAAAATTGAATTACAATTACATATGTTTAAATAAATTAAGGCCATAAAATATGGTTTTACTTTGACAGAAATATTCATTTCACAATAAATTGAGTTTATAGAGTGTAATGCCCCGATATTCTGATGTTATACCAAACGTGAGAATATGAATGTTTCGTGTAGGTCAATCCGGACGTCACAATCACATTCTTATTATAATGAATTTCTGATATTTTTAGCCTTTTTCAGTGTACAGGCTGGCTGCACTATCCCCTTACCATGCCACTCTGATGTGGGTGCAACATGCCCTCGGCACATGGGCTGGTGCAAGTGACAATGCAAGTGGGAAATTGGTGATTGGTGCGTGGATTTGGATGAGTGCGAATGCCCATCTGCTGAGTCACGACAGCATAGCACTAAACTGGCCAGATCCAAGAGTCAAGTGCCGACGTGAGTCAAAGCCGAAAGAGAGTGCGAGCTGGTTTCAAGAGTTTCCTCGAAAAAGTGTTTGCATTGAGCCGCATTCGGCTTTTAAAGCCGGTCCAAAGTCCACACCTGTCCTACCTGCACTTGGTCACCAACTGTCGCCAGTTGCCGGCCAGAGCATACATACTATACATACTTAAGCATATACATATATGTATATACTATGTACATACAGCCGTGGTCAAAAATAAAAACACTTGCCAATGGAAAGTAAATTGTGTCTTACAGGGCAAACCAAGTTCGCCTTTGGAGTTTTACTGATTATATACAAAACTATACAAATCTATTGTTAAATATTATAATACAAAGAACACTGGAATTTAGTTATTTTTAAATTTTTAAGTTGGCTTATTCAATTTGTTTTTTTAAGAAAATAACTATAATTTAAACTCTTACCTTATTTAAGGCAAAGAATCGTATATTTTTATTTATTTTATATCTAAACCCGTTTCATAGTTTTTGAAAACCTAAAATCTAAATTTTTCGGTACTATTCTCGTGACCTCTACTGTTCAAACATATATCACGTGCACCAGCAGCATCAAGCCAAACCGGCTCTTTTTTGTGGCAGTCATGCGATGCAGTTATGCTGGGGGATTTCCCCTTGGTTGATACTGACTCTGGGAAAACCCTGATCTCCACAATGGTTCTCCGCCAGAAAGCCCCAGTTTAGCAAGGCTGTGATTTTTCGATCTCTGGTACTTTTTCCCCACTCCTCTTCCAACGGGGGATTTGATCTGGGAATTACCTCCCCGGCGTATTAAGCATTATCTTGCCTCAATGAGTTTGTGAAATGTTTGGCAATGACTTTCGACGACTGGCGAAATGTTTCTGCCGCCTTATGTGGTAAAGGTACATAATTGCAATGCAGAATAAGCGCTTAAAAATGAAACCGGTTTTTAAGAATCTGGTGAAATAAAAGGGAAACAAGTGTGGAAATAAAATATATAGAGAGAAAGGAAAACAATTTTAATTTTTGCTGATTCATGAGAGGTGGTTTACATTTGAAAAATAAATGCAAGTTGTATTGTATTCACTAAGCTTCTGTATTTAAATTGACTTTTATTGTATTTTATAATACATTTGGTATACAGTTCACTATACTTTGTTTATTTAAGTATTTTAAGTAATAAACACCAATAATTTTTGGTAGATAATAATTTACAGCACTTATAAATTAAACAATTAAAATTGTACAACATTTAAATTTGTTAAACAAAGAAACTTATTTATTGAAAATGTTTCCTCCATTCTAAGGAACAGCTTAACAAAAATGTATTTATGGTAAAATATTAAAGAACAATGTAGCATATTTTTTTTTATTTCTGAAATATATTAAGTGTTTTTATTAATATTCATTTTACTAAACAACTTTTTTTGGTTTTTCCCCTTCACAAATCCGTTTAAATTCCCAACGGCCATTACAGTTCTCTGGCATGTAATGACAACCCTGACATAGCAACTGGCTCTCGCTCTCGCTCTGGCTCTCTGAAAGTTTCTCAGCAAACTTGCTCTCCAACGGATAAGCCGGTGGAGCTTTTCCGGTGTCCCAGCTGGCTGTAAACAAAAACACACCAGCAGCTGTTCCCGTTACCAATTCAGTGTTGGCAAGCGTGAGAATATTAAACTAGAACAGATAATTTATGTAATTCAACCAAACAATTACTTGACACAAGTCAGACGATGAAGTCATTACGTCTGAGTGGCTGACATTTCGAATTGAACTTTGGGTTGGGCCCATTAGTTCCGTTACACAACACAACGGCAGGAAGAAGCCGGAACAAACACAATAACAAGAACCACCACGACGAAAGGCCAAAAGCTCTGCCCTGTGCTCTTGAAAGTCCCATCAAAGTCAAAGAAGTCGGCCGAAAATAAAACAAATTTAAAGAACGATGTGGAGTGGCACAAAAGCGACGAAAAAGCAATCTCTGTAAGCCGCCGCACAAAGCCAAATGAAGTTGGACGAACTAATTGCCCGAAATGGGTAGACTTGGGGAAAACACGCCGGCGGGAGCGAGATAAAAGCAGCGCACCAAACCGGACCGGAGCGTTCAGTTCAGTTCCCAGCCGTTCGACGGAAGCATCGCATCGGACGGATCAGTCGCAGTTTCTGCCTTATATCGCACATCGCGACTCGCACCTCGCACCTCGCAAATAGAACGCGAAAAGCCCCGGCCGAGCGTTAATTTTTGCATACAATGGAGTACCTGAGCTACGTCTATGAGAAAATCTTCGGGGGCCAGGCCGGCGACGACGACACGCAAGGGGCTTTCCACACGTGAGTTCCCAGTTCGAACTGGGGAAAGTCTCTCATTCTAGCCTGAGCTTTTCCATCTGACTTCCCGGTTTTCCCCATCTTTTCAGGCCTCGCAAAGTAATCTGTTTCGGCAACGTTCTTCTGGACCGTCTGGTAAAGCTGGAGGATCCAGAGCTTCTCCAGCGTTATGGCCTCGAGCTGGGATCCAAGGGCGAGCTGGATATGGAAAGGCTTAACCAATTAGCCACACAGGCTTCAGAGAGGTGAGCTTGGAGTTATTACCTTATTACTCCAGAAGTGCGCAGTTCGTTTTTGATGCTTACTTTAATTTGAATTTAGTTTATGTTTCGGTATTATTTATTTATTTATTTAATTAATTGTACCTTAAAATTAATTTTGAGATACAAAGAGAAATAGCCAGAGCAACGAAGGCATGTTTCGGTATTAATCCAGTACAATTCTAAAGAAACTCACAATTAATTTATTTAAAAACAATGCTTTTATGCTTTAATTGTGTTTTTTACCAGTTACTTAATTTCATTTTCAATGTATTGCTTGGTAAGAAAAGCAATGTTAAAGTTATGGTTGTTAATGTAGCTGCTTTAATCTTCATGTGCTTCGAGCCACATGATTTGTTTTTGTAATCTCTCGACAGAGCGAACACTCTGGTATCACCATAGCAGTTCTCAATTCAAATTTTCTTAAAACCTTTTATCAATGCGTTATAAATATCACAGATATCCTGTATTTACTTAAATTGCTGAACTAAACGTACTAATCGCATCCTTATTCACTCTTCTCCCTATGACATCAATTATAATACAAACTTAATTTCTTCCAGCTCCCAGTGCCTCACGAATCCTGGTGGTTCTGCCCTCAACACAGCCCGCATCTTGAAGCAACTAGGAACAGATGCCCTCTTCTTTGGCGCCGTGGGTTCAGACAAGCACGCTGAGGAGCTGCGACGTATCTTTCGGAAGCGGGGCATCGAGGCGCGACTGCAGACCGTGGAGGAGGCGCACACGGGCCAGTGCATCTGCCTGATGTACAAGGATAACCCAACACTCTATGCCAACATCGGGGCCTCGGCCCAGTTCCAGGTGGAGACACTGAGCCACGCCGTCAGCCATGAGGGCCAGAGCTTCCTGCGACCCGTGGAGCGCAAGCAGATCCTGTACGTTGAGGGCTTCTTCGTGCCCCAGAGGAGTAAGGTGTGCGACTATATAGTGCAGCACCTAGTGAGAGAACGCCGGCGACTGGCCCTGAATCTCAGTGCGCCCTATATAGTGCGGGAGAATGCCCAGACTATGTTGAAGCTAGCGCGCCTGGCCTTTTTTGTCTTTGGAAACCGGCAGGAGTTTGAGGCACTGGCGAAAGCTGCCGGAGGATTCGGCAACGTGGACGAGCTGGCCAAGCACATACTGCAAGCCGGTGGGCCCAAGGTCATCCTCGTGACGAACGGCAGTGCCGGCGTCCAGGTGATCACCAACTATGTTGAGGAGCTGGCTCCTGCGGGTCCCATTACTTTCGAGGATTACCGGGCGCAGCGGGTGGAGGAGCTGGTGGACGCGACTGGCGCTGGAGATGCCTTCGTCGCCGGTTTCCTGCATGCCTGGCTGGAGAAGCGTTCGCTGGGCGAGTGCATTCGCATGGCGTCCAATGTGGCCGCCAAAGTCGTCACTCAGGTGGGATGCAACCTGCCGTAGATCGGAGGTAGCTGCCTGAATCTCAGAGAGCGCACAATCAAGCACCAAAGTAGACTTTTAGTACGTAATTATTCGCTTAATCTCCTTACTTAGGATAACACTCATCCAGGTCTTAACTTAAGCAATGCACTTAGTCTGGAAGTTGACTAAATAAAAGTGATTTATTTTGCGACCAAACAAACACGGTTTTGCGTAGTGCATTTTTTAACTTATTTTACCTTGATGTATATTGCTAATTTACTCCAGAAAATAGCTTGGGTTAATGATTCACAAAGGCATATTTTGTTCTTCAATATGAATCAACGCAAATAAGTAGAGAAATATGTGAAACAGAGAAAGGAAACAAATAAATAAATAAATAAAGACCCACTCCCCAGTTGGTTCATCTGGAAATGGGTTGAATATCAAGAGGCTATGCCTTGCCTAGGAACACTTGCTCTGACCTTGGGGATAGCTCTGAGATAAAAAACACACATTAATTTAGCGGTATTTAGTCCATGTGCCCACATCTTATCAAGTCGTGCAATGAAATCACCGGAACACTGCCTTTTGCGTTTAAATATAGGTTCGAGAAAAAACACTGAGGTAGGTCAGATTTGACGTATTTATATAGTCGAGGCAACATGATTTATGTCTGAATAAGTTTCGAAGCTGAATTATATGAATTAGTCGGTAATACCAAGTATTAAAGTGTAGGAGGGAAGTAATTTAATTCTACATAAGAGAATATATGTACATATATGAATATTTGTGCTACTTTAGGGTATTTCTGTATTTCCCGGTTAAGTGAAAGCTTATACACTGCGCTGCTTATTGTTCGACCTCGATTGCCTTATTAATGCCTTTGCATTATTCACTCGATCGGCGGAGTTCCCAGGGGCTTCCACAGCTGTGTGAATCGTCATGCGAAGTTGTTATCATATGCTCAATCCCTCAGAGATCCCCGAAAAGTTATCTTTTGTGACGGCAAACATTCTTTCGGATGCTTTATTATCCGCAAACAAACGATACTCATTTTCTTAGGCCGGCTTACTCATCAGTACATCTTGTGGGTACAGTGGGCGCCCACACAAGTCAGTCAGTCAGTCAATAAGAGAACTCGCCATCGAACCTGGTTCCGCTTTTGTGCTGTGGCTGTGGGGGTGGACTGACACACACTTGTTTGCGAATCGTTAACAAAAACTAAGCCGCATTAGGCATGCTTGTGTAACCAAGGCCAAGACCAAGTGCACGAGCAGCTGATGCCACAGGAACCCTCGGGGATGCCGCAAAGAAGTCCACACTTTAAAGGCCAATCCCGGACGTAGCGTAGTGAGCTGCCTAATTGGTAAAAAGCTGCTTAAGCCGGCTAAGTGAGGCCCAGAAAATGGCAGTGAGAATGTGGCAAAGTCAATATTGACGCACCCACCCAATCGAGTGTATCGAGGGGGGCTTAAATCACGGCCCCTAAAACTCCCTGCCCTGTTAATTACTCGATATTAATTTTATACCGGCTGCCAGGGATCCGAAGAACCTTTCCCGCCCCTCCGATTGCCTTCCCCTGGTGTGGCTGTGGAGCAATGCCAATGCCAGTCCTGTGTCGGGTCCGTAATTAATGTCATCGTGTGGTTTATGGGGTTAACAGGCACTTCGGCCTGGCCCTATCCCTTTGATGTGTCTGCCTTCCTTTGTGGGCAATGGACCACATCCAGACTAACCCAAGGCTCGACTAAGATCCCCACTAGCATGTGATAATTAAATGTCCTCATTTGCCCTGTTTAGCATTTTAATTTATAATAAATTGTGCTTCGAAAATTGCTACTGCCAGGGTAATCACAGAGAGTGAGCACTGAGAGAAAGGGTTTCAATCAATTTCAATTAAAATAAAATAATTTTTATGGGTTTTCTTTATGTTTATGCTTACATAGGAGTCATATTAATAAGATGTGTAACGCTCATGCTATTCAATTGCCATATATAAGGTCTACTTTGTTTTAGAACAATAGATCAATAGTTTCCTGGGACTAGTCACTTTCATATTATTTTGATAAGCATTTGACTTATAAGATTTACTTATAAAAACTGATTACATTATTCACACAAAATTATGTCCTAGCTTCCACTTATCTTTTTTACGAGTGTAGCTATTTGTTGTATTGTGGGGAAATGCACAAAAGGTTTGCCCCTTTTGATTTATGTGCAACGCTGCGTATGAGCAACCAAATGGGGCAGCTGTAACTGACATTGCATATTTGCACGCCCCCCGTGACCCTCCTCCACTCCGGCAAGCCCGAGCATGTTTGCACAAAATATTGCGCATACGCCGCCTGGGCCGAACCTTCTTTGCCTTTTGGCTTTGTCCTTTTGCCTTTTTGCGGCATAACGCGCGGTTAAGTGGCCATAATGTGTGCCTTTATGGGCTTGGCATTGGCATTGGCATTGGACTCCTTTCTGGCTGGGTGGCTCGTCCTGGCCCATTTTAATTCCTTCGCCATGTTTGCTGAGCCAGCCAGCATTGTTGCTGAATTATGTTATGTTGCCAGTCGGTCGCTTGTTGATTTTTATATTGTTTTTTTTTTTGTGTTGTGTCTGAACTGGACTCGGTTCCTGCTCCTGCCTTCCTGGCTCCGTGGACTCCGTTGTACGCGTTTGCATGATAAGCGGCCAGGCCAAAATATTTGGCTCTGGCATGTTTGCCCAGTTGTTTGCGGATAATCCGGTTTTATTGTTTAATAAGTCATGCCAGCCATCGCTCCAGACTGTCCAACCTGTCCCCAGTTTGTCCCGTCCCCTTTTTCCGAGTGTCTGACTGGCCACGTTAGCGGCTCGTTGGCTTTTTGACTGCCTGTGCGACGGACCATGGAAGACCGTTTCGGGTGGGGATTTCCGGGGTGAGAAGGAGTGAGGAGTGTGGCAGAATCGATGGCCAAATTAAATGGGGATTTACATTTTGCCACAGAATGAGCTTGATTTCATGGGGAATACATTAAAGTAATCAGCTCTGAGTTCCCTTTAAAAAAGAAATGGAACTCGGGAACTCGGAACATTTTCAAGATATTAATTGGAATTCATAATTCACACTATTATATTTCTTATTTCCTATATTATATAATATTTCGATTAGAGGTACACCCGAAGATACCTTAAGGATTTCCATTATGTTGACACGACATACAACTAAGAAGAATATCTATATTTTGTTCAGAACGTTTTATATATTAGTATGAATTTTATGAATTTCTTAGTAAATAAGAACGATGTATTGTATATTGAAAAGTTTAAGTTCTGAAATCTGTTCTGTTCAAAAATATTCAATAAAATGGTATCAAACTTAATGTACACTTGTATTTGTTAAATTTTTAGACACCTTTTTAGAGATTTCAAAACTCTACTGATCTTATCTTAATGGAATTTCTTAAAAACTATGTTTTATCCCTTGCACTTTGAAGTTTTGCATATTGCGACTACTTGGACATTATACTTTACTTTGTAAGGTGTCTGGAAATAACTATCTTTTAACTTAGACGTATTAAATATCTAAATTATACATACCTTTAATGACACTTTTAATGCTAATATCTCCGTGAGGCTCTTCAGCTCAGCCTAAGATCCAATGGGAATGGGACTCGCAAACCAATTACATTACACTCATCATTGGCCAATTAGCTAAATTATAGACTACGCAACGACAATTGCCAAATGGCTTCAGTTCCCACTCTCACATCCCGTTTCCCACTTTCTAATTCCAGTCCCAGAACCACTACCCACTCCCCTCTGCTTTCCTAATCCCATTTATATTGTCAACTGCCACCACAGAGATTGCCTTCCTCGACGGAGAGCGGCAATCGGCGCGAAATAAAAGTAATTTGCTCAGCACTTTGCGGCACAGTTTGAAGTGGATCTGCCGGGGCATAGGAATAGGAATCGCAATCTGAATTGAAATCGAAATTGGAGTAAGTACAGCTAAGCAGAAATGGCAATCGAGGACATTGGCCTGGTGAGCATCAACGTGCGGATGTGGCGCTACCTGGCCGTGCTGTACCCCACTCGGGGGAGCAACTGGCGCAAGTTTGCCTTCGTCCTGCCCGTGATGGCCATGAATCTGATGCAGTTCTTCTACCTGCTGCGCATGTGGGGCGACCTGCCCGCCTTCATCCTCAACATGTTCTTCTTCTCGGCCATTTTCAATGCCCTGATGCGCACGTGGCTGGTCATCGTCAAGCGCATCCAGTTCGAGCAGTTCCTTGCCCAGCTGTCCATTCTGTTTTACTCGATTCTCGATTCGGCCGACGAGCGGGGCCGGGATATCCTGCGGAGGGCGGAGCGCGAGGCTCGGCGCCTGGCCATTCTGAATCTGAGTGCCTCGTTCCTGGACATCATAGGGGCACTGCTGTCGCCGCTGTTCAGGGAGGAGAGAGGTCAGGAAACTTAATCCTTTGAAGTCCAGAGAACCGCCAATGTGAAAATGTCATTGAGAAGCTTCCTTACTGTCCTTCAGCTCATCCCTTTGGCGTAGCCCTGCCCGGAGTAAACATGACCCGAACGCCCGTGTACGAGGTGGTGTACTTTGTCCAGCTGCCCACGCCCCTGCTCCTGTCCATGATGTACATGCCCTTTGTCAGCCTCTTTGCCGGCATGGCCATCTTTGGAAAGGCCATGCTCCAGATCCTTGTCCACAGACTGAATCAGATCGGCGGCAAGGAGCAGTCGGAGGAGTTCCGCCTTCGCGTGCTGACCGCCTGCATTCGCTACCACATGCGGGTGATGGGGTGAGAAATCTCCTCCAGTGACTGACCAACAGCTAAGCTTCTTATTCCATTTCAGGTACGTGAGGGAGCTCAACGAACTGGTTACCAACATCGTGGCCGCCGAGGCCATTATCTTTGGCTCGATTATCTGCTCACTGCTCTTTTGCCTGAACATTGTAGGATATATAACGTTCTATGTTCTGATGATACTAAGTAATCTTCTGTTTATTCCTAGATAACTTCTCCCACCCAAGTCATCTCAATTGTGATGTACATCTTCACCATGTTGTATGTCCTCTTCACCTACTACAATCGGGCCAACGACTTGAGCCTCGAGGTGATCAGTGAAGGCTTTAAGCATGCATATTTTCCATAGTACTGCCATGTTTTTTTTTTTGCAGAACAACCGAGTGGCGGAGGCTGTGTACAATGTGCCCTGGTACGAGGCCGGGATTCGGTTTCGGAAAACCCTCCTGATCTTCCTGATGCAGACGCAGCGGCCCCTGGAGGTGGGTGGTGGACGTGAATGCATTTCATTTGCGGGCCCCTGATTCTAATCCATTCCCATTTCGGGTGCGGTGCGCTCCATTTCATCCGGCAGATAAGAGTTGGCAACGTTTACCCCATGACTTTGGCCATGTTTCAGAGTCTGCTGAACGCGTCCTACTCCTACTTCACCATGTTGCGTGGGGTCACCAACAAATGAGCCGAGCGACCGAAAAAACCAGCATCCCCTCAGCCCGCTAGGTCCCATTCCAGCCCTCGCCTTTTCCTTTTCACTTGCCCAGCAATCCGAGTAATGCACAAAGTTGTTGTTGCCTGTGGTCCTGGCTGTTTGGCATTTGCATATGGTTGTCGTTTGAAAGGATTTAATCGGAGTAGGACTGGAGTCGGGCTCCTGGCTGCTGCTGGCATGCAAATAGTTTGCTGCACGAGGAGAGAAATGCTTTAAATTGGCTTCTTAGATTGTTACACAAAATAGATTGTAGATTAAAGCAGAATGTAGTGCTCGGAATAAAGTCAAACATGGTTGGGGAGGGAGAGTGGGTCTTCTGTTTGCGCAGCCCGCCTAAAAGTATGACTTACGAATATTAAAGGATTGGGATTTGCGGCGGAGATGGTTTTCAATTTCGACCAAGACAGATGTTCCGCAACGATATGAATAAGTAAATATTTGGCCTCTGGCCTTTCGAGCAATTAGAGTTGCCATTGATTCAGTGGAATTAGGCGGAGCTCTGTGCTGATTCACTTGACAATATCCCCGGCATATCTCAGGGCTGAACAGAATCGAATTTAAATATTTAAGCGATCCGTCGGCTTGCGCTTTTAATTAAAATGCCCAAAACCTAGTTGTTGTCTGCTGCAATTTAATTAACATTAGTCGTGTCGTGTCCTTTATTATGCAAATAAACTGCCTCTGTCGGGGCTGCTGGCGAAGGATCGCCTAATGCCCGCTCCAGAGCAATAACAACTTAATTTAAAATTCATTATAACTGACACCAACTAGTTAAACAATTGCCAGAGGCAGCAGGAACAACAGCGGCACCATAAACATCATCAGGACAACTGGAGCAGGAGCAAAACAGCGATGCCGGCGAAGGGCGCCCTTGGAAAATTGAAATGAGCGGCAGGCGCACTTGAAATACGCAAATAAACTTCAAAGAAGGACGACTGCACGCTGTGGCGTCCCTGCGAGCGCATAAATAACAACACGGCACAGCCAGGCGGAGGTCCTGGGTCCGGGCTGCTCCTATCGCCCGGCTCGAGTGGCGTATACTTAATTTTATTATGAGGTGTCAAGTGGGGACCAGTTGACTTTGCCGGCCGAACGCCTTTTGTTTCGCAGTTTGTGCCCCGCGCCGTTATTTATGTTGCCTGCCGCCCGCCATTTGGTGGCAGGTGAACACGCCTACGAGCCCGAACTTCCTTTGGGCTTACACTTTTTCTGGCATACACGGGGAGAAAATTCAGGAGGAGGGCTCTCTATGAAACAAAGCAGGTCTTTCAAGGGCAACACTTACCTATAATGTGTAGCCAACTCTTAGGCATTCATTAAATGTCTTAGTAAGTCCCAAAACGTGAATTTTCAAACAGATTATCATTTTTGTTCTCTCTGTGCATAGTTCCCTTGGCTCCTGCTGCCGGCTGGTCCTTTGATTTTTATGCAGGCAATATGCAAATGCCGCCGGAAATGTAAATGCGCCACTCCGAATGAAGGAGAGACACCCTGACAGTATCGTGTCCTGTGAGTCCTCATTGTCTGCTGCATAAAATTAACAAGTTGTGCCCGGGCACCGGCAAAAAACTGTTTCATTAGAGAACAGTTCGTGGTCGCGGTTGCCCCCCGATCCACGCCCCCTGCCAACGCCTCCACCCCGCCCCCACAGGCACGCCCTCGAAGGCGGCGTTGTTTTATAATTGAATTCATATGCATCAATGGAGGCAGCTCAGCAAACACAACACAAAACACAAAGGAGGGTAGGATGAGGGCAGGGCAACCACAACATGGCAAACAGGCGCAGCAGGGGCGCCCTTTTTTCGGTGGCATTTTCAATTTTAAATGGATTCTCAATTGCGGCGAGAGCATTTTGCATAAATTGCTGTAATGAGTTTATTTCGAAGCATGGCAAGTGGCTTCGTTGGCTGCTCCCCATGTCCATGTGTAGTCCTGGTTATTCCGGAACACTCGTATTCCGTATTCCGTGCTCATTTGCCATTGTCAACCGGCTGTCGGGAGTGACAGTTGTATTGACAGTTTGCTTTCGCTGTTAATTTTCATTTTAATTGTGGCATTTGGCGACAGTTGATGCCCTGAACTTTGCGGTCGATTCAGGGAATTTAATTTGCGTTTGCAGTGGCTTAGCAGCCCAAAGGGCCGGAAGTTGGTATCCTACTGAACGATCCATCGGATGTTGTCGGTCTAACCACCACTTAGGCCCTCCTTCAACTCGTTCACCTGGGCCATCAAATATTCCATCCATTGTCTGTCGGGTCATTTGCGAAATCTCTCATAAGCAAAGCATTCATTTTCCAATTATTTATTGATGCCTCTGTGTGGCACTCCCCCACAGCGAAGCACTACATTCGGCAGTCACCTGCAATAAATCTCTACCGCCATCCCCCTGCGAGGCTCTCGGACAACCACATTGTCTAGCTTCCTGCAGGATGTTTGTCTGGCTGCCGCCTGGTGCCTGGAAAATATTTGCATTTTCACTTTTGATTTATTATTGCCATTGCCATGTGTAAATTGCCAAAGCAAAGGTGCAAACAACGAGCTCCCCGGCAGGCAGGCATCTTCCAGGACTGCAGGAAGCCGGCAACAGAGAAGCCAGCGTTGACAAGGACACATTATGCCTGGCCAAATGAATGGTAATTGCGGCATTGAAACAAGTAATTGAAGTGCAACGCAAACAGATTGCCAGCTTCGGTGGCCCAGGAGCTTCGACCGCACTTCGATTGCTCTGGAGTTTGGCCTGGCGTCGTCCCAGAAAGAGGTCATTACAGTTTCGCTAATTACAAGACCGAATTAGAGGGGTTTCCCCCGGGCTCTCTCTCTCTCTCCTGGGCTTCCGATGCCGCTGCCAATTACTTCCGCTTCTGTGCAATTTCCGCTTGCTCAGGTTGGAGCGGAGCTCCAGGACGAGTTGGAGCCGCCTAAGCAGCTTTTCTGGAAAACGTCAAAACAGCGACAACTTTATATGGCCACAAAGGCAACAATAATGGTGGCAAAGGAGGAAAGCATAAGCAGATAATTACACAGGCGAGCAACTATCTCCGAGTGTCTTCTGCCCCGCAGCCAGCCGCAGAGTAGAAAATTACAAAAATAAAAAACCACAAGCGGAAAATTAAGACCCCGAAGGACGGACAACGAGGCAGACGGAAAACTCCATTTGTCGGCGGGGGCATTAACTTGGCCCAGACTCCAAGTTTGTCTTCAAGTGGCCGCCCTAGGCCTAGAACTTGATCGGGCCTTTGATTATCACTGCAAATGCGAAATGCCTGTTTTTGGGAAAATTCCAAAGGCAGCCCAGAGCTGCGGAGACATTTTCGGCATTTCTGACTGTCTGGCAGAGCAAACACGGGGCTCCATCCCTTGCCGGCAACCCCATCAGCCTCCGCCCACTGTGTCTGCCCTGCAGCCACATTTAAATATGCCGCCAAGTTTCGTCCTCGCTCCGACGCCCGCCACAAAATCCTCCCCGGCCTCCTCGTTATCACCAGCACACGACACGAGGACGACGGGCCCTGGCACTGATTTCATGCTTTATAACTTTCGATATCCGAATGGCAAACAGCAAACAGCGTTTAGCGCTTTGCCCTGCCACCTGAAAGCTGACGGCTGCCAGCAAGTGTTGCTCTGCCACCTGAGGGGCCACCACGGCGTATGCGCAATGTTTACTTTGCATTTTTCCTCGTTTTCGTTTTTGTAAAGCATTAAGTGGTTGTTTTTTCTTGGGCTCTACGCTCGGAGTGTGTTCATGGCATATGCATGATACATCAAATATTTAAGCTATATTTTAGACATGCCGGCAATGAGTCAAATCCGATGGAATGTCTGGCTGCCAGGGGATTCCCCCGTCGAATTTCAGATTCTGAATTCCGCCTGCGATAACAAAGTTTAGAGATAAACGGTTGGGCAATCGAATTAAGCTGCTCCTCGACCCCAGGAGACTTGAATCGAGCAAGCAAATAAAATTTGATTTATTCATCCATTTGAAATTTAGATTTTATTTATCGCTTTGATTCGGGGACTGCAGGAAAACAGGGAACATGGCGGGGCGAAACTTAAAGAGTTCCTGGTAGGGCTCTTGCCACGTGATATTGTTATTCTTGTCGTAATTAAAAACCCATGAAAGCAACGTCGGCGACCAAACACAACTGGCCACAATCGCATGAGCAGCCGCAGAGCCAGACACAGGACACAGGCACAGACACAGCTACACCAGACACACAGTCAGACAGGACTGGTGTGCCAGTGTGTGGCAGAATAAACATGAAGCGTATTGATGGCAAGGAGTCCTTCGCAAAAAGTTTCATATCAATTTTAAGCCAAAGTAATGAAAAAGTAACAACAACAGCAAGGGGGACGCGGAGCAGGGCGGCAGCAGAACAGGAGAAAAAAATTAAAACGAATGCTATAGACAAAGCATATTTGCACGCAGCGGGAAGGACCTCGTCCTTCGATTAAAACGATGATGATATCGTTGACGACGCAGCGCACAAAGCAACGCCAACGCTTTATGACAGCCCAATGGGCCACCGGGGGCTGCACTCTCATTCCTTCCTGCCTTTTTTCGGTAGGAGCTTCTAAGGATGCTGTTTACATTTGCTGAAAGAGCAAAGCGGACAAGCGGACCAGCAGACCAGCGGACCATGTCTGCAACAACGAAATTAAAAACCAATAAAAACGCTGGCCCACACGAAATTAAAAATTATGTTTTTCCCTTCTTTCAACAACAAACGGAAACAAACATTGCGCGGAGGCGCTGGAAGGACGCCGCAAGAAAAGTTGTAAAACAGAAATAAAACGTGGGCTTTAAAAAAATGCTGCACATAAAACTTTACCAATTAAGCAAAACGATGGAAGGCATAAAAGTTGCCAAGGCCTATGCACCACTTCGATAATTGAATATTTTAGGCGGACGGATCAGCTGCCCCGGAATTGGAGCCCCAAATAAAAGCTAGCATACATCCCAGGGTCGAGGGCATTAATTGCTGCAAAGTGTGGCTCAAACTTTCACGCCGACAATTCGGCGGAGTCATTTATTTAATTTACTACCTGCTATGGTGGCCTCCATCCCCGTCCCCGGGCCAACTGCATTGCCATGAATAATTTAAGCAAATCGCTGGTTGTCTGACTGTCCCCGTGCCCCTACTCCGGACGGGTGCCCGTACTATCCCATCCGTACTATTTCGTTCCGGATGGTTGTGTCTGAGTGTACGTGTCGCCCGGCCGGATTAGGCGGCATTTGCATATTTTAATTATTTAGATTGTTGTGTCGAGCTACTTAGCCCGCAGAGGCAGTGAGTCGGAAGCGGAAGTCCCGACTTAATTAAAAGTTCCACTCGGCGCCATTCTTTTTGTCCTTCGAAGCTGTCGAAACATTCGCCGTCGATATCCGCAGCATATGTTTGTGATTCATGGTAATTCTGGCTGAAAGAAGCAGCTTAAGGAGCTTAAAGCCTTCATCCTCAACATTGCTACCAAAAGATACAATAACTATCTGAAGTTTAAACTAAATACAGTCTGGCAAACATTTCTCAAATCACCTCAAGCTTGGCCAATAAACACATTACCAGCCCCGCCGATCATAAATTCATAATGAAATATGAGGCTAACCCAGGCGAAACCAAAGCCAACCCGAAAGCCACAGCCAGAGTCACAGCCACAGCCACAGCCAGAGCCGAAAGCGAAACAGATCCAGATACAAGTGCCGAGGTCAGACCGAGACCAAGTGAAAACCAGGGAGTTAGCAGGACCAAAATATAACTATAATAAATACGCAACAAAGTAGCAAACAGACTCCAGTCAGAGCTGAGGGCGAGTAAGTATTCGGGGAGCGCACTCCGAACGTCTGCGGCATTAGTTTTATGATTATTTGTGGTATTTATTGTGGGGACAGTGGCTACACCGACTCTAGCCACAAGCTCCTTCCATTCCTTCCAGTCACATATGGCCGACTGAAGTTGCGGCTCAGTGCAGCTTTAATTAGATTTGCACATTAGACAAAGGACAAGGCGGTCCAGCTAATGATACAGGAAAAGTCATATCGGAATGCCGAGCACGAAAGTTACTCTACAGTGGGTCATTTGATATTAAGTATTAATCATAGGGAAAGCTTAATTACAAACAATATAGATTTAGATTGGGGTCAAGGAAAAAAATGTTTGCTAAAGCTAGATAGAGTACAGTCGAATGATATTAGAACAGTTTTTGACACAAAAAATAAGATGCGTAACGCCATACGATTTTTATGTAATTGAATTTTTTTGAGTTTCAGACACTGTAGAAATGTTGTTTGTTCTATTTTTAGATGGTTACGTTCCCAAATATGTGAGATCGAGAGCTTAAAAATAGCAGTATATGCGCGTTACGCATCTTAGTAACAATCTTATTTGTTAATATATTATACTAATAGCGAAATATGAAGGGTACTTGCACCAGTGCTTGTCTTGTCTTCCGTGTTTACCAATATATCTGTCAGAGTAATGGTCCTTACAGATTGAGTCCCCAGCCCACTGTCTGAACAGCTCAGCTTTAATGTCTCACTCCGTTCACACTAGCTGATCCCACTGTGCTGGTCCGCCTCTTTATGACAGCACTGTTCCGGTCTGACTTGCTGGACTTCCCAGCTCCAGAGAATACGAGGCGATAAATACCAGACGGTAACAGTTGCAGGGAGGGAACAGCACCAGGACATGTGTCCCGCCATCAATAATGCTTAATTTAATTCGAGCCGGGCTTACTTACGGCGACTTCCGCTATCTCTTTAAGTCGAGGGGAGGCAGTGCGTCCGGCACATGATTATTATTAGTTATGATGATGTATCCCTTTTAATGGTTCCGAACGGGGAGTGTGGACGTGACCAGCGGAGTGTGAGTCGGAGTTGGGTGCGTGTGCCCAGGCTGGCGAATATTAATAATTGTTTTCTTTTTTTTTTTTTTGCTGCCTGTTTTTCGGGGTCTGCGGAACACGCTAAAAATTAATTAAACGTTCTAGGCGGAGGGCATAAATGTGTATGTGCGCCCACGTCCCTTTTTGTTTTCATTTCTGTTTTTGTCCGGCCATTTCGTGGTTATTTATGCGCTGGCCCCGACCAAGCCCAGTGGAGTCCGGATCCGGGCCTACGCTTGATTCATTGTTTTGGCCGCCGCTGCCGTTCGAACCGAGTGTGAGTGTGGCTCGCACGCACTCATATTGCCAATTTATATTTGTATTAATTAATGGGCCAGTAAACAATTGCTGAAAGCAGCGCCATTAGTCCCGTTCCCGTCGATAGTGGGAGGTTGGCTGCTGGCGAACGCGGGAAATTGCCGCAATAATCAGCCCGACAGAGCCACATAAATTACACACACATTTTCCACTTCGTCCTGCAGGAGTTAATAACATTTTCATAACTGAATCCTGTGGAATTGACTTTGGATATTGGCCGAGAGCATTTTTGCTTTGCGTCAGACGCCATAAATTTCGCTGTCAAGTGCACTTTAAACTAATCGAAACAAAGTTTAAAGTTAATTACTTTTTGGTGAAAATTTGTGTTATCTGAAACTTTATTTATCTAATTATAGTTAAGCGATGAAATAGTTGTTTACCATATTGAACAATTTACAGATGAAATTATTTAGTTTGAAATGAAAACGTTTACAGGTGCTTGGCACATCCGCTTTTGTCTTCATTTATAATGTTTTGTATTCCTAGAGATTGAAACTTGTGAACTCTAATCTTTTTAATCAATTATTTAAAAGTCTATTCATAAATATGTTTTTGGTTTTTTAATTATTTGGTTCATTACTTGCTTTTAGGACCCTTTTTTAATAGAAATTCTTCTAGAGGTATGCATTCTTAGAATCAATATAAAATCTGAATAATCTAACAAAGACTTTGATATGATAACAATTTATTATGGCTATCAATCAAATGTTTAATCCTTAAAAACTATTTTTTTGGAAAATATTACGAAATGCTTAGATCAGCTACTATTTTTATTCAATCAAACATTCCTTACTTTTGTGACTCCAAAATGAATATAAATCCATAACTTAACTCAAGGAACTAGTTATATAACCTACAACCTCTACTGTTGGGTTGTTTAAGGTTCGAGTTTGGTTCAAGTGATATTTTTAATTTAAGAAGTACAACTTTAGAAAGCTGGCAATTATAGCAAATTTTATGAGGAAACTTAGTAGAATATCTCCACTTAAATTTGTGCTAGGGAAAGATCTCGAAATTTGCACTTTATGCGCGTTGAGCATCTTACTTCTTAGATTTCCCTTGCCCACATGCAAGAAACTTGCACTAATATTGTGGCAACAGTGATTCTTTACAGATATCCAAATATCTATCCGACCCAAAATTTCTATAGATGGGTAGTGGAATGTCATTTTCCCACCAAATTTGTTTGATTTAAAGCTCACTCATCCAAAGCAAATAAAGTTCAATGCATTTCCAAAGCGAAATCAGGACAGAGCGCGTTGAAAATGAGGAAAACAATCGCCTGGAAAAGCGCAGCGAAATGCCAGGAGCAGATTGTCCCGTGCAGTCACGACCACAATAAAACACTTGGCTGTTTGTTCATCCAGACCCAGGCCCAGACCCAGGTCCATTCCCAGGACCTTCCAACGGAGGATGCCCGGAACATAAGCACGCCAGCTGCACATTACAATTTGTTGGCGGAGTGTGTGGCGTTCAGTTTTTCGGTCATGATAAAAATGAGCGCCGGAAATGCGAATATAAATTCTGGCATATCTGATGTACAAGTGTACAACTGTCCGGGGCAGGAGTGTGTGTGGCAGGATAAACGTAATGGCAGGCACTGCACTCGCCGTACTCCGTCCGCCGGAGGCAGTGGCACTGCCAGTGGATGTGGCAGGATGCCCGCCAGACAGGAGCAGACCAATCATCAGAAGTATGCCAGTGGCCGGAGGAAACGGCAGCGGAAATGACATGCAATAAAACACAAAGGCGCACGCATCGAGTGAAAGCTGGGAAAGGCCGGGAAAGCCGGACAGCAGGGAAGGCGTGGAGCGAAGGGCACTAAGGGAAAGCAGGGAAACCAGTGAAAGCTCGCCCATTGTCTGTTGCCTGTCGCTGGATTATAACGAAAAATGGCATCTAACAACAAAAATCTATCTGGCAAATGCATTTGTGCTGCCCCACCCTCCTCTGAGGGCGTCGGGCGAAACTTTGCGAAATTACAATTGCAAAAGTTGCGTGCCCGGGGAGTCCTTGCCCTTCGGCTGGTGTCCAGCATCCCGATTCCTCCCGGAGCATGCCGGTGTCCCCCGACCAACCCCACCCCGAGATGCTCTCCGTATCTGGAGGTCTGTGCGTTAACGCCGAAGTCATTTGGCTTATCAATGCCAGACGCAGACAATTCGGGCCGCTTATCGCTCGGTCGCATCGCTGGTCCCGCAGCATGCAGGTGGCACCGGAGGATGTGAGGATTACGGGGTTGGGTTGGGCGTTATTAAGTGGCCATTAGCCGGGCCCGGCGACGAACTGGACAAGGTCGGGGGCATGGCCACAAATTACACAGCTGCCAATGACTTTGCTCAGTCCCTGCCGCACACACTGGAAAATTTTAATGCCACAGCACCGAGATCAAAGCCTTTTCGACTTTGGAATGCTTTAAATTGAAAAAGTTTGAATATTTTATATTTTAGACTTTATTTTTATTTTAGACTATAATTTTGGGGCGAACAAAAAAAAAGCGGACGGTACAAAGTATAAGAATTTTGAAGACTAAATGGATTCTGTATCATCAAATTTATTTGCAATATGTTTTTAGATACCACTTTCTCATGCTCAGATGTGTTATGATCCTGATAAATAAACGAAATATCAAAGCAGCTAAATAATAAATACCAATGTATAGGACTAATATAAAAAATATAAAATATATATAAGTGAATATATGTAATTGAATTTTCAAGGCTGGAGCTTGGGACAGAAATTCTATTAATAAAATCACTTAAATCAGATGTTTAAGGTATTACTTAAGTTAAATCAGACGTGTCAAAATCTTAATATAAATATTAAATTAATAAAAACGGTATAAATCGTTTAACCCGCTATAGCAGTGTCAAAAGGTCTGCTAAAAAAGAGTTCTTTTAAGAATTTATCAATTAATCCAAAAGGATGAAAAGAGAAAATTAAAGTAAGAATTAAATTCTTAATCAGCTGCATCGATTTCATTTAGCTTGTTAGCCTGATCTTCTGATTGTTTATCTGAGCATGAACTTCTTTCCGTGGCAAGTATTACGTATATTAATTTAGCAGGGAGATCATTTCAATTCGGGTAATTTCACATGTTTTCCCCTTTTTATAGATGATATAAAATATGATTGGTTTCACGAATTTAAATGTAACAAAAATCTTACAGCTGTCATAGAAATCCACTATAAATGTATTGGCAATCTAAAGTTATATTCCTCTTATGGATAACCAACCTAGTTAACATTGCCAGAAAACAGTAGTAACCCCATAACAAAGAGTTTTCTCTAAGATATCTTAGATAACCAAACTGTATAGCCTTAACATAAAATGCAAAATACATGGTTCAGAACCTTATGTTTTTTTTACAATTTGCCAAGTAATAGTTTCCATCCTATAAGGATGCTGTCTTCATGTTGATGATCAATCCAGACGCTCTCCTCTGTCCATTTATACTTCTCTCAATTTCAATGCTTTTCGAATGAATTTTTGTTATATTTTATAAATTAGAAAGTCCCGATTGGTTGATTGAATACTAGGGTTGTTATGTTCTGACCATACTTACGCGGCATCACTTTTATTTATTAACTTTAAATAACCACAAACCTGTGATGATGCCCCTTAATTCCATTGACTTGGCTTTATTTAATGCTCTTTTATCAATCTCTATTATAATAACACATAAATACTATGATTTTATGGCCAATTATGCTAAGCATTTTTCCCCGTGCATCGTCACCAGTGGAATGTGCGCAAACATTGTTGAACCGACGGCTGGGGCGCGAGTTGTTGATTCTAACAAAGTAAGCAGGAACATGGGACTGGGACCCACCGCCTGTGTCCCCTTCTGGAGTGGCCGGCATTATTTGCTAATTACGCCCTGCAGCAAGCGTTGCATGCATGTGATTGCTCTTGCTGCCACCGGTAGCTGGCCCTACTGCTCCGCCCGGCCCGGCTCCGCTGCGGAGAGCCGGTCTGCCATAATTTGCCATCAACTTATTAGCAGGCAGCAGGCAGCTGAATTCCGCCTGCCTGCTTTATTTTCGATTTTAATTTCCATGTAGTTGCCGTCGGAGGAAGGCCAGCATGCAAATGCTCGACATGCGCGTAATTTGTATTCATTATCCGATGCATAATTATACTGTAGATACGGCGACGGAGCCATCGAAGCCATCGAAGAAGGATTGCATTGGACCGAACGTACTTTGATAACTAATGCAGGAATTTGTAATATTTGTACAATTGGTAAAGTAAAATAAATAGTGGAAGTATTGCTTGTCATAGTTATTTTTTCACTTAATTTTCAATGTGTAAGACTTGTATTATTCATGGAAATAACCGGCATATGACTCCGTACAGGGAGTGCTCCAGTGGTTATTTAGAAAGGCTAAAGTTCATAACTGAAACTCATGCAAAGGAATGAAAAGAAAACTTTAAACACGTAGCAATTATAGTCAATAAATGATTGGTTACAGTTCTTGCAAAGAATGTATACATGACTAAGATGCGTAACGCGCTTACATTTCAATTGTTTTGAAGCGCTTTCAAGATTTTTCTAAACTTTTTAAGATTAGATAGACCGAAAAGTTCTATGCGCTACGCATCTTACTCATTTATGTAGTCTCTGTCTCTGTTTTCTTATAGAACAATATATATAAAGTCTATTCATGTATTGCCAGTAGTGGTGGTCCCCACTATCTTTGAACTCTTTATTCTCATGAATGTCATACAGTTGATCGTCTTAAGCTATAGTTATTGTAGTGTTTCATTAGCCCGATAGCGTCAGTGTTGCGAGGAACTCTACGCCTGTCCGCACTTTGCCTAAGAATAAACCTTAAGATACTACTCTAAGATCTACTCTAGTTGATGCAATAAATATAATTATGTAGGGTATAAATAGGGCATATCTTCTCTTAGGCTACTCGTAAGTATAAAAATATATATAGGCTGAATCTTCAGTGGGCCTAACTAGGGATGTGTATTTGGAACAGTGTTGGCTCTTATTGTAGGGTTTCGGGTCTCCTCCTTGGGAGTTGCATATGTTTGTTGGTGAGTGTATCCTAACTAGGCGCCTTAATGTCAAGTTGAACTTTGTTTTGCTTTGTCGTGTGCCGGTAGTTGCCTCCGTTGCGGAGAATTGATGATCCCCGCCAGCGTTCTGGGCCACTTCGTTAGCCACGAGATGGAGTTGCCCAGGGCGCCTCATTAATAACTCCTTGCCTGCATCTGCATTTGCATCGGGATCTGGAATCTGGGATCTCGGATCTGGCATCTGGTTATGTTTCTCTGAATGCATCTGGGCCCTGATTGGAGCGCCCTGCGGCGGCTGCTCCGACTGCATCACGAGATGATACAATTCTTGTCCTTGTCGCCGCCCATCTCGCTGGGCTTCCTCTTCCGATCGTAGGCCAGGGCATCGTTGGGCACGTAGCTCACGCGCACGCCGCCGTAGTGGCGCCTCTGCGGCAGCTGGTACATCATCATGTAGTCCTCGGAGCTGGAGGAGCTCGAGGAGCAGGTGGAGCACACGTCCGACTCCTCGGACTCCTCGCGCTCCCTCTCCCGCTCTCTCTCCCTTTCCTTCGGCTGCCGATTGGGCGACTTGTGGGCCTCGCCCTCGTGGGCCAGGTTAGCGGCCTGAAGGACGGAGGGTGGACCCTGGTAGGAGGCGGAGAGTGGCTGCGCAGGCGCATATGTGTCCGCCCGCGTGGTGGAGTGCGACCGGTGGCCACTGCCGCTGCGATGGTGCCCGGTGGTGGAGGAGGACTTGCGACGTCTTCGCCTGCGGGAGGAGTGTCCGTGACCATGGCGACCGCCACTCTCCCTGTCCCGATCCCGATCCCGGTCCCTGTCCCTGTCCCGCTCTCTTTCCCGCTCCGAGCTTCCACTCGTGCCCGCTCCGTTGCCAGAGTAGCTTCGGGAACGTGGCAAGGTGTCCGGAATGCCCTCGAAGCGCACACCCTTCTTCTTGCCCGGCTCCCCGCTCATGGGCGAGGAGGACGAGGCCCCACTCAGTATGGAAACGGGATGGGTGAGCGCCTGCGTGGCCGACTGAGTGGACAGGGGCGTGTTCAACGACCTCTCGCCCGCCGAGTGGGTGGGCGAGCCCATCAGCTCCGGCGGCAGGGCCGTGGAGGCCACGCTCAGGTTGGGAGTGGGCAGCTCGGGCAGCTCTGCGCCCGGCGGCGGCGGAGGCGGATGCAGGATGTCCGCGTACTCGTGCTGCGGGAACTGCTGGAACTGCTGGGCGGAGGACTGTAGCTGCGACAGGTGCGGCACGTTCCCCGCCAGCTCCGGCATGCTGGCGGTGTGAGGGTTCTCCAGCAGCTGGCGCTGCAGCTGGTAGCTGTTCGGGGCGCCCAGGCTAGGCTTGGCCGGCCAGGCTGCGTCCAGGTTCGAGGCCATCTCGTTGAAGTTGTACACCCCGTCCCGCTGCAGCTCCATGGGCTTGGGCAGGAGGTGCGGCTGGAAGTCGCCCGGCGAGTTCAGCGGCGACAGGTTCTGCGAGGTGCTGGAGGCGCGGCCGCCCGAGAAGTCGGTGAGGTCTCCGCCGACCGCGTGGCCAGACCCGTGGTGCTCCAGCTCCAGATCCTTGACAACGCCCGCGTCCGAGTCGGAGGTGGCGTAGCTCTTGCCCTGCTCCAGCAGGGACAGCTCTCCGCCCAGGCCCAGCAGGCTGCCGCCGCCGGTCGCCTCCAGCTGTTGGCTCTGCAGCTGGTACATCGCCTGGTTGAAGCTCGCCTGGTGCTGCTGCTGCTGCTGGGGCGACATGGGCGGCGAGCTGGAGGCGTGGCTGCTGGGGATGCGCGCCGGCAGGGGCGCCTGCGGATGGCTGCGCACTCGCTGCGTGGGCGGCGTGGGCGTGGTGTACATCCCGGTGCCGGAGCTGTCCGACGGCGTCGGCGGTTCTCCCTTGCTGCAGGCAATCGAGCAGTAGATGGCTCCGCGGCGCGGCAGGAAGGCGCGGCCCAGCAGCGAGCAGCGGCACGTGTTGCACGAGAAGCACTCGTCCGTCGCGTGCCAGTGCTGTCCGTCGTGGCTCATCTGGCCCTGGTCCACGCCGATGGCCTCGCCGCAGTAGTCGCAGTACTCGGCGAACATGGCGTCGAAGCAGTGCAGGCAGTAGGGCTTCCCCTCCCGCATGATGTACCGCTGACCGCCCAGCTGCTTGTCGCACTCGTGGCAGGCGAAGTGGTTCATGTGCCACGCCCTGCCCTCCGCCTCCGTGCACTCGTCGGCCAGGATGATCTGTGGGGTAAGAGAGGGGGAAATTAAATGTAAGCTTATTTCAAAATAATATTTTATATTTGGATATTTGGTATTGACAAAAACTATGCAATGCCTAGAATCATATTATTCTATTAACAATTTAATATAAATTTCTTTTAGGAACTAGTAATTAAGTCAAAAACATATTAAATCATTATCATTAAAGCCTGGTATTAAATTTAATATAATATAATACATTTGTTTAAAGTGGCAAAACTCCATATGAAAAAAAACATTAAAATCTAATTGAGTAAAAAACATTTTAAGTTATTAAGAAAAATGGTTAACAATAATTGTATTTGGTTAAAATAGCCTAACCAATAGCTATGCAAGTGATTCTTTGGCTTAAAGAAAATTGATATCGAATAATAGGACCATTGGGGGAGGTACTCTGGAAATTTCAGTAAAGTATGATAATATAAATGGAAGCTCAACATGTAACAAGCAACATTTGTCTTTAATAGGATGTTGCTTAACATGTTCTCGGTAATATTTGTGTTTGGTCAAGTTTTACCTCTGTCTTCCCCCTTGTTTAATTTTAGTTTTTCAGAAATTTAAGCTTAATTAAACTCAAACCAAAAGAGTAGTATGATTGAATAAGTTAATTTAAAGTTGCGAAAGTAAATAATTAATTACTTATTAATTGAATATACTCATATATAAATGCTATCTCATTATTAACAAAAGTCTTGCTTTCGAAGCTTTCTCCTTTAAGAAATTCTCACATTTCCCAAAAAAAAAATATTCTGAGACTTTTTAAAAACACTCAAGGGCTACTCACCTCATCGCAGGCCGAACAGCGGGGCTTGAGGGTCTCCGCGTGGTGGCGGCCGCAGTACATGCGTCCATCCCGGTGGAAGTAGATGAGGTCCACGAGGAGCTCGCGGCAGACGCAGCAGGCGAAGCACGCCGGATGCCAGCTGGCATTGGGACCCAGTCGCGTGGCGAAGACGGCGATGTCGCCCGTGGAAATCAGTTCGTCGCACTGCAAGGTGTGAGGAGCCAGGTGTTAGGTGTCGTAGGATTAGCGGAGGAGCTGGTGGCTGGGCTCGAGGTGGCTATACTTACGCCGTCGCAGGGTCGGGCGCTCATCAGCTGCCGCACGTTGCCGCGGCCCAGGGCATCGCGCTTGCGCTGCGTGGAGAAGAGCCGCAGCTCCTTGCGCTCCTCATCCGTCAGTGAGTGACAGTAACGAACCTGGAATGACAGCGAGTAACTGAAAAGTGCGGCAGGCGGCAGGAAAATCATATGTTCAAGTGGGGCTCCGTGGGCCGAACCGCAAGCTGAAGTGATCTTTCCAAGAAGTGCGGCCAGGGAACAGGCACAGGCACAGGCACAGGGACAGGGACAGAGAACGGGCGGAGATGGTTTGTCTCGGCTGCGGACAGGCCCACATCCCACCAGCAGGGAAACTCAGAGCGAACCGCAAAAGGAAAACGGTAGCCAGTTGCCGGTAGACGGGGCTGCCCATCAACGCTTCGCCTCCAGCCTCCTGCTGTCCACTCCATCTGCATCTCCATCTCCATCTGCATCTGCCCATCTCCACCAGAACGGTCTGTGGTCTGCGGTCTACGACTCTCGTTCTTGGGTCCTCGGTCAGCGTCTCGTTTGTGTGTTGTATGCAAATTTTTTCGGCTGCCTCCACTTATTTTCGGTTTTCTTTTTCCTGATTTCGGGCCGGCCTTCAATGACGGTTCTAGTCATCGTTAGCCAGACCAGAGGGATCTCAAACCCCAGCCCCCGAACCAGTGATGGTGTCTATCTAGGTAGCTTTAACTCGGTACACATTCGTAGTTTGTAAATTAAGCAGAAATCCTTGGAGTTTTTTAATAAATCTATAGCTTAGTCCTGAACAACATAGTTTGTTACTCATAGTTGTACCAAAGACAATATAGAGAGTAAGATGCTTAACACCCAGGCGAAACTAGTATGCTAAGGGACTAAGTTTAGAGCGCTCTCCCTCTCTCTTCCTTTGACTATTTACCAAATTTAAAGAGAGTCTTTAGCTGGCGTCATGCATCTTATTCATTTATATTGTCACTTGTACCTGTACCTTGTACCTCTTCTATGCCACAGTTGTACCTCACTATCTCTGTCGCTTCAACCCACGTAACTGATATCTGGGAATCCGCTCTGCAGTCCCTGTTTTTGTTTGGATAGTTTTTTGTGGTCAGCGTCTGCTCTAAATACCGAAATCAGTCTGGCTGCACTTGTTTCCGATTAATTAAAGGTTTCAGGGGGGTTTGCACATATGTACATATAGGATAGGTGTATGTGGCACACACAGAGGAGGTGTGGGAAAAATCCTGGCACAATTTGACTTTGAAATGTCATAGCCCGTAATTCGAGTTGGCTTCAATCACGATAAAGCGGCTCCTCCAGGTTGGGATAAATGCCGCAAAATTGACGGCCCACGATCCCGGGGGACTTGGGTCAGCGGCAGCGGCTGGTGTGGGGATGGGGCTCGGGCACTCGTACTCACCTCGTTATCATGCGGCGGAAGTTGATGCAGCAATTGTCGCACACGATACTGCTCCCCCGGGCTGTTGACGTATGGCACTTTGTCGTCGGGTATTTGCGAGAAATACAGGCGAACCTGCGGGAGAGCGGAGCAGAGGTTCAGTGGTAAGTACCTGCGGAATGCCTAAGTACAGTTAAAGCGTTGAGCGGCGCAAAGGGTTAAGAGGCGGCACAGCGGGCAGAGATTTTTGATTTTATTACGCTGATTCCCATTCTGATTCTGATCCTGAGCCAGGTTGAAAGGTGCACAACGTGCCAAGCTAACTTTATTGGCCACACCGCAGAGCGTTCTCCTTGGCCAACATGGCAACGGACATGGCCATGGCCATGGCACTGGGAAATGGAAATGGAAATGGGAAATGCCAGCTCTCGCGGCGGCTGACTGACACATGGCTTATGCCGCATCAACGTAAATTGCTGCCACATGGCTGTAAATAAATTTTCAATTCTGTTTGTAAAGTCACCCGGCGAAAAAAGAAACGAGAGAAGAAATGCAATGCTAGACATCTGATAGGCCATCCCGATGGGAAGCTTGCCAATGGTACGGAATGGCCTTAACGGAAGTCAAAGAGTTGAACGCAAAACGGCAGAGGCCCCGAAAAAATTCCAAAATCCGAATTTCAGAGCCGGGAGCTGGGCGCTTCTGCCGCCCGGCAGATTGTGAAAGATTTATTTGGCATTGTCGCATATTTTACGCGAATAATTTACGAGCTCGTTTCGTTTTTCCAGCCTGGCAAATAATTGAAAAAAGCGCAGCCGTAGCGCCTCTCAGCCACAATTGAATTGGCCATTAAAGTCAAATGGGAATTGAGGAATGGCCGGCCAGCGGAGCCTTCTTTCATTAGCACTATCTAATTCGCCGGACAGTGGGACCTCGGACTGGCAGACCTTCGCCTAATTGACACGCTCCAATAGAGCCGGTCCGGTCGAGTGCAGCCGCTGCATCTTCCATCTCCGAGGCGGCGCTGGCCACCAGTCGCTGATTTATGGCCTCGTCGCGTGTATTTATTTACAGCCCGCTCCGAGTGACAAAATAACGCACAATAACTCAAGTATCCCGCTTATCGCCAGCCCACAAATCTCGCCTGCCAGCACGGGTCTGCCCTTGGCGCTTCGCAGTTCGCCTTTCGCGTTTCGCGTTTCGAGTCGCGATCTGCAGTCTGGACTCCTTGGACTTCTTCGCGATGGCACCGTGAGTGCTTGGCTACTTGGTGTTTTCTTTATTGCAAAAATTAAAAACCTCTCATACTGGTTGTATTTATTAAAGAAAAATATATTAGTTATAGGAAAGGGAAGATAAGATTAATGTAATCTTTCCTTTTATTTTTCTGAACAGAGGTCTGACCACAATATCAGAATATTTCTCATTAAACGAAATCTATTTCTGATTTAAATTTAAATTAAGAGACTGGAAAATGTAACTGCATTGCAACAGAATATTTCTCAATAATCAAAATGTATTTCTGATTAAAATTTAAAATTTAAAGAGACTGAAAAAATGTAACTGGACTGAAGGAAATCACAGAATAGCGACTCAAATAGTCAAAAGTCTCTAGGAGTTTCCAAACGTAAGGAATATGTATCTATTATATAGATTAAACTGTTAAAAAAAAGCGTGAGGCTTTAAAAAAGAATTAGTTGGTAACATAGTACTGCTATTGGTTGTAAATATGGTTAGTCTGGGTTAGATATGAACCAATTGAACGGAACGGTGCGAACGGCACCTAAAAATAAGCGATATAAGCTTATAAGATATGGTCCTTCGAGCCGGATTCTAGCGATGATTTTTGCAGGAATCGAAAAACTCTTTATACATTATAGAAACTTGAGGTAGACCAATCAATCTACATATTTTTAGCACAAATCTATTGAAACTCTCTGATTTCTTTTTTTAATTGTCTTGTAAAATTACCCTCAAGTTATAAACATTTTTTGGTACCTAAACTTCTTCAAGCTTCTGCAAACAGCAGGATAGAGAGTAGTATTAATTTCTAGTTCTAGTTCAGACTCACCTGGTCAGGCCGCAGTCCAGGTGGCACCCAGGTGTACTCCTCCAGGGCGCAGCCGCTGTCGTCGTCCGAGTGCGACTGCCGCTGCATGTCCATGTGCGGTCCGGCCAGGAAGGGAGCGTGCGCGGAGGCGGACGACGTGCCCACGCCGGGATGGTGGAGCAGGGAAGGCGGCGAGGGCGTGGACAGAGCGGGCGACAGCTGGTGGTGCGACGGAGGCGGGAGCTGGGCATTGGAGTACTTGGGGGCACCGGGCGAGTACTGGGGCGGCCCTCCTGGCAGGCCCACTCCCACTCCCGGCAGCTGCTGGTGGTGCGGGGGCAGGAACTGCTGGTGGCGCTGGAGCGGCAGCGGCGAGGTGGGCAGCAGGCCGGCGGCACTCTGGGCCGCGAACAGGGCGCTGGCGGAGGAGCTGCTGGGCAGGCCCAGGTTCGGGTGCTGCTGCCCACTGGGCGAGAAGTGGCGCGGCAGCGTGGGGATCTTCTGCAGATAGGAGATCTGCGTCAGCGGGGTCCGGCTGATGGGCCTGCGGGGCGGAAAAGAACGGGCGGAAAACGTGACTAGGAGAGCGGGCTTGACTAATCAAAAGTTAATTAAAATTTAAAAATTTAATTGAAGTGCTATCTGCGGCGGGTTAGAGGTCGGCCACGGCCACGGCCACGGCCACGGCAAGGAATGCTACCATGTATCTACTTTGGGGGAAATGGGCAAAAACGTGTTAATCCCTCGCCGCAAAGCCGAATCATATTGTTAATGTAATATAAAACCGCATGGAAATCATTTTCATTGTATTCCTTTTGTAATTCGTTGGATTTATGCGGTTTTTTGCACTTCCTATTTGCCGACGGACAAGCTGTCAATTTTAGTTTGTTTTTCATGCGTTTTTTATTTCGACGGCGACAGGAAGGGCAGGGGAGTGGTTTTTCCAAACGTCAAAATGAAAAATATACGCTTCACAGCATTTACACAAACAAATCGACAGACTAGCGTTGCCTTTGTTGCTATGTTTTTTTGTTTTTGTTGCTGTCAGGCCCGCAGGGCTGTCGCCGTTGTCATTTTGCCATTTTCTGACATTGTTATCCTATCCCGGCTCGAGTGCGCCCTGTAATCCATTTACTGTGGTCCCTACGATCAGGGAAGTGGCTAAAAAATACTTCAGTTATTTTTTCAGGACTCTAAGAAGACTAACTAAATTGATATTGGTAATTGAGGTCTAGTTATGATCTGCAATTGAGTTCTTACATTCTGTATATTTAATTATGCAATGACAGGGGTTAGATCATTGCCAATTTATAATATTTGATGCCTGATACAACTATATGAATACCCATCATTATTCAATGAATTTCCCTATTTAGTACAGTGACTGTACACCTCCAATAGCAATCCTCTTACCCCTCAAACCATCTTCAGACAAAGGCTTTCCCTGCAAACCAAATTTTTCGCAGCGCACTCGCAGCTTTCCTCTGAGGTCGTGGAAATGAACACGCACCATTTCATGGCAGTTGCTGTTTGCCATATTAAAGGATAACTGTGCATTGTCTGTGCGGATATATGTGCACCCAGGCACCCGGCTATATAGCATATATATCCGAGAGCATCTGAACGGGGGCGTGGCCGGGGCTGAGCCGAACTGGAAATGCGAGTTCATGCGGGCGTTTTATCAAAACAATGCTGTCCGCCCTTTTGTTGTTTTAACCAGTGAATTCTTTCTCTTCGCCAGCCACATCCCGATTTAACATTTTCCAATTCCATTTCTAGTTCACCGGCAGGGAGGAGCTGGGAGGGATTGGGAGTGGGAGTGGGACTGGGACTGGGACTGGTACTGGGACCCGCTGATGTGTCAATAGCGGGGCGAGTGCTGTGTGCCAAGCGGTTTCTGCGGTTTGCCGGCAAATTAATTGCGCAGATTGCGATTTCAATGGGAAGTGAAGCCCGAAAAAATCGCCTGACATTTGAATTTTTGAGCTGCGAAATGCAAGAATGCGTGGCGGGACAACAGTTGGGACTTGTAATGGACTGGCACTACAGTTGTCCGCGGGGACTGGGCTGAAATGCGAGCCAAAATCCAAATCCAAATCCAAATACGAATTCAAATCCGAAGCCGAGTCCCCGGGCATGCACGTGCAGCGTGTCCCAGCTGGAGACCCCGATGGCAGAGTGTGGCCCGCCATCAAATCAGGCGCATTCAAAACTCAAATTACCAGTTCCCAACCTCGGGTACCACCAACGGAAAGCCAGACGAAATTGTGCATAAACACGGCTTAGAGAAAAAACTGCAGACAACTCAACAGTAATGGGGGTATAATAATTCGGAAATTGTTTGCCATTTTGCAATAAAATTTTCTATAAATAAATCCAAGTTCAGGCGTCTAACAGGTCGTATGAAAAGTGTAAGATTATTCAAGGATATGAAACTATATCTTGACTTCATTAACTTTATTTTGTATCCTAAATATTAAACTCTAGACAATTATTAAGCATAAAATTCAGAAATAATTATTTTAAATAGAAAACAAAACGTTCTTTTCGATTTGTATTAGTTAGATTTCCTTTTGATTTCATATCTCACACTCAAGACAATCCCTATTTATTTTCCAGTGTAAAAAGCGGCCTGGGAGCCTGTGGGTCTGCTTGGCAAATTTATTGTGCGGCTTTTCCACACCGGCGGGCGACCTGCATTTCTTTTTGGCCCTCCTTTTTCTACCGGCACCAGCACAAATTTATTGTTGACTGCAGCGAATTGCGTAAAATTGGCAAAGCAATTGTGGCAAGTTTCAATTGGGCACAGGCCTATGAAGTCATTAAGGCGGGAGAACAAAATGGAAAGTGCGCCGGCCTGCGTGCTGCACATGTTGCGCAACAATGTCAGCAGGAACAGGAGCAGGATCGACCGGGAAAAGCCCGCCAATTCGAGCCAAGTTGGCAGCTGTTGATGATATTTGCATTGATCACAGGCACAGGGCTCCGGTCTCCGGTATCCGACTCAATTACTTTGGCAGTCGTTGACCCAGAGAACTGGTTTGCCCAGTCTAGGGCCCTCGGGAAAACTAGTTCACAGCCAGCATTGGGCCACCGGGGGAGCGGCGGAGCGGAGACCAGCTGCAGCTGCTCCTGCTCCTCCGTGGCCCCCCTCCGTGCAGATCTGCGGCAAGTGCCTATATTTAGCCCGTCTGCTCTTATCTGGCATCCAAATGAATGATCATTATGCGGCGGCCGCGTTGACAAATTGCCAGAGCTCTTGAGCGATGAGCGACGGCTCAATGCTGAGCTAAAGACAGTTTAGCCAGGGAATCTCTCGGAGACGGAGACGGAGACGGAGATGGAGATGGGGTCTGAGGCGGAGACGCAGAAGAGCCAACACAATGGCCAAAAGGTTAGCCCCAAATCACTTTGGCACTTTGTGTGCGGTTTTCTCAAGTCATTTGTGTGATTTGGGTTAATGTCGGAAGAGCAGCCGAAAAATCATCGTCAACGAGTGTGTATATAAGCCTGCTAATACATATGTATCCGCAGCGAAAGTCACACCAGGCAGTCAAAGGCAAAAAAACTGCTGTTCCAGGTTATTCTTACACAGAAAACAAAAAAATCGAGCCATGAAAAATGGTATGAGGAGAGCAGGGCCTTTCTTTGGTACAGAATAAAAGAAAAATGCTCATAATCATAGTTAGAATATCGTAAAGTTTAATGTATAGAATTGTAAAGTATAGAAATATATCGCATTTAATGATGGGTAGATTGATTTTATCGACAAAATAAATTGTATTTCCCTAATTTGCCATAAGTTTTATAAATCGATTATGTAAAGCCTCTTTAAAAGAAAATTTTGGGTAGCTACTTTATGAATCATTAATAATCGAAAAATATTGCAATCCTTAAAATCCATTTAATAGAAAAATAATCGTATTTTATTTATTTTAATGTTTAAAACAAAAATTTTATGGCCTCATAATTGACGAAACCTTAAAAAAACATTGATTTATTGCACATGTACCGGCACGTTAAGATATCGATTTATGATGTATCGATACCGATATTCTCCTGCGTTTGAATTTCAAAAATTTGTTTTATGTGAATTATCCTTAGTATCCATATATAGATGTAAAGAATTTTTCAACTTGTAAGCTTCGTAAAAAATAGCCTTGGCCTCATCTTTTTGTATCCTTGTATCGGGTCCCCCATTTTTCGCTGTGCAAGGATGGCTTATATGGCTTCTTGCGGGCCCTGGGTCCAGGGACGACAGGTGTCACACCATTGAGACTTGTTTGCTTTTAGTTTTACGACGTCTCTCAGCTGGACAACAATTATGTGGCAGGACTGCCACGCCGCACTGCATATCCTTTTATTGTTTTACTATCCCTGACAGGGCAGGAAGAAGAGCAACAAAAGTTTATTAAAAAGCTTCGCCAGCTTCGTGTTCGGTGCGATTGTCATAAACGATTTTTGAATTGTCCATAAAACTTGCTGGTCTGGGAGAAAGGAGCGGCGCAAGCTCGTAAAGTTTTTACGGGGGAGAATGTCCATATTCCCCAGAAATAGAGAGCCACAACCACTGGCATTTTTGCAGCGAACCAGCCAAAGCCACCAGCAACCATCAACCAGCAACCAGCAACAGTGCGAGTACCAGCACGTTTTGTTCTGTTCCGTCTGCCTTGTCAACATGACATTTGCCGTGTTGACATTTTTATTGACTTTGGCAGGCAAACGGTTTTTGTTCTCGCCCAGGCTGAAAGTTGATTAAGAATGCCAGTCGGTCTGTCTGTCTGTCTGTAACTCACTCCCCACCTGTGTGTGGTCTTCGTCCAGGTGCGTTTATTACGCATACGCCAAGTGGCACTAATTGCCGGGCAGGAGACGGCGCAACGGCGGGACTGTACTCGCACTAATCTGCTGATTCAATTTGCCCGCCGTTTATGCTAGAAAGTCGCATAATCTTTGGACTACAACTGAGCCATCGGAGCCATCTGAGCCAATTAAAGTTTGGGGCGGCCAGTGCCGCTTTGCCACTTGGTGCAGGCGGCAAATATGCTGCTGCTGCCACATATCAGCCGCTCTCCTTTGTTGCTAACGGGCAGCAAAATTGTTTCCCGAGCGTGCAAATTTTCACAGCTGCAACAACTATGCCAGCAATTTGTGTGCTAAGCGGCAAGAGACCCGGTCCCCCGTTCCCAGTGCTTCCTGGGAGCCACAGAGCCACAGAACCAAAGAGAACCAGGGGACCAGAGACACCGCCATCGCGATCAGGTTTGTGTTAGAGCATCGCCTCGGTAATGGCCGCAAGAGAAATTGCATCATCAATGCAAATTCGGTGAGCTAAAGGCGGTGATAGCAGAAGTTCCAATTTGTTTTCATGGTAATTGATTCAAGGCATAATTTTTTATTCGAGCGGCCGCCAATTAATAGCGAACTTTGTGGCAAATACATCAAAGCCCGGGCTGCTGCAAGACGCGTGTGTTGTTCTGGGTCGCCCACCAGGCCAGGCACTACCTGGTGCCTCCTCCCGATCACCGATCACCGATCGGCGATTCCCGATCCCCGATCCCCGATCCCGAGCAGCCATATGCCATCCATCCGTGGCTGTGTGTGTTCCCAGTCGGCGGGGCCTACGGCACTCATCCGGAGACGTTGTTGGCTGCTGCTTCTGCGGTCGTTGTCTTTGGTCTATGAACTTGTTTTCTCCACTTCTGTCCCTGCGCCTCCCCCGTGGCACAGCGAGCCCCTTCTGGTGCTGCCTTTTTAATTGAAGCCGTGTCTTTGGCTGTGTTTTTTCCCCTTTTAGTTTTATTTTTTCGTATTTTGTTTCCTGCCCCTGCCCGCAGCCCCTGCTGTTTGTTCCCTGTCGTCGTCTTTGGGCTTTTCTACGACTTTTTTGATGCTTCGATTTTTATACATTAATGCTGCCTTCATTGCCGGAGTGATTATGCTCAATTTTGTTTTTGACCATAATTACACTTCGTTCTCCTCCGCTCGAACGCATCCGTTAGGTTGAGGAGCCGGGTCTGGAGTTGGCTCGCTTTTTATGATGATTTGGTAAACAAATTGGCATTGATTGATTCTTATTCCGCGCTGTGCAAACACGCCGACTGAGGGAAATCACGCTTCGAGTGTTGGCAGAAGGTCAGCCCGAGATCACTGGCATTTCCACTCAAGAAAATCCGATCGGTTCCTCATTATGAACGACACATTCAGATGCTAAGACATGGCGGCTCCGAGGGAGCCCCACCAGCCAAATCTGATTTGATTTATGCGGCTTGCATCGCAGCAAAACTGTTCACAAATTAACCGTAATAAAGCCAACTGCGCTGCTGGTGCGCTGCATGTTGGCTTATTTTGATTTATGGCCAACTGAAATTGGAATCTAATTTCTTGGCCATTAACAAAACCAGCAGCAAAGCAGCAGAGAAATTGTGTTCGCCTGCCTACGCAGAGAGCGCGAGTTGCAGGCTGCTGGCCGCTGGCCGGGCCGAAAAAGGAGTCTGCCGAGTGTTTGGCTTTTGGCCAGAAGCTGGGCCGGCCAATCCCATTCCCGAGGGGAATTAGTTCTGACTCTAAAAGGTATTGAAATCACTGATTGCTTTCAGCAGGAGTAAATCAAGCCAGGCCCAGCTGACTGGGCACTCTTACTGATTCATTAAAATGGATAATTTATTAGAAAGTCAGATGTGAGATTAGCTACAAGACATAAAGTTTTAGAGTCTTGTAAGAGTCTTGAGTAATTTGTATTGCATTAAATAATTTTGAGAGCCCCTAGGAGGTCAGGTATGTAATTTATAAATTGTGTATAGGATCTATACAGAAGACAAGTGCAGCAGTTTGTTTCCACAGTCTTACTTTGCTCAGGCCAAGAAAAACTCTGAAGTAAACTTCGCTACTGATTGGATATCAACATTTTCGTGATCGTATAATTCAGACTTCCAATCCCAGGCCACATTGCACATATTTATGATTCATATTGTATGGAAAATATAAAATAGACAGGTGTAGAATGTTTTTTCCACATTCCTTTTTGGTTTCACCAAATAAAATTCAAAAGAAAACTTTGCTACCGATCGAAGTTCAATACTTGCGCTGCCACAGAATTCAGACTTGGGAATTTTAAGTATTCCCAGAGGAGGAATTTTCCTGTTGACTTTTGTCCAATAAGTTTTTCCCGACTCCCTTATTTCTTTTAACATGTAATATTATTTTAAAAGAATCAAACTCAGCTAAAGTCTAATGTTTCTCCCATATTCTATAAAGCATATTCTGCTGCAGGGTATCCGAGCTGTCGACCCCCGGAGACCAGTTCCTCCGCCTTTTGATTTGGCTTGTTGTTTGACAAAAAAGCTGGAACGGTAAACTGCACTTTTGCACTAACTGTTCGCGGAGGCTCGTTGACAAGCCGGCAACAGGCAGCAGAGAACAGAAAATAGAAAACGGAAAATGGAAAATAGAGAACAGAAAACAGGCATCAGCATCCAGCAGCTGGCGACACAGCAGAAATAATTAGCTGCTAATTGCGTTTTATGAGGTGCCCTGACAGTTAAATGATGCGGCACATTGCAGGTCTCAGTGCATTGTGCGACGGCAGTCGGCGATGGGGGAGATTAGGCCGCAAGTGCGGCTGAATTGGCGGCTCTCCCGCCCTCCGAACAATGATAATGCGTCCCCCTTATCGCGGTTAGTGGATCGCTGGAAACCCGCTCCGGGCAGGTTCAGGAACTAACGAGGCAGGAATGCAAAGAGTGCTAATGCAGGCGGAATCCTGCCACTCCGCTGGCCAGCGGCAAGTGGCAGGCGGCAAGCTGCAGGTTGCACTTGGCCCGCGGAGGCATGCAGGCAATTTAAATGCAAAAAGTGAAGCTGTCAATAAAAATTACGCGAACGCCGGCCAGCCCGCTCCCCTCCGCAGCTACTAATTTATTGCCTTGCGTGTCTGTGCGAGTGCGTTAAATGTTTTATTAATTAGTTGCCCGGCAGAGGCGGGGAATTCCACCGGCCTCTATTTTTCGGTCTGTCAGTCAAGTGTCTACTTTCGGCTAAGGTAATCCCGAAAATCCCTTCGGACCGCACTTGTTTTGATCCGCCTGAGAGGTGCTTTGTGTGGCCCCGAGTGATCCGTGGCGAATGGGGCTTTGATGTGGGCGCAGACTAGTCATGGAGCGGGCCAAGAGTGATTGAAAGCGGCTTAAGGCGCTTGAGGAATGCCTGCACAGAGCAAAAACAAACCATTTCAAATTACAGATATATGGAAATATCAGCGGGGATCGTGTCCGTAGGAGTTGCTGCCTCTGAGAACCCATCGAACTATACCTGCCTTCATGAGATTAACTTTTAATTGAAATTAATTAACATCCAATACATCATGGTACGAGACCATTTTTTATTTCTGTGTGGGAAACATGCCGCACGGGGGGAGCGGAGCTCTCGGAGCACAATTAATATGCGACGCAGTTGTGTTGGCCATAAATGCGTATAAACATGGCATAAGCACCGACCGAGGCAATTAGCATGGCCAACATGAGCGGAGACGCTTAATGGCCTTGCTTTATTTTCACATTACCGGGCACGGAGCACAGAGCCGGGCCTGAAACAAAGGCAAAAACGAGTAACGAAAACAAAATCATATTTTACCGCCGCGCATAAATAAATCACAAGAGTTGTAACGCTGTTGTTGTCGCCGATGTTGGCTCGCACTTCATCGTGGCGCCGTCTAAGAAACAAAGTCTAAAGCGCCAAAAGAGCCAAGAGCTAAGAGCCAAGAGCTAAGAGCCAAGAGCCAAGTGCCGGGAGAGCCAGTTGGCCAATTGTCTGGGCCAAGTCATGCAAGTTGCCGCCACTTGGGCTGCACTTTGTTTTTGTAATTAAGTTGCATCTGCAGCCACGCCCCCGAAAAGTTGCAAGTCGCAGGCCAGCGCCCCTAATGGCTTTGTTAATTAAAACCAAAATCAATATGAATGGGCCGCGGGACTGCACGTCTGTGAGGCAATGCTGCAGTTGGGAAAAATGCCTATCGAAAGATATTGAGGGGAATAGTAATCGTGAGTTTAGATATCGAGTTTCAAAGTGAATTTCTTCGAGGGGATATTCCTAATAAAAGCAAATGTATTGAGCTCTCACTACTAGATATACCTTAGATAGTTTCCAAGGCCCTGAAAGATTGCTTGTATACTTAGTGCTTTCATAAAAGTCCTTGCCATATCCACAACTCTTTACCATCCCTAAGAGCAATCGTCGCTTGCAACATATTGCTCCCTGCTCCTCCCATTAATATTAAGTATGACCGTCGAGGCCTTGGGATGGATGGCTGTAAAAACTTATTTCCCGACATCCCAGGCAAATTCCTCGCCATCGGTTCCATCCATTTCGACTGCCGAACGAGTCGTAAATGTGTCTCCGCCCGACGCCGCCTCCTTGACGCGAAATAGAGACGCAGCGCTGGATAGCGGCTAAGCTCCCGAGATTTATGCGGCACTCGATGGCAGTTAAGATTGAATTGAATGCTTAGACACGAGCTGAACACAAGTTAATTGCCAGCGCAGAGGGAATGTGAACCAACCAGAAGCCATTGGCCCGGCCGAGAGCTGCAGAAATTATTGCAGTGCAATTTTTTAATATCTTCATTAAGCGCTCTGGGGCCCGGGCAATTAAAAGCCCAGGCGAAACCAGATTCGGAATCTCCAGTTTTGCATAGATCTGAGCTGGGAATGCCAAGGCGAAGATCAAGATGAAGGCGAAGACCAGGCCGAGTGCGGTGAAAACTCTCATCGATGGCAGCCGTTGGGCTTCTGGGCGAGAATCGAGAGTCGGGAATCGAGAATCGCGTGTGGCTACCGGATTGCAGACGGATCGGATGAAGCCGTGTCAGGGGCACATCAAAACGGCGTCTGTTATTATTATTAATTATGCTTTGATTGCCTTCTTGCTGGAATCGCTGGCATCGCTTGGCATTGCTTGGCATTGCTTGGCATCGCCTGGGATCGCTTGGAAACGCTGGCGGTTCCTGTTAGCAGGCCGTTTGGCAGTGCAGCTCCCGAGCTTGGCTCTGCTCTCTAATTTGTGGTTGCCAAAGTTCGTCATCATCATCCTCATGATGAGCTTGGCCAACAGCTAATTGAGTTGTGGCTCTTTCTCCTGCTAGCGCTCCGTTTCCCAAGAGCCAAGTTTGTTGCCTAAGTCTTTTGTTTGCCCCAAAACCCTGCATACTAAATCAAAGCCCTTAAATGTCCATGGAAATATATGCCAATATTGTTTTTCCACCCAGTCCCAGCTCCAGTCTCCAGCCCAGGACAGCAGCGATGCCTTTGCAGAATGAAAAGGAGGAAATGTCATGCGGCCGCGGGAAAACAATCGCCGGCCATATTTCATAAGCTGCGTGCCTGCCATCCGCGAAACACAATAACTTAGTCTTAGGGCCCGATATTTGCATGGCATTATGCAAAATCATGACATGAAAGCGGAGCTCGCTCCGCGCTGCCTTGCTTTACTTAGCCGCATCTGCGGAGAGGCGGCCGGAGGCGCACAAAGGCCCCTGGTAAATCACACTTTGGCAGTTGGCAGTTGTCGCTGCTGCTGCGCTGTGGAGCCGGCCCAGAGGCATTGCGTCGTATGCGTAACCCGAGAGTGCCGCGTAAGTGGAGACCGGAGAGTGAGTGATGGGATGCCATGCGAACGGGCCCAGGGACGGAGGCAGTGCAGCGGAGTGCAACGCAGCGCATCGAAACCAGACAGCAGGCACACTGTGGCAAATTGCTTGTGGGGAGACGCCGGTGATATCCCAAGAATATTGGAAACCCAACACTCAAGATTGTCACAGAGACTTGGAGTTCCCTTCACCTTTTCCAGGGCACTCTAATGTTTTTGAATTGGAATTTAAAGCAATCGCATGGTAATTTATTACATATCTAACTGAGTGAATAGTCTAGAATATCATTAGGTTTTTTAAAGTCCCATAAAATATGAGATAATCTTAATCTAATCTTAGTTAGCAAATTCGGTTTAAATTTGTTTTAAAGGGTTTTAGAACCGCAGAGACTTGTGTAGAATCACCGAACAAGTTTCATATCCGCATATGTTACGATAGGTTCTATAAAAATATAACACTTATCCGATACATGAAGTTAACTATTTAAAAAAAAAACTTGTTTGCAAATATACATTTTCTTAAACTCAAAATTAATGATACAATACAATTGCAGGAGGTATTTTGCTGATAATTTATATTTCTGCGAACTATTTGAGAGCTTCATGAACAAATATCGTTATATTTCAAGCAAACAGCATGAGAGCTCCATCAACTCATGAATAACAAAGCCACAAAACAGAAAGTAAATATCATTTCCTCATAAATATAGCTTAATATCAATTTAAGGTCGATTGTTTGAATCATTGAAATCAGATATGTGAGGTTGATATTAAAACAAAGCCGAGGCGATACAGCAAATAAAAATGGCTCAAGGAAGTGATATTATGCACTGAATTTACTGAATGTAGGCTTGAAAGGCTTCATATTTCACCAAATTTATACATCCTATCCCCCGAGTGACTGTCACCACTGTCTTGGGGCTTCGGTTTCGGCCTGCCAGGGCCCAAGACAGAACAAGTTGCTGGAGCTTGTTGCGTGTGTCTTGGTCGCAGAACACGCAATGGCTGCTGTGTGTTCATTGACTCCTGCCTCGGCATCGCATTGCAAGGCATCGCATCGCATCGCATCACCGTCAGGCACTGGAACAAGTGGCTGCTGGGACGACTCCTGCTCCTCCTCCTGCCCCTGCTAAACTCCCGGCCCTGGTAATCAATCATTGCGGCTACAAAACGCATGCATTTAAATTGTCAGCAGCGCCGAATCGCATCTGACAAATGAACCTGCTGGAAAGTTACTCACTCATTTGCCTCCTGCTGGGCCTGGGCTGCTCCTGTGGCCACTTCCGCTGCGGCGCTCGTGTCCAGTTCGTTGAAAGTGAAACTGATATTGTGGGGATCCTTAAACGGCTTCATGCTGCGCGGTAAACTGCGCTGCCGGAGGCTCAGGTTCAGAAACTGTAGATCGCCGGCGGTCAGAGGTTGCAGCGGTGGAGGTGGTTGCTCTGCTCCGGGTAATCCAACTTGGCCCGGGGTAATCCGATTCACCGGAGGCGGCGGAAGGGGCGGCACAGGGCGGTGCTGTTTCTGCTTGGGTGGCAGGGCGGGCTTAGGCGCCTCCTCCTGCTCCACGGGCAGTCCCTCCTCCTGCTCGATGATCTCCAGCACCTGGGCGGTGGCCTCCTGCTCGCCTCCGAAGAACTTGACCATGTTCTCGGTGGCTTCCAGCGGACTGTAGTGTTTGCCCCGCACCACCAGGTCGCCCAGGTGATCGGCATCGATACCGAAGAGAAAGGGATCGTCCAGGACGGTGACCCGGGCGTTCCTCTGGGTCAGCTCGCTCGCCTGCTCACCTGCAGCGGCGGCGGCAGCATTAGCCTTGGTCGCCTTCTCCCCCCTCACGTGGGCGCGCAGGGATCTCAGGAGCTTCTTGCTGCGACGCGGCGAGGAGGAGAGCGGAAAGAGGGGACGACCGCCCCGCGGCTGCCCCGAGGAATCGCCCAGATCGATGCCGTCGTCCGCATCTTCGCCGGCATCTAATTGCCCATTGATAAGATCGCTGTCCAGGCCCATCGCCAGGGCCACGGTGTCGTAGTCGCGATCCCGGGCATTGTCCTGCACTGTGCCGGGCTCCTGATTAGCCCCCGCCAGCCGCTGGGCCGCCGCCTTGCTATAGAGCTGTCGGTAATATTTCTGCTGGTCGCCGTACAAAAAGCAGACGCGCCACCATTGTTTGCATGCCAGCAAATTGGCGGTACGTGGCACCATCGCTGGCTCCATGTTGCCAGTGGCAGTGGCAGTGGCAGTGACTGTGGGCTGGCCTCCAGCAGCATCTGCTGCAGGTCCTCCCCTTGCCGCCGCCGGTGCCGCTGACAGGCTGCTCATGTTGCTTATTATTATTGTTCTCGACCCGTAATTATTTTTCAGTTCTCGCTGCCCCTCGTTGTTAGCAGTGACATCCTGGTCTTGTAGCTGCTTTTTAGGCCGCTTTTGTTTTTTGGCTTGGAGATTTCTGTAGTAAATTGAGTTTTTATGCGGAATGTTAATTACTTGCTGGCGGTTTTCTTGTTGCACTTTTCACAAAAGACTTGTGGTTCTTTGCTAGCATACAATTTAGTAATATATTTAAGAGCTTTGTGTACTCTGCTTTTAGAATTAAGTTGGTTTTTAGAGATACAGATACATGTTCAAAAGGCAAATTAACCCAGACAAATGGTCATCATAATGTGTTGGCTTTATAGTTTCGATACTTAATAAATATTAGCATTTAATGTCTTGTTTTTTTAGAGGGGGATTCATATAGCTTTTGTATATTTTTAATAATATTTTCCTTTGTTGTTGTGGCCTTTTGTTAAGCTATAATTCGATACAGATAGAAATGCAGATACAGCCCGAGGAAAACTCAACTTTCTCGACTGGAAATTGAAAATACGAGACAAAGGCCAGCACCGTGTTGATCGATTGCCTATAATTTACTTTCGAACAAGATGGAAATCGCGGCGGCATAAATTTAACACTTTCCCCAAACCGCACACGGAAGCTGCTGAAACCTAATCAAATTTGTGTAGACTCTGGAAATTGGCAGCTTGAACCCTTAATAGTGATTGGATGTAAGCCAAATAGCGAAGCGCACACGCTTACAACGGCTAATGGCCGAGAGCTGGGAGCTGAGCGCTGAGAGCCGAGATGATGGCCGACACCGTGGACCTCGGACATCTCTCGACGGCCATCAGGCATCGAGCCGATTAGACACGCCTCTAATAGAGACAGCAGGCACGTAGTAAAGACAGGTAGAGCTGGAAGGTGGAAAATGTGGAAAACAGCGCTGCTAAGTGCGAGGCCACTGCGTTTTCCGTGGCAGCGATGCCCTTGTCAGATAATAATAACTTCATCCCATAGTATCCCCATCTTCATCTTCATCATCATCAGCATCAGCATTTGCCGCAGCTGCTTGAGGTTTGAGCTTTGAGTGCTGGCCAAATGCCTCGCCAGCAATTGCAGCTTAGCCTCAGCTCCAGTCGTACGAACACGTACGATGTGGCCTCTGTGCGTCCTGTGTGTGTGCCACAACTGTGGCCATATCGGCGAGTATCTGGCTATCCAAGTATCCGAGCATCTGGGCATCCCGGAGTGCATTAAGCTGCTTTTAGCTTAGCGCTCCCCGACCCACCGCCTTAATGGAGTCCACAAAAAGCGGCTCTTGGCTGGTATTTATGAGATCAATGCCAGCGAAAGGCTGTCAATCAAGAGCGAAGGCAATATTTATCAGATTACCAAGGCTTCGAGATCAAAGATCACAAGCAACGAAAGTCGCACGGTGAAAAACGTTGTCGGTGTGGCTACGACAACTCACTTAGGGGAAACATAGATGAAACAAGATCATTTCTATATTGAATATATTTCCGAGAGGAACTTCCCTGTAGTTTCATCAAAAAACCTATACCAATTACCGTTTCTCCCTGTGAAACCATCAGAAGTACCACAGCAAACATTCCACTCCACCAAACCAACAACCCAGGGAAACATTCCAAACCTACAGCCAAAGAGCTGCAGCCCCATAATTGAATTATAAACAAGAACAATCGCAATCATAACTGGCTTCCGGCTAGCACAGAAATGGAGGATGTTTTCCAGCCGCAACAAAGTCAGAGCCGCAGCACGCGATCCCGGCCAGATTCGCAGTTAGACAGCGGGTGTGATTAGAGCCCAATGAGTGGGTAAGTGGCTGCGGGAAACCAGTTTGGGTTCCCCGGATGGGAGCAGCGGCACTGGAGCATGATTCACATGTGCCACAAAGAGACCTGGCTCTGGCTCTGGCTCTGGCTCTGCCTGGGTGCGATTAAAACGCGATCACACAATAATCATAAAGCAGAAATGGAGTCCGATGCCCAAACAAAGACTTCCGGCGCTCTATGGAGGCCAGAAGACCGCAGATAGCAGCCTCCGATCGGGGATGGGAGTGGGGCGGGGCGGGAGGACGCCGATCGGTGCCGCGAGGCACCGTTAGTATTTATTGACGGCGGCTGTCCGACATGTGTAAGTGACGCCGTCGCTGCTTGTCGCGTAATTTATCCGATGCCAAATTGCCGGCGTTAATATCTGATAATGCCTGACCCAGTGGCCGGGGCTGATTGAAATCGGACTGCGATCGGCGGACACTTGACGAGTGGGCCAATGGGGCGTATGCGCAATTTGCGTGACGCTCGATCGGAGCAAATACAGAAGTTTTTGCATTATGTGCCACTCTCCGGGCGACTCCAACTCGGCTGGCGGCTCTGTCATCAATCCCCAGCTGCAATTACCCAGTTGGCCAGGATTTCAGCCTCTTTGCATACGGCTTTATGGGGCCTTTTATTGCCACTCATTTGTCCGGACTTCAAGTTTCCATGGCCGGCGGCAGTGCGAGGCTGCGTGGAAAAATGGCAGACAGGCGCAATTAATTTTACGCCTGCTTATGCTGATTTTCTCCGAGTGTAATTTACAGCAATGCAGGTTAAAAAGTCAATTGCTTTGCCTTGGTTTACTTTCCCGGCCAGCCAGCCCAGACCGCAGCTCTCAACCTTTTGTGCTGCCCACTTTTCCACCGAAAAGCCCCGCGTTTCCAGCTCCCAATTGTGTTATCAAGAATCCCATTCAGAATCCGACGTATCTACGGACTTATCACTGCCTACCTAAGTGGTTTAGAAAGCCGCAGACACCTGACAACTCACTCTGGTGGCGGCTGCAACTGTAAACCGTAGAATTTCATAATTTATTATGCAGTCGGATGACGATGGCAGCTGGCACATTTTCCGATATTAACATACGAAAGAGCGCCAGAACGGCAGACAATATAAACAATGAGAAATATGCACTTAATAGCGGCTTCTTTCCGGTTCTGACGAGATGTCTCACTCGCTAATGGATTAACTTGTTTGTCTATTTTACGGCCCGGCTATAATTTAAGCCTCCGAAAGAGCCCAGCTCTGGCTCTGGGTCTGGGCCGGCCCGTAATAATTACACAGTTTAGGCCCGACAGCTAAACTAGTTTTGGGCGAAAGCCCGCGATCTAATGAGCCATTGTCTGGTCTCATATTTCACCGGGCCCGATAATAATCTCACGCCTGCCCAGAGCCTAATCGACGGAGCGGGGTGCTAAGTGCCTTTGTCTGCCCCGAAATTAATTGCCCCGCGCGCAAATGCCATTTGTCGCCGCTCAGGAATTCCTTCTCGATTTTTAATTGCGCTTACATAAAACATGATCGCAGCCAAGTCGGCTGCCAATAGGTGCAGAGAGAGAAAAGGAGATCTTAAATGGGGTTTGAAAGGGGAGTCTGGGTTCCATTTAGATGCTTATAGAAGACCTTGGAACTCTTTGAACTCTGTAGAACAAGAAACATATGTACTTGAGGTTATGCCTTCTATATTTTATAGTATGCTGAAAAAGTATCCATCAGTCGAGTATGGATAGAAGCCAAAGTGTGTGATTCGACATTGAAAGAATGGTTTTTTTATCTCAAAAAGGATAAATATTGTAAATGGTTCCTCGCTTTGGTATGTATATTCCTTTATTATTGTGTATAAGAATCGGGTCTTAAAATGCTTCTCTATTTTTAATTCCTATTAAATTTAAAAATATTTCGGTTCCGTGTAGCTTTTCAGAGACACAATCTCTGCAGAGGGGCAAAGTGAAAACGAAAATCCAGCCAGTCACGCCTCCCAATCCCCCAGCATGGTGGGCGGCTGCTGGCAGTTGCCGCTCTAATCTGCGCCGCACTCGTGTTAAATGTCAAATGCAATCAAAAAACGTCGTCGGTGGAAACGGCCTAGTCCCTGCCCGTCCCGCCCGGGCTAACGTTGCTCTATTTTCCGGGGAACCCGTTCTTATCGGGCTGGAAGATGGTTGGGAAACTAACGCGGACTGACAGGATGACAGATCAAATTGGGTTTTGCATACACATATCGACGGAGCCGATGCTTATTTACGACTTCCCGCCGTAAATGCTCACAACGCGGCCCAATTAATTGACGAACTGAAATTCGCTCGAATGCGATGATGAATGGTCGCTGAATAGTTGGTTAATTGTGGCCCCGAATGGACGGGGGGCATGTGTAATATGCAAATGGTAAGCTCTGGGACAAAAGACCGACTTGACATAACGAAGGTTGGGGTTTGTTGACCCCCGAGGAGGGAGAGCTTTGTTATGCTAACCGGGCCGCGTCGATAGCGGTATCCATTCCTAGCCGAGATTCTTTCAAACGAATCTGTATCTCAATCTGGCTCTGGGCCGTGGCCAGGCAATTGTGTTTTGGGCTGCGTGCCGAGGAAACTGGGCAACAAATTAACACGCCAGTTAGTTGGTCGTTAGTTAGAGGCGTCGATTGGGGTTAAGCAGCCGTGGCAGCCTGGCAGCTGGCCCAAAGTGAGGGAGAAAGTCGCTGCAGCCGAGCCATAATTGAGCCAACTAGTTGCCGCAACTCGGCCATAAACAACAGTTTTATTTCGAACCGCCGGCAGCCACCAACCGCCGAGCAGCCACCATCAAACGCCGCTACATAATTATGAAGAATTTCTTAATAAAGCCCGGAATCGCAGCCAGCCGCAGTGCGAAAATTGATTTAGCCGCGGCGAATTGCAGGGTTCCAGTATCGCCTGAGCTTTAAATTTAAATTGGCATGTCGGGCAATTAGAAATCACAGATAAATTCAAATCCGAAGCCCACACGCGGCCGCCAGTTGGCCGAGTCAAATGTCGCTTGTCAATAAGGTGTTTTCAGCTGCAAAACCCGTGTCCGAGGCCCACACACGCCAAGCAAAGCAATTGCTAACAAGCCATTGTTGACACATTGCAGGCCATGTAAGTCGGTTTCATTACGCTCCTGTGGGTGGCCCTGGATCTGCCCCGTACATATCTCTGGGACAACTAATTGGATCTCGGCGGCGGAGAAAGCTCAGTGCGCGGTAATCAAATTATTTTGGGACTCGCAAAGTGCCTCGGTGTTTTTATGGCTAGACAAGTCATGTTTTATGCGCCGGAGCAGGTCGTAAGCCTATTTGGTTATGACTTCATTCCGCTCCGCGATGCTGTGGCAGGTTGGAGAAAGTGCGCGGCGAGTGGCGATTAAGCCGAACGCATCTAAATAAATCAGTCAGAGCACTTCGGTTGACGCGTAATGTACATGGGCTTACGGGAGCCGGATTGCATGGATTTCCCCGGGTTCGTTGCCCAAGTCTTTCGTTGACCTCACCGGGATTCGCACTACCAAAAATTAAAGGTTTTTGAAACGGGGAGGATAAGTGTGCTTTTGGGTTAGAATAAAGTTAAGAGACCTGCTTCGTATACCAAAAACCTGACAAGGCTAAAAGAATTTTTTGCTTTTTATAGCCATTGTGTTTCTGTTTTATATCTATTTTCTTCTATCTGTATTTCAGCTTTTTACGAACTTGAAGAACATGATTCTATGGATTTGGGAACAGACTTTAGGATGCCAACACATAAGAGAACATTTACATTGGAAACTCTATTGATAGCTTCTAAATTATGTATTCCCCTACAAGTTACTGCTGTTACTTGAAGTGTCTGCATTTTCCTGATTTCTAAGCCCAATCAGATAGGGCTCTTTTTCTCTCCGTGTGCCTACACACCTCGGTAACCGATTCTCCCATAAAAATATTCGGTTAGGGCAGCCGAGGCGACGCCTGTGCCGCGCATATCAAGTCCGTCTCGTATTTCATTCGATTTTAATGCTGCTTTATTGTGTTTTGTGCCTGAATCTGACAGTGACTCCGTGGCTGTATCTGACTCTGCATCTGTATCTGACTCTGACTCTGTATCTGTATCTGGGAATGCGTAAGTCTCGAGTATCCGCGTTGACAAGCCTCGGGGAGCCCGGCTTAAGTCGCACCTTTTGGCCACTTGGCTTGTTGCCTGCTCTTGGCATAATTGGGCGCCCGGCAAGGTATGTAATTCACTTGGCCAGCTGGGGGGCACGGCACCCTTGCGGATTGCCGGCTGCACTGGCTGCACTTCACTTGTTGTTGCACAATTTTCGGTGAATTCTCGCGGAATCAGTTGGCTGCTTCGTGCACTTTGCTCCGCGGTCTGTAGGAGAACGGTAAATGACAGATCTGGCGCAAGATAACAGGGAATCCGAATTCGAGTCCGAAACCGAAACCGAAACCGAGCACATCGATCGATCGACGGATCCCAGCGAACGAGGTACGGAGAGCGCACGCGCAACAGGTGCCGACTGGTCGCTACAAAAGACGTTAGCAGAATGATCGAGCGGCTCGAACGCTTTTTCCCCGCTATATCTGGCTTCAAAAGCAAAATGTTGGATAATTTGTTTAGTGGCGACTGAAGAGAAGCGAAATAAATGTTTGGGCCTAGAAGCATGCTATCATTATAGTTTTAAGCCAAGCTTTGGGGCGTATGGAACGTATCGTAAACGTAACAGCTTAAAAGCAGGCAACCTTTTTCGCTAATATTAAGCCGAACTTTAATGCAAGTGCATAAAATTCGTGAGTTGCAATTCTTATTGTATTTAGCCAGAACAGAATTTAGGGTAAATATACCAGATAGCTCATAGCGGTGGCAGTGAAGATCTGGATTGAGACATTTTCAATGCTGCTGTGCCTGAACCTAAGTCCCTCCATCCGTTTCCGTGCCAAATGTCTTTTCGAATCGAGATGCTAAGTCCACGCTGATAAGATACAAATTTGTGTTCGGAAAAGGTAGCCTGAGCAAACTCGGGTCACGGAAGCAAGTGTCATCGAAGGTAGCAAGGCGACCGTCTGGCGTTGGCCAGTACCCCAAGTGTGAGAGGTAGACCTGAGAGACCTGGACAATTTAAACAAAAGCCTAAAGAAATTACAAAACAAAATTCTACACTATTCTAAAAGTTAAACCTGAATTGAATATCGCAAGAAATTAAATTAATGAACTAACTTAAACTTAAACTTGAAATTCTGTTACTTCTAGGATTTCTGTTACTATTCAGAAACATGTTCGATGTTACAGTTCGAGATCGAGTTCGATTTTGGAGATGTTCGACGGCGGTAGATCGGACAGTGCGATCGAATGGTTGGGGCTCGGTTAAAACTTGAGGGAATACCAATTCTCTTTTTTCAACGCAATCCCCTCAACATACATGCATCCAACGTGCGACATGTTCGATGCAACACGTTTAAGCTGACATCCTAAGAGTATGCTAAGCCTTTACGAAACTTTTTTGATTACCCGACATGTTGATTTAACTAGCTAAAGTTACTGCTTTTGGGCTTAACAATATTATGTAAGAAGTGCTCAGCTATGACATATTTACAGAAACTCGGCATACTTTTAGGCTGTCGCTTTGCCATGCTTCGCTTACAAAAAATTAAGTTTGTAAAAAAGTGTAAAAAACGTATTTTAACCTCATTTTACCAAAGTCTTTTTAATTTTAACGATTTTCTTTTAAAGTTTTTTTTTATTACGGATATAAAAACCAAAACAAAATCCTAGGCAATTGCATGACGATTTTATTCTGGGTTATCACTGTTTATATATTTTTGAATAAATTAATTTTAATAAGCTAACGTAGGCATTTTTTAAATGTACTTGAAAATACGTAAAAAATAATACGATTTCTACTACTGCATGTATAAGTATTGTAAAACTTTTGGGTATTTTGTTTTGTTAAATATATTAAATACCGTTTGCTAAACTGTTTTTAAATCAGCAAGACGGAAAAGTTATAAAATATAATGATTTGTTGACAGAAACGATATTAATTAGGTCTGTTAAACGCCGTTAACATTGCATTTTACATATAAGCTGAAGTCCAGCCTTAGATTTCTAACTGAATTGGAACTGGACGTCAGATCTGCATTCCAAAAAATCTATAGAATTCTTATTATTCGGATATATTTTATAAAATAAAATGACTTAATTTTTACAATTATTGTAAGCTTACAGAAACAAAAATTTCTCAATCAAAAATATCGTACTATTCGCATATATTTTTATAGAATGAAAATGTAAAATTGTAAGCTTACAATAATTGTAAAAATGAGTTAATTTTAATTTATGAAATTTAATCCTAAATTTTTACAATTCTTTAAGGCATACAGAAACATAAAATGTTCAATAAAAAAATCTTGAAATTAAGCCAAACAAAACCCTTGAACATGATGATTTACATTTTCCCCGAATCAGGTCATAAGAGCTCTGGCTCTTACAACATCTGTAGGCTTTACATTGTTATTACAAATGTATATTAAAGAAAGTAAGCCATAAGCTACACTTCAACCCATTTGCTTTCTTATTTAACCCAAAATTGAGACCAACCTAATATGAATCCGTCGCTTTACAAGCGTCAAGTTGATGTGTTTCCCAACCTTCACGCACTTGGCTTACAAAAAGTGGCAATAAAAGGCGACAATCAGCGCGAATGTCAACCGACTGCGTTGGCCAGGTGAGGGGTTCAAGGTTAATCTGCCTTCGACCAAGTTAGTTGGTCACCGTGCGAGGCTGTCCAAGGGATCATTAGGGCTCAATGCGGTCTGTGGGCTAATGAGCAGCGGAAATGCACTCGCGACGTGTGATGCGTGATTTATGGTGCCCACAGAGCGAGCCGTGTGAAGGCCCCCAGGCGCCGACCCCAAAGACTTACCCACCGATGAATGGATCTACCTTGGATGGGAGGTGCACACTCGGCTTACCTGGAACGAAGAGAGAAGACAGAACGCGATTAGTCAGGGCCTAAAAAGGGCCAAAATGAATATGTTCTACGACTGCGACTGCTCCTGGCGTTGACGCTATCTCGAAATCAATTTGGCTAATTGCAAGCATAATGGCCTCGTTTGCCGCCACATTTCGTCAGACGCCCCGAATGGGAACGGAAAAGAGCAGCCCGCAGAGGGCAGACAACTCCTTGACACGCCAACTCTGGGCAGGATATGCGGGGCGTTTATTAGCGAAATAAAATAACCCCCAAAGTGTCATCAAATCAATGCAAACTAGCGGGAATCGAAGTCGGCTCCCAAACTTTTCCGCCTGCTCTGGCTCTTCCGACATTTGCGCGCCATTAGGCCGGACGGCGGGGCAGGCTGTCCTGGCAAATGGGCAATTTCGTTGGCCCATAAAGGGCCGTGGTAATGGGAAAAGTTAGCGCCACATCCGGGACACAGGTGTGTCCCCGGACAGGGAAATAGTTCTCCGCACCCTCCCTCCCCCGGGCTAATAGATTTCCGAATCAATAGAAGGCCTCCCCCAGGGGGAGTTTCCCCTGCATTTTCGTTTTCACATCGAATTTTGACTTGGCACTGTGTGTGCTTCGAGAAGACTTAGACTTAGACATACTGGGTGCTCTCGATAATGGAGACCACATCCTCGGCCAGGTCGCAGAGGAGCGAGTAGGTGTGCATGTAGAGCGTGTCCCTGTAGGGCTTCCGGGAGCGCAGCTTCTTGAGCAGGTACAGAGTCTCGTTCTCCTGCCGGAGCTGTCGCATCCAGGGCATCGGCTCCGGGTCTTCAGCGGAGTCAGCTCCGTCCTGCTTCTGCAGGTCTCGCTGCCTGGCCTGATAGCGGGTCACCTCCGACTTGAGGGCGCTCAGCTCCATCGAGGCCATCGTGTCCTCCCAGTCCTGGATGCCGTTTCCGATGCAGCCCCGCACGTAGATGAACCTGGAGCGGTCCCGCTCCTCGTTACGACCGAACCGGACGGGACGCCCGGTGTCGACGCCCGGCTTCATCAGCTCCTGGATCTCGACTAACCTTGCGAAGTGGATCCGCCTCTGCTCGGCCTCTGGCTGCCGCAGGATCACCGCGAGGATCGTCTGCAGTCGCAGATCCCAGGCGGGCTCCCGGGGCTTCTTCAGCTCGTGGTGCAGCGCCTTCAGGGCCTCCAGGTCGTCGAACCTCTCGCAGTGGTAGCCCGGGTTCTCGGCGTTGAACACCTCGCGTTCGTCGAAGACGCGCTCGTAAGGACACAGCACCTCGTGCGGCTGCAGCAGGGGCACCAGCGAGGCTTGGTGCTGGACCAGGTCTTTGGTATACCGCTGCTTGGACTTCTCCAGCACCACGTCCAGCTGGCGCCGCAGCTTGGCTTGGTACTCGGGCGGCGGGACGCACCTGCCCGTCAGCCGGACCACGATGTGGTGGCGTGAGGAGCTCACGATGTGCGGGTAGACGCGCAGCTCGAACTGCATCTTGACCAGCGCACAGCCCCGAGGCCGGAAGAGGGCGCGGCAGACGTACTTCTCGCCGGGGAAGACGACGAACATGGAGCGCGACATGAGGAAGTAGTCCTGCGGCACCTGGGCCTTGTTTCCGCGGCGGACTTGGTCTACGTGCACCCAGTGACAGGTGACCAGGTGGCAGCCCACGTTCTCCATGACCAACACCTCCCGCACCACGTTCTGGTACGGGTGGCACTCGAAGTAGGTGTGCCCCACCTCGGACGAGGCGCACTTGTTGCCTGCGTAGAACAACTCCCCGTTGATCTTAACAGCGGTGCGTCCCTCGAGCTCCGATTCCGAATTCTGATCCGGGCGAGCTGGCGCATCAACGACCTGTTCCTCCCGCTCGGACTCTTCAGGGGTGCTGTCGCTTACAGAGACCATGGAATCGGCGGGAACTCGCTCGATTTTCGGTAGGTTCGTGGAGGAGCTTTTCAAGCATCCCTGTATCCCCTCGCCCACCACCTCCAGGCTGTCGACTTCCGGATAGAACTCCAGAACGCGCTGGATGTCGTCGTCCTGCTTTTCTATCCGGTCGCCCAGCAGCTTGGACTGGATCCACTGGACGCGGTTATCGGGCGCCTGCAGGGGCCGGCCCATGATCTCGCCCTTGGTGGCGTGCGTCAATCCGCCGATCTCCATTTGCGTGTTCCCACTCCGCTCGGGGAGCGGCAGGGTCTCCTGGAGCTCGGGCAGACACCTGCACTGCTGCTCGACGCAGACGGGATGTGCGGGCAGGACGGCTGGCTGCTTACCGGCCAGCAACGTGGGATTCATGCGGCCGGCCAGGTCCAGCAGCCGCTCCACGGTGCCCCGGTCCCGCTGAGTCACGGTGGCGGGTAGGTTGATGAGCATCTCGTCGGGCCGGCGACCCACCTGGCGGGCGATCTTTGCCTGGACCGCGGCGCGATCCTGCAACGTGTCGTACCAGTGCTTGAGGCGGCGGTCCATGCTCAGCGACTCCTTCAGGGCATCGTCCAGCGAGCACTCTGATTTAGAGGCCTTGCCAAAGCCACGCATCTGGCTGAACATGTCGTCGACGATGTTGGTCACCACCTTCTTAGTCTCCACCTGCGTAACATCCTTCAGGTTATGGTAAATCTGGAAGTGCTCCCGGGTGGATGGCGACTGGAGCGCCAAATCGTTCCTGGTCGATTCTATGTGATCCGACATTTCGCGCGAGGAAAGCGACACATCCGGTTGTGGAAGGTGCACGTAGCTATGCATTTTTTTTTGGTTTCCAGAATTATATTTATATTTTTATTTTATTTATTTCTTATTGGATGTATGTGTTTACCCTGTCGACAGCTAGATCTCGGTTGTGCTCTCGATCACCGACACAATATCCTCGGCCGCCTGGCAGAGCAGTCCGTGCAGCAGCGTGTGGATGGAGCCGGTTCCCCGGAGGAACTGCACCCTGTCAACCCACTCCTGCAGGCAACTGGCGAGGACTCCGCGCACGTATAGCAGCTTAGAGTTCCACCGTTCCTTCAGCCGGTCAGGGGTGTCCGCCAGGTGCAAGGGCTGCCCAGGGTCTCCTCGCATGCCCTCGAGCAGGTGAGTCAGTTCTGAAAACAGCCGGATGCGCTCCTGCGCGTCCCTGACCCCGCACACCAGATGGATGAGGGTGTGCACGCTGAAGTTCCACCCGAGGAAGCCGTTCAGGGGGCTGACCATGACAAAGAACTTCTTCAGCCGCTCCATGTCCGAGTGCCTGCGACATTGGAAGCTCCGGTTGCGCTGGCTGAACGCCTCGCGGTCCTCCAGCTCCCGGACGTATGGACAGAGGAACAAGGCCGGCTTCTCAGGGGGCGGCTTACGCTCCAGGCGCACTGGTACCCGAGGCCGCTCCATCGCCAGTCGCTCGAGGAACTCCTTGGGAGCCGTGCAGCAACCGTGAATGTTCAACGTGATGCCACTGGAGCCACGGAGGAAGATCGGGGGCCTCGGGACCAGCAGCCAGCGCTGCTTCGCAATGGCCACGCAGCGCGGCTGGTAGAGGACTGAGACGTCTCGGATGTCGCCCGGAGCGAGGGAGAAGGGATCCGTGTCGAGCACAAAGTCCCCCGGCTCGGGCCTGAAGAGCGTGTCGTTGTTGGAGAAGAACTCCGTCCTCAGCCAGCTGAAGTGCAGGTCGAGGCTGCCGCAGTTCTCAATGCGGATGACTGTGCGCAGGAGGCGCCGGAAGGGGTCGCAGATGAAGTAGGGCTCCACGATGGGCGGGAACTCTGGCACCGTGGGCCGAAAGTACACCCCGTTGATGCGCACGCAGAGTCCGGCGGGGCAGTCGCTCTTCAAATGCTCCACTGGCGATTCCCGGGCCCTTTCATCCAACACCTCCAGCTGCCCGAAGCTGTGATCCTCCTTGAGCTTCTCACGAGGCGGCTCCCATCCCAGCACTTCGGCGCTCAAGTGCCGAGGCAGACCCCCGGCCTCCTTGAAGCAGCTAACCAGCAGATTCCTCGTCGAACTCGGCCGGCTGAGCGTCACCTGCGGAGAATCCCACCCCACTTGGCGGCGCAGCTTCTGCTGAAGCGCCCGCCGCCGGGCGAGCATGTTCTTCCAGTACTCCAGCCGTTGGTCCACATTGCTCCTGCTCTTTGAGGGAGACGCGGACCAACAGGAGGGCTCCGAGCAGTCGGACTCCTCGTGGAGACCCCGCTCGTTATGATTTCGGAGAATCTCCTTCACCAGGGAGTTGGCCAGGCCATCTGGGTGGACGCTGCCCTCGGAGGAGTCCGCCTTGGCCAGGAGATTCGTCTGGCTTTCACACATACCGAAGATATGCTTTTTTCGGAGTGTCAGTTGTCTTTTTCATGTATTTATTGTGTTTTGTGTCATTGGAGTGCTTTTTTTTCTGTCTAACTGACAACTCTAATTAGAGACATTGCTCTAGTAAAATAGTCATTTTGGAAGACTGGAACACCAATTTACCTTAATCATAAAAGGTACTCAGAAAGAACTTACAGTCAAGTTTTTCAAAGAAAAATATATAAGGTGATTTAAGAGAGATGTTTCAAGTGATTATTATATCCAAACTATAAATTTTATATATCGAACTATAAAATATAAATAAAAAAATAGCGAATTGCATATTCTCTGTCATCCCAAGTGCACTATCTTTGAATTGAACCATCAAGATATCGAAATAATCTGTCCTAGAAATAATCTTGTTTAATGTCCTTTTTACAAGGAAACAGAACCTCTACGAACACAAAAATATATACAATAAAGAAAGCTAAATTTGTTTACCCTTGCAGCTAACAATTGGATCATTATGAACTAACAAAATTGTATCAAATGGAAAGTAAAACTAACAGGAATTGCATACAACATTTGTACAGATAAAATTCGGTTTTAACATTACGTATACGTAATGTTTCCCGAACATTCCTATGGCAGCTATATGATATTGTAGTAGAAATTCTATAATAATATAAAATGGCCTTTCTCAAATTATATGAAAATATGTTGAAAATTGGCCAAGTTATTATTTTTTTTTTGGAAATTTACCGATCTTTCCTATGGCAGCTATATGATATAGTCTTCCGATCCGGCCCGTTCCGACTTATATAGTAGTGAGAGCATATGGAAGACTATTTGCAAAGTTTCATTCAGATAGCTTTAAAACTGAGAGACTAGTTTGCGTATAATCGTAAATTCATATACTGCAATTCAATTTTAAATGAAATTTATTTCATGCAAGGTTCATATTTGAAAGGTATGCCCATAGTGGTAGGGGAGAGGTCTTCTTGTCTTGGCCTAGGAACAGAAATGTACATTTTCTTTAAATTATTTACATACACATGACAGAAGGCAATGCAGAGTTTCTCACAACAAAAAAACTGAAACCATTGTGGGCCAAAAATCGCCTTTGCTTTTCATCACGCCGAAAGGTCTTAATTTGGGACAGGATATCTTTTTAAGCTGGAGTCCTTCTCCTTGCAAGTTCAAGTCATAATCCTGTAATAACAATCGTAGGTGTCAATTGTCCTTTCCCTGCTAAGCTGGCTCGACCTCCGTGCTCTCGATGACGGACACGATGTCCTCGGCCACGTTGCACAGATGCGAGTAGGTCTGGATGTAGAGCGAGTCCCGGAAGTACTTGGAGCGATACAGCTTCCGCATGACCGCCGCCCTAATCTTGTCCTCGTCCAGCTCCTCTTCCGCGATGATCTCCAGTAGTTTCGCCTCGTCGATGGGTGCAATGGGACGGGGCTGACGGGGCTCGCGGCGATTTCCCTCCTCGTCGTCCTCCTCGTCATCCTGATCGGACACCGGCAGCAGGCTCTGGTAGAAGCGCTGCAGCTCCGGCTTGAAGAACGAGTCCTCCACATTGAACATGAGCTCCTCCCACTGGGCAATCCCGGTGCAGATCACGCCCCGCACGTAGATGAACCGGGAGCGCTGCTTCTGCCCCTCGCGCTCCGCAGAGGGGTCGAGGGAGGAGCCTGCGAGCATCAGCGGGGCCAGCAGATCGGTGAACTCGGCGAAGAGCTGCTCCCGCTCGTGCAGGGCCTCCACGCGTAGGATGTAGCGCCGGATGGTGGACAGGCGCAGGTCCCAGGGGCACTCGCGCGGCTTCTTGAGCCGCTTGTGCAGGGACCGCAGCACCTCGAGGTCGTCGAACCGGGCGCAGTTGTAGCCCGGGTTCAGGGCGTTGAAGGTTTCCCTTTCGTCCAGGACCCGAGGATACGGACAGCAGGTGGGCGGCGGCACCACCAGGGGGGCGAGGGCACCGAGGTGAGAGGTCAGATTGTCCATGGCCACCGCGTCCGACTTGCAGATGCAGGCGCACTGGCACTCCAGCAGCTTGGCCATGTAGTCCGCCGGAGGAGTGCAGCGTCCGTGGAGGCGCACCAGCAGCGATCCGCCGCAGAAGATGCGTGGCTCCACCTGCAGCAGCCAAAGCTCCATGGCCATGGCCACCTTCCGGGGCTGGTAGAGCACCACCACGCACCGGCTCTGGCCGTGCAACAGCCGGAAGCTGTCCAGGTCGAGGTAGAACTCGTTGTCCCGGGCCAGCAGCAGGGAGGCCCGGTTGTAGAAGTACGTGCTCTGCTTCCAACTGAAGGAGAGCGTCTGCAGGCCGATGTTCGTGAGCTCCAGGACGCGCTTAGTGCGGCGCCGGAAGGGATCGCAGGAGAACCGGGTCACGATCTCGTAGCATCCGCTGAGCCCGGCCTCCCCCGGCACATAGTCCACCCCGTTCACGCGCAGACCCAGCTCCGGAACAGGCGCCGGGGGCTCGGTCTCCGTCGATTGGTCCTCAGTGCCGCCCACAGACTCGGAGACGTACTCCTCGGAGCACAGGGGACTGTCGGTGTTGGTCACCGTGTGCAGGGAGTCCGACTGCACCAGGACCGTGGGAACGAGCGCCTGTTTCTGGTTGTTCACGCGCGTGCCCGTCACCTGCAGGGCGGCTAGGTCCGGAAAGAACTCCACCACCTTCTCGATGGCGCCGAAGCCCTGCTCGATCCGCTCGTCCAGAAACTCAGACTGCAGCCAGCCAGTGGGGGGCTTCTGCTCGAGAGCCTCCTTGCCCAGCAGCTCCCGCTGAGTCACCTTCGGCAGGCCGATGATCTCCACCTGCCCGGCTTGCGGAGCCGTGACCTCCGGGCCGTAAACGAACTGGCAGGAGCACGGATCCTGCCGGTCGGGCAGCTTGACCACCGGCGCCTCCTGCAGCCGCTCGTGGCCCATGCGGCCGGCGTAGTCCAGCACCCGCTTCACCGTCTGCTCGTCGCGGTTATCCAGCGTGGAGCGGCGGTTGAAGAGCACCTCGCTGGCCAGCTTGCCCGTCTCCCGCTGCACGCGCTCCTGCATCTTCCTGCGCTGCTTAAGCACTTCCTTCCAGTAGCGCAGCCGCTTGTCCACATGCGTCTCCTGTTCCGGCTGCCGCGCCCAGGGCATCTCGGCCACATGGCAAGAGGAGGAGGTTTCGGGAAAGTCGCCGCGCCGCTCCAGGAAGATCTCCTTGATGATGTCCTCCACCACACGGACCGTGTACTTGGCCTGTGGAGAGGTGGTCTGCTGGGACACCTGTTCAGACAGCTTGCTCTCCTTGGAGAAATTCAAATCCGAGTTTCTATCTTTGTCGTCCCTCGGCAACAGCTTTGTAGCGCGACCGGCGTCCACGTCCTCCACGACCTCGTCCACGTCATCATCCTCCTGGTGTCTCATTCTGCTAGGGTTTTTTGGGTTCGGTATTGAATGTTGGCTTCAAATGTGATACAAAAGATATACATAATTCATTCACTAAGATGTTGCTCCGTCTCCGGATGGAATTCGGAACCGAAAAGGTGATTGAGTCCCTGCCAAGCCAACTATGCTTGGAATATTCAGAAAATATCCCAGATTCCCAGCAATATCGATTAATGGCATCTTTACTATTGATGAAGAATCCCAAGTAACACACAGACCTGGCCTGTGGAACATCTATTCTACGTGTTAGAGAATGGAGACCTGATGGGTTTTTTATCTTTAATTGCAGCTCAAAGTAAGGAAATATATGTATGTATGAACATGAGAGCTCCCAGCTTCGCCCGGTAATTAGAATTGGAAAAGTCTGAAAACTTTCAAAAGTGCTGCGCATGGCCAGCCCGTGGATCAAAGGTGATCTGTGCTCTCGATCACGGACACAATGTCCTCGGCGGCGTCGCAGAGCAGGCTGTAGGTGTGCATATAGAGAGCATCCTTCAAGTACTTGCTGCCCCTCACTTTCCTCGAGACGTTCTCCAAGGACTGCTCCAAGAGCTCCAGGTGATCCAGGCTGGACGTTGGCGTCTTCTTTTCCTGCTCTTCCAGCTCCTGGCCCCGTTGGCGCAGCAGCTCCAGCTTGCAGAATTGGTCGTCCAGACACAGAGCCATATTCTCCCACTTGTCGATGGCAGTGCTGATGGTGCCGCGCACGTAGATGAAGCAGGTCCGGTCCCGCTCCGGGTTGTGCTCCATCCGGATAAGGCCCTCGCACCTGTTGCACTTCATCGGCTGTAGCAGGTCAATCAGCTCGTTGTGCAGCTTCTCCCGCAGGAAGCGGGACTCCTGGCGGCCGATGCAGCGGCGCAGACCCTCGATGGTCAGGTCCCAGGGTCGGTCGCGCGGCTTCTTGGCCAGCGCGTAGAGGTCTTTGAGAGCCTCCAGGTCGGCGTACCGCTCGCAGCTGTAGGAAGGATTCTGGACGTTGAACAGTTCGCGCTCGTCGAGGACCCTCTGGTAGGGGCACAGCAGCGGCGGGTTCTCGATGATGGGCGCCAGGCTGGCCTGCATGTCGAGGAGGCTGTGTGCCTGCTGAAGCTTCTGCTTGTTGCCCGGCACCTGCCGGTGGTTCTCCAGTCGCCGCAGGTAGGCAGCCGGCATGGTGCACTGGCCCTGGAGGATCACCATGATGCGCCGGGTGCCGCAGACGGGCGACTTGACGAGGCAGAGGCTCCAGCGCTGCGTGGTCAGGCCCACCTGCTGCGGATGGAAGAGAGCCCGGATCTGGCGGCGACCCTGTGGCTCCAAGATGAACTCGCAGCGGTCGAACACTAGCTCACCGTCCATGGGCTGGTGGTCGGTTCGGAAGCGGTTCCGGCTCGTCCAGTAGACGTGCAGAAGTTTCTGGCTGAGGTTCTGTCGGTTTTTGGGAAGAAGGTCGCATAAGTTTCGAGGTGATGTCTCCCCAAAGACCCCTATAACAGCTTCGGTGCTTATACCTGAACGTCCACCAGTGTCTCGACCACACGCTGGTGAGGATCGCACTTGAGCACCAGGTGAATGCCCTTCTTGTTCTGCCCCTTCATTTCGCGATAGTCGTAGAAGCACCCGTTAATCATCACCCCATCGACATTCTGTGGATCCTCCAAGTCGGTGGCCTCAGCTTTCTCAACTTTGGCAACTTCCTTGGTCACCTCGGCCTCGGCTGGACCTTCGTCTTCCTCCGCCTCGAACTCACGGAGCAGCAGATCAGCCTCCAAGTCCGAGTCCTCCTCATCCCCCTGTGTAGAGTCGTCGGAGATGGCCAGCATGTCGTCCACGCCGACCTTCTTTATAGGATCCATCCGGTTGTGAGCCACCACAACGCTGGGGACGACCTGCAGCTTCTCCAATTCGGGCGCGAACTCGAGCACGTTTCGGATGGACTTCTCCTTGGTCTGGATGCGGTGGCCCAGGAACTTGGAGCGCTGAAACTGGCTTTCGGTGGCGGTGGCAGTCAGCTCCTCCTGGGTGACCTGCGGCAGACCGACGAACTCCACCGTCTGAACCTGCGGCCTGGCGGCATACACTGCACGAATCTCGCGGCAGAGCTCGGGATCGCAGCGCGGCTTCAGCGAGTCCAGCACGGAGTCCCCGTGAACCCGCGCCTGCGGGTGCGATCGGTCGGCGGTGTCGAGGACGCGCAGGATCATCCGCTTGCTGGCCTCGTCGATGGTCGTCGGGCGGTTGAACAGCACGTCCTCGGGCCGCTTGCCGGTCTCCCGCTCGATTCGCTGCTGGAGTCTGCGGCGCTGCTCCAGCACGCGGTTCCAGGCCCGCAGGCGCTTGTCCATGACCAGGTCCTCGGCAGTCACTATATGCGGGCACTCGTCGTCGACGAGCAGTGCCATTGAGCTCATCGACTTCACCGGGAAGGTGTCCTGGCGCAGCACCTCTGCCAGGATGTCGTTCACGGTCTCATTTGCCGCCCCCGCCGCGCCCTCCTGACGGTCTTCCAGGAAGTTCCCATTTATGGTGGATACCGCTATCGGATTCGCCGCCATCTGCACCTCGAGCAACGACTCACGCGTGGTCGTCATCTTCAATGATTTGTTCAGTTGCGAGGCCCACGGGCTTGGTATTTCTGTGACACAACGTGTCAGGCTGACGTGTATGACTGCATGGCAGCCTTAGTTCGGACTTTCCCCCGAACTACTTATTAAAATATTACCTTATTGCTAACCAGACATCAGTAATTGACCCTATTCGGCCTGAGTTTGCCTTGCAGGCTTGGCCTGAGAGAAAATTCAGCGGCTAGCCGAGGTAAATTGCAATTTATGGGACTAGCTGCTGTGCTAATTTGCCAACAATACCCACCAAACAGCCAGGAAACCCGGTCGTGTGACAAGTCATCGTAATTTGGAGGCTCCCTTGCCACGGCTCCTAGCCCGGCCAAGACTCAATGACATTGACGTGCCGCCTTCACACAATTCACACAAAAGTTGCCGTTGTTGATGTCGATGTTGCCATTGTGACTGGCACCGCGTCGCCAAAGAGAAAGGAATCGGCGGGCTGTCGTATGTCAACTTACCTGAAACGGAGAGGAGAGGGAAAATATTAAATTGATTTATACACGAGTCATGTGCAAAATTAACAAGAAAGCGACTGCGAACTATTCCTTATTTATGGACGGTTCAAAGGCTCATTAATTATGTCATCTGCGGTTTGGCAGGAGGTCGGATCGAGGAGTTGCTTTCATGTGGCCAGGAGCGGGGGAACCCGAGGGCTTCAGGGGGAAGTAAAACGCGGTTCGCATCCCAGAAACAACCCAGAAACTTTTCACCCAACAAAAGGGCGAAACAAAGCCATATCAATTACCCTGGCAACCGACCGACCGAGCCGAGGTATAAAGTAATTTGGCCCAAGCCGCTGCGGGACGGAAGGGGTCCTGGCCAAGAACAAAGGTTACCCAACCGCAGGAAGGGAAGTCGAAGTCGAGTAGGGAGCGATAGTTGGGCTGCGACTGGGACTGCGACTGGAACGGGGAGAGGGATGTGCGGAAGTGCACTGCATTGTTGGCCGTTTCAATACTCATCATTACTACGGCGGCTGGAAGCCCTGGAGTGCATGTGCTCCCTCTACGTGACGGCGAAATGCAATCAACATATTGTAATTCAGAAATGCATATTGAGAACGTGCAAAAGATACACCACGGTGGAAGACGAGACTCTGGCTGCCGCTGCTCTTAACGGTCCGGCGGAGGAAAACAAAACGAAGCCAGCCCGGGAGACATTGTTGCCACCGCATCAAGTGCAGCCAGCAAAAATCCGGCAGCGTTTGCATTTTGATTTCCCATTTCGCATGCACTCGAGCAACGCATTTATTATTTACCAGCCAGCAACAGGCGACTGCGACTCCAAGCAGCAGACTCATGCTGCAGTTGTCAACGGCTGCCGCGGAGAACCTGCATCCCAGTCCAGACTCCGATCCCCCTTCCAGCCGCATGTTGCATACCACTTGGTGTTGACAGTGAGACAACAGCGGCAGCAGCGCCTCCAGACTGCCGGCGCTCGTTGAGTGAAGCCAGATAGACGGACGGACCGCCTGACTGACGGACGGATAGTGGGACAAATAAACCCGTACGGTCTGTCTGTGCACTATCCATGCAAAAATGCTGACGGATAGCAATGTGGAGTCGGTGGTGTGAGCAGGCCTTGTAGCATCCATGTAAAGACATGAAACGTATATGATGTTGGACACTTTACAGGGGAAATTATCCCCTGCTGGAATTTAATTTCAGCGATTTTCTTTAAGAGCATTGAGAAATATTTCTAAACTTTAGTGGCAGTCTTTACTTAAAAAATTAGATATTTAGTTCTTCATAATGTCTTATACCACCCTTACGATCTCCCTGACCGGGTCTTCACATAACACTTCAAATATAAAACAATACAAATTATGTAAGATAACAAAGCTTTTACTCCTCCTTTACTCAACTTTGAACACTTTATAGACTTATTATTTATTTCTCGTTAGATTAAGTTTCTACAGAACAAGGAAACAGTACACTAATCCTAATAAAATCTTCTATTTTTTTAACTCAAAAAAAAAAAAAGAAAAAAATCATGTCTAATGTCAAGTAATAAATCCAATAATAGTATATTACTATAAATAATAATAAGTGAAGTTTCTTTCCCATTCAGTACAACTCAAGTTTAAAAAACTACTTAAGTGTTAAATTTCATATATTTACTACTACAATTTGTACAGGAATTAATGATTGAGCTTAGGTTTTAAAACGGATTCCTATTTATATAGTATATAGTGCCGAAGAGACTGGATGTTCAATAAATCTAGTCTATTATTATTATTATTACATTTCAACCTTTATACATTAAATATTTTTTTATTATGCATAAATAAAACAAAAAGGTAATCATAACAGTAAGCTAGTTGAATAGTCTGTCATGCGAGTTACAAGAACTTTTTTAAAATGGCAGATGTCAAGAACTAGAAACTAAACTTTAAGTTTCGCCAGCAATCTCAGATAATTATATATGTAGCTCTAGCTCGTTAAAAATTTTTGTATCTTGGCTAAGACTGAAGCGATACGACTACAAGTTACCTAGAAGAAGTTACCTCGTTCAAGACAACTCTGGAAATTATTAAAATAGAAATGAGTCCCTCCCTGTAGTTCAAATCAAAACTTAAGAAAGAACACAATGTCAAAGCTATCGTCATGGGACCTACAAGTTCCCAGTAATTAATGACGTCGCCGACATGCAAACATCAAGCCGATACACCATCTGTCGGGTGTGCACAACAAGGGTACTGCACACACTAAAACCGTATTTATTGGCTTTCGGTTAGTTGCTGCTCGACATGCAAATGCCGTTCGGCGCACTTGATGACGCCCATAATAATCAAATTTTTATTGAATGAATTGCAAGCTGTTAAGACGCGAAAATTATTGGTCAGGCGCCGAGGCCAAATCCATTGAGATTTCCATCGGCCGGACTCGGGACCCGCCCGGCCAGTTCGAGTGCAGGTCCGCGTCCCGAGTCGCTTGTGTGGCCATAAAAGTGCGTTACAAATAACTGCACTTTTATTGAACGGCGGCGGCGCGGCAAGTGCCGATGCCTTGGACCGTTAGAGCGGCTGCTGGGATCGCTGCTGCCATCGAATCGAGCCCGAAAGCCACACGGCGAAAAATGGGGCTCTAGTTTCAGCAAAAAATTTATTACACATTGAGAACTTTTTCATTAGAAAGGTTTTTCCTAATCTGTCATATTTATATCCATTTTTAGTCTCATTTTTCAAGCAAAAGGAAAATGTGTAATTTTCTACTTTTTATTTTATAGCCAAGAAGGGATAAATGTTAAATAGAACCAAGCGGCTAGGTTAAATTTATTTATTTATTTATTTATTTAGAAAATAGCAAATTGTAAGCCATATCCTTACCACTGACCGGATAAGGAATATAAATAGTAAACACTAATATGATATTGCATATTAAGAGGGTATGGCTTCAAAATATAAATTTAAATCTAAAAAAAAATAAGTGCTCAATTTAAGAAGTCGAAGTAAATATCATTGGTGTAACAATAACTGTTATGACTGATAACTTATCAGAGTTGAAACTAATATCAAGTATCAATCATAATTCAATGTAGACGAACATCAGCAGTCATATTTTCCTTGGTCCATTGCAAGGGAATTATCCCATTATTTTGAAATGATTAAAAATGATCTTAACTCGAAATAGATTGAGTACAACTCTATTTATTTTTTAAAAATTTTCCGATCATGCCTGTGAGAGCCCCACGATTTGGTGCTCGGACCTAAATTAGATAGAAGACTATAGTCTATAAAATACAGATAACTGTCTACAAAGTTTCAATCAGATAGTTGGAGAGCTGAGAGACTAGATAGCATAAAAACTGATGGACAAAAGGACGGACATACTGACGGACACATAGACGGACACATAGACAGACACAAAGACTGACAGTAGCACACACGGACATACTAATCAAGACTATTTTTAGTATAAATTTTATACCTAATAGACTTTATAAGGTCTAACTATAATCGCAATGCCTAATGCTGGATTTAAAAAAAATATATATATATATATATGCAGAGCTAATATTCCTGCGCCGGAGAGGTCGGGCATAGAAATCTGTAGATCCGAATACCATGGAGGAATCTAATAAATTTCAGTGCATTAGTTGTGCCAATTATAGTTGTACCTTGCATAATTCCTAACATACCAATATCACCCTCTATGTACCAGTAGTGCTAGAATAGACTCGACTTGTTCTCCCAGTGTATGCCCCAGCTCGAGCCCCGCTCCACTCCGCTCCGCTCTCGATCCCCGACTTCGATTCGAGTTGATTCGAGTTAATTGCCGTGCAATTTGTGAGCAGCAAAATGGAATGCGCTGTCAAATCAAACCCGAAGCACTTAATTAAAACTTATTGAAGGCAATCGCCAAATGTGGCGGCAGCAATGGCACTCTTAATTGCATAAGCCTGTTGCAGTGTTGCAGTGTCGCAGTGCTGCCGCTGCAGGTTGCTGGTGTTTACCTGACTTCGGCGGACTTGATGACGGCCTTGGGCGGCGCATCCCAATAGTTGGGGGCCGGCGGCACCCACTGGCGCAGCACCTGGTAGTTGCCCTCGAGCAGCGCCATGCCCTCGATGACCTCCTCGTCCGAGTCCCCGTCGTTGGGCGGTCCGTCGCCTATCGCCCGACTATCGCTATCGGCGTGCAGGTTATCGAAAGAGTCGCTCATTGTTTCTGGCTTTCGAGTTCGGATTTTGGCGCCGCTTTCACTGCCACAACTCCGCTAGGAGAGTCGTCTCGGATTTTGGGGGCAAACAAAGATGCGCAGTGCCATTTGCGCTGACTCACAGATACACGGGCACGCACACACACACACACCGAGACACAGATACACTAGCACCAGCGCACAAAGAACTATTTCCCCGAAGAAGCCGCAAACAATAACAAAGGCGGCCGGCACTGAGCAAGAGTTTCCACCGGGATTTCGGTTCGCTGCGGTCAACTTCTCGGGAATTTCTTGGGAATTTCATCACCCGACGTCTTGGAATTAAATGTGTTTATAGTATTAATTCGCATTATCGCGGCGTTATCGCTGGGAACTGGGAATTCGCGGAATAGCCGGACGGAGCGCGTGGCCTCCGCTCGCGTTGCACTCACGGATGGTTCTTGCCTCGCGTTGCGTTTGTTTTGGCACGGCGGGATTGACAGGCACGGCGAAAACACAACACTCTCCTGCACACACACACACACATCGCACGTAGCACAAAGGACCACCAATACTAACCCCCGACACACACACTCGTGCCGCGGAGGGTTAATATCTGGCGCTCGCCTTTGCATCCCTTGTCGCTGCAAGAGAACTCGCCCCGTTAGCGCCTCGCGTCCTTGAGTCCTGCGACTTGGCTTCAGTTTCAGTTTCAGTTTTGGTTTGCTTTCGCTCCTGCCCCTGCCCCTGTTCCTTCCTCTTTTTAGCGAGTGTGTAAAATAAGGGTTTGAATGTAATGTTTTTATGTCTGATTTCGTTTTCGTAGATTGTGGTGGCGCAGTGTTCGATGCACGCATATTGTTGAAATTATGTAGCCAAAGAGCGGCCCGAAAGGGGGGTTGTGTGCCAGGGAGTGGGTGAGTGGACTCACCTTTCGAGGGCTTGGAACAGTGTCTTGAAAGGTCTGAGATTTGGAGAGAATAAACCTAGAAGGACTCCAAAGTCATACTACAGTGATGAACTTAATTGTTGGCTTAGTTGCCTAGTTGTACTTTATGTGTTATTGCAAGACGAAGGAAGGCTTTGAATGAATCAATTCTTTTTAATTTAGTTAAAATAAACATTCGATTATTTAAAGGCACCGCCGTTTTTATATTTTAAATAACGAACTTAAATATATTTTTGAATGTAGATAGCCTTTTTCTAAATATAGATCCTTCTGCCATTTGTTACATTTCTGGAAGTATCCAAAGACCTTAAGGCTGTCACTTCAGGGAAGACAGGGATGTGGGAACTCCAGATAAGCGAGCTGGAGACCCTGAGTTCGATTTTTGATAGTTCAGTATAATTTTAATACAAGAAGAATCGATATTTCTAGTAAGTTTATTATTTTCTACAAGTAATTAAAATTTACTTTGAGAAACTGATCTTAATTTTATGTATTCCATTAAAGATATATATTGATTGATAAAACATATAAAATGAATTGTTAAATTTGATAACTAACTTTTACCAGAATAACATTTAAAAACGAATTTTAACACTCCTTCCTACAACTCAAGCTAAATCCCTCTCGTCCCACTGTGCTCTGTGGAATCCTATGACCATAAAATCTGGCAGGCACGATCCCCGTGACCTCTCACACACACACACTGGCACACAAACCTTTTACCGCTCACACACACACCAGAACAGCAGGGGAAGTCCCAAGCGCGGCGAACAAACCCCAAAAACGCCGGAAAAGCGAACAAAGGACGGAAGGAAGGAAGCGAGCGCTCGAACGTATGCTCGGATTTCGCTACAAATATAGTAAAATTCGCCGAGAGAAATAGAGTTCCTCTCTCAGTGTGGCAGGGAATGCTCTCCGAACTCCGTGATTGCCAGGTTTTTTAATTCACTCACTCAATTTGAATGTCGTTTGGCCGCCGGCTGCTGTCTCTCCGGAGAATTCACCCCTAAGCGTCTTCACGGTAATTTGAACACGTGCCGAGCAGCTGAGCGCCATTGGGTGGTAGCTGGGAGGGTCGCCCGGTCACCCGGACAGGCAGAAAACCACCCCCTGGCCAGACCAGCGCTGGCCAGACACTCCGGCGATCGTTAAATTTTATGATTTCATATGCTGCCTATGCACCGACGGGACAGGACGGATTCCTCGAAGAAGAGCTTTCGCTGGCAATTAACCATCCAGCGGAACAGAGAGTCAGCCGGAGGCAACTGTACTGGCCCTAACCAGTCTCCAACACTCACCTCACCGACTGCAGGCCAAAACAATCAACTTGGCAACACTTACGAGGCCTCAGGGAATAGAATGCACAAAGGCACACTGAACCAAAATGGGTTTCAAAGACCTTCTGATAAGAGTGCATAGAACATTAGGTGTTATTGCATTCATAACTTTAATCTTAACTTTTATGATGATTCATTCACAAAGATCTTTGCTTTAGAAAATGTTCAGCTAATTCAAGATCTGATCAACTTTTGTTGGAAATTGAAGCAGCTGTACTTATCTCCTGGCAAAATGATTTATCGGTTACCTGGGTTATAGTCGAGATTCGATTGAAGTAAAATGGAGCGACTATATATGATCAAAAATAATGTAAAGAGCTTAACATGAGCTGTTTTATGAATATAAACGAAATACAAGCACATTTTTTAATTGTGTAATCTTCATAGTTTTTGAAGCCCTATTTACTCCCTTTGGAAAACACTGCCCTTCTGCTTAATCTCAAAGCATCCAAGTTTTTACAGCGCTTTTCTCTGTGTGCAAACACGGGAAAAGTGAAAGCTCTGCCGGGTTACGCCACGGTATTTAATGTGCAAACACCTCATACCCCACTGATACCTCACACTCCGCGGTACCCAACACTCAGCACCCACTGACCCACCATGCCACCAGGCAGCCAGCGCAAACAACAACAAATTGCGTCGTTTGCCAAATCAACCCTGCAGACAGGACAACAAACATGCATATCCAGTGGGTGGTGCCCTGACGGCGGTGGTGGGGCAATAACAACCGACACTTCAACAGCCGCACGCAATTTCCGTTTTGGATACTCCGGATTAAAGCGAGCCCTTCTTCGGGGTTTTAATTAAAATGCATCTGCCGGATTCCGGGCGAGATGAGAGATCTGGCTGTCATTAGCAACATGTTGCTGGGAGCAGCCACCAGAGCCACCAGAGCCACCAGAGCAACCAGAGCAACATCACAGCCAATGACATTTGTGTAATTTAATTTTATTCATTGCATAACTCACATAGTTAGCAACTCGAATGGCCTAGGCCCAAGGAAAAGGGCTGACACAGCCCCAGGAGACACACACACTGGCACACTCGCCCAGTTGAGCAATCAAACACTCTCGTGCACTTTGAGAAGCGAATGGAAGTTGGAGTAAAGCTTTAAAATCTAATGAAAATGTATTTAAAATTATAGTTGAACCAGACTAAACTGGATTATATTTCATTCTTAAAAGTGCACAGATTTGTAATGATTATTTGTTAATGGTAGTTAAAGAAAAGTTGATTCTTTAAGGGCATATTTAAATAAAAAGATCTGTAAGTGATGAACTTCATATATCTTTTCTTAAAGTTACTTTTAAGCTTGTCATACATACGATTTCCCTCAGTGCACACCCACACTCCGCTCCACTTCAGTTATGAGAGTCGGCATAAAAATAATTACATAAACTTTATGCCCTTGCCGTCTGGCTGTTCTTGTACGGGTCTTTCCACCCTCGATAATGTCGCAATACGCCCACGCCGACCCGACCCCTTCTCTTCCCGTTGCGCCACTGCAGACCCACCGCACAGTTTTCAAAACAGCAAAACCAAGAGCGGTGTAAACACTCTGCCCGCCGGCATTCGGCCGAGCTAGACCCACTAGACCCACTAGACACACCGCTCGACGGTTCAGCTTTAACATGATTTGTTGGATTTGGCGAAAGAGATTTCCTAATTCCATTTGCCGGGTCTACGGTGAAGCCCTTTTGGGGGTGGCTTAGACCGAAGTTCGGATGGGATCGCTGCACAGGAAATCGATCTGAGATGATGGGAGATGGAATTAAATAAAACAAATAATAAATAAAATAAATTCTTAAGTGAGAACACCACACTGAACATTTATATTGTTAACAGGAATTCTATACTCAAAATTATAAGGCCTATTGCAGGTCCTTAGATATTATATATCTCTTAGGAATAAGAATAATAGAAAAGACCAAGCCGAATTTATTACATTTAGCTAGTCATATTCCCTTGAATTGAAATAGTTGAGATGTGTATAACAGGAATTAGAATGACTTCATATTTATTTTTAAACAATATTTGGTAAAAACATGGATAAGTAGGTAAGTTTGCTGAAGAGTTTTCGTTGTTCTTGAATCGAAACAGACTGTCTTAACAACCTTCTGCTGCACTGGTATTCTAAAAACAAAATAACTAATATGAGTATTTTCTTCCAAACAGTAGAAGCTCATATTAATATAGATGAAGCTATGATAAAATTTAAAATTAGTTAATTACAAGAATGGTAACTCTAAAGCCTTCTTCCTATGCACTCATAGTGAAAGCCTCTACCGCCACACATCATATCTCAATCTGTAGCTTAAGCTGATGACTTAATAAGAGGTATATTTTCTACTCAAACTAAGAACTATTACCATTTGTGTAGTTGTTCAACTCCTTTACTTTTACCCTGCCTTTTAGTTCCGTTTCACCAAGTGACAACATCCCCCTAGGTGGTGTTTCCCATCATTATCATAAAAGATAGGCCTGCGGAACCCGCTCAATTACAATTTCGACTTGTACTCGCAGTTGCGATCCCCGCCTGATATTTCTTAACACTTCATTACGGGAGCGCTATTAGTTGTCGCTGTGACTTTGATATGGCATTGTTGTGTCTTCCTCGCATTAGGCCTTGTCGCCGGCTGTGGGAATATGCCGAGCTGATGGGCCCGCACAGAGGCGGTCATAAAGATGGAGAGAGCTCGGCACTTGGCCGTAACTACTCCACTTTTTGGTCACCCAAATGTGGCAGCGTGAGCCGATCTCTGGGTCGTTACACCCGTGGCCACAAAGAGCGAGTCCGCGGGATGAGCATGTATGCAAATGTGGAGCATATTTCGCTGGCAACTTCCTAGGCTGCCCGTGCCTTTTGTTGTTTATTTAAAGACTCTGCACGCCTCGTTGGACGGAGCCACATGTTGACGAAATCCATGGCCAGGGAACCACATCAAAGCACGAGTAGCTGGGGCACCGCGGACGGAGGCGAGCATTTCGAAATGGGAAGCCCTGTGTACGAATTCCAGTTAAATGTTCTTCTTCCCGGGGCGGTGTACCATAAAAGTACGAGTATACACACAAGCGTTTGGGCACGAGATCCAGTCATCGCTGGCGGCCAAGACCAAAACTCAAATAGACTCGGAACACATTTGATGCCTATTTGTGTTTGTGCTCGTGTTTGTTTATTATTAAAATCAGCCTATTTGCACTCATTTCGACTCCGGAGCACGGCCCACGGGCATTCGGAATGGGTCTGGGAGCGGGGCTCATAAATATGCAAGTCATTAATAGAAATATGATGTACCAAGGTCCTGTCCTGTCCTCATCAAAGTCAGCAGGCACCATCAACCACCATCAACCCCATGAGGATGAGGCTGAGGCGGAACGACAGGCTAAGCGATCCACTGGGAACGCCGGGTTAACTGGGAGGAACTGCATGCATACCCATAAATTGAGTAAAAATTATGCTTCATTTGATTTAACACAATCGGTTTGACTTCGTCCTTAGCCGGCATGTCGAGGCATTTGATGTTGCCAGTCGAGTTGCCAAAAATCTCGCCTCGGGCCAGGGCCCCGGTCCTTTCAGCGACAATTGGATTAGGGCCAGGATGGCATTGATTTGGTCTAAATGGGGTGGCATGTAATGGAGCTCACTTCAGGCTCTGGCATTCCGGGTTGCCTCGAGGCAGTTGGTGGAGTTGGCTGGAGTTTGGCTGGGAATGTGGGACATAGGGATGATCGAAACAGGCCAAGTGGGGAGGAGACATTCCTCTGCTTTTGGCCAGGACAAGAGTTTCTTCTACAGATTCGACTAATTCCATTCCCTACTGAAAAAAATCCAATTAAACTTTAAATTAATATAGTCTTGTTACCCGTTTAAAAGCATAACAAATATAAATGTAGTTAAATGTACAATAAAATATATACCCATGTCAGTACTTCATGTTTTCAGTTTTACATCACAAAAATACTCCACATATTGTATTGATTTCGATCCGTATCCAATCTCGTTGATCTTGTTATAGATTCGAGAGCACAAAACTAGAAAATCAAGTTCAGCAAATAAATTATAAACTGAATCGACATCGATCTACATGGAAATACATTTCATATTCCCCATGATTTCAACGCCCCTCGTTTGTCTCCGCCCCCTTTGAGGTCTATATTCTGAGGCCATAATAAACACATTGTAGTTTTCGGGGGTAAGAGGTTTGCCTTTGAGCTGTCCACCCCCTCGGCCCCCGCCAGATCCCCTTTACTGATCTGTAAACGCTAATATTTCCGCTATTGGCAGCGATTTCTTTCACTTAACCGCGGGCCACTGCAGCTTGCACATGTTTTATTTTCCACCGCCACACTTTGCTCTCAGCCTGCCATTTACCCCTTTTTCTTTTTCTTTTTCTTTTTTATTTTTCTTTTCTTTCTTCAATTTTTTTGCTGGCCTATCTCTGTTTTCTGTTTTTTATTGACAGCCTGCTGCTAGCCAGCGGCTGCAATTGCAACATCCGCACATGTGGCTAGCAGGTACACGGAGAGAAATGGATAAAGACATGGGCTCTGGTTAGGTAGATCTGTTCTTAAGTTAATAAGTCCAGTTTTTAGGAAAAGAATGTGATGTTTTGGTTATTTTCAGAAATATTGGAGTTATATTAATTGAATTTAAAGCTTGTATCTGCAGAAAGGAGAGTATCTTTTGCTAGTCAGGTGTCATGCTATCCCTTATTTTCCTCTGTGCAGATCTACTTCTGCCTCGGCTTTTCCTGTTTGCTTGCAGCAGCACCAGCATCAGCAACTGCAACAGCAGCAACATCGGCAGCTAAGGAGCATTGTTATTGTTTATTGATGCACTACTTTGCGCTATTTTCGTGTGGCAACTGAAAATGCAACCTCAGCAGATGGCGATGGCATGCTGGTGGGCGTCCGAGATGAGAAGCAGCGTCCAGAAACCAGAAACCAGAATCCAAACTACAGTTGCAGTTGCAGTTTTTTGTGGCCAGATCTAAAAATACTTGTAAATAAATTGTTCTCCCCAGCGCCGGGGCAGATGCAGATTTAACGAGCAGCTTTCGGGAAAGAAAGGCGCTTTTCAATTAGCTGACTTCAGTTTTGGCACTGCTCAAATTACAAAGCTGATTATTAGACTTTTCAACTGCAATCGCAACTTAAGGGGCAGACGTGGCCCAAAGTTTTATTGAATTGTCAAGCTGCTGTGCTGCAGCAGATACTGCAACTGCCACTGCCACCGATGTTGCCTTTTCCTGCCAATTACTGCTCCTGCTGGCGCTGTTGCTGCCGCTGCCGCTGTTGTTTGGCAATTTTCAGATACTTTTTCTTCAATTACGTATACGACCTGGTTGCTTAGTTTGTACCTCTCCCCACCCTCTCCCCTCTCCCTCTGTAAGCTGTGGGCCGTTTCTTTCGCTTTATGTCGCATGTAATTAGTCACGATGTTGGCAGCAGACATACTGCAGGCCAGGCTCTCGCAGATGCTGCCGTCTGACTTTGGGTGCCATTCCCTGCACTCGATTCTTGAGCTCGGCGTCTTGCGACTGGCAACTTGCAACTTGCGACTTGCGACTCTTGACTCTCGACTCTCAAACTGTCGACTGCCGATGCCGCCTGCCTTTGTTGTTTGCCGTGGCTGCTACACCGCAAAATAAATACAAATAAATAAAAGAAAATAACTAAAGATGGCCTATTTAAATACAATTTCAGACTATGAACACTGCTTTCTTTGGTTTATATACGCGTCCACTTAAGGTATTTATTAAATGATTGGTAAATAACCCTTACAACTCAAACGTTTCTTCCTGTGTACCTTGGCAAGTTGGCCAGCTAAAACAAACTCTGGCCCAATCGCGGAAGTGTGAATTGCCAGAGTCTCCAGGCCCAGTCCCAGGCCCGGTCGCAATTGATGTTGTCCTCAGAGCAAACTGCAGCGTAATTAGGCCAATTAGCCGGCAAAACTGCTCATAAATTACACAAAAACTCCTGCAATTTACTGATGTCATCCTGGACCTTCCATCACCACTTTGCGCGGCCCCATTTGGCGCAATAGGAGGAGCAATAGGAGCTGCTCCTCTGTGGTTTATAGACACATGCAGTGCTGGGAATAATCGGGTATTAATCAAAGCACAGTTAATTTTTAAATTGGAAAAAGTGGTAGGCAGAAACTGGTTTCTCGACTCCAGCCCAAAACTTCTGCTAACTCATTACGCGCCAACATCACATCAAATACGAAACGAAACAGAAAATATTTCAGTTTCTGAGTCTCGGCACTTCAAAACTTGTATTGCTGCGTAATGCTCCCAACAACCACGACCGCGGGAGAAGGTTTTTGAAAACAGTTTCTTGTCTTCCCCGGCGGAGCTCCCCTCGCTCTGTCGAGAGACCCTCCGTATCGCACTTGAATCTGTTACGCAAATGCGCGTAATGCGCATGAATTCGGATGGATAACGCTCGGCGGATATATGTTTTGTACATACGATCGAGGCACAGGTACCCAGAGGGGGAGGGAGGCGGCAGAGAGGCCTTCAGCAGCCGCGTGGGCCTTGACAACTGCTCAAAGTGAGGAACTCGAGCCGCGGCTGCCTGCCAGCAACATCGGCAACAACCTCGGCGACAACGTCGAGTGCCTTCCAAGTGGACAAAGCGAGTAAAGCTTACAAAATGTGGCCCATAAACTTGAGTTTAGAAACCGTTTCCAGCGAGCAAAACACACCCAATAAATTTCTGGCAAAGTGCACATGTGCACCTACCAAAGGGAGAAGATCGCATCGTTGGAGACTCTGACATTTGCAATTAGCCGAGCTGTGAGCCTTGGCTTCGAGTTCTCTTGGCTGTCTTTGACTGAAGCCAATAAACATATTAATGGTTTGTACTTGGTTTTCATAGAGACTAGTAACTCAGCCAAGTTGCTCCCTTCAAGAACCGATTAGCAAGGGCTCTTAGAGAGCTCGCCAAACATCTGGAACATCTCCTTACCCACGGCCAATAAAGTCTCTCCTATTTCCCTCTCCAAATTGCCTTCACTCCACTTGGTGGCCGTAAACTGCTCTTTGCGTTTAATGATTTTACAGAATGGGTATAAAAACTCATTTATGTGATATTAATGATCCTAATGCACGGCACATAAGCGCAACATGAAAATCCGGCACAAATCTTTACTTTTGATTGCCCCAGGGGCGGAATGCGGAACCGGCTCGAAGTGAGATCTCCCCGGGGAGATAGCCCGAGTTCAATGCTCCTATCAGATCCCCGGATTGCCATCAATCGGCGGCCATGTTATGAAATCCGTTTCTATTGTCAAGTCGGCAGAGATTGACGGATGCACTGAGACAAAAGCCACAGCCTGCGTCCCGTCAGACAATTAATCCCGCCGTAAGTGCGGCACAGGGCGAGTGCATAAATTCAATTTACGGGCAGCGATCCCCGCTGTCACACAATTTGCAATCAGCCGGGCAAAGCCAGAGCTGGAAACGCGACGTGTTGGGTAATTTGGAGAATTTATGACGGGCATTATGGCAACACTGGCTCACGCTGATCGCCATTGGTGCTGGGCTTGCCTGTCTGCGTGAAATTCTGAGAGCGGCCGCCCCAAAAGCCCAAACCAGTTCCATTGCTGCACACCGTTTTTCCCATTTTCCTCTCCATTGCGACTTTTTGTTGTGTCTCTTGATATTTATGCAACGCGCTCGGCTTTTCGATTACTCACGCTCAACTGGCCGGGGCAAGAACGGCTCGCTGGTCGTGAATTTTCCGGCTACCAACTGCCGCGGCTACCAACTCCATAATAAGTCACTGGCAGGGGATCCCAGCAAAAAATTAGAGATGCCAATTATACAAATGGTCAGACGTCCGATTGCGAATCCGAATCTGAGTCCGACTCCGATCTTGACTTGTCCTAGGTTTATGTGATGAATATCATGTATTCTTACAGTCTCTGAGAAGATTTCCCAGTACAATTTCAATTCAATAACACATTCGATCATAAAACTGATTACTTGAATGTTGAGCTGCTTCATCCCCAAGCACATAAAATTATGTTTACGATTTGGACATCGCATAAACGCAGTCCATCGGGCTTGATTCGAACGTCTAAAGCCGCGACCGAGTGGTGGTAAATTGTCAAAACGGTTGGGCGAGTGCTCTTGGCCAGTTTTCCAGTTTGACAGGCCGACAAAGGTGCGGCTCCGCCAGAGGAGCGAGAGAGCGATCGGGTCTCGGCCGGATTATGGCAGAAACCGAGCCGAAACAAAGCGAAAAACGCTGCGGCCAAGCTCGAACTCAAATCCCTGACGCTTTTAAATTGGTTTCTTGCCAGCTGCCCGGCTGCCCAAATGTCAAATGCAATTCTCTTGGGTGGATCCGCCCGAGAGAGGCCTGGGCTTTCGGCTTTCGGCTCTGGGCGGACTGTGCGAGTCCAACTTTAATTGCAAACGGGAACGAAGGCCCCGGCTGTGCGGCGAAATGCTAAAGTTGAAGGCGGCTGGGTGTGGCGAGTACACAAAGGGAATTAAGTAGGAGTTCTTTATTCATCTAAGCCCGATCTATGGCTGTGCGTGCAGAATGCAGAATGCAAATGAGGCACAGCGGAGGACGAGCAGGCATTGCGTATACGAGCCGTTGGACGGAGCAGCCCTCAGCTCAATTCAATTAAATTGTTCAGGAAATTGGCCACGGCTACGTGTTGGATTTTCCTATCCTCTGGGGGGACACTGAGATAAAAGCCCGAGTGAAACTAATCTACTTTGGTAAGTTTTAAGAATTCTCTTTACCTCACTGCGTGTAGTTCATATATATCTATGAAGTAAATAATATAGATCAGGTAATGCCATTTTCACAGCCCATTTGCTTGCAGTGTGAAGTTCTTGGCTTGGCAATGCAAATAAATCATCGTGTCGATGCATTTTGAGCTGGGCTCTGCAAGGCCGAGGAGTACGTGATACCAGCGCACCTTCGTGTCTGCCGCTTGGCCAATTACATATTTGTTTTGGGCCTGGGCCGAGCCGGGTCCGACTTTCTGGCCCTGTTCGTGCACAAGTGCTCCAGTTTCCCGCCGCTTCCTATGTGGTTCTGGGTCTGGGCCTCCTTCCCGCCGCATTACCGTGCGATAATACCGCAATTCATCATTATTTTCTCGTTTTCTTGAGCAGCGCGCTTTAGTTTTTCCCGTAATGAAAGGGTTCCGCTCTTTCGTTCGCTGCCCCGCTTCCCGTGATGTATTGGCAAGTCGAGTGGTAAAAACATCGAATAAAGCAAAGCGCTGGCTGGCAGTTAGCTTAGCGGTTCTTCCGCCTAATCTCTAGTTGTGATTCCCATTGTGCTGGTCCCATTGCAGGCCCCTGGAGGGGCGTGGCGGCGTTCCCAATTAAGCGTTAACTGATTACAATTTTAACGGCGGTCCGAGGCCGCCGGCCAAGATTGCATTGCCCAAGATCCGAGCTCATTAGCCGGGCCTAAATCTATAAGGGAAATTACAGCAATTGGCAGTTGGAAAATCGAAAGAGTTGCCGTTGCGGAATGCCATCTAAGCCAGATAAGCGGCCCGGCCAGCAAATCCGCCGAAAAGGAGCCACAAATTTGCAAGCCGCAAATTTAGATCAATAAAGAACACGCAGAGTGCAGGCCCAGCCCAAAAAAGGAGCTCCGAACAATGGCCAAAACAACTGCTGGCTGCTGACCTCAACTCCCTGGGAGAGTGTGGGTGTGAGAGTGCCGTTCTGTGTGTGTGTGTGTTAGCCAGTCCAGCCTCCAGTCTCTCTGTGTGTGTTGGCCCATTATGGCGCCTAACGTACGAACGGCGAGCGCGGAGCCTGGTCTCTCTGACATTCAGAATGATTGCATCACGAAGTACAAATTTAAACAGCGATTACCCCAGCGCCGCCCCCGCACTTAAAGCCGCGGATGCTGTCCATTCTTTGTCAGTGCACTGAAAACAAAATGAGTTAAGTTGCTTTCTAGGAAACTGCATAAATAATTGAAGCAGCACAGCAAAAATGTCACTTGACCAAATACTGAGAAACCTGAAATCTACCAAGGAACACAAAATCTACAGTGTAAAAAATGAACTCTTTTAAGATTAAACATTTTGTTTCTCAATTTGTATTTAATATCAATCCAGGTATGCACAGAGCAAGGCAATTTTGTGGCTTAATAGCTATTGAGTTTGTCATCAAAATTTTAATAAATTATTACAATAAAATTTTGGCTTTGTTTTGAGTCATATCTAGCGACGTTAGTTCCATATCATTCTTAAAGAAGTGCAATTCTTAATTGTCCTTATAACGCCTGATCGCCAACCAACTTGAAGATAAGTACATGTTACATGTCTGAGGTCACTGGGTTACTCTATGATTTTCCCGCATAAAAAGTAAATATAGAATTCCTCTCAGTGTACCGGGAATTGTAAAGAATGAACGGGGAGTTGGTGGGCTGGTAATTTCTATAAACGCTGCTAAATGCACGAGCTGCGCAGAAAAAGGAAGGGAAAGCGAGCTATGGAAGGAATGCCGACTATGATTAAGCCGAATGAAAATTATAAGTTTCCTTTATGTCGCTTTAATTGATGCGGCTCCGGATGCCGGGATAGAGGCCTCTTTGCTCGGCTCGTTAGCAACATGTTGCCAGATACACGCCACTCGGACTCGGATGCAAATTGCATGTACAAATATTGTGATGGCCAGGCGGCGGCTCTATGATTTATTCGCCATAATATTATGCAAATCGGGCAAATCGGATGGCCAACGTGTAATTTAATGCGATTTCGTTGTAAGTGCCGCCAACGGACAGCACTCGCTCCTCATTTGCCACCTCCGATCGGACCCGTGGCCATGCCATCTGCCCCACAGCCATGCCACCCCCATTGGAGAAGTTTGCACGCAATTAAAAGGCAGTGGAAGAGACACACGGGGGGATTTCGAGTAACAGTGCGTTGTTGATTAAATAAGACTCATATCAGCTTTAAATAATTATGCAGAATATTCATATATGGGGCTAAGACCCCCCTTGAAAGCCTTGAGCGTCCTCCTCTGACCGAAACCGAAGTAACCAGCAAGCTGCTCTTGCGGTCGCTGCACCAGCAACATGTTGCCGCTAATTGAGGCAGCACTCCGGTGACAACTTGCAATATTTCCATTTCCATGCGGTTTCTGCCACCAGCTGCGGTCGCCCGGTGCGGGGGTGTCTGGGTAATTGACCAACTAATTGACGCAAATTGGCCAGAACTGTTGCGGAGATAGGAGCAATTACTGAGGCGAAGAGATCAGATCAGATCTGGCTATAGTTTTTCACAGACAGATTACTAGAAATCCCGGGGACTTATAATAAAAAAGAAGTATTTATCAGCCTAGATACTTTAAATATATGATTAAATTAATAATTAATCAAAAATACATTTAAAATGCATTTAACATTTGAAGTAAAGTCATGGAGTCATGAGTTAGTTTGTCTTGTTGAAAGTAAGAAAAAAGGGGATGTTCACGATTTGTTACATCCAACTGCTAATATTTTAACGTCCGGATTTTAGTTAAATTCAAATTATTTAGTAGAATTCCCGACATATTTATAATTGAGCTTCTAAAATAGTCAAAGTCACATCATTGGGTTCAATTTAGTTTTATGTCGCCTCGCAGAATGAAAAGAAAGACCAACTATTTATATTAAAAACTATAGGAAAAACAGTGAAATTAACAGAATTCTTTAATGAAATGCAACAGAAACTGAGGCATAATTAAGCACTCCAGTGCCCTGATGTGTTCAGAGTCAGAACTGATTAAAATCGAAAGCAAGCAAGAAAATTTTCAGATTCCACATTGTGAACTCTACTTTGAGATGTAAATTCAATGCATTAATTACATTTAAATCAGCCATAAATTATTGATAAAAGGTTTTTCTCTCCCTGAGAAGTTGTAGCCTTTTGAATCCAGTTTTTCTACCGCTTGCATTGATCCCATTTATATGCATTATCTTTGCCTCATCGACCCCCGACTTCCTTAAAAGTTATTTTATAAGCAGCTTTGCTGTTTATTGTGTTGTTTGTTTGTTCCTTAACAGACTGAAGCACTTCCCCTCGGAGTGCGTTGACAGTTGGAAGTGGCTCTCGAAGCGATCCGGAAAAGTGCCTCCGAATGCAGCTGGCTGCTCCCTACGGAAATTGCCCGATCGGAGCGGTGAGGGAGATACCGCCAAAACCCCTGCCTTGGCTCTGCGGCTACAGTCTTTGTTTGATCGGGCGAAGCACTCGACGTCATATCAGCCAGAGCAAACAAACGCGGGGAGTTGAGTGGAATGAGTATACACTCCGAGAAACAGAGGGAAACCAAACCAATTTCTAATAGGTTTCATTTATGGAAATACATTTTTATAGTATAATAATTGTTTTTAAATCTAATTAATACTTTTCAATATATATGTATGTTTGAATTGTCTGGACTTCATATTTTTCCCGTGTGTAACGAAGCCCACCTGGTGCACTGCAATTAACCCTCCTGCCCAGGGGTTCCGCTTCTCTTATCGATTGCATTCTATGCACCGTTCCCTCACCCTCACCCACGCCCGCCCGACCCCGCACTCGTCGTATTCATATCAGCGATGCACTCCCCGAGTGCCCCAGTTCCAGGGGGCGGCCGACGGGCGTGGCACCGCACTCTAATTGGAGTAAATTATGTTTACACATTCGGCCGCCTCCGCCTGCAATTGGGTCACCGCAAACCAGATTGGGGAGGAGGCCAAGTGCTGATACGAAAGGCATTCCGTGCCGGGCTGGGAGTTCGGGTTTACATAATTAAGAATGCAGGGAAGCCGATGCTGATGCTGGGGAGCGTGTGGGGTCTTATCTGGGGAATACGTAATTAGTTCTCGCGGGTCTCGGGTTTTCGAAATGGAAATGGTACCTAATGGGTAGAAAAGGCAGGCAGGAGTTATGAGTCGCTGCCGAATCCCAGATAGAGCATCTCTGAGCCGTCAACAGGCTCCTCTCAACCTCTCAATGCTGTGAGTCACAGCCACGAAAATTACAGGTACAGGTACAGGTGCAGCCCACGCGGATCGAGGGTTACGATGCCGGGGTCGGGGTCGGGAAAACCAGCCGGGGCACCCTAGCTATAACTACAGTTGGGGTTTTCCCGCCGGGAGAGCCAAAGCTCGGCTCGAAGCGCTTTCATTATCAACTGGTTCTCCGGAGCATAGCGCGGCGAGTTCTGGAACAGGTTATCTCGGCGGCAGCCCCAGCTTTGGGTTCTCACCCGCGCTGCGCTGCTTGCTGCTCATGATCGGTTTCGCAATGATCAGTGTTTTAGCACAGCTGAAAACGAGCTGATCGGCGGCTCGGACGAATAAATTAAATCGCGTTGAACAATCCCCCAAGGAGCAGCAGACAAGAAAGATGGCGAGCAAAGCCAGTAAGTGGGGGGCAGTGGGCAAGGCGGGCCTCGACTGGGCGCCAGTTCTCACCATTCCGCTTTTTCGCTTTCCTTCCAGCTGTCCTTCTCCTCCTGGCGGCGTCCCAGGTCCTGGCCTCCCAGGCCTACGACCCTAGGACCTACAACTCGCGCGATGTGCAAATCGGTCCTCGATTCGGGGACGGACTGGATACGCAAAAGCCAGTTACCGATTCGCTGATAGAGACGATAGACATGAGTCGCCGTTCGTCGCCAGTCCCCGTGTCCGCCCCCGTCGCCGCCACCGCGGCCCGCCCCTCAGCCACCCCCAGCTACATGGACCGCTTCAGCTCGAAGCTGTTCCAGAAGATCGCGCCGGCGAACGCGCGACGCAACCTGGTCTACTCGCCCGTCTCCGTGCACGCTCTGATGTGCCTGATCTACGGAGCGTCGGCGGGCAAGACCCTTGTGGAGCTGAAGGATGCCGGGGTGTTCGGCGACCAGACGGCCGCGGCCATGGACTTCCGGGACCTGATCGATTACAGAAAGGGTCTGGGCAATGTTGAGCTAACAATGGCCACCAAGGTTTACTACAACAGACAGCTAGGCGGCGTCAATGCCGGCTTTCCTCCATACGCCCAGGCCTACTTCCACGCCAGCATTGAGGCTCTGGACATGGAGCAGCCCAAGGAGTCGGCCCGAATAATGAATGCCTGGGTGTCTGACAACACTCGCGGCAAGATCCAAAACTTAATCTCGTCCACCGACCTCGACTCCCAGACGCAGGCCCTGCTGGTGAACGCCATCTACTTCAAGGGTCGCTGGGAGAACGAGTTCGCCACGATGGACACGCTGCCCTACCAGTTTTATCACTCCGACGGCAGCACCTCCAGCGTGGCCATGATGTACAACGACGATATTTACGGACTGGCGGACATTCCCGAGCTGGATGCCACCGTCCTGGAGCTGGCCTACAAGGAGAGTGGCACCAGCATGCTGATCCTGCTGCCCAAGCAGGCCAACGGCCTGGCGAATCTGGAGCGCCAGCTGGGCAGACAAGAGTTCGATCTCAACAGGATTGCCTCCCGTGTGCGCCGCCAGACCGTCACCGTGAAGATTCCCAAGTTCCGAGTCGAGTTCGAGCAGGACATGACTGGCCCCCTGCAGCAGCTTGGCGTCCATCAGATGTTCACGCCCCAGTCCCAGATCGTCGCCATGCTGAACGAGAAGGTGCGCGTGGAGAAGGTCCTTCAGAAGGCCTTCATCGAAGTGAACGAGGCGGGAACCGAGGCCGCGGCAGCTTCATGTAAGTTCTCAATGCCTATTTCAAGTCCAAGGGCCAGTTAGCAGACTTTTTTCATCCCTCACAGATGCCAAGTTCGTGCCCCTGTCGCTGCCCATGAAGTCCCCGGAGTTCACTGCCGACCATCCGTTCGTCTTCGCGATCCGCACCGCCAGCTCCGTGCTGTTCATGGGTCACGTGGAGCACCCTTCCCTGGATACCGGCAAAAAGACCACCGTAAGCCCCAATTACAACAGGGGCTAGTGAGGTCCTGGGCCTGCGGAGGAGAGCGGAGTGACGGTAGCTGCATTTTTTAAAGAACAAAAACAAAACAATAAAGTCAACACACGTATTTATGGAAAATTGCACTTCGATAACCTTGCGCCGCCGCGCTGATAAGACCGATGCGACCTCCTATTCCGCCTCGGAATCGGATTCCTATTCCGTCTAAGATTCAGATTCCGATACCGCCCAGCAGTGCCTTTTCCCAGTCGAGTGCGATTCTGGATTCCCAGCGGATGGTTTTTGCCCGCTCGCTGTAAGTTGGCAAACCAGTTTGGGAGCCACAGTCACCGCCACAGCTACAGCCACAGCCACAGCCACAGCTACGGCAACGGCAGTAAATCAAAGGCGGATTTCTCAATCATTTTTCAAAATGAGCAAAACTTCCTCATGCGCACTAGATCTACTCTAGAATGGAAAAGCGGAGAGCGCCGCGAAGGAGCCACTGGGGCGGGAGCAGGGCGTCGGGGAACTGTGAGACAATGAGATGAGTAATTGAAATACCCGCTGAAAGCTGGGCATAATTAATAGCGCCACTCAAGGTTGCCTACACAAGCAAAAAAAATGTCTAAAAAATCATTGACTGATCATGGGATATATGTTCGACTTTTTGGGTTTTCTTAGGATGATATTTTAAAGGAAAAATTAAACCTTCTCTAAATGTTCTCTCTAAATTCCAAGGACTTAATACAATCTATATTTTCTGTAGTTAAATGCAAAGGGAAATCAATACAATAATTTAACAGCCTTTGAATACTTAAAAACCATGTTGAAAAATATTCAATAATTAAACATTTCATTATTAAAGCGATACAATAATTCAAGGAATTTCTTGAATTCAAAATATATAATTTCTGAAATTCCCAACAAGCTGAATTTATTTATCAGTAACATTTTCCCAAAATTTAAATTCATAATATTTAAATTATACATTATGCTTTCAAAAGAAGTCGTCTAGTCCTATCTGATGAATGTGAAAGTCTTCATAATTCATATATGAAATAAAATCCTTCCATTTAATGTAATCTCTTCTCAGAAACTCTCGTTTGTCTTAATCTTATGTTTTTTAGCGAGAAATCAATCAGTTCATGATAACAATTTCTTAGAATTCTCTTCGACCCCATTACAGTATCATTCAAGATTGCTGTTGTGAAGCTCAAAAATACTTTCCAGTGTAGCTAATCTGAATGAGAAGAATGCATCGGGGCAGAGTGAGAGAATCTGAACTTGACTTGAACTAATTAATTCTCCCGCTCGGTTCTCTCACTCTCTTTGAGAATTTCGGAGCCCTCTGCCTCCCCAAAAGCCCCGCATTGCCGACGAATTGCAATACCGAGCTTTAGCTCCCTAATCAATGACCTCAATGTCTCAATATACTTAAAATTTCCATGAATGAACGCGTAGCTAGGCTGTGTGTACGCTGGATCTCTGGCGTTAGTCGAAGCTCGGAATTCCCCGAAACGAGAACATGACCTGGAGACTACTTCCCGCCCTGCTGGTGGCTCTGGCCTTAGCCCCACCGCTGCCAGTCGACGCCGGGCTCTCGGCCAGCTCGAACCACCGATTCGGCCTGCGCCTCACCACCAAGCTGGGACTGGGTCAGCAAGATGCCAATGTGGTCGTTTCCCCTCTGATGGTCCAGACAGCCCTGGGCCTGCTCTATGCGGGCAGCACTCCGGGTCCTGCAAGGGAGGAGCTCCGCCAGGCCCTAGAGCTGCAGCACGCCGCCAGCCCAGGAGAAGCGGTCCAGGACATCCAGAACATGCTGGCCCACCTCAAGCAGTCCGCGGCTGTCGGTTGTCGACTCAGGTTGCTCAGTGACTTTTACACCCAGCAGCGCTTCACCTTCAGCTTCCGCGACGAGTTCGAGGCCCAGGCCTCGCTGCTCGGAGTTGGATGCCATCGCCTGGCCTGGGAGAGCGCCTCCAAGGCGGCCCAGGACATCAACTACGAGTACCTCAGCGCAGCAACTTCAGCCTGGGGGAGCTGGTCAGTGGTTCGCAGCTGGAGTCCCTCTCCGAGCACGGCACTCCCTTTCTTCATGTCTCGGCGCTGACCTTTCGCGCTCCCTGGGCGCAGGCCTTCGATCCGGCGGAGACGCAGAGCATCAACTTCTTTGCCCTGGGCAGCCGGCCCAGGCTAGTGGAGTCCATGTTTGGTATACATCGCTATAGGTATGCCGAGGTACCGGCCCTGGATGCCCAGCTAATCGAGGTGCCTTTTGCCACCGCCGACCTGCGGCTGCTCGTCATCTTTCCGAATCGCGCCGATGGACTGGCCCACCTGGAGAGGAAGTTGGCGCAGTCCGATCTACAGCAGCTGAGGGGGCAGCTGGAGGAGCGGAAGGTGGCCTTAACCCTGCCAAAATTCAAGATCCTCGTTCACTCCCAGCTGACGGCAGTGCTCAAGGAGGTGAGTTGAACCTTACAACTTTCTCAAAGCTTGAAAACAAATACATAAAGTAAATAAAGATAGGTAGGTAGGGATTTCTTATGGAACCCTTAATATTAATTATATATTGGATTAGTTTATAAATCCACTGCTACTTCACATCCATGGTTGGAATGTAAAGCAATCAAATTATATTTGTTTCGTATTATTATTAGTTTGTGGCTTTAGCCAAGGTAAATGATTATAATCTTTTTTGTCGTATTCCCCCTTTCAGCTGGGCCTGGCTAAGCTCTTCACCTCAGAGATCCAGCTAAGCGAGGTATTCAGCTCCCTCCTGTCCAGCTCGGCTCCTCCCTTGGGAGCAGTGGTGCAGAGCAGCCTGCTGGAGATCCAGGAGGAAGGCGGCAGCGCCGGCGATCCATTCTGTAAGTGATCTTGGCCAAGTGAGGCTCAGAGGCAATGTAACCACAACCCGCTCTATTGTTCGTTTCCATAGCCTTCGGGGATCTGTTCCGACGTGCCCTGCCCCTGGTCATCAATCACCCGTTCTTCTACGCCATCGGCAATGACAAGACCCTGCTGCTGGCCGGCCACATCGTGGACATCTGAGTTACTTAATATTCGATTCCAGTGCTAGCTCTGGCCGGGGTTATCGCCTTATCAGGCCCCTCCAATCGCTCAAAATAAACAGATTCACCCGTGGCCAGCCAAAGGTGACAAATGATTTGTAAACACACACGCACGAAGCTCTCTGTTTTCGGGGCCGAGAGTTGCGCCGTCCGAATGCGACTTGGGGCAGCCTCCAGAGCCGCTCGGCGGCCGCCTCGATTTCAGTTCACATTCCGACGAGCTCGGAGAAGTCCCAAGTGCGAATCAAGCGGACCAGGAGACGCCCATCGGCTATTTATGTGACGACCATGGCTGTCATCATCAGCTGCCTATTACGTAAGCCCCAATTAGCGATCTGGTTCGTGCACAGTGAGAAAGTCTACGGAAAATAAGTGAGATTTCAAACAAATTGAGGCGAAGCAATCGAAGTTGTCTTTTGAGTAAGGAAAACTCTCTCAAACCCCTGCATTATTTAGAGTTTTTCAGTGTTTGTTTTCAAATCTTAACTCAATCAATATTATGAATCTGTTCAGGCGTAATTTCCGTATTTAAAAGGAACTATGAGAGTTATTTTTTCTCTCTGTGTGCTCTCCTGGGGGCGGAGCTTGCGAATGAATTGCTTCTAATGCCAGGTTCCGACTCTATTCCTTTAGTAGTCCTGGCGACAGTGTCGCAGGCCAAGACCTCAGGCTACGATGCCGCCGTCGATCGCAATTTGCTGGCCGCCGATCTCTACAATGCCGTGGCCGCCGATCGGCTGAACGAGAACCTGGTTATCTCTCCGGCCACCATCCAGAGTTCCATGGGTCTAGCCTTCGTGGGGGCCAAGGGCCAGACTGCCTCGGAGCTGCAGCAGGGCCTGCGCCTGGGGCCCGGGGACGCGGACGCGGTTAGCCAGCGGTGCGGCAGCCACCAGCAGTCCCTGACCCGCGACAACAACTTCCGCCTGGCCAACAACATCTACATCAACGAGAACCTGGAGTTCAAGGGCTCCTTCCGCGACGTGGCCCAGCGCCAGTTCGATTCGAACATCGACAAGCTGGACTTCCATCCGCCGTACAACAAGCGCACGGCGGACGCCATCAACCGCGCGGTGGCCACCAAGACCAACGGCAAGATCACTGACATCCTGCGCTCCGAGCTGCTCAACGACCGCACCGAGGGCGTGATCGTGAACGGAGTGTCCTACTCCGCCGCCTGGCAGAAGGCCTTCCGGCTGGACAAGACCGAGAAGCGGTCCTTCCGCACCGGCAACGGCCAGTCGGTGAAGGTGGACACCATGTGGACCCTGCAGAACTTCAACTACGCTGAGGTCCGCTCCCTGGACGCCAAGGTCGTGGAGCTGCCCTATCAAAACGCCGACTTCTCGATGATCCTGCTGTTGCCGAACCGCAAGGATGGACTCAGGTCCTTGCAGCAGTCGCTGGCGGGCAAGAATCTGCTGGCCGAGATCGGGGGCATGAGCCAGCAGAAGGTGGAGGTGCTGCTGCCCAAGTTCAGCGTGACCTTTGGCGTGAGTTTGGAGGGAGCCTTCAAGCAGGTGAGTTGTGTATTTTACATCTTTAGGGATTTCTGCTAAAATATTTGAAATATCCAATTTAGGTAATGCTACTCTTGACAATCTTTTTATATAATCAATCTGGGTGATTTCAAACGTCTATTAGTTGTGTCATTAATTCTAATTTTTATTAAATAGTTGGGCGTCCACACAATGTTCTCGAGGGACGGCGACTTTGGCAACATGTACCGAATGTTCGTTAGCCATTTCATCAACGCTGTGGAGCACAAGGCCAATGTGGAGGTGACGGAGGCTGGTGTGGAGCAGCCCTTGGAAACTGGAGGTAGGAATTACTATCCCTTGGCCTTATTCATTACCTCAATCATCTGTTCTGATTTTTTGCTTAACCAGTGCTAAAGGGCCTCTTCTCGCGATCCAAGAAGTTCGAGGCGGACCATCCCTTTGTCTTTGCCATCAAGTACAAGGACTCGATCGTGTTCATGGGACACATCGCCAACTACGCGTATGTCTAGACTCCAGAGACAGCTGAAGTGCTAATTCTTGGGTCAACTCAATGTTTTAACAGCGAAATATCAATAAATTTCAGGCATATAAAAACAATTTAATTTATGGATACATCTGAGGCACGACAATTAACGAGTTTTGGGAGTTTCGCGGAACGGGATTTTGACTTCGGGCCTGGCACTCACCTTTCTAGCTCGACGGGCATTTGATTTGGGTTATCCATGTCGGCGGTCTTGGATTTATCCTTGTGAATATCCTTATCGGTGGCTTTGCATCAACCTTTGTTTTTCGCTCGATTTGCATGCACGGGGCTTGGTTTTCACTGGTGACACTTGGGGGAGGAGGGACTGGTGCTGCCTTCTGGCATCACACTTATTTATTTATTATCTTACTCTGCGGTTTCTCGGCCGGTTGTTTCCTTTAATCGCGGGCATAAATCAACAAAAGCCGAACCAACTGACAACAATTTGAGCTTAGGCGTTTTCAACACTGCTTGGCGCGCTCGCCGAATACTCCGCGGAGTGCCCGTGCCGGCCGCTGGCTGCCTGAAACTGGTTCGCGATCCGAATTAGCGAATTAGCTTTGCCTTTTTCTGTGCGCGGCCTAATTGTATTTATGCATGGGTCTGGGGACATTTCGGCTGGGCGGAGGTGGGGCTCCAGTGGCAGTTCACTTTGGAAATCACCGTTGCACATTCACCGACACACACACACTCTCACGCACGTTTGCTCCACAGATCCCGACTTCCCGACTTCCGACTCCCGAATACCGATCCTCGGCACTTGATAAGCTAAAATGCGCAAAAGTCGCCGTTCCGATCCGTTCGTTTCGTTCCACACCGATCGCGCATGCGCGCAGCCGTCAGCTCAGTCGTCCGAGGTGATCAACAGACTACAGACTACAGACTGAAAACGACTGCTGGCACTCGGCCCCAAAGACTCCGAACGCCGAACTCCACCACAGTGCTGCCGCTTTGGCCATTTAGTGGCTAGATCTGGAAACCTATAAAATAAAGTTGCTCAGTATTGCTAGATAACTATTTTCGAAATTTTATTAAAGAGCTAGTTTTTTTGTATAATTTCTTATTTTGTTGTATACCTCTCCAATTGACCTTACAAAATACGACTAATATATGTTCGAAAAAATATCAGATTTTTTAGGTCCGTTTTCCAATTAATAATAACACGAATGCGTTTTCTTTTAAACTTTGATGGGTTTTGTCCTTAGTTTAAAATATATTTAATGCCTTTGTTCATGATTTCTGGTTGCAAGATTTTGAGTTTTACCAGTGGATTTGAAATGATTGCCCCGATAGGCGTCAAGATCTTTATACCCATCACAGCAATGGATCAACGGTGGTGATTTTCCCATTTACCAAAGAATGAACTTGTTTCTTTCGTAAAAAATCAATAATTATGGTTAAAAGAAAGCTATCATGATTAGTCTTAGGAAATCTTAACATATCAGTCTTTTTTTAGCAATTTTAAAATAATTTATGTCAACTAGCGACTTAATTTATGAAATCTAGCTATTCTCGTTTCCGAGATTCTGACACCACTGACTCTGCCTCTCTCTGTGTCTCTCTCTTGGTAGCGCCCTCTGGGCAAATACTGGTGGAGCGAGAAAATATTGGGAACAGACCGGGGGCACCTGGGAACAGATCTGGAAGTTCCCTGCCAAAACTTCTGGACTTCTGCGTCCCTTCGTTAGAACTGCTCGCCTTTGCCCCCGACCAGTGCTCTCCGTTTCTGTTGTTGCTGCGCCTCGCGAGCGGAATTTTAAAGAGGCAAGAAGCCAGCGAGGGGCACTTGCAGCAGGTGCACGCTGCCCAGTGGCCCAGCACACGGCGCAGGCGCTTTTGGAACAAATGCCACAAGTGCAGTGCAAACGAGTTTCCCGCGAGCTGACAGTTCATTTAGCTAATCCCGGGATCCGGGATCAGGGAGTAATGCCTTATTATGGTTCTGCTATCTTTTTTCGCCTTTGTCTTTATTTTTGCGAGCCATTGGGCAAATGATGGCCGCCTTGTTGTAATAATATGCATTAAAAACTTATAGAAATGCACAATATTTAAAATAAAGAATTGTTTGTACACTTTATTGATTGTTGTTTTACGGAAGGCCTGTTGGGAGGGAAAGTTGGCCATGCTGGGATTGTTTTCCCTTTTTATGGCCTGATTTCTTTAATTTTAGAACTGAAAAGGCAGAAGTCCAAAAACCATTAAGTGGCTTTGATTAAAAGGCCCTGAATCCTGCATTTCTATATTTAATATTTTAGAAATAAAGTTTTTGTAGATATACCCTGCCTTTATTCCTTAACTTCAAATAGACAATTTATAACATTTTTTTTATTTCAAGTGGTCCCCCGTCAAAAAATATATACTTTTCCCTGAAATTCCATGAAATAAAACTACAAAACTACAAACTACAACTACAATCATTTTTATATTTGCAGATATAATAATAACGTTGCTATTTTTTAGAATTTTATTGTGTAAATCTTAATATCTAAACCAAGTTATCATAGAGGAATAGTTGAAGAATTTATAATTAGAATTAGGACAAGTCCATGGCTCATTTTACATTAGTTCTTTTTCATAAAAATTTATCAGTGATGAAGTTTTTATTATTTACTGATGAGTGAAACAGACTATATTATGTGTACAAAATAGATAATACATAAATAACATAATAACTTTCTTTCAAAAATTTGGGTACAATTTTTATTTATATCTATCACCTATCATTTGATAGGGTCTTAAACGAGTATTCATTTAATGAATTATAGACTTAATTTTAGTTATGAATTGATTAAATTTCAGATTCCTTAAAACTGGCCAAAAAGTATTTTTGGGGTTTTAGAGGTAACGCATTACCTTATATATTTTAGATACGTTGCGTTGCCATTATTATTAATTATAAGGTTTATACACGGCTTCTTAGCTTTCATTCGAAAATAATTTCACGTTTTAAAGAAAATCTTACTATAACAAGAAGCTTAAGGACCTTTAGTACATTTGTATTCAAATCCTTAGTACTTTGGAATATGAGCTACATTTTTACCGAAATTTCGAGGCAGAGATTAAGAGGAATTAAAGCGTCCGGTGGTCGTTCTGCGCAGTTGCATCGGATTCGTTTCGGGTTTTTCTCCAACTCTTTGGCTTAATTTTGGGGTCGCACGTTCTGTTTGTCGTTTTCGAGTTAAATATTGCAATTGACTTCGACAACATTCGGGCTTTTATGTTTCTCGGTCCAGTGTTTATTTTTGGCTTTCGAGCGGGGAAATTAAAGTGGCCGCTGACAGACCACCAGGCAACGATTATTATTATGAAATAACTCCGTGTGCTTAACAGGCTGTATGTGACTTGCATATTCGATGGGTGTATATGGGCCGGTAATTGGATTTTCACCTCGGACAATGGATTTGACACGCCTTTCAGTCTAAGGGGGAACCTCAGCAACAGTTGCTGTTCTTACTGCCTGAAAGACCGGTTGGTGGGAGAATGAAGCTCCATTTGGTCGTATTCCTGGGTATATCACCTGCTGGTCCCGTACAGAAGCCTCTAACCCGTCCCCTTTACAGGTACAGCCCTGCTCCGGAGGATCTCAGCGAAATGCATGGGCGACTGCTCGCCGGCCTTTAGGGGAAAGCTGGTCTGCGCCTACGACAGTGCTTGCTACCTGGACATGGAGTACTGCTCGATGTTGGCCTTCAACTGTGCCCGCCATGCCCAGAGCAAGCAGAGTGAGGATCATCGTCTAGCCTCATGAACACCATTACTATCTCCCCTGCCTGTACTTCCAGTGTTCCTGTTCATAGTCGAGGGCACGTGTGGCCCAGACAGGCTTCCCAAGTGCGAGACTATGGATTCCTGAACTCTGGCGGCGGTTTTCCGTATTTATTGATTGATGATTGATGATTACAGATTCAAGAGCTTAGTCTAGTTGAATGGTGCAGTGCTAAATATATATGCTAGGGCTAAAACTTGACGATGTGGCCGGTGAAGTAAACCGCGTGCTTGTCGCGAATGATGAACACGAACGGGTGGTCGGCCACGAAGGTCTTCGGGTCCAGGGGCAGGGACATGGGCACCCCTGCGGCATCTGTAAGCAGTTGGAAATTGGAAGGGATTGAGTTACGTCTAGAAACCCCTCGGAGGCTCCACTTACAACTAACTCCTGCCGCCTCGCATCCGATCTCGTTCACATCGATGAAGGTCTTGTGCTGCACCTTGGTGATCCGCGTGCCGATTGGCGAGTCCTGGAAAATGTTACTGAAATCGGCGGCATCCGAGAACATGGCGCTGATTCCCATCTGCGGATATGTTAATAAAATATTTAAATTTTCCTGCTTTACCAACCGTGTTTAAGAACCAAGAATCTGGGCTGGTCTCCCTCGTAAATTACCCTGCCGAAGATCTTATCATGCCGGGTTCACCTAAGCGTCGCACGGTGACGACCTACTCACCTTGTGCAGCGTTGGCCTGAGGTCGGTGTCAAACTCGAACTTGAACTTGGGCAGGTAGACCGAGACGCTCTGCCACTGCCAGCGCTCCTCGAGCAGCTTGAAGTCAACGCCCTTCAGCTTCTGCTCCAGAGCCTGCAGGCCGGAGCGCTGGTTGGGCAGGATGAACCACATGGTCAGGTTGATGTTCTCAAAGAACAGCTCGATGGCCTTGGCGTCCAGCTCGGGGTAGTCGGCGTAGTAGTACCAGTTGTCGGCAAACATCGTGGGCACCTGGACAGACTGGCGCTCGCTCAGCCAGAACTCCCGGTCGCGGGTGTCTTCGTCGTTGAAGGGCCGGGCCCAGCGGGCCTTGAAGTAGATGGCGTTGACCAGGGCCACGTTGGTGTCCGGCTCCAGGCTGTCCACCACCCGCTCGATCTTGTCCTGCGTCTGCTGCTTGACCCACCGGTTGATCTTCTCCACGGCCTCCGTCTCGCGGTTGAAGTCGAGCGGCTCAACCTCGGAATCGAAGTACTTCTGGGCCACCTCCCGGAAGTGGTCCGACACCTTCAGCTTCTCCCGGGTGTAGACCTTGTTGGCAATCTCCAGCACCGTCTTGGACTTGATGTAGGAGTGCAGCAGGTCGTGGTAGCTCTCGGCCAGGCCGTCCTTGCTCTCCTTGGCCGAGGCGTGCAGCGTCTTCTGCAACTCCAGCGCCGTCCGGCCCTCAGCTCCATAGTAGGCCAGGCCCAGGGCCAGCTGGATGGACACCGGCGAGATGATCACGTTCTCCTCCTGGCGGTCGGTGGCCAGTGTCTGGAAGAGCTCTGTGGCGAAGAGGTTGCGCTCCTTGATGGTGTTGCCATGGCCGCCCGGCCCAGAGACCAGGGCCAGCAGTGCCCCTAGAAGTATAACTGCAGGCCACAAAGGGCAGGTTAGTTGGGAGTGGCTCTGTCCCTGGCTTCCAGGATCTACAACTCACTGCTCAGCCAGCGGTCCATTGCGCCTGCGTCGTCACCTCGAGACTAAAAGTGAAATGGCCAGCACCTGTCATTTATAGCCGCCGGCCAGCCAGGAATCCCGACAAAGCCACCAAGAACGACGCCGGCCCAGGCAGAGGCTAAGGCTGAGGCTGAGGCAGAGACCGCGGCAGAGCCTGATGCGCTTTGCATTACAAGCAGCACAAAAGAAAATCCGTAACAAGGGAGGGGTTTACTTGCCAGACCGAGCCTATGAATACCCTTACAAATCCAGAGAAAAAAGAATCGACTTCATATGTCCCAGAAATTCAAGTACCTATACATATATTCATTACAATCTATATTCACTGTGTGTTATTTATTTAATTATGTTTTATTTTTTAAATTATTAATTTTATTTTGCGATACTGTTATTTGAATATTTTTTGTAAGCACAAACATTTTTAATGGTTGTGATCCAGAATGGCCTATTCATTTTCTAACGAACTTATGTACTTAGGATATATGAACGTTTAGTTAAGTCAAGCACTGATTGGCTAAATTTATTTCACGAATATCAAGACGTAATTGTATGCATTTTACAAACAGTACTGCATATTGTTTATACAGCTTACAAAGGGTCTTAAGTGAACTTCTCTAGTAATCATAATTAAACCTTTATACAGCCTAGTTATTTGATAAACAATACTTATATTAATAGTGTCTTTTTGGTTTGTATAAATAAAACATTTGGAATTATACCATTGAAACAATAACAAATAATAACATTAACTTAATTTGTGATTAAGAAAAATATATTCGATATTTTATCGTATATTAAATAATTATTCATATTAATTTTATTATTATTATAAATATTTATAAATCATTTTAGATATGAATATTTAAATTTTTAGAGATTCTTCCAAGTGTAACGAACTTCTTCACAAAATCTACTAAATCCATTAGGGAAGAGAACAAAAAGAAAGAAGAAAAGGAACTGTGGGATGGTTTCGGTTCTTAACCCGAGCGCACCTGGAAATAGTGGGAAGAGTTGCACTTTCAGTTCCCATTCTCACTCCGTTTTTTTGTTCATTAGCTCTCTTACTCTTTTTCTCTCCGAAATTCCCGACGTGCACTTGAGTTGTGCTCTCTTTGCACTTGTTGCACTATGGGGAACTTGACAGATTTTTGTGAATATATGTATTTTTTAAAGCTAGATTATTTTAAATCTTTTCTAAATATCTAAATATCAACTTTAAAAATCAGTAGTTTTCATTAAATTTGTCAGGAAACTTTAAGTTTCACCAGAATCTTCAAGCTTGTTGTATGATCAATCCGACATCGGAACATGCCTACCCAATATCGTCTTCTGGTGGCGTATTAAGAAATTGGGATTTATAAGTCAAACGTTCTTAAATGAAATCGCATTATTGGTACCCAGATGAAAAGCAAGCTTGAGACCATTGATTTTAGAAGAAAATCAGTTCGTAAATTTGTTTAAATTTTGTATATTCTATATATTTGAAGTTCCTTAAGTTTCATGCAGTTATTTTTAATGTTTACATGATTTTTCTATGAACGCTTTAGGATATAATTGTGTGATCCAAATATTTTGTGTTCAGAATATGCCTTGAGATTTATAATTACAAAGTGTAAAGTTTCATGTTAATGTTCTTAAAACTGGCAGAGATGTTAATTTATTCCGAAGAAATGGTTCGAGTTTCCCATGGTGCATTGCCACGAGATCGCCTCCTGTCAAATTATTTACATGCTCGGATCTGGGCCCCAAGCCAGGGCCAGTTGGGGAAGCAGGAGGAGGGCGGAGGGGCGATCGGGATTGCATTAACTCTAATTTCCCGTTTACGAACACGAAACGAAAACGTTCATGTTTTATGGCCGTTGCATTTAATGAGTTATTTTCGTATTTTCGTATTTGTTTAGATAATGCGTGCATAAACAAAGGGCGGCGGGGAAAGCAAACAGCATTGCGCATAAATTGTTTATCGAGCACCTCCATCCCCATCCCCATCCCCATCCCCTCGAATTTATGGAGTTTACGAAACTCGAAACACAGAAAACGAAAATCGATTCAAAATCCCAGCAGGCTCAGGTGAGAGGCGATGGCCAATTTTTTATCATTAAAGAGCCGTAAGGGAGGAGGGCTGCGCTCCGAATTATCAAAAAGTCCCGAACTTCAGCCGGGTTATTTATGCACATTTTGTGTGAAATGCTAATAAATTTTAATGGAATTTTAAAAACATGCTTTATGGACCCGTCCTGCACGGGGGTTCGGGGACGCGAGACCCACTTTCCTGGGCGTCATAAATTGGCGGCTACCGTTCTTCTGCTGGGCAGCCCCGCCGATCCTGCATAATTACGATACAGATACAGATACAGCTACAGATACAGCTACAGGTACAGAATCGCTGCTGCGATAAAGCCACAGAATCAGGGAGCTGATGGCAGCATTACAAGGCACAAACCAAAGAGCTCCCTAACACTTTCAATCGCTTGGAAACGGACTCCGACTCGGAGTTGGGATAGGAGGCCTCCTTATAGAAACACAAAACCAGATCTGGCCTAACCTTATATAATTTACAACCACAAGAGCGACGAGAGGAGAGTGTGTGTGTGTACTTGTGTCCTTTTTCCTGCCAACGACCGAACGAAGAAGCGACGCTGACCGTTCTGATTGAATGATTTCACTGATCGAGACAAAACATGTTAAAGATCGTGAGATGCCGGACTCCATCTCCTGCTCCATCTGCGTCTCCAGATACACACAGCAGCCGGGGATCGGGAGAGGGACTTAAGCAGGACACTGGGAAAAATAATTATTTCTAGGGAGAAGAAGACAAATAAAACACTGTTTTACTGCAAAGTGCACAGTGAGAGCTAAGACAATGCAACGAATAAGATGTGTAACGCCATACTGTACGAGAATTCAATTGTCTTTATGCCTTTCCTTTTTTACTGATCTAAACTCATTAGCTGTCACTTTAAATTATTTAGAATCAGAATTTAAGGAACTACACTGATTAAAAATAAAAATATAAATATAAACTTGATTCGGTCATGGTATTCTCTCTCCGCTAACGAATATGAATTATGAATTAGAAATAATGGACTCGGTTGGATGCCCAGGCACTAACAGTGCTTAATACGGTAGAAGCAATTTAAAAACCTATCTATTCTACCAGCTCTTTAAATGTAAATGCTGAATTAGTTATTTCTCTCCGTGGATCCATCATGCAACAGCAGCAAAATGCTGCCTCGGCTGCCGCTGTTGATAAAAATAAACTTGGCAAAAAGCGTCTTCCTCCTCAGAGCCCGGTCCGGGGACGCGGCTTGGAAAAGCACAAGAATGATGAGGCAGCAACACGAATTATGTGATCGCCGCTGCAGCTCGTCTGCCCCCGGAGACGGTGTGCGTGCGGGTAACCCAAAACCAGTTGCTGATAGAGCACCAGGCTCAGCACCCAGCAGGGCTCGCAAAAACTCCCCAAACACCGCCGAAAAAAATAAATAAATAAGAAGGGGAACACGGCACACAATGGCAGCAATCGCTCTCCGCCTGCCCCCAGCTGCCGCTTTTTATAAACAATAAATTTGCACATAACTAAAACAGAACTCTGGACATTTGCATAGTATCGAGACCGAGTCCCCCGGGGTATTCTTCGGGGCTGTGCGTGTCCGAACCATTGATGGGGCATCCAGGGGGCCTGAGCTTGAGGTCGAAAGTGAGTTCAAAACTGTAAGCCGAGTCATCCAGTCATATCTAATAATTTTAGACTGGTAGATACTTCAAACTTGTATTAATTGAGTGTAATATACAATTAGCACTATTTATTTCCTATATTTTTCACAATTTATTCAACTTGTAACAAACATATTATGAAGTTTAACCAGACTAGCCATTACAGTTAAGCGAAATACAGCAACTTTCCTCTAGGCGACCAGAAACCATTAGGGAAATCCCACTGGAAAAGCTCACTTTTACGAACCCCAACGTTAAATATATACTTTCAATGGCCATAAATTCTTTTAAATAAGTTGCGTAGACGTTAAATGAAAGTTATCCGGTAACCAAAGGTTCGGAGTTGTCATCTGCCAAGCTGTTTGGTGACCACTCAGCCGGGTCCCCCTGCCCCAAGGCAACTTTTCCACTACTGAGGTAATTAGCTAAATGCCGCGGCCCAATCTAATCGACAGCTCCGGTGAGGCACTTTGGTGAAACCCGCGAGGCGTTGGTCAACCCGACTCAGTTTTCAGTGGATCGGAAAACTTTCATTCAATTGCAGCGGCATCAAGTGAGCAGCAAATCAAGCGTTGCACGTATGCAAATCGAGTCTAGAGACTTGCCGCACTCCACACGCATCGAGAGCGATGCAAGACAGCACTCGAAACAAAACAGAAACCAGAGTTAAAAATATAGGTTTTTTAATTAAAAACATCGAACACATAATAAAGTTAATTGATAGACCCATAAACCTTGGTCTTTTGAGGATTTGAGGTTTGAATAATACAGTAGTTAAGACCTAAAAAGTTATGGATATATATTATATTAATATCTTTCCTTAGAAAAGAAAGTAGAGCTGGCACAAGCCAAAGTGGCTTACACTAAAGCTCAAAAATATGTTTCATAAATGATTTTAAATATATCATTATTATTTAGTATTAATGTTAATAGCTCTGTCTCTGTTCTTGCAAAATATTCATGAACACTGAATACTCATTTCCACCTTAGGCTTAAAGACATTTCTTTTGGTGCAGATTCCTAGACGGACTCCAAAGTCCGACTGCCTCCCTGTCGGTGGCGGCGGTGTCCACTTGACCAGGCGACAGACCCAACAACAACCCTCGCTGACAGGGACGAAGGCAACAACAGCTGCAGCAACTGCAACATGGATGACACGTCAATCGCGCGCTGCCCACTTGGAGCGTGCGAGTCGAGGCAGGGAACTGGATTCGCCAATTCGAGCCGTTGCAGCCGCGACAAATTAAGCTGCAACGACCAGAACGACTCCTTGTACTTCCCATTAATTAGCACTAAAATAGGCAGGCCGGCGGAGAGCGGGGCAGCCCTGGCCTTTCGATTTCTACGAAATCACGGACATCTATCAGCGGCAACAAGCCGCACAGCGTTGTTGGCTGTCCGTTAAGGCATCTGACAGCCGCCTAAGCAGTCAATTGATGTGCCCAAAGTGGGCACAGCATCCAGAACTCAGCATCCAGCTTCGAGCAAGGGCAGCAGCGATCCAGCGATCCAGCGATCTAGCGATCTAGCGATCCAACTATATCAAATTCAATTGAAGATGCTGCCGGAGTTGACGATGAACGCCCTCTCGGTATGACAGAAAACATATCAATTTCGGGTGCCTGCCCTACCCCCGCCTTTACACTGAAATTTGCATTCCTAAACTCGTAGAGGAAGGAGTCCATTACAAGAGCTACAAAGATCCCTAGAGTATTGAAATTCCCTTAATAAAAATAACAATAATAGTTACAAAACTCATAACTATGAGACTATGAGACGATGCCTAAATTGTCTAGTATCATCTCTCCGAAGATCCCCATTCCCGTTTCTCTCTGTGCAGACTCTTGCAATATTTGGGCAACCTTCGACGTCCATTTGTCTATTGGGCAGAAATGTGTCCATCATAAAACGTCAATTAGCTGATTGAAATCAGCGCATGCGATCCGCAATTATTTCAATTTATGGCCAACAGGAAATTGCGGCTGCGGCAACTGTCATTGTGCAGAACAAATGACATGATCAAGATGCCATTGAGGATGGGCCCGGGATTTGGGCTGGGACTGGGACTGGCACTGGCACTGGCACTGGCACTGGCACTGGGACTGGGATTCGGATGCGGTCTGCGCCTCTATTGCCTTCTATTTCGTCTTCTATTTCGCTGGCGCTGCGCGGGTTTGGTGGCGTACTTTATGTAACGATCGCCGATCGGCGCAACTTTGCAATGCAAATTCTGTGGCATTGCCATGGAAATGCTGCTGCAAGCACTCGCTCAGCAGGGATTGCCACGGCGACCATGGCTCGAGGCGATCCCAGCTCTGCGGCGATCATCCTCAGCAAATGAGGCTGTCTTCTCCAGCAGCTCGGGGCCCAGCCTGCCGCGCTCAGCTCTCTGGCCTTTCAGCTCCGGCGTATGCTAATTTGCTTGTCAAAATGACACATCGATCAGGAGGGAAGTGAAGGCAGGGATGTGTAGTGTAGTGTAGCCGTCGAACAGAGGAGAGAATCTGATAATCTCTTCGATTTCCAGCGGCAGCCTAAAGGTATGCCGCTGCTTTGATTGTCTCAGCGACAGTCGATTTTCCGCCAAGAAGATATAACAGAGAAAGGGAAAAAGGGCTCTTACTCTACTATAGAAAAGAACCAATTCCCAAGAACACTGAAAATAATTCATCATTGAAGTTAAATACACTTCTAATGTTGTTTTTTAATTTAGTTTTTAAACACTCTCAGTATATAAACACTAGCTCGATAAGGAATTAGTTCTTAAATATTTACTTGTTGGATTCGTTTTCATGAAATGTAATTATCAGGACTATCAATTAGTTCACCCTTTTGACTTCATACATTGAACCAACATTATATGATACAGATATCGTAATACGAAACAAATTGGCAAAATCAAAAATTTGTCTAAAAGTTAGCTGTAAGATATAAAACTTTGCATATAGTTAACAAACTGAAAATTATTAAAATCAAAATAAGCCCAAGTTGTGTCTCAGCATACACTGTGATACCTTTAGCTACTATATTCATAACTAACTTTTTGTTTTGATTAACATCCGATTAGGGTACGATTTTCTCTCAATATAGGAGGACCTGTGGGTAAGCCATCAAGCAACCCAACTAGTGGTCCTAAAAGGGAGATACATCTATCCTGAAAAGTAACCCCATAAAAACACAACAATGCAGGCGAAAGGTGACTGAATGGCAGCTGCACCAGCAGCATGGGCAGTGGCAGCATCAGCCAAATTGAAGTGTCTGTCCCTCGGTTTTCGGTGCAGTTTTTGCTGGCTTCATTTGCTGCCAATTTACTGACGTATTGGCCCGGCCCAAGAGCGTGTGAATGGCAACAGCAGTTTTCAGGGCTGCTTCGCGCCTCCGCTTCTCCGCTCCTCCATTCCTCACACGCATACACACACTTGCTATGCAAATTCCCGCACATGAGCGTTTTGAAAGCGGATTTTCCGCCGTTTTTTACGATCCGAGAGCAGGGCTTAGGCCCATTCCGGGGTTGGGTTAGAAGGTAGTTAGACTTAGCCGTAGCCAAATTCACTGTTCGACACGCCGTGGCGGAATAGTTTTAGAGAGTGCGTTTTATGGGGCCCACGCAGCCATGAAAATGTGTTAATGTGCGAGATTTGGGCCGGGATTGGGCTTTGGGCTAGGATTTCCCCGAAGTCTGGAGTGACAGCTAAACGGGGGCCGCCAAAAAGTATGCAATGACGCATGGAGCCGCAGCGGAGATTTCGGAGTCGGAGTCAGGCGACGAAGGGTGTGGAGATCTGATATTGGAGAGTGCTGAGGAGTGGGGGTGCGAGCCCCGGCTAAACAATTGCAAAAGTGTAAAATGTGTTAAGCCAACTGAAATGGGAAACCCTCTGCGCCCTCCCACCCTGTTGCCCTCTACCTATCTTCGCCTCACCCTCACCCCTGGGTGCCCCAGCTTAGCAACTTTTGTTGAGGCCCCCCACCAGCGACTTAGTTTTTACTTTGATGGATGTAAAGCTCTTTGTTGTGCGCGTACACCGAAAGAATTCGTATTTAGCACTCTTTAATTTATATAATTTGATTTAAAAAAAAAAGAAAAATAATGTTGAATATTTTGCACATTATGTTTTATTTATATAAATTACTACTAAGTAAATATATAAATAAAACCTATTCATCAACTCTAGAATACAACGGTCAACTTGAAAATCTTTTAGGAATGTATGTATATTATTTAAGAAAACAAACACAATTATCTTAAATTTTAACCAAGTTGTTTTTTATTAGTATGTCTTGTTTTGGATTTTTCCTATTTTTCATGTATATTTATCTCTATTTCCATAGTGACATACTGCGCGTAAATGTTTATAAAAATTGGCACAAGTAAAAGCATTAAAGCAAAGCAGTAAACCATATTTATTCTAAATTAATTTCTTCTTCTTAGTATAAAGAAACTTCTGTTTCTTAAATATGCATAGTTTTAACGATATTTTTACTAAATATGGTGGCAACGGTAGCCCCTTACTCCGAAAGTTTGATTCGGACTAGATGAAGTGATACGACACTAATGAGAGAAGGAAATATGTAATTACTGAAATGCTGTTTTAAAATAACTAATAATAATAACTAAAATAATGTTAAGTGTAATCAATCATCACAAACAAGTAATTTCATAATATTTTAAGAATGATAAATAATACCAATTTTTTCTTCCCTATGGAAACACCCACCTATTTGTACTCAAAAGAGTTATGAGGTATGTTGCATTCTAGCTTCTCTCAGTGTAAGTACGCTCCTTATGTGAACGAGTGCGTTTGAGTTTGTGCTGGATTTATTTGTGGCAACACAAAGATTTTTTAATGGCATCTTTTGTAGCAATTTCTTACACACTCTCCCGTGGCTCGGGCCCAGGCCCAAAGCCATTTCATAAGCACTCGGGCATGTGTGTGTGTGTTGCAAATGGCACCCCAACTTGAGGAGGTTAAGTCTGAGGAACTCTTTTTAGCACAAATAAACTTGGCTACATTGTTGCCCGGCTTTTGGCCACTCCCTCCCCCTGAGCCCCTGCTCTCCTCCAGCGTCGAGCAAATGGATGTGTGTGGTTCGGGGGTGTGCGAATGCCTTTGAGTGTGTGCACTCAGGCAAGGTGTTTGCCTGTTAAATTATATAACAATGCAATGAACTGTAAAATACGCAGCTAAGTGCTGCTCCTTAGAGCTCGTCCTGTTCCCTACCCGCAAGTGCGGGGACTCTGCCCGAAAGCCAAGAGAGTGTGGCTGGGCGCCATAATTGGACCGAGGTGACAGCAGACATTTCTCAGCTAGCCACACAGAACGCCATTAACTTGTTTAATTAGAGCATGCCAAATTAAATGGCCAAATTATGCAAATGCTGTCAGTTAGAGGAGGGAGAACCGAGAATTATGAACCAGGAAGATATGAAACTAATTAGGCTTGACATTAATAAAAGTAAACAGGCTAAACATTTTCCTGGGAACTCTGATTAATTGGAAAAGTTGTCTTATTTGAAGGACACTTGCTTTAGTTCTAATTTTATATTATTAATGGTATTCAATCTTGCTGAAATTATTAGAAAGCTATAGGATTTATTTATTGAAACAGTGATTTGTAATTTGAGACTGTAAAATAATAGAATTCTATTCATGGGATAACTCATATAATTTTCCAAAATTTTTTGTGGTTCTTATTATTATAGTCCAGAAGGTTTCCTAAGATTGTAGTAAACTTCATTTTACTTCATTTTATTAAACTGAAATAACAATGTTTTTCAATTAGATTAATGTTAAATACTTATACTCCATATTTGTTAACTTTCTGAGCACGACTATCTAATCCCTCCTCAAGGTCAACCCTTCCCTAAACTTGCACAACCCTCGCAGCACGCCACGAATTGTGTTAAATAATGAAAAACTAAATTAAACATTAAGATTAAAGTAGAATGTGAAAATTATGCAAGGCCAACTGCTAATTTATAAAACAAACACACGCCGCGCGGCACGCTAATGTGGGCTAAATATGAATTACCGCGAAAGTATATAGTGCACAGTTAATTAAATCATAATGACCGCTCCACATGCAGCCCAGGGTCCAGGGAAAATCAATTAAACGTGGCACACTTTCCGGGTGCCGCCCAGGACTCGATGTGCTTGTGAGTGTGCTGGGTGTGCGTGTGCCAGTGTGTTTACGAAAACCAAAAGAAGTTTTCAATTTTGTGGTAAACGCTTTAATATGGGCACAACCCGAGAACCATTTAAATTCAAATCGAAGCCAAATGGCTTTACTTATGTGCGAAATTGAAGACAGCTCGACGGGGGTAGCAAGGGAAAGGAGTCTCCCCGAAAGGAAATAAGCACTGCGACCCTTAATTTAAAGATTACTTTTCCCCCCATTTGGTTTTGTTTGCTTTCAATTGTTTTTATCAGTTTACATTCGAGAGTAACAAAACAGAAAAAATAACAGCGACAGACCGAACGACGAGCGACAAACAAATAAAATCCACCCAGCGATCCGGCGAAGGGGCGGCGAGAGATTTAGCCGTGATTTAGTTGGGGAAATCGCTGAAAAACACATAAACTTTTTGCTCTCCCTGGCTTTGGCTTTTATTGGCATTGCTGTCAGCGGAATTGGGAGCTGGGGCGCTGTTTATATTTGTTTCGATTTGTTTGAGCAGCAGCTGAGGCCCCAGCCCAGGCTGAGTGCAGGACTTCGATTTAATTGAAACTTTGCTCATTAAATGGCTGAGTGAAGGAATGAAAAGTTTTCATACATTTTGCATACTTTCCCAGCGGAGGGGGGAAGCCCCATGCATTACTCTTCTCCTCGGGGGGAAGGGGCAACGCAATGCAGACAAGGTACCCCAAGACACAGCGAATGAAATATAATAAATGATGTCACACAAGGCGATGAGCGGCAGCTTGTCAAAAACACATGTGTCTGAGTGGGATGTGTAAGAGGACACTAAGAGAAATAGCATGCTAGACTAAGGTGTATTTGAACGGTACTTAAAACAGCACTATAAGGAGTAAGATGCGTAACGTCATACGATTTTGTTGGACTCTAACTATTGGGTCTTGGCCTAGAGCCGGCTTCAGGCTCTCTGAAACACGTATCCATAAGCATTATAGATCTGCCTTCTCCCATGGTTCTACGTTATTTCAGTCGGGAAGAGCTGTCACTCAGTTGCATGCGCGTTACTCATCTTGTTTCTTATACTTGAATACTTTGAAACTCTAGTTTTATATTTTCCGATTTGTAGCGCTCTAAAACTTGTCCGATCAGAAAGAGCTATGCTAGCAGTTCTTGGTACTCCTGGTAATCTCTGTAAGACCCCTGGTTCTTGTAATATTTCTTTCCGTGCAGATGTAGATGAAGCCCTCAAAAGTAGACAATAATAATGATTGTTCCGGCAGCATGGAAAAACTTCTGCTGTGACCCCGCTCCACCTTGGATCCATTGTGTTCCGCTGCGTAGCGCCCTGTTCGGTTACATTTGCGCTGACTGATGAGACAATTTGTCATTTTCCACCAGAAGCGACTCGGCAACCTTCCCCCGGTTGACAAACCCTGACAGGGAACTACTACTCGCAGTCTAGAAGGTCCGCCGGCAACTGGGACTGCCACCCCGGACACCCTCTGCCTTTTTTTCGGGCTGCATCAGCTGGCTCGAAAGTAATCATAATTCTGAGCCCACAGAAAGCGAGAGTGGAAATGCAAATACTCATGAGTGGGAGGCCCGAAAAGCGGGCTGACCAAATAGCTGCTGGCCAGGACGAAGAGAACAAAGTGCGATTATCGGGCCCAGGAACGGCTATGAATAATTATTAAAAATTTAAGAGCGCACGCACTTCATTCGGGGGCATAAAATAAAAATTTAATGGCATTTAAGTGGCCCCCGGCCATGTCCTTTATGTGCGGAGAGACTCCCCGCCAGACCGGCAGAGGCTGAACAAAAAAAAAATTTATTTTTTCTGGCAGGCACAATTAATATTATGGCGTGGCAGCCAAAGTTGATGTGGCACCTTGCCCAGCCCCCGGGAAAAAAGCACAGGAAGCACTTAGCGTCGCAACATGCGAAATAAAAAATCGTGTAGCAGGATCGGGGCTGGAAGACGGCCGGGCGAGCCATTGAACTTGTTTCGGGTGGCTGGCAAAGGTCGCCAATGGGGAGTCGCAAAATGAAAAGCCAAATAAATAAAACGAAACGAAACGCAGCGGAGAGGAGCAGTAAAAAGCTCATAAGTGCCGGGCCATAATTCAAACTCGTCGCTGTGCTCCGTGCAATTACCGTGTCTCGGGAAATGGCCCGCTGCCTTTGTTCGGCCTTATCGCCTCGCTTATCGGAGGCCCACTGTCTGCATATGCCGGGCAGGGCCTAATTGGGCTAATTCCTGCCGGATCCTGACTTAAAGCCGCCTTTCTTGGGCTCTCAACAGACGTCAGAAACTTATGCAAAATAAATATGAGCAGAGTACGTGACCAAGTGCGTAATATGCAAAAAGTTGAGCCACGTCCCTACGCCCGCCGCATTCCCAATGAATGTCAGCCAAAGGACAAACACGCCGAGGATATATGCACATCCCTGCTTGTCAGACAAGTCATGGCCATGTAGGATCCCCCGGGCCACGCCGTTTGAATTCCTAAGCAGGCAAACAAGCACGGAGCCGGGCAAAAGTAAAAGTTTCCCTTTAATTTCGGACAATTTATTTTAATTTGCTGGTAAAGGAGCGCTGGCTTTCTCACTTGCAAATCGTGTGGCGTGCAATTAGGCGACGCTTTCACTGACAACAAAGCCGAATCGCAAGTAATTTGAATGGAGTGACATGGAGCCCGGCACTGTCAACGCCCTGCTCCGGCAGCGAGTCCCCCAGGAGCCACTTCCCCGGGCACCTCGACAGCTGCTGATGCCGAACACGGTGCGTATGATTGATGCAGACTACCAGACGCCGCAAATGTAATTTGCGAATTTCCCTTTCTGCCATTCGCTCTTTGGGGACTCCGATGACGGATGAACTTTCGCATAGTTTTCGGTCACGTTAAAGACCATCGTTGTTTCCCTTGGCCAAGGTGCAAGTAAAATGTATTCCCCCAGAAGTATCCGAAAGGTGGCTTTAATAGAAACTTCTGAAGAAATTAAAGCGTATCTGAGGAATGTTTTCAAATCATTGAGCATTAAGATACATACTTAGTGATTTCGACGAAGGATTCTTCTATGTTGGTTACTATTGCTTTCAAAGTTAAGACTCTTCGGAGACCTTTAAGATTCAGCACGTTGGGACTGCATCGATCTCCATTTTGGCCTAGGTAAATTCAATCAAGTTCTGCCATTTGCAAGCTAAATTGAAAACATATGCTTCCGCCTTGGCATTCTCCCCAAACTTAAGACAAACAGAGAGTGGGACGGCGGCGGAAGCTACTTAAAAATGTTGCACACGTACAGCCAATTGTGAGCAAACATGGCAGAGGGAGGGGCTTTGGGGGAAGTCAGGGAACTTTGCCGCCATCTCCCGAATTCCCCTGACAGGCTGGCAGCGGCAGCTTCATCAGGCTCCCACATAAACATCCTCATCCACATCATCATCATCGTCGTCGTGCCCATCATGAGGCTCATCAGCATCAACTTGTCTGTCCCTACATCGCCCCAAGAGCTACTAAATTTCACGCAATCACGACCACACACACACAGCGAGTCCTTGGTCCTTCTTCAGTTTTCCCTGCTTTTTTTGTGTGCTGCCAACTGCCTAATAAAATATTTAGTTGCTGGGAGTCATTGACAAGTTTGCAGACAAGGTTCTTCGGGCTTTGTGGTCTCTTTATGCTCCTTGATGAGGCAGGAGCGAGGCGGACAGGTGAGTTGTGCCTGTTTCTCACCTTATGGCATCGCTCTTTTCTGTACACAGAGAGAAAATGTTGTAGAAATCTTGCTTAATATAAAATCCTTACAGCTACAGTAAGTCTTGATTAATATTTAGTAGTATTTAGCAAGCTGAAGTATTTTAACTAATCGTAATCAAGTGCAATATTTATATAATTTTGGCTATGGGTTATGCTGTTTCTCTCCCTGTATTCCATTTGCAGTCCCTGTTTTTTGCAAGGCCTCAAATCTATTAAAGGCCCATTGACAGCGCTTTGCTCCAGGAAATGATGAAAAATTCAAAAACCAATATTTAAAATGCCATCAAATCAAACAAAGTGCAACAATGTGTGCTCCCAAATCGGGGCCGCCCAGTCCCGTTTTCGGTATCCTTTCAGCGTTTAATATCTCATCAAGTGTTGCGCTTTACGACTACTTAAAATCCCATAAAAAACAAAGCGAAATAAAACTGTGGTGAAGCCGGGCCCTCCCGGCAAGCGAATCCCGAGCAAAATCAACGCCCAAAGCCGTAAATTCCCTCCCGTCGGTTTCGGGTTTTTCCGGGGCAAAGCTGCTGAAAGGAAAGCGAAAGGAAATGCAAAGGCAAAAGCAGCCAGGGAGCAGCAACAGCGGCAAGATTTAATGATGCAGCATGATTTGCGCATAAAAAAGGAGCGGAATAGAATAGAATCAAATGGAATGGCAGTGGCTGGGGCCGGGGCTGGTGGCGTGCCAGGAGTGGCATTACGGCTTGACAGACATCGGCAACTGCTGGACAAGCTTTGATAAAATGCAGCGCACACACCCACAGCCATACATCCTCACAGTTGTCCTGTAGTATCACATGTGTGTACGTATAAATATATATATAGTATGTTCTAGCATTTTAGTTGCGCATAAAATGTTAAAGGACTTTCCCCACACCCCATGTGTGCAGCAGTGGGACTGGAAGTGAGGAAGGAACTCGGTTGGCTGGGCAAACGAAAGTTATATATGCACGTTACATATGCACACACTATGTGTTTACATATATTTGCAGGAATTTATATGCAAGCCTGACAGCCAGCCCAGGGGTGAATAACCCGGGATACCCAAGCGAATTTGGTAGAGATACAGTGGGGTCCGGGTGCTCTCACGAAATTCATCGTACCAGGTAATTCTCGTAGAACACGAGGGAATTTTGGATTAGATTCAAAGTATTTTAACAAGCTTTTCTTAATTGATTTAAATTTTGGTTCGACTATCATATGTGACACTGTAAAAATCAGCAATCAAAGTTTGCACTCCGTAGCATATATTTATGAAAATGCTATCTACATGCATAAACCTATATGCCTTGTGCAATAATCCTAATTTAAATTGCTTCTAATTATAACAAGAAAGAAAGCTAACTTCGGCACGCCGAAGTTTGTATACCCTTGCAGCTTACAATTGGATCATTATAAATTAATAAAATTTTATTAAATGGAAAGTAAAACTAACAGGAATTGTAAACAACATTTATACTTAAAAAAATTCGGTTTAACGTAATATTTCCCCAACACTCCTATGGCAGCTATATATATATATGATTTTGATCAAATTAAAACCGAAATTCAAGAATAATATAAAATGAAATAAATAAGAACAATAATTACAACTATTCTATTTACATGTATCAGTTAGGAAGGTCAAATTCCTCCCTTATTTGTTATCCATTTTTAACTTTCTCTTTTATTGCTTTTAGATAATGAGTTATTTAATCAGTTACGATGAATATTAGAAAGCCTTCTATTTGGTAAGTTTTCGTTGCCGAATTATCTGAAAATAATCAATCAAATAATACTCGAGATTGTAGGTAACAATAATATTTATTGGCGTACCACTGTTGACTCTTGAAATTCAGTGCAACAAATGTATAGAGATAAATGATATCTCAAAAAAAACAAGAAAGGAAACTCAATTTGGCACGCCGAAACTTGTATACCCTCACAGTTTGCAATTGGATAAATAAAATCCAAGCATTGATAAAATTTTAGAAACAATATTTAATTAATAAAAATATAAATAATATATCTACTAAAATATAAATTTAAAACATGTACACATGTTGAAAAACAACAAAACAATGTCAACTTCTATTACATTTCATTTCATTTACAATAAATCCAGTTTTGCAGTTAAAGTTTTACATATATAGAAATTTCTGAAATAATACAAAATTTCCATACCTCAGAATATATAAAATATATTAAAAACAGCGAAGTTTAAATATAATTAAAACGAAAATCTAAAATAATGATAAGTGCCATAAGCAATTTAATTGAAGAAACCTTAATGGAGTTTAAAAAAAATGGTATAACTTTTGAACGATATGCTACAGTTAAATGTCAGAGTTGATACCAATATGTACAAATTTAAAAGAACGACAAAGTTACACTTGGTTTTCTATTTATTTCTTGATCGTTTTTATGACAACTATATAAAACGTTTTATCTGTCCCTTTGAATGAATTTTTTGGAGTCCCAATGTGCACCTTGATTTGTATGAGTCACATGCTTGAAGTATTGAAATTATCAGATCAGATTTGAGGACATTACTCAAGTTGGTTTTAAAATTATTTGATTTTGAATAATTATCTATTTTTTAATGATTAGATTGCGCCAAATCAGATAGGGCCAAACTTAGCTTCCCACAGAAAGCAAAAGCTCTTTATTGAGTATTGGTGATCGGAACACCCTCAGAGCTGAGAGCTTCGCTCAATAATTTCACAATGTATAAAAAAGGCACTGGGAGAACATGAAGCTCTCTAAACTAACAACAATTACCAGAATAAGCGCCAGGTTACCTCTCCTTGTTTGACATCATAACAGCAACAGTCATAACAAACAACTTCTAACCTGTTCAAAAGCGATATCTCTCTCTTGGAAGCAATCTATATAGATATACTTGTTACGCCATACATATAATCTACTACGGGGGTATAAATTGCTCTGGCAAGTGCTTGTGGGTCTCAGTTCGGAATAAAATTGGTAATCGGTGACACCAGTCATGGCTGTACTGGAAATATGTCTGGCCCTCCTGGGCATCGGTCTGCTCATCTACAAGTGGAGCACGGCCACCTTCAAAACCTTCGAGGAGCGGGGTCTGTACTTCGAGAAGCCCTACCCATTTGTGGGAAACATGGCTGGGTCGGCCTTGCAGAAATCCTCCTTTCAGAAAATTCTCAGCGAGTTCTACGATCGCACTCGCCAGCAGTAAGTCCACGGAGACTCCAACACTATATGGCTGAGTGCCTTCAATGAAATTTGGTATTCCAGCAAAATTGTGGGCTTCTTCAATCTGCGTACCCCCATGATCACGCTGAACGATCCCGAGCTGATCAAGAAGATCTGCGTGAAGGACTTCGACCACTTCCCCAACCACCAGCTCTTTATTAACACAAACGAGCGTCTGATAAACGACATGCTCAGTGTCATGAGAGATCAGCGCTGGAAGCACATGAGAAACACTTTGACCCCGGTGTTCACGGCGGCCAAGATGCGCAACATGTTCACCCTGATGAACGACAGCTTCGCAGAGTGCCTTCAGCACCTGGACACCGAGGCGGGAGCAGCTTCAGGAAGGAGTTTCGAGGTGGATATGAAGGTGTTGTGCAACAAGCTCTCCAACGATGTCATCGCCACCACCGCGTTCGGGCTGAAGGTGAACTCGTTCGACAATCCGAAGAATGAGTTTTACGAAATTGGTCAGTCCTTGGTCTTTTCCCGCGGAAGTCAGTTCTTCAAGTTTATGTTGTCCTCACTCGTCCCAAAGATCTTCAATGTAAGCTATCTCTGCAACATGTCTAGGATGAGTTTAACCTAAATATCCCCTTCTAGTTCTTCAAAATGACAATCTTTGAGTCCAGCAAAGTGGAGTACTTCGTGCGCCTTGTGGTGGAAGCCATAAAATACCGTGAGCAGCACAACATCCACCGACCCGACATGATCCAGCTGCTGATGGAGTCCAAGAAGGAGTCCCAGGATAACTGGTCGGATGACGAGATCGTGGCCCAGTGCTTCATATTCTTCTTTGCCGCCTTCGAAAACAACTCCAACCTGGTCTGCACAACCGCCTACGAGTTGCTGCACAATCCAGAAGTCCAGGAGCGTCTCTACGAGGAGGTGAAGGAGACCCATGAGACCCTGAAGGGCGAATCCCTGACCTACGACGCCGTGCAAAAGATGGACTATATGGACATGGTCATATCCGAGTCCTTGCGCAAGTGGACCTTGGCCGCTGCCACCGACCGGTGCTGCTCCAAGGACTACACCCTCACCGACGATGATGGCACCAAGATCTTCGACTTTAAGGTGGGCGACCGTGTTAATATACCCATCTCTGGCCTGCACATGGATGACCGCTACTTCCCCGAGCCCAAGAAGTTCGATCCGGAGCGCTTCAGCGAGGAGCGGAAGGGTGACATGGTGCCGTACACATATTTGCCATTCGGAGTGGGTCCTCGCAACTGCATAGGTGAGTGTTCATATTTAAGAGATGAGATTGAAAAAGCTTAAACAGAAATGATAGGAGTCTAATCTACAGATTAGTAATTTTATATATTTTATTGTTCCTCTGCAGGAAATCGCTATGCATTGATGCAGGTCAAGGGCATGTTGTACAACCTTCTGCTGAAATACAAGATCGAAGCTTCACCCAGAACTGAAAAGGATCTTTGGGGATCTGCTCGCGGCTTTAACTTCACCCCGCGGTCCGGATTCTGGATGCAGTTGGTCCCCAGGAAATAAGCTAATGTCGATATTAATATTTTGTTGCAACACATAACTAAATAAAAAATAGCGTTGATAACCTTTAAATGAGATAATGTGTTGAAGACACGTTGTAAAATTATGCTTTTTGAGCCGCCAAAAACATGTAGTTTTTTTCGCACCACCAGCCGAGTAGATTCAGCACGTGTTCGTATGTATAAAGCTAAAGATCACAGGGAGTAATACATATATGCGAGACTTGACTGTTTAAATTTGGCGACAACATTTGGTTTTCAAAGCTGTAATTGTTAATTTATGTTTGAAGTAAATTGATTTTGAATAATATTATTTAAGCAGCATTTTGCCATTTCAAGATAGGTTCTACAAGAGTCAAAGGTCGTCGATAAAGACACTTTTTTGACCTGTTGTTTTAGATGAATTTATAATATTAGTTATTTATTTAACAAATTAGGCTTAGCATACAATGGTTAATTTAATATTAGATTACCGAGCACTGGCTGCGGTGGCCTTCGACTTTTTTTAATACTATTCCTTTTATTTGCTGTATTTTTAATATTATTACGTAATATTTTTCCAGCACTATTGTGCATGTTGCTATTGTAAAGTAACAGAAAACAATAATTTAAAAAATTACATACTTTAAAGAAAAAAAAATTAATAGTACCTTATTTTGCATAATTATAATGGTAATAAAATGGAAATTAAACAAATATGTGAACAGAGATCTGCGTCCTCCCGACCACAACCACAACTGGTTATTATACCATAATAACAATTGATTCACTTTCACCACTACAAAACGTTCATTTAAATCAGAGAGAGATGTGTGTGGGAAGGAAAATAATGATCGCACTTAATTTATCTTCTATTTTATTCCATTAATTTAACGCAAAACGCTTCTAGTACCAAGTATCTCATTGCTACTGGACTGTAGCTTTCCTACTTGTTATTTATGTGTAAGCAGATTCCTGGCACTCCTATTATATAGATATACATATATATATACATATATATATACACATATATATATATATAGTTCGTAGTAATTGGATAAGTAAAACGAATTTTGGTTCTGTACAATCTGAAAGAGTTGGTGTATGTACCCGCCATTGACAAGGCCGAATCGCAATCTTATGCTTATCACGCCTTTATTCTTCAGTAATGTACTGCAAATTTTAAATTTATTTCATCACCTCAAGGCGGTCCTGGCCGATCTTTATTTATTTGAATTTAAAGATTTTAAATATTACTCATAGAAAGCTCATTTAAAGAAAATCACTTATGTACACTGACAATATTTAAAAAACTAACACAGTGATTTTAGTGTATCTTAAATAAATTCAAAATTCAACTTAGTAACTGTCCTGTGAAGGACACGACAACAAGGGTATTTCAGCTTCGGTATTACTGTTTGTAAGTCACTATATGAATTTTATCTTGGAATTGCATTGGTAGAAACTCTACTTTCATCAGCCCAAATATGTTATCGACACACATGACAACGTACTCGCTTTACAATAAAAATATAAAGCTATTTACTGGATTTGATAGATTATAATTCCTTATCATTTTGTACGATTACACAGTTTTTTGCATTTTAAAGTGACCCAACGATTAGAATACACAGGGTGAGCGAAAAAGGTTGCCTATCGAGGCGTTCCCTCGTGAGAGCGTTCTCTGATACGTTTCTAGTTTATAAACAAATGAATAATCTATAACGTAACAACAATTGCCCAGTGGCAGATACGCTTTTGTGTGTGCGTTTCCAACAGCAACAAAAAACAAACAAATCCGAATGGGTATAACCTGTTGAGAACCAATATCTCTCATTGAGATAACCACATATGTTACTCTATACACATACTACTTATACGAAGCTCGGCGGGTATAAATTGCGGTGCCGAGTAGTTGACCACATTAATTCGGAATATTCTGACCAAGCGGTGAAACGTTACTGTCCTAGCCATGGCTGTACTGGAAATATGTCTGGCCCTCCTGGGCATCGGTCTGCTGATCTACAAGTGGAGCACGGCCACCTTCAAAACCTTCGAGGAGCGGGGCCTGCCCTTCGAGAAGCCTTACCCCTTTGTGGGCAACATGGCTGGGTCGGCCTTGCAGCAGGCTTCCTTCCAGAAATCACTCGGCGAGTTCTACGATCGCACTCGCCACCAGTAAGTGGTTTGGGACGCCGTATCCACTGAGCCATTAACCGACTATTGATTTTTAAGCAAAATTGTGGGCTTCTTCAATCTACGCACCCCCATGATCCAGCTGAACGATCCCGAGGCGATCAAGAAGATCTGCGTGAAGGACTTCGACCACTTCCCCAACCACCAGCTCTTCGTAAGCCCCAACGAGCGTCTGATCAATGACATGGTGAATGTGATGAAGGACCAACGCTGGAAGCACATGAGGAATACCCTAACCCCGGTGTTCACGGCGGCCAAGATGCGCAACATGTTCACCCTGATGAACGACAGCTTCGCAGAGTGCCTTCAGCACCTGGACACCGCATCGGGAGCGGCTTCAGGAAGGAGTTTCGAGGTGGACATGAAGGTGCTGTGCAACAAGCTCTCCAACGATGTCATCGCCACCACCGCGTTCGGGCTGAAGGTGAACTCGTTCGATAATCCGAAGAATGAGTTTTACAGTATCGGTCAGAGTCTGGTATTCTCCAGGGGACCACAGTTCTTCAAGTTCATGCTGTCCATTGCTGCTCCCAAGCTCTTCAGTGTAGGTTCAATATTTTGACCACATTTGAATCACTTTAATATTCCCTTCTTTGAACCATCTCTAGTTGTTCAAATTGACCATCTTTGAGCCCAGCAAAGTGGAGTACTTCGTGCGCCTGGTGGTGGATGCCATTAAGTACCGCGAAAAGCACAACATCCACCGACCAGACATGATCCAGCTGCTGATGGAGTCCAAGAAGGAGTCCCAGGATAACTGGACGGACGACGAGATCGTGGCCCAGTGCTTCATATTCTTCTTTGCCGCCTTCGAAAACAACTCCAACCTGGTCTGCACAACCACCTACGAGTTGTTGCACAATCCCGACATCCAGCAGCGCCTCTACGAGGAGGTGAAGGAGACCCATGAGGCCTTGAAGGGCGAATCCCTGAACTACGATGCCGTGCAGAAGATGCCCTACATGGACATGGTCATCTCTGAGTCCCTGCGCAAGTGGACCTTAGCCGCGGCCACCGACCGGTGCTGCTCCAAGGACTACACCCTCACCGACGTTGACGGCACCAAGCTCTTCGACTTTAAGGTGGGCGACCGTGTTAATATACCCATCTCTGGTCTGCACATGGACGACCGCTACTTCCCCGAACCCAAGAAGTTCGATCCGGAGCGCTTCAGCGAGGAGCGGAAGGGTGATATGGTGCCGTACACATATTTGCCATTCGGAGTGGGTCCTCGCAACTGCATAGGTAAGTGATTTACTCGACTTTGCTGAACGTCCTAAGAAAACCAATGTATAAATAAGTTAGTTGATATTACCCACAAAATACTATTTCCTTACTAACTTCTTCTTCAGGAAATCGTTATGCATTGATGCAGGTCAAGGGCGTGTTGTACAACCTTCTGCTGAACTACAAGATCGAACGTTCACCGAGAACTGAAAAAGATCTTTGGGGATCGGCACGCGGCTTTAACTTTACCCCCCGTTCCGGATTTTGGATGCAGCTGGTTCCCAGAAAATAAAATTATGATGATACACGATGTTAGAACATTTTAAAAATAATAAACAATTGTTACGACGCAATACAAAGCTTTTATAAATTAGCATTTTTCAAGTAAACAAGTTGATTTTGTTTGCCACTTGCTGCCCAAAAGTATGCTAGAGTGGAAGGTGTCATTTATAGAATCTTAAAGTGTAGTTCAATTTAATTTAAACAGACTAAGCCCAAGTGGTAAGTGTGTATTTTCACACAGCTTTATCGCCAAAAAGATTTTAGTGACTTAAAAAATAAATGAGAGGATAAAGAAGTTAAAAATACATGCAAACGCGTTTATTTTATCGTTTTAGTTCTAAGCCAGGGTTCAAGACTAACCTATCCATTTCAGGAAAGTAAGAGTGCTAGCGAGACAGAAGATAGAAGGATATAAATTTAGGGTCTAGTGGATTCATATTTGACAATCCATACTGAAACTTCATAGAAAACTCAATCATATATATATATTTATATTGATATCTCACAATAACTTAGCGAAAGTAGAAATTTGGACAATTGGAAATTTTATCCGTTCGTTTCATTGTGAAAGAAAGATCGCCTAGAAAAAAATGTAGTATGTAACTGAAATTGGTTTGGTCAAAAAATTTATGTACTTAATGCAATTTATGTATCCAAAAACCTTAAAAAATCGATTTTAATACATGGAAACAGCTTTTAAATTGATTTTGTTGGCTATTGTCTATTGAGATTAAATTTCTAATTACAAAATCCAATTGATCGTCATTCTTTGCCGGATTCCTGCAAACATCGACACAAAATTTCAAAAATTAATTAGAATTTGAATTCTGTTGACAAATTAGTATGTTTCCTGCCAGATCGCTATTGACTTATTTGATGTTTTAACCCTTTGCTTGTTAGTGCTTTTGTTGTTAGTTTTAAATTACCTGCGGTCAAAATGCTTAAATATTTAAACAGTGAAGCTGAACAAAAACAAAATTTTGAATTCCATACCGGTTTTCGTTCAGGTTACATCATATTTAGTGTGAGTGAAGTATCAGGCTAGAGTTCTGGCGAGATGACATAAGCAATATGTGATTGAGGAGAGCGAAAAGTTAGGAACAATAATAATTTATTAAGGGGTTGCATCTGTAAGATCTTGTGGAGTTTACTGATATGGGAATATAGAGGTCCTTATATTATCTAGCGTTACCTAATACTTTTCTCTTCAGAAATATACCATTGTATTTCATCACCCTACGGGGTTTTTCCAATCTATTATATATCATATAGCTACCTAATGATCGCTCGGCGAATTTTCTGATAATGTACGAAAATTTAAAAACTTCTTTGTCTTTATATATTAATGTTTTTACTCCACCTTTAAAGTGTCTTTTACTCCAAGATGAAACGCTAGTAATTCAATTTTGCGTTGAGCACACTCGCCTACAAGAAATTTTCTACTAGTTTGAATTAATCCCAAACAACAAAAAATACAAAATATTAACTAATATCTATTGTAAATCTTTATTCTCTTATAACTCCCGTAATAACCTTCCAATTTATGGTAAAGTACGTCCTATGTGATAGCTTTTGCTCTTATATCAGGTATGCAAAAAATTAGGCACTCATCGTGAGTGTTTAATTGAAAATATAGATTAAGCGTAGAATAAAGCGCAATATCAAGATTAAATTGAAACACGAAGCCAAGTACATTGGTATAAAATAACAAAAAAATACACATTTTTTTAATATACAATTGAGGATATCTTTGTATACATTTGCAGAAACCCCTTAGGGTGATGAAATATTCTTAAAACTTGCAGTAAATTACTGAATGAAATGTGCGATAAGCCTGAAGTATAAAGCTAGATTGCGATTACGACCTACCAGTGGCAAATATATATTAGAATTAGTAAGTACCGCCAGCCTTTACAAGATTCCAAGATTAAAAATTTTGATTTAACATTAACATTAAAATTTTCCCTTGCTATCTGTAGCTATCTCCCAGACATACCTATTTTATACTTTTTCACATGTTTCACATGTTTAGATGTTATCAAAGCAGTGAAAGAGGACATTTGAAACCCTATAAAGTATATATATTTCGGCATCAACAACCGAGTCAATCTAGCCACGTTTCTACGCAAATCAGTCCCTCAGTTTTGAAGCTATCTGAATGAAATTATGCAGATAGTCTTTTACATATATACAGAACATTTTTAAAAATAATATAATTTAGGCAGTTTTCAACATATTTCCATATACTTTGAGATATTTCAACATATTTCCAAGATCTCTTAGAATCAGCCGCGTTTAGTATCCGTAGTTCCTTTTTCAACCTGCGTAGTTTGAGATGATTTCAGTTGTCGGAAAATCAATTTCTCTTTCGGTAAGTAATTTTTCCTTCGCAATCCTTAAATAGACGCGTTTTCAATTACTTACTGCAAGGGTATTTAATCTTCGGCTTGTCGAAGTTAGCTTCCTTTTTTGTTTTTATATGACACGACGATAATAAATAGGAATAATCGGAAAATAAATTAAACATAAATAGCAGATAAGTTTTCCATGCCTAAGTATTTTTCTAAAAGCAAAAGTAAAAACGGACCAATCCGAATTGGTCTACCCTCTAGAGCGATAACTTAGGTGTTCTTGTTACCTGCAGATCGGAGGTTACACATTGCGGTGTTGAGAAGTTGTCCAAGTTAATTCGCAATATACTGATCAAAGATTGAAACGCTACTGTCCTAGCCATGGCTGTACTGGAAATATGTATGGCCCTTTTTGGCATCGGTCTTTTGATTCACAAGTGGAGCACGGCTACCTTCACGTCCTTCGAGAAGCGGGATCTTTATTTCGAGAAGTCCTACCCATTTGATAGTAAAATGGCTCAATCTGCCTGGCACAGGGTCTACTTCCAGAAAGAGCTTACCAAATTGTACGATCGCACTTGACAGCAGAAAGTCTTCGGAGACTCTATCGTGGTGTTTAATACCTTTCGATATGTCAGCTGAACGGTCCGAGTGAATCTGCGTAAAGCATTTCAACCATTTCCCTAACATCGAGCCCTTCAATAAAACTGCTGAATGTGATGAAGGACCAACGCTGGAACACCGGGGTCAGAGTATTCCTCATGTACTATGAGGAATACTCTGACCCCGGTGTTCACAACATGTTCACCCTAATGAACGACAGTTTCACTGAGTGCCTTCAGCACCTGGACACCGCATCGGGAGAGGCTTCAGAAAAAAGTTTCGAGGTGAATCTGAGGGTGTTTTGCAACAAGCTCTCCAACGATGTCAACGCCACACCGCGTTCGGGCTGAAATGCCACCAAAATTGTGGAAATATACCAATCTCAAGGATTACCATAAACGGACCGGTACCGATTTCTTTTTTTTTTTTTTATTTAAAATCGCTCAGACAACTTACCTAGGTAACGATTACATTTAATGAAAATGTTTAAGTCTATTAAAGTTCTGCTGGGTTTCGAAATAAAAATCACGATTTTATAATAACGCAAGAGAAAGAAGCTTACAGTTTGTCCCTTTCAAATTGCAAGAATTTCCAAAATAATAGAATTTTAAGGAAGAAACCTTAAACAATTATTAAGTGCACAATTTTAATTTTTAAAAGTGAAAAAAAAATACTATGACAGGTCTGAAAATCTACTCAAGAAGTTTCAATTTAAATATGATTTATTTTTGATTTCAAAACATTTAAAACTTTTACACAGATCCGCTCAGACTTCGGCAAAATCAAAACAAAAAACGACTCACAAAATGAAGAGAAATGAATGGAGTTCGATTTCAAATTCTGCTAGCATTTAATTATTATTTCTGTCAAATCGCTGTTGGCTTATTTGATCTTTTAACCGTTTGCTTGTTACTGTTTTTGTTGGTAGTTTTAAATAGCCTCCGGTCAAAATGCTAAAATATTTAAGCAGTGAAGTTAAACAAAAACGAAGGCTTGATGTTCATAACGGATGCTTGTCGGACCACGTTTACATCATATTCAGTGTGAGTGAAATATCAGACTAGAGTTCTTGTGGGATGACATAATATTTGATTGGAAAGGTTGAAAGGTTGGAAGAAATAATTAATCAGAGGTCGAATCTGTGAGAACTTGAGCTGAGCTCTCGGTTATCACAATGTAGAAGTCATTGGCAAGGTCGTCTAGCTTTACCTTTAGCTTATCACACTCTTGCTTATAAAACTTATTTTATTGTTCTAGGTTTTTGCAATTGTACAAATAAAGATAAGGCAACCCTTTAAAGTTATTATTATTATTGATAGTTGTGCATAGTATGTACATATGTACGTACTGTATAGCATAGATAACATAACATATGATTCGGAAGACAAGGTGTACCCATCAAGGTTTGAGGCTCGGCAGGTGATAAACCAAATCACGTATTTCAGAATTACTAAGTTTTGCTCAGCAAGACTTTACACGGCTATGCCGTACTTACGCCGATTATACCGATTCAGCAGGCCCAAAGACGACTGATGTTGTTGCTGCTCTTGTAAGCTGTTAAAGGATTATTAGCTTTTAACGCTCCACCATTACAAACTATAATAGGGATTGAAAAGTATATCAGTAAGCGTTTAACAAAGCTAAGTAAAAAAACAAAATCTAAGATACTTGGGATATACATATGCAGCGTCTTCACTACAAGGCACGTGAACATCAAGAACAATTTGGCACACAATCAGGCACGATGAAACACGATCCAGCGAAAACAAGTGAGTAAAGATCTGGTCCGGGGCGTCTGTGTGCGACTCCAATTAGATACCTTGGCTAGAATTTTGGTATACTGCGCAGACTCCAATTGGTAAAGCTCACAATGGAGCGTCGGTGTTTGTAGTCCGACTTCTTAAGGTATCACCAATTGCCGTTTAGTTCGACCAGCAAAGTACTAGCACGGATTCAGCCCTTGATTCCTTTTATCTATCACAAATTCTCAGTCCGGATGAAGTTTGTATAGGTTTTACTGGGTCTCTCGTGTCGCAAAATCTACTTATATTATGGTTATATAAAAATTTGTAAGTCATCAGAAAGAAGTGCGGCAATATAACAGCGTGGATGTCCACAAAAAATACCATAATGCCAAAGACTTACCGCGATCAGGCGTTAGGCATTTTTATCGTATGTTCCATCGCAATTTGATATTTAATTTCTATTGCAATTCAAATACCACCCTTAAATCAATAAGTTATATATATTTTTAGCCCTATACTAAAAAATCAAGTCGACATTAATTGTGTCGAATATTTAGGATGATAAATATTTAATGTGATATTAGTTTGCTTAAATAAATACATATATAAGCGCAGTAGTACTTTGATTTAATGCACAATTTGAACACACTCTAACTTCGCTCCTTGTTATCCTGCTTACTATTATTATCTTGTTATGATTCTGTTGAATTTTTACTATGATGCAATGTAACCAAAGATTGCAATCTGAGCACTGATAAAGGCGATGATGAAGGCAATGACCGATACACTTCACAATTTTTGACAAATTATTAATCTAATCAGAAACAAACAAACAAACCAAACTGCAGATAAGTATTATATGTATTGTATGCAATGTACCTACATATCGGGAGCTGCTAAAATAAACCAATCCAAAAGCTAAAGGAAAAATCTATTTAAAATAACATGAGCATTATTGTTATCTTACTTACTGAGCTCGGATCCCATAACCATTATCGATTAAGGGGCCTTTCGTTATTATCAATGAAACCATTATTCTTATTTAATTCTCTGTCTCATTTGAATATATATTCTGAGAAAGTTTATCCAAAAATATATATATATAAGAAAGGAAACCCACTTACCTTATTGATCATCCATAATCATTTCCAGCACTATTTTTAGAAGCTTAAACTTGAACCCGAAGTCCCAAGATACCCGCATTAAAAATGCATCGAAGTTGCTTTAGAATAAAATACAAGTACATATATTTTACTTTTGATTATGTTTCCATACACACTTGTTGAAATAGCATTGCTTAGACAAGTAAACCAAAGGTATCAAATAATTCTTATCATATGTTTTCGATTCGGTCGGCCGCCCGACTTCCTACCCTCCGAGAACTCTGGACGCCTAGTATAGCCTTTATATAACAATTTCGCTTTCACGCTCTGGAGAAAGCTCGCAAATTACATAAAACGCTTGGCCTGGAACAAAAGAATCTGTAATTTGATTTGCCAAACAAAGTGCCGCAGAAAAGAAACCGCGAATGTTGTAAATGCTAATCGTTGATCGTTGTTTTGGTTGCTGGAAGAGCTGCTTCCCGAGGCGTTCTGCCCTTTGCCGTTTTAAATTATTGCACATTCGGAAACAGATAATACTTTCACTCTCTCGGAGATTCCTCTGTTGGCCATTGGATTCGTTGGAATTTATTGTTCGTTGATTGCGTTGCTTGTGGTCTCTGCTGGTCGGTTGTTTTGTTCTGGCTAATCCTCTAGAATACTTAATTAGTTATGGTAATGCCCCGCGGGCATGTGTATAGCTAAATGCAAATATGATATAGTTTCGGCTTTGTACAACGATTTCTCTCATCTCTGATCTCATATGTGTCTCCGTGTATGATACATCTCGATATGTTATTTACAGTCACGGTGCCACTTAGAAGTAGAAGCCAGTGTCCTGGGCAACCGCGTTTAAAACCTTAGTTCTTCAGACGCTGTAGAGGCGCCCGTTGCTGGTGTGCTGGGAGCCAGCGGAGGGGCGGGCCTTTCCCAGCCCGAAGAAGTTCCAGACCCGCCTCAGGCAGCCCGGCTTCTTGTCCGGCAGCATCAGACTCTGCTCCTCCAGGATCGTGTCCAGGATGTAGTAGCTGCTCAGGTTGAGGGGCGGCGGCGGCAGCATTGGGGGCGGTCAAGAAATCGTGCAGTTCTTGCTCTCGTGCATGACCGCCGGCGGTCCGCCGCAGCCCACTCCGGCCCCGCCTCCGCCCACGCCGACTCCTCCGGCGAGGCACGAGTCCTGGGCCAGCTTCTTCTTGCGCTCGTAGGCCAGGGCATCGTTGGGCACGTAGGCCACGCGCACGCCGCCGTAGTGCTTGCGGGCGGGCAGGCGGTACACGTAGTCGTCCATGTCGCTCGAGGAGCTGGAGGAGCAGGTGGAGCAGATGCTGGCCACGTCGCAGTTGTCCAGGTTGTTCAGCAGGTTGAGCGCTCCCGGCCCGGCCTGCGTCTGGGCGTTGTGCAGCCGGAGGTTAGTCTGGTTGATCTGCATCTCCGAGGAGCTGCGCGACTGGTTGCGGCGTCGCCTCCGCCGGCGGGCGTTGGAGTTGTCCGTGTAGCTCTTGGAGCGCGACATCGTGTCCTGCACGCTGTGGAAGCGCACCTCCTTCAGCGGCCGGTTGTCCAGCAGCTCCTCCTCCTGGTCCTGCTCCTGGGCCAGCTGCACCTGGTTCCGGTTACCGGCGAACAGCTGCTCGTAGCCGTCGTGGGGCAGCTCCCCCACCGGCTCGTTGTCCAGCTCCAGCTCGTGGGCCAGCTCCTGGGTGCTCTGCGTAAGGTCCGAGTTGCTCGGCGAGTTCAGGTTGATCTTGTCGATGCTCTGGTAGCTGTGCGAGTCCTCGGCCTTCGAGAGCAGCATGTCGGGCATGGAGTTGGTCAGCGTCTGGGTGTCGCCGAAGATGGACTTGTCGCCGGCGCAGATGTTGTCCAGGCTGATGCCCAGCTCGGTGAGGTCGATGGGCGGCGGATGGGCGGGCCGCGGCATGCCGGGCACACCTCCTCCCAGCAGCAGGTCCGCCACTCCGGCGGCCTCCATGCGCTGCCGCTCCTGCCGCTCCAGCAGGTCGCCGGCACTGCCCGTGGCCTTCGGATGGCCATGGTGGGGCACCCTCCGCCCGTTGTCCCGCTCGCCTCCGCCTGACCTCCGCGGGGACCTGGCTATCTGGCTGGAAGTGGAGGCGCGGTGCGTGGGCCGCAGCTGGGGGCCCGAGCTCGTGTCCGACGGCGTCGGCGGCTCGCCCTTGCTGCAGGCGATGGAGCAGTAGATGGTGCCCCGCCGGGGCAGGAAGGGCCGCCCCAGCAGCGAGCAGCGGCAGGTGCAGCAGCTGAAGCACTGGTCCGTCGCGTGCCAGTGCTGCCCGTCGTGGCTCATCTGGCCCTGGTCCACGCCGATCACCTCGCCGCAGTAGTCGCAGTACTCGGCGAACATGGTGTCGAAGCAGGCCAGGCAGTAGGGCTTGCCCTCCCGCATGATGTACCTCTGGCCGCCCAGCTGCTGCTCGCACTCCTGGCAGGCGAAGTGCTTCATGTGCCACGTGCGGCCCTCTGCCTCCGTGCACTCGTCGGAGAAGATGATCTGGAAGGGGAATAGCGGAAGGGAAGAAGAATTTTCTTAGTTACAGAGCGGCAGGGATGGAAGGAGTTAGTAGGAAAATATCTGTCACTATTCTAGGATTCCTAGATTACTGTTACTCAATGACCACTCACCTCGTCACATGCGGAGCAGCGCGGCTTCTGGGTCTCGGCGTGGTGGCGCCCGCAGTAGAGATTCCCGTCCCGCTGGAAGTAGATCAGGTCCACCAGCAGCTCCTTGCACACGCTGCACACGAAGCAGCCGGGATGCCAGCACAACTGGGCGCCCAGCCGCTGGGCGAAGACCACGATGTCACCGCCCGACAGGGGCTCCTCGCACTGGAAGAGGAGAGGAGGAAAGTCGCATAAATAAGGCGAATATGCCAGAGTTCTTCGAGCGATAAAAATCTGCAGCGTCTGGCTGCTGCCTTCTGGCCTGGCAGAAATATTTAAGCGGCTATAAATGCTAAATAACGGTAATAAAACGCTTAAGCTCAACGCCCCAGCACCCCAGTGCTCCTCCGGAAATGCCGGCAGCAGGCAAAGGACCTGTCTCCTCGGCCAAGGACTCTCTGTCGTGCTCTGCGGTTTTTCTCTCTCGCCTCCACGGCGATTTTCCAAAGCGGAAATCATGCAAAAATAGCCGACGGCCAGGCTCAGCCCACCCCCAAAACCCAAAAGTACTCCCCGGTGGATAGCGAAGCACTTTAAGGACAACTCCCGGCTGCTGGAAAACCTCCAGGAGAGATGGCAAGCACGGGGAAAGTGCGGCGAGCAGGAAGCGACGCTTTTAATGACTGCGAACAGAGACTCGAGACTCGTTAAATCTAAGCGCGTTCGCATAATGAACTCATTTCGGACCAAAAGGGTTTCAGGCTGCAGGGAAAGGCTTGGTGACTTCTAATCGTCCCGAAATGAAGGTTCTAATTGAGTTCGCTTAGGGCACACTATCAGGCAGGACAAGGGCCTAGCTAAGGTCAATGGAAGTCAGTTGGACCCTTTTACCTCAGCTTTTTTCAAAGAAATTATGATAAATGGACGTCATTTTTGTTATAGAAAATCACTGGGTTTTTAAATGCGATGAAAAACTATGAATTATAATAGTACCATGTTTAAAATAGTTTAAAACAACAAAAACTTTCATTGATTTAGGTGCTGCAAACATTTTATTGAATACCTTTAAAGGGATTTTAGAGATATTTTAAACTTGATGTAATTTAAATTAAATTTTTAGTAACATTGCAAATGCGATTCGTGCCCACTTCCCAATTTCCGAAATTGCCAATTGTAAAGCAAACTCAAAAAGAAAACTAAACAGAAACGTTGATAATAATTAATATAAAAAGTTTTATATCAATCGCAGTATCTATATGAAAGGTCGAATAAGTCTGTGACTATAAATTTATAGTATAAAGAAATTAACTCGTCAGACTTGCAATCCAAGTTAAAGACGAGACACTTGCAGTTCCCGTAAACCAGAATCACATCCCAGTTCAGAGTCCCTGCCTATTTGCACCCTTACTTCAGGCAGTTGGCGAGATTGCTCCATGACGTGCTCACTTCTGAAGGCTTCTGGCTCGGCGCAGGCAAATTACCCAACGCCACCGCAGAGACACCGCAAGAGGTTCTGGGCCCCATTTTGGAGCCAGGAGCTCCTTAACTTTCCGGGCTATTAAACCCTGGCGCGGGCGATGCTCCCGCTACTGCTGCTGCTCCGCGGTATGTGTCCTCGTCCTGGACCGATATCCTCCAGCGAGTCCCGCAATCAGCATTTACTTTTGCAAGCCATTAAGCATTGACAGGCGACGGCTCGGAGGGCTGGCTGCACGGGGTTGATAATTTCCCGGGGCAGCTACTTGCCTCTATGCGTCGTTAATTGTTTGGCAACTTCAAAAATTTATCGCCTCGGGCCGAGGAATACGTAAGCGCGAAGCCCGGGGAACTGCGCAGTGCACACTTTAATTAGGCAGCCTCCCGCCCCAGCGATTTTCCTGGCTAATGACGCATTGAAGCTTCCGTGGTCCGGGCCCTGCACTTTGGCCAGGCTAACCGCAGAAACTCCTCGAGGAACTTTCGCCCAGGAAGCGCTTTAAGTAGTTTCTGTGGCGAGCACAGAGTGCTGAAGTTTTCGGTACCCCAAGCCTGGCCATTGATTAGATTGTCCGGGAAATCTGTGCACTTAAAACGAAATTTTTCATCGACTGTCGGGCCGGGTAAATGTCATGTAAATAGAAGCAATCGCTGCTCATTTATCTTATCAATCCAATTAATCCCCGCTGGCTGCTGGCTCTGCGCCAGACAATTATGCTATTGACAAATTGTCGCTGGCGGTGCCATCGCAGCCCCTAGCTGAACCGAGCTCGACCTGGCCGACCCGGGGCTGGGAGTGTCCTTGCTAACCCATTTCGTGTCCGGATTAATGCGACCAGCAGCGACAAACTTCGCCGGCAGACAGGCGGGCAAGACGGTTTCCTGCCCCAGCTCCGGTCCAGTGCCGGAGCTTCCCCGAAACAGCAACTCAAATTATTAATGACGCTCGTTATCATGCCCTTTTCAGTACATAAACTTTTCGCTTAACAGCCACTGCGCTTCACCTTCCTTTGACTGGTTTTTCCCTTTGTTTGGCTTGGCTACCTTGGCGGCACTGAGCGGAAAGCGAGGTATATTTTAGATCCAAGTCTGCTTCACACAATTTGTATTACCTTGACTGACAACATCTAGTAATTGTTAGTGAACGTCCTGAATCTCTTACTCTCTTAAAAAGTAAAAAAGGTAGCCTAAAATATATATCATTTTATTTGAAGCCTGTTTTTCTGTATCTTTAAGACATTTTTCTCCTGAGATTTCTTTCCGTGCCGACAAAATATATATATTTCATGCAGTTGAGTGCCGAGTCTGAGATGGCTTTTCTTGTAATTATTTCATTGTTGCCAGGACGACCTTTAGTGTCACATCCTTGTCAAAACTTCAGCTTCCGCTCGGTGCTGTTCGTGTGGAAAATCTGTCAAGGAGCTGCCCCCATCCTGCGCGCTCCTCGAATCCATTATTTTTTGGCAAAATCATTGCCAGTTGGCTGTGGCACACGTTGCGGCCCACGTTGCGACTCATTTACGCCTGACTGACTGCCGGAGCTTCCTCCCCTTTAGGGTTTCAGGACTCGGGCTTCAGGATCATTGAGCGTTTTCATAAATTTCCCCCATAATTCCTCCATGCTTTCCACGCCATTCGATTGGACGGTCCGGGGTTGAGGCCTTTGTTCGCATTTTAACGTCCGTTTAGCAAGTCAGTTATGGTCTGTGAATTTTAAGCACATTCGGCGGATGGCTTGGGCTTGGATCACCAAATCCAAATCCTTTAAAGTTTATCTGATTTTACATGGCATCGAAGTAGAAAGTTTGCAAAAAATGAAGGTCCGCAGAGGAAAAGAGATTTTTGATAAATAACTAAGCTTTATTCAACGAATGCTTAACTGATTGGGAACCAAGCAAGAATTGGATAAAGGGAAAAAATCAAAATTTGTAAATCAGAAAATGATAATCATCAAACGGAATAAGTCTATATATTCGCTTATAAATGTTGAAGACTTTTAAGCAATTTAAGCTTCAAAAATAGGTTAAAAAATTATGAAAATGCTTGTGTTTTAAGATGTCTGAAGATTAAATTCAATCAGTCAATCAGCTTCTCGTTCCAACTAGTATGACGTTGCTTTTGAATCATGTAATTTATATCCTTTTAAGTATTAATTCCGCAAAATTTATAAAATTGTAGATAATGCAATTTCAATAAAGTTTTCAAATTACTATACATATTTGCACAAACATTTCCTGAAATAGCACGTGCACTTCTGTATACATAAATATGTACATGCCAGGAATCACAGATACCATAAATATACACATGAGCATCAAGTTTTCTTGGCAAAGTTCGCACTGATTATTCGGGACTCTAATGAACTCCAACCACGAACCTCAGAGAAGTGCTTCCGCAAGTTGGCTGGCCGTAATAAACCCGAGGCCACATAAAACCAGACACACGGACACGGCTCCGGAGGAGCAGTCCCTATCCGCCGGATCGGGTCCCCGTCGCCCGCGCACGTAGCACGTCGACCAGACCGGGTCGGTCTGGAGTCGGCAACCGGGCCCAGACACGCAGCATGCGGCATAAAGTTTTTAATAAGTTTTACGAGTGGCGAATGTGAGCACAATAAAATCGAGCTGCCAACTATCTGCCGGCGAAGTGCGAAATGACCAAGTGCGCATCGGGCCGAAAGGGAGAGTCCTGCCATAACAATGCAAATTTCGCTGTGCCCGGCCTGTGAGGGGATGCAGTGGCAGTGGCATGCCCCTGCCCCATGCCACACTCCACTGGCATTGTGCTTCCATCGCTGCCGTCGCTGGCCGGCGACTCCATTCACTTTTCGCGCGAGGAAAAGCGCGAGCGCGACTCTCTTGGCCTTTATGTTGTCAGAGCCAAGTCCCTGCAATTGTTTCTGCAACAACGTCTCTGCTGGAAGTGTACTTAATGAAATCTTTTTGTCATCTTTTACTTCGAGACGTTTGAAAGTTGGCCCCCTCCCGTCCCTCTGTGACCATTGTTTTCCCGGGCCATTGTCATCAATTTTTTTGCCAGAAGGAATCTCTGGCGCAAAAACTTCGCCCGGACTGCCAGGCAGCCAGGCAGAAATGAAATCGAAACGACTCTTCATCTTCTGCGCATAATAAAATGCAAATTTTCGCAACAATTAGGTGCGCGGGGAAAGCGGCGGCTGGGAAATGCTGAAAAGTTGTTCTCAAACTTACCCCCTTGCAAGGTCGCTCGTCGGACAGCAGGCGGACGGCTCCGCGGCCGAGGGCCTCCCGCTTCCTTTGGGCCGAGAAGATGCGCAGCTCCTTGCGCTCCTCGTCGCTCAGCGAGTGGCAGTAGCGCACCTGCGAAGGACACGTAGACAAGGCGGGAAGGTGGAAAGTTAGCTCCTGTGTTCCTGAATTTTAATTAAGGCCACTCAAAAGGCAGTGCAAGTTTTTTAATCTCGCCGGGCCTTTTGTGAGATTTTCTTTGCGTTCTGTTTTCAATGTGCCCGCGCCGGGCTAATTATGCATTTTTGTCACAACGAAATCCTGTGAAAGGCTATGTTGAAGAGACCTTCTCTGGTTGAAAATTCGCAAAGGGAATATCTTAAAATTGGACGATATTAAATGATTATAATTTAGCAAGAAAAGTAAGAAGTAAATATGTCGAATAACGTCAACATCAAACATTAAACTTTAATTTAATTACGAACCAGAGTTGTGACTTCTACCAAAAGTCTTTCTTAGTAATAAGATAAAGTAACACCATTGGCAATTATCAAACATTAAACTTTACTTTATATAAAAGCTAGAGTTGTGACTTCTACTGAAAGACCTTGTAGTAATAAGATGAGTAACACCATAGGCAATTCAAATGTATGACTGTTAAAGACCTTATTCTTATAAGGTCTTTATTTTACCTATACAAAATATTATTCTATCTCTTTTATTGACTTTAACTCAAGTCAAACAAACTTAAAGTGATTTCCGTAAACTTTTTTATTTCATAATAAATTTAAATGCAGTTTCCTGTCAGGTTATTCTACTCTCCCTTCTTCTTCCGGCCAAGTGTAATTTTTTCTTTTGGTTGCTAACTTCCGCTATCCTAACCGAACTCCCTTTGTTCTAACTTCTGCCGAGTTCCTTTTCTTTTTACCAATACTCACCTCGTTATCTTGCGGCGGCAGCTGGTGCAGCAATTGCTTGACGCGATACTTTTCGCCGGGACTGTTGACGTAGGGCACTTTGTCGTCGGGCAGTTGGCTGAAGTACAAGCGGACCTGCGGAGTGGAAAAGGGAAATGGGAAAGTGGAATTAGCCTCGCGCAAACAATGAAAAGTGTGCTCTTAAAATCGAATAAGACAAATCATAACGAGTTTATCGAACATCATCACGCCCACCAAGTCGTGGGGGGAAAAGTGTGGCAGTGCCCAGGGGAAGTTGAGTGCGCGGAAAACAGAAAAGCGCTGGCTTTTCCCAGGAGCAGTTATGCAAGACTCCGCCCCGAATAAAAACGTAAAAAATTGACAGGCATTTCAAGCTCTAATTGCTGCCAAATGTATCGGCAATTTAATTACAAAACGCTTTCGCTTTCCAGCGATTCGGGAGCGATAATTTTTTAGCGTGTAATTAAAGTGGTTTCCCGATCGATTTCCTTAACCGCGCCAGTGGCCAGCGGCAAGGCATTGAACTGGATTTGGGAGAGCGTGGAAAATCGACCGAAAGCAAGAGCGGCCAGCGGGTGGCCGAGGCCCCTGGCACATCCCAAGCCCAGGCCAGAGCCCGAGATTTCACTTAATTAGTTGCAACAAATCGGAACACATGTCGGGGATGATGACGACGATGAAGTTCAGCTTCAGGGGATACCCTTAGGTGAATTGGAAATCTCTGAATGACTTTAAAAACATGAAGATAAATGGGAAAGTCGTTGAATTATTGACTGAAAAGGTAATTAGCAAAGAGAGTCAGACAAGCAAGAATTGAAATGCCATTTCCTGGGTTATACTAGTTCCTCAAAGTAAGTCAAATCTTTGTATTCCCTAATAACTTGGATAAATTTATAGTTTCCACGCCTCACCTGATCTGGCCTTAGTCCCGGTGGCACCCACGTGTACTCCTCGAGGGCGCATCCGCTGTCGTCGTCCGACTGCGAGTTGCGCTGGAAGTCCAGCTGCTGGTGGTGGTGGCTCGGATGGAAGCCATGACCCGCTCCCACCGCCGACGCCGTCTTGTAAGTGGCTGTGCGGAGCGGGGAGGCCACCGAGTTCAACGGCAGATGGCTGGGCGGCTGGCAGTGTCGGCGCTGCAGAGGAGAGACAAAGTGGCTGGCGGCGGGCCCCAGGGAGCCGCTGCCGCCACTGCTGCCGCTGGAGGAGGCCGAGGGCACGTCCAGGGCTTGGGTGGAAGTCTGCTGAGTGCCTGCCGACTGGGGCTGTGCCTCCGGGCGGTGGGAGGCGTAGGTCAGGCCCGTGCCGCCGGCCTCGATCTGCAGCAGCTCGCTTTCCGTTTGCGTGTAGTAGCTGCTGCTCGGTGGCTGCTGTTGCTGTTGCTGTTGCATGTTGCTGGTGGTGCGGGGTGCGGGTGTGGGCTTGTATTTGCTGGAGGATTGAGTGGACTGAAAGCTGCAAAGAGGGAGAAGAAAGGGTGCAATGCAAGGTGTTGAAGATTATTAGTTACGCTTTCTGGTTGTCTTAAACCACAAGTCATTATTATAATTTGATAAGGCCTAAAGCTTAGATAGTTTACTATCAATAATTGCTTGTAGTATATTAACCTAACAATAATAGACATTTTCTCAAACTTAGTACCTTTTTATCCGTATTAATCTTAACTTAAAAGTCCGAAAACCAAATTAAAGTCATATTTTTGAACAAATACATGCTTTTGTAGATCTGAGATCTCCCTGCCTGGCAGATCATCCTCGATTCCATCTGCATGGCTCCTATTTCCCCATTAGGCCACTGAAAAGTAGGAACCCATTCTGCTCGAGCGTCTCTCGGTTGCAATTACTGCAGCTGCGCATGCGTGCCCCTCCCAGGGAGTCGGAGGCCGGAGTGAGTGCTCGCTTGACCGCTGCCCACAGTGGCATCTTCGCTCTGCGCCACTTTCTGCGGCACTTTCACTCAGTTCGTGGCACGCCGCGCGATTATGCAGCCAAGCAGAGACCGAAATCCGAGAGATTCCAGCATATGGTCATGTCTTGGCTTTAATTCGCCGTTCCTACTGGCCCGAGTGCTGTGGCAATTAAAGTCATTTGTTTGGCTCAGAGTCGAGCGCCACGGCGACTCCGTGTGGGGTGTGTGAAATATTAAACTGTTTCACTGGCAGTCGTACGAGTTGCACAACATCCAGAGCATGAATAACGGCCACACGGGGCCATTAGGCCTTCCAACATTTTGTGAGCTCTAATCAACGTGAGAAGAAACCCCGAGTGGCGGCGATTTGTCTTCGCGTCTGGTGAGCGTATGCAAATCAAAGACATCTCATCATCTCACAGGCCGAGCTTAGCCTTGTGCTAATGAAGCAAGACCCGGGTGAATGTGACCCCGCGTACTGGGTGACCAGGAGCCATTAACACCTCCAGATCAGTCCGCCGGCCAGAGCCACTGGAATGTGTGGCCATGTGAGCGAGGAGAAAGTTTTATGGCCACCGCTTTTGTGGTTTCCAATGCAAATTTCAGTTGTTCGCGCCGGCAGGTTCCGTGCCAAAAGCTGATCGATCGCCGCGTACTTTCTAAACAGTTTCGGGCCAGGCTGACAGCAAGACATGGCCAGAAGCCAGGGCGTAATCTGTCACCCAATGAATTGGCAATTGTGCCGCTGCCGATTGGTTTGATAGCGGAAAACAGCGAGCAAGCGCCGGCCAAAAGAGCCACGCCACGGCAGATCGGATCGGATCCGATCCGATCAGATCAGATCCATTCAAATCAACACAAATCCCAGTCGCAGCTGCCAAATATGGCCAGCAGTGGCTCGGACGCGGCCTAGACGCTTTTCGGGTTTCTCTTTTCGGCCAGAAGGAAACCTGTTGACGCGGCTGTCTGCCTGCCTGCCTGCATTTCTGCATTAAACGCCAGTTGGCCAGGCGCAAAGTACGCAAAAATGCCGCCTGTCCAACTACGGAGCGCGGCCTGGACATATACATAAATTTGGGTTAAGAAGATTTTGAGTTTATTTGGTTTGATGTCTGTCATTTCCTTGATGGCCTGTCGCAATCGCGCACGTCTGAGGATAATTAAAAGTAAATTGTTTGACACTCAGATCGGCTGGGAATGGCCTGGGAAATATGGCCACTGGCGATCCGGTCTCTCGCCATTTTCGGTGCGAGTATTTTGAAGACACTTTTGGGAATTATCTGCGTTTATCCGTGCCGTCGTCTTCAGTCTGAAATAATGCACTGGCTGCACTGAATGCTCCTTGAAGTGTGTCAGGTAATTGGGGTTAGCGGATGCTGGCCGCCACTCAGTTTGAGCTATGATGCTCTTAAGCAGTGGTGTCCGAAGGCATAACTTGTCAGGTCATATTATAAAATTGTGGTTTAATCTAGACTATTTTAAAGTAAAATATTTACTGGTTAAGACTTAGATATTCGTTGTGTAAAATTACATGAAATTTAAGCAGATTTTTTCACAAATCTAGTCACTGGATTTCTGTTTTGAGGCTCTAGTGCACTGATGCCCAAAGGCTTGACATGTGTGTTAGCAGATGTAACTACCGCATCAGTGATATTATTTTATAATATTATTTTGGGTGAATCTAGCTGGTTTTTTGTGTAATATCACAAGCCATTTAAACTATTTTCCCCCTCATATCTACCCACTTGGTTCAATATTTTACTCACACAATAGCAAGTCTAAATTGTATCTAACAAAAACTGAAGTGTAATAAGCAAATTGTAACACATATAACAAAAACGATGCCCTATCTTGGGTCTCTTCATCAAGTCCCCGGTTCGCTTTTCACTTTCTTTGGAAAGCGAGCTTATGGCCGAGTTATAGGTTTTTCGAAGAGACAGCAGTTCGTGGAGGCAGCATTAGTAAGCTGTTTGCTTTTCCTTCTCGGACCATTAGTCACCTGTAACACTGGCAATTGTCGTAATCCATTTATGCTCTGTATGCGTTTCACACGCCCATAGGCCGTTCCTCTCGGATCGATTTATCGGCCCGCTCCTCACATCTCCGATCTAATCCAAGACAATCCGATGCTCATTAACGGACACTTGGGCAATTTCAGCACGTCTCGCGCTGCTCAAATGCCAAATCGCAGCTGTAATAATATCTCAATTATGTGCAACACCACAGCATCGATGGCATTTCTACTCGCTCCACGATATCGCCGCTGTTTCCACGATTTCATTAAATTTTAGACACGCAGTTTCCCCAGAAAAAGCCGCAGCGGGAACACGTAACTGGTTCAAAACCATTTCGGCCCGAGGAAACCCGTTCTCCGACGGGGATCCGATTCTGGGAACTGCTGGTGCACTACGACACCGAACGGCAGCAATTGAAATTAATACGTAACATGCAATTCCTAATAATTGAACGGAGTCCGGCCAGGCCAGCCAGTCCTCATTAAATTACTTTCACAATTGGCCGAAAGATAAACGCCCGTCTCGGCCTGCTTTGGGCCTGGCATTAGGCCCGGTAATGCTTGATTATCCGTGGTCAGCACACGATCTGCGACCGGGGATCCCCGATTGGAGATCTCAGATCCTGGGATGCCGATGCCGATGCCTGTGCCTAGGCCCTATCCAGAATCGCATTTATTTCTGGCCCGGGGGCGTGGCCCAGTGCAGCTCGGCTCAGCGCAGGGCCATTACGAAATCTCGTTCAATGGCCCCCCAACTCGTGACCTTGTTGCGTTGCGTGTTCCATTGTTGGGTCGCTCCGACTCCCAACGACTCCCAAGCGGAGCCCTCAAAACGCCACAATTTATTGCCCGGCGTGGCCGGGTCTCGGGTTAAACTGCCGCGTTTGACTGCCTTTACGTCACACGAATAACCATAATCCCATCCGATCCATTCCGAGTCGAAAATGAGAAACAAAAAAGCCCGTACATGCAATCGCGTCATATGTTGCACGTGTTGCTGTCGCTCAGCGTTTTTATGCATTTCCCTCAGCTTCTTCGCTTTCTTTATGGCTTTTTGTACGGGCCCGGGCGCATTTTGTGTGCCTGTCCGCGGCCAGGCCTCACCTGGAATCGGGACACCGCCTGGGATGGGTATCGCATCTGGCTGGCACTGGGCCTGGGTCTGGAGCCAGTCGGGCCCGTTGCACGAGTTCCTCGCGTCCCGCGAGAATGTGTGTGCAGCAACGCCTGTTTAAGTACCGCGTGGTGATTTAGTGCACTCGTACCGTTAGGCGGTATTCGTTATACGTTATTCGTTATGTACTCATAGAGAATAGCGTACGATCGGATCCGAGGCGACCAGGGACGCTGATAAGCCATAAGCAATGAGCCAACTTCACAGCGTCTTCCAGAGGCGGATGGCAAAAGTGCGAATTTATTTCGAGGGGGCTTTGCCTAAGACGTTGTCTAATTGTTTAAGCTTGCTTAAGAATGGGATAAATCAATTCAACTTTTGAACTATTAACAATATAAATATTAAGATGGGTAACGCATATGCATTTGATTTGCCCAATAAAAGCAAATCTTTAGCCAGACAAGAAGTGAGCATTGTCTCTCTTGCATAAATTGTAGAGCTTGCAAATCCTAAGATAAGATCTCAAGTGCATATAGATGCAGGAAGATCTAGAATGCTTAAGAGTAATAAGTGTGCACACATCAAATAGCATAAAAGGCTCTTGAGTGCTCAATTTCAATTTGACTTTGCACAAAACACGCATAGCTTTAAGCATCTTATTCCTTAAAATGCTCTAAAGGAAACATTATTTGATTTATTTATTTATTTATTACCCAAATAGCAAATGCCTGATATTGTCTGCCATAACCTTATCGCTGCCCGACTAATAAGTCTTTTCTAAGATATGCTTAGACACACAGCAGGGCAGACACTGACACTGAGGCGCAGAAAACAAAGTACAAGCTATCTGAAACTGAATGAACTTAAATATTCTACAGATTCTTCTACTTTAAAAGTATTTATATATAAGTATTGGTTTATTATAGGTGTACGCTTAATTCCCATTTATTTTCATTTAAATTTTAGCTAAGATTAATGAATAATGTTTTAAAAAGGCAGTAAATTCCTATTCCTAGAGTCCCCTTTCCCGCCGCCACTGACACTCAAGTCAAACAAGAGCATCGTGGTCGACAGCTCCAGCATCTGCTGCATCTGCGCTTTCAGCATCATCGGCAGCGGCAGCGGCTAAAATGCATAATTAATCGGCGCGGCCAAGGAGCAGAAGCGGCTGAAGGTGCATTTGGACCGGGCCAGCCCACACTCGCGGTTTTAGAGCGAGTTGCTAATGCCACTGCCGCCTCGCATGTTGCATGTTGCAGGTTGCATGCGGCAACTGCGCTCAAGTCGGGTTTGAGTCGACTTTTTGAGCTGATTCGCGTTCCGTCATTAACAGCTTTTGCTTAATTTTATTCAGCCAGCCACTGCCACTGCCACTGCGGCAGCCACTCCCCTTCCCCTTCCGCCTACCGTCAGCCACCAGTCGCCCCGCTTGCCCCGCTGTCAACAGCTCCGGACACGTTTCAGCGATTTTCATGTTGCATGGCTCGCTCTAATTTATGCAAAATGCTGTTCTTCTTCTGTAATTCAACTCGTGTATTCGCTCGCTACATTTTGCTCTTTTTCGCGGGGCACTGCCACTTTTTAGCGAACTTCGGCCAACTAGTTTGCTTTTGCTGGCTTCATTAGCCCCAAGTTGATGGCCAAGTTTTTGTTTGTCTGTTGATCTGGCTGCTGCCTTATTGATTTCCCCGGCCAGCGGGTATTTATTTGATTTTAATTGCTTTCGAGCAAATACATTTGTGTTTGGAGCAATGTTCCGCGATCAGTGATGGATGGATGGATGGATGTGGTGGGGAGTTACTATGAGCTCTCGTTCCCAGCCACGGCAACAATTGAACCATTTAGTTAGCTGTGAATTCCTGGGCCGAGAGATTACCTGCCAGTGATACCGCGACTCCCACAGTTCTTAGACATAAATTAAATATCTCCTCTAATTTGATGTTCTCCTAATGATGATGATGATGAAGTTGCCGGGGTGATGGTGCGGATGATGATTGAAGCCGGTGATAAATGTAATTGCTTTCGCGGCAACTATGTTGCCATGTCGCGCTCTCATGTCCCATCAAATTAAGGCACATCAAAGCAGAGATTATATTCGGGAAGCTGGGGCCGCAGTCACAATAAGTTGATTAAATTAAAGTGCGTTAAAATCTGTGAAATAATTGACGCGGCCCAAGACTGTTTTCGTAGAAATCGGAGGAGAACAAAGCCCGGAGAATGGAGAATGGAGAACCGAGGACCGAGAACGCTGACCGGAGAACAAAGAACGCAGCCAAAGACACCCAAGAAAAGCAGAGCACAATTTATTGTCTGTGCTCGTATGACAGCCGAGCAAATCCAACGGAGCATGAAGCGCGAGCAGAGTTCCAAAAGGTGGATGGATGGATGGATGGATGGCCAACAGGTGGGCAGTGCCTGGCCTCACCTGTTGGAACGTGGGAATCTAGTTTCGTTCGCGACATCCCCCCCGGGATGGCCGAAAAGCAATTACCGAAAATAATGTAAGGCCCAAACAATCCCCCGGGCCTGCGGTTGCACTTCCCCGGTGCACCTGACCATGACTGCACCAGTGGAGGGGCAGAGCAAGTGCAGCCAGCTATGACCGCTCTGGTTCGAGTCTCAGCTCCGAAAGGATGTTCAGCTCTATAATTAATGAGCAAGGCTCTCTCCAGCCGTTATGGGGAGAGTCATACACTTTCTCACGCACTACCAATTTCCAATTTTCAATTTCCAATTGGAGTTCCACCGAGGCGTAAACGGATTATCTTTGCATGCGTTTGATCGGCCGCCGAGACTTCCTACATGAACCAAACGGACAGCGGACATGCCGAATGACGGACAACGGACAACGGACACTCAGTCCCATAAGCCTGGCTAACTGTAACTGTAATGGCAATCGCCATGCCAACGTCAAAACCGTGTAGGTCCCCGCTCAGAACATGACAACTGACAAAAGCAACAAGCATCTGACAGACAGGCGACAGCGGAAGGGAGGCAGAGACAAACAAACAAACATCGGAATCAGCATCTGCATCGGCGGACAGCAACAACATTTCAATTAACAAAGGAGCCAGAGCAGGGACAGCCAGAAAGGGGTGCTCCAATGGAGGAACTAGGCAACGTCGTCTTCTAATCGCCGCCTGTCAAAATAAAGCTCAGTGCCAGCATCACAGGGGAACCTCCTTGGGCAAGAAGACAGACAGCACTGCGGAAAAATGGCTCTTAAGGTTGATTTTCAATTGGAAATATATTTAAATCTTTATCAAGTAATACCCCAGCAAATACATTCATAGATACTCCATGGTACACCACAAATAAACCACAAATAAACCACAAATACACAACAAATACACCACAAATACACCACAAATACACCAGAACTACACCAGAAATTCAGCAGAAAAACACCATTATATCACCAGAAATACTCCAGATATAGAACATAAATACACCAGAAGTACGTTAGAAATACACCAAAAAAACATCATAAATACACCAGAAATACTCCACAAATACTCCATAAATATGCCAGAAATACACCTGAAATACTCCACAAAAACTCCACAAATGCACTACAAATACACCATAAATGCACTACAAAGACACCCGAAATACTAAAGAAATACACATTATGTATATGCGTTTTCTTATCTTTTTTAGAACAAACCGTTAGCTCATTTGAATCTCTAACTAAAGTCCTAGTAAATCTCTGAAAGCGAGGCAGTATTTCTCACTGTGCACTAGCCAGCCTCCTGATGCTTCTAGCCGCATTCATGTGTATCTGCTAAAATGCGCAATTAAGTCATCAAATGTTTGGCCTGAGAGTGTCCAAGCGTCTTGACACAGCCCCAAGCCCACAGAGCACCGAGTACGCATTAGACTAATGCATTTGGGTGCAACCAGGAAGCCAGCAGCCAGTCGGGCCTGGTCTGGTCTTGTTCTGCCACAGAGAGGGAAACTGTGGAAACTGTGGAAGCCGGGAGAGGGACTCTGAGAATGCGAAAATGCGAGGCCACAACCACAGACTTTTACTGCTTCTGGCCGCGGCCGACTGCTAATGAAGCCTGAATGGCAGACCGAGACCGAGACCGGGACCGGGACTGTGAACAGGATCTGGCTGAGATCCGTTAGGAGCTGGCTCCAATTTATCAAGTGCCATTGCTAGGGCCCGGCCGAAGGCCCAGCGGCGTCTCATTAACGCTTCCAGTCGCGTAGGCGTCGCGACATATGGGGGAATTCTGGAAACCACTTCGGATTCCGATCCCGTGTCCCATTCGGATTGATGCTGACGATTGTGTCCGAGCTGACCCAGCTCACGTCCTCCCGATGGCTCCATAGCATCGGCCACGATCGAAGTACAGGGTAAGAAATGGAAGTTCTGAAGGGAAAATGTACTTCTTTAGATATCTCTAAAGTGTTAAAGACAAGATCTCTAGTTGAAATCAAACCGAAGTAACCGAGGACCTTTAGAAAGCAGTTCCCATGCTATTTACTTTATTTTAAAGACTATTTCCTAATCGTTTTTCAACCTATCAAGTCTTTTTGAATAAATTACCTAGACTCGACACTTAACTTTTCCTAATTTGTTCAGTGTAAGAGCCGCCGCAGGTACACGTGTTTTTTTCGGATAAATTGCTATTGGGAATCTGGAATCGGGGATCGGCAGAGTCGAATTGCATCCACCGGAGTGCCGGCTTTCTCCGCCGAGTGCCTCTGTGGCGAGGGGCAAAAATTAATTTGCGGAAATCTCGACTCGAGTGGCTAAAATATTTCGAGAAAATCACGATTATCAACTCGAATTCCAGCGGCAGACCTGTGCGGGCGACCGGCCAGACACTTTCACAAGCTCTCGGCCAAGTGACATCTGTGCTAGTTTTACCGGATTTGCATTCGGTTCTCATTTCTGTCTGATTGATGGCAATTTCTAAAGCGGCTATTTCTGGCGCTCTCAGACAAATCAATCCGGAGCGTGGGCGATCCGCGGAGTCTGCAGCTACATGGCAGCCGTGGTAATTGTCCACAATTTGGCAGCGGCTTGTAAGGGGCATGACGGGCAGAATCCGCTGCGCCCACCTGTATTTGGCCAGCAAAGCGATGGCCATTAAATTAATTACACCGGGCTGCGCACTCCTCCGATTTCAATTAAACGTAAATTACGAAAATTAAACGCAACAAAGAGCCAAGCTTTGGGGCTTCGAGGCCGACGCCGAATCCCGATCGTGGCTAGAACACTTAACTTGGTTTACACACGCTCCCGAAGACCCCTGACTCATGGCCACTAAATTCCGCGCATCTGTGTGTGTAATTTGTACGGATAAACATGGCAAATTGTTGGCGGGGCATCCGAGGAGAAAAGATAATCGCAATCCGGCGTGGGGAACAGGAAATATAATCAGCCTCGAAAGCAACGCCCTTCAATTTGGCTCGCCCCTTCCCCGGCTAATTTTATTTGCGGTTTTCGATTTTATTTTACAAACAGATTTTCAGCCTGGCAAAATGTGGCCTTCCCCCTCCGCTGCCTCGTTTTCTGGCCACTTTTTGATTATAAATTGAATTTCCCCGGCCCGAGACGAAATCAATCAACTCGTCTGTCGTCTTCCCCCATTCACTTGTAAATCGGTGTTTTCTTAATGCGTTTTATGGATTCACGATTAGGTGTCGAGCCAATAAAACTCGGGTTCTGGCGAAGACAAAGGCCCGGACCATTAGTTGGCTTATACAACCTTTCGGCCCGGGGATTGTGTCACACTCGGCGGAGGAGGAGGGGCGGATGAACTCCCCGACTTTGATTAGTTTCGTTCGCTGACAGCACAAGAAATTGCTCATACGCCCCGCGAAAAAATTAATTAGAAAGAAAGCCAGCCGGGAGAAAAATCCGCCTCACTTCACCGGAGCTCGGACCATCAAAGGGGCGTTACTTGATATGTCTGCGAATCGGTTAAAGCCAGATTAATGCCCAGCCAAGGCCCCGGCGACTCCGTTTGTCGGCCTTTTTGCCATTTCAATTAAAATGCCATATATCACGGCCAAGAGCCTTTCCCAACTACTGCGCACATCGAATGCAATTAAAATCAAATGCGTGCCTCATTTTTGAATCAAAGCAAATCGCAAAGCGATAAGCCAGCCGTGGACCACCCGAGAGCTCCTCGCCCGGCTCTGGCTTTTGCTTTTGCCAACTTCAATTAGTCCGACCGAGTCGGGGGCCCCTGGGTCGGCCTACAGAGCCGGCCCTCTTTGTTTATTTTATTGTTCAGGCCGCGCTGGGCTAGGAGCGAATTCCTATGCAAAGTGTTCTGCCGGCCAGGCGCTTAATTACGCCCTAAGTAGCCGCCAGTCAATATTGATTTTGGCTCATTTAAACTGGGAATTTAATAGGCCCAGCTGATTGCTAATGGATTCGGCTGAGGATGTGGCTGAGGACGGGAGTAGGTCGGCTCAAGTTACCAGTTCTTCCGCGGGAGGGAGGGCGATTGGGACACACACTCCTTCCCTATGCTTTTGTTTTTCACTCTTATGGCCGAAACCAAAAAATTCTAATTAACAGTTTGCACAGATTTATGAACAGAAGTCCATGCAGATGCAGTCAAGCGAAGGGAATGCACAAGATACAAAGTATGGAAGGGATACAGCGAGAGAAAAATGTATTAAACTCTTTGAAGTAAATTAATTATCAAGGTAAAAATTTAAAAATGATAAAAATATTTACAGCCATCTCTTCAAGAGAGGCATTAAATTTAAAGAAACTGTGAATGACAGAGAATATTTATTCATAGATACTGGATTGATATATGGGTAATAATATTGCTAAACTAAGAAGAGACTCGGACAAGTCTGTCAGTCACTTTTTGAAAATCAATATGAAAATTTTATCCACAGAAGACAGAACTACATTTCAGTGCCACAAACAGATATTTCGTTATTACTTACAACTCATGAGTATCTGGAAAACTTTCTCAACTTAGTTTAAACTACCATCTTTGGAAGTAAATAAGAAAAGTCTATTATGAACTCATTAATCATATAATCATTGGGAAAAAAACAAGTAAATTTCTCCGACACTTTTTCGATGGTGTAGCCATATTAACGCGATTTTACATTTTAATTCATCTGAATATAAACACGATCTACATCCCGTTCTTCCCTGTGTATCCAAGCAAAGATCTGAAGATCTCGAAGATACCGAATACCTTATCGACGAAGGGCATCCTGCGGCAAAGGGAGAACTAAATTTATGGAGTCGACGCGTGGAATTTACGAGATGGCAGGGATCTCTCGATCGAGGATGCAAACACCAAGTGACAGGGCAGCCCGGAGGGATGTGCCCACTGGACCCGAAGTTCTGCCAACTTCATTTAGCCGCAGCCGTTGCCACTCAGCAGCCGCTGGGAGTGCAATTCATTGGGCCAGTTAACAAAACGCGACAAGGGGCGAGGGGGCACGTGCTGCTGGCCGGAAAGTTGATAAATAACTTTCGGTGTCAGTTTTGCAAATAGTCGGGCATTAATAACACCTTCTTAGCGCGGCCCAACAGTCGCCTACAGCCGGAGACTGAGCCTCTTATGCCGGATTATTTCTGCCATTATTCAACCGCGACCTGCAAGATTTGTGCTTTCAACACAATTGAAACTGAGGAGCGTCGCAGAATGTTGGGAGATCAGGTGAAAATTGTACATAGTGGGGCTTATAGATTGTCTGTGGGAGAGGTGTTTCTTATTGAATTTGTAAGAAATAATTCTAATAAACATTATATCCAAGAAGAAAACTTGTCTAACATATAGGCATAAATGTAAATAAACACTTCTTCATGGTATTTGCCTCATAGGATTATCTTTACCAAGTCAAAATAGTGCTATTTCTACACCTTAAGCCACTCGTAATCTAAGAAATATTGAATGAAATCAAGGTCGAATAGCTAGAAAACTTATTTCTTTTGTATTTACACCAATTGAGGGTACCAAAATATTTGGCCTTCATTATCGGCTTACTGTGAACGGAGACGCCTGTACGGTGGTAGAAAGTTTATGGCCCAAACAGCAGCTAAAATCTATTAAATATAGTTTCATATTCAGTGTCTTGTAGCCTCTGGAGAGGAGGAATGCGACCCCAATCGAAGCTGCTGCCCCCTGGCTGTGGCACAGGTTTCGTTATATTTCATTTGAGAGGCCATAAAATATGATTTCAATGATTAAAATTAAAAGCCACAGCTCAAATACGATCCGAGAACTCTGCTCATACTCGTATAGAGCTATTAAGGAGCCATTAAACTGGGCCATAAACTCCCGACGCCCTGCAGCCCCCGCCAACGCACCACTTTATAGTCACTTAAGGCCGAAAATGCAAAGCTCATCAAATGGATTTCAAATTAGTTGGCCACATCCCCCCGCAGCCCACTCCGGCCCCAGTTATCGCCGAGAGTTATGGCCATTAGAGATAGGCCAGTCGGAGACTTACGTTTTGGCTGCTGTCGCTGCTGGCGGCGGCGGCGGCCTCTTTGAGTGGCCATCAAACCTGGCCAATTGTTCTTCAATATCGCTGAGCTGGATATCGTCGGCAATGGCCAGGTTGAAGCAGCAGGCGCGGTCCCTCCTGTCCCGCTCGATCAGCTGCTCCGTGTCCTTGGGATTGAGCCAAACGGCGTTCCGGCTGCGGCACAGGTTGAGGTTCCTCAGGTCGCCGAAGTGCAGGGACACGGTCGGCGGAGGAGGAGGAGGCTGCTTCTGGATCTTGGCCAGCTGGGCGGCGCTCAGGCTGCCCGTCAGCATGGCCACCTCCACGTCGTCGTCGGTCTCCCCGTTGCAGGAGATGCCCGAGGAGTGGAACTGCTCCTCGCAGCTGGTCTTCCTCAGCTCGCAGCCGGAGGAGGACTGGGCCACGGCCATGGCCAAGGTGGGGGCTGGCGACTCGTTGGGCAGCTCCAGGGCTATCTCGTAGGGCGCCAGCGTGATCCTGGGCTTCGGCTTTGTCTTGGTCCTTACAGCAGCCTTAATGATGCACTTCGTCGGCGGATTGCCTCTGTTCTTCGAGCAGCTGGCCTTGCCTGCCGCAGCCTGCTTCCTGGGCGACAGCTTGGTCACCGTGGACAGGCGGGACTGGGCGGCGCTCTTCTGCGGGACCTGCGGTGGCTGGACCTTCTCCTGCTCCCGGCTGGCCAGCCGCTCCCGGCCCTCTCTCTCCGCGGAGAGGGCTCTCCTTCGACTCCGGCGAATGCTGGGCATGTTCCGGGGAAAGAGCTTGCCCGCCTCCGCCTGGGAGCTCTTGGACAGACTGTCGCAGCTGCGGTGGCGCGTGGGGCTGCCACTGCTCTCGGTGGTGGCTGTGGAGGTGCTGGCGGACCCGTCCAGGGTGGTGGCCAGCACCGAGGTGCACTCGCTGAGGTTCAGCACGGGATCCGGCTTGGCAGCCTGCGGCAGGCGGATCTTCCACCAGCGCTTCTTCGAGAGCATCCTCGTCGCGCGTCAATCACGGGTCGCGGGGCAATCAATCAATTGACACATTAACAGGAGGGGAACACCTCGGCCGCACCTGGTATGCGGCGGCCTGCAATTACTGTCGCCAGCAATTAACGGGCAATCCGCTTGCTCCAATTACGTGCACTCGCGCTCGATCGGATCGTGAATAGTCGAAGTCAAGGTTTGGTGGTTCGCGGAAGAGCAGCTCGCACACCGCTCGCTTTGGGGCTGCTCAGACGACTAAAGATCGCATAGAAAGTTGGCCGAAAGGCGGCGAAGAACCGGCTACTGGCCAGGTTGGTGCAGGTCAAACTCACCACCGCCAACTCACCACGGCTCGCTCTCTCGCTCGCATCAAGTGCAGGTAACAGGTAACAGGTGCCACCTGAGTGAAGTGCCTCGGCGCTTGAGTGCTTCTGGAACGAGCCGCATTCTGGCCGCGTTTATTAGCCCAGCCGAGCTACTGGTTGCAACTGGCAACTGGTTGACGGCTCCGCTGTCTTCGGGCCATTTGACACATTTCATCCGCTTAGCGATTGACCCATTTCAATCACGGCCAGCCAGGGAGGACGATTGCGAGAGGCCAGAGTGCGGCCCTTGGGCGGTTTGTTGCCACATTAGCGGCGCTCTCACAGGTGGTCATTAGCCCGCAGGCCAGCTGGGAGTGTGGTAATCAGGTGCGAGGAGACCCCTGGCCCTCTGTGAAACGCATTCGGGCAGGTAACTAGCCAATGGCAGAGCCTGGCCCGGGGAACGTGTGAGCCAATCAATTGAAATTAGGGTTTTGTGGCTACCGATGCAGCCTGGGATTCTCACCTGGCGGAACCTGGGGGAATGCGTTAATCTCTAATTGCACACATTATTCAATTAGCCAGTGCCACTGGTAGCATTACCACTGACAAATAATGGTGGAATCTGTGTCGGCTGTACCAGCTACTGCTTCCAACAGGTAATTACTCAAAGTGTGAGGTTTTAATCAAGAGATGATGCAGTTTTCCATCAGGAATTTACCCTGAACTGAGCACATTCATGTTCTCTTGCGAGACATTAAACATTTGGTCAGGGTTACTAACTTACATAAAATTACATTTCAAGTTCTCAACTTACTTTTAAAACTCTCCCAGCTGCGTTGCCATGGCGAGGCTCGCTTCTGCACAAATTGTTTTGCCAACTGTAATGAGAGCAGAAAGTAAATAAATTAATTTTACGCATTTAATGTTGAATATTTGCGCTCTTTTTGGCACTCCAAGGAGTGATGAACGAAATTGCCCAACTAATTGAGAGCAGGACAGAGCACGACCGTCAACAGAAGTCGACGGGAAAAGCAAACGAAATAGGCAAAGTGACTGCCAAAGTATTTTAATTGCCCGGAGTTTCCCCCGAAAAAGAGGGCGTCAAAACTTTATTTGACAGTTGGAACAACTGAACAATTCATGAAACAATTTTGATTAAAACTGAGACACGCCGTCTCCAGCTGGAGAGATGTCAGCAAACGTAGTTGGCAGATGCCAGCCAGCAGGTGGAAATGAGTACACCGTGCGAATAATATAGATTGGAAATACTTGCAACAAGACGCAGGTTCCTCTAGGAGGAGTACTTCATTAGCCCTGGGCTTAATATTTAATATCTAATATCTTTACAAATATGAATTGCTTTTAAATTGTTTGTTTATTGTAAACCTTATTCCTTGGCGTACAACTGAGATGATAAACACTAGTCAACCGCTAAAAACTTTCGTTTGAACTATGACTCTCATACAATCGACCAATTTAGATCCCGGAATAATGATAAAACTAGCAATTTTGTGTAATATAACAAAATGAAAGAACTACCGCTTATCTACTGAAATTAATTCAGTAAATTCGTTGTCCACTTTTAGACTTTCTCGGACAGATATAGACCCTGCTAAGAAAGTTTGGCTTTCTGGAGTATCCGTTAGGGGCCGGTGTATACCGTGAATGTTACATTTTATCAGTTAGATAAATATCGGATTTTAACGTTTAGTTTGATAACTTTGTCAATGTAAGAAGAAACAATGACAAGGACCAGAACACCCTGTGGAATCTCGACATTTAGAGAGACCCAACTAGCCAAGAGCTGTTTTGGAAAAACGTGACTGGTGCGCTTTACAGCACAATTCGGCGCTTACAGTACAATATGATGATAAACAGCGCTCTGTTATTCTTTTGCGATCGGATAAATCATCATGAGACAAGTAAACCGATATAGGAATATGTTTATTTTGGAATTATCAATTTGTAATTAGGGACGTTAATTGCAGAAGACCAAGTGAAAGCCATAGCCTTTTCTAAGGTTTTACAGCATTATTGGGAGTTGAACATGACTTTGTCAATCTAAATTGTTTATGCAAATTACAGCACCGTTTTCAATAGATTTGATTTAACGAATAGTATATTTGGTATATATTTTTTCCGTCAGATAGGAGACCTTCAAAGTGAGTGAGGATAAAAAATATATTTAGTTCTGCATGGGTTCTTGTTTTCAGTTGCCTCAATGAATGACCAGAATAATATGCTAAAGAATATATGCTAAGTAGTATGAAATTTCCAGTTAAAAAACGCATAATTTCGCCTAGTGTAACCTTATTACTTTTCGAGTGCAATTCCCGCCCCCTGGCATGTGGCAATGGCCAACAGGTAAGAGCCAGCTTCATTGCTGGAGCAAAAAAAGAGGAGAAACAAACGCAGAAGTGACGCTAGTAAAACAACAACGATAATATCCTGCAGAGGTCGTAAAAGTTGAGATTTGAACGTGCAACGTACACGTGTAAGTCAAAAGTTCGCCCAGAAGCGAGGGGCGGGTCTGGCGGGGGGCGTGGCAGCCAGTTTGTCGCAGCTGCCGCCACTACGCGGGGCAAGATGGCGCCGTGCAGCACTAAAAGGTATTAAAACAATTTACACTTTGTAAAAAACCGAAACAGCAACGGGAGCAATAACGGCGACTGTTGTGCGGCTTGTAGCACGTGTCGCGCGGAGGGGCGCCTCCGGGCGGCCCCATAGTTGCTGTTAATATTTTCCCACTCGCCCAACATGGCGCCCTGTCACAATCATAACTGTTTCCCGGGGGAGGGACAGGAAAAAATGGAGGAAATAAAATAAAATCAAGACTGCCGTTGACAATCGCGTTATCATAATTCTTTTCTGCTAAATTCAAATAGCGTTTTCGCCTATTTGCATAAACAACGTGAAAGTCGTAAAGTGAAAAATTGCAAAATATATATGTATGCTCAAGAACCGGAGAAAGGGAAAGAGAAAGGAGGCGGCGCAAGCACTTGAAAGGGGCGGATGGGCACAGAACGCAGAAAAAGTAAAGCTGCAATTGCTCGCTGAGCACTGAAGGCACAGTGGATGGAAACGGTAAAAGAGCAGGTAAAATTACAAAAAATATATCAGTAAGTCGGATGGTTAAACTATGTTATATTAACATTTTAAAATAATTTGCAATGGAATCTCCATTAAATATAAACAAATGATCTACGTTTTTTTTATTTCTTTTTGCAGAAAGCTTACGGAATAATTCCTTAATATCACAAAAATGTTCAGAATTTCTTGGCGGGTTTTAAAATTATTTTTTTGAATCATGAAGAAATGGAGGTAGCTCACAACATTACAGTAGAAAATAGGAGATTGCTATAAACATAAACAATTAGAAGGAAATGTTTAACTAATACAATTCACTGAATTGGGAGGGAGATTATGTCAGGGGGGGTATATTGAAGTCTTTCTAGTTTAAGGTCTTGATTCATATTTAAAATTGTTAAGAAATTATTTAAAAAGTTTTTTGACTACTTTATATATATTTTATATTTTGTATCCTGTTTCCTCCTCCACAGTAAGCCCCTCCATGTGGCTCTCAGGCTACATCCGCCCCAAGAGCTGGAAACCCGGCAACGGGGAGCCTTTTTTATGAAAAGCGAGATGCGTGGCCCCAATCCGCTTGCCAATCTCGTTGGCGTCCACCTCCGCCGACTTCCTCCTAAGACAATAAGCACGGTGCCGGGATGGGATGATGGGATGAGATGAGATTCGCAGGGCCCGGAGCAGGGAGAAAGCAGCAGGAGCTGCCACAATTCACCCCACACTCACACGCGGAGGCGGTGGGCAAATGTTTCCCTAATGATGACGTCGCCGCCACTGCTTATGAATTGTCGTTGCTGGCGGGGAAATGTGGCAAGAAATCTCAAGTGCTGCCTCGTAATATTAATGAAAATACGAGGATTTTTTCAACGGGAGTCGGGCGCCTGCAATGATTACGTTGATTTGCCAAATGGCGCTGATGACAGTCGGCAGCAGCTGAAGAGGCTCCGTGAGTCTACTGATTTTTAATTAAAAAAGCAAAACGAAGGTGGGCGAGGGGAGCCACCAGCCAGCGGGGGAGAGTGAACAGAAGAAAGCCCAGTCACAAAGCCAGAAAGAACAAAAAAATGCGAATTCAAAGTGCGCGTCACAAGGTTTCCTTTTGTTAATCGACTTGATTGTAAATATTTTCTTGCATACATCCACGCCCTTGTCCTGGGCTCCCCTCTTGGTTCACTCTTCTCTCCTTTATTGGACTATACAGGGGAAAAAATGAAGGAGTGATTCTCGATACATATTGTTCTATGTAGTAAACTGAACCATAGAAGCATTTTGTGCATTAATTTTGTAGAGTTTTAAATGCATTTTTAATGGTTTTAAAATTGGCAATCCACTATTGTAGACCTCTAATTACATTACTATTAAAGTAGCTTAAAATAAATACCATTGGAAAATGGTTGTTTATTTTTAAAACTACATATTATTATTTGGTTAGTTAATTTATCATGAGGCACCGGAAAAATAAACTACCCTTGAAAATAAAAAGAATACCAAATTCTAAGTTTGTTAAAAGACCTGATTAGAGTCTTGAAAAAAAATTGGATCAAGTTATATTAAATATCAGAGACAATAATTAGTATAAAATGAACAATTCTATAATTTACCTATTTTAATGCAAAAATTAGTGAGAAATTCTAGCCTTAGGAAATGTTATACAACTTTAAGACTTCATTAGCTAGCTTTGTTCTGCATTGTAAGGACTTTAATGTATAGGTAATCCTTCAAGGATTTAGGTACAACATTAAAAAAAAATACTTGAAAAAATATATATATTTGTATTTATATTTTTCTATATATCTATCAATTTAAATCTGCGTTTTAATTCCAGTGTACGCTTGTTTGTCAATGGCGACTGTTGCTGCACTTCTAACGGCACATTCACCCAGTTACCCCCCGTCTCCACCCCGCCCGTCGGCACCTGTCGCCTTCCCCTCCGCCTCGTCCTCTGCCACCCCTTCTCACCATCCCCCTTGGCTTTGTTATTTATGGCATTGTTGTTGCCACGTGATGCTTTTGCTGTCGCTTTCACCCGCCCGTGTCCCCAGTGGATGCGTGGTGCGTTTTCCCCACCCTCCGCTGGTGATTTTTCACGCCCTTCCAGAAAAAAGAAGAGGCGGAGACGGCACCAGTTTGTGTTTTTAATTTGACAAACATTTCGCGATCCCACAGCTTCTGTCAGTGGCAGGCGAAGAAGAAGGTTTCCAGGTAACATTAGCATTCGTATTGACGGGAAAAAGTCGTTACGTTGCTTGGCATTTTTTTACAAGTCTTTAGGATTTTTTTTAGATTTATTCCAGTCTGTTACGGTGTTGTAGAATTTCTAGAATATATGTACTGATAATTTTGTACATTTGGTTGCAAAAACTGAAGCCAATTATTATTGTAGGGGTAACTAATTAATATGTTTTTTGTAATGTTGTCATAAAAACCGTCTAGTGCTTACTTTAAATTAAACTAATAACATAATTAATATAGCATACGTAAGTTAGCTTTGAAAAAATGAAATATTTATTAGTTTATAATTAAGTAAATTTAACATTTCAAGAGTATTACTTTAAAGAGTATTACTTTAAAACAAGAAAAACTTTGCCTTATTTGTAAGCCTCCATAGACTTTTTTTAAAGACTTTAGTAATTATCTTGCTGTTAATCCTTATATAAGAACAAGAGTCACCTTCCCTGAATTAAGTTGAACTGAGCGGTTTTAAATTAAGAATTTTTAAAAGCAAAAAGATATTATTCTTCTATCCGAAAAAGACCATAATTAAAAAGTTTTTCAGATATAAATTTGTATTATTTTTTAAGGGGGGCCTAGCAAAAGGGGGTTCTATGGATAATTTAGGGCAAAACCTGCCACTGATTAATGTTTAAAGTACCATAAATTATTTTTGTATTGTTTATAAAAAAAAAAATATAGATATAGAAGTTATAGGGAATCTCTCGAGTCTTCTCCAATGATTGCTGGTTTGCGGTGTATTATTATTTAAAGTCAAGCCCTCGATTCTAGACTAAAAAACTAAGTTAATTTGTTATATAGCAAAAATATATAACACACAAATTAAAAATTACCTGTCAAATTAGTTGAATAATCGTTATGCAAAATTTCAAATCGATTGGTCCAGTATATTTTCAGTTATTCGTATACACCGATTTGCGCAATGGCATTTTTGAGAAGAACGCTATAAACTTTAAGTTTAATGGGCTCGGCGCTACTCGCAATTACCTAGAAGGAAGCTCTATTCAAACTGCCATACCTTGGTCTATTTTGCTAAAATCGATTTAAAAATTTTTACAATAAAAACATCATTAAATAAGATACGTTGACACTGAGTAGCGCCGTTAATACGACTATTACCTGTCGTCATAATGTAATTTGTTATTCTTCAGATGGACTTGTTCTAGCCAAATAAAGCAAACGATGTGTGGAAGATGTATCCATTTTGAAACACTCAAATCCAGGTTTACTGGTTTAAGCCAACTAATTAGCTTGCTAGCTCCGTTAGACTTCAATTTGTGTTGCCTGCTTTTGGGGAGGACTTATTTGGCCATCTACAAAAGCCAATGGCAGCAATTAAATGAGCGCGCCAAGCCGTATTGTTTGCTCATTTGTCAAACAACTTGTTGACAGGCCGAGGCAATTTGCCAACACTTTTTGCCCCTTCGCTGGCCAAAAGCGAAAGTGAAAGGAGGCTGCATTGTCAGCATTCGCCGATGATGATGCATCGGAAAATGTCATAAAAATGGGCAGTGGTCACTTGCAGAGGAATTTCAGCACACAAAACCATCAGCAAACAGGGGGAGGGGATCGGAGGGAGGGGTAATTGTGCACATAATTAAATGGCAATGTTCACGAACCGAAGCTGGACTGGTTGGGCTCGATAAACACGAACCAACACCCCCAATTAGGGGCAAACAAATACTCGTAAAAGGAAAGCCCAAAGGCAAACGCTCTGCCTTTGTCATTCCGCAGACGTCACAATGAAAAGTGCAAACCAGCTGAAAACTGCACCCCTGCCACGAATTTCCTTCTCAACCCCCGAAAATCGCTAAGCTTTCACCAAGAATTATGAATATTGAATTGAGGGCCCGCCCGCTCCAAGGACCTGCTGCCATCAAATCAGGCAAAGAGACTTCAGTTTGCATAAGTGCCACGAGTGTGTGGGTTGTGTGTCTAAGCTAATAAACATTGCACTGTATGTGCCCGGGTGCGGGGGCGTAAATAATTAAATTCTTAATTATCTCCAGCCACCAGCATGAATTCCACGACAGAGGTGCTGAGGGTTTATCTCAGGATAGGAAAGGGAATCGCAGTTAAGAAGCTATAAAGACAGGCAACTCTTTTGAATAATATTTCTTTCAATGGATACTTTTGAAAAATAATAAGAATAGAATAAAGAAATATAATATATATTGTTGTTTTTAGCAACAATTATACATTATAGAAGCTAGTATACTAAAGTAGCTTGGTGGAAATGACACATATGGTATAAACTACCTTCTGCACTTGTCTTCTCTATGTGCTATATATATTCTCATAGTATATTCTCCCGCTAAGAAGATCCTTTAGGCCCATTCAAAAAATGGCCAAAGTGACAGCACTGCTCCCCGTACCCGTAAACTCTCATATGAGACGGTTGGTTTTTCGGATTCCGACGGTGCCACACTCACTTAATTAACTTTAATAATTCACACGTGTGACAGGGGAAACTTTTGCTTTAAGCAGGTGAAAAGTCCTCCCAGGCTAAGTGGAAGTAATGCCTTCCCGACAACGTCATCACGGACCTAATGAGCGAATTAGTATTCATTATTAGGTGTCGCTTCGAGAGCTCACCGCTCTTCGCCATCCTTTTTCCGAGTCCTGCATTTGCATAATATGTATTTATAACGCCAGGCTTATCGCCCCGAGTGGGCGTGCCGCAGCCCCCGACTTTGAGTAGTTGCCAAGCAGAGTGGCTAAATTAAAATAAATTGTACTTTCCAGTTGTAGTAGTTGTAGTTCCGTAAGTGGTAACGACATAATTGCGGTTCGGGGAGGAGCTGCCCCGTTCGATTGCCAGGGGGATTGCGCGGGTAATCCAAATCTGTGGGGACCCGGGCGGCACAGATAAGCCGGGTGATTAAGATGGCTCATAAAGAAGGTAATTAACGAATGAATTTAATTTGTTTTCGGGTTTTACTGCCTTTGAGGACTCGTCAAACGAAGGTGCGAGTTTGATATCTTACTAGGTTTGTTATTAGATGAAAAAGAAGTCTACTTTTTATAGGAATTTTAAATAACAATTTTTGGGTTCCTATATTTGAAAACAAATAAGAGATTTGGCCTAAATATGAGGGCTCAATTTTCACTTTCATTGATTTTTTTGAATAAGATTATGTAAATTAGATGCCATCTTATTATTACGAATTACGATGATCATGAAATTCTCAAAGAAAATGGAATAAACAAATCCTTTACCTAATTGGACTTCAGAAGTTCGAGTCGAAGAAGTCATTATAACATTATGAGATTATTAATTATACAAAATGGAACTCAAAACAAGCATGAAACAGTGAACTAAGACAGAATATCTGTTTTACTTGGCAGAAATATATAATTTAACTGCAAGATTTGAATTTTATATTTGATATAAAAATGCACATGTCAAAGACTGTTATAAAAGGAATTATTTTCAAATGGAATAATCATAAAAATGTAGACTTTTTTTAAGGCAACATGTTACTTTAATGGCAAAAATAAAAGTTGATCGTTTTAAAGAATTTTTTTTTTAAGTTCACCCTTAAAGGTGACAATGCCTATCAAAACCGTAAGATTTTTATATTCGTCAGAATATATCCATGAGTATTAATGAACAGAAAATTAAAGATTCTTAAAATTGATTTTATTTATTTAACTCACGTTTTGAAATTCATTTAACAATAACTAAAAAATACACAATCAGAAATTGCCAAAAAAATACCTTTCAGACAATAAAACGTACGTACATAAAAGATCCTTTAAAATACATTGCTTTCATAGCAAAATTTACCCTTTCAAATGACTATAAAACCAACCCCAAATGATCGTTTGTTATTTGCACTTCTCTTAGCAATTTGATTGTTCCGGACATTAATTCCCATTCATCGCCTTTTAGTCATTACGTTAATATCCCAGGCGGAGGCTTCTCTGGTTTCAAAGTGAGGCAGGAAGTGCTCGAAATTAGGATTCATATCACATGACGCCTTCCTGACTCAATACCACGACCCCTCAATACCTCAACAATTAGAAGGTCATCGCTCTTGGCTCTTGGCCATTGAGGCCTGTCTTGGCCAACTTGGACACTTGGTGACCAGCTAAGACACACTTGCACTGGCCAGTCGGAAGGCAGTTCATTGCGCTTACCAAACTCGCTCGGAGGGGAATCCCCGAGTTGGTTGACTTCTAATCCAATTAGATATTCCGCCGCCGCACGTACCTTCTGCGGGAGTTCTTGTTAGACTTTCACTGGCTCGTTAAGCAATTTGCGCGGCGAGGCAAACCGAAATTTAATTCGAAACTCGAGGACAAAGCGTCGTCCGGGCAAATTCAATTTGTTAGCATTTCAATTTTCAATCTTCACCTTCGTTATTCAATTATGCACACGCGTCGCGCGACGGGCACGTGGACTGGAATTCATTAGAGAACGGAACCCTTCTCCGGGAGGACGCGTAATTCGGGGAGCTCGATGCCACTGAACGGAGTAAGGAGTCGAGAGGATGGCAGGTCCGCCGCACGTTGTGTAGAGCCGCGCTGGCAAATGGCAACTGAACTCCGCCACTGGAGCCCGGCAGTCTGGCAGGATGTTCGCGCGTCCTGGCGACTCCGAGTCTGCCTGAGTCCGCGTCGCTTTGTTTTGGTTTTGGTCCACTCGCAACCTTGGCTGCGAACCGCGTTGCATACGCGCCGGCGCCCTGCGAAAATCTCTCTTCGCAGGAGTTGCGTGCGGCGCCTAAGAGAGCGCTTCTCTTCGTCACCCAAAGCGACTTGTTGTTGTTTCGATTGGCGGAGCAATAGCCAGGGGAATCACACTTTGGGCTATTAGGACCGGCAATCAGTTATGACTCGGCAATTGACACTTTCGAGAAGCAGGGATTGACTATTGGAATATCTTTGTAATTGCTGAGTAATGGATAACTAGTTGGAAAATGAAATTTATATTTAAAGAATTTGAATTTAGGAATTTAAGGAAAGAATTTCAAGCGACTAAGGCGAAATACCTAGGCCTTACACTGGACAAACGCCTAACCTTCCGTGAACATATTGCCAGAGTCAAAATGTGCAACCGAAAGCGTAACCAACTATTCTGGATGCTAAATAAGAAAAGCAAACTACCTTTAAAATGCAAGCGTCAGATTTATCAGCAAATCATCGCACCAACATGGAGATACGGCATCCAAATTTGGGGAGTGGCGGCTGCGTCCCACCGAAAACGATTCCAAACCGTCCAGAATAAGACATTAAGACTAATCACTGGCTGTGAGTGGTTCGTCAGCGGCCAAACGCTTCACAATGACTTAAACCTGAGCCTTGTTGAAGACCAAATCTCGTTCTTCTCAAGCAGATACAACGACCGACTAACTGCCCACCGTAATCGTCTCGCCCGGAGATTACAGGGGGCTATCCCAATTCGCAGGCTCAAAAGAAGACATTTTGGGCTGCTTCTAAGAAATTAATATGTATACATTATTTACTTGAAACCTCACTATTCGTAATTTGACCTATTCCTATATAATAAGATGAAAACAAATTATAATTTATAATTAAGAGATTATTTACTTAAGACAACATTTAGGTTAAAGGCTTTAATTAGATATGTTCCTGAATAATATTAAATAAAGATGTTAATTAAATAAAAAAAAAAAAGGAAAGAATTTAAATATTGAGATATATATATATATATATTTAACATTTGGTATTTAAAAAAGTTAGATTCTTTGCCATTTAAAAAAGGTTTTTACTACTGCTTTGCACATCCTTTTGTAGGTCTTGGTAATTTAATTGATAGCAACAATTCCTTTTCTTAAATGAATTTCATTTAAAATAATGCCTTTTTAAAAATTCTTATTCTTTTTAATAGGTTAATGTGTAGTTTCCAGAAAATAAACCCATACCAGAAAATATGCCTGAATCGCTATATCCTTGTAGAAAAGAAATAAAGGACAGAATGGAAAACGAAATAATTTGTATACATAAAAATAATTTCGTTAATAACGTATTTTTGAGGAAAGGAATTTATTAATCTTAAAGTTTTATTTACTTCACCGTTTAAGTGGTTACACCACTTTTTTTCTATTCATGTTTTATTTTATTTCAGCAAGTTATAGCAATTTTCCCTTTTTATTTACGTTATCCCAAAATATATTTCTTTTAAATTTCTTATTAGACTTGAAAAGTTTCCTAAATATTCCCTTGAATTCTTTATAGCTTAGACACAAATATACTTAATCATGGTGAAAGTCATGCCAGTCATGGTCAGAACATAAATTCTTGTTTGGAGTAGAATATACCTTATTTTTAAAACATTTGTCAACAAAGAAATCAGTAGTTTTGAAATGCATTATATTTTATTTACAATTACCAAATATATATAGTGTTTTTTTTTGTTGTCGCTCTTGACTTGTATGTAGTTTCATTAGTTATTTAACAATTTTTTTGCATATTGATATATATTTTTGTTTCGTTTTATACGATTATATTTTATGTTTCAATTTTTGTTATTCAGGATAAGCCAGTTTTGAAGAGTACATTATTAGTTGCTGTAGACTTGACTAATTGGTTCATAGTTAGTTGAAATGGCTTTATTCCAATCGCATGGTTAGACTAATGATATTTACCATTTGCAATTAATTTTATTTCACTGAATTAATTATACTCGTAGGTACTATATGAAAAATAAAATCAAACTAACGTATAATAGTATAAAGACATATTTGTCATTGCTTTAACTTTTCACCATATCAAACATTTTTATTAATGGTTTGATAGCTTAATGAGGACTCTCATCGCGCTCAATTGAAGTGGCCATCAACTAACAAAATGGCAGTTAAAGTATCGCAATGAATGTAAACGCATGGAAATTAAAATCAATCAGTTTTAGTGTAAGTTAAGACCGACAATAATGCAGCCACTTAAGGCTCGGGAAAGGCGAGGGAAAGTGCCACAGCAAGGACGAAGGCGGAGGCCAACATTTATGCCACCCCAGAGACTTGGCCATTTACGATGGCAAGTGTCGTCCTTTCGGCCTTCGTCCCTTCCTTCCCTTTCCCTTCCCTTTCCGTCCAAGGAGACCGCACACGGAAATCCGGCAGGGGGGACACCTTGTGGCCAGGACACAGTTTCGCGGTCCTGGGGAGGGCAATGAGCTGGGGGATAAGCAGCTTGACAACTTTGCTTAAAGTTATTTGCAATTCTTATAAATGTGCATGCGTTACGCGCCGCTGCCCAATTACGTGGGGATGGATCTGGAGTGGTCTCCCTGGATGTTCACGAATCGAAGGTGAACCCCGGAACCCTCTAGCCGAGCTGAAGGTGCACTCTTACCCCTCAAGAGTTCGAAGGATTTTTTTTTGCCGGCTTGCCTTTTTCTTGCCTAATTCCTTTATGGGGTGACTGGGCTGGCTGAGGGTGGCTTTTGCTTCCTTTTCCTTTGGCTTGACAAAATTTGAAATTGAAATTACCCCTGCAGGTTGGCGGGCTTTATTTCCATGGCCAGCTTTTATTTCCTCACTCGCAAAGTAAATTAATGGATGTGTGAAAAGCGTTCAGCCCAACCGCTGAGGCCCTCCTCATAAAAGCTGTCCACTATTAAACAGCAATAACGATTGCCCAGGCCGAAGTCCTGAGTCCGATCCAATTCCCCGGCCCCTCGCTCACAGTAGTCAACACTTTGTTCGCATGTGTCAGACGCAACTTTACGAGCGGGATACTTTTGGCAGAAAGTTTTTACGGCAACAAGCGGAAATGGCATTTTTACTGGCCATCTAAGCAGTCCCCCGCCCTGCACACAGATTGCGTCCAGCTGTTCGGGGAAGCCCCGAATTGAGTTCGCCTTTTGCCAGCTCGCCAATGATGGGAAAATTGAAAACTACTACTGTGGGAGCTCTGGGGGTGGAATATTTTCTGCTGCAATGGCACAAAAATTGATTTGTTGTCGATTTCGGTGGGGTCCGTCGGTTGTGATTCCGTTTTCAATCTAATTTATGGCCACTGCAAGTGCAAGTAAACATGTGCGACAAACGACCTTATGAAGCCAGAACTTTTCCCAAAAAATAAATAAAATGAAATGCCCTCGCTCTGTGTATTTTTCGGTTTATTGGAATTTGAGTGGAGCGACTGACGGGGCACAGGATGTGCTGCCTTTAACTTGCTTGTCAGCAGCAGAAGCTCCTGCCATTAGTCTTCTTCGACTCTGACGATTCCCGATACTGCCAACGTGTTGAGTGTTCCGCGGGGCAGGCGGAGCTGTGGCAGATACCGATCGAGAGTCAGTGATCGATCGGAGTGCATGTGCCACGTAGAGTGTGTGGGAAGTTGCCTCGAACTGGAGATGCACTGCAGCAAGGGGACACTAAGGATTGTGAAAGAACATGTCTTTTTTTATTGTTATATATTCTTGCACATTTCTTGGGTTTCCCATTTAATTCAATCTCTATTTACTTAGTCTCCTCCACATAAGCATCTTTCGAAATTCAAACCCTGTTCTATTCGCTTCTCATTAAAATTACTTACATATGCGGAGACTTGCTCATTAGCCGGCATTACGAATGCTTAACCCCTGGAGCTATGTCAAAGCTCAGTTCCCCGACATTGGCTTTGGATTTCCCCGGGCTGTGCCGAGTGCCCCTCGCTCTGTGCCTCAGACTGTCTGTCCACCTACTTAATTATTTAAAGCATTCGCACAATTTTTCACAAACATGTTCTTCTTATTCACTTAATTCACTTTTTCTTCGCCGTACTGACAGACGTATCTGAAGTTCAGAACAGGTTGCCCAGGCCGAGATACACCCAGTGCAGATACAAGCTGGAGAGATACATACAGACGTAGATAGCTGGAGCCGGAGTTGGAGCTGGAGCTAAGGCATTCCTTAGCTGGAAGCCTCACATTTATGCCAAAGTTAAGTGAACTTGAAGCCTTTGCCTTGCCTTTATCTGCAGCCCGCGTATAAGTTGTGAGTTTTTTAATTGCAGTCTAAATGGACTTCAATGAATGCAGGCAACGGTGGCTGCAACTGGCGACTGGCAACTGCAACAGCCACGGCGGCAGTTTATCTTTTGATTGTTGCAACATCCGAGGCCCTCGAAGGGCCGCGCTCTCAGGAGCGCAGCGACGTCGCCTTTTTTAGTGAACTCGAGATTTTAATTACGGCAGAAGTGCTCCTTGTGTCGCTCGAGTGTGTCTCTATCCGAAAGAAATTAAAAGTTCGTTCTTGTTCGCTTTCGCTTCTGCTGTGTTTCTGGCCTGCTCCCCGGCAGCTGCTCCTAATACCGGGATTGATGTGGCGCATTAAAGCCGCCAGCAACTGGCACTGGCCCCGGCTTTCTGGCCAAGATTGATGAAGCCACTCTAAGCCGCAGTCCCAGCCACAGCCGAGCGAAGAGCTGCTGTCTCAGAGGCTCAGTGGTTGCAGTTGCAGGGGCAGCACGTACTTTGTCTAACTGCCAATGCGGCATTCCCATCGTCCAATCGCCCGATGCCAATGCCAATGCCAATGCCAATGTCTTGGCCACATGCCGCGCATGGCCACAATTCGTAAATTTATTAAACGTCAACACGGCACTGAGCCAAATAAACTTGTCTCACGACAGCACCCGGCCACGTACTGCCGGACCCCTGGCAACTTTGGCAACCGAGGCAGCCCTGGTCGGGGATGGGGAACCCCGCTCTGGATGCAGTTACATCGCAGAGGCAGTTCTGGAGACAGTTGGCGGGGATCTGGGAGGAAGGCAGCCTGGCACGCAGCAAACGGTTAAAATTAATAAAGCATCTTTGCCTTGCCTTGGCCGCTTCCTTGGCTCCGGCTTTCGCCAGCACAGATGCACTGGGAGAAAAGCGACACAGAAATCTGATATATTTCATAGAGTTGTTAGGGTTCCCTGATCACTTTACTCCAGAAACAACTCTAAGCGAAAGAGAAGAGGGAAGAGTAATGATTGGAGAATCATTTCTAACCAACTTTTTTATTGAAAATAAATATAAGTTTGTAATTACAGAGGTGTCACACGAATTGGTCTTGCTTTAAAATCCATTGTACAACAGTCTAAAAATATGCTGTTAAATAGACAATAAAATTAGCGAGTATGTGAGATCAATTCTTGCTAAAAGTTATGAAAACTTTGACTCATGTTAAGCATAAATTCATATAAAAGTAGTTGCAATTTTTACACTTTCTCTCTCTTCTAAGTTGAGTTACAGAGCACCCTTTTCTCGCTGTGTAAAACGCTGGAAAAGGGGGAAAAGGCAGCGACAGCAGATACTCTTGGCGACCAGTCTATCTCGGACTCGTCTTACCATTCCCATTTAGCCTGCCACTGACCACTTTTTGTGTGTGCTCGCCTCTGCGAACTGAACAAACAGCTTCAAAGTTGCCACAGACTGGGGACGGGACTCCGGACTCCGGACAGCGGACAGCGGACCGAAGACTGTAGACTCCAGACTCCGGAGTCCGTCGTGTGGGCTTCTAACAGTGATATTTATCTGCGAGTGCAATTACCGTTGTATGGGCTCGATTAGGGTTCGGATCGGCGGCAGGGGCTCATAACTCGGCTGTGGAAAGTGCAGAAAGCCCCGTTTGACATTTGAGAAATGCAGCGGGGCACAATTCATGGATGCAGATGCACACAAGTCCGGAGAATGTCTTGGAAAATGGTCACCCATCTGACTGCGTTTTCTTTTATTCATTTCAAATGGGTTTTTGGGGGTCTTTGTTGCCTTCTCTGCAAGTTTATTTGTGAACGGGATTCGTATAGACGAGACTTTCCTATATTTTCCTTAATTTTCTTCTCCCCTCAGAGCAAGTTAATTTTTCTCTTAAATTCCAGAACATTTATCTCCATGTAAATCTGCAGAAATGATTAGAATTTTTTTAATAAAGCCAGCTGCCACGGACCCGAGCTCGCTGGTCCGGCGGGGTAATTGCTTCCTCGGAGTCTTGTACTGCGTTTAGTTGTTGTAATTAAAGTACGAAAATGCACGGGTAACAACAGCAGCAACAACAAGATGCTCGATTAACCAGAAGACCAGGGAGCGAGGAGCACTTACAGTCGAGGTCAAAGAAGTAGCAGTAGCTAAAATTTCCTCAAGTTAAAACACAGATATTTGCTGACCTCTTACTGAAAATGGATTTGAAAATTGCAGCCTATTATATGGCTTACTTTGCTAACCTAATTGATTTTAAATTTATAGAGCATCGTATAAAAAATAAATTATTTTTAGATGGGAAAATATATTTTAGATGATATAACAATCATTTTAAACTGTAAGCTACTTTTTACTTATCAAAAAAAACTATTAATCGTCATATTCTTTCACAAAAGAGATTTAAGCAAAACAATAACTTAAAAAACAGTTTTACAATTTTCTCTAAAACACCACATTTATTAACGAGAACTTTAAAATATATTATCCCTAAATAATAGTGCATCTTTATCACATCTTTAATTCTTGAGTTACCAACCATTATCATTCTCAAGGCTGCATCACAGTCAGTATAATGAACAAAATGCGCAACGCCACACAATTCTTAGAATTTGTGTTAACAAAGGAGCTCGAATTTTATCGCTAGAGAAATAATTGCTTGCACATTGCAATTAAAAAGTATGCGCGTCACGCATCTTATTTGTTGCATTTTCTTTACTTACATAACTCTCCTATTCTTTTAATATTTACTATATATATCTGGATAAACTATCTCATACATATTCCACATTTCCAGTGCCATTTTTGTGCCACCAACTGCACCTACCTCTGTCTCTCCCCCTGTGCACATTCCCCCTTCTTCCATCCCCCCATACGTGGTTAGTTCTTGATGATCCCGGTGATCATCAGCAATAACAACAACGTAACGCATCGTAATTAGACTAAGAAGCAATTTACGATTTCAACTTTAATCTTGTTAGTCGAATGCGGCCAGCAGCTGAAAGTGAGTGGATCGTTGCGTGTTCTGGGCCTCGTAAGTGTGTGTGTGGGGAGTGGCTGCCACGCCCACACCGCCGGAGTCCCTGGAGCGGAGTCTCCTCCCTCAAACCTCCAAGGGGGCAGAGAGGTCAGTGTCAGTGTCTGCGAAGGTCTCACACCGCAGAGGGACGCGGAGAATTGAGTTGTCCGAGTCGGTCTGGGACGGGACCTTCGCTGCTGCTGCCCTGCTCGGCGACTTTTGTTGACTCTGTGACTTATGTGGCAAATTACAGCGCCTGTGGCTTCCAAGAAAGAATTGAAAAAGCGCAAAATTATCTGCATTGTGTTTTATTGCCAAGAGAGCCCCTCCGAACTCCGACGGATGTGGCACGTCATGGCGCCTAATTGAATTTCGCATGCTCCGTCTCGGGCCCCATCCCGCCGGATCCTTCCATCCTTGCACTAATCCCGGGCCGGCGTGTAAGTGATAGCTTTGTTTTGGCTCAAAACTGGCTTCGAAGCGGGGAGCTCGGGGCCAACAATTAATTTCGCACAGACACCGAAACTTTCTGGCTGCAACAAATCCCCGGCACTTCCCAACTGCCCAACTTTTCCACTTTTCCGCTTTCCCACTCGGAAGCTCAGCCCGGCTCAAGCTAAGTGTGTGCGGCATAGTTTTGTGTGCAGCTTTTGTGGCCATGGCAAACGGAGGAGCTCTGGGGGAAAGTCCCCTCCTGGCACAAACAATTTACAGGCTTCCCGAAAACTCGACTGTTTATTGTTTATGGCATCATTGTGGCCCATTGTTGCTTGCCAAACTTAAATCCTTTTTAGTGCTTTGTTTATGAACCTGCGTATAAATTCAAAAATGTTCCGCCACAGCCAAAGTTTTCCACACACTGATTCCTTCCTTTTCCCCATCAGTTTTGCGCATCGCCTGACGATAATCCCCTTTGGTGGCATGTGTTGCATAAATGTCGGAAAATTGCCGCATGCCTCCGCTGGAGATTCGGTAGAAAGGCATTGGCCATTCATCAAAAATTTCACAGATTTCGAGGCATTAAATTAAGCCAAGTTATTATGGAGATTTGCCTGATAGCCAGTCGGGGCTAAGCCTCTGCATGAGTGAACAGTTGAGGTTTATTATATGGTAAACATGAAAGTATATACTTATGAACAATACAATAATTTTAAAATATCGTTCACTTCAATCCTTTTAATAATTTTATATTTAAAATTCCGAAAATCTAAGAAGGTTCGCAGGAAGTTGTCTATACATTGGCTTTCAAGATCCAGGCAGTCCCGGACTCTGCCCTCGGAGTCCGCCAAGTTTGTTGTCGTTGGCGATCGTTACTTTCATTAGGCCCGCCGTTTGCGCACTTGACAATGACAATGACGTATCTGACGAGGCATGTGAAAAATTGCAGATGAACAGAACCAGAACCGGCTGCTGGTCGCAGAACTACAGCAACTTAAATTGGGTTCCCCTCGACTAACATTATGTAGCTTTCGATTCGCCGTATTCTTATGTAATTGGGGTATACCTATTACTAACTATACTATATAATATATCAGAACAAAACAAAGAAAGCATGCCTTGATTAAAAGTAGTCTAAGATAAATGTACAACTTAAATTATATGCCTTTCATCACATTGTCATTATGTTTCATTCAAAATTTCTAAAAAGCAATTATGCTAAAACAATGCCACTTACTAAAATGTTTAATGCGCTTATGAACATAATTTCAATTCCCAAAAAATCGTTTGGCGTTACGCATCTATTCGTTTATATAGTCTTTCATATGTGGCTCTTTCCTAAATAGAGTGGTGGGTGAGAAATCTTAAACATGTTTCTGTATTTCATTGCGTTTCATAGAAAGAGAGAGACCATAAGTGCTATAACGATTTCAATTTCATTTCATTTTACTGCCAAAAGTCCTATGGCGTTACGTATCTATTCATTTATATTGTCTTTCATGTGTGTCTCTTTTCTAGATCAAATTTGGTGTGAAAGATGTACATGTATTGGGTTTTTATTGCATTTGATTAAGATTCATTCGAGTGTCAAAACCTGTTGTACAGAAACATTAAAACTAATAAGATGCGTGACGCGCATACATTTTAGTCGCCAAAGAGTTCTATATTTCTTTTATACTGATAACTATTTTTGCCTCTTTCCTAGATTGAGGTTAGTCTGAAAGTTGCACGGATAGTACAAATCGGAGCAAATAAATATCTCCTGTGATTAAAGGATATCTCATGAGTCGACTACCGTTCCCATTCTTGGCTCCTCGTTTTATGTCTCCCTGTTTGCTTAAATGTTGCATTGTGTGCCTGTGGGGAGGGGTCGCTAAAGCGTTCATTTGACGAACATTTTACACAGCTGGGGCCACTTGTTCGGCGGGGAGCTGAGCTCGGCCAGGGAGCGGTTGGTTCCAGCCAGCGTGGGCCTCTTCTGTCCCGGCCAGAACGGTGGCTGGGACTCAGAGGCCAGGCCGAAATGACTTTGACATTCCAACGGCGAACTGCCGGGCTGCGAAGCATTCCTTTGTCTCCGGCCAGCGCGATTTGAATTCAATCAAAACGAGGCAGGGACGTGGAAACAATGCCGATAAATTGGCCTCTGGCCCCTGCTCTTTCTTTATGTTTCCTGTTGCCAATTTCCACCTTAATTTCACAATTTAAATGCACCCAATTGACAGTACTCGCACTCGCGATCGCATTCGTCCGGCCCCGAAAGTGGGCTTGTCAGAAATGAATACATGAACTCTGCTGACCGCTGCCGTCGCCGAAAAGAGATTTATGGGCGCATGCGCCGCCGCCTGGCTGCAGCTAGCCGGCATCCGAATCCCGGTCCCGGGCTGAGCCCCGGTTGTAACTCATTCGGTTTCTGTTTCTATATCTCAGCCTGCCCTGCCGCCAATTGACGTTAATTTATGGCGCATGCACACACGGCTCTCGCGGCCTAACAAGCCCCGCAGCCCATGGAAATCGGCGAAAAACACCGAATCGCAGAAACAAAGAGAGCGCTGCAACTTATGAACTGCTTATGAGTATTTATTTATATAGAAATAATCGAAAAGTCACTCAAATTTATGGACCCCATCAGCCACCAAGCCGTAAAAGGCGAGGCTCCAGTTGCGTAATTTCCGATTCCCGTTCCCAGCGCTTCACCTCGGACTCCGAGGAGTGCGTGGAGCGGGAGCAGGATCGAAACGGAGCTTATCAGCGTCCATTGAAAGCGCTGACATGTTTAATTTTCAAGTCGAGAAGATAACAACTCGGGGGACTGCCCAAATAAAAGGCTGGACAAAAAGGTAAGCGAGGGTCGTTCGAGTTAATCAGGTCGATGAAACTCCTCCGAACCAATATTAAATTCAAGTGAGAAAGATGTTACTTTGGGAGTAAAATAACGTAAAGGTAAAAAGTATTCATATGACGATATTGTGCTTGTGAATCACATTCTAGTAAATTGTATTTCTAGAAAAATAATGCATTCATTTCTACACAAATTTAGGATACTAGGTGATCAGTAAATATCCGTTGGAGATTATATAATTATAGCTGACCTTTACAATGTTTTTATATTTTATTATCAGGTATGTATTACGCTGCTAGCCAAATTTGATTTAATTAAAAATATAAAAAGAAATCATGTAAAGAAATTTATTATGGAACTAAATAAATATTATACATGGATTTCTGACGCACATTTGATACGTAGATCAATTCTTTTAGATTCCGATAAATACATCTGCGATGAATTGAAATTTTTTTATGTTATATCGGCCAAATATATATATTACGATTTGGAGATAAGCAAATAAAATACAATATTCCTTAAATTGGATATTTATCTCTTTTTATTATTCTAATACTTCCAAGTTATCGACATTTTCGAGAGGATTTTGAGCGCGATATTTTTATCGATTGTAAATCAAGCCGATTTAGCAACAAGTTAACTGCGCAATCAACAAAATCGATATATTGAAAAGGTATTTTTGTTTATTTCAAGCAAACACAATATTTTTTCGATATACGGGTGATAAATTAATAATATTTACTAATGTGTCAGACCTATATACTCGGAAAGAGAAACAAATAATTTATATGAAGATTATGGGACATTATTCGATAAAATCTATATTTTAAATGCCAAATTGTTCGATATAGCAAACTTTCGAGATTATCCTAAATGCGGAATATTTTGTTGAAGTAGCATATCCTCTTGATATACTTCCCTACTCAAGAGCCTTCCCTCGGTGCGAATTTACCTGCTTAACCGGCGACAGCTGAAACCGCCCGTAAAATCCACTTTAAATCGCATTTGCCGGCGACAAATGGTGGCAGCTTCTGTAGCGCCAAATTTTATGGCCTGTCAGCGTCCCAAAAATCGAAAATATAAAGGAAGCAGAGCCGCGAAGGTAACACTTATCGGCAGCTGAAATGCCTGTCTTCGAAGCGGCTCGGATAGGTGGATTTGTAGGCGGTTTAAGTGCGGATTTTGGGGGTCCGGTGGGGCTGACTTGGACTGACTTGGCTGTTGCACAATTCAGTTTTAGTGTCACTTCTGGTCAAACGCTGTCGATTTGCCTAAGCGGCAAAGGCATAATTTATGTAGCTGTTAATTTATTTTCTGTACAGTGGGGCGGATTGGAGATAAACCTGCGTAACTGGATTTCAGCTGTGGAAAAGAGCTCCTCCCTCCCAACTCTGGCTTGGCCATTTGTTTGGACAACGACTAACATTAGTAAGAATTGGAATCATTTGTCAATGAATGTAGGGTGAGCCTGATTTAAGCGCTAACTTCCTTTTTGAACTTTTTTTAAGATATGTAAAATATAATTGAACGTCCCCACAGAAAGCATATTTTCTGGATCAGGGTTTTACAACGAGTTATTTCAGACATTTTTATGAGCATGTAATAAAAATGTTCAGCCCAGACAATTATTTTCTTGCTTCTTTAAAGAACAGTCTACATAGTAATGATTAATACCACATAGGAAAGAAGATAAACAATTTTGCAAAATAATTAAAATAAAAAATAATAATAAAAATAATAATACAAAATGCTTACACTAAACATTAAGATACATGTTTATTTAAAATTTATCAAGTTTAATTGAAACTATAAATTTTAAAAAATTTTCATGTTGATTATCACCCAGAATATAGTTATTTTCTATAGAAAATAAGGTCTATGACATTAAAATATTAAATTATATGGGCAGCCAAACCATTTGTTGAAATGGTTATTCCGAAAAAGAATATGTTTCTTGTTTGATAAAAAAATAATTACAATATTTTTAGTCGGGTATTGGCAATATTAAAAATAATTCTTGAAGTATAAAAAGTTCTAATAATATACTCCTCTAAATAAAACCCTTTTTGCCCCCATTTGTACCTTGGATAAGAGAATAAAAACTCGCTTTTATGACCACCTTCCTGTGAAGGAAATACCATAAAACCGTAGTCACCATAAACAAATTAACCGAATAATTTGAGAGATAATAAACAAAGGTTGAACTCCCCGATTCGTTAGCGATTTGGTATCGTTTCAGCTGCGATTTGCGGGCGTTTCGTGCGCGGCAAAAGTCGCTCCCAGAGCCATCCTCGTTTTATTTGGGGTTTTGGCCGCTTACCGCGCTTATCTCAGATGCTGGGGCCGGCGAACAAACTGCCAACAACTGTCGATTTTTTCAATCTGGACAGTAAAATTACATGCAAATCCAATTAAGTTGTTAACTCTTCGCCGTCGCGGACTCCCTGCCCCCGCGCGCCGCCTTGTCCCGCGCTTTCGTTTGTTTTCGCAATTTATTTTAATTCTTTTTCCGTATTGTTTGGGTCCTGAGCGGAGGAGGAAGGGCAGGATACAGTACTCTTTGGGGTCAGTGTGGCGCGCACTTAATGAGCAAGTGCAGGCGGTATTGGCATGGGATCGGGTCGGGCTCGGACCTGGGACTTGGCATAGGGTGCTCCCAAGTGTTGGCATTTCTGGTCCGCAGCTTGGGTCGCGATTAAATCACTGCAGGCTGTAGTCTCGGCCAATTACTCGTTTATTTACAATGCACAGAGACACAGAGAGCGAAAAGCGGCCAGAAAAGTCGCACAAAATTGGTGGCTTGGCTCGGTTTCGTTTTGGCTTCGGCTTTATCGCATATCTGGCGACTAAATATAATTGGCAATTTAAAGTAAATCGCCTGGGCTTAAATTAAAATCAATTGACAGTCGCTGTGCCGCGATGGCCGCCCCGCCCCGGCCATTAACGTGGCCAACATGGCAGGAACTAGGTACGGGTACTTACCAATCGGCCGCCTAATCCCGGCTGAGTCGCTTTGAGCCGAGCTCTGCTGTGGCTGTGGCTGTGTCTGGTCTATAATTGAAAACGCATTACACACGCGCACCAACACAGACTTGCCACAGAGTTGCACCCTTGAATGCTGCGGAATGTTGCGTTAAAAGCACAAATTTATGGCAAGTTAAAGAGTGATTTTCACGCTTTAATTACCGCAAGTGAGCAAAACTAATAATAGTCCTAGGCATTCTTCGTTCTCCGGTCCCCGAGCTCCGCTCACGCAGTCTTCGCTGTGCGCTGCCAACGACCTGGAGAAGAGTCTGCTGGAGACTGGTCTCGGGGCTATGGCTGCTACCTCGGTTACCTTTCGAAACTGCAACCGTGCAGGCTGCGAAATTTCCCCGCCTGCGTATTGTTGTTCGTTCTGGCGTTTTGTTTTCCCGCGACCCGCGGCGCTTTTTTGGCTTAATTTATTGCCGTTTTGTCAGCTTGGCAGCGGCTTTAATGCCTTCTTTACACCAGGCCCGGCCTATCGCTGGCACATCGCTCCGCGATCCGAGTTCCGAGTTCGGGTTCGAGTTCCCTCCGGTCCGGGCTCCAGCGTTCCGAGACTTCGCGATCGAGTTCTGCTCGAGTCGAGCTTGCTTTCCGCACTGGCCAGCAAGGTACTGCCAGCCAAGCGACCCGATGGGATGGGCTCTCGACCAGGTTAGCTCGCAACAAGTTTTTATGCCATTTTCCCAGCCTCCTCCCGCCGGTTGCGTGCATCTTCTTCTGGTTTCTCGATCTCCTTTCTCCGCTCTCCGTTCTGCGGTGCCTGGTCTCCGTTCTCCATTCTCCGCTCCACTGGAAGTGCAAGTTTTTCCTCGGCGATACCGCCTCGCAGGCATATGGTTTAATGGGAGCAGGTTGCCGGCCCAGGGTTGCCAGATGCGGCGAGGACAGCCTTAATATCCTTATCTGCGGCCGCACATCCTTGGCCGGCTTTGTCCCACCTCAGAAAGATCCGATCCTTAAGCTGACTTGACAGTATCGAGTTCGCATAAACTGACTGTCAGCTTAAGACGACAGCAAAAGGAGCTATACCAAGTCCGAAAGACATCGTTTATGGCTTTTGTAGGTACTTAAATCTACCATTTAAAAACTGTGCCTGAAGACGAGCTCTTCATTTAAAAGGAATTAAAAATTGTGGAGTTACAATTTACATTAATCATTTTAAGATTTTTGCAAGTTTTTTTCATATTAAATTTCATGTGACATTCAGCAAGAAGGCATTATATTTCTAAAGTTAAATTAAATTCAAATCTTTTATGATTGGAAACAAAAGTACTTTCACTTGGAATGATTAAAATTAAGTAAATAGCAAGTCCCATTTTCAGAGTTAGAGCACTCAATTGACATTGTTTAAAGAATTTTTAAGAAGTAAAAAATGCTGGAAATATAATGGTCAGAGTTTTAATAAAGAGTAAATGAGAACCTGAACTGTATACTTAAATGATTAACAATAATTAGCAATGCCAGACTTTAGGTAAAAACTGCGATGACAAACTTGCATTTATGCTTGCTACGTAGTAGTTTTAATAGTTTCAATATCGTGAGAGAGTTTAACTCAACATAAAAATCATAAAGAAATATTTTTGTTTCAAGTGTAGCTTTCTATTAATGTAGAAAGTAAAAATACATATTAGAAAAGCCTTCAACGGATATGAAAATGTGAAATGTCTGAAAATGTCTGGAGTTATTAGACCATAAAGTTGCTGTCTTTACACCATCTCCCTTGTACTTAAACTGGCCTTAAAGGGTTAGCCTTATTTCGAACCGTGATTCTGAGACACTGCAGGAAGCATGTCTAATAAATAAAATCTTCTGTTTTAAACGGTCTCTAAAAATAAGACCCTTGTGCTTTGTAATTTAACGTACAAAGCTTGGTTTGCACCTCATAATAAAGCTCACACTTACTTTATTGATTATATAAAATTTAATCTACGTTATTTTACAAATTATTGTGGAGGATAAAATCTAGAAACTGAACATTTTCGTTCTTAGATGTAATCGAGAAGATAGAATAGCTCGACAGACAAAGCGCTCTTATAACACCTCGTTCCATAGTTAGATCCTCTTCGGCATTATCTGATCATCGTTTTGGCCTCGTATTTCAGTGGGGAATTCGCATTGCCTTTTCTGCTTTAGGCCTTAGGGCCCGGCCAAGTGTCCGACTCTTCCGGCCAGCAAACTTAATTGATTCCCAAACACCTTTTATGCCATCACCTGTTAGAGGAGAGTGTTAATCGCTGTTGGGGCAACGAAAAACATGCTGCAAGTTTGTCGTTGCTGCCTCTGCTAATGGTGATGCGATGTGATTAAGCCATAATAATAAAGCGCCGTTATTTCTAATTTAAATTAACATTCGGGGCCGAGAGGGGCGGCAGGAACTGGATCAGCACTAACGGTTGAGCGATCGGCGATCTTGGCGACAAGCCTGCAGAATCGACAGGTCTGGCTCTGCGGATCCTCCGAGCCGGCCGGCTGACAGACTCCGATCGACTCCGATGGAGTCGCCTGGAGGCCCAGAGATCTCCCTCAAACTGGTTGCCCAGTTGGACTGTTAATTGCCATGATTAGCATAAGTGCTTTTCGGCCAGGCCCACAACATTAGCTGCAACATGAGCATTAACATTCCCATCATGGCTGGGAGCCATTTCCCCCGACCAGTTCTCGAACTGGCCCATAGTGCAATTGAAATTGCTTTCTAATTTTACAAGCTTCTCGGGGCACACACAATGTTTTTGGCCATTTATGGCGGCCGGCTCATTAGGCCGCCACAATGTTAATGGCCCGAACCCTGGGTGGCCACCTGCGAGGAGTCCAGCAGGTAGCAAATTGCCAGGCCTAGCTCCAGATTAAACTCCAATCTCGCACTTCCGGCTTGGCCAAGTGCCAAGTCCCAAGTCCCGAGTCCCGAGTCCCAGAATTTTCCCACAGAGGCCCAGATGCATCGCGTCGAGTTGCCCGCGAATTCGTCACGTTTTTTGCGAGCGGCACCAACCTGTTGAATTTTCATTTCTTTTATCGCACATTAAATTTACAAAAATAGTTTTAACACCTTTTAGCGGGCCAGTGGCCGGGCCAAGGTGCCTTGCGCCTTGATTTATCCTTGCCATGCTCGCTCCCAACATGATCTTTCGCTGTAGACATGGCCAGCGAAGGCAACGACCACAAGAACGACATGATTCGTACATAATCCAGCCATTATTTTTGCCCTGGGTTCGCTGTGGCTCGTTGCTGTCGACTTATCGCTGAAATTGCGTCAAGATGTTTTAATGCCAACTCAACTGGGGCCAGAACGTTTCGGCCAGAGCGAAGGAGCCATGCCTCGGAGTCGGAGTCTGAGTCGGAGCCAGGGAGAGGTGGAAGCTGACTGTGGACGTGGACGTGGACGTGGATGTGGATGTGGCTGTTGCTGGATGCCGGGCCCAACATCCTTTTTAATTTAAAACATTATCGTAAATTCTCTGGCAATTATGCGCTTGTTCAAATGCCTCACATTCACATTCGCATTTGCATTGTCCAAAGCGTCACAACACATGTACACATGGTGCCACATTGTACACAGAAATAAAATATGGTAAAGTATAGCCTTAAAATTAATTAATAAACAAATTGTACATATATACAATGGATACTCATACTTATTAAGCTGGACAGCTGAAGAGTGTCAAGAATTCCATCGTTAAGCATCCATCTAAATTAAGTTTATATAATCCTATATAGAATCACTTTATCTTTCTCTGCACAAAGCCCCCCGTCTCCCGGGGTAATGCTAATGAATTGTCGGAGGTTGGGAGCCTGCGACTCTGTGGCGTGTTGCCAGCAGATTAGCGTAAATTTTTCCCAACTTAGCAACTTAGCAGCTCCACCAGGCACCACCTGAAGGCCACAGCCACAGTCAAGTTGAATTTTTTGGCTCCGGCCTTTTGACTAAATAGATGGGGCATATCTTATCGCTCCGTTGTCTGCCTGTCGACACGTCGTCCCTGCCAAGAGATATCACAATTGCCAATGTTTCCCTTCCACTTAGGAGTCTTCTCCGCCTGCGTCCCCGGCTCGGCGAGTGCGTGCTCTCCTGCAGTAAGTCAAGTGCATAAGTGAGACCCGGTCCAGGGGCAGTCTTTAACATAAATCGAAGGAGCTGCTCCGCTGGAGAGTCGAGATCGCTTGGCGGGGTCAAGGCGGGAGTGGAAAACACGGGAAACCAATCAGCATGAGGCTGCGAGGGTCGGATAACCTTGGGATTGGGATTGGGATCCTATGACTGCTCAAATAGATCAGCAATCGCTGTGTGTATCACATATGTAAATCTCTAGACAGTTTGCATAGGAATTTCATTGGAGCTCTTTCATCGGCGTATCCATATCAATAAAGCTTTGTTTTCCACAAGAATCCGACATGAATTCTGAAGGAGATTGAGCGGGGGATAACGATAATACAAGATATGTACATGGATGCAAGATATAAAAGCGAATACCTCATGGCAAGTGTTACATGTAAAGAATTGATAGGTTTCTCTTTATACCTTTATTTGTTCATATAGTAATGCCTATTAATTTTTGTAGAAATATATGTATAATCTCTATGGTCTGATAAAACTCCAGCACTTAGTTAAGAACTTAATACAATATATAATGCGTATTTCAACATTTTTTAAAAGAATTAAAGTAAAAGAAAGCATTCATATAGTATTCATACATGCATCTTTAAACTTTATATATTTCCATACTCTCTTGTTAAAAAATCACTTAATACATGTTCCAGAAAACATTAAAAAAAGATATTTTGCATCGGCCGGGAATCGAACCCGGGCCGCCCGCGTGGCAGGCGAGCATTCTACCACTGAACCACCGATGCTCTTGCGTTCTGATGAGATTATATTATAACTAAGTGTCGGGTTTAGCATCGATCTTCTATAATCAGCACCCTAAAGTGGGTTTTCACAGTGTTAAGAACCCTCCCCTCATCAAGACTCCGTGGCGCAACGGTAGCGCGTCTGACTCCAGATCAGAAGGTTGCGTGTTCAAATCACGTCGGGGTCAATATGAGTTCTTTCTATTTTTTAATTTGAATATTGTTATATTTACTATGATTTAAATTAATTTTAATTTTTAGTCAAATAATTGTATTATTTTTTATTAATTTTTATATGGGCAATTTACTGAATTCGCACATTTGCACGCATTGAAACTAAAAAAAGGTGTGCCGAGACTTTATTTTAGTTTTACAACATTTTAAATTTATAGCTCTTGGTTAGTACTCTAATTGGTGTTCATCTCAATTTTGGGCAATTGTTCTTTTTCAAGACATTTAAATTGTAAAATTGTAAGGAATTCGCAGGCGACACAGACAGAAGTCACTTTTTTGAAAACCGGTTTAAGCACAGATTTCAGCGAAACGTGATGAAACATTTGAATGCATTTATTTTATATGAATAATGCATAGTTTGATCTTAATAATGAATTTTGTTTGACCTAAAAATATTAAGTTGGTTTTTTTTTTAATTAAATTTTAAACCCAAATAATTTTTCACAGTACTTTTCGTGATGTTTTTTACTTTTTAAGTAAATTAGAAAAGCACAAATGCTGTTTATTTTGAGTCCAAGCCTTATCCCTGTGCTAAGGCAGTTTTTGAACTGAACAAGACCTTTATATGATGTTTTTATTAAAATAATGAAAAATCGAGGTTGCGCCAGTTGGCATTTACATTTTTTGAGATTAGTTTTAGAATATGATATTAGAATATGATAAAGGCTTTCAAATTTTATCAATTGTAACAATTCGTAATGTACCTGTTACTAAAAAAAACTTTTTAGAGAACTTTTTAGTTTTGAGCCACGTTTTATCTTTCCAGAGAATAACCCATACGATATTTTATTGCACTGATTTTATAGGCACGATTAAATACGTTCACACATTTAATTTGAATTCTAATGATTTCCAATTTTAACATTAAGTTGAGTTCATTTTTTACTGAAGCTAAAACAAGGTTTATTAATAATCTTGAGTGGAAAAGAAAATCAGACAGCCTCATCTTCAGTCTCCGTTTCTCCCAAAAACTTTAATAAATTTACTGATAGTTAAAATTTTTGATTAACATTTTTCCCCCATGGGGTTCGGTGACAGTTGGCGACCATAAAGGAGATCCCTTTCCCCGCGGAATCTAATTTGCATAGCTAAAGCAATTAGAAGCACCCTCCAGCTGAGCAAACAAAAAGTGGCGATAAACTTTTCCACTCTCGTATGCAATCGCAGGACTCCCCGGATGCAGTTGGTTTGTTTTAAATGGCGCTGGGACTCCTCCGAGTGTTTAAGCAAACTGCACAGTAGACAACTTTTGTTTTAAAACTGTCAACGCAGACACGCCTACGATATCCGGGGAGAAAAAAAGGCCAGGAAAAGTGCCCTGAATCGCAATAAAATAAATTGTTTCAATGCACGGCGAGGTAATCCGCTTTACGGTCGCCCCATTCCTTGCGGTTTAAGATTTATGCACTGCTAAGACCCCGATTTCCACTCGCTTTTCTTTTCCTTTGCTGATTTTTTCTGTCTGGGAAAGTGAAAGGGGTAAGTCGGGCGTCGTTGGGGGTGGGTGGCCCCATAAATTAGCCGCGCGGAATTCGGCTATTCTGCTGCTCCGTGGCACTTGAATACAGTTAATCCCCGCATTTCTGGCAAACAAAGTTTGGCAATTTGGGCATCTTACTCGTATTTTCCCCTTCTAAACTGTTTCTTACAGGGCTGCCAACTTAAAGCCAAGAAGATTAGATTAAAAAGGAGCTAACGCTAAAGAATTTATAAAGGAAACTGTTGAAAACACAGCAGCTTATTCACTCTGAAATATTGATTCTATGAAAAAGGTTGCTAATAAAAATATTAAATGCAGTACACAAATAGTAATTTTTCCAACTTTAAATTCTTTTCTTCAAGCTAACCACAATCAATGATCTTGCCAGAAAAATGACAAATTGCCAGCACTGTTTCCTTTGGTGATTTTCAATTAAAGTGTTGAAAAATTTTAAGTTTCGCCGGGTTAGTGAGCCCGCTCTGAGCACATGACAAATTAGCTTCCTAATGAGCCGAGACATAAATCTTGACATGCCACGCCCCCGCCTTTGCTTTAGATGCTGACACGTGTACTTGGCTTCCTTTGCTGACATCCGCACGACACGGGAACCCGGCCAGGCATTAGGACTTCATTACGGAAACACGGTGCCAAGTCCTTGGGTGTGGGTGTCATCGAGTCCTGGCAGCAGGTCTGGGTGCAGGGGTGTTGTGTTCCCTTATTGAAATTAACTGTTGATACAAAGGCTGCAAATCGCTCGATTCATTGGCAAGTTTCGGGGGGCGGTTCGTCCAATTAGCATTGCATTTTGAGCCGCTAAGAACACTTTGTACACTGATTGGAAATAGACGTCGCCTTTGAGTCAAAGCGTAACTAAGGATTTATAAATAGACCTAGCCCACAAAGATATTTCCATGTGTTTTCATGAATTACCAAGTACTAGATTTTCCTCTGAAGTTGGTTTTATTTTGCTTTCTAGAATTTGAAATGAAGCTTCTTTAGGATATCTCTTTAACTGCTGCTATCTGCTTTATTAATTCCCGAAGCAGAACTCTAACAAAGAACATTTGGTAAAGGAGCAAAAACTCATTTAACGAACAAGAGTGTGCCAAGAATTTCAAGTTAGTATAAACCTGAAGAAATTATCTGATAGAAAGGAAAAGGAGTGCCTTTACAAGCACTTGTCTTCTATTAAAACCGATCTGTGAATAACCCGGTGTTATATTAATCCAATTAGACCTCAAGTTAGAAATTAGGCTCAAATATCTCTAAGAGGTTAAGCCTTAAAGGGAAACATATATAATATATGGCTTACTCCTTTTATCGTAGGCACATGCATATTGTAAGAGCATTCTATTTTTTCTACTCCTAAAAGCTGCCTTTACTATCAAACTCTCTATTCAAATCTGTGTGTTACAACTTCATTAAGAACCGAACCTTTTAAGTTTATTTCCTTATTGATTAACAACAAATTCAAAGTAATTTCCAAAGTAATATCCCTCTCAAGTAATTTTACACCATTCCTGAAAGCCAAGACCCAGTGAAAACTCCTCTCTCCTCCTGAGGCAATATCAACCCCAGTCAGCAGATATATATTAAAGCCACTCATATTTATTTACGCTCAGTGCAAATCTCCCAAGCATCTGTTATAAATAATAAGGGAATATGTCCGCATATGTACATTTAAATGCTCATAAATTTGGATGCGGCTTTGCGTTTGGGTTATTAAACTGTAGTAAAAGGGCAGCCCAGCCACTTGGCAGTGATTTCTGCACAGCCTACTTTCCGGGGACACTCCAGTCCGGACCAGGGGAAGTCGAGGCAGTAAAAGGCCTGGCATCCAGACCATTATTAGCATAATAAAAATACAAGCACACATACATGATGAGCTCTAAGCCAGGAGGACCGGCCGGGACGGGGCAAATTGCTGCCTGCTCCCAAGGCGGAGTCAAAGGCAACTGCCCTGGCTGGACAATATAATTTTATGGTCACATTTTTATTGTTCCGAGGAGTCGTCTTAGGCAACATCATCGGCGTCATCTTCATGGCCATCACCGTCATCGCCATCGCCATCGCCATTGCCGTTGCCAGTTGGGCAGGCGTTGAAAGCCTTGCCGGCATAAAATTTAAATGTTATGGCCCCAGTGTTCCTCCGCACCCGTACACGTGTATCCATAAATGCAATAACAAATTTTTCGGAGGGGAGGAATGCAGATGGAGCCCAGTCCAGTTCCCTGCACCGCAAATCGCACATGCTCCACCTGGGCTACAGGTGCGGCGGTGTCGGTCGCCTGTCTGCGAATGTTTTAATTAAATATTCCATTTGCCTAAACCAGAAAACCAGAAATGCGCGCAGTTAGTTTCCGTTTTCCAGTTTCCGCTTTTCCCCGCTTTCCCTTACTTTTCCCCAGTTTCACCCACTTCCGCCCACTTCAGTGCATGAATTAAGGAGGAAGAGCGGCGGTCAGCACATGTGGGCATCGGGATTAGGACCCTCATCATTAGGCGACGGAGCAGGCCAACCGGAACGTACTTGAAACCTTTAAGTTGCTCAAGCCTTGCGATTTTACTCCAAAGTTAACCTCAGTTTCAATTAGCCGGAAAACAAGGCTCCTCTGTGCTGTGTGGGCCGAATGTAAATACAGTTTAATGGCCGGCAAGCCAATAATGAGCCGCAGAACATTTCACAGCTGAATAAATAATGAGCGCATTAATTGGCGTTCATTTAATGTAATCCCTTAATTGCTCATACGCCATGTGTGGCCGAAAATAAGCACGAAAGCCAACAAAAATGAATAACAAATCACAATGTTTGTCCGAGGAAATTGGGTGTATTTTAGCGGAAAGCCAATGGTAAATTAATTTTGCAAATATTCGGCATACGTTGCCAAAGGGAACGCATGAATATAAATTTCAATTCGAAGAACAAACTGGCTTACACAGTTCCATTTCGAAATCGAATTCCCAAATTTACAACTTATTTTTGTAATAGCCGGGCCTGCTCCCCAATTTAATAACCACAATTCATTTTGTGGCCTGCTCAATTAATGAAGAACAAATCCTATTACCTAACGAAATCATTAAAATTCAATAAAATGAAACATAAATTACGCAGAATTCCAATTTCGGGAAACTGCTCCAACGTGACACATAACTCGCTGGGACCGCTGGCAACCACAACCAAATATAAATAACAGAAAAATGCGTTTTAATGAAAAATGTCAAGAGGAAAGCCCGAAAAGAAAAGTTTTACAACAGCCCCGCTCCGCCAGCGGAAGCGGAAGTAATGCCAATGCCCAAAACGGGTCCTGCACGGGCAGGGAAATGGTGTGCGCCCGGAAAAATGAACAAGGCGCCGACACATAATAATGCCATCATCATCATCGATGCGGGGCGGCAGAGGGGCCCGGGGAAAGCGGGGAAAGCGATGCCTTCGGCTTCGACACAATGGGGAAATTGGTAAAGCCGGGAGCAACAAATGATGGAAGATGTTTTAAATGAACAACAAGCCGGCGAGTCGCATGCAAATGCGGCAGTGAGGCAGGGTGGCCAGGAAATAAATTAGATTCGGGACACGGGACACAGGACAATGCCGCGGGCACGCGCTGGATTACCCCGGCACACTCCCGTAGCTCCTTTGAATTGGGACAACAATGATTCCGCACCCGGAATCCAGAGGAGGGTCGCCCAGAGGTCAGCAGTCAATAAGTTAAGTGGCAGCCCGAGCTGCGAAACTTTTGCGCAATAAATATGATTAAAACATATTTCGCGAGCCATCGGGTGATAAATGCGCCAAACTTTCGGGCTGGCTTAAAGCCCTCGCCGGGCGGCAGATGCTGATATAAATCCAATTTAGTATATCCCATAAAATGTGGGAGTAATGCCGCCGCCCCCAACTATTTGCATGATAAAAATCTTTCATCAAGCGGCGGCGGCAGCAGAAACAATCTCGGTCCCAGCGCAGACTCAACTTCTTCTGCATAATTCGACGATTGCCGGAGGAGCAGGAGCAGGAGCAGGAGCAGGAGCAGGGGCAGGAGCTGGAGCAGGAGCAGGAGCTGGAGCAGGAGCAGGGGCAGGAGGAGCACGCCCCTGGCCCTTTGTGTGGTAAACACCTAAAGTAGTAAACTGGGATTTAACCGTCCTGCCACCCACACACGCACACTCACCTACGTGTCTATAAAAATTTTACGTTCTTGGCATTGGCAGCGGCAAGGACAAAAACTTTTGCCACTCAGGAGCAGCAGGAGCAGCCGGATTGGGTGTTGCTTGAACGGAAACGTCCTTATGCAGGATATTCCTTTTATTGCATGGGAAATTGGGGAGCCGGAGCCGGGGAATACATACATAAATTCAACCTTATGTGCGCCGGGATTCCGGAAAGCCGGAGCCAGAGGACAGGAGCTCGAACGCCCAATAGGGACATTATGTCGTGCGCCGGAATCTATAGAATATGTAAAGCGCTCCTCGCAAAAAAGATTAAAAATTTTGCAATTTTAATATCCGTCCAAGGAGGAAGCCCAGACAAAGTCGCTGGGCAAACAAACAAAATGCCGAAAGTTCTTTTTAAACAAAAGCAGGGCCCAGGAGCGGGGCTATATATTGTTTGTTTATCTATGCATGCCCCGTAATTGTTTTGTCAGAAAGTTTTATAAGCCTCAGCTGCAATGCAAATATGAACGGGGGAAGAAACTACTTTGGCCAACTTTGGTTTTAAATTAGATGGAAGAGTGTCAGCGCCAGGATAAAGGGGTTGAGGGGATGGGGAACTTCGAACTGAATCCAAGTTTCGGGCTAACATTAAAGCGCAGCTCCTTCGAGTGAGGAGGTATCCCCGGCTGACCCGCAAAATGTGTATATTTGAACTTCGCTTCCGTTCAATGAATCAACTTTTTCTGCCCGGCCAAAACTTTTCCTTTTTAACTGCGGGATTTCCATTTCGTTCGGGTTTTTGACCACTACGGGTTGTCCTGCCTGCAAAGCCGCTTAGAGCCATGAATTCCATCGTCCACAATGCTCCTTATTAGGCAACCCGCGTTCACCTTGGAAAACTTCCCCCGGTCGGCCAAGAAGCTTGGTTGCTCAGCAGCCCAAGATGAAGACCGACAGGGAAAACAGTCCAGACTTCAGGATTCCTGCTACTCAAGGGGATATTTGCTTTCAACTTTTATTTCAGACTCACTTGGAGATAATTTAATATGATTTAAAGAATCAAAAGTTTAGGGACTAGTTTGAAAGATTTTAAATTAATACAAAGATTCTCCTTACTTTACATTCCTGAAGCAGAAACTTAAAGATATCTTTGTGAATGGTTTCCCCACTCTATAGCTTTCCTTTAGTCTAGCATACCCCTCCAACAGGGTGTCCATGGCAGGGGCCGCACAAAGGACTCCCCAGGCCGTTTCCATGGCCTGGCATTTAAGATAAATGATCGCCTGCCAACAATGCACAAAGAGTCACAAAAAGTTTGGTCACGTTTGTGCTATTTGGCGGCCAAGGCATATGCTCGAGGTCCTTCCATTTCCTGACTCCCGTATCCAGCATCCGGCATCCTGGGATTCCGGCTGGGATTCTGGGTTCCCGGGGGTGGCTGTCTAGCTTGCATTCACCTTGGCGCAATTTTAATATGTTTATGGGGGGTGGCCGTGGCCAGAGGTTTAAAATTCAAGACACATGCTGCAGCTTAAACGTTTTAGAAATCTATTTTTCAAAGAAACACATGACAGGCGGGCAGCAGGAGGAGGTATCCAGGATGCCAGGACGACAGTCGCATGTGTGCGTGCGAATTGCATTTAATTGAATCGTCTGAGCAGCAGGTGAAAGTATTCCTAAGTGTTTCCCCGGTTCAGAGCAGCAGGACGATGGGGAACGGGCCATAGTAAAGGTTCTCAGAAAGATCATGAAAGAATAACCCGGACAGTCGATCTCCTACTGAGCAAGCTCCTCAATGAGGCAAAACAGTAAACGATTCAAATTGAGAATTGATAATTGAGAGAGCTCGTAGTTATATGTAAATCTTCAGCAGTAAACCGTGCAAAGACCAAGATGCTAATAAGATAAATAACGCCAAATGACTTTTTTTATGCTGGTCTTCAAACTTTCTTTAAATATTTCATAGGACAATTCCTCCATTAAAGAGTCCTTGGACCTGAACGGATCAAGTTTAAAACCTACGATAATATATCGGGTATATTCCATAGCTTTGGCTTACCCCGTAGGTTGAAGGAGCACTTAAATCACAATTTTGTTCTTTTCGATTCATTAATTAAGACAAATGAAAGTTCTCAAAAGGAGAAGAATTCACACGTTTATTAATATATATATTAAAATAAATGTATTCTTGTAAAGAATTTCCCTACTTATAACCTGCAGCGTGAGATAACCAGAAAGAGTAAACTTTGTTTAAATTTCAGGTCGTTGAACACCCCTCGGGACACGGGTCTCGGGGTTCCTTTGCCCTTTCCGATTCTGGCACTTGCCGCGTCCATAAATCGGTGCCACATATGGCAACTTTACAAGTGGCTCGCGTCGCCGTCTGTGCGCACAATTCAAATGGAAATCAACGTGGGCGTTCATGAGTTAAACACTCGACGAGGCACGAGCCAGGATGCAGGAGCCAGCAGCCAGCAGCTGGAGGATTCGGGAGCAGCCGAGTGACAAAGTCGCTGCCACGAGCTCAGGGAGCGCAGAGCGACTGAAGACGGGCACTTGTGGTTTACGACCTGGCGGCAGGAGGCGAAGGACGGATGGATCCTGGAATAAAATCACATACGACCACGCCAGCGGAGCTGTGAGTGCTCCTTGCCGGGGACCGGAGTGCGGGAGTGCCCAGAAATGGCTGCGCCATTTCTTTCTGCCACGGATGCTGTGCCGGGAAAATTTATTATTCTCGTCTAGATGAGTTCATTATGCGAACAGCAGTTGCCAGTCGGGGCGCTGCCTTTGAATGCCGAATGCGAAAACAATTTAATTTTATTGTTTTCCACATAAATTCGCTCCGAATTATGCATTGTGTAAAAAACATCATATGAAATCTGAGTGGCACCCGCACACACATGGCGATGGCAGAGACGGTTGCCCATATAATTGAGTCACGTTTGCCCAGGGATTAGGTCTGTTGTCTGCTCCGATCGGGTCCCGGCAATATTCAGATTTATGCCGCGAATGGAAACTTATTCGGAATTGCCGTCGTTGTGTGATTTATGGAAGCAAGAAGCTCGCATGCATAGGAAAGTTTCCGCTGCGAACGGATTTGATTGGAAAGCGGAAAACGCCAAAGCCACGTTCTCAACGCTTATACAAGGGATGAGTAGAAGGATTTTGCGGTTGGGAAGCATTGGTTTCAGCTTTCAACTTTTAAGGCAACTCCGTATTCGAACTATTGGGGCTTATGCTAGGACAATGTAAATCTAAAGATGCGTAACGCGCATTTAGTTTGCCATATGCAAAGAATTGGAAAGCGTACAAATTTAAACACAGAAATTACTTCACTGGAAGTACCTTGCAGTACCATCATCAAGTCATCACTAATTCATCAGTAGTTCGTCAAATGAGTGTAGGTTGTTTTTGAATCATTGATGAAATTTCATACATATTACTTAGGAAATTAAGATGAACATGTCCATCATCTTTCATCAAATATTTATCAACACAAAGGCCCCATGTTAATTTTATCAGTAATCACAACAAAAAATGTATAGACATAGCCCGTATTCATTTAATCAGTCATTGGTATAAAAAGTCATAAACATCTAATTTGCGAAAAGTGGTTTTGTCACAACAAAAGTTGCATAAACATTCCATAAATACTTTATCGTATTCATTGACTATTCATCGTCTATTCAGCGTCTATTTATCGGTTTTTCATCAAACTTTCATCATATGATTATTAAAGTATCATAAACTATATTTTTGTCAATTGAGAGAGTCAGTTCCGCAAAAGTCGAAGTTGGCACGTGGATGTAACGTTAATCACATTGGCCTATTTGTGACATTTAAAGGGGAATGATTACACGTGTGCATCTGTCAGCCCCTGGGTCTAGACTGTAGAGAAGTTTAACTCAGACTTACAACAAAATTTCAAGAGAAATTTAAATTAAAGAAAAGCATATAGCGTTGGGCTTCTTGTAGCTTATAGTGTCTTTGCATTAAAGCGTCAGTTTGGTTTAACTTTAATGTATGCTAAACATTAGCAGGTTAATCTATGCTAAATGTTTCAAATGTTTATTTTGAGTCAATTTCCTTGCCTCTAGATGTGATATACCAGTCACTCCCTATTCTCACATCTATGTATGCGTAGAACCAACCACATTGACCACAGTTATACTAAGGCCTCTATTAAGACCACAAATAAACCCATTTATGAAATGATGTAACATCAGCGAGAGAGCCGTATGCATGGCTACGTGTTTATAATGCCAATAACCCCGGACAGCCCCCTGACAGCCCCTGACGTAGGACGGCCTGTTTCCACGGCAGGGAGCTGCGGCTGTCACGGATGGAGCAGCAAGAAAAATCAAAATTCGTGTTGGCATGCAAGTTCAATGGCTGTCGTCCTGCGACAGGCAAACAGAGCGAACGAAATTAAATTTATCTGTATCAGTTCCACCCCAAGGACCAGATGTGGGGAGGACTCGGGACTGGGGATTGGGGTCCCGGAACAGCTGCAGCAGGAGCTGAACACATGTTCGGACAAATTCATCTGGCATGTCACAATGCGCAACGGTATGCAGAAACATCCCGGAGGGTGGGGCATTGTTATGGATAAGCCAAGGCATCCTGGTCCCGGGCCCGGCTGCAGATTGCACGTGACAGGACTCGACGAAAAGTGAAACTTGGCAAATATTCTGATGGAACACTTTTTGGCAGCCGGAGAACCTCTAGCTCGTTCATCCCCCAAACTCGGGTTGGGAAGCTCCACCAGCTCTCCCCCTCGTGGAGTAGCAAGTGTCATTAATCAAATGGCGCCCAATAATTTCCAACCCTTTCTGCGGCAGTTTTTGAAATATGAACTTTTTGCTCTAATGAATGCCGGCAGTCATTAATAAATTAGGGGTTAAAATGCCATAACAACGGCGAAGGATGCGGGAGGGCCGCCTGGCAGCCGCTGAAAAGTTGTTTATTTAATTGAAAGCGAAACGAGGGGGCTAACAGATTCGCTTAACTCAATTAAATGGGGAGCAGAAGCCGGCGACGACGGGAAGGAAATCAGTTAAACTCTGATTTAACGATCCCAGCACTTGCTGTCAGGCCCATATCACATTAAACTTAAATTGAATCTTGATGCCACAACTTGTGCGGCAATATATATAGAGATTGGTAGTACAAGATGTGACTACTTTACAATTGAAGTGGAATGTATATTGAGAGGAAACCTAAATGATAAGTCAACAAAAATACTGCCTTTTATATAACATTGGAAATATCGTAAGATTGGATTTATCAAAAAAAATGTCATAGAAAAATATAACATTTAATGTTAAAATGTCGATGATTTGAAAATAAACCTATGTTAACTTCTTTATAACTTAATTTCTTAACAATATTTGAATCATAGGGATGTCATTAGTTCTGATATTTACACAAAAAATATATCCCTTTGAAATATCGGTCTAATGATTACCTTTTAATATGCTTACACCAACAGGTAACAAAGAGCTGTTCCCCTCCCAAATATAGTGGCATTCAATAAGAGGTCGAAGTATAAACATGCAACACTGAATAATTTTTATTTAAACCAACGGAAATTTTATCTCACTCGATCAGAACTGATTCACCAAAGGGATGAGTTATGCAGAATAAAAAGCGTAGAAGATTTCCTACATCAAATTACTGTCTATGTCCCGCACTTCCACATTCTCCATTCCGGGAATTGCCTTGACCATCTCGTTCATCTCTTCGTTAGTGGGACACTCTTTGTCAATAGGGTCACCCATTGCAGCCATGCCGCCCATTCCTCCCATTCCTCCCATGCCACCCATTCCTCCCATGCCGCCCATGCCGCCCATTCCGCCCAGTCCACTCAGGGCAGCCAGCTCTTCCAGGCCGCCCATGTTCATGTCCAGGCCATCCATGGCAGCGCCACCTCCCGCCAGTTTCGCGAGGAGATCATTGTCGCGGGCGTCCGTGATGACCACCTCGGTGGTGCTTAGGAGCGAGGCCACACCCGCGGCATCGGTGATGGCGGTTCGCACCACCTTGGTGGGATCGATGATGCCCTTTTCGACCAGAGCGCAGTAATCGTCCCCCATGGCGTCGTAGCCAAAGTCTCCGGATCCTTCCAGCACCTTGGCCACCACCGTGGCGCCGTCCACTCCTGCGTTCTGGGCAATCGTCAGGCAGGGCATCCGCAGGGCGTTGCAAATGATCTGAACGCCCTTCTGGAGATCCGAGCTCCCCAGCTTGAGCTTCTGCAGGTCCGGGATGCAGCGCAGAAAGGCGGTGCCGCCTCCGGGCACGATGCCCTCCTCGATGGCGGCTCGGGTGGCGTTCAGGGCGTCCACCACCCGGTCTTTCTTCTCGCTGACCTCCACCTCGCTGGCCCCGCCGATGTGGAGCACGGCCACGCCCTTGGTCAGGGCGGAGAGGCGCTGGCGCAGGCGATCCTGCTGCTCGGGCTTCGTTTGCTTGTCCGCCAGCTCGTCCTTGATCTGCTGGATGCGCATCTCCAGCAGGCCGGGCTTGGGCGTGCCCTGGAGCAGCAAGGTGCTGTCCTTTGTGATCACCGCCTCGCCCACCTGGCCCAGGTCGGTCGGCTTGGCGGTCTCTATCTTGGAGTAGTTGATGTCGTCGCCGAAAATCGTTGCCCCGGTGGCCGCGGAGATGTCCCCCACCAGATCCTTGCGCTGCTGCCCATAGCTGGGTGACTTAATCGCACACACCTGGAGGCCCAGCTTGAGCTTGTTCAGCACCAGGGCATTGAGGGCCTCGCCGCTGATGTCCTCGGCTATGATGACCAGCGGGCGACGTTGCGTCAGCGACTGCTCCAGGGCCTTGACGATCTGGGACAGATTAGTGATCTTCTTCAGCGAGATCAGCACAAGGGCGTTGGCGAACTCCACCTTGGAGCCCTTAGCGGTATTCACGAAGAAGGGCGAGACGTAGCCAGTGTCGAATCGCAGGCCCTGGATGATGGACAGCTCGTCCTTGAGGCGCTTTCCCTCCTTCACCGTGATGGTTCCCTTGGGGCCCACCGTGTCGGCGGCCTCGCCAATGAGGCGGCCTATCTCGGTGTCTCCGTTGGCCGATATGGTGGCCACCTGCTGGATCTCCTCGCGGGTCTCCACCGTCTTGGACATCTCCTTGAGCTTCTGCTTGACGACCTCCACGGCCAGCATGGCGCCGCGACGAATCTCCAACGGATTGGCGCCCATGGTGATCTGGCTGAAGCCCTCCTTGGCAATGGCTCGAGCCAGCACTGTGGCCGTGGTGGTGCCGTCTCCGGCAGACTCGTTTGTCTTAGTAGCCACATCCTGGACCAACTTGGCGCCCAGGTTCATGTGCTGGTCGTGCAGAGCAATCGATCGGGCCACGGTGAAGCCATCCTTGGTGATCTTTGGCGAAGTCCAGGGCCGCTCAACGATTACACTGCGACCCTTGGGGCCCATGGTGACGGCCACGGCATTCGCCAGCACGTCCACGCCTCGGATCATAAGGGCCCGGACCTCGGGGCCAAAGCGCACCTCCTTGGAGTACATACGGGCGAAACAGCGACTCGCCAGGACCGACTTGCGCACTCGAGACCTAAACATGTTTGCTGGCAAACTCTCGTACAATTGTTAAGGGGGGTTTTCTTATTTTTTGGGACAAGTCAGACTGCACGGACAAGCGAGATGATTGTAAATAACAAACTATAGTGCCAGGACTGACTGTAGGGGAGAGCGTTCAGGCGCAGCCTACTCTCCGCTTCAAGGAGACCCAAAACCTGCTTTGGAAAAGGTTCCTAACATCTATGAAGTATCTTAAATCTAAAATCTTTTACCGAATGAAGCTAATGTCGATACGCCTCTTCCAGGACATTCACTTGATGGTCAGTGAGTTCAGTTAAAGAGTTTTGTGTGCCATCCTTAGTCAAAATTCATAATGAGTCCTATTTCCCGAACAGCCACTGAGGGTTTGAGGGACCCCGATTAAATTGGATCTCAACACAGCTACGTTCAAGCAATTAATACTTTCACTTTTATTTCAAAGGGACCCTCTGTTTGTAATTGCCTGGGAAATGTCGCCCAATTAGGGTTATGGGGCTCCGCGGCCTTTACGGCCCTTACGGCCCTTTTGTGGCCAATAATAATTACTACAATTTCAACTCGCGGCCATCGTTAAAGCCAGGCTATCACGGACTTTCCGGTCGCCTAATCCGACTTTCGACGCCAGCCGAATGTGCTCGCATTCCCACCAGGATAAGATGGCTAAATACGAAACGGCATCAGATAAAAACAAAAGCAGATTTGTCTTTCCCCATCCTGGCACAAAAGCGAGGAAATCCGCACCACACACACTGGAGAGAGAGCTAAGCCGACAGCCCCGAGCAAAACGCCAGCAGCCCGACTGAAATCCTTATCCAGCTCCAGCTCCACGCGATTCCTACTCCAGCTCCTTGCCCATATCCTTTTCGGAGGTTTTCCAAATGCGTAAAAACTCAATAGCTGCGCATTTGTCGGGGAGCTGCGATGGGGATTGGGATTGGGAGCCCAGGATCGACATGGGTCCCGGGTTGAGTGAGATGCCAGATAGCAGAGGAGTAGCAGGGTGTGAGAAAGGCGAAAGCGAATTTATTGGAGTCATGTGCTGATAAGCGTTGGCTTCCCAATGCCAATGCCAAATTACAATGTTATAATCGGGGAGAGGCTGGGTGGAGTTCGCGGAAAAGCATAGAATTAATTGTACTCTATCAGTACAGTGAAACAATTGCTTTTTCTGAAAACCATTACATATTGTACCTTTTCCTTAAGATTAGTTTAATAAAAACTTAATAGGAGAAATTAATAGTCACAATGAGGCTCCAAGTGATCCCTTTAAAACTTATCAGCAAAAGGTAGAATGATACAAAGATTGATCTCTTAAACTAGGTAATAAATATTCATAGAATAAATGCAATGCAGAATATCTTAAAATACTTTAATGTTAGATTAGGCCTCTAATGAAAACTTTAAATCGCACAATTGTTAAGAGAACAATGTTTCAAGGGAAAGGTTCTTTTGCAAGTATCAATCTTTAAATAGTCTGGGATTTGAATTTAATATTTCGAATTCTTAACTCAAAGAATTCAGTCTGCTTTGTAGCTTTTTAGTGAGAATAACCTTTGGCTTGGCATATTCAGTCCACTAGCTAATACTCCCTTGGAGCACAGTATTCCAACAGAGATGGAAACATGTAGATACACAAATACAGACACCGACACCGGGCCGATGGCTGTTGTTACATGGCTGAAACACAGGAAACGCATTAGATACTTGGCCCGACTCGCAGTTGTAGTGAGTGGGATTCCCCCTCCGGCCAGGGCCAGAGAGTGTCCCCGACCGTGGACGGAGCCGGACCTGGTGCGATAAAAATCAGCGTAAAATGATGCGGCAATTTGATGAGCAACTAAGTTCTGGCAATTAGTTTGGTAAACTCTCGGAAGTCGCCGCCTCCTGTGCGTGGCCAGTTAAACTGTTGCTCTTCGGTGGGACAATGGACATGGACAGTGGGACAGGAGATGGGGTTGCACAACTATCCGGGCATTCGGTGCTAATGGGCCTAGGAAGGCTCTTTAAATGGCTGGACTGATTTATCGACACGCAAGATACCAAAATGCAAGCGGGTTGAGCCGCAATTTTCCCTAATTTCCCAGGCCCGTGACCCGGGGCCATCTCCCCCGGTCGGGAATGACATTCGGCTCTAACGGAACGCGGCTCAGATACTTAACAATCGCCAGAGGTTCAGTTTGGCTTGGTTTGCTTCGTGCTCTTGCTGCTCCACTGAACTCTTTGACAAGCAGAAAAGACTTGCTAATAAGCCGATGCCCGATGCCAAAGAAGGAGCAGCCAGCGCTCTGCCTTTGGGCTGTTCCCCGGCGATTTCAAAGATACATTTCGAGTGCCCAAGTTTGCTCAGCTCTCCTGGATCTCTGTGTTATGTGTGTGTGTGTGTGAAAAGTACAAATAATTTCCATTTGGCCAAAGCAGCAACATTTGAATTTTTCTTCATTTTTCCTACAGCCCAGCCGCAGAAAGACAAACATGCCTGGCAGGCACAGCGGCAAGTATTTAAATAGCCAGCAGATACGTCTACTTATAAATACGTTTGTCGTCTCGGCAAACGATACGGCACAAGTTGTAGATAAATATGGCATAGATTACACAACTAGTTCTGCGCCACAATAAAACTTTTTCACCATGAATACATATGGCTATCCGAAGCATAAGTATCTACAATGGGGGTGGGAAAACTAAGATACTTTGTTTCTAATTGTCAAATTGGTTTCAGTGTTGTTTTTATTTAAAGATCTAAACTAGGAAATATTATACATTCAAAAAATTATTGAAATTATAAAAAAAAAAAAAAAACAAATTATTTCACCATTAATACACATGGGTATCATTTCTTCATATATATAATATATTTTATTTTTATAATAATTGATGTCATAGGTAACTTTTGATTTTAATTTTCTTTCATAAATTAAAAATAAATTCAAAATTTGAATACCTTTAATAATAAAGTATAGTTTGAGAAAAGATGCTTCGACAATATAATAATAATAATAATAACATTATTTATAATAATACTAATAATAATTATAATAATAATAATAATAATGATTGCAGTCAATCATATCAATCAACCCAATCACCGTTAATTTCTATTTCATCATTTTATCCACAGTGTACAAATACTAAAATATTTGGTTGGTATATATTTTATATTTTGTTTTTCTACTTATTTCAATGATATAATAATAATCCCAAGCAATATTTTTACTATGGCATTTCCGTTTACGTTATTTTCCTATTAGGAGATTTATTTTTTTTTTTCCTATTAAGGGAAAATATCATTCCTTCAAAAATGATTTATAGGTGATAGAGGGGTTCTTTCAAACTGAAATAATACAAATCATTTGTATCTTTATTTAATATTATTATTTCAGCCAGCAAAAATTGCTTTCATATTCATATAATACCCGAGTATATGTAAAAAGTATTTTACTTGAATAAATAATTATAAATTTCCCACTCAAAATATGAAATATAATTAATAAATTATCCATTTAGTAATTTCGAATTCTCAAAGTCAACCCGCTCCTATTCGTGTTCCCATCACTGTACCAGCATAAGCATCAAAGTATCGCTGGCTCTCTCGCACACACACACACACTCGGCTGAGAACTATTTATGAACTTACCGCAGACTCCGCTCCCCAGCAACTGTAGCTCAACAGCGGCATTCTCGCGCAGAAGCTTTCGTGGGCGCCGTGGCTTAGTTGGTTAAAGCGCCTGTCTAGTAAACAGGAGATCGTGAGTTCGAATCTCGCCGGGGCCTAACCCTGCACTAGTGATGGGTGCGGGGTGTTTTCATATTTTTTCATATTCCAACCGTATTTCCCGTTTATTTTAACCGCAATGTGCACACATTTTAACCCTGTGTTGGCCGTGCTACTGCCGTTCTCGGTGCTCCTAATGGCTGTTTATGGTTCCACTTGCCAGCTGACGCTGTGTAACCCATTAGCGTTTCAATTGCTCTAATAATTGTTTCAATAATCATTACAATCTGGGAATTATTATTTCAATGGCCGAGCAATCGGAAGGAAAAGCTTCTGCGAAGGGGTAGCTTTTCTGGGAAGCATCGAGAGGGAAGAAAAGCTTTTGCCCAAAATGGAATAAATCTTAGTGTATTTAAACTAACAAAAAATAATAATATGTATATAAAGTTCAGTGGATAGTTTAAAGAAATGTATAATAAAAATATAGTTTAATGGATAGTTTACATAAAATGTATAGTATTGCTCTTTTAATTAAAAGTTAAAATACTCACAAATTTTTATTAAATAATCAATATAATTTAAACAGTAACAAATAGTTTATATTATAGGCAAAAAGAAATTATTTTATTATTGAACAATAAATTGGAATCCCTTGCCTATTTTATAGCTTTCAGAACAAAGATAACGGTAGTATAACAGTTCAGTCAGAGCTTTAAGTACCCCCCATAGTCGCAACCTGAAAGCTTCATCCCTACGGTTATATGCGTTAGAACCTGCGTAGAAAGAGCTTTCCCACATCCCAAAGATAGGTGCAATCTTGTATCACAAGAGTTGCCAAGAACCTACGCGTATCTCTCGCTGTTTATCTTCGAACCGAAACAACTGAACCAATATTAATTTACCAAATTGACTTCCAGACCGATAGAACCATTGCAGGAAGGAATCTTTCGCTGGAATTGGGTAGTTCAACGGCGGACGGTACAGCGGCGCCGTGGCTTAGTTGGTTAAAGCGCCTGTCTAGTAAACAGGAGATCGCGAGTTCGAATCTCGCCGGGGCCTATAGTCGAGGACATGGTAATGTCTGCTTTTTTATATTTATTTTTCTATAACCTAATGCCGTTTCCGGGTCAACACCTAACTTAGCCTAACACAGTAATTAACAAATAGCAGCAGGTGGCAGGATGCCTAATCCTTGTACACCAAATAGAGCACCACGATCATGAAGTAGGTGGGCCGCTCGAAGACCAGCTGGGTGAAGTTGTCCCGCTTTTCGTCCATCAGGTGACACATTCGCTGGTAGATGCCCTGGTTCTGCTTCTCCACGATGGACAGCAGGCAGACAATTCTATGCCTAAGAACACACTCTCATGTTATATTGCCTTGGCTTAGTTTAAGACTCACCGCCTATGGTTCAGCTTCTTGACCCTGTCCCGAATCTCGGCAGCCAGACCCTCGACCAGCTGCAGTGCCCGCCAGGAGTCATAGTTCCGGCTGAACCGATCCCACAGAAGCCGCTCCTCGATGCAGTCCTCGATGATCTTCAGGGCCCGCTCCATGTTAAAGTTGGTGTGGAAGAACTGCCAGTCGTTCTTCGGCTTCTCCTTCTGCAGCTCCCCGCCCTCGCCGGCAGCCGCCTCGCCCTCCGGATTCTGGGCTGCCCGTCGCCTGCTCAGCATGGACTCCGACAGCAGGGCGTTCATCCGGTTGGTGGTGCGCACCGAGGCGGTTATCCTGCGGACGATGAATAAGATGAAACTTAGGCCATATTCAAATCTGTGTATAGTATGTATGGAATAAACTATTTCCTTTAAACCAGAACGGAACTTAAGACGATAAGCTAAAAACTCTAGATCTGCGGGGATGAGGTCCACTGTTCGAGCAGCCTACTTATTTATAATTTCTTTGTTTAATTCAAATTCGAAATCGGTTACAAAAATAAATTAACTAATTACCGCAGTGGCTGGAAATAACACATAACTGTATACTATAACATCGAGTGGCACTAAAGTCGATTTGGATTTTAAATCAATATAAAACGATAAAATATAGTATAAACATTGATTTGAAGTACACTGCAATTATTGTGATATCTCCAATTTCCATTTACAAAACTCCCAATTGCAGAGTCTAATCCCTTCCTGCGTCCATTTTCCTACCGCGTTTTCATGGTGTTCCAGGTGGTCATGGTGCTCCTGTGCCCGATGGGCTGCTGCCAGTTCTCGGAGCTGCGTCTCGCAGCCGGCAGGCGGAAAACAAACACCGAGCAATGCTATCTGCACACTGACAGGAACGTCGAACGTCGAACCTCGAACGTTGAGCGGGAGCGACATGCCGACAGGCAGACATGCCGACACGAGGCCTGTCCCTTAACAATGGCTCCATGCCACATGGCCCGCATTCAGTCATCGGAGTCCACACGTCGTCAAAAGTTCATTGAAGCTCTGTTGGTTTAGGCCCCCACCTGGATGGGGGCCTAGAGATGGCAGATACCGATGGAAAAAGCCGTGGCCCGGCAGGTGCTCCTGCCGGGAGGCCCGTGAAGAGCTCACGCTGTCATTGCCGGCGGAGAGCTTCGGCTTTGGCCTTCCGGCTTGCGTGCCGCTTATCATAAATCCACTGCCGGGGCGCTCCAATTGCAACCAGTCGGTGATGGCGGCGGAGACGTGGGTGTCATCGCCACCAGCCACTCGGAGGGATGTGTGCCGGGTCTGGGGCAAAGTGTTGCCATATGGACGCGTGGGCTGGAGGAAATTACTTCGGGCCACGGCGGCACGCGATTCCCCTCAGCAGTTGATGACTCCCCGGCCCAGCTCTTCGGCTCGTCGGCGGCTCCTCGACACCAGGGCACAGTCTTCGCGGCCAGGTGAGTGTCTTCGGTTCTGGGCGCGAACTTTCAAGCACTTTGATTACCTTTTATCGCGAAAGTTTGGCCCGGCGGCAGCGTATGCCAACTTCGCGTTGGCCCGCCAACTTTAATCTATCGGCATGCATCTGGATACACACTATCCGCAGCCCTATATATATGAAGTTATTAAATTGAAATAACTGTCAAGTCACGTGCACGAAGCGCTGAGTTGACGACTTGCCATTGTTCCCAAATGGCCGGGACAAGTGGCCGGGAGACAGAAGAGGATTGAGCATTCGACGCGGAGCACTTGGGGTAGGGCATGGTAGTCGGCTTTTCAGGACGAAGCCGAGCACGAACAGCGCAGGGCAATCGAATAAGATTGCACGAAGAGCGGCGTAGAAGGGTATTGGAGATATCAGTGAAACTAAAGACTATAAAATCTTTTAATTTTCTGGTATCTTTAAGATGGTTCGCATGTAGATGCATTACTACATATTAATTTCTTTTGTTTATATTTAAATTATTTGGTCTCCCCGCATTAACGCCATTGAGATCTAAAACTCTATTAATCGGAAACAAAGGTTGTGGTATTTTCAGATTTCTCTCGGTTTTTATGCAAACTAATATTTGAGCCAATACTATTGACCCTTTTTGAAAGTTTAAGTGCGCTTTCAGTGATATCGTAATTATAATTTCCAAGACTTAAGATCAGATATTTATATATATATGTTTTCTGACAAATCTATCCTCAGTTATTAATCTTTTTACAGATATAAAAATGAATGCATTTTCAATACTAACTAAACATTAGAAACATTTTTTTTTTCTTATAATATATTTTTGTATTTTAGTCTAGTTTAAAAACTTTTATTTTTTTTGCACTTGACAAGATTAATCAACTAATTATTTTAACAGCATTATTATCCTTAAAGTTAAACACATAAAAAAGTTTTGTTCTCAAATAATTTAAAATTGTGAAAGGAATGTTAATTCTCACAAATGGTTACCTCATAAATGTTTGTTTATAAATGTTTTCTGATTTGGTGTTATGATGGTTCGATTATCTTCTAAGCAAGATGAAGTTAACTAGCTTGATTCTAATAATGAATAATAAGATTTTAAAGTTCATTTAAGCCAATTATAACTAAATCCTAAGGACAATATTGCCTTCATAACTTTTTGACATTCCGTGAACTTATTCCACACTAATCGGTAATGATTAATACACAACATTTTTGGGTTTTTTAGGAATGTTGTCACATCCACATCACGTTCTCTTAGAAGATAGAATTCGAAATTCCAAGCACATATGTTTTATAATTTGTTAACACTTTTATAAAGTATTTAAAGTTGTGACAATTTCTAATTCTCACTTTTTGATGTTTATGTTTAAGTCGCAAAAAGTGGTTTTTAAATATACAAAAAAGTGTGTTTCTACATTCCACATTTGGATGTTAGGGCTGGATTAATTTCTTAACTTCATTTCAGTACTCTTAATATTGGGCATTCTCTACACAGATCATAAAGTACTTTATTTGCAAAGCATTTTCGCAATAAGTCACATCATTAAATTGAGACTGCTTAAGAACATTAATACAAAAACTATCACCTTTCAAAGGTGGCTTCAGAGTTACAAACATTATTATTTTATTTATGAAGAAAAACTAAACATTAGTATGTTTATCCTCTAGCAAACTGTTTTCATTATTAGAAACATCAAATGTAGTGGGAAAATTAGCAAAATGACCAAAATTACCCAAATTAAAACAAACTGAAATGGTTTCCAAAATGTTAAGACTACAAATTGTTGAGACTGCTCATTAGCTAATAAATCAGGTTTGGAGTATCCATTGATTTTTCTGCACGTTTCTATTAGTAATCCAACAACCGAAACCAGAGCCAGTTACCTAGTGAAACTAATTGCCAAACAAAACACAAAACTTCTCATGCCAAATGGACAAGGATTCGTCCTGAAGCTTGCCACACATATATTTGGTGGTGCGAATTAAACAGCAGCTAAACAAATTAGGCAATTTGTTCCGCCGCCCCTCCGCAATTATGTGGCGGATGGCGGATGGCGGGGCGCCACGCGTAGTGGGTTCCAACTCATTAGCACCTGGGTGCACGCGACCCGGGAACATTTGCATAGAACTTACGCTTGCATGCGACTCATGGCGGCGGCGCCCGAACTTATGCTTCGCTTTTGGCAGCGGATATTTCGGCGAAACTGCACGAACGAAACTCACAAATGAAACTGGCTGAAGTCACTGGCTTCGGGAGCTCCTAAGCATAAAAGCGCAAGAGCCTCGGAGCCAGGAGGCCCCAATGGACGTGAAAGGGTTGAGCTGAGTGCGCCAACAAGGTGTACGTTTTGATGGTGATTGGCGCACGACCCGGGGCAGCACATGCTCCCCATGTCACTCGTTAGCTGGGCACCACCGTGGGGGGAAAACTATAAAATCGACCTTAATTTATTCTATGATGTTTTGGTCTAAAAGAATTGGTTAGTTGTACTGGCTTAAAAGAACAATTTTTATTAGCATTTTCCACCAAATATTTTATATATTTTTTTAACTTTTATTATTTAAAGAAAAAAACATTTTACAACGTCGCTTATTTTTCATTTTGTCTATAGAAATTGGTTTTTGCTTTTGTAGAATTTGCAGACCGATTTTTATACCCTTGCAGTGTATTATAATTTCAGTCAGAAGTTTGCAACGCAGTGCAACGCATAAAGTATATGTATTCTTTATCAACTTCAATAGCCGATTCGATCTAGCCATGTCCGCCTGTCCGTCTGTCTGTCCGTCTGTCCGATTATACGCAAACTAGTCCCTCAGTTTTTAAGCTATCTGAATAAAACTTTGCAGGTAGTCTTCTATAGGCTCTCACTACTATATAAGTCGGAACGGGCCGGATCGGACGACTATATCATATAGCTGCCATAGAAATGTTCGGGAAATATTACGTATACGTAATGTTAAACTGAATTTTTATATGTATAAATGTTGAATACAATTCCTGTTAGTTTTACTTTCCATTTGACAACATTTTATTATTTCATAATGATCCATTTGTAAGCTGCAAGGGTATACAAACTTCGGCGTGCCGAAGTTGGCTTTCTTTTTTGTTTTATATTTAAACAAAACACAAAGAACCCATAAAGAAATTCTACTGCTATCCAATGTATGTCTTATTAATAAATAAATTCCATTAAATGTATAGGTATTTAACCTTGTTTTTGAACTAAGTTATAAAACCCTTGAAATTAATAAAAATGTAAGAAATCCACAAACAATCAACATGTTTCATAATACCAAAGTTTATTTTGAAGAGTACAGTTTACCTTACTCCCCACTGTGCGCTCGTTGCGACTTTGATTTGAGTTAGCATGTCTAGGGACAACTCAACGGCAATTTTGGGGCGCGGGGCGGCGGACAGAGCAAATGTGTGCCAATGTATTCTAAATTGTGTTTATTTTGAGTAATTTGCAATACGACAAAGACACTCTCGCCCGCACTCACACATCGCCTGACTCCGGCAGACAGTTTGGCAATTAAAATTGCAGGTTGCCAACTGTCGACGCGCCCCATGCAAACTAAATAGCTTCCAAGGGGAAATGGGATGAGCGGAAATAGGACTGTCAGGCGGATCGCGTGTCCAAGAAACCATATATATCAAATTAGCTGACCAATAAATTGAGCTCATAAACAATAGTTTGGTGGAGCCTTCCAAAGCATATTCCGAAGCGAGACGGTTCTGAATTACACATTCGGAAAGCTCTTTCAATTTGGAATGCCATCTATTGGACCATTTACATTTAATGCTGGAATTTGAATTTTACAAACAAAACGGTCGAAAGTACAATATACTTACCAGCATAGAATACATATTTATGCCTTAAAGATAGCTGACTGTATCTGTCTGTTAATTAACAGCTGCTGTTAGCGGGTTACTGATAAAGATACGATATTCCATTTTAAATGGCAGACGATACACGCACTAGTGCTAGACGTGACAGCAAATCGTAACTTTAAAGAGTCAGAGCACCTTTGAAGCCAATCTAACTAATGAAACAAAACCAAACCAAACATGCCTAATATTTTTATTAGATTGCATTATTATCTTTAAATATTTTTGAATAAATATGTTTATATACGTTTGTTACAACTCAACTCAACAGCCTGTAGCCCCTATACAGCCAGCTTTTATGTATGATATTCACATAAATCATTTGGAGTTTTACACACACACTTTATTTTATAACGCTTTAAATATTGAATCGGATTAAGTTTAAAAACAGCGGCAAACTTAGAAGAGGTGCCAGTTTTTAAGGGGTAATATAGGACAACTTTTAGTTTTAAAATCTTTCGCTGGGTAACTTTTTGCCTTGGGCTGCCATTACAGACTTTTAGTTACGCAAGAAATCAGTACTACAAATTTTGTAAAACTATATGGCAAGTTGTGACTTTTGCTCAACAGTGCTGCACAGAATTTCTTGGCCTACAAAATAAGCTATCGAAAAATAGCTGGAAAAGTATATGATATCAAAAATGATTAACATTGTAGACGGTTACGTAAGGAACTAATTATTCTATTTGTCTTTAAACTTGAGAGATTCTTAAATAATAATTATAATTATTATTAATACGAATTAATACCTGACTAATTGGAGTTATACAAAATTTTGAAATCAAAAATTGATAAATGCATCGTCTCATTAAAGAATTGGTTTGCGATTATATAACAAACTCGTTATACTTTGTTATGGCATCGAGGCTTTATGCAAATTCAAAGTCGTGCTTTGTGAAAAAAATTTCTTGAGGTATACAATTAAATGGTGAAAATTGTATTTAATATTTAAAATGTTGAAACATAACCTTAAAAGGACAAAAAACGCCTTTTCCGGGTACAACACTTCAAATATCTCAAAATCCAGTCGTGATGGGCTATTTAGACGGATTCTGATTCTACGTAGCAGATACTTCGGAAACGACTTAACTGAACTTTCCCACAACTGAACCAAGTTGCCCTGTGTATATACATTTTAAGAAATATTTATATCTATAAAGAAGTAAAATATTATATTGAGCTATATTAACAAATAAAACTTATTTAAAATTCTTGCAATTTAGTGTTAAAAAATGGTCTCTAAACATAAATAATAGCTGCTTATTGAGATTATACTGCGAGAACAATCACCTTTTAAAAGTATTTTAGCATATGTTTCGTATTGTATAAATGAAATGCTTGCATCGTATTTCAAGCATTTTTTAAATGTAAATTCATTATTTTATATTAAATCAAGTTATCAAAAAAGCTCGAATTCAAATAATTAGTAAATGAATTGTACATTATTATAGATTGACAAGGAAAACATTGATAAGCTAGAGGCCTCTTAACCCTTTAAGCCCCAAGGCTGCCATGAGGCGCGTATTACATTACTTATAATTTCAAAAATAATAAAAGCTTTTTCTACTTTTAAATATTTTTATAAGAACTGGTGCTACATTATGTATAGAAGCTGTGAAGGGTCTCAGAAGGTTTCAACGGTACCTTTTGTTTAAAGTTGCACCGAACATGTGTTTCGCCACGTGCGAATATGTAATACATAGGCATCCGTTGTAGCAGTGAAATAGTGATACATGCCTCGAAGCCTCGTTGGGGCTGTGAGCAAACTTTTTTCCCAGTAGCTATTTCACAATTTTTGCAACTTGTAGAGTTAGGAACGTTTTTTTTCTTAATATAAATTCTTAAATAAGAAAAAATGGAAATTCGGAAGCGCTTCAAGTTATCTGACTTGAAAGATGAGCAACTAAGTGAACTTATTGAGTCAGTCCCGTCGGACGACGAGGTATCAAATAGCTCTTGTGACGACGATGTATGGAAGCTCTAAGCACTGCATTAAAGGAAGCTAAGTCTAACTCTTTCATAGTTGGCAACAAGAAAAATGTTGTAAATAATGCCCAGGATCCTAAGGCTACAAAACGTTCTCGATCAGAGAAAACGTAGTTACAAATTATGCCAAACATCACAAACACAATGTATTTGCACTAAATGTAACTTAACCTTGAAGTATCATCCCAATGATTACAATTTGAAGTCGCAAAACAAAATTGATTTTTTACTGTCAAACGCTCAAGCAGGTGCACGCTTACTTTTCTCACCTTACAGGTAAACATTAGGTTCTAGGTTATTTTTAATAGCATATTTGAAATTAGAAGGCACAAATCACCATAGAAAATATTATTTCATTATTGCGGAAATGGCGTTTGAGGGTTAACACCCTCCAATAATATCAATAAACTACATACTTAAATGTGTGACGAATAATAGCTAATGACTAATGACTGTCCAATGATACTTGGTTAGATTCGTTTTATTTTTTTTTATTCTGTTTTGTGTGTAAGTAAATTTTAAATTATTTTATATGTGCCTGAGTTTGGTAACTTGCACAATAGTGTTGGGCGGCGATTAGTCATTTATTTGTTGGCGAAAAAGTAGGGGGCTATCTGATGTTCTACGCTTTTCATTACTGACATCCGCTTTCCACTCCAACAAATTCCGTGAAATTTTCACCGTCTGTAACATAAAGGTAGATAGTTTTGTGAAGAACTTCAATACAATTTCTACCCACCAAGTATAGGGTGAAAATCACCACATTTATGAAATGAATAATGAAAGCATCGTCCATGAAAACCTTATAGCAGCCATCATTCACCTTTTGTTCGTTTTCAGTAAAATAAAAGCAGCTCTCAGGTAGATCCAGTCCCTTGTTAAGGTAGTCATACGGGCCCATGACTCCACAGCAATTGACCTAAAGTGATATACATGGTCTAAATAAATCAACAGCAAGTACTTTTACCTTTTCTTGCCAGGAGGACAGCAACTCCGTTTGGTTGAGATCACCCAATTCGGTCCATGCCTCGGACAAAAGCTTCCAGCTCGATTTGTGCTCCTGAATAACTTTGCAGCTGAAAATCAAAGGTAGACCAAAGACCACCACCAGGAGCAGGAGCTGAGGCCGGCCCAGCTTTGGTTTCTTAAATCCTTGCTTCCTTGAATCGAGGACAATTATGCCGAGGAGCAGTACTAAGAGTATCACCAGCAGGGGAGCGAGGAAGTAGTAGCTGATTTGCACAGCTCCACCCACGTCAATATAGCTGGGAATCCCCATTAGCAGAATGGCTACAGTCAGGAGCTGGGGATTTTCGGGATTCCAATTAGAAATCACAGGAGGTCTTCAACGAAAACTCACCATCAAGAGTCCATGTTCGACGGCTAAAAGCGAATGCCTTAGCGGTTTCAACCTGCACTCCATTGCGGCTGCTTCCCGAGGAAGACTGACTGCACTAAAAATGCAACGTACAACGAAGACAAGAAAGATAAGAAATGGGCAAGCTTTTTATAATCTATGCCGAAACGATAATAAAGTGACCAATCATAACTTCATATATATGACGGTTTTATTTGGCAAAGTATAAAAAGTGCAAAATAAAAGTGTTAAAAAATAAAATACACTATGCAGTCAGATCGTTACTTCTAGCCTAGAACTTATTACTGATCCTTACACCTCAGTACCCATAGCGACGTTGTTCGTTCCTTAGAGTCACGCCCAGTATAGTTGAGAATGTGAAAGAGGCGATCTGAAAAATAGGTCAGCCACATGAACCAAATGAACTTAACAGAGACATGACCAAAAAACAGACCTCAATGACCATCAGAATCCAGACAACAATCTTTGGACCCTCCCACAGCTGGTCGAAGAAGGCCTCCATTTCCTTCAGGCAACCGACGGTGTAGGCCTTGTCGTGATCGAAGCAGCTCTCGGGAACTGTCAGATTGGCGATGGTGTAGTCCTTGACTCCATTGATACCACAGCAATGGAACTGGAATTTAGAGGTATATTATTATTATAGTATTGTAGCGAATGACCTTTATACTTGAGCTCAAAACTAGAGACTTTCGAATGGTTTATATAAGGAATATTCTAGAATCCTAGCAATAAATCCCTGATTTTCAGGAGAGCTGTTCATTCCTGAAATCGGAATCCATGACATTACTCCTTCGAAAACGAACGGTTTTATAGATAGATATTTCTTGACCTGTAGCATGGTACTGTTACTGTTACTTACTAGGATACTGAACTGCCTCTGACGCCTCAAATCAACTTCATTTTTAAGATATCTGCATTAACACTTACTTGCTTCTGGTATTCAGACATGGCGTCGGTGCCGTTCTTTTGCTTCTCCCAGGCGAGATTAAGCTCATCCTCGGCAGTCACGGCCCCTTCGATGTGCATGCGGAAGACGAATAGCACCACTACCGAGATGATCAGGAGGGCAAGCATGGTTATGGCGTACTATTGGATAAATCGGATTAACACTAATCTCAAATTCAGGCACCCTAGTTTACTCACCGTCCAGGTCAGACAGATGCTCTCCTTGATGGCCCCAAAGCAGCCTAGAAAGGAGGTCAGGAAGACGATCGATCCCACTGCGATGAACACCCACAGAATGGGTCGCCCGTCGGGGGCCATATCCTTGATGGCCAATGCATTGATCACTATTGTTGCGAGTCCTAGCACCTGAGAGTGTTTTTCATGGGGAGAAATACAACAAATAAATAAAAAGTATACACCTGGCTATCGCCTCTACTAATATTTTAAGCTCCATCTATGTACATACTTATTAATCATTTGAAATAACGCAATGTGCTTAGATAACGCTGGACTAGTCAACGAAAACACAGGGGTATTCCAGAAAACGCCATCTGGCAAATGTAAGCGAGCCACAGGTGTTGTCCTCGCACACTCATAATATTTCTTATCATTCTGGACTCAATTTTAGATAATATAATGCGTATGCTTAAGAATACATAGCTTATTTCTACGCTTTATTTTAACTTCATTTATTAATTAGTGTTCAATATTTAGCCAATTTGTTTCACATTTCTAGAATACATGTCGCACTTTTTATATTGTATATATTTCCAGATACTTTAAATTTTTGTAAATCAGAAATATATTTTTTTAACCATTTTTGTACAGTTTTATTTCTGTAACACTCTGTCCCTAATACTTTCTTGCATTTCTTAATCTTTATGTGTCCAAGTTGCTTTTTTCTCTTAATCGATTTCATAGATTGTCGACCAATTGAGTTCCGGTAGCAACAAATAAATATTACGCATTTTTATTATATCACGGAAGCAAAAATAGTCGATGACTGCTCCCAATAAATCACTTAAGCTAAACCCTTTATCACTACTCACCGCGCACAGGAAGTTGAAAAGGAGTACTAGAAACTTAACCGTTATCGTAGAACAACCCATGACGTATGTGATATTAATTTTCGTAGCTCCGAAACACGCTCGCCGGAGGTTACTTCTATACTAAATAGCTAAACAAACTCGGGGCCTCTTGCGCCGCGTCTGGGTCTGGGTTTGCATTAGAGTGTTAAAATAAAACACAACCGAGATACCGGTGACGAGGCAGGAGTATCCGCGCATGTAAGCGCAGCGACAGCGAAATAATACACAACTTACTTAGTGGTACTAACACATTATTTACTTATTTTGATTTTTAAGCCTTAGTGGTAGTCGCTCCCGGATCGAACTGATTCATACCCGTTTGGCCCCATGTCCAGCTCCGATCTCATTTAACTAAAGAGCTCAATGGCCGTGAATTATTCAAGTCAGTGGCCATATTTTTAATAGGGTAAAAAGTTCCCACCTACGACGTCTATCTATCTATCTTTATTATCGCGTCGCTCTTTGGGGTGGAACTTGAAGGCCCCAAATACAATTTGTATTTGAAAACACTCAAAGACTTCGAAATTAATGAAAACAATATTCAAGGAACATGTTTCAACTAGAAGTCGAAGGTCTTAGCTACTATGGTTCTTAACCTTAAGTTAGCTCTTAGTTTTAAACTAATTGTAAGCTTTAGGTGAATAAATAAATAAATAAATGTTCCAACCAGATATGTTTTCACAAAATTAACTTTACAACTAAATAATTAGTTTAAAACCTGATTACAATTTAGATACATAAAAACATAAAAAAAAACCTACCTAAATCTACCTATTAGGAATATGGTATTAAGATTTTCAATCTATAAAATACTTTAAAGTTATAATGAAAATTTTAACAAAGGTTGTGCTGTACTCAATATAAATTTAAATCTTTTATGTTCTCATACCACATATAACTTTAATTTATTTATCCCACATATTAATAATATTCCCTAATTCTAAGGACATTAGATCGATTATTTCAAATCGTGTTATACTTTTAATATGGATTATTTGAAGCTACATTCTTATTTTAATTTGGAATATCTTCCTAACGATGTCTGGTCCACCCCAAAAGAGCACATTCGCATTTTACTCGTAGTTTCGGTTGAGGCAAACAAATATCGAGCGAATTTCTATGCTCGAGTGCTTATCAAATACAATAATTAAGCGCACTGATAAGCCTCTCCTCAGCTGTTTGGGCAGACCCTTATCAGGCTGATGGCCTAGCGCTCTCCGATAAGTTTAAACCCCTTTGGACTACGTCGCTCGCCGTTTGGCTTTCGATGTTTGGTTTCGGGTGCCGCCTATCAGTTGATTTTTTGCTGCGAGCTTGCCTGAACCCAAAAATTTAAAATTGCAAAATGAGCTGCGGCACGAAGACGTTGAAGGTGTCCTCCTTCGTGTTGGACTTTCTGTGCTGTGTGAGTATCGTTATCGCCACTCTCCAAATCCCCAGCTGATAGCCCCTCTCATCGCGAATTTATACCCTCTCCAGGTTCTGGCGGCATTGACCATCTCCGCCTGCTCCTACGCCCTGATCGCCTTCAGCCACAGCCTCGCCATCCGAGTGCCCTGCATATTAGGCATCGTCCTGGGCGTCCTGCTCTTCGGCAGCACCATCTTCGGCTGCGTTGCCACTCTGAGGGAGAGCATCCGCATGACCTGGATTGTGAGTACTTTTGCGGCGCCCTAGGGTCCACTCTAACGTGTTGACAATCTTTTTCCCCCTCCCGAAAGTATGCTGCGATCATGCTGGCCCTAATCTTCGGACAGATCACCGTGATCTTCGCCGGACCCATCAACTTTGAGCTGCTGGCCAACGAGACAATCTACGATGCCTGGCAGGGTCAGTTGTACCATCAGAACAGCATGGCCTACTATGAGATCAAGGTGAGTTGTATAGAATTAGCAGGAATTAGCTGAATTTAATAGTTTTCTAAAAGGGTATATGTTAAGTAAAGTTTTTAGTTAAGTAGAAAATAGAAAAGGTGTAAATTAGGGTTTAAAACCATTAGAAAACGTTCTGTATAATTCGAAGACCATTTTTGTTACGTCCTTAGTGATTATTAAATTGTTAAGTAATTATATATCGTTTATTCTGAGCAGTGTTCGCCAAACAGTACATTAGCGTGTTAGACTTATAAAGTAAGTAGTAAGTAGTAATATAGTAAAAGTAGTAGTAAGTAGCGCTTTGTGCATCACTATTAATAATATTCCTTATTATCAAAATTTGATCTTAAATCTTAAATAAAATTAAAAACTAAAAAAATGGTTATAAAACCCTATCGGGATCCAGGTATTTTTATATTTTTCTATAAATGGTGGTAAATTAAAATAAAAATGTATACAAAATGGACAGAGTGAATTATTTCAACCTATCAGTAGTAGTAGTATTTGTTTTCTCTTTAGAACGATTTCTGAGAAATTTGCTAGGCAAATTCATAAATTCTTAAGAAGGGTCAGCCTGTATTAATTAGCATTTTGTTGAATTTTATCGTAATCAAGGCGACAACTTTTTATCTCTGTTTGCGTAAATATTAACCGATTTTAGTACCACTGCTGCGGACAGACGGGGCCCGCGAACTATCCGGATAGTGGCCTGCGCATTCCGCAGAGCTGCTACTTCAACCAGAACGCGACGGTGACCACGGACCTCTACACCGCAGGATGCAATCAGAAACTGGGGGCCGCCTTCGTGAAGGGTACTCGCTGGGAGCGGATCAGCGACTGGTCTGTTGTGGGAGTGGAGGTAATTTATATCAATAGACTTAAGCTGAAACCGAACTCAAATACAATTTTCATTTATACATCAGATGCTCACGGTTACTGTGGCAGGACTGCTGGCTATAACCTTACAGAATGCGGAGCGCAGACGTCTTTATCGCTAGAGCTAGATGTCTTGACTTTGGGTGTTTACAGTATTAGAGGCTGGACGAATATTTTGGGTAAAGATGTTTCCAACTTTGTAAATAACAGTACTAGGTAATAAAATTAAATAAATAAATTGAACTCTCATGGCTGATTCTATGGTCATAATGCCTTTGACTTGGTTTATTCCAGTTATATTTTTACAGACTTATATTTGTAGTTTTTTCGTTATTAACTAACAAATTACATTTCTAAATTCATTTCGAAAAAAATGTACACGAATTGTTTAAGTTTATTGGAAAATATACCTATGCATGCATAAAAGAAGAAAAAAAATCGGTAAAGTTGTCGAACTTCGCGATATTAGTAAAGTAATGAAAATAAAAACTGGTATCAAAAGAATATTAAGGTTGCCATTTATACTAATAACAAAATAAAACTTGATTAATAAATAATGTGGTTGTAGAATTTTGTCGTTGCTCAATTCTATAAACTTCTTTATCTGGTGTTAGCATTTGGCAATTATTTGACAACTGAAAACTTGCGGTCATTTTGTTTTTGTTATTTTTCTCTATGCTTCTTGGTAAAATATGGTCTATTCTCTGGGAAGAACAACCACGGCCAAAAACGAAAAAGGTCTTAAAGTTATCAAATGTGTCAATTGATCGAAAGCCTTTATCATATTCTAAAACAAATTTCGTAAAATTCAAATGCAAACTCTTGCATCCGCGATATTTCTTTATTTTTATGAAAAACATCATAAAAAGGGCATTTTTTGTTTTGACAAATACTCCCAAAGAAGAGGGATTTTGCTTGAAATTTTGCTTTCTAATATCACTGGGAGATTTCAAAGAGTCAAAAGAAACCGCATTTTTGTTTTTCGGATTTATTTAAATAGTAAAAAACACCACGCAAAGTACGGTGAAAAACTATGTCGCGTGCGACAGTGACTAAAATTTAATTTTATAAAAAAAAAACTACTTAATATTTTTAAGTCAAACAAAATTCATTATAAAGTTCAAACTATGCATAATACATCAAAATTAATTGCATTAAAATTGTTAACCACATTTAGCTGAAATCTGTGCTTAAACCGATTTTCAAAAAGATGACTTCTGCCTGTGTCGCGTGCGAATTCCTAATAGCTTTGTAAATTTCTTGAAAACGAACAATGGCCCAAAATCGACATATACACCAATTATAGTGCTATCCAAGAGCTATACACTTCAAATTTTTTAATATTTAAATAAATAAAATTTGAATGCGTACAAATGTTGCATGCGACATCAGAGAATTGCCCATGTCTAGAAGATATTTACTTAATTATTGATCAAATATGGCCGAATCCATTATTTTTAAAGGTTTTTGTTCGGATTATTAACTCAGGTACAACTACATTGGCTGATTTCGCATCACTATGGTGCTAGCGTGATAGCAATCGATAGTGTTGAGTTATCGATACATCGGAAAGCATTGAAAACAAAAAAAAAAAACTGCTGAAATGCTGGTGAAAGCAAAAGAATGAACTGTTTCGGGCGTATTTGCACAATTGCTGAGTAAACGAGTGACCGGGAACAAGCGGAATGTATTCATAAACACCTGGACCTGCACTGCCGCCCCACCTGCGAATTGGAACGCGTACGCGGCGCGTATTTTAAAGCGGCCACCAGCGGCAGCGCCGCATTTCTTTGCCGTTCCGCGGAGTTGTTGGACTGCTGGCCGGACAACAACAACGGCTTGATTAGTTGGCAGTAAACAGAGCTGGCGATCGCATCGGTCATCGCCCCTCAGTAGCCAGTAAGCCCGTTAGCCAGTTAGCCACCTAGTCCGTTGGCCAAGTTAACCAAGTTAATCAAGGTGCGAAGAAGCCCTCGCCATGGGTCTCCGGTTCCAGCAGCTCAAGAAGCTGTGGCTTCTCTACCTCTTCCTGCTCTTCTTCGCCTTCTTCATGTTCGCCATCAGCATTAACCTCTATGTGACCAGCATCCAGAGCGCCGACTCGGAGCTGCGGTGAGTAGTAGATCCACGGGATGAGGACGTTTCTCCGCCTCCGCCTCCGGCCAGTTGCCCAACGAAGGCTGTGCCTTCGGGGCTCGTGTTGCAATCTGCAAGAGTTCCACTCGAGTGCCCCCACTCCGCATTGGATGTAGACCTCTTGTTTGTTTTGCCATCGCTTTGCGTGATTCGAGGCCCGAGCCGCGGGCCATTGCAAATGCAAAGCCTTAATACCATTGTCACCTCTTTTGTGGATCACTTGCCTTGGCTGACGCGCCGATTTTTGATTTCTTGCACAGTCACCCCAAGCCCCCGCCCAAGCGCCGCTCCCTCTGGCCGCACAAAAACATCGTGGCCCACTACATCGGCAAGGGAGACATCTTCGGCAACATGACTGCAGGTGAGTGGGCTGTTCCCGCGATCAGTGATGGCAGGGCTCCATGGGTTGTCTTCTACCAAACTATACATATATGTACCGCTTTCGGGCTCGGTTAAATTACCTTCAAAGAACTGATTGTCATCTTTGAAGTAGCTTAAGTAAGTATAAATTTGGAGGTTTAGTGTTGAATAATTAAATCAGTAAATTACAAAACTATTGCAAAAGGTTTGTAAAAGTATCCGCATGAAATAAAATTTTAAAGCATCGGACAGAAAAAATTTCTATCTCGCGAGTCAGGGCTTTTGGCACCATTGTGTTAAACATAGTCTGAACTAAAGAGAGCCATAATTAGATATTTTATATGCAAGTAATTTGCTTAGGTATAATTTATATGTAACTCATAGTACTAAATTTACTTATATTAATCAAACAAACAATACACAAGCGCCTGTTCAAAATGAGCGTTTCCCATCACTGATATGATGTGACACAATGGAAAAATGCATTAATATCCACTCGCTTGCAGACGATTACAACATCAACCTGTTCCAGCCCATTAATGGAGAGGGCGCCGATGGGCGACCTGTTGTGGTGCCGCCTCGCGATCGCTTTCGCATGCAGCGCTTCTTCCGGCTGAATAGCTTCAACCTGCTGGCCAGCGACCGAATCCCGCTCAACCGCACCCTCAAAGACTACCGCACCCCCGAGTAAGTCGGATATCATATTTCCGAATTCCTTCCTAATGGGTTTTGCCTATCTTCCAGATGCCGCGACAAAAAGTATACCAGCGGACTGCCCAGCACGTCTGTTATTATCGTATTCCACAATGAGGCCTGGTCAGTGCTTCTACGCACTATCACGAGCGTTATTAATCGGTCACCGCGACATCTCTTAAAGGAAATCATTCTGGTAGATGATGCCAGTGATCGCAGTGAGTTGGAATTTGTCTTATTATATTCTTATCTATTTTAAAAGATAGCCTGATACCCTAAAAACTGGTTTAGTAAAATGTATTTACAAGAGTTTCGCAAAAAACTTGTTTTACATGACCTTTGAATGCCATCAATATTCTCCTTTTTCGTATAAGAAATTCTTTACAACGCTAATGAGTTTAATTTAAACTTCCACAGCTTACTTAAAACGCCAGCTGGAGAGCTATGTGAAGGTTCTGGCAGTACCGACGAGGATCTACCGCATGAAGAAACGCAGTGGCCTAGTGCCCGCCCGCCTTCTGGGCGCTGAGCATGCCCGCGGCGATGTGCTGACATTCCTGGACGCCCACTGTGAGTGCTCACGGGGATGGCTGGAGCCGCTTTTGTCCCGCATCAAGGAATCGCGCAAGGTAGTCATCTGTCCGGTAATCGACATCATTTCCGACGACAACTTCAGCTATACAAAAACATTCGAGAACCACTGGGGTGCCTTCAACTGGCAGCTGAGCTTCCGTTGGTTCTCCTCTGAACGCAAACGTCAGTCGCCGAATACTAGCTCCAAGGACGGCACCGCCCCGATTGCAACGCCCGGTATGGCTGGAGGCCTCTTTGCCATCGATCGCAAGTACTTTTACGAAATGGGATCCTACGACACCAACATGCGCGTTTGGGGCGGGGAGAACGTAGAGATGTCCTTCCGCATTTGGCAGTGCGGCGGACGCGTTGAGATCAGCCCCTGCTCTCATGTGGGCCATGTATTCCGCAGCAGTACGCCGTACACTTTTCCAGGCGGCATGAGCGAGGTGCTTACAGACAATCTGGCGAGGGCTGCGACCGTCTGGATGGACGACTGGCAGTACTTTATAATGCTCTATACCTCGGGACTGACACTGGGCGCGAAGGACAAGGTTAATGTGACGGAGCGAGTGGCGTTGAGGGAGAAATTGCAGTGCAAGCCGTTCTCCTGGTACCTGGAGAACATATGGCCGGAGCACTTCTTCCCAGCACCAGATCGTTTCTTTGGCAAAATTATTTGGTTGGACGGCGAAACGGAATGTGCTCAGGCCTACAGCAAACATATGAAGAATCTTCCTGGCCGGGCTTTGTCGCGAGAATGGAAGCGCGCCTTTGAGGAGATTGAAACCAAGTCCGATGAGTTGTTATCGCTGATAGACCTGGAGCGGGACAAGTGCCTCCGTCCACTTAAAGAGGACGTGCCACGCTCGTCCCTTTCGCCGGTGACCGTAGGCGATTGCACCGCTCACGCCCAAAGCATGGACATGTTTGTGATCACACCCAAGGGCCAGATAATGACCAACGACAACGTATGTCTGACCTACCGCCAGCCGAAGCTGGGCGTGATCAAGATGCTGAAGAACAGAAATGCCACCACATCGAACGTGATGCTGACGCAGTGCGCCAGCGACTCCAGTCAACTGTGGACATACGACATGGATGTAAGTAGCTCAGTATGCCAATAATGATACCGCAGATGATAACTCGAATCTTTATCTCGACAGACCCAGCAAATCTCTCATCGCGAAACGCAGCTATGCCTCACTCTCAAGGCTGCCACGAATTCCCGCCTGCAGAAGGTTGAAAAGGTGGTTCTTAGCATGGAGTGTGACTTCAAGGACATCACCCAGAAGTGGGGCCTTATACCGCTGCCATGGCGCATGTAATGCCCAAGACCTTATACTAACAAGATGCACAACGTCCATACATTTGAATTGCAGATTTAACTATAAGCACATCAAGCAAGTGCGTATCTGTGCGTACAGATGTAGAATTCTTGCGAAATCGTCTTCGTGTTTTGAACAAGATTTAAGTTTGCAACGTGAAAATTCGAGTGCAAAACAATTGTGTGGCGTTGTTCATCTTGTTATAATGTTTTTGGTAGAGCAGAGTGTGCGATGCCAGTGCCAGGACACAATATATCCAATAACCCTGCCAGCAACTCTCTAACGCAATGTGATATTTATTGAAATTTTTAACGAACTTCACTTGTTCATTTGTTTTTGTAAGCAAGTAACCCAGACCCCACGCACACGAACACCAGACACCTGTAGACTAGCAAGACCTGATTCCACTATTTCCCAAGATGCAGAAAAAGCATTTTAGCGGTATCGAATACAACACAAAACACCGAACACTGAACACCGAAACAGACCCACAAGAATTGTTTGTAAAACACCTTAACCCGAATGCGTCCGGGAGCTTTTCTCCTGCCCCGCATTGCGACGCTATAGACTGCTATGTCTATGTGTCATATCTGATAAGTCTTAGGCAATTTTTAGCTGTACTTAATACGTTGGAAATAACATTTTGTATATCTCATAAATAAAGCAACCGAAATTAGACAAATGTCGCTGCACTCTGTTTTCGCGGCGGCTTATCTCCTACGGCCTTTGGTAAAGGTCGGAATGCAATTGCCTTAAATTTAGCGCATCGCCCACAGATTGCAGCATTCTCACCATGAACGGCTGCTACAACACAATCAAGTACGCGGGTCTGCTCTCCAATCTGCTATACATGGTAAGCCCATGAAAACATATATATACCGTAAATCATCTTTTCAATTTCAGCTCCTGGGCATAGGCGTGATGTCTGGAGCAGGACTGGGACTACAAGTGGCGGAGCCCAACACCCCAGAGCACACGTATTTCGTGAAGAGCCTGGTCTTGGGTGGCACCATCTGTATGATCGTGATGTTTGGATGCTACGGCATGGTGTGCAATCTGCTGTGTGTCAACCTACTGGTAATTGCAATACATTCTTATAATTTTACAGATATAAAACTCTTGTTGGAACTTTACTCCTCAGTTCACACTGTTTATATTGATGGCCCTGGCGGCTGAGTACCTGCAGCTGCATCACTACCACAGTCCTACCCTAAGGAGCCCCGGAGGCGCCTGGGAGCAGCTCGAACTGGCCTGGCATGGCCTGGACAGGCAGCCGGAGCAGATGCATCAGTACGAGGCCTCGCGGCACTGCTGCGGCTACAACAGCCCCGACGATTACAGGCGCCTGCATCTGCTGGTGCCGCCGAGCTGTTATCAACAGTCGTCCGCTGTCAATGACACCGCCCAGCAGATCTATCCGCGCGGCTGCCTTGAAACGCTGAGCAACAGCCAGCGCTACATACAGCAGCGCGATAAGCTCTACATGTGGTCCATAGTTGGCCTTGAGGTGGGGAACTCACATCGTTTGGATGCTGTTTATCGAATATCTATTGATATCCATCTTTTTCAGATCTTTATTCTGGTGCAAACGGTGGCCCTGAGCGTGCTGCTATTCAGGCTGCGTCAGCGGCAGCGACTCGCCCGGCGACAGGTGCCACCAGGTGTGCGGCGGGAGCCGCGCTCCAACCATGTGACTGGCTCGCGGGCTCAACTTCTCAACGATGTCTGAGAGTAGATTGTATCAAAAATGTAGTTTATTGTATAACCGATTTGCAAATGCTTGTTTAAATGTCCGTGGTGATCAGTAGGCGTAGCGACGAGTCTTGTTGGTTAGCTGACAGCACAAGGTGATGCCCAAGATGATGCCTACAACCTGCAAAGACATTAAAATTAAGAGAATGTATTCAGAACAACTGGTTTTTAAATCTTTGTATAGGATGTTTACAAGGAGATGTACAAGGGCTTACGAGACACTCAGGAGAACTCGACAATATAATGAAAGTAATTTACATAAGGGATTTATATAGAGACTAAAGTCCGATAATATTATCAACAGAAATATCGCGCTCAATATCATACAAAATACGTTTATACGCATATCTTGTGAATGACGTATGAAATTAAAAGAGATTAATTTATAATAAAGAGACAAAATATTCAAAATTCGTGAAATAAAAATCACATAAATAACTTATCGAAAAATCTGTTCAATGCTTACGAGATATACATATGTACTTAGATAGACTAGTAGATGTAGGCAAAATTTAAAGTACAATTTAAAAATTTGTATATTTTATGTGTGTTTAAAACCATAAAAAAACGTAAGGTTACAAACATTAGCTTTGCACTTTAAGTTGCTGTAACAGGAATTAATCTGAGTTGTGAAATGGTTAACCGCTTAAGTGTTCAAATTCAAGTTAACGAATGATAAATGTATAATTTTTATAGATCTTCTAGTGTCAAGAATTCCTTATGTTCTGTAACACTTGGGCATACTACTAATTTTGATAATAAGCAAACCGTTACATCCGCTTACCTCGTATCCTATGAGCCCGCAATGGGCCCACCTTTCGTATCTGTACATCTGCAGGTAGGCTCGCTTCACTGCCGCCATGCAGCCCTCCGCATAGGGATATAGGGCGTGGATGCCGTCCTTGGTGTGGAAGCAGCTGCGTGGCACCTTCATGTTGAGGCTGGTGTAATCGGCGTAGCCCTTGTCGCCGCAGCACTCGTACTGTAATGTTAAGGTTATAAGCTTATGAAAGAAACAATCTAGCTGTAGGACCCACCTCCTGCTGAAGGTGTTGCATTCCTCCGTGGTGGACCAGCTCCTTCATCCAGAGATCCATGACATAGACCTCGGTGTTGTCCAGCTGCTTGGTCTCGTTGTAGTGGGACAGCTTCCAGATGTGTGAGGCTATCAGGACCAGGAGCACAACCAGGTGCTACAACTTGTGAAACTTGAAATTCCTCCACCTTTTCGAGCTACCATTCGGGTACTCACCACCACCATCACCTTGATGGAGCCGAGGAAGGCGCCTAGGCAGCCGATGAGGGCGGCGAGGATCAGGGCCCCCGCCATGCCCAGTTGTACGAACTTCTCCAGGTGCTCGTTGGACCCCTCGTCGAACTTGTCCAGCTTATAGACCCCGGCGAGGGCGGCCAGGATGCCAACGATCTGTATCGAAATTAAAAAATTATGAATTATGCCTGCGCACATTAGGCACTGTTAATGGGCCATCAAATGGCCAGAGAAAATCCTCAAAGACAAACTTTCGACCCGTGGGCGACGTCATCGGGCGTCGAGAGCAACCAAAATAAAAACAAAACGGGCGTAAAAATAAATTGTATTACTTTGGTCTTTATTTTTAAATGGCACATACACAGTTTCCTTTCGTGTTGCTGTCGCTTCAGGGTGCCAAAAATTCGCCATCCCCGAAAAACCGGGGGAACACAAACACAGAATCCCAGTGACATCTTGTCTGGTGGAAATGGAAAATTGGAATGGGATTTGTTTGCTGCCAAATTGGCCTTCTACTCGAGCGTCACTCGAAGAAAATTACACATTCGACAATGAAAAACGACACAAAAATGTAAGACATTTAATGATCTTGCTTTGACAGACTGCCAGCGGGGTAGATTCGAATCGTGAATAGCGATTTCCATGAGCAAGTGTGGACATTACTCATACGCAGTGTGTGACTCAAGAAGTGCAACTGGGAAACTGTTATTGAAATTATCCACAAAGAGTGTCAATGAGTGCTTAACCTTTGATTTACGAAGGTTCTATTCTGCTTATACTTTCTGAACATGGAATTTTTATGGCGGCGGGTTACGCATACGCCGCGTATGCCGCCGAGATTTATCTTACCAGAGTGACTGTATTGAAGACAACCGAGGTCCATTGCAGGCACACGCGAACCGTGGGCATTTTCCTAGCAGCTTTGACTATTTTTCCTATGGGTTTTATACTTTATTAAACGCTCCTTCCAGCAGTTCCAGGCGAGCGACGCGCTTCCCGGGCAGATTCACTCGCTGCTCACTCGCGTCCGACTGAGCGACGCGCGTCGCCAGTGACCAAACTGTTAGTGCCGTCGGTTCTGGCCAGAATAAAGCGAAAGCCGAAAAAAGAGCGCAAAGAAGCTGCGAAATGTTTACAAATCCGCTGAGTGGCCGTCCGCGTCCGCGTCCGTATCCGTGTCCGTCTCCGTCTCCGCTTCGGTGTTTTGTGTTTGGTGTGCCGGTCGTTACTCAAGAGACCGGCGTTCACCCGGCCTCGTGCGCCCCGTCATGCCCGCCCGCCGTCCGCCGTCCGTTGTCCCGCATTTTCCGTATATTTTTATATGCGTCTTTATAGGCAGACATATATCTACTTAGCAGCTCCGCCGATATTCCGCATATAGTGGCAAAAAAAGGCTATTGAATATTTTCGTTTTGGTTTATTTCTTATATCGCGCCTCAGCTGCCTCCAGATCATCTCAAACTGCTATAAAAAATTCATAGATATCGGTTTATTTGGGGTGATTCGGGATTCCGTGGTCCGCTGGCCATCGCCGTCGGCTATGGGCGACCTGTTAGAATCTCTCGCGCCGCAATTCGTTGCGCACCGTGATGCCCAAGTGCGTGGCAGCACCCAGGGCGGCGAGCTGGGCAGAAGAGAGGGTGGGGATTTGATTAGAGCACTCCGCCCATATATCTGGAGTCTATTTCCGACGCCGTCCTTGGCGGCCTAAGCCCTCAGCAATGTGTGACCAAGGTCGGAGCAACCCAACTCACCTCCACCAGCAGCAGCAGCCACTTGATGACGAGTCCGATGGCCACGTTGTCGGTGGCATGGTCCTGCACCGCCTGCAGACATCCCTGGGTAAAGAGGTAGTCGCCCTGCCGGTCGAAGGATCGGTAACAGTTTATGGGAATGCCCCGGCCCAGCAGGATGTAGTCGTGGGCTCCCGACTGACCGCAACAGGAGTACTGCAAAGGGAAAAGGCAACGATTTAATAGGGATTATCAGCTGGCACAAAATAGTTCGTTTGTGAGCTGGTAAATTAAATCTGCTAAAATTAAAAACATTGACGATTAAAGATTTTTATCTTAAAAGGAACATCTAAAACTGTCATCTTAACTATTATGAATTTAAGTAAACCAAATTGGTCTAATTTAGCGATTATTTCTGGTAAAATGGCACCAAGGAAGCAACGATCCTTTGGACTGTAGCTGGAAAAATTAATCTCCTTAAATATAATCTTTTTCATATTTTGTATTCTTGCAAGAAACATTGTAAACTATCATCATGCTAATTAGGCTTTTAATTTACTCAAAATGATCTTCAATTAATTAATACTTTATGTATAAGCACAGGTAAATAGTATTAATTTCATATTTCATAAATATGTGGAGAAGACCAATCAAGAAAACTGGCATGATTTTATATTTTTAAACTAAGAACTCTTTGATTTAGCATATTCATAAACCTAACATGAATTGGAAAGCTTATTTGGCGTTGATCATTTAAATTTCAAATCAATAAATACTTTAAAGCTTTTATTGTGTTTTTTTAATTTATCGATACGATTGCTCAAGTGGGATTTGACTTATTGTACACATAAATTATGAATTATGAATTATTGTGAGAGAACAATATCAGAAAATTTAGCTATCTGTTGGGGTAATGGGGTAAGGACCCAATGTAGAGACGTTGAAAAATAACCAAAACATTGTTTTATAAGTTAAAATGATTTCTTTACTGATACTAAAAATGTTCGTGTCTTAATGTCTGTATAATAAATGTTAGTGATTGATAATGAAGGTCTTGACCAAGTAAGTTGTCCTTAACTTTTGAATAATAATTCATAGTACTTTCTGTATAAATGTACATATATTTTCCTAATTTTCCCCTAAACTTACCTTCTGCTCTATGAGGGATATGCGTTGGACATTGGCCTTCTGATCTGCCCAGACGGCAAGGAAATCGCTCTTGGACCGCTCCACATAGTCCGTGGAGTGAGCCGCCGCAATGATGTAGATTTGCAGGCACAGCAGGATCAGCAGGCAGATCACAAACTATAAACAATTGTAAACCATTCAAAAATCATCTGAAAGTCCACAAAAAGTATACTTACGCTCCACACGAGTCCGAGGGAATCCCGAGCGGCGGCAAAGCAGCCCAGAAACGAGGTCAACACCACAAAGGTGCCCACGAAGATCTGGACAACTATGGCGATGTGCTCGAAGGTGCCCGGCGTGGAGCTGTTCAGCTCGTATATCGACAGGGCAATCAGAGTCACGCCAAGCAACTGCCAAAAATAAAATGCACCGATTAAAATTAAGAGAGCTTTAAATAAACTCACGGACTCACCGAAAGCAGGACATTAAGTATGATGAGAACGCCTTTCAGGAAGGATGTGCGGCAGGCCATGTTGCTAATCGATAATCGCTATTATTAACCACTGCGTTATCCGTGTTCCCGCACCTGTTTTCCGCTGCGCAGTTGGCCCGATGCGATGTCCGAGGGAAAGTCAGTGCTTATTGCCATAAGCGTTGACGTGCGACTGAGCGCGACGCTTTCCATTTGAAATTGTGGCGCCCCCCAAAAGCGCCAGTTGGTAGGTTCCGCCACTCGACAGACATCAACTATTCCACGGCGGTTCTTGTTGATATACTTGAAAAAATAATCAGGTGAAGAGAATCTTAGAGAAGTCGGGTTAGTTTGAGAGGTTCCTTAATGTACATTATTTTGGCATATTATTATGTATCACACGAAGGTGGTTATTACCTAGAGTTCTTCTCCTTTATTATCAAAATCATAATTTTATTTGAGAAAACTTAATTAAGTTCGAGTAACAAAACTAGCTGACTAACAGAGAAATAGCTATGCATTTGAAACAGATTGGATAAAAGTAGACAAAAGTATAAAATTATACTGCCTAGAATGCTTCAGAAATCACTTTACAACTTTCTTTATTCTATTTTTATACTTCAAGAATAAATTATTTTGAATTATGTAGAAATATAATGTTTTATCATACTTTTGGAAAGATATTTCATTGATAATTATAAACAAACTGTAGCTATAAGCTTTAGGATCATATATTATAATCGAAGTAATAAAGTACCTTTATCCATATTTATTTTATTTTGTATTTATTTATTTATTCATAGTGATTTTTATATTTAAGAAATAAATTAAATAATAAATAACAAACTAATATGCCTGTCTGATTAGAAACTATTAGTAAGCCGTTTTTTCTTCTAAAAAGCTTAACATCATATTATTAAATATCCTAAAAAATCAAATATTATTTTTAATTTTACCTGAATAACTTATTAAAATTGATCAAATTTCCCAAATATTTCTTAGGGTGTATTTGTTTTATTATTACTGCGGCTGCTTTATGAGGTGGGGTCGTCCATTTTTGTGGGAGGTATGATGTCACAGCGTCGAAAGCTCCCTCCGCGTTGGTGGTTTTCAGGTAGTAGAGGGGGAAAAGAATGCAAAGCTTTCATTCATGGCACAGTTCACAGCAGAAGCGAGGCCATGACAGGACATCTTGGTGGCATTTATGGGCTGCGGAATTAGTCAGCCCATAATTAGGGAAACAAGCCCTTCTGTACAGTTGCGAAGAGCAACAAGTTGTCTGCGCCCGAAACGCAAATAGCAAACCGCCTCGGCCTTTCGATGCTCGGGGGACGACGCGTCGTATGCTTAATATTTCCATCCCGCTAAGCAAACAAACAAACTGACAGACTTTCGAGGCATGTGAAAACAAACATGGCGCACATTTATTATGATAATTATAATGGGTAATTGTACTATATTTATGTACTTTAATTACAGGTAAGTTTAAAGTAGGAGTGAATAATTTATGACTGTCCAATCTATTGGTTTCGAAATGTCGAAGCGAGACAAGCTAGTAGAGAGACCCCAATTCCGAGCTCCGTTTGTACTGTGGTGGGATCAGGCTGAGGTACTCCCGGGCGCCCTAGAACTCCATGCGCCGCTGCTTATTCTGAAAGCTGACGGCCAGGAAGACGGCCAGAGCAAAGCAGATAAGCTGTGGGAAAATAAATCATTATTTATGTATATATAGAATTTGGTACGGTCTGCAGGACCCACCTCGAAGGCCACAAGGACCCAGGACACTATGATGAAGCGCTGCTTGTCGCTCTCGTAGAAGCGCTGCAGCTTCTCGATGCACCCCTCCACGTACAGATGGTCGGGGGTCTGCTGGAGATCGGCGTAGCAGCTGGGCGGAATCAGCTGGCTGAGATGCACGTAGTCCTGGGCACTGGCCTGGCCGCAGCACTCGTGCTTCTGCTGCAGAGCGTCCATGTTGTTGGCCTGCCAGGCCAGCTCCACCATCTCCTGGCCGCTCTTCACGTCGTACTGGTGCAGGAACAGGCAGGTGCTCACGATCTGCGGGATGGCCAGGATCAGCAGGAACACGGCACTCTGAGGAATACGATTTAGATAATTAAAATCCCTTATGCTTCTGGCTTAGAGCTCAGTCTCCCCTTACCGTTGCCGTCAGAACCACCGATTCCCGGAGGGCTGCAAAGATTCCCAGCAGGGCGAAGAGCAGGATGACCGAGCATGCGATGTAGGCAGCTATGACGAATTCCTCGGTCTCCGTATCCGCATTATAAGCAATCCAACCGATAGCCCCCACAGCCAGAAACTGAAATTGATTACAGTGGAAACAGGCTAGTTAGAACCGATATTAAGTGCTTTTTAACTTAGCACCACCATTATGAATTCGCTACCCTAACTAAGCTACTAAACTAAATCATTTGTCGGGTTCAGATTTGTTTTTATATTTTGTTTGATTATAAAATCATATTTTACTACCGTTTAGTTCATTAAACTATAATTATAATTCCCTTTACCATATTAATGCTATCATGTTATTTTTAAAAGTATTTTTTAAACTGCGCTTTTCATTTTACCAACAGTCTCGAACCTGCAACCAATACTAAATTTATGAGAGCAAATATTTTGGTTGCCAATTGCAAGGTGTGGTGTGAATAAAATTATTTTATAAATAAATAAATACGTGTTAGATTGATCTACTGAGGGTGTGGAATAAACATCATAGATAAATGAGCAAACTATTTTTTTATTTTGCAAATAAGATCTGCTTTGATGAAGAAATATGTACTTTTTTTCCATTACGCAAGACAAAAAACTTGTGAAAGTGAATTCGCTTGTAAATCTTAAGCTATAACATCTTCTTAAGGCAATTATGATTAGTTATTTAATTAATTTATGATGAATTTAAGTGAATTAATTAAGCCTATTAGCCCTCTGGTTAACTAAATACTATATATAATTTGAACTTATTGTAACTATATCTTTTCAGAAACCATACAAGTGGTTAGACAGCTTTTTGAGCAAGGGAATTCGACTGTTCGAGTAAAATAAGATCCGGTTGCACTTGCAATTACTAGGGCAATTGCCACTCATTTGTGTGACAATTAACAGCCGCACAAAAGAGTGCATGGCATTATTTATCGTTCTGGGAAGTTCGCCTGACTGAGCTGTGATAATGTACTGTGCACTGAACCCTCCCCTGGGCTGCCTTCGGTGGATGACGAAGCACCCTTGTTTGTGCCCCAGTTCCGGGCGCCCTCTCTCCTCCGGAGCTCCAGGGACTCCATTCGATTCCGCTATATAGGTCAGAGTGTAAATCCGAGTGCGAATATTGGTCGAGGGGATGTGGCCATGACATCATCCTGCGGGAACTCACTTGGGTTTGGGAGCAATTGAAGGCTCTGAAGGCAAGAAACAGGCCAGAACGTAAACACGATTGTCATGGCAACCAGAAAACCAGACTAGACCAGACCAGAAGGGGTGGACGAGGACTATAGGCCACCTCGAGGCCAGGCCGTCGTCCATCTCAGGTGGGCAAGAGACAGACAAATGACAGAAATCGCTTAAAATACACACCACGGAGAATCTCCGAGGCGAATGAAAATTTTCAAAATATACACTTTAAGTGTATTTTGAGCAGTAAAAAAAATAATAACAAATAAATAAACGTTAGGGGTTTATTTCTTTTGATTTTGGGCCAGAGATGGATCAGCGAGCAGAAAAATTCACTGAAATTTAGGAACAATAAATCAAATTGAGAACTTTTTCACTCAAAGTTAGCATAAAATACTTTAGAAGAGTATTAAAGTTCCCTATGAAAGAAAAGAAATCATTGAATAATAGCTTTCCAATTTTATGCATTTTTGTTCTTAGAAAACAAGCGCAATACCTTTGGATTTTTTATGAAGTTTAAAACCCTGACACTGCCATTAGAATTAGAAAATAAAAACGGTGTTTTTTTTCGACTGTACGCTCTTCAAAATTTCACCGTGTAGAATATTTCAAAAATAATTCACTTAGAGGCTGTTTTTTGAAGTGCGTTCGTCCACTCGTGCAGTCGTTCCATATGACATCATGCTAATTTCCTTGTCCGAAATATGGATATACGACATATACGGGCCACTCGATGGGGTCGAGGTAATTAGCTGTCCATATTCGAGATGACTTACCCCTAAAATGGCATTCAGAACGATGGAGGTGATCTTAACGCTGGTGGTGGCGCAACCCATGTCGGCGGACCTGAAAAACACGATCCCCTGCATTAGGTCGCAATTTCGAAGCACTTTCGAGTTGCATCTGCTAACCTTTTGACTTCTCTAGCCGCTCACGGATAAAGTTCAATTTGTTTGTTTACGTTCGCGATCTGTGCTTTCCTGGCTGGATTTAAATTTACAGCGGAATAAATTCCCGGGATTTCCGTCTCGAAACTGAACTTTTCGGGTCTGGCGCGTTCTGCTTTCGTCGGAAGCGTTTTTGTTTCTGCCGTTCTGTTTTCCTCCCATCGTTCTGTTTTCTCCACTGCTTCGGCCACAATAAAGGCGAAAGAGAGAGAGCGCCGAACCGGGAGAGTGCACGCACTCGCCACCCGCACCCGCACCCTCGGCCGGGGGCAGGAGGTGGGAAGAGAGCGCATTGCACTTAGGTCAGCGCTCCACGCCATGACGTCACAGTGTTTCTGTTTTTTCAGTGGTGTTTTTTTTTTTGAACTCGCGGCGGACTTGTGTAGGGAATACGAAATATCGAGTTGATTAGACACCATCAAGGAATAATTAAATTGATTTACACTAAAAAAAAATAGCATTAAAATGTACAGATTGGAGAAGCATAAATATAGGATTCGAATAGATTTTAAATTTATTATATTTTTATCGAATTCACTAGCATTCATTTGAAACAATATAAAGCCTCGCTTCGCACGAGTCCAAACATTATAACAGTAAAATGTTGCACAAAAAATACTATTAACCACAAAATGGAAATAAAAAACATGTCAAAACAAAACATCGTAATTAAATCTAACTGAACAACAATCACAAAATCCCCTCAAAATCGTATTACTTTGAATTAGACGGCTCACAACCTATACAATTAAAAAGAAAACAAATTCGTATAAAACAATATCACAATTTATAATAAAAATTTGTAAAATTTGCTTGCCGAAATGGCGATAAAACTTAAAACCTACAAGCAAAAAAAAACGTTGAATACTTTTTAAAATATAATTTCTTAGCTATATTTTTTAGTGTGGAATTCGATAATAGTTCGAAATCAAAGTAAGAAAAAGCTGAAATCAATGTGTAATTTTATTTTGATAACAGTGAAACCTAATGCAATGGGTTAGTTGTATAATTGGTAATATTCTTGATATTCGATAATATTTATTTGTCAAAAAAACAATAATGTCCCAAAAATATATAGTAAGTAAAGGTCACTTTAGCGAACCAGTTTAAACATTGATTTCAGCCAAAAGTACACGGAGATTTTAATGTAGGTAATTTTGAAAAATTAGGCATTGATATGTCTCAATAATGCATTTCGTTTGACATACAAATTTGAAGTAATAATCATCATAATTTGTCACGTATTTTTTTTTAATTTTATGGAAATTGGCCATGAACCTATAGGACATGCAGATGATTTTATATATTTTCAAAATATTTGTCCTTCAAATTTGGCCAGCCAGGTGTTAAGAAGTTCTCAAATTTGGATTCTGTGAAACTGTCGTTTAAATGATCGCAGCAAAATGTTTACTGACAAGACAGAGAGTTGGAAATCCATTGTCTTTTTCTTACAATGATCTGTATGTGACCTTGGCATATAGCCGAGTATTGAATTATATATATAAATTGAACTGACTAAACCACGAGTTAGCTAAAACCATATTAATCAAGGAGCGAAAATTACATGTACAAAAAATAAAATAAACAAAAAACATCTTAAATGATAATTCATTTTCCTTCCGATGTTGTTTGACACTCATCTACTTTTAAAAGGTATTTGTGTTTTAAATTTTACATATTCAAAAAATAAAACAGCGCTTTTATTTTGAATCTAAAGAAGTGCCCATATATTGCTGCCCTCGACTGTGTTTCTGGGGTCTGAAGCTCAACTTCGCATCGTCTTCTTCTTTTGGACACCATGACGTCAATCTGTCAATAAGTCATTGATTACTCACCCAGTCCTCAATCTGGAGTCACGCTCTCTCTGTCCCAAGCCCCGACTGCTCTCTCCTCGGTCTGTTGAGCCGTTTTGTTTTCGAGTTTGTTTATCGTTGTTATGTCTGGAGTCGAGCATTCCCCCTTGGCCCCCTCTCCTTTCATTTCTCCACTCCCCAAGCCGTCAGCACCCCCCTCCCACACAAATGTTTTGCTACAGTGATTGATCTTAATATTGAACACTCTTTGGTCTTATGAAAAATTTAAATAGTTTTTGGTTTATAAAAATATTTTAGGTAATAGTTAATAAAGGTGTTTAATTCAGCTTAGTATCCACTTGGTTAACTGTATCGAGTGTTCACTATTCTCACATATGCTGAGGAGGCGTCATTTGGGGCTTAATTATGTTTGGGACTGGCTTTCGTTTCCTTTTTTATGGTTTTATGCATACAGCAGACCAGCAGTCTGTTTGCGCTATTGATTCAAAGAGCTTTCCAAAGGCCAACTTCTTCCAAAAGAGAAGACCAGAGGAAACTGGGGTCGATAGCTGTGTCTTGGAATGAAATGATTTGATAAACCTTAACATCATACAAAAAATAAATAAATAAGTAACAATTCCACTGACTTTGGTACTTTAAAAATTGCATTGTACTATTTAGACACTTATTAGATCGTTTTAATAATTTCGAAAGCACCCTAGATAAATAGATACAGAAAATCATTAGGATTTTAATATCCCTTAAAAACGGATGAAGATATAAAGTCTTGTAATGTACACCAATTTTGACAGCTCAAACATTTTATTTTATTTTGACACATTTTTAAAGGCGATTCAAATCTTAATGATTTCTGTGGCACCCACAAAACACATATTCTCCAACCTCAAAAACCTTAATTAATATTAAAATGTTTGCGTTTTAAAATTATATAGTTTATATTTTGATGTTTAACTTTAAAAATCAGCTCTCTACTACTAAAGTATAATAAATAATAAATTCCCGTTCAAAGTGTTAATCCATTTGTTTTATACTTAAACTTTATTATTAACTCTTTCAAAAAGCTAATCTATTTGGATGAAACTGCACAAAACACATGTGTATGTAGTTTCGATTAAAATATTTCGAATTAAGGTACGACTTTCAAAACCAACGTGTGTTCATGACGTTTAAGGCATCTTCGGTTGCTTGGCAAGTGACTTCCACCCTCGGTGTTTGGTGGATCTAACAGCAAGGTACATGGGTGACGCTGAGGACTGAGACAGGTAGGAGTCAGAGAGATTGATTTGCTAGGCGGTAATTAGGCCCTAGTAGTTGTAGCGTCGCTGACGATTAGTGTAGTGGATGGCCAAGACGACGGCCAGCAGAAGAATGACCACCTGCGGAGGAAACAAGTGTAATTAGGTAAGTGCTTTTCGGGGAAAGCAGAGAAACACTTACATCGAAGCCGAGCAGACCCCACTCGAGGTAACTCGTGGTGGCGCCCTCGTCCGCAAAGGCTTCCTCCACCTTCTTGAGGCAACCGTCGGTGTAGAGATTCAGGGGATTCACACAGTTGAGCTCCTTGCAACAGCTGCTGGGCACCGTCTGGTTGTAGAAATTGATGGACAGATAGTCTTGGGGACTGACACGACCACAGCAGGCATACTAAAAATGGAAGGGATAAAACGGATATTTGTCTGATTTGTCCTAATCCTAAACTTACCGTCCTCTGAATGAGATCCATGCTGCCGGGACTGGTCTGCTCTTGCTTCCAATCATCCTCGACCTTTTGCGCGGCGTACTTCTTGAAGACATCTCGGGGGTTGAGGATGATGAAGGCAATCATCATCAGCAGCAACACCAGCAGCAGTGACACATACTGTGGGAAAATCGATAGTAATTACTAAGAGTGTTTTTTCCCCGATTGCAATCCGTAAGATACTTACCGTCCAGAGCATGCGCGGCGACTCCCGAACAGCACCACAGCATCCAAACAGCGAGATGATCAGGATTATGCCACCTAATACCAAAATTCCGATGGCGTACTCATCCGGCATCCCTCCCCAGCTGAGGCCGCCAAAGATTAGCACAAGAATTCCAAGTATCTGGCGGGGTATAACAGAAAAATGCATTAAAATTAATAAAACCAAACAGAGTAGATAAGAAATACTGTATCTGTATCTGCAATATGTTTAATATTGGGGGCGTTACCCAATATATCTGCACGAGATTTAGTTGGGTTCTGTTTTTAATTTGATGCTTGTATTCTCTTTTTTTCGGTTCGAAAAGTATTTATCTTTGATAGAAGATTTCTTAAGGGTAGGAAACTTTCCTCAAGGTATTAGTAAAATGCTTTTAATTGAAATAAAAATCTCAGTAAATCTAAACAATTAGTAAATCTAAGCCATTGTAAAAGTATAATTTAATGCTGTCTTAAAGTCAAGTAAAAGTATTTTTATTCAGACTCTTCCGCGGCCTTCCGAAGGCCACAGAAAGTTACATATGATGCCTTTAGGCCCCATCTCTTTTGGTTTCAACGCCATTGTCACCGCCACTGACTAATCCGGTTTGCATATTCCGCTCGTATTAGCTTTTAAACGCTGAGCTTATACATCGAAAGCCGCCTGCATGACGCATCTTGGCCGCTCTGGCGAAGCTCTCCCCTGGGCTCGAGGAATGCAAAGCCACCACTGACAATAGACGCTGGCTAACGACTCACACGAACGGCGCGGAGTGTAGTCAGAGCCAGCACGCACCGGAGATGATATCATCTTCTGGCCAGGTGGACGGGAGCAGAGCGCCTTCAGGCCGCAGCGCCATTAGCCGGCGGCCACACATCATCCCGACTCTAAACGCGCCATATGTGCGCCAAATCGAATTCGGTGCTCTACTTACCGCCCATAAGGCGTTGAAGAGAAACAGCGAGTACTTGATGGTGCCCGTTGCGCAGCCCATTTTTTCGGTTTTCTATTAGACTTTGTGTTGGCCTCTGGCGGGAATGCAATCGAGACGCAGTGCAGCACGTGCAACAGTTCGGCGGCGGGCCTTTCGAAAATCGAGTGGATATCGGCGGATAACTAGAATCGGTACAAGAGTGCGCACTGTTGCGGCTACGGTCACAAGCGAACTGAGCGCCCCGAAACTCTCTGGCCCGGAATCCGATCCGAGGCGAGCGGGTCCGAAGCTCCCTCCGCCACATTTGCCGTCTAGCGGCGTTTGTTAGAGCAAACAAAAAACGCCACACGCACACACATTAGCATGCCGGTACAGTGGAGCCTCCGAGAGAGCGACTTACAGTACAAAACTGATATGTTCTTAAAAGAATGAATAAACATTCGGGAGGACCACAGTAATAGATGGGCAATAAAAACCAATTACAAATAATTTAAGAGGTTTTAATTAGTAAAATATATTGGTATTTAAGAATATTTAAAGAAGGATTTTTATTTTTCTAAAATCCACATCGTAAATAAAAATATATTGTTTACTTATTGACAATGCTTAAATTATTTGTTTGAAACTTATCAGAGAGATGAAAATCATTATCATGCTCACAGAGAAGTAAAATAATGCTGAATAAAAAAATTGAAGGAAAAGAAATACATTTTGAAAGTTTTGTATTTAAAGTAGTATAGAACGTCTCAAAAAAGTTTCAAAAATTCTCAGGTTGGGTGTTTTTATTCTTTATTCAAATCAATACTCTGTCTGTGTGGCACTGAAAGTAGAGACCTTTGTCAAGAGAAAACATACATTCCACATTGGCACATCGACTTCTTTCCGATTTGAGCAAAGTTAAGCTTAGGAAAGTTCTTCATTATGGAGTCTCCACTGTACCCTCATACACGGCCAGTGGGCAAACACAAAGAGCAAAGTCAAGAGGCAAAGGCAACAACATGCTCGCGTAAAAAAGCAAAACCAGAGACCAAACTCTAATGCCGTTGTTGTCATTCGGAAGCCAAACAAACGGAAAGTGGGGGGCTGGGAGCACGGAGCTGGTTATGCCCCACAGAACCGAAGTTGTGGAGTAAGCTCCGCGGCACAAGCCCTGCGTAGCGCCATTCGCCAGATGTTAAGCTGGGTGCTGGGGGGAGGGGAGTCGCGGCCCAACGCTCCCCCTTTCCCAGCAATTAACTTGCGATCGTTTTGATACCTTTGAGATTGATTCAGCTCGATGGCGTCAGACTATCGAGATCGAATGACGCCACCGTCAGCAAAACGAGAGATTAGCTCAGAGAATCGATCCTAATACAGTGTGGCTTGTATTGCAACCGCGGAGCTTTCCAACTACTAGTTATGAAGCTATAGCCAGCATTACCCATTACAGTATTGACAATACAAAAAGAAATTTAAATAAAAATTAATAAAAAATAAAATAATAACAAAATAAAAATAGACATTAAATTTATTCATTTAAAGTTTAGTTAACTCATGTTCTAAGCGTCTTAATATCGAGAGTCGACTTATGCCGGATCACGCATGGATGGTTTTGCCAGGTTTACACAGTAAATTTCGGTGTCACTATAGGAGCTCCAGCTACAGATCGAACTACTCTATTTGCATAGTTCTATATAGAACTAGAGTGTCACAGAATTCAGACTTGAGAATTTCTAGTGCTATCCCAGGGAAATTTTTGTTTATTTATGTTTCTTTTAACTAGACTTTTAACTTTGGAATTAAGAATTTACCATTGAACTCTTGGAATCATTTTTCTAAATTAGTTGTACTAATTTGTTGTGTTCCACTAATTTTCTTAATCTTCTTATACTCTAGTTTGATCTGTAAATAAAAAATATTTTATTAATAATAACTTAATATCATTACAGATTAAATTGAACCCAATTTCAACTCAAACAAACTCAAAAGATGATTAAAAATTGTGTATTTAAGGGTCAAAAATGCGTATAAATTTGTTCAACTGTACAATATGAAACAATGGTAAACATATTTAATAATGGTAGCGAGTGCGCTGCTTGCGGAAACGTCCAACCAAGTAGAAGGCGGCGATGACCATCAGAGCCTGAAACAAGACACTCCGTTCAGAACCCATCGAAAGTAAGAGCTATTGTCATTGACTCACGGTGATGCCCACTGCGATCCAGTTTGTGTCGTTGCTATAGTTGAAGAGCACCACAAAGCTTTGGGTGGACTTCTTGATGCACCCCTCCAGGTAGTGGGGCTTCTGGGTGTCCTCATCGGGGTAGCAGCTGGCGGGGAGCGTGGAGCGTCCTATGGCCACATAATCGTCGGCACTGTTCCGTCCACAACATTGGTACTGGAGTATAATAGGAATAATATGGTTAACAAATATGTTATTTAAAGTGGTTTTTAATTACTGAAGACTCACTTAAAACGATGCAATAACAGTTTGGTTTGAGCTATAGCTACTAAGGACCTTCAGCAGGTGAACTATTTATTATTTTTTTACTTATATTTAAGGATTAATCTTTCCCAAACAATATTTTAGGTGTAAATTTGAAATATGCCCGCGAAATCCATGAAAGAATACCATTCATTGACTAATAAGATGTAAAGAATAATAATAAATTCAAGAATCTCTATAACAATCAGATAGTTTTCTAAATAAATAATTGGCTTTTCATAAAATAAAAGAGCATTTAAGATTTCTAGAAATTTTACTCACCCTCAAGAGCTACCGGACCGAATATTGACCTAGCTACACTTACACCTTCAATACTTTGAAATACAAAAAAAAAACTATGTAATCACTTATTGTTCTAAACAGCGCTTAGACTAATTATTAGATTTTTTTAAACCGATTAGATTAAGGTGCCAGTGGGTGGTAGTGTGCTAATCATGTAAATAAAATTTCCACATTTATAAACGTTATAAACGTTAAAGAAATTTTACTCTGAAATTTTATAACAAGGCTCTATAGAATCGTTTACTATAATTAGCAATGCAATGGGTGGAATTGACAGATTCCGAAGCTCTAAACCTGTAGAAGTAATATTCATCTTGCCAGGAGCTTAACCCCACTGAGAGCGGTGTGCAGAAGATCAAAGTGGAAAATAATATCTTCGAGGTGTATTGTCACATCTATTGCCGGGAAGGTGCTGGACGTTCATCCAGCGAAACATCAATGATGTTGTTAACTATTTCAGCAAGATTTCATTCAATAGGAGGATTTCGGTGATCTAAATGACAAATTCTGAATAAGACAAGATAAATTGAACAAGATAATTTCTCTAGAGCCCCAAAACCTTTATATCCAGCTGGAGCATTTTCGTGAAGAAATCGGATATGCCAGATACTACGTGTTCAGCGTTGGAGGTGTCCACAGTAATTACAATGGTAACGCCAATGACTGCATGACCTATCACCTCAACCAAATTTTCAGCACCTTTGACAGAGATAATACCGCCAAGTGCGCAGAAAAGGGGGCTTGGTGGTAGAAGTCCAGTGCCAGAGAAGGTGCGTTTTTGGAACAGTATGAGTTAAACATTTTAATATCCCAATTTCAACCACTTACATCCCGCACCAATTTTTAATGTTGTCTACCTGGGTTATGACAATGACGAACCTTTCTCTATGTCTCTGGAATGGTTTGGGAGTGTTGGAAGGCCGATTTATATACATAGCTATATAACTGTAAACATGATGGTCCTACCCATATAAAGGAAGACGCTATTGTAGATACATATATTCGAAAACTTTTCATTGAAAGCCATTAAATCATTTTTATACCCTTGCAGGGTATTATAATTTCAGTCAGAAGTTTGCAACGCAGTGAAGGAGACATTTCCGACCCTATAAGGTATATATATTCTTGATCAGCATCAATAGCCGAGACGATCTAGCCATGTCCGTCTGTCCGTCTGTCCGTCTGTCCGATTATACGCAAACTAGTCCCTCAGTTTTGAAGCTATCTGAATGAAACTTTGCATATAGTCTTTTATATGTTCTCACTACTATATAAATCGGAACGGGCTGGATCGGACGACTATATCATATAGCTGCCATAGGAACGATTGGTAAATTTTCAGAAAAAAAATTATTACTCGTCCAATTTTTAACATATTTTCATATAAATTAAGACATGGCCATTTTATATTATTCTAGAATTTCGGTTTTAATCTGATTAAAATCGGACGACTATATCATATAGCTGCCATAGGAACGATTGGTAAATTTTCAGAAAAAAAATTATTACTTGTCCAATTTTCAACATATTTTCATATAATTTGAGAAATGGCTATATTATATTATTCTATTATTATTATATATCTGCCATAGGAATGTTCGGGAAATATTACGTATACGTAATGTTGAACCGAATTTTTATATGTATAAATGTTGTATACAATTCCTGTTAGTTTTCCTTTCCATTTGATAAAATTTTATTAATTCATAATGATCCATTTGTAAGCTGCAAGGATATACAAACTTCGGCGTGCCAAAGTTAGCTTTCTTTCTTGTTTTTTTGTTATTACCTAAACCCAACACAACCCCAGAAGTAGTCATAAATAACTCCATAAAAAATATATTTTGATAGCCTTCTTGGCTGTCTTTTGCTGTGCTACTAATTTCACTGATTTAATACTCACCACTTTCTGTAAGATGTCCATGGCCCCCGGTTCCACCAGCTCCTGATCCCACTGCTTTTGAACCTCCGCGGCGGCAAACTTCTCGATGTATTCCTCGCTGAACTTGAAGCCGAAGATGCCCAGCAGGCTGATTACCAGTTGGCCCAGCAGTAGGAAGCCGTACTAGAACATCAAGCAAACTTAGTTAATAATAAACCATGAAGAGGTTACTCGCATTGACTCACCGTTGCGGTCATGCAGACGTTCTCCTGGCAGATTCCACAGCATCCCAGAATGGAGGAGACGAATATGATGCCTCCCAGGCCGTAAAGGAACACGATGTACGCGACGGGGGCCTTCGAGAGGGTGATCGTCGCAATGGCTATCAGTGAGATGCCCAAGAGCTGGGGTCGGAGCAGAAGAGATTAGCTTTGGGCAGGCACAATCGCAGGCGGTGTCAGTGACTCCAGGCGGGTGTTTTTTAAAAATATATTACTTTATATTAAATATATGTATTATATTACCTAGCTTCAGGTCTTACAAATTCACTGTAGAATTTAATCTAGTAATTATCACAATTCAAATTTATTTTTCACAAAAGCTCTCAATAGAGAAAATAATCTTCACATTATTAATATCTAATATATGACATTAGCATTTAACTATACTCCGATGAAATCACACTCTCTCCTTTATTGTTTTTATTTAACGAATTCCTCTGCTTATAAATAGCTAGGTTGCTAACCTCTGCGAAATCCTAAGCCAAATCAATGGAATTTGCTTAAGGAACAAGCTTGAAACAAGTTTTTGTGAATCAATACCAAATTTCGTGGTCTCTCTTTTAATGCTTCTGTGAGAGAATGTATCATAAGGCTGCAGCTTATGCTAAGATCATAAAGTATTTTTCAATTAAACAAAGTGAAATCAAAGAAAATCGAGGGGGAAAACCATTGAAGTGCGCCAAATGGTTCGCATTTCTAGCAAACGGAAAATATCTTTAACGATGGCTGCCCAAACAACTTGTCGGTTCTATAAAACCTGAATGGGACCCTGCATGTCAAGCCACTGCAAATGCATACGTACTTGAATGCCCGATTTGTGTATTTGTTTTAGCGTATATAGCGAAGGCAAATGTATCTTTTGATACATACCTGGAATATTGATACTAATATATACTTCAGCTTCACCTAATGCCAAAACTCACCGCGTACAGAGTGTTGAGGGTGTTCAGAAAACACTTGACACAACCGGAAGTACAGCCCATCTTTGTGTGAAGTTTGTTCTAACCTTAGCTCTGAAATTTAAATTAACAAAACTGGAAGCTATTGGCAGAACGAAGCAGTCAGGTCGGAGTCCGGAATGCGAATGAATTCGGATAGGCAATGACCTCACTCTTCGGCTACCGATCTTCGCAGAATCGCTCTGCTCGCTGCCAATGCTGCCAATGCTGCCAGAGAGATGAAACTGCGAGGTTCTCGTTTAACATATGGAAAGTATTTATTCTCTAATGGCAAATTAGCTAATTTGGTTAACTTGGATTAGCAACGTTAAGCGGGATGTCCTCGGCCATCATTCGTTGATGGGGGTCTCCTCGTCCTTGATCTTGGTTTTGGCAAACTTGCGAGCCTTGCCCAAATAGTAGGCGGTGAACAATCCCATGAACTGGAATTAAAATTGGTTGGATATTATTTTTAATCTTATATTTAGTATTCTTATGTTTCAAATTAATTTTTTGTGAATTATTATTTTAACAAATAATCACAGCTAAAAAGTAGTAAAGTAAATTGAGAGTAAAGCATTGAGCATTGTGGGTGAAATTAAAAAGAATTAAATCACCGTTTAATTATTCTCAAATCTAAAAAACTAAAATTAAACAGAGCGAAAGGTAAAAGAAAATGGTGATATATGAAACCAAATGTTGCTCTACACCAATTGGTGGTGGCAACTTAAATGAAGATGTTGCAGAAGCTCAAAGTAAACTGAAACTATAATATCTAGTAACTCCCATGTTTATTATCCCATTTTACTCAAAAAAGTCTCAACCCACCTATAATATTATTTTATTTCAATTAACTGTCCCCAAAATGATATGCTTATACCTTAGCTAAAGTTATTCACGGTTTGTTCGTATAGCAAACTTGATTGACTGAAAAACATATGAATGATTTAAACCAACATTGGCAGTACTAGTTTTTATAGTGTCTGAGATCTATAGTTTTAGACGGATAGACGGACAGACATGACTAAATGGTACCTATGGGTACTCTGTATAAAGTAGCTCGGTTTCCGTTCTTGTAAGAGCTTTAACATTTAATATTCAACTATTGAATATATATCTTGTTTAATAATATATTTGTGTTTTTAAAAGAGCGGGGTCTCTGAGGTTCAGAATCGATTCTCACTCACTCAAAATTTCAAAACTTTTAACATAAATGAGCATTCCCCAGTTTTTATCATTTCATTCTAGATACACTCTAGGTATAGCTCACCTCGAGGGCAATGATTGCCATGCAGCTGTAGTAGTTAAGCTCCGCCTGCATCCTCAGGTTACCGGCCGCCTTGGTGGCGCATCCCTCCTCGTAGACGTGCGTCGGCTTGGAGCAGTCGAAGGCGTAGCAGCAGCTGCTGGGCAGGGCGCCGTGCTCCTCCTTCAGATAGTCCTGCGGTCCCTCCAGGCCGCAGCAGCCGAAGAGGCTGTGCACCGGCTGCATCAGGTCATCGCTGTGCGTCTTCCGCTCGAACAGGTGGCGCATGCGCTCCTCGAACCTGTCCATCAGCTGATCCCGCATCGCCGTGAAGGTGAAGAGATAGGATCCCAGGGCGGCTATCACCAGGCCACTGCAAATCAAGTACTAAAGCATCGTCGCTTAGGATATAGTTGTACCTTGTGCACCAAATGAACTCACGTATATGGAATACTTGTAGGACACCTTCAGGGCCACGTACATGCCCAGGAATGCGACTCCGAAGACTGCCACTCCGCAGATGGCGGCCGCATAGCTGCCGTAGACAGAAACAGCCGAGCCCCAAGTGACCACTCCGCAGGAGAAAAAGAACACATTACACGTCTGAAAAGAGTTAATTATATAAACACGTAAGGTGTCATTAGTTGTTATTCAAATAAAATAAATCTTATTCATAGAAACCTTCAAGTAGAGTGACAATTAATGTAAATATTCCAATCATAATTCAATTATTTAGGTTTAGTAATAAAAATAGTTCAAGTCTATCTTGTTTAACATTAATTTAAATCAATTTATGCATAGACAGTATGCCTAGAATCTAAACAACTTGATTACATTTTAATTTTTATGGCTAAATATAGTCTTTTTTTAGCTTAAGCCTCATTAAAACATACAAAAATGTAAGTATTTTTTTAAGGAACAAAATAATAGGAAATATATTATTTAAGTGGATAATTTAACGAATGCGTGTTCATGCTTAAATAACAAGCTTACATCGCATAAACAAAATACCCACTCGCATTTTCTGAGGTTTAAGTATTAACGCGACTTATTGGTGTGACAGTTTACAATTACCTTTGCTATTAGTATATTAACTAGTTAATTTATTTCAATGTCAACCTTTTAAGCCCATTGGGAAACCGCCAAATCGATTTAAAGATTTTCGAAAGCGGAGAAAATTGTAAAAACTATTTGTTTCTCATACATATTGCGTTGCCGACCACCTTAATTATGTAAATTTATGAACAGGTTACAATTACATTATATGCTTAAAAATATACCTTAAAGATTGCATCGTTTTGTTAATAGACTTTGGCGGCATTTTGGGCAAGAGCAAGTTGCTTCCTCTCTTGGGCAAATCATAGGCCCCTTTGCATATTATTGATTTTTCTGCTCATTTTCGCAGCACTGCGCTGTTGTGCAAGCAGACTCATGGGGGCCAGGCTGGGGGCTATGGGGAGAGGTCTGGGTCGAGGCCTATTGACACTTACCACAATCAGAATGCAAGTGGCCAGCAGGCCGTACTTCCAGGGAGTTACGGCCAATGACTTCTCCATGTTGCCCCAGGGGAACTGGAAGCTGTGAACTGCGACCTACAAACTGGAAACCAAATCAGTTTCTTCCCCTATATTCCCTCGGCGGTTATGTTTCCTGTGTATACTCACGTCTCCGGTGGCCAATTAAGCGGAATACGATTCCGCGGGTCTCGATTCGCTCGATTTACTCGATTTACTCGATTCGCACTAAGCCTCCACCCGTGGGTTGGGCATTGTTTACTGGCGTTGGTGGAGCTTCGAGCTCTGGTCCCGGCCCTCTGAGATTCGGGGCCTGTGTGGATGCCACTAAAGCTGGCCAGCGACTGAGCCAAAAGGCGAGAGGGCCAGGTGCCGCCGCCACTCGCGAAGCATTCACCACCGACCGAGGTTTTAGAGAACCAACCCATCGCACAGTGGGTCGTCTAAGGGAAAAATTGCCAAATAATTCGGAAGCAGAAACGGAGACACTGTTTCTCTGATGTATATGGAAAGTATATATTGTTGAAAATATTTGAATTTGCACTATATCGCACCCTGGGAATCAAGTGCCCCACTGTGCATCGGCACCAAAACAAACATCAAACTATCAGCAGCGTGGCGACAACGACGCAGGCGCGGTTCAAATCGGAATACAGGGTGACTTTGTCAACAAAATGCTCTTCAACTTGATGTAAGGGTATACACTTTTTCAATCAGTGTGTCTTTTTACAGAATTATCTACTATACATATGTACATACATTTATGCACTCATGTAACTTATTTCGAAAAGGTTACTTAAAAAATAATATTCATTTCAGTATAATTTTAACTGTTTAGTTACTTTTTTTTTATCCTCCAGCGTTGCTAAGGTTATTAATATTTTAATCAAAAGTTTCCAACGCAGTAAGGGAAACATATTTAGTGTAGACTAAAAAAGTGTTAAGAGTAGATATATGTACATATATTTTGATCAGCATTAACAGCCGAGTCGATCTAGCTATGTACGTCTGTCCGTTTCAACGCAAACTAGTCCCTCAGTTTTGAAGTTATCTGAATGAAACTTTGCATATAGTCTTCTATATACTCTCACTACTATATTAGACTGAACAAGCCGGATCGGACGACTATATCAGATAAATTTTTTGAAAAAAAATTATAACTGGGTCAGTTTTTAACTTATCTTTTAATTTAATTTAAGACGCGGCCATATTGCATTATTTTTGAATTTCGGTTCTAATTTGATCAAAACTATGTCATATAGCTGCCGTAGAAACGATCGGAAACTTTTGAGGAAAAAAATTATAACAGCCAATTTTTAACATATTTTCATATAATTTGAGAGATGGCCGTTTTGTATTATTCTAGAATTTCGGTTTTAATTTTTTGAAAATCGAACTACTAAATAATATAGCTGCCATAGAAACAATCGTTTAATGTATACGAAAATGCAAAACTGTAACTGAAAAATATTAAGATAGGTAAATATTATAATAAATATTGAAATATTAATTATACATTTGATAAGAGATAAGTGATATTTTATGATATTAATAAATCTCCTATGATTTTTATAATACATAATATACAAAAATTGCTCTTGATAGCTGACCCGTGATCCATTCATGCGTTTACGTGAGAACGTTTATCTTTGCAATTATTCAAATAATAGAAACTGAGCTCTGCATGAGTAGGTTCGACACCTGGTAAATACTGATATCGGATCCATCACTTCACCAGTATCGATCAAATGGCTCACTTGATGGGGAAACTGTTGGGGCTTTTGCTGTACCTGCATTGTGTGGCAGAGTTGGAAGTGAGAACGTGAGTTAGGGATTATTCTGATATTGTAAGTTGCAGGGAGTATTCCTGAAATTTACGAATGTGACATGTGAGGTGAAGGACGTCAGCATTGGAGTTGTGGACTATTGTGATATGAAGACTCTAAGCCAGACCAAAAACAGCTTTATATTGCGGTATAATTTGAACAAGCCCATGATGAATAACATTATGGTAAAAAATTTATATTATGCCCGATAGACTTAATAAAAAAAGTTATTGGAAATCTCTGTCAATTCTAATTATATATGAAAAACAATTTAAGCCGTGCCTGTTTGCCAATGAAAATTATATTCGGGCTTGTAAAAACGTTTAACTAAAATCGTATAAATACATTTTCATAAAGATTCTAAGAACTATTTTAAAGTCTGAGTGGTGTGTATATTTTCACATAGCAAATTAATAACTGGGATTTTTTTTTTAATAATTTATGCCTTTAACTGTTTTATTAGTTGTATTTTTTTAAATTTAAATTTCCATATTTGCTATTCTTTAATCTAAACTTACTTTGAGTTTTATTATAATTTTGTTGATCTATCTAAACCTTGCAATGTAATTTCGTGTGGTCCTGGTCTAAGAACCATTACCTTCAGAGGTAGTATTCAAAATATTTATTGTTATAATCAGGAGACAACCTTTTAATTTTTCTTCCCCAAACCTATAATCCTAATTCATTTCAATGTGTTTTTTTCAGTTCTGGATAAAGCTAATGACCAAAAACAGTGAAAGCAACAATGGCGTTTCCAAATGGCAGCCCTACATGTATCCCATGGACATTAACCTATGCCGGGCCTTTAGGAACCGATACAACCATGTGGCAAAAATGGCATTGGACCTCATAGACGGACACTCGAATCTCAATCATAGTTGCCCGTATCTGGTTAGTTAAATTAACCCAAAGTATTTTATCTTTTCTCGATAAAGTCTTCTCCCAAAGGAGAAATACGTTGCCATCGATAACATCACCAATACAGAGGTTTCAAGCAAACTGCGTGGCATTCCCATGGCGAAGGGGCTTTACTCCCTGTACACCAAGTGGATAAAGGAAAACCAAACGCTTATTCAGACCAACTTTTATTTCGAGGTTGTGAGTAATTAATAAAAAAATACAACAAATTTGATTCGCACAATTGTATTCTTTTATTTGATGTAGTTTTTTTTAAATAATATTTAACATGTCAAATGTGTTATATTTAAATTAGTTTCCTAAAAAAAAGATTGCTTTTTGAAATACTTATGCATGTTCTTCTAACCATACATTTTCAGATCAACTTTATTGCGATATAATGCCTTATTCCCCATTTTCCGGTAAAAAAAAACCGAGTAAGCCATTAATGTAAACATTTGAATATAATTATAATTATAATACGTAATCAAGAATAACACAAAGCAGGAAAATTAGTCCCTATTTTATTTGTTTTTTGCTTTTTTCCAATCAATAACTGCCTAGAACCATCATTAGTAGCTGCCATAGAAACGATTTGGAGATAAACAATCGGAAAGCTAAAGGCGACATAGTCGGAAAATATCAGTTTTAAACATTCACGGTTGAAATATATTTTTTGTTGACAATTTCATATAATGGGTTATCATCAAAATGAAAGCAAAAAACAAACTTTTAAACTTAATTGTTTATTTTAAAATTCAAGCTGCAGCAGCAGACGCATTTCCATTCATCCATTCATGCGTTCATTCGAGAACATTTGAATTTATAATTTGGCACCTGGCTCATACCGATGTCATGCCAATTGGACACCTTGGTACAGGAACTGTTTGGGATACTCAACTAATCAATTATTTATCTTATTTTATGACTTTAAAAATATATCTTAAGTTTGTTCGAATCAGATTTCAATACACTTTTTTCATAGAAATCTTTTTTCCTTTCTTGTAATTTATTAACTGCTTCGTAAGGTCAATGAAACTGGGCAGTTGTATTCCATAAAGAGAAAATAGACATAATAGTATTTCAATAGTTATAAGTTTGTACCATACTTTAGTTAAGTATTTTGTCATCTAATATTTAACTTTTGCTGAACTCTGTAGGAAAGGATAGAATATTTTCTCTAATCTGCTGCTCTTGCAAGGAGTTTTTGAAGTATTTCCTTCTACCAACTATAGTTTTGCAATATTTTTGTTCAGCAAAAAATCTCGACTTTGACTCTTGCGTTCCTGATATTTGTTTGAGCTAATTTATTTTCAAATTTATCGAATCGACTTCAAATTAGTGGGCTATGATTTAATCATGCTTTTGCTCTGTTATAATTATCATAGCAATTACCCAAAACTGGGCTGTATTAGTTCATCAACTAGTCAATATTAATGTTTATTTGATCACTTAAGAAGTGGCAGCCAAATGGGTTACTTGGTGGCTAAACTATTGGGAATTTTGCTGTGCCTGCTGTGTGTGGTAGAGTTGCACGTAAGTAGGTGACTTAGGGGAAATGCTGAACTAAACTGCGTTACTTTCAGGGATTGTTCATGCGATTCACGGATGTGACCTGTGAAAGTAAGGATCTCAGCATGGGCGATGTGGAGTACTGCGAGGTAAAGTCCCTGGGCAAGAACAAGAACAGTATCAGACTGCGCTACAGCCTTCTCCAACCAGTCTTCAATGATATAGGGGTAATATATGGCTATTCAGGAACGATTTCTCAGTATAAATTTATTTTCCACGTGTTCGTGAAGTTCCACTTGCAGCTCATGACGAGAAGCAGTCAGAGCACCAACGGATCTCCCAACTGGCAGCCCTTTCTGTACTCCATAAACATTGACATGTGCCGCTTCTGGAAGAACCGCTATAACTACGTGGCCAGGATGGTCTTCGAACTGATAGAGGGACACTCGAACCTTAACCACAGTTGCCCCTATGCGGTAAGTAATGTCCTAACTCTCTAAATTGAGGCCTTATTTGATTAGAACTTATGTTTCAGATGGAAAAGTTCATTGCCATCGATAACCTGACCAACTTGGAAGTTTCCAGCAAACTGCATGGCATGCCCATGGCTAAGGGCTTCTATTCCTTGTTCACCAAATGGTCCATACAAAACCAAACGCGTGTTGAAACTAACGTTTACTTTGAGGTTTTGAGTATTTGAAAATGTATAGTAATGGTATCCAGAGCAAAACGATTTATTCGCAGAATTAATCCAATATCTAGTAACTGTTTAGTGCTAACCAAGAATGTTAGTATAAGGCAGAAGAAGGCATCGCTGATCCCATAAGGTATATACATATATTCTTCCGCAGGTATCCTCCAAATTAAGGCAAAATCTGATAAATAACATAAAAGTTATTAAACAATAAAGTTATTGCAACTTCTACATTTAATTTGGCAGCACCAATTTCGGTCGCGCAAATATCCCTAGCAACATTTGTTTTCATTTAGATGTTCTTTCGTCCTGTTTAATTTAAGGTTTTCGTAAGATCCTGGCATAATTACAAAAAGTAATTAAGCCATGTTTAAGTTAATTTTAATTCCACACACAATGCTTCGGGTACCGGGTATCTCACAGTCGGGCACATCTTTTTATTCGATTTTAGGTATGAACAGAAACTTTATGGAATTGGATTCTCAGCTAACCGGGACGTCTTAATGCTGCCATACAAAAGCACAGTAAAAACAGCTCCAACGACCTGATGGGAGAAAGAAACATTAATTAAATTCCTAGAAAGTCAAGAGCAATGCAATTAACCTCCACCAGGATAATAAGCCAGCAAACTATTATGATCACCCTCAACCACTGCATCATGATCTCCAGTTCGGATATTTCTTCTGGGTCAAGTCCAAACAACGGTTTGAAAGCCGAGGACTCACGGATTTTTTCTTTGATTCCGTTCACCAATCCTGTGGCTAAATCGATAAACACCACATTAAGTCGGATCATCAGTGCTAGGACACCAAAGTACTGGAAATAAAAAAGTTTACAAGGTCCACAATAAGAAACCATTTTATTATTTATTCAAACTAACCAATGATATATGTAATGAGAACATACTTACTATCATAAGGCTAACTGGAGACTCCCGGAAGGCAGCTAAGAAGCCGAAGATCGCCATTATCATGGTGATAGACCCAAGGATGATTAAAAAGCCTCCAGGAAAGTGCTCAGCCGGTTTGGCAGTGTACAAAACGAAAACACCATATGCGATCAGTATTAGTCCCAGCACCTGCGGAAATCACAATAAAGCCGATTTACTGCCAAATACAATCCTGTCTTGGTCTGAAAGTATTTTCCCCATCAAGACTAAGTATGAGGTCATGAACTATAAAGAAACAAGGCTTAAAAGAAAAAATATAGCGATCTCTTTGTGCTCTGGTAAGGTTTTTTCATCATCAGACTTTTTGATTTGCCTGAGTGGATCGGTGGCTAGATTCCAAAGTTTATATCCGATTCTTATCAATTTTATCTTGAAAATGTGTTTCTATTTAATAGAAATTATATAGTAAAACAAACACAATTCAACATTGACATATTCAGCTTCAAATAAAATGTTACAAAATAAAAGAAAATCGTATTTCCTTAAATCAAAAAAATAGACATTGGAACCTAACATCAAGTTATGTGTTTGTTTTATCGATTTCTCAACCAATATTATAAGAATTCATCTTAAATCAAGAAAACTTGTTGTTGAAAACCCGATCTCAAGATGATAACTCTATATATTCAATTGTTTCAATATTGGCACTTGTTTGAAATTTTTTTTCTCTGCGTATATTTAATCCCAAAGCGATCACTCAAGCTTCATTATTTTTCGTTGGTTTTCTGTCACCGTTATTTAGACTAAAATTATATTCCTAGATTATAAATATTAAGATTTTGACAAGAGTACTTACCTCTAACAATGTGATCAGTAAAATAAGCAATCGCTTTATTAAAATTAAAGACATAATGTTTTTTGGCGAGATTAAAGTATTGTTTCTCTAAAAGCACTGCCTGTTTTTTTATATAGTATATGTATATAACACACTGATTTTCCACACCCGTAAAGCCCCAGAGTCTGCAACAAACTGATGTTTATGCAGCGATTTAAAATGCATAAGGCTCAGCTTGTAGCAGGCACAGTTTGCCAGTTGGCAAACATTGGATATCGATATCGATATCGTTTCAAAAATATAACTGAAACTTTTCGATCTTATTTAAATGTTTTTCCGAGACTTTTATTTAATTAGGATATGTATTTTTATACATTATAACATATAATATCAACATAACAGAATCCATAAATAACAATTAAAATAAAAAAGTTTTTAAAAAGTACAATATTTATATAAAAAACCCGGTACATTAATATGATGTAATGATTAAATTAAATTAAAGACAATTAGGAAAATGTTAGGTTGTACATAAAATATTGTACATTTTTTTTTAAGTAAGTACATTTTATCAATTTTTTAGGTGGCGCTACTTTCTCAGCAATCTTTTCCTGGCAAAAATCTAACAGGACTTACAAGATTACCAAAATTCTCATTAGTAAACAGTTTAGAAAATTAAACAATTGATTAGAAAACGCCTCGCAAAAGGTTATTTTTGAATACTTATGTTAGGTGACTTAGATAAAGCTTCACATCCAGACGGCATTGTTGCGTCGGCTCTGGTTCTTTACGCTGCTGTACAGCAGCCAACCGAAGACAGCTCCCACAGCCTGAAAGGATCGAGGATTAAATTATGAAAATAAATTAATAAATAAAAATAATACATTATAAAAATAAATAAATAAATAAAAATAAATTACGAATGAAGCAACCAACCTCTCCGATGACGAGCAGCCAGCAGACAATTTTAAAGACCAGCAACTTGTCGTCGAGATACTCGGTGAACTCGGCCTTGCAGCCGACCTTGTAGACACTGGACTGGTCCACGCACTTGTTGTCCAGGCAGCAGCTCGAGGGGATGGCGTGGTGGATAATCCAGTAGTCCTCGGAGCTGTTCACTCCGCAGCAGTGCAGCCAGTTCTCGTAGTAGGCCAGGGCCCCGCTCTCGTTGCGCTCCGCCTCCCAGAGCCGTTCGAAGCCCTCGTTGATGCTGCCCGAGATGCCGTCCTTGGTCCCATGCGAGGCCATGCTGAGGAAGAGCAGCTGGGCCAGGATCAGCAGCACCACGGCACCTACGTACTGAACAAGAAGGAATAGGTTTTTATGTTTTATTTGTGGTTTTTTGGGATTGATATCCTGGCGCTACCACTACACGGGAGACCTTCAAAGGAGTCGATGTTCTTGGCTTACATTTTTCTCAAAAAAAAAATTAAATAATTGTTGTTAAAAAGTAGTTCTAATGTACAAAGCTAGTTTAATTTTGATTAATTCAAAACGTATTGAATTTTTTTTATTGTTGTAATATTGTTTTCTTTTACTAATTCTTTTCTGTTCTGATTAGAGTCTTTTACAATAGTGTAGGGCAGAGTTCAATGGAATATTATTAATGTGTTTAGGAGTTAAGAAGGTGTTATGTTAATTTCATAAGGATAGAATATTTATTCTCTGAGAAAGTTCCAGTCGGTAAACGTACTACTAAATTAAAAAACATACATAATTTTATCATATTGATCTTCCCCATAAAAAACAAACACATCCCGACTTTTCTAGGTGCACTCATCGAAAACTGACTTGTCAGCCAATATGGTTAATAATTTAAATAATTTTAGCACACCGCGAAACATAGAAATATCAATTAGGATGATATATGTATAACCTTTTTTTAATATAAATATTAATATTCTATGAAAAAAAGTAAGTTCAACTTAACGACAAAGCTATCGAAATTATTTCAGAGAAAAGTACTGAAACTTATAAATAAGCTACTGGCTAATAGGAGCTATATTTCGACTGACAAGCTGACTTTTTCCTGTCAAACCTAAATTATCGTTGAATTAAAAACATACAAGTAAGTTGAGTGCGCTCAACAGTAAGGTATACCCGGTAATTAAGTCTTTAAGCATCAAATTATAAAATACACGGAGTACACGGATCGACTTAAAAACTATAGGTTTCCGCTAAACAAAAAACACATAATGCAGTTTTAATTAAAAGAACCCCGCTCGGAAGGGCCAATATTGTCAAAGAACTTTTATGTGTATTTTGCAAATGTATTCAAATTTTCAAAAACACCATGATATGTTATTAATTTATTTGAACCAAAATTATACAACAAAGAAAGTGCTATGTTTAAGAATCGTATGCCCAAATGTGGGTGTATATTATAGTTAGGGGGATCTGTTCTCTTACACCAAAGTTACCTAAAGGCTCTGTTCAGCCTCTGCTCACTCAATTAGTAGGACCCCACTGCACATCCCTGTTTAACTCAAACAAATGAAGTTCTTGCCAGGACACCACTGTCTTAATTATCACACTACTAAATCGATTCGCCAAGTAATGCCGAAAAGGACGGATAAGTAGGAGAAGCCGTCTGCCTACAGCCCGCCTACAGCCTACCTGCCTCATAAACAAGTATAGCAACCCCATAAAAGTAAAATATTTCAAACATTAGTTTGTCAGCTCTTCTACTTAGTTATTCACACATTATACTAATAGCTACTCACAATCAGGAGCCGGACAGGTGCCTCATGGATGGCTGCCAGGCAGCCGAAGACCGCTATGATCAGGATGACAACACCCAGGCCGATGATGAGGCCGCCGGCGACGTTCTCACCGATGCTGACGGCATTCTCGGCGGCGGAGATCAAAAAGAAAATTCCGAAGGCGATCAGCGCCAGTCCGAGCACCTGTGGAAATCGCAGCGTATCAAGGTACACGTACACACACCCACCGCCGGGCCCCACGCTCTGCCCACACTCACGGAGAAGACGAAGTTCAGCAGGAGCAGCAGATGCTTCACTGTGGTGGCGGCCAGGCCCATGTTTACTGTGGTTCCAACTGAAGACGACTGGCGAAGTCAGCGAGGTTGGGCGCTACACATCGGCGACGCTACGTATATGGCGCTGTTCAATAGCCAGTTTCGGATACGCATCCGTCGGATACGAGGCTGCGACACGGCAAGATCTCTCGGCGGCTGACCGCTGGCTTTCAGCGGCGTGAATCAACTGACTGGTGTGTGTGGGGGATACAGACCGAATGGCGAAACAGTGTGTTTTGTTTTGAACAAAGCACGTTCTATCTATAAATCGGTGAGTGAAAATCGAGAGCGGCGAGCTTTTCTTGTTTACCTCCGTGCGAGTTTTCTTGTAAAAGTTTAGTCACTGCCAGCAGCTGGTTTTTATTTTCGTTTCTGTTTTCGACTCGATTTATTTTCCGGCGTGGGAGCGCCAGTTTACAGTTTACACTTTTATGAATGAATACTTGGTATTTGTAGCCTAACATTAATCGTAAATTACAATCACAATTCGCCTAGGAAATTACTCACAACAAATAACGATAATACGGTTGGCGGGTGAGACAATGGCCACTTCATTTAGTTGTAGAATCGTATGCGGTCGCGATGGTTGCGAATGCTGTCCACCAGGTAGCAGGTGGTCACGGAGCCAGCGAACTGCAAATTGGAATTAATTATTATAAGTATTGGAAGATAAAACCTATTAACTAAGGAATTTGATGACGAAAAGGCATTGCATTGGGTCAAGAATGCAAAAAGCAAGTTTGCTAAGAGACTAGGAATTAATCATTACACAACTAATGTTGTAAAGAAAGTGATTATATATATTAAAGAGAACTGAATAAAATAGATATGAGTTCATTCAAATAGCTTTTGAATCTTAAACAATTCCTTAGATATTTGCACAAGTCATAATAAACAAACAGAACGTGATATAAATGGAATCTCGTCATTGTATGAGGCACCCCAGCCAAATGCCAGAGTTTTATACAATATAAAACATCGTAATATTACCAAATCTCGTCACTAGTTCTATTTTGGGTTTAATAAATAACTTGTTATGTATGACTCACCTCGAAGAGTATAAGGAACCAACTCAAAGAGTGAAAGTTTCGGGTTTTCCCGCTGACGTACTCCCTGAACCTGGCCTCGCATCCTGACATGAAGAGATTCAAGAGCTTGGTGCAGTCACGATCGAGGCAGCAACTGGGCGAGGGTTCCTTCTCCAGATGCAGGTAGTCCTCGGCACTGTTGCGACCACAGCAGTGGAGCTAAGGATGGGAAAATAAACCAGGGTTAAGGTATTTGGATTTCAGATATATGGTTCATCCTGCTCACCCATTGCTCGTAGGAGTTGAGGGTGCTGTTGCCCACATGCAGCGGGTCCCACAGGTCCTCGAATCCCTGCTTTAGAGACTCCGGCAGAGACTCTCTGCTGGCGCCAAAGCTAATGCTGAACATGACGAACTGGACGATCAGGAGCAAGACCAATACCACAGCATACTGGAATAATTCGGGATATATAATACAGTCGGAAAAAGATTACTTTCCTACTTCTCTAAGTACTCACACAAATCAGCAGAGTCCTAGAGTCCTTGGCCACAGCCACAAAGCCATAGATGCTGGACACTATGACAACGGTGCCCAGGAGGATGCAGAGTGTGGCGGCCAGGTCCTCGCCATGGTCCATGCCCAGGACCCTCTGCTGGTCGGAGAGACTGTCCAGCAGCCAGACGCCGTACCAGATCAGCAGGCAGCCACCTAGCTAAACACAATCCATTTTCCATTATCCATTATCCATTAGCCACAATCCCTTTCAATGTCAGCCGATTGGCTATTTTTGGGCACTTACAGCACAGATGCCACTGATGACACACAGCACGTATCTGAGCAGGCGGGTGGTGCAGTACATGTCCGAAAATTCGACTTTCGAGTGCTCAATTTTCACGATTTTTCGTTTTCCGCTGGCCCGAGCACACCTTGAGCACTGCCATCAAACCATCGACTAAAGTCGCATAATCTTCATTTGTTTGTTTGGGCGACGCTCTGCGCGTCGGGTGCCCCGTCGTCTGTCGCCATCCGGTCCGGTCCCAGCCGATCCGCCGGCCAGATGCAATAGATGCTCGGGGGAAATCAAAAGAAAATATAGAATACAAATGAAAATTAGCGGGCGGCGCCCGCCCACGCTTTCCACCAGACTTGACGAGGCAGCATGTGTCCACCCTCACCTTCCGACCGGCACTCCCCGCCTTTTTCTGGGGGAATTATCATCGGAATGATGTCAACAGATCTTTGGGTCCCCGAAATTCCGAAACGCAGAACACTGGGTCTACGGACAATTCTTTATTTTGGCTTGGCTTTCGAAATGCTGTCACAAAAATGGTGGCTTAAATCGAGCTTAGAGTAGATTAAATGTAAATGGTTACATTCCGTTTCCGATTGAATGTTACAGTTAGTCGGGCCAGGAACCGACAACAAACAGTTACTACTAAAGTTTGTCAGCTAAAAAACGTTAAAATCAGATTCAAATTTATATGGTTATGAGTTTTGTGTAACCCTAACATTGAGACACATAAATAACAATAAAAACAAGACCTGTTCTTGGCAAAAATCATAGTAAATATATCATTCTTCTGGAATTTATTGTGTTATACATCATAAAAACAACGAGTTTACGTACTTAGAGAAATGATAATTATTCAATTAATTAAATTATTTAATTATTAAATAAACCAACAGTGATTTCCTATTACAAAACATAATCATAAAATCAATGAATGTATAATGCTAGCTTTAAAACTGTTGGGGTTCCCGATCCGAACTAACAAGTTGAATACAACCACACGCACTGCCCTCGGATTACCTCGCTAAAGTAAATTGGTTTTGGAATCTCTATTGAGTCTGCGATTTATGCATTTGTATGGAGAGTTCTTTGGCCTTAAGTATGCGCATCTTGGAGTTGGATTCTTGAAATGCAATCTATTCCAAAAACTGTACACGAACGTGCATCCTACTTCTGGTAGTACTTGGAGCGTCGCCAGCGGTTCACAATGCTGTTGGCCAGGACATAGGCCAACAGGGCGCAGATAATCTGAAAGATAAATCAGATATGATTAATCCTTTCTAGAGACAATTTCAGGTTCGACAAACCTCCACGCCGACTAGCACCAGGGAGACAATGTTGAAGGCCGTCCAGCGTTCGGCAACGAAGTCCAGAAACTTTTGCCGACAGCCCTCGAGATTCAGTTTATCGGACTCGCTGTTGTAGCAACTGTTGGGGGGCAGCAGATAGTCCTTGGGTCCCACATTGCCGCAGCAGTCCAACTGGAATGTGCCAAGTTCAATGGGAGGTTCGTGGAAGATCCCTTTCAGACACTTACCCAACGCTCAAGACTGGCAATCTGGCTCTGGTTTCCCGGCTTGATGGGCACCGGCTGGTCGTTCCACAGCTGATCGAACGTCTTGTCCACGTTTATCAGCAGCGATGTTTGGAATGCCCAAAGGAAGCCCACGACCAGAATTTCCAGCACAATCAGGATTATCAATATGACCACGAACTGAACGGAGGGAAAATAGTTAATATTAATACTTTAGTATTCAATTCCTGACTACTAACCGTCTTGGATACGCTGCTGCTCTCACGTGCCGCCCCCATGGATCCGAAGAGCGCCGCCAGCACCACGACCACGCCCAGGCCAATGATGACGAAGGCGGCCGTGTTGAAGTGCTCGAACTTGTAGATGATGTGCACCCCAAGGCCGATCACAACCAGGCCGAACAGCTGTCGAGCGAGAGAGGTGGGAAGTGGTTGATTGAAAGTCTAAATACATTCTATGTGGCCAGAAAGGTGATAAAACCGCAGCCACTCGAAGGTTGTGCGTTGAGTCAATATGCAAATTGGGCCTGTGGAAATTCTCCAAGTGCCGGACTGCTCCATAGATCAAATCATATTACTAACGACTGCTCAGTGACTCTATGCAACAAAATTCAAAGTATAGAAAATCATATGGCGCTACTCATCTTATTATTTATATTACCGTTGTTTCAACTTTTGCCATTACAGAGACGAAGATGAGTCTATTTATAAACTATGTTCTTATTTATATTGCTTTTACTTCTGCTTATGCATTATTATAACATCAACAGATTTTCATATAGTTGGAGATATGAACATTGTTTAATAGTCTGTAATTTCGGTTTTAATTTTACGAAAATCGGACGACTATATCTAATCTTCAAATATAACAAATTTTAGTTAGCATCCACCTTTGTTCATATTGTTTTTACTTAAACTAAAGCTTTTACAAATTACGTATACGCAGAGGTTTCACCCGAAATCGCACTTGCTTACATTCCTTGGCTCTACGCATCTTATTCTTTATAATTTCGTTGATCCAACTTATACTCTTATAGATTATTTATCCGCCAAGATGTCTGCTGAAGACTCACACTCCCTAGCTCAGCTCTCACTTATATTCGCTTGGCGCTACACATCTTATTCTTTATATTATTTTTGCTGTATAAAATGGCCAATTACGTATACGCAAAGGTGCCTGCTCTCTGGCTCGCCTCTCGCTCTCCGCCTGCATACACCGCTAGATGCATTCTAAAATAGCCGCAATGACTCACTAGATCCGCGAACGCAACGCGATATTTCACACACTCCTGCCAAATGCGGACTCCGCGTAATTTGGCACTTGGCAGCTCGCCAGAGAAGAGCTAAGAACACAAAGCTGTCCTCCTACCGATTGTAAGTTTGTGAAATGCGTTTTTAATCTCCAATCCAACGAGTGTTGATGTTTGCGCACAGCAACCTGTTGCCGCCAGCAATTTGTAAATTATTTTTACAATTGTCGGCGGAGGGGCAAACATGAAAACCAGTCGGCAAATAAGCTGCCTTTGACGTGACTTGTTTTTTTGTCACTCGAGCTCTGGCTGCGCCCGGCTTCGACAAACCCCACGTCTCGGCCGGCACCAATTCGGCTCAGAGCCCACGACGCGGTAATTATGAATGATCCGGCCGATTAATCATTTCAGCCAGGGCTGACTTCGCCCCTAATCCCTGGCCAAAAGCGCTTAGGAAGCCCTAAACAGGGCCTAATGCTTCAAGGCACTGCCCCGACTTGGACAAATATGAAGTCTCTGGCAAGTTGTGCATATTCGATGGGCCTGGGTGCCGAATATGGCGGCGGCAATAGCATTTACATTAATTGAGTTACAATCGAACGCCGGAATCGACTCTGGGCCATCAATTAATGTTTACGAGACAATGGAGATGAGCTCTAATCCAGCACCAGGCACGTAGCACTCAGACATCTGGCATTATGTTGTGGGCATTCAACGCCGTTTAATTGTAATTTATTATGCTGCGGCGCCCAAGTCCAAGTAGGCGCTGACATAAACCTCCAAGGGCCCGCGAATGAAAACAGAAAACATGTCTATATGTGAGTTCCTCGAAACTCAAAAATCGGGAACAGACAAATGGAAACCAAGCGTGCCCGAATCTGGAATTGTTTAAGACCATCGAGTCATAATTAGACTTTGTAATTGACAGCTGGATGGGGTTACTTACGGTCCCCCTCCCCAGTCCGATAGAGAGTATCTAAATCGTGGTGTCACGAGTACACTAAGGAGACACTCAGGTGCCTCCCATAAAAACACGATAAGGAACCCGAGGAGTTGGCAACAGAGGCCACAAGCGTTTTATTAATTTGCTCTCATTTCCCCGCGCAGACACAACAATTAAACGCAATTATCGCCGGCGTGAGCAAGGTCAGAGCTGTGGACTAGTGACTCAAACTAATTTGCATTGCGTCTGATGATAACGCGGAGTGGGCAGATCAATTGCCAATGTCGGCGCCCCAAATAAACGTCCAAAGCGAGTTGCGGCTCTGATTTATGTGGGTTCCCCTCGTGACAGACAAAGGTTGGGCCCTACCCTAAAGTAGAATGAAGTAATTGTGGGGACTGGGCTGCCTGGGCATAATTGAAACCTCTCGGCGCGAAAATCAAAAGTGAACTCGAATGGAACCGAACGCGGAAAATCGCGCATACGCCGTGTGGTGCGCCGGCTGGCATTTCCTCAACCTTCGGCCGCATTCCATGCCAGCAAGATGCCCAAAACGTCTACGAATGACATCAACATACTCGTAAAAGTATACAGCAAGCCCGACCAAAATCTCGCTCAAGTAAAGCCAACTAAAGCGAAAAACTAATAAAAATTCTATATGTTCTTGTTCAGGGTTAAGTGACGGCGTGGGTGACCAAGTTTTGACTTGGCAGCCAGCTAATGTGGGGGAAACACACACAAAAACCGGGCAAGAAAACAAACAAAAACTAAAAAAATAAATTAATATATCACATTGGAAAATATATATTTTTAGGCAGGAAAAACTAATGCTCCTCCATGAACATGTGGCTGTGACTCAATTTTATTAGCTGCGCCTGAATTTGCATCAAAATGGAACAGAACACTAAGGCCTTCGGTAATAATTTAAATGCTGGCCAACTCGGCGCATTGAAAAACTATCCGCTGGCAAAGCTACAGATATATCTGTGTCCGATGTTTATTTTCTGCGCCGTCAAATAAACAATTGGCCACATCAAAGACCGACGGATTTCTGAATGAACTTGGTCCGAAGCTGGAGACTTCAGACCCTGGCACTTGGCCAACGGCGGGGCCAGAGGGCACACCATAATTTTCCTGCAATTAGCCTTGGCCAGAGCTTAAGTTTAGTTCGTGTTTTAGTGGTTTTCTCGGGCGGGGAGTCTTATCTCCCCCACTTGACTCTGGTGTCATCAGATCACTTAAGCACCTAATCGCTCTACTCACGGCATAGATAATATCGCTGAAGAGGGCAAACACCTTCAGCACGTTCGTAGAGCAGGCCATTGTCGCGGATCCTTGTTTAGATACTTGGAAATCAGGACTCGAACTATTTATAGAGGCTTCGATTATCGTGCTCTTGACAACCCGCCGCCTTGTTGACAGTTCGAAAATATTTATAGGTGTTCTAACGGTCGCTGGGGGTTACCAACAAAACCCGGTTCATGTTCACCGCTCGACTGTTAACTGAAAACTGTTCGCCGTTCCGACCGTTCCCCACTGTGCGATGGCGCGAAAAGCGAAAAGCAAATACGAAAAGCAAAATACGAAAAGCGAAAACGAAAGCTTTGGCACGAAGTGGAATCGAAATGCTTGGCCGCAAAACCCGCAATGTTTTTCTCGCCCAACTAAATATTTACGTATTTCAGCACGGCGGTATGTACATGTAAACAGAAATAGACGATGAACTATTTGAATAAAATAAAAGAGAGCCACTGGCCTATGCTCACATAGTTTAATTTCATTTTCCACCACTTTAAGCGGGTTTATTCTATTTTCGTCTGGAGAAATCACATCTAATATGCTTCTTATTGAAAATTATAGATCAAACACACCCAATTTGAATTTAGAATTCAATTCTACTGAAGGTCAGTGCAGAATATAAGTGGATTGATGAAAATGAGTGGGTTATGAAAAAAAGGAAACTTGTATTTCATATTTCCGAATTCCATATTTCTAAATTAAAAAAAAAAACAGTTTAGGTTTTGGTTGTGCCTTAAAAGTCACTAAAATTATTAATTATTATTTTCCATATTTTCAGATTCCATGTTTTCATATATAAAGAGAGTTTATGTTTTGGTTCTGCCTCAAAGTCACTAGAAATCGTTGAAATCTTCTAAAAATAGTTTCTAAAAGTAGGCCATATAATTTTATAAAAGATTATAAACATTATTGCATAGTTTTAGGGCACTTTTATAATTTTTGATTTCCTTGTAAACAATTGTAAATATGTAAATATTTGTAAATAATTGTATATAGTTCATATATATATAATTTGTATATAATATTTACATTTTCTTTCAAACGCCCGGTTAAGTTCAAATGGCTGTGAACGATTCCGGCAACAATAAAATAATATAAAAAAAGTTTTGATTTTCACATTAAAATTTACAAGAAAACATCAATAAGCAAATGTTTTGGTTGTGGTTTTGCCTCAAAAATGACAAGACGTCACTGAAATGTCCTAAAAGGTGCCTACAACTATGCAAGAAAATATGTTCAGTAATTATACCATAACTATAATTATACCATAACATTTAAAGCATAGTTTTGGGCACCCTTTTTAAAGTTTCTAAAACCCTCATAAAACTTCTACCACAACAAAGTTCTACTTATTTTTTTGTTCATTTATTTAGAAATATTTTGTAATAAATTATATTAAAACTAGTTTGCATTTCTTACTCAAGCGCTTGTGAGTTATTTTCAACGATCTCATTGAAATTCATGTGTGAGTAAGGTTACGCCTTAGCTTAGTACTGGGTTAGTATAGTTTTGAGTTTCGATTTCAAAAATTTAACAATTACTTTCAGGATTTCCAAACCAATTAGATAATGTTGTAATATTTTGTTTTTCATCTTCAATACGACGTATAATTTGCTTTGCCCTTAGAAGGAGCCTTTTGAAGGGTCCCTTAGAAGTAAGATCGTCGAGCATCGTTGCGTATGCTGTTGCACAGGCGGCAAGAGGCAACGCTTAGCAGAAGCTGAAAGTAAAGGAATAGGGATTAGCTTTCCTCTCGATAATGTTTCTATGGTGACCCACCTCGAGGCCGATCAGCACAAAGCCAATAATGTTGAAAATCTTGGTCAGGTGCAGCCAGTAGTTCTCGAACTCTACTCGGCAGCCGGTGTGGATGAGGTTCTCGGGCTTGCTCTTGTCATGGTCACGGAAACAGGTCACTGGGGGCAGGCGTTCGTTGACAATATAATCCTGGGGACTGCCTCGACCACAGCATTGGAACTGAAGATTGAACATGGTTACGAAGGAGTTTAAACAAATTACAAATTAGTCTATATGACTTACCCAGTTCTGGTAGAGCGACATGGCTCCGGGGCTGTTCAGCTCCTCCTCCCAGCTGAGGTCCAGAGCGCTGGCTAGATTGGCGGCCACCGACTTGTCCTGGGTGAACAGCAAGTAGACCACGGCAAACTGGGCAATGATAACCAGGCACAGGAACACAATGAACTGCAAGGGATAAAGCATTATCACAACGAACGAGAATATGCAATTGTTAAGGCTTACGAATGAGATTATGCTATTGTTAAGGCTTACCGTGACTGTGCAGCACACATTCTCGCGCCAGGCGGAAAGGTAGCCCCATAAGACCACCACCAGGGCAGCTCCTCCCAGACCCACGTAACCGTAGGCCGCCAGAGCACCGATCTGGTTCAGATTGTAGGAGATTCTCACATAGACACCGAAGGATATCAGCACCAGGGCAAGCAACTGTAAGAAGAAAAGGTAAGGTAAAGGGTAAAGATTTGTGGGGGTGAGAAAAAGGCCCATACCAATAAATACGGACGCGACTGTAAACTGCATATAAAAGCTTAGCTTAACTTAAAGTTTAATAAGAATGTGAGGTTAAAAATTAATAAATCCTGGTTTTCCAGTCGGAGCCAGCCGCTTCCGCTAGGGCAGCGAAACCCTTTTTTTAAAATCCCGCAAAACCCAAATCAAGTGGCTGGAGCACTTTTCTCACTGGATCTACGCCTTGGATTTTCACCAGGTAGTATGGCGGACCCACAGAGTTTTCTCTTTAGACACCTTAAGGTATCAACTCCTCAGGTAAATTCAAGACGACAATACATGGAGATAAATAACACCTTATTTCTCTGATAAATATTGTTTATTTCGTCGCTTCTTAGTTGGCGAGTTTCCTTATTTTCTCCCGATATACTCTGTCTACAAATAATAGTAGACAGAGCGTACCTCGAAGGACATATACTGTCCGTTACAAATTATGGCAAACCATGAATTCTCCCTCCCAATGAACCCCAGATTCTTCTTGTGTGTTTGCATTACTTTAGAGGATCCCTATAGAATGACTGAACAATAAAATATATTTTTAGAAAATAATGCGTATTACACAGTTGAAATTTTTCCATAGACAAGATTTGGCACTAAATTGAGTACAATGGAAAAGACGAAAGAAATTAGAGAATAAAACGATTAAGGAAGCCAAGTTCAGGTAACCCAATTTTGTGTACCCTTTCTGTTGTCATTTGATGCAACCTTCACTAATTCTCTAATAAGATTTAATGTTGAAAAACAAATAATCATATTAGCCTTTATAATTTATAATTTTTCTATGGCAAATCCTTTTTTTTTTTTATTAAAAATATTATCTAGATAGCTTTTAAATGTGCGTCTAGTTTGTGCAAAAACGGACAGTCGGACCTGGTTAGATCTACTCGGCTATAGATGCTGATTAACTTTTTTTGATTTCTTTCCGGTGTTGCAAGCTTTTGATTGAAATTGTAATACCCTGGAAGGGCATACAAAGAGATAAAAACTGCAGAGAATAGCAACAAATTATTGCTTTTTGTTTCCTGGTAATTTTATTATCAATTTATGTTTTCTACATGAATTATCCTTCCGTTCTGACTCAACAATTCATTGCAATTTTCCAGAACAAAAACCAAAACAAGTCTTGAATAAATAATTAACTTAAGAGCTGGCTTAACTACGTTGTTATTATGTTATTCTGAGCTCCTCCATGAGCTCCTACCCCGCGAACACCCAGAGCATCGTATGCCCAAGGTCACCCCCTCCGAGCTCATCAGAGTGTCGGAGACTACAATGTGACCTAGAGTTCCAATTTCACTGTTTTCGCGAGTTCGGAAACAACAACTAACCATTAAGAGGGCGACCCTAATCGAGGGGCGTCCCTCGGACTAGCCTGGCTGGCGTCTGGGATAGACAGACGCCAGGGTAATTGGCGGGATGGCACAGGGAGCTGGGGAGAGGAGGACACCGGTGGGTCGCCCACACCCAGACAGGGTCCCTTGATTACTATTCATATCTGATATCGGGGAGCTGGCGCTTCGGTTTGGCAACCTCTGATTGTTTGAGTCAGCTTGAATTATTCAAATTTAAACTTTGCTATCGCAAGCTTCCATTCCAAAAAGTGACGCAATGCGTTCGCTCAGCGATGATGTATAAGCATTTAAGTATTAGTTGACTGCTAACACAAAAACATGGGTGAATAAGCCCTGATAATGGACTTCAATTGATTCATCTGGAGCCATGAATCAACTATCGACTCCTGGCGGGAATTCGGGCACTTTGAGTGGCCCCAGATATCGATCGATTGGCAATGCAAAATTGATGAGCCGCCAGCCGATGGACACGCCGATCGGCATCAACTATGCAGCGACCTCCGGGCGCATCTGTTCCTTCTCAGCGCGGCCGGCAATTAAAGTTGTATAAATAAAACAAATGCCTGTTATGGAGGAAACGGGTTTGGCCATTAGAAGCGTTTGTACCGGGGCTCCTTCTGGCACAAGTGTCTGGGGTTCCCAGGGGAAAGTAGATACATATGTATATACACATGTATGTACATACTATGTACATAAGCGAATGAACTGATAAGGCTTTCTTTGCAGTTTCGAGGAACGCGGTCGAGTTATTGTTATTATCAGTGCCATTGTACTATGCTTAGTCGGGGCAACCCAATTGTGGCAATTGTGCAGCAGAGGCGGGGCAGAGGCAGCTCGCTGTACTCACCGCGCACAGTATTTCCAGGGCAAAGACCACCAGCTTCGCATTCGACGTGGACGCCATGGTGGAGAGTGGTCCTTGGATTCCGATTTAAGATCCTATGCCTTGAATTCCTGCAGAGAAGACGCCTGGCCGGGAGAGCGAGCTGTGGGAGAGTGAAACTTGTCTTTAGCACTGCTTGTCTCTTGGAGAGTCTCTCCGCGCCCCGTGAGATCACTGGTGAAGCTCTGCGGGCGGTGGCAACGCGAATCTATGGGGAAGATCGCCGCTCCGAGATCGATTTACTTTCAGTCAACAATGTGTGACGACGACGACCCAGAGCGGGAATGCGGGCCGGGGCTAAGAGCGCGGCATAAACACTTTCCCACACGAGCGGAGTGACTCATGAACCTCTACCTGCCTGGCGTGGAAACTGCTGTTTTGTTGTCTCTGTCTCGGAACTGACTGACGGACTTTGCTGGCGCTTGTCTGCCAGCCGGCTCACTTCTCGCTCTCGAAAGCTGTTTGCTCTCGGAAGTGAGACAGCGCTGCCAGACCGCCGAAGGAAAAGCTTTCATTTCGACTGGCTACTCTTGAAACATAAAATTCAAAATTTTAAGATCTCAAAAAGGGAAATATCAGAAAAATTGTAAAAAAAAAATATATAATATAAATAAGTTACAATTTTACATGTATAGCTCTAAAGATAAAAGCAGTTACATACCACAAGATAGTTCTTATTTAATATATCTATAAGAAAATTTAAATATTCGTAAGCAAAAGAAGAAAACAATTTTTTATCTTCTATCCATTCTAATAACCAAATCACACTAAAATCCTATTGCTATTTATCCATAAAGATGGTTAATTTAGGATTTTGAAATGTCGTTTTGTCGTTTACATTTAAAATGTTTTTTTTTTTTCTTTTTAGTGAGGTAGTTAGATAATAATGTTTGAGCTTAATTATATCAAAAGAATATTCTTAAAACACTCTTAAAACCACGTTGGCATTTGAAAAATTATTTGGCAAACGAATTAATTTATTAAATTTCTACAATATGTAAAATTTAATTTAATCATAATCATTGTATATTTTTTATACGTTTTTTAGTTAAACAACACTTTTAAGTTTTATGCAATTCTTGTGAAAATGTAATTAGATTAAAAAAAAATTTTTTTGTTGAATTTTTTACAGCAATTTTTTTTAAGATATGAATCATTTAAAAAAGTTTCTTACAACTCCTCTTAGAAAATGTAAGATTTAAGTTCATTTTCTCCAATAGATGGTATACAATCGAATGATAATAAAAACTAATTGCATTTATGAGAGGTACAGTATTTATGAGAGAAAATGTATGATCAACCTTAAAATTATGCTTCGTATATAAAATAAAGCAATTTAGCGGTTAATCAATGAATTAATTTATTTTAATATCGTCTGAGGCTAGAGATATGTGGCTGTCTTCTATTATTGCCTTGTATTGCCCAAAAATGTTGTTCTTCTTAATATAATGCTTTTTGTCACGGCGCCTCCTGTCCTACTTGGCACGTGGAATCTTTTACTGAGCAGTACTTCAAGTTTCTGCATTTTGCGAAAACGAAAGCCAAGCTGTATACGGAAAAACCTAGAATATAAGGACCATTAGTAATTTGAAATATTTGGATCAAGCTTATGTGCCTACCCACGTGAAGAACGTGTATAATTGAAAGTACATTCAAATTTTCTGCTGCATCCAAGAGGATTAAGACGAATATCTCGATTTCCGCAAGAACGAATACTATTAACCAGAGGCAGAGTAAAAGTTTTACCTGCGGAGGACAATGTCAGCCAAAACACTTTTGCTTTTCATATTTTACCAACTTTCAATTGCAGATAAATTAGGAAAAATCCTGTTCCGGCCAAGACAAGTGACATTGTTTCCAGCATGAACAAATCTTCAGAACGGGAGTTAGATTTTTCTAATCGAGCCTCAGGAAAATAATATAAAATTAAAAAACAAGTTGAAAACGAAATTATTGAGGAGGAAAATATAAAAAATAAAAGCCATGTAACAATCCAGCAAATTGGTTTGCACATTTTATGTTTCTCAGAGTAATGCTTCGAATCGGGAATTAAACCATCAACTAACTCCACTGTAAGGTTTCAGGCTCCCTCCCACATCATTTGTATGCGGGTTCGTATTATTTTTGAGTACCACTATTATCATAACTATCCATTAATTCGGGTTGATGGTGTTATTAGAGTGTGATCAGGATATGGAATATTCTTTAATATACAAATGTCAATTTACTGCGTTTCTAAGATTAAATAAGCGTTTTCTCACAAAAAAATTTTATAAATATCAATACCTTTTCTAATTGTATCTCTTTTTATCTTTTAAATAAATAATATAAAATTAAGAGAGAAAATATCTGAAAATGTTTAAAATTATTTTATTAAGCACGGTTTGAGACTGAACCAAGAACCTAATATACAAGCGAAATGGAGATATGAATTTTTAACTTTATTTCCTAATAAAACCCAATTATCGATTCGATTTCCGCATAGAAACGAGGAAGGAATCAGCTATGTTTTCAGAGCCGTAGAATTTAAAATCGGCTTCCATAGTCAGAACCATTATATGTTGATTGAAACCTATATTTAAGCTTTTATAAAATTATAAAATTTAATTAAAATTCGTTATCCGAATTATTTGTTAAGAGGTATAGGTATAAATAAATATATTTATATATAATTATATTTATTTAATTTACCACCAAAATGCATTAGCTTAAGTTCTAATAGCTTTTACAGGATACTACAAATTTAAGTAATTTTTAATTTGTGTTACCCGAGGTGTTCTAACGTAAATTATTTAATAGCTTAATTATTATTCCATTTACCACTTAATATAATGCTTATTGTGACGGCTCTTCCAGTCCTACTTGGCAAGTGGAATCTTCTACGGAGCAGTATTTCAAGTTTCTGCATTTTCTGAAAACGAAAAACAGGCTGTATACGGAAAGACCTAAAATTTATGTCCATTAGCAATTTTAAAATATACGGATCATGTTTGTGTGCCTACCCTGGTGAAAGATGTGCATAACTGAGAAGACAGTCCATTTTCCGGCTGCATCTAGGAATATCAAGATGAATATTTCGAATTCCGCAAGTAGAAACACTATTATCCAGAAGCAGAGCATCAGTTTTACCTGCAAAAGACAATATCAGTCAGGAGTTTTTTTGGTTTTATCTTTTACCAACTTTGAATTTCATATAAATTAGGAAAAATCCTGTTCCGGCCAAGATAAGTGACATGATTTCTAGGTACATCAACGCTTCAGAGTTGAAGTCAGATTTTTGAAATATATCATCGGGGAAATAATATAAGAGTATATAACCAGTTGCCAACGCAATTATTGAGTAGGAAACCAAAGTAAATATAAGCCATGTTACGACCCAGCAAATTAGCTTGCACATATTTTTATGTTTCTCAGAGTAAAGCTTCGAATTGCAAATAAAACCATCGACTAACTTCACTACCAGTTTAGAAATTCGCTTCTATATCCTTTCTATACGGGGTTGTTTTTATCGAGTACCGTAATTATCATAATTATATATCAATTCGGGTTGATGGAGCCATTGGAGAGCTATCAATTTTCTAAGTTATTAAGGTCAAATATCCATTTATTTTCACAATAGAAAAAAAAGGTATTAAACAATAACAACAAAGCAATATCCAAAAATATATTTGCCTTTCTTTAAGCCAAAACGAATTCTTACTTGGTTACTAAATGTGTTGGTTTGTTATTTTTAACATAATTTATTTAAAGTATTTGAAGAGACGTGTTTTTTAGTCTAAAATATGATTTTACTTAACTGTACTTTTTAGAATTTTATATTTCATTTAAGTTTTCATCGAGTTTCTCAAATTAATTTTACTCAAGTGTTCGTTATTACCACTGGACCTTACCATCTGGGACAGTCAAAGCCTTCAACAAGTTTTTGATCCATGGATTTGCAATAACCTTCTTACTCTCCATCAAATATAATAATACCAAAACGAATCCACCGACCAGAATACCTGAGAATAAATTTAGGTTAATAATGCGGCTAATTCATTATCCAGAACCTTTTACATACCGCAGCATATTAGATGCCACTGCCATATATGCCAGCCAACTAAAATATTGGCGTATATAATGTAAGTGAACGTAAGCACAATTAGTTGAGCAGTGACAATTACCCAATTGTAGAGAATGGGGTACTCCTAAAACCAAAACTTGAGCATTTGTTCACATTCTTTTCAAAAATCTAGCGCAAAATCTAACCCTGTAATTTCCAGACACCCACAAAAAACCGCTAAGCCCGTGGATGGCTGTGATCGTCAATACGGTCTCGACCGAAGATTCTTCACACTGTTCCCAAGAAACTAAAATTTGTTAAAAATTTGTTAGCTATTTCTTTAGTTTTCGAAATCTTATAATAAGCTACTTACTTACAGAACTTTATGCAATCCGCCAAGCAAGGCAAATAGTAAAAAAATAAGAGCCACGTGCATAGCATATAGAAGAATAGTGCCAGCCCGTTGAAGAAGCTCGGCATCATGATTGAAACTTACTTGGAAACTATCTTAGTTCGTTCCACAAAAACCCGATGCCAGCTAAATGCATATCAGTAGTAGTCATTAGGAAGAACTATTTCCCCAATTACCTATCCTTTCCTGTAATGGGCAACACCTCTTAATTAATATTAACCATTAAGCCTGGATATAAATTAAGTTTCCTCCCAGTGTTCCAATTTAGTTTATGAGTATTCCTCTGGTATTTAAGTTTTCTCTTTAGAAGTCTTCTAAGAGCACAAGTCAAGTGAATTTATTGATTTGCATATGGGTTATTCTCTGGAAAGAACAACCGCGTCCAAAAACGAAAAAGGGAAAAACGAAAAAGAAAAGAAACATAGGGAAATGTGTCAATTTATCAAATTTGAAAACCTTTATCATATTCTAAAACAAATTTCAAAACATTCAAATGCAAACGCTTGCAATCGCGATTTTTCTTTATTCTAATGAAAAACATAAAAAAGGGCATGTTTTGTTTTGAGAAATACTTCCGAAGAAGAGGGATTATGCTTGAAATTTAGCTTTATAATATCACTGGGAGATTGCAAAGAGTCAGGAGCCGCATTTGTGTTTTTCGAATTTATTTAAACAGTAAAACACATCACGCAAAGTACTGTGGAAAAATATGTGCGACAGTAAGTAAAATTCAATTAAAAAAAAACTACTTAATATTTTAAAGTCAAACAAAATACATTATAAAGTTCAAACTAAGCATAATACATTAAAATTAATTGCATTAAAATTTTTCATTACGTTTCGCTGAAATCTGTGCTTGAACCGATTTTCATATTTTGTAAAATTAAAATAAAGCCTTGGCACATGTTTTTTTTTAGTTTGTATGCGTACAAATGTCGCCTGCGACATCAGAGAATTGCCCATATAGCAAAGATCACAGATAGTGAAATATTAGTAATCAAAAGTTGGACGCTTGTATTATTAGAACAGGTACCAGCTGTAAAAGATATCTAACCATAACTGTCGCACACTTTTATTATTAGCCCTTGAAATTGATATAAACCCGCAAAAATTGACTTAAGTCCCTGAAAAAATGTTCGCAAACTCACTCTGAAAATAGTGCTTAGTGAACCAAAACTGAGCGCAATATATTTTTCTTTTTGTTCAGTTTTCAATTTTGAAATAATTATATCAAGGTTTCCTTCCCAAAGATACCATCAGAGAACTCTCAAACGATTCGATTATAAGCTGTCGAAAATTAAGCTTTCAAGACCAGTAGTGGGTAAGGAAAAAAACCCAAAATAAGTGTCCTCCATAATGACAGGACAATGACAATTATCGGCACTCAAATATAAATGCAAGCCCGAGTTTCGACAAGGTCGATATTGTATGTGCATGCATGCAGTGCACACAAACAACTCAGTTGACTAAGTGGGGTCATTGGGCCGCTGCCATGGCGACTGGAGGACACAACAAAAGCGGAACCTGACGCAGGCACAAAGATTATAGGGTTGAAGTCCGGAATTCGTCCCTCGACAATTACACAAACACCAGGGGAGTGGTATATAAATACATAGTAAATGCTTTATTCATAAATGTCGTATGCAGCTCAAATTCGCAGTTTATTTGATGCGTTATACAAAATGTGAATCTGATCTGGAGATTCTACTTTACACGTATGAATAGAATTAACATGTTACATACATACGGATATATATATGTTTAATATAAATTTAAATTTCGTTTGGGCTTGTCAACAGTTTATAGATTATCTGCTAAGGATTTCTTGTACACAAAAAAGTAGCATATTATTAACGTTCATTAATTTATTTTTGTGGGCTCTCGGTTTAACAAGTTTAAAGGTTTGTACAAAGGCTTTGGAGAGGGCTTTGTTAGCTCGTTCGGTTGGTAAAACTCGAATTATATCAATAATACATAGGATGTACAAAATTGTAAGCGTTTCATATCGCCTTAAGCTACGCGTTTAACTTCATTTCTTTTTGGACGAATAACAAACCAAATGGTTTTCTTCAAATTATTGTTTACTCCTTGTTAGTGCGTTCAACGACGGTAAAATATGATGAGAATGTGTGTGAGTGTGTCCATCTGGGTGTACGTGTGTCCCTCTACTGTGTGTTAAATGAGTGCACGTTGCCTTTAGTAGGCGTTCCGGCGCTTATAGTTGCGAACGTTGTTGGCCAGGCAGCAGGCAAAGATGAAACCGATAAGCTGAAAACGTATTTTGATTAATAAAACATCTCCGTAAGTCATTTCCAGTGTAGCCAATTCTCACCTCAACTCCCATCAGGCCGATGGCCACGTACTTGGCCTTGTCAGTGCTGACAGACATCGTGTCGACGAACTTGGCGCGACATCCTCCATAGATGTTGAGCGGGTTCAGGCAGGAACCTTCGCAGCAGCTTGCTGGAGGGGTTTGTCCGCTCGTAATGTAGTCAGCGATGGAATCACGGCCGCAGCAGTGCAGCTAAAGCATTTAACAGTTCCTGTTAATTTAGAACACACATTTGTCTGCCAATCATCACTTACCGATTTCTGGATGGCATCGAAAACACCTCCACGACCCTGGTCCGACTCCCAGGCCTTGTCAATGACATCTCCCATGGCCGAATCGAATTTGTCCTTGTTGGTGAACAGCAAAACGACCAGCGTCAGCTGTAGGATCAGCAGGATCAGCAGGAAAACCGCATAGCTCATGGTCATGCAGACCGATTCGCGAATGGCGCCGCAACAGCCCAGGAACGAGATGAATACCACAATCGAGCCAATACTAATCAGTACGATCGGCATGAGAGCCTGTGGGGGGAAGCCCACTTGTCCATTGACCTCAATGGTTCCGATGCTCTTCAAGATCAGCACACCATAGACAATGCCCAAAATGCCGATGACCTGTGAGAAAAAAGGGAACATACATGCATGTGATTAGAGGATTGCAAAAAAATTATTAAACAAGTAAGAACTCTACAGGAGAGCGACCGACTGTGGCCCACAGCACAGTTTATAAAAACTTAAATTAAACTATGCTGAAAGCAGATAAAGTAAAAAATTTTGATAATAACATGTTTGCGCATCAACAGATGCACAAATAAGTCTTATTTCCCTTTCAAATGTTGTTTTGAAAATATTTGCTGTTGTGAAAAAACAAAACTTCCCTAAACTTACGTATATTTGCCATTTTCCCGAACTGAAGTTCTATAAATGGCAGCTAAAGTTGCATTTACAGCGGCATGGCTCTAAATATAGTTCAAATTAATCAGCTCGCTCCCATTTAGTTTAATTGAAAGTGGCGGAGTACAAGAGCGCTCGCAATTACCATGCTAAAAAGACTTAATTACTGTTGAGCCCGGGATCTGACCTCAGGGATTCGGAGCCATGCCCTGGCACGCCATCAGCGGCAGATGGTTGGTAATAATTAGAGTAAGTGAGCATTACGTAATCCCATCTAGTTAGCCAGCACCGCTGGTGGTGGTCCAAGAGTATCTGCAGGCCTCCGTACCGCGATCCGATTAGATAAGGCAGGCTTAGCCAAGACGAGAGCAGTGGGTGCTGGCAGCCGTCATCCCATGACATTCGCACATGACAATGCCGTATGAATCTCGGCGAGGTCTCGCCTCTCGGCTGCAGTGCCATCCGGGGGATTTTATGGCGAGGTTCAGCAGCCCAGACAATGCAAATCAACTTTGATCTTCAGTGGCAACGACTGCCTGCCTGACTTGCAGGCACAATTGCCCCCCAGCCCATTAATTGAATTTGCTTGATTTCATTATGCACACATGCTCGTGCTGCTGGTGTGCGGGTTTTGCCTCAATTTCCACAGATTTAGAGAGCTGAAGAGCTAAAGCGCGAAGAGCTCTAAATACTCTCGTGGGCGGTGGCAGCCGCCTCTGCAGCTGGCTTTGATTCCATGTCAGAATTGACCCAAAAATATTCAAAAATCCAAACAAAAGAAAGCAAAATCCCCGTCGCTCTGCTAATTGCTCCACTTTGTCTACACTAATAAACAGAATGATGCATAAATACAACAAAAAAAAATGGAAAAAAGTGAAGAAAAACAACAGTATTTGTTTTGAACATGTTTGCAGCCGGCAGCTTTTCCTCTCCAACTTTTACTCTTCGCAGCCCCGTTTTCGCCAACGTTAACGAGGACATTACACAATCCACATAAATATGGCCGAGACAATGCTATGTTGTAGGCCACATTCCGCATAAAACTGTCAACGACAGCTTCAATGACGTCACGCGAAACGAAATTGGAATGCAAATTGTTTTCGCAAATGCCAGCAAGTCCTGGACAAGGGTCTGAGATCATAAGCAGAGAAGAGCAAAGCAACCCTTGATGGGCGCACAAATAGCTGAGAAGCTAGCTTAGTGCCATTAAAAGATAGATATATATATTTATTTACGTTGCGAACCACACCCAAAACGGAGAATTGCCTTGTTTGTCGTTTGGCTGTATCTTCAAAGTGACAAGTGACACAGATAGCCGGAGAAAGATACTAGTTTGCCGGAATGAGGAGTACGAAGCAGAGTTACGCAGTGTGCAACAGGACGTCTGCGTGCCCAGCATGTGTGATTGAGAGATAACAATTAACACTTTAATTGCCGGAGTCATGCCATCGGCGTCTGTCAAGTCGACTTACAGTGCCAGAAAAAGGCAATCTTTTCCCAATTCTTCTTGAAATTTCTACATTGATATTAATGGCTTGCCTTCGCTGAATATCCCTCAATTTATTAGCAATGATACATCGCACTGCAATTCCATCAATATTGAGTTTTGCTTTAGCTAACCGGATAAGCAAATATTTGCTTCTGAAGTTGTTTGCTCTGTGGCTCACACCACAGGAAATGGGTGTCGAACAACTATCAATGCAGGTCACTCAGTACTCCGCGGCCTTACGCTCACGGGCGACACTGCACGCCCTTTGAGTAGCAAAAATAATAGTTATTCAGGTTTGTCGTTAACCATGCCAACAAATCCGTGCTTTAGGTTCTAACCCCCATTACACGAACGTGTGGAAAATATAAAAACTTGAAACTATGGGAATACAAATTATAGAAACACACACAAACATGACTCAACAGCCGGCACAGTCATTGCCATGTACACTCAACAAATTAGATCTTCAACAATGGAGACAAAGTCGATATAAGTTGAAAATGATGAGTGTGAGTCTATTAATATCCCGAGTTCGTAAGAGGAATTCCCCCGTAACTGATTAACAGGGGAATTGTAACAACAGTTCATTGTCACTTTCTTGAGAATGTTTGTTTTTCTCTCACGCTTTGCTTGCAAAGCACAAGCAATAGCGAACGGGAGAGATACTTTTTAGCTGCGCGAGAGACTGCTCTTTTAAGTTTATTTTCATTTAATTTCGGGACCTCTGTAATGAACACATATATAACAACTTCAAGCTCATAGCTAGAACATTCTGCCTATTGAAGTTTTAAACCTCATTTATTCTCAGTGTATTTCACTTGTTTCTGTGTTGTTGTCAAATTGCGAAATGCTGTGCTGACTTTGTAGTGGTTGCTGCTGTTTTCTCGAGCGTTGCGGCAGCTTTTTTGCTTTTGGATATTTAATAGTATAGGTGTTCGGCGAGCTCTGAAAGGCGGCTTGTTAATTTATTTGGCTTGACTGTCAAGTGTGTTATGTACTCAGGCACACCAGATAAATATCTACAGCGCACACACATACACCGCCCCCTCTCCGTCCTCCTCCCCGCACTGCACGTGTAAATGTGGACTGTGTAAACTACAAAACTCCACCAGTCAGACGTTCATTGTTGTTTTTGCTGTATCTCTCTTCTCTAGAGCAACAAGTTTTTGTTTTCGTTTCTTCCGTTGAGCTTTTCTGGCCATTTACCTACTTATGTGCAGGTATTAATATGTGAGCCTACAGCTGCGGTCAAAACAAAAGCGTAAATGTCTGAAGTTAACCGAGAAAATCTCGGAAATTAAATACGAACGTATGTGGTGCTTAAGCCCAATTAATTAAGCCATCACTACTAAGTTAATCAGGCTTAAAATTGCATGTATAATCCCTAATGTAAGAAGACTTCTTGTTTAAAACCAATTTGCCTTATCATTACTCTGGAATTTCACAGATTGCTCTCTTAATGATCTTTTCACGCAAGTGTTTGTTTTTTATGTGACTCACAGAGCATTTATTTTCAGCAGCATTTACGTGTACTAAGTATTTTTAACAACTCAACCTTTTTACAACGAATTTATAATTATTTCTCTGAAATTGACTTAAAATCGGTTTATTTAGGATTTTCACCGAACAAAGTAAATATGTACATACATACATGTCTCTGTGGCTGTTCGTGAGATAAACATTCAATATATAAAATAAATAAAAGATTCACGCTCGATCTCTAAATACTCAATTAAATGGCTTTAATGACGCCAGAGAACGCTATCAATCGGGCTACAAGAGCCCACACAAACAAAAATTCATAAATTCAAGCAAACTGGTTTTAAAATTTTTATTTACTACATATGGAACAGAAATCTATAGAGCAGTAGATGTATTTACTGTACTGCCTGTTTGATTAATTTAATTCTAAGAAAAGATTTTTATAGGAAGTATTCTAAATTAGAGATTAACATTCGAAATATAAAATAGAATTGAATTTCAAAGAATTTAAGAATTTAGATTACCACTTTAAAAGTTGCCATTAAATAAAAATATTGGCATTTGTCATAATTCATGAATTTAATTATCATTTTGTTTTAAATTTTCTTAAAAAATCCGAAACCCTGAAGCTTATCTCCTCCAAGTTATGCTTTATTGCCACTTTTTATGATTGTTATTCGCTTTTCGAATTCGTTCGAAACATGATATTTGGCTGAGCAATCATATAATTTCGCGTTTGTAATCTCCTAGTATTTGAACAAATCATCAGAGTCGAAAAAAAAGGGTGAGCTCCTCGGAACAGTGAGAATTTGCCTCGCTGGCGAGAAATCCAGTTGACGCAGTGGAAGCTGAACGAGCAGCAGAACGATGACATCACCGAGCTTGGAACAACTGGCCAGTAGCAGGCGGTTCTCAAGCTCGAGTTCTCAAAGGCATTGCTCTGTTCTCAGGGGCGTCTGGAAATCGGCGGCCTTATCGGGTTTCTCACTGTTCAATATGCATATAGCATATTACCGAATTTATCGGATTGCGTTTCGACAGCGCTTTCGTAACATATTGTACGATTTCTGCTTTCACGCAACTCTCTCGAACCGGTTTCGGTTTCGATTTCGATTCAGCTGGCTATAAACCGGGTCTATTTTGTAAATACTCACCGACACAATGGTGTTGAATATGAAGAGGATGTATTTGACCAGAGATGTGCCGCAGTCCATGTTGATTGGTTTTCACTGTAACGGAAAAAGATTGAATAAGTGAGTCAATCACACTAAATGTTAGCCAGTTGCAAGCTGCAGGCCAAATGGCAATTGTAATTAAGTTTAATTCCAGGAAACGCCGCAAAGTGAGAAAGGCAGAGGTGTATTAGAAGGAACCACTCATGATGAAAGTATATAAGGTGGTTTCATCACGAGAACTGCTCTTTTATTGTGAAAGGTCGCTCTTGCTCTCTCTCTCTTCCTAGCGCTTATCTCTTCAAGACCTGAGATCTGAAAATGTTTATCGTCCTCAACCTTATACAGTAACATCATGGAACCGCTGCTATTCCAATGAATAATGGCGGCGATAAGGGACTGGCGGGCATCCGCATCTATTATTGCCTCGTTTGCTTTGCCTTCCTCAGAACGCGTCTCCAAGGCAACAACAAAGGCGAACAAAAAAAAAACACAAAGGAATGCTACATTTCCCAACAACAACAACAGGGGAGTCTGAAGTGGAAAATAGGGAAGTTCACTGCCCTGCGCTGCAGCAGCAGGAGCAGCAGCGTTTCATTCAATTTTCTTCCGTTTTTCTCGCTATTTCCCGCACTTCAGCCGTACTACGCAATCTTTTGTTTTCAGGCCTTCTCCTTCTCTTTCAACCACTTTTCGGCATGCAGCATCTGCTCATGTCTTGTTTTTTTTTTCTTTTTTTTTGTTTTGTTCGGACAAACTAGACGTTGCACTGAGACGCGTTGCCGCCAGCAGGGCGACTTATTCAATCCAAAAACTCACAACTTGCCACTCGGCTAGGCACGCATTATTACCTTCGTTTTTAAATTTTCCCAAATTAAATTCCGGCGATGCGCGTCAGTTCGAGCTTACAGTTACTTATTAAGTGCTTTCAAAGTTGCTTTGCTAGAGGTGCAAAAGCATCGACGCTACTATCGATACTATCGATATAGCACACAGAAACGCCGCGTACATCGATGTCTTGTCGAAAAAACAAAAAGGGGACTCCCTATTAAACTGAATACTACAAATATCGGCGATATGTTCATCAGAATATTGAGCGAAAAGTCACCCGCTGAATGTTTAACCTAAAATCTGCATGACTTGGGAATAACTTTTGTACTTTCCTATACAATCTATAATAATTTTGAGCTACGGACCTCTTATTAAGCAATCCAAGTGCTTAATTTATATTAATTCTGTAGTCTCACTAAATGACTGAAAATATCAAAAGAGCAATTTGTATGGGAATAGCTGTTTTCAGCTGACATTTTTAGCCATTCAGTCGTATAGGGAAAGTACAACTGGCTACTGTTAAAAGCTGACATGAAAAAGTAAACTTAATGAAACAAGGTGCGAAACTTTGCTATTGTTTTGCTTTGCCATGCTATTATTTTGATTTACCAGCGTACAATATAATATACCATTTATTTTAAATATTCTCCCGAATCAGATATAGCTGCCATAGGAACAATCGTAAAATTAATAAAAATGAGTCAAATGAGTCAGTTTTCAACATATTTTGATCTCAATTTAATATACTACAAAGCTGCCATAGGAACGTTCTGGAAATAAATTTAATAAAAATTTTAGTTTCGCTGTTTTTCAACATATTTTCAACTGCTCAGAAATTTAGCAAATTTTATATATTTCGAATTTTAGGTTTAACTGTATGGAAATCGGTTGATTTTATATATCATATACTGTCATATAAACGATCATTAAAAGTAGAGTAAAATACAAAACTGTAATTGTACAACCGTAAATATAGTATATAGTAAAATCGAATTTATAATGGTATGAATAAATGGTTTATATATGTACATATTTCCTTTCAGTTTTTCTTTTTATAATAATCTGCAAGGCAGCAAGGGTATACAAACTGCGCAGTGCCAAAGTTAATAAACTCAATATGAGCCTTGGAGTATTTTCTTGATATAAACGAAACTAATGCGAATTTGTTGGAGAAAGTGTACTTTTATTAAGCAAATGGTCATCGCACATTTTAAAATTAATAAATATAAATCGTAGTGGAATTTCTCGCTGCGGTATCGAGCAGACATGCCTTTGTTAGATGAAACATTTACTGGCTTCTTGCGTGAGGTCGGGAATTAGTCTTAATACTTAGTTAATTAATGCTTCGTGTTCGATGCTTAGTAGTTCTGGCGTCTCTGAGAGTTGCGCGTCTGATTGGCCAGGCAGCAGGCGAAAATAAAGGCAACAAGCTGAGGAAGAAAAGGTAGTTTAGTCAGATTGTAAATTGTGAAGGATTTTCATCACAGGTAAATTACCTCAACGACAGTCACACCCAGGCCGGCGTACTTAATGATGTTCACATTCGTATTCCAGAAGGAGTCAATGGAACTCAGGCAACTGGGTCGGGTCGCCACCTGTGTGATTCCACAGCTGCCATTGGAGGGGGAGTCGCAGCAGGAGGCGGGGTACGAAATGCCGTAGTCAGCGAATCCATGCAGGCCGCAGCACTTGAACTATAATTTAATTAAATGATTAATTATTACTAAATAATTAAAACTGCTTTAAAAAAGCTATCTCATTACTTTTTCTAAAGAAACAAGTGTAATATACAATTCAAAAATATAATTGTTCATAAAATAAACATTAGATATTTAAGCAAATGAACAAACTTTAGCCACCTTGTCCATTCATTGGTTTATTACTATTATTCTCAATTTAATCACTAATTGGTTTATTACGATTATTTTTAAATTAAATTAAAAAAGTAACAACAGTTTTAGTAAATATGTTCTTTCATAGCTATAAATAACCAAATAAACTTGTAAAATTAATTATGTTTCTACGCTAATTATTATTATTATTTATGCAACCAAAATAGAAATACAGAGTGCTGCTAGGTACCGAATTGAAACAGCTTTATTTGTTTTTCTATCCTTTTACTCGACTGCCTAAGTACAGCTGCTCTTGGGTCCTGTTTAATTCGTTAATATTTTTGTTTAAATTAAATAATTATTAACATTAACGCAGTAGCAAACTGAATTTTTTTTATCTACAACTGTATTTGATCTTAGATTCTTACCAGTAAGAAGTTATATCAACCGTAAAAGGAAGCTATAATATTCTTTGTTTACTCCCTCATAAAAAACCCAACTATAATAGTTTGATCGCTCAGTAAGATAGGCATGACCTCACTTAATAATTTAAATCCAAAAAGCAAAAAATAAACAAAAAAAAGTACTACTTTTCAGTTTTAAATTAAATTCTAAAATTGTATTATACTCACGGATCGCTGCATTGTGTCCAAAAGGAGGGAGTCCGTTTTGCGTTGATCCCAAATGGTCTGGACAATCTTCTCCAGGGACGTCTGTATCTGCATATGGTCAACCCACACGTATATGATGAGGGCCAGCTGACTGATCAGCAACACCAGCATGACAACGGAGTACTGATAAGAGGAGAAAAATATATTAAATTGATTCTGGAAAGCAACGAGTTCCTTCAACGCACCGTGGTGAGACAGCAGGCGTTCTCGCGAATGGCTCCGCAGCAGCCCATGAAGGCAACCAAGAAGATGAGGCATCCCAGGACCAAGATGATGATGGCCACGCTGTTGGCGGTGAAGGTTTCATCGAACTTGGAGAAGTCCTTGATGGACGACACCATGATGGAGCCGAAGGTGATGAGCAAAATGCCGCATATCTGTATGGGGAAACCACAAATGTTTTCACTTAGTCAAAGGCTCTGATAACAGTCATCGCGAAGGTGATTCAAGTTAAATTGAAATCGAATTTAATAACAACCGCCCGCACCCACGATAAGTACACTCATACTGAACTAAAAAAAAGAAGAACATATGTGTGACCATTGCGATAATACAAAGTTAGTACTTGACTAGTGCATTACAAAAAATATGAATTTGATTAACTAATAACAAGTAACAAAGCTTTAAAAGAGCGTGTTTTCGATCCTAAGATACCCGGTACCCAAAGCATTCTTAAACACAAAGAATCCAACGAGAGATGGACATTTTTCAGAAAATATTAGTCAACTGATTTTTAAAATATGGGTCTTAAAACTAACGACTGACCAAGGAATAAACTAATTAAATATGATTTTAAATCGTTCTATTTCAAGACTACGGAGAATGTGGACTAGATGGATAGAAGGCTTAAACTTTATTTTATATTTATATTTAGGTTCCGCCCTATTTCAGTTACTTACGTTTTTTTAACTGGGTATAAACATAAAACTATAATAGAAAAATCATCTCGTTAAAGACTATATATCACTTTAGTTTGGACAACTATTATTACAGACCTGACAGCGAAACTTTTTAACGAACAAAAAACTGCAAACTACCTTAGATATTATATAATTTTTCCTAAGCCCTCAAATCGATATTATTCTTAGATAAAGTTATTCCACATAGCAACAACTCATTTTGGAATGTTTCATCACAAATGCTTTGTAATTTCCAGATCTGTTACTGGGATGACTCCGGGACTATATACTTCGTACCTATTACTCATGCTGTTATCTCCACTGGGTACACTGCGTTTTCCGACAACTGTTTTGGCTCATTAGCCGTAATTACGTTCGGCATTGGCATGCGATGATTTATTTAAAGAATTTTACGTTTACCCAATTTTCCCTGTACTTTTCGATAAGATAACTTTCGAAAGAGCGGTATCCAGGGCGGTGAAGAGCGAAGACTTGAGCCAGAAGATTTAATTTGTCTTTGCTTTACCGATAAGATAGCGCCCAAGCCAAGGGTTATTTTTGCAAACCTCTCCAAGACTGAATTTACTAAGAACTTTGAATCTGTGGGGAAACTTTTCTTACCACAAACAGTATATTGAATATGAACAGCACATATTTCACAAATACTCCTCCGCAATCCATGGCAGTATTTTATCGTTGACTTGTTTGTGTCGAAGGAAATTGCACTATTCAATGATATCCGTTTCGTTGCTCAACTGTTACTGAAAAAGTTCCTTGTATGACTATTCCCTATTAAAGGTTTTGTTATCGCAAAAAGCTTTTATAAGCTTTGATTTTATTTAAACAAAAGCAGCGATAAGAGAGAGATACATCGAAATTCCTCTGAAAAGTATGCGACACTATTTGAAGGCAATTAATTTGTAATGCCTGTTTTTAGGATACTGCTAAATAGGATAAATCGTAATATATTTCAGGAACTAATGCATATATTTTTCCAAAACCAAAGACAATATTTGCAAATTTGTATCCAAAAATACTGCTGTGAACGAACGACCAAGGGTTTTTTAATTTATGTTTATACCTGGTATCCAACCGGGTTTGAGTTTTTAGTTTAGCGCATAGACATGTCCTCCCGTATGGCACAACAGATATTAGAGACTATGAAAGCTAGCGCTAAGAATTTTGTGACTTCATTTATATCCATTTTACAATTTTATCATGCCCACTTCCGACCCAAAAAATTATGAAAAATTGCAACTAAACTATATTCTAACGACTTCCGCTTTAAAATTATATTTGTATCGAATATTGTATCTGTGAGAAGGTGCTAATTTGGATGAGAGAATAGAATTTTAGTTACGCTGAACTTCTAACAACTTCTATTAACATCTATCATCAAATGTCAACATATGTAAGCTGGGTCTTTATTTGGTTGTTTCTCAACATGTGCGTAGCAGCATAATCTTTTGCCCTCCGCCCCGTTTAATTTAGGTTTAAGTTGAGCATAATTAGACAAAGCCCACAATGTTTTGGGGTACCGTATATCTCACTTTAGGTCAACAATAATTTTATCTCTTCAACTTGACCTTTAAAGGTATTATTAATCAGCAGCAAAGTTCTATGTATATAAGAAAGTCTTGAAGTTTAAGGCATTAAGTCTAAGCTGAACTCATCTCGTCAATCCTTTTTTTTTTTGTGTAAAGCTATAAAAAACAATTTGAATAAAAGGCAACACTTCGTAATACTTAAGACTATTATCTTTATATGATGAGATGAAAATGGATATTACATAAAGTCTTCACTTAAAGCAAATCGTTTAATCTGTAGTGCATAAATGAATAATATTATATAAATGGTTAATTTTATGTATGCACCAATGGTCCATAAGGGTTTCCTTCGATAAGCGGTCCGGAATTTCGCATCACGTCAGCTACGTAGCAGGACATTGAAAATACAACAAGCTGTGGAAAATAATCTATTATCATTGGGATGATTATTATCCTGTAAACCACTTGCCTCATATGCAATTGGCATAACAATGGTAAATTTCACTATGTTGAGCCCCAGATACCATAAATATGGCACAGTTTGCAGGACTTTTTCAGAAAAACCAAGCCACAAATAGCAGGCAAAGTATATGTGCAGTAACATACAAATCAAGTTCAAAACAGCATTCTAAATACGGAGGAAAAGAAATTTAATTGGAAAAAATAATATTTATTATTGAGTACCTGCTTACCGAAGTTAGATAGCCAGACTTTTGGGTCGCCAGTCCGTAGAAGCTCTGCCATGTCAGTAGGAACATGATCGTTCCAAATATCTGAACTGTAATGGGTATATCAGTTGCATCACCCACAAGTCCGCTGCTTTTGACTTTAAAGGCCATGACCGTTCCCACGCTGATAAACAAAACTCCAAAGAACTAGAATTGTGGGTATATTTAATAAATTAGGCCAAGTAATGGAAATCAATTGTTAAGTACCAGAAGTTAAGCAGATTATTCGGAAAACAAATTAAGTTTAAGAGCTACAAATGTTAAATAAAACAACTTCAAACCTTACCATACAAATATCAAAAGACATGAGTCCTATCGTCTTAAAAAATATTTTTAAAATAGTCAAAGCATTTAGTAAATCAATTCAAATAGAGCAAAATATAAAATGTTTTAATTTCGATGTCCTTCGCATATGGTCCATTCACTCATTCCTTTAATGAGTTTCAGTTTCATATCCAATATTTTAATTCTAATATATACAAAATATTGTGGTAGGTGTTTAAATCAAAGGATGAATTGTCCGAACACGTCTTCTTTATTCTCTCTTTCACAATCGAATGCCTCTTTGAGCGATCCGTTAACATTCTGTTCGTCTTAATGCTAATTTACATTGGCTTAACATAGGATATACATAGTATTGGTGTTGTACAATTGTCGGTATCTTAGTGTGACCCTCTACCAGCCTACTACAATTCGGCCATCCTGTAATACGGATCCCCTGATCCTGCTTTCTTTTGAGAACAATTTTAACAAATTACTCTTATGTCTAACTTATTCTAAGACAGTGTTTAATTACATGTATTCATTTACTTTTCCGGCTCCCTATCCAAGGTCTTATGTTTTGAACACTCCATACACCCTTGTAAGGATTTCGAGATACTTGGAAGCCTTCAACGTCCTTTAGTAGGAACCGGTCATTGCGAAGAACTTTAGCAATTATGTATGGACCTTTGTTCTTAGGGATCAACTTCCTAGCAACTCCCGCAGTGCTGTCAAAATTTTTAACCATTACGTAATCTCCTTTCGCATAGTCCTTTGGCCTTTTCTTCTTCTTATCATAATGTGTTTCATTGTATTCCTGCGCTTGTTTTTGTTTTTCCACTGCCAACTTCCGGATCTCGTCCAAATTCTCTATTTGAGCTATGTTGTTAATTTCTTCTAACTTGTCCCTAAGTTCATCAATAATCTGACCTTTCTGCTCTACACCAAACAGCATTTTGCTAGGAACTTGTTTTATACTCCTGTGTACGGTGTTATTAAGTGCATGTTCAACTTGCTCGATTACATTATCCCAATGTACATTATTTTCAGGCTCCGTTAATTTTGCTATCATAGGCCCTATGCTCCTGTTGATGCATTTTTTATGCCCATAGGCATTCTTAAAAATTCAAATTGTCCTAATGGAGTCACAAACGACGTATATTTAACTGATTCATCGCCAACGAATACATGAAAATATCCATTTTTCAAGTCAAGCTTCGAAAACACACTCTTATTTACTAATTTGTCTAAAAGGTCATCTATTAAAGGCAACGGGTAGTTGTCCTTTATTAAAACTTTGTTTAATTTCCTATAATCTATGCATAAACGCAAGTCTCCCGTTTTTTTCTTTACCAATACGATGGGAGAAGCATATTCTGATTCACTGTTTCTTATAATTCCCTTGTCTAAATACTCGTCTAATAGTTTTTGGAGCTGCTCCTTTTCACTAAAAGATAGTCGCCTTGGTGAGCAACTGAACGGTTTGGATTTGTCTAAACTAATTTTCATCTCGCATCTTGTTAAAGGGGCATCTGGTCTCTTAGCGTTAAGATAATATTCTTCGAACATTTTAACAAATTTACATTTCGTTTCATAGCTTACATCGCACCCACAGTTATAATCTAAAAACTGATCATCAACCACGTTGATATTTAACATTTTATTTTCAAAACTGTCTTCAAAATTTTCTGTTGTTTCACTTTGAGGCATCTCTCCAAAACATTGATAATCTTCTGAATGCGAATCGCATGTTTTCATTTGCCTGTATGGTAACTCATTCCTAAAATATTGCCTATCGCTCTGCTTTTCAATTATATTTTCGTTTTCCAATTGATATTCATTAATGGTCCCATATCGTAAAATTTTTCCGGTATTAGTTATAGTTTCTGCCAAACTTTTCTCAATAATTGCATCTTCTGATTGTTTTTCCATAAAAGTTGAATTACTTAACAGTTTTTCCTCAACAGTTGAACTTCCTAATAATTTTTCATTAACAGTTTCGTTTCCTAATAATTTTTCCTTAACAGTTTCGTTTTCTAACAGTTTTTCCTTAACAGTTGAATTTCCTAATAATTTTTCATTAACCGTTTCATTTCCTAATAATTTTTCCTTAACAGTTTCGTTTTCTAACAGTTTTTCCTTAACAGTTGAATTTCCTAATAATTTTTCATTAACCGTTTCATTTCCTAATAATTTTTCCTTAACAGTTGAATTCCCTAATAATTTTTCGTTAACAGTTTCGCTAAAAATTTCGTTGGAATCGCAATTGGCTACTACGGCAGTTGCTAGTTGTTGACCCTTTTCCCTGGCTGACAGGTTTGAGCCATCTACTTTTAACATATTTCCATAAGTGTCAAGGGTGTCTAGATTCATGTTCAAACCGTAAAGATTCATAAAGTCCCTTCCCAGGACTGCGTCGTGTCTCATAGATTCATTTGCTACCACAATCATATCAAATTTAATCTTTATTTTTTCTTTTAAAACGAAACATGAAGTTTTTCCAAAAATGTTAAGTTGGCTCTTGTTTAGCCCATGATAAACTTGGTTAACTTTACTTAATGATATTGCAGCTGGAATTCTGGACTGCTTGATGAATGAAATCGCGCTCCCTGAGTCTATGAGACATTCTGCAATAATTGGTGATTTAAAATAGTGATCGAAGAAAATGTGTATTTTTCTTACATAGTCGTTGTTGTTGCTATTGTTGTTGCTGTTGCTTTTCCTCAGACGACATTCCCCCACAAAATGTCCCATTTCTCCGCATGCGAAACAAGAACCTGGTGCCCTGGCTGGCTTGCGGCAATCTTTGGCGAAATGGCCCTTCGAGTTGCAGTTCCTGCAGCGCAAATTTTTGATCTGCGATGCTTCCAACGTCGACTTCTTCGGTGCGTATGTTTCAGGCTGTAGTGGAAGGCGTATGTTGGCAAATGCTAGCAGCATCTGCTCCGGATTGGCGAATCTTTGGATGCGGGCCTGATCACGCAAGCTCGCAGATGGGATTCCCTCGATGAGTTGCTCTAGCAATTCCTCAGTGTCCATGTTGATGGCTTGGGACATCATTGTTTTATCCTCGAAATACATCGAGAATTTCTCGTCGTTTTGCCATTTCCGCTGCTCAAACTTTCGGCGACGCTCTGATTTGGACGCCGTTTCCCCGAATGCTATGATCAGTTGCTCGCCAAGTCTTGCAAAGGAATCTAGCATTCGGGATGGGTTGGCGTGCAGCCAACGCTGCGCGTTACCTTTCAGCTTGGTAACTAGCAGCATCCGTAGGCAGTCATTATCTAAGTTGTAAATTTGGCCTATATTCCTTAGATGCTCTACCCAGTTGCGTGCACAAATGCTTCCATTGAAGTCGATAGCAGCTTCTTTGGCTAACGAGAGCAAAGCTGCTGATCCAGCCCTGGCCGATGGAGCTCCCTGTGTGCCATTTCTAGCATCCTCAGCGTTGCCACCCAGCCAGTTTCCTGTAGCGATTGACGTGACGGTTGTGTTGCTGGCGTTGCCACCCGATGAATTTCCAATTGGGACTGTTTGTTCTTGTAGCTGCTCGCGCGCCACTATTTGTTGTACGGTGATGTGTGTCTCTGGCTGCTGTTGTTGTTGTATGTCATTTTGTGTGTCTGGCTGCTGTTGTTGTTGTATGGCATTTTGTGTCTCTGGCTGCTGTTGTTGTTGTATGGCATTTTGTGTCTCTGGCTGCTGTTGTTGTTGTTGTCTGGCGAGCTCTTCTAATTGCTGTTGTTGCATGGCTCCCCGCGTTTCTGCTCGCCGCAACGCATTCTGCTGCGTAATAAGAGCTTCCCGCAGTTGCACGATAATTCCGAGAAGATCGTCTTGGTCTGTGACATAGTCGGAGGCGCCCTCCTGTGACTCCTGTGTTGCGTTTTCAGGGTTTGTGTTGACCTCTTCGAGTTCTGTGCCAGAGGAACCAGTTTGATCTTCTCCAGCATTCTGGTCAGCTTCGACCTCTGGTACTTGGCCTCGTTGCTCAGGCGGTATCTGCCTTACACGAGCCATCAACTCCGCTTTGGTACCTTGGGTTGATAAACCCAATACTGAAAGCCACCTTTTTAGCTGGGTGACCGAAAATTCTTGTAGGTTCACCTCGTCCATGGCGTAGATTTGACCACTTCTGAATTTGTGGTAGGTGTTTAAATCAAAGGATGAATTGTCCGAACACGTCTTCTTTATTCTCTCTTTCACAATCGAATGCCTCTTTGAGCGATCCGTTAACATTCTGTTCGTCTTAATGCTAATTTACATTGGCTTAACATAGGATATACATAGTATTGGTGTTGTACAATTGTCGGTATCTTAGTGTGACCCTCTACCAGCCTACTACAATATATCTTTTTTTCTTATTAAGTCTACCCCTGCAGGTCATTATAATATTAATCAGAAGTTTGCAATGCAGAAAAGGTCATTTCCGACCCCATAAAGTATTGTTTTATTCAACATCAACAGCCGAGTCGATCTAGCGATAGCGGATAGGATTCTTTCTATTTTGATTAGTATGTGAGCTATATTATATAGCTGTCATAGGAACGATCGGAAAAGTTTTACAAAAAAATTATTTTAACATATTTCTATCTATTTTGTGGCCCTGTGGCCATTTTGGGTTATTTTAAAATTTCAATCCTGATTTCTAAATCGAATAACGATCACAATTGGTAAATGAAGAACAAAATTTACCTGTCACACTGTAATAAAACTTTACATTACTTCACATAATAACACGTCCGTACTCATATTTCGGTAACTGCCTTCGTAGAGTACGGACGTGTTATTAAGACGCTCCTCTTACATCTCGAGTTTCACCAATGTTTTCCTATTCGTTCGATCTCGAACCTTTGATTTTTCGTCGATAACCTTGTGTTCTATAACTGCACGAATAAATTAATTTAAATAAAAAGACAGTGACTTCATATTTACAAAACTAAATTAACAACAAAACTACTTCTTTCTGTTGCTCTGTTTTGCAATACAAAATAAAACAAAATAAAATTAAATATATATTTTATAGTTATTTTATATAATTTTAAAATTATGTTTTTGAAATTTGATCAATCAATCAATACGTTTAAATGTTTAATACACTACCCCCTGCTAGTGCGATCGAAATTCAATGATCCAATTGAAAACTGCAATCGGATCAACGAAGTTAGTTTCCTTTCTTGATTTTGTAATTTTTATTTATTTATTTATTTAATTATTTTTTCTTAGTGCGGCAAGTTCAAAACTTATATTTATTGCACTAGTCACAGAGTGACATATTTCTTAATCTAACACTTTCTTCTCTTATTCTTATATCAAACTAAATCTAACATGATTAAATCTTCAATTTTCTTACTAAACATTATGGAGTCAGATGTTTTATAGTTTTATAGAATTTGAATTTATAGTTTGAATTGTTTTGTTATCTATAGTTTATCAAAACTTTCAGCTTGAAAGGTAAAATCGTTTAGGAACAACAAATGTTCGACCATTCTATATTGCATTTTTCCTGCTCATATATCAGTTTGTTTAAACTCATTAGCCGTAATTCCTTAATTTGATAAAGATATAAATATGACGTATCATGCAACTTTGATGTTCACGCAATTGTATACAACTTTATTCTGCGTTGATTACCAGAAAAATTCAAAATGGTTTGCTGAACAATATTATTCGCTTTGTCTGGCATATCTTTCTACCACTGATCACATGATCTTTAACAATCCTTACCGCAAGCATTACATTAAGGATGTAAAGTAACATTTTGCAATTTTCTGCAGTTCTGTTCATTTTTTGAGATTGAGGAAAGGATTTTTCGACCGTAAGGCTCCGTCTTTGCTTTGAAACTGACTTCGTATGTGAATATTTCGAACTATAAATCAATAAAAAACTCACCATGAGAAATATTTGTTTTATAATATTTTACTCTTTGCTGAGAGTATTCGAAAGAGAATCATTAAGAACATGAAATTCTTTTTGTATGTAGGGTGCAGTATTACCTATTGCCTACTTTCTGGCCGATAAAAATATGGGGAATGGGTTTGAAAGAATTCTAAGAAGGTAAGATACATAAGAACGCTACATTTTACATTGTTTTTAAAAAAAATGATTACTTTTTAATTAAGTGATTTTAAGTGAGCAAACAATCTAGCGCTCTCTAGAGATTGTGATATGATTGTGACAGTAAATAAGTGCTATAATTGTTTTCTAAACCTAGTTCATATAGTTCAAGGATTATAAAAAAAGAATTCGGCAAAGGAAACGTTGCCAAGGTCAAAAAAGAATTTAATGTGTATTCTTTTATTTTCATTATCAGGGGGGTTGTACAAAATAAACCTTTCTGGGATGTCCTTATTATATTATATTGTAATTAATCCTAAATGTTAGTACACGACTGTAACAAATAATTTAATAAATTTACAAACCTATGAAAATTTGTAATTAATTATCTAGTTTAATTTTAGCATTCATAAAATTGTTACTCATTAATCAATATACAAATTTGATGATTTTTGTTATTATGACTTAACATTTTAAGTTAAACTATGAATAATATATATATAAAACCAAAAATGATTGTCATATATATAAGAATATGTATAACATTTTTATTTAATCTTTGAATATTTCTCAAAATTATTGTTTTCACACTTAATTTCAATCTTAAATTTCCATTATATACTAATAAAGTCAATTCGTTTTTATAAATACATATATGTAGCTCAGAACTCTACTTATATTATAAATGATGTCTTCTTTGTCCTATTTTTATTTCCTTGCAGGGTATCATAATTTTAGTCAGAAGTTTTCATCGCAGCATGTCCACTTTGCGGCCCTATAAAGTATATCTATTCTTGATCAGCATCAACAGCCAAGTCGATCTAGCCATGTCCATGTACGAGAACAAGTCCCTCAGTTTTGAAGCTATCTGAATGAAACTATATTCTCTCACTACTATATAAGTTGGACGTGCCGGATCGGAAGACTACATCATATACCTACCATAGGACATCGGACTACTATATCCATATAGCTGTCATAAGAACGATCAAGAAATTTTTGAAAAAAATGTATTTTCGCTGTTTTTCAACATATTTGTATCAGCTCAAAGATGTAGCCATTTTATATTATTTCAGAAATTCGGCATTAATTTTATGCAAATCAAATGATTAAATAGCTGCCATAGAAACGATCGGAAAATTTTGAGGAGACAAATTATAGCTTAGCCAGTTTTTAACATATTTTCATATAATTTGGGACATGGCCATTTTGTATTATTCTAGAATTTCGGTTTTAATTATTTGAAAATCGTACTACTATATCATATAGCTGCAGAAATTCGGCATTAATTTTATGCAAATCAAATGATTATATCAAATAGCTGTCATAGAAACGATCGTTTAATGTAGAGGACATAACTATGACTGTAAAACTGTAACTCTAAAACTGTAAATGTAAAACAGTAAACTAAAAAACAGATATTTTTTAATGCCTAAATGATTTATTTAATTCCTGTTAGTATTTCTTTTTAATTGATCAAATTTGATTAATTCATAATGATCCAATTGTAATCTGCAAGGGTATACAAACTTCAGAGTACCAAAGTAAGCTTTCTTTTTTTGTCCTTTTCTTTATTTAGTCCCGATAACTAAACTATTTTAGGTAGTAAATTATTAAGTTAAATAAAAAGAAAAATAACTGTTATAGTGGGATTTGAAAATATTTATGTTTTTTCCAAGTAAACGTAATTATGGCATTATAGGTTACAAATAATTTATGGAGTGGCATCCCTCAGGATCTAGGCATAAACCTGCCTGGCGCCACCCTGCCTGCGCATGCAGTTCGTGAGGGCGCCGGCGATGAGGAAGACGATCAGCTCGAAGATGCAGATGCCCAGGCCGGACCAGCGGATGATGTCCATGTTGTCGTACCAGAAATCCCCGAACTTGGTAATGCAGCCAGGCCGGTAGATGTAGGAGGAGGAGTCGCTGCAAGCGTCGTTGCGATTTACGTAGCCGCAGCACGTTCCGGGCACGGTGGTATTGCCATAACTCTCATATCCGGTGGTGCCGCAGCAGCCGAAAGTCTCCTCCAGCACACCAATGGCATTGTGGTCATTGGAGTTCCACAGCAGAGTCACCAAGTTCTCCATGTCGTTAACGAATGCGGATTTGTTCACAAACACCCAACAGGTGATCACCAGTTGCAGGATGAACAGCACGAATATCATGCTGGTGTACTGGAAAAGGCAAATCGATAAGTTTCAGTTGTCCAACCCTCTCGGTAACGAGCCTCACCGCTCCCGTCATGCAGGCACTCTGCCGGAAAATGCCATAGCACCCGAAGAAGGACACTATGAAGATCAGGCCGCCCAGAACGGTGATGCATATGGGAATGGTGTTGGTGTTCGTCTCACCCAACACGTCAATGTGGCTCAGGTCGGACAACATGATCGAGCCCAGCACGATCAGGAGGATGCCAACGATCTGGAAATAACGAGGATAATTGTTACAAGTTGATAGGTCAAATTTGTTAAGAGGGCTGCTACGGTAATCACAAGGGGGGTTTAAAACCCTTTAAAGAATTGTCAACAATTAATTTAATTGTATATTATAATAAATAATTTAAAGCAGAATTTAGTACCTATAAAAATAATATTAAACTCTTCTGGACACATTTTTGAGGGCTTAAAACCCATAGTGATCGATCTAATAAATATTTATATAAATATTTTAATAATATTTCTGAACCAATCCTCAGGTTTGATTAAGATTAAATTACCCAATCCTATAGCCATCCAGACTTCCTGGAATTCTGTAGCTTGGATTATGATAACTTGGGAAATTTCAGATATTCCATTTCAGTGGAAGATTTAAAAAAATGTTCACTTGACCAAAACGAAAGCATTTGGAAGCAAAATGTACATTTATATACATTCATACATTACACTTGTGAAAGGATAAATCCTTCAATGCTTCATCTAATTTGCTGACTAAACTGTGTCTTGAGTTTTCCTGACCTAGAGCACTTAAATTTAATTAATCTGATTTAAAAATATAATTTTATGTTTATGTTTTCATTATTTTAATTATTTTTTGTATATACGTGGTAAAAATGTATACGATATTTGTTTTTGTACTTAAAATATGAAGATAATGTCAATTAACTGATAAAATTCGTGTACAAATATATGTATGTCCCACAGACATTACACGAGGCTGATAGGTTTTTAGGTTTACCACCACAATTGCATAAATAATATTGATAAACCTCATGACAAATAACATATCGAAATCGAAGCTACCGATGCGTAATATGGGAATTGATATAATTTATTTATAAGTCGATGACATAAGGTTTGATTTTACATGTAATGCATTTTTAATAAAAGGTGGTCTAGACTCTAGACCCTAAGGCCACAGACTAGTAAACAATATATAAAAAAATGACTATTTAATATTATAATAAAATGAAACATTTAGATCTTGGTTTTTTAGTATGGTTAGTATGGTTTTTAGATTCCACTTTAAACCGTCTTCAAGTGTAAAAACTCAAAAAAAGATCTAGTCTTACTTGAAACTGATATTGTAAAACATTTAAACCCTATCTTAGGGTTAATTTCGTTATCTTAGGATGTGGCACTTCCTGGTATTTTTAAACACAAAGGTTTTCACTAAATTCCGCTTAAAATTAAAAATGTAACAGCCTTAAATGAGGTATTTTCATTATTCCATAAATCCACAGTGCTTTCTCCTGCAAGTCATATTTTTTAAACTCACCAAAAACACAATGTTAACGATATATAAAATAAAGTTGACTATTCCGGATAGACAACCCATTTTGCAGACTCTCAGATGTTATCCTTTCGCGGGTGAATCAAGTTAATTAGTGGTATCCCAGGGGTATTCTGTTCTGATTTTATCGCGTTCTCGCGTCGTTTACTGTCGTTCGATTGGACTGGTCCTCCAGTTGCGCTACCGTTTTTAAATTGGCCAGGAGACACGGCCGATATCGGAAAGATACGCGAGTGCCTGATATCGTAATCACGGCCCAAGGAAGGCCAGATAATGACGGGGAAATCGATAGCATTCGGCATATGGAAGTGATTCATTTCTAAGGGCAATTGATCTCGAAGAGGCGGTCGCAGGCTTATCGACTGATAAGGACATAGTTTCGGGAAAAACATCAACTTGTCACGATTAGATAGCCGGTGGCCAAAGATAGACAGCGTATATAGCAATAATATTTCATTGGGCTTAAGCTATGTCGGTTTATTTATGGAGAATGCTGGGTCTTGGAAGTTAATTTTACACTAGAACTGGACTACATCTAAGGGCGTTAGATCAGACTCTCGTTTTAGCGCTTCCTCATGGCGCTGGCCAGGCAGCAGGACATGATGAAGATGCCCAGCTCGAACAGGGCGAAGATCAGACTGCTCCACCGAATAATGTCCGTGTTGGAGGCCCAGAAGTCGACGAACTCCGCCCGGCAACCCGGTCGCTGCGAGTAGATGGCTGCCTCGCAGGTCTGAGAGCGGTCCGAGTAGCCGCAGCAGGAGGCAGGCACATTGTTTCCATACTCCAGGTAGTTCTGGTTGCCACAGCACTTGAACTGTAATCAGAATGGGTGCATTAGTAATTGCTTTCAGTTGCGAAATAGATTGTGTCAAACGATTGATCGATTGACTAAAGCGGTGTAAACTTACGGCCAATTGCAGGACGTCCATGGGGTAGCCCTGGGCAGCGTTGTTCTCATCCCAGGCCTTGTCCACCACCTTGCCCATGCTGGTCAGGAACTTGTCGTTTGCGGCAAAGATCCAGATGGAGAGGGCCAGCTGAAGGCCGAACAGGATCAGCATGCAGATGGCGTACTGCACAGTAATGGTGAATTAGTATCAAAAGATGTCACAAACCAAGTAAAACCGACAAAGAGGTCAGTTAGGCTAGGAGCCCACTTAGATCGTTGTGAGAACTAATTGATAGCACTGGTACTGGGATCTCAAAGAGTAGTAGAGCCCTGGAAGAGTCTCTCTCAAAACACAAGCATCTTCAACTCACAATGGTCGTGCAGCAGGCATTCTCCCTAATCGTGCCACAGCATCCGAAGAAGGCCACCACGAAGGTGACGCAGCCGATGACAATGATGACAATGGGGATCGTCTGCGTGTTGACTGCTCCATCGAAGGCGGTGAAGTTGCCCATCGTGGACAGCATTATGGAGCCGACAATGATCAGCAGGAGGCCACCGGCCACGAAGATCAGGTTGAGCAAGTACAGGAGGTACTTGAACATCGAGGATAGGCAATTCATGGTGCTGGTTTCCGGGTTCTCGTTCGTTGGCTGGATAATCCGTTCGTTCGTTGCGACTCTTTTCGTCAAACTGAATTGGCTTTCGGGCTGAACGCGGCTATTAAAGCTCATTCGAAGTGCTCATCTTATCGGAGGCAGAACTTATCTCGGCCATAAACCCCTATGTACCTGGCTCTCTACTATCGCGCACTCTGCTCTCTGCTCTCCCCAAGTACTTGAAGAGTCGTTCAATGGATCTTATCACCTTGCACCCAGATACTACACCGCTGAGGTTGTCAGAACCCGGCATTTGCGTACTCAACGCACTCAATGAATCACTTGTTGGTCTAAACTCCTTTATGGGTGGGTGGAGAATTACCTAATATTCGTAAAATTCAATCTCGGGGGCGTGGGTCCTCTATTAAGATGAATCATTCAGCCGCCTTCCCCGCACTGGCCTTATCAGACAGCGTGGAAGAGTTTGCCCGTAGGTTGACTCAGAAAGTGCTTTGCTTGGCCAACGTTTCCTCGTGAGTCCCCGGCATTATCGCGATGATTTATATACTATCAATCCTATAATAAACTTTTCGGCGAGTGCACTCTAGGCGTACGCGCCCGATTAGGATCGTTATACCTTCCGGGGTTTTTCTAGGTCTAAACAATTTCACATTGGTCAATAGCTTTCGAATCCAATCTCTTCACGTTTCATATTTATGTATGTTCGTATAGAAAACCGTATTCATACTTATCTATGTTTATTTCTAGGATAGGTTGCTTCACTGGAAAAATGTCAATAAAGTCAATGATTGATAGACCTTTGGTTAATGTTGGTTCTTTATTAAATGTAGCTATCTAACTTTCCTGCTAGGGGAACATGTCATCAATGAGCTCATATTAATACAAATATATACAGTATTATTTGGATATAGGGCAACAGACAATGTTTCTCAGAGGCTTACCCAAGATAAATATAAATTTTTTTATTAAAATAGAAAAGTCGCCATTTTTGATAACTTTAGTAAGAGTAATTTTTAGAAATTTACTTTGGAGTAATGACTAAAACTTAATAATGCATCTTTAAAAGAAGTTAAATTCACCCAAAATGCAGTCCACAATCGAGAGTCAAGGCCTTGTTACCACTTGCTAAAAAGGATAGTTATACTTGTACCTTGTAAAAACTGCTAAAAAATTTGTTCTTATCCATATTGACATTTTATCTGTCAAACAAAAAGAACATAACTAGCTCCACCTCATGGCTTTGACCAAATGACAGGCAATAAAGAAGATGCCCAACTGGAAAAGGGCGAAGATCAGACTGCTCCACCGAATAATGTGTATGTGGGAGGCCCAGAAGTTCACAAACTCATCGTTGCAGCCAGGACGCAGCTCATAGGTGAATGCCTCACACTCCTTGGATCGGTCATCATAGCCACAGCAGGAAGCGGGAACCTCAGATCCATACTGCCCATAGTTCTGATTTCCACAGCATTCAAACTGTATCAAGTAAACACTTGCATTAGCAATGAGACATGGAAACCCCATCCAACTTACGGCTAATTGCAAGGCATCCATGGGATAGCCATGAGCGGAATCATTTTCAAGCCAGACTCTATCCACCAGCCGACTCATGATATCCAGGAAGGTGTCATTTTCGACAAATAGCCAAATCGATAGAACCATTTGCAGGGCGAACAAGATCAGCATACATATGGCATACTGGAAAAGCAACGCATCAGCTTTAAGCTAGTTTGGATATATCTTAAACTCACGAGTTTCATAAGGCAGGCACTCTCCCGAATGGTACCCCAGCTTCCCAGGAGTGCCACCAGGAACGTGACGCTGCCAACCACGATGAAGGTGATGGGAAATGTTTCAATGGTCACTCGATCGAATTGGATAAAGTTACCCAAGCTGTTCACCATTAGGGCACCGAATACTATCAGAAATACGCCATTGACCACAAAGATCAGGTTGAGCAAGTACAGAAGGTACTTTAAGGTCGATGAAAAACAATGCATGGCATAAAATGATGAGTCGTCTATGTGTTCGTAAGAATATGGCTTTTCAAACAATCCGTCTGCTTCATGTGCCTGCCCTCGTCTAACTAATAACCACCAAAATAAACCTAAACACGAAATGATTCATGATTATCGCACATAATAAAATACCAGAGCTATGAGGTCTGCTCTCCAATCTCCATAAAGGTCAGTTAATCTATCTAATCGCTGTTCACTATCAAAGGTCCTAGATTACACCTATAAAGGGTGGATGAACTGGGGCAGTGATCGAAAAATATAAGTGCCATCTGGGGTGTTTTGGAAATCACTGGTGGTTTGAAAACCTTTAAGAAGACGTTGAAAAGTAAGCAATGGGGTAAGTTTCATAAGAGATTACATCCCATTTTATAGACTCCGGTAAAAAGAATGAACCAAAAGATTTTAATATTTTATAAATTTGTTTTATTTTTCTGTAGGACCTCTTTTATTTTTCATTTAAGTTAAGGAAAAAGTTTGATAATTATCTCGAAAACAAATCAATATCTACTCATTTTATTGGCAAGACGGCAGGAAACCGCACATATAACCAGCTCCACCAGTGCAATAACAAGGCTGCTCCAACGGATGATGTGCATGTTGGAGGACCAGAAGTCCACGAACTCCTTCTTACAGCTGGGTCGGACAGAGTAGATGGATATATCGCACTGCTTTGAGCGATCAGAATAGCCGCAACAAGAGGCAGGAACCGCATTGCCATAATCCTGGTATCCTGAATTTCCACAGCAGTTGAACTGTATAAATGTTAAATGTATTATTGTGTATAGTTTTCCTTACTATAACTTAACTCACTGTCAATTGCAGATAATCCATGGGATAGTTGTGTTCGGCATTATTATCAGTCCAGGCCCCGTCCACAATATCGCTCATTATCCCTAGGAAGACGTCGGACTCGACAAACAACCAAATGGATAGCGATAATTGGAGGCAAAATAGAACCAGCATGCATACGGAATACTAAGGGAATAAGTTGTAGATTCCAACTATCACAATATTAGATCAATATATAGCTCCACTTACGGTTGTTGTGAGACAGGCGTTTTCCTTAATGGTACCGCAACATCCAAAGAAGGCCACCAGGAAGGTGACACATCCTATCACAAGGACGCACACCGGAAAGGCTAATGATTTTTCCGAACCCTCGAAATCCGTGGCGTTTTGCATGCTGCTCACCATAAGGGATCCGAATACTATCAGCAGAACGCCAATAATAACAAAGATCAAGTTGAATGCGTACAGCAGGTATTTGAAAGTGGAAGATAGGCAACCCATGGTGTATTTTTTATTTGAGTCCTTCAAGTAAAACCGAAAAAAGATTCGTTGGATCGATTTCGTCCGATCGCTGCATCTACACAAGACTAACTAAAGGGTTTTTATCCAAAAAGGTTCCAAGATATATCGGATCTTATCGATGCTTATATACAGTTTTGTGTACTCTTCTTGGCCATAAAGATATTCAGAAACCCATTTCAGATTGTAGAAATATGAGTACCCTATCGCAGATATTGCCTTTAGGTCATGGGCAGGCAGCTTTTCTTGACTCTGAGTAACCCTTGTCCGCTAATCTATATGGTGCTTAAAATAGCAATTTACTATTCTACTATTTGTATGTTTATAATTTCTGTGTAAGTGCAAAAACTTGTTTGTTGCTACCGACACATTTCAAGAGAATTTCAAATATTTAATTCTGATAACACCAAACAGCTGATTCTTGGTATTATAGTCCGTACTGCGTACCTATTACTTGCAATTTATATATTAGTGAGATATTATAGGGAAAGAAGGCTAGAGATAGCTACAAAATTACAATCTAACAATACTTATTCTTCTTTTCATATTATGTATATGTATAAGGTTCATATTAGAGACCCGTCAGAGAAACACTCGAATAGATCGTTAACTTTTAAATTAAAATATTCCTTCGACAGTTTATAAAATAAACTTTACAGTTTAATAAATTGCTCTTTTTATTGCAATCTCTCGGTGTATAAATTATTTTGTACAGTAAAAAATATTAGCACAATCAATTAAATTCTCAACTAACGATCTTATAAAGGTGATCATCTCGAATTTGTCCAGGGATTCGCTGTGTGTAACTTGAGATTATGTAAATTTCAATGGCCATCTGTATCAGGTGAAGTATTCGTAAAATTGGGCAACATAATTCGTACTTTCGGTTTCAATTAAAATTAGAAAGGCCTTCGCGTCCCAGAATTAGTAGTCTGCGCGGCGTCGATAGTTCCGAATGCTGTTCGCCAGGCAACAGGCAAACACAAAGCCAACAAACTGTAATTGAAATTATATTAATATTAGATGAATCCTATATGCAAGGAGGAATCTGAAGTATCGACACTCACTTCAATGGCCGCAATCACGAGGCCGGCATACTTGATGATGTCGCTATTCCTGTCCCAGAACTCAACGAAGGCGGCCTTGCAGCCGCGCCTGTAGACGGTTTCGGTGCGGCAGTTGTTGGTGTCCTTGCAGCAAGAGGGCGGGAAGTAGCCCTGGAAGGAGTAGTCGACATAGCCACTGCGTCCGCAGCACTCCATCTGCGCAAAGAGGTTTATAATTTATAATTTCGGCTAGCTAGATTTAGGGCTTATATCTTACGCTGATCTGTATGGCATCCATGTAGTCGGCACGACGGGTGCGGCGATCCCAGGCCTTCTCCACCACATCGCCCATGATCTGCAAGTACTTGTCCTTCTGCACCCACATGTAGATGACCAGGGCCAGCTGACCAATCATCAGGACGAACAAGAGGATCGAGTACTGGGGGAAATAATATACCATAAGAACGATAGAATATTATCAAAGGTATTCTTCCAGACATACCGTCATAGACATGCAGTAGGACTCCCGGATGGCGCCACAGCAACCGAACCAGGAGATGAGCAGAATGACAGTGCCCAGGATGATCATGGTTATGGGCACCTGCTGGGTGCGCAGAGCCTCCGCGAAGTCATCGATGTTGTGGATGTTGCTGAACAGCAGAGCTCCAAAGACGATCAGTAATATACCGCATATCTGAAGAAGTCAAAGGTGAACGTTAAAAAGGGGTGAAAAAACCATAAACATTTGAAACCTGCAGACCAAGCACTGCGGAAATATCACAACTTTACAAGCCTTTGTAAAGGATTTTATGACTTGAATGATGAAACTTAATTAAAACTAACAATTTGATCAGAAGATAAGGAAACATGTGCAACTCTATAAAGATTATAGTATTATAGTATAAACTATCCATATATGTATGTATATTTTTTATCAGCATAAACAACCGAATCGATCTAGCCATGTCCGTCAGTCCGTCAGTCTATCCAGCTGTCCGTTTCTACGACAATTTTGCAGAGAGTTGCCAGTAGAACAAACATATACCCAATTGAACCGTAATATTTAATGTACATTTATATATATTTAAAAACTATATACATAAAACTTTGTTGTTTTTCAAAAATTGTCCATGTACTTCAAAAAATGTATTTTTTTTAAGTTTAGTATCTCCATTTAAACTATAGATAAGTATATAGTTTTTGAGGATAAATCATAAATTTAAAAAAAGAAAAGTTTTTTTCAAATTAAAAAAAATAAAAGTTTTTTTCAAATTTGACAATAAATAAATACCTTAAAAAACCCATAACTCACATAAACTATATTCACCCACTAAAATGTTCCTTGGGTTAACCTAAGCTTTTTATTTTGCCGTGAAAGCTTTTACAGCTTTTTTATTATTGGTTGGGAATTATTTATAATATATAGAATGCACTGAAAGAAAATACTGGGAACCTTCTGGGACAGACACGCAGGGTTATCATTTACTTATTTAAAAATGCTTCATTGTTCTAATAATTTTTATTTATATTTTATCGTAACTAAAATAACCCATTTGCATGCCTCTCAAGGGCTTATCGCTTATCAACCCCCCGATTTGCTTAATTAAGATTACCCAACGCCAATATGCGATATAGTTATCAAAAACAAATTTACTTTGGCTCTGATTTATTTATCGCCCTGCGTCATTCGGCAGATTAGATGCCGTGCAGTTGTCCGATTTATCCAATTATCTAACCCATAAGTGTTATTAAGGCTGCAGCATGACTAACCCGACGGGCTAGGCAGTTCGCTGGGTGGGATCAGATCGGATCAGATGAGAGATGAGTGCGACATTGCCTAACCGCTCACGTATATAGATTCACACCCACAGTCCGGTATTTCTGTCCCGATCCGTGGAAAATTGAGTTCAAGTCCACTGCGACCGTCGCCCATTTACATCGTCTGCGTGTGTGGCGGCAATGTTTATTGTTTTTTACAGAGTTTTTTGGCTCGCCCCGGAATGGGAGCAAGTTCACATTTAATTAAGTCAACTATTTTCGGGCGGCCCCTGTAAAGTAATTACGCAACTTTCTGTTGCACTGGGAGTGTTTTGAACAAATTCTTTGCTGTCAGTCTTCTAAATATATTGTGAGGGGCACTTATTAAGTAAATATCAATCAATAGTTCACTTCCTGAGACGTATTTTTCTTTACTTGACGGGAAGATATTTTTATATAGACGTTATTTAGAAATTTTGCATCTATTTAATTTTCAACTTGATTACAGTTTTCGAAATTGCAATTTGGTGGCTTGAAAGGTTAAATTTATACTATTTTAATGGGTCGTTTATCTTTTTTTGTATGTTTACAATAAATGGTTGTGTGTATTATTGAGCAATTGCAAACTGAACTGATAATATCCCAAGGTTTGAAGATTCGTATATTTAAAAGCTCGTCGTTGACAAGACCATTAAGTGATTTTCGAATTAAGTTTGGCCATAAATTTGTTATGTTAGAAAAAATAATTGTACGAATTTATAAAAATTGTAATTATAGTTATTAAAGTTTAAAAAAGCTGTATTTTAAATAATTTTACAACATGGACGTTGAACGTTGTTTACTTTCTGTGCTGGCAGGAGCCAAGAAATTGGCTGACTCTTGAGTCAAAAGTTTAAGTCGCAATACCAATTAACATTATGGTGTTAATGAAAGTTTGTTTGATATATAAAATTCGAGTGATTTAGAACCTAAAATGATATACTCTATGGAGTATTTTGAAAATGTTACAAAGAGTGATATCTTTCATATGACGCTGACCGATTCACACCTGCAAATCAGGGCTCCAAACAGGTTAGCCCCGAGTACAGTTTCACGGAGCGGTGCAGCGACTCCGAGTGGCAGTTAGTTAGAAGTTGCAAAACAATACATCGAAAATGCCACAAATGGTGGCTGTTTGGCTGGCGTTTCGACGATTGTTTTGCTGTTTGAAACCAGTTAACCTCGAGCGGATGCCAGTTAATGGGATGCATGTTTCTGCGGCTCGGATGTGGGAAACTCTGTAGCTCCAAGCCAAACTCGTTTCCAACCAACCAAAGTAAACAAAATACCTTTTGGTATACAGAATCTCTTGACCACTACGTCACTTAGGTAGCCCAAATTTAATAACGGGTTTGACTTACAGTGATGACTGGGGATGACAAAACATATAGATAGTGTTTTGATATTTTATGCGAAAGTCGATATATAAAACGATTTTCTTAACGTTGTGCACAAGTTAATACTCCGTTTGATATATCGGGGCATTGTTATCGGCAACATCTTAACATAATTTAAATATTATTCGACATTATCAATTTTTAAAGTTTACAATATTACTCGATATGATATTGAGTTCTATATGTTCCTCTAGATATATAATATGAGCTGATGATTTTAAGTACACAACCCTTTCTCAACTGGGTTTTCTAATTATTTCCGTACACGTTCCCTGTTATTATTATTTTACCAAGTAATTAATTCTGAAACCGCCTTCAACGTTCCCAAAGGCATTGTTCTCAACCAGTTTCGTTGGCTTTAACTTTCTCAGACAGAAAAGGGCAAAAAACACTTTTCCCCCGTTTTTTCTTCGCTTCGATCGAGGAGAAAACCAGTTTTTACCGTAGCAAAGTTATGATACCATGGAAACTGAACTGGGCTTGGCCTGGAAAATGATATAATCCACGGATGTTTTTACTCACCGAACATAGCAAATTGAATATAAATAGAATGTATTTAACCATGGAGATTCCGCAGCTCATTTTGCTTTCGGACTTTCGGTGGGTGCTGCTGGTGGAGGTGGAGGAAGAACTGCAACTGATCGCCCGGGGAACGACAAAAAAGAATGGAATTGGGAAATTCAGATACGTATTTCTCAAATACAGTGGAAAGTTAAGTATTATTATATCATTTTATTTGGGAAACAAGCACACACGCACGCACACACACACAGGCACACGCACTGATGTCATCCGTGGCAAAAACAACATTTTGTTTATATTAACGAAGAAAAAATGCTGGCGTTCAGGTTTCGCTGAGTGTGGAAGTTAGCACACGATCTCACGTACCGCCGGGGTATCGATTGTCGTTTGTTTCGTTGGGCTGCAACTGGCCCTGGAACTAAGCTATGGGGAGGTGTAGGGATGCGGCCGATCCCTGCCGGCATCAGCGCACCAGCTCGGGCAGGAGCTTCTCCTTGGGCAGCAGGCGCTGCTTCAGCTCGTAGAAGCGGCGCCAGATGTACGGGTGGCTGGCGGCCCACGACAGCCACGCCTCCTTCTCGGCGGTGGTCCGCTCCACCTTGCGCAGGTACTGGTAGTACTTATCGTTCCGCTTCACACTGGCGGCGGCGTCCTGGGCGAAACGGGCGAACCGCAGCTTGAGGAGGGTCTCGGAAACGTCCACTAGGCGGTTGCCCTTGGGTGGATGCACCAGGCATAGCTGACAGACGACGAAATCCTGCCCATCGCGCCCGCTCTTCAGTGGCAGGAAGGTGGCCTCGCGTCCGACGAGGCACTGCTGCAGCCAGGAGTACCCGTTGGCGTCCACACGTACGCCCGGCAGCTTCACGGGCAGCAGACGCTTTCGACTGGTAAAGAGCGGGATCAGCGGCTTGTGCTGGATCAGTAGCAGGGTGTCCTGGTCGCGCTGCTGGACGCCGGCGATACGGCCCGTGTGCATGACGCGCTCGCTGATCAGTCGCTCCGGGATGTGCGAGGGCTGCTTGAACTGGCGCACTAGATAGGCGGGCTTGCGCTTCGCGTAGGCCACTGCCAGCATCAGGGCCGAGGTGCCGTAGATGGCCAGCTCGCTGCCGACGGTGTCCCGCTCCAGGTAGTTACATAAGCCCTGGTACTTGGCCCACACATATCCCTTGGACGCCTCCATTAAGTAGCTTGCGCCTGCAAATTGTTCGTTCGTTAGCTGGGTTTCGGGGGTGTTGTGCTGCCACTCAGCGCTCGGCAGCTGACGTCACTTTACCAAAACACACTCGTTATGTCGTTACGCTGGCCCAATCTATATGTACGGCCGTGCTAAATGCCTAATTTTGTCGCCGATTCTGCTGTTTCTTGGCGACGTTTCTGTTTTGCTACTGAATTGACATTTGCTCGGGCCGGCAGCGACGCCGCAAGTGCGAGCGGGACGACTGGAGTGTGCGTCGAGTGTTTGTGATCTCACTGCACTTGGCTCTCCAACGCTTTGCAACACTGCCTGCACTCCCCCTTCCACACCCACACGCACACATGCACACCCAACTCAAAAACAAAACTCACACACGCTGCTCAAAGCTTTGCTTTCTTGGGCTTTTCAGTTTGCGCGCGCTCAAGTTATTTTTGAACCGTTCGCGAGTCGATGTCAATGAAGACTGAACGGCTGCCAGCCGAGAGATCGCCTAACCGCCTGTTGATTCGCACCCACACTGGCGCAGCGCGACGCTCACACGTACGCAGTGCTACGCACGTTGAATATTGAACAGTGGCGCGTAGCTTTTGTTTTGGTTACGGTTCGCCCGCCCCTCCCCACCTCCCGCGACGCTTTAATTGCACTAACTTGTTTTCCGCTCTCTGTTACCAATCGCGTTTGTTTATTTATGCAAATGCGGCGATTACAGTTGCCCTAGTACCTCTGGGTAATCACATTTTCATTAAAGGGTCACCGCCCAAGTAAATCAGAGGCGCAGTAAGCTACCCCTCCAACTAACTTGGCTTAATAGCGAGCGTATACTACAAATGTTCTGTAATAACCCTTTATTTTACTTCAAAATCTAAAAATTACATTGAATTATTGAATTTCAGAATATATTTATATTTCTTTGATAAATTGTGGGGGTGTGTCCAAATTTCGTAACAAACTAAATCTGTGTGCAAAAAATAAGAATCTTTTCTCCAAATTTAGTTACTAAACATATTGTTTTTTCTGTTGTTTTATGTAGATGGGCTAGATCAACTCGACTGTTGATGCGGATAGCCTTTTTTGAAAATCAAGCATCGGCTGGCTTAAAGTTCAACTATATTTTACGTCGCAGACTTTCGGGGCAATTTTCACGGCAGCTGGCGAACGTGTTTTGCGGTTTTCTGAGCGTCGTAGGCGGACTTTTCACGAAAGTATAAGCGATGAACCAGCAACCAGTTTGGTTTGTAAAACATTGGAAATTTCAGCGGGAATCCATTGCTATGGCTTCGGGCATGGCTTCCGTTTTTAATTACTTGCCCGGGACCGGGGAGGCGAGGTGTGGCGCTGGAGCGTTGTAATTGTCTGTAACTTTTCCTTGACACACTAGCCAGCCACAATAATGGAGGCAGAATTAACAACAACGCCTCAAACTGGTTTCCAGCTTACGTAATCCAATTGGGTGAAAACGTGGCTTGGAAGCATTATTTTCGGATTTCCAGAAAAGAGAACGAACGCCAGCAGCTGTCTAGCTGCCGCCCCGCTCGCACCCGCTGACATTGCTAATTAACAAGTGTGCTCCGCGCAATTAACCTCACGTTGTTCCGTATGTAAATATATTTCCACAACAAGAGCACAAAAAAAAAATAGTAATTTTATTAAAATTCGTCATACACTCGTTCTGTATCTTAAACCGAAATTATCGGTAGTGAATGACTGCGGTGAATGGAATTCATTTTCATCGATTTGATAAAGCCATAAATATGGATATATTTAGAGCGCATAAGGATGCCAGTTCCAGTCGATTTGTAAACCCACTGCTAATTTTAAATTTTTATTACATTTAATTTTATTATTTTCTAGCATTCGGACTTATTAACCTTGTCGATATGCAGATCAAAGATAATCATTGTTCTGGTATAGATGTTTAAATAAAAACGCATACAAACAGTATTTAGATAATACTATTTTCTATATTATTCATCCTGCAATTTAATGACTCAGGTAACATATAAAATTGTAACTGAATAAATTCGAAGTTTGTATCTATGAAATATATGAAAAATAATCGAGAATATTAAAAATGTTTTGGATTATTTTTTAAACAATTTTTCTAATGTGTGACAAAATGGTTATATCAAAATGGTACCACATTTTTTGATAATAGATTCTTATAACCACAGCTAACCTGATTAAAATTTTATTTTACTGGCTTATGAAAAGACATTTACAAAAGAGTTCTATTGGCAAGTAAACAAAAATGTTTCCAAAGCTATTATAAAAAATTGTACATAGCTCAGAACAAAATAAATCTAGCCACATTTGGGTACCTCTAACGTTTTATTGCTTGCTTTTAGACAAATTTATGTAATTTTAAACACTGGGAAGTCTTGGAAATTGTACCAGCTGTTTCATATTTTTGGTAAACCTTTGAAAAATTAGCTTTAAAATTATCGGAATATTTAGTTTTTTGTCTGTCAGTCAATGATTCAGTTGTCTTATATTTGCAAAATGAACAATCAATCCATTTAAATATATATATATATATATGTTTTTATTCCCCTTTTATGACACAAAGAGGCATGAAATGAATTTATAAATGTATTATTATATGCATTCCGTAGATGCTTCTTGCAGCCTTTATTGAATGAAATTTCTCTCGGTGCCGTGTTCACCAATTATTGACAATATAGAAACGATTGTGAATCATTTGTTTGCCTTTTCTGGACTGTGCTTCCTCCTCCCAGCAAGCAACCCAGTCTCTTGGAAAATGTCAAATTACCGCTAAGTAGAGAATGACTTAAGTGCGATTGTCCCATCGCTCAAGGGGAGAGGGCAATTATTGGCAAGGAAAAGCTCGCGGTCGGGACTCGGAGAACAGCACGCGTCCCACTCGAGAAAATGATCAGATTATCGTAGCGCTACCCTAAGGAAAACACAGTACAGCGGGTGGGATCCAAGGCTGACGATCAGATTAGCATTCAGAATCGTTTCCCCAACTGTGCAAACAATGAGCAGCTTGGTCGAGCAACGCTCTGACAATTCCCAGACTTTCACATAAACAGATGCTTTGTAAAAAGTAGCTTTGCCAAGGAGAAAAAACAAAAATATGATATCCCTCTTCTCTATTGAGATCGCTGAATTGGAAATGAATAGATTGTTTTTTTTTATAAGATCTGATAAGCTTTGTCAAAACTAAATGTGAGAAAAGTAATATTCTTTTCACACCCGTGGAGGGTATCACGATTTTGGCCAGAAGGTATGAGCTCCAGACGAATCGATCTACCCATGTCCGTCTTTCAGCTTTGAAGTGGTAAATGTACAGGAAAATGGTAAAAAAGTTGTATGTATAATGTTAAATACATTTAATTGTAATGAAAATTTAAAAGGGTTACATTTTCTCATTATCAGTTTATAATAAACATTGAAACCTTTCGTAGTTTACGTATGAATTTTTTTAATTGTACTACAAAATTGATAAATTTTCAATGATCGAATAGCAAACTGCAATAGTGTATGGTATTAGGTATGGCAAAATTATCTTTCTTCCTTGATATTTAAAACCTTGCAGGGTTATTATATATTTTAGTCAGGAGTTTGCAACGCAGTAAAGGAGATATTTTGGACCCTATAAAATATGTATATATTATTGATCAGCATCATAAGCCAAGCGATCTAGCCATGTCGAGTACCTCAGTTTTGAAACTATCTGAATGACAGTTTGAAGATAGTCTTCTATATGCATTCACTACTTATAAGTCGGAACGGGCCGGATCGGACGACTATATCATATAGCTGTCATAGGAATGATTGGAAAATTTAGAGCACACAAATTTTCAACACATTTTTTTATAATTTAATACATGGCCATTGTGTATTATTCTAGAATTTCGGATTTAATTTAATTAAATTTTGACAACTATACAAACTTCGGTATGCCAAAGTTAGCTTCCTTTCTTGATTTTTTTAAACTAATACTTACATACAAAGGTCGAAGTTCTGGTGGTTGTTATTCCTCAGTAGTACCCAGATAATACATTGTCATGCTAAAACTGCATTTGGGCAAAACCTTGCTGTGTCGAGGGATCTTGGCCAACGCTAGATGAACGTTAACACGATCGTGTCTTTGATTAACACTACTTTAAAAATGTACTCGGTTTTTTTTTTTAATTTTTCTTATGACATTGTTTATGGAATCCGAACTGACTTGGGATTTAACTGCCAGCATTGATCAAGTTATCAGAGTTGACTTGGGACTTTACTGGTGTTCAGTAATGACCCCTATGGGGATTCCGCGGATTCCCCTGGCACTTCCCATGACCAAGTCAAACTTATTCCTCGCCTTAAAGCCCTGACCCTTTAAAGTTCATTTTTTCTTGCTCAGCATCCCCAAACGCCACGAAAATCTAAACAACCTCGCAGTTTTCAATTGGAAAATAGGGACGCCATAGTTGTGTGCTTTATTTCGTGTGACCGCCTCCAAGTGGGCAGCATAGTCATTATAATTTTCATTTAAAATCGTAAGTATATCAGTGAGTGAGTTCCATACTGTATCCTCAGACAAGGCTAGTACAAGCGTCGGTAGTGTAGCTGCTGACCAGGCGGTGGCTGAGCGGAGCCTGACACCGATCCCGGCGGGGCTCCCGGCAGCATCGCCAACTGTTGCCGAGCCAACTGCTGTTCGTGGGCCGATCCACCTCGACCCGGGGCATAGCCTTGCGTGATGCTGCCCGCCGCCTTGGCATTCTGTTGAGGAAACTGGCCGGACATTAGTGAAGTGTTTTCGAACTGTTGCGTATGAGGAATAACCCACCTGGCTGCTGCTAATCTGTAGAACGTTGGGATGCAGCGACAGCTCGCTGAGCAGAGGCTTGAAAATGACACCCTCCGACAGCAGGTGTGGCGGCGGGGGCGGGAGATGGCTTGGAGGCGGGCCTTCAGGATGCTTCACCTCGATGTGGTAGCGATCCGGCAGCTTTTCCATGGTCACTTGTGGCTGATTAGCCTTCGCCGTAAGACTGCCGCCGGCCTGAACCACGAGATCCGCCTGCGAGATGGCCGGCTGATCGAGGTTAATGTGGAGCACCTGCATCGGCTGCTGTGGTGGAGCTTTGCCTGACTGCGAGTCCGGCGGCTTACTGACGGTGGCGCTGGGCAGCTCCAAGTAGGCTTGGCGCAAAGGCAGATTGTAGTTGTAGATGGACTGTAGGCGGGCCTCCGCCTGGTGCTGTGTCGTCGGCGGAGCGGCGGCCGTCTGGTAGAAGATCGTTCCCGTGCCCGGATACTGACCAGTGGTCTCTGGAAAGAGGAGAAAGGAAAGAGCGGTTCATTAGAGACTCGTGGCTTCGATAGTTCCCGGCGGAGGATCTCTCGGTCTTGGTATTGCGAGTGAGGTGCTTACTGTTCCATGATAATCTAGCATAGTCCGCGGCACGACGGTAGTCATCGTGTTCTGCGAATCGATCGTAAACAAATAACGAAATGAACATATAAGTTGTGTGACTGTGTGGTTAGCGGTTAGTGTGCGCAGTCAGATGAGTTTCTCTTTGAGCAGGACGGACAGGGGTTAGTTAGCAGGTGTATGGTTAATCAACTACAGTGAAAACTCCGCAGAGCAGAAGAGACCCAGGATGATTCCCAGTCGATATCCTCTAACTCGAACTATGAGCAGACAAGGAAGGAACTACCTATGTACATATATTTTGTCAGATTTGAAACTATTTAAATTACGCATCTTATTGTTATTTTCTCAGTTGTGAGCTCAGGTAAACTTTAAAAATTAGTTTCTTCTTGGACAAGTGGATATATAAATTAACAGCAAAGCTAAAAGCTGAAAATATGTAACAGCATTTAGCAGACAGAATTAGCGGAATGGCACAAATGCTATTCTCTTTAACATTAATTAACGAGGAATTCAGGAAATTAATACACCCAGAATTATTTTCACACTTTTTTTTCGCGGAAATGAAGCTAATTAAGTGACTTTTGGTTTAAAATGTGATATTTTAGGGCTTATACATATTTTTTGGGGTAAAAACAAGGCTCTTTCCATAGGATTTTTTAAGAGTATCTTCCTTGGAATGACTTCAAGGGGCAATATCGGAAAAATCGATAAATCTTTAAACTTTACGATATATGTGCGATAAATCTTTACTCTGGTCGATATTTCGGACCCACATAATCGGAAAAGGATATTTTTTAACAGTATCAATATTTTAACATTAAGTGCGAAGTTTTAGATATTTATAATGTCAATAGTCACGTGTACGATATTTTTTATATGTTATCGAGCGCACTTTTCTTTCCGATAAATCATATCGGGCTTTTTCTCGCAATATACACGAATTGTGGGCATTATTCAAAAACAATGTATGTTCTAGCTTTCTGAATAAATGGTTTTCAGTTAGAATTGGACAGGAATATGGATGCACTGCTTTTCTGTTCGAATCAGAAGAATTCCAGGAAGTCTGAATATTGTATTATGGATATTTAGGTCTCTCTGCCTTGGGCAGCGTTCACTGTACAGGGATCAATCGGCCAGCATAATACGAGCAGGGCCTGGGCTTACTCTGCTGGGCGTAGCTGGCGGCGCTCTTGTAGTACGCCTGATGTTGATTGGGCGGCGAAGGACTCCGTCCCCGCTTTCCTGGTTGGGTGCCGGGCGGTGGCTGAAAGCACAAGCAACTTTAGTAGAAAGAAGAAGCCGTGTGACGGATCTCACCTTCTGCAGCAACTGATGGTGCTGGAGTCGCAGGGGTGGCAGGAAGACCGAGCCGCTGGCCACGCTGGCGGCCGCCTGCTGCATAGCGAACAGCTCGTTCTCCTTGGCCTGCTTCTTGCGCGTCTCGTCCTCGTTAAGCACCTTCTTCAACTGCACGGTGAGCTGGTGCTTCTGGCTGTGCAGGTCGGCCAGCTGCTCGTCTAGACGCGTGATCTGGCCGCGCGTGTCTTCCAGCGACTGGTTGGTCTGACGCTCAATCTCCTCTCGTTCCCTCCGCAGCCGCTGTTCCTCGCACTGCGCCTCGTACTCCTCCTGGCGCCGTTGACGGTCTGCCACAATGAAGCCCTTCAGAGCTCCGCGCAGCTTCTCCGCCCGCTCGGCCTTCGCCGCCTGGGCGGCCGCATTGCTATTGTTCACCGCTGACGCTGGCGGCATCTTTGTGCTCTGCTTAGTTATCTTGCCAATTTTACAAGCCTTTCTGGACGCACCGGGCAAATCGCTAATTGTTCGACCGAACCCAACCGAAAGGCTCCAAAGTGGAATGGTGTGGCTCTGGCAGCGGCTGTGGACTGTTCTGGAAATCGCCTGGGAGAGCAGTTGGCTGGCAGCGGGTTGGAGAATTCCTTGGATAGCCGTCTTCGCACCTTGTGGAACGGCAGTGTGGCGTGTTGCAGTTTGTTTTTTGCTAAATACAGCACGGTTTCTGGGATAAACAATTTGTTGTGTGTGGGATGTGCCAACCAGCGTTGCCACATCGTCTGCACACGTCTGCTGAAACTAGCTATAAACAAGCTGAGTTGGTGATGGTTCATATGTACATCAGTGATGCCAATATTTTAAAAAAAATACAGATTGAGAAAAAAAAACAGGAAAAATAGGATGAAAATATTATAAAAAGGATAGAAAAAAGGACAAAAAGTTTGTTTGCAGTAATTTTATAATATTGTTATTAAGATAATAGTTTTAAGGCATCTTCGATGATTTTTCCTTCGTCATTATTGCTGTCCTCATAAGTAGCCATGGTGCCAATTGATTGGAGATACTTTTCAGGCAAGTTATAATTATGACAACATAATTTATGGCGACGCAATCCGAATCTGAGGAAAGAATACATGTACATGAATTTATAACGTAAATATTAAAATATATATATATATTTACCTGATCGCCAAAATGGCATTTAATGTATCTACCTCTAATCGGTTCCTAATTTTGGTTTTCACCAAGTTTACTTGGCTGAAAACTCTCTCTACCTCAGCATTTGACCATGGCAATGAAAGCAGGCTGAGAGCGAAATTCACCAGGTCCTCATAGGGGTTGTTGCCTGCAGAATCCCGATACCTCTTCACTTCTGACCAAAATTTTGAAGTATTTTCAATGTTTTCCCAATTTATTAGGTGAATATTGGAATATTGTGAAATTATTTTGCTTTTAATCTCAGGATGTATTGAAAATATATTTAAAATATTATTATATATATTATATTAATATTATATTTAAAAAAAGGACAGATTTCCGGATGAAAAATCTAAAAAAAGGACAGATTTCAGGTATGCGGATGATTTTCAATTTTTACCGGATGAAGCGTTAAAAACAGGACAGATCTGTCCGGAAAAAGGACAAATTGGCATCACTGATGTACATATGTAAATTTCAGGTTAAAGTTATTTATTTAATGGTTATTAAAACTTTGTAATTCAATTGTTAATTGAATGAATTCTGAATTAACTAAAAAATACAGTTTTAAATAAGTAACAATTTCTACGTAAATAAGCAAGCTGAAATGTATAGACACCTAGTAGTGGCACAAAGTTATGTTACCAAATACGTATTGGTATGTTTTTTTGCCTTTGTGAAAAAAAAGAAGGGTCCGAAATGGCACCGAATAGTTTCAAGGCAGTGCCACCGTCTACTATTGCAACCATGAAGCCGTTTTTATAATGCCATGTTTATGGTTACCAAAAAATATCGGCCAGTAAAAATATTAATCGATGTATCGCCTAGCCAAAAACATCGATAGCATCGTCAGTGACATCGAGGTTCTGCCGGCTCTAGAAACAAATGAAAGGAAAAGCCGTGAAATGTGTTCAGCTCCTGCGTTTATCAACAATTAGCCATACAGAAGTGACGTGCGCCAATAAGTGATACAACGTGCCTAACACGCGAATAAAAATAAAAGTAAACAATATTGGTGAGAAGAGAGGAGAAGAAGCAGCAACAGCAGCGGCGGAATAATCAACAAGAGCGGCAAACATGGCGAGTGAGTAATAAATAACATAAAAGAGAACGGAGAACTAAAACTACATAAAGGAATGGGCCAATGCAGGGCATTTCAACATTTTTATGAGCGCTCGTTCAAAGTACACTCACACGCCAGAGACCCCGCTTCCCTTTTTTGTTTGTTGCTCGCGGCGCGCAGTATAAACAAATGCAACTCATGCGTATCATTGTGTGTGTCTACTTGTACCTGGCCGTGTGTGTGTGAACATATGTGTATGTGCGGGTGCAGTCAGTGCTGCATTTATGAGCTGCGAAGACAGAAAAATCGGTGCCAGGTGCTTGTAACTGGCGGCGGCGAAATCCTCGGGGAAGGGGAGCTACCCGGACGGCATGCTGCTCCCGGGAGCCATGCGAGAAAAATCAATATTACGCGCTTTTTTCGGATTAGACGATTGCACTGCTTGGATGTGGGACTCCCACTGCACTTACCACACTTATCGGACGGTCACTTTCCAATCAGAAGTCGACTTTTATCCTTTAATGGCCCGGGCACAAGCTCTTGCAATTCTGGCGGGAATTGAGTGTCCCTTTCGCTCGTTCAAAACGCGAAGACGGCGCGACGGACGGCGGGGGGCGGAGTGCGGTCGAGGCAGTGGCCACCACCTTTTAGCAGAAACCATCCACCCATGCCGCCCACTCCACCGCAGGGAGCATGAGGCAGCAGTGACGACGCATTAATAAATGAGAATATGCCTCCTGTGCGAGGTGCAAGGTTTACCGGCGTGTCTCAACACCCTGCCTCCGCTTCTGTCCTGCCCCAGCCAGTCGCTTGATTCCCCGGGGGTGGCATTACACTCAAGCACGCGGAGAAATGGGAAGAAGTCGGTGACTCGAATGCGGAATACCCTGAAGAAGCTGGCATACAAAATGCGGATTTAAAAGATCTAAAAAATGGAAGCATTGACTTGTACTAAGCAGTATTTGACTGGATTTATTTATGGGTTAACTTGGATCCTTACTATATAAAAATATAGTTCTACGGCTACAACTCAACTAAGAATTAAATACAATTTGTATAAAAAGATATTTGAGAGTGCCTGTTATTATTCGATCTCAATGATTTGTGATACTCAAGCAGTTTAAGATTAAACTATGCGATCTGAATACGTATGAAACTTGCTTGTCATTGAGAAGCAGGGTTGGGCTACAAGCTTCACGCTCAGAGCCTGTTAACACAGTCCCACCTTTTAGTCATGAGGCAAACAAAATGTGAATAAATCACCACATAATGCCTCCTCATCGACTTGTGTGTTTTGTTTTTATAGAATTTATTAAGCATTGCTTGTCCCGGACGTTAAGTAGGTTGCGTTTTTGTACTTCTATTCGAAAGACAACTCTCAAAGGTTTTGTTTATAAAAGCTCACTTGTGACTAAGCTCGTCTGTGCGGCGCCAGTACCTCAAACATAATGGAAAGAGCACACATTCATTCAGGATTTACAACATTATCAATGTTTGGAGCGTTGTATGTCCTTATTTATACACCAGATACACGTTTAATTATGGTAGTTACCCATGAAAATAACTTTATGTAAAGGATTCTCTACGTATCTACTCTTCGACTGTCACTTAAATCAACACATAAACAAACTCCTCACAAAAGGTGGGTTGTTTATACATACCCTTTCTGGAGGGGGGAAACCGTGCAGAACGACAACAAACAGCACTTGAACGTGCTAGAAATCCCGGGCCGTAGAAACTTCCCTCTTTACAGGGGCGGCAGTGCATCCCAAATCCCATACCTTTTCCATTTCCTTCACTCCCCCACGGAGGCCCGGAGCAGCTGTGCCCAACGTAGCGAGACCCACCATGCTTACGGAGAAAAAACAACCAAATCAATTTTTTTTCTACTATGACTTTAATGTTTTTATTTTGTTTTTTTTAAGAGAAAACACCACGCAAGAGCTCTCTTCTTTACTTCTCCAAAAAATCTACTATTATACAAAGTTTAAACAATAGATTTATTTTTCCGAGTGCCGCTCCCAGCTGCGGGATGTTTGCCACGTCCTCCCCATGGCTCACTCACTTTGGATTTTAATTGGTCCTTTGTGTCTGCATTTTGTCGACGCGTTCGCTTGCCGTCTTTGGCACAATTTGACTGCTGTCCTTGCGGCCGGAGCTTCCATCAACCCCAAAGCGCTGATAAGGCCCGATATCAGTTGCCAACAGAGCCCTGGGCCTGGGCTTTATTGTTATTATTATTATTTTGGGCTTTTTTCATTCGTTCCACGCAGCTTACCCAGATTAGCTGGCTGTTATTGTAGTTTACCCAGCAACGAATTTATTGCCTTTTTCCAGGCCCTTTTTCCGTATTCCTCTGGCGTTGCTTCATTTGCCTCATCTGGCGACTTGTGATTTCCCCTTGCCGGCTCTTTCGCTCTAGCTTTATTCTTTTTACTGCTAATAAGATTTTTGGCCCTCCTAATGGCCTTGAGAATGAACGAAGACGGGGCGGGGCTGGGCTGGGGAGCTGGGTGGTGCCAGCTAGATTTTAATTGAGTTCGTGCCCTATTCAAATTGGCATAGAAATTAATTTCAATTAACTTTCGAGTCTTTTGGAGAAGCTTGTGCGTCCTCTTGACAAGTTTTTGAAGCATACTTTCTGGGGCGAGTCGAGAGTTGTCCTCTTTGGGGGAATCCCCCATTGCGGTAAACTTAAACTCACATCAATTGCTTGTCAAAATGTACAAGTTTCGTGAGAGGGCTAAATGGTATGCCTTGTAAATACATTTATTAAAGCTTGTGTAAATTTAAGAATTCTGTTGCTTTTATCTTAAAACTTGTAAAATATAAATACTAGCAAACACTAAGTTCTATCTTTGCTGGTTTTATTTATGTATGCATGTGTAATGTATAATTAATAATATAATACTTATGATATAGGGTATTAAGTATAGCCCAGAGGAGAATGATCTGCATCGAAAGTCGAATCGATTTGGCAATGTCCTTCTGTCTGTCCTTACTATTTCACAGGCTTCAAGAATGGAAATATTAAGAATAAAGTTCTATCCAATTAAGCCAAGAATAAAGTTCTCCTATACCCGTCTTCTCCCTATCGCTCAGACCTTCCTTATATGATAAGTTGGGCCTACAACCTGGGTTATCCATAAAGAGTCTATTAATGTAAGCAATATTCCCTGCTTAAACATATTCTAATTCAAGGATACTCGACGATAGCTTTCTTTTTGATTTTTTAAAGAACTTTACGGTTTTTCCGAATCGAATTCTTCATTCCAGTTTCTTAAGACTTTACAATTACATTTGATTTTTTTGGCTTGAGCTACCTTTTGACTTAGCAGTTGACATTTCCCAATTGTTCAGACTGTTTTCACATAGAAAAATCCAAAGCCCTAGGCAATTTGTGTTTGTGTTTGTAGCTTTCCCTAAACATACATACATATAAGACCAGCAAGGAGTTTAAGAACATTTATTATCCCACCGCATCCACTTTCCTCGGCTTTGACTCGAACAAGAAACAGAAAAAATTCCCAGTTTGCAAACAAACAAACAAAAACCAAAACTTTTTGCTTACGCACGCTGCCGGGAAGGAGGTTAAGGAGGATACCCACGAACAGGACACCATGGGAGTCAGACAGCGGAGGCGTCAGTGCATCGACCGGGTGGTGAGCGATCTGAGCCTGGGCAGCTACGAGCAGGCTCTGGTGCGGATCAACGAGTCTCTGGCGAATATTAGAGACCATGGCGAGATCCTGGCCCTGCTGGAGCTGAAGAACATTGTCGTGAGGCTTCGACTAAAGGGTGATGCCCAGAAGACGATCGGCCCGACCCGCCAGTCGGACGCCTTGCCACACGGATTCTCCCCCGATATGCTGGACGTGGTGCAGAAGGTGCTGCGGTGCCGCACCCATTACGAGGTGCTGCGCGTCTCGCACCACGCCACCTACTCGGAGGTTAAGCGGGCTTATCACAAGCTGGCCCTGCGCCTCCATCCGGACAAGAATCAGGCTCCCGGGGCGGAGCAGGCATTCCGCCGGATCAGCGAGGCAGCAGACTGTCTCACGGACTGCCAAAAGCGGATAGAGTATAACCTAGTCACATCAGTGGGCGGCTGCCAAGGTCAGCATCGGTCGGAGTACGATGACTGCCTCAGCGAAAGCCGTTGTGAGGCGGACGAAGATCAGGACGAGCCAAAGACTGGTCACAGAAGGCCCTACCAGGCGGCCAACCAGCGGAGGCCCCAGTCCCAATCGCTGTATCAAACCGAACAACTTGTGATCGGAGTGGTGGCTGCCTTGGTGTTCCTGATCATCACCATGCACTACATAGCAGCCGCACCGGTCTATAGCTTCACGCCAACCAGGTGAGTTCTTGGCTCTCCCGGCTTCTGGGGTTGCTGTAACCCGAATCTTCCGCAGAACCCACAGCTTGCACCGCGTCACTCATGCGAGTCACATAGCCTACTATATCAGCCCCAAGAACCTGGCCGAATTCACAGAGCAGCAGCTAATCAAGCTGGAGAGAGAGATTGAGCAGGTCTACATGTCGGACCTAAAGATGAAGTGCAAGCAGGAGCGGAGTCTGCGTGAGTTTGAATCGAACTCAAGGAACTATCGGAGATGTATTTCGGTTTCTCCTTCCAGGGGATACACTGCTTCTAAGAGCGCGGCAGGCCAGCAACCAAAGACTCTTGGAGCAGGCCCTGCAAATGCCAACGCCCGCCTGCCAGATGGTGTTCCAACTGGGAAAGACCGTGCATCGGTCGCAGCACCTAGAGAATCGCTCCCTGCGAGATCAGCCGCTGCAGCAGTCAACCACACAATAGTGATCCGAAATTTGCAGTCGACATTTCCTGCTAAGAGCCGTTAGGAATAGGTTTATTGATCTGAAAGTGGGAATAATGTGGAAATAAATAGAAAGTAATGTACACTTTAAGATGAATCTCATTTCTAATTTAAATATTATGTTTTAAGTACTATTTTATAAAAAACAATATAACAATAAGATGCGTAACGTTGTCGGTTTTTTTGGGTTGACTTCACGCTTTCATAAGGTGTTGTTAAAGAAAGGGAGTGACCGCTTTCTGGAACTAACTACTCTCTTGTATCCGTCATTACTCCGATTTGGGCTAGCTAGACATTGCATAAGGGAATTCGATGGATGGGCGTAACGCATCTTGATGCTTTTATAATACGGAGCCGCGTATGAAAAGAATAGCAGGAAAATCCTTGATTTTTGTTAAAGACCCCTCAAGGACACAGAGATATTATAAATAACAGTTGATGAGAATAGTTATACAATGTCATGTGCCATACATTGTATTCACTGTATTTATTTCCCGGACCCAGCCCACCTCAATTTCGTCATATCACCCAGTCTGCCAAAATACATATCCATCGTTCCCATGACTCCCATTTTCGGTACCAAGCTCTCTGGCGCTCTCTTAACCCAAATTTGCACAACTTTTTTGGCTACCAGCAGGCCCAGAGAGCAACAATACAACTAAACCTGACTTCAACGACACAAATTGTGCATGAATAAAGCATGCAACGAGCAACAACAAGTTTTGCACTAGTTTTCCTCATTTTTTTGTGCCTGCTTGCTATTTTTGTGTGTGGCCAAAGTCAGTGAGTCGTTTAATGGAGAAAACCAAATACCACAACAGCCTGAAAATAAAACGCAGGCTGGAATCGGAGTCCCCCGCCCACAGGAGAAGGAAAATACGAAAATAAAATAAAGCAATTGCCCCAGAAATTCAAGCGAATAAATGCCACGAACGCCGCCCGCTTCCGCAACGAAAAGCTAACGAACTTGCCACGGAACTCGAACGGAATGGATGGATGGATGGATGGATGGTTGGACGGTTGGATGGCATACTCTGAATACCAACGAGTACCAGTTACCAAAGCAAACATTCAAAGGCACGCAAAAGGCTGTGGCTGTGCGCCAGCAGCAACCGAGACGCATTAAAGGAGCTGAACTGCCTCCTGCCACCGGCCCCGCCCGACGGAAGTTACGCTACCGCCACTGCACCTGTCCATCCTCTTGCATCCCTCGTCTACCTGTCACACCAAGGGGCGACGTGGCTCTGCCACCTGTCCAATTGCATTCAGTGCGGCGGGACGAGCAAATGCAACAATTTCCCTATACCTCAATATGCAGATGCATCCCGTGTGCATTCATTCCTGTTTTATATAAATTGCAAGGGTATGTTGTAGTTTGTAACATATGGTAAAGGCAGGTTTTATTCGAAGAAAGTGCGGGGTAGGTTTTTGAATTGCAGTTTATTCAGAGTTTGTGGAAGATATCTGTTTTTTAGGATATTCCCCTTTCATAACCAGATTTTATTTGTCTGAAAAGGCAGATCTTTAAACGCTTTAAAAACCAACAAATGGCTCCCTACGAGGTGTTTAAAAGTCGGGGCTCTAGACTGCTGCTTTGGCTTCCTGCAGAATAGAGCTTACACTTGTAAGTGCAACGTGTCTGCGAGTTAGTTGCTATGTTTGTTATGGCTCCTGTGTAAGCTGCTATTGCTATTGCTATTGCGTCCTTTGTTGCTGTTTCTATGCCAAATCGTGGACTCCACCGCTGATGATGTGGAGGATGATGATGGCTGTGGGGGTCTCTGCGTTCTTGTTTCGCTTATTCATTATTTAAGCTCCACAAAGTTTGTTGAATTGCCCACCCCAGTCCACTCGATGTTACTGCTGTTCCTACCAACTGTCGCCAGTTGTCGAGTGGCGGAGTCTGGCCTTTGCCCTTCGCCCTGCTCGAGTGCCTCATGGGTACGTGTGGATGTATTTCCCAGCATGTGTGCTCGGCAGCAAAAAGGGACTGACTGAAATAATAATATTGTGATAATGTTGGCCGTAAAACGGGACTCTATGTCCCTGGCTAAAAAAATAAAATCAAATTCAAATTTAAGCCAAATGTCGGGGTATGTGTGGGGAAAGATAAATAATTTATTCGGATTCGTATGCAAATATGAGCTTTATCGTTTGAGTATTTTGATTCTATTAAATGGAATTGAGTGGATGATTTGAGTGCTCTCTCCGAGCTAAGAAACACTTGTTTTTCAAACCTTTTCCTTTTAAAGAAAACGATGATTTGGAAACTTATTTGTGAAATTTTAAACAAGTTTAAAATTATTAAATCAAATTCTTATCAGCTTAAAGCCTCACAAAGTTCGTATTTTCATGGACAGTATCTTCTTAAAAACCTTTGTCACTATAAAAGAATATGCAAAACTTCCGAATGGCCTTTGTTTTTCCTCTCCCCCATGGCAAGGACTTATGCAAATAGCCTGCCCATCTTGGGTCCTGTTATAATCCAAACCAGCTGTTCAAAAAGACGAAAGGAACCTTTAATGGGACACACGCTTCACAAGTTATCTTAAGCATTTCTATAAAATACATTCTGATGGTTTAACTGGAACTGTTCGGAGCCATAGATGCAAATGTGGCATGGTTTAATGTCACTTACCTCCTTTCTACATTATACGAGAATATATCGATGGTTTTTGGCTTGGCACGTTTCGCTTTAGAGCCATTTGTCTTGCCTCCGTCCAGGCAACGACGATAATCGAAATTGGCAATCAATTTTGCGGTGCCCAACTAAGACAAGGGTGACATGCCAGGGTGACATTGCGTGCTCCTTGAAACGAACCTGCTACGCTTAGAAAATATTGAAAATATTGAATACGCAAATATTAGGAAGAAAATATGGTTTATCCTTCAGCTTAAAATCGTATTTTAACAAGAAAGAAAGCCAACTTCGGCACGCCGAAGTTTGTATACCCTTGCAGCTTACAAATGGATCATTATGAGTTAATAAAATTTTATCAAATGGAAAGGAAAACTAACAGGAATTGTATACAACATTAATACATCTACAAATTCGGTTCAATATTACGTATACGTAATATTTCCCGAACATTCCTATGGCAGCTATATGATATAGTAGTCCGATTTTGATCAGATTAAAACCGAAATTCTAGAATAATATAAAATGGCCATGTCTTAATTTATATGAAAATATGTTGAAAATTGCACAAGTAATAATTTTTTTTCTGAAAATTTACCGACCGTTCCGACTTATATAGTAGTGAGAGCATATAGAAGACTATATGCAAAGTTTCATTTAGATAGCTTCAAAACTGAGGGACTAGTTTGCGTATAATCGGACAGACGGACAGACTAGATCGACTCGGCTATTGATGCTGATCAAGAATATATATACTTTATAGGGTCGGAAATGTCTCCTCCACTGCGTTGCAAACTTCTGACTGAAATTATAATACCCTGCAAGGGTATAAAAATAGAATATAAGTATAGAAAATATGAAACAATGTGCGTTTTTGCTATGCTACTTTTTTAATCACATTCGCACTGGTATGCGCGTTACGCATCTGACTCCCTATATTGTCTTGTGAAATACTATTTTTAAAGGGAGTTTTATATTAATTGTTTTTTAGATATATTTAATTTTTTAAAATAATAAAATTCCTATTAACCCTAAACTTATCTCTCTTGTCCCAGCTGAAATCGACGAGCTGATTGAGCGATTGAAGACCACCAGCGTGAGTCCTGGAAATACAACAAACCTGCTCTGCGAGATCTCGGCCACCAAGGACCCAAAACTATTCGACAAACACGAGCTGGCGGAATGTTTTCTGAGCCTCACCAAGTGCGACGACACAAATGTGCGCAAGGAGGCCGCCAAGTGCATTGCGGAGATCACAAAATCTGAGATTCAGCGCAAGAAGTTCACAACGCGGGACATAATTGCCGCCTTTCTCGAGTGCCTGCGCCAGGTGCCAACGCCCGAAGGCAGTATGGAGCTGCCCATCCAAATCTGCCGGGCCCTAGGGAATATATGCTACCTGAATGACGAGGCCAGGGATCTAATACTCGAGCTGGAGGGCGATGTTGTGCTGCTGAGGCTGCTAGACATAGCCAGCATTGAGGACGTAGCCAATGCGGCTCAGTTCATCAAAGTGCGCGGTGGTCTGCTGTCCAACTATCTGCTCGGTGGCGAGGGCTTGGCCAAGCGGGCCATGGAGCTGGGCGTGATGAAGAAGCTGCAGGAAATTATCAACACTGGGGCTGCCAATGTGGAGCAGCACGAGGACCTGCTGCTTAACACACTGCCTCTGCTTAGCATCCTAACCGAAAACGTGGCCGATCTTAACTTTGACTCGTCGCTAAATATCCAGCTGTCGCGTATACTGGCCGCCTCCACCAACCCAGATCTGGCCGAGATGTGCCTGGAACTGCTGCACTATCAGGCAGAGAGCGACGAGGTCAAGCTGCTGCTGGCAAAGGACGGTCTCTGCGAGACCATCTACAACCTGCTGGAGAAGTACAAAACTCTGGCTAGCACCAGCGAGGCCAGGGCGCTGATGAAACTCGCCTGCGAACTGATCGTGCTGATTCTCACAGGCGGTAATTACTCTTTATAATTATTATATTTAATAAGATTACTAAAATAAATTCGTTATCCTTTTCAGACGAATCAATGCATTATCTATACACCACTCCGCTGCTTAAGAACATGGTCGACTGGCTGGACTCGTCGGACATTGATCTACTGACCACCGGTGTGCTGGCATTGGGTAACTTTGCACGCACCGACAGCCACTGCATCTACTTTGTGGAGCAGCAGACCATGAACAAGCTGCTGGAGGTGCTGGCCAAGAACAACGGCGTCAAAGACGATGTGCGTCTGCAGCATGCGCTTCTTTCCGCGCTGCGCAACCTGGTCATACCCAAGGCGAACAAGAATGCAGTGATCCAGGCGGGACTGGTACAGACCATCCTGCCCATGCTGGAAATTCACCAGCCGCCCGTCGTATTCAAGCTGTTGGGCACGCTGCGCATGACGGTCGACGGTCAAGGTGAGTGGAGGGAGGAATCAAAAATAGCTTGCAATCCGATCCACGCATCTACTAACAACATCTGTTTTGCGTTTTGCAGAAAAACTCGCACTGGAGCTGCTAAAGAACAAGACGCTAATTGTGCAGCTGGTGCACTGGAGCAAATCGTCCGACTATGCGGGCGTCACCGGGGAGTCGCTGCGCCTCATGGCCTGGCTTATTAAGCACGCCTACCTGAGCAAAATAGCATACGCCCTGCCGCGCAAGGGCGATGCCCCCGCCGAGCAGATTGCCGACAGGATTCCCCTCTCCCAAGACTACGATCGCAGCAGTTTAAGTGAGTTCCTGGCCAACGAGGGCACCGTGGAGGCCATGGTCAGCATGCTTACCGCCCAGCATCTGGTGATGCAGAACGAGGCACTGATAGCCCTATGCATCCTGGCCGTTGTATACCTATCGCAGGCAGCGAGTGAGGCACCTCAAGCCCAGCGCCTGCAGGAGGAGCTGATTAAATGCGAGGTGGGAAAGAAACTGGCCGAGCTCATTAGCAAGTCCTCGGACAGCATGACCAAGGAGATAGTTGAGAACCTGCAGAATTGCGTTAATCTGTTGAAGTCCTCCGAGCAGCTGTTGGCGCATCTCGAGCAGCACAACATCAACGAGTTGTTGAAATCTATACCAATTCTCACCGAATACTGCACCTTGTAAGGGGCGTGAGGGGGCGTGGTATTGCATTTATAACCCAGCACCGCAGGATGCCTCTCAGCAGGAAGGACGATGGGTGGATTTAAGGAAAATGCGAGAAGCATTCTTTGGGGCAATGCTAAGCGAGTTTTTCGGATAAAAGAGACAGAATAACGGCAGGTGATGATCCCTTATCTCCTGCGTTCGCCTCCTCTTAGCCTTCTCTTTAAATATGGGGAAGTTTCCATTTCTTCCAATAGTCTCTGGAGAGAATAATGTATTAGCATTGCCCAAGGGCTGTTTTCTGGCAGCTACTCTGATCAAAGACCTTGTAATAATAATATGCATTACATATATTTGAATGTTTTTCCATGTGTGAGATCAAAAAAGTGCGTATGTTTGCGTTCAGACCTTGAATATTTAAGAATACGTAAAGACACACTGAATGGATGGCTCTAGAGTGCTCTTCTCACAACAAAGTTTCAAGATGTAAGTTCTAAAGTCAAAAAGAAATATTGTAGTGCAAAAAATCGTATGGCGTTATTCATCTTGTTATTACATGGTCTCTGCTCTAGTTGTTCCGTGAAATCAACCCACACCCTGAAGCCCACGCACACTTAAAAATCGTAGAAGGCAAGAGATTGTATTAGTATTCACCTTAGAGCAACGATTCAGATGTAGACTTGGCTGTAGTTTCGGTAAAAAAAACAAGCACACTGGAACGAACACGGAAGAAGAGCGGAATGTATTTTTTAGACGCAAGCGTATTTTGACTGCATTTATGAGTCCGAATCCGGTAGATAACGGAGTCGTATAAATATTTAAAATATACATTACATATACATACGTATAAATATAACAATATTTGATAATTTAGCATATAAATCTTTTCTGTTACATGATTTTTAAGAGCACAATAACAACAAATCGAGGTGATATCGCTAAATATGTATATTTAATAAATGTATTTTATGTATTGTACTTATAATTTTTAACTGACACACACTTTTAACCCGTTGCCGACACACACAAATACACCAAAAAGGATAACGATAACGAATCATTTAAGCGCACAATGTAATCTAGGTATTTTAATTGGTGCACAAAAACGTACACTCATATATATTTATTGTAAAACCTTGCAATGTTCTCAAAATGCATTTTAAAGCAAACTTTTAAAACCTAACAAAATGGCAACTCAGTAACAATCAGCAATCCAAGAAATAGTTGAAACTCAGAAACAAAGGCGTAGGCGTAGAGTATGTTTCAAATTTTACCAATCATAACCAAATGTTTGGTCACGAAAACTATGAAGAGCACAGAATACGAGAGATAAGCCATGCGAAAATGGTATTTACATAAATTAAACGTTGAAATACACACATACACGTATGCACACCAAGCATACTTATTTATTAATTCTAAACACAATGTACATTTAATAATTCAAATAAAATTTGAAATGCATGAGTAATAAGAGTAAATAAACCCCAGGCTGCTTTCAAGTGTTTGAATTTAATTATTAGCGCGCCGAAGTCGATATCGATAATTCTAAGGGTGCGCTAGAGATGAGCCACATAGACTTCTCTCGCATGAGTGCGTGATATATCGATAGTCCGACAAGCGTGTTGGAGATGGACTGCTGTCTGTTTACAAACTATTTTCAAAGTGTTTTTTTTTTCAGTGAACATTAAACTAGTCAAAATTGTAGTAAAATTAAGTAATATCCAGCCCATGGTCGCCACAGGTTCATCGTTATTGGTGCATGACGTGCACATTTACCATCTCTAGCCAGGGCCGAAAAACCACTTGCATTCCAATTTCTCCGCTGCGTTTTCACTTTCATAAAAACAAATCATCGACTAAGGTAAATAAACAATAGCGCAGGTGGCGGGAACAGGTGTAGCATTCGTAGGCGTTGCGGTATCTCCACGGATGATAATGGCCACCTGTGAGGCGGACTGCGACGCTGGACCAGTGCCTGTAAAAATTAAGCCAAAGGAATATGCTTACTCGCTCCTGGAGGACCCGCAGCGCACCCTTCCTCCTCCCACCGTGGCCGGGGAGACGCTGGGTATTCGCGGCAGCTTCGACTACTTTCACTACGGTTGCGATGGTCACCAGGACGCTGGTTGGGGCTGTGGCTACCGCACCCTGCAGTCGGCCATTTCGTGGATCATCCGTCGACGAGGCAGCTCGTTGGCGGAGGACCAGCACGTGCCTTCGATCCGGGAGATTCAGCAGATCCTGGTCCACATAGGCGACAAGGGAACAGGGTTCGAGGGCTCGCGGGATTGGATAGGCACCCTGGAGGAGTTCTACGTAATCGATGTGCTGTACCAACTGCCCTGCCGAATTCTGCACGTCGAGGAGCTCGGCTCTCCCGAGGTGCTCGCACAGATTCGCCGCTACTTCGAGGAGTACCAGGGCTTCATCGCCGTGGGTGGGCTCAGCGACACGGCCTCCAAGGCTATTATAGGCTACCATAGTAGTGCCGAGTCAGGTGGGGTCTACCTGTTGATTGTGGTGAGTCAGCAGTGTGATTTATTCCATTTTGGCCAACCGGTGAACTCATTGCTTGTCTCCTCCATCCCATTTAGGATCCACATTTTGCGAGCGTGCCCAGCAGCCGGCAGCAGTTAATCGACGATGGCTATGTCCGTTGGGTGCCCGTCGACGAATTCCCGGCCGGCACGTACAACCTGTGCCTGATACTGCAGCCGTAGATGCCACTCGCCGTACTTAGTGTTTAACAATAAAACTCGGCTAACTTTAGCTATCGGTTCTTACATTACTTCAGTCTCGTTTCTCTTTCTCCGTTCCAGCGGTCGCTGCTCAATGGACATTATCAATTGGTGACTCCTCCAATCGACTGATAACTGCTGCTATACCGCGGCGATGGCGCTGATAAGCCTACGGCACTGAGCCAAATTCAACGACAAAACTATTTCTAGCAGCTGTTTAGCTTAGTAAACTTTGAAATAAATCATCAGACAGGCGGAAAAAGACGACCGAAGCGAGCTAATGGAGCTCCTGCATCGCGCCCTGCTCAGCGCCCTCGGTGCGTTGTCGGTGTTCTACGCCTTTGTCAAAGTCAGTCTGGGATACTGGAAGCGACGGGGGATCCTGCACGATAAGCCCAAGTTTCTCTGGGGCAACATCAAAGGCGTAGCGAATGGCAAGCGGCACGCCCAGGATGCTCTTCAGGAGATCTACACTTCATACAAAGGCAGAGCACCCTTTGTGGGCTTCTACGCCTGGCTGAAGCCATTCGTCTTGGTGCTGGACCTGAAGCTTGTCCATCAAATTCTGTTCACCGATGCAGGCCACTTTACTTCGCGCGGCCTCTACAACAATGCCAGTGGAGAGCCCCTATCGGGCAATCTCCTGCAGCTGGATGGTCACAAATGGAGGGCGCTGCATGCCAAATCCGCCGAGGTCTTCACTCCCAGCAACATGCAGAAGCTGCTCCCTACGCTTGTACAGATCTCAAAGAAAACTCAAGGACGTCTGGGCAAGGAAATCCTGCAGACCCGCAACATAAGCGAATTGGTGACTGCTTACAACGTAGATGTGATGGCTTCTATGCTGTTTGGCTTAGGACATGGCCAGGACAACCAGGAGTTCGCCAAGTTTACGCGCAGCTACTGGGGCGACTTTAAGTTGTGGCGGGCTTATCTGGCCCTGGAGTTTCCGCTGATCGCTCGGCTGCTTCAGTACAAAAGCTACGCGAGGTCGGCCACGGCATATTTTCAAAAACTAGTATTGTCCCAGCTGCAGGAACAGCGTCGCAGGGGCCGCCAGCCACTCCAAACGTTTCTGCAGCTGTACTCCAACGCGGACCACCCCCTACTCGGCGACGTCCAGATTGCGGCCCAGGCCTTTGGTAGCCTCTTGGCGGGTTTTGTTCCACTAAATGCGACTCTAAGCTTCTGCCTATACGAGTTGGCGCTTCACCCGGACCTACAGGATCGTGTCAGAGCGGAGATCAGAAAAACCCTGGAGCAGCACGGCGGACACTTGACGCCGGAAGCCCTAAGAGAGCTCAGTTATACGAAGCAGGTCCTGAATGGTTAGTAGATACTTTATTTTTAATTTGTGATCACATATTCTGAATGCAGTATAAATAGTATTTATTAAATGCATAAATGTGTATGCCTCTATTTACGATTTTTGGTTTTATAATAATAACCCGCTACCAATTTACTTTTTAGAAACGCTTCGCCTGCATACACCACATCCCTTCCTGTTGCGACGGGCCACCAAAGAGTTCGAGCTGCCCAGATCGGTGTTCGTCATTGCCCGAGGGAACAATGTACTGATACCAACGGCGGCCATTCACCGGGATCCAGATATCTACGAGAATCCCGAACAATTCGATCCTGATCGGTTTGAGGAAAGCTCCAGACAGTCTCGACCACCGGCTGCCTTCCTACCCTTCGGCGAGGGACTGCGCGGATGCCTTGCGGCTCGGTTCGCGGAACAGCAGCTGCTGGTGGGTCTGGTGGTCTTGCTGCAGCACCACCGATTCTCTCCCTGTTCCGAGACTACAATTCCCATGGAGTATGACAAACGGAGGCTGCTACTGATGCCGAAGACAGACATTAGGCTCAGCGTGGAGTTGGTGGTATAAGCTTTAGGGGGACTCCCCTCCTCGCGGTGGATGGGAGCACGTTTCATTCGCTTTGTTTGCTTCGGTATTGCTTTAGAGTATCGCTTTTCTGTACAAAGTTGTGTTTATATTTGTATATGCACCTAATTTGTTGATTTCCTAAAGCTGTGGACTTGTGTGATAATGCTGACGATGACCTTAATCTACTGCACCAAGATCAACATTGTAGACAAATAAATACCTTAATTGTTACCAAAATATGAATATTTGTTTAATTGGGTGCATTTATATTTGATATATTTAAATTTATATATAGTATAAAAGCATTAACCTTAAATCGCTGCAACGCTTATTATACTCTTGCAGGGTATTATAATTTCAGTCAGAAGTTTGCAACGCAGAGAATGAGACATTTCCGACCCTATAAAGTATATGTATTCTTGATCAGCATTAACAGCCGAGTCTATCTAGCCATGTCCGTCTGTCCGATTATACGCAAACTAGTCCCTCAGTTTTGAAGCTATCGGAATGAAACTTTGCAGATAGTCTTTTATATGCTCTTACTGCTATATAAGTCGGAACGAGCCGGATCGGATGACTATATTATATATCTGCCATACCATCGGAAAAATTTCAAAAAATAATTTTAAACGCCAATTTTCAACGTATTTTCATTTAATTTGTGACAAAGCCATTTTGTATTATTCTAGAATTTCGGTTTTAATTTGGTCAAAATCGGACTACTATATCATATAGCTGCCATAGGAACGTTTGAAAAATATTACGTATACTTAAATGTTAAGACCGAATTTTCATATGTATAAATGTTGTAAATTATTCTTGTTAGTTTAACTTTTCAATTGATAAAATTGTATTAATTCATAATGATCTAATTGTAAGCTGCAAACTTCGGCGTGCCGAAGTTATCTTCCTTTCGTGTTATTTCTATGAGATATTGAACCTGGTTCGAAGCGAGCCTGATGCAAGTGTTTCCTGTAAATTAAAATGTATCGTTTTCTTAACTAAAAGAATGACAAATATGGACTAGTCTTGAGGCGTTTAATTGCCAACGAATCAATTTTCCCTGACATCCACGCGTAAGAGACAACCAACTTTCAACTTTAAAGCACTTGATTTTTTATAGGTTCTATTAAAAAATATATTTGTTATTAAAGATTTGTATCCAAAACTAGGCTGCAGACAGTTAGGTTTCTTTTTCTTTAATTTATGTTTCAAACGCATTTGCACCACGAAGTTTATTGTTTTAAAAAATAGACCGAACAAAATATTAAACGAATTATCCTACGATTTGTAAAGATAATACAAACACTGGAGCGCTGTAATTTCAAAAGATATTTAAATTGACTGCCACGACCAGCCAGCCTTGCCAGGACTTTCATTCATGAGCAACCAGTGCTGCAAAACGGCATTAAAATAGCTATTTTGTTGTTACGGAACTGCTTCTTCTGGGCAACGCCGGGCTAGCTCATGGATGCCCAGGGCGGGTTCGGGATTTGAATGAGAGAACCGGGAATAGGTAACAGGCTTAGAATGGGGAATTTAAGAGAAAGGGCTTTTACCCTTGGGCTCGGCCGTTGCACCGAGGAAAGAACGGTTCCTAAGTCGGAACTCGGGTGACGGACCGAGGCTATATAGGGAGGGATAGAGAGCATGGAAAAGAGCAGTAGCATCGAGGTGTCGAGTGAATCGCAGCTAATTTCCTGAAAATAGGAATGAAGTAAAAAAAACGTGGGTGCAAGCAATTTGAAAGTGAAAAATATGTTTTATTAAATGGATGTGTAATTTCATCCAGCAACAATGGCTGCGTTCAGCAGAACAACATGATCACTGATGGATCAGTAATCACTAAGCAGCCGGCACCCATCAGTCACCTGAGCCATCCATCTAGCCAGCCTGGAATCCGGTGAGTCCGTTCCGTGAAACGCCGTCCGGAACCGGCAGAGACATGATATATATATATATAAATATTTGGAGCATTTATCGGCCCTGCTGTTCCTACTCACCTTAAACGACGTGGCAGTGGTCGTATGTTCCCATTTTATCGGGCTCGCCGCCGCCATCAGGTGTTGCGACTCCTGGCCGCGCATGCCAGCGAAGCCTCATAGCCATTGCGGGGCGCCGATCTTGCCTTATCGTTGCTGCAATAGAATAAACCATTTATTTTAATGTTCTTGTTGTTTGGATTATTTATTTAACTTACTTGTATTGTTTCGAGGTTCTTGTTCTCCGCGTCTCCTAACTTGAGTCAGGGATTTGTGCAACACAAGCTCTGCAAAATTAAAGAATCTGCTCAGAAGAAGTTGGATTTAAATAAAATTGTACTTACCCATCCCCTTTATTTCTCTTGGAGCTCCAGTAGGGATAATTGGCAGGAAGGAAGGGAATCTCTATAAGCCAGTTTGTGGTTATTTCCTTCAGCGGACCGCCGCTTCTTCTCCGCAAGTTCATCCATGCCACCAATTCGGTCCCAAAAAAAGTCGTCGAATTTGTTTTGTTTAAATTTTTGTGCCAGAGGTGTGTATTGTTAGTGATGAGATTTTTCCGAGACGTCCGATTAATCGGTATTTTTTTTATTGTGCGGACTGCGGGCATTGGGTCGAACCCGCCCTGGGCATCCATGAGCTAGCCCGGCGTCGCCCAGAAGAAGCAGTTCCGTAACATTGTATTCATTAAAATTTGAAATATAACGATGTTTTCTGAACTAGTGGAAAACTAGCTAGATTCTCGAGCAATCAGCGTTGCCAGAAACTACCGTCGCGGGCAACAATGGCTGCGTTCAGCAGAACAACATGATCACTGATCACTGATGGATCAGTAATCACTGATCAAGTGTGTTCTGCTGAACGCTCATGATCCATTGCGCCTTCGTAAAAATAATCGGCTTGGAATCTATCGTTATCGTCGGGTCCCGCTAACAATCAGCTGATTTTGTTTTTAAATCAAAAACTGACATGGACAAGTGTAGGTATATTTTGCAATTAGGAAAACTGAAAATGTAACTTTTTTTACATTTACAGCGGAAAAAAACATCTGGACCACCGTGGCTACAAAGCTTTTATTAGCCCTTTACTATGAAAAGAAGGCAGATTTCCGCGACCCGAAGAAAAAAAAAACAAAAATATTTGGAGGGAATGGAGTGCAGCGGTGTGCGCGGCTTAGACCCGGAAAAGACGGAAAGTTCCGCAATTCGAAAAAAAAAATTTGAGAACATTAAAGTAAAAAATAGAAGTACTGGCCATAGCTCGACCAGGTGGGACTACTTCGAGGACATGGAGGCTATCTTCGAGGATGACCTCGCCGTGACTGGTGCAAGGACGTTGGCGACTAATTTACCTCAAAAATGGGTCGGCACATTCTTAAATGTTCTTTAAATTGGTCAAAGCGGTAGTTCTTGACAGTAACTTCATAAAAAAATTAAGATTTAATGTGCTGCCGCCTTTTCTTAAAAAGGCGGGTTGTCAAATTCCCTTCGTCCACTGCCGAAACTGTAGCACTGCACACTGCATATGTTGCTACGTTGAAATCAAACAATTCTTCCAGAATAATCAGGGATTGCATTGAATTCATTATGAACACTTTATTTTTCTTTTGTTTACGCTCTATTTTCTTTATTTGTATCGATATAGCAACCATCGATATTATCCATCACTATCGCGAAAAGGTAGCGAACTTTTTATACGCTACTTTTTTGCTGATCATGATGGCAGAAATCTTGATCATACGCGTTCAGCAGAACTATCGAAAGAAATCCATCAGTAATCAGTGATCAAGTGGTTCTGCTGAACGCAACCAATCGAAATATCGCAGTATCGATATTTGGGTAAACTAAAATTCACGATATGCCCACCCTCAAACAAAAAATATCGATATATTATCGACAACTCTGTCCAAAACATGTTGTTTTTTGTTTGGCTATAAGAAAATCGTGTCGCGTCGCAACGGAGCAAACGGGAAAGGCGCTCGGAAAATTTGCACAGACGGACTGAGCAAAAATAACGGTTGAAACGCCGATTTCTAACTGTTGTCTGACCGCAAAATAAGAGTGCTATAAGTGCGCGATTAAATTAGAAGTGCCGAAATGCGAGCGGCGACGAAAAGTGCCGAGTTTGAATCGAATAGCGAATAATTTTATGCAATTTTCCTGGGCAAGGGAAAATTAAGCGTCTGTCTGCCAGGCCAATGTGTGTGTGTGCTTGTGTGCCCGTGTCCGTGTCCGTGAGTGTAGAGCAAAAACAACAACAGCACGACGGCCAGGATCAACGGTGCCGCTCCAGGGTAGTTTGAGGAGGCGCAGAAACACAGAAAGGAGGAATAGGAAGGGGCGAAGGGCAGAACGGGAGAACACACCCCACCACATACAAATACACACACTCTCGTACACCCGCTGCTTTGTGCGCTTTTGCCGCCTGGAATGCAATGCTACAACAACAACAACAACGACAGGACGGGAAGCAGGGGAGGAAACGCTTAATTGTTTGCAGCATCATCGACGGCCGAAAAAATCAAACAAACGATTGCATTTAAGACTTCTCGCCCTGGGATATTTCATTCTTTGGAGCGGCAGATGCACCTCTTTCAAGCGGCCGAAAGTGCATTGTAAGTATCCTTCGAGTGTGCTCGGGGCTTCTTAATGTCTGCCCTTAGACAAAACAAAAGGAATCGAGAGCGGGAGAGGGGGTGGTGAGAGCTAATAATGAAAAATCGTTCGGAAGTAAAATAATTGGGAAGGAGAGGGGGTAGAGACAGAACGAGAGCGAGAGAGGCAATGCAGTTCGCCAACAACAAGTTTGCACAGCTTCCAGGCGGAGAGATTCACGTTCAAGGGCTTCCAGTGTCAGTTCCAGTCGGGTCGTGAGAACCAAAAACTCCTTTCATGGCCACTCCGAAAAGGATTTCTCGTGCACAATAACAAAAATTAGACGAATGAAAAATATTTAAAAAACAAAATATCGAACATGCTGACAAATTGAACCGATAAAAATTTGTTAGGTCATGCATTATTTTTTATTTTTATTGAAAATTAGTAATTTTTACTGCTTGTTTTACAACACAAACTTCCTAAAAATTTATGATCTGCTTAGTATTTTCTATTAATTTGTATGGTTTACCGTGGTATTAAATTCTGCTTGTGTTATTTATTTTTACTTTAATATTGACATGGTAGTTTTGGTCGAAATTGCTAGCTTTTAAACTTATTTTTCCAGTGTTTACTCCCCTTTTGGAGTTGCGTGGTAATTGCGCAAGTGCAAGGACATCTTTGCTCTTCTGTATTGTTACCTGAGTTGTTTTTATCTCAACAGAGGTAATTTTTTAATTCGGCATTATTTTGTGTGGGGTGGCTCCGTGTCCCCCGTTAAATTTTTGTAATCGCTACAGGAACCGGGGCGGCACGTTGTCGCTCATTGTACCGCTCGTCATAGGAATAACTGTTCAAATTTTACATTTTCCCAGCTGCCTCCCTTATCGCTCGCCTTCTGTGTTGTCTCTGCCTGCGCATACCTTTCAAACGACTTTTGTGCCCGCTGTCACATGTGGCGGAGATAAGCGTAATTAGGCCTGGATTTTGTTTACGTTTCGAGATTATTATTTCGCACATTTGTCTAAACAAATGATATATGGACGTTTCAGAACTTTCCAACGGCGGCTCTAGCGGTGTCGGGTTCCCGCCATAATGCGATACGCCTGGAATGTCTGGCGGTGCAGTCTCATTTGCCTAGACAAATGCATACATACACACATATGTATTTATGTACATAAGGCTGCTCGGATTCAAAAGTCCGCCTGGGATGCCTTGACCAGTGGCCAGCGGAGTGAAGGCCTTGGGCCATCCGAGGCTCGTGGAGAAACCCGATCCCAAAACCATCCAACTGCCGCCGCACCTGTGCAATTGCCAAAAAGCGAAAGAACGCGAACTCTGCGAGAACAACAATAAGAAGTGGGAGGAGAACGAAATAGGGGAATGAAAGGGGGCGACGAAAGAAAGATAAAAATAACGGCAAACAGCTGTCGGGCATTGGAAAGAAACTTGCTCCTGCACGGAGAAAAATGGGATCTTGTTGTGTCTAGGAGCCTAGTAAATTCAGTATTCATGCAATACTTTCTTTTTCTATTTAAATAATTTGTGGTATGTAATAATTTAGAAACTTATTCTTGATGTCTTAGGAGTTTTATATTTGTATATAAAAATTAAGTCGAAACGACTTTCAGCTTGTTAATGTTTAAAATGTTATTAAAAAACCTACAAATTTATATCACAAATCAATTAATTTTTTTTAATATTCGTAAAATTTTCATTCGTCGTATTATCGTAGTCTTTTAAAAAATTAATTTCCTCGGTGTGCCTACCACTTTGCGCTCTGTAAACAAAACCCTGCAGCTTTCGTCTTAATAAAATGCAAACAAAACTGCACAAAAGGAAAAACTCAAATACTCGCGAATAAATATAATTTTATCTTTATGGAGAAAGACCCCACCAGCTCCCCACATCCTTTGCGGCATAGAACAACCTGGTAGGCAAAGGCACTGATCTCTGCCAAACACGGAACGTGGCCAAAGCACAATTGCCAAGGCAAAAAAGAAAAAATAGAAGAAAACCGGGAAGCAACGACACAAAAATAGCGAAAAAGAAACATTTACGTAAACTATTTAGTTTGCACATTTGCTTTTGCTCGGTTCCTTGCTATCTGCACCCCTCCGGTAATCGTTTTCCCGGCCAACCGTGTAATTTTAATTGTAAAAGTACCATATGGTTTACAAGATTTAGAGATTAAAATGCTCACAATTAACTCGTTTTATATAGTTTTGGTTTATAGATTCCTGCAACTTTTACCTAATATAATATTTAGTGAAGTTTAAACAACACAAATTATTTAAACTAAGTAATTAAATCTAAAATTTAACTAATTAAACAAAGACTAATAGGTAGGACTTCTGCAACAGAGTTCTTCTGATAGGGCAATTGCCAGTAATAGCAAGAATTAGATCATAAAATACTTTGAAACATTCCTACTGAATAGTTCCCACTTCTTGAAGACTATTGATTAGGAATCTTTGTACTGGGCTATATTATTATAACAACCAGTGTATTTTGTTCTCAAATGAAATCTGAGCAGAAAACTGCTGACAACTTTAAAGACCTTTCGGCGACAAGCCGTTCGACGAATGACTAAAACTTGTAGGCGCTTTTTGTGTCTACTGCCGCTGCCCACTCACAAACAGTTTTTGTTTTCGTTTGATTTGTGAACTGCATGGGTGTAGCTGGCTTGTTGTATGAATGAATCCACGAAAAGGCGTGATTCCGCTTGCAGGCGCTCAGAGGCCCCAGTCCCACTCACCACGCCTGGTTTTCTGGCATCTTTCGCAACCACTTTCGATTTTCTTGACTTGTCCTAATGAAAATCGTGTATAATCCCAGCCCAAGTGTCGCCTCCGGGGCTTTTCATTTGGGCCGGGTTGCGTGCCGAGTATCCAGCTGCGTGAATAGAATGGCGGGCTCATTAAAAAGTTGAGAAAATGTCAGGAGTTCAGGCCACGATAGCGACACTCTAATGGACTTCCTTTTACTCTCGCTTCTGTTCCGCGGACTCTGGCATATGAGCATTCATCATGACGGGGCTGGCAAATTAGCAAAAACAAGATGGAAGTCGAATTCCTGGGTCCGACTAAATAACCACTATTTTGTGTGCCAGCAAAACAAAAGCTGGGCGAAGCTCTTTGCGCTAACGAGACACGGGAGAAGGCGAGAGAAAATGGACAAACAACAAAAAGAGCAGTGAAAATTCACATTTCCTGATGGCCACAAAGTAGAGAAGTCGTCGGGAAGAGGCAGAACCAAACGTGCTTATGGAACCGGCAAACAAGAACATAACAAACATGACAAACTACGGGAGTAACATGTGCCGGCTAACGGCACTTTTGTTTATCATTAATAACCATTTTGCCATGGTCGCAACCTCAAAACGTACGAGATGAAAAATACTGTAAAGCGGGCGCTCTCATGTTAGTAATAACAAGTGTTAGGAGGCCTCTGAGATTCGACTTCTTAAAAATCAGTGAATGCAAATTTAGCCACTTTAGCATTGGCATGTAAAATATTTTCATACTCCAATGAGTGATTTCCAATCCCATGGTAATTGCATCTAATTGCCAGGGAGCAGGCGTATAATAAACTTTTAATATAAATGATTTAAACACTAATAGTTCGCTTTTCAAACCACAAGTAAGCAATAAGTTTATTTAAACAAGTGTTGGAAGTCGGAGAATATGTATAATAAGGGTCTTTAAGTTTATAGTATATTTACGTATAGTGAACAATTTTAATTTTCCAAAGTTGCCCTGCAAACTTGATGGACATAAATTCGATTTTAGAAATCTTTATACTTTGATGAGTATTTTATTAAACAAGACCTTGAATGAGGTAACTTTAAAATGGATTCAGACTCCCAGTCAAGTCGTTTTAGGGTCGACAAACAGCTGTTTTCAAAAAGCCCACCTAAAAGAAGACATTTTACAGGTTTTGAGTGGAATCTGTTTTGTGGGCTTGCGCTTTACAGCACAATCCGGTACTTAACAGCACGCTTTAATTCTTTTTCGTTCAGAAAGATAACAAGCAACAAATCCGACTTGCTTTTACGATAAGTTTATGTTAATTTTTATCAGCTATCAGGTATTTAAACAATTAGACAAGAAACAAACTATTTAAAAAGGTTCTTAGTCTGATGTTGTTAATGGTTTCTAAGGAACTGTGATTAATGTAAGTTTATAAGCCATTTTAAGACATTGTTTCATATCCAAATAATAAATTTCTGCGCTATATTAAGGAGGAGTGTAAAATATGTACTCCGAAATTCCATCTAGAAATACTGCCGCCTCTTTGGCCATGTTTTGGACATTGTATCTCGGTTTTATTTTCGTTTCGGCTGCCTTGCCATGTGTAAACGTATAATTTTATGCACAAATCGATTAAACACAGCTAAAAGCCGTCAGTTTATTTCCAGCGGCCGTCCAAAAAGAACGCCTGAGTTGGTGTTTACAGATTTGTGGGCGTTCTCATTGCGAAATGCGCTCTGTGCGCCCCTCATACCTGTTTTTACGGTGACTCCTGTTGCCGAAAAGCGATCCGATCGATAATTATCGATTGCCACACTCGCGGCCAAAACAAATGAGTGTTTACAGCTCTTGGCTGGCACTTCTGCTGCTGCTGCTGATTAGATAAAGAACTTATCAATCAGTATGGCCCAACATGGGATGCCTATCAGCTCCAATTATCGGTGATATGGCCTATTTTACAATGTGTCGAATGTGCCGCGAATTATTCAATTAAGGCGAAATCAAAGCAGCCACAGAATCGGAATAAGGAGAGATTTCCCAACACTACTGGCCCGCCAGTGTAAACACTGAGTGTTTTCTGTTTTCGCTATATTTTATTCATAGAAAATTTGGGTTAATGACGTGCCATACGCGTCGGCGGGCGGCAGGGGGAGAGAGCTAAAGCAGATGCCCCCACAAATCCCAGAAACATCAAATAGAAAATGCTAGGCAGGGCACAGATGACGCTAAAGATAGAAAACCATTGATAAACATAAATGTTGGGGCATGTGTGTGTATGCTGGTGACGTTGTCGATTCCGCTCATATAAAAACTTGATCTCTAGATTATCGTCGTTTTATGAGTTCTTTTCGCTTTTCTTTCGTCGAGCAACCACTCGACGCATTTGATGATCGACGCTTTCCCAACCCCGGATCAGAGAGTCGAGACCCGGACCCCAGACCAAGATCAGACCAAGGGCCGAGGCATCTCGACACTTGGCTGACCACAGATGTTCATAGTGTTGGCTGCTCGTAGTTGTCGGTGAAAGTGTAAAGTCATGGCGGTCTGCTGCCGACGATGCACAATTCGCCAGCAATAACGTATCGTTTACCTTACGGCCGGCCACATAAATCTGCTAAAGACCCAACCTGACATTGGAGCTCTTATCCTCTCTCTATTTTTACAATTGTTCAAATCCCTCGCCCAATGCAGCTGTAAAATTATTTGTTTAACCGAATCCCGCCTAGAACCGAGGGGACAAAACAAAGCCAAAGCAAAACAGAACACTGTATACATACGGAGTGGATAAGAAAGTTTCCAGCAGTGCATTAAAGTGGTGGGCTGGAAAATGGAACTTTCAAGTCTATTTTCAGTTTGCCGTCTTTTCTCGGTAACCAATTCGATTGATTTAAATTTTTTACCATACGGGCCTAAATAAGTTTAAATCAGTGGTTAAATTCCTTGCACAGGCTCTGGTGCACAGGACTGGGATGTCAACAGTGTGTCAAGATATAGCTTTTCTTTAAAGTAAAGCTATTTTTAATCAAAACTATTTTGTCAATTCAAAATTAATTAAAAAGTTGTATACTTTTCTCTCATATTGAGACACTTTGATAATGAATCAAATTAAACTATAATTTCGTATTAAAGGAAATGATTTTAAATTTAGATTTAGTTTTATAAAACATTAGTTTTAAACTAAAAAAACAGTATTTTTGAATTACGCGGATATCGATTATAACCTATTATCAGGGGATAATGTAAAATGGAAAGAAATCAAGCAAGAATGTACTTAAGTCGAAGTTAGTCATTAAAATCCCTAAGGTCTGAGTTAGTCCCCAATGATATTGCTCCGACACGTTGTTGGTCCACCCTAGCATCCTCATCTGCATTTACGCATAATTACACAATGAATGAGGGGAGACAGGGCGAATGGGAAGCGGATGGCGGTGCGTGTGCTCACATCTTTTGGTAAGCAATTAACGGCAACAACTCTGTCTGTCGCCCTTGACAAAAGTGTCTGCAGCATTTGCCCCGCTCCTCTTTTCTGTCAGTCAAGTCACTTCCTGTAATAGAAGTCCAGGCAGCATGCAACATGAGAGATGTCTACGCAGATACAGTGGGGGTCAGCAAAAAATATAACCTGAAGAGTATAACAATCGCTTTAAATTGTTTGCATAAGATTAATTAATCCTTTGTTGTTGTCCTTTATCTAATAGAGGATAGTAGATGTTTATACTGAACTAGTATATTCAAGCCATGTATAACATGGCATAACATCCATAAATTCTTGTATATCAGTGTCCAGATTGAGTCGCCTGGCGAAATATTCGCATTCTTAAAATCAAATTAATAGTATTTTTTCACTCAAATATTTCTCATAATATTTCCCCGCCTATTGTATCAATCTTCCGCACTGGTAAACCATTTAAGCATAGGTTTTCCTCTATTATTATGAATCCTTTCACAAGGCGGTCGCTGACTCCACTCTCATGCGTCAAGCTTCCGTTTGCAGCAACTGAAATCCGAGAGAAACCGCAGAATTGAAGCCGCAGAGAGAACCGCCGTAAATAGGGCGGAAAATTATGCGTAGTGGAAATTAAAACGCATTCAGCATAAACATCAGACGGAAATACAGCCACATCATCATCGCCAACTTGACATTTGGTCGAATTTGGATGCGGGTTGCCTTAGAAGTCGCAGATCCCGGGTTCCCACTGTGTCCGATGGTCCCTTTTTCGTTCCCACCTTTTCGTTTCTGGCCGGCGGTAAGAGGTTAGTGCTCTTCTTTTCGGGCTACTTTGCGAAATTGTTGTTTTCCTGCTTTTGTTTTTAATGCACGATTTGGTAATTTGGGCATTTGGCTTCTGCCGAAGTGGCTCCCCCGATCGCATCACGATCGCATCCCAGGCCTGACCCCGACTCGGGCTTAGTGGCCCGAGCTCCGCATTTCCCAAGACAGCGTCGGACTTATCTTTATGCTGAGAAAACTCTTATTTCCGCTGGCAGATGATATGCAAGCGTGGCGCACATACACACATTACTGGCCCAACCAGTTGTAGGCTTATGATTTAAATGCAGCCAGTTAACTGGGTCAATGTTTCGACGCCGCTCTGTGTGAGTGTGTAGCCAAAACCAGATTCAACGCAGTCAATTGCCAAAAACAACGTAAACCTATTTCCGCACTGCAAAGGAAATTGCAACTCTGCAGCACGGCCAACAACAGCCACAACATCAGCAACTACATAAAGCGGGCCTGTCATCGTTCGCTTTGTGGCCACAATTTTATCTCGAGAGGTCATTTACACTATTCAGCTGCGAAGAGGAGAGCGAACAAAGAGCGAGGCAACTGTGAGTCTACTCGAACTACCCGCTGTGAGTGTGAATGCGAGTCTGAGAGTGTGCGCCATTTGCCGCGGTTGTGTGCACTTACAGATACCCTATACTCCATTAAGATGGTCATGAATACATAGGTTCTTCAACTAGCTAAGTCACAGAGTTACAGGACTTCATTTGCTAATTTTAATGAATAAATATAGACTAGAAATAGGAAAATTATAAATAACTATTTCTTAGCTAATTGTTAAAAAAAATTCTTTTTGTCAGTAAGAGTTTGCGTCAGTCTTTTCTTCGCGTTTGTGCGCACTTATCGATACCCTATACCTCTTAAATGATAGATTCCTAATTTTATGAAATCAGTATCGAAGTTTCAAGATATAATTGTCTAATTTTTATGAACAAATATAAATACGAAAAGAAAAAAAATGAGAAAAGAAAACAAAAATAAAAAGAAAGAAGTTAAAAAAAAGAAAAATATAATAAAAAAATAAAAATTAAAGAAAATAAATAAAATGAAAAGAAAAGCAACAGAAAAGGAATGAAAAGGAAATAAAGAAAAAGAAACAAATTTTAATAATAAAAAAATAAACCCAATAAGAAAAAGCTTTTAATTTTTTTTTTCTCCATAACTAAGTGAATAATTTAAGGAAACAGCTGAAATTATATAAGCAAGTACAATATGCATGTATATTTTGATTAGAGAATGATACAAAATTTAAAATAATTTTATAATCATTTCAAGCTTTAAGAATACTTTAGATCTTTTGAACAATAGTGTTAAAAGAAATCGATTTTTGTCAAGCCCCCTTTGTATACCGTATACATGGTAATTCTCAGTCGGAAAACTTGTCGTTTTTTACTTCATTTTCCCCGACTTGTTCTCTGATGCCTTCTCTCCCGGCAGTCATAGACAAAAGATACGCAGTCTAGGCAATCAGTTCTCGTTGCTGCGGCTGTTTATCACTTGTGGGCCTCGTCTTCCTCCACGCTTGAGTGTCCATTGTGAACGCTTTCTGAATGCATCGGATCGGGGCTACACAGAGACGTACACTTGTAGCCGAGAACTTCACTCGGAGTTGCCGTCAATGCCACAATCAGCCCGAAAATGTATGGGGGCCGAGAGAGACGGGGCTTCAAGTGCAGTCTTGAGACTGGAGCCGGGCTTAGGCCAGTTTCTGGTCGAAGGTTATTGTGCTCGAGTCGCCATAATATGTCCATATGTGAATTTGACGCCTCGCGGGCCCTAATTGCTTCCAGCGGCGGCGTCGCGTTAGTTTTCTCGGTTTATCTGCACTTTCGAAACGAGCCATGGAAAACCTGCCTGGAAGTAGTAGTTGTCACGTATGTGGCGGACCTACAAATGGGTCAAAACTATTGCACTTCCCCAACGACAACGACGACGACGAGGAAAGTCGTTTGCATGGGCCTCAGGTCCGGAGTTTCAATTGCAATACCCGTAAATTGTGCTTGCAACTTCCTGTACGCCGCCGCAAGACATATCAATTATCAATTAATAATTAACAATTAGCCCCACTACATGAGCTATAAATCAGAAGAGTCATATCAGCAGGAGGCCAACTGGGGCCCTGAAAGCACTCTCAATTTGGGTCAACGATCCCCAAATAAAGTTTGATGTTGCGCCTACGCGAGTTTATGTCTCTGTTTTTCGTTTATTAATATGCCTAATTAAGCATAATTTCTTGTTTGGAAAGACGCGCTAGTTTACATGTTTGATTATTTATGAGAAGTCGCTTGGGCCCGCCCCATCAGCGAGAAATTTCGAAGATTTATGGGGGGATGTGAGCTACAAACTCCCATCGGAAGTGCTTGTGGATTAGTTGAACATGGTGATTTATAACAAATATTGTTCCTTCCCTCTTTTCAGATCACTCAACGCACCGCAAGAACGATTTGAATTGACTTGGTTTTCCCAATCAAAATGAAACTGAAGTAGAAATCAGGCTGATAGAGTCACACCGAGCAATTTTGCGACTAACGAAACCCAATCGATATCTTAACTGAAACACTAAACAATAGGGAAACATGGATCTAAGTCTGGAACGCGACAGCTCCGCTCTGTTTCAACAGATTATCTATGACATGAAGGTAAGTTTTCCTCCAATTATTGTTCTGCAGTTTCTCCGGAAATTCAAAGTAATTTTAGACACGAACTCTTCCACTGAAAGTTCCGTTTTCGGTTCCTGGAACTTATCAGCGTTTTGGGGGAAAAGTCCACATGTGCATGTAGCTATCTTATTCACTCGGAGCCCACTCAAGTAACATAAAAATATGAAGTGATACGTTTCCACTGTACCTTGCTCCAACAATAAGAAGCGACCCATTGTCTGAGTTGTTTGCCAGTGTGTCAAGAACTCTCAGCATTTGGTCTGAAATTCTCTCGTGTGTAAATAAATACCCCGAGCAAAAGGCAAATAAATATAAACAAATAATCTGAACCAAGGTCGGGCCAACATACACACAGACATGGCAATTAACTTCTGATATACAGCAATAAATTAATGCAAGAGAAATGTTTCGGGTACAGCAAAAACCCAATGGGGAATTGGGTTTGTTTCTGTTTTAATGCTCGAATTGTTTTGTTTTCGTTTAACTTCTAATTGCTTTAATGGCAAAAAATAAAATTGCGAAATCATACTAGAGCCTAACAAAAAATTCTCCACATTTTTTCGCAAGTGTGTAGCTGGGAGAGAAACTCGATACAGTGCTCCTGGAACATTTTGTGGGCTTTTTTAAACCATTAATTGATTTCATTACTATCTGTCCATTGTGTGCTATCAATAATTTATTGCTCTCATGACGCCATTTGGAGCAGCTTACTTCCATACATAATGGTTTATTGCGCTGATATAACACCCAGCCAGGCAATTCTATTAAACAAGCGTAAATTAACGCCGGGTGCGGCGGCTACTGGGAGTGGGAGCTATCTTTATCCCCGGCTAAGCCCCAAAGGTGCTAGCTCCTGGAATACGAAGGGTACGGGCCCTTGGACGAACTACTGACAGCTGCCAATGATTTGTGACTTAGTGGCACTAATTTAAAGCAGGTAGTACATTAGCTTACCTCGCAATACAAATCCACTTCATTCTGCTCCCCTTCATGCTCTATAGACATTCTATTTCCGTCATCGACAGATGTAAAATAAACTTTAACATTTGGTGTTCTTATTTTGAAGGGTATATCAGCCGGATGTAGCAGCAGCCAAAGAAATTGGGTTTTATTTAATGTTACTTTTGATCTATGATTTTTGTTTTTAAAAGGATTATAAAAAATGAACGTAATAATATGGATTTTAATGGATAATAGGATACAAAAGAATTGAGCAAAGTTCAATGTGGTGTGGCTTGCCGTTTTTACCTTTCAATTTCCATATATGACAGCATAAAAGTTTTCTAAAAAATAATAGTGGGTTTTGGATATAATTGAGAAAAAGAGTATCTAACAATAAGATGCGTAACGCCCATTTACATTTCCGGATGCAAGACAGGGCTAGCTCTAGAAGATATTCGAGTGTTTAAAGTCGTAGGGCGTTTCTCATCTTATTTTTATATTGACTTTGTTTAATAATAATATTTCTCTTATCATTTAAATTTTAAAAATATTAAATTGGAATGGTCTTTTTTAGTGTAATACTCTTAAACACCATTGCACAAAATTGTTTTTTTTTTTTATTTTACTGGCAGTGTATCAGCAGTGCGGCCTTATTTCCTCTCCTTTGGGCCTGCTTCATTTGCTATGCTAGGGCGCATTCGGGAAGAAAATTACATTTTCAGCACATTGTAGCCGCGCGTGGTTGTGATTGTGCTGCCCTCAGCTGCTCGCATGGACTGCCACATGGGCAGGTGTTGGAATTCGCTGCGTCTGGGGTCTGGGCATAATACCGACACAAACTAGGAGGTGAAGATGAAAGAAGCCGCCGCCTTCCCGCCCGCTGATCGCTTATATTAGGAGAGAATACCGGCCGCCGACTTCCCCGGGGAGTGAACTCACCTTCGGAGCCAGCCGACTGCCGACTGTCAGATGCGGGCGAGTGCATTTTGTATTTATGAAATTTGGAAATTGCTCGGCACGCAATTGTGCAGAAGCTGTTGCTCTTTTTCCAACCTGAGTGTGAACTAGAGCAGAAATATGTACACACTCATACTGCTGTACGGCCGGAGCATGTGCAATATGAATGACTGTGTGCGCTCGGATCACCTTACCAGGTAGTTCTCGCCGCCTCGCTTGGCTCTGCTTCTGGCCTCATTCATGGCAAAAGATAGTTGCCGTTGCTTTTTGTGGGCAGAACTGCTGGCCAACTTCTGCGGAGCGGCAAATGCCAATGCAAATGTCACCCAGTCGCAGGAGATGCAAATGAGCCGCCGGAGAGCGGGGCCTTAAAGGTTAACCCTACAGGCACTACAGCCAGCACTAAAATTAGTTTCTATTTAATTGTTGCCTGGCTGGCTGACTGGCTCTCCGTCTGGCCACCATTCTTCTTTTTTGGCAGCAGACCAGAACAAATTTATGCCCGTGCCGAGGCAGAAGCAGAAACTTCTTAGAGACAGCCGCAACTTCAGTAAGCGTAAAGTGGAAGCAGGACAGGAGTTTACCTTATTTTCTCATTTTATTTCTGAATACTTGTGTAGCCTTGCCTAACGGAGTCTCTGAGCTGGCAATTAAATGCGGCTAATTCTCGATTGGGTTTTTATTTTCGGTCGGCCCAAAGTTGATCCACGCAACTGGGAGTCAAGCGAGCCGAAAACGAAAAATTAAGCAAACTTAAAGGTTGTTAGCTTTACCCAACCGCTGCTTCGCTCCGCTGACTGCACTTTGCTGTGGCCAAGTGTGGCAAGTGTGGCAAGTGGGCGAGATGGAGATACGAGCGCCACAAATTGTCACATTTGACAATGGCAAATCTCGGGTAACAGAAAGCGGCCGGAAAACGCACTGCAGCTGGTTATGAGTTTTCAGCAAAAGTGAAAATTTTCTGCTCCCTGAACCCAGCTGAACCGAGCCACCACTTTTGCGGCTTCCTTGCAACGTTTGCCGCGGCTTTAACTTGCCCATAATGATGCCCGTCCATGCCATCAAACCACTTTGATGTCGTTAGGTTGAAAACAATTTCATTTGCGCTGTGTTTATAAGTATTTTTTTTAATATGTGTCGTAAGAGGAGTACTTTGTATTCTGGAGTTATTTCGTTTTGAGTGAAAATTTTAAGCAAGCTACTTAAACAAGGCCAATATTAAAAACTATCATAACGACTTTACATTAAAACTGCAAAATGTTACAACCAGTACATAAACGTTACTTGAAGCCTGATGGTCTTGTGTCCGCTGGAATAGAATAAAGTGACTAGAAAAAAGCCAACATTAACTATAACTAATAGAAAAGGCTTGATTTGGCCAAGAAATTTCTATGTTGCCAAGAATTTCCTATTTCTTCGGACGAAGAAATTTGCTGACTTGCGAGGCAGGGCTTTAAGCACTTTAAATAGAAAATACTTGGATATTCTACATAGCTGGCTTTAAAAACATTATTGATTCTTACTTGTGCGATTTAACAATCCTTTTCTGAGTGTTTCACTAATTGACTGCCTTACTATCTTTCCGTAAACATAATTTGCATCTGAAAGCCAAAAATGTGAGAAATAGATAGACCAGGCCGTAGATGGTCATGAAGCTAGCGCCGAGAAAGAGGCCAATGGCGCCGCCAAACGACATTATCAACTGATCCGTGCTGAACACGACCCGTCGCTTCATGCCCATCTTGGGCAGATCCATCTTGATGATTATGGTCCGCTCGAACTGCTCGCCCACGTAGTTTTGATCGCCCTGAAAGAAGGCTGGCATGGGTTAATTGGGGGTTTCTCAAAGCATCAAGGGCCCAGACCCACCCCGCTCTGCTCGTACTCCTCGATGATGCTGTAGGTGTTCTCTCGACACAGGGGAAAGCACTGGCAGGGCTTCTCCAGCCACTTGGTGCGCGCCAAACAGAGCATCCCGGTAATGTTGCAGACGGGTGCATTGGGGGCTGCCACATAGAAATAGGGCTTACAGTGGCACAGCCTTAGAGCCCAGTGTATACGACACTCCAGGCGACAAAGGCTGGGATGGTATGGCTATAACGAGAACAGTGTTTCTTTATATCCAAAATGACATTAACCGGGGAATCTCACACTCACGTGGTAGTACTGGAGGTTGTTCTCGTCCGTGTAGCGACATTTTCGATAGGCCACAGGTAAATTCCGCACCTCGACATCCGCCGATATGGAGTTGACCAAGAGCTTTAGGACATAGGAGCTCTTGACCTTGGCGTCAAAGGTGACGGTGCGTCGATCGTGGGGCAGCATCATCTCGTTGACATCGTGAAGGTACTAGAAAGATTCGATTAGAAACTAGTTTCGTAGAGTTTAGTTTTTTTTTTTTACCAGAAACACATGGGTCAAGATGCTGTTGAAGGGCTTGTGCATCAGCTGGCAGTCGTTGAAGAATCCACACTGCCGCACAGGGGTCACATTCAGGTCCTGTCTGAAAGCAGATCGTATAGGGATGGGTATATATTAAAGTAAATTTGTAGCCTTTGGCCACTCACAGTTTCCCGTAGGGATTGCCAAACCGTGTCAACTGACTGCTGGTCTGGCATAGACCCATTTCCGTTATTATCGGCGCCAGGAGCACAGGATACGGAGGTGGCAGCACCTTCTCCTGCAACTTAAGCAGCATCTCTAGGTAGGGCAAGTTGTCCAGGGTGGAATCATTTTCAAAGGGTGCCAGGATTTCCAGATTGTTGTACTTCAAGCGGTTAAGCACGCGGAGGAAGTTACCGTAGTAAGCTGTCGATGCCGCCGTTCCGTTTGCCGTGGGATCTACTCCCCAGATTCTGGGTATTGACAATTAGAAAAATATCTTAAATAATCTACTAAATCACCCCATAATCTCGGATAAAAGCAAATCTTCTATGTTAGCATCCCTGATAGCTCAACTCACTGCTTTATGACCTTGTTGACCGTCTCATCCGTCTCATAGTTGGTACAAAGTGTCAGCCCCAGGAAGGTGAAGTTCCGCAAGGCGAACAGGTACTCGTACTCATAGACAATCGGATGCTCGCGGAACCTATCCCACTGGGCAATGCAGCTGTTGATGGCGTAATATGCCGAGGCCACGACCATGGCGAACCAGAAGAGGCGCTCGGTCCAGTGCAGATCCCTGCGAGCCACATAGGAGTTGCCGTGGATGGAGGACTCCTCGGCTAGCTCGGCGCACCAATCGTGCTGGTTTTCCAACACCGACTCAGGCGCCGGCTCCTGCTTCGGCCTGCTGCTCTGGGAGTGCATGATGAACTGAAAGGGAAGCTCCTCGCATGCGACCCCCCATAGGTGCTGTAACGCCCAAGGTATTCATGTGCGGCTTGTTTGGGTTTTGTTCGATAATCAACTTTAATGGTGTTTCGCTGTATGTTAAGCATGCATATATAATTGCAGAGCTTAGACCTTTACCACGTTGCCGCGGATCTCGGTGCAAATGGATACCGGACGCTTGGTGTTGCTCTTATCGAGTGCCTCTATAATAATTACCAGCTTGTAGCGACCTTCCATATTCGGGATGTTCAGATTTGCCCTCATGACTATCTGGTATTTCTCCATCTTAAGGACGGCCTGAAAACGTATAAACATTAGTGGGTTTGGGTAAGGAACTGGAGGGGGCACATCCACTCACTCCTGGTGTGTTTATGCACTTGCTCTTGATCTCTTCGGAGTTGGTGATGTGCTGCGTCCAGAACTGATGCCAGTACTGGCCCTTCTCGAACATGTTCTTGCAAAAGTTCCTACTGGCGGCCGAGAACATCGTCTTCTGCCAAGTGTTTCGCTCCCAGTGATAAATTTGTCCCAAAAACTTGAGGAATATAAAAATGTTGAAGAGTTCGAAGGAATTCATTGTCACGAATTACCGTTATGGTATCCCCAGGCTGGACATCTTTCCAAACGATAGAAGGTTCACCTTCTATTTCAAGTACGCCTCCGGGGTTGCCTATCTTCAGTTTAGAAACGTCCCAAAAGGCGTCAACGTTGGAAGGGTTGCCAGGTTGATTATCGCAAGGAGTAAATATTCCGTCATCGTCCATTTTAAACTGGTATTCAATGGCCCAGGACAGAGTGATGAGGCTCAGTTGAAGTACCACGATCGGTAATTTGGCCCACATCTTGCTTAGGTTGCCATATGAGGGGACATTTACAACGGATCGGTATTTATTCAGCCTCTGATCGCATTACATCGATTTTAATTACCGATTCGATCATATCAGCTTCTTCCAAAATCACAAAGGGGCGTATATAATCGGGCCAATGTGTCGGTTGGAATTAATATAGATCATTACACGGCGGGATCGGTGATCGCGACACCTGCGGCTGCTGCTTCCGATCGAGCGGGTCACGCCCACCTGCCCGGCTAGCTCAGTCGGTAGAGCATGAGACTCTTAATCTCAGGGTCGTGGGTTCGAGCCCCACGTTGGGCGAAAGTTTTTTTGTTTTACTTTTTCAAGGTTTATTTACTCTCATATTATTATTTTTTAATTAAAGTTTTTTACCTAAGAAATTTAAGCTGGAACGCTAGCTTGCGTGTTAATAACTAAGTTAAACAAATAATCATAATCATAAAAAAATAATCCAAATATTTTTTATTTATTTATTATTAATTTTATATTCTTATTATTTTTTCAAATACCTTTTTTTGTTAAAATTATACAAATTACAAATAAATAATATTTAAAAAAGAAAATTAATCAATAATAGTAATAAGCAATGACTTATATTTTTTATAATTATTATTTTATGACATTATTATATATAATTATTTGTTTATTTTATTAATATTTTGTTGTTTATTTTTCATGTCATTTGATGCATAAAAAATAATAATAAGAAATATGTACATACATGATAATAAAAAGTAAAAATAAATAAATAAAAATAATAAACAATGACTAATATTTTTTACTTTTTTAAATATTTATTATTATTATTTATTTATATCTATTAATGTTTTATTTATACATTTTATTATCATTTATTTATTTGTATTTTTTTATATATTTCTATTTGTTGTTTTTATTATTTATTTATTTATATTTTGTATTATTTTACTTCCTACTTCGTTTAAAATTTAATTTAATAACATACATTATAACATATTTCTGTCCTTTCCTTCCTTCTTTTCCCGTTGAAAATAACTGTAGGTTCACTCGTTTGCTTTTTGGCGCCCCCTTCGCCAAGTGCCCGGCTAGCTCAGTCGGTAGAGCATGAGACTCTTAATCTCAGGGTCGTGGGTTCGAGCCCCACGTTGGGCGAATTGTTTTTTGTTCAACTTTTTCTTCCTTTTATTTATTGCTTATAGATATTTTTTTAAATATTCCCTAATTGTTTTCTGTGAACTTTAGCTTTACTGCGAAGCCACGAGTATTTGATTTTGGCTCGTGCCTCGAAGGCGTGGGCTGCACATGCTGGTCTCTGCTGAGGTTGTATGTATTTCTAGGCGAGTCCAATACTACACACGAGACCTAATGAGTTTTTATTTATGGCGGCCTTCGCAGCTGACGCAACGCGCTGCCATTTCTATGACAATATATCGCGCCGGCTTATTCTCCTCCTCCTCCTCAGCCCCTCGCCTGTATTGTTTTCTTGTGCGGAATCCGCTAAAAGGCTCATTCAAGGCTGGCTCTGTACAGAAAATGAAATGGCAGCTCCCAGTGCGTTCCGATTGAGAGCGAACAGGATGTGGTCAGGATGCCAGCTTGTGAAATATGGAGCAAGGCCCTTCTGCTTTGTGAATAAATGGAACTACGAACGATTTCAATGATTTATATGCGATCTGTACCTCCTATTCAATTCATGTATCCTTAAATACTCAGTAAATGTCCTACGGTAGGGTGAATACATTCAGAACTATTATAATATTGTCTCAAATACTTTGCTGGCTAGCATTTAGCTGTATCTAAATTCACAATGACTGTGGTCACAATGCCGTTCCGTCTGTAGATCTGGCTGCTCCCACGCAGAGACTACGAAATCCGAGCCGGGACAGGAATGCGGTCTGCATTTTCTCCTTGAAGAGCCACAGACAATTAAATAGCGCGAAGAATCGTCGTCTTAGCTGTATTAATTACTCTGCGTTATTCTGTAAATGGCTTTGCGGGAATGATTCCTGATGCTGTTCACTCCGCTGACGTGGACTGACTGATGATGGATCACGGTCTATGTGCTCATGGCAAGTTTTATCGCATATGACATGTTGAGATTTTAACTGCGCCTGCTTGACTGCATGTTGACTCTTGCTCTGTCTACCACGAACAGCAATCAAAGGGTAATTAATTTTAATGAATATGAAATTGCATTTGCGACACACAAGATGGAATCGAGACTTGTGTTTAAATTGTGCCTGTTATTGCGGGTGGGTGTGGTGCTGTCTCGCAAAATTATGCAAAAGAGTTAAGAGCTCATTTCGTCTCACCTTACGGCATTTCAATGTTAGATAAATGTGTCACAGAGTCTGGTAAAAAATCTGAATTTAGAATTAAAAAATACTTTGCGACGATATTTGCAACTTGTTAAATTATGTGAAATAGGTTACACACCAACGTAGACCCAAATAGGGGCACGCCATAAATTGAATATTTTGTCACTTTGAATGTTTTACCGGATAAAACCTAACAATATGGAGAAATGACTGTAATTTTATTTTGTTTTTAGATTGGGTTCTGTGTAAAGTGATTGGGAGTTTACTTTAATCTTTAACTAAAACTTAGTCTAGTCTAGGTTGCAAAATAAAATTGAGTGTATTAAAACTAAACCTAAATGTACCATTTTTTGAAGCAATCTGTGCCAATTCGAAATGTAATTTTTTAGGTTATAACTTATAGAAAAGAACAAATTGAAAGGCAAGAAATTGAACCGAGGGGACGATTCAGCTCGGTGTTCTCTTCTATCACGATCTCGTTTCAAAAGCGAGATCAGTTTTCGCTCTCTTAAGACTTTGCACTTAGAAAGATCTTAGGAACTTTTCTATCCTACTAAAACTGGGTAAATCACAGGAAAATACAAAAATTCCACAAAGAGGTGTCAACTGATCATAAGGGTTGACCGGGTTAAATATGCTCTGATCAAACCTCAAGTCAATAATGCGTATATAAAATCTGATATTAACAGGAGAGAGACCACTCTTATAAATGCTTCTTAAAGTGGTCTTCAGAGAGGAACTAAATGATTATAAGGGTTGACAAAATCTAAGCGAAATTATTTAACCCTCTATAAGGGTATATAAAGTTCTGATGATATTTACTTCAATAAACAATATATATAAGCCCTTCGTTTTAATAGATCATGCAATTTTCCATATGTGCTGTTAATCTGTTTGTACATTGTAATGTCGAGTCGATTTAATCCCAATCTTAACCCGTAATTGCGGTGCAACAGTGTTATTTCCCATTGGCTATATAAAGCCTGATTCGCCACATTTTAGAATCAATCATGTTGAGACTTGTGCTGCTGCTGATTGTGGGCGTAGCTGAGTCCTGGGCCGCGGACTACGAGCTGCTGCTCGAGGATCCTGACGTCTTTTCGCCCTGTACCGAGCCTCCTCCCGGATCGATAAATTTTAATGAGCTGTTCGACAAGGACATTGTGCTCGATCAGGACGCTGACATCATTCACATAACCGGGAATTTAACGACCACCTGGGATGTGCAGCCCACCGACCGTATTTCCGTAAATGCACTCTTTTTCAAGCGAGCTCGACGGGAACCAACCCATAAATCCCATTTCAGGCCAGGTTCTCTGTAATGCACTATGAACGCGGCAGCTGGGAACCCACCGTTTTTAGCATGGCTACACCAGACTTTTGCGGCGCGATGTTTGACGAGGATAAGTATTGGTTCAAATACTGGACCTCCTACATTTCGAACCGTGAGGAAGTGGAGGAGAAGTGCCTCAAAACTCCTGGTGTGAGTTCCGTCCTTTACGAAGACTTTTGATCGGCATTATGCTCTCTCGAAATCGGTTCTTATTTCAGACTGTCCTGGTGCATAATCCGTTTGAATTTCGGCTAATTTTGCGGAACATTACTGGCCCAACCTTTGTAGGCCGTTATAAGTTGGTGTGCACATTTGAGGCTTTCGACAACAAGGACATTCCGCGACGCAACTCTATTTGCTTTGAAATCCGAGGCGAAGTCGAGAAGCTTAAAAAAAACGGTCACTGAGCTCAACTAATGCGGCTATTGAATACCCAAAGATTTGATAATAATTGTAAACTGTAAAAAATTTTAATTAGCAGTTTGGAATTCATAAAGAACCATAAATATTAAACCATCATATTTAAATATACAATATACAACCAGTCAACCAGTCGTACTTAAAATTGACTTGAACAGATCAAATTTGATGATTAAATTAATTAAATTAAAAAAGACAATTACATACTTCGGTAACCGGTTATTGGGAACAAAAATATTATGAATGATTATCAATTTGTCAACTTTTGCAAGTCCAATTTGAGCGTCCAATCTCTCTCTCTCTTTCTCTTTCTCTCACAGTAGCGAACAAGAGAGTTTTCTTAACTGAACTATGAGAGAGCTTAGCATTTTGATTCTCCGATATATTTCAAAACTATAGAAACCAAAGAAACCACCACAAGCGTGAAAGGAGTCTGTGTTTCAAGTTTTTTTATCCTGTATTACTGGGATATCATATCATTCACAGATATAAAAGGTAGTTAAGATTATTTTTGACTTTAACCAAAATGGCATACAGAAAATTCTGACCTATTTTTGGTTATTCCATTATACTTATTTCCATTATGAAAAGGTTCGTAAACCTTTGTTTAAAAACTGAATAAACGAAATGCTTTTGAAACTCCACAATGGAAATGAAGTTGTTAATTTGTTACATGTTACCTTGATAGTCGATGACACTCCGTGATGGGATTAGGAACAGTGTTGTTTGTGTTAGTCATTAATAATTGGATTAGAAACATTGCGATGTTAGTCAGTAATTGGTTCCGATAATTTCTGATACGATATGGCACCGTTTATAAATGGTCTGATCCCACACTTGCTAATGTGCAATAATGTTGGGAACTCTGCTACTACAGCTTGTCTTTGGCGTGACTTGGTCCTGGGCCCTGGACTACGAACTGCTAGTCGAGGACCCGGACATATTCTCGCGCTGTATCGATAGACCGCCTGGCTCCATCACTATCCAGGAGGCGTTCAACTTCGACAATCTCACCATCGCCATGGAGAGTGATACCATTCACGTCTCCGGGAATACAACTATCAGATGGAAAGCAGAGCCCACCGATCGAATTGTGGTAATCTCGCAGATGGAGCAGCCTCACGTTAAGCCCTAACACTTGCACTCTTGCAGTCAAGGACAAGCATATTCAACTTCAACCGCGGCACCTGGGAACCCACAGTCTTCTCTATGAGCACTCAGGACTTCTGCTCCGTCATGTACGATAAAAACCAGTATTGGTTTCAGTTCTATACCAAGTATATATCCAATCGCCGCGACGTCGAACACCTGTGCCTCTCAACTGGAGTGAGTGCCATCTCTGCCAGATTCTCTTTGACCATATTTTTCAAGCGGCTGGCCTCTTTCAGACTCTCTTAGTACACGACCCATTTGATCTGAAGCTAAGACTTGTCAATGTCCGTGGTCCTGTTCTCCGAGGTCGCTATAAGCTAGTGACTTCCTTTCACGCAATCAGCAATAGAAACGAGCTGCGCCCTACCTCTATTTGCATGGAGATCAGAGGTGAACTCATGAAGTTGTAAGATTGACAATATTAATACATCTTGCTATTTGAAAATAAATCAATTTTAAGCTAGATTCCGTGTTATTTGTTGGACTTTTATTTTGCTCTTGGTAATTTCGAATCAATGTGAAACTGGCACTGAAAATAGTTTTATAGGTTAAAAACCACTAAAAAAACTAAACTTAGTGCATCGTGGTTTTCTTAATTTCCCCAAAGGACTAAAACTGAAAACAATTTCTCAATATAGGGTAGAGTTTATTTTGAATCGTCCCAGGTTGCAAACATCTTACCATCTGAGTTGAATCTTATTGCAAGTGCGAGCGGTGTTAGAAAGAATTTATTGCGTAGAAACTCCCATTTATATTACACGATTTTGCTCATATTTCCAGAGAACACAAATATTTTTGTTTTTTATACTCGTTTATTAAATTGAATACCGTACGTGTTATAGGTTTTTTACGGCTTTTTGGGATGGTAGTAGGCGTAACACAATTTTGAAACAAACTTAATCTTCCTTCAAAAGATGAGAGTGTTAACAAGAAAATTGTCTAAATCGGTTTGGCTGGTGTTGCTGATCAAGAATTTTTAGACTTCAAATAGTCGGATATTTTGTTCAGTGCATTGCTAACTGCTGCCCAGAATTATAATACAAGGGTAAACAAATTAAGATACTACACATAAACATTTAGATTTCAATATTAAATTTCATTGTCTGAGGGCACTGAAGTTCGTGAGAAGGAGACGTAAATATAGTAGTAAATTGGCGATGACAGCCCGCGATTAAATTGAAATACAATGTTGTGTTAAGTCAGTGATGATTGGATTAGAAGGAATGTTGTTTTGGCCAGTAATGTGTTTCATTACGGGGCTATAAAGGGCCCTATCCCACACTAACTGGAGTGAAACAATGTTGAGTACTCTACTACTACTGTTTATCTTCGGCGTGACTGGGTCCTGGGCCGTGGACTACGAAATGCTGATCGAGGATCCGGACATATACTCGCGCTGCACCGAAGGACCGCCCGACTCCATCACCGTCCAGGAGGCGTTCGATTTGAACGATCTCACCATCGCCATGGAGAGTGATATCTTGCACGTCTCCGGGAATGCAACTGCCAGATGGGAAGTACAGCCCACCGATCGGATTGTGGTAATCTCGCAGCTGAAGCACCCACCAGTTGGGCCTAACGCTTGCGTCCTTGCAGGCAAAGGTGGACATATTGCACTTCAATCGCGGCACCTGGGAGCCCACAGTCTTCTCAATGAGCACACAGGACTTCTGCGCCGTCATGTACGATAAGAACCAGTATTGGTTTAAGTACTGGACCACCTATATATCCAATCGGCACGACGTCGAGCACCAGTGCCTCTCGACTGGAGTGAGTGCCATCTCAGCATGAATCTCCTTTTCCCCAATTCACAAGGGCTTTGATATTTCAGACCGTTTTGGTTCATGACCCCTTCGATGTGAGGCTGAAAATGATTAACTATCGGGGTCCAGAGCTTCGGGGACGCTACAAGATGATGATAACCATGAAGGCATTTGACAAAAACCTGCCACGACCGTTTTCAATTTGCACGGAGATCAGAGGGGAATTTTTAAAAGTATAGTAGCGGAGACAGGACTCCTTTGAGAGTTGGTTGGTGTTATATAATTAAAAAGAAATACACACACACACCAAGCTAGAGAACCTTGAAATCAATTCATTTGTTCCTGGTTTAACGACAGGAAGTGGTAATTTTTATCAAGATTAAACAAGTTGTTTCCTCATTTAAAAACATGTGTGTGTTTTTGCGATCGTATCACTCACTAACGAGTAGAGATTTTCAAAAACGCAAAGAGAGTTTCCGAGATCCAAGGATTTAGTACTGATATAGTTTAAATATGTTTCGAATGGGGTCGGAAATGTCTCTATTAGAGGCTTGTGATTTAAAACATATATCACTTCGTGGTATCAGAACTAGGGGCATTATCGCTGTTTCCTGGTTATATGGCGCTGTGCATTTCTTTTATGTTCGTTTTGCTCTGCGGCTTGTGGTTTGTGGCACGCGTTGTCGGCAACTCGAGTTCATGCTGCGGTTGCCACATCGGTTGACCGCATGTTGCAAGCAACTCCTTGGGTTACGGCGGGCAGCAGAACGAGAATGGGAAAGAGCAGTACATGGGCAGCCAGGCTGCCTGCCTGTCGGAGCCAGAGCTTTTCATATTTGGGGTCACGACTGCCATTGTTGGATGAGAAATATGCAAATGCAGCCGACTGTCGGCTATCGAATTACCCCATGATGATTGGCATAAGCCCGATCGATTCGAATCGAAGCAATCGATTTGCCAATTTGCCAAGCTCTCCGCGGTGAGAGATAGCCGAAAACTTTCTAGGCGGGAGGGATGCCTGCCGCCGAAACACTTTCATTTCATATTCCTGGTGAATAGTTTTCTACTTTCTAAATCCGAAGAGCCCCAAACAGAAACAGTTTTTAGGTGCAAATTAGCAGCGCACGACTCGCCGGCAAAGTCAACATCTGGCCAAGACCGAAATTATGGCCCGAAGGCATTCATACTCGTAGATACACGAGATAGTTCGTCGGATCGCATAGAAAATCAATCAGTGCGGACTTCTGGCCAGGCTCTGGACTTTGCATAAGGAACGGATCTTTCGGGAGCCTATTGCCTGCTGCTTTGTTCTCTAACCCGAAATGTGCAAAGTAGGACGAGGCGACGTGATGGCTCTGAACCCGTTTTGGCCAGCTCCGCCCCTTTCTAGCTGCTTTCTGCTGCCGCTGCTGCTGTTCGGGAATCTTTGGGCCACTATCGAGCAGCGACTGCAACGAAATTGATGCATGAATGGGTCTGTGAACCAGCTGAGGAGTCGGTTCGTGTGGGCCGCCTTTGTAGGCTATTGGAAAGATCAAGAGTTTATAATGCCAGCCAGAGCCACACGTACAGCGGTGTGTCTGGTTGTGGGTCTCTGTCTTGTGGTTGTGTGAACTTTTCCAGTTTGCCGAGAGTTGCCCGTGCAGCCGCTGCTTCGAGTGGCATAAATTGTGGGTTTTTAGGTGTCTGGCTCGGCAGAGAGTCGGCCTGCCAAGATAAATGGATACACATAGAGGTGCTTGCCTGGATGCACCATGTACATGGCACTCGCTGGCTTCCTCAGCCCACAGAGGCTCCATGTCGGTGTCGGCCAGAAACTGGAAGTGTTTCGAGTACACAACCACACTCTGGCGGGTATGATCCCAGCTTTGGCTTCTTTTGGCTTACGATTTGGGAAAGATATTGGGTATAATCCCCTTTGTTTAATCTTATAAGACATTTTTGTTTTAAATAAAAACCCCTAATTGCTTAGCAATTCTCAGGGAACTGATCCAACCTTCAAGATTTAGAGTTAAACAAAGTTATACCCAAGAGTGCACTTAAAATTCCCAAGTCTGAATTCAGTGACACGCTATCTTTTACTATAGAAGCGAAACAGTCTGTGCAAACAACCTGCTGCACTTGGCTAATAATAGAAAGAATCTGTGTTTGATCTGGCTCATAACTAATAAATGTCTGAAATTCTTTAAATATCAAGTATACTACGATTTCTTTTTATAGACTTTTTGCTGTGTCCTGTTCGCACCTTAGTATACCCGCTAGTGGCTAGTCACTAGTCGCTCCCTGGGTATTTCCCATCCATTCATAAGGAAATGTGCGGGCTGTAAGTCGGACCAGCTGAGCTCTCGCTCATCGCCAGCACAAATACAACTGGCACGCCAACGCGAACGACTTGGGCCTGGTCAATGTAATGACAGCCTCGCGTGTTTTGGTCCGCTCGTGGATGGCTGGATTGGTATCTGGCTTCGGCGCTCTGGTGGCAGCTCTGTATGACAACAAAATGTTCATTCACAAAATGCCGCCAAGCCAGCGCCGCCTGCCCACGCAATCGAGGCGAAAGACGCTTATCAAGTTGTCGTTGGCTGTTGGTTGGCAAACAAAAAATTGTTTTGCAACGTTATAAATAAAATAAAAAATAATTTGCATGTGGGCTGCGATTTGGAGTTAAACGTGGTTCAATCATCGGGAAAATCGGCTTAAAACTGTATGAAAATTTGAATATTTATGGCCTTTGGTGGAAAGCATTCATTTATATTTATTACACTTGGATTTTCTCTCTCGCATACATTTTGTTTGAATTCTTTAAGGTTTAAACTCGTTGATGTTGTTTTCCCCAGTTCCCTTTTTTAATTTACGTTATTTTCCCTATTTTGCATATATGGTTACCCGTAGTTATATTTATCGTTCGACTGCCTCATTGTTAAGGGTTTCCATTGCACAGACAAAAAACAAGAAAAAGCTTGCAGAAAGTGCTGAAAATCGATTTCCGTTCAATTATTATTTTTTGCGCACTGCTTATTTTATTTTTTGTTTGTTTAGTGTTTTCCCGGCTCTGGCTTCGGTATTGTCTGACTGTTTATGCAACTACCCTGGCCCAGACCCGGCTTCTTTTGGGCATTTTGCATTCGAATCGATTTTGCGATTGACATTTGGCTGGCTTTTGTTTAAAGCTGTGTTTGAATGGCGCAAAATCGAAAGTGAAATGGAAGTGGAAATGGAATTGCAGTTGGCATTTGCTCCATGGGCTGGGCTTTGCTTGGCTGGAGCTGGAGCTGGGTTAATCCCCCTCTTGGTCAGTAAATTAAAACACTTGATGGCTTCATTATAGAGCTCCCCCTTCGCCTTCTGCTTTCAATGTCATTTGTTGCGCAATTGAAATATTATTATGGGCAATTGCCAAGCAAAACAAAACGAAAACTCGTTTTCGCTTTTATTGACCATTTGCGCTTCTTTACTTGCTATTATTTCTCTTTGAAAAAAGAAGCACACATAAAATCTTTAGCTGCCTTTTACGGCTGCCTCTTGACAATCCGTTACCGGACACTTGGCCAGAAGCCAGCAACCTGCCCAAATAGGTATCTTGGACGGGATTACGTGAGAAAACTTGTGAGAGGGAGACATAAATATAAATCCCCTTTTTTACATGGATTTAATCGAAAAGAGCCATTGTCTGAGGTATCTGTCTTTGCAAATTTAATTAAAGGTAATCATGGCCCCCTACAGGCGAACTTTCACCCCCAATGGGGGAGAATCGATATCTCTCCATATGGATCTCCAGCTCTGTTGGGTCATTTACTCATTGAATTTGCATCATATTTTGTCTGCTTTAACACGCACACAAACATATTCTGTTTTAATGAAAAGCGCAGACAACAAAAGTCAACTCAATTACGTTAAATCCAGCTAAAATGACAGCGATGACAATGTGAACTTTGAACTTTGTGCCAAGTAATGGGATTTAAAGCACGCCGCCACAGGCAACCCGAAATAGAGCTCAGTCAGAACCTTCTGCTCTTCGAGCTTTATCAGTCGAGTGTTCAAAGGAGAAGCCCTTTTTTTATGAAACACGTACGCCCAATTTGTGTTTTTATGTCAACCGAATGTAATTTTCCCATAGACGAGAGGTTTATTGCATTCCTTGACTTTGGCCGGCCTCTTATTGATTTTCCTTGGGCCTTTTCCTTTGTTGGGGCTTGGGAAAACGTTTGGCTTACGTAAGATTTTATTGGCGCAAGAAGCACTTTGGGTAAATACTTCATTGGCTTTGGGACTCCCTGATTGTTGTTGGCCAACTTACTCAACTAATTTATTCCCTTCCTGTCTTGCAGAATACTTCGCCGCTGTGGGAGGATTTCGTAGTGAAGGCCGGAAAACTGCACACATGCCTGAGGTAAGTTTATTCCAGCAATAACATTGATTTCCCTATCGGAAAGTTCTCTAAATATCAACGAGATCTCGACAGGGGCCAGACAGCGATTGCAATTGCAAAACTTTAGAATGAGAACATGCAAATGAGTAAACAAACTTTTCGTTTACCTCGACTTGCTTTTTATGCGTCTATGATTATTTTTGTACTTTTTCTGTGCTGTGGAGACCACCGACGCGGTCTTCGTGTTTTGTTTATTTCATTTTCTCCCCCTGTTGTTTCTATGCTCCGACTTGGCCCAAATTCGCCTTCGGACGAGGATCCCGAAGCAGTGTCTGGGCATCGGCATATAGCCGCCATATAGCGGATGCATTAATCATGCCCCGAATCACGTTGTCCGAGCTGAAATCACCGGGCTTGCCAAAACTCGCTCCGAGTGTTTGCCCGCTGCGCTTGACACACATCCACGCCGGGTCCATGCGGGGTGTGGACTTTCGGCGGCCACTTGAGCGGATCAAGACCCATCGTTGGTTCCACATCTCTTTATACCCTTTCAAGGGGTACTAGACCTTACACTGGCGATTCGGAATATAACTACAAATATACGCCTAGAGTCAGCTATATATAAATATTTTAACGATTTGTACTCGCTCTAAACCAGTGATGCCAAAAGCCCAGGCTTGCGAGTCAATTTGCATTATTTAATTGTTTAATTTTCCCTTTTTTAAGAGCTGAAAAGCTTAATTTGGTCGATGCTAAAAATGTCTATTGCTTTTCTCATATATTTTATTTGTTACATATAGACGCATGTAAATTTCCCGGATCCGGGCATTGTTTGACAAGACTTTTAAATAGTAATGACAAATAATATCTTTATATTGATACTGAAGGTATATTTTCAATATAATCGGAAAATAACTTATCGACAATATAGGCATATTTTAATGCTAAGTTCGATACATTCCGATATCACCAATTTGATATATTGGATGGCAGAATATTCTGAAGCAATAAATGAGTCGAAAGTCGATATAAAAATCGATAATTTAACATTACGATACAAATGCAATAAATATATATTCTGAAAATATTCAGGGTTAATCACAAAAAAAATACAAATAAGTAAAACTATATATTAATAAATAATATTGATAAGTTCGAACAGTAAATGCAATATTTATTTAATAATTTAAAATTTGACATAAAGTTTACTATATTTTCGATATGATACGATGTTTTTGCTTATATATAATTTCGGACTCTTTCCCTATATATATATTTACATTGTACATCCTTTTGGTTTACTATAACATACGTTTTACAAGATAGCATCCTCTTATTAAGCCTTGCAAATTAAACATTAATATTATTAAAACAAACAAGTGCAAGGGTATTTCTGTATTCGACACTCGACCAACGTCTTTATTCTCCCCCTTCCCAGTGGGTGCGGTGTCCCTCTTCATTTCTTTTTCTAGCTGTCTCCTAATTGAAATGTCGCCCACGGCCAATTGAAGAGCAGATTATTATTAACTCTCCCCACAAAAATAAAGCTGTAATACTTTGCTTTTCTTCGTCCGCAGGGCCACCATCCTAGCAATCGCCGCCTATTTGGATGCCTTCCAGAAGATAGCCGATGCGGCGACCAACTCAAGAGGTAAGTTGAAGCCGCGAACTCGTCTGGGTTGGCTGGCAGTCCCGCGAAAATGTCCGGGGATCCCCCTGTGTCCCGGCCTGGCACCGACTGCGCACTACATATATCTCTTTCCGCTGCTCATTATTCATGCGTCCGCTCGCAGTCGGCGGCGGTCATCGATCTGATTTTTTACACACTCACGCTTTCGATGTTTATGTTGATGTGGCCGCTGCTGTTCTGTCTGAGCTCACGCATTTCGCTGCTTTTGCTATTTATATTTATTTATTGGCTGCCTTGCGTCGCACTCATCGAGTGCCCGATTATGCAATGTCGGCGGATGGCTCACCTCACCTCACGGGGGGACGGGAAATCGAAAAGTAACCAGATGCCCGCGGAGGTAGGGTAGAAGGAGTAGGAGCAGGAGGGCAGTGCCCAGCATCTCCACCAGGGAAAACGGAGGCGAAGCTAGAACAGACAGCTTGTACTAAGCACAAGGTGCAGTTGTCATGCTTTAGTTAGTTAGGAAAATCTAGTTTTTAATCATGGAAAATGACTTTTACTGTGTGTGTTTCAAGAGACTTTTGAAATCTTTCAGAGTCCGATAAATGGGGTAATGTCTGTTAAATAAGGGCTACACTTATTTTATTCCTAGTAAAAGTTGATTTTATAATCAACTGATGAGTGCATAATGCTGAGAAAAGCATTCATAACTGTTTATTGTTATTCCGCATTAACTAACTAATTATAAATAATTTATATTCAAACTCATGCAATATGAAATATACCATCAAGACATGCGATCTCCTAAACGCATTTCCAAATGATTGTTATTAATTCCAAAAATGTTTGCAAAAACATTTCCTAGATTTAATTGATGATTGTTGAATGATCGGTAAATAATCTAATTTAGCAGTCTTAAAGTAAAATGCCTTAAAGTAACTCTCTTAATTGAATTAAAAGCATAACAATATATTCTTCGGGTTTGTCTACCTTTAGAAGTATTTTTCTCTGCTGAGCCCGACTTTGTTTAGTTAAGCCTGAAAATACCCACTCCTATCTAGTAATCTGCACTCTCATGTGGGGCGGATTTTAGCATTAGCATATATTGATCCACTCCCGCCATTTGGTGCGTTCCCCGCTCCTGCTGGCCTCTGGCTGGTGCCGAGTGCATATCCTCGTAATTCCGGCCATTTGGCCATTAGCCACCCTCTTTGAGCCGGCTAAATGGTTTCATTAGTCTTAGTGGTTACTTGGCTTAGTTCGGTCAAGCATTGGCACAAGTGTCAATTGTCCTTTTTGAGGGTGGAACGTAACCCGAGCCCCGCCTCGGATCGCCTTTTGCACTTGCCATCCTTTTTGAGGTGGTGCTTAGTCCGGGCCCACAGCAAATATTTCCCATTCAATTATGTGGGATTTGGAGCAAGTGGCTCCGAGAGCGGCCCAGTCAAAGCAGAATCAATAAGCTGTCGCCTGTTTGGCAGATAATTACACATTAAACGAGGATGGCAACAGTCACGGCCTGAGTCGGAGGCAGTCCGAGATAATCGGGCCGGCTGTCACTCTTCGGTGATAGACAGAAGGCAGGAGGAGCAGCAATAAGGAGGAGCCTCAGCCGTAGCGGTTACCCTGACCAGTTTTCCGGGATCCGACATGGTGTAATGGGCACACACGGGACTCTGGACTGGAAGCCAGGGACTAGTCCCGAATCGTGCCGCATGCAACGTCCGCTGCACCACCAAATCGAAGCGACAGCGCGTGGCGTGCAGTCTTTCTATTGCATGCTCTAAACATTTCCGCCGCCAGCTTTGCTCCCATTCAACGCGCGATGTTCCCCTTCGCCAATTTAATTTGGCATTTATTTAATATTCTGATATTCCAACGGTTCACATATAAAATTCTCATTCTACGCTTTGAAAAAATGCAAATCTAGCCACCAAAAGATGTATTTCAGACCTTTGTCACCTAACATAATATATGTGTGTACTACTACCACATCAATGGTGTTTGGATTAGAACCACTGAAACAACAGATTTTATGGAAAATAAAGTTGTCTTCAAGTAACTTGAAGTGAAAGAAGGATTTCTGAGCTCTTAAAATTAATCAATATTAACAGCCACATTGATCTGTGTCAGTTTTGTCAGTCCGTTTGTTTGGACGTGAAGTTGTTCTCCCTTTGAAGAGGTATCTGAATAAAACTTTTACAAAAGTCTTATTTCTATGGTATATTTTATAAGAATAAGTTGCTTGGGCATATTCATATTCAATAAACATTTCCATTAATATGATTTCTTTTACTAACAGGAGCCTCCAAAGAGATTGGCACTGCTCTGACCCGCGTATGCCTGCGCCACAAGGCGGTCGAGACGCGCCTTAAGACCTTCACCAGCGCCATTATGGATTGCCTAGTGCAGCCACTGCAGGACAGGATCGAGGACTGGAAGCGAACGGTGGCCACCATCGACAAAGACCACGCCAAAGAATACAAGCGTTGCCGCAGCGAGCTGAAGAAGCGCTCCAGCGACACTCTGCGCCTGCAGAAGAAGGCGCGCAAAGGCCAGACGGACGGACTGCAGTCGCTGATGGACTCCCACATGCAAGACGTGACCCTGCGCAGGGCTGAGCTGGAGGAGGTGGAGAAGAAGTCACTGCGCGCGGCCATGGTTGAGGAGCGACTGCGCTACTGCAGCTTCGTCCACATGCTGCAGCCGGTGGTGCACGAGGAGTGTGAGGTCATGTCCGAATTGGGTCATCTTCAGGTGAGTGGGTCATCTGCCTTACCTGAATGTAAATTCTAAAGTATCTTTCCTTTGCAGGAGGCTATGCAGTCGATTGCCCTGGTAACCAAGGAGCCCAGTGTTCTGCCCCAGGCCTCCGAAGAGCTGATCCACGATGCCAAGGCCAGTATCAATCTGTACCCGGAGTCTCCGGGAGGCGGCTCCGGCTCTCAGGGCGGCGGATGCTCCAACTCGCTGGGATCCCGAAAGAGTTCCGTTTGCTCCATCAGCAGCATGAACAGCAGCGGCTCCAGCAATTCTCCCGGCCATCACCACTATCCACGCTCACTGTCGCAGGTGCGTCCCCTCGAAAGGCTTCCACGACCATCAACCAACCAGTGTCTGGCATTGTGCCGTCCGTTCATTTCTTTGTTTTCATCAAAAATCTCTTGTGTTTCGTTTCGTTTACGTTTTATTTTAGTTTGTAACGCCCGCAATTCGCTTGAAACCTGGTGAATCCAGTGATAGTGGCTTTAGCTCATCGCCAGCTCTAACAACAACACAGGTTTTCATTTATTTTTCTTCTGTTTATTTTTGACTATTTAAAATTTGTGTGCGTCTTGGCAGTGTTTTGTCCCATACTAACTGTCTTTAATTTTGGTCGTTCTTTTAGACTTCTAATGCAACGAACCAGACGGCTAATGTCTCCACCTGGCCGCCACATTCCCAGGACGTGGTGGATACCCTCCCACCGACTGCCGACCGTCCGCACACCATTTCGACGACTTATGAGAAGGGTCACCAGCGTCCGCCGCTGACCGTCTATACGTTCCAGAACCCGGAGACTATTCCCGAATCTGGCACCGGCCTTAACAACGGATCACCTGCTAATGGACAGCCATCGCCGGGTCAGACTACTCCGGCCACTCAGAAGTCGCCGGCTGCCACTCTTAGCCGTCCGCCGTTGCCAGTTGTAAGTATGAACTGGCCCCGAAATAGATATTGGGATGATTCTTAAAAAAGTTATTGAAAGACAGAACTCGCAGATAAGAGTCCTTTGCGGTCTATCTAGAACAACAACAAAAAACTCTGTGCGGTCTATACCTGTCTTGGTTTTTGATCTTAGTTTAAATGTTCTCAGTTAAATTTTACCTGTTACAATAACAAAAGAATAACAATGTAAAAGAGTGATTCGGATGATCGCTACTTGTCAGACTACTCCGGCCACTCAGAAGTCGCCGGCTGCCACTCTTAGCCGTCCGCCGTTGCCAGTTGTAAGTATGAACTGGCCCCGAAATAGATATTGGGATGATTCTTAAAAAAGTTATTGAAAGACAGAACTCGCAGATAAGAGTCCTTTGCGGTCTATCTAGAACAACAACAAAAAACTCTGTGCGGTCTATACCTGTCTTGGTTTTTGATCTTAGTTTAAATGTTCTCAGTTAAATTTTACCTGTTACAATAACAAAAGAATAACAATGTAAAAGAGTGATTCGGATGATCGCTACTTGTCGAGCGTCAACACAGGAAATTAAAAATGTAAAATGTAATGTAATGTTAACGTGCGACTCTGTTATTGCAAGGATAATATATAAAGATTAAGATGTGTAGCGCCATTCAGGAGCAGTCGATAAGTGCATTCGTAAACATTCTAAACCTGCTTAAATGCTTAGGTTGTGTATGTTTTATGTTTAGATTTGTACGCTTTCAGTGCTGGGCGAGATGAAGGGCGTTAGGCATCTTATTTTGTTTCCGATTTGTTAGCTTCACACCCGACCCATCTGAAGGGTTAAAATATAGTCGGCCAATCGACTATTAATATTTTGTTCATGCTATTAAGTTGTCTCTCTCGTTCTGGTGGTGGCCATCGCCTTAGAAGCCAGCACATGTGGTGAGTATGCACGATTCAGAGCAACCCACCGATCGTAGATCCAAAAGCGCGCTCATCTGCATGCGCCCACCCCTGCCATCCCAGTGACATAGGTTTCCAAACCGCATCATCATTTTGAGACCTAAAAAAAAAAAAAACTATTGTTAAAAGCCACTAACTTCTCTTGCCACCTCCCGTTCCTCCTTTGCAGCGCTGTTCGTCGCTGGAGCGGCCGCTCTCGGCACAAAGCAACCATCGCCAGGGAAGCGGAAGCAATCTGCTGCAGCGCCAGTGCCCCTCGCCGATTCCAGCTCATATCACGAAAGGTAAGCTCTGCCCTGACTCTATAGCTAGAGCTAGTCTTCGTGTGTTTGTCTGCACGCTTGCCCTTGGCTAATCCCATCAGTCTTACTAATGACCGTGTTGTGACACTCTCTCCCACGCCCCCACACGCATGTCCCTGCTAACATCATCCACGCACAGAGCTGTCCGCAGCGCATCACGCACAGCAGCAGCAGCAGCAACAGCATCAGTCGCCACAGACGCCGCCCACCTATGTCAACATGTCCGAACTGGCCAACATGGCAGCTTTGAAACTGACTAACCACCAGCAGCAGCAGCAGCAGAAGTCCGCAACACCGCCGTTGCGGCAGCAGAGCTCCATCGACTCGATCAGCTCGCAGCATTCCAACGACTCCTCGGGATCGCATCAGCTGCTCCAGCAGCAGCAACCGCACTTGCAGCAACAGCAGTCATCGCAATCGAATCACCACTCCGCCACAGCCACACGCTCCCATTCCATATCCTCGACGGCCTCCTCGCTGCACTCGCATCCGTCGATCGACTCGACGGTCGCTTGCAGCTCGCTGGTGGGCCAGCACCACCACAGCACCAGCACCAACACGAACACCACCTCGCCGTCCAGTGGCAGCTCCACGCCACAGAACCATTACTCGCCCCTGCTAACCAACTCCCCCACGTCCACTGCCGCAGGTACTCCCAGCGGCAGCAGCATTGGCACGGGAACCGGCTTGGGATTCGTCTACCAGGTTAGCTCACCCACTCCGCCGACGAGTGAGGTTCTAAAGATCACCGAGCAGACAGCAGCTGGCACTGGTTCATCTGGCCAGGGACCCGCGGACAACGGAGCCGAGGAAACAGACGAGCGTTCGCGGGCCTCGGTTCTGCAAAAGGCATCCATGTTCGAGAAGGCGGCAGCAGCAGCAATTTCGCCACCAGCTCCGATTCCGGTAGCGGTTCCGGCACAAGTAATGGCTGCACCAGCTGTCCCGGCAGGCGGAACAAGCGGCGGACGACGCTCCGAGGCGGAGCAGCAGGAAATGGGTGAGTTGAACAACTATCTGCCAGCAGGATCGTTGCTGCTGAGGAGTGACAACGATTGCAGCACAAATACCATCCAGCACTTCAGCGCCCAGTTAGAGATTCCTACTCCTCGCTGTTCTTTCTTTATTTTCCCCAAATCCCATTTTTATTTACCCGCCGTGCTCTATTTTGTCACAAGGGTGAGATTCTATGCTATCTAGTAAGTAAGCAGAACTAAACAAAGTAAACTTCAGAGTGCCAAGCATAGTAGTTTTTCCTTAAATGTGACAAAACAGTGCAAGGATACATTTATAATTTGACCAAAGATAATAATAAGATGCGTAACGCGCATACAGTTGAATAAACAAGCCAGCAAGCTCTCATAAATTTGAAAGCAAAAAAGCATGTTTTTCCTCTGGCGTTGCGCATCTTTTAGATTTATATTGTCTTTGATTTAACATTCTTATCGTTAATATTTTGTAACCCCAAAATATCTTTGTTTTTGTTTCCCTTCTCTTCTCTTCCTTTTTTTGGTTTGTTGTTTGATTTGCCCAAAACAATAAATGAAACAACAACAACAAATGCACCAAAAACAACCTGAACAATTATTTTTTTTGTGTTTACCTCACGTTCGTTCACCTTACCCCGATATCTTTGTCATCTGTAAACTATCCACAATAAACCAAATGCACCACAACAACAACCAACAACACACCATCTCCAAAATCGAATACCAACAACCAACCAACAACAATGCAACCATGACAAACCAATATATGATCTAACAGACAAGTCTTTCGAAGATTCAATACAAGCACTAAATAATTTAATTGGCGAACTAGACTCGTTCCAACGCGAGATCGATGAGGGCAAGGGCAAGCAGCAGCAGATGAGCAACATAAGCAACAACAATATGACGACGAGCAGCCAGAGCAGCAGCGACAACAACAACCTGCCCGCCGCCACCATCATTACCACCACCAGTGGCCTTATCGAGCCCTGCGCCATTAGCAACCAGACAAACTCCAGCGGCTGCGGCACGGACATATCGGACACCACCTCCGACGAACTGGCCGGGGACGGCGACGATGGCGATGTCAGGCGGCGAGACCTCGACCGGGATCGGGATCTTCTAGGAGCCAGCGATTCGGAGCTGAGTCGCTGCTATGTGAGCGAGACGAGTTCGCTGACCGGTGGCCTGACGGCAGGCGGCTACGAGAACCCCACATTCGCGCACTTCGTGGCCAATGCGAACCGAGGCGAGGATGCCGTTTCGCTGGCCTCGGACAGCGTCTGCCTGGGGCAGCCTCGGCACGCCTACGTGGACACCTGCAGCGACAGCGGCAGTGCCGTTGTGGTGATCTACGACCACCAGATTCCCAATACGCCGGACATTGAGTTCGTGAAGCAGAACTCGGAGATCGTCATGCTGCGCACCAAGAATCCGCAACCTCACTCGCTGCAGCTGCACGAGATGCGCGAGCTGCAACAGTTGCCGGCCAACTTGGCCGGATCGCCGGACTCATCGCCGGACTCGACCGGCGGCCAGGCCCCGCCGCCGCCGGCGACAGCAACTGTGGCGCCCGCCAAGCAGCGACTCTCTTCGTTTCGCGCCACCAGCGAGCAGCAATTGCAGCTCCTCGGACGCGGCAGTCCGCAAAGAGGTAAAGTCGCACCCACTGAGCAGGCACAACAGAGAGGGCCACCAAAACAGCTCCCTGCACAGCAGCAGACCAGTGATACCGATGGCCAGGGCCAGCAGTCCGTAGATCCTGCGAGGCGGCAGCTGCCGCCCAAGCCGACCAGCTTGAGCATTTTCAATGGCCCCATCACTCACAGTGCGGGCGATAGGCCCCTGGTGCCCCGAAAGTCGGACTTTAAGTCCGATTTAGATGCGAAAATTCGCAGGCAAAAGCAGAAGGTTCAACAGCAATTGCAGCAGCAGCAGCAGCAGGCGGCACAACAACAAAAGCCACACTCACCACAGTCGCCCCAAACCAGAAACTGTAATGTCACTAATAAACCAACCAAAGCCAATGCTACAGCATCTGCATCCGCACCTGCCTCACCGGCATCCGCATCAGCATCTGCCTCAGTATCAGACCCGTATCCAAACCTGACTCATATAATGCCAAACCAAAACCAGACGACGCCCACAGTAATGGCGGAAGCCAGCCCGGCATTGTTATCACCATCATCACCTCGCGGCCACTTGCCATTACCATCATCGTCGTCGTCATCGCAGTCATTCCCATTGCCAGCAGCCACACTATCATCACCATCATCAAACGCTCTGCCATCGATGTTGCCCGCCAGTGACCGACCACCACCGCCACCCGCCCATCCATACACGTGCTCCAATGCCCCAGCCCATCCAATCCATCTCGCCAATAGCAATACCAATGCCAATGCCAATGCCAATGTCCATCTCAAGCCGTGCATTACGCCCCGGCCGGCCTCGTTGTCGGGTTCGTTTCTTTGATTTTTGAATTGATTTTTGATTTCGTCCTCCTTGGTTGTGATTTCTACTTCCCGTCGGCTTACTTCCTCTTAAGACTTGATTTTGGCTTTGGTTTCTATTTGTTCTAAGCTCTCTTTTCACTTTCTTAACTTTGCTTTTCGTTTTTGTCTTATAAGTAACCCTTCTGCGATTGGAGTTGGTACTAAGCTCATACAGATATCATAGAAATGCATAACATCTTGCAAATGTATACTCACTCGTTCATATGCACCTAATCATCATCAAAACAAAGAAATTTTTAAGGATAATCTGCACGATATACTACCACTAACTGCCAATTGCTTATGCACTAAACAGAATCGAAAATGTTTAATAATTCTGTTAAATTCGCCTTTATATTGGGAAATCATTTGCTGCAAATATTGTCCAAATTGTAAGAAAGATCACTGCTTGGTAAGCCTTTTCTCCACTCATCAGTTTCAGAACAGAGTCTGTCGATCTCGATAGCGGCTAACTTTTATCCGTCGCTTCACTAACTCAACTCAACTACTGGTATTACATGGTGTCCTGTGTTTTTTGTGCGTGCCAAGTGTATAAATCGATTAATTGTACATAACTGTGAATAACAGCAGAAGCATAGTAAATGACAGCCAGCTAATTGAACTCTTTGACCACCCACAGGAGGAGCAGCAGGCGGTGGAGGTACGCGAATCGCAAGGCGTTCGTCCATCAACCAGGCCAAGCCACCGCCGCCCGTAAGACGCAGCTCGTCGGTGACACCCGGTCCCGCCTCGGTGGGGGTAAGTCCTACTTCTACTACTATACTACATGTGTATTTACCTAAGCTAGTTAACTAAGCTAGTCTTTAAGACATCTCTGTACTCTGTACCACGAACACAGTCTTTGGTTTACTCTAAGCTTTTATTCCTTAACTTATGATTTAACTTAATGCAACGCAGTCACAGCACACGAACCTGCAGCAGCAGCACCACCAACAGCAGCAGCAGCAGCATAACTACCAACTAAGCAGCTCCAGCGAGCACTTGCCACCTCCACCGGCGTTCATGCTGGACGCCATGACTGCCCACTCCATGCCAAACTCACCGCCGCCAGCTGCAATGCCTAGCTCGGCGCTGAAGGTGTCCGAGACGGTGAGAGCCCTGGCAGCCATGCGCCACCAACCGGCCTCGCCAGTAGCACTTAGACGCATGCAGCAACAGCAGCAACAACATCTGCAGCAGCAGCAATATATGCAGCAGCAGCAGCAACCTCTATTGCAGGTGTGTGTCTAGGCCTGGACCCACCGCCTCTGCCGTCACTCTTAGAACTTTTCTTCTATAATTTTATTATTTCTTTTCATTTCAATTTGCATTTGCTTTGCCTTTGCCTCACACACTGTACACACACACCCTTTAAACGTGCACCACAAAGTCCGTGCACAACTCCCCCCTGACCGATGACTTAGGCTATGACGCCTACTATGACTCCTACTTGGATCTGCACGCCTATTCTCAGCAGCAGCAGCAACAGCAGCTTCAACACGGCCAACTACAGCAGCACCATCAAACTCTGCAGCAGCACCATCAGCCACTGCAGCCGCCTCTCTACCAAGCTCCGCCGCCAGCCGATGCCGTAAGTGACCCGCCAGCAGTGAGCCACCGTGGCTAACTAACCAAGACTAACAGCAGGAGAAGCCGCTTGCAGGAGGGCCTAGCCTCTCGCCTCACGCCACTTAACACCTCTGTCCCCTGTCCTCATCATCCAGCTTAGTTGTAATGCCAAATAGTTTTAGCTTAGAGTAGCTTTTGTCGTGCTTTGGCAAATCTTTTAATTTGTGCCTCCTTTGTTCTCTCTCGTTTTTCTCATGCCGCACTGAAACACACACTCATCCACCGGCACCACACACCAGACGTTCCGCACTTCGTCACCAGCCGCGGGCGGAGGGGGTGGAGGCATATACGCCCAGCCCAAGCTGGTCAATAGCATGTCCAGCTTCCGCACCAGCAGCCCCAGTCCGAACGGACACGCTCACGCTCACCCACTGCCGCCGACGCAGCCCAAGGCGAACCCGAATCTAATTGCACAGCTCAATGCACGACTCAACAGCAAGCAGCAGCATCAGCAGCAGCACCAGCCAGGAGTCGAGGGGATATACGGCAACCAGCAGCAGCAGGCGCCCGGAGGAGCAGGAGGAGAGTCGATCTACATGCGGGGTGGCTTGTCCATGTCGCAGCCGCAACAGCAGCAACACAATGACGGTAAATCAGATCAAATGCAAATGCATATGCAGCAGCAGCCACAGCATAGAATTTACGCTAGTTTCGGCACCACCACATCATCTCCATCTCCATCATCGGCCAACAGCACCACTCAGCTAACACCGGCCCCCTCTTCCTTCAATGCATTGCCTCACTTCCCCCTGTCTTCATCCACATCTTCGTTGCTCTCCAAAGTCAGCTCATTCTCGAACTCTTCTCCATCTGCATCCTCGTCACCGATGATGGCAGCGGCCTCAGCTGCGGCCAACTCGCATTATCAGCCACCTCAGCCGCCGACGGCTTCCTCCTCGGCAGCAGCAGCAGCCGCTAACAACAAAGATTTTGGCATCTACTCAAGTTCATTTAACAAAAATTCAGCAGCTGCGCCCTCGCCGAACATGCGACAGGCCCATCCACATCCACATCAGCATCAGCAGCAGCAGCACTATACTTGCCCGCCTCCACTGGAGGATCCACCGCCGCCGCCCATCTACTCCGCCGGCTCCTCAGCCACAATGCCCAAGAAAATGGCCCGGCCCCATGTCGGTCAAAATGCGCCCCACTTGAGCGCATATGCAGCAGCCTCGGCGACGGCCACGCTGCCCAAAAACATGCTGCAGCAGCAGCAGCGGCTACATCACCAGCAATATCAACAGCCGGCGGGCATGGGCAACGGCACTGGTCACGTCAGCAGCAGTCAGCGTCCGCAGTTGCCGCTGCCCCAGCAAAAGCTGCGGGCTGCACAGCAGCAACATTTAGCGGAACAGCAGCAACATCAGCAGCAGTTGCAGCAGCAACATCAGCAGCAGCAGCAACAACATCAACGACAGCCACCCATACCGTCGCGCCACTCGAGTGTGCAGCAAAAGATATTCGTCTCGACGAATCCGTTCATACAGACGACGGCCGTCAAGTTTCACTCGCCCTCGGCCTCGCCCACTTGCGGCTCGCCAGTGACTGGATCTGGATCTGGGTCCTTGGCCAGCATTTATGCCACAACGGCGCGTGGCAGCCATGCCCAGCAGCAACACTACTATCGCGATGCAGCTGGTGGGGGCAATGTCAGCAGCAACAGCAACGGCGGCGCTGCCTACTACAACCACAATGCCCATCATGCCCATGCCCATGTCCCGACACATCATCCAAGTAAGAGCGCGAGCTGGACTTGATTGGTTTCGTTATGTTTCGGTTTGATTTGATTTCCTATGGTTTCGTATTTGATTTGATTGCAAGGAATGAGCGCGCTGTTCTGTATATATTTTTATGTTTGCCGATTCGCGATTTCTTCTCGATTGGAGCCAGTATCCATCTTGTTTTTCCAAATTCTTGTTAGCATGCATGCTGCTTATGTTCTTTTAGTTTTGGTACAATTAACCCTACTGCGAGTATGTCAAGTGCGTGGACCCGATCGGCTCGTTCCGACCGAAATCAACTTTCTCATTTCAACTTTTCCCATCATCCATCATCATTGAGCGCCAACGAAGCACTTTGGGCAGCAGAACTTTGGCCAACAACTTTTTGACTTTTATTTTTTGCATTTTCCATTTAACCATCTTTATAAGAAGCACCATCCAAGCGAAGACCTCTTAATATCAAGATGCGCAGCGCACATACATTTGAAATGCCTTGCTCCTCTCTCGCTAACACGAAAAGTGTAAAAGTTTAAAAATAGAACATCCTTTCATGTGTGAGACTGAGCAAGATATAACACGAAAAATTACAATGCAATCATTTGTATGGCGTTACTCATCTTCTTTTTATAAGGTCTTTGGCCCAACAGTACGGGGACACTCATTGATCGATCACATTTGCTTTCGACTTTCTTTTATGATGCACCCAACGCATATCCACAGACTATGCCACAAGCACAAATATCGAAAAGACTGGCAGCATTCGGGCCAAGACCAAGGCCGAATTCCTCGAGAATCTCAACGCGAAACTGGCCAAGCAGGGAATGTCTGGACGAGCATTTGCCGTGCGAAATCTCATCAACAGCAAGGCCCTGGTAAGTACTAGCCAGCTCACTCGACTCGATTAGCCAACGTCTTCTCTATGCTCCGTCATGGCTATTAGATGTATCAGAACCCGCAAAATCTCTCGCGACCCAGTGCACAATACCGTAGACCACCCACCTATCCCAGCACAACCACAACCGCAGCCACCAATGTCACTTGCTGCGATGAGCAGTGCTAGGTGCGAAGGTATTTAGTGTTTGTTCCTAGTCGTTCGTCTCGTTCGTTCTTGAAGCCTACTAAGCCAGAGCTGGCAGCTAATACACTCAGTGCCTCGTTTTACCAATTAACCCTGCTGATATCTAACGATAGACTTCTGCGAAAGCCCCTCTCTAATCCTATTTCCGATTTTGATTTCAGCCGGACCCTCGCATCTGTCACGAGTCGCTGATGGATCAAATCAAACGTGGAGCCACCTTGAAGCGTAACCAAAAGATCAACGATCGCAGCGCTCCAAAAATACATTAGGAACTAACCCTTAGCATATTTATTATCATCATAATTAACCTATGGAAGGTCATGAGGGCCGAGTTTGGTTTGAAACTGAAAACTCGTATACATAACATACATACACCCTAAATACATATGATTACAGCATATACAATATACGATATTTAACGAGCGAATAAGCTCAACTCGAACTAATCAATAATATACCTTTCTTAATATCCTGTATCCCAAAAATTAATGCGAAAGGCTTTCTTTGTTAAGTGAATCCAAAAGAAGAAGACAGTTGGTTAGCCCCTTTATGTTTATTTATACAACTCGAAACTCGTAACTCGAATTTATCTTTAGTGAACACGTCTGTTTAAAGATATATATTATGTTTATGTATTTACCATATTTATAATTTCCCTTGTTTATGTACATACATATGGATATGATTTGAACAACCAATCGAAACTAATCTGACGCCTAATAAATGGAGTTTATCTTACACCGTTTGATTGCTTTCATTTTATTATCATATTTAGTTTATTCTCATCTACCACTGTGAGTCAATTGGTAAAGGTCTGAGCAAACACATGTATACATTATCTATATTGTCAAGGAACGGAGTTAACGCATTTAAGGACACTTGAAATCTACCAGTATCTACTATTAATCGGATCAGCTTTCAATAAGTAAAACCAATTACTGCCAAGCGGAACGGGGGAATTTTATAGAGATCAGCCGGCTTCCCCAGGACCTTCCGCATCCACGTAGAGTGCTATATGAACATGTTCATATCATAACATTTTCATTGGACTGAATCTTTTATTGACATTTTAAATGCAACACAGAATAGAATAGATCCAGTTTCTCCATGTAAAATACATGCAACCAATATCATTTGCGTTCATATCAGATCACCGAAGATTTTATAACCAACTTTGCGGCATTTTCTTTTAACTCTAACATTAACATTCAATTATCTCTATCCCTAAGATCACCACTTTTAATATCCGCAGTCGTACTACATATGCTAGAACCTAGGTAATAGTATTTCTAAATATTTACAAAATATTTTGTATATACGCTTTTTAAGGCTTCACCAATGATCGATCGATGAATATTGGCAGATACTCGTAACCAAAAATATGGCAATAACTAAGCTATGAAATTCTATTAGCGTTTAGAACAGACTCCAGAGAATATACAAATTTGAGTCTAAACAAATACATATATTTTTTTGGGCGATCAAATCTATATACACCACATAGCAGAGCGTAATCACAAAAGTTAATTACCGTAGCCGTACGTAACAATTATTTACACGTCTAAATGTTAATCTTAAAATGTTTCAGTGTATCCATTACGAAACAAACAAAAACCTATACCGAAGTAACCTAAAACCAATCAAAGTTGTAATGCGTATTTTTTAATTCATTTGCATATAGACATGAGAAACAATACAAAATAAATGTAAACGCATTGAATGTAAAAAACTTGTTTTATTTGTTTCTAAGTTCCGAAGATGCCCTTCATCTTCGTTTTTCGCCTCTCTGACCGTTACTCATTTCTGGATCGGCATGCCCTCTTTCTCATCTTCTCAAAATTATCGTCTGTCAAAAAATGCAATTTTCTTTAATCGTTCTTCTTTGTTTTGCTAAAAAACAAATCCAAAGTATTTTGGTAGTACAACTCGGCCAGCTTCTCCTTCGGCTCCTCTTTAATGCCGGCTATGGCCTCGAGAACTTGGCTGGAACGGAAAGCATTCATTAACCATGGCATGGCACTGTAGTTGCTGCCCCTGGCTTAGCTCACCTTATCTGGCAGGGCTCACAGCGTCCGTCTATCAAGGTATCTGCGGTCCATTTTTCCTTTTTCTTAACGGTCGGAAACCGGGTGGAGACGTGCTTGTGTCCGGCATGGGAGGGACGTATTCCACACCACGGACAGTCCGTTTCCAGCATTATGCGATCGTTGGGCAACTGTCGCACTACTTCGGCGTTTTCCGTCGTCTTCAAAGAGCAGCCGTTGAGGCCGATGTAAAGTCCGCCAAACGCGAGGATGCTCTGGGCTTCCTCGAGAGTTCCCGTGAAACTGTGCACCACTCCGCCGCCGCACTGGTTTATCTTGTCCCGATTTCTCTCCAAAATGGCCATGAAGTCAGCCGCAGCGTTGCGCATGTGAAGGAAGAGAGGCAGTCCGAACTCGGCCGCCAGGCTCAGCTGCTTCTCGAAGTACAGGCGCTGTGTTTCCGCGTCGCAGAAGTGCAGGCGATCGTAGTCCAGGCCACACTCACCGATGGCCAAAACCTTGCCGGGATTCGCCCCTATTTTGGAACGCAGCTGGTTGTAGTAGCCCTCAGGGTCCGGCAAGAACTCGCCGCAGCGGGTGGGATGTGCGCCCACCGTGGTGAAGAGCCGCTCTGAGGAAAAGTAGCCGGTGAGGTTGGGCCATGACGTTATAAATAAATTGCCTACCGTCTTTTCCGGCCAGTTCCAGAGCCTCGTCCACATCCTTAAGGCAGCCGGCGGTGATGACGATCTTCTGCAGGCCCTGCTGCCAGGCGCGTGTTAGAACCACGTCCAGGTCGGCTGGGTGCTTCTGGGAGTCGCCGTAGCGGCCCTGGAACATGGGATCAGTCAGGTTGGCCCCAATGTCTGCGGATCATATTGTCGATTGTTTATGAAGTTCTTCTTTTTAGTTAATTTCTTGATCGAACCAATGTATTTCAATGCCATTCCTAAATATCGCCGCATCAGCTGATAGAGGTGGAGAAACACCGATATTTGCGGACATCGATGTTTTTCAATGTTTAAAAAATAAACATCGGTGTATTGTATAAAAAAGACAATATTTTAAATTAATTGATATTAAGACAATAGTTGGCAATTCGAGTGTTTTTCTTGTCCAATGCCAAAGTGTAACGGGTTTTAAATTTTGTGATTAAATAAACAAAATGGCACTAGAAAGTGAATTTTAATATTTTTAATGCAATACTAGGCATAAATTAATTAGTTAAAAATTTTAAGAACATAACGTAGGTTTTTTTTCAATTGAATCTAGCTGTTTGTATATAATATTCTATTTTTACATCATATTTCTTTCATAGAGTCTAGTTTATTAGATGGCTCATCACTGAAAAAACAGGAAGGGACTGTTTGGTACAGAAAAAAATACCGAAAGTGTGACCTTAATCTGGGCGACAAGGAGACGTAGAAAGAGAATACTTTAAAATAAGAAGAGAATATTTAAAATATTATTTTTATGACATTTTTTAGGCGTTTAGATCTTATGTTAGTAGAAGGCTTCATTTAGCATATTTGTGATATGAAAGATAAGATAAATTTTCTGAAAGCAGCAGAACTCCACATAAAAAAACCAATGAGCGAAAAGAGAAAGAAGAACTTTCTGACTTTTCGCTTTCGCGGGTACTAACATAAGATAAATGTTGCGAGCGAAAAAGCTAAACGCGTTGGGAGATCAAAAAACTTAACAGCTTTGATTTCAGAGGGAAGTAAATGAATTGATATCTTTTGAAAGCAAATATGGAGGGAAAATTTGAGGACAAAATTGTATAGAGTTGTTGTGGCGAGGGGGAAATTGGGAATCTGTTGGATTTTCATTTCCAAACTGTTTTCTAATGTCCCAAATCAATCTATCAAATTATATCAAGCGTTAATAAACCCGCCCCTCTATTCGAGTTTATAACTATTACAGGTAATAGGAGTTGTAGGGAATCTCCTTAGTTCCCTCGAAAATAGTTGCTTTGCAGATACAGCCTCACTGTCCCCTGGATTATCAATAATTACAATAAGACATTATTTAAAGAATTTGTGTCCCGAGGTATTCACGTGGAGTTTTTTTTATATCTTTCACAAAGTTGAATTTAAAGGCCATAATTATTTTATACATTTGGTGTAGGTGACATTTCCGACCCTATAAAATATATATATTCTCAACAGCCGAGTCGATCTAGCCATGCCTGTCTGTTCGTCTGTCGTCTGTCCGTCTGTCCGTCTGAATGTTTCTATGCAAGCTAGTCCCTCAGTTTAAAGCTGTCTAATGAAACTATGCAGATAATCTTCTATATGCTCTCACTACTATATACGTCGGAACGGGCCGGATTACAAGACCATTTCATATAGCTGCCATAGGAACGATCGAATTTTAACGAGAAAAACTATAACTTAGCCAGTTATATGTACTTACCATCTTGGTGTAGAGTACCTGAGGACGACAGCGATGGTGGATTTGCTACTATGGGCGACGGCAATGGTGTCCATTTTAATTCGTTCTAATCGTTAAATCGTTGCTTATTTAGTTGAGTTTATTTTTTAATTTTTTATTATGAATTGAAAATTTTCTGAAAACTATTATTTTAGTTTAATACATTTAAAAAAACAAAATATAATAAAACAAAAACCTTAAAAAAAAGAGGAAAAAAAAACAAAATAACATTTCAAAACAAGTAATAATTATAAAAACACAAAACAAATAAAAAAAAATTTCACAACTTAAGAAAAATGAAGTTAAAAAATTAGAATAAAAGAGTCTAAGAAAGTACATATGTATATACATATTACATATTGTAAAAAAATACATATATAAAATAAAAATAATGTCAATAACCTAACCGAGATCTTACCCAATCCGACCCAATTCCATTTTATGACCCAAGTTGCCAGCACTGGCTACATTAAAAAATACACTAAAAAAGCCAACCGGAGACAGCTGCGCGTAGGTTTTTGCTGTGTTCGCCAGATGTCGCCAGAGCAACGTTCAGGGCAAGTGTTCCGCTAGAGGGCGTCGAGTCGCTTGCTTCCGTTGAAACTTCAAAATTTGAATCTTAGTTCATAAAATGCAACGTGCCAGCCTTAATTGGAATTTCAGAGCACTGGCCCCGAAATTATAAAATGCTTCGCTTAAGCCCATTTAAGGCAAAATCAATGCCACAGTATATTGCATTCGGATTCGCGCATAATGCAAGCTAATTAGGCCGCGCCAGCAAAGCTGTTTATTGTTTGCAGCGGCCGCCAAATCGGCTTCCTCTGCCTCTGCATGCAAATTTCAAATCGTCGCTATTTCACGGCAGCTTAAAGCCGGCAATCGGCGTTCACGCAACTGCAGAATTTATAGGCAAATGCCATTTATACATATTTCGAATGAAATTCCATTAGTTACTGTTAATGGATGCTGCGGTCGGTTTACTGGGTGCCGGCACTAGTTTTAATTGATTTAGTGGAAACTGCTCGCTCCTGGCTGCTGGTTCCTAGCCGCTGCCTGCCGCATCCGATGCCCCATGGAAACGGAATAGGAAATGGGAAATAGAAAGTGGGAATTAGAATGAAATTCATTATGCAACGGAATCAAACATTATACGCTGATGCCTGGGACGCATTGTGGTTTATTTTAACTGGCTAATACAATTGTCAATAATTCAATTTGAATTGGAATTCAATTAGTTACAAGTACATGACACACATACGCACACCTAGAGAGTTCATTTGGTATCTTTAGTTTTGGTTTTAGCTATAGCTTCGGTAGTCGATTTCCACTTTTGTTTGCTTTATTCGGTAGAACAATCGAATTGCGTAAATTACGTACACAAATATGTATTTCAAAATTGGGTAAATTGGATTAGTCAGCTGATATATACTCGACGTCCGCCTCCTGCCTCGCCGCGCTGTCCTAGTCCTGTGTTCCCATCGGTTGCTGATATATATATATGTAAAAGTGGCGGTTAGTTGATTAGAGATCGAATACTAGTCGGGGCTTCAGATTTGTTGTCGATTAACTACACCTAGTAACAATGTATAAACGGATTACTTATAAAACAAACACCCAAACTTTTAAGTACGCTCTAGGGACTAAGTACATTAATGCGTAATTGTGTGTATATTATATATAACATATTCTGCCTGGACGAAAGCAACGGGGCTGCCTCTCTCCCCCACTACTCTGTGGCAGGCAACTTCCGTTTCTGTGTGTGTTTCGCACTCATTTTTAGTTTGTGTCGTACGCCTAGGTGTACATATGCTATATTATTTAATCACAATTCACTTTGCATATGCCGCATTTCATTCATTTACAAATCCATTACATATCTGTCGCCGCACTCGCCTAAAAGTAGTCTTTTTCGAATAAATCTTACTTGCTAAGCACACTCAGAGTAAACAAACACAAAGGAATTCTTATCACACACTGGCAAGGACTCGCACGCGCTCGCCGTTGCACCTCGTGTCGGGGCGGAGGAGAGAAGGTTGCTCGCAAGCAAAAGTTGCGTATTAAAACCAGATTCCCAGATTCATCGATTATATTCTATCATACACACATCTCCCAGCTGAGTGTCCTGTGCACTGCGGCAATTTGATTTGGCAATTTGGCATAAGAAGTTCACCCTGTATTATCCTTGATAAGCATTCCGAGATTTGCTCCCGTGCCCGAGCTCATCAAATTTATTTTACAATTACGCTTTTTGCATAGTAAATTGTTTTGTGCTCTCCGCTCCCCGCTAAAGTTTCTGTTGTTTCACGTGGCTGCCCAGACAAAGGGGGTCGGGAGGGAGTCGCGAAATTGCGTTACATCCCGACTCTTTCTGGAGTGGAGCCAGTTTGGCTCAAAGCAAATACAAACGTGTTTTACCCATCCATCAGGAGTACATACATATATATGGAAACGCTTTAATAATAACTACAGTGCCAGCTAACGGTGCAGATATACTTGTATGTATGTATGTACCTATATAAATTGGCATTTCAGAGTTTACCTTAAAGCTACGCCAACCTATCATAATATTATGATAATCAATCAATGCAAAACGAATTAAACTTAGTCCACCCTCAGATAACCCCTCAACAAACAACAACAACTGAGCCATTAATTTCTCATCAAAAAGGAACTCTATGAACGGCATTACGATGCCCAGAAATCTCGTCGGAAGAGTCCCCTCCTTCCCCTGGCCGTTTCCCTCATTTAAATTCAAATTCCGTATCCGTACACAAAGCCTAGACTAAAATGTATGAAAATTGTGGACAAAAATCGAAATGCTTAGTCGTACAAAGAGTAATTTTCAATTTAAATCAAACTGGTCCCCTTGAACCGCAATGACCGAACCTGAAATCTATTTCTGCATATCCCTGGCAAGTCGGCTTAGTGTCGAATTAATCTCTTAACCTGCCTGCCTCGATGACACTAGATATGATTTAAGTCGGATTATTATTGAATCCTCTCAGCGGTGTAGTATTATCTGGGATTTAATTTTGCAAAAATAAAATAAACCGCAAAAGAACTGGAAAACCATTTACAATTTGGAACAGATGATTCCCCAATCCTAATTATGCTTTGTGGCTTTCGAACTTAGGGGCAGTGTCATCACGGCATTAACCCGGAGCTCCACTTACTAGAATGTTTGCGAGTAGCTTAGTTTTGATATGGACACAGAGTAAATTATTAAAGTTATTATCGAGTTGTACATTCATCAACAACTACGCTAAACTGGGCTCGTTTGCCCTTGAGCCAACCGGTTTCTGTGTGAGTTTTGTATTATCGGAATAATCAGCCCACTGCGTCAAACATAAATAAGGGCCGCCACTTGTTTATGCACACTAATTTGCTGCCGCCTCTATTATTAATACATTTTGTGGCGAAATATAATAACACAATTAGGCGCTGCCGGCCAGAATAATGCGAGTACTTTACTGCACGTTGCAGTCGTCGGATGCGTTGTTGATTTGCTGCTTGGTCTTGCGGGAGGCGCGGCGTATGAGCGATCTGCAATGGAAGTTCAACGGTGGTGAGCGAGAGAGCAGAACAGGAAACGGAAAGGGAACAGGAACAGGAGCCGGATGTTGCCAGGGATTCCAGACGAGTGAGTCGGCTTGCGGATGTGCGTGTTGTGGGAATGTACATAGGAAAAAAATGCGTGTGTATTTCAGGATAACGCTAGGTTCAATAATATATTAAGTCACTAATTAATTAATTAAAAAAACTTCGTATACAATTTTTTGAAATAATTGAGCAACTTAAATAAAGATTAATAATGCTAAGTTATTAATATTACTAGACACATACTCTAGTAACCATTTAAAAACAGATAAAAATGCTTCAGTCGAATGAGACCAACTATGAGGTTCCCGGTACCCACAGCATTGAGGGTGAAATTAAACTGAACTTGAACATGACTTGTTACCTTTGTCTGATTATGCTCACAGCTATGAAAAACTTAATCATACAAGGAAATATTGACAAATGAGGGCAGATATACATAGCTAGGGACAAGCTCCGCAAGACTCAAATAAATACTAATGTTGCTAGGAACATGAGGCAACTTAAATTTAAGTGCGAAAGCCTGAATCAAATATGTGCAGTCAATGCAATATTTTTCACACAAAAAACAAGCTGTTAAATATCACATTAAATTTCTTGAAAATAGATATATATCCTTCTAAAATTAGATGAATGACAAAAAGATGACAACAAATGGGAAGGAAAAAAATACTAATTTTACTAGGAGCATGTATAGCAACACTCACACAACACAATGTAGATGTTGCAGAGGTTTAATTTGGATAAAATGTAAAACTTTCATTTGAGTATACCATGATCTTGGTTTTTATGATTTAGTTAAAATTTAAATTAAATGAATGAGCTCTGCTTGCAACAATTGTCTTCACCATATAGTTGACTCTCGCTTTTATAGTTTTTGAGATCTATTATTTCAAACGGACGGACATGGCTAAATCGACTGGCTGGTGATCAATAATATGTACTCCTTGGGATCGGTTACAGTTTTTTTATGGTTTAAATACGAATAACTTTTTGGATATTGGCAACAGTTTAATATAATTAATAAATGTAAACCAATGCGATGTCCTGAAGTATACACATTTTTTGCTGGTGTAGGTGTGGTCAGGCGCGTGTTGCACTCACCTGGAACGCGGCTTCAGCTTGGCCTCCGCACTGGTGCTGGCCACGTCAACGGCGTCCACCAGGCCGGAGCACTTCTTGTCACCGCTGCCGCCGGCGCCGCCGAGAGCCGGGCTGTTCATGCGATTTTTATCTGCAACAAATAGATAATAACGCGTGGCTAATTAGTATCCAGGAGTGCATTTAACGGCCGTCGAGCAGCGGCACAAAGGGAATGCGCGATTTCGGGAAGCTGTGCGAGCTGCGAGCTGCCAATGCAGGGAAAATCCAATTTCCCAACCGGGGCGGAGGCGTCCTTGTCCGTTGCCGCAGCAACTGGCACACCCGGACTTCCACTGCAGCCGCCGTGCGCTGGCGTAATTAACTTATGAGCGAGACACACACAAAGAGCCGGGGAGGGAGTTGCAGCACATTCGCAAAGTTACCGCTCGAAATGGGTTTTTTTACAGCCGGCTGCACAGTCAAAGTTCATCTAAAGATAAGAGGTCTCAAAAGCAGAACCCAATTTCCCCTTTCCCCGTCCAGCTTGAGCATCTGCCACGCATCTGCCGCCAATGGGGCAGATGGGGCTTCTCAAAGGAATGGCCCCTAATGGGTGAGGTGGCCAAGGTGCTACGAAGGAACTTTATTGCTCGGAAAATCAGTTATCCAGTGCAGATTTAATTAAAGTGCAAAAGCCTGGATCAAATATTTACAGCAATGGGAGTCTATGCAATCTATTTCACACAAAAAATATGCAGATAAATATCACATCAAATTTCCCGATAAAACCTTGTGAAATTGGGCAAAGATTTCCAATCAATCTCTTTTGAAAGGAGGCCAAGACTGACAGTGTAGCTTCTACCAATTAAGTAAGCCATGTCAATGCAGTCGTTAACTTTCCGGCAATCCTCAATCAGCCAGCTTAGCCTGCCAACGAGAGTGTTAAAAGCACACAAAAGGTGTTCGCAGCAAGATGTTTGCCAGTTCCCTTGGTAAACAAACAGGCCTTTTTGGTCCTCCGGAGCGGGCCATAAAGCCGCAAACAAAGAAGGGCTTACAATGGGCGGGAAAACAATCGTTGGCCGGACGGGGCCGGCATTAGGAGCCACAAAGACAAAGGGAAAGCCAAGTCAATTCAGTTATTAAAGTTTACAGCTTAGCGGCGAAATGTGTCTGTGTCGCTGTGGCCGAGTGATCCGAGCAAACAGAATTATTGAGCACGCCAGCACTTTATGGCAGCCTGCCGACGGAGTGCTGCACACTTCTGGTGTCGGCGGTGTCAAGTGCAAACAAAATGGCCGCCAAGCGCCATTGTTGTCAAAAAAAGGCGTCGAGCAGCGGGGGAACTCGCACTGCGGCTGCCGCTGACAGAGAGCGCGCGAAAATGCCTCCCGCTCGGGCGGCAAGGACCGACCTAACTCCGGCTTCCCCGCAGCTCAGTGGCCGAGTGGATGAAAGCCGTAACGAGGGCAACTGCCAACGGAGCACCGGAATACTGCCGGAGCAGCACAAAAACAAACAAGTGGCTGCCGGGGCGACAGGACTGGATGTGCCGGTGGCTGGGGTCCGACTCGGTATGAATTGTGCATATGCGGCGGGAATTGATGCGTGCGTGCGTCGTGTAACAGAAATTTAAATTAAATTTGTTTTACTCTCCCGGCTCTGTGTGTCGGGTTTCATCGGGAAGACGCACGCGGGGCTGTGCTGATTCAAATGAAGGGAAACACACAACATATTCGGGTGTCTCAATGGGTTTCATTACCGCACAGTAAATGGTTTACATATCCTGAAGTTGAAATGTTCACGTGAAAGGACAGCACTTTTTGTAACTTGTTGTGGGATATACAAGAGCGGTAAACGAGGTTATCTGTCCTGTAAAATGCCCTGCTTTTTATGCCTCAGATGTGCAAAAAACAACTATAATACGTGTCCCTCAAATAAAAGTGGCAAACTATTTCACACACGAGGCTTTTCATTTAGCAAACGAGTTTTCCACACTCAAAATAATCGTTATTTTTTAAACACCGCCATAATTCCGCCGTTGATTGTTTTACTGCCAGAGTGGATCACTCGCATGTACGTGGCACACAATATATTTCGCATTTAATGTGTATTACGAGACTTCCGCAATTGAGTTAGGGCATGGGTTGCCGGGCTGCAAATAAAACAACGGCTTGCGGTGTGAACCCCCAAAACCACCCGGAGCACGGAAAATACACGGAAGCCACAGCGGGAGGGGGAGCCATGTCGGAGGAGGACCCGGCAAAAGCCGCTTTCCTGGCCACAGCACATGGGCCTGCAGCTTTGGCTTTGTCTCAACTTACGCGCTCGTCCGCTCCTGTGCCGCCCCATCACCCGTCACACAAATACACTTCAGAGTCGTAAACATATGTAGCAGCCACAGAGAAAAATATGGTGTTTGATGGAAAAATGCGAAATAACAAAATAAATATTAATTATATGAAAATATTAAAAATATCGGAACGACACCTGTATACCTGATGACAATTAAGGTGGAAATCAGAGGGGAATCACAAGGGTTTTTTGAAGATACCATAGAGGGAGTCGAAAAAAGAGCAACACAAATTCACACTGACTTTGCTTTGCTTCAACATTCACAAAAAAAGAATATTTGAGTTTAATACCTTCGTTTTGATCAAATTAATGTTAATGCATAATAAATTAATGGATAATAAAGAAATAACAAAAAATTAATGCTTTGGATTAGCAGTTCGCCATAACCTTGGCTCGTGAATTTCATAGGAGCCGCAAAAGGGGTGAGTAAATGATTTTCCATTGAAAAGATAAATGGCAAATCGTTGAATGTGAAATCAAAAATGAATATAAAGACATACAGAATATTGAATAAGATGCGTAGCGCAATAGTTTTTTTTTCTCTTGAACTGGACGTGTGCTCGCTTCGCATCTAATTCATTTTATTGTCTTTTCGAAGTGCATTTGTTATGCTAAAATATACTTGGAATGCTTTCACGACAAAGGCGGCATAACATATGCTAGTTTGGTACAGAAAACAGGGGATTTTAAAGCACCTAAGAAGGTGTCTTAAAGTATTCAAAGAATTTTTTTGAGGTACCGAATTTAGAGTACTTTTTTTCACAAAGTAATATGATATAGCCTAATTATGTACATATTTTTAGGTTCAGTATCTCACCTTGCATGTTATTATTTTTTATTAAAAACAAATCAAGCACATCTAGTGTATATGTGCTTTACTATCTAAGTATTAGATTGACAAATAAATTAATTTATAAGGGTAAGAGTATTAAAACTTCTTCTTATTATGTATGCTTTTAACTTGTATTTGAATAACTTCTTATAAACACTACAAACATAAACTTTAAGACAATTAAATTCGAATTAAAATAATCATTTTTAAAAATACTTTGAACTAGCCAAGTCATTAAAAAATTTTCTTAGTTTGAAGTACGTTTAAATAAGTTTTTCGAGATACAGAAGCCGCAGAAAATGCATCAATAATGAATTAAATGGAGATTCTTAAGAGTGGCATTTTTCTTTTTTAAAATAAAGAAAATTTTTTATTTAAATTTCAAACAAATGATTACTGAAATTAAAAAAAATACACCTTAAAATACAAAAAATATACAATCATCTTGAATCATCATTCCTTTTTCAATTGCTTGAAATCCAAACTAAGTAATACTGATGAGGAGGCTACATCTGAGGAATTGTGTGTAGAACTAGCTTTGAAAAATACAAGTAACAATTTAAAAAGCTGTTTTGGTACCCTTTTTATTTAAAATTTATTTTGTTTAAAATGATATTTTCTCACAGTGCTCTCACACTCAGGACAAGAAACAATCTCGGCAACAAAATGGCCGCATTGTAAATGAAATTTCTGCGATTTGTTTTTGCATACGTCGCGGTGTACATTTTAAGGCAATTACTTGACTTGGAGCAGCCCCGTGCCAGTCCCCTGAGCCGGCAGTGATTAAGTGCTTAGACCTATTTTCGGTGGCACACCCAAGGCGCTGTTGTCACCGCTGCCACCTCTGCGGCGCGTCGTCCGATGAACCGGCCGAATGTGTGGGCCACATGAAGTCTTCTTATAGTCTGCCACTCGACGACGACCTTCGCCATTCAGACAAACGTCGACGACTATCGTCGCTTGTCTCTGGTCCGCCTGTCATCGACAGCAGGGTGGACCCCCGACCCGAGGCCTGAGCCCTGGCCCTCGACCCCCACCAAGCTTTCGACGACATTTTTGGCCAGCATTTAATATGTTTTTTGCGGACTCCGCTGCTCTCGGCCATTCGGATTCAAGTTCGCTGGAAATTATTTACTTGCATACAGCAGTAGCTTCCAGTTTGGCGCTTTGGCCGGCGGGCAACTTTGCACTTAATTTGAATGACTTTTGCGGCGGCCAACGAGGGCTGGGGGCCACTAAAAATTTATCAAAAGACTTTCCGGCAAACAATTAAATTATTGGCAACTGTGCGAACGAACGAGGCTGGAGGGGATCCGTGATGACTCAACAACTTTTTCTCCAGCGGAAATTAAATTAATTATTTGGCTGCCGTGTAATGGGATGAGTTTTGGGCAACATTAATTAACTAGATATTTATACTCCGAGGAGGAGCCCGGCCAAATTTAAAACTTCTTGAGCCGCTCCTGGCCGTTGGCAGTCGTTCTTGGCTGTTGCTTGCTTTTGCCTCGTTCTATTTTCATGTGCCGCGAACTAAGTTTTTAATGAGATAATAAAGCATTCCATTACGGGGTAATTAGAAGGTCAAGCTGTTTAATTAATACACGTGCTCGCTCGAGAGCGTTTTGATCGGACGCCAGACGCGTTTGAACATCGAGGGAAGTCGGGCCCGAGCTGTATCCCATTGTAACATATTTTCCCAGCCGCCTTCTGCCTTGCTTTTCTGTGTTTCTTTTATTAGGCTCCGTTTTGTCGTCTGATGAATAATGAAAAAGAGTTTGTCTTTGTCAATTGGGACGGAAGAAAGGGTCTTTTCGCCGGTTCGCCTGCCGAATTCCCACAATTAATTAGGCCAAAGACAGCGGACATCGGAGGGCGGCTATTGAAGCTGGAATGCTAATTGCATTCAATTAGCCAAATTGCCAAATTCATCCTAGACCTAGGCGCGCCCAAGAACGCCCATTAATTGGTCCCACGTCCGTGCGGCTTTCCCCTTTGATTTAAAATGAATTTATTAATAAATGTGCATCAATTATTGATTAAGCCCCGCCAGATGCGCCCTAGTCAGAGCTTAAGTCCACGGCTTAATTACACGCGACCTGCAAGCGGCTTAATTATTGCATTTATGGCCGGCGCGCTATATGTTAATTTCGCACTAATTAAGCTGCTTATGCTGGAACTTAAAGCACCGAATGGGGTTGAAACCGATCCCTGTCCTCTGTGCAGAGGCCTTGGCGTTCCATCGGAGCCGGCGAATGTGAATGTTTAATTGATATTTGAAACTGCAGCGGGCAACAGGCACCGGGCGAGGTAAAAATCCATCAACAAAGGGCTCCGCACGGGCTGCTGCCGATTTGGGTTTCATTTCCCGTGGCCATGGCAACAAATTGTCATGGATCCATCATGTACGACAGCCGACAAAGCAGTTGTCCCAGAATTATTTTGAAATATATTTGGGGTGTGAAAAATAGACTAGTATGGCGGGAGAAATGTCAGAATTGGTATATTAAAAATATATAAATGTTATGCCGAATTAATCTTGAAGCTTGATATATCAAGAAATGTAATTGAATACTACAGTTGAAATATATTGATAATTTAGGGAAATAATATAGGATTATTGATTCATCTCGTAAAATATCGAGTCATATATTACTTTCATTCATCTAAAGTTTTTCTTATAAAAGTTATCTTTGGGTTGTAAAATATACACAAAATTTTATATAAAACAATATAAAAATGTATAAATATTTAATAAAAACTAATATTCAAATGATATTATTAAGCATTTTCACTATCAAAACAATTTATATTATCAAAATTATTTATAGGCGCTAATTAAACAATATTTTTTAAGCCAGCTAATATACAGCTTCAACTGAAAACCTTTTAAATAAATATACATATGTACAGAAATGTGCATTAAAATAAATTTACTTTTAAGATGAGTAGTTTTCAGCTGACTATTAGCCTTAACAGCTATTTGAGATCTTTAGTGTTTTGGTAATATTAATTTAACTCATTTAATATTTATTTATTCAGGTAATATTTATATAAATACAATTTTACTAAGCGCAGCATATTTTCAGTTATATCTAGTCTTTGATATTTATTAAAATCATCTTTCAGCTCAAATATAAAAACAGAATTGCTTTAAAGCAATATAATGAATGAATAATATTGCTGCTCGATTTCAAACTTAATTAAAACTAAAATCAAAATAAAAAATCAATGTATGTTAATAATTTGTACCGTTAAGCGTCATCAAAATACCAATTTTCAAGCCAGGTTATGTACATATTTTGCTGAAAAGCTTGTAGGTACATTATTTGCAGGACTGCCGCGGAAATGTGCATTAAAATAATTTTAGATTTAAAATGACAATGCTGTAATACGATATTGTAGTCCACCGCAATTTGTGTGTCCCGTTAATATTTATTAAAATATTTTAAAACGGCCTGTACTTACTTCGACTGGACGATGCGCTGACGTAGGCCGATGAGCGCCGCTTGAAGCCGCTGGGCGCCGCCTCCCCGCCGGCTCCGCTGCCCCCGCTCCCGCTACTGCTGGCCGGCAGGAAGCGGGACAGGGAGAGCAGGGACTTGAACAGGTCGGTCACATTGCTGTCCTCCTTCGCCGAGCACTCCAGCACCTTGGCCCTGCAACGAACAAAAAACACGCCCACCGGACACTGTTAAAAAACGTGGCATACTTTTCAGGGGTGGCTACGTACATATGTAAATAGCGTATACGAAAGGCAAACATACAGATGTCAGCGGATTTCGACGGCCGAAAACAAAGCGAAAACTAAACCGAAAAAGCCAAAAGTCGAAACAACACCAGAACAACAATGTGCATCTGGAATTCGCGTGTTCAATGCAGAGCACAGTTTTTGCGAGTGGCCTTCATCGTCGAACATCATCGTCGAGCAGCCGGGGGCAAACGTGGCTAATGGCTAAATTAGGCATGTCATGTTGCACAGGTTGCGGCCAAAAGCCGTTGCCCCATCGGGCAACAACACAATACTGCGACAAGGACTTTGGCGAGGACGATGTGAGAACAAACGATGTTCAACACTCAGGCAAAGCCTAATGTATTTGGATTCTATCTATGGTTTTTGTTAGCTCAATTTTAAACCTGATTAATAAGACCCTTCTTTAGCTGATTAACATTTAATTGCTTTATTTTTATATTACTTTAACATCACTCTTTGATTTTCAGCTAAAACCGATTCCATCTATGGTTTTTGTCAGCTCAATTTTAAACTTGATTAGTTAGACCCTTCTGCAGCTGAAAAACATTTAATAACATTCATTTTATATTGCTTAAATTTCACTCTTTGCTTTCTATGCAAAAAGTATCATAATCATTGAATTTTTAATTATTAATAGGTAATTTACTTTTCACAAAAAAATATGTACAGGATTAGCTGTGAAAAAATGTACTTCTTATACTAGTTTTTACATTCCGCTTCAATGCCCTAATAAATATAATGGTTTTTTGATTAGGATAAACGACATTAAAGACTTTTTAAAGAGACGAGTTTGCAATATTGAACTAATATCAATTTATTAATCGTAATTCGCAGTCAAAATATTAAATTAGATTCCATATATTCGACTAGATCATTAATCTAGCCATTAGCTTGTATGTTGGTACTCATTATAGGGAAATATTAACCTGCACGCTATCTATCGTTTATATAAAGGCTGCCATCAAGGCAACCGTTTCAATGTAAGGAATTTAAGGAATTAAATACGAAGAGAGCACGACATTTTAAATTTAACTACGATTGGACTTTGTAGCTTACGTAGCAATGTTCTGGTTAAACTGACCCGGTTTAAAAATGTGTTTTTACGGAACAACGAGTTCTTTCTTTTTTTCTATCTCAACTTAAACTTCATTTGAAATCATCCATCATCAAACTCAGCCCAAACAATAATATTATCGATCCTGACCCTCTTAAAGCGAATCTTTTTGAGGCTGCCAGCGGAGAGTGGCTCAGAATAATTGCATATTTCATCAAAGCTTCACTTAATTAAAATTGTAACAGCTGACTTGGCAAAATAAATAAATAGACGTCGGAATTGTTAATGCCATAAGCTGCAATAACAGTAAATCAGAGCAAAACTGATATGGGCTGCGAGTTATTTTCATTTTTTCGCATTAACCCAGGCAGAATGCGAGGTAAAATGCGCATGAGTTTGCAATTAAACGTTGAATAAATACATTGTTCCAGCTCCGGGGAGTAAGCCACTTACACATGTAGCATGCGAGCGGCAGGCTCCCACGTATCCTCGTATCCACACATCCACATATTATGTATACGCAGGGTGTACTCATTCAGGCTGATAAATGCACTTGAGTGGCGTGCTCTTAAAGCGTTTAACCGCAGACAGGCGGACGGACCCGTAGATAGAAGGACTGAAAGGCAGGCAGGCGGTGGAGCAACAAATTGCATTGCATCTGGGTGCCAGGGAAACGCTCCTCGAAGCAGCCCTGCCACGTGCGGAGGTGCGAGATTGTGGCGAAAGGTTCAAGGTGCCCCACTCCGCCGTGGCCCAAACCGCACCATCAATCTGCGTGAATGTTTAATCCAACAGAGATTTGTACGTAATGCTCGCGCCAACTGTCCTGCGTCCTGCGCTCTGTGTCCTTCGTCCCTCCCAGTGCGGCCTCTGTCATCTCCATTCTGCGGTTGAGTGCGCCTCCTGTGTGGCGTTGTTCGGTCTGTGTGTCGGCCGCTTTTAAATAAGTTTACGCACGCTTGCTTAAACAGCAACACGAGCGTGCCACGCCTCGCCCTTCCCCCATCCCCTGCCCGGGTCTTTTCAGGATATGGAATTATGGCAGCACTCCTTGGGCTCCTCTCGTCCAGTGCAGGCACGTATGTGATTGTAAGTGATTTTTACGAGGCCGGCCCGCAGTTTATTACGGAAGCAATTACAGGTCCAGAGGTTCGGCTGGAAAGGAAGTGCCAGCAGCGAGTCCTCTTCGAGCGAATCGAAAGGATGCGGCCACGCTTTCAGGGCTAGTTGTCACGCGAGAAATGAATTAAAATTGTTGGCGCGGTAAACAAGGAACTTAATCAGGCCAGTGTACTCATTTTCCACTCGTTGGCTCCAACTGAAATACCTTTGACTGGCAAAGGAGCAATGTTTCTAGTGATGTACCATACACAATTTCTAAATGTTGTGCTATTTGCTCTTCATTATCAAACTCAATTGGAGTCTTCTGAGCATGCATTTTCCCCTGGAAACGTTGGGTGTATTTGCTAATCAAACATTTTCTAGCCCCACACCATTTCCCCCTGGGCAGCATTCGAGCAGTTCGAGAGCATTCGAGTTGAAGGACCTCATGCATACCACGGGTGTGCATACACGATGCCACAACTAGGCTGTTTAGTATTCAGAGAGCCCTCGCCGGGAATACTCGAACATATCGCTCATACGACCGGGTGGTCGCAGGTGGCAATTGATGTGCTGCACGACAGCGACACCGTTTGCGGGACAAGATGGCCAATTAGGAGCTATTACGGGGAAATGCTCTTTGTGACATGACTGCTGACTAGCGACTGCCGGCGAATTGCAATTTTCCCCCTGGCTGGAGCTCGTTTTTCATGCCAACAAATGGCATTTAATGAGCGCCGCAACCCCATCCCCGGACAATGCAACTGATTTCGGGGGCCAAACTGCCACCATCACGCTCTCGGGCGCTTAATTTCATTTGTAGCAATTTAATTGCAACGCTCGCCGTTGCCATTTGCCGTCTGCCTCAGCCTTTCCCGGACTAGCTGCTCCCTTGCAGTTGGGCGGCCAGAATTTATGGGGCTTTTTTAATTCCACTTTGTTGCGTTACTTATGAAAATTGCAGCTGTTTGGCGGTTTGCGGCTTTGTCCTCGCCGGCTTTGTTGCACAACTTTTGGCAGTTGGTCCCCTAATTGCTGTCGCACGCAGCAGCAGCTGTTGCGCGCTTTATGCCCGCCATGTTTTGCTAAATAAATGCGGGGACTTACCGTAAGCGCGGCAGCTCGCAGAACACCCAATCGGTCACCTCCTCCAGCTTGACCTCTCTGTGGGTGCTGGCCAAGTCGGCCTTGTTCCCGGCGATCACAATGGGAATGTCCTGCGAATGAAACGAGCGAGATGGGAATTAGCAGTGGCATTCGCAGGGGCAGAAGCGGAACGCAGGCATCCGCGGCAAGGCCCTCCAATTGTCCTCCCGAAATCAGGGGGCACACAAAGAAGGCACGGAGATCGGGTCGTTGTGTGCCATTGTGCCATAATTGACACTCGCCGGCACAATGGCGGCGGGAAGCGGAAACCGTGAAAGCGCCAGCGGAAACAATAGTACTAACTGGAGCACAGTGGGGCGAGTACAGGCAGCAAAGGGATTTCTTAACAATTGCTATCCAACGAAGAAAAATAAAACATATTTACCAGCAACAATTAATTGCTTACTTTTCCATTTATGGAATTTGCAAGGAGACTTCATTAGGAATTCACCCTCATATTCAAGATATATTTCAAGTCTAGTTGGCAAACTTATAGAATTTGTATTTATTATATTGTAAGTCTACATTTACTCGACTCGACCCACTGTGCCGCATCCAAACAAGGGCTGTGGAACAAGCCTAAACCTCTGCCGCCTGGCTTGACTCCGCCGGCTCAAAGGGGAGCATTTTTAATTGCTTTTCGGATTGTGGCAAACGGTGCGAGCTCGCATTCGCCCTCTGATCTTCCAGTTCGCACTGATTACATACAAAATGCAGGCATGCCGGGATGCAGGTGCTGTTGGTGGCTCACCTGGAAGTCGCCGCGCTGCTCCCGGATCTCCTCGAAGCACTGCTTCACACACTGGAAGCTGGGCGCCGATGTGGCCGCGTACACCAGCATGAACGCGTGCGCCGTGGCAATGGACAGGCGTCGCATGGCGGGAAATTGCATGTCACCGGACGTGTCCAGAATGTCCACCTGCAACGAGAGAAGGTGAGTCCGTCGGGCTATGGTAACGCTGAAAAATTGCACCTGTTTAAATGTGAATGGCCCTATTCTGGCGCTTAAGCGCCGCCTATTCGAGACCGCAGCTCGCTGTTGCAACATGTGTCAAGCGGTTGTGGCTTTTAATTGGTGGCCAGCATGGCACAGATCATGGAAATTTAATTTTAAATATGAGGTCGTTACATTTGCTAATGCTCAAGGGGTTATCTTATACCAATCAGTAAGAATTATATCAATAGTAGAAAGTCAAGAAACAGTTATTGTGCAGTGAATAAAAATACAGAAAGCAAAAGAAAACGGTAACTGAAAGGAAAGTCAGGAATCCAGAGAACACTTTTTTACGAAATTAAAATGGATAATAACATATTTTATAGTATAGATTAAGTCCTATAACCCAGATACCTTTTGCAAAATAGCTCCTAAAATATTTACTTATTTAAAAATTATATATATATATTTAGGTGGTTACTGAAGCGCTTGCAAATATGTCTTGCTGGTCTTTTTATATTTATTTTGGAAATGTGTATTTTAATGTTAATATTAATGTTAGAATACCACAATCATTGCCTTTAGAGAAGCATAAATTAACAAGGAAGAAAGCTACACTCAAGTGATCCCAACTGAAAGATGCCCAGTAATCAAAGCATTGTGCATTTAATTATAATGCGCTCTATGGCCAAATTGTTTTATATATTTAATAATTAAAATTCCAAAAATGCTGACAGAAAAATTTGTTTGATTGGTGGTTCTACCACGGTTTAAAACACAGTTTAACACACAAGGCAAGTGCAAGCGAAATAGATGGAAAATTCAACTTTTGAACTCTTATATGTATGTTTATCATCCGTTTCGATAAAAGCTTTCGAAAAACAGCTGCTTCATAATTTATTGCTTCCAAAATCATGATTCTAATTGCATTCTATAGAAACTGCTCTTTAAGAATGACTTTTTTGGATTTGCTTGGTTAATACATTGTAGACGTTGCAAACATCTTCTACTGCCTTCTGAAAGTGCTTGAGATTTAAAATTCAAGTGCTCCTTCAGCGATTTGTCAATGGTGAGTTCAAGGACAAGTCGCCAGTCTGGGCGATTGAGGGGTGGCGGATCCTGGCTCGGAGCTCCTGGCTATGAGCTCGTGGCTTGTGGCCCGTGGCTCGTGGCCCGTTCAATGCTCACTTGATGCCAACTAATCCCCGTGTCAGCATCTGTTATGTCGGCTGTATCGCCGCGTGGCGTACGAGATACGCATCGAACGCGATCCGCAGTGTCAATGGCATGTTGGGGCCAAAAGCCAGAAGCCAGAAGCCATAGAGCCAGAGGAAAAGCCAATCGTTTAGCCGTGTCAGCAGCATCCCTCCCGACAGCCTTGGCCATTGTGACGCAAATTTGTAACGCATTGTTCGGCCGCGATGGGTAAACTTTATTAAAAACACTTTATGGAATGACACAATTTATATTTCTGACACCATTCTGGCCGCGCTGCCATTGTTCGCTGGCTGGGCTTTGTCAGGGCCCAAACCCGCCTCCACGTCGGCGGAATCAAATTCGCCCTGCTGCGCCGCACACTCACGTACGTACACCAAATTGCTTTTAAAGAGCAGAAATCGTTTGGAGCAATGTAATGTTCCCGTTTGATGGCCACACGCTGCTCCGACAATCAGTCACAGCGGGCTGCAGTGGCCATTAGGCGAAACCTCAGCTCCAGGACTGTGCCAGACTGAGCCAGGAGCAGGGACCCCGGCAAATTGTCCAGGTAAAATTGATTTGAATGCATCGGGCTGCCAGCAGACTGCATCGAAGGTGGCCGGGCATAAATCACCTTAAGCTCCCAAGTGGAATTCAATCAGGGTCGGCTCCTCCAAGCAGGATAAAGTATTAGAGGCGCACCCCGCTGGGCGGCAAAATGAAATTAATTAAAGCGAAACATGTCCTGGCGGGAGCAAGGATTGAGGCCTGGTACCGGCGCCACCACCAAGCGCGTCAGTGTCGCCTCTCGAAGAGGAAGCCCCAGCGCCGGTGATAATGACTATGGCAGCGCAGAGCTCCTCCTCCCAGCGCACCTATTAATCAATTTTCAGCTCAACTTTTGTTCGCCGAGCATGTGGTTGTGGTGTAAGACAAGTTTGAACAGCAAATAATCAGCTCGAACACCGAAGAGCGGAGAGTGAATGATGTTCCATCGGAAGTTTCCTCCGGCACGACACGGTCGGCGGATGCGTCGACAAGTGTCGAGTACTCGGAAGGGTGGATGGATGTATGGATGGATGGATGGAGACCCGGGTTCGCCTGGCGCGAGTCCCCTTATCCCGGGCCGATTAGGACACGATTATAATAATGTACGGCAGTTATCAGTTTCCGGGCTATTTCCGCTCGCCAGACAAGTTATTAACCATTAATTGCCCCTCTTTGAATAGCACATTAGGGGCCTCACCCAATCTGGCACTCGTTGGCCCTTCGTCTGGGAATGGTTCCACATTTCCATGTTGTTTCCGCCATTTTGAGCGTGTGCAAATTTGATTAATGGGCCTCCGCCCACGGACAGCCAGTCAGTCTGCCAGTCAGTCACTCGCGTGGGATGTGCTCAGCCCAGAAACTACTCAGCCAGGTCGCTTTAAGTGCATTTAATCGCGTAGAGATTCGTCCGCTCAACTTGTGTTTCCATCTTCAAAATGTGATGCTGCGGCCTCGGGTGAAAGCCCCACCGAGCCACCCCGCCACCCAAATAGGCTTCGCTCCGAATAGGCCTCGGGGAGGTACTCAATTGCCAGGAGACCAGCAGCACACGTGTCTTGGCTAATACTTTGCATATGGAGCACTGAGCCTTTGCCGCCGGCAGGACCGGGTACTGGGGCAAGTCTCTAGACATCCAATTAGTAGATTTCCTCCTAATTAATGGGCTTAGAATTTCGGAAAGTTGATGACCTCAACAGTGATTGGGTTAATGAAGTCGCCACTAATTGCCGGCAGTTTACATAATCCAGCCCAAGTGCACTTACAAATTGCAAACACTGTGCTGTGTGCTTCAACTGGGAATTCAGTCTCATTCGAGGCGAAGGGTATACATATATGCATGACTTATGACATTCCCCCATAGTTGCCTTCTTCGAATTCTTCCAGCCATAATAGATCCATAACTGCTCGTAAGGGTTCTCCGAATCGGTGCAGAAATTAAATTAAAAATAAAGATGTAATTCAATGAAATAGCAAGCATCATGAGCTTCCCGGAATACATGGTAACAGTGAATTTCATTTTTAGCACCAAAAAGAGTGAAATTCCTCTTAAAATGTAAGCTGACCAGGACACGGACCAGAACTCACCTTCAGCGTGACGCCGCCCAGGTCGTACTCGCGATTGTAGAGATCCTCGACGGTGGCGCGGTACTTGTCCGTGTAGGACTTGAACAGGAAGCGCTTCACAATGGAGCTCTTGCCCACCCCGGCGCCGCCCAGAAGGACGAGGCGTATGCGCTCCAGGTCCGCCATTTCGTTGGCCGCCTTGTCGCCGCTTCCTGCTGAGAAATTGCGTGTCCTTGGGCGGAGGGCTCCCGTCCCACGATGGCTCTGATTGGTGCTCCTTGCAGTGTGGAGAGTGTCCCGGCTTTATTTGTTTCTGGACCTTTAGCGCTGCATTTTGCCGGATTTGTGTGCTTAAGCCGGAGTCGAGGCTGCGAGGGGACGAAGTGAGCAGGTCCGGGCACTTCCTCGCTTTCCGCTTTCCACTCTGCAAGCTCAGTGCCTTGGCAACACTTTCACCTTCGGCGCCAGCATCACAGAGGCGAGCTGCATAGAGGGCGGCTGTAACAACCAGGCGGACTTCCGGCTTGCCAACTTCCGCTTCCGTTCGCGGAGCAGGCCTCGGCTGTGGATGCAAAGAAGGAGTAAACATTGGGAGGTTTCAATAAAATATTCAAATATGCTTCTTAATGAAATTAAAACTAAACAAGAGGATTGATTAAGCTAGCTAGGGCGCTTTTATTCGTTTAAAGCCTTTGCTTTGATAACAAAAAGAAAAATTATATTTAAAAATGTAATACATATCAACTTGCTGAACTTTAAGATATTAATAAATGTTACGAAGCATCAAGAGCAGTTTCTTTCTTTGATATTTCTGCATTAAGCAAGAGTTTCCCCATCCCAAATATTTTTGTAGTTTTCTATGAAATGTGTCCTTGTGTTGACATCATTCCATACTTTCACCATAAACCGATTAATTACCCAGTTTTAAATTTCCCTAATAGAAGCAGAGGCATAATTTGCAAATTAAATTCCAGTGCAATTGCTCCAATTTCAGTCAATGAGTGGGAGGCTCTGCAAATTTACCTCATGGATGCCCTTCGCATTTCAAAATTGAGTTTCAAGTTCTCGCCGGCAGCTTTTCGAACCCATCTATTTTTGTTTGCTGCCTCTGATTGGCTTTGCCAAACGATGCGCATCCCGGCCCAGAGCAGGAGTATCCGAGGCTGCAGTGGCGCTGCATGTAATCATAATCTGCTCACGTGCTCACCCCACAAGTCAGATAAATGTATGGGCGCACGCCCGGCTCTTGGAGGCCAGGCCGAAAACACGGCAGCGATACACTCTGGATGCCTGATGCAATCCAAATAAGGAATGCCGGAACGCAGGCCACATAAAGCAGTGGCCAGACGCAGAGAGCGATGGAAAAATGGGTAATGCAGCCTGCCCCATCTGCATCTGCAGCATCACTCCTCCGTGCAACTGGGCATCTGTGTTTGTGCCCCTGTGCATCGTACAGTAATGCACAGCTAAGTGCAGGCAATTCAATTTGGCAGCATTTTTTCAGTTCTTAAAGCCAAGCGAGCGGAGCAGAGCCATTTGCACCTGTGCCAAGTGGCGGCGCCCTCCTGGCCCGTAATTGCAACTTAATATAATTAGGTTTCCCAGCAAAATGCAATTTATTGCAATCAACTGCACAGATTGCTGCTGCTGGCTCTCTGTGCTGCACATGAGTGGGCAAATTTCGTTAGACGCCTAACTGAGTAACCGAGTATCAGAGTATCTGAGTATCCGAGTATCTGAGAATCTGAGTATTTGAGTATCTGGGTGGGTTCCCTTGCCACTCCTCCTGCACATAATAACGAACAATTTGGGAGGGCGGCAGGCTGCGTCAGGTGTTAATTACTCAGAGGCTAATGAAAGCAGCCTGAAAAGTTGAGAGCTAACAAATCGCTCCTCTGAAATGCTGCTGCCTGCCGAGAGCTACGCATTTTTCCTTTTCGTTCTAATGCCACATCCGCCCCGTGGACACCTGGCTTATGCCACAATAGCCAGCTAGGATGACATTCACTCAACTGCTCTTGAGCTGTGGAAGGACTTTCAGCATATGGAAAAATATTAGAATGGAATTATTATTATTTAAACATGACGTAAAGGATTCTGTCTCGGTGCTACACATTGTTTGGCTTTCTGTACCTGAGAACTTTGAGAATATTTAATATGTGGGAGGCTCGCCTGAGGCATGGCTTCGTGTTTTTAATTTCCCCGCTCAGCTGGGTTGAATTTCGATGCGCAAAATCCACATAAACATTCGCTGCACTTCTGGCGGCAGGCATCCATGCAAATTCCCAACTATTCAACATTGTGCTCCTGATAATTTTTAATGAAAAAGCCACCGACATGGAATGATTTGTTTTCTCTTTATTAGTACACAGTACGAGGGGAGTATATGGGTTAATTGTATTCTAGGTTGAAAAATGCACGAAATTTAAGTAGGAAAACTGAAATCTATCCACCACAGAATGTTTTAAAGTTATTTACTAAAAAGAAGGTTCAAATAATAGTAATCCATAAAAAAATCAGTTTGTCAGTTTAGCGATGAATATTTGCTGAATTTCTTTCTAGAAATTTTAAATTATAGAAGAAAGTTGTTAAGAAACCATTTTACAATTTTTTAAAAACAGTACAATTTTCTTGTGAAATAATAATACATAACATACCATAATAAACAAGTACAAAATACTTTAGTTTAGTTTAAGTTTAAGGTGATTGCTAACACAATGCTTAGATTAAAAACCAGTTTCTCCTCTTCCTGTTAAAGTGACTGATAGCTGACTTGAAAAGGTAAATAGCCAATAAACTTATTGTAAAAGAAAACCGGTTATCTAAGCTCTGTAGTTTACCTGATCGAGAAAAACGAATAACGTGCTGTGAAGCACAGAATTGTGCTGCAAAGTGCTGGTTGGCATTTTTTCCTTCTTCTGAAAGCAGCTATTATTTTATCGACTCGAAAAATAATTGACAGAGAGTTGGGTCATTGTTAATATAAGTTCTCGCGTTGATACGATAGACAACCAAATTTTCTTATCATTGTTCTTATCGATGCAAGAAATTTTAACAGTAAGGGAAAAGAATTGTCCAAAGTACATATAAAGAAGTTTTTTCCTTCTTAATCAATCAAAATAAAAAGTATTTAAAATAATTTTATTATTGAAACGCTTAATTGAAATTATTTTCCATCGCTTCACTCAAGGTTTCCCCCGAACTATAAGCCAAAGCATCCAAAAAGTAGAAAATGATTTCCACAAACTGATTGCAGGATATTATACGGTTGGGCAAGGTCCTTGTTTTGCTTTTTATTAACCTTGCCCAGCAGATCCGAATGCATATTCATTTCCATCTAGGCTGGCCAGGTAGTCCTTCAAAGTGCAAAAAACCGGGAGCAGAGGTCATATGGGATGCTGTGTTTTTCTGTGGGTAATGCGATGCAAAGAAGCAGGTGACGGGGCTCTAGTTACGCCCAAAGCGGGCAGATAATCCATGTAATTGGAACGAAAGGGAGGTCTGGGCGGGATGAATTAAAAAATTTAAGTATCAGTATTAAAACTCAGTGCTCTCACTCGTTGCGCCACTGGGGGACTCTATGTCCCGAGCATGTAAAACTCCCGGCGCCCCAAAACAAAACTTTCGCACACGGAGCAGTCTCGACAATGTTGTGCTATATAGAAAAATTTAATTAAATCTACTAGGCCCACGCCTGAGATGAGGGGGACGGGGCGAAGACAACTGCCAACAGCTGTGGAAAACATAAAAGAATTGCAAACGCAGGCCAAAAGTTTGTCGCTTTACATTTTAAAGCAAGCTGAAGGAGCCGAACTTGAATTAATTTTTCTGTTTTCTGTTTTTCCGCAAATAAAAGCGTTCCTGTTGTTGACATTTTTTGTTTTTATCTGCCCGGGTGCGGCGGCGGACCACGCCGCAGCGCCGAAACATGTCATCAACAACTCAAAGGGCAGAGGACCTTTGAAAACTTTTCTTTTTCCCGAAACGTGTCTGCTCGAGCAGCTAAAAACTGCAAGTGTGCCGGGAAGCACACGCCGCCAAACCGGGGTGGAAAACTGCCGGAAAAAAAATACTAAAAAGGAGAAAACAAATCGAGAGCGGCAAATTGGTGTTCCCCTTTTTTCGCTTTGTTGGAAATCAATTTATGTTTTTCCCTTTTTTCGATTACCACGCCTCGGTTCAGCTGGCCTCTGCGGTGGAGCCAAAATGGAATCATAACCCGGAAAGCACGAGGATTGGGATGCGTGTGTGAGTATTGATTAGTTTCTTGGCGGGGGAACGTACAGAGCCGGAGGAGCTCCCTCTCAGACGCATTCCTGGGCCCGACGGCATTTAAAATGTCATCAAAAGCACATTTGCCTCTCGCCTGTTGCCTGTTGCCTGTTCTGTCGCCACAACAATCAGGCGGGAGGCCTTGCTGCACTCAAGGACGACTTGGCGGCACGGCAGGATAACAGCCGAGTGCCAGGGCTTAAGGACTCAACTGGCCCAGAGGGATTGCATGGCAGCAGGCGATGCGTTGTCAGAGAATTCGAAACTTTCATATCTATGGCGACAGGGCACCACTAATAAATATTTATTAGCCGCGTTCCAGTGCGTCCGGCTGCTCTCCGGAGTTGATTAAAATGCCTCGGATGCCGCAGGGGATCAAAAGTTGCTCCGGCCCGCGAAAAGTTGCCAACTCTCGGGGGTTATGTGAATGTGTGGGAGCTACTTCCGCCTGATCGCAGCTGGCAGCCGCGTTAACCGCCTTTGTTGCATGTGACGGACATGTGCGCTGCCCTCCAGCCCTCGGCTGTCACCCAGGACGAAATCCGGTGCACAGAGTTCGCAAATCTGTCTGGGACGAAGGGCATATCGAGTGGCAACCGCAAACTGGTTTCTGCCAGATAAACCTACTGAATATGTTGCTAAGCAATTAAACACATCAACTGTACGACACTCTCACGCTTTACTACTTAGCCAACTAATACATAAACAATGACCTAAGCGTTGGTAAACTTTCCTCGCAAATAACCCGGCGATAAACTTAGCCACAAAACCCTTTCCAGCTGCGCTCGCTGCCAGAAGTTCTCGAGCGATTTGAAATCCTATGGTTAGCCGTTGTTTGGCCGCAACTAATTGCTCTGGTTTTGGGGAACTTGATTTGTTTGCAATTTGTTAATGTAAAGTCCGCAGAATGCAATTTATTTTGTGTTACGAGTATTTGGCCCGAAATTGGGCAACTTTATTGGGGTTGAGCAGGCCCCAAGGACTCGTGGTGACCGTAAAGTATTACGTTTTATGTGTGATTAACTTTCGGCATGTGGCTCCGGCTCTTGTTCGTGCTCGTGCTGTGAGCTGTGGCTTTGTGGCGCTTAAATCATAAAATACGCTTTTATGTTGCATGCCAATCGCCGCGTCATCTGCCATCTGGCGCCAAGAACACCCATGTGTAGTGTGTGTGCAGGGGAATTAGCCCTGTTTTCAGCCACGCGGGGATTTATGGCAATGGATTTGAACTGCTAATGGGGCCAAAACGGCCGCAGCGATAAACAAATGATTTTACGACGTCGATGCTGGTGGGTCTTCGCTCCGTAACCCTTACTTCCCGGGCCGTGTGTGTCTGCCTCGTCCTGTAGTTGGCCGCACGACCAGCTTAACGATTACAAAGTGGCGGCGCGAAAACTGGGCCACCGAGCGTTGGCGTTAAACTGTTGATTACTGCGATGATGGCGGCCCTCCTGATGCTCCTTCCGTCCGCCCAGACCCAGGACCAGATCCAGACCCAGTCCCAGACCCCTGACCTCGCCCACTTGCTGGCCCGCTGTGTGCCCCATGCATATTTATCTTCGAGACACGGAGCGGATGCATAAATAAAATTCGGCAGAGAATCACGCAGGTAAACCCTGCGCATTGGGGTGGACTTTTCGTTTTGAAATATTTCAACTACAATATGGAGAAAGTGGTGGAAAGCTTTTCTTCACTACAAAAAACTGATGAGGAAAGGTAAGAAAATAAATCATTGATGTTAGTTGTAACGTAAACATATATTATATAATATAGGACATGCATTTTATTATTATATTCTTGTTTGAAAATGTATCGAATATATGGGTTATACTTTTCAGCATTTACTTAAATCATGGGAATTTGGCAGAGGTGTTTTCAGGATAAGTCAGAGGCTATTTACTCAGACCTCATCTCACCTACTAAAAAGCGAATAACTTTGAACACAAATGTAGTTTCTTACAGAAATTCAACCAGTGTTATCATTTTGGTCCTTCGAGCCTGCACCTTAATATCTTTGAAAGGCAGCTTAAATTTGCTAAAGAAATAATAAACTGAAAAAATTGTATTTGCAAATAGATACAAACAAATCCTTATTGTCTAAAAACTTCTTCAATTATTAATACAAAAAGCCGAATTTTACATTCAGGCAAAAACCTCTACCTAAATAGGACTAACTAGAAAAATTTTAAACACAGATTTTAATTTTCTACTACCAGGAATGTTAAATAGCTGGGAATCACCAGTTCTTGCGGTATTCCTGATATTGATTTATATTAAATTGCCAGATAGACTGGGCTTTTTATGTTTATCAAAAAATATAGGCAGTCAATTTTGGATCGCAGCCAGGGAATGAACTCTTACGTGCTGGCCAGGTTCACCCTAGTGGACTCATCCACAGCTCACAAACTCCGGGGTGAAGGCGAGGCATTAAAGCCTTTTCTTTCTGGCTCAATGGTGTGCAGAAAATGGGTCACTAACTGTTACTTATTTATACTAATCACGGCAAATTGCCGCCGAGAGCCGTGAGTTTGAGTGCCGACGAGAAGTAGTGGCTACATGGAGGAGGCCTCCGTTATCCCCCTGCGGAATTCCATAGATGGCCAAGAGGCGAACGCCTTTTATCTGTTCGACTTAAGTGTTGTGAAAAACTTTGTTGAGGTATCTAAATATAGATGGCGAGGGCAGGGAGGACGTCCTTTGACCGCCGGGACTCGGCAAACAGTTTGCACTTGAACTGAGCTCATTATGACGCCTGTGAAGCCGCCTGAGCCTGGCGGGTCCTTAATGAGCAAACTCGGCCGGGGCAACAACTGAGCTGCAGGACCAACAAATTAATTGCAGCAACCGGAATTCGATGCAAACTTACAAGCTTGGGCCGAAGCCATGTGGCTAATTGGACAATGGAGCGGAGCAGCTCCCAAGCCTGAACCTAATCGCATCTGCCAAAGGAGGGCCATCAAAGGTGCTCGGATCTCGCATTTTATCGACTCAATACCCTCGTTATGTGCCCTGCCTCGCCAGCTGCACTCTGAGGCACTCTAATCGAGTTGTGTGCGATTTCGCAATCAAGAAAAGGTCCCGCACGCAAATTTTGTAATCGACTTTGCGCTGATGAGGATTGCCGGGGTGGCCATAAAGAGATCCGATAAATTTGATTGCAACCGAAGCGTGAAAAGCCAGCAAGGCAAAAGCTGCCAGCGGGAGGGCTGCTCGCTGACAAAAAGGTCAGTCCCCGGCCCTCGACCTGCAGCCTTAAAGCTCCGCCAGCCAGCACGACCCGCAGGTCACAGAATCCCCGACTAATGGCTAAGCAAACAAGCGATGAGAGGCAAGAGGACCAACTGGATCGAGGACCTTCGAGGGTGTAGGAAAATTAATGCAAAAACTTAATCAGGCGCGCGAAAGGGGAGCTGTGTTGCCCGTGCACGGCGCGGAGCAGGTGCAGATGGCTTGCAGTCGAGGAGTCTCCTCCGAGGGGTCGTCGTCATCGATTGTCAACAGCTGTGGCTGGGCCACAAATTAAACACAAACAAGCCACCGACACCGAGGCAGCCGGGGGACCCATCTCCACACCGACGACTCCTTTGAGCTTGTCTTTTGGCCAAAAGAGTGCAAGTCCTGTGTGCAGGGCTGTCAGTCCGATTGCTCGACGTCAGGGATGGGAAAGGTGCTGAGACAGGTATACCCGAAAACGGTTCAAAATGGATATAAAGAGTTTTAAATCATTCTAAATAAAGAAAGGCTATCTTCTATTAAGGTACCATTCAAATTCTTTGTAAAATTAATCTGTAAATTTAAGCCCTTAATAAAAATACACTCAATATTCAGCTCAACCACCCCTCTAAAGCGAATCCATTTATACCCAGGGACTTTGTTTATTTTTAAAAGCATGTGAACCAAACCATGAACGGGAACGATGATGTATTTTGGTTATGAGCCGGAACCTAAGCAGAACGCCCTATTTTCGAAATTGGCCAGGGTTAGGGCAGAAGCCAATATCTTGGCTTGCCAAGTCTATACATATTTGAGTTGTGAAATTTAATTAAAAAGGTTTTACAAGTAATAAATGTGTGAATTTTATGTTATAAGAAATTATTACTTTTAACTTGGACTAACTTGCTTAACAACTATTAAATAAATATAAAAATCCTGCCTGTTGCCTGTTGCCTGTTGCCTGCTACTTCGTTTCCTGTACAACACACGCATCCCTGTCTGTTTCCCGTGTAAGAACCTCCTGGCATTATATACTTCCCGTCACTGCTCGTTACCCATCCGCCCCGTTGGCTGGGGAATTGCAGTAATGGCCAAATGGCGAGAAGCGGAGCCAACAAGCACTCTCCTTTGACTGGCCACGTTTCGCAATTGCAACACTGCAGTTGCACTGTCAGTCCGACTTGCCACAGTGTCCTCGCAAAGGATTCGAGGCACGTCCGCCCCGGCCGTTTGTGGGTTAATCGTGTTGCCAGCGCACACGCACACACTGCAGACAGGACGACAATGGCGCTGCTGGTGTGCGTGTGTGAGTGCAGATGCGTCTCGGCGTCAATTGATTTGACTTGGCCCGATCCTGACCCACTTGAGGCCACTTTCGCAGGGTGTCTGTGTGTGTGCTCGGCAATTTCGGCAGCTCATGTGTGTTTACTTGGCGTTCTGGCTGTGTGTGCGCGTCGAGGGCTATAAAAATGTATAAGCTCTGAGAATCCTGCTCCGCACTTGGCATTTGCGCTGAATTTATATGCATGTTGCTGGTGCCTCTTCATTCGAACTGTGAATAATTGAAACAAATGTGGTAACGCCATCCCGGCCATAAATTTCCATCTATTTATGCCCCAAGTACATAAAAATAGAATGCAATTGCTGGCGTCTGATAAACTGCAAACTGGGGGCTGGCTGTAATCAGATCGCGAAAATTGCCCAAATCAGGCGGAGAGATGCGAGTGGGCGACAGTGTAAGTTTGAGCAAATTTCCGCGGCCATGGTCCGGATATTTATTTACGAGAATTCCCCTCGGTATATTTACTTTGTCAATTTAATTTACTCCGCTCCTGCTCCTGCTCCGAGCGCACGCTCCCTCCGACAGCGTTTCAAAGAGCAAGACATCCTTGGTAAATTTCAATTAAAATGGGAAATCTGCACTCCCAAAGAAATGCACACCAAACACAAAGAAAGGGAGAAGAGCCGGGCAGGGGCCTTTGTTAAATGCTAAATATCTGGCTGGATATAAATTGAGCTTATTTATCAAAGTTTTAATTAAAAACTTCATAGAAGAACTCTCTAAATTGCTAAGTGTGTAATTACAACTGTGACGGCGGCGGAGCACCTCAGGTCTTCAGAGGAGATGGGGACCGAGGGATATCTCAGCGTCATCAGCCCTAATGTATGCAACAAATAAAATTCACGCAGAATTGAATTAGACTTAATAAACACGAATGCCGAGGGACGACGACGACGCGAAGTCCTTGCTGGGGAGGAAATGGGTCTAGGCGAGCGCACAAAGGACGCAGCTGAAAATCAACCGGAAATAAGTAGGAGTACAAGGACGAAGCGGAGGCGGAGAACAAGTTCAAGTTGTCTAGAACGTAATAGAGAAGCAGTCCAAAGGCAGATTCATAAAGCACGCAACGCGCTTAACGCGTGAGTGACTCCGGCGGAGGAGAGCCACGAAGAAAGGAGCCAGCAGCAGTGGAATGGGCGAAATCGGGGAAACGGCGGAAACACGAGCAAACAGCCAACACAACAAAGAGGCGGCGGCGGGCGGGGCTTCCCCCGGACTGCGACACGGTGAAAAATGTTAAAAAAGAGAGAAGACGGAAAGAAAAATCACAAACAGCATTCCCGACATAGCAAGGGCTGAAACGCAGAAGACCGAACTCACAGCACGCCGGGATTCTCGGGACGCGTCCGCAGAGCACTTGCGAAAGCCTTCCATTGGCTCCTTCGAACTTTGAAGGAGCAAAAACACATATTACGCATACGTCACGTTGTCGCAGCATTGACATGCGACTAATGGGCGGCAGAAAAAGCCGACAATCAGATCAGCGCATCTGTCCTAATGAGCACATCTCCGGCATAACCTACTTTGCCTGCCAGAGCCATCATCCGCAGGACAACAAAGTGGACATAATTTGATTAGGCCCCTTGTCAGAGGCACAAGTAGTGCCCGTGTGGGGCTTCCTTTGACCGGATTCCTTGCCGAAACTTTCTCAAAGTGTAACTGCCTGAGAACGAGCAGCACGGCGCGCCTCCAAGAGCCGTGCCGCCAGGCATTGACAGAGCGTTGCGCAAGCCAACAAATTGACTGACGGACAAAAGGACGACGGCGGAAGGAGCGACGGAGCGACGAAGCGACGGACAGGCGAACTGGCTAGCAGGCAGAAAGTGCGTTCGCAGAGGTTGCCACGGCCGCTAGAAAAGATATAAAATAAATTGCGGAATGCCAACAAATAAAAATTTATAAGTGTAGGCAGAAAGAACCCGAGCCCGAACCCTCCTCCGACCCACCCGCTGGCGAACGAACCCAGGCCCGGACACGCCCCTTCCTAGGCCAGCGTTTCAGAGTCCCTTGTCAAGGACCAGGCCGGGACGATTATAAAGAGATTTGTGTGTCTGCGTCTCAGTTCAACTCGTGGCCCGAGTCGCGGGGGCGGGAAGAGGCCACGAGCCCGAGCGCCGCACGGAACCTTGTCCTTTTGGAGCAGATTGTGCCTGCCTGACGAGGCGCTGATGACTGTCATCATAATCTCGATTAACATAATAATATCCGTAATCGTTATCGGCCCTGATGAGGCTCCTGATTGTGCCGTCGCCCCCTGTTTAGACAATGTTGCCGCCTAATTTTGTCCGTTGTCCCCAAATTGCCTATCAAGTTCCTTTCTGATTTGTTTTTCATTCTTCCCGCCCGCCGCCTGCCCCACGGCGATTTGAATTTAATTGCTTTATCAGGCCATAAAAGCTGGTCGGATTTGACACATCGCCCGGCGAAATAAGTCGCACTTTAAGTGGTTCAGAGCGAAGCAATGAAAAACGAACTCGACTTTATATTATCACCGATTCCTGCCACAAAAAACGGCAGCTAAACTTTTAGAGAATTCATTTGGCCACTTTGCATGGCCCGCCACTCGAGCCGGGCTACAGTATCCGAGTGGCGGCGGTCGGCATTGACGGATATACGAACTTATTGATTGCTCTGCCTCAGAGACTGCTGCGGCCTGGGATGGCTCCGGGGTGGGGATTGGGATTGGGAAAGGATGGGCTAAAACGGCAACCGAAAAGGGGCAGCCAGTCGGCGGAAGTTTAGCCGAGATTGTCAATAGCCCTGGCACGTGGAAGGCACAGTGGTTTGTCGCTTATAGCCTTGTAAACCGTATAAATTACCTGTCTCAAATCCTTCTAAGTTCATCAAAAAATGTTCTATTAATATCATTCCATGAAAATTATTGTTATTTTGTAGGAGGAGTACTTTAAAGCTCTGCTGAAATTTCACTGTTTTCATTTTGTATGCTTGAAGTAATTTAAATACGGTATGAGTATCTTAACTCTTATTATTATTTTGATAAAAGCATTAAACTAAGATTAAAATTCTTTCTTTACTTAATAAAACTAGTTTTCTGTAAAATAAAAAAAGAAAATCGCAACTAATTCATAAAATAAATAATAATCAAACGGGTTTTAGGTTACCCTTTATTATTTCACAAGTTTTATGCATAAGAAATTACCATTTAAATTAAATTGGCAATTACTCCAAATTAATCATTATCGGTAATTAAAATCATAAAACTCATAATGAAAATAGACAGATGGCCGAAAAAGGACAATGTAGTCATCCTTTCCTATCCATGTCGATTCTAAAGCATTGATTTTTTAATTTAAATAAATAAACTGTAATGATTTTAAGACCTGTTTCCCCAAAATATCATTAAAGAAGCATTTCTACATTCCTCACACTTTAATTTTAAAACTTTTTCATGTTATTTGTCAGCCTGCACTTTAGCTTTAAAACCAGTGTTCTTAAGGGGAAAGGACAACGCATTCGCCTATGTATATTGTGAGTGGTTCAGTGAGGCATATGCTGATGGCGTTTGGTTTTTTCCCACATAAATCGTGTGCGTTTGTGTACCCTCTCGAAGGTTTGACAGTCCCTTCGTGGAAATAAGGGGTTTGCGGGAAAGCCACTCTCGTGTCCCTAACTTTTCCTAAGCGATGACAGCGATCTGTGGACTCTGCAGGATATTCCATCTCCATTCAGTGTTGCGTTTGGCATCACTGCAGGTGACACCTTGAAATTGACGCCGAAGAAGTTTGGCTCAAAGTGAGTGGTGAGTACTTGCTCCTTGTAGGAGAGTGCACTCGCCCAGCCCTGCCCAGCGTCCGTCCCCCGGCCAGGTGCCTGTGTTTCGGTTAGGGCCTGTCTTTAGTTTTGATTTTCCACTTGATCGAGTGCAAACTTCCCCGCTCCGCTGCCCACTGAGGCGTGTTATCAAATTATAAACAATTTCAACGTGAATATGCATTGTTAATGTGACTGAATTGTTCACGTTAATTAGGTTGCAGCGGCAGGAGCCAGGACACGCCCCGCCCTCGTCCTGCGAAACGTGCTGGCGGTGAGTTGGGCGTGGGCGTGGGCGTCCTAGATTAATTTCCTGTTTTCAAGGGAAACAACGTTTTCCACGAACTGCTCGCTGCTCGGAATCGTTGTGCAATTACTGCAAATTGTCCCGAACATTTAATGCCGGGCTGCGGCGCCCTATTTTCATCCATTACAAAATCAAGTTGAGAAACGTGCCGCAGACACGTTTCTTCGCCCCTTTCGAGCCGTGCTCCAAATGGGCATTTGTCTCAAAAGTTAAAATTGCTTTTAATATAATGCGATTCTGCTTGCCTTCCCGGAATGCTGGCCAGCTTTGTTGGCAAGCATTTGATGGTCATTAGGCGCCCTCCCATGTTGAGACAATTTTGTACAATAAAATTTCAATAAAGCCGAGGAAAGATCAAGTGGGTAAGTGTGTCCTTTGGGCCGGGGAAGGGCCGAAAAAACGAAAGAGGAAAATCCGTTGGACCATAAAATCAGCACAACCCAAACACACATCATCATCAGGACGATCATCATCGCCAATAAGTGGAAGACAACAAACATGGTCCGGCACTTTAATCAAATGCGACCGCAGCAACAAGAGGCTGTTCACCCCCGAAGGATGCTGGCTGCTGGCTGCTGGCCGCGTGTGGGGCTAAAATTTCAATGAAGCCATTGGCAGCCAAGAGGCTCAGAAGTGCTGCCTGGGAAAAAAGAGCAGAAACTATTAAAGTAAGTGGAAATGGAGGCATCAAGGCGGAAACACGAACTCACACGTCGTCGTCCTGGGAGGGCTGCCATTGACAGGCCAAGTGGAAGCTTTGAACCTTTTATGTGCTTTTAATTTTAATACAACAAAAAGGCAGAAAACAAAGCGATTTGCCTGCCATTTTGCCAGCGCTTAGTTGCCACTTTGGGTGCTGCTCCTCCGCCTGGCTGCTCCTGCTCCTGCTCCTCTCCTGTGCATTTTCAATTTGCCTTCGCCTTGCATAAGGATTGCAATTCACGCCAGCTGCCGGCACTCTCACGGATAAGCCTGTGCGTACCACACTGCGTATGAGCGATGAGCAGGAGTGCCTCCTTTGATGCAGCCACAATTAATTGCTCGTCCTTGAAGGTGTCACCTGCAACAACTGGTAGCGAGCCGAAAATGTGAGCACTGCCATGCCCGCAGGCATTCGGTTTATCAATTAGATGAGGCAGATATAATTAATAGTCCTCACTGGCAGCTCCTTTGTCCATGACAAATGGCGGCGAGTGAACCGCACACACGGCCCAAGCCTGACTTTATCGACTTGATCCGGGGAAACTATGGTGCGAGTAAATGCCATCGCACTTCAGGCATCCGGTCTAGACTCCATTATGACGTACAGTACAGTGTTCAGTAGTGTGCCTTGGCCTGGTCCCCGAGGAGCCTGCTGGCAGCTGCTGGGCCCTACTTAAAGATACAATAAAAAGCTGGCATTCCTACGGGGCATCTGCATAGCTGGGCGCCGCCGGGCGAGTGTGTGCGCTTTATGCCCCATTCACAGGTCGGCGGGAAAAACGTTTAATCTAGCATAAACATATGGAACACAGGCATTTACATGCGACACACATTAGGGGATGAAGGCGCCAGGTGAGCAGGAGCACTGCCAGGACTCCCCCTAAGCTTTAAGCCGAGTCCCGCTTTAAGCGGGAAATTAATTATGCAATCTCGGAGTGGGCTAAGCAAACAGTGCTGGCTTTCGATTACCGAGAACTCGCATATTGGTGCGCCAAGACGGAATACATAAACCTTTTCCTTTTTTGCTGACTGCCTGCTGTTGACTTTTCATCTCAAGGAAAAAATTAAGAATACTTGGAAAAACAATTGGAACAAAATACATTTAGCGAATGAGTTTCAAGGGGGCGAGGCGAATTCAAATTAAAGTAATGTGCAGGGAAATTCATGGAAGTCCTAAGCCCAGGCTTTACAGGGAAGTGCTGGACTTATAACACATATTTATGAAATATTATTTAAGGCTTCCTAGCTGGCAAAGAGTCCGCTGATAACCGCACTATCGCAATGGCAACGAGTGAAAGCGGAATACCCATAGCGCAGGACGAGGGAAACATGTTTAAATCCGATTACAAAGGATTCACAAAGCAGTGCTAGGGAATGGATTGGGTATTGCCATCGGGTGCTTTTTCCACCTTCTATTTATTTGACAAATTTCGAATTTATGATGGACTCCGGGGGTTTTCACTCCCACCTTCCACCTCCCACCTCCCACCTCCCACTCCCCTCCAGAGCGTGCTGCCATGTGCGAGCTTTGTAATCGTAATAAAAATGCACAACATGGCACACCGCCGCTCATCCCCAGCTTCGGCTCCATCACCAGCTCCCGCTCCTCCGGGCGGGACACACAAAAGGCAGATCTAAAGGCAACTTAGAGCTTACTTAGACATGTTAACTGCTGCGAGGACTCTTTGTCTCTACACCTCCATGAGGCAGAAGGGACTGTGCGAAAGTTGCGGCGGCTACAAATTTAATGCGCTTACGATAAATTTTTATTATTCGGGCGAATGCTGCCGTTAAAATTGGATATTGAAGACCCCACCTAGGGCGGGATGGGATGGGACTGGGTGGGTTATTCGGGGAGATAGCATGCGGGAAATTTGAATTTTTCGCCATAATCGTAACTTGTCACGGTTGGCAGGCACTTTAAAGTCTTTACTTCTGCACTTGCACCCAGTACGTGCTTTGTTTTTCCGCCCGTTGTTTATGCCTTAATGTGGCCATAAAATGCACGAGCTGGCGGCCAGGATGGGCGCATTCCAAATGACCGCGCGTTCCGAGGCAAGCCGGACTCCTGTCCCCTCCGCCCGTGGTCTTAGTGGGTCACTGGGATTTGCTATTAACCGAGCGGGCTTACCTGGCGTATACTTAATCACCCCGAAAAACTAGTTAAGCTGCTGGGGAAACTGCAAGTCGGCACGTGAGATTGATTAAATTTGTGATTTATGTTCCCCGGAATCACCCGGGAGCACACAAAGCCACAGACACACGGAGGGCACTGTCCGAGGGACTTCAAATATAACCGTCGCCTCCTGGCACTTCACTCAAAGCTAGATTCGCGCTAGTCTGGCTAGTCCTGGCCTCGTTCGGGGAGCGCGCGCGTGGCTGTCAAGCTGGGAACTGTTTGGCCGCCGCCTTGGGAAGTGGCTTTTATAGGGTCCAACAGGCCACGAGGACTTGCCGCCACAGCATTCAAAACACAACACGTTGCAGGCTGTGGTTGCGACCAAAACAAACCTTCCAGAGCGCCAAGGCGCAGGCGTCGGCAGGACAAAGCGGGCTCCTGGCCGGGCTTAGCGGGGTTCGGAACCAAAGCTTTCGGAGCCGAGATTACCCCTCGAACCTCAAACCTCGATAAGGTTGCAAGGTGGCTCTTCCTCGGGCGCTGTCGGTTGGTAATAATTCCTTTGACAGTTCAATTTTGGGCAGACGGCCCCAAGTGTGTTTTTTGGCGAATTGGCATCTAATTATGGGTCACCCGTCCTTGTGGTAACTTCAATTCAGCAGGAATCCCTCGCTGTGCGATCTAAAATGTAGTTTAATGTCGAGCATCCTCCTCCTGTCACCCACTTGACCATCCGGCTGGCCCAGCAATCACTCAAAGCCATGCTAACTGGCGAACTTTATTAGTTTGGACACTCCTCTCCAGAAGAAGGCACTCCTGGCATGGGAATTAAATCTGAAGAGAGGCAAGAAGTCCCCCGTGTCAGGCACACAACCTCCCCTGGTTGCTTGCGGTTCCTGTGCAAATATTGGCATACAAATGTTAATTACTTGCAGAGGCGAACAAAGCTGCCAAAAGGCAAACAGTCCGTGGCACCTGAGGCGGGCCGACGGGGCGTATGCTCGATAATTGTCGGGCATGCCAAGCCTGTTCCCCCACTTGTTAATATTCAATAGCTTGTATTAAACTCAAAGTGTTAACAAACTTTTGCACTTTGCATCGCCCCGGGCTCCGGACTCATTGAACACACACGCTGGCTGGCTGGCTGGCAAAAAAGGGACATCCTGGCGTGGACCAATGTCCTTCGGCGTCGCATGACGAGACAGGCCGGCTGACTGGCAGACCGGCAGACATGTTCCAGCTCACATGGGCAAGTATTTCATTAACCTGCCTCGACCAGATACGCACATTGGCAGCTGCTGTCTATGTGAAGAGCGTTAACTTGTTTTCCCGGCACATCCTTTCTGCTCTCCCCTTTGTGTGGGACTTAACGAAGCCAGGACGAGCGTTAAATTGTGTCCAGCGACCGTTGGAGTGAGCAGGAATTTTATTATCATTTTTGTGGTCCCCCGTCCAGTGGGAAGTGCCAACTCTCAAACACTTCAGGGCCGGTCAGGGTTCAGCGAGCATTCCGCTTGCACCTGGCGGATCCCCGTCAATGGAGTGCAGTCTGCATAAACACAATATGCAAGTTAGCAACTTTCGAAATTAAATGCCAATTGCAAATATGCAATATGCGAGGGCGACACAGGGAAACCAAGGCAACCAGCGCAATCAAAGAGCGCTCTTCCGCCCAGGCCACAGCCGGCCTCGGACAGAACGGTAAACTCTTTTGAATGGTAAACATGCGCATGACATAATTCCTTAATTACCAAAGTTGTCAAACGCACTTAAAAGTGAGTTACAATTACAATTTTGCCCCAACAATTGTCTGTTGCATGCTGCAGGTAGTGGAACGATAGTTCGGCCCTCGCCACCTGGGGAGCGACTCCAACGTGTGCCCGACATGGCCATTAGGATGCGAGAACGTTGATGTTAGATACTTGTATTAAGGGGTCCTTGGAGTGCTTGCACAAAGGATTGGGCTGTGCCCCTTTCAGTTCAGTACATAAAAGACAACTCAACGTTTTAATGAAAGCTCTACATTTAGTTTAAAACAATTTTAAGCAGAATCTATATCTGTTTTTAATCCTATAACAGTTGCAAGATATTTGCATATTTTCCATAATTAGAAAGGATATAAGATTTTCGAGTATTTATATTATTTTGTATGTTTTTTAAGTATAGATCCTTATATAGTTGGCTTTATCGAGTTGAGCACTACTATTTTATAAAAACTTCCTTTTTGGTCTTAAATCCACGCGACAGGGAGCAAATTAAAATCCGGGAGACAGGAAAAATGTTCATCCTTATTTTCCAATAATATTTAAATGCACTTGCCGCCCACTTAATTGGTTCAAAGGAAGAACTCTAGATTTGAAAACCGTTCATCTATGTCCAATCCAAGATAGTGGTAACTTGTCACATCCTTGGAGGATTTTATAATTGTGAACAAAGGGTTGCAACGCAGTGAAGGAGTCGTTAACGACATTATATACATATCAAAATAGAACAGCATCAACAGCCGAATCGATTTATCTGCTCGTAGGAACGATCGGATAAATACTATAAAAACTATGAAATCTTCAAGTCCACATTTAGTTGAATGAAAATCGTGTGAGTTTATATATCTGTCTAGACAATATATTAATAGAAAATTAATATGAAATTAACATTAACTAGGAAACCTATTCTCTTATAAGCTCTAAATCAACCTTATACACTCTCTAAACATTATAAATCTTCCTAATATTAATATGGTATCACTCCATTTGCGCCACAAGTATTATTTTATTATCTGGATTATCGAACAAAATCTTTAAAATTGATGGAATCCCATAGGCCGCTTCAGGATACTGTAAAGCATAGCTGATCGCTTAGAGCTTCTCTCTGGTTTAGGAACCATTTCCCTTAGCATCTGAAAAGAGTTGAATAATTTAAGTTTTAGCAACAAATGAACATACCCACTTCGATTTGTTCAAAAATTAACAAATTTTTTGATGCCAATTACAAATGCAGGGACTATGCTTCCGGCGCGGCTAAATATGCACATTTGCTTCCGGAGCAGCACCTGGCATTTCCCATTGACATTTAGGCATCCGCCCTAGGTCACTTTGTTTTTAGTTCCCAATCATCTGGTTTTTCAGTTTCACGGCCCAGCAAACTCCACGTAGATCGCTGCCAAGCCTGTTAACAGACTTTAAATCTATCTGAATATGTTAGTTTTGGCATACTAATGCTCTGCCGTTTCTTGAATCCTGTAGAACGATGACAATTTTAACTTCACTCACGGACACGGAAAAGATAGAAAGAAAGATTGAAGAGAAGGCCCAGACAGGTGGTGATTTGTACCAATCGAGTACCCTGGTATAATTGCTAAAAAAGCGCGACTTTTTCTTTTCTAAGTTGCGCGTCATTAAAGGTCTGTATATCTGAGGACGACAAAGGGATGCCGGTTATTCAACACTTCTTAGGCATCTTCTGTGGAACTTTTGTGGGTAAATTTCGTATGTTAAACCTTTCTGTCTTTTCCTTACCTTATTTTATTGTTTATTTCAGGAGCAATTTTTTCTTCCGACTCTAAATCAGAGCAGGAGAAGACTTAATTGTGAAATGAAACACAAACCACGAAATAAGTGTTCCGCATATTCTTACTTAAAGCTAAATTGTTGAATGTTTTTCTTACACTACATTTGACAAAAAAAAAATGTTTATGTTTAAAATAATATGTACAACTAATATCGAATTCTAAAAACCTTGTGTGCTGACAGTATTGACATAATTTGTAAAGTGTGCTAGGATAAGTAGAAAACTTTGGGTTTCATAGTATTCTTCTTTTTTTGTTTTCAGTAAAACCTATAAAAAATATAACAAATTTATCTGCCCAAAAAAATAGATCTACTAGTACGTATGGTATAGCTTAACAATATAAAAGGAACGATAACAGAAAAAAATAACAGCTTTAAAGGATTCCGTTTCATGGCTTTTTCAGGCCTTGCTTTCTTTTCATCATCAGTTTTCCGCCGAGTTCCGACTTTTCTGAAAATTTTCGGTTCTTTGAACGCCTCGGGGATCTTCCACTAGCCTGATTTTTGAGTACATAAATCCTTTGAAACTTTATTTTGTGTGTTGATTTAAAAAATAAGAAACTAAAGAAAGTGGAAGCATAATAATGAATTTATACCGGTAAAAGGTTCTCCAAGACTTCGCCTTCTACCAGGCACCTAAAGTTGAGTCAAATAATAATATTAAGTACCCTGCGCTGATAGGTGGCGAGCAGATCAGACATTCCCTGTCAATTTGGGCAAACGAGGCAGGGACCTGTCAGCTCCAGAACCAGAAGTTCGATTTGGCAACCCAAATCCTGGCGGGGGAAAGTCCGACCGAGTGCCCAGCGAGGAGTGTCGTGGCGGGCTGCCTGCCGCCAGAAACCAGTCCTCACACACCAACCAAGCCACAGCCTAGCTTCAACCGCCTTCGCCCTTGGCACTTGTCGTGAAAATTCCTATTTGCAGATGCGCGCGATGCATTTCCTTTGCTTTTCCCAATGCGGTTGATGCTTTTGGTACCGCTGCTGCTGGTTGTGTTGTCATTTCAATTTCAATTTGCTGACGGAAACTTGAGCGTCGCCCATGACAACGCAGCCGAAGTTTCGGCGTCGCCCTGGCCACCAATTAGTGCCAGAGCCAGAGCCAGCCGGGGAACACAACCTTCAAAAGTGTAACAAAATTCCAAGGAATTGTCGGGTCGCCAAGTGGAGGGCCAAACGGCACGGCAGCACGGATTTAATTAAAATGTTTTCCACGTGCGTAAATCCCGCCCTAATTGTTTCGCATCCCATCAAGCACTTTGCGCGTCATTTTGCCCACAATAAACTTTAATAATGGCCCGGAATCATAGCCAGGTATATGCCACAACATGTTATTAACACCGGGTCGGGGCGGATATCACTGCCAGCCGCAAAAATTTGTCAAATTTAATTTACACCTGTTTAGAAGTATGCAAGTATCCGCCCCCCGGGGCGGGTCGTGTGGCCTCTACGGTCAGGGCCTTCCAAATCCTCGCCGAAATGCCAGCGAGCAAAACACGGAGGACAACAATTTAGCTGCAGTCATAAACATCCGCTCCCGGGGATGAAAGGAAAGCGGAAAATGGGAAAACACAACAGAGGAAAAAGTGGAAGCTAGGAGGAGCTGAAGCCAGAGGATGTGTTGCGGATGATTGCAGCAAATTGCCAACACAGTTGTTGACTTTCGGCCATGTGCGTGTCCGTGAGCGCTTGTGCTCGGTCCTTGGCCACTTACCACTGGCATTCAAATTGCCAGCTTTTCCAGCTTTTCCCAGTGCAGCTAGCCTTCGGTCTGGACTCTTTTTGCTCGGCCGCCGTGCCATGGATTGATAGCTATACTAACTTTGATTTATTACCGGCTGCACACACTCACAGGGGACTGATACGGGTCTGCCAAACTCTGTCGCTTCTGGGCACTTGGCCAGGACGGGGCCCTCGGTAGCCAGTCCTCTTAATAAACTATCAATGTCAACTGCAAGGATGGCTCTAATTACAGCAACATGGAGCAGCGTGCCAGGAGCATTATGCAACCCAAGCTAATCAGCAAACGGGCTTGTTATACTTGTCAGTGTTTGTGTCCCTGCACTTGACATCGAAAATTGGATGCGTTTATTGGATGCGAACAGATTGAGTTTGAAGGCATTTACGCATCTTGCCATCAGAGCTGGCTGACGTGGCCCAGGAAGAGGGTGCTCTGCGCGTCCTTGATGGCGAAGAAGAATGGGTGATCCGCCTTGAACTCAAAGGTTTCCTCGCCCACCAAATAGGACTCCAGCTGCGCCTTGATAACTGTGGACAAAGGAAATCATTCAGCTGGGCCACATTTTCTCGGTCACTTCGGTGGCGAACTTACAGGTGGCTCCGCTGGCAGTGGTTCCCTTCTCGTTCACCTCGATGATGGCCTTATGCTTCACCTCCGAGATGCGTAGGGGCGCCGAGGCTTGCAGCAGGCTGCCGAGGTCTGCCTGAGGGGTGAATAGTTTCCGGATGCCCAGCTGTAAGAGAGAACTCGGTAAGGAAATGACTCTCAACTCAATTTACAGACAAATATTTATATAAATTTATGGAACTTTTAGTGAAGCTGTCTTTTTATTGAGGTCTTAGGACCTCATTTTTCTGGGAGATATTTCAGATAAATATGCTCTAGTACTCACCTCTTCGAGGACTGGCTGCAGGGGTACATCGAACTCGAATTTGAATTTTGGAAGTTCCACATTGACTTTCCGCCTGCTCAACTGGGAACTTATCTCGTCCAGGTCCAGGCCATTCAGCTTCTGTTCGAGGGACGCCAGTCCCTGCTCCTCCTGTGGCAAAATGATCAGGAAGACGATATCCGTGCCTACGTATGGCAATTCCAGGGCTTTGGCCTTCAATTCTGACAGCTCGGCATACCTAAAGTAATCCGATTGGGACATGGTGTCCGCGCTGACCCTTCGACCTCCGTGATTGACAAAGTCGCGGGCAGATGTGGCGTATTCGGGGAAGCTGCTCAGCCAGTCGGCCCTAAAGTAGATGGCGTTGACCAGGACGGCGGCCGTGCTTTCGTCGAGAGAGTCCTGGGCAATGAGGCCCTTGATTTGCTGGTGGGTCTGCTCCTCCACCCAGGAATTAATGCGCTTCGCCGCCTCTGCACTCTGGCCGAAGTTCACATTCTCGGCCCCTGCTGCGAAGTTTTTGCTGACCAGATCCTGATACACCTGGGCCAACTGGAACTGCTGAGCCACATAAATCCGATTGGCGTACTTCAATTTGGCCCCGAATTCATCCCCGTCCCCTGCCTGCGCCTGCTGCTGTCCTTTGGCCAAGAGCTGGGCGAAGTGCTGAGCCACCTCGGTCTTGCCGGCTCCCTCCAGGCCCAGTCCCTGCTTGAGCTCGTCGGCGGTGCTTCCGTTGGCGCCCATGTAGGCCAGCGCCAAGCCCGTCCTGATGGACGACGGCGAGAGGATGATATTCCGGCCTGGCTCGGCCTTGGCCAGTTGGCCATAAAGCTTCGAGGCGAATATCGCATCGCCTGCAGAGCTCTTGGAGTAGTTAACAGTGTTGGCCATGGCCAGAATTAAGGCCTGGAGGGAAAAAATTAACAACGTGGCCTTCACTGGAGGTGATTCACGTTGAAAATCAACAAAACGGAAATTAATACACATCAACTCTGGTAGAACCCAGAACCCTTACTGCCTGCCTACCTGACATGATGGAACGAACTGAGCTGAGCTCAGAACTACGGTTCTCGTAAAAGCTGCTTTTTTTTGTTATCATTTGAGTTTAGACTGGTTTCTTGGGGAGTTTTTTCCTATTTGGGCCTGGTTTTATGCTGTTACTCCCTAGTCCTGCAACAGGTTTTTGTTTTCAGGTAAATCTCATTCGAAATTTATAAAATAATTACACCCACAACAAGATTGTTTGTGAAGGTAAGAAGAGTAATTATTTCACATGGAATAAGCTATAAATGTAATGGAACTATAGTTGTTTATCCACAAACCATAAGTTTGCTCTACAATTTTGTATTATATATTACATTATTATTGTATTATTGTATTACATCAATATAATTATGTTGAAGTATTTTAAATATGTGTATTAATTATTTAATTGTTTCAATCACATCTTGAATAAACAAACATTAATAGTATAAATCATATTCTAAGTTGTTGTGTTTTATTAAGTTATAATTTATAATAATCTAATAATAATAAGGAATTTTCCACCTCCTAAGGTATTGGCATGAAATTCCAAATCAAATTTTTTCTGTTTGAGGTTATTCCAATTTAATTGGCATTTATTTATTTCCGACCTTCTAAACCATATTTAGTCATGATTTATTCAAGTCTTAATTGTTACAGATTAATTGGTTGTAAAAAAACTGAATGAATCATTGGTAGTAAAGCGAAGTCCATATAACAAATTTTACTCATTGCAAATTGTTGTATAAAAAGTCTTCTCAGTTTATTGAATAATGTTCTCAAGATTAACTAAAAGAGTGGCTTATCTGTGTTTAAAAAAAACCCTTCAATTGATAACTCCTCTAAAACTTTCCTACATTGTTTCTATTACCATTTGAATTCGGAAATTTAAGAGAACGCACTTCCACCAGGGCTCTCTTAGCAGACTCTCTTTCATTTAGCACTCTCGCTGCCAACCTTCGCCTATTTCGCGTCGTTCTGGACACTCTTTCTCTATTGTTGACACGCGGTGATGTCATTTTGTTTACAAATAAATCAAATTATCCGACCTCAAATAGCAGTGAAAATAAAACTACCTAATATTTTGTATTTGCTTATATTTCGAGTTATGTTTACTTACAAAGTAGCTCAAATATCTGGAGGTGATTCCTACTGCTTTTTAAGGAGTTTCGTGCAGTGCGAGGGCATCTGTGTTCCACGGAGAACTAAACATTTTGGGGCACACGCACTGACGCACTCTGTGTGGGAATCTATGTTAATTAAAAAAGACACAAGCGTGTTTTCCATCCACTTAACCTATTCTCGGATCCACAAGAGTTCCCAAAATAGTAAGAATTTTAAATAGTAAAGCGAAATAAACTTGCTTAAATTTTACAAACAAAAAAGAGTGTAAATTTTATTTTTAATTCCTTTAGACGCTTCAAAATTCCCTAAATCATAAATTTTATTAAACGAAAACAAACGCAACCTTTGCTGTTTCCTCATGTATTCACTTTAAACTTTAAGATTTCACAAAATTTAATATCATTCTCAAATCTATCAGAGTTTCCAGATATCGATGTTTACTTTTTGGTTAGGTTTGCTACCCGCAGCTTAAGATACAGATATACTTTTATATATTTTAAAATCTAGCTTAGCCTCGTTTGATAATTATATCACTTCAAGGGTTTACAACGCGTCCCTGAAAGTATATAGTGTCCGCATCCCGAATCACAAAGGCAAAGGGATGATCCGCAATGAAGGACATGCTGAATCCAGATCGACTCGAGACGACTGCAGCTATGGATCATAAAACATAAGCACTTAGTATACATTAGTAATTGATAAACACTATCACTTACATGTGGCAGCCGCGGCCTCTGCACCCTCCTCGTTGACCTCCAGGTAGGCCTTGTGCGCCACTTGACTGAGTTTTCCGGCACGCTTTCCGGCAAACAATCCGGTCAGGTCAGCCTCGTCCGAGAAAAGCTCACGGATGCCCAGCTAAAATAAGGTTATTAGTATAACTAAGAGATTATCATTAAAAAAAACGCACCTTCTCCAGGGTCTCCTTTAGCTCGTCGTGGAACTCGATCTTGAACCTGGGCAGCTCCAAGAGCACCTCCTTCAGGATCAGCGGCCGGGAGAAACCCACGATTTTCTCTTCCAGGGCGCTCAAGCCTCCCACTTCGGTGGGCAGGAAAATAAACATAGACAGGTTGGAGTTCCGGTACGGCAGCTCTATCACGCGGGCCGCCAGGTCGCGGAAGTAGTTGGTCCTGAAGTAGCCCCCCTGCATCATCATCGGCACGGTCACCGTCTTACCGGGGGCCACGTGGAAGTCTGAGCTGCTGGTCCTCTTCGGGTCGAACCCGGACTCCCACTGACCCTTGAAGTAGATGGCGTTCAGCAGCACCGCCATCACTTCGGTCGTCATGCTGCTGGGATCGATCATGTTCTGGATCTTGCCGTCGGTCTGGCCCAGCACCCACTGGTTGATCCCCGCGGCAGCCGCGGGCCCATTTGCCAGACTGATAAGCTCGGCTTCGGCGTGGAAGGCCTCTCGCACCACCTGATTGTAGCCCGGGCTCAAGGTGTACCGATCGTTGACGTAGATGCGGTTCGCCAGCTTCAGCGTGGGTCCGCCCTCCCGGCCGGGCAGGCTGGCGAGGAGAGCCTTGTACCTGCTGGCCACCTCCTGCTTGTCGCCGGAAGGCAGCCTCAGAGCACTCTGCATTTCCCGGGCTGTCGAACCGCCCGCTCCCATGTACACCATGCTCAGGGCGGCCTCGATGGAGAGCGGCGACACGATGAGGTTTTCGTTGGCATGGCTCTTGGCCAGCAGCTGGTAGACCTCCTCGGAGGCCTGGCACGCCGCACAAGTGACCCACAGAATCAAGCCCACTGCGCAGAAAGATAAACGTGAACAAGATAAGAGGGGTCTGCCCCAAGGTCACAACTTTAGCCATAACATTCACACTTAAGTATCTGTTTTTGACACATAAATAAATCAGATTGTTTATGACGTTGCATTTATTTCCGAGAGCACCTTTGGTTCCATTCGTCTCGCCACTTACACAAGTAATTCATTTGACCGCCACCGACGAACTGGTCCCCGAGAGAAGTAGCACTGCTAACTGAACTGGGTTTGCCAAGACTGGCTTATATATGCACCTTATCTCCGGCGAGATTGCAATGCGGCTGAGAACTAAGCGTGCAACGCTCTTAGTTGGAAATTGAATGACTCTCGGGATTTCCCAGCCGTTGACTGACTTTTATTGGGTCTCTCTGCCTCTTCTGAACTATACACTATACACCGGCTTTGGAATCTCCTTCTGCTTCTCCCTCTTCTTCCTCCTCCTCGGAATCCAATACGGGGGTCACGAATCGACCGGCGAAGAACACTGCCTGGGAGCTGCGGATGTAGAACACAAACGGATGGTCCGCCCTGAACAGCTTCTTGTTCATATTCAGCATCATGGGCACGATCTTCATGACTGCAAGAGGTGGCGGAAGTCAGAAGGGAGGCATGAAGTCATTTCTGGCACTTACAGGTGACGGCTGCCGCTTCCGAGCCAGCCTCGTTGACGTTGATGTAGCCGCGGTGCTTGGCCGCCGAGATCTTCTGGCCCGTGCGAGACGTGAAGAGTCCGTCCAGGAGAGCCGTGTCGCCGAAGACCTCCTCAATGCCTATCTGAGGGTGGAGAATGAGATGAGGTCCATCAGGCAATTTATGGGTTCCTTTAACAGTTCAATTCACCTGCTTCAGTATATCCTTGAGGTCCACATCGAACTCTATGGTCATCCTGGGCAGGGCGATCTCCACGTCCTGCATGGTCATAGCGGCATCTATTTCGGCCAAGTCCACTTCCTTCAGACGACTCTCCAGATAGTGCAGACCACATACCTCATTGGGCAGCAGAATGAGCATGTGAATGTTCGAGTACTCGTACGGCAGCTGCACGGCTTGCGCCTTTAGGTGTGGCAGATCGGCGTACCTGAACTTGTCCTCCTGGTACATCATGTCGACTGGCACTCGGTTGCACGGATCCACAAAGAAGTCGTCCAGCTGTGTGGACTCCGGCATGAAGGGCTTCTGCCACAGTCCCTTGAAGAACAGCGCGTTGATGAGCACGGCGCTCGTCTCCTCGTTCACGGCGTCAGCCTGCAGAAGGTTACTTATTTTGTGCTCCGTCTCCTGCTCCACCCAGTCATTGATCTTTTGCGCCGCGGCCTGTGAGTCGGCGAACTGTGCCGGCACCGCCTTGGACTGGAAGAAGTCCACCGCCATCTCGTTGAACTCGGGCTGCAGCTCCAGGGCATCGTTCACATACAGTCGGTTGACTGACTTCAGCACGGGTCCCCTGGCTCCGTAGTTGCAGCTCGTCCGCCAGAACTCCCCGAAGGTGCGGGCTATGTGATGCCGGTCTCCGGGGCCGAGTTGCAGGACATTCCTTAGCTCCTCGGCCGTCGAGCCGGAGGCAGCCAGGTAGGCCAGAGTCAGGCAGCTTTGGACAGATGCGGGGGAGAAAACTGTGTTGACCAGGGGCTCCTTGCCCCGTGTGAGGACATTCTGGGTTATGGCATCTATCAGGACGCGTGCAAAGAGATTTCTGCTGTCTTGAGGATCACACATATCGATCTACGTGGAGGGGAATTTTTTTCTATAGATTTGTTAATATATTCAGACGTATTTGCTTATAGTGTAAGAGCTTATTCGGTCGTAAATTTGTATTTTACTTTATTTAAGAGCAGAAACGTGTGCGAATGTTTTTGTTTATTGAACTATTTTGTTTTGAAAGTTAAGCTGCGCATAAGGGGCTTTCCCTCGGATCCACTTTCCCCACAATAAATTGCTTTTCAGCACGCCATAAACGCTAATTAAATGATTAAAACCACGAAATATGATAAGGCAGGGAGCCCAACAAAATACTTTTTTTGGGTGGGTCTGCTCATATTTTTCGTATGCCACTGTGCCACTTTGGTTTTCACGATAATCTCTAATAAATCCCTTAACTAATGAATCTTTTACTTCAATTAGACGAATCAAATCTGGCGTTCTATAAAACTCCAGTGAGTATTTGTTTACTGATAGGGCTCTGTGGAACGAGGGAAGGCGGGTCCCCGACCTCATAGCGACGCTCCTGATAACGATCGGAGATTACTTACACCGGAAAAAACAATCAAAAACTGAGGAGGATCGAGCGTGGGTTCGGGTGCGAGGTGTCTGCCAGACGGTGCGGAGCTAACTGACGCCCGGAACCATCGGCTGTGACTCACAACTAAACGAAAGGCGTCCCGATAAGATAAATTCCGAGAGAGCAGTATGCCAGGTGCCTTTCGAGGAGAGAGAGCGCCTGCTGATTAGCTGGAACAGAAGCACTTTCCCGACTCCCGACTCGACAGGTGGATTGCCCGATAGGCCTATCGCCCTTTTCATTACATTAATCATTCAATGTATAGAACTGCCTCTAAGAGTGCCTTGCCCCATCTACATACCTGCAAAGAGAAAATGTTTACAAATGTTTACAAATTCCCAATGAATCTAAATTGAATTCAGTAGCCACCAGAAGATCACTTCCACCATGGAGGACACGGAGTTTGCCAGCGGCTTGGAGCAATTCGCCTTCCGCCTGCACAACCACCTTACCCAGGCCAATCCCGATCAGAATGTCGTGTGCTCGCCGCTGTCCATCCGCGTTTCGGGAGGCATGCTGCGGATGGGGGCGACAGAGGAATCACCCACGGCCGCGGAGCTGGACGGGGGCCTCCAGTTCAGCACAGGAGACGTGCAGAGCATAGCCGAGAGCTTCGATGTCATCCTCGAGGCCTACGAACAGTGTGGTATCCTAAAGATGGCCAACCGGCTGTATGTGATGACGGGTCAAACGCTCAACAAGCAGTTCGGCAAGATTTTGGAGCACCAGTTCCACTCCAAGCCCACCGAGATCGACTTCGGCAGTGACCAGGCCGCAAGTGTCATCAACGGCTGGGTAGAGTCCCAGACCAACGAGCTAATAAAGGACCTCATCGGCCCCAATGTCCTATCAGCGGACTCTCGACTGGTGCTAGTCAATGCCATACACTTCAAGGGCGAGTGGGCCCTCAAATTCAATGAGGATGACACCAAAGAGGAGGACTTCTTCCTGGAGCCGAGAAAAACGACCGTCGTTACAATGATGAATACGACAAACAACTTCTTTTTCGGTGAGCTGCCGAAGCTTAAGGCCACTGCTTTGAGACTGGACTACAGCGCCTGCAACCTGGCCATGCTCATCCTCCTGCCGGACGAGAAGTCCAGTCTCCCCAACCTCGAGAAGATGCTGGCTGGCACCTCCTTGGAGGCCATAACGTCGAGAATGACCCTGAAAGAAGTTGACGTGAAGATACCAAAATTCCGAGCCGAGTTTCAACAGGAGCTAGAAGATACATTCAAACTGGTCAGCTTAAGTCTACTTTCTGTACCTGGTACCCAAGAGGCACCTTCGTTTGATAACGAAAATCTCCGTCGACCTTCAAAGATAGCCAAGTCGATCTAGCCACTTACGTCTGTCCGTTTCTAAGCAAACTAGTTCTGAGCTTCCCTTAAAATAATTCCTTCTTTAATTGCTAACATATTTGATATTGGAATTATTTATGAGTTAAGAAATAGGTCTTTAGTTTTATTTATCATTAGGTTAATTTATATACAAATTGAAAGGCTATTCAATCCCGAAGTTAGCATTCTCTCTTGTCTTTTAAGTTGATCGCAGTACTTCTAGGAGTCTGGAGAAGATGCTAATTAATAATTTTTCTTTTCATTTAATGGGTACCGGTATCCTATAGTCGATCAAATTGTAGCTTCCTTACTTTTTTATTTTTTTATTTGTGCATTTTCCCCACCCATAGATGGGCATGAGCCGCATATTCAGTGATCAGGCAGAGCTTGGAGAAATTTTGGCTTCTCGGGAACGCATTTCAGTCTCGAATATCATACACAAAGCCTTCATTGAGGTAAACGAAGTGGGCACCGAGGCAGCTGCCGCCACGGGTGAGTCTGGACAGCCCACTGTCCTTTTTCTGTTCCGGTTTTAAGCAATGTTTTCCTACACACCAACCTTTAGCTGTGGTAATCACTGCCAGGAGCGCGGTAGTTCCAAGCGTATTCCATGCCAACAGACCCTTTTTTTATGCAATCTACGACAAGGTCCATGGCCTACTGTTTGTTGGCCGCGTCAACACCCCAGCTAGTGGAAGGTCACCTAAATGTAAATGTGCAGCTGGAAAATCCTGCAACAAGTGCACTAAATGCAAGTCATGCCGCTCTTAAAAAAATTAGTGATCATAACTTCCGCGATTAGTGATCATAACATGCTAACGAAACCTTTGGTTATAAAGTTCCTATAGTGACATACATTTATTTTACTGGGCAATAAATATAATTAGATAAATATTATAGCAACTAAATGAAGAAAGTAGATAAAGTCCTACAAAGTAGATATGTCCTACAAATCACTTCTTTCTGTCTTTGACTAAAGTGATTTCGAATCACATAATGTTCTCGAAGAAACCCCAAAAATATGGTGTAATTGATGTACCTAAGATTCGCATTCCACTTAAATTATTTTAACTATTATTAACAGTATAGAATATAACCTAGACCCCAGCATCTTAGCCTTAGTTGTCAATTAAAAGAAACAATTTGTTCACTTATTGAACTTATAAATGTTAAATTAGGAAAATGTATGTTTTTAATTATAAAATTATTAGTCGCTGCTGAGCAAATTTTTAAAACAAAAGTCCTGATATGTACTAAATACCTGAAAGCGCAATAATGTATGCTACGGCAGCGGTGATTGTTTTAGCGGGGACAGGCTGTTTTATGCTCGGTGCCCTTGCACAGCAAAACATTTCGCATAGGAATATTAGGAAGGTCATGCTCGCCGATCCATATGTTTTCAAGAGCCGCGAAAACATATATAAGGCGGTAAGACCCATAGAACTAAGAAGAAATACAAATGTTTAGTCATTCTACACCCCAGTTGGCATTCCTTGGGAAACAACGTAAGGAACCCATAATCACGACTACCCCTTCAACGGAGACAGTGGAGGATGCGGAAGCCAAGGAGACTCAACCAAGAAAATATGAATCGCGAAAAGGAGAGTCCATATTTAAGAAGTTGGGGTTGTGGAGTCTTACGCAGGCTAACAAAGTGGCAAGTCCAAATAAAAATAAGCAGAAGCAAATATGATTGAGTCACTCTAGGTCGAGTTAATGGCCCTTCCCATACGGCAGGCTGATGATCCAACTCATGGAGCTAAGCACGCAAAAGATATCATGAAGTTCGGATTTCCGGGAATGGATGAAATACATGTGTATAGGAACTTCGTGCTTTCCTACGATCGCCGAAACCGGATTGCGCATTGGGTGTGTGAGCACGTCAAAGTGGACTGTTTGGAGAGCGTGGATCCAAGGACTAGTTTAAAGATGAATGAGTACATCACGGACGACAGAATTCTGACGACCTTCAGACCAAATATGCGCGACTTTCGCAACAGCGATTGGGTCGGAGGTCACATGGCCTCTCCTCTCAACTACAAATGCGACTATGAAAATTTCGTCGAGACATACAAGTTCCCAAATATAATACCCATCAGTCGGGATCTCAAGAACAGCCTTTGGAAACGGTTGGATCAATACGTCAGGGAACTGGCGGTAGAGTACGGTTCAGTATACGTGTACACCGGTCCTCTATTCATGCCCCAGAGGATCTCCTTCCGCAACTGGGCGGTGCGCCATCACGTGATGGGCATGAATACCGTCGCGGTACCAACTCACTTCTTTAAAGTTATCATATGGGAGCAGGCTGATGATAATCTACCCACCATGGAGGGCTACGTAGTACCAAATGCCGGCGTCGACAAGGAAATGGAAGTGCGATCTTTTATGTCCGATATTCGAGACATAGAGCACTTCGCGGGTCTTAAGTTTTGTGAAGGGAAGCAAACCAACCTAGATTTTGGGACTCCTGATAGTTCTGTTACTCCCCCCCAGGATGCAAACACTAGTCCACAACTACGTGACAGTGTATTCTAATAAAAACTGTCTTAACAGGGGTAAACCTATAGCGGAAGCCATTATGGAGCATGAATGCTATGAAACCACTAGACTGTTGTTTTTATTAATACAGGAAGAGCAAATCAGATTGTGAATCCCAAAGAGCGTTGTAAAAATAGAATTAAAATGCTTGGCATTGAATAATTTTAAAGAACAGTATCTGTTGTATATAGGCTGTATATTTTATTATTTCTTACTTAGTAGGCTAAGATTACCCAAGGAATATAAAGCAACTAAAACAAGTCTCTTGCTAAAATATATTTTTGATACCATAATTTCATAAACGTAGAATATTAACAATCTTCCCTATACAATATTAAATACTATTTTTAACGACTGCAATTTTGTTCTAGTTATTTCTCCTTGGCCAGGTTTACTTTTGTTGAGGTTTCGGTCCTTTGGGAACCGGATCAGGACCTGCAGGAGCTTTTTCGACTGGTGGATTAATTGGTGGCTTGCCTGGTGGCTTGCCTGGTGGCTGTTTAGGAACGTTCTTGTCTTTGACGTTGGTCACCGGTGGGGGATTTCCTCCCTTGCCTTTGGCATCACTTTTCTTTACATCCGGAGTAGTAGGTTTTTCACCCTTGACTCCTGTTACTGGCTTGACTTCTTGTCCAGGCTTAGCTTCTGTTCCAGGCTTGACTTCTTGTCCAGGCTTAGCTTCTTTTCCAGGCTGGACTACTTTTTCGGCCTTAACATTTTTTTCAGGCTTGCCTTCTTGACCCGGCTTGACTTCTCCGGGCTTATCCTCTTTTTCAGGCTTGCCATCTTTTCCCACCGGCTTATCTTTGGAGGCCTTCTCCTCTCCCACAGGAACATCGTTTATCTCGCAGGCAGGAGTCTTCCTCGGCTTGCCAAAGCAAACTTCGGCCAACTTGATATGCTCGAGATTATAAGCGGACACACCGCGTATTTTGGGCTCCAAGTTCTTGGCGTAGACATCCGTATGGAGCTCCTGCAGCTCCGCCTCCTTGTCAGCTAGCGCCTTCTTGCACTCGTCATCGACAAACTTCTTGATGTTGGCATCCAATTCCTTGAGTTCCTCCTCGGACGTTAGGCACAAGTCAAGCATCTGCTTCCGGAATCTGCTGATCGGATCGTTCTTCTCCCTCGCCGTTTGCACCTCCTCCCGTGAGCGATACGATATGCCCGGATCGGACATCGAATGGCCCACGTACCGATACGTGTTCATCTCGAGGACGATGGGTCCGTGCTCCAAGGCATAGTCCAACGCAAACTGTGTGGCAGTGCGCACTGCCAGCACCTGATTGCCATCCACCCACAATCCGGGAATGTACTGGCCCCGCTTATAGTAGTCCGTCATGGCGGAGGAGCGGTCCGCCTTGGTGCCCATCCCGTACTGATTATTCTCGCATACAAACACGACGGGCAGGCACCAGAGCTTGGCCATGTTGAACGACTCGAACACTTGTCCCTGGTTGGCTGCCCCGTCGCCATACAAACTAATACAAACGCCGCCGTCATTCCGATAGCTGTGTGCCAACGCGACGCCGGTGCCAACGGGCACCTGGGCACCGACAATGCCGTTGCCGCCGTAGAAGTTATCAGTGTACATGTGCATGGAGCCACCTTTGCCCCGGGTACTGCCAGTGCGAAAGCCAAGCAGCTCGGCCATCATTTCGTGCAGCGAAATCCCCATCATGTAGCTCCAGATATGACAGCGGTACGCCGTTATCACCGAGTCCTGCTTGCGGAGCCGGGCCCTCATGCCCACGGCGACGGCCTCCTGGCCGTTGTACAGGTGGCAGAAGCCGCGGATCAAGCGCTGCTTGTAGTAGTTGCCGGCCACCGTCTCGAATCGTCGCGCCTCCATCATTTGGATGTACATGGTCATGGCGTCATCGCGGGACAGCACAACGTCCAATGAAGGGCCTTCCTCTAGGTTGTAGCATTTAAAGGACTGCCGGAAATGGGGTGCTATAGCATTTCTGTGGCGTATTTATAAATACATTCTTGTGCCACTGGAAAACTAATACCCCCTTCAAGAGGGATTCCCTCTTTCCGTGTGGGTCTAGTTTTACATAATATACTCACATTTTTCAGGGTCAAACAGCTGCTCTCGTGGCGTCTGCTGCTCCGAAGGGCGACATGCTGGCCAGCAAAGCAATGATCTAATGACAATCGGACTCCGATGCCCCGCAGCAGGGCTCGGAGGTTAAGTGAATTTAACATTGTCCCATATATGGCTCGATATTGGGCAAAAATAATTTTAAGTAAAATACAAAAATATACGACAGGTAAAAAAAATCTACCTAAGCTTCGGACCATGAATAAAATAATATAAAATATATAATAGTATTTAAGGAAGTAATAATTTTTTTTGAATCGATAAGATAATTATTCGCTGACCTCCTGATTTGCACAACTTTTGAAATAAAGAACAAACAAGAGATGCTATAATTTAGTTAATAAGTTAATTTACTTTGATACCCATTGTTTGATTCGTATGACAGCAAAGTATTCTGTTGAGAACGGCAAAACGCCAATCTGAGCATTTAGGTTATTTAATAACAGAAACTTTAGACTCATTTCAGCACTTGGTTTAGAGACAGAGCATATGCTTCAATATCTCCTGTTCCATTGTTTCTATGCAATATATAAAGTACCTAAGCCAAGAATACCGTACCGACGTGTATGGAAGATGTAATGTCCATTCGATCGCAAGGAGACTCTGATGTAAAGCGATTCACAACTCGTGTGATCCTATTCGGTAACCTATTCCTGAACCTGATCAAGGTGGACTTTATATTTATTTTTATGTCAGAAAAATTATGTGTTCCGTTTTTAATATTCGTAATGAACTACTTAATTTTGACTCCCTTAAAAAACTGACAGAGCCTCATACGGTTCCCCCTCTGCACTTTCCTGATTTTAATCTTAGTGCACATTTCGTCACAGTGTTCTTACTGAGCAGTTCAATCGGAACTATGGCGACAATTTCTTCGGATGAGCTTCAAATCTAGAATCATTTGCATAGACAAAAAGTATAGACATCGGGTGCTCCTATCCTAACTTCTAACGCCAATTCGACTATATCTTAGGACTGTTGTATAAAAGTATTTTTGATCTTCTTGGGGAAAGCATTAATTCCATTTTATTTGGGTTGATACGTAGCCCGCAGATTTATGTTAATTTAATAGAGCTGTTCAGAAACCAATTTACCTACTAGTATCAAGTCTAAGGTCTAATAACTCTTTAACACTTTAACTCTTTAACTATTGGGATCTTTCAAATTTCAATATGTTATTGATATCAATAAGCAAGTTCAGGGACTACGAAATCTGACCCTACGTAGTGCTTTTCTTCAGTACAGTTTAGTACCAGATAGTTCGGCTTGTAATGTCCTGCTACTATTTTTGCAGTCGAATTTAAGTGGTCCATGATGAAGTCTGCTTTAAAAATTTAGCGACGTTTCAAGGCAACTCATAACTTTTCGTAGATTTGTCTCTGTTTCTGTCAATCAAACTTTCCGGTATACATGATGCGTATCCGATATGTGATTTTTTTATAATATAAATATTAGATTTTTTTTTTTGAGTTTCAATGATGAAAATAGACAGGAAAGATAGGCTGCAGCCACCTACCAATGCTGTCCGTTGATATTTGCAACATTTGCTCAAACTATTCCGTCTTTTTTCGAAGTCTTCTACAAATCAACTACTTCTATCGCCTAATGAATAATTATCATTATAATAATTAAAATAATTAGTAATGAGAATAAACCAACATTTGCATTTGCATTGCATAATAAATAATCTTAATCAAACGCCAGCGCCAGCACTTTTTGTCTTTCTAAGTCGAGAAAATAAGGGTTATTTATTATGTTTATGTACCTATGTTTACCAAGTACGAATTTAAAGAATCGGCTTTTGTTGGGAAATTTAAATAAATTCTGGTTTGTTCGCCTTATCAGTGTGCTGTGAAAATTCCCATTATTTTCAAAGACAAAAACAAACTCAACCACGGCTTTGACACGAGCTGATAAGGCAGCACCTAATAGTGAAGTGTCCGAAGTCAACACAGTCTGAAGCGCACATTTGAGGCACAAGGTTGACAAGCCTGAGACTTTTAATAGGGATTAATACGACGAAAATAAGGAAGATGGATAAACATCTGAAGTTCTGTGGTAAGTGTGGGAATCGGGTATGCATTGAAGTGTAGATGTGATTCAGGAGAAGTCTCTGCCGGTACTTTGGTTATTTCCCCACACAAATCCGATTCCTACTTGTGTGTTTTGTGGGCCCACCGACCCCTACTGTAAATTCAAAGCGGCGCTGGGGGAGCGGCGGTTCATGTGATTGCCAGTGGAAAACAAAACAGAGAGCGCTGAAAGCACAGAGAGCATCGGAATGCTAAGAGAAAGCCCCATTTGGGAACGCAGAAGTAAGAGCATAACCTGTTGTGGTGGGACATAAAACCCACGGCGTACGCCGAGAGCATTTAGTATTTACTCAAACGCCAAACCATAGAAGTCGAAGGCGGCTCTGCACTGCGTCAGCTGCAATAACAAAGGAAAAGAAATCCAAACCGCTGGAGAAAACTCTGTGGGAAGCACTAATTACTGCTGGCCGTAAATCAACATTTCCGATAAGCGTAGCCTAGTAGATCCCCGGCGCAACGGCATACCAGAGAGCTAACGTCAACACCACTCGTGGAGGTGACTCATCGGTCCACTGCAATTACATAAATTTATGATATCAAGCACAGCTCACCTGCCGTCCTCTTGGATCCTTTCAGCTTGCTGGCTGCTCGCGCTCGTCCTCCTAGCCCTCTCCCCGGTCCCCTTGGTTCGCGCCTCTGACGTCACCATGGCCGACGCCGCCAAGCAAGAGTTCGCCCGCCGGCTGGCCATCTTCTCCATCAATGTTTACGGCAAGCTGTCGGCGCTGAAGTCCGGCGAGAACGTCGTCTTCTCGCCATTCTCCATCCAAACCTGTGCGGCAATGGCCCGGGTGGGTGCAGATGGCGAGACGGCCGCCCAGCTGGACCGCGGCCTCGGGCTAGCCTCGAACGATGTGGATCAGATTGCCCAGGGCTTCCACCAGGTGCTGGCCGCCTACCAGGACAGCCAGATCCTGCGCATCGCTAACAAAATCTTCGTAATGGACGGCTACCAGCTGCGCCAGGAGTTCGACCAGCTGCTGACCAAGCAGTTCCTCTCTGCGGCGCAGAGCGTTAACTTCGCCAATAGCGCAAAGGCCGCAGCGACGATCAATGACTGGGTGGAGCAGCGCACCAACCACCTCATCAAGGATTTGGTGCCGTCCAGCGCCCTGGATGCCAATTCTCGATTGGTCTTGGTCAATGCCATCCACTTCAAGGGCACCTGGCAGCACCAGTTTCCCAAGCACGCCACCCGGCCGGATACCTTCTACCTGAACGGCGAACGCAGCGTCCAGGTGCCCATGATGAGTTTGAAGGAGCGGTTCCGTTACGCCGATCTTCCTGCGCTGGACGCCGCTGCTCTGGAGCTACCGTATAAGGATTCAGACCTCTCCATGCTGATCATCCTGCCGAACAGCAAAACGGGGCTGCCCGCCCTGGAGGAGAAGCTCCGTGCCACGCCGCTCTCGCAGATCACGCAGGCGCTGCATAAGACCCAGGTGCTGGTCAAGCTGCCCAAGTTCAAGGCCGAGTTCCAAGTAGAGCTGACGGATGTGTTCCAGCAGGTAATGTTAACCGGATAACCCACCGAGAGAGATGTATTAACCGATACACTTTCATGTTTCCCACCTCAGCTGGGCATGTCGAAGATGTTCTCCGACGGCGCCGAGTTCGGCAAGATGCTGCAGAGCCCCGAGCCGCTGAAGGTGTCAGCTATCATCCACAAGGCTTTTATCGATGTGAACGAGGAGGGAACAGAAGCGGCTGCTGCCACGGGTAAGTCTTCCTGCTTCCTTCTGTTGTGATATCTCGGTTGCATCCATCATCGTGTCTGCATGTCTCATTTGTTCATCCGTGTCTGTGTTCTTCCCATCCCGCAGGAATGGTGGTGCGCCGGAAACGCGCCATTATATCGCTGGAGGAACCTATAGAGTTCCTCGTCGATCATCCATTCACCTATGCCCTTGTCCATCAGGAGGAACTGCCCCTGTTTTGGGGCTCTGTTGTGCGACTAGAGGAGACATCGTTCGACTCCAGCGAGCATGACGAGCTGTGATAGTGTCTCATTTTAAGTCAATTTCAATAAAGGCAGCTATTTATATTTATTTTACAAGACGGGTTTTGTCTGAAACCTTGGAACGACCTGTATTGGAGCATATGTAACAGATTTGTAAGCCGCATAAGCATGACTAGAAATCACTTCATCGAGAGCATTGCATTACTCGGACATTGCCCTTCTAAAACTTCGCCCTGACTTATAACAATTATATTTACAGCCATGGTTATGTGTTTTGCTACGAGTGTCATGTACCCGTCAGAGGAGCCTAAAATATTTCTTGTCCAACGTCCCTTCAGCTTTTTTGTTATTAATAGGGACTCATCCGTTCTGTTTACGGGAAAAATAGTTCATCTCTAAAATCAGTAGTCCAACATCCGAATTCATCCATCACCGAATTCACAGTGCACGAATCGTAACGAACTGAATGTGTGGTTCCCACTTCATCTGAATTTGCAGGTATGGTCATGATGCTCTGCTCGATGCCCATGGCCCAGCCGGATCCCAGACTTTTCTATGTTGATCATCCATTTAACTACTACATTCTCAACAAGGACTCCGCCGTTCTATTTGCTGGCCACATTCAGAAGCTCTAAGCAGTCCTGGGTACAATACTAACAACTACCAACCATTTACGTTTCGTGTCTCACCTCGCATTTGCCTTTCAGGTGTGATCGAAATGCGCATGCTGACGACGGACTGGGAGCCCAAGCTCTTCTATGTCGAGCATCCATTCAGGTTTTACATTGTCAATGTGGACGGCACGGTTCTGTTTGCTGGCAGACTCAATACGCTGCAAACAAACCCAGCCTAATATGCTTAAGACTGCGCACAATCAAAGATCTTATATTTACACTTTACACTTTTCTACTAACCAAGCATGTAATGAGCCCCTCAATAAAGTCAACGCAACTCAGCTAAGCTCTCCATCGCCTCCACAGGATTCCGGGTGATGCCAGTGGCGGGTTTCAGGCGCCATCACTTTGTTGCCAACCATCCGTTCGTTTTCTACGTGAAGTCGCAGATTGATCTCCCGATCTTTGCCGGGCGACACTTGGGCTGAGCAATTAGGAGGTTAAGTTCAACGAAATAAGCAATAATGGAATAAATGGCTGTCACCTAATAGCTGTGATGTCGTCAAGTCCAAGTGATTTATAGAAATAAATTTCGAAGCTCATCCAGGCTTGACGGTTTAACACGCATAGCTAAAGTGCTTTAGGCACCGTGGCCGATCAAGCAGAGCAGGCAAATAGTTGTTCTTTAAGTGCTAAGCTCTACACTCGGAAGATGTTCCTCCGTTCACCTCTGCAAACTGGGATTCTGCTCACGATTATGCTCTCTGGGGCATACGGGGTCTTTTCTTCCGGCTCCTTTAATTGTGAGTAAAAGGGATACTCAGGTTGTTAAGGGATAATCCAGGAGGAGCTCCATCCAACAGTGACCCTGTACAGACAGATGCCCGCTCTGTATCAGATGGACGACTACGATCTCTGCCTGGACAAGACCTCTGGTAGCTACTGCTTGGCTTATGTGGAGATTGAGCCCAATGCTAGCTCCACATTGTGGCGCCTTATCGATTCGGTGTCGCGTGACTCAAAGCATCGTTTCCGGCACGATGTTGTCTTCCGGGGCGTGTGTCTGGAGCGCTGCATACGCAGCCTCAATGACTCATCTGTAGCCCTTGAGCGCTATGAGGGGCGGGGTGTGCAGGACGAACAGTTGAGCAATTACTTCAAGATGGTGCACCGGCGAGCAGCGGATGAAGATGACCGTCGGCTTTACAGTGAATTGGTCAACAACTGCCTAAATCTTGAATTTAGTCAGAAGTTTTCACTCCGGGTGAGCAGCCAGATTGAATATTGTGTGTCAGCGGATGAGCACTTGGAGCTGGGTATGTACACTTTACAGCAAACTTTTCAGATCGTGGAGACGATCACGCTATAGTCTATAAAATTATATAATAATATAATTAAACTAAATTACAAATCGGCTTTTACAGAGCTCGTGATATTATTTAAAAATAATCACGCAGACATCCTCAAAACGATAAATTTTTAAATCTATAAACAAATCCATTCTCATGGACTAAGGTACTTCCTTGTTCAGTTATGTAATTAATCAGATTATAAATTTGATTATTCATTTGCTCCTAACTTGCAGATCGAGATCTAAATGATCTATTTGACTGTATTTGGAGTTTTAGGAGCTAGCAATGGTACAACCAAAACCTTATAATAAGATGAGTAATGCAATACTGTTTTGCTTCAGCCTGTCTTGCAGTTTTGTTAAAAGGCTACAGAAAGAAGAGAGCGCTCAACCAATTTTTTGTATGTACACAAGTATTCTTAAACATTCTAGATCTGTGTGCACTCATGCACACTGTCAGATTTAGTGTACCAAGAAGGGTGTTCCTTTCAGAAATATGGCTCACATAAGGCAATTCAAAAATATGGCGATAAGTGTTTCAATGATACAGCTTTCTTCTTTAAGCACAGATGCCCTTGATCTGACTGCTTACACTATCGGGATCACCATAATCCTGCTCACGTTGTGCTCATCCATCTATGATTATTCTATAAATAATCGAGACTCTCGCCGGTTGGCCCAGAATCTCTATAGGAATCATTTAAAGAGTCGCAGTAAGTAGAGAGCCTTTACAGGAATAAGTTGAGTTCCCTAAGTGTCCTTTTAACATCCAACAGAACAGCAGCTTCTTACATCATTCTCGCTCGTTCGGAACTACTACAGACTGAACGAGCCGTATACCACCGATTTCGCAAAGGATTTAAGGTTCTTCGACTGCTTCCGAATGATGGGGGTAGTCATCGTAATCCTAGCCCACACACTGGTGGTATTCATGACCGCCGCAATTGAGAATCCCGAGTACTATGAGCAGTTCATTTACTCGTTTTGGTCATCGATTACTCAAAACGGCACTGTAGCCATCCAAATATTTTTCGTGATGAGTGGTTTCCTACTTTACGTGGACTTCACTGAACGCCAGCTAGTCAACCCGAAATCACACACTCTCGAGTGCATCGCTGTGTACTTTCGCTTGTTCTTCTACAGATACTTTAGACTCATCCCGTCAGTCCTCGCCCTGATCCTGTTTAATGGTACGGTTTTGGTTCGCCTGCAGGACGGACCGTTTTGGCGGCACATGACCGAAGCCGAACGGGTGTTTTGCCGGACCAAGTGGTGGAAGAACGTCTTCTTCGTGACCAACCACATGATGGAGCACAGTGTGGGTTAGCAATTCTCTAATATAGAGTCCTGGCTAAGACAATTTTTTTCTATTACTGCTTCAGTGCTCCCACCAGACCTGGTATTTGGGGGCGGATATGCAGCTGTTCGAGCTATTCCTGATCGTGATAGTCATATGCAAGAAGTAAGAAGATCCGTCACTGGGGTCATCGCTCTTGTAACTCCCTTATTTTTAGACACCCGCGGCTGGTCAAACCCATGTACATAACACTGATGGCACTTGCTGTAGGCGTTCCCGCCACATTGACCTACATTCTCAAGTTGGATGCTGTCTACCATACTACTCCAGAGTGAGTTGGAAGTGGATATTGTGCTGAGGTAACTCCCACTTTTCTTACTTCCCATTTCTAGGACATATCGCTTTTTGTTCTTTCGGCACGCGGACACCTTCTACCAAGTGTATCCTACCTTCTACGCGAATCTAAGTGGCTACCTATTTGGTTTCATATGTGGTCACCTCTACTTGAGTCAGCGTTCCAAGGCGACCATTCTCCAGGGACAACTGAAATATAAGCTGGCCATGTGGCTGCTGGTACCAGCGGGTCTGGTAATACTCTTCTCTGGTTATATATTCATTTACTACGACTTCGCCAAGCCCTCGATCTGGCTGGCTGTATACGCAGGTCTCTACAAGAACCTGTGGGTGCTGATCTGCGCGGGATTCGTGTTCTTAATGTGCTGTAAGGTGGGAGGTATGAGAGAGATTTGGATTCCTTTTGGTATATGCAACCACTCACCAATCTCCAACAGGAATAGCATACAGATTCTGCACTTTGCCGGTGTTCCGGCCGCTGGCAAGAATCTCCTTTCAAGCCTATCTCTGGCACGTCGTCGTCCTGCGCGTGATTACAGGGTACTTCAGGCAGCCGACCTATGTCTCAGCCGTTTTCTTGGTAAGCATATTGTCTAACGCGGTTAGCAATGTAACTTAAACTTTCATTTAGATTTGCTTTCTGGTGAGTGCGGTGTTTCTGTCGCTAGTTGTGGCGTTTTTAATGGCGCTACTGCTCGAATATCCACTCGGAGAGGTTCTGCGCTGCATGTTGAAACCACGGACAAGTATTGAATAACGCTCGGCTTTAGGCTTTTAACTAAATTTCATCACTTTGTAGGCCAAAATGAGGTCAAAACGGATATTCAAATGGCAGGCGCCCAGTCAGCTGGTTAGCTGATTTACCAGGGATGAAGCACCTCAGAGCGTTAAGGCATTCACAATGAACATCAAGCAGTGCGGCGGCACAACTTGTTTTACATACTAAAATTAAATCTAAGATTATGTTAAAAAATATGATTGGTAAAAAGTAGACTTAGTATGTTTTCAATTTGGTCAAATGAAAATAAAAAGTAATAGAACTTATAAAGAACATTTGTACATAACATACCATATTTTGGTTTCCTTAAAATTCAACAACAATGTTTTAAAATTTTATAAAATAACTATGTGTCAAGTAAGATTTATTATGAAAGTTCATTTTAAAAAACCAAAATTTACCTTTCCATATTATAAGTAGACCTCGAAACTTGCACATTTTCCAATTTTATAACCGATTGATGTCAAATTTTGTATTTAAGAACTACTTCCAGTTCTTAAATAGGTTTCGCAGAGGAAAAATGTTTATTCCTTTGAAGTTTGAGCACTCCCTCTACTTTTTGTTCGACATTTTTTAAGAACAATTGACAACAACAATTTGTTAACAACCGGCAATACTTGAAACACAATATTCATTATCCATTTGATGATTAGTTTTAGAATAATAATTGTCCCTAAGCTATTCTGCCCTGGACAGCTCCTAGTAAATGTCAAAGGAACTCATATTATTGGATAAGAGGAAGGGTGCGATCGGTGTCCCGTTCCGGGAGAAACATGGCGAATCTATCGGGTCAGCGCCGAATAAAGCTGGCAACCAAAATCCAATGGTCCTCGACTTGTGGAATTCCGCTGGATAACTTATGTCAGTTGTATGATGAGATTTGTAAATTCAGCAAGACTTGCTTTTATTTGTACTTTTTCCCAATTCGAAAAATATTTTTTTTTTACAAGGTATGCAGACTGTAATACCAAAGACGATCTAATATTCCTCCTTATACACTCTTTGGTAATACTGTCAAATAATGGCAAATGAGTCTTTGCGAATTATGCGCGTATCCGAGAGGCCTTCTTGCTCTTGCCCGCCTTGGGTGGTGGTGGTCCACTGCATGTGGCATTAGTGTGGATGCTTTCGGAAAATATAACGGATGAGTTGAATATCGTCTCACACACATGTATGCATCGCTCACATTTTATATGTTCGGTTTTGAGATAGTCGACAATGGGATTAACCCAGGGATTCTCTCCATCTTCTTGTTCAGAAGATCCAGCTGGGAAATCGCTGGCGGCCACCAGCAGCCTGTTGTTCTGAATGTGCAGAGGCCCCTGTCCTGGGCATTCATCCACGGTTTGTATTTTACGTAAATAATATTTATTAGAAAATCTGTATTAGGAATAATCCCATCTATTTTAAACTTACATTTCGATTCATATCGTCCTCGGCGTCTGGTCGAGGCAACCCTTGTTTGGGTAGCAGGGTGGGCGTCTAGGATGGCGGACAGGCCAAGGCCACCTCAATGAAAACGCTGGCTTTCAGAATCAACTGCTCCGGGAGAACCTATTGAAGGAAGATATAGAAATGTTAATCCATTTATATATACATAGAACTGCGAATAGGCTGCTCACTAGAGATTCATGCTGATGAAGACGTGTATTTTATTTTTTTGTATTGTTTTTTTATTAAGCCTAGGTAAAGCCATTTGAATAAGATTTGATCTAGGGAAAATAAGAAAGGAGCAACACAACCATTTGCTGGCCATTACGCTAACAATTACAATTTGGAAGGAATATGGCGGAAGTGGCATAGAGCTGTGCGGAAAGCTCTGGTTTCCCGACAAGTTTCCAGGAACTATATTGAACAAAATGGATTGAAGTTATACAGCCAAATTATTAGATTTTTTGAGTGCCACCACCATCGCATTCGGACTTAGAACATCTCCGCAGAAAGTTATATAATTGTGTATATTTGCTAAATATTTATTATATCCTATTCTGTCGGAATAGGAGGCGCAGCGTAATGCCAACGATGCCGCTGTCGCTATCCATGCGCACGTGGAACAAGAGCGGACGAGCTCCCGAGGAATCATCGAGGTCCATAATGAAGCTGTAATCCTCTCGTTTAGAAAACACAAAGACCTCTAAACATCTCCAACTACCATCCAGCATTGGGGCACTCCTCAATCAAAAGCGAAGAGTAAGAAGAGAATACGCAAGAACGGGAGACGCCCGAATCCATCAGATACGCTAATTGTCTAAGCAAAGCGTTCGCCCGAAAAAACAAGAATCTATAGACAGCTTTTTGGAAAATCTGAACACGGATGCTAGTTCTAACTACTCGTTGTGGCGTATTACAAAACGGTACAAGGCTCAGCCCACCCCAAAATCAGCTATTAGAAACCCCTCCAGTGGTTGGTGCCGTACGAGCCTAGAGAAAGCTGAAGCGTTCGTTAACAACCTCGAGCAACGTTTCAAGCCTCACAACTATTCGCCTGAAAGCATCCGTCGACAAGTAGAAGAGTTCCTGAAATCTCCTTTTTAAATGAGCCTGCCTGCCGTTCCTGCCTCACTGACAGGGGTGAAAGACATTGTAGATAAACTTTCACCGAAACGATCTCCCGGTGAAGATCTTCTGGACAACAGGACAATTCGTCTTTTACCGGATCAAGCCTTGCAATTCCTGGTGATGTTATTCAAAAGCGTATGAACTATACCCGAAAGCTTGGAAATCGGCGAATATAATCATGATTCCTAAACCAGAAAAAAACCGCCGACTGAAGTGGACTCATACATGCCGATTAGTCTTCTACCATCCCTGGGTAAAATCTTGGAGAGGCTGATCCTTAACAGGTTATTCACTTACGAGAATGTCACCAGTGCGATTCCGGAATTTCAGTTCGACTTTCGCCCTCAACACGGGACTCCTGAGCAGCTACACAGAGTTGTCAACTTTGCTTTAGAAGCCTTGGAGAAGAAGGAGTATGCTGTTGCTGCCTTCCCTGACATCCAGTAGGCTTTTGACAGAGAGTGGCACCCTGGGCTTCTGTACAAAGCTAAAAGTCTTTTTTCACCTGAGCTGTTCCAGCTCGTGAAAAGCTTCCTGAAAGAACGCACTCTCCACATATCTGCTGATGGGTTCAAGTCGTCCACCAAACCAATCTCTGTCGGAGTTCCACAAGGTAGCGTCCTCGGTCCTACTCTATACTCTCTCTTTGCTTCAGATATGTTGAAGTACAAGACGTGCTAATTGCGACATACGCTGATGACACTGCTATCATAACAAGAAGCAAACACTACAAGACTATCTGGACGCTTTTCATCAATGGGCCATACACTGGAATATTCGAGTAAACGCAGACAAGTGTGCAAATGTTACGTTTACCAATCGCCGAAGTAGCTGCCCTGGAGTCAGCCTCAACAATAGTCGGATCAGAGCCCTTCCTGCATACAAGTACCTCGGGGTCACTTTAGACAAAAGACTCACATTTGGCATGCACATTACTTGTGTCCAACAGATGGCATGGCTTCTTGCACCACGCAACAAGCTCGCATTTGACTGTAAGGTCATGATATATAAGTCCATTCTGGCGCCAAGTCTTTTTTACGGACTTCAGGTTTATGGAATCGCTGCAAACCTCAATAAAATCCGGATTTTGCAAGCGAAAACAATTCGAAAGATCTCTGGAGCTCCGTGTTATATGCGAACCAGTGACATCGAACGCGATCTCAATGTACCCAAACTTGGAGATAAGCTGCAAGAACTGGCTGGGAAGTATATGGAAAATGAGCACCCCAATAGTCTAGCCAAAAGACTTGGTACGGCTGCTATAAAGAAAAAAGAAGATTACTAAATCATCATCCTTAAGACCTACCGGACCGAATCGACTTAGCTACACTTAAATTTGGAAAATACCGTAGGATTATTTTGCCCAACGGTATTCAATACTCATTCAAATATATTTGAATTAAAAACTAAGACAATTTTGCCAAACTATTATCCAAAAAGCAAAATAAATATTTGAGTAAATACGAGCGTAACCATAGACTCGGATTTTTGGTAGCAGGGTCATAATTTCATCCCAGACGAATCCCATAACTAAAACTGTATAATCAGACTAGGGCTATCAATTATCTAGCGCTGACACTGAAGTCGACTCCTGGAAGATTGTAACCCAAACCCAACCCAACGTCAACCCCAGGGTAAAATTTGTTTGTGCCGCGCCTTACATAGGGCTCCAGCAAGGTTTAGGGTGACCACTGCCTGTTAGAGATTTTCACATTAATTTCTATATGAATTTCTTTAAATACAATCACAATTGGAATTGGAAGCGAAATTTGTAAAAGAAATCAGAGAAGCCGTCATGAGTACCTCTTTAACTAATGTGTTATAGTAGTTCTTGTTGATTGTGATGCGCACTGGAAACAATTTTTTTTTGAAGGGAACTAGGGAGCTTCACTTAAAAAAAGGGGAATACTACTATATTATGGATATTTGTGGCTATCGTTTGAAAACACACTACACCTTTTACAAATATCCTAGTTGGTGCGATAGCCCCATTTCTGATGAATATATCCCATGCATTTCAAGGTCAATCAGTTAAGTTGTTTTCAGAATATTGTTATTAACCAGTTAGAAAAACGAGATCAACGCACAGGAAATAATAATTGCAGGAGTACGCTGCCAGAGGAGAAATCCGTCCCAGTGGCCTAACTTTGTAGCGACATCGAATTTCGAAAAATCTTTTCAATCACATATACATATATATATAAGCTGTTTTAAAAAGTTACTATTATATGCAGATTTTCCAAGTTAAATTAATAAATACAGTTAAATAAATAAATACAAACAAAAAAATACGTTTAAAATAAGTAACCTTTTGAAAGCTCCCAATGGTTTTTTTCCATGACGGAGAAAAAAAATACGGGAAATGAAAACAAGAAATGGAGATACTGATAATTAGTTCATAAGTGGGGTCTACAAACATAGAATTCTTTCTTGTACAATTTTTAGTTATAAAATTTGGATAACACAAATCTGTGTTATACACTTACTTTAATATATTACTCCAAACTCCATATTAAAAATAACTCTGTGAAAAAAGGAAAAAGAAATTTTTCACTCGTCGAAAAGGATACATGCGAAAATTTTAAGGAGTTGTCAATTATACTTACGGCATTATGGAGGAAAAGTTGAAGGAAGCAAATAATTCTAGGATCGAAAAATGCTCTGTAACATTGACATTTTCTATCTAATTCTAGTAATTATTAGAGGTGAATGCCTATTATTATGGTTAAAGCTTCTTTATACGCCTCTTTAAAGAAAATGTTTGTTATTTTTTTCCAATTGCTAACCACTTGATTTTATTTCTCTCAATGCCCCAAGAAAAAACTCCTTGCTATACAATGTTCACACACAATATACCCCAAGTCATCTTCCAGTAATGGGCATCATTGCCTCTGTCTGTTCCATCTCTCCGATCAGCTGTCTGCGTTTCGCTTTCGTTGTTTCTGTCCAGTGTTGCCACTTGATGAGCCCTCATATTAGCCAGATTCTGAGAAAAAAAGGCTAAAATAAGCTATAAAAATACTACAAATAGTTAGCTGTTTCCAAAGGGGACTAAATTGAACCTTAATATGATTTTTAATCTTTAACACTAAACATTAAGTTTAATTAATTTATGTTAAAAAAATTTGCAGAAAATCAAATTATTTTTTTGAGTTGGCAACATTTTAACGGAATATTGTTTTTTCCATCGAAGAAGAGAATGAGCTCCCACATCTTTAGGGAAATTTCTTATAAAATAATCATTGATGTCAGGATTACAATTATTGCTATAACATGCTAGACGAATATTAAAATATACTATTTTAAGCTAGTTGCAAACTTAATAAGCTTTCCCATATCCAAATCCAACAAGTAGTATATGTGTAATTTTAAATCAAATTAGATAAAACTAACTTAAAGTTATAGAAAATCAAACAAATAAATTTATTAAATAAAATAGTGATATAGTTATATATGCAATTTCTTTAATATGAGTAACAAGTAAGTGTCATATGTGGGTGCATTGTTGCCAATTTAGGGAATCCTATGGTCGAGACTGTCCGAGAAGCTTATCTTTGCCCCAAAATGAGGGAGTTGAAGAGGGCTTGCTAGAGGACAGGCAGGCCAGAAAGCTCCCGTTCGTTGCTCCCAAAACTGGTCAGGCCACTGAGAAACTGCTTGTGTGGGACGCTTCTGAGGACCAGATAGTTGGTTAGGATTTCCCTCGTTGTTGTCTGAGTGTGAGCGGGAACTTTAGCGATCTTTTTGGCGCAGTTCAGGGCCGGCTTTAGGTTGAAGATGGCGTCAGCCTTTATGTCCAAATGAGTAAGCAGTGAATCCACAACTTCGAGACTGTTAAAGGGCGCAACGCCAATGGTGTTCGTTTCATATAAGGACTCAAGTACTTAGACAAGCCAGTTGCCTTGTTGACGGCCATGATTACTTTGCTTTCCTTTACCTCCGTTGGACAATAAGCGTCTGAGGCGAAGAGGAACTTTAAGACATCGCCGCATCTTAATTGGTTACATTTTTCCCCAGATACCTGCAAATAGCAATGATTAAATAAATTTCACAGAGTTACGCCGCGCTCACCTTTTCTTCGCCGGTGAAACTCATCTCCAGGTTACTATCCAGTGGCTTGGCGGGTATTTATTCAGAATATACTCCTCAATATCCATTATCCGAAGTGGAAACCTCATGACCATCCTCAGCGGCGGTTGTATTCATAAGCCCTCCTTAAAAATATATTAAAAATAAATGCTAACAGGTAAACAAATTGCATAATACCTACAAATAGCCGGGGAAAGTTGAAAGAAAGCAAAGGTAGGGGAAATGGTTTTTAACAATGCTCGGATTTATATCCTGGCGATACATATAGGCATGGCATATACATAGGCAACAATGAGCTAAGCAATTAAATAAATATCAATCTGTTTGTGTTCCGCATTCGTTCGTTTAGGATTCAAGTTGATTCTCAGTCCTAAATAGAAAGGAAGGAGAGCTGCTCAAATTCCTTGGCAGAGGCCTCCACAAACTGTACGTTCTATGCAATGTGCGAGAACTCAAAATCGCGTCCCGGCTTACCCAGGGCGATGGACTTCTTAACGACATCGTCGTCCACACGGACTGCAGCTTGCGGCTCCTGGTGTCACGCACTGTGTTCAGTTCCTTCTTCAGCAGACTCTTGACAACCTGGGCGCTTTTTGTCGTGGTCTGATCCTGCTTGTTGCAGAGCACCTGGACGGAGTAGTGCTGAGTGGCACAGTCCGCCAAAATTGTGTACAGGGAGCTGTCAAGATAGTTGGATTAGCATGGTGTAAAAGCGGTAAAACGAATTAGAAACTCACTCAGCCACATCGTGAATGTCCTTCTGGACCGTAACCGAGTCCACCACGAAGGTGGTGGTGGCCTTGTCCTTTGGCGCGGTGCTTGTACAGCTCAAAGCACTTGTCACACACCCTGTAGTTGCCGGGAATGTCCAATTATCTGACGGATGTGCTACCTGCTTGATAATCACCACATTTTCCTTAATGGAGGTGAAGTTGGTCGGGAACTTCCCGTGGAGCAGCTTCATGAATATTGCACTTTTGCCGGACCCACTCAGTCTTGTGAGGAGGAAGTCCTTTCGACCAACCGATCGGCGTCGCAGGATCACAAAGATGGCAACGGCAATAAAGCCCAGCAGCAGGGCCACCCGGATGGGGCCTGTATCGATCTCGCTCAGCTTGATCTGCTTCCGATCGCGGCCAATTTAATTTAGTTTGTCATTTTCGGGCTAACCAAAACACTACACAAATCATAATCGGGGAAAAATGGCCCCATCCACATAAACGATTGCAAAATATCGAATATTTTTTTTGCTGTCGATTTACGCGTTAGTGCCCTCTTGCTTGTGCCACCAAATGCATTTCATATTATGAATTATGAATTTTTAGTTATGAACTATGAATTATGAATTAAAATTATGAATTATAAATTCAAATTATGAATTATGATATGAATAAAACATATGATCTTACTTTTTAACATTTTTTAGTTTCTATAAAGTTTATCCTATTAATTAATTATAAGAAGCAACTTTTTTAATTAAATACCAACATTTAAGTTTGAAAATATGAATGGTATGCTTTTATTAAAGGCATATACATAATAACTTTTGGTTAATTTTGAACAAATGTATAAAACTTTAATAAAAACGTACCAAACTAGAACAATACAACATTTTTTTTGCTGCCAATTTTGAATTTTTACAACGTTATCCCTTATTTTGTACTGAATCCATGTTTCCCTTAACACGATTTCGCATAACACGAGGTTTTCTAGGAATGTAACCCCCGTCTGCCTTTAAATTCTGCTCTAATTTTTATTATTTCTTATCTCATATATGGGTTATTATTAATTAAAATAATTTTTTTTTTCTTATTTCAGGTGTATTGTCTTCCAATGTCCGGGAGATGATAAGAGTTTTCGTATTCCGCTTAATGCGAAGGAAAAATGGATGGAAAACCTGAAATTACGTAACGTCAAGTTTCGTGACAGGGTGTGTCAAAGACACTTCCGACCTGAATGTTTTTTAATGGAAAACTTAGGATTGGCAGTATGCCAACAGAAAATTTAGGTAAGTTTAAACCTTTTTAATTATTAAAATTAAAATTAAAAAGTATATATTTTTCAGGTATCTTTAAACCGTGATAACAAAGCCCAAAACGGACATGACAAACCCCTACTGAACATGTGCGACCTTATGACTGGTGTAAAGTTGGTTGGACCCTCCAATAAGGAGAAGGCCCTTCTCTCCTCTAAGGAGGAGAGGAGTACCAAAAGCCCAGTGAGTACGACATCGTTCAATCCTGGTGTAAAGTTGGTTGGACCCTCCAATAAGGAGAAGGCCCTTCTCTCCTCTAAGGAGGAGAGGAGTACCAAAACACAATTAATAAAATACATTAGATTAGTAAAAAAAATAAATTCATTAAGAGCCATAATAAGATCGGTAAAGGCAGAAAACGTTTCATTAAAAAAGAGAAATTTTGAATTAAAAATTCAAATTTCAAATAAAAAAATAAAGGAGAATGAAAATGATATTAATAAAAACTGCCATGCACTCATGAATATAATTTCTAAAGATGCCCAACATCTCAATGCAGATGATAAAATGCTGGCCACAAATATATTTATGAGTAGCCCAAAATGCTATAGGCATTTAAAAAGCAATTTAGGCTTTAATTTGCCCAGTGAGTCATCTATAAAAAATTGGATGCCACTAAAAAATTTTAATGCAGGGTTTAAAGGTGGTCATATGCAACACCTAAAAAATATAGTTTCAAAAATGGACCAATCCGATCGTATTTGTATCCTCAATTTCGACGAAATGCCTATTAAGTCCGACATAAAATATATACCAAGCGCTGATAGAGCGATTGGTTTTATAGACCTCGGCGATGGCCGATCTGATAGAGATTTATATTCTTCTCCAGCCACTGGAATGCTCGCATTCTTGGTGCGTGGAATACTATCAGGTTGGAAATATTTACTGGGAGTCGTTTATGTGAACCATAATATTGTTTCACATAATTATGCTGAGATTATTGAAAGAGCAGTAACGGCTTGTAAATATGCCGGCTTAACCGTAAAGGTTATACTTTCCGATCAAATCAGAGAATTTAAAGCATGGCCCAACCAGCCATTTATTACAAATGCGATAACTAAGAAATGTGCTGAAGAAACGAATATCAAATATCCGTATTGGTTTGCAGAATCCCATCCATGTGTTTCACATAGAAAAGACATACTTCAACATTTAATAAAAATATTGTTGTATTGGCACTGCAAATGGATGCATGAAAAATTCGCTAATGATAGATATAAAAACATTAAAATAAATCAGGAATTGCGATATATTAGAAAACAAAATAGATTACAATGTAGTACTTCAGAAAGTTTTGATTACTACAGCGTATTAGCATGTCATGAAAACATGGTCAAAAAATTAAGGATTTCAGAAAATGAATAAATTTAATTTTTATGTTTTAAAATACTTGGTGCTACTATTAATTGTTGTGCATAGATACACACAATACATGAATATCTGATCTACCATACTTTGCTATTTTGGAAAGTAAAAGATCACTGATGAGGAAGAGTGGTTTCTTTCGAAACAGTTCATGTTTTAAAAGCAGAAAGTTGGTAAGTCATCGGTGTTATTTTAATTTAGTGTTAATAAAAAGAATAAAGGCAAGCTAAGTAAATAAACAAAATTGCATTTTTCGCCTCTTTTTTGGGTTAATTAAAAAACGGTCAAAGCGAGTCCTCAATATGAAAGCTTTCTCGCTTACCCGCACTTGGATTCGATAGCCCATCTAAGCCTTTGCATGGATTCGGCCAGAGTCAATGCTGCGCGATGTGATTCCCTTGAATTCTCGGATTCCGATTCAGAGGTCCTCGTGAATCTGTCAATATAATCCCCTGCCGTTTGGTTCTGCAAATAATACATAAATATTATCTTGAATTTGATATGAACATAAAGATAAAGGTGCTCAAAGAACCATAACTCCGTCCGTACAATATTGAAATTATTGATTTTTGCCACCGCACGAAATTGACAAATTTCTAAAAACACAAACAAAGGGAAAGCAAGACGCCGAATAAGAAAATCGCAATACACACAAACACACACAATAACTTACCTGATCGTATAGCTATGCGTCGATCGAATCGGCACCCGATTGAGTCATAACCATGAAATGCCTATCCTAAGCCTAGGCCTCTCTATCCTTAAGCACTCTATCCTTAAGCACGACTAATATAGTACTATAATATTATAATATTATATTATATTCCGCGTGTAGCCACGATCTGCATAAACCGATCAGTGTAGCCACACACCCGTTCTGCATAAACCCAAATAAGTTGGCAGCACCCCTCATAATTTAAACATCCCGCTTCGCAATTAATTAATTTTGTTAAAAATGAGAACATATTGTGCAATCAATTAATTTTGTTAAAAATGAGAACATATTGTGCAATCACTCATTTATGCTTAATTGAAGCTGCCCAGTGCTTGTTTTTCGGCTTTATTAAATTGAAAATATTGTACAATATATCGATTGCATTTAAATTTCATCGAAGTGTAGGTGTAGTTCATGTTTCACACAGTGCGACACCAAACACACACACAATCGACAATGGCGCGCCCCACACAAATATACTTTTTAAATATGTATGTGTATATGATCTCTATTTCTTAACCAATATCTCTTGTTTTACTTGTTTCACCAAAGAAAAGGAGATAATTTTCATTAATTTATTGACTTGTGCATTAAGAATAACAGAAGAATAGTAATTTTTGACATAGTTGGTGCACCAATGTAAACAACAACCGCAATGGCCGCCACACACACACACGGTTTGTTTTGTTCTTCTTTATATGTATGTGATCTCTATCTCTATCCCCCTTCTTGTTTTACCCAATAAGACAAAAGCGTTAAAAGTTACATTTTCAATTTATTGACGGCGCATGAAGAATGACGGTAAGAAATAACTTGTAGATCCAGTTCGGACCACTGGTTTCAAGTTTGCCGGTGGCGGCGGCGGTGTCGGCAAAAATTGTATGTTTGCAGGCATAATGCCGTTGGGTGTATTCGGCGGGCCTCTTTGAATCGGTTGAGCCACTCGACCTGCGCCTGGGACGACCGCTCCTGGGACGACCGCTCCTGGGACGACCGCTCCTGGGACGACCGCTCCTGGGACGACTGCTCCTGGTCCTCTTGAGCCTGGAGGGCCCGGTGGGCCTGGTGGGCCTGGTGGGCCTGGACGGCCCGTTTGACCCCTTAGTCCTCTTGGTCCACGGGGGCCAACCCCGTGGCACTGCAAATGGATGCATGAAAAATTCGCTAATGATAGATATAAAAACATTAAAATAAATCAGGAATTGCGATATATTAGAAAACAAAATAGATTACAATGTAGTACTTCAGAAAGTTTTGATTACTACAGCGTATTAGCATGTCATGAAAACATGGTCAAAAAATTAAGGATTTCAGAAAATGAATAAATTTAATTTTTATGTTTTAAAATACTTGGTGCTACTATTAATTGTTGTGCATAGATACACACAATACATGAATGTCTGATCTACCATACTTTGCTATTTTGGAAAGTAAAAGATCACTGATGAGGAAGAGTGGTTTCTTTCGAAACAGTTCATGTTTTAAAAGCAGAAAGTTGGTAAGTCATTGGTGTTATTTTAATTTAGTGTTAATAAAAAGAATAAAGGCAAGCTAAGTAAATAAACAAAATTGCATTTTTCGCCTCTTTTTTGGGTTAATTAAAAAACGGTCAAAGCGAGTCCTCAATATGAAAGCTTTCTCGCTTACCCGCACTTGGATTCGATAGCCCATCTAAGCCTTTGCATGGATTCGGCCAGAGTCAATGCTGCGCGATGTGATTCCCTTGAATTCTCGGATTCCGATTCAGAGGTCCTCGTGAATCTGTCAATATAATCCCCTGCCGTTTGGTTCTGCAAATAATACATAAATATTATCTTGAATTTGATATGAACATAAAGATAAAGGTGCTCAAAGAACCATAACTCCGTCCGTACAATATTGAAATTATTGATTTTTGCCACCGCACGAAATTGACAAATTTCTAAAAACACAAACAAAGGGAAAGCAAGACGCCGAATAAGAAAATCGCAATACACACAAACACACACAATAACTTACCTGATCGTATAGCTATGCGTCGATCGAATCGGCACCCGATTGAGTCATAACCATGAAATGCCTATCCTAAGCCTAGGCCTCTCTATCCTTAAGCACTCTATCCTTAAGCACGACTAATATAGTACTATAATATTATAATATTATATTATATTCCGCGTGTAGCCACGATCTGCATAAACCGATCAGTGTAGCCACACACCCGTTCTGCATAAACCCAAATAAGTTGGCAGCACCCCTCATAATTTAAACATCCCGCTTCGCAATTAATTAATTTTGTTAAAAATGAGAACATATTGTGCAATCAATTAATTTTGTTAAAAATGAGAACATATTGTGCAATCACTCATTTATGCTTAATTGAAGCTGCCCAGTGCTTGTTTTTCGGCTTTATTAAATTGAAAATATTGTACAATATATCGATTGCATTTAAATTTCATCGAAGTGTAGGTGTAGTTCATGTTTCACACAGTGCGACACCAAACACACACACAATCGACAATGGCGCGCCCCACACAAATATACTTTTTAAATATGTATGTGTATATGATCTCTATTTCTTAACCAATATCTCTTGTTTTACTTGTTTCACCAAAGAAAAGGAGATAATTTTCATTAATTTATTGACTTGTGCATTAAGAATAACAGAAGAATAGTAATTTTTGACATAGTTGGTGCACCAATGTAAACAACAACCGCAATGGCCGCCACACACACACACGGTTTGTTTTGTTCTTCTTTATATGTATGTGATCTCTATCTCTATCCCCCTTCTTGTTTTACCCAATAAGACAAAAGCGTTAAAAGTTACATTTTCAATTTATTGACGGCGCATGAAGAATGACGGTAAGAAATAACTTGTAGATCCAGTTCGGACCACTGGTTTCAAGTTTGCCGGTGGCGGCGGCGGTGTCGGCAAAAATTGTATGTTTGCAGGCATAATGCCGTTGGGTGTATTCGGCGGGCCTCTTTGAATCGGTTGAGCCACTCGCCCTGCGCCTGGGACGACCGCTCCTGGGACGACCGCTCCTGGGACGACCGCTCCTGGGACGACTGCTCCTGGGACGACCGATCCTGGGACGACCGCTCCTGGTCCTCTTGAGCCTGGAGGGCCCGGTGGGCCTGGTGGGCCTGGTGGGCCTGGACGGCCCGTTTGACCCCTTAGTCCTCTTGGTCCACGGGGGCCAACCCCGTGGCACTGCAAATGGATGCATGAAAAATTCGCTAATGATAGATATAAAAACATTAAAATAAATCAGGAATTGCGATATATTAGAAAACAAAATAGATTACAATGTAGTACTTCAGAAAGTTTTGATTACTACAGCGTATTAGCATGTCATGAAAACATGGTCAAAAAATTAAGGATTTCAGAAAATGAATAAATTTAATTTTTATGTTTTAAAATACTTGGTGCTACTATTAATTGTTGTGCATAGATACACACAATACATGAATGTCTGATCTACCATACTTTGCTATTTTGGAAAGTAAAAGATCACTGATGAGGAAGAGTGGTTTCTTTCGAAACAGTTCATGTTTTAAAAGCAGAAAGTTGGTAAGTCATTGGTGTTATTTTAATTTAGTGTTAATAAAAAGAATAAAGGCAAGCTAAGTAAATAAACAAAATTGCATTTTTCGCCTCTTTTTGGGTTAATTAAAAAACGGTCAAAGCGAGTCCTCAATATGAAAGCTTTCTCGCTTACCCGCACTTGGATTCGATAGCCCATCTAAGCCTTTGCATGGATTCGGCCAGAGTCAATGCTGCGCGATGTGATTCCCTTGAATTCTCGGATTCCGATTCAGAGGTCCTCGTGAATCTGTCAATATAATCCCCTGCCGTTTGGTTCTGCAAATAATACATAAATATTATCTTGAATTTGATATGAACATAAAGATAAAGGTGCTCAAAGAACCATAACTCCGTCCGTACAATATTGAAATTATTGATTTTTGCCACCGCACGAAATTGACAAATTTCTAAAAACACAAACAAAGGGAAAGCAAGACGCCGAATAAGAAAATCGCAATACACACAAACACACACAATAACTTACCTGATCGTATAGCTATGCGTCGATCGAATCGGCACCCGATTGAGTCATAACCATGAAATGCCTATCCTAAGCCTAGGCCTCTCTATCCTTAAGCACTCTATCCTTAAGCACGACTAATATAGTACTATAATATTATAATATTATATTATATTCCGCGTGTAGCCACGATCTGCATAAACCGATCAGTGTAGCCACACACCCGTTCTGCATAAACCCAAATAAGTTGGCAGCACCCCTCATAATTTAAACATCCCGCTTCGCAATTAATTAATTTTGTTAAAAATGAGAACATATTGTGCAATCAATTAATTTTGTTAAAAATGAGAACATATTGTGCAATCACTCATTTATGCTTAATTGAAGCTGCCCAGTGCTTGTTTTTCGGCTTTATTAAATTGAAAATATTGTACAATATATCGATTGCATTTAAATTTCATCGAAGTGTAGGTGTAGTTCATGTTTCACACAGTGCGACACCAAACACACACACAATCGACAATGGCGCGCCCCACACAAATATACTTTTTAAATATGTATGTGTATATGATCTCTATTTCTTAACCAATATCTCTTGATTTACTTGTTTCACCAAAAAAAGGAGATAATTTTCATTAATTTATTGACTTGTGCATTAAGAATAACAGAAGAATAGTAATTTTTGACATAGTTGGTGCACCAATGTAAACAACAACCGCAATGGCCGCCACACACACACACGGTTTGTTTTGTTCTTCTTTATATGTATGTGATCTCTATCTCTATCCCCCTTCTTGTTTTACCCAATAAGACAAAAGCGTTAAAAGTTACATTTTCAATTTATTGACGGCGCATGAAGAATGACGGTAAGAAATAACTTGTAGATCCAGTTCGGACCACTGGTGTCAAGTTTGCCGGTGCCGGCGGCGGTGTCGGCACAAATTGTATGTTTGCAGGCATAATGCCGTTGGGTGTATTCGGCGGGCCTCTTTGAATCGGTTGAGCCACTCGCCCTGCGCCTGGGACGACCGCTCCTGGGACGACCGCTCCTGGGACGACCGCTCCTGGGACGACTGCTCCTGGGACGACCGATCCTGGGACGACCGCTCCTGGTCCTCTTGAGCCTGGAGGCTTCGTTTCTCCGAATGCATTTTACACCATTTTACATACATTATACATTTTACATTTGCTTTTGTTTATTATTTATTATTTTACGAAAAAGACAATGAAAATAGAAATTAAAAATTTAATTATTTAATATTCTTAATTTACAATATCTTAATTATATATATAATCAGGTCAGCAATGCTCAATGCCAATCCATGTGCTATTTTTATAGGTACATCGTTTTTTTATTATTATAAAATATAATTTAATAGAATAATATATTTATAAAGGAGACATCCGACCGTAAAATCTTGATAAAATACGTCTGTCCAGTCCCAGTTTTCCAGTCATTTATTAATTTTATTATACCAAAAAATAACACTGCAACAGAAAAAAAAAGAAAAAAAAATGTGAAAAGCGGGATATGCGGAAAAAGCCAGTGAAAAGGTAAAGGAAGTAAAGTTGGGGCAAAGAACAGCCCCAAAATGCAAGGCTGCTGTCTGTTTTTTTTTCATATATGTACAGTCAGTGCGTTTTTGCTAGTTATTTGTTGTTTTTATTTTAAGTGGCTTTGCTTTTTCCTTGTGCGATTGTGTGATTGAATCAAACAATGTAAGGGTGAGTGAGACAACACTATTCACTATTCTGTTTTTCCTCGATTTTCTCGTCTTTCGTCTTCCGGGAACGCGTTCTGATAGACGCGTGAGAAGAAGAACATATAAAAGAACGAGGAAAATTTGATTTTGCTAAGAAGCTAAATGACGGGCTAATTCTACAAGCAAAACAGTTTTAAGTTTGGGAGACTATCACTATCAGCAATATAGTCATAGAGGCGGTTGTAAAGGCGGATGCTGGCATCCGATTTGCTACCTTTTTTGTGGAAAGGAATAATAAAGGATTCCTTCCAAATAAGGGGAAATTCAGAAGTTTCTAAAGATAATTTAAACAACTTAAGAAGGGGGTTACACAGAGCGTCCGAGCTTTCGTTTAAGATAGGACTGAAAATTAGATTTGAACAGGGCATAAGGGTATGTCTGGTTTAGATTGGTCGAGGGAGAATAAGTTGTTTTAAAAAACTCTGCAAAAAGATCAACAATAGCCAGATCTGAGTTTGCTGTAGAATTTTTAAATGAAAGCGAGGAGGTATATAAATTAGGTTTACGCTTAGTGTTAACAAAGTTATAAAACTGTTTCGGGTCCTGCGTGAACTGAACCCTACAACCAGTCAAATAATTTTTATAACACTGCTCGTTAAGCACGGTAAAATTCGCCCGAGCTTTAATATAATTAGAAGAAGCAGTTAGAGAGCCGGTAAGTTTAAATTTATTATAAAGCCTAGACTTTACGTTTTTAAGTGTGTTGGTTTCCTGGAGGCCGACGGACAGGTTAACGGAACACATGGCGGCTGCCATGTCAGTGCACATGTAAAGGTTGATATAATTGAATAGACTGCAATAAGAAAATGTCAATTAAATTAATTGAAAAACGTTAGCTAATAAATAGGTTAAAAATAAATAAATCTATATAAAATGTACAAGTCGTAAGATTTTTAAACATTCTTACAACTGAAGTCGGTTTGTTCTTTTCGGTTGGCAAATATACAAAAGGGAAAAACTATAAGACTAACTAGGACTTACCAAGAAATTCTTAGAAGAAAACCCAGAAAAATTTAATGAAAGAAAAATGGTAATAAGTTATTTTTAAAAATTAATTGATGGTATGAAATGAACTAGATCTTTACGAAAAAAATATTTAAGTTAGCCGATTAGTCTGGCAACGCTTTTGTGTTCATATGCTCTGGGCAAAACATATGTTGAGAGGAGCCACTGCGCCTTGGCCACACCGTGTTGCCATTTTAGCTATTTTTTCTTTTTAAAAAAGTATTGATGGAAAGAAATCAACTTTAGGATCTTTACGAAAAAAAATTTAAGTTACAGCCATGTACCTAATAACCGATTTTTTTGCACTTCGACGTTTAAGTATTTCGAAAACCTGACGTATAGAACATTATTTAAGGGGCGAATTCGAGCATCGAAACCCTTTTTAAAACTATAATCCGTTCTTGGTTTTCAAATATTGTAAGGATGTATTTAAGGATGTTGTTAAGGATGTATTAAATATTCTCTAGATATTAACGAGTTTATTCATTTATTCGAATTTATTTTTTATGCTTAAAAATATATGTCTGTAATGGTACGTCCTTTGATTTATAAATCTAGTGTTATTTTTCAGCTTTATTGAAAAGTTTTTGGCGGTTTCTAGCTATTTTCATTGGTTAGTTTAGCTTTTTTTTGACCTGAAGAGATGGCAACACTGATGCTCTGCGGGCTCTCGTCGGCATTTTTGTATTTGTCCCGTCTTGTTGCTGACTGAAAAGTCTTGAAGTAGTGCCTTAAATTCGAAGTCGTGTGCAAAATTTTGTAGTTGATAGCTCCAGTTGAATGCTGGCCTAGGAAGTGATAAAAAAGTGAGTGAATTTCTGTTTATCACGGCTAGCCCTGCGCGGCCACACTGCCTACAACATTAAATGTCAGGCGAAATGAATCACTGCATATTTGTAGAGAATTAAATATTTCGGCTCGGTGTCAGCGCAAAGTATTTCTTTTAAATTTAAAATTGAGAGTGGCCATGCAAATGCAGCGCTTGAGTAATAAACGCGCGTATTACAAAATCATTAAAAATCACGGTAAAAAATAAGTGCGACAGTTGCTGTGTGGCTGTGTTTCTGTGCCTGTGTGGGGTGGTGTGCGCCAGTGTGCGTCTTTCTTGTGCGAGTGGAGCGGCGAGCGCAGTGCATGTGAAGAGTGCCGCTATAAAAGTTTACCATTTGCTCTCCCGCTCACGCGCCGTGTTATATGAGTCCAACACCCAAAAAAGGGAATAAAGAGAAGAGAAGCAGCGTCTTTGGACGCGCCGCCGCAGCAGCAGCGCAAATGCCGAAAAAACGTTGCAAAAACGAAAGAAAGAAATCAAACAACTCGGAACGCCAGCGTCAGTCGAATTTGTTGTTTCACACTTGATTGTATTAATTGTTTTTCTCGCATTTCGTTGTAATTTGTGTTGCTTTTCCGGCTGCCTTGGCTCTGGCTTGTTTATGCAGGGAGAGCGAGAGAGTAAGGGAGAGAGGCCGCCGTTAAGCGAGAGTGCCAGTGCGAGTGCGAGGGAAAGAGAGAGGGGGAGACAAGAGAATGTGCCAATTGTTGCTTGCAGAAGCAACAAGTTACATACAGTGGTGTGAGAAGGGGAAGTGCGTGCTGTGGGCGCCAAATCGCAACGATAAGCTGAAATTTGAAATATGAAATATCTGCGGGCAATAAACGTGGCTTCCAGTTGGCCACAGCGTACAATTACGGTTTCTTTTCTGTGAGTGTGAGTGTAAGTGATTGTGTGTGGAGCAAGTGTGAAGAACAAGCGACCTCCAGCGGCGGCGACGTCGCGGCTGCGTCTTAGAAAGAGTGAGCGAGTGAGGCAGCATGCGCCCCCCACGCACAGTTATTTCGTTTGCTCCCCAAATGGGTAACGCAACGAAACGTAGCCAACACCAATTAGTGACGAAGAATATGAAAAACGCACTGGAATGAAACAGACACTAGCGGTCTTCAAGTCGCGTTTATGCGTCAGCAAATGTCGCAAATACGTAGTCCTAAACAGCTGTTCGCCCACATTCCGTTAATCAGCTGCGACGAGCTCTGATCGCCATACAAGCATACGTATGAACGTCAATTGGGAGAACATGCAAACATGCATGCTAACAAACATTCAGGAAAAACACCGGATTCCGAATACCTTTCCTGTTCTTACAAATTCAAAAAAGTTGTAGTAAGGCATTTAATAAAGTGAAGTTATGCTTTTTAGGCTGCATTTCTAGTTGCAAATTCCGGCCTGAAATGAAGAAAAATATGTCTATATTACTTATAGATATTTCTGAAAACCACTATTTAATAAAGATCAGTTCTCATACTTATTTGAATGCCGCCGCTAGGTTCAGGTCAAAATATGAATTCAAAACAGCATAGCGGAGCTTTGGCAAAAGTCGCAATGCCCTTTGGGAAGCGTAATATCGCGACAACTGCCGGCTAGTCTGACTAAGCGCAAATGGAAGTGCAGAAAATAGCAACAAGTAGACGGCGAAGTGGGGAAGCGAGAGTAAGGCGAAGCCACGGCAGCAGCCGCGTCGCGCAATTAAGACAGCAACAAAAGCCAACGACAGCCGCCACTTGTGATGACCAGGGGGCTTGGGGGGCTGCGGGTGTCGGAGTAGCACCTCGGGCGGGGCAATGCATATGCATGCGGTTAATTTTAGCAACAGAGTTCCACTTTCACTCGAGCATCCGCGGCAGCGACAACGGCATCGCCAGCGACGACACCCACTGTGCAGCAAGCCGGCCAGTCTATCAGTTGCACTGACGCGACACTTGTGCGCTTTTGTCAAATTTTCAGCTAATCGTCGTCAAGCACGCACACAAGCCAGGCAGTTTGATGAACCGCCGCACACACACACACCGCATATCCAATGACGTTGTACCTGCACCAATGACATCATCATCATCATCCTCACCATGAGCGAAAGTTTCCAATGCAGTTGACAGCCGATAAGCCGTGTGGTCTTATCACATGCGTGACTCATGGCCTTGGAACCACTAGTCAGCTGATTGGATGCTATGGTGAAGGACCCACTTGGCCCTCATCAAAAGCTTTTCTCGAAACCGTTTCCGGGCTTCAACAACCCTAGAAACTAGCTTAACTAGCTTCTTAATTAGGTAGATGTTCAGAAAATTAAAAAAAATATGTTCTTATTTCTCCTTTAAAAAATGCATATAATTTTGATTTATGCAAAATACATTAATATCATTAGGAGGGGAAATAAGTTGTCGAAATCAAACAATAGACCAACAAAACTAGTGAGTTCATACTGCCCGGCAGAGGCTTACTCGCAGGTCTACGAAGACCACTGTCATCGTCACATCTATCTCTTCTCGCTAGGAGGAGTTTTGTTTTGATATAAATAGGGAACTGTAATCTTGAGAGCTACCACAATTGGAGCAGTGGCCTATTCGATCATCAATTTACATTTACCGAGACCCTATATAATTTTTGCCAGCACCCGATTGCACTACTGCTGGAAGCTACTCGTACAACGCTTAGTTGACTGCACTCCCCCCAGTTCACATCGATGAGGGGTGTTCACTGCGTTTTAGTCACGCCGCTAAGCAATAGGCAACAAGAACAACACGACGACATTTGTTAGCAATTAGAATTGGCCGGTGAACACAACGTGTCGACAAAGCGCCAAGATTTGCAATCAAGCATTAAGCCAATTTGCGGCCGGTCCCCGATCGCTGGACCATTGCGATCGCGTCAATAGAGAACGGTAACATCTCGTTCAATTGCAGCAGAAATTACTGAAGGGCCCGTTGGCCGACACCATTGTCAACTGATTAGTTACTGGTGTGAGAAGTGACTACCGAGAGCTACTGTTGATCAGTGCTATTTTCCTGGGATATTGTATTGATGTAAACCTTCTGCACCCCAAACATACTCAAGTCTCAAGTCTAATTGTGCCACGTCCAGAATGCGGATCCCTTATATCAGAAATGGGAAAAGGGTCACCAAGAGAACCTAGCAGCTTCGCCCTATTGTGCTGCATTGTATGCAACTCGACGCTGGGTACTTAGTCACACCACCCTCATTACGGTGCTCGGGAATCTCAACTTATTCGTTCGCTGGTTCACTGAGATTTGCATAAAGCAACTTCCGTTGAACGCTGTTCTTTTATCGTCACTGGTGCGCTGATTATTACCGCGGCAAGTTCAAGTCGACTCTCTGATGAAGGGGCCACATTTTTGGCATTTGCGAATTGTTATGTCGAGTGCAATGGGAATCGAGCGGGGAATGGGGGCTGGGCCCGGCGATGATAACTCAGGCATGGCGAACGCCAGCGATGCCAACAAAATAAATAAACACATCAAATACGATTTACAACGCTCCTACGAGCATCGTGCGCTGGTGTTTGTATATGAAAATTGAATTTCGCCTAAGATGATTTAATTTTCTATTAATAAGTTTGACCTTCATCGGCGAAACAAAAATTTTCCCGCCTGCAAGCGAAGGTGTTTGGCATATAAACTCATAAATAACAACGCATACACACAGCAGATATAGATATATATTCTGGCTACACCACTTTGGAGAATATTCCATTTGGTGCCAAACATTTCAGGGACGCTATAGATTCTATAGGCGTAGCACTTAACATTATCTCTGTTGTGTTTAGCCAACTCCGGGCTGATATTTCTTTATCAGTCGAATAGCGATAGCAAGGAGCCAACTGGCCAACACCCATCCAAGATGGGTATAGCAAAGGGCCCACATTGGTTTCAATGAACATAATCTTTGGCTATTTTGATATGTATGCTTAAAGTATCTTTACGGGTCAATGACAAAGTTTAGTGTTTGCAATAAATATGAATATGTTGTGCAAAACAAGGCGAAGGCGAAAAGCGAAGGAGGCATAACAATTTTATGGCACTTTTCTGATTATAAACGAAAGCTGGTCGTCGGCGGCGAAGTTTAGTCAGCCTATCGGCCTCGGCCTCGGCCCAACCCAGAAATAATTTTGCGGCTGTGCGAGGCACGTAGCTATCTATATAAGTGTCTGGAAGAGTTAGCCCGGTGTTTGGGGGTTCGTTAGGGTTCTGGCTCATGTTTCGACATAACTCACGTGTTGGCAGGCGATTTGGTTCTGGTATTGGTGTATTTTGGCATTATGATGTCATACAAAACAAGGGGTTCGTCTTTATAACTGGCCAACTGATAATTCGACACGTTCTAGCTGCTAGCTGGCAGTTCATTAATGAAAGTGGCGCCATTTGTGGCAGGTGAAAGCGTTCTACCTGCCTTCGTCTCGGGACCAGCGATTTGAGTCGCAGATATATTGATGCCATAACCAATTTTGATGCAACCTCCCGAGCACAAAGCCAGCCTGTCAATAGTGAGCTGTGAATGGGAAAGCTCGTTGATTTTCGCAAAAGTGATATTAGCATATGCAAATTTATTGAACAAATCGTGGCTCCGAAGCGATGTGAAAGAAAACGCGTTAACTTAATACACCGGCGAGCGAAGCAGAAAGCAACTAATGACTGCTTTCAGTCGGTTTATGCGTTGCTCGAATATAGCTTATCGCTTATTTAGTAATATCTCAAGAGAAAATCTTCTGAAAGTATCCCAAATCTTAGAGTTTTTAGTAGACAATTGCCTTCTGCCTGGCTTTAAAGAGACCGCATTTCTGTAAAGATTGGAAAATCAATATTTCTATTGAGTGCAAATCACTTGCAATGGTGTCCCAAGATATGCCATAAAATAATTTAAAGTTTAGCGTTGGATTATGGTGGTAGCATACTTTGGGACATTTTATGAATTTATTTAAAGACCACAGAGAGTATAAGTGGTATAAATAACGGATTAATTGCAATCACTAATTGCCGTGTATTTTGTATTGCAGAGTTAGACATAGAGAAACTCAGGACTGATCACTGACCCACAAGCCACTGCAGCATCAAGATGTCGTTTCGCGTGGTACGCAGCTCTAAATTCCGCCACGTCTATGGACAGGCCCTGAAGCGGGAACAGTGCTACGACAACATACGCGTCTCCAAGTCCAGCTGGGACTCAACATTCTGCGCGGTGAACCCCAAGTTCCTGGCCATCATTGTGGAGTCTGCGGGCGGCGGTGCCTTCATCGTCTTGCCGCACAACAAAGTAAGTGACCGCCGACCGGACATACATATTACAGCGGCGATCCCCAAACGTGGCCAGATTGTGGCGTGGTATTTTTAAAATAGACAATAGTCAGCTATTTATACGGCTCTTTTCGGCATAAAGTTTGCTGCCATTTGCGGGCTTCTTGCCACGCCGTGAGTGACGTCGACGATTTCGCACTCGCCTCGCCGCTTCCCACCAGTATTTATAAATAGTTATGAATTCTGCTGCTCTCGCACGGGAACGATTCTCTTAGCTGGCGCACTTTGTGTAATTTGGCCCACAGCCAACATGACAAACCAAATTGTCTAATTTTACCCGAGATCGAGAAGGAGACGGCGCGGAGCGGCAGCAGTCCGATAAATGGATACCAAAATGATATTTGGCCAAATGATTGCATTACAACACCCTCTCTGCTTGGCAAATTATTCCGCCATAAAGTATGGTGTTCTGGGGGCCTTTGAATAAATTTCATTTTCACTCTCCAAAGGCCTTTCGCCAGTCCGCTCCGAATCGAACCACATGCGCATCCGCTTGGCTGTCGTCGTGTGGGCGGCAGTCTCACCTCCCGCGCTGCCTGTGTCTCATTCCTCCTGGCCTTTTTTTTTTGGTCAAAACTTATTTTGGAGGCGGCCGAGTGTTCTAATTGGAACAAATTTGTATGCAAAATGCGCCGCAACCTCTGCGAACGTTTTGTTTTTTTTTGGCTGAGCAGCTGCCGTTTCTTTAAGTGACGATTTCTATGTAGAGCGGCTTTCACACGCTCTATTTTACATATTTTATGGGCACTGGATTTGGTCTGTTGGAAGGCGGGGCAGAGATGGATGATGAGTGAGATCCATCAACTCGCCAAGGTTGGCGGCATGTGGCAATCGTTGACTTGAGCAAGCAAAAGTTCTTGAGACCCCAAAATAGTTTTATTTAATATGCTGCAGAATCATCTTTGAACTACATTTCGGTCGTCAAAGCCTAACGTAACTGATTTTATATGGGTGTATAATAGCACTAAAAATAGCCATAGGACTATTTATATCCTGTACAGTCAATTTCGAGAATATGTATGTATATATTTAGATTTGCACTAGACTTTACTATTTCACAAGAGATTTGTTTTTAATGAACAACTTTCTTGCTGTTATTATGTATAATAAGAATATTTACAATAATTTATTTATTTATATATTTTTTTGTGTTGGCAACCTCTGTTTATTGAGCTTCAATATACATAATAAATTACAGCTAGACAATATCCCAGATCCCACACACACATCGCCTTAATAGAAGACAAGTGCAGCAGGTTGCTTGCAGAGGATTTTTCGCTTCTTCTTTTCAGTAAACACAACAAATTTTGGAGAAACTATAGAATCATATCATGTAAACAACAAAAATATATATATTGTTGAAATATGAAAGTTCGAAATATAGAACAATGGTCCAGAGATATAAAACAAAGTCCAAAGTCCAGATTCAGATTAACAGATATGTGTTCAATTTAAATCGGTTTAAATTGAAATCCTTCGAAATCATTTATAAATCCATTATACGCTATATAAAGTCCACAAGTTTCAACCAACTTTTACTCCCGTCCTCTCAGAAGAACGTTCCCTTTTGGCTCTTCTAGTTTCACCATTAGACACCAGACTATTCACGCTACCATCCCCGGAATTCCCTTTGGGAGTAATCCAAAAGCAAGATCTTTCATAGCTAGTAGGCAACGAAAGTACGATTGCCAAGTGGCAGTCGGCGACTTATGCTTGCTCCGCAGATTCGCAAATATAGCAGAAATAAATGCAGCCGGAGTCGGCTATAAATAATGATTCAGAAACTGGGGCAATAGGTCGCGAGGTTGCTGTTTGGCGATGACTGCGTCGCCGTCGTCGTTGTCGTCAATTAATTAGTTTACGTTGGCTTGGATAACTAATTGGCATTTCATGGATTCTTTCAGGTTGGGCGCATAGCGGCGGACCATCCGCTGGTGGGCGGTCACAAAGGCCCTGTTCTGGACATCGCCTGGTGTCCGCACAACGACAATGTCATTGCTTCTGGCTCCGAGGACTGTGTTGTCAAGGTGTGGCAGATACCCGATGGCGGACTCTCCCGCACACTCACCGAACCCGTTGTCGACCTGGTCTTCCACCAGCGTCGCGTCGGTCTGGTGCTGTGGCATCCCTCGGCCCTCAATGTGCTCCTAACCGCCGGCTCGGATAACCAAGTAAGGAAATGAAAACTTGCAAGCACGAACTCAACTAATCCACAATCCGATTGCTTTCAGGTCGTCATCTGGAATGTGGGCACTGGCGAGATCCTGGTGCACATCGACTCCCATCCAGATATCGTATACAGTGCCTGTTTCAACTGGGATGGCGCTAAGCTGGTCACCACCTGCAAGGACAAGAAGATCCGCATCTACGACCCGCGCACTGGCGAGCTTGAGAGCGAGGCCATGTGTCACGAGGGCTCAAAGGCCACGCGGGCCATCTTCCTGCGGCACGGCCTAATCTTCACGACGGGCTTCAACCGAAGCTCAGAGCGTCAATACTCCCTCCGCGCCCCGGACGCCCTCAATGAGCCCATCGTAATGGTGGAACTGGACACTTCCAATGGTGTAATGTTTCCGCTCTACGATGCGGATACGAACCTGATCTACCTGTGCGGCAAGGGTGACTCGGTTATCAGGTACTTTGAGGTGAGTTAAGCGAACTTTGGCTTAATATAGGGGTTTAGTAACTGCTTTCAGGAGTGCCTAAATTACTTTGGATCGACCTATCATGGGATGCATAGTATTATATCTCAACAACCTTTTGTGGATCTTAAACAATTCTCAACAATCTCTTTTAATATATTCATGTAGGTCACGCCCGAGCCCCCGTTCGTGCACTACATCAACACCTTTCAGACCACAGAACCACAGCGTGGTATTGGCTTGATGCCAAAGCGAGGCTGCGACGTCACCACCTGCGAGGTTGCCAAGTTCTATCGCATGAACAACAACGGTCTGTGCCAGGTCATATCGATGACTGTGCCGCGCAAATCGGATCTCTTCCAAGAGGATCTATATCCCGACACGCTGGCCGAGGATGCTGCCATTAGTGCCGAGGAGTGGATAGACGGCAAGGACGCTGATCCCATCACATTCTCGCTCAAAGTAAGTAATCTCTGGTGATCCACTCTTGATCTCTACCTTTCGTGCGTTGGGAATACAGCGCTCTCGGCTGGGTGTGGTGAAGGTTTGGCCGCTCTGCCAGTCTTTCCACCGGCGGCATAGCGTACAGGACAATGGATTTGAATCCGCATGCGTGCTCGCGGGGCTGGTTCACACAGGGCAATGCGGCTCGAAGTCGGTGAGGCAGTCGCTGCCACTGTGGGACCCCCTTCTCCAATGTATTCCAACGGCTTTTGCACTTGTTCATCTTTTGGGAACTAGGTTCCTGTGCCTGTCGGTGACTACCATTATCGTGAGATGCTTGCGATTGCTTTGCTTGCGTTCCTTTCTGCGTTGTTTGCGTTTGTGACTCGTCCGCCTAGCAAAACTCACAGTCCTTTCACACAGATAGATAACCAGACAGACTAAGATCTGGATGCAGTCACTAACCGTACATACAGCTGCCATCCAGACTTAAACACTTGGCCCTTACACGCACGCGCGTGGCGCTTGTCGTTGTGTTCATTGTTGCTTGTTGTTGTGTTCCGGAACGAACAGATTTTCTAACTCGCCTAATCAGGATCGCGTTTCCATTGTACAGGGTGGCTACGTCTCGTCGTCGGCAAGCAAGTCTCTGTCGGTGAACAAGAAGGTCAACATTCTCAACAAGCCCAGAGGTGGCGGCGGCAGCAGCTCGGGAGCAGCGAGCAGTAGTGCGGGCGGCGGCAGCTACACCTCGGCGAACAACAACGAGGCTAGCGACGCCGGACCACCGGCAGCTGTCTTGTCGGTGAGTATTCTTACATTGCTTTAGACGTTACATTATTTACTGACTGTTTAAAACCAACAGGAAAAGGATCTGCGCAGCATTCAGGACGAGATACGCAAACTGAAGGCGATCATCGTGAAGCAAGAGAACCGCATTCGCGCCTTGGAGGCCAAGGTCAATGCCGGAAACGGCGACGAAACGGACGCCCGAAACAAGAATGGAAGTGGCAGTGGATCATCCGCGCCAGCAGCCGCCGCCGACAGCAAAGCCAGCGAAAGTGCCAATGACCATGTGTCCACGTCAGCAGCAACGGCAGCGGCGCAGGAAGCGGACTAGGCCTTGGACTACCACGACTAGGACTGGACTGGAGGAGAGATATAACTGCTTGTAGAAGCTCGTCGTTACCGCTTAGTTTCTCTAAAGCGCGAAAAGAATCGGAAGAAGAAATGAGAAGAGTTATTGTCTATATTGTCTATTATGATTATGGTTTCGATTATTTATTTTGTATAATTTAATATTAGGAACTTAGCGAGCGAAAACAGTGGAACGTGCGGCACAGATAGGGTTAGAGCAAACCAAACCGAACATCAAATCAATCACCAGCGAATGCAGAGCTGAAACAGTTAACATTACATAATTAACATTATATCCTGCCAAAAATATATAAAATTCTAACTAGCTACCTATGAGACGCGCCCAACATCAAGCTGAACCAAGGGCAGATAAGGAGGCCCTTCGCTCATCTTGTTGCCACGCAAGTGTAAAATTGTTGTAACTTTAACAAAGGCAAAGCATAGACTTAACCTCAAGCCTCTATAACGTTTACCTATTCCCATCAATTTTGTACGAGCCCCTCTATAAAAAGCCTGTATATTTGTAACACCCACAACGGGAAAGCTAACATGACAATGGCCGTTAGATTCGATGCTGTCCGTCCTAGCCCAGGTCCCCTACTATCGCCGCCTGTATCAATTATGAATTTAGTAACAAACCGATGGGGGCCGTCGGACGCCATTCGTTTTTGTATTCAAAATCTTTCGTCTTTCTAACTAATAATGACATGTATTTTTGAATAATAATAAGAAATACAAAAAATTGAGCAACATCAAGTAAATAAACCAGCGAAAATATTTTGTAAACAATTTCTTTTCAATTCTCGGCTTCTCTTCAATGTGAATTGTTACAATAAACCAATAAAAATTAACTTAAATTATTTTTGCTGCCAAGAACGGAAGCAGCGCGAGAGTATCATTAAATTGCCTACCGATTTTGTACCACTAATCAATTGTAAAGTGCAGACTATATACACATGTATAAATAATATATTATATATACAAATAATTTACAATTTGATACGAAATAAATCAATATACAAACCGGCAGAAGAAACACAGAATTCTGCCGATTTCATGACAATAAAAAGCCATGATTTCTTACAAAATCGTTTGCTTGAGTTTGATTTTGGTTTAATATCCGAACTCCGGAGGTCATTTCATCTTTACTGTAATGACAATAAGGAAGATCTGCCATAAGTGGAATTTACATGAAAGCTTTGATACCGCAATGGATAAAGTTGAGAGGCAAATTAATTTGAAATATAAACAAGAAAGAAAGCTAATTTCGGCACGCCAAAGTTTGTATACCCTTGCAGCTTACAATTGGATCATTATGAATTAATAAAATTTTATCAAATGGAAAGTAAAACTAACAGGAATTGTATACAACATTTATACATATACAAATTCGGTTTATAAGTTATAATATTTATTATAAGTTATAATATTTTTTCTGAAAATTTACCGATCGTTCCTATGGCCCGATCTGTCCCGTTCCGACTTATATAGTAGCGAGAGAGATATAGAAGACTATCTGCAAAGTTTCATTCGGATAGCTTCAAAACTGAGAGACTAGTTTGCGTATAATCGGACAGATGGACAGGCAGACAGACGAACGGACAGACGGACAGAAGGACATGGCTAGATCGACTCGGCTGTTGATGCTGATCAAGAATAATACTTTATAGGGTCGGAAATGTCTCCTTCACTGCGTTGCAAACTTCTGACTGAAATTATAATACCCTGCAAGGGTATACAAATATATATACCTACATATGTACATATATCATTTCTGCTTTTACGGATAAATCGTCCAATCAAATTTGGAGCGGAAAGTTATGCACTTTTTATATCTCTGATGATTTTTCAAGACACAAAAGGGAAGAAGTTTAAAAGTAACAAAAAACAAAATAAATTTAATTTTGTGTACAACATTTTTAACGCCAAAAATTGATCAAATATTTTGGCACATTTTTTTAAGCAGATTTCTGTTCGCCTATTGTCAGTAGTCAGCTATTATGATCATCTACCCTTAAAAAAAAACATTTTGGTAAATATTATAACACGTTCTTATAAGCCAAGATAAATGGTTAAAAATCTATAAGGTGAAATTTATTATTGTTATGATTAAAAAAATATATATTTCCTCTTTGGCATTGACATGCCAGGTCCTGCGCTATTTCTATAAAGGGCTTTTTAACTGGATATTAAAAAAACATCATCAATACGGAAATAAAGAGATTTTAGGCAATATAAAATGAATCCCTTTTTTTATTTAGTTGACTAGAAGTATCTCTAACTAATTTTTAAAGTGGTCAGGGTGGTACTAGTACTACAAAATGTCACAAATATATAATTGTCCTGTCCCAAATTACCGTTCACAATTCTAACAACGTACATCTCTTTAACTGATTGCTAGCTTCGGACGCTTCACAAATGAATTAAATGCAGTTTTGGGAAATAATTTAAATTGACAACATTTAATTTCACAAATATGCTTATCCATGCGATTTACATTGATGGGGGTTCTTTTGTACGCCAAACACAAATGCATTTAATTTATGCCTAAACAGCTTTAGACCGTGTAGCACAATGCGTTGGCTGTAATTATTACCTCGACGAGCGAGCCAAAAAAATTCAATTACAAATTACGTGTATAACGATTCTGACATTTTAATTAAACTTGGCCGAGTGTGCATTTGTGTGTGCGTTACAATTATGATAGAGTGTGTTTCCAACCAAGTTGTTGATTTAATTAAAATTGTGTTTGTTATGCAATTTGGCTCAATGAAAGTTGCCACTATTGCCGGCAGCAATCTGTTGGCTTATTCCTGCTGTAAGCCAACAGTCTGTGTGGCAACAGAAGTGCGGAAAGTGCCATGATGCGCACAAGTTAAAGGTAATGCGATTTTAAGGACGCTGATGGCAAAATGCAAAAGTAATTAAGTACAGATATTCGCGGTATTCGCAGCTAAATTTCTGAATAGAATTTAGCCTTTGGCAATCACATTTGCAAATTACTTTGTGGATTTTAATAAATTCGAATTATATCTCTTGACTTTTTACCTTTATGAACGAGTCGATGTTTTTGCATCTTTGAAGTTTGTTTGTCTGCTTATTTGGCTTTTAGACTATTATGTTATTAAGTTTAAACTTGAAATTATAAAGTATATCTTGAACTTATCTTAAATGAGTAAGAAAGCTACATCAAATTCTGCGCGATTTTAGGTTGTTCATGGGCAAAGCTTTTTGCTCTATCTGCAAAACAATTCCCCCACCGATTTTAAAGGAAATACGAATATTATTTATTTATATTTATATTTATATTATAGCCGCGAGTAATATATTAAGGTGACTGGGACGGTAACTGCGAAGGTAATAAATCTAAGGATGTTGCTGTTGTGTAAATGTTCAATATTTTGCATTCGATTATAATTAAATTTTGCGGAAACTTTTGCACAAAACCAAATATAACTTTACAAAAAGTTTGAAATTATTGTTAATAATAGTCGATCAGTAATCAATCTAAAAGACTCTCTAAGTGAACTTATATTTTTTAATATGATAAATTAATGTGTGTTGAACTTAGACTGTACCATTTTCGAGGCACTCTTCGCAACGAAATTAGCTATCATGTTGAATGATCTGCGTAAGGAAATTCCTCCTCAATAAATGTTCAATTTTAGAGATATTGCTTATCCTTTTGGGTGATTGTGCGATGGCAAATCATGTCGTTTTCATCATTAGGGTTTGGTATTAAAGACCCGATCCCGAAGTCGACACCGCCGTCCTGCCCTCTCCAGGTAAGGTTATGGTCCTTCATTAACGCCCAATGATTGTGAAAACAGTTGCAAGGCATTTGTTAATTAAAAGCAAGCAACAAATACGCCGAGTCCTAGGAGCAGTAAGACGTGGGAACACGTGCTAAATAAATACGCCAACTTGCTGAGTACCAGCAGACACATCGCTACCCCCAGTGACCTCCCTCAACCCGCTTTGACGGCGACACTGCCGTAAATTCACAGGAGCCGCGGCTTTTGTTTGTGTGCGTGCCCGGCGACGTTTTAATGCATAAGGAAACACATCCTTACACACACACACCCTCGCACAAAGGGAGCCGTCAAAACATTACTTCATCGCCGGCTCGTGCTCGGGTATTTGTTTATTTTCGCATGAAAATAAATGCGTTTAATGGCGGAAGTTTATGCCTCGTAAAGAGAAGTTAATTAGCTTTCTCGAGTATGAAATTTGTTCCGCCCCCTGTCCGCAGCATCCCGCCCAGCAGCTCGTTTCCAATAGCAAATTGAAAAATTTCCAGGAACGCATATTCTTGTTTGGCCAAGAAAAGTAATTTGATTCACCGCCCTGATTTCTTTATACGCTCTGATTTCTTTACACTTTGAATTTTTGATTAATTAAGTCTTCAATGTTTAAAGCTAAAAAAAACAAAGTAGAAGAGCTATCCTCCAGTGTTTCCAAGGGTTAAATACCCTGTACCCAAAGCACTGTGGAAGGAATTAAAAGGACATTGCCATTTCATTTTGCCGCATTATGATCGAATTTTTTAAAATGTTAATTCAAAAGTTCGGAAGGCAGAAGAATATGTTGACAAATGAACATGGGAACATGTTGCTCACACTCAAATAATGAGAAATGTTGCTAAAAACATGTTAAGCAACAGAAGTTAATCACACATAGATAATTTATTGTCTAATAACTTCCATGTTTGCTATCCGATTTAACTAAAAATTTTTAAACATCGAAAATATCTTTGTATATATGTATGTACCTAATTACTGTTTTAATGATTTGTGGAGGCTGTGTAACTTAAACACAAAGTTATGTTGTTGTTATAGTGTCTAATATCTATTGTTTCTCATGGACGGACGTAATTATTATCAAGAAAACATATGTATGTATATACGTTATGGGTTCGGTGATGACTCTACCCAGCACCCTACCTAAGCACTCATGTCACATAAGTTAAAGTAAGAAATTAAAAAAAAAAAACCTATAATTGAAGTAAACACAAGAGTATCCCCCCGGAATTACAAGCATTCTTTGCTGAAATCAAGTCTTTTTAATTGTAAAAACATCTTGTAAGATTATCAGATTAGAGTAGAAATTTCTTCAAGTGCTGAGACTGCGCTACTGCTGTGGGGCAGTTAACACATCAACGTCGTGGCGGGCCGTCGCTCCAGGTGAGTCTTAAAGTCAAACTGGCGACGTGTTTGCATCTATGCCGCAAAGGCAAATATTTACGGCATCCTGGCTGCTGGAAGGATGCTGGAGGATGCCCCACAGCTTCCGGCGCAGACAAAAAGTTGAGTTGAGGGACAACCGACAGCCGACAACCGACAGAGGAGGCCGAAACTTTCTCAAAAGCGCACGCAACCAAACAACATGAAAATAGTTTTTCCTCTACACACATTTATGAAATGTGCACCGCAAGGCTCGAGGGGTGTGTGTGTGCGAACAATAACTTTCACTTTGCCGGGGGAAGTGGGCGAGGGGGCACGGCAAGGGCTGGGAATAAGCGGCTTAAAACTTGCGCTAGGATGCCCAAAAGTGTCGAGGCAGCAACTCTCGCAGGACACGGGACAGGAAGCAGGCGGCACGAGGCAGGAGACAACTGCCAACTGCCATTTTTGGCAAATATTTGCACAGATAATGAAAGTGCACCCCCTTACGGCCACACACACGCCCGGAGAGAGTGAGTGTGTGTGCCTGGCCGATAGTTGGCAGTTGGACAATGTGTTGAATTGAGTTTGCTGCCTGCTTTCGGGCTCCGATTTTGTTGACAATTCACTTTGCAGCGGTAATTGACCCTAATGCTGTTGCTTCTGGTTTCGTCCGCCTCCGTTAAATCGATGCCATTTTTGGCAGCAAAATTCAATTTGGCAAAGAAGTCGCACTCACAACCACACACGCCCGGATGGATATTGCACGTGCCTAAATACATTGCAAAAATGTCAAAAAGCACGTTTCAGTGCTTTGTGATTTCGCTTTTGCATGTCATGTGGCCCCAAACAAAACTTTGAACTTCGGCTGCTCTGTCAGTTGCCAACTACGTGACTATCATGGAGCACGCTCCTTGGCTCCACCAATAAATGTCGTTTGGGCCATAAGGACGGACCGTGGCAGGGCGGGGGAGTCAAAACAATCCTATCTAATTCAATTACAATTACTCAAACATCGTTTTGGCCAGAGGCAGAGAGTGTCGCTCTCGCTCTGCCCGAAAATATTTAAATGAGAATCGATTTGCCGGGATTCCCCGAGGCCCCCTGATGCCCGGCTCTGTTTCAGTGCAATCGTCTGTGGCTAATCGTCTGCTATTTGCTCGATGTCTGTGCGGACCGTCTGGCCTCCCAGCGCCGAGGCACTCGCAGTCACAGTCACATTCGCATTCACATTCAAAGTCACATTCACATTCACATCCACATCGCCATGCACATTGTCAGACAGGGCCATAAATTAGGCAGTTGCTAAGTGCTTCGATGTTTGCCTGTGGCTCCGGCTCCAGCACCGGCTTCGGCTTTGGCTCTGGCTCTGGCTCCGGATCCGGCTCCTAACCCCGCCTGGATTCCGGGACAATGCCGGCCAAGATTTATACCATGTTCGCACTTTCTTTTCGGATACCCAGCCATGTTCCCCGGCGCATTGTGCTCGAATCCATGTGTCTAAATTAAAGCCCGACCACGGGATTGGAGCATAAATTGAATGCAGACAGGAGTGGCAGCCGAAAAATTCAAATCAAACGCTCAAATGTTTAGAGAGTCAGTTCAGTTTTCATTTACTGAAAAATCCGAGCAATGTTCGACAGTTAAACAATGGAAGCGGTGAAAACCCGGCACGTTTGTTCAGCATTTAATATTTTCTCTTCCCAGGCCAGCGGGCTGCAAAATATTTTCATTACATATGCATACGTGCTTATATATCAGCGGGTGTATCAAACATTTTCACCAAAAATACATTTCTGTCAGCTTGCACTTCCATTTCTGCTTCTGCAATTTTCCAGAAATAGCAATTAGCAAACGGCAGAGGGTGAAATGGAAGAGCAAGGACTAAGGGCTTGGGCCAAGTCTATTGAAAGGACAAAAAACCCAATTATCACATATTCAAGTCAAGTGCTTGGCTTGTCCTTCCGCCCGCTCATCCCGTGTCCATGTCCCCGTTGACTTGCTCCGACTGTGATTGCGACGTTGGCTTTGATTCCACCTGAAAACTAATTTTCGTGGCACAGGCTTAAAGGGTACACGGTAAACTGAGTTTACTTAAAAGCATGTTAATCTTAAGCATTCAAATGTCTTTATTTCGACACATCCTAATACTGTTAAATAACCCAGCGACTAGAGGTAAGTCAAGGTAAGCTTGCTGCATTTGGGATTTTAATATTTATTTTAAAATATTTAATCTAAGCACCTCGCAATTCTCGTCATCTCTATTTGTACATTCCCTTTAGTGCCAAAGTTTTAATTTTTTAAAGAATACACTAACTCCTCGTGGGCCCTGTGTACAGACTTAGAGTTGATACGGTTCAGTTTTTAGCAGGACCAAATGTTAATTGAAGGGGACAGACGGGCTGCCGGGCTGGGTTTCTATTATTTGGCTCCTTTGCCCCGGCCAATCCCAGCCGGCTCAGTTCGGGGTCCGGCTTATGGTTATAGATTGGCAGCCAGATAGGCCAGCCGCCAGCAATCAGTAAGCCAGCAGGGCGGAGGGAGTAGATTCCTCGAAATTACCCCCGGCTCGGGCCCTGAAAAGCTCTTTCGCTTGCCTTTTTCTATTTGAATTGCTTTGCCAGGTCCTGCACGTGCACACACTTTTAATTACACTGCACATTTGCACTTCAACTGCAGGTGCGGGCTCAGGTGTAGCCGTGGCGCTGGCTGCAGGTGCCGAGACACGTTGACAGTGATGGTTCGGGGATGGATTCGGGCCGTTTTCGAGGGCAACGGGTCGGATGGGTGATGGGTGATGGGCAACGGGGCGATGAGCGATGGGTGGGGCAACAGTTGCTCATTCACGCCACGTTGCACAAACACAAAACATCGTCGCTGGCATCCTTGCCGCAACCTTGGAGCTGTCGTTACACATTTCGCTGGAAAAATGCTCCGATCAAGTGTCTGGCCAGAGATTAAAGCTTACGGATACGTACGTACTGGCGGATGCGAAAAGTATCTGCAACTGTTGTCCAATTTAAATTCAAAACAATTTGTATTGCCTCGTCCACCTGCTGCCGGCCGGAGCGCCATTTACGTATTTTTCCTCTTCCTCATTTTATTCCGTTTACTTTGCGCCTGTCGCTGGCCTCGTCCTCGTCCTCGTCCTCCACGTCATCGCATTTTTCTTAATTTTTTAGCGTTTTATTTTGATGAGAAGTCATTTATTTTCATTGCCGTCCCGCACGGCGCCGGGCAACATTTTAAGTGAATTTGCGCGGACGCTGGACGAATTTAGTCTTACGGAATTTAACAGACCCAAACTGACCATCCCCCGCACACATTAACTGCTCTATTGGATTACCCGCCAAAGAGTTGCCTGGAGAGCTAGCTAACTCCGAGCCAGGCAGGGCAAACACTAACGAATGGCGTTAAATCAACACTCAAACACCTCGCCGAGCTTCCTTCGGGTGTGATTCCAGGTGCCAGGCTCCAGATAGAGTCGACACCGGCTCTCCAGCCGCTCGACTGGAGTGTTTGCTGGGTAAACAGCCAGGTAAGTGAGCTTAAAATTTCACATCACGCATACGCACGCGGCAGGGCAGGCAGCCAGCCAGCCATTCAGCCAGGACTTTTGCATTTCGGCGGTTGCGGCAATCGAATTAATTATCGAGATAACATGTCGAACAAGACCAGACCCTGGTTAACCGCAAACGAAATAAATTCCTATGGGAGCGGTTGCTCTGTGTGTGCTTCAGTGTTGATTTTGCGGCCACTGCTAAAATCGGAGCGAAATCTCATACACTGCTGTTCGGTGCAGGATTTTCAATTACTATTTCGGGTGCCGGGAGGAGGGTTCGGTTCGAGTCAACATCTGCCGAGATTACAATGCGCAGCGATTGCGTTCGAGGATATGCTCGATATGCGTCGGCCATAACTTCTGCCGGGGAAATGAGTCGGGGCACGGAGGACAACTTCTTCGCTGGCACCGGAATCGGAAGCCGCCGAAGCATTCCGGCTAGTCAACCTTTGCTTCTTTTTTTCTGCCCTGGGAAGGCAGTGCATTAGTAAATTGAAAGCGGAGCAGAGTACATCATGGCTTTGTGTGTACACCAACATGAATGCAAGACACTAACATAAATAAGGATAGCACACTGGGCGAAAAGGGAAAAATTCAGAAGGAGTTAAATAAAAGACAATGCTAATAAGATGCATAACGCGTATTTAAATGTTCATAAGCAAGCGACTGCGACGATATTTCATAACGTGCTGTTATAAGTACAAATTTTAGAGAGGAAATTTTAAAAATAAAGTGAACTTGAACTTGATGTAATATATTTATTGCTTTCTTCCCTGTATATGGTTTTTTAATAGAAATTTGAGAGAGCCTAAAGCAAACTCTGAAGGCTTCCTCGAAATTTTGAGGATACAAAAATCGTATGGCATTACATATCTTATTTCTTTATACTGTGTTTGCTAAAAAATTGTTTGCCTGGGTATGGGACGGATAATCACATCGTGATTAAAGAGCGATTAAAATAGCCAGGTTAATGAATTCCATATGTATGGCAATACGACCTGTTCAAATAATAAAACATACAGTTGGTATATGTATATCAACTTAACTACAGCTGACTTGATCTCCAATCAAAGCATTGAAGTGATAACGATTCACTCCTCCACAATCAATCTTACCCCTGGAATACGAGAGTGCCTTAAACTATACCCAAAATCCCTTATTATAAGAAATACGTCATAAAATCAAAATAAAAAATAACTATATGCATTACATATTACAAACGAAAAATAAAAAGAAACAAAAAGAGAGGTACAGTCACACTGACTGTAAATTTCATAAAAATTTAAGTTAAACTGAGCGGAAGAAAGAAGAATGTTTTGATAAGTTATGGCAAATGTTGTTAGGAGCATACTGGGTACCTGGTATAAAAAGACTTTAGAGGGGAGCTGGATCAACTCGTCTAGCGCTGCTATTCCCTAACCAAATTAAATAAATACGCCTATGTAATAAAATAGATTTAACAAAAGTCCTATTATGTTAAGCAAAATCATAGAATGAATCTTTCCTTTAAGTGTTGACAGCAATCTATGTTGCTGGCCAGGTTTCTCCATTCAATCAGAAGATAAGTCTCTTCAACCTTTGAATGTAGACCGAGAAGGAGATATTGGAGCGAGATGGCTCTGAGAGGCAAATCAACCCGCTCTCTTATGATGTGCTCCTTGACCGGGCTAAAACAAAGGGCTCGAAATGATTTCGAGAGGTGCTCCGAGAGAAGCCAGAGGTGGGTTCAGCTCGTCGAGTGCATTATTAAGAACCACCAAGGATGATGGCTAAGCGATTCGCACGGCGAGTGGCCTACGCGGCACTTTTCGCATATTTAGTGAAGTGTGCATAATGCCCGACAGTAGACCCGAAACTGTCAAACTTAACACTTTGCCATTAAAAAATGGATGGCAATAAAATAAAACAAAAAGGAAGAGGAAAAGGCAGCAACTGCTGAACCAAAATTAATCAAGCGTGAAAAAGTGTTTGCAAAGAATTTTGCGCCGCCATTTATAATTTTTCTCTGCCCCCATCTGGGCTCTCGTCCGGCTCCTCCTCCCCAGCCACAGGTTCACTTTTTTCCGCCCTGCCTGTGGGCCATTTCCATTGGCATTTGCTGAGCTGTAAACGCTGTTGCCTGCTTGTTACTTACAATTAGGCGCACGAGTCAGCAGAAAGCGCGCGGACGAGGATAAAAAGCGAAAAAGACACTAAATGAGGAAAGCAAATTGGAAAATTACAAGACTTTCGAAATGCACGGGGTCAGCGCTTATGGAAATTGAAGGGAATTGAAAGGATTTTAATGCACATTAGGGAAAAGTTTTTAATTTCAGCAAAAGGTCAGCAACAAGTTCGAGTGGGATACCCGCCGCCACGGCTCTGACATTGGGAAAAGCAAAGTTGGAGGGTTTTGCTATTATCCCTTCACTACACAGTCCAAAAATACATTATCTTAAGTATTATTATATTAAATTATTTAAGGTACGTTTTGTGTATATAAAACAAAAATTTTATTTTTTTATTCAGTGAAGTATACATTACAGATTTTAGTTTACTTTCCCTTTACGCATATCGTATTGTTGCAGAGCTCATTATATAAACAATTACCACTTGCCTTGTTTTTGGCTGATTTAAATTTGGACTAACGAAAGGGAAGAAAGGAAGCTCCAAATAAAAGTGAACTCGATGGGCTCCGAAACACATCTTTATAGCCATTTCCCTTCCATTCCGTTACATGCTTTGAGACAAAAATATAAAATATACCCACCCGAGCATAAGGGAGGGAAGGGAACTGCTTCCGAATTGCGCAAAGTTGGGGCCATTCGAAGGCATTTGCTATGCTAGGCCGATAGCCTTTTATGTCCAATTATCAGCGACAGCGAGCGGCACGAACGAGTAAATGAAATTGTCAGGACCTGTGTGTAGGGAACGGAAAAAGGCTCCGCTCTAGGGCTTTGTTTTTGGCAAAACAATAAACTGAAATTATGGCCAATGACAGCTGACATTTAAGCCAAACACAGGGCGCACACTGGCAACGAATCGAAACGGGCTCGAAGGCATTCGAATGGAAAACTCGATCCCTTGTTCGACTGTAAATGGCACACAAAGCGGAAGCTGGCGGAGCCGGCGGAAGCCAGCGGAGTGGCTGCGAGGGCGGAATAAAGCCTCAATCAAGTTTCAATGAAGTTCCTTAAATGTAAACCATAATTTGCAATGCCATTTTCGAGCAATTTGCGATGGAAGCCCGGGCTAATGCAGCATGACCACAAGGAAACTCCAGAAAGCCAAACGAGAAGGGAAACTAATAATAAAAATGTTAAAATAAATCTTGCGTGCGCTCTGACGGCAGAGTCATTCGCCAGCTCTGTCTGCCACTCCCGCTCTCTAGTTCGGGTCTCTGGTCTCTAGTCTCTGGTCTGGCCAGGCAGCATAGATTTATGCATCCATTGTGCTGGGATATGAACAACCCTCTTATATTTTATGCGCATAATGGCCAACTACGACAACACTCGCACTCACAAAGGCCAGCAGGGATGGGCTGCGGCGGGGACGGATGCGCAGGCGGAGGCGGAGGCGGTGGGCTGGTGATTGAGATTGGGATTGAGCCTCGGGGGCGTGGCACAGTGGTTGAAACAGACAAGACTGCTGATCTGATAATCAATGGCCTTGAATAACAAGCTGATTAGCATACGCCAAGACAAACACATTGCATACAATTTAGGTATTCTTAAAAATATATTAGGTTCTTGAATATAGTTTATATATGACTGTAAAAGGATCCTTAATTTGTTGTTGAAGATTCAAAAGATCTCTTTGTAATAAATATATTTATTTTTAGGCCTTAAGCTCCTTACATATTATTTATAAACATTCCAAAAAAGTTAATAAAATATAATTTAAGAAGAAAATATTTTAAGTTTTTTCTTTCATAATGCTCATATGCCATAATGCTCCACTGTGCCTGACGTGGGGTCGGTGCCGTCTTCTCGACTGGCCCGAGGTTGTTTTTGTTATTTTCTTGTTATTTACACGAAATTGCGCCTGAGGTCATGCAGCTGGCTGTCATTGAAGGTGTTAAAGTTCAAATTGTGACGCTTTGTGTGAGGTTGAGTGCGTGTCTGTGTGTGTGTGTGGCCCATGATTACAGGACATAAAGGCATAAAGAGTACAGCGGCTTAGACTACGACTTTCACTTTTCAGAGCCCCATTATTTTCACAGGAGTATATGCAAATAGTGTTCACCCAGCACGCTTGGCGGGGCAGGATTCGATTGGATTGGATTGGATTGGATGATGGGGTCCGAAAATGGCTGGCGGGGCATCCTGGAAACGTTGTTGCACCATCGAAACTAAAGCATACAGATAAATATTCCATCAGCGATGAGCAGACTGCATCTAGAGTACCTGGGTACTTACTTGGAAATATGTGTGAGTCAAATATATAATTAAATAAGCAGATACAGATACAGTTATACCTTTTTCTGCTTTTTAGGCATCAAAGTCCATTTAAAACGAATTAAAATATGCTTATTTCCAACGAATCCAACGGTGCGTATGAGTGATACGTATAAGCGATGAAAATGAAATACCTAACCAGGTACAAGAAATATAATGTGCTCGCACTGCTTGAACCTATAAACAGGATTTTCGAACCTGCACATGACCATTAGAGCTGTGGTTTCCTTGGATTCCCACTGAAACCAGGGCGAGCCGTAGCCGAAAGCGGCCAAGAGCCTGGGGTGGGAAAAAAGGATTGATGGAAAATCAAATAAAATGAATTTCACCAGACCCTGGCTGGGCACTGGGAAACTCGCTTGTGAAGAGAGCATTTTCCGGCTCGCACAGATTTAAGAGCAATTAACACGACCACGCTCGCAACTGTAATTGAATATGAACGCACATGAGTGCGTTGCGAAATCCATAATTGGACACCGTTGGTAATGTTTATATTTGCGAATTGTTAAACATCGACCGGCGCCGGGTCGGAGCAATTAGCGCGGAATCAATTAGGGGTTTCGCCATCCTGCTGCCGGCTGAGGCATGTCCAACAAGTGACCGCCGTCCATCCCCAGTCCCCAGTCCCATACCCATCCCCATCAGCAGCCGCTTTCGCATGCTCCCCAAATCCTCTTTAGCTAAATATATCCTTGCTCCACGCCGCCTTCCAATATGTATTTTCTTTCAATTTTAGGCACAACACTCATTTATTACAGTCGGAGCGGAGTCTTATCTGCTCCTGGGCCAGCTCTGCCGGAATTTCCATTTGCATTGGGCTTGGCTTGGCTCGGGAAAACCCAGCAGAGCAGCAGAGCAGCAGAGCAGCAGCGGCAGTCTGGCTCCGCACAAGCAGTGTAAACAAAGGAGGCAAAAACCAAACGATGGCAAACAAGCCGCCGAGCGGCTGCCAACAAATACATGTACATGCGGAGAGGGAAACAAAAAAGCAAAAACATGGCCACCGGAGCGGTAGAGGGCACATAAAGCGAAAAATGTTCTTGTTAACAAATTGCAAAAAATTTGCTTTTTGAAGACAAATTACTCGTGGTAAAACAAATTGCTTTGCTCCTCCGCTGCTTCTTCATCAACTGCGGCTCCTACTCCGGCTCCGGCTCCGGCTCCAGATCAGGCTCCGCCAGACATTAAATTTCGAGTGTGTGTGGGCCGCATTTAAATTTGATAAACGAGTATTGGGCCGGGGTGTAATGCAGCCGAAGCCCCGGCCACAGACCATTGCACTTCAGTCGCGGTGGGTCAACGCCTAATTAGCGAAGGCGACGCCCGCCCCTTCCGCCGCTTCCTGCGCGGAAAAGCGGAAACGGAAGCAGCAGGTAACAGCTTAAATGTAACTTTAAGCGCCCTAATGAAGACAATTAAATGAGCTTAAGGCGAATGCTCGAGCGGGCTTAGCAGTCATGGAGATACTCGTACCCTGACCACACAGCCAGTTGAGCTCCAGCAACCTGCTTCAACAACACAGCAAAAGTTGTCAGATTGAGGGAAAAGTTAATACAAAAAACATATAAAACTTGTAAAAGGATCGCTTTTTACTGGAAATCAATAAGTATGGTGCTATCTTTAGATTACACTATTCGAAATTACATTTAAGAGCATCTTAGATTAAAGTTCAAAGCAAGGTTTAGTAACGAAATAAAATAATCAAAAAGCGGACCAATTAGCCCAGCTGATGTTCGGATTGTATTCCTCGTTATTGGCAGTTCTGCGAATAAAACCTCAGAGTTCGCTGCTAATTGCTTCTCCGGGCACCCACGGCGTATGAGCAATGGCCGGCGTTGCGCATTCGCCACCGGCAAAAAAGCTGACCAAAATATATTTGTTAATTTGTGCATGCACTCGATCATAATTTGAGTAATTATTTTTGCAGTGGTGCACCGCACACACCCCTCGGCACGGCACTTCTGGTTGCCTCTCTGGCGTTGCCAAGGGAATGCCCAGAGAGCTGTTGACCACGATTTTGAGTTGCGAACTTTCGGTTTGGCTATAAATTCCTGGCAACTGGGAACTGGCAAAGGCATATTGAAGTTCGTGGTTGGTTTTCAGCTTAAAACAGCTCACCTTGCTGGGTGGCGATTAGCTGGAGAACATTTGGCACCTTCCACATGCCCGAACATGTGCATAAATTTGCCATTAAGTGATGTATCGGGCGGCGGCGATGCGGGCTGTTAGCCTAAGTAAACAGGACACTCTCCGTCGCCTATCCATCAGCGAAGTTTCGATCGACTTTGGAGAGATTCCGGGGCGATTAGCAGGGAGGGGCGTCTGCAGTCTGGCCGGGAGCCAAACCCTTTTAGCGCAGGGCATTAATAAGTCAAGTCAAGCCGTCCTGCCGCGGGGCGGGTTGTGAAAAATACAGGAAGAATTACATGCTCCGGCGCATAACTTGGCCGAGGGCCTGCTGTGGCCTGCATAATAAAGCTGCCTCGTTGGCCAATTCGGTAAACAATGCGGGCGCAATATGCAAATGAGCATATTAGTAGAGCCAGCCGCCGAATTTGCATAATTTTTTCACAGTTTGCCGGCACGGAAAGTGTTGCGAAAGGGGCAAAGGTAGCTGCAGGCGCTCGAATTTGAATGATGTGCTCAGTTGATTTGTGGGAGAGCGAAGGGATCGCGAATCGTGGAGCAGGGAGCAGGGACTCGCATTAGCCTGCCGCCTCCGCCGACGCACTTTATATTCATGCCGCAGTGTGCATAAATATAATTTCTTATATCCCTAGCCGGGACAGGAACTGGGGCAAGGACATCGATTTATGCCGAGCACGTCCAGCGGTCCTCTGCCTCCGCATATTGGCATTTGTTGCACTCTATAAAATCCGCTTAACGTTTGCCACTGCAACTATGGACGCAATCAAAGTAAAAATACATCACCATTAACGGCCAGCCACAGGAGTTGTGCGGCAGCAGCGCCGGAGACTGCAGGTCCAGAGGATGCTCTGCGGCACCACTGAAATATCAATTATTGCATGTCCACTCCCAGAGTCCGGTTCGACTGGTTGAGCTCCGTTCCGTTCGACTCGGTTCAGTCGAGCATTAAAATGATGCTTAATTGTGCTGCGTGGCTGGCGGAGATAAAAAACGCGGCAACAGTCACAACATCCGCTGCGACTGAGGGACAGTCGCTCCGACAGCCGGCAAATGGAAATGTTAACATAAAAATTAATGACAGCAAAGCAGTTCACGTGTAATTGTGCGTTGAACTCTGCCTCTGCTCATCTGACTGCACACCGAGAGCCCGCCGGTCTCCGCTCTAAAACGATAGCATACTTAATGGGGCTGGTTAGGTCGCATGGCGCAATTACCATGGCTCTGTGACACGATAACTTAAATGCAAAAATTAAACTACACCAAACACTACTTAAATTGAACGGAACTGAACTGATATACTGTAGTATTAAGAGTTAAACGATTGGCAAACCTTTTATAGTTAAACATCGGAAACAGATCAGAACTTTTTATTACTCGCTTTTAATGGAGTAAGAAATTTTAAAGGAAATATTGCCCTAGGAATTCATGAGGTTGATTTTTAATCGGTTAGTCGTTCCAGTTCAGGTTGGTTTAATATTGAATTACATTATTTACATTTCTTTGGATAATTATTTAAGCATTAAGTGAAAATAAACTGAAATTATGAAATAAGTACTTAACAACAACTAAGACTTGAAGACAGAAGATGAATACAGGACTTCGTAAATATCTTTATGATTATCTCTTGGCTCATAGGGGAAATGTTATATGTGGGCATCTGTATCATAATGCTTTTAGTTATAATTGATTGAATTTATTTAACAAATAAATCGTAGTATACAGTGTTACACTTAATAATTAAACTAATTATACCGAGCACAGCAGAGCAGCAGAGGTCTTTAACTCGTAATGAAATACAGCCATAATTAGATTTCCCATTTAACTAATTTGTTAATTTATATACCGATTGCAGTTTATAGTCATAATACGCTTATGAAAGACGAAGGTAAATGTAGCAGTGGAGTTACACAGCAGGCAATATGTTAAAATATGTAGCAGTGGAATTGGACTATGGTCGAGGAATTTTTGTTTAGCATGCGAATTTAATCTTTGAAATCAGACAATTGAAGTTAATTTAATTGTATTTTCTCGCAGGAATATTTTGATTTTTAGCTCATTTTCGATTTATTGATAATATAAGGCATCTTAGACATCTCCGTCTGGTTTATTGCAGTCCCCTCGCTTAGTTCTAAAGCTTTCGATTCGAAACCTGTCAAAGGTTATTCAAACATATATAGTATAGAAATTCATATTAAAATGGTAAAGGGAAACGACAGAGTAGTTTGCTTACCAATGCTTATTAATATTAAGACTGGCCAATATGTATCAATATGTCTAAACATTGGTCGAAATATAGAAACATATATGTATGGCAGTCGGATAAAATCCTGGCTTGATTTTCGATTGATACGGATTCCATCACCGGACTCTCCAATCAAGAAATCATTAAATAGTTATTCGTCGTTCTTCGGAATATTTGGTTAATTTTAAGTCATACAAAAAGCTACCACAGCACCGAATTCCACTTTTAAACTCACATATATGATATCTAAGCCGAAAAAATATAAATCAAACCCATGTTATTTGATTTATATACTCTTCCGTTTCGGGTAAATATATTGCAAACTCAGATAATGACTACATCCAAAGTCAGTATTTCCACTTTGTATCGATCTCAAAGCAGATTGATACTAAATGACTAATGGCAGGAAACTTATTTCAGCAGGTCTCCCGCCAGATATTCGGCTCACTTCCGAGCCTCGAAGTCGGATTAACTTTCGCATCCTGACAGAACATCAATTTGGACTTCATCTTAAATTTCGGCCGCCTTGTGGCGGTCCTTCTCAGTGTGCTCCGTACTCCCGAGCCAGTCGCCATTCAGTCAGTGCCATTGTTCGCATACATAAAATCAATTTGTCATAATTACGTGTAGCTTTCTTCTTTGTGAAGGCAGGGCGAGTGCGCGTTTCATAAATATTCGATATACTTTACACTTTATACTTAATCAGAGCATTTAATAACTGACACGCGCAGTGTCGCAGACAGCGGGGAAATCAATGGAAAACGAAAAATTGAAATGAAAAAAGTTGCGTCGTCAATCACAGCGCGGAGGCCGAGGAGCCGGGAAATTGAGAAACCGCGGAACCCCTACTAGGCCCGCGCCCTTGTGTGTCGGCGCCCATTCAATATCGATGCTGCCACTTGACGGGCATTATTCAAAAAAGGGCCGCCTGTCACGGCCGCCGAATGTCACGCGCACGCTTCGAGTGGCTCAAGGAGCGGCGAGTGGAGGAGGGACCCAGGCCAGGACACAGGACACAGGACCCACGGCACAGGGCGCAGGGCGCAGGAGTCACGGGAGCGAGTCCTTGTCTGGCTGCACAGTTGCAGCAGTGTTAATGCCCCTGGGGCCAAATGGCAAAGCGGAGCACATTATCATTATCGGGCACAAGTCCCATTACGTGAGCAGCCGAATGAAAGGATTCCCATGCCAGGATCGGGTTGCAATCCTCGCTTGCAGCCAGGCAAATTTATAACGCTGCTTAAATGCTTTATTAAAAGACATAAGTTAGGCGGGAGCGTGCTTATGAAATATGCTCCCGGCACACACATACAGGGGAGTTTTTAGGAGGACATTTTAAATGAGTTTTGGCTCTCTCCGGAATTTACAGTTGGCAGCAGCGGCAGCAGCAGCAGCGGCACAAAACACAAAAAACGGAAAACAAGGACGCACCGAGGGGAACGGGTTGCAAACACTTTGCCAGTGCAAAAGTTTTTATGGCCCGTTGTTTAATTTATGGTTAAAATACATTTCAGCAACACAGCGCTGGCGTTAAAGCTGCCGAAGGGCCCGGCGCACCTGTTACACGGCTGTTGTAGAGGCAATTAGAAGCGGCGGCGGCATAATGTATTCATGGCGGTGTTGATGGGCGGAGCTGCCGGAAAACGGCTTTCGGAACCTTCATCCAGTTATCAGCTGAAATATGAGCTCGTCAGGGCAGACAGAGCCGAAACTTTTCGCTGCAAGCGGCGACTCACATGTGTAATTAATCGCCGCCCATTTGTTAGCCAAAGTGTCGAAAGCGACTGAATCAGGGCTTCCGCTTCCAGGAAAGTAATCTAAACAATACGTTAAAAAGGAGATATCAAATTGGTACTTCAAGGCAGTAATCCAGCGGTAATAACAGTGGGAAAGGCTCAAATCGCACGTAAATAGGGATATTTGATTTTATCTGTGGCAGAATTTGATTTGTTTTATTCTATAACCTAGGAGGTTTCACAAATCGAAATTAAAAAGTGTGCAATGCAATTTATTAAGTTACAACTAAATGTAAACTTTTTTACAACGTATCTACGTTTTGTAGCACAGAAAACCTAACGATTTCTGTACCCTTTTCCGATTATTTGGTTTATTTTTTGAACAGGTTTAGCAGGATTCCTGACATAAATTTTATTAAGCAGTCAAAACATATGATACGAGTTTTAATTAAAAATTCTATTTACCCAATGGAACATTACCAACAATCTTACCTACCAATCGAACTTTAACATAATGACCGATTATGTGTACTACCGTTTCACAGAATTTAGAACTGGGAATACTTTACTCTAAGTTTACGTTAGGTTTCTAAAGGTCAGAAGGAGTCAGGAGTCTCATGAAGTCTTCTTCTGGACTTGTTAAATATTCAGTACCTAATTATATTTATTAAATAAGTAAATATACTTATGTGCTCAAGCATAAAATTATTTTTATAAGTACATATTTATATGTAGAGAATACATGAACTAAAACAACATTAAAGCACTCTGCATAAATCATTAAACCTATAAATAGGTACCATGTACCATGTACCAAGACTGTACATACATGCTTAGCTAAAGGACGTGTTCACGTGTATAGTTACAGAAATAAATATTGCTTGAGTCCAGCATTTCTGGCAGCTTTGGAAAATGTCAACGGGCGAGTTTAACAAAAAACAAGAAGGCCAAAGGCAGCATCAAAAACCAACAACAAACGCGTCCTGACACACACACTCACACACTGGGGTGCGCACATAAAGATGTCAACTGCACATGCAATGTGCCACACAACACAAAAGTTTGCTGTGCTTCTGCTCACAAATAAAATTTAATAAACGCCAGACAAGCGCTTTCGCTCATATTAAAACCCTTGCGACAATCAGCAACAAAGTCTTGACTTTGAAGCCGGAAAAAATTAATACGAAATTCAATAAAGTTTGTTTTCAGGAATTTCATATGTCAGCAGGGCGTGCGGCAGGCTGGAAGCGGAAGCGGAAGGCGGCGGGGAAACGGCAGCAGCGGCATATCAAAGGATCTTTGAATTCATGAGAAAGTAATAAGCAATGCTCCTTGGGGGAACACTAATACGACTTCGCACGACGACAGAAATTAAAAGGATGTCCCGCACCTTAATGAGTGAATATTGGATGTGTGGAAATCAAGCCACCGGGATCTGGAGTGTCATTAAATTGATTGCAGATTTATTAAATAGCTTCGAGAGAATCATTCTAGTTCCCCTTCCCCGGAGGACGACTGTCGTGCAACGGACATCTCAAGGAGTAACTCGAGCAGACAGGTATATCGATAGGGATAGGATGCGACAGGCGTAGGGTGGGTTAGGAGGGACGCTTTTCCGAATTTTCATTTTGCGCTCGTTGCGCGATTTATGTTATTATTGATTGCGCACAGCACGAAAACTCAGACCCACAATGAGTGCAGCGCGCTTTGTGCGCCGGGCGTTGTGTACTTGACTCAATTGATTCAAGCAATTTAATATTCATTTGTGCGTGTAAATCAGATTTGCACATGCAAATACCCGAAATCGGCGGAATAATTGATTGGGCGAACACACACACGACGGGGGTCCCCACAGCCAGTGCGAAAGTAATTTGATAATTTTTATTTGCAAACGCGCTAACGGCCAGGCAGGAGCTGGCTTAAGTAGCTAGGCTGGATCTTGGGTGCTCCGGGGCTCGTAATTAAATTAGTCCTGCTGGCCATTGATTTATTAGATTCGACGACCGCTGTACATTAATCCATTTCATGCATCTCGACTCGGCATAATCAGGGCCTAATTTGATTGTGATTTATGGAGCGGCCAACCTTGGTGGCGGGGGAATGCAGCCGAAGGCTTCGGGCCTTAGAGGGAGAGGCAGCATAGCCGGCGGCTGACTTGCAATAAATTGCAATTATCGGGCCATATCCTTAAGGCGCTGCTGCACTCATCCAGAGCAGAGAGCTAACAGGACAGCAGCCCTAACAGAGCTGTGTTTGGCGCGCTCTCCGCTCTCACTGTTAGCCCTTCGGCGCTGTTGGCGCCCGGCGCCTCGTCCTGTTTGTTATCTTGGAGGAAACTATTTTCGGCGAACCATCAATATGCATGAGGGGTCGGGAGCTGGCCCCGGGCCATGCATAGCTGTAGTTATTATGTATATTACGCATACGCAGTGTTATCATGGCAAATGTTGCTTATTGAAAATTATGGGCATGACTCCTCACGAAGCTTTATTTCCATTTTCATACCACTGGCGCACACAGTGCGGCCCGAGTGCTTAGAGCAAACTGGTATATTGCCAGAGCAGACTAGCTGCAGTTTGATTTGGAATTTAATTACATGGCCAATCCTTGCTGGGGATTAAATACTCATATTTGGCAGAGACCAATAGAGGTAGATAGGAGATACATCCCTGGTGTATGCTTTCCGTATTTTGCTAATTTAAGTCTCAGTCTTTGTTTGGGTTCTCTACTTAATTCTGCTTTCGACAGGGGCACACCTACACTCCCGTTCCGCACTGTTTGCGGTATATATGTAGTTTTTGCTTGTGTAAGTCTGGCAATTTATGCGCCACCAAAACTCCACTAATTTCTCACAGCCATATCCTGCGACTGACTGCGCCACCCCCATTCGCTCTTTCCGGATCCCGGCTTGTAGCTTTCCTGCTTCCGCCCCGTGTGCACAACGCACGAGAAAGCTAGCTAGCTGGCTGGCTGGCTCTATTTATTTGCCTGTATTAAATGTCCTTTTTGGCAGTGATATCCCCGCCCGCCGGACAGATGCCGAACTATTGTCTGGCTGCGGGGCGGGGCAGTGCACAGGACTCTCGGCAAGTTCCTGGCCCGCATATGCATTATCTGGTATCTCTCAAAAGTATACATGGTTGTTGCCAGGTAAACTTTCGCCGTTTCACGTGGCTGACGCTGATGACTTTTCCTCCATTTCCCTTTGTGTCATTATCTTTTGATTATTTCATTTCCTCCGCCGCCCGGGCGGCCGCAGAAATAAAAACAATTTATATTTTCCTTGGTGGCCGCAGCGAGGCCCTCAAGTGTCTGCCTGGCTTGTTGCCTGTTGTCTTGGCAAATTATGAAGAGCGTCAAAGTCGCCCCAGTAAGCCAGGTTAAGGCCAGTCGGACTACTAGGTTTACTCCGCTCCCACCACCCCCTCCACTCCCAGTCTCGATCCGGGCAACCTTTTCGTTTAGCCAGCAATCAACTTTGGCAACTCTTTCAATTTGTTTGGCAGGCGTGTGCGTACGTGTGCCCCGATCCTGCTCCCAGCTCCCCGCTCTGTAGGTGTGTTCGGGGCCTTGAGTGACTTCTTGTTTAGTTGGCAGTTTTCAAAACATATCCAGCCAACTTTTTTCTTACCCAAATTGCTTACAAAGTGTTTTTTCTCGGGCCGGGTTTTTATTTTTGGGTCGCAGCAAATAAATGGCTAAGCAGTAAATCTTTGTCGGTTTAGGTTATTGAATATTTCATGCCCGAGTTGATTTATTATTTATTTCTTTTTAATGCCCGCCGAAGGTCAAGAAAACAGTTCGTTGTCGATGAACCCGTTTTATGGTCATTATTTGGGACGACGAGCGCCTCGGGGGGAACCCCATCACAGTCCCATTGTCCGTGCAGCGGAAATGCCAGCTCCGATTTTCGGCGCCCCTCCAGTGCTTGCCTCGGGCGGGGGCTTGGACACGGGACCAGGACTTTAGCCGTCCTCAGTGGGAGGGAATTAGGGGGAGACAGCATAATTGGGGCACGGCCGCCACTCGGCGTTGCAAGCCTAATGAGTTCGGTTCGGCTTTTAGTGCTGCGTTTGATGGCAATTGCACGGCGTCGCGCATTGTCATCGCGGTGCCAAAGGGAGTTTCCGAAAAAATCTCCGTGGCCCCCTCCATACTCAATAATGCACGACACCGCCACAGTCCCCAATCCCTGAGCCAGTCCCCTCAGTTTGCGTTGTGGCAAGCAGTCGGGCGTGGGCGCAGGATAGGGTGACTCGGTGGGCAAAGAATTTGACACGAGCACGACGTTTTTTCAATGTCAATTTGCCAACGCTTAGTTTGGTTTTCTCAATGCTTGGTTTGTTTAACCGGTTGTCAAATGATAATGGGGGATGCAGAGCGCACTTCCTCACTAAGTTTAAGCTTATAGCTTCAGTTGATGTGTCTCAACTTACTCACCCACTCTTATTATAAAAAGAATACACGTCTTTGGTTTAACTATGCCTTGTTTAAGGCTGCTTACTCACTCCCTGTTATAATTTCGCTGTTAGAAAAAGTCCTGGTTAAGATTTGAGATCTATCAATGACAGAAATAGCAGATGAAAATAAAAACCATGTGCAGATAACAGCACTTGCTATTCTTTAACGTCCAGATACATTTTAGGCGGGTAGGAAATCGATATGCTTTAGGATGGTGACTTTACTGGTGTGTAGTAACTTTTACGGACAATTAGCTGGGCAAGTTGTCAGTGAGGCTAGAATCTGCCCTTTACAATCAATTTTCTAATTATTAAATTTGAAATTATAATATGATAAATTATGATACATTTTTGCTAATGATAATGACAGGCAGGAATTAAAGTTATAAAAATACAAATATACAAGCTACAAAGAGGTAGCTTTTCGACTTTTCTCGCTCCAAGCGAACCACCCTTCTGCAGGACTATACCGCGGGAGAGTGGCAGGAAGAACGAAGGATGGCAGAGTCAAAATCCGTGACTCTCGGCCGCCGCTCGGCGTTCCACGGGGCATTTCGCCTGTCCACAAAGTGCTTCCTGCAGCCGGGCTAGTCTGCAGGATATCGAAGTCAGTCCCAGGACTACGCGTGGGTCGAAAAACTGGTACACAGGCGCAAGTCCCCCCACGTCCTTTGCCCGCTGTTGCAGCTGCAACAGTTATTATGTTTGCATATCTCGGAAAACTTCATGTATTTTGCTTTAGTTGGCCTGTTAAATATTAATAAATCTCTCTCCCGCTCAAAGCTGGCTTGTGCATCGAAAAACGCTTGCCAACTGCCGGCAAAAAGTGTTCTGCTACAATGCTGCTGGTTTTTCCGAGTGTCTTCCCGGGCGCGTTTGCATTTCTCGCGTTGTGCAAAGCAAACAGAATTCCACGAACCAAATCAACAGGAGGGCGCTGCCGGAAGAGGAAGCCGGGACGGGAAAGGGCTGGGAGCACGCCGAACCAGGTCAAGAGCTGCTAACTTGAAAATTACACAATTTGTGCATTTTGTAACGGAATTAGCCCGTCCATTTGCAGGGGCATTAAAGTGTTGCCAAGCACCCAGTTACGAACACTGAGGGAAGCCGCCGGCGTGCAAACAGAGACTTGACTGATCACTCCGGCCATCCAAATTCATATTTGGGTATTAGCCACAATATTTTGGGCACTCGAAAACTGCAGTGGCCGAGAGTGGGCTAAATGACAGAACCGGCACCAGGCACCAGGCACCCGACCACCGGCCAACGAGACCGTCTCATAATTGCTGGCAGTAATTAAGCAAAGTGTGGAAAGGAGTGACCAACACTCGGCAAATACAAACACCCTTCGGGGCGACGCTGGCGCGGACAGAAGGGGCGAGCAGGGCGGGATTTGTTTGCCCCTGCGGTTGTTGACCGAGGCAACGGAGGTCCTGCACAAAGGTCCCAAAGCCCGTGACCAACGAACTGTTAGCTCGGTCCCAGTCGTTGAGGAGTCACTAAAATAAAGTCCGCCGCTGGCTTACACTCAGCACAATGGGCCTTGAGCTGCGACTGAGAGTGTATGTGTAAGGTTTAAAAAAATCTGATTTGTGGATCATGAATTTCAACTAATAGAGATTGTCAACTCCTAATCAGGCTCAGATTAGTGGAGTGGAGTGGAGAGTTCTTGAAAACGAACTTGGGAAACCTTTGATTCAACAACCATTTTTGCTCATTTTGATCTGAGCAGAGCCTTTTGTTTTTTCCTCATACTGCTGCGAAACTATTTCGGGCTCTTCTAAATGCCAAACTTGAGCCGCCCGGGGCAAAGTCCGTAGTCAGTGGTCGGTGCTTAGTGGGTGTGTGCGGCAGATGAAGATTAATTTGTGTGTTCAACTCTCGGATGCCACTTCAAGACTCGCCCGGCACAAAGGCGCAGTCACGGCCATCAGCTGCTCATCTTGGCTACCGGAGCTGCGTTCCACTGCACAGTGGATGAAACCTAAAATTTATCCGATTTAAAGCCTTCTAATTAAAACTATTAGGTGCATAGTTGGCGATAAGTTATTAATCTTACAAGAGTACAAGTTGCGTTAGCTTTATACATTTAAATTCATATTCGCTAGCGATCATTCACATAAAGTTGCGAGTTAAGTAAAAAACTGATCATAAATCAAGTAAATGCGTATGTGTCCTTACAGGGGTAGAATCCCCACATCATCAACGATTTATCAAAGTTTTTCCCACTTCAAAGATAAAGATCATGGAAGTTCGGTGAATAGTTGATGACAGTTTAATGAAAAGTCGATGAATTGGACAAGGAATTGACGACGAAATATCAATAAAAAAGAAGCTAATCTATAATGAAAACTATTAATAAGTGATAGTTAAGGAACATGAGAGCAATTTGTTACTGATGCCAGCTTAGGATAATTTGTTCTAAAAATGCATTATTGATTCATCAACAACACCTTAGATTTCTTTACGAACTTCTAATGAATCAATGATATCTGGTACTGCTGGGATGCATATTTTTAGCAAGATTTCAAAAAAATCACGAGTACAATCGAAGTCATGAGTACAAAGCAAAAGACTTCAACACATCTATCCTCCAAAAGAATAGAGTAAGGAAGCTTCTAGAGCTTTAGATCTATTTCAATAAACTTCATACTTCGGTGGCGTCATTTAGAATGTCACAGACTTCGTCCACTGTGCACTGCCTTATGGTTGGCCTAAGGTAACAGACACATCAGCCACATCAGCCACACGGAGGCGCCTGGGTCGGGGCTGGAGATGGGTTTAGGGATGCGGTGGGCGTGGGGATGAGGGTGGAACAATGGGGGCGCAAAGCATTTGTGAGATTCTTGCTCGGGGCCCAGACACGCTGCCAAATGAATGATGAATGCTTATAAACGAGCTCGAGGGCGCCGAGCGACCTTTTCGCATGCAGGTGGGCGTGGTCCAGGTGCCGAGCCATGCATATTTATTTATGAAGCCGACAAAGGCCACCGTTTAGCGGGGATCAGGGGTTAAGGCCGCCGGGCATGCTTTTGCTGCCTTGGCTTATACATACTTACACCCGTTTGCCCGATAATCCAATAAGTTAATTATTGTGCCATTGCAAACTATCAAAGGAGTTAGTTTGCTGGCCCCGGGGCTCTGTGCAAATAGCACGTGTCCTCGGTGCCCACTCGTCCTCTTTTGGGGCGCTGGATGCGCAGGAGGAGGAGTGCATCCTGCAATAACTTAGGCCAAGTCCTTTTGACCCAATTGCGGCTGACACATCTTAGGAAAATTAAAGCTCTTGCCTTAGGAAATCCTCATTTCGCATGCACGTGTGTGGGATGTGGGTGTGAGTCCCTACACTAATTAATGCGACACCTGCCCCACGTCACGTTCTAGTTAGGTTTTTGCCGTTCGCAGATTTAATGAATGCAAGCGTTTTCAATTTTAATCCGCAAAAGCCGCAAAACTTTGGCTAGCCGCCATCATTAGCCGTTGTCAGGCGCCAGGCGTCAGCCTGTCATTAAAAATGGCTTAAATGACGGGCCTTGGCAGCACGTTTTCGGTGGCAAAACCGGAAATAGGACGGCAGGACCCTCGCCATTACAGCAGAGAGGGACCACGGAACGGTTCAGTTACAGGTAAGGGATAGCGCTTTAAGGATTCCCGGACTTTGCAGCGTCAATCCGGACAGAAGTGCCAAATAGAGTCCGCCGAGTTCATGCAGCATAACGAGGAATAGAGGGAATAACCCGTCGAAGACGGCATGGAGGGTGACGAGGCCCTGCGGACCCTGCAGGCGGCAAAAGGAGAACGGGCAACGCGTTCCATTAGCGCCCGGAATCGAAGCAGAGGCAGTGAAATTTAAAAGCGCCATTTGCCTTTTGTTCTCCAACTTTCTCCTTTTGCTCTGCATTGAAATGCACTCCCCGTACGCCGCCGAGCCCTGCTTTGTGCGGCTCACTGGGGTTATGCCTGCGGGCCGATGCTTTTTGAAGGAGCCGGGCTCTAATGCAATATACTACGCCACACTATACAGTGCTTGTATATACCCTCTGTGGCGGTCCGGGCCTGCACTTGTGTTTGTGTAACGAGGTCACTGCTTTGGGACAAAAGTTGTCAACTTGAAAATTACACATTCTGGAAATCAGCAAAAAACGTGGCTCGTTCGAGGCTGGGGCGGTTGGGGCGTGGCCGAAGCCAGAGCCACATATCTTTGGCTTTGGCCCTGCACGGCAGCCAACTGCACAACTGTTGCCTTTATTTCGGCTTATCAGCCTGTAAAATGCGCAATTCAAATGCAAATGTGCAGCGTAATTAAAAATGTGCCCGACTCCTCCCCGTCCTTTCTGGCTTTCTGACAGCGATATGGCCGGGCGGAGCCAATTTAAATATAGTCGTCCGTATGCAAACACACAGACACCATACGCTCCCCGTGGCTGTACACCGAATGTGTGGAATTTAATTAGCTGAGACCTTCGGGGCCAGAGTCCTGCTGCCGCTGCTGGCCATAAAAATAATAATAATGCAGAAAATGAACTCGGGCCGGCAATGCGGTTGGGTCTGAAATGCGAGGACCCAGAAGTCCTCCCCGGTCGGTTTCCTTTCACCGCTCTCGGTTTCCGCAAATCGCTTTAAGCCAAACTATTCATTGCCACCCCACTGGCAGTGCTTTCCACCTGAAAGGGCCCCTCTAAATATTCAATTTCACACGTTCCATCAGCATACCTACCGAACAACCCACAAGGCACGGTGGTCGCTAAAAAATTAGCATCGATTGAGTCTAGATTTAATTGTGGTAAAATTCTAGCCAAAAGTGTATCTTAAACGATTTGTTCTAAGGTTAAAAATGTACATGGTGAAATGGATAAGATATTTGTATTTAAGTTTAAAATTTAAACAATATAAGAAACTTGCTAGTAACTAGTGGGTTTGTACAATGTAAAAGTAATATAAACGGTATGTATTACATACCTTGCGGATAGCGTTAAAACTTTGTTCAAACAAATCGGGAAGCAGGAAAAATATTTTCATTTGTTTTGGCAACACTATTTAAGGCTGTAGTAGAGTTAGAGACTCTCTTATACCTGGTATTGAACTCAGGATATTCAACTTGCAGGTCTGAAGTTCTCCTTTTGCACCACGGTCTTTCTTGGAGTCATTTGGCCTAAGCTGTATAGGAATAAGTTAATAAAATTAAAAAAAAAAAATATTTTTCCATACTTCCCTTTGTAGGATCGCAAATACGCTTCTTAACATAAATAATAACATAAGAATATCATAAAAAGAAAGCATTTAAAATAGAAATTAGTTGGACGAAACCAAAGGTAAAGGCAGGAGGATGATATATTTTTAGATGTATATATTATTCTTGCTGATATACTATATAGCCTATATAGTTTTCTTTCAATTCACATTCATTGCGAATAAAATAATTAAAATTCCTATGTAAAATATATATTAAAGAACGGGTATACACAATTATTATTAAAGGAGCTTATAACAATGGCAGCCCTTTCTTTTTGAACTCATCTGTATAGCCCTACAACAGCTGTCAGCGGGGCCTGGCCGCAAAAATCGGCTTGTCGCAGTCGGCAAATAAAGTCGCACATATTTTCAAATAAAGCTGCTGTTATCACAAATTGACAGCAAAGTATTGTGCGGCCAACTACTTTGGCCCAGCATGGGGTGTGGGCTGTGGCTGTGGCTGTGGGTGTGGGCCGGGTGTGGGCCCGCTTGTTGGTTAGGGCTTGTTCCCAAAATGGCCAAATGGCCAAATGGCTTTGTGCGGTCAGGCAACGGGAATAGGGTGCAGGGTGCCGGGCGGAGGGGAGAATAGGAGCGGAAGGGGACGCGACTTCCGCCTCCGGTTACACATGCACAGCTGGAAAGTAGCCTGCGGTCGGCTGTCACTGCGATGATTGCGCTGCACACACACAGAGGCACAGCGGCGCCGAGGCACAGTCACCCCTGGAAAACCTAATAAAGCCACAATATGAACGGCCGGATTCGGCCATCGCGATGCGCTTTATTTAACAATATTAAACAGGCAATCTGCCGCTGGCAATTTCCGCACTCGTATTGCTTTGTGCGGCCTGTCACTTCAGTTCACATCAGTTAAGAGATTCAATCCATTTTTAAAGCAGCAAATCTCAGTTCCCAGTTTTCAGTTCCCAGTTCCCTGTTCCCAGTTCCCAGCCTATACACCATCCAAATTCCGAAAGGCACAACGCAGAACATCATCGATTCTTGAGTCTCCAGCGTAACCCACCAAGCCAGCCTGCCATGGACGGAGGAGGAGACAGACAGAGGTCGGTCCACTTCCTGCTTAGGCAGGAGAGCCGCCGCCGTGTGCCAAACCATCAACGCCAGCCCATTTCTGTCCGCTTCGTGGCACTAACAAATGACTTCATACCTGAACGCCGTCCTGTTCCAAATCACGATGGTGTCCCTGAATCTTCAATATTTACCAGCAACCTGGACCAGCTGGACGAAGACTCTGGATTCGAGTCAGGCAGTGATGGCAACTAAATAAATTCCCAGCATTGTTGTTTGTGTTTCAAGTCATATTCATATACAAAATAGTCATGGAAATAATTAAAAAGAAAAACATTATTTTTTGGCAAAACAACGGAAATGAAAGGGTATGTTTAGGCCAAGAAGCAGGTGCAACTGAGGGTGAATTTTCACAGTAGGCCAAATAAGCTGGTCTATTTGCTGACAAAACTGCTCCAGGAGAGCTTTATTGAATTTACTGCCTTGCCACGAATTGAACTTCTAAACTTCTTCGCTGAGATACCTGTTCGCAGGAAAGTACTTTGCAAGTCTCTGGTGGAAACCGAAACAGCCAGGGATTTCAGTGTCTAGTAATTTATATGACATAGCAGTTCGATTTTTATTAAATTAAAATCAAAATTTACAATAATACAAAATATATATTTTTTTACATTATCCCGTTCATTCTAATGAAAGCTATATTACTTAGTCCTCCGATTCGTCCAGCTTGGACTTATATAGTAGTAAGAACATATAGAAGACTATCTGTGAAGTTTTTATTCAGATAGCTTTAAAACAGACGGGAAACAGGCAAATGAACATGATTAGATCGACTCGACTGTTAATGCTGATCAAGAATATATACATATTTTTATAGGGTTGGAAATGAATCCTTGCGTTGCAAAGTTCTGGCTAAAATTGCATAACTTAATGAAAAACTTAAGTTGCGAAAGACAGAAAAAAATGTTGTAAATAAAGATAGAAGTGATTAAGTAAGTATTCTTGGTAAAATCGAAATCAGTGAGCATTACTTGCTGACCTGATGATCTATAGAACTAGCCCTTATAGCCTTTGGCTAGATCGGCCCCACTGATGATTTGGAATATGTATGTATGGTCGCGAAATGTACCTTCTGCCTGTTATATATGTATATTCATTGTTGATTTTAACTTTTAGTACCCTTGTACGGGGTGTAATAACATTGTATTCCAATTGTTAGTCCTCAAATTCAGAACTGATGAAACTCAAAAGGCATAACAAGTTTGTAAGAAACCAAAATAAAAGAGATATTTTAAATGTAACCCTGTAATACGACAAAGGAATTAAAAAAAAGAGGTATGAATTCCCTTATCTTTAAGTAGGCTCCAAGTAAGGTAAGGGTCATTGAAATCTGTCGATTCTCGAATGAGAGTCCCAATTTAATGGACAATACAGCTGAGAGAAGTTAACATGCGAACTCACCTAATAGCCCAATGCCACAGAATCAGTACAGACTACAGCCATGTTAGCATATTCGTAATGCTTTAGTTGTGTTTCGGTTTATTCATGTCAATTTGATTTCAATTTGATTTCAAACACAAATTCCATTTAAACACACAGCGATGCTAGTGGCCCTGCGTGTGGGAGGATTAGTTGAGTTGAGAGTTGTAGTTACATTTATTTTACACATACATAAATACGCATATTATAGTTTGTATACATTTTTAATACGCCTCGACCAAGATGAATTCGTTCTATTTCTTTCGTGAATTTTTTATTCGCCGCTGCTCCTCTGTTGCTCTTGTGGAACATCAATAATAAATATTTATATTTTATGCTGTGTGTTCTTCCGGTATATATATGTGTGTACGTATATGTTGCATTTTGATTCGAAGTTCCATATGCCTATATAGTTCTATTCGAGTTCGAGTTCGAGCCTCTCCTTGATTCCCTTAAAATCAAACTTGTTTTCTACTTTTCAAGTATATATTTGCTTAACTTAACCCTTTCCGAATGAACCAATGTTATCACGCCTAAACTTGCTTTGAAATAAATGCTGTCTTTGCCACTAGAAACCAAGGGAGCACAATTTCGGGGAACCGCTGTAAATTTGAAATTCACTGAATCTATACGACTGCTCTAGGTATATATATATCTTTTAGGTATAATTAGGGTTTACGCTTAAAATGTTATTACTACTCGATATGGTGTCTTTCTTTGCCACGTTCAGCTTTGTTAAAACAACTCCATATGCATCGCACAATGTCTGGTTTCGTTTCCGTAGATTACGTATTTTTAAATGCCTAAGAGAAGCGCGAAACAATAAGGGTATTTGCATGCAAATCAGGAGTAAGTTGTTTGCTTTTAATATACAAATTAAATTATTACACACGTTTGTTCATTATTTGTCATTGTTCAGTTTTTCAGTTTTTCGCTATAGATTTAGTCGCCTATGCTTGTATAAGTTTTTCGCTTCGGTTCTCCCCTTGTTGGATACATTGAAAGCCTGCACGCCTTTGTCTCAGTCGGGAAATAATTCGTGAATGGTTCCTGAACTGAAGTCAACACACACATGTAGGTATAGACATCGGGATATATGTATATATATATGTTTCTGTTGTGGTACATCTATAAATTCTTTAAAATTTCTACTGCTGTATACATTCAATTGTTTCTTGTGGGGACTCGATCGACTGCACCGGGGAGAGAGGTGAGCTCGCGTTCTTATAAAATGCATTAAAACCTGGATGCGCCTGCTCCCCGCTATGGTCTGGTCTGATCCGTACACGTGTATATATAGTCTAATACGGGTATAGTATATGCTTGCTGATAGGTATTCGGTTTAGAGAGTGCTCGCGGCACTCGTGATAGGGAGGGCTTTACACTGAAATCCATACGATTATGCTGAGTTAGTTGAGACCTTGACATGCAATGTGGGAGTGAGTACTGTGCGGATGAGCTGTGAGCGTTGAGCTCTCTGCCCCGAGTCCTGCGGCCTGCTGTGGCTGTGGTTTCGGGTTCGGTTTCGGTTTGGGGCTTAAATCACGATTCGATCCATTTAAAAATTCCAACACCTGCCGCCCAAGCACCCGCAGGGTCCTGGTTATGGTTCTGGCTCCTGGGTCCTGGTCCTGGTCCTCGGTCCTGGGCAACTTACAGCACCAACCCGTAACCTCAGTAGCCAGTCGCGTCGAACAGATCCGGCAGCACCAGCGGCGGGCAATTGTGAGGACTGCAGGTGACGCTCGGCATCTCGTCGGGTGTCACGGCATCCGTGCAGATGCACTGCAGACAGTTGCCCGTATCCTGTGGCAGAATGTCGCCAATTTTATACAGTTTGCCTGCAACGACAGCAACGGAACCGAGTTCGATTTGCAGTTTAAATGGGATTAGGAAGTGAGCAATTGTGACGAGCAGTAATAAAATAGAGGGGCAGTGGAGGTGTTGCGAGAGTAGAAGCTCTAGGATTTCATTACACAGAGAAAAACGTAGTCACTAGGTCTAAGATTTTTGTTCGAAGTATAGTCTTTAAATTTGAATCTGAAGTTTAATTAAAACTAAGCAGAAAGCTCTATTATTTTAGGGAACTTCAGATATGACAAGCGTTTGAAATCCCTAAAAAAAAGTCAGAAAGTATTATTATGATATAACAATTAAGGCACTAAATTTAGTGTAAATATGCTTCATTAAAATTTGTATGCTTAATTCTCAACACGTTCTTAGGGGCTTTAAAAATACGAGAGATTTCTGTGGCACCCCTTGAACATCAACCACTTTAGGGTCTTTGTTTTGATATATTAATTTAGTTATGGAAATACTACTCTAAATAATAAATACTACTTTAAGACAATTACAAAAATATTGCATTATTATCATAGTCAAGTTTAAAAGTCGACATGCAATTCTCTGTGCAGCTGCAATCCATCTCGACCCTCGGTGACTTGCTTGCTTACCCAAAACATTGCACATACGCCCTGGTGCCGGCGGCGTTGTTGTTATAATCGTTGTCAGGGTGAACGGCGGAACTACAGTGCTCTGCCGGGGCTGATCCTGATTGCTGACACTGCCGCTCCTGCTGCTGGCCGCCTCTGGGTCCATTGTTGTCCCTGCTGTTCCATTGCTGCTGCTGCTGCTGATGCTGCTGCCATTGTCGTTAACGCCTGACGTTCTGTTGCCATTTGCAATTAAATCCGTTTGGCGATGGGGATGCACATCAACTGCAGTTAGTGTAATGTCAATATTGACAACGCTCCCATTGAATTCGCTGCTGTAATCGTTGTACGAGCTGCGAAAGAAGACGGCATCGCTGCCATTGTCTTTGGCCAGGCCGCCCCTCTCCTCGCTCCTGTTGGCCGTGCCAACATCATCGATTATTGTCGACGCCGGCGTTTCCTGCTCCGAGTTGTCGTCGAGCGAGTTTGTGTTGTCAGCATTGAGCTCCGTGGACGTCAGCCATCGGTGGAAGGCGTCGTCGACCTCCTCCGCGTCATGTCCACGGCGATCATGTTGCAGCTGGCCGGGGCCGCAGCGGAAAATAAAACACAGACTGTTAATTCAACTTGACTGCATAGTAAAAAATAAATAATAAACCATCTCGAGCATGAAGAACCCCATTACGGGGAGCGTTTCAGGCTCACTGGACCCGCCAGCAGCAGCGCAAAGTTCAAGCCTGTGGCTCTGGCGGCCACTGAAGTGGCCCAAAGCCTAATTGGGTGAGCTTCCAGGCTCGTAAAAAGAGCAAAAAAAGAGTACAATGGGGTAGTTTCAGGGGATTGGTTTCGAAATATGACAAGAGGACTTCTCAAAATTGAAATTTTAAATAACCAAAGACACATTGGCGGATAAAAAGCTCTTAATGTCAATACAAATAGTTGTTTTTGAAAGGATATAAGAAAGGATACATAAGAAAATATAATAATAGTATAAAATCATAGGGAACCTTTATACCAGAGTCCTGCTCGAGGTTGGAAAAGAGTAGAAAGGGTACCTATGAATCCATTCGTTTTATTTTCATACATGTCTGAATGATGATGAACTACTAAGCTTCCAATCTTGAATTAAATTTGGTATTGCCTACTAATCATTTACCAAAAAATATAGTCTATGGCTATGGTGCCTGATGCCAGGACACAAGTCCCGAAGCCATATCTCAAGCAGATCAACTCACATTTGTGGCTGCCACTGTGGCACTAGACAGCGTGCTTGTCACCATTTCATTTGTTCTTGTCGCTGCCTTCGTTGTCGCTGTCGTTCCTGATGTTGTTCCTGCTGCTGCTGCTGTCGTTGTCGTTGTCGCAGACGTGGTCTCTGCTGGTTCGCCTGCTCCTGCTGCTCCTGCTGCTCCTGCCCGGGTTGTCATCATCGCCTGCGCCGGCCATTGTGTGGGAGCTGCCTTTGGCCGCTTTGTTGGCGGCTCCGGCAGAATATCGCTGTCTGTTTCCGCCTCATCTGGGTTTTTATCGCTGCCCAAGTTGGCGCGGAGTTCAACGCCTGCCTCGGCTCCGGGTGCAGGTCCAGGACCGACTTCGGCCACCACTGGCGCCTTTTGTCGCGCCAACGCCTCTTGTTGCTGCTGCAGGAGGCGCTGCTTCTCGTGGAGCAAGTGCTGCTGGTGGTGCTGGTGCTGATGATGCTCGTGCTCCTCGGTCTTGTAGTCGTAGTAGAGCAGGGAAGGCAAGTTTTCGGGAAAGTTTAGGATTTTGCTGGACGAATGCTGGACCTGGTGGGGATGGTGTTGCGGCTGCTGATGCTCATGCTCGTGCTGGTGCGGGGGCTGGGACGGAGCTGGTGGCTGATAATGCGTTGGCTTTGCCGCCTGATTAACAGCCAGGGCGGACGCACTCCCCTGCTCCCGCTGCCCCTGCTCCGGCAACTTGCGCTGTTGCTCGTGTTTGTGTTGCTTGATTATATTGTAGTTGCCACTGCCGTCACTCTGGTGCTTCTGGCTCTGCTTCTGCTGGAGCTGTTGCTTAACGGCGGACTTTTTATAATCCGGCTGCTTCTGCCTGTGGCTGTGGTAAACTTCGTAGTCATTAAAATTCTTTTGATTCTTGCGATGCTTATGCCGCTTGCCAACTTTCCTAGCCGCTTTATGCACTTTTGTTGACTTTCCCGTTGTGCTCTCGTGGCGATATGGATCTGAATAGTCGCCCTCACCCTCGGCATCCCCGTCACCGCCGACATTACCACCGCCATTGCCACCGACGACGTCGTCCTGGCCAACACCACTTCCCGACGCCGCTGCCTTCGCCTTGTTTACACTGGCCTTATCTGCGGGAAAAAGGCAAAAGTTTCTTGTTATATTATGCATGCCGCACAACGGACCGAGATCCGAGTGAGAACTAACCGCATTTCTCCCACCAGCAGAAGATCTCGCCGTCCATGCAGAGGCACACCTCGCAGGCATCCAGTCGGGGCACCTGTTCCCGGACGGAAGATAAGGCATATAAGCGTATAATTTCAATGTTTCTCCCGGCCAGAGGCCCGTTAGCAGATGCTTTGCGGCCCAAACACCCACATATACCCAAACACGTACGTATGTATGTGTGCCCGCAACCGAACAATCAATCACAATGCAAAGCGATTTGAGGGCTTTGTGCTGCCATGAATGAGTAAGCGTAGGCCCCATGCCGGCCCAAGGAACAGGAAGCAGCAACTGATGGCAGGCACCGGCAGTGGCAGGATGCCGATAGCAACACACCAACTCTGATACTGTAACGTGGGCCATAACGAGGGACTAATTGAAATCAGGCAAGGGCTTTGTTCAAGAGCAACTAGTTTCGGATTTTAAGCTGTGATCTGTTTCCAACAAGAGCTCGTTGGAATTTAGGCTTCTGTTTGCGTAAATGTTGCGCATTATTGGGGAGGCAATTTCATTGAAACCTAAATAATCTTGTGAACGATTTTAAATGCCTGCAACCCCTTAAAATAATCTGGTAATTGTGTACTTTGAAACTCTTTCAATGGGAAATAAATACTCAGGGCTTTAGCTTGTCTTGCACTACTTGTACTTTACATACAACGTAGCCAAGTAAAGAAAGGAATCCAAAATTAAAACATATGTAGATGCACCCTTTTAAGTAGCTTACCTAAAAAGTATGGACAATGATTTCTAGTTACTTTATTACTACATTTTTAAAACATGTTCGCATAATTGCGGTCTGTTGTTGTCCCAATATGAATTCATTATAAAGTTTAAAAAAATATATCAACATTGTGTCAATACAAAAATATCATAATACCTAATAACATAACTAAACCTATGCGAACTCAGTCATTATTTCCTATAAATTTAAATACTTAGTGAATAAGGTGATGTTTTCTAAACCTTGTTTTAGGTTCAAAGACGGAAACACAAATAGATAAAAAATTTAAATAAAACCTATCCGTTAAATTATTTAAAACGTAGAGACCATTTTTCCCAGTTGTTCCTATCTAACAATTTGTTTATATATTTTCCTTTGACTCTGCAGTAGAAATTTGCATTTCTAATTGTGTTTAGTGGAAAATCTACCAGGTGAAAAGTTATATCCTGAACCAAATCCATTTTTAGATGGAATTTATTAGCTTTAATGTGAGCTCTTTTAACCCTATTTTCCATATGAGAAGACAATAATTAATAAATAAACAAATATTTAGCTAAAGCATGCCATAAGCGTGTACCCGTCCCTGTCACCTGCAAACTTACAAACCAGCCTTGCATTTTGCTTTACCAAAGTTGCTCTGATTTAAGTGTATCATTCGTGATCTGGCTTGATGCTTCCGTTTTTTTTTCTTTCAGTGTACCTTCTGGCCGTGCGTGTACTTGTGTCCGTTGGTGAAGCAAGCCGCTGCCCGGCTGTGCGGCTCCAGGTCCTCCTCCGTGGGGCTTCCGTCCGCGCCATCCGCGGCAGAAGCCACGCCAAACCCCTGAGCTCCTGGCGAGCCGGGCTCCAAGCCGTTATCCTGCTCCCCGTCCGCCCGCTGGCGCTGCAGCTCCGCGTCGCTGAGCATCTGCTGCGAGAGCAGGCGGGCGTCGTACTTGGCCTGGGACTGGGCCGTGTCCAGGTCGTAGTTGAAGTCGTCGTGCTCGTCCACATACTCGAAGGGCAGAGCTGCGTGGAGGCAAGAACAAATGCAAAATAAGCCCGTGCTGACTCGACTCCTCACATGCGCAAAGGTAAGCAGGGGCTGGTTAGTACTCAAGGGTCGGACCTCGACGGAAAATCGCAAATAAATCTGCTGTGTTACGAGGTAAAATATTGTTAATGTTCTGGGCAAGACCAAGGTCCACCCTGAGGCACACAAACGAAGGATCTGATCGGCAAGCTGTTGCCACCTCACATATGAGACTTCTCAAAATTTCGAGGGCCATAAACGGTTGCTGGCGTTTTATTATGCATATTTGATAAATTATCATAAAAATAAGAAGGAAAATAAATCACAGGGCACATAAAAGCCAGCACACTCGCATACGTATGTTGTTTTATGGCAAACAGTTGTCATTAAATCAAAAGGCTGCACTCATTATGACATAAAAGCGAGCTGCGAAAGGCGCCTGGCAAACGGAAAATGGAAAATGTGAAATGCGAAATGTGAAAGCGTAAAACGCTCATAAAAATTCAGAGCGATGCGCCCGGCGTAATTTATGTAATACAGATTTAATAAGGCTGTAAAATGAATTCGCCCTCCTTATTCCGGCAGAGCGATCAGCGGAATGGAGTTGCTTAAGCGGTGATGGAGGGACCCTCGGACCCGGACTCACCCTCGCTGCCGCAGAGTAATCCCAGAACGGCGGCCAGCAGCAGACAGGACCTCAAGGAGCTGCCGTTTGTCATGCTGTCGCTCCTAATAATCCCGGGCAGAGTCTCGCTTTCGGCGGATTTTACGGATGGCATTGCACTTTCCTGGCTGCACATTACTTGCACATTTCTTTGCTTTCTGCGCTCTGGGCTCCTTGGCTCTTGGATTTTGGGACTTGGATCACTCACACTCGCACAGTCACACACAAGCACAACACGGCAGAGCCGCAGGGACGCGGCAGGACAACCTTCGCGCTGTTTCGGGCTGCTCCGGTGTTTGTTTACGCTCCTTCCCCGGCTGTGTTTACTTTAGCACTTTATACTCGTACCGCTGTCGCCGTGGCAGTTGCTGGTTTTATCTCACTCGAGTTGTTTGTTATTCTTAGAATGCACACTTGTACTTTTTCATGTCGCCACTTCTGGGTGAAAGGCTGCATTCACAATGCGCCTCTAAATGGGGCGACTCTCGAGCAGGCAGCGATTTTCGCAGCCACGCCAATTTATGAAGGCTGAACGGAGGACGTGGATCGTAAATGTAAATGGAGACTCAACTACTGCCATTAGGCCCCCGCCTGTATTGAATTTATTTCACCGAGTTCCTAATGGCACCGCCGTGATTCGTTTTCCCCTTTCCCCTGCCGCGACTCCTTTTTTCTCCGCTACGACTACGTGCCTGAGGAAGGCGCGAGGACAAGCCAACAAGTGTTTCCCCCAGAAAACGTGCCTTATGTAATCAGCGCAGGGAAGCTGCGGCAGCTGCGATGGCCACTATTGCCACGATTGCTACGTTCTGCGGCGGGCAATGCGAAATGAAATTGAATCCCATTAACTAATCATAAAGGAGCCTGGGCGGCCCACTCCGAGTGTGGCTGAATGGCCCGGGTAAATGCACTGTCAATTCACTTAATTTATGGCCAAGGGGGCCGCCAAGCCGGGCTTAGCCAGCCAAACAACAACAGCAGCACTCGAGCAGGTGGGGAGCAGGTGGAGAGCAGAGAGAAATCAGGACGAGAGCTGGGAAAACAAAACACAAAGCTCAGCAGGGACGGGGAGGCTTCCGCAGGAGACGGAAATCCATGCCAGTCCCGGCCCGGCCACGTTTGAAGTGTGGGAAATTAGCGCCGTGCCAGCGGCAGGACCCACATTGATAGATGAAACGAAGCTGGCCCGGCCATAACTCCTAATAAAGCCGGACCAGATGGGCAATATTTAATTTACTTTTAATTTGCGGCAATTTCCGGGCAACTCGATTGGATTCCACCTGCACTAGCCACCGCTCGTTGAATAGGGAATTCCGTGAATTACTCGCTGGCTCTTTAATGGCCTTTAGTTCTGTCGCGCTGCTCACTTTCCGTTTGTTTGCATTTAATTAGTGCGGCCAGAAAGGCACTGAGCACTGTGGAGAGAGAAGGACACACAGGAGAGAGCGCGCGAGACCGAGTGTCTCTAATTACATTTTATGTTAATTAAATGCACTTGGCGCCCGGAAACTATGTGGAACTCCGCTCGCTTCGGCCTCAGACATCGGCATCTGTCCGTCACACACGGCGGCTACGCGATAACTGAATCCTCGACGCCCACTGTTGCGGCGGATGCTGAGTCCTTTGTATTTATTGCCTACAACTCAATCTCGGCTCTCTCACGCTCTCTCTCTCTCTCGCCGGAGAGCGCTCGCCTTGCCGCTTTGCGCACGAAACACAGCTCGCAGAGAGCCAGCCTTAACAGAGGCCTGTTAGCCGGCTGTTGGAGGATGCCGGGCAGGATTCATGCAAATTGCATTAAAGTGAATCAGTTATGTGCCGTTATTCCGGCCTTTTTGCGGGAAATTGCATTTGCCCCGCCGCCACTTTGCCACTTTGCCACTTTGGCCGCGTTGGCCTGACCGCATTTACTCGCCCGTTGGCATAATGCAAAGCAGTATCAGGTGCCGATGCCCGCGCGGAGATTTTCGATTTCGATTCCACTTTCACCGCACTCTATTGTGTTGCACGGGAAAGAACGTATCCCTTAGAAAACCCCACAATACGGTCTATTATGGGAATCTTACGCACCAAAGAGCTATCCTGTTGGGGAAGATAAACTTAAAATGGGGATTATCATATAGGTTCGACAGAAGAAGTATTATTACTAAAGACTATGAGGGTAAATTAATGGTAACATGGTAATACATTGTCTTAAGTATTAGAGTAACATTTGTGAATATAAACCGAAGAAATGTATTACATTTTGATACCTTTGCAAGGTTATTATGTCATGTTTTTTATTCCAGTTTGTACTTACATTTTCTAACCATTAATGGTAGCTTGATCAACATCAATAGCTTTCTAGATTCAGCCATATCCCTTGTCCTTTCGCCCAACGCTTTAAAATGATATATAAATTATTTAAGATAGCAGATTATAGCATCATATCTTATGGCTATCAAAGAAATGGTTAACTTAATTGTTTCCTCACATATGTATGTTTATCTACTCAGAGATATAGCTTAGTTTTAGTGATGTCTGAATAAAAAGAGAAAAGAGAAAAATTGATACTACAAAATGTTTGGTAACCATTAATACATAAATTTTTATAACACCTACAATAACAGTTACTGAGTGTTATTGTTATTACCTCAATAGTTGTTTATATTCCTTTCAAAACACATAAAAAACACTTTAACTAGACAAGGTTATAATGGATAAGTGAATATACAAGTATAAGGGGCTCTCTTTTCTCTCTTTTCTTACGAAATCTAAAGAAAAAATGTGAGTATTTAATAAATTTAAAAAGTCATTAAAACCGAAAATTAAATTGAATCTAGTATGTTTCAAAGGACCATTTTGAGTTAGTGTATGGACGGAAGACCATACCATACCACAGGACACAGGCTGTCAGCAGGACTCTGAGGCCGTTGAGTGACATGCGATGTTTGGTGCTGCCGCTGCCGCTGCCATTGCTGCCACTGTGAAGCTTGTTAGACATTACAATGCGTGTTTGTGTCAGGATAACTGTCAACAGTTGCCGTTGAATTCGTTGGCTGCCCCGCCACGCCGCTCCTCTTTTGTATTTTTCACATTTGCTAATTTCTTTTGTACATTTTCGAGATGCTTAACAACGTCATGCATTACCATAAAATAACAAAGGCTCGTCCTGGAGCAGGCTGCCTCGAAGCTGGCAGCTCGCATCCGGAGCTCGAAGCACGTGCAACAGTTGGCGTCGGACAGAATGCCCCACATAAATCATGGACAAGTCCCCACGGAGCGCAATCGATTCGTTTCTGGCCATGTGAGCAGCGCCAATTGACCCATCCTGCAGGCCGAGTATTTATATTTATGTGCATGCAAATTGGATCCCTCTGAGCGTGCAAATGTGCTGAAAATATTTATGTCGCCACGGCTAAATAATAAGCCCGCCTGACAGATGCTGCCGCTCCGATATGAATATAATGTTTGCCAAAGCAATTATCTTGTATCGCCGCAAATGTGCAAATTAAGCGGAATTCTAATAAGCGGAAAGCGAATATGAAAACATTTATCTGCAGGGCAAATACTTAACTATTGATAGTATTTATAGATTTATAGGCATTTAATTAAAAGCTGCGGCAGGCCATCCCGACCGAGGTAAATAAATGGTCACGTGTAGGTGGGTCGAATGAATGCATTAATTAATTAAAATAACACTTTCTGGCTAAACACAGCACGGAGTGGGCTTTTATAAAATGTCAGCGCTTGTCCCGAATTAATCTTGGGCAATTGTTTGGAAAATGTAATAAAACCGTCAACGGAACTTCCATTGTTTCGATTATGACTGCTCCTGGGGCGGCAGCTTGGGCGAATCCTTTCACGGCCTGGACGAAAACAAAACCTATCACAAAACTTGCCCCATAAATATTAAAGCATATTGTTTCAAATTTCAGCTGGGGCAACCTTGGCGGGGCCATAAAAGTGATTCATTTAATTGGACATGTGCTCGCTGGGCGCGATCCCAAGGCAAGGCGGCCTAAGTTTATGCAAATTAAATTACAATTATAAATTCTGAGGACCGGCCCTGCGCCTGAGCCTGGGCTGGCCCTGGGCAAGTGGCCAGCTCCCCGGCAGCCACCGCAGTCTTGGCCTAATCTGAGGGCAGCCCGGGAGGGAATTACACTTGCAAATGCCATATGCCAGATGTAAATATTTAAAATGCTAAGACACATCTGACACTCGAGTCTGCAGCTCTTTGACAGACGCTCCTCCGCTCGGCTCAGCTCTGCTCGGTGGTATTGTTGAGTAATCTGCCTTTCTGGCCCGCATCATCTGGCTGTTTATGTTGGGGATTCACTCGAAACGAAGGCTCAAGGCACTTGGCGTAAGCATCTCGGCATCTGCGATTCCGTCAGCCCCACCAGCTGAGAGCCTTAATCCCCGGCTTGATCCTGACGTTATTTCAATCATAATTGAGAATTGCATATCAGGCAGATGCGATTCCCGATAACTCAGGCCTGACAGATGTGTCGAGGAAAATGCATTTCATTATGTGGCAGGCCACCGCAGGACCAGCACCGGAGGCTGGAGCTTGATTTTGATGGCCATTAAATTAAATTGATAATGCAATCGAAGAGAATTGCATTTGCACACTAGCATTGCTTTTAAGCAATTAAACAGAAATGCCTTGGAGGTGAAGCGACGTTTCTGAATTAAATTCGCTTCCAACGGAGAACTGTCGCCGAGCACTTGGCACGATAAAAGCGCAAAAATTGGGTGTCGAAAATGTTTAAAAGTTTTTCCTTGTACCAAACAGAAGTTGGAAAAGTGAAGCCGCCCCCTCACAGACACACAGACAGACGGCAGTGTGTCTATATAGGTACACGCATAGTTCGCGCAACTAACAACAATATGGAAATCAGTTAACAGAGAAAACCGGCCATGGAATGAACTCGAGACTTTGCCAACTTTTGCCTTCTCACAACACTATTTTTAGTCTCCGAGGAGGAAGCAGCCCGGTCCCTGTGGCTTGGGGCCACTTCCTGTTTTCATAGCTGCTCGCATTATCAGCGCCTTTTGTCTCTCGGCCGAAAAGTTTGCCCAGCGCTTGCCGGCGGCCTGATTAAAGCGACACTTTAATGCAAAACACTTCGACATTTTCTGATTACGAGCCCAGAAAAACGAAATGCAATTGCGAGCAATCTCGCCCTGCACCTGTAATTATGGCACGCAGATGAAAGTACGGGGGGGACGGAACCGGCGAAGGCCCATTGAAGTGTGGCGCAAAAGTATGAGGGATTGCTAAAAGCAATTTGAAAACAACAGAGTGAAAACGCTTCCAGCTCCCCGGACCCGGACCCGGACCCGGACCACTTCACGCGCCTCGCGAGCGAAAGAATTGCAGAAGTTGGCGTTGCCAAGGCAATTATGAAGCTGCAAGAGGTTGCAGCGCCTCGAGTGGATGAGTGGGCCACCAAGACATCGCCTTGCAGCTCAAGGCTACACTTAGGGACTGACATCGAAAGAGTTTCCGCAAAAAAGCATTCTTCCTTAAAGTGAATATCAGGGTTTTATAGGGAAGTTTTCCATAAACTATCAATAAGGAAACAACTAATAAATATCTGTTTAAAATTATCTAAAACATATTTTGTTTTTTAATAAGCCGGCTCTCATAAAATATCTGAGTAAATATGAATGCTAGCACCAACATGGTCTAAACATAAGTCCTTCCCTCCCTAAATTTATTTTATTTATTTATTTAATTTAATTATATTATTGACCTTCCTAACGCTACAAGTATAATACTTATCTTAATCATATTCCTAATCTAACAATATTATTTGATTATTATTTATACATATTAATGTATTTAATTTAACTTAATTCTAAGTCGCTTTTAATTAATTTTAATTTATGGGGCTATTTTAATTTGAGAGAGTATTTCTTGCCTGAATTGCGTAGCATTGCTAATGTTTTTAATATCATTGGGAAGCTAACCATCATTTTGTAATATTTTCGTTTATTTCATATTTATATTCGTTTTAAAAACAGCCATATTATAATTCCATAAGTATTTTTATTAATCTGCTAGCTGGGTTGGTAAGAGTAGGTCCCGTTTGACTCAAAGTATGCTGCCTGCAATGTACAAGCAATATCGAAGGAGAATTTACTTCTCTGATTTCTTCTCTCTGATTTTATTAAACCTAATTACAAGAGAGACCAAAAACACTCTATGGTGTGAGAGAGTCCTTTTTATAGGTTTCTTTTCATTTAGTCTTGCGAACCGAACCGTAGAATATGAGAGCTGAGACTAATTTACGAAATCTGCTTACAAAGGACATCAAGCACTAGTGAGTCGAACTAAAAAAATGTATTACTAGGTTGTAGTCTAACCTAGTGCCAAAATATTTTAAATAATATGTTGCTCCCACTTTCTCGACGCTAGCTTAATATAAAACGGAAGCGGATATATAAATATATAAAAATACACATATTACCAAAGACTTACTGTTGCAATTTAAAGTAATGTTTAAATTCAAAGCACAGTGCCATTCTTAATTAAATTGAACTTTTTCCCCTTAGTGTACATTGGAGTTTGTGTAGATGCAGTTGGGTGTGGAGAGTTGGGGTGCTATCTCAGTGGCATACTTAGCGGAGACTATGCATAGCCCCAGAACTTTATTAAAGTGCACGGTGAGTGCGCCTTTGCACCTGCGGCTGCGACAACGTGGCAGCCAGCTAGGCTACAGCCGCCATGATCCTTTCAGTTGTTGCAACGCTTAAGCCCGACTCGGCCGCAGGCTAAGGCCGCAACAAGGGGCATGCGATAAAACATGTATTTGCCGCAATTAAAAGGAGAGACACCCGATGGGCACTAAAAAATGGCCAGCAAACCCTTTTCACATATTCAAGGAGGAAGAGCCCGTGGGTAAACACGACCTCTGCAATTACCTTAGGCAAACACACAGGAATTAGAGTTTGTTGCGGAACTGTTGACTTTGAATTAACAAAATTTAACAAAAGCAAGCAAAACAATAAAAAAAAGGCCAAAAGTTGGCAAGCAAACAATGGAGTTTTTACCTCTGAATAAATGAGAGCTTTATGGCAAGGACTAAATATTGAAAGTGCCGACGGTTGTGTTGCGTTATATGGAAGGCAGGAAGGTTCAGTGTGTTGATCGAGGGGCATTTCTAGTTTTTATCGCCGGACGGGTTTCGGGTTCCCTTTTATTGGACGCCATAAAGCGAGTCCCTACTGCTGACACGCATGTTCGTGTCTAGCCGCACTTTTATGGCGCATAAATCTGTGCGAATGTCGCCGAATTCTTTTGCCGAAAATAGATATCCCGCAGGACCCCGCTCCGACCGCTTCCTTTTTCGATCCCTCAGAGCCTGCTAATTTCGTCAACAAATCTGCTAAGCCAGCTTATGGTTACACACAACACAAACACACTCGCACGCACTTTCGGCCGAGTCCTGCCGTATTCACGTATCCCAGGGATACAGACTTCGGCTGCTTTGATTTTTATTGTGCCAGAAATTGAAACGTAAATCTTTGCGGAATTGTCGGAGTCGGAATTGATTTTTTATGGCTTGATGTTGCCTTTATGAGCGATTTAATCATGGACATGAGGATGTCCGGATTAGGGACCGGGGTGCGACCTGTGGGATAAACGGATAGCGAGCGCCACTTCAGCCGTGGCCCATTGTTTGCACAAATAACAAATTCCAAATGCTGGCATCCAGCAGTTTGTTTATGTCCTCGCGGGCACAGCGAGCACAATTTGTTTTAATTGCGAGCAAAACAACTCCATAATCACATTACAGCTCCGGGGGGCATGGCGCTGGTCCGATAAACAACGGGATGATTCAATTAAGCTCTGGGCGGAATGCAGCTGGAATGCGTGCCCAACTTTTGACGGGCGAAGGGCTTAAAAAACGCGGGAAAACAGCGGAAAGTGGAAAACGGAAAACAGAAGCGCCGAAAGTCAGCATCACGTACAGCAGCAGCAGCAGCAGCAGCAGCGGCGTCATATGCCAACTTCGATGAATTGCAGAGTCGTACATAAATACAGCGCAGCGGCAGGAATCTCGGCGCGGAATTGTGTCAACAGCAATCGCAGTCCCAGTCCCGCGCAAGAGTAATTCCCCGAGCACACATATAGTTGCGAAATCTTAAATTTAAATATATGTACTCCGCTCGCAGTCCCGTCATAATGATGCGGCAACCGACTGAGAGCCAGTCTGCAATAGCTCTGATCCTGATTAAGGACCACAGGACTTCTGCCCACATATATGCATACAAATACACGTATGTATGTGCTCCGCTTAAAGCCTCGATGCCTGGCAACGGCTGCCGCAAAGGATTCATTTCGTTTCGTTTACTCCTGCTGGCAGGCACCTTCAATATTACGCATACGCCGGGTTGGCCGGGCTGTCCGGGCTGGGCCGGTTGCGAAGTGTCAACCACTTGCAACTTTTGACGTTGCTCGTATATATTTTTGTTGGTTTTCAATTAAAAAGTTTGCCTTATCCTCCCATTGTTGCAGCCTCACCCAACTGGCCAGATCCGCACTCCATTGTCCATGGCGCTTCGCCCTGACAGCCTGCTGCATGCAACGTACATTTTGGGCAAATGGAAATCGCAGACAATTGCCATTGACGTGGGCAACCATTTAGGTAAATAATTGCTTTGCCAGCTTAGGCCGGCATTTACGGCAGCAGAAACACAACAACCGCTAGCAATTCCGCACTGCACCTAGGCACCATCGGACTTCATAAGTGGGTTTTTGCATAAAATAACGCATGAAATATAAGCTGAATCGCAGAAAATCACATGCAAACTAAGCAAAGTTCTGTATTAAAGCCTGTAAATGCATACAAAAATATACAAACCTGAAATCTCGCTTTTGTGTCATCAATTATTCAAAAGAAACGACTTTGCTTTACAGAATATTTAGGAATTGCAAACGAATATATTGAAAGTACATTCTGATCTTATTAAGCAATGTGCTTTAAAGAAAAATTACTTTGGCACAGACATATATAAAATATACAAACCGGAAAACCTCCCCTCAATATATACTCATGCACTTTCAATAAAGGAAAACTCTTTCAATCAAGTCCTGCTCCGGTTTTCTGGCAAGTCGCTCGTAAATTTTGCTGACAAAACTCCGTTTCAGGCACGTTTTATTATCCTGGCGCACTTCTAAGCGTAATTGATTGATTGATGGATGGCTGGATGGATGCATGGCGGGACCAATCGCACACACGTACACGCGAGAAGAGCCAACTTTGGCAATGGCCGATATTAAAGCAAAGTTGTGCTGCCAAAAGTCCGGACAACTTAGCACATTTAATCTTTAATTAAGGGCAACAGAGACGAAACATCATCTGACCCCGATTCCGGGGCAGGACACCCGCCCCATCCCAAAGCCTGTGCCGGCTTAAATGATGCGTTAAGATGACTCCGAGGAGGGATCACGAAAGTGGCTTGCGGCTTTCCAGGCTCCCTTGGCACGGTCACCGCAAAAGGACTTTACGGCCAAACACTCGGACAGGGGCCGGACGGGCAGGGCGCAGGGCTAAAATGGCAAATGGCAAAGTAAACTTCTCCGCCACGTAATTCGCAAAGGCATTGCAAATGAATTAAATTACCAAAGAGTGCGAAATAATGGCCGGCAGGCCAAAGAGTTGCGTTGCCAGCAACTATGCAAATGGACACTTGACCGTCCAAGGAGGGGGCGGAATGGAGAAGCCAGGTCTCGGGCCCAGAAGGATGGCACGGATTCTATGCCAAGGCGAAATCCTATTAAAATTCAATTGCCTGTAAATAAAATGACGGCGTGACGAACTCGAACACCCCATCGTGGATTGTTTGTCACTTAATTAAGGTTAATGCGCACGTCCGACTGGCAGCAAGGATTAACTTTGGATCTGTAAACAAGTCCCACGCGTAATTAAATTTCCAATCCGAGGCGGCCCGACATCTGCTGCCGCATCCGAGATCCCAGGCTCGAGGAGCCACGACCTCCGCCCCGAGGCCCCTTCGACGGATGTAGTTTTGGGCAACAGGACATCGGGCAAATGGCAAATGGCTTGTGCCGACTGTGCGACAAGTTTATTTCATTATGGCCACAAAGCAAAACACTTCCTCCAGGCACTTCCTCCAGCTGAGCGAACATGACGCCGCAGAGTGGAATCAAATTGAAAGTTATCAAAATGTCTGCACAACGGTTAGTCAAATAGTTATTGTCCCGGCACTTTGGTCGCCCCTTCCCCGTTGCAATAAATTTAATTACGCCAACCAGTCACACAAGTGTCTCTAACTAACCGTTAGGAGCACTCCGGAACACACCGCACCGCCCCGCCCGCATCCGCCAGATTTGCATTGCAAACAAAAGTTTGTCATGCCGCTCAATGTATGCGCATATCTAATGCGGAGCTGGCTGCGGTCCTGACTCCGGGTCCACTGTACCGCGCTTAAACTGTTTGCGGAAGCCGGAGGCCAGTGTCAGAATCCATAACCCCCAATCATATTTGCAGTGCATTCGGCGCCAACTCTGCCCCGCAGCCACTCTGCAGGCCGCCATAAAAGCTGTTTTCGAGTGCTAACGGAGATTAACCTGCCATCGCATGCACATATTTGTGCATTTGCTGATGGTGGTTAAGCTTTATAAACTACTCAGCAAACGTTTGAACCACAATTAGGCAAATGGAATTTAAAAACAAAAATATAAACTATAAGCATTGCCTGGTCAAAATAACCTGACAGCAGGACCTTTGGTCTTTTAGTACTACTATATTTTGTGGGAAGATCTACCAACCACCTTAAAATCTAAGAACAAATCGGAAATAATTTTGAAATGCATAATTTAGTAAAGTTTGTCAAAACTAAGTTTACAAATTGTTTTACTATTAATTAGAATTAAAAGAAATACCAAAGATATATGTTTACCAAAGTTAAAGTTAAAGCATTATAACAAAACGTTTACTCAGGCTATACGGGGACTAATATATATAGTAATCGAAAGTCATTACTCTGTTGTTGTTGGTTTAGAAAGTGTGCAAAATAAAAATATTTTATTTTTGGTTTGTATAACAAATTGTCACTTTTAGCTTGCCTCATTAAGAAGTGTTTTTCTTTGATAGATATTTGTATACTGCAAATATTTATGTACTGGGTCTCCGTGAATTAGCGGTTTCATTATTATATTTCACTAAATAATAATAATTCGAGTGCCATTCCAAACAGTAAATCCAGCTTAATGGAAAAACTCCAGCTTACCAATTTCCTAACCATCCCTTTACGATACATTTGATTCCAAGTAGTAACCAATTTTTTTTTGGTGTAACACAAACACACACCACACATCAGCTGAAGCATCTTTTTGCTTATTATCGGAAAAACTAGACGAAAAAAGTGTCCTTATCAAGGCAAGCCCAAAACTTTCCTCAAAGTTATTTTGCGACCCCGGGGCAGAAGTGTGATATGAGTGTTGCTTTATTGTCTCGGCTGGATTGCAACTCCCTTTATGGCCGGCACACTCCAGCTGCTGGCTGATCCCGCCGCCATTAATGCCAGCAAATTGTTCCCCGACACGCCAGCGAATTCAATACAAAATAGAAAAAAGAAAAGTTCCTGCCAACTTAAACACTCCGCCCGGCTCAGTTCAGTTCAGTTCAGTACAGCTCATTCCAGGGAAGTTAGTTCGGGTGCCTTTATTTTTTACAGCCGTTGTTGGCGGAAACTTTTCTCATTAGTCACTATTTTTAGCTGCAGTTTAATTGTTACACACTCGCAGGACGAAACTTTCCCTCCGCAGCGAGAGTGCTCAAAGTTGTTTCCATTTTTTATGCCCTTGCGCGAGGAGTTCATCAGGCGCCGGTGGTTACTGGCTGCCTGGCATTTGCCCAAGATTTGTGTAAACAAATTAAACGTGCTGCCTGCCGTCGGGCCATTTATTTTTCTAACCATCGAGAGCAGGTGCGAAATGAATATGGTGAATTTGCGCCTAACAAAATTAAAAGTTTTCGGGCCCACTGGCAATTAAAGTTAATGCCTGTGTGTGCTTGCAGGGACATCCCCTGTAATTACACAAAACGCGTGAGCAATGCCTGTAATTTAGACTCAAACGAGGGAGCACAAAGCATTGACATGCCAGAGTCCTGTATTTCTTCCTGGCAGGTTTGGCATTTGCTGTCTAATGGCACCCGGAGCAGCTCGGCGGCTGCTCTATTTGGGGAAATTTCATGCATTCGCAGGCGCTACCTTTGGCGGAATGATACCATTCGCATCGCTGCCAGACCTTCTCTTGTTTCAGCCAAAAAGCGGGCTTTAATTAAGTGCATGCCGTGTGCTTGTGCTCGAATATGAAATCCTTTGACTTGCCGCCCCGTGTCTCCTCCCGCGTGCAACAAATTAAATGACAATTTACATTAGTCGTTGACGGGAACTGCACATCCCTGCGCAGTCAGTCAGCCGGCAGTTCCAAAGGTATTTTCATATTAAATTACCCAAGCATGGGAAAGGTCCTTAGTATTTATTTATCGGTTGGAAACGCATGATACTTGGCTCGTCATTTATGCCAACTCAAGTTCACAACAAATGTCAGCAAATGGAAGGAAACTACTCATGGATGGGTGAACAAAAAGAGTTGTTCTTTAAGCTGAGCGCGTGAAACTAACTCATTCCTTATTGTTTTTCGCCTATTTCTATTGTTCACCTTTTCAATTTAGCTTACTTTCCCTTTTTTTCGATCTGTATTTTATTTTTTTCTGACTTGTGTTCCGTTCTTTCCAATCTTCCTTATTGCTCGCTTCTTTCATTTTGCTCTCCTTTTCATTTATTCTATTTTGATCACCAATAAAACTTTAAAAAACTCATCCTGTTGTGCTTTTGAATTGGAAATATTACAAACATATATGTATTAGGTTTTAATGTAATATGTATCGTTTAAGCGGTATGCTTATAAACCGTGAAAAAGTGAGCAATTAGAATGAGCGTACTCTTGAAACAAAATAACAAGTGAAGATATTCATCTAAGGGAAAACAGAAACAAGTTAACAATTTTACCCAAGCGAGTATTATTTAACTAACACTAGAGACAACTGAAATCATGAGTTAAGCTTAATTCAGGGACTTAAAGGGAGCTCCTAGTTGCTTCCAGCGACAACTGCCACCAGCAACGGCAGATTTTGATCTTTTTACATTCTCTGTTTAATCTTTATGCTGCCGTAAAAAACAGGACTAATTACTGGCAGCCAGGAAGGAAGGGTTAATTACTTGCCATGGCTTTGACAGCTATTTTTAGCCTCCCTTTTAAGCCAGAAAACGTTTTCATTATTCCGTGCAACGCATTTATTGTAAAAAAAGAGGATGAAGCCTTAATGAACAAACTATAGCAATTAAGTAAGTTTACAAGAAATAACAATAGAAGTACAGTTTTAATTAACAACTATTTTTGGGTTCACTCTTTAGACATATGTACATATATTGAACGTATACGAGTACATATAACTTGGGATTGTTTTGATTGGTCTGAAAACGGTTGAGATATTTTCTGGTCTCATTCGATTCGAAAAAGTAGTAATTCAATGAGTTTCTTCATGTTTATTTCATAATTTCAGAGTTGGTTCAGGTTGGTTCCGTTTCAGTTGGTAAAACATTTCAACTTACTAACATAGAGCTTTTAATAAGAAGATGAGTAACACTATACGCCCAATTTATAGGTGATATGCATCTCGCTATTAACTGGTAATAACTTACACACTATTGCAGCAAGCTTACGGCTCAGGCAAACTATATATATGACTATTTAGTTCAAAACGCTTTTTTCAATGGCAAACACGATAAGGTTAGCGTAGGTTAGTGGGCCGACTTAAAGGAACTACGACAGATTTCAGAAAGTGAACTTAAACAGAATAAATAATATTGGACAAAAGGTGGACACTAGGCACAAAGCCGTTATTATACTATGTACAAGGTAACCTATAGTGACTACGAGCACTTCAATTTTACGATATGGTACAAACTCTTAACTGCTACGTATAGCCTTACTTTTTACACAGGTCGCCTGCGCTCATTCGATCTACTTCTCGCAGTAATGCATATTGTTGAGTTTCCTTCTTAAGGCACAGACATTATGTACACCTGACAGTGCTTAGGTCACGCGAGATGGACTGACCAAGGGCTGATCTATGAGGCTGGCGGTTTGCCGTGCACTCTAAACCGATAGAGACATGTGTAGGTGGGTTGACCGTGGTTGGTTTCGATGCGCAGCTCGACTATCTCGTATGGCCGTTTGATATCCAGATTCTGAGTGGCAAAATACTGTAACGAGGCGCCATTATCCTGGAACTCGTACTCGCCGAACAACACGGGGTCCTGGTCCTTCTCCTGCTCCAATCCCTGAGAGCAACAACGGATTTATTAATTATCAAATTAATTATTAAATTAACCAAAGTTACCCAAACGGTGAAATTTCGAGGAGCAGAGTCTATTCTTCCCGTGGGCGACAGACTCTTGGGTATGTGCTCCAGAGTGAACCCAGTGACATACACCAATGAATTAAGCTTTAGCACTGTGGGGATCGAAATGATATTAATTGTCATACGTTCGAGTACTCAACTGCCAGCACACTTGCCTAGGAAGCCCGGGAATCCTTGGAAGGCCCAGCACTCGCCTGGCTGCACATTGGGCGAAATGGCCACCCTAGGAGTGTTGGTGGGATACCAGAGGGGTATGCCGAAAACCGATATCTGAGCCGATTTCGTCTGGTAGCTCTCGGTGCAGCGCGTGGAGAGGATCTGTCCGCCGGCCGACTCCAGGGCAAAGTCTACCAGGCCCGTCTTGTCCGCATCGTAAATGGCCAGGACGCTCTTGACAATCTGGCGTACCTCCTCCTCGCGTATGTGACCCTTCAGCTCCTTGGTGCTCTCGTTGTGCTTCGCCTCCACCACCAGCAGCATTTCCTGCTTAAGCCTCTGACAGATGTCGTTCATCAGCAGGATGCTGGAACGTTCGATCTCGTCGCGAATGTTATTGTTGGTCCGCTTGTTGAGCTCCAACAGCTGCTGCTCCAGGTAGTCCTTGGCCACGAACATGCTACGCACCCAGTTCTGCAGATCGATGTCATCCAGTTGGCTGGCGGCACCACCAGCGGTGGACTGCTGCTTGAAGCCCAGAATCTCGACCAGGGAGAGCTTTACCTGTTTGTTGAGAAGAGCGAACTGCAAGTCGTTCAGAGACGCCAACTTAGTTTCGATTTCGGCTAGCAGCCCGCTAAAGCGGCGATCCTGGGCCAGCTCGTGTTGGTTAATGCGCTCCAGCAGGTCCTCCTGGCCAAGCTTTAATTTACTGATCGACTGGTGTAAATCGGCGTTTTCTGCCTGCTTATCTGACAGGGCCAGCTTGATGAAGGCGATCTCCTTGTTCAAAAGCTCAAGTTGTATTTCGGCGGGATGGGAGCCAGAGCTCTCCTTCGCCTCCAGTTGCTGCACCCGAAGATTGATCCGAGCATCTACGAAATCGGCCAGTTCTGGAGATCCCAATATTCGTTCCAGCAGCGCCGCGATGTCTATTTTCTGCAACTGCAGCGTGTAGTGCGACTCGTGCAGGCTAACCTCCGACTTGATCAGCCTAGTGATCTCCTCGAGATTGGCCAGGGATAGCTTAGTCTCAGCAACATCCCACACTCCTGACTGCTTCAGCTCAAGCCGAAGTTTTCCGACCAAATCAGAGAGATCCTGTTCGCTGAGCTTTTGCTTCTGGGCAAACTTCTGAATGTTGTCCTGTATGAGCTGAACGACGATTTGAACTTGCTGCGGTGACAGTTGCTGCTGCTTTAACGACGATTGCTGCTGCTGCAACTTCAAATCCACCAACTGTTGCACGTAGCTGTTGACATGGTTCAAAATGTTCTCGTATTCTTCCGCAGTAAGAGCCTTCTGAATATCCTTCTCGATGCTGGCCATGTTAAGCTTGATGGCCTCGGCCTCGACTTCCTGATGACCTTTCACGACAGCTCGCTCCTTCAGCCAAGTACTCCAGGGGGCTCCAGAGTGTAGACGTGCCTGCAGAGTGCCCCAAAGGGTCAAAGGCAGCGACAGCAAGGACTCGAAGCCCTGGCTTTGATTTTCCGGCAACAGAGACCAGCCTGGCCGGAGAAAAAGCGAAACAAAGCACTATTAGTTGGCAATCCTTCTACATTTCTAGTTCCAGTTCCCCACAAATGTAAATATCAAGTGGACCGAGGTAAGGGGAACCTTGTCTTTGGGGCAATTCCAACACACACAAATGCAGAAGGATGGATAGAGTTCGATTCTGGCCAACTAATATTGCTTGTTTTGCATTCTACTTACCATTTAGCGAACTTCCAACAAAAATGGCAAATAAAACCAACTATTCAGTGTTCGTAACATGTATTGTAAGAAATCGTTTGCAGTTTATTTTTTGTACAGACAAAGCCAAACATTGAACAATTTACAAAATTAAACGTTGTTTGACAACAATTAAGACTTTCTTAGGGCGCTCACCCAACTGGGTGGATATGGGCCGTAATTGATTATACGCAAATGATTACAAAAAGTCTGCAAATTGAACAGCGGCGAGCTCTATCCTTCTTCCATCAGCCAGTGATGTTGCATTTTGTTGTTGGGAATTGTGTGGGGTTAGTATGAGGGGATAAATGTGGTGTGTTCCTAGGCCTAAGGGAAAATGTATTGAAAAACTTTACAATACGTGGGACGGACGGACGAAACGCGGACCAAATGCTTTAATTTGTACTCAAAATTGTTCATAAAGAAAGAAGACCGAGAGCGGCTCCCTCAAAAAGATCCTGTCAAATTACCAACTGCTGCAGCAGTTCGAAAACAAAACGGTAGAATCCCCGTTCCAAATGCTCCCTAAACACGCTCATAGTAAACCTGATCGTCGGCCTGAAAAATCTGACGCCCCTTGTTGACCACGTTCTGGCCGATGGTCTTCAGATACAATAAGTAGTCGTCGGCCCAGTCTCGCACACGCACTGCCTGCTCGGCAGCCTGCGAGCGTAGGGACTCGTACTGGGCCTGGTTTAGGTACTCGCCTACATTGATCTGGGGCAATTCAGGTAGGGTGAATGTGTATTCGGTAAGGGATTTGGGTGGGAAAGTTTCATTGGGGTGTAGGTAATAGAACAGACCTGTAAAGGCGAAGTATATTAGGCATTTTTTGATGCTGGCAGCTGGCGAGAGTAAAATGAAATATGCGTGTTATCACGTGTCCAAAATCAACTCTATAGAGGCTGGCGAGTGTCAACGGCCAGCCAAGTATAAAAATAAATACTACTGAGGTGAACCACACACATGACATTGGTCATGTGGATCATGCTGATCCAAGGTCAGCAGGGCGCACGCTCACACATATTTGACTTTACGTCGCTTTTCATGCCGAAATACTCACCGGTCAGCAACAGCAGGGGAAGTAGTATCAGGAGAAAGATGAGGAATCTCTTCTTTGACTTGTTTTCCGCATCCGAAGACCGCAGTAGCCATGTGTCCAGACTCAGAACCGATCCAATGAAAAGGTACACATAACGTAGCAGATTTGAGAATCCGCCTGCCACGGCTTGTCCAACCTTCCCGAGAAATCCGAGCTGTTGGCTTTGCTGGCGCCTGGCATAGTAGTTCTGATATGCATTTGTCTCTGTGGCCGAGATGTTGGTCACACGTGTCCACACTGTGGTGACGGTGCTCACGACAAGCTGAATGAGACGGACCAGCCACCAACTTTGCTTCTGCTGCCCAAAAGTGGCGTCCAGTTCATCCGCGGAGTCGTAGTTGGCCTGCTGCGTGTACTTCGCCTGATATCGACGGCGGATGAACTCCTCCTGATCAGGGTTTTGCTGGACCATGTAATTGACACGCTCGTCATGGTTGCCCAGGCTTCGCCGGGACATATTGGGCATAGCCACAATGCCTGGGGCCAGATGACGACGGTGTGGCGACAGCTCCGAGTAGGTGTAGTCTGTCTTTGGAGTTTTGCTGCAAGATATGAAACAATTAGTTGAGGCTCTGGAAATTATAGGTTTACTGAACGCACTTCCAGTACTCGCCGGCATCCCTGTACTCGAAGTAGGCCAGGTAGTCGCTGACATTCCCAGAACTGAGGTTGCCGTTCGACTGGCTGAGCTTCTCCTGGGCGGAATTCAGCGTATTCTGAGTGGTCTCCAGCTGGCTCCGGTTCCGCGGCGTCGATGTGGCGCCGCCCGAGCGCTTTGTGAAGATCGACGTGACCGTGGTGGTGGTCGAGGTCTGCTGCTTGCGCTTAGCCTCCGGTGTCATGTCGTCGCTCGAATAGTCCGAGGTTAGCTGGGCAAAGGCCTTGCTGCGAGTATTCTTCCTAGTGCTGCTCGACTCCACCACATGCTCCTCCATTATCGTTCTGCAAAGTTGGGATGTAGATAGCAGTTCGGTGAGATTTAACGGAAATGTTTGAATGTGAGTGAGTAAGCCTCTGATAACGTGGTCGCCGAAACTGGCCTAACTGCGCTAGTACAGCGTATCAAAACAAAAATACAAAAATATGCTCATAAAGCCAGGTGGCCTTCGCTGTTATTGGCCGTTAGCCCGACGCCCCAACATGCTCATTTTCGTGGCCAGAACGTGAAAACCGAATTGCTGACGGCCGAATGTCGTCATCAACCGAACGACGCTCGCTTGAACTGCGCGCCAAAAGCAAACGAAGCTCGTCGAGTCGCCGCACCCTGTATGTGGATTTGCCTTCATTTTCGTTTCGTCGTTTCGAAATGTAGATTCGCTGCGAGCGTGAATAACAAGGAGGTGACGTCATGGCAGCAACATACATTGTACAAACAGACACAGACTGCGATGGGGTTATTGCTTTGGTTGTGACGCGACCGACCCTCACGACGGCTCAAATGAGCAATGTAAATGGAACTGCCCTTTGGATATGATTCCCAGGTACTCACTGCACATTGGGCGCCGCGGAGGACTTCTTCTTGACGTGGTGCACATGGCCCTCCTCGCCGGCGTGCTCGCAGTTTTCGTGATCGCAGCTCGAGCGAAGGAACGGCGTCTTCGATCGCGACCGGCGACGCGTCTCTATTTGGTAGGTTTCTTCGCTCATTCTGTCTAGCTCCTCCTCGCTTGGTCCCGGGTCCCACAAATGGTTGGGTTGCTCGGTGGTGGCTGCAAGAGAAGAAAAATAATTAACACGGCCAGCTACAAACTTAACGTAAACATATGGAGATCGGGGCGTGGATTGTTTACAATTGGGCAGCTGGAACACACTCGTGTGCCTGCCCAAAATGGATTCCCATTCCAGTTCCCACAAAAGGGGCAATGTCGAAACGCTTGACACACTTGTGGGTAATCTTTGCTTTAATGCTCGAGTGCCCCCTGCGAGGGGGGAGTGGATCGAGCATAACGCCGCATTATGCAACGCGATGCGTGTGGAAGTGAAATGAGCGCAGTGCCCGGTTTTTAATTAGAATGCAATGGGGAGGCAGCAGCCGCAGCCACAGCCTGCGGAAAGACGCTTCTAAAAATAGGCGCAGGCGTATTCGGCTCGCGAATTGCTTGCCAGTGACCGTGGCGTGGAGTGCGGCGAGTTGTTAATTCCTCGGGTGGGAAACGCTGGAAACGACGCAAGGGGTGGGGGGGCGGCGGCACAGGGTGCTTCGGCGGCCACGCCAAACACAAACAGCAAACGATAATCAATATATATGTACACAAACTGCCCAAAATGGGTTTGCAATACGGGCGCAAACACCAGGTATTTCGGTGAAATGAAAACCCAAGCAAGTTTTCCGCAGCTGCGTCACTGTAAAAACTGAGGCACGCACACACACACAAGCATAAAAACCTCGATAGAGCAACGGAAACTGCTTTGGCCGTTCGCACATAAATTATTCACATACTTTGTACTTATTCAGACTCCGCCGCACTTGCAGAATTCTTTCGGCTTAGTTCAGCACGGTGTTGGCTTGGTAGCAGGCGCCGCGGCGGTTTTAAAAATAGCCTCCTCCGGCGCGACGAAAATCACGTCTTTCCAAAATGAAATACCAAATTAGTGATACCAGAGTCAAAAAGAGTAAAGATAACAAAGAAATGACAAACAAAAATTTGTTGTGGCCAGGCTTTTGCTATTTCGTTTTGCTCTACGTTATACACGTAACGTGTAACGTAACAAATAAAATAAAATAATATTAATTAATTATTAATTCATTTTATTTCTATTTAAATAAACTATTGTTTATGATAATTAGTTGTTTTTTTATAAGTTTTGGATGTATACTTATAAAATATACTAATAAATGCCGCCCCATTACTGATCTGGTCACACCGCCACGACAAAAACAAGATGTTCAATTGAAATTTTAACTAAAAACGAAAATATGATTGAAATAACGTGCAACGATCGTCTAGGCAAGAAGGTAAGTACTGTTCAATCAATCTAGTAACTGGTAAACGATCCTTTCCATTTGACAGGTGCGCGTCAAGTGCAACCCGGACGACACCATTGGCGACCTCAAGAAACTCATTGCGGCACAAACAGGCACCAAGCACGAGAAAATAGTCCTGAAGAAGTGGTACACGATTTACAAGGATCCCATTCGCCTATCTGACTGTACGCCTTACAGCAATCTACGAAAGAAACCCAATAATTAAATTTCCTTTCTTACAGATGAAATCCACGACGGAATGAATCTGGAACTGTACTACCAGTGAATATTCGCGGATGTCCTTTTTTATAGCTATTATCTGATAAATTAAACAAATTTTGCATAAGTACTGTGTGTTTCGTTTTTGTTAAAGGCGTGAAAACGGGCATCTCTTCTTCAACTTATGTAGATTGTGGTTGCCTACAGTGGGCAAATAAAGTTCATTCATACTTGTATGTTTTTGATCAATATAGTAATCCGACTTATCGTTTAGGTTTGGAATTGCACTAGCTCAATCTTGAATTCTTAAATATAAGTTATGTTATATAACAAAATTTTGTAACTTCAACGTAAACTTTATATTCTCAGAAACTGAAAATAATGCACAGAAAGAACGCCAAAAAAGTTAACGTACGTTCCTCATATCTTTCTTTTCATTAAAGTTTTTCTGGTAAATCTAAAGGTGATCACGAATTCGTTCATTAGTCTAGTTCTGGTGCTATTGTTTTTAATAAATGTTAAGTTCACTTAATTTTATATATCTAAAGTAAGTGGAGATATTTGGCTTATGGCTGAATTGTTAGTACATATTGTAGTGGCCCGGAATATTCGCCTTATGGGATTTCCAAGGATATTAAACAATATCAAACAAAAATATCGCAGTAACGATATTTGGGCAAACAATAAATCACGATATATATATAATTTCTTTTTAGAAAGAAAGTATCGATATATTGTTATTTTGATATATTCTTGACAACACAAATTTCGCTTGCAACAGGCCTAATGGATTGGATTCCCCTAGCAGCTTGGGAAAAAAATATTAAAAAAAAAAGTATGCAAAAATATCGTTACTTTGATATTTGGGCAAAGAAAATCACTACATAGACTATCATCTTTAGAAAAAATATCGATATATTGATATTTTGATATATTATCAACCCTAAAAATAACAACCAAAGGACGCGCTAAAATGTCTATGATTCCCTTTTTTCCCACGCTAAAAGTATCCGTGGCGAATCGCTACTGGCTGGACATGGCTCCGGCTTCCGTCAGCGAGGAGGCCCAGACGCGGCGATACGAGGATGAACGCAGCAACTGGGTGACCATTTGCAGTCCTCGGTTTTGTTTTCCTTGTTTTAATCTCGCGATCTTTGCAGCGGGAGTCGCTTAAAACTGCTGGCACAGACTTGCAGCCTCTGGGCAAGATGCTCACTATTCCAGGAATAGAGACCGACGACGAAGATGGTGAGTGGAGGAAAGTCCACCAGACATTAAGCCTACTAAAAACCGTTATCCTGCAGCTAACGACGACAGCGAGGACACGGACAGCCACGACGAGGAGGACGACGAGACAAACGACCGTGTCATTCCTGTCACCCAGGACTTCTACTCCGCTGACGACATCCAGATGAATGACGAGACGTCGCCCACAGCCCCTTGAATGAAGAAATTTCCGGATGGCGGAGAGACGAGCCCTCGCCCACAGCCCCTTGAATCGGATGCAGAAAAGTCCGGCTGGTGGATACACAATTAGTTATTTATTTTCGCGTCACATGTCGTTCCCTTTACAAACTGTAATAACAAGTGTCGGATACTTTAGGCTTAAATAAACTAAAACATAGTAAGCAAGGTTCCTGGGGTTCTAGCACTGGAGCTGTCGTTGCTTTCTACAGATTTGCGGACGCGTGGCAACTGCTAACGGAGGAAAGGGGAAAGCACGAACTTGGGAGAAGAGCGGTAAACAATTCTACTTGTGCAGCGCCGCTGTCTCCAACTTGGGCGCCGGCTTGGAGGCCAGGCCCGAAAGCAACTTCTTGATCTCGGCAATAGCTCGGCCGGGATTCAAGCCCTTGGGGCACGTGCGCGTACAGTTCATGATGGTGTGGCACCGGTAAACGCTGAAGGGATCCTTAAGCTTGCCCAGACGCTCGGCGGCGTTCTCGTCGCGAGAGTCGATGATCCAGCGATAGGCCTGCATAAGCACGGCGGGGCCCAGGTACTTCTCGGCGTTCCACCAGTACGAAGGGCACGACGTTGAGCAGCAGGCGCACAGGATGCACTCGTACAGGCCGTCCAGCTTGGAACGGTCCTCAACGGACTGCAGATACTGGGCCTTGCCCTTCTGCTCGCTGGCCTCGTTCCTGAAAGGGTAAATAACGGATTACCGGGCGTTCGCCAGACGAGAGGCAGTAGGACTCACTTGCGCTGCAGCCAGGGCTGGATGTTGCGATACTGCTCGTAGAAGTTGTTCATGTCCGGCACCAGATCGCGCACCACGTACATGTGAGGCAGCGGGTACACCTTGAGCGACTTGGAGGTGTTGGTGTCGATCTTGCTGATGCAGGCCAGGGTGTTGGTGCCGCCAATGTTCATGGCGCAGGAGCCACAGATGCCCTCGCGACACGAGCGTCGGAAGGTGAGCGTGGGATCAAGCTCGTTCTTGATCTTGATGAGAGCATCCAGCACCATGGGTCCGCACTCGCGCAGATCCACCTCGTAGGTCTGCATGTAGGGCTTCTCGCCGGCGTTGTCCGGATTCCAACGGTAGATCTCGAACTTCTTCACCTGCGGCTCCTTGGCCTCCTTGGGCTGCGCCTGCTGGTCCAGCTGTGCGGTGCCATTGCTGATGGCTCGCAGCTGGAGGGGAGATGGGGAGAATGTTGTTAACTAGTGAATGCAGTCACGTCATGACAATTTTCACCGACGCCCAATGCAAAATCGTTTACATAACAGCGAACGTAGTTGGCAATTTTCCCAATTGCGACTCGTTCCCCGGAGTGTTCAGCAACTGTGCATTTCTCCCGCACCCCCTTTTCCGCCTTATATAACTGCACTGGCCAAAAAGCCGCACAACACACGCCCCCACCCCGGAAATTCTGGCCATAACCCGTGGATCGCCTCGTCCTCCGCTCACCTGGTGACGTGCTGCCACGGAGCCGACGCGGCTCAGAAGTTGTCTAGCTTCGTTGACCAACATTTTTGTCGCTTCTTCTGCAATTGAAACGGCACTGCGTTTGCAATTATCGATTTGTTAAGAACAATTTCCGTTTATTTTGCGTACAAAATTTTTGTACGAACTGGGGCGTAGTGTGACCGTCGTTGGACAATGTTTAAAAATAAAAACGCACTAAAATTGACCACATGAATTAACCATAGAATCTAGATAGTTTTATGCTTTATTGGTCTTTTTATAATTATATCAACTCTGTAGACGGGAAATTAATTTAATTCAGACATAGCTAATACCAAACAATTTTAATGTTGAGAAAAGCTTTTTATTTAGCAGAGCCCCACGCCAACAGAAATTCCGAAAGCTTTAAATTGTGATACCCAGGGACCACAATTTTGGTTCGGAAACTGAAATGTCCGTTAGGACGCTTTTCAACTTTCGAAAAGGTAGTAAAATTATTTTAGATATGGTCCAGATAAGCATGATATATTTTAAAAATATTTTAAAGTGTTACGAAATTACCAATCGGCTACAAATTCATCAGCAGACCACGGATTTTGCATAGTTTCCTATTTTATATTCAATGGATGCCAATTTTTGTATTTAGACCTTATGTTATTCCATTATTTCCAATTGGAATGTACATGTATTGAAGATATGATAAATGTGTGCAAAAGAATATATTCCAAAACAAGAAAGAAAGGTAACTTCGGCACGCCGAAGTTTGTATACCCTTGCAGCTTACAATTGGATCATTATGAATTAATAAAATGTTATCAAATGGGAAGTAAAACTAACAGAATTGTATACAACATTTATACATATAAAAATTCGGTTCAACATTACGTATACGTAATATTTCCCGAACATTCCTATGGCAGCTAAATGATATAGTAATCCGATTTTGATCAAATTCCGACTGTTCCGACTTAAATAGTAGTGAGAGAATATAGAAGACTATCTGCAAAGTTTCATTCAGATAGCTTCAAAACTGAGGGACTAGTTTGCGTATAATCGGATAGACGGACAGACGGACATGGCTAGATCGACTCGGCTATTGATGCTGATCAAGAATATATATACTTTATGGGGTCGGAAATGTCTCCTTCACTGCGTTGCAAACGCATGTGTTTATTCTTTTAAATAACAACTAACAAATATTAATTTGGTGCAGGACATTTTATTTTTATTTACGAATAAAACAATGACTTAATGATTAATTGTTAGACTTAATATAAACAAAAAAAAAAAAAAATATATTCTTTTAATATAACAATGACATTACGAAATGTGTAATCTCTTTATCGATGTTCTTAACGATGTTGTTTCGGTAATGGTTAGATTTGAGTTTCATCAACATTTGTCCTTCATGTTTTTGTTTCGTAGATCAGATCTGGGCGAATTGCTTCAAGACTCAAGAACTTAACATTTAAAACATTATTTCGAATCATTATATCTCTATAGTGTGTTGCGTTTATTCAATGATTTTTATAATATTTTTTACCAATATTTCTATATTAAATTCTCTCTTAGTCAAAATAGTAATCACCCAACAGTATAATAACAAAAATATTTGAATAGAATAACCGATCAGAATAACTACTCCGTGGGTTTCAACAATTATTCTATATAATGCTAAAAATACATAGTTATCTAATTTGGTTGACAATCTTATTTTAAAGCACAGCTGAGGGCTAAAAACTGTCAATAATCAATTGCAGTTTAAAGTTTTAGGAAACGAAAAGCCATATATTATTTGCCTCGGCAAATGTTTCATTTACCGGCACTTGACAAGTGCCTGGTCCAACTATTATGTAAAACTTTTTAAATGGCGTTTGCTGAACCCGAGACAGCAGCACAGCGACTTTGTCAATTGTTTAGTGACCTTTTGTTGGTGGGAAAACTTTTGCGGACTTTTCCCCACCATCGCTTCTCATTCTCACCTAGGAGGTAGGAAAGCCCGAGGTTCGGCTTGCTTTATGAGTCGCTGCCTCCAAAGAAAGCGAAAGAAAAAACTTTTTCAATGTTAAAGCAAACACGGCAGCCACTAAAGTTGCCTGCCGTCGAGGGACGCCATCATCCACCCATTCAGCCGCCCACAACTCCTCGTCCGCCTATTAAAGGCAAATAAAAACAATGAGCGCGAAACTTAAATAAAACCGCTCAAGGAGAGAGCGTCGAGCCAGGGATTTTATTTGTGTACTTTCCTTTTATTCGGCAGAAAGTGAGGTCATAACAGAAGGCTGTAGATTTATCTTCTATGCACTGAGACCAAAACAACAACCTATGTTATGCTCTTAATTTTTTGATAGAGGATCACAAGTTAAGAATTTAAATGGTATGAACCTGTATTATAACTAATATCATAACGCAAAGTGCAATTATTTATATTTTTACTTTGGATTAAGGCTTGCAATTAATAATATAATTATTTAATTGAGTATTCCTTATGCTGCAAGTCAAACGGTCACTTTAAACTAACATTACAATAAAACTAACATGAAAATTACAAAGATTAAACTTGTGCCAATTAACAGAATAGAGAATAGAAATTGTAGTACTCAAAATACCCAGAAATATCAGTTTCATTGCCCAAAAAGTTCACAAATCTTGTGTGTACTATCTACAATAACTGACAGTATTTAATAATGTTTTCTATTCGTTTGTCTCATGATAAATATTTTTCGCTTTGTATTTTCTCTCAGTGCCGTCTGTGAATTGTTTTGATTTCAATTTAAGTGCTGCTAATGCATGCAAATGACGGCGGACGGCGAGCAATTAATCAAGCATGGCCGAGGAGCTTGTCGCTCAACTGTTGCCTACTTTTAAGGGCCGGGCAAGCTTGCCAGTAGCAGACCGCTTCGAAATGGCTTATGAGCAGGAATGGGAGCCACTTGATAAATGTCTGGTCCCAGCCCGTCCGCGTACCAATACCCCTCGCTCTCCACATCCCCACATTATTTGCCTGTGCCATTTTCGGCATGACGCAGGCCCGCGACAGATACACACCGCATTGCTTTGCTTTAAATCTTAATGCCCTGCTGCCTCGGCCGAAGTTCAGCCACTCAATGGTTTCAGCTTTACTGCGGAAAAATGATCGATTTGCTGATATAACAACCGTTTATTTGCCATTCGTTCCCGCGCGACGTGGCTGTGTGTGCGTATTGAATATGAGTAACTTGGCTAACAATAGACGCAAGCGGCACGAAAATAGCAATTTTATTCGCACATTTGTCTGGCTACAAGTCTGTTGCTCTGTTGCTCTGGTGTTAGTGGAACGGGGCGAGTGTGTGTGGCGAGCGGAGTGTGTGCGTGTTTGCCTGTCCGTGTTAACTGTGCGACAATATTGTCAAAGTTTTGTGTATTAAACTGGCATTCATAGTACGTCATTTCCCCGGGGTGCCATAAAAAATAGACACTCACTCCGACAGACGCGTCCCCGCATGTAATCCAATACTGCCACGCGGATGCCACAAGGACCTCCACTTGTGCCCGTGTGCGAGTGTGCGTGTGACCACTTGACGCACTTTTGTTACATGTTTCAATGAATTATTTATGGACAAATCCTCGCCGTAAACATCGATAGGCGCTCGTTATACACTTGACACCCAATATGCCATGGAAGAGGTCCGAAAATCGATGAAAATTGACTTCGATTGTCCGAAATTGATATAAAAATTACGTATACGCCCGGTAACCTACGAGACCTAGGAGATTAATTTACCAACTGCAGTATGTAATGTCAGAGAGAGCTATTTATCATTTAATACAATTTATGAAAATAAAAAAATAAACAATGTAGGTTTCCGAATTATTGGAGAATCATTTCAAACTATTAAAATATTCATGGTACTTTCTGCTTTAAGTGAGAATGTTAATTTCCATTAAAAACATTTCGTTTCAATTTAATAACTATATTTTAAGCTTCATGATTTTCTGTTTTAAAAAACGGGATTCTTTTTCAAGGCTTAACTTTTACGATTCCGCTTTATTTGCTCTCAAATGCGGGCAAATTTTAAAGCTACGCCAGAATATAAAAAAGTAAGCTCTCAAAGGCAGACGGAGCCTGAGAATTCAAACACCTGCCAGCAAAATAAGAAGAGGGAAATGCAAAGCATTTTTGCCTCAGGCCGCCCTAACGGATTCTTAGTTGCATAGCCAAGCGGGAAATTGTTGGCAGACGCACTTTAATTTAAATCAACTCAAGGGTCCTTGTAATTCAAGAAAGGTAAGGGATAGTCGCGCACCTGCGAAACTATTTATCAACCTGATGGCGACGAGCCCGTTGACAGCAGCAACAAGAGATGTCAACTCAAACAAGTTATCAAAAGCGCATCAAACGCGACAGTTCGAGAGGCGCTCCATTGTTGTAGTTTTCTCCTTTTTCTGGTCCTCGAGGCACGCACAGGACGATATCTCGGATATCTCGGATGGCGGCACGTAGCAGAGCCTGCCATTATTGCTCCTGTTGCTGCTGTGGTGGCTGTTGTTGTGTGTGGCAGCACGAGCGGCATAAATGAAGCTGTCGCGACGCGCCGCCCATTGACAGTCCACAAACCGAATGGGACAAGACTTTAATGTCCAAGGACACCCGGAATCGGCGCCAGGAAAGAGCTTACAAGCTAATACGGCCCAGATAGTGATGGATATCACATATCGATCTTATTGTGAAAACAAAATGAAGCCTGTTTCTGCTTAAAATAATATCTCTTCAGAGCGTTAGTTCATTACTAATGCGCCTTTGTCCTTGATGGGCAGCTTGGGCGTGAATAATTCAAACTAATTTGCATGGCACCCAGTGAAACACTCATAAATAAGTGAGCTGCCAGTGGGTCACAGATAACAGCTCGCCAGTCAGCCTTGGACATCCTGTGTATTTGGCTAGGACAAACAACTCCTAGTTCAGGACAATATTTGTACTTTTAATGGCCGCCGGCCTGCCTTGATTAAATAAGCAAACAACGCGTACCACACACCACGCACAACACACAAGGCCAGCCAGCAAATGCGATATTTGCACAGTGTTTGCTTATGGCAAGGGTCCTGGCTAATCAAACAGCCTTGGCGGCGGTCCAAGAAGGAAGTCCTGGGAGCGTAGGCGTCCCCGACCCCGACCGAAATGATGTTAATGCGATTTTCATGCGATAAGCGTCGCATTAGCGCAATAAGCTACAAATAATCAGCCGCCTGACAGGCATCGCCGTCACACCTGGGCGCCATTCGCAATCAGATTTCGGTCCCATAAAACCCGGAGAGCCCAGAAGAGCACGCCACGTTCAACTTTCTACGAGATGGCTTTAATGGCAGTCCCTTCTGCCGTTTCTCCCGTTCTCCGAATCAGCGAATCCCGCTAACCAGGACGGCCGAAGCCGTTTATTAACTTACCCGGACAGGTTGCTTAAACTGCCGGAGCGCTTATGCAAATGTATGTAAAGTGTTGTACTTGCTTAACAAAAGACGAAGGCGAAAGCCAAAGCAAAACCCTCCAAATGAAGTGAGAAAATAAAATTAAAACTTACACACTCAGTTTCAACGCCCTTTTCTATCCCATTCCGATCCCCGTCGCCATCCCCACTCACCCATTCCGCTGCTGTGTCGAGTTAAGCGATAAATTCCAGCCAGTCAAAGCCAGAAGAGAGTGGCCGAGAGCTAGTGGTGGCCCTAGTGCTCTAGTTCAGTTAACCAGTTGAGGCACTTTTTAGGAAGTATTTTGCTATGTCCATCTATTATGGAATGTTTATAAAAAAAAAAAGCAGATATAAAGATTGTTGAAGCTTAAAAATAAATGTTGTTTATCTTTTAAAAGCATAAGTTGGCTTATTATTCTTAAATAAAAACATTTGTAGGTTTACTTCAGCGAGATTCTGATTATATATTTGTTTTTCTCAAAGTAGAAAATTTATAGTAGTTTGTTTCCCCCTTTTGACTCAAAAGTTTTGAGTCATTCCTATATCCATTACAATATAATATAACATCAAACCAATTTGTAGTACTTTAATCTTATTTGCTATCTTAGGATACTTAAACATGTAAGTTAAATTTCAATGACCTTTCCGGTATTAAAATTAGTATAGGATACAAAAAAATATCGATGAATATATTAAGCACATTCTTAACAATATTGTTAAATCAAAACATTTATAGTTGCATTTAATTTGATTTCAGATAATATTTTAATTTCCCACAAGGGTACGCATATTTTCTAGTTTCTCTGTCCGCTTCTGTTCTTTTCTGTTTAAGTGCAATATAAGTAACAATTTTAAATTCTTTAAACTTAAATATTATCTAGGTTCTAGCTCCTATTGGTACCGCCTAGATAATTTCCATCACTATCAGAAGCAGACACGGTAGCTATAGAGCTGTGCAGGCAAAAAGGTAAACAAAATGTAAATTGGTTTCGGTTTTCCAATTCCGTTTTTTCCATTCGGCCCAATGTCAGCAGCCGACGGATATGGCAGATGGTGCCCCCGTTCAATGCACCCGACTCGGTGTGATGCGATTCGGTTGGCACCCAGTCGAAGAACCCATTAGGGCTCGGAAGCGAACGCCATTGAACTTGCCACCTCAAGGTGGCGACTCCGAGCGTCAGGTGTGCGGTTCAGGGGGGTTTCCCCCATTTTCATGGAACTCCGCTGCCAGCCCGCCGCCAGGCCATTAATTAATCGAATTATCGGGCGATTAAAGTCCTTATTGGACATCAAGCATCCGCCATGTGGCGCCGTCTGACAGCGAATAATGAGAAATTTAATTGTACCAAGAATCGCATAAAAGCGCAGTGAAAGCCGCAGCAAAATCGATTAATTGTGTACTGCGGATGCGTTGCTGGCATTGAATTGCTTCCGCCACCCGGAGACGCAGTCGACAAGCTGGAATCAAATGCAAATCCTCCCAGCCAAGTGGCACGCATCATGCGGGTCCGTCTGCCGTCTGCCGGAGCACTTTCCACTCAGCAATTCAATCTGAAAACAATTGCATAAAATTATTTTCAACAAAGCGGGAAATTAGTTTTTTAGTCGCACGAAATTCTCTCTGCGGGGCTGCATTCGCAGGACGCTTGCCTGCAGATGACAACCTAGCCAGGACCCAGTCGGGACGCCGGCGATGTCCTCGTCCAGTTCCATGTCCTTCGCCTGTCTCCCACTCCACTTGTGTTTATTCTGGTTGCCCGACACGATGTCTTGATTTTCAAGAGACTTAATTATTAAAGCAGAGTCTCGGCCAGCCGAGGAACCCTTCTGTTGCCAGCCGAAATGTGTGCGTAATTACGAGTACGAGCTGCGAGGATGTCTGGCTGAGCAACAGCTGCCACAGCGACCGGAGCGACTCCGACGGCGGGGACAGGACAGTTTGCAGATGCAGACGCGGTCTGTGCGGCAGTTTGTGTTGCTGGCTAAAAGTTAATTTTAAGCACACATTTCGCTGAGCTCATTAAGCACCCGGCACAGCTCGCCCCTCCCCTGCACCTTCCGCAATTGCGCTCCGTAAATCGCGCGGATAATCAAGTTTTTGGTTGAATGCAAATGACAGAGACACCATTACGTCTATTAACATTTGATTTGGCTGGGACTTGGCGAACGACGGATGGCGGATATTGACAGCGAATTTAGATGACAAATAAAGGGAACTTTGCTTGGAGCACTAAATTCTTGTGTGATTTATGTGTCATCGGGGGAACTAGTCTAGTTGTGAGAGAGTTGTGCGTAGTTTCTTGAAAGGGAATACTGGAAAGAGTGCATTTGAAATGATTACTTGCTCTTTCACATCGTACAATGAATAAAATATAGTTTAAAAAGTCTAAATAAATTTAATTTTGTCTATGAAATAGTAAACTAGTATGTCAAAAGGAAACCACTTTCCTTTTACATTGAAAAAGCTCAACAAGTTCGGAACTGAGTGAGGTACTCACCAATCAGAAGTCCTTAATGCTTTAAGTGTGTCATGACTTTGACTCAAATTGTATTTAATTGCTTGTCCAGTTATATGGAAACATTTATTGAACACGGATACCCAGAAGTCCCGAAGGACACGCGGGCAGGCAGCTATACTCGCAGTGACGGAGCACAAAGGGCAAACTTGAGCTGTCCCGAAAATGTATGCTACTCTTTATGCCACTCCGAAGCCCGTGTGGAGGGAAGCGGGAAACTATTTAAGTCCCACGGCATGTGCGAGCACCTTATTAGCCAGTCATAACATGCCTAAAGTCGCGTCGAGCCCTGGTTTACCTGCATAAGCGCTTGTGTTACCTCGCTTATCAGCTAATCAAATTACCTGGCCGTAATACACACGCATTTGCATGGGGCGTGGAACTCGGGGCAGCTTTAATAGGCAATTTGTGTTAAACGTTGATTGAATAAGCATTAATGCAACTAAGAAGCAGTGTAACGACTTGCCCCTCCCTCCCACACCTACACACACGGCACATTTAATGACATCAGCAGGTGGGGGCTAGTGCAATCAGGCCATAAACACGTCCCAGCAGCTTCGGCCAGGCTCTCTGACTGACTCATGTCCCGGCTAACACTGAAGAAGGACAGGTCGATCAGTGTGCAACAGCATTTTCTGCTAATGGCCAAGACAGGAAGACAGGAAGCGCCATTAGGACAGGTGCCGCAATGCGCTGACAATGGACTGGAAATGCATTAAGCTCGCCCAAGGAAGCCCCGCCGTCGAGGTCTTTAACGCCAGTTGGGGCCCGCCAGAGGAGTGTATTAAGAACGCATTTATCATAATTACCGACGGGCGTCGTGTCTGGCAGCTGATGGAATATACGCCTGGCTTCGGCCTGCGATGACAAATTCAACAGGCAAAGCGGCAGTAAAATTCCAGGAATTTCATTGCCGAATGGACGGCCCGAAAAAATGTCTATGATGGTCCTGTCGACATGGGGGAACCCATAAAAAATGCTACAGGCACGGGTGTCTGTGTGAAGAAGCAGAAGCAAGAGACACACAGAAAAATCGTTGATAAATTGTACATTAAAAGAATATTGTAAAACTTGAAACTGAAATTATCGGCCTTATTCGCACTGGGAAGAACTATGAACTCTTCTTAATCCAGAATTTACAAATATGCGTACAATTCCTCAAGGAAAATGCAACCAAAGAAATCTTTTTAAATTGAAATTCTAAATTTGTATGTTCGTGATGAGGAGATTATATTTATGTGCCACCCAATGTAAAGTGAAATGATTTAAGCAGATAAGATCAAACTGCTACCAGGCAGGGTAACAGTGCGCTAATTAAAAAATATTTTCTTAATTATTTCTATAAAACACTGAACTTGATAACTACACAATTGTATGGCATACTATTAGACCTTTTCTAGGTTCTTAAAACTTTAGAGATTTCTGGCGCTCACATAGATCAATGGGGCGTAAAGCACTATGATTATTATTAGTGCTTCCGTTTTTCTTTCAGTGCAGCAAGTGCAAAAGGAGAAGCGAAGAATTTATACGCGTCGTGGGCAGGCGGCGGAGCTGGAACTGAAACTGGGAAAGATTCATGCGGAAATAAAGGCACTCGAGGGTGCCGTAAATATTGTGGCAGCGACCGCAACAACGGCATCGACCGGGAGTCCCGGAAAAAGTGCGAAACACGGACGGAAGACAAAAGGGAGCTTTGCATTTTTGCACCTTTTCAGCTCGGTGCTCACACGACTGAATCGCTTAATTCATTCGCTTGTAGTGACAACCATCCGCGAGTGTCCAACTGTCCGAGTGTCCCTGTGTCCACTTGTCCACCTGTCCAAATGCCCATTTGTAGCTGTTGTTGTCAGTGACGTCGTCTTCGTTGGCGGCCTGCATTATTTAATTGACACGTTGATTGTTTTGCATTGCGATTCCATTTCATGTGCAATTTCGGGCAAGTGTGTGATGGAGCGCGCTCCAGGGGGAGGTGGGTGGTCGGTCGGTCGGACCGCCGGTCGGACGGCCACTTGCCTGTTGAAGTGCGGGGCCACTGCGTCGACTCACCAAAATATGCTCAACAGTTTGTTGCCAAACTCCATTCGGAGAGCGCAACACAAACTGCGGCAACATGTTGAGTGGGCCATGTTATTTTACTTAGAATAGGTCTCATTAAGTTACGATCGGTCAGAGAAAGAGGAGAAATAACAAAATAAATAATTTATACTAATGGAATTCTAATATGGACACTATAGATCAAAGCGGAGCTTTGTTCTAATTGTAGGTTACCAACCGTTACCAACCGTCAACCCAATAAAGCTAATTTCGATTGAATTTACATATTTACAATAAACTAAGATAATTATATATAATATTAAGGGACAGACTCGTGTTACAATGTTAAACTGTAAAGTGGGAAAATTCCATAAGAGAAAGGATGTATATTTTGCGAGAAGAATCCTATTAGATATGATATATGACAGAAAAAATATTACGTTTAATATCCTATTGAAAAATGGTAGAGATTGATAGATCGACATTTTAATTTTCTCAAAAAAAATCGCATTTAACTTTAATATACAAATACTTTCGATATTATCGGAAAAAGTTGATCGATTTTATGCAGATTTATTGCAACGAAAAAGAAAACTGGTTCTTGTCAAATATCTATACAATAACGAAACTAAAGGTATTAAAATATATCATATTTAACACTGAATTACTGATATAAAGCTATATCCTATTGATATAAAAATTTTATACATTTAATTTAAAATTATAACCGATATAATTAAATCATTATATGATAATCACTTATTTTTATTATATCAGATTATTAATTATCTATTTATCGAATATAGTAAATGGTTTTGCAAACTCGAGGTTTAGTTTTAATGGGTTTCATATAAGTACATATTTCGGGAGTCGACTATATATATATAGTATAGTGGTATACCACATATGTGTATATATAAGAATGTCAATGTCAGCATTTGTGACATTTATTGATATGTCAAAATTTTCTAACATCCCTCTTAGGAGTAGAACATTAAATTTTATTTAAATATGACAATAATATTATTGAATCTATCTAAAGTTCAATAATCTTTCATCATCTTGAGTGGATTTTAAATCCCATTAAATTAGAATTAAGGTAAAAAGAATCACACACTCAAAGACCTAGTTAAGAACTTTCGCAACGTCTGCAACCACTGTGCAAGGAGGACCGTCAAACTTGTTGCTAAAAAACGCGCCAAAACACAGGACCTCGGAGGTGGAGCAGGAGGGGATGACAACAAGGCCAAAAATACCGCACCGCAGCCGTCAACACTGCAGTCAACGCAATGAGTAATTCCCAACAATTCTCACAACAGAGCCGAGCGGAGCTGGGAAAACCCACCACGCACCCCGTCCGCTTATCCCGCCCGGAAACTCACCTGTTAGGCGCAGGACAGGAGCATGGTGAAGAGCGGCCATCGCTCGTCGCTCGTCGCTCTTCGCACGGAACTCGGAAATTGGCCAAACAGTTGCGACGCGACTACCAAACGAACCGGACGTGCGAGCGGCTCAGCGGAAGTTCGGACCTAAGATGTTCACTCAGAAACTGTATATACACAGTGCCTGAAGACGATTTCGGAAGTCATTATTTTCAATACCTCGGTTCAAGTTGCCTTGGTTTCAGTCTCCGTTGCAGTTCAGTGTCTCGTGTTTATTTCAAACTCGCGTTCCGTGATTGGTTTGAAGAGAAATCTAGGACTTATCGAGGCTAGAAGATCCCACTTCTTTCAGTTCGAGCTCCACAGACCCTTTGTTGCCCAGCAATCCTCTGCTTCGCTAGGAGGATGCGTAAGTGTTTCATTCATTCTAATTGCTCGCACAATGACCAAGTTAAATGGCTCGGCTGAGGTTCGCCTCAGCAACGGCTGCAGCCGAAAGTTGAGTCACATTTGCTGTGGCTCAAAGTTTGGCTTGCTGTCGGAGGCGTTAATTAAAAAGCAATTCTGAAACCCTAGAGTGAAAATTACAAAAAACATCTGTTCCCTGAGCGATTCGAAAACTTGCCAAACTCGAATCCGGACACTAATTGCATTGCGCTGGCAGCCCAAGCCCCGCAACCCTTTGCCGGAAACCGAGGACAGCCATTTGCGGAACACGTCCGATAAGGGGGCTCTTATCGCCTCGGCCCACGCAGAGTATCGACAATATCCATCTTATCGCCCATCGGGCTCTGTCGCTCCGTCCATTTACGTGCAGCGCTCGCCAGCTAGCTAGCGACACGTCAGAAAGTGTGGCATACGCCGGGGCGCCTCTGCCGGCCAAGGTGGCGTATACTTAATTATTCATATGCGAGCTGATGGCTCTCTCCGTCGCGGTGTCGTCCCATCAAGCCAGCCATCAACTTGTGTAATTATTCTTCATGCAGCCGGACGACCCTGCATTGCCGTGCACCTGCGCTGCTGCTGGTGCGGTATAAATTATGTTTTTCCATTGACGCAGAAATAAAATGCGCAGCCATTATATACTCGCAGATAAGGATAATGCAGCGAGTGAGTAAACAACGCTCCGTCCGTCCGACTACGATTCCGACTAGGGCGGAGGGCGGATCGCGATCTGGGAAATCAGTTTGCCTATTGGCAGCGCATTACGTATACGCAGGGTGGACGCGCGAGGAGGAATCTATTGTTATCTGGCAGAACTATTGTTAGATTAGTTCGCCGACAGTTTGTTGGTCCGTTCCCGGCCTCGCAGCTCGCATCAAAGCTTATTCATAACATTTGCTTTTGTTGGGGGACACAGATAGCCGCAAACCCTCGCACACACGCACACACGCAGACGTGCATTAGGGCCTTCTGGGCAGCTGTCAGCAGTTGGCAACACACACGACGGCCCTCGACGGCCGGGGGAGGGGGTGTTGAGAAGAACCCTTTTTGGCAAGTCGAACAATAACAATCCACATTAGTTTTTAGCCGAAAGAATATACGAGAAGAGAGGAAAACTTTTACATCTGCTGTTGGCATTCCAAATGAATTATGCTGGAATTCCCTCCAAGCCCAGGGCTAGCCTACACCTACTTTGTAGTGAGTTAAAGCCAAAGCAAATTCTGTTTCACATTTGCCCAATTTAACTTTGCAGCTGCACGGGTCTCCCAGCAACGAATTAAAATCTATTCGGCAACTTTCGCTTAATCAACAAGTTACTCTCGTTTACCCTCCGCTTGAAACTCGGTCGCTGCCAAAAGCGGATTTCGAGTGAAATGCTGGGCTAAAACCAGAACCGGCAGGAGCAACATTTCAGAAGCCACTCTCAAAGGGAATCGCTGATTGACGGCAACAGCGCGAGTTCAGGTGACGCACACTGACTGCCGAAGGACGCAGTTTTTCCGGTGTTTTGATTTCGCTTTTCTGCCCCGCAATGCGGCGTTAATTTGCAAAACTTTGAACCAGCCTCCCGCTTCGATTTGTGTTGAAAGTTGATTTGGATTCGGCATTTGTGGAATGTTAAAAGCGTGCGTTGAATAATTTAAATTAATTGCAAAGCGACTCGACATAATCGTGACAAGGCAGTTCGATCAATATCATCGACAATGGCTATGGAATGGATAACCGCAATGGACAAACGGTGAGTGAAATTAATAATTCCCTAACCTTAAAGTTATTACACTTAAAATTTAAGAGAAAACCCCAGATAAGATAGCTTCCCTAAATTTAATTGCATAATTACAGCCTGGCTGAACTCCAGATGAAATGAAAATGTAAAACTTTTCTTTAATTGAAATCACGAGTTTCTAAGTCAAACACAAAGTTTGAATCCAACCTTCAATGTTGCACAATTCCTTAAATTTTCAGACACATTTTCAACCTGAGTGCACAAGCTCCTCCGCTTTTTGTTTTCCCAGGGAAGACACGTACGAGCACACACACACTCGGACGTGGAATGAAAAGCTCGATGTGGAGCACAAACAAAACAAGAACAAACGAGAAGCGAAACATTTTAAAATGTTACCGTCATGTTCGACATTCATTTGTCAAGAGGCAACATCTGGGCCCCACTCAATCTCCCGCCATCAGTGCTTTGCCTGAAAAGGCAAATCCGTTTTGTGGACATGGCCTGCCGCGAATTATCCGCTTTATTAAATCGCAATACCAATTCCCTTTGAATCAATGAGCCGCCATTGCCATGGCCAATGCAATTATATTCCCAGGATTCGACTAGAGAGACCCGATTGAATGCAGGAATATATGTGCACAGAGGAAAATATCAAGAAAGCATTTCAAATAAAAATATTCAATCTATCAACGCTATTTTTATAGTCAGTTCCCCAGTTGATCCTCTAAAATCTGTCGCTCTTTTGCCAAGCCGAAAAAGATTTGACATGAAGACAAGGTCATTGCCAATTTAAGCTCTAATATTCAGTGCCTGAAAGCTAACTGTCCGAAAAAGAGGGTCAACAGGTAAACAAATCAAATACTTCACCTCCTGAAATTGATAAAAACGCGAAAGAATACCATAGCGCTGTTTACTTTTCTGTTAATTATATTTATCTTTCATTGATGTAAAGCTATGTGCTGTAAAGCGAAGACTCATAATTGCCTTTGGTAGCAACCAATAAAAGCAGTTGTAAATCTTTTCTTTACATGGCTTTTAGAAATCAGAAATCTTTTGTTGAGTTAAAAAATATTTGACAGAAGCTCTGAAGCCAAATCAAGCCCTCACATTTGCACTATAGACAACCAAAATTTATGACAGTGAAATGTTGGGTGTAGGGGTAGGAAGCGGCCCTTAATAATTCTTAATTAAGAAAGCATTAGTGTTCTACGAGTTTTTTGGTAACCTCAGGAATAGTTCTTAAATTCTAATAACATTTAGCAATTAATGCCTAATTTAAAAGTTGGTTTAAAGAAAGAAGAAAGGAAAACCAATCAGAACCACTTTATCGAATGTATTTTATTGACATAGTATGATACTACTATGAAATTTAAATCTTTTTGAGAAGATCAACCAAAACGGGTTGTCCTAAGATTCTAAGAAAAACACTTGAAAATTAGTCAAATATGGACATTACGTTTTAAGTTCACCTAAAAATATTTAAACCAGCGAAATTTATGATGTTATTCCATGCTGTTAAATTACCTTCCAGGCCTTTCTTTGTGTATTGCATGCTTCCTTTTCCCTCCCATTAAAACATGTTATAATAAATAATTAATTAAAATAAATTTATTAAATTTAAAGATCAAGACAAGCCAAAGTAATATAATGCAATCGAATTAATTAAATATTCAAACTTGATATCTGCAAGCAAAGCTGCAGGCAAATTTGCTGATGAGCTATAATAATTTAATTGGACTAAGTAAAGGTCAGAGGATAATTTTCCCACTAAAGGACGGTTTCTCTCCGTGTTTAAATGTAGCCCACTTATCGCTGAAAACCATTTAATGCAATTTGCCCTGTTTTTGCTGCAGAATCACTCAGCAAGTGTCACCATTAGCCTCGAATGGCACATATCGAATGCTCAGTTCTGCGGCTCTGACTGCTATTGTGGAGTGGCCCTATATTACATTGCTCTGGTGTGCCCCGCACCATCAATCAGAGGGCAATCTCTTCAAATTTCACGCTCTGTCAACGCTTAAACGGTTCTCCCACACGGGCCGGGGGTCCGAGAGTTGGCGGGTCGCCGGGTCACGCGTGTGACTGAGCGCGGCGGCGGCAAAAAAGAAAGGTCAAGTGGCAAAGGCTTAGAGCAAACAGTTTGCCCTGTGCCTGGGGCAAATATTTGCAATTCGCTGCCCTTTGTTTGCCCCGCATAAACGCAGAGCCAAGTGCCAGGATGCAGGCTGCTGCGCCAACTAAAATAATAATCAGAGCAGCCGCTCCATGGACCCTTCCACTGTGTCCTGGTGGCGCAGGCACTCTGCCAAGTGGCAAGTCACTTTGCATTTTATACAAATGGCCTTGCGTTCAGGTTAACCTCACAAAATAAATGATTTAATTTGGGCGGAATTAATGGCGAAAGCCCCGCCCCGAGAAAGGTAAAGTCATGCCGTGGGAATCGCTGGCTGGTAATTCGGCTTATCAAGAGCGATCTGGGCTTAAGGACACCTGCAGGACAAGGACGCCTCCAGGGCGGGGTGCATGGGAACGAAGAGCGTCGGCACGAGTCCTGAGAGTCCTTGGCACAGCCAGAAGGCAAGGTAATCGCAGTACGTAAGGCGCAGACTGGCAAAGCCAGACAGCAATTGATATTGATGGCTTCCCGGCAAGAAGTCGTCTTACTCACAAGTGCCAGGGCGCATTTATCATGAGCCACGTGTGCGATACCAACTTTAACACGGACGAGCGGCCGTGCGATTCCGTGACGTGGTGCACCTTAAAGCCGACACGGCAATTACAAAATTCCAAAACTAAACTTTCGGGCGTGTGCCTAAAAACCGCAAAAACCATTATAATAAACAACGAGCCCTGGGCTGGCCGGGGACCTAGGATGCGCCTCGACGCGCTTCCGGCTCCTGGCGCCGCCCCCATGCCCCGAAAGCACTTAGCCCCGACTGTTTGGTTAACGACAAACCCAGAAACAGTTGGTGGCCAGAATGGCGGCAGTTCAGGGGCAGGGGCAGGAGCTCTAACCCCCGGTTGGCGTTCCTCGGTTTCCCGAAATTGCCGCTTCCACTGGCGAATGAATTATGTATGAGCCCGGCAAGACAGCCGCTTACCTCTGGCAGCCGCCAGCTGAAAGTTGCTCAACGGCTGCGCCAAAAAGGAGACGGCTCGCTGCGAAAGTAGCCCTCAATGCAGATGATGCCCTGGCGAAGGCCAACTTGTGTTTTATTTCTGATTTGCAAGCAGCCTTTGTCTGCAGCTCACCAGCTCACAGCTCACAGCTCACCAGCTCACCTCTTCCCCAGATCCCTCGGCCCACGCCGCCACTCTTTCGCCCAGCATTTTATGGAATTTTTAATTAGACGGAAGCCCAGCGAGGAGTCGTCGGCGTGGGCGGCTTCGACGGCTTCGACGGCTTCATTGTTGGCGAGAGTTGTTCGCCTTCGCTTTATTTGTCTAAACTTTAGTTCGACATGACAGCGAAATGGATAATTTTGTTATTTCTTTAATGGACAGTTAAGTCTGTTAGGCACACAAACTGCCCCACAACAGGCCAGTGGAAGCCTGCAAGTGGTGGGGTTTCCTAGGCGACTCGGGATGGTAATGTTGACGTAAGGCAACGCATTTTAAAAGTCTTGTTTTTGGCAGATATTACCTTATAAGAGAAAGTTGTATCTCTTAGTTTTCTAAAAATTAATTCCATATTGATAATTTATAATAGAAATGTCTAGGATATTTTTTTATTATTTAAATTAAGACAATCGGGATAAAGTTACCCTTAATTGAAGATATGTTGTTCAGTATCCTTAGAGGTTATCTTAGTTTTCTGCTTCTAGGATGCTATTATCCTTGAAGTTTCATGATTCGAGGTTACCCGATTGGTTCCATTTTCTTTCAGTTTTTCATCATTCAATTAGTGGCTGGCTTGGCTTTCCCTTGTTCTCTTTCCTTCTTATTTTTCTGGATGGGCTTCCGCTTCCTGCTGAATTTCTCCTCCGGACACTCTTATATTTATTTATTCATTTTTCAATTGACTCGCTCAGAGACGTAGACGGAAAAAAATAGAATTTGCATATTTAATGCGCGCACAAACCATGCACAAATGACACTGGAATTTTTAATTTGAGTTCATTGTTGCTGGAATACTTTCCCTCGCTCCACCAGCCCTTCCCTCCTTTGTTCGTTTTCCGAGCTGGCCTTGTCCGGCGATAAAAAAAAAAAACAAGAGAACAAATCCAAGTGCAGTGCTTTGCATAGAGTCTATAAATTATAAATGGAAAACACTCGTTATGACTCTTATTTGAGGTCCCCCGTGGATGAATTGGGGCCTATTGTGCGGCAGGCTTGTCCCCGGCATGAAATGGTTTTATAAGCCGAGTCAATGGCCAAAGGATTATTATTATTTTATTGTAAAGTTTACTTCCAGGAAGTTTAAAGGGAAAGGTAATCCTAGCTTAAGCTTTTAAATATATATATTTTTTCGGGGATATTAAAAGCTTTTCATATTCTTAAATTATGTGGGATTAATTTTGTTAGAATTCATGAAAATGTCAGAAACATCATTGTAAAAATAGAAGGGAAAAGTAATACCAGATGTAACAAATGATTCTGCAAGATATCTTTAAATAATGCATTCAAAACCTAGTGTAAGCCCTTTTATAATAAATATTTAAGCATTCTTAAGGTCAAAAGTAAAGTAATATTTAATTTGTTTGTAAATATAAGCCCCTAATCGCTTCCTTAATCCTTTATTACAGTCCTTGCGACAGAAACCTGCGTGACGTGGAGCTCATCTCGTGCCGCTTGCGTCGCGTGGAGCCGCTGTGCCGCCTTCCGGGCTCCGCGCTCCAACAGTTGGCCATGTGCGGATTCTACGAGGACCTGGAGAAGGGAGTCACACGTAAGTATGGCCCGAACTTAATATGCAGTCGAGGAGCTAACGATTTCCCCCTCTTCCCATCCCCGTGCAGTGTTTCGCGCCGGCGAGCAGGGTCGCTTCTGGTATGCAGTGCTCGGCGGATCGCTGGAGGTCCGGTATCACGCCCATGCCGACGCCGATGGCAAGGTGAGTCCGTGTGTGCAGCAGCCAAGTGATGGCGCCGTGTCAGTCAGGGTCGCCAAGTGCGAAACAATGCCCGGGCTGGGCCCTTTAATTGATAGCGATTATCCGGCACTATGCTGCATATCCGCGCTCCGTGCATGCCCAATATTCCGGGAATTTTTTGTGATTTCGGGCGGGGCTGCGGTCTAAGCCGCCTCGTTGTTCGTCGAAGCAAACAGCGGAAAAAGGAACTGCTGACAGTGGAGAATTCCGTCCTCGCCCCGTCCCAGCCCTAGCCCCCGGTGAATCGTATCGGTTTGTGGCATTCCATTTTTTGCTGTCCCTCTTTCCGCCCCCTCCAGCCGGCATTGTGCTTGCCACAGCAACATTAATTTCCGCCAGGATATTGGCCAGCAGTTTTTTCCAGCCCAATGTTCCCGCTGCACGAGTCTCTGGCCGGCAAATTGTACATTTTGCATACATTTCGCATACATATGTAGGAGCATGCTCGGAATGGCCTGTTCCGAGGGGTTCCTGCTAATTGAAACGGCCCGAATCGGCCGGAGGTTCCTCGCAGCGCTCTCCGTGCCCGAGTGGCGGCACTGGAAACTCGAGTATTTACGGTTAAGTGGGGCATGACAGTGGCAGCATGCATGACCTCAACTTGCTAATACGGCGACTGTGGCTGTGGCCTGGCGAGTGGCTATGGAAATTGCACTGCCAGTGTTGGTTTGGTGGCCAAGTGGGCGAAGTGCTGTGCCACCCGCCTGATTTAATTATGAAACCGCTTCCTTTGACGTAGCCCATTCTTCGCCTTTACCTGAATCTAATTGCGCCCTTCCTGAGATTAGGGTTTTTGTACCTAACTTTTAATTTTAACTTTTTTAACTTTTGTGCTTTCAGGGATTTTAAATATTTACTTTAGTATTTAATTTAATTTGTCCGATTTTGATTACCATATTCAATTATGGCTGCCGTTCTCTTCGCAAGCGTTTTAAAAGCAATCATATTTAATTAAAAACAAACAAGAAATGAAATCTATGGTGCGCGACTATGGGCTACAAAGTACATTAAATTTAACGAAAGAAAACACTTTTTTAGAGGGGCTTTTAAATATCAGATGTTAAACTGTTAATATATAATTTTATGTATTTTATATATATATTTGAAATTATCAATATATCGATATGAGAAGAGATGTGAGATGGAGATAGAAGGTTACAACTTTAGTGTCTAATATATATATAGATATATTTGAATGCACTGAATTTTAAAAGACCTCTGCACAATAAAATTGTGCATTTGCATATCTGTTATCTTTGTTTTTTTTTCTATGTTTGTTTTCTATAAAAAAAAACTATTCAAAAACAGTCTTGCTCTGTGATAACATCAAATTTGACTCTTGGTTTATAGAATTGAGATGTTCACACAGACAGAACATGGCTACTTTCTTTATGGGTATAATAAATACAAATTAAAATTTCTGTACACTCTTTGAGTACCATATATATTCAAGTCCCCGTCAAAGTGGGGATAGCTCTCTCGCTTATACCGCTCAAACCAAATAATGCCTCTCAAAGGCTCCTCAAAGCGATTAGTTCCTGTTGGCGCATCTCCATGACCCAATTTCCAGCACTGCTTTTATATGCGCCGAGAAGATCTTGTTTTCGCACAATTTTTCCAGCTGATTGGCTTTTGGGAAAACACGAAATGGATTTGCCGGCGGGCAACCGTCAGCAATTAAAGCGTAATAAATTATTCAAACGAATCCACAATGTTTGGGGCCTTTGAAACTGTTTTTGACACTTCGCGGCGCAGGCGAGTGTTATGGATTTTCGTGATGGAGCATGGAGCGTGGAGCGTGCGACACGCAAACCCCAATTTCCAGAGATGGATGCCGGATAAATATAACTGCCGAGTGCCGAATACGAATCCGAATCCGAGCGGCGGTCCCTCAAAAACAAAGAAGAGGCCTATCAATAGCCCCACAATTAATTCGAGGTGATGCTGGAGGGGCGCATAAAAACACAGAAGATATTTATGTGAGAATGTGAGCCTAGGTGCCGTGGTGCCGCCATTTGGTGCGAGTTCCGTTTTCAGTTGTTTGGATTTCCCCTTCGGCGCGGGAAGCACTCCAGCTCCCGCTCTGCCCCTCTGACGCTGCGATCACGTGATGAAGCCAATTTGGCTCTAATGAAATACGAGCAGTCAGACCTGCCAGCCAAGGCAGCTGAAGCAGATACAAATTGCAACTAATTTATAAATGTCTTCGGAGACCTGCAGCGAAAAAACCTCCTAAAGGCGCAGGCAAAGGCGACGCCAGGTGGGGGCGTGGCAGCTGCTGAGCGCCGTTATAATTGAATAAAGTCTACAAGTCTTGCAATGAAATCTGCATTCCGCCTTCTCCTTGACCTTGCCCGGCGTGCATGTAACAAAGTAGCTTCAAGAGGGCTCGTTCTTGAGCTCGTCTCGGCTCTTGTCTCCTGGCCCGTCGACATGAGCTCGATTAATCTTTGTTACGTGTCGACGGCGTGGCCGCAAACATGGCCGGATCCAATTAAAATGATTATATAATTACACATGGCCAAAGCCGTAGCTAGAGCTAGCGCTGGGCCGCCCAGCCAGAAAAGCCATCAAACTAATGAAAATGCTTCGGAAACTGAAACTTAACCCACATATAATTAGCTATCATTAGGCGCAGGTGTAGGGGGCTTCCTCGAGACCAGTTTGGGGGCCACCCAAGGCGACCCGAATGGCATCGATATTCAAGTTCAAGCACTTCGTAGGTGTCGGACCCCAAGTGTCTGAGATCTGTGCGACCGGCGCTCAGAGAAAGCAGCCCCATTGTTGGGACTTCAGCCATAAATAATTGGATGTGGCAGTGAAATCTCTCGGTCTATATAGAACAATATAGATAATGGAGAGCAAAAGCCGCAAAACCACCGGTCAAAGAATTTGATTTGTAAGAGCAATTTCCGCCAAGGCATTTGGAAGCGGAAGCATTCGGGTTTTGGCCAAGAGCCACATGCCGCAGTAAGCAAATACAAATCAGAGATACTCCGCTCTGGCCTCATTCGGACTGCCAGTGGCCCCGTTCGCCAAGACATTTAATTAGCCCCACACCACCACTTTGCCCCATTCTTGTCCACTTTTGATGGGAGTCATTTGCATATGATGGAATCGCCGCAGAATCGAAGACAGCGTTTACAGTTGCGCTGAACTTGGGTTCAGTTGAACCTAAGTGAAAAGATACCCGCAAATACACTTAGCAACATACACTCAGGTTCTAGTTAATAATTAGCTATAGATTAGAGATATTCTGGAGAGCGCAGCTGCCAACTAATGGAACCCTACGAAGAAAGCCAGATGTCGGAATTGGAATGAACCCAACCACTTGTCTGGCTCAAAACAAAGCGACTGCGAGATAAACGAGAGCTGCTGCCACTTGAGACGACAGTGACAACAATTTGTCGCTTTTCATCAAACTCGACCCCGTGCGCTGGCCCATCGCGATCATCGTCATCATCATCCCCCGTCCAGGTTCCGGGGAATGTATGTAAATATAAACAACGCCGGGGCACTGCGACTGCCACTGCGACGGGCACTGGGACTGGGAGGCGGCTCTGTTTGGTTTTTCTGTCAAACAAGTTGGGCCGCTAATCTGGGCAGCGACGCCGGCAGCAGAGTTGCCCACATATGCGCTTGTGCGCGACCAAACGGAATGTATCTTTCGGATACTTTTGCGCTGCCACAGAAATTAATACGTGCTGAACACTTCAGCGGCGCACAACTCGATCGCAGCTCCGCCGCGGCTCGCTTCGCCGCGCTTCCACTGCCGCATAGTCAGGGCGCATCCGTATCCGTATCTGTATCTGTATCTGTATCTTTTTCTGGCCAAGCCATGTCTCTTTGCCAACTGAAGTTGGCGATGCCGCGAAAAGTGCGTGGGCTGCGCTGAAAGATTCGCGCGCGGGCGTTCGCCAGGCGAGTGTAAACATTTATTCGCAATATCCAAATAAACCAGTTAAAAAAGTGGAAGTAATCGACACGCAACCCAGCGGCCGAAAGAAATCCAGTGTAAAAAATGCCTGCTCCGAGTGCAGTTTTGCAATTGTTTACGCAATGCAGTTCTCTCAAAGATTAAATACCTCAAAAGCAAACAAAGCAAAGCCGCCGAAAAATACATTGCCTGTTTCCGCGGTGATTCAACAGCTGCAGTGTGTGTAAACAAAACGAAGCAGAACCGCAGAGCAAGAAACGAGCAGGCCGCCATAACGTGGAATTTAATTCAAGTTGATTTCATTCATTATATCTGCCTGGAAGGTGGTCGCGAACGCTGACTGGAGCTCTGGTTCGTATTTATAAGCATAATCCATTCAAAGCTCTACAGTTTCGGGTGTACTTCGTTACTCATCTTATTTATTTATATTGCCATTAGTCTTATCTCCCGGGACTTTATTTGCTGAATAAAACTCGTTTTGAATAGTGCAACAGGGTGAAGTCGAAAACATGTATGGAAATTAAGGTGTTATCTTATTTATGTCTTTTTGCTTTGGCCTTTAAATAGATAAGAGAGAAGTTCTTATCTGCTTAAAAGACTGCCTTTGAGTAGTAGAATATACAATCTGGCAAGTAAGAATCTTATTCAGTTGTAAGGTGTTACGTATCTTATTGTATATTGTCCTCGGTCTTATCTATCGAGCTCTTATCTGCTTAACGACTTTCTTTGAATGATGCGATGAGCACGAATACAGATATGTCAAATAGGAATGTAATAAATTCTCAAGGCGCTAATCATTTATACTGTCTTTATAACCTATAAATCTGATGGTTTTAATCTGTTTAAAACAGTTCAATGAACCTTCAAGCTGGTCCAGTAAATAGGACTCTTACTCGAACTCTTATTTCGCGATATATATACTTGTAAATGTATATATATTGTGTTACAACAATATCCTTCCGGAAACACATGTGCATGACTAATGATTGCTCTTAGTTCATCCCGTTTCATTTAAGTCGCCATCAATATGCACGTTACCGCAAATCGCATAAATCACGGAACAATAAATGGAATTTGCATAATTGATTTGAATTATTTTCAAACTGGCAGGCTGGCGAGTCGGCCAACAGGTGAACCACTTCTGACTGCCGGACCATCGAAGCAGTCAAAATAAATATATAAGCACAGACAAAAGGCCAGGCGGATCGGGCTGAATAGCCATCGAGATGATTGATGATGCTCCAGGTTAGCCAAGAGCCAATAAAATGCATAAATGAATAGCCCAGGAGGGCTGTGAGGCGGCGCCATTATAATAAATGCAGATGGAGATGAGAGATTGATACAGCTACCGCTGATGAAGACATAGCTAGTGTGGAGCATTGAGAAACTTTTCACGGAGAAAAATCAAGTTGATTAAAATAAAACAAATATTTACTCCTTGTATATAAGAGTATCAAATTGGTACTTAATCATGCACTATAAGAAAATATTATTAAGACCTAAAAACTTTTTCATTTTTGATCAAATATTTAAATCGCAGAGTTTATCAAGAACGAATTATCGAATAAAGGATTTAGATTTAATGCGTTATAACATAGTATCAATTAAAATATATATCGATATCATATTGAAAATATCGGAAAGTCTTGTGTATCGAAATTTAAATTTCGATAAGTAGTGCATATCAAGCTGAAAATCAAACGCGTTTTGTAATTTTTTTTAACCTTTGCTTTCGATTATTATTGATTAATATATCAATTTATTACACATATATCGATGCGTTAAAATATAGATTTATAATCGACTTTTGGGTCAACTATCGAGGCAGTATTTTCTTCCATTTCTAAACCGCATTGAAGACCAACTCTTTGTCGTATTTTCTCTCAGTGCTCATATTGAGATTTATGTTTATCAGGGCTTTCTCTGCACAAGTTCGATGCAGCCTAATTGGGCCTGGGCCAAGGGGCGGAGTGTGCGGCCACGACCTTGCCAAAGGTCAAAGGTGCGACTGACTGCACATTTCACCCAGGCCACTCCCTTCCCCCCCACAAGCACCCACCGCAACGCATACACGTCAAATACTAATAATGCTCGTGTTTTATATTCTTTATGGATCAGCAAGTTTGGCGTGCGTGCCAGGGAGCAGCAGCATCGGAAGGGCACCTGGGAGAGGAGTTCCTCCCGCGGAGATCGAGGTGCTTTTAATAATCTTTAATAGCCTGCGGCGGGAGTGAGAGCGCGTGGGCGGTTAAAAAGCAGTTTCTGGCGGCTGTAGACAAGCATATGTGCGGGGATATGGACATGGATGGGCAGATAAAGATATTAATCAGTATAAAAGGGCTTTTATTATTTGTATTTTTAGCGAGCACTGCGGATGAAACGCAATTATCTCTCGGCCAGCCCTTTTCCAGGTGTCCCCAGACCGAGGGACTCCACCATCTCCATTTTGGCAATTTAAAGTTTTTCAACTCTCGAAAAAGTTTGAGAATGCTTCCCATTAGCATAGAAAAAGTTGATAATTAAATAAGTTGGAGGCGTAAGTGAGGCGAGAGAATATTCGATGAATTGCGTTTTATCGCATGAGTTTTCCCATTAACAGTTTTTAAATAATTTAATTAGCGTGTATTTAGGGCCTATTGAACACGCGCCATGGAAATAATTCCCACCTTCCCGCTCACCGGTTCATCAGATGAGGAATTCGAGGAAAACCTTGGTTGGATTGGGAAAATATTCCCAAATTATGCAAATAATCTGCTGATAAGGTGCTAAGAGATACATACACTCGCACAGGCACACAGATACGCAAGTATATGCCTCGAAAATCAAACTCAAATACAAACAAATTACAGACGAACAGGGGAAGAGGCTGGTCGAGGGGACGTGCTTGTCATAAATTCGCTCGCGTTAAAAAATTCAAACGGGCCAAATATGAGAAATCGCCCACGTATGTACATTTTTGCCAGCATACCCTGACATTGGGAGCAAAACCTTGGTATTCTAATATATTCTAGCTAAAGTTGCGATTTGAAACATTATTTATTTATGGGGAAATAACAGTCTGATAAATTCATAAATATAACAAGGTCTCTTAAATTCCTTAAAAAAGTTTCTAAGATAGTATATCTCATAGAACAGTCTAAGCTTTTAATGAATTTGGAACATCAAACAATTAATTTCTTACTTGCAGAGGATATTTACACAGATTTTAAATCACCAATCAATCTGTAAAACCCACGATGATTCTAATTTAATATTAAATAAGCAAATTACAAATGCTTTTATTGTGAAACAAAATATGTTCAAAAAGACTTCACAAATTCCACTCCACGTTGAGATACTTGCAGCCCAATTGTGTGGCACTGTCATAAGAAACTCCCAGAGTATCGACCGGTGCGACTCTAGGAAGCTAATTTGCCATCTTCTTGAATTTCCCCTGCAGATGTACAATATATTTAGCGTTCGAGGCCTATAAACGGCGATGGCAATGGGAAAGAAGAGCAGAAAAAACAAAATCAGCAGCAAGAAGTATGAAAACGTTTTTGCCTCTGCCGCTTGCCATGGCAATACGCTTAATGGCAGCATTTGATGTCGATTACCATAAATAATATGTTGAGGAAAAAGATAAAGCTCGGAACGCACGACTCGGCGGGCAGAAGGCGTTGAATTAGCCGAGACACAGATCGACCTTGCCGCCGACTCTGCCACTTGTGGCAGTCGCTGTTGAGCGCTGAATATTCAGTGGGAAATCGGTAGAAACTTTCTGCTTATCGCAGTGGAAATTAGAAAAGCACACTTTCCCCGACTGGCCTGGGATCTCTCTCTTTCGGAGCATAAAACTTTATGCAGCGAGCAAAATCAATATTTGCACAATGAAGAATTTTCAATTTGATTGCCGATGGGGGGAGTCAGTCGACTTCCGACCTTGTGCCGTTGCCTTTTCGGTTTTTACTTTTACTTTTTATCAACAAATCGGGCCGGGTTCAGATTCGCGTGCCGAATTGAGTTAAACAATATTCTTTCGGCTCCCAGCCAGGGAAAAGTTTGTTCGGCATGCGTTTTGCCCAATTTACATTTCGGTGGCTGGAAAAGGGGCGAACTCTTGCCATGAGGAGTCTGGTTGTGGAGGGGCTGTGGTCGGGGGAGACAGTTGCCGCCAGTAAAAGGCAACCCACCGCCGCAGCAGTGACAACTTCAAAAGGTTTTCGGTTTCGTTGGCAGTCGTACTCGGAGCTTTACTTCTCGACATGCCCGTAAAGGGCAATCGTGATTTGCTGCTGTCATCGCAGGAATCTAGTTATTTTTACTATATGTTTGCTTATGTGGGCCCGAACCAGTCTTGCCAAAAGTGGCAGCTGGAAACAATTAGTCTCGCACCGAGCACAAACTTTGTTTGTCTTCGTTCGAGTGGAAACTGAGTTCGCCGAATGAGCTCGGCTTCGTTTGAATAATTGATTTCTGATACATATGATTCAATCCATTTATGCTTGCCACCTGTGTCAGCTCTGCGGTCCAGGCTGCATGTTCGGTCGGTCATATGTGTATCGATTTTCTCCTGCCTCGGGCCATGTGCCTGCTCCGCTCCTAATGCCCGTGCCGCATCATGTTTATGTGCTGTGTGTCCAATAAAATGTGTGTTAACGCTCCGGGTTGCCCAGCTCCTCCGCCCACGGATCGGGAATGGAAATGGGAAGGGGAACGGGAATGCGAATACGCCTACGCCTAGACCAGCAGCATAATGAATAAGTATTATGCTGATGTTTTCCGGCCCATTTCCCGCTGTGGCTGCCGCCCCTCCGCATAGCCCTTCTTTTTTATTGCCGGCTTTAATATTTCATTACAAATGGCTTTGTCATTTATTTGCCAGGAGCTCCGCAGCTCCATTTCGGGCCCGACTTGTTAGGTCTGCTCCTGCTTCTGTATTGCCAGGACAAAAGGCAATTTCGGTTTAAAGTGCGTATACGCCACGTGGTGCCATCAGCAAACATACTGGAGGCACTTGCCGGCGAGCGCTTTATCGCCTCTCGTAAAAGTAAGACTCGCTCTGACAGCCTCTGCCGATCCGCTCCAGTTGCTGTCCTAGATGCGGCTGCTGTTGCAACAACATAAATCAAAGATTCGCACCGGGCGGAGTGACAATTTGTGTCATCCCCGGCGTACTTTTTCTTTCTCTTGACACATTGACCCAGCACTTGTCGGTGCATCTCGCCAGAGCGCTTTTTACGGCTTCCGTCGAAGACTCTGGCTCCGAGACAAAAACCCTTGCCACACAGTCAGCCTCGAATCCATACATCCGAAGGGCGGCAGCTGCCACACACAATCACGGCTCGAATATGTCAGGCCAGAAATTCAATCAGCCATCATCCTGCTGCTGCTGCCAGCGCCTGATTGTGATTGAAAAATCCCGCCAGAGGAATCGCAATTGTCATCCTGTGACGGAACAGAGTTCTGGCAGCTAATTATTCCAGCTCCCTCGGGCGGCTTAATTGCATAAGAAGGTCTTCCGAGTGGGAGCCCCCACACGAGGGGCTTATTATAATGTTATCATCGATGTTATGACGATTACGGAGAAGGGTCCCGGAGCAGGAAGCTGGGGGAAATGTTCTCTCACGTGTTGGTTGTGTGTTCCTGCGTTGATGTACCAGCTTTCCCCTCTACCTCAACTTTTCAACTTTGCTTCAATCCCCTTTTATACACAGTCGGAGTTTGGGGAATGGGAATGCTAATTACATGTACAGAAATCGCTCGGGTTCTTAAAAACGTCAGAAAGATGTCTCAAACTAGGAAATGCTCTCTTAGAGGTAAATAATTCATTATAATTTTTGTTGTACCTTGTTTTCTTACAGTGCCTATCAGCTTCTTATTGCGATTTACATAATGTACAGACGCTACATCGTTTTGTCGCCTCACAGGAAGTGCACAAGCCCGTCTCTGGCCCACGATTTGTTTAGATTGCCCGACATCCAGACACAAATAAAACTAATTTATTCAAGGCACACGCACTCCCAGCACTCGGGGGAACCGGGACGCGGAGATCCGGGGATTCCCCGCTCCAGAGGCAGAGGCATTTGCATTTGAAAGAGCTGTCTGCGGGGCCCAACACCTCGGCAGAGCAAACAATTAGCCGACTGTTTACACGAAATCTCCCAGATGCAGCAGCAGCAGCATCTGCAATTAGCCGAGCTGTCTCCCCGGAGACAACAATCACGGCAGATTCAGCGGCAGCAGCAGTCGGATGTCGGCTTAGAGGGCCCTCGAGTGCATTCTTGAAGAATCTGCATTGTGCGCGACGGCGGCGTGGGGTTTTCTTTGTGCCCGCTTCTTGGCTGGCTTCTTCGGGCCCTTTCTGCTCTTTAGCTGCATTTAGATTTGCATTTTTATTTAGCGCATAAGTGCAGTCAGGGGAGGCAATCTAGTTTTTTCTGGCCGTCTCTCCAGCGCGTCTCTTGTTTCTTTTTGTGAGCTTCATTATGCCAAGAACGCCTCGTTTCGCGTTACTTTTTGTTTCCCTCAATGCCTCGCTGCACGACCGTATAAAATATTGTGACACATGTGGGCCGAGGTTGAGTTTCCCAAGGTCAAGCTGCGAGGAGGACTTCAATCTTGAACACAGTGGAAAAAAACGGAATGCACTGCTCACTCCGCCGCACAGCTCCGGCAGCAGCTCCTGGGAAAAAATTGAGACAGTTCCCGTACAAGTGTCTTTTGCACATACTCACTTAAGCCACTGGAGCACTCACCGTAACAGACAATGACAGCCGAGGACACTCCCGGACAAGGACCCTTCCCGCTCTAAGACAACGCCAATAATTCCAGCAACTTGTGATAAGTGATGCACAAGGTCAACATCGCCTCCTGCGGCGCATCCGCTTCCGCTTCCGCTGTCTTCTCCTCCAATCGGAGCAAAGAAATCCGCCGTAATCGCGTTACAGTTCCCATTCCCATTCCCCTTCGCCGACAGGAAGCAAGATTACGCGAGGCAAATGCACATCCTAATCGGCTTATATCCCTTCGGGCCGCGACTCGGCGAGCGGTTAGCCGTAAACGTAATCAGGGCGTTAAGAGCACACAGAACACACAGGGTAGGAGGACTCAAGGGTGAGGAGCTCAGAACTCAGATGATTACGCTTTTGTTTTTGGAGGCAGCTCCCTACCTTTCCCCTATCGAAGCCTAGACTACGATTGTGATAAGCACTTTATTCCGTGGCTCCTCATCAGTATAAATTATGGCAAACTTGAAACCTCCTAAGGGGGTGATTCTAAGCAATAATATTTATAGGAGTTTACATAAGTTTCCCTCTAAATGATTTTACGAGAATTTAAGGCTGATCAAATAACAAGATGGTAGGGTTAGGGAGCTTATAACAATTAAACGCATAACAACGTATGGAACTTAAATTTATACCGTCTTCGTTATGGTTGAGATTAAGACCAAAATCTCGTTCAGAACAAAAACTTGGAAGATCTTGCGTTAATGCGGTGCGTGAGCCTCAAGTTTTTCTTCCTCAAACCTGACAGATTACCCTTAGGTTATATTTCTAGTTTACATTCTGATGATCTATCAAAAGGTCTGATAATTAAGTCATTATAATTGATTTTAACTACTTGGGGGTTTGACTTGGGGGTTTGAATTTGGCGTCGCTTAAGCATGAATATATTTTGAAGTTCCTTAACTTAATCAAGACTTTGAAAAAAACTCGTTAAACACGCTTGAAAATACAAGTTCATTTGTAGTAACTGAATTCGTAAATAATTATATCCTGTTGCCTAGCATAATGAAGTTTGCTAGAAGTCTAGCTACTTGATCTGGCTTTCCTTGGTATTTTCATACTTTTTCATAGAATCAGTGATAACATTCGCTGCGTATAAGCTAATTGTTACAGAGGGAGAGAGAGCCACCTCAACCGGTTTGTTTAACAACAAACGTTCTATTTTGTTTTGTTTATATTTTAATCTAAGCACGATCGTACAGTGGAGCACCACGCAGAGGGTCGAATCACTGTTATGGGGTGCTTTTGGAACTCTGCCGTGCTACGCAGCGTTCCCCCTGGAAAGTGACTTTCGTTATCGCCGGCTCTGTAATCATGACCACCAACCGATAATGCGCCGAGTCACGCTGATGTTTGGCAAACGCTCGTCGCTGGCAGATTCTATAAAAGCGGCCCAAACTGTCGAGGGGAAACAGAGAGTGTTCGCTGGTCGAGCGCGACGAATGCGAACGGGACTTGCTTAGAGAACTCAGAATGTTTGTGGTGATTTACCTGGTGATAGCGGTCGCCTCGCTTCTGGCGTACCTGTTCCACCGCAACTTCAGCTACTGGAAGCGGCAAGGCGTGGCCCACGATGCCCCGCATCCGTTCTACGGCAACCTGCTCGGATTCCGAAAGGACCGCATCGTGCACGACATTATGTGCGATTACTACAACAAGTACCGGACAAGCGGAAACCCCTTCGTCGGATTCTTCTTCCTGCACAAGCCGGCAGCCTTTATTGTGGATCCCCAGCTGGCCAAGAACATCCTGATCAAGGACTTCTCGAACTTCGCCGACCGCGGCCAGTTCCACAACGAGCGGGACGATCCGCTCACCCAGCACCTGTTCAACCTGGACGGCAAGAAGTGGAAGGACATGCGCCAGAGGCTGTCGCCCACGTTCACCTCCGGCAAGATGAAGTTCATGTTCCCCACCGTGATCAAGGTCTCCGAGGAGTTCGCCAAGGTGATGTTGGAGCAGGTGCCCGCGACGCCGGACGGGGCTGTTGTGGAGATCAAGGACTTGATGGCACGGTTTACCACCGACGTGATCGGCACTTGCGCCTTCGGCATAGAGTGCAACACCCTGCGCACCCCCGTCTCCGACTTCCGCACCATGGGCCAGAAGGTGTTCACCGATCTGCGCCACGGCCCCCTGCTGACGATGTTCATATTTAGCTTTCCCGAGATGGCCAGGAAGCTAAGGATGCGAATATTTCCCGAGGACGTCCACCAGTTCTTCATGCGCCTGGTCGACGAAACCATCGCTCTGAGGGAGCAGGAGAACTTCAAGAGGAATGACTTCATGAATCTTCTCATCGAGCTGAAGCAGAAGGGCCGAGTCACCCTGGACAATGGCGAGGTGATCGAGGGAATGAATGTCGGCGAGCTGGCCGCCCAGGTCTTTGTGTTCTACGTGGCCGGCTTCGAGACCTCCTCCTCCACCATGAGCTACTGCCTGTATGAGCTGGCCCAGAACCAGGACATTCAGGACAGGCTGAGGAACGAGATCCAAACGGTTACAGAGGAGCACGACGGGCAGCTTACCTACGAGTCCATCAAGGCCATGCGTTACCTGGACCAGGTCATCTCAGGTTGGTTGATCTGACACGCACCTCGGGGCTTGTTTTTAGCTCATCCCCCTTGATATTGCCCTACAGAGACTCTGAGACTTTACACCCTGGTGCCTCACCTGGAGCGAAAGGCTCTCAACGACTATGTGGTGCCAGGCAATCCCAAGTTTGTGATCAAGAAGGGCACCCAGATACTGATTCCCGCCTGCGCTTTCCACCGGGACGAGAAGCTCTACCCGGATCCCACGCGGTTCGACCCAGACCGCTTCACTCCGGAGAAGGTGGCCGCCCGCGACTCCGTCGAGTGGCTGCCCTTCGGCGACGGTCCCAGGAACTGCATCGGAATGCGCTTCGGACAGATGCAGGCTCGCATCGGTCTGGCCCAGATCATTAGCAGGTTCAAGCTCTCCGTCTGCGACCAGACAGAGATGCCTCTAACATACAATCCCATGTCCTTCGTACTGGGAACAGTTGGGGGCATCAACTTGCGGATGGAGCGAGTCTAGGTGCCTAGGCTTATTGCTATTGCCATTGTAAATACCATGTGATTGATTGATCAGAGATTTAGTTAAGCAGGATAAGTGTTTGCTTTGGTACATTCTTGTGCTTCTTGTCAGATGTACGACTCACGTGACATGTATTCAATGAATGAGATGTTTGAATTTCTTAGACCTTAATAAATTTGTATGTTGTTTCAAAAACTGAGTTGTATTTGACCTAAAGAAACATAATAATCTTGTTATTGTACGTCTACCTCTTAGTTAACAATATGTACTCTCCGTATCTATTTTTTGTTCTTTCAAAACAGAAAAAATTAAAATTCTAATCGATTTTAATTTCTTATCAGCATTAGAAACGCGTCTACGATAATGTCACTTAGTCACCTACTCTAACGATTAAAATAGTAGGTCTTGAATACAAATGTATAGACGTTCGGTACGTCCCCGGAATGAAAATTAAGATCCGAGATTAAGTAATGAAAGGCCAATGCTATATAATAAAAATCACATTAGAGGTGGGAAGGGTGGTAAATTAAGTTCAATGGGTAGAGAAGCTTGCTGATTAGCTTCAAAGTAGAACATTGAAATGTTGGGTTCAAAAATCTTCCAATCCAAAAATTAACGATAATTGTAGGATATGGCATTCACCCGAATTCTATATATATAATTAAGACACCTACATCTCGAGTTTCCATCATATTTTCATATGTTCCAAGACATAATAACATTAATAATTAATTAAATATCAATAATTTCAATGGGTTTCTTACTTATTCAAGGGTGATAAGAATCCAATGGATTCAAAATCAATTGAAATTGTTTTAAAGGTTTTTAGTACATTATATAAAAAAAAAAATAATTAATGTGTATTAATCTAACATTTGTAATGTCCTCCCAACCATTTGCAATAATCCAGTGAACTTATTGTTAGCTTAGCCTCAATTTGGTCAGCTTCAAGTGGTTTGAATTATGCCCCGATTTACCAAGCGAACGTTGGATTCATCATTGAATTATACATGTTGACATAAGGGAATTACGAACTCATCACGATAATCTCATATGATTTATGATTTGTGCACTAATTTCACTTTCAAGCAGATGTGCAAGCTCATAAACTGTAGCAACATGCGACTCGGATCGCCAGCAGCCCAGCCTTCATAGCTTGAAGTCATTGACTTTCCTCTGTACGCTGGCTGAGGTAAATTAATTAATACTCCCAGACGCCCTAATGCTTTGCATACCACATACCACACTCGTTGGGTTGCTCAACCGTGGCAGTGGAAACCCCAAATTAAAATATGGCGGTGAAGCATGCAACACGAGTTGGCTAATTGTGGCGTCTCTAGCTGATTAAACAGTGTGTTTTTAACAACAAATAATGACAAAGCCTCGTTGAGGAGTTGCCGGCAGAGTTCAATGCCGCCTCGAAGCGATGAGATAATGCTCCCGTGTCATAGATTTCCACTCGTCTTGTTGGTAATATCAATCCAAGTGGGGGATAAACACCGAAGAAGCTAAGAGTTCTTGACTGTCTTGCCAGTACATATGTTTGATAACGACCGTGCGAATTATCTTTCGTACTCAAGCTACTGCTATCAGCAACACCTTTGAATAATACCACTTCTCTAATCACTAACTGACTTAAATAAGTTAGATATTACGAAATGCTTCCAGTGCACTCTGCAGTATCAACAATTATTGATTAATTCGAGGTAGCTTTTGTTTGCAGTAAGTAAAAAGTTTCTAGATAAACACGTTTTCCGCCCCGGAAACTTGTTCTATTTACTGTTCGATTGAGGGATTAAAGGAAAAACTATTTTATTTCTCAGTAAAATTCCTCCTTCTCTGCAATTTGGATACTTTTGGATGTAGTATTATGCGGACTTGCCTGACAATTGCAGGCAAAAGCTTGCTCCGGGCCATCATAGGAGGAAAAACGAGACGCATGTCGGAAATTCCAAGCCATCAAATATTCCTTCCGTTCTCTCCACCGGCGGAAATTTAAGAATTTAAAATGGGAGAAATTCGCCCAGCTTAGAGCGCTGCATATGGGACAAAATTGTTTTCGTCCCCGCCTGCATTAATATAATTACAAGAACTTTTTAATTATGCAGGTAGGGAAATGTTTATCTAACGCCGTTGCCGCATGCAACGCGTGGAAATCGAGGCAGGTGGGAAAGCCGCGGGCGTGGAAAAGCGGCGACATAATGAGTGCGATTCTAACGGTTATGCGAGTATGAGAACACAATTTAATGCGATAAAAATAATTATATCGTCCATATCATTAGCCAACAGCCAATGGATTGCTTTTTTGATGAACTCATTAGCGGGTTAAGAACCACAAACAAATGCAGTTATTCCAATTAACAACTAGGGTCATCAGTTATTGGCATAATTAATGGGGCAAACAGCGGACTCGCAGGGCGCGATTTGTTTAGACACCTGCCCGAATCGATGGGAGCAAATAAATAGCACTTGCCGGGCGATACGTGGCACCTGGCGATGTACCCGGCAGATACACGCTACGCGAACCGCTCGCCTAGTGGGCATTGTGAGCAGTCATTGACTTGGCCTGGAACTTGGCTCTTTGCCTCACCGTAGGAGGGCGAAATAAATTTAATTACTAGCCGCACCAGAAACAAATGCGGCTGACGGGCAAAACAACAAGTGCAAACCGAAAACTGAAATAAAAGTGTCAAGGTTGTTCAACCCGAACAATGAGGTATCTCGGCGGCTATTTAAAGCCACAACTTTTAGGGGGCTTAGTTGGAAACTTTCAATTCCCAGCCAGCCTCATCAGCTCATCTGAAATTCCATTAGCACGAGCATCCTCAAAGCTAGTCATTCGTACGGCCCTCGCCGAAAGTTAAGTCCACATCCTTGTTTGCCTAGCCGGATTGGCCTGCTGTGCGGGACAAACTGCAGACGTTGTTGCAGCAGCAACAGCAGCAACAGCATCGGAAGCGTGCTCATATGTGCGTTTAAAGTTTTTCAAGCGCAGCAGCGAACAAAAAGTCGACATGGTCGTGGGATGCCGGACATTTGGCCAGCAACAATGGTGTAGGGTGTACGGTGTAGGTGCAGGGCTCGTATTTCACTGGCCCTATCGCCACCGCCATGGTTATGGATACGGACAGGCGCACGGACGTGGACATGGCCATGAATTGCTGCTGACTGTGGAGCCCGGAGCCTGAGCGCGGATTAATTGCAGGCATCAAACGACAGCAAAGGCTGACAGGGCGGCCAAAATGCTTTCAGCAGAAAACCAAATGGAAGATTTCCTGCTAACGATTAAGTTAGCAAAGTAAACTATTTTTTCTGCCGCTTTCAGAGGACTCTTCGAGAGGGACATATCAATTAAACCAACTGCACACCTTAAATAGCTGCATCATGTGCCAAATTGCACACAGATTGTTGTTTGTCCAATGTCTCAGATGTTTTATTTAAAACAAAGTTTGGACTTTAAATTCTAAAAGCCAGAAACATTCAGCCTACAGAACACCAAAGGCCCATGTCTAATGTTGCTGCCGGCCACACTCCAGCAACTTGCAACAGTTGCTGAGTTGCACAAAGAGCCTCTGCCGGCTCCAGTGTTCACTGCCGCTGGTGCCGTCAGTTGGCGGGCTTCGACTCCAGTTTCTGTTCAGTTGGCTCCGCGACTCGACGCCGCGCGGTTGCACGAATCCGAGACGGGCTGAAGTGAGCACATAGCACCTAGCACATAGCAGTGGCAAATCGCTGAAACCGAAACTGAAACTGAAGCCACGATCCATCAGAGCCGGCGCTTATCGAGGGGCGCGTGCTGGTTTACGCCCGCCCTCTGACCTCACGTTCGTCGACGGTGCCAAGAGTTCGGGTAACGTGTTTGTATTTTTTGTGGGTCTCTCTCTGTAGGTGCCACGCATTTGCGAATGTCGCCCGGCACAATTTGAATATGCAAAACCGCCCGGCGCGGGAACGGGGACTGTGCCGAATCGAAAACTGACTGCGAAAACTTTGTCTGTGTCGACGGAGAGGGAACATGCTATTCCGTCGCAGTTGTACGTATAACGTGGAGCAATCAACGCGACATTATGCAAAGGTAAAGCATTGCATTGCAAACCCCACATTTATGTAAAAGATCCGGTGGCGAAAACGAAAGCCAGAAAAATGTACGTGCTTACATGCGGCCTTAGATACGAGACGGGGCAAAGTTGGTCATAACTGAATGGTTGTAACCATTTTTCTGAACGGTTTTCGTTTGTAGTCGGGCGGGAGAACAAAAGGGCCTAGAGAGGAAGAATACCTAACTTATGATGAGCCACTTGCGGGGGATACTCCGTCGATTTAAGGTGAAGAAACGCTGTTGCTGCCTACGGATTAGCATCTGTAACTGGCTTCGAATATGTAAAATATATCGCGGTGCCGCATCTTTTGATGTATCCCAACAGATGCCCGTATACTTGGTACTTTCACCGTCGCACACCGACTGAAGAGTAATCGAATGAAACGCGAGCAATCGCTCAGATACATCCGTTCTCTGCGGACACGCACAAGAGTATTATTTACTTCACACTCCATCGGTTTAAAGGGCCAGTTCGCTCAGTTACATCACAGACTGGCACCCTAAGCTGCAGAGCTTTCCAAATATTATTGCTTGGGCGCAAATTCAATTCAATTCTCGCCAGCTTAGGCAAATTTCAAAAGGGAAATGCTCGCGGACAAATTTGTGTCCGCTGGCCACTTCCTCCGCCCCGGCTTCTGGGTCTGTGGGTCAACTGCTAATGCCGCAATAAATTAGAAAGCAATCAAATTTAATGTCGGGGAGATTCGTTTTGACGCTTGTCAAAAAACAGAGCCGCAATAAATCAGCAAGAAAAGCGAATGAAATCTCCCCGAATGCCGGCTGTTGGCCAAAAGAAAAGGTGGCACAACGACGGCGTAACAGCAGTTGTAATTACACACGGCGAGAATTAATTAAAGTATATTTTATGGCCCTGTGCGGTGTAATAACTGTGCACACTCGCACACACATGTGCCGGCTAATGCGAGTTTAACAATTTCTGCGGTCGCCCGCCAGTCTTGTTAAGCCAATTACACGACGGGGCTCCGCCGGCTTCCCGGGCTCCAGTTCCCAGTTCGGACCAAGAGACGGCAGTTTGGCCAAGGGCCCAGAACTGCGAGCTGTCTGGTGGGAAAACAAACAACCGACGGCAAGCAGATGCAAGTCGGGCCGGGTAATTGAAAATGTCATTGCAACGTTGCGGTTATCCGCGTTTACTGCGCCCGGTGACAGTGGATGCCCTGCGCTTCCGCCTCTTCGGGCTGCACTTCCCGGCTTCTTTTCGGGCGCACTCTTATTGCACTCGGTGGTTTTGCGGGTCTGCAACCAGGGAGGGATTACCGGGACGTAAACAAATGTTTGTCTCTGACACCACAAAGAAATTGCGGCCATTTCCTTTAATTGCTCAAGGCGCCAGCAAGAGATGAAGTCCGAAGTCAAGATGCCAAAGAATAAGCATAAGCAAGTTGCACGAATAGAGATGGCAAAAATTATATATATACATAAAGGTACTGTACCGATATTTGAAGAGAAAGTCGATATATATATATGCTATCTTTTCGTTAAATCTTTCCTAAATAAATATTTTGGTAAATATGATTATATATCGGACCAGTATAATCAGAAGAAAATTTATTTAAGGTTCTCCAAGATTTTCTTAAAGGCAATAATTCGTTGATAATTACAAATTTTATAATTCAAACTTTTTTATTTAGTATTGAGCGTAATAATTTTGTGGTTATATCACAGTTTCCTCTCGATTTACATGCATCCCTAGTTTAATATAACCATAAAAAAGAATTACTCCTTTGTTTCTACCTTGGGATTTCCGTTATCAGAATCTGCATGGCTAAATGGTTTCCTGTCCGGTTTATATGTAATATATAATAAAACACTTAAATATTTTAAGACGGGTTTATTGGTTACCTTTAGTATGATTTAGAGTAAGTAGAATACTGTGCTTACAAGATCTTAATACATGTTCTTTGATTTCTTATTCTGTCAGTTTTTTGTTTTTCCAAAGACCTTAAATTAGGTGGCAATAAAATATGCAAACTTAAACTTATCCCTTACAACAGCACTCTACTCTTCTGTATACTTCGCAAGTGACACCTCCTAAGTAAACCTTTGACTTTATTTACTTGCAGAGCGCCGTCACCTTGTGCAACCTGGGCGTGGGAGCCACCTTCGGGGAGTCCGTACTGCACGACTTGCCACGGGACAGCACCGTGGTGACGAAGACGACCTGCGAGCTGCTGCGCGTGGAGCAGCAGGACTTCAGACTCATTTGGGAGGTGAGTGCTCCGGCGATGACACACGGGTTCGGGTTGACTGACGGCTCCCATCGATTTGTGCTCCTGCCAAGGAGCCGTCCATCTGCGCTGACGAGCAGCTGTGCCTGAGTTGGCGAAGTGATATGCAGAAATATAAGCGGGCGGGGAGCTCGACTATTTGCGGTATTCCTGCGTCATTTCCGAAAATATTTAATTAAAATTTCAATTAACATTTAATGATGCTCGTAGGGGCGGGCCGGGTCCGGGAGAACTTATGCCAGGGGCTTTTTCCTAATGAATTTCCAGGCCTAAGCCCGAACACATGGCAGGCACTTTGGGTGCCCGGTGTTAAGTGCTTTGGCTCTGCCGCAGAGTGGGGAATTAAGCCTAGTTTCTGTTGTGGGCTAAGTAGTCGTTTGTTTCGTCTATGTTTATGTGCGGCTACGGGGAATACGGTGTAATGACAGCCTTAGTGCACTGCATCACATTTATGTAAGGATTGCATGTGGCCGCTCAGTTAGGAGTAGTTCCAGGACTCTGGCTAATTAATTGGAAAGGCTCGCAACCGTAGCTAGATTAGTATATTATTAGATATGATTAATTGTGATGGAAAGTGCCTTCGACCCAGGGAAGAGGAGTATTGTATTTGCATTAGGCAAGCCACAAGGCATGAATGTGGACAAAGCCGAAGCAAGCCAAAAGCCACAGCATGGCTTACATATGCCAAATTGTAAATATTTGAGCATTCCCCACAATCGACAAAAAGTACACTGAGAAAAATGAATGCCGCACTCAAAAGATTCCACAAATCAAATAAGGCTTAATTTACTATCCCCTTGAATTGATTACTGAATGTCAGAACGAGGTGTACAACACGAAAAGAAACTTTGAAAAGTACTAAGCCATCCGGCTCGAAGGACCAATAAGCACACTATTTTCTGAGACTACTATTTCAAGGAGATTTCCACACCTCTGAGAGGTGTGATCCCTTCTCCCCAACTGACAACTTTTCTTCCTTTCAACCGGAAATACTTTACCTTTTATTATTGTTGAAATTTTCCCCAGCCACAATGTTTCTCTCGGTACATAGTCAGAATGCAAAACTCAATGCGGATACGACTTCTGTGGATTTCCCTGATAAATTCGGAGACCCCACTAACAATGCCATTCAACCACGGCCCCTAAGTCATCCCCTGCGGCAGCCGCAAAAGGTATAAGCACCAGACCCACACGCACACAAGCACGCAGGGGCAGGGGATGCGATGTGATGTGTGTTTACCTTACTCGTTAGGGGCGGACAACCGAGAGGGAGGGCGGGGAGCCAAACCCCAAATTGGGGCATATACTATTTTGCAACATTATGCCAACATTGGCTAACCCGAAAGGCGGCGATAACAAAGTAGCTGCGACAGCAGGGCACCACATGTCACGTATACGCAGTGTGCAACAATGGAGTGAAAGTGGAATGGATGCTGGTTGCAATGCCATAAAAATGCGAGCTGGGGAATATTCCTGCCGCTGGCACTGCGTAAATGCGATAAAATCAGGGGGGAAAATTGAAAAGGAGTAAGAAAAGCGTTTGCAGTACATAGGAGCGTGTGTGGGGGAAATTCTCGTACACCAGCTATTGAGTTCGTGGAAGTTGTCATCCTCCGCAGCAGTCGAGAGTTTGATTTGTGCGCAAATATTTGCCCGAGCGGGCAAATTGAAAATGCCAAAGAAAGCGATTGTGGTCCCATGTGGCGGCGGGTGAAAGGGAATTTCGGGTTAATTACCAGTTCAGTCGCTTCACCGAAATGCAGACTAGCACACAAAAGTGAATAGGAAACCCGGCAGTAACTAGCAGCCAGCAGGGCCACTTACCATTCAATGGCTGCCAATTACTTCGGACAAGCGCTCCAGCAATCCCATTCGGATTGGCATTGGGATTGCGATTCGGATTGCGATTGGGATTGCAAAAATGTAGACGAACCCGGGGGCGGATGTGAGTCTTGCATGGCCGCCTGGGCGTGGCGTAATCAATGGCGGAAATTACACTTGGCACTTGCGGTAAACTCGCCGATTGCCACTGAGTGTGCGAACATAACTCAATTGGCGAGTCCCACTTTCAGAGCCATTCAATGCCGTCGATTCCCAAATATTTGCATTTAATTTCGGGCGATTTAATGCCCCGCAAATCGCGCTCTAGCCGCCGACGCCGGTGCAACAATGGCATTATGGCATTGCCAAACATGTGGTCTACGTAATATCCAGCCCATAAATATTGCAGGTGGCCCCATTGACTGCCCGGGGCATGCACAGTTGCATGTCCATGGCCGTGTGGTTATTTATTTATTCACAAACACAACTTGCACATGCGAACCCTCGAGGGAGCCGTCCCACTGGATTCTCCCAACGGAGAGGGATGGCGCTGGCCGATCGCTGAAGGATTCCGAAGGCTTTGGCTCTGAGAAATGAGACAAATTCACTTGAGTCATCAAAGTGCATGTCGCCGCGTTCGATTTAAATTGCATCTGTGGCTGGGAGCCGTGTTCATTGAACACACTTCTCGGAAAATCCACAGGACTAAGTCCTCCACGCTGCAGTTATTTCACAGATTTCATTTCGGGTGAGTTGCCAAGGGAGACAAGAGGGAATTCGAAGAATGCAATTCATTAGGAGATATTTTTCTGTATCGGTAGTTTTCGAATCGGAGGAGAAATGCTAAGGGTCGTTTTCACATATTTATCGAGTTCCTGTTAAGAAAATTTGGTTATCTACAGAGCCAAATAGAGAAGAGCTGATTTGATTTCAGGTTTTATCCAAACAAGGACGATACGAGGAAATACACATGTTTTAAGAGGAGTGCAGTCGCACTTTTCAGCACTTTTCAGGAGGGTAGACAATTTATCTGGTATTTCACATTTTCAATCAAATAGCAAACAGTAACTGAGCCTGCAAGCCGTCTATAAGTAAATATGAATATTAACATTTGGTTCTGTTAATAATTTCCCATCATATGCTGGTAGTTGTAACAATCTTAAATTTTAATCAAAACATTGAAAAATTAAAAAGAGTTGGCAGGTACACTGTGTAACATTTTCGTACCATATATTGCATAATTAAAGCTCTTCTTGAAGTGGCTGTAAATAAATTTAAATAGATGTGCAGACCTTGCCAACTCGTGAATATCTGCCACCATTAACTCATTTGAAATTCCACGCTTAAAATGAAAATTCAAAACAATTGCAAATTTTCCTCAAAGTACCCGATATGCCAGCAAACAACACAGTTCAATTAATGCGTCTGCCATTCAGGGTTCTGGCTTTCGCTCTGGCTCCGGCTTCCTAGCTCCCCAACCTCCTCCCATGCCCACCCCTTCCAGACCCACCCAGTGGGTGGCACTAGTTTTGGCGTGCTGTGCGTCTGATAAGCAAAGCGCGTTTAATTAGCTGCGACGACGACGCCAACGCAGCGATTGTTCCTTATCAGCGGGCAGAGCCTCAAGAGTTGCCAAGCGCCTTGGGTTGCCCCTTAACCCATTGTCAGCTAATGGGACAGCTTGGCTTTGTTAACCTTTCAATTTACACAGCAAGGGCTTAGAGACAGGTTCGTGATATATTCGCATTTTCAGTCAGTTTATGCGCTGTCGTGCAGTGCAAATACCTGACTTATTTAACAGGCATTATTAATGCACTCATTTATTTAAATACACATATTTTCAAAAATAAGAAAAAGAAGATCTTTCTTAAGAAAAATCAAGTGACATTCTTGCAGAGCTCCCCCGTTTAGTGGCTTACTTTTTGAAACAAAATCGAGGGGCTTCGACAACCCTCCCCCGCTGATAAGTAATTGCACACATCGGGCCGAGGCGCTTGGCATTGTCAACTTCCCGCCCCGCACTTGTCAGTGTGCGAAGCAACGTTTGGCAGTAATTACCTGCGAGCCCGCACGCCAGTCTTAAGGGAAAGTAAAGGCTAAGGGCTGCTCATGGCAGCTGGCCAGAAGCGCTGGTCCGCCCAGATTGTGGCCGGCGAGGATCTGGCCTCAGGCGTCCTCCTGCTCCGCTACCGGAGGCACAGTCAGGAGCCAGCGGAAGCGGGAGCGGGTGTAGCCCCTGTGGCCACAGCTGGGGCCACATCCGCCGCCGTCAAGCGGCGACGGCAACTGCAGCGTGGGCAGATGACGCGTCCGCAGTCGACGGCCTTTGAAATGAGCAACGTAATAGGAATCCACACTGCACTTATCGCAGACATACCACACCGGCACGGCACAGACTAATGGACATTTCCATTTCAATTGCAGAAAAACAAGGAGTTGATGAACGACATTTTCACCAATTGCAAATTTAAGAACGGTGAGTAAATAGCAAACAATAACATTGACACTGAAAACAATGAGGGAATTCTCTAGGGAGTTTCTTAGATAAGAAGTTCGAAACACATTATATAAATTGAGTCATATTAGCAGGCAATTCAAAGATTGTTATTAGATCTCAATTAATTTGATTGACATAATAATTTCATCTGTATTCCATACTCATCGTCAATCACAATTCGCAAACAACGGCTCAAATTGCGGAATCCATTACTGAGTGCGCCCATTGATTGAATCAACATATTAAACGCACTTAAACCAACCATTCGGTTGAAATAACATTCATTAATGGAAACTGCTGTCGGCTGTGTTTTTAGGTTTCGGTCCTGGCGTACAAACAGCAGCCGCAGCCACATCGCCCACCAAGCGACCCCTCAGCCCGGACCATCCGAACCCAGCGCTGCCCATAACCGAGGTAAGCACCAAATGCTCTTATGTATACAGATATATGTATACAGCCATATATACAAAAAGTCGGAACCACGCTGAAACTCCCATAAATATTATAAATGTAATGTCCTGACATTGACGACGACAAATGAGTTAATTTGCTGCTCCAGGAGCTGCTGTCAAGAGAATTACAAAATATTTATGTGTTATTCATGAGTGAGGCTTGGGGCGGGGTTGAAGGTCTCGTTCTGGCCATTTCCTCTGGCTTTGACACTTGGCCCGAAAGCCGGTTGGATGGAAAGTCCAGAAGTAGAAATTTAAGAAGTCTAAAGTCAGAGAGTGAGGATGTGAACTTTCCTTGCAGACGCCGAGTCCTGCTATGAGCCGCATGGGCTGGGCCCTACGCACCCTACTCGTGGCCGACAACTCCAGCTGTCTGAAGGATCGCAAGGTGAGTGTGCTAAGTCCACCTTTATGATGCTAATTACGAGTGTCCTGTCCGAAAGGTCTCCGGCAAGCTAATACGCAAGTGCGCCCCCGGCACCGAGCTCGTCGACTGGCTGGTCAACCTCTCGCCCATCGTCCACACCCGCGCCCAGGCGGCGGGCATGTGGCAGGCGCTCGTCGAGGAGGGAGTTCTCGCACATGGTAAGCTCTGCTCACCCCCAATGGCTAACACATTAATCCTGCTCTGTTTTGCAGTCAACAAGGAGCAGCCGTTCAAGGACAAGTGCTTTTTGTACCGATTTCGCCTGGACGAGGAGGGCGGAGCAGCGGCGGCGGGAGTGCCCCAGTCGGACGATCTAGGAGCGGCCAACGAGCACATCCGCGAGGCACTGAGCGCACTCTTCCAGCGTGGTCCGGACGCCACACTGCGGATGATATTGCGAAAGCCGTAAGTAGCATTGAAATTCTTGAATGATTAAATTCGTAGATAAAAGAATGACAGTATATAGTGTAACTTGTTAAATTTCATCTTTAGCTTCCAAACTGCAATTCAAATGCATGCGCGTTTCGTATCTTATTCTATACATTCTCTTTAGTTCAAATTACTTCTTGAAACTTGTGAAGGAGCCAAGAATGTGGTTTTATTTTGAGCTTGACACTCATTTTAATATCCTCGGAAGAGAGAACTTTTTAAAAGCAGCCATTATCTATGCACAATCAAAATGTCTTCCCCTTCAAACAACAATTAGTCTCGTAAAGAGTATGATGTAAAAGTTCCGAAATTAAAGACTTATTTTCGCCAACACCCAGGTCGCACGAACGAACTTCGGAGGAACTGGAGCTGGTGTTCGAGGAACTGGTCCACATAGCCGCCCTCTCCCATTTATCGACCAGCATCAAGCGGGAGCTGTCCTCGATATTCGTGTTCGAGGCTCATGCCCAGGCGGGCACAATATGTGAGTATAAGGCGGCGGAGTTAATAACTCCCCGGGCAGCGACTCTCAAGGAGCGAACCAGACGAAAAGTTCGGAAAACTTTTTAATTAAGCCCCGACTAATTATGTCTCAATAAACCAGTGGACGCCAGAATATTATAAGCACTAATAGCGACTTTTATCCCCCAACGCGCTTAACCCATTACATCAACGACCGCCACTGCAGTGTTCAATCAAGGCGACGAAGGACGCTCCTGGTACATCCTGCTCAAGGGATCTGTGGATGTTGTGATACACGGCAAGGGAACCGTGGCCACCCTGAAGACAGGCGATGACTTTGGCAAGCTGGCCTTGATAAACGACGCACCCAGGTGAGTGACGGGTCATCCCTGTCGTTGAATCACTTCCCTTGAATAATTTTTAAGTGGCCGGACGACCGTTTAGCGAGCTAAGTTGGGCGATACCCTGGGTCTCATTGTGCCACTGCTGATGGTTTTTTTTTCGGGTTTCCCAGCCGTTGTGGACTCTGCAGAGCCACACAATAGTCCAGGCCAGAACGGCGAATAATGGTGCGGTGCAACGGACCAGATAGCAGCAGACAAGCACAGCCACAGATAACAAGCGCCATTGTGTGCCATTTACAGCAAACAATTGAAAATTGAAACAAAATATTAGCAGGGCCGCCTCCGATCCGAAAGCCATTGCCTAAGCGGCAAAGGCAGGAACTATGTATGTATCAAAGGCTTGCTGAAGAGTGGCCTTCGCATCGATTGTTTGTCAGCTCAGACCCAGGAGCCTGCTTAGGAGTGAAAGCCTTGATTTCACTGATTGGAAGTGGGAATTTGGTTTCCCTATATTGGGGATATCCTGCGTCACTGCAGGGCTTCCGGCGACAGTGAAATGTCTAAGTGAAATCTCTCTTGGGAAGCTGCTCAGGGTTTTACCAAGGAAATTTCGCTTTATTCAGGAATATATTGTATTGAATGGCATTGTTAACAGGTTCATCATCATCGTTACCATGTTTTAACTTAAAATTCGATTGAAAGGCAATTTCGTTTTACTAAAAATATAAATGAGATAGGGATAAGCTTCGTGTAATTTTATTCGCAATGTTATCTTAAAAGCGTTACGCGTCGAAATATTATAATTACATTAATTGCCATAGTCAACAGCTTAATTCATCAATATCGTGAAGTTTGATAGAAAGGACTGAAGGTCCTGGGGTAGTGCCAGGGGCTATTAAAATTTTGTTTCAATTCAATTGTGTGGCCGTTATGCAGATCCAGATTCAACATTTTCATCGACAGCATCAATCAGTTTTAGCTCAGAGTTCGGTTGAAAGATAAGGCTGTGTTAACAAATTTAGCAGCTTTATCATTTTCAAAATTTTTTAAAATTCAGACAACGTACCGTCAGGCTCCTGTAGAATTTGGTTGGCAATTGAATAGACTTTATGCATCTTTATGTTCTATTGTCTTTTGTTTTTCTGTCTAAGAATGCTTAAATTCTTTTAATCGTAACGTTTAATATCCTCACAATGCACTTTAAATGATTGAACTGAATTGATACTAGTTTAAGCCTCTGCCCAGGCTTTCGGTTAATTAAAATTGTCCGAGAGCTTGTAGGCCTTTAGCAAATATAATAAATCGCGCTGCGCTCGTATCAGCATTCTGGTGAATAATTTCGCGTATCGATTGTGTTCATTTGCCAACTGCAGGTGCCGTGGAAATCCAATTTAAAATACTTTTAGCCTCTGCGGTGAGGAAATGCCATCGAGCGCATCCATTTTCATATTTATGGCTATTTATGCGGCCACGCATCGAATGCAGTTGAAATTCGTTTATTAATGGAAAATTGACCCTAAAGGCCGGCTTGCGAATTAATTTCTACATTGGGAACTTAATTTTACTTCAATAATAGGTTATGCCGGACTGACAAAGGCTTCTCCTTATATTTTTCAGAGCTGCAACCATTGTCCTCAAGGAGAACAATTGCCACTTGCTGCGCGTGGACAAGGAACACTTCAACCGTATACTGCGCGATGTGGAGGCCAATACCCTGAGATTGCAGGAGCACGGAAAGGATGTTTTAGTGCTCGAGCGCGTGGCCAAACAACGGGGACAGCATTCCGCATTCAAGTGAGTGTCCGTCCAATCAAATTTAATTGAAAGCCGAAGGCATCGTGTCCTTTTTTATGGGTATACTCCTCCGTGACGGAGTGCCGAGGTTCAAAATAAATCTGTATCTTAATCGTCATGTGCGGTAACTAGTTTAAATAGATACCACTCATAGTATAAGGGTATTCCCCGATGGGACTACTTTCGATTCGTCTGTGTTCAAATATTATGATTAATAATTTGATTTATAACCACAAACCAATTGAAATTCTGTGCAGATACACGGTCATGTCGGGCACTCCGGCCAAGATGCTGGAGCACCTGCTGGAGACGCGGCTGGGCCAGTCGGTGGGTGGAATGGACCCCTTCCTGGACGACTTTCTGCTCACGCACATTGTGTTCATGCCCGTTGTGCAGCTGGTTGATGAATTGGCCAATTAATATCCTTTTTAAAACAACAAAAATCACCGAAAGAGTGTGCCGTAAACCTTTTCGACAGTCCTTGCAATGCCAGCCACGTCCCAGAGCTTAGCCTACTCCTTGACTCCGATCCCTTTAGCACTTCATGCGTTTCCAAGGTCCGTTTAGCTAGGTCCTTCTCCTTCTTGGTCAGGGTGCACTTTAAAAATGCAAAAAAAGCCCCGTTCTTGAGCTCCTCCATCTCGCGCCCGAGTCACGTTCCCCTGGTTGGAAGTTGGAATAGGGGCGCATTTCCACGGCGACAGTTTAAGTGCCGGCAACACGCGAGCCACCACACATGACCCCGATCCCGGCCAGCAGCAGGGGAGCGGCTGCCACGGGAAGTGGGTGGTTTTTTCGGGCCTCTGGCCCCGGGCTCGAGTGTAGCAGAAAACGCTAACAAGCGACACTTCCGTTCGGCAGAAACATTTCAACTTCGGCCGAAACAAAAGCCGCAATGATGACTTGGCCAGGGCGATGGGTCAGCATTTTCGGAATGACTGGAACGGGGATGAAGGCGCATGGAGGAGCCTTGGTCAACGATGCCTGAAACTAATCCCACAATCTGCATCGCAATACGTGATGTGTTTAATAAGCAGGCCCACCAAGAACAACAGCAAGGCGGGGCTGAGGGCGGGACAGAAATCAATAAACAGATTCCCCAAGACAGTAAACCCACTTTGGGACTGGCTGACCCAGGCAAATCACACTCCAAATCCGATTCCCAATCCCAAATGAAATTGGTTTCTCCTTAACCGCCGTGCACCTTCCATTGCGACGCCCATGAGGACGCCCAGACGCCCGAGGATCGTGAGTATATAATCAACTTCAAGAAGCGCGTCATCCAGTTCATGCAGAAGTGGGTCATGGCCGTTCGCCACGCGGCCTTCGAGGAGCCCAGCGTGTGCGACTTCATCGAGGACCTGGCCGCCGAGGTGGAGGCCGATCCCGACCTCAACGAGGAGACCAGCATCGTGCACAACGTGCTCACCCAGATGGCGCGCTACCAGGAGGACCGCAACCAGAACGCTGGTCAGAAGTGGAAGCTGCCGCCGAATGGGCAGCCCATCTGCCTCTTCAGCGGCAATGCGACGCCATCGAAGACAGTCATACGCCCGGACGATGATAGTATGTATCCTCAAGTACTCCTTGGGAGAAATCTAATAATGATATGTTGCCTTTAGTAATTTTCCGGGTCTACTGCGCCGACCACACCTACTGCACCCTGCGCTTCCCGATGCACACCACGGCGGAGCTGATCAAGGCCTGCGCCGCCGACAAGCTGCAGCTCAACAGGGGCCCCGAGGACCTCGTCCTCGTGGAAGTCAAGTCGAATGGGGAGCGCTCCGTATTCAAGGACAACGACGTCAGCATCCCCACTGGCCTGTCGCTCAATGGCCGCCTCTTTGTCTCCGTCAGGGATCACCTGGACGCACTGGTAAGTGTTTCCCGCAGAGGCAGCCATGTCTTGAAGACTCCTTACCCACATCCCTCCGCAGACGCAGCTGCAGGAGCAGGAGTGCCCCACCGAGGGCGTGGACATCGACTTGGAAATTCTGAGCACCAAGGAACTGGCCTACCACATCACCCTGTTCGAATGGGACCTCTTCTGGGCCGTTCACGAATACGAATTGCTCTACCACACCTTCGGACGGCACCATTTTGGCAAGGTGAGAGGGCCAACTTGGCCGAAAGTCCCCGAAGTCTCGTTTGGGCAATTAGCCTGCCAGACTCTGGCCGCAAAACTGTTGCCATTTGTCATCTGCTGGCAAATTAAGTTAGGCCACACTTTGTCCCTCGGCGTAATTAAATGAAGGCTCGAAACTATTTCGAAACTTTCGGCAGCCAAGGTTCTCGTCTTGATCGAATTCCCACTTCCCCCACAGATCACGGCCAACCTGGATGTCTTCCTGCGTCGCTTCAACGAGGTTCAGTACTGGATTGTCACCGAGCTGGTGTCCACGCCCAGCCTGAGCAAGCGAGTCGGTCTAGTCCGGAAGTTCATCAAGCTAGCGGCCTAGTAAGTAACTCGAAATGTTAGGGTTGCCTTTCTTTATGAAGGGAAAACTGTCATTAAAATAATAATTATGTTAGCTAATATGATAAGTTATCCTAAGTTATAAGTTATAAGCTTGCTAACCAGCCCCTTTATTTTCCTTTCAGTTGCAAGGAGTACCAGAATCTAAACGCCTTCTTTGCCGTGGTAATGGGTCTGTCCAATATGGCGGTGACCCGGCTGCAGCAGACCTGGGAGAAAATCCCGTCAAAGTTCAAGAAAATCTTCCAAGAGTTCGAGGCCCTGATCGATCCCAGCCGGAACCATCGGGCGTATCGTGTGTTTGTGGGCAAGCTGCAGCCTCCCTTGATTCCCTTCATGCCGCTGCTCCTCAAGGACATGACCTTCGCCCACGAGGGTAACAAGACCAGCCTGGACGGCCTGGTGAACTTCGAGAAGATGCACATGATGGCCCAGACGATGCGCACCATCCGCTTCTGCCGCTCCAGGAGTCTGGGTAAGCATGGTCTTCCAAGAAGCCAGTGGAGTGTCTCCACGGTTCGCCTCCTAGTCTGGGCCCAAGAAGAGTCTTCTAATTGAATTCGATTTATGACAGGGCTGGAGCCGCCGTCGCCGAAGAGCGAGGGCGAGGTGCGGTCGTACATCAGCAGCTTCCGCGTCATCGACAACCAGCGGGTGCTCACCGCCATGTCCCAGAAGGTGGAGCCCACCAGGAAGCTCTAAGCCACGGTCCCTGCCCCGAACGCCCCGTTGTCGGATTAGCTTGTAGCGCGTATTAAGTGTATAACCCTGAGTGTGTGTTTTATCAAACTGCAATTAGCTGCACAGTTATGAGCTTAGCCGGGCGGGATGCCAATTTGGGCCCCAGCACCCACAGCCCGGACCAACTTTCATCCACATCCACATTCGCATTAGCTCAGGCCACGGCGGATCAGTGGCCCAACTTGGAAACTATCTCAATCTTCTAATGAACTGAACCCCAAATGCATTTCAATGCAAACGAGAAACTTTTTGCTTTAGTACAAAACGAAAGATGGCAAACAAATTTGAAATTCGGCAATCCCGGCGGGAGCCGAAGCGAATACAAACAAAACTTGGACGCGTGTGATACTAAACATTTAGAGGAGGCAACATCAAAACAAACAGCACTAAACTGCATAATTTCCTACGAACTTTACCACATAAATCCTACGCAAGCTAGCAAACTAATTTGTATAATTGTACAACGTAGCCGAGAGCATGGAATCTATTTTTTTAAAGCCCCACTAAACCTACTATTAAACAGTCTAGTTGAAGCTAGTTATTAACAGTAAGCTACTTAGCGCATAAGTTATTAGTCTCGCCCCTCATTTTCATTCGGTTGTTCTTTACGCCCCTATGTAGCGCGACCCGCAAAAATACAAAACCATTTATTAATATTTATTTACACCACACCATTATTTGTTTTATTTTGTACAAAATTCATGCCTAGTTCCGTTAAGTATGGTATTAAAGATGCACCGAAAGCATTGAACACTGGAGAGGGACCTTATTAGTTGTAGTCGTGTACATATATGTGTAAAGCGAGTTAAATTGATTCACATGCGTATATTTGGTGTGATTACTTTGAGTGTCGACGTCAGGCTAAGGCAGAACCGATCGGCCCATGCACTCCAGGAGACCCAAGCTCCTGTGCAAGAACCAACCGGTAGTTCTGGTAAGAAGTCGTAGATAACCCTAGGATCGTAGTTACCTTTCTTAACCAACTCCTCTTCCAAACAAAGGTCTCTCAAACAACGATGTATCACTAATGAAACCAAACTTGTAGGTGTAACCAACATTCTGACCACGATGCATAGAGTGTAGTTTCGTATAGAGTAAATTAATAGTTTCTTCCTACTAGACTCCAAGACATTAGGTATCGAGTGGTTTCTCCCAACAAAGCAAAGTAAAATACAAACAATACAAAGAGCAAACGAATTTTCAAGGAAACTTTTATAGATATAGCGAACCGGGTCAGACGAAACAATATCCTTTATTTGATAATTAAAGAATGTAAACATTTAGGATTGATTTACATGCAACGCAACACCAATTTTAGTATGGAACAGTTCGTAAGTCAGCGCTCGAAAGCCTTTAATTACTTTATCTACACCATGTGCTACGAGAACGGGTAGAAGTTTCACAATCATCCCCATAGAATTGTGTAGACGTAATACCAATCCTCTGAGGAAACTTTCGACCTAAGCAACCAACTCTTTTAGCTTAAAGGAAGAAGGAGAAGTGAATCCAACATGTAGCTCCTAGGACCTACTTCTAATGTTAAGAAAGCGTTTCCCGAAGGGGAAGCCCTCATGTGTCAAATGTATCTATATTTTGACTACTGCTACGTTAGAGTAATACAACAATACGCAATCCTTTTGTTATTGTTGTGCACTTTCAGCAAGCATATACATATGTATATTCTATATATAGGACATATACCAATCTAACATATACGCAAGTACTCCAAATAAGAAAATTCCAAATTTTACTTGTGATTCGATTTGACAATCTCAAAAATAGCTCTACAAACGTTTTATTTTCCAATATTACCTAGGCACTTTGCATAAACGTAACGACACTGGGTAGCCAACGGATGCACACAGGCAGATTTATCAAAGCTATACGTATATACCTCCGTTACCCGAAATACAGCTAATGCCAATCAGTTATATTCAGCCAGCGGACGTCTGGGCTGCACTAGTAATAGCCACTAAATGTTCAAATCAGTGTTTACATGTCTAACGCAAAACAATCTCCAAGTTTTACCTACCTACCAGATAGTGAAATAGAAATAGAGTAAATAGTTCGTTAAGGAGTATCGGAGACGGCTCCACGGAGCTCACAGTAAGAAGTCAACACCAACAAACCACTTAGAGGTAACTGAACCCATAGAGTAACTTATGGAGCGCCGGAGCTCCCAGCAAGACGGCAACACCAACAACAACCTAAAGTTAATAACATCCACATTGTGCGAGATCTTTTAGCCCACTAACCACCAGATTACATATACTAATCACCTGTACAAGTATACCCTTTTTGCGATCAGCCAAGTGAGATTTATGCAAAGCGAACTAAATATTTTAACGCAAACCTTCAATGTTGAAACTAAGTGTAAGCCACCATGTATCTTTGAATGTCTAACATTTTAAACTTAACTAATATTCGAATAAAGATTTATGTGTTAGCAGTCCGTCTCGTCTTTGAATTGCCTTCCAAAAGGATCTGTTTTGTTTTTCGTATTGTAATGGGTTGCTCTTTAAAGTCTTTGATTATATTATATTTATTTATATAACAGCACTTCATATCGGCTCAAATATGAAGTCGAGGACGCTATTTGTGTCGATTTAAAAAAAAAAAAAGCTCTCTGTGTTTGAAGTGATGCCAGTATTCCTTTCCTAAAATTTGCATCCTTGTTGTTTTTAGTGTATATATTTTATTTACCTCTCCTTTTTTAATGCACTAAAACATAAGGAATTATATACAAGAGCGAAGAGTGCGGTCATCTCTATAAATAGCTCTTATCAATCCCAACGGAAGCCGGATGCCCCTTTAAAAGTAATTAAATATTTAGCGGAATCAGTTCATTAGAAACTTATCACTATTTGAAAATTTGATAATAAGAGTATCAGGATGTTACATTTCGGAATCAATCGTCACGTCGTAGACATGGGATAGATCCATAGCGGAGTATCAAATTGCGAAAAGCCAAGATCAAGGGAAAGCAAGCCAAGACGAAGTTAAACATAAGGTTTCAACTGAAGCGGACCAAGATCAAGGTCTAAGCTAAATTGGCAAGATCAGATTGGAAGATGGATGGCCTATTTAATATCTAACATCGGGTCTCGTGCGGATTGTTTTGATAGTTATTTTAATATAATTGAAGTAGTACTGCGAGAATCTGTCGTCAGAAGGAATTGTATTTTGTCTCCGTTCAAAAACAAAAAGAGCGTTTGTCAAAACCTCAAAATTACGATTCAAATTAGGAGGAAAATACCGTTTTCTATACTCACAGATCAAGAAGCAAACATCTACACGAGAATTATTATTTTATTATTTTATAAAAAAAATATTAACATTTATAAAAATATATTTCGTGGTAAAAAAATTACCCTCAAAGTAAGAAAATTGTGGAAATACATTTCCGACCCATGTAGAATGTAGATAAGCATGCAAAACTGTGAATGTAAAACTGTAACTGTAAAACTGTAACTTTAATGAGCATATGGAAATTTTAAAAGCGAATATGTATGTATGTTTATGTATGTATAAAATATTTTAAAATTCCTGTTAGTTTTGCTTTTCATTTAATCGAATCGGAATAAATTATAATGATCCAATTGTAATTTGCAAGAGTATACAAACTCCGGCTGGCCGAAATTACTCGCTTAATTTGCTGTTTAGGGATAATTTTAATTTTTTCTCAAGTTTAAGAAGCTTTTTAAATTATTTCCTAATTTGAGGGGGACTTTCACATGTTTTGCTAGTCTATTTTTCGTCAAACTATGGCGAACATCCCTGATATTCTTACCGACAAATAGCGAACGGAAAATTTTAAGGAAAACAATAAAGAAAGCTAACTTCGGCACGCCGAAGTTTGTATACCCTTGCAGATTACAATTGGACCATTATGAATTAATGAAATTTTATTAAATGGAAAGTAAAACTAATTGGAATTGTATACAACATTAATATATATAATAATTCGGTTTAACATTGCGTATACGTAATATTTCCCCATCATCCCTATGGCAGCTATATGATATAGTAGTCCGATTTTGATTAAATAAAAACCGAAATTCTAGAATAATATAAAATGGCCAATTCTCAAATTATATGAGAATTTGACAAGTTATAATTTTTTTCTAAAAATTAACCGATTGTTCCTATGGCAGCTATATGATATAGTCGTCCGATCCGGCCCGTTCCGACTTATATAGTAGTGAGAGCATATAGAAGACTATCTGCAAAGTTTCATTCAGATAGCTTCAAAACTGAGGGACTAGTTTGCGTATAATCGGACAGACGGACATGGCTAGATCGACTCGGCTATTAATGCTGATTAAGAATATATATACTTTATAGAGTCGGAAATGTCTCCTTCACTGCGCTGCAAACTTCTGACTGAAATTATAATACCCTGAAAGGGTATAAAAAGAATAACTTAGCTCATATACTCATATAATTTAAAATATGGCCAACTTGTATTAGTCAAGAATTTCGGTTTTAATTACATCAATGAAATTTTATCAACAATCGAGAACATTTTATTCTAAGTTCAAGAAATTTTTTAGGGCGACTCGGCTTTGGATCCTTTTTAAGAGCGAATTTTGAATTTTAGGCACAAATTTGTATGATCAGCATCAATAGCCGATTACAGTTTTATATTTATGCATTATTTTTTTGATATAGATTACTATTTTGAAGCAATGATTTTATATTGATCAATTTTTGGCGACTATGTATGTACATATGTAACATTGGACATACGTTTTTTATTATAATCGTCTTCTGAGCAGATTCAGTTAAATTCTGCTTTATTTTTTTACTGTTTTTAACAATGCTCTAGAAATCATTATAGTTTTTAAACTAAAAAAAAATTCCAAAAGTATGCAATGCTTATATTAATGTACAGAATTCACTGTACAACTCATTTTCACGAATATGTTTAAGGTTTGTACAGAAATGGAAAAAATGTAATTACTTATTTAGCTTCGTCAAATTAAATTTTTGCACTGTTTCTCTCCTATCCATTTTTAATCTTTTAAACTGTTTAGCACTAAAGAATTCACGAAACCATGATCGATCAATTTTTAAAACAACCACTGCATATTTTCTAAAGGTTTACTCAAAACTATAAATATTCACGAATTTTGGTGTTCAAAATGCGCGCCGAAAAGCTCGGAAAAGAAGCTTTAGCTCGCTGGGAATAACCGCGAGCCATGAATGACACCATCGGATGACGCAGCTGCTGTTCGGCCGCCGTGACAAAATCAACGAAACCGGCTGAGCGGGCCAACAGTTGTCCGCGAAGCCTTCGACGTGCTGGAACAGATTACCGCCCCAGAGCAGCCAGTCTGAAACCCGTAGCGTAATCACAGCGACCCAGTTCAATTTGCACACCACTAATTATCAGCGCATCCGACACACGATGACCAACCTGGCTCCCACCGTCCAACTGAGCAACGGCCGCGAGATGCCGATCTTCGGCCTGGGCACTTGGAAGTCGTTCGAGTCGGACGCGTACCACTCCACGCGCCACGCCCTCGACGTGGGCTACCGGCACATAGACACCGCCTTCGTCTACGAGAACGAGGCGGAGGTGGGCCAGGCGATCTCTGAGAAGATCGCGGAGGGGGTGATCTCGCGCGACGACGTGTTCGTGACCACCAAGCTGGGCGGAATCCACCATGACACTGATCTGGTGGAGCGCGCCTGTCGCCTCAGCCTGAACAACCTGGGCCTGGACTATGTGGACCTTTACCTAATGCACATGCCGGTGGGCCAGAAGTTCCACAACGACAGCAACGTGCACGGCACCCTCGAGCTGACGGACGTCGACTACCTGGACACATGGGCAGAGATGGAAAAGCTTGTTGATCTCGGACTGGCGAAGAGCATCGGTCTGTCCAACTTCAATGCGGCGCAAACCGAGCGGGTGCTGGCGAACTGTAGGATCCGCCCGGTAGTCAATCAGGTGGAGTGCCACCCGGGATTCCAGCAGCGCCAGCTGCGAGAACACGCCAAGCGGCACGGCCTAGTCATCTGCGCCTACTGCCCCTTGGCTCGCCCCCAGCCGGCCCGCCAGTGGCCGCCCTTCATCTACGACGAGCATGCCCAGCAGCTGGCCAAGAAGTACGGCAAGACCACGGCGCAGATCTGCCTCCGCTACCTGATCCAGCTAGGCGTGGTGCCGCTGCCCAAGTCGTCAAACAAGACTCGCATCGCGGAGAACTTCCAGGTGTTCGACTTCGAGCTGAGTCCAGAGGACGTCCGGAGCATGGAGCAGTACCACACGGGCCAGCGCACGGTGCCGTTCTCCGGAATGGCCGGGCACAAGTTCTACCCGTTCCACGACGAGTTCTAGACACCATAGTATTTGTATTTGTATAAAATAAAGTGTATTACGTAGAGATCTCGGAGCGGCACGGGGCTAATCAGCTTGTCTAACGGGGCCGCTTGATAAATAGTCTCTTATCTGGAGTATCTTGCGTGTGCTTCTGCCAGCTAGCAGCATTCGGCGATCCAACGCGTCGAGTTTCCATTCAGATGAGCAGCTGTGATAGTGCCGAACTACGTACCTGACAGGCGCATTCAAATCCGAATCCTATCTCCTCTTATCAGAAGCATTCTGGAATTGTGAAATCAAATTTTTAAAAAGGCGACCTTGGGCACCGATATCGATAGCCGAGCGAGCAAAGCGTTTTACAATACTGATCGCCCACTAAGAAACGTCCAACCTCTTCACCCCTTTAATCTTTTCATTCTAATATTACGTATTGTTTTCGAGTGCTCTTCATGCAATATTACTTATAATTGACAACTAAAAGGGATTAAGTACTTCAACGTTTAAATTGAACTTAATCGATACACCCAGACGAATAAGGAATACCGATATTTTTCTTGGGCCACCGCTAGCAGAGTGTAATAAAAATAAAAATAAAGAATCCGCAACATGTCGATAATATTAAGGCTAAACTTGCGTTCGTCGTTGATGCTACAGGTACCCTAATTAAGATTTAAAGCGAAATTCCTTTGAACATCAAGTATTACCACAGCAGGTGCGACTTAACTCTGGGGCCAAGTCAGAGGATGCAGCCAGCGCCAAAACAATTCCGAAAAACCTGCTCGAGGACAAGCAAACTGCCGTTTTGCAGAAGGAGAATGGGGCCATTTTCGACAAGCGACCATTCAAAATAAGCCTGGACAAAGGTACGTTTCACAAAAATCAAAAAACCCCGGCCTCTCCAGGTGTGTTTACATAACCACAACTCTCGACCCCCGCCAACAGATAAAACCTACAGCTGGTGCCTGTGCGGCAAGTCCAAATCTCAGCCCCTGTGCGACGGCATGCACAAGAATGAGTTCCTAAAGATCAAGCAGAGGTAAGAATAGGTCCCTATAATATATAAGAATAATAGTTCAAGTCATAAAGTCCCACAAACGGGTGTTTTGACACCATCCTCCAGTCTTACAAGGAAAAATGTGTTTTCCCCCACAGATTCAGTTTCTTTATAAGTCTTTCGTGTTTCGTTATTTTATTTACTTATGGGAGAACCCATATAAAAATACGGACCCGAAATGTGGGTATTTGTTGCAGTAAAATCGCATTATAACTAATACTTTTAAATGTTTCAGGCCAATTCGCTTCAAAGTGGAGAAATCGGGCGACTACTGGCTCTGCAACTGCAAACAAACCTCCCATAGGCCCTTCTGCGACGGCACTCACAAGCAACCTCACATCCAGACAGCTGTTAAATAGTTTTAGTGATAAGCTCATGTACTCTCCCAATATGAAAAAATGAGAAATGCGTATTTTTGAATCAAGCAACATATGGTTTTTATTCTAGATAATTGAACGTCAACTCGAATAGTGAATGCTTCTCGAACGGTGATGGACAAAACGACATACTAACCACATGTTTATTTAGTTAGTATAACCAGCGACCTTATAATAACAAGTTGCATAACGTCCATCTACTCTTATGCTGGCGACCAAATTCGAGCTCTCTTCGCTTGCATAAAGTTAAAGACGTGAAAATCTAATAGACAATATGCTTCCAGCACAAAAATGTGATTCTAAAAAATCGTACGGATTTACTTTTTTGTTATTATAAGGCCTTTGGTACAAGTTTGAAAACTATAGTTGCTTCCGGCTATAATTTTAAAGATCCGGTTATATTAGGATTCCACAAATCAAAAAAATGTTTTATTTTAGAAATTATAAAGAGGCTCGTTTTTTATTTAAACTTTTAACGTTGTTCTACCGGTTTTTTACACATAAACATAGAACTGAATCATTGAGAGCAAATAATCACTTATATATAATCGTTTTGTTATGCAGCCGCCAATCATTAATCAATTAACATTAGAAATCGAAGGTTCATACATTATACAAATTCGGCTCGATCGATCCACTAAATACATACAACACTCAAAACATGACCAGTCAGCAAAATAAGCTTAGTTAGCAACATTTTAAGTGTATTACAACTGATTTAAGTGTTTGATAGCGAAAATTAATCCTTAATATATTAATGGTTAAGCAACAGTTTCAGCTGTGAATCTCGTTTGTATTACACTCCGCAAAAGTACGACAAATTTAGTTTCGGTGTTGTTTTATAGCGGTGCGCAGGATAAAGTTCGCCGGAATTTAGAATGGAAAGCTCTGCATTACAAAAAATGTCTGGATACTATTGTTTTAAACTTCAGCACATTCGACTCAAATGTAGTACTCAAACAATTTTCGATTTCATAACAACATTAGCTTTAAACACCTCGTCGTCGGGAATCATGCACTATACGTATTAGTATGGATTTATTCTCGCTCGCTTTTTATCTATTGTATTTTGCTTCTTGACGTATGTTTTGAATATATATATGCAGCAAATTAATTTCGTGGGTTGTTGATCCTTTCTTGCTTTAAATTAATACTCCTCGTCCTCTGGTGGTGCATCGTCTGGCGGCGCAAAACCATCCTGAAATGGAAAATTAGAGGTGAAGAGGACTACAACTCCGGAGGTCTAATTGTACGGGCATGACCTACCTCAGTCGCATATAAGATGTCCAAAATCTTTTGAATAAGCGGATGCCCTTCGGCGTCATCAGCTTCTTGGCAACTGAAAAGGGAAGGAATGCAGATTAGATCAGGAGTCTGGGTCTAGAGCAAATCGACTTACAGAATCTCAATGTCCCGTAACTTGGAAAAGTAGAAATCGCGCTCTTTCTCCAATCCTTCCAGGTTTATGCGCATCTCCATGACCTAATACTCAGTCTTATTAGCATGTTTTTTTTTTTAGGTATTTCATCATCATCACCCACCTGGTTTGACATTTCTTCGATCTGCTGATTGTTGACAGAGCTTCCTGAATCGTTCTTCTTCACCGTGCCCGTAGAGCCAGTGGTTACTCTGCTCGCTGGCGCGACGTTGTTCGTGCGTGAAATCACCTTGGCGGCTGCTGAAGGAAGAGAGAGTGTTAGTATGCAGAGACTCCGCCAGGACGGTGGCGGCAGATGGTAAAAGCTCTTGGATTTAACAAACGTGAAGCACACCCAAAACAGTCAGCTCAACTTTTGGTGTTTCATTTGTTTGTGTATACTTTGGAGGTGCATTAAGTTTGTTAAGAGGTTTGGGAGCGATATACTTAGAACACAGCATGTGGTTATGTAGATTGTGTGTATTATGAAGATGCGAGGAAGGATAGCTGGGGTATGGGAAATAGAGCTTGGGAACCAAACCGAAAGAACATACTGGGCTTCACTGCAGATGTCGTCGCCGCCGGACGCGTCGTTGCCGGTGGGGCACGCCTGTAGCTGCTGGCCACACCGCTGGAACCAGTACCGGGCAGGGACTTCACCGCTCCGGAACCGAAGCCCATCGGGGCGCCCTCGCGGACCGCACTGGCATCGTAATCCCTGCCATCGTAATTGGCATCGAAGAACTTTTTAAACCATTGCAAGAATTCGAAATTGTCTTGGAAACGACCTTTGATCAATTTGTCAATGGGTATAATCTAAAAGTAAAATGTGTGAAAAATATGCAGAGACAGGTGAGTGTGTGTGGTGAAACCAAATGCACTGGGAACAAACTAAGGACACAATACTACAAAAAGATGAATGAGTGTACACCAAACAGACTGTTCTTTGGCTAGCCAAGGTTTATGCAATATTCCTGCAAATAATATTGAAAGGTCAATCCGCATGGTTAGATCAGTGATGGGAATATGATTTTTAGAAGGTGTTATTTTTATTTTAGGTCTCCGTTTTTGTCTTTGTATTATTTGTCCACTGGTAGCTTTTAAGCTTTTAATGAAAACACTAATAATAACACTTTAATAATAAAACTTGATAACCTAGGCAGTTATACTAAGGGCATCATTCCCATCACTGAATACGAGGTTTACGGGTGGTTAGTGGATTGACAGGCGGGACAAGAACAAACAGATCCATTGACTCGAGTGTTTTGTGCTAGGATGCGACTGAATGTGTGTGCTTGTTGGGTAATCAGAGGTGCTCCACCTGCTTTGGATTAGTGCGGTGTGTGCGTGTGGAGTGGTGTTTGGTGTGGCACATCCCAGACCGATCGGTTCACTTGGCTCCGCTGCGTGCTTCACGTTCGCTCAATTCGCAACTCAAAAATGAAATGACAAACAAATGGTACAACCGCTCCCAGCACCGCAACACTGGCCAGAACCCAGTCCCTGTCCATACCCGTACCGGTGTGAGCAATGGCTCGTGGTGGCATGCGGCTGACACCACCGGTAGGCGCTTGTAGGGGCCGGCGGTGCATCAGATGGAGATCGTTGTTACTGCTGCCCACGCCGCTTCCTCCGTTACTGCCGTGACCGTTGCCGTTTCCATTTCCCAGCTTGACACCACTTCGCTGAGCCACGGGATCGTACTCGCGACCGTCGTAATTGGCGTCAAAGAACTTCTTGAACCACTGAAGGAACTCGAAGTTGTCTTGAAAACGTCCCTTAATCAGCTTATCAACTGGTATGATCTGTGCAGTTGTTGGTTTGGAGCGAGTTGATTGGGTTGTTGATTTGTAACGGAAATTGCAGTTTAGTTACAACACACATTAAGTTATATTAGTGCAGTCGAATCTGCTCATGGCTAAATATACAAGGGTACGGGTCGCTGCAAGTCTACTCCACAGTTTCGCAATTAGGTCGGGTTTTTGTGTCAGTGTGTGTTTAAATCAAATCAAATTACTCGAATTAAACGGAACTATGATCTAATCTTGCATGCATTACTGTTCTTACCTTATCCACAGACATCTTTTTGAAGCCCGCCTGCAATATCTTGAAGTTCTGTATGTACTCATGCTCCAGATTTGTTCGGAATTTGACACGCTTCACGGGCACTGAATTGGGAAACAGCATGTCCATGAACTGACAGTATGCGGCACCTAAAATGGCAAGCGAAGGTGCGTCCATCCCAATAAGAGTGCCTTCCGCAAGACTTCAGCACACACTTACCCGTGCAAAGTTCCTCGATTTTGGAGAACTGCGACTGCAGGCAATCATTCACCCAGGCCAGCATATCGTGCCGCGAGAGATTCTCTGACGTCACATTTGTGGAGTACACATTAACAGCCATGATGCTGGTGTTGTCCTCTGGTTTCTTAAGCGGTACTGAAAAAATAAAACAGACTGGTTAGAGCTCAGTGGGCAGCGCCTCTAATCCCATGTGGGAGTGCTATTGCCATGAAAGGCTCTTAATTACGCCAGCTAATAATTGTTTTGGCTCTAGATGCATTCAAGCGTGGCCCATGTGCGTGCTCAATATCAAGATCACGATAATAATCATCAGCAAAAGCAAACGGCAAGCAGGAACGCCAAATGATTGTTATTGGACATGTTACCGTTGCACACTCACTCCACGAATCTGCAGCCTGGGTATTCCTCGCCCGACACACCAATGAAAGTTGTTTAGCGGGTTGGATAGTCTAGCTATAGATTCCAGAGCCAAACGAAAAGCCTTTTTGAATGGGGAACCGACTCACTTAGCTACCGGAATGAAAACTTTAATCATTAAGAGCTCTTACTTAGTACACTTTCTTTTCGTACCACATCACATCATCTAGAATTCTAGATTTTGTGACGTTATTACACATCTAAAATCCAAGCTAAGTTTTGAGTGATTTCTGTCCTTTAGTGGAGAAGCCATTATTTACTTATGAGGTGTCGTTGTAAATATTTTCTACAGAAAATGAAGCTTTCTACATAAATTACACTGGGAATGGTTTTTCTTTCGCCGTAATGGAAAAAGCGTTGCCAATAAGTTAATATAGCGTTGGATTTAGTCGGAACATCTTCTCCATTGTAAACTTTTCTTACTATAAATCAAATTAATTTTTTGACTGACTGCCGGGACAAGTTTTCTTAGTCTTTGAGGGATATGGGTTTTCTGGATTTATCTTGAAAACCTACAAGAACCCCGAACAGCGATCGAAGAAACGGGAAATGAGTGAAGAGTAATCCGCAAAGACCACAGCAGGCGAACAATGAACTTGGACTGTTTTCCGACGAGACGCGTTGTCAACGCTCCGCTTCGCTGCCTGCCCTAACGCCAGCGTCACTGTGCAGCAGCAGAAGATGAAGATTACTCATTGGCATTATCAATGTCAGCCTGGCCAGCAGGGACATAGAACATGGGCCAAAAGAACATAGAACGTGGGCCACCAAGATAAAGAATTAGCCGGCATTTGGGAGCCAGCCTATAAATATACCGACTCACTTCGTCCACGCTTTGTGCCCGTGAGCGTTTCAGCATAGAAATGCGCGCCACCTTTAGTGTGTCTGTGTGTGTGTGAGTATTCCCAGTGCATTGACCCGAAAGGGCGGAACTCCAATTCGAATGCGGGGCGATTTGCTGCTATTTTATTGATTTAAGTGCTCCCCACTAGCAGAAGGCACAACAATAGCCATGCCCCAAATACAACAAGTAGATTCGTGCACAGAAAAAAACAGGACAGATGAACTCCTTATAACGAATGCGCAGATTAATAAATAAAATAATTATAACTAATATATCAAACCCAATAGGATTAAAATAGTTTTTTAACTTTTATATTAATTCTACAGGAATTATTTGGTTCCATGGGTACTCCAAGCCTAGGACCCTGAAACGAGCCTTTCGTTATTGTTAACCTCTGCGGCCAGTCTTTAAGTATATTGACTAACCTGAAGGTTGGGAATTATAAAGCTTGGAGAAAATTACCACCCGCTCAACAGTATGCAATGACTTAACGATCAGATTGATGTGACTGGCAAAAGGGGGAAAAGAGTAAAACGGAAATATACTTTCGGTGTCAACTATCCTCATATTTTAATCGCTCTCTCAAAAGTATCTTTTGAGGAGGGAGATATATTTTTTTCTGTGTAGTCCGCTGTCGATGGGTAGCTGTGTGTGTGATCGCGCTTGTACGCTTCAGTGTGGGTGGGTGCAGCGGAAGTTGACTACGAACTAATTAAGCAGAACAGGGAAAACCGAGAACAGCAGTGAAAAACGGCGACCAGTTGCCCAAAATGGGGCCTCCCACTTAATCATCCGTCATATTTCATCCATATTTAAATTTCGCTAATGGGAAGCAATCTCCTCCGTGGAAGTGTGTCAACAATGGCAACAACACTAAGCCAGCCGCTTGGGCCGCTGAGCAAAAAATAAACATGCCAATATTATGAGCCAAATCCGCTGGCAGAGTGTGAACGTGAATGTGAATGTGAATGTGAGACGAATGTGTGTTTCTTTGAGTGGAGAAGCCGAAAAGAAACCGGCAAGCTGTTGGGGCAATAAAAAAATAGCAGAAAGCTGCATTGGCGACTCCACTTAATAATTAAGCCAATATAAATAGTAACTCGATCTAAAAGAAAACAAAACAAGTCTCCGAATCGTTGGTAGCCGGACCCACACACGGACACACACATTTGTGCGGGGGCTTGAGTGATAAACCGTAAATAGTTGACACATGCGGTGACGTCATCGATCTGAAAACAATCGGCACCTGAAACACGAACGAGCCCGGGAAAGGTACTTGGTTTCCTTACTTTCCAGCTAGGAAGCGGGCCCGAAGGGAGGAAGGGGTGTGCCTGGCGGGAAAGGGAAATGACGGGGCAGATTAGCCGCTGCAGTGGAATTTTTGCGGCCTCTGTTTTGCGGCTGTGGCAAGTACACAAACACACACACTCGCAGGCCAAGATTAACCGTCACTCACACACGCGCACCCTCAGAACGGGACGCTCGCTCGAAATTTTATTTTTGGAGGAGGGAACAGCAGCAGGCGACATTTAAATATACAACGAACGCACGCACGCACACATGTGCACCGACGCATCTCGGCATCTCCGCGCCGTGTACAGCTATTTCCTTCAAGTGTGCACTTGAAGTTTTCGGCAAAGCTATTTTAAAACCGCCACATACACTCCACACTCAGCTCCCGATGAACTTTCTTTTCTGCTGACGCTTCTTCTAGATTTTGCCATTTCTTCTTCTTGGCTTCTTTTTTCTGTGCAAAAAAACGCCGAGCTAGGAGCCACACATACACGCACGCACGCTCACTGACTCACACGAACGGAAGGCCGACAATGGGTTGGGATCCTTAGTCAACTCACCGTATCAGTTGGTCGTGGCTCCCGGAGTTGAGTGTGTTCTAAATGTTTTCTGGATCTTAAACAAAGAAATGCAAGTTTTCCGACAAATAGTCTTACGAACAAGCGAGCGCTAGGGATGTAAAATGTACAATGATGCATCGGGCGCGCAGCGCAGGTCAGCATGGATGGCTATCGATAGCAGCTAGAGATGGGCGATAGTGCGGCGATATCAGGTTGTTCAGAAATTAGAAAGTTTGCTTAAAATTAATTTATATTTATACTATAAATAATATTTAGCTTACTTGCTTGAAGAATAATAAAAATGTATTGATGAATTATGGTTACCACATAATTACCCAATTCTATTTTAATGACCTAACAATTTGTATATAGAGACATATTTCACTTAATCTACTTTTCGTAACTTTTCGGGCCAGCACCTGCCCAAATGTGATCCTCTTTAGCCTGGATTTGGTTGTCGTCGTTATAAAACTCCTTGCCAATGGGTTCGGATGCGCTAGGATTCTCATACGGTGTCTTCAGGCGGATTGACTTAAAATGTCCCCAATACAGGGGACCTTCAGCTCGCGCCAGATGTCTATATTACGGATGTAACACTTCTCCTCAGGTACTTTGCTTGTACAAGTGAGTTTTCGCAGTTATGCCATACACCGGAAGGCCATACTTCCAAATAGGAGCTAGGAAGAATTGCAATGGTAATTCATTTTTTATGTACCTTCAGTACATTTGAGTACATTTATTCACATTCCAATAAATCAGTGTATAATTCTTTTGGGCAGTTATTTTTCAGTAGCAGCACAATTCTCTTGTTATAAACATATATAAATAAATCAGAAATTCCTTTTTTTGTCTATTTTAAAGGTTTTATACAGGGGACCTTCAGCTCGCGCCAGATGTCTATATTACGGATGTAACACTTCTCCTCAGGTACTTTGCTTGGAACGCATTCACCTTGTACAAGTGAGTTTTCGCAGTTATGCCATACACCGGAAGGCCATACTTCCAAATAGGAGCTAGGAAGAATTGCAATGGTAATTCATTTTTTATGTACCTTCAGTACATTTCAGTACATTTATCCACATTCCAATTTTTATGTCCCTTCAGTACTTTTGAGTACATTTATTCACATTCCAATAAATCAGTGTAGCATTCTTTTGGGCAGTTATTTTTCAGTAGCAGCACAATTCTCTTTTTATAAACATATATAAATAAATCAGAAATTCCTTTTTTTGTCTATTTTAAAGGTTTTATACAGGGGACCTTCAGCTCGCGCCAGATGTCTATATTACGGATGTAACACTTCTCCTCAGGTACTTTGCTTGGAACGCATTCACCTTGTACAAGTGAGTTTTCGCAGTTATGCCATACACCGCCATACTTCCAAATAGGAGCTAGGAAGAATTGCAATGGTAAATCATTTTTTATGTACCTTCAGTACATTTCAGTACATTTATCCACATTCCAATTTTTATGTACCTTCAGTACATTTGAGTACATTTATTCACATTCCAATAAATCAGTGTAGCATTCTTTTGGGCAGTTATTTTTCAGTAGCAGCACAATTCTCTTGATATAAACATATATAAATAAATCAGAAATTCCTTTTTTTGTCTATTTTAAAGGTTTTATGTATGAAGAGGCTCTAAAAATGGCATAAATACGATTTGCTGCGATCATAGAGACAATCTAATTAGATGTTACATCCCTGGTGAATTTAATATATTTTTATCATGATTCTTCTGCAATCGATAGTAGCGCCTTCGCGATCATCGCAACCATCTGTTGCTTTCAGCCCGCATACACAACTCGGTACTGACGTAACATCGGCAAGGTAAATTCCAGTCAGTAACTCCCGTAAAACCGCCCGTAAAATGATCCGGTTGAATGCGCTCCTAAGGAGCTCTCTGTCCTCCAATGTGCTGCGCAGTCAGGTGCGACTCCTTCACGTGGGCGAGGCGAACGTTCTGCCCAGCGAGGTGGACAAACAGTCAGCCGAGTACAAGGTATAAGATAAGAACTTAAACCCCAGTGATTGCTGAAGTAGAGCTTCTTTTAACCAGGAAAATGCCAGAGAGATGGGAAAGCTGGTCGAGGAGTTGCGGAGTTATACCAGCCAAGTGCTGACTGGCGGCGGGCAGAAGGCGATAGAGCGGCACACCTCGCGGGGGAAACTCCTGGCCAGAGATCGCATCAATCTGCTGTTGGACAGGGGATCATCTTTCCTTGAGCTGAGCGCCCTGGCAGGGCACGAGTTGTACGGCGAGGAAGTGGTCAATTCTGGCGGTATTGTTACCGGAGTAGGACGAGTTTGTGGGTATGTTTTATAGTTTGTATTTATTTTCTATTAAGGAAATGGATCTTTACGCGAAATATCTATGCTTGGAACCGCCTTCGTAAATGTAAAGCATACTTTTAGTTGCCTATTCAGATTTTACTTACTTTTAACTTCCGTTGATTACAATTTTAGTACTGACTGCGTAGTGGTCGCCAACGATGCCACAGTTAAGGGTGGAAGCTACTATCCCATCACGGTGAAGAAGCATCTTCGTGCCCAGGAGATCGCTCTCGAAAATCGCTTGCCCTGCATTTATCTCGTGGACTCAGGTGGTGCCAATCTCCCTCGCCAGGCAGAAGTTTTTCCGGACAAGCTCCACTTTGGGCGTATATTCTATAACCAGGCAACCATGTCGGCCCAGGGAATTCCTCAGATCGCCGTGGTCATGGGCAGCTGCACAGCTGGAGGAGCCTACGTGCCAGCTATGGCCGATGAGAGCGTCATAGTTAAGAAGCAGGGAACCATTTTCTTGGCTGGTCCGCCGCTGGTAAAGGCAGCCACCGGAGAGGAGGTATCCGCAGAGGATCTTGGTGGAGCGGATCTGCACTGCAAAACCTCTGGAGTGACGGACCATTATGCCGTTGATGACGAGCACGCCTTGTATCTGGCCCGTCAGATTGTGAGCAACCTAAATTTGCCCGGCACCAACTCCTACAATGATCAACTGGTGCACTCCAGTCGATCAAACTTCCGAGATGCTACTCCGCCAACGGCCGTGGAAGCGCCGCGTTACGATCCTCGTGAGCTGTACGGCATTGTGGGCCCCAATCTGACCAAGAGCTTCGACGTGCGCGAGGTGATTGCCCGCATTGTAGACGGAAGTCGGTTTACGGAGTTTAAGAAGCTGTATGGGGAGACGCTGGTGTGCGGTTTTGCAAAGCTCTATGGTCACACCGTGGGTATAGTGGGAAACAATGGAGTTCTTTTCTCTGAGAGTGCCCTCAAGGGCGCCCACTTTATTCAGCTGTGTGCGCAGCGAAAGATTCCCCTGGTCTTCCTGCAAAACATTACGGGTAAGCTTAACAAAGATCATTACCAAGATACAATCTAAATTGCACTGTATCCTTTCAATCAGGCTTCATGGTTGGACGCGACGCCGAGGCTAATGGAATCGCCAAAAACGGAGCGAAGATGGTTACTGCAGTGGCCTGTGCCAATGTGCCCAAGTTCACCGTTATTATTGGGGGATCCTACGGCGCCGGCAATTATGGAATGTGTGGACGTGCCTACTCGCCGCGGTTCCTATACATGTGGCCAAACTCGCGCATCTCTGTTATGGGCGGTGCCCAGGCTGCAAATGTTCTGGCCCAGATCACACAGGATCAGCGAAAACGAGCCGGCAAGGAGTTCAGTGAGGAGGAGGCACAGAAGCTGAAGGCTCCTATCGTAGAGATGTTTGAGGCGGAGGGCTCACCGTACTACAGTACGGCTCGCCTTTGGGATGATGGCATTATCGACCCTGCCAACACACGCCAGGTCCTGGGCCTGAGCTTGAAAGCAGCCCTCAACAACGGAGGACAGGACACCAAATTTGGGGTTTTCCGCATGTAAATCTGATTTTCATGCCATGCCAATCGAACTCGGGGAGCAGGTGCATTTACAGGCATTTAATGCCAACCTTTATGTCGAAACTGTTGCATTTATTAGTTGTAAGTAAATCGTTTACTGAGTAATATTCAATTGAGTGTAAAGTTATAATAGTACCATGTCAAGCATTAATTGTAGTTTTATTGAATCCAGTGGGTAAATTTTCTTTTAGTTAATTTTATAAGGTAGTGGGCTATTGATTTGAGTTTTAGTTAGAAAATAGTGGGCGCGTTGGTGCAAAAAACCCCACCGATAGGCAGAAAAAGACCAATATAATCGAAACTATCGTAAGCTAGATATCTAATTATCATTTCACCAAATATTTTTTATTGAGGTTAGCTTGAAGAAGAAATGGATGTTTTAAACAAATTGGCCATTCTGGAACCAAAATTATCATTGCTAGTATAAAAAGTATGCGATCAAAAAGGAAATAACAGCGACGAGGCTTATTCCTTATTCCTACCAATTCTTTAGCAAATTGCTCAGTTATTTAATGGTTTACTGTGCTTAAACAGACCACTGAGAAAGAAAGCAAAAATTGATCAAATTAGCAAGATAGAAATCGAGCGACTACAAAAATGAGCTAGAAAGCAGAACTGAACTGAAAAAAGTAACAAGTGAACAAGTAAACTAAAATTAGGCAGGAACATGCTTAACTAGCTCAGGTTTTTAATGAGCAACTCAACTGCGCTACAAATTATCGCCTTGATCACAGCTCGAAATATCGCTCCTCCTTTCGTTTTTTATTGACACTCTAAAAATCAGCCTTAGCTTACATAAAAAAAAAGACTTTAAATAGTTTTTTAACATTTATTAATTGCAACACTGTAGCTGAGACCGCTGTAGGAATTGAACACGAGACTGAAAATAGATTAACCAGATTAACGGATGAGGGTGCATAAATTTGATGTCTAAAGTTCTTTGAACTTAATACGATTCGTTACACAATTTAGGTAGTTAACATGATTTGTGATTGTGCAGGTCGCTCTAGATTCTAGGTGTATGGGGTGGGTAAATACTAATGCATATTGATTTACGTAGTCAGTAGTGGGTTTTTGTTAACGCTGCTAAACAATCACTCGACAAACATGAACATTGGCTCACTTAAATGTATTCATTAAACTAATTTTAAGTTAGGTTTAATTGTAGATTTCCTTTTAATAAGCGTTTCGAAAAGTTGTACTACAAAATATGATCGTTCTGCGCGCTCGCTGCCGTCATGAGATTTACTTGATCTTGATTTTGTGCAGCTTCAGTTTGAAGCCCAAGACCTCGCTAAGCACGCCCGAGAGGGCCGAAAGTATGACTACCTTGATGGTTGTGAATAGATATGGGTTGGCGCTGAGGCCAGAGATCTTAAATGGCGTTTCGAGCTCCTTCAACAGATCGGCCGCCAGCTTGAGCACGCTGTTGGACACCATCAGCTCCTCCTTCTTCTTGGGCTTCTGTTCGATCTGCAGATACAGGTTTATCTGTTCGGTGATCAGCACGGACACGCTGCGGTACTTGTGCTGGATCTTCTGGCCCAGTGTCATGAAGCGCAGCAGGTAGATTCCAATGGTGATTGACCAGATAAGCGCCTCCAGGGTGAGGTGCGTGTGGAGGTGCACAGAGTCCTTTAGCCACTCTACGCTGAGAAAGGCCAGTAACAGTAGAGTGACAATGAAGGCAGCGGACACAATTATATCCACCGATCGCTGTGGACCGCGTTTCTACAGAAGATCACAAAATTATATGTTGCTTAAAGAACTAATTGTTTAAAATTTAAAATTTAATTTTTATATATCAAAGTACACGGTACCCTATGATATGAGCCACATTTTGCTCGATTTATCATATCGGACTTTTCCTCTCGATATAATTCACTACTATTATGCAATCTCACCTTTAGATATGATCGCACGCTTAGCCAGGTCTTGATGTTGCGCACCTTGTTTAGCCGGAAATGAGGAAGATTTGACTTACGTGCCCGCCGTGAAGATGTCAAATGGGAAAAAAGTTTGGCGTACAGGAATCGCTGCTTAAAGGTTCGTTCGGCCACGGCGAATATGGTAAACAAGATGAGGGTCAGACAGAGCCGTTGTACAAAGCCCAAAGCCAGGACAGTGCGCTCCCACTGGGCCTCGCCAAAGGCAAAGCCCAAAAGGTTAAACAGGGACGCCGACGACTTTTCCCAAAGCAGCTGCGGCATGTACAAGTAACTAATTTCGCTGGCCTTTTCCGCATCGCTCCCTAGCGTAATCTGTAAGCATGATCATAATAAAAACACCGGGGCACAACTATGCGTTAAGTCCTACCTCGCACAGGCGGCAGAAGATAGGGATAAGAGTGAGCATAAAGGAGAAGACCACTCCTATGTAGATGTAATCGTTGGTCTCTCCCATCGAGTCCACGCGCTCAATTATGCACGAGGCTATCTCCAGAACGGACAGCTGGGCCTTCTTCGCGTCGCGCTGATCCCAGATGGTGCAGCTAACTGAAAAAATAAAATTGAATATTTATGTTTCCGGATAGCTACAAATTAAACTTGGCACTTACTGCGGTCGAGGCTGCTGTGGGGATTAAGTATGGTGGTTGGCGTTATGTCCAGCTCGCCAGGATCCTCATCGCTGCAGGCCGCGTGCTTAAATCCGCCGTCCGAGTTGTCCAGGTCAGAGGTGTAACTGCAATCTTCGCTGTTGGTGGTCACCCCCAGCCAGTCGGTGGCCGAGGTGGTGCACTCCTGATTGCAGGTCGAAGCCGGGCTGGAAATGATGTCTGCTTCGTCGCATTCATCTGACTCGGCGCAACTGGTGGTGGACTCATTGCCTCGCGACTGTGCCAGCTTTTCTGCTGGAGGAGCACTGTTGTTGGAGCTACTGGTCCCGGTGTTTAAGCGGAGGCGCAGCTGGTTGCTTTGGACAGGAACAGGTGGAGCCACAGCACTGGGTGCCACATTGGGCAAGGGAGAGTGGTTGTTGTCCTCACCGCTGGAACTTTTTCCGTTTAAGCTCTCGAAGCCATCGTCCTCGCCAATGTTGCGACGCGACTGATAGGAGGGCTTGACAGCCCGGATTTCCTCATCGACAATGGCTTCATCTTGTTCTTCCCTGACAGACTGGCTCGAGGAGGGCTGCTCCGTGCGCTCGTAGGTGGCGTATATCTGAATAGGAGTATGCCAGTTAACGTTCCGCTTTTTGGGGCTTTCGGGGATGGCAGCGGTGGGCCCCCCCGTCTGCCTGCTGAGATCAAAGCCCTTCGGTTCCTCGTCTGCGGATGATGTGGCCTGCGGCCGCGGGATTGCGCTGATGGTAGTGTTGGTGATATAGGTTTCCTCGGTGCTGCTCCGCTTGACGACAACGGACCGCGACGGGGTTGCTGCCAAAATGGGGTCTGGTTGGACAACGCCACTAATGTTTGTCGTGGTAGGTTGAATTACAGGCCTGGAGAGCACCTCAAGCCCACTATTGGTGGCGTTACGTCTGGCTGGTATTGAGATGTTACTGCTGGTGGGCTCAAGCTCCTGACGGAGGCTGTAATTAAGATAGTTAAAGAAGGATTGCCACAAAGAAGTCCATCCAAACTCACCGACTTACAAACTTCTTGCGCCGCCTTACCCGATGCTCCCGAAGTAAGACTTTATCACCAATGCTACTTGTCATGGAGAATCGTCGGAGTTTGTTCTTCGTGCTACTTCCGCCAGTTCCGCCAGTCGCCGTGTTGGTGGCCACGATTTGCGAGTGTATCAGGCTGATCAGCAGGCTCAGAGCGCAGGGGATGAGCAAGGCGCTCAACAGGTCGGCATGCTCCTCTTGTTTGTCGGCGTCTGCGCCCGTTCTTCCGGCCTGAAGCAGAGTGCCATTCAAGGGTTTGTCGTAAACTAGCGGCTCAGTAAGGCTGTTGCTGTGCAGGACGTAGATGGCCCAGTTGACCAGCTGGGTGAGGTAGAGGACCAGGATGAAGCCAAAGGCGTTGGGCGAGGTCTGTTTGACCCACCATTGGGCGTAAAGGGGCAGCAACACATACCGTAGAATGGCCAGACGGATCACGGTAAGCAGCGATTGCTTGGGTTTGGCCTTAGGAAAGGTAGATCCTGTAAAAAGGGTTTTTATAATTGCATTTTTGGTGCAATAAATAAAAATACTTACCGCGCACCAAGTCAACATCGATCAACTCTGTTTTAAGTTTTGTGTTCTTCAAATTGACATTATTGAAGCCGTCCAAGATCCTCTGTTCGACGGTCTTCTCCCATTCTTGCTTATCATAGGTGCCTATTTTCTTTTGGTACCTGGTACGCAAACACAAAGCCGGGAATTAGATAATGCAGAGAACTATAAAATTGAAGAGCTATCTTACCATGCAACAATTTCATCCAATTTCATAGTAATAATCACATAAAAGCCGTCGAATTGCCGTGCAGCACCCTGCGAACGAACAAAGAAAACTTCAATTAGGTTCTACATACAGCTGGGTGCGCGCAATCGCTTCTAATTTACAATGGTCTGTGTTTTGGGCGTGATAATAGCGCTGGCGTCGGCGGCTACCCGGATATAACTGGGAAATCACACCCGTCCAAGGCCTTCTTAAGTACCCTCCGAGTGTATTCCAAAGCTGCGGTGGGGCATTTTGTGCCCCACTTGCTACTGGGAACACGGCTGGCGAACAGCTGCTCTGCATAACGGGTTTTTTCCAGTTTATTGAGTACCAGCTGACGGTCGACTTTCACCTTCGCCTTGCTGCACAAACCACGCCCCGCCCCCGCCATAACCAGCGATAGGCATCGATGAGACATAGCCAGGCAAAGAATGCCAGGAGGCGTCTCGCCCCGCTAATTGAGTAATTTCAATTCTTGTTTGTATTTCAGCACACAGAACAGAAACAGAAACGGAAACCAAACAGCTGTTTTACGGGCGGCACTGATGTTTGTACACACACGCGGAAACAGGGCACAGGTATACACACACAAACACAGTGATTGATCGGGTGCGGGGCGCTTCTTCGCCCGTTCGGCAGTGTTCAAGGGTTCAAGGTGAACCAAAATCAGCAGAGAGGGCTGCTTTCATTCATTCATGTGGCGCGGTTTACCTTGAATCAAACCGCGACCGCTATCGATTTTCATACGCACTGGGTGCTAGAGCTACTCCTGTTTCCACTCCTAGCTCCTAGTCACATCGAAGTCGCAATTATATTTTCACTTAAATTTTGGATGCACTACAGACGCTGCCAGAGCGTTTTGCACTTGCATTTGGGGCCGAAAGATTTGGTGCGCAGCGGAACGTCTTGTTCTGTTTCAAAAAGTGTTAAGTGTGGGTGCGAGTGAGGGGCTCGTGCTCACATTCCGTACATCGTGCTGCGCTCCGATACATCGATAGGAATGACAGCTGACTATCGATAGAGACTTGCCATTCAAATCAGCCGGAAAAAGCTTGCCCCGATGCCTCTCATTAGGAAAGCCATTTTTTTTAACCCTATTTATTTGTGTAAAATTAATTTTCCTGTAAATACTTTTGACGCAAGTAAAGCTTAAGTAAATAGGTAAAAACTTGCCTGCATAATTTCTATATCTTCTTTTGCATTCCCCTTCGGATAGCTTCTGGACAGATCATAGATCGCGATACCTCTTTCCCTCGTTCGCTTCGTGTCGTAGTTCCTGCTTTGTGAGCTCTCCTCTTCGTGTATTTTACTGAGCTAAAACTTGAAATTTTGGCTTCTCTCAGGGTGTCGCTCTGTGGTTTTTGTTGCTCGCCTGGGCTATAATAGTGTTGTCTTCATTGCATACACTGGCGAAAACTGGTGACTCCCTCTTAGAAACCTATGTTTTTGATATTTTGCACTTTTAAATATAACAGAGATCCCTCCGTGGACCTTGAAATTAATTTATGGCTTCGTGCCGGTCTTAATCCTAGAATTATACATGTGTAGATATGTAGGCGTTTAAACGTGTCATGTGAGTGTCACACACCATTCCTTTTTCGGGGATGCACAAAAAGCAACACCTTCCCATTCCGGTTTATTTGAACCCGGAACCGATGCTGTTCCTCCCCATCCAGGTAACGAACGGTACAACGTGAGGGTGTCGCCAATTTCTGCAATATGCGGTCACGTAGGGAGGCAGGAAGCGTGCCGTTTGGGGTGATCCACTACTTGTCTCACCGGGTGAGAGTTGCAGCGTCTCGGACCTGTCTGGCCGAGTTGAAGTGTGGCCTGCCCATGGAGCACTGCCTCGGCGGTTACCATGTGTTTTAGGGCGTGATTCTATTGGTTGGGCTAGTGGAGCCGTAATCTGGCCTGTCTCGGGTGCCTCTGATTGTAGTTCTGTGGTCTGTGCTTGGTCTCCTGCCGACTGGGAGGAGGCACTGGGTTGGAGATTGAGGGTTTGTCCTCCGGCACATAAAGTCCATTCCGAGTAGTATGCCGTCTAGAACATCCGGCATGACGAGAAGGACGGTGGGGGCCCGTGTGTCGCCGAAATGGATCACAGCTCCCAACGCCCTCGTCAGCTCCCGACAGGTTCTATCGGCTAGCTTTACCTGTCTCCGAATGTCGCGCATGTTTTTTCCATTATTCAACTCCCGGGCCAACTTCTCGCTGATAAAACTTTAATTAGAACCGGTGTCCAAGGTAGCCATGAGTTGGCGTCCTTCCACAGTAACGCGGGCGCGGATCCGTCCGTGCTGTTGTTGAAGCAAACTGGTGTCGCCGGTACTTGATGCCATGCCTAGTAGAGAAACAAAAATGTTGCTACTATTTCTTTATACTCTCTTACTTTTATCTTCTGATTTTACCCTGAAAAGCTCGCCTACAGTTACACATTTTTGACCAGGACAAATTTTTGTTTCGGGTTGTTGTGCTTTATGGCCTTTAATATCCTGACCGTTCTCTGTACGAACGAACAATTAATAGTTTGCGATAAAACGGCAAAAAAAAAAAAAGAAACCTGATCCCGGTTTTTTTCAGATAAGTGGCCTAACGATCAGCAAGGATAGGCAACACAGCGATCTCGGGGACCGATACCCTTCCACGACTCCCGCTCGGTAACCGAGCAGCGGAGAGATCCTCCGGCCTCCAATCTCCACTCAACTGGCTGGTTTTCCCAGCAGCAATGAGCGTTTGCCAAACGGATGGAGCCGGGTTCCAGCGTTCGTACCCGTTCGGACCACCGCAAGCTAGCAGGCAGTTCGTGGAGCACTTATTAGCGCAAAGGATACAGGGGTCGGATTTCCTGGCCTAAATCCACGCGTCTACCGTCTCGCTCTGACTCGTGCCCGGCATTCCCAGCGGCATGCGAGCGTTTTCAAATGGCCGAAAATTGGCAGTCAGATCAGTGTGTGAGTGAGCGAGATAGAATAACAGAAGGCAAAGGCCCCGTTCCCGTAATGAAAACGATACTTGCGTGGGTGCAAGTGAGAGAGAAAAGAGAACGGCGAAGCAGAGTAAAACTTAAGTTTCAACTTTTTTGTTATTTCCCTAACCACAAATGAACATGTATAGATAGATTGGTCCTATCTTCAACCCTACACTCTTGTAAATTCTTTGTTTCAGGACGTGGCCCACGGCCAGCTTACCTCTCTCTGTTGTGCGTGCGTAGGGCTTTATCCGAGCCTTCGAATATCCCGTTCTGGAAATGGTGGGCTCGATGCACGTGGGATTTTTCTACAACTCCGGTATGGCGGAGTTAAGCAAACCGATCCGTTCTCTGACTTTATTTCGACTTTCTTGCGCACTCGTTCTGTTTCTTTCCGGTGGCTTAATTCTGCCGACGCTTCTCTGCTCTGCTCTGCTGCTTCTCCGTCGCTCTGTCTCGTTCTCGCTGCTATATGAGCTTTTTATCTGCCCCTGTTCTGCTGCGCTTGAACTTAAAGTTTTGGCAATCAGTGGCTGCGCTGCTTTTCCTCTGCTGGAATTGTTAAGTTTTCTCTGCTGTGAGGGGTAATAAAGTCGCTGGCAGCGATCATGTTGTGCTCCTCTGCAACGAAAGGTAATAATGTCGCTCTCCTTTGCCGCGAAGGGGAAGAATGTCGCCGGCAGCGCTCACGCTGGACTTCTCGCGCCCCTTTATATCGTATCTTTATAAAAAATTTTAAACTATAGGTTATTGACCTTATCCATGTTTTGAAAATAAGTAAACGATATTAATTATTTAAGTGATAGTACCAATTAAATAATTTAGACAGATCCAATTCCCATAAAAATGTAATTTAAAGAATAGAGAGTAAGAAAGAAAAGAAAGAGAATAATTAAAAAAAATATTTTATTGCATAGTTCACAAAAAACTTGTTACTTCTTTAAGCTTAATAAGTAATTTATATTATTTATTTTTATTTTTCTGTTAAATTACAAATAAAATCTTGACAATATGCAACCCTATCGCTATTGGCAAGAAAAACTGACAGAGAAGTCTATTGAATAATGCAGTTTATGAAATAAAAAGGAAAGAAATAACAAATGTCTTGAAGAAATAAACAAGTGTCCAAAATAACCCTTTGGAATATTGGAACCATTACAAATATTATTTCACGGCCTTACTATTTGAAAAGGAAACTTCAACAAAGATAGGGATTCATTTTTTCCTCTTTATTATAGAAGTTTGCAACGCAGTGAGGAAGACATGTCCGACCGACATAAAGTATATACATACATATATTCTTGATCAGCATCAAGCCGAGTCGATCTAGCCATGTCCATCTGTCCGTCTGTCCGTTTCTACGCAAACTAGTCCCTCAGGTTTGAATGAAACATTGCAGATCGTCTTCTATATGCTCTCACTACTACGTATATGTATATGTAAGTCGGAACGGGCCGGATCGGACGACTATATCATATAGCTGCCATAGGAACGATCGGTACGTTTTCAGAAAAATAATTATAACTTGGTCAATTTTCAACATATTTTCATATAATTGGAGACATAGCCATTTAATGTTATTTTAGAATTTCGGGTTTATTTCGATCAAAATCAGATATAGCTGCCATAGGAACGATCGGAAAATTGTACGGAAAAAATTATAGATTGAACCGTTTTTAACATATTTTCATATAATTTGAGAAATTGTCATTTTGGATTATTCTTTAATTTTTTTATTTTAATTTTATCGAAACTTCGGTATACCGAAGTTAGCTTCCTTTCTTGTTAAATATTAACAGGACCTCGTTCATGCGCAAGATAGACTTAATGAGAAAAAATTATAGAACTAGTATTACAAAATAAAATTGTATATAAGAAATGTACTAAATCTTAAACATAAATTTAAAATAGTTAATTTTAAGATAAGTTAAGTGAAAAAATTTAACTATTTTCTTTTGGTATGAGATTTATTTTTTTAATTTATGTTTAATTAATACAAAATGTATTAATACAAGTAAATGACAAATTGAAAAAAATACAAAATTATGAATGATCCCCATAAGTTTTTTTCGGCGAATCCTCTTAATCGTGTGATTTTGGAGTTAAGAAAAGTAAGAAAGTAAGAGTTTTTATTTTCTTCGGTTTATCTCATGTGTTTGTAGTTTTCATACGGCTTTTAGAGTATTAAAAACATATTTAACATTTTTTTTTTAAGTATAAGTGTATCAAAACATATTTATTGATTTATTTAATATATTTTCGCAGTTATATATGTATGTATATATATTTATATAATTTGAGTTATTTCTCAATAATTTTTTTTAACAAGTTGATCGCAGTTGTGGTTAATTACGGAAATTTGGGCTACGGTGTCTACTAAAAATGTTAATTTCATGCCGTATTTTAATTTTGGATATTGAAGAATATATTAGGATTGAGATTAAAAGTATACATTTTAGTTTCGATTAGTTTTGGGTACTTAAGGGGGCTTGGAGGTTTTCTGATGTGCTCTGTGCATGTCTAACGTTACCATTTGGTCTGTTGAACCAATTTACATATTGGTTGTTATTGACGGTATTCACCTTCATAACTTCCACGCCCATTTCCGTAATTTTGGTTATTGGAGACATTATTGCGATTGTAGTTGTTTCGGAAATAATAATAATTATAATTATTTTAACCCATTGTATCTTGCAATTTGCTTATGATAGCATCAATGGTTACTTCATTCTGAACTCTATAAAAAGATAAACCAATTATTTTGGTCTTGATTACTTCAACAGCGATTTTTTCATGTTCGCCTTTTGTTAAGTTGACCAGCTTGACTGCTGTTAAAAATCTTGGCAAATTTATCTTTTTCCCATCGAATTCAGGAATTAATTGGGAGATCTGTCTGATATATGTCCTTTGGGCAGCTGCAACGTCATCCATCGTACTCGGTTTATAATCTTCACTACTTGTTGTGATTCGGAGTCTAAGTACTCTTGTTCCGAAAATTCGTGTTATATCAAAACTGTGGGTATCATAAGGTTTTTAAGGATTTCTTAAGGGTTTTTTTATTTCTACACTTGCTAATTCTTCATCATCAGTACCGATGGATCGTAATGGGATCGTAATGTCCAAATTGAATTTGCTTTCGATAAATGAAAAAATAAAACGGTGTTAGTTTAAATTGACTTGATCTTTCCCTTTTGCAAAATATAAATTCTTTTGTATAATTAAAACATTTTACTTATTAATTTGCATGTTTATTTACTGTGCTCTGACAAGGCTTTATATGACTTGTCGAAAATTGTATTTATTTGATTTTATTGCCATTTTAATGTTAAAGAAAGTTTATTTTGGAGAACACTATTTAGAAGTTTGAATTTTTTTTTCAGTAAAATTTGTTTGCTTTTTATATATGTGTTTTTCCTAATATATGTATGTACATATATGTATATCAAGTTGTTTATTTATATTTTATCCGAGTCTCTGGCTCGGCTCATATAGCGTTTTTAAATAATTTTGTTATGCTTGGCATACAAAGTCAAGGCAATTGTAAAATATTTACGATTGCAATGTTTAGCCAGCAAATGAGAAATTTCAAATTGATTTCATTCAATTCAAGTTTCTTTGAGAGGAAAATTAAAAATCTCATTTTATAAAGGGTTTGAAAAGCTCTTTTCTTTAATTGTTTTAATGGTCTAAGATAATATTATTATTATATTTTTTTTTTATAAATAATTATTTTTCTTGTTTAGCTTGTCATTCTCAATCACACAAAGTTTTTTTTTCCATATAACGGCCTTACGATAAACAATTACTATGCAAATTTATGTATGTTTTAAGTAATAGCCTACCAGTGGATAGAAGTTTTCAAGCAGCACTTCCGCGCATCTGCTTGAGAGAGAGAGATTAAAATTAAGTGCGATTGGGGCACTGGCATTCAATGGCATTCAATGCCGCCTTTGCACCTTGGCCAAGTTGTCTTCCAATTTTTTCCAGGGTCTGCTTGTAGTCCTTCCTGGTCCGCGCCGTCGCCGTATTTAAGAGTTTTTTTTTTTAATCCTCTGATGCTGTTGAAGTTTGTCTCTTTTGCTGGCGAGCCCTGTATTCGGCTTTTGTGAGTGGGCGATGTCCATCGGTTGGACACACCTCTAGCTCTTCCTGCAGCGTTGGTGGCACTTTTCGCCCAACGGGAGCAAGCCTTTGCAGTTAACGATGTAACTCAAACAAGGAATTTTAAGTGTCCTGGGTTTTCTTTGTTGTTGTTTTTCTTTGCCTTTTAGTTATCTCGACGGTGGCAAAATTCTGTAGGTATGGAAATGGTTAGTTATTTTTTCGACTTTCACTTTTCACTTTTCACATAATTTTTCACTTTTGTGTTTGTAAGCAATATGATTCTCCGACATCCAATGTCACGGTGGTCATATATTATTCGTAAGCATTTTGAGTTAAGAAAAGTAAAGAGATTTTATTTTCAGGGACGGAGCAACTCGCAGTTGTTACTCCGAACTCGTCCTATTGAATGTTTTGAATTTCATAAAATATCAGAGCCGCCAAGAATCGGTGCAGTCGGCAGAGGCGCTGTAAATATTTAATTACATTTCTTGCATTTCTTGTGTTGGTATGTACATAAGCGACATAAATATATATCGGGAGGCATGCCCCCCGCCCGCACATATCGTTCAAGTGGCCGGCTCGTGTGCCAACTCAGCGTTTACAAATTGATTTCAGTGCTTATTCAAATTACTTGCACTTGGGAAAGAGTGTTTTCTGAAACATTGCACTAAGTACACTTAAAAACAGTGGGTATTCAACATGTATGGTTCGATATGTATAATTTGATATGTGAGGTACGCTCTTCCAAGAGACTCTTCCACTACCCTTCCAAAATACTCTTCTGAAACTTTTCTGCTTCTCACCGCTTTAATTTTCTCCCTACAGAAGATTAAAATGCGATCAGAATTAAATACCGCTGGCGATCAAATTCATCTTCTAGAGGAGTCGCTAGCGACAATTCCACAATTCGAATGGTTTGCTAGGAATTTAAAGAACACAAATATGTGAGTCCTGGCTTACATATATACAGGATTTGTGTTTATTTACTTACATTCTGTTTGCTTAAAGTTAAAAACTAAAGCTACAGGGGGAGCTGCCATAGCTAATAAGGCCGTAATATTCAAAAATTCATTTTATTAACTATTATTTTTCAATTTAGTTTTAATTATTATTATTTAATTCGATTTATTTCATTATTTGTTATTTAGTTTAACACAGGTTAGTACTTCAGTTTAGGAGTAGTATGCATGAAACATTATTTATAATTGTGAATTATTTGTATACAACTTTAAGGGGGACCGTGTTAGCCTATTTATATCTTATATGGTACTTGATTTACAACAAAAGCTTAGTAATGTTAGTTACATGACCACATATTCTACTGATAAACTATTACCAGTAACTTAATATAGAAAAAGAAAGTGGACAAGATATCTTACAGCACAGCTGTTCACTTTGATCTTTGTTAACTGAATTTCAAAACCGAACTTGCATTTAGTAGCCCCTATTTTCATATTCTCTTAGGAAAGCACATTCAAATCGCTTTTACATTAACTTGCGGTGTCTATTTCCTTATGTTGTAAAACATTGGCTTAACATGTTCAATAAATTATTAAGAGGTACTCAACCAGTGATTTATTTCTCATACCCCCAACCCCATGCAGAGATAGCGTCCCCTCTCGCCGCCACCCTCTGTGACTCACTGGTGTGCTATTATTGGGCAACGGGAACTCGGTCGAAGTTATCAGGTGAAACTGTTGCCATCGGCCCACGATAGCGCTGGACTCCTGGGTGCATAGAGCTTTGTTTGTTTTCGCCAGCTGAATTTTCAGGCCGATAACTTTGGCTGACAGCGTAATGCTAAAACAAAGCGATTACCTCATTACTGCCATGCTCCAGAGTAGTGGAGGCAACGCGCGAGCCCTCCAGCTCAAAATGCAGATATCGTGCTAAAAAGATATCATGCCGAAATTTGAGCGAACGCCTGCCTAAACCCCAAGGCACATTTTCCCTGAATACCGGCGTCTAAGCCCTTAATATTAGCAAATATTGGCCGATTTTCTGATATCTTTAGCTTGGTATCGAGTCGACTATAAAAGGTAAGGTGGAAGGCACTTCGCGTGCGTGAGTTTGTTCATTTGCCATGGCAGACCAACACCTGATAGTCGCCAAAATCGTGGCCATTGTGGTGCTGCTGCTGGTCACCCTGGTGTTCTGCTTTATTCCCTATCTGCTGGATCGCTTCTACAAGTGGACCTCCCGGCCCCAGAGCGATGCTCGCGAGTTTAAGGTGGTCCTGTGCCTGCTGAACTTTGGCGGCGGCGTGCTCATAGCCACCACCTTCATCCACATGCTGCCCGAGGTGGTGGAGGTGGTGAGTGCTCTGCAGGATTGCCGAATGCTAGTGCCCACGCCGTTCGGGCTGCCAGAGGTGCTGCTGTGCACCGGCTTCTATCTGATGTACTGCATCGAGGAAACTATGCACTTTGTAGTGCGAAGGCGACAGCAACGCCAACGCCAGCTCGTGGTGGGTGTTCTGGAGGCGGACGGCGGGCAGCCGAAGGAGCTGGTTGTCGAGCTGGAGGAACCGGAGAAGCCAAAGGAGCAGCCACAAGAACCCAACTGGCTTCGGGGCCTGGGAATCATCGTGGCCCTGTCCCTCCATGAACTATTCGGCGGCATGGCCATTGGCCTGGAGATGAGTGTCAGCACCGTGTGGTTTATGTGCGGCGCTATCGCAGTCCACAAACTCGTGCTGGCCTTCTGCATAGGCATGGAGATTATGATGGCTCACACGCGGTGGCTGATTGCGGTCATCTATCTGCTCGTCTTCTCGGTGGTAACACCCATTGGAGTGGGAATCGGGATCGCGGTCAGCGAGTCCTCCGCCGCAAACCAGCCGAGCACGGTCTCGGGTATCCTGCAGGGCCTGGCCTGCGGCACTCTGATCTACGTGGTCTTCTTCGAGATTGTGGCCAAGAACCATGCCGGCCTGCGGGTCCTGCTCTCCTCGGTGGTGGGATTCATTCTAATGTTTGGTCTCCAGATAGCAAGTGAGTACCCGATTGCATTCAGAATGTCTTAGTGCTGAGAACTCACCAGTTGCTTTCAATCTTTCAGTTGGAGAGGCCAAGGGCAAGAGCAACTATGTCTGCCCCTAGGTGAAATTCGAAAAACTTACCTTTCCTGGCATTGACTTGCAGACAACGCGACCAAAAAGCCGACATTTTCTTCGATGAAGAAATTGATTGATATATTTTAGCAAACTAATGTGTAGGTACCAAAATTGAAATAATATCCAAGTGGATTAATAAGTTAAGGTACAGAGAAAATATAAGTAAAAAACGAAGACCATCAAAATCATGTTCCGAAATTTTGGGTCCTCGGTGCTCTGCAGGATCCTTCAGATAAACATTTCATTAAGGTGTATTACCCCACCTTATTTTAGTTATTTGCAGGTGGACAATCGAGAAGGATTTATTTAGAAGGGCAAGAGTTTAGCGTAAAAATCGCGAGCTTGGGAAAGACACGTAAGAATATCACCGGCATTCGCAGCTATTTGAGATTATATATTTTGCACGACACCATATTCGAATGTTATTAAAATAGGTTTGCTTTTCCAAATAGTAAATTGACTGAACACATCATCGAAAAGAGACCAGATCAGACGGCTAGCCTTCTATGATAGGCTCCTCTAAGATGCAAAGGTTTATCCCAGAATCACTCTCATCTATTGATATCCAAATATTGCTTCTTCGAAGATGGCGTCTTTCTTGCTTTCAGGGCATGGGTGGGTCAATGAATTCCTACACGGGAAAACCGTCAGAGTCACAGATTCGGTGATCTCAATGGACATGGTGTGTAGCGCGTTGCCAAGACCTGACGTTTGGAGGTGCCCTGGAGGATCGGGAGAGGACCCAACGAGCAGATGTTCCACAGGATGAGGTGCGTTTACAGCCAGAGCACGTCGCTGCTTGTCGTAGGAGGCCCTTCATAGGACAAAGGCTGCCTCATTAAGAATTATCCCTTTCTTGTAACGCGGAACACGCCACAATAGATAAGCTCGGCGAGATCCTATTCTCACTGTATCGGATTAATAAATATATTTTCCGCTTTCCCGTTAGTTGTTATATTTTTTTTAGTGGGTTGCTATATATTTCAGAAGGGCCTGTTGGCGCTTACTCCAGGAATTATGCTGTGACTGTTATCCTTTGTGCGAGGAACAAACCAGGCAAAGGACGTTTGAGCTCTATAAGTAACGGGGTTTCAAAGTTATCAGACGAAACTATCGCCGACACCTAATGATAGCGATGAAGTGTCGATGGACATTGGCTTTGCCTGTCGTTAGCAACAAAATATTGCCTTAAGCCGGCTGAAATTTCAGTCCGAAAACTGTTTACTGACAGCGTAATGCAGGAAAGCCAAGTGACTGACGCAAAAGCGGCTAGAATTTTCTAGGAAAGAAGAAAGTGTATTCAGTCAAAAAGCAGTGTAAGGGTTTAAATATTTAATATTTGATAAATTATAAATATGTATTTTGAAAAACAACAAAGTGGTGCAAAATTACATTTACCTATACATATTATATTTACAGTTTAACAGTTACAGTTTGGTATTTATTTATGTTTACGTATTTTTCATTTTTCTGTACATTGAATGATCTTTCCTTTGACAGCTTTATGATATAGACATCCTATTTCCATATAGTTAAAACCAAAATTCTGAAATAACATATAAATGGCCAGTTCTCAGAGTAGATGAAAATATCTTGAAAATCGGAACAGTTATTAATTTATTTTCTATTAATTTACCAATTGTTCTCTTATGATAAAGTCTTGTGTTCCTAATATTAAACTAATTAGATTATACATTTATCTTGAATCTTTCATTCAGATAGCTCCAAAACTAAGAGACTAGTTTGCGTAGAAACGGACACCCAATTGAATCTTAGCCTAAAAAACCTTGAAGTCTTAATCCGACCGGAATTATCTGTGCGCAAACTAACTGTTATACGGATACAGGAAGATCTTTCTCATGATATGATCCTTGAAGGACAGAATTCCCGTAATAAATAGGTTCCAAAATTCGTTCACATAAAACCACCTCCATTGGAGTTGAAATTATATACGGAGAACCCCATCTTATGGCTCGGCTATGGTGCGAGGTGAAAGCCACCTGTCCACGTGACCGAGAAGGGAGATAACTGCTTTGAACTATTGAGATAGCGTAGGCTGCCCATTGTCTGGGCCGCTCTGCGCCGTGTATCCGCATATCAATCAGCGATCCGATTCCAGACACCGTCCGTTGATTTACGACTGGCCATATAAACCATTGGTGGTCGCGGGTCCCGTTAAGCTCAGTCGTTGCTCGCAGCTCGGCACAGGAGGATGACCGGCGCGGTGGACTTGTCAGGCGATAGCCACGCCCTGCTCGTGGCCAAAATAGTCGCCATGGTGGTGCTTGTGGTGATTACCGTGCTCTGCGGCAGCCTGCCGTACATCCTGGACCGCTGGCTGGAGTGGACCAAGAAGAGTCCGGAGGAGACCCGTGCGTCGGCGGTGGTGCGCTGCCTGCTCTTCTTCGGTGGCGGCGTGCTCATCTGCACCACCTTCCTGCACATGCTGCCGGAGGTGATCGAGGTGGTGAATGCCCTGCAGGTTTGCGGGATGCTTGCGGCAACGCCCTTCGCCCTGCCCGAGATGCTGCTCTGCACCGGCTTCTTCCTGATGTACGCCTTGGACGAGGTAATGACGGCGTTCGTGAGCCGTCACCAGCGGAAGCTCAGCCGAAAGGAGTCAGTGGCCAGTGGGGCCTTTGCGAGGGGACACGGCATTCGGCACAGTGTCCTGCTAAAGGGGAAGGATGCGGTGAAGGAGGAGGTTGTGGTTGCGGAATCTCAGGCAGTGAGCGATCACCACGAGCACGGGCACGGGCACGGGCACTCACATTTGCCGGCGCCATCTGGCGAAGGATCCTCCGCACGGGGACTGGGCATTATCCTGGCACTGTCCCTGCATGAGCTCTTCGAGGGAATGGCCATCGGCCTGGAGAACAGCGTGAGCACGGTTTGGTTCATGTTCGGCGCGGTGGCCGCCCACAAGCTGGTGTTGGCCTTCTGCGTGGGCATGGAGCTGCTAGTGGCCCGAACCCGCGGCTCTCTGGCCATTGCGTATCTGGTGACATTCTCGATCGTCACGCCCATCGGAATTGGGGTGGGCCTTGGCATAAGCCAGCAGGTGGTGGCGGGTCAGCCCAGTCTGCCCTCGGGAGTGCTTCAAGGCATCGCTTGCGGAACCCTGCTCTACGTGGTATTCTTTGAGATCCTCACCGAGAACCACGCCGGTTGGCGAGCCCTCATCTCGGCCCTGGCTGGTTTCAGTCTTATGTTCGGACTGCAAATTTTGTGTAAGTGAGGATAGCTACAGTAGTAAAGTGCCCCCCTTAACTCTTTTCCTTCTCCTCTCCAGCTGACGAAGCGGAAGGTGATGACAGCCTTTCTTGTTCCTAGACCTAGCAGATCCACCTGGACGGGCGCCACCCTGACTGGACTGATTTCGTTGTATCCTTCGCTGTTATATTGCTTAATTTAACGACAACGACTTACGTAATTTCTGCCTAAGTAATGTCGATGAATGGAGCAGTAAAAACATTTTAATTGCCATGCAAATTAATAAATTTAATCAGCATTCTTGGATACTGCTTGTCAGATTATCTTATAATTAAAACCGAAAATCTGAAATAATAAATAATGATCATAAATCAGAATATATCCTAGATTAGCACGAGTTATGGTAAGATATCCAGTAAAATCCTGTTGGTCTTCTCCTTCAGAGTTTGGTGAAATTAGTCTACCCCTTTTTATACCCTTGCAGGGTATTATAATTTCAGTCAGAAGTTTGCAACGCAGTGAAGGAGACATTTCCGACCCTATAAAGTATATATATTCTTGATCAGCATCAATAGCCGGGTCGATTTTTCATTTAATTTGAGACATGGCCATTTTGTTTTATTTTAGAATTTCGGTTTAAATTTTATAAAAATCAGACTACTATATCATATAGCTGCCATAGAAATGTTGGGGAAATAATACGTATACGGAAATTTTAAAACAGAATTTTTATATTTATAGTGTTAAACATTTTGACAAAAAAAAAATGCATACACCTGTCAAAGAGAGGAAAGAGGAGTTTAGAATGATCGCTGCCGACGACATTCCTTCACTTCGCGGCAGAGCACAGTGGTTCCGCCCATAGGCCAAAAATAAAAAAAGTCATAGCAACAAAAATTTACGAAAAGTAAAAAAATCGTTACTAAAATGTCCAAGCTTCTTCATTGTATACTAGATTTTTCTGGAAATCTAACGGTTCTTTCTAAAAATAGAATTGAAGCTGTGAACACGTGTTCTTTTGCAAAGCGCAGCTGCACGCATCACGAATACTTCACAACAAAAGTGAACTTTAAAGTGTTCAGTCAACTAATTACGCTGCTCAATTTATATTATATAAAATGGATTTTGAAGTCAAAGGTATTATTTTTAAGTTTCAATATTAATAAACGCTAACTTGTGTTGTCGTTATTAAAAAATTAATTATTCACTTTGTTATATTTTTAGTATCTTTTGTATTCGTCTTTTTTATGTTTACGTAAAGTTTTAATTGTGATCCCCCGAAATCCCCCGAGTCATTTTTTATTCAGTGTATTTGTTAATATATTAAGGTATAAAAAAGGTAAAGCTATAGCTTCCGATATTTGCGGATGTGTGCGTAATCAACAATATTCTAACATCATCTTTTTTTTCTTCAAGGTCGATGCAGCTGTTTTGCAATGTAGTTGTGCTGTCTTTGTGTTCGTCTTTCGCGTTTTATGTTCTTATTAGCTTTAAATTTTAATTTTAATAGCGTTTTTTTTTATTAATTTAATTTTGGTAGCTAACTCTTCTCAATGTGTCTTCACTCGGTTGTACATATTCAATTATTGGTGTACAGCAATCGGCACCAATGCAGAAAAATTACGGAAGGTCATCGATCATGTAAACAGCAGTATTGAAGACATTGGCTACGTGTCTGAGATGGACGTGCTAACGAAATGTATTGGATACATTTGCAAAAAAATTTATTTTTTTGGAAACAATATAACCGCAAAAAGGCATCAGTTCTTAAGTTCCAATCTAATTGGCTTAACGAAAAGGAAACAATTTTAATGAATCGCTCTCCTAGTAAGCCTCAAGAAATGATCAAGACTACTAATTCTACTACTAATTAAAACTAAGGGATTAGTTTATGTGGGCGTTATATATATATAGATATTTTGTATGTTTGCTGCAGGAAATAGTCGCGCGATATGCATTGTACTTGTATGGCAAGTTGTATGGCAGCTATAAGATATAGTCGGCCGATCCGTATGATATTTGGTACGTCTCTCAGTTAAAATTTGAACTTTCTAACTTTAAAAACACCAAAAAAATAACATTTCCGATCAATCAGTTATATGGCAGCTATATAATATAGTTGTCCGATCTGGCTGATTTTAACACATTATTTTAGAACAAAAATAAAAATAATTTGTACCAAGTTTCAAGTCCCTACCTAAACTATAAGTATTTTTGGCCGCTCACTCCATACAAGCGGGACCACTGTGCAGAGGAGAGCGATATCATTCCCTTTCGTTGCAGAGGAAAGAGGCCGACAAGCTGGCAGAGCATGATCGCTGCCAGCGACTTCATTACCCCTCGCAGCGGAGAAAACCCAACAATTCCGGCAGAGGAAAAGCAGCGCAGCCACTGATTGCCAAAACTTTAAGTTCAAGCGCAGCAGAACAGGGGCAGATAAAAAGCTCATATAGCAGCGAGAACGAGACAGAGCGACGGAGAAGCAGCAGAGCAGAGCAGAGAAGCGTCGGCAGAATTAAGCCACCGGAAAGAAACAGAACGAGTGCGCAAGGAAGTCGAAATTAAGTCAGAGAACGGATCGGTTTGTTTAACTCCGCCATACCGGAGTTGTAGAAAAATCCCACGTGCATCGAGCCCACCATTTCCAGAACGGGATATTCGAAGGCTCGGATAAAGCCCTACGCACGCACAACAGAGAGAGGTAAGCTGGCCGTGGGCCACGTCCTGAAACAAAGAATTTACAAGAGTGTAGGGTTGAAGATAGGACCAATCTATCTATACATGTTCATTTGTGGTTAGGGAAATAACAAAAAAGTTGAAACTTAAGTTTTACTCTGCTTCGCCGTTCTCTTTTCTCTCTCACTTGCGCCCACGCAAGTATCGTTTTCATTACGGGAACGGGGCCTTTGCCTTCTGTTATTCTATCTCGCTCACTCACACACTGATCTGACTGCCAATTTTCGGCCATTTGAAAACGCTCACATGCCGCTGGGAAAGCCGGGCACGAGTCAGAGCGAGACGGGAGACGCGTGGATTTAGGCCAGGAAATCCGACCCCTGTATCCTTTGCGCTAATAAGTGCTCCACGAACCTCCTAACGACCTGCTAGTTTGGGGTGGTCCGAACGGGTAGCTCATCGCTGCTGGGAAAGTGCTGGGAGTGGAGGTTGGAGGCCGGCTGAAAAAAAACCGGGATCAGGTTTTTTTTTGCCGTTTTGCCCCAAACTATAAATTATTCGTTCGTAGAACGGTCAGGATATTCGAGAAAATTTCCATGTGGCTTAGAGCACAAGGGTCTTGGTCAAAAATGTGCAGAATGTTGACTAAGGCTGCCGAATCGTTTTTAATTCCGCGATGTCCGATGGTGTTGCCAGATAGCATGCCCTTGTTTCAGGTCTGGCAATATCTTTCGTTTTCATTCGCGCCCAGTTTTATTAAGGTTTTCTTATAGATTTTATAAACTCAAATTGCAAGTTTAACCCTTATGCATTAGTGAAGACTAACACAATAGTATAATATTAATAAAAAAATTGAATAATTTATGTAAAGATGTGACATCGCAATTGTGTAGTTAAAAATGTGGTAAAAGATTCAAGTGCACAAGTTAAAAGTGGATCGAGTTTTGAAAAAATACAAAAAGTGGAAACATTGCCTGGTGGATCCTAACGGCCTAGTGCTTACTTTATTGTAATAACTTCGCAACAGATGAATTGGTAAAGGTTAAAATGGGTAAAACATAATTATAAGTAAAACACACTTGAAAATCATGCAAAAATTGTCACTTTAAAATCAATGTCGCTAGTTAGGGTTATTTATCCTGTGAAAATGTTTTGTTCGCATTTGTTTTTATAGAACCATTCGCTAGACCACTGAGCAGGCATTGCAGCCAAGTGCTCGAAGGCATAAACAGAGAACTGCAATGCGAATCTCCGGAAAAACCATCGCTCGGCGAGCTGTTTCACCACACTCCTCCCACGATCTTGCATCGCGCCGTCCGGCGCTCCCTCCTGCATTCCAAGAGCTTTCCACGGGGCGGACGGGGGCGGCGAAAGCTGCGAAAGCGAAACGAAGATCAGAAGATCCGAACACGCGAAGATCCCTAAAGCTCGGGCAAGGCAAGGCCTCTTGAATGGCACCGAACTTCCACCGAAATACTTTCAGTTGCGAGCGGACCTCTGCACGGAGTGGAACAAAATCAGAAAGGCGAAGAGTACAGTCCGCGGAAATCGTTCAATTAATAGAAAGCAAGAAAATACATATATAGTTTTCCCATATATACCCTATATATATCGCCTGTATATATACGAGCCCCGTATGTATGTATCAGTGAACCAAAGTTGTTATACATAAAATAAATTGCGAAAGAAAGAAATACCATTATCACCTAAAAATAGTGGCCGACTCAAAGGAATATCAATTTTAATAATAACGAAACCAAACCAAACGACGTGAGCGAACCGACTATACAGTACCGTAGCCGCCAGATCGCACGCACGCCCGCATGTTCGAGTTAAAGGCCTAAACCGCAGCGAGGATCCAACCGAAGTAGCGATCCCTACTGACTCCGAGTGCCTGCCACCGCAAGATGACTGTCACTCGCCTTAAGACCCTGACGCTGCTCGTGTGCGCGCTGCTGGCACTGAGTTTTCCCGGACATGTGAACGGCGCCAACAGCAACAGCAACAAGAAGGGATCCCAGCCAGCGGCGCCGCTCGAGCCGGAGGCGGTCATCGAGGAGGTCAATGCCAAGCAGCTGGAGAAGCTCTTGGCCGACAAGGATTACGTCGCGGTTTTCTGGTGTAAGTTCAGCTTAAATATAGAACCCGAGTGCTTGGGCGAGTGCCCCGCATGGGTGTGCGCCCGAGTGGAGCAAGTAACGAGTGGTCCCGGCAACCGACTCGAAATAGTAACAGCAGAAGCCATATTATATAAATTTTCGCTAGTGAAAATTCTAAAAATTCCCATACAAATGAAAATATGTGAAAAATTCGTTGCTCGAAATCCGTCCGAGATTTTCATTTGGTTAATTTTTTTATTTTTCTCTTTTTATATTCCCCTCAGCAGCCCTCCTCTATATATCTTCCGATGGTGCGCAATCTTTGCGTTCTGTTTATGAGTAGAGAAATCTCTTTTGCCCGTCGTCCGCCACCGTCGTCGTCGCCTCTGAGTCCGCTGCAGCTTTTTATATATCTTTGGTTTCTCGCTTTTTGGCGCAAACTTTTGGCACAGAAAGTAGCAGGCACTTCTTCCCTTCCAGTTGGCAACCGATTTACTGACCTTTTTAATTTGTTTCAAAACACTCGCAGCTATATATTGTGTATACATGTCCGCCGATCTGCGGTGATCTATTTTTGGGTCAAAAATAAAATGGTTCCCCAGTGCCTTCCGCTGAATTATTCATCGAAAAAGTCGTATAAACAAATTGCTAATAGCTAATGGATGTGTATAATATCTTTAATTACCTTGAACTTAGTTATGATTCTAGGCAGGTTTCCCCTTCGTTCTAGTTAATATACAAACAAGATATCTTTATATCCAATCTTACCTAGGCCCCAATACTACTATATGTATTTCATACTGGTGGCAATTCCAAAAATAATTATTGACAATGAAAAGATTATAAATCCAAAAGCCTTAAGTCCAATGCCTCGGACAAATACATATAGGAAAATAATAAGCAACACATACATAGATAAAATGGAATTAAATGAATTATATCTATATCCTTGAATATGTCAAGTAAACAGTATATATAAATTCGGTTCGGGGTTTCTGCAGCAGTTAGCAAACCATTTAGATTTGCATCTGTTCCATGTATCCGGCGGATAATTAGAATCCGTAAATAGAGCAACCAGAAGCTTGCGAGCCTGATATTACTTTTCAATCAGAGGAAGACCCTTCAAATGGAAAACCAAATAAATAATGGCTCAGTGTTTACTCGGGATACCACTTTCCTGGCGGTTAACCACCAAAAAGAATACACAGGAAGACGGGCGAGGGGACCGGGGCAAGCACTGGTTTTTGTCTGGCGCAATTCATTTCCCTAATAGTGGCCGCATGAATTTTATGAATTAATTTAGAATTTGTAGTATATTTGTTGGCAGTTGCTGCTGCATTAATAGCACCGGATTGCTCTGGCTTGGCTGTCATTTCATTCATTTATTCAGCCTTATTTCGCTGAGGGCAGGCCGATGATGCATCCTGCGTCTACTATATTAATGAATAATCTCTCGGGCATTCGGTTCTGCAGAACCAGGGGCTTGAATTTGGATTCGAATGTGAATTTTGTCTCCGCCTTGGCGTCATGCGGCAGCCGCAGTTGCTGGCTGTCAATTGATGTTGGTATCTCAATTCGATCTGATCGCGTATCCAAAACACTCACATGCCCTGTTTCTACGGTTTCAGATGCGCGCAGCTGTGTGACCTGTGATAAGGTTCTGGCGGAACTCGAGAAAATCGACGATGACACCGACTCCTTCGGTGTGGACTTTGTGAAGATCAACGACAAACGACTAGCCAAACAGTATGGCATCAAGAATTTCCCAGCCCTCACCTACTTCAGGTAGGTAGTCCCCAAGGATACCGCTGCCACAAGGCCTAACCGTCTGAATCCGACCTCAGGGAGAAGGAGCCCATTATCTACGATGGCGACCTCATGGACGAGGAGGGAGTGCTCGACTTCCTCACCTCGCTGGAGGCCATGGACCTGCCCGATCGCATCGAGGAGGTCAATGCCAAGATTTTGCAGAAGATCATCGAGGATACCGACTTCGTAGCCGTCCTGTTCTGTAAGTCTGCCCGAACTTGGCTTTCACACACTGATTTCTATAAAATTTCACCACCCCATCACGTCTATTGGCGGTGATTTGACATGATGATGTTCTATTTTAAAGCAGTTGCAGTTTTTAGCGAACACAAACAGTTTAGCTCTCTTGTGACTAAAAATCATACAACTAGGTATAGACTACAACCATATTTACCTGTACTGTATATTCTGTAATCTAGTACTTATGCGTATGTCTGTATCTTCTCTATATATACGTATATTACTTGTGACTAACCAAAGCGAAATGGCGGCCAACTTAACTTTCTATGTGTCTCTATATAAACAAATCTCTTCCGGCGGTACTTGTCCCCTCTCTAAGCCTATTTACATACGCGACATTTATCAATGAATTGTATATTTTATCGAACGACTGCAGGTCCAGATCATGAAACATGCCCGCCCAGGGTTATGGGTAAGTTTTCCGTGAATAAATACCGGGACCTTTTCTGTCTTGCCTCCTCCATCTAATTTCCCCACTTTGAAACTCTGTTTCCCCCAAAATAATTTGTTCACATCGTTTATCCCCCCATTTTAATGCAATTCTCCCGATTCCAGTAATCCACCAACCAAGACTCGATATATATGTGTATATATTTGGCTACATAACCCATATAACCGAACAGCTCATGGAACCATTTGGGCGAACTTGAGTGGGATCATAAGGCCGGGAATATAGAAGTTCAGGGATGATTTCCTACAAACTAGCAAGCGGTTTCTGTATCTCCATTAGCTCTCCTGGGAAGGGGATATACCAATCATTATACAGTAATTCTTAGTAATTTTAGTTAAAGAGACAACATTTCTTATTTTGCATTCGCTATCGACCGAGCCAGACACGTATATTACGTATACGTATAATAATAAACATTACAGCAGCAGAGGCAGTGCAGATGAATGTCTGGGCTCGGCGCCAGTTTATGTTTTTGTCCCCATGGCATCTCCTCTTCAATATTCCCAGAAATCTTGACCCCAGCATTTTGACTTGGACGTGTCCCCACTTAGTTTAGCGAAGACTGCAGTATATATCAGGGTTATTGCAAGCATCTGTGGACAAAATGGTGTCCTACAATTTCGATGATTGGCCGAGTGGGAATATAGAACAATGAAAAGAATTTACCTATATTGAATGCCATAAATCGAATGCCGAAAGTTCGCAGAATCAGTGCGTTTGTATATACCTATGACAACACATACGGCGATGTCTTGGCCAACAACAAAGTGTAGAGCATTTATTTATTTATTTATTTGCCGTCTGCCGTCTCTTTCCGACACAGCCACCTACAATTTTGGTGGTAAAAATAGAAACTCAAGCAGTTGGTCGGCCAACAAAATAATTTTTTGCCTCTCTGGCCGCTGCTGCTGTTATTTTTGCTTAATTCTGAAACAACTAACTATAGAGTGGGCATCCACATGCCAGCGAGAACACAGATGAATATCCGAGTATCTGTAGTATCCGCCGCACTATCTACACATAGGTATTTTTATCAAACGCAGACGGCATACAAGCTCTTTTATGCAAAGATACGAACAGCATGTAGGTGAGACAGGACAAGAAATTTTGGCCCATTGTCTCGCTCTCGCCCCTCGGCCCTCCGCCTGTGCCTTCGCCTCCGCCTCCGTCCATCCGCGTTCGATTGAGTTTCTATCCATTCAGCGCCAACGAAGGCAGGCGGGGCTGCGGGCGGACAGACAGCACTTTTAATTGCTTTTGCATATGGCAATTCGTCAACACGGCACATGCACGGCCACGCCCAGCGCTAGCCGGCGATGCTTCGTTATGGGCAGCTCTTTAGTTGTCGCGGCCAATGCACATTTACATAATGTGCGGTACGAATACCCACACACGTCCCCCTGCAGCTCTATAACTGTATAACTATATAATTATATATGTGCGATGCACTTTCCCGACTGACTTGCACTATTTTTAGTTAAGTGCAACATTTGCCCATGTCTGCCGCAGAGCCAAAATTCGGACAGGCCGTCAGCGCAAAGTCGGAGCACCAAAATCGTGTTTGGTTCTCAACATTTTCCATATACACATATGTACATATATCTGCAGTAAATTATGAGCAAAATGTGTGCGGGCGAATGTGTGCTTTGGCCTTGTCGCCTTGGCGACTCCCACTCGACTGGGGCCCGAATAAGAGATCGGGGCTCTAGGCTGAGAGTGCTTTACGGAGTTGTCCTTCTCCGAGGAGCATGGCCGGATTACTGCACTTTTCGGCAGATGTGGTGCTCTGATAGGTGGCCACAAACTTCGCAGCATGTGGCTCTTTAGAGATCGACACACTTACAAGTTCACCAACAAAACAGAAACACATATTACGTATACGCAGCGTCGGCAGGGAAGCTTTCGAAAGTGTACGAGTGTGGCAGGCGAGAGAGATAAATAATTGAAAATGAGATAGGAGAATGGGCGAAGGGAAGGAGAGAGCTTTTTTTTTAAATATTGTACCGTTCGTCGTTTCACCACTTTTCAGTTTTCGGGCGCCTGAGAGCGTGCTGCGGTACGAAGAGATGCGTACGCATTGCAACAGGTTGCACGCAGACAGACGGGGATGCTGTAAACAAAAATTGTGTAAATAAGCGAAACGCCTGGGCACCGATTGGGTAACACTGCAGCCGAATGGCACTCCATGGCCCCTGCATGCACTTGCCTCCGCCTAAGACGACTCTGTATTAACCCCGCAACTTACAGCCGCACGTAACGTAATCCGTGAATGCTCCACCTATCCGTGGCACCAAACCCCGTCCTCAACTATGACACTCCTTCGTCCTCCGTGCGGTTCCCCTGTTGTCAGCCGACCCTAATGATCTATTGTTTGCCTGATTCTATGCCAACCACCAATCTATCCACCGATCGCCAGACAAACAGCAATGCCGCAAGTGCGCGAAGGCCTTGCAGGAGCTGGAGAATATAGACGACGAGGCCGATCAGCTTGGCATCGGATTTGTGAAAATACACGACGAGGCCTTGGCCGACGAGTACAATCTGGGCAATCTGCCAGCGCTGGTCTACTACCGTCATCAGACTCCGATCATATACGAAGGTACCGCCATTGCACACCCCATTTAACTCAGAACCACCACAGCCAGCCCACAGTTCAAATCAAACCCAGACAGACCAACAGCATACATCACTCGCACGCACAGGTCGATTTTCCATTAGCTAACATCGGAATTGTGTCTCTAGGTGAACTCCAGCGCGAGGAGGACGTCTTGGAGTGGTTGGTGCAGAATAAGTCGACTGGGGATGAGGACGACGTGATTGAGGACGTCACCTCCAAGACGCTGTCGACGCTGATTAGCAATATCGACAACCTGGTTGTGCTTTTCTGTATGTAGACGGAGTGTTCGCCAGCGGAGCGGTTGCGATACAATAATTCCGAATGCTATCAATCTGCAGATGATCATGGAAACGACGATTCGATGACCGTGTTGGAGGAGCTAGAGCAAATCGACGACGACTGCGACAAGCATGGCATTCAGTTTGTGAAAATTGACGATGCCAAGGCAGCAGGCGATTACGGAATCGACTCGGTACGACTCGGCCCAGATCGAGAGCAGTTGAACCGCATTTTGACGCATATTATTCGCCCTGCAGATTCCGGCAATTGTTTACTTTGAAAAAGAAATTCCAAACGTGTACGACGGCGATCTCATGGACGAGGAACAGATTCTGAAATGGTTGCTGGGGCAGTTGGAACGGGATGAGATCGAGGACGTCACTGACGAAATGCTCGACACAATGATCAAAGAGGGACGCGTCATTGCAGTGCTGTTCTGTAAATATTCCATACATATACCCATAGAGCCTAAGCAGTCGCCCCCATTTTGCTCACAAGCTGTTTTCCAGACGACAACAACGACAAGAAGTCCCAGAAAGTCCTCGAAGAGCTCGAGAATATTGACGACGAGTGCGACGCGTTGGGTATTACTTTCGTGAAGATCGACAATCCCGAGGAGGCCGTCGAATATGGCATCAATAAAGTTCCTAAACTGATATACTTTGAAAAAGGCATTCCAACTATTTACGAAGGCAATCTGGAGGATGAGGAGAAGCTCCTGAAATGGCTTACAGAGCAAACGAGTTCCGATCAAATCGAGGACATTACCGACGAAATGTTGGACTTGATCATTGAGAAAATGCCCCACGTAGCTGTTCTGTTCTGTAAGTGATTTCAGATCCCACACCATGACTTTGTGCCGGGAACGCTGCGCACTCGACTCCCAATCTCTGTAGATATTGTAAAGCCATCTTGGTGTTGTATCTCTGGGTGTGTCTGAGTGTCTGCATTCGTAAATGTAACAATCTGCCGACTTTTCAGTGTGCTTTATCAGTAATAATTTTCAAACGCGCTTCAAAAACTAATTAACTGGAACTAAACCCTGAACTAGTAGTCCTTTTTTTTAATTTTTTCATGCCAAGGATAGCTTGACCTTTCAGAGAGTAGTTCGTATGTTCCAAGTTACAAGTTGAGCAAAACCTCAGTTTGTTGATTTATTTCTCGTTAGCCTACGATCTAAGCCATAACCATTTAACTAACTGCCCATAATCACCTTCGCAGACGACAAAGACCAAAAGAAATCTCAGAAAATCCTCGCAGAATTGGAAAACATTGACGATGAGTGCGATCAGAACGATATTGCTTTTGTCAAGATCGATGATGACAAGGAGGCCAAAGAATGGGGCATCGACGAGATACCCTCGATTGTACTCTTTGAACGTGGCATTCCACACATCTACGAGGGTGATCTGATGAAAGAGGACGAGCTGCTTGGCTGGCTGGTGCATCAGAAGCGCTACTCCGAAATTCCCGAGGTCACCGATGAGATGAAGGACAAGTTGGTCGAGAACACCGAGCACCTGGCGGTTATTTTCTGTTAGTACCTGAACGTATTATCACTATCACTATCACTAAGCTCTTATTTGGCCCACAGACGACAAGGACGACAAGCAGGATATGCGCATCCTGAACGAACTGGAGAACATTGACGATGAGCTTGAGAAGGAGGGAATCGTCATCGTGCGCATTGACAACGCCGCCGAGGCCAAGGAGTACGGTCTCGACCACTTGCCCGCTCTCATCTACTTCGAGAACAAGATCCCGGCCCTCTACGAGGGTGACCTCATGAATGAGGACGAGGTGCTCGAGTGGCTGCTGGTCCAGAAGAAGACGGCCACCATTGAGGAGGTCACCGATGAAATCCTGGTCAATCTGATCAACGAGCACGAATATGTGGTGGTCTTCTTCACGGGACCATGCGAGCCCGGCGAGACCTGCGACCACACTCTGAATGCCCTGGAAAGCATTGACGACGAGTTGGACGAGGCTGGCATTATCTTTGTTACCACTGAGGATACCGGAGTTGCCAAGAAATACAATGTCAAGACTTATCCACGCCTGGTGTTCTTCAGAAACCGCGACCCCCTGCATTTCACCGGAGACCTTGACGACGAGGATGAAGTGCTGGCCTGGATCACGGACGATGAGACCCTTGAAATTCCTGGAAAAATCGAGGAGGTCAATGTAAAGATGTTGGATAAGATTTTGGCTGAGAACGATCACGTTGTCGTGTTCTTCTGTAAGGAAATCCATTTGAGCTTGTTTTATTCTAAAGCTTACCTCTTTCATCTATTCACTTGCGTTTACAGATGCCGAGGGCGATAAGAAGGCCCAGAAGATCCTAAACGAGCTGGAGAACATTGATGACGAGTGCGAGGAAAAAGACATTGACTTTGTAAAGACATCCGACGATGATATTGATAAGGAATACGATCTGCCCGGTCTGCCGGCACTTGCATTTTATAGACATAAGTTTAGAACAATTTACACCGGTAAGTGTCCTAGAAGATAAGAAGACGATTACTCTTCAAATTCCTTTCGGGACCAATCCTATCTTAAAGAGATATGTGACTGATTATTTATTCATTTATATGTTTGTCAAGGTGACCTGATGAAGGAAGAGGAAATTCTGGAGTGGGTTATTGACTTGCACGAGTCTACTGCTGATGTCATTGAGTCTGTCGATCGCAAGACCCTGCAAGTCCTGATAAACGATGTTGAGCACCTGGCTGTGTTCTTCTGTAAGTATCTAGACTTGGATCTAAAGAAAGAATCCACTTACGATCCGTTTCCCTTTGCTCAGACGACGATGAATGCGAATCCTGCTCGGACATCTTGGAGGAGCTGGAGAACATTGACGACGACACCGATAAGCACGGCATTCAGTTTGTGAAATCGAATGACGTTAAGTTGGCCCATGAGATCGGCATTTTCGCATTCCCAGCTTTGGTCTACTACGAGACCGGCGTCCCGATCATGTATGATGGTGAGTCATCTTTAGGGCTATATGTGCTTGGGGCGCCTATAACGTGGTTCTTTCTCGTTCCAGGTAATCTCAAAAATGAAAACCGTGTGCTGCAGTGGTTAATCAATCAAAAGAGTAAGCCGTTTTGTTTAAAATGTTTCCTCTGCTTTCTAACTCACGCTCATAAGCCAAACTCTCGAAGCAAAATCAGTTGAGCCGCGGAAAAGCGGTTCCAGAACTCCCACCGAATTGATACATCCAATTATCATACACCCGATTATATTGCCCAATATATATAAACCGAACGTAATGCAAATTTTCGATATAGGCAACGATGACGGTGCAAGTGATGAAAAAATTGTTAAAATGCGCTATCCCAAAGAAAGCGATGAGGATAAGAGGGAAAGATTGAAGCGTCTGCAGAATGCGATTCGAAAAGAAAGACTGCGAGCAAAGAGACGGGAATCTGACGATGACGGGGATGAGGAAGAAGACGGAGAGGGGGAGGATGAGGGAGATGACGAGGATGAGGAAGATGAGGAAGAAGACCGCAGAGTAATAGATGACGACGAAGAAGACGAGGATGAAGAAGGTGACGATGATGAGGAGGAAGATGAAGAAGATGAAGATGAAGATGAGGATGAGGAAAATGGGGATGATAACAAAGATGATGAAGAGGATGAAGAAAATGGGGATGATGAAAATGATAAAGAAGATGAGGATGAAGAAAATGGGGATGATGACGAAGAGGACGACGAGGACGCAAAAGATGATGAGGAGGATGAAGAAGATGAGGATGAAGATACAAACGACGATGAAGAGGACGAAGATGACGACAATGAGGATACAAATGGTAATGATAGGGATGAAGATGAGGATGAAGATGAGGATGAAGATGAAGATGAAGATGAAGATGAAGATAAAGATAAAGATGAGGATGAAGAGGAAAACGAAGATGAGGATGAAGATGAGGAGAATGAGGAAGACGAGGACGAAGATACAAATGACGATGAGAAGGATGAGGAAGATAATGAAGATGAGGATGATGAAGACGAGGATGATGAAGATAAAGATGAGGATAATGACGATAAGGATGATGAAGAAGATGATGATGAGAAAGATGAGGATGAGGATGATAATGGGGATGAGGATGACGAAGATAAAAATGGAGATGGGAATGACGAGGAGAATGAAGACGATGACGAAGATGACAACAATGATGACGATGAAGACGACGAGGAAATGGATCTTAAAAGTAAACCAAAATATAGGCATACTGCCAAGGGGCGAACGATACATCGCCTTGCTGACCTTTGCTCGGGTCGTCTAATAGACGAAATAGGTAATTCTTGAATGTGAGTTGCTCTCGCAGCATTAACTGAAGTTGTTCGATGTTGGTCCCCCCGACCGAAGTTCCAATCCCACTCCCACCCCAACCTGCTCAATGAATCGCCCCAAACACTTTCCTTATTTCGACTACAGATCATGCTATTGTCTATCTACAGACTTGGGGAACAGGAATTCAAATAGAAATGCATTTATTCAAGGTAACAACCACCAAGCATTCTCCTGATTTGACTGTGCCCATGTGTGCCGGGCTCATGGCTTCTGTGCTAAAGCAAATCTCACGTGCGGAAGACACTCAATCAGAAATAGAGTCAAGCCATTCACACACATATTAATAACCCCAGCCTATGTCTTCTGTGTTTGATCCTGTCGAATGTTTGAACCCAATCCCGAAGCGCTAACCTATTTAGTGGCTAAGTGTTGAAACCGATGGTACATCTGAGGGAAAAGTTGAGAAAAATTAAAAAACTAAAACCATAGCTGACACAATGTTTGAAATTATTTGAACAAGGCCGAAATTACATATACGAGTCCTTTTTTATTTTGGAAAACGTAACTGTTCTGACAAATGACAATGGAAAATGTGTTAATACCTACTTTGTTTGATTTACATCTTATCTTTAAGTAATCCGTATGTTTGTTTAATTATATTAATTAATAACGATCCTGCTGTGCCTTAGAAAATATTTAAGCATATAAACCATACAAACGAATCGAAAATTTGATCCAGTGAGGCGCAAGGGCCTCACAGACACCGCGAAAACACACTACTCCGTGGGCCTAACTCCGATATTGAATATGTAAATGTATGAACTAGAATCAATCCGAAACTTGTACTTGTACAGTCAGCAGCATCAAAAGCATTTTGTCAGTTATTAGTTTTGATATAGATCTATTTTACAAATTATACTCAAACAATTCAAGTATCTTCCATTCATAAAGCACGCTTTTTACTCTAGAACAAAGAATCTTTCGAGTCTGAAAACAATTGAAATCGAACCGGAAATCGTACTAACTGCTCTCTTTCCTTCTCTCTGTGGCTGTGTCGGAGTTGTGGAAGAAAAGTACTGAAAGCCAGTTAACGACTTTTATTCTTAGTTCTCGCCTACAACGATGCACTCTTGTTTAAACGTTTTTGATAACTTATCGTAACGAACCTTCTGTTGATAGTAAACCGAAAATAATACAAAAAATCTTTAAAACTAAACAATCTGACAAAATGTTTTTGTTTGTTTGCTCACACACAGATGACGAATGTTTCTATGTTGGATTGGGCCATGACGGCCATTCAGCTAAGCGCGGCAATAATTACGTGCCCAACGATTACAAACCATTCCAATGCTGTCCAACCAAATTGGAGAAGTCAACGAAAGTTCCTAAGATGACGGCCCAGCGGATCGGACACAGCGAAGGCGATCAGGGCAAGCGTTCGGTGGGCAGCGGCGGCAACTTTCAGTTCGCCAGCTCGGCCACCTCAGCTCCAGCCGGCAAGTCGGCCAGTAAGGCCCCAGCTCAGGCCAAAGAGCCGGCAGCCAAGGCCACCAAGCCCTCCAAGGCCGCCAAGGACAACGACGATGATGATGATGATGACGATGACGACGATGACAAGCCCCTGGTCAAGGTGTCCTACGCCAATAAGCGCTCCGGAGGCAGCAACAAGCCGCAGGCTGGCAAGAAACCAGTCGCCAACGACGACGACGAGTCCCAGGAGGAGAAGGTGTCCAAGCAGAAGTCGTCCAAGAAGTCCGGAAAGCTGAATGTGAAGACCGGTACGTAGTCGCCCCGGACCATCGGACTAGACCCCGTAGTCAGCTAGTCGTAGTGGAAACAAGCCAAGACACAGATCATATCCAGTCAGACTCACCTGTCCTGTAACTGCTCATTTTTGCTGTTGTTGTGCCCATACTCAGACACGTACAGACACACGCACAAATTGGTCATTACCTTATTTGTTTATTTCTCTTCTCTTTTCTCTCTCTTTTGTGTCTTGCAGGCGTTAATTTTTTCCAAAATCGACTAAAAAATTTGTATGACCTCATTTTTCAGGATATCTCTCTGTGGGAGTAAGGCAACAATTTAACTGAGTGTGTGGAAAAGCACAGACAGTTAAATGGTGATTGTATGATTGAATGATATGCCATACTAAGTAGCACGTTGTCAACCGATAAACCAAATGTCAAAATATCAGAAATATCAGAATACCAAATACCAAATACCAAAGCAACCCAAACCTGTATAGCCACCAAAGAACCTTCAATGACAGGTTCCTATAACTAAATGTACATCTCTGTGTGACTGCAAAAGACAACCACGAAAACCAACCGAATAACCGAATTCGTATGGCTGTGTATAGGTCCTTCCCCCACTAACCTTCAAGTGTATACTTAGGCGGGGAATGGGGGCTAGGCTCTACGACAATATCGAATATATTCAATGTACATCCTCGGTGCCTGATCAGATCGCATAGTCCACACACCTTTCTTAGCCGCAGAACACTGCTCGCTGTTCCACGTTGAAAAGCAGAGTTCCACGAGCAACTCGAGATAGTTGATAATGAACGATGGAAAAGAAAACTTACTAACTAAAATTTCGTTGATATTTTCGCTTAAACTATTTTCAAGGGGAGGCTGCGTCTCGAAGCCGACCCAGATCTATAACTAAACTAAACACACATTTGTTGCATTTTGTCAACGGATTTCAACAAACTTTGTTCAAACTAAAAGCAATTACTTCAACAAAAACAAACTATAAAACTTCTGAGAACTTTCACTTGTATATTTATCCAGCAAATCTTTGTTATTAACAAATCAATCGCAAATTGTCTATTGTCAATAACAACAGCTTCAGTCTTTTTGATACTACTTCTTTTTGTCGCAATATACAATTTACATTTACGTCGTAAGTCTAATTTTAACAAGAGCCAAGCAGCCAAGCAGCCAAATCAAACGACCGACACACGGAAAATATTTTTTGAAACAATTTACACTCGACAGTGCACAGCTGTCAGCCACTTGAACTGCAACGTGCAACGAGAGCTGTCAACTATTTTTCTAATAACCTCGTACAGAGCAGCCATAGTCACTATATATTTTGTAATATAAGCTTGTTGTCAAAGGTGCTGCAGCACACTTAATTTTGTTGTAAATTATGGAAACGAATGTCCATTTCTCGCTGAACAATGGCCTCGCATTCTATGTAGCCTGCCATTTTGTTTCATTTGTTTTCTTCTGAGAGCGATACCCGTGCCGCTCGCTGTTGTTTTTGTTATCGGTATGCAGAGTACCGAATTATATATCTCTATTATCACCTATGTTTTCTTAAGCTATAGTCTACCGCTCTACTCGCAATTGTAACTAAATCCAACTCTATGTAAACCATTTTTGTTGAACAGCAGCTGTTAAGTCAAGAACAAGCAAATGTATTTTTGTCACGCCAATTTTCAACTTGAAACTGGTCGAATTGTAAGAATCGAATGCAAATCAAAGCAAATGCACAAGCACTTTTTTGTAAACCAAACTTCACTATAAGATTGTAAGAACATGAAATAAAAACCATCCAAATCAATAATTAGGTTCTCTTATTTCTAGCAAAATTTCAAATAATTTCAAACATTAGAACACGTTATGTATGATATATATTTCCTGAAGATATATTATGGCCACTACACGTATGATTTTTAAACAATTTCAAACAAATGCTTATTGTGAGTCATAGGGTAATAATTATGGCCTGGTGGGTTTTGGCCTATTTCCAATTTTCAATATTTAAATTTGTTCGGAAAGCAGCAAAAACAAAGCGAATTTTTGTGTATATTCAAAACGAACGCTGATGATTGATTGACTAACTGCAGCCAACAGGTATGTGCCACTAATTGAATAATGCGGAACCAGGGAATTCTGTTAAAACAAATCTAACGATTTAATCTCATCTATGACACACATATAGGCAACATTGCGAGCAACCAGGACGTCTTTAACTGGATTCTGGAGCAGAAGGCCGACCAGAGCATACAGCTAATCGATCGGGAGCAACTCTTCGAGTTTATAGGCACCAAAGACTTTTTAGCGGTTGTGTTTTGTAAGTATAATGGGCGCCCAGGACGTGCTTAAGGTACAGGTTATTAAGACATCCAGGAACTGTTTCATAAACTAAGTAGTCTTAAATGGCGCCCACTAAAAACTGTAACTGCCGCCCAACAACACAAGCAAAATTCAATCAGTAGTCCATAAGAAAACCCTGAGGCTCCCAACTGGCTGTCCGCACTAACGCCTCTGCACTCGCTCTATTTTAGACAAGGAAGACGACCCCGACTCGCCCCGAGTACTCCGACACATCGAACTGATCGACGACGAAGCCGCCGAATACGGCATTCACATTGTGAAAATGCACGACAAGCTAATGGCCAAGAAGTACGGCTACAGAAACCCCCCGGGCCTGACCTATTTCCGCAAGGGGAAGTACATCAACTACGACGGCGACATTGATGACGAGGAGGAGGTGCTCGACTGGCTGACTAGCCCGGCCAACATGGAGATGACCGATCACATCGAGCAGGTCAACCGCAAGATGTTCGAGAAGATCCGCAAGAACTCCGACTACGTGGCGGTGATTTTCTGTAAGTTCCCAAAGAGCCCAGGTGTAACCCAGGCTGACCGTTCTCTGAACCCCCAGACAGCGACGAGTGTAAGCAGTGTCCTCGCGTCCTGGCCGAGGTGGAGCACATAGACGATGAGGCGGACAAGGCGGGCATCGACTTCGTGAAGATCGACGACAAGCAAATGGCCAAGGAGTACGGAGTCTTCGCTCTGCCGGCCATTGTCTTCTTCAAGCCCACGTCCAAGGAGCCAGTTATATATGCCGGTAGGATGCTCCATGCCAGGAAGTTCGGTCCCAGGATCAACCTCTGCCTCTCCTTCCAGGTGATCTTTACGAAGAAGAACAGATCCTCACTTGGTTAATCACGCAAAAGGACCCAAGTGGAGATGTTATCGAAGATCTCGAGGGCGAACGACTCGTTCAGCTCATTGAAGAGTCTGGCTCCATCGCCGTGTATTTCTGTAAGTTTTCAGCAAAGGTGGCAGTCTCTGCTGGCGAATACTCTTACCTATGAGGCATACGCAGGTATTAGGAGCTGCAATCGGTTTGGTGATCTCAATCCACACAAAGTACAACGTCCAAACTGTCAATGTTCTGTTTTTTAGCACAATTAGTGCACTTCCTGAAAGAAAGACTGCGTCCAAGAGAACTTGCAACAGGAATTGCATTGCGAAAGTCGTTAACACTCTGTCCCATTCGTCGAAAATGTACTTTGTGGAGTTGACAATCACGCTTTTGCGCAAGCAGTTTGCAGCGAACTCTGTCTAATTGTAGTTAACCAACTAGGTCTTAAGCTATCTTAGGCTTATAAGCTCTGTGTATCTAACCCAAAAAGACTTTGTTTATATTTCTATTTACGACTGCGCTCTCTGAACTATCAAACCGAACCACACAAACCGATACGGTACCCAAAACGTAGGGAACAAAACAAAGTGCGACATTTGCAATTCAAAAGCGGCACGCAAGGCGCGTCTGAAAAAGGAGCGCGATCAGCACCAGCAGGAGGGCGGAGCAGCCAGCGCCGCTGCCGCCTTTGGCAGTGAGGCCGATCCTTCCGAGGCGGCTGCTGGTGGGGCGGATGGGTCGCCAGCGGCCTCGCCAGATGCACCGTCTGCGCCAGCAGGCGGAGCTGCACCACCGGACGCATCGGCTGGAAAGCAAGAAGATGGTAGTGCATCATCTTTCCGAGTAGAAGTCGTGCAACTGGAATGAGTCCAAGAATGTTTTACCACATAACCCAGCACCACCAGAAACACACCTCGCATCCACATCCTCCTTGTAAAATGAATGTATACACCTACATAAGTGATCCGGCGTAGCGAAGTCCAGTCCCCCCACTATCTCACTGTTTCTCTGATCTTTCTCTGTCTCTCTGTGTCTCCCGAAACCTTCTCTAGACTTTCTGTTCACTATGCACTTCCAGTCGTCCTTATGCTCGATTCTGTGCTTTGTGTTTCTTGTTGTGTACTACGTAAAAGCCTGGTCCACTGAAACTTACTCACGCATCATCACCAACTCTACTGATTCCACTGTCTGCTTGTCTAGTAATCATGAAGACTCTTTCGTTTTGATGAAGGACAAGAACGAGCCGTGGAGTCAGGACTTATGTATTCTCTTTTAGCTGCACAATCTGCCATATCCCCGTCAATGTCAACTCTTGCTGTTACTGCGCCTTACATATAAACGTTTAGTGCTTGCTGTAGTACCCTGTATATCACCGTTCCCCGTGTGTAGCTTGTGTGTTAAATAATGTGTATAATCCGACTTTGACTGCCAGATGCCGACGGCTGCGAGCAGTGCACCAAGGTCCTGGAGGAGCTGGAGAACATTGACGACGACTGCGATAAGCATGGCATAACCTTCGTGAAGACCAGAGACTTCTCCGTGGCCGATGGCTATGGGGTGCACGAGTACCCGGCTCTGGTCTACTTTGAGGGAGGAATACCCAATGTTTTCGAGGGTACGCAGCCACCCTGCATCTCACCCAGTCCCTCTTAGTCTAAGCAATCTACTTTATGACCAGGCGAACTCAGCGAGGAGGAGGAGGTGCTCCAGTGGCTGATCACACAGAAGACCGAGGATCGCATCGAGCTTATAACCCGCCAAATGCTCGAGACCATGGTGGAGGAAACGCAGTACCTGGCTGTGTACTTCTGTGAGTAGCTCGATCTGTCAACTGGCTCCCAGCAGCACCTGCTCATGATCTCACCCATTCTGAATTATTGTATCTGTATCCCTGACCCCAACATCCATCGAACACAATCCACAAAACTTGTCCCTGACTGAAAAATCTGAACCGATACCGATACCGACACCGAAATCGAACGAACTATCAACCATCCTCAGTGCCGCCTGAGCGCAAGGGAAAGCAACCCGCTTTCTGCCGCAGTTTCTGCTCCCCCTCTAGTCTTAAAGAAAGCAACCTGACCACCACCACCACCAAATCCACAAAACACTCATCCAGTCAATTCGTACAAAACTACATCTCACGTAAAAGAAAACGTATCGAAAAACAAGGTATTCGTATTCCGTATTCCGTGTGCACACCATCGACTGCGCATGTTCGATTGAGTCCTAACCACGTCTAACCACTTGTAGGAGCTCTGTTCTTTGTCCAGAAACGACTCTTTACTGCTCTTAACCAGGCTTCCCTCGTATTACGACCAAACTAAATTGTACTCATTTCGTTTATTAATGTCTTCTTCGGCAGTTGAGTAAGATCACAGAGTTCAGGCACTGATCGATCGATCAAACTTAATCCAAAGTATTTTGCAACTCACGGAAATTTAGTTTGGACGCGAATACCTTTTGTTTACGGCGTTTTCTTTGCCTCTCACACAATCGCTAACCGACTCTCAAGCTTGGCTCAAAATTTCAAACGCTCACTGTTCCTAAAGGGGTTACTTACCAAGTCCTTAAATTTCGCCAGACAAGATCAACTGCAACATCTGCGACCAGATATTGGAGGGCTTGGAGCTGATCGATGATGAATGCGATGTGTTCGGCATTCACATGGTCAAGATTCAAGACCCACAGCTGGCCAAGCGCTATTCGATTAAGACTTTCCCGGCCTTGGTTTACTTCCGGTAAGTGCATGGGATAGAAACAAACGCAACATAACGATCAAATGACTTGATCCGCAGCAATGGAAATCCCTTACTCTTCGAGGGTGATCTGCAAAATGAGCAGTCAGTTCTGGAATGGCTCATTGATGACGACAACCGGGAGTTGGCTGATGAAATCGAGGAGGTCAACGAGCGCATGCTGGATCGTCTAATGGCCGAGTCAACCCTCTTGGTCGTTTTCTTCTGTAAGTTATCCACCAACGTTAAATTTGAGTACCAATCCTAAGACTAATCCTTCCATGAAGATGACGATGACTGTGCGGAGTGCGAGGAGATCTTGGAGGAATTGGAGGAGATCGACGGCGAAGCCGACATGTTTGGAATTGACTTTGTAAAGATTGCCAGCATTGAAGCAGCCAAGAAATACGAAATTGTCAACATACCTTCCCTGGTTTACTTCCGGTTAGTTCGTTTTTGACCTTAACCTTTCCACAACTGTGGGCTAATCGTTTTAAACTGTAGGAAACAAGTGCCCGTCCTCTATGATGGCGATATGCATCAGCACGACAAAGTTATAACCTGGCTGACCTCCCAAGACGTATTCGAAATCAAAAACGAAATCGAAGAAGTCAACCGAAAAATGCTTGACAAACTCCTTGAAGAGAACGAGTTTCTATCGGTGTTCTTTTGTGAGTACAATAAAGCGAATTCTAGGCAGATTGCAATTCTAACCACTCTACTTAGATGAGCACAACCAACCGGACAGCTCTGCAGCTCTGGAAAAGCTCGAAAACATCGACAGCGAGACAGATAACCTGGATATAACGTTTGTTAAGATGGCCGACTCGCGCTATGCCAAGAAATGGGGAGTCACCAAACTGCCGGCAATGGTCTATTTCCGCCGGCGATTCCCTAGCATATACAGGGGTAAGTCCTGACTCCATTCTTGACAAGGAACCTCCACTGACAACACCTTTTCACCTTCCAAGGCGACCTTCTCTCCGAGGACGAGGTGCTGGAATGGCTGCGCAAGAACCGCTTCCGACAGCCCGAGCTGAACATCTTCATGTATGCCCTGATCGCCCTGGCGGTGGCCTTTGTCATCTACACAGCCTTCCTGCTCCAGTGCTTCAAGCCAGCGCCCCCGCCACCCGTTCAGCACCCCAAGCAGTCGTGAATGCGCTAGGTCAGAGCACGGTAACAGTTGGAAAGCAGCACTGAAACAAGTTGAATAGTTATGCAACTATCACGGACGGGTTTCGACCAGAGAGGGAACCCTTAACGAGAAAATCAATCCTACAAGATTATCATCACATACGCGTATCAATGTTCATCAATCTATCATCAAATCGTCTAAATTAGACGCCGATACAAACGACTGTGCTTGGTGGACCAGGAAGCAAATGTCCCAAGCTAACTAAGATCCATTGCCTTTGAAATATCTTTTGAAACAGCTTGATACTTTGGATACTTCCATATTTATGTCAGTTATCATGCTCACAATTGCGCCAATATAGAACTCATATGTCTTCATACTTATGGTACTTCATCAAAATTCAAATAAAACAACAAACTCAAGTCATAGTAATTACGTTAAAGTTAAATTTAATTGCCAAATAATATTGTGAAATAAATGCCAATAATAATTTTTACAGTAAAATGCGTCTTATTGTACATTCTTAATGTATAACCATAAGAGAACCCGATGGACGAGTTGTCAACTTGATACTTGCTTATACCGACAGCTATAGAGCGTTTCTTAATAATATCGACGTTTATCTTGCTTAAGTGTATATTATTCATCGACGACCATGCTGAATAGTAACATAGTATGTATGGAACTATTTCTTGCAAGTTAAAAATAGATAATAACAAGAAAGAAAGCCGAAGTTTGTATACCCTTGCAGCTTACAATTGGATCATTATGAATTAATTAAATGTTATCAAATGGTAAGTAAAACTAACAGGAATTGTATACAACATTAATACATATACAAATTCGGTTTCACATTACGTATATGTAATATATTCCGAACATTCCTATGGCAGCTTTATGATATAGTTGTCCGATTTTGATCAAATTAAAATCGAAATTCTAGAATAATATAAAATGGCCATGTCTTAAATTATATGAAGATATGTTGAAAATTGGACATGTACTAATTTTTTTTCTGAAAATTTACCGATCGTTCCTATGGCAGCTATATGATATAGTGGTCCGATCCGGCCCGTTCCAACTTATATAGTAGTGAGAGCATATAGAAGACTATCTGCAAAGTTTCATTCAGATAGCTTCAGACGGACAGACGGACAGATGGACAGACGGACAGATGGACAGACGGACAGACGGACAAACGGACAGACGAACAGACGGACAGACGGACATGACTAGATCGACTCGGCTGTCGATGCTGATCAAGAATATATATACTTTATAGGGTCGGAAATGTCTCCTTCACTCCGTTGCAAACTTCTGACTGAAATTGTAATACCCTGCAAGGGTAAAAAATTATCCTTAATACTAAAGCTTATTTCTGGGAACACACATAAATTATGTGACGTTAGGATTACAATTTTTTAACCATCTCTTTTAGCAAATCCTTATAAGAATAAAAAAAAAGAAAGCTAAAAGTGTAAACATACTTATTTAATATATACATATTTAATAATAATAAATTAATTTAATATTTAATAGAAAAAGACTTATACAGTTGGCTGTCTGACAAAAACCGAAGTAGGCCTTGAGAGCCTGGTCTCTCAAATCGGAATTAACTCGAAACTCCTCCATGTTTTAGTCGACCACTAGAAACGAAATTAACTAAAAATAACAGTTCTCATATATTTCAAATTTCGCGATTTTTAGCAAAAGAATAGCTTGGAGAGCGCGTTTTTATTAAAATACCTTATCAATACAGTTGGTAAGTGAAATGCATCGTTCTTGGCGAGAATATTGGTTCGGGATTCGGGGAGAGTTCTCTGAGCTCTAACAAATTTCTGTATTCGATTCATTTCTTCAGTGACGCTTTAAAAAGCAGGAAAAAACACTGGTCATGGCTGTCAATGTTTACTCCACAAATGTGACCACCGAGAATCTCTCGCGCCACGAAATACTGGCATGGGTAAATGATTGCCTGCAGTCGGACTTTACCAAAATCGAGGAGCTGTGCACTGGTGAGTGTCCTAATAGGGTCGGACTTATCTCAATTTTCCTCGATAGGTGCCGCGTACTGCCAGTTCATGGACATGCTGTTTCCCAATTCAGTGCCCCTAAAGCGTGTCAAGTTCCGCACAAATCTTGAGCACGAGTACATACAGAACTTCAAGCTATTGCAGGCGAGCTTTGAAAAGATGTCTGTCGATAAGGTAATAATTCATGCTTTTTCTATATATAGTTGTCGAGATATTTGGCCTGATTTAAACACAATGACACACACACAATGAAAACACCCTCATAAAACGCAGCATGGGTAAAGTAAAGCTGATCGGAAGGAAGACGTTTGTATCTTTCAAAAGAACGGTTATCGAATAGCAAATTATTCTTATTCTGCTGTTTTGTACTCTTTGTCGTGTTACATTCGGTTTCTCAAGTACATAAGCATATATTTCATACTTACTTCCAGATTATACCCATTGACAAACTGACCAAAGGTCGTTTCCAAGACAATTTGGAATTTGTACAATGGTTCAAAAAGTTCTTCGATGCCAATTACAATGGCAAGAAATATGATGCCAGCGCAGCCCGTGAAGGTGCTCCTATGGTCTTTGCTTCCGCAGGAGCCAGCAGCCCCAGACGGGTTCCATTGACATCTGCACGTCCGAAAGGAACTTCTGTAATAAAGCCACGTATGTTCATATACTCTTCATTTCCATACATCTTTTAGTTTTCCAAGATCACGATCTTAACGAACTCAATGCACCTTTGGTGTATTCACAAACAAATAGATCTGGCTTCACGTACCGTAAAAATATATAGTATAGAGTGTGCCTACTGACGCCCAGTCGTTTCTTGTTCCAGTAGACACAAGGGTGACTTCACAGCCCTTTGAAGAGAATGTCCCTGGAGATGGCGATGGTACGCGTAATCTTTTGGAGATCAATGTAGAGTTGCAGAAGTGTCGCGACTTCTACTATTCTAAATTACGCGACATTGAAGTTATGTAAGTTGTCCTGCTCTAGACCTGGACTGGTCGAACAAGTGATCTGAGCGATCGAATACTTTCCTTTCCAGTTGCCATGAATCTGAGGAGACCGAAAGGATGCCGATTATTCAACGCATCTTAGGCATTTTGTATAAGACTGATGTAGGTAATTTCTTTACGTCTGTTTGCCAATCTAATGCTTTCCTAATTCATTTCCATTTCAGGATGGATTTGCCCCCCCGGACGATACGCCAGAGCAGGATGAGCATTAAATGTAAAGCACAAACCACGAGACTAATTTGCCGCATATTCATACTCAAAGCCAAGGTTTTGAGAGCTGCCGATTTTATAATATCAAACTTTGTTTATACACTACATTTGACCAACATAGACTGCCATTTAAACCAATATTACACACGTATATAAACCAAGCACACTGAATTATTTTGTTGACTGTACTTAATAGCGGATCGATGTATAATGGTATAAATTCGTTAGAGAGGCGATAGAAGAACTGATAAATGGACTTTTGAAGAATTTCATTGCTTAACCACTCTGCTTATAAAATAAAAATAAATAAATCAGCATTCCACTACACAGATATTATTACTCGAAATTAAGGAGGTCAACAAGTGCATGCTAGATCACCTAATGTCCGAGTCCGCTCTCGGTGGTTTTCTTTAGTAAGTTCTCCACTAACGTATAAGTTAGTACCAACCCTCCACTAAGATGACGATGGCTTTGCGGAGTGTGAAGAGATATTCGAAGAATAGGTTAATCTCTAGTCCTTGTTAGTTTTGTGGTGCTAGTGAGTGCCGGCCACAATACTAGAGCCATGTATGTCAAGTCTTACCACTGTTTAGAGCCACATTATAGTCTTTGGGTGGAGTCTCTAGGTTTTGGAAAACATTTTCCTGCAGGAGTAGAAAGCAATTCTTACTTTCCAGTTTCTTCGATGTACACTCTCATGAGAGCTTCGAGTCCCAGTATCACTCCAAGCTAAATTCTTCGCCTGTTCTGATAGTTTTAGTTCGCTTTCCTTCACGGAAGCATGCTTCATTTGTTGATTTGAGCCCCCTGCTGATGCTTTTTTTTGTATTGCCAGAATAATGCCGGACCGGTCTTTTTTCTTTTCAATCTTTAAATCCTTTCAATGGTGATTATGTCTCCTGTTGATGTATGTGTCTGCTCGTTTGTTTATTAAGATTCGGCTTAGCCTCTTCTGGGATCCTTTCTGGTATTCGCTTCCAAGCTTCCCTAGAGCGTGTGGCTAGAGTGTGCGTTGCACCCGAGCACCAGGGTCGAGTTCGTATCTTTGGCCTGTTGCAGCAGCTTAACCAGTTTTGGCAGAGCCGGATCTAAAGTTAAATTGCTATCGATGTCTTTTACACTTAGAAGGGTAATCGAATTATTAAATTAGCCGAAGCGTGCGTTACAGCTTAATTCGGACTACTGGAGACTTCGATCTTGGTCGGAGTGGAAATGGAGTCGGGCGACTTGTCGTCGATGACCAGATCATCTAAAATCGTCCGGTCCGTCCGGACGTCATCTGGGCCTTGCTTATGCCGTTCCGGATTTTGATCCTTCTCTTCACTTCGAGTTGTGTCAATTGTGCATTTCTGATTGATAGGCAGAGGAAATGGCTCGTTTGTATTCATCTCCTTCTCTGCTTTGAGGATGGGTCAGTCCTCTGGTTGAATGTATTTTCGGATTCTGCTCTCTCAGACATTGCGTTGTCGGTTTGCCCTTTTGGCTCTGGATCTCCTTAAAGTCATCCTGGCGTAACCCAAAACGTAACTAGTAAAATATTCTTTTTCGAGAATACTCGATACCCACTGACCATGTCCGTAGAGTAAAATAAGAGGATAGGACCGCCCGGAAAGGCAACTAACCCGTCGGTTACCATGTCGGCCAACTTGGCCTCTATCTCATTCCACTTTTATGCCAGCAGGCGACCGTCGTGAATGAGTTCATCCACCAGAAACATAGCCAAACCAAAAACAATAGAATTACTAAGATGAGTAACAGCCATACATTCGTCTTGCATAAGAGGATACTTTTTTAAAGGCAACGACAACGATGTCTGCTCCACTTTGCAAAGTGGAGTGTGAGTGCGCTTGCTTGGATCAGTAAACACAAGAACAAGCATGAGAATACGTGAGCACACAAACAGTCGGAAGCTGACGCTGTATGCGTACAAGAGAGCAGCTGGCTCTAGAGCGCCCTCTGACTGGTTTTTCAACAAAATTGGATAGATCCTGAAGCCTGTTCAAAAGCCAGCACTAAAAAATTGCGTGCAAAAAAAAATCGTATGGCGTTACTCATCTTAGTAATTTTATCGTCTGTTTGGCCACCACAATAAACTTCTTCGCCTGCTTGCCGATAGATGTTGCTTGCTCTCAAACTTATACCGTCATGTATCGACATATTTACATATGTATGTATGTAATACAGTGAGCATAATATATTCATTGAGCATTCGATTTTAAATATATCTTTAACTAATTAAGATATTTCGGTATACAGAAAATACCTGTATATTGTTTTGAACGACAGCTTATATTGGTGAAATGTAGTGTATAAACAAAGTTATATTTCATAACATCAGCAGCTGTCAACAACTAGGCTTTGAGTATTAACATGCGAAAAATTAATATAGTGGCTTGTGTCTCGCTTAACATTTAGTGCTCTTCATGTTCCGGCGATATATCGTCTGGGGGGGCAAATCCATCCTGAATTAGACAATGAAAAGATTAGGCGATTGCTGAACAGAAAAGCTAAACGTAAGGAAGTGACCTACATCAGTAGCATACAAAATGCGTAAAATATGCTGTATAATCGGCATCCTTTCGGTCTCCTCAGACTCATGGCAGCTGGAAAGGAAAGGATTCGGTCGATTAGATTACGTGTTCGACCATTACAGGACTAGAGCAGGGAAACTTACATAACTTCAATGTCGCGTAATTTGGAAAAGTAGAAGTCGCGTTCCTTCCGCAATTCTACATTAATCGCCAACAGGTTAGGCGTATCATCGCCATCTCCATGGGCATTCTCTTCAAAGGGCTGATCTGCGGCGTCCTTCGTGCGTGAGGTCCCCCTGTTGTCTGCTGCAATAAAGAAAGGAGGAGGGTCACTATGCAGAAAGTGTACTAGATAGATTTAAAGCATGTGAACTGCGATCTATTTGTTTGTGAATGAACTGAACATGCATGTAGTTCGTTGCGATCGCGATCTATGTGAAGTTCATTATGAAACCGAAAAAAGGAGTGGCTGATGTATGGGAAAAGGAACTTGTGAACCTACATGGCTTTACTCCAGAAGTTCCTGTCGGACGTGCAGATGTCAATGGAACACGTCGGGAAGTGCTGGCTCCTGCGGAAGCAAAGACCATAGGAGCACCTTCACGAGCTGCGCTGGCATCATATTTCTTGCCCTTGTAATTGGCATCGAAGAATTTTTTGAACCATTGCAAAAATTCCAAATTGTCTTGGAAACGACCTTTGGTCAGTTTGTCAATGGGTATAATCTGAAAGTAAAAGGTACGAAATATATGCTTAGATACTTGAGAAACCGAATGTAACAGGGCAAAGAGTGAAATACTACAGAAAAGAACAACAAGTACCCAACTTGTTAACATTTAGCTGGGTCACAATATACAACATTCCAAATTATCCCAATAGCGCCTCGCAATCAGTTTATTAACTGGTAAGATCTGTGTATTGGCTTTAAGGGAACTGATTGAGTTGTCAGCTGAAAGCAACGATCCATTGCTTAATAAACAAGACTACGTACTCGCCACAAGTACTTCCGCTACATGGTTTTGAAATGATATTAACTTTTTGTGTCATTGTGTTTAAGTCGAACATCTCGACAACTTTATATAGAAAAAGCATGAATTATTACCTTATCGACAGACATCTTTTTAAAGCTCGCCTGCAATAGCTTGAAGTTCTGTATGTACTCGTGCTCAAGATTTGTGCGGAACTTGACACGCTTTAGGGGCACTGAATTGGGAAACAGCATGTCCATGAACTGGCAGTACGCGGCACCTATCGAGGAAAATTGAGATAAGTCCGACCCTATTAGGACACTCACCAGTGCACAGCTCCTCGATTTTGGTAAAGTCCGACTGCAGGCAATCATTTACCCATGCCAACATTTCGTGGCGCGAGAGATTCTCTGTGGTCACATTTGTGGAGTAAACATTGACAGCCATGACGAAGGTGTATTTTTCAGCTTTTTAAAACGACACTGAAGAAATGAATCGATTACAAAAATTTGTTAGAGCTCATCGGGAAACCCATCTCCCCGAATCCCGAACACGATGAACTTCACTTACCAACTGTATTAATAAGGTTTTTTTTTTAATAAAAACGCCCTCGCGCTAAGCCTCGCAAAATTATAAAACAAATGTGAACTAAATTTTATTTTCGTTGATTCGATTTTAGTTTTTGGCAAAAATGTAGTTTCAAGGAGTTTCTATTTGAGAGACAAGGCTTACAAGGCCTACTACAGATTTTTGTCAGACAGCCAACTGTATTAAGCAATTTCTCAAATATAAATATTTTCATCATGAATTACCAGCAGAGTCGTAAGTGGGGGGGGGGGGCAAAATTAGACTTTTTTTATTATAATTTCAGTCAGAAGTTTGCAACGCAGTGAAGGAGACATTTCCGACCCTACAAAGTATATATATTCTTGATCAGCATCAACAGCCGAGTCGATCTAGCCATGGCCGCCTGTCCGTCTGTCCGTTTATACACAAACTAGTCCCTCATTTATGAAGCTATCTGAATGAAACTTTGCAGATAGTCTTCTATATGCTCTCACTGCTATATAAGTCGGAACGGGCCGGATGGGGCGACTATATCATGTAGCTGCCATAGGAACGATCGGTAAATTTTAAGAAAAAAAATTCTAACTTGGCCAATTTTCAATGTATTTTCATATTATTTGAGACATGGCCCTTTTATATTATTCTAGAATTTCGGTTTTAATTTGATCAACATTGGACTACTATATCATATAGCTGCCATAGGGATGTTGGGGAAATATTACGTATACGCAACGAGAAACCAAAATTTTTATATGTGTAAATGTTGTATACAATTTCTGTTAGTTTTACTTTGCATTTGATAAAATTTTATTAAATCATAATGGTCCAATTGTAAGCTGCAAGGGTATACAAACTTCGGCGTGCCAAAGTTAGCTTTTTTTCTTGTTTTATGTTATGTTCATTTTTTTAACTCTATCGAAGTAATTATCTTACTGGGGGAAGACGCGCTATAGGCCGTTCGAATGGGCCGAATAAGGGCCATTGGTGGCTCGGGGTCGCATGTTTCTTTAACAAATAATAATTAACTTGCCCTATAGGCAATTAACGGAAACAGTCAACGATGGCCTAAAAGAGATTAATTAAAATTGCAGTTCCAAAAATTAATTGTGAGTGTACGTATGTACATACATATAAACGTCTACGCAGAAATAAGCTCAAGTTATTTTTCAGAAACGCTTTAAAATTCTGAATAACATATTAATTCAGTTTTATGTTTTATGAATTTTTTTAAACTGCAATTAATAAAAAATTTAGAGGCGATTCGGAACGGAATCCACCAAAATTTTGAGATATTTTTGAGCAATTTCGTCTTTTCTTCTTCTTCGTCGTGATCAGATCGTACAAAAACTTTTTTTGTGATGAGTGGAAATGAAAACTATTCTTATCCGTCCACAGGACATTGGGCAAAAATGAAAGATGTATCTTTTCGCGAAATTCGAACTTAAGTTTACTTTTAGATGTGATGCAGGGTATTGGCAGTTTATGTTTTAATATTTCCCTTTATTAGACACCTGAGTATTTTTCATTCACTTATGGAAGGGAATGCAGCCTTATTCCACTTTAAAGACGCAGCTGTTGGTGTTTTTAAAATGTCGAGCTGCCTATCCGCTGCCTTTCCATTTCTGCCTTTACGTGGCAAATTTGTTACATCGTTAAAATTTGTATCTTTATTGATTACATAATAAGCAGTATCCCGCCAACTACCGGTCGTCGTCATCAATGAGCCATTCCAGTACTGACGGCTCATTTTGCAGATCCCCTCAAAGACTAGGGATCACCATGGCTACTACTCCATACACTTACCGGAAGTAAACCAAGGCCGGAAAGGAAAACATTGCATTCATCTTCATCGAGATATAGTACTAATACTGCGATCGGAATTACATTCTCGGATATCCAAAATTTTAATATTTGCATTGGTAGCACATTTACTTTCTTTTTTAAAGTTTTTTATAAATTCGAGCATAATCCGAATATGGAATACCAAGGTTTATGTACTTATAGTTTCGCCTACAATGGTTTGGTTACCGGGTATCTCACAGTCGTCACACAAGACTGTAGGAAACTTGTTAAATTGTAATCGCTAAACAATTTAATTAAGTTGCCGATATTATATGTATTACAATTGATTTATAGCGTTTATTGTATACTGTATACAGTATATACATACATGTGTAATATTGTTTTAAACGGCAGCATATGTTCGTCAAATATAGTGTACAAAAAAGTTATATTTCATAACATCAGCAGCTGTCAACACCTTGTCTTTGAGTATAAAACATTGGCACCTTAATAACGGGGCCTGAGTCTCGCTTCACATTAATGCTCCGCATGCTCTGGAGCACTGGGGGGAGGAGGTCCATTCTGAAATGGACAATGAAAGGGTAAGACGATTGCCAAACAGCGAAACTAGACGCAAGGAAAAGACCTACAAAGGTATCTGATAAAATGCCTAAAATGTTTTGTATAAACGGCATCCTTTCGATCTCCTCAGATGCGTGGCAGCTGCAAAGGAAAGAATTCGGTCGCTTAGATCGCGTGTCCAGTCCAGGACTAAAGCAAGTCAACTTACATCATCTCAATTTCGCGCAATTGACTTACTAAGATGTCGCGCTGCTCCACCAGTTCTGCAATGAGGGTATTGCCCGGCGTATCATCGCCACCTCCAAGGGCCATCTCTTCAGAGGGCTCAGTTGTAGCTGAGCCCATGTCGTTGAAGTCGACGATGTTTTTGCGTGAAATCGTCATCTTTTCTTTTGTGAATGTACTGACTGTGCAGTTCGTTAACAAAATTGGGAGCAGTCTAATTGAAGTTTGTTTTACTTTGACAGTGAATGCAAAGAGTACCTGATGTTTTGAAAAAAAATTAAGTTTTTTTTTTTTTTAAACTGGTAGAAGAGAGTACCTGGTGTTTAAGAAAAAATGTGTGAATTATTGGTTGCGTTCAGCAGAACAACTTGATCACTGATCACTGATGGGTTTCTATCGATAGTTCTGCTGAAGGCGTATGATCAGTGATTATGATGCAAGATTTCTTTTGTTACAATCAGCAAAACAGTAGCGTAAAAATAGTACGCTACATTTTCGCTATACTGATGGATGGATAAGAATGTAAAGAAAGAAATTATGAATTATTTGTCATGAAATCAGTTGCATCCTTAGTTATTCTTTAATAATTAGTTATTTTGAATTAAATTTTAACAATTTATTTACTTATTACATCGTTTTACTTGGACAATTTAAGGTATATTTTAACATGCTCCGACCTGTTTTTTAAGTATATGTACTGTTGTCCATTTCAGTTGTCTAATGAACACCTTCAAATAATTGTTGGCGGGGAAGCGGACGATAACGATAGGTTCCACGCCGGTTATTATAATGTATCATGAGCGTTCAGCAGAACACACTTGATCACTGATTACTGATCCATCACTGATCGGTGATCATGTTGTTCTGCTGAACGCAGCCAATAATTCAAACATTTTTTTCTTAAACATCAGGTACTCTCTTCTACCTGTTTCAAAAAAAAAAACTTAATTTTTTTCAAAACATCAGGTACTCTTTGCATTCACTGTCAAAGTAAAACAAAATTCAAGTAGATCGCTACCAAATTGTGTTACCGAACTGCACAGTCAGTACATTCACAAAAGAAAAGATGACGATTTCACGCAAAAACATCGTCGACTTCAGCGACATGGGCTCAGCTACAACTGAGCCCTCTGAAGAGATGGCCCTTGGAGGTGGCGATGATACGCCGGGCAATACCCTCATTGCAGAACTGGTGGAGCAGCGCAACATCTTAGTAAGTCAATTGCGCGAAATTGAGATGATGTAAGTTGCCTTGCTTTAGTCCTGGACTGGACACGCGATCTAAGCGACCGAATTCTTTCCTTTGCAGCTGCCACGCATCTGAGGAGATCGAAAGGATGCCGTTTATACAAAACATTTTAGGCATTTTATCAGATACCTTTGTAGGTCTTTTCCTTGCGTCTAGTTTCGCTGTTTGGCAATCGTCTTACCCTTTCATTGTCCATTTCAGAATGGACCTCCTCCCCCCAGTGCTCCAGAGCATGCGGAGCATTAATGTGAAGCGAGACTCAGGCCCCGTTATTAAGGTGCCAATGTTTTATACTCAAAGACAAGGTGTTGACAGCTGCTGATGTTATGAAATATAACTTTTTTGTACACTATATTTGACGAACATATGCTGCCGTTTAAAACAATATTACACATGTATGTATATACTGTATACAGTATACAATAAACGCTATAAATCAATTGTAATACATATAATATCGGCAACTTAATTAAATTGTTTAGCGATTACAATTTAACAAGTTTCCTACAGTCTTGTGTGACGACTGTGAGATACCCGGTAACCAAACCATTGTAGGCGAAACTATAAGTACATAAACCTTGGTATTCCATATTCGGATTATGCTCGAATTTATAAAAAACTTTAAAAAAGAAAGTAAATGTGCTACCAATGCAAATATTAAAATTTTGGATATCCGAGAATGTAATTCCGATCGCAGTATTAGTACTATATCTCGATGAAGATGAATGCAATGTTTTCCTTTCCGGCCTTGGTTTACTTCCGGTAAGTGTATGGAGTAGTAGCCATGGTGATCCCTAGTCTTTGAGGGGATATGCGAAATGAGCAGTGAGTACAGGAATGGCTCATTGATGACGACGACCGGTAGTTGGCGGGATACTGCTTATTATGTAATCAATAAATATACACATTTTAGCGATGTAACAAATTTGCCACGTAAAGGCAGAAATGGAAAGGCAGCGGATAGGCAGCTCGACATTTTAAAAACACCAACAGCTGCGGCTTAAAAGTGAAATAAGGCTGCATTCCCTTCTATATTGTTATTCAGAATTTTAAAGCGTTTCTCAAAAATATCTAGAGCTTATTTCTGGGAAGACGTTTCGGCCCATCCGAACGGCCTAAAGCGCTCATCTTCTCTAGACTCAAAAAAATTACTTCGATAGAAAAAAAACAAACATAACATAAAAAAAATATTAAAAAGTCAAATTTTGAATCCCCCACTTAGACTGTGTAAGAAAAACGTTTTTATGTAATAACTCTCTATTTATCATCTAATTTTGCTCAGCCAAATTTTCAGAGTATAAATTTGTAAGCCAAAATTCATGATAATAATTTTTTTTTCAGACTTCTTCAAAATCGAGGAGCTGTGCACTGGTGAGTGTGCCCAAGACGTCTTTAAAGTGTTTTACTTGGCACGGACCCAGCTCCACTTTCCTCGACAGGTGCCGCATACTGCCAATTCATGGACATGCTGTTTCGCCTCAAGCTCCTAAAGTGTAAAATTCCGCACAAATCTTGAGCACGAGTACATACAGAACTTCAAGATATTGCAGGCTAGATGTTCGACCTGATTAAAACAACAATTACACAAATTGTGTTTAAATTAGGTCGTAGCCACTATGATTTCAAAAACATGAAGTGAAAACACTCGTAGAACATAGAAATATGTTTATTCACATAATTTTTTAATATCGGTTGGGTTCTGAAGTGATTTTCCGACTTTGCCTTCCCGAATTTAACATACTTTTTGATTTGTTTTTTGTTGTCCTTATAAATTTATTTATTACGTTTTTCATACCTTTTACCTGAAGATTACATCCATTGACAAACTGAGCAAGAGACGTTTTAAAAAAAATTTGAAATTCTTTCTATTCTTCGATGCCAATTAAAAGGCAAGGATTACGATACCAGGGCGGCCCTTAAGAATGCCCCTATGGTCTTTGCTTCCACAATTGCCATCTTGAGGCCCGGCAGGAACATCTGTAGTAAAGCAATGTATGTTTACAGGTTTTATATTTCTAGATATCCTTATATTCAGTTTCATAACAAATCAAACCTGTTAACGAACTCAATGCACCTTCAGTGTATTCATAAACAAGTAGAACTCAAATAGTTGACAGGTTGAATGCAATTTACGTACTTTAAATCCATATTGTATAGTTTACGCATACTGACACCCCCTAGTTTCTTTTTTCAAGTAGACGCCAGGGCCGCAAATTAGCACATTGAAGGGAATGGCCTATGAAGGTGGCGATTATAAGTCCTAACCTGTTGGCGATTAATGTAGCATTGCGGAAGGAGCGCGACTTCTACTTTTCTAAATTACGCGACATTGAAGTTATGTAAGTTGCCCTGCTCTAGACCTGGACTGGTCGAATACGTGATCCGAATACTTTCTTTTCCAGCTGCCATGAATCTGAGGAGACCGAAAGGATGCCGATTATTCAACGCATCTTAGGCATTTTGTATAAGACTGATGTAGGTAATTTCTTTACGTCTGTTTGCCAACCTTCTAATGCTTTCCTAATTCATTTTCATTTCAGGATGGATTTGCCTCCCCGGACGATACGCCAGAGCAGGATGAGCATTAAATGTGAAACACAAACCACGAGACTAATTTGCCGCATATTCATACTCAAAGCCAAAGTTTTGAGAGCTGTCGATTTTATAATATCACACTTTGTTTGTACACTACACTAGATCAACATATGAATGCTTAATAAAATTTTTTTGTATCAAGATGATGCTTATGAGTGAATGATGCACAATGGCATAACTGATATATCAAGCTGAGATATATCAACAAGACACTGCACTCCGCATGACTACTCGTTGGGTTATATCTTTATATCTCGGGTTGGCTAATAACGATAAGTGGTAAACCTTAACTTTACATCCCAGTTTATTCCGCGTAGACCGAATAATGTGTAGTTTCTTTAAACTTATTTAAGGGGCTTACTACTAAACAAATAGGACAGCTATAATCAAGAGTGACCGACTGTGAGATACCCAGTACCCATAGAATTTTTGGGGTAATTAACTGAATAAAGAATAAATTCCTGTCTAATAATGATAATTAATAAAAGTTGTAATATACACTTTGCATTATACATATATTTATAAATGAGGATGTTCATCACAGTTTGTTTCTCACTTATACTTTTTCTTTAAACATATTCCAATTACTTATGTTTGTAAAACATTAAGAATCAAGGTTATAAATGCAATAACTTTTGTTCCTTAAATTGGTAGAAGCAAATAATTGTTTAATTGGGCAATCGAATTTAAATCCTAAAAAAGATCTCGGATATGACTTCAATGATAAAATGGGATAACTCCACAAGTCTCAACTTATGTTACACCTTTTAAAGGGTTTTAATACCTCCTCCTTCTATACGTGGGCGAGATTTTCCAGCTCGGACCATATTGGAAGCGAACTTTATACTAGCTCCGCCGAAGATTTCATAGAGTGGGCCACCGTACTCTATTAATGTGTGACAATAAAAAAGGAAAGAGCTAAAGGCAAACAGCCAAGAGCCGGTTTCATTAAATTAGTTTATTCTGTTTCGCACCATATTCAAATTTCTAGTATTATACGCGGCAAATTTAAAGAGATGGAAGATTTTTGTGATAGAAAGTATTAAAGTATCGATGTTTTGACTGCGTTTCTGCCATCACCAACAAAATATCGATATCTTTTTAGTTATAATTAAAAATGTTTTTAATTGAAGAATGCCGTTTTTTTTTAATAAAAAGGCATGTTACTTTTAGCCAAGTTGAAAAGCAAATATTGGCCAACTTAATAGAACATCCAGATTTGTGCACAACTGGCACTATCGGCTCGCAAAACATCGTCATAGAATCACGACATCAATATTTTTAAGACATCGAAATATCGAAATCGGGATAACCTATCAACAACCCTGCAACGCGGCAGCGTTGCCAATTTAGCTATTTCCCCATTAGATCTGGCGGTTTTCAAAAGCAAAATGCGGGATAAATTGCAAACTAGCGGCTAGCGGGGAATATAGCTTTCTTCAAAGCAAAATGCATTTTATTTTAGCTTTTTAAAAACATCACGCTTTACTACACCTCACTTAAATACTTTATAGTATTATTTCCATTGAATCATAAAACCCTAAAGGGCTCATGCGTTTCAAACTCCCTCCTACAGTGACCAATTACTAAGGGGATATAGGATCTGGATGTTAGTCGGGGAACATGAAAATTGAGCTGGTCTAGCAGGTAGGGGCTCTCCAAGTCCCCATGAATGAGCTTATGTAGAAAGACGACACCCAGCATCGTTCTACGGTTCGCTAGGGAGGGAAGGTTAATTAATAGAAGTCTACTAGGGTAAGACGGTAATCTCAGATTTGCATCCCAGGTTAAGCCCCGTAGGGCGAAAAGCAAAAAGTTTTTTTGGACAGATTCAATGCGGTTAACCATATTCCAAAATGGGCCGAACTAAAGAAACAAAAAGGCTCTTAGTTACATAAGGGGAATAGAATTCCTTCGACCACCTTTTAATGAATCCAAGCATGCCTCTGGCTTTGTTAACCATGCAGGAAATGTGTTCGGAGAACGAAAGTTTGGGATCAATGCGGACTCCAAGATCATCGACAAGAGTTATTTTTTCCAAAGAGCAGTCATTGAGCATATAGGTGGCATACTGGGGAGAGACACGCGAAAATGTCATCAGTTTACACTTGGAGCTGTTGAGATGTAATATGTTAGCACGACACCATGCTTAAAAATTATTAAGATCCAATTGTAAATCTGACTTGCATGAGCTGTCCTTATACTGCACACATAGTTTAACGTCGTCAGCGTACATTAGTACTTTAGAGTTGGTTAAAACTTGCGAAAGGTCATTAATAAACAATGAAAAGAGCAGTGGGCCAAGGTGGCTACCTTGTGGGACGCCAGATGTGACACTGAGGAATTTGGAGAGAGCATTTTTAAACAGAACCTTTTGAGTCCTATCAGACAAATAACTCAAAATCCATTTAAGAAGATCAACAGGAAACCCAATTAAGTCCAGCTTCCTTACAAGAAGAGAATGATTAACCAAGTCAAAAGCTTTACTAAAGTCCGTGTAAATCACAGCGGTTGGAAATTTGCGTTGGAACCCTCTAATAACTAATGAGGTAAGTTCCAAGATATTTGTAGTGGTTGATCTTTGCCTCATAAATCCAACACGGATCTGCACAAATGCTGCAAGTGAGGAGTTATTACATTCTCGAAGAGTTTTGAAATGGCTGACAACTTAGAGATACCCCTATAGTTGCTGGCATCCGATTTGCTACCTTTTTTGTGAAGAGGGAATAAAAAAGGATTCCTTCCAAATAAGGGGAAATTAAGAAGTTTCTAAAGATAATTTAAACAACTTAAGAAGGGGGTTACACAGAGCGTCCGCGCAATACCTGAGCACGCAGCCCGGTATTCTGTCGGGACCCGGTGAGTACACTGGCTTAATACGTCGAAGATCCAGACTAAGAGAGCTTTCGTTTAAGATAGGACTGAAAATTAGGTTTGAACTGGGCATAGAGTAAGGGTATGTCTGGTTTAAATTGGTCGGGGGAGAATAAGTTGTTTTAAAAAACTCAGCAAAGAGATCAGCAATAGCCTGATCTGATTTTGCTGTAGAATTTTTAAATGAAAGCGAGGAAGGATATAAATTAGGTTTACGCTTAGTGTTAACAAAATTATAAAACTGTTTCGGGTCCTGCGTGAACTGAACCCTACAACGAGTCAAATAATTCTTATAACACTGCGCGTTAAGCACGGTAAAATTCGCCATAGCTTTAATATAATTAGAAGAAGCAGTTAGAGAGCCGGTAAGTTTAAATTTATTATAAAGCCTAGACTTTACGTTTTTTAAGCGTGTCAGCTCCTTATTAAACCAAGGTGGTTTCCTGGAGGCCGACGGACAGGTTAACGGAACATATAATAAAAAGAACGAGTTCATGGCACTGTAAAAAATTTCCACGGGCGGCTGCCATGTCAGTGCACATGTAAAGGTTGATGTAATTGATTAGACTGCAGTAGGCAAAAGTCAATTAAATTAATTGAAAAACGTTAGGTATTACAACTAAATAGGTTAGTCGTAAGGTTTTTAAACTTTCTTACAACTGAAGTCGGTTTGTTCTTTTCGGTTCGGTTGGCAAATATACAAAAGGGAAAAACTATAACACTAACTAGGACTTACTAAGAAATTCTTAGAAGAAAACCCTGAGAAATTTAATGAAGGAAAAATGGTAATAATTTATTTTGAAAAATTAATTGATGGTATGAAATGAACTAGATCTTTACGAAAAAAATATTTAAGTTAGCCGATTAGTCTGGCAACGCTTTTGTGTTCATATGCTCTGGGCAAAACATATGTTGAGAGGAGCCACTGCGCCTTGGCCACACCGTGTTGCCATTTTAGCTATTTTTTCTTTTTAAAAAACTATTAATGGTAAGAAATCAACTTTAGGATCTTTACGAAAAAAATATTTAAGTTGCAGTCATGTACCTAATAACCGATTTTTTTGCCCTTCGACGTTTAAGTATTTCGAAAACCTGACGTATAGAACATTTTTCAAGGGTCGAATTCGAGCATCGAAACCCTTTTAAAAACTATAATCCGTTCTTGGTTTTGAAATATTGTAAGGATGTATTTAAGGATGTTGTTAAGGATGTATTAAATATTCTCTAGATATTAACGAGTTTATTCATTTATTCGAATTTATTTTTTATGCTTAATAATATATGTCTGTAATGATAAAAAATATACACACAATTATTTTATAAAAATTAGCTTTTTTCTAAGCTTTTTATACCTTTGCAAGGTATTATAATTTGCAACGCAGTAAAGGAGACATTTCCGACCGTATAAGGTATATATATTCTTGAGCAGCAATAGCCGAGTCGTTCTAATGTCTAATTATACGCAAACTAGTCCCTCAGATTTGAAGCTATCTGAACGAAACTTTGCCAGATCGGACGATTATATCGTATAGCTGCCATAGGAACAATGGGTAAATTTTCAGATGCAGCAGACGAAGGAAAATGTTTTTGCAAATATTGCAAATCAAGCATTAATGCAAAACTTTCAGATTAACACGCTTACGCCAAAACGGCCAGGCACAAGGCTTCGCCCTTTGATTTATAAATCTAGTGTTATTTTTTAGCTATCTTTAAAAGGTTTTGGCGGTTTCTAGCTATTTTCATTGGTTTAGCTTTTTTATGACCTGAAGAGATGGCAACACCGCTACGCGGTCAGATGATTTTCCAATTGGACTGCGAACGGTCGTGCTGTCTGTGTTTGTTTGGTGGAAAACCTAATTTTTCTGTATTTTCGAAGCGCTTTGGTAGCCGATTTTGTGATCTGTTAAGTAATCCATTAGGAGAAAACGCGTGCAGCATTAGTGGAGGCGTGGGTCATTCTTCGTTTCCTCTGTGCTACTGGATGAACCAAATTCTGCGTTTCCGCATCCCGGATTCGGTGTGCATTTGTTTACGCCGACCATCGCCGCCCCACATCTCGCATTCTCTGGTGAACTTGTGCCGTCGGGTGGTGTTGTCATTGCCCCGCCGCCGCTCCCCAAAGTTGGTGCTGTAAAAAATCGAAACTCCCGCACAGTGGGCGACGTAGCGGTCATAGTCGAGAGATTAACTTGAAGTGAAACACGGAGGGTTGTGCAACTGAATAAACCAGCACGGCACACACAAACACACTAGGGCCACAGGCGGATTAAAATTCAAGTGGACAGCTGATTTCGGCGCGTGCTGCACCCAGTGCATTCCACTGTGCAAGGGCGGCAAATATTCATAAAGCAAAACGGCAAACAAACACAATCGACGGAAAGCGTAACCAGAAAAAGAAAGGCGGAGCAGAGAAGGCCCTACTCGTTTGGTTGTTTAGAGAGTCGTTTGCGCCACAACTGCAATAATTTTATAATTCAGCATACAATGTAAGCTGCTGCCATGACAAAGGACCAAGATCCAGCAATGGTTGTAATATAGCACATTATCAACTGGCATTAACTGGAAGAAATAACTGCAGAGATATCAGGTGAGAGACCAAACAGAACGATTCGTTGACCTTGCTGTCGGGTTTAAAGCTTGTATAAATATAAATATATTCGCCCAGCACGAATGCGTAATTCCCACTCAAAAGTCTCATTCCCAAGACCCATCACTTGTACATGTGTATGATAAATTATTGTTTGTTTTGGCTCTTATTTCGAGCAGCCATGAGTTGACGATTTTTAATTTATTTTCGCTTTTTCCCCGACTATGATCGAGTGCGAACTATTTATAGGTTGGCAATTTTGGCACGACTGCTGCTTTTAACATATTTAAATTATTGACGCCGTGCGCTTTTTAATAACTTTACAGTTGGCATTACGTATTGTTTGGAGTGACTCAACGCAGCCAGATACGACAAACAAAGACAACTCCAATGTGTGTTTATGTATAGATATCTGCATTGTTTTATGTACACATAGGGTACTCGCCAGTCGTCCTGATAAAGCGAAATAAATAACTAATTCAAGCCCTACAAGCAGTGGCGTTCGCGGCATGCCATCAGGGGGGGATTTCTGTGACTTGCCCCAGCACTTGCTTCGTTTGTTGTGGGTTGAGCGAGTGGTTCTGAAGGACGAACGCAAGATGAGATGCTGGTGAACCGCACTGGCTCTAGCACAGTTTCGGGCTTGTTCCCTTGTCACACACGCGCCGCCATTTTGCTGCTCCAGTTGTTTGGCTTTTATTGCCATTGTCTTCGGCACCACCCCCCGCCTCCCTGAACTGGGTGCTTCTCCACCATAGTTGTCAATGCACAGAGAGAAAAAGTGGTCTTCAACTCAGTTACGTTTTAACTTGTGTGGATAATTACCAGATGGCACCAGAAGTTTTAGTATTACAAAATGTTTAACATACTCAAAAATCATATTCAGTTAACGAAATTCACACTATAAATATGTTTTTCAGAGATGTAAAAAAATACAATATAAATAACTTTCTAAATCACATATTCATTCAGATTATCACAATAAAATCTAATGTGTGTATGATACGATTATTTTTGACAATGCTGGTAAAGAGATTTGACTAGCAGACGCTTTTTTGGCTTCAATTGTGGGTCTGCAAATTTGATTTACTGTAATCGAAAACCGTTCTCGTGGCGACGGCGTCCTTGAGCTCGTGATTTCTTTATTTTATGCATTTCGAAATAGCCACATGCCTAGATACTAGACACTCTTGACTTAGAAGCCATTGACCTCAAACGACGCCAAACGTTGGGAATTGACAACTTAAACGATTGAAAAAAAAGTCGAAAAAACTGTTTGTAGCAGCTGATGAAACCGGTAAGACCTTTGTGCATTCATTATTTTTGTTGGTTTTTTTTCTGTTTATCCGTTCTGTCGGATAATGTGTGTCAGCAGAGTGCGGAGAAGCGGCCAACAGCTGATTGCGCGAAGTCGAAATCGAAATCGACAAATGACGGCCCATAACCGGTTTCCATATGTCGCCTCAGCGAACTGTCTCACAACTGTGTTAATAATGATAATTGCTCTAAAGACGCTTTGTTAGTTGCCAGTTCTCACATTAGCACACAATGACTTTATTAAATATAAAATTAGTCTACGCAAATCATTCACATTTGCATAGAGCTCCGATTTATCACTGTCTTTAAGTGCTCTTACTACATTAGGAAAATATTAATGACCTTTTTCTTTAAAAACTCAAGACTCAGACCCGGTTTCAGTACTAATTTGATTATTATCAGGTTACGTTTAGAGCTTTTTAACAATTTAATTCCAGAGATTTACATAGGAATGGAATTGCTTGTACTTCTCGTTCCGTTTTGACCTTCAGATACGCTCAGCATGCCAATGGTTCATTAAGTTCAATACTCAATCTAAGCGCTAAAATATATACTCAAATATAAAATAGGCTACAGAGAGTTGGAAGAAAAACTTCGACGCCCCAATTTCGAGTTTGGAACAACAAATCACATGCGTTATGCGATGCACATGAAGATGCGACTGAATTGTTGATTTTGTTTCTCCTTTTTGTCTGATTGAGCTGTTGCTCTTTCCGTTAAATCTCGTGCCCACTCCTAATTAGGATTAGCAAATAAAAAATTAATATAAGGAATATCACGTTTATACTGTTATTCAATATAATTACTATACAATTTATAAAATCATATTAAATTTACATACATATAGGCCTCCGGTGGACCTGACCTTTTCAGTTGGATTAAAAAGCATTAGTGCCATTATTTAACACGCATCTGTTGCATGCTACACTACCTTCATTCATCATAATTCATTATGGTTGCCACTCAGATTTATTATTCGTTGGGCTGCATAAAATGTAGAAAATTTGAAAGAAACGCCAACAAATTGAAGACATGCAAGGGAATTAAGCGAGTGTCAACTGGTAAATTTCCACTGCGTTCAAAGAAAAAAACAAGAACCGTTGCCGAACATTCTCGGTGGTGGGTAGTGCCAGGGAGCGGTGGAAATTCAAAACTCCGATACACAAGCATACTGGCGGAAGCGAGACACAACCATGCACTGAGCGGGATCGGGTGCGTTAGGGCAAGCAGGGAGGCGCAGTGTGCCAGTCCAAATTCGAACTCAAAGGGAGCAACAACGCGCGTCACAACTGCAGGAAGTGCACACAAGCCACTTCTTCAGTGATTATTGAACTAGTCAGCGCTGCTTTGTTTATTGGCCTCGCGGCGAGAGGTGTGGAGGGCGGGGAGCAAATAAACAACTGACAAAGAAGCGATATCGTAAAACGCGTAAGTGGAGCAATTAGGAGAAACCAAAGTTCATTTATATCCAGCTGTCGCACAAACAGCTCCAACAGCGCCCCAAAACTTGGCAAAAACACATAAACACCTCCTCGCCCCTTCATCCATACCCAAGAGTCACAGACTGCGTGACGCTAAACGCTAAATTTCACTTGGCAAATTTATAGCAAAGGGAAATTTTTGTAATTACATCATATGCTCCTTGAACGCCGGCGGTGACCTTGCCCCCTTCCAACCCCGTGCAGCCTTAAAGGTTCTTGAGGACACTTATCTAGAATCGCTGGCTCAAATCTCATGGTAGCTAAGGAAATTTGTCATTTAATATGAGCGAAGTCTTTAAAAAGGAAAGTTAACATTCCATCCAATTCGTATGTATATACAAATACAATTCAATTGATATAGAATTGTGCCAAGTGAATTCGTTTTTAATTAATTTTAAATCAATGTGAAAATAGTATATGAAATAATTCATAAATCCCAAATGAATAATTTATAACCCTAACTTTGAAATGCATTACCTGTTTAAATTCAGAATGAAGTTATATGACCGCAAGTCCGAATTCGAAAGTTCATTTGTTGATTTCTAATTTGCATTTTTGCTTAGCGTTTTGCACTCAACCTTTTTGGTTCGCCGTGGGAGCTTATGTCAAGTGCAAAAATTATAAAATAAAAGGCACCCTCAGCCTTGAAGTTGCTTACACGCATTGCCAAATGTCCGTTTTATGCCAAGTTGCCCTTTTCAAAAACAACAGAAGGACCACAATAAAGGTGGCAAAATGTGGGTTCCATTTATATATATATTTTTTTTTTCCTTTTTTCTGAATCCACATTTAAAGTGGAGAATGCAAAAAAAAACGTGTTTTAAAGTTGTTTATCTGGATACTAGTTTTCCTTGTAGCAATATATTTCTAACTACATGCAAATTCCGTAGCCTTTTCTTAGTCCCTAACCAGGATTGCTTAAAATGGAAAAAAAAACATGATAATGACTAGGACCATATACATATAAATCCATAATAATGAAACTGCATCTTATGTAAGACGCGTACCAGTGTAGAAGTGCACCTAGCCCCACAGATTTTAGGATATCTCGATAAAATTTTAGGAGCTGACATAGCAGCATTTTATAGCAGGCTTTTGTGTGCTGCAAAAGATAAATATAAAACATAAAAGGACGCTCAAAACATTCGCTTGTCCAAAGGGACACCCTTTGGTGTGTGAAACTATGTGCTTGCACGTGTTAAGTGCACCCTGTTGGCTCCTTTGTTACCTATGTGGCTTTCTTGGCAGGTTTTTAAGTGATGTCGCCATCACTTTCAGCTGAAAACAAGAAAGAATGTCTTAGGCGAAATCCTTATAAACGTTATTCTGTCTTGCAAAACATGGCAGTCTTGATTGCATTGGACAAGGACAACCTCAAACGTTATAAAATTTAAACAAACGTACTTACTTACGAAAGATCGGAAAAGAAAGAACAATAATTCGTAAAATGAGATAATTTTAACATTTAAGAACATTAACACATGCATTTATAATTTGTTAGTCAATGGTTTGCTCAAGTTGCAAAGTGGAGAGGTATACAAACTTCCGTCTATCCGTAGTTTGATTCCTTTCTCGATGTTTTGTATTTTCCTTTCTTGGAAGCAACAAGACAATAAACATGGGGCTGCCGCCAGTATAATGTGCAATAAACTGAAACTGGAAGAGGCGATATCCATTTTCCAAGAACGTTTTCATCCAATACGTGATTTCAGCCATGGGAGCCCTGCTTTCTCCCGAACCCGTCCCCCAAAGTAGATTTAATTGAGCATTAAAGCATGTTGGCAAAGTGCATCCGCAATTGCATTGAACAAACAAGAGCCGAGCACAAACAAAACGCGAAAACCGCAAATCAATTAACAACCACCAGCAGCAATTTTTTTTTAGCAGAATGGGGCTTAGCCGGGCCCACTATCAATTACGGATATCAATTAAACGGAAAGCGAGGGGGAGGAGTGCCAGCTGACGTTGGGTGAGCTTCTCTGCGAACTTAGCTCCCTGAGGACGTCAGAGAATATTAAAGTTTGATCGGTGTCGAGGCCAAGTTCACGGTTGAATTGCTTAGTTACAGCGATACAGCAATGTGTGTGAAGGACAATGGCTGCCAGCAGGGAACTATTTGGTGCTGATGGCTCCCCTGCTCGGGCAAACCCTTTGAACGGGGAAACTTCGTCTGAGATGATGCTGAAAGTGATGGAGAATGAGAAAAGCAAACTCAATTTAACTCAAGGTGACAAATCTTTTCGTTCCCCTCACCGCAAATCAATTAAAATGCTCTGCCACAAGTCAATTGACAATTTACAGAATCGTATTCGACAGGTAAACCATATGGAGATATTAGTTAGTGCGTATTTTCTTAGAGGTTTTCCCACTTTATATTCAGGTTTTACTGCCCCGCCATATAGTAATCAGACAAATAACCCCAATTTGCTGGCCTAGGTCAGCATCAAACGGGTCTCCTGTATAAACCGAGGCGGCCGTAAAGCTTATCGCCCCTCAAAGCAGCAACAAGATTACCCCACAATGAGCCGACTGCAAGAATTTATTGAGCCCCTCGAACGCCGTAGAAAGTTTTTTACTTGTCACTATATTGGGCACTGTTGGGCAACTTATGTGCTTAAAAGCTGGTCATTATTCATAGATTATTTGAAGTAACTCATAAAAGGAAAAGCGGATTCTTCTAGATGCGTTTGGATTTGAGAGGCCTTTTGTTATTGGTAAATGTGTGGTGATAAACTGTCAATACCGAATTGGGAAAATGTAAATAGTTTATGTAAACGTATTATAAAATATAAATTGTTGATATGAATCTGTTAACCTGTTAATCCAAAGTTATTTGTTAATATGTCGTAAATTGATAAATCTTTAATACAACATTAGGAAAATATAAATAGTTTAACTTGTTGAAGTACAGATTGTAGATAGATTTAATGGAGTCCAACTGAGAAATTAAATAAAGTGCTTAGAGGCAGCTAAGATTATCTCCAATACAGCCTGGCCAGGAGTCAGAAAATAACCATTTAACCCTTAACAAGGCTAGCATAATAAACTCCAAGATTAGAATGTTCCAGCATTGATTCCTCTCTTTTCGATCTAAAATGTTCATCCCTGAGCTTTGAAAGCAATCCGTCTGATAGAATTATATTTATTAACGATCAAGGCTGCTCTGACATGTGCTCCGATTTGATTGCATTGCTGTTGTAACTAGACTAGCAATTACCGACATCACATGATGTGTGGTATATATAGAATCATAAGTACACATACATTTCAATAGTAGGTATGGCTCTGCATCAGAATCCGAATCCGAATGTGGCCACTGCCAAAAAGAGAGAATAAAGAGCGCGTCACAGACCGCTGGCATGCTGACAGACGCCAACGCGTGTGCTCGTCGTAGAGACATACAAACTGACACTGCGAGTGGCTACATAAGTATGTAACTGCACAAACACACAGATATAGGAAATACTATAGGCACGACGCTCTTTGATAAGAAATTTATTAGATTAAGGCAACGATTGCCGCGATTACAGACGCCGAGTAGCCTTGTCCGCTTCCCTCGTTCCACACATGTTCCATTCAGAGCGTTCCGCCGGCCCCATTCCATTTACCGTAGCGTGAGTGGGTTCAGTCGGCCTTCCGCCGAGCCGCGCGACTGTTGCTCTTCAATCCGATTCTTGAATCCGGGGATCCAAGTCCGAGTTCGAGTCCGAGTCCGGGTCTGGACAGTGCTGGCGACCGCGCGAGATGCCTTCTTAGTGCTGTAACTGACGAGTTTCTTTGTCTTTCCTACTACGGACTGTGTAACTACTACGGACTAAACAAGATGTGGACTTTAGGTTTCAAGTGTGACTTGGTCTTTAAAGTGAAAGTGCTGTCATGGCAGTTGAAAAGTGTTGCATACAAGCAGGGGCAGCTGGAAGTGCTTCAAGAGGCTTATTCTTACCACTAAACGAAATGGTAATAAAATCATCACTTTGTAGAAATAAAACAAGTTTTACTGAAACAACCGCTGACAAAAACACTCGTTTTGTAGATCTACTTTCGTTATAACAAATGAAAGATCGGGTATAATATGGAGGAAAAACGAATAATTATTTTAAAGGATCCTCAATAATTAAGCACTTTAACCGTCATAATCTGGTTGTGTAATATTCCGGCAAGATCACGTGTGCGGAGCATTCTGAAAAATATAACCCCATTCAACAATGTAAGCCAAATACATTTGGAATCGGTTTATTCGAGGGCTAGGCATTAGCGTTGCCTATCGCATCGCCTAGTATACGACATTTCTGCCAATTATATTGTAAAGATAAGCACCTAAATATATAATCAGACAAGTGATATAGCTATATGTGTGCACATGTATGCACCAAAGGCGACTTATCGCGATGTCGGAAACCAGACAGTCGTGAAAATCTCAGCAACTAATACATTCACTTTCCTCGTGAAATGTACATTTTAATCAGTGCCGTATGTTGGTGGTATTGCCCACCATTCAAGACTTAAATCAAATACAAATTGTTGACTTCCCCCTTACGGAATACTGCGTACGCCACTGACTGTTATCATTTAATCGATTCGCCTATCGAACGTTGAACTTGGTTATTTTCAGATCCATTCCGTGGAAAGTTAATATTGAAAAACATTTGACTTGAGTTTTTGAGTGTTTTACAGTATTAAAACTATGTATTGCCTTGTTTTATAGAACAACATTTACAAGATTTCGCTTACTTGACATTTACGGAATATATTTAAGATAAACAATGCCTGACATTTTTAGAAATTTCCTAGAATGCAAAGGCCAGGGTTGTTTTCTTTTATTGGGAAACGGGACTGTGCTTTGCATAGTCTGAAGATGTTTATCAGCTGAACGGAGTTTTATTTTATATTACTTAAAATTAGTTTTATTTTGCTGAATTTTATAATAACAGAATAAAATACAGCCCTGCTCAGACAGCTTTTCTTTTAAATATGAAATCATTCTTGGGGCTTACGATTTGATTTATTTTGCTTGATTTGATTTTGATTTATTTGCTTATGTATCTACACTATTCATTGTCTAATGATATTCATTTATTTATGTATGTACATATGTATATATTTTTAGATCACTTTAAGCCATGGCATATTACTCTCACCTACAGCTGCGGTCAAAATACTCAAACAATTAATAAGTGCTCGATATGTTTAACTTAATTTATCGCATATTTCAATTTAAATAGAAATCCATATATTTAAGATTACAAAATGTTTTATATGATATTACGAAAATTGTAATTGTAAAATTTGCAAAAATATTATTCATAAACTTGAAAATTTGTTGTATAAATAATTTATTTTTCACTGCTAGTCTTCCGACCGAATCTGTGACTGCGAGCTTATTTACACTGTTGTATATTTTGTATTGTTTGTCAATTCAGCAGATGAAATTAAGTTGGGCTCGCTGTGCGTGCGATTCGGCAATTCCTTTGTGAGGCTTTTGTGATGAATTCGAATCTCATTTGTTTCCTTTGCATTTAGTGCTATGTTTAAGATTAGCCCCTTGGTCATATTTAAGTCATTTATCAGATTTCCCATCTCACCGCTATCCTTCCTCTCTTGCAGAGCCCCCATTGAAGGCTGCTAATCGAGGACAGAGATCATAAATCATTATCCAGCGCCAGCAAGGAGGCAGCTCCCACAGCAGCAGCGATTGAGTTGCACAGCCCGGAGACAAATTAATCATACGCCGCGTTGGCCGCCTCTTCGTCGATATGTATTCGCTTGTCCATCCACCGCCGAACTGCGCGGCGCGCACTTGACACGCGTTGAAGCAGAGCCAAGACCGAGAACCACCTATTCCAGATAGCAAGGCGGGAAACAGGAGAGTGTCCCGGAGCAGCGCTACGCCTCTTGGAACATCATCCTCGAAGCCTCAAGCTTTGATTTGTTTTCGTTATTTGTTCGCATTTTCTTCGAATTACTACGCCGGGCGAGCCGCGTTTAATTGGCCTAAGGAAGTGCTCGATTTCAGTGACAACAAAGGACCGCATGTGGCTGCCAGGGCTAAATCCGCTTACCGGCAGCAATAACTGCTACAACAACATCAGCAGCGACATCAGCAGCAACTGCAGCTTCAACCAGTTGCCATCAACCCGTCGATATATTCTCCGCTGGCCAGTGATAAACCCCATATCGTTCTTAATGAATGACATTCGGTCCAAGTCATTCTATCGTGCAGGCAAAGCAACATCTGCAGCATCCGCGTCGGCCACGGCTAAGTCCACAGCTAAATCGTTCGATAAATCGCAGAACAACAATCCCCGTACTTACAACAACAGCGGCAAGTCGAATAAGGTGTTCCTCCACTATATACCCCGCGATCCGCGCCTAAGAATTTTCAACAAGACCGCCACCCTGAATAAACCCTTGAATCGCACCACCCTGAGCGAGCTAAACATAACTGAAGATCTGTGCAATTATGGTGAATTAATTGGCGGCAGTGCTCGAGCTGAATCAGTGAAACTAGTGCGAGTGAAATCATAAGTGTGTCCGAAGTTCGTTGCGACGCGTTTTTTTCCCTTCTAGTTTGGTTCCAGTGTTTCCCCACGAAAGCAGCATCCCGTACAGGTAAGAGCGGTTTCGAGTGAGTCCTCGGCCCGCCGATGTTTGTTTTCTGCTGCCTTTTTCCCGTCAAAGGGGATGCATCTTGGACCCCTATATAGCCTATATAGTTGTCTAAAATTAGAATCAGACAGAAAACAACAATCCGCCAAAGAAATTGGATTTTAAATATTATTTGTCGTAGTCCGAGGCCATTATTATTATTGGGACATCAGCTGCGCGCCGCTCAAGTGACGCACTTTGTTTTTAGGAGAGCGTCTCGTTCTCTCTCTCTGTTGTCCGCTGAGAATTTTCCGCTGTTTTCCTGAGAGGTCAAGTTGAAGGCGATCCGAAAATTGAATAAGTGAAAATGCCAAAAAGAGCAATCAGTTTCTGCGCGGATTTTCAACGAAATGTTTTCAGGCAGTTCTTGTTCTTTTTGTAATTGAGCTCGGGGGAACCAAAACAAACTAATATCCATAGGTAGAGCTAGGGACTGGACCATAATCGTTGCTAACAGTTGCCTCCTCCCTTTCCCCCAGCTTCACACTGCAGTGTTGACCAACGGAGACCAGGGTACTTCATCCATCTGCCGCCTACTTAAGACAAAAACAATGCTGAAGTCTAATGCAAACTGTGTTCAACCCCAATAATCAACCGCTTGGACAAGAGAGTGCAAATTTTACAAACGTTTTTATAGCCGTAGCCAGAACCCTATACAATAACGATAACGTTACGTAGACTTCGACATGGCGAAGCCAACGACGTCGAGCTCCAACAACAACAGTCGCGAGGCGGTGAACAACAATAACAACATCCACAACAGTGGACAGCAGGAGGATAGCCAGCCCTTGCCCCACACCACGGCCCCAGCCCCCGCGAACACGCCCCTGAACAAGGCCATCAAACATGACCTCTTTCCGGAGGTCACCTTCTGCAACCTGTCCGTGGAGGAGCTCACGGATGGGGCTGGAGCGGGCCACAGCCGGGTGGTGAGGAGCAGCATGATAGCCATGGATGGCGACGGTACGCTCGCCTGCCTGATGAATGGCAGCGGGGGGCAGGTGAAGAAGCGCAAGCGACTGATTTCGAACGAGTCCGGGGACTCGATCGATTCCAGCACCACGGAGAAGAAGGCTCCCAAGATGCCGGATGGCGGATACGGTTGGGTGGTGGTGTTCGCCTCCCTGGTGGTATCCCTTATCGCCGACGGTCTGAGCTTTTCGTTCGGCCTCATCAACGTTCAGCTGCTGGAGTACTTTGGCGAGTCCACCTCGAAGACCGCCTGGATCTCGTCGCTGTTCTTCTCCGTGCCCCTGCTAATGGGACCCATCTGGTCGAACCTGGTGGACAAGTACGGCTGTCGCAAGATGACCATCTTAGGCGGCGTCGTGTCCGCCTTCGGGTTCGCCCTCTCCTCCTTCTGCAACTCCATCGAGATGCTGATGGTGACCTTTGGGATTATCTCCGGCCTAGGACTGGGCATTGGATACGTCACCGCGGTAGTGTCTATCGCCTTTTGGTTCGACAAGAAGCGCACATTTGCCACCGGCATCGGAGCCTCGGGCACGGGCATCGGAACCTTCGTGTACGCCCGCCTGACTTCCTACCTCATTGAGTCGTACGGCTGGCGAGGAGCCACCCTCATCCTGGGCGGCACTATGCTCAACGCCTGCGTGTGCGGAGCCCTGATGCGGGATCCCGACTGGCTGATTGAGGAGAACCGGTTGGAGAGCCGGTCGCAGAGCGTCACCACCTTCTCGAACTCAAGCGTCTGCCTGGAAGAGATCAAGAAGCTGCTTGACACGGGGATCACCAAAGAGGCCGTGCTCGACTCGCTGGTGACCAAAAACAACACGGAGGCCAACCAGCAAATTGACGATCCGCTGGATACAGGTCTCAAGCGCTACAGGAGCGAGATCTTTCTGCCAACCTTCTTGAGCACACAGGAGCTGGACAGCATCTGCGAGGTGAAGAGCTTGAGCCGGCGCTCCTTGCGTCACAAAGAGGGTGCAGAGGCACCTTCCCGTGAGAACCTTCTATCCATGTCCTCGGGAGCGGGCGCCTATCCCCCATCAACGGCTATCCTTGGATCACCGGATGACACCCTTATGGGAGGGATCGCGCACGAGGCTTCGGAGGCGGCCAAAAAGACCTACCTGGCATCCATAGAGACGCTATCGCCATCAGAAAAGCGCTCCAACGGCGCTGGCACCCCGAATGGGTCGCTGCGCTCCTCGGACGAGGGTTACCTCACACAGAAACACGCGAGCTCCCGCTATTCGCTGAACGAGAATCTGTTCATGGCCAAGCATACGACGCCTTCCATCTCAAACCTGAAGGTGAATGGCCTGCGTCACAACTCAGTGGATATCCTGAGCGAGGACATGCACTGCTATTACTCCAAGGACGAGACCTTCGCCCTGCTGGAGCCGAGCAGGCGGACTGGTCCCACGGTGATAGCTATTCCGGAGCAGGAGCTGGCGACCAACAGCGAACTGGCCACGCGAAGAGCCCGTCTGGACAGCATCACTGGAATCCGGCGGCTGTCGCGCTCCAAGAAGCCCAGCCAGCATCGATCCAACCTGCGGCGAAACATTTCGATTAGGAACTCCAACTTCCTCAAGGACATGCGCATCCACCGCAACTCGATCCACTACCGCGGTGCCATGCTGAACACGCACCGCTACCGTCTGCGAGCCTCCTCATGCCCTAACATCTACCGCAACTCGATGACCACCATAGCCAAGGAGGAGGAAGATGTGAGTAGATGTGCCTCGTGCCCCTTGCCCCCGCCTTATCAGCCAGCCGCTTGGCGACAGACCCAGCTGGTTAATGGTTAGAGCTGATTATCAACTACCCCTCTCCGTCCTGCCCATGGAAACATAGTTGGGCCATGTCTGATAAGGTGTCCGCCCTGACTTCCGTAAAGCTATGCAGGGCACAAAGCTCAACAACATTTGAGATCGTCATCTTAATGATCTTAATGTTTGTTACCTTGAAAACTCATCCCCCATGTCTGAAATTTAATTATTTTCTGTTTTTAATTCACTAAAGTCCATCGACCTATATATGTAGTGTTTTTAACATAAAAATCATTTGAGCTAAAAAGAAATTAATTTTAATAATTAACAATTAAGAAAGCTAAAATCGAGCTTAAATGGCGGTACATAACCGGTATAGCAGCATTCGTTTAAGATTTTGAAACAAACTTGATTAGCCCTCTAGGTCTTATATTCTCTGAGATCTATTAATTTGAATAAATATTATTTATACCTTAATAAGTAGAAATCTTCTGTATTTTCGATTATGGGTTATTCTTAACCCTGTCAACCAGTCAATTCTTTTCGGCTTGACAAAAAAAAAAAAAGAAGAGTAGAGGGTATTTAAATTTCCAGAAAAAAAAAGTTATCTTTACTTAAAATTAGCCAAACGTTATGTCTTGAAGCCTGCATAACTCTCACTTATTTCCTATATAGTTTTAATTGGTCCTACTATCTTTACATATCAATTTGTTCGTAGAAAATAGAGAATTTATGACTTACTTTTATGTTTTCCTCTCACTCAACAGACCTGGTACGACAATTTCGTGGACACCATGAAGTCCATCTTTGACTTCTCGCTTTTTCTGGACATGAAGTTTGCCCTCTTCAATCTGTCAACATTGTTTTTATTCATTTGGTGAGTACTATAAGACATAGGAAACACAAACTGCGCACACACCCTGAACCAAAAAGAGGCTAAAATTAATGATAAATTTTGCCAAGCCGTCGACGGCAAACTGAACATTTGCCAACCTAAATATGTCGAAAACAATTTTGGCAGCTCTGTTCGAAAAAGAAATGTTGACACACCATTTTAGCATGAACCGAGCATACTTTGTCGCAGTGCAAGTACAAAGTTATCGATTAAGATCATAACTCAAGAGCTGTAAGCGTTTTATTGGCTCGATAAGGAACTAGTTGAAATCACTTCAAACTCAACCAGGTCCAGATAATACTCCTCTAACTAATCCACCCCCTGGCACGCTCCGCAGGTTCATCATCCCCTATCTGTACCTACCCGACTACATGAAGCAATACGAGTACGATGTGAGCGTGAGTGCCGTTCTGATATCGGCAGTTGGCATTGCCCAAACGGTGGGCATGATTGGACTGGGCTATCTGGGTGACCTGTCCTGGATGAACATCAACATATGCTACTCGCTTTGTATGCTAGGTGAGTTTTCGCAAAGTCCTTCGAATAAGAAGAGGAATAACGCCATACAATTTTTTACTTACATCTTATAGTCTGCGGAGCCTCGGTGTTCTTTATGCCCATGCTGATGACCAGTTACAATGGCCTAATGGTCATGTGCGTTATCTTTGGGTTCACGTTCGCCAGCTCATTTTCGTTCACGCCCAGCATTCTGGTCAGTATTGTTGATTTGGATGATTTCACGTGTGCCTACGGTCTGGTGCTCCTGGTGCAAGGAGTGGGAATGATCGCTGGCCCACCCATAGCAGGCGTTATCTATGAGCATACCGGCAGGTGAGTTGTGATTAAGCGCTTTGCCGAACTAAGATTTCCTATTTATATTCTCTACTTGCACCTTTTCAGATGGGACGACTCCTTCTATTTTGCCGGCATATTTATTGCACTCTCCGGCGTCTGTTCGTATCTAATCGAGTTCTGTGAGAAGAAAGCGCCTAAGGAGAGTGATAGTGATGTCTCAGAGACTAAAAAAGCTCAACTTTTACACTAGGTTACTTGTACGTACATTACTTGGTTGCAAGCCGAAAGAGAGAAGAGAAGCGGACACAACTTTAGGTACTACAAATCTGGACTAGCATTAAATGTTAACGAGTTTCTTATGTCAAATGGTGTTGCAGCCATAAAATCAGAGCAGCATTGTAACTGAAACTAAGCCTATTTCCTAAGACCTAGCGTGTAAGCCTATATACTTGACTTGATAACTATTCGCGGCTAAGTATCGACATATACACACCTAATACATAGTTATCGCACTAGGGCAATTACTAATAATCACATCTTGTGCTCACACCGCAGACAAACTGTTCAATTTCAATCAATATCAATGCAGTGCATCACTGCCAGGTGCAAACGGGTCCCCAAATAATTGTCTTCTTTACAAAAAAAAAAAAAAAAAAAAAAGTATAGGAGAAATAGTTTTACTTGCCTTACATTTCGTACGAATATTGATTAAATAGAATACAATAAAACAACAATCTATGTAACGTATGCAATAACAAGAGACAATTTGTCCAAATATAAACAGAATAAAGTTTTTGTTCCCCCTAAACTAAAAAATTAATCATGTTTGTACGCTGAACGTCTCGGATCCGAATAGTTTTCCAATCACACAGTTCAATTGATAAAAACTTTATACAAAACAACATATTGTTAAAAATTAATACCCGTTCTTACCAGATAAAAAATCTAACAAACAAACTCTTGAACGTTTAAGTATTATTACACAAAATACAGAAATAAATATTCAAATAAAAATACAAACTCACCCAGAAGCACAGAAATAAACATAATTAGAATATTGTTATTGAAAAACGCCTATAAAGTGTAAGAAACTTTCGAAATAAGGATACTATTATAGTACATACTATAGTCCCGTAGCCGGTTTATATATAACGAGTAAAATTGTTGGTTCAATTCACCCTAGCAAATATAAAAAAGGATCACAATTCTATACAATTATCTACAGAAAACATATATTATAAAATATAATCTTATAAAACGAATCAAACGGCTGTTTCATTCATTCATTAAGCTAAAGGAATTCTATAACATTTTTGAATAAACTTCTCAAATTAATATTATGGATTCGTGACTAAATTTCGCTTTGGTCTCGAGGAAAAATGGGAGTTTTTTGCCACTTGAAAGCGTAAAGGATGCCGAGCAAACTCTTTTAATGACTCAAAATAATTCTTTCCAAGGATTAAAACGATTAGCATTTCCGTTGTAATATATGTATGTATATTGTATGTTTATTTATTATTCTGAATGTGTTTCGGCAAATACAAATATTATAAATAATTTGATTTGCGTTTACAGTTTCATTTTTCGTTTTGTCTTAGCTTTTGTGTTAATTTAATTTAATATATAAACATTGTAAAATACTAAATTGATCATTGAATCGCAGCATTTACGTGTATGTATCCTCTGTTGATGCATTTCGAACGTGTAAATTATATAATCCCATTTAATTCTATATCAAAGACGGGGGCAAAAATGCGTTGAGAGGGGGAAACGTAAAATTATACATACTTGTTATTCTGTATGTGTGTATGTATGTATAAATATTTAGAAGCAGGAGCAGATACCCAACGTAAGCAGCATTACGGGGCTGAGGCGGCCCCCTGAAAACAAATCACAATGAAATTCACATAGTTCAAGTATTGTTTATATATATATTACACATTATTTTGTCAAGATCCCAGTGTACACGTAACCAACGGTCTTTGCACAAAGTAACTAGCAAACTAATTTAAATATACACAAAATACATACATAAAACAGTTATATATGCCTCGATAAAGTTTATAAAATTTAGAAATCACGCACAACACATTCACATATAGTACACAAATGTAGGTCTTGGGTTTATTTCTCTGGATCGATCGTTTCAGTTTCTGATACAGTTTTGCAGTTGCCGGATCTTTATGAATTTAACATTACGCTTAGTGTTCGCTTGCTAGTTTACTGGTAAGTTGCTATGTTTACGTGATTAGTTATTGTTGAAATTGAAATCAAAAACGAGAAATCGGTCGGTCACCTTCTATTAGTTAGTCACTATAAAGGAGCTTTTACAGAAGCGGCTACGTCTATCCCAAAACTGCAGTCGGGCATCTGCAGGTTACTCCTAGCAGCAGCCACTATTGGCTGCCCCGGCAGCTCCTCCGGCGCCTGGTAGCGACGGGTTTGTAGGCGAGTGCTGCTGACCGATCTTAATGCCGTTTGCCTGCGAATATACTCAGGTCAGTTGTGATGTCTGTCCACCGGGAGCCTATCAACTTACCTCATTGTTGATGTCGAAGACTCCTTCTTGAATCTTCTCGTAAATCTCTTTGGCGGTGTTGATGAACGCCTCCTCCACGTTGGCCGCTGTGCGCGCCGACGTCTCCATGAAGACCAGTCCATGCTCGCGGGCGAAAGCCTCGCCCTCCTCCTTCTTTACCTCGCGCCTCGAGTCCAGATCGCTCTTGTTTCCGATCAGCATAATCACCATATTGGAGTTGGAATGCTGTCGCGCATCCTCCAGCCAGGTGGTCAGGTGGTTGAAGGTCTCCCGCCGCGTGATGTCGTACACCAGCAGCGCCCCGGCTGCCCCCCGGTAGTAGGAGCGTGTGATGGATCTGCAATGTCACAAATTCTCAGATTATATAACTGAGATGCTTTCTTTGGGTGTACGCTACGCACCTGAAGGCCTCCTGGCCAGCCGTGTCCCATATCTGAAGCTTGATCTGTTTTCCGTCGATGGTGATCATGCGTGCTCCAAACTCCACGCCGATGGTCAGATCGTGCACTGGCTGGAAGCGCTTGTCCGTGAACTGCAGCAGCAGACATGACTTTCCCACGCCTGAAGAAACAACAACGGACAAGTAATTAGTTAATTGGCAAGCGAGCGAAAGTTTCCCCGGACTGCAACAGCCGGGTTTCCACTGGGCCACTGCAACGGCTGTCACGCATCTGTAGCCCGCGGCACAGCAGGATGAGCAGCAGCCAACAGCTGTTAGCTTCTCCAAAAGCTGCATGCTGATAAGCCCACGAATGCTCGGGGCGGGGGTGTTGACTTCTGCCAGAATCTCCGCTCTATCACTGGGGGGTGGTTGGCTGACTCAGCAGCAGGGTAATACTGTGTGGGCCCATCCCCATCCCCCTCCTGCGAACTCCGTAAACGCTCGCCTGTATGCGTTGTTATGGTATTATTGATTTTTCCTTCGGCTGCTCCGACTCACGGGTGTCTGTTTGTGCGCCCCAAGACTCCAGCTTTCGGTGGACTTTGTCAAAGTAGCTCTGAACTGCGGGTATTGCGCGTTCGAACGCCTTTGTTTTGTTGTTTAATTACGGCTCATTTGTGGGACAATGCCAAGCTTTTTGCAGCTCAATTTGGGAAGGTTCCCAGTCCTAGTAGCCCCAGTCAAAACTCACCTGTGTCGCCGATGATTATGTATTTGAACAAGTACGCGTAGGACATGTTGTAGATTTGTGGGTAGCGCTTGCAAATCTCTCAATCTATGATCTCGTAATATTACAGCTAATACGCAATTCTTGTAAGTTTTCCAATCTGTTTTTTTGATGACTGGCTGCGGACTAGAGGTGCAAAAACATCGATGAAAATATCGGTGCCTCGATGTTTCTGACGGAATGTAACAGGCGGGTAGAAGTGCCAATCGGTAAGTAAAGTGGGGTAGATTTCCGAATTGGTATATAAAATGGGATCGAATTCCGAATCGGTATAAATAATGTTGTCGAATTCCGAATGGGGTGTGTAAAAAGGGCGTTAAATCCACGTCGGGTAACATACAAAGTTATTATGATTGGCTACGGACGGTGTGGCCAGCTCTCGGCCAACCAGCTGCCTCGATGACATTGGTCTATCGATAGAGATGCATCGAGTTGGAGATATTTTTACAGGCCCCACGGTCACTCTGTTTTTCGCACAAAGCAAAGTTTTTTTTGGACAAACGTTAATCAATAAATCCCTTCCAGCGTTGTAAAGGACAGTTCGGGAGCCCAAATCGGGCATTGCAGTCGGGCAGGATATTATAGTGTTTCAGTCGAAATCGGCGTTAGCCAGCGAGTTTCTGGTGCAAGGCGTGGGCACAGGCACAGGCACAGGCGTTGTGGATCATCGCGGCTCCGAGCAGGGTGAAACATGAAGATGGCTGACGGCTCGACCATATTGCGTAGGAACCGGCCAGGCACCAAATCCAAGGTGAGCTGCCTGCTGCAGCAGAAGAAAGGTGTAAGAGCCCGCCCACTGACGGTAAATCTCCCTCTGGAATTGTAGGACTTCTGTCGCTGGCCCGATGAGCCCCTGGAGGAGATGGACAGCACGCTGGCGGTGCAGCAGTACATCCAGCAACTGATCAAGCGGGACCCGAGCAACGTGGAGCTCATCCTGACCATGCCCGAGGCCCAGGACGAGGGGGTCTGGAAGTACGAGCACCTGCGCCAGTTCTGCATGGAATTGAATGGCCTGGCTGTGCGTCTGCAGAAGGAGTGCTCGCCGTCCACGTGCACGCAGATGACGGCCACCGACCAGTGGATATTCCTGTGCGCCGCCCACAAGACGCCCAAGGAGTGTCCGGCCATTGACTACACTCGCCACACGCTGGACGGGGCTGCCTGTCTGCTCAACAGCAACAAATATTTTCCAAGCAGGTATGTACGCGGGCCTGGGCTTCGGGGTCAGCCGGGACTAGCCACATAATGAGTGAAGTGTCTCCTCCCTCAGGGTGTCGATCAAGGAATCGTCTGTGACCAAGCTGGGCTCTGTGTGCCGGCGCGTGTATCGCATTTTCTCGCACGCCTACTTTCACCATCGTCGTATTTTCGACGAGTTCGAGACCGAAACGTATCTATGCCACCGATTTACGCATTTCGTCACCAAATACAGTCTGATGTCGAAGGAGAATCTGATCGTGCCTATCAACGTGGGCGAGAACGCGGCACCCGGCGAAAGCGAAGCCTAGGATCAGTCATCAGTCGGCATGGAGAACTCGAGCATAGTCGCGCCCATTCAACACACATTTATTTATATTTACCAAATTAGCTTACAGATTTGGTTTTGGCTCACCCCGACAGAGACACGGACAGAGCGAACCCAACTCAAATACAAATACAGATCTTGTATGTTTAGATGCTACGCAAGGCAGATCCAGATACACGGCTCTCTTCATCTCGCTCGCCTTCATCTGGTCTTAAGTCCGCTATTATTCCGTAAAGTTATATTACGATTATGTTTAATTCTTAATTTAAAATAAATTATATGTAGACAGACTCACGACTTTTGTGGCCGAACTCAGACCAGAACCCCAGACCCAAAACCCCCTGACGACTTGCAGCCAAAACAACAACAACAAAGCTGTACGTGACTAAAACGTGAACTTTACTATACACAAATTACTATACATATATACAAAAGAAAATTGCAATAAAACAAGTACATACACACGATAACTAGGGCTTCTTAGTGCTTTATAAAATGCATTAGATTCCTATTTGCAGGAGAAGAATGTGATCCTCAAACGATGTTCACCTCGAACATGGGCTGCTTGTTGACCAGGCGTTCGAAACCGAGACGGGACAAATCTATTGTGGTGAACTTGCCGTCGAGAATCAGTTCGGAAATTGCCCTGCCCACGGCCGGAGTCTGCTGAATTCCATGGCCGCTGAAGCCGGCTGCTATGAAGAGATTGGAGTAGTGCGGATGACGGCCAATTACTCCGTTCGCGTCGAATGTATTGTGATCGTAATAGCCCGCCCAGCTGCTTTGGATTTTTACGGACTCAAAGGCTGGCACTCGGTTCGCCAGTGAGGGCCAGACGTCTGTTTCAAAGTAGCCATGATCAACGTCCAGGGTGTCGCAGTCTGGCTCCTCCTCGTCGCTAGGACTGCGACCACAGAGAAAGTTCCCGCATAGACCGTCACGCCGGAAATAGGTGCCATCCGGGTCAACAGTCAAGGGAGTGGCCACTCCCGGGCAATTAAGACCTTGAGTACTGAATACATACACATACCGCTTACGGGGCTCCACGGGCAGGGCCACCTTCAAGGAACTCGTTGCCGCGTCTGGATCACCAATATTCGCCAGCCGAGCCACCTGGCCCGAATGTGCTCCCGCTGCCAGGACGCAGGTGTCAAACTTCACAGGGCGCTGCACTCCGTCACCAACGTCAACAACGGCAGCTGACAGAGCTCCAGAGGCATTCCACTCAAAGCCTACCACTTCGCCGCTGGCGAAGTTTGCGCCCAGGTCCCGAGCTTTTTTCTTGTAGCCCATCAGCAGGGCCCAGGGATCGAACCATCCCTCCTTGTCGATTCCGTGGCATCCCAACTCGATGTCCTCCGTAGACAGCCACGGGAATCGGTTTCGCAACGCTTCGGGGCCGAGGAGCTCGTTGCGAGCCCCCAACTCGTTCTGCAGCTTGGAGTTCTGGGCCAGTATATGTGCTCCCTTGGCGGAGGCCAGGATCAGATAGCCGTTCGGTTGGTAGCAGAGATCAACATCTCCCAGGTGCTTCTGTCCATTTACAACAAAGTTGTAGCCATAAAGTGACATCTCTATGTTCTCGGCCAGGGAAAACTGCTGTCGAACTCCGCCCACCGAGAGCACCGTGGAAGCGTTTGTATACTGCAGAAAAACAAATTATGTAGAAAACTATTCAATTTGACCAGATCCGCATAGGTTTTTGCAAAAAATTATAATATTACTCATAAACTAAAAAATACAAAAACCATTAATAGGCACATAACTATGACCTGAAATACTTTTAATATTTTAACAAAATTGTTTTTAATTCGAAGGACAGTATCATTTATTTGTCATTTAAGTCATTTAAATGACTAGGAAAATATAAAAATCTAACTGGCTAAATTATAATTCGTTGTCTGAAATTTTTTGGGTCATTCCTATTGCAGCTATAGAATATTATATTTCGATCCGGCATGTAGTAGGGAGAATATATATAAACAGACGGACAGACGTACATGGCTAGACGGACACGACTGTTGATGCGAATCATACTTTATAGGGTCAGAATGACTCTTTCACTGCGTTGCAAACTTCTGACTAAAATTATAATACCATGCAAGGGTATACATTTCCTGATATACAACTTTTTTCAGTTATATTTTTTTTACCGAAATTGATTTATTTTATACAATCCCTCGGAAAACTACAGTGGTTATAAACTAAGGTATCCAGCAGTTATATTTATTTATTGTTTAATGTTATTTAAAGGCTTAAAAAAAGAAAAATAAATTGACCGATTGCTCTTATAATAAATTGTTATTAATATAATTTAATCTAATAAAATATTTAAAAAATTGAATTTAATAAAAAAACAAATAAATATGTTTCTTATTTATTTTTAACACGTAATTTCTAAAAATGCATAGCTATCTAATTTTACTCGCCTGTTAATATGCCAAATTTGAAAAGTTACAAACTTTATTCTTTATAATCTGAAAGATAATTTTACTGATCACTTTTTAAGTAGTAGAGATCGTCTTGCTATTGACACCGATTCCCTGCCGTTCCGTATTTTGAGCATTATTGTTGGGCTTTAAGTTTTACTCACACCGGCATCCCGCTCCACCACTAGCACATTGAGTTTCTTTCCCAACTGCTGTGTCCGGGACTTGAGCCAGAAGGCGGACGAGGCGCCCATGCCACCACCGCCTATAATCAGGACATCGCAGCTCTGTGGCAGGCCGTCTCCGTGGGACTTGCCACTCAGGCAACGGAATTGACGCAGAGCACCCGATCGAAGAACTTGTCCGAGGCGCAGCATTTTTCACACTAACCTAGGGGCACACAATCGTGTGCGGATTCATTCCATCTAAATCGGTGATAAGCGCCAACGGAGCCAAACAGATTAGATTTGTGCAGCCTGCCGTAAGTGTTTTGTGTGCACAGCAAACAAAACTAGAATTACAGTCAGAGCTCCCTAAACACACATTAACAAATAAAAATTTATTTTGAAAATAAATCAACCAAACAAGGTTAGCAGGCATATGGTGACCCATTCCGGTTAAAAAAAGCTGTAACTACAGTTTGAAAAAGAATTCCATCTTATCGTCGATTAGTAAGTTCAAGTATTCTAGCTCGTCTTAATACATGTATGATTACATTTCCAAACTTTCCTACAATGAATTCCCATGCAGCACCAAAGACACAATGTAAAGGAAATATTAAAAATGCCAAATTAAGAATTATTTGTTGTTGGTTAACCTCAAAGTTCTCACGTGATGTGGGAAACCCTTCCTAATATATGGTGAAGTTCAGTTAAAAAAATTTAAATATAAGTAAGTATAGAATTATACTTTCTTATACTTTAACTATAATAATTTAACACTTTACTTTTCTTTAATCTTTAATTATTATTTATTATATATAATGTATATGAAAATGAAGAATTCATTTTGTTTTTCAATTTGTCAACCTCAAATATTTGTAACAAAAACGTAAAAACCTTATTACTATTATTATTGTTTTTGCTAACTCGAGATCTACTTATTGCATATATATAATTCTTAAATCTTGATTACAGTGCCCTTTCAAATAAAATCTAACAGGAACAAATAATTTATAAAATCATATTCATAATGGAAGTCTCATGTCTGGATTTAGGGACACTGTTGAGTCAGAGAGTTGGAAACCGATGGAAATGCGTCTCGTCAATTATGTATATGAACGCGGGACTAGACCTCGGGTTAAGTTAAAACCCCTGACAATATAGATAATTAAAACATCTACAATATTAAGATCCAAGATACCGTACAAGAAATAAAAATAGTTTATACTAAAATAAGCTTAGTTTACAATAAAAGATGAAATTAATTAAAAGTTTTCTTACCAAAGAGTATTTACTGTAGGTGTTTCTTTTGTGCAAATATATAAAAAAGAATCGTGAAAGTTCCACTTATCTCCGTATAACTAATCTTCAATTACCCCTAATTTGCTTTAATGACAAAATCTTTTGTGATAAGAGCAAGTTTTATTTGCATATCCTTACAAAGGGCGAACCGTTTAGGGGTTTATTATCGTACGTGTACGTTTGGTCCATATCCAGGTCTCATTTACCTCAACCTTGGCCATGACTGGAAGGTTGACTCTCTTCTGCCGTCTGTTTTACTGGCTGCTGGGCACCTTTAGGGCGTCCGGACCTGTGGCGCTTCTTCTGATGACCGCCAGCTGCCGGTGGCTGGTGATGCTGCTGACGCGAATGGTTGTTGGGATGGGTCTCATTGCCCTGCCAGAAGTCTGTGGCTGTGTTTGGCTTCTGCAGGCTGTTAGAGGTGTAAAATATTTAGCAATACAGATTTGTAAGTATAATGCCTGGTGCTCACCCCTCTATACTGTCCGGCAGTTCGTCCAGACTCATGAGTATGTGCAGGGTGGGAATCTGGCGAGTGACAATGATCTCCTCGAGGCCATCCATCTGTGGCTTCCAGTGCTCCTCCACGCTTTATTAAATTGTAATTATAATTGTAACGACCCATTGTGTAGCTTACGAGCGACTCACCTTGTGTAGGCCATACGCGTCACCTGGTAGAGGGGATAGCTGCGCTTTAGTACTTCGGCGCAGGATATGGTTTTTACCACCCCGCCGCCCGATCCGCTCCACACCACGCACCTGTGCTCGTTTTTGTTGAGGGCTGCCTGTGCGAAGTCAATTACATTGCTCAACTTGGTGCCGCCTTTGACCTGCAAATATGAGAATACTTTAGATAAGATAACTCAATGGAACGGAGGAACTTATGTACATGCATCCACAGGAAATCATTTGGCGACTTGGGCATGCAGTCCTCGAACGGCAAGTCGCCCTTGGTCAGTTCCTGCTCAACGTTCTGGGCCTTGCGATAGTGCATCATTTTTGCAGAGTCTGTAAATAAGATTGTTAGAGAAGCTATCACAAATACCATCTCTGGAAGCCCTTGGGCAATAACCTTGAACGGGGACCGAGAAAAGCGTCCCTGCTGGACCAGAATCTCAACTACCAACCCGACAGCAAACCAACCACTCAACGTAAACTGTCCAGAGCAGTTATGTTCCGGGCATGGTTCGTGCAAATTGAATAATTGCTTGGTTTATGGGCCGAGAGATCAAGGACAGAGCGGGAAAAGACAAGCCGCAAAAGGAGCCAGCTCCATGGGCACAGAAGTATTTACATCTATTTAGTCCACGCTCTCAAAAGAGTGGGAATATCTGGCAGTTCTGGATTCAATAATTAATCAATTAGTTATCTACAAACAAGTTTGTATAATTTAAGGAACTTTTTTATTTTAACCTTTTTGGGTAATTATATTTATTTTTAAAATTGTTAAAAATTACATTCTTCAATCGCTTAACCTCTTAAGCACCACAAGGTATGAGCTCTTGTAAATAATAAGTCATGATTAAACATTACAAGTTCAATTTCTCCAGCTGTAAGACACAGCGTGTCACATGGCCAATGCTGCCCTTGCCTTCCCTAAATGCATTTTGAAGAGGAGTTCAAGTAAAAGTCAATAAAAAACCATTCCTAGAGCAATTAAATGAACGCGGCTGCAGGCGCTTTCTGCCAGCAATTTTCCGTCAAATAAAACCCTGCTGGTGTCGGGCCCGCGGAGGAGGCAGAGGAGGCCACCGAGGGATGATAACCACAGAAGCATGATGCCACTTGTTGAGGCTGAGACCGCCTGCCCCGGAGGGAGCGGCAGCCACCAGGCTGCAGCTGAATTCGACAGCAACAACGAAAGTTTATTAATGAACTTTCCTTCAACGAGAAAAAAACGAAAAACGAGGAGAAATCATTCGGCTGTGTGTGGGCGTGGGGAATGATGACGACAAGTACATGGAGCCACGTGTCCCAGACAATTCTATGGCCCAGTGCAGCAGGCAAAAAGAAAGGACACCGAGATGGAAAGGGAAAATGGGCCGGAATGTTCCGAGAGGAATGCGTTGAATTCCTTCTATTTCTGCTCCTGCTCCTCGGATCTGTCCTGCCCGACCGACCCATTGACAACGACCCATTGGCATCGTCATTATCATCCAGCATCGCCGCCATTCCTATCAAGTACGTTCCGAACAATAATTCAATTTGGTGCGGAAGTTATTAATAAAACGGTTCGCACCCCGAGCTCGCAAGGACAAGTGTGATGCCGAGGCTGCTGTCCTGTCAGTGTGTTGTAATTTGTTGAGTGTTTATGACAACACGTACTTTGTGTTACCCCACACCCAGGGACGAATTGAGTTTTATTTTAATGGCAAATTAGATGTGCTGGGCATTTAACAGTTGAAAATTCAATTTTCATTGCGTATTCGTCATATCATGTGTATGCTCAAAGCTCTCCGATTCTTTTCCCCTTGCATGTCTTCACGCACAGAGTCGAAGGACTCGCAGCCACCACCCACCTCCTTTTCTGAGCTATGTATGAATGAAGCGTCGCAAAAATTCCATTATTCTCCCTCCCAATAGCACCAAGCCCCCGCCTCCTTCAGCCAGCTGAAGTATGCATTCATTAGACATGCCACGGCAGCCAGAGCCGAAGGAGGAGCCACAGCAGTCGCCAGCCGCAACCGAGCTTAGCTCTTCGCCAGACCGCAGAGCAAGGATCAGTTAGGTTTCGCAGGCCGCGACCAACGGTTCACCATCGCGAGTTCAGAGTGCAAAATCGCCTATAGTAATTTTTCCAAGCTGCAAGTAAGTGCAAAGGAAGGTCCGATTATCCGCTGGCCATTTGTGAGTTTTTTGTGGATTGTGTATTTAATACAGTCATAAAACATGCCAAAGGAACCGCAGTTTAATTACAAACAAAATCAGTTATGTTTATGCCAAATATACACGCCATTAAGTCAAGGAAAATTAAGGAACACCACAAATTTCGGCTAACACGCAGTCGGGCTAAAATAAATTAAAAATAGCAGCAGTTTGAAACATAAAGTTCAATGTAAAGCGCAATCTGCTAGCCTAAAAAACTATAAACAAAACTCGACGCGGCAAATCAGATTATATAAATAGCAAAAGAATAAATCGGTTAAGTAAAGCACTTTTTTACCAACGAATTTTATCTGTGAAAAACTAATGTAATCATACAGTTAACTTCTATTAATTTGTGCAAAAATTAAGACAAAACCAGATGTTAACCTAAGCGAAAAAAACTAAAATACAAATCTGAAAAATGGGACTATAAATAAATTTGCTTTTTCTTGCAAAATGAAATATGAATAAACCTATAAAATTAAAAAAACAAATGTCATTATATAACGAGAGCCAAGAAATCGGTGTGGATTTATAATCAAATCAAACGGTGTTCAAAAAAAGATCACAAACAATTAGAAAGTACAATTTATTTGTTACCAAATATAAATTATTATATTTTGTTTTACTTGATTTACACTTCAATCAACTTCTTCCCTTGTGCAATTTTATTGTTTGATCTCTATACAAAATTTGAACCAATTTTAATTAAATAAAGAATTCAAAAAGGAATTATATAACAAGATATAAAAAAACGGATTCAAGAAAACCCAGCACAATAACCAATTATGTGGCCTTCATAATCCAGACAAAATGATGACGAGCAAATGATCTTCATATGTCTCGATAAACAAATACGATTTTTTTTGTAACTAAGAGAGATCTAAGTGGACAAATTTAAATTTCCACGAGCCACGATTTAAAAAAAAAACCTAAAATAAATTATTACATTACCCAAGATAGATAATAAAGACACTGTTCGCTAGTAATGCTCCCTGTTGAGTTTTTGGTGAGTGAAGCTTAAAAAACAAAACTCTTTCCCGTCTTTGGGAAGAAACCCCGCGATCAGGAGTACAAAAACAAGTAAATTTCTGCTTTAAACTAAACCCTAAGCCGTATATTAAATATACATACATATTAGACAAGATTCTGGCCTCTCGGTTAATATTTACCGAACAGAGTGCATTTTGCAAGCTTGGGCTTCACATTACAAGTTGGTGCTTCACAGCACTCTGTTAAACTTTTTCTTTCGGATAAGTTTAACGGGAGTACAAATCTCGGGCCCGTCCAGAGAGAGGGCCCTGACACAATTCCTTGGTCTTTCTCGTAAAGTTGTTATATTTTTTACCAAAATAGCTTTTTCGGACGATTACATATGCTTTAATTATGGGGATAATTCCATGTTTTTGTTTATGGGTTTTTTAGAATTGTTTTTTCAACGGTCAATAAATAGATAGGGCTTTAACTTTATTATCACTTACATAAATACATATATTTCGAAAATAAAAATATAGGGGCAATTCTCTGATTTCAGCGAAACGTTAATAAACATTTTAACACAATAAATTTTAATGTATTAAATTTTATTTACACGTTTTCCACCTTACTATTCGTGATGTTTTTTTTTACTTTTTAAGTATATCAGAATAGCATAAATGTAGTTTCTTTTGGCTCTTTGCAATCTCTCAGTGATTTTAGGAAGCTAAAGTCCAAGTATAATCCCTCTGCTTGGGAAGTTTTTATCAAAACACAACATGCCATTTTCTAGAATATTTTAAAATTTATTTATTTATTTATTTAATTAATTGTACCTTAAAATTAATTTTGAGATACAAAGAGAAATAGCCAGAGCATTTTAAAATTTGTTTCACAATATGATAACAGCTTTAACATTTTATAAATTGGAACGTTTCTTTATGTACTATTGTTGAAAAAATATCACTTTAAAGAACTTATTAGTTTTCCAGAGAATAGTCCATTTCTACATTTTAAGCTCGCACTTCCTCCACGATTCCGGCAAATTGGCTGATAAAAAGCGAATATACGAAAATCTAAATTTTTTGTCGAAATTTTAAATGTTATTTTGTTTTTTTTTTTTTTCGTTTTCTTGTTTTTATTTTTTTTCTTCTGTAAAAATAGTATAATTAGATATTTTTGATTGATAACTTAATGTATTAAGAATGCCTTATAAATTTCAAGTCACTTGGTCAATCGATTTTTGAGAGAGAATGAAGAAAAGTTTGGAAAACACTGTTTTGAGAAAAACGCAAACGAAATAATCATTACAGGCTGCTCTACATGGCATTCCTTCTCAACGCTGTACGTTAAAGTTCGAAAATCCCATTAACCACATATTCTTCATAAATTAAAGATACTAATCATAGAAAAAACATTTTTTCTATTTTTTTTATCTTTGCATGGGATGACCGCATTATGTTATTATTACGTTTTTTCTAACATTTGAAATATCTTAAGCAAAGCTAAATAGAAGTGTGATTTTGTAAACAACAAAGGTCGGAAGACCTCGTTTAGTTATGTCGGTTGGCAAGATAAATGTATTTATTTTTAAAATGCCAACGATTCTATATATTATTGCCAAAGAAAGATCGCAGTTTTGTCTGATTCATGATACATTTTTAATAATTTGCAATATTTAAGCGTGCGGATAATCGAAAAAATAAACAAACTCGCAGCACACGGCAGTCAAAAGTGGGACACTGATCAAGCATGGACAGCACCGAATTCCGGAAACGTGGCATGGAAATGGTTGAGTACATCTGCAACTATCTGGAGACCCTGAACGACCGCCGGGTCACGCCCAGCGTGGAGCCTGGCTACCTGCGGCATCTGTTGCCATGTAAGCAGGATAATCTCTATCCCAGAGTCTGCCTGACCTCCCCACTTCCACAGCTGAGGCGCCACAGGAACCGGAGGACTGGGACCAGATCATGAGCGACGTGGAGGACAAAATCATGCCTGGCGTAACGCACTGGCAGCATCCACGTTTTCATGCCTACTTTCCGGCGGGAAATTCGTTCCCCTCAATCCTAGGCGATATGCTGGGCGATGGAATAGGCTGCATCGGGTTTTCCTGGGCGGCCAGCCCCGCCTGTACCGAGCTGGAGACCATTGTGCTGGACTGGCTGGGCAAGGCCATCGGTTTGCCGGATCATTTCCTGGCCCTTAAGGAAGGCAGCACCGGTGGCGGGGTCATTCAGGTAATAGCAAATAAGGAAAATATTGTGATTTATAAATTTACTGCCCTTTAGGGATAACCTTTGAACAAATTAATCTTTTAATAAACTGACCAAGTGTTTGCAACATTTTAAGGAACCTAAGTCGATTTTAGTACTTTATCTTTTATATATTTCTACTAGAACAAATATTCTCATTTAAAAACAGTTGATGCAATGGAACGTTTGATTATAATGAGCTAATTCGATCAAAATGAGTTCATTTTTGATTTTGATAAAAACATGATTAATCTTGTGTTTGTGTTATAAGGCGTTTGAAAAGTAGGAAACACGGAATTCACTAGACTTCTAAGGAGAATGTGAAGTTAACATAGATTCAGACACTCCCCTTCCCTTCCAAATGCAGGGTTAATCGTTAACTAAATTCCAGCAACTTCTTTTTCTCTGGTACTATGACAATAGACCTCTGCCTCGGAGTGCGTGCTGGTCACGATGTTGGCAGCGAGGGCGCAGGCCCTCAAGAGGCTCAAGGCCCAGCACCCGTTCGTGGAGGAGGGCCACTTGCTGTCCAAGCTGATGGCCTACTGCTCGAAGGAGGCGCACAGCTGCGTGGAGAAGGCGGCCATGATATGCTTCGTGAAGCTGCGCATCCTGGAGCCGGACGAGAACGCCAGCCTGCGCGGCCAGACGATCTACGAGGCCATGGAGGAGGACGAGTTGCAGGGCCTGGTGCCGTTCTTCGTTTCCACCACACTGGGCACCACGGGCTCCTGTGCTTTCGACAACCTGCCGGAGATCGGCAAGCAGCTGCAGCGCTTCCCGGGCGTCTGGCTGCACGTGGACGCCGCCTATGCGGGCAACAGCTTCATATGCCCGGAGCTGAAGCCGCTCCTGAAGGTGACACCAGCTCAGCTCAGCCCAACCATCTCAAAGCCCCTCTGACCCCGTCCCATCCACAGGGCATCGAATACGCCGACTCATTCAACACGAACCCCAACAAATGGCTGCTGACCAACTTCGACTGCTCGACGCTGTGGGTGCGGGACCGCATCCGCCTGACATCAGCCCTGGTGGTGGATCCGCTGTACCTCAAGCACGGCTACTCGGATGCGGCCATCGACTATCGTCATTGGGGAGTTCCACTCAGCCGGCGATTTCGTTCGCTGAAGCTGTGGTATGTGCCGAATGCTGTGTGCTGTTTAGTGTGTACTGTGTCCCATTATGGGGCCCGAAAGGCCCTCGAAAGTCAAGTGTGAATGGCTTGTTGACTATTGTCGAAAAGTGAATTGTCTTGGATTGGCCTGGAGTATGTGACGAGGAGCATGTACAGCGTCCTCTTATTTGCTTGCGATTTAGTTGTAAAAACAAAAGTTTTCTATGCTCCATCCATCCGCGAAATGAGATGAGTCCACAACAAATGCTTATGACATGAGCAAACAGTAATTGCTAATTGCCAACTCTACTCCATAGACTTTACAAGATAGAGCTGCTTTCTGGGTTCCCTTCTGACCAAAAAGTGTCTTTCCAGGTTCGTGCTGCGCAGTTATGGGATCTCCGGGCTGCAGCACTACATACGTCACCATATCAAGCTGGCCAAGCGCTTCGAGGAGCTGGTGCTCAAAGATAAGCGCTTCGAGATCTGTAACCAAGTCAAGGTAAGTGAGTTGGCTCCACTTTCGTTTCTTTTCATTTCTCTTTTATTTTCCGAATTACAGACCCCACCGATTTGATTTTACCCAGCAATTAATCATGCTTAGAGTTTAGACTCTTTTGTGTAAGCCACCGGACCCACTGTGTGTGGGATTTTCATTGATGCTATTGTGGGTGTGTGGGTCCATTGTGCGGTTATGCGGACCAAGGGTCCAACTCCAACTGGGAAATTGATTTGCGAGTGACGCAAATATCGCTGCCCAAACACTGTTTCGAGGGCAAGACGTGAACTTGTTCACACCCAGCCGGTCAGCAAATCAAACGTGCGCAACTACACGCCGAATTCCGCATTCGAAATTCACGAAAAAATAAGTATTCCCCCTTTCTGTGGTAATTGGCAAGTGTTTGGGCATAATTGCCGTAGAAAATCGTTCAGAGACAGGCACAAATGATTCATCGTGTCAGCCACTGACAGATGTTGCGAGCGTGAGCACGCTCAACCTAATTGAGTGATCACTTCGGTAGCGGATCTCTGCTAGATCACGTTTGAGCAGAGTTCGAAAAATGTCGATTTTATCAATTTTTGGTGCGTATTTGTATTCTAAACTGACATAATAGAGGCAGTGATCTCAAAGGTATTTCAAGATAGGGGTAGTCTTGTAGGATGCTTATTATGGTAGTACGAGATTGCGGTTTTACTCGCACTTAAACATACTATAATTATATCATGACTCGCATCTTAAGGATCATAGGTTCTTTTAACTCAAACTTTGACTAGCCAAAGTGGATTATTTTTCAAACGAGACTACATATGTATTATTCTATAAAGGATTTGTTTGTGATTCAAATGTACGAGTATTTCACATTCTGGGATACAAGCATTATGATTTCGATTAAAATTTTACATCTCAGGAAATCATCATAAAACCGGGTTTGTCTTTAATCTAAGAACATTTTCAAATTCGGTAGCTGGGCCTGGTTTGCTTTCGGCTGAAAGGCACCGACAAACTCAACGAGAAGCTGCTGAGCATCATCAACGAATCCGGCAAACTGCACATGGTGCCCGCCAGCGTCAACGACCGCTACATCATCCGCTTCTGCGCCGTTGCCCAGAACGCTACGGCCGAGGACATCGACTACGCCTGGGACATCATCGTGGACTTTGCCAACGAGCTGCTGGAGAAGGAGCAGCACGACGAACTCTCCGAGATCATGAACCGCAAGAAGCAGGACACGCTGGCCCAAAAGCGCTCCTTCTTCGTGCGGATGGTCAGCGATCCGAAGATCTACAACCCGGCCATCAACAAGGCCGGCACCCCGAAGCTCTCCATGGAGCTGCCCTCGCCGGTGGTGAGCCGTGGCAGTGCCCCCATTATCCGTACCCAGAGCTCGGTGGATCACAATTCGTGGATCTCCTGGCCGCTGGCCTTCCTCTTCAACAGCAACAACGAGGAGAAGGGCAACAATGTCTCATTGCGGTGGGTTGTTAATATTGGGAAACAGTTCTAACTGTCCAGCAATTATAGTATTTTCATTGGTTTTCCAGTCTGATTTACAATTTGAATATTTCCGAACGATTTTGTGTTGACTCTGCATTCATTTAGCTTAACAACTTCTTTAACTTCAGCTTTCGACATTTGGACACCAACGTGCGGCCGACATCGTCGCGACGTAACTCCGGAGCCGGCTCTTCGCCTTCGCCGGAGAATGAGTTGGACTACGTGAATGTGCATCAGCAGCAGCAGCAGCAGGAGCAGCGATCCCCCCGGAGATCGCCCATGGTTGTGCGCAAGTCATCCGCCGCACGGGAAAATCCCAACTAAATATTCACACAGTCTACAGATACAGGCTTTTACATATATAGCACGCAGTATTAGCACCTCCTTATCCCAGGTGCCTAGTTAAATTCTAGACCAATCTACAATGCAATGGGACACCCCATACACATGTATTACCTATCCTTTAAGATCTGTGACAGCAATATCGAACGAATAAACCTTTCTCGTTGTATGCAATGCAATGAATATTATTTCCAAACAAACCGGTATATGTGTTGGACTGAATAGGTCAGGATATACCTAGGTGTGTATCTACAAACAGATTGAAGTGTATTGAGAGTTTTGGGGATCGTCTTCTAATCTATTCAATCTGGCATACAAGGTGCTGATTAACAACATTTATATTTCTATTTCTGGCATTTCTTTCGTATTGTTTCAGTGAGCACTTCCCTGTCGCACTTTGTCGTCAATAAAGATGTTAGCGGCTTTATATTTGTTTTAGCATGTGGCCGCCAAATGAACACAAGCAACTAATTCATTTGGTTCTAGAATCAACAAAATATAAACGGATTCAGGGTAAACAGCCAAATCCTGCGATTTCTTTGATATTTCCTTCGGGGTAAACAAACGGGAACAAAAGCAAGTATGTGGATGATGCCATGGATATGACGTCGGATTACGTGGTATCGTCATGGGAATGGAAATAGCAATAATTAACGTGCATTGGCTCGGGCTCCAAATGGTCTCTGACTCATTGAAGAATTCCTTAGGTGTGGGAATAACAAATTGTGTGTATGTGTGTATTCGGAAGCGGCCACTCGGTTCTCGGAAGAGTTTCGGGTCTCCTTCGAGTCCAGGCTGTAGGCCTTGAGCAACTTATTCAGATAGGCCTCCTTTTCGTAGCGTGAGAAATTGTCGAGGCGTCCGGCTTTCATGTCCCAGCTTAGATATTTTGGGGCACCCAAGCCTGATTTCAGGCCAGGGGATGGATTTCTACCATTGCATTCCTCGGCCGCCGGTGGACTACATTTGGGCGTATGAATTTCTGAGTTATCAATTGGATTAGACTGGAAGCTGCGCGCTCCATACGTACTCAGACTGATCGGAGCCGATGTCACTGGCCTATCATCTGTCGACGCTGGTGCTTTTGGATATTGGGGACTGAAGGAGGGATGCCTCCCTGAGTGTGGGTTCGTCTTTTCAATCATTCTTTGCAATGTATCGTCATATTTTTGGTCAGACAGCTCCTTGGGTTTAACGACAGGCGCCACCTGTGCCATCATCTGAATTTCCGGCAGTTGTGGACTGAAGTTAAGGCCGCATTGCAACTCCTCCAAGCGTCGCTTCATGGCCAGCAGTCTTGCCCCCCGTTCATCTGCCTTGCTCTTGTTCCCGGTGAACTTGCCACTCAATGTCTGCAGCTGCTCCCAGCTAAATTTCTTCTCTTTGGATACAGCTTTAGTCCTTCGAGAGTGTATCCCTTCATCGACTGGGATCTTTGCTTCTCTTTTGCCCTCATCCAGTCTCTGCATCAGAGCATCCAGACTTGGCTTGATTTTCGAAGTGTCCTGATAGTCGCTGGGCAAGAAGCCACGGCCTCTGAGGTAGACAACGGGTGCCTCCCAGGACCTTATCATATTCCGCACGATCTCATTGTAATCATACGGCGGTTTTTCCGCAACCTTAGGCCTCTCTTTCGCCTTAGCATTGGCCACCAAAATCGCATCCCAGGAACTGAGAACCAAGATAAACCTGGAGAAGGATTTGGCATTGAAGTAAGTAGAACAATGAAGCGGAAACTTTTACCAGAAAAATATAAGCATGGCTCTTTGTAAATTTGTATAAAATATGCTCCAAAATACCTTGATACGAATTATGTGACAGGGCAACGTCGATTTTTTGCCAGAAGCAATATACACACTTGACTCTTAAACAAGTAGGAAGGCTACAGTTGATTGCCAGATACCCGGTACCCAAAGCATTCTGGGTGAGATTAAAACGAAAATTAGTAACTAATTAAGGTTGTCTAATTATGCTCGAATTTATGAAAAACAAAAATATAAATAAATAAATGAAGGCCAAGTCAAGACAAATGTTGCCAGGGACACCCAACACAAATATAGATGATGCTGAAGTTCAACATACATAAAAACTTCATTGTCTTATAACGCCTATGTTTATTATCCTATTTAACCCAAAATTTAAAGGTACCTCCGCACAGGAGTAATTAAACTGAAATCAATTTACTTTTAACCGAAATTCATACGAATACGGTTTCGGTTAGGGTTTTTCGTGTCCTTAATCGGTGTCCTTAATTTTCAAATCGCCGTGGTGATTGAATATAGATTTGGGGATCAGAAAATTACTCGAATACTGAAAAAAAACACTAAAAGTTCAGCAATCGAAAAATTAAATGGTTTTGATATTAAAAACGACTCAAGTTCCGGGCACTCATGTTGGATTCAGTCTCGTGAACCGATTGGCACTCGGTCATTCCTTAGGATTATCAATTGTAATCCAAGCTCTGAAACCAGTTTCTATTAAATTCGGACTATAAATTAAAAGTATGTTCTGCGTGCGAATCGAAAATTTGTATAGGATTCGAATCATAAACAAAAAGGAATATGTAAAACGAGATTCACAGTAGCTTTACTAAAAATATCTTATCCCTTTACGCTATATTATGAAATTCAAACCGGATTTTTATATCTGGTTCACAAGCTAAATAAACCTAATATTATGCCACTGGCGCCAATAAAAAGAATCATTTAACGACATCTCTGACACCTTCCACGAAATACATCAATCAACAGCCGCCATACTCTGCACTCGAGTGGAGGAGACAAAGTCATTTAGCATGCTTAGCCGAATGCCAGAATGAATGAAATGCCTGAGGTATGATTTGGCAAATACGAAAAGAGACGAAACCGCTTAAATAAACAAAAAATGTAGAAGCGGCACGGATCTCGAAATAATCATATGCAATATCCATCAGCTGTTGTCAAGCGCGTGGCTTACCATATTTGATGCAAATTTTGAGAGAAGACCCAACACAGTCAACGCACTTTTAGTGATTTAAATTGCCAAAAAATTAATAAACCAATTAGCTGTCATAGAAAGACATATGGGATGTAAAGGTGCTGGTATTCACATCGAGGGTATACTGACATTTGTGCAGGGACTCATCATTTTATCCCTTTTTGCCTGTTTTGGTAAAAAATGTAATTGTGGCATAGTGAAGTTCGACTGTAGGCAACAATCATTTGGAGTTTTTATTTGGTGTTTGGCAGTGCCACCTTCCATAACTCAACAGAAACATTCCAAATCGCACGTACGACAGCCACAGCCACTGAGGAAACAGATGAACCAGCGAAGAAGGCGGATGGATTCGGTGGATCCGATGGATGATGGCAACGGCCCTCGAGCACTTTTGAAGTGTGACCGCGTAAACTGAATACGAATTTATATTTAGACGCACGACGTCATCTGCGGTGGCTGGCACTGTGAATGAAAGTTTAGGCTAAAGAGGAGCACGAAACACGTCAAGTCATGGTGTAGAGGCGTTCTCAGTCCCGCAATCTCCGATCTCTATCTCTGTCTTCCTCGCCGCGGACTCTGCTCCGCCTGAGAGTCTCTTCAAGGCGGCGCGTGCGCCGAGTGACTCAGCGAGGTTCGCCAAACCTTGCTCCAGCCCAGGCACAGTAGTCGGAGTGGGTCAATTAATGGGAATATAGAAATGAACTTTGCAGGGTATAAATTCTATGGAAAATTAAAATATGATAATTATATATAATACATATTTTTGTACCCTTACAGGGTCTATTCATTTTAGTCAGAAGTTTCCAATGCACTGAAGGAGACATCCGAAAGTAAAAAGTTGTTTGTAAAGGTTCCTTGCCTGACAGTAATGGAAACTTTAGGCATTGGAATTCATTCTTGTTTAGAAAAATTTTGTTTCGTGTTACTGTAGATAAGTAACTTTTAGAATAATGTAGCATTCTAAAAAGTATAAGGTTTCTTCTGGATCATAATCAACAGCCGAATCGATTTAGTCATGTATGTAGATATGTACATTCAAATGTGTTAGCCTACCGGTTTTAAAGCTGTCTGAATGAAGGTTTCATTCAGAAATCCAAATATAACTCGTACTGTTTTAGAAAGTATATACATAGATTGAATAGGATCAATCGGAAAATGATTAGGGAAGCAATATGAACACTTTTATTTATAATTATTAATATGTACATATGTATGTAGCTATATATGTATGTATGTGTTTTTAGGATATACCATATATCTGGACGTTGATGCACTACGATCAGTACATTCAAGTGGCCCCTATGACACCAAGCACGTGCTTGTTCGTGTTAGGTGTGACCATAGTCACAGAAAAGGGAACCAGCACGAGTATACTAATTTCGGCTACCGTTGGCTAGCTTCCTTTAAATCATTTACTCAACGATCCCACCTATAGTTTAGGGATCACACCTAATAAATATTATATGCTTGACTAAACAGTATACCTAGGAGTTATAGGAACTAGAGTTAATAGCATGCAAAAGAAGAAACTCAAGGTCGCTGCTCAGCACAATGGCTAGGAGGTGTGGTAATCGCCTGATCATTATAGGGCACAGTTAGATAAGTGCAGTAATTAGCAAGACAACAAGTTACGGGGGAGCCTCTGGCTAACTCTCGGAACAGACCCACTCATTCATACGTGCTCGGCCAGCACCCATTCCCACACCCACCCATTAGCAAGCAGCCCCCACGCCCACTCACTCGATCCCCAACCCGCAACAAATGGGTGAAAAATCATTTGGCCGAGATTGTTTTCTTTTTGATATTTTTGTGTTCGTGTTTCACCCAGCAGGAGATTCCGTAAAACAATGGGCGTTTTTCGCACAGCTACGTCACAAGCCCGAGCTGTTGCCAGGTATTCGTCATCCGTGCATCCCGATGGCTGTTAACGGATTCGGTCAATATTTGGACAATTGCTTGCCAATTATTGTTAGAGTACTTGGAGTGGTTCCCCCACCAGTGGCCGCCGAGTACCTCAGCGGCTGGAAAGTTTTGGGTCTTCTTTGAGAGATTAAGGGAAACAAGTTTGTTCTCTTTACACACGGTCTCTGCATGAGCCGGACTTATCAAGTGTCCAATGTTTTCTATGAGCCCCAAAAAATTCCCCGAAAAGACAAACGAAAAAAAGAATTCAGGTTCGGCAAGCCAAAGTCTGGGAAACACGCTCAAAACCAATTTAAATGTCATAACAATTAACGATGGCATCGCTACGAAGAGTATCTCAGTAAGTCAGACGGCAAGCCCGTGAAGATTTACACAATTTAGAGCTCACACTCGACATTAGAAGCTATTATTATTAATTCCCCAATCACACAGAAAATGGAATTTCTCTCACCTTATAATTAAGTTCGAGACCCTTTCCAACCAGGGACTTTTTCGCACTGGGCCCGTGCCGAGCTAGCCGAGAGGAGTGGGCATAATGATCCAAGCGGGTTTCCCAGCCGATCTCGATGGAGGCGAAGTTCGAGTCTCCGGGTAGTAATTTGAGCGTGATCACGAGACGGGCAACGTCAATACCCAAAACACCTGGCAGGTGCTGCGAGAGCCAGCAGAGAGGGCCTCGCGCCAAGAGAGAGACCGCGAGTGCGCGCCGAACGGGCCTTTTTCATATAAAAACGAATGCCAAGGGTAGTGGACAAGTCATTCGCGCCAAGGAAACTGAAGCTGCAGCAAGCGGTACGCGTTAACGGATTAAACAGTGATCGAGATACAATCGTTGGTTTGCGCTGTGTGTTAGACCCTTGTGTTAAGACCAAGCATATTGTGTTTACCATACAGGAAAAGGAACAAACATTGAAAAAAACAACAAGACAAACGAGAAGTGTTAATAGCAAAAAATGAATGTTGAAGAGTTTCGCAAATACGGCAAGGAAGTGATCGATTATATATGCCAATATGGCACCAACATCGAAGAGCGTGATGTGGCGCCCACCTTGGATCCGGGTTACCTGAAGAAACTGCTACCAGGTGAGAAAAGAAAATTAATCATCATCGAGGGAAATTAAGCTAAAGTCACATGCAAGGGGGAAACTCCTTTAGTATTATTCGTTTCTTATTTAAAGTCAAATCAAATTGTTCCCAATTTACTAAGTTAATTTTTAGTTAACACACATAAGTGACCTTAAAATTTCGAGACAAAGTTAGCTTTGATGGCCCTCCTTTCGCTCGAAACTATTTCGCTTACTTTGTATACTTTTGTAGATTTTATTTAAACCCAGAAGAAGCGTGTTTAATTATAGCACTAGTGATAAATCGTATACGCTAATTGTTAACTATGCCCAAACAAATTAGCAATGAATATCTGAAAATATTTCTGTTCGCACAAAACATGTACAAATGAATGTATTTATGTATATTCAAAGAAAGCCAGGCCAAGTGAAGGCAACGAGCAAATCAAAGCCTCTCAGAAAAGTTGTTAAATCATGTTGACTAATTGTTTTGCTCACCGCTCGAAGAGTCATGTGAATAATGTGCGAATATAAACTATTCGAAAATCCCCAAGCCCACGGTTTCGAGTGCCGCAATGAGGCGGCGTGGGCGGGGGCCTGGCATAATTGGGGCGCACTCGGTGGCCGTCTCCGCAGATCGAAGATCGGTGAAGTTGGCAGGCTGAGGAGAACGTCGTTTTGCTGGTGAATTTCTGGCGAATTCCTCTACACACAGTAGGCTAAGTTAAATATTTACACCCCGAACGGGCGGACGGACGAACGTATGGACGCCGCAGTCCCGAGAGTTCAACTAAACAAATCAATTAATTATGCATACGCAAACACACACCTTGCGTATAGATTTACTTGTTGATCTTTCTACTCACTGCCAAAAACAACAGACTGGCCATAAATACTGCCCAAATTTATGGGTGATAAAAGAAATATTTAAGGCGCACCCACTAATCGGCTGCTGGCCTGTTTATCTTTCAGCGGACGCTCCCCAGTCGCCGGAGTCGTTCAAGAACGTGCTCGAGGACTTCGAGCAGAAGATCATGCCAGGTGTGGTGCACTGGAACCACCCCAAATTCTTCGCCTACTTCCCGTCGGGCAACTCCTTTCCCTCCGTGCTGGGCGACATGCTGAGCAGTGCCATTGGTTCCATAGGCTTCAGCTGGGCCAGTTGTCCGGCGGCCGCGGAGTTGGAGACGATCGTGATGAACTGGTATGCCAAAGCCCTCGGCCTGCCCAAAGCATTCGTCTCTGATGCGCCTGGAAGCACTGGCGGCGGCGCCCTTCAAGGATCTGCCTCCGAATGCGTTCTAGTCTCCCTGATAACCGCACGTGCCCGCGCCATCAGCGAGCTAAAGGGCCAAACCAGTGTCCACGACAGCGTCTTTCTGCCCAGCCTAATTGCCTATGCCAGCCGCGAGGCACACTCCTCCGTAGAGAAGGCCACCAAGATGGCGCTGGTCAAGCTGCGCATCATCGACGCCGACGAGCACGGGCGCATGCGCGTGGACCTGCTGCGTCAGGCCATTCAAAACGATGTGAACGCCGGTCTAACGCCCTTCTTTGTGGTGGCCACAGTGGGCACCACCGGCGGCTGTGCCTTCGACGACATCACAGAGATCGGCAAGGTGTGTCGTCAGGTGTCCAGCATATGGTTGCATGTGGATGGCGCCTACGCGGGCAACTCGTTCATCCTTCCCGAGATGAGGGTCTTCTCGGCTGGCCTGGAGTACGCCGACTCATTCAACACTAACCCCAACAAGCTGCTGCTGACAAACTTCGATGCCTCCGCATTGTGGGTGCGGGACGTGATGACCCTTAAGAGTGCGCTCAACGTCAATCCGCTGTACCTTAGACACGAGCACTTGAACGGCGTGGACTATCGTCACTACGGCATTCCGCTGAGCCGCCGCTTCCGCGCCCTGAAGCTGTGGTTCGTGTTCCGAACCTACGGCATCAAAGGCCTGCAGGAATATATCCGCAACCACATGGCGCTAGCCAAGAAATTCGAAATGCTGGTTCGCAAGGATGAGCGCTTTGAGGTTCGCAACGATGTCCACTTGGGCCTGGTCTGCTTCAGAATGCGGTAAGTCCGGAAATCGAAAATGAGATGACTTTTCATTACTTTACACTTTCCCTCACAGAACTGGCGACGAGCCCAATCACATGCTGCTGGCCCAGATCAATCACTCGGGCAAGATGCACATGACCCCGGCCAAGTTTAACGGCCGCTACGTTATCCGCTTCTGCGTCACCTACGAACACGCTACGGAGAAGGACATTCTCGATGCCTGGACCCAGATAAAGTGCTTCGCGGAGGAGATACTCCGCGACCACCAGCTGGAGTCCAGTTCCGTTCCCACAACGCCCGAGGGCTCGGAGCGGACAAGCTCGGAGCCCATGGCGCCCGTCGCCGGCAAGCCACCCATTAAGAAGAAACTAACCAGGACCAAGTCCCTGCGATTCTCCTTTACGCGCAGCATCTCGAGGGAGCAGTACCAGAGCCAGAGCGAGCACCTCATGGATGGATGTACCCCCATTTTGGTGGTGGATCCCAAGACGCTGCAGGAGAACTTCCAGAAGGCGGCGGATGACAACGAGCGGAACACCAACAACGGAAGCAACGGTGCCATCAATAGCTCCAACAAAAACGGAAGCACGAAATTAAAAAATATTTCCGACGTGGACACAGATGAGGGGAGTAACTGAGTGCCAAGTCGAATGGATTTCGCTGATTTACCTCTAGCTAGTATTAATTTGGAGCTGAAATGAGGCCAGTACCTAATGTCTACCGACTAACAAATATTGCTCAAGTTGAATTTAAGTACATCTATTTATGCATTTAGGGTGTAAGCTCTTGCTGAACTTCATCTAATTTAATTAAAGGCTCATTCATTGCTAATACTTTGTAGCTAGGATAGGTCTACTATCATGAACAAAAGCACTTATTTATAAACATTTATTGGCATTTGTTATGCAAGTTTTCTGTAAAACAAAACAAAAAAACAATATAACTTGTCTTTACTGGGCGGGCTTGCGGAGCGGATCAAATGTTTAGAATATTTTGAACCAAAGATCTTTTTACAGCTACCAGCATCGTACATTTATATTTTAAATGCCTCTTCTAAATAAACAATAAAACAATTCTTTCCTTTCTTTTTTTACACCCTTATAAGTACCTTTCTATAGAGACATGCTATTAGCGCACATATTCTCAACATTTTATAAATATTTGCAAGGTATATAATAAAAAAAAAAACAAAAACATCTCTTAACGAGGTAAGATAAAAGTAACAATTGTGCCTTGAACAAAAAAAGACCAAAGTTTTCCTTGGAAAAGGCCAAACAATTCTTGTTAACTGAAGAATATCTTTTGAGATTTGGAATAGGGTTTGGGATTTTAAAACCGGCCCCAACATGTGTTGCGCACACTCTTGGTGATCATCGTCACTACGTTGATTACGGGAAAAATGGAGCAGATACCACAGTGCAATGGCAATAGTCTATTATTTCAGAGTACTTCAAGATGTCTTTTTCGTTAATAAAAAACACAAACAGAATATTTCTTTTTGAAGTACACCCAAATGAATTCATTTTCACGTGTTTTTTTCTTAAAACACACACGGCAACGTGTTTTTATGGAAATTTTCGCACTCAGTTAAATCTTGAACTTTGTGGACTTGTCAATAGGATAATACAATCGGACTTACCTTTACACAGCAAATAGCAAGGCACAAACAAAAGTGTAATAATTTAACCAAAACAAACACGCTTCACATATGGTTTAATCGATTCTGCCGGTTTCTGTGCTTATCGATAGTATCCATGCCTACTCGGTCTATCGATTCATCGCTTAAAACGTAAACAAAAATTTGCCGGCGCTATTATTATTGTTAAAAGTTATAACTAGAGTTAAAATGCCGAACTGGAATCAAATACAGTCGCAGCTGCGAAGCTCCAACAACCCCGTCGTGTTTTTCGACATAGCAGTGGGCACAACGGTAAGCAGTAACAGGCACCCCCACATTCACTGTTTAACCCCCTTCACTTGTAGGAGATCGGCCGGATGATATTCGAACTGTTTGCGGACACGGTGCCGCGCACGGCAGAAAACTTCCGGCAATTTTGCACAGGAGAGTACCGGCCGGATGGCGTGCCGATTGGCTACAAAGGCGCCAGCTTCCACCGGGTGATTAAGGATTTTATGATACAGGGCGGTGACTTTGTGCAGGGCGACGGCACCGGCGTGACTAGTATTTATGGTAGCACATTCGGCGACGAGAACTTCACCCTCAAGCACGACTCGCCCGGACTCCTGTCCATGGCTAACAGTGGCAAAGAGACTAACGGCTGCCAATTTTTCATCACATGCGCCAAGTGCAACTTCCTAGATGGAAAGCACGTAGTCTTCGGCCGTGTCCTAGATGGTCTGCTGATCATGCGCAAGATCGAAAACGTGCCCACGGGACCCAACAACAAGCCCAAGCTGCCAGTGACGATTTCGCAGTGTGGGCAAATGTAGCGCGGAAACTGTAGTATAGAGTTTTGTAATAAAGATACTAAGATGTCTTTTGGAACGAAGAGAGTACATTTCAACTGGGTTAGCCTCTAATTATCCTAATTGTAGTACGCATAGCCGCCAGCCGCCGCTTTCTCCTGTCGCAGAGTTCGACAGTCCTCAATCATGAAACTGAAAGTGGAACGCAACATGATTAAACCATTCAGAGAACACCCGACATTGTACCTACTCGTAGTAGAGAGATGCCAGCGGAACAGTGGCCAAGTGCCAAAGAGCATGGGCGTCAAAGATCCAGAGTATTGGTGGGAAGTCCAGCAGCTCGAGACCCATGGCCAGAGCCATTAAAACATAGAAGCGTAGGATTCTCCGGAAGTATGGCCGTCGTTTGCGCACGAAATGGCACCACACGAACCAGCCAGCGGCCGAGATTACGCCTGTGGCAATATTTACCATCATATTAAAAGAGTAACTAAACTTTCCCACGCTCAGGTAAGCAAAGTAGTTAATGTAGTAGGAGAGGAAGGCCAAAGAGATCACGCTGCGCAGGAACAGAGAATAGCGGTGCAGCATTCGCATCACCATGGCGTACAGTGAGCACAGGATAATGGAATAGGCAAAGGCGTAATCTAACAGCTCGGTCAGGGGAAAATCTCTCGTGTGGAAGATGGCTGACCACACCCAACCATTAAGACTTGTCTGTGAGTTAAAACACGTACATACATAATTAAACGAAATGTACAAGGCGACAGGCAAGTAGGACATACCACTCCAAATATGTGGGTTAGCATATAGCAGGGACTGTCCGGACGCACTTCCCGGCGGAATTTGCGCAGCATGCGCAGGTGCACGGCAAAGTTAAGGGCCGAGAATAACACAGAGGCCGGTTCCTGCATGCCTAACAAACGCAGAAAAGGCCACTTGCCATAGAACTGCGGGATAGGCCATCCCCGTTCAAAGAAGGCGAACACTGTCCGCCACATACAACCGTATTGGCACTCGTCGGCACAGCTCCATTGGAAGAGTCGGTCGAATACTGACTGCTTGTAGAACTTCACTGCCTGCTCCTGTATCTCGAGTCCATCTGTATACCAAACAAGGTATCCTCGTTAGGTAGATAGCAAGCGTTAACGATAACAGGCTTACCTGCCGAGCAGTTCGTTCGCTCGCAGTTCTGCCGGCAGTTGTGAAAAAACTGTGTGCGGTCGCCGTTAGAGGCGTGGCACACTGTTACGAATGCTGCTCCAATGAGCAGAAGTATTGCACTTGACTCCCGACTATACATGGTTAAAACTAGTTACATTTTAGGGCTCCGGCTTCGCCTGTAATATTTTGTAAACATTGATATTGATTTAACGTTTCTTCGATAACTTATATCGATAGTGTAAAGAACGTCTGAGAGCTACCAACTTGCTGGAAAACGTGGAAAATCTACACATTTAATTTGTTGTTATTCAGATTGGCAATGTATTTATAACCAAATTTCATGTTATGTTTTGTTCGACTTTATTTCATAAATAAAATACTAAGCAAATTCTTTGATTTTAATTAACAAATTTAGCATGCTAGTTTTTTTCAGGGTCGGTAAAACATCGAACATCAAGAATGTGACAATGGTGTATCGATGTTTCTTCCAGCTCTAATACATGCCAAAACAATTGCCAGTTCCTGCTGTTTTGCTGTTTTTCGTCAAAAGTTGTAACAAAAATAAGACGAAAATTCGGTTCAGAATGGTTATGGAACGCCTGCAACAAATGGAGCATCCTCGTTACAGGGCATAGATCAGGAATCGAGCAGCTGGTTGCTTTGCAGGTGGAATTTTCCGTTGGTGCACTGGTGCACCACACTGCTGCCAACTATTGTCAGCCATGCATCTGGCAAATCAAAACGATCCTATATTTAGAGCATGACTCACCTTCACTAAGTAAGGAGATCAGCAGTGCGAGTTTATTAAAAGGAAACCTGCGACCGAGCCCACCGGATGTCCAAGTATCCGAGCACCCAGAAAGATGCCTTCCCGCCAGTACTGCCAGCAGTAGCCCGGAATAGCCGGGAGCCACGCAAGCCGCAGCACGGTATCAAGGTAAGAATTATTTCTCCCAGAGTGTATCTCAGTCATCTAATCCACATCAACGGATTAACAAAATCTTAGCAACGCGAGCCTTTGGTCTTTTTCATCATGCGTCTGAACCTGAAAGCCGTGCTGCTCATCCTCATTGTGGCCGTGGTGGTAATAACCCTAGGTGTGTACATGCGATGCGCCGCCTTCTCCTTCTCACCGGACTTTGTGCGCTCGCTGGACCGACCGGTAGCCAGGCAGCCCTCTGGCGGTGGCGACGCCATCGTCCTGCAGGACATCGAGTGCTCGATCAACCAAGAGTACAGTGTGCACTGCAAGCGAGACGAAATCGCAAACGAGGTGTACTTGCCCTTCTCTTTTCTGCGCAACTACTTCGAGGTGAGCGGAGCCGTCTCCACCAGCGGTAGCGAGGTGGCCAAGTTTAACTGGATGCATAGCACAGCCAAGGTAAACCTGCCCAGAGGAAAGTACGACGCACGCGGCGTATTCATGTACTTCGAGAACTACAACGTAGAGGTACGCGACCGAGTGAAGTGTATCAGCGCGGCTGAGGGCGTGCCCATTAGCACGCAGTGGGAGAAGCGCGGCTACTTCTACCCCACACAGATAGCCCAGTTCGCACTGTCGCATTACAGCAAGAACCTTACGGAGCCAGCGCCTCGGGTCCGCGTCCTCGAAGATGCCGATGGCAACCAAATGGACTGGAGCACGCCCAAAACCAGCAACATGACACGCATCTGGCACCACAAGTTCAACACCAGCGTCGTCCAGTTTGAGACCGCACCCGGCTATGAGGGCGCTATCAGTATCGCCCTCAACCAGACCCTGGACTTGCTGCTTAGTGTAGACCTGCTGTTGGTGACCAATAGCAGCAGTCTCATGGTTACCGTCCAGAACCGCGACACGCGGCATTGTTACAACCTTCACTACATACCCGCCGACCTGCTGCTCAGCGTGCAGGACTCCAACATATACTATGGCCTGGGTGGGTCGGCACTAAACAAATGGCGCCACATCACACGGGACCTGCACATCGATGTCCAAAAGGGTATCGTCCTTGGGGACAAACGTTCGCCGCTAAAAATACGACGCTCAGATCTGGAGATCCTTTCCATCGGCTTCCTAGGCCTGGGTTTCTACGACAACATAACGCTTTCCACAAGCGACCATCTTGCGCACTTCTACGACGCAGCCGAGTGGTTTGTCCATAACCAGGATCCTAAGACGGGTGGCTGGACCAATCCCGTGCGCCGCAGCCTCAACGGATTTGCCGAGCTGCGTCCGGGATGGATCTCGGCAATGGGGCAGGGCCACGCCATATCTGTGCTGGCCCGAGCCTATTGGCATTCAGGTGGAGATGAGCGCTACCTACGTGCGGCGGCAGCTGGTCTTCAACCTTACAGGGTATTTTCACGGGACGGCGGCGTTCTGGCACAGTTCATGGACAAATTTTACTGGTGCGTATAAAAAATTTCAACATTTAAGAGAATTGATAAGCCACGTTATCAGTTAGCTCATAATGTTTAAATTAGAATGCTAGAAACTTAAAATATACTTATATTATTAGGAAAAGCTTATATCATCGAAAACCGCGTTTAAATTTAAAATATCCATATTAATAATGTACAAAAAAAAACCAAAATTGATTATTTGAAAATATTTGTCTGTTAACAGGTATGAGGAGTACCCCACCACGCCACCTTCTTACGTGCTTAACGGATTTATTTACTCACTGCTCGGCTTGTACGATCTCAACAGCACGGCGCCAGTTAAGATCGCACGCGAGGCTGGCAAACTGTTTGCGCAGGGTATGTACTCTCTGAAGAAAATGCTACTTTTGTACGACACGGGCTCCGGAACCAGCTACGACCTTCGTCACCTAAGCTTGGGCGTGGCCCCGAACCTAGCTCGCTGGGACTACCATGCAACGCACGTAAACCAGCTCCTCTTGCTGGCCACCATTGACAGCGATCCGCTGATTGCGCAGACAGCGGAACGCTGGAAGGGTTATATGTTTGGCAGGCGGGCCAAGCACAACTGAGAACTAAGGAAACTGGCGGCATACCGTCGTCGAAAAAGTGATATTTTGTAAGGCTTTTGTAAGGCATTGTGTGCTTGACCATTCTAAATGGTTGCATTGGGGTGTCACTTGCTTTTCCGGCCCGGAATTGATTCCGTGCTTTTATTTTATTATTTTCGACCTCGTCCTAGCTCGTCTGGCCAGGCGCCTAGGTATAAGCTATTGTACCTTTATCTTCAATTGCCTATTATTCAGCTGTTGGCCACTTGTCTTTTTGCATTTGTTAGTCCCCAATTTATAGACTAATTGTTTCCGCGAAAATATGTAGTTGCACCCGCGCTCACTGGACAATATTGAGAAATTAACAAGAAATATCTTACATTTAACACTAAACACTTATTGTTGTTGTAGCAAGACTTTTTTAAAGCGCAAAACTAAGTAGAGTTCGCCACACTCCACAACCGAAGACCTTATAAAAATAAGATGCAAACGCCCTTAGGCAGTACTTTAAATTCGTACGGCGTTACTCATGTTGGTATATAAGGTCTTTGTCACAACCCTGTATAAAGTACTACTGTAGAGAGCTTAGAATAATAGTTGGAGTTTGAGCCCATGTAGCGTCTGTTATATGCATATGTATACATCCCCAGTAGAGATAGTCGTAACGGTCCCACTCAAACTAACTGCCCCAAGAACCCAAAAAATTCATACATAAATACATAGATATGGATAATGATGCACGATAATAACGAAATCTATTTACGGTAAGCATGTAATGTAATGAACTGTACTGTAGCGCGTAGGCAACCTGCGGAGGGTACTCTTCTGTATTTCTCTCAACTTAAACGATGCCATTCCATACTTAACTTTAGTTTACTGTCTGTCAATTAAGCTAATCAATATATAATTTGAGCTTAAATGTCATTTACGGATCCGTTATCTCTGTTGCTATTACTAACCCAAAACGAGACTGTTCACGAATACTAATTTTTAATATTGTGTTAAAAGAATCGACATATTAAAGTACTTAATTTATGTTCTTTGTACACGTCGTGTATTACAAATTTGCGTCTATTTATTTCCTAGAGGGGGTCAGGATCGATGCGAAGTCAGCACATGCGAACGGATCGAGGGCGGGCCGCTCCGTCGACGCACCTCCTCAATGAAAGCGTTTTCCATTTGGTCACAGATCAGGTCAAAGAATATGTTTGCAACGTTGCTATGCAGCAGTGATTTAAATTCAAACGAGACCTTAAAGTCCAGCACGCAGGAGTTGGGTATGTCCTTAAGGCCCGGCCTAAAGCGCCACTCGTTCAACAGGTAGTTAAAGAGACGTCCGTCATGGCACTCGGACTTGACCAGACTGGGTGGGACCAGGGTGACCCGCGACGTATATGCCTCGTTGAGCGGGGGGAAACCCACTATTAGGTCCGCCCGGAAGCCTCTTCCTTCGTTCTCCTGGCTGTGAACGTGGGAGCGCTTAACGTACGGCACGAATCGGTGGTAGTTGCTGACGTCGGAGACAACGCTGTACATGTCCTGCATGGAGTACCTATTTGGATGATTTTGTATTGATGGCAGAGCAGACTAAGCGCCCAATATTTTTACCCAACAAGCTCCTTCTTGGTGTACGAGCGGTTCTTGGTGCGAAAATCATTGAACGTTATGTAGGACCTGTGAATGCTGTTGGAGAGACTGCGCTGCTGCTGCGGTTGCTGCTGCGGCTGCAGCCGCTGCTGTCGGCGTCCACAGCCACTGCAAAAGTTGTAGATGCACGTTCTGAGTGACACGGTAAATTTTGCTGCCGCAATAGTGCCCCAGGATTGCCATTGACCTCAAATTATGTAATTTACATTTACCTGCTGACCTTGTTTCAATAAAGGGTCGTACCAGTCGGAGTCTGACATCCAGGGCTTTTAGTGTGCTGCCCTTTAGCATTTTGCTCAAGGCTGTACGAGATTTTGAAGATTTTAAAAGGAAAAACAATGTTGTTGATTCAAAATATCGAAATTTTTTCTAAAGATGATATATATATCATGATTTTGTTTTTGGCCAAATATCGAAATTGCGATATTTTTATTTGATATTTTTTGGTATTTTTTGCCAAGCGGCAAGGGGAAAGTAATCCATTAGAAGAAAAGTTCTTAACGATTGCCAATTAACTTTATTCATTTATTTATCACATAATTAAAAAAGAACATTTTATTGACAAATGGCTATTAATGATAATAAGGAAAGTAATAACTGGTATTATTTTGACTTTTAAAATTAATCTTCTAGATCTGACAGACCGGCTAGTAAACTAGCGGCTAGCGGGATTTACGGCTATTTTCCAAGCATCTTATACTTTACTATAATACAAATAAATAAATTAAATTCACCCATTAAAAATTTACCCAAATATGAATACGCAACGGAATTATTTTAACAGTTTCATTAAAAATTGTTTCGAGATACTTCTTGTTATTAACTGCCATTAAAAAAAAAAATTGGTTTTATTTTTTTAAATAATTATGTGCGACAGCGAATTGAATCCACATCTTTTTTAAGCCACTGTCGAATCCAAATCTTTCTTTTAAGCCACTGTCGAATCGGAAAACTATATTTATCAATCCACCAATGTGATAAAATTCTAAGCGAAGCGAAGTGAAAAACTAGTCTTGGCTTGCAATCTCTTTAAATAAAACTTTCAGAATAGTCTTCTCTCTAAACGTTTAAATCAATACACTGGCCTTTGTAAAAGATAATTTTAGAGCATTACGACTGTATTATAGGTTCTTCACCACAAAAATTTATTTCCTACATAATAACACATAGAGAGCGTTCCTCCTCCTGCGGCGCTGCCATGCCGGAAAGCTCCTTCTGCTTCATTTCTAAATATGTGTTCTCGTTTCGCTTCTCCATCCACTCGGGCAGTGGCGAGGCCCAGTCCGCCGGCGGCTGTTTCCGTTTCTGCCAGGTGTCGTTGGCAAAGTGAGCGCGCAAGCGGTTTAATCGTCGCTCCTCCTCGCTCTTTATCACTGCCGCCCCTGCTGCTACGTCGTTGCCATTGGACTGCTGGTAGCGTTCGCAATTCCGGTAGTCTGTCAGCCACTGGGAGCAGTCAGTGTCCTGACCGAATATGAAGTACTGATGAAAGCGGGCCTTAAAGCTCGTGCAATCGTCGTATTCATCTTTGTAAAGGTGACAGGGCCTTATCTAGAACATAGACTCATAATTTCCGGTTTATTGCTGGAGTTTGATACTTACTGCCCACGCATCATCCAGTGTGTTCTTTGTACTATTAGATTTTATGTCAGTATTTTCGGGTTTCTTTGCCATTGTTAGTCAATTATATAAAAATTATTTAGTTCACCCGGCCACTGAAACATATGATTTTGTTTGCTATCGATCAAAATATCCGAAATAAACAGCTGATTTTGTTTATTATCTCTAAAAATATCGATAAATTTGGCAGTGTTAGGTAATTACTTCTCACTTGAGGGAACAGGTTCACTTGTTCAATTTTTTCAAAAGGTTTATCCCTCTGATGCAGCTCACTTGTTCACTGCTCATTGTTAGGTGGCTTATTACTCCATTGTTTATCATTCATACACAGATCACTGAATTCTGAATTCTGGGTCCATTTGGTGAATTAGTTAAATCATTGCTTTAACAAATAAATAGCCATAAGGTTTCCTATTGGTACCTCAAAATTAGCTGTTCAGATATAGACCAAGTGTAATTGGGGGGTAAATAGCATAAAACATTTGTTTTAAAATTGCTTTTGACTCGAATCTCTATTAATTCATTGTCATTAAAAAAAAAATACCTCAGCTTAGTTTAATCTCAATGCTTCTTTTTAAAAGAGTTGTCTTCGGACTGGTAAAAGCTAACTTCCTTGTTTTATTTTATTTTCTTACTGCCTATACCAGTATATATGCAGACAGAAAGTCCGATTAAAACAAGAGTGGGGTTACTTTTCAAACATATCTTTAATACCAAATAATTGCACAATCAATCATTAAAAATGGTTAGCAACTTGTGGTTGCCGGCAACTATTTCGATTGTTTCCGTGTAAAGTAATATGCGCTCACTGTGTAAAATTGTGTTTAATATTTCATTTTGTCGTACTTAAATAACGCCTTTTTAAATATTTTACCAAGCGTTTTCAGCATATTACAACAGAACTTATAAAATTAAAATAACGATTACGTGTGTGTTCTTAATTACAGAGCTAAGACCCAATGGCAAGTTACAACTAAATCGTAGTCAAAAATTTACAATACGCTGTATTTTAAGTGATTCCACGGTTGTTTAACAAACTACGCATAATTCTAGGACTGCTGTTTATTCCGTTGCATTTTGTTTGTACACTGCTGAGAATTAGGCGCGAAGTGGATCATCGATCTCGAGGTCAAACTAAGCATATAAAGATGTATATATGTATGTTTTCTACTTTTCGGGGTTAGTGAAATATAATTACGCTTTATGGGTGCGCCGTGGGGCTTTTAATGTCTAATATTAATCTGTAGTTTGACTTTAAGACTATTTTCTAAAGAAAGTGACCGCAAACACGACCGCAGCCTGTGTGGATGTGGGTGGCCGCACGCCCGCACGTCTGCCCTCCTTTGCTCTCAAGACAGAACGCTCTCCAGTTGGAGCAGCTGCAGCAGCTGCCGGTGACAGCCGCCCGGCAGTTAGTATTTGTTGTGCTGCGCCAGCAGCTGCATGTCCGTCAGATACTTAATGATGTGCACCTTAGCCTCGGCCTTTTGCCGCACGCCCAGCGTGTTTAGCATGTCCGTGACGACCATGCCGAACGACTGGTCCTCGGCGCTGACCGCCTGGGAGACATTGTTCTGGAAAATCTTAATGGTGTTAAGCATATTGTCGCTGTGTTCTTCCTCGCTGCGCTCGCGCTTTAGCGGCGGCTCATAAAAATATGGCTTTTGGTCCTTTCCCACAGCAGTAGCCAGCTGAGCGTCACCGGTGACCGTAATTTCTGTAAGGTATGGGAAATGACATTTAGTAAGTATTCCAGCGTGCTTAAATGAAAGGTTCCTAACCGTGAGGATGAGTCAGTGCCTGGGCCGAGGTTGTGGCGCTCCCGTTGAACGGTTGCGCGAAGATGTCCACGACGGTCTGCTGTTGCGCCTGTTGCTGCTGCGAAGGATCTGCCACCTGGTTGGCATTCTGACTACCGTTAGCGCACTTGCCGAGCAAGGACTCTCTGTACTGGCGAATTGAGTCTACCAAGAATTGCATCTGCTTAAAGTAGCGCCATCTTGATTCCTGGCACAATTTCATTTCGCGGGCGAACTTGTCGCGCAGGCTCTTCCAACGTTTTGTACATTTTTGTTCTGAAAATTAAGAGAAAAACCATTTTAACTAACAATTTAAATTCAAAATAATATATTAATTACATTTTAGTCCCTAAAAATCCATAAGCTATAATCACAGCAGGTGTAATTGTTCCTTTAAAAATAAATAAACGACTGATGCCAAAAATTCCTTTTGAATATTGTGCTTGAAATGACTGGCGATTCAGCGTACAATGGCGTGCCAACCAGAAAGTGCACAAAATGAATTTTCTTGTCGCTTCTTCCACTTACTCATGCGAGTTTGTCCCATTTATACCATTTTACAAGGATCTAACAAGGACCTGTTTCAAAATCACTGGGTTGTTAAAACATTTACTTGGTATAAGACAATGCTTAATTGACTATATATATTATATTATATATTGGAAATTACTCCTTCCTCCAAACTTCTGACTACAATTATAAAATCCTGAAAATATTTCATTTAATAAGAAAGCTATAAAGATTAACATTAATTACAGGTTTTCAAGGCAGAGAGGAATTTAGCAATCACATTTGTTTCATGCGGAAAATGGGGGTTAACTTTTAAGAAAGTAATTGGTTTATCGGTGGGCTTATTTGTGCATTGTATAAATGCCATCTAACCTATCCCGGAGACCCTGTCGGAAAGCGTCAAATCAAACCAAAACAAACCTAACCATTTGCGCCAGCAGCTGTTTGCCACCGTTGACAGTAGCAGAGGCGGCGGCAGAAGGCGCAGGCAGCAGCTTCCTAGCGTCAGCAGAGACGTTGACGTGATGGTGACGCCGACGACTGGTTACTGCCGACTTCGACCGCCCTCCACCCGCTGCCAAAGAAAAGACGGAAACCTGTGGCATTGTCCGTTTGGTCGTCTTTGCAGCAACTTTATATTTCGAGCCACCGTCTTGCATAATCAAAACCCGAATAAGGTGCAGCATATGTATAGACGAAAATGTAGGGTTCGATCAACGCCCGGCGAGGGGTGGGAATGTACGGTGAATTCGGTTTGTATACCTCATGAAAAAGAAACGAAAGCTGCTTGGTCGGTCTCTGCATACATGTGTATATATGTGCTGATGTGTGTGTACGAATGGTTGCGTGTGTAAGTGAGTGAGCTGTCGGTCGGGGCAGAGTTGTAGGAGCAGCGCAGTGTACGAAAATAAACGCTGGCGCAAGCAGAACAGCCATGAGTGCGAGCGAGACAACTACTGCGACGCGACAGCAAAGTACAGCAACTTCAAAAATATCGACTGAGCACACTGCCACTGAGAACTTGGCTCGACAGAGCATGCAGGAGCGGAATGGCAGCGCCCGAAACAGGGCGAATATGTTGTAACTAAAATTTGTTACTATATTTTAATTATATTTGTTCCAAATCCTCAACTTTGCTGCGATATAAATATTTTCGCTAGATTTTGAATACTATTTTTTATTAATCTAATTTAAATATTAGGTCAGACATCGATTTATAGATAAAAAGTCTAATGGATAGCATGAGCGATAGTTATAAATAAAACCAGTAGAATGTTTAAAGTAATTTCAATTTTAAATTAAATTAATAATTTAATCGGCTCTGTGCTCCAAGCGAAAGTTTGTTCCATTGGAAATTTATATTTTTAAAGGACTACAGCGCCCTGTGTAGTACTGCGGCCCACCCTCGGCCAACTGAGTTCGCCCCTGCGATTTCTCAACCATCAGCCAGCTACTGCGCCGCGTCGCCGTTCACTTTTGCGTCGTTTTCTGTACACTTGCTGCCTCTGCCTCTGTCACCGCCTCCGCCACGGCCTCAGTCTCGGCCACTGCCGTCGTCGGCTCTCTGGCCCCCTTTACAGAATTAATCAATTGGCTGTTGTTGGGGCACGGACACAACCCGTAGCCAAACCGAATTTCACTTACCAGGCACACCGAGAGTTTCGGCGATTTGTTTCCAGGTCTGGGCCTTGCGCACGAAGTGCTTGTAGTTGTAGTGGGACCTATCGTATATCACTGGGTTCAGCTTGACAGCCTCGATGAGATTTAGATCAAACTGCTGCTCAAGATTGGCATCAAGCTTGTCCATCTCGATGGCTGCCGTAAGGGTATGCACTGCAGACAGACAAAACGAGAAACAGGATTTACGTTACCGAAACGGGGCAAATCCAAGCTGGGGCGACAGCTCCGTTAGCCGACACTCACTTTGTTTCTTTCGTTTACTAATTGTTGTTAAATATTTGGCGCGAACGCACGATGTGTTTGTTTTTATTTTGATTGGGTTTCTTCTGCGAGGAAGGAACGTCGACGTTTTAATTTTATTTCTCAGTCGCGTCTCTGCCAACGGTACGTCCCAGCTCAGTCGCGTCTCTGCCTATGATGCGACTGGTCCGGTGCATTAGCCAACACTTACAGGGCTGCCAACGCGTTTAAAAAATTGACAAATTCTAGGGCGACACAAAATAATACAAACAGCCGTAAAAACACGGCGAACGTTTATAGTTGATAGTTGATTGTGCAGTTAGCTAATTTAAGCAGTGTTCAATGGCGTCAAAAAGAGAATAAAGCGGAATCAAAATATGCAATACAGGCATTAGCCAACACTGCTTCACAATTGATTTTCAAGTATGGCAGTACGATAGAGTATAAACTATCGATTTTATCAGATTCAAAACTTCTAATAAATAGGGTATTCCCTACAAACTCTAATTTTTAATGCAATTATTAATATGAATAGCGGCAAAAGCATAAGGTGGAGTAAAAAGCTACAGAGTTTGAGGAACGTATCGGATTGCTAAATGATCGGCTAAAGCTCAACCTGTTATATGAAATATTTTAAGATTAATGTCCAAGCAATAGTTGTAAAGTTAAGTGTGCTATCACTAGTCGACAATATTTCCATTAAGGAACTTGTTTTACCAACTTTTCCAATATAAATATTGCTCCACCAGATGAAGTTAATCAAATATTAATCCAATGGCATATGAGCTATAAATTGTGAAATAGTGCCTAGCGGAAATTATTTATATTTATTTATTATATATTTATAACATTTTTAGGCTTTAAATTTTACGCTAGATTTAATTCCAGATGTTTTAAGCTAAAAGTACAATAATTTTAAATTTATTTTTTTAGCTTTTTTTAAAATACTTTTACATTTTTCCACGACCCGAAGAGTTGGCAGCACTGGTTCCATGTGCGATTTCTTTGTTATTGTGATTGGGACAAAATTATGGACGGATTAGCTGCACAACGGAATTGGACTGATGAGGAGCGCCTGGAGCTGGCAGCCAAGCTGGATGCCGAGCTGGATGCATTCATCGACGGCCTTGAGAAGAAACGCTATGAGGAGGGATGGCCAGAAGACCGGTGGCAGGAGGAGATGGACAAGCATCCGTTCTTCATGAAGCGGGCGCCCCAGCCAGGTGACGATGTGCATCCCATGTTCGAGGGCCTGCAGAAGCTCAAGTACGATCCAGAGGAGAACACGCGTGACGAGTTGGCTCTAAATTACAAGGAGGATGGAAACTTCTACATGAAGCACAAGAAATTCCGCATGGCGGTCTGCAGCTTCACCGAAGGTATCAAGTCAAAGACTGAGAACCCGGACGTTCTGGCCGTGCTGTACAACAATCGCTCGGCAGCTCAATACTTTATTAAGAACTACAGATCCGCGTTGAGCGATGCTCAGCGCGCCCTCTTCTTCAAGCCTGACTATACCAAGGCGCGCTGGCGAGCGGCGCAGTGTGCTCATGAGCTGGACAAGTTTGACTTGTGCACTCAGATGTGCGAGGAGCTGCTCGAGGTGGATGTTGACCACAAAGAGGCTAAGGCGCTGCTGCACAAAAACAAAATGAAAAAGGTAAGTGTTTTGCAATCAAAGCCTTACTGAATTTAAGACAATTGCAATTTACCTTCAGTTGGAGACAGAGCGTAATCAGCGCAAGGAAGCTGCCGAAGCCAAGCGTCGCCTAAGTCGCTTTCATAGACTGTGTGACGCCATCGAACAGCGTCAGATTAAGTTCGATGATCAAAAGGTCGGAGGGAAAAAAGCCACCATAAACGAGGAGCTGCTGTGCCCTAAATTCCTGCCACTCGAAGATCACCCAGTGCACCTAGACGAGGATGGTAATACTCTGGTTTGGCCAGCTGCCTTCTCCTACCCGGAGTTCTTGTTTAGCGACTTCCAGCAGCAGTTGCCGGAAACTGCAACCATGCAGGATTGCCTGGCGACGTTATTCGCCGAACCGCTTCCCTGCGACACAACGAACAGCTACCGACTGGACAATGTGCATGTGTATTACGAGAACCGAAAGGTGGGCTGCGTCCACAAAGTCGTTTTGGAAAAGCAACTTAGCGAAATCGTTGCCGAGAAGGGATTCTTTGTTTCTGGTGGTGCTCTGCTCTTCTACGTGGTGCCCAAGGACTCGCGGGTGGAACAGGAATTTATCCATCAACAGCGACGACCTATGGTCTACAGTTGAGATGACGAGGTCGAAAAAAAAAAATAAAAGAAGTTACGAAAATACTAGTCCAACTCTGTTTATTATAAACTTTATTCGGTTTGCGGCAATTTTTTTATTAAGCTTATATCTTAGTCACGGTACAATTGAGCTTTGGTTACGCTAGATTGAAGCAGATTTACGGTAGGATTAACTAAATCTTTGATATGTTATATGCAAAGCTTGAAAGCGTAGTTTCGTTATTATTCTGTATATTCCTGTGTAGAATTATAACTAAATTTAGATTAATTTTAACAACGAGGCGCCTAAATAACTCAACAATATATAGTTTTGTATAATTCGTATAAAAGCGTTTCTGTAAAATTTCCATAATTGAGCGCGGTCTTAAGTGTAAGTCGTACATGCATTCACAACAGTGATACTAGAGGCTTCCTCGAGGAAAGCCCCAGATATGATTCGTTACGATTCCCAATGAGCAAAATCAATCAAATAGAGCTTAAAACTAAATGTATCATCGTGGGTAAAAGCGTATTAAATACATGATTAACATATTAATATTAAGCTGATGACACATCAACTGAAGTCAAAACAAACATTAAGGTGGTGGGTACACATCGATCACACAGAGGCCAGAAAACAAAATTTTAAGCGATAGTTGGAGGAGCTTAAGGGGATATTACTGCTGCGGCGACGGAGGATTCCTCTGCAGGACATTGTTCAGTCTAATTTTCAGTGGCGAAAAGTCAATTTTCTTAAATCTTGGCAACGAAGCAAACTTCTTCGAGCTGGCGCCCGCCGGCGGATGCAGTTCGTTGGACATTGCCACCGACTGCGTCATCGGCTGTGTATCGGGATCAGCTACCAGTGCCTTGCCCTTACTGGGGGACAGTAGTGTGGCGTACTTTTGCAAGAGTTTGGTGGCAGCCTGTTCGGCTGCATGGTAGCGATTATCTATCTTCGGCGGGGGCTCGTTCGCTGTTGAACGCCTTGTCTTGGCCTGACCTGCATCACACGCAACGTGAGTCTCCTGTCCGTCGTCAAACTTAAAATCAATGTTCTTTAGTATGGTGAGATGCAGAAGATCCTCCTCTACTCCTCCTTCATTGTTGTTGGTTTGGTGGGAATGGTTGTTCTGGCGCTGAAGAGAGTGAGTAACGGCATACACGCCCTCGGAGATTTTGTGCGCCGCAGCAGTCTTTTTGGTTGAGATTCTCGACTTGGGTAATGAACCCCCTGCTGATGTTGATGATGATGTTGTGGTGACCCTCTGACGCTGCTCAATGATCTGGTGGGGCGACGAAATATAAAGGTTCTCCTTCCTTAATTTCGAGGCGCTACTGACCAAGTGCCTTACATTCGGAGGACTGCGTCTTTTCGACTTTAAGGTATCGCAGCTGTTTGGATAGTAAGAAGGTATCTTGTCGTCCACGCTAATTATAGACTTCCTCGGAGTCTGGTAATAGTCCTCCTCCTCCTGGGCCCCCTGCTGAAGCTGACTGGAGCTTGCTTTTTCCCTGTTGCTACCTTTCTTTGGCAATGCTGGAGCCAAGGGAGATTCGGTGGGTGTACTAGTACTCAGGCCGATACAGAGCGGTTGGGCTTCTAGCTCCTGGGCGGCTTTGACAGCTAAAAGGTTCTCGTACAAATGTTCCGCAAATCCAGCTGCAGCCGTTGTTCCAACGGTGCTGTTCAAGGAACTGCCGTGCATGGCTTCGTAAATGTCGCTATCGTTGCCCGCCTGCGCCACCATCGTCTTTGCGGCGGGTTGATCCTCTGTGTTGCAGCTGCTAGTTGAGGAGCAATAAGAACCCGTGGAGTAGCCGGACGAAGTCGAAGCCGTGCTACCGCCTGGTTGCCGTGGTATTTCCTTTTCCGCTGCCTTAAAAATAATGGGCGCCATCACACAGTAGCCGGTTAGATCGTCTACCACAATCTTGTTCTTTTTTAGCAGATTGCTATCTGGCACGGCTCCATGGGATCCAATGAGATTGATGGTGGACGTGTTGCATGCTGAAAAGTTGAAGTTGTGTGGCAGTTGCTCGGAAATATTCAAGCTCTCCAGGGAGCCTGAATCCTCGCCTTGTTGCAGAAGCTGCTTTGAGATCTGGGCCACAAGCTGATTCCGAGAGATTGGTTCAATGACCGAGTCATCCAGACTAATGTTCAGCTCTAGGCTTGACTCGTGATTTTGGCCGCCGAGCTCATCGCCGAAGGTGTCCAAAAAGTTGAGCTTGGAAAGATCGGGACTGGAGAAACTATTGCGCTGAGACTTACTAAGCTGGGAGCTGCGCTTCAGCGAGAGCGGTAGCGCTATCTCCGCGCTATCTAGCGCTATGGAAGGAGTGTTGTCGTTGGCCGTCTGATCTTGAGGCTGGACGTGCTCGCTAGCACTATCGGACCGCTTTTGACGCGCACCTCCGAAGATATTATCTAGCATTATCTTGTACTTCTTTTTCTTGGCCAGCTCCGACTCTGGATTGGTACTGCAGCGCGGAATCTCTCCCAGCTGAGAACACTCAAAGGTGTTAATGCGCCTGCGATGCGGTTGAGCGGGTAGCGGGGGCGGAGACGGTGTCTCCATAACTGAGGGCTTCATTTCTTCGTAAATGCCCGAAGCGATCGAGACACGTGAGATGCGGCTGCCATCAAAGATCTCCTCATAGATTTGCGAAACGCGCGTAGAAAAATTGCTGGCATCCAAGGTAGTTTCTGGTAGGTTGGGTAGCGGGCCCAAGCCCCTGGGGCCCCTGCTCAACCGGCGCTGTTCGAGAAATATCTGACGGTACAGCTCCAGGTTTTTGATAGACTTTCGCATCCACTTCATGTGACGTCGACAGGAAGTCTCAGTCTCCAGGGCAAAGTAGATGAAACAGTCACGACGGTTTTGGGTCCAGAAAAGACCATAAGAGTGCTGCATGGTGCGAGAGGTGGCCAGGCTTAGGCTCACCCCCGGAACGTTGACCGAAATGCTAAGTGGGGGATGTTTGGCGGACGGATGCGAGCCAGGAGTGACTGTCGCCTCTACCGATGCCTGGAATGTGAGACGCAGGAAGCAGGGCACACATTTGATGGCCTCAATTTTAACCTGGCAGCGGGTCCAAGTCTTGTATCTCAGCGCCACTGGGCGTTTGTCGTGTGTATCCAGTTTCACGTCCATGGACATGGAAATCTCGTTGAGGTCCATTCTGCGTGATGAATGCAGATCGGGTGGGTGAGCAAGGATGTGCACGAGTGAAAAATAAAAAAATATTAAGGACTTTATCCGCTTTTAACTAAATTACATGTCTTTTTTGTGGGTGGAGCTCTTATCGGCTATTCTCTTATCGCCATATTTATCCTTCGTGTCCTCGTGCCGTGACCAAAGTTGCCACCTTACGAAAATACAAAAAAAGTTACATTTTTATTTATTGTATACTGAGAAATGCTATATTGTAAAATACAAATACAAATACGATTTTGTTTTCTTAATTTTTCCAAAGAAATAAAAAAATAGATATATATATTATTTATTAAGTTTTTATTTCTCCTGAGCCATGAAAAATCACACAAAGTTTATTTCATTTTTAGAAAAAGTATTATATTTATGGTTTTAATTTAATCTATTCTATTATTTTTAGTATTTTTCGCATATTTATTTTGATTGCAATTTGTTAGTTTTTTGTTAAACGTTAAGTTAATTCCTTTTTAACTGTTACGCACTTTAAGAATTGAATAAAAGTAATGTTTAAGAAATAAATGTTTTTAATATGTAGTTTTTCTAAAAAGAATTTGTTGCATATAAATAAAAATAAATGCAACCTTTTGCTAGCGTGGAAACTTTTCTTTACTACATCTATAGCAACTGGGTAACTAGTTACAAGTGGCAGAGCGGTTAATCAATAATTTAGAGAAGTAAAGAACAGAAAACTTCAGCACAAAGATGAGTTTACTACCCCCCACTGTTGATAGAATATACTGCAATGATGATAAAGGCAATTTAATCCAAACAATAGAAAATAATGCTACTTCTGTAATAATGAGCTCGCCTGGATTTAAAAGTGGCAACTCTGCTCATGTCAACTAGAAACTGCCACCCCTTGCGGCGAACAGTGTTGGACAGCAGCACGCGGCTTCGCATTTTTTGGCGGCCATTACAACGAGAGAAAACGGCGGCAGAGTTGATTGCACAAATTAATGCGTAAACAAACGACGAACGACAATTAATACACGCGCTGTCGCTTAAACACCTATAAAGAGCACAAGGAACAGCACTGAAGATGTCCGCGAGCGCTGCCAGAGTCTACATCCAAGTCGAGAGCGAGGCCGAGCAGCAGGAGCACCTAAAGCAACAACGCAAGACTTTGAAGCCTCTGCAGGGCAACGTTAACGACAAGGAGAACCGAACCTCCATCGTGGATCAGTTGAGCCGTCTTAAAGCCGGCGTTCAAGTCACGCCAAAGTATGGGAAACGCAAATGCGTAGATTCGGCCGCATTGCCATCGACGACAAAGGACGCAGACACACAAACGGAGCCAGAGACGACGACGCGTCGAGATGTCGATAAGCCCATAACGGCGGAGGATCTGACCAGCGAGAGCGAGCCCGGGGAAAACTACTACAAGCTGTTAGCGGAGCAGCGGCGACTGGCATTGGAAGACTCTCTAACCGAGAACCGACATCTGCACGAACGCATCGAAGGACTGGAGGAGGAGATGGACACGATGCGCAAAGAACTAGATGAGGCCAAGAATCTGGTGGAGGTTCTTAAGGAAATCTGTGACGAGGAAAACAGTGAAGTGGAAGAGAACGAGGAGGCTGCAGGAAGCGACCAGGAGTAGAAGTAGCGATGAAGGCTGCACACCGCGCTGCATACGTTTTGTTAGCTTAAGATTTTACAATTAGTCTTAGTTAAATATTTTTCTTCCTATTAATTTATCCCATTTACGCCAGCTAACACTAAAACGGACTGGTCTCAATGTACTCCAGCAATATATTTACTTGTTACCAAACGCCAGTTATGTTATGTTCCCAATAAAGTTCATGCAGTAAGCTAACCTTTTTTGTAATTCTTTATTGGCTACTACTGTTATTTAAGCCAGTCAGTGATAATCTCCTCGCTGTGAAAGTTGTCCACATCGAACTGAAATGGCAGATCCGAAAGAGATTAAAATAGGGACTTGAAAGAACTTAAGATGCGATAATTATCAACTCACTTCAACGGCAACCTCTTCGTATGTGGGCACTGATCCCACGACGTCAACAGCATTTACTACAGCATTAATATACGCAGCGTCAGCCTCGGCGGCTGCTATTAACACAGCAGTCTCAGAGTCTACATCGGTGGCGAGAACATCTTCTAGGGCTGACGAAGACTGCTCCTCCTGCTGTACGACTTCCTCTGTTAGACCGTGCGCTGTCTTCATATGCAGCCGCAGGGCAAACATACGTGCATACTCTGCTCCACATGAACTGCACCAGAATTTCCCAGCTGAAGTTTGGTTCTTGGTGGTAGCTTGTACACCTTTTCCATTTCGTTTACTTTTCTCTTCCTCATGTGTTTGCATGTGAATTCTCACGGCGTACATTGACGAGAAGGGGCGGTTGCATACGACACACTGGTACGGTTTAGTGTGGGTGTTCTTATGGGCGTATAGCTGGACAGAGGTGCGAAAGGACTTTGAGCATACGTCGCAAGCAAACTGCCGCTCGGTGCTGTGAATACGCAGGTGGTGAGAGTACACCTGGTGTGATTTGAAGCTGTAAAGTAATGTAAAAATTGTTGTTGCTAGATTTGTCTTATTTTACATTATTAAACCCACCGCTTATTGCATACGGTGCAGACATATGGCCGAATGTTTGTATGCGTGCGTAAATGGAGAGTAAGCGAGTACGAGACGCGAAAAGTCTTCCCGCACACCTCGCAGGAGTAGGGCTTCTCGCCCGTGTGCACCCGTTCGTGCTTGACCTTCTCATAGGGGCGAGAAAAAACACGCTCGCAGTACTGGCAGGGGAAGCCTGGCTTATCCTTATCACCACTGCTGCGATGCTCGGGCATTTTGGCGGCATCTGTGTCGCGGGGCTTCTGGTGAATCTTGAGGTGCATGTGGTAGTCTATTGAGTTGTAGAATTGCCGGTTACAAACGCTACACATGAACTCTTTGGCGGTCTCCTGGTGCATTTGCTTGTGCACTGTCAGGAGGTTTTCGTCGAAGCTGGGAGATTTCAAACAAGCAAATGGCTGTGTTAGGTAGGCATTTCAGGATTTAAGGAATTCTTAATACCTCTTCTTGCAGATCTCGCAGTAAAACTGATCCAGCTTACTGTATTGCTGGTGGGCGCCCACGGGAAGGGCGTCTTGAATGCTCTTGGGGGCAACCTTCTCGTGAATCCGCATATGGAACTTGAGAAACTTGGCAGAGCTAAACACGGTATTACATATTTCACAGCTAATGACAGATGGTTGTGGACCACCCTTTGAATCTGTCCTTGCTGCCACGCTGGGCAACTTACGGCGTAGCGGTGGTTTAGTTGTGGCGGCAGCAGTCTCGCCTGCCTGTTGGATGGAGCCACCGCCGGACTCTGCCTGCGGACAAACATGATCTTCCGCGCTGCTTCTGTTTTCGAAGATGCTGTGACAGTCATAGCAAAAATAACGATCTGAATGAGTTGCTTCAGTCTCGTTTTGTTCTACTTTAATGGTGGAGGCCGTGTCATCTACTACCTCCCAAAGTGGCACGTGAGCCTCGAAAATCTCTTCTTCATTGTCCTCCTCGGCCAAGCTTGGTGCAATTTCGACCTGCTCGTCCGAAATGATTTCCTCTGCACCCCCACCGATGCAGCAGCCGGACTGGTGACTGTGGTCCTGGGCATAAGCTTCATTGTCCTCGTAGATGTTGCCACATCTCTCACAGTACAAAAGGAGCGGTTGGGCTGTTCCGCAATTCGACGAAAGTCCGTCCTCCACATGGATGTGGGGTTGAATCTCTTCTGTCACGTTGCGCGCTACAAAAAAAGGTATTGTATATCCACACTGGTGCATTATGCTGGATACTAAACACTAACTTGACATGGCATTACGGTATCTACGACAGACTAGAAAAATCTTCAATTCTTAACATTTTTTGTTAATTGAAATGTGCGATGGTTCTTGTTTTTATTTACGCTCGAACCTTTCGCAACACATGTCATGTCATAGCTTTTCACGCTGTGCAGCACTGTCGACCTATCAACGCATGATAACACATCGATAAACGCAAAAACAATCGAGTCCCCAACAGTCTAACAAATAAAAAGTACTTTTTAATATCCCATTTACACTACCGTAAGATAACTATCGATATCTCAGTAAACGCAGGAACACAGAAAGGCTAATCAAATTGCGCTAACTTTATTGCTTTTTAATGCTAGTATAAATGTTTGTTCGTGATTATTTTATGGTTTTACTAATTGAAAATGTCAGTATTTGATTGTTGAATTTTATACCCTTGCAAGGTATTAGTTTTAATCAGAAGTTTGCAGTGCAGTGAAGGAGACATATCCCACCCTATAATGTATTTACACTATTGATCAGCATCAACAGCCTAGTCGATCTAGCCATGTCAGTCTGTCCGTTTCTACGCAAACAACTCCCTTAGTTGGCAAATAGATTTCTGTATATTCTCACTAATATAAATGTCGAAGCAGGCCGGATCGGACGACTACATCATATAGCTTTCATAGAAACGATCGGAAAATGCTTAGAAAAATATTATAACAGGCAGTTTTGAACATATTTTTATATATTCAATTATGGTCACTTTAAAATAGTCTTGAATTTTGATTTTAATTATATGAAAATCGGACGATTATATATTATAGCCTTTTTCAACATATTTCCAAGGCGTTTCAGAATCAGCCGCGTTCAGTGACCGCAGTTTTTGTTTATGCATAATTTCAGCTGTCAGAATATTAATTACTTATTCGGTGAGCTGCCTTTGATGCGAAAACATAATTATATCTTCGTAGTCCTTAAGTATACGAATTTGTAATTACCTACTGCAAGGATAAACTTCATCTTGCAGAAGTTAGCTTCCCTTCTGGTTTTAAATAAAAGTATTTTACGAATCTGGCAACCTTCTCTCAAGAAAGCTCAAACATAAAGTTTTAAAATGCACACTTTATTGCGCTTGGTACTATATTAGCATTGTATGTGTATGTACAAAAAGAAGAAACAGATAACAATATTATATGCATAAAACAATATAAACTACGAACTACTTATACGGCTCGGGTGCCACAAGAGCAGGAATGATTCGAAGTTTTCACTGACTAAATCGTACACGTAACGTATACAACAATTGCGAAGCGCTCCGAGGCTAACGGAATATCATGGAATATAGTTGACAGCCGATACGCTTGCATACGTTGGAAACCATATAGGCGCCCGCCGAAATGGTTACGAATAATGTCAGCCAGCCAAGGAACGTAAACTCGCCCACTCGCGGCCGGATGTGCTTTGATAGGCCCAGCCAACCGCCGTTGTCGATCAGCCAGTATACAAGATCGTCCTCGATTATCTCAGCCAAACCGTTAATTAGGCACTGCAGGTAGTCGAAGTGCCCCTGGCGTACACAGTCGATGGCAAAGCCGCCGCAAACGGCGAAGATCGAGATTATCTTGCCCCAAGTGATGCTTGAGCGGAATAGGTCCTTTGCCACAAGGTTTAGCAGCATTGGCGCCATTTCGCTGTCCTCTAACTCGCCGAATGGTGCCCTCGAAAGCTGCCGGGATATGTTTGTGTACACCCGAGGATGCATGCGCTCTAGTTCTTCGCCCATCTGTGGAGGTAAAAGGATTTTAGTAACAAGTTTTAGAGCACGAATGGGAGCTCTTACGCTGTTTAGAGCAGGAAAGACCTCATATACCACGTGTGAAGAGCCAGTATCCAAGATGTTTCGCAACCGCTGGGTCACCTTCCGGTTAAGGACTCCAGCCCGCCGCAAACGGGCTCTGATGTACTGTCCACACAGGCATTTGCCCTGCAAGGCGACCAAGCAAAGCGAAAAGTTCAATCAAAATTAAATTAGTAACTTGTTGCGTTGATTGGTCTATCAGCGCACCGCCGCATCAATTGATTGCCTTAAAATATCCGGTGACTACTGGCGGCTCTGGAGAACTTATTTACGTATTTGTTGAAGCGTTTTACAGGAGAATTTCGTCGGCACCTGTGCAATATCATTCACACCTCTTACAGAGTCTGTCGACTGCAGTCTTTGTACAGAGTACCTAGCGCGATCATAAACAATGACATGCGTTCTAAATAAATAAGTATGTATAAACGATCAGCGCATGCTACTCAGATAAACTGAAGAGTTAAGAGTGAATGAATGAAACCCCTGCCTTTCCTTTGTGCTTGTCAATACTCATAATTGCAATTGATTATTGTCGAGCAGTTAAACCTTTTCTGGCGCCAACATGACGTATGACTTAGATCTAATGCCCATGGCGAATCGCTGACCTTGCGGCTCGTGGTTTGACAATTTTATAGAAAAGGTACTGCGAACCCGTTTAGTTTCCCATTAAATGTATTATCGGGTCTTTGGTTTATGTTGTATACTACAAATGTAAGCAGCTGTGGCGCTTCATTTGTTAACATTAGGCAGGCTTTCGGCAGATCCAAAAAACATTAAAATCAGCTCATCGGGTTTGAAAACTTCATCATATTGTAGGGAATCATCTCGTGCATTGGGGGCAGTTTATTTTGGGAATACTTGTTTAATGCCCTCGTTGCGAACAGTTGCTGGGTTTGTGGACTTGCCATTGTGGTTCTTTGGCCAACGAAAAAAGACAGGCATCCGCAATGCGCGTACTAAAATTCTTCTACAAATTATCAGGCGTATGTAAGCAACTATAAAGCAATATATATATACATATATATTAAATAAGCACCTTACATTTCGCTCACCTACCGAGGAAAGTTCCGTAAATATTTTACATAGCGAAATGAAGAAATCCGTTCGGGCACTCGAGCTTTTTATCGGGCCGGAGATAAACAAATGACCGAAACAAAAAATATTTACCTTATCAATTGAATTGTCAGTCACGACGCCCCAATGATATATATATATATTATAGATAGATCAATCGTCCTTGTTAACGGCCGACTCAAAATTGAAGTTTCGCAAACATTTTTGCAATGCAAACATAGGAATCGAGGTTTCCTCTGTTTGCGGATCTGTCGTCTATTCTGTTGTGTTCGTCGTAGCTTAAAAAATATCTTTACAATATATGGGCATTTATTTGAACAGCTTTTTTGTTAATTTTTTGTTTGTTTCTGGCACCTGTACAGAAGATTTTTCAATTAACTGAAGTTTTCAAATATTAATTGGGCTGTTTACACTCAACGGATTTATTGCACCATTTTGCAAATGAGAAATAAATTATTATTGTTACCTTGATTGTTCTACAAATACATTTTTTAGGGTTACCAAAATGTACAAAATGGCGTCTTGATTAAAATTAATCAACAAAATCAACATCATTGGGAACGACATTGTCGCTTGTTGTCAAACAGCTGTTTCATTAGCTTTCGTTATTACTTGTTTATTCTGAATACTCGAAGCAGCTAATAAGTACACTTTATTTTCCTCATGTTGACAAAATTATAATAAATTTGGAGTCTCGTGGTTTTTGAGTTGATTAACTTTCTGAAGGTTAATGAATAATACATTAAAAATGATCAGCATCAATTCCCGAGTCGATCTAGTCATGTCAGTCTATATTTCAGAATGCAATTTTGCAGACAGACTTCATTCTATTGAAGGTAGTACATAAATAAAAATAGTATTGCAATAGTATACAGAAAAATGTAAAATATAAATCTATTACATTGTCATTTTTTAAGTTATATGCATAAACTCTTAAATTGTTATTTAACTATTTTAAAATGATGTCTTAAATTCTATCAAACCCGATCCTGGGGATTCAGTATTCACTCTTAAATATGGTGAGGAAGTATATTTCAATGGTAATTTAGTCAGTTTGTGTTTTTGTTTTTTTTTTTTTAATTTCTCATTAAATGCGTTAAAGTCAAATTTTAATAAAATGACAAAATTGTAAAAGAAAATAAAATTGAGTAACGCTGTGGTCATAGAAAAAGTAAACTATCATCGGAACGCTTACACTTGAATTCAAACCAATACATATTTAAGTTCCTGTGTATTACATATATTGCAGATTTTATAGTCAACACGAAAAACTGTTTTAAGAGGTTTACCTGATTGATAATCTCCATTTTGTACTCCTGGTAGTTGGTCATTGTGCGTGTACTGCTGGCGAGGGATGATGTGGAAGCGGCCCTTGTCATAGCTGACAAGCCAATGGCGGGGCCACCGGCTGGAAGGGAGCGGCCGTTAGTGGCTCCGCCGCGGAGCGCCTTCCAGTCGCTGGAAGCCGTGGCGATCGTGCCACGCCGGTTCGCTGTGTAGATCTCATGGTCCAGCGAGGAGGACTTGAACTTGGCTGATAGCTTGGGTGCCGGACCGGAGGGGCTGGTGGTGGGGGCCATGGTCGTCGAGGGCATCAGGGGCAGAAATGCTTGGCTGCCCCGCTTTTGTTGGTGCTTCTGCTTTTGTTGTAGGCGCTGCCTCCGTCTCCTCGCTCATGTGTGTGTTGTGTAATTTTGAAAGCGCAGCCTTGCATGCACTATGCACTGGGATCGGATCACCTTCACTCAGCTCGCTTTGCGCTTTTTTGGAGGCGGTCGGGATTGGATTGTGTTCTGATAAAATGGGCAAAACAAAATAAAAGTCGGTCCCGAAAGGGGGAGCTAAGCGCAGAGCAGATCAGCAAACACGAACGAGGCGCACAAAGGAAAACCACTAAAACTTGTTGCTGCTGCTGCTGCTTTGCTTTCTTTTTCGCTCCGCTGTGCGCGCCCGTTTGCTCGAGTTGTCAGTTTTCGCCTCACATCACTTTGAACCTTTAACCGAGAGTCTTGGAGGTGCCTAGCAAGTGGGAAAACGATTGATCACCGCCACTGTCCGGTTCTTCCGTCCCGTTCTTCGATCCGTTCTTTTCGCTCTCGTTCTCGGTAGAGGTGGAGAAAGATTCGATGCCAACATCGATCTCATCGCGAACACCGATGTTTTGCTGGGAATTATCGATTGGCGAAATAATGGTTACGTTCAGCAGAACATCACGAACACCGATCATTGATGGATCACTAACGATAGTTCTGCTGAACACAAAAAAGGTGCGTCAAAATAGTACGCTACCTTATCGCGATACTGATGGATTACATCGATGGGTGTAGTATCGCTAGGAATAATAAAAAAAGAAGAATGAAACATCACCGATCTACTGAACGCACATAACACATTACGCCGTTGTAGTAATAATCGGTTTGGAATTCATCGTTATCGTCCGACTCCCGCCAACCATCATTTGTCCTAATTTATAAGACATCTAATATGGACAACTGTACGTTTACCTTAAAAGTATTTTGGGATGTTCTAAAATATTCCTTAAATTATCCAAGCGACAGCCCTGGCTACGCAAAATGAATTGTTTCACAAAAGGCATCTCAGTTCTAAACATTTTGATTATTGTTTTATCGAAAAATCTAAAGAAATTGTGGTAAAAATATCCAAACGTGTAGACTATTGGTTGTAAAGAAATATGATTTCTAATTTCACCATTGTATATGAATGCTACAGCCCTGAACGATATTTGCCATTGATCGACAGCCTGCCAGCTTAAAGTAATCGGCTTTTTAAAGTAATCCATTCAACCGCGAGGTAAGCCATTTTATTACATCACTTTCTTAATATTTTATACATATTCTTTAATGTAGATGAGCCATAATTTCAATTTCAATTTTGGCCGGGCCATGTATTCCGCGGTCGAGGCGAACATTACAGAGGTCCTCGACATGGCATGCAGGACTGCAAGGCCGAGGAATGCGCGGAGGGCGACGTTGGCGCGGCGGCCCTGTCAGTCAAGGGCTCGTCCTTAACCGCCAACCACTAGCAGCAGCAAAAGCGTTGAGCAGCGGCAGCAGCAGGCCACCCAATTAATTGAGACCTTAGACCTTAGTTGAAAGGAGAGTCAAAAAATCTAAATTGTTAAGGATGATTTCATTACAAATAAGATGATAAAATTCTAAATAAATTTATATTTAAACGTGAAATTATTTTATGCGCAAGCATAATCTTCAGGTAAAAAATTTGAATTTGGTTTTGAAGGGACAAAATTGTGATTCGCCTGATTCTGAATGAAACTTTACAGATAGTCTTCTATATGCTCACTCTACTATGTAAGTCGGACAAGCCGGATCGGACGACTACATCATACAGCTGCCATAGGATCGATCGGTACATTTTTTGAATAAAACCTTTAACTTGGGCAATTTTCAACACATTTTTATATAATTTGGGACAGGGCCACTTTATATTGTTCTAGAATTTCGGTTTTAATTTGATCAAAATCGAACTACTATCAAATAAGATCCATAAAAATGTACTGCAATATTTTGCTCATAGGTGAAGTTATTTTTTGTATTATTTCAGAATTTCGGTTTTATTTTTATACAAATCGGATGATTATATCATATAACTGCCATAGAAACGATCGTTAAATCTAGAGGAAAATTATAAACTGTTAATGTAAAACAGTAACTCTAAAACTGTAAACATAGTATGATAAAAGTAGTAAAACCGATGCAAGATTTTCTTCCATTATGATCAGTAAAAATAGTACGCTACCTTTTCGCGATTCTGGTGGACTTTATTGGTTAAAGTATTGGTAAAAAAAATATATATGAGATTTGAATTATTAGTCATGAAATCAATGTTTCTTAGTTATTATGCAAAAAATTTTAATTATTTTATTACTTGAATGAAATGAACTTGACAACCTGTCCTTTCAAGAATGGGAAACAAATTATTTTATGAGGTGTTTGTTGAAAAACTATTACTATTAGCAAAAAATGACACATAGAAAAAAAAGCTACTGCTTTTTTCAGGTCCTAATTAAGTTTCTTATTAATGAAAACTGCATTAGTGTGTCATAGCGCCATGAGTATATTATATTTTCTTTATTTAAATTTTTTTATTATTCCTATCGATACCTCAACAATCGATATAATCCATAAGTATCGCGATAAGGTAGCGTACAATTTTTAAGTTTCTTTTTTGGTGATGGAACATCAGAAGATTTCTTCCATCGTTCAGCAGAACTATCTTAAGAAATCCATCAGTGATCAGTGATCATGTTGTTCTGCCCAACGCAACGAAAATTATAAGTGAAACGATTATAACTTAAGGTTTAATGTGAATTTTCCACAGAATTTTTTTTATTATATTGAAAGTTTAGGGTTATCGATGTCTGATCGTTTCTAACTACCACCACTAACTAAAAGCAGATTTAAAAAAGCTTAAAATGTGTGACCGCTAACAAAAAAAAACACCAAATTTGAATTTGCATTCGGGGGCAAACTTGGTGCGCTCTGAGACGAAGCTTAAAACAAAAAACTGTGCAGGAAACATACAAAATTCGCTCGAATTCTTTTATGTCAGCTAAATTATTTATAAATTTCTTAATTACGAAATATAATTAAAATGATCATATCTAAGAGTAGACGAAAATATGATATATGAGAGATAGGTTATGGTCGACAATAAACCGTTAACTACGTTCCAAACATCTAACTAAAATTTTAATAATCTGCAAAGGTAAAAATGTAAAATATATGTAAAATAATTTAAACTAATTCTTTTTTTTAACATATTAAATATGGGTATTTAGTACGATTTTACCCAAAGATAAAATAAAAATTAACATTAAAAATTCTTTTTTCTAAATCCCAAGTGATCAAGATATTTTCTTTTTTTTGTTTTGATTGCAGGTACAAGTAAAAGTTGTCCGATTCTAACACACATATGTACATATGTCATATATAAACGTTAATACCTTAAACAGAGATAATACAATCTGGAAAGATTCAACAAGTTTATAACACGAGATTTAAAATTAAAAGACCAGTCCGCGTAGCAACTGTCATGTCTCATGTTCTTTCCTAAGTAATAAATAAATTAGTTAATTTATATAATTTATAAATAAATAAATTAGTTAATTTATTTATATAACTTGAAAGATTCTTTCTAAGATAGGACAACTATTAAATGGGTACATTGTAAAATAAAAGATGGAAATTCAAGCTTTAAACATATCTAACAATAGCAGAATATGCACTTGATTTTTTGAAACATCTTGAATATTCATAACAATTTCAAATGATTCCATTTATAGTAAATACTTAATGTCTTCATACGTAGTGGAAAATAACAAGCTAAAAGTATTATCTGTAGAACGATCAAGGCGGGGCCCTTGGCTTGGGGCGTCAAGTATGAGCACTCCAGCACGCAACTAGCATAATCTTAATTAACATCAAGGAGCTGTCAGAGCAGGAATATATGGGATTCGCTTTTCACTTGACAGTAGCCATAGGCATAGGCGCAATCATTATCATTATCTGAGCAATACATAGCAACATACTTTACTTGGCTTCCTCAAACCCGTTCCTGAACTTTCGAGGGTCTTCGCTGGGGACTGTTTACATTGTAGTCCCGCAAATGTTTTTGTAATTGAATGAGTAATAATTACTTCCCTATCTCGGATGAAACAATCACTTGTGACACTCAGACATCTACATTTTCAAATACTCTTTAGCATTGGTATGGTCGGCTGATAATTAATAAAAACATATATAATAACTCAAATAGGCTGTTAAACTGAGTTGACACAGTGACTTCTGGGTATAATTCTAGGAGAAATCTAAACGAATTGTGTGTTATCAGGGCTCAGGCAGTATAGTTTTCTCCCAGCCCATAAGCGCTTTCCATGCGTAACGACCAGCAGCCAGATGTTCGAACTATACAGTGAAACTTGCCTAACTTAAACTTTATCAATTTTACAAAAATTAAATTAAACGTAAACAAATTTGAAAACAAGGGTGTTTATTATTATTATATATTATTATAAATATCTTGATTATACTCTTAATTGTGTCAGTGGATCAGTGGATTGTGTTAATCAATATTTAAATACATTGAGTTTTTAATATTATTGTCTGAAATTTCAATCCGTTGCGAATGGAAATTCAGTCGCTTACAGAACTGCCGACACTGTTATGTCACTGGCAACCGCAAGTGATAAGTGCCTTGGTGAGGATGAAGTCGCCCTGTGAACGCCCCTGCAGACTAAAAAAATATTTACGAGTATGTACATACCCGGGAAGAAGCCTCTCAGTTTTGCTGAACTTGCCGACCAGCTTTTCAGCTCGAGTGTAGCGCACATCGCAACGCCTTTCCCGGTCTATATCAGCGGGAGCACGAGCCCCCGGCAGTTAGTCGTTGGTCAGTCGCAAAGACGGAGCGACGTGTTTTGAAAAAAAGAATTGGACCGCAAAATATACGAATACAAATTATGAAGACTTCGAAGGACCAGAAGCGCAGGGTTTGCGTTATAGGAGGTAACCTGACCTGGAAACGCCACTGTCTATGAATATGATATTCACGTGCGATTTCTAGCTGGCACCGCCGGTCTCTGTGCTTTGAAAAACTCCCTGGAGGCGGGCCTGGATGCAGTGGCGTATGAGCGAGGAACTGAGATCGGAGGAACGTGGATCTTCTCTGACAAAATGCCCAAGGACGAGTACGACGAAGTGCACAGCAGCATGTACGAGGGACTGCGGTATGTGTGAAAGTCTATCACAAAAAGGCATTAGTGACATTGCTCGCTCTTAGCACCAATCTGCCCAAGGAGGTCATGGGCTACCCAGACTACTCCTACCCCGACGACATCGACGAGTCCTTTATCACCGCCCAACAGGTGCTGGAATTTTTGCGATCCTACGCCAAGCACTTTAAGCTGGAACCCCACATCAAGCTCCAGCACGAGGTGATAAGAGTGCGTCCTCGATTGGACGATTGGGAGGTGGGTAGCGACGTCACATTACGTATTTCCGAACCAGTTTTGATTGTGTCTCAACCTTTGCGACTTTGTATGACTTGGGTTTTCACAGCTCCCAGGGCTTGCACAATGTTGTTGGCACTTGAAGTAACGTTTGGCATTACGATTGACATTGGCTCTCCTTAATCCACTTTCAGGTCTATGTGTGGGACCACAGCACTGATACCTGCGACCCAGTCTACTACGACTTCGTGTACGTCTGTAATGGCCACTACACGGAACCGGACCTGCCGCAGATCGAGGGAATGGAGCTGTACAGGGGCAAGAAGATGCACAGCCATCTGTACCGCAAGGCAGATAAGTTTAAAGGTAAGATAAGCATATAGTACCCGCATCTGCATCTTCTCGCGCCTAGCCATTGCTTTGGACTTATCAACCCCGCCGTCTGGCCATAGTCTCACTCTTGATTCCCCCATAAATAAATGGAGCACTTTCAAAAGCAGAGGCAGATAGTACTGTTGACTGCCCGACCGAGTGGCATAATAATAATAATAAGTGTTGTGGGCCTGTGCTAATTCTGAATGCACGTGTTTCTGTGGTGATTGCGCGCTTCCTTGGCGATCGCTTGCCTTGGTTCCCGGCACAATATATATAACAGTGGTTATATTTGTGGAAGTTTATCGTGATTCAGATTTTTGAGTTTACACAGTTATGCAGCTTTGAAAACAATAGCTACTTGATAAATTCTAGAAATGAGCAAGTCTATTAAAAACGGAATTCGAGGGTGCTAAAGAAATCACTATGCTTTATAAAATCCTTTGAAGAATATGAACTATGCACTTATATAGTTACACTACATTATATAGTTACATTGTAAAAAAAAAAAACAACACAAATATGCACCATTTGATTGCATACCTTTTTAGAGGAAATTAAATCCTAGCACTCCACTAAGTAAATTTAAGAAACTTAGGGCTTCAAATTGTATATGTATTTATCTTTAACATACCAATATTAAAAATACAAATAAGAAATGACTTTACAAAGTTGTATAGATGTTAGATCTTTAAACCATATTTAAAATATTCGTTTCTGAACAAAGTTTAAAATACACTGTTAGTTATAAACTTAAAGTACATGCCAAACTCCAACATTAAAATTCTTATGCGTCAATCTATGATCAATTATCGCTTATAAATTAAGATTTTAATGATCGAAATGCACATACTTGTCCATGTTCGCCAGCCCGTTTCACAAAGCTCAGTATCAAATCGCAACCCTCTATGTAATTTTCTCCAAAATTATCGCTCTTTCTTTTACTTTCTCTTATAAATTCATTTATTAAATATATTTTATTTACCACCTCCCCAAATGTAGACGAAAGTGTCCTTATTATTGGTGCAGGACCCAGTGGCATGGATATTTGTAATCACGTTCGCATGGCCGCAAGTGAAGTGTTCCTGAGCCATCACCTGCCCACCACGCCCAACACAGCCTTCATGGGCAATGTGTCACAGAAACCAGATGTGGAGCGCTTTACGGCGAATGGAGCGGTATTCAAGGACGGAAGTGAAGAGAGCTTCAGCCACGTGTTGTTCTGCACCGGCTACAAGTACACATTTCCCTGCCTCAGCACCGACGTTGGCGTCCAGGTAATTGACAACTTTGTGCAGCCGCTGTGGAAGCACTGCATCAACATCAATCACCCGACAATGGCCTTCATTGGGCTGCCCTTCAACGTCATCCCGACCCACATATTCGACATGCAGGTTCGCTTCACAGTGAAGTTTTTCACGGGCGAGCGCGAGTTCCCTTCTCGCGAAGAGATGATCGCCGAGCTAGAGCAGGAGATAGGAGAGCGGTGGGGCTGTGGAGTCCACAATCGCAAGAAGGCACATCAAATGGGCGAACGACAGGTAGGTGCTATCACCTGTTGAATCTATCTTTTACACCCTAACCCTTTCTTTTCAGTTTGTTTACTACAACGAACTTGCCAGGTTAGCTGGCATCGAGAACATCAAACCTGTCATTCACAAGCTGATGAAGGACTGCGGCAAAAAGTACATTTTTGAGCTGGACTCCTACAGAAGCAACAAATACACGATCGTAGACGATGAAAATTTCTTAAAGAATGGTAAAGCGATCGTGTGATTTGACCATTCACTTAATTCACTTAATGCACGTGTGTTAGTCGAATCCTATAAGTCCATGGTGTAACTAAATAAGTCATAAAGCCGTTAAATAACATATATTCCTCAAGAACTGTTTAATGGCCTAGAATAAGGATAAAGCAAATTGATATTCAAAGTTAAATTAATAAAGAACATTAGCTGAAATGAGGAGAAACAGTAACAAAGTGATTAATGAGAACCCTAGAAAGGAGCGTGTGTGGTCGTGATTACAAGAATACATGTACCTTACAGGTAAATGTGTCCTTCATAGCTTAGCAAACAGCTCTGTGATTCGAGCTATAAATTTAAAAAGTAATGACAAGTTCTTAAGGTTACAAATTAGGTTTTCACATTTTAATAGTTTCGTTATTACAAGCCACTTCTAAAGATTATCTGCAAAGGTAATACAAAAATACAGTACAGCAGCTGCTGCTTCTACTGACTCAGCTCGTACATAATGTGTGACAGCACTCCGCTGGCCTCTACGTTGCTCAGTGCTATATTGGCCAAGTGGGGCTCGTAGCGCTTAAGGCTGCGCTTGGCTGTTGATGAGTAGGTAACCAGATTCCGCAGAATTAGTGCTGCTGTCAAGCGGATGCTCTTGGTAACGGGCCCCTCGTTTTCATCCATGAGCTCCTTGGAGTTGGTGTAATCCGTGGTGTGTCGGTTCATGGCTTGCATTGCAGCGCTGCCCACAACTGGAGGGGCAGTGGAGGCGGCGGACGCCGCTGTTGACGTACCTACAGCGCTGCTTCCCGGCAGCACTCGTTGGGCATGACCCTCGTTTCGCACAATGGTCACGGGCGGCTGAGAGGGGGCCACGTTATGAATGCCCGTGGTAAGGCGCCGCTGCACTCCGGCCCGTAAATTCTCCGGTGTCAAGTGCCGGTCAATCAAGTGAGTCATCAGTGAGTACCGCTTGCGGGCCCTATTGTCGCAGAACGTGGGTCCACTGCCCCACTGGCAGTAGATGTCGGCGTCCGAGTCCAGATGGTCCGGACAGTGCACGTTGCACACGTGGTATTTAAGCTCGTTCAGAGACTTGAACTTCTTACGCGGACAGTTGCGCCAATCGCATATGTACAACCAATTAACGTCTACGGGCACTGCAGCAGGCGTGGTGGCAGTTCCACTGGGAGCAGGGGATGCAGCGTAGACGCTTTGACTGACCACCACAGCGCTGCTGCTGCTGGTGGTGGTGCTGCTTGTAGGAGCGGTGGTGACCACAGCACTCGATGGAACTGGCGTCTGATCTGCTATCTTGGATTCGCTGGTAGTTGTTAATACAACTGATTTGGAGCCTACCACCGATATTGATTCGGCGCTGGTATTGGCCGTTGTTACCACAACAGTCTGGGTGACTGGTGAGGGCTTCATTGGCGTTTGCAATGTCTTCTTGGCCAGGACGGGACTAGTGCCTGGCAGAGTGCCCGGAGCTGTAGAGGTGGTGACAGGTTTAGATTTCGCCGCCTCTGAGATCTGGAATAAAACATTTATAGTTACGAATCGACCACTTACAAATCGTATATTTAAACTTTAAGGCAATACTTACAGTCGGCATTGTTATCTTTTGCTGAATGATAGATGGATGGTGCTGCTGGTGCTGTTGCTGCTGTTCCAGCAAGACAGTTCGGATGTGCTGCTGCTGTTGCTGCTGAAGGGTAACGCCCCCAACAGTGCCTGCTGTGGTGGTGACGGGCGGCGGCTGCGTGGTGATGATCGTCTGCGAGTTTAGCTGGCTCTGCTGGAGAGGAGCTGCTGTTACCGGGGTCTGGGTGATGAGCGTGGTCTCCTTCATTCCGCCACCCAAAATGATTTGCCTCTTCTCACCACCTGAGGAGGAGGAGACTGGTGTGGAAGGGCCGGAGATTATGTGTTGTTGGATGATGGACTGGTGTTGCTGCAGCTGGGGAATGGGCACTGCAGCGCCCGCTTTAGTGGCCACCAAGCGCTGCTGTGGCTGTGGCTGCGGCTGGTGCAGCTTGATAGTGGCCGGGATTTGATTGAGCTGCGACAGTAATGAGGGTGACATTTGCCCGGGCGCGCCCAACGCAGGAACGGGACGTTGAGGTGCAATAAAGATCTGCTGCTGCTGAGGCGTTGCGTTACGCGGAGCTGACTGCGGAGCTGTGGTGGTGGTAACCAAGACTTGCTGCCCCTGCGCCGTTGTCATGATCATCTTCTGCGTGCCCGCCACGTTGGCAGCCGATACTCCTCCTCCTGGCTGCTGAAGGATAATAATTGTTTTGGTCTGCTGCTGCGGGGTTTGCGTTACCAGCAGCGTGGGAGGAGCCGACTGATTAGGTGGCGTAATGGCCGGCTGAGTTTGCTGGGCCACCAAGTATGTTTGACCCTGCTGATTGGTGGCCAGAACGTACTGCGTCTGCGGCGCTGGCGTGACATGCTCTATCGTGCTCTTGGGCTGCAAGATCACTGGAACGGTCTGCAGACCCTGATCCGTCTTGATGGTGGCCGTAGTGGCCAGTTTAAGTTGCGGCGGTTGGCCAGGAGAGGCAACACTGCTGCTGGAGGGGAATACCAGCTGACGCTGGGTCGGCTGCACTTTTGCCGGAATTAGCTGGAGCTGTTGCTGTTGCGACGATTGCTGGGCTTGCTCCTGATTGGGCTTGGCCAGCGGTGGAACGTCATCCAGGTCCTCGTCCTCCAGTATGGAGGCAGCCAGATCGGCATACAAATTGGCCGCATTTTTCGATGGTGTCACCTGCGGCTCATCCTTGCCGGCGGAAGAACTCGAGCTGCAGCTGCCGCCGTCCAAGGCCAGGCGTTTGTTCTGCTCCTCGTCGATGGTTAGTTTGCGTTTGGCTGCCGCCGCAGCCGCTGCAATGATAAGGGTGCGCCCACTGGCATCTTTGCTCACCACATTCGCCCCACTCAGTGGAGCCAGGGGCGGCGGGGCCGAGTCCGTAATAGGCTTCTTTTGTTCCATAGCCATCTGGGGATGCAGCGGCTTGATGGTAGTCTGGCCTACCTTCACCGGTGTGTGCTGCATGAGTGGGTTGTTCACAAAGGCACTTATGGCCGTCGAGGTGACCTTGATGGGTTGGGTGCTGGAATTTGTTGTCGAAGGTGCCGTGGTGGCTACCAGGGCTGGCGGCTGCGGCTGCGACTGCGGCTGTGGTGACTGAGCCTGTGCCTTTTGCTTCTGTTGACGCTCGGTGACCTTGTTGGCCAAGAGACTTTTGATCAGCGAAGAGCTCGGAGGTGGTGTGACAGCCGAAGGTGGAATTTGACTAGTTGTTGGTGCTTCCTCAGACGCCACTTCAACCGCAGTAGAATCGCTGGGCTGCGGCTTTGGGAGGAAGGGGGCCTCCTTTTTCTGAATAGGCGGCTTTTGCTGCATCATCAGTGGCTGGGCACGCATCCGAATGCCAACATAGTACGTTCCGGGGAGCTCTGTACCGTCCAGCTGTCGGACGATCACGGGTCCTACCGTCTGATTAAAGATGAGCCGCACGAGACGGGGAAACTGCATGTGATTCACCACGGAGAGTTTACCCGCTTTTTGGCAGTGCGACAGGTAGATTCTGTATAGTTCCGCCTGCTCCACGCGCAGCTCGTGGCCCATACCTGCCCCCCGTTCATAGGTGGCTCCCAGCCAGGCCAAAGCGTACTGCTCATCCTCGTGGGTGAAGCTCGGGCCTGCCGATGGTAGACTGGGTAGGGAGACTGTGGCCGCAATCGGGGGCAACTGGACCTGCGGCAAGCTAGGCACCGGCAGTTGAACCTGGGGCAGACTAGGCATCGGAAGACTGGGAATCGTTGGAACCGATGGCAATGCTGGGGTAGCTACTGCCTGCTCCCCTCCCTGGGGCAAGAGCACTTGAGTCTGGGCGGCCGTTGGTGTGGGCAAGGCGACTGGCGGCTTAATGGCCACCTGAAGCGATGGTGGTAGCGTAGTGATGGATGCAGCAGCCGCCACGGGATTGGCTTGTATGGCCGGCATATTGTTCTGGGCTAGCGAGGCTATCATATTACCCGGCACTACCTCCACCACCCGCATGAGTATGCAACCGTCTGCGCCGTATGTCTGCGCCTCCACGGTGATCAAGGCCACCAGCTGATCCAGCAGACCTCGCACTTGCATCAGCATCGAACAAGGTCGCGCTCCCAGGGAACTGAGCGCGTATACGGCCTCCAGAGTAAAGATGAGGAGCATCACGTCTGTCAGCGAGAGCAGTAGCATGGCGCGCTGGTAAAAGTCCAAGCCAAGGCATCGGTTGATGTGCTGAGAGTTTCCCTCGCGACCGCACAGCTTGTAAAGTATCTCAAGGCAGCTTATGATCACCGCCCGATCGTTGGAGTCGACGCCCTCGCAAAGAGTAGCTAGTAGATTGCGCGACAGCTCGTCCGTGGTCGGATCCTGAAGCTCGAACTGGTGGGCAAGGTTGCCGGCCGTCTCCAGAGCTTGGATGTGGATGTTGCCTGGCGAAAGAGACAATGGTTTAGTAATAATTCATAAAAAATCATAAATATTAGGCTTACTCCATCGTACGTTGGCGCCCATGACCAAATAACGCCACAATGTGCGATTTGAGGCGAGAATTGCGTGATTTTCCTGATGGAAACTGAGGGTCCGCACTAGCTGGACAATCTGGAGGACGCGCTGGCCCATCCGCTCATCGGTGCCATTGCTGCGCCGTAGGTTAAGAAAATCCAACTCATCGCAGGCCGCCAGCAGCTCGCTACGAGCGGCCGTGTTCTCCCTATCCTCTTTGCTGATCAGACCGTTGTCCAGCCAGGCCTGCTCGTCCGTATATAGCTCGAGGATCTGGGGTCTATCGTGAAGCAAGTCGCGCCAGAAGCTAAGCTGTGAGTGGTGTCGCACCTCGGCGTAGCTGTGCTGAAACAGTTGGCGCATGGTGAAATCGGCATAGACGCCCAGGTGGGCCAACAGCACATCTAGCAGCTTGGGACATTCGGAAAGCTGAAGCGTGTGGCGCACTTCGTTGGCCATAAGGGTGCACACATTTATGGCAAAGTCCTGTTCGTTGGGCAGCGGCGAGAGCAGGGATAGCAGCAGCTTCTCGTAGCTGCTATGTCGGTGAAGCTGAGTGGACATTTTGTATTGTCGCCGACGCTCCACGTTAACAGAATGCTGGCGTTGGTTGTAGGCCATAGGCACCGCCGGCAGCGTCGAGTGCATTGAGCCAAAGATGCTGCCAAGACCACCGCTGCCACCGCCTCCGCCGCCGCCAGCCAAAGCCCGCGATCGGGAGCGTCCACCGCCCATTTCAGCATTCTCAATGGCCGCCTCCAAAGCCTCCATCTTATCTGGATCTTCCCCAAAGAAATTCAGGCGCTCGTACTTATCCAGATAGCGTCTGTATATGTGCTTGATGCCCGCAGTCCCATTGACGCAGCGCTCCCGCAGAGTCTCCATAGCACTGTATACCTCGTCCCACTCGTCCCGCATGTTCACTTTGTTGAAGCCACCGCGCTCAGTGACCTCGTTATACAGCTTGTAGAGGTCCACATGCTTGCCACTGATCTTGGCCGCCTGGGTCAGCGGAGTCCTGTGGAATAGAGCGAATAGAAGCCAAGTGAGCCAAATACCTTCACCCTCAGCGGCTGTACACTCACCCGCGTCGTTCGTGGAACTGTTGCAGATCTCGCCAGAACTCCTCAGGAGCCGACGTTGGTTTCTCTTCAGCCTTCTCCGGAGTAAACGGCACATTCAGCTGGAGCTGCTGGCTCAGGTTTCTGGCGCGCAGAGGTGTAGCTGAGGGCAAACCTATTGCCTTGGCCGGCGTCTGCTGCTCGCCTGCAAGGCCGGCAGTGTTGATGTTATTTGCGGCGGCGGGCAGCGACTGCAGTAACACCCGCACGTTGTCGATGGTGGAGGCGCTCATGGTCAGATAGGTTTTTTACGCGAAAGGGAAACTTAACTTAGGACATGCCACTGTATTTAACAAGCTTAAAAAATTCAACAAATTACAACGCGACGCGGACGCTAGAGCCTTGCCGATACATCGATGTATCGATGTTCCGAAAAAAGTATACATCGATACAATGTTTTTAACAGAATCGATATTTATATTGCTTATGGCGCTATGACACAGTAACGCAGTTTTCATTAATAAAAGACCTTCATTATAACCTTAAAAGAGACAACTATATGTTTTATTTTGCTCGGAATTTTTCGGTAAGTTGACTACGGTCACAACGAATTTAAAAAGTTACCAATAACGAGAGGAGCAAGTCGCAGCATATAATTATGCATTTCGTGAGTCCTCGTCAAAGTATTCCTGCATTTATATATGTGGAAAACCTTAAATTTATTATTTACCTACTAGTACATATATAAATTGTATAATTAACGCCCAAAAAATGCATTTAAATTAGTTTGCAGCTCAAGAAACTTTTTGTCATCGTTACAGCTTCTACACTTTTTCTTTCAGCAAATATTGGCAATACATTTTTTATTTAAAACTTTTGTTAATTAGAGCAATATTTGGCTATCGCTTTAAATTGGCATCTGGAATATTTATTGTGGATCTATCGATTTTCTCAGCTAATGCATTTGCCAATCCATTAACGTTCTCACTAAAAGTGCCTATAGTCGTCTTCTTCGCACTTAGGTACCCTATGTTGATTTAAAATCTTTAATGAAACGTCTAATTAATGCGGTAGTTTCATACTGATATTAGCAAATTTAAATGTTCATTTTTGTCGTTACTTGAAAATACTAGAAAATCTTACGAATGTTATTATAATAGTATTTTTCCGACTCCTAATGTGGTATTTTTCCGCTACCGATAAATATTCGATTCAGCTGGCAACACTGCTCACACATGTGTGCTTAAATAAACGTTAAATAACATTTCTGAAAACAAACTTTATACATACCTAAATAAATATTGAAACCATGTCGGTCCGTGCGATGGGAGTGCTTTGTCAGGTGCGAAACCTAGCCCGCCTTGGAGGGGTGCTTAGGCAGAGTCGCCTACCTGCAGCCGCAGCGGTCCATAATTTCGGTCTGCGATCACATCAAGCTCATGCCGGTAGGTCTCTCAACTGCCTACATGAATGCTATAAGGAAGTCTAAAATGTACTGCCCATTTGCAGGCCTCCCCCTTCGTCGCTTTTCCACGGAAACCAAGGAGGCATCGAAGGGGACAGTGGACAAGCACGAGTTCCAAGCGGAGACGCGCCAGCTGCTGGACATTGTGGCCCGCTCGCTTTACTCTGACCACGAGGTCTTTGTGCGTGAACTTATCTCTAATGCGAGCGATGCGCTGGAAAAGTTTCGCTATACCTCGCTGAGCGATAGCGGAACGGATCTAGAAGGCAAGGACCGGCCTCTGGAGATTCGCATCACCACAGACAAGCCGCTGATGCAGTTGATCATTCAAGACACCGGCATTGGCATGACCAAGGAGGAGCTAGTTAGCAACTTGGGCACAATCGCGCGCAGCGGCTCGAAACAATTTTTGGAGCAGGTGAAGGGCAACCAGCAGGATGGCACCTCAGAGGCCTCCTCGAACATAATTGGCCAGTTTGGTGTCGGCTTCTACTCAGCCTTCATCGTGGCCAACAAAGTGGAGGTGTATACGCGAGCGGCTACCCCTGACGCAGTCGGATTGCGTTGGTCCACTGATGGCAGCGGCACATACGAGATCGAGGAAGTGTCGGACGTGGAGCTGGGTACAAAGATCGTGCTGCACCTTAAAACTGATTGCCGCGAGTATGCAGATGAGGAGCGGATCAAGGCTGTAATTAAGAAGTACAGCAACTTCGTGGGCTCGCCCATTATGCTAAATGGAAAGCAGGCCAACGAGATCAAGCCACTTTGGCTAATGGACCCGCAGAGCATCAGTCAGGAGCAGCACCACGATTTCTATCGCTTCATTAGCAACAGCTTTGATGTGCCGCGATTCACGCTTCACTACAAGGCCGATGTGCCCTTAAGCATTCACGCGCTGCTTTACTTCCCCGAGGGCAAGCCGGGCTTGTTCGAGATGTCACGAGACGGCAACACTGGCGTCGCCCTGTACACGCGCAAGGTTCTCATCCAGTCGAAGACAGAGAACCTCCTGCCCAAGTGGCTGCGCTTTGTTAAGGGCGTGGTCGACTCTGAGGACATTCCGCTTAACCTGAGCCGCGAGCTCCTGCAAAACAGCAGCTTGATCCGGAAATTATCGAGCGTGATATCGACGCGTGTGATCCGCTTCCTGCAGGAACGCGCTAAAAAGCAACCGGAGGACTATGAGACCTTCTACCGCGACTACGGGCTTTTCCTAAAGGAGGGCATCGTGACTTCAAGCGATGCCGCCGAGAAAGAAGAGATTGCGAAGCTACTGCGATTTGACTCCTCCAAATCCGAGACGTCCAGTGGTCGCATGTCACTGGAGGAATACTATAGCTCTGTTCCCGCCGATCAGCAAAATATATACTACCTGGCAGCCCCTAACCGAGTCCTAGCAGAATCCTCGCCCTATTACGAGAGTCTGAAGAAGCGCAACGAGCTTGTGCTGTTCTGCTATGAGCCTTATGATGAGCTTGTGCTCATGCAGCTGGGCAAGTTCAAGAGCAAAAATCTCGTCTCTGTGGAGAAGGAAATGCGAGAGGAGTCAAAGGAAACAACAGCGACCACTGACTATGGCGAAGGCAGCCTGCTGCGATCAGAGCTGGATCGACTCATTCCCTGGCTTGAAGACGAACTGAAAGGCCAGGTCATCAAGGTGAAGGCCACATCTCGTTTGGACACGCACCCCTGTGTTATCACCGTGGAGGAAATGGCTGCAGCTCGCCACTTTATTCGTACCCAGAGCCATCAGGTCCCTGAGCAGAACCGCTTTGCCCTGCTGCAGCCGGAACTGGAGATTAACCCAAAGTGAGTATTGTCGATATTGGTTGTTTATTCAGCACTTACGGCCCTACTACTTCTATTTAGGCACCCCATTATCAAGAAGCTAAATAAGTTGCGCGAAAGTGACAAGGAGCTGGCCCAACTGATCACAAAGCAGCTCTTCGCCAACGCTATGGTCGGCGCTGGTCTGGCGGAGGATCCTCGCATGCTGCTAACTAACATGAACACCCTGCTATCGCGGGCCCTGGAGAAACACTAGGACGGGCCTAATATTAATTTGTATAATTAGTCCTAATAACCATGTTAAAATAGTTGTAAACATAAAATGAACCTTATTTCCCCAAAGGTTGTTGTATACTATATTCCTAATTCGAAGTGACTCAAACGACTCATTTTCAATGTCGAAGGACGGAATGCCAGCTGAAGGAATGCACAGGAGAGTTGTTACACTAAATGGGCAATACATTACTGAAAATATAATGAAAATATTAACTAATTTGTAAAAAAAAACCTGCCAGACATTATCTAAATATTTGCCTGGAAACTCCATTTCAGTAGACCGTGTAAGCATTAAAAGCAACACGAATAATATAGTCCTTTTTTTTAATCATTTTGAAAATTTATATCGAGACCGTTATTTTAGTGGTTAGTGAAGGTAGTTAGGTAAGTTCACATTTCGATACGCATAACAATTTTACAAGTTATCGAGTATTTTCAAGAATAAATGCCGATTTATTTTCTTGGACATAGTTTTGTCACCAACTTGAATGAAATTTTATTAGATAATAACTTACCTTATGGCGCTAATATCACAAAATGGAACGATTAAATGTATTATGTCAAAACGTCTTCAAATGCCTTCACAATAGTTTATTGGTTTAACTTTATAAAATGTTCATTATTTTTATTTCAAACGATACAACAATATACATTTTCATGTATTTGTAGTATATAACTCCATGTTCCATTTTCAGGAAGTTTTAGGAACATTTTCGATTAAATCGATTTTAAAAATTTGTATCGACTTATCGCATAATTAAAAATCGATTAATCGATTATAAAATCGGTTTAATTCCAGCCCTAACGCCGATATTCTGATATCGCCCAACGAAAATATCACGATAAAAGTATTTATTCTTCGTCAAAGATATCGATACACTTTTCACATCCCCAGCTCTGGCCCCGTGACTAAAGTTTATAAAAGCTAAGCAGAATAACTCCCTGGTGTTCAGTGCCGTATCCGATCCGCGCTTTAAAGCAGCAGCCAGCAGCAACCGAAGAAGCCAGCCACAGAGCAGCAACTTGCTTTAAATTAGATTTCTAATCACGTGAGTGAGAAGCAAAGTCAACAAATAGGCAGTAGTCGGTCATGTGAGCGGAAAAGTTTCTGGCCCGCGATAAAACATTGCTGCTGCGACAACTCTAATTTGAACAGAGTTAAATGAGAAGGAAAACTTGTACAACATTTTCTGCCACGACATACACACGCACACAGAGCCATTTCGCATGGCAATGAGATTACTTGCGTGTGTGCGTTTTGAGAGCAGGCAAGTGCTAACAGCTTGCGGAGAAAATGTGTAAATGGGAGTCGATAAGGTTAAATAAGCAACGTTTGTACCTTTGCGGAAAAGGAAAAAAGAAGTTTTCAGCAAACTCCCATGTGATTGTGTGTGCGTGTGTAATTTTCCAGACCGTTGTCATTGCCAATTCGACTTACTTTCCGTTCATGTGAACGTTTTGTCATGCGCTCACTCTCTCACGCACACAGGCACATGACTTGAACGAATACAACAATCGAACGAGTTTGCCTCTCTCTCGTTCGTACTAGCTCTCTCCCAGTTTCAGTCACTGCCCATCTCTTTTTGACGCTCACTCGCAAAGAAATCGTCGTTGCAGCAGCATTGTGGTCGCAGAACAGCGTAAAAATACCTTACATACATATACATCAGATATATTGTACATATAATAAAAATACTTTGTTTCAACTCGCATACATATAACAAACGCGCATAACATTTCGCCGTGCAAAACGCCGAAGAAACCTACAGTGCAGCAGCGAAACGAATTAAAATCTTGATTTTTCGATCATTTGTAGCCTAAAACAAACACAAAAAACAAAGCAAAATGTCTTCTGAAGTGAGCAGCGACAACCCCATCTATGGCCCCTTCTTCGGTGTTATGGGCGCCGCCTCCGCCATCATCTTCTCGGGTAAGTTTGACTAGAGTTAAGAATGCCATGCCGTGCCGTGAAAAATCGAACATTTTGTGTGGCGTAAAGGGTGGAAGAGGAAGAATGAGCACCATGTGGGTGTGCGGGTCTTTGTAGGTGGTAGTAGCGCAAAATAGCGGCTGGTACTAGTGCGCGTGACAGGCAGAAAATCTAGCATGTCTAGGACTGGGAACTCCTCTATGCTGAGACTAAACTATTCCAATATGTTTATTTACATCATGGATAAATTAATAATTTTAACTAATCTCTTTGCGGTGGCAAAAGTAGAAAAAAATTTGCATGCTAAAAACGGTATTACTCATGTTCACAGACATACATACAAGAACACAACGAGAGCAGTATTTCTCTCTCGAGGGCTGCGCGCTCTCGCTCATTGTGGCATTGAGCGCGCGTGAGTGTGAGTGCGAGAAGAGTTACTGTTTTTAGTGAAGTTTATGAAGCTCGCTTTCTCTTTCCCACAACAGTCACAAGACCCAGTGGCAGTGTTGCCATATACAAAAAACTTTTTCTTCGTCGCTCTCGGTTAGAGCAGTATAACATTTAAGGAGCAGAGCCGATAATGGATGAAACATATAAAGGAAAAACGGGACTTTATAGAGATAAGAGGGTATTTATTCTTGTAACGCGTGCTTCCCCCTTTTCCAAGCCTAATCAGCTGACAAGTGCGGTATAATTTTCCGAATAATTGTGCATTCCTCGGCTTTGGTAATCACATGCCGAAATCGCTCACTGCATGATCAATTGAATTCCATTCTACATCACATGGCCGGCTGACGATCTTTTCAAACGGCTTATCGCGGCCACTCATTCGCAGTTACCCCACTGATAAAGTGGCTTATTTACCAATTGACTTGGTCGAGATAAGATAGCGATTGCTGAGCTGATGAAGCGAATGGAGCAAGACAAAAGAGTAGCGAGCACGCGCTGCGGTTGGGGGAAACTCAAGCCGACTCAACTCGCTCGCAAACGCTTTTCACCAACTTCTGACGCAAGCCTTATATCATGCCTTGGACCTCGTCTTGTGATTTCCACCTGCTACCAACACCATCCACCGTTCTGATTTAATAATCAGGAAGGCTTTTTGAGTCGTGTTTACCTGGCCTATTATCACCGCTCGGCGACTGTGTAGCTATCTGACTGCTTATGCAATTAGAGTCAACCGCGTAAATAAATTTTGAGCTTTTATCTACAGTAACTTGCTCGTGATATGGCAACGCCGTTCCAAGATCACATGAGCGGGCGGGCGGGTGTTTGAAAGAGAGTTCGAGTTTTGATTAATTTACTCTCTTTGGTTTTGCTCTCTAGCAGCTGGAAAGTGCAGTTAATTTTCCGCTGACGATAGCACTGACTCACTAGCCCACTGCGAACAATGGGCGTTGCTCTGGGCTGCGGCTTATCAGCATTTTCCACTGTCACTTGCCACTTGCTACTTGGTGCCTGGCCCACATCCTCGTCCCGTAGTGGTCTAAAAATACCCAAGAGTGCCACGAACATCCTTCACACAATGACATTCAGCTCCAGCAGCATACTCACAAACGCAACCTCCTACGCCTGCCCGCGCAATCGCAGTAGCAGGAATAGCAGTAGATATACAAGGAACAGAGTAGAGTTCGAAAGTACCCTGGTTAGTAATAATGTAAAAGTTGGATTTAAAACCCTTCCATATACAACCTTTTTATTATTGGTAGCCCCACTTCGGTTTGCTCTACTGGTTCAAAAACTATTGTCACCCACTTACAAATATACATCACAAACTAAATTTCATTGGGATGCTGCTGTGAGAGCGGGCGCATGTCTGTTTTTGGTTGTATTGCATTTTAATCAATGAACCTTTGACAAACAAGTGCCTACTTTGCTAGTGGGAGCACCCTGTATAGAGAGTACAGGTTAGAATTACCTTTGGATTTATCTTATCTCGTATCCGTTTATTAGCAAACCCAAAAAACACCTGCAGCTCTAAATCATCCATCATGCATTCCTCTTTGACTTCAACTTTGCTCTCTTCTACCTGTTCTCTTCGTTGTTTCTCCCCTTTCTTTGTGTGTTTTTTTTTTTTTTTTTTTGAAAATTGTTCACTCAACTGTAAAGCCTGCAAAATGTTTTTGTTCTATTAATTGTTTCGGTACTGGCTCTTGCTATCTCCCCCAATTTTATAATTATCTTCGGATGTGCTGGCAATTGTTGACTTATTCTTATTCTGTTGTTGCCTCTTCCTTCCATTTATTCGCCTTGTGTGAGCACATTTTTTTTTTTTTTTTTTTCAACGCCCACAGAAACGTCTGCGATGCCGTCTATCGCTTGATAAATGCATGAGTATGTGTGGGGGGTATTTAAAAATTCACAGCAGTAGCAGCGCCAGTTAAAAAGGCAATGTGATTTGAGTATTTTTAAAGTTATTATTGGTTCATTAAAATTCAGTGCAAATACAGCTGAATAGTAGGCGTCAATGTCAAAATTGAATTATTGAGCGATGTGTACACACTGGCACGCATGCCTGCCTGTCTACCAGCTGATGAAGCTGGGTTGCAAGCACAAATCACTGCCACAGTAGTGGGCCGGCATATTGCCCCCAACACTATAGAGCACTGGGTCAATAGCCTAAATCTTAAACGTCCCCTTTGAGTTATGTGAGCATTCCTGAATACATTCTAGAGGAACTAATTGTAATTGAAATGTAGATACAATCGCCTGTACATATGCATGCGGGTATTTCGGAATTGCCCTCTAATATTGTGTCTGTTTTTTCATGACGACAACCCCGACCTCATAGATATTTGTAAGAGTGTTTGTGCGCCAGACGCGTGGATATCTCTTGTGCGTATAAGAAATTGCTTTTCCACTATTTTCCTCCGCTCAGTGACGTCAAGTTTTTTCTGCGCGATTTCGGTCAGTTCCTAACGCCTCATCCCTTGATTATTTTCTGCATAGATTTTAAGGCGGCTATAATAATTTACTTTAGGGCGGAAATACGATAATTAACGTAAAGTCACATGACAGGGGGTTTTTCTCTCTTCGTCCGTTAACTTTGAATACACCCAAATGAGCGAGTATGAGTTTATTAGTTGTGCGTGTGTGTGTTTTAATTCGATTTATCAGTTCTCCCTCTCCCACAAATGCACAGAGACAGACACGCTCTCCGTCATCTGAAACTGGTTTTGTACTTCAATTAATGCCTGGCAATACAAACATACATACATACATGCATATTAGGTTGGTTTACCTGTTTAATTGACACAGATCAGATGCCCCCCTCTCCTTCTCCCTCTTTCCAGTCCCATCTGCTTGCTTAGTTGTATTGTATAAAGTTTAGCTTGGCCTTATCACAATTCGCCTGACTTTTCGATTTCAACTTGTCGAGAGAGCGAACATTACTCACTGGCACTCGCTGATTTTACGGAGAGGTGCGGAATGCGAGCTCGCTCTCATCGGCTCTCGAACTCTCGCCTGCGAACTCAACTCTGAGCGATGAGTGGCACTTTTGCGGCTGCACAAGTGGCTAAAGGGGGTGGCGGGGGTTTTGATTCGAACGACGTCGCTTATGGGCGATCATGTGACTGTTAACTGTTACGCCCGCCATCAGAGTTTGGGAACTGGAATCGATTTATGACTGAAACAGTTGGTTGCCTAGTAGTTTTAATGTTATTTAATAATGCTAACCAACCATTATTAATAAATAGCAAATTTATAACCATTTGAACTGCTTTCAGTTAAGGTTTAAAATTTGGCAACAATTAGCTTAAAAATAAGGATACCTTTGGTAATATAGAGCTATTAACAATAAACAAAGACTGCTTGAAATGAATAAATCTTTTTGGGGTTGGAAAATGTTCTTCGTTATTGATTGCATAAATGCACAAAGAAATAGTTTGACCTAATATATTAATTTTCTACATCATTTAACTGATAAGGTATTCATACAGAAGGAAACCAGATATCTGGGAACGAACTTGGCATATGGACGGGAGAGATTTATGGGAACTTGTATATAAAATTTCTAATAAACTAGACTTTTGGACAAGTTGAATAAGTCTCTTTAAACTGGGGTATACTTGTTATTGTAATTGTATAGTTGTATTATAGTAAATTGGGAACTGAACTAGTCCTTAGTAGGGCCTAGTTTGGCTTACAGGAAAGTTTTCGTAATTATTCGGTATTATCAGCAATCTACAGTGAATATAATGTTTTCATAATTCTTAATTCTCTCCTACAGCTCTGGGCGCTGCTTATGGCACTGCTAAGTCTGGTACCGGTATTGCTGCCATGTCAGTGATGCGTCCTGAACTGATCATGAAATCCATCATTCCTGTGGTCATGGCGGGTATCATTGCCATTTACGGCCTGGTCGTGGCTGTGCTTATTGCCGGCGCACTGGATGAGCCTTCAAAGTACACGCTTTACAGGTAAATACACTCTGCTGAAATTGTAAATTCAAATTTCTTACTGTTCTCTGTTCTCTCCCTCTGCAGAGGCTTCATTCACTTGGGAGCCGGTCTGGCGGTGGGTTTCTCCGGCCTGGCAGCCGGTTTCGCGATCGGAATCGTGGGAGACGCCGGTGTCCGTGGTACAGCACAACAGCCTAGGTTGTTCGTCGGCATGATCCTGATTCTCATCTTCGCCGAGGTGTTGGGTCTCTATGGTCTGATTGTGGCCATTTACCTGTACACGAAATAAATCAATCAATGCAAACAACACACAACAAATAGACAAACTGCGCGCCCACCAATCAACCAACCAACAGCCACAACAACAACAACATCGACATCAGGAGCTGCTAGAGAGGAGAAGGTAAAATTGTGTCCCCCAACGAACGAATTCAAGATCCAGCAACGCGTGTGCGGTGGCAGCCCTGGCGGCGGCCGTTGTACATAGCAAGAACGACAACATCGAGTTGTTGGTCCTGCCGGGTGCTGCAGGATTTCTCGCACGCGCTGCCCGATGGCGGTGCATCAATTGCTCTCACTCTTGTACTCGATATGCTGGTGCGCGTGGTTTAGCTTAGTTATTTTCCGTTCAAAATCAGTCTTTTAAACACGAGGAAACAACAATTTGCAGTTAAGTTCATAAAGTTGTAATAATTATGATTTTCGCTATATATCAAGAAAACCTTCTCCTTTTACTTATTATTTTTCGCTCCACAATTTTGTGTGCTCTTTGTTATTTGTTTTTTCCATTATTATTATTAAATAATGTTTAGTGTATATGTAAAGTTCGTTAAACAAAAAAAAAAAAACTGTAAAGAAATCAACAACCAACAACAATTGTCAGAAAAACTTTGTACATTTGCATTGAGCCTGTCGCGCGGCTGCAACAAATCAGATCAACAAGTTTAGCGAAAAGGGCCAAAATAACAAACAAACCAACAAGCAGCAACCACCAACTAGCCACTGCTTCGCCCCCTGCCAAGTGGCATAACAACCGACTGCACTCGTCTGGCTGTTTGGGCGCGCTTTGTCCCTTACGTTTTCGGCGGGGCCGGAGTGGAAGCTCACCACAGCAGCGGTAGCTGGGCGGTTTCTTTGCGCGGTGGGGGTTGGGTGGTGGCGGAATGCTTGGCAATACTTCAACGTCATCTGCGAAAACCAACTACATGCAATCATTCACACACACACACACACACACACATACAAAATGTAACTAAGTCCTATGTTTATTTTTAATTATTGTTCAATTCTAAGAATAATATATTAAAAATTAATAATAATAAATTATATATATATATAATTATGATTTTTTGTGATAAGAACAAGATGGTAATACAAAACAATTACGGTATTGATATACATAATATATACAAGAATATATATATATATTTAAACGAGAACAAGAAATCATACAATTATACATATTAACATGAGAAAGTTGTTATAAAACGTACGAAGAAACAATACAAATCAAGTGAAAACTGAGAAGAATACTGCAAAACAACAACCAACACAACACACAATTTTTCCGCTGTTATTGTATAGTAAAGAAAATATTATATATATATAAAATATATATTATGTATAAAATATTAACAAGAAATTGTAGTAGCAAAATTATAAACAAACAAACAAGAAGAATACCAACACAAAGTCGTGCAAGCAGAACCCAACAAAAAAGTGTAGATGGAATGTTGCAAATGAAAACTCATACCAACAACAAAATCAACTGCATTGGCAGCAAGAAATCTACCGGAAAAAGTGACAAAAAAAATTGTAAAATCCCAACAAATTAGAAGTTATAAGCAAGCAGCAAACAAACCAGATCGATATGTATAGTGGCTTTAGGCAAATAACAACATTAATTGGTTAGGGATCCGTTCCGATCCCGTCCTCGTCCCCTAGAAGCCGGCATCCTCCCCTCGCCCGTTGAACGCCGATGCATTCGTGATGCTGAGAATGCGGAGGAGCTCAACCCTGCGGGGGCGCCGGCCTTGTGGGGGCGATGGTGGCATTCGGCCCTACGCCCTAAACACAAATTGAGAGAACACAACCGAAATGCACAACAAAAAGACGACTTGTACACCCGATCTACACAATAAGGCATTTGTATATAAAAAGTGTCGTCGCTGCCACTCGAACCATCCACTCATCTGCAATCGTTCTCCTCCGTCACCGCAAGACTGCAGCGCCCGTGTTGCGTTCATCTTGTGAGTTGACTTGGGGGTGTCGATGGCGGTAGGAAGATGGCTTCAGATTCGGCACGAGCTACATTGGTATTGATTCAAGAAACCCAGTTTTATGAGCCATCTTTTTGGTAAATCCATTCTTTTTGTGAAACGAAATAGAACCCAATTGTGTAACGAATTCTTATTGTTATTTGTTTAAGATGCATGCGCCCCTAAAAAATATTCCTATACATTTGTGCAATCGAGGAAAAGGTTTTAGAAAACTGTAACTGTGTATTCGAAACAACACCTAAAGCAAGCAACAACAACCAACAACAGACATTGTATGAAATAAATTGTAATTTCTAATTTCCAAAAAAATATTGATTTGACTTTGGGGGAAATTTATTATTTAAGAACAAGGAGGAACGCATTTAAACATATAACTTATGTCTAGCAAAGAAGGTGACAGACCGACTCGTCCAGAGTCCTCCTTTGACTCCTCGGACATGGCCAGAAGGGCACTGTGATGACAAGGGGAATGTGTCATTAATATTGGCGTGGCACAGAATTAGCATTAAGAGCCTTCCTTTGCTTATCCTTGCGTGTGACGCCTGAGTGAGGCACACAATATGGGATAGTGTAATGTGTCGCTATAGTAACACATGACGTTACTTTTTGTGACCAATGGCTTCCCAAACACACTTGAAGTAACTTGGAGGGATGACAAATTATCGGTGTTTACAAGGCATTTTCACACCAGAAGTACATATGTACATATATCTTCGACACCGATGTGCTGGTCGAAACGCTACTTCCGCAACACAGACTGCGTCAAATACGAATATATGTATTATAAACTCAAAATCAGTTCGGGTTTTGGTCCAATCTTGTCCTAAAATAACTCGTCAACGTCGTCGGGATCGCCAAAGGACGCTATGCTAAGTCTACGAGCACTAAAGCAGAACGTCGTTTAAAAAAAAAGAAAAACAGACTATAATGTAATTAATAACATAAGACCCTATAAAGAACTAAACAGTAATAAAAGTAAACTAGGTAGAAAGCTGCAGTCTGGTTTGATCGTTTATGTACTATGGTCGAATGCGTTTTTCAGTGGAGTGCCCAGCCCGAACGGCCCATCTAAGACCAATGGCCTTAGTGGGTGGATGATCTAAACATAATGCTAATACATAGATCGAAGATATATTTTCTTTGTGGGGTCGTAGAACCTAGAGCCATCATTTGGCTACCGATTCGGCACCCTGACCACGTAGGGATGATCAAATGTCTGCGAACTTAGAACCCAAAAACGTGATGAAGGAGCTGGGGGTGCGAGAGAAACTGTGGTGGCTCCTGCACGACTGGTGCATAAATTTGTACTGCAAATATCAGGATTGAAAGCTTATAGTTTTACATTCACAGTTTTGAATTTTCCTTTATTGGTAAAAATCGTTTCTATGGTAGCTATATGATTTAATCATCCGATTTGCATAAAATTAAAACTAAAATTCTTAAATAATATAGAGTGGCTACATCTCTGGGTAGATAAAAATATGTTGAACTAGAAAGGAAGCTAACTCCGGCACGTCGAAGTTTCGATACACTTGCAGCTTACAATTGGATCATTATGAAGTAATCAAATTTGATCATATGAAAAGAAAAACGAACAGACATATACATATGTATATACAAACCAAAAAAATAGGTTTTAACGTTTGCCTATATTACAGTTTTACATTCACAGTTTGGCATCTTCCGATTTTGAACAAATTAAAGCCGTAATTCCAGAATAATGCAAAATGGCTATGTAATTATATAAAAGTAAGTTAAAAACTGGCTAAGTTACGATCGTTCCTATGGCAGTTATATGATATAGTCGTCCGATACGGACCGTTCCGTCTTGTATAGTAGTGAGAGCATATAGAAGACTATCTGCAAAGTCATATTCAAAACTGAGGGACTAGTTTGCTTAGAAGTGGACAGAACGTACAGACGGACGGACAGACGGACTTGAATAGATCGGCTCGGCTTTTGATGCTGATCAAGAATATATAACCTTTATAGGGTCGGAAATGACTCCATTACTGCGTTGCAATCTTCTGACTAAAATACCCTGCAAAAGTACAAAAATATATTTAATAAAAATGTTCAAACCCAAAAGAATCAAAAAAGTATATTATTCTGAAGCATTTTGGTGCCTAAAAAGGCTTCTTTTATGTGTGTTTTGTCAGGGTTTTCAGTTCTGTATTCGGATTGGACTCAGCAATTACCTTCTTTATGTAAGGCCATTTTCAAAACAGAAAAATTCATAATGATACAATTCTAAGTTGCAAGGGTATACAAACATCGGCGTGCCGAAGTTAGCTTTCTTTCTTGATTTAATTTAAATTGGAATTCCCGAATTAAATAGTTAAACATAGAAAAAAACCATCTTCAAAACTGAGAGATTTGTCGGAAAAGAAACAGACAGACCGACAACCTAAATCAACTGTTGATGCGGATAAAGAATACTTTTATAAGCCGTCATTGAGTGGCAAAATTCTAAAACACGGCAAAGGGCATACAATTTTCAGAAAACTGAGTCTTATATTTTTAAATTTGGGTTTAAGTTCCGATTTAAAAAAAAATCAACAAGATTCAATATTGGAACAAAATGTCTGTGGACATGAGGTATAAGGGAAATAGGCTGGGTCTTGCGCAAAATCTCTAAGGACAGCACAGAGCACATACTTACCGTGAATGTAGCAGAGTTATGATACCAATTCGATTTGTGATTGTACTAAAGCATGTTCATCGGGATTAAACCGATTTATTTCGATCTCTGATACGTTACCTTGAGGCAAGTTCAACCTACGGGAGGAAGATGATTGAGTCAAGCGTAAGGGACACCTGACTAGAACCAAAATAAAACGGCCAGACTGAGTAAGTACTTGTTTTCCATATATATTTTCTTTTCATTTCTCAGCGCGTTACATGCTTTCGGGTTTAGTATCTGGTTTGAGTCCACTTGTACATACTATGTCGTGTATATAGAGTTTCAATAATATATATATGTGTATATACTTCTTTTGATTATATTAGTTACAATCGAAACAGCAACATCGCTGGTGTCGGGGCTGTGTTCGCATCCAAGTCGCTTTGAATTTGGCCAGAACTGAGTCCGAAATCAAAACTGGAAATGCCTCTCCGTGTATACAGTGTATATGTATGTATATGTATGTACGCCTGTTAATTGCCATAAATTTGCCATGATTATGGAGCCTAATTGATTTCTCTCTGCAATCCATTAAAGCGGTTGTAATATTAACATTATGGTTATGATATCGAATATATATCTCGTACTAGATAAACTCCTCTCTCGCTATGTACAGGCTCAAAACTGAGCTCTCGGGGCTAAAGGCAAATGTATGCTCCTGGGTGATCCGTTCGAAAATGAATTGGGAAATGTGGGAAGGTGAACATATGGTAGTTCTTACGTGTACAATATTGTATGAAATATTAGCAAAATATGGAATTAGCCTAGCTGGTTTCCCCTTGTTTGGTTGTTTGTTTTGTTGTGTGTACTTCTCGTGTATAATCGTACTGTCCCTTGTTTTTCGACTCGGCTCTGCTTCGGATCGCTACAATTTTCTGCCGCCTCTGATTCACCCTTCTGATAAAATATAACGCTGCACTACGTATGTATATACTCTGTTCGCTTTAGAAAACGTTTCTCGAAAAATTCTTTAGTGTGTTGTTCTATGCTTGCAAAATTTGAGGTAGTTTTATTTTATTTGAATTTATTTCCTCTACTTCCTCCCCTTACTTGGTTTGATCCTTATTTCGTTTACTTTAGATTTCGTTCTTTTCCTTTTGGTTGCAGTACAAAGCGTTGAACAATATGGGCGAAAGGCATCGAAAGACGAAAGACCGCGTGGAAGAGAGCTTGATCGGCGATTATCGTAAAAGTATTGCTTTAAATCATTTATATATGCGAGTGGGCTGCGATTGGGAGGCATATAAAATGCCTCCTTTGCCCGAATCTCCTCTATAGACTACATACTTCCTTATCACCTACAACTAATTACGGGGCAGGGAGGCGCTTATACGTTAGACAACATCCAGATACACATATTAGACATAGGTATACATTCATCTCTGGCCGAGTGGTTATGGTTGCAACATAGGGAAAATACTCAAGTTGGGAATGGAATCGGCGATGGGCAGCAGCGTTCGCCTACTAAAATAATCAGTCGTTCTTAACAACTGGATTCTTGTTGTTGTTCCATTACATTTTTGGCAGTGTTGAGTACTCTTTGTATTACTTTAGACACGTATAAATTCATTGGCATAGAAAATCATAATCTACGGTTATTGTTTAAGGCAAATTTTGCTTACACATAACATATGTATGTACGCTTAGAGTGTTCGGCTTGCCAATCAGATATGTACACAAACAGGAGCAAAACTCAAATAAATTGTCTTCTGTTTCGTCCTTTGGGAAATCATAAAAAATTAAAATGAAATATGTAACATTTTGTGGTTTGTTTTATTTTTGACGTGTTGATTGCTGATTCTCCTCTCAATAACTCTATTAAGCATAGTTTACTTGAGTTTAGCCAAAGACCTTATAATGACAAGATACGTAACGCCCAAAGATTTGAGGTGCCATAAGTTGCTCTCTTTCTCGTCAAAATCGAGTGCAGAAAATCGTATGGCGTTACTCATCTTGTTACTACAACTCTTTGGTTTAGCCTTGGCCAAGTTCTAAATAAATTTCGTTATAATGTAAGTTTAAGGAGCGAAACTTATTTATATTATATACTATGTACATTGCATTAAGCTCTCTCCTCTCTCCGTCTACTTAATTATATAATTGTTGCAAAACGAACTAGAAACGCTGATTTATTGGCGAAAGTTGCATTCAATTTGCACTAAATTAATGGATAATCAATCGTCTTGGGTCTAACTTGGGCTTAAAACTGTTTGCATTGCTGTTCGTTCGTTCGAGTTGAGTACAAAATTTGCTTACAAATTTTAGTTTGTATTTTTTGTAGCGGTAAATGCTTCAAGTCTTGTGTTCTTCAACTTCCATCTACAACTATTTCCTAACATTAACTGCTCAGTTGTGTGCGTTGTTCTTCCTCTTCCGCTATTTTAGTAGTACAAGTTTTGGCCAGTTTCTAAGTGTATAATAAGATACAATTATGGGACAACTAAACAGAAAACAAAATAAAAACGTTAAACATAAAATGGGCGTTCCAAAAAAAAGTCTTGTCCACTCGGAGGATCTCTACTCAATTTACATTTTTAAAAGTAAACTAGAAATATAACGCTAGAAAATGAGGACATTCGTTCTATGCAGAACACGCGGGTGGGTTGAGATACGAGGTGGCCACTACTTGCTCCTCTGACTCTGACTCCGACTGCATCCTTATAGGTATGTACAATGGTGGCTAAGAACAATTCACTAAACTAAAAAAACATAAATGAACAAAGCGGGGGCATTTACACGTAATCTTGCTATATATATAAGTGGATAAAGTACGCGTAGGTGGTAGCTTACTTAGATCGTACGCTAACTAGTCTACTTGTCACTGTTTACTCGTTTGTCGCTTGTGTTCCGGTTTAATAACTTAGAGAATACTTGAATTCTTAACGCGCCGATCTAGATGGGCACCAGGGCGTCCGTGGGGACCAACTGATCCAGCTGATCCTTCCTGGTCATCGGCGCTATTTTGGGCGGCTTCCGCGGATGCTTGCGGCGTTGCTGCATCTGCAACTTGGCGATGCTAAGCACCTGCTGATAGCTGGACACTGTCTCGCAACTAGCACTGCGCGAGCTAATACCGTCGTCTTCCTCGTCGTCCTCATCGTCGTCGTCGTCTTCCTCCTGCTCACCATCCTCTTCGTAATCACTGCCGCTCAGCTCGCCACCAATAACCTGGTGGTCGTTGACATTGTAATCATCGGCAAAAAGCTGGGCGTCGTATCGCAGCCGAAAAGCTGTGCTCAGCAGGCTGTCCACACGCGTCTTTTCCGCCGGTCGCATCTGCTTGATGTGCAGCACCTTGGTGTGCCGCCGCGTTTGGTTTGGACACTCAGGCAGCCACTCGTCGGAAATGCTAAGGGGAAGAGGGGACAGTTAAGCATGTGGCAAAGAGGGAAAAGTGCTAAGAACTTACATTTCGCGTGGCGACCAACGCACGAAGCACTCGTAGCTTCCCTGGCTGTTCCGGCGTCTCATCAAGCACTGTCCCTGAAACTCAATGGCCTGGGCGCCGTTGGTAAGCGTGCTAATCTGGCGCAGGCGATGCTGCAGTCCCTCCATGATGCCCGTGTCAAAAAAGTCGAACATGCGGGCTGAAATCAAACAAATACGGTCAATACAGCTTTGGATTTCCCCATCCTGGCACATTATCATTAGATAGATACTCACCTGAAAAGGGTTGGCGGCGGTACCGCAGCTTCTTGCCGTTCTTGCGCAGCTGCTTCGGAACAGGCGGATCGGAGGTGCGCTTGCTGGTGCTCTCCTTGGCATTATCCGTGGCATTGAAGTGGTTGTTCACATGCTTTTGCAGCGCCAACTGGATAGGATTGAGGGTTAGCAACGATCAGGGAATTATAGACAAACGGTCTTACCTGTGAGCCGAACCTCAGCCCGCAGCCCTCAACAATGCACTTGAACTGCTTGGAACCGCCGTGTGAGAGCACGTGACGCTCCAGCCAGCGGCGGGAGCAGGACTCCTTGTTGTAAACCTTGCAACCGACCCACAGGCAGGCGAAGGGTCCCGTCTGCGTGTTGACGTGATGCGTCTGCATGTGGTCCAGCAGCTTGGAGTTGCTCTCGTGCTTCTTGTTGCACTTGTCCCAGTAGCAGACGCCATCGTGCCTCTTGCCGCCCTTGCCACCAGCCCCCGCTCCGGCCGGAAAACGGATGGTCTTAGGTTGCGAAAGGATGGGAGAGATGGCGCTCTTTGGCAGGCCTTTACTTGTGGCCTCTGCCAAGGCAATGTCCACCACTGTGCGTGTGCTGGGGGGGTTGGGGGTGGCGGAAGTGCAGGCGGAAGAGGCAGAAGAGGCGGGCGAAGCGACAGCGGAATTGTCGTCAGGCGATGCGGGAGATGGGGCATTGCTCGCCAATGAGTTGCTGTCGGAGACAGAGACGGCGGACGAGGCTCTGCTGTCACTGGCTACAGTAGTAGGCGGTCCCACAGAGGCAGATTTTGATGAGCTGAAAGGGTTATAATTGCGGATTAGTTTATTGCTTTGCCTTTCTCTTAGTATCCTTCAGACTAAGGGTATCCTTACTTAAGGCTTCACGGTCCTTTCACCAAAACTATACTCACATGGCATCTGCTATCGAGTTGCTGCTCTCGCTATTGCTCAGGCTTCCTCCGATCCCAGACTCCGGCGTAGGCAGGTCCCTAAGCCGCTTGTGTGTCTGTTGCGTCTCCAACGAGGCCACCGATTTATCGTCCTCCTCGTCATAGTTGCTACTGCTACTACTGCTTCCTCCGCTCGCCCTTGGCGCTGCTGCGTTTTTGCCCATCTGATCTGGCAGGGGAAGAGACGGCGGTGGAGGCGAGTCGGTGGCCTGGGAGCAGTCATCGCCGCCGCTGGAGATACACGACGAGGTGACCAGTTCGCTGAGCATGTCAGTCTGGCTGGCCGCCCTGCGACTGCTCCCGCTCATGTTGCTTACCGCCGGGCAGGGAGAGCCCAACCCGGACGGCGATGCAGACGACGGCGAGGACGATGGGGATGGTGAGTGCGCCGGCGTAGAAGCCTCCAGCGAGAGATCCGCCGCCGAGCTAACCGAGTGCGAGTAGCTGGAGTTGCTGCTGCACGAATTCGAGTTTGAGTTGCTGTTGCTGCAGTCAGGCAGAAGTTCGTGCTTCAACGCCTCGCCGTTCGCATCCGCATCCGCATCTGACTCTAGATCCTGATCCCTCTTAGGCAGCTGTCCGGCAAAGCTCTGGGGCTTCGGTGAGATAGGGAAAGTGCCCGAGGACGGGACGGAGCAGGACTGGGAGGCAAGCTCCGATGGTTCCGCCTTTATCTTACTAAAGGCCGAAAGGGTGCACGAATTGGAGCTGGAGAGGGCAGGCGAGGAGCGAAGGCAGTGGCTGCCATTGCTGCTGCTGCTCGGCGAGCTAAAGGGTAGCGGTGTGAGCGGCTGCGCGGCCTTGGCCACCAAACTGATGGCTCCGTTCGAGTTTTTGACCAGGTCGAAGAGATCAGGTGAACTATTGGCCAGCTTCATCGTGGCACCTTGCTTTGCAATGCTCAGCGTGGGCGTCAGCTTCGAGGGCGCGATGCTCACCAGAGGCGGTGTGGGCGTGGGTCCGTTGGCTCCTGTGGCTGTGGGTGTTCCCGTGGATCCCGTGCTCTTGCGCAACTGACCCAGCTCCTTGGTGGCCGACGTCGGCACTAGTGGCGGTGGTGTGGTGGGCGTGGCAATGATAGGCGCCGCACCAACGCCACCCTGAAACTTGCCGGTTCCCTTGGTAGCCAGTCGCTTTTGATAAGGCTTGGCGGCTGGCAAGGCCCGCTTGGGCGCCGGCGCGGATGTGACGGCCGAGGAACCAGTGGGCAGCGACGATATGGTCACCAGCGGCGGCGGCTGCGTGGAGCTGTGCATCGGCGGCTTCACAATCGCCCGCTGAGCCTGCGCCTGTGGCAGTGGCTGTTGCTGTTGCTGTATGGCAGTGTTGCTGATGTTGCTTAAATTATTCGAGGCATTTTGGTTGTTGTTACTGTTGCTGGCAGTAGAGTTGTTGGCAGTGTTCGTATTGTTGTTGTTCGCGGCAGCCAATGGTGGCGGCTGCGTGGCAGTGATGAGTTGTTGCTGTTGCTGTTGATGCTGCGTCTGCTGTTGATGGGACATCAGCAGCTGGGCCAATTGTTGCTGCTGCATTTGCAGCTGCTGTTGCTGTTGCTCCGTCGACGGCTCGAAGATGGAGCTCAGGGCAGGAATTGGTTGCAGAGCAGGCAGCGTCTGTTGCTGCTGCTGATGCATGGCCAAGGAAGCGGCCACCTTTTGCTGCTGCTGTTGTTGTTGCTGCTGCTGCTGACTGTTGGCTGCAAAGGCAGCAGCCAACATTGCCGGCAGGGTGGCAGCGTTCAGCAGCAATCCTGCTGGAGTGGCCATGAAAACTGGCTGGGCAGCAGCGGCGGCTGCTCCTCCCTGAACTAAGCGCTGCAACTGCTGCTGTTGCTGGGTCATCACCTGTTGCTGTTGCTGCTGCTGCTGCTGGGCGGCTAGCGCGGCCATCTGCTGCTGAAACAGCTCCTGGAAGTTTTGTGCATTTCCCGGCGCCTTAGCTGCCGCCGCCACGGCAGCCTGCTGCTGCTGTTGCTGCAGTTGCAATTGCTGCTGCTGGTGCTGCTGCTTTATCAGGAATTCTTGCAGCTCGTTGGCGCTGAGCAGACCGAAGTTGCCAGCCGTAGCGGCGGCGGCTGTGGCCGTGGTGGCCGTCGTCGTAGTGGCCGTTGTGACCTGTTGCAGCTTGAAGACGGTACCATTGAGGAAATACTGGGCGGCGGCCGCCTGTGCCGCCTGCGCTGCCTGAGCGGCCGCATTGTTGTTGGCCGCAGCTGCCACCGCCGCCTTGGCCACGTTGTTTAGCTGCATGATGTTGGCTGCGGCCGCCAGCTGGGGCGGCAACTGGACTAGGTTGGGCAGCTGTACCGGCAATTGGTAGAGCGTAGGATTGGCGGGGGCGGGCGTGGGAGTGGGTGTTGGCGCTGGAACGGGCGCTAGGGCGGTGGCTACCACGGGGGCGGGTGGTGAGATCGGTTTCTGCTTCAGGGCTGTGCCCGTTCCCGGCGGTCGGTATACCATAGCCGCCTTGCTTTGATGCTGTTGCTGCTGCTGCTTCATCTCCGGTGTTCTTGGAGCGATGGCCACGTGCTTCTTGGCCGGTGATTTCCCAGTACTTGAGCCATTTGAAGAGCTGGACGATGACGATGAGGAGCTGCCGGAGGAGCCACTGCTGGGGGTTTTTCGCAGATTAGGCGCCACCTGGGCAATCTTGGCCGGCTGCTTGGTGCTGCGCTCGATCTTTTTCAGCGCCGGCACGGGCAAACTAGGACTGGGAGTGGCAGTTGGCGGCGGCGGAGCAACAGGAGCGACAGAAGCTGCGGGGGCAACAGGAGTAGCAGTCGGAACGGCTGACGAAGTGGGAGTGGCTACCGCCTTGGCCGCCTGCTGCTGCGCCTTTTGCTCCTTCAACTGCGAGAGGATGTTAAAGTACTTGTTCAGTGAGGCTGTAGTGGCGGGCGTGCTCATGGTCAGTGTGTTAGCAGGATTGCTTTGTTGGCTCCCGGGCTGTGGCGACAGCTTGCCCCCACCCGGCGAGGGCTTCATCTGCGATTTGAAGAAGCCGGTGATCTTGGTCTGCGACTCCTCCAGAGCGGCTGCCTTCAGTCTTTTGCTAGCGTCCGAACCGCCGGGCAGTTCGTTGCGCGCCTTCTTGGCCGCTCCGCTCCCCGTGTGGGATCCGTTGTCGCTGCCGGCATTGCCCAAACCCAAGCCCATTCCTGCACCGGCTCCTGCTCCTCCCGCCGTCCGCTTATTCTTGTTGGCCGTGGCGGCCGGCACGGCCGTGGATGTGCTCCCCAGACTGGTATTCCACGGCCACTGGAGCGTTGGCAGTAGACTGGCATTGCTGGGATTAGTGTGGCGCAGGGGTGTAGTCGTCTTGGAGGAGCTGCTTCCGGAGCCATTTTGGCCGTTGCCGGGCCCAAGATGACTGTGACTGTGAATGGCTGGCGACGGGGCCTGGCTGGCGGCGCCGGATGGCGGGGAAGATGACGCTGCGGTGCCGCCCCCGGCGGAGCTGCTGCCGCTGGAGTTGTTGCCGAGGATTTGGGGTGGCATCTTGGTCAGCGGATCGGGCGGGTCGCTCAATTGCGAGTGCGCGCTATACGGGGAGCCGGGATCCGACGCATCCTCACTGGAGCCCGTGCTGGAGTCCGCGCAGCTCAGCGAGGTGGCAACGCCGCTGAAAGGAGGAAAATAATCCATAAGTATGAATCTCTTATCACATTGACATTGCATTCGTTAATGTACGAATGAGCTCATTTCAGAGGGTTTGCACGATGGCAAGGTCCTTGCCCCTGCGGTTGTAGTGGCTCCTAGATCCCGACATGCCTCCAATTTAGCCACACCTTCTTGGAAACAGATCGAGGAAAGCTAGAAAACCGAAGCGAAGTGCATCGATTGTCGGGTAACGCGAGGTTCTTAGTTTTAATTCATTAATTCGTCAATTACATGGCCTCCACACCTCGAATTTGTTTGTGTTTATATATGTATGCCTTTGGTCTTTTTTTACACGCTTTGCTTGTTTTTTCTTCTGTTTTTCTCTTTCTTCGGTTGTTTATTTGCCTGGCAGTGTTGGAAAGTCGCCAAGACCTATCGATAACCCAGTGCTGAGCTAACGGCGCTGAGAAAACAGCGCGGGAAAAGCCAGTGTGGCCGAAACAAACATTTTTAAATCTATATAATTTTTGGATACAATTTTTCTTAATTTGTGACTTAAAATAAATTTTGAAACAAGAAAGACCTATGATTAAATCGTTAATATGTATGTACAATAATGACCAAGCAAGCTACGAGAAAGGTTAAATAAAAGAACGGAAAATTATGCTGCGAAAGAACGAAAAGCAACGGGCGAGTGAAAAAGAGAGGGCGCACAAAGGAGAGAGCACCTCGCATATGTAGCGCACAAACACACACAAAACGGGGGTCGATAAACGAAAGCATAAAGTAAACAAAAAATGCTTCTCTTCCATTCTATCTTCCTCGTTCGTTCTGATTGTCTGTCCGCGTGCAACATAAGAACAGCAACAACAACAACAGTGGGAAGAAGTACAAGAGGAGAAGCAGCAGAAAAGGGGCGCAATCTAATACGGGAAAATTTCAGTTTCAGGTAGCAGGCCAAGTCGCGCTTGTGTGTTTGCGTGTATACACACACACACACATTCGACAGGAGAGCGAGATGGGTAAGGAGCGGAGGAAACGAACGGGATGAACGGACTGCCCGTATATATGTAGTACATACTTATGTACGTTTGTACAAAAATATCCTCTGCTTGAAAAAAGGGGTATTTTTGTATTCGACAACTCAGAAGCTTTTAATTCCATTTATAATCAGCTGTCAGGCGATTAATTCGTTAATCTATTTAAATAAACAAATGCAGTATGCTTTCGCTCGCAAATGCATTTGAGCTGTATTTTATTTTCATTTTTGCTTCATTTTCAAAGTCGATTTTGTATAAAAAAAAAGTATTTCGAAGTTTTAAACTAGGTTTATGTTAATTTCTATTGGTCAAACTTATTTATATATTTAATATAATATATTATTTAATATAATATATATTTCTTTATATTATATAATATCATTTTATATTTTTATGTGCATGTCTTACATACATACATATGTATTCATGAATATGTTTGTATGTCATATATTTGTTTATTTGGGATTGGGTATTCCACCTGACATAGCTTCTTAAATGGATCGTTAAATACGGTCATTATGTTTAGGTCCGGATTCGAGACCCAAAAACCATGTTCTGTGCCTGGTTTCTTGGGTTTTTGGGCAACACTGTTCTACCTACTGAAATTACAGATCTTCAAAACTCAGACATATCACTCGGCTGGTGAAAACGAAAGAAATGAAACGAAAGAAAATAAAACGAACATATAAAATGGAAACACTTTATATTTTATGTTTGTCTACCTCGGAGATCCCACAGATTACGTTTTATGTGATAAGCCTATTACGGCGGACAGACGATAAGAAGTTAAATATGTATGTATGTAGATGCGTCCGTCTGCCTGACTGGATTCAGGTTGTTAAAAAAAAAAGCAGAGGTACCAACTCGAAGGCGATCATATTTGTGGATATGTATTTACATACATTTGTATGCATTTGTATTAACTATTTTTTTTAGTTGAGTTGAATTAAAATGTACAAGCTGGTGCCCTAGGGGGTATTATAACTTTAATATAAAATGTATGTTACAGCAAAACGAATTTCACACCATAAAGTTTACAGATCACAGGACTATAAATAGTAAATTTAGAGACATCATTCCCATAGGTTGCAAGCATTCTAAGTTTCAAAATTAAATTTAATCATCTTTATTTTAAATGGTTTGCCGTTGTAGTATTCGTAATGCTTTTTAAGAATACATATATATGTACGTACATATTTTTTTTGCAAGCCCGCTCGCAACGATCAGATCGTTGGTGTCCAAAATACACTGATATTCACATGAAGTTTAAGATATTCAGTTTCTAGGGTTCAATATTAAAATCACTGGCGGACAATCCTATTTGAACTTGGCTCTTTATTTTGACTAGAAATATCTTCACACGAATTATTATTAGAGTTTGTTCAACCTAGAAGGCTTTTTTCTTACTTTTTATTTTGAACTTTAACCAGGACTTAGAATTCAGGTCTAGTGACCGCAAAATCCGAAAAAGTGACGGGGTAGTATTCATTTTAATTGATTTTTTTCTTTAGGTTTGGGGTTGAATTTTGTCTAACAGGAGGGTCAAAATTTACAAAAAGGACCTCGGATGAAAATTAAAAATGATTTAAATATTCATAACATGAGGGTATCTTAACGGGACACAAAATATCTTTTGAAATAAGTTTTTGTGTTTTTTTGAGGGAACGGAATTGAACTAGAAATCACTTGAGTACTATTTACTGTATTGAGTACTGTATTTTTCATCTAATATATTATTTAACAAGATTTAGATTTTGTATTTATTGAGATAAATTATTTTTCTCCTTAAATCAGTTTGCCGACGGCGTTTTCCACTCACGTTTACAGCTCTCCCGTTTTAGTTTCTTGTTTATATTAACATGATTTCAAAACCATTTGTAACAGTTTTTTATAAGTATACTCAATTATACTTAGATATCCGGTTTTACTTTATTTTTTTTTTTTATTTGAATTGGGAGTGCCGTACAAAGGCAGGACAACACATCAACTGCAAGCTTGAACAAATTTTTTGGGCTTCCTTGTGAAATTTAAGATGTTTCCTTGGGCATTTGATGGATGTTTCGTTTCAATTGCAGCAGTTCATTATGCATTCAACGCAAAGTTGTTGCCTAAATTATGCACTCTATTTAATTTTCCAGCCATAAGCAAAGCTTTATGGCCCCTATTCACACACAAACACTCACACACAGTCGCACACTGGGGTCATATTAAATTCATAGAACGCCGCCCAGCAGCAAAAATGGCAACAATTTAAATTTTATTAGAAAATCCCATTAGATACACGCGCACACACTCGCACTGACACATACTGAAGGCAACTTCCACTTCCGCCAGGACTTGCCTTTGTCGTGTGTTTGAGTATGGGTGCGTTATCCGCCGCCACCCAACCACCCAACCACCCACATACAGGCACACAAACACTCTTACGCTTCATTTGCAAGGCATGAATGAAAAGAGAAGGGGCAAAAAAATCATTGCATATTTGCTTGGGCAAACAACAACAAATGTATGCACATACATAGATATATGTACATATATATGTATATGTACACAGGCACATACAAGCCGCGAACAGTGACAGCCAGCAGTTATTTAACACGTGATGTAAACGGAATGTAAAGCATGCTGTAATAGTTGGAGCGAAACTAAAAATGCAGGGCAGAGCGGCGGCAGAGGCGCCCGGCCGAGAAACATGCGCAGCAGCAGAGCCGCAGAGCAGAGGGAGCCACTGCACGCGACTTCTGCTCGATTACTTTTATTTTGCTGGCTCAACGTATACGTATTCTTGGCCCAGCGGCTTCAGGCTTTCGTTGGGTTGGTATACTAACATTTAACGTTATCCGTGTATCCAAAGCGCGGCGTTCCTTTTTCGTTCCTTCCTCTCCGATTTTCCACATATAAACACCGACCGACCTTCAACTTTAATCTCGGTCTTGGAGCATTTTGTGTTCGGACTCTGCCGACTTCTATGCTGCTGCTGGTTTAATTATCCGCACAGACACTGGCGCACTATCACACACACAGGCACGGGCACACACCGACGGTTACGGGCACGCGAAGCATAAATATCCATATATCCAAAAAGAGGCGGCAGCAGAAGAAATTCCCCCCAACACACCGAAGCGAGGCGACCAGAACAGAGCGATCCGTATCGTATGCTTTTTTGACTCCGATTCGATACCGCTGTCCGCTTTCAGGCGCGTCCGTCGCGTTTCAAAGTTCGAGAGAATATGGTCCGACTGATTTATAGAATCCGAAAAAACCTGGCTTCTTCCAAAGGGAAACAACGGGAAAACCCACTGAAGAATTTTCAAGAGAGCAAACAGGATTTGGCTTCTCTTTCGCTCTCTCTCTCTCGCAACACTCTCAGAAATTCCCTGTATATAAAAAGGGCTCGCTGCACAATGGGCTCGTATGCCCTTACCTGGACATAAATTTTCAAAATGTTATAATTACTACTTGCTCACACTAACTAAACTCTTTTCTAGTTTAAATGAACTAGTCCTTGTGTCAATACAATTCATTACCTTAAATGTATGTACATATGTATTTAATCATTGCAATCAATGTCTACCTTCTTGCAGAGGCAGGGAAAAAACATTGCCGACAGTTGGGATAGGACCTTCCTTCCGAGAACTTCAAAGGTCGCTCTAATAGAGTGTTTTGAAAAATAATTCGAACTACTATTTTTTTAAATATACAAATGAATACTTTTCATTCACTATTCAACCCATATCACCCACTGTATGCATTCTAACGGCAACTGCAGCCGAAGTTGTTGCCACAAGACCCGAGCAACTTCGGGAAAATGCACTCTCCCTCATTCGTGCTCTTTCGCCTTTGGCTCTTTCTCTCTCTCTCTCTGTGGAGCAACCCTCGAAAGTCGCTCTCACTCTCGCTGGTTCCCTACGTTTCTGCCCATTATTATTATTATTTTTATTTATATTTCACTTTTGTTGTTGGCACGTTAAATATTTCCTGTTTGTCGTCGTCTCTCTGCTTTGAACCCGCAAAATGTGAGCAAAGTGCTGGATGGGGGTGGGATGGAACAGAGGCGGGGCAGAGGTCGGTGGCAGCAGTTCATGTTATGGTCACGTACTCCTCCCCACATAGCATCCCACTCCCCACCCCACTTTGTGTGTCTGCCTCCTGCTCGTCGTCTTCTTGACACTTCGCCTCGATTTACTTTCTTTCCTTTTCGCTGGCTGCTTTGCCAAGCTTAAATGTTTATCTAATTATTTAGACGTTTTCCCCCACTCCGCTGGCGTGAAAAAAATATTTAATTTGCTGTATAAATCTCTGGCAAATGTCCCTGCTAAATTTGTCACTGACTTGTAATGGCCAGGGCTGCCCTTCGGGTCTAGGCGATTTTCTCAACTTGTAGGACAGTGTTTTTTGTACAATATGCAGCACATTTTTAATCGCGGCTTTGTTACTACCTAAAATTATCTACATATAAGCTTTTTTAAAAGTATAAATCCTTCTGCAAATTACGTTGGCTGCTTTGACTTGATTTTTATATGGTACCTGGTACAAGGGCAATGTAGCATAATACCAAACGAGAATTTATATAAGGGAGATGCTCCTTTTCCGACACCAGGTACCAGGTATCTCATAATCTGTGAAACTCGACTGTATCTTTCCTACTTGTTTTTTAATGCTTCTATTTAGATAAGAATATTTCCATTCTTCAATTCAAAGTCCGAAAAGTAGTCAAGTTCCAAATTTTACTAGATATTTTAATGTATCTTAGGCTTAATTAATGCAAGAAAGACTGTGGTGCTACGGGAAAGGATTTGTCTCTATTGGTGCATTTTAAACATTCAAACCGACTTTCTAAGGGTGTCAAAACACTTTGAAACTTCCGGTAACAAAGAAGCGATATGTTCGTTATGCAATAGAGTTCAAGGCAACCCCTAGTTAGAGAACATATTCGGATTTATACATGTATTTTACAAATACACCATTTTCGTCCGAAATAAACAATAATCCTTGAATCCAAATGGTTGGAGGGCATGCCAAATTGGTGAAGCGATTCCGGAATTCCATGTATTCAAGGGAAAATAGAAAGCAGATCTGAAACGCTTTAGTAAATTGCCCCTGCTTCCGGGAGAGCGTGGCGTCAGTCGTAAATTATAGGCCCAATCCTTCGTCGCTGGCTGACAGGCTCGTATGTTTTTGATCTCCTCCCACGCGAAAACAACAGTTCCCGTTTCCACTCCAACTTCCACTTTGATCAGGTAGCAATTCACGCAATTTTGGCAATCTGCATAAATTTTACACATTTTTAGCAACCCAATATGCCAGAACTAGGGGACCGAAGAAAAGGAGCTCGTAGTTCCCTTCCTTTCCACATGTCACCATATTTGTTTACGCGTCAATTTTGATTTATGTGTGGCATAATTCCAGGCGTTATAAACTGTTTTTGACAGATGATGGGTTCGCAGCAGAAGGGGCTGAGGGTGGTTTTAGACATAAGCATGAGTTATGGGTAGTACGTGGGACTAACTCTTTGCATTTGATTTATTTTACAAAATGACCTCTGTGGGTTTGAATTTCTGATTAATTAATTTGAATTGTATTTCATTAACAACAGCAACAAATTAAAATAATAATAACCCTTTTTTAATTGACAATTCTGTGAATTCTGTCAGAATTGCATTTGTGTGAGTGATACGAGGAAAGGGGTTAGAATGTCGAAAATATAGTTAATTTGTTATGATATTACATGAAAAATAACTATGACTACGAAAATATCTATATAACTATTTTAAAGTGGCTGAAATTAGCCAAAAAAGTCAATGCTGCCGGTAGAGGTCGGGCAGGGACTCTTGATTCAGGGATTTGGCCACCACTGCTTCGGACGCTGAAGTTAAGTTTGTCAGGAGGGACACCCCTACCCTTCTTATGTTGAATTGTGGCTTACCCTTATCAGGAATTTTCTTTCGAGATGACAAACAAACACTGAAACATTAAACAACTAGATGAAACAAGGATTGGGACAAAGATTTTGAAAACAAACCATCTTTCTATCTCTGTGGTAAAATACTAATTAATAGTAACAGTCAAAGAACTTTTCATATAGGAAGAATGTAAGTTAATTCCTCCTTGTCTTTCCGATCAAATGCTCTTAGTAAAAACAAGTGTGAACACTCTTGAATGCTATTTCTCACTTTGCATTAACAGGTTCTTGAAAGGATACCTGGACTTGGGGCCTTGTTGATCTACACAAGAACTCACAACCTTAGACTCTGACTACAAACAGAGAGCTGAGTAAACAGAATATGGGTCTTCCGGGCGAGTGCATGCACTGTGTGCCTAGTAGTGTGTACCCAAATACATACAGATGTTCGCATGAATATCCTGCCTGACTGGACCCCCCTCACGGCACCCCAATTATAACGCGCTAAACAATAAAGGAAATAATAATAAAACGGCAGTGCACACATGTGTGCATGTGTTTGTCCTGAGCAACCCTCGCTAATGAAGCTGCAGCTCAGCTCTGTTTGCACACGCAATTTGGCTGTGCTTGCCTTTCCTTCTTTGCCGGAGACCCTGGGACCAGGCTGGACCTGGAACTGGATCCGGTCCTGGTCCGAACCTATAACGAGGCACAGGATTAACACCAAGCAGCAGTGTTCACTCAGACCAGCACAACAACCAAGACCAAAGGCTCTGACATCCGAATGGTATGGTACCCCTTTGGGTTATTCCACCAGTGGCTTGTATCGAATTAAAGGCCAGGGCCCTAGGCAATCGTTTAAAAAAGTGATGGCCAGGTAATGCATTGAATGGTAGAATTACATGTGTGTGGGTTAGAAACGAAATAGAACGAAGTGTCTAGGATGTTTATATAGCAATTTAACTCTGAAAAACGATAGTCTACCTTTCAAAAATTAGTTATCATTATTATTAGTTATTTGTTCATATATTATATTATTTATATATTTTAATACTATACTGCGACAAGAGTTACCTTAAATTTATTGCACTAGTTAAATGGGGAATATGTATAAAGAGAAGTCCTTAAAATAACAATTTATTTTTGTACATAATTTAAGGAGTGTGTATTTCATTATTTATGTATTAGTTTTGGGCTTAACGGCGATTCAAAAAGTATTAAAACACACGGTGTGTGTATGGATCAAAATACTATAATCAGTTCTATTTGCCACTAAATTCTCACAGTAATAATTTTCACGTTCGGAGCCCATAAAACCAACGCTCAGGAACTTGACATCACTTAAAAGAAGTAGGAAAGCTACAGTCGCGTGTGACCGACTGTGAAATACCCGATACCCAAACATTATGGGTAAAATTATAAGGAACACGGACATGGTTAATTCCTTTTTTGAATTATGCTTAATTGAATAAAAACCTTAAATTATACATATGTACATGACGGAAGGCAGAAGAAGAAGTTGACAAATAAAAATAAATGTTGCATATAACATGTTGCGCAAACCCCAAAGAATAATGTTGCTAGGAACATGTTGAGCAATATCCAAACAAATAAAAATGATGCTAGGAACGTGATAAGCAACACCAAGGTCTCATTCCGAGTAAACTATCTTTGTACCCAGCGCTAGGTTCAAGCGCCCACAGATCTAGGCTTTTAAACATATATTTCAGTAGAAATTTGAAAAGGCTCTTAGCTAAATGTCCAATCGCCATGAATGAAGGCCCCTCCGATCGGCCTGCGGCTTATCAATGGCCATTCCCAACTCGCGGCTGCATGCGGTACAGCAAATGTCGCTTTGGCTGGCCAAACACTTGGCGCAGCTTTCCGGGCCTGTTGCAACTGTCCCGGCGTTGTTGTCAATCGGCGGAGCGGCATTATGTCAATTTCGAATGTATTCCATTAACTACTCGGGAATCCTCCAGAGCTATCTGAGAGCCGCGGGCCCTCGTGTGTGAGGGAGAAAGTGGAATGACGGGATGAGGATGAATAGGGGGAAGGGGAGCGGAGTGGTCGCATTGTTTGGCGGGAACAAATAGAAGAACAACAACACCAAATCACAGCTGCCAGCACCGACTGCGAAGCCAGCGTCGACGTCGGCGTCGACATAAAAACACACCGCCTGCTGGCACCTCTCTCTCCCTCGCTCCCACAGCCTCGTACTTGCTCTCTCGCCCGCCGATGTAACATTTGTTTTGACATTGTTGGTACTTCCCTTCCATCTGCCGTCTCGCTCGCTCAGCTAACCTGTCGAGCAATCAATTTTTTTCTGGGTGTGTGTGTGAGTAGTGTTTGCCTGTGTTTCTTTGCTCTTGCACTAGCTGCGCTTTTTACCAGCCTCTTCCAAGGGAAAAGTTTGAAATGAGTTTGGAAAAGTGTCGGCGAAAGAATTGTCTGTTTTTTTGTACAGTGGAGGAGTGCAGGAGATTGTTCTGGGATGACAATTTACAATTTAAGAAAAGAATCATACAGGATTTAAAGAGGGATTATACAGCTGAGACAGTTCGATACAAGTTTTTACACGAGTTTCTATAAGGAGATATTGATCTATATTGAAGTCAGTGCTAAAAATAAAAGAAAATACTTTATTTTATTTATTACTTTAATAGTTATCCTTATCAATGATTAGTTATTTTAATTCACGAGCATCCAACGGCACCCGAAACCTAAACAAAGTGCCTGTGACTCAAAGTCTATACTCAGTCTAAGCTTCGTTCGGTATCTTCATTTGTTTTGTATTCTTTAAGCAATTAGCACTTAACCAGAAAACCACTCAACCACTAAATTTATAAAAGATTATGTTGATTTCATGGAGTAATTAGTAAATAAAATTAAATGCTAGCAAATTCTTTGACTGAAATTAAAAATAGCTTTTCTTTGAGATCAGCTTAGTGATACCCTAAAGACTAATATAATTTTGGTTTGCTTTAATTTATTTAGTATCCTGACCTCACAATACCTTTAAAATGCAGTCAGAAATTTGCACCCTATTGAAGGATTTAGTTCCGTGCCTATAAAGTACATGCAATGTATGATCAAAGACGATAGAAACAATCGTGTGCAAGAAATTGTATGTTCCCCATCTTAGTGATTATACCGTCTTTGGTATGATCTTGACCAGTATCAACAGGCGATACTGTCCATCTCCGTCTGTCCTTCTCTATGACCGTTTCTATGCGAATTAGTCTCTTAGTTTAAGTTGAAATGATACTGACTGAAACTTAGCAAAGATTTCTATTGCTTTTAGCATACAAGCCGAAACCGCCAAGACTATATTGTATAGCTGACATAGGACTCGGCCAATTTTTATCAGAAGCTATGAAAATCTGCTGAAGTTACCTGTCTTAATTTGTAAATGCTTAAAAGGTTGGGTAAGATTTTTAAATAAGTTTTCAATCAAATCAAGTAAATCGAATTAGAAACTGAAAAGGTATAGAAATATCTACATTCCTTCCTTGTTTTTAACATTAATAAAGCTGTTTAATTGACGCAGTTTTAAGAAAGTTTTACCTAAACACCATATCAGGACATTGAAAACGGCAAAGTTTATGTTAGGCTTTGGGTCGAAAATAAAATGTAATTGAAGTCATCATTCCATAAAATTCCCAAGTCCGTCCAGTATCAGGAAAACCATGAATTGCAAAATTTCCCTCGAAGGTTTCTCCTCAAATACCTATTTCTCTCAACCCTCTTGCCCAATCGAGCTTTGGGTTGTGCTGCTGTCACAAGGTGGGTTGGATAAGGGCCGGTGGTGGTTTGTGGCCACCTGTGTCAGCATCGCCTTTCCGGGCGCTGTGCACCTTTAATTGTCCTGCTCTTTAGCAATGCGGTCTCCTGCCCTCCTTCCCTGCTCTCCTCAATACGAATTCCGCAAGTTTTCAGTGGCTCTTTTGTGAGGAGCCGGCTCCTTGCGGGCAAGTACGCCTTGGGGCGCAATAAAATGTTTAATAAATTGCAAAAGTGCGCCGAAAGCGCCAAAAGGAAGCGAACGCAAGGACGAGCGGGTGTTGGTAAGAGCCAGGCAGACGCTGGCCAGTCGAACGAACACAAGTCAACGACACACAGCAGACACAAACATATTCTAATGAAGCTCAAGTGGAAAGCCCCAGTGACGGCTCACATAGGCTTCGGCAAACAGGCGACGCGTCGGGCAGAGGGGGCGTGCGGTCATGTTGGGGGCGAGGCACAGGCCGTGTTTGGCTTGCGGGGCACGTAAAATGTATTGAATAATTACATTGGGCCGCCTAACGGCATACGAAATGAGCCAGAACTCGGACTCGGAGGCGAACTCGAACCGGAGTCAAAGTCGAGGCCGGACGTTGGCCACGCCCACAGCGCCCACATCCCCACCTGCAGAGCGAACGAGCCGCTCCTGTCGCCTAATGAGCGTCGCAGGCATTCGAGATTCGAAAGTTCGAAACGCCGCAGGAAGTAAACTTTTTTTGGGTGACCGTAGCGCTGCGAGGGAAGGAAAGATAGAGATTGATGATGAATCCACAGAATGCATTTCGCCCGAAAATTGAATTTCGTTGGAACCGAGAACCTGGGAACAGGAAAGCGGAGGGGCAGGCCGACGGCCTTTAAGTAGTGCTAAAGTATCAATCAAAATGCGTGCGCCCGGCACAGTCATGAAATTACATTGAAATTTTCGAATGCTCAGCCAAGGTGAAGGAGCCGCGGCGTGAAACCGAATGCCGGAGTCTGGAACTGAGTCCGAATCGCACAGGAGGCATCCCAAGCCAGAGACGGGGAAGCGGTTACCAAATCAGAAAATAAAAAAAGAAAAACAAAGCGAGAAAACAAAAGATGATTTATCATTACAAGAGGGAGGCACAGCGAAAGATCTGGGGGTCTTACAAATTGGATTGCCGAGGGGGATCGGACCAAATTAGCTACGCGAGCAAAGGTAGAAAAACATGCAGGAATGTTATAGTCGGGAACTCGAGCCTTTGCATAGTAAAATTAAATACGAAGAAATAACTTTTATATGAATCAGCTTCTCGATGTTCAGTTAACGTTACATTTACTCAACTGTCAGTCTAATGGCCGGTTTCTACCCTCACTGACAAAGTGCCTGACAGCTATCTATTCTGAGAATTAGTTACCAGATAGACTTATGGTGAAGCAGATTGAATTCCTACCCTCACAAAATGTATGTGGATTTTTAGCAAAAAAAGGATTTATTTAATATCGCACCGCAGAGCAAAAATTAACTTGCTGTTAAAATACTTTTTTTATATTTTTGAAGTCTTTTATAAAAAGAGAAGAAAACAAAGAAGAAATTTCTAATAAATAGTAAGAAACACACAATGACAACATTTAGGTTGTAATTGAATTATTTATTTCTTTAATTATTTAAGTTGTAATCCAGCCGAATTCTTTTTTATTTGCAGAACCAGAGATTGACAAGTACCTGCGAGGTTTTGAAAAATTCTGCATAATTAAATTGTTCTATTGCCAGTGCTATCCATTTTTTTCCTTTATCCTGTCAAAGGCTTTAACTCCCCTTATGAATGCGTCATTTTTACTCTGTTGCTTGCTTGTATTTGTTGCATTGTGGCTTGTGGAAACATTTGTTAAGAGCTTCTATTGGTAAAGGTTTTCTTTTTAAAGTAAATTTGAATTCAAAATCCACATCGAACTTCTACAATTTAAATAAATAATAACCCAAAGGTTTTGATTTTATTTATAACTAGTTTAAAATATTTTTGAAACATTTTTTGCTTTTGAAAAGTTGCCTAACGTTTTGTTATTGGATTTGTATCGGTTAAATGGATAGGTTACGATAGTTAAATGATTCATAGACCTATTTCTCAGATTTCTGTTTCCAGAATACAATTCGATCATGCCATCTCAGTCTGGTTCTTTTTATTGCTGGTAATGTCGGGACGGCCATCATAGGACGACAATATCTTATACCTGTTATTGGAACTTTTGGTTTTAATTGCATACTGCAAACTATTTCGCCTTACCGAAGTTGTATTTTGGTTTGAAAACCTTCGATTTTTAAGCACTTTGCGAACTTGTTTAAAAGTTTGACTGCTGGCAACTCCCTTCTTTATAAAGAAGTGCTCCAAGCCATCCACCAGGGTTTTTTGTCCACTTTGAGCTCCACAGATGCAGAAGGTTGTACCTTCTAGTTCACGGAAATCCACAATTTCTGTACTTGCTTATGGTTTTATTGAATTCAGACCCTGTTCCCCTAGGGTTTAAAAGTCCGTACTTAAAGTGAAGAATTATTTGGGCTTGGATTAAGCACCCAAGTGGCGTTAAAAGTATGAAGCACTTTGATTGGCGATCCCGACCTGCTCCTTTCGCAGACAAATTCATTGACATCGCTGACCGTTAATCAGGCAGAGAACTTGAAAGATTCCTCGAGTCCTCGGTTCTTCGAATTTACAAATGGAACCAGTCCAAGATCAGAGCTGGCGATGGGTCACAGCTGATAAATTCATTAAACGCTCGGGGGACCCTGGGACCTCGAGGAGGGACTGAGGAACTGTGCAGAGTAGGCCATGGCAACTGAAACTTAATACATTTTTGGGGGATGATGACGATGACGACGATGTGGGCTCGATAGTGGCAGTTGTTGCTGTTGCTGTGGTGCTGCGTTCATTGATGTTGCGTGGTGTCATTGTTGATGTTGCTGATTCTTTGTTGGTGGTGCCATGCGGGGTTTCTCCCCAGGCCAATGCAGACGTACAAATGATTTTGATTTCAATTTTTCCATTTTGTTTGCCACCAACTATAACTGTCATCCCCATGTCCCTGCGCGGGAGATACAATCGGGCAATGTGGGACGAGTGCGAGGGAAGAGTTTTATGGATGCAATGTTTCCATTAACGCTCAGAATCTGGCCAGTGATGTGGGGAGGCCCCGAACGAAGGTTAATAAATTCAAAGCACTTGGAACTCCATTTTCCTATATTTAATTTCCGAGCGGAGCTCAGGAACCTTGGGCAGGTCCACAGGACAAAAGGAGTAGAGAAAGGCCATGGAAAAACCGTCACCCGGCAGTCGAAGTCGCAGGAATTTACATATGAATGCCTGAAAGCATTCAAACTGGTCTGGGGGATCGGATGTGGCCTGAAGAAGCACTCACACATGGAGTGTGGCCGGAGAAACCACTCACCAGCATGGGAATGATGCCGTACTCGCAGGGCCTCGTGCATTTGTCGGCGTCGCATTTGCAATTGCCAGCGAAGTATTAATGGCAGCATTTGAATAACAATGCAGGCACTGTCTGCCCTATTGTGCAGTTCGAATTTAAAGGATAACTAAAACGAACCAAACGAACCCTTTAGTGCAGAAATTAGAGACTTTTAAGAGACCATTTGAAGCAGCAAGTGGGCCTGGGACTTACGCATCATATAATCCTTTAATAAACACGTTGCATCGAAGTGCTGTTCAAGTCCTTTGTAAATTTTGATACCTCAAAGGGATATATATTTTAGTAGGAATTTAGTAGATTCGTGTGATTGTCATCCAGACTTTGGCAAGTGAACTTGAGTGAACTCCGAGTCCCATCAATTTGAAGGGGAAATCAATGGAAGGAGCGATTTCTCAGCATCCTTGGCATTGCATCGAAGTGGGAATCGCGTCTGTTATTAATGTCCACTCTTGGCTGCCTCTGCATACTGAGATGCTGGGACTTCCAAGAACCCTCGGTCATTGTCAGCCCACGTAGCGTAATGAGCTCAGAATTCTGGGGAACTCGACCATCTGAAAAAGAGTTCATTAAAGACCAATCGAGTCGCTGGGCAGCCGTCTTTAAAATATGCAAACGTCATTCGGCTGCCGTTAATTATGGACGCGATCTTGACCCGATGCTGCATCTTGACAGGATTCCAGTGTGGGAAGGTGATTATTTCAACTAGGACTCAGGGTCTTTAATTATTTGGCTAAGGTTTTTGTTTCAGGGAAAGTGCACACAGAAATTATTGGTAGTTAAAACTACAGTCCCACATGTGATCAATTGGTCGAATTCATCAACGTTTCACCAATGTGCCAACTTTGACGTCTTTTGAATCGACGCTCTCATTCGACAATCGTATTAAAACCCACTTTCCCGCTTTCTAATTTCTCTATATCTTCAAAGAATGGCTGATGAATATTTAATGAGAACAAATTTTAAAAATCATCAATATTTCATCAATGTTACAAAGGCATGTAGAGACAGCTCCCTTGGGTTAGGATTCAGAATATCGTTATTGGAGGTTTGGACTTTGCGGAATCTACCGCCGTAAGGTGACAATGCAAAGGATCGAATCGCAGTCATAAACAAGGTCAAAACTAAAAAGAAACGCCTTAGGGTATTGAGTAATCTCAAAGGATGTATCTTATACTTAACACCGACAAGTATGATGAGTTCAACACCTAGTAATATGCAGAGCAAGAACGAGTCAATCCTGATTCACCTACTGGATTCCAGGTTACCCACTGCATGTACTGAAATTATCTGTGTAAACGTAAAAGTGCGATAAAATGTTAACCACTGATGGATGTTCCGAAAGTGACACAATCGAACCCTTAGACCATCCATGGCCTGCTCTCTGAGGTCGGGAAATGCCCGGACCCGGAGTCCAGAGTCGGGCGAAGTCGGTACGTGACTGGGAACATTATTGTTTGCTTATCTACACCTAATTGCTTCTGGCTACACTTAATAATATGCTACAGACATAGGCACAGCGTCATCGGCCTCGTCATCGTCATCGCCGTCATGGCCAAGGCATCTCTCCATCTCCACCCCCTCGGGCAGGAGGGGAGAGGAGCTCTTGGTCTCGGTCGCGCTGTTTGCTCAGCTTCCCACTTAGCGTTGGTCGACTCTCCGGCGCTGCTCCGGCAGCGTTTTCATTCAGCCCGAGTTTTGTTGCACCATAAAAAGGGATTCTCGAGATTCTTTCCCCTCGGTCTGCCCCTGCTCCGCTCCCCCGGCCATTGTGTTCTAGCAAAGGCAGAGATTCGGGCCCGGGTCCGTGGCTATTTGTTTGCTAGTCGTCCGTCCATGCGTCCTCTGTTTTCTTGGCTCGCTCTTTGCGCTTTTTCAATTTGGGGGAATGAAAAATTTCATTGGAATTGGTTTTTATTGTGGGGGCCCTCCTGATGGATTTCTTTTTTTCGGTAGGTACAAATTGTGTGACGCTAATGGAGCATGCGGGGGTCTTTGATTGTCGGGCGAGAGACGTAGGGAAGTGTCTCCTCAGTTGGGAGTTTAGAGGTAATTAAGACGCATTTGTCTCATGAACTACCAGCGAAAGGATAGCCGGGATCCTGCTGGTGAGTGGAAGGAAAGCAATCATAATTTCCGAATAAGGCCACAGCTTGTGCTAGCCACACGGGTTTCTCCCTTTCCTTCTCTCCATTGTAATCGGAGCTGCAGCAACATTTCCCTGTCTGTGGCACTCTTCTGTTTCCAATTTCTCCCTGACATTTCCATCCATTTCCATGCCATCTATCTTGAGTGCTAATTGTTACGAATTTTCCACCACCCCCAGTGGAGAAGGGGATGCTTTCAATGGCTGCAAACAGTTTGCTGGGGGGAAGCTGGGTAGGGAGTGGGGGAAATTCCCTCGGCTCTTGCCTCTATCCACCCCTCCCCGATGCATTCGTCGCAATGTGACAATTGCTAATTTAGCTGGGGCTGCAAGGGGGCGTGGCCCAGGAAGTTCGTGACTCGACCGACTTGCAGCCGCCTCTGGGAAAATCAATTGCGGAGCGGAGCAGGGCGGCTGGTCTATGAACAATAATCAGGCTAATAAACATTTCATTCACAGGCCTCATTGAGCCGGGCCAATCATAACAACGGCAGGAACACTGTCTGCTGCACATGCCGCATGCTGAATAGGATCCGAGGAACAAAGGGCCCCGAGGCAGCATATGGGGGCAGACAAGACGGTTGCTTTCGTTTTCAGCGCCCGATGGCTGCTGTCATAATCCCAGGGCTCCCTCCTGACTCAAACCGGAAGTGATTGTTTTTCCTATTTTTGGTTTCTTCTATGGCCCCGTTTAGATATGACTTTTAGTGGCGTGCTTATTCTAATAGTACACTTAAAAACATTTGATGGCTTATACTTATCGAGATTCTCGGCCCAAGTGCAACCTCATTCGTTTCGACCAGTTCACGTACCTGCAAGAGAGAAAAGGCATTAGTTCTGTTTGCTACAATATAAGAAAAAAGATGTTGTAATAATAATAACAACGAGAGAACTCGCTCGAAAATCACTTTTCCAGACATCTGCACGTAGCAATCAAAACAAGAACAATGGAGCACTGTTACCCCGAAAACTGGTTAATCCCACGCAAGCTCTAACCATAAACCCAGCCAAACGGAGCCGGGCTTGGACTGAAGCCACTAGCAATGAAAATTGCACCCAAAAATAAGTCTAGATAACAACTGCAGATATCGGGGCGGCAGGAGCCCAGATATAGCGACAGTAACGTAGCCACCGGTAGTAACATTAACCGCAGGAGAAGTACGCACACCCCCGAATGTGGGTTCCAAACCTAAAACGATTCCGATTAATGCGATAGGAACCGAGAGCCAGGAGGAGTGCACTGGGAGAAATGCTCTAGGTAATATATTCCAGAAAATTGAGTTACAAGTTTATAACAATATATTCTGTCTATTACCTATTTTAAACTAAAGTATTTTGTTCATGTTTATTTTTGATGTAAAATCAAATGCAAAAGGCAATTAAATTTATTGCTTTTTTTTATTAAAGCAAAAGGTAAATAAATAAATATACAAATCTATTCCGACCAGTTTCTACCCTCGCTATTAAAGTCCCAGATATATTTTTTATCGAAAAAAATAAACTCCAGATTAATGTGTCGTTAAAGAAAATTTGTGGTCTACCCTCCTGTAATTTATCCAAATGAAAAAGACTAACAGAGTGCTGCTTCGATTTGTACTGTAAAGCGCAAGAATACATTGTGTGTTTCAGAACAACTTTACCTAGTCTTCTCACAAACTCTTGACAGATAATTCAGGTTCCTGTTATTACTATATTTCTCATTTGCTTGACATACAAAGAAATGTTCTTAACAGGAACTTTATCAATCCGCATACCTTTAACATTGATTAGAACTGTACCTTTAGAGCTGATATACCGCTCAAAAAGTAATTTTCGTAAAATGGTGCCTAATAATATTTTCTTTTGTTGCGTTTTTAAGTGTTCTTTTGCTCAGTGTAGAAAGGGTAAGCAAGGTAAAGAGGAAACAGGAAGGTTAGAGGGCAGGGGCCAGCTGCAATGGAAAAATCCAATTAAAGGCTATGCAACTAAATAACCATATAGATGGGATTAAAGTTTACAAAGGCCAATGAACAATAACATCGGTAAAAAGGGGAATCGTAGAAATACACATATATTTATAAGCTAAGTTTGCAAATACTCTAAAGTATAACATACTGTAAGAGAGGTTCTTTTTTATAGAATCTTTAATTTGATGTGGGAGTAAGAGTGGTGATAACAGTAAGACTAATTATGGACCTTATAAGGGATTTTACAGTCTGGGAAATGTTTCAAAATTTTCCTAATCAGTTATTAAATTTCTAAAAATTGGTTTATAAATCTTGCTTGGAAACTATTCTAATATAAATAATAAATGATAAACTCAAACTTATTATAAATTATTATTGCACACCTTTAACCAATTGCAAATGCAATATACCTCCTGAGAAAGAGCATCAACAATTGCATATTCATTGAGCGGAAGAGCGAGTAAGGCAAATGCCCTGCTAGCGAACTGGGAGAACCACACCAGTTGTCAAAACTCCCACGATGACCGAGTCTACACTGAGCGAACGCTCGTGACCCCCCTTTCAACCCTTGAGGGTTGCCTTCAGCTAACCCCGTCGAACGGGGAGTGGCTACAGCTCAGGCTAACCCCGTCGACGGTCCATCGGCTTACAACAATAACGATTTCTGAAGGGTTAGCACGTGGTCCACATATCCATCTGCACACGTCCACGTGCATGTTTTGGCGGGGGTTTAGCTCCGGCCCCTGGTCCCGCTCCCGGCTCCCTCTCCCGACTTGGGCATTTTGTATATTCAATTACCGCCCCGCTACCGTGTCGAACATTTCCGCTAGTTGCGGCTCAAAACAGGATGCGCCGGGGTTCGCGGTCCGGTCCGGGCAGCTCCCGTCCACCCACTTGTTTGAATTTCTAATGCAATTTGCGGCTGCAGCGCTTTTGTTGCCACCGCCCTGCCCCCAAAATGTGTGGCGTGTCGTGTCCATTAGCACCTCAGCACTCATAATACATATTCATTAATGCCCCGCAATGCTCCCCGTTTGCTCCGTGGAAGGGGTTTAATTAACCTCCGTGGGGGGGACGAGGACTCCATATCCGGAGTCAATCTCTTTAACTTCTGTGGCTGTGCCTGTGTCTGTGTCTGGTAAATGTAATAGATACACATTTCTCCCGCCCCGCCCATGCTTTTTCTTATCCTTCCACCTGTGTCCGTTGAGTAGCCGCAAAATGCTCTCATTCATTAGACACCGGGCACCGTGAGGCGTAGTGCCCGGAACAAGTGTAACTTGATTGACTATTGTAATTGTTGTCCGTCCCTTTGGAGAGCATCAATGATAAGGTTTATGCGGAGAAGTTGATGAATTATTGAATACCTACTTAGCAAGCCATTAGCTCTCTCTCTTCTCTGGCAAGGATCCACGTAAAGTGGCGTATTAATAAAGTTTAATATATTAGTATTAATATATTAGTTTCACGCGATGATTCCCTGACTTTGTCACCGCATAAACAAGGCAGATAGTCCTTTTCTGACGTGCTCCTTGTCCGTCTTGCACATTAGTTAAGGCTTGCGGCTACAGCACCAACAAACAACTTTGAAACACAACAAAACACTTAAGGGCCACACTTTTAATTTTGCAGTGCAGGAAGGGCAGGGCGGCTTCACCCCTTCGGGCGCTAGTTGGGGGCGAACTTGAAACTGATGCCCGGCACGTGGACTGGAGAAGAACATGACGCCCTCGGTGAGCGGGCACAAAAGACAGACAGCTCTGACAGCCGAAAAAAAAGCGTATGGGACTGGGTGCTGCTCCGCACTATTTAAATGCGATTTTCAGGGGCGCCGCCGCAAGGGGTTGACGGGGCGAGCGGCACGCGCACAAATTAGTGAGCTGAGCAGCAGATATGAAAAGCCGGGCTCGTGCCACTCACTCACTCGCAATGCCGGCAACAACAACAATGGGATTGCGTATAATCAAAAATTAACATAACAATACAGCGAGCTGAGCGGCGCCGAGAAGGGACAGGGTGTTGCCGCGCCGACATGAAAACAGAGGAATATCGAGATGAATTCGCCTGGCAGGAACTTAAAGCTGCCCAGGTCTTCGATTCCGACCCGACCGAGCCCATAATGAAAGGGTAAGGCCCAGGCCAGGCACTGGGAATGCGATTCGATCGGGGCAGGGGCACGATGTCGAGGGATGTGGGGGAAGGCAGCCATCCCAGTCGAGGCCTTTAGCCGGGGCGAGCGAACCAGCAAAGCGGTCTGGCTTTTACTTATCCTGAACAATGCACAGAGGAAAAACTTACTAAAATAGAAAGAAATATATGTACAAGAATATAATGGAAGTTCACTAAGGTTTACAAAAATCTTGTTGTATGTCTGGTTAAAAGTGTTATCACGGTTAACCTCTACGATAGGTAAGTATATGGTCAAAAGTTGTAGATACCAAATCACGTTGTCGTCAAAGAAAATCTGGTTTCTACATGCCTGTACTTTATCGGAACGATAAAGAGTACAGAGTGCTTAACATCACCAAAGAGTGCAGTAAAACGCATGTAGTACAATTTATTCCAAATATAACTGTTGAAATCAACTGTTATGTTACCTTATCGAATCGAAAAGGACTTCAGAATGAGACCGGGTCCCCGTTAATTTAAGCTGATATAACATTTAATTTCTTATCATTTTATTTTTAACAGTAACAGAAACACTAAGTCCGATTTTAATCTGATATATCAGAAGAATCACAAACATTGCTGGGATTATTAAATCAACTAAATCAATTAAAATTGTGCTTAATGAAATAAAAAAAAATGTAATACCAAAATATTTTATATTTAAAAACCAATTGCTTTACTAATACTAAATATTTTACATTTCTATACCAATTTTGTGTCAACGTATAATTCAACACAGAGAAATATACAAATAAATAATTAATGGGTAAAATGGTAATTTGTAAAAGATAGTTTAAGGTGTAAATGTAAATTAAATTAAAATCCCTGATCCCTGATTTAATTATATTAAAGTACCCTTCGATTTTCTCAGTGCATATACGCACGCAGCCTAGACGCAAGGCAGTCTGAGGGTGCGAGAGGGAGGCAGAGACACAGCCGAGAGGGCAGACAGAGACAGCAGACGGGCACGCATACAGCCGCACAATTCGATAAAGAAAATTCCCAGCGGGCACTTAATTTACTGCTTGGCGTTCCATTTCGTGTCCATTTCCCATGCGTTCTCATCACGCGGCGGTGCACAGGCACTGTTGCCGCACTTCTCCAGCTCTCGGAGGATCTTGTCTATGCGTTCAGTAGTTTTATAATTTAGAAGTAAGATGAACTAAATCTAAATCACTTTCTATAGTATAGTATAGTAAAAGGATAGATTTAGCAAAATTAATTGTTTAAATCCTTGTTTAAAATAATCATAAAATTATTTAACTCATGTATTTTGATTGTATTTATTCGATCCTTGCATTGCTGTTAAGTATTCAGTTGCAAAATTTCATTGGACTATTGAGCTGACTTTTCACCCTTCCGGCACCCATCACTTCCCAGAGCAAGCATTAATAATAATAATAGTAATAATAGTGTGCCAAATGCTCGTAGCAGGGTGCGTTCAGGGACTCGTCCAGGGTTGCCAGGCGGACGCGGTCAGGGGTTGCAGTGCCCTCAACTTCAGCTTCAAGTTGAACGTGTGTCTTTGTTTAACTTTTTACAAATATTTGAGTTACTCGAGGAATGCTTCTCGTCGAGTTCCCCTTGTTTTTAATCATTTGTTGTTTTTGTTTTTTAATATTTTTGGTTTATTTTCAAATGATGCTTAGGGCTCTTTATTATCCTGGCACGAAATGACAGTGATCTATACGCGTGTGTGCGCGAGATTTCAACTGGCAGAGGGTTGGAAATAAGAGTAGGAACGCGGCCGGGTAGTGGGAATTGATATATATATATATAAGTAGATATATGTATGGTTTTATTTACAGTCACAAATGATAAAAATATATTTTAGATTTATCATTTTACAGGTCCTACAAGGTCGTATCAGATGTCATGTATCACAGATCAGATATCACGCTTTGATTTGTAAAAAAAGTATTCTTTGCACCTAAATTTGTTTTCAAATTAGCTAAAATTAAAAGGTTTAACCGATTGAGTCTCTTGTAAGCAAGAAAATATTATGAAATTAAATGAAATATGTGTTTCAAACAATACTTTGTCTGTTTTAAGGACCTTAAACCGTTTGCTTCCGAACCCATTCATGCTCGTTTCAGTTAGGCAAAACGGTTAATATCACAGCACCCAGCATAAGTCCTTTTACAGGCACTTTAAGTCAAGTTTCTAAAGAGTATCAACTGTGTTAAATCATTTTGCAGATTTCGCTAGTCAGGGCTTTGAACAGAGCGTCCGACAGGACATGGCATATACTTTAACGAGTCGGAAATATCTGCTTTAAGGCCCAGGAAATTAGAATAGCCTGAAAGCCTAGTTAAAAACCAAACACTCTGGTAGGAGAATCCCCTTCAAGAGCTTACGCATGCGGCAGCCTAATCCTATTCCGGCCTCAGCCGGCGCACTCCACTCTTTGAACTGCTCTTCCACATCAATGGCTCCGGAGGAGATGAGGTGGGATTGGGAGGGAGTGCCGGCTAGAAGGCGCTTCTGTTTTCATTCATTCATCTCACTCGAGACAAAATCAAAATTCAACTAATTTGCATTTTCGATTTGCATATTTACACAGAATCCAGCCTATCGTCGAGTGCAGTCCGTCCGTCTCCCCCATTCACCGGCTCCATGCAAATGTTCTGTCATTGAAATTAAATTGATTGCAAATACTGAAGATTGACTTGAAGAGGGGATAGCCGATAAATATGCAGATGCGGATGCGAGGGGCCCGGCTGGCTCCATGTTGATTTTTGATAACTTCCCGACACTGCCCCCGCCCGTCAGTCACGGCAGGCAAAGTCAAAGTCAGGGCCCGTAATTGCAGTTTGTGTGCCGAAGGGTTGCTCTGGCTGCAATTGTGCCAAATGCCATTAATGAAAATCACAAACACAGACCCTCGGCCGAGCCGCACCCTTAACCCGTGGCACATGGCACGAAAATGCCACCCTAATTCGAAATTAAGCAGCCTTCCTGGGGACGGAGTTAAAGGGTGTGCAAAATGCATTACACAAGATGCGTTAATGGAAATTCAAATGGTTGGAGTAAGGGGGAGATGCCACTCAGCGCGGACAACCTGCCCCTCCTCAGCGGAAGGTCCTTCCAGCAGGGGCAAAGTTAAACAGAAGAATCATTTCAAGTCTGAAAGTTGGACTTGGACTGTTTAATAAACTCTATTCCCACTCCGCGTTCTATAAAAGTTTTGCACAAATTTCGGAAATTGGCACAGCCCAAATCAGTTGCGAAACAAGTTGATTGAACAGTTTATCAAGCGCCCAGTCAGCGAAAGGTAAACATCTGGATGGGCTAGGGTGCTCATGTCATGAGGGAGCTGAGCAAATGACAGCACGCATCTTGCCTCGACCTGGGGCAGGGGTTGACTGAAGGGCCCAACCCCCGGGCCGGCGGTGTTTACTTTGCCGGGATTTACTTGCCTCCCCGGACTGCTGCTCAAATTCATCTAAACAAATTGGAAAATTTTATAAAAATTGGTTTATGATGTCGACATTTGTACGGCGTCCGGAAGTTGCCAGGCAAATACCCTCAGCAGAATCAACCCGAGCGACAGTCGAATGGGAAAAGTGCAGCGAAGCGAGGCCCGGAGGAGGGGGGCTAAGCCACCCAGGTGCCAGGGGACTTGCCTCGTCGGTGACAGATCCGTAACCCAACAGGTGCTGGGTGTGGTGATGGCGCCATCAATAACAAGCTGACAGTGACACTGGCAAGTGGATGAGCGAAACAAATCAATAAGCTGGAGACGGAGATGGAGCCAAGTGTCAAAGGGATTCGAATCGCTGTCGGGAGGGAGCTCAATTTGGTTGAATGATTCAGGGAAGAGCGAAGGCTCCCCCAGCACCTGGGATCCCAGCTGATTACTGGCTCCGGCTGGCCAAAAGCCATAACGGAAATTAATATCACTTTTATTTCCAGTTAAACTTAATTTCGCAATATAAATCCAATCTAAAAGCTTTAAATTACGCCAGCCGACGGCAGTCCCCAGTCATTAAATTGATAAATAACCAAAACTTTGCTCATAATCGCCTGCGCAGCGAGTTCGTCTTGAAGGAAGCCACCCAGTTGGGGTCGGGGACGGGGGCCAAACCAACAGCAACATGGCAGTAAAGCCAGGCATTTATCAAGGACTAGCAAGGAGCTCCTCTTGCCAGTATCTATCCCGCCTGAAAAGGCTGCTTTAACCATTGGTGGGTGTCCGGCCGGAGGAGGTAATGCTAGGTCTACGGCCGGATGGTGATCCATTTAAATTCCGCACATAAATTAACGCACCGCCTGCCTATATCTCACATATGTCGGCAGCCAGTCAACTATGGCCACCAACTCCCGCTCCTGCTCCAGGTCCCGGTGCAACTCCAAGCCTGGCCTTCGTCCTGATTGCGGTCCATCCTCCCAGCGGACTCCGCATCCGTTTGCCGCCTCATTGGGCGGATCGTTTGAGTGACTGACTGGACGACATATTGATGTATTGGCTGCGTGCATTGAATGACTGTCCTGGCCAAATCATGTCGGCGCCCAAATGTTACTAATATCAACAGCCACCCCGGCCACCTGTGCCCCTCCCCCGGTCGCAGCCTCCGGTGGCAGCTTCATTACTTTAAATGCTTTACACGTACAGCATTTAGGCTGCGGCCCGAGGGGAGTGGCAGCGGCAGGAAACGGCGGCAGACAGCAGACAGCAGTCGGGCTGGGGCGGTCTTGTTTTTTTGGCATTTCGGCAGGGGTGCGAGGGTAGGCACAAGCGTTCCATTGATGCAGCGGACGCACGGCAAACGCATTTCGCACGCAATTCAATCTATTTCTCTTTGTCAGTCGCAATCTCTTTGTCACGGGCTGCGAGTGCGACCGATGAGAATGGATGATGTCGGCGAAGTTCCCGCTTCCTCGTTATTTTTCACTTTTCCTACGATCTATGGTTCAGAGAGAATAAAGGGAAAACGCAGGGAAAAGGCGGTGGGGATGGTGGAAGCGTCACTATTCACTGCTGATTACAATAGTGCCACATATTGCTTTTATGACACAAGTTATCCAAAAAGTGCGACACGTGTAGGTAGCTAAGAATCAGCATAAAAGACACCATTAAGATTGTCCTTGCTCAGGCTGGACTAGGACGAAAAAAACATAATTTGTAAATTGCACACCGAGTCAAATAAGCACATAGCTTATTAAAAAGCATGTATGGAATTCTAGCAGAGTTATTGTCCTTTCTGTACAGTCCTTAAGGGAAGCTTAGGCAAATCTGAATCTGTTGAATCTACGACCGGTTTCTACCCTCACTGTTATACTTCTTTATGGCTATCTAAGCGAAACAGATAAATACCAGATAAACTTGACTTGAAAACAATTTGGTTGTCAACCTTGCCTGTAATTTATTCGAACAAATATTGCTAACAGAGTGCTTTTAATCACCAAATTGTGCTGTAAAGCGGAAGCACACTTAATACTCCACTCAATTCAGCCACAAACCTTCTTCTTCATTTTGTTGTAATTTGCAGAGCCGAAAAATATTTGACAGGGAGATCGCGTTCCTTTTACGGTAGAAAACCAAGTTTGCTTAGCTGTCACTTAACTTTCCCCGAAGTTGTAACAGTTAAAATCTGAATAGCGTTAAAAGTACCAGATAAACTAGTGAAGGCAATTTATTTGCTTTCCCTTCTATAGTTTATTCGATCGAGAAAGGCTAAAAGAGTTCTGTTAATCTCCTAAGTGTGCTGCAAGGCACAAGCAACAGAATTCTACACTCCTCTGAAAACCATCACAAAATCTTCTTTAATTGGATAACTAAGATTACGAGCCGAGAAAGATTTGACAGGAAGTTTGCATTCCTTTTATGGTAGAAAACCCAAGTTTTTTAGCAGTCACTTTATGTGTCCGCGAAATTGTAACAGAATCTTAATAGCCCGAACAATACTAGATAAACTTGTGATGGCAATTTGGTTGTTTTCGCTTCTATAATTTATCCGATCGAGAAAGACTAAAAGAGTGCTGCTAAGCTCCTAAGTGTGCTGTACAAACAACCTAATACACTCGCCTAAAAACTATCGAAAACCCTCTATTATTTTATAGAAAGATTTGACAGGAAGTCCGGATCTCTATAACGGTAGTCTTAACAGGCACTTTATCTGTCCGCTGAATTATAACAGTGAGGGCCTTAATAGGTTTGCCTAGTGCAGTTTTATTTCGGAGACATCCTGTATTTTTGGTAAGCTAACTTGCTACTTCTTTCATTTATTTGAAACCGGGGTTTCCCATGGAAGTTGACGTCTGTTGTACGCCAAATCAATTTACTCCACTTACTGTTGTCAAAAGAAATGTGTGCTTCAGCTGCCGGGACTTTTACACCCCTCGTTCCTGGTTGCTCGTTCCGCGTTCCTCGAGCACCCTTCTTGCTGACATCGCACAAGTTCCTCCCCCACTCGCTGTCAGGCTAACCCCCCTTGCCGACAGTTACCACGAAAGATTTCCTGTTGGCATAACTCTCTCCTAACGAAATTAAGGACTTTCAATCAGAATGGCTCTATGTGTGTGAGTTGCTTGCCACTTAAGACTGAGCGAGACTTTCGGGGAGAACTATAAAAAAGTGTTACATGGACAATTAAGTTTTTATGCAGCACTTCCGCTAGGAGGCGCAAACAACACAAATACATATGTATGTGTGTATGTCATATACATGCACAGTAATACTTTGACTTCTTCGGGCGCCAAGCGAAGAGAAAGAGAAGGGTTGAGAAAGGGTAGACAGGGAGAGGAAAAGAGCCAGAAAGTGGGGCAACTTTGTATAGCTCACTCGTTTATATGTGCTTTTTGTTTGTATTTAAATACATTTTAATTAGTATTTATTGTTTTCATAGACCTACTGGCGCCTGGCCCGCAATTAAAAAACAAACCCCAACGCGACCCCTTCTGTGGCGCTCAACACTTGCCAAATTAGACATGCAACGATAGTGACAGCAGCAAGAAGGGGTTAGCCCAATCAAGGGACACACACACACAGAGCAAACAATGAAGAGCTGATCCCACCCGCCGGGGAAAATCCCAATCAGAGCTGCTTCTTTTTCGGCCTCTCCTTCGGCGGAGCAATTAACTGCGCTTTGATTAACTCTCCACGCAGCCCGTTGACAACGGCGACGACAGCGCCTCCCACATACAACCCATCAGCCACCCACCCACCGCCCATGGACGCGGAGCTGCAGCAACAGCAGACGGTGCTTAGCCGCTGTCTGTTAGCTAACAGCTGTCAATTACAGCCGCGCCTGCTTAGACGCTGTAAAGGCGGCGCTTTGACAGTCCTTTGCCTTGTCGGTCTTTCGGAATCCTGAATCCGGGGCTCTCGGCAGTCCCAGCCGAAGTCCTAACCCGAGGCCCTGCACGGAGACTTCAAGCCACGGCGAACACGGAGACAAACTAGGGGGACTGATGGCAGGTTATAAAAAATTATGAGCTTAGAAGTATATTGGAAACAGGATCTATTCTACATAGTCTATTGATTGTGACTGTACCATCGCGGTGTTAAGAAGTTAGAAGAGCGTTGGATATGGGACTGTAACTGTACCATCATTTCCGATGTACAAGTCTTTTATGTTACATTATAAATTATTTAACAAGTCTTTTATGTGAAATTCGAAATGTTTTAACAGATCTTTTATGTTAAATTTAAGATTGTTTAACACTAAAACTGCAAACTGATGTAGAAACATAGTAGAAATTGTGTATTATCCAGAGAGACTTTTGAATTGTAGTGTGAACTGTTTCTTATAAAAATACATTTAAGGGATATCGATAACAAATCAAGAAGAGAGGAATTGATGATCTGCGATCACTAGACTTTTGTATTGTTTGTAAAAAATAAAAAAATACACGAATAAATAAAGCTGAACTTAGATATAAAGACCATTTACTATAGTTAAATATCCATTATTTTGTAAGACAGAAACTAAACTATTTAGTGAAGAATGTAAGGATACTCTAAGGGCGTCTAAGACGTCCAATTGAATTCTCTACCTGATGTTGGGTTTTTCTCTGTGTATCCTTCGCCCATTGGCGGTAATTAAAGTGCACGTCGTGCTCTGGACTTAGCTTGTGCCATCGACTGGCACTTTATTAAGCCGCGTTAGCTCTCTCCCCCGTCCCTGTTGCCAACTTCCGTTGGCGCTCAACGGATATGTCGCTTTGCGTTGTACTCTGATAAGTTATGACACTTTTAGCGCCCACTGTGCGGCGTGGGAGTGCGTGTGCCACAGTGCGTGTGTAGGAGAGCCACCCCTTTGTGTTTTGGCCACAAGAAGTTCATTGAAGCGCATAATCGCATGTTAAATGTGTTGTAATTAAAATATTAATTTCTTCGTTCTGGGTCCTTTCTCGTCAGCCGGCACCCTCTCCTGACTCGCTTTTCCCACTCCTTGGTCCCATCAACGTCGTAATCAGCTTCAGGGAAACCACCGTCACTCACATTATCGTCTTCGCCGTCGTCACCGTCTGCTGCCTTGTGGTTTTCGGCTGTTGTGTAATTATAGTTTTCAGCATTTCCTGGCTTACAAATTTTTCAGCATTTTAGGTTTCAGTTTTGAGTTGGGAATGGAGCTGAAATAACTCTTAGTTTTGTTTCGGAAAACACAAACAATGGAAGAGGAAGGTAACTGAGGAAGTATGTATATTTAAACACTGTTTGTAGAATTTGGGAAACTAAGATGAATAAGTTTGTTGGGAATGTAAAAGAGCCAGGAGTTAATATTTCTGTATACACTTTGGGGGAATAAAATCAGGGGCTATTCCCTTCGGGTTCCCGTTCAATTTGTTTGCCCTTTTCCATTATCAAGTCTAGTTAAAACCCCAATAATGGAATTAAAAACTCACTTAACTAGACTGTTTGCTGTAGATCCATTACGCAACCCAATAAGGCACAGGCGCAGACGGAAAAAAAGAATATTACTTAGTCAGGGTCCTTACTCCGGCGATGGATATTGCAACCACCCGATCTGGCAAACTGCGGTGTTGTAATCGGATATAATTCCTGCTCTCCAGAGAGCAGGCTGCCCGGGGGCCAAGTTTCCTGTAAAAAACATATAAATGGGCGGAAAAGGCGTGCTAAAGACAAAGCCGGGCCTCTGCTCCTGGCCATGGCAACTAAGCCATCATCGGCCACGGACTTTCACATTTGATTTACAAAAAATGAATGAGGGGAAAGTTAAATGAAACAAAAAGAAAAACATTATACAACAAACGATACGAAACGAAATTTCCTGGGCCCCAAGTGACACCCGCAGCCAGCCGATAAAGGGGGCTTTGCCGGTGGGGTTGGGAGTTATAAACAAAAAATTAAGCGCATACGTGAGCTGCATGCGAGTCTTGTCTGGGCCTGCTGTCTGCTCTCTGCTGGTCCGTCGTTTTTTGCTCATTACGAGCAATATAGAAAAAGGAAAAGCCAGGGAAAACGGTCGCAACTACCCTCGTGTGAGTGTGTTATTTGTTATTAAACGAATCCCCGTATCGGATTCAGCCCGGCGAGCGGTCTGTCTGGACTGCCACGGGTCGTCATCCGTGCGTTGCCGGCATTTTGTAATCGAGACTGACCGCAATATTACTCCATACCCGTCGTCGTTGGGGTTCCAAGGCACTAGTCCTCATTAGCGTCGGTTAGGGTCCCCTTCCCCCGGGAAAGGGTTGCCAGTTCACGGTGTCAATATGAAAAGGCTCACACTTTTACACCTGCATTTCTGTATATCCTGCCTTGGCTTAGAGCGATCTGCCACAACTGGTAACTTCATTTATCTAATTGTCCTGAGAGCCAGCGCAGTGGCGAAACAAAAATTGCATTTCAATTCAATTCCTGATGCTTATCGGGCCTCTGGCTGTTGCCAGGACAACCCCCACGAAGCCAGAGCGGAGCCAAAGGAAAGCCAAATCCATTTCCCGCTTTATCCACTCAAGAGGCTGGGCCCACTAACAAATGGCTTTCATTTCACTTGCCGACTTGCGGCAGATAAGCCGGCAGCCCTCTCCCCTGCCTCGGATCAAATGGAAATATTAGTAGACCTGGAAACTAGACGAGTCCGGGACCCTTGCGCCTGGCTTCGATTTCGCTGCACGTGACCAAATTACTCCCCCTTGCGGTGTAGTTCTCCCGACATATCCTAGACCGAATGCGTTGAGATTCCTCACAGGAGCTGATGTCTTTCTGGGCTGTCGGGCAATTAGCCTTTCGATCCGGATCCTGACTACGAATCGCTCCTGGATTTAATCAAAATCTGCCGTGTATATCTTGAGCATTTTTGTGTACACTCTTGCTTGCGTTGATATAAATTATGTTAATGGCAATTTGTCGCTATTTTGGCCATTGCCTTGTTAGCTGTCAGAGACTTGCCCTCATAGATATATGGGCCGTTATGTGGGTTAATGAATATAAATGTCTTCATGAGCAGGTCGCCGAGATTGCCACCGTAGGAGGGTTCTTAGAGACCAAGGGGAAAGACAGGTTGTCATGCTTGAAATATATCGATTGGCCTTTCGATCCGTGGCTGTTACACCTAAGGAAACTGTCATGAGCTCTTCATCTCGTTAGTGTTTGTATCCTAGGATTGGTAAAGGACTTCTTACACTTCGTACTTTTTCTTGTTTAGTTATGCCTTTTCCTATTATCATTCTTAAAGCGATTCAGGCTTAGTTCTTGATGAAGATAGGTACTATCAATTCAGCTAGGAATACATTTAATATCTGGTATAGATCTAGAGGAAAGTATGAATAGTCTTTGCTTTCATTGAAACCTTCACCTAATATCACGATATCTCCCAAAAATCAGCTTCATTTTGAGAGTAAAGACTCTAACGTCTGAAGTGTCCTTCACCATGTGTCAGTTTTCTGCTTAATATGTCTATTACGATTTAATCAAAAATCAAATTTTTGCAGGCTGTCAATTGTAAATATGTAATGGCAAACCCATAAAATGCTTTTGTTTAAGGCTGATTTTATCTGGACATCACAATAGAGATGTCTTTTCATAATCCACTTCCCACCGATCCCTAGGACAGAGCCATCCCCTGGCAAAATCAAACGGAAGAAAAGCAATGAACAGCTGTTTGATCCCTATATTAATGCCGACTGTCTTGGCAACCGAAAGGAGATTGGGATCGGCTGTAATGACCCTAGCAGCCACCACCCATGAGCGCTGCTCGGGGATATTCCAAGGAAGGGAAGCAGCTAATCCTTTCCAAGTACACGCATGAAAAGTGCCACATGCTGTGTGCAGAAAATGCAACATTTGTGTCCAAGGCCACCGGAGAGCAGTTGTTGCACGTGCTGGGATGGTGGTGGTGCGGCCCTTGGTGGTGGTGGGTCGGTTCGTCACCGGATGAAACAAGAGTCGCGTGGAAACAGCCGCGTGCACTATAACTCAAAATTATTTGGGCAAACAGTTCAAGTGTTTCGGTCTTGGGTCAGGGGACACGTGCAGGTCCTAATCCCGAAATTATGTCGGGAAACGCTGACTGGAATGGTAAAGGTGGACTCGGGTCAGCTGGGCAAGGTTACCTGCAAGGAGAAGAGAGACCAAAATGGTTTTTAATTAAATCCCTAGCAATAAAACATAAAATTTACTTTAATGCGCTGCCCATGTGTGTCCCGGAATGAGGGCAGGACCCGCGTCCCGACCGAGCCAATTAGGAATCATAAATCCGTGGGCCAACTTTTTGCCAGCCACCAAATTGCAGGAAGCATTGGACATAAAAACAGTCATGGGTCCGGATGGACAACAAAACACAGACTCAAATTGTTTGACAATTAAAAAGGGAGCAATCCAAATTCTGGCCAACCAGTGAAAAAACCCAACGGTCCAATGCGATTCGAGTACAAAAGTATTACAATGTGGCGGGTTCTTAATCAACAGGGATCCGAATGCCTTGAATTGGGGAGCAAAATAAGCGAGGAGCGGGCCCCAAATAAAAATGTAAATATTAATAAGCGTCAATATGCGTTCAACCATGGCAGAATCCTGCCCAGGTCGGGGAAGGAGCCAGCGAAATTCAGGCAAACAAGCGAGCAAACAAACGCAAACGCAGTCACGGCCTGTGTCTCCTCCCCAGTTCACCGCAGGCCCCATCCGCCCAGAACCGCACATGGGAAGAGCAAGGAAAACATTCAGTCAGACGCCGCGACCGAGGGGAGTTGCTAATCTCCCACCCACCCCTTTGACCCAGCCACCCCCAGGCCATCCCTCCGGAGCCACTAGTGCTGCCTGTCGCCGTACCCGAACCCGAACGGAAGCCTGAACTCGAATCCGAGCGCCGAGCTCGTGGTCGTGGTCCTTGTCGGCATCGTTTGCCACTCGAAAGGACTCGGACGGAGTCGGACCGAACGCTAATGTGAGACTAAATGCGAGCCGGAGACCAAAACCGATTTCCGCCGTGGGGCGAATGGGTTCGAGTGGTTCGAGGCTATAGTTAGGCATAGGAAGGTAGAAATCGGGATTTTTAAATTTGAAAAGATGAAAAAGGACAAGAGAATTGATGTTGATTTTGTCAAAAAATACATCAACCTTTTTTAATACTATTAATAAAATGCGGTTATGAGACTGGCTCTTTAATTCAAGTTTTGGATTGACAGCATAATAAGGTTTTACTTAAGTGCGAGCAAGTTGACTATATGGCAACTCTAACCAAAACAGTGATGCATTAATTAAGGAAATTGTATTTAAACTATGGTCATTGTTTACATTTAATCGGTGTGGCCTTAGGTGCACTACAAAAAAAATGGTAAAAATAACACATATAACACAGGCCGACAAAATTTACAAAAATCTCTGAACTAATAACCTAATAATACTTTTTCAAAGTTTTCCAATTCGGTGAATTTAAATCCAGGCTCAAATAATTCCTTATACCTCCGATTTTTTAGATATATTGAGTATGCTTGGGTTCTTGGTTCTGAAATGTTGTCGGTCTGTGTAAGAGTCTCTTTAAAAGTTCAAATTATACATCTAACTAATGAAAACTGCATTATGATACTGATTCATTAAATAAAGTTTTCAGTAAAGGCTTAACAGCCCGATAATGTTTTGGGTAAGTGTAAGCAAGACCACTTTTAACGAAAAATGGTGAAGCAATCATTGAGAAAAACAGATTTCGACTATGCATTTTTTTTATTAGAAAGACGGTCGTAGCATTTTAAAAAGACGAGCAAGAAAAACCCATATTATTGTCTCTTTCAAAGTCCTAAAAAAAAATCTAATCAAAAAGACTTTCTTACAGAGGTTCCCATGAATGCTTACAATTTCTTTGAATGCTAAGACCATATGATGAGCTTTAAGAATTTAATTTAATCTTTTATGTGACCGATAAATTCTTTGTATCATTTTGAATAATTTACTTTGTGTACTTAGCTTTGTACTCATTGAAGTTTTGTTAATTGTATGTATTCAAGATGACCAAATTGTGATTTCTTATCATGTTTTTAGAACCGAAAGTCAAAGCAGACATAATTTGTTTCACATCAGGAAAAATGGGAATATAGTAACCAATCTCGTCACCCCTCAGAGTTCCGCTGTGGGGAAAAGGCTCGCTGCTTTTTCATGCCCGACCCAAACCGACCCCTTCCTTTTCACGCTCGCATGCCAACCCCCTAGAAGACCCAATCAGCCGCCCTGCCATCACATCAACATCAAGTCATGGACTTTTGTGGAATGGAACTTTCAACACCGGAAGCAGCGTGTTGCATGTATTTATGTAGATATTAGCGCTGCGCCCCCGTCCCGGCACCGCTGGGTCTATTGAAAACATCGCTCCTGGCCAAAACCGAACCGAACCGAAGCGTATGGCAGTGTGTGTCCCCGTCGCTCGCCGTTGTTATTTTTTATAAGCGCGACTATAAACCAGATTTCCAGGGCACCGCACCCCCTTTCGTCGTGCCAGGGGCGAGACACAGGGGCTAGTCAAATTAAGGTCCGTGTTTTTGTGTGTTGGGAGATGCACGGCACAGTCCTCGGCGGGGAGGAAACGGAGGAGAGTAACGAATCAGGGACTTTTTCCTCGGCCATTGAGTGAAATTATGCATTCATAGCCCAGCCAGGAGTGGAAATTCGGTTGGCCAAAGGAGTAGAAAAACGGGGAAAGTCGTTTAGGTCGACTTGATTAAACATCGGCTGGGTTGGTCTGGGTTTCATCTCTTCAGAGTAAACACGATTGAAAGGACATTCGAGTGGCTGCTTCGGTAAGAAGATTTCCGCAATGCACTGCCCTGTCCCTCAAAGAGCCACTACTTCATGGTGACCTCAGCCCTCAAGCCGCGGTAGTCCAAACAAACAGAGAGTCCTTCGTTTACCTTCCCTTTAAGCTGCATAGCTCGTGCCGGGATGCCACCCCTGAGCCTTTAATCAAATGCAATGCACCCCATCGGGGATAATCTCGGCGTTCCAGGCCATAACAAGTTATTATTGCTGGCCGTTGTCCTGGCTGCATGTTATTTCCCTTAAAAAGTGTCAAGCGGAGGACTCCCTACCTGCCCGACAGCCCCTGATGCATCATGCATCAGCAACATCAATGAGATGTGTAAGCCTTTGACTTGCCCGGGGGTTGCCGCTCGGCCAGAGACCGAAACCTGTTTGATCGGAACCCGTTCTCAAGGCTCACTCGGCCACTGTCCACTACTGCGGCCATAGGGGCAGAAAATCTCAATGAGAGCCCGGAACAAGGAACTGAGACCGCGTGAGTCGCGTGTTCCTCCGTGTTTCAGAGCTCGCTTGGGGAGGGGTTGCAAAACGGTAAACGATTTCACGATAACATCTGCGGCGGTGTTGCGATTCGGGAAACGGGGGTTGCCCATTGCATAATTATGCCATTGTCCAATGAAGTTCGCAATGCTGCCGCCGATATAATCTAATTTGCCCAGTCCAAGGGACCTTTTTGGGTTCGGGGTGGTTTTTATGCCATTTCAGCAAGTCAACCTATTGACCCAGAAGATTTGTCGTTGTTCTTTTAGTCTCAGCTTCTGTTTTAGACCACCTTAAACAGAGTTGGTTCTGTGGGTACCTCGTTGAACTTTAGCAAGTTTCGCATAGAACTCGGTGTCTCTTGAATAACTTTCTCACACTGATAATTCTCTTGCATAAAGAAATCCATAAGTCCACAAGGTGCTCAAGATGCCGAGCCATAAAACATTGACGGGCAAATGCCACAAAATCCCCGGCATAAAGCGCACTTCATAACTCATTTGCTGCCGGCTCACGGAGGAGAGAAGCGACAGGGTATGGATGAATAGAGCACATTCCCATCCCCATCTCCATACCCATCCCCATCCCCATCAGCAAGTCCTCCTCAAACACTCTCACATCCCCCCTATTCGAGTGTCTGTTTGTCGGTTGGCTCATCGTGTGTAATGGCAACGATTTTCACTCTTTTGTATTTGATTTTCGAAATTGTAATGCCAAGCAATTTCGGTTTCAGTTTCAATTCGTTGGTGGCGAAAGGGGGCTCTGTCTCTCAGTGGCTGTGGGGCCCTGCCGGGGTGTAACGAATGCGGTACATTTGTCAAATTAGCCGGGGCAGATAAGCGACGGGCGTAGCCAGCGAAAGCACGTTGTCCCAAAGCGAATGCAATAATCCACTTCTCTGGCAATTACTTGTCTTAATATTTATAGCCAACGCTACGTGAGGGATTTCACAGCAGTTGGCGAGGTGAGAGATCCATTCGATATCTATTTCGTAGATTAAAGGAATCGACAGGGCGTCTTTAAGCTAACGAACCGTTCTAAACTTCCTTTAAAACGGGCTTCTATCCGCCTCAATACATTCCCTTTAATTTTGTAGGCAATTGTCGGGGCGACCCTCGGCGTTCCCGGGTAGCGGTGTTATTGAACTGAACTTGACATTTTGCACTCGCTGCCGAGCAGAGCTCCGAGCAGAGTACACGCAATAAAAAGGATAATACACACAGATACACAGCTGCAGACACAGATACCAGCACGGCACGGCACATCCACAAATAGCATGAGGACTCGACCCCAAGCAGGAGGCAGCTGCCATCGGATCGGGTCGGGTCGGGCCGCACGAATAATACTCGCAAAGCCGGACTCGGCGAGTGGGGCTGCGTAGGCAACGTGCCGCAAAAAGCGGGATGGACGGACACGCGGTGCGGTGCGCCTATGAAATTATTTGTTGGCTTGCCAAACACAAAAATGGAAAAGGGAAGAGGGAAGGGCTAGGGAAATATTGAAAAATGCAGGCGTGCTTTCACAGGGCCAGCATTAAAGGCGCCGCGGACCAAAACGGACAAGTGAAGGCTTTAAGCGCAGCCTGTATGGGAAAGGGGAATTGGCATAACATGGCTTGATACTTTTTGTCGATTATAGCAATTTTATGTATATATTATATTCATGTATCAGATATATTTCTATAGACTCCACATTTACCCTTAACTGACAGGGAGTTCTGTGAAACTTCCTTTATAAAACAAGTAGGAAAACTACAGTCTGAGTGAGCGACTATTAAATACCCATTACCCAAAGCATTGTGGGAACATGGACGTGGGAACATTGTTTAATTATGCTACAATTTATAAATAAAATTATATTAAACCAGGCGAAAGGCTGAGAGAATTGTTGAACAAATGAAAATGTTGGATGTTAAACAACATCCATTGGTGCGGCCAACGCAAATGTAGCTGTTGCAGAAGTTTGACAAAAACAGAAACTCCCATGTGTGTTATAAGGCTTTGATAAAATTTAGAGTACCTCTCATTATTCAATATAAATTTCTGATTTTGTGAGGGTAAAAGTCTGCGTGGTACAACTTTTAAACAAACTTAATATGCATCAAATATGATAGGTTTTATAGTCTTCGAGATCTTTCATTCAAGCGGACAGACGAACATGGCTAAATCGACTCGGCTTATGATGTTTATCAAAAATATATTTGCTTTATGAGCTCGGAAATACTTAGCTTTTATACCATTATTAAACCTTTTGGGTACTGGGTAGAAAAGGAATAATGGTGATCATGATTAGGAGCTCCTTATATACCCTTTGGGTTCCGAGTAAAAAAATGATTAAAATGATCATGATCAGTACCTCTATTCTATAGCTAAATTGAATCTTTATCTTTATCTTAGAAAAAATGTATACGCTGACATCTTTGTCCTGTTCCGTTACTAAAGCGAATGAACAAATTATGGAAATCCAGTTGAATAACGGTTAGGGGAATCCACCAGGACCTGTGTTGTCCTTTGGCTTTAAGCCAAATTATAAGACACCCGGCGCAGATTTTAATTAGATGTAATGTCAACATAATGAGTTTTATATCTGCTGGAGGAGGCGGTTCCCCGCCCAAGTTAATCCCGCATGGACGCACCACTGCTGATCCTCACCCAAACCTAAGTCGGGTCATAAAGCCCCTCTGTTCCCTGTCAGTTCTCAACCATTCTATGCCTGCACCCGGATTAACCGCAGGAGCAGAAATCTCAGCCAGCGGCTTGAGTTGCTCATTAGCAGCCTAGTCGCCTGCGTGGGCACACAAGGATCTGCAAGGATGCCGGGGCCTACCTCAATCGCCCCGTGCGACCCGGCGGACGCACAATTAAATGACACAAAAACGGATTAGCGCCGAGCCAACAATGCGTGAGCAATGAGGGCGCCTCCTCGGTCCTGGCCACTTAGCATTTATGGACGAGGCACTAAAATAATTTTTATGAAAATTAACTCAACCTAAAATAAGGCGAGCGCAGTCCTTTCGCCTGCCTGTCGGTCTCCCTGGGTGTGTGTGTGTGTGTTCGTGATAATTGTCGTGTGTCCTCGAGGCAGGCTGCCTGTCGGCCCGTCTGGCTGTCTGCCTGTCTATCTGTGTGAACTTGGGAACTTGATTTTGCGGAAGAAGGCAGGCGGCGGCAGGAGCCAGGGGCCGCGGGAGCGGGAGCAGCAGCAAGAGCAACGTGCAACATCTGGCGCTAAGTACAAACCGTGATACACACAGACAGATGGAAGGACTCCGGGGACAGGCTGTTGCTGGCGGGAGGGACGCGAGCGGAGGCAGCACACACATATCCTGGCCCGCTGCGGGACCGCGTGGCTCCTCCAGGAGCTGAAGCTCGAAGGGATGCGCGCGCAGCAGGCGGAGGGCGCTGCTGCTCGAGACGCGCCTGAGAAAAAGGAAGTTAGGCAGCAGGCAGGCAGGCAGGCAGCCTGGCAAGGAATTAAGTGCTCCGAGCTATGGAATTGAAAGCGCCGCTCGGCGTTCGTCGTTTGCCTGGCTAACTTTAAAGGGGGGCGGAGGGATGGATGCAAGGGAGGGGTGCGGTGTGCGGACATGGCCGGGCAGCGTGAGAACATTTTCATGCAGGATATTTTTTCAGTTCGCTGCGGTGGCTGCTCATCAAGAGTGGAACACACCCTGGTGGGAAGTTGCTACCCCATCGCACTCGCACTCACACTCGCACTCGCACACCAACACACACTCGCCTCAACAGCTGTGGGACAGAGTGCTGCTTATGAAATTTCCCAGTATTGCCGACACTTCCGTGTTGCCTGCCTCTCTCTCGCCGCTCTGCACTTGCGCTCTCGCGACTCGCGAGGAGAGAGCAACACAGAATACTGGGTTCTCTCCCCCCCCTGACCCCGACCCGAACCCTCTCTTCGACCGCTGCTGAAGTGCACTTCACTGGCTGGGTAAATATGTATAGCTCTTCTCTGCTTCTTCCTCCTCCTGAATTTTTCGTAACTTTGGGCTGAGCTCAGCTCCTCTCCGCTCTCTCCACTTTCCACTCTCCACTCTCCTCTCTCCGGCTCGTTCCGCCTCTCTGTATGCGAGCTCCCTTCGTTCCCTTGCATGGTCGGGGGTGTTATGTATTTTTTACAAGTGTTTAGTCAAATTCGTTTGGCATTTCAGAAGGGGGCGCCGACGCCCCACCCGCAGCCTCGCCGCCCCGCCCCACCGCCTGCCCTTCCTGGCGTGCGGTGAACTTAAAGAGACAGGGAAAGCGAGAGGCTGTGGGCGGGGCGTTTTGTTTACAAACGTGAGGTGAAGCCAACAAGAGAGAATACGTCCTACCACCCGTACCCCCCCTGCCTTAGCAAACTGGAAGAGGCGAGGAAGAGCATTTTGGATGGAAATTGATTTTCGGTGTGACGAAATGCGGCCGTCGGTACAGGGGCCAAGGCAAGGTGCCCGGCGTGGGGCCACTTCTAAGTAGGGGACTGACAAACGATTAGAAACAATACAGTGAACTATGCAGGGTCCTAAATTAGTTTTTCTTTAATTAAATCTTTAAATTGAAAATTGAAAAGTGGTTATGTTTATTCTATATTGTATCTAAGACTATTTCCGAATATAGAATTTTGATCACTTTGGAATTACGGTTAAAATTCGTTCTAATCTAAAACTATATCATGTATTGACAAAGTCATAGTTTCCACAAAACTTATAGGAAAACTAATAGTAATTTAGAATAATGTTATCGAATATGATTATCATATAGCCACCTCTAGATTTCCAAAATATATTCTAACATAACTATGATTATAATATCCAATATCCGAAAGGACATAAAAGAGCAAACTCAACCAAAGAAAAACCTTAAGAATCTAAAAGGTGCACAACCTTTAATAAAATGATCAGGAGGAATCGTTATCATTTTACAGATTTTATATGTAGATCTTGATGTTTCAATACAAGGATACAATGGAAAGGATGACTACCCAGGCCGGAGAAAAAACACCATCACCATCTAACTGAATGTGACAGCAAATGATCTTCATGTGCCGCGCCAACACATATGATTTGTTTTTGCAATCTCCTAGGCTGGGACGAATCCTTTTCCTTTCCTTTTGATCCTTTTCAAAGAACAACAAACGAGCTAAAAAAACCTCTAAATTACAATTGTCGTTTTAATACATTTTGCAAAGCGGTTAGCATTTAAAAACATAAAGACAGCAATTGAATATGAACATTTGATTCTAATCTATGCTGAGGGGTACAACACAAAAAATCTCTGTAAATCCAATTAACGATGATTATTTCATTATATTATTATTATTTTTATATTTTTAGGATAACTTTTTTAGAAGTGTTGAAATATGTAGTTTAAAATGCATAAAACCCACCTCTACACTTTGTAGTACAATGGATTACTCACAGACAACAGAGGTATTTCATAATAAAGGAAGAATCCCTTTTCTACAACTTGTTTTTCGCCGTAAAACATCCTGCGATCGTTTCCAGCTGATTTCCCTTTCACAATGCTCTCAAATGAGACAACTCAAATAAAGGCGAACAAAGCTCAGACCCTGGATGCGAATGCCAAAGATCTGCTCAACCGCACAGCCTCGGGCTCGGATCCGAAAGGAGCATCGTGCTGGCATTTGAGGGACGGCAACAGATGATTGACAAACCGCAAGACAAATTTAAATAACTGTGCAGGAACGAGGATTGCCGTCTTCGGGACCGAAAGAGAGGTCCCTCTGCCAGGGCAGACATCCAAACAGATGATTGCCGGCAAGCAAAACAAAAGCAGGTCGAGGCACTGCCCCGAGAAACAGCTGTCGGAAGAGGAGATCGATCGCAGGGAGAAGAGTGGCAGGGACAACCGGAAAGTGCAAGGTGCAAAAACCAGAAATGCGACCGAGGGGGCCTCGGATACGTATGGAAGCATTAAACAGAAGCAGCCGTAATGAGCCGCCTGCTCTGACTGCTTCGAGTGGTTGCTGGGTCCCACCCGATGATTAGTCCGCTAAGGACCAGGATCGCTACCCAGAGGGTCTCTCGATCAGGTAGCTCAACCTGCCTCGGTCCAACTGTCCTTCTGTCCGCCTGTTGAGCAGCTGTCGTTAATGATCCGCTCCTAGAACGGTGTACCGAATTTTTTCGTTATTTACAGAGCATATGCAATCTCCGCTTACAGCCGATCTAATCTTTATTGAGGGTTTTCGGGTCTCGGGTTCGTCTTTGGTTTCGGTTTCAGATATGGGTTCGAGTTTTCTGTTAGAGCTCTGTGAAAAATTGTACTTGTCAAACAAACAATTTCGTTTGCATTATTCACGATCTGTCGGATAAATCTTCTTCGAGTGCGAGTGTGAGTATGAGTTCGAGTGAGTGCCGTCACCGCAGGTTGTCCCTCGGGGCAGGTAGGTAGCTAGGGTGCCTGGATATCCCAGACAGCTGAGCAGCTGAGCAGCTGAACAGTCAGTTCCAAAGAACTTGCTCATCGCCACAGCCTACAGTTTGTTGATAAAAAGGATTTTCGTGTTTTTCTTACGTTAGGCAAACATAAAGAGGGGATTTTCTTCTTTATCTGTTTCCATGTGCGATAATTACTAGGGACTGGGCCGGAAGATTAGCCTGAGGAAATATTTTTAGGATATTATATTTTAGTTTTGAGACCAAGGAAAAGAATGCTATTTCTCATTTAATCCAGCACATGGCGACCGTTAGCATATTTATTCACTTTTTTATAAACAAAATACAAGAGTACTTATAAAATAGCAAATCATTTAAGGGAATGAAATTAATTTTTTTTACGCAGGAAACAAGCATCAAGACACAACAATACCACCACCGTCAAGGGAAACGCTCTCAGTTCGCCAGTTAATTTCCCGTTGATTAGCGTTCTGCTTGACAAAAATCTCATGGCCTCAGGGCGAAACCGCCGTACCGCTTAGCACCCAGTCCGGGCCCAATCCAAAGCCACACACTAAACACACAGGACACCCCCCCCTATATCCCCGACTTCAGACCACCATCCCCTTTAAAGAGGACGCGTCGCTTGCGCATAAAATGCGATTTTAATCACTTTCCGCTCCGTGTCGCTGGAGTGTGACAGCTCCCGCGACCCCCCCCTGCCCTGGCCAACTTTGTCCTGTTCCTTGGAGTGTCCTGCCGTTGGCTTGTCTTTGACTTCCTCCTTTTGCAGTGTTCCGTGCGAAAATAATTTCATTTAAATATCCACACATAAAGTTCGCCTCGGGTCTGAGCTGTATGTTAATGTAATTTTTATGCTGATTGCGAATTTCCACATTTCCGGGCGGCTGTTCGCTCCTTTGTCGGGGAATTAAGGGGGGACGGGGACCCCAGTGCGTGCTCCAGTTGGGTTTGGGCCGTAATGCCCCCGATTATGATGTTTACCCATCGTGCTAGGCCCTGCTCCCTTCGAGGCTCCTTCCACCAACTGGTTTTTCGGTCGGCCTTTGTTTCATCCGCTGTCGCTGTGGTTGCTGCCTTTGTTTATGTCCTGGCTGGCCCGTTTTAATCAGCAGCATTAATTTAATTTAATTTGATTTAATAATACATCCCGGCATATGTTTCGCGGGCGCTAAGTACGTCTAAGTGGTTCGTGCTTTTGCGGCGAGTGCTCCGAGTCCAGCTCCGACTCCCGGGATGATCTATTGTGTGGCCAAGTGCAGCTCCATTCTAGGGGAGGCGCTCTTTGTTCTCGCTCGTGGCTGCTCATTAAAAAGTGCGCAAGGATTAAGGAAGGATCTGCAGGCTGGGAGGCAGTCCATTAAGATATCGAATCATGCCACTGAAGGTGGAGTGGAGCTCCCTCGGAGGTTTGGAGCGAACAGAGTGAGTTGAAGGGATTCCCACAGGGACACTGAAGCTAGTTTTGGGTCTAATGAACCTCGGGGAGCAGTATCCTTGTTCAGGCCGGCAATTAAATAGCCACGGCTATCTCATTTTGGGCCCACTCAGAGCCCTCACATTCCTTTGATTGCGGAGTTGCGGGGCTTCGGCTGGCAAATAATTTAAATGAATTTCTCGTTTTCATTCCAATTTCGAACTAACAGCGCTTTAGCAGCACTTCAAAGGTTTCAATTTCAACAGCCACGGCCGGGGGAGGGCGTGGGCGGGGCAGGCACATGCACAAATTCAGGCGCAAACACAAACACTGCCACAGTCACACGGACGCACGCACACACCAGCGCAAAATAATCAAAAATGGCATATAAACAAACACGACGAGAGCGACAACGAACGAAAGCAGCCATCGGCAGTTACAACCCTCCGCCCGTCCGTCCTTGCGCCCTCCCCGCGCCCTCTGGCCACGCTCCTTGCTACCTTTCCTGCGCCTCGTCCTCTCGCCCTCTGTTTGTTCAAAATGTTAAAATCCTGTTTATTGGATTCAATGGTTTGTTAATTGCCAATTTCAACTCCTTCCACCGGGCGTAAAACTTTCGCAGTCACTGTTCCTGTGTGTGTGTGTGTGTGTGTGTGCGTCAGGGGTAGCGTGTGTGTGTGTCCTGGAGCTTCGGGCCCATCGATGGCACAATAATTTCCTGGCTATAAAATTCATTAGACGTCGTTGCAGCTCCGACCACCTGTAAAAGTTGTCGCCTCCGTCGTCTGAAGACTCTGTTCACACACTAACTTTACCTCGGAGTTGAGCCTCAACTTGTCCAGGGATTACTGATGGGGATTGTGGATGAAATTACCCCCTGATATTGGAAAGTACTACATCGAAATGTGTATTATTACAATACATCCCAAATGGGAGTGCTTCCAGAATTGACGATTTACCCTTCGAAATATTGAAATAAAGGTTATATTTTCAAATTCTGATTAATTCCCTTAATATCTATATTTCCTGTAATATTCCGATTATATTATATTAATAAATAGAAAAGCAAGGGAAATAATCGGGAAGTAATCTTATTTTTTGAAGCAGTGTGACAAATGGGTAACATTTTGTATTTTTTTTTAGATTTTTTCTTTAAATAACAGAAATTGAAATAAAATTATGTTTTTGAAGGAACAGATATATTTTGGTTGAAAGAAATCTTTTAATACATTAAATTTTTTTTTAATTTCTCTGCAAACTCAAAAATACACAAGAATTTCATCAGAAAATGTGATCCTTATTGTTTTGAGAAAATAATAAATAATAAAATGATCGAGTATTTCGCTGCAAAATCTCTAACATAGATCAATAGAATTTATATCAATATTCTAAGTACTCTTAATCGTATGAGAGTGTATTAGAAAGTACAATGTTTATACCCATGCAGTGTATTAGAATTTTAGTCAGAAGTTTGCAACGCAGTGAAGACTTGTAAGTCTGTATTCAGGATCAATAGACGAGTTGATCTGGACTCTCAGATTTGAAGCAATTTGAATATTTTCTAATTATTCTCATTCGTTGTAGCAAAGAGTATAAAACTATATTTATAGTCTTTGGTTGTAGGTCGGTAAAATCGAAACTCTAAGGTTACGATATATTTACAACGAAGTAGTGTTAGGGAGAGATTATAATGGATCCTTGATATTTTAAAATAGTTTTTAGAAAATCTGAAAAAATTGGTAAAATATATGATTTTGTTGTCTGTAAAAAATTAATACGAAAGAGATGTACAGTTACATTTTGGAAGCATACAAATTTGTTTAGGAACCCAAAGATCCAGAAGAATTCCATTTAAAATTGGTTCTTTTGATAAATTATCGATATATTGCCTTAAAATATATATGCATATTTTACCTCATCTTATTTTTTTTTATGATCGTATGCGCGTATTTAAATAAAGTAAAATATTTTTATATTTATTTTCGGATCATTTATATAAAGACAATTTGCGTTTTTCTTTCGGCATTAAATAAAATTGTTTTGAAGTCCAAAGAGATACTGCATTTATGTTAAAAAGAGATTAAGAATTGATTTTATAATTGATTTTGTTGAATTGTTGCAAACTTCTGATTGAAATTATTATTTCCTTCGCAGGGGCATAGGAAACAGAGTCGAATTAAAGTGTTAATATCCCAAAATAACTCAAATTCATCCTTAAAAGGTGTTTGTTCCTTAATTAATTAGAGTTAATATTCATTTTCAAACCTACATCAACTATTCGAGACAATAACTTGATTACTTTAAAGAGTTTTCTTGACCAGTATTCAATGCAGTTATCGCTCCTTCAGTTCGTTCGCAGCACAAGAACACCTCCGGGCAGAGTCCCTCGCCCACGGATGGCTGACTGGTGTCACATTTAATTCAATTGCTTCTGCTGCTGCGGAGACACAAAAAGTGGCAGCAACAGAGCAGAGGCGGCGACAAAGGGGCTGCCAGCTGCGATTGCAGCAGCTTGGCTAAGAAGGGGGCGGGCTGGTTAGCTGCCACGGATATGTCGCACAAGGCTGGCAGGATATATCGGAGCGTGACAGGAGCAGAAGTCAGCCCAAAGGAGACGTCAGCTCACGCACTCGACAAAAGTTTCCACAGCTTAGAAAGGTTTTTCCTTGCCGGGAAATGGGGGATGCCCCACCCACGTAGTATTGTGAGCAGAGAATTGAATTGACAACGCATTTCCGCATCGATGAATCCGCGTGAGAGGCTCCCAATCTACCAACCCCTATCTCTCCCGCCCCCAGGAATCGGTTGAGCCTTTGTTCGATTTCAGGCAGTTCATCATTTTTCCAAAAGTTTTTTTCTGTCCGATGCTTCGCATATGTTGCGGAAATGTCTGGGAAATGTGCATGGAAAATCGGACTCTTCTTGCTTTGACAGCTGTCGAAGGTCCGAAGGGTGGGTGGGGGGAAATGGAAAATGCTGGCCACAACTAATAGAACAACTACTCGCCGTATCACTGTTTCTAGTAATGTCTACCCGTTCCCCCGACTGACGGCAATTGCCGAATAATGTCGGAGTCATGAAATATTTAAAACGCCTCGTCTGAAGAGGAGTTCTGACTTCCCGCCACTCCCCTCTAGTTTGCGTCTCATCTCTGATTTCCCAAGCCCCCTTCTGCCCGCCCGTCCACTTTTCTTCTCTTTTTGGTTTTCCTGCATGCGACATAACATGATGAATTTTTAATGCGAATTTTTCGCAAATATTTTTTTCATCTGGCTGCTGGAAAATATTTTAAAGCATACTTTGAAGCATCGTTGGTAAAACAAGGGCTTAAATGGGGGATATATATAAACGGATGATTATTTTGTGTAAATGTAGCATTTGAAAATATTCTAGGAACTTAAACAACTCATTTTAGAGATATATGCAGTAAATATTAGGATATAAAATAAAGAGGAATTTATGGTATAACTTTAAGTAATATCGATACAAAATCGATAAGGAATCGAGAATCTGTGAATCTTTCTTTGAGCTTCAGAGAGAGATCTTTGTAATATTCCGTTAAATAAAGAAAAACTATTGCATAAAGCACTTATAGTACCTAAAATACTTTTATTACCATAACTTCTGGATAAACCTTCTATTTATAATTTTTTATTTTGCGGTTATCCTAGTATCTGTGATTCCAATATGTAAGTTTTAATTTGAACTAAATGAAGATTGATCCATGTTTAATAGTTTGCTCCTTAAGTTAGCCATCGCAAGTTACAACTTAAAGGCTCGCATTACAGTCTTAGAAGTACAATTTAAATTTTCACATCCCAGAAAAGCAAAGAAAATGAAAGAGGCAAGGAAACGGCTAGAGGGAATTAGTAGAAAGTGAGAAAGTCACTTGGGGAGGAGGCCTTGGGGCAGACATCCCATGAATGACATGCAGCGCACGAAAGATAAACCAACAGAGCAGTCCCCTGACTTTTGGCCTACCCTGTGGGCGGGAGCGAGAGGCAAGGAAACGCATGGGAATGTGGAGGTCCTCCCACCACCCTCCAACACCCCCAGCACAAGTCTCCTTTATAGCCTCCCCCAAAGAACAGACAGACTCCGACAGAGAGACACTGGCATAGTCAACATTTTTTGCAGCTCGTTTTAATTTCTTTGCCACTTGGCTCCTACATATTTTCACACTTTATCGTCACTCCCTGCCCCGTGCCACGCCCACTGCCAGCCTTTGTTTGTTTGTTTGCCTGCCTGCCTGTCAAATGAATTATTTGCATAGTTTCGGGCGCCGCAGCAGCAGATCCAGCAGGATGGCCAAATGATATGGAATCAAACTCTGAAAATTGCATCCGCGGGGCTCTAGTTGGGGCTAAGCACGGATTTCCACGCCCTGCGCCGTCGTGTAAACATTTATGTGATGCCCGAATAAGTTTTAAATATGCATGTCCCGGAATAGATGTCTAGGCACTCTGCGAGCCGCATAGATATGCATAGATCGGTCTTGCCCCGCGTCCGGCTAATCGCATGTGGGATGCGGACTTAAGCGCTGTTCGCTGTGGTAAGTGATTGAGAGCTGGAAAAATCGTGAATCATGAATGAGTTGAGTGAGTGAAATTGGAGATAGAAAAGCAATACTCTTCGTTGGGATCTGAACTTGGGTCTGTATCCTTTTGAAACTTACTTTAAGCTGGCGAACCCTTTAATTCATCAGCTTGAAAGTCATGGGTATTATATTTTTAGACTGAGTGGTTTTAGCCGCTTGCATTATGCTCTTAGATAGATAGATCCCTCGCAATCGAAATCCCCATTCAACCTGGCTCAAACAAAGGACCTCTTCACCCGCTGATTGGCTGCCTTGGACTCCAGTCCAGTCTCAATTGCTCTGGCTGCCTTCACTCGGCACGCTAATCAAAGTCGGACTGCGCTTGAAACTTGCTGCGAGGATAATGCAGAAGCCTTTCAGGGACCGGACCTTGCCCTTGGCACTCGACGCTTGGCACTTGAGCGGAGCGAATGCATTCAGGGCCAACTATTCGGCAGCGAGTTGATTAAAAACGCTTCGCGGCAATGAAGCGCACCGAAAGAATGGTCGAAATAAATGACTTTCGTTTAGCGGCCGGCGGAAGCGACAAACTATGGTCGCCATTGTGTGGACCAGCTACGGCGCCTGGGCCGGCAAACTTTTCAAATAGACATTTTCAAAGGCAAACTTTATGCCTTACTTCACTGCCTGTTTGCCAACTTTTTTATCAGCAGGCCCAGACCGAAGCCGGGCTCGGAGCGAGAGCCGGGGCAGACTGGCCGGATGTTTAGCCCGCCGGGTTAGGACGCCGCTGCAACGGATTGCTGGGCGCCAGGGCCAGGAGATGGGGCTCGGACTCCGGTTGTTTCGTCCTGTGGTTAGGCCATTTACAGCTAGGAGCCCGGCCAGCAGACTGTCCACAATTTATGATGTATGCAAGTTGGCCAGCAGAGCAGGGAGGAAGAAGGCCCGGCAACACCCGCATTTATGTGCGACTATTTGGTTTATTTCAAATAGAATCACATTCGCACACAACTACGTACACTCGCACACTCACACTCGGACACTTAGTGGTCTTTATTGGGTTGTTGTTGTTGCCGTTGACCCATGGCTGGCACCCACAGTCGATGCGGTTGTTTGGCCATCTCCCGCCTGGCCTTCCGCTGCTCCCCGGGTTTTATTTTCGTTGGGAGTGAACCTTTTTCCAGCATTCTCATTCAATTTGGATCCACAAAGCACACAAACACCCACACGCACACACATTTGTCATTATAGTTTATGTAGTTTGCGGTCACATTTGGCCAGGCAATATGGGTTTGGGCCACTGCTGTGGCTCCAGCTCCTGCTCCCGATCCTGGGAGTTGCCTGGGAGCATCCCAACTCACAATCGAGTGCTAATTTTAAATGTATATGGATATTTTATTGCTGCCATTAGAGTTATTAGACTGAGATCTGGTAGTGGCCGTTCTCGTTATTGTAGTTTGTTAAGTGCCAAGATAAGAGAGTTCGGTAGATGGGATGTTAATGGACGCCAGTTGAAAAGCCAAGGCGATAGTGCTGCGGGTTGACAGAATTTACAGCCCGAGATTGGTATTCCCTCGAACAGAAGTATGCCATTGAGATGTAAGCGAAGCATGCAGGATACGGGCTATTCCCTGAGGTATCGGAATATGTTTGAATTATGGCCACGATATCTGGACTCAAAAGGAGCTCCAGAGAGTCGAATGATTTTCCTATCTAAGGGAGTGTCATCAATAATTCCGATTAGATTAAATAAGGAATACTTCAGTTCGAGTATGTGCCTCCATCAGAGGACAGTTAGGCAAAGGACCTTTTACCAGTTATGTTTAGGACTTTGTTATCCGACACCTTTTTTAGTATTTCACCCACACACACACGCACACACACCCTCCTGGGGGCTGCCAATTTGTTTTAGAGCTTTGAGTGCTTTTCTGGGGTCCGCCAACTAGAATTTCTTTTGTGGCCGGTCGGTTGGTACCTCGGGCGCTATTTATGGCCGTTTTTCTACGACCCCTTGCACGCACGCAACCCGGCCCCCTTCTTTTTACCCGGGGCAGGACCTTTTATGCCCCCCTGCCCGCATTTCGGGGCGTAGAGCCCTCGCAACAATTCGGCATAAATCAAAATAACTGTCAACGGAAGCGGCGTCCATAGTTTTTCGGAGCCGGAACGGAACGAAGTGGAAAGGAGTCGAGTCTGGGGGGACGGAGGTGGAAGGTGGAGCGCTGGATGCCCATAAACAGGAAGGCCGCGACCATGTCCATGGCTCAGCGTTCCTGTCCGGGAAAAATCCGAATCCGGTGTGTCGCACAATGTGCAGCGGAACTCCGATTGTGGCCGGGGCGGGGTGGCCACCATGCCACCGTAAGCGATGCCACCGCTGTCATTGTTGTCGCCGCCATTTGGCAGCCAATTTTTTCCCCATTTTGTTCTCTTCGGCGGCGTCGCCATAATTAATTGTCCAACTTTTGCGGCCAGCTAAGAGCAGCTAGCCCGAAAATGGCAGCTATTTGAGGGGAGTTGCTGGGGATGGACTTCCCTCAGAGTGCAAATTATTCGTATTTATTAATACCGCTATGCAAACTAATCAGCTAATAAAGTCTACAAAAATATTGTGCTCTGCCCGCCGCTGGAAAAGTCAATTAACCTGGCTGAACCCTGGCCAGCAGCCGTGAGTTCCATTTCATTCCGGACAAACAGTAATGAGAGCAGACACCGTCGCCAGTCAGAGTCCATCATTAAGTCCCGAACTGCTGTTGCTGCTGCTGCTCCCCGAATTTGATGAAGTTTTAATAAAACCAGCGACAACGAACACCGGAGGGAGGGCGAAACATCTTTTTGCCGTTTGCCTTTTTTGGCCCAATCAAAAATTAATGAGTGCCAGGCGCTTAGAGGTGATAAATCACCTTGACAAAAGGCTCCAGACCAGAAGAACAAGGACCAGGGTTGCCAGAGGAGGCCGACGGGCCAGAGGGAATGAGATGGAAAAGATGGGAAAGAGGCGGGGGAAGGAGCTCAGACAGAGGCCGGGGGGGAGAAGTGCCAGGACTAGGGAATACGAAATGGAATGGTCGTAATAATAATGAATGTCGCCTTTGGTAATTTGCTTTAATTGCCAACGACAGCACCACAACGAAAACAAGAAGGCTAAGAAGGAGAAAGTCCTTTTAAATCTCTCTGTTTCCAATTTCAGAAATTTGTAATATCAAAATCACAACTCCGTTTATATTTATATAAAAAATATATACTCTTATTCAGCATTAAGAGGCCAATGAAGAAATTAAGTTGGTTTATTTAAGAACAGAGAATCATACTTGGATCACTCAACCATTTAAGTTTTTCTTGTTCTTTGCCGAGTTCCTTGCAGGAAAGACCTTGATAATAACAAGATGAGTAGAGCCATAGGATACGATCCATATTTTTTTTAAAAGTAAGATTACGAGACGCAATCGTTCTCTTGTAAGTGTCCAGGGAAAGTCGAAGTCTTGGTATCTTTGTATCCTCTACAACGTTATTCAGCAAAAAAAAGGAAATTTAAACTTAATAAAGCCGATAAGTTACTTATAGTACATTTCTTAAAGTTTCTATTTAAGCAACTGAATAAGAATTATAAATCTTTAAAACACTTCTACCACTTGACTTTTTCAGTACCATTTTCAATATTTATGTAGTTAAAAAGCTGGTTAGTTAAGGCATTTTCTAATGTAATTTCAATAGAAATTGTCAAAAATGTAAGGGATATTAATCTGCATTCTTCAATATAACAAAATTTTTCAGAACCTTCACATTTCTTCACATTACATTTCATATAACTTATATCTTATATAAACTACATTTTATGTCAGAAAAGTGTCACACCGTTGCACGAACTATATCAAGGGACTCACTTTCACTCAACCCAGGGAGGTTAGGGTATTGAGGGTTCTCTGTCTTGTTTTTTACTTATGCACTCCGAGAAGGAAAGCCAGGGTGGATGTCCCGACAGGGGGGAAGAAGCGCAGAAGAGGACACGCAGCATGACGCGGTATTTATTAATTTCTTTGACAAATCTGTTGTGCTGAGTGGTGTTCTCATCGTGTCGCTCTCGCCGCCCGCCCGTGCCACCTGTCCCCTGTCCCTCACACAGCCCCCGTGTCCTGTGTCCTGGTCTTGTTTTGAAGCACTTTGTCAAACTTTTGCAACAACTTTGTGGCATACCACGGGGCAAAGTCGCAGCAACTTGCTAAATGCCCAGGCACACACACACACACACATCCCCTCAGATGGGGAGCAAGGACCAAGGGGGAGGGATTGAGGGAGAATCACTTGAAAAACGCAAAAGTAATAAACTTAATTGGTTTGTTCGCAGTTACTTGTGCTCGCTCAGACGACGACTCTCCAGCATTATCACCCCCGCCCCGTGGAAATCCTCTGCAGGCGGCGCCACTCGAGCATTGCGTTGCGTTTTGCGCTTTTAAGTAGCAAAGTTTTTGCTCTCGCCTTGTTTTACTCTGCTTTTTTTCCGCTCGCTTTTCAGCCAAAGTGTTGAAGTTTGCTCTTCGAGTGCCTGCCGACGGCGGGGGATTCACACACAGACACCCACAGAAATAGAAAAAGTTTCGCCTGCATTTGCAACGGCAAGAAAAATCGCTCATACGCCACGTTGACCCGGCGCAGCCCCCCACTTTCCGGGCTCAAGTGCTTATTATTTTATCTAATGAATCTGTTTGGGCTACCTCAGCAGCAGGGCGGGTCTCTGGATTCTCTATGAATATGGCAGAAAGTTTCACAAGTACTTCAGTTCACTCGGAAGGATGCCGGCGCCGCATCCCTTCCCTGCCTTCGTCCGATTTCTAAAGTTTACTGTTTATTTTGCCGGCACTTTTATTGCCCCCATTTCGCCACAACTGGGCAGGCATGTACATATGCATGTGTGTCCTGGGTAATGGATATTTATAATGAATTTTTTGTTGTTTAAGGAAAATAGAGCCTCGGGAGAGCACTTCAGAGTGTGCTATTTTGATGCGGATTCAGCCGTCTGCCCTTGTTTCTGTGTTGCCACAAGCCACTCACGACGCGGTGTCAACCCAGTTGGCCGCTGGAAGCCGGCACATAATTATGGCCAGGATACAGGCAGAAGTCAGGGCTTTGAAGACAATTTGCAGCACCAAAGACGCCGAGTTTAGCGCGTTAAGCATACACACGACACACTCACTGAAATATGCGCAAAGGAAGCGGCAGGCGAACATCCTTTCTGCGGCAGCTACGCCTGCCTTTGGCCCCGGCACTTACGACTAATTGAAGCCACGGCAGGATGCGGACTCACCTGAAAGCAGAGAGAGAGAGAGAGTTAGAGCAAGACGGCGGAAAGTCGGGCCAGGGAGTTGCTTAAGCTAACTTTAGTTTTCCCTCTTCCCGGGCCAGATAAAGTTAGTAAAATCGTGTAAATTATGTTTAATAGATAAAGGCGGGCAGAAGGAAGTCCTCCGCACAGGAGGCTGTCTAGACCAGCGACTAATGGAAGCCACAGAGGATCGGAGGACGGGAGAGTGGCAGTGGGACTTCTCTTTGGGAGTGGAAGGGGAGCTTGCACGCTCCCCGACGCCTATCAAAATCTGCAAGAAGAAAGTTTCCACTGGCATCTCGGCTGCAAGTGCAGCAGTCAGGCAGTTGACAAGAGTCCTTGGCAGCCTCGTGTCATATTATGTCACTTGGTAAGTCGGAAGCCCAACTGCCACCCCGGGAACGAGGACCAGGACCAGGGCTCCTTTGTTGGCCTGCCCGCAGGCCAAAGTAATAAGTCTGCGACAAAGGGGAACAAACAGGGCCTGGCCCAAGCAGGCGCGTAATGAAGCTGCCCGGTCGGATGAGTCAGGTCCAGGCTGCTCCTCCGCGGCTCCCACGCTCCGCGCTCCGACTGACCATATGATGCTGTCTGGGCCTGGCTTAAAGCCACTGGCTGCCTTCTGGCCCGGCCGTGTTTACCTGGCTGAAAAGGGCTATAAAAACAAAGACAAATAAACCCAAGAGAGACGCTGCCGCGGCGGGGAACTAATGTGGAATTTCAGGTTAAACTGGCTTCGCTCCTCCGTTCGTGCTGGCTCCGCTCCGAAAAGAAGAACTCTCCTTCAAGGATGCAAAGTCATAACTCAAAAGTCTAATATCAGGAGCGAAAGGGACGGAAGCGGCGCACGCCCGGCAGACTGACAAACATGTGACTTAATAGTAGCCTGAGACTGCAAACTGGAACCGAGGCAGGGCCGGGGCAGCTGCAGGGGCGGCGGAGCAGCAGTCTGTGGCCAACTGAGACTGCAGGAGCAAGGCATCAGACGTTCTGAGCGTGGCCCAGAGATACACACAAGCATATGTTGCTCGACTCCGAGCTGTTGTTTGCGTCTCAGCAGGTTGTCGCTGCCACAGACCCCTGCCTCCTGCCACCAGAGTCGCCCGCTCTGCCACAAGGAGCAGCAGCCGCGTTTAAGTCAAATGCTAAATGGCATTTGGGGACACCAGCGACAACACGAGAATGCACGGGGGACAACAAGGGCCTTTCTAAGGAACCGAAGCTTAAGATACGCTTACCCTTATAAATCAGTTAAATGGCACAGCTAAGATTTATACATTTACATCAAGAGTAAGGAAAAGAATCGAGTACAAAAGCAAGGATCGAGTCTCAAATACATCTGAGATATATCACCGAAATATCGCGCTCAATCTCATATCGAAAAACATCGCAATTAACATAAAATGTTCGATATTATTGAAGTAATATCAAAAAGGTTATAGTTTTTTTCTATATAAAGTCAAATGATAAATGATTGGAATAGTATTAGGAATTGTTACTGATATCATTTCCACTTATGTAAAAATTTGAAATTCGGAAAAGATCAAATTTAATCATAAGTTCCTTAATAGTATTGAAATAATCTCTGGATAAGTAAATTAATTGATCAATTTATATTGAATTTATTAATTACATTGAAATGATCACTGAAGTTAAACGGTAAGTAAAATCTATGTACATAACTGCAAACATTTTTGTTAGAGTTGAGTTTATGAAATGAGGGCGATATATCAAATTTAATAACGATTTATCACATATCGCATATAACGATAAATTATCGATAAATCGAAAGGTTAGCAGGAAAAGTTATTTAATGTTTGCGTGTCTTTCTCGATTTAGAATTAGAATTCTAAATTCTTAAAAGATTATAGTTTAGGCTAAGTTTGGAATATTTTGTCCGACATGGCAAACAGAATTCCAACACCATTGTAAAAGTTACTAATCTACAGTAAAAGGAAAAAATATTATTCTACAAAACAAAAATTCAAATTTCCAAGAGTAATAAAAATAGGAAACTGAATTATCGCACTTGTACCTGGGTATTAATATTTCGGCGTTGATATCGAACTTCGATCGATGAAGTATACTGTATCGATCGTTATGAGTTTTTAAAGGTACAAAATTTGATGGGCCTTTAATAATCTTGTTCTTAAGTACTTTTTGTCTGATTTTCACCTAACGAAGAACTCATTTTTGTAAAAGTCTACCTGATATTTACTTTCATTCGTCGCCTCCCAGCAAAGTTTTAGCCACAAGTCCAACTTTAAGGCGGCTAACTCACAACATGACAAGACAGCCATTAAAATTGCACTACCCTCTGGCTAAGGTATAACAGAAAATACACACAGCCACCAACAGCTGAGGCCCGACTTGAGCTGGATTCGGAATCTGGTTCTGGTTCTGCCTTTGGTTGGGGTCTGAGTCCTTCCCATTCTTGGAGCTGCCTCCAGCAGCAGACGCCGAATTTTTACGTCGTTCCCAGCCCTCCGGCCGCCGGATTCTGTCTGCGGTTTAAGCTTTTTTCTTCGCCAACTTTTTGGAGAGCGGAGAAAAAAGGAGTGTTAAGTAGCGATTCGGGCAGACGCAGACCCCCGCCACCGCTCGCCGCACATGTGGCTAGGTAGTTTTGACTGCCTTGTCACTGGCTGTCAGTTGCAAGTAAGTGGCCTGGCTGCCGGTGGTGCAGGGCCTTCTGGGAGCTTAGCAGGGTTAGCTTAGCATCCGCACTGGCGATAAGATCGGGACATCGTGGTGGCTGTGGTTTGTTTACAGACGCCAAGTATTTGCCAAGCGAAAGTGATGAGCTGCATGGAAATCTCTGGAGTGGCCCACTCAACCCACTTTCCCGGACAGATAGTGGGAGTGCCGCAGTAATCCTGTGCTCCTTACGAGTACTCTTACCTTCATTGCAACGTCGCCCTCAGCTTAACCCCTTTCTGGCCTCCGGCAGGGGCTCCGGCTCCCCGCAAACATAATTGCTCGAATGTGGCAACACTTGCAGGGCCAGAAAGAGAAGCAGAGCCAGGACCAGGGCCAGGACAGAGTGCCCGTATCTTGGTCATGTTCTCCCTGGCGGGGAGTAGCACATAAATTGACTACACCTGCGGGGAGGGACGAGCGGAGAACTAAAAGGAAAAACTACGGACAACAGTTTACTTACAGTTGCGAGACGAAGGTGGAAAACTTTTTCCTTGGCCAGGCACTAACTTTTCCGACTCACACGAGGCGGACCTGGGGCGGGCGGCAGGAGTTTCGGGTCGGCCCCGTGTTGACAAAGGCCAACCGGGGGGGAGGGGCACACAGCTTGATAAATGTAATGGGCAGAAGCAAAAGTGAAAATGGCAGCAAATTAAACGCACAAAACTTGAAAGCAACTGGGCGGCTGAGTGATGCCAGGACCGAAAAGAAAACTTTGCCCGGGCGGCAAAAAGGGTTCGTTCGTACCTTTCGCTGGCAATTTTAATTAAAATAGGAAAATGATTTTATGATTTACATGGACCACTGGCAGCAATTTAAAGCCGTTTCCCCCTTAAAGACGCCGTTCCGGCTCGAGGGCCTTTCAATTTGTTTTCGGCTTAGACTCGCCTGAAAACTGCCAGAAACACGCGCATTTCCGAGTGTTTTTTCGCTGCTCTTTGGGGGGAATTTACATAATCTTAATGCAAATTTGGGAGGAGCGGGCAGGGATGGGCGGGGGCCAAAGCCTTCGCCCAAACAGCGAAGCGTCAGCGGACAGGACAGCAAACACTCCAGCGTCTTAAGGAATCGCATCCCGCCTGGTTCCCAGCCTGATTCAATACCCTTTCTCAGGTCTGTATAGGCGAGTGCCTGCAAATAATGGATGCTGGCGATTCGTTCCGGCAAATGGGTTCACTTTCGCCTGCGTGCTTTTTTCCATGTGTGCGAAAAGTTGACAACAAGCCCGAAAAGTCAATTGAGTGTGAAAAGCCAGGCGAGTTTAATTTCCAAATAAAAGGGCTGTGATTTCCCGAAAGCAAGGGGTTGAGCCCGAAGGAGAGCCACCGCGGACCACGAACTATTAGCACACGTCTCGAGACGGGCAGCAACCCTTGCAAGGAGCGTGCTCCGGCTCCTTTATCTTTCGGTTTTGCGGTTTGTATCGTTGACACAGCTCTCCCCTCTCTCTCTGCCAGCATATCGCCATCTCTATTCAATTTGCAGCCCTCGCGGGCCCATACAATTGACAGTCGTTAGCATAATTATTACACAAGGCTTAGTTGGGCTCGATGGCTTCGTCAGGGGTGGCGGCTAATCCTCAGAGCAGTCCCAGAGATGTCAACACCCATCGTTTCATCTGCCAGGAAAGCCATTCCCCTTGCCCCTTCCAACTCTGTTTGTCATTTAATAAAAAATTGCTTAAGAAATTTAAGAGCTGTAACCGTGCACCCCAGGGTATTCTCTGGGGGAGTGCCTTGGCCTGGCCTTCTGTGGCAGCTCCCCGCTCGACTGCATCGAACATATGATGTTAATTTGGGTGTTGTTTCTAAGGAAATGGGCTTGGCCGGAAGCAAGCCCAGATTGATTTGGGACTGAGAAGAGGGCAAGTTTAAAGTCAACTTGTTCCCAGATAGGAAGAAGGAAGTTTGCTATCAGGAATCGCCTCGGAACATCCTGCTGACTCCACAGATCACTTCGTCGTTTTCCCAAAATTTAAGGGCAGTCAGAAGAACCCTATAATTAACTATCGCCGCACTCCAACTTCGGCCTCGCTCCGCTATTTAAAAATTAATTTATTCAGAGCCCGAGCCTTAGACGGAGTCCCGCCATCTGCGACCAGTCAACCTGCCCCGTAATGACAGTTGATTTAGTTGGCGCGGTCCGGGGCTTGTGCTTGTAGATAGTTGTGTGCTAGACGGCATCAGATCATTAACTCCAGCGATTGCGAATGCTAACGGCAAATGAGAACCGGGCACGTGATTCGGGCACTCGAGGAAAAGGGAGGCTGGGCGGGAAGGGCAGTCCTGGAACTGGAGAGCGACCGAGTCTGTTCCGAGTCACAATTTGAATTTCACAAGCCATTGATTTTTATTTGATTACCACGACAATGAAGCGACGGGCGCGGCAAACTCTTTTTGGCCAGGACAGGCCAGGCCGGGACAGCACAGCTGAGCTGGTCCTGTGCTGTGCTTGTGACGCTATCCTGACGCTGACGGTGGCAAAAAAGGCACAAAGTTGAAATGATTTTGGGTAAAAGTTTCGTTTCGAAGGGGCGACAACTTTGCATGTCATTCGAATGCCGCTGCCGTCTCTGGAATTTTGAGTTTCCCTTTACTACCCAGCACTTTTCTAACTTGGGGGTATTTATAGACTTGGGGCAGATGAAGGGATTATTACAGGTATTACCATAGACAACATAATGCATAAGATGTGTAGCGCACTTATATTAAATTTGCTAGTTGCAAGACATTTTTCATCATAACTTGCGCTCTCTCTCTTTCTCCCATACAAACTTGAGGAAGGGAGAACTCAATATAGAACGTATACAGGCAGGCAGATCTAGAATGCCTGAGAATGTAGTCCTCGCTATCTCTTTCTGTTTACTTTCAAATAAAATATCATTGAAACATGCCTTCCCTGCAAATCGATTGCAATAATCGTATCGCGTTACGCATCTTATTCCGCATATGGTATGAATCTGAAGAGAGAACGTTTACAGACAGGGCTTACGTGTACTTATGAGAGCACTTTTTATATCTCTTGCTGGCTTCTTAAACAAATTTCAAGGGCACCTAGACCAGACTGAAAAATACGAGAAGCGTTACGTATCTTAAACTTTACCTGCTTTTTGGCAATGAGGTGTTATTTTATATTAGAAAAGGCTGTGATTAAAGTCTTTGATTTCCAAACGGTTTGTAAATAAAAAATAAATCCGATCATTAAAGTATATAGAAATTAATATTTTAAAGGGTGTACAATGAGTTCCTCAAATTGGATAAAAGTTATTTTCAAATAATAGATACCTCCAAGTCGCGTCTTTCTTTGTTGTTTTTTTTTCACTTTTTGTGGGGGAATCGGAAGCGAAACCTTCCTAATGTCCTTGGACCTGGGCTGTGTTGCATTGCATGAATTTATTGCAGCCCCGCACGAAGGGGGTGGCTACAGGAACAGGAGCCGGAGCAGGAGCAGCTGTCCTGGGACCCAGCAGGCGCTCGGCTTCGGCTGTCAGAAGCTTGTCAGAGGCGTCGTCGCCGCCACTCGGTGGTGCATCCCCTCAGCACCGCGGCGTCCGGATTCCGGAGGCCAGAGTCACCACTCACCGTGCAGCAACTACCCCATTCCCGTGGAACTGCACACAATCGCAAAAAACTTGAGACAATCGAATCAAACTCATTCGCCCGAAATCATCGACGTGTAAAATTACGAGATAACATTGTTAGCTGTCCCGGCGAGTCCTTGCCTTGTCCCGGGAACCGAGTCCTGAGTCCTGAATCCTTCTCCTGCTCAGCCACTCGTGGAAATGTGTTCAGGATTTGAAATTGAATCGCATCGCGCTTAAGCAAGAAATCAACGACACAACGACACCCATTGACGACCACATAAATGTCGAAATATGCAGTCAGCGCGAAGGCAGGGGCTGGGTCAGGACATCGGTTAGTTGTCAGGGGAATGCCGCGCCGGCAACTGGCAGCTGGGAGCTGCCTGCCGAAGCAGGAGCCGGAGCCCGAGCCCGAGCCCGAGCCGGGACCCAGTAGCCATGGCCACTATCCCTCAGCCCGACTGCACATTTCTGAGGTTTTCATTGTCGGTTAGTTGAGTTTTGCTGTTTGAATTGTCAGACGGTTGATGGCGCCTGGCATTTGGCATTTGCTTGCCTCGAACTAAGTTTAATTGGTTTATCCTTTGTGATTGTGCGGCCCGTCCCGCAGCCCCACCCGGAAAACTTCGGCCCACGCCCCACCCCGGTGTTCAGGGAACGCTTTGGGATACTTTTGCTTATGAGCGAGTGTAATTAAGTCGCTTTTTGGGAATGCCGACTCTGGCCCGGGGTGGGGTGGGGAGAGGTGACAACAGAGGCACTCAACTGGCAAATCCTGTTTGAGTGATCGGGAGGAAGGGAAAGTACACAATGGAAGGATCAATGAAGGGTGATTACTGAGCGCTTAAAGGGTTGTCGTTTCCTAAGTGGCTTAAAAGGCTATTGAACGACTTTTGAGCAAGTTATAGCACTGCAATTACTCCCACCCTCGCATTGATCGTGGACTTTAAGTAAACTTTTCTAAATGTTTTGTGCCTCAGTTTTGTATCTTGATGCATTATCTTTAAGGTGCCAGCCCTCCTTGAAAGTCCTGCATAATTTAGCTGGGTTTAAGGGCCAACGACTGACACGCCATCTCCATGCCAGACACGTTTGTTAAAGGGTTTCGCTTTCATTCGATAGTGGGCGTCGGTGGCCATCCCAGAAACTTTCGGAACAACAAGCATCCTCCACCCCAGTATGCCGTCTGTCTATCCATGGAAGACAGCATTATTATAGTCGTAGAATGTCTTTCGTTTTATAATTTGGCCTGGCCATAGGGGACAGAGAGGCAGAGGGCTCGCTCTATCTCTCTCCACATTGAAGAGCAACTGCACAGCTGTCTGCTGGTTCGCCTCCATGGCCATGGCCATGTCCAGGGCCAATTTCCAAGAAAGCAACTCAGGAGAATTTCAAGTTTAACTTTTTACGCTTGAAGCGCCTTTCGCTCCAGTCTGGACTGGGGCTCGGGTCCACGACCAGGTCCAGGTCCCTTGGCCAGGCCTCAAGCCCCATGCCCGAACATGGCCACAGGTTCTCGTGCCTGTGCACTTATCCAGTAACTTGGTCTGGCCCCGAACACTGAGAAAAAGGGACAAGTAAGCATTAATATATAGTTATCTGAGAAGCCTCATTGAACTTTCATTTAAGAGTACATTTTTTGTTCGACTTTATTATTATTATTATTTCTGAATGTATAGTTTAGGTGCCAGTTGCTAAAATTATGGTGAAGTTAAAGCATCTTTTCATACACTATATGAAATGAAACAAAGAATTTGGTTGGTTGAATCCTTGTCTCTTTTTCCTTGCTACAGCAAATGTTTAAGTATTGGAAGATTTCTTAAGAAAACAATGTTTTATTTCTTCATGTATATATAAGCAACTCCAATGAGAAGACATATAAAAAGTCTGATCGAAAACCTTAAATTTACCAAGCAAATGTTATATTCGAACCCAAATGTTACTGAGTTTAAGCAGGGACAATTTATTTAATACTTTTTCCAAGTGCAACCCTCTACCCTTCTCTTTCCGATATAGCCCTTCCGGCTCCCCTTTTGCATAATTTCACAGCACCCTCTGGGCTCCTGACCCCTTCCATACCATCCACAGCCACTCCTCGTCCCACTCCCAGAGACTCCGTTTGCTTAGCTGGAAGTTTGGCCGTCCAGCGGTGCCGTTTTTTCAGCTTTTGCTGAGAAATCTGTTTTTAAGTTTCAGCAATTTAATATTTTAAGTCCACAAATTGTTGCCGTTGCCGGCAAGGATTACGGATGGTGTGCATTCTAATAAGCTGCTAATTGGTAGCCGGTGCAGACGGGCGACGGCGAGGACATTGTTGCCGCAGATCCTGCTCAGCTAACGGTGGAGCCTCCTCAGCCCCAGTCCCAGCCCCGACTGGCGCTGGCAGGCTCAAATGCTTTTAGTTTGAAATTTCATTCCGCGAATTAAGAACTTAATAGCTTACGGACGCGTTTTTCTCGCAGGCAAACTACTAAGCTTTTCCATCATAACTGTTGCTCCCGCTCCCTGGTGTCTGGGGTTTAATTTGAATCTGCTTTCCCTCCAGCTCATCCGGTGATTTATAATTGCTGAAATTGATAGCGGAGGACCTAAGGACAAATTGGGAGAGCAACGTGGCACTTCGATCGCCTTTAACTCAGCTTTTTACTCCGTCTCGGGCCAGTCAACAGCCTCTTTAATGGTTTGCCAAGTCCCTTTTTGAATACAAAATCGGATCATTTCAATATTGAAGATGACAGATAACGCTGCTGAAAGGGCCACCACGGCTTAGGGGTTCTTTTTCACAGCCCGATCGCAATCTGAAAGGAACCCAGCTTCTCATGTGCACATCCTATTTTCATGGTGCCTGAGCAGTAAAATGCTGTCTCATCATTCGACTTCAAAGGAGTCATTCGCACAATACTTTTCCTCCAGCTCTGCCCTCGTGGAGGAAGGAAGTCGACGGAAGTCCTGCTCATTATGTCCTTGGCAAACAGCAAAGACATGGCCTGGACATATGGACATCCCTTATTTGCTGCTCTCTATTAGAGCTGGGTGGAATCAGAGAGCCAAAGAGTGTGTGGAAAGGGCTAAAACTTACTTAAATAGGAGTCCTTCCCTTACTTATATTTTATCTGAATAAGTTCTCAGATTACTCTCGATAATAAATTATGGATATCTCTTTAAATATTTATTGTTTAATGTCCACATTTTCCCAAGAACATGACAAGGAAAAACTGCATGTTAACATTAAGAGAGATGTCGTGCGAGTGCGTCCCTCGATTGAAGGAAAAGAATAAACTGACTCCCCACCAACAGCGTCAATCCGTGTGGCCTGCAACTGACGGCTGCAGGATGCGAAATATCCAGGAGAGCAGCGCAGGGTCTGGGGACAGGACCCTCGCTTGGTCTTTTGGCCGCCGCCGCTGCCGATGATGATTGAAATGCGATTAGGGTCGGGGTCGGGCCCAGACAGGGGGAATCAGAAGCGAGATTTGGCCACTGGCGCATAACAATGCGAGTGATGAGGGCAGACAGTGTGGCACTGGGACGAGGCGGTAATACCTATACCCCGTGGCGTACCCATAAATTGATGATGTGCACAAATCATCTGTGCGGCGGATTAAGCGAGGTCTGTCTGTCCCGCCGGCCGGCGCGGCGGCTTGAACTTGAATCCGCGAGTTAATTGGCATTTTGTGCGGTGGCCGCTCCGTGTGCTCCACTCCGCTCCGAATATTATAATTATTGGGGCCTTAATCGGGCTTATTACGCTCTCGCGGGCCCACTAACCCACCGCAGGACAGGCCGGAGGCTATCGCCGCCATCATCGGGATCAGCAGTTACCATTGACATCGAGGCGGTTTCAATTATAATCGAAATTCGCTGCGTTTCGGGGGAGGACAGGCGAGTAATTAAAGGCTGGGCAGCTCGGTGATTATACCGAGGGTTGATTAAATAGATATTCCATTATATCTGGTGGCTATCCATTGTTTGGAATATGAAGTTTGGGCGCCACAACTCCGCTGATTGATGGCTGTTAATCGGAAAACGCAGCTCTTCCTCGAATTCCGCCGACTCACCCTGACCCGGCTCAAAGGGTTCTGCGGATAATGACTGGTCGCAGGAAAGTATATATCATCATTAGGCACGGGCCGAGCGGACCGGCCACTCACTAGCTTCCACTCTCACATTCTCCAACTAATTAAGCCTCAATTTGGAGCACATTTTACAATTCATTGCACAATAACGCGCCGAAAACGCGTCAAATTGCCATCGAGGAATCGAATGGCCAATCTCCGAAATCGCTCTCCGCCTGCCAAGTTCAATATCGCGGCTCGATAATCGGCCAAGACCCGATCCCTGGGCAGAGGGGCTGCCGGGCGGAGGGTGTGATATTGACAGCCATGGACAGGGCAACAACGAATGGTTAGCCAGTCGCGGCACATAAATCAATTTCAGTTCGAGCTACCACCGCGGGAAGGAGAGTCGCTTCGACTGGATTTTTCTTTGGGTATACTCTAGTAGAGGGTTCACTGAGTTTATCATTAATACTTTTTATTTTAAACTATATCTTAAAACTGACATTAAATGGAATGGGTTTAATCAAGTATACCTCTTTTGGGTTCTGTGGAAGTTCTTTTTAGAATGAAATGATTTTCCTTCTTTGCATTTCCCGAGTTAGGGCATTCAAAATTCGCTGACTTTGCCAGAACTTCATGATATTTATTTCTCTTTAATTTGTGATTGAAAATCTGGGCGCAAGCGAAACATGTTTGGCAATTAATTGGTTAATCAAAATGATTATTTTGCATGAGCCCGGAGCACGCTTTTGCCATTCACATTCGCAGCTAAATTAAAACTGAATTTATGTGCCTGGAAAAGCTGTGGAAACTGAGCAAAACTGACGATGTGGACGGGGGAACAGGAACAGGAAAAATGTCACTGTCCGATGACTTGACCAGCTTTAGGGGATTGACCGCGTGAGTGCCCGAAAAATTCGAACACAAATTTGTTGGCATAGCAAATGAGTCGACAGAGATCACAGGAGTAATGTCTTCGCTCCGGCAAGATGTTCACTTAAGTCGCCTATCTTTTAGGCGCTGTCCAAGAGCAATTAAAACATAATTAAATCCAATTAAATTGGCATTAAGTATACGCCATGTGGCAGAGCTGAACTCCGGGCTTTCGGCTCGCAAAAAGGAAAAGCAAGGCATGAAAAATTCAAAGGACCGACAGCCAGGAGGGGATGAATCGAGGAGGAGCTGGGCCAACGATTGCGTGCTCTGATAAAAAGCAAGACTAGGGGCGATGGCAGGCTCAAGTGGGGCCCAGGGGCTGAGGGGTGCTAGCGAGGGAGTGAATGAATGAATGAATGAGTGAGTGTCTGACTGACTCGACTGTCTGTTGGTCACAGCGAAAGGGGTGTGCCTCCGCGTGAGTGGGTGCGTGAGTGTGCGAGAGCTTCGGGCTTAGGCGTTTGCTTTATAGGCGCAAAAAGCGACACACAAATGACACTTCATAAAAATGAAGACAACGATAATGATGATGGCTGTGAGGATGACGATGACGATGGCCATAATGATGATGAAGCGAGGGTGCGACTGAGTGATTGCGAGAGTGAGTGGGATAATAATGATTTCAAATGTTCGTCCGTGCTCTCCCTTGGAGTAGAAATACATTCAAATCGAGGAATATGGGGCTGCTAAAGTAATGTTTTAAATTAAGTAATTTGCATACGACCGAACAAAGCTCCTGGATTCTCTGAATAACGTTCAACGAGGGAGAATTGCTCGAAAGTATTTTTTTTATACTTTTGCATTAGCATGCAAATATGACGAAACGAAATCAGAGGACATAGTGGGCTTCACCCAGGACAGAATCATCGAAGAGGAACCCCCGAATAAGAAAGAGACATTCAAATAATTTGTGGGATTTATTTGGAATTTTTAAGTTGGTTCTGAGTTTTTTGCAATCTATTTCTTAAAAGCAAATTTGAGTAAAGTAAAACTTGGGTTTTGTATGAGTAAAAGAAAGATTTGACGAGGCCCTCTTCAACATGGCTGAATAGAGATTTACAGCAAAAAAGGTTAAACAATAAGATGCGTAACGCCATACGATTTTAACAGATCAATCGTTCTAGATATGCATGCCTTTATACGTTCTCTCTATATTTTTAGTCTTGTACACTCTTTGTCTTGCACATGGCAATTCAATATTTGGGCTTTACTCATCTTACATTTTGTATTGTCTTTGGTTAAGGCTTATTCACTATAATCAGGTACTTAGACTCTTAACTAAGTTTTGGTATTAGCAGCTTATTTTGTTTTATATAACAGAAACTTCCCAGGTGTTAATATTTCACCACCTGTTTAAAATGTTAATCAATTCTTTCAAATCTGTTTATTGAGTTTAAAGGTCTCTTCGCTTACTTAAGCACACTTGGATGGGGTGGGATGGTCTAGACCCCAATGGGCAATATATCAACTCAACCGCCTTAATTTGCCAGGACTCGATAAAACACAAACATCACCCCCAACTTATCTGCTGCCCAGCGCCATCCAAGGATTAGATTTACTGCTTAACTTTCGCCAGCGCCTCGGCTCTCAAGCTCAGATTCCGCCGTTCGGCTTCCACAAAGACACAATAGGCAATACACAAGTAGGTGTACTTTGTTGCTGCTGCTGTAGCGTGCCGCATAATTAAAAAGTCAAGTGAAAAATCACATTTTAACTCAAACGGAGGAGGGCCGTGGTGTGCGCCGGAGAGAATGAATGAAATTTTTGCGCCTGAAAGCAGACTAAAGTAATAAGTTAGCGCTGGCGGTGGAGCTGAAGGGGTGACTCCTGCACACCACACCGAATTGCGTCAAATGCAAATGCGTCCATTGTGCTTAGAGCCATAAACAAGCGCGCTGCAAGCGCCATTCCAAGCTGGGAAGCAGGCACTCCTGGAGGAGCAGGAGGAGGAGGACACGGCAGACCCACCGCAAACACTTGAGGGAATGGAAAATCCAGACCTGCAACCGAAGGAACGCTGTTTTCCTCCGGATCGCTTTGCTTTTTGTGCGCCCAACAATTTGCCGTGCCACAAACTGAGTTGCTGCCTCAGAGGCCCGAGAGGCAGCCAAAAGTGGCAACATGCCTGCCCAGGAATTACGGTATTATGCAATTAAATATTTAAAGTGCTGCCGAACCATTTCCGGTCAGGCCAGTGGGGTGGGTGCAAAGAACTGAAAGAAGGAGGTGCGTAAGTAAATTGTTTCTGATTATACCGAAATTACTGAAAATCGCTTTAGTGGATATATAGGGCCCAGATCTATTAGTCAAGCTTATTCTAATTATCACCGAATTGGTTTTAAATAATGCTTACTTAAAAATTATAAACTGACTGACTTTAAAGATCCGAGCTTAAAACAAAAAAAAAAACACGCTGATGATAAAGGATATTTATTATTTTCCTTCTGCCTATAATAATCATACTGTACCCTACTCCACTACTACTCTACTCTACTCCTCTACTACTATTTACTTACTTTATTTTTACATAAAGTTTCAGCAAAGCCATTATAAGATGAATAACGCCATACGTTTATTACACTAGATGGCTTTATGCTCTTCTGAAATGCTGTTTAGACGTCAAAAAGAGATGGCCATAGGGCCATAAGCTCTCCTGAAGGCTTACACCGGCAGCCAAGGACTCGTTGATGGCGGTTTAAATGTGTGCGCGTTACGCATCTTACTGTTTAGATTGTCTTAACTTACAAAGCTTTTATTTCAACCGAATAGGTCAGAACCTGGAGCTTAGTAATAATAACTTTCTCTTAAATTGCTTCAGTACATTTTAAATCAATATTGGTTGCTGGAATATTTCTTTACTTACCCATCTAATCATCTTAAAAGAAAGTGTGTATATTTGATGGTTGAAGTAATAATATTTTGAGCTTCATAAACGGAATCCTGCTCTTCTTCTTATCTTAGGTATATGCATTTCATTACAACACTCTTAGTTAGATTACTCTTAATAAAACTAATAAGCCTCTAGTACATTTTCCTGCTACCTCGATCCTTATACCGAGAACCTTACTTGTTTTCCGTTAAATTACTTACTTTTTAAACCGCACTCCCAGACCCTGATTAAACCAAACTACATGAAATACCCGGACAAGTCAAAGTCCCTGCTAAGTGCTTACAAATTTCACTTTTCCGTTCCGAGCAGCCCCCATCGAATTGAAGATGCCGAGTTGTTGCCGCTGTGCCCACTGGAAGCTTAAGTATTTCTACTTTTTTAATTTCATGCAAATTTTCTTTTTCAAGATTAATGTCTGCGCCAAAAAAAGTTTTCCGAGGTTCGTAAGGAGGACGAGCAGAAGAGGAAAATAAAGAGAACGCGTAAGTGCTGCTTGCTAAACGAGCCTCACGGACCTGTTAATGCTCTTTGTGGATAATAAAATTATATAAATTATATCTGTTTATATAGTAAATTTCTATCTTCGATGGAGAAGAAGATACCTAGAAGATTCTTTTAATTTATCAATATCTTTGGAGCAATCAAAGTAAGTCAATCTACATGTTGGAATAAGGTCTTTGAGGACTTCGAACCAACTTAGTTTTTGAATAAAAAATACAAATTTATTGGTACAATTTTGGCATCTAATATCTCATATCTCATCTAAAATTTTGCACTGGTAAAAATATCGATTAGTATCCTTAGTGAGGGCATTCACACAAATGGCAGCATTTGCCCTTCGCATTTATCGCATTTTAAAGAATTTTTTCTGCAGGCGCAAATAAGGCTCGAAACTTCTGAGTTGGTGGGCGTGGCACGGGGCCAAGTCGGGGTTGACGGCTAAGTTCTGTCTGCCTGCATCCTCATATACGCCGCCAGAACAACAACCCATACAAGACATTTGAAATGAATTCGAAAGAATTTGTATTTTTGTTTCTTTCCTTCGCTTGGCAGTGCATTGAAATTTAATTAAGGCTCTCCCGCATAACCCTAAAATATGGCAGTTTGGGAAGATAAATTCATTCTCGTTTCGGCACTCTTAATTCAGACGCTTAATCCCTAATCCCGGCTTCAAAGCCAGTTGGTAAAAACTTTTTAATTGATTTCACTCATTCTGCAGCAGTAAATGGGGCTCTTCCTTTTGCTCTTCTTTAAAATTTTAAGTTTTAATTTCCCTTCGCCTTGTCGCCTTCTAATTGTAGGTGGGGGCGGTGGGAAAGCCAAACTCCCGGGGCAATTCCGTTAGATAAATCCAAGGAAAGTGATAATGTTGGAAATGATTGCGCCTGTGGGAAGTTTTATGTCCTCTAATAGCTGAGCTAAATGTTTGACTTGTCGTGAAAAGTTTTGAAAAAAGAATCGATTTGTGGATTTGCCAAAGTCGTTCAGGAGTAGGTTGTTATCAGGCTATCGAAAGAGTCCTCTGATTTCGATATGCAAAGGAGTTATCTATGTAATCGATCCATTTCGTCTATATGTTCCACGAGTAACTATAAAAAAAACCCCTCTCACATAAATAAAATCCGATGTGAACCCACACTCTGGCCCCAACTTAATGATGACAGTAAAATGACTTAAATCGCTGTCAATGTTGACACTTTAACAAATTTTTTCACTTATGCTCTTTTAAATGCACCGCGAATGGATGGATGGCTGGATGGATGGATCCTGAACGGGGAACATGGGAAATAATTATGCGAAATTTTTCAGCACACTTTATCCATTGTGGCAGTTGCTTTTTCAACTTTGCGTTGTTTTTTTTTTGCTTGGTTTTGTTCAGTTTCGGATCCATGGCAAAAGTTTTTGCAAAAATGTGTGTTTATTAAAAAAAAAGAAACGTGCAAAATACTGTTGTTGTTGTTTCTGGCTTTGTTGCAGCCAGGCAACGTTTTTGATGACGACAATGATGATGATGATGATGATGATGATGACGGTTAAGTCGTCATCATTGCATTTGCTGTTGTTGTTGAATGCCTGCCGGGCGTGTTCATTCAACCGCACATAAATTGCAACAACAACAACACCAACAACTACACCACACTGGGAACAATTAACAAATAAAAGAAAACATTTTTAGGTATTTTAAGGGACAATAAATTAAATTAAAAATACATGACTTCAACTTGATATTTATTTAAAGGTATTCAAGCTTAATGCTTATGTTTATATAAATAGAATACATAATCGAAGCTTAATTTTTTTGGGTGCACTGACGGACATTGAAAAATGCAACGGAAATGCGAAGCGCGCGACGGGGGCGTGGCACGATGGGCCGCAGGGGGACGGGCTGCGGCAAGCGGGAGGCTGGAGGCGGCACCCAAAAACATTGGCAAACAGCAACAACCACTGCAGTCCGAAGACCCATGTGGCAACCAGTTGATTGGGGCGGCCGAGAGGGGCGCGACCGTGGGAGGTGGGTAGGTGCCCTGCAGCTTTGGTTGTTTGACTGACTGACTCGACTGGTTGCAGGGGGGCTCAGGGGTGCGGAGTGGGTGAGCCTGCCTGTGGTTATCCGCGGGCAGCAGGTGAGCCTCGGAGTTCCCCCCGTCGCATCCATCCATCCTTTCGCTTTTATCTCCATGATAAAGCGCGACTTGCAACGCGCTGCGTGGTGGAAGCCCCAAAGCCCTGCCCCTTCGCGGCGGAGTTATGAGAGCACGCTTCATAATCGTGAAGAACCGGAATTGGATAATGGGTGCGGGGGGAATGGGGCACGGGGAACGGGGTAATGGAAATGGGGTGCACCGCCTGCTGCTTCACATTTTTCACAAAGAGTGCGCTACACCTGAAATGTGTGGGCATTCCGGCTTTGATCGCTCGTACTTTCGGCTCAGCGGCTGATTACGGGGAGTGGTTCCGATGAAGTCATTACTTTGTGTGTCATAATCGTTTCGATTAGTGTGGGGTTGGATTAATGGCACTAGCAATTGTGGCACATCAATACTTTAAGGCAACAATCAATTACTCACTCTAAGACATATTAAAATAAAAGGTAATTCTGATTAATTACAGGGAAATTAAGTGAAGAGAAAACTAATGAAAACACTTATTTTATGTCCGGTTTCTACTCTCGCTGATTGAGTGCCTTATAGCTATGTGTACAAAAAAGATAGTCACCAGATAAACCTATAACAAAGTTATTCGAGTTCCTACCCTCCAAAAATTAAACTGAATGCGAAAAAATAACGTAATTCTTTTAACTTTTAATTATTGATTGTTTCTGAATAGCACACAAAAGCGCAATCACAGAATTACTTTGGTTATCGAATCTACTTAAAACAGCTGTGAGTCTCATCTATACTTGGTTATAACTCATAAGTACTCAACTGCTACTTTCCCAAGCCGGAAAATATTTGCAAGGGAGCCTGGGACCGCGTCAATGCTAGTACTTATGAATAGGAATAATAATTACAAAATAAAGATTTTTGTTAAAAAATCAATAATTGGGTAGAAGTAAACTTGGATAGCTGACATTGTTTCCAACGTCAATTCACATTTACGCATCTATTTCCATTATTCACCATCGAAATGAATAAGAAACGCGGATTTTTTGTAGAAACAAAAGCAATTTAAGTTGAAATTAAAATTAAATTTAATTGGATTCGAAATATATTTTAAGGCTCATGTTCAGATCCCCGATCAATTCTACCTTCTAATTTTGTAACTCTGATATCATCACTCAATAAATCGCTTGAAATTGGAGAAGGGAATGGAGACTTCGGAATATTTCTTGCTTAAGAAGTGATTTAATAAATAAACCAGAGAAGTAAACAATCTATATCATGTAAGTAATGTAATGTAAGATGTAAGTTTGCAGAACTGAATGATATATAAAGTATAACTGAATTTCATTCTGATTAGCTATTTCTATTAACTATTGCAGTGGAATCATTGCACATTCTTTTGCATGGCTACCCACTCTTTCCGATTTCAGAATCCATTCCTATTTCATTACTTTTGCTCTCTATTTTTTTTAACAGATCGGATCGAAAGAGGACACTCGTAGTTCGTGGTGACTGGAGCACCTCCATCTCTGGTGGATGGCCGGTCCCACGGGCACACTCCCCTCACCATGTGCCCCTTATTATCTCCGGCGCATCGGCATTGACTGCTCGCTCCACCGGCCCCCTTCAACTCGTTTAATTGAATTGTTGCTGTTGTTGTAATTGCTTTGCTACCGTTTTTAAAATCAGCCAGCATTCCCGGTCAACGCATGCGGAGGCCAGGCTCCCTCCTCCCTTCCCTGCAGCAGGGCACTTGGCTTCTCTTAATGCGCTCGCCGTCTGCCGCTGCCGCTGTTGTTCCTGCTGCTGCTGTTGCTGCCTCTTTGCCAATTTTTCGAATTTTAAACTGGTTTTTTTCCCCGCTTTTCTGTTTTACACATAACTCGTCGCTTATTTTTGCTGTCGGTGCGTATTAATTTCAATACACCTTACCGATCCCCCTGCTCGCTCCCCAGAACTCCCATTTTCGGGCAGCTGGCGCGCGTGCGCTCGCATGCGTAATGAGGCAAGGGTTACGCATACGCCGGGTAGTGCACAGCAAACAGCGGACACCGGACAGCGGACAGCGGACACCGGACAGGGAACGGGGCAGACGGTGACGGGATGGCACTCGCTACCGCACTCGTGTCGCCTGCACCTGTCGATCGATCGAACGAACGGGCGTCATGCGCCGCACGTCGCTTGTAAATAATTCATGTTGACAACTATTTTAGCCGGTCGCAGCTCTAGTTGGTCGCTGTTGGCTGACAAACGACGGCCGCGACTGCGATTGACGGTGTATTAAATTATGATTGACACATTGACTGCCTGCCTGCCAGGCCGAATGACTAACTAACCGGCAAACCGATTGAGTGAGCAGGGCGGATCTCTTATCACAGCTAGCGGAAGCATTGGAGTGGACCTGGCATAAAGTCAAGGTCTCAATAAAATAAATATTATGTCCACTGTGTATAACGAATTTTAAATGAGGAATATGAAAAATTGGAAATGACCAAAAAGATTATGGAAAACGGAATTTAAATATGAAATAGTGTTAAATTAATATATAAAAAGAAAGAAAGTTTGTATTCCCTTGCAGCTTACAATTGGATCATTATGAATTAATTCAATTTGATAGAATGACAAGTAACTAATAAGAATTAAACATTTATACACATATAAATTCGAATTTTAGATTTAAGTATACGTAATATTTCCCGAGCTTTTCTATGGCAGCTATATGATATAGTTGTCCGATTTTCAGAAAATTTAAAACGAAATTCTAAAAAAATACAAAATGACCATGTCTCAAATAATATGAAAATTAGGAGTTTGGATAACGGAATATGACAAATGGAAAATGAAATACGGAATATGGAATATGGAATATAGGATATGGAATATGGAATATGGAATTTGGAATATGGAATATGGAATATGGAATATGGAATATGGAATATGGAATATGGAATATGGAATATGGAATATGGAATACGGAATGGAGTTTGGAAATGGAATGATGATGATTTATAAAATATCTAATATCAAATATGAAATATAAAATATATATATGGAATTGGAAAATAAAACGAGGAATAGGAAATATGTAATACAGAATTTGGGATATTAAATATTAATAATATTAATAAATGATATAAAATATATGAAATATCAACATGGAAATTATTAACTTTTATTGAAATATGAAAAAAAATAAATTAAAAATGGAAACATAAAATAATCGATAAGAAATTTGGAATATTGAGGTTGGGATATGAGATATGTAGTATGGAATGTGGAATATTAAATGTGAAATATTTAATGTGGAATATTAAAAACGACAGATGAAACACGGAGTGTGTGGCATTTTAGTCACATTGCCTACATAAATGATATTTTTGGACTAACTTCTTTTTTATTCCGGAAAGTCTTAAATTCCTAAAAATCAGTAATGACCAATTCCTTATGTCCAATACCTAATGTACAAATTTGAAATATTTTAAAACTTTTACATTTTAACCTACCATTTAGATGTATATCTTACAAATGTCCACTCTAAAAATTTCAGATTCACGTACCACTATGAACATAGAAGTATGTTGTACATACGTATGCGTACATATTTGATCTGTTATCAGACATCTCCGGTGTTGTTGACCCCTAATGCGAAAGGGCGCTTCATATTGCTGACACGTTCAGTTTCAGCAGCTGACTTCGAATGGTTTGCGAAATTATATTAATCCCATACAGCAGTATTATAGACATCCCCTCGGACCCAGTGCACTCTGTTTTTCCCAGGGAGGACCCTTTCCTTACCTGCAATGAAATCAAAAGTGAAAAAGAAAACATGTTAATTAAAAACTTTGCTTCGGAGCGGATTAAGCGGTTGGATGGGGCCAGTAATGCTCGAACAATTAACAATTAGCAAGTTTATTGCCAAACTGCACAAATCATGTCTTGGCCAAAAGGGAAGCCGCTCCAATGAAGCGTAAAGCGAAAAAGATTTTAGGGGATGGAAACGCTTAGCAGGATGGCATAGAGTCCTGCCACATTTCCACTCGGTTGCCTGCCACCCAGGACCCCTGCCTCCCACTCACCACGGCCAACAGGGACGCCAAAGCAAACAACCAGTCAGAAAAACAGGGCAAGAAAAAAGCAAAACAAATGCGAAAGTTTTCTAATTAAAATCGCGTAAGTTTTGTGCCAGCCTCGTTAAATTTTCCCTAACCCAAACTATCCTGCATGAGAGCGGCTTCCTTCTGCTCGCCGTTTTTCCCACAGCCAGGACTTCCTCGCCTCCCCATCCCAGCCATCTTCATCTTCATTTCATGTTCGTCGTAATTGTTTGTTAATGCCTTGGCAAATGAGCGGCCGTAAAGGAGGAGAAGCCTGCCGGATAGCCGCTGCTCCTTGCAACTCCTTTTCGCGGTGTCGCCAGGACACAAGACACAAGGCACAACATGTGGAAAAGCTCAGAAAAAGTGCAGGCAGAAAGGGGGAAAATTAAATTAAGAGCTTGACACGCAAGGAGGAAATCACGCGTGACACGACGGCCAAGGACGAAGAGGCAACAGGCGTCAGTCAGTCCCCGCTCCCCCGGGGGTCCTGGTTCACTTTATCGTTATTATTATATTCCATATTTATAGTTGTATTTACAGTTCCTGCCGAGGAGGATGGAGCCGGCGATGATGATGATGTCGGTAATGAACGAGCCAACTCGGGCCAAGGACTCCGTGCTCGGCAGCAGTCGTTGCCGGCGTCTAGACTCACAAAACAAACATAAAACGAAGCACGAGGCGGAAGCAGTCCTGCACCACACACACATACATATATCCACTCCGCCCTGGAATAAACTTAACGCCTCTTTAAGCTTATGAAACATTGTATCCTGCGAGACGCTGAGCCCGAGCCTGTGGCCCTATCCTTTTCCCCACGGGTGGCCCGCTCCGCCTTTGTGTGGTGCTAAAGTTTTAAATTCTATTTTGGAAATGAATTTTTGATTGTGTGCTTTCCCGCGTTCCAGGGTTGCCACGCTGTACAAATTTAAATCATCTGGCAGCGCCATTTTGATGGTAGAAAAGGACAGCAGGAGCGGAGAAAGCAGCAATCGGGCAGGAAAAGGGGAAAAGAGAAAGGCGGGCGTGATGGAAACTACCTTATCAGCAGCAGCCGAAAGGATATGAATGCGAAAAGCCATCAGCAAATGTCGTGGGTCTTTGAGAAAGTCGACTGGGGAAATACCCTTGAAAGCATCTTACTGAAAACAAGAAGGGCAATTGGGGGAGAAGAAGGGAAAAGTAAACTTTGAGACTATTAATTTTTATACCCTTGCAGGGAATTATAATTTCAGTCAGAAGTTTGCAACGCAGTGAAGAAGACATTTCCGACCACATAAAGTATATATATTCTTGATCAGCATCGACAGCCGAGTCGATCTAGCCATGTCCGTCTGTCCGTCTGTCCGTCTGTCCGTCTGACCAATTTTCAACATATTTTCATAAAATTTGAGAAATGTCCATTTTATATTATTATAGAATTTCGGTTTTAATTTGATCAAAATCGGACACCTATATCATATAGCTGCCATAGGAATGTTCGGGAAATATTACGTGTTCGTAATGTTGAACCGAAGTTTTATATGTATTAATGTTCTATACAATTCCTGTTAGTTTTACTTTCCATTTGAAAACAATTTATTAATTCATAATGATCCAATTGTAAGCTGCAAGGGTATACAAACTTCGGCGTGCCAAAGTTAGCTTTCTTTCTTGTTTCAAATTAATATTAATTTTTGGAATGCTAGGTTCTTAGGAAGTACTTATAAAACGTTGAATTGAAACTAAAGTAAACTTTTTACCTATTACATTTAAATTTATATATTACATTAAAATTAGTTATAATGATATAGTTCTTGATTTTTTTTAACAAATATTACAGAGATCTTTTTAGATAAATTTAAAATCAACCACTGTAAGGCATACCCTGGCTATTCCTGAACTTCTGGGTATTATGAACACAGCGGAATAAAAAATCAGCAAAAAAGTGAGCACGAAACCGAAAGGAAGGAAGACACACATACACACAGCCAGGCGGAGGGCGGGAAGGATACCCACGTACACAGCGACAGGGACACTCACACAAACTCCGAGCAGGACAGTAAAGTGCCAAGCGACTTTTACAAGGGTCGACAAATATGAGGCAAGCTCTCGTGGCAGCAAACGAACCCCGGCCGGGGCCCGAACGGGAGTTGCTGCGGCGGGGGTGGTAACGAGAAAAGGCAACACATTGAGCGCTTTAATGTGCTCCACCCCCCTCAGAGCACCCTGCTGCCGAGCGACGCCCTTTAAGGCCGTCTGCCAGTCTGGCCTCGGGGGTCGCAGCACCCCCTCCGGCCACCGCTGTGTTAGCTTAAATATTTTATGGGGTGTCAGCATTGTCGATGTCGGCGCGATTGTCTCTGCCGCCCTCCTGCGAAATCCACCTCATCCTGGCGAAGCGTTCGCCCCTCGTCCTTATCGGGTGCGTGGCTTGTCTTTTGTGTTCGGGGCTAAAGTAATTTCAAATTGATAAGCATCGGCGCGGAGGTGGGTCTAGTTTCGGGCTGGGGTGGGGCTGGGCTACATTAAACTGATTTGTTCCGCGAGGAAGTCGGAGCGAGACGTCGCTCGCTGCTCAAAGTCAATTCAAATGAAGTAACAGATTTTTACAGAGCTTAAAGACGGAATGGGAAGTGCAATTCCTTCCGGCAAGCGTATTTCTGGCGCTGAAACTTTTACCAGCCACTCGAGCTGCTGGCCGTCAGCGGCAGAGTGCACAGTGCAGGACTCGGAATGCAGAATGCAGAATGCTGAAATTTGCATAAGTTTATTAAGAGCCCAGACCTGGAGCCGAGCCACTCGAGAGCCCGGCCAGCTGGCTGGAAGCGGGGAGACAAACAGACAGAGGTAACGACTGGCAGACGGACTTCAAGTAGCCAGCCATCAGCAAGACAAGAGCCCCAACAACAGCAGCTGCACGGCCAGAAAATGCTGATCCCTAAGTTGTTTAAGTTACTTGAATATAGTGTCCTTATAATAAACACCATTTCCGCCTTCAGTTCTCTGTAAAATACGAGAAATTGTGTGATAAGTAAGGAGTCCTTAGGATGTATAATACCATTCTTATAGTCAGGCTATAAGTGATATTGATACAAGAATACACCCAAGAAATATATCTGAGATCTTTTAAAAAACACCCACTATTCTTCCCAGTGCACCGCCGCAATGAGGACAGCCACTCAGGCAGCTGTTTTCGGCCGGTCGAGCCTTCGTCAGCGCCTTCAACTGCAGCTGGCGGGGCGGGCAACGCTGCGTATGCGTATTATCAGGAGTCGACAATAAATTATGTGTCAATTACAAGAGTCAATTGCATTAATCATCGCAGCGACTTGGCTCGGAGATAAAAAGGCGCCTGCCATCTGTTTCGCTTGTCAAGAACGAGGGCGTGGCCGCAGCTGCAGTGCAGGAATTAGAAGGAAACCCGTTCGCCGGCTACTTCTTTCTCCAGATATATGCGTAGATTGTCATAAATTTAACGCAGCCGACATGGAGTTGCAAACTTTTTGGCAGCAGACACTCCGAGAGCCAAAGCCCCAGCCGCTTTGCCCCTGCCCCGCCAAGTGTCATGTAAATGTGCAACAGCCAGGAGACGTTTGCTGTCGACATCCAGTGGGGGAAAGGGGGAGAGCCGAGAGCCGAGAGCCCGACCAGGCCCGCAAAGCCGCCAACTGCTTTTAACTGTCATTAATTATGTCAAAATAAGATTTAAATGCTTTTTGTCTGTGCAAACATTTAGTTACGACCGAAGGGGGAGCACTCCCACTCCCACTTCGCCCGCAACCAGAAACCCAAAGACAAGGACTCCTCCTCCCACTCCTCTTCCTAAGCAGAGGCAAAGTTTTTGGTCTCACTAAGCTGGCGCTGCATAAACATCATTTGTTTAGTAAAACAGCAGAATCTTAAGGGGTTTTGCCCTGGTCCTCAAGATGCGCTCCGAATCGGGGTATTTTTTCGGGGGTTCGAAGCCCCAGCAGCAGCCACCTGTGCCAACAGAAGCTTTCATTATTTATGCGCATTCGTCGGTGGACTGGCCTGGCATAATGAGCAGAAATCGGCTTAGGCTGCCCTTTGTTGAACTTGGCTAATAGAATTTTGAATAAGTTATCAGGTGGCGATAACAAAGGCTGCAATTGTTTCGCTGCGTCAACAAATCACCGATTCATGTCTCAGAGCAGCATCCTGGCGATGCACATTGTGTTTGTCCTTGCCGGTGCAGAAAGCACAATTCAATTGCGGCTGCCATTGTAATGCAAGCCACTTCTGCTGCTGTCAGTCACCCTTCTTCCCGCCCCCACATCCACTTCACTCCACTCGAGTCGAGCCACTCAATGCAACATGGCCAATTAATTACGCAACAGCACGGCCCAGTGCAGCCACCGCCCCCCAGAACCTATCGCCGGATAACTGGCCACAGTGACCACAACGGTTAAGTGTCTAACCCGCATTCAAGCCCACACCCCAGCTGCTGCAGCCTGCTCACCTGGCCAACGCGGCGTATACCCTTGAATCCGATGCCAGAGCACAGCCGAAGTTGCTTTCCGTGTCTCTTTTTTAATTTGCATAAATTAAGGAGCGAGGCCGCTGGACTGGAGGTATTTTCATTGAAAAGCGCGCTTCATTAAAATTAAATTTAAAAGCATACAAAAATGCGATTCATTCGGTGGAAACTCCCTCCTCTGTATAGTTACGTCTGTCCTCCTCTGCAGTCCACGGAAAAGCATCCCCCGTCGAGTGCTGAAGTATTTCAATGAATTTCCCTTCCCGTCGATTGCAGTTTGCATTTTAATTCTGTCGCCCGCCGGCCAACATTCGGCATTCAACATCCAACAGTCAATATCCAACATCCGGGGACCGGGCTAATCAGGGTCCGCCGATGCTTCCGGCTGGAGCACAATGCACGATTTATGTCGTCACCAAAGCGGAGTCTCATAAAATCCGGACTCATAGTTCATAGTTCCCGAAATATGGGTGGTCAAATTAATTGACAAAATCGAAAGGCAAACAAAAGCAACTCAGAGCGAGCAAAGATCAAAATAACAACAAGATGAGTAACGCCATACTATATTGTGACTCGAAATTTCGATTATGGCTTTTGAATTCCATTTGGGATCATTTAAAATTCTGTTCAAAAGCGAAAGAGAGAGCGTTTTAAAGTCAGCCCTTTTACAAATTCAGTCGCATTCTAGATCTGTGCGTACTTTTAATTTTAAGATTTCTAGACTCTAGAGAGTGCACATTTTTATGGGCGTTATTCATCTTGTTATTAAAGGGTATTCAGTGCAAGTGAGGTTCAGAATCTGTATTCAAACTTCAACCGAACAGTGCAGACTATAATTTACTTCTGATTTTCAAACAGGCGTTTGTTAGACTTGGCTTCAATTTGGGCAATTCTCTACAATATTCCACACACTGAGTTGTAATGTAAACCATCAATTTAAAGTTTCACAAATAACTTATATCCAAAAATGTTATTTCTTCCTTTTTACATTACATTTTAAAACCTCACTTTAAGGTGGCGATAATGTGTCCTGATTTTATTGAGTTATTTGCGTAACGTGGCAAGTTCGAAACTCATTTAAACTCGAGCTCTATTCCTAAAGCAACTTTTGGCAGTTTCTTGGCCTTCTCCTGGTGTCCTGTCTCGAGTCTCTTAATTTGGCGTTGCACTTTTTCGCTTGGACTTGGGCCAACAACTTTCGCCATCTGTCCCCCTCTGGCTCTGGACTCCCGATCTCGCCTCTCGCTCTGGTTTTCGTCTAATTGGCCGCTTTTGGGTCATTTATCTTGCTCGAACTCGGACTCAGTGCCACTCCCTGGCCCCCTGGGCTCGTCCACTTTTAATTTGGGTGAAATTTTCCTTATTTATAAGGTTTTTCACTTCATTGCACTCGTTCGTCGGCCAAGTAGCAGCAGACACTAGAGCTTCCGAGGCTTTGTCCACTGCCTTCGCCGCGTCCACGTCCTGGTCCTCGTCCTGGTCCTCGTCCTGGTCCTCGTCCTCGCCTCTGGCTTCGACTCTGGTATCATGTCACTAAATCAGCACAAATTGCTCAACTGATTTATAAATTTTTTGGCCAAGTGCCAGCGATATAATCTCATTGCCTTGTAGTTTTGCCATCACCCCCATCCCCCGCCGCCATTTACATCATCGGCGATGTTGTGTCGCTTTGTCTCCGGCCATTCTGGCCTTATAAATGCTACCAAATATGTCAACGGGCTGCTCCAAGTGTTTCTCGCTCTTTGTTTTCCGTGAGTTCTGTGCTGTTTGCTGTTTGGCAGTTTCTCGGTTTCGGCTTTTGGGGTCACATGGTCAAAGCTGTAAATAGATTTTCCGTTTCCAGTCCCTGGCTCTTCCGACTTGGCCGAGGAAGTTGGCCTGCCGGGGGATCGATAGCAACTATAGTTGCCACCTAAGTCCCCTGGCCAGCTATTATTTTGCATATTTTGCATGACTAATCCCTCGTATCACCTCGAACAGAGCCGCTTTTTGTAACAATTATGTTTTAGCTTCAACTTTTAAATGTACTTTCCAAAAATGCACAGCGCGACCTTCAGCCAAAACCGGCAAGCCAACAAAATCCAGCCAACTGGCCAGAAACCAGACAAGAACCACTGCAAAATCGCATGGCAAAGATACAAAATATATGCATAGATGGAGGTTCGTGTATTGTGTGCACACAAAATCAACTGAAAGCGGCAGACAAAGTTAAAAGTCAACGGCGAGGGATACTGGAAAATGAAGTCGACCAGCAAATGTTGGGAACGCTGTGGGTTCGACTAGGAGTTGCCTCATGTCGGTGGGTTTTTTGTCCTAAAAATGTATATTTTATACATCTATTTGTTAATAAACTAAGTGTAAGTAAACCGACTTCATGTTATTTGAAATAAGAAACTCTATTCGTTATTGTTTAGTACCGCAGATCTGAAGAAAGTATAATTAGATGGCACATTGAGTGCTGTTTTATAATTGATTATAAAATTTTATAACGTCGTAGTAAACGAATTTTTATTATTATTATTTTATTAAGCCACTACTTCTTCCTCCTAAACATCATAACCCCAAAGATTTTCAACAAAGTTAGCGAAAATTCTAACTGCCGGAACCCCGCTTCCCTCAGTGATTTACTATGGCTACCAGTTGATAGTTTTGACCATTTTGTGCGTTATTTTCATATACATTTCGTTGGCTAAAAACTTTTTAATTTGCCCGAGGCAGCAGCTGCACAAGCTTTGCATGTTTATGGTAATTGCATTTACAAGTGGGCCGCAGAGACGGGGAACCAAGCTGGAACTGCTCGCTGGGGCTGCATCGATGGGTGCCTGTACACCCTCGAATGGAGATCCAAGTGCAGACATGCAGGCCGAGCTCATCATTTAATTGAACTGAGGGCCAATTGAATAAAAAAGCAGATCGCGAAATAGGAGACAAGCCAGATCAGGGACCACACATAACAGCAATAGTTCCAGAGTAGATTCAAACTCAAAAAATCTTATAAATCCAATGTATATTTCCTAAGTGCAAGTACTACGAACATAAGTAAAGGTATGTAAATTATTAAAGTCTTAACAACATATTCAATAATTATTATTTAAATTGATATTGCTTTTGATTCCTTGAAGTTACAGTAGAAAATTGACAGTTTCAGAAGACAAATATATAAAATTACAGCGTGTTAGCTGTTTGTTTTAAACTGAGACTCAGACTTCCGTGGCATCTGCCAAGAGTTCGGTTCTATTATTTCTATATGTACAAATACTATATGTGTTGTACCTATTTGTCTTTCTGTTTATTTCTGGCCGCCGTTCCACACAATTGACGGGGGCAGGAGTGGAGCAGGGAACCCCCGGGTGGATTTTCTGGGCCCCGCATTTTTCTGCATGAGCAACGCTCCTGTCGCTGCGCAGCGTATTCAAAGGAGCGTGCACCGTTTTCAGCAGCCTGTTGAGGTGCCCTTCGGGAAATTGGCGGGGTTTTTCCAGAGGCAGGGGGAGGGTGCAGAGAGCCTGTCACCGGAAAGCAATCAGCAAAATAATCGAGTGAGCCCAGAGCTCTGTGTGTTTGTGTGTGTGTGAATGGGATTGGCCCGCGGGGCTTTGATTCTGACATGTATGCGGCACAGTGAGTGCTTAAAGTCAGTCAACGGCTGGCGGAGAAAGTCGCGCACTTGTCACGACGGAGAGGAATTTTAAATTCGACAAATTCAAATATCGAGTCCTGCTGGAGATGGACTGGGAGGACCGCCAGCTGAACTTCAGTTTGGAATTTTTCAGAGCTTAATTAGCAACGAATGACTGATTATGCCGATTTCAATTGCCGATATAGGCACGGAATTTGCAACGAGGCCTGCCAATTTGAGTTTTATAGAGTGTCTCCGAGCTTGACTTTGATTGATGGATCCTTCTGGCACGGCTCCGCGATGACACCCATATAGATGTGTAGGTATATAGTATTGCCACGTCACGCTGCAGTCTCTCGGGAGTCCTCCTTTCGCCCCTTAACCCCTGACTGACGCCGCTTATTAACTGCCGCCCGCTTAACCCCCAGCTTCGGCTTGTGCGTTCCTACTCGAAAATCGCTTCTTGCACTTTAATTGCCAACAGTGCGGAAATTTCCCCTCGCTCCCATTGGGCTTCTTTATTTTCGCTCGACGATCCCCTTGTGCGCTTCTCGTTTTCCATTTTCCATTTGTTCCATTCGCCAACTTGAAATGCAATACAATGGGCATTAAGTAATTGTGGCTGTTGTTGCTGTTGTTGCTGTTGTTGCTTCTGCTGCTACCGCAGCTTGTTGACAAATCCGCACATTTTTCATAAGCTCGGCAAAGTACTTGCACTCACACAGCGACGTGCGGCCCGTACTTGTTCTTGGTCTTCGCATACCCTGTGGGACTGTGAGGGGTCAGGGGTATATGGGTTTTGTGACGCATTTTATTGAAAGAGACTTGACAGACACTGAAACTTACTATGTTCAGGGAACTTAGGGAATTAACGCAGCTATGTGGAAATATTTTAGAAATTGTTTAATTTAATTTAAAAACCTTTGCATAGCTAAGGTAAACTGAAAACCCTTTATAACAGTCATGAGCACATAGTAAAACACAAAGAGTCTGCCATGAGCTGCACAAAATGATCGAGCTAATAATCTTCACGTGCGTCGCAATGACCAACACACATGTTTTGTTTAATTAATCTCAAGAAAGCGGCGTCAAAACAGTTTTGCCGCCACTTGTAAGATAAATTTCAGGTACATTATTCTTTTAATTTTTACAGATAGCGAAACTTCCGAAACGACAGTCAGGGATCTATTGATATTATATTTGCACATATTAGGCAGATATTCTTTAAAATGACAAACTCGACCCACAAAATGTTACAGGAGCTTTCCTATTTTATATTTGATTTAATTCTTCTTTAATTTTTAGAATAAATATCTTCTCTTTCTGCTCAATTTTTCCTTCACAAAGTTCTTTATAATTCGCCAATTTTTTAAGGGGTATTCCAAAGCCAACCCCTATTGCATTCGCCAGACGATTTTCGTTTTCGTTTTGACTGTCGTGCAGTTTTTTGCGCCGATTATGACGCGGACATGGACGCGACGCTTCAATTGGAGTGGAGTGGTGTGGAGTGCCTCCCATTCCCATTCTGATTCCTATTCCCGCTCCCATTCCCACTGACACTGCCACTGCCACTGCCACCACTCCCAGTGCCATTTATGAGGGCACATTATGCCATTTATCGCAGCTTAAATGCCGCTCATAAACCCAATGCAGGCCACCCCCTCGTCACCGGATTATTGGCATCTTGCAGGGACAGAACCCACGGGGCAGGCCCTGGAGTGGCACCGTGGAACTTCAGCTGGGGCCGAGCTGGCCCTGCTGGGGGTCCCCGCTAATAATAGTGCTCTGGGTTTATCATTGCAATCAATTAATTGAAATTATTTCTTTGCCAGGCATTCGTTTTTCGGCTGCCGTTAATTGTTCTGTGTTTTGTGAATTTTTCATAGTTTGTTGCTGGACTCGCAATTGCTTCCTTGATAGGGGCAGGGGCTGCGCTGGGGCAAACAAAGAATGAATAATTGTGCAGTCACCTTGACTTTTGCATCTGAGCGTATACTTAATAATTAGATAATGACGGCACGAACCGCCACAATGGAACGATTAACAATGAAATTGCAGCACAGCAACCACAAAAAATGTGTGCTTATACATTCAACCTTTGCATTCGTTTTTTGCTCGTTTCTAGTTTTTTGCAAAACAAATTCGCAGAAAAGCGCAAAAATTAACTTGGCAAAAAGCGCAAAAAATGATGTGGCTAGCCTTGAGGAAGTGTTGTTTTTTATTTGGCCAGCCAAATGCAACCAGCGAGAGATGAAAACCAGAAAGAGCTGCAAAGACTGCGGGGCATGGAGTCGGCGGCGAACAAATATATTAGAACCGCATTGTCTAGGGGCTTCAGAATTGGCGGGTGTGCCGAGTCGAAAAAGGTCGGATCTCGTTAGTCGCGGAGATAGAGCCGAGGGGTCACGGAGTGCTCCGATCGAGGGAGTATCTATTGGGAACGACCAGGCCATCTGGCCTGCGTGATAATCACAGTCAAGGGACAGGTACGCATCTGATAAAGTTCCCCGCGGGCAACAGACCCCAATCACTTGATATTCGGCGTCCATAGATCACATAAAGTCTTTTGATAGCGCCTCTAGTCCATGCCCATAACTTTAACAATCCCCCTGTGGAGGGAACTGGGCCCGATTTTAACTTCTGCTTAATTACACGCACAAATTGGCCAAATGAAATGAATTTGAATGAGTTCCATTTGCATTATTTCTCGCCCGCCCCACAATAGAGTCCTAAAATTTTCATAAAAGCATTAGAAAAGCCGAAGCAGCATAAAAACTGTTGGTCGTAAAAGATGTGAAGTTATGGGGCCCTCGGCGTCAGAGCTAGAATATTGGGTTTAATGAGCATTTTATGCCTCACAGCATGGGATGTCTCTATATATACATATATAGATTGATTTATCTTGTTTCTCCGCAGCGAAACATAAAACTGTAGAGGCCAGATCAGGGGCGATCCACGCACTCCGGTGACTCACGATCCCCTCTTGAGGCAGGGTGCGGTGTGCAAGTGCTGCATGTGCAACATGTTGCCAAAAAGCGGTGTGGGGGCACCAGGCTCCACATATGCAAAGTTATGAAACTCTTGGCTGCTGCTGCTGTGCCGCCAAGCTGCCAATATGTTGCAACATCGGTCGATGATTATTATTTATTCGATGTGGAAGCCTGCCGCCGAAGTTTGTTTGCGCTTTCCCCCCTGGCCAGAGCGATATGTTCGGCTTGCGAACTGTGCCAAACTTCAGATTTATTGCTGCTGCTAAAGTTTCATTGCCAATTTTCCGGGATTAGGGCGGTGCGGGGGGAAAAGCCCCTGCTTAAGCAATCAGAAGTGCTTGAGACTAGCTTATCCACTTGCCAAAGGTTGCAGTGCGGATGCACAGAACGGATTCAATAGGTAAAAGCTTGGGACATTTGCAGTGGGACTATGACCAAACTTACTTGGGTAGAAAGCCTCTATCAACATTTTCCCTGACCTTTAAGTAGGGTTCTGGCAATGAATGGTTCAGTTAGTTCCTCTTGATGTTTGAGCCATAACCCCCAGTCACCTCTTGATCACCCGACTGTGACTCAGACCCCTGTCCACATCTCTATTCCAATTCCAATCTGGAGAACGCCCACAGACAAATGCCGGCAATCAACACCATCGAGATAAAAACAAATATAAACAAATGTCGGGCAGCATCTTTGTTCATTTTCAACATTTTTACATAAAATTCCAAACAAATGCAAAGCAATCCGCGACTCCGAGCGGGGGCGACCTGAGGCGGGGAAGTGGCCATTTTATTTATTGTTATTTCATTTCGACCGCAAATTAAAAGCTATGAATAAAAGCGCCAAGTGGAGCACGAAAAGGGAAGAGCAAACAGCGAAGGAGGAGCAGGGAGGAAAGGAAAGGAGAAAGGAGAAAGCAAAGGAGGTGCGGGAGCAAAGAGCCGCCGGGGCATGGGAGAAGTGAGGGGGAAAGCGCATAAAAAGCACACAGTAAAACATGCTGAAAAACGGAAATAAAAGCTTATTAAAGCCAACACAAAATGGAGTTTCAAAGGGGATAAAGAACGGGTGGCTGCGGCGACGGGAGCGGGGAGCGGGTAGCGGAGAGCGAAGCGGAAACAGAGAGCTAAAAAACAAACACTAAATCAAACATTACACCCGAGCTGGAAGAGAAGGCAACCCCGGCAAATACATAAAAACGTGCAAGGGAAAATAAAGCAGGAAAATCCAAGGGAAATGCCAGGCAGAAGGAAAGCTAACCGAGGAGCAAGGAGCCACGTTTTTCCCCAGCAATCGCGATTCCTTGAAAAGAAACCTCTTTTTAGGGGCTGTGAACTGAGCGATTTAGAAATGCGAACTAGGAATATCTATAAAGTTCCCCATCAGTTCTACGATTTCTTTGGAGTCTAGTATATGATTAATTCAAATACTAACAAGCTTCCTTAAAGTTATCTATAACTAAAGCTACACCACTGCAGAGTTCCATATTAAAGTAATAGAACTTAAAAAGAAACATCTTTAAAATATAAATAATAAAAAATAAAAAATTAAAAGAATGAATAAAATGCCTGATAGCTATCTTTCGGGAAAACATAGTCGCTAGATATACCTAGATATACCTATTCATTTCCTACCCTCTAAAAAATATATCCAAACGCAACAAAAGATAACAGAGTGCTGTTAAGTGTACTGTTAATATTTGAATATATCTGTAAGCCACAAAATTATGCTGTAAGGCGCAGATACATGGATGCTTTTGACAGCCAACCAATAAAACGAAATTCGCTTCACTTTATATATTTTGTTGAGATGAATAAGTTTTAAACCGAAAACGATGCTTAATTATACCAAAAATTAACTCTGATCTTTACCATTTGATGATAATAATGATATTACTACAGATTGATTAGCTCTGTATTTTTCTGATAAATATTTATTAGACTTCTACATGAAAGTACTTATTTCTACCTAATTTTCTTCAATTTAATTTAAGATCTATACTTACCTAAAGTAATGATATAAACAGTACCTATTTAAAAGTCGATACGATCCAGTAAAACTTGTTTTCTATATTCTTTTTGGAGCGTCAAAAGCAAATGGAAGAACTTTGGTAAACATCGGTCCAAGGGAAAGTGGAAGAAAGACAAATGTGGGCGCCACCACGACGCTTTCCCTCGTCCTGCTCCCGAAGGCCCTTCAAACAAACCCCCTCGCAGCCGGTCCGGCATCCTTTTTGCAATATTAAACGCAGCAATGACACCCATGGGGTGCAGGGCGCCTGCGGGTTAAGCACTGCCTCCGCAGACTATGCTAGACAGCTGAATATATACACCTAGTTATTTGTTGGCTTTTGCCTGCTTCTGCGGCTTCTGTGGACACGGCGAGCTGGGGGGCAGGGGAGCAGGGCGCGGCGGCAAACAAAGTGAAATATCAGGGGAATTAAAGACATGGCGAGGATTTTCAGTGAACGCCCGACTGCCCATGAATGGGAGCAGCGAATGGAAGAGGAAAGAGTTTGCAGTTCCGAGCAGCACTACTGATTGGTTATGGCTTTAAATTTCCAGTAGAAGAGGCTCGACGGATCACCTTTCCCTGCATGCACGACAGCAAACGTGTTCTATTTGCTAATCCACTAACCCTTTTCTATCATCACAAGCACACCGCCGGCAGGAGACATAATCCCATGCAAAGTGCTTCAGTTTTGTGTAATATGAGCGAGAGAAATGTATAGCCCGGAGGAGAACGCATGCCACCGGCTGGATAAGCCGAAAGGATATGTGTGCCAGACCCCTTTCCCGCCCCGCTCCGGCAACAATGCCAGCTGAGAGCTTTTTGTCATGGCATTCCACAGAAGAAAAGAAAGCGGGGAAGGAATTAGGATATAAAAAGCAAAGGGAACATGAAAAGTTTAGTCTGGCTCAAGCACCAGCTCAAACGTCGAGCCAAGTCACCCCCGGAACCCCACCTCCGAGGTCCTTTGAATGGTGCCAAGCGGGCACCGCTAGGAGGCATTTCCATGATTACAAGCAGGGGACACGGGCCCCGCAACAGGACACACACAGCACACAGAGCGGCAAAGAAGCACTTTGAAATTGAAGCTGCTGGAAAAAGGGATAAGCGCTCGCCTGGCAATGGGATGCAGGCATCTGAGTAACCTCTCAAGTCAAATTAAAGACGCCCAAGCCCCCATCGAAACAGATCCTGGCAAGCTGCCAGGCAGCAGGAGTAATGAAACCCAATGACCATACACGAACTTGATCTGCCACAAGCGCAGAGGAGCTCCTAAAATGGTGATAGTTTCAAATAGGATCCATCGATTAGGATTCTTACTCTCCATACCTCCGTTAAGTGAATGGTTCTTTATAGAATCAAAGAAATATATAAACTTACAACCAATCTGGAGTCTAAGTTCCTATGACTTGCCTCATGACTCCTCCCATTCTGGTCTGTCGATCAATCTCGGCCACAAGAAGTGCCCCTCGAGTGGCCATACAGCGAGACAGATACCGGAAAAGAGCCACGGTAATTGGAAACTGGTCTGGCTACGGTGGAAGGGCTATCGGGTGCCATGGCACCTCCGGGAAGTGTCTCACGCGGTTATCAGAGCCGGTAATCTTATCAGTGACCACAGCACTCGGAGCTGACAAATGTTAGACGGAGAAGTGCATTGCTGGCCGATGGCCGATGGGGTTTGTGGGGAAACAAAGAGGACATTGACTGCAACTGCCAGAGGAAGCTAGGGAAGGGCTGGAAGAGGGGTGACCCGGCTCGGGGTGGACCCTGGAAGGGACCGTGGGGCAGTGTCAATAAAACAAATGTGACGGGCTAGCGGCTGTCGGGAAGCGACGTAAGTGTAATGATAATAAAAGTTTATGACAGCAGCTCATGAGCTTGTAAGGCTAATGTCAACGTGCCATTTACCCAGCGGCGGAGTGGGTGGTGGCAGGTGGTGGCAGTGGTGGGTGGGTGGTGGTTTTCAGTGGGGTGGGTCCGAAGCTCTGTGCAAGTGCAAGTGTGAAAGCGCTTTCATGCTCCACTGAGCTTTTGGCGGAGCAATGAAGCAAGAATTTACACGAGCTCAACTCCAAGACAGAAACGACTTTGATAAAGACTCTGTGGAGGCAGGGAGGGGCGTCTTGTGGCACCTTTTCCCAACGCCACCTTTAATGGGTTTTTAAGCCCCCGTCAGGCCACCGAAGCTCACCAATCTCTGTCCCCAATCACTGGATGCAATCCTCCCCTTAAGCACTCAGATACAAAGGGAAATCAATGTACACCTTTCTGTTATCGCAGTTCTAATTCCGCTCTCAAATCGAATACAAAAGCATTTCCCTTGAGTCTCAGAATTTATTTTCCATAAGAATCAATGTGATTTTTACTTGACTCTAAATTAAGCTATAATTTAAGGTATTAAGTCATAATTTCTAGAGAACAATGCACACTTCTGTTGGCATTGCACCTGCCCGTTATCAGGAGGTCTCCAATATACAAGAAGTACCTCCAATTAGCTCCGATAATTGGCTTCGCTCAGAGCTCAGAGCTCCTAACACCGGTAACCGATAAGCGATCGACTTAATAAATGCAAATCAAATATTTAATGGCCCCTGCAACAATAACCCGTTTGCAGCCAAGCCTCTGTGGCAAGTGTATAATTAGACGCAGGCTCACACGCACACACAACAGGGAGCGAAGGCAATGGCCAAGTGCCGGGCTGAATTTGTAATGGCCCGAAGAGAAACAATAAACGCATGAGCAGGGCCCAGAACTGGTTGCTGAATAATTCACACTCGTGCCCTGGGAGTCAACAAAATAACGGTTCATTGCACAAACTAATAATTACATAATGAAGCAAAACATAAGCTAAACTTTGACCCGGGCCAAGAGGCGAGGCGGAAGTTGCTACCAACTTTCCCGATGTGTTTGAGAGCGTCGGAGGACGGCTGGCAGGGTTGTCCCCGCTTGATGCCTCGTGAACAAGTTTGCAACACTCAATAACTGTTGCTCGAGAGCGTTAGCCCTGCCAACGCAATGCAATTGAAACTTGGAGGAGTCCTATCCCATATTGTCCTCTTTCAGCCACTCCCATAATGAACCCATTGACCCAGAAACTGGCTCCATATTCGCCTGCACCTGGAAGCGGAACGAGTGGGGCCCTCAACTCCGGAAAGGCTAAGCCGACTCTGGCCAACTTCTAAGCTGCTTGCACTTGGCTTCAGCCAAACGCATAATAAACACTCGATCCTTGGTTTATTAAACTGCTCACTAATATGGCCAGCGAACATGTAACAACTTCAATGAGCAATCCCCCGGACATTAAAGCGCACACAACATTGTCTATGTCCCTGGGAGGGCTAGGAGGGGCCCGGAGCAGGCCGAACAGGCACGGGAGTTGCAGTTACAATTGGCCATGAGTGCGGAGGTCAATGACAACGAGCCGAGGCCCCGAAGCCTCGGAGCCACCGTGCCACGTCCAGGCCCCAGACCAGCTCCAGCCAACCCAAGACGCAGGCCAACAAAGCATGCATACTAAGCACTAGCAGCAGGAACGACGGAGCAGGCGGAGCAGGCTTAGCAGGCAGAGATCCAGCTATGTGTGACCACCGGCCAGACCCAGGCCCAGGCCCAGACCTTGGTTCAGTGATGCAGTCAGAAAAATTACGTTGTTATTCGAATGTAAACAGAGGTTTTGAAGTGATTTTTTTTTAATTAAGAACAGTGGTCGTTATGATCGTAAAACCAACAAACTAAATGCTAAGGTATGCTTAAGTATTATTGCTAAAGTTCCTGTTAGCTATCCGATGGAAATAAATAAAGACCAGTTGTTAAAGCAAATCGATTTCCTGCTCTCCTGTTATTTATCGGAACGATAAGCGATATCACAGTGCTGTTAACCCGAAAATTGTGCCGCTAAGCGCAAGCACAGACTGCGTATTCCATTCAAATTAGCTTTAAGGTCTTTCTTCCTCTTGTTACCACAATCTTCAGATATAAGCAGAAATTTTTACGAGCCGTAAAAGAATTAACAGGAAGTTAGCTATCACTATATCACCATATCAATTATAGTAGAAAGCCAAACTTCTTAGCAGGAATTAAATCTGTCACCCAAATTTTAACAGAGAGATTAGAAACCTATCCTCAATGTCCAAAAAATGCTTTCCATTAACATAAATATGTATAAATAGTATGTATATATGGTTGAAAACATTTATTGAATGAACAGATTTGATATTAAAGGTATTTTAACCAGAAGATTGCACAGAAATTAACGATAAATTGGGTTATATTACGCTAAAAAGCGAACTGAGCAATTTTTGTCTCAATCTTCGGGGCCTGTGATTTGATTTGTTTTGAAATAAAGTTTGATTTTTTCCCTCAGTGCAGCTCCAGTCGCAGACCCAAGCCGGAATGCATTCGTGCGTATGCCAATGACGATGACGACGACGCTGCCAGTTAACAACACGATTTGTTATTGCCGTATCCCCCACCTCGTCCCCCTGACGGTCCCTCTCCTTCCCCTTAACCCCCCAAGCCCCTTTGTACTCCTCTAAGGCCTTTAGCTGGCAGAACCCTAAGCCTAGCAACCTGCTGGCTTTGCTGAATTTATTAGCAGGCCGTCCGGAGTCCGAAGCCAGTGCAGCAGCTCCCAGGACGCAGGAGGAGATGGAGAGGTAGACCCAGACCCAGACCGAGACCGATGCCGGGACAGAGGAGGAGAAAGAGAAGAGGGGACAGAACAGGCCAGGGGAGCAGAGGGGCTCTCCGGAGGAGTTCTCCTCGCCAGAAACACCGCATGATGCACCGCATTCCTCGGCAATCGATGAGTAAATAATGACCAACGCAACGCAGCTAAACTGCGGCTAGAGGGGAAGTGCAGGGACAGGGGCGTCTGCTGTGCTGGCTGCCCCCTTCGGTGCTCCTCGGACTGTTGTTGTCGTTGTGGTTGTTGTTGTAATCACACTCAGCATGCATTTCAACATGGAACTGCCCCCGCACTCGTCGCTCTCGTTTTTAGCTGCACAGAAATTCATTCCATTCCTCCGTTTAGCATACTTTGTGGTTTCGTATTGTTGTGGGGGAGAAGGAGGAGGAGGAGGAGGAGCAGGATGTGATGGAACAGAGGGGGAGATGACTTGGAGGAGCCTCTAGTGGTAGGTACTTCGTCAGCCAATAGCAATTGATTTTAGACAGGCTTTAGCTACCATTTAGAGAATTTGAACTTGGAAAATACTTTACTACTAACAAACAACTAAAGAATTATTTAAAATAATTAATTTTTAAAGATTAAAAAATGTATAATTGCGTAGTAAAGCATACTTTATACAAATAAAAATATATAAAGAAAAAACACATCTAACAAGTTAGAATGCAGGGTATTCCGCATTCGCCTCCCTGTTAATTTCGTTTCCAGTGGAACGTCCGGCATTAACGCCTATTATTAGCCGTTGCTAGGGGGAGGGAGCGAGGTGGGGAGGGGGACACTGCCCGGGGTCCAACCTAGTCGCCCCATTATAATTTGAGTTAATTACGTATTTTAGCTATATAAATATTTCATTTATCATGCATGCCTGCAGTTAGCCGGCATGCCTTACGCACCAGTTACCCCCACACCAAGGCCTGCCCCCTCCGCCACCGCCACCACTGCCTCCTCCCCCCCCATGTGCCACCGACAAAAGCCAGATAGATAATTCAGCTCCATTCATGGGCCTCACGGAGATGGATCCGAGGAGCAGTGGCCAGCAGCAACAACAATAGGCGGCAGCTCGCCAACGCAGAGTAAACAAATTTTTGGCGTGTGTTGCACACGACCTTTGGCCTCCGTCCCCACACCCCCACCAGCCCCCCCTGGGCAGCACGCGTAATTGAATATGAATTTATAATGTGCGGGGGAGATGCACGGACGCCGAGCTAGTTTGCGGGGGAAAGGGTAACTAGGTTGGCAAATAGAATTATGCACAAACAGGATACGCCGCCCCTCACACATCCCAGAGGCAATCTTCCGCCGGGAAGGCCCCGAGGGTGCGGCCCGGTGTGTGCGGCAGAAGGAGCAAGTCAACAATAAACAAGGATCCGGCTTCATTTGATTGGCATTAAGCCCTGGCCCTGGCCAATCGCCTCAGATAAATGAAGCGAAATATTTTTAATGGATTCTCCAGTGATTGGGGTTGGGGTGGACAGGGTGGTACATTTTGGATGAGATGCCGGGATCAATGAGCAAGGAGAGCTCAGTGTCTAAGTAGGAGTGAATAAATGAGCATTACGGGTACCAGACAAACAGATAGTTCAAGAGGAACAGAATTATGTATAATTTCCCAAATAAAATAGAGTTCTACAAACTTCACATGGAAAGTTTCAACTATTTATTGATCTATTCATGGAAAGGGATTTCCTATATGTTCACTTCAGTGATGCAGATTGCAGACATCCTCAGAAAGTAAAATAAATTTATTCAATTAATGAGTATTTTAGCTTAACTTTATTCCCGCACTTGAAATAGACTTTCCGAGGTACAAATTGTCCTGCAAACTGCCGCACACACTTTTGGCTAATTGCCTGAATCTGTCATTCTACATCTAGACCGGATAAACCTTCATTAGGGAAGTGCAGCTCGGAGGGGCTCCTCCCCGCTCCCACCTATGTAGTTCCCACCTAGCGCAGACAACTTAATTAACAATTTGCCCCCGGCCCTTGGCTCTTGCACCTGAAACCACCCTTCCAGGGGCATGTACTACGTGGCCAGCAACAAAGTGCAGCCGCAGAACAACAGGATGCGAGGTAGCGCGCAACCAAAAACAGAAACAGAGACTTTCACACGCTCCCAGGGCGCAAATTCTGACCAGCCCAGACCGATGGCCATTAGCACTCCAGGCCAAGGAACCTCTGGCAGCAGCAGCAGCAGCAGCAGCAACTGCAACAGCTGCAGCAGCAGCCGCAATAATAATAATGTGAAATGCAAATACTCTGGTGGTTTTTCGTGGCGTTACCTGTTACCTGTTACCTGTTGATATTGACAATGGCCAAGTCCAGCTGCCGCAGCTACAGACGCCGGCCATTAAACAGTAGCCACGGAGCACGGACCAGTTAGGAGACTCGGAGACGGTCCCACTGCATGCCTTGCAAATTAGACCGAATTAACGCTGCCAGGCAGAAATGTGTATTTACCTGCAGCGAGCAAGGCGGAGCAACGTGAGAGTGCAGTGCGGATTAGCCAGAGGAAGTTGGTATTTGCCCAAGAAATTAGCCTGGCCAAGACGACGGCTCTACGACTGATGACTAATTGGAGTCGCACCGGAAAGGCAAGCGTCACCTCTTTGCCGTTGCCTGGCCCTGGGTTCAACGAACTGAACTAAGAGCTGTGCTCCAAAGAACTTTAGGTTTATTTAAAATTTTGTGGTTTTGGCACCCTAAAGGTTTCTTGGTATGTTGTCATAAGAAAGTGCATAACTCTTTATGTTATTTTTAACGAAAGAAAAGTTTTAAAGTTTGTTATAATTTAGAAATTGAAAAACAACTGTATTTCATCCCTTATCTGGAACAAAAACAATGGTAAATATCAGTTAAACTATTCGTAACTTGTCGGTTTTATACGCTCCTGTAATTAACTAAACCGAAAATAAACCGAGTGCTGTAAAGCACCGATTTGTGCTGCAAAGCGCAGGCACACAGACTGTACTCCTTTCAAAATATAGGTAATGCCTTCTCCTGTCCTTGATTTGGTTATCGGAAACCAGCTTTTATTTCACCAAGCTAAGAAAGTCTTGAAAGGAAGTTCGCTAACTAATATAAACTCTTGTTATAGTAGCAAACCAAATATTAACGGGAACTTTATTAGTCGAAATTTAAACAGGTAAACTAAGCCAGCTGTTATTTCTCCAAGCTAAGAAAGGCTTGAGAGAAAGTTTTCTAACTAATATAAGCTCTTGTTGTGGTGGAAAACCAAATATTAACAGGAACTTTATTAATCGAAATTTCAACAGGTACAAAGTAGAAAAAGTGTAAATTAAGCGTATTATTTCTTTTATTGTACATTTTATTTCGAATTACATACGATTGTAAAGAAACAATTTAACAGGAGCTTGTTTATAAATCCTTTGGATAGGTACGTTTTATGATCTGAGGTCGGTGTAGCATTAAAAAGAAATATTGATTATCAAAACTATTCCATTGTGTGGCGGAATGGTTATAATTCATATAGAATATAAATAAAACAATAAAATTATGCATCAGTAATAAATTTTACTGGAAGATCTTAACCAAACGGTAAAGGGTAAGATAAAGAACATTGAATGCAGACCGAAGCCATTGGGAAATAAATAAGAGTCAAATACGCTTATTAAATTCTTAAACTTAAAAATAAAATAAATAAATCGAATCAAATCAAATAAAATTTATGTAGTCACCATGCTCAACACATTATGAAAAATCGTAATAAAATATCCTATTTAGTTGCTCATCTCATTTGGGGATTTCATACCCTTATTGATCATATAATAACGAGAAGATTTCTCCCTCTTAGTATCTCATAATAAGTTTTATTTTTATAAAGGACTCTCCCGAAAAGTATTTCCACCACCAGTCGCCAGCAAAAACACCCAACTGTGAAACGGAAATTAAAAACAATTTCAGCTCGGACAACATCTTGCCTGTCCGAGCCCGATAAAGTGGAAAAGCTCAAGAAACAGAAATAGAAATAGAAATCCGTGTGCAGCTCAAATGGCGACCACAAATCTAAATTACCTCGACCGTGCACTAAATCAAATGCTTCTCGGGGGGCGAGGAACGGGGCCTGGGACTTGGACAGCCCGAGCGGGAAACCCAAGAGCCACCGCAGCGGCAACAATAGTGGCCAAAGGTATAAATTAAACAAGCGGCATGCGGCATGCGGCAAAGCCGAGTGAAAACTCAACTTGTAACCCTAGAAGTGTGGCCCTCGGCGGCGACGACGACGACCGCATTACAGCGCCCTGGGGGGATGATTGCCATGGTCGATGGCGATGTGCTTGGCTGGTCTCGCCTCCAGGTCCTCCACTCCGGGGCGCGTTTTTTGTTGTCTTGGGTCTGGGCCCCACGACCTCCGCCGCCCCACCCAAGACCCTTCTTCGGCGGGGCTCGTAATTAGCCATAATTCACTTGCCTAGACCGAAGACAAAATGAAGCATAAAATATTTACGCACTGCCCGGCCAGGCACCGGAAATATGCAATTTGACGTAATTTGCATGCAAACTCCGCCAGACGGCGACTTCTTGCCACTTCCACTTGCCACTGCAACTTGCAGCACACTGCAACCGCTGTCTGCCGTCTGCCTTCGAGGCTGAGTGGCACGTGGTCGAGTTAGGTGATGCAATCATTTCCGCTGTTGCCAATGTGCAGATTGCCATTGCTCGGGCAGAACCAATTTCCGTTTCACAATCGACTGCTAACCCGTGCATCTTTACTTATGCACAGGTGTGGTTCAGGTGATGATCGAGGCCGGAGAAGGTTCACTTTGTGGCTAGATAGTATTTCTGAATTAAGCAGATCAAGAATTATATCCTACTATGTACTGTATGTGGTATTTGAGATGACTCTTCCTGCCACTTTATCATTAATTTTCAGTTGATAACAAGGTACACTTCTAATAATGTTTATCTATAATCAACCTTAACAAGTTGAAAAGCAAAAGTCTTGTGTGACTGAATATTATATACATGATACCCACAGCACATGGCTAATTGACTTTGTCAAATTATGCTAAAATTTATACAAAAATCATTAATTAAACAGCGCTGAAGACAGAAGAAAATGTTGAAAACTAAGCACAAATGTTGCTACAAACATGTTGTGCAACACCGGTTAGTGTTGCCACCACAAAGTTAGATGATTTAGAAGATCAATATGCTCAGAATTAAAATTTCCTAATAACTTCCTAATCCTTTAAAATCTTATTCTAAAACCCTTGTACGCTATGGGTACTTTAGATGGGAAAACGTTATTAAAGGGGAGCCACAGAAAACCATTTTCCAACAGTACTGTGACTAAACTTCATATTCAAATTAGCAAGATGACTCAAAGAACTAGAATGAATAAAACTCGAATTAATAGAGTACAACTGAGCCCATATCAGATGTCAGCTGCCCATTAGGTGGTAATCAGATCGCTTCACCGGACTTATCGTATGGAAAAGCATATCAACGCATTTAAAGTTTAATCTGTTAGTTTTTTTAGCTGAGCGGAGCAAGGGAAACCTGTCTCGGGAGCAATAGTTGTATAAATTAAACGCTCCCCACACACACAAGCCTCTGAATCCCCATTCAAAGCCCCTCCAGCCACCTCTGCAACATCAACTTCTGGGTTCTGCTGCTGGTGGTGCAAACGTTTTCTTTTCATTAATTCATAAAGCATATTTTTATTGAGTGGCAACACATGAGTCAAGCGGGGAAGGGGTAAGAGGACCGGGCAGGGCATGCCCGTAGTCATCGTGGGGCATTAAAAAGTTGCAGTAATGGAAATTGTTTTGTGGAAACTGCCAACTGCCAGTTAGCTTGTTGCCATCGAGTCGTGGTGCCAGGGACGGGGCAGGGAAGGCGGGTCTTGTGGGGCTTGGGAATGTGCTGGGAAGTTGTTTTGGGCACGCTTCGTTTGCCACGGGAACTTCAAATAGAATAAAAGTTGACTTGATGCTCCCGATAATTTCCTCTCATTCCAGCCAGTTCTCCTCGTTTTCCCTCGCTTCCCCGATGAATTGTTGCGGCTGATAAGATGCTGATGGAAGCGGAGATGGTTATAGTTTAACTAAGATGATTGCCAGGAATGTTACGGACGGAATGGGTGCTATGGAACGGAATGTTGAACGGAGTCTAGTTTAGGTTTCAGATGGGCTTGAAAATGGCTTTAAGATCGTATTCCTTAATGAGGTTGTTGGTTAAATCAGGAAGGTAATCCTTGAAACTTCTCTAAAGTACAGGAGGTGTCCACTGGCCATGCCAGAACTAGGTACCCTTGACTGACTCTGTAGTAAAGAAACTATTGTAGAGAGAGTGACTTGATCCTCTTAAGATTCTCATTTTACTGACCCTATGGTAAACAAACGCCGAATCATGGGTACTCCTTTGACTGACCCCATAATAATCGAACGTTGAACCATCTGATACATGGGTACTTCCTTGACTGACCCTGTAGTAAAGATACTATTTTAGAGATAGTGACTTTGTTAGCCTTTTATTTCTCAATATCGTTTATTTGTCCTACTATCTTGGTCCTATTAATACTCTCATTTGACTGTCCCTATGGTAAGCCGAACCATCAGGTACATGGGTACTCCTTTGACTGACCCTGCAGTAAAGATACTATTCTAGAAAGAGCGACTTTTATTTATCCCTTGTCGTTCATCTGTCACACTTTCTTGGTACTTTTAATAAAACCCAACAAATCTTCAAACTATTGCATCTAAGCATCTCCTCTTTCACATATTTGAACAACAGGCCTCAGCATATTAGCAATTTCTTTTATCTTTCCAAGTGTTTGCGAACTGACTGCTCTCCTTTAACGCCCCAGTGCTCTCGGCCAGCAACTCCTCCATCAAATTAGCCGAATCTTCATCTCCGGCCATTCTTCATTCCACCTCGGGGTGTTTCAGCTCTCCCGGCGCTTCAAGTTAAAAAAAAGGAGGAAAGAATAAAACTCCCTCGATTGTTTATCCAACAAACACAACAATTCGGGAAACAACATTTTGTGTGCGGACGGATAGAATGTTTATTTTGATTTGTCCTCACCCTGCGCCCCGCGGCCTTATCTAAAACCCCATATACATTACACTTATCTGCGCTTCCAAGGGAGGGCGAGAGAGAGAGAGTCTTAGGGCCACATACGGCTTGGTCCATAATTTTGTTTATTTAATTTTTATGTCATGTGCCGTTCGGACGCTTGTCGCTCGTCGGCCGTCGACTGTCGGTCTTGCCTCGCCGGCAAATAAGCCGCCGGAGCTGTAGTGGAAGCGTGCTCCTGGCCCTTTCCCCTCTCCCTTTCCCCCCCCGAGGAAACATCATCATCGTCATCATCATCGTCTTAGCCATCATTGGCAGCAACTTCTATGGCCTGCTCCTGGCATAAAGTTGTCATGCCTCAGTTGTTTGATTGCCTCTGCTCGCTTGCAGTGCGGCCCCCAAGGCGATGGATGGTTGGATGGAACCCCTGACTTCTCTCACCATCTCGGTCTCTGAATTGTACAGCAGAGCTCAAGAAAATAGCAGTGGGAAATATTAAAAAGCGAAAATAGTTTCGTAATTCCTGAATGTCAGGTATTATAATATTTTAGAGACGTTTGCAACCCTTACCCTGGAGTTTTTCATCCCCCTGCAAGTTGATTTAACTTCCTTTTTAAAGGTTTCAAATACATATGTAAAAACATAAACAAACGAGTTGATCTAGACATTTATATAAGAGAGTTAAATATAGCTGCCATAGGAGCAATTGATCGCCCAAGGGCGGGTTCCTATCCTATCCTATCAAAATTTCACAGTTATATAAACTTCCGACAAAAAAAAGTGATGTTACGGGTTAACAATGACCCAGACTCCCTGTCAAATCTCTTCGGCTAGAAGAATAACATGAAACTTAAAATTTTGTTTATTATAATAAAATGAAAACCAGGTGCTATCTGGGACTTAGCAAGTGTTAAATTAACTATTGCAAAAGAAATAAAATATACAATATATAATCAGCTAACACAAAATACAAAGTAAACTTGAGCCACTATTCATTTTCGTACATCTGTAACTCGGAGTATTCCCCAGTTGAACGCTCCTTGAGTTTCCCACACACACCCAGGGAGCCCCATGCTCCGGCCTCGCAGGAAGATACTCGTAGACAATTTTATTTTCATTTTCCATTTGGTGTTCCTCGGCTCCGTGCCGTTCTCTGTGCTCTTCGGTCTCTTTTTTATTTCGGTGTATCTATTTCTCTCGTTTCTAATTTTAAAATCTTGGCTCGTTGTTGCCCGGGCTGAATCGCGTTGTTTACGGAAGTTTTTTCAGTCCCCAGTCCCCGTCCTGGCCGCTCCTGGTCTGAGTGCATTGCCATGTTCTATAGACGACCAACTTCACATCATTGTCGTCATCTTCGCTGCGGCCGTCTGTGTCTGTGTCTGGCTCGTCTTGGATTCCTGTGCGAGTGCCTCCGCCCCGAGTATCTGTATCTGTATCTGTATCTGTGTGCCTGCAGCTTGAAGTCAACTTGTTGTTCGAGTCTAGTCAATGTCGCTCTTCGCCCAACTTTGTCGACTGCGGCACAAACTTTAATTTCAAATCTATTAGACAGACTGAAAACTGCTATCCGCCGGCCCCCTCGCCGCCTGCTGAAGTTGCTGCATCGCTTGTTATTAATTGATTTCCTTATTAAGCTAGTCGGACCGGAGGAGAATCTGGGCAGACAGAGGGAGAGTGGCTTCCGGACTCTTTGACGTAGTTTGGCTAATTAGAATGTGATTAAAATGTGTCTGGTTCCGGACTACGCCAAGCGGGAACTCAAGTTACAAGTTTATTAAAGCGCAGGCAGTGTCCTTCTTAGAGTTTCAAACTATGAATTGCATAGGTTTCCTGTAAACAAAATATCCAACTTTAAATGTTAGGTGTTACTTAGGAATCTTTAAATGGATTTCACCAGTATCTGTTTCAACTCTGGCAAATAACTAAACTGCCATCAAACACTTGTTCATATTTATATTGTGGAAAAGCTTCTTCCTTACGTCGATTGCACATATTCTGCTTATGAATTTTCCTTGTTTGTGTTTGCTATGCTGGAAAAACCCCTTCTGGTCTTGGCCATTTAGCCCAAAGTATTTTCGTAATATCAACAAATTTGGCCCTAGCTTCCGTCCGTTGTTGATTTTGATGCGCCTCCGAGCGATGGACACACTTAATATTATTGCAATTTGAAACAAAATACGCAACGAGCACAAGTGGGTGTGGAAGTGGTTTTACAGCAACTTCTGGCCGTTTCAATTAAAAAATCATAACTTTAAAGCGTTCAGAGTGGCGGGTCCATTGAACCTTGCCTTTGATTAATGAAACAAAATTGGCAGCGGCAGGCAAATCTGGCCTGCAACACGTTGTACTCAACTGATTAGCATTTTTGCTGCTGCCGCCGTCGCCGCTGCTTTGTGTTAATAAAAAGAATTTCTGTTCGCGTACGGGCGAAATGCAATTTAAATTTTAATGCGCTGCCTTTTAGCAGCGACGGCAATGGGGAAAAAATAAAAATTCGATGCGAAATAAAGCAGCCAGCACTCCGGCACACATGGTAAATGGCTAATGGTCGGAGGAGTGAGCCGGGAGGAGCAGACGTTGCGTGCAATTTCAGCCTCGCTGCTGCCCCGAAGGCAGACACGGTCCACTCTATTCCCGGCCGCCCTTGGCCCTGGCCAGAGCCCGGCTCACGCAGTTCAGCGCTTTGCATTGTAATACATTTAATTTACTCGTTTTCGTTCTGCCGGGCGACCCTCCAAATGTCAATGCGAACGCAGCTCATTAAGCCGGGAAAGTGTATCTGGCAGATACATTTTCAATCTGCGCCAGATAAACGCCAGCCCGTGTAATGAATCCCAGCACGAAGACTTTAAGCCCGCTCGGAATGGCTTTGTAACGAGTCCGTTTGCCTGAACAACTTTATCTCATTGATTATATTGTTCAGATAGGGAAAAGGCAATTTAAATGTTTGCTAACCAAAACAAATAGTTAGAGATTACGTCTCAAAACAATTATTTTAAATATTTAATGCGATTAATGTATGCTAATCAGTGTAACTGATATTTACCTTATTCAAGGAAAGGTTAACTAGTTGGTTTCCCTCAAGCCTGAAGCATTCATAAAGGCGTAGTAGGTATCAACGTATTAGAAGCAACTTCCTCCTAGCATTCCTTTTCTTTAGAAAGTTTGTGAAATTTAATTTAAAATCAATTCGCCTTCATCTTCCATTCGCCATCCTCTGCATCTCTGGCTTTCAAAGAGACTGGATTTCTTCTATGTGGAACTCATCTCCCCCGGAGATGAAGGCGCACAGCTTGACCCACTTTCGGCGACTTCCTTCTCCCCCTTGGCTTCCGAAATCTGCCGCCACTCGGCTTTGGCCATCCTGCTGTCCTTGATCCAGGGCCGGAGTGGCTGGCTCTTGCTCTCTTGCCACGCATTAATCATGACAACTCTGCCATGTCAACGTCGTCCCCATGCAAATCCAACAAACTGTCACTAAATGTGCGACTTTAAGCGCTCTTATCCTGCCCGGCCCGGCCTGGAGCCGGGGGAAACCGCTGCGTTTTTTGTCCACAGTTCGCAGTTCCCCATCGCCATCCCCATCTTTGTCAGCGCGTTCCTGCTGCAATATTTCCTGGGCGCGATTCCGACAGCCCCAGTGAGTGCGAGAGAGTTTTTCCCAGCCCGAAAACCAAAGCGAGGCACATCATCCACATCCGTTTGGCTTTTTTGCCATCGCGCATGTTGTCTCTGCCTGTGCAGCGAGCTCTTTGAATATTTCACACGATTGCTTAGTTTTGTACAGTGGAACGGAACACATTTGTAAAGGCATCGGAAACTGTTTTGAAAAACCTTGTAGGTTGCATAAGCGATTTGATTACAAAAATGTAAACATGAGCCTGCTCTTATATCATACAAAGTGACACATTTCTGCATTGAAGGAAGCTAGCTTAAGCAATGCGGAGTTTGTATACCCTTTCAGGCATTCATAATTCTAATTTAAATCGTATAATAAAATTTGCTATTATTAAATATTATTCATTCTAAATTCAATGCTTCAACTAGCTTTACAAGCAGACACAGAGACAAATGAGTGGACCTTAATAGATAGACTCGTCTGATGTTGATAAGCAATACATACTTATGTTCTGTTATAACTTATTTGATTTCCTATACCTGAATTGCATCTTCTCTCGTTTCTTTTGGCTCTTAATCCAGTTAGCATGCTTTATTAGTAACTTTGTACCCGATTGATTGACTCGATAATCGGTCCGAACAGGCTGGACCAGCTGCCCACTGTTCGGGGCTCGGTGCTTTGGCCAAGTGAAAAATAGTGTAATTTGCAGCACTGAAACAGAACCGTTCGGAACTCGGCTCAAAAATGCGGCCCAGGGTGAACAGAGCCAAAGTTAATTTGTTGCGACGGCGAAACAAGCTATTAGCAGGTTGCATATAGGCGACAAGGGGCACTGGTCGCAGTGGGGGCTGCCCCTCGCTCCTTCTGCCTGCTCGTGTGCTTGTGTGTTACCCGTTCTGGCCACAACTCGTTTTTTCCTGCATTTAAGCCGGCCAGGGGCACTGATGAACGTGAGCAGCACGTTGACGCTTTAGTGCTCTTGCAGCTCGCAGTCCCCTCGGCTTAGCCCGGCTCCTGCAGCTCCGTACGGCGTACTACGTGCGCCGGCGTATCTGTCAGATACTTTAGCACAAGTGCTGCAAAACTTTGTAAATAATGCCCGGCTGGGGAGTCCCGCTCCGCTCCGCTCCCGCACCGCCCGACGGGCTGTGTGCATTCAACATGTCATGAATGAATAATTAGCCAAGGCAAGACTGCGGCGGGGGCGGGGGAAGTAGGAAGCCGAATGCATCCATCCACACATGGCAACACGTAAAATGTTTCCACACACTGCGCTGCGCTGCTTTAATTAATTTGAGCCGAGCTCAGCTCAGTTCTCAGCTCCCAGCTATAAATTCCCGCCTCGCGCACACTCTCCGCTATCTAATTTCGTTTTGATTTGTATTACTTTTTCGTAAATATATTTTTATTATGCCGTCCTCATGCATATTCATAACAGCCGCTAATGCCCCGAACAGGGCAGAGCCCCATATTTACTCCCCTCCGCTCCGGCGCTTTATTAGCCGGAAATGCAAACGTTTGTTATGCTCTTTGCCCGACTTATCTTTTATTTATGTGCATTTCCATTGCACGCAGGGGAGTGGATACAGTTGCTGGACGGAGATGGGAGATGGGGATGGGGATGGGGCTGGGTATGGGGCTGGGAACTGGGCTGGCTTGGCACTTGGGCTGCCACTGGAGCTGGGAGAACGGTTAACAGGTTAATAAACAGCCCAGCCGGCGTCCAAAAACCAGTTAATATTTCTCCTTTACTTGTATTTAATATACTAGGCTTCCCTTGCCCGCTAATTTATGCAGTTTTTAGCCCTCTTATCTGCGACAAACATCACTTGGCAGACTTTGGATTCCCGGAAATGTGCCGAAGGAAATGAAAACCTAATGGACATCCGAAAACTAATTCCACAGAATTCAAGAATTAAAATATATGTTAAGCAGCAGGCTAATAAGAGAGGATACATAAGGCAGGCCATTAGCGATGTTATGAACTTAAGGCATCCAACCTTAGAAGGCATTTTTTACTTGCTAAACAAATGTATCTGACTCTTAACTTCACTCACTCATAACCAAGTGAGGTTCTTAACAGAACCTAAACTTATACTTTACTCCTTTGTTTATGGATGTGCAAACGTAGGACTTGATTATAGACTATAGTAATACAATTATAATCGGATTGCTAAGGGAAAACTCTCAGTTACTTGCCAAGCCACCTATATTTTTATTGTACTATTTTGCCTTGTTAAATAACTGTATTTTAAATATCTCTAAGTGCCTAGCAACAATAAAATGTTAACAAACTTCCCATGACCGGCAGTTAGCTGCTGATTTCACACGTTCCAACAACTGTCCCCGAGAGTGCCACACATAAAAGGCCAAAACAATCCCGGCGACGACAACAAAAAACTGTCTCAATCGTTTACATAAATTTGCCGGGCTGTCTATCAATAAATCTAAGCGTAGATAAATTTATAGCATTTCGCTCTTGTTGCTATCTGTGTCTAGCATTTTCCCCGTCTCTCTCCTGCCCCGGCCCCGAAAATCGGATTTGTAGTCAAGACTACCTCAATACGAGTTTCGTTTGCCCAAATGAGTTTTTCGCTCTCGGCTCGGGGGGAGCCTAGGCGGCGCCCCCGGTGGGGCATGGTGGGGCTTATGTGGTGGCGGGGAGAACAAGAATAATAAAAAAGAACAGAATCGTTTAGCATATTTTAGCATATTCAGAGCCCCGAAAGAGACGGACGCACACCTGAGCGCATCTCGCGCTCTCCGTCGCACTCAATTATTACGAAACGCAAGCCGCAGTTGTTGTTGTAGTTCATTAGCACTTGTCGGTGACAGGTATCCGCCCCTCGCTCCCCGCAAAAAATGTATCTCGATTCAATTGCCACACAGCGCTGGCTCAATGAAAGTTTATGGGCCCATTGTGGTCGTCGCTGCTGCCGATTCTCCACTAAAGTTCTCTGGTTTTGAAAGTGAATTTATAATTAACTCGGTGAATTTTAAGCATTCGACGCTCTGTGCTATTAATTAATGTGGGAAGCTTTCGAAATGAGTTTCTGCATCAATTCAGAATTCAAATGCGAAGCCGAATTCGGTTGACACTGCCTAGGGAAGTCTATTGGTTTAAATAAACAATATGAATGTTCAACATATTAAATTTAAATTAACACTAGCATATCTGTCTTGAGCAATTATCTGAAATATTTACAAAATATACTTAAGAAATTAAAGATACTAACTCGTCCGAAGCATTCAATAAAAATAAGGAAGTCACATAACTTCCATAGGAGAGATAGCTTAAGAGTCAGAGACAGATTCTTAATGAATTTTTATATGATTTCTGTTTGGAAAAGGTGGTCGTAAAGTCATGTTCAGACCGCAAAAGAACAACAGAGTGCTGTTAACTGTGCTTTTAATTATAAATTATTCCTGTACAACAATGAAGTGTGCTGTAATGCGTAAACACATGGTTTTCTTTATTTACGCAAGCACTTATAACAGCTGTAAGTCTTTTCTTGTTCACTTGGCAACAGCAAACAGCTGTCTATTTCCGAGCCGAAAAAGATTTGACAGGGAGCTTGACTTCCAGTCTGATATTAGCTATCACATTTATACGATAGCAAACCAAGACTTTATCTGACTGCTACATTTTAACAGAGAGAATAGAAACCAAGCGTGAGTGTCGCTTTATACCCACTGTTACAATAATCTCCTTACTATGAAAATGCTATGATCACATAGAAAGGAAGCTTACACTAACAAGTACCCCGAATTCCTGTCAATTTTTTAACAACTAGGCAAATAAACATATGATTTAAGATTTAGAGCAAAAGGATGAGCATTGCAGCTGCTTCAAGACGAGTACATTTTATGTTCTTGCGCTTTGCAGCACAATTAACTGCCAAGCAGCACACTGTTAGTGTTTCTAGTTCGTTTTAATAAAAGGTTTGCACAACTTTACTTACTTTTTTTCGGTCTGATAGCTATCAGAGACATTAACCCTAACTTAGATAGCATAGCTTAAGCTTTCATATTATAATAGCTATATAGCCTCACAACCTTTTCTAACTAGCTTACTGTTCACCACAAACTTCATAAGAATGTGACCTTAATGCAGACGGGCCATAAGATCATAATAATTTCCTTAGAAAATACCGACCGGATCGGATTATAATCCTGCTTATTTCCATTTCCCCTAATTGGGAAGGACTTATTGCTTTTGAATGAGCAAGCATCTTCAAGAAGAACCACATCACAGCTCGCTCCGCCGAAAGGTGAATAACATTCCCACAGACACACCCCGCTCCAAGATACATCCACCGAGTGCCACGTTTCCCCTGCCCCTCCTCGGTCGCCGGTGGCGGGGCAACAAAATGTAAATCGCATCGCGAATTTGTATTGTGACGAATTTGCTATTGGCTAATTTTTTGGCGCGAGCATTTGGCGTGGGGGCCCCTCTTGCTAGCTTCCCCCGCAGGTCGTTATGTGCGCTTTTATTTGTATTTATATTTAATTTGATGTGTCACTTAAAACCGTCGACAAGGGGGAAGCAATGTCAACATTGAGCGAGCAGCGCAAGTGAGAAATTAAGATTTATTGTGGGTGAAGCTGGCAGTGGGGGCTGCTCGATCGTATCTGTGAGATGTATCTGTGAGCGAGAGCTTCGAGCTCGAGGTTGTCAGAGTATCGGGGAAATAAAGTCTGTTTGACACCTGAAGGCTTCCCTCTCCTTCGGAGCTCCTGCATTTGGGCAATGAACTTGGCAGCTCCTCGAATAAGCACACATTTCACTCCCTCGATTCGCACAGCGTGACTGGTCGTCTGGGAAATAATCAAATTAGGAAACCATTCTCGGAATGCCTTCAACCGATCGGTTATAATATTTGCCAAATATGCAAATGACTATTTATGGACGATTGGCAGCCACAGAGACTCACAGCATCGGTGGCACATGCCTGGTGGTGATGTTTCCACACAATAAATTCAATTTAATTTAATTTGCGCCCCGGGTCAGTTACAAATTATATATCATTCGGAGCCAGCTGCTAATGACCCAGCAACGTTGTAAAATGTGTACGCTTAACGGCCGCCGTGATTATTACAAATTCTGACTGTGCCAGAAGCACAAACCAAAAATGTTTAAGTGAAACACAATTAATTATGGCTCCTAACGATCTGGCGGAGGAACAAAACCAACCCGGGCAGCGGAGTCCAACCAGGAAGTTTGACCAAAAAAGATAAAACACGCTCGCTGAAAACCAAGTCAAGTCCAAGCTGCCACAGCTGTTGCTCATGTTAATTTCATGCGTCCAACAGGTTTGTCCCCGCCCGGCCCGCCTTGCCGCCTTCTGTGCCATATTTTACGTTAGTTTTAGTAATTTTTCCATTTCGCCACGCCAACTACCGCGCAGCGTGCGTCTAAGTGTCGTCGCTCCGCATGCGAGTGCAAGTGTACATGTATGTAGTATCTGCCAGCATGAGAGTCCGTGTCTGCAGACAGTCTCTGTTCCAGTCCCATTGCCAGTGCACAGTCCACAGTCCCAGGCCCAGTCACAGGCTCAATCCCAATCCCAGCCTGCCTAACGTTTTGCTGTTTTAATAGCTTTTTGTGCGCCTCGGGCAGGCACACACACAGCGCCCAGATACCGGGTATCTTGCAGATACTTTATCGGCCACAGTTTCGGCTCTAGCTGGGAACCGCCTCGACTGGCATATGTTTAATTACGGAACCCCATACGCTTGTGAATTAGTTTCGAGAGCCAGAGTAGTAAACTTGTACTTGTCATAAATAACAGAGAAGACACCGGCTCAACCCTTCGAAAGGTATTTCAAAACTCTGGGAGAAAACGTTTTAAGCCACACAATCCAGCAATATCTGTACATACTATATATTACGAATCAATACCAACCTATGCTAGAGAGTACAATCAAAACGATTGAAATGTTTTAGTGGTACAATCAAGGATTCACCAGCTTTTCAATCAATTTCAAAATGCAATCCAACTGCAACAGAGCGAGTACGAATGCCTTCGACTCAGCGACTACCATAATTCACACCCGACCGAGGGGCACGCCTCGATACCTGTTTCCGATCCTCCGCAGAATCCTGTCAGAAACGCCATCGAAGCTGCTGAACAAAGGAGAGGAAACCGTACTCCCAACGGTGGCTGAGTCACCGGCGGATACCCACTCCCAACGCCTCGGTGATGGAGAGCAGTCGGGCTTTATGGGATGGGCCCGGGATTGATATGGGGAAAGGCGAACAGAACATGGCCGGCATCGGGCACACTTAACAGCATTAAAAGCTTGCCCATGCCTGATAAATTTATTAAGGCTAAAGATACTTTCTGACCGCCCCGCCGGAGGAGTGCATCTCGGCTCCCAACGAGCCATGAAAACCGGAGACAACAGTTTGATAGCCTTAGATAAGGCGCTCAAGCCACTTGGGAAGCCCTGAGAGTTGGCTACATAAATTGGATTCCCGTGAATTTGTAATGTGCGCTCAAAAGTTCCAAAGAAGCAGCAGAAGAAAAACAAGAGTGGCAACAAATATTGTGTCTTGTCTGCTGTGCAAAGTATTCGGCATACACTTATTCATAGGAAACCCGAGGGTCGGAGATGTGGCGACCAGACAAGGCGGCAGCGTCTCCGGCACATGTACGGCTGAGTGTTACCAAGAAAACTGTCAACTGGCCGGCACTGGCAGAAGCGATCCACTGCGTATTTGCTAATATTTCCGGGGCCATCCATAGTTTGTTTCAGTGTACGCATAGCATGCCGTGCAGTCCGTCCATCAGTCAGTTGTAAATCCGCACACAGAAACTCACGCACACCGGCGAGCCCTCAAGTGCTAACTTAATTATTTAGCATGCGAACAGGAACAGCAAACACAAAGGAGTAGGAACAACTTCAAACTTGGCAACAAAGAAAGCCCGCTGGAGCCCCTCCCTACCAGCCAGAGCCCGCGCCCGTCCAACAAGTGCCGACAAAAGCCAAAATCTCAGCTGAAGCAGCCGCAACGTCGCGAAGTTGAAGTTTTCGTTTCGGGCTTTGGCTTTGGCTTTGGTTTTGGGTTCGAGTTCGAGTTTGGGCTGCCTTCCTCTTTTCTCCGTTTTGTTGTTAAGTAGATTTATGCACGTCTAGTCTGAAATTATTTGAAACAAGTTTAAAAGGCATATGGCCAATCTGCGGGGAGAGCCCTTGCGATTCTGCGGCGACTCAGGTAGAGAAGGGCGTTGCAGACGGCGGTCCTAAACCTAAGCCACACACTCGGCGGACTGGGACTGCGGCCTCTACCCAAAATCGACATGAAGTATACGAGGGACAGCGGCGAACACATGTTGACGTCGACGTCGGCGACGTGCCAAAGATACAGGTAGAGAGATACAGATACAAATGTATCTGCGCCAACTGCAGGGGCCCTGACCCTGATGCTTCTGCTACCCGTGACACTGGCAGAGCCTGAGAAGCGGCCAAGGCAGGCGGAGTGGGGCTGAGTGGATGATTCCACGAATTTCACACATTTTTGGCTCGCTTGATTATGATGATTACGAGGGCCCGTGTTGACGATGATGAAGGATTAAGATGCGCTGCGGAGGACTCTGCGCGATACAAAGATACATTTGCTAACACGGGATGCCCGGCGATGCGTAAGATACGCCGGCATTTACTACTGCATCTTTATGGCCCACATTCGCGCTAACGCCTTCGCCTTTAAGACCGAGATGGCGACGTGGGCGTGCTGACTTTATACCCTGAGCAGGGAGGACTCTAGATCTGCACACAGCGTCTCTTTTCGACAGGGACTTCGGTTTGCATGATAACCCGAATAGCTCGGGGACTTCACGAGCTTGTGTGAGCATCTACGCTCTACAAACAACAAATTAGGCCTAGACAATAATTGAACAATAGGCGCCATCTGTAGGAACCCTCTGGTCCTGTCGTGAACAAAACCTCATTAGTGTGGCCACTCAGGATTTTTACTAAACAGAGCTTGCAAATACCTTATAATAAGATGAGTAACGCTGTACAATTTTTGCAAAGGAATTCATCATGTTGGCTCTGGAGCTGGCTTCAGGCTACCGTGAATCTTATTCAAAAGCCAAAAGAGACCCCTTTTAAGCCAGCGGATTTTTTGTATGTATACAGCGAAACTTATACTTAATCATTCTAGATCTGTACGCACACATAGGCACTTCCATGATCTTTGTATACTCACACATGTAAAAGCATTCTATGTCCAGATTCAAACTATTTTCTAGTGAGAGAGTCACAAAACTGTTGTTTGCAAGAAAATTGCTTGGGTATGGCAATTCAAAAGAATAGGCGTTATGCATCTTTGTAATTTTTGAACTTTATAAGTCCTTGGCTCAAATGTTGCCAGAGCGAACTGCACGAGAGATGTCCAAAGAGGGTAGGGTAGGGTTGATCAAGCAACCCCTCTGATAACTGCTCCTCCCCCTGTCTCCACCCCTTTTCTCTCACTAAGACCACTTCACTGCTCAATGCTCATCAATTGCATTTGGTCAACGCCCCCGAGGACTCTGCTACCAAGCTTCATTTTGGTTTTCTTGTGCGGCTTCCTTCGGCATATCGCGTGACTCGTCTGGCCGAAGGGAAAGCTAACGAAGGGGCTCTTTAGGGGAGTTCAAGTTGGGGAAAGGAGAACAAGTGGTACCAACTGTGCCGTGGCAACGCCTTCGATCGCCCAATGGCCGCCAAAGTATCCCCAATTACCTTTACGACTCCATTTAAAGTGGCCCACAAAGAGACCCGGCCAAAACCGAAACCCGAACGGAAGTGCTCATTTTGCCCTTTTTCGGTTTACGTTAATTTCTCATAACGCCGAACTTGACTTTTTAACAGCTCACAATGTAGATGTGAGAGGGAAGGCAGAAAAAATTAATTTATTATGTTAACAATGGCCACACAAAAGTTTTGTAATGTTTAAGCCCCGGCAATTAAGTGACAGGAATTATCAACTCCCCGGGATCTTCGCATGTGTCAGGGCCCGGTCTAGGGCCCGGGTCTGGTTAGCCCTTGTCGTGGCTGTTCCTTTCCCTCTCCGGTTGCGTGTTTAATGACATTATGATTAAAATCATTTTGTGTCACAAACAATTGTCGCACACACTCACACTTGTGCCGGGCAGAGGAAATGGACACGGGACATGTCATTCGGCCAAGGACCTCCCCCACGAGCAGAGGCAAGCCTCCTTAATTTCTGTTTTGATCTGTTTGGGCCTTTTCATGTTTTTAGTCGCTAATGAGCGTTTCTGGGCGGCTCAAAGAAGGGTTAGCCAGCGGACATGGGGACTGTTTTATAATTGGATATATTGTCGACGTTTAATTACCGTGCTATAGTCAGTCTTCGAGAGGGGACATACAAACTAGAAGCATCGAGCTGGATATTAAACATATTTCACATGAACATTACCTGAAAAAGAAAGAGATTACAAGCATTAGACTTCTGGGTTTTTAAGCAAAGAAAATAATAACTAATGAAGCTTCTTAGATCAGGTTATTTTATGAAGTTAATAAGATAAGTAACATTGTTCGCTGAATTTCGATAAGTAACTTGCAGACAAAACCTATTCTAAGCTCTTGGGTTTCGTCAGTGTTTTAAGCAATTACTAATCACGTTTTTAAGATTAGGTATTAAATGATTTTAGGTAAATAACATAAGAAATATTGAATTTCGTTAAAACGTACCAATAAATATTATCTTTATAATAGTACATACTTTAAGGAAAAAGTTTATTCATTCAAGTTAAAATAATAGTTCCCGGAATAGATTCTCCATAGACCTGTTCCGTTCCAGGGAATTATATATGTCAGTAACATATAAATAAACCTCGGTTATTATCGAAATTTGGGTTATCAGGTCGCCACCTGGCGGGGGCTTTGTCACCTAATGCGTCATGGTACCCAGCACCGCGTTTGGTAATAGGTGTATGCACTTTCACAAGGGCACATACCCTCGTTATTTTAGTACGCCGTGTTCGTAGTATTTTATTTGCTTGAATTTGCTTTAATTTTCCGGTTTGCTTTACTCACAGCCCGTCCGAGGTACAGCCCGAGTTGATAAGAACCCCGACGCCGTTCCCGGCATGCACTGGCTTACGCAACTCCCTGATAAGTCCAGCCCCGGGAAGGATGGGGCCCGATTCGCCCGAGGTGGCTTCCTGCACACTCAGGCCGGGTGACAGCGCTTGCCCCTTGATCCGGCTCCCCCTCCCTCCGCGCCAGCCCCGGCTGGTTGGTTTGTTTTATGTCTCGGCAAACATTCGATAAGCCAAAGGGGGAAAAATAAAAAGAAAATCTCAAGGCAAATATCAAGCGAGTAAAAGTTAAGCAAACAAATAAATATTTGTTTATTATTTCTGTCACCGGCTTTTCTCGCTGTATCGCGTGTGTGTGTCATTCTGTCGTTGAACTTTCCGGCGTTTGTGTGTCAATTTTAATGAGCGAAGACAACACTTCACAGTGCCCAAAAGAAGGAGTCCACTGAGACCCGAGAGAGGCGCAACTTTTTACCTTTTCTTCGGTTTCCGTTGCTTGATTTATCATAGACACTTACGATGGACAGCCGAACTCCGCCCTCACACGCGGGGCCAGGAACAAGCGTCTAAGTTCCATCACGCACTTGCCCCTTAATCGCTTAGGAGGGCTTTAATTAAATAAAAAATATATGTTCAGAGCATGCTGGGAGCTGCAAGAATCCGAGGAATGCCAGAACGACTTTCGGCCAGGGCATCCTGGACAGTTATAAGACATTTTTCTCGTTTTTGTGTTTGATAAACTTAAAGGCATTTTGCAATAATCACGAAGCGAGCGAAGCAAGAAAAAACAGGAGAAAAATATAAAGAAGGAAATAAAACAGTTTTTCCCTTTTATATTCATAAACTTTTTTGTTACACCCCATCATCAGAGACTTTGAAAGCTTTGAGAGAAGAACCGGTATTCCGATGCCTCGGATTCCCAACCCACCGCATACACTGAACGAATAAGGTTCTGAGAATTTATCTTTATTTATTGAATACCCTTTAAAGATGCGAACAGAGTTTAAAGTCCTTGAGAACAGTTCTGCATTCTTAAACATCGGGAACTCTTTCCAATTAGAGACTAAAAATTACTATGTAAAAATTCTAAAATGGATATCAAGAACTAAACAAATAAGAGGACAGTTCTGAATTCCATAAATTAATGATTGCACCAGAGTAAACGTTAAATAAACTAAATTTATATTGAAAGACATTGAAATGTTTTTGACCTTTTTTTACGATTCACGGGCCTATACATATATTTAGCGAAAACATACAAACGAATGCAGTAGACAGACGCAGATGAAGAATCAACGACGGCGGACAAGGCCTGGACTGAAGTCAGACGAGCCCAAACCGAAAATGTATCTTACGGATACACAAACATGCCGCAAGTCTTTGTCTACGTAAATGGCCCATGAAAATGAGACAAGAATATATATAGCAGCTATAAGGCGAGCAACAACAAAAAGGGACACGTCAGGAACAACAGAGGAAGGACCAGGGACAACAGCTCAGCACGACAGCCGCCCGCCGTCTTCGACGCTCCGCTTCGATGGCGACATCTTCATAAAATAAAAATAAAAAAGTGCCGAAAATCGCGTGTTGATAACGGCGAGTAAAATACTGGGAAGCGAAGGGCAACCTAGTGAAGGAGGGGATTCTGCGCCCAGAACACAAGATGGTGATGAAGATATTAAAGCTAAACAAGCGTTTTGAAAAGAGCAAGGACTCGAAGAGTCATAAAAACGTTCTATTACAGGGGATGTCATTTTCCTTTATACCTTTATAATTAATCCACTTGGTTTTTAACTTGAATTAAATAAAAAGGAAATTTCGGTTATCCTTTTAACGTTTCTAATGCCAAAATTGATTAAAAACCTAAATTATACAGGGCGGAAAGCAGAAGAAAATGTTTATAAACAAAGGCAAATGTAGCTCGGAACATGTTGAGCAGCATCTAATGGTGTTGCCAGCACAAATGTTGCACAAGTTTAATTTTCACAGAAACTATATTGTTTAATAATTCCCACGTTTAATATCCGAATTTGTTTTTTTAAATGTTCAGAGTATCTCGAGGATATGTGGACACCTGAGTAATCATCCGATACGAGAGTGATAGAGACAAGATGTTGCAATTTCAATGTCTAATGGCACCGCAATTATTATCCGATTATAACTAAATTTCCAGAGAATATACATATTTATTACCTCTTAATTTCGTTTACCGAACTCAAGACTATAACTGTTTTCTATGGCTTTTGGAGGCGTTACTTAGGCATCCCTTTGCCAGTACCTGGTACAAAAATGACTTACAAAATTTCAAAGCTGATTACCCCTAATAATACTGTTTCATTTCACTTTCCTTTCCTCAGGGTGGGCATTCTGAGCCCAACTTAATACCTAATCATAGCACGCAATTAACATTAAGGAAAGGAAAAAAGATGCCAATTACATCGATTGGGATTGCAATTACAAACTTTTATCGCTCAATTTGAGAGAGCGGTAATTGCCACGCTTCGCTTGCAATGATGCAACTTTTATTGTTTCTTTTTTGCCGCTGCTCGCTGTGGCGGCAAGGCAGAATTGAATTGCTAATGAACTAAACATGAAAATTTAATTAAAACGCGCCTAAATCAGCAGCACCAAGATAGCATGATTCATTTAGAACAGAAATAACTCGACTTGGTAAATATTTGACAGAGTTTCTAATTAAATTCGTAATTGTTTTAAAGCGATTAGTGTTTAAAGTTTTATGTACTTAGTCAAGTTAAGGCCTGATTTTAAAGAGTTTATTGAAAAAAAGTCGAAGTACTTCTCTGGGTGGGGAGAATGACTGATTGGTTGTCTGACTGCCGATGCGCCTCACTGATCGACAGTCATTTGGTCCAGAGCTCAATGTTAATTACATTTCCATGGACATTTTCATTACACTGCCCAGGACGTCGAATCGAAGTTGGAAGTGCTCTAGATTCGGTTTGTGGTGCTGATCCTAAATATGCCCAAATATATACTTAAGAGTTACCCCCCACAAAAATATGAAGTTTCTAAAGTAAAATACTACAAGTAATTAAGGAGTATAAAGATCAATTTCACTTAGCACTTTACTGCAAGCTGCATTTATAAAACAAAAAAACAAAAACAAAAATCTCTTAAATATTTGTAATTGTTCAACGATCCAAGTGCTCTAACAATAAATTCTGTGCTACGCTTCTCGTCTCATTACAGTGATCTCTTGAGAGGGTATTCTGAGGGGCTTGAGTGCTTAATTGGACAGCCGACAGCAGGAATGGCCGTTAAGTGTCGTTTGTTCAGAGCAGAACCAGCTCGGGGTATAATCATAAGCAACATTGTCAATTACTCAATCATGGGCAGGAAAAAACGGTGCGAATCAGTGAAACGGTGGCGTCCACTATTATAGTAATTATGCCTCTGCCTTTGGCAGTGTGAAAAGGTCGAATGCGATGATTACTTGCTAAAATTGAAAGAATCGATTGAAAAGGCGCTAGAGGAGACGCCGAACCAATTGATTGTCACACCTGTTGCGGTGGCTGAAAGTTCTTAAACGAACACGGAGCTACCCTCACTCCGCACTCAGCCTAATTAACTTTTAATTACCATTTGTTCTGGCTTTCCCTGGGACGCCGCTGGCCACGCTTCCCATGCAATTTAATATGATTTTATTTCAAAATAAACGTATTTGTGCAATCAATTTGATTTTATTTTAGCTAATTAGAATGGCAAACACCGCAACGCTCGCCTCCTTCCCGCCGCAAACTAATTGCACGCGCAACACAAACACACAGTAATCAACAACACAAAAAGCTGCAGAAATGTTGAAACAATTTCTGTGACGCTGCCTCTGGACATTTATTAATTAATATATTTGAACACACAATTTCATGTCTAATCAATGGGCCAAACAATGGTCGGAAACCGCAACAGCAGCGCCACAGTCTACGGGGCCAGGGCTGAAATTTCATTTTCAATTGACAATTCAATTCAGTTTGATCAAAAGTCAGGCCTGACACTCTTTAAGCCGATTATAATGGTTGTTTAGTCTCGCCAGCTGCCCCCTCCCGAGTATCCACACTTCCCAACGCACTCCACGAGCGAGTTTTCCCCCAATGCCGCTTCCATACGTCGCCGTCTGCTTCCGACTTTCAACCGATTCCCGCATTTTCCTTGATTAGCTTTCTGATTTTTGCCTTCTTCTGCTCTTTCCGTTCGAATTGGCCTTTCAGTTTCCTTTTGAAAGCTTCTTATTGTCTAGCTGTGCTGTGAACAGGCGTCGAAGTGGGACAAGGCACACGCCAAGGTCAAAGCCAAGCGAAAAGCAAAAGCATTCAAAGCGGAAGGGAAATGTAATCGATATTAAGTAATTGCTTTGTCTGCAGATTCCGTGATCTTGAAATTGATTTAACTGGAAATATGTATCCTAATAATAATGAAAACAAAATTTGTTTGTAAACAAAGTAGTATTTGTTACTTCCATGGTACTTTTTTTATTCAAATTTTAGCGTTTAGACTTCACTTATTGAACGATTTCAAATTGTTTCTTGAAAATGTAAAATGAAATCAACTCTAAAAATCTCTCTTGAATTATACACAAGTAATTAATCTTTTAAAGAAACAACTTTTCATAATTAATTGCAAAGAATGTATGTGAGTTACAATGCAGACTGATTATTTATGACTACAGTTCCTTTACAACTGCTTCAGACTTGATATAAATGCATTTGTTTATTATCCAATCTTTAAATATCCTTCCTAGTCCCCACACATCCTGACACCCCATACAGGCTCACCCATCCGGGCAACTTAATAATAGTCCACAGAAAATACGTGGCCATTGCATCAAGTGCAGCTCTAACGTGCATTCGATTTCGGCTTGCAGCACAGTGGCGGCAGCATAATTGCCACATGCGCCACAGAATCGAGTTCAGTTGTCGGGCTTATCGCCGCATGACCGCCATGCCCATCACTCATACGCCATGTTTGTCCAGTCGATGCTTAAAAAGTTAATGACTAATTTTCGCTGGCGCGCAGAGCGAAAAAATGCGATGCCTGCAACTGCCGTCAGTCGGTTTTCGGGATGCCTGTCTGGCCGTGATGTCAGTTGGGGCACGGGAGGATGTAATGGGGAGGGGCAGCTGTTGGCTTTCCAGCTCTGCTGCTGTTATTTCAGCTGCACGCCACCGTTCTGGGCCAGGGGAGGTGACTCTGCACACAGTACACTCGCAAAAAAAAATCGCCCCGAATTTGTAAACTGCTCCCATTTTAAATTATAGCTATTTCCTATCCCTAGGAGTCCCTAGATCTCTGAGACTTTTAAAACTAAAATACACATAGTGGTAATGAAACTATAAGTTAAAGGTTATTTTACTAGTACTTTCTTAATTCTTTTGAGAATGCAACTTATATCTAAGTTAATTATAACGAAATCGATTTAGATTGTTAATAAATTACTTAAATACTGCTACTTATTAGATATCTAATAAGATATTATAAAAAGCGGAACTACCAAATGTAATGGTAAAATACTTCTAAGTTATAGAATACTTTACTTTCTTACTTTTTTTAGTTTATCTACTCTCTTCTTTTTTGATTTAAATTGTAAATTTATTACGTTACTACTACTACTGTATAAAAACTATGGAAGATAATAAATTTTATATTTTTTTCCGAAGATATCTTACTCTTTTTAGTTTATCTAAACTTTTTTTTTATTTAGATTGGTTATTAATTGTGTGACTACTACTACTTAATCAGAGACTACTCTAATCAGAGACTATGAAAAACGGAGTTACCAAATGTATTGGTCGGATTACAAAAAATGTACTTTATTTTACTAGAGCTTTCTTACTCTTTCTTATTCATTCTTTGTTTATTTTCGGAACTACCAATAGACTTAAATTTAAATAACTGATTTAATACTCTACTACTACTCGAAGTAATTCACCTATAGATACATTTATCAGTTTAAACTTTCAGCTCCTCTGAGTGTATAAGGGCTGGGAACCGGGCAGAGTCGCGGTGGTGCGTCCATCGCACGCCGCCTGACGTTATAATTAATGAAAATTTGCCACGATTCTGTTGATGCTGCTGCTGCCCTGCCCAAAAGTGTGCTCACAAAATAGATGCAGAATCCGCAACAAGAGCGCCAGGCCACTCCGCATCCAGAGCTTGGGCTAATATGATTTTGATTTTGGCGGTTGGCATTAGAATGCCATTAAGTTGTCGGTTTGTTGGTTTTCTCTTCAGCGGGGCTCACACACTACCATTCTGGCGCGTCGATTTGCACATCGATGCATAAATTATGCATCTGTTGCACAAATGTGCTCATGGTGCCAGGCCCCAAATGGAATGCTTGGGGCGAGGTCACAGACCAGTGGAGTCTGAACACTACAGTCGTCTGGCCGCATTTCCTGCATTAAAAGTCCTAATTAAAGAGTTGGCTCACAGTAGATTTATGAATCATTTTACGATCTGTCAGATTTCTCTATATGTTGAATCATGGTACTATGAAAGCAATTGGACTAGGTAAATATTTACAATCCGATTGTTTAACTAGTCACAGACTTGGTTATATAGAAAGAGAAACAGATTAACTTTTTTACACCTACTAGACTGTCGATGCTGATCAAGAATATTTTAATGCAACATAAATGATTTAGAGAGATCGGGATCCTTTCTATAAAAGTGTTGGTTCAATAATATTTTAAACGAGGGCCGGTTTTACCCTCACTGACAAAGTGCCTGATAGGTAACTGACCGGAAAACACAGTCACCAGATAAGGTTATCGTAAAGCAAATTCAATACCCATAAAGCAAAGAATTGTGCTGTCAGGTTCACACACATGATTACTTTTGGTGATCGGTACTACAAAAAGTAGCTGTTACTCTGTTTTTCTCTTTTATTTGTTTATAGAAAATCAGTATTTTCCGAGCAGGAAAAAATGGTAGGGTGCCTGTCAATGTTAGCTCTCACGATAACAAACTAGATTTTCTTTGTCGTGACTATCTGATCCCGAAATTTTTACAGGGGGGTAGAAACCGAGAGATAAAGGTTGAGTTAAGAACTTAAGAACTTAATGCAAAAGTTAACATAAGCAAGGACCCTGACTGCCTGTCAAGTCTTAATCGGTTCGTCAGGTTTCAGAAGAAGAGCAGAATTTTTGTTACTTACTCACCCTGTTAGCGTTATCTATCGGATAATTTACATGAGGAGGATAGACAACCCATTTGATATTACCACTTATTAGTTGGTATAGCTATCAGGGACTTTAAAAGTGTGGAAAGAAACCGGCACTTAGTTAAGTTCCTTTGAAAGGGTATAAGAAGCGATTAAACTTCATAGGAATAAAACAAAAGAATTTCATATCAATGTGTGTTTTTCTAGTAATATTTTAAATAAATATAATTAATTTACTCCTCGTACTTATCTAGGCAACATTAAAAACGGAGGTGATTTATCTCTCAAAAGACTTAATTGAGTTGCCAATATCTGCCGTTCCTTAAGTAAACACCTTCCGGTAACCCATATCTCACATTTCTAGCAAGTGTCTCCTACATTTGTCATCCGAGACTACTATTTCCTACCTATTTCCTTCACCTAATTTCTCCTAATAGCAAAGTTTCCTCCCCCACTTGCGGGCTGGCCCGAGAGTCCCTACTTGAGACCCGCTGTGAGTTTTACCTTTTGTGATTTATGGCCCCGAAAAGTCGCGAATGCAGCGCCCCTGCAGCCATTGTTACCAGAGACAAAGTAGCGTGCGAGCAGGGAAAACACTGCGAGCGGCAAAAAATGTCTGCATTCTACAATTGCGATTTGCGAACTGCGAATTGCATTTTCCACGGAACGTAAATGGAAGCTATTTAGCAAAATGTGCACGAAAAGCAACAACGGCGTACGGCGAACGGCGAACAGCATCCCAGCTAAAAAGATACAGCGTGCGAGGGGCCAGGGGGCGGGGCAGAGGGGGAGGGGGCCACGAACTGCGGCAGGGGTACATGGGTTCGGCGGCTTTGCTCCGTTTTGAGGTCAATGTACAAAGCATGCAACCAGGGAGCATTTATTACGACTTAATGCGCTCCCTGAGGGAACGAGGGGACTTCGGTGGGTCGCCAGGGGGCCGGGGGAGGCTCTAATTTCGTGTTTAAACTGCTTTTCACACAACCACTCACACATGCGCGGCCAGCTGGATGGCTGCTGCCACAAAAACATATAAAACTAAAATATGAACTGGAGTAGTTGGGGCACAAGGACCGAATGCGGTGCACCCTGCCTCATGAGGGCAGCACGGGCTGTCTGGCAGTCGGGCATGCCCCTGCCCAGCAGGGTATCCCAACAAAAGCAATCACAGCGAACTAAGAATGCGGCGAACAAGTGGAAAAAGCAAAAACAAAAAGGGCTGACAGCAGGAGGTGCAACAAAGACGGTCTAAGAGAAGGGGCGGCGGTGGCAAGGGGGCTTCAGCTACAAGCAGAAGACTGGGAATCTCGCCAAGGCACTCACACACACTCGCCTGACAACAGCAGAATACACACACACACAAAAATTACAATGAACAACAAGACAAAATAAACAGGAATGGAAACTAACTTCGCTACGCCGAATGTTCTATACCCTTGCTCTCTTACATGGATCTAGGTTCTATGTCTTATTTGCATGTCCTCGTGTTAAAGACAATTATCGAAAGAGAAAGCAATCTGTGGGAAACCGAAGGTTGTATGCCGTCGTAAATTAGTATTTCATATACTTTTATATTTTAAATACATCTTAAACAATTTAGTGATTGCTTTCTAAAAAATGAAATATACTATTGCATATCTATTGATACATTACAGAAATAGAATTCAATATTACTACAGTTCAAACCATGGAAGACATCGTTTCCGTGACAGTCATAGGATATAGTAGTCAGATAGTCTAATGTAATATTCTAAATTTGTCATCCAGTTACTTCTACAACTTAAAAGATTAGCTTGCATAGGAAGGACAGCCCTAGATCGACTCGGCTGTTGTATAAATTATCAGAAGTCCTTTGTGATTTAGTGCCGTGTGTTACTCTTTGTGCATTTTGTTACTGCTCGGGAGAGACACTGAAGACAGCTCTTTCCGTGAAGTGTTGAAGGTAGGGCACACTTGTGGGGAGCATTTGTAAAGGCGCCATACTAAGTGACTACACTTGCCCCAAAAAGTGTCTACCCCCCTAACGTGATCATTTCGGTGATCAGGATGCCATTGCCAGTGGGCGCGGGGGCGATAGGGCGTGGCCAGTGGCCAGCTTAAGCGAGAGTGCAGCTTTGGCCCGCCGAAATCTTGGCAAGCCACAATGATAAAATGGCCAAAACTGGCTGGCAAATGGCAATGCCAAGAAGTGCCAGGAAGAGCCGCAGCAACCACTGGCAATTGCAACCTATTATATTACACTTTCGACGTCATCGCGATGCTGCTGCTGTAGTTGCATTTTGTTGTAGTTGCTGCTGCTGCCGCTTCGGAGTCACTTAAACGAGATAAATCAACGTGGGCGATTACACAATATCTCAGGGTGATTGCCTCCCCCTGGCTACCCGCGCTCTTGGGCTCTGCGCTCTTGTCTGTGCATGACTTGGCAAAAGTGCAACTGCAACAGCAACAGTCGGCGAAAGACTCGCGCCATTGGAGCAGTGGGTCGCACTTGGGGTCTCGTGGAAATATGTGGAAAGACGTGGAAAACCTGTAAGACAAAAGTAGACAAAATCAATAGCACACACACTCGCACACTCGCGCACCCGGGCGACACTGCAAATAAACAGAAATGATGACAGCAATTGCAGCAGCAACAACTGCTGGCTTTTCATTGCTGAAGCAGGCAGTTACTCTGCCCCTGCAGTTGTTGTGTTTTCAGCTTTATGAGCGATAATTAAAGTTAAATGCCTGTGCTGCGAAGCTGCGGATGCTACTCGTACTGGCCGGCATCAGCAATACTGCAATTTGTTGTGTTTTTGTGGAAAAATAAAGTTTTAATGACTACTCTCTGGGGGAGAGTGTGTCTCGGGCTCGCTTTCGGGTTCCCTTGAATTCGGTGCACCGAATCGAGGTCAGCTAAGCCGGGAAACCAGAGGAGATTATCTGCGGATCTTGAGTAAAGCATACTAAGATGCAGATGCATCTCAGAGATCCCCAAATCCAAATAAAAACACGTGAAGCAAAACAAACAGAAACATGCAAAACCAAACCAAGCAACAGCAAAATGTCATGTTTTGTGGCGGTATAAAAAAACACACAGAAATAAACAAAACCCAAAAAAGAAACACACACACAACACACACAAAAACAAAAGCAAACAAACAAATAAATCAAAAAGAGTTCAACGACCAAAAGTCGAAATGATTTCCGACAGCCAACGAAGAGAGACGACGACATCGGCAGAAGCCGACGCGATGATGTGTGCTTGGGGGACCAGGGGCTGGCGATAAGGGGGCCGGCGATGGGGCCAATTGACAAAACATTCGCGCCGCGTTAATCGTACCGAGAGATACAGATACAATAGCGGCGATAGCAGATAGGCAGCGCTCGCGTGTGGATGGAAGTAGAACCGAAACAGGAGCGGACTCAAAATCAAAATCGGAATCGGAGCCAGAAACCAGAAACCTGAAAACAGAGACACGGACACCGTGGTTAAATAAGTTTATGCATGATTTGCATGCAGCTACAACAGCAGCCATTTAATTGAAATGCTAAATGCTAAGAGCCCGACGAGTCAAAAGTCTGCTTGTGCAGCGAGCTGAGCCCACAGAAGTCAGGCAAGCGGAGAGAGCCGAAGAACTAGTATCTGCATCTGCATCTGTGTCCGAACGCAGCCAGGAAGCCGCCGCACCGAGGTTTGCTCAACCGCCCACGCGCCGCCCATGGAAAGTCAGCAGCTACTGCGGCTCATCAGCGGCCATTTGGGGCTGATAAATGGAGGCATGTTGTGCGTATCTGCCAGATACAAGTACGAATGCCTGCAGTCGTTCGCTTTGTTTCCACAGCCGCTGCTGCCGCGGCTGCTGCTGCGCTGCGCATTTTTAATGAGCGGAAATTAGTTGGCATTGCGGCAAGATGTTTTTGTGGCTGCCCATTTAAGTAGATACAAATGTATCTGTAAGTCATAAATTCACAATCAGCGAGGCGCGTGCCCGGGCGAGTGTTTACAAAGTCAGCTACTCACATGTACGATTATTGAACCGATTACCTGTTAGATAAATTTAGCGCAAATCGGTTATTAGTGTTCTCCAGCCGGAGCTGCTCGCCGGGGATTTGATTAACGCATCGATTATAGTCCGGATACAACGGAGTCACCTATTTCTGGCCGCTTCTTGTGGCTCGCACCGCCACTCTTGGCTCATTTTTGGCAATGCAACTCGCAGATATATTTAGGTTATTCGCTTTTAGCAGAGTCTTGGCACGGCCAACAAGTCCACAGATACACACTCGTGCAATTCCGTTTATAGCCATAAAGTGCGTCCAAGAGATACATTGGCCAGACGGAATGCAGGGATGTGCACTCTCAAATGTTGGTGAGGACCAGGTCATCATGTCTTTGGTTGGCTTTTCTGCACACTATATGTTTATGTAGACTGAGTCACTAGAGATATAGTTTATTGCACTTTCAATAGACTCTTAAGGCTTATTCCCATATTTACCATGTTGATTGAAGGTAGAACATTAGAACATTAACCCACCCTTCCAGCATTGAATTCTTCAGCGTTTCCGCTATGTTGCCGTGACACTCACCTGTCTGATGACTCCGAGGAATCGTAACGATCCAGACACCGCTTCTTCGAGCCCCTGGTTCCACTCCCGCGCTCTGTTGTCGTCTTGCTGGCTCCTTGCCTGGTTGATGTGGTTGCTGTTGTTGTTGTTGCAGTCTTCCTGGCGCCCTGATAGAGCTGAGATCGCAATGCGTTTATATCCAATTTGGCTGCCTGTGCCCCCAGTCCACCGGCCACGCAGCCCGCCCCCCGTTTGGTGCCCTGCACGATGCCAATGCTGCTGGGAGTACTGAAGGTTCGCGCTGGCTTTGCCGGCGGCTTCAGTTCGATATCCGCGGCGGGTGGGGGAGCGGGGCCCGGCAGCCGGGTGACGGTGGGTGTGTCAGCCGTCGTTGTACGTGGTGTTGCCTCTTGTGTTGCTGCTGCTGCTGCTGGCGGTGGTGTCGTTGTGTTGGTGTTGCTGCTGCCGGCGGCGCCAATTGTCAAACTGTTTAAATTGACGCTGTTTTTCAGCTGATCAAACAATGACAAAGCCATGCTGGAGCTATACATTGCCTTTCCCGTTGCTGCCACCGCGTTTGCGTGGGGTGGTGGTGGCAGAAGGGCCGATGCCTCAGCCGCCGATTCTTTAGTCTTGAACGCCGTATCCTTTGGCTGAGTGGTAGACATTTTCTCCGGCTTTGTTCGGCAACTATTTCACTTGTTTCACTTTAGCTGTCGGTTCTAACGAAGCTCCTAATTGCCCCAGCCGGCTGTCACTATTCCTCGGGCCGGTGCCAGGCGCTTCAAGTGCTCGCCGCACATCCTAAGTATGCTCTATTGTTAGTCGGTGGAAAGCCAATTTTAATTGCTCTAATCGGAAAGTTCTTGGTCAGCAGTTTAAGACCGCACTGCCACTGACTGCTGCCTTTAAGTGTATGGCCTTTTGGCTGCACAAATGGAAGTATTTAATTCGCCATGAACTTGCACTTTTCCGGATGTCGACGGTTGGCTCTCCGATTACGGGGGACGCGGAGGATACTTAGAGAATATTTTCAACTGAAATTCATTTAATTCATTGGCATTTTCGGCCGCACTTCACTCCAGCACTTATGACACACATTCTTCGATTCGATTCGAATCCGATTGATATTTCACTTGATCAGCATTTAATTAAACAACGTTGCGGGATTGATTTTGGTTGTGGTTTGGTTTTCGGCTTTCGGTTTGCGTGGGGCTTTTCGATTTTGGGCTCGTTATCAAGTGCTTCACTGTGCTTTATGGCTTTGTGAATGGCTGATGGCTGATTGTTGTTTCGTTTTCGCTTGTTTCCGGTGCACACCCGAAACTCATTCTGCAAGACAGGCAAAACCGCCAGATTCGCGCATTTAGGTAAACGTCATTAAGACCGAAATCAAAACTGGTTCTAGCACTCGCGTTCAGCCTTTGTCTTGTGGCAGCAGGCAAATCTAATCAACTGCACTTGCATTCCACCGTGCCACTCGCACCCATGGGTGAGCGATTTGCCTGTTGACGGGGCCGACTTGTCTGGCGAGCCAGCTACTAGTAATTAATACCGTTTAATTGATTGTACTAGCTGGGCAAAGTCTGAGAAGCGCTGGGCACTGCAACTGCAAACTACGAATTCGCAACCCCGCCGATTGGCGAGCGAAAAAACTGCGATCTCCCCACGAAAAAAACTGCGGGTTGCTCTCGCTCTGCCTGCCGACTGACTGGCGAGTGGGGCCGAGCGCCACTGCCGGGCCGAAGTGGGGAGCCGACGCGGCCCGAAGCGGGAGCCGAGCGCCAGCCGAGGGGCTTAACCAACTAGAACCGGGCACAAATCAAGATACGAAGCTCACGAGAGCCAAGAACGAAGGCAACGAACTGCCGTTCGTGAGCTTAGTGGCGTCCGAGCAGGGACGGAGCTTCGGGGGGGAGAGGCGATGTTCACTTTTGATTTCTGTGCAGCGGCAGCAGGTTTTCTCGGCAAAGAGTGCGAGGGAGGCAGGGGGTATCTGGGAAAGCTTGTTGCGCCACAACGTGTATTCGTGTGCGAGTGTGTTTGAACTTCTGGGAAGGTTCGGGTTCGGGTTCGAGTTCGGCCTTTCAGCGGTCCAGCGTTTGGTAGTTTTGTTAGTTGCTGCCGAGGTGTCCGCGGGTGTTCGGTTCGAGTAGGTGGCAAGATTACTCGCACACACGCAGGCCCTGCTGCAGCTACCTGTTGATATGTGTGGGAACTAATCAGAATACGAGGGTTCCTGCGCGAAACCGGTCTGTCTCAGAAGCCGAGCTTCGGAGGTGAAATGCAGATATCGAGGCACATTGGACGCAAACTGAACTAATTTGCTTCCCTTTGCCCTCGGAACCGCATAGCTTGTCGAAGAAAACAGAAAAAGTAAACAGAGATAGGCAAAGGCAAAGCCAAACAATAACAAAACAATGACAAGAAAGCCAGCTCGCAAACACAATCTAAAGTCGCAACTGTTATCAGAGACCAAAGAGAGCCGAGAGAGGCGATCGGCTCATTCACACACCCATGCGAAATCACGTCATGAAAACAAAAACAAAACAGCCAGGGGACTTCTGAGGACAGTGGAGGTGGGAGGTGGAAGCGAGAAATCAAAGCCAACACGTGCTTTTATTACGTTACAGGCAAGTGTGCGTACGCGAACTTGTGCTCGTGTGCGTGTGTGTGATGCAACTCTGAGAATGCAAGAGCGAGTGGGACAAGGACGGCACATTTTACGATTGCCAGTTGTGTGAGTGTAACTCGTTTGGGAACCCAGCCTTATTGTTGTTGTTCTTCGAAGAATATTTTGGTTCTTATTATGATGTTTATGTATTTAAATACACTGATCTAAATTTAAACTGGATTGCACCTTTCAAAACGTTAAAAAGTCGCACATCAAATCACACCACTGATTATTTCCTTTTCGATTTGTATTTTCCGAGTACGCGAAACGCGAATGCATGCCAAAAGCGAACTAAGTTTGCGATTTGCTTTTGCTTTTGCCGATGCATTTTCCTCAAAGCCAGCTGCATCACAGAAAGAGAGAGAGGGAGCACAAGAAAAACAGAGAGAACAAATGGGAAATAAGCAATGGAAAGAGAGAGGACTTCGGACAAGAGTAGTGCCTTTTTTAAATGTTGCTTGTGCCTCGTCTAATGATATAATAAAATATTCTCATGTTAATTCTGCCTCTTTCCTGGAATTTTTTGAAACAGTGTTCCGCAAGGCTATATTTCGTGGGTCAGCGTCAGCAAAGCCTTCGCCACACTTCCAACAGTATAAGCAAGACAGAAAATAAAAATCTGGAAAATCTTTCTATTTATGTAGCCAAATCTTTTTAAATATCATCAGCAATTTTTTTCTTATATCTCACCATAGTATCATCGGTAAACACTATTTTTTGCTGTTCTTTATCCTCCCCGGGATCGGTATTTTAGCCATGAACTTTGTCTAAAAAGAAGAAAACAAATAGAGCATCCTCTGCAAGGTTATAAATACTTTCTTACCTAAATTGGATTCCAGCTCTTTGACCAGACTCTCTAACTCGAATATCCCCACTTATCGGTTTGATTTCCTACATGAAGTCCGTGATCAATCAAAGTTCCTTAAGAATTATTTTTATTAATAACGTTATCGTTTTTTGTAAAAACAAAAAAATTAAAATCATTAATAAACAAGAAAGAAAGCTAACTTCGGCACGCCGAAGTTTGTATACCCTTGCAGTTTACAATTGGATCATTATGACATAATAAAATCTTATCAAATGGAAAGTAAAACTAAAAGGAATTGTATACAACATTTATACAAATAAAAATTCGGTTTTAACATTACGTATACGTGATATTTCCCGAAAATTTCTATGACAGCTATATAATATAGTAGTCCGATTTTGATCAAATTAAAACCGAAATTCTAGAATAATATAAAATGGCCATTTCTCAAATCATATGAAAATATGTTGAAAATTTGCTAAGTTGTAATTTTTTTTCTAAAAGTTTAAAGATTGTTCCTATGGCAGTTATATGATATAGTCGTCCGATCCGTACCGTTCCGACTTGTATAGTAGTGAGAGCATATAGAAGACTACCTGCAAAGTTTCATTCAGATAGCTTCGAAACTGAGGGACTAGTGTGCGTATAATTGGACAGACGGACAGGCGGACAGACGGACAGACGGACATGGCTAGATCGACTTGGCTATTAATGCTGATAAAGAATATATATACTTTATAGGGTCGGAAATGTCTCCTTCACTGCGTTGCAAACTTCTGACTGAAATTATAATACCCTGCAAGGGTATAAAAATGTTTTAGAAAAATACAAATCAGTTACTAGAGACTTGGAAAAAAGATGTTTTCTAGGAAAAGTATTTATGTTAATTTAAACTATATCTGGCATATTTGAAAATGGAAAAGCTTATAAAAATTAAAACTAGCTTATTGCCATAAAACTAGCATGTTTACATAAGTATTAATCTAGCATATTTTACCAATAATTGGCTTCGTATCATCAGCTTGCAGCTTACAACTGGATCATTATGAATTATGAAAAAAAAATCAAGCAGAAATTATATAAAACATTTATACATACTATATTGACAGTTTTACAGTTACAGTTTTACATTCACAGTTTTTTTTTTTAATATTATAATAAATATACATATATGTATATAAAAAAGGTCAATCAACTTTCCGTTTTCTTACCGTTTTGTCTATAAAAAATTGGAAAAATAAAAATTTTCTCATATTTATGTAAAATTTACTGATTTTACCTCTTCCTAAATAAAACGTAAAAACTAACCCTTATTTAACTACGTCGACTAAAAATGTTAAATTTTTGAGAAACTTACTCTAAAACCGCACAGTTTTTTATGAATATCCGCCATTAAAATTAAGTTTCACAATTAAACAATTCCTAACGCTTTTTTAAGTGTACTTATATTTTTTTAACATTTTCTAACAGCGACTTACATACATCCACAATATAATTTTCTCAAGCCACTGGCGAATAGTGAACCTTACAATGAAAACATCGAATTCAAAACAAGAAAAATAATGTTTTGAAGAATAATTTATAATTTATTTTGTCTTTTTCAAATGTATATATTTTTTATTCACATCTTTATTAATCCTAATCCAATCATAGTTTTTTTATTACTTATATTATAAATAGTTCCAAACCCTGTAATAATAATAATAACTGAAGAATTTTGGCCGGGCAGATTAATGGCTTAGAACAAAAATGTTTAATCTAATTGAATATTTTAACAGGTTTGGTCTTATTTTATATTATTTAAAAGCAAAGAGGTAGATTCTGTGGATTTTCTAACTGATAGTCGGGTCAGCCCTTCTTGTGTACTCGGTACAAAGCTCGTCGGATATGGCGCCTATATGACACACATATTATTAGTTTTTTGACCATATCGTCACCAAAACCGTGTTAACTTAAAAAAAATTCTTTAAATAGCTTAAAAAAAAAGTTATTCCTATTATTTTGCCTATAGGGCACAATAAATTAATAATTATAATAATATTGTGCGACACCTGGTGGTCAGGCTTGGAACCGAAAAAGTCAATGCTGTCGATCGACTCTGGTTTCCATAAAAACGCTGGTTACACTATAACAGCCATAAAAACCCCCAACATACAAGTCGTAGCAACCAGCTTTTGTCAGTGAGCAAATGTGGGCGCGTAGACTCGAACGATCTTTTGCAGATTTACTTTCTGGCGAATAGTTCTTCGGTTCCGTGCTGGCTCCTTTGAAAAGCGATAAACTGTTTTATTTGCATAAAGTAATATTAATATATTAAAATAATTTAAATTTAATTATATAAAAAATATCAAAATTAGAATGATAATATATGTAGATAAATTTTGTGATTTACTTGTAACTTGCTTAATGCGCATCAACTCTTTCGCTTGCACAAATAAACCAGGGGAACCCGGGACTAAATAAAAATATAGTGACCATTTCTAGGATTAAATAATAGGTCAAATTAGAAGATCGCAGGCATCGGAAATTATATTTCATTTGACAATCCCTGCTTTAACGTAAATTATGTGAATGTGAATTCAATAAACTTTTTATGAATTGAACAATTAGTATTATTATTAGCCAATAGCAGAAAACATAAATTAATTATAGCTGATTTAAAACCTTTACAAAGACCAGCTTACCCAATATATGCCTTTTGATAAGGTTTTCACTCTGTGACCTAATGTGTAGTTTATAGGTTGGTTTTATTACAGCCTTCGAAGGCATTATAGCTTTATATATACATATATACAATCTTATATAATCTATACTCTTAGTAAGCATTAATCTAAGCTACCAAAATTCGGTGACAGCATTGCACTTAATTGATCTTAATAAACCTATATTATTAAGCACTATCATAATTAATTAAATTTAAGAAAATCATCCCAAAAGGTGTTTGTATGTAAAATAAGCTATTGTTTTGAACCAATAATTTTCATTTTATAAACAAATAAAGTTTATCACGAATATCGTGATAAGCATCAACAGCCGATTCGTTCTAGCCACCTTCGTCTTTTCTGCTGTTCGTCCGTCTGTCCGAATTGAATATGAATAAATGTTTTATACAATTCCTGTTAGTTTTACTTTTCATTTAGAACTAATTCATAATGATCCCATAGTAAGCTGCAAGGGTATACAACCTTCAGCGTGCCGAAGTTAGCTTCCCTTCTTGATATTTTTCGTTTCGAACAATATCCGAATATTTTTAAAGTCTGTCCCACCATATCCAAATCATCAATGGTTTACTTTGCTGAAGTATTCTAAACTGGAAAGATCATCTTTACTTGTCATCCTCTTCAATCGTCATAAACCCTTACAGCCTTGTATGACTTGTCACGGCGTAGTTTAATGAAATAATTTAAAATTTATTTTAACCAAAAAATAAAAATAAAAGAGATAACATATACTTGCGAACTAATTGCTTTATTACCCTTGGTAGTTCTTAGCTTAACAAGATTAGTTCATTTGCACTTCATATCACTTTAATAAGCTTGTGTAAAACGTTCTAAAATACTGCTTTAAACATAGTACAAAAGTATAACAATTATGGTCTAAGAACTAGGCTTGAGCACATGTGGATAGACAAACAGTGTAAAATAAATTAATAACTAGAACTACCAACTATACAAAGCTTACAACTTGGCAATGACAAAGCGTTCAAGTTTGGGTTAAGCGCATTTGGTGGGGTTTTGTAAACGTCAATGGGTATTCCACAGTATTTACGAATTAAGAGCTAGTTGCGTCTTGGAAACTTTTGGCGGACCAGGGTCACCATACAGAGGTAGGAATCTCTCTCTCTCTCTCCCCCATCTTCGGATGGATATCAAGTCCAGACGGAGGTGGGTATGAGGCCCTCCTTGCTGGTGCCGGGCGGCGTAAGCACCTCCTTGTTGAGGAACTCCAAAGGCAAGTTTACCAAGTATCCCTAGAGAGAAAGATGCAGGTTAGCGTTCGATTTCGAATAGTGCTTTATCAGGATTCCTACCTGAATGTCGTTGGCTCTGTTGGCCGCAAGGTCTGGGTCCGTTTTGGCCAGCGGCGGCTCCTCTTGGTACTTGCGCAGACTGGCGAAGGTCTTGACAAAGTCCGTGGGAATGCACTTGAACACCTCGTCGTAGATCTCCGTGTTCCGAGTGGAGATCCGGCGCCAGGTGCCATGCCAGAACTTGTCGCATATGGGATCGCTAGTGTCCAGTTCGGATCGGCTGGAACCCTCCTCCAAAAGGCCTGCATCCGAGAAGAATTATAAGCAAGAAGACCAAATGCGGACAGCTACATACCCAGGTGCTCCTTGAAGAGATATTTGCGCAGACGGCCGGCAAACACGCCGCTGGGATACTTCTTGCCGTTCATGCGGCCATCCTCGAACTCCTCGTCCATGATAATGGCCGCGATTTCAGAGTCCCGCTTCCCAATCATCGAGCGATCATTAATGTTAGCCGAGCCACATATCACGACGCGATCGTCGGCGATGAGCAGCTTTGAGTGCACATAGATGAGCTCCGTGATGGGCGTGTTGTTCAGGAAGGAGTGGTTCCGCAGGCTGTGGAAGGAAATGTAGTTCTGTGGCTCGGCCACACCTGCCTCTTGGAGGCGAGTCAGAATGCCAGTGCGACCCCTGAAAGAAGGTTATAAAGTAAATTGCAGGAAGTTATGTTCGAATGGGCAAACCTCACCTGGAAATGGATGCATAGTTCCAATGGGTGATAGCCCGGACGGCTATTCCCGTGCTGCCGCCCACATCGCCTTCGAAGCCCGGCAGTAGCGGCATTATCACATACACGCGGAACGCCTTTCGTTCCCTAGAAGAGATGTAAAGATAGGTCAGAAGTGCACAGCCTCATCGGTATAGTTGGATATTGCATCCACTCACTTGTGCGCCCGCACTATCCTCTTGAAGAGTGTCTCGCCTATCTGGTTCCGGACATTGTTGTGCGACCCCGGCACGCCCATGCCCAGCTGCATGGTGATGAAGAACTGGTTCTCGATGTACACATAGTGCTGCGCCTTGGTGATCGTCTGGATGTAGGCGTCGTGGATGGACTGCTCCACCAGGTCCGCCTCGATGAAGCCACAGCTCCAGGCCGAGACGCTGCGCAGCAGCTGGCAGGTGACCCGCTGCTGGCGGCGCTGCTGCAGTTGCTGCAGGTGGGAGTTCAGCCTCACCTGTTGGTAGCTCTTGGGCATCAGGTAGGGGAACCTCGTGTTGTCGCGCAGCTTTTCCAGCTTCATGGCGTTCCAGCGCTGGATGAAGTGGCGGGCGACATCCCTGGCGGAGGCGCCGACCACACAGAGGCCCACGTCGTGCCAAGGCATCCGCGGCGTGGTGGTGCGGTCGATAATGTCAACGAACGGCGAGTTTAGATTCATCCAGTCCTTGAGTATGAAGTTGGAGTAGTCCTTGCCGAACCAGTACTTGGCCTGGCCGTAGAACTCGCTGAGTATTTGCGTGCTGCTGGCGGCAACAGTCACCTCCTCCTGTTCATGGGGTGCCGACTTGAGGGTCACTTCGTAATCCGTTATATCGTGGGACTCCACGGTGTACACCTCGTCCGGCTTGTCCTCCGCAGCCTCGGTGGCAGTGAGACGGTGCATAAAGTCCTTGCCCATGCGGGCGCCCTTCATAGCGTTGTTCTTGAGACGATCCAGCACGTTCTTGCGCTCCATCTCTGGGGTATTGAGTTTCATACCCTCCAACGCGATGCTGGACTCGCCGGGCGTGTCTCCCGGACTTGGCACCAGCATCGAGGGTATCAGCAGGCGATCACCGGGCTTCAACGTCCTCAACTCGATGCTCGTACTGGGCTCATCAGGCGACGGCGAAGGCGATCGCTCCTTGGTGGTGGATGTCTCGTAGTTAGCATTGCGGGAAGACTTCCGCGACCCAAAGGCCGAGTCTGTGTCATCCTTGCTAAAATACAGGCTGGGCGTGCGACGTGTGCTTCCCGTGACGGAAGCTGTCGATATGCTGCCCAGATCTGTGAGACGGTGGTGGTGATCGTCCCAGCGACCGTAGCACAGGTCAATGCCCCCCATGAAGGCGTAGGTCTGATCGATGACCACGATCTTTTCGTGATGAGCCCACAGCAAGATGCCTCCTCTGGCGTGATCCGGATGTCGCATCACCTGAAAGGGGACCAAAAGAGATTGAATTTTTGAAAATTAAAAAAGAAAGTGAACCCACCTTGATGTTGTCATGCTTGGCCAGCGTGGACTTGCTGTAGTAGCTGTTGATGCCCAGGGCCATTTCCACCTCCTTGTACAGCAGCACGAAGACGCGCACTCCCTGCTCAGCCTTGCGCAGCAGGATCTTGTCCAGACGCCAGTAGTCGCCGTCTAGCGCGGGTCGCTTCATGTAGATCTCGGGGCTGAGCCACCAGTCGGCGATGTAGATCTCCTCGGTGGCGGCCTCCAGGCCGTCGGCCACGGCAGACATGTACTGGGCCCCGTCCACATACCACGAGGCCTGCGTATTGGACCGCATCGGGGCATAGGACATGTGCGGGTTCGGCAGCGTGAAGTCCCTCGAGTACGAGTTGGCCGTGTGCTTGAGGTACTGCATCCATTCCTTGCACTTCCGCCGTGTCCAGCACTTGAGAACGATGTGCCGGTTGTTGGTCAGCACCTGAAGGCCCTTACGCATGCCCGTCTGGTAGATGCCCGTGGAAACGTCGAATCCCTGATCGAACAGGATCACTGCCCGGATGCTGCCGTCCTTTGGACGGATGTAGCCGAAGCAGGTTTCCTTCACAAAGAACCAACGGCTGCGCCACGTTCCGCACACCACATCCGAGCAGAAGTAGTTGCAACGCACGCAGCAGTTCTTCTGAAAGCAGCCAAAGAAGTTGCATCCCGCCTGGCCGGGTCTTGTCGAACCCGTCCGCTTGAGGATCACGCCCTCCTTGCCCTTTATGCCCATGCCGGGCACGAACGACACGTTGGAAACCTCCACAAAGTTCAGCTGTAAGTTATAATCGAGTTTAGTATGAATTTTATCAGGGAATCAAATGGAATGAATCAAGTATCGCAGCATTTTAGCACCAAAGGTCTTATAATGAGAAGATGCATAACGCCTATTCTTTAACATTGTCTTACAAATTGAAAAATAATAAGAATTGTGAGTATACACAGCCTTGTATTTCCAGTCATCAGTAATTCATCAAAAGTGCATCATTGATGTATTTTAATAAGACCTACTGATAAAATAAACATATCCTGGGTTTTTATCATCACATTTACTAACGTTTAATCAACAAAAACTGAGTGTTGTCATCAATATTTTTATATAAAACGTCATCGATGTTTCAAAGATAACGACCATTTCTCAATGTTGTAACAGGTTTATAGCTTTAACATATTAACATGTATGTATTATAACATGTTTTGTTTATTAATTTAGCAACCTATTTCATCGCTGTGTCATCAAGTTTATTTTTAAAGAGAGGAAATGATAGAACGAGAGCCTTTTTCGACACTATTGTCGGCTCGGCAGAAGTGATTAATCGATGATGAAATTGGCCCATTAATGGTACCCTGCAGATATGCTTGACAATACGTCTGCACGTTACCATCTGGTAATTAAGAGGCCTTTACCCAAATCATGTCTTACCGTTTCGTGGTGGGATCGATACAGACTAATGTTCAGCAGGTTGTACAGATAGTCCTCCAGCTGCTTGATCCTCACTGGCAGATTCTCCACTGTGACCAGGCCCTCTGGGCGGTTGGGAAATCTTGGCAGCTTCCGTTTATTCTTCTTCTTGCGCTTCTTCTGGATGCGGCGTGGCGTGAGACCCGCCAAGATGGAACTGTGACTGGGACTGATGATGGCCATGGCATTGCTGCCGGCGCCATTGTTGTTGTTGTGACCCTGACCACTGACAGGAGTGCTGGACTGCTTGACCTTGGTGTGGGCGGGCAGGTCCTTTAGAGTGGACTCATCGGCCAACTGACTGGCGGTGGCCTTGAGCGTGGTTCGCTTCTCCTTGTGGCTGCGACTGGGAAAGGGAATGTTGAGCGATGTGCGGAAGAAGCTGAGCTGCTGGTGCAGCGAGTTGAAGTGCTTGTAGCGTCGCTTGATCGTCCAGCTGAAGGGGCCGTGTGTCAGCTCGATGGTGTACCTGGGCAGGAGGATTTCGAGTGAGTAAAATAATGGGTTACTTCGATCGATTTCACTCACAGATTGGGATTCAGAAAATGCGTTGTGACACTGCGCTCAGTATCCACGATCCTGACGTGAATCTCACGGCCCGGGATGAAGACTTTGCGCTGGAAAGAGTTGAACTTGACACTCGGACCGTAAATGCTGGTGAAGGGTATTTCGTGGCGCAGCACCACGCTGTTGTTCTCCTCGTCGTCGAACTCCTCATCGTCGTCGTCCGTCTCCTTGCGCTCCACCAGAACCGGCTTGTCGCCCACATTCGACAGGATGGTGACAGAGTCCGGAAAGGCCAGCGTCTCATCGTATTCGGAGTCGACCAGCGAGAACTGGAAGTCCGGCAGGCATCGGCTTTGATGCTCGGCCACCGCATCGTCAGTGCAGTCCCGGAAGACCTCCTCGTCCTCCTCGTTATTGGAGTCCTCCGCCGAGCCATCCGCCTCCCGACTGCCCCGACTTCCCTTCTCAATGTCCGAGTCGGTCGCGTAAGGGGGCAGGACCGCTACACCGCCACCGGCGCGAACCTCTGCCATGGCCTCAAATTGGGAAAAGTAGTAGGAACTGTCTAGATCATCGTAGCCACGATTGACGTAGCCACTGTAGTGGGTTGGCCGGTATACATCGTCTGTGGGGTATTCAGCTGAAAGGAGGTGGGATAGTTAGTATTCATCTGGAAGAAGCACAGCTAACAGGCAACCCCTGAAAGGAAAGAGTGCTTGCATATGTGGCATTTATGTTCCTTATGCCCTTGCAATTGGTAAGCTTATCAGCAAGAAATTAATCAAAATGGTTTCAGTTAAGAAAAGGAAGCAAGTAATGTGTTTCGTAGGTAGGAAATAAAGCTTCTAAATTTGTATTTAGTGGACTCTCTATCAGCACAAAGTCGGTATTTCCTAAGTGCAATTCAGCATTTTAAGTGTAGTGCCCCGCACAGTGCAAATAGCTAAAAATCCTTATCAATATTTGCTTCCCAACTCAAAGTGCTTTGGCCACCTCCACCCTCCCGACAATTACGGCTTTTCAATTAGCTGAAATTACGTTCGGTGTTCCATCTAGAGTGCTGGCCAGCTATCGCCGTGCATCGGACTCAACCCGACGATATGATAACTGAAGTGCAGGCGCAACTTGTACATTTTGCAGCCGTAATGTAAACTCTGTAATGTGTAATTAGCGCATAATCTCCAGTTAAAAATACAGAAGTTCCCCAAGGCCACAGCTCGCGACATGTGCTGTAGTTAAGTTTAGTGTTTATTTCAGAGTGCGCCGCTCGGCTGAACTTGACATAGGAACCCTGTCAGTGCGTAAACCTTGAGGCTATTTCGAGCTGTGTACACACGTCGCAGCAATCTTTCCCCCGGACACATGAATCTGTCTTAAGTGCACGTGAGCACTGATAGCTAATTTGTATTCTTTTGCATAACCAGGAGACTGGGGAAAGTCGTGGGCATAGTCTCAGATAAGCTTTCCAACAAACTACCCCAGCTTTCAGTTAAATGCAATTTAGATAACACTATAAGTCTAGGAGCAACTGGTAGATTAGGAGATACCGCACAGTAGGTTCAACCATATATCATCCATGGATAAGGGGTCTTATCGTGGGCTTATTGGTCGCATTTCAAAACTGCACAAAGAAAGTGCGTGCTGTTGTTATCGACGGCGGCAATAAACTACATAAATCAGTATTTAGTCGAGTACTTTGATTAGCTGCCAATAATAACAGGTGTCCCCTGCACCGCCACATTATGGTATCCAAGTCTGTTGAATTTCGAGCTTCCTACCACTAGACAAATATTTATGACAATGCACGATTTGCCTTATCACAGGCAATGGTTAAAATTAGCAGGCAGACCGAGTGCAAGGGTTTTGATAATGACTGTCAGTGATCTATGACACTGGGGGATTACCACCAGACACTATCTAAGTGGGATCCACTTACTGTAGACCTTCCACCCGCCCAACCATATGTCATTGGAAGTGTGTTCGTATTCAGTTTCTAAGAGTTGGCACACATAAAGCGGGTGTGGGCACGTACCTTATCGAAGAACTCACTCGGTTATCAGCTCGACATTACCAAACAAAAGAACTCTTGAGCCGAATGCCAGAAATGGGGTTCGCCGCAAGCCTTGGCATTCTTAGACGGGCGATAAAACGCGGTATTTATACACAGGTAGCTTGGAAGAGATGAAAGGTGTTTCCAGCTAGTTACCGTGTCGATAACGCGAATTGTGGATATAAATGAAATTATGTTTGCTATAAACAATTCGCCGAACCAATTCTGATGCCATCGACCTCGATAATGGGATATTAAATAGGGTCTAATAAAAGACCCCGAATAGTTAGCGCATTCTCACTTTCAGCTCGTAATATTTACCAAATTCATTAACACATTCGCCTAGAGTTGGGTAAGTCAACTGAAATAAAATTGGCTGATAAACACTTGACACTTTTTTCGCCATCAAGATAAGCTGAATAAGTACAAAACAATTCTGCGGCAAGTGTATCCCAAGATAATGGTAAGCAAATACCAATACCGGGGAACCCAAGAAGGTGCAGTTTGGTTCTGAGGGCTTATAAAGAATTGTTTACAAGTAATGGGATTATAAAAATAGGTTCCGAGAACGTCTTATCTATAAGAAGTGAGCGAATTACGTATTACAAAAAAAGAATTATGCAATTTGTAATATATATAATTCCCAATAAGTGAATATAATTAATATATAATAGAAGCTTCTAAGTAAAGCTTTCCCTTAAAAACATACTTCCCGGTACCAAGGGCTCTTAAAATAAATATTTATGGCCTTTCAGAGAGTTCGAAGCCCGATATTGACAATATTGTTATGCCTTTGTTCAGCGGGCTTCGATACTGGGTTGTATGTGCGAAAATCAGTCCCCCTGAACAGGTCTTTCAACCCAGCAGGCACTTGTTGCATCTGACCTACACATAATCCCGAAGAAATCGAAACTTCCTGTTGCATTATCCGAGTGTGAGTGCTGATGTAAATCAGATACCGTATATATTATGACTGTATGGCGTCGCTGGTGGCGTGCCAAGCATTTGAAAATCGGTTATGATTCATTTACAAATAACACCGTTAGGAGGAGCCCCGCACGCAACCCGGGGCGCAAGACATTGGCACCATCTATGCCTGTGTGCACCTATATATAAGCCAACGGAAACGGCCAATGGTGGGTTGTGTTAATTTATTATTAAGTCAGTTGGAACGGCGGTTATCAGTTCTTTGTTGTCTCATTTTCCGAGTTCTTCCATGGCCTACGCCCGTTATTTTGGCACTCCCCCACCCGGCAGAGCACTCGCAAAATGTCAGCTCGGATACTTTTCACTTTTCTGCTTTAACCAACCAGTTCAAGATTTTCAACAAACTGGTTCACTGTTATCTGACGATGACGCACAATATCAAAAATATACCGCCGCGTGCGAAGAGCTGAGTGATCTAAGATAATCAGCATCTAGTCGCAGCCGGCTTAATGGTATGTGTTCGTTCGCAAATGTCTTTAAATGTCTGTAGATCTATTACTGAGTTTATGCCAAGTCAAATTCATGGTTATGTCTTTAAAAGTAAGAGCATAAACGGTACATTGGGAGTTTCAAAAGTGAACGAATGAATCTAACAACTGAGAAGAATTAGGTAACTGTGCCTTAAGCCATTACTTATATTCCTAAAGATACTAAAGAATACAAAAATGGATAGACTCTGGATTGTTAACCAAATATCAAAGTACAAGAAATTTACTTTATAAGGAATAAGAAGCATACAAAAGAGTGTCGAGCTCTAAAACCCTTTTTTTCGTCCTTTCAACAAAGAAAACTTTGAACTTGCTCTGGAGTGTACTAAAATCGTATGACGGTATGCATCTTATTATTTACATTATTAAAAGGATTCGTACAGAAGTGCCACAAAAAAGTGCAATGTGTTTTTAAGGCTCATTAAAGATAAGCCTGTATATAAAATAAAATTGTTAAGGTCCTAAGGTAGAGTTAAAGTTTTGTTTTGTTTTTCCGTTCAAGTTGATTTACTCTTAACCATTTAATCCTATTTTAAGTTTTCGTACTCCAGAGCATATAAACTTATTTTTATTCGCTTAGCTGACATTACCCATGCTGGCCATCAGCTGTGAAATGCTGCGGCGATGACGTCGCACCTGCAAGTGCTGCAGACTGGCCGCCACCGCCGCCTCCAGAGGCGGATGCAATTGCAGTGACTCGTTGGGATCGTTGTGGCCACCACTGCCTTTGTTGCCATGCCCGATGCCGTTGCTGTTGCTGTTGCCGGTTCTGGTTTCGGTGGACTTGGCCATCATCGATGAATGCAATTAAGTTGGCTTTATTTTATTTTTGGCTTGCGGTTTTTGGTTTAATTCGGTCTTGTTGTTGTTGATGTCGCCTCCGGGTCATTTTTGCATTTCCATCTGCGGTCGACATTTGCACGCGGGCTCGGTTCTGGCGCACTGCGTTGGCTAATTAAACCAGAAATTATAAATAACGCAAATGCGTTGCCAATCGACAGAGTCGCTGACTGATTGATGGGCCAGAGAGCCCTATCAAGCAGGAGAAGCAAAATATGAGGTGGAAATTCACTGTGCCACTCTATTTATATATTTCATATAATTTTAACATAAGGTATCCAGTTGTATTTAAACGATTGCATTCGGTGAGAGCTAAAGAAAACACTATTAATTTTAAATCCCCAAAAATGTGACAAGAAAAAGGAGCAAAAAAACAAATTTACATTGAATTCGGTACTTTAAAATACGATTTGCAGACTTTAGGACATTTTTTTAAGGGCTTAAAAATGAAACTCGTGACTTGCGGAGTACCCTAGATTATGATTGTCTTGTAATGAATTTAGTTTATTTCATAAAGGCACTCCAAAAAGAATACACCCTAAAAGTCTGGGGTATTGTAATAAAATCAGTTTGTAATTGTGTTTATAAATAATTAAATATGCTTAATAGAATATTTAGATTTATTTGATTATTGTTTACACTATTATATAGTTATATTTTACTAAACGCTTTATATTAGTTTATGGCACAATGTGGTCCCAATACTTGGCTTTGTTATTTCCACCCCAGCTATTAGTTGTCTTGACTTCTAGTACTCTCTCGCCTTCCGGCCACATCAAAATCCCCCGCATTGGAAAGTAATTAATTAAATTTTTATCATTCGGCATTTCGTTATCTTTGCGCAAACACCGCCAGCCCGAGTTTTGCCACCGCTGCTGGCCACTTTGTGGCTGTTTTCGTTTGTATTTCATCGTATTTGGCTTTTGGCGCTTCCAGCTCATAAATGTTTTGCACAATGGCACACTCACTCACACACACACACACGCGCACCAATTGCTCGGATATTTCCCGTATTTTCACATTTATTTCACTCTTTGCACTTGGCACTTGGCCCATCAAAGCGATGGTCGAAATTGCCAGCTAAATGGGCCGTTTTGTGAGCTGGGCACTTGTATCTTTCGGATGCAACATGGGCACTTGTATCTCTCGGATGCAGATACTGCGATACTGCGGATTCGGCACGCTTGCATGTGCTCAAGTCGCGATTTGTTTACCTTCTCGGGCCGCCGCCGCCGACTAACGGAAGTAGCACGATCAGAATTAGCGCGGCAGACAGAGACGGCGCGAGGTGAGAAATGCCACGCAAAGGCAAGAACAAGAACTGACACTCACACTCGCAGCGGCATCGGCACCGCACCGCGCTCGAGCCCCCGCCGAAAAGCTTGCCGCTCGCTCACTCTCTCTCTCTCTCTCTCCTTTCTTCGCATCTGCGAACCGCGATCCGCGAGATACGTTGCGACAACTTTGCCGTTACTCCGGTTAATAATATTAACTAAACCTCTCGCCGTTGGCCGAAAGCTTCTGCCGCTGAAAAGCAGTTAACGGTTAACGGTTAAGGTGAGCGAGCTTGTGAAGAGAGAGAGAGAAGACATAGAGAACTGAGTTTTCTGACCAACAGCTGCGAAGTTCAAAACAGCTGGCAAAGCTTTTAATGTTATTTTCCAAGCAATTGGAAATGCGATCCGATCTTCAAACTGTTTCGTGATCTTACGGACTTACATATGCAAAAATCAACTCTGGGATCGGTCACAAGGTCATCTAAGCACCGAAGGAAACCAGTTCTCTCCCATGGAATGTTGCCGCAGGCAAGGAGCTTTTGAAAGCTTTCCACAGGGGTTCAAAATACCTTTTGTAAACCCTGGGTTCTCTTGGTACCTGACGGTGAATCACAGGCTCACTCTCCTAGCACTATCTTATCACAACCACCAATCATGTGGCACAAAGAGACCAAAATCAGTCGCCACAGCTGTAATCAGCGGTCATATAGTAATTTGATCGACCCCAGTGCGCTTCAAAGGCCAAATGAAGCGAATTACAATTATGCTCTCGATTAGATTAGTTCACGCCGCATAACTTAATGTCAACAATATAATTGATTAATTAATATATGGAGCAAGATACAAAAAGATGCAAACATAACAGAACCAAGGGAATTTGTAAGTGACTCGACCAAGAGATACTTAGTACTCTGCAATACTATCTACCCAATATCTTCATATTAGCGAATTTACATAAATGTATATTTGTACATAAATAGTTCATATATGAATTTAATTAGGTGAATTTGGACGGATGAAAAACAAACTCGAGTAAGTAATCAAGACGCTAGGAAACATCTGCGTAAATTTCTACTATACATATTTTTCTGTGGAAGAATGTAACTAAATGTATTTTTAAACATTTTTATTCTTAAAGTCACCTGAGACTCTACAAACCTTCTGAGGTAAGTGCGAGTGGGAGAGAGGTTGAGATAAAAGGTTTATTTTCTGATAAATCCCGTAGTTATTATCCGACTATATATACTCAATTTTTAAGAATAGCCCTTACTAAAATATTTATTGTATATTTACTTCCTATTTACGTTTTACCGAATTCAAGACTATATGTATGTACCTGTATAAAAAATATGTGAAGTGATAGTGACGAGGCAAAATTCAAAAATAAACTCTGCTTGCAAAACATTAGAATGTGTTAAACAAATTTGGTAATCCCGAGCTCGATAATATTATGCATATTAGACAATAGTTTCTGTATATGTTGAAGTTATGCAAAATCTAGTTTCATGCGGACAAATTTTCAAGGGTAAATCAACTCGTCGTCTAGTTATGCTGCAGCACATTACATGTGTATGTACATACATAGTACTTCACCAGTTTGCACTGGGCACAAATACCCCTAACAGAGAACGGTTACACGGTATAAAAATGTTTAAAGAGTACATAAAACAATAGTTTTAGATTAATACTTATTTATATATATGGGACTTAACTTATTTATAGACTTAACCAATCATAAAGAAACACGATAGAGTAATCAATTTATGATTGCAACGAGATTTTGAAATCTGAGTAATTAAGGAAAACTTGCCCACTTTTGAAACCTGATTTGTTAAAGTAAACTTGAAAAACAAAAGGTTAGATAAGATAAGTGTTAGTGCACTTCACAAGTCATAAATAAGCACAAAACATATTGGCACTGTTTGTTCTCTATTTAAAAAGAAACAATTCATTTGTTTGGTAACTGTCATATTAAGAAATTCGACACCCAAAGTGACACATAAGTAAACTAAAACTCAAACAATGGGGCTATATTTGAGTGCTGGAGCAAGTCCTATGTATATGTACCTATTTACATATATACATACATATATATTTAAGAAAAATGAGAGCACCGCCGATTATGGGAGTGCCAGATATCGATGAAATATCTTTTCAATGGGAATCGCACTCCGAATGAGCAACGAACAGAGAAACTTTTGTAAATAGGCAAACATTTCACAGCACAATTTTCCTTAACTGCTGATCCACCACCCATTGTTTTCTTATCACCATCGATATCGTTTCCATTGCACAAGCTATCAACATTTTCACGTGCACTTTCTCTTTTCGCCAGACAGAATCTCAGGAGCAGCCTCCCAAAAATAAGCAAATCAATGGCACTTACCGATATCAGAAGTCGAAATTCACGGCCGAAACTTTGCTGGCTCCAATTGCTAACGGTACAGATACCTCTTGTGATTCATGCGTCTGCTGGGGATAATTCACACATACACACACACTCACTTCGACTCGGCAGTGGGTTAAATTCGAACATATATCTTATGTACATATATGTGCACCGATTTAGCACTCCGATAATTGCATTATAAGTGGAATTCGTTTGAGGCGCCACACGAACGCTCTGTTCAGTTACATATGTATATGTATGTGTGTGTATAAAAATTAATAAAATTTAAATTTATTAAAGCGTTGTTAATCAATCGCGCGCACAACCGCACTCTCGACAGTCTCGTGTTATTGGTTTCGAAGGAGACGCGTCGACAAACTTGAAAATTTGGCTGGTTGTTTCTAGCACGAAGCAACAACTAAGAGTATTAAGGCACAACTAGCGTCAAATCACCGATCGACGCCGATTTCTCACTGGAAGCGCAGCGAGAGAGGGAGTGAGAGTGGCCTGGGAGAAAGCCCTGGGAAACGGCACGCGCTGTTCGTTCAACAGTCTTTTTAATGTGCTTTTACATTTCTTTTCTTCACCGAACAATTACACAAAAATGTCGACCTTAGTTAAGCTATTCTTCTCCAGATTCAATTGAATCTTCCCGGACGCCAGCGAGGGCTTACACACGACTGTCTGGCGTTTTGAGAGCGTGAGCTTTCGACTGGAAAGCTGGTGGCTCCGATCGTGACAGCGAGAGAACAACAGCTGATCACGAAAGCTGAAACACGAGGCTCAGACTTTGACTAGTAAATAAAAACGTTGAAATTCGAAATCGTTTTCTATTCAGAAACCGGAGATGAAAAAAAATGGTCTCTCATTATGTTGTTATAATTTCAGTCAGAAGTTTGCAACGCAGTGAAGGAGACATTTCCGACCCTATAAAGTAAATATATTCAGCATCAACAGCCGAGTTGATCTAGCCATGTCCCTCTGTCCGTCCGTCTCTCTGTCCGTCTGTCCGTTCGTCTGTCCGATTATACTATAAGCTATCTGAATAAAACTTTGCAGATAGTCTTCTATATGCTCTTATTACTATATAAGTCGGAAGCGATCGGTAAATTTTCAGAAAAAAAATTACAACTTAGCCAATTTTCAACATATTTTCATATAATTTGAGAAATGGCCATTTTATATTATTCTAGAATTTCGGTTTTAATTTGATCAAAATCGGACTTTTATGTCATATAGTTGCCATATTATTACGTATACGTAAGTTTAAAACCGAATTTTTATATGTTGTATACAATTCCTGTTAGTTTTACTTTTCATTTGATAAAATTTTATTAATTCATAATGATCCAATTGTAAGCTGCAAGGGTAAAGAAACTTCGGCGTGCCAAAATTAGCTTCCGTTCTTGTTTATGATCTTTTTCACCAAAATAATGAAAAATCGAATTTACGTGAAATTGCATTTGGTTTTTTTCGAATTTTTTTTAGAATATGAGAAAGGCTTTCAAATTTCATCAATTGGAACATTTCTTCACGTACTTAAGTATGTTATTAGCCTATATGTGTTCATTAAGACCAAGTGGAGCGATTCAAATTGTATTAAATTTTTATTGCTTATTAGGTCCGAATTTTGGTTTAAGTTTTAAGCAAATAGGACGGCTATATCATATATGTAGCTGCCTTAGCAATATACAATAAAGGTAAACGGATTGCAAATTTATGTTAAATCCTTGTTTTCCGATAATGTTGAGATATCATAATTTATACGATTTTAAAATAATGCTTTAAGTCTTAACAATTTCGAATTACTATATCATATATCTGTAAACTTATATAATAGCTTTGGAAAATCAGAAAGGGATCGGTGTTTTTAGATATGTTTGTTTAATATCTCTCGTGCTACAATTTTTTTACAATGTCTACTACCAGGATTTACAAATACTAAAGACGTCTAAGATACATACATATATATATTAAAAACCTAGACATTTGTAAAGGTTTTTATATAAAGTTCCAAATTTTAAATGATAAGAAATAATATTGATATTTTTCATGATATATTTGTCCGATTTTAAGAGACATTTAAAATCCCGTTCCAGGTGTGCTTGACCACATTCCATTTTTTATGGCAATAAATCGAAGAGGATCTCAAATTGTATTGACCGTTGCATCCTCTGGTATTGCAATCAGATAGTTTGATGAAGCAACCCGTGAATATCCTGACAGCACCGTTTTTAAGAAGTCGACGGCAGCTAAATTACAGCAAGGATGCAACACCTTTGTTTGAAATCAATGCATCAAAGAAGTCTGAACACTGCAAGAAGGAAAACTGTAATCTCGTTTGATGGGCCAGGAACTTTCAAACTCCTAGAATTATTACTTACCTAATTCTTGCACTGTATGTCATAGGCATAATTTTCCAAATTTTTTGGTTCTACTAGAAAAAGCACTAATTAGGGGTTTCAAAAGGAATTATTTTTAAATGAAATCAGATGATGCCGTCTTTATTGTAGCCAAATTGAAAAAACATGGTTTAAATTGTTAAATATTATTTTACCTTTATTTTCTATGTTTTAACTTCTTTCGTCTACATTTATTTTCTCAGAAAAAAATAAAATAATCCTTAATAATGTTTCAAAAACATTGCAAAGATAAAACGCATGAGTTCCGCTTACCTCTCGGAAGGTGGGAAAAGGCTATGGGAAAGATCGACTTTTGCTATTGATCAAGGATTAAAGTTAATAGTACGGTCTGGCTTAGATATAAGCACTGCGCCTAGGCTTTAAACTAATTTAGTTCTTTTAATTTTACTCTCTAATAATGTATTTTCTCGCTTTGCCAAAGAGCTTATTTTATGTTGTTTTCGTATTTCATTTCCTTTTTGCTTTGCCAAAATTTTAATAAAAAATAGTTGCATTTCATGGCTTTTCTCACGTTTCCTAAATCTTTTATAGCACACTATATAATTCATATATTTAAAGCTACAGCTCGAAGTATATGTATGTGGGTGTGTGTCAGTGTGTATGTGTATGCATTGCTTATATGGGATGTTAAACTAGGACTACAACTAAACTGCCAACAGGATCAAATCAAGTGTTCACCATAAAGCGTTTTAGCAAAAACGGTTAGCATAACCTACAGCTATAAAGTCTACGCGCAGTACACCTAATCTTGTATATATAGATCTGAATATTTGTATATATATAGATGTATATATGTCACAATATATAAAAATATATAAATACGCACATTATACCATAGAAAATCATAAGCGTCTGTCGTTTACGGTTACATTTCATATTTTTCCTTTCGAAAACCTGTTGCGGCTTGCCTTAAGCTTTTTCGATTTTTTCAATTTTTTGCTTCGTTTTGACACATTTTTTCGGCCATCGCCGACCCTCTTCTAGGCATCCGACAAATCACAGTAAGCCGCGCTGCCGCCTCCCGCCCCGCCACCATTGGACGACTTCTGCTCGTCGTCCATAAGAGCGTCGTCCATGAGAGCGTCGCCGGCTGCCTCGTGGTGATTCACCTGCGGCGACGAAGAGCTCTCCCCGCAGTTGGTGGCGTACACATGCCGTCGACTTCCCCCAGGCAGCTGATTCGAGTCATCCGTGTCCGCGTCGCGAATGGAGTTAAATGCATTGCAGGCGTTGGCGTTCGGCGAGCAGGTGTCGTCGTTGGGCGGATAGACGTGCCGGTGATAGCTGCCGCCTCCGCTGCCCCCGCCACCGATGCTGCCATCGCCGTCCAGCTCGGCGTCGCGAACGCTCCCGAAGACCGGCGTGTGTGAGCTGCTCTTGCGCAGCGAGGCCGGCGGTGACCAGACGGTCTGGTAGAGCGGCGATGCGAACACGTACATGTGGTTGAGATACTCCATGTCGTAGCTGGGCTGGTAGGAGTCCGTCTCCAGCGGGTTGTACGTGGGCTGGTACATCGGCGTCTGCCGGCAGCTGGCCGAGCCCGAGGCACTGCCCGCATAGTGCGGCGTGTCGTAGTTCTGCGACCGACTGGAGCTGCTCAGGTGCAGCAGCTGGGCGTGGCCGCCATGGCTGCCACCAGCACTGCTCCCGCCACCACCGCCCATCCGGTGGGCAGGCAGGGTGGCGTAGATTCCACGATATGCTTCGTACGGCGTCTGCGGATAGTAGGCATCGCTCCAGCGCACATGGTTCGGCGTATAGTCACCCTTCGCATAGAGCTATATGTAAGTAAAGCAAAAGAAAAATAGGTTAGCCAATAATCCGGACTCCCAAGCTGCTTGTCACCCACCTGGATGGGCCGGCAGAAGCCCTTGTTCATATGCCGCGGCACGCCAAGGGTGTAGCTGTGGCTAAATCCCACTTCCGAGCTCAACAAGTACTCGTGGAATTTGTTGGGAAAGAACTCGATCTGCTTGTAGTTGTTGTAGATCTCCGACTGCAATGGTATTGGGAGAGGGTTGATATTATTTATTTACCAAAAGATAGTCAAAACTTATTAAGTCATAGATAAATGGACTAATATCTGGCTGGTGCCAAGATCGATCACTCACCGTCAGGTTCTTTTTCTTCTTGTAGCTGGCCCAGTTCTGGGCCTCTAGTATCAGCTTTCCCCCCGGACGCAGCTGGTTGAACATCCGCTTGAAGGCCATCTTTAGGCCGGCATCGCCAAAGTTGAGATGGATCCACTTGGTCACGGAGAGACACAAAATGAGATCGTATTGCTGTTGATCGTTGCTCATCAAGGACTCGTCCTTGAGCACATAGTTGGTGTGTCTGAAGAAGACGTTCGCCGGGAACTGGTTCTTGTTGCTGGAGACGTTCGGCGACTTGCCCGATGGCGGCACATGGGGAATTCCCCCGTAGGTTAGTGGAAATGAGATGGGGAAGAACTCGTGAGGCTTCACTAGCAGACTGTCCAGCTTTTGCTGATGCTGCAGTTCCTCTAGCTCCTGCTGATGATGATGATGATGGTGGTGGTGATGGTGGTGATGATGATGTCGATTCGGATGGTTTCCAAGGGACTGGCGCCGCTTTTTGCCACGTCGCGTTTTCTTGTGCGCTGATCCCGAAGCCCCTTCTTCTGCAGGTTCTGCTTTTGGCTCCGCTTTGATGTCAGACCCCGCCTCTGTCTTCACCTCAGGCATTTTTTCCTCCTTGGGAATGCGAACAAAGATCGACAAATTCCTCCTGGCCCGAGCCACAAGCTCTCTATCGATATCGATGCCGACAATCGTTTTCGGCGCCAGATGCCGGGCCACTGTGATGGTCATGTGTCCCACGTTGCACCCAATGTCGAGGATGTCCTTGTTCTGGAACAGCTCCATATGGCGCTGGAACACCTGCAGCCGCACATCCCGGAACTCGTTCATCTGCCGAAAGTCCACGTAACGGTCAAAGTTACCGTACCGGTACTTCAGCCCATCTGCCCTGAACTTTGGCAGCACTTTGAGAGGCGGAATCATGGCCGGCTGCAGCATCAGTTGGCTAATGTTGGCCTCCGGCGCTTGTGCTAGACCCAGTGACGCCGAGCCTTCCGCCATGCTAATGTCCGTGCCGGCTAGGGAATCCTGCTCACCAGCCGTGTGCGAAGTGGCCGCTGAAGTGGTGCTCAGCGGGCTACCCAGTCCGTGTTCTGGCAAGTCTGGCGTGTCATCTCGGGGTATCTCCACTGCAAGGAAGAGGGCGGTAGTTCAATTCAATTGGTCGTCTTTTACTATATCCGGACTCGCCGGGAAACTCACCTTCTATGAGGGGCAACTGCTTAGGTGCCACCTCCTCAACGGGGCTGAGCAGCTCCGATTCGCTGAAGGACGTCGAACGCCGTGTGTTGGGCTTTCGGGCTCCGCTCGGTTGGAGGATGCGCGGAGGCCGCTTCCAGGCACCGGGTTGCGGAACCACCGGACTGACGATCTTGTCCATGGCATCATGGCGGTGAAATTTCTAATGGAATGGATTTGAAATAGACGAAATTTCGTTAAGGTGAATTGATTTACTTCATATTTAAACTGTGGACAAGTATGCTGTTGAGGAACATAATAATTTATCGTCCTAACACTCGAATACTTTATTTGTGCCCAGTGATCTCGTACGCACATTTAAATAAAAATATATTTATATAAAAATATATATATATTCATACCTATTCAGAATTATTTAAAACGAGAGATATAAAAGATTTGAGTACCTCTGAAAACAATAAATTTTTGCTGTCTTTCTAGGCTTTCATATGCATATATCATATAAATCATATCATAAATATCATTATAATGTCAATTTAAAAGAGAAAAAAAATGCAAACCCAAATATCGATAAAAAACAAAATTAAAAATTAAAAATTAAAAAATGAGTTGAAAAAAAAAGCAAAGATTTTTATATATTTTTTTTCTTTGATTCAAATAAAAATACCGTACAACGGTATAAAAATAATAATAAAAATAATCTTTGTAATAAGATGCCAAATTGTTTTTTTTTTCACATATTTACGATTTGCCAATACACTTTCCTTTTTACAGAATGCGTCAACATTTTGCTTAAATAAAAATGTTTTTTCAAAAGAGTTACATATGTTTTTCAAGCGAAATAAATTCTTTAGCAGGCGAAAACGGTATTTACTTATAATAAAAAGTAATTTTGAGGTAAGTTATTGCAAAATCTTTAGGACTTCAAAACTTGTTTTCATTTATTTTTGCATAAGATATCAAATCAATCAATAAAAGTCATACCCTGATTTCCGCAAATACTTAAAATGTAGTTAAACGTTGTTGACCGGTATAAACACAAAAAGGAGATTGTCAAAGCACAAGCACCAAAATCGGAAAACAGAAAACGGAAAACTGCCAAAAGCAATCAAAACAAAAACAGCGATTGACTTTCTGCCAAACAGCAACAACAACGATTACTCGTTCCCACTCTCTCTTGTTCCATTTCCGCCACGTTCCATGCTTGCCATTTCACATTCCACATTCCCCTTTCGACGCGCACTCACCTTGCTCTTTTGCGAATTGTTGCTCTCGCTGATTTTTCTCTTTCTGCCGCCGCCTCCGCTGCCGCTGCCTACGCTGGGTGCGCTGCTGCCTCCGAAGCTCAGCCCCGTGCCGCCGACGCCGTAGCACGTGCTGGACAAATCCAGGCGCAAATCACGGCTGGACTGCGCCCGCCGCTCTGCCAGCGTCGACGCAACCGCTAGCGAAGCCGATGTCGCTGCCGAGCAGCTGAGCAGCAGCTCTGCCGGCGGCTCTGCTGCAGCGGTAACAGCAGGAACGTCCTCAGTGGCAGTGGCCACATGTTGCTGCCGCTGCGGCGATGACGTTGCTGCGGGCACCGTCGACACAGCCTGTTCCACTTGCTCCTCCGTCGCTGCCGCAGCCTCGGTCGACGTTGGCGTGGGCATCTCAGCAGTGACCGTTGTCGCAGCCTTGGGAGAGCGCATATGCGCCTGCTGTTGGCCCGATTCCGCCGTTTCGCCCGCCGCCGGGGCAGCGGATTCGCTCAGCAGCAAACTGCCGCTGCTGGCGTTCGCAGGCGCTGCCACTGGCGACGCCGCCAGCGAGGAGCTGGCCGTGGGCAGCGGCGCCTCTTCGGGAAACTCACCTCCACCAGAGCCCCCGCCCCCGCCGGCTACTGACTCGTCGCTGGCGTGCGAGGCGTTGGTGGAGTCGATGCGCCTCCGCTTCCGGTTCTTGCGCGTTCGATGATGGTGCTGCCGGTGGTGCAGCTGCAGCATGCCGCCGCCCACGCCACCCACTCCGCCCCGCTTCATCGGCGACGTCAGCTGCTTCTCGTACTCCATCGAGTCGACGGGGTCGAGCAGGTGCAGCGGGTCGTGGATGTTGGGCGGTATGATGACCTCCACCTTAGGGGGCGTGGTGATGGGCGACTGGCGCGGCGTCGTCGCCGGCGTGTTGTTGCTGGAGGATGCGTTCGAGGTGTTCTCGTTCTGCAGCGAGTTGAGGTTGAGGGGGTCGGATATGTTGCCGCCCAACAGGAACTTCGTGGGCGGCACGATCACCTCCTTGCGCAGCCGCTTCTCCGGCAGGAAGAACTTGGAGCGTCCGCAGCAGTAGTGCACCGCGTTGGCTGCCGCCGCGCTGCTCGAAATGCTGCTGTTGCCGCTCAGAGAGCTGGTGTCCTTGCAGCTCTGCGCCTCCTTGCAGGCGGCGCCGCTGCCAGCAGCCCCTGCTGCTCCTCCCACGCCGCTGCCGGTGCCAGCGCCCCCCGTCGCTGCAACTCCGCCGGCAGAGCTGCCATTGCAGCCGGTGACCAGGCAGCAAGCGTGATTCGCATTGTTGCCGGCACACAGCACGTGGTGATGGTGGCCCCTGAAAGGGATGGCAAAAATAATAGGTTAGTTTTATGCATCTATAAAAAGGTTAGGGGATATCCGGGAGAAGTTTACATATGTACAAATATATTTTATGACACGGAGTTAAGACTTTTCTGGGAATAAAAACCTCTTTTAATCCTGGTAATTACTTTTTTTTTTAATATTATTTAAAACGTTTTTTAACTTGACAGACTTACGGATAAACTTTTCTAAAGCTACAGTCGAATGTGCCCGACTGTGAGATACCTGGTACCTGGTTTAAATTAAAACGAAAATTGGTTCGGCTTATTCACAGTTTCAATTGTGCTTAAATTTATAATAAAAATCTAAATGAAGCAGGACGAAGGTAGAAAAAGATGTTGACAAGTGAAGACCATGTTACGCAACAAAATAAAAGGTAATGTCGATAGGAACTTGTTGAGCAACATTCATTGGTGCTGTTGATGTTGCAAAAGTTTAACATTTACAGAAACTTTATTGTCTAAGAACTGTCATGATTATTATTCGGTTATTTTATATTTAGTAATATTTCTGAAGTCCTCCGCACAGATCTTATTATTAAGGCAACTACGGTCACACCGATTTGAAAAGGTAAAAGGTAACAAGAGCCGCAAGTCGCAGCATACAACTATGCATTTATTGAGTCCTCGTAGAAGTATTCCTGCATTTATATGTGTGGACAACCTTAAATTATTTTTTTTACTTTCTAATACCTACAAATTGTATAATTAACAACCAAACATTATTTTTAATTGATTGTCCAGCTCAGGAACCGAAAACATATTTTTTCCGCATTGTTACAGCTCCTACCCAGTTATTGTAAGACCAGACATCTATATCACTGCTAATACACTTTTTAATTAAAATTGTTCCCCATTAAAGCAGTATTTTGCTATCGCTTTAAATTTTGTGGAATTATCGATTTTCTCAGCTAATGCATTTGTATTTTCATTAGAAGTGTCTAGTCGTCTTCCTCGCACTTAGGTTAATACCTATGGTGATTTCAAATTTTTAAATGAAACGTCCAAGTAATGCGGTAGTGTCTTATTAGCAAAACTCTCCTGCAAAGAATCGCCACTTGGGTCACCTTTATTCCCTGTCTAGGCCCGGTCTTATTTCAATCAAAATCGGGAAAATCGTGATGACGTAATATACGGAAAGCTACAGTCGTGGGCTTCTAATTCGGAAGGGGATTCAACTTAGGCCGTTTGTTTTCGATTACTCACCTGTGGGGCAGCATCTTCTTGTAGAGCTGCATGGCTCCGCCACCTCCCGCTCCTCCCGCGGCTGCGTTCTGTGCCAGCCTCGTGTTGTGGTGATGATGGTGTCCACCGCCCCCGCCACCTCCTGCGCCGCCGTGATGGGCACCTCCTCCGCCGCCATGGTGGGTGGCTCCTGTGTTGCCGTGATGGCTGCCACCGCCGCCTGCAACCTGGTTCTTGTTCTGAATACTCTGGATGTTCTCAAGATCTGCCTTGTGGGCAGCCGCCGCCGACGTCGAAGTGGGCAGGAGGGGCGTGGCCGGGGCAGAGGATCCCGCGGATGGCGCCTGAGCACTACTGGCGCCGACGCAGGCACTGGCGTTGTGCTTACCGCCGGCCTTGTGCTGCCGCTTGCTCCAGGCCTTGTTCCGGTTCTTGGGCCCCTGCTGCTGCTGCGGAGCTCGGAACTGATGATGCTGGGCGGCCTGGGATTTCCCGGGCAGGGGAGTGGGGGACTTTGACTTGCTAGCTGGGGCAGCAGCGGCGGTATCCTGCGGATGGGTATGGGACTCCCGCCTGGGACTCTGCTCGAGGCGCAGAGTGGGCGTCATGCTGGACCTGGTAACGCGACAATCTCCGGGACTGTCGCTGAGCCGCTTATCCATAATTTCTTAGTGGCGACTGGGCATAGTTTAATTTTAGCACACTTTTAAACTTTAGTTGGGGAGTCACTTGCACTTTAAACTCCGCCAAGGAGTTAGTTAGTTAGTTAAGCACTTTTCGGTTTTTGAATGACTTTGTGTATTTATAAAAGTAACTCACATCAATGCAAAAATATATTTAGTTCTCCAGTTTATATTGCGTTATTCATTATTTATTGGGTTTAACATTGTTTTCTGGGTCATCAACCGTTTTCACTTTCACGATTGAATATTTTATTGAGAGTATCCATTTTGTTGAAGAGACGTGTGGTGTGTGTGAACTCAGTTTTAGGTTCTGCCACTGAAAAGAGTCGAAAGGTAAATTTGAAAAAATTAATTGCGGGTTTCTGTGCGTCTCAATAGGAGAACTGTGCCCCTCTGCAGCTCCAATGATTTTTCAACACTTGAACTGCATTTTGCATTCATTATTTGCATAGCCCAAAAACACGGAGCTGAAGTCGGAGAACCTGCAGTCAAAGCAACCCGAAACCCAGCCAACCAACTAACGACAGAAACGAGCTTTGAAAAATTGAGCTGTGCTCCCCGGACTCCGGACTGTGGATCCCGGACCACCGTCCTCGGCCCCTGAACCCCTCGACACCCCTCTGTGACCATGTCTAGCCTGGCATTAATATTTACATGGCAAATTGTGGCTGGAACTGAGAGGCTTCTCTGGAGGCTTCCCTCCCCGGCTCCCAGTGCCCCAAACTCGTTCGTTTCGGTGGTTTTGTGGATTGCAACTAACAACCGGAGCAGACACAGGCTCCTGCCTCCGCTCCCTCTCGGCACCAAGTTAACCGAAAAAAATTCCACCAGTCGAAAACAGATTTCCGTGAGTGAGTGAGGGGAAAAAGAACAAGTTGCAGAAGAAACGGAGCCAACTGCAGAAAGGGAGAAGTTTCTTTTGCAGTTTCGGGCGTAGTCAGGAGGAAATGAGGACTAAGGACACTTCCATATACATTTCCCTCGCATACCTTCAACTTTCCAACCTGCAGGCGCCTGAAATGATGGCAAAACCATTTTGAGTAATGCCTGGCAAAAGGATACGTTGTGAAATGTGCTGGATGTTTCTGTATCACAAGTCACTTTAGCTTTTTCCAGCTTAAATCAAGGGTTTCCTACACGTTTAATTGATTAAAAATGCTGTTTTTAAACGTCCTTAGCTATCGATGCCTCTGTTATCGCGTCAACAACAGAGGCAGACAATTAATTTGTGCTCATTGCGGGACCACAAGCTTCCATTAGAGATCCGGCTCTCCCTCGGGGCGTCACGGAGCTCTCAACCAAAAGGTTATCAGAAATCAGAACAGGATCCTAGGCCCAGTTCCCTGACGAGCCTCGCACAGCGCCAATTTTTATTTGCATATTTTCAGGCGCGCGAGTGCGAAATGGGAACGCAACGCGCCGCTCGTTGAGAGGACGAAAACACAAAGGCTGGTGGGTTGGCGAGGCCCCCAAGAAAATTTTAATTAAAATTTAAATATGCGGCGCGTTGTTGCCGTGCCAAAAGGTCGCCCACCCCCACACCCCCACACCCCGCCACCTAGCCACCGAAAGGGGGCGTGTGCCAGAAACTGGAACACTGTGCGTTAGAGAGGCACGCAGCCAGTGGAAACAATCGCAGGAGCCTCAAAGGTAGAGGTGCCATCAAGTCTCAATTTTTATTATTTTTGTTAAGTGGATTCTCGCCTCTCGTTTCTCGGCCTGGCCGGCGGAAATTGTCAATTTTCGTAATTTTGTAAACATTTTAATGGAGAAAAGTTGTTGCCGCTGTTTTTAGTTGTTTGGAGATGTGATTTGCATGTAAATAAAATTAGTTGATTTGTCCCGACATCTCTTCATTGAAGCAAAGCAACTGAACAAACTCAACTTGGAGTCCTGGGGCGTTTTTCCAGACATCGTGTCAAACTTTAAGCTTGATCCTGGCTCGTTGGAGATATTAAGTGGGAAAAGCCAGAGAACAGAGGCGATAAACAATGGGTCTCAATTTCACAGGTGTTGCAAATAGAAAATCGAGACCTGTGGGAGTCCAACATATTTGTCGCTAAATAAAAAAAAATAAGTACACTAAAAGACCTAGTGTACTCAGTACTCAAAGTGCTCAGATTTTTTCTGAATTGCAAGTATATTTGAATTTTTTGAAGGTCTTTTTATCACATCAAAATGTATATATTTAAGACATCATAATTGTTGTCAAATTTGTTGGATCAAATGAATTAATTCATGTCTCATCAATTACATAGGAAAAACTTAATTTGTACTTCACATTGGGGGATATATTTCTCTTTGTGCAGCGCTTGGAACATGAGTAAAAAACAAATAGCAAAACATTTGTCCCCCCCAGGACACTTGAGGGGGAAGTGGTGGCTTGGCAGCTTGGGCGGTGGAAGTACAAGCTCGCCTTGCATATGTAATGTGCGTCATTATTAAGCACAGCTTAACACCTACTCAGGGGCCAGAAAGAGACGACGAGATCGAGGAAAAGAGAGCAGGTGGAAAATTTGAAGGGAAAGACTAATTTAATGTCATGGCATTAGGGGGATTTGCACAGAACGACGATAACAACAAGCACAAGGACGCTTTTCCACCATATGGTAAGCCTTTAAATATGGATGAGTCCAAATGGCAGAGATGTACACATATTAAGTGCACATTGGGCTCTGCAGGTAATGATCGGGAAGGAAATTTATATAATGGGGCTCTGGATATATAGAAAGAGAAGATGATATCCATATACCAGCTTTAAATGGTTCTTTCCAATATTGCTATAGTAATATATCGACTTATTTCCTGTACTCAGTACAAGTAATCAACAGATACTAAAGTCTGCCATAAATGTTTTCAACCTGCACTCGCTTTTTAATGCCGTTCAATACCTGGGCATTACTCTGCTGAAACTTCCCTCTGCCCCTCTTCTTCCGGATTCCTTTCAGGAAATCTTTGAAATGCCCCTGTTTCCTTTGCCGAAGACACTCTCGGCACGGCTGTCAACGTGTCACCCCCAAGAACTGCTTATCCACTTCTCCTGGCCCCTTTTTCACCCTTCGCCAGCAGATTCTCCATCCGCAGGACATGTCAACGAGAAGTCTGTCATACACCTCGGGTGCATTAGTATGCCGTGTGGGCAGGTGTGTGCTTCTGCCACACCGCGAGCCACCCACCTGCTGTTTTTCAGACAACCTTTTACTGAGCCACTGTGGTGGTTTGCATCTGCGGCTCACGATATTTGATATTTTTGCACAATTTAAACGTTGTTCAAAAAAGACGACTTAAAATTGAATTTAAGTGCGGCAAATGGAAATGATATAATAATGCAGAGGATGCACATAAAAATTCCTAAATAAATACTACACAACTACTACTACTTTCTCAGTCTTTTTATCCCATCTTTACCATACTTATACTAACTGTTCTATGTGATACCAACTGTATTCCTTAACTTCGTGTATTTACCCATGTAGAACGTTAAAATCTAAGAGTGTTTGCTAGACTCTAAATGGTTCACAGTTTCCTTAAGTGACCAGGAAACATAAGAATCTTATTCGGAGCTATCCTTTTGCATGCCTTATGAAACCCACTTTCTAGCTACCAGGTATATATTGTTATAAACATATATTAAAAAATATATAGGCCTCCTCCAAAAACGAAACAACGTTGAGAACAAATAAAAGTTGTACTAAAACTTAGAGAGGGGGGACATAGTTGCCAAATTTTCTTTACCGAATGCACTTTGTCAGTTTCTGCCAGTTGTTCCCGCTCAAGTTCAGTGGAATATTTTCCGTTTCCATTCCCGCTTTTCCACTCTATTTCAACCTCGGTATTGTTCCGCTGATTTCTTGTATTCCTTCTATACCTTTTCCTTGGCTTTGGCTAAGTTCTTCAATAGTTTTGTGGAGCAAAGTAAAATTACAGTCTTTGTCAAATGCAGTTGATGGCAAAATCTCTGAAAGTGGAAATCGAACTGAGGAAAACAGCGAAAACTGGTAAAACGGGAAGGCGCAGGGGCGAAGATTGCTGCCCAATTGCTGATAATGACTCGAGCCGAGTTCGGGTCTAGTCAGAGGCCAGATAATCAATTATGCAAAAAGTCAAGAAGAAGCTGGGGAAAAAGTAAAACGCGGAACTTGCTTGTCACAGCAATAAGACAAAATTAAATACTGTGGGGAAAGAGAGTGGAAAACAAAATGGTTAAACAAGGGAAAAGGCCAGGCGAAAGGGGGTAGTCTCCCAGAAAGCTGTATAATTTTGCACGGCACATTGACTGATTATGAGCGCCTCGCCGAAAGCTGATTTAAGCGCAAGTCTGCCGGGAAAATGCCGGAGAGAAGCGGTGAATAAAATTACAATGACAAATTAATGAAAATGAGCATGAGAGAGGACTGACTACTGGGGGAGGGTGAAACTTAAAATTAAGCAATTTAAAAGGCTTTATCAGCATGCTTTTGCAGTTTTTAAAATGTTCCGGATTGTCCTTTAAAATCAATTATATATTAAAAAGTATTTAAAATATACAATCAACTCTTATGTAGAGGACGATTTAAACCAGTGCTCGGCTCTAAATCGTTCATGAAATTGTTTACAAATAGGAAAATCTAGCTTTAAAAAGATTCCTTAGATATACAACTATAATGGAATATTTTATACTAAATTTTCTAGTTGAAGCAATTTTTCATTTTTAACAATTTTCTCTCATCCAAATCCATTAAGTTTTTCACAAAAAAACATACTTAGATTTATATTTTATCATTTCAAGTCCATTGTATTTATAAACCTGCGTTTTAAGAAGCTTAAAGGAGCACTTTGTCAAATACAGCATAGTGAGTGATGCGATTGACTTGGAAACAATATCTTAAATGACTTAAAAAAAAACCGACTACCATTAAAAAGATTTTGAAGAGAATTGAGCACTGTTGGCCACTCTAATGCTTGACAAAACACTAATTGCCACAAGTTCAGGTAGCTCCCCCAGGTCTGTGGCTCTCCAGCACGCAAAGGGAGCTGCGCCACTGTCGTAACTACTTGTTTACAACGAAATATTCCCTAACCTTCCTCGGAACATGCCCCACAAGCCCGAGTTTCCCTCAAGTCAAAGTCAAGAAGTTTCAATGCCACTCGCGTTCAGTTTTCGCTTGGCCGTCGGAAAATCGGCGAGAACAACAAGACGCCGAAAAGCGAGTCGAGGAAAGCAATTCAGGCTAACGTTATAAATATGTATGGAATATAAATATGTATGGCAATTCGTTTCTTTTTCTTTTTTGAGTCAGACGACGGGGACGTAAGCAGAAAAATTATGGTGCATAGCGGAGGGAGAAATTGGATTATATTTTCCAAATGGTTTCTTCATAGTCGCACAGTTTTTATTCATTGTGGTTGTCTGTTGCTTCCGCCAGACTTATTTTGCTAGCTGTGAATTTTAGAGAGGCCCTCAAAATTTAAATAACCCCTGGTTCTGTTCTGCGGTGTTTTCTAACTCAAGATCCGTGGTTTTAATTTGCATTTCTGATTCAGCTCATAAATATATAGAGAATACCAAAAGATGAAAGATACAGGTGACAATGGCACCTTTAACTCAAAGAAATTCTGTTATGGTTAAAAGTAAAATTAACCAAGAATAAGTTACAAATAATTTAACTCGATTAAAATTCGGACCGCTGTCTGTTGGTCTTAAATTCTAGGCTAGTTATTATGCGACTTGGTGCCGAAACGAAATAAATTTTATTATTTTGTATGAGTTCGAGAAATCTAGTTTATTTTACAGGAAGGCAAAGTTATATCACTATTTATTCTCCTACAATAGTAACTACTTTAAGTTCCTCGTGTATGGTTCTTGCGGACACTCTCGGTGCTCATAGTCACAACTTGAACGGCGGTTCACAGTGATTAAATAAAGGGTTCCGCAAAAAATACTCGTCAGTTTTTAAATACCATAATTTCCCGAGTTTAAATCAAGTTTTAATTCCCAATTTGTGTCGCCTTAAAACGGCATAACTTCGCCGGTAGCGAAGAAAAAACTTTAGCATACGAATTATCTGTATATCATACATGATTCGAGTTCGCCTTTTGCTTTTTTCATTTTTGGGTTATATTTTCCAGACTTTTCTCTCTATTGCCCCTTAACATTAAACCCATTTTAGTTGCTTTTCGAGGCCAACAACAAACAACCATGCCACGTACTTACAGCTGTTCAATGCAGTTCGATGCAAAGGGGATTTGACTAGCCAACTTTTCAATGCTCGGTAGTTGGTTTTGGCGTTGGTGTGTGTCTGTAGGTTATTTTGGTTTTACCATCAGTTTTTGCCTGCTTCACAGACGAAAAACTGTTTTCTTTTTGTACAGCCTTTGGTCAGTTGGATGGAGTTGGCATCTGGTATGTTGTAATAGCAAAACTACTTTTGAATTACAAATTGGTTTAGGGATGAGGTAAAACCCTCAATAGAGGAGTAGCAACATTTCGGAAATAACTTTGTCGACAGTTATTTGGATTTAATCGAAAAAGTCGGCTTGGTTTTACACTTAATAATCTTAATAAAATTGAGTGGGGACTAGAAAGCTGAACGTTGTAATGGTTGCAGTTCATACAATAAATCAATATCAATAATTCTATAAATCGTTCTTATTTTATTAAACTTGTAATCTTTATTTTTTGTAAATATAAGTCAATGGTTGAAGAATTTTTAAACTTAAAGCATAGGCAAAGTATTATTTGTTTTTCATACTCTTTTGTCCAATATGGCTCAAGGTCAAATTAAAAATTCAACTTCATGACAACATGGTTTTTGGTCTTGACTCTTTTTCCCCCCTGCTGTGTTCTCCTTCAGCTCAACTGACTGCCAAGGCGACACTTTTTATTCGACACAAATTTGTTGTATCCAAATACAATTTGTGAATGTATTACACTGTTATATAATAAATTCAAACGCAAAGAAGCCCTATTGATCATTTTTAAAACACCCTAAAATGAGTAAAAATATATATTTAGCATGACAATATCTCCTGCACTTATTAAAGCTTGCCCATAAAATATTATTTAAACACAAACTAAATTTAAATATTTTTGAATTCCCCCCTACACACTTGTATGTACATACATTATGTACACAAATAAATAAAATATCTAATGCTGGCGCCAAATGGCAGCGATAAAATCTCTATTCGAAATGCATTCCCATCAGCAAGCCACGCAAAAACAAAAGATAAAAAAATGCTACAATTTAAATATGTCCAACAGTATGTTACGAATGTTTACTTCTTCTTCTTCCAGCTCTGCAAGAACAACAAAGCGACAAACATGGCAATTTTTAGAGCAAACACATATATGCGAGCAATGAAAAAACTGCGACAAATAAACAAAACAAAATGAGGAGAGTGGGTGTGGGTGCGAAAAAAGCAGAGACATAATAAATACCACGCTCAATTGTGTCAACAACGGCAAGTACAATTGTTGGCGGCAAATGCTCCCCCATGGTCCACTTTCCCCATCCCCCGATAGCGCTTCTGCCCCGTGCCACGCCGCCTTTTCTCGGTCGTTGCACAATCAACTGTATTCGTTAAAATGTATAGTGCGCCACATGCAAATTGCAGAAAAGTTGCGGCAAGGGCGAAAATGGCATGGATCAATGTTTGGGGTTAAATGGAAATTCCAAATTGAAATCGTTAAAATGCAGGTACCAAATATTAGCGTTAAGCGGCATGAATGCCGGAATGGAGCCGCGCCTGTGGAGGCGGCGGGCGGGCAGGCAGGCAGGCGCACAGAGCCACAGCTGAAATCAGAGCCGCATGAGCGAGCGAATTGTTGTTCACGCTCTATTAAGCGGGGTCTACAAAGGAGACAGCCATGCAGGCAGGCAGGCAGGCAGGCAGGCAGGCAGGCAGGCAGGCGGCAGGCAGTGGGGCTGGAAAATGGAGCAACTCAGCAAAGGCAGGCAGCGCGAACCAAAGATCGAGATTTTCCACTTAACGAGAATCCTAACTGCAGGCAAGGTGAGAGTTCTGCGCGCTCCATGCACCGCTGTCATGCTGGGTCGCCTAAAAGCTTTCTGGCTGGGATGAGATGAGAAATGTGCACGAGAGTAGCGTCCCGTCTTTCACTTCAATCAAATGGAGATGTACAGAAAGAAAAGAGGGACAGATTGAAAATATACTTTTGTAAGTAGAGTAAAATTTAACTTTATATGGATACACGATATAACATTTAAGTTGAGTTATTCAAACATCGAAATCATTACAGATGCTCAACCTGTTACAACTTGTATAGCGTTTAATATTTGATGTGTATAGTGGGACCTATAGAATTATATAAAATATATATTAATTTTCAATATTTAGTTATCTTTTACTATCCGTATTATTCCATCTTAATTTTGTGATAGTTTTCTAGGAACATTTCCAAGTGTAAGTCGATTTCATTGACCTTTGTTCGCCTTTCTGCTCCTAGCCGCTACCGCCTCGCCTCTTTCTGACACCGAGACACATGATTAGGGTCAATGATTTACAGCACCGTATCTGGCATTGTATCGTTCGACTCGCATGGGGAGATGAGTGCCACCAGCAAGGCTCTCTTGACACTTTGCACCTCTACAGCAATTTGGCCAATTAACTTTAGTTATCATAAATCTGTTTTGAACTCATTGTTCGCCCAATTGACGCCACCGGGCAGGGAGAGAGACAAACAGCCTTAGCTCTATATATTTAACCAAAATATTCTGCCAAACCAAAAGTGCATTTTCCCCATTTCCTTTTAGCCTGTTTTGATTGGTCTGGGCCATAATCAATGTATTGTTCTCCGTTTTCCTGGTCTTGGTTTTCATAGACATAGAGGGACATAAACGGACTGCAGAGGTCATATCCTAGCAAACCTTCGTTTAAAGTCCTGATATAAAAAGAACAAGCTAGCAAACCAAAATATAAGCCATCTATGTACATCGACCTGGGCTTAGCCTTCGCCAAAACTGCCAGTGGCTGACCATATATCCCTTAAAATAATGATTATTACTTTTTTTAAGGAGTGAACCATTTTAAAAATTAGTTTTTATGAATACCTGAGACTGAATTTTGAATCAAATATTAAGTCACTAATGAATTGTTTAAAAAACTTGTGTGAAAGTAAAAGAAATTACAATTTCTGAAGTACAGTTTCCAACTAATATGCCTACATATATAGTAGGTCACTCTCCAGAATATTCCTTTTTGAGCAATTAATTTTGTAACATCATCAAATAACGAAAATCCTTCTAATGGCATATAGAACAAAAGATAAAGAAGCAATTTACCCCTTAAGTTTAATAACTCGAAACCTGATACAACTCAATTTAATTTAGTAACCAATTGCTTTATATTGCAAATTCCAAGGATATATAAGCAATAATCAAGTAAGTAATATTTCGAGGTTGAATGCTCCCCACCACTATGGAGGTGTTTGTCGGGCTGAACACGCGTCTTGATTGATGATGTCAAGGAGACACAATTTAGACGAGCAAGGAGAGCAGACAGCTCAAGGCTATGGGATGGACACGCAAAGCCGAACCAAGGACATTCGTCCTGGCAGATGGCTTTGTGCGTGAATGGCAGACTACATATCTCTGTTCGCTCATAAATGCCTATGAACTCAACCTCACCGAAGATTTTCTAACATAGCAAAGCGTTAAATTAGAGACTAAATCATACAAAGATGATGTCTAGCTTTTTCAAATGTAATAAATATTAAACTAGGTTACTTTACATCGAATTTAATGCCTTCAATTATACGATTAATACTTTACTGCTGTTGCAGCGAATATAATTTAAAGGCTCCTTTTTGTACAAAGAGTACGCACTTTGAATTCCAAAACATTCAAAGCTTTTCCAACTTTGTCAAAGGTTTTGCAAATCGCAAAATGCGCTTAACTTTTTCATTAGAATGTAGTGTGGAAGAAGGTGCAAAGCTAACGCTGCGCACAATCCATTTAACGCTTTGTATTTCAGCAGCGCCAAAATTGTGTATAGAATGCGATGGCGACGATGCTGAAAGGATGCGGGTCATGGGTCATGTGACCAGCAATGCGGCGACTAAAACCGAATTGTGATTTTAGTAGCACTATTTAGCTGGCACCCATTGATTTTTCTCAACTAAACGGAACAGAAATTAAATGATCATAGTTATTTTCCGAAATTACCCAATATAGGTTTGAATATACTTTATGTACAAAACCCTTAAATAGTTGCGGCCTATTATCACCCCCCCTTGAGCTGTTCAATAAGTAAGCTTATATTTAAGATCGCAAAAAAAGATTGTATTTATAAATTTATCCTTCCTAAATTTTGTTAAAGTTTAACAGCATAGACCCGGCACATTTAAATTTCCAATTTCCCAAACCAAACATTTACAACATCATTAACTTTCCCTATTTCTGCCACAGAGCACCTGCAATCCGTCACACTACACCTCTCTACTGCGGTCAGTTCAATTCATCCGATCATCAGGCCACAGCCCAGGCGAAAGGTGTTCTTTGCGTAATTCATGCGTCCCGAGATGGCCAGGGAGAACGGAAGCGGCTGCAGGCGCTTCTCAAGGACGCCCGAAATGAGCCAGTTGGAATCGAAGCTTCCACGGAACACTAGGTCCGCCTTGGGCAGATCCACCTGGTAGGCCAGGGTGGCAGTAGACTCCTGCAGGCGTACGTTCGTCTCCACCTCGACTCCGATCTGAAGTTGCTCGCTGGCCTTCTTGTAGTAGCTCAGGTGGACGCCGGCCGGCCCCAGGGTGCAGGACCCCACGGAATCCCCGAAGTCATAGCGTCCCACCGCGGACAGCACCGCGACCTGGCGGCCAGGGACGTTCAGACCGTACTGGTAGGCTAGTTCAGTTCCCAGAGCCAAGCGCTTGGTGATCGCCTGCAGGTACTGGGCCACCACCACTCCCGACCCCGAGAGGATGCCCGGGTTGCCCATGGTCACTGATAAGGTGTAGTCCTTGCCGCGATAGTCGCTCGTCAGCTGTGTGGCCACCAGCTTTGAGTCCTGGAACTGAGAGGCGAGTCTGCAGCGCAGCCGCGCCGTCATCTGGTGAATCAAATTCGCACTGAGGTTTCCCATCGGATCGATCTCGCCAATAAGGACCGGAAACGCCTCATTCGCACAGTACTGCTTGGTGCCCACGTACGTGGCTCCAAATCGGTAGCCATTCGACGCCCCCGAGTTCATGGTCATGGTGTGCGTCACCTGGAAGTGGTTGCTCAGGCCCTTGTTCAGCATGATCTTGGCGCCGTCGAAGGCGTTAGCCTGGATGTCGCGACAGCGACTGTGCAGCTCCTCGACCGTGCCGGGATTCTCCAGCTCCGACTTTATAACCTCGGCTTCTATGGCATTCACTAGTTGAGGCGGCAGGCTCGCACCAGTGGGCGAGGGTGCTGGGGGCAAGTCCGACAAGTCCAGTCCGCCTGATGAAGAAGCCATCACGTTGCCCATGTTTGAGCGTTATTGGAAATTACAAGGTTTTTGAAACTGGTTCTTTCGAAAGTTATATCTGGTTGGTGCCGTCTGTGCTTGAACTTTTGAAATCAGAATAACAATGAACGTAAAACTTACTGCCAAATATCATGGCATATGTATTAAACTTGACAATTTTGTCAACTCAACTCAAAAGCATTGTAAACTTTTTGTTTTTCAACACACACGATCCGTACATGGAGGTGTGGCAATACTTAATGATTTCAGAATAATGAAATACTGAAAACCATTCGTAAATAATTATCCCATCAATATTGTTGTAATTGAACGGGTGTATAAGCTTCACCTTGATGAAGTTAGCTTTCTTTTATTTGTTAGCTATCGGTGTAATTATTTTGAAGCTTGGGATGATGGGATGGGTTCGGGTATTCTATAGTTCATCAAACTCGACTGGTGTTTTCAATCCTATTATCTCCCCTTGCTCTTAAGGTCTTCCCTTTCGGTTGAAGGACCGCAAAAATAGACTTTCTGAATATTTTTCAAGTTAAAATAATAAAGAGAATTTAGGAAAGACTTTGGTGCAAAGGGTGACTTCAGGATCTACAAGCTTGAGGTGTATAGTTTCATTGTTTTTAACTTGCACCATCAACTTAGTTTGGTATCCCCTTATCTGAATCTCTCTACTCCTATAGTTATATTATTGGAGCACTAACTATAGGTAATGCGCTCAAATATTATTAAAATATATAAATAAACTAAACACATTATCAAATTAAAGAGACTAGTTTTATTTAGTCCCTATGCTAGGTGAGAACATAAACATCAGAACAAAGTTTTAATATTTTCAACAATGTACATATATCATTTTTAAAGCTTAAATAAACACCCCAAAACTTGATATATTTGTATTGCTCGCTCTCTCCCCCTGTAGGTTTACAATACATTCACTATTAAATTTGCTAATTTACCTGGTTGAACATATTAAGTGCACGCGTTTCTACACCTCTGGGAAAATGTCAAAGGAGGGGGGAAATGTCGATGGCTGGGAGCCCAGAAAAGGTTGAGGGCGGGGCAGAGCTTCATTACCGTCACGCAATTCGTATGGGTAGATTTTCTGCTTCTTCTGCCTGATTTTAAAGGTTAGTTCCTTAAAAGGAAAAGCCTTCCCTCGTCACGCTGCTCATTTATCGTCGATAATAATGTTCTCTTGAATTTATTGCCTCTTGGAGTTGAGAATTTATGAGAGCGCAAGTGTGTGTATGTAATAAAACCGGATAAAGCGCACTGTGTTTCTTTGTCAAGTGCTTTGGGAAACCCAAGGACACGCACAGGTCTGAAAAGTTTACAAATCATAACGCATTGTGTTGTCACTTAGTAACTTTATTATTTAAAAATGTTCATCACTCGCCAACATCCCTTGAAGCCAACTACCGACTTCTTTCCACCTTAATAAATGTCAGTTAATCAACAATAATATTAATTATAAAGTTTGTGGACGCCACCAATTTTTTCAAGGCGAACAAACTTTCTGGGCAGTCACATACCGAAATCCCATCCCCCAACTCTGAACTGGGGTCCTTGCAAGTATATATACACACAGAATCGTTAACATAACTTTCAGCTACTTTAGCAACAGCGAAATCCGCTTAAAGTGACTAAAACTGCAGCTCAAGCTATATATATGTACACATAAACTCGTGCTACACGCCTATCAAGCCCAAGACATCTCCTGCCTGGCCCACTCATATACCACAGACTTAATACACTTTTGGCCCAGAATCGGGAAAGCAAAAGTCGAGCAACTTTATTTTCTCGCAAACACAGTAAACAAACTTCCACACCGCCCCTCCGTCGCCTACTCCCCTACCCATCCATGAACGCATATAAAAAACACTCATTGACTTGACGATACAACAACACAACTTCGCTACAAGTTCCAAATAGCAAGGCGGGGAGAACGGGGGTCAAGGAAGGGATCCACCCAGGGTGGGGGCGGAAAAGTTGCTAAGAAAATATGTCTACACTTGCCGACGACATCCGCCTTCCGCTTAAAGACGCTACTCGTTGCGTGTCAGGGATGCCGGAGGCGTCCTGAGACCGTTACAAAAGCTAATAAACGCGCTTCAGTACACTCGGAGAATTTAAATGACAGTATCTAAATCTATTCAATGGAAGTAAACGAAAATATACCACAAATAAGCCATATTTGTTTACTTATCTCGCATAAACCCCCTTTAACAGAAATTATACTTAAACCAATTATAGCCTAGTTTGGCTTTATTAAGCGGTAAAGTTTGAAAACGAAATCAAAAATTCTATAATGCGAACTAGATAACCCTGCAGTCAAAAACTTTGTTTATGATATTACAATCGATAGTTCTGCGGATTTTAGTCGAACAAAACGTGCGCTTTAGATCCAAAAACTAAGTGCAAGTTTATCACCTGGGTTTGTGGCAGAAAAAGCTATCAATTCCAGAACCCCGTAAAAGTATTGTTTGCGGACCTTTTACGCTAGCATTAGCGGGTCTTAGTCCAAATAATTCGCTATACTCGTCCGCCGTTCGTCCGTTTTTGAGCATTCACATTTGTTCGTATTTAATATCTTTACAGAAAATTTTTCAGATTCATCCGTATAACTACCGCTTTGTCTTCTGGGAATGTATTCTTCGGTTGAGATGTTGAGTTAGTTGTCGAGCCCCAACCCGAATCACGGTTAGAATATGTTAGAATCGTACACAAAAGTCTTCCACTTACCAAATATCGATACTTTTGAACGGATATTTCTGAAAAAAAAAAACAATAGAAATGTACATTAAAAACAGTCTTACTGTAGATAAGTTTATTTATAGGTAAAGTCGACATTCTAAATACTAGCAGAAAAAGAATACAAAAATTTGAAAAGGAAAAAAAATTAAAAAAAAAAATATTAAAATAAAAACCCCGAGCTCTATTCTTTAATTTCAATTCATGTTTTATATTATTTAAGAAAAATGACTTAAACCATGTTTGTTTTTTTTTTTTTTCAGTGCTCTCAGATTGTGTGCTTTGGTCACAGGACACTTTGTGTCATATTTGCCGGTGCCGCATTGATCACAAATAGCAAAATCTAAATAATAAACAGACTAGTGCAATATATGGTTGTTTTTTGCAGATAATTATATTTTTATGATTTATTGTATAAATTTAATATGCATCTATACCTACACACTACACTCAAATCTGCCCTAATGCAAACCACCCATTATTAAATTGGTCTCATTAACAGTCAATGGATGTTTTAATTAAAAATTGTTTTTCCCTTGAAAAATAACATCTTGTTGTCAAGGCTGACGTTATGCAAATCTAAAGGACTTTCTTTTTTTGTCACCTCATTTAATATCAAAAATTACCACCAAGGAAAGGAAACGAGATACAAGCGAGGCTCCGAATGGTATTTCAATATCACATAAATTCACACAATACCTTTCAACACTCAGCCCACACTTCCCTGATTTTCCGGCCACCCGAAATCAATAATAACCTCTTACCCTCGAATCTCTTCTCGTCGCAGAGCCCACCCTTTGAAAAATAAAAATAAACGAAACCCAAAAAAATGTACATTAATTTCAATATGCCACAGGCAAAACCGAACAGGTAACATTGCCATGATTGAATGACTTTGGTTAGCTACTAGTTACCCTATTTCTTAAATTTTTAAAGGAGCGCCATAATTATCATTATAAATATATTACATTTCTTAAGTGAGCTATTAAAGGATTTATTATTAAAAGTAAACAACTAAAGGGTTTAAGAGAGACCCTCAATAGAGATTTTTTTATATTTGAGCTAAAATATTTAAACAAACAGTCTTTCCGTGGCAAAAGAAGCGCCTGCTTCCGAACTTTAACCGAGAGCATTTTAGAGGTTCGATTAGACTTTTCCTTGGTTTCGTATTTAACCTGTATGTCGCGAACTTTTAACGAAACAATAACCAGCCTTGTGAGCACTGGTTTAAAGTAAAATAATTATAAAAGGGATTGAACAGTTGCAAAAAGATGTGTAAACTATATATAATGCTAGCCGTCGGAATTGTAAAATAATGTTAAAACATTAAAGAATTCGAAAAAGGCGAGGCAAAAGCCATTCAGCCATTCATCATTTTTGCTGTTCCACCGAATGTTCAATGTCTTATATTTAACAATTCTTATCTTCTCTATTATGTTAATTTTAACGTCGAAGAGGAATCTCGTTAAATGTATGTTTCTTGCTAACCAAAAGAAAGTATTCAATTTATTCACAACCGAAAAAAAACTAAACTTTTACTCCCCGATAATTCTATTTGTATTATTTTATTATAAAGTTAACTAATTTAAATCGCTCCTTTGGGTTATCAGAAAACCTTCAGAATCCAACACTCCATTTCATGGCAAGGGTATCATGAGGTAGAGAGAGCGAAGAAGGCAAATTTCTCATCTTCATTTCTATACTCAGAAAAATTTGAATGCTTCCAGCATGCCCAGATTGGGCTGCCTGAAGTACCGAGATGAGTCTGCCTTCTGTCCTTGTTGTTGGTGTTGTGTCTGTTATACAATATAACGAATAGGCCTGCTGTAAACAATGGATGTGCCTGCTACCCAACATGAATATAATGCACGCTGATAGAGAAGGGAAAAGGAGCAAGGACCACGAGACCAAGGGAGCGTCTAGCGCGTTGACTGTGCCAATTTCGGGAGAGTCGGCGTCGACGTTCGTTATTTTTCTGGTAGTTGAAGGGCAACAGCATTTTGCACAATTTTCCATCATGTTTTCCTCCTTTTTTTTTTGTATCCGGCAGCCAGTACACAGTTGTTATGGAAAATAAATTGGTTGAGCTTATTTGGTGCACAGGTTGCTCCGATGGGAACGAAATATGACAAGGACACGGAGACCAACCAGCGTTGGAACGCTGTAGACGTGAAAAAGTATTAAAGAAATTGAAAGCCGAGCCCTAAAATTTAGATGAAAGAATTTGAGTAGATAAAGAGTTAGTTACCTTTCATTTCTTGAAAATATACACAGCTTTTTAGTTCAAATATGTTCCTGGCACGTTGTGTTCAAATTGTGTGAACAAACTTCAAGCGATAAATAAAATAATTAATAATAGAGTATCAAAATATACATCGCCACATTTGAACCAGGTATAGGAACATAATGTAGTAACTTTGTTCGTTCCCAAGGAGCAGTTTTTTAAGGTTTTGTTCAGCACATTCTTAATAACGATTCAGAATGTATTGAGAATGTTAAACTTATGAAAGTTTAAATTAAGGTTCTCTTAATTCTATTAGTAAGTAAGGGCTTATCGTCAAGCTTTAACTAAGTGCTATAAAGTTTCCTCCTAATTTCTCTAACTTTATTAAATTTATTTTATGGCAGTTTTGAAGAACTAAAGAATTTTTTTCCCAGTTTCATCCTGATATTCCTTTTTTCCCCATTTCCAGCCATATTCTCGCAATGAAATTCCGTTCATTTGCCGAGCATTTCCGAAGCAGAGTAAAAGTTTTGAGGTACACTTGCCTGCATGCATGTACGCGTTTGCTTTCGCATATTTTGGCACCCAAACACACGCTCTGAGGCCTTAAACTAGACATGAGCTTTTTAAATCGATATTTGGGTGATGGGCGTGAGCGGTGCGGAAAATGGAAATAATCCCGTTGAGGCCAGATGAGCCCTTACAGACAACAACGGCTTGTTCATCTACAGTCTTTGCCAAATATTTTAAATCCGATGTAAAAATAAAAGGTGAATAAAAATGTCCGGCTTCACCATTTCGTTTGAATGTTTTTTTGCTTGTCCATTTAAGACATTTATCCAATTATTTAATTTATTTATGGTTTAGAAAATGAATGCACTGGCCTACAATGCTTGAAAGGAGTAAACAATTTTAGCAAGATTTATTTTAAGCTATTTGAAAATAGCAAATGATGCCTGGATCCAAAGAATTTGTGTGGGCGATTATGATTTAACATGCTGCAGCATATTCAAGCGATAAACTCTAGCTACGGTGAAGAAGTGTTCGAGTACGTCGAATGTGCACAGCAGAAAAAGCAATAAATGCTATTAATTATTCGTCTCAATTGAAAATGTATTACATTGGCTTTCCTTTGCCACTAATTGGAATTTTAACTCCTTGGAATGCAGCTTAGGCCAAGAACTACTGCCACAACAAATGACATTTGTGTGATTTCTTATGTGCTGCATTAAAGTTTATTTTTATTATTTTGATCGTTGGAAAAGTTGTTCTTCCACAACCACTCTTCTGCCCTTGTTTTCCATGCTCCTTTTTTGTAGAGAAGCTTTTTTTCGTTTTGTTTTCTGTATATTTTTTGTTGTTTAATTGACTTGAAAACCAGTTTTATTTGTTTGCAGGCAGCAAAAAAGACAGCTCAAGAGCAAAGGCATTAAAAGCAAATATAAATTGTGTGCTCCCCAACTTGGCTTTTGGTTTTTTGGATTGGCTTTCCCATTCTGTTGTCCTGGTTTATACCCTTGCAAAAAGTTTTTAGCTTTTATATGCGAAAAGTTATCCTTATCTGAGAAATTGCTTATCTGTTATCTTTTCTAAGGGCCAATTTATCAATGTTGATTTATTATTTTTATACTGATAAACTATCCCTTAAGAAATGTGTGACTTAACACTTAAATGGGCAACTTATCCGACTAGACAAAATCTTAAAGAAGAATTTGGGATATAAACTGTACATTGGAACTACTGGAGCTGCATTTACGGCAGGATTGCCAAGTACTTAGTTTAAACTGTTCGGCAAGACTTCCTTTTTCACATTTTCAGAGCCGTTCAGTTTCTTAGTCTTGGCAGTGCGCTGGGAATATCTGCTTTCAAGGGTACGAAAGTTCCGATAACGCTAACTTTCGTTCTTTTCTGAAACACACACACATATTTTTGCGCAAAAGAGATAGAGAGACGCTTGCGCTCTGTTTTCCTTATCATAATGCGATTATTTTCGGACTGCCCAGCGCGTATAGAAATAAAAGCGTAAAAGTAAAGAACTTTTACGCCGTAGCATCCACAGCGAGTATGTGTGCCTGTGTTGTCTGTCCGCTGATTATGTGTTCGTATACTTGTGTGTTTAGTGAGCTCGAAGCTAGTGGAGCTTTAAACTCATTATTGCCATCGTCGCTAAGCAGCTTCATTCTGGCAGCACTCTCTTTTCACTCCCTAGCCGTGCATCTCTCCGTCTTGCTCCGCTGATGCCGTGTATCTGCTTTTTCGGGGCCTGCCTAAATTACTTTGCCGTATTTCGTTTGGCGCTGTAATGTTGATCTTAATTAGAAATCGGTTCTAGCTCATTAAAATCTAATTGGCCTGGAGTCGAAGTGTGAATTGTCGTTATTGCCCACTGTCCACAAAAGCTTTTGCTAGCTTCTTTTGTACTATAGACGAATTTGGATGGTTATTTACAGAATAACTAGGAAAAAAAATACATATTTACATACATATGTATGTATATACATAGATATGTATCAGGTTCTTATCCTTATATTAAGAAATTGTATAAGCAGTCGAGCAGCCAAGCTCTGAACTCGCTGAGGATCTCTCACCAGCCCATGAGGAATTCAACTTTCGTTATTAGTCACTGCATCTGCTAGATTAAGCTCTACATTGAGAAACCTGCATTACATTGTTTTACGTAACATGATATGTATATTATCCTGTTTTGGATAGCCAGGTTAGACCTAATGGCCTCTGACTAGGCATTAAAATAAATTCAATTTGCAATCGGCTTTTCAACAGTTTGACAATTTTTTTTTATTAAATCTGCAGTCTTGTAATAGTTCGACTGTAACAAAACTCAACATAATGCGATTTTTTATTCACTTTTTTATTCCAACATTCCACTCTATTCTCTCCCTTTCCGTTCTGCGCTATTCGGTTGTGGCACACACAGGCAAATGCGCTTGCCATGTCTAATTTATGCAAATTTAATTGCCGCCAGACATTTTAATGAAATTGAAACAAGCCGAGGCCCCTTGTGGGGGAGGGGTTTTTGTGTGGGCGGTATTTTTTGTTTAAATGAAGATACTGTGCAAATTGCGAACTTATTGCGGTCAGAACGATATAGATTTAGTTTGTCACAGTTTGGCTGTAATCTAGTAAATATTCATTTATTTAACGGCTCATGACGTTGTGCCTTTGCACTTAATCACTAATTAACAACCATTTTAGATATCAGATGTGGCCTCCCAAATCCTCCATTCAGACGCTTTAATTTCACTGCTTTAATTATTTTCCCGCACCTCTATCCGCTATTGATAAATATTTCTTGCTGTTATTTATAGGATTTCCTTTTATTTTTGTTGCTTTTCGCTTGCTGCTCACTGCCTTGTTTTTGTTGTTTCTTCTTGTTGCCCGTTCGTTCGCCGCTCGTTTCATTTCCACAACGTTTTATTTCTCGCACAGTGGTCTGCAAGTGCATGGAATGTGAGAACATGGAGACACTTCACTTCGCCCACCTATTGACCGCCCTCTTTCCACTGTGCGCTCTTTGCGTTGAAATGTCGCCAAAGTCGATTGCTGTTGTTGTCGCTGCCATTGCGAATCAGAAGAAGAGGTGCATTCGCTAAATATCTTTAATTGTTGTTTTTGTGCGCTATTTAAACTCTCCGACAGACACTGAAACACTCGCACATACGTTTGTATATTACACTGCAATTTTGACACTCGCACCGCAGCAAAAAAGGGAAGGGGAAATCATCTCTTTTTTTGTAGCAATACTTACAATTTTTAACGTTTCTAATTAGTCACTATGAAATCTTTTGTTTATTTGTAGTCACTATGTTACGCACGACTAATTTTATCCGCTCTATCGTTTTGCCGTCGGTCTTTGTCACTTCTACTCTAGGCAGCTGCTCGTTCGCGTTTTCAGTTATTTTCTCCGTTGAGTTTCTTCACTATAGATAATTAATGTTCACTGTTTAATTTAAGCTATTTTATTATTTTGCACATTTCCTCCCGACGTTTCGGAAAATCGCAGAGTAACATTTTCGCAATGTTAACTTACAGCCACGTTTTTTCCTTGTTCGGTTGATACGATTTTTGATTTCAATTTGTTGGCTCCACTCTTTGTAAATTTTTCGTTATTCGTTTGTCCGCGAAGTTGCTTGAAAACGTACGCTGAAAAAAAACCGTTGGCTGCTCGTATTTATATATAGTGCCGTCACGGAAAAACGTTCTCTCTCTGCCTGTGCACTTTAGTTTCTCTCTCCTTAGCTACTCTTTACTCTCTGGCGAAATTCTGTTCTCTCTGAGATACCACTGTCAAAATTCTGTTACTCTCTGAGAAAAATTGTGAAACTCGTTGCCCAGCTGCTTACTTCTTACATATGGCTGCTGTCAAAGCAGTGTTTTCAACTTAGCTATTTTCTGGCCAGATCCGGTTATGTTGCAAGACTCAAAACTGGAAACCAATCAATTTAGCAGGAGTCTGTTATTTTGGTTATTTTACAAAATACCTTTATTTACTAGATGTTGTTGTTCGTGAAAAATGGCGAAAGAGTGCAAACAAAAAAATTCGCGCAGAACAAGGTCAAATCGAAACTTTTAAATAGAATGCAAAGAGGTACATTAAGTAAGTACATTAATTATATTTTCTATGTTTAAAACCACGACTATGACGTCCCAAAAAGACTGATTTGTACAATGGAAACATTTTAAACGCTGTACTTGATGAATAAATACCATTTAATGTATAACTACTACTGTAACAATATTATTTATAATAACGAATTTTAACGCAGCGACGCAACACTGCTGGGCTGCCCTCCATAGAGGGAGGTTTCTCGCGTTTCGCCGATGTGGCTTCCTCTCTGCCAGTGCTGACAAAATATCTTAATTGACGGGCAAATAAATGCTAGAAATAGCTATAATAAAATTTGTTTGTATTATAGTCCAAACCCCAATAATTACTACTTCCATCATCTGAATGACTACTTTTAAACCATCAAGGATAACACAATATATGAACGACATGAACTTCATTTAGGACAACTGCGGCCTTATGGCTAATAGCATTTCTAGTATTAAAGTGCATTTTGGTTCTTAAATTAGTTCTCGTAACACATTCGCCTACATATGTATGTATATTCTTTTGACCAATTTCCAATATTGAGTTTGATTTACCGCTGTCAAACTTCTGAAAAGGTCTGAATAGTTGCTAACTATATAAATGTCAATATACATATCTTTCTAGCAATAAAGTAATTTAACTGGCAACACTGCTCGATGGCCTCGCAGTGAAAAAGAGCACCGCTCTGTCTGTCCACAAAAATTCTGTTAAAATGAGAGCTGTACTCTTTAACAGGACCATTGCAGCCACTTGCAAAAATTACGCCTAAAAAATATTAAAGATATTCGATATTGTTTTATCAACGTTTCTGTGTAAAAATTCTACTTTTTCAAATAATTTTTCCAATTTTTTTCATTTAGCAATTTATGCATAAGGTTCTGGCAGCGCTGTTACGTTACAGAGCTGCTAATCGGATTTACGCTCGAGATTTTCGGAGAGCTTCAGGTTTTTCGCTCATTTTAAACGGCATGCTCTCTTCTCTTTTATTTTTTCAGCGTTTAAAACGTGGAGAGCCGAAACGTTGGCATGGAACGATATGGAACAGCGACGAAACGACGGATTGACGGAACGTCTCGTCCGTTCGTCGCTCTCCCCGTGAGATATGAAACGATTTCGTCCGTCAGTCTCACTGACCGACTGACTCACTGTCTCTCCCGCTCTTTTTGTCGAGCGTGGTGAACAAACAGAGAGAGAACGTTTCGTACGTGTATTTGTGACTAAGTATTGCGCCATCGCTGTCTGAAAATCGAATTGTATGTACATATAGATGTTCGTATGCATGCCCCTCTGAGCACATTTCGTTTGTTTACAGTTTTTCGTTTTCATACCGGTATTCGCAATATGGTAGGGTATATTTAAATTCATCAGTTCATTTTATCATTTGCAAAAGCCATAATAAAATATTTTCTGTGGGACTCTGATAAAATTAAAACTACTATTAAGTGGCTAAAACCTTTGCAAAAACGGTTAATACATATTTAATATGGCATTGTTTATTAATAAATGAGCTATTTGCCATACGTTTTATAACCTATTTTAGCAAAACTACAAGAATATCCTTGGAGAAGAGATTATCACTATTGTAGCGTAGAGTGTGTAGTGTATCTACAATTCGTTTTCCTATGTTGGGTATTTGCTTGTCCGCTGATACGTTATATTTTTATGTTGTGTTTACGTTTTCCGTTGCATTTGATTGTTTTAAATTGAGATTTGTATGCTAACGTTTTTTTTGTTTGCTGGACTTCACGCAGCACATGAAAATTTATATTCAATTGTGAGTAATTTGTTGGTGGGTTACGTGCAAACTCTTCTTGTTTATAAACAAAAATTCCGTTCGAATTTGTCCCCGGACGTATGACAGCTAATTGGATTATTTTGGTAACCGGCGATTGGGGAGGTGGAGCGCTGATGGTGAAAAACTTTCTGATTAGCTTTCTTGTTCTGGCCACTTTACGGCAAGCTCTCATAAATTACGTACATACTAACCCAATTAGGGATTGTCTAATTTCGTTATGGAGCGCGTACAAGTTGGAGCGTGAAGTTATTTAGATACATTGTAACGACTCCATAGCATCCATTCTTTTACTGGCAAAAAAAAAGTAGGAAAGCTATCACGACCCAAAGCTTTGAACGTTGAATACCGCAGTAAAAAATAAAAATAAAAAAGAAGACAGCGTTTGTATACCCTTTCTGATTGTAATTTGATCCAATCGTTATAATTACTAATTATATAAGCGTGTTTTTATGGAGATACATATGTTATACCGAAATAAAGAATATATTTAAATTGTCATATTAATTTTCTTTTACATATGTACATATGTATGTATGTATGTATATAGTCCGTAAATGTAGGAAAATTCAGATTAGACAACTCGGCTTACTTGACCTTATGGTCACTGTAAGCAATAATACCACGTCTAAAATATTTGTAGTTTGTCCAACTAAATATAATGCCTTCATTTTACCCAATGGGTCTGACCCATGGGCCCTGTTGAATATGGATTTTGGAAAAGTTTAATTGTGCGACTATGTCCTATTATATACAAATTTCTGGGGCTTCTTGCAAGGGAATTACAACTAGTGAGTATGCTTTAACATCACCAACTGACAGATCTTTCTTATAAGAAGGAATCGATTAATCAGTTCTAAAAGTGGCAAGGGGTTCCACTGGATAGATAGATGGTTGAATGCGTCTTTTAAAAGGCATGATTGCAAGCTAGGGTGACCTCAAATGTATTTTTTTTTTGTATGAACCAGCATGAATATTGTAGTTAAATAGAACTCGGTATACTACAAAAAATACAGAAGAACTAAATTAAAATGTTGATAAAAAATTATGCCCTTTGTGAGTTGTTTATTTTCTGTAGAGAATATGATTTTTTAAAATACCACCCGAACATTGATTTAATGTTTGCTGTATATAGTGAGCATACATTCAGCGCTGTCAACTTACACAGCAGCAACGGCAACATAATCGAATACTACAGCAACAATATAACCGCAGAACAAGTGGAAAGAAGAGTCAAAAGAGCAAAAAAATTGCAAGCGAAACTATAAATAGCGCCATAATGTGATAAGCACTCACATGAAAACGTCGAGCGGTCTGCGATTATTGTCACACGGTGAGAGGGATGGGCTGACTGAGGAAACGGGGAAAAGGGGCACAACAAGAAAATGGAGACCGAAAAGAGCGGCTTAAGGTGGCACACAGCCAGAGCAGTGACCACGAAAACGGCTACAAGTGCCACGAGCCGCACACAGCTTACTTATACCTCATATCACAGTTGCCTCCTTTACTCACCCGGATCATCATCGATGTAGAAAAGTTATCGCCGCCCATACTGTTCCAAAACCCCGCCAAACTAGGACTTTTGAGGACGTCCACTTGCGGTGCACAGTGGGTTCAACGATTTCATCGACTTAGTAGTTGTTTAGGACAGTTTGTTTCTACTTCCAATAATTTTTCTGTTATGTTTAGGTAATTAGCGACTACTGGTTTTGTATACATACATATGTATGTACATATGTGTACATGTGTATTCTTTAAAAAATGTTTGAGAAGGCTGTAGTGTGTCCGACACAGTACCCAAAGTATTGTGTGTCCGATTGGAACATTCACGTTTTTTCAACATCGCACTGAGATCAAAGGCCATTTTTCCCAAGGCTCTATCTCCAAAAGGATTAATCTGATCGACCTAAAGAATAGAGGCGATTTTAAGAGCCCGGTTTAGGCTTCACCGCTTATTTAAGATCGACAGAAAAATCAAGGAATCCAAAGCAAACTGGTCTTCATATCATAGTAAGCTTTAGCACTTTACATACCACAAAAAGTACGCATAGAGGAGGGCTTCATTTAAGAACGGGGTATAAAAATAATTGAATCCAAGATTTTTGTCAAAGCTGCCCACTGTAGGTTCTCTAGGATAGTTGCATCTGCATTTCCCGACTGGTTTTGTGTCTGTTTTTTTTTTCCAATTTATAAAAATTGAAAATAAGTGCCAGCATAGCTACTAGCTAACGATTTCGTGGCCAGTGCTTTTCGATCTCACTGTAACAGCTCTCTTTTGCCGTCGACGCTCTCTCCGGGATCATTTCAGATTTCTCGATTGGGCTGCGTAGACCACATACGAAAAGCACACATAGTTGTTGTCCCGCAAAGTACTACTGCTACTTGTCACTTTTTTAAGATAATAAAAACTAACAACTGTTATTTACTTCTTAACAAAGGCAAACGGCAACAGGTTCGTTGACCAGCCCCTGAGAGCCCAGAAAGCATTGTGCGAAAAATAAATGAAAATAAATACAGGTGCACCCAAATGCATAAGCACTAAAAATAGTATCATTACAAAATAAACAAACATTTTGGAATATTTTCTCTAGCAAACCTATTATTTTGTTATATATTTATTTTATTAAAAATATAAGTTATTTACTTTAAATGTGTGTATGTAAGTAAATTGAAAATGCATTTGTAGTACTTCTTATGTACATAATTAAATATATAAAAAAAATATATATACAGTGGTGGCCACAAATTTAAAACCCCGAAATCAACTTACTTTTACCTTTCTTTGAATACTTAGAGAAAACAATGCGTATAAACATGGACGTACAAATAAAACTTGTTAACCCAACTCACCCTACTTCATGTAGTTATTGGTTATTGTATAAAATGCCGAGCGCATTTGAATTTTAGGATAAAGTCAGCAATGCTGTGTATCAACAGACGAATCGATCTAACCATTTGAAGCTGCCCACCCTCTTCAAATCAAAATATATGTTTTTTATAGCTTTTTAAAAGGAAAATATATTATATTATTATTATTATTATTATTATTATTACAAAATTATCGTTTAACAAATAGATTTTTTCTAAGAATAACACTTTTCTTATTTTTTTGTTAAGCCCTGAACTGTGCTTTAAAGCGCATTGAACCCACTTCACTATAATGCCATTTTCAGTTACTTATCAAAGGGTTCTGTGGAAGGGCATACAAACTTTTACTTTTCGAATTTCCTACCTCGTTCATTTGGGTTTGATAAAGTGACTACAAGTGGAACATTAATAAAATCAACGCAAGCCAAGGTCATAGTGAAGGGAATGGCTTGATCATCGATCGCTCAAATGCGCAGTGCAATTTTAATTGATCCGAGCCCCAACAATCTAAAATAAAATTCGTACAAAAAGGGGGAGGAAAATATTGTAAAATATCAGCGGCCAGAGCGACGTCGTCGCATAAAAATGCAAATGACTACAACTACAAAGCCACCAACGACTGTGTCAGAGTGAGTGCACAGCTGGGAAAGAGAAGAGTTGAATGCTGAGCAAACCTGACGGTATTGCCTATTTAGCCATTTTATGGCTGAAAATAAAATGGTTTTTGTTTTCAATATCTCGGTTTTTGTAAAAAAATATAAAAATAAGATTAGGTGTAAAAACTAATTCATAATAATAGTTACTATTTCTTTAAATTCACTGAACCCTAAAGACCGTCCTTATTTTTTTTAATTAATACATTTACAGCCATATAAAAATATATGTTTTTTTTGTAGGTATAATTTGTAATACCCCTGTACCTACGGGCACTAGCTGTTACTGTAGTAGCACAGCCGTTGGACTCAAAAGGTTTAATACAAAACAAACTTACATATATGTACATATGTATGTACAATATACTGCATAATGGTACATTTGTATTCGCAAAGAAAAGCCGAGCAAAAATATGTCAAAACTCGGAACAAAATTCCAAATTGTTTTGCATATAAATTTGTATTTTTAGTTGGCATCCAGCGACGTCTCATCGATGCCTCACGCTCTTTTCACATCCCACCTCTTCCCCACGCCACTCGAGGGCAAGCAGCTTTTCATTCAGATTTTCCTCAGCGCTTTGCTTTGCTTTGTTTTCCTTAACTTATGCGCGTATTGTTTTCATTTCGCTCTTTTACTTTGCTTTTTTGAATAGTTTTTGTTGTTGTTCTAGTCATCATGAATTACGCTGGGAAATCTTGTTGATGTAATTCGGAATTAAATGGAAAAGTTAAAGCGGACTGAAGAAATATTTAACATAAATTCACTAGGATTGATAAAGTCGCCCCGAATAACGTAGTAGTTTTATAAAATTGTACCTAACCCCCTTTCAAGCTCCATGTAACTAACACAAAATATATACATACATATATAGTAAGTAACCAGTATTTTAATATTATAATACGTTGGGAAATCTTGTTGGCGTAATTCGACATTAAATGGAAAAGTTAAAGCGGGCTAAGGAAATATTTAAGATAAATTAACTATGATTGATCAAGTTTCCCATGATTTAATAAAATTGTGTCTAAACACCTTCCGAGCTTCAGGTCAATTATTCAAAATTTCAAAATAAATTAAAAATTATTTCAAGTTTACAATGACAACTTATAATACAACAAAGAAATAAATAAATAATACATACGTACATATTTCCTAGTACATTTTGTCCTATTAAGAAAAGGGGGTATCTGTGGGGGATAGGATTTTTTTGTAGGAGAAAGTCTAGTCGGGACATCAGAGATATTGGCACAGCGCACTTCTTGGCGTGGCCACACATAAATCTATTTCGCCTCGCTCATCTCTTCGCCGTTGTTTAGTTTTACTTGATTTATGACTAGCAGAAATGTTCGCACACAGATACATCTAAGCGAAGCACACACATGAAGTCGAACTTTATTGATATCCGCACTGTGGTTATAAAAAAGGGGGGCCGGCTGGTGGGCGTGGTTGCTGGATGCTGACTGAAATGTTTGTGAGATTATATGTGTAACTGTATGTATGCATGCGAGTGGGTGTGCGAATATGGAAGATAAGGGGGCAACAACAAAGTGTATGCCATGTTTACGCTTGGCACTTGCCAAAAAAACAGACAAAATCTGATGACAATACAATATTAAATGGGAACTTGTTCGAACCAGTAATTGGCACGCCATTGAGAAAATCTGAAGCCCAAAAGCCTAAGAAAAGTTTAGGTAAGGAACTATAGAGTACGGATCTACCTTTTTTGTACCAGATAACACCACAATTAGTAGTTACTTGATTTTTTTAGGAGTTCGAAGAACCACAATAAGTCGCGATAATCAATACTTAGTACAATTATGTGCAAAGCTAACGAAAGTATAATCATCGAATAAACCGTTAAATCAACCGATATGGACCAAAGGAAACTATCGAACTATCATAGCTTAATAGTTATCCTGGTCCTATTGAAACATACTCGGTTAGAGCCAGAAAACCATTTCGGCAATGGATGAGTTTTTTAAATTTGTAATTGTAATTTGTAATAATAATAAAAAAATAAATAAATCTTTATCTTCAACCCAGACCTTTAATGTTTTAGGCCCCACGATGTAAATGGTACTAAGAAGTATCTCATAGCCGGAACGCTAAAAGTATAGTTTGGCCCCTTGTTGTTTCTAGGTTTTAGCAAAGTCAAAGAAATGAGGTCAGTGAGGGGACCAAGAGGAGGAGGTTGCTGTAGCGCTAATGCTTAAAGTTAAATGTTCTTAAAGAGCGAAATGAAACCAAACCCGTTGACATCGTGTCAGAAGAGTGCGCCCCCTTTTTTACAGAATGAATATAAGGGGTCGAGGCAGGGGAAAAGGCTCCAAGGAAGCGGGAACAGATTCAGCTGGCGAAAAAGCGGTGTATGTATGAAAGAGTTACATACGTGCCAAAGCTAAGCCAAAAACGAACTGCGCGTGACTTGAACACAAAGCAAAATAGAACGCTTTGGCGACTACAGTTTGGTTTTAAAAGCTCGACAATGGGATACCCGGTGCTCATTTCAAGCAATGTTTCATATACATATGTACATATACATACTATGTATGTATGTATGTATTTCCGTATACATCTATTGTACAAACAGATATGGATTAGGGTTAAAAAAAATTTTTTCACAGATAAAAAATCCACAACCCCGTTTAATTACGTAGCTTTAATGCGGCTCCTTTACTTTCAGCCACATATCATATAATTTCAAATATATAAATTTGCTTTATGCATAAGTTAAAGTGTTTCCTCGTTGAAATATTAATAAACAAAGTAAAACAAAACTATTTTACTTAGAAATCAGTTACCCAGCAACATGTCTAGATCGACTGTTATGGTGGAAGCATGGTATGTAATTTTTGAAGTATTACATTTCTTGAGCCCAAAGCTGACAGAAGTAAAGACCACAAAACGGCGAAGAGAAGGGAGATCAGACGAAATAGAAAATAGGCGATGGCAACGCAGCGGAAAAAAGAGCGCGCCTTCTAGCGAAGAGACCTCTGCCAGGTGGCAGGGTAATGGGAGCGGAGAGGTGGGTTCAGGTAAGCTGCCAAAAGCGAAAAGCCAAAATGCAAAAACAAAGCATTGCTGGCAAAATACTATCGCACAAACAACTGGAGCAACAGCAACAAATACAACAGCAAACAAGGCGCATAATGTGATGCCTTCAGCAGCAGCAGCAACAACAACGACACCAGCGACTAAGAACAAGCGAACTAAAGTAAACAAAACTGGGCTAGTGAAGAGTGACAAAAGGGGGAAGAACAACAAAATTGTGTGCACATTGAAAAAATAATAATAATATGTACATATGTATGTGTATTATATCGCCAGAAAAGTGGCAATAACAATATAAACAACTGAATTAAAAATGTTAATTGTAGCCTTTAAAATTTCGTTTAAACCTAGGAGAATACGCGAACACGTGTAAAATCCAACTGTTTTAACTTAACATCGGTGAAGGCTGCTTCCAACTTATCTTTTTTGTACCTCTCCCCTCTTGTATGCCTTCCTAGGTATTTCTTGGGATGGAATACCGTTGCGCTTAATCGCCAGGTGCATGTGGGTGTCTTTGATGCGGTGGTTTCGTCCAATTTCGTCTTCCCATTCTGCATGTAGATTCCCCTTTCGCCACCCACGTCCTCTGCCACCGCAAAGGCTCCCCTGCTCTCCGGCAACAACAGTGGAATTAATAGTTGTCCGTGAAGACTAAAATGTGCAGCCCCTGTCTGGAATCTGCTGAAACCCTAGCATTTTTGTACGAACTTAATTATTCTTTTTTAGCACATTTTATATGAAATGATTATTACTTATTAGCGCTGCCTAATCTTATATCCGGTACAGAAATGGTAATATAACACAACGCCATCGATCCGTATAAGTCAGCATATCTCAAAGTCTAATAAGCTAGAGCTGGCTACAAATTCATAGGATTCTTCTTCTTTTTTTCGATTTAAAATTTTGATAAGCTCTTTAGTGCTAATATAATTTTTAAATTTACTTTTAATGTATATAATAAATGTGGTCTAAATATTTTTAATAAAATTGATGTTCAATTTGAGTTATAAGGCTTGCAGATCCTTAACCTTAACTCTTGGGTTCAAGTACTAGGCGTTGCCATGAAAAATCATTTTAATTGGTTTTTGCATTCGTACATGTGTACACTTTAAGATTATGCTTCATAACATTTTAGTAAACTTAAATAATAGTTTATGTGTTGTGAAGATGCGAGCTTAATGCCATTTATGGACTAATATGACGAATTAGATAAAATACAAAATTTACAGACATCATTTTTTAAACTCATACATTAATTAATTTAATTTAAAACCTTATTGTGTGTATTGTTAAAATTCCATTTAATTATAATCTTTTCGGCAAACACTCTCATTGGCCCACGGTGCTCGAGCATCGCCTGCGACTTCAGCTGCTTCTGGCTTCCTCTCTTATCCATTACCCGTTTCCCCCATTTATTTGCCATCAACTCTTGCCTTGTAATTATTGTCATTACGTCATAAGCAGGCAGAACCGCGACGAAAGCAACGTCTCTCTTTCCCGCCGTTTCTTTCGTTTGCGCCACCCTTCGACCCGCCGAGGGCCCTGGGGGGTTTGTTTTGATTCGCCTTGGCTTTTAATTTGGCGCGTTTAAAAGAATTTCTCAGCTGCCCCACTTCCATCGGATGCGGTGGGATGGGGAAATCGAGCAGAGTTCAGAGAATAGCACCGAAAGAGAGGGAAGTGCAATAGCAAACAGGCAAGCCGGGGCGACTTTAAATGCGCTTTCGCGCTTATTTAAATGTTCTAAACTCCTACTCCCACATCTGTGGGATTTTCTGGATTACACAGCTGAGGATTCAAGAAAATCAGTGTAATCGGTACCCTAACAATTAAAGGAAGTTTTGTACTGAAATGGGTTCCCCGAAAAGCCATAAATTTTCCAAATATTATTAGTTCCGTTTAACTGTATGTAGACTTTCATGAAAGCCAATTTTGGGGTGAGTTGAGTAAACTTACTTATTATTAAAAGTTGGTATTATCCAAATAATTATCTTAAAAATGGACCAATTAATAATTTAAACAAAGTTTTGGTTCACTGTGAAAGATATTAGCAGAATTACTCGACGCTGTAGTCAATGTGTTGATGTTTATGAGAGCAGGCTCACATGTATTTTAACAGCTGAATTATAAGCCGGTATCGGTTATGCAACGTGTATTTTTTATAGAATAATACAATTTATTTCACCTTAAAAACGAACGCCGGCTAGAGCAAAACGGACGCAGGATTCGTGTTAAGCTGGCCAAAATGAACGAAGGTAGGGTACTTTGATCTCTAAACGCTTAAACACTTGCTTTTTATGTAGCTGTGTAATTTGTTATTTTATTGCTGGTACATGCCAGGAATCGCTAATGGGACGCCCATTTCGCAGGGCTTTGACAAGCTACAAATAAACAAAAGCGAAAAAGAGCGCAAAAAATGGAAACCTGGCAGCAATTAACATTGACATCTGACGGGCACGCGATAAAAGTTTTCGATGACTGGCGGAGCGAGGGGGCGGGGCAGACCAAACAAATTTGATTGCCCAAATGATGCGTGAAATTGGCAGAAAAAATAAAAGGCAATTGAACTTGAAAAAAGTGGCAACTTTCCATTGAAAATTAAGAAACACACAGCTTTAAATCACTCTCACTTTTTGTCCATTCCTGAGCTAGCCGTCCCTTTCGCATGTTAACTGCTTGTGCAACAACAAAAGAAACACCAAAAACAGCTGAGCGTCACAAACACATTTGCACGGGTCACATTTGTGGGTTCATATACGGTTGTTTGCAGGGGAAGGGGATGCACTAAGCCTAATGCACTGAGGGCGGCGTTACTTACCGCTTATTGTAGTCTGAACTTTGAGTCGTTAATTACCTCACGAAACCTTATTCATGTTCTTGAATTGGATCGAATCAATTTTTAGACACCTTTAATTCATTCACTGCTTTAATTATATTTATTTTTTAACGACTCAACAAATTGAACGAGGAACTAGAGGTGCAAAAACATCGATGAAAACACCGAGGCATCGATGATTTTCTTGTCTGGCGACCAAACAAATCAACAACGACGATATTTTTAAAGTGTTACATGTTTGGTGTCAAATATCTTCATTTGGGGTAGAATTCTCGTTTGTGTAATGTAAAAGAACACTTACTCGACTTTTGCGTTGCCGCTTTGGATTTTCCCCCTTAATCTGGCGGTTTTCAAAAGAACAAGGTGGAAGAAATTCTAAGCTAGCGGCTAGCGGAAATTATAATTATTTTCTGGCCAAAATTTGAGATATTTTTATACTTGATGATGCCACACTTAAATAATTGGAAGTATAATATTTTTTTTATTGAAAAGCCTGTAAAGTTTGAAACTAGCATTTTTAAAGCTAAATATTATATAAATATTTGCCTCTTATAATTTAGCAATAATTTCTTTTGTGACACCAACGAATTCATTTATAATGGTGTTCCATATGAACTGATACCATATCCAATATGGATTATTTAAGATCCGAAATAGATAAAAGCATCTTGTCCAATTAACGCAGGGATTAAATGAAATTTTTAGCAAAGGTATTTAATTATAAGACTGCTTAAAACAATCAACTATTTGAGTCCCATGCGTATATGGCAATTCAAAAATTTTTTTTCAACGCCGAATGTGAATGGGCTTTTAATTAAGTGACCATTAAATGATCAAAAATGGGCAATATAGTGAATTTTACATTTTTCGAATGCAAAAATGAAAGTACATTAATTTATTAAATACATTTATTGATTACAAATTTAAAAACTTAATAATGTTTTTGCATTTGGGTGTAGCTATTTGTCTTAAATAATTGTATTATTTTTTATTTTTTTTTTTCGCAGTGCTTATCTTATTAGATGACTCATCACTGGAAAAACTGAACGATACTAAATATGGTAAAGATATATACACAAACGTTTGACCGTAATCTGAGTGAAAAAAAATACACGAGAAGGAAGATGAAAAGTTAGGTATATGTTAAATTCGTATACGATATTTTTTGTCATCCCCTTGATTGTCTCTTCACAAATTTTTTTAATTTAATTAATTTTTTTAATTTTTTAATTTTTTTAATTCTTACTATTTTTGACCACTACCTAAAGATCAGATTTCAGTTTATTTTGTCTCAAAATTTAGTTTATACGTGTGGTAATAATTTGGCATCACTGCTTGACATGGGCAATTGTAAATATCGATGGTATTATCGACTAATCGATATAAACTCTTAAAATATCGACTTGGCGATTTAAATAGTCGTAAGACTATTAACTAGTCGATTAAGATACTTAAATGTTTCATTCTTATTGACTTCCGCCAAGAAGTAAACAACTTAATTATATTGCCGGAATAACTGAGGCTAACACTGAATGAATAGGTGTTAGGAGATCCGTGCACCATCCTGCAGTTTTCAACTATCGCACGGAAAACACGAGATGCGAAAAAGGTGGAAAAGCTCAAAATTGCAACTACTCTTTTTATAGTTAGCGTGGTATTATACTTATACTCCAAAGTTTACAATGCAGCAAGGGAGTCATTTCCAACCGTATCAATTACATGGACTTTTTATCAGCATCAATATCTAAGTCCATCAAGCCATGGCTCTGCCCGCCTTACCTGGTGTTCGTTTTTATGTTTTAATACATTTCTCGGTTTGCTAGTTGTCTGAATAATGCTTGGCATTAAGACTTCGGCTTTCCACAGTTTTTCTTCTTGTTTGTTATGGCGTGAAATCAATTTCTCAAATAAATTGTACATAACCGAACGATTTTTTTGAATGGTTGGCAAGTACAATCACCTATTTTGCCTTTCGTGTTTTTTGCGGGATAGCTAAAAGTGCAAGGTGGTGGAGAGGCTACATTTCAGTCGCTGTTAATGAATACACCGATTTTTCAATATCGATAAGCACTTCTTACCATATGTGTTAATAGACTTCCTATTTTAACTATCTGGCAATACTGCCTCATAGACGAAGAAGAAGACAAAAAACACGAAAAATTCCATTGTTTATGAGCTAATTCAATTAGGAGCGAAAAATGCTATAAGCAGAAAGGAGCGGAACCAGACCACACTGAAGCTTATATAGCCAGCACAGAGTTCCATCCGCATCGCACCCCAATCAGTTTCCTGGCCGAGGGACAAACGAATGGCCAACAGAAACATGCGTAACACCACCAAAGTGGAGGCTCTAATCGAGAGCTGCCGCAGCGAGGGCAAGTGGCAGCGCGTCATCGAGTTAACGGACGAGCTGAAGACGGGATCGCCGCATAACGGTGAGTAGGCGGCAACAAGCTTAATGTAAAAACTGATATATATATATAAATCTACCTTTCTTGATCCAGAATGCCTGGCCAATTTTCTGGTGGGCGAAGCCCGGTTGGAGAATTACTTGGAGGAGAACGCGCTGGTGGCCGCTGATGCAACCTTCGGGCGGGCAAAGTCTGGTTTGGGAGAAGCCCGGCGCTACCTTAACTTGGCGCTGGGCGAAAGCGGCCAGAAGGCAGGCATCGCTCTGGACGCCTATCTGCTGCTGGCCAAGCTGTGCTTCGCCTGCGGTGAGTATGAGCAGAGCCTGGAAAACTTTGTCAAGGCAGAACTGAATACGCTGGCCGAAAAGGAGCTGACCCTGTAAGTTATTTTGGCACGTATACAAGATTGAATACATTCTAAAGTCTGAACCATTTGTAATTGTGCTTACAGGCGCAGTCTCAAGATCCTGGCCGAGTCGTATGCTATCAAGGGTCTGTGTCTGGAGCAGCAGATATCGTCGAAGCCGTCGTCCAAGTTTAAGAAGGCTGAAAAGGACACTGAAATGGTGAGCTAATATTCTCGCTCCACTTTTCAAACTTTGCGATAACTTTTTGTTTTTCCCAGATAAGCTGCTTCGAGCGTGCATCCGATTTGGGATTGTTATACCTGCAAGAATACGACATCGTAAGTGGCAGCAGCTCATCCAACAACTCAACGGCCGGATCCACGCTTAACGTCAACGCTTCTAGTGTGCAACCGTCCAGCAGCAGTTTCGCTATTAGCAGCACTATCCCGGCGAGCGGTCCTAGCGGCTTGGAAGTGAACCGTCGGATGGGTGCCATCCTCGAGACGGCACTGCAGCGGGCGCCTATTGTCCTGATTAAGACCGAAAAACTGCAAGAGGCTGTCGAGCGGTATCGCATTATGCTGAACGCCATTGAGACGCGGGCCACCCAATCTTTGCGCCTTACACTTGCCCGACAGCTTGCCGAGGTTTTGCTAAGGGGAGTGTCTGGCACGATTTATGCCCCACCCTTCGCCGGGAAGTCCGGAGGCGGTACGTTGCGCGGAGGATCCTCGAAGAAGCTGTGGAAGCCTCGGAAGTACGCGGCCCGCCAGCAGTTTAATCCGCGCAATCAGCAGGAGGAGGTCATCCTCCTGTTACTCATAGCCGAGGCCCTGGCTGTCAGGGATACCGTTCTGTCACAGAGTCCAGAGTTCAAGCAGGCTCGCCAGCACGCCATGGGCAATGTGACGGCCGTCTACGATCTCCTCACCTTGGCAACTGTGCGCTGGGGTCTTGTCCAACTACTGAACGAGTCCTTTGAGAAGGCGCTCAAGTTCAGCTTCGGAGAGCAGCACGTGTGGCGTCAATACGGCTTGAGCCTGATGGCCGCCGAGAAGCATTCGCACGCCTTGAGAGTCCTGCAGGAGTCCATGAAGCTGACCCCGAGTGACCCGTTGCCCTGCTTGTTGGCCTCTCGTCTCTGCTACGAGAGCCTGGAGACGGTCAAGCAGGGCCTAGACTACGCTAACCAGGCCCTCAAGCGGGAAATTAAAGGTGAGTGAGGCTTCAAATCTTCTTTAATCTTCGATGAGTTTACATTTAAAGAACAATTGTTTGTCTAGGTCTTCGGCCATCCCGTAGCCAGCTCTTCGTCGGCATTGGACACCAGCAACTGGCAATTCAGTCGAATCTGAAAAGCGAGCGCGATGCTTGCCACAAACTGGCTTTGGAGGCCCTTGAGCGGGCCGTGCAGCAGGACGGGAATGACCATCTGGCCGAGTACTATCTGTCCCTGCAGTACGCACTTCTGGGACAGCTGACGGAGGCGCTGGCTCACATCCGCTTTGCCCTGGCGCTGCGAATGGAGCACGCGCCATGCCTGCACTTGTTCGCCTTGCTTCTGACCGCGTCAAGGCGTCCGCGAGAGGCCTTAGGTGTGGTAGATGATGCACTGTACGAGTTCCCCGACAACCTGCAGCTGCTGCACGTCAAGGCGCACTTGCAGCTTCATTTAGAGGATGCGGAAACGGCGCTAGCCACGGTTCAGCATATGTTGGCCGTGTGGCGGGACGTGTACGAGGCGCAGCTGGCGGGTGAGGAGGAAAAGCATTCCGACACCAAGAGCGGCGTTCATCTAGCCCACTCCTCGCAGATGTCCGATAAGGATTCAAGTAAGGCTCTCTGTCCCCCTGGCTCCCAGACCTCCTGGCTCCCAGCCACCTGCTCCTGCCACCCGCATCTCTCACTTATCAAATTCTTTCTATCTCTCTCTAATAATGTGTATGTTTTACGTGTATATACACTCGTCTATCCCAACTTCTGCGGAATGTGTGTGTATTGTACATTACATAAATGATTGTAAGTTTGCCCAGGGCAGAATAATCCTTGGTTTTAATCCATTTTGATCCAGAATGCATGCGAATCGACCTGGATTGACATAGCTTGCCATTCGTTTTTTTAATAGTACCGAACTTTCTGCTAATTGCATTTATGCTTTGGTAACTTATTATTTTCAATTCGCTCTTCGCGATTTTTACAGAGATTTAATCGCTGTGGATTTAAAAATTACACTACATTTTAATGATCCATATATTTTATTTTACACTTTTGGATGCCTTTTAAAATTGATATTTTTTGGCATCCCAAAATTCTTGTTTTGTATAAATTTTTAATATTGAAGCTTATAATCATGGAGCTAAAAATGTTAAAATAGTTTGCGCTTGCTGCATTCTTCATTCTCCATTTGTAGTATTTTCTATATAATATTCCCTTTAAGCTGTCTTGCTTGGAGTAGCGTTGATCCTCTCCTTTATTGCCTTTCGTTGTATGGTTCTCCTGTGCTTATTTATTATTATTATTATTCATTTTATAATCCTATTTATTGGTAAAACTCTCTTGACCCTTGAAGATTCGGTGTATGCCGCCTCCTTGGCAGCAGTTTCGCGCGTCGAGCAAGCTCTGAGCGAGGCGGCCAGCTCGCTAAGCTCATTCACCCAGCGCCCTGGACCGCGACGACCTTGGATGCTCCAAATTGAGGTGGGTCTCGAGTCTCTCTAGAGAATATTTTGAATATTTTATCGTTTTGTTTCAGATCTGGCTTCTTTTGGCTGATGTCTATATGCGTATCGATCAGCCCAACGAGGCACTCAACTGCATACATGAAGCTTCCCAAATTTATCCGCTTTCGCATCAGATTATGTTTATGGTAAGTGGGGAATTGCCTAATATAAGAATCAGTTTTCAGGTGCATTCTTAACTTGTGTATCTTTCTTTGCAGCGTGGCCAGATACATGTCTACTTGGAGCAATGGCTAGACGCCAAGCAATGCTTCCTTAATGCTGTCGCCGCTAATCCCAATCACATTGAGGCATTGCGGGCTCTTGGCGAGACTCACTTGATTTTGGGAGAGCCCCGTCTGGCTGAGAAAATGTTAAAGGATGCCGCCAAGTTGGATCCCAGTTGTCCTAAGATTTGGTAAGCTAAGGTATCACTATGTTTGATTTCTATCTAATAGCTCTTGGACTCATTCAACAGGTTTGCGTTGGGCAAAGTGATGGAGATACTGGGTGATTTCCATGCATCGGCCGACTGCTTTGCCACATCCCTGCAGCTGGAGCCGTCGTGTCCGGTGCTTCCGTTTACCTCGATACCGTTGGTTTTTGAATAGAAGGTTCTCGAGCTGTTCCACTTTTTGGTCCGATCGCAGCCAGATATTCAACCTCAACTAACCTCACATAGTGAACAGCAATATTACTTATTATACATTAAACTCCCCACGTATACCATGTTATTGTCGTAACTTTTGTTATTATTATTTGTTGTGCAGTTGCAGTATTAGAATAGCTCGCGGGTATTGTAAATTATTAGCTAGACATGTTCAAGTTGGATGTATATACATAGAACAAGTATATAGCAGAAATGTAGATCTTCCCCAATCGTCCCAAAAAGGAAAACAACCTTTTCAAATGTAAAGAATTTGTGTTTAACTTATTGTATTTCTCCGTCAAGTGTTATTTATTGGCTAATGAATTAATTGATATATATCAATATAGATATATCTGTGTAAAAGAATTTAAATAAATATAAATTACATAAATATACCCCCAACAATGTGTAATTATATTTATTATTAATAAGATTTAAAAAACATGAACAGGGTCTTTAAAGTAGGTACAAAATGGACCATTAGACCATTGTCTGACTAAATAGGGAAGGATTCGTGTCCTTGTTTTGTTTGTTTTTCTTTTTTTGGCTGCCTACCACTTTTCCGAGACCTTTCACTTTCGGTATCTAATTGACGGCGATAATTTCCGCATTCCCAGTGCTTAAGGCCAAAATGCAGACAAAAATACCTTCGGCAAAACCTCTAAACTGCCAAGGGGTTGATTAGGGCTCGGTCGCCGTGGGCTGGGGGCGTTGCCAAGGACAACAACCGTATGACCAATCAATGAAAAAATAAACAAGCCAGTCGGAAATATCGCTGCAGGACGCAGGCCGCCCGTCGCAGGGCGTTGGAATTTGGGTTGATTACGCCCTGGCATCAAAATAAATCCCGGACAACGATCCACTTTGGATGCCAGTTTAGAGTTTGACCCCGTTGGACTTGGTCCGCCAGCCGTTAATGCGGGGTGAATAGCAGTAATACCACAAAACAACACCATGACTCCTAAGCGAAAGCGCCGCGGGCGCAGCGAGTCACGGGCTAGGAGCAAAGCCAATGGCCAGTCGAAAGCCGAGCACCTGCAGCTGCTGGAGGAGCTCGAGTTGGCGGACAGTTGCTGTGAGATCTGCCACTGCGACTGCTACAGCTCCCACAGCAGCAGTTCGGTGAGCGGGCGAGCGGGCATTCAGCGGGAGGAGAGCCTGAAGGAGCTGCTGCAGCTGGACAAGGACATCCAGGCCCTTGAGCAGCTACAGTGTCGGGAGAGTGCCAAGGCGAGAAGGAGCAGCAGTAGTCGCCAGCGACAGAGAAGTGCTTCCCGGTCGCCCACGGAGAGGAAGTCTGCTCAGAGCAGACGGGGATCGGCTGACTGCCTGAAAAGGGATTCCACCTCTGGCAGAAGCAGGCGGTCGAAGAGCGCGGGCAGCCACAGAAGCGAGTCCAGGGAGAAGGAGCAGCAACAGAAAGTGGAGCCCAAGCCTCAGGGACGTCAACGGCGCGGTGCTCAAAGGGATTGCACAATGCTCAAAGTAAGTAATATTAATTTAAAAAAATGTTTAAAGATTTAAGGATTTCATCTGTCTGTAAACATGTTTAGCTATCATTAGTATTGAAAACTCAAGTTGATTAATTGCGCCGATTTAAGATGTTCTTTGATAAAAATTACATTTTTTGCATATTCTTAATAAGAACACTATAAAAAATTAATTTTGAAATATTTGATAAAAGAAGTAATAGATATTTGTTTGTATACCATCATTTGCTTTGTTAGTTTTTGCAGTGTTAATAAGTTCACTAAACTCTTGATTTTTTTTGCTAATTTTTGTTAAATTATGCAGTTTTGCTCTCTTGCTAATTTTTGTAAAGTTGTTCGCTATTGTAATTTCTGTTCGGTTGTTCCAAATCGCTCATTTATGCTTTTTTGTTCAATTTTGATTAGTTACTTATATAAGCTCCCAGTTAATTTTGTTTTTTATTGGTAATATGTCCAATTTCGTCTCCTTAGAGTTCTCTCAGTGGTGATTACTTGCTAAATTGCAAGTGAGTTCAAATTTCTAAAAGAAATGAACGAGTTAAAATGTTTACACAAGTTAGCAGTATTCAATCAACACTTTTCCTTGGGCATACTAAAATATATATTATGTAATTTAGTCATTTAATTTTTAATATATTTCTTGAAAGACAATTTGTGTACTTAATCTAAACGACGCGTCGTTTCCTATTAATATTCTTATTCCTTTTTCACTTCTTACACAGCAATTTTTAGGTCCTCTGAACGACGCTCCCGCCCTGTCCATCACTGGAAGGGCAAAGTCAAAGTCACAGGACAACATGGCCCTGGTGCCTTTGGGCTCTCAGCAAGCTAAGAAGAGTTCCCTCTGCGCCTCCATGGCCAACTTGTGCCTGGCCCCTACGGTGCGTGCTGCCTTTCAGCAGGTGCCGAGCCATGACCAGAAGATACTCAATCGGATGGCGGGAAAGCGCAGCCAGCAGGCCGCCGACAAGGAGACCGCTTGGTTGGCTCGGAAGTACTGGGAGAACGAGCGCCTGGAGCGGCAGCTCCTGCGCGTGGAGCAACTGGAGGCCTACAAGCAGGCGGTGCACGACAAGCAGTTCCAGGACTACCTTCTCACCAAGGCGCGGCTCCAGGCACTGGCAGAGCGCGACCTAGCAGAGCTGCGGCGGCTGAGGGGAGCTCTGGACGCCAAGGACGCGGCGGCTAAGCAGCGACTGGAGGCCAGGCGGCTGGAGCGTGACCTGAACCTCTGCCAAAGACGTTGCGAGGAGCTGCGTCGCAGCGAGGCGGTAACGGTGCAGCAGGAGGAGCAGCACCTGGACGAGACACTGCGCAAGCGCGACATCTGCATGCGGCTCACCCAGCGGCTGCGCCGGGCCGGTGAGCTGCGGGGCCAGCTGCTGGAGGCGTACCTGAAGCGGCTGCAGCACGACAACTACGTGGAGCAGGCCCAGCACGAGGAGCACTGGCGTGAGCGGCAGCAGGAAGAGCGAGTGCGGAGGGACCAGCTCCGCGAGGACATCCAGCGCAAGCGTCATCAATCGCAGCGCTTCGTTGAGTGTCGCCAGCGACGGCACGAAGATCGCTTTCGCACCGCCAAGATATCGGCGAGTCTGCGGGAGCTGGTCCGACAGTCGGTCACTCCGGAAGGTGGTGGTATGGGTGGCTCTGTGGGCCACGATCCGCCCGTCCTTAACACGTATGCCCAGCAGCAGGTACAGCTGGGACGCCTTCTCTTCGACCGGGACCCCGCGAGGGAGTGACAATTGGTTGGTAAAGTTGTTCAAGAATGTTATGTACATACTAAATTGTTGTTGGTGTAAATAAACTGCCTCGAGATGTGAAATATGGATTTGTTCTTGGGTTTATTTCCTAATGGAGGGATCTTCGACCCCATGAAGTACATTATTGCACTTGCCCCGTCGATAAAGTATTTAGCGTATTTCCTTCAATTCACCCATCAACAGCTCCTAGGGACTCTAGGAGGTTGCAAGCAGATCCCTCACAAAAAATTAAAGACTTTTTTACGAAAGTATTATTTTGTTCTCCCAAAAAGGTTTTTTTTTATAGAAGTATAATTTTGTTATACCTATTATTATATTTATAAAAGTAATTTTAAAGTGTTGGTGTATTTGTCATAAACATTGGAGTTATTAAATAATATATCTCCATCTCGATCGCACCCAAACTCGTGTCAAATAGCTAGTCAAGTCACGAATGGTGGTTTTAAAAATCAACAGTAGCTTTCTTGTATAAATCCGTCTAACTTTTAGATAAGAATGTTTTTAAATCAACGCTTGAACCACAAAACAAAGAGATTAAACCCATTGGGAGCAGGGAAGATTACCATATCGTATCATCGATCGCAATCGTTGTTTAAGGAAAGGTGGACCGAACCCCGCCCTATGACTGAGTATCTCCAGAGCACGTAAGTTGGTTGGAGAAGAAAGAACGATCTCCAGTGGAGCCGGAGACAAAAGCCTTGGTTGGGTCAATGTCTGGAGGAGACGCAGGCTCCTCTTCATTCCCCATCGGTCACGTTCCGGATGTGTAAACATTACGAGTGAGTAACGCCCGGCCCGCGGAAATGCCAGGAGATGTGTATTCGTTTGTGTAGCCTAACCTGAAACAAGGTTATCGTTTCGCATGAATCACATCCATGAGACTTATCGCCGACCTAGGCCAGCGGTCACTTCCCCAGTTCAATCTCTCCGTCTTCATCAAAGTTAATTAGATTAGCACTTAACTGATCTTAAGGTTTCAGCAGCTCAAGTGCATAATTGTCGCTCTTGGGTTGTGTAATTGAAGCGAATTCCATGCACCAGCCAAATTTCAGTGGCCACCATATAGCTCTAGTGTTAGTGGTGAGTTGATGGGGACTATCATGCTCCACGCCTCGGTTTTTTACGGTCAGACAGTCGGGCATTTGTGCTGATGGTAGCCACTGATAATCCTACCACATCTCGGTTTGGCTTCAGCTGAGATTAAGCTGTAGTGGTGAAAGGAAAAACACTCGATTTTGATTACCCTGGAAGTGGAATTTCACTTGTTTACTATGAACTTTGGATGACAGAAATAATGTATTAATATCACAGACTGTAATCACTATGTTTTATTTTAAAAATTACGTGATAATGATTACAGATTAATAAATAAATATTATTAAATATTATTAATAGATATATATTATCTTCGATAAAAATAATACAAATAAGTGCATAATTATTATTTTTAAGCAAAAAAAAAAAAAAAAAATGTAAATAATAATTATTTTGTAGTTTTATTTTCCAACGCGTTTTTCCCCCAATTTGAAAAAATATTAATTACATTCATTAACAAAATATTACTTAATTTTAATCATTATTAATGATGAATATCATCAGACTCCTAAATATAAAATCATGTCGGTTATTCAAAGAGGATTCACAGAATATTAATCTTTTTGTTCTAAGTTCATTGTAAGTGGTTGATTTTGTCTTTTCAAAAATTTTCCGATAATCATTATTTGAGGTCCCTGATTAATAGGCAACGAAATTACATACATAATTACAATTTTAGCGTATGGCAATAAATTCGAATTAAAAAAAAAAAAAAACCATTCTGGGGCAGGTATCTACGGTCAGCTTCGGCAAAAAAAAATTAATGACTTAGGGCCCCAAGTCACAAATAATTCAATATTGCATTCAATTAATATACATAATTATATGATGAAATAGGATTGTTGAATAATCATTTGACGACTTGACTAAAAGGGCCATCTCTTTATTATTTTTGTAAAAATCATACATGAAATAAAAGCAAATTAGGTTTAATAATAAGACTATTTTTCAATATATTCATTTAAATTTATATTTTTTAGAAAAGTCTATTATATGCTTATTATAATCATATAAGATTATAATATACTTCAAAGTATTACACAGGCCAAAAATATTTCAAAACTAAGAATCGATAAATTTACTATATGTCAAGATTTTTGAAATATTTCAACTTAAAAGTGAAAAAAAATTGTGTTTGGTTACATTTGACGAGCTATATTTTCAATAAAGACTTTTTTCAAAGCGATCGTTATTTTTAAGTTCAATTCTTCAATTTAATGCCCTTAAAAATTAGTTTTTAAAATTGGCTTTTTAAAAATTATCGGACTCCGAGATATCAGCTTTTGAATGTATAATCATATTTTTAATCATAATAATAAGTGTAGGCCAGTATATTTATAAAAATGTTGATATCCCTAGTTCCTATTTGGTTTTTTTTTGCATTAATTAAATATCTGATTCTAAAGTATTCTTAAGTATATCAGTTATGAATATTATTTAGGCATAAATATAGACCTTGCGGCTTAAAATCCTTTTAGTTTAGGCTTAGTATATTTTGAGTTCCTATCGCTAAGCCATTTTAATCAGAAGCGTAAGATCTTTATTACTTTGTTGTAGAAACGTGAACAGATAAAGGTAATCCATCTTTCTATAATATACTGGAAAATTTTACTTGCGCTTTTTTTTACAATCTTGCTGTGGACCGACCCTTCCCTGGCCCCTCCCTGTCAATCGTTCCTTTTAATATTAATGATTTGTGTACATATTTGATAATTGTATTTAATAGCTACACACACGCACTGACCCGACCCATTCACGCGTGCAGATAGACTCAGACCGCGATAAGCCCTGAATTGGGTTTCATAAGGCCCTGAGATGAGTGTTGAACTTGCACTGGGGTCCTTTATAAATACGTATTTTTAAAATAGGTTCAAAGTTTAATATTCATTCTTTATTTATAAGCGTAATTAACAAGTAATACTAAAATATTATGGCTTATGGTTTTCCATATTAAATCAGTTTTAAATAACATTTATCTCAACTGCGTTAGATTTGTCAAGTTAAAATGATTCAACTGTAGGAATTAGTTAAGAGACCTATTGTGAAGAATTTGGGAAACTTTGTTTTTTTAATTTAGTTTAATTTTATATTTTCGATTTTTTAAACATTTGTATGATAGTCAAGTCTCAAAGACTAATCCCTTCATTCCTCATGGTAAGGAACATTTTAATACCCTTGCAAGATATTATAATGTTAGTGAGAAGTTTGCAATGCAGTGAAGGAGACATTTCCGACCCTATAAAGTATATATATTCTTGGTCAGCATCAACAGCCGAGTCAATCTAGCCATGTCCGTCTGTCCGTCTGTCTGTCTTTCCGATTATACACTAACTAGTCCCTCAGTTTTGAAGCTATCTGAATGAAACTTAGCAGATCGTCTTCTATATGCTCTCACTACTATATAATTTGGAACGGGCCAGATCGGATGACTATATTATAAAGCTGACATAGCAACGATCAGAAAAGTTTGATGAAATAATTATAACTTAGCCAGTTTTAAACATATTTTCATATAAATTAAGACATGGCCAATTTGTATTATTCTAGAATTTCGTATATATGTTACTACGGTACGATTGCACGGAACTTATTCCATATAGATTTCCTTTCCTTTTCTCAAAAACTTAAAAACAAAAGCATCTAGACATGAATATAATACATATAACCATTCTTTAGATTATTAAAGATGTCTCATCGGCTAGCAAGAGAAAATTTAATGAATTAAAACGGAATATATGTTTTCATGTTTCAATTTTAATTCCGTTTTCATGTTCGGTTTTATTTAATTAAAACTATATTTTATAAATGTTACATTAATAGTGTATATTATATTGGTTTCATAATTTCTTCTGATGCTGTGTTTGGAAATGCATTGAGCCACAGCCCATTTATAGCTTCGTTTTTATTTTTATACCGCATTTTTGCACGATTTCTATTTTAAGTGTGTTATTTGATTTTTTCACCTTTGATTTTGATTATTCGCCCTGCCGCTTTCACCTCGCCGCATTGCTGGCATCTCCGTTTGGCAATCAAATGCTTGCGGATTGTGACATTGAGACGGGAGATAAGACTGCCGGCCGGTAGAAATGTTTGTCAAATCCTCGATTGCGCAATAATCCAGCATTCATGGATCTAGACAGGGTAGTAGTGGTCAGGCAAGACATTGTCGTGCTAGAATTGCATTTGTGTCGGCAAAAAGTAGAACAAAGTAGCTACATAAGAAACAAATTTTAAGCGTTTTTTTAAAATGTTCAATAAAAATAGGTAGATTTTAAAGATTTCACCACAATTCCGTGTACCTTGTTAACATTCTGAGCTTGTTCTGTGAAAGGGAACATTTTTACAACCTACAAGACAGGGATTTGGCACTACTGAGCTAGAAAGAAGCTTCGAACATATAATAATAATAAACTTTAAGTGTACTTAATATTTTCAGAACAGTTGTTATTGTTTCCATTATAACAATTTACATTTTATTATTGTCTCTTATTGATTTATTTAGTTAAATTTGCCCGTTGAGTAAACCTAAATTTTAATATTTTTCTCTTTAAGAAGAGGAACCGTGATCCTGCATATATCATAAAAGGTGTCAGGATTCGTGGCTTCTGTTTCTGGGACCAAAAATCTTATAATAATAAGATGTGTAGCGCCAAACGACTTTGTTGCCCTAGAATTTTTCGTGCTGGTTTCTCAGATGTGTGTGCTCATATTATTTCTAGACTTTTAGGCTCTTAATTTTGTTCCAGCGCAATTTTTGTAGTATATAGACGTTACGCATCTTGTAATTATAAGCTTGTCCATTGGACTTTCTAAATTACATTCTTTGTGTATTACAAATAAGGAGAAAATCTGTTTTAAATGATCATATTTTATTGTAATGGCTTTTATAAGTTTAAAATCTCAACGATAATTGAAAATCTCTTTAGAACACCAGCTCCTCAAAAAGGGAGCCACCGACTGGTTAGGAAACCTCGGATACCCTATCTGAGCAGATCTTCTATATATACCTAAAAATAAATACATGTTTGCACCTAACTCGGAGTTCACGCCTTGTCCATGCCTTAATACTTGATGCAGCCTCGGGGACCGTGGCCAGGACCAGGACTAGCTCTCGATGGCCTCCATCTCCAGCTGGGCCTCGATAATGTCCGCGTGCTGGCGCACCATGTGGTTGTTGAGGTTGCCCACGCTCTGGTAGCACTTGGCGCAGTAGTCGCACACGAACGGCTTCTCGCCGGTGTGCACCAGCAGGTGGGAGTTCAGGTGTCCCCGCGTGAAGAAGGCCTTCGAGCAGCGGTCGCACTTGAAGGGCCGCTCCATGTTCGGGTAGTGGGAGCGCATGTGGGTGCGGAGGTCGGACTTGGTGGGCCAGCTCTTGGTGCAGCAGGTGCAGGCGAAGATGCGCGGCTTGGTCTCGCCGGTGTGGGTGCGGAGGTGGGACATCAGCTGGGTGCGCAGCACGAAGCGCCGCTCGCAGTGCTGGCAGCCGAAGGGGCGCTCCGTCGAGTGCACCGACTTCACGTGGTAGCGGAGGCTGTGCCGCGAGGCGAAGGTCTTGCGGCACTCCTCGCACTGGTACCGCATCTCGCCCAGCCCGTGCACGGCGGTCATGTGCAGCTTCAGCTGGAAGTTGCGGGTGAACTTCTTCTCGCACTCGCTGCACGGGTGCAGGGATCGCGGTGAGTTGGCGGTCCTGTCTGGCTTCGGTTTCTGGCTGTCAGCACGGGGCTTGGCCTTGGGCTTGGTCCGCTTTCCCTTGGGCTTTGGGCTTGATTTTGTATCTGCTGCCACGGGAGACACCGGAAGAGGCGGTTGCTCCGGCTGAGCACCTCCGGCTTCGAAGGATTCGATGGTGTCTGGCTGGTGGTGCGGGGTGTTCAGGCTGCCTGCATCCATGGTGGATTGCCAAAAGGTGGGCGCCTCATACTGACTGGGCGAGTTGTCGTGGAAGTCCAAGTTTTCTAAGAGAAACGAATCATTTAAGTTTCACTTAGTCTTCAGGAAATTTCCAATGAACTGATTGAGAACATACCGAAATCCACGCACTCCATGAGCGGCGCCACATAGGCCACCGGCTTGCTGGGCTGCAGGGGCGTGGCCACCGCCGGTCCCTCCAGGCTGCCCACCTCGCGCTCCAGGCACTCGAGCACGTCGTCCAGGGCCAGGACCTCACCCACCTCCACCCTCTGCTTCCAGTGCTCGTGACGCGACCGGAGCTCCTGCTCGGACTGCTCGCAGCGCCGCTGGAAGTCGCGAGCGTCGTGCAGCCGGCGCAGGCATAGCTCGCAGATGACGTCGGTGAGGTTGTCCCCAGGATCCAGGCGCAGGCTGGGGGCCAGGGCCTTCAGCTCCGTGGCCAGATGGCTGGAGGCGTCGTGGAGGCTGTGGTAGAGCGGCGGCTGCTCGATCAGACAGCAGCGGCAGACGAGCGGGTGGTGCAGGAGCGAGAACATAATACTAGGGAACTGGAGCTGGTACCCAGACCAAGACCGGAACAGATACTCGGGGGGAAGGGTCGGGCGTTGGGGCAGTCCTTATTACTTTGGTTTCTAGAAACTCAAGCTGCAGTAGCCGGAACAGCACGGAGGACACAACGACTTGGCATTATAGACACTCGATTTGGGGCTTATGTAAGGGTCCGTCCCTGATCTAATACTCAGAACGTCTGCTCGGCTCACGGGTCTTCGGACGTCTGAGGGTCCGGTCCGATGCGCTCCGATTCGATTCGCTCCACTCGACGCCGCTGCTGGCGATGGCTATCAGGAGGGGCGACCAGGGCGCACCGATAGCCCTTGGCTTTGGCTTGAGCGATAAGTGAGTCGTCTGGCCCGGGGGAGGGGCAGCCGGTGACTCCGGCCTCAGCATCAACGTAGAAGGGCGGGGGCTATGTACTATCGACGGTCAACGTCAACGTTTGCTAATTTGCAGTTGGTGTCTGCTAATTGATTACCCTGGCGGACAGCCACCGCCGACTGTCCCTGAACCGCGATAAGGCCTTTATCACCGTTATTTGGGGGGTCCGCATCTCGGAGTCCCTCCACCTCTGAGTCTCTGTTTGCCAGCCACCGCCACGCCCCGAAATAGATCGCTACCTTATCACCATTTCGCCGTGACTCGGATTTCCCAGATCGCGCTCTCCCTGTTGTTGTATTCACCGCCGACTTTCGACCCTCAAAAAGGGTCCAAGGAGTTGGCCAAATTGGATTCTGTCCAGCGGAAACGGTTGTGCTGGCCTTGACGAACCAGGTGCTGGAAAAACCGCACTCAGATTGCATCATTCTAAAGGGTTTCTGATGCAGTTAGGCAACGGGGGAAGCCTCACTCAATCGCATTTGTTTTCGACATGATCTTACTATCAGGGCGTTTCTAGACTCTAAAGTTCGGACGCGGGCATCAATTTTATGAGATCATCAAATCAAATCTACTGTGGAAAAGTGATGACCTTATCAGGGTGCTCCTGATTGACATAAAACAATAGGGACAAAACAATTGGAATTGTTTTAAGATACATTATATTCTTGTAGAGATTATTTAAGGTAAAAGATAAGTAACGCAACCGAGGTCTCTCTTTGTATGTTTGATAATCTAGAGATAGTGTAATGCAGAAGTTATCTCTATAATACTTTCTTAAAAGTATTTCCCTTTGTAAGCAATATATATGTATTTATATATTTATATATTTATATATTTATAAATATCATAGTGGAAGCTAATTTACTCTTTACTTTCTAGATTAAACATTTTTCAGTTTAATGAGAATATCTTAGTATATCAGTATTGTACCCTATATTGAAATGAGTACAATCCAATACATAAGATACGAAGGGAAAATTGACTGGTTTACTTCGATTTTTGCACTGACACAACTTAGACTCACTGGGCCTTATCGGTATGCTATTTTTGAAAGATTTATAAAATATATTACTTGCTTCCACGTAACTCAACATTTAATGACGAGCGGATGTCCCTACAAAGCCGTAAGTCATTCAAAAAAGAAAGTGAACTTTTTAAACTGATTGATAAGCAGCGGATTATAAAGCTCAGTACAGGGGATGTCGATCGGAACCTAAAAGTAACTGATAAGACGCGGTGCAAGCTTCCACTTACGAAACGGGGAATGCCCCGGGAAAGCAGTTCTTTATTGACAGAACTTATACTTGGAGTGGTGGGAGTCAAGATCCTGATCCGGCATTCCTGACAACTTCTCGCTGATCTGCAGCTGGGTCTTGATCATCGTGGAGAGCGTGATGGCCATCAGCATATCGCGCACGTTGGCGTTGAACATCAACCGGAAGCTCTCGGAGTCCACCATGGGCACCGCGGTCAAAGCGTCGTGCAGCGCCCGTCCAACCACGTTGTCTGGCCGCCTCTTCCTGGCCAGGACGTCGTTAATGTAGCGCAGCACTAGATCCAGACGCTGCTGGAGCTCGCGCGTGGCATCTACCACCTGCACCAACTCCGGCAGGATGTGACCCACCTGCTTGTTGCCCGACTGCAGGTTCTGCTTCTGCATCAGGCGCAAGGCCACCGCCTCGGCACTGCCACTGGCCATTTCCAAAGGCAGCATGGAGAACATGAGACCCTTGGTGCCGCCGGGCACGCCCATCTCCACGGCGCAGTACAGGCGCGTCGAGAGTCGCTGTCCCCGCAGGGCGGCATCCACTAGCAAGTGCAGCGGACGTCCGTCGGAGCACTCCTTGGCGTAATAGTCGTGCAGCTGGGTCGCCGTCCGCGAGACAGCCTTCCCGGTGGAGAACCATCCGACCACGCGCTCCTGGGGAAAGGTCAGCTGGTTCAGCTCCAGCATGTCAGTGGCGTAACTCAGATTCAGGTCGAGGCGGCCGCCATTCTCCTTGTAAAGCACCGAGAAGCAGTTGGTGATCTCGGTGCGACCCAGCTTGTTATTGAAGCGACCCAGCAGAGTGCCTATAACCTGAAGGGAATGGATTCCGATGAATCCCTGCCACTGAACGAGTATTCGGCTAAAACGCACCTGGTTGGCATCCTTGGGACGGCGCTCGTAGGCATCGATGATCTGGAAAAGCACCAAAGGCTGGACCAGCACTTTGGCCCGCAAATTGAAGTTGCTCGACATCGCCATCGGAAAAAGAGACAAAGTTGATCACAAATTTTAAATGGAAGTGAACTTTTTCACGTGAACTTGGCTGCGCCTGCGCCTGACCATGGCAGTGTTGCAAAGTGTCACGAGCAGTGTTGGAATGTCCAATTAGAAACAATGAAAATGAAACAAAAGCTAAAATTGCGGCAAACGAATTTTTTAGGAATTCGTCTTGCAACGTGATAAAAAAAGAAAATGTAAAAAATCAGTGATAGGCACTTGAGTGGCTTTCACTGATATTTTTTTGCATTGCCCTAAGTTTGTTATTTGCACTCTAACGCTTAATATAAACGGAAACAAAAGAAGACTCAGAACAAACTGGTCTACACGTGCTTTCAATATTTTTGGAATCAGTATTTTAATTTAAGTCTTTTAATTTTACAAATTAATTTAATATTTGTGTGTGTGGTTTGGAAATAAGAAGTAACGAATCTCGGAAACCTTGACACAAAAACGAATGGGTTTTGAAAAAACCTTTTTGTTTGCCACCAAAACCAATTTAATGTATAAAAAAATTATATTAAAACATATCTTAAATAACTGGGTATTTACGTTTAAAAAAAAACGCAAAATGGAGCCAGTTGTCACCATTATTATTATTATCTGCTTTAAACTTTGATATGTAAATAGACTGAAGCTACAAGAAATATTTTCTACACAAATCAAAATTTATTTATTTATTTATTTTTCTAAAGCTAACAAATAGTTAAAAACTAAGAGCTAACTTAAATTTAGGAGCCATAGTAGCTAAGACCTTCGGCTCGCGGTTTTTGTTTATAAGAATTATGACTTAACTATTTAACTTAACTATGGTATTTACAATGTTAAAGTATTTCGATTATTTACATATATTTTTAATATTTACAAAGATCAATGAATATGGGTATGAATATAAATAATTATATTTTGTATTTAATTTTACAGGCGTCTAGGAATTTGATTATGATTTCAAAATTTATACTTCACTAATCTAATAGTTTTAATGATATTTATGAAGGTGCCTGACCTAATATACAATTTAAACATTATTAAGTCATAGATCATATAAAATTCTAAGTAATCATAAATTCACATACGGGAAAGGGGTAGTATAAAAGTTTCAATCGAGATTCTTCCCAAAGACATTCAATTGTGTTTATGGAAGGTAATTTTTTAATTATTTAATTTGCACACACAAAAACCACTCTTGAAGTGACGTCCGTGTTGTCAAGTCAGAAATTTAATCTATTTTGGGAATCTTTTAATAGGAGAGGAAATTCTTCTTCTAATAATGCTTCTGTGAACTTGAACCTCAATCAGACTTACAAATTACTTTGTACAAGCATGGCCATAAAAAGCAATTGATGTTCTTAGATATTATGTATGTATGTATGTACATAGATATTATTTAAAGCTGTAAGTTGTTTGCTCTTTTGGCAGATCGGACCCGTACATCGTAAACGTACGTGTATAGCTGCCATAGATTCGATAGGACTCTAAGGGGCAAATAATTTTAACTAGACACAGTTTTATTAATTTCCAACTTCTGGACACCTGCAGCCGATTTCACATTAGATCTCATATATTTGGTACATTTTGCCTTTCTCGAGTATATCTCAAATATTAACAAATTCGTTAAACAAGCTCATCATAAAAAAAAACATTAGTTTCTTGTCCCTTTAGCTAGTACTTAGAAATTAGTTTTGTTAAAGTATTCTATACTAGATTTGATTTTGTTAAATAAATAAATAAAATATTTTCCAACATGTTCGCATATACTCTAATTTGATATTTTTTAAATTACTTTTTTTAATTAATTAAATCATTTTAAAATATTGTTTAACATTTTTTTTCACTATCGGTCGACTATAGATTATAGCTGCCAAAGTAAAGATCAGTAAATGCATGGGAAAATGTAAAAATTTATATTTAAAATGTAAGATATGTGTGTTTAAATATAACGATCTACGTATTTAAACCCACATATATCCGAAGATATAGTTAATTATTAGGATTTTAAAATGTTTATTTTTTAATTTCGTGAAAAGGGGGTATATTAAAACCATGAAAAGGCAACCGAATTTAGAAATTGTTTTGCGTTATTATGTTCATTAAAATCCGGAGATCATTTCCTTGACCGATGGATGGATTTTTAATTCTTTTTCTCCGGTTATAGTGTGGTTTTTTGGCTGGGCAAGGATTTCGTAGAGACCTATGCCTAACATTTCAGCAGGAAAGACCTTACGTTCTTTCGCTCCAAAGTGATCATAATGTCATGAGCTTATGGCTTATCTTTTAGGTGATAAACTGACTTGAGGTGATGGTGCCTGCTTCTCATAGCCTCTCATAGAGGACATTCAGGGGCACCGGCAGTAGAAGGCACTCTTTCATCTGGAAACGGAGCCTTTGCGGGACCATGGCGTCGACCTGAAACCCGCGAGGGGAAACCGAGGCAGAGCCGTCTTGGCGGGCGCATTCAGAAGCCAATCAGGAGTCTCACTAATGCCGCCGCCTTGGACAGTGTTAATGCTGGAATCAGCGCTCGAGGGTATATATAGATCGCACGGCTTGATTGCCCAGAATTGAATTCAGCATTTGCCCGGCGAGCCGCGCGCTATACCTACTCTGCTCAATTACGCGGCGATCCAATCCAATCCAATCCTCCTCGGCCGAGTTGAACGTGCCCAGCTGGCATTACTACACCATCGGATACTATATCTCACACTCGCAGATACTATATCTCACACTCACAGATACTGTATCTCACACTCACCGATACTATATACCGCACACCATGGTGATGGATATGGAGAATCGGAGCGTTGCTCGCGGCGGCCGTACACTTCCAATAGTTCATTGTTTGTGACTGCGCATGTGTATACTTTTATGGCGCACTGTCCCTTCCCGCCGGCCGCTGGCTGTGTGCACTTTTCTCTGTTTGAAATAAATTCTAAATGATTTTTATTAAAATTTCCGCTTAAATTTCTCAGCCGTAATATCTGTGTCCCTGTCCCTCTCGTTCTGTTCGCTGCCCAGCTCTCAAACTTTTCTGTTTGCCTTTTGGGATTTAGAAATTCGTTTGTCGTTTGGGAAAATTATTAAGTCGCCTTTATGAAAATTAGTTTTGTGTCGCATAGTTTCCAGAGTATTTCATGGCAATTTGCCTGCAAGTGACACACGAGACGAAAATGTGCTGACTGAGCTATAAATTTATTTAATTTCAAAGGCTCACAACTATTTCTTGTCGCAAATTGACTTTTAAATATATATTTATTATTTCAGGAATAAAAAAAATGTTTACGAATTGGATTAATTTTGTATCTTTTTTTTGAATCATTTTCCTTTATTACCTTACATTAACAAAAAAATGTATGATATTTATTGATTTGGTTTTATTGAAAATACAACCATTCACAAATTAAAACTAAAATAAAATAAAGAGATTTTAAAATAAAATAAATTATATTCATAAAATTATAATAAATAAATAATAAATTTGTTTAAAAAATTCTAACTTAATTTATTATTAATGTTATACTGAAAATATTGTAAAATATTTCGTAGTTTTGTTAATAAAATAATTTAAAATTTATATTTTTTACAACCGTTATACCACAATTTGTATTAAAGGTCCATACAATCTGTCTTAACTATAATTTAGGTGGACAAGATTAATCAATAATCAATAACAATTTCAAAATGAATAAAAAGGCTTGTGATAATAAAGTAAGAATACCTGATGGCCTGCTAGGGTATAACAAATTATTAAAAATTTATTTTATACGTAACAAATATCATTATATAAAACACTTGATATAATAAAGAAAAATAAGGAATTAGATAGTTCGTTTTAACGGGAATGTTTTTCATTCGGAGAATCCCGTTAAAATTGTTCTATTAATTCTGCATCGCTCTAAAGGCAGCTATACTTAGTAGTAGTACCAAACTTTACAAAAAAAAAGTAAAAAGACTATCTGCAAAGTTTTATTCAAATAGCTAGGAAACTGCGTTACTTGTTTTCATAGTAACGGACAGACAGACATGTCTAGATCGATGCGGTTGTGTGACATTACTGCGAGATAATAATAGAATAATTTTGCATATTTGCGAATTTTTAAGGGACTAAGATATTTCAATTCCGAAAACACCAACATTCATTTTGATGAATAAACACTTAAACAAATGCATAAGGTATGAACACTAATGTGCAATATGCAAAATAAGCAAAGTATATGTAAAATATCTCTATGATAAACTCATCTCAAAATATAATATTAATAAGAATGGTTATTTACCGGGAAAATCGTTTACTTGGGTGTAATATGGTGCTTTCCAAATTTCTAAATTAAAATGTATTCTTAGGATCATATGAAACTTGCGTTTCTATTAAAATCCATGTCTTAGACCGTCTTTATAATTTTAATTTTTATATTTATGGCCTATTGTTAACCCATAATAATTCTCAAATTAAATCAAATTAAATTAATTCACTCTAAAAATTATAACTCAAGAGGTAATGCAGGTATGTATGAAGCATTTGCTGGATATGCCGATATTCAATATTTATTCTAAGCACAGCTGCACTCTGTCCCTTCCAGCGAAACACCTTTCCATACGTTTTAGGGCCGCGTTTGGGCCACTTAAGCCCTGCCGAAATTCACCTGAAGTCGCGGCGGTAATTCCCACAAAATCTTTTGCGCAGGCACAGAAGAAAGCGGCGATTAATGAGCGAAAATGCGACCTTCAGACTGCAGCAACAACGCGGGCCCACCTGAAGATGGAAACAGGTATACAACGGAAAGGAGAGCCACGGACTTTTCCCGAAATTCGTGCGAACCGCTGCAAACCGGTGCACTCACCTGGCCGAGAGCGGCTGGAGATGAGAGGGAGAGAGAGCGAGCGTTGGCAACAGGTGAGCTGAGCCGCGATTGAGCGCCGCGAGAGCGCTGAGCCCGACGTAAGGCCTCATTCGACTCCGTTACGTGGTGCGCGGCGGTCGTGTGCGCGGAACTTTCTTCCATCCTCCTTTCTCTCTGCGCCGGCGAGAATCCCAATCAAAGTTAATTTGTCCGCGAACAAAAGAACGCTAACGGTCACTGAATTCGAAATTGCGCAGCCTCCGCGTAGGCCGTAACGTAAGGGGCGATCCGTAAGACGCGAGACGTGAGACGCGAGACGTGAGACGTGAGACGTGAGACGCGAGACGTAAGCCGCTCGAGCAAGATCCGAAATCGCTCAGTCCGTGATTTGGTCTCGAAGCCTTCGGTCGTCGTGCGCGCATTTCCCCCCGGATACCCGACCCGTGCCCCGCCGCCAGGTGAAATGATCCAAATAATGATGATGGTCGAAACCAGTGCTAAGAGTGTGCAATTTTTTAAATATTAATGAGAGAAATTCTGTGAAAGGCGAAACACGCAGAGTGCAACGAAACTTCTGAAAAAAATACTCCGCTCAAAATTTAGTCGAATTTAAAAACACACAACATTTTGGATACGAAGCCAAGCGAAATAGGCCGAATAATACTCCCAAGGTGAGTTCAGTTGGGGTTCGAAAGCATCCTGGTTCGGAGAACGAATTGTACTTGTGTCGTAGTTTTTCCCACTGGGGTTGGTGCTCAGGCTTAGGGGTTGGAATTGAATAAATGCCGGCGACAATTGCGTTTCGGAATGCTGGATGGAAAGTGCGTTGTTAGGAATGAGTTGCCCCAAGAAAACTGGATAATAAAACTATGGAATTTAATAGATTTTATTAGAGAATTTTTGAGAATTTCTTTTGCAACACAAGAGTCATCTCAGATACACATATTCTGTAATATTTAAGAACTTCTTTAAAGATACATCAAATGTCATCCCAGCTTCAGACAGACTCACAGCAAATTTCTCAGGAAAAGCCATCAAATATTTTCAGAAGTTTAGCTGACTTCTAACACTGAATTATGCACATATTTGGCGACATTAAATTTAACGATATTTTGAAAGATCATTTGAGCACGAACGATTTTGCACAAGCAGCACTTAAAGTGAAGTGCTTTTATTTTTCCGCTATGCTGAGTTACTGCCTGCTGGCGGCACACTCGCCTTCATTGGGGCTGATGAATTTACAACTGATTCCTTGCGGTGTAGAAATTATGAGCCACAATGGAAGCAGAAGTAAAGTGGGCCCAGTAATTCATAGGCTTTGTGAAGTCTGATCAGCAGCCAGAAGGAACCAATTCATGGACACTCTACGTTCGAGTTTATCAAACTAATGCGAACTACTGGCGGAGATCCGAGTGCCCGAAAAAGTGCGAGTGAACTGGTTTGCCTCCATTTGCATCAGCAATAAAAGCCAATTGACGGTTTTTCCAAACTGCAAATGCAATTGCCACAGTAATCTGCCACTCCGCCCGGTGGTGCCAAGTCCAACTCGCTTCATATGCAAACGGCGGCGGGAAAGAAACTCGAAGACTTTTGACAGCCAAATTAATGCAGTTGGAATTGAGAGCGGCTACAATTACGGCTCACAATTAACGCCAGCAACACCTGAGCGGCGGTAAGTGGGACACGAACCAGGAATCCCCCTGCCCCAGCCAAATGAGGTGGAAAATGGCCAGGGAAAATATTCAATGGCAATCATTGGCCAACGATGACCACGGACTCCCCTTCCCGCGCTGCTGGCGTTTGCATTTTCGGGCTCCACGCACGAAAGCAAGAGTGATTACATAAAAACTGAACTCTGGTGATCCGGTTTGGCAGATCGGACCACCTGACACTGGACCGTGGACATAACGGAGGGAGTTGCTCGGCCCAGTTAATGAAAGTTCAAGTGAAATTCGCGGCAAAAAGGAAACCGGTTGATTGGCTCATCTGGCGCATTCGATTTTCATATGTTGCTCTTGGCTGGGGTCCCATTATGCCCAAGGTTATAGCCGAATCGTACGACGTGCATTGCTTTCGATTGCAATGTAACAAGATGAATGATATATAGTGGCCCCCACCTGCATTTCCGAAATACATTTTTCAGGCCGAAGTAATCTTTACAAAATCGAATTAATTGCAGATCAATTTGGTTGCTTTTAATAGGAAAAATTATTAATGAATTATACACTATCTGGTAGGAAATGGCTTTGGAGTAATGAAGTTAAAGTTGTTAAGCAGTGTATCTAATAATTTTTGTTCACACCACCAAGAGGTCAAGTTAAATGGAACAATTTTAATCACCTTGTGTTTCCATGAGGCCAAGTCTATTGTAATTTTCCCATTATTCCTTGGGTTTTTAGGTCCTAAGATTCATACAAGCTTTCCTGATACTTGAGATAAAACAGCTTTATAAGTGAAATTTTAAATAAATTAATTTAACCTGACCCTTGAAAAACAATATTCCAGCGAGATTATGACAAATATTTGTATTTTGAGACTGTTGAGCAATTTGTTTAAGCATAATTCCTTGGTGATCGCAACTTTTAATGGTTAAATGGTATTAATAGAAGTTAACCTTCGATTAAAAACAGCTTCTGTATAATACATGCACTTTATGCTTTCCCAAGGAAACAAGTAAAACATAATGTTTAAATTGATCCTAATAAAAAATCAATAGCTGATTTAAAAAGACTCAGCTTGAATTGTTTATAATTTTCCCTGATAATTTTTCTTTGTGTATTTGAGTGGACACCGCGTACAGTTGAACCCTGTGGTACCCTAGTAAAAGAGTGCCCAGGTAGGACTGGACCAACATCTACAGATCAGTTTTCATCCCCATCTTGGTGGTCATTTTCGATTGAGCAGCAGGTAGCCTGGAACCGCTTTGAACTGGTTTCCCTGCAGGGGATTTTCCTTGGGAAAATTGCTCAATGCACACAACTCCGCGGGACAGCAAATCTCGCACACGTAGACTTTTATTGCTCCATTAGGCGTTCACAGTTTTCAATTAGCAACTCCTCAAGCAGCTCATAATTTGCTAAATGTTGAGCCAAACTATAATTGAGTGTTTGCACAAAAGATTAGCAGCCAGCGAAAAAACAGAGATCGGTGCTGAATCGTTTCATTTTTGGTAATCTTTCTGCAAAGTTAATTATTTCGATGAAATTTCGATGCAGAGGGAGAGGACCTGGGGGAGCCCCCTCTTCCAGAAGCTCCCAGCTGGTTTCAGTCCAGAGATGCCGTTACGATCGGCTGAGCATGCACGTGTCTACATACATAAAGCCATACATATGAACACTCATGTGCTGTACACATGATATGTGATCAGCCTTGCACTTTCTTTTTCTTTCTCCGCTTCCCTCGGTCCGTTTCTTCGCCGCCATTTCTTCCCAGAGAGTTGGCATTAGACTTTTTGTCGCTTGGCATTTCTGAGTTTTACGTCGACTGTGTGTCAATTGGTTGATTTATTAACTCTCCTCTGATGGCTGGAAAAGCTCTGCTGTAATTAACTAATATAATATCCGAGGAAAGTGAATCTGAGCCAGTAAAAGTGATCGAGAAAGTGTGAGTTATGGTTTTTGCTCCATTAGTTCTAGTTAAAGAGGTGATTAACGTAACTGCAGAAAACTACTTGATTTCAAACGTATGAATTCCTCGAAGATATTTTAATTACAAACTGCAACACATTCAAATAGAATGCTACAGTCACCGGAAATAACTGACATCTTGATACACCAACTCCTAATTCGGTTTCAATCACTTTTTAAGCTGCGTTTAATGAATGAAATCAGATTAGGGCACTCTCCGGGGTCTGCTCCACTGACCCAGAGATCTGTGACTAAACAAAGCGCCGATAAATCCGAAATAAAATCGTTTTCCTTAGCCGCTCGCCAGGTAAATGGTTAATTAATGCAAAGCAAACAAACCGAAAAGCTGAATTCAAATTGAAAGCGGCCACCTCGCTGTGTGTGTGGTGTGTGTTTAAGCCACGAGTGTGCGTGAGGGTCTGACCCAGTTCCAGGCTGAACGCATGCGGCTTGTATCAGTCACGTCTTGGCCAGTCCCGGCCAGTTGGGCCAATCCATTCAAGAGGCGCGGAAAAAGTAGAAAGTGAATTTTTTCGTGGCTTCTACCTCGGGGCAGAACCTGACAGTCCTACGCCTTCGTCACGTTCACAGGCCCCTCTGCTAGTCATAGGTTGTATTGATAGTATCCATTAATTTAGACTTAATTAATGACAGTTTAAATAGACAGATAAAATATCCAATTTTAAAAAGAGCTCAATTAAAAAACAAATTATAGTGATTCTTATAAAACTACAAATCTCCGAAGTTTTTTGTTTATACCAATAATAGCATAAAATACCTTAATTAAGTATTTTATGCTTATATTTCAAAAATATATATATTTGGCAATAAGCACTACCCACTATAAATATAATACTTCTTTCATTTACAGCAGTTCGATAAATAAAAAATAGTTTACCACTGTTTTCTCCACTGTTTCTAAGATCAAATTAGTTTAGTTCTCAGCTTTGTTATTGTCAAGGGTCGGCTTGACTTTCTTTACATAATTTGAGACTCGACTTTATGCCAATATCACACACAGATCTATATAATGTCAATGATGGTCAGAACTAAATTCAAACAATTTTTAACTCAGGGTCTTGTCAGTGGTTATTTTGCTAAGAACAAACTCCTCATTAAATCCTTGTCCCAAAGTCCCAAATATTGTCAAAGTTAATGGTTTTGGCTTTACTAATGTTGAAGCTTAATGTCTTCCACCGTCATTTCAAATCCTATACAAAAATCAGCTGTTTCCTGTAAGAGCGTTCTAAGATGCATCTTAGATCCAAATGGAAATGATCTAATCAGACCTAAGATGCAGCTTAGACCCAAAGGAAACTATCTAATCAGACCTTCTTCATTTAAATTTCTGATTTTCAATTACCATTATTAAGTGCAATGTAGTGAAACAGGCACCACAGCGATTACCTGTACAACAATCGATAGCCTCGATAGGGCCCTGTCGACCGAGCTGCCCACCCTTTACTCAGCCGAAAAACAGCCATAGATAATTAACATAAGGTGCTCAATGTTAATTTGTTAGCCTCGAGGTACACTAATTAAAATTCATTGCAAACAGTTGTGAGGCAACCGATTTCAATTGAAAGAGACCTTTTCCAGTTGGCCAACTGTTGCCAAAAAATACAAATACAATAGACAGACAGATATCTATAAACTTATTGGTAAAACTGAACCGGCTTAAGCCGGGTTGACAACGGTAATTATACAAATCTCCGCCGATATGTCACGCCCACGTGCTAAGGTCACATATCGCTCTGGCGTTCTACCCCAATGGCTTGACCCAGATTAATTAGGGGCAAAACCCACAATCAGGCTGATAGTAGCCAGGGACCAGTAATTCGAAAATATGCGAGCCGATGCCGAAATATATTTAAATATTAATTAATATTAATTTTGTAATTTCTCGGCATTTATGCCGTGTGCCGCCGCAACGCACAAAAGTGAAAGTTGTTGACGCGGTCAGAGAGAAAAACTCGCCAAAAGTTTGCAATCGTTTTGCTCGCCTCGCAATCAATTTTTGCGCTGCTCGTTTTTCACCTCCTTCGGTTTCTTCTTCTTCTGCCCGTAAATATGCATTATATAAATTGTTTAAGCCAGGCAGCGGCGGGCTCGGCAAATATCTAAACGGGGCTGGACGAAACCGGGCGTTATGCAAGCCCGGCCAAAGAAACAAACAGTGATTAAGGCATCGCCGCCTGTTGGAAATGTGTCAGTGAACTGGCGGGGTGATGCTGTAGCCGTAGGTGAAACGAAGAGATCCCGGAGAGTTCTACTTTTACCTGACCCGAAAGTATCCGTGCCTCTTGAATGCTTTCTGAAAGCCATCCATTTTGGGAATAGACAGCAGTGCAGCAACAAAGAAGCGGCCAGAAGCCCAAACAATAAAACGTCAAATTGCCGGACACAGAAAGTAAAAACAACAAGAAAACAAAAGACTGAAGCGACAAACTCATTTTGGTCAACAACTTTCTCGCGCCATATGTAAAAGCTTTTGCCGTGCGTTTCGATCGCGACCTAAACATTCGCAATCCGTTGAGCATTAATACGAAATATATGCACGCTCGAAAATTGGGTTGGCCCAGGGAAAGAATCCGCCATGAATCAACGCCACTTGACCTACAAATTATGCAAAAATCTAAGCCAACAAAAACTCCATATTTTGGATGGCCAAGTTGACAGGTTTCAGGGAGCGAAGCGAATCGGTTTTCTTGGCACGCATTTTGCGCCGGTTCAAGGCACTGCACACGGCTCTCTGAGTCAGGTGCCCATCGATTTGGGATTTCAGCTTCGCCTACAGTTTCATAACGTGTGCCGCCGAAAATCGCTTTAGTCATAGCCACAATCCGGGCAAAGACATGATATTGCATTTCGAACAGATGTGATTTTATACCAGTTTAAACCGACGTCAAATTTTGGAAGAAAATAAGAGGCATAGGGGTCCCATGTGGTTATGAAAACTACGAAGACCGGGCTGATGATGAGTTGACTTCGGAGGATCCAGGTGCCAGCGAACTTGCGACATGAATTTATAAACTTCATTAATGGATTTTGAGCGGAAGCTGTTTGTTATGAGAGTGTGTGCGCATTGTAAAATATATTTTTAGCTTTAACTTTTGCATAACTCCATGGAATTGGGGTATTAATGGGACTGACTGGTGGGGAAAGAGGCTTTCTTTCTAAGGCCACGCTCCCTTTGCAGCCCATCTAACACCTCTAGAAAACCGCTTTTCCGAGTACACGAACCCAAATATTGACACACTGACACCTCCTCCTGGGTAGCAGGAAAACCCACACACCTCAAGAGAGGGCACCACGTTGTTGTTTCTTAAATCACTTTGACATAATGAACCGTTATGTCAACGGATGGCGGCCAGCCGCCCCAAGTCGGCGTTGGAGTCAGAGTTGGCGCCGAAGCCAGAGCTATAACCTTGAGGCAGCGCCGTGACTCAATTGGCGAGCCAAGTGCTCGGCTTAAGCTCGGCTTAGCCAGGTGTTGTAATGCCAGTGTTTGCTGTATGAAAAGCAAAACAAGATTGTTACATTTCGGTAAAAGTGCAGCGTCAGTTGTCGTTGAACCCATTACAGAAAATACTGAAAAAAATGGAAAGTAAACTTGGATGAATTAACGGGTTTTGGGCCGCTCGACAAATCGATTTTGCTGGACTGCCAAGCGCCAGGTAAATTATAGCCCGAGAGCAGTGAAGCAATGGAGAGATGACACCTTCACCTGCAGCTGCTGCTTTTGTTTCTCATTTGTCTAAATTGGTTTCCTTATGTTTTTTTGCCATTTCGTTGGCTTTCAGAACCGAGCGTTTGGCAGTGTTAATGTTCTATTCATGTTCAGTACAATATTCCTTTGTGCCCAGCACATTCATAATGATTGTGAGCCCAAATTGGCTCTGTGTCTGGCATGACAAATGGCCCAAACAAATTGCGCAGCTTGCATGGGTCGTAAAACAAATAAATAATTTTCATAATATTTGATGTTTAGTGTTGAGAATGGCTTGTCTGAGCATGGCTGTGGGGGATGAAATGTTGGAAATACAAAAATAAAGAGCCGGAATTCATTTTTAAATACGTTTAATGGATTCTAAATGTTTAAAATATATTAACAATTATTTGTTTTCTTTAGGAACAGTAACAATTTGAGAAAATTTAAAGATTCATGAAAGAAATTTGTACTTAAAACTACTGTAAACATGGATAAAAATTGTCTAAAAAACCTTAAATTAATTTAACCAATTTAAAATATTTTCAAAGGTTTTTAATAAATCTACAATCTATCAAGTATATATAAAAATTAAAAGTTCTTAAAAATAGTAATTAAAATAACCAAAAAAGCTATTACGCCCCCGGGTGGACTCGAACCACCAACCTTTCGGTTAACAGCCGAACGCGCTAACCGATTGCGCCACGGAGGCAGTTGGTTCCATTGCGGCGAATGCTCTACTTGAGCTCGCTGGGGCTGCGCTGCCTTTGCTCTTGAAAACTCTGACAAATTAAGCTGCTAAGCAGTTCTTATTAGAATTTATTTATACTGTTATCTGAGTTGGGCCCTTTTTTGCGCGTGCTGTAAAGTTTGGTACTTTTTTCGCTGCTTGCATGGCCTCCGTGGCGCAATCGGTTAGCGCGTTCGGCTGTTAACCGAAAGGTTGGTGGTTCGAGTCCACCCGGGGGCGGCCTAATATTTTGCACCCGCTATGTTTTTATTGATTTTTTGTGTTGGTTTTTAATATGAAAAGAGCATATAAAATGTTATGGCAATATACTTGACTTCCATAAGCATTTTAAGGAACATTATTAGGAGTTTCCTTGTTAATGTTGTTCACGAATTTATTTTTCATTTTTGTTGTTTTCGCTGCGGCGTTCGGAAGGGAGTGAGGGGGATGAACAAGGGCATTTGCCGAGATTCGTTTAGACAAACAGCAGCCAAGTGAGGCAACCAAAAACAATGCGTGTCTAAAGTTTAAGTTGAAGGTGTAGATGAACAAAGCCAAACAGACACGGCAACGAGCACTCGGGTACACATGTCTATGTCTGCCCGTAGACACATTTAGCGATATAAATATATATAATAACGACTTCCATCACGCCTTTTCACCTTCACCGGACAAACCGCACATTAGAGAGCTTTAGCTTCAATGCGATCTTAGATAATGGATCCCTATGGCTTTATTTGTTAATTAGAACTCTAGAGTTTCCGCTAATCTTTTGTTGTTTTCCTTACAGATGACCTGCGGCATATCGTGTGTCGACAAGACACTAAACAAATCCTTCTACCACCTGGGTATCTGCATAGCCAAGCATCCTGGATACTTTATAATCATTCCGGTGCTGCTGACGCTGCTCTGCATGACGGGGTGAGTAGGCCCAGCCCTGGGAGGGCTAGAAAATGTAACTAAATAATCCCTCATTTTCGCAGCTATCAGCAGCTCAAGTACCAAATCGATCCCGAGTATCTGTTCTCGCCGATTGCGGGGGAGGGCAAGACGGAGCGCGCCATCGTCGAGCAGTATTTTAAAGTGAATTACACGCATCGCTTCAATGTCGGACGCATAACGAGGCCCGGTAAGTGGCGGCAAATATGTGTGAGCACCTGGACACGATTGTGGCAAGCATTTTGGGCAAGCGAAATTGGCCGTGGCTCACGTCGCACAATTAAACGTTGCCACACATCTTTTTGCACCTTGACGGAGGAGGAGGAGGCTGGGGCTTTCCGGCGCCTCAACTGCTTTCCCTCGTCTCCGCCCTGCCCTCCACTGACTTTCAGCTCTAGTGTGTGCAATAAATAATTTCAGCACACGACCGAGATGGAGACACAATATCTTAGCATTTATTGGGGTCTTGAACTCGGCACTGTTTTACAGGCTATTAACTTCGCTAAATGGTTTATTAGGCAAAGCCACCACCACCACCAACATTGGCGAACTACAATAATAGTAACAGCAGAAACATTAATAATAATAGCAGCTACAACAATGGCTTTAGCTAACTTAGGCAAAGTACCGCATAATTGCCAAATGACATTGTGCCATCAAAACTTGAGCAGAGATGCCGAAATACGAGTAGCAAAATCCTTACCCATGAAAATAACATCAAAATTAATTAGTCTCTGAATTGTGTTTGTGAATATAATCTCAGAATCATGTGTACCATAATTTCAACGAGAAATTAAAGAACGTACTGATACTGGCATTCGACGATACTTTTATTAGGTAAAAACCAACAAAAATTAGTAGAAAAGCTAAAGGCGAGTATGACCGACTGTGAAATACCCATTAACCAAAGCACTCGGCTACTTTACTATGACTAATTATGGTAATATTTATAAAAAAACTTATTTTAAACACTGCTAAAGGCTCATGAAAGAAAACTTGTTGCACATGTTGCTCAACATCCGAACAAAGACCAATGTTGCTAGGTGCTTGTTGAGCAACAACCAAAGACAGCATATATACTAAGATAAGGAACGCCGTACTATTTTTTTGCACACGATTTTTTCGTCCTGGCTTTTGAACTGGCTTCATGCTCTCTCAAATTTCAAAATCCAGGTAAAGAGTGCTCTATAGCCAGATTCTCTCTTGTACCCATACAGCGACAGCTGCCGACTATTTGTGGGCACACGTATTCTCATTATTGTTCTTGTGTTTACTCATACAAGCAAGCGCATTCTGTTTTTAGAATTTTACGGTCTCAAATCTATTAGAGCGGAGAGAGAGCGATTGTCGTTTCCACCAAAAATATATCCTCATATTGCAAAATGAGCCGGTACTAATCTTAGTAAATATAATATCTTTGCTTGTACCCTAAGGTACCAGGAATAATAATGCTTACTATATAATTTTTGCTTTCCCGCCAAAAGACCACCTGCATATCCAATCCTCGCTTAGAAGAATTTAACCTTCTTTATCTGGTTTAAGAGTCTTGAGTCTTGACTTAAACATTTATTTACATTTGATTTACTATTCTTTTTCGGCATCATCCATGTGCATCTTTTGTAATATGTTACCAAGCGTCTTGGCCTACACCGTTTTGTCCCAGACTTTTTTTATCAGCTCTCATTGGGTGTGCAGTAGGGCCCTTAGAAATTGCATAATTTGGCCGGTCTTAAATGCTTGTTGCAAAAAATGAAGCAATTCGGACCTTGCTGAGTGGAGTGATGGGAGAAACGTGTGGAATTGGCTTAACTAACTGCGAAACCATTACTTTTTTATTTGCGAGCAGTGCGAGTGTTCGCTGCGTGTTGCTCAAAGCAATTTCGCTCCGAGAGGCCGTTAGCCATTATTCTTGTGAAACAAGTGCTTAGAGCCATTCTCCCAAACTGCACTCGATGTGCACTCAGCAGTTCTTGGATCGAGACGCATGCAGATCAGCGCATCAAGCTGTGACGGCTCTCGATGGGAGTCACAAGTGGCATCACACAAATGTATATCCGTGCCTCGATTTCGCTCATCATTGAACTTTATTTCCACTGAGATGTGTACGAAAACCCAGCGACTGTGCGGCGGCCATGAGCGAACCGATGTGGATACACATACGAGCGGCACATCCATGCGATCGCTGCTGGGGATTTTCTAGACCGCATTTAGGCGGTTACGACCAGTTAGCCACGGAGCTCGGTGCTCCGCTTCGGCTGCACTTTGGCCAAATGTGCCGCGAGGCTGTTAAAAGCGATCCAACGGCTTGCAGGCTGCAACTTTCCCCGGTCTTTTGGAAATTTGTTTATGGAGCGCATCAAGAGAAATGCCAAAAATTATTAATTTAGCCGCTTTGTTGCTCCCCAGACATGTTATATAAAAGCAATGCCCGATTATTATTGTAATTTCTCAACGTGAATCGCACTCTAAAAGACAATAGTTTTTGTTGATCCTGTTGCCGGAAAATTGGGATTTCCTCGCTACTTGACTTCCTGCTTCAAAGCAAACAAATTGTTACGATTCAAGTTGACTATTTGAGCGAGGGAAGGATTTACTGAATCAAAAGACTTCTGGTTGTTCGAACTGCAATCAATAAAACCAGCTTTGTTTAAAAAAATTCATTGACAATTGCTGGCAAAACGTGAATGGTTTTTTGATGATAAAAAATATTATAAAAAACATGTCAAGTTCATTCACAACCCAAAGCGAAGCATCATCGAAACTTTTAATACCCTGGAGGCATCATCAGCGCATGTTTCGTGTATTTATTTATTGAAAGTTGAATGATGATAGGTTTTAAACAGTGTTGCTTGGGAAAAATATACACATGTTAGAATTACCTTTAGATAGATAAATATTTCCTAAAGCTTGTATTATATTTCTTAAAAATTAGGTAGGATTAAAAACATTTCGATTGAGATAGCTAGTTTTTGCTGTTAAACTACAATTGGTAGCTTTTGTGCCCTGCCGAAGATCCTTGCTGAAGCTATACAAACGGACTCACAAGTGATAGCCCTGGGCACCGTTGATTTAAAACTTTTTAAAGAATGGTCTAAGACTTGGATTTAAACCCTTCAAAAATAAATAAAACGTTTAATTGTACTGTTTTTTTTATAGAAGGATGCCTCTAAAAACCGATTCAATCTAGAACCTTACCCAATTTTCTTTTTCAAAATCGAATATCATATCAAGGGTATTATTATTTTGCAATATTTTAAAGCCAGTGAAAGGAACGTTTTGCAAAAATTTTCTTGTGGTTCCGCAAACATCGTTGACCAACTATTTGGATAATAACATGGTTTTCGATCATAATTTGTTATCAAGTTGACAAGTTGAAAAATAATAATAGTACGAGATACCTGGCATGTTTTTTTGATTTTTTAACCAGTACTTCGGATATAGATACATTTATTGCAGACAAGTGTCGACATATACAAATATTTATCTCGAAAAGCCGCACCAAACCTGTGACGCAAGTGTATGAAGCTGCATTGGTTATGGCGCATTAAGTTCGAATAACGTTTGGGACAATCGTCCAATATTAAGTGGAAGTCCGATAAACGAGCAAACAGAAACCCAAGTGAAATAATCGGGCGAAGCTACAATCAAATGGAATTCAATTAAAATTATTGTCACGTCTCGGCGTGTGGGTAACGGCGGCCGGAGCGAAGTCAGCCTTCGAGCCTAAGTCCACAAAGTCACTAATTGTTTGCCAGCGAGGTGCTGTGCTCTTTGCGCTCAGCCATGGTCACCGGTGCTAATCCGACACCTGTCCACCTGTTTCCAGGTCGCTTCGGACGAGTCATTGTGATAACGAAAGATGGAGACGAGAATATGATCAGGCGCGAGGTGTTCCAGGAGCTGCGCCAGCTGGACGATCTCATCCAGAATGCCACCACCACCTACGACGGGGACACCTACACCTACAAGGACAACTGTGCCCGGTGGGAGAGCGAGTGCTTCGAGAACGACATCCTCAACCTGGACGCACTGATGGATGATGTGAGTACAGGACTGAACCAAAGACAGTATATTTACTAAGATGAGGAACGCCATAAGACTGTTTTGAACACGATTTGTGTTGTGAACATTTGTGATTATTCATACAAGCAAGCGCATTATATTATTAGAATTTTACGCTTACAACATTGTGAACACAGTTTCCATAAAAAAAAATAGACTCATATTGTAAAATGTATGAAATGCAGTTACTCATCTTAGTAAATATAATGTCTTTGACTGAACACTGTTAAATCTACTTCCTTTCCGAAATTATAATATCATAATATTTCCTTCCCTAATTTCAGATTGAGGCGGGCCAGCTTAACCTCACTTTCCCCTTCATGTTCAATCCAGTTACCTGGGATGCTCATCTATTCCCAGTGTTCTTTGGCGGCACCAAGCTCACCGAGGACAACGTGGTGATCAGTGTCCCTGCCATACAGCTGGTATACTTTGTGACAGCCGACACCAAGCGACAGGATGCCAAGTAAGGATCAGAATAAACCTTAAAAGTGACAAATCTAACGTTTTTATTTTCTTCCAGGGGAGCGGAATGGGAGGAAACATTTCTGAGGGTCGTTGGCCAAGCTGAGGATTCGGGACGATTTAAACACATCTCGGTCTCATACTTCGCCTCTCGTACTCTGGACCACGAACTGGAGAAGAACACCAAGACGGTTGTGCCCTATTTCAGCTCCACGTTTCTGCTCATGGGTTTGTTTAGGTAAGTTTTGAGTAACTCAATCTAAAGTATAGATAATGGTTAATTGTCCTTTCGAAACCTAGTATTATTACCTGCATGATGGGAGATGCCGTTCGCTCCAAGCCCTTCCTGGGTCTAATGGGCAACGTCTCAGCCATTATGGCCACCTTGGCAGCTTTTGGCTTGGCCATGTACTGCGGCATTGAGTTTATTGGCATCAATTTGGCAGCTCCGTTTCTGATGATCGGTGAGTTAAAACTTAATGCAAGTGTAGAATTTTGGTTACTTTTAGGAATCATTTTCATATTATTGAGTTCAATAGCTTAAAATGTATGTGAAGTTCATATTAACGTCTCTCTTAATCTCTTAAATATAATTAAATTACCAATTTTGTTGTCTACGGTACGGTTGTCTAATTATCAGTCAAAGTTAACATCCATTAAATTAGCTGCAAGGACAGTTTTCCTAATGACTAAACCTTAAATGATACAAGAGGCTTTCGTTATTGTGCGGTTATGATACTGGCCAGTAATTAGAGTTTTCGTTAAAGGCAAGACAGCCCCGTAAATTAAGATAACCGATAGGGATAAAATGCATAGTTATGTATTACAAATGTGTTAAGAACCCTTGATTAATAACTGTTAAACCAGTGGAATCCAAACCAAATAGCCCATTAAGTTGTGTCTTTCAAGGTTCTAATTAAAACTCTAATGAATGGGTCAGTATCATAACCGCATAAACACAAAGTACGTGTGATGATCATATGTTTCTCCTTTTGTTAAGAACGTATTTGTCTGCTTCATCAGGAGTTATTATTAAACAAACATAGAAATATGTACACAAAAGCGTATAGAATACATTTAAGGGAGAGAAAATGTATTGATGCATTCCATATAAAAATTGTCAAGAAAATCATTTGACTAAAAACCCCCGAATTATGCTAACTAAACTAATTAATTCCTTATTCTCTCCATTAGGCATCGGCATTGATGACACCTTTGTCATGTTGGCCGGTTGGCGGCGAACAAAGTCCAAAATGCCTGTGGCAGAGCGAATGGGCCACATGATGTCTGAGGCGGCCGTCTCCATCACCATCACCTCGGTCACCGACTTCATCTCGTTCCTGATCGGCATCATCAGTCCCTTCCGATCGGTGAGGATCTTCTGCACGTACTCGGTGTTCGCCGTCTGCTTCACGTTCCTGTGGCACATCACCTTCTTCGCCGCCTGCATGGCCATCTCCGGCTACAGGGAGCGCCGGAATTTGCATTCCATTTTCGGCTGCCGTGTCCAGCCGATGTCGGTAGCCATCAAAGGTGAGTGAACTGACCGAGTCGATACCCCTTGTGATTGTGAGTGAAGCTATTGTTGTTCTGTGACTCGAGTTTAAGGGTAATTGAATCTCGACAGAGTTTAAAAAGCATGTTTTTGGGAAGATCTAAGAGTGAGTCAGTGTCCAGTAGTTGTAGTTAAAACGCTCTTGGCGCTTTAAACCTATTTGTGAGTGTTTTGCTGCAAGGTCTACTTAGACCAGCGCCACAACCGGATCGAAGCAGGCGCGGCTTGGATAGATGGCTTAACGCCAGCAGCAGCTGCAACATGAACTTGATCATGAGGCAAAGCAACTAGACTAGTCACTGTCTTAGCACAACAAGAGCCGCTGCAATTGGGGTCAATGGGAACTTGTCTCACCACACTTCTTTCTATCGGTTTTGTTCTGGCTCCGCTCCGCAGAGAAGCGCAACTTCCTCTACAAGGCGATAATGGCGGGTGGCATCGACCCCAAGGACCCCGACAACCCAGTCGACAACAAGGACCACATGCTCATGGCCTTCTTCAAGGACAACCTGGCCGCGGTGATCAACAACAAGTGGTGCAAGGGCATCATTATCCTGGCCTTTGCCAGCTACCTGGCCGGTGCCTGCTATGGCATCACCCAGATCAAGGAGGGCCTCGAGCGCCGCAAGCTGTCCAGGGAGGACTCCTACTCGGTGGAGTTCTTTGATCGGGAGGACGACTATTACCGCGAGTTTCCCTACAGGATGCAGGTGAGTTAGTGATTGACTGCCCAAGTCCCCAGACTCACGTTTCCCAATGGTCCCCCTTGCAGGTTATTATTGCCGGACCCTTGAACTACTCGGATCCCATAGTGCAGGAGCAGGTGGAGAACCTGACCAGCACCCTGGAGCACACCTCGTACGTGACCTCCAGGCGGTACACTGAGTCCTGGCTGCGCTCGTTCCTCTCCTTCCTGGAGCGCAACAACGAGCTGCTCAATGTGACCGTGGACGACGAGCAGACCTTCATTGAGGCGGTGAAGGAGCACTGGCTGTTCCCCGGCAACCCCTTCTCGCTGGACGTGCGCTTCAATGACGACGAGACCCAGATCATAGCCTCGCGGTTCCTCATCCAGGCGGTCAACATCACGGACACCAACCACGAGAAGGAAATGGTGCGGGATCTGCGCAAGATTTGCAAGGACTCGCCGCTGAACGCCTCCATCTTCCATCCCTACTTCGTGTTCTTCGATCAGTTCGAGCTGGTGCGGCCCGTCTCGCTGCAGGCCATGGTGATCGGAGCCGTGATCATGATGATCATCTCCTTCATCTTCATACCCAACATCCTGTGCTCCCTGTGGGTCGCCTTCTCCGTCATCTCCATCGAGCTGGGCGTGGCTGGCTACATGGCCTTGTGGGACGTCAACCTGGACTCCATATCGATGATAAACCTGATCATGTGCATTGGCTTCTCCGTGGACTTCACCGCCCACATCTGCTACACGTACATGTCCTCGAAGAAGCGCAACCCCAAGGCCCGGGTCCGCGAGGCCCTTCACTCCCTGGGCCTGCCGATTGTCCAGGGCTCGAGTTCCACTATTCTGGGCATCGTGGCCCTGCTGCTGGCCCAGAGCTACATCTTCCTGGTCTTCTTTAAGATGGTCTTCCTGGTGATCTTCTTCGGCGCCATGCACGGCCTCTTCCTGCTGCCCGTCCTGCTCTCGCTCTTCGGGCCCGGCTCCTGCCTCACCTGGACGGGCAAGGACGACGGCAGCGACGTTGAGGTGGACGACAGCCTGGACGAGCGACAGCTGGAGAAGCCATTCTCGCAGTCCTACTACATGCAGTACCCGACCATGGGCATCAACGGACCCTACAGCTCCAAGGGCTTCCTGGGCGCCCCCTACAAGGCATACGGCGTGGACGAGAAGGACCTGGGCCTGGGCACCTCCGGCGAGGATTCCTCCGAGAGCAGCTCGAGTCGGTCGCAGCGGCGTCATCAGCAGGCCGCCGCCGCCGAGGAGGAGGCTGTCATCCGGGAGTCGCCCCGCCGTCGTTACGAGGAGGGCTGGCGACGCTCTTCCTACCAGAATATTTATGGAGCGCAAGGGGCGACCCAGTTCCAGGCCCAGCCCGATCTCTACGGCCAGCAGGTGTCGGCGGCCGAGTGGCGCCAGCGTCTGGATGCCCACGAACAGCAACAGCGCCACCGTCAGGGACAACGCCGAGGTCCCTACGAGAACTACCACCTGGACATGGAGATGGACATGCAGCGGGCGCGACGCAACTCCCACGGCGACGTCATTGACCTCCATGGAACGCCGAACTCCTCCGCGGACGAGCGCCTGCGCCGGCCCAGGGAGCAGCTCAGTGTGGGCAGCGGCGACGACAGCAGCTACGGGAAGCAGCACGGGACTCCGCCGCCCCCCGCCGGCTCCGTTCCCCCGGCAAAGCGCTACCACCGCCGACGATCCTCGGAGGACTCGACCACGCGCCACCAGCGCTGGCCGGCGAACATCGAGGAGCGGAGAGCGCGCCGCACCCACTCGCCCGCCCAGCACCGCCCAGAGACTGCCACGCCCAGCTTCGCCTACCGCTCCTCCTCGCACCACAACCTCTACCAGCCGAACGGGAAGGGGTCGAAGCAGCCGCCCACCTATCAGTACGGCGACTACTACCACTGATTAGGGAGTGGGAGAGCTCTGCTCGGGGCTTTGTGGCAGGAACTAAGAGATATTAGACAGCTGGGTGGGTCACGTCTTCTTCTGTAATTGAATCACTAGACAGGGCGTAGAAATTGCACAGACAGATTTTTATAATTTATAGCTAGGAACTTGGTCGGTCTTTTAATCCTGCTGTACGGTAAAGCTTCTAAGTAAAAGTGTGTCCTTGACCCGCCCAAGCGTAGATAGATATAGAATGTGGGTGAGAGCGAGGGAGCAGAGCAAAATGTCTTGTCAAACGATGATCTATTTAAGTCAAAGAACCTCCATTTCCGTGGATCTGCCGTCACTCTTCATCGTGTACTTGCCCCCATCTAGACAAAGGATTAGCACGTTCAGACTATATATTTACGAAGGGTCCGATGGGCAACCCAAGCTCCCAGCAGACAGAAGCATTCTTCCCGCTGTGAGCTCAAATCAAAAGTTTAGTTCGATAAGGCCGGTTCGATTATTTATCCCAAACATTTCATCGAGAAGAGCTCGAGTCAGACAACTTAGGGTACCATCTACACAAACACTACGCATCTAGTTAAATGTAGGCTACTTGAGTGAGACTTAGGGTTCCCCATTCCACTGTTTATTTAAATTAGTTTAGATTTAGGCGAGTCAAAGATGTTCTGCTGAGTATATATTTAATGACTATTAACTGTTAGGGATGGCCGACTCACGACCCGCTACCACTACCTAGTTCTGTAAGAAATTTGGGACATGTTTGTAAAGCGTTTACAATTTTTGCTATTGAATAAAAACTTTTATATTTTCCTAGAAATAATGAGCGCCTTTTTGTCTGATATCTTGAGCAGTCTTAATTGCTTTTTGAGCTACTTTTAATGGGGCTTCCCAGCGTCGTGGCCCTATAAATAGTTTTTTGCTGGAAAGAGCCCTGTTCAGTATGTTTTCCATATTGGTCATTATCTGCAGCCTGCCTTTGTGGGTATTTGCCTCCAGTAACTCCAGCGATTTGGATTTGCCTTTCGGTCCAAAATGCCATCCCCTAATGGACTGTGAGCCATATTTTTCACTGGCTGGGTTCGCAAAAGTGAGTTGTACCTCGTTTACTAATTGGTGCTTACAGGTGTTTTCGTAGGTAAACTGGCTTGAAGCTAACCATATCTGCAACCGAGTTGGTTCCGTCCTGGCCACGGTTAGAAACAAGGAACACCATCAGCTTATGCTGGACTACGTCGTCAGGAATGGTGAGATATGTATAAAAGCTATGAATATCGGAGACTCTCTGTGCAATAAGTGAAAGCATAAAAATTCAATACTCTTCCATGTGAGAGTGTACGAAGGTCAAGCAAGTGCGTATATTTGAGGACAGATCTAGAATGCGTGAAAATCGACCACGGATATAAGCATCTGGCTCTATAGCGCTCTGTCTCTCTCTTTCTCTCCCTCTCTCTCTGAAGAGGGCCTTGATGATTTAGACCAAAGACGATAAAATTTCTAAGATGAGTAACGCCAAAGAAATTAGACCACCAAGATATGGAACGCTATACGATTTTTTTGTGCTGGCTTTTGAACTGGCTTCAGGCTATCTCTGGCTTCAGGCTCTCTGTGGCTCCAGGCTCTCTTTCTCTCGCTTTCGAGCGAGCAAGTCTCTCTCAGCGACAGCTGCCGAGAATGCATGAGAACGCTTGTTCTCGTGTTATTCATACAAGCAAGAGCATTTTATTTTTAGATTTTTACGCTCTCAACTTTGTGAGACCGGAGAGAGAGCGATTTTCGTTAACGTAAAAAAAATAATGTTATATTGCAAAACGAATGTATGGCCGTACTCATCTCAGTAATTCTATTGTTTTTGCTTAGACCCAAACACGAAAAAATTTAGTACATTCATCTTATTTTTATATACGGTCTTTGGAGAGTTTATTCCCAATTCATAAAACCATTTTGCTTTCTTTACTTCCGCTAGAAAATTATTTCGGCAACATGTCATTCTGGCTGGGCGCCACAAATCTGGTGAACCGATCTTACTCCTGGACTTGGCTGAGCACTGGAATTCCTGTGACCTACGCACAGTGGGCTCGCAGGGAACCGAGATCGGATCGTAGGGGCAGGGATGCTTGCCTGATCCTGGGCAGTGATCACATGTGGCACAGCGCTCCGTGCTCTCAGAAAAACTTTTTCATATGCGAGAATATTTGTATGCTAGATTACACGGGACTAGACAAAAAAGTCTATCTCTAATTGAAATTGTGAAATATTTTTTATGGGTAAAAATTGCTGATTGCCCATTGTAAATATATAAAAATTTAAATGTTCTTAAACATGAAAACAGAAGCAAGTGTAGTTTTATTTGATTATTTAAATGGAGAAAGTGTTGTAAAGGAGCCATCAGATTTAAAACAGTTTCAAAATGAAGAATAAAGAATTTCTGCCTTTCTTATGGTTTAAAGAAACTATTGTTAAAATAAAGCTATAATAGAAATCAACCTTTGATAAAAAAGTTTATTAAAAATAAGATATTAATTATTTCAATAATATAACCCTGAAAAGAATGTTGTTGAAACCGCAAAAGGGACAAAATATGAATTATAAAGACCAAACCGCTCCTGTATATTTGTCAAATTTTAATAAAATTTTCAAGTAAATCAAAATAACAAATTAAATATTAAATATTTTTCGGGAATTTTACTAAATTGTTTCTTTGAAAGCAGAAGGTATTTAATTGTTTTATTCGGATGTAACGGAAATATATGATTGGTAGAGTTTAGATTTGATATATAAATAATCCTACTAGTTCAAGGAAACTAACTAAGAACTAACTACCTTAGGAGTATATGCTTCAATTTTATAAATATTTTCTTTTATATAGAAATAGTATTTTATATTTAACGATATTAGGTAAAAGATGTAGTAATTACGATTCTACCTTAACCACGATTTAAGCCTTGCAAAAGGTATTATAATATTAATCAGCACCAACAGCCGAGTCGATTTAGATAATACAGTCTGTCCGTTCTTCATTACTTTGCAAGTACAGCTGCCAAAAAAACGATAAGAAAACAAAAAAAAAACAGGAAAGAAAGCTAACTTCGGCACGACTAAGTTTGTATACCCTTGCAGCTTACAAATGGATCATTATGAATTATCAAATTGAGAGTAAAACTAACAGGAATTGTATAAGTTAACTAAGTTAACCGGGCGACGGCTACGACCGATCGTCCGAAGACTCGCTCCGGCCAAACTGCTGACACAGCGTCTGGCCGGAAGCCCGTGCATAGCCGGCAAACACTACCCGTTGGAGTGGCCGCTATGAGTTTCATATTTTGTTAGCCTTAAGTTCAGTTTGATTTCATACTTAATAAAGAGCGCATCGCGCCTTATATCAACTCCGGCACTGCTGTTATTATTAAATTGGTTGACTAGCCTTAAGGGCAGTCAGTAACGGAGAGACGTTCTCCCACCATACCTCCCGATCCCAGGAGAAGAAGTCTGCGGCAACCGCCCTGACCCCCGTCACTGACGTCATCATTCCCTCTCCCCACCGACTGCGGCGTGGGACAACTTACGGAATATTTATAATAATTAATTTATACAACATTTATACATATAAAAATTCGGTTTAACATTACGTATACGTAATATTTCCCGAACATTCCAATGGCAGCTATATGATATAGTAGTCCGATTTTGATCAAATTAAAACCGAAATTCTAGAATAATATGAAATTACCATTTCTCAAATTATATGAAAATACCTTAAAAATTGAACAAGTTATAATTAATTTTCTAAAAATTTACCGATCGTTCCTATGACAGCTATATGATATAGTCGTCCGACTTATATAGTAATGAGAGCATATAGAAGACTATCTGCAAAGTTTCATTCAGATAGCTTAAGAACTGAGGGACTAGTTTGCGTATAATCGGACAGACGGACATGGCTAGATCGACTCGGCTATTGATGTTGATCAAGAATATATATACTTTATAGGGTCGGAAATGTCTCCTTCACTGCGTTGCAAACTTCTGACTGAAATTTTAATACCCTGCAAGGGTATAATAATATTGGCTAATACAAATATATTTTACTATTTCCATATTACAGCTTACATTTAAAAAATAAAACTGATTGATTTTTTCTATATGTAAATAGAGACATTCTGTAAATTTATGAAACCATAAGTCATTTTATGGTTTGGTCTGAGGTCTCAAACCAAAAGTAAACTCTATTTCCGTTTTGTTAACTTAAAAGTGTCGTTTCACAGAAAAGCTTTTTCTGTGCCAAACAAAAGCTGGCTGCTAGGAGTATCCCCTTTTAGCTTTTTAGCTTGTTAATGTTAACCTTTTAACGTGCGAGGTTGAGGTTGATTCAATTTAAACAATATATTTATTATTGCTATAATTCCGTAGTATTATTAAGTTTCACGAAGCGCCCTCCAATAAATGTATTCCCTTTTACCAGACAAACCTACATTTGATCCTTGCCCAATTTAAGCCCAATACTCCTCAGGCCTTTTCCATTCACCAACAAGAGTAATTAAAATTCATTGGATTCTATTTGCTTGCACTTAATTCTTTGATATTTTATTGTATCAAGAAAAGGAACTCCTAGTAGTTCGCGTCATCGTCGAACTGGCAACGCTTCTCGCAGACAAAGAAGCGCTGCTGGCCGCAGTCCTCGTTGAGCCAGAGCCCGGTGATTCCGTTGATGCCCAGGCAGTGGCGGTCCTCGCTGGAGTAGCCGGGCAGTCCGTTCTGGAAGTTGCGGTAGTTGACGGCGCGCCCCTTGCTGAACCACACCCAGGAGTTGGCGTTGGCCAGGTCGGTGCCGGAGGTCCACAGGGGGTCGCGCAGCAGCTCCTGCTGGTCCCGGGCGACGGTGTAGAGGAAGCTGCGCAGGGCGCGCTGTTCCTGCTCCGAGGTGATGCTGACCAGGGTGTAGCCGAAGGCGGCGCAGTTGGCCTGCGCCTGGAACCAGTTCACCTGGGCGAAGGTGCCCAGGGCGAAGCGGCCGTCTGTCCGGCTGAAGGGCGAGAAGGCCGGAACGAGGTCCTCCTCGGAGGTGCCGTTGCCAGGCGCAGGGCTCGTCGGAGAGCCATCCAGCTCCGGGAGGGCCCAGGCCAGGCCAATGAGCAGGGAAACCAGAATCAGGGAACGCATCTTTCTTCGTTTGCTGACTTCCAGAAGGCAACACCCTTTATATAGCCGGACTGCGAGCACTAATTGCCCCGGGCATTCATCAATGTCGCCAGATAAGCAGCGGAATCTGGGCATAACTAAGTACTTCCCCTAAATTGGTTCGGCGCACTTGCCGTTTGCCCCTTGCCATAAATATCGCCCTCCAGTAAATCTCCGTTTTAAGCGCTGCGCAAATCCGTTTGCCATTTTTATGTTAAAGTTTTCGCCCGCTAATAATGCCATCCCGACCCATCCAGGCCAGCCCCCAAATGCAAGCGCTGGAAATTTATCGAAAAAATGTAGAAAGCATATCTCATTTAACTCTGCTGTCAGCTGGGGGAGTCCGAGGGGCGGACATAGACGTTATGACGGGTCAAGGATTGCCAATTGCCAAAGCGGAACAGAACCCTCGTCCAACTTTCCCCCACTCAATCTCGGTGCGCACTTCCTCCCGGTGCCCCTTTGTGTGTGCATGTTGGCCAAGTGTTTACGAGTCCCGCTGGGATTGAGCAGCGGCGAAATGTGCAAACACAGATCGCTGGCTTCCACTCCGCGCCCGGAGGAGGGGGAAATGACATGGAATCCGGAATGCTGCTGCATTGTGGCAAGTATGCCGTTCCGAGGGCGTGTGCGTAATATGATTTCTGGGAATGGCGTCCCATTCTGATTCTGATTCGCATTTGCATTTGCCAATGCTGCAGAACGCATAAAAGACTCACGTTGCGGACAAGGTCATTCATGTCAAGGGGCGACAGATCATGTTCCATCGATGGCTTAACACCACAGCACTCAGAAAACAAATAATCCAGAAAACTTACATTTGGAGACATTCATTGAGCGTCAAAGTAACATTACAATTAAATTGATTTATTACAGCAATAAGTAGTTAGCTACACAAAATATACACTATTAAAGCGGAGATATTTTATTTTCTCAAAATGACATTTAAATGGCAACATTTTGCCTAAAACACTTTCCATCACCCTTGAATATCTATGAAAATACAGTATATTAAAGCTTTGAAATAGATTGATAGATTAGATTTGAGGCAACTTTGCAATTTTATTTTTCACCTTTTGAGACTTTTCTATGACTCGACCTTAAGAATATTATTAAGAATATATGGAATAAGTTTTGGGAAAACAGCTTCTATAGCAATTGCGATATAGAGTCTACATCCAATTAAATAATGTAGTTTCGAAAACAAGTCAAAAGAAAACACATCTATTGCAGAATTCACTAAGTTTTCTTGGCATAGCTGCGGAATTTATCTGCCTAAAAGTACAAACAAATTTTTAGAGTACAAAAAGTATGTACATATGTATATGTTTAAAGATCTCAGAAAAATTAATTTAATTATATTCCCTATAAAGTTAAGCGTTAGTATTAAGGGTTCTCCGAGTAAATGAAGACCATTTCTTTTAATGCCTTAAAATTAAACAGATTTTTAACTTTAATGGGATAAGTAAGTCTTCCAGCAAGAATCAACTCTGTTCGTAAAACAAATATGTTTTTAGTATCATTGTGCAATGTCCAATGTCAATGTCAATGTCAAATCAGGGTAAAAATATAAATTTGAAAAAGATTATCAAATAAAGTATATGAAAATAGCCACCAGTTTGAAACGATAAATGGCCAGAAACTAAAAAAGAAATTTATTAAAAATTTCCCTACAACTTTACAAATTTTGACAACTCCGAAGAAAACCCAGATTAATTAGGTATCGTTAAAAGAAAAACCAAAATAAAATGTAGTAAATCATTAGTAAATGTTCATTCACTATGCGTATTATCACATTGAAACCTTGAGCCTTAGTTAAAATCATTTTCATTCTTTTACCATTGTTACTGTTACTAGAAAACATAAGTAGATTACAAATAAATTAATTTCAATTACTATTACTATTACTATTATTTCAGTACTTAAGAGGCCGAAAGAGATACAAAATCAATCAAATTTGTTTGTTCTCTATGTAAAAAATTACTTTTTACAAAAAAAATCAATTGACATAATTATCAAAAATAAATAAGAAGAAGAAAAAAGTGTTTCGCCCAACGTGGGGCTCGAACCCACGACCCTGAGATTAAGAGTCTCATGCTCTACCGACTGAGCTAGCCGGGCTGTGTTGCGATCGGCTGCCAAATGCCTAATTAGTGGTTTAGATCGATCGGCAAAGGTAACCAAGAACAAACAAAAAGTAGAAGGTCAAGAGCAAATGAAAGGTAATGTATGAATAAAGGGCTTTCCAGCTTATTCGAAACACGCAGAGAAGATTTTATAGACCAGAAATAATCTCATATTATTCTTATACTACTGATGTTTCCAAAAACTCATCAACGTCGATGTTCCCTTGACAAAATCTGAGAGGTCATTCAGCAAGGCTTAGCAAATTATAAGTGACCGCAGGAGCTGCCTGAATGCTTCAACTATTATTGCATTATTAATACCATTTAAAAAGCTGAAGAAAACATTTTTTTTAAGATCGATTGTTTTCATGAAGTACTCACGATGCAAGCAAACATAGATGTTTCACCAGCTCTATTACGAAGTAAAGAAACATTGGTGTCCTATTGTAAAATAAACGATTGTAAAAACTACGTGAAAACTCGAATACTATGTAGAAGGGAATTTTAATAAGCTATCGAAAATATAAGAAACAGGCAAAGGGAGTAGCTTAAAAATTGGAGTAAAATCTAAAAACAAATATAAACGTTATTAAACAATGAAGTTTATGTGTCTGCTGAACTTCTGCAACATCCACATTTGTGTTGCCAGCATCGTTGAGGGATGCTCAACGTGTCCCGACAACATTTGCTTTACTTGTGTGTTGCTCAACGAGCCTAAGCATCATATTGCTCAACATGCCTGTGCAACAATTGCCTTACTATGGTGTTGCTCATCATGTCCCGAGCAACATTTACTTTACTAGGGTGTTGCTTAACATGCCAGAGCAGCATTTGCTTTACTTGGATGTTGCTCAACATGCCCGTGCAACATTTGCTTTACTTGGATGTTGCTCATCGTGTCCCGAGCAACATTTGCTTTACTTGGGTGTTGCTCAACATGTCCCGATCAACATTTGCTTTCCTGGGCGTTGTGCGACATATTTTAAGCAGCATTTCTATTCATTAAGCCATACCATGTGCCTGTTATATAACCCACATTGCTTTGGGTACTGGGTATCTATCAGTCGGTCACACTCGACTGTGTCTTCCTCCTTGTCTGTTACTCTTACAGGGTATTCCTATTGTAGTCATCCGCTTGCAACGAGCTGAAGTCCTCTAAACCCTATACAAGTATAAGTACATATATGAAAATTATACATTCATCAGAATAAACAACCGAGTCGTCCGACGTCCGACAGCTAGTCTCTCGGTCTGAAAGCTGCAAGGATAAAACTTTTAATTTCGAAGCAAATTCATTGGTCAAATTATTTCTCAATATCACATAACCACTGACACTGTAATCAACCCTTGGGCCAAACAGAAACATATTTACAGATTCAGGAAGCTTGTGCCGAGATGGAACAACCCCGCGCCGGAAGTCGCCGCAGCTCTAAGCGCACCACGAAGAAAAGGGGGTCATGCTCACTCAACTACGACGAGGACCGCGCCTGGGAACCGAACTACCTGAGGGTGAGTGCCTGGAAAGGATTGCCGCTGATCATTTCACAAGCTGCGTTGTCCACAGGCCAGGTGCAGGGAGCTTCACCTGGAGGAAGAGTACAAGTGGTATCAGGTCCGTTTAATGACCAGCTACCTGGGAGTCTTCTTCCTTCTGCACATTGCTGTCTCCGCGTGCTCTCTCGTAATGCTGTTGCTACTGACCGATGTAAAGGTTTGACTCTGGTAAACTTGGGGCTTAGTGTTAATTGCTATTTGCAGTACCCGTATATCGTGTATCCCGATATGTGTGTCATTTTTATCAATGCCGTTCTGCTGCCCCTCGTGTTGAGTATAAATTTCTTTGAGGACACTGTCCGGCGGCACAGATGGATACTGGTATTTACTTCGGTCCTGGCCACAATTTTCTTAGTGGGCGGAGGTAAGTCTTAAAAATACCCCAATGGAGTAAGAATACGTATGAGAGCCACAGTCGGGTGTAGTCGATTTTGAGGCACCGCGTCAGTTGGGCGTTATAAAAGATCATTTACTATATACAATATGAAATGTGCCTGTAGAGCATTAAGTTTCCTCTCTTCTTTAGATTTGGGATTGGTCACATATCACTATGTCACTCACGACTGGCCCCTCAACGCGTCGATGGACATTTACGCACTCTGCATGATCTACATGTTCCTGCCGATTCCGTCCGTGAAGATAGCAGCTGTCCTTGGGATCATCGTCAGTGCCTTGTATGTGGCGTACTTTATGAAAGTGCTGGCGTTCCTCGCGGTGTACGCCACTCGCAGCATTCAGGACTATGACAGGCTGACAGTGGACATCTTCCACTTCTTCGGCTTCAGCATGATGGGCATATTCTTCCGCATCATGAACGACACGATGGTTCGGGCGTCCTTCCTCGACCGTCACCAGTTCATCATGGAGGAGATCTGGCTGCGCCACGCCCTGCTTCAGGAGTCGATGCTGCTGGACAAAACCTTGCCGCCGCAGATCGCAAAGCCCTATCAGGAGAGCATCAGGAACAAGATCATGCAGCAGGACGGCGGGCTGAATTACAACTCATCCCGGCACTTCCCGAGCACCATGACCGTCCAGATGCATTCCGATGTTACCATCCTATACGCGGACGTGGTGAACTACACCTACCTGACCACCACTCTGTCCGTGGAGACCCTGGTGAAAGTGTTGCACGATCTCTACGGCCGGTTTGACAACGAAGCCGCTACATACAAGGTCCAGAGGATCAAGTTCCTGGGCGACTGCTACTACTGTGTGGGCGGTCTGGGGGACCCTGATCCGGATCATGCCCGAAACACCGTTGCCTTGGGCCTCGCCATGATCTCCAATATCCAGGAAGTACGGTACGTCCAGCCCGAGGGGCCCCCGAAGCCACCACTCAACCTAGTTTACTCATCTCACAGGGCGGAACGGGAACTGGACATCGACATGCGCATCGGAGTCCACTCGGGGAGTCTTTTTGCCGGCGTCATCGGACACGTGAAGCTGCAGTTTGACATATGGGGTGGGATATTGCGCCGGAAATGATAAGTGTAACCAATGATCAATTACAGGAGCCGACGTGGACATTGCGAATCACTTGGAGGCCACTGGGGTGCCGGGCTCTGTCCACATCAGTGGCCGGACTCTGACCATGTTGAAAGCTTCTGAGTACACGGTGTTGCCGGGCACAAAGATGGCCCAGGAAGATCCTGTGCTGCAGAAGCACCTGCAGAGCACGTATCTGATCGCCGGCAGTGCCAACTATCGTGATTCGCATAGAGACACCGCCACAACTTTCCGTCAGTCTGCCATTGATATCAGGACGCGTCCCGTTCAGGGCGCCGTGGACACCAGCAAGACGATGACCAAGGAGTTGCACGAAGATTTTGGCAAGATGCCAGTGGGGGGCTTCGAGTAGGTCGATTTGGATGGCAATATTCTTTTTTTTAATTCGCTTAAAACTGCACCTTTCAGCTTTCGACGTTCATTTTTAAGCAGACAGGATCAGCGAGAATCGCACCAAGAAATCGGATGCTTATGCACACAGTTCAAGGATTCGACTCTGGAAAGGAATTATCTGCATCAGCCGGACTTTACCTTCAAGAGCTCAATACTGCTGGCCTGGATAACTGGGGTCAGCTTGATCTACATCGAGATTTTGACCAACGTCTGCTGGAGCTGCATTGCGGTCAATGTGGTGACCTTCATCGTGCTGACTCTTCTGCTCTTTATATCGTGGTACAAAAAATTTTGCTGTTGGAAGAACAAGAAGCGCGCCACCTTGCAGTACAACAAAATTAGCTGTATTATATTCCACATCAACGAAAGGATCCAGCGCAGTTTGTTTCTCAGGGTTATCTGCTACTTGATGACCATACTTTGCTACTACTCCGTGCTCCTATTGATAATGGTGAGTACCTGCTGTGGTGTTAGATGCTTCTCGGCAACTGTCGACGTGACGGGAGAGCCATTTCCTATCCCATAGATATACAGAGTCTTGATCACTATCTGGGGAGCCATTCCTCCTTCTTCCTATTGCTTCCAGCATCCTTTATGGATTTCCATACCCTGCCCTGTTAATTGACTTTCTAACTTTCAGACGAACTGTGACCACAATAGTTTTGAGCTGGAGTACATTGAGAGCAAGCTCTTCCACTACGAGGTGACCCGCGACACCTGCTTCCATCCGTGGCCCTTCACGAACGTACTGGCGCTCGTCATGGGAATGAGCTACACCTTTGCCCGGATTCCGTTCGCCCTCAAGACCTGCGTCAGCTGCATCGAGACCGTCATCTACATGGTGATCCTGTTTTTCCAGTACCCCTTCGTATTCCAGCACAGCAACACCACGGCGCCCTTTCTGTCTCCGGAAGTGGCGCACTGTTACCGCATTGTGCTCATGTTGCTCACGATGTACGTGAAGGAGCGACAGGTGGAATTCAATGCGAAGACAAACTACAGGTGAATATAGCTTCGGGAGGTTCCCGAGATGGAGATGTGAGTCCGATCTATGAACAGGGTGCCTTCCGCATCAGCTTCAAAGGTTCCTAAAACATTACCATCACTTAGGCTGAACCTGAATTTGAAGAACAAGCAAAAGATGGCCAATGCAACCAACCAATCGATCATGGTTCTCCTTAACAACATTCTGCCAACTCATGTCGGTGAGTCTTCCGTGAAGTATCCCTTCGGGGCGTCTCAGTAAAGTGAATCTCCGTTCCTTTTGCGAATAGTTGCCCTCTATCTGGATTCGTTGTCCAAACACGAGCTGTACTATGAGAACTACGAAATGATTTCCGTAATGTTTGCCAAGCTAATGAACTTCAAGATGGATTTGCCCAGCCTACGAGTGCTAAACTGCATAATCTCGGAGTTCGACAGTCTGGTAAGGGGTTCGAGTTTGACCTATGTCTGCGGCAATTATCCCTCTTCGTACCGCAGCTGGTTCGCTACAAGCAGTATTACATGGTGGAGAAGATCAAGGTCGTTGGCTGCACCTACATGGCAGCTTGTGGCCTGGACTTCACCATAGCATCAGTGATTCGAAAAGGCAGTTCTGCGAGAGTTTCCCGCTTCATTGAAAGTAAGCTCAGCCGTTACAATTCAATACAATATGCCTTCAATAAGCTTTATTCACGCTGTAAAATTACCTATCAGTTTCAACTTCTTCAAAGTTTGACCTAAATTTCCCATCTACCTTTCAGTGGAACGGGCCCGCAATAGCAGGTTATACTCGGATGATGATGATGAGAACGACAGCGAAGATGCAGTGGTCTTCTTGATGACAACCTTTGCTCTGGACCTGATGCGCACCCTGGCCTCGTGCAACAAGGCCTACGCGGAGGCGCCCTTCGATCGGAGCCTGTCGAGCACCCAGATAGGCATCGGGATCTCCAGCGGCGAGGTCATGGCCGGAGTGGTGGGCGCCTCGCAGCCGCACTACGACATCTGGGGCAATCCAGTGAACATGGCCTCGCGGATGCAGTCGACGGGTCTGCCGGGCCACATCCAAGTGACTGAGGAGTCCGCCGAGATTCTCATGAACTTCGGTGTCCAGTGCTATCCGCGCGGTCTTACTTATGTGAAGGGACGCGGCGAAATTCCCACTTATTTTGTGGCACTGGATGATAAATTACATTTTATTACCAACGACTTGGACGGAACGTCAAAGCTTCACTCTGTCTTGAGTTCAATGGACTTCAATAGTAATGCAAGTCTTTAAGTTTTGTGTTACCCCCAAGAAAATATATTTTATAAGCAGAGGAAAAAGTCGAAATTGTATCTTCTATTGATGTGGACTAGGAACTTGCATACTTTGTGGGAGATGCCTCTTTCTGTCCGTTATTCGGTTGGAACTAGATACGTTTCAAATGTTATACCCAATGGGTTTAACCAAGAAGCTATTCCACAAATAATATTTACTATTAGGTCTCTACTGCATTGCGAGCTTCTGACTATGTACTTGATGTATAAATACCATTTTAACCAAAACTATTACATCTAAGGTGGTAACAAGTCCAACCATTCCGTGCACACTCTGCCACAAATGCAGTTGTTCCAGCTTCCTCTCGGTTGGACGCGCCCAATTAAATTGTTAAACTTGTTGACACGATGACATGATCTATTTGCATTGGTTATTTGTCTTTGGTCACTGGCAAGGAAAAATCGCAATTAAATGGGATAGCTGAAGCAGAAGCTGGGAGCCAAGGACCCCTCCGACAGCAGGAAGTCACGCAGAATAGATGCAGCTAAGGTTCCTCGGCTAAGGCCATTGAATGTCCCTGCTCCTTCGTCAAATTAATTTATCTCTTTGTCTGGGCGACGGCAACTGTTGGACATTTTCTCAGCACGTAAAACGAAGGTCGTCAAACGTTTAGCTTTGTTTTATGGCGAGCAAATACATCTTGAGACCCTCGTCCTTTTCGAAAGTCCTTCATGACCGCTTAGTTTGTTAAAAAAAAAGTACTACAGTTGGTAGTGTGAGTTCTAAGGCCCAGATTTTTCAACTAAGAGTGCGAAACTGATATTGTAATTCTCAGGATTTTGTATATTATTTATACTGCACCCAATATGTTTAGTTACTTAATCACACAGATACTGGCAGATGGAGAAAAACCCTTGTGGTTTCATGTGTGGGTAGGCATATTCATGAACTATATTGTGGCCTTAAAACATATACAATGTATAAACAAGTAAGTCACCCAATTTTCTTAGTTCCTGGTAAATTTGTTTAGACAATACATTGAGGCTTCTGCTGGATTATAAAGTTTCTGTCAATAGCTTCTCAAATCGTCTGCCTCATTTTTGGCAAACTAACTTCCGTGGGATCCTTCCTCCTGGCAACTCCTTACTACTCATCTCCGCTACTGACAAATCAGTGTCACATCTAGGTTCTATCGCCCTTGTCCTTCTGTCTTGGCCAAATGTCCCCATCAGGGCAGTCGCCCAGTTCCTTAATTAACAAATTCCTGATTAAGTACAAGGATACGGAGGGGTAAAAAGTTTCCAGCTAATTAGAAGACCAGCAACAAAGGGGGAACCAAGCAATTTGCGAGTTTATTAATTTTATGTCGATTTGCATGCAATTTCCGGCTCAAGGCGAGCGCCTTGGAGCAGTTTTAGTTTCGTTATGATGCCGGATCCTGGGGTAATCTGGCAAGAAGACATTTATCCGATGCCTAATTAAAACTAATGGCCAGCCAGCAGCGAGTCAGCAACGACTGTCAGCGGCAGCAGGTGAGTCTCCCCCAGCTGAGTGGCTTTCCTTGTTCGATTCGTCCTGGATGAGCTGCAATTCAATCGGAAGGGAAAGCCACTCCCGCAGAAAGGTGGCAAAAGTTATGCAATACTCGCATAAAAAGCAGCACGCGATTTTCCGATACGCCGCAGGGAGGAGTCGCTTGCAAATCCGCCACGAAGGTCAGTCCAAAGTCACTGCGTTGCGTGCCACGCATTTGCCAGTGCCCCTGGCAGTGGCAGTTGCAGTTGCAGTTCCAGTATCACCCTTAGAACAAGTCAACTGTAAATTGGCTTAACTGCAGTTTATCATTAAATTTGATGTCAGTTTATTTCACGTTGCGTTTCACCAAACCCGTGTATCCCGTATGTGGAAGTTGAACGTGACTGAGGGATTTCTATGGCTTGCGTGAGTGAAAACTTCTTTAAGAAAAATGTTTCATACGGTGTCATCGAAAATGAAGGTTTGAAAATTTTTCATTGTAATTGCAATTAGTAGAATTTTTAATTGTGGAGAAAAATCTCGATTAATATAACGTCTGACTGGGAAACATTTGAAAACCAAGGCTGAGTGCAACTTTTATTAAGAAAGAAAGCTAACTTCGGCACACCGAAGTTTGTATACCCTTGCAGCTTACAATTGGATCATTATGAAGTAATAAAATTAATAAAAAAGTAAAAGTAACTGGAATTGTATAAAACATTTGCACATATAAAGATATAAGATATAGTAGTCCGATTTAAACCGGAATACTAAAATAATACAAAATAACCATATGTGAAATTAAATGAAAATATGTTGAAAATTGGGTGATCTAAAATTTTTTTATCAGAATTACCCGATCGATCCTATGGCAGCTATAAAATATAGTCGTTCGATCCGGTCTGTTCCGACTTACATATATAGTAGTGAGGGGGCATAGAGGAAACTATCTGCAAAGTTTCATTTAGATAGCACCAAAACGGAGGGACTAGTTTTCGTATAATCGGACAGACGGACGGACAGACGGACGGACAGACGGACATTGCTAGATCGACTCTGCTGTTGATGCTGATCAAGAATATATATACTTTATAGGATCGGAAGTGTCTCCTTCACTGCGTTCCAAACTTCTGACTGAAATTATAATACCCTGCAAGGGTATAAAAAAGTATAATTCTTGTTAGTTTTAATTTTTATTAAATCAAATTGTTTTAAATTATTATCAAATTGTAAGCTGCAAGGGTATACAAACTTCGGGGTGCCGAAGTTAGCTTTCTTTCTTGTTTTTCTTTGTTTCTTTATGTGTAACTAGCTTAAGTTGCCTCAGCGGTACTATCAAGCTTGATTAAATAAAATAATAATTTTTACAAAAAAAAAAATAAATAAATAATAATTTTAATCAAATCTCATGTTTCTATCAATAAGCTCTCACAGAAGCCATATGCAATACAGCCATAAGATAAAATAAGACAAATCTTTGGGAATATTTATTATAATATAATTTTTAATGAAATTCAGTTAGCAATATCTTATAGCAACATATCCTACGAACCGATGAAAACGTCTCTTTATGAGAAACTAAACTCAAGCTTACTACAAATATAATAAAAAAGGAAGTTTTGCTACTTTTCCCACCCCTTCCCGATTTCTAAACTCTACATAGGTAAATACAACCTCTGTCTTAATCTCAAATACCCTGCATTTGAATAAAAAGTGGCAATCGTAAACAAATTAATAATCCAATAATCTTGACTGAACTTACTTATATGATAGATTAAATATTTTGCAAACCAGTTTAAGAGCGATATTACCCTAAGCCTGAATAATTAGCTATCCCTTGCTGTCCCGCGCAATCAATGCCTCGGCGGCAACCGCTCATTAGACGCCTCCGCGCCTCCTCCTCGGCGGCAATCCTCCCCAACGCGGTCTGAGTAAATTGACAATCGCATTAAATGCGCTAAGTGCCTCAGTCAGAATGGGAATGAGTGTGTGCTTGAGCACAAGAGTGCTTGTGTGGGGCAACAACAAGTCGCTACATGGCCCTTACAAGGACTCCGAGCTCTGGACCCAACAGCCAAGCAAAACTTTTTGTGGTGCAACTGCTGTGTCATGCAGTTTCCGCCGAGCTGCTGCCATTATGACATTTTCCTTCAAGGATAATTGCTCACGGGGCGTCCTTGGCTTGTCACACGGATGAAGCTTTCTGTGGGAGGTTAAGTGGTTGTGTAAACACAAAGCTGGTCATAGATATGGTGTAAATAGTGTAAAGTTGGTCATTGATATAGCGTCTGTCTTGTATTCTATATACCTATTGTATCGGAATACGAGAAAGTTAATGGAATTAATTTGCATAACAAATTATAAAAGCCTTGGTGCTTAAATGTATTTAGTCAGAAAGTATTTCTTTTTAACACTCCAATTTGAAAAGGTATCTAGGTAGTATTTGCTATAGTTTAATATGTACTTGTTGAATAACTTTTCACAGGGAACTAGAAATAGTTAAGGATTTGGTTTGGGTTTGCAGACACTCAATCTTTGGAACAACACTTCTTTTTAATTGCAACAAATTTAGGAATCTATTTAATAGAATCAAACATCATTACCCAGAAACCTTTTCCAGTCGCAGGGCAATGTCATTTTTTGAGGCAATCACCGGACTGCCTGCGGCCCACTCAATCGTCTGGGGGGTCTGGTCACAGGTGTGCACTCGGTGCCTGCGCAACAGGTGCACGAGGCCCAGCTTGGCCTGGAGGAGACCCAAACGCATGCCGATGCAGTTGCGCGGACCCACGCCGAAGGGCATGTAGGCATCCATGTTGATCTTGTGGCGATTCTCGGGAGCAAAGCGCTCCGGGTCGAACTTCTCCGGCTCCGGCCAGTACTGCGGATCCCGTTGGATGGCCAGGGTGGACACGTAGACAGACATGCCGTGGGGTAGCTCCATGTTGCTGTAGGGACTCAGGGTGAACTTTTCGCCCTCTGCGGGCTGGGAGCACTCGCGCTCCGCGTAGCCCACAATCGGGTACTTGCGCAGCGTCTCGTTGACCACCTGCGACAGGTAGGGCATCTCCTGGATGCGCTCGTAGCTGACATGGTCCTCCTCGCCGAAAAAGTCCGCAATCTCCTGGCGGAGGCGGTCCTGCAGCTCCTCCTTCTGGGCTAACTCGTACAGGGTCAGCGTCATCGTGGAGGAGCTTGTCTCAAAGCCGGCTGTTTGGAAGATGGCCGCCTGGGCCACCAGGTAATCCAGGTCATTGGCCTGGTGCTTCTTCTCCGGATTGGCGGCCGCCTCCTTCCTCCAGGCCAGCAGGATGTCGATGAGATCATTCCGCTTCAGCCCCGTGCGCTCCCTCTCGGCCAGCACATAGTTGATGCTGCTCCGGATGAACTTGGTGGTATCCTTGGAGAAGAGCTTCACGCGGGCCAGCGACGCGAAAGCCGGTAGCATGAAGATTATGGCAAAGTCAATGGCGCGGCTCAGGGAGACCGCGAAGACCGCCTTGTTGTGGTGGAAGAACTCACTCTTGGGGGTCTGCAGGGCGTTGGCCTCCAGCCCGAAGGCAATAGTGGCGATCAGGTCAGTGGTGAAGCGGGCGCACAGGTCCTTGACCTGGACAATCGAGCCGCTTCCCAGGCGCTCGGCGCTGTCCTCCAGGTTCTTGCCAATCTTTAAGCGAATATTTGCATATACTTAAGAAGGTATTTTAGCTATTATACTCTTCTTACCTTCACCATGAGCGGATACATCTGCTTGATCTTTCCGGAGGTGAAGACCGGCGAGATCTTGTTCCTCAACTCCTTCCAGGCCGGACTGCGGGCGAAGAAGAGGTTGTTATGGCCCAGGGCATCCTTGTGGGGATCCGTTTGCAGCACTCGATTGTTAAAGTACTGGAACTTCTTGACCATCACCGTCTTGATCAAGTCCAGATCGCGTATGACCAGGGCCGGGCGATACGCCAAATAGACGCCCACGAAAGGCTCTTTCTCGTAGCCCGGGGCCTCGTGGAACTTTTGGATCTGCTCGAAAAAGGGCAGCCGCCCGGTCAAGAACTCGCGAGTGCATCCCAAGAGGGGCAGCGGGCGGATGAACTTCACCCCGCGGCTCTGCCAGAAACTGAAGGCCCGCCTCTGCCAGATGTAGAACACGATCGCCAAGGTGGCGAGCAAGAAAAGGAGCTCGTTGGACATGTTGGAGCTTCGACTGCCGGGAGCCACTGTGGGACTCGCCTATCCCCCGGGGGCTTATAAGTGATCGCTCGGAGCTTTTCTAATAACAAAATATAGGGGTAAAGCCAAAGCGCAGATGCTCTAAGGCTCTTATCAGGAAGACAAACTGTCAACACTCGGGGAAAAAGTTAAACTTTCCATGGAATTCAATTTTGCAAGCTTAGTTCAGGTAACAGTTTTACAATCAATTAAGAATAGTTTATGTTTAACCCCAGCGCTTGCTGGTTTTTTCGAGTGTACTCACTCTACCCTTGATAAGGGTGTTTGAAATGCCATTTAATGTTTGACTAGGCGAATGTAGCCGAACACTGTTTTGCTTAGGCTTCGTGACTCTGCAAAAACGCTGAATGATTTGCGGAGCGAGGCGATGCGAATTTTGATTCCGTTCGATCGAGTCAGCGTGCGCTGGTAGTCTGGCCGAGCTTTGAGGGAAACCCTGGCCGGTGGCAGAGCAAGTAGTAGATCGCATTTTTAGCTGGCGTGTGTTATCAGCGATATACCTAATTTATTTTGATTGCGGGTTTGCTTGACCAGTTCAGTTTTCGTTGGATGCCGGCAACACCTATTGATTGTTGGTAAACAATGCCCGCTAGATTAGAACCTAACAAATAATGGAAATGAATGGAAAACCGTTCCGTTCTGTTGAACAACAAGTGAACACACGATGTTCAAGAAAACTGGTTGTGTCAACTCAAGTGTTTTTGTTCGTAAATTTAAATTTTTTATCTATAAATAAACCGAAGAGTATCTGAGTATCGTAGATTCTTGAGCTGCGGCAGCTTACCTAGGGCTTAGTGAGCGCCAAACCCAACGGTCCTGTGGCGCAATGGATAACGCGTCTGACTACGGATCAGAAGATTCCAGGTTCGACTCCTGGCAGGATCGAATTTTTTTTTCTTTTAACTTTTAATATAAATGGTATACAATTATCCCTGATCAACATCAACAATCGAGTCGATGCAGCGATGTCCGTTTTCACGCAAACTAATCTCCCAATTCTTTAGCTAATTTAATATAATTTCAGTTAAAAAAAAAATTCTGGAATTTTAATTTCATTTTATAAAAATCGGACGACTTTAATATACATATATAAATAAAAAATTCAGAAAATAAAAGAAAAATATTCACATTCGTAAATGTTAAATATAAAAGTTTTGGTTTATGATTTAAAAATAGTTATTATAATTGTATTCATATCAAAAAACGTAAATCTTAAATATAAAATGTATAGGTGATTTAAATTTCTTCTGAATTATTAATTTATTGAATTTATATAAAAAACGCGATTACGATTTTTTTGATTTGACCGAAGTGTATACAAGGGTATAAAAAATTCTGAGTCCCAAAGTTAGTTTCCTATATCGTTTCATACTATTTTAAATATTTCAATAGAAAAGTCATTCATATATCATCGGTAATATTAAATTACAATTTATGCTTTTTACCTGTTGTAGAATGTGATAATTTACAAACCGAAAGGATATACAAACCTCAGTTGATAAAAGATAGTACGGTGGAGGCATACGACACGCATCATTCACATCGAATTCAAAAATAAGACTTCTATAAATAGTAGAATAAAAAAAAACAAATGATCGATCAGTTCAAAACCAGGGCCTCGATAAACGTAAAAGTGATGAAAATAGACATACAAATTTACTTATATTCATGAAGTGATACTATAAAATATCAGGCAATAAAATGTGGCAATATAGAAATTCGATAACAAAATTCTGAATTCAAAGGACACTATTTTATAATACCTATCGCTTCTGTTCCGTCAAATGAAAGCAACCCAATTGATTGTTGTTACTGTGCTTTTCCTTCATTCTGTAAATAATAGCCCTTGCACAACGATACAAAATAGGGTCAATTATTTTTAAACTTGTTTTTAATATAATAAGTAATGAGAAAATTATATTATTAATAAAAAAAAACGCCTTTATATTTTTCGATTACATACTTATATATTTATACCAAAAGATGTAATAATAATATTGAAATGTGCATTTATCCATGACCTTCCAAAAAAGTTACTCCCATTGACTTGCTAATTATCAATTTGAAAAGGGAAATAAACAAGCAGGAAAGCTACAGTCGAGTGTCTCTGAATCTGAAATAACTGGTGGCCAAAGTTTATAAATAAAGTTAAGATAAAAATCTGTTTTATAGTTCAGGCCCATCCCAAATGACCTTGGGAGGAGCAAACTAAAATTAAGAAGGACACGTCTAAAAATGATTATTTAATTATTACTAAAGTCTTATAATATTTAATATTTAATATTTAATATTTAATATGAAAGAAAGATAATTCTGTTTTCTCTTAGTACTAAGAAAGCACTATCAACTATGTATATTAAATTAGACTTTGACACCTATCCTATCCTTGCCTCTGCACACCCGGTGGGAGTCGGAATCTTAAAAAAAAATTGCACTTTGTAATCAAAAAATTCGATCCTGCCAGGAGTCGAACCTGGAATCTTCTGATCCGTAGTCAGACGCGTTATCCATTGCGCCACAGGACCGCTGTGTGCTCCAGCGCTCAATTATGATGATGTTATACGAGCTTTTTTAGGGCGAGCTTTTGCAGAGCACAGACCGAGAAAATGAATATTATGATTACGATAAATGGAAAATTGATAAATGTTCACATGTATCTTATATGCTTTAAAACCTTTAATTACCAATTAAGTTTAAATTATACCTTTTATTAAAGCGTTTAAATATTCTGTAATACAAAAAGCTCCACCTAAGCAAAGAGCGAGTTATTATGCTCGCTAACGCTAAATTGTGTTTGGCCAGCCGGTAATTATACGCCCGGCTAGCTCAGTCGGTAGAGCATGAGACTCTTAATCTCAGGGTCGTGGGTTCGAGCCCCACGTTGGGCGACTTTATTTTTTACGTTTTCATATGTATATGAACAATAGAATTTTAAATGTTAAGACAAAACAACAAACCTGTGAAATAAAAACAAATTGAACAACAAAATTTAAATACGCCATACATTCGTTTTACACAACAAATTTAAAGATTTAAAAAAATTATGTTTAGAAAACGAAAAAAAACGTCGATCCTGCCAGGAGTCGAACCTGGAATCTTCTGATCCGTAGTCAGACGCGTTATCCATTGCGCCACAGGACCGCTTGTATTCATGCAAGCAAAGTTCCGAGTTTTCCCTACATACTTTCAAATATATATGTAGTGATATTATGGAGAATAAAAACATGTTTGTATATTTTAATTATATGGTGGCATTCCATAATTAAATAGAAAGAAAATATACAAGGTAAAAAAAAACCGATCCTGCCAGGAGTCGAACCTGGAATCTTCTGATCCGTAGTCAGACGCGTTATCCATTGCGCCACAGGACCGCACGGCCATCGACGGTCAAATGTGCCGAATCTAGTGTACGAGCTTTTTAATCAGGTGCCTACTATATTATCGACTTTTATTTAAAGCAGTACGAAAGCAGTGCGGAATGCCAATTATGCTGGTGGGTTTATTTTTAATTACACACATTAAAACACAGGATTTAAATAAAATTGTAACCAGCCATTTTTTTACTGGCCATTGAATATTTACATTGCATTAGAACACCCTCTCCAACGAAATGATCGGCGTCCACATCGAAACAGTCGGTTTCGCACACAGTGACTACGTGTGTCGCAGAATTGGGTGCAATAATTTGTAAAACAAATTAATTCTAATTTTCCAAATCTGTTCTCAAATATTATTTTTTTAACATAGTTACATGAAGAAATGTGTTTATTGATAAAATTTTAAATGAATTATTATTTCAATCACCATTATCAATAACGGTACAATTTAATTTCCATTTTCGCTTTCTAAAATGTCCCTTATACAAAAATAAATACAACTCATTTTTGAAAAAACGTGTACGCATTCTTAAGAGGGATCAGTGCGTAAATGTTAAAAATTAGTTGCGTTCAAATATTGTCTTTGTTGGTTGACCTCACAAGTCACTTCCGTTTCGTTTCTTGTGCGAATCACTTAAATTTTGCAATTATTTAAAAAATGAAAAATGACCCAAAATCAATCTTTGCACAAATGAAAAAGCTATAGGTTAGGCATCTCATTAGGAAAAAATATTTTTATTTTCACCGTTTTTTACATCGAACGCGTAAATAAATGACATACTACGCCATTATTTAAGTTTATGTTAGTTTTAAACTTTATATTTTGATTATGTTACCTTAAAAAAAAACTATTTTTTTCCGGCAAACATAATTTTGTAGTATTGTATTGTATTGTATTATTATACAACTTCATAAACTATTCTACCTCCTATTATCTGTTATTCAATGCAGGTATGTACATATGTACATACATGTAGATATATCTTTATTTATACATATAACCATGTTTTTTTCTTTATGATTGATCTTAGGAAAGAGTATACAACTAAAAAGTTTTCACTGCCAACCAAGCAAAAAGAATTCAACCGAAATCGTAAGTCTTGAATCATTTCTAAAATTGCTGTTTTAAACCCCATAAATTTAAAATGTTATTTTGCACTTGTTCACCGAAAGCAGAAAAATTACATTTTTTTTCGCTATTTTGTCGTAGAACTCGTCTAGTCGCCCCAGTGTGCGACGCCAGCCCCAAAGCGCCAGCCAGCATCGAGGGCGAAATCAGTGGGTCTCAGTCGTTCTTAGAGTTTCCGAGTGTGCAGTTTGGTTCGGCGGAAAACGGATTGATGACAAGCTAGCGTGCGCGGCAAACGCTAAAAGTGGAAATCAATTAAAAACCAATCTGTTGAAAAAGCAAAAGTTCTTAGTTTTAGTACATTTTGACCCCTTTGCTGTGGTTTACAAACCTTGGGTGACGAAAACTATCAAAATATTCGCGATAATTGCAACTACACCAGTGTTCTGTTCGTGTGCGTGCGTGCGTGTGTGTGTGAGTGAGTGTGCAATGTAGAAACGCATAACACAAAGTGGCGAATGTAAACAGTATTTGTGTTCAGCTCCGGTAAGTTGTAGCTCAAAGCCGTAAATCAACAGAGGAGCTTCAGTCTCCTCCATATCTTGTATGCCTCTTACTTAAATGCATACAAACGTACATATTCCGGCTCTCTTTCTCGATTTGCCTATTCTGCTTTTCACATGCTTTTTTGTTTTCATCGTCTGCTTCGGCTCGAGCTCCGAAAGAGCTGGCAAAGCGTAAGAACAAAAAACAAAGCGACTGGGACAAGCAGACGCCGTTGTCGTTGTTGTTTCGCCTTTTCTTTTCCATTATTGTTATTTTTGTTGCTGTAGTTTCGTTCTTGCTGTTTGTTTAGCTGCTAGTTCTCCCTCCATTTACATACATAAACATAAATACATATATGTACGAATGCGGTTGTGTTGGTGTGCTTGCGATTCTCTCGTTCTCGTTTTCTTCCTCTCCATCTATCTATATCCGCCGTCTCTCCACGCTTCTCTTTCCCTTTGTATGCCCATAGGCCTAAGCTGAAGAATCGCCGCCTCTGCCTCTGCCGGCTCCGCGGCTAACTCGTTTAGCGACTCAGTCAATGCTGTTAATGCAGGTCCACATGCAACTACACACATATATGTATACACATATATACATAGGCTGCACTGTGCGTTCAGTACTAAAAATTATGTCGATCTGTAGGTTACCCAAGCTTTAAATATACATACATATGTATGTATGTATATATAGAGACCTGGCTTCCTTTTTTTTAAAGTTCCAGAATGTCTTTTAAACCTTCCCTTTATTTCTTACCTAAAATTCCACAGACACTGCTTAGAACTAGTTTACATTTATAAGGTGGTTAGTTGTACTCTAAAGCTACAAATTGGGATGTAAGGCGCAGAACACTTTCCAATTTCCTAGCTAACATCAGCTGTTATTTGGCTGAGCAGGAAAATATTTTACAGGATGTTGGGTACCCTGTTATTCTTGACTTGCACAATCAAACGATAGACAACAAAATTCGCGTAGCCAAATTTAACTTAAACTTAAAATTGACTTAAAGTAAAAAAATTGACAATTAATTTTCAATTCAGTTTTTATTTGTTTATAATATTAATGTTTGTGGCCGTTTGAAGTGGTAGTAATATATTGTGACATTTTCAAAATTGTCATAACAAAGAAATAAAACAAAAACATTCACAAGAAAACAGAAATCGAGGTTTTGATTTTAGCAATTAATGAGTTTTCGAGATCACCTGCGGTATTCCCCAAACTATAACAAAAAAGTCCACTAAGATTCACTAAAAACACTTGCGTTTTAACTTATTGTTGTTATTGAAAATGAAGTCCTATACCACGATATCCATATTATACTTTTAGGCATCCGTATAAGTTTCGTGTTTTCCATATGGTTTTCACTTTCACCAAATTTTTGTTTTTCTTAAAAAATAATAAATGTGTTGTAAAGTGTTCAATTTTATACAGTGACAGTGTGGTAGAATTGAATTATTAAAGTAAAAGGAGAATTTTATTTAAACATTATTAGAAAAATTAAAAACATTTTAAAATTTTGTTTACTTTTAAAATAGTCGAGTCACAAGTTTGATCAGTAAAACCATTATATATTCTGGTAATAACCTAATAAGATACCTTTCTTGAAAGTGGGAACACCTAAAAACGAATTTGTTAGTTTTTCTTTATCGAAATCACAAAACTGGAAAAAGGAGTAAAACAGACCATTTCTCAAAATAAAAAAAATTAACCATATTACATTCTTTCGGCACCTTCTCAATACCACAGGATTTTTTCTTAAGTCTTAAAATAACTTTATACAAAACTTTGTATTGATTAGTGATAAAGCCTTCAGATGTGGCTGCGACTGCGGTGTGAGAGACAAGTGATAATGCCCCAGGAACATTCTCCTATGAAAAGAAGAATTGCAAAATTTTGCGCTGTTCTACCTCTATGGATCGGAAAGCGCATTCTTTGGCTATAGAATCTTCTAGTATTTTCTGCCCTATTAACCTGCCGGAGTGTGATGGCGAAAACGGGTCTTGCAGCCTGAGAGCCATGGTCGTTCATTTTGGTTGCAACTTCGCCGTTATACTCTTCAGCGGACATTCGTTGAAAGCGAAAATAGCGCACTGAGAATGCTGATGATGCAGAGCTCTCGGCGTGCGCTCTGGCAGAGTCTAAAATGTATCTCGTAGATACATATCTAAAAGCTGTCACATAAAAGGCAGTTGAACCAGACACTGGCAACTAAATATAATTCGCCGCACCAACACTGCTGCGCTCCCGTATAAATATCCCGCCAGTCTTTGGGCCGCTTGCAATTTCATTTTCATTGCAACTTCATGTCCCTGACATCAGACTGAATGCCTGTCTGCCCGCCTTCTCAGCGCCGCCGCTGCTGCTGCCTTGCAATGCTGCAACATTTTTTGCTGCCATCTCTTGCAGCTTTTTGCGCCGTCTGCCTGTTTCCACGCTCATTCTTCCACAATTGCAAGTTGCCGGACGAGACGGCCTATTGAAGTTCATATGTACACGTATGTATATGTACACATGTATGTATGTATTGGGCTGAGTTGGGGGCTGCTCTCCCTAACCTACACCACAGAAAACATATTGCGTCGGTTCGTTATTATTCGCTTTTTAGTATCTACGCGACTTGCAGTTTTCCTTTTCTCTCTCTGCCTCCTCCGCGATTATTTTTTATATCTTCATTAGTTTTGCTGTCCTCTGCTATTGTGCCATGTGTGAAAACACGATTCATTGATGCAGTTTCAGACAGTCGTGTGCTCTTCTTGTTCTGCTCTATTATTATTACCAAAAACCGTTGTCTTCTCCGTTTCAGTGATAATTCCCAGAAATAATTGATCGATCGAAGCTAATTCTCACCTGGAAAACTAGATTGGGGTAAGTTGTAAATCCGAAAAAAACGTACACACCCCCATTGCCAATGGAGGCCCATTAGCTCAGTTGGTTAGAGCGTCGTGCTAATAACGCGAAGGTCGCGGGTTCGATCCCCTCATGGGCCAGGATTTTTTTTATGAGTGTTCCTAGTTTAAAAATTAATTGAATTCTATTTGTAACAAGTTCTAAAAAAAAACCGTTAGCAACAAGGCCCATTAGCTCAGTTGGTTAGAGCGTCGTGCTAATAACGCGAAGGTCGCGGGTTCGATCCCCTCATGGGCCAATATATTCTTTTGAATGTTTTGCAGTTTTTAATATTATTCGACTATTAAGCGTAGGATCGAAAGACTAATTTTAATGTATTTTTAATCGTTGAAAACGCTTATTCAAATTGAAAGGAATCTCATATTTAGAAATCCTTAAAGTCAGAAAACATGAGGCCCATTAGCTCAGTTGGTTAGAGCGTCGTGCTAATAACGCGAAGGTCGCGGGTTCGATCCCCTCATGGGCCATTATTTTTATAATTTTGAATTAAATACCGGGTCATGCATTTTCGTTGATTTTTTAAATGAATATGAGGTGAAAATTTTATATCGATCGAAGTGTTTTTCCTTGTTCAAATTGGTTTGGTAATATACCCGTTTCTTCCCAATTACTGGTGGTGCATAAATAATATAAAAATACATAAGTGTTTAATGCAATTAGCATTATTACGGTTTAAGTTTTTTGAGAGATAATCACATAAGTTTGCCGATCGGTTCAATGAGACCTACATTCAGCTGCGATCATTGAAATAGCAGTGCATTGTCCAAATTAATAGCATCTCTTGATCAGAGTACGACTGCATGAAAGTTTTTAATAATTGTACATGTGCATGTTGGTCCATGACCCCATCGGTCATATGTACGGGAAATATAACGTTGTATGAAAAGAAGCCCATACCATGATTTGAAGGCCACCGTGCCTTACTGTCTTCAGCGTATGATTAACTCTGTAGTTGGAGGTAGAAGGCGATATTGCCTTATCCTTTTCCACCAAGTAAAGCCAGTTCGGACTTATCTATCCACAGGATTTTACGCCATATGGATAGTGGCCAGTTCAATTGGCTTTTGCCTAACTCTGACATGGGTTTGATATGCCTTTTACCATGTATTGGTGCATTCCTTTCGGGCATTCAAATTTTTATTAAGAAGTTGCCAGGGAATGGTTCATCAGTGATCCCCGAGCCAATGTTCGCTTTATTATCCCTAGAGAATGCAAAGGGACTAACTTTCCTATGGCGTTCCATGCGTCGGTCCTCTGCAATTCTGGTTTTTTCGAATCCCACCTCGTTTTTTGGGATTCGGTTCATATTTTATGTCATTAGAAACCATCTTGGAAAAGAATGTCTAAAGCATTAAAATTTCTTTATATTTTTTGCCACCTTTCTAGGCTGAATAATCATTTCCCCTTCTCAAATGGACCAGTGAGGTCCTTTAGCTACTAAAATGAAATTTCTTGCGTATTGAAGGTGTATTGTCATATGCTATATATTGACAAACTTATTTAAAATTACTTTTCACAAAATTACGCAAAAATTTGCCAAAATAAAGGATAATATCTTCTTGTGTATTAATAAGATTCAATTTATAACCGTATACTGATATGAATTTTCAGAACAGTTTCCCGAACGATACACACATATGTAAAAAAGAAGATCCTTTTAAATCTAAAATAAATTTTGTTGAGATCTGTGTCCACACAGCCCGGCTAGCTCAGTCGGTAGAGCATGAGACTCTTAATCTCAGGGTCGTGGGTTCGAGCCCCACGTTGGGCGATTAATTTTGTATCTGTTAAATTTAATTTGAACTATATATTGTACTACATTTTATTTTCGCTTTTCGTTTCCCAGGATCTCAACGGGCCCATTAGCTCAGTTGGTTAGAGCGTCGTGCTAATAACGCGAAGGTCGCGGGTTCGATCCCCTCATGGGCCATATGTTTTTATTGCTTAAAAGGATATTTAGTATACATTTTACAGATAAAGAAAGTGGCAGTCCACTTTGAGATACCCGGTACTTTGATTCGTGGATTTAAATTAAACTTTGCAGATAGTCGGGTATATACTCGGACTACTATATAACTAGGAGCGGGCCGGATCGGACGACTGTATCATATAGCTAGCTGCCTTAGGAAAGATCGGAAAATTTTAGAAAAGAAATTACAACATAGTAAGTTGTCAACCTATTTGGATATTTTGGTTCGATTTTATGAAAATAAATCGAAAACAAGAAAGGAAGCTAACTTCGGTACGCCGAAGTTTGTATACCCTTGCAGCTTACAATTACATCATTATGAATTAATAAAATTATCAAATGAATGGTAAAACTAACCGGAATTGTGTACAATTTATTACATAAAAAATTCTGTTTAACATTACGTATACGTAATATTTACCGAACATTCCTATGACAGCTATATGATATAGTAGTCCGATTTTGATTGAAATTAAAATCGAAATTCTAGGGTAATATAAAATAGCCATGTCTTAAATTATATGAAAATATGTTGAAAATTGGACAAGTAAAAAATTTTTTTCTGAAAATTTACCGATCGTTTCTATGGCAGCTATATGATATAGTCGTTCAATCCGGCCCGTTCCGACTTTTATAGTAAAGAGAGCATATAGAACAGTATCTGCAAAGTTTCATTCAGATAGCTTAAAACTGAGGGACTAGTTGGCGTATAATCGGACAGACGGACGGACAGACGGACGGACAGACGGGCGGACAGACGGACGGACAGACGGACGGACAGTCGGAAATGTCTCCTTCACTGCGTTGCAAACTTCTGACTGAAATTATAATACGCTGCAAGGGTATAAATATCATAAAACTGCCATATAAACGTTCCGGAAATTAATTGAAAAAACCTTTAATTTCGTTTCTTTTTCTTAACAGATTGAGATTGAGGTTGAGCCATTTTTGTTGTTTCAGAATTTTGATTTTAATTTTATGCAAATCAGATGATTATATCATATACATATGTAACTGCCATGGAAACTATCGTTTTACATATGTAGAGAAAAATGCTCAGCTGCGAATATAAACTGTAAATAGTATGCAAAGGTAAATGTTAAAATCGAATTTGTATAAATGTTTTATATAATTACGGTTAGTTGTTCTTTTCTTTTGATCTAATTGGATTAATTCAAAATTATCAAATTGTAAACTGCAAGGGTATACAAACTTTGTCGGCGTGTCGAAGTTATCCTCCTTTCTTGCTTTAAATAAATATTAAAAAAATATATTTTAAATAATTTTTTTTATCAAAATTGTATTTTAATTATGCATATCTTTTTAGATTAGTAGTAAAACATTAAAATATTAATTTTCGCCCAACGTGGGGCTCGAACCCACGACCCTGAGATTAAGAGTCTCATGCTCTACCGACTGAGCTAGCCGGGCAACTCGCTGAGTTTTGGTCAGACTACACATACGCTCTCGAAAGCACTGAGAATATTGCACACGTGGCAGCCGACACATTGATTTATTTTTAGCCTCGTCTAGACACCCTTTAGAGCGGCTGCCTTATTCTTGCCGAGTCTGCTGCCGCCTTTGAGATCCACTCGCTGTTTATGTCCCTATCGGCTGTCCCTGCCTCTTCCTTTCGTCCTGGTTTGAGTAATTGTTTTCTGGTCCCATGGTGGATCCTATTGTCTAGCTTGAGCCAATTTTACTGCTTCCTAATGGTAATGATGTATAACATTACGCGCCTACCTCAACTTAAGGGAGTCGAGCAGTAAAGGCCTTGAGGGGAGTGCTCATCGCAGCTCTACTTTGCCACAGAATATTAAAAAGAAACAATGTGCGAAAGGAAACAAAACAGAATGCAGAGACGAAGCAAAGTAGGAGCAGTGGAAGAGCAGGAATGGGAGCTGGGTGAGACCAACAAAAGGGAGTTTGCAGACAACGGCATGGAGCATATAATCAGGCTGGCAGACGGTAAATTGTGCCCTACTATCCAGACAGAAGGCCATATGCTTTCAGGTAGCTAAATAATTATATTAAATAGTAAATAGTTTTTTTCAAAAACGTACTTGTTTGCTAAGCCAGTTAGTTTTTATATTTGATAAGAAAATGTAATTTTATACCGAAATCTTTAACTTGCACAAAACCCATGTATATTTATATTTTATGGGTTCTCTATAAAAACTCCACTCTTGATCTTTCAGTCTAGGTGACGTTTGGAGTATCCTTGATAAGAAGTTATCGGGAGGAAATATTTTAGGGTGGTTTATTCAGCCCGGCTAGCTCAGTCGGTAGAGCATGAGACTCTTAATCTCAGGGTCGTGGGTTCGAGCCCCACGTTGGGCGAATTGCTTTTTGCTCCCTTGTCGAAATAGCCGATTTAAAATATTGTATTGTATTAAACAAATAAAGCTAAGCGTTGAAAATGTTATCCCGAGAATATAAATTTGGTTGTATTACAGTAATAATGTTCTTTGACCAAAAATTAAATCAAATATGTTTGCTACTGGTAACATTATACTCAATTGTCAACGGCCTGACCAGGTATCACATTGGAAACTTGATCTCGTGGATTAACTATACAACACTAATATATTTTCCTAAAATTTCGATAACAGAAGTAATAAAATATTTGTTAAACATACTAAAACCTATATTAACTAAAATAATCGAATGAATATGTCCAAGATTTACTTGATTATACCCGAATAGACAATTTTTCAGGGGCGATCGCGACCATGCCCATTATCATGCTGAAACTTTTTTCAATGACAGGTGTTTCAAGGCCCGGCTAGCTCAGTCGGTAGAGCATGAGACTCTTAATCTCAGGGTCGTGGGTTCGAGCCCCACGTTGGGCGGAGTTTTCTTTTTTTTTTTTAATCTTTGGTAAAATTGACCGATTTCAAAACATAATGCTTCGGGCTATGAATTCTTATGCTTAAATCTCATATAACAGGGTAAATATAATCTTAAATATTAGAATGAAGGAAGCTTACTTAGACATTTCAAAGTTTGTATATACTTGCAGCTTCCAATTATGAATTAATCAAATAAGATCAAATTAAAAAAAAAAAAAACTAAAATTATTTATATAAAATATTCGGTTTTATCGTTTACCTATATTATAGATAAAGTATTACATTCAAAGTCTTGTATTTTCCTCTACATTTAACGATCGTTGCTTTGGCAGCAATATAGTATAATCATCCGATTTCATAAAATTACAACCGACATTCTGAAATAATATAAAAAGGCTACATCTCTAAGAAGATAAAATAAAATTTTTTTAATACATTTTTGTAACGTTCCTAGGCAGCTATATTAAATAGTATTTCGATTTTAAGGAAATTAAAAAATTCTATAATTACATATTTAAAATGGCCATGTCTCACAATAGATACAATTTTGTTGAAAACGGGTGAAGTATTAATTTTTTTTTAATTTATTGATCGCTCCTATGACAGCTATACGATATTGTAGTCAGATTTTGATAATATTAAAAACGAAATTCTATAATAACACGAAATGGGAAATTTAAGACAATTTAAGTCTTAAATTATATGTACATACATAATATGTATTGCATAGTATGTATGTATGCATATTGAAAACTGGCTAAGTAATAAACTTTTTTCTCAACATTTTCTGATCGTTCCTATGACAGCTATATGATATAGTCGTCCGATCCGACCCGTTCTGACTTATAAAGTAGTGATAGCTTATAGATTATTTCCAAGTTTCATTCAGAAAGGTTTTAAACTAAGGGACTAATTGCGTAAAAACGGACAGACGGACATGGCTAGATCGACTCGGCTGTTGATGTTGATGAAGTCTTGATCATTTTGATCTTGATCTTATCATCTTGATCATGTTGATACCCTATCGGATCGCGTATGTCAAGGCCCGGCTAGCTCAGTCGGTAGAGCATGAGACTCTTAATCTCAGGGTCGTGGGTTCGAGCCCCACGTTGGGCGAATTGTTTTTGATGTTTATAAAAAATAATTTTTTGTTTCTTATTTGACGTCTGTTCTGTTTCTATAAATACTCTCCCGATTTATGAAAATGACTCACTTATTTTCCTCACAATTTTAAAGTCTTTGAAATAACGAAATCGAATTCATAACGATTATTCACTTGCGAGTATACTCTTTAGGTAGGGTTCTTGACTGTAAAATGAACTCTTGTATCGCTGCCAAAATTTCATTGTAAACAATACGAGTAACTTCGAACGGAAACTTCTTGTTAAATAACGAATTTTTAAGATACTTAAAATCGTATTCCCTTTATACTAAATCTATCCGACAGCTAATTATCCAATTTATCGATTACTCTTTTTCATTTTTATTTGAAAATATTTTATAATTTTGATTTGCAAAAACGAATTGACAAGAAAAAATCTATTCGCCCCCGGGTGGACTCGAACCACCAACCTTTCGGTTAACAGCCGAACGCGCTAACCGATTGCGCCACGGAGGCACATGCTTTACTTATTTTATTTATTTTTCACGAAGTAAGGTTACAGAAATCTAACATTTATATAAATAAAGTTGTAAATTTGTATACTTGTACTTAACAACCAGGTCAAGGTTTCTATATTCAACTTACGCAAAGGTGCTTTGATTTCCTAACAAGTATTTAAATATAGGATTTAAGAAAAACAAGTTAAAAATATTAGAAACTCTGGAATCGAAAAAAAATATAAACTATGCGCCCCCGGGTGGACTCGAACCACCAACCTTTCGGTTAACAGCCGAACGCGCTAACCGATTGCGCCACGGAGGCAACTGAAATCTTAAGAAAATAATAGACAACTCGAACTAGTGCTACAGTTTCTCAAAACACTAAATCTCTGCCTCTACAACCTGTAAAATGCATATGTTTCTTTCGTATATTTTAAACAAAACAATACAAAAATTATATAATATATAATTATATAATTATTAAAATAAAGAACTTTTTGAAAATATTCCTGGAGTCCTATTTATTTGTTCGGTAAATATGTATTTTTTATTTTTGATTTGAAATCTTTAAGCATAATTATATTGTGTCGACTGTTTGAATTCTTTTCCTATAAGTTTTCAATTAGACTAAATTAAAAAACCCTCTTTATGGGTATAGAAATCACAAAAATAATTTCAAAAAACTCTCGATCCTGCCAGGAGTCGAACCTGGAATCTTCTGATCCGTAGTCAGACGCGTTATCCATTGCGCCACAGGACCGGTTGTTATGCGGTCTACTTGTTTCTGTTCAAAAGTATCTGTCTGTCAACTATTTTTTTGCCTTGCGTGTATATGGTTTGGTTTTCATAGGCAAATAAAACCTACACTCGGTCCACCTAACCCGTCAAGTCGCGGTCTTATGAGATCTCTACAAGATCTTTATAAACAAATGTATGTAATGAAAGGTTTCAAAACTCATTATGTAGTAAGTTTGTCTATTTTTTTTAAATATATAAATGTTTCCTGTTGCATATGTTCTATGTTATAATACTCTTTAAATGACTGCTTCACTGTGTTGTATAATTCTGACTAAAATAATAATACCCTAAGACTTAAATGTTATACCCTTGCAGGGTATTATAATTTCAGTCAGAAGTTTGCAACGTAGTGAAGGAGACATTTCCGACCCTATGAAGTATATATTCTTGATCAGCATCAACAGCCGAGTCAATCTAGCAAAGTCCGTCTATTCGTCCGTCCGTCTATCCGTCTATCTGTCGGTCCGATTATAGTCCCTCAGTTTTGAAGCAAACTAAATTAAACTTTGCAAATAGTCTTCTATATGCTCTCACTACTGATGGGACGACTGTATCATATACATATGTACATATGTATGTACATGTAGCTGCCATACGATCGGTAAATTTTTAGAAAAAATTATAACTCGGCCAATTTTCAACATATGTATGTATTTTCATTTAATTTGAGACATCGCCATTTTGCATTATTCTACAATTTCGGTTTTAATTTGATAATATAACTGCCATGGGAAAATACGGTAAATATTAGGTAAATACTAAAAACGAATTTTTATATGTATAAATGTTTGGTATAATTCTTGTTATCTTTACTTTTTATTTGATAAAATGTTATTAATTCATAATGATCAAATTGTATGCCTCAAGGGTATACAAACTTCGGCGTGCCGAAGTTAGCTTTCTTTCTTGTTTTTGTTTTATTTTGTCTTACCTTCCTTATTAGTATGAATATAAATGTGTTTTTTATTAATTTACAATGAAATTTTTTTTTGCAGGATACAACTTTAGCTCGAAATCTGCTTTAGGTAAGTGACTAGTAAAGTTGGTCCTTAAGTAATTTTGCTGATTTGGCCCTAGCACTTAGTTTTCAATGACTCAAACCCAGGGTGATATTCCAGGTTCCGACACGGTTGGCTTGCACACCTTTAGATTCGCGAGTTCCTTTGCGTCGATTTTTCCATAAACTCTTTGCTGGACTTTGGCTTGTCCTTATTCCCAGCACGCACCTTGAACAGTCACGCGTTGAATAGCCGGAATTGGACTACAGAGTATTCGGAACTTTCCGCAGGCTTGAGGTGGGTCGGTACCCTGCCAGGGTCGAAGTAGCCGCTCCTGTTGTGACATCATGTCGAGATTTATACACTTTCTTTAAAAGTACATATGTATGTACATATATTAGGTATTTCTAAAACAAATTAAAATATATATATTTTTTTAAAGTAGACCAAAGTTTAATTTTGGAACGGTTTTACAGGTTATTAACTCGAGTTTTCAATTCTTTTTAAAGTTTCGCTAAGTTTATTTCAGTCTTCTCTTCCGCCCTAAGACCTTTTGACATGGTCACTGCCAAGCCTGATCCCGAGCTCGCCAGGTTTAAGCGTTTTCTTAACATTCAATTTAAGTTGCCATGTGGTTGTGGCAGCACTCCCACCAACCGTTCACCCACAAGTTGTCGCATTGTTTGGGTCAAGGATGCAGCTCAAAAGATGCAGCGTAATGCTGCTACCCGGGTCTCCCAAAGTGGGCGTTTCCATTTCTGCTTGGGGCTTCTCGGCCTGAAAGCTTTGAACTTTTAAGCGGTCGGCTGTCCCTTCGCCTCTTCAGTCCGAAGGCCTTAGGTCAACACTCTCACCCTTTCTCATCAAAAAGTATCCACCTTGTGAAGGAATTCCAGTATCCGGGGTGAAATCGTCTGACAAAATGCATAAAACATGAGGAATTGTCTGTCGCGGAAAAGGTCGATAAAAAGGAGGTGGGAGGTTAGCCATAACCGATGCCAATGAGATATTATATATGGTGTCTTACATTAAATTTGTGAAAAAATTAATCATTCCGTTATCTTGTATTTAATTAAAGCCAGATCAAGGAAGTACAAGTTAAAAAAATGAGTCCCGCACCTGGAATAAAAGTTTTATCTAGGGTCCGACAGCTAGCAGATCTAGAGTTTGATCTTAAATAAAATTTGAATCGGCTATTAAGATAATAAAATTTTAACGTCTTACTGCGAAGAAATTAAATCGAGCAATTACCTTAAAGGAAACGTAACAAAAATGGTATAGATAGGATACACTAAAAAAATGTATATGTATATACTATTTATGAATATGTATGCATTTATATGTATAAGGGTTGGGAATAAATAAATAATAAATAAATTTAGCTATTCAGTTTGTCAAAATTAGGCCATTACTAGCTATTAGTACTAGTTGGCGTCAGAAATTTCTTAGAGATGATTAAATTAAGAACTTGACCCACGGTGCAACATATTACACTACACAATATTTTCTTGACATTTGTCTATTTGAGTCCTACAAGCGTTTGCAAGCCAACTATACAAGTTAAAAACTACAATTGACCCACCTATTTCCCTTGTCATTTACACAGGTGCAAATGTCATGCTAAGGCCCACCCCTCTGTCTAGTTTTCAACCCACTATTCACCCCTCATCACATGATGCATCCGCTCAATTGTACAACGCCCTAAAACAAATAAAACTTAAAAAAACCAAAAAATAAAAATAAAAAAAAAGTAAAAGAAAAGCTAGGCGGAGAATCGAGAGTGAATGCGGCCGCCGCTTCCAAAAATAAACATGCAACGAGAAATAGGCCGCTCTGCTCCGCTCTCCTTCATAGTTGTAACTTGCTAAGCGCCCATCTCTCAGTTCTCTCTTTCTCTCTCTTTTCTCTGAAAATTATGCAGCCGCCGCCAAGTGCAAGAGCAAGCTCGTTCATCGGCATCGGCATCGTTCGGCAATTTACGTCATCGCAGTTGGGCTCCTGGACCTTTTTTATTCCCTCCCACTTGGAGGGGTCAACCTATGTACATGTACATCTTTACAAGGATATACCCCTTACTAGAAATATATCTGCCATAGATCGGTCTAAAAATAAGACAAAATTAATATGCAATTTTCAATTTCTTCTACATTTTTTAATGTTCGATACTAAAATAATGTTTACAACTTTTTAAAAATCTGACTACTATATTATTTGCATACATGACTGAAATAGTAACGATCGGTCTATTTGTAGAAAAGCTAGGAAAAACTAAAAAAGTTCGATGTTTTTATCATTGTGACCAGCCGTTTACGTAGTGACGATGAGCGCCAACAGTGCACAAGGCAACTACTAAATATACAAACACACAGATTTAAAAATCATCTTAAGATTGTTTGCTCATAATATATCGTTTTAGAATATGCCGATACGAGGTCTTTGAAAATCAATTGGTTCTATAAAGAAATTTCGATGAAAGTGCAAAAAAACTGGAATTGTTTCGGGTGGTCATTTATCGCAATTCGGCGCTTTGTTTAAACTCAGATTTAAGCTAAAAAGACACTAAGGACTTCCAGGGCGCCGAAATTATTTGTAAACTTCTTGCTTTGATCGGAACAAGTTTGGTATCAATAATTTTTAGATTTAAGGTGTCATTTGCTTTTTTCTCACCTAGTTAGGAGGTATTATTTTTGTTTGAAAGCAGAAGTTTTGCGACGTTTTTTAGATCGATTCACTGATTTATATGTTACAACTGTAATTAGGTGGGAAAAACATTCTAGTAACGAGGGCTCTTGGCGGCGACAATCAGACATTTTACTATGGATGGAGTCAGAGGCCAAGCAAAAAAATCAAATTATCTTACTTTCTAGGCCAGTTTGTGTTGAACATATCATATGTTGCAAATTTCTGGCATAATAACAATATCCTTTGAAACAATGGAACCGTACATTTTATCTTCAAGGAGTCTTTTTCCATACGTTCTCCAAGATATTTGACTCAACGGAGATCAAGGAAATGCAGTCTTAAAGGTTACCCTTTTTACGGAAGGTGTGCGGATGGGATAATTTCACCTCCTGATCTACTCGCCGTGAATCATTGCAACGCGCTTCCTCTGCTGGCATCTCTGGGTGTATGAAAACTAGTGGAAGGGGTGGCCGTGGTGGTGTACGTGCACTATGCGCGAGTGTGAGAGGGCCTGAGAGCGGGGTCTGGTTGCAACAGCCATTTTCGTCATGGCTCAGTTCTCTTGGCGATTTCGTTTTCGCCGCCTCTGCATCCGTCGCTATCTCTCTCCCACACCTCACGAGCTGTAAAGCTGTAAAGTTGCATGCGCCGCTCTCACACTTGTATTTGCATACGTTTGTATGTGTGCCGCGAGTGTAAAATTATTCATTTTTTTCTAAGGTTCAGTCTCAGAGTTGAAGGTCAGTTGATGCTTTATGTCATTCAACTTGCCGTCGTTTGCAGTCGTTGTTGTAGTTGTTGCATTCAGCGTTTTCGTCATTGCTGCGCTAGCATTTTGTGTTATTGCTCTTCAAATGTTCGCCGCTCGCGTGTCGAGCCATTCAATTGGGGCGTGGATATCGCCAACCTCCCCCTTGCCCCATGCGGGGTAAAAGGGTGAAACCATGGTTGCCTTGCACTCGCAGGGCTGTAGGCGCCTTATTGGATTCCAACGGCTTTTAGGTTCAACAGACGATTATTGTAAATTAGCTTAGGCAATTGGCAGCCAGCCGAGTGAGGTTATGTATGAACACACATATGTACATATGTAGGTATGTTGATGGAATGCCCTGCTGATTGTACTCCATAACGGTAACGCTACCAACACACCTGATCTTTGTTACTACCTTAGTTCTTAGTGTTCTTTTCTCCGAAGCAAACGGATATTGCCAAATTCCCACCAGACACATAAGACCTGCGTGCTACTCCCATCGCAAAAGTGCAGTCGGAGTGCGGCAAAAAGACAGCGGTGGATAAAATTTTTAAACAAAAAATATCAAAACTCCATTGAATGAAATACTAAAAAGAGCATTAAAATCAAAAGTCACATCGCAGTGGCAGCCAAAGAGGCAGCGACGTCAGCAGAAGCAGAAGCGGGCGAAATCAACACAAAAAGTGTGTTACAAAGTCACAAGCGCAAAAAAAGCAATCGAAACAGCAACAACAAACCCAAGCAGCGGCAGCGCGGCCAGCAGCAAGTAGAGCTTAAAAAAGCCACAGTGAAAAAGAAACCAAGAATAGCAGCAGCAACAACAAGTCTCGGCTTCACAAATGAGCGCAGCACAAAACCAGTTTTCGGTTAGTTATTTTCTCAAAAGTTCCGCACACTGGCCCAAAGCCAGCGGAGAAACAAAAACAAAACGAGCGCAAGTATATGTGGTCAAGTACGCGGACAGTGGAACACATCTTATGTCCGACTACTTAAATATATTAAATCCGACTTGATTTGATTTATGACCAAATTTATTAACTGCAGGTCTAATAATCTCTCTAACTAAATAAACTCCCCTGGTAATCACTAATATACATACATAAGTATAAGATGTATGGTAGGAGGCCACCTTTTGCCAATTATAAACTTTTGTGCTTCACACTAAATAATAAAAATTGCTATGATACTTCGCTCATAAGTCGTAACTAAGCTAATGGATGAAACTTACTGTAACATGTGTTTGCTATATCAATCAAATAAACAGCGCCATAATTGTCCCTGTTAAAGTTTTAATAACAAAGCTAATTGACTTTAAATGGAAGACAAGGTTTTACATTGGAAAGATAAATTAGGGCGGTGTCCCTTGACTTCTTAATTTTATAAGATTAACATGGAGAAAATCAAACTTTGGAATCCCATACTTCCATCATTTAAATTGGCCCCTGCCTCTCGATGACAAACTTTAATAAGAAAAGAAACTTAGATCAGATAACAGACGTTTTTTTATACTCTAAAGTTCCCAGTTCCTTCCTGTTTTCAATTTGGCTCAACGGCTACTTTGACTACTGGCACCTATTGTTCCCCATCTGTTTTTAAATTATAACCGTATTTCTGAAGGTATAATTGAAGTTCATAGAATATATAAAAATGTATAAAATTACAATACCATCTGCGTGACTACCCAAATAGTAATATTTGTAATATTATGTAATCCAATCATGGATTACAGATTTCAGACCCGGACCGGAATTGACGATCACCGAACACAAGCTCCCACTGTGCTCCGGCTACTGCATGCCATTGTTGTTCTTGCCCCTGAGAGCCGTCGCGAAAGTCGAGTGAGCGAGCCAAGCGCCAAAACAAAAAATCAAATCGGAAGACACAGAAACCAAAAGTCAGAGGTATTGCCAGACCGAAAAAGTCATCGGAGAGCGCCTGCGCAGCAAAAGCAACACTATTGGGTGGGTCGAGAGAGTGGGGAGTGGGGGTGGGAGAGCGCAGGAGAGAAGCCCCAGAGAGCGAGAGAGCTTCACCTGACAGTCGCGGCAGAGGCCGGGGCAGAGCTGCCGTTGAAGACGGCAGAGGCGGCGTTGATGTTTCGTTTCTCGTACAAATTACATCGCGCGCAGTCTTGTCGGTGGAAAAATGCAGAAAAATCAAAAATAAACTCGGACACGGCTGGAAAAGTCCACTGCCACACATCGTGTCGGATTTGTAAACGTGCAGCCCTCTATTTGTGTATGTGCTCGAATAAAGCAATTGAAATCACTTGCATTCCGCTTGTAAATCAATCAAAAACAAAGTCTTAAAGGGCTTGGAGTTCATTGAGAGAAAACCTAGTCTGGCTGCACCCGAACTCCTGAGCAATGAGTTATTTAAGCAACAAAAACTGTGCCGAGCTGGATATTTTGTGTGTTGTTGTTGGTGCTGCTTCTGGCGAGTGACACGTCCCCCTTAGCGCCCTTACCCCAGCCCCATCGTCAAACATTCCATGCAGTTGGCGCTTGTTTACTCGCTCAGTGAGAGAGGTTGAGTGAGAGGGAATGAGAGTGGAAGAGGAGAATCGGCTCTCTCTCTATGTGCAATGTTTATCAAACCCCACTAAAAGCATTTTTTAACAGAAATGTTTTCAACTATTGCAACAGTGCAGTGTGCCAATCATAATTTCATTCAAACTTTTTGCTGACTCTTGAGTATTTCAATTTAATTGCTGCAACAACGACGTCCAAAAATGCACGTGTCTGGGGACTGCAAACAAGAATGGAGGAGTTGGCTGCATTTTCTCTCTCTCCTCCCTCTCTCTCTCTCTGTCGGTGGTTTTTTTTCACACTCGTTTTCCGTTTTCTGCTAAGCGCGCTCTCCTCGACTAACAGAGAGTGCTAATGGAAAATGCATTTGCACTGTGGGCTGAGACCTTTACGTTTGGAAATTAAAAATTCAATCAATTGAACTTTCCAGTTTAACCAGTGTTCGTGATTCCAGACTTCGGTATATAGTGAACCGCAAACAATAATTAAAAAGCAATAAACACAGGTAAAAACACAAGAAACAAATAACAATCCCAGCGTAGGATATTTTTGGATTACAATCAAATTGCATGAAAACATTGGTGAGTGCTGCTCAAAATAGCAATTTAAGAAATCGGAAGCAAAGAAATAAAAATAAAGCATTTTCCGTGTGCCTAAATTTTATTCATTCTTTCATTTATTTTATATTTACTTAATTTTTTGTGTGTATATACGATTTTTTTGTTCAACATGTTATTATATATTTCACAAATTTTAAATAATAGTAATTATTATAATATAGTATTACAATTTTAGTCAGAAGTAGTCAGTGAAGAAACATTTCCGGCCTTATACTATACAATATATTTTTTATAAGAATCAGCAGCTGAGTCGATATAGCCGTTTCCGTATGTTCGCCTGTACGTCCGACTGTCCGACGACGATTATATTTTATAGCTATATTCCAACATATTTCCAGGATCTTTTAAAGTCAGTCGCGTTTAAAATAAACTTGCGTAATTTGACAAGTCTAGATTATAGTTGTCGTAATATTAATTTCTCACTCGTTTAATTACTTACTGCAAGGGTATTTGAACCTCAGCTTACCGAAGTTTATCGTTTATATGTAATTTACACTTGCATTGGAAAAAAATGTTTTTCGAAACAAACATATTTTATTATGTTTGCATTTTATAAAAGTGTCAACTAAGATTATATCTGCTATGACAATAAAAATTGGGCCAGCTCAATTCTAAGACCTGAACTAAACAAGAAGATGGTTTTTTTATATTAATTATATTAAGCCCTTGCATTCATAAGACTGAAAACGCAGTATATTCTTAATCAGCATCAACAACCGAATTGATTTAGTCATATATGTTTGTAAGTCCGTCTGTCCGCCCGCTCGATTTAACAAACACTGAATCTGTTTTAGAGCAATCTTAATAATAGTACGTAATATTTATGATAACGGTTTTAATTAAGTTAAGCTGCATGAAACACGCGGAACACGAATTGGAAAGTAATTAAACATTATTCTTTATTTTATTCATTTTCAAACTGCGAATGTAGTAAATCGAAGAACAACTTCATTTAATTTTTTTAATATCAGCTAAACATCTTATGTCAAATTTAAATGCATACAAATTTGTACGTCGTCGTTGCTCCTGAATTAATTTTATAGCTTGGGAACAGTAGGTTCAAATTGCAAACTGCAAGGGGGTATGCAAACATCGGCTTACCGGAGTTTTTTTTCCCTCCAATTAGTAAATATTTATCTAATTAAGTGATATGGCTTTGTTGTGCGATTTCATGATTTCTGTAGTATACATGAAAATGCGTTCAATGCTTAAAAATCTTGTCACTAATTTTAGTGAATTCAGATCCTACAGTCTCGAATAAAAACTGTTAAAACTCCTCATGACGTTGATCAAGGACATATATACTTATGTGTACTTATGTATATGTAGTCGGAGATGCCTATGTTATAATACCATTTTATCCTATGAACACCGGGGATACAAGCTGCAAATTGATTTGTTTCTTCTAATTGCCATGCACATAAATTGCAGCTGCTTTCTGCGCGACAATGGTAATTGGAAATGCAGATGAGTTGTGGTCGCCTCACGAAGTTTTTCCGGTGCCTGTATAAAACAAGTAAGAAAGCTACGGTCGAGTGGGCTGGAACATGGTATACCCGGTATCCAATACTTTTGGCGTTGTTCGTAAGTCCGAGCAGCAGGACTTCTTTAATAGGACTAGGACTAGGACTAGGAGCTTGCTGTTGTAGCGTATTCTAGTCATCTCAGTTGTTTCATCTTTTTTTTTAGTTTCCCAAGCATATAGACCAATAGCACACCAGATTGTAGTGGTGATTATAGTGGTGACACTAAGTTATCACACCCTACTACCCTATGAGTACCGGGTATAAAAAGCAGACCAAACGAAATTCTCCTGTTTTTTATGCAGCGGAAATGCATCATTTGCAGTGCGTCTGTCTCTGCATCAGTCAGACGGATTCGTCGGTCCATCCGCCGGTCCGTTTGTTTACTCAAACACACAAATGAAATACAACAACAACCAGCCGATCCGCGAAATTAGTGCAAGTGCAACATGCCAGAAGTAAACGAAACGAACCGAAAGGCGAATAAACTCTGACGGCGGCCGGTGGGGCACCGCGGGATGAAAAGGCGGAGGAGCAAGTGAATAAAGGTCTAGTCTGTTTTGCTACTTTTTATGTGCTACAAATAGATTTCAATCTGCACAACAAACGCTTAAATTTCGCACTTGCGTTGGGTTCAGGCATTTCTATAAGTTGTACCTTTTGTTAAATATTTTTATTCGCAGGCTGGGCTAATTAATATTTAATAATTGCTGCACTGAAAAAGTAGTAGATGGGTCACACAAGAATCGACGAAATTGGGTCACAGGGCTCGGATCTACTCGGTTGGTGGCAGGGTGTTCGTGAGTATATAGCTGCTGGCGGTGCCAAACGTGAAATGACCTTATGAAGGATTCTGGGTCAATATGCTTACGCCATTTTGTCGGCGCCTCGCTTGGGTGCGTTCCGTGTATCGGTTATTGGGTGTGTGTGTGTGTATGTGTGTTTAGGGTGGTATCGCTTGCTGGGTACCGCATTTAAGAACATAATATTTACCTTAGGTGACTTTGTTTCGGTTCCATGGTTGCATTATACACTGATTTAAAATGCATTAACCTACTGTATTAATCTCGTTTGTAAAATAAAATTGGAATTAGGAACGAAGACAAATTTCTATCACATTTGATTAAGAACCAAATGAAATAAATTCTTTAATTTATAAAGGCATGTCGGTTTTTCAACAACACCACTTGACCAGCCGAGCGCAGTTGCCTCCGTGGCGCAATCGGTTAGCGCGTTCGGCTGTTAACCGAAAGGTTGGTGGTTCGAGTCCACCCGGGGGCGGTAATTTTTTTGTTTTATTTTTCCCCAATTATTCGAAATGATTTTATTATTTTTTTTTAAATAAACTTTTGATGAAAGGCTTCGCTGAACGGATAATATTTAGGATTAATCGAGTAAAATTGGTTTATTCGAGAGGGATTATTGGAACGACTTGCTGGCTCCTCTTGGATCTACAGCGGTCGGTTTGTCGCACCGCTTCTCACATGCAAATAACATACTCATACACCACCGCCGACTACTCGATGCGACATTGCTTTCAAATTGTTAAAAAAAATTAGGATTAGTTTAATATATATATTTATATATAAGATTATAGTGATAATAAGATGTTAAATGAGCAAAAATGCGAACCGCCCCCGGGTGGACTCGAACCACCAACCTTTCGGTTAACAGCCGAACGCGCTAACCGATTGCGCCACGGAGGCTATAAGAATGCAGCGAAATTATAGGCCGATTCAGATTATGGAAGCTTATAATTAATATATATGTAAATATGTATGTATGTATGTATATGTAATACTTGTTCTACAAAAAAAGTTACTTACATTTTATGTAAGTTTTTATTAAATATAGGTTATTCTATTAGTTAAAATAAAGAATTCTAAAGTTTAAATTTGCAAATAAGGTGGCAGTTTGATAAGATTTTTATAAAATATCATAAAAAATATGTAAATGCTGTCAATTATTACGCATAGTTGCAAAGGCTGTTGGATGCACCAAGCGTAATTATTTTCAAAAATAATAAGAAAGAGTATTTTAATGAAAACTTCGCAAAATCTTACATGCATCATTTGACACAAGCTCGACAGCTGCCTCCGTGGCGCAATCGGTTAGCGCGTTCGGCTGTTAACCGAAAGGTTGGTGGTTCGAGTCCACCCGGGGGCGAATTAACTTTTTTTTTCATTAGATTTCCATTTGTTTTTTCGCATTTCCAAATATAAACACTTATTTTTACTTTTTTTTTTCAGAATATTATGTGAATACCATGCATATGGACAACATGAAGGCGTGGACATGTTGTCAGAAACATTCAACCGTTCGTAGGAATCTCATGCACCCACAATGTACCGTTTGAATGCGACACAGCAGCAGCAGCAACAGGAACAACAGGCGTCTACAACGAAGCAAAAGCGTTCCTCGATTCCCAGCCACATTCTGCTGCAACAACAATTAGCTGCCGCTGCAGGCGCCTCTTCCTCTGCCACGCCCACGAGCAACAGCCATGCCGCCCTGACCTTGCATGTGGCCAGTGCGAATGGCGGCGCATCAGCAGCCCCAGCAACCCCATCAGCAACAATAACAATCGCCGTCGAAGACAAACTGAGGCCAACACCCAAGACAATTAAAATAGAGCCCATGCCGGACATAGCCTTGAGCACGGTGGCCGGCGGAGCAGGTGCCTCTGCAGCAGGAGCGGCCCCAACTTCCAACAAGACACCATCGACGCAGGTGTCGGTAGCAGCAGCGGCGGCATCGACATCGGCGGCAGCTGCGGCAGCCAACGGACATCTGGTGCTGGTCCCCAACAAGCGACCACGCTTAGATGCGTAAGAAACCTCTGAACCCACGCACAACCCCCACTCACTTAATTCCTCCCACAGCGCCGAGGATTGGATGTCCACGCCGAGTCCGGGCAGCGTGCCCAGCTCTGCACCGCCGCTGTCGCCGTCACCCGGCTCGCAGAACCACAGCTACAACGGCTATGCGTCGCCCATGTCCGCCGGCAGCTACGATCCCTACAGTCCCAATGGAAAAACAGGTAAGTCCCCTTAAAAACTGTAAATATTTAAACTCAAAAATTTAAAATCATGAAACACAAACGATATAAAAACGAATACCAGGTGGCGCTTTAAAACCATTTTCCTAGTTATTTTGGGGTCTCTGCAACCTAGCAGGCGATAGATGGTGCTGTATAGCGAGCACGAGAAATGTAGCTGTTTTCAGCTTTCCCCGATAGATGTCGCTGCCGCCAGTTTGTGCTAGTGATTTTTACGTTCCACATTTTCAGCGATTCTCGTTTGGGGGCGCCACTAGTGTGCAGTTTTATAGAAAGCTGTCAACCTTTAAAAAAACATGTAGCTATAACTCCATTCCTTTTTCCATACAATTTCTTCTTCTTTATGCAGAGCTTATAAACAGTGTGGAACTCTCCATCTTATTGATATCACACAATTTAAAATTTCTGACCACAAACTCTGCATCTATTTTTTCAATAAATTATCAGAATTATTAGTCAACAACAACTTGGTGAAATTAAAATTAACTTTTTCATTTGATTTCTTTATTTTTCATTTCAAGCATTCTTATTGATGCAAAATTAAAGGAATTTGTTGTAATTCCTATTATCAAACACCAAATAAACACAATAATGATTTAATGATTTTATAGTTTTATATTTTAATTTAACCGCAACACCAGCACCACAACTCAGCTTGACAATAAGAATAAGAAGAAGGAAAATCAGTGTGACCAAAGGCTACGCTTTCATAAAAGCCTAAGATCGATAAATGCTAAATGATATTTCTGTATCGGAATAGGGGTATTCCAACAGGCCCCCTCAGAAATAGCATCTATAATATAATAAACTTAAGATTATACATTCATTTGTAATTACTATGTACGTAGTGTGGGTGGTGTGCATTCTGGGAGTGTTTACATATGTGATCCAGCATTTGCTGCAAGGATTCGGGGAAAAACCAGAAAAACCCGATCAGATCACTCTTAAATTAAATTTTAAAATTTCAGAATCTTATTGCTTATACAAAACAAACAAAAAATATTTCATGAGATCAATTAAATTAAAACATAAATAAAAAAAATTCAGCATCAGCAAACAGTGGCTTAGTCGTCTTGCAGCAATCCCAATTCACGTCGTATTTCCAAGAACTTCGCGGCAGGCAATGGCTTTGTGAAGATATCAGCAAGTTGGTTCTCTGTCGAAATATACTCAAGACAAATGGTGTTATTTTCAACTTGCTCTCTGGTAAAATGGTATTTGATATCAATATGCTTGGCTCGTTTATGACATGAGGGGTTATTTGCTATATTAATACAGCCTTGATTATCTTCGTAAATTGTAATTGGATATTTGAGATTAATATTAACACTACTAAGAAGGGATTTTAGCCACAACGCTTCTCTCACAGCCTCAAACAATGCCATGTACTCAGCTTCAGTTGATGACGCTGCTACTGAGTTCTGCCTCTTAGTGTTCCAACAAATTAAATTAAAATTGAACATTTTGAATAAATACCCTGTGGTACTTCTTCTATCAATCTCGTTTCCTCCCCAATCTGAATCAACATAACCAATTAATGTATTTTTAAACTCTGCATTTCTTTTAAAATTAAGTTTCATTTCAACTGTTCCTTTTAAATACCTTAGAACCCTTTTTAAGCACTGCCATAACTCGGAATTATTTTTACTACTATATCTACTTAAGATATTTACTGCAGTGGTTAAGTCTGGACGTGTACATAGCATTATGTACATCAAACATCCTATGAGATTACGACATGGAGCATTGCAGTTTTCATCAGAATTAAGTAATTCATAATTTAGTTTGCTTGGTAAGGGAGTACTGACTGTATTGCAATTTTCCATGTTAAATTTATTTAAAATTCTTTTAACATATGCAGCTTGGCTTAAGTATATTTTATCTTCATACATTTCTATTCTAATACCAATAAAATGTTTTATTTCTTTTAAGTCAGTCATTCTAAACTTTTCCATTAAATACCCTTTGAATTTATTCATTGTTATCATATTCCCCGTAGCTATGACTACATCATCAACATACAATAGCACATAAATATTTTCTTTGATATCACCTTTATCAAGGATATATATACAGCGATCTACAGAAGAGTTTTTAAACTCACAGTCTTTCAATGCTTGCTCAAACACTTCAAACCAGCATCTAGCGGCTTGTTTGAGTCCGTAAATTGCCTTATTTAATTTACATACATTGTCACCTTTGCAATCTATACCTTGAGGAAGTCTCATATATATTTCCTCTTTTAACGTGCCATTTAAGAAAGCAGTTTTTACATCCATTTGATGGACTTTCAAGTTATATTGTACTGCCAACGATAATATAAATCGAAAACTGGAAATTCTAGCTACAGGAGCAAAAGTCTCTTCATAATCGACTTGGTATTTTTGAGTAAATCCCCGTGCAACCAATCTAGCTTTATATCTAGTAGGACTTCCTAGCTCGTTATATTTAACGGAAAATACCCATTTGCTATCTACTATATTTTTATGTTTAGGTCTTCCTGTGATTGTCCAGGTATTATTTAGTTCATGGGCACTTAACTCTGTTTTAATGGCTTCCTCCCAAAACAATTTATCATTTCTATACTGAATTTCATCGTATGTATTTGGAACATCGTTAAAGATAGTGTGAGCATTTAATACAAATTTACTAAAACTATTATCATCTTCATTATATGATATCCGGGGCTTTGTTTTTAATCTCTCACTTCTTCTGCTAGTTACTTCAATACCATCAGTTCCAATTAGATTCGTAACAGATGCAGTTTCTTCAAAGTATTCTACTGTTTCATTTACCCTACTCTCATTCGGGTTGTTTAATCCCTTACTTTCATTCAGGAGATCATCTCGCTTTCTTTTCTTACTCTCATTCAGAAAATCTTCATTCGTTTCCTTACTATCATTCAGGATTTGTGTGTTGTCGCATTCCTTACTCTCATTCGGGAACTTATTTTTATTAATTTCCTTACTATCATTCGGGAACTTTGTTTCATTGATTTCCTTACTATCATTCGGGACCTTTGTTTCATTAATTTCCTTACTATCATTCGGGAACTTTGTTTCATTAATTTCCTTACTATCATTCGGGAACTTTGTTTCATTAATTTCCTTACTATCATTCGGGAATGCTGTTTCAAATTTAACAGCTCTAGAATTAACCATATTGGTTTCATCGACAACTACATCTCTTGCAACAAGAAATTTTTCATTAACAGCATCCCACAGTTTAAAACCATTTGCTTCGTAACCCACTAAAATAGCTTTGTATGATTTATCATCAAACTTTCCTTTTTTGATTTTATTGTGCACATACACAGTTGCACCAAACACTCTCAAATGTTTTAAATCAGGTTTTTTATTGTGCCACATCTCATAAGGAGTCTTCATGTTATTCACAATTGCTCTACTTGGAATACGGTTAATTAAGTAAGTTGCAGTTAGCACCGCTTCACCCCAAAAACTTTTATCAAGTTGTGCACCACTTACCATGGCACGAGCTTTTTCTGTAATCGTTCTAATCATTCTTTCAGAAACACCATTTAACTGTGGTGTGTGTGGCACTGTTAAGTGATAAGTTATCCCTTTTTCAACACAAAATTTTCGCATATCATTTGAGAGATATTCTCTCCCATTGTCAATGTACAAATTAACAATTTTTAAATTAAAATGAGATTCACATTTTGCTACAAAGTCTTGAAACATATTAAATACGTCGGATTTGTGTTTTATTAAGTAAGTTACACAATAGTGTGTAAATTGATCAACAAATACCACGAAGTAATTTTTGTCATTTATAGTAACTGGAGTAATTGGTCCACAAACATCTGAGTGCACAACAAATAGGGGTCTTTTAATATGACTTTTATCTTTAAATTGCTTAAACGGTAACCTTGCTTGTTTTCCATTTAGACATGATTCGCAAATTTTATTTGATATCTCTAAATTACTCAAAAGATTGTTATCACTAAACATATTATTTCGTTTTATTTCTAATAACTTGCCATTGCTTATATGACCAAGCCTCTCATGCCATAATCGAAAATAATTTTTATGTTTCGCATCTATATTATATGCTTGAAACTGAACAACGGGAATATTGTTGAACATACCTGAATTCTTGACCACCGTCAATCCATTCTTGGAAATGGTTACACCATTCTTGTCAAATTTAATTGACATTCCTGCCTCTTGCAGGCGCTTCACGGATATCAAGTTCCCAGCAGCCTGCTCGGAATACAGCACATCCTCCAGAGTTATTTCGTGGTCATTGCGCAAACGCACAATGCCACGCTTAGATGCGTAAATATATTCGCCTTGCTTTGCCACAGCGATCTTCAGCGGCGGCACCAATTCCACACTGTCGACGTACAGCGACTCATCATTTATGAGATGATCACTTGCACCAGAATCAAGAACAAATTCACATTTCCCTACCGGGGAATTTTCTTGTACCTTTACCATGAATGCGATGCCTTGTGATGTTGCGGTTTTAGCTTGTTTATTGTAAGTTTTATTTCGTTCATTTTGTATTCTTTTATAATGGTAGCAATCTTTTTAATGTGGCCCTCTTTGTCACAGTGGTGACATCTGACTCTGTTCTTAGAATTTTTCTTAAATGTTTTCTTTGGGTTAGTTATGCGATTTTTAAATGAATTGTTTTTATAGCTGTAGTTTTTATTTTGTACAATCGTATTTAAAACTTTCCTGCTAGTGTCATTACTTTCATTTTTGATTTTAATTTCCTGATCAAGCAATCTATTTTTCACAAAAGCTAGTGTTAAATTATCCTCTGATAATGTCTCTATTGCTGTGATGACACCATCGTAAGCCGAAGGCAATGTAATTAACAAATGAGAAACTTTATCCATCTCTTCTATTCTTGCGCCTGCAGCCAACAACTCACTTATTAAATCATCAAAAATAGTGAAATGGGACAATAGGGACATCTCACTCGATAGCTTGAGAGAAAGCAAGCGTTTTCGAACTGCTAATTGCGACGCCAGGCTTTTACGTTCGTATACCGCGTCTAAATTTCTAAGAATTTGACGCGCCGTTATATCGCTTTTAGCAAAGTTGAGAAAAGAATCGCTAAGATACTCTATTAACGTACTCTTTGCAAAACGCTCTGCTTTCATCCACTGTTCATCTATTTCGTCTGGTATGTCTTGGTCAATAACTCTAATTACATCCAGTTCGGTTAATAAAGCCCTAATTCTAAATTTCCAAATTGCGTACTTCTCGCCATCGAATGGCTTTATATTTCGTTTTGCCTTGTCCATTTTTGGCGGGCACACATATGCAGTTGTACGTACACACACGCAGAACTAAACTCAATAAATTCACAAGAACTGGCAATTTCACACGAATTTTAAATTTCCAAGAAATTGAATGAAAACTTTGTATAGAAATTTATTTCATAAATTAATTATATGTTAGGCGTGGACTGGGCCCATAACCTGTTGTAATTCCTATTATCAAACACCAAATAAACACAATAATGATTTAATGATTTTATAGTTTTATATTTTAATTTAACCGCAACACCAGCACCACAACTCAGCTTGACAATAAGAATAAGAAGAAGGAAAATCAGTGTGACCAAAGGCTACGCTTTCATAAAAGCCTAAGATCGATAAATGCTAAATGATATTTCTGTATCGGAATAGGGGTATTCCAACAGAATTTTTAAAAAATAGGACCAAAGAGATTTAATTGAAAATTCTCAAATTCTTAAATGAACCAATAAAAATGATTCCTTATTTCCAGTCCCAAAAATCCTTAAAATATCTTTATCCCAGACCACTTGAAAATTATCTAAAGAATGTCCTCGATTCTGTCTGGGAAATTCAAATTCAAAAGATCCTCACATCAGCTTACTTCATTTAGTAGCAGATAGAGGCAGCAAGGGAAATTAAATGGCAATAGTCCGCCGATCGGCAAGGGAAGCTCAATCGTAAAATTTCTCGGATCGGCGAAGTATATTTAATAAGTTCTCAAATCAAAGGATTTTCACTTTTAACAAGACCTAAGGAAGCCATCAAATCGGCAGGGGAAATCCCAAAGCAAAAAATCCAACTCAATGGAAATTCAGTTACACAAATTCCTCAGATGGGTTAGGGAAATTAAATGGGAAAAGGGAAATTTATTTGTAAAAAGTCCTCTCTGTTAGGGAAATTCAGTTTTAAAATGTCGAATCGGCAAGGAAAATTCCGTGAATCGGTAAAGGAAATTCTTTAGCAAGAAATCCTCAACTCGGGAATAAAAAATTCCTGAGATCGGCTAGGGAAATTAAATGGTAAAAGGTTTACAAATGGCAAAGGAAATTAGTTTGTAAAAAGTCCTGGAATATGTAAGGGAAATTTAATTGTGAAAAGTCCCTGAATCGGCAAAGGAAATTAAATGGCAGAGTCCTCAGGTGGCAAGGAAATTCAAAGGCAAATTCAATTAAAATTTTCAAAGGAAATTAAATTGCGCCACCTGGCGCTGTAAAATACATTCATTTTAGATTGCTTAAAACGCCCCTTATGAAAAAATTGTTCTTACTATAAAAAACTTTGTTGGGGATAACTAACTTTAAATTAAATTATTTAATTACGAGTTTTACGAGATTGAAAAATTAAAGATTTTTATTTCGCCGGGATACATTTTACAGTTACATAACATTACATGTAAATATAGTATCGTTTTCAGGAAATTCAAAAATAGTTGAAATACCATGTCTGTGGATATCTGAAGAAAAAATAAAAATGGTAATAAAAAAGTATACACTCCAAGACTTGATCATTTAAGAGTTTCCTGTCCGTATTTTCTTGGAATTTTTGTTTTCAAAATAAATTGTGGCAGCACTGTTGCCTTCTTAAGTAAATTGACATACAGCACCATCTGTGGGTCGTTTATTAAAGCGGGCCAGTGTTGCCACACTTAAAGCATGCATTTAATGGGTTGCAATTGTCGAGCGATATTAAAAAAAAGGATTTTTTTTAAATGAAATTTTTACATGTCATCTAGAGTATATTGAAAAAACAATAAATATTTTTTAGCTTCAAAAAAAAATTACCTATTTATGCACTGTTTGAATAAAAATATTGATTTATATAGAAATGAGAAGTTATTGAACGAAAAGATCCTTAATTTTTCAAATAATTGTATTTTTTTTTGTAATTAGGTTAACTAAAATAGCTTGAGACTTGAATAAGATTGAAATTAATGCAAACTGTTTTAGTCCTTCTGCTTATCAATTTAAAAATCAAGTTTTTAGAAAAACAAAAGTGAAGAAAGATTGCAGGTGGAGCCTAGTGTAAAGGTGCTCACTTCAAATTTATATTGTAGCTTGGGAAATTATCTAAATTCGGGAATGCTTAATACATAGCTCAAAAATATATTTTGAAATATAACAAATGTTTAAAAATCATATTTCAAATGGGTGAAATAAATTGTACAGTGGTGTAACCTCTTTAAACAACTAACATTTGAGGGGTCATTTTAAAGGAAATATACATAGCCAAAAGTGAAAAAACAACATATTTGTAACATTGCACAATATGTACGATAAAATATATTAATTAAATTCATTTAAGTTGTAATATACCGTAACAGATATATAAATATATATATATATAAATATAATTTAATAATAATAACTTGAACAAATTAGCTGCAGGAAAAGAAGCAATTAAAAGTAGAGCCATACCTTGACTTTGTCCTTTTATCGGTACTTGGTTTCTTGCGGATGTCCACCTTATCTAAATTTTTTCCTTTCACCAGAATCACTGTCTGCCACGGAAGAGTATTTCCGCAAGACAATCTTAATGAGAATGTTTATGCCAGGATATTTTAAATGCACATATGTTGGGTTTGTTCACCTGCCGCGTCCAATAATAGCTGCGAATTTCGATTATAATCAGGAAAATGCTGAACGCCAAGGCGAAGGGAAACCAAACAGGGAATTAGGCACGAACGAGACACCGAACGGCGCAGGAATGAAGAACACGCCCTCCGCCCACAAAGAGACGAAGAACGCCAGACGTAAGCCGAAAACGAACGTGCCTTTCACCTTTCACGTGAAAACGTGGCCAGCTTCAAGGTCGCGGGTGCTGCAGACAAGGCAAATAAAAGGCCAAAACCCCCGGGCCACCCCCAACGCCGCATCCCCCACTCGCTTGCAGACGCCGGGCGAATGTAAGCCTCGAAATTACCAAAACGCGCCGCATCGGGACGCGGGCAGACAGACAGACAGACAAACGGATGATTGGGGGCGAGGACGGGACTGCGATAGGCGTCTGACTGACAATGGCAATAAAGTTGAAAGTTGAAGGTCACCAGACAAGGACTGCACACGCACAGGCGCACGCACCCACACAGCGAACGAGGGCAGAGACGCCGGCGTCGTTTTTTGGCACTAAATGCCGGGCATCGTAAACTTGGCTGGGCGGAAAAGGGGAGGTGCGAGAAGAGCCGGCTTAGGTTAGAGGTGGAGATGGTTAACGGCCAACGGCCGAGCCAACGCCCTTCAGCCTCCCCTCCTTCGGGGGTTTCCTAGGGGCTGCTTTTATGACTCCTAAAATAAAATGGCCCCCCGAAAATAATCGATCCTGCGGCCGGGACTCAGACCTCCCTCCTTCCCCCCAGGCAACCGGATTGTGCGTGCGCCTGAACCTGCCTCGCTTTCACTCGGCTCGGGGATGTGTCTGGCGGAGCGCGGGTGGCGGCGACCCAAAAATCAGCGAGTCGGTGCTATGGGGGGCTGGGCAGGCGTGCGTAATGAAATCATGCCAAGGCTGTTTGTAAGGACGAGCCAGACAGAATCCTTGTTCCTCCTCCTCCAGAGCTCTGCCAGTGGGTTGTGGTGTCGAGTGTTATTTTATTCGGTTCCTTTCTTTTTCAATTTCACTGGCAATTGGCTTTCCTCTCGACGATGCAATGTGGTATTCTCCAAGGCAACCAACTCGGCGCAAACCTTTACCATTTTCATCTGCCAATTGAGTGTGCACGCTTGATTTCTCGACTATTTTCCAACATTTTCTTGACATTTTCATTTCACTGCGCTTTCGGTTTCTGTCGTTTCGGTATCGGTTATTTATGCGAAAGTGTGTGTAAGCTCAGGAGCACATTAATCTTCTGCTGCTGACAAGTACAAGGTCACCACGGGTCAAGAATTCACAAATTTGTTTGAGAAGATTTGCAAACCAATCAATGGTCGCTCCCAAATAGCATAGATCGAAGGAGCTAAAATATATGATCAACAACCATCAGGAACTCTCACAGGACTCAAGTTTTTTAGCTGTGAGTTGCATAAGCAATTTCAAGAACCAAAAAATCTCGCAAATTAGCATTTAAGCCGCCTGCCCCAGGCACTTTTCGAAAAAACAGAACCTCTGGCGGCTGACAAATCGAATCGATCGATCGCATCGATGAAGCAATGGTTGCAATTAGGGCTGCGCTGCCCCAGGAGTGCCCTGCCCAATGTCTAGACGGCCAAGGCTCGACTTAATCTGGGCAGGACACGCAAAGCTGGGGAGGAGCAGACAGACGGCCAGCAAAGATTTTTCAATCATGCGCCTGAAACATGATAACCGTTGCCAGTCTGGCTCAGTGTCTGGACTCTGAGGGAACTGGTTTCGCAGTCTCCTCCCGCCGTGTCCCCTCGCTTGCATTTCCTGATTGTGCGCCTTAGAATTTGTGGCCTGACCAAGAGGCGATCCGATGGCCCGAAATTTGTCGCTGCGGTTCTGGTTCATCTCGCTCCGCTCGTCTTCTGTTCAAGGCCTTCGCGTCTGCCTCGATCCCGAGCGGAGGGACAGCAGCTGCTTTTTTCGCTACCAGCCAGCAGGTACACTTGTCTGCCATTGTCCAGAATAAAATAAAGGAGAAAAAACACAGAACTTTTGCCTTAGTGTGTCAAATGGTCTGCAGGGGTTGCTAAAGCACAGCAAGAGCGGACTTTGGTATCGGACCAAAAGGCTCGCCATTGTTTATGAGGCGGCACATGTTTGCGATTCTCGCTCTTGTTTGTGTTCGCTGTACATAAGCGCATGCATATGGTCTGACCTTGATCTTGAAAACAAACATACGCATATATATATCCGCAAATTTGTTCATCGAAAGAAGGAGACCGTCAAAAAGTAAGTGCAACACCGGGATGAGGGGTGAAAAAGCCACTGCAAACCGAATTTGATCCAAATACAGGGTCCCGAAACCATTTACTCTTCATCAAGACATTCAATTGGTATAACAAGACATAATTCTGAGTGTGGTGAATTTGAAAATATATATTTGTATATAGGATTTCAGTAAACATTTTGCCAAATTTTATAAACTGATTTTGGAGGGTAAGAACAGTACTTAAAGATGTCGTACCGATCGTTTAAAAAACGAACATCAAATCTACCCAAAAACAATTTTCAAGGCCGGATTTGAGTTTAGCCCTTCGAAAACCTTCGGAAAACAATATCCTGGTTCTTGGTTTTAAGTTTCTTTCAAAATGTTATTGTCCTGCTTTATATTTAATTTAAGTCTAGATTGATTCGTATGTCGCTTAATACATCTGCTCCAAACTTCTTTTACCGCTTATAACTTAAAACCTTCGAAACCTTTTTTTTCTACTTTTGTTGCAACAAAGATCTTATAATAAGATGCATAACGCTCATAACATAACATTTGAATTTCCACATGCAAGCAGCTAATTCTCAAAGCGTTAAATGTACACCTCTCTCACTAGCAAAATATTGAGATTGTAGAAATCTTAAAATAAAATATGTTTCATGTATATTCACAGATCAAGCAAGTGTGTATGTCTGCATACAGATCTGGAACAGTTGAGAATACGTCTACACAGAATAGTGTCTGATTCTAGAGCACCTTCTCTCTTTTTCCATTGCCTGGAGCCTGCTCAAAATTCAAGTCCATGAAAATTGTATGGCGTTACTCATCTTGCTTTTGTAAGGTCTTTAAGTGCACCCTGTGTTAACCCAGTGCGCTTGTAACCCAATTAACTTCCCAACTGTAATTCCAATTCAAAGTTCGAAAACTGAAAAGTTACCCCAAATCCCTCTGCCCACAGTCCAGGGTCCGAGTCCTCTAGAGCAGAGGACGAAGGGTTAAAACCAAGCTGAAGCCCCGGAGAGAAGCGTTACCTCATACATCCGCCTCCCTGGTGTTGGTGCTGCTGCCAGTGTGTGTGAGAGCTCGATACGTGGAAGCATAAATAGGCCAAATGCCATTAGCACAGGAGCCTCGTGCGACGCTGTCGATTCCAGAGTGGCGGGTTCTTGTTTGCCCTCGGGGTTCTGTTTTTTTTTTTTTTTTTCGCATATGTGTGTTATATGGATGCATGTTTTTGCGTGGCCATGTGTGCGTGCGTTTCATGCAGAACCCGCACAATTAATTCCTGAAAAAAAAAAACAAAATCCAAAGCGAGAGAGCACAAAAACACAAAAATAAAAAAAGAAACAAATTCCCTTGATACGTTATACATACATACGATGTGCACATTGTGTTTGTCCTTGAAATCCATGTGAAATTTTCGCTTTCATGACGACGATCAGCCACAAATGAACCGGATAATGACGAAGAGCATCATGACGTTGTTGTTTTGATGGATAGCTCTGATCGGAGCTTAGCGAGCCGTAATCCCCGCTCAATTCTGTATCTGAATGTTGTCGAAACGTGCCACAAATGGATTCTGATTAGTTACTGCTAGTTCCACCCTAGAACAGGTGCCAGTTAGGGGGTGGCAAATCTGCATTTCAGCCCTACAGTTTACTCGTGGCAGGTGATTGGCACTTACACAGCCTTCGCTTGGAATTAATGAAGATTATTTGAGATGAAAGAACGTTTAAGTGTGCAACTGACAGGGATTTAGTACCTGCGCCCTTTCAATTTCGATAAGCTCTGCTCTCTAACAAGGGAGTCGCAGCGGTGATATTTAATATTTATTGCAAATAATAAACTCGAGTCTGATAGAACATTGTAAATTCCCATTAGATATAACAAAAATAGTAGAATTGCACATTATATTAATATAATTTCCCTACAATTAAGGCTAAAAATGTGGGTCAAGTTCACCCATGTTCGGTTGAAACTTTTATAATTAGATGAAATTGTGTATGCGGGCCGTTCTGTGGAAAGAACAACCGCGGCAAAAAAGGAAAAAGTTCTTTAATATGTTTTTTTTTAACATATGTACACTGTGAAATGTGAATTGATCACATTTGAAAGCCTTTATTATATTCTAAAACAAATTTCGATAAATTCAAATGCAAACACCAATTAGTGCTAACCGAAAGCTAGAAGTTTCAAATTTTTCAAAATTAAAACAAAGTATACATGAGCATTAAAGAATTTGCTGCTTTAAGTAAAAGCATAAATACTCCAGAAACATTTTTAAACTGTCTTAAAAGTACAAAGTTAGCTTGTTTTAAATTAAAACACAAGTTATTAAGATTAGTTATCCCTCCAGAAATGGCTGTTAGAAAGGATCTTAGGCTTTTATTTTATTAATTGTGGGGACTTGGCTGCATTCAACTTATGTCTGTTATTTTTAAACAATTTTTACATAAGGAGGACATGATGTATATATTACTTTTTTTTTAATAAAGAATGATTAAGGCATGAATTAGGTGTATGAAATGTACTTTTTTACACCGTTAAAAGTAATTTCACATAAGTACCACCTATTTATACTTATGTACGAATCAGGAACCGTAAATAATGATTATCGGGAAAATTTTGAAATGAAAAAATCTACCGTTTACAACAAAAAGTTTAGAACAAAAAGGAGGATATCATGTGAATCCTTGTTGGATAACCAATCCATTTTCGCAATGATTTTTATATATAGGAGTTTTATTATATTCATCATAAATAATGATTAAAATTGACTAATATTATAAAAATCCAAAATAATAGTAATTTTTTATTGAAAAAATAAAAATAAAAATATTTTTTCTTACTTAAAATAAAACTAATTAAAAGGGGCGATAGCATGCAATTGATCTATTAGATGTGCTTTATAAGGAAGTGCAACAAAAATGGCAAAAAGGTGCACAAACCCCTTTTAATTACAGGTGAGTTTTATATAAATAAAACTCAAAAATAATCATTATTTCAAATTTTAATTTTTTTAAATCAAAAATAATAATTAAAATTAATTAATTTAAAATTGTTAAATTTTAAACATTATGAATGATGAAAAATACGTATCGATCTGTAATCATTATCAAGTAATTTTTAAAATAAATCTTATAATGATAACGTTCCCTGGTACGAATAGTTTATATTTAAGACTGTGAGCTGGGATCTGAGATTTAAAAATTAAAGACCTCTTAAGGATCCTTTTCATTTATCAGGATGCTTCTACACAATGGGCACAATTAAAAATTTAAACTATAAAACATCTGAGTAAGAAAATAGAAAATTTAATCAATAAAAAGTAAATAAATAAGAGAAGGAAGTGTTAAGAAATATACCACTCTGTGACTAGTGCAGTAAATATATGTTTTATACGAGCCGCTATAGGAAAAATTAAATAATAAATAAATTTTAATTAAATAATAAATAAGTTTAAGTAATGGTCTCTGAATTCGTCTCATGAGGTGAGATAGGAGAACATTTGCCCAAAATTTTGACAGAGATTCCCGCTGCCGAATTCTCAGATGTATTTGTGATGGTGCGAATGTCGGTTCGAGTACTCAAGTATATGGAATACTCTCTCTCTGTGCGCATGAATACTCGGTGCTGCTGCTGCTGCTGCGCCGCTGTTTGCACTTTTCGCGTATCGCACTTGGCCTTGAATTAATACAGCGAACTTTGGCTTTTTGCGAGTCGCGCAAGTTTATCGTGCATCTCTGTAAAAAGATAATTAATTTCATGGCAGCGAGTCTGATAATTGCCGAGCGCATTTCGTTTCGCCTTTTCTTTCTTTTTGGCCTGCACACACGCGTTCAGATACAGATACTTGGCCACACATAGATACGTTTTATATACACATTTTTTAGCTGGTTGCATTTTGTCAACCGACGGTCGTCGCGATCGAAATGAAAGCGCCGCCGAGCGACTTTCGTTTCGATTCGCGAGCGGGAGCGGAGATGTTGCCGCTCGCGAATACAGAAACACGCGCGATAATTTCCAAAATGCGCCAACAACAAAGCACAACCCATTTCAAGGTCACGCACGCACACAGCTCCACGCCCTGCCACTGAAACACTCTCGCACACAAAGACACAAAATTTGGCAAAAAAAAGTACACAAAAAATAATACAAAAATTAACAATAAACAGACGGTGGCGATAATATTCGCGTTATTATTTTTCGCCTTTGTTGTACAGTGCGTTTCAGTACTGTAAGAGGGAAACAGTCATAATACTTTGATATACGTTATGGGAAAGTGGTTTCTTAAAGATTTAAAAGCTGGTTACAATTTTATTTTGTTTATGTTAATTTACGATATTTTAGGTGTATATACTAGTTGTTATTTATACAATTAACTCAATTCTTAATTCCTTTACTTTTACTTTGTTAAGTGGCTTAGGTAACTAAGAAGTCTAGACTGCTCTATCCCATATATAATATACATATTTCAAAACTCGACTATATGCCAAGTCCACGGAGAAATCATTATAGTAAGTTCCCTACTACCTGAGGCCATTTTGCTATGATTAAACTCTCTAAATCATTATCCTGAATTCAGACTTGAGAATTTCTAGGCATCTTATCGCAAATATTTGTTGAAGGCAAGAAATTTATTTCATATTTATTTATTTATTACTTATTTAAAACAATTTGCCAACAAAAATTTGAATTAATCAAAAAATACGATTAAAGAATATCTAAAGTAATACAACTAGATTTAAATTTATTAAAAAAAAAGTTGGTATTTATTAAATTAGTACAGTAATAATAAAACATCTTAAATATATTTAGGTAATAAGAAAATAAATTGTTGGACTAAGTAATAATGTTTTTATATCTATCTCGACTAGCGCAATAAATATAAGGTAACCCTTGTCGCACTAGAAAAGGAAAATCTAAAGTACTAAGTCGGTTTTCGTATATCAAATCAAAAAATTGTTGTAAAAATTCCTTACGAGCAATTATGCAATACTAGGTTTTTAATAAATGCTTTAAAAATGTATAAAAATACAAAAATATTTCAATAATTTTTCTTAATCCGTTTCATTAAAAAATATATATTAAATTTAATAAAAAAATTCCCTAAGAGCAATTATGTAATACTAGATTTTTACAAAAACCTTTGTTTAAAAATACAAAAATATTTCAATAATTTTTCTTAATTCGATTAATTTTCCAAAATTATCTTAAATTTATGGCAACCGATTTAATATCCCCGAAGAATTGTGTATTATTTATTTATTGCTCACACTTTGAATCCACCCCCTCTCGGTATTCCTCTCTCTGGGCTCACAGGCACGACAGCTTATTTATTATTATTAAATCAGGTCAGAGACCCATTAACACATATATAGAGTGAGGTGAGCATTGTATATTTCATCAGTCGTCATCATATATAGATGTATATCTCTTTATTATACATATATAACATATTGTGTGTTGGTGAGACAATTGTCTGAGTGCGTTTTTTTCTCGCTCTGGGTCGTTCTACGTCAGCCAGTCAGTCAGTTAGTCAGTCAGTCAGTCAGTCAATATGCCCAGTGACATCAAAATGGCCGCTGAGCAAAACAAGTTGAGAATCGCCAGGGAGCTAAAAATAAAATTCATTATGATACACGTACTATAGACTTCTCTAGAACCACTAAGCCCGTGTAATGAAACCCATCAATTGATGGATGAAAGGGCGAAAATTGAAGAATTTATAATTTAAAGTTTAAGGTATTCGGGGGGGTATATGTAAATACACAAGACTTTCCAGGATTACGAGAAAGAAGATAAGAGTTTTGGGTTTTGACAATGCAAGCCACACCTCTCCTTACCTTAGTTGCCTTATTAAATACATATTCATCACCTGGCTATCGCGTATTTGAGCGGAAATCCTTCGCGGTCGATGAGTGCATTGTACGCCACATTATTGGGCGATTAATCATAGACACACACCTGTATCTGAGCTAGAATCGGTATGAAAACATCAATCAATATCGAGATGAAACACAAAACAAGATGGCCCTGGCCCTTCGTCGCCCTTTTGCCGGGTTGTTTTCCGACCGTCTCTTATTTCTGCTTTTAATTAATGGTCTGCCCCCTCCCTCCTCCTGCAGTTTTCCTTCTTTTTGCGTTTCTTGCCAACTTTTACCCTGTATATGAGCCAGCACATACAAGTAGTTGGTATATACACTTATAGCAATGTGTGTATATTCTGTATATCTGTGTATATTCATTGCACTCGACGCTTCGGCATTTGTTGAGATAAGCGTTTGCTGCCCCGCTTCGCGTTGTTAATTTCCATTCGAAAGTGAAAGTGTGTATAAATAAAGTCTGTATTCTATTTCTGCACGGAGGTGTATATCCCATTGTTGGTTATTAGTCATTTGAAGCTACTGCAGATAATTCTCTACCGCAAAGCGAGCGATCACTCACCTCACCAGTTGATTAGGTTCAAAGTATTATTTCAATTTATTTATTTTCTGTATACTTGTGCATTTTGTTGTGTTCTTGTTTTACTGCGAAAAACAAATGCTCAATTGGGGGGAAACAATGAACCTAAAACGCAATAAATTCTGATAATACCTGTACATGAATTTGCCAAAAAAAAAGGCACTCAGACAAGCTGCATGTGTACTCGTGCCAATATATTTATATATATGTATGTATGTATATAGTCTGTATGTGAGAATTGAGAACAAAGCATTTCAAATCGCTGCAGTACAAACAGCAAATATTTGAGAACAAAGGCCTGCGAAAGGCAAAAAAAGAAAACCAAAAGGTAAACGAATAACAGGCAAATTCTGAGAGGAGAAAGCAAAAATTAAATTGTAAATCGATGGAATTTCAAAAATATATATATTCTCAAGATGTCTAAGGTTTAGATATGACCTTAACCCTGACATAAATCTACATTATTTGACGACAATCTATCCAAATAGCTCACAGACACGTTTCGCACAAATATAAAACCGTTTTCATACCGCCCCAGACATCGTGGCGTATGCGTAATATGAATCATACCCCGCGTCTACGCACTACGCACCCATACACACACGTACTGTCTGCAGCGAAATATTTCGCACTTGCTAATATGGCCTTTGTTGCTTTTTGTGCCTTGCGTTCTGTGCGTAGTGAAATGTGCGTGTGCCGATGATTTCGGGCTGTTATCGCTCAGAAGCGAAACTCAATGAGCCGCAGACCGCGTCGAACAAAAACAGAAGCCAATAAATGGGAAATAAACATAGTAAACAACAACAACATGAGAGCAAATCAAGACCAGAAATAATGGCAACAAATTTCATAGAAAGCGAGCACCACAACACCAGCAAAGCGAGTGAATTTCGCCATAAATAGTTGGCATTGTTGTTGCAGCGAGCAGTCGCCGGAGTAGACTGAGAAAAGGGGTAGGCGAAGCAATACAAAAACTATTGCGGTGGGTCAGGGTGAAAACGAAATAGAAATCTATGAATAGTTGTGAGCAGCCGAGAGTGAGAGAGGGCGAACGCCGTCACTGAATGAAATGGAATTTCCCTCTCTGCCCCGACTGATTAAGCAAATAGTGACCGTCACTTGTCGTGTAATTGCAGCGAGTCCACGGGTAACACACGCTGAGCACATTCATTCTGATTATCTTTGGCATGGCCAACTCATCAAAGTCGTTGATTCAATTAGCCTGATCAAGATAATTAGTCTCCTCTGCCATCTCTCTCTCTCTCGCCAAAGAACTAGATTGCGCATACGCAATGTGACCCCAATCCAGCCATGTGGGTGTCGCTCCTAGTTTACGGATTTGTCTGCTTTTTATGATTATCATCTTTTGCTCTTGTTCTGCCCCGAAATGGCCCTTATCTCTTGTTGGTGTTCTGGCAGGGAGGAGCCAAGTGCCCGGCTAGCTCAGTCGGTAGAGCATGAGACTCTTAATCTCAGGGTCGTGGGTTCGAGCCCCACGTTGGGCGAAGATAACTTTTTTGTAATATATTTTTCTTTTATATTTTGTTTTTGTTACATTATTAAATTTATGTTGTAAATTAAAATAATAAAAAAGTAAAAAAATTCTCTTCGATCCTGCCAGGAGTCGAACCTGGAATCTTCTGATCCGTAGTCAGACGCGTTATCCATTGCGCCACAGGACCGGTTGTCAGCTGGTGGGTTTTAGTTGCTTACAAAGCGACTTGCTAGCTGCTTAGAAAATTCTTATTTATTTATAAACTTTGCGTTGTTGCTACTATTTGTAGAGATGAACCGGTCTGGGAACGCGATCGTATTGCAGATCGTATTATTTGTATGTTTTTGTAGGGAATTCAAGCTTGAGATCTGTAAAGCAATATTCTTTTTTTTAATTTGTGTTCATTGTGGAAACTTATTTTAAATACTGTTCTGCACATTTGCCAAGGCACAGACCAAGCGAAGAATAATAAAAAGCAAAAATTTATTGGGGTAGACAGGCAAAGTGAGAGAATTGCAAATATTTACCCAGCAATAACAAAAAAATACAAAAAATAAGTTCGTAAAATACAACGAAAAACAAAAAAAAAAATAAAAAGCGAACGGCAACACGTTTTTGCGCTTCACAAAACAAGACACAATGACGATGATTATGATAGAGGCGTGTGTGAGTGGGGGCCGTGCGGGGCGTGGCACTGCCATATCCAACGCTCACGTACAGGAGCGGTGGCGGTATTGGTGTCGGCGGAGGCGGCGGCGGAGGCGGAGGAGGGAGTGGGTCTGGCAGGCGCAAAGCAGACCCAGTCACACCAGCGGCAGCAACAACGATTCGGCCATACAAAGGCGAAATGAAATTTTGCCAAAAAAAATACAAATAAAAATAAAAGAAAACGACGAAATAAAAGTAAAACCAAAATGGCCGACGTCGGCTGCAATTTCGTATATAGAAATTTTCGTCTGGCTCTCAGACAGACAGAGGCCACAGAGAGTGCACCAGAGCGAGAGGGCAGTACGTCTGAGTGAGCGGGCGCTTAAATGAATTTAGAATTGGAGTCATGAACACTTAGTGGCCCCCTCCGCCTCCTTGCGGCAGACGCCGCCCGTCTGCGCCCGCTGTGTGTGTGTGTGTGTGCGAGCCTGTATCTTTTCGCTTTCGCATGACACAGATACACATTCGCAATCAGAGAACAAAACGTAGACGACACCCGATAGTGGGGCAGAGCGACAGCGACAGCGACGCAGACGGAGACGTCTCTAGCCCTGACCCTAATTTTTGGGTAAACAAGAATTTCGTTTAGGGTCCCCGTCTGGTGACAGGGGACTCGGATCCGATCTGATCTAGTCTCGAGGTGCCATCGCGGTGCGCTGCGATACGATCGGAGGAGAGGTGTCAACGCTCTGCCCAAATCCACATCGGATTTGGAAACTAGCACAATGACCCATAAATGCGGTTTCGCTGGTGTGTATTATGCATTTAGCTTTGTTTTTGATTTCTTAACGTCACATGACGCACGCTGCCATTTATCTCTTTTCGCTGTTTAGATATTCCTAAAGTCTGCAGTGTTATTGAACTTTTTTCTCTAAAAGCCTGATTTTTTTTTATTTTATTTGTCACTTTATGATGCCGTTTGTCAATGCTGATTTATTGGTTCAAGTTTTATATTCGAGATATTTTGCAAAGTTGAATGAAAACATTGAAAACTGGTTTGAGGCAGAAATGCTGCCCCATGAGTTGTTGAAAGCTAATTGTACGCTTTTACTGGTTGCTAATGGAATATTACCTTAGTGAAAATAATGATACAATATACACATACTTAGATATTGTATTGGGTTTAATCGGATGTAGAAAATATATAAATTGTACTTAAAATCACCCATTAGAGTATGTCTGTGCTGCCAGTCATGCAAAGAATTTTTCCATTTATCCAATTTCACCTACTGTAAATAAACAAACATAAAATGCATAAATGAGGGCATTATCTCAAGGTCGTTCCTCATTGAATTCGGTCCGCTCTATCTGTTCACACACCCTCGCACTTGATTCTGCTTTGGCTCCCACTTTCGCTTTCGTTTTCGCTTTTGTTTGATTTTTTCTACTTGCTATTATTTTTTGTTTCCTTTTTTTGGCAAATAACCTTGATAAAAGTAAACTATTTTTATCAGCGAGAGTGGAATGGGGCCAATGGCAGCGCAATTTCTGTTTGGGGTTAGTGTGCCAATTAACGATTAGATTATTCCGACACTCCCTCCGCCCACGCCTCCGATGTGGGTTAATGTGCGAAACAATTTGCGGTCTAGGTGTTCTAATTCCCCGACTGAGAGGTAAACAAATTAGCCATGCAAATGCCAGGCGATGCTGGTCAAGTGTAAAGTGATCTATAAATACCAAACTATAATAAGCTGGTCGTCTTACGACTCTCATTTGCGTAGATGGTGTGGCATAATACGCTTCCAAAGAAATGCGTCATTTCTGTCCTGCCCTGCTAACTTGGCCCAAACGGATGGCAAGTGCACAAACAGTGTAAATGCTGTGGCTAAGTGGGCCAAAAGCGGGCCAGAATGCGGGTGTCCCATTGACGTTGGTAGTGTTACGAGACCCTGACCCCCATAGGGGAGTTGCGGGGACATAGAGTCACTACCAAGAAATAAGACAATATATTTGTCACTTATATTTAAATACACCCATATTTGCGTCTCCATTGTTGTGTTTGATTGCAACCCTAAAATTAAATGATATTTACAAATAAGTTATGCAAACCAGAAACGTTTAATGAGGAGTTGTTAAGAGTACTTTTCTCTATGCTGACCAGTGTAGTTATTGTGTAAAGTAGGCTTCTTAAAGTTACAAATCTAAGTACCAAATGTTTAAATCACACTGGCAAAGTCTTCAAATCGTTCAGTGACTTCATCGACTCGCTTCTCCCCCACCACCAATCACTGCTAATTCATCAGCGAAAATGTCAAGATAGGGGTGGGTAAGGAGGAGAAGCTCCAATTCTGAGCGCACAAACGATCCAGAAATACTATAAAAATTGCATTAAACAGCGACAATAAATCTAAATCAACAAAGTGACAATCGCAAAAACGAAACAAAATAAGTTCCAAGCCTGCACATGCAAACGCGTATATAGTATACGGCAATTTATGAGCCAGACGGGCAAATGACCCACAAAGTAGCCGCAAAAAAAGGAAAAAATAAAGTATATATCAACAGAAACGGTACACTCGAACAAATGTACAGAAACATGGCGAACATCGAAGAGAGCAAACAAATGCAGACAGCGGAAATGTCAGAGGGGCGGAAAATCAGGAACGGGGATGGACAGGCGACTAGAACCCGGGACTCTCTGACGTGGTCCCACTGTGGCCGCGCATTTAACCTTGAGCCTTCGGCTGATTACAAAATTGCAACGATAACTGCCACTGACCCCATGGCAAAGAAAATAAAAACGAGAGCGGAGGGTGGCAGGAGAACGACGAAGAAAGCAATCGCTAAATTCTGCCTTGATAAGTCATCGTCTTCGCAGTCCCAGTTGGAGCGAACCGGGCACATTTTGTTTTATTTCCTTTCCCTGCAGCCACATGTTCTGGGGGGGTCTAAGGGGAGGCTTCTCTGGGTAAGCGAATAGAAACGATTTGGCTTTGGCCGAAAGCACTTAACGGAAATTGAATTCGAAGCACAAATAAATTAAAATAAATCAACTGATTTGCCTAGTTGACATATTTCCGTTTAAAATATGAGATGAATGAAGTGTTTTAGCTAAATAAGCAAAGTTTAGATTGGACAAATATATCTGTTCTTAGAATGCGTAATCAAGTATAAATATAATATAATTGACATTCTAATTATAATACGCCCATTCTTAATTAACAGAAATATATGTTATGAAACATGAACCTTTTTTTTACATCTACTTCTGATCGAATAATCCGATAAACTTTCCAACTTATAACAACAAAAGACAATAAAAACAATATGAGTTACGCAACTCGATTTTTTTACTGTCTAAAGTTGTCTGCATGCTCTCAAAAAAGCCAGAGAAAGAGACACGGAGAGCTCCCCAGAGCAGATGTATTATCTCGCATTATAGATCTGTACGCTGCACTAGCTTGATCTGAAACATCGTTATGCATCTTATTATTAAAGAGTTATTAGCTAGATTGACTCGGCTGATGATGCGGATGAAGAAATATTTGATAATCTCCATTACTAAACTGGATAATACTAACTAAATTTACTATACTCTCTTCACTGGGATCAACAATACAAACAGGCTGATTATAAAAAATAAATAAATAGGCGAACATACATATACTCCTACGTTGACTAAGCTTAATAAAAACTTTATTTTATTTTTATCTCCTTTTCGTAAAGAAAGGCTCGATTTTTACAGATGGTATAATCTTTATATAAGGCACACTTGTTATTTTCTTTTTATGGAGTTTTTCGGATTTTATTGTAACAACGGGTTTTGAAATGCTTTCAACTGAAAAGTTAACTAGATCATGCCTGGAAGGAGAGCAACGTTAACACATCACCACTTGAAAAGGGTAGGCTACTACTTACCCTGCAACTTGGCCAGCTGCTCGGTGGTCATAACAATGGGCAGCAACTCCTCGCCGCTGCTGGGAGCTGTTAGGGCTGGATCTGCGATCGGGCCTATATAGCACTTGCGCATCTTCAGGTACTGTAACCAGACATTCCGACCCTCCTCGATGGAGTCCGTGTCGTAGAGGTCATCACCACCGGTAGTACGGAGGTTTCCTTCCTTCTGGCTCTCGCTCACGAAGACTTGACGCGTGAGGTGGAAGTGGCTATTGCTGATATAGATGTTGGACGGAGCCGGCGGACTTTTCTGCACAAAAAGATCGATGTTAATCGAAAATCAAAGATCTGTCTATAGTTAATCTTATCTTAAAATAGAACAATTTGTTAACATGTAAAAAATGAAGTTAATATCTTGATTTGATGATTTAAATTAGTTGAGACAAAGCGTGACAGCAACTGTCGACGCTTTTAAAGGGATGATGATGATACTATCGACTTGTATAAAATGATTCTGATCTTGTCCCGAAGTCTTTGAACATATAAAACATGTCACCTGATTAACAATTACTTAAGGGATTCAACTTCAAATAAAATATCAATCTGATCCTAATCTTGTGGCATGTTTTTGCTTCACAAACCTGTTCCTGCATCACGGTGCGCATAAAGTTCTCGCTGAGAAAGTGGATATTGGAGTCGCGCAGCTCCTTGATCGTCTGCTCCAGATGGAGGTTCTTCTCGCGCCAGGATTGCACCTGTGCCTCCAGCTGGCGTTTGTCCGCCTGGTACAGCAACAGAGTCTGCTCCCACTCGCAGTTCATCGCGCGAACGTCAGAGCAGCTCTGTTGGGGGATCAGCCGCTGCCCGAGGTAGAGCTCCAGGAGTTGCGTCAGCTTAGACAGGGCGAAGATGCCGGCAAAGATCCACAGGAAGTTCAGGTACAAGTCGAAGGAGCAGTTGCAGCTACCGGCCTCCTCGTCGCTGTTGTATCCCAGCAGCTCCATCTTAGAGCTGCTGTCCCAGAGCAATCCTGCCAGGGTTAGGTTTTTCATGATTAAAATTCTCGTGTTTTTTAGTCCAGTTTGCTTGTGAGAGTGACGGTGTGATCACGTTTGAATTTGAACGAGAAGCAGGCATCCCATGAAACTGATTTCGCAGCCTGTTTGGATTCAGCCACTTACGCAGGTTTTTAATCCGTCTTTCGATGAGGCCCATGAGCTGGATGCACATCCAGGTGAACAGGGAGAGAAAAGTGGCCAGGGCTCCGTCGATCAGCTGATCAGCGGTCGTCTCGTCCATGATGGGATAAAAACAGGCACTGAATAATGTTTAATTTTGAAACATTTTCATCTGAAATATAGGTTAGTTTTGAAAGTATTTAGATTGAAGCCAAGCCTTCTTAGCCCTAAAAAAACTGGTAGGCATTCGAAGCCTTTAGCCAGAACTGTGTGAGTTGAGAACCAAATAAAAATAGTTCCTGAAATACCTTTTTTTACCTGGTAAAACTATAGTTGGAAAGTAAATTTAATAGGTTTCTTTTATGGTCTCTAAACCTCATCCAATTTTAAGCCACTCACAAATTGAATTCACGTTCCCTCAGGTCCCGTTCAGATTGGTTGTCAGACATATCACGCTATTAGGGCCCTCCTCCACAATTTCGTTATTTATTCGAGATAATTTCATTAAGTGGCCTGTCTATGTTTATGAAATTATGTTTTATTTAGTTAGTAATTGTATTTTAATCAGCTTGTCGATTTTAGAAGGGAGTCGATTATATTTTCAATGCTCTACCATAGAGGGTATATGAACTATTGATGGATCGATAGAGGATATATCGCGATAAGCATAAGCTGTCGTGCGATTTGCCAAAACAGATACCATAAGCTATAGAAATCAACGTATAAGGTTCACAAGTCGTACGATTTCTATGATTTCTGACCTGAACACCAAACATGTTCTCTTCATCCTACCTAATTAACTCTATTGGACACTTGAATACACTTACTACAACCTCAGCAAGTTGAATTTTAATCTGTCTATAATAAACTATAATAATATAATATAAATAAAAATATATATTTAATTATAATAAATTATTATTAAAGATAATGCTGTGGGGCTTTTGAGTAAAATTTGAGAGAGTCAGGCTTACCGGCCAGTAAAAAAAGCCAGCACGAAAAAGCGTGTGCAAAAATAATCGTATGGCGTGAATGATCTTAGTCATTCTAGCGTCGTTGGTTATAAAACCTCATCGCCTTCTCTCTTTACCTCTGTCTATCTTTGCCTCAACAAAATTTCGAAAGATTATAACTCCCTATGCACCCTATGGCGTTACGAATCTTGTTCATTATATTGTTTACACTATAATAGAAAATATATTATGTACGTCATAATGCTTTCATAAGAATGCGTGGGTTCAGTGCGAGCTCTCTGACTTCTTAACATTTAAACTGGATTCTAACCCTTATAGTGTTACGCATCTTATTCATTGTATTGTCTATCGTATTAAATTTTTTGAGATGCGCTTTCCCTCAACTAGTAAGGGTATCACCGCCGTGGTCTGATTCTTCTTTTGCGTTTGTTATAATAATTTTCGGTAGCCAGATATCGGGAGGGGCGAGGGTCAGTGGCTGTTGTGTCGGCTCTGGGGGCTTGCCCACTGTGCTGACTTAATTAGGTAAAACTCGGCGTTTAGCGAGCAGCCGAAATGAGTAAGAGCCGCAGCAACTGCGTCGCGGGTCGTTCAATGAACTGTGGGTAGGCGTGTGTGATTATTCATATATGAATGTATCCACGAGTGTGTGCATGCATTTAAGAGTGCAAAGGCAACATCTGCGCCGCCTAATTTCACGGCTGGTGACAGTTCCCTGGAATTGCAAAAATCCCTACCATTTTATTGCGTCGAGTCATGCAATAAGCGATAAATAAAGAACCCATTTAATGGGGATTCGAATGTATCTAATCCGCGTAGAAAGCCAAGTTCACGGCAAAGCTAATTGAAAATACGCAATACAAAACAGTGAGAGAATTCTGCACTAATTAATTGTTTGACATGCATACAAAAAACTGCGCCAGCAACGCAGCAGACTTCACACTTGATTAAATATGTGCAATTTAAAAATAATTTACACGCGTTGCCCGGGGCTGTGTTGGTCGGGGCTGTGGCTTGTGGCAAGTGCGTTGCTATTTCTGTAAGCAAAAGCTTTTCATCGGTCAACCCTGTCAGCGTCAGTGGCAGTGGAAACGAAAACAAAAAAAATCAGGAGCGCGTGTTGCACTTACACCACTTACACGCCCCTCACTTACAGCTCGGCCAGAAGGACCTGGAAAGTGGGAGCAACAAGTGTCCGCCCCTCCCTCCGATAGCCGATGAACGGCTGCTCTTCCCTTATTGCGTTTCTATTTAACTGGGCAGGAAATCGTTATCGATAACACTGGCGCGACAAGGCCACGCCCCCACAGGCGTGCTCCCCTGCTTAGTATGCAATCGAGGGGACCGCCTGTCAGTTGGCATTACGCTCGGGGCAGTGCCAAGCACCCCGGAGGATGCCACTCATTTCTGGGTCTGCTAATGCCAGCCAGCAATGCCTCAAATTGTCACTCCTAATGAAATAATGTCACGCATGTCAGCATAAATCACAAAAAATTATGCTAATCGCAGGCAGCGCGCAGCGAAAAAACCTTACCTGTTCTCAGCAATTTAATTAAAATCAATTACATACTTTATGAAGTAGCATTACGGATTGTATGGATTGATACAGCATTCTTATTAATGCTCGTGGCTTCAGAATGGCTTCAGTAAATTATTTTAATAAAATGCCAGACAGAACCCAATTTCCATTCACTTGCAGCATTTGTCGCCAACTTTCTGGCAGTCTGACCCGGGACAATCACAGAAACCCCTGCGATAAAAATACGACGGGGAGTCGTGACCGGGCGTCTAAATAAGTAAATAAATAAATACATTTTCGCAACAATGTCGCCTAAGCCCCTCTCTACGCCACTGGCGGGCGTTTGTGGTTTTTATCATTATACATTTTATTTAGCTTTTTATTTTCGTAGACAGCCCGTCAAGTGTCGGTTCGCAGTTTTCAAATTCAATTTGCATTTCGCATTCATTTCTATATTATGCCTTATGCCGAGTCGCACCAGCAAATAATAAAGACTTATGCTCTGCTCAGAGTTTCCCACTGCCCAGGCTTTGAGTATGTGAAGCCTGAGAAATACCTGGATTCTGTAGAGCCCGCAGGGAGTTCGACTTCCAATAATTCCCTTATGCCAAAATGCAAATAACTCCAACTTAGACACTAGTCCAGGTTATAAAAACTGCACGCCTGACAAGCGTGAAACGCTTAAAACTCAGTCAAGGTGTTTCCGCACACAATGAAAAGCGGAATAAATATAGTCATAGAGAGAACGAGAGACAAAAGCCTTACAAAAATGTGTTAAGCGGTAAGTTGTGTCGAGAATTCTTGCTAATTTGTCGTCAGTGAATCGAGTTTATCAATGAAATTCTAAAAAAATGACCTTCAATAGAATGAATAAAAGGTGACAGGAATTAATATATATCTAATTATCTATTTATCGTTATACCTATGATAATTAATGATTTCATCTTCCTCTTTGTTTATTTGCAGGTGAGTTCACCAAGCATTTCAGTTGAAGTTCACAACGTCTTCGATTTAAGGTAAAAGTAGAAATCAACTTGTTTTATAACATTCGAAGGGTCCCAGTAAAATTACAAATTCCCTATAAGTAATATGAGTGATAACAAGCAATTTAAATACAACAAAATACAAAATATACTGAGACGGAACATAAAATACATATATTTGAGAACACTTAATGCAAGCACACGAGTTGAAGATAATGTAAGCAGTACACGGAGACCCTCTAAAATTTAGAGCCCAAATGGGTCTTGATAATAGGTAAAAAGTGCATTAAGAACATTTTTGGACACAGATAACTATGTGAATATACCTACAAACATAAGTGCAAACACTTATTTGAATAGTCCATGTTGTTCTAAAGCACTCAATGTTCAGTATCTGCCTTTTCGGTTAACAAAAGAATTGCAATAATCTTAAAAGTTTAAACCAGTTACAGATTATTTTTAATATCTTCTAAAGTATGAAAATTTTATCTATATTCGTATTAGTATTTTATCTTATTAACTTATTCAGGGTCGGTTTGTGGAAAACATATTTACCAGATCGTAAAGCAAATCGATTTCCTTTTCAATTTATCAGAACCTGAGAGTATAACAGTGCTGTTAATTATGGTGTTAATAGTAGATTATTGCTGTATTTCACATAAATGTGCTGTAGAGCGCAAACACAGGATTGATTTGGTTATCGAAACCTGGGTCTCTGTTAAAAATTTTAACAGGGAGGGTGAATGCCGACCTTTAATTGTAATTTGTATATCCTAGAAAAAATTCTTAATATTTTTGTTTAATTTTTCTGTAAAAAATTTGTATTTTTAATCAGCATCAACATTTTAGACGATCTATCTATGATCTTAAGAAAAAAAAAACTGAATGAAATTTTGCAGCTAGTCTTCTTTCTAATCTAACCACCATATAATTTTTTCAAATATTTCAATAAAAGGTATTATTATTGAAATGTTTGAAAAATTTAAAAATCAAATTATAGCTATGTTGATTTCCAACACATGTACTCCTTTTTCGAGATATTTGAATAGATTATAATTTACAGAATTTGCCCAGAACTCATGGCTTATCCCCTGACCCAACGCTTAAATTTCTATTAGCATTTGCATTTGAGCGATCATGCCCACTGTGCCAGGGACGTCGTTTTTCAACACCCTTTTACGGCAGTGCCATGTGGCTGACAATATGTACAGCGATTGCTCTGGCCGTCCAACTCCGGCGGTGCCTCTCCTTCGATCCGCCGACTACTTCCCATTGCCCATTCAAAGACGCTTATCGGCAAACAACCACCGACGTTTGACTATTTGCCCACAGTCGCGCGGTCTCTTGCGCCTTGTGTTCCTTTTTGCCCACGAGCGGCCTCAGCCCACTTTTGATGTCGTCGTTCGCCCAACAGACGAACAGCCCAACCGCCCGAGTGCCCGATTCTCCCTTGTCCTCTTTACGCCATCTAATACTCCGTTTATGGGGAGCGTTTCATGAAGTCCTTGGTAATCGCAATAGAAGTGACCCAGACCCATTTCCATTTCATGAAATGCATCTGAATTGAAAGTCATCTTGGATGTAAAATTTATTTCTTGAATTAGGCCTCGCATAAACCCTGTAACTTTTGTCTCTTGGCTTTGACTACCTCAACTGCAAGACGGCGCCGCACCACTGAACGGCATTAAACCTGACTTTGCCAACTCTGCTCTGTCTCTTTCTAACCCTGTCTTTCTCCCTCTCTGTCCCTGTCTCTGTCTCTCTGTGACACCCGATTCAAAGTCAAATCATACCAAAAGGCAACCCGAACCGAACCGATCCGACGAACCACGCCAAACAAGGCAAACCAGACTGGCAAAAGAAAACCCAACAAATTTTTAATATGTTCGTACACAGGGAAAAAAGGGAAAGCCAGAAAGTTGTATGTGTAATATTGATGTAGAAAATTGTTTTCTAAAATGTTTGTTTTCTTATTAAGAAGGACGAGATCCCGTTATACCTTTCCAGAGTATGTATGTAATGTAAGGTAGAAATGTTCATGTTTCGCAGTAAAGTAAAAAATATTTATATGAGCGTCAACAGCCGAGTCGATCCGGAATTCGGTATCTAGTCTCAAGGTTTTAGAGATATCTGGAAGGCAAATAGTACTATTTTTATACTACTAGAAAGTATTAGGAAACAAGTAGGAAAGCCAAAGCCTAGTGCGATACGTTGCCTAAGTATTGTGGGTGAAACTTAAAGGAACAAGGACATGGCTTATCCACGTTGCCTCATTAAGGTCAAATTTATGAAAAACTTAAATTTAACAGGGTGGATTTCGGAAGAAAATAATACTTTTTGGGATCGGACAAAAATCCCTTTTTTAACACGCATTCTAGGTGGGCACTACTCTGGCATACGCTTGTACTTTGTAATTTAAAAAAATCGAATGTCACGTCTCTAAAAGAAATAGGAAAATAATATGAAAATACATACATGTCTTTATTTCTAATTTTTATTTATTTTATCAAGATTGAATTTAGTTTTAAATACTAAAATTAATATATCATGTAACAAGTACTGGCTGCTGGGGATATCTTTTTCACTTTTAACCCTACATAAAACACGCATCATTGCATCATCTCACAAAGTGGCAATCGAAACTTTCTTTCTTTTCTGCCTGTGTAATTGTTGCGGCGTCTCTATGCATCTACAAGGTGCAGGGGCAGTGCCGCGGGGGTGCGCCGATGCCGATGCGGTGCAGAGTGTTGTGGAGCAGATTGCTGCGGCCTGTCTATGGGCAAGGCAACAAAAACAAGAGCAAACACACTGACAACGCCAGCGCTGTCGGTCTCTCGTTCAGTGGATTTGTGTGTCTTCGCATAAATTTTGCAGCTTGTACGACAGGCATGTAGACAAGTTTTTCTCCTTTGTTATTGCCTTTTTACTAGCCAGCAGCAGCTATCTCGCTCTAGACTCCAAGTGCACACAGACACGCGAGCGCACACCAGATGGCGGGAGAGCGGTGCACAGATACATAATGTATCTGTGGGCTGCAGCAACTGTTGGCTGCGGCTTAAGAGCTGTTATCCCATGGGATAAGTTGAATTAGATTGAACTAGTTCCGACCTAGAGTAGACCAATTCAAATTGGATTTGGGGAAGCAAGTATCTTATCTTATCCTATGAGAATGCGTTATTCATTAGCCAACTAGAAAATCTAGAAATAAGGGATGTTGCGTACTTAACTCTGCATGTTTATTCTAGAAGATCCAAAGAAATGTAGGTATTATTATATAAGACAAGACAGGAAGTTCACTTTTCCAAACCGAAGGTTGTATACTCTTTGTAGTTTGCAGGAGAGTCCTCAACAGAAAGAGCCCTATTGGTGAAGATAAAATTGAGACAAACTTTCCTAAAAACAAACGGATGGATGACTTAGTGGTATTACACAAGATCTCTGTGTGCTTTTGGGATAGGTCTAGTTTCGACCTAGACTCTCTAAAAAGCTCTTTCTTAAATATTGCAACTATCAAATTGAAACGTAAACAAGAGCGTGAATCATACTGGAGACAAAGTATCGGTCATATATTATTTTCTTTGTTCCTACACGTATCATTTATTTTGTCGAGTAGGGTATTTCACATGCTCTGTGGCTCTGGGGCTTACTGGCGTGTTTCCACTATATGTCATCCAACTATTTCTATTTTCTACATTCTGCTTCTTTCATTTGCCGGCGAACTACCCCAACAAACGCCATGCACATGACTCCGCTTCTCTGCCACCCCAGTCCCCACTACCCGCGGCTAGACAAACTCTCTCGTAGATAAACGACCCACACACACAGATACGCCGCAAAAGTCAGATACATGTTGCACTCACACTCTGAACGCCTGCTCCAGTGTACTACTGAACTGAGAATCGTTTGGCAGTCGGCCAAGGGGACAGGGACAGGGACGTGGAAAGGCTGGGAGCAGCAGGATGGAGGAGAGATGGAGAAGGAGAGAGCAAAACAGAGGCAGCTGTGTTTGTATTGGTATCCCCCATCCCCCCAAAACGGCACATCAAAGAGAGAAACTACGAGAGAGAGAAATAATGGGCTACAACCACCCCCTTCCTCTGCCCCTTCCACTGCGTTCCCTCTACTCAGCTGTCACTGTTGATATTTTGTGTTTTCATCTTGAACTTTTGTGGTTCAATGTGTCTAGCCAACCCCAACAGCGAAATTCACCACAGCTCCCACCCCCACACAACCCCCACTACACCCTCCTCCCACATCGAACGCACACCCCTGCGCTATTGCCCTTGCCTTTTGCCGGCTTTTCAATGCGTATGCGTAAAGAGAGAGGCAGAGCAACTCTCTCTGATTCTCCCTCTCTCTGTTAATCGCTCTGTCTCTCTCGCCCTCTCTCTCTCGTTTTCTCTTTCTAACTTAGTGCGGTTCTCTATTGCATTCTACACTTGAACTTGCCCAGCGTCAAACACGGAGCACACATAGACACAGTAAACACACAGACGCACACTGCAGTGAGTCAGGTGGCGATGAGATGGGGAGTGGAGCGAAGCGGGGAGCACAATTATCTGCAGCGATGTGAGCGTATCTGTATCTGTATCTGAGGATCTCAATTCGCGGGGCTGTTACTTTTTAACCACAATGTATTTCAAATGTGCAATCTATACGTTACGTGTACGCAGTGCCTTACATAGATACGTAAATACTTTGCTCGCAGTATCTTCTATGTGTATTGTCGATCTTTCCTCTGGCTTTCCATCAATTACGCCTCAACAATGCGTCGTTTAAAAATCTCATTTGATTCTGATATCCCTATTGGGACCTCCTGGTCCTGGATTGCACTTCTCAGTAGATCATCTATTACTCATTCAGTCGTTTTAGATCGCAGCTGTACAATTTCAACTAAAACAATTAATAAAATTAAATTCTTATATTATCTGGGATTCTACTTTATTTGAAAGTATATTTGTATTAAAAAAAATTTTAATTAAATCTCAGTCTTTTACCGGTTTAGTTTAAATATATGATTTTGTTCTGATATAAAGTCGGATAGTTAGAAAACTACTAATTTCACCATCGTTACTTTCAAAATAATAAAATTTAGTTTTACATAAAAATAAATCATTTTTATTTTCGGTAAATTCGAAACAATAACATATCGATGTATTCGATATAAACAAAAAAACCCACTGACAAGTTTTATAAGAATCGACAAATATTTTCTGTACTTCCAATAGGAATTATGTGTAATAAAAAAAAAAAAACAAACAAAAAATGGTACAAAATGCATTTACTTTTCTATTTCTACAATGTATTTTATAGTTTTGGTAATTAAGTTGCATTACGTTTCATATGATGATAATTCTGATGATAACCCCTTCCGATTTGCAAAAGCAATCATTCATCCGGCAATTATCCCTAGCTTTTCCTACTGTCCAGATCCATTTTCATTTCACTTTTCGCCAACTTCGACCCACTGTGCTAGCATTTCGAATGTACGTGTGAATTTGCACTTGTGCACCCGAAAGTAGCGAAGACGAGAAATCAACGAAAAAACACAACAAATAATTGAAGAAAACAGAAAACGGAAAGCGAGAAACGAAGAAAGGGGGAAAGAGGCGAGAGGAAGGCAAAGGAAAGCGATGATGGCACTCGCACGCACACACCGAACAGTTGGGCTGCTCTCACGCACACCGATACGACCACTCACAGACACAGATACAGATGACGTGACGTGATGGAGAGCGGACAAAGAGAATCTCACGATTGCATCGGCATTTTTCATTCAAGCCGCTCGCTCAGTGTGCGCTGTCTGCGCCTCACATTTAACTTTAGCGCTGATTCCGCTTTCGACTCTGACTCGCTGGCGTGGTGTGAGTGCGGGAGCGAGAGTGGTGAGTTCGCTCGCGTCGACTCGACTGAGCGACGCCGACGACTTGGTAGTGGTGTAAATGCTGGGAGAATTTCACGTTTAATATTTTGCTCGTTTCGCTCATTGATTAAGTATTTGTTTGGACTTTGTTGCTAACGGTTGTTCGCTCGCACGTTCGTCGCCCGATCGCGTCCGTTCGCCTCAGTCCCGCATCGGTTGAAAGATACAAAACACAAAACACCAGATACCAGATACAAAGTCTACCAGAACGGTTTCCCCCCAATATAATGTTTAAAAACGCGTATATTTATACAAAATCGTTGGAAAAGTCCCCCAAATAATACCAATCAAAGATTCCCCGACCCCAAACCATACCCATACACAGAAACAACAAGTGCAATTCGTCGTCAGAAATCGAAATCGAAATAAAGTGCAAAATGCATTGTAGCTGAACCAGAAATAAATAAGAGAAATAGAGGAAACAGTGCTTTAAATAACTCAAATCGAGAGCGTATATTCATATTTGTACAGATATTATATAGCCGCTGCAAAGTGCAAATCGTGGACGTCCCAGAAGCTGAGACTCCCAGAAATTTGAATGAAATTCGGTGAAAGCGAGAGAATCGGAGAAGGCACGGCTCGGAATCAAACGTCAACAAAGCGGCGACGTCAGCAGCGCAGCAGCGGCGCAGACATTTGTCTAGCCGCCGTCTGTGGAACGCCCCCGCTACCCGCTGCCCGCGCACGCACATCCTGGAGCATCCAGGAGCGGTACCCAGTCCGAGGACAGTAACTATTCGCCAGTGCGTGAGTGCGCGAAGATCCGAGGGATTTGTGCCCGAGGTCCCCGAATACAGTTACGGTTAGAGTTATAGTGACGGTTACGGTTACGGTTAAAGTGAAAGGATATTTTCATATACATATATTTATACCTGGGATTATTCCCCCGCTCGAGAGGATTGTGGCCCATGGATACTTGTGGATTAGTAGCAGAACTGGCGCACTATATAGATGCATATGGTGAGTGCGCGGGGCCAACTCGACTTCCCGATAGCAACATTTTGTGGTCAACTGAGCAACAAGTCCGCGACTTTGGAAAACAGAAGCATTTTCGAAACCACTTCCCCCGACCCTAATGTGTTTTTGTCTTGACTCACTTGTCACCTCGTGTGAGCGAAAACATTTCCATTTCCATTTCACGTCCAGCCGAAACGAAACAAACCCAAAGAAAACTACATTAACGTGCGGCACTTTCAATGCCAAGATACACACAGCATACGCGCTGGTACATAGATTCGGGCGATATGCGATGTCCCGGGGAGATACACATGTTCGATTGGTAATACATTCATTATTGTCATGCCAACTGACAGGCAGGCGGGCCAGGCCAATTAAAGAGTGAACGCTGAAAATTGTAAAACTCGCCGGCGTAAAAACATAAATAAATAAGTGCTGTGCGTAGAGTGTGCACTGTATGTGTCTGTATCTTATGTATATGGATCGGATCCTAGGCAAGCACTTGACTGCGTAATTGCCGTGGATATCCATAAATTCGCCAGCATATTGATAGTCAAGTGGGCATTGATGGCATTCGTATTGGGGCAGCTGATTTACCCTGATTTACACAAACATTCCCTTGATGAGGTTCAATTTGGTGTAAACAATTTCGATTTGTCAAGTGCGTGAAGTATATAGGCTCGAGAACCATTTGACGGAATCCAGTTAATTTGGATAAGATTGGGGAAATCAATTTTGCAAGTGGAAATTTGGGGAGAGCTTGGATTACGATGGCAACCGGGATCATTGTTATATTAAAAAATAAGAATTAGGAATCGGGTTTTGAAAAGGGAAGTGAATCCTTTAAGGATAAGTAGTTAATAATAACACTTTTCCCTTATTATTAGTTAAAGTTAAGGTTATTGGAACATCCCTTTTTTCAAAACAAATTCGTTCATATTATTTTATAATTTTATATAATCTGAAAGTGTTCTTAATGGAAGACTAAAAACCATTTTGAATGTGTTCAGAGGTTTGACTTATCATTTGCTTAGTTTCACTTTAGTTTGGTTTACAAACCATAGAAAATGCGACATATTTATTCTTATAAAGCGAGTCCTCTCTCTGTTCTATCGTTGCCTAATTTCAGGCGCCTAATGAGGCATTAGGTAACAGCGCTGCTCGGTTTCGGTCTCCGGCTCTAAAGAAAAGTCCCCACATTAGTTAGACTCTCCCACAATTAATTTGCCCACCCGCCGGCCCTGCCACCCTTGGCCCCCATTTCCTGGGCGGGGACTGGTTAAGGTTTCGGCTTCTTGGCTCTTTCTCTTCTACCGCTTTTTGCACATTAAATTATTCGTTATTTCTCTTCTGCTACACTTTCTGGACACTAAGCAAACAACACAAAAAAGTTACTTGTTTCCTATGGCGTCGCCGCTGTCGTCGTCATCGTCATCGTCTCGTTGCCGCTGTTGTTTGTGTTTTATGGTACATTAAAGTTGGCAAAATGGCAAATTTTAATGCGATTTTATGCAAATATATAGACACATGTACGACCGAACATGTGGCCGAGGGTTTTTGCGACCCATGCCGGCTACCACGTCGAGCATTCCGAGATCTGTGGCTCGTCCGGCTCCGGCAACTCGCTGCACTCGCGGTTCGAGGTTCTGGGCTTAATGGGCGACTTTATATCATTATACGGCACTCGGATGTTGTTTATGTCGCTTTTCGGTGACTTTTTCCAAGCTATCAACTTATGGCCAGTGTGTGCCGAGTGCCAATATGATTTAGAGAGAAGATTCAGTCATCGTGGGAACCGGAATCTTCAAGAAATTGTATTACTGGACTTTACCAAGCTCACTTTCCAGGGCGCCCATCTACTCGCCAGGTGTAACGTGCCACCCCGACATCCAACAGGTGAACCAACGCGGGTTCAATGTAACCCAGACTGCGACTGGGCGCAGACCAGTGGGTCAGGACAGGGCCACCCTGTTCTCCCTGTGAGACGTGCATTGTGCGCGGTGGCATTTCATGGGTGCCTTATCTTGTCAGACGCTCCAAGAAGCGTTTCCTGTCCACCTGCCCGGGCTCCCGTGCGTCCGAGATGTGTGTTTTAGCAATTAGCAGTAGACTGCCATATAGTCGTGCATAAAGTGCGGCTTGCAACGGGTTTTCCCCTCGGCACCCGCTTTCGTGGACTTTCACATGCCGCAAAAGCAAAAAGTAGCCGACAACAAAGTCGAGCGAGCTGTCAACACTTTCGCAAACAACCGCCGATGACGATGACGAAGATTTTCCATGACTTTCCACAATTTTCCTCGTGGATGCTACAATTGTGTTGTTGTTGTTGATTAGCCGAGCAATGCGAAAAGATTCGTAATACAGACGGCCAAGCCAAGTTCAAGACTCGAACAACTTTTTCTTTAGCCGAACTTGGCACTCTGGGTTTTTTCTTTATGTTCAACTTATATGGTAATGACCTCTGCTTTGACTGTTTAAAAAAAAAAACTAATTAAATTATAAATGCCTGAAAGGTGACAGTAAGTGCAGGGTTTATTTCGGTGTTAGTAAGTCTATTGTATATATATTTTCCATTGAACTAACTTTATATGCTAGTTTTAATAGATTTCAAAGCAGAATCTCAAGAGTTTTTTATGTTTCACAACTAAAAATAATAATAATATCCTACCAAATTTAGTTCTATTGATTTTCCTTTTAATTTCTTACCTTGGATCTACCAATTCGCGAAGTTTCGCTATGCGAAAACCAGCTTGAAAACAGATCAAGGTCGACTAGTATTAAGGGGTGTTTTCGCAGGCTTTCTTGATCATAGTTTTGGCCATTGGCTTAACGCCATGCTCGTCATTGCGTGTTGACTCCAATGTGACTTCTTGGCTGCCGAAAAGGTCAGGCAATCAGTCAGATCCACATATGCAAATGGAATTATCGATTTGGAATGCAAATTGGCGGCGGCAAAGAATGGGAAGAGAGAGAGAGACGCCGCTTAACCGGAAAAGGAAATGATTGAAGCGCATTTTTCGAGCCGGGCCAGTCAGCCTCAACCAGTTGTCTTAGACTTTGTGCCAGCTGTGACGCCTCGTCTGGTATTTCCTCCCCTTGCTTCTAAATATTTATTGATAGCTGTTCGGCTCCAAGCTCCAAGGCTGCATGCTGCTGAGTGTCTAGAAGATACCTCTTTAGGCTAAGAGTTTCCTGTCTCGGCCTTAGAAACTATAGGAGCTGGAGCTCTAAACTTGCTGAGAGGATTTGCTAAACCTTAGTTCAATTTTAAATTTATCCCATAAACCTTCAATACCGGGTATCTTCCAGTCGAGCACACTTGATTGTGGCATTCCTAGTTGTTTTTGAATTCGCCAGGCAATAAATCGGGGCGCGTGCCCTGTCACACAGTTGCGGTTAAAGTGCTCTGGAGAAGCCGAAAATTGACCACCAAAAATCTCATAAATCTTTTTCGGGCCATGGCATTAAAAGTTTCTATCGCCTTTTATGCTTTTATTGCTAATTGATTTTGTGCGCCAAGACTTTGGGCTGATGAACATGTAAATTATTCTTAGGGAACTCTGGGAGATCCGGCATGTGCAATAGATCTGCCTGGGAATCGGAGCAGCTGGAGGGATATTGATGCGGCTCTTATAGAAAATGTAGGTTCCATGTTCCTGTTACAGGGATTATGCTCATCCTAATGGAGTCTTTAGAATTATTTCAGGCCCAAAAACACGTAAATTTCTTCATTAATTTACTTGCTGAAGAAGGAACGTAATTTGGCCTGTTTACTTTGGCTTTGTCTTACGCCAAATATTGAAAATGTGTCAATTGAATGGCACCATTTTTCGTGTTTAACCAAATCAGCAAACTTTAAAAGCGAACCACCAACAAAATAAAGTCAGCCATAAACCAAACTGAATTCGCGGAAAGTAAAGCGCAACCAGTTTTGGGTTAAATGTTGTTGTGATTGGTAGTATGAGGGGAAACCGTTAAGTTGTCAGCGGGTTTGCCCCCCCATACATATGTATTTATCGTATATACACCTGTATGTATTTAGTGTTGTTTTGGGCACTCTTGAGTCGCCGATTTCTGGGCCTTCTTCGCACATTTGTTTACTCAGAAATCAATCCCAAGAGGAGACAAGGCGGAGGAAAGAGGAGCAAAAGGAGGTCACCTTCAACATCGATGGGGGTTCCTTACCCCCTTTAAGTAACTGAAGAGCTAGGGAAACTTAAAGTACATTTTTAGACACTTTTCGTGGTAGTAAATTATTGATTTTTAAGCACAAGTCTAGACAGACTGTCTTGAAGGTTGTGATAATATTTCCTGTTTCATCATATCTGAAACGAACTGCAATGTGATATCTGGATGACCGCCAGTAGGGAAAGAGTATGCTTTCTGCTTCTTGCCCTTGGTTCGCTTTTCTGCGGCATTTTCCTATTTTTCTTTCCCAGTACATTAGTTGAAGCCTTTGGGTGTCCCCGGGCCCATTATCATTCGGTCTACTCTGCCGCCCCGGGGAGGGGTTTATGGGAATGTGTCGCATATGTTTTCCTCTGCCCCCGCACTCCGACCGCCTCCGGACGGACTCCTAGGCGAATGGAAATCACGCGGCGCTGGCTCTACGTGTAGGAAAATAACAGCAGGAAATTAAAAGGATCCGCTCGCAGGAGTGTGCGTACTCGTTTTCGTGTGGGGCAGTGCGCGGATGGGGATTTGTGTGTTGTGGGCCTATTATGAAACCAACTGGACAAGCCGGCAGCGGATATTTAATTGTTTTCGCCCGACAAGAGGAGGAGGAACTGACCACCGCCCACCGATTCCAGTGGCGTGTACACCAATTGCTGGCGTTGTCGCTCAGTTAATAAAGCTTATTGCATTTGAGGATGTCGTTTGGAATGGACTGGAGTCCTGACATTCGGTTGTTGCGTGCCAGTCATTGACATACTTTTATACTGCTGGAAACATTCAAGGGTCAACCAGGTATTTGGGGTCAACTGGGTTGAGTCCTCAATCAATGGAGTTCCCAAATGTCGGCAATTTTGAAGCTTCAAATGGGAGCTCTTTCTAGGGGTGTTACCAATAAGAAAGAATTCCCAAATTACTTAAAGAACTTCATTGAGTAGACACCATTTTTTAGAAATAAATTTATATAGCTTTAAAATATATGCGATATTGATTCTTATCATGTCTGAGATTTTCCCTTGTAGCTTTAAAATCCATTGTTTGATGGACTTGAATTCATTTCATTGAACGACTGTAGTGTGAAGCTTCTCATGACGTTTATCCAAGTTAATTGAGCGCATATCCAATCCCCCAGACCTTATCTGACCCCATAGAGGTGCAATTTCCAGGAGGCCAGTTTAAACAAGTAAGAAAGCTCTAGTAGAGGGTGCTTAGAGGGTGAATATATGCTCTAAAAATAATGCAGAATTCAATCTTAACATGAGAATAGTTTATTTTGGATCACCTTAGCTTGAAATCACAGTTCAACCCTTGTACACCTTGATTGTCTTATAGGTCCCTTGTTTATCCTCTGATTGTACTTCAATTTTCAAAGTACATTTACTACTTATTGACTAACTTTTAAACGAATTCAAAACCTGTCTCTGAGATTACTTGTTAGGTATGCAAGAACGGAAAATGCTAAATCGCCTCGGCTGGTGTTGCTGGTCAAGAACATTTTTACCTTATGAGGTCGAAAGTGACTCTTTTCTTTTGTTCTATATGAGTACCAGGTATAAAAAGTGATATTGCTGAACTCCCAACCTGTTGACTGCTGTAATTTCCATTATGTGTTCTATAAATAGAGGTGTGCTAGGTACCTTAGCTCCGCACATCCATCACTCGGGGCGTAACGAATTTTCCAGCTGGAAGAAGAATTTGTTTTTGTTTTCTTCTGCTTCTCGTTCTTGTTCTTGTTCTTGTTCTGGATCTTGTTCTGGTTCCTGTTCCTATTCTTACCCCTTCTATACCGAGCAATTTCACGGTGCTGGGGCAAGTCATCAGAGTCTGCGCGCTGCCCTCAGCTTTCCGACTCTTTTCCACGCCTTCTGGTACTCCAGTGGCCGAGCACTGGAAGCAGAACAAAAGGCAGGGAAACCGCAGCTAAAAGTAAAATGAGCAAAACAAAGAGGCAACGCAACAGAGAACATCATCGGCAGCAACAAATCGAGGCACGCAAAGCTATAAAAATGCCTTAAATGTCGTTTATACATATATCGCGGCGCATCTCGCCCATATACCCCCCGCACACATGTGTTTTTATATATACTCGCGTATATGTGTGTGTGGTTCGTACGAGTATGTTCCCGATGCGATAAATACGCTGCTTCTTCTGATGTTGTTGTTTTTCGCTTATTTTTTTTTTTTTTTTTGAGAAATATTTTTGTAGACAACAAAGCGAAAACGCCAAAGAACAACCTGTTTGTATTGTTTTTGTGCTCGACTCGAATACGCTCGGCCGCGACGTCGACAGGTTTTTTCCTTAATGCGGGCCAAAATCTCGGCTCGACTCGGTACCCCACCCCCTCGGAGTCCGCACCGACGAAAGCTTAGACTAGTCTTCCCTTTTTTTATCTCTTTCTCTTGGCGATTCTTCTCTGCCTGCTTCTTCTTGCGCGCCCGATCGTGATTCTTTTCGATTTTGTTCTAAGCTTTCGCCCCGTCCCGCTCCCCCGCGCTCACCGAGCCGACCCGAAACCAGTTTTTTGGCGCTTTATAACACAAAGAGACGAAAAGTTACAGACTTTTGGTTTATTATCGCTCGGCTCTTTCCCCCCCATTATTGTTGTGCCGGTCTTTTGGCTTTGAGTGGAGCCCAGCTGGGGGGAAGGGACGGGCCAAGGGGCAACCTGCTCGCTCAGCTCGAAACTGTCGATGCCCAGTACACAAAAATGATTCACCTGTGCGCCGCCGAATGAGTCAAGCGCGAATTCAATCCACAGCCAGAGCTGCATTGCGAAATCAATCGAAATGCGAATTCTTCTCGTGCCCGAGATTGCGACTAATCCAGCAATCCACTGACCTAGACTGTGACTAATCTCGAGTAGATTGTAGACTGCATTTAGTATGTAGAAATGCACGAGATACAACTTGTTTTATTGATTGACTTTCTCTAATAAAGTGCCCGTAGTTACCCACTTTCCACGAAAGGTGAATGTGTGCCTATCAATAGTGTTGAGGTAGTTTTGTAATTACTGCGAGAAGTAATCCTACTTAAATAATTTGATAAATGCAAAGTAGAGCCATTTACATATGGAAATTGGTTTTTAGAGCTGGCTTTCAACCCGGCCTACATACTCTCAGTACCCCCTCTAACCGGATTGATAGAATAGTTTATCTTAAGCTCAGTCTCTAACTCGTAATTAACTTTAATGGTTTGAATTTCCCTTAGGGACTGTCTATATGTATCAATTATACTAATTTTGATGAACCTTAACACCCTGATCTCAAAATGCGGAGGCATAACTTTCTAGACTTAGTTTTGCCCACAGCTTTTAGATATTGAATTTATTGTTGTGTGGTGATATTGGTTTTCTTTTTGTTCTGTAGGATAGTAACTTTTACAATAGTATAGGCCAGAGTTCAATGGGTTACGTTCATCTCGAGAGTTAGCTAATTTCTCTGCCCGGTCTCTGCTAACACCGTACGTGCATGATCTTGCCCAAGCAAGTGCAGTTTTAAGGTTTCAGTAATTTACCTGGGCACCCTGTTCAATAGAGAGTTGTCCATTAGCTTTAGAATCGCAGAGAAGGGCCCAAAATGTTCCTCACCCCCAGAATCACTTCGATTTCCTCAGCCTGTCTCAGCTTGTGTTGTCTACATTGTTTGAGCTGCAAACCCGCTTCGGACACTAAGGACGGAGGAGGTAAACAGAAACGACTGCCAAGACATTTAGATAAGTGTGACAAGTGTTCAAACAGAGTTACACACATGAAGAATGCGTGCAAATAGGGAAATAAAATTGATTGGTGGGGTCGAGGAAGTGAAAAAAGAAATATTTGTCGCTATTCGGAATAATGATAGATAAGCTTCGGCCATCAAATATACACCAAATCTAGATTCCGCTGAAATTTAAGAACCCATCTCGAAGAGACCATCAATTTTGGCGACATTTAAGTAGTTAAGCAGATTCGCGAGGGCCATAAATCGCTAGTAAGAGTGAGCAAAAACCCCCGATTAAGTGTGGCGAAAAGTGAAGTAATCATTCTGCTGTCTGCCCAACTCATATACATATGACCATAAATTCAGCCGGAGATGGCCTATCAAGAGTTTGCAATCTGTGCAGAAGAGTTCCCGCTAAACGAGCCGGAGATTTCGCCGCGCAGATACGCAACATGTGTCGGGCGGGACGGGTTGATCTATTCAAGAATTACGTATTCCTTTCGGCTGGGTCAGCTTACCTCTCGCCGGCTTAGGCGTCGTGTTCAAGGTAGAGCGAAAATTTGCAATTAAATGAAATGAAAATTTCATGAGCTTGCCCCCGCCCAGGTGCGTTGAACCGTCGCGTTCTCCAGTGTGACCACAAAATGTTGAAGGAACCCCTCGTGTCGAGCGGTGCGGAAACGGGTTTCTCTGGGACATTTTCGACTCATCTTTATGGGTTGTACCCGCTCTCTATTGCAGCTCTGATTTTTGCGCGTCTTGAATGAACAGGAATTCGGGCGAAAATGTATTTTGAGCGCAAGCAAGTGCGCAAAAAATACTAGAGCCACCACAAGAGTCCACCACAGACCGCAGCAGCTGAGCAGGAGCTCGGGGCAGACTACAGAGCTCCACGCAGCCTCAGGAGATTTTACCTGGAGAAAGTCCTTCTCCATAGCCAGACCAACTGCCAGGGACAAGCCACTTGTCCCCAGCCGACGCCAAGTGATTCAGATAACGGCCCCAAAACGGCGACCATCGGCTACCAGAGGATGAAGCGGCGCTGGTCGAACAACGGCGGCTTCATGCGCCTGCCGGAGGAGTCCTCCTCGGAGGTCACCTCCTCCTCGAACGGGCTCGTCCTGTCCTCCGGCGTGAACATGTCGCCCTCGTCGCTGGACTCGCACGACTACTGCGACCAGGACCTCTGGCTCTGCGGCAACGATTCCGGTCCGTACGGCAGCTCCAACGGCAACGGCCTGAACCACCAACAGCAGCAGCAGCAGCAGCAGAGCGTCATCACGCTGGCCATGCACGGCTGCTCCAGCACCCTGCCCGCCCAGACGACCATCATTCCGGTCAACGGCAATGGCAATGGCACCGGGAACGGGGCCACCAACGGCTCCAACTCCAACGGCCACTACGTGCCGGGTGCCACCAACCTGGGGGCGTTGGCCAACCACGGGCTGCTCAACGGCGGGCTCAACGGAATGCAGCAGCAGATGCAGAATGGCCACGGTCTCATCAATTCCACCACCCCCTCGACGCCCACCACCCCGCTCCACCTGCAGCAGAACGGCCTGACGGGCGGTGGCGGGGGCGGCGTAGGCCTCTCCGGCATGGGTCTGCTCCACCACTCAAATGGCAACTCGAATGGCCTCATCGGAAGCGGCGGAGTGGGAGTAGGAGGCGGCGTCGGAGTGGGTGCCGGAGGCATGGGCATGGGAATGCAGCACACGCCGCGAAGCGATTCGGCCAATTCCATTTCATCAGGTAAGATCTATAGTGCAGTTCTGAGGAGGAGGTCGATCCTATCGATCATGAAACCATTACAATTTTTAACAAGCTTACACTTAGACAATTATATTTCTGATATTTAAGTATAGGAAGGGAGGATAGTCGCTGTTTTATTTTAACATTCTAGATCAGTGTTTTCCATAGACCTACCAGGCCTTTGCCGGTACTCGAACAGTATGCACACTGCAACAGATCAATTGATATGTATTTTTTTGCTATATATAGATATTTTATAGTTCAATACATTTTTATTAGTCAGATAATTTATATTTACATATGTATTTATAAATATCCACATTGTATCATTAGATCACCAAATGAACTGAAATGTTGACTCATTTATTAGAAACCAAAAACAATTAAGAGAGATATCTAAATGCCTTTACATGAAACACATTTTCATGAGCTTCATTAATTAACTAAAGAGAACTTAAAGCAGTATAAAAGGTTACAAAGAAATTCGTTCGTGTTTAAAAAGCTTAAGAAATATCCCAAGAGAAGACTGGCGTTACGGCAGCATTAAAATTCCCACTTTAGTTTTTATCTTGACCTACCGTCGAATTTCAAGTTTTCCCTCATTATCCCCGCCGAGTGCCACGCCCAGGTTCTGTATCTGAAGCGCAGAGCTCTCCAATTATATTTTATTACACGAGTGCATTTTATGAGGCTCTTTTTATGGTGCGAGTATTTCTGGCGATTCCCCTATCTTCGCTCCCGATGATGCGAGCGAGTCTTCGGAGCGGGCTCGCCGGGAAGTGCACTCTCCGCACGCACACTGGCACAGGGCATTGTTGTCCGGCACTATCGGCGTCCGCTGCTGCGTCACGGAACAGTGCGCGCCATGTGTGTGCCTGTGTAAGTGTGTGCACTCGCACCACTGCAGCAGGCCATGTGCAGAAGAAAGGGCTGTTTTGGTGGCTGCTGCCGCTGCTGCTGATGCAACGAACCTACCTCAAGTCGTTCTATATTTAGGGCCTCCCCGCAGCGAGAAGCCGGATAAGGGAGTACGGGGAACGTGGTGGAACTCTGTTGCTGCTCGGTCCTTGGATTCTTCGGTTCTGCGCCTTCTTCTTCGCTTCCTGCTGCTGTCGTTGCAACTGCAGTTTGTGGGCACGGCTGTTGTGACGTCACTTTCCTCTGCTTCGTGCTCGCCTGCGCTCGGTGCCACGGAACTGACCTCGTGCCAAATGGGGAAACCAGGTCAGGTCAGGTTGGGTCAGGAGCAGCGGCGGCGGGACAGCATTTGCATCTGACCCAAATCGTGGGAGGACGTGTGTGGAGAGTTCAAGGCCAGTATCTGCAATCGATGATGCGTCGTCACTGGCGTCTGGGTCAAAAGGAGCTCTTTGTCTCCGTCCAGGACGGGGTCTGTCTCTAAGTGGGGCAGGTCAAGGCTAGTCTGGGGCACTTTTTTACATGCGACGTATATGGACTTACATACATATACATACGTTACGTTGAACGGGAATTCGGCGGTCAAATTGCGACAAGCAAAAAAACATGGTGTGTTTTTGAAATTAAAATGGTTGTCCTGGGATAATCTGACAGTTAAAATGTATTTAAAAAGTTTTAATGTATGTGTAGATACTTCATGCATTCAAAAACTCTCTCTCTCTTAACTTAAAAATATTACGTATTTAAGAAAATCAGTTCGTATTATTTTTTACATATTATTTTACGTTGTTTTATTTTTAATAAAAATTAAAAAATATATAGTTTACGAGTAGACTGCCTGGTTTTTAAGTCAGGGTTAAATCGATCGATACCATCGACGTCTTAGAACCGTTATTTTTGTGCTCCAGCTAGGGACCCTTTTCCTTGCTGGACAACCTTGGCTGTGAACTCGGTCCGCCCAAATATTCAAAACTGGGTCACATACTGCAACTGGGCCAGTTTTCTGAGTCGGAAAAACAAAACAAGCTGCAAGGACTGACTCTCTATCCACTCTTCTCTCTCTCCCTTTTTCGTTTGGCCTGTCCCGCTTTGTAAATCCAGCTGTCCCGCTCTGGCGCACGTGCTCCATGGCTGGCAAAGCTCAAGTACATGACCTTACTCCCTGGAAGAGAGATGTTGGTTGCAGCAGCAACAATTCGTGTTCGTGCTCTTTGCACAACTGCTGTGCGTCCGTTTTTGCTTCGATTCCACTCCGGCGAGCTTATTTGCATTTCTTTTGTCAAACTCTCTGGGGTGGCTGGGCGATACACATCTTTCTATGACATAATTCGCTCAAAGCATGGAATCCCGATTTTCAAGGACGGCAAGCAGCGAAATAAAGGTGAAAAGCAGTTATACAATGGCAGGCCGCTTAAACAAAATACTCGTACTTGCGAACGATAAAACCAGAACGATAACGCCAGTTGTCAAGTTTTCTTATTTATATCTTTTTTTCAACTTGCACTCGCTCACACCAATGCAATTACCCGCAAGTACATGTCTGTGTGTTGGTGTGTACGTTCGCATGACGAAAAAATTGAGGTCAATGATTTTGTGCCGCCATTTCACAGTGCTGTTGTTGTTGCTGTTGTTGCTGCTGTCAGCAATCGGCATTCGCGATCAGGCATACACGAAGCGCTTCGTGTGTCAGCGAAGCGGAGCGCCAAGAACCCGAGCCCCAAGTAATGAGCGTGAAAACTAGCCGCGCTCTCTCTCTTTCCCCATCTCTCAGCCCGCATTGCCCACTCTCTCCCCATTTGACTGCAGTTGTATTTGCTGACTCCCTCCCTCCGGGATACCACACCCCACCACCCAGTTCACTGTTCGATACATTGTGTCTACAATTGTTGTAAACGAGATGTTCGTTTTGCAGATGTTGTTGTTGCTGGCTGGCTGGCTGTTTATTTGTTTTCTTTGTTTTGCGATTGCAGTGACATTGATAAGTCCCTCCGACAGTTGCTTGACTTTGACTTTTAGCAGTGTTTGTTTATTTTTCGCAAAACTGTTATTAAGACGTTGAGAGACACAGACATATGTACATATGTATGTGCCAATTAATTCACATTACACAGAAAATTACTGCAGTGCATCCCCAGATCAAAATTCGGACTTTTTTTGTAACGAATTAAACATAAATGTCGTGGTTAAATATAAAGTTAACACACAGAAGTTTGTATACCCTTACAGTTGCAGCAATGTTAATAACAATACATTTTAGGATCTGTTGATGTAGTTAAATTGCGAAAATAACGAGAACCTCCCTATCTTAAAAACAAGGTTTCCTTCATAAAGTTAAATTGATCTCTTACACCAAGAAAATGAAGACTTTTTAAATTTTTAAAGGTTAGGAAAAACCAAGAGTAATGCTGCAAACTGGACTTTAGACTAGTGATCAAGAGGGTCTCCGATAACACTTGTTATATTATGGGAGAGAATTTGTATTAATTATTAACCTGCTTATTAATATACACATATATGTATGCATGTATCTTATACATTCCCCAATTTTAATTGTGACGTCACAATAAACACCGATTTTTGCATTCTTTTCGGCTATTTTCGTACCATTGCCACCCAATGAGCAATTGGAAACAAGAGCGAGAATGAGGGGATAGAAAGAGGAGAAGTGCTTTGCAAGTGCAATAAAACAAAAGACAACAACTATTAGTTATCTCGCTCTTTCTGGATGCTCTCTCGCTCACACCGCCACTCTAGGCGAACACGTTTTTATAGGTTAATGACACAACCGGCCTGCAGCTGTGACTAAAAGCAAGTCAACGCAACTAGAAATGCTTTATATATGTACATACATATTTACGTATAATTCGTTTGTATGTACATGCATGCGATCGCATCTGCTAGTGTGTGTTGGTGCATAAAATTTAAAATTTGATTAAAGTGAGCCACAATCACGAGCAGCTGCTATTGCTGGCTGCTCAAAAAAAAAGTGGGAGCGAGCTTTAGAGTCCGGAGAAAGGTGTAATCACAAATAACGATATGAGAATTTTTTTTTTACATTTACCGCAATTGAAAGATTTACATTTCTTAAGAAGTTAAAGTTACAAAAATAGTTCACATGTACAGCCAGGAAATCTTTTATTTTAGCAGCAACTGCCTAATTGATATCGGACACAATATTATTAAGGTCTGTGATACTGTAAAGGTCGCTTAAAACCATCACAGGGTTTTGCCCGAGACCTTCCCTAGCTTTTATTCGGGTTTTATGGAGTCTAATGCCTTGTGAATCAAACCACTTAATTTGGATTTCATATTCTGCCAAGATTACTATTACTTAATATTATTATATGTCTTACATTCTTGTTCCCAATTTGATTTGTGATTATTGATCTTATTTACACATGGCCTTAATGCTTACTAATTTTTGTGATTTTCTGAGTTTGGTGCATTGGTTTTAAAGTCTGACTTATATCGATTTACAGAACCGTAATCTTATGTGAACAAAGAAAATTTCTTAATTCCTTTATTCCCTATTGAAATATGGTTCCTTTATGGATGCAAACGTTTTAATATTATTTTCTCAGATTTTAACTTCTACCTTCAGAATCCTCCTATATTCAAAAACTTTCTCTTATTTTTGGGTATTCGATACCGATCTTTTCCCACTGTGCGGTTAAAAATATTGTAAATTTATATAGAATAGGCCAAAAACTATGTCAGTAGTGTGTATGCACAAATGTTGTCCAAAACAACAAGCGAAAAAATAAGTTGTGAAATATTTGTATATAAAAGACATACACACGCCCATCAGAGCGCGCGTGTTTGCTTCTATTCTTGATTGGGCCCAGAGAAAGAAAAAGTGAAGAGAAAGAGTGAGAGAGAGTGGCATAGAGATAGAGAAAGAGGGAGAGCGCAAATAAATAAAAATAACAAACGAAAAGCGCAAAAAAAATAACCAAATATTCCAAGAATACTCGGCGTTGAGCAATAGCTAATGGCAACGGATCGCATTGCGTTGAGAGAGCTTAGCGAGGGGCATTTTCCCTCAATCTCGGCTTCAATCACCGACCAACTAACACACTTGCAAGCCCCTCTCTCTGTCTCTCTCTAACTTCCCTCAATTGGTAGTGCAGCATTCTCTCGCAGCAACTTTCTACTCCTCTTCACTCCCCAAAACGAGTTTCACAGACACAGGCACAGATTCTGCTTCTTAACTTTCTTCTTCACTTCGAGCTCACTTAAAAGCCAGCAAGTTGTTGTCTCACTTTCTTTCTGCCGCGGCTCGCTCTCGCTGTCTCTCTCGCTGGGTGAAAGTTGTTGTTGCTCGCCGCCGAGCCATGATTTTCCACTTTTTCTTTGCTGCATCTCGGCAAAAAGAGCCGGCAGCAGCTGGCTGGATGGTATGAAAAACAATTTTGATTTATGCGCCCCTGATTGCTTGCAATTTCCCCCTGCTGTAATCATTTCTGCATGAATTTCCCATTGTTTGCTCTCCGACTGACGGTTTTGAACTTGAAATCAGCTGGCGGGACAGCCATTGGTGCAAAAGGCTCTTGGGGATCGCGTAAAAATGGTGGAGAAATCTCGTAAGTGCGCCTACACTCTCCCGGATAAACTGAAAATGCAAAATAGATTTCAGCGATCTCGCTGGAGACCTGTGTAAATGATTATTTTCATCGATTGTGATCACTTTAGATTGGCATCTGACATATCAGTACTTTCCAAAGATCGTTGAGTTAAAAAAACCCCTAATCAACCCCCGACATTGACACCAATTGTGCTTCAATTATTTTCTTTGAAAGCTTATTATACATATATGTATATTGGACACATGCATAATTTTTGCAATTATTTTAATTTATATTTCTAATTTGCCTTTCCACATCATGCCAAGCAATCAAATTTTTAGCTTTGTACCAATTAATTTAAGCTAAAAAAAATATGATTAATCATCAACGAAAATATGTGTATACGCTTTTAAGTACATAAGTGTGCTTTGTGTGGTATCACACTCCACCTGATGATGAGCTCATTAAAATCATTTTCGACCATAATTTGCCATGTCCGACGAAAAGTGAGTTGGCTTTCCATATTTAGTTGGGAGTTTGGCTCGGACTTAACCCTTGACCCACCGTACTGCCTAAAAAAGTTGTCACGCAAATTTTGGCAATCGGAAATATACCCCTAGAAAATGAGGTCGTACGAATAGTGTTGCTATTTTAAAACGTGTACAATATTTTCTGTCAGAAATAAACATTTACTGCCTTACTCCTAACGCCTTTAGCAACTTCAATTAACTGAAAATTCGTATTCTTTCTTTACAGGTATGTGTAAATTGAAACGAAACAATGGGCCAACACGTTATCACAGCTTTTCTGATTACGTCCGACGAGCGTCAGCGGGTAAGCCCATCGAATGGGCGAAATGCGGGGGCTGTGAGGTGAGCGGCCCGCCAGATAGTGCGTGCTTGAAAGTAGGTCAGCCCCGGCCAACAACAAGGGCGTTAGGTAAGAGTTCTCGCCCAACATGCCCGCGAGATGCAACCGAATACTTGGGAAAATTCCAAAAAACCTCCTCAGCAGCAAATACTCCGTCTGATGTACTACCTCTTCAATCATTAAAGGGCACAGTAAATAAGTGGAGCTGCTGGTGGTAATTTCAATTGAACGTTTCATTTGGGGTAACGTTTCACAATCAATTAAGGAACTTGCTTTCCCACTTCACACAGGCAAATGGGCTTACAGTAATAAAAAAAAACAGAGCACGCTTTTTCTTATCAAGCATTTTCTTCAGTAGATTCGTTGTGTGCTTAATTGGCCATTTAATGGTTACTTGTAGTTCAATTAAATCTGATAAACCGTTGAGAGCGATATCTCAATGTGCAGTTAACATTTGTCGGAGAGATAAACTGGCCCATTAAGCATAGTTGCTTCTTACTCCTTTTTTTTGCTGTTCAGTTTTTTTGACATTGAATCTTCGTTAAATGTAGCTGTGACTAGATTTGGACTAGAGTTGCGTAAATAATGCTTGCTTTTTCAAACATGATCAATTCTTCACTTACTCAATTGTTCACTGATCGTTGCTTAGTTCTTTTCTTCTTCACTGCTTAAGATTACATTGTTCAGTTGTTCACTGATCCTTGCTTAGTTGCTCACTGTTAAAAAACAGACCACAGACTATTCAGCAAAAAACAGTGCACCTTTCATTCAGACCTGATACGTACAATATGATAAAGGAAAGTTAAATTAACAAATAGACACAAAAAAAGGATAATAAATGAACAATTAAGTGAAATGAGCCAAAGAGAGCAACTAAAAAAAGATCGAGAAAGCAAATTGAAAAACTAAACAAAAAATAAGGGAGGGAAAAACAATTAGAACTGGAAAAAAAGAACAAGTAGCTTAAGTGGACAAATTAACAAAAAAGAACTTTTCCAAAATGTTCACTTGCTCATTTTAGTGAACAACTTTTTGCTCACTCAGTTATGACTTAAGCCTAGCTTAGACTGACAGTTAGGCTACTGGCACCTTAACTGGAGATTGAGAAGACAATGTTTAGTGTGTCAATTAGCATGTCCGATACAAGTAATTAGGATTAAGACTTCCTTCCTCGTTCTTTGTCATACTAATGGTACCTAACTTCTATTAAACTCAACCAACCATATACACACTGATTTGGTGACCGCCTCTTGCTGACCCACAGCTCGCGTGCCACCGACGACGTCAGAATTAAATGCAAACTAAACATTGACCCGAATCTGTCCATTAACCCAAAAACGCCGAACCCGCTCCCATCGAATTGTGCACCCCGAGGAGGCGGCGCTTGGCTATCGCCGGGAACGCATCTTGCGGCAGCCTGAGGAATCGGAACTCTAATCGCCGCCGCGCAGCAACAACTATTTCGGACGGACCCGGATTCCTCCCGCTCTTCGGCTATCTGGGTATCTGTATCTCGGAAAGTAGGGCAGCACTCAGTAACCCAAATTCGGAACGCTCACGCATTTCCGAAGCTCGCCGCAGCGATCGTGGGTGGGAGCGGGAGGGCAGAACGGCCAGCTGTAGGGCGCTAGAGCGGAAGAGCGGGACGGCAAGCCCCGCCGACTGTTGCGTTAGTTGCCGCCGTCTCTCGCGCTTTCGTAATGGCTCGAAATGTGATTCGGTTCACCTAGAACGCACTTCGAGAGCGAAAAAGAAAAGTTTTCGTAATCAGCTCTATTCCGTTTATCGCCGCCGAGATAGCCCAGGCATCTCCCAAGAAAACGTGAATGGAGACGGCGAGCGATGCTCTTTCCCTCTCTCTTTGTTTGGACAGCTCTCCCGAGCTTTCTCTTCAGACGGCGGCCGTTATCGTGTCAAGTCAATATAAACAAACCACGGCGCTTAAACTCAACTGGCTTTTGTGCTAATCATATGCTAAGAATTCACGGAATAATTGCCAGCCAAAAAACGGGTTAGCTGATCGGTCGACTGATCGAAACGAGCTCATGGGAACACTATATAAAAATTGTTGTACTTCCGAGATTCTGTTGTCATGTTGGGTCGAGAAAGGTTACTATGAGAATGAAAGGATGTATGACGACAGAAAATGTCACATACGACATTTCGTCCAAAGTATCGCGCTTCGAGTCAAATCGAAAATATTGTAAACTTCGAAAAAAATTATTTTTTTTACATAAAAATTTTAGTATTTTCGATAAAAGGGTTCTTATAACTTGTATTTAATTTATTTTTCTCTTTTAATTATCGCACATGCATCCCAAAGTTAAATGATCGATATATTCATATATATCGACCTTTAGTCAAATATCTATACAGAATCAATATATCGATATCTACATATCTATCTGTCATCTACACTGTTCATTAGAGCTGGTATTAAAATCGATTATATTATCGATTGATCGTTCTTTTCTAATTATGCGCTATATGGATATATATTTTCAAAATCGCTTGTGTAAACTCGTGGATGAAATGGGTACTTTACATTACATTTTTGATTTTTTATTAATTAATTTAATTATACTTATATTGATGTATCGCATAATTGAAAAAAAATATATAAAAATATATAAAATATATACAAAAAATTACTTAAAAATTACTTAAACAAAAATATCCATAGATTAAAGTACAATAGAACTAAAAATCTTTTTTGAAAATACAAGTCTAAAACCCAAATTTTTTGCATGGAAAGAATTTTCGATTTTAATCGATTTCAATCGACTAATTTCTAAAATTGCTTAGAAAAAGCCGATTCATTGAGAATTGATTAATTTTCAGCTCTACTGTACGTCTATTAGACTACTAAATTGTATACCTAATAGTTTCCTTAGTATCGATCTTGCCAAATCGTAAAGTTTATTGATGATACCAACAGCATCAACAGAATTCTAGGTTTATAACCAAGTTAAGGATCTAGATATTTCTTTTTCATAGGTATCTCCCTTATTTACAAGTTCCATTTTCTTAGTTTGTGGTATTTTAAGGTTAGATCCCGGAAGTTATCCATAATATTTTATTAACCTTAAATCTTGAAATTCACAAAAGTTTCAACTAAACCTATGCTTAGAATATTTCTAATTAAAGTTTATACTATACCAAAAGGGGCCTTTAGTAATACCACCTTCAATAATATTGAAATAAACCGACATTTATATGTATCTTCATAAAGCCGAGTCTTATAAGCGAACCTAGCAGCACTGGTTTCTGGTATGTGGATATGTAAATAACGCTCTGATGAGACAACGAACTAACTATGTTGTGATGGAGCTATGAAAAGCAGACTCGCATTTCCTATACGCCAAACGTGTTTATTTCCCTTTGTTCGGAGGCATTTAGCCTTCACACTTGGCCAAGAGTTCATGAACTGGCAGTCGGGTTTTGTGTTCACTTTTAACTTTTAACGATTTCGGTTAATTTGCAGTCGTCGCCGTTGCCAGCTTTGCTTTTCGTTTGGCGGGGTTCAAGTTCAGGGTCGTCGGGGTGTACTAAAAATGCAGGCCGAGAAGTGCGGAAGTCCCAGCGCTAATTATTTTAATTAGTCGCCAGGCATAAGCTGTCCGCCGCATTCGTTAGTTTCTGTCTCAGCGCGGTTCATTCAACCTGGGGACGGGGTTCGCATGGGCTGACCCCTGGACGGCAGAGCCGGGGGTTGGCCGGCCCCATTTGTAATTGTAATTGGGGTTGATGTTGATGCGTACTTTGCGTGCACCAAATCAATATTTTGGGTGACCCAGCTCAATGGGTAGCTCCGAGCGAATGTTTTTTTCGGGCGGGCCTAATCAGTGCTTTGGGAAGAGGCAGAGGGCTAGAAAGTGACTGTCAACTTTCGCTTCGTAGTTTTGTTTGCTTGTCTCTGCCACGGGCCTTATTTTTCGGGTGATAACACAGTGCCCCACAATCGGTCGGTTCAAATTGGGGTTAGTTCCTGTGTGTTGGTGAGCGCGCATACATTGTAGATACCAGCATTTAGCTGATAATGCACATTTGTGCTATTTATTTTGCTATAGAAACACTGCTCTTTTTCTTGTTCTTAATATAAACAATATTCCGCCGCTGGCTCCACGTACGCTCCTTCGTCTTGATTGTGCCCCGTGTTTTCTTCGCCTCTGATAAGATAAGGCAGCTGGCTGGTCGTAGTAAATAGTCGTATACGGAGCGCACATATAGACTATATGGAACAGATCGCCCCAGGCAAGTGGAATGCACACGGCAGTTCTGGGGAGCGAAATGAAAGCGAAATTCTTTGTTGAATGCTTCAGTTCGGGGACAGGAAGTGACTTCAAGTGGGTGTTGGAGAAATGGGCAACCTTTTTTACTTAGAGTCCAGGCATGCAGTGACATGCTCTCTAGGGTCTTTCGGTTAGTTTTTCTAGGGAAAGCAATAGTTACAAAAACAATCTGACTGAAATTAGGCGTCAGAGGGACGGCAAAAGTACTTATGGAGCTTGCAACAACAAATCATGTGTGTTTTGCGGTGCACCCATTGGATCGCACACTCTCTCTCTCTCTGGCTTAAACCTGCAAAGGAAGTGGTTGCTATTTTTACTGGAATAACTAATTAAAAATCTGAGTAAGATCGACTTGATGTTGTCTCTCAAATTTCACATATAAATTTGGAAAGGAAATATTCCTATCAATTCTGTGTTTGAGTTTTTCTTTAATCAGATCAGACTTGTTCCGGAATAAGCATTTTGCTTTCTTAGGAAGTCAATTAATATTTTAAAATAATAAATGTCACACCTATTTGCAGAGCTATATATCCCTTTTCACTCGACTCTCGTGATCAGAGTGAGCTCATTCAAGGTCTTATTGATACACCTGGTTATATATTTGTCATTTCGGATAAAAAATTATCGCAATTATTCGCATAATTTTGTTTCGCTCATTACTTTTCTGTGCTAAAACTTTTGTTGTTCAATTTAAACAATACATTCGTGCCGTTGTCAGGGGCTAACCTTGTAACATTTTATTTTCATATATATTTTTTGTTTATTTCTCGTCATTTATTTTTTTTCTAAACAAATAAGCAGCAAGTGCGTGCTGGTTTAACATTTCGTTTTTTATGTGTATACATTTTTCGGCTTAAAGTTTATTTGTTTAGCCTGAGCCGTTTCTCTTAAGTTTTTTGCAAAAACCTTCATGAAGCAGCGCTGCCGCTCCGCAAGGCAACAACAAGGCAGCTCCACGAGCTACACCCACCAGAGACAATCGATGGAATCAAAGAAATTTGTAACGCGAAACTCTCAGGCCGGGCCAGCCTTCGGCTTTGAGCCGGCAATTGGTGCCTGCGGTTAGAGCTGACACAGTTTCGGGCACTTTTACTTGTGCGCCGGGGATATGTTTTATATAATTATGACGATCGCTCGCCCCAAGTGAAGTGCGGCGAAGCAATTAAGAAATTACTGGGTAATTGCAATCACCAGCCAGCCTCCCACACACACGGCCCCCACAGTTGGGTGGCCGCTTTCTTTTTTGTCTTAAATCTGATTTAGACGCGAGATTGAGCTTCAGTGGGTGGAATATTGTCGAATACGAGCTCCTCAAGCTCCATTTCTATATATTTCCCTTCAAATACAATGCAATGTGTGATTACTTTACTTGACTTTATTGGTTTCTACACACTTATTTCTTCTGGCTCCCAATTTAATGTGCTGTACATTCGAGGCAAATGTGTGCTGGCTTCTGTTGATTTTCTTGCTGCTGAATATAAATCGCGTCGACATGGTCCTACAATTATTTTGGATTCGCATTGACGAAAATGTACTGCGAACACGATGCGTACTTGAATTGAGCCCAGCTACACATGTGGGGCATTATGTAAAGGTACATAGAGTACTATGTATATTGGCGGGTATCGTGGTCAAGTGCTGGGGCAGAGGTATATACCTTTATTGTTTAGTGCTTTGTTGTTTCGGGTTTTGCCTTCATTATTTGCAGTTTTTTCTTTCCTTAGCCAAAAAGTGAGCGAGTGCGAAGGGGAGTTGTAGCATGGAGGTTGCTGGGAAATAACAGCCATTAAAACGTGGTGCGAAAAAATCAGCGAGTATTAATCAAAACACGTGTTGCTGGCCGAGCGAAGGAGAGGTAAATAGATCCCACACAGCCCATATCGGTTATAAGTCTATATATATTACACAATTCCCTCCACAACAGTCTGTGTGTAAGGTAAAGGTCAAAATCTGCAACTGAATGGCTTGATTCGTTGCTTGTCTTTTCCTTTTTTTTTTTTGCTGTCTGTCTGATCGTATTGCCAATGTACCGTTAAAAATTATTTAATTTAAAGTTAAGGTTTTGTTGGCTTTGTTCGAGTAAATTTGGACAGCGGGAAGGGAAACGATCAATCACGAGATTTGATGAGCTTGCGACAAGGTCAGTGTCAAAGATCTGCAATTTTCAACTTTCTTTGTTTGGGAATGAAAGTAATTAAATTGTAAAGAAAAAATTAAAACCCTAAGTACTTGCTGATCAAGTTGGTCATCAACTTTAGCTAATTGCCCTTCGCAGAAACTTTCAATTATTACGCATACGCCTGGTATGACGGCGAGCCAAGACCGAGACCGGGCAGTTCAACTAACTATGGCTAAGTTGGGCTTTATAATTCCCATCAGGTTTACCATTTAGTTTTGTTATTGTTACTCCGATTTGGTTTTTGTTGCCGGGGCTGGAAACAAAAAATCGTTAGAATTTTCGCTGGCCAAAACGGTCGTTGACCCGTCCGGCTCAAGGTTAAATGCTGATGCGTAATAAAGCAACAACAGCAACAATAGCAACAAAAGACGTTTCACACTTTTGGCTCAAAACGTGTGTGTCGGCCACAGAAACAGAGACGTAGAAATAATAATAATAATACAGACCATGTGCGTGCTGCCCCGTCCACAGTAGTATTACTATTTGAAAAATTCACTATAGTGTTGGTAATGGCAAAGTGGTTAGGGGGGCGGCTGGGGGGGAGTGTTCTGAATAGAAGAATTTGTATTTCGACGGTTTTGGCTCCATTTCTGCTGCGTCAGCGCACACGCGATTTCTATTTGCCATTGCCGTGTTCGCCTCAGCTCTTGCTCTTGATTTTGGCTATTCTTGTGGCTATGTCCCCCGCCTCCTTAGCGGGTTTTTGTTAACTATTTTCATTTGAAATTACGCGGACGAAATGATTATGATGATGTTGATTGTGATCATCATCGTTCGCATTCAATGTCAAAGCGAAATTACATTTTCTGTTTACCTTAGAATGCTGTGTGTCCGTCCGTCCCACCGCCCTTTCTCCCGCCCTCCTCTGTTGGCTTTAAGCCATGTGTGAGCCGGGCTTTTGTTCTGTTCTGTTTTTTCAGCCTTTGTCTAAACAAAATTATTATTTCGGGTGTGTGTGTGTGTGTGTGTTTCTATTAAAATAACAATGCCGCAATCAAAAGTGATTTATTAAATTTTCGTACAATTTTTGCTTCCATTCGGTTTTGTTTTTTGTTTTCTTTTTTTTACAGAGAGTTAAGGTTTAGGTGGGTGAAGCTATTAATAGTTTTCCTATTTTCTCTCGCTCTTAGAGGTTTGTTGCCTAAGTCTTTTGATTTTTACACACTCTGTTAAATAGGTTGCTTAGATATAAAAAATAAAGCAACATTCAAATCATTTAGATTCAATTCGAAAATATATCTTTACTTTTGTATCTGGTCTTGGTCTTTATGGTCATGTCTTAAGCCTATCTCCATGTGGGCAGCTCACACTCGATACACTCACAGGGAACTCTCGTCGACCCCATTAAGAAGTATCTAATTGTCTCTGTCACATTCCATGACTCGAACCCATAAATTTTAAATTATAATTATAAACCGACTTCCGTAGGCTGGCAGACACAGAGAGCCGGAGGAGCAACGAAAGCAAACGGCAAAGCAAAACAAAAGATCAGAAGCCAAAAAGCGACACAAGAACCCAGTAAAATGGCGAATTAATTCAGTCGTAGCAGTCGCAAAAGAGTAATAATAATAGTTGAAAAAATGAGAGAATTCCAGCAATAGTGTTATATAAAACCAAGCTATAATTATACTTTTTATACACAAGACAATACAACACATCTTCTGTCCCAAGCAACCAACTAACTAGCCTCTGTTGACTCTTTCGACGGCGTTAGGTCCACGATCCTTTGCCAAAGTCTTCCCCTACTGATCCCCATTGCCCAAGCCCCGATCAAGATCAGGCCACCTGCCATCGCATCACCGGAACCGGAGCTCAAAGACGCATTTCCAATGAGTTTGCTGTCGGCCAAAAGGGCCGGAACAGCCAGCAGCGGCAGCCGTCGCTTGACTAAATTTATTTCAATCCTTTAAGCACTAATTTTAAATTAGATTCCAATTGCTGCCGTCCTCGGCCTGGCCTCAAATTGGCAGCTGTTGCGGTCTCCATTGTAGCATCTGCCACGACGTTGGCCCGGCCTGACCCCGCTCTCCTACTTCTACTGGGGCCAGCCCTTGGCCAGTTATTTATATTTTAAGTAGTTGCCAAATGCCTCTGATCCTTCTCTTTGAGTTCTTGCGATTTTTATCGCATTTGAAAATTTAATTGGCCAAAACAAAAGAGTGTACCAAGGAGGATCGAATGCAAAGCATTTGCCTTCGGTTGCCGGCCTGTCTTATCTGCATCTGCCTAATAATTGGCTTTCCGGCATAGAGAGAGAGCTTATCTGACTTTACGCTCGGGCTCACGCAATGGACACCCAGTGGCAAAGTGGACCACTCAATTACTCATCCCGCTCAGATATTACGCATACGCAGTGGGCGTCGCCAGCCGGAAAAAGGATGAATATTAATGGTTGGAAATGGACTCACGCAATAGTAGAGAATAGTAGGATTATAATACAATTATGCATAACTAATTTTAAACTGAATCTTAAGAACACAAATTTGACATTATTGGGGCTGCTGAAGGAGTTTTTGAAAACCCTAAATATGAGGAAAAATCAATTTGAAAAGCACCTTTGTTAATGTTATTTTCACTTAATCCATCCTGCTGCTTATATAATGTATGTTCTCAATATTTAGACCCAGAATCATTATTGGAAAAGACAAAGTTCACTTGGCTTCCATTTGTGGAAGTTTGATTAATTAGCAGCACATACTTGGGGCGTGACATTCTGAGCTAAGGAATGGCCGAATGCCATGCAACTCATGACTAATGAAACCCCTTCCCGAAACCGTAAAATGAAATACACAAAGTCAAAAAAGACGGGAAAGAACCCGAGTTAAGAGCCGACAACATGTGTAAAATGTGACATGAGCGGAGCCGGGAAAGGATGTGGACTTTGCATTCGCTTGACTCCTGATACCGAAGAAACAAACAGACAGCACCCATTTGCTTGCACCCAACACGCCCAAATAAATTGGGAACGGAGACAGCGAACAATTTTTAACAAGAAAACAATTTTTGAGATGGGTTGGGTTATGGATGGACGGTCAAGGAGGGGGTGCCCGGGTCGTTTCGGAATGCACTTCCAGTCGAGGCCGAAATTGAATCATTTGACAAAGCCTCTCCGGCGCGGAGGACTCTGCCTCGAAGTGCAAATTATGCGTTTAGCTAAGAGCGGGAGAACCGAAGGAGACTTTGACCCAATCCCAAGTGAAGAAGTTGTCGCGCGGATTTTAAAGTGGAAAACACGACGAGCCAGAGGCAGATGTGTATGAACACATATGCAAAAATATGCAGGTCCCAATAAATCAAAACTGCGGCTCATTTGGCATTTATTTGACTCGGCCTCCGTCCGTCCGTCCGATCCCAGCAAACACTGGCACATACAACGTCTACATATACTCCCTTCTCGGCAATCTTTACACATACATTTTGTGTGCAAAATGCAAAGCCAAGAGTCGTTAAAATGCGCACAGAGAAGGGCTGCGAGCCAAGGAAATTTGTCGGATTTTTGGTTTGCGGTGTGACAAATTTTCGTCTGCTTATATTAAACAACATTTGCATTTATGTATATGTGCATGCAAATATAAACAAAGAAAGAAATTGGTAAGACAGGAAATAGGGTCAGCAAAACAACAGCCAACATCTAGATACATTCCGAAAGTCTGGTTTCTTGCTCTTAAGCGCTTAAGTGCTCACGATTCTGGCATATTTTCATTTTAAAATTTACTTCACTTTTTAACTTTCGAGGTGGAAATTCGATTTTGCAAGGCAACCAAAAATAAGCGCGGAAAAATAAATACGCGGGGAGAATTGAAATTCTAAACGTGTGGCATCGAAAGCGTACTGTCTTTCAGTTCCCTTTCTTTGTTCATTTTATGAATATTGAAGTACTTTTTGCAATATTTATGTGGATAGAGATTTTGGTTATTCTGTTAGATACCTAAAGTTAAAGCTTCATATTCATATAAGATTCATAAATGAAAGTAAGCCATCTTAATTCAGATTATTTGAGTAGTAACACTTGAAGATGGATTTCAGACTATCAGTGTTTTCATTACTTGTTCTTAAATTCGAATATATTTTTATTTGTAATATTTTTAAATGTTTAAATGAAAGAGCGCTTCAGGTTCGGTGCTTTTTAGGTTTTCTTTTCCGTTGCTTACTTACACATATATTTTTTGCACATTTCGTTCATCCTTCTTGCACAGCGGGCATTTTTGTTGCTGCTTGTTCGTCGGTCCAACGGGTAAAATAATATTTTTTCCTTTTAATATATAATACACACGAATATTGTTGCCAAAAAAAAAGAAGAGAAAAAACCCATAAATTCCATTAATCATTTTGCAAAAAATAAAGTCAGAAAATCCTAAAAACGAGGCAGCTTTTTGTGCCTTGGTTTCTGTTTTGCTGTTTTGAAGAGCGCTGCCGAGAGCCAAGTTCAATAGAACTTGTTTTGAATTTAGTGCCTAAAACACGCACACACCGCAACCATGGCTAAGACCAACTTGGCCAAAATGGCGCGGCGAAGGGGAAAGGGGCAGCCATGATCATGCCTTCGGGGCTCTCTTCGAGACTTGTGACTAGCGCGAAACTTGATTAAAAATTCAAGGCCATGTTGTGGCACAAACGAGCGTTTGAAGCTATACGATGCGATGCGATACGAAGCGAAAGCCCGTAGACCAGTCGAGACCAGACCAGACCGGACCGGAGCAGACCCGCCAGCTCCCGTGCCCCAGACCAGAGCGGTTGTTTAGAAAGCGGCGCTGCAGCTCGCCGTGTATCTGCAAGATACAGATACCCGACCAAGATGGCGATGGCGAGATGGCGATAGAGATCGCTGCGCGCTCCGCTTGCCCAGTGCACTCGTTGCACTTGCCAAACCTACTTAGAGGCCGAAACTAGTTGCGGACTGCTGTTGGCTGAAAGTGGTTTCCATTTTAGCCGGTCCATGTGAAAAATGTGGCCGCGGCCACTTTTGTTTTGCGCGTTTTCCTCTTCGGTTTTCATTTTTCACGAGCGATTGTTTGCTGTGTCTCTCTCTCTGATTTTGTTTTATTGCCATCTCTGCTTTTCCATACCTACTCTTTTTTCATTCATGGGATTTAATTGGGTTTTAGTTTTATTTAATTGCGCTCAGGTGGGCAAACTGGCAGCGAACACCACTAGATGCAAAGTTCAGGCCCGCTGTAACTATAAGAGGAATATATGTATGTGGCTTAGACCAAACTGCATTCTCACTTGGCTTAGAACGAAGGACTCCACACCAGCTGTATTCGCGCTTAGAGAACTCTCCTAATAGAGCTCCAGGGCACCGGGAGACCCCCTGTTTCATTTGACAAACTGCTGCCTTCTTGACAGCTTTAATGGCTCCAGTGCCTCCAGAGATTGAGCCACTCTTTCTTAGGGTTCTGGTGATAATGACGTTGATTACGATGATGATGATGATGATGCTACTTCTGTCGGTGGTGGTGATCGCATGTTTATAAATAGTCTTAGAAACACTCGAGCTGAAAGCGATTTCAAAAGTTCTCGCTCAGTTGTCGATGCTCTCGAGCTTTACCTTGGGGCTCGGTTTCATTTACCCGGCCAAGAAAATCGCTGGCTTTGGCCCGGGTCTTGCCTGTAATTAAAGTGGCCAGCGGAAGTGAGCCGAGCTGTGAAGTTCAGCTCGCTTGTGCTGTTTCTCTGCGGAAACGTAATGGGAGCTGCAAGCACTAGGCCGAACTACACACATACAATGTATTCCACCTCAGACCCTCGCTAATCTACATTTCTGATTCTGTTTCTTTGCAGGTAATGCCACATGACAAGCTACCCTACCCCTTGAGTGTAGCGAAAGAAATTCGCCCATTCGCGCCAGGTAAGGCCCACACGGTGGGCCACTCTGTATCGGCGTCTGCACGCTGTGAAGTTGTCTTTGGTCATCGACTCCCACACTCGCTCATTAAAAATAGGCATTCGCAGCTGCCTTTGCGCAATTTCTTTTCGAGAGAAGCGAAACGGCGTTTGACAGGCAGGCAGAAATCCTATGACTGACAAGTTGCCCCTTGACACACATTTTGTCATAGCAACGCCGAAAATAAAATTAATAAATTGTTTTCAATATAAAAAACAACAGCGGGTGCAAAGCGTCGAAGTGCGCACAACAATTGGCACAAAACATAGCCGGTCTAGACCAGACAACTTGGCTGCTCGCACAGAAATATATCCAACGAAAAATGGGAAACAGCAAAACGGCTGTCATGGGCCAAACGAGGGCGGTTAGGATCAGTTCGCAGTGAAAAAGGTGGCTAATAAGGGCTATTAGGCTTATGGTGAATATGCTCCAGAGCAGAGAGCCAAGGGAGGCATGATTGATGCCACACATTTATTAAAAACATTAAAGCTCATGCCTATGGATACCTTTTTTAGGGCTAACTTATTAGAAATTATTTGGACGCTTAATGTATGACTTTGTTAAAATACTTGCTTCTATTTCGACACTGTAATTATTGTGTTTGAAGGACCTGGTATTCAATGATGGGAAGCTTAACTATTTTGTTTTTTGTCTCATCATATTAATGTTTCAAAAAACTTTAGTGAACGTATTGTGTTTGAAGGACCCGGTATTCAATGGTTTGTTTTTTGTCTCATAATATTAACAATCCTATTTTATATTTCAAACATTTCTTTAATTGTTGAATTCAAAACTTTTTTGGTGAAATTATTCATCACTTAAAATGGTAAAGGGAACAGGTGTTCTCTTCACGTCAGATATTTTTCATGTATATATTGTCTGCTATTTTTCGAAGGCAGATCGATCTTTGTCGCACAGAAATATGACGACATTTGTGAAGGGTTCCAATACCCGAAACCGATTTCCAACGAATTTCGGCTGGCGATATAAAAGTCGAAAATTGAACTGCTCTTCGCACACTTGCTGAAAATACTGGAAGAATTCCTGGAAGTGAATTTTGTAATATCGAGCGAGTGCCTTACCCCTCTCACCAGCGAGGCCCCCCTCTTCCACTCCAAAGGTTTTTTGTTTCGTTTTACATTCAACTGACGACGTTGTAATGTAATACGGCATATGTATATATATGCGGAAAATGTTTTTGCTGCACTCGACAAAAGAATTTCCCACAATGTCAAGAGCCAGGGAAATCGCGCATACGCACAGTTGGCGGCCGCCGGCAACGTTCGGCGGGAAATTGTTTTGCATGGCAAGTGAAGCATCAAACGTGCTACGTTTTTCGCTTGGAATAATTTGTTGCAAATGTCTGCTTTTTGCGGGGGAAGTAAACAAACCCGAAAACGATTGAGTCTCCCCTCGGCCGCTGCGCCCCGTTTTGTTAAAATTTCGAATAAACAATTTTCCCACCGCCTCTGGTGCAGTTCAATGCCTTGTGAGCCGGCGAAATGTGCATAAAATAGCGGGGAAAATCTGTTTTCGGTGTCAATGTTAGGGGACTACTTGCCATATTGATTATTATCTTTAAAAATGTGGAATATTCAAAGTATTTATACTGAATAATCGTAGAAAACCTGGGAATTATTAGATAACAATGGTGTCCCCCCCTCCCTGGAACTTCCTCTGTGTAAACAAGCAACAAACACATCAAATAGTCTCGAATCCTGACAACAAAGGAGATCAGAATTCGATAGCCATGTTCCCTGGAATCGAACAGCTCCATTTCTCGCCCGCCATCGCTGTCATTCAGCATTTCCATTAATGCTAGCCGCATTGAATGCATTATCCGGAGCCCAGTCCGTCCTCCCCCCGTCCACGAGTGACGCAAACGACTTCAAGGACGCACACTAACCCGAGCTCGTCAGACAGTTATAATAATAAAAGACAGCTGCAGCAGCGGCAACAATATGTTCGAGTCCGTGTACATAGTACGCTGTACATTGTACATCGTCCCAGAGCCCAAACAACGTCCGTCCCTGTCCGTGTCGCTCAATAAAAATCACTGACCAGCAACAATGTGGCTGATATTTAATAAGTCTGGGGCCAAGACGACGACGACAAAGCCGCACAATTGCCGGGGGGTGAGTGGGATGCTCGGATGCTGCACAACAACATGTTGATAATGTAATAACAATAACAATAACAGTAATAATACAGACGAAGTGCCGCACGGGGGAACAGGGCGAAGCTATAGTAAGTCCAGCTCGACTTTTACCTACCGCAACAAGGTCGTGTTTGAGCTATGCTTGGGGTTCTGCACAAGGCTCCGCTTTCGTTTCGTTTTTACTTCTATTTTTCCATATTTAATTAAAAACTTCCGTTCGCCGGAGCCCGAGCACCGCCAACTGCACTTGAGTCAAAGTTGTGTGTCTGACTTTGCATGGCAGCTGAGGAGAACGCTTCAGTGCCCGCATTAATCACGCCGGAACAGTGGAGCGGGGGTGTTTGGTGGGGCAGAAAGGAGCCGGAGAAGGACTTTAGATAATAATTTCTGGAGGAAATAGTGGGGGCTGTACCCCCGTTGCAGGTTGAACATATACGCAAAGGAATAATCTTTGACACATTTTGATGATAAAACAAAAGATGTATCTGAATATTCTCAATTGAAAACGCATTGGTACTACTATCTTAAGTCATAATTTCTTGAATTTTCTTTCTTTTTTTTTCGCTGATATCTTTTCTTATGTGCCATGTAAGAGAGTCTTTTCATAGTAGTTACTATTCAGTATCGTTCTCTATTAGGGTAACACCAACGGACATACCTCTTTAAGGGCCTCCCCTCTCCCCAGAAGCAATCATGGTGACGCGACTGACTGTGACGCTTTTGTTGGTGGCGCTGAAACTTCTTCATTTCTTTGTCCATCTATTTTAGCTCTTGTTCTCTACAGGTTTGTTTTCCCTATTTTCTTCCAGCAAGCTTTTCGCTTTGTGTTTCTTAATGGCTTCACTCCATTGCCATTTGTTTTGCGCTCCATTGTTCGCTGGGCCCGGTGCTTTACTTTTGCCCATAAGTGTAGCAACCACGCCCGGTCCCAGGCTCCTTCTTCTGCCACTAGATTCATCATACAGTGGAACCTGTTTTTAAAAAACTTAAAGATTTCGTTTTAATTAATATTTTCTAAATTGAGTTTTTAATAATTCTAAAATGCTCCTCTCTTAATCCAAAACGTGTTCAAAATTAGTACATTTTCTTTAAATAAATTTCATTGAACTTACACTTTTCACGAACTCATCAGAGATCAAAATAAAAATTAAATTTAATAGATATTTTTAACTAAGGAAATCAATACAAATATTAGGAAGAACTATTTTCTCCTGCTCCCTTTTTTAGACTGCAGTCAGGGTGCCAGTGTTGGCAAGCGACTGCAGAAAGGCACAGTCGCGCTATAAAGCATCGCACATGGGTATGTCGAACATATGTATGTTGGTTATAAAGAGCAAAATGTAAACAAAGCCAGCTTTCCACACGACTTTGCCTGTGTGTGCGCGGCATGCAAATGCAAACACATATCATTAGGGAGGGAATGCGCCAAAAGGGGGCGGGTTCCGGCGGGGCAAAATTTGCATATGTAGCTCCTGCTTTCAAATATATATCTGTATATATAGACTGACTGGTGGGAGCAAGCGGGGAGCCGGAGATGGCACATGGAGAGCTCATTAGCGGAGTGGAAGTGTCCAAATGAGTACGGCCTAATGAAAATTATATAGTTTTTCGTAAAAAAAATTATAAGTTTTAAGAAAGAAATATTTAAATTTATTAGATAAACTAAAACTAAATATTTTATGATGCTAGTTTTTCGTAATGTTCATTTTGAGAATGAAAATATTATCTTAAAAAAACAATTTCTAAATCATACAATCACTCCAAGGACGATGATTGATTATATTAAATGCAACAGTTTAGCTGCTGCACCATCGCTTACCATAGAAATTAATCCAATTTCCAAGAAAACCGCTAACGGAAACGGAAACAAACCTTTTGATCATCCCTTGGCGGCCATGTTGGCTACTGTAAATGGCGTCACCGTGTTACAGTTATTGTTGGTGCAGTTTGGCGCTTTCCTGCCAGTTGCAGCAACAAAAACAAGCCACAAGACGAAGCCGAAAGCCGGAGAATGCGTTCCGAAACACACGAAAGGTCATGCGACGACCCTCGTCTAAATGTCGACCTGTGCTCAAAGTAGGTTAAAAAGCATTTTTCAGCCACCTAGTGCTCCTAGGACACACAGTGCACAGTGCATCCCCCCTCCCCTGCCCTTCCGTTGCCCCATCCGGCTCCGGATCCGGCGGATCCTTGTCCGTGTCCCTGCCCCTGGTCAGAAACAGAAACAAGAAAGTACATGGCCAGGCGGCAACATGCCAACGAACTGAAAAAATCAATTTCTCAACCATACAACCATGGCACGCAGGGGTTTTGGGGGTTCTGCGGCTCGGGGGTGGTAAAACGTGCCTAACAACTGAGAAACTCGTGCAAAATAAATTGCAGCCTTGCACTAGAGAACCCCCTCAAACAGAAAAACGTGTGCAACCCCAAGCCAGGGAGAGAGTGACAGAGTCGAAGAGAAGACAGAGAGAGCGCTGCAGGGATTGCATGCGCGGACATGCGCTAGCTGTGGTACAGTTTTCCAACTCCGATACCTTGCTGCACCCCATTGGGCGGACCGTGTTGATTTTGGCCTTAGCTACTCGACCGGCTGGCCATCACAATTCATCCTAGCTACGGCCAAAGCCAAGGTAGAAGGCCCCAATCCCTAGCCCCCAAACCCCGCGTCACAACGTCCTGCAACCCCATCACCCCCCGTGTGGAAAGACTGGAGTTTCGGTGGTTAGTTGGGCCTGCTCAACGTATTTTGATTTAGGGTCGTCGGCTTTCGTTTATGTAATCGCCTGCAATGCCGCCATAGTCAAAGTCGTTGGGCCTTGGTCAATAAACAAACAACAACACAATGTTCTCAGAAATGTGTCATTTAAATGATAAATGAAAGAAATTTCCACTATATAACACTAATATAATAATACATAACTTTTGGGTCTTATAAGAAGTTCTGTTAGGGTTTCGAAATTTAAAAATAGACAATTAAAGGGGGGCTTACGTTTTTGTACTATTGAATTGAGTTGTTAACTGATTTGGTAACAGCTTATTTTGGATATCTAAACCTAGCCTTGAAGGTTTATTCTCTTCTAGATCCTGCATAAAAGCATTTTTGAATATGTTCAAGAAAAAGGAAATACTATTGTTTTAAAGTATCTATAGGATATCCTGACGATAATTGTCCTAATAAATAAAACCATAAGCCCACGAATTGATAGTAGTTATAAGTGATTTAAGAATTAATACCTAAATAGTTTTAAATTTCTTAACCTTCAAAAGAAGTTCTTGCAGGAAAAGAAGTAAATGTCTTACTAAAGTGAGTAGTAGTGGCTTTGGTCACACTGAAGAAGTCAAAATTAGTATCAAAAGACTAGAAAAGACAGATACTAGCGCAAAATTTTTTTTGCGGTCCAAGAATGGACTTGGAAGTATTACCCTTCTTGAGTAGGGATAATTAATTGTTTCAGGTGATTAGCAGGATACCTTCGCGGCTCAAGATGGTTGTGACCCCAAGACAGAGCCAGAAAAATCTATGCATTCCACCAGCTTCCATCACTCCCTCGCTGCACATTAAAGTACGAATAGTAGGGCTTTTAACGTCAAATCGCAGACAAATCGTACTCCATATGTACACTACAAACAATCCATACATATGACTCTATGTATGAATATTTTCCAGCTCCCTTTGTTTCTGCCTTTGCTTTTGCTATCGGATCGGATTGGAGACTGGCAAGGGAAGTCTCCAAATCGCATAAGCAAACTCTGCCTCGGCTGACTTTTTCACGTCTTTTGGCTCCGCTAGAGAGCAACTTGCTGAAATGCAAACAGCGAAAAGCGGGAAAGGGGGTGCTGGTTGGGGAGCCGCCTTGGAACTTATTTATTTTGCATTTCAACAGAAGGCGCTATTTGCAGTGGCCTCCTCCCCATTTTTTCTCATTTTCTCCCTCTCTCTTTATCTTTCTAGATCTCTCTCCTTCTCTCCTACTCTCTCCCTCTTTCTTTCTCCCTGCCCCTTGTTCTCCTCTTTTTGTGCATACACAAAAAACAAGCCGCTTAAAAATATTGCATTCACAGCCCACACACACTAGCACACGCAAGCGAAACTGCATACAAAAGGAAAACTTTGCCATAGAATAGAGTCAGCCACCAAAAAAAACAGAAAAAAGTAAGAACAACAGGAGCAGCAACAAAAAGTTTCATTTCTTTGCCTAGAACACAAAAAGTGTGTGAAAAAATAAATGCAAATGTAAAGCGAACGGGCAAAATGAAATGCAAAATGCACGCACACGAAGCCCGAAGGGAGAACTTACCTATACCACGGCAAAAACTTGTGTGACATGCAACTCGCTCTCTCGCTTGCTCTCAGCACTCTTGTGGGAAAGGGGGTGGTGGGGGACACCGACGCCGACTGCGCTGCTTGCAGTGACAGTGGCAATGCCAAAGGCAAACTGCACATTTTTCGAGGCCTACATCAACATTTTTCAGCTTTTGCAGCAAGGGCGTGCAGCGCGAGGGAGATGGCAGCTAACAAAGGGCGCAGGGGGAGAGCGACAAGCGAGCGAAGGAGAGAGAAATGGCGCAGGCTACTGGGCGCCAAGCGATGCCCAGCTTGCTTTATGTGAAAAGTAATAGCTAGCTTGAAGCTGAAATTATTATTTGGATTTCATGTAATATGTAGTTGAGGTGAAAAAACAAAAATGCATCAATGCTTAAACATTTTTTTTTTGCAAATTCGGAAGATTTGTGGTGACATTCGATGTTTTTGCAATATGAGTAAATGGGTAAAATAATTCATAAAACCTATTTATGTCACTTTTTTTAAATTTATATGAAAGCAAAAAATATTTGACCTATTCTTAGAATATCAATGTTTCAAGAACTTTTATAATTTCTAAGGGTTACTTCGAACTTGATATCACTCTGGAGATCTTTAATTTTTAGAAATCATATGCTCTAAAGCGAATTTGGTATAAATTATTTGATATGAAACTTTGTAAAAATAGAAAATACTGCATTTGAGGGTAATGCCAGCACTGACGGAAAAGTTTAGCTCTGGCTGCACCATGTTTTGTACTCTCGCGGCCCTGCACACATGGCCACAGCTATGGCCTGCCCTCGTCCGGATGGCGCTGCCTTGGCCCCCAGTTGGCAGCCCCGCTTGCTGGGATTATGTGGGTATATAGTGCGGAGTGGCGAGCGAGGGCCGAACGAGCCAGCACAATAACACAATGAACTCCAAACTCCAAGGCATGGGATGGATGGCAGCCGGGCGGATTCAGGGGTGTCTTTTGAGCTCTGCTGCTGCCGCTTTGGCGTGCAGTTTTTCAACCATTGCCTTTCCGCCTTTATTTGCTACTCGATGGCGTTCCGTTCTTCCTCCTGCGTGCGATGGAAAATGTCTTTTCATAGAGGAAAAGCGAAAAATTAAATGTGGCTGCGCGCGCGCCAGTGTGTGCGTGCTTGCGTTAACAGGCAGTTAAGAAGTTGATGTTGCACTGACTATGCTAAATTCATTTTGTTCTCTGGAGGCTTTTCTAGTCACCTGACCCCAGCGTACATGCGCTCCCTTTGAGTTGTAACTGTTAACTTTGTGTCCTAGGCCCCTTTTTTTCAATTTCCAGCTTCTTAACTCTCAATTAAAGTTAACGATCAGTTAAGTTAACCTTATATCTAGATATCCGATTTCTGGATTTACAAGAGCTATACATCGCACAGAATCAGCCGTAAGGCGTTAACTTTGACCACGTCAGTACTGTCTTGGCGTCAAATTCTTAGATTACAGTGAAAGAAAAACAGTTATTTGACTGCCGGTTTATCTGCAAAGTAAATACTTAATGTAGATTCAGAAACTAGCCTTATTCAGCCCCCTCATATAGCGTCGTTGCAGCAGGTTTTTACTTTTTACCACACGATTTCCCTGCCGAAGCAGAGCAGCTCTCTCGCACTCACCATCGCGAGTGCAGTGAAAATGCAGTCATGCTGGCGTCTCCCCATTTTCCTTTTTCCATTTTCCATGAGTCGCTGGAGCAGACAAAGTTTGCATGACGCCGTCGTTTATTCCACTTGCCTCGCACTCCGCCCGCTCCTCAGCTGCTGTTGGTGGTGGCAGTGAAATTGAAACGCAGCAACTGCAGCAAGGGAGGGAAAGTAGCCAAGACAACGGGGCGTATGGGTAATATTTTATGGCAGTGTGCGCCGGGGAGGGATCAGGACAAGTACGTGGACGTGGGCATGGAGGTGCAGAATGTGGATACTGGTTGCGGAAAACTGTGTTAGGCCGACAATGCACTGCGTTGCACTCGGCTGCCGTTGAAGCACGCCAAGGGAGGGGCTAGGCGGCGGAGGGCGCACTTGTGGCCAAGTGACGTCTTAGCCGCGTCCTCTTCTCCTCTTTCGTGGCTATCGCCTTCGCTAAGTGTCTGAGCCGTGTCTTGTGTCTGCCTTCCTTGCTGTTTCTGTTGTTGTCACTGCCATTGCTGTTGGTGTTGCAGTTGCAACAACAGCAAGCCCTTTCTCGTATCTTTTTATTCGCTTATGTGCTACCAACGGCCACATCCACATCCTCGTGCACCATCTGACTGGCCCACCCACTCCAGGGCCCGTCGTTAGTGCCTTTGTAGCGAAGACTTGCACTTGATATTCCTTTATATCTTTGTGGGAGTGTTGTGAACGTGACTATTCGGATAATGTATCTCCAGCGCCATTCATAGTTCCCGATACCTCGCGCAAGCCCCTTTTAAACGTAATCGATAATGGGGCTTGATGGCTTGATGGACTGCAGACAGAAATAGAAGTGCAGAAAGTATTATGACATTCTCTCTCTCTATTCTTTTGAGGTCGTTTGTGTCGACGTCGTTGGAAGGATCATCAAAATTATTATTCAATTTTCTAGGCGCCTTTTCCATGTGGAAGTTAAATGGGAATTGTTTAAGTGACGGTCACTAAGCACTTTTTGGCTAGAGTAGGAAGAGGTTCTTTAAGTTTATCCTCAGAGTGTTTCCATCTTCCCTTGAAGACCATGAAACTCTCCCTCTAACGACTTTCAGCCCTCTATCCAATCACTATGCTCGATTTCCAACGGCTGGATACATTCCGTACACCGTTCTGTTGACTCTGAGCGAAAACGTTAATTGAATTTTAAATTTTTCGGGGAAGAGCCAGCGGGGCCTGGGACGTGGGGGCGTTGCCAAACCCCTACCGCAAGACATTGGGCACAGCGGCACAGATTATCAAGCAAACGTGTCCAGTCGGAGTCGGATTCAGATACAGCCTCGGAGCTTGCAAAACATGCAAATGGCGGAGAACATAGAACTCCGCGACAGCTAAATTTATTTATTGGGGTCTAATGTTTTATGGATCGCCCACTGAAATAATCCATACTAACCAGCTGCGTTCGCTCCCTCCATCTCGCCCAACAGGTCGCGACGATCTCTCGCCCTCGAGCAGCCTCAACGGATACTCGGCGAACGAGAGCTGCGATGCGAAGAAGAGCAAGAAGGGCCCCGCGCCGCGGGTGCAGGAGGAGCTGTGCCTGGTGTGTGGCGACCGCGCCTCCGGCTACCACTACAACGCCCTGACCTGCGAGGGCTGCAAGGGCTTCTTCCGGCGCAGCGTGACGAAGAGCGCCGTGTACTGCTGTAAGTTCGGGCGCGCCTGCGAGATGGACATGTACATGCGGCGCAAGTGCCAGGAGTGCCGCCTGAAGAAGTGCCTGGCCGTGGGCATGCGGCCAGAGTGCGTCGTCCCGGAGAACCAGTGCGCGATGAAGCGGCGCGAGAAGAAGGCCCAAAAGGAGAAGGACAAGATGACCACCTCGCCTAGCTCGCAGCACGGCGGCAACGGTGGCGGCATGGGCTCCGGCAACTCCCATGACTTCGTCAAGAAGGAGATTCTCGATCTGATGACATGCGAGGCGCCCCAGCATGCCACAATTCCGGTAAGCATCTCGGCCTAAGGTCAACCCAAATTAATACTAACAACTCTCTTTTTCCTTACTGCCACAGCTACTACCTGATGATATTTTGGCCAAGTGTCAAGCGCGCAATATACCTCCATTAACGTACAATCAGTTGGCCGTTATATACAAGTTAATTTGGTACCAGGATGGCTACGAGCAGCCATCCGAAGAGGATCTCAGGCGTATAATGGTGGGTCACCTCGAATCCCCCAAATATGTGGGCGGCACTAACCTTAAACATCTTTTTGCAGAGTCAACCCGATGAGAACGAGAGCCAGACGGACGTCAGCTTTCGGCACATCACCGAGATAACCATACTCACAGTTCAGTTGATTGTTGAATTTGCAAAGGGTTTACCAGCGTTTACAAAGATTCCCCAGGAGGATCAGATAACGTTACTGAAGGTGCGTACTCCCTCGCCCATCATCCGCTAGCTAAGACACAAACTAATGTCCATCCCTTAGGCCTGCTCGTCGGAAGTGATGATGCTGCGCATGGCTCGCCGGTACGACCACAACTCCGACTCCATATTCTTCGCGAACAACAGATCGTACACGCGGGACTCGTACAAAATGGCCGGCATGGCCGACAACATTGAAGACCTGCTGCATTTCTGCCGCCAAATGTTCTCGATGAAGGTGGACAACGTCGAATACGCGCTACTCACTGCCATTGTGATCTTCTCGGACCGGCCGGGCCTGGAGAAGGCCCAACTAGTCGAAGCGATCCAGAGCTACTACATCGACACGCTACGCATTTATATACTCAACCGCCACTGCGGCGACTCCATGAGCCTCGTCTTCTACGCCAAGCTCCTCTCCATCCTCACCGAGCTGCGAACCCTGGGCAACCAGAACGCCGAGATGTGTTTCTCGCTGAAGCTGAAGAACCGCAAGCTGCCCAAGTTTCTCGAGGAGATCTGGGACGTGCACGCCATCCCGCCCTCTGTCCAGTCGCACCTGCAGGTCACGCAGGAGGAGAACGAGCGTCTCGAGCGAGCGGAGCGCATGCGCGCCTCCGTGGGTGGCGCCATCACCGCCGGCATCGACTCGGAGTCCGCATCCACCTCTGCGGCGGCGGCGGCCCAGCATCAGCCGCAGCCCCAGCCTCAGCTCGCGAATCAGGCCCAGCATCAGTCGCTGACACAGACACAGGCACAGTCCCAGGCACAGCCGCAGCTCCAGCCTCAGCTGCAATCTCAGCTGCAACCACAGCTTCAGCTCCAGCCCCAGGCTCAGCATCTTCCTGTCTCAGTACCCGCTTCCGCCTCTGGCTCCGTGTCCGCGGTCAGCACGAGCAGTGACTACATTGGCGGCGGGGGCGCCATGGGACCCACAACGGCTGCGGCCACCTCCTCCACGAGCATTACGGCCGCGGTCCCTGCTAGCTCCACCACGTCGGGGGTGGCAATGGGAGGCGGCGGCGGTGGCAACGGAGTGGGAGTGGGCGTAGGTGTAGGCGTGGGCGGGAACGTTAGCATGTACGCGAACGCCCAGACGGCTATGGCGCTAATGGGCGTGGCCCTGCATCCGCACCAGGAGCAGCTGATCGGCGGAGTGGCGGTCAAATCGGAGCACTCGACGACGGTATAGCAGACGTAGCGCCACCAGCAGCAGTACCAACACCCCCAGACCATCGGCGTTCTCCTGGACTGAGAAGGGCAGCTGGACGCACAGTTTTCCTCCTCCACCCCCAGACACCAGCTGCGAATCGTGGCCAGGGGGCCTGGAGGAGCTCTCTCCGCCCGAGAGTATTGGGGGACAAGTCAGCCAGGGCAAATAGCCGTGGACGAGCGTAAATGCAGTTATTTAGTCTTAAGCCTGCAAATATTAGATTTAGGCATTATCCTTACGTTACAAAAGATAAAGAAAACTATTAACGGTTACACAAAGCTTACCCCAGATCAAGCTTCAACGACGATTATAGAAAAGAGAGGGTGGGAAAGGTTAATCGGAGTGGAAGGACCCATTGAAAGTCACGAAATAATAGAATTAATCTTTCTGTGGGCAGGTGTTCGATGCAATGCAAGGGCCCCACAATAAATTCTCGAATTTTGATTTTCAATTCGATCCTCCGCACGAGAGACCGACACGACGAGGTCAGAAAAGAGGACGGAGAGCAAGGAGTGCACGGACAGCGGGAAGAGAGAAGAGAATAAAGATTGTTTATATTTTAAAAATATATAAAATAATATGTACTAACTGTAAACTTAATGAATGCAACTGTATAATACCTAACTGTACATCTAAATCTTTACTCTAGTGGAGCGAGTAAACCTGTTAAATGAAAATAATAACTACGATAATAACATTAACATCTAACATTACTAAATACGTTTAAGTTATTCAAACAACAAACTCTAAAAAACACGAAAAACTTGGACTGATTTTATAAATATTTTTTAATCATAACGAAAGGAAACTGTAAAAATTACAAAAATGCGAAACAAAACAAAATAACGGAATACACAAATATTTTTATTATGCCCCCCTTATATTTCTTAAAATGAAAGTCTAAACTGTAAGATTCTTATCATTTTCACCCAAAAAATGTTCGCAAACAAAAAAACCCAACATCCTTGGAATTGGCACTGTTTTAAGGCATTTTTTTCAAACAATTTTATATGGAACTTAAACCAGAAAATGAAATTAAAGTGATTGGAGTTTTACTCAAAAACCAAAAGGCATCAAAAGGTATTAAGTCGGAAGTAAATAAAGCAAAATTTACCCTGGAAAATAGTTTTCGATCACTTTGATAGCTCTCCCACACACGTCTAAATAAACACATAAACCAAAAGACTTCAATATTTATTTTTAAAATTTACATTGGTAATTCAAAATTTGTGTGAGTGAAGACAGCAAATTTGGCAAAATCAAAATTTATTTAATGAAAACCCCCAAAAAGTGCAAATTTTTTACTTTGGCAATTATTGACGAAATTATATGCAATTTTGGTTCCAAACTCTTTTTAGACGTCATTAGTTGCTTTTTGCTTTGAAGTGTACATTTTTAAATTGTTGGCCTTATTTTAACTTAAATCAAATTTATTCTAATTTTAGTAGCAATTTGTGTTTGATAACGAGAAAGGAGCCACTGTAAAATACAAATAAAACTAAACATAAATCGAAAAGTGAAATTCTTTTATTGTATAAAGAGTAGGAAGAACACATCTTACGTAGCTTCTACTTGAACTGTGCAATTTTTTACCTTTACTACTAATATTAATTTAATTATAATTTTACACACGCATACACACGCCTACACACACAGCCACACATGTAAAGCTTAAGAGAACCTAATTTATAAAATGAATTTGTAAGGATGAACTAAAGCTGCATGAAGTCGATACAAGTGGAGGCAACTCCACGAACCTAGCACATCCCCAAAAGAGAAAATTCTAATTAAATGTAGCCAGCACTTTGACAAACAGAAATCAGTGAATTATTTAATCGTAATATTCGTACACATATGATCGTTGGGGGCCCCAAGGGGACATTCGTTGAACCAGCTACGAAGCCGCTCATCGAACTCACTATAGACCTCGGTTATACAATCTTAGGTTCGATTCTTACAGCATGCACTCTCGAGCACGTTCAATTATTATAATTATACACCTACAAATACATATACATTTACGCATAACTTGTTTTGTAGTTCTACACCTAATGTAAAGAGCAAACTCTATCCTGATACGGAATAATTTTACCTTTTACCTTATTACGAGTGGAAGATGCGAGATCAAGAAAATACACAATATATATGGAAAAAATGTTGAAGCAAACGAAAGCAAAACAACAAAAAAATCAACACAAAAACATAAACCGAATCCAACGTGTTTTTATTTTGTCTTATACTTTTCCGTTGCATTACCGGCTTTTCATTTTAGTATACTAGAGCAGGAGTTACGACTTTTCGGGATGTGAGCAAAGACTTAGGAGCTAGAAATTCAGAATTTGAAAATATTTGCGTGCGAAGCAAATGGCTGTGAAATTGGCTAAGAACGAGGGCAAGGATGCGGAAATTGTGGTGGTCAGAAGGAGCATAGCAGAGCAGTCTAGTGTATCTGGTTGAAATCTAATTTATTGCGGGTTGGAGAACCATCGGGAGAAAAGACGCGCTATATAATAGCATTAAAGTGTAACAGTTAGAGCCATTCATTTGCTACACCCTGTTTGTATGAAAGACCCGACTTTCGCCATAATTAAAAACCATATAATAACGATTCCAGACCCAAGTTGAGTGTTGAACATAGGATATAAGCAAGCATATTAATACCCTCGATGGCCCTCGGTAACTCTCTCCAATAATACATTGTCACGCCTATGATCTGTACATAAGCATATATTATTGTATAAATAAACGTATATTTAAAGCCCTCGCTCTGTAAGAATCATAAAAGATCGCGACTTACAACATTACAAATAATGCAACCTGATGAATACGAAAATACAAGATTGTATGGTATAAAGTAACAACCGTTTGTTGACAGATCCATTCATATAAAAGATAAAACCAAAGGAAGATATAAGCGGAAACAGAATCGTTATGTAGATTTTTGAAATTCGAGACGAAGAGCAACTAGACTTTGATTTTTATGCACTGTTTTCTGTTATGTGTAACTCGTAACTTGTTTTGCCCCAACAACTAGGCCCAACTATGTAGGATCCACGACCTCGACCGTGTACACAGCCTGAGCCCTATAACTATAACCCTAAGATCCACACTGACACACCGCGTACAAGCATTTTGTGTTCAACTTGTAGATATTGATCCTGAATTGAAAAACTACCTCAAGCGAAACAAAAGATGATTAAGCAGAAGGAGCAGGGACGGAGACGGAGACGGACGGAGATGGTCGACAGGTTTTGAGCATTATAATAATAAATGTAACTACAAGCGAGACCTTAGCAGCAGAGCATGAGCAGGAACAGAAGAAAACAAATATATACCTTGAAAAAGTTATTATTTCCGTTATTAGATTCGTTTACAACGCACTCTCAGCCCTAAGACTTCCCGTTAAACTTGAAACAAAAACACCCCAAAGCCTTTTTAGAGGTACCTGGTTTGCCGCAAATCATTGCCTAGCTATGGGCCTACGACACACATATGTATCTATATGACTCGATATGGGACTTCGCTGTTTCTCCATTATCAAAGACCGAGGCGAGAGACTCGTGCGGAAGCTTCTTTCTTTGCCTTGAGTTCAGTAGCTTAGTTTTTCTCACTGCCAAATCGAAATTGAGATCTAATACCATACAGATTTACTGAGTTTTCGAGCCGCCTCCATTTTTCGAACTTAGAGTACGTAAGAGGGGACGCCATACGTCAAATTTCATTTGCAATGTGTAGCAATCAGTAAAGTAAAATTAAATGGTAAAGGGAATATCTATAAAATATATACAATTATTAACAATATACGATCCGAGTATATGTTTAAGTCCGAACCTATACGTATACGGATTGACAACGCACACAGTTCGAAGCCGAAGAACTTAGCGAGTAAAGCATTTTTCCTGAAAACACAAATAAGAATACAAAATACAAACTGAACATGAATTGATGGCATTTTAGTGTTACGCGAAATGCAAGCAGAAAATCGATAATATAAAGTCTAATCAGCTTACTGAAAATATTGTAAACAGAAACCATTTCACACGAGATACGTAAGACCATTTGAAAAGCGAAGAAATGCAAAAATACAGATTGAAGAAACCCTGAACCCTGCCAGAGGGAGTGGTTGCAGAAATGGATCGCCAATAAGTAGTTTTCCGAGTCCATTAGCATTATTATTTGTACGCTACACTGCCAGCTAATTTATTACTTCGCCATTAGTCCGATCCGCAGGATTGGAACTCAACCCCAATTAGTTTCGTTCCCACACCTTCACACACCGCGCATATCCCTGAGTTGCGTTTACCGATTATGATAACGAGAGAGATGTAGAGATTGTTAGCATTTAAACTGATTAAACAATTACAAGCATATGCATACCTAATTCTAATTGTTTATTTTCCCGGGATCTACAGTAGGAACTCACAGATGAATTCGTTGTTTCCGAAAACAAGGTGCATAAATATTAAATACACTTGGGATATGTATCTAGAAATAATAACTTATATGTACGAAACTGTAATCTAATTTGGAAATTTGTTCACTTAACGTTAATATTATTACTAACACAATACAATACAAGAAGAAACACTTTTATACTGCAAAGATCGAAGGATTGAGGGGGCAAAGATGGATTGAGACAATTAAAAACGATTCGAAGCCGATTTTGGGTTAAACGGTCTGGCGCATCATCAACAGCAGAAGCTGGTTGGGCGCAAATATAAACATTTTTGCCACTAATTTAAAAATTAACAACTTTATTTAGGCATAGAATACAATTAAACTTTGCATAGTTGTACAACTAAGCTGTAAATATATACATATACATAAATCTAAAGAAAGTATATATATATACGATATATGAAACGTGTAATAAAATAAAAATGATATATTTAAAATATGTTGCTCAATTGTGATCATGTTTTCTACAATTCCGCGTATTTCCTGTGTTGTATACCGATTCTTTTAAAACGTCGTCCTTTACATCGCATATTAATGGAGCCAGCCGCAAAGTATGCAACACTTAAACGTTCCTTCAGATTCTCTTATCCAAATTTATCGTGATATTCATTTAAACGTGTTTAATATTCTAAATATTGATTTATTTTAAATTCCAATTGAACAATTTTGTACTATTTACTAATTACATTTTTTTTTTTACCTTTGAACCTGACTTAGACCCTTTGCCTGCTCTTTCAACTTCGCAGACGGCCATAAAGTCCTTATCAGAGGGATTTATTTATTTTACAAAAATAAAACGTGTTATTTTATACACTTAATCTAAATAATATTTTAAGTTTTAGTGAACTAATAATATTAAACATAATACTACGTTATTGTAAAAATTAAATGCATTATAATTAATTTATACCAGGGAACGTTATCATTATACGTTTACAGATTAATTTGTATTTTTTTTATCATTAATAGTGATTAGAATTGAGAAATATTATAGTATTCAATGATAATTATTACCTTGGAAACAAAAAAAACAGTACAAAATGCATTTTCTGGCCAATTTTGATGCATGTCCTTGTAGAGCACAGCCGAAGGAATAATTGTGTGCTATAGGTTTGCCACGACCCTTTTAATCAACAGGTGAGTTTTATTTTGAGTAAAACAAAATAAAACTAAAAAAGAAGCATTATTTTTTTTTATAATAGTTATTTTTTATATAATAGTTATTTTTTACTTTTATTTTTTTTTTTTCCTAACTAATGTTAATAATTATGTACCAATTTTTATTTATTTTTTTATAAGAAATAATAGTTATTTATTTATATAATATTATTCAATTTTAATCATTATTTATGATAAATATTTAAAAAGTCTTAAATATAAAAATTATACCGGAAAAGGGGAGATTATCCAACTAGGATTCACAGAATATCCACCTTTTTGTTCTAAGAGGATTGTAAGTAGTTGATTTTTTTCATTTAAAAATTTTCAAGATAATTATTATTTACAGTCTCTGATTTACACTAATACCCGGTGACAAAGACAAAAGGAAATTATTAGGTGAAGGACAAAATTAAATTGTCCTTTCCATATAATTTTTTTATAAATAAACCAATTTCAGTCAAATTTACAAACAAATAAAATATTACAGCTAATACTGGTATGACAAAATCTCTTTAATTATGGCGCTATGACACAGTAATTCAGTTTTCATTAACTAGAGAATTTTTTGGTAAGACGACTAAGGTCACACCGATTTTAAAAGGTAAACAATAGCAAAAGCCATAATATAATTAATATAATGTAATATAATATAAATATTTTAAACTTATTTTGCAGCTCAAGAACCAAAAACATGTTTTTCTTCATTGTTAGAGCTTCATCGCAGTTTTCTTCCAGAAAATAATTGCTAGACGCCAGCAAAAAGTCAGTCTTATTGTAGTATTTTGCTATCGCAAAAAGTCAGTCTTATTGTAGTATTTTGCTATCGCATTAACGGTTGGTATATTTTTGTGGGCTTTTCGATTTACCCATATTATGCCAATGCATTAAAATTTTCATCAGAAGTGCCTATAGGCGTCTTCCTCGCACTTAGGTAAATCCCTATGGTGGTTTTAATGAAACATCTAATTATTGCGGTAATGTCTCACTAGTATAATGAATTCTTAAATTTTAGAAAACTGCATTACTGTGTCATAAGGGGTTTACTGTGTCATAAGTCCATAAGTAATTGTTGTTGTTGATCAAAATCTGACATCGATAAACAGAAACACCAAAATAATCGGGTACTATCGTGTTTTTTATATCTGTACTCCCTTAATAGAAGAAGAAGTTTTTCAAACTCCAAGAAACCAGAAAAACAACAATAACCCACAGCCGAATAAAGACTCAAAGACACATACATCCAAGCAATTACTTTTTCGCTCGGTTGCTTTTGATGTATTAGTTGATTGTATGTTTCTTAAAAAAAAAACATCGCTGCTGAAGTCGCGGGAGATGTTGCAGATGCGACATTTGTAAAAACACTATTGGCGGAAGTGTGATAAGGTTATATTCAATGTCGCTATCGGGGAATAAATATCGATAGTTCAACCCACCCTCAAACATTTAAGGTGTCGATACTATCGCAAGTAGACGTCTCATCTACTGTTTTGCCGAAAATTTAGTTAATATAGCAAAAGGTAATTGTAAAAGTATAGAAACTCGGCAGACAATTTGGAAGTTTCCAGCAGTACTGCCGAAGTCGCGCGTAACTATTGATTTGGCAATTTCATAAATTACGTAAAATAGCGCTCAAAACACTTGCGATTTTTGTTATGTGGAAGCGGCAAGATGGCGGCAGAAAACAATTTGTAACACATTTTGGCACTGCCACAAATACGCCGATTGCGCTCCTTCTTGTCTGCTGCCACTGCTCTAGTGTTTGGTCCGAGTGCACTTTTTCAAAAGGCTGACTTGCAGCAACTGGAAGTGAGGTTAAGAACAAGCCGCTTTCACTTACCCTTTCACCTTACAGACAACCACCAATGGCTGATTCTGAGGACGAGTACGATCGCAAGCGGCGTGATAAGTTCCGCGGGGAGCGCAGTGAGAGCTATCGAACAGAGCGCCGGGACGAGCGTCGTCCAGTGGGCGGTTCGACTGGAGCCCGGGACGAGTGGTCGGAGCGGTAAGTGAAGGCGCTATTTAACTATTACATGACGACAGCACTTGACGTTACAGCAATCCCTTCAGGGGCGGCGCTTCCGCAGGAGGCGGCGGCGGGGGAGCCCGTCATAGGCCAGACTACAGTGACTATCGTGGTCCGGGGCCAAGGACACGCTACGGATCTCCCGGTCGGGATTTGCCGCCTGCCAAGCGAATGCGTCCGGACTGGGGCGATGGAGATGTGCGCGGTAATCCCCGGTTCAGTGGTAGGTTGAAAAAAAAGGCGTTTTTGTGGGGAGTAAAAAGGATTATCTTTCCCGGCAGGCTACGACCCCTATCTAATGCAGGCTTGGAACGATCACTACCAGTCCATACATTCTGCATACTCCCATGCCGGCCACGTGCCACCGGTCAGGGAGCCCATTAGCAGCGGCGGCGATACGCTAACTCAGCCTGCAATGCTCAATTTGAAGCAATTCCTGGACACTCAGGATGAAAACATCTCGGACTCGGAGGTCATGCGCAAGTACACCGAGTACAAGACGGACTTCAAGCGCCAACAGCTGAACGAGTTCTTCGTGGCACACAAGGACGAGGAATGGTTAGTAGCTGGCCAACGGGTGAGCCTCCGATGCGACGCAGGGCACCCTCTTCGAACTCGTTGATATCTCAGCCTGAGCAACTTGGCTCCCTTGCGTGGTTTTCCCATTTGCTTTGCCTGCTCGGAACTCATAACTTTCTGTATATTAAGTTTTTCTCTGCAGCTTATTGGGTTTGTGAGACAGAGACAGATACTTCTCTGGAAGCGACTGCACGGTCTCGCAGAGCTGCTAACTGATATCCACTAAATTAATATTGTTAATTACCCGGCGAGCAATGCCGAGGTGTGTTCACATTTTTAAACCGCGATTTATTTCAATTCGATATTCGTTGGTCGAGCAAACAAAAGCCCAAATAACCATAAAACAATCCCATAAATAAAGAAAGCGCTAAGCTTGAAAGGTAAGACTTTGGGTGATACTTGAGAAACAACCAATCCTATCTATAGTCCTATAAGACTATAAAACCACTGAAAAATAACCAATTTTACTATCAACAGCCGGGCGAAGATGCGAAAAAATAGACTAATTCACCCATAACCACTGGAGCAGTGGAGAAAAATAATGTTGTGAACTCGCTAATCGTGTACTTAACTTCTTTACCTCCAGGTTCAAAAACAAGTACCACCCAGAGGACAGTGTCAGACGCAGCGAGGAACAGCGTGGTTTCCTAAAGGTACGATATATCACGGCACGCGATTTGGCATCCGATTCAAATTTACATTGCTTCCAGAGACGTACTGACGTGTTCGTGGAGTTACTCAATAACGGGGCCATTGACGCCGTTAAGGTTGACTCCTCCCAAGCTGATGCCCTTATTCGTGTGCTGGACACCTGCGTCATCAAGCTAGAGGGCGGAACCGATGAGGACCTTAAGGTGCTTGACGAGAAGCCCAAAGAGCCCCAAGTCTACGAACGAAAGAGTGAGACTGGTGACACCGCCAAGGTGACTGATGAACAAATCAAGAGTCCCAAGAAGGAGAAGCTCAACGAGGATGATTCGTTGCCGGTGGTCGTTTCGCCACAACGAAAAACTATTAAGCCCGTCGACTCCGACGAGGAGAACTGGGATGAAGATGACGCAGGAAAGGAGAGGAAGGAAGAACCAAAAACTATCGATTCTAGCTCGGAGGGCAAGCAGCTAAAAAAGAAAACAAAGAAGCGCAAAAGAAACAGCAGCGATGATAATAGCTCCTCATCTGACCAGGATTCTAGCTCCAGTTCGGAGGATGAAGATGAAGCCAAACTTAAGGAGAAGTACGATGTAGAGGATGGACTCAGGAGCGAACAAAAAGCTGAGGCTGAGAGGGACAGAGAGGAAGCGGCCAAAGCGAGGGGGGCACCAAATAGTCCGAGTGAATCGACGACAGCAGACAAAGCTGATTCTGAGCCCCAAGAACCAACCACCGAAGGCAAAGACAGCAAGCCAATTAACTCTCCGCAAGCAGACCCAGGCGAGCCAATGGAAACAGAAAATGGTTCGAGTCAAAATGAGAACAGCGGAGAAAAGTCATCTGCCGAAGAAAAGCAGGTCGAGCAAACTGAAACCATTGATGTGGACAAGTTGAAAGATGGCCAGCCAAGAGCCTTGCATCGCACATCTTCAATTTTTCTGCGCAACCTGGCACCTTCCATAACCAGGGCGGAGATCGAAGGAATTTGTACGCGCTTTAGCGGCTATCTGAGAGTGGCTATTGCTGATCCCCTGGTGGAGCGCCGATGGTATCGCCGCGGCTGGATTACGTTTATCCGGGACGTTAACATTAAAGAGATTTGCTGGAGTCTTAACAATCAGCGTCTGCGTGATTGCGAAATGGGAGCCATTGTCAATCGGGATCTAAGCCGCCGCGTGCGCCCGGCCAACGGAATCACCGCACACAAGCAGGTTGTGCGATCGGACATCAAGCTGTGCGCCAAGATCGCCATGAATCTGGATGAAAGGTTCAGGCTGTGGTCAGAGTCGTCCCCAGGCAAGACAATGCCTGCCACCAGGGATTCGTCAGCAAATGGAGGAGGCTCCACATACGGCTTCAATTCCAAGAACCCGGTGCTGCAAAATATCACCGACTACCTCATTGAAGAGGCCTCCGCAGAAGAGGACGAGCTCCTTGGCCTGACCGGCGACAACAAGGACAACGAAGGCGAGCCCATCGAGCGCGACGAGCAGTTGATTGCTGTTTTGGACCGACTGGTTCTGTATCTGCGCATCGTTCATTCCGTCGACTATTATAACCACTGCGAGTATCCGTACGAGGACGAGATGCCCAACCGCTGTGGCATCATCCACGCACGCGGTCCAGCTCCCATACGGGTAACAAATAATGACGTACAAGAATACATCAAGACATACGAGGGCAAGCTGCAGCAGTTCCTGACGAAAACTGTCTTGCTCGGCGACGAAGAGATCAAGGACTTGGGCGCGAAGGATGCCGAGACGGAGGTAGAAAAGTTCGTACAGGCCAATACGCAAGAGCTAGCCAAGGACAAGTGGCTATGTCCGCTCTCGGGTAAGAAGTTCAAGGGTCCCGAGTTTATTCGGAAACATATCTTCAACAAGCACGAGGAAAAGGTCGACGAGGTTCGCAAGGAGGTACAGTACTTCAACAATTACCTGCGGGATCCAAAGCGCCCGCAGCTACCCGAACACCCTGGCAGCTCCAAGCGCCCAGAGGCGGAGTCTGGTCGTGGGGTCGGCGGAGGGTAAGTGTAAATTTACATTTCCCTATGGAAACCGCATTAAAATTGTTTTTTTTTTTTTTAAGATACCGTCAACCCATGTATCCGCCGTTTTCGGCAATGCCGTACGGCTTTGGGCCACCGATGATGGGTGGAGGCCGTGGAGGACGCAACTTCCCGCCAGCTCGCAGGTTAGTACGGCACCTGCAGTGCTTTCTTAGTGTAGGAACTCTTCCCACTGTAGTGTAGTCTTCTCCCTCACCATAAATGAATTGATGCAATTGTGGCTGTGTCTTGGTACGGTTTAATGATAGCATCGAGTCTGGTTCTGAAGCTGTCCGCATATTCCCTTTCCTTGCTGTATGGCAAAGAGTCACACAAGTACATAGTACAAGAACACTATTTAAAACCCATTTAAGCCATCTTTATCTTCGCGCCGGACTAAAAAGGGGCAAACTTAGTCTGAACAGCCTCACCACCCGCCCATGAATGACAGCATTTGCATAGACAGGTTGCCCCTTCTCTTCCCCTATTTGTATTTTGATTTTCTGATTTTGATGGTCTAAATCGAAATTTGTCACAACTTTCTTGTGTCGCAAATTTTTTGCAGAGAATTGCCTTTGGAACACCAGCGCCGGCTTATCGGTTACCATGATTTGGATGCGCCTGCCAATTCCGATATGTTTGACTAATTGATTAACACAATACAATTGAAAAAGAGAGAAAGGCCCACTTTATCGTTTGGCGAGCTCAAGTTTTAAACGCAATTCAAGCAATGATAATGCTAGGAGAGTATCTACTGCATATAAAAGAGGTTTATATACATGCGACTACCGATACCCCTACCGTTTCCATGTACAATATTACGCCAATTGTATTAAATATCCGACAAAGCAACGTTGCCAATTTTTATTTGCCCGAAATAAATGCGAGTCCGTCTTGTATCTTGTGTGTCTTTCCCTGCTAGCCCTGCGTGCATTACTCCACCACTCTAAAGTCTAAATTCATTCTCGTTGCTTACAGACCCGGTGGTTTTGATTATCGACCCAGATCACACTACCGGGACTTGGACGCGCCGCAAGAGCCGTACTAGAATACATAGTCGTGCGCAGATCGAAAACTAAATCAATTGTATATCACATCACTAATCACTAAATGCTAAACACTCTAAGTTATTTCAATTGACGCCTGTTTTGTACGGTATAAGTACCTTTGTATCTCACGGAAGAACGCGACAAATAAAGAGCGATCCAAAGCCGTTTTACATGCTCCCGAACCTGTGCTCCCATTTTCGATCATAAACAGAGAGCTACTGGGTTCCGAGAGAAAGACATAGAAAGAGAGAGGGAGTAATATCGTCGGTTTTCTGGGGTGGAAGAGAGAGGTTAGTGTTTGGAGAAACGGGCTAAAAATAAGTACGCAGTCGCCGCCTGCCGCCTGTCGAAATCTTAAATAAAGACCAGTCTAAAAGAAAACCTCCACTGCCAACGTAACGTCGCGGAAAAGTATATGTTCAGCAGAAGCAATGGGGTCGAGCACGCCGAGTTTGAACTGTCCTGTGTGCGGAGTGGTTGCTTCGCAGGCATGCACCCGGTGCAAGCTGGTGCGCTACTGCGACCGGGAGCACCAAAAGCAGCACTGGCCGCAGCACAAGCGCAGCTGTCGGCCGTTCCGCGAGGAGCAGGATGCCCAGCTGGGCAGGTATTTGGTGGCCACTCAGGACATCGCCGCCAACCAAATCGTGTTCATTGAGCCACCCCTGGTGGTGGGGCCCAAGTGGTACCTATCGGAGGCAGAAAAGGAGGCCACCATCGTTCCATGTGTCGGGTGCTTTACGCCTTGCCGCGTGGGAAAACACCAGTGTCGCAGGTAAGTCAACCGTTCGCCTATAGATTCCATTAATAGGCCGTCCATTTCTACTGCTCACCTGCTAGCTGCCATTGGCCAGTCTGCAGTGCTGCCTGCTCTCACGAGGCCCTGGAATGCAGCGTGCTTAGCATGGGGTCGGCTCCCACTGGCCGGGCCGACGCCCGATCACTGAACGACTACTTTAGAGGCGATGCTCTGCTGGTGCTGAAGTGCCTGCTTCTGCAACGACAGAATCCTGAAAAGTGGGCGGCCCTACTGGAAATGCAGTCGCACGAAGAAGAGCGGAAGGGCACCGAACTGCACGAGGAGGCAGAGAAACGGGTCGTTAGTTATCTGGATAAGCGATTCCTTCGTCGTCTGAGGCAGACCAAGCCCAATCTTCTGGAGGAGTGCGGCACAGAGCTTCTGCATAGGCTGTGTGGCATCATTGAGACCAACTACATGGTAATCGAGCTTTCAACAGGTGTCGAGCTAAGTGGGCTCTTTAGACAGGCCTGTATGATGGAGCACGCCTGCCAGCCCAATTGCTACTTCCAGTTTGACAGCGCCACGCAGCAGATAGCGGTTCGGGCAGGGGGCGACCTGCGGAAAGGGGATCACCTGCAGATTACCTACACCAACATCCTGTGGGGCACTCAGATGCGGCAGCACCACCTGCGTTTGACAAAGCACTTCACCTGCCATTGCACCCGCTGCACGGATCCCACGGAGTACGGAAGTTATGTCAGCGCTCTGGCCTGCCTAGGAGATGTGAACAAGACTTGTGGGGGCACACATCTGCCCGTGGATCCGGTGGAGGAGAACACCCAGTGGAAGTGCAATTCTTGCCCAATGATAGTGGATGCTGCCTACGTGTCGGAGTTACAGACACACATGACGGAGCAGGTGGAGGGCATGTTGGCGGGATGCCCTCGCGCCAACGAGGTGGAGCTGTTATTGGCGCGGCTCTCCCAAATGCTGCATCCCAACCACTTTCACATGTTCAATTTGAAGCACACGTTGATTCAGTTATACGGCAACGAAAGCGGCTTGGAGCTGTCTAGCCTCAGCAGTGGGCAGCTGGAGCGGAAGCTACGGTTGTGCAGCGAACTCTACGACGTCTGTCAGCGCCTGGATCCCCACAGTATCAAGCTCGCCATCTATGTAACTGTCATTCTGATCGAAATCGCACACGCCCTCGAAGAGCAGGCGCGTAGAGCTCCAGCCGAGAGGGCTTCACTTTTAGAACAGGCTCAGGCCCGGCTCAGGGAGGCTCAGGAGGTAATGGTGAAAGAGCGCGACTCGGTGGCTGGCAACAAGTTGAGCGACAAGTTGCAGAGGGAGATTTTTGATTGCGAAAAACTAGTGCTGACCCTTGCATACAACCAGTAGCATGGCCTATTTTAAGGTGGGTTTTCTCTAAAAGATTATTATGTCAAATAATAAATATTAGAATACATTGCGGGTTAGGTGGATACCAAAGTTGTTTATACAGATAAGTAACTATTCGTAAGTAGTTTTATTTACAGGCAACACTGGTTTAGCTCTCACGCATGTAGCTCCACTCGATTCTGCCGCAGAAGTTCTGGATGCGCTCGCAAAATCTCTCGCTGTTGGCGTAAATTTTTCATGATTCCGGGCAAATGCCAGCCGTGCCTCAGCAAGCTATCCCTGACATCAAAGTGTGCGTGACGAACACAGCGAAGCTGTGAGCAGTGAGCAACGGTGCGCAGTTCCAGGGCCATGTCGTGCACCAGGGCGGCCAGGTACTCTTGCGTCTCGTTAATGCCATGCAGCTCTAGAGTGAAGTAGGGCCCCTCTAAGCGTATAAGTTTGATGCCGTAAATGACGGGCTGGCTGTCGTCCGACGGACGTATGAGACCCTTGCAGGCGAGTTCGTAGGCCTCCTGGGTCTGCAGGTCCACGCCACAGAGCTCAAACATCTTTCGCTGATGCGAGGCCTGCATGGAGGCGGCCAGTCCGCTGATCCTGTCTGCAGATACATGCCTATAGTTGGACCGTACTGTGACGTGCGAGTCTGGCAGGTGGTTTTCTGTGGCGGTGCCCATGCAGCCGGTGATGTGGTAAACTCGCACTAACTGGTTCCTTCGAATGCAGCCCGACTGTCCCATTCCCTTGTTGATCCCGAGGACTGAAATATGCCTGCTAGTTATGTATATTGCTCGCTTTACGGCGTGCAGCCGCGGACTCACGCAAGACCCCGCTGGTGTGATCGCCCAGACTAGACACCGTGGCGCAGCGTATATCCCGTGGCATGTATCGCGGCCCGGCAGACAGGACGTTATCCGAGAGGTCCTCATTGCTAGCTATGTTGTGAAGTACGCTGTCAGCAGCGGTGCCAGTGCCGAGGAGCGGCCTGTCCCTCGGCAACTTCCGAGGCTCGCGCTGTTCCATTTCATTCAGTCCTGTAAAAAGATAAGTCACTAACAAGAGTCAGCTTCCATGGGAACTCCCTCTTACCTCTGCAAATGTTGCTAAGGATGGCATTGCGCACCTGCTTTGCTTTCATGCCGGCCGGCTTGTATACATTTAAAATGCCGTTCAGGTGCTTGAACACTGTTGCGGCGTCGTAAACCTTTGTGAGAGCCATTTATGCTTAAAATTATATAAATTAATAGATTTGTTTTTAAATTAAGGTGCAGTGTTGGTAAAGTCGCAAGCACAGCTGAGTATAAGGTTTTCCAGCCCTGGAAAATTGTAGAGGCTATTGTAGGGGCTATTAATTGTGCAAACAATCGCTGAAACACTCTTTAAGAGAATTAGATAAACCATAAATGTATTTATCATCAGTCTGTGCATAGGGCACTCGCCTTTGTTTAGTTAATTAATTTGTAAACAATACATGATTCAAATTAAATGATCCGTGATATTTGTGAGTTTGCGATCTGGTCACACTACCGGGCTGCACGTGTAAAGTTTGTTTTTTCTGGGCACAGCGGTAAATTGCCTGATTTAGATAAAATTAGCTCGGGAAGTACACAGAGATCACGATGAAGTGGACTACGGCTAATGTCAAGCACCCGAACTATACCGCGAAGCACGAACTCTTCGTGGGAACACACACGGGGTCTTTCAAACGTAAGACTGCCTGTTGCGCGCCCATCTGAGTGAACTTACAAATCATTTTAAACCCTTTTACAGACTTGCTGCCTGCTTCGGAAGATTCGCCTCATGGGCAACGCAACCTTAGCGACCTGAGTGCCCTGGACAAGGACTCCCGCGTTACATCCTTGGCCTTTGGCGACGAGGCACAGACGGAGATCCTGCTCGGTCGAGCCAAAAACACTGCTGAGCTACATTCTCTGGCAGACGGTAGCGGTTCAAAGAAAATCGTAAGCTTCAATGCCGCCCCCATCGTGGGTCTGGCACGTTACAATGACAAGCTGATTGCTGGCATAGGCAATGGAGAGATACGAAGCCTGGAGCTGGGGTCGGACGAGGCTGCCGAGCCTAAGGTCATCAGTACGGGCACCCAGATGGATCATCTGCGCCAGTGCTTGCAGGCCCGGAACATCGTGGCCACCGGTGGCAAGGAGCGTCAGAACAACCTCAAGGTCTACGATCTTAGTTCTGACGGAAGGCAGATCTTCACCTCCAAAAACCTGCCCAACGACTATCTGCAGCTCGAGGTGCCAGTCTGGGACAGCGACGTCGGCTTCGTGGACGGGCCCAGTGTGCTGGCCACCTGCTCGCGAACAGGCTACGTCCGCCTTTACGATACGCGCAAGCAGCGCCGGCCGGTCGCCTGCTTTGCCAGTGAGGAGCACGGTATGAGCTTTGCGGCTCTGGTGGCCCGTGGTAACTACATCTACACGGGTACCACCATGGGAGCGTTGAAGGCCTTCGATACGCGGCGCATGAAAACTCACGTGCATACATACAAGGGATTCACAGGCGGCATCAGCGATCTTCATTTGGATGCCACCGGACGGTATTTGAGCTCGGCAAGCTTGGACCGATATGTGCGCATCCATGATGCTGATTCGACTGTGCTGCTGTACCAGTGCTACGTCAAGTCAAAGGCCACTAAGGTGCTCATCCGTCAGGTTGAAGACGACGAAGCGGTCAGAGCGGAGCTTGCGGTAGAAGAGGCTGCCAAACATACCCTCCATAAGCAAGATAAGGCAACCAAGGCAACGCCATTGGACGATGAATACGAGGATATGTTTGACCAGATGCCGACTGTGGGGTGAGTACTTTGAACCTAAGGCCTGGATATATTAAGTTAATATACACCCTTGGTCTATTCAGTGACAGCGACAACGATAGCGCGGGCGATAACGACGACGATGCCGAAGCGGAAGAGGAGGCGACCACCAAGCCGAAAAAGTCTAAGCAGAAGCGAAAAGCTTCCATCACGCCGCTCAAAACTAAAAAGAAAAAGTTGTAAACATCATATATTAACTTGTTGATAAGATCCATAGCTTAACGAAAAGTTTTAAATATAAGAGCAAAGATAAATAGTGATAGAATATGGTCTATTGCCAAGCCTTCCTTGGCAGCTGGGCCTTCTGGAGCTGGTAGTTGATGTAAAAGCGGTAGGTGCAGTAATAGAAGAACTCCACCACCGAAATCATGCTCAGGCCCAAACAGAGATTGAAAATGCCACCCAAATCCGCTGAAATAGAAATGAATCGTTAATCTGTCACAAGATTTTAATTTAATATGTTCTATCACTAACATAGCAGACCGATCCAAGACATGACGGTCACTTTTCGGATAACTGGCACCACCTGCTTTGCTAGGTATACTCGAAGCACGAAGCTATCGTTGTTCAGCAACTCCGGTGAGCTATTGCAGAGGGGATCACTTATTATGTTAATAATCAAAATAGTTTGGTCAAAGACCTTAAGCCAACAAGATGCAAACGGCAAGCATTTCTGCAAGCGAAAATTTTCAAGATAGCCCGGACGAGCACGAAAAATAGAATTATTCATCTTGTTATTATACGGTCTCTGCCTTGTCGATTACTCACTAGTAGCGGCTCACAGAGAACTGGTGCTGGTTGAGGTCCGTTTTGTAGGAGAGAGTCGAATACGTGACATCGTAGCAGTTGGGCAGACACTGGTCGCAGCGCACACTTTTAAAGTTGTCTGCAAGGGGAAAGGAAAAGGGGAATGATTACTATGGCTACCCAAACCTGCCTTGCATTTGCATATTCTTGCAGAATGGGGCTCTTAAAGCAGTTTCCTAGCGATTTGCAGAAGTGTTCAAGCCACGGAATATCAAGCAGAGTCCTGAGCACGTGAGTATCCTGAATATTTAATATAAATTATGAAACATGAGCAAGCATAACTGACGACAGCGGGGATGACGACGGCGTAAAAGCTATACGTAAACCACAGTCACCGCAGGAGGAGCAGCAGAAATATGGAAAGTTCGACAACGACGACAGGAAGAAGCAGCAGAGATGGATGGCAAAGATGCCGACGGAGAGGGTTCATAACCCTGTCAGCTATCCAATAAGATGTACGTGGGCGACGTGGGCGACCTTGCCAACCATGAGACTGAGGAATCTGTAAAGGGATGTTTACTTTCGGGCCTACCCACCGTAGTTGGCCGAGTAGCAGAAGGTGTCGTTCAGGTCGCACTCCTTGAACTTGTTACCCACGATGGGCAGGAGGTACGGGTGACAGCCGCACTTCTGCACAATGGCCTCGGTCTGGCAGGCCAGGAGGCAGGCGGCCTGTCGGTAGTTTCGAAGGCGCAAGTCGTCCGATATGAGGCAGTCACGCTTCCTCTCCGACAACTCCAAGACCTCGGCTGAGGAGCTTTGAACGGTGGGTGATACTTCTACGAAGCTCTCCGATCGCGCAGTGATGGTCACCGAGGCAGCCGACTCCGTCACGTAGTCCATGGGGTGATGCACCAGGACAATGAGGCCTGTGTTGAGGTTGCGCTCGCTGCCCTCCGCCCCGACAAAGGTCAGACCCCCATCCATGCCGAATATGTTGGCCGAAAAAGGCACGAAGCTGGTGTTTCGCGGGTTGTAGTTGAAGGAGCAGCAGGGACCCAGGTAGGCCGTGGTGGGAATGAACGAGAGGTACTCGTGGCTCTGGTTGCACTGGAACTCCGTGTGGCCCCAGAAGCAGCGCTTGACGTAGTCGGAGCAGCCGGGACTGACGGCCATGGCTGCCTCCCAGGTGGTTACATTATTCAGCCGCAGCACGGCGTCCGTGGCCTTGAAACTTTCGTGACTAGGGGGCTCAAAGCTCTGGTCTGTAAAGGCGTTAAGAAATTCGAAGCCGGCGGCTACCTCAGCGATGTCGTACTCCTTGGGAATCTTGCTGCAAAAGAAACACAGACAGTTAGCTGGTGTTGCATTGGGGAGATGCCTCTGGCTCACAGCGTCTTCACGTAGCGATCGACCCGCTCTGAGTTCACCACCTTGGGACTGCAGATCGTCACGCCCGGAAAGGCCACATCCGTGATAGAGAGATCGTTAGAGATGGTGTTGAGAATGGGGTATGAGTAAAACTTCAGCCAGAGCAGCAGGGTGAGGTAGATACTCAGTAGGAGCAGTTGCAGCAGCACCGAGGACCAGATGAATCTCGACACGCCGTATGTGCGGTTTCGACGCAGTAGCCACATGCCGCTCACTTTGGTCCGCTCGGTGTACTCCCAGAAGGTGGCGACCATGGCCCTTACCATGGAATTCCGCTCCCTTCTCCGATTTGCGACTTTGCCTCCGGAGACCCTTTTGTCAGGTGGTGACCACTTGCCCGTGCCTATCATTTCGAACTATGTGCGACTTGTTTACGGCGCAGTCTTTTTAAGGCCAGGATTGTGTCCCTCACTAATGGCCCCAGTTGGGTGTTGAATTATATTTTGATTGAGTCGCTACTTTGTCTGTCCCAAACAAGTTTGTCACTTGTTCAGGGCATTAGTGGTAGCCATCAAATACGATGTATAATTAGCTGGTAAACTTCACTCGATGAAAGCATAAAAGTTTATTAAATCTTAAATTACACAGCCTAAATATTCAAGGAATTTGTTTATTTATTGATATAGACGAGTACGGTTCAATCGCATAGATTTTAGTTCTCAAGAACAAACTTTATGCAAGGTATATAGTATAGTATAGTAGTGTAGTAGTATAGTATGCTGTAAAGTCTCTATGGTTAGGTATTCTTACTGGTCATGGAAATATAAAATGCAAAAGTCTGCCTACATTCCTGGTATAGTGCAAAATTTATTTATCACTATTTTGCTCCACCTTTGTAAGATAGCTATTTGAGTCTCAAGACATGGTTACTGAGATGATCCAAAAGGAATATTTAATTTTAATACGTTTTCTTTTTTAATTTTATGTTTATTTGTGGTAATTTTATTTTAATAGACACTTATATTAAAAAGTTTATAGAGCTGGCTTAAGTAACTTAATCGTTTCCAAATTATTTGGAAATCCGTTGTGCCTGTATGCTCAAAGATTTTATAACAGTCTCAAAAAGATGATTAAAATTTCTAGGTTTTAGAGGAATTTAGCTCAACAAAATCTTAATTATTTTCGATTCCACACGTTATTTCGAGTTTGTGCGCCAAGGGAATAAACTATGTACAATGCACTGTTTAAAGTCGGATATGCAGAGACGCGCCAGGGGGTATGCAATGCTCTTGTCTTTCGGTGATTTTTCGTTAGTTTCTAATCCGAACTCCACTATTGCGCGGGATGTAGTGGGAGTGGCAGTGAGCGCCATCCTCAACTCCACCAATTTAATGGCAAAATCACGTCCTCAGTGACATTATTTTGCTTAACATACTCCACTTAGGACACTCACACGTTGAGCTGGTTCCCTCCGGAGACCAAAACACGCTCGTGTGTCCTTTCAAGTGTCGGCTTCCTCACTGCTGGAACTTTGCCGCCTGAGCGTTGGTCCGGAAAGACTATGTTTGCCAGCCAGCACTCCTCCTGCTCCTCGAGGCGGAAGTTTTTGGGTGTTCGAATCTCCCTGCAGTTGCTTCTAAGCCCAGGCAATAAAATTCCAAACTTGTGCTGGCCCAGCAGCCGAAAAGACTTTGAATCCGAGTCGTTGATGGGAAAAGAAATGCGAATTTAAAGGCATTCAGCCCGGCGGTAGGTGGGTGGAAGAGAGCAGATTCACTCGACGGCAGTCCTCAACTCCATCGTCCTCCGATCTATTGTTGTCACTGCTCAACGGGTCTGAGTGAATTTTAATTAGTCACGAGCTGCCAATGCGAATGCAAGGGCACGGATTGCAGCCGATGATTCTGGTGGCTAATTAAAGCAAATGAGCTTTGGCCATTGCCAGAGCAAGGCTCTCGGCTGAGAATTTAAGATGAACTAGACAAGCGAGAAACTTTTAATTCTTGTTTCCAACTAAAAGTCGGGCAGGTTAATGCCGAGATACCAGGCAACCAACTTTGGAGCGGTTTTTATCGCCAGCACGCGCTCCCGATTCGCGGCAGCCGTTAAGGTTGCCGGAAGATAAGGCAGCCCTGCCTCCGTCCTGAGCACACACCCTACCCAGGTGGTTATGCCGAATTGCCTTCAAATAATGTGCCGCAATTTTGGGAAATTTGCTAAGCGTGCCGCAAACATACAAAGCTGCCGCTGATTGAAACCTGGCTGGCGGTGAAAAGTCCCCGCAGAGTGTGCCACGGCCACAGAGTCCCATTCACCTACAGCTGCGGTCGCTAAAAACAAATACATATATTTGCTATGCAAAAACCAGAAAATATTATAGTTTTAAAAGAATAAATGCTAAAAGCATTTATGAATGAGTTAGTTTACATATTTTTGTAGTTGCACACGGAGGGTTACAGTTTGGTGGTAATTTAAGGATTTTTGTAACCTTTTTGATATCTTTTATATTCCTACGCAGTCTTATACTATCTTTGGATAAACAATTTTCCAAAATTATTTAGTTTTCTCTAATAAGATGTTTCTCACCTTCAATCTTGTACGTCTCTTTCTTAAGACAAACCTCTTTATATAGGCTACCAGGACATTAAAAATACTAAAAATGATTCAAAATATAATTATTACTAATTATTAATCACATATTTGAAATTTTTAATGGTTTTGTAGATGGCTCTCGTCACTTTAGCTTCACTGTTCCTTTCTCTCTTGTCATTTCGCTGAAGCTATTACATGTGCTACAATTTTGTCCCCGGCTGTAGGTGAAATTTTAATTTTACGCAGCCCCCAGCCATGACAGAGCACCTTTTACTCTTGCTGCCGTTTTTGTAGTTTTAGCTGCGCGCCGTGAAACTTATTTGAGGAAAAATAATTTGGCTGGAAAAGTTGGCGGCGCCGCGCTCCGGTTGCCATCATCGGAAATTTGATGCCCGAGCTTTGACAGCCGCCAAAGTTGGACTACGTTTGACAATGTTTGTCGAGCTGAGTCCGGAATTTGTAATGCAAGTTCAAACTTTGCGCTCGTGATGTTGTCGCACTTTGCAATTAGCCCAAAAATGTGGCTCAAAGTAGGATAGCTTCTAACAAAGGGTATTGGCTCGGAACTATAATCCACTCGTGCTCCCGTTCCAGTGGCTGTGTGTTTACTCGGCATTAGTTTAACGCGGTGCTGGGATCCACTCGAGCCCAGAGCCTAATGATAAGCCAACATGGAATCAATCAAATCAGGCACGCCAAAGAAATGGTCCTGTCCCCATTATCCATGATCCATTCGGAGGGACGTCGGTTGTTTATACAGCTCTACGCCGTGTCCGGCGGCACTTGCCTGGCCCGCGCCCGAGTGTCAGCTGTCCGCGGCCATAAAAGCCTTTATTTGCATACTCATTGAATGCTGAAAGCCACAACGACCTTTATTACGATCTGAACGCAACGCGAAGTGGGCCATAATCGTAAAGAGAGCAAGCAATTCCCTCGCTCTGTCGTGGCGTCTGCCTTTGTCTCTTTTTCTGGCCGAAATCTGGGGGCGAATGCGAGGAGCCGGACAAGACGGCAGAGATGTCGGAAATTGTGTACACCGCCACCGAGCCATGGGCTTCCGACAGGGCCCAGCAGAAATTGAAACGGAAGCCACAAAGGAGCGGGCGACTCCTGGCCCGAGTGCTCCATCAGGGAAGGGGCCCACAATCCATCGATCGAATAGTTGGCATATTGGAGGCCATTACCGAATTTAGTTTTAAACTGGGTCATTCTTTATTTTATACACATCTCCTGCCCCTAAACTGGCTCATGATTCCGTGAGGCCAGCGGCAATCTGAGAGCGCGCCTCGCACACAAATGGCTTTGTGCCAGGCCGAGGTCGATGCCGAGGAATTTGCGACTTAGCCAAGCACGGCCAACTTAGCCGGTTGAAAGTCAATTTAGCGGAATGTAGCAACGACAAAATATGGGCTCCAGTGTCTGCCCGTGGGCGGACTTTGAATATTTGTGCTGTTTTCCAAAGTTGGAGCACATGTGTGGCGGCGGGCAGGACTCTCGGCTGCCTGGCACTTTGCATTTCCGGCCCAATTGACTTTTAATGGCTATACGCTCCTGACAAAATAAACGCAGGCTCGAGTGCCTAAAAAACATTTCCAGCGGATCCTAAAAAAGGGTCGCGAAATATTGAAATGGCTTTCGGGTAAGATAAAAAGCAAGCCTCTTACGAGCCACTCTCCTTTTGGCGGGGCTTTGCCCAGGATGACTAACAGCTGCTCCGACTGCCTCAAATCAGATTGGAAGTCCTCCACTAAATCCCATTAATGCCCAACAAAGCGACAGCTCACTCGGAGGGGGTACGTCCTGACTAATTACTTTTCACTTGATTTCTGAAGACGAACGGGGCAGATGACGAGGGGCCCGGTGATGTTCTTTTGCTTTCACACAGTGGAAAATTTTAATTAATTTTTTGTTGCATTATTATTTTAATTCTAATTAGTTAAAAAAAATACTTGTTTGAGCACTGTACGGCTTCGTCGAAGAGCACCTTCTCAGGGGAAGGACCTGTTCGACCCACCTGTTCCTGCTCCTCTGCCTCTCTGTGTTGTTTTTGTTTCTGTCATTAAATAAAGTACGTGTGCATTTAAGCTGGCTTTGGCCGGCGCATAAGCCTATTACGAGGGCGGCACCTTTGCTCCTTCCGAAGCCGGAGGCAGAGATGCCCGGGAGCAGGAGAGGTACGATGTGATTGCAGGGCCACTGATGAGCAACTGCCATCAGAGTAGCATTCATGTAACCTGTGCTGGCCAGCCTGTTGGGGCTGTCCAATTTAAATTCATCGCTTTCCTGTTGCGTTCCCAAATTGCTTTTCCAAAGCTCGTTTTTGTGAAAACTGACGATTTTTCCAAGGGTCACATCAAGCATCATTCAGGCGCCACAGTTTCAACCCCAAAAACCAGCATGCCACCTCTCTTGCCCTTTCCTCCCCTCTTATAGGCCCAAGTCAGGCATCTTCCTGCTTGCCACGTGCCTCGATTTCTATTGATTTCCATTTGATGGATAGATAATGTTGAGTTCGCGCAAACGAAACAAAACTCAGTTTCGCAGCGAGCAAGAGTTTTCAATAAACTCGACAATTTAAGCTATCTGGCAGGGCATCACCATTGATTAGCTAAAATTCATTACATAAATGGAAAGAATGGATCCAGTTAAGGCCCTATCTCCGTGAGCATCTCTTTAGTTGCCGCCGTTCACTAAATCCCAAGAAATAAAGCCCGTCAAGCAGACATAGCCAAGTAAGGCCGGAAACAACTCTCTGGGCCGCAGACATAAACCGGCCGGAATGCGAATCAGAATTTAGCCGCAATCAGAACACGAGTCAGCAGTGGACCATGACCACGACCAGGACAAGAACCGGGCCACTCGGACGCCCTTCTTCTCGTCTTGCTTGTTCCGGCTTAAAGTGGGCAGCAATTAACAAGGATAAGGAAAGCGTTGCCAATGAATGCTGGGACAGAGAAAAAGACCGAAGTGTCTGTGTTCTTAGATATCCTGTTATTAATAATAAGTTTATTAAAATGGTAGAAAATTAATAATATTACCAGTTCCGAGATTTGGTTTTATAATTAAGCTATACAATATCTACAAGATTTTTCACCAGACTAATTGGCCCTAATGGATCTATATTATTTAATAAAACAATTATAGTACCAATAATTTTAATCCATATATGTATCTGACTCCAGTTTTGTCTTATTTTTGATACGATAGAAACGCTATTTCTCTGGGTTTAGCTGTCTTAAATATCTTCTAATATATGAGCCATAGAATAAATTAATTTAATTGCATTTTTGTATTTTAGTAATTGAGAATTATTGTTATTAATTAACATTGAATAATCGTATTATAATATTAACAAAGTGTTCTGTGTTCCGGCCTCAAGGTCAGCTCCTGTATCTTTAATATAGGGCGAACAATAGCTAAGGAATGGCCACGCAGTTATTTTGCATTGTCGCAAGTGTTTGCCCTAAAGGATGGCACCACCCGCAAGGGTATTTTGACCAGACATCAGCCGCCTAAGCAGCCCGTTAAGGAGCCGGGGCTGGAAGAGCGGGCTGCGTGCCTGGCCAACATATAGGAACTCGGTAGGGCGGCGGCATAAGCAGCTGTCTGTCGTCCACCTTCCCGGAGACATTCAACATAATGAGGACTTATGAATGCGTAAACACATAAAAGATAAGAGCCAAGAGGGAGGAGAGGAAGGCGGATTCAGATGGGCGTGGCACGTGCTGCTCGAGCGGTGGTGTTTTGCACACTAATTGTTAGTTATTACGGTGCCGTCGATGTCATAAAGGATGTGCCCTTCCGGCCCCATCGATAAATCACTTAGGACCACTTGTGCGGCGGTCCAACCAACATGGTTGTGTGGGTATCGGGACGCCTTGCCTGGGCTAATCTCATATCCAGCCCACACAACTCAGGAGGTGCCAAGCTAGCAGTTGCCAATATCTGGTGCATCAACACGATGTGGTTAATTCAACACCAGGACCCTGGAGACTGGCGCAGAATTAGGTGTTTGATACGAATTTACAGAGACTAGAAGGCGCCTAGTTCCCCGGGGCCTAGTTTCCCGGAGCAGGGTTCCCTAATTACCGGTCCACTGGCCACTGGCTTTATGGTTTGCGGTAAACGTCCAACTTAACTACTCACTCGATGCGGCTGCAAAGGGTAACATAATTAGCTAATTGTGCGATGGACATCTGAGGTCCACTCCGAGGCCCATTTGCCGGCGAATCAGTGCGGCATTTGCGGCGAATGCCGGAGGTAGCGTGCTCACGTGTGGTCCGGATGGAAACTCAGTTACGTTGGCATAAATCAGATGCCCTTTGAGTTCGACTGCGTCGACTGAATGGCCGAATGGCCGCACTCTTGCTCCCGCAGTCCAAATTTGTCCAGCTCCGGAATTATCTGCCGGGCCGTCCAGTTGTGATTAAGGGGGGCGATAGGTCGGACGGCTGCCAGGCCGCGGATGGACAGCTTCCTCCTCCGCCCGGCCCGGGGTCAGATTGGAGCGTTGGAGCCCCCATTTATGGGATGCCAATAACTATTGACTCTACATTGTGCGTGTCGGGGGTGCGGTTAGGGATGTCCTGGGATAATACATGCCGTGTTTGGCCAATTTACATACACCAACTCCTGTGGATGTGGCCTGTGGCCTCCTGATTGGCATGCCGTAATGAAATTTTGTGTGTGTGCTTGGGCCAGATTGTATTTATTGTCTTTCCCAGGCCCGTCCGGCCGATTTCCGACTTCGGTGTTGAGGGAGTTTGTGTGGAACTGTGATAATGGTTCGATCCCTGGTACTGGCCCCAAACTTCAAAGCAATTTTGCGATTCAGCCCTGATAAGGGCGACTGACGACCCTCAGAGGGCGAACATTGCATTGCAGGCTATTTCGGTGTCTGGTCTTTGTTGTCGATGCGAGGAATTAGGGCCTGACACTTTGGGGCTACATATTGATTTTGAAAAATGTAATTTCGAGTATCCGGTATTATTTGCATACACTACGCCTTTGTACCTTTTCTATAAATGAAACCAACTAGAAAGTGCAGCTAATACTAACGAATTCTAACATTTTTCCTTAAATATAAACAAACAAGTAAAATATATAAACCCGATTTCGATTAAGCTTTGTTCCTTTATTTTTGTGCTGTGTTCCAAATATTGAGAGTTTACTCTGTGTGTGCTCTTAACCAAAGGATGTTGCAATATTTATCAGCTTTTAAAATAATCCAGAAGAAGATAAACGCAGTAAACCCTAAGTTTAAACATGCACATGGCCTAGTCATCAACTTTTTGCACAAGGTTCCACTCATCTGTGACAAGGCTCAACTTATGCCTTAAATGCATAAAATCATTGACAATTCCTCTTCCCAATATACATGAATTTAATAACAAAATATAAAGGAAGCTAAATACTTTTATTCTACCAATCTACAATTATTTAATACTATAAAATCATAAAATCTCTTCATGGAAAATAATATTAAAACAACAAAGAAAATTATTTTATTTTTATTTTACTTGCAGGCTTATTCTAAGCAAGATAGATTTATTATTGTAAGTGATTGGTAAAGTTAATATAAGGTTTAACAATCTATGCTCTGCTTTATATTGTTAAAAAAATAAATAGCAGATGAATAAAAATTCGAAAATGTAGGAAACAACGTTATTAAGCAGTTGCTTTTCTATTAAATTATTGATGATTCCTAAAGCCCTTTTTCTGAAAAATACGACATCTTAACAGTAAAATGCCCCTCTTCTCCTTTGGTCAACAGTGTAGTTGGAAAAATAAAAAAGCAGCCACGTTTGCTACACAATATACCTGTCCGAAGTGACTCGTTCCAAATTATATACTACCTACTACAGAAATATATATATTCTAAATGGTATGAAATTACTTCATTACTGCGTTGCAAACTGCTGACTGAAATTATCCCTACTAACTGAGAAAGCAATTCTTTCCTTTAAACTCAAGCCATGTTCCTGTTCCGGGTAATTTAATTCAGATGTGAATAAATCATCCACTTACAGGAATCTCCGGTGAATAGTAAGCCATGATGAAAAGAAAAGTAAGCCCAAGCCACAATAGGAGTTCTCGGCCTTGACCCGCACTTTTCCATCTAATATTATAGGCACCCAGGTTCACATCCAATTTCGATTTATTTGTGCTTCTGGCTTCAATTTACAATGTTAACAGCAAATTGTTATACAATATTAAAACGTAGTTATCCGTCGATTATAAATGCCGCCCTCCGAGCGAAGCAACCCTTCTGGGGTCGGGTCTCCTGCCTCCCCTCCGTTGGCCTTGGATCCTCCCTGCGTGCCTCTGTCTAGTAACGCAGGCGGTCACTTACGTACCGACCCATAAGGCTGGAAGCATTGAATACGGATTATTACTTAAGCAGAGCAGGCTCAGCTATCTGTCAAAATCAATAACATGTACATAACCCCACGAACGGAAACTGTGTGTACAACGCACTCATACCTGCACTTCGGGCTTCCTTCGGACAGCAAGTTATCCAATTGGCAAAACTTTCTGGGACCATTAAGGCTCTGGAATACAACACCGGTGCTCTTAACAATTATGGAATTCATTTATTTACAGTAATCGACGCTACACGCGGTTAAGCCTACTGATATATGCACTGTTCACATTCGATAATTAGCCGGGGCCTAGATTCTAAGGGTTTTTGCGTCTGAGCCCATTAAATGCTATTTTATTGCACCGGACCCATAATTACAAGATACGTTTATGTGCTTAGTGACTTACTTAATTAACACATCACATTCATACGACTAGAGTACGGAGTAACATTACACAAAGTAGTGGGTCTGCTGCAACATACATATGTACAGTGGCACTGGGTTCAGTGGAGTGCTAATGAAGCCAACGCTTCCGGCAGGGAGGCGGTTTCAATCGGTCCAGCTCCGCGCCAAAAAACAAATTTCCAGGCCATGCCAGTGTCCAGGCGAGGCCTGGGGGTCACAGGTGCAGGTGCGGTTGTGGGTTGCGGATTTCGAGGTGCGGGTGGTGCTAATGCCAAGCTGAATCAATGAACCATTGTGTTCGCTTAGAGCTGCTCGTCGGCCTGCAACGATACCACCACCTCCTCCTCCTCCAGCAGCTCCACGATAAGCGTGCCTCACCTCTTCTCACCAACGGCCCCCGCTCGTCCGGCAGATCCGCAGCTAGCTCCGGAGGCTATGCCGCCTCCAGCCGTCCCGTGGCCATTTCCGTGCTGCAGCGGCATTGAGTCCTGCCTGTGGAAGCTGCCCCCTCGTCCAGCCCCGCCTCCCAGACCTCCTCCGCCTCCTTGGTTGCTGTTCCTGTGCAGGGAGGCCCGCAGATTGCCCCCGGCGCCGCACCCACCCACGTACGTGGAGCGACGCATCGACATCACGCTGGTGTTGTCCATCATGCCCGTGGCCGTGGAGTGCTGCCGCAGGTGCGGCTGCCGCTTGACGCAGATGCAGCACAGGTAGCGGTTGAAGTGCTGCCGGAACACCCCGGACACGCAGTAGAGCGCCACGGGGTTTACGCAGGAGTTCAGGAAGCTGCAAATTGAAAGCACACGGCATGGTTAGTCCCAATAAAAGAGCACAAACTGGGCTGGGGGCGGCTCTCGAACAGTCTCCATTGAAATGGTTCTGGCATTGTTAGCCGAGAGAGTGTGTTGCAATCTATGGCATTGCGAGCTGCCATGCAGATTAGCCCAACGGTTGTAACTAAAAATAGCCAGTTTGGACCGAAAGTATTGTCAGCTATCTAGGAGAACGTATTTGCAAAAGTCAGGGTCCGGAAGCTTACACAGAGGGAACTTTTTGAGAAATGTGAACTCAAAAAAGGAAAAGTTTACTTAATTGTCTATTATATAATCTGCTTCATAAGGTTTAGGAATAACGTACAAATAAAGGAAAAATAAGCTTGATTCGGCTTGCCGAAGTTTGTATACCCTCGCAGTTGGTCAAATGAAAAGACAAACTAACACGAGATAACACGATTATATATCATATAATAATGCGGGTTTTATCCAATTTAAACATCAGGCTTTTCAGGCTTAAAATATTTAACACAAAAATATTTGCTGAAAAACTTCTAAGCAATTTAAACTGCAGTACATTTACTTCAAGGCATTTACCTATACTGAAAGTCTTACGTTTTCCTCTACACATACCGATGGTTTCTATACCAACTATATATATGATATAGTCATCCGACTTGTACAATAATAAAAACAAAATTATAAAATAATTCTAGCCATGTTTCGATTAAATAAAAATATATTAAAAACTAGCAAATTTAGAATTTATTAAAAAAAATTTTGATAGTTCCTATGGCAACTATAATCGTCAGATCTGGCCAGTTCCCACTTATATACTTATGAGAATAGAAAGAATACCATCTGAAAAGTTTCAGATGGAAAATTTCAAAAGGGATTAGTTTTGCGCATAAACTGACAGACACGGACGGATAGACGAACATAGCTAGATCGACTCGGCTGTTGATGCTGATCAAGAATATATATACTTTATAGGGTCGGAAATGTCTCCTTCACTGCGTTGCAAACTTCTGACTAAAATTATAATACCCTGCAAGGGTACAAAAAATGCCTGTCCTATCATAATGTACATATGTATGAAATGTGCACTTAATATTTAAGTTACACATACACATTTTTTTTAAATTTGTTTAACGAATCAAAGATTTATAACAAGCCAAGAGGCAAACGAAATAAAGAAAGTGTCGACTGCGGTTCACCTCTGAGTTTCCACACATTCTTCCAATTGCTATGACAAGTTCGTCCTTAGTTTTTTTTTATATTACGATCGCAAAGAATGATTAGACAACTCTAATCTAACTCCTTATTTTTGGTCAAAAGATTTAAACGAGAACCAGAAAAAAAACTTGGTTGTATAGACGAATCTGCTTTCATTTACAAGATGGTGCTGAAAGGAATTTGAAAGGAAAACTATACACTTTGTTAGTTCGTTTTGTCTTAGAATGCGATGTCTATAGTAATCGCTCTTTATATCGATTAAAAAGTAATTTTGTCTTTCCTCTTATTCAAGAGGAATTTTCCTAATTATGTTATCCTTTTTAGCCATAGCCTTGGAACAATGGCAGGCAGTGCCTTTATCTGTATCCCTATCGGTGCTGATGGGGAGACCAATGACTACTTGGCTCACACTAACTTCCAGGTTCTTGTTAAAGACTAGATCTGCTTTATCCTTCATTTTTATGTAATGCTTACGAGTACTGTGATTATATTATAACATTTTTTACCAAGTAAGGTAACAAGGAGGAAGCTCTTCAAAAGATGAAAACTGCAACCTTAACCCACTCAGCAAACATGCAAGAAAGCAATCTGGCAGCGTGGTGATAATCTGTTTAAAGAGGCGTAGCTACCTTGCAATTTTTTACCTATACTTCCCACTGCCGCTCTTGTGTGACACCCTAGCCCATCCGGTACGTGCTTGGCAACGCAAAGACCACTTGAGTGCACTGACCGTATAGAATTAAACGTTGGTATCAAACGTTTATATCGTTGGCAGTCGCTGCTAGGCGGGGAACATTCGTCCCGGACCCCGATGCCAGCTCTATTTTGTGGCACATTATTGGGTTTGCCCATTTGCATCCACTGGCGCAGAATTCAAATTACGCTCCGTCCCCAACGCTGGGCAGCGAATTAAGCCACCAAATTGCTGACACATTATTTTGCGAGTTTTACTGCGCTAAGTGACGCCCAAAGTGGCACCAGGACAGAGGACGGGGCCAGAGGGGCGGGGGTTCCAAAGTTGTGAGGGGCGGGCTGTCAACAAAAATAAACGTACTTCCAAGTGGCAAGGGAGCAAGCGGGGAAGGGCTGGGCGGGCGTAATCAGTTTCAATTAAAAAATATGCCAGAAGCCGGCGAACCTCCAGGGGCAGTGCAGTGCAAAAATGTGAGTGGAAACTTTGAAGGAAAAACCCGCTCAAGAACAGCCATATGCAACTCTTTTCGGGTCCTTTCGGCAGTCCTCGCTGTGGCATGTGTGTGGCTGGGTGCGAGTCTTGCCATAAATTGCGGGACCCTCGAGGAATGCGAGGACTGCGAGTGCTGCGAGTGCTGCAGGGGACCAAGAAAAATGTCCTCTGAGCGGAATAAAAACTGCTGAGCCCGCTCACAAAGACACCCCTCACCTCGTGCAGAATCCCACGATGCGCAGCACGTTCCAGAAGTCATCGAAGTCCTCCTCGGCCGTCGGGTAGAAGTGATACCACAGCTCGAAGACGTGGTACGGGAAGAAACAGATGAAGAACACTGAAAGGACAGTTCGAAGCCCATTAGGGGGTCGACGGGCGGTATCGTGTAGGCTGGTCAGCGAGTACTTACCCACCACGAAGGCCACCACCATGCGGGCCACATGACGCCGGGCCCGGGCCTGGGTGCGACTCTGCATGCTCTGCTGCTCGCCCGGCATGTCGCGGGCGCTGATGTGGAGTCGCTTGGCCATCATGATGTAGAGCGCCCCGATGATGGACAGCGGCAGCAGGTAGTAGATGAAAGCCTTGGCCGCCACCATGTATCTGGAGGAGGGAGTGTTGGGGATTGGAGAGTAGTTCGGTGACCCGGAAACTCGTGCTCCTTCAGCTAGAAACTGGTCCAGTTTCGGCCGAAGTCGTCATGGGAATAGAGTCTCCCCCGGCTCGAGCACGCCATTTCAATTTCCGTTCCGCTTGTAATAAGAGGATTGTGCGAGATTCCCCGCATATGCATACAGCACGACAGACTATTAAAATGGTCCTTCCGAGGGGGAAACATTAAATTACGACCCCGGGATGGATGACCAGAAAAGCCAAAGGAAAATCGAAACCATTTCCTCCTCGTTTTGTGTCTCTTAATGCGTAAAAAACACATGCCAGCAAGTGCTGTATAAAAATAAAAAACGGAGCATGTCGGCATGCCTCAAATGAAAAATTAGCGACTGGCTGAAGGGCGAGTGCCGCCTCCGGGATAAGGCTGTGGCAGCTTCTTGCCCAGGATTTGTGTAAATTACATCACAGACAGATTATGTGGCAACAGCTGACGCCAGCCGGCCGAAAGGATTTCCGACTTGCGCCACAGCAGCCACTTGGATGGGGAGAAGGAATTAAGCCCGACTGGCAGGCTGCAGCAGGCGAAAGCACGTCAATAAGGAGTCACGGCAGGGGCGTGCGCAGAAGGAGCAGCTGCATCAGGTGCGGAAGAGGGTGCATTAATACTTAATACCATCGACATCTGCAGGTCGAGCTGACGGTGAAGATACTGCGGCTGCGGCCGGAGGAGCGTTTGGGGGTCAGCACTTTAAAGAGGTTATAAATACGGACTTTCTGCGTCCGTGCCCCGCATGGAACCCTGAATCATGGTGAACTCACTGTGCGTACTCCGGGTCACGAAAGGGGGAGCACACCTCGATGGTCATGTTGCCGTTGGCCGTCAGCACGGGGTAGGACTTTATGTCGGAGACCAGGAACGAAGGCATGCCCAGCAGAATGGCCAGAATCCAGATCATGACGGCGGTGAAGACGGTAAGCGGCTTGGTCTGTGGAAAAGAGGGAACTTAGCCTGACTTCTAGCTCCTGCCAGCCCTGCCATCTGTTACTTACCTGCAGCTTACGCAGGGGATTCACGATGGCACAGTAACGCTCGCCGGAGAGGGCGGTCAGCGTGAACACGGACACGCCGATGGAGATGTCCTTGAAGAACTCGGTGATGCGGCACATGTTCCGCTCGAAGGGCCAGCTCTCCTGCGTATAGACAATGGTGGCCACGGGCACGCACACCAGAATAACCAGCAGATCGGCCAGGGCCAGCGAAAGGATGTATCTGGAAGGGGTTAGATTTGGAAATGTGTTACTCTCTCACCCTCAGTTGGTTAGCCCGTCAACCCGGTGTGATTGGCTGTTCACTCGCTCGAAAGGAACTCTTATTCGTCCGGGAATGCCTTTGTGGTGCTGCATGGAAAGGGGGGACCCTTGACATGGGTCCTGGCGCCCATACCCGGCACCACACTCGGACGCCCTCAAAGCAATTCAATGTTCCGCTGGAGGAGCATGTAACCCAGAGCGGGAGTCAAGGTTGCCAAGCTTAAATTGTTATTAAACGAATGACAAGTGGGGTTGCTGGACTATTTATAGCACCTATGTCGCTGGTGAATACTCTCTTGTTTATATCTATAAAAGCGCGAGTATGTATGAGTGTGCGGTTAGTCGAAAGTGGGTTTCGACATTTTGAAGCATGTAAGCCGTTCATGGACCCATACAGTAACCGCTGAAGCACTCGTGCAACTTGTGTATGGAAGTCAAAGCGAAAGAGTGACTGGGGGATGTGCCCCGGCAAATCGCTTTGACATTGACACCCACGACCTCCCACGTGGGCAGGCTGACGGGGGAATCATTAGGGCTCCTGGCTGACTCGCTGACTGGCTGATTGCATGTGACGTGAATTCCAACCTGACACACGACCAGCCCCCTCCTGTCTAGACAAACAGTCGCGACAAAGTAGGCAAACGAACTGCAAACTTTCCTGCGATGGCAGGACGACAATCGCGCACAATCGCAGGAGCAATCACAATTACTATTACAATCACTGACCCTCTGATTGCAGCCTGTTCAGGCGAAAGTGTGGAAAGTGGCAATTTGCGGGCAATCAGTGGCGAATTATGACCACCTGCAGCTCCTGGCCAGGCCTCTTCCCCTTTCCTCCGGCCTGCTGGATTCGTGAGCTCCCACCCAGCGTGGGCTTCGGTTTAACAGAACTTGAGCCGAGCCAGAAAGGGCTGCTCTGCTGCCCCCCGCTGTCACTCCTGCTCACAGGACATGGAAACTTTTGATTGAATCTACATTTGAATTTATTCGACTTTCGCCGTCTGCAGAATGCATAGTGGGGCCGGGAAAAGTTAATAAACATTTGCATACCCACCCCAGCTAAGCCGCCAGCTGTTGGTTTGGCCCGGCAGCATAGTTTGGAAGACGAAAAGGACTTGTGCCGGGCTGGATATAAAGTGGTATTTGTAAGCCCCACGCTGCGTACACGCAATGCGACGACATCCTCTGGAATTATTCCGAAGTTTATGCAACAAGCCAAGGGATGTAAACTCGGTTATCGATTCGAAAGTGTGCCAGCTTGCCAACTGCGGGTCAACCAGCGATCATGACTGAGTGGAAGCCGAATGTATCTGGGAACTATTAATGTATTCTTAGGACACAGAACTCGCAGCCGGCGCTACTTTTTATTGGGACTCGCAGACAACAGATTGTTTGACACAATTTTCTTTGTTCGATTCTTCGAGGGTGTCGGGGCCGCGGGGCCCCGACTTTAATTTACTTTGAGGGCCGGGCAAGGATGTGTCTTCTGGGGAAGCAATAAAATCAAATGCAGCTCATAAGTCGGCCCATGAATTTTGAGAAGCAATTCAAGGGCTCTTTCGGGGAGTGACGAGCTCATTTCGGGCCCAAATGTGCGGCCATATAAACACATTATTATTTATGGCCCGCGAGGGGTGTCCCTGGAACAGGCAGACCGTATCTGAGCGGAAGCCCGTCAATAAATATTATTCCAGGCATCTCCAGGACTGCCACAGCCGCCCTCTGCGACCCCCGACGGCGCGCCTAATATCCACTTACGTGTTGGGTATGTTGCGCATGGAGCGGTGCCGAAAGAAGATGATGACCAGCGTGCCGTTGCCCAGCACGCCCACGATGAAGATGAGCGTGTACAGCACGGTGACAATGTATGTCTCGGGGCGGTCCAGCACTGGCACATACGGGACCATTCCGCCGTCGAGGCTGGCGTTGTGCTGCTCCCCGCCCGCTCCCGTTGCCAGGAGGACGCTGTCGTTGCCCCCGCTCCCACTGCCGTTCCCGGCTCCACTGCCATCCAGGGGGGCGTGCGCCAGACTGGCTACCAGCGCCTGGGCTATGTCCATTACGTCCGTATCGACGCTTCGGAATGTCTGAATGCTGCTGCTGTGCGTGCTGCTTTATGGCCTCGCTTCGGCCACTTCCGCTTCCGTGAGTCTGCCTCGAAAGCCGCAGGTTCGGGCTCTTCGTTCCGAGCTTATGTCTGGGTCTGCCGTGGAGCCGATGCTGCTGGTGTTGCCAAGCTACCGTGTTTTATTTTGCACATTGTGGCCACAGAGCGCTGCCTGTCGCTTGTCGTTTGACTCTCGCCAGTTGGCGCCGGAAGCTGCTGCTGCGGGAGAAAAGACAGAAAGAGAGACGGTTTCCGGTCAGATCGGTGCAGTTAATACCAAATTTAATTGGGGATGCAGCAGATGCTGCGGCTTATCTGGCCGGGCGAATGAATTACCTATGCAACGCATAAATATCCGCATAAGCAGTGGGTGCAGCGGGGCAAATAGAATTTATGATTCGGCAGCTGGGCCGAGCCATTGCCGTGTGTGTTGTGCGTGTGTGTCGTGAGTGTATCTGCATAATAAAGAATCTCCTTAACATGCATTCGTTGACCGTGTTTGCATTACACGCCATTTTACAGCGCCCATAAACATAAATTGCGAAAGGCTCCCCCGGAACATTCAGAGTCCCTGCAACATCCAATTATTTCTGGCCTTCCAGCCCAGATTATCTCTCACGCTCAGTGCCGCTTCCGTATCCACAAACTCTAAGCCCGCCAACCCGCTCCACGGAGCCAACTAATACGAACTCATTCGTGCAGAAGCAAATACTTTCAAGTCGCAATCAGACGCACTTATCCCCAAGAAGAAAGCGAGCCTGAGCCCGACGCGGAGCCTGACTCGCCGGAGTCTGAGGCGGACTTATCTCGGCAGCCGTCGGATTGCGAGGGCGATGTTTTCTGTTCGCTGTTGTTCGCCGATACTGTTTCAATTTCAATTTGATAGTAGATTGCCCCGGCAGCCCTTCCCGAAGCCACCATTTCGCTTTCGTTATTTATTTATTTCGATTGTGGCCTACGAGACTCATGCGTGTTGCCAAATGAAATTCCGTTGGATTCGTGAGACTATTCCGGGCAAATCCAATCAAAGGGGCTGCGGAAAGTGCACTCTCCATTGGTCGGGGCCCCACCTGCTGGGCCAACGATGCATTGGCTCGGCGTAAAATGAAATATTTACGCAGAGCATCTTGAAACTGTTTGCCGGTCTTAAATTGTGGACGGGCAGAGTCGGCGGAGAAATAATTAATGGCCATGCCATTAATTTCATTGTTCTTCAGTTCGGAGGTGAAATTTTTCGTTTTTTTTGACAAAGCGGGTTGTACAATGGCAAATGTTGGACCGCCATAAAGGATTCATATCAAAGCCATTGCATAGGGGTCCATCCCTCCTCGTGCTTCTGACCTCTGCCCACGGCTTCTAAATGGAATCGGGGTCAATTGCTGCCAAATGGAACGCTCTGCCGGACCTAACAGCCTGCACACAGAGCAGGAGGAGGGCAGCGGTGGGAATAAATAAAATTTCACACAAAGTCAAACCCATGTAATCATCAGGGTCGTGAGCTTTTATGATTTCATCCATCTCTTGTGTGTGAATTGAACTTGAAATTCAAGGATGGCTTTTGGGGAATAGGCACAGCTTTAAGGTCTGCTCTTTTCCCGACTTTTCCCCTCTGTTCTGCGGCTTCGTTTCATCTTGGGCCTCATAAATTCGCTCCGCGCGTCAATTATTTATGCCACTAAAAAAACTGTCAGCAAAATGTCAAATATGTAGCTTCTGGCAACAACAAAGACCATGCCGGCAAAGAAAACTTATTCGCTTTTTTGGCAGAGGAAACTTTTGAATTAGGACTTTTTTCGTTTGCGCAGAGCGAAAAAGTTAAAGTGTCCGCCTAGTCCGAGACGGTGGACATGCAAATTTCAGTAAGTGTCCCATAGTGTTTCCTTGGGGACTCCAGTAGTCGCCCAATACTCATCACCAATAAGAGAAATGATTAATCTTCGCCGCGTGGACACGCCCCAAAGACAGACAGGACAGTCTTCAATCGATTTAATTGAATTTTATTTTTACCTTCCCCTCATTAATGTGAGTCGTGTCTCCGCCACTCGGTCCCTTAAAGAGTCCCCTTCCTCGGTATTGAGACTGTAAAACGCAGCCTTGGCAGCCATAAAAAGATGTTGTAAGCGCTTGTCTAGGTAAAACATTTATTTATGATTTAGGCTTATTGTACGAGCTGAATCCATTCCAGTTCTAGGGACGCGTGCCCCCCGCAGCCACTGTTTCGCCGAGGATTCCCGGGCTCCCCGCCGCGACCCACGGCTTCGCCTGAGACAAAGTCAGATAGGATTGTGTTTTGGTAGCCAGAATGGTTGCCCGCTCCGTCGTTGGCGCTCTTACGTGCCAGATAAATCATAGGGCAAACATAATTTAATACACTTGCGTGCCTCAGTAGTAGCTGCGGCAACGCGGCGTATGTGTAATGCGGCATGCCGGTTAATCATTCGCCGTGTTTTGTGCGCAGCCAAGCCGAATAATAAGCCAGGCGGGAGGCGGCCGCTTAAAGCGCGCTTAGCGACGCTTTAAGGTTGCCAGGAATCAGAATCCGTCACTGCACAGTTCCTCGCCTAATGACAGCTCATTATGGCCGTGCTGCTCTAATTAGAGTCAAAAATATCTGATGTGCCCCGAGGAGAGGCCGCATCCCCAAGGCAGGACATATTTAATATGCGCTGAAAGGTCCGCGAGTTATGCAAATTTGTGCTTGCCCATCTATCGCTGACAAAATTATGCGCCGTCGCCGCTCTACTGAGTTACGGCGCCGCAGGCCAGTCACAGCAAGATGAATGCCCCAGCCTCGCCCGAAGTCCTGGCCATTAGGCGCCATTGAAGATGATTGAACACAATGCGGGTTAAGCATTTCCGGAGAGGCCTGTGTCAAGGGTCCTCTGAAAAGGGGGTTGGCCTTGCGTTAGATGTCGTTTTGGACACGCACTTATAAATAATGTTTAGAACTTTTCGAACGAATACACAAGCACTCATAAATCGGCAGCTAGTTTCCACGTTAAATTATCAGTATGTCGAAGAGGGTGACCATCGTGTTGCCCGACGAGATGCCTTTGGGCTCGGCAAGAAGACAGATTACGAAGAGACCCAAACCAAAGGCCAACCTAAAGAGCTCCATTAAGAGCGCACCCAGCATCAAAGCGGACCTTCCGCCACCCGTGTTCATGTTTGTCAGCCCGCAGATCAGTGGCAGCTCGGGGGCCACGAGCCCAAGGGCCAGAATGACTACCCCGAGCGACAGTTCCCTCAACAATTGGGTGCGCAGGGAACCCTCGACTGGAGGATCTTTGGACGTTGGGGCAGAAGCAGCCACAGAAAACTCTGCCCTGATACGCCCTGGATCCGGTTCATCAAATAATAAACTCGAGTCCTGTTCGTCCATCAAGCAGTTCCTGAGGAACACGGTCGCCTTGGTCAGAGCAGGAGAGTCCTTCACGTCTGTAAAGAACCTTTTCTACAACTTCATCAAGAGCAGCAGCAGCTACGATTCGGAAGAGGAGCTCGCTAGGCGGCGTGCGACTCAAGAGTCCACCTCCCAGCTAGTCCGTACGGGAAACCCCTATCTTTGCCCGTCGAACGATTCGCTCGTGTCGAACAGCACGCCCCATTTAAGCCCTCCCAGAACCTCGCAGGTGACCACCTGTGCACCCCGCTCAGACTTCTTGTTTAACCCAATGAAGTACGACATGCCGACCAGCTGGCTCTCAGACGTCTCCCCGCTGACAGGCTGCACGCCCTACTCCACCCAGCTGAGCCCTAAGGAAGCTGGCTACCAGAGCGACGTCTCCCAGAAATCCTATGCTTCTGTTCAGGCCCCATCGACGAGCCAGGGCATCGCTCCCACTCTGGCACAACCGAAATGCGAAGATGTCGCCATGGCAGACTCGGACTCGCTGCCTGCTACACTGCCTGCGGAGGTCGGACTGTCAGGCAGTCACTTGGAAAAGGACTTTAGTCCAGAAGAGCCTCAGGGCGAAGAAATTAAGGCAGCGGCTGGACTGCCAGAGATTTTAACCCTAGTGTGTGATGCCTGGGCAACCAGCCCCATTCGCGGGTCCGGGGGCTCCAGCAGTAGGTCTTCGCCACCCAATCTGAAGGGAACCCGGAAAGGCTCACCCTGGAGATCTCCCAAGATGTCGCCACGGAGGAATGCACCCACCACCGTGGCATCGGAATCAGCCATGGTGCTGGTCAGCGCTCCGGAAACCCATTCCCAAGACAACCAATCGGCGAGATCGAGTGGATCAAGCCAAAGAAGCATTCAGACGTCAGTCCGTGAAGCTGCAAAAAAGACGCCCTTGCCGTCACCCAGAAACTCTGTAACTTCTGGCATGTCGCAGAAGGTAGTCGAAGTCCCGGGTGAGGAGCCAAGTTCCCAAATGGAACGAATACCCAGATCCTCCGAAAATGAACCGGAAAATCTGCAACGGAGTAGCCAGATGTCCCGTAGAGTAAATTTCGTGTTCGCCATTGTGAGTCCCGAGGAGGAGCGTCCGAGCCAGCCTGGAGGGAGCTCTGACAAGGGCATCGAGGAGAACTCCACCTGTCGTACGTACCAGGAGGAGTGCAAGTGCCACCACTGCCAGGACATGCGGAGAGCCGTTAAGCGGGTAGAGTACTTTCAGTCACCCGAGGGCCAGAAGCGGATGGAGTCCAAGCTGCTGGCCAAGAACTTCTTCATGGACCTCTGTGCGCTGTCGAAGGTGCGCGAGCAGATCCAGGCGGACCTGTACGGTACCCGAAGTCATCCACCAGCGCGCGTCAGCTACCCAGTGAGCATCTGTGGCGCTAACCGCATGGACGGCGGATCACTGAACGTTAAATGGTTCACCCACGACGTGGACTGCGTGGACCACTTCGACTTATTCGTGGACGACAAGCTGAGCAAGAGCGTCTTCAACAAGCGGGCCACCTCCACCGTACTCATCGACGTGAACGCCTCGTCGTCGCATCGGCTAAAGATGCGTGCCGTACCTGTGCGTGGATTCGGAGCTCAGGCCACGCCGGTGGACAAGCTCATGTCGGAGGTGGCTGCCGGCCACATGCGGAATGTGCGGCAGGGCCAGCTCTTTGCCAGGTGCCTCGAGTTCCTGGACGCCGAGCCCCAGCGGTCGCTGGTGGACTACTGGACGGACAGCGAGTTCCTGTACATGCCCACCTCAACCCAGCCTCCGTGCCAGAAGGGCCGCTAATAATGATTTATGCACAGTGGGCCAAGGCGCAGTCCACTTGGGAGGAGCAGTTGGGTGAACATAAATTGATTACTTTAATTTCGGTGTTTTGCTGACTAATCGCCGGACAGGAGTGGCTGGGGAATCCCCCGAATCTGTTTCGCTCTGGGCCAGGCCCTGGCGCTGGCTATCAGTCAACGAGGCGTGTAGACAACTTCAGCTGTCGCCTTTATTTAAAAATTTATCGTAATCTGCGCAGGCTCCCGTCGACCTTCAGCGGGCGGCGATGATGAAGTTGTGTGCCTTTATCAGTGGCCCACAGGCGCGTGGCCCGGAATGCGCAGAGCCTGCGTTGAGCGGAGTGACTGGGGCTGACGTAGGCGTTTCACTCGCGCGGATCTGTCAGAGATTTCGGCCACGATGTGGCATGATTAATTATTTGGCAAATATTTGAGGCTCCCGCCGCACGCTGCCCAGTTGGCGCTGCCATGGAAATCGGTGAAAATCAAAATAAGAGATGCGTACTCGCAGTGCTGTAAGCAGGAACGAGCTGGGGAAACCCAATGCGCTGAGTATTTTAATTAATTTTCACTTTTGCCCGACTAGTGAGCATTCCATTGGCCATGTGATGGACAGCTGGGCCAAGTGCTTCGCAGCTTCCCCCGCCACTGACCCCACCAGTGCCCCTCGGAACTTTGGCTTTTGCTTTGTTTGGTTTCCTTTGGCGCGTGATTGCTCTCGAAATAAACAAGGGGCTGCGGCGGCCGTCGTAGTTCATTTCCGAATATTTTCATTATTTTGGTAATTTTCAATTATCGCTGATGCTCTCCGTAGTCAGCAGGTCATTTTTCCATTTTTCATCCCTCCGAGCTCTTGGCCGGTTTCCGTGTGCATGTTGCCACGCGGCGAATACGCAATTTATTACAGTCGCATCTCGCGGCGTACTTTCAATTACTTTTTATGGTTATTATCATGCCCCATGCTTTCCCCTAACGCCGCTTTATGTGCTGCAAGCAGTTGGCCGAATATTTTAATTGATTTCATGTGGTCGGTGCTAGCAATTTAGCCGCTACTCTGCCCGATCCAAATATGTTCCAAATATTTGGTTGCCTGGCAGACATTGCACGTCCATCCCCCGTGTTGTTTACGCCGGGCTGTTTATGGCGAATTTCTTTGCTCCATATCAGATCATCTAATGGCTCGGCGATCGTTGCTTTTTACTCAGGACGTAATCAGCCTAAAGTTGTTTATCTCGTCCATAAAGAGCTGGGATATCAGGGAGCTATGGTAATGCTAGTTCGCCCATCGCTGGCTTCCGGTCCACAAATCTCTCTTAGTCTGCCTTAGTGTTAGGACTAGGGAAAACACTGTGCGTTCCAGACACTCACTCGAAAATTCATTACAAATTGTTTAACTGTGACAAGTGGCCCCCATGAGGGCCATGCATCACAAAATGTTTCGACACTGGCAGTTGCTCGGAGGTGAGGCTGATGCCTGCCCCCAATGTCGTCTGGACCCCTATCTTCCCTCAGCTATTCCCGCTCCTTGTTTGCTTGTCAATGCCACACACACTCGCATTGGATGCATGGCAGGGCCTGTGCCATTGAATTGAATTTTCGCGATACTGTCTCCTACTCCGGAGGGGAAACTGAAAAACAGAAAGGTCGGAGCAGAAGCAGAATCGGTTGGAGGTGAGGCAGGACTGGCAGTGGTATTTCGAAAGTAAGTCTAGTTCGAGTGACTTGGGCAGGAATGTAAACAAGAACAGCAATTTTCTGGCGAGGACTTGAGACATGAGCAGTGGAGCGTTTTTAAAGAAAATAAACCGAATATCTCACAACGTTCCTAGTGCTAGGTTTAGTGTTTGCCTAGTCTATTTTTCTTAAATCGAACTTTTCTGTGGAAAGTATTTTATCTGTTTGGTGGAAACATTTTTAAAATTTATATTTCTTGCTACAAATTACTTAAATCATATATCTTAAGACGTTGTTCGTGATCGAGGGATATAAAAGGGAGTTTTTCACCAAGCTGAGCGAGTGAACAGAAGTGCGGTTCCCTATTCCAAATGAGTAACTAAATAAAAAATGAGGAATGAACGAGCAAGTAACTAAGCATTGAGCAGTGAGCAGGGAACAATTAAACAAAAAAAATAGTCAACATGTTCACCAACGTTAGGGGTATTTACCAAAAACTACTTAAGACCTTAACCTTAACCTGCTTTTCCTGTACAGAACTCGAGCGAAAACTTCTTGGGAAAAAATAACAATTTCCCAGAACGATTCTGGAACACACTAATTGTGTTTGGTGGCACAGAGCATATGGCAAAGCTCGCCCTGGCAGGAGCACGCTTCCGACGCTTGAGAAAAACTCGACTCCGAGGCCCAGCTGGTTGTGGTTTGCGGCTTTAGTGAAGCCTGATTTGGTCAGGCCAAAATAAATTAGGACCCCAAGGTAGCAAAATAAAAACAATTTTCTTAGCGCTCAATGGGAAATTAAGCGAGAACACAAAGGGCGGTCCGCCCACGGTCACCCACGCTGGAAAATAATGGGTGAATGAATTTGTATGCAAATTAATCATTTGCCTTTTATTTGATTTTTTCTTTTCATTTCATTTGCATTCCCCCTGCAATCGCATTATTTGCCAGCTGAAAGATAAATGCGAACACCATTCTGTTGTCCCGGACGAGGTGGAGCTGCGACCAGTGTGTGGCACACGAAAAAGAATGAAAGATACAAGATACAAACGTCTTTCTTCTGCGGCTCCTTGGGATTATTTATAGTCCTTTGTGGTCCGAGTCCAGCGGGATACTGGCGGCATTGGGACACGGAGAACGATTTTATGATAAATGGCTTCAGTTAATCTTAGGGTCTGAGTGGCCCCGGAAGGGTGACTGGCTTGTTATGCCAGCTCGGACACTCGAGAGCGGACTTTCGAGCGGAGCCACCTGCCAGGAGACGGCCTCATTTCCCAAAGGAGTAACTTTACTTGTTTGATTAATTCACACCCGTTCTGTCCATCAAACCACCATCATCATCGTTCTCCCACTGGTTGATCCCGATGTGACAGCATTAGCAAAAACAGAAGCCTTGAAGTAAATCACTGCCCGCAATAAATCATTCGTCCAATTCAGAGCATTAGCCGCGGACGCCAGCAACCGCCGGCGATGATTGGAAAGCAGCCGAACTTCCATTTATCAAGGGGCGCAAGGGGGTCCGAGTCCCATGAGCCAGGCCACGGCGGGAAATGAGTAATATCTCGTTATTGGACAGGTGAGTCCTGTCGCAGCGACAGCAGACGAACAGCTTCCTGTCAGCGACTCCGCTCACCTGTCAGCCAGCGCGGAACAGTGAGTGAGCCACCGACGTCGACAGCTGCCGGCTGTCCCTAGGACCGACTGCCTACGCCGATATCCTTCGCATATTCAATTTCCTATTTATGCCACGCACGGCTGACTGGAGTGGTAATTGAATTCGATCCGAGTGTTGCAAGCTGCAGCCAAGTGCCACACGAATGGCTGACTGAGTGGGACTGAAGCATCCACGTAGAAGGTGGGTTTCCCGCAGGAGGTGTCAACAGGCGAGGTGCGAAGCAAGGTGTCTCGCAGGGAAGAATAACTAATTGAGTGCCCGGGAGTCCTACGCTAAAGGTGAACATGCCTAATGGACGCATTATGGAATTCATTTACGAAATGGATGAGGCGGCCGCGGCAAACATCGTTGCATATTCATCAGTTAATAGGCAGCACCACGTGCTGGCCCAGCAGCCTAATTATGCCGGACTCATCATTGCCGCAATCCGAGCAGGAGCCCGGACCTGGTACTGGGCCTTGCGGCCATTAATAACCCACGCCGACATTAATCAGTTTTGTATAGCAAATTAATTCCCCAGCCCGGCAAAAGAAAAAGTTGAGCCCAGCGAAAATGGCTTTAAAACTGGTGGTAGCTGGGGACAATGTAAGTGAAAAAAGTCTACAATGGGAGCCGCCCAACAATGGGGAAGTAGCGATTGGAGGAAGCGGAAATCATAACGAATGCTTGGCGAAACAACAAGAATAATCTGGAGCTCCCATTTAAGGAAACGCAGCCATGAAGGCAGCCTGTCGTTCAGTTTTAAGAGCTTAGGTCTCGGATCCGAGCTGCAAACGGAATTGCAGAGCGAAACTCAATAAGAAGATTGGAATGTTGCCAGCATTTAATGTTCTCATCAATAAATCAGCCAACGGAGCGGGGGAGCCGCGGCCGAACCTTTAAGCCGGAGAGCAATTTGGATCACAAAAAGCTATAAATGGCTGTGTTACACATAAATATCAATTTTCCGGGGTCCAATCGACAACATGCTCGCAAATAAAATATAATTTATTATTACTTACTTCGCGAGAGATTGAAAATCATGAGAAGCCATGGGAACGACAGCCCACACCTGATAAGGGTCTATACAAATTTATGGCACTCCCGGGCCTATAATTTGGAGGCAATTAAGCGGGAAAAACAAAGAGGAAGTATGAAAAGCCATCTGCCAGTATAGAAAACTTTGCTGCGGAAAGTGCTGTCATATTTTGCTCAGCACTCAAAGAAACTTTCCCCATAGAAATACGAGATTGCGCAAAAATGTGATCCCCGCCTCGACTCGCATGACATAATAAATCCCTCGGTTAAGCTGCTCAAATGCAGATTTTTCCCAATGCAGCAGTGCAGCCCTGTTGACACCATGCAATCCATTAACATCAACCTAGAGCCCTGCCAGTCCTCGTCGGTGACCACTCCATCATGCAGTGGGGCGCAAGAAAGGAAGGACGTGGAATAAACATAATGTTTGCATCTGTCATCGCAGCAACGTCCATTGCGGTCGAGTGGCAGCGACTGACAACTGCCAGGAGCAGATTTAAGGCCCGGCCAAACGCTCAGCTTCGATCTGCCGGCCACAAAGTATTTGGTCAAATATGAGACACCATGCCACATATCGCTGCCGCAGAAAGCGCCACAGTCAAATGGGAGTCAAGTGCAGGCCCCAAACAAATATGGCCCTGCGGGCACATTGCGTATACGCGGTGTGTGCGTCATGCGCTATTTCAATTTTATTAGCCGCAAAACTTTTCGGTCTCCGAAAGCAAATAGGTGGAGCAGCAAAGGGGTTGCAATATCCTGGGTATAAGGGCCGGGTATATTATGTTGGGCATGGACGGGTTCCTTTTGCCTTTCCCAGGATATCACACAGTCGAGCCGCTGCCCAGGGAGCTCACGGAGTCTGCGGCCAACATGTGGCAGCGAAATTTGCGCCATTAAATGAAGCGCGACGCTGCAGCACCACGAATGCGTGAAAATTTCCATTGTGGCGCCAACAACAAACAATTACACAATTCAAAGAAAATCGGCAGACAAAGTGTACGCACTAATTAGGGAATCTCGGAGCTTTCCGCTCGGATATCTGGATGTGGCACTGATTGCGCCGCCTAATTACCCTTTCATTCGTCGCCTTAGCGGAGTCACCTATCACCCTCAGCCACCACCAAGCATCAGGTGAGTGACAAATTTGATCTGATCGCTGCTGATGTGGCCCTGTCACGTGCTGGCTGTGGATTTTCCCGACTGATTGACTTATGCTAATTTCCCCGCCTGCCACCTCTCAGATCATCCGTAAAACTCACCGAGAGATGTGACACTGACAGGTACGGAATCGAATCGAGTCAGGTATTGTGCCTTGTTCCGAGGGATTTGCTCTCCTTATCTGAAGCTTATCCTCGGGCCCTGAGGCACTTTATTTATTCTAAGCTGTACACATCCCAGAGTGACGGGGACTTTCCAGGACCGCCTTTAATGTGGCTCCTTCCTCTCCGGATCGTGGTTGGGGTCCGCGTTTGCGTCCGCATCCGGGTCCGAGAACGTACGAAGTTAATTAGATCCGAGAGCCCCCGCTGGCCTAATATGGCAATCGGAGCACACAAGCGAAGGCCAGCTGGGGGAGTCGACCCTCGGCAGTGACCGCCTTGGAAACAGGGCTCCTAGGAACCCAGAATTATCTCCGCTGAATTATGGAATAATTTGTTGTACGAATCGCGCCCGTCACACGAGGGGGAGGAGGAGGTCGTAAGATACTAAATGGTCTTGGGATGCAATCCAAGCATAAAGTTTAAATTCGATTACAATATTTATAAGGCTCTCGCTCATAGGGAAACGATAAGCAAATTAGCTGGGCTGAGTAGTAACTTTCGGGTTGTCAGGATAATAAGAATGCCGAGATGCCTATTTCCTGCCCCCAATGACGACACGTCGTGACGTAATTTAATTAATTTTGTCAAACTTTTTCGCATTCAAACAATGAGTTTCTGTTGGTGCCTGCGAGAATAAATAATTTAAATTTTCTTTTGGCCCTGTCATCAGAATATCACAACTTCCTGCCTTCTGTTGGCATTTATGGGAATGGGAAAAGAATGGGTGAAACGTTTACGAAGATTACACTGGGAACAATTGCTTTTCGGAATATTTTGAAAGCAGCCTCACAAATGCCAAGAATTTTAACTTAACCTTAAATGAAAGCAATGCACCCTTAAATACTTACTAAAGCTACAGGAACAGGGTGGTTCACTAATAACCAGCTTACTTCAATTAATTTTCTGTTTAAACACTTGTTTCGTATTGATTAGTTTGCAAACGGAAACCAATTTCAATTCCCCGGAAAAACTTGCCACTGCAGTACAACACTAATAAGTTAATCTCTTCGGAGCGAGTATGGAACGCCGGTTACTTGGTTCATTATCGGGTTTCAGCTTAAGTTTCGTTTGGCCAAGAAGATACGTAAGCGAGGGTGCGAGCGACCTCGACCGTTCCGATTGAATCCGTGCACAGGACTAACTTGGCCAAGTCGGCGGATCCGGCGCTGAGGCCTGCGGCACCGATGGGTTCCAAAAGCGCGCCAAAGCCATCGTCCACAGTGAACGGAGCGAACGCGTTCCACCACGTGCGAGGAAGTGCGCACACTCTGCACACCTCTTGAAATAGGCGCCGGGGGGATGCCGCACATAATCATCTCTGGAGCCATCTGTTGCCGGGGCTCCGCTGCGAATTTCATTCATGGGTACTCGCACTTTTACGCTCTCGATGGAAAACAGAAGAAATACTTTCGGCTTTGGTTCTGTTTCTGTCTAATGATTTGTACTTATTTATAGAGGCTATTTTGGCCTGTGCTTAACATGCTCATAATAACCTCGGCGAGGAAGGAGCCATTGTTCCGCGAAGGGGCCATTGTTTAAGATGACATCTACTAAGTGACAAAACAAGAGAAACCCCACGGGTTTCGCGCGAAAATAAGCCCTTTTTAAGGGACTACTTAGCATTACTCCGTTTATTTTGAGCTTTTACTTTTCTAGCCTTGAGTTTTTTTTCTGATAGGTAGTACTGGGAACAGTTAGGGAAAGACGTCACCTTACCTGAACTCACGTAAGAACTAGAAATAAAGAACTCAACAAATACGTTATGGAGTGCGATTCTTCTGCAAAGATGTATTTACCCAAAGAACGAACTTGTTTACTGTTCGACAGCTGCAGTTGCGATTACGATTGATCAGTGACACTGGCGCTGATATATAAAAGCCGGCAGAATATCAGTCCACCCTCGAGTTCGCAACGAGATCAGTCAAGATGATTGCGACGTGGGTGTGCTTTTACCTGGTGCTCATCGCCCTCTTCATGACGTTCATGGCCCCCTCGACCGAGGGATGCTTCATCCTGCTGGCCTGCCTGCTGCGTTCCCCCTACTGTCCCTACAACGTAACCGCCTCCGGATGATGGATTACTCGTGCGACGCCACACACCACCCCCTCCCACACCAAATAAATAACCCTTTGCACTGAAAATATATTCACGATGCAGCATTAAAGTCTCCGATGTGAACGTCCTCGGGGCCACAGGCTTCCGAGGGGATATATAAAAGGTTTTGCGTAAGTATGAACTATGGGCTTGGAGTCAGCTAGCGCAAGGAACCGGGCTAAATTCCATTCCGAAAGCTTACTTTGGAGCACGGTTACACCGACATTAGGTTGCGAACCCGTGACATAGCGAAGCAAACTATCTATTTCGGATTCCGGGACCAAATAAACCTCGGCCGGCAGCGTTTAAGATTCATTGCCACGTCTGCGATTCGGGCTTTAATTCAGGCACGCTACCAGGACGTTAGGTACTCGCACGTGTTGCACGCGATTGTTTGTCCAACTGGGAGCAGCCCACGCTCTCAGTCGGGCACAAGAGCTACCGGGACTACCTGGCATATGAGTGATATTTAATTAATTGCCATCTCTGGCTGTTTGTACTCGGTAAATTTGAATTACAGACCGGGCAAGTCAAACAGCGCAGGGGAGACGAGGGTCTGGTCTTCGCACACGCGTGCCGAGTCCCACCGAGGTCACCACCCCGCAGGCTCCAGTCTGTCGATGGCTGCGACGAGAGGCAAAAAGCCATTTGGAGCGGGGGGCGGAAACTTTGACACGACTTGGCGACGACAGCTTGCAACATTGTGGCGCCTCTACCTTGGGCTTTTACACCTTTTCAAACACTTAAAGTTGACTTAACAGCGATTTGGTCAATTGTAGTTCCGAGATTGGAAAAGGTTTGCGTGGTGCAACCGTGGACGTGAAGGCACGAGGAACAAATCAAATATCTCTTGTAAAAGCTAAATCAAATAGGAAGTTCACAACCTGGGCTTATCTTGTTACGACTCAAGTCCAGGTGAACTATTAGTTTAAATTTTCAAATAAGAGAGTTAGCCATCAGATAATAATTTAATATTATTATGTGATAATAACAGATAATGTCCTACAGGGTATTCTAATTTTAGTCAGAAGTTTGCAAGGCGGTAAAGAAGACAAGTATACAAATTATTAATTAATTATTAGCACCAACATGTCCATTTGCCCGTCCGTCTGTTCGCGTATCCACAAACTAGATCCCCATTTTTATTAATCCGAATGAAACATTGCAGATAGTGCTCTCACTACTATATAAGTCAAAACAGGCCGGATCGGACGACTAAAACATATAGCTGCCATAAGAACGATCGGGACTTTTTAGAAAACAAATTATAACTTAGCCATTTTTCAACATAATTTCATATAACTTGAGACATGGCAATTTTGCATTATTTTAGAAATTCAATTTTTTATCGGACTACTTACATCTTATTGCTTCTATAGGAATCGTCGGGAAATTAATTAATAATTAATAATTAATACAATTATATAAATTTAATTTCGCTGTTTTTCAAAATATTTTTATGCTGCCATAAAATCGATCCTTAAATGTGGAGGATAATGAAAATCTGTGAATGTAAAACTGTTACTGTAAAAATGTAAATATAGTATGATAGGTAAACGTAAAGCCGAATTTTTTTGTATGTATAGTTCCTCATAGTTTTTCTTTACAAACTTCGGCGTGCCGAAGTTAGCTTCCTTTCTTGTTTGTTATTATATTTAAATTCGATTTGAGACTAGCATGAAAGATTTCAAATGGCGCTCCAGCAGAGACTCGAATGGAGCATATTACGATGCCTTACAACAGGAATAGGGGAGTCTCCTACCAGTTAAGTCGGTTCAGCCATGCCAGCCTGACTGTCTTTATGAGACAACGTACCCTGGGACTATTAGGGAAGGATCGGTGTAAAAATATGTACAACATTTGAGAAAAAAGTATTAAACATTTTGGCATAAAAAGCGAAGGTTATAAGGACTAGTTACCCTCAGAAACTAAAAAAATTAGACCTCAAAATACGACAATTAAATTCACAAGCTTTGACAGCTTTGATAGCTAACTGTAAAATTTAAACTCTTAAACTTTAGATCAAGAATCGTTGCCTATCTCTGCGAAAATGTTCTTCCACGTTGGCAGCTGCTTTTGTACTTTGTGTTGCTACGCTTGAGAGCCAAAACGATTTGCGGTTTGCGGCTTGCAAGCCATTTCTGTTGAGCCCCACTGAGCGGTAGGCAGGAAAAAATGCTGTGCGTACAGAAGGGTACGGACCTCCGGCCGGCCGGATGCCATTCCCGCCAGTCCTACGCCAGTGTTCACCAGGTAATTGTTTGTTTGCATTTTGTTATTTCTTCCACCATGCTAATTAAATGCCAATTGGCTCGAATCTGTCCATGCCTTCAGCTTCCTTGGAGAGCAAACAAAAGTAAGGGAGCACCGCCCGAACAAACCCCCCTTATAGCCTTCGCTTGGTTCATTTATTGATTTCGTCGGCTCTCTTACGCATCAAATAAATAGCCCGGGGTGAGGTGTCTAGTATATTTTGAATTTAATTTTCATTTGCTCCGATGAATCTCTTCCCGGGGACCCGGTATAAGGGATGTGCGGGGCAAACAGCGAGCGGTTTCGTTTGACTCGCATGGAAATCGCACACATTTTTGAGGCAGTCGCTGACGAAATGTTAATTTTGGAAGCGTCATGGGGAAAAAGTTATTTGCATGGATGCCCCCTCATCTGGCACCGCCAGGGCGGACGGTTGATTGGGTAAAACTTGCTGTAGCATTTCGTTTTTTGACCTCCCACATACATATCCAGCGGAATTCCCTTCGGGTGGACAATCAACCTATGTTAAACAAATTCTAGATCCAATGGAGCTTCAGGCGGTTGTTAAGAACAATAACAAGTGAATGCCACCAACTTTACTAAAAACTATTTGTTGTCGTAAGGATAACACTTCAAATCAATCAATATATAGCCCAGGAAACCTTCTAAGTTTTCACTTACCTGTCAAATCAGAGCCAATAGATTTGGGTTAGAATCTCACTTGTGCGATAGTTTATAAACACCAAAAGGTTTATAAACAACAATTCATTAAGTAAGAATTGGATTTGAAATGACAAGGCATTAAGCGTTGGCCCTGATACAAGCAAACAAGCAAAACTGAAATAATTTGAGACGATTACCAACCCAAAAGGGGACTATTTAAGTTCCATAAACTCGCTGTGTGTGCTCTCAAGGGGTTGAGTCCTGAGCCTGCACCTTGTTCAATGGTTGGAATATGATACCTAGTCAGCGTCCCCCACGATCTACGACTGGGCATTTTGGGGAATTTAACAATTTGCCTTCATTGTGCGGCTGGCCAAATCCATTAATGTGTCCGATTCCTGTCCTTATTTCCGTCCGACAGACCTGCTGTGGGTGGGAGTTTGAGTCAGAAATTACGCAACCTGGACACGTGCTGACAGGAGCGAAAGTGAAAGCCGCCGTTGAGCGAGCTTTGCACTTAATTAGTGCAAGTAACTAATGACAAACTTTGCACTTGCCGCAAACTTCGGCGCTTACTTTGGCGACAGCCCAAGCGGAAAGCAGAGAAGAAAGGGAGTTGGAGGCTGCCAGCAGGGGCGTCAGCGGGGCGCTTCTCCTTCAGCTGACGACATATCTCTTTGTACCCCGGACCTTGCCTGAATGTCAATTAAGTGGCTTTCGGAAGGGTTCTTCATTTATTTATAGATCCGTCGACTCGTAAACAAAAATTACTCAAATCAGCCAGAGGGGGTTGGCGTGGTGGTCTTGAACGGGCAGATTTCCAGACGGTATACACAAGCCCAGAACAGGAGGGTTGACTCGGCCGTGGGAGCCTGGAAAACGAGCAGAACGGACACGAGGAGTAGGTAGAGCCACAGCACGGAGATATCCATAGTTGCGATTAGATGCGAGACGGTTTCTCACTGATCGCTGAGTGCGTATTTATAGGCCTGCGGCTCGGTCCGATTCTGTTTGATCAGATGCAACCAGGCTGGCCTGGCTGTCTTTGACCTGTTTCGGGGTAAACATTTGGCCAGCCTACAGCGGCGAACTAAGGCCCATGGCCAGCGCGACCTTAAAGCCCTGCCAGCCCACAAAACGTAATTTCCACACGCATTTGGCACATTTTGCAGTGAAAATGAAATTACTTTCAACCTTCTGTGTGGTGCGTGGGAGGGCCTAATGCAAATTAGGTTGCGAAAATTTGATCTGTCATTTCACATTGCCGATTAACTTTGTGGCTCCAAATTGAATTCGTTGATGTATGACTGTGCCCGGTATCAAATAAATCTCATTTGGCTGTTAATTGGGAAGCGGTTCTTCCGCTTGAATGTGTCCACAGTGCATATTAAATAGCTGCTACTCCCACAATAAATATTGAAATGCAAATGCGAGGCTTTAAGTGGGAGCCAGTACTGCAGGACAATGAGGAATAATTTGCCGACTTGTACGTGAGCCTGTTGAATTCCCTTGTGGGCTATTTTTATATCGAAATCAACAAGGGGAGCTTACAGCCTCCGAGGAAACCTTTCCAAGGGGACCTCTGAAGCACAACTCGCCCTGTAGCCCTTCATTTGCACAGCATGAGGGTTCTGAAACATGCATAACAAAAGTCGTCCTTGTGGCAATTATCGGCCGGCGGGCGGACGTAAAAACAAACGGACACAATGGCGCAATGGCGACTTTCGGAGTGCCAATTTGCATACAGAGACGTAAATAGCGCTGAATTAAACCTTAACTTTATAAACATTACTCTGGCGTGCCGTGCGCTTGACAAGTGCGTCATGTTACGAGGAGCTGTCTTCCACGCAATTCCCCAGCAGCCTTGCCGTGCGAGCATATTTTTTGCGATGGCCACGCGACGCAGACTCTCATGAATAATGCATCGCCATAAACAAGTTGTACTTGCCGGATCCGTGGGCGCTGCTCCTTTTGTTACTTCGCAGTAGGAGAAACTTTAAACGTGGCAGCAATTAAGCCCAAAACAGAACAGTCGCCAGTAATGCTAATGCTAATGCCAAGCGACAGCTCGGTTGCATCCGAATTATGCAAATTCCGGCCATGTTGTCGAGTTCCCAGATTCATTGAATGTGGAGGAAGTTTTCCCGGAAACCCGGCGAGCTCAACTTCTGAAGGAAAATTCAGGTCCACTTGTTAGTACTAACAATAAATGGACTTATGTATCCATAGTTATAACTGACACGGCCGCAATGATTGGCAGTTTGAGAAGGTTGGTCAAGATTCTAGGGCAAAAGATGAATTTGACTTTCCGGAGTTTTTATACCATTTTAACTACATGAGTCTTTCATAAAAATGGGAATATCATCAAAAGAAAATAATATTTAAATTAAAATGTTTTTAATGTGATTTAAAAATGAAAGTGCAAAATAATTTATACCGATCTTAAGCAAAGTTTTAATATAGTTTTGATTGTATGATTGTACCCAGAAAAATTATGCGTTCATTTCATGGGGAAAATTTACCTATATTTTATGGGAAAGCAACAAAAAGATCAAAATGTTGTATATTTTTCTAACAATGCCCCACTGACGGTTGCACCTCTTCATTATGTTTTTCTACATTGCAAGTACTTTGCCATTTTAGGAAATACAATTATCAGGATCCTAAAAAGTTCGCTATGTAAAAAAAGGGGGTTCCACTATTTGAAATACAAGTCACTTGATCCTTTTTCTGATTTCTTTTCAATAATACTTGTCGCACTCCCTTAGTAACTCTAAAAACATACATATATGCACCCATATGTATATAATAGATAAACAATTAAACTTACAATATTTACTTCTTTGTTCAAATTACCATCTCTTTCTTCCCATGGTTTCTCTTTTTTTAATAGAATATTCTAAACACTACATTTTCAAAATTTCAATTTAATTAACATCACCGTTATCTGCTGTGGTGAGATTTGGAATTTAATATTTGCGCGCCTATCGAACTTGGCGTTAGCCACATTTATTAAATGAATCCGGATATGGCAACGCCATTCAAATTCGCAATATTTTTCCTCTACTTTGTCCGACTCATTAATATCTCTTTCCCACTGCCATATAAATTGCAGAACTGCAAAAAGTCACTTGGTGTTGGACTCTAAACCGAAGCCTCTAAAACTATAAGAATTACTAAAAAGCCAGAACTCGGGGCATTCGGAACTTCATACCTGAACGCTTCTGCGGAGCATATACATATATAAAATTGGCTCATCCAAGGCGTCTTCCTGAATTTATTCGTTCATCAGCAACTCGGATTGCAGTTCGGTAATAACAGCTCAACTTTGACCACTGAAACATTTAAATGCTTTAAATCAACATATTGATTTTTTTTTTCTAAAAATTATATATTTTTATATCGTGATTTTTTGTTCGATATTTTTACGTGGTCAATATGAATTTAATAGCAATCCATTATAGGTTGAAATCCCATAAAGCGACTATGACAAGCTGGCTATTGAGATACCGGTTACCCCGGAAAGCTCGGTGCCTTTTGAGCGGCTGGCTCAGAAACGCGACGAATAAGGCCACTAGGAGCAGAATGGCTGAAAGGGCGCTTTTGTAATTTTTTGTAAAAATCTTATTGTCAAATTTTTATTCAACAAAAAACTATCAAAAAATATGAAATTTATAGATATTTTTAAGTGGTATATTATATATTATCTTTTCTTCTATAACAAATATATTATCGGTAAAATATTTTTGTAAATATCCAACAACCCTTTTAAATACAGTTGTTTACCAGTTTAGTAGCAGAATTTTTTAAAAATACCGGCAAAGTATCGCAATACAACGCAAATTTTTTTTAGAAATTCAGTCGTATATATAAAAATAAAATAATAATAAATAAAAATAAATAAATAAATAGCTTTTCCCATCGTTTCCACGATAGTTGACGGAATCCCAAAAGTCAAGTGAACGGTCACATCTTACAAAATTTCATAATTCGAACCTAGCACCTGATGCAATTTTAGCCATTCAATTGGCGGAGAAAATGTCCGCAGCGTCGGATCAGGACCCCGTTGAATTGATGCTTAAGAAGACGGGCTGCATAGAGCTCCACTATAAGGTCCAGGAGTGTATTGCCGAGACCGGTGACTGGCGGGCGTGCCAGGACAAAGTAAAAGAGTTCCGAGCGTGCATGCAAAAGTACGTCGAGCAGCAAACCCAGAAGTATGCCCACGTCAAGTAGCATTTTGCAGAAGTTCCTCAGAAACAGTGTCGCCTTTGAAAAGTCCACTAAGCTGGCTCTTGTGGTACGCGGAGATGTTAAAATGTCAAAGGGCAAGACGGCGGCCCAGTGCGCTCACGCAGCGGTCATGTGCTACCAGAGCGCAGCCCAAGGTACCAAGCTACAGAACGCCATCTTGCAGCGTTGGTGCCGCCTAGGACAGCCCAAGATCGTGCTGCGGGTAGACAACTATGAGCAGCTCAGCACCCTCGAGCGACGTGCCCAAGAGTCAAACGTAGTGGCCGCCTTGGTGCGGGACGCTGGACGCACGCAGCTCGAGTCCGGAACGGCTACAGTGCTCGGCCTCGGACCAGCACCTGCTGATGAACTAGACAAACTGGTGGCGCATCTAAAGCTTTTGTGAATTCATAGGTTTACGCATCGTTATAATTAAACTAAATGTAACAAAAAAATTTTTGAAGCATTAATTCCGAGTATCGAGTGTACTCTTTTTCCCCTTCGACACTGTTGAAATGGTAAGGGACACTGCCTGGCCAAACATCTCCACCAAGTCCGAGGTGACTCGTTCGGTAATCTGGCGCAGCTTGCCATTGCCCTCGCCGCAGATTAAACGCTCAATGCGGGTTGTGGGGCACTGCACCTGGACGGAGGTGTATACAACATCTGTTAGGAAAGTAAGAGTTAGACAGCAACTGGGAACCTAAAGGTGTTGCGCTTACGCTTCTCCACACTGTAGTATTCTAGCTCGCACTTTAGATTGTAGGGAATCTCCTGCGGCAAGTAGTCCAGTAGGCGCGCCCGCACGCTTTCCACAATCAGCGCCTCTGGGCTGGCGTCGGTGTGCACATCGGAGGGAAATCTCCACTGTCTTGGCTTGGCCTGTCCCGCCAGATAGTCCTGCAGCTCGTTTAGGCCGGTGCCCGTCATGGCCGAAACAAGAAAAACGTCGCTAAAATGGCTCCAACTGGTCTCGCGCTGGTTCAAGCGGTTGCCTACAGCCGGTTGATCTGTCCCCGTGACAGTTGGATCACGTCTAACATCCTGCACACCGCGTCTGCTTGTCAGAGTGTCATTGGTCAGGGTCTTTATTAGGTCCAGCAGCACGCGTTTCGATTTCAGTGCGTCTATCTTGTTTAGAACAAGAAAACTAGGCAAGTGCGTGTAGGCCTTCAGCGTGTCCAGAACCGTGGGGTGAAGCTCCTTCCTCGTCCAGCCATTCGAGGCGTCGTGCAGGACGGCGATGACGTCAGCATGCTGTATTGCATGGCGATAAGCACTCTTGAAGCTCTGCTCGAGGTGGTGCTTTCGAATCTCTCTCTGGGTCACCAAGCCGGGCGTGTCGTAAAAGACGAGCTGTGTTTGCCCCGCGGTACAAATGGCGGTATTCGACTGTCGGGTAGTGTGCACCTTGGCAGAGGTGGGGCAGACCCTGTGGTTGATAATGTTGTTGATGAAAGTGCTTTTACCAACATTTGGCACTCCGATAACTGCAATGTGGAGCGAGCGCTGCTCTGGGCTGGTATTTTCGCTTACACTCGCGGCTCTTGTCGGCGGCAGTCGCGTGCTTTGTGTAGCTGCATCTTCCACTTGGATAGTGCCAGAGAAGCTACGCACTTTTATACCCCATAGTTTGTGACATTGGCTGGTATTTACAAACTTAAGCCTTGCAGACAAGTTAAAACGCATCTTGCGAAATAAGATTCAGACGGCTCGGCAGAAAAAATACACTAAACGCCTTCTTAAAAAACATACCAATTATATTTATTCTCCACTACTATGCTTGCATTTTTGCCCATTTTTTTTATGCCGCGTTCACACTTATTTAATAGTCCCATAACATAGCAGCTCAAATATTTCAATCTAACATTCTTTCAAAAGATATTCAATCGGTTTTTCAATACCACAATATGGATTTCCTATAATAATGAATAACTGAAAATATCGGCAACCGAAAACAGCGGTTCCTATACAAACTGCTGATACAATAAACTCTGAGGTCTCTGAAAACATCGACTAAATTAATGAAAAGATAGTGTGGATACAGAGTTCGTATAAATTCACATTTTTGATTTCAAAATAAAAGCCTAATATGGCTGTATGTATCGCCGATGCATATTTTCATTAATTCAGTCGTATAGGGAATCCCATAACTAAATATTCGAAAATTTAGCCAAATAGGGAAAAAACTTGATAATTATATGCGTTAAATCGGTCCACGGTTGGATAGAGACCCAATTCCAAATGAAAGGCATTCCAATGGTTAAGTAACGTGTTTACTTTTTGAAAAAGCAAAAATTAATAAAATACCGTGTATAACTGCTTAGTGAAAATTCAACTTATCAATGCCTAAAAAATATAATATTAGTAATTTAACATTGTACGGGCGCCCGATGAGTCGACTCAGATTTATAATAAAATTTTGATTCAATATCGAATGCCTAAAACTAACAATACGAAATATACGGAATACGAAATTGAGAATGTGGACGCCACGTTCAACTGGGGAGCTGTTACTATTACTGAACTAAAACCGTGTCGTGCTCTTGCACAGAGTAAAAGTCTAGGGTTTTCGCCGTGTTGTCCAACGGAACCACAAGACTCGGATGCTTGGCATCAACGTAGGACAGCTGGGGAACGGTTCCACTAAGGCCGAACCGCTTCATGACTAATCCCTGCAGGGTTTGCACAGTAATCATCCGCGGCACTTTCTTATCCCAGGTCTCTCCCGTTTTCTGATGTCGTATGCACACCTTAATCAAATTCGATTGCTTAGCTTGAGCACGCGGCACAAAATCGGCCGGGGAACCGTACTCTGTGGAAAAAATACGTGTTAGTTGCTGAAGTACCTAATAAAAGAGTAAGCATACTTTTAACCAGCGACGCATACGTGCGATGTTTCCTGCAAAACTCGCGTAAAGCATCGGATCCTTGATGAGTCGCCTGCATCCAATCCATTGCGTATTTCTTCCAAATGTCGTACTCAGCACCGCGTCTTTCCTCCGCCGTCACTTCGGCCTTGTTGATGAACTGAAGTCCACCTATGCTGGCAACAGCCTTGGAGAACATTTCATCGAAATTTGACTTCAAATGCGGGGTCTTGTTCAGGCGTTTTAGCTGTGGCAGCTTGTCCAGCTCGTTGAACACATCAGCCTGTGCGAGAGGCATTTAAGTTTAATTTTTGAGCAATGCGTATTGTTGACCCAGCTTACCTCATTCCAAATGGGATTGTGGAGAAGGTTGAGCTGCTCCAGCGACACAAATATATTTAGCTTAGCGAGTGGATCACAGTCAGGCAACTTTATTTCCTCGATACCGTTTTCCATGAGGTTTAATAGGCGTAGTGTCGTAAGATTTCCCAGCTTGACCACCTGGTCAAAGTCCATTATATTCGTGCGGTGTAGGTCAAGCTCTTGGAGCTGCCTAAAGATCCTCTGGCGATCGACTACGGCCAACTGACTGAAGCAGTTCTCCTGCAGTCCTAGCGATAAAATATCCGGCCACAGCAGTGCGGTATGCATCACATCTTTCCAGTCGAAGAACCCACAGTTGCGTAAATTGATGCGCTTTAGGTGACGAAAAGACGGCTGCAGCTCAGGAATTTGGTTTTCCGTAGGCAATACCAAACGGTTGGAACTGAAAAGTAAGTGAGATGGTAGTAGAAAATTGAAATTATAGCGGCTGTACTCACCTCAGATTTAGGCTAGTGAGCGAGGGCAGCTGCTGAGTAATGCTTGCCACAATCTCCCAGTTCCAGATAAGAGTGTGGCTTACGTTCAGCGTAGTCAGCTGCGTCAAGCCTTGTAGGTATCCGGCCGCGTTGACCGGCGTCTCGTCCACGCTCACCTCAGACAGCTGCTCAAACTTGCTCTGCTTGCGCGCGATCTTGTCCATGCCCACGACCTCAAAAAGGGATGCCTGCAGGCTAGCCTGGGCCTCCCGGATGAGCGACTCATCCACGTTGCTCGAGTCGTAGTTAAGGTACCTCTCCCGGGCAGCGTCCTCCAAGGTTGCGCAAGGCCCTAACTTGCCCGGCCTTATAAAGCTGCCTGCCGTGGGCATCTGCGTCTGGAAGTAGCGCTTGCCGTTGACGACACCATTGTGCTTGCCGCGAAGACCATCGTCCCACTCAATGCCTAGCCAGGTTCCCATATGTCCGCACACCTGGAACAGAATGCTGAGGATCAGGCAAAACGTCTGCCAAAGGCTGTTTATTGTCACTTACCTCGCCTACATATCGGACGGTGCCGTAGTTTTCAGCTATTTTGATGCGGGTCCCGAGCGGATAAAACAGCTGCGCTTCATCAATAATCCCCACCATGGTAGGGCGTTTGTTGGTTTTGTGGCTTACACGGCGCCCACACACTAATACACAAGTTGTGCACGCCTTTTTTTGTTGCTTGCTATAGTTCCCAAGCTATTTTATTTTGGAGCTCTGCCAAAAATGTCCTTTCTTTACCCAATATTTCAGTTTTGAGAAGGGTCTTTAGCTTTATTCGAAATCTGTAGCTGAAATTTCGAGTGACAAATCTTTTATTTTTGTTATTTGAGCCGAGTATGGCCTTTTTATGAAATGGACAAAATACCTTAGACCGTAAGAGCTGGTCACACTGCCGCCAGGGATGGCAAAGACCTAGAAAATGCATGGGGCATTACCTATTTGGATATTTTTAAAATTGAGTTTTGTATTAAGTAAAATCAGCGAATATACTCATTGAATATATTTTTTAGCCAATATCACCAGTCGTGTTGATTTAGCCATGTCCTTCTGTCCGTAATAAACATTACCTAAGAAATTTTACTTTACAAACGCAGATATATTGATAACAACTTGATTAATTTGTAATTTTATTTATTAAAAAATTTGAGCGAAATTCACAAAACACAAAGTTCCATCCACCATCCGTTGAACGGAGTGTTGCCGTTCCGAAAATGTTTTCATTCAAATTTGACGGATTTTTAGCTTTAATTCTTTGACCAATATGTTACTACGAAAACAAATTTTATTTTATTAAATGATTTAGTTGAAAAAATGTTAGAAAATAAAGTAAACAAACAATTGATTATATTTTCGATAGTGTCGTGATCTTAGGAAAAACATCGATAGTGCCGCAGATGTATATTGGTCGAGAGTATCGATAGTACCATAGATTTTGTACATCTCTAGCGTGCATCCGATCTGTTTTGTTTTGGTTGTAAGAATCTTTCAAAACAACTAAGAGGTTTATTTGGCATTCTCGTTTACTCAAGCTATTGCAAGTCAAGAGTTTAATAATATTAATCAGTAAGTGAAGTGATTTAATAAATAAATTCATTTGCACAATTGATTGCCAGCTCCGATGACCCAGCGCAGCGTAAGCGCATTAGGAACATAATGTTGCAATTGTGTTTTAATGCCCGCAATTGTGCAATTTGTGTAAATATATTTATAAGACGTCTGAAGCAGAATGCATCTGTGCAAATGAATTTAAAACTAATGATAATAGTGCACTTTCCGTAAAATTTGGATTGCCTTTACACTGAAACTTTTAAATGTTTATTTCTTGTCATGTACAGTTGTCTTCATTAAAACAGCGCAAGTCGTCAAACATTTGAGTGCAATGCAAGACAAAATTTGTCTTAATCTATTTTAAACAAATATGTAAGAAGATATTAATTTTAAAATATTTTTGCTTTGATGCTTATGATACAAAAATAATAAGTATTTTTATATTTATATTTAAAACCCTTATACATATAAGGTTGTCAAAAAAGCTTGCGGTATTTCCGCAAGCTTGTCTTTGCAAGCGTGTAGTTCTAGTTTTATTCGTCGCATCGGTTGACGCTAGACGCTAACACGTGTTTGATTTATGTTTGTTTTTAGCGGTTCGTGAGTTATAGCGTCGCAAACATGGAGCAAAATAAAGAGAAAATACGGCTTATTTTACAGTACTACTACGATAAAGGAAAGAATGCATTTCATGCTGCGAATAAAATTTGTGCAGTTTATGGAACCGATACAGTTTCCATTTCCACCGCACAACGATGGTTTCAACGTGTTCGTTCTGGATTAGAGGTGGTCGAAGATCCGCCACTGTCCGGAAGGCCTGTCGTCGAAAATTGCGGTAAAATCGCTGAATTGATCGAAAGAGACCGATATAGTAGCAGCCGTATCATCGGCCAAGAGCTGGGCATGAGTCATCAAACCGTTATAAACCATTTGAAGAAGCTTGGATTCAAAAAGAAGCTCCATGTGTGGGTGCCACACAACTTGACGCACTATGAGCTGCTCTCCTATGGCCAAACGCTCAATTCGGACCTGTACTGCCAACAACAGGACCGCTTGAATGCAGCACTCATGCAGAAGAGGCCATTTTTGGTCAACAGAGGCTGAATTGTCTTCCATTAGGACAACGTCAGGCCACACATATCTTTGGTGACGCGCCAGAAGTTCCGGGAGCTCGGATGGGAGGTTCTTTTGCATCCACCCTATAGTCCGGATATCGCATCAAGTGATTACCACCTATTTGTGCCCATGGCGACCGAGCTTGGTAGTCAGAAGTTGGCAACAAGAGAGTCCTGTGAAAATTGGCTCTCCGAGTTTTTTTTTGCCAATAAAGAAGCGAGCTTCTATAAGAGCGACATTATGAAGTTGCCATCTCGTTGGGAAATCGTCATCGAACAAAACGGCGCATATTTGACTTAAATCGCATTATAACCATTTTTATGAACAAAATGCCGCAAGACTTTTTTGACAACCTTATATAATAATTTGAGTTAGAAGTTTGCAAAGCAGTTAGGGAATCATTTCTGACCCTTTTCTTGCTCTTCTCTTTGATATATAAGATCAGACCATTATATCATAAACTTAGCTGCTAGGATTGATTGGGAAGTTTATAAAAAAAAAATTAAATAAAAGTGTTGCTGTTTTCAAATACACCGAGACCGGATAATTTTTTATAACCCAAAAATGTTTATCTAAGTTTAATAATAATCGGAGTTCAAGGTTTTGCAAACTTTGGCATCAGCAGAAACCTCTCTTTTTAGATTTGAACCAAAAATTATAGATACATTGATGGGATTATTGTTGTAGAACATTTTTAAGTTTTCATTTTTTCGCCGGTAAGGATGTTTTGTAGTTTAGATATCATCAAAAAATTCCATATTTCGAAGGATATTCAAATTATTTAAAAACGAAATATTTTAAAAAATTATTTTATTTGTTAATTTCCCATGTTAATTTATGGCAGCTATAAGATATACAGGTCATGGTGGGTCAGTATTATCGCTTATGCATTACAAACTCCAGACTAAAGCCAATTTAAAATTAGCAACAAATGGTTGGCGCAAAGCATATTGGAAAATTAGTAGCAAAAGAAAGAAAGAAACTATTACGACGGTGTGCTTTAAAAACGCCTTATACAATGGAAATCGAAGGAGTAGATGAGGAAGAAGGTCCTAGCAAAATAGAGACCAAGGAATCTTTAGATCTATTTTTTGGTGTCGAGCGTAAGTAGATTAAATATTATCTAATATATTTCATTTTTACATAATTTCAATATTTTTATTAGATGATTTTGGCTTGGAAGCTCCCACAGAGCAAGAACAGGCCTTACCCTCGACACAAGGATCCCAACCAGAGGATCAGGTGGTTGAGTTAACGAAGAGGGTTCGAGCTTTGGAAAAGAGGCTTGAGGCCAACACCAAGATTTTAGAAGCGAACACAAGAGAGTTGGCAGAAAGTACCCTGCAGGTGTCAAAGCTGACGGCCTTGCTTCAACTTTTTTTAAAGGGGAAGGCAACAGATGTTGCAGTTGAAGTTTCGTTCCCGATCTCGGACGAAGAGGCTCTGGCCGCATTAGAATTGAAAATAAACCCGACCACAAAAGTTTCCTACGTAAGTAATATATCAATAGGGAAAATGCGCGCCTATAAGTCTTTCATTGATTGTCTCTATTTTTTACAGATTCAAGCCATAACTGATTTACTGAAGTACAAAACTCTTCCTAAATCAATTAAAAGAGTCTTGGCAGAACCAATTATTTGCGACTTCAACATAGATGGCGTTAATGGGAAAAAGTCACTCAGGAAATTTCCGGAATTTTTTTCGGTCTTAATCAGTATGTATTTTGGTGAACAGTATTGCATATATTTAATTTGATTATAAATATATTTTTATTTTTACAGATAGCATAAGTATGTTGGAGGTCCCCGAGCCACCTGAAAAAGCTCTTGCGCATGCATTGTCCTGCGTAAAGAACAATGCAAACAAAAAAAGGAAAAGTACACATATTGCTGTTTAATGCTTCATTAAAAATATATTTTCTGGAAAATAAAACTAAAAAATGTTCAACTATACAATTTTTTCAACAACGAAGATTAGGTTGTATATTGTGTAAATGGGAGCTACCATTGACAGGGAGCTAGATTTCGTGTCTGCTCGGCAATAGAACATCTGTTTTGAGCGGAGTGCATTTTTTGTAGTTCGGATAAATGTAAAGGGAAATGATATAGGATACGATTGGATATTATATAAGAGACAAATCGAAACCAACAATCCTCCAGGCACACGTTATGGAAATCGGATGATTAAAACATATACAGAGATGCCATAGAAACGATCGTTAAATGTAGAGAAAAATGCAAGACTGTGAATATAAAACTGTAGTATGATATGTGAACTTTAAAACCGAGTTTTTTTGTCTTTATTAATGTTTAATTTATTTTATATTAGTTTTTCTTTTAATTCAATCAATTTGGTTAATTTGAGCAGTGTGAGCAAATTGACCCACGGCGTGCCCTTCTCTGATTTATAATAATAAAATTGTAAGGGTCAAGGGTATTTAAACTTCGGCATGCCGAAGAAGGCTTCCTTTCTTCTTTTTTTTTAATAATTTTCCGGTCGTTCTCATGGCGGCTATATGATACAGTCCTCCGGTTTTTATAAAATTAAAATCGAAGTTAGGAAAATATGTTGAAAACCGGCAGTATTCTAATTGTTTTTTAAAAATGTATATAGTTGTTCGATTCGGCCCGTTCCGCCTTATAAACTATTTGGAAAAGTCAGACGACTACCTGCAAAGTTATATATATATATAATTCTCCTGATAATAAATTTGTTGTAAGAAATCAAAAAGAAAATTATTATTTACAACCACTTTTAAATAATTTATATACATATTTCTTGTTATTTTTGTCTAATGTAATATGTTCAAAATGTCCATAGTAAGTTATTTTTAAGTTTTAACGGAATATGCTAACTTTAATAACAACATTATTTTGAGCATCCTTTAGATATGGAGTTGAAGTGTTTTGCTTAAATTAATAATGTACATAATACATCCCTATAAAAAAGGATATCTGTAATGTTTTATTAATTTATACATAAATATGGCTCTAAAACTGAGAGCGAAGAATGGACAGACGGGCATGGCTAGACTGTCTCTGCTATTTATTGATCACTAATGCATGTTATATAAGTTTATAGAAACTACTTCCTTACGGGTATAAAAAAGCTAGAATAATATTTTTACATCGTCATTTCTTTTTCATAGGTTCAGAAATAACATACAATGACTGCAATCTGTGGCGTCACAAAGTGATTCTCATTTCTGGGTCATCCGCCCCTCTTCCATCGGCCACCTTTAATCCAATTTGCAACCGCCCGTGGTCCGAGTGCACATATTACATAAATATATACATTTGCATACATATGGTCGAATATGTATGTTAGACAGTATGTACATATATGTAACTGCGCTTATGAAAATCATTTGTGTACGTTCTTCCGCCGAAAACAGCCGGCAGGGTAAACATTTTGGCGCCCAATTCAAGTCCGAGAGAGGGAAAGCTTAGCAAAGCTCGCACTGCGAGAGAGAGAGAAAGTTCGGCAAGGACAATGTGGGTAACGGAACATAGTCGTAGTCGTCGACAACCATTCGCCCAGCACTAACGTCGCGCGTTGCTCCGCTGACTTTTCTCGCCCGCAATTTGCATTGCAAATGCAGAAATGCAGGCGAAATGTTATTGAGCGAAAAAAGACAAGCGAGTATTCGATAGTTACGGATTTCGGTTAGTAAAGTCGCCAGTGGTAGTGCATCGCGAACCGGAAACGTACGGGGTTCAACACAGACCACGTGTCACAGACGAAGGACCAATAGGTAACGCTGACAGATTGAAAAATCGAATATCAAGTGTCGCCAGACTTTGCGGTAGTCGCAGTCTGTGGGGGCGAAATGCGGGTGTTACCGGAAGGGGGCGGAAAAGTGGAACGGCGGAAAACAAAAAACCAGCCGTGCCTTAGTTTAATAAGCGCCTTACGTCTGTCTGAGTTGTTCTTTTTTCGCTCGAAGCTTTTATGCTCTCGCTGGCGTGGGCATTAGCTCTCCCACTCAAGCGGTCAGGCTGTTCTCGTGGTCTTGACACTGAAAATACCAATGAGAGCGCTGGCCCCTTCCCTCCAGTGCGGTATGCCCCCTTCCTTGGCCTGCGCCTGCACCGGCACCTTTAGCTCTTAGGCCAAATACGTGGCCTGATCCGACATCCATCATCGTTTGTTGACTGACCAACGCTCAAAAGTGTGCTTCAAATACATGGCTGGCTAAAAATACAAGAGGCCCGACGTGCTCACACACACTCACAGTAGCCAGAAGTCTCGGCCTTCGCATTTCAGCTTTTGTGTTTTGGCCCTTGGCAGGTGGCCAACGGACAGCTGCGGCAACTGTCAACGCCGACATGATTTTATATGCCTGTCGCTCTTCGCCGGCAGACCAGCGTTCAATTAGGTGTGCTGTTTAAATCTGGCATGTAAGGAACCAGCCCTTCCAAGCTCCCGCCCGTGTCCTCACTTTTTCTACGGAATAAGCACAAAAAACCAAGGCAGAAGAAGCTATTTTCAATGGGAATTTGTATTATATATCCTTTACATGTGTAAAGTGTGCTAAACAACGAAATAATGTGCACCCGGAAATGTGGTCTGCCGAAATTTAACCACAACCAACCATGGAAACGTGGTTTCCAAACAAATTTCAATTGCAATAAATTTCTGTATTAACAACATGCATTTGAAGAAATCTTCAGACTGAAATAATATAACCTTAAAGACTCCTAGTTGCTGGAATTAATGAAAAGGGTATTATTATTTAACTCATAATATTGCCAATCAGGAACTACTCTTGATCCGCTTCAACAGCATTGTCTATTTAGTCAGGGCTGTCTGACATTTTCTACACAATTCAGCATCTAGGCTCTATAGTTATCTGGATTAAACTTTCCAAATATATCTTCTATTGCATGTAAATACATATGTCGCTATCGCTGAATCTGAATAAAAGGATATCACTTGCATTCATATACATATAGAAAGGAATAAAAGAATTGATTAAGTCAATCCCCCTTGTTTTTGTTTATATCGCATTACCTGCTATGTTTTGTCTTCGGTTATTATATCTGCGAATATATTTAAATATCTCCGACTGTTTATACAAATTCAACAACATTTCCGTAAGAATCCGAACCAATTGATTTTCTTTTTTCAAACTTTCGTAGTTTGTAGTAGTTTATTGGTCCCAAGGACAGGTTTTTCCTAGCCAGTAAAAATGTAATTGGCGAGGAACAGCAGACCCCACGACATGACAATAAATAGGTATATATTCATGTATGTATGTACCCTTTGTCTCGATTTGTCTTGACAGGAGCACGCAATGTGGTTAATTTTTAATGGAAACTAGAGGACAGGGGTGGTACCGGATCAATAAGCAATGCGCTAATAAATTACGAACTATTTCACATCACATCTCGTTTCAGAATTAAAATTTAAAGTTCTGAGCGGAACACCACTACAGTCATATTTTACCACCAGAAAATGGGCTGGGACTGGGATTGGGCAATTGGAGGTATCACTGATGAGATTCCTAGGACGACGGGGCCAGAGTGCATCAATTATATGACAGATAGGCGGCGATGGATAGAGACAGTTCTGCTGTCTGCCCTGTTCATCTTCATCATGCACCGGTCGTGGCAACGTCTTGCGCCGATCAAGCTGCCTTCACTCCATGAGATCCAGAAGCCGCACAGCCCCACGAGGCTGTTTCTATTAATCGCCATGTCCATTATTTTCGGCATCGAAATGGGCTTCAAGCTTTCAGGCCAATCGATGATCTTCGCCCTGAATCCCTGCCACGTGCAAACGTGTTTGCAGGTGAGATATTTTTAATTTGTATCACAAAACAATTTACAAATGTTTTTTATAGATTTATCTCCTGGCTGCCAAGCCCACCAAGATGACAACGGCGCTGTTTCGGATACAGATGAGCAACCTTAACGGACCCTTTCTTGCATTTATCTTTCCGGAAGTGGAAGGCCGTACCTATCCCTTTGAGCAGGCAACGTACTGGATTCAGCATGCACTTCTCTATATCATTCCGATCTACATTATCCGAAGCGGTAACTATCACCACAAGGACTCTTCATTTTACATTTTATCCTTCCCATTTTTTCAGGGGCCTACACTGTCGAGGACTTGGGTGAATTCCATTGGTCCCACATAGGCACCGCCTTCATGCTGTTTTACCATTTCCTTCTGCTATCCCCGCTCTCAATCGTAAGTAGAAGTGTTAGAAAAGTCCGAAAGACCCTTTAGTAAATTAGCAGAAATTAATAACTAGCCTTTGATTGCATTTAATGAGATATTCTTTTGTCTAGTCTGAGTAAATACTTGATCTGTCCTAAACTATATAGCTATATTAAGATCAAATCCCTATTGATTTTATAATAGGCTGTCCAATCGATATTTAAAATAAGAAATAAGTTGTCCTGTTCTTTGTATACTTTTCTGCACTACATTTTGATAATATTACTAAAAATAATTTTCTCCGCAGTTTACAGGAATTAATCTGGACCACATGCTTTGCGCTGCAATGTCAGATCCATTCCAGGGTCCTAATTACCGGCTGTTCGCCTGTTGCCACCAGACATTACTCTGTCCACTGCTCAGCAAGGGCACAGTGCTCCTTTTCGGGCGCGGTAGTCGAAACAGCGCCGCCCTTAACGGATCAGGCGGTTTGACGGAAGCGGGGAATGACGCGCCTCAATATCACCAGCTCTCTGCGACAGAGTTCGCCACTCAAAAGGAGGCTACAGAAGCTCTAATCCGGCACCGGTACAACACCCAGGCGACGGCTGCAGCGGGAGGAGTTCATCAACATGACGTGGGCGACATGGCGGCCATGTCGGCGGAGTATACCATGCCCACAACTAAGATAGACTAGTATAGGGCCAGCCAGAGGGTTCTAGAATGCTTACAGCGTCTATTATGCCTGTCAATTCACGAAATGCGTTTAGTTACACATGGGTTGTTTTATAGCTAGCTCCAAAACCCATTTTTAGTGAAATACCAAATATTTCATATGAGATTTGAAAGGTGAATGTCTTACACCAAAGACATGTACATAATAACAATTAAGGCTAATTTGTATGCTCATCGAGGTTTTACTTCTATCTGAAACTTATACACGTTCTAAAAGTTACATATTTTATTTATCGATTTGATCAATGGAAACCTGTGACCCTTATTATTGTGTCATGTGAAAAGTTACGAAACAGCAATAAATAACAATAGTGTACATTTCAATAGTTGTAAGACAATAGTGATCAAATAATAAATTATCAAATTCAAAGCGGAATAACTTTGCTCTTATATTTACAAATATAAAATAAAAATTCAATTATATTTGTCCCGTTCAAATACTTGTGGTATTTTTAGGTATTTTTAAAATATCTAGATGATTTGTGTACCCTTTCAGAAGATTATTATTTTGAAAAGAGGTTTTCAAAGCAGTAATGGAAGGATATTCGAACTAGTCGGTCAGGTTATTGCCTACGAAGCACTTATCGAATTTATTTTAACAGATAGTCTTTAATTTTTGAATTATTAGCTGTCATAGGAACGATTGGGAAATTAATATAAAAACCGTTACTTTGGCGTTTTTCAATATATTTTAATATTTACTGCTATATGGCTTTCTTAATAAATTTTATAATTTTGGGTTTTTATTTTATGAATAAATTAACAATAGATTATAACACGCTCTTTTAGACTTCATAAATGTTAAGTTATGTGCGAAAAGTCGAATCCAGGAGTATAAACAAGAAGCAGATGAAATTCTTCTAAATAATTAGTAGAATCAAAGACAATATTTGGGATTTGAACATATAAATCAGTTGCGTGGAAGAGACCTGAGGGAATCAAAAAAAGAAGTTTATTTCATTGCTGCTTAAAATAGGATCATTATGTTTTAAAAAAATTTTATAAAATAAAAAGAACAACTAACAGGAATTATATAGGAGATTTTAAATTAAAAAAAGAAAAATAGTTTTTTGCGTTTACCTATATTTACGGTATATATATATTTGTATAAAATTAAAAATGAAATAATATAAAACGGCTACATCTTTGAGCAGATAAAAAAATATATACATATATTAAAAAACAGTGAAATTAAAAATTTCCTTAAAATAGATTTTTTAATGTTCATATGGCAGCTACATACATATATGCAATAGTAGTCCGATTTCGATCAAATTAAAACCGAAATTCTAGAATAATACAAAATGGCCATGAGACATGAGACAGAATAACATAAAAATATATATCCAAATTTTTCGTTTGTTCCTATGGCAGCTATGTACATAGCCTAGTGTCTAGTAGAGAGGGCTTATAGAAGACTATTTACAAAGGTTTAATCAGACAGCTTCAAAACTTAGGGACTAGTTTGCGTAGAAGCGGACAGACTAACATGGCTAGATCGACTTGGCTGTTGATGCTGATCGGGAATATACATACATATATTTTTTATATGGTCGGAAATATCTCATTTACCGCGTTGCAAACTTCTGACTAAAATTATCCCTACTAACTAGGAAACCAATTCCTTTCTTTTAAACTCAAGCCATGTTCCTGTTCAGAGTAATTTTATTCAGATTTGAATAAATTATCCTGCAAGGGTATCCAAATGTTAATAAGGAATCTGTTGGCAATCAAGATAAAATGGGACAGCTCTACAGCTCGTTCATTGCCTTGCCAATTTCGCAGATTAAGTCAAGCACCTGGCACAGGTTGTTAAACTTCCCCTTCATTTTGATTTACGCTTTAGTGGGCCATGTTTGACGCCATTGGATTTCGGCTACCAGCTTTGCCCGTGGCTAGTTCGATGGGTTTGCCAAAATAGTTACCTATAGAGCCCTTATCCATTCATCCGAGTACCGTGTACAGGTTATCCAGATTGCTGTCATATTAAGGCGGCTCTGCGCTGTTTAGGAAATGCGCCGCTACTGAATGGCAGTCGATGAGAAAAAAATATTGTTCCAAAACAAAGAAATGAAGGTGAACGGGTATCGTTACGGCTTCTTAAAGTCCATTGCTAGCCCTTCAAAATTAGTTTTTAAAATTTTGAAAAATTTTTTGAATTTATCTGAAAAAATATCGATACCAATTTGAAACTGCTCACGCTCTCACCACTGAGCTATCAGCTGTTTGCGCCTACATGGTGCTCACGAACGTTGAGTCACGAAGCATTTTGTTCTGACGACGCGCCGCAATTGCTTGATGGAGAAAAACGTGTTTAGTGCAAATTAAAGTTATATATTTAACCGCCGAAAGACTCTGCTTATCACCTTCCGGCCGCCCAGTGATGTGTGTATAGCCGGCAAGTCATCGGTCGCCAGTTCGTTCGTTTTTAAGCGCCGCAGCCCAGAGTGAAATGCAAAAAGGCTGCACTATAAAAGTTCTCGATGCGGTGAAGTGTCACTTCTTGGCTTTCGTTCGCCATAATTTGATAACAATACGCGGCGGCCGAGCAGAGTTTTATTTTAATTGAAAGAGCGCCGGTGGCAGTGGCGTTAACGTCGCACATTTTAATCAGAATAACCCATGTGTGAGAGTGTGCGAGCGCTGAAGATGCGCGAAAACGTCAATTAATTGCAACAACAAGTACGACGCGGCGGTGGCAAAGACAACCACAAGTACACGGCGCAAATAACGTTGGGGCCAAAGGTGCGAATGAAGCGCAAGAAAAAGAAAAATCAATAGAAATCGGAAATCAGAATCGGAAAAGTACTGCAAACCGCGGCGGATTGAGGAGCGCGTAGGAAAATGTGTCGGAACAGTGGGGCTCCCAGCGACAGATCACAGCCCAACCGCAAAGTGAAGCCACCAGCACCGGGCGCCAGCGAATCGACGCCATTAATAAATAAAAATAATACCGCACTCCGGGCGGCAGTGGCGTCGCCTACGCAGGTGCTGCGTTGCAAATGCGAAGTTGCGTAATTTGCCACTAGCAAAACTAACTTGTATTTCGCGTTAGAACAAAGTTCGTGGTCAGAGTCCCGATCTCGGTCTACGTCTCCGTCGTTGTTGTTCTTTGTCTCCTCCCTAGGCCGGGCGTGTAAGTGTTTGCGTGTGGCCAGCCTCTTCCCGTGCGCAGCGTCGTGTGTGTGTTTATTTTGGTGTAAACTCTGCGAACATCATGGCCGCCGCAACAGATGGCTCTGCCAGGGCCGCTGCGGCAGCAGCGTCGACGTCCCCGCGCACGGCGGCAGCATCCAACGGAAGCGGTCTGACCGTCAAGCCGCCCAGCGCAGTCCCTTCGTCGGTGGCTACCTCAGGTGCGGGTACTGCGTCGTCCTCACCGGCCGGACTGCCTGCCTCCGTATCGCATTTCTACTACAAGCACGGCCTCTTCTTGTCCAGCTACCCGACCTGCGCGTCCAGTATTGCCTTCATGGCGATTTTGCTCTCGTGGTTAGTGCCAAACCGGAAAGCTGTATTTTAATCAATTTAATTTTCCTGATGCAATATAACTTTTTTTCTTTAATAGGGGGAGGGAGTGATCAGGCAGTTCAATACAGAAATCAAATGTTAATTCCCTTGCTGGGTACTATAATTTTAGTTAGAATAAATGCAAAGAACATGCGATCCTATAAAATACCCTCAATCTGTAAAAAAAAACTGATCTCTCAGTTGAACAGCTATTTCGAAGAAACTTTTAAAAAAGTCTTGTTTACTCCAAAAACCTGGAAACTATTGGTGAAAATACCACCCAGAAAGTCTTATAAGGCCACGAACCCTTGGGTTAGTTGATCAAACTCTACCATTAAAGACTTGCAGGACGAATAGCAATGGAATTCTGAATATAGATTTTTTTATCAATCTTCAGCGATGTTTGGTAACAGGAAATATACTTGTCAGTAATATATTGGTTCTGAGAGCAAACAGTGGATTTTCTTAAGTGACTGAGTCAATTCCCGGTCCTTAAACCTAATCTATGAGGTGGACTTTATAAATTGGTATTAAGGACTTTTTGTACAAAAACGTTCCAATGGGATATTCATTGAAAGTTAAAAAGTTAAAATTCTCAAAGCCAAGACCAATGATGAAAGTCCTGGAAAATAAAGGCGGATATTCCGAAAATGAACTGCCATACGTGTAATTTAATTTGGGCGTTGGGTAAAACTTAATTTAAATACATATCATTTTCGTACACCTATTATTGTGTCCAGCCAATATTTACGCTTTTTGAAAACATATTATTTATTTTGTAAATAAAAGTGTTTGTGAAGAAGTTTTTACTTTTTGTATGAGAATTAAATTAAATTAAAATATACAGTTGATTTGTGGAAATCAATTTATAATTAAATTAAAAGTAAAAAATTAAAAAGAAAGAAAATGGTATTTTGTAAAAGGGTATTATAATTGAGTGCTAAACTGGACCATGAACTCTATATCTATCTGCTAAGCATCACCAGTCGCATAGCTTTGGCTATTTCTGTCTGCCCATATGTGACCACTTGCACACAGGATCACACACCCGAAAATCAGTAAAAACAAAGCAAAACCATAATCTGCAGAAATGTTCGCAGTACCTTGGAACTGAACTCCGAGGAATTTAATTTTAGTTTCTGGAGGGGCTGCCAATATATTACGTAACTGTGTTTTTGGCGATGTTTGGGCCCTTCCAATCTAAACTAAGGCAAAGTTTCACTCAGATGGCTATTGAACCCGAGATTTTATATCTGCATGTGGGGCCGACCAATGTCACTGTGCTATGTTTATCTATCATTTAAGCTTAAAACATTATGAGTGTAAGCTAGTGTTGTGGATTAAAAAAAATCGGTAGCCTGGTGTTTTGATAATCGATAGCGTCGTTTTTACGCTTACCGACCATTTATGGAATATATATGTATACAAGACAGGCAAATTAGGCGCTACGTATTATAACGCTTAAATTTGCTATGAAGCACAGATTCTACTCTTAGATTGGCTGCACTTGCACTTTAATAATGCCGGTGATTATCAGTTATACGATTTCAGACCCGCACATGAACCCCAATAGTACGTCAGTGCTAGAAATCCGTTTACTCTGGTGATGTGAACTTGGAAAGTATGTACTAGTGTCATATCTACATTTGTGGATTTACATGTTTTTGTAGTTTTGTTTTTATTAAAACTAAGGAAAAGACATTGAGAATTGAGAATCAAAATCTATAGTGTGTGTACATACATTAGTTGGGCATTAAACGGATGCCTTTTATTTTGAGTAAACAACGTCTAGACTAAGAGGACATACATAACTTGAAATATTCCATCTGTTTCATATCAGATTCAAATATTATTGCCATATTCGCACGCATCATAGTTGTGGTTGGGGTAGCTCTAGTATTCAAATGTAATGTCCCAATAAGGTGAATTTGCTTATTTGTTTGATAACAAACCATATAACTGAGATAGGCTCCACCGGTTACTCATCGCAATCAGCTAGTTGGCAACCGGTGGCAGTCAGCGGAATTAACAGAGCCGATGCTTGCTTATCAAGAGAAAGCGTTGTACATTTTGGTAGCTGCCTCGTAGTGTTTTTGTCCCTCTTATCAGGACTCTTATCGCTGCAAAGCGGCATGGTCAGCGGCCGCCGCTGTTGTCTTGGACGCTGGCAAACCCTCGATGGCCCGCTGACCTTGAATACTTAAAACGCGAGCTGTTGATAGGTGATGGATCCGAAAACACGTCTACTGGCCGCTAAGCCACGCGTTAGATGACGAACGGCTGTGAGAAAACACGCGCCAGTCTTAAAATAGCAAATCAAGTCAATTAGTAGCCGAGCACTTCCAGTAACGAACCCTCTCTCTCTCGCTCCCACTCTCCCTGTTTAGCTATCCGTTAATCAACATACCGCTGCCCGGGACAATACCCACCAAGATTGTGCTGCCCTATGACGCCGGGCCTCTGCCGGCTTACTACAATCACAGTAGTTCCACCGTTGCTTCGCCTCCTTTTCCGCCAGCCCCCGGCGATCCCAAGTCTCCGACCGCTGGACCCGAGCATCTTTTCAACGCCAGTGGCACAGAACGCGTACCGCCCCCAGTGTTACCCTGGGCGCAGAGCAGCCCTGCGTTCTACGTCCAACAGATAACTCTGCGCGCAAGCGTTCTGCCCTGGACAGAGGGGATGCAATTGATGGATGCGTTTCGTGCGCCGCTCTACGAAGTTTTTAAATTGCTCGAAATTGTGAGAAATCACCAAAGCAACGAGAAGTGAGTAGTAACAGAAAAGTGACTGCAGTCACGGAGACATTAATTGACTCGATTTCGTTTTATTTTCCTCCCAGCCAACGCACCCTGGAACATAACTGCTTGCATGTGGAGAACGTGAAGCGCGGGGCCCAAGGGCAATTGGGGCAGATCTTCCCAGAGTACGGATGTCTGCTGCTCTCGCCGGCCAACCTGTGGACACAAAACTCGCAGAACTTCACCCGGGACACGAATATTCTGAACACGATATTCCAGTATCATGTAAGTGTTGTCGACTAAAACATTTCAGTTCACCAACATTCATATGTACGTCCATATGTATATAACTCGGGTCTGTTTTAGGCTGAGTAGCTACGTCATTAATTGCGGCTTGTAACCTTACCTTAGGCTGAGCGCAATGGGTTATGCACACTTTTTCGCAGTCTAGATTCTAGACTGTAGACAAGCCAGACCTTTGCTTTTCAATATGCATGCGTTTGAATGTGAGCGCTACCGAGTTGTCTAAGCCGATTTGTTTCGAGCTAATGAAAAGCACACAAGACACATCGCTAATAGCTCTCTCTCCGTTTCGAGAACTGGCGAATCGTCTAAACGCATTTAAGATGCGGCGTATATACAGACATGCATATGTATCTCTCCGATCGCAGGAGAGTGATTCACACTTGACACGATTTGCTTTGACGAAAACTCTGAAAACTTAGCAACTTTTATTTGTTTAAACACAAAAATTTTAAATGAATAATAAAAATAACCCTTCGCCTTGCTTTAATCTTCTTCTGTTCCATAATAAGCATGTGCGGAAAGTTTTTATTAACCAATTCAGAAACCCGCCATATTAAAAGATTTCACGGATGAGATTATAATGTAAAGTTCCGAGTAAATTCGCCACAAAGGAATTAGGGATTTGGGGAAACACTCTTAACTGAGATAAGGGAAAATCGGCAAGTGAATTTACTCGTTAATTTTGCAGGGTTTTTTATACTGAATATATTAAGAGGTATGCTGATAAGTGTCTGGAAAATCAGATATTTTATTTCTTGTGCCAGTACAAAAAGGTACCTAAATATATTTCGACGCACTGAATCGGAATCTGTGGTCTGTCAGGGTCAGGGTATCACTTACTCCAGCTATTCGGTGCTTTTAGCATAGAACGATGTTACAAATACAAATAACACAGCCAATCAGAATATATTGTTTGGTTAAGATTTTACCATTTTTATGCCCTTGCAGGGTATTATAATTTTAATCCAAAGTTTGCAACGCAGTGAAGGAGACATTTCCGACCCTATAAAGTATATATATTCTTGATCAGCATCAACAGCCGAGTCGATCTAGCCATGTCCGTCTGTACGTCTGTCCGATTTACACAAACTAGTCTCTCAGTTTTGAAGCTATCTGACTGAAACTTTGCAGATAGTCTTCTATATGCTCTCACTACTATATAAGTCGGAATGGGCCGGATCGGATGACTATAGCTGCCATAGAAACGATCGGTAAATTTTCAGAAAAAAATTATAACTTGGCCAATTTTCAACATATTTTCATATAATTTAATAAATGGCCATTTTATATTATTCTAGAATTTCGATTTTAATTTGATCACAATCGGACTACTATATCATATAGCTGTCATAGGAATGTTCGGGAAATATTACGTATACGTAATGTTAAAATCAAAATTTTTTTTTGTATAAATGTATACAATTCCTGTTAGTTTTACTTTCCATTTGATACAATTTTATTAATTCATAATGATCCAATTGTAAACTGCAAGGGTATACAAACTTCGTGCGTGCCGAAGTTAGCTTTCTTTCTTGTTTGTTTATGTATTCACAATCTCAAGTCTACAGTTATATAATATGATTTTATTCCTTATATGGGTTAACACGGATGGCCAAATTCTAAAGCAAACTTGATCTGTGAGCAAGAATATAAGAATGTTTTTTCAAGGGTTAGAGTGGAATCGTTCGCAAATTATTTTAACCTTTTTTTTTATATCTCAGCTGAGGCTATATATTTTTTAAGCTCTATTAAAAATGTAAATTAATTGCAAACTATTTTTCTACCAGAACCTGCAAAAGTCGAAAGTATCCGCAGCGGAAATGCTTTTTGGACTGCCCATGCAGGACACGGGCTTTAAGCGTTACCCACTGCGGGGTCGCTCACGCATTATACAGTATGCTCTGACGCTGGTACTTAAACACAACGATGTGGAATATTTGGAAACTCTGAAGGAAAAGCTGCTGCGACACTACCCGCCGCTGCCCGAGTCATCTGCGTATGCGGAGGAGCCGTCCACAATAACCTACATTTTCTACCCGGGCGAATACAGGATGTGGGAGCTAGTACCGTACACGGTGGCGTTTATATTGGTGTTCGCCTACGTCTACTTCTCAGTACGCAAGATCGACGTGTTCCGCTCCCGCTTTCTGCTAGCCCTATGTAGTGTCTTTACTACAGCCGGCAGCCTGGCAATGTCCTTAGGACTCTGCTTTTTCTTCGGTCTGACGATATCGCTGCAATCGAAAGACATATTCCCGTACTTGGTCATCCTAGTGGGACTGGAGAACAGCTTGGTGATCACGAAAAGTGTTGTGTCCATGGACGAGACGTTCGATGTGAAGATCCGCGTGGCCCAGGCTTTAAGCAAGGAGGGCTGGCACATCTCAAAGACACTGCTAACGGAGATAACCATTTTAACTATTGGCCTCGCGACTTTCGTGCCCGTCATCCAGGAGTTTTGCATATTTGCAATAGTCGGCCTGCTCTCAGATTTTATGCTACAGATGCTTCTTTTCTCGACGATCCTGGCCATGAACATTAAGCGGGCTGAATACACAACAGAAGCAAAGCACCTCCCAAAGATGATGCTGAGCTGTACCCAGGGGACTGTTGGACGACAGGACTTTCGCTTTTTCGGAGCTGCCGCGACTATGCCATCAACCTTTGTTCCGGGCACCTTCCAGCGCTCCCAGTCGCACCCGAAACTCTGCTTTGCTGATGCCGCTGGTGTCGGCGAGCGGACAAACCTAGTCAACCCAGGACACTCGGCGGTGGAGCAACGTATTCCAAAACGCATAAAGATTGTGAACTTTTGGGCGCGCACTCGCTTTTTTCAGCGCGCCTTTATGATCTGGATGATTGTGTGGATCTGTTCCATAGTGTACAATTCAGGGTGCTTAGAGCAATTGTTCAGCATGCAAAGCAATGGGACGATGACAGCCACAATGGAGCTGCAGCGGCGCCTTCAGGCGGGACGAGGAGCTGTTAGCAGCTTCTTTGAGGGGTGGCAGGCGGCAGATGGACAGCGAACAGCAACGACAAGTGCCACACCTAGTAGCAGCACCTACTCCACCCCGAACGATGCGCATCCTGCCCTAACGAATGATGTAAACGAGACGGGCGAGGAACTGCTCCGCCTGCGCTACCCCAACTTCGACCTCAACTATTTCCTTTCGAACTTTCACTGGTCTACAATAATGAAGCAGTATAACGTCTCCCTGAGTGGCCAGTACGTTACCTTGCTCCCCAGCATTCGACTAAGCCACGCCATCGCGCCAGAACTGGCAGCACTGCTGCGCAATCCGCAAGAGCAACTGCAGCAAAATTTTCAATGGAAGGCTTTGGCTGCTGCCCTTGATCCGTTGGACTTCAACGACGATGATGTGCATCGCGAGTCGCCGATGGTTATGCCGGGCGGAATGCCGTTGGTTCCGAAGAGTCCAATGGAAATATTCTTTGCTATTCTGCTGTGCTGCATTAGCATCTTCGTGCTTTGCTACACGATGGTCGTATTCTACCGCTGCATCTGCACTAGAAACTATGCGGAGTGGCGATCCAGCTGGCACGAGTTCGAAGCGCCACACAAGCAGACGGAACAAATTCTTGAGGGCGTGCCGACGCAAGTCGCCGGTCACAAGCACAGAATCGAGTGTCTGGTCTCCGACGGGGCTTATATCATTAGCTGCTGCCTCAAAGGTCAAATCCGAGTTTGGGATGCACGCAGCGGGGAGCAGTTGGCGAGCATTGCCCGTTCCGAAATGCAGATCTCGCAGCCTCGGCCGGACGGGCAGACTTTAGTGCGCAAGCTACCTGTGTCGCCGATCTGGTGTTTAGACTACTTTGACAATCTCATAGCAGTCGGTTGCGCCAACGGGCGCGTAGAGTTGTGGGAATCACCGGCAGGCGTGCTGAAGTGCGCCTACCAGGAAGACGCCAAGCGCAACCAAGGCATCACCCACATTCACTTGAATGGAGACCGGGTGATTGTGGCCCGTCTAAATGGACGCTTGGACTTCTATCGTCTGGAGACGTACTACAAGGGCAAGCAGATCGACTGGGGCTTTACTTCCGCCTATAGACGCAGTACGTTATACCTGGAGATACAATTAAAACTATTTCACAAATATATAATTACCTCTTGTGTAGCTCACGTCCGAACTGGATCCACTGGCAGTCTGGGGCTGATGCAGCGCTGCCAACAGGAGGTTGCGCCAAAGACCGCCAAAGAAGAAATGAAAATCACTTTGGAGGGCGTACGGCTTGCACACCAGCAGCCCATTACATGCATGCAGGTTGCCAACGATATGGTCTTTACCGGCAGTCAGGATCACACACTTAAGGTAGATGACCACAGCTAATTTTTTTTGGTCTTCAATTTAACTTTCTGGCCGTGCTTTCCCTTTAAAAGGTGTATTGTCTCAACAAGACGGATGTGGAGTATACCCTTCATGGACACTGCGGGCCCGTTACCTGCCTCTTTGTCGACCGGTGGCAACCGGGCACCGGAGGTTCCGGTTCGCAGGACGGCCTACTCTGCGTCTGGGACCTGTTTACGGGCGCCTGTATGTACAACATTCAGGCACATGACGGTGCTGTCAGCTGCCTTGCCTGCGCACCGAGCTACGTCATCTCCCTGGGGACGGATGAGCGGATATGCGTGTGGGAGCGTTTCCAAGGCAACTTACTGACCACCATTAATATCTCCAATGCCTACTCGAGCCTACTAATGTTGACTCCATCACTGTTGGTGACTAGTAAAATGGGTACGTGCGTTTTGAGCTTTTGAGCCTACAAATCCGTTCAACTAATTTGATCAATTTCGATAACTGCAGGCTCTCTCATCGTGTGGGATGTGCGCACAGGGCAGCCGGCTCGCGAGGTCAAACTGGACTTTGCCAATCGACAGCTTTGCCCAAAAATCATGATGCTTGCCTGCGATTCCGTGATTTGCGACTATGGCAATGAGATCCGCGTCGTGCGCTTTCCCATAGTTGCCGACAAGTGCCACTGAACAGTGGGGACAGCACCTGTCGTTAGATCTTGGGTTTCTGAAAAGCCTCAAAACTAATTCAAATTTAAATGTGGTCCTCAAACCAATTTACGATTTAACCAGTGGGGCTTGTAATTTAAGTTATTATGATTCTTTACGATTTAGTTGTAATTTTCGGACACCAAGTGTGTAAACAACTTTGATAGGTTAATGGATCTAATCTAAATGAAGAATTAAATATATACACATATATTTTTGCGTAACTACATTTTAACTAAATAGTGTCTTAAAGCGCCTCAGCATAACACAATGACTAAATTTTAGACTAAAAACTATATGTATATTTATTAAAATCCCCTACGCTTAATTTTCTATATGAAAAGTAAAACTTACCACAAATAAAGTCCCATTTTGAAAAAATGAGTATTTACAAACTTATACTAATTTGTCACGTGGGCCATCTAAAGTGAATAATTTGTATACCTTTGCCGGGTATTATAATTTTATTCAGAAGTTTGCAACGCAGTGAAGGAGTCGTTTCCGACCCTATAAAGTATATATTCTTGATCAGCATAAACAGCAGAGTCGATCTAGCCATGTCCGTCTGACCGTTTCTACGCAAACTAGTCTCTCAGTTTTGAAGCTATCTGAATTAAACTTTGCAAATAGTCTTCAATATCCTCTCAATACTATTTAAGTCGGAACGGATCGGATCGGACGACTATATTATATAGCTGCCATAGGAACGATCGGAAAATTTGGAGGAAAATAATTATAACTTAGACAGTATTAAAAAAATGTTCATATAATTTGAATCATGGTCATTTTGTATTATTCTAGAACTTCGGTTATTATTTTATCAAAATCGGACTACTATATCATATAGCTGTCATAAGAACAATCAAGAAATTTATTTAAAAAAAAATGTAATTTCGTTGTTTCTCAACATATTTGTATCTGTTCAAAGATGTAGCTATTTTATATTATTTTAGAATTTTGTTTGGATGATTATATCATATAGCTGCCATAGAAACGATCGGTAAATGTAGAGGAAAATGCTAAACTGAGAATGAACTGTAACTGTTTAAAAGTTATATAGTATGATAGGTGAAGGTTAAAACCGAATTTTTTGGTTTGTATACATGTTTTATATAATTCCTGTTAGTTTTTGTTTTCATTTGATCGAATTTGATTAATTCATAAAGATCCAGTTGTACACAAACTTCGGCGTGCCGTATTTAGCTTCCTTTCTTGTTCACTTTAATTTTGTTTGTCGTTGTTTAAAAACAATTTGATCAAAGTTGAGCAGTCTCTTCTGCATGCCAAATCTAACAGGAGATATGAAAAACATAAATACGTACATATAATATAATAACTCGGGTTTCATGAAATACAGAATATTATTTGAAAATAAAAATTTAACATCAAAATCTAAAATATTGAAATAAGTCCATATCTCAGAATAAATTAAAATTAAAATTAATTAATATTAATTTATTAATTTTTCGCTCTTTTTTATGACAGCTATTTGATATATTCGCCTGATCTGGCCCATTTCGACTTATATACATACTAATAAGAATAGAAACAAATATATCTGCAACGATTCATTTGGATAGATAGATAAAGAGAAGAGTTATGAGCGTAGAAACGAACAGACGGACTCAAATAAGGCACTTTGTTTTAATTCAATATTTCGGGTTCTATAAATTTAAAACTTAAAATGTAAAATAATTTTAATGAAAGTTAACATTGCTTCCCTAGATATTGTTATTTTAAACCGATGGAGCGGAAGTTGGTCAGGATTTGAGCTATGAAAAAATGAGATAATAATCATTTTTTCAATGCAATTTCTGATCGTTCCTATGAGATATATTCATCTGATCGGACAGACTGATTAGGCTCGGTCGACTCAGCTGTTGATGCTGATCAAGAATTTATTAATAGGTCCGAAAATGACTACTACTGCTTTGAAAAATTCTGCCCAAAATTATATTACTCTACATGGGTCTTAAAATAGAACTGGAATGGTAGGTATCTTCGGGAAGTCGAAGTATCCGACAGATTAGCGGATATCCAAAATATAAGCATATCCAAAATGTAAGCATACAATGCTTACAATAAAGAAAATTGATAAAGGAGCGTTTCGAATTATAAAATAACTTATAATCAAGTTATATATTTTGTCTCACTATGATTTTTGAGGTAAAGGTGCGATCATCACTTTTACATTGCCTTGTTATAATTCTTTTGTATGTAATATGTAATTGTTTAAAACTCACATGGTACACATAATAAATACCGTTTTACAACATGTATGTTTCTACATAACTCTAACAAAGTTAGACTACATGAGTAAGAATATAACTAATTTTATGGAATTATTGCTTTTAACCTTGAAGGGTAATATCTCGAGAAAGCGGTGTCTCGTCAATTTTCCCAATGTCTCGCAGTTTCTACACTTTGTCATCTTTAACAAAACAGAATGGTTTGGAACTTTAAATCTAAGAGTTAATACAGAACTGCAAACAAACCATAGGGAAAACGTTTTTATTCCGAAAGATACCTAAAATTATAATAAAACACTTTCACTTCCATTAACTACTTCTTATTAACTAGTCCACTTTTTTAAACCCTAAGTTACAGAGCTTAACATCTCTTAATCAAGATATGGCTGGTTCTGATTGTACTATCGCACCCGATTTTTAATTCTAGGGCTCTATATACATATGTACGTAGTCTTCTTGCTCAGCACACTCATGGTCCTCATCGCCACTACCTGAACTCCATCCACAGTGATTGTGAGTCAACGTTCTTTTTATTGTCTTATGTGTTGAAAGGCAGTGTTCGGGGAACCACTAATTTTCCGTAAATTCCTTTCTTATAACAAACCAATCGAATTTTTTTTGCAAAGCTTCATTGACTCTTTCAAACCGCTTTTCTTAATTTTATTAACTTCTTTCTGATGTGTTAAACCTACAAGTAATTTTATTTATCAATGCGTGATGAGTATTTTACTCACATTAAATTTTTGTCTGAAGAAACAAATATCTTTGAATCACAGTGCAGTGAACGACCTAAAAAATAATAAAAAGGCACAGAGAGGGGCTGTCGATTTAAGAGTATTTGAGCTAAAGAGAATTTTTTATTGTTTGTTTTCTTCGAAACAGCTGACTTAAATAATGCGAAATATAAAGTTAAAAAAGAAGCTTTCGTGTTTCGATTCTTTGTCAACAAAAGAAATCGACATTTATGACTATGTAGGGTAACAGGAAATGAGATAAAAGTCTTTATATATACAAAATAAAATGGAAAGCATTTAATTGACTTTTGAAAAAAGTAGATGTATGTACCCGCATTCATAATTACGATATAAATGTAACTTTAATTTCACTAAATTATTTTAAAATAAATGTTTTAAACATAAACTTGAAACACTTACATTCGTAAATAAATTTGTAACATTTAGAAAAAGTTGTATTGCAGAAAGACACATTCAAGGGGCTCGTTGACTAAGAAACCTGAACCCTAGCTTATAAAAGGAAAGAACTTAAACAATAAAATTGTTCCCATTAAATAATAAAAGCTTCGTATAAACCATATTGTAAGCGCGAGATTTACCAGAGAGACTGGGAGCAGGAAGAGTGTGAGAGAACAGGTAGGCTGGCGAGAATACCTGGTTATCAGTCACGGCGGAGAGCCAGCATACGGCGATAGCACAAACCTCGGGGCCCAGTTAACACCTAGGGGTCGGATAAAATCCGATCCCCCCAGGCCTGGTACTCCTCCTTCACTCAGGGAACAGAGAGCGTCGCTAGCAAACGATGAGTTGGCCCGCTTATCATCTGCGCGCTCTTTATGCGAAATTCTTGGAAAGTTCAGTGCCGAGAGGAACGTTGCTCCGATCAGAAGTGCGCCGGAAAGCCACTGCGCAACCAGCAAGGAGAGTGAGAAAGAGATAAAAAAAAACCCACGCAAACCGGAGCGATAATGGTTTGGTGGAGCAAGAAGGGGGAGAAGGACAGCAGCCGGCCCAGCCAGGCGCTGGTGCCTCAGGACCCCCGGACGAGCGTTAAGACCACGAGTGCCTCCACAGAGACGACCAACACGGCCGTGCAGAACTCCACAATCACCGACAGCAACAAGCAGACCGTCACCTTTATGTCCACACGCCAGACGGTGACGCACACCCAGCGAGCGCTGATCACGGAGACGACAACACGCCGCACTCCCAGTCAGGCCGAACTCGAGGCACTCTTCGCGCAGATGAGGATGGGCGGGGAGGGGTCCACCGGCACCACGATCACCACCACCACGGTTTCCTCGCGCTCCCGGCCACCGAGTCTAAATGGCGTCTCCCTCCGTTCCACACAGCCATTCAAAGCCACAGCAAGCAGCGCTGGCAAGCGTTCCAGCACCCTAGTTAAGACGGAGCAGACAACAGTTACCAAGAAGAATGGACTAAACGTCACCCAGCATCTTGAGACGCATCGCGTGGACCTCAAAGGAAAGCCCGCCTGGACGCCGTTCCAATCCAATGTCAGCAGTTCAGGCTCCACTTACGTATCCCCCTACGCCAAGAAGCCCAGTCTGGCCATCACTAGTTCATCGCCTAGCCCGAAGGTCGTCACCGTCTCTAGTCCGCCCAGTATTCCCAAGCCGACACCATCAACATTCGAGAGCTTCTTCAAAACATCTTCAAAGCCCACAGTTAAGCCGCTAACATCCACGGCCGTGCCGAGGCCCTACATAAGCCTTGGTTCCTCAGCATCATCCACTAGGGCTAAGCCCACTTTCAGTGGCTTGGACGCCCAGGGTTCTCTCAGCTCAATGGGAGCAACGAGCTCCAAGTCTAGCCTGGCAAAGAGCAAGCTGAAGCCGGCTAGGGTGTACATATTCAATAATGAGCGCTTTGACACTAACAATGAGTTCCGCGCGGGAAGTGCCCACGATGTGAAGGCTCTGCGCTCCACCTTTGAGCGGCTAAAATGCAAGGTGGAGGTTATCACTGACGCCACATTGGCCACCGTCAAGCGCACAGTGAAAACACGTAAGTTAGAGATTGAGTTGTGTTGGATGATTATTAATGTGGTCTGTATCTATTCATGCAGTGGAAACGAAGGACTTTGGAGACAAGAGTGCCCTGGTCCTCGTGTTTCTCAGCCATGGAACGCGTCATGACAGACTGGCAGCCAAGGATGACGACTACTCACTGGACTACGACGTGGTCTTCCCCATCTTGCGCAACCGGACGCTAAAGGACAAGCCCAAGCTGCTCTTCGTCCAGGCCTGCAAGGGCGCGAATGAGCTGGGCGGATTCATGACGGATGCCGCACAGCCCAACGGGTCCCCCAACGAAATCCTAAAGTGCTACAGCACCTACGAAGGCTACGTTTCCTACCGCACGGAGGACGGGACCCCCTTCATCCAGACGCTGTGTGAGGCTCTTGATAGGTCTGGTAAAACGTCTGACATTGATGCCATAATGACGAATGTGCGACGCGTGGTCAAGTCACAAACCAAGTGAGTTGTGGAAATGCTTATTTACCAATAACAAAGAATAATCCCGTATTTTTCACAGGGACGGCCAGATACCATCTGTCACCAGCACCCTCACCTCTAAGTACGTCTTTGGCGATTACATATGATCATCATCCTAGTATTATTTATATTATAATCCTCATTCGAGAGTGCCAGTATCAAAAGAGAGATCCGGGAGCCATTTTCTTTGTGATTCATAAAACAGCTACAAATGTACATACAATAGCTACATTTATCCATATCCAACATCGATATCTGTTTGGTTTTGGGGTTTTTGTATTCTGGACATCAATTCGGAAACCGACCGGAAGTACATATGTATATAGTATCTTATCGTTTATTATGGCTTACCCAAATGATAATGTCTGTGGCGACATGCGAAACGAAAAAGGTTAACTCGGTGAAACATTTAAAAAAGCAAGGAAAGCATATGTATACAACTCGAGTTTGAAACAGAGAACTTATGAGAGCCAGATGTGCTTGGAGATTGTACATTTATGTAGATGTAATAAATATTTTCTGAATTGTTTAAATTATATTTATTTATTTACAATAATTGAACCTATCGCACATAACTTTCAAGCCTGCCCAAACTTTAGAAAATTATTTGCCTCTTTATAGATCATTTTTATTCTTAAAAACAACGAACTGTAATGAATATACGATTGTATGAATAGAAAAAAGGAGCGTAGTTTTACGCACCCATTGCCTGCAATATTTTTCATCAAGAGAAAGCAGTTCTGTCTATACTATGTATATATACACGCAGTATTTAATATCGGCTTACGATGGTCCGATCATAAACAGCGATATTACCAATCAAAGGATATCCCTTCAGGAAAAGTTATGTATACATACCCTTTTTAGGGCCGTAAATGAATTCTTCCCTGCATTGTAAACTTTTGACTAAAATTATATTATCCGGCAGAAAGGTATACAAAATTCCAGCTCAAATCAGAGATGAACTGAGCTTAAAGGGTTAAAACAAAGAAAATATATTATATCAAATTGATGTTGACGTTTTTAACCATGGTCTGCGCCTTCCTATTTTCCTTCTTTTGTAAGTTTTTCTTCAATCGGTTTTTAAAGAAATTTGTAAAGGCATGTAAAGACTTTGGCAAACCTTCTCGATCTCAATCTTGGACTTGAATTCGTAAACTTGGGATTTAACTCAGTCTTCTTTATGGCATCCGATTCCACTTGGCCCCTATATTTCTTGTAGATTTCAACGGTTTTGCAGATAATCTACACCTGGGCAGTGGGATTACTGTTTTCCTCGCTTATAGCCAGGAGATGCTTAAGCCTCTGGCGATCCCGATCAATAGCTCCAGCATTTCCAGTTCTCGCCAGGCAGCGCGGCATAGCCAGGACACAGCTGAAATAAGACTTTAATTATTATATTTAAATTGCAATGTAACTTTTCCACTAATACCTCAATCGGATTGCGAAGTTCATGTTCCCTCAAGTTTCCTTAGAGATTATTAGCGAATACCTATTATAAGCAAAACTTCCCATATTTAGTGTTTTTATTTTTAATTATTGAAATGAAAATGGTTCGTTCCATAAAATTTTTTGAGACAGAATATACGGCAAGTGTCTTGGAAATACAAGGTTTAGATTAATGTATTTTCTATTTTAAAAATCGAGAGCAAATATGTCCCTTAACAAAAGAATATAAAATGAATGAATAAATAAAAACTGGTTAAGGTTCCAACATAATAATCCATAATAATCATACCTAAGTCATAATATAAATTTTTGGGCTTAAAGTAAAAATGGTTATAGAACGATCGTTTTTATGATCTATGTGGGCTAGGACTACATCTCACAATGTTGGAGTTTTATCAGCAGAAGTCCCAATGACAAATCGATGTATTAGCGATGAGTCTGTCGAGTAGCTCCAGTTCCAGTGTCCTTCCATACTCTCTTTTTAACCCTCACGGCTATACTCAAGGCCAAAGTAAGTGTGGGCTTTAGCAACTTCTATTGGGGTCACCAGGTTCCAATTTAGATGTGATTCTCACACTCCTCCATAATCAGTTTGCAGTGATGTAGCAAGAATCGGATCGTGCTCGGTTTCTTAACAGTGAAAGAAGACCAGATCCGTGCCTGGGGTCCACTCGGGACATCGCACCTTTCTAGAATGACCAGCAATGCTCCCTCCCAATTACATACTCAAGAACATAGGGGATAAAAGAAATTCGGGGTCGGGAAATCAGAGTATCCTACTCACATGAAATTATGGCAGCTGATCAAAAAAATTAACAAAATGAACCTATGAAATTTTAAATGAGAAGTTCGCAAAGCAGTGAAGTCTTCACTTCTTCTTAATCAGCATCAACAGCCGGTCTAGCCATGTCCGTCTATCCATCTTCTACGCAACCTAGTCCCTAATTTTTGAAGTTTTCTGAATAAAGCTTCGCAAACAGTTTTCTTGACCATTCTCATTATTATATAATTATAGCCTTGCAACTTACAACTGGATTATTATGAATTGATACAATTTAATAAAATGAAAGGAAAAACTAGCAGAAATTATATAAAACATTTACACATATTATACATACTATATTTACAGTTTTACATTTACAGTTTTAAATTCACAGTTTTGCAAATTCCTCTACATTTAACGATCGCTTCATCGCAGCTATATAATACAATAATCCGATTTGCATAAAATTATATAATTATATTAATTATTTATATATTAATTAATTTTCCAAACATTTTTATGACAGCTATATGATATAGTAGTCCGATTTTGATAAAATTAAAACCGAAATTCTAGACAAATATAAAATGGCCATGTCTCAAACTATGTATACAAAATTTTTAAAATTGGCTTAGTTTTAATTTTTTTGCTGAAAATTTACAGATCGTTCCTATGGCAGCTATATGATAAAGTCGTTTAATCCTGGCCTTTTTAACTTATATAGAAGTGAGAGCATATAGAAGACTATTTGAAAAGTTCGAGCTCACGTTAATCACCTAGCTGCTTCATTGGCAACCCCGAGGACCAGGAGAAGGCTTAGAAGACGGCATCCAGGAGACCTATGGATACGAGGGCGACATAGAACGCGTGTCCTTCCCCAATAAATGTATTTTTGATCGTCGACGATGACGTCATTTGTTGTTTTTTCGTTGCTGTTCCGTTTCCTTGTTATGATTTTTACTATTGCTAGATCCTACATTTTATAACCATTTAATTGGTTGCTTAATGTAAAAATAAAAAATATGTTACTTCAAAACCCATCAAAAACACGAAATTTCTCTGAGTAAATCCTAAAATTTCAAGGATTCATTTGGTGTATCCCCAAAGCTCTAGGTTCATTTTTAAATAAAAAATTAAAAGCGTAAAGTCGAAATAATAATCAAACGAAAATCGTAATCAGATCTCTCTTTCTCAAAGTATGAACGAGAAGACGTTCTTATACCGCGCATACCAACGATCCCGACTGATGTACCCTTCGACTTTAAACGACTATAGTGTCCAGTTCGGCTTGCTATTGCTATGAACACAAACAAGTCCCCGGGACAATTATTGGGAGTCGTAACAATGAAGAAAAACATTATGATTTCGGTTCTTGAGATGCAAAATTAATTTAAATTAATTTGTCGGTGGTAATTATACAATTCGTACGTATTAGTAGGTAAAAAAATAAATGTAATGTTTTCCACAAATATAAATGCAGGAATACTTCGACAAGGACTTAAGAAATGCATAGTTATATCAGCAAAAATTTTCGAGCAAAATTACACCTAAGGTTGTCTCTTTCAAGGTGCTAATGAAGTCTGTAAATAATGAAAACTGTTACTGTGTCATAAGGCAATTAGCTGCCCCGAATACTTACATTTTATTAGTGCGCGGAAACTCCTTCTGGATGACATTTATTGAATCGTCCGAAACTGCGAAACACTAAGCCTTAGAGTCTAAGTCCATCGTTACGAATATACCGGTCGTAATTTCTATTGATAATTATTTATTTTCGCTAAGTAATACTTCTCAAATTAATTTCCTCTTTTTCACCGGAGCAATGCTCTTTGACTTTAATAGTACTAGGTACCATAATTGCATACATTTATAGTATTATAGTACAGTATATATATTTTAAACCACTTGGGTAATCGTACACGTTTCATAAGTAATATTGTTCGAATTAGGAATTTTGTTTGCCCCGGTCCTAATGCAGCTCCACCTGCAAGTCGAACGGGTAGTCTCGGGAATTCAGACTCTGCCGAAAGAGCTGGGTGTGCTGCCACGCCACGTCGCCCTTACCACCGCTAAGCTTTGCTACAATCTGGAATCCACTGGAGTTCTCAATAGAAGCAGTTCCATCAAGGGTTTCAATGGCAACATCGATTTTGCCCTCGCCAAACGTTTTCGTGTCGAAGACCAACTTATAGGACTTAACCTTCAGGTTTGCCTTGCTGAAATCAAACTTCCAAACGATTTCTCCGTATGAGCTATCCTCGAGCCGCGCTAAGTATGCCATTTTCCAATCGCGCTCTACTTTTCGGAGAATGTTCTTTGAGGAAAACTGAGCTCTTTGCCAGGTCTTATAAGTGTCGAGAATTGTAACACCTCCCTCATCTTTAAGCATGCGATATGTGCCATTAGTTGATGGAAATGTATGAATTTCATCAATGCGTACTCACCACTGGTGTAGCGTTCGTAGGTGTCTGTGGCGCAGCTGTAGCGGACATTTAGCTTTCGATTATGGAGCTCTGGGTCCATCGGCGTGAAGACAAAAATCTGCAAGTAACTAAGCCGTATTATTCGAACATCATTCAACTCAACCTCACTCACGTTGGTGAAAGTGTGTTCGCCGCGTGACTGACGCCAGGATAGGCTTCCGGAACTTCTGCCTTTCAGTTCGTTCTCAGTCGGCTGGCTGTAAATCGGTGAATAACATAATTTTCAATTAAAATTGTTTTTCCTTTTCAGAGGTGACTTGTGCCTTACCGCTCGAGGGCCAAGGCGATAATTTCATACAAGTTGCGCTGACTTAGATACTTTCGCCGCTCGGCGCTGCAATTCCTACGCCGCTTGATGCGAATCTCGTCTAGCGTCTGAACAAGTTCTTTTTCATCGCACAGCCTGCGAAGATGTCGGATCTTCTGGTGGTCGTTTGTGTAACGCCAGGTCACGTCCTGAACGTCGTCCCGCGAGTAGGCGAGTATATAATCAATATTGCGCTTCCAACCATGCTGGTACATAAGCGGAGAGTCCACAACGTTATCGGAGGGATCCACATGCAGCCAGCGCATCTGGGATTCCGAATATACCTCAGTCCACACGTGGTCGAAATGAGAGTGCACGATGCGAGCATCGTAGTCCAGGCAGCGGCACATAAATGTAAAACAGTTAGCATACTCTCCGCAGCGTCCCTTGCGAGAGACCAGCAGCTGAGAGATGTCGTTGTAACGGTAGAACTTACTTTCCTGGCCGCAGCACACAGTGACCTCCACCCGGACGTCGCCCACCCGCTCCGTGCGCTTTAGCTTGCTCTCATCGCTGCCGCACACGCGGCAAGGAATGTTGTTGACCCATTCGAAAAACTCGGTATTGAACCAGTTTACCAGCTCGACGAGCAAGAGGTCGCGAATGCACGGCTCCTTTTCCAGGCACTCGCCCGAGGCGATCCGCTCCTGTGCGTGCATGAGCTTCTCGCTTGCCTTGGAGGTCAGCTCATCAATGGGGATCAGTGTGCGGCCTGTTGCTAGTAGCAGTTCATCCTCGTACTGCATAACGGCGTCCGAGTAAAGCTCCAGCGACTGCAGAAAGTTATTGGAGGTGCGCTGAAATCACTCTTCCAGGTCAGAAACAGAGCGTCTTATTAATATATTTTTGAGGAAAGTCTTACCAGTACTCGGGGAAAGGCGATCCGTTGCCGATATTCCACTGAGGGTTTGATAAACAACGGCGAGGGGGTGCAGCTGGAGGCGGCTTGTTGGGGCAAACCTTTTAAAAATTTAAAAGGAAAAGATTACAAACATATTCTGGCTTCTCTACTCAGCCTTACTTTTGGGCACAGCCCCACTGATCCAGGCAGTCCGCCGCTCACTCAATGCGTCCCGGTACCTTTGAACCTGCTGCAGGGACGCACAACTGGGCAAAGTAAATGCGTTGGAGCCGGGGGCGCGTACGAAACCGATGGCATCCAGCAGCCTCTCACATCCGGGCAGGCTTAGCAGCTTTTCCTTGATCGTCTTGTTATCCAGACGTATTGTGCGGAACTTGGCATTGTTTGGCTGCGAAAGGACGTTCTCCAGCAGCACCAGCAGAATGCGCACCGCTTCCAGGTAGGCATCCCTTAAACTCTGCCGCTGCTCCTCTGTGGAACGAGCGGCCGTCGGCTCTATCAGGTGCACCTCCAAATTTATGTCCACCATATTGATGACTCCTTAGACGCTCTTTATCAGTTTTGATAATGGTGAGGGTGGTGGGTGGCCGAAACAAAGAGTGTAAGTTAGGTTTGTTGATAATATATCAAAATATCAATATATCGATATTTTTTCTATAGATGATATATAGGCTGCGTTCAGCAGAACAATTTGATCAGCGATCAGTGATGGATCAGTAATCAGTGATTAAGTGATTTCTGCTGAACGCTCCTGATACATATGTTTTCGTAAAATAATCGGCATGGAACCTATCGTTATCGTCCGGTTTCCCGCCAACAATTATTTCATGGTGTTATTTAGACAACTTAAATGGACAACCTTACGTATACCTGAAGAACAGCTTGAAACATTTTAAAATATATCTCAAATTGTCCAAGTAATAGGTTTTAAACAGACCTCATAAAATAATTTTTTACTTAATGTGGCGCCTCCTATTCTTGAAAAGATAGGATGTTAAATTTATTTTGTCCACTGCCGCAATTTCAGCACTGTTCACTACATTCGAAGTAATAAGTAATTAAATAATTAAAATGTAATTTATAATAACTAAGACTAAATCGATTCTGAAAATTTAGATCGATGTATCTCAGAATTGAAAAAAAAAATTATTAATCGATTACAGAATTGATTTTATATCCAACTCTAGTTGGTAGTAAGGGGATTCAAAAGCGAACCGGGAAAAGGGAACGGTGACACCTCCTAGATCTCGGTAAGCTCTTTTTAAGCGAAAGAGATGTTGGTCTTGAAATCCACCGTTGCCCTGAATGCCAAAAACGGTTTCCCGGTTTTGATATCTACTATTTCGTTTTCGATCTTTTTATTTGATTTTTTAAATATTATTATTTTTGATTTGATAAAAAACACTTACGGATACGTAAGTGTTGGAAAATAGCTAAATTAACGCTGATTGGCAACAATGGCCTCTGGCTTGTTGCCAGACTTTTCGTTCATGCTGCCGGACCACAATCTTTAAAAAAATATCGATATTTTGATATATTATCAACAAACAACCCTAGTCATTTCAGTCGTCATCGTTTTCAACCACCTCGAAAAAGTAGGCGTCGGTCATTTTCAAGTTTCAATCTTCAAGCGTCTGCCATCGTGAAAGTTCGTTTCTGAGGTGAAGCAAACTCAGCTTGTTTTATAAACTCCATATAAGGTAATATATCTGCCCGTCTCTTTGTTCGTCTGTCTTGTCTGTGTGTGCGTGCAGTCCTCCCTCCGCTCGCGCGTTCGTTTTGGAGCGAAGTTGGAGGCAAGTCGCCCTCCGATTCCTGGTGGTTGTCTGGATTCCTCGATTCGAGTGTACATATCTTTCCTACATTTCCATTGCAGATCCCAATCAGTCTAAAACAAAATGTGTGACGAAGAGGTTGCAGCTTTGGTGGTGGACAACGGATCCGGCATGTGCAAAGCCGGCTTTGCTGGCGATGACGCACCCCGCGCCGTCTTCCCGTCGATTGTCGGTCGTCCACGTCACCAGGGTGTGATGGTCGGCATGGGCCAGAAGGACTCGTACGTTGGTGACGAGGCCCAGTCCAAGCGTGGTATCCTCACACTTAAGTATCCCATTGAGCACGGCATTGTCACCAACTGGGACGACATGGAGAAGATCTGGCACCACACCTTCTACAACGAACTGCGCGTTGCCCCAGAGGAGCACCCCGTCCTTCTGACTGAGGCTCCATTGAACCCCAAGGCTAACCGCGAGAAGATGACTCAAATCATGTTCGAGACTTTCAACACTCCGGCCATGTATGTTGCTATTCAGGCTGTGCTGTCCCTGTACGCTTCGGGTCGTACCACCGGTATCGTTTTGGACTCTGGCGACGGTGTCTCCCACACCGTTCCCATCTATGAGGGCTACGCCCTCCCCCATGCCATCTTGCGTCTGGATCTGGCTGGTCGCGATTTGACCGACTACTTAATGAAGATCCTGACCGAGCGCGGCTACTCGTTCACCACCACCGCTGAGCGTGAAATTGTCCGCGACATTAAGGAGAAACTGTGCTATGTTGCCCTGGACTTCGAGCAGGAGATGGCCACCGCCGCCTCCAGCTCGTCACTGGAGAAGTCCTATGAGCTGCCCGATGGACAGGTTATTACCATCGGAAACGAGCGATTCCGGTGCCCCGAATCGCTATTCCAGCCGTCCTTCCTCGGTATGGAGGCCTGCGGCATCCACGAGACTACGTACAACTCGATCATGAAGTGCGATGTGGACATCCGCAAGGATCTGTACGCCAACACCGTGTTATCTGGCGGCACCACAATGTACCCGGGCATCGCTGATCGCATGCAAAAGGAGATCACCGCCCTGGCTCCGTCCACCATGAAGATCAAGATTGTCGCCCCGCCAGAGCGCAAGTACTCTGTCTGGATCGGTGGTTCCATCCTGGCCTCGCTGTCCACATTCCAGCAGATGTGGATTTCAAAGCAGGAGTATGACGAGTCTGGCCCATCCATCGTCCACCGCAAGTGCTTCTAAGCACTTGATGGCTGCCAAGCTGGGCGTGGTCGAACACTCCCATGGCAGACAAAGGACGGAGACTAGAAGTATTGGGCATGAGTACTTTAATACCGGGAGGTGGCGCACATGCCAGAAGAATGCATTCCAAAACTTTTTTACACAATTTTTGCACTGCCCATAAGCCATCGCATATTGTGTTCTGTTCCAAATTCAACTTAACGTGCACATCGGCATTTCCATATAAGAAAGATTCATATTCGGCATTCCCATTACTTCCATGCATTCCTACATATGTATTAAAATTACACATACCATACCATTAAAATACTTGTATCCGCTTCTAAATATTAATAAAGCGATCAAAGAACTGAAAACTCCCGGCATTGGCTCTCATCTTATTGGCATTTGTGGGTTTGTGTGAGCACATGACTAAGCGGCGATCGCTGCTTGTGATAATCCGCAGACTATGCGCTCACTCCACTGGAATGTGGTGTCGCGGGCGTCAGGCTGATAATACGCTTACTAATAAGTTGGCCTTTTGTGGGTTAACCAGATGCTAGCAAGTTTGCAGGAAGTGCCTGATAATCAAACCCTTGACCACCACTTATGTCCGCTGGCATGGATATCTCCACATACGGGCGTGATTCAGAGTGACCCCGCCCGCCTTATCGGTAGTTTCACGTTGATTGATTACGAGGGTGGAGCGGGGTAAGGGGAACCCCAAAATGGTCAAAGCAGTTGTTGCCTTATAGGGAAATATTGGAGGAGAATCGCACTCGCGCAAGCTCTCGTGGCTGCAAATAGGGGAGTAAACAAAGTCGCATTGTTGACTCACACACAAATGTTTAAAATCATCAGCGTCGTCATCATTGGCATTGTTTGCCGTTCGTTTACGGACGGTGGTCCGAGGCTGGGCGCACCCCTTCCCCTACCTTGTGACCGGGTGAGCGACATTTCAGGCGGGGTTGGCTCCCAAACAATTCCAATTCTGATGTTTGTTCCGGAGACTTGCAATTGACCAAATTTAATCAACTATTGTTAGAAATCGATCGAATGACTAGACTTCGTTGGCCCGATCGTCAGTTCCCATATATGGAGCATGCTCTTGATCAAAGCTACATAGGTGTATATTTTAAAAATAATTACTTTACTTTATTTATATATATGTAGGTATTTATATATCGTTAAATAGAGTTTGAACAATCTCTTATATTCTACAAATATTGGGGGTTTCCTAAAATATATGTAAGTTTCAATAGATTGTTATACATGATTAATGCGATTTGTTTACAATCATTAAATATGAGTTATTTATTTTTGTTGTTTGCTTTAAATAGCTAAAAACGTTGTAGTACCAAATACGATAAATAAATTATAAAAGTTCGATGAACTCGGCATGTTTCGATTAAAGTTTCACTTGGTTGGCATGGCCGGGTCTTTAGAAAAATCAGTAAGAAAGCTAAAGTGGTTGTGTGATAGGGGTATTAAGAACTCAGTGTGATAAATAAAAAATGGATTCTTGTTTGTATTAATAAATAAATTCATTATATTGTTTAATTTTTTGTGTAGGCTCGTCAGCCAATAAGATTTTCTGCAGCTGTTTTGACTACAGATAAAGAATAATAAAGAAAATAGAAACGGAAAATGAAGCTAGCGTAGAAATCAAAATGTGTATACCCTAACCATATTCAATTTGATCCAACCTTTCCTATGACATTTATAGGATATAGTCGACCAATTTCGATTAATAGAAGACAAACATTGCGTGTGGCGTATATACGATTTCGGTAAAATTAAAATAATAGAATAATAAGTTCCTCTGAAAGCCACATATATGATCCATTTCAATTTATAGTATATGTAATCGAAAAATGACTATTCGAATATAGTTATAAAACTAGAGACTAGTTTTCGTAGAAACAGGCAAACGGACAGGCGGAGGTGCTTCCTCTAGCCTGTACGTACAGTAATCATATAGAACCCAAGGTAACGGGCATTAAGCTTCCCTATGTTGTGCAGACATGGATTATCAGTCTGATTCTATAGACTACACATAAACTCATACTAAAAATAGCATACACTTGAAAAAATCAGCCTTTGATCAAAAAACTCTGTGGTTACTAGTATTAAACATACGTTAATTCACCTTATGTCTTGAATAGAAGCTTTGCTGCTTTCTCCTATCCATTCGTGGGCATACTCACCAAAATAAAATAAAACAAGGCGAAAATGGGTGTCTCTGAGTTGCGACTTGGTTTGATTTTTGTTTTATAAATTATGAATAAATTTTATTTGTAATTGGTTTTCGTTTGATCTAAATGTACATGACGTCGTATATAAATGTGTGGGCAGAATATTATAAAATGATTACAAATTATAATTAAATGCTTAAACATTATTAATATGGATTTTAACTGTTGCACGCAGCCAAGAAGCGATTAGCTAGCACTTAATAACTACCGCTCTCTTCTCTATTTGTGATAAAGCATATAATGTCGTTGATAATGTTGAGTGAGTGTTGAGGGTAAGACACTTATGAACGTAATGAATTAACTAATGACAAAACATTTCGTGTGTATATACTTGAATGCTGCAAATATTGTTTTCATATTGACCTATGGACTAAGGAAACATAGAGAGTAAAAAGTGAAGAGTCCTAGGCATACGTGTGTCTGACTAAACGGTTGTACATATGTCTATATATAAGTGTTCGTATATATAAGTGTTTATGCAGATATTTATATGCTATATGCGTTATATGAATAATAATACATGTGATATACATATATTAGCCGGCAGCTACGATACGGCCTATGATGTGCCAGAACGTATCGAATCGACGAATACACATACATATGTTTGTCATAGAAAAGAACGAAAACGAACGGAACGGAACGTTTTGTTGAAATTGCATTCCACCAAGAAACTCGCGTACGCATAAATTAAACAATACACTTCGTATCTCTTCGTACGAAGACCGTACACTCACTTTCTAGCTTAGCAACTACTTTTAGCTTAAACGCTTATAACATGTATCGTATCGTATGGAGTTACCTACGCAGACTCCCCGGCCAAAGGTATGGTCAGAGGTGCGCAGCTGTAGAAAATCTGTGCAAAACTCAAGTAAGTTACTTAGTAAGAATTGTCCGTTTTGGGATGATGACCGACGATCAGATCAGTTGCAGCAGCTGTTCTCCTTCTCGTTGTCGCCACGATCGCTAGCGTTTGCGTTCGTGACTTTGTAAAGCATTTATCAGTAGGCCTGCGCCTCCTTGTAGTCGCTCTGGTCGGATGTGTAGAAGTCCTCCAGCTTCCATTGCAGCGTCTCGAACGTGGGTCTGCGCATCGGGTCCTTATGCCAGCACTCCAGCATAATCTCGTAAAGGCGCGGCTCGCAATTGGGCGGTTGGGGCATGCGGTACCCGTGCTCCACTTGTGTTAGCACCTCAGCGTTGGTCATGCCTATGAAAATTCAACGAATTTAATACACGTTTTGATTGACACGAATCCCTCAAGGGGGTGGGACCGTGCTCACCTGGATATGGTATGCGTCCGTAAGTGACCAGCTCAGTGAGCAAAATACCGAAGCTCCAGACATCAGATTTGATTGAGAATTTACTGTAGTTGGCCGCCTCGGGTGCCGTCCATTTGATGGGGAATCGGGCACCGACTCGTGCCTCATACTCGTCTTCCTTGATGAGCCTGCCAGAGATACGAATAATAGTTTCAATGGAACCCTTATTCCGAGCAGAGCGCACTTACCTGGCCAAGCCAAAGTCAGCAATCTTGACGATATTTCCATCGCCGACGAGCACATTGCGCGCCGCCAAATCTCTGTGGATATAATTCTGGGACTCTAGATAGGCCATTCCAGCGGCAATCTGAGCCGCCATATCGATCAGTGTTTGCATTTTGAGGCTACGACCCTTGCCTGCAATGGCTAAAAGATATTAAACAAACGTAAGGAATTGCCATGATAAATGATAAGCGAGGGTTTTAATTCGTTGATCAACGTTGCTGCTGGGCGTTAATGAAGGTGCTTAGCACAAAATGTTAAATTTAAATATTTATTCCGGTCAGATGCATTTTTGGTCTGTGCCAATTTGCAGATCTTTCGCTAGCCTACCTTGGAGATATTCTAGCAATGAACCGTGCTTCATTAACTCGGTGATGATGTAAATGGGCTCCTCCACGGTGCATACCGCGTACAGCTGTATTAGCTTGGTGTGGCGCAGTTTCTTCATGATCTGAGCTTCGGCCAAGAAGTCCTTGGGATCCATTGTGCCTGGAACAAGCAGAAAAATATATATAGAAAACCGCTCTACTCTCAACTATGCACAAACTTACCCGACTTCAGAGTCTTAATCGCCACGGGCGTGGTGTTGTTCCACAGTCCCTCCCAGACATCGCCAAACTGCCCAGAGCCAAGCTTGCGCACGAACTTCAGGGAAGTTCTGTCAATTTCCCACTGGTCGCGAGTCCGGTGCGAGAGGCCCTCGGTGACAGGCTTCTCGATCTGTGATGAGCGGGTGCGGGAGCGGACAAGTGAAAAATGGATTAGTTATTGAATTTGCTATTGCATAATTGCGGGCGCATCAGTGTTTGACTTGGAGAAATGGAGACGAGTGCCGATCAAGTGATGAGTTTATAGCGTACATTTAGGCCTTATTTACAATTTAAATAGCAACAATATGTTCCAATAGTTAAGTACAAATGTGAGTAGCTGAAATTAGGTTTGCTAGGTCTGTAGGTTGAAGGGGATCAAAGCCAGCCAGTCAGAGTGCAAAAGATCAGTTTTAGTCTTTAGCTGTTGTGTTAAACAAAAGTGCAAACTTGAAAGCTTCTCTGCCGTCCACGACTTGGAAGCAAATCTCTGCCTGTCGTGTTTTCCTTCACTGCCTTTTGGCATTAATTAGACACGCGATATGGAGACATGACCAAATTGATCGAAATTATTTCTATACAGCAGTGAGTGGGGGTGGCGGGAAGTTGTCGTGTCATGTGCTGGGGTACCGCACCGCCTCAAATGCACTTTGAACGCTGACTGTCTGACTGTCCGACGGTACGTGTGCGGGTATGGGGTTGGATTCGGTTTGTAACATCAATAAATGGAAATGATCGGTTAATTTCATTCGTTATGAGGGTGTTGATTGGCAGCGACAGCATGGGCACTGGTTTTTGGTACTCTTATGTTAATATGGGCAGTAAATTAATGCACATCGCAACGCTTTCGATTGAAATCCTACCTCAAAGACACCAGAAAAAGAATTGGTCTTTTGATATATTGTTAGATTTTCGATTGGTTTTGGTTATTTGGTCGTTTTGTATGTTATTAATTTACAGACATAATTTTGTGTTAATCAAAGTAAAATATCGGAAATATACGAAAAATATAAAGAAAGATCTTTAGTATAATACACGTGTTTGGCGTTTCGTAGGAACGAAGAAACAAATGCATAAAAATGTAAAATGCGAACGTTGGCCTCCCACCCATCCACGCATCTGGCAGCCAGTTGGATGTTAGGTTGATGTACGAGATTAAATCAAAGCAAACAATGGCCGTAACTACTCGATTCGCTGCGTCGCTTACCTGGACACATGGCTTGCAGAGGTTGACGCACAGGCCGTCGGAGTCCTTGGAGTAGTGTTCGACCAGCTCCTGAAGGGTTCTGTTTGGGAAGCGGAAATGGAGATGAAACACACTGCACTGCGGCTACCGAATGTCGCTTTAACTCACCTGAATGTTGTGCGTCTGGCAATGAAGAAGCCGCCCTCGTCCAACTGCCTGATGCGATAATGCTTGACCGTATCGCCATCTCGCACTGAAATATGAATTGATATACACAGCATTAGTGCCACAAAGTACAATACACAATAATGCTAATTGAACGCCTTGCTGGGCGCGGACGCACCTGATAGCGAATAGTCGTTGTGGCGGCTCTCGGAATCACGAATTAAAAATGCACCGTGCTCGTTCTCTGGCAGTAGAAGTTTTTTTTCAGCCTCAATGCGTTTGATTTTGCGGAAGTACCAGCTGCAATGAAAGCGAAAAGCGCGAGGGGAAATTATTAGTATTTCAGGTCTGTGGAAAATAAGTATAGTTTCGCGAGCACATTAAGTGCCCAGTGGCTGAGCGTGTTGTCGTAAATTGGCTGACTCTATTAAGGAAACCGATATATCAAGGCCGTCATATCAAGCGTTTCATTTCCCCCACGCCGTCGCCATTAAGCTTTCTCCGGGAATTGGAGGAGTCCGCGCCTATGAGTCATTTCCATATCATCTGGCAAGCGCAGACTACTTTGGGTGGCCAGATTCACGCTTTTACTGCGACCCGAAGTTATAATTTGTGTGATAATTTATTTATTCATTATGCAATTTGGCCTGCCTGCTCATGTGCGACTGTGCTTTTTATTCTAACAACCGGCCACATTCAATTTAAATTTACTGCTGGAGGTATTATGAGCTTGAACTTCCGAATTGAAATTCCGCAATTAGCAACTTGTGAAGGGGACTGGCACGCTAATGTAAGTATAGCCGCTAAATGTGGAAATAATATGGGTTTCAGCGTCGGAAGGAAGTTGAGTAGTTGAAAAACCAATCTAAGATTCACTTGATAACACAGTTTATTACTGTTTTGTCTCCACACTGGTCAACAATGTGAATTGTCAAAATCAAATCGAAGCCTCCCAATCCCATTTGTTGCAGCATTAACATTGACCTTAATAAACAAAAGTAACTGGATGGGATGATGATTTCGGCCAACTCTCCATCCATTTCTGCTGTTTGCTTTCGGTGCGGCGATAGCAAGAGGCACGGTGGCAAATTAAAAGACGTGTGTGACAGATCTCTTACACAACTGTCCAATTCACATTTTGAAGTTCGTGACGAGCGAACGCCAGATAACGGATGATGACAGAGAAGTGTGGCAAAATCTGCGCAACTCGTACGTTTATATGTGTGTCTTGTGCTCAGAGATGATGAGTCCGAGATGCGTCTGCTATTCATGTACATAGGTTAACGCTCCTACCAAACAAACACATATCTGAGGTAACGCGAACAGAAACTTTTCATTTCTAAGCATAAACCAGCACCCCACCCTTGTCGAAGGCATAGGAGCTAAGTAGTCCTAAAGTTAAGCATCTCCTAGCAAAAATATAACCCCTTCCAGAGTTAAGGGTCGCAAAGTCGTGTTCCAGGAAGCGACGTCGTCAGCTCCACCCAGAATTAGATCGAAAGCTCTGCTGCTGCAGCTGCTGGAAGACAATTGCGCCTAGCGCTTTGAACGTATAATTAACAGAGCCGGTCTTTTTCTTCTGCAGACAAATTCCTCGTCAGGCTGGCCACTTTTAATTGGTTGTCCGTTTGACAAGGAGGCAGCCGAACGGCTTGACTGATTTACACATATCATCAGTCCCACTTGACTGCCACCACCTTCATCATGACAGACCATCATCCGCTGGTGCAGCAACAGTTGCCAGTTGCTGCGAGGCTGCAACAAAGTCAGCAATTTGCCAGTCAACAGGATGATGCTTCGCCTGTACCTGCCCATGAATGAGAGGCAAGTTTGTATGCGGCTTGAGTGATTGACGGGACAGAAGCGAGTCGCGCGGGCTGATCGAGTGAGTGCCTGCCCCGCCAGCACGTGTCTATTACGCAAATAAGCCTTTATTAGACGCCATTTATTACGCTGCCCGGAGTTTGGCCTGTTTCAGGTCTCCTGGACAGCGAGGAGCGCATACACGCGGCAGATGTATTTATAGACAACCGCCTTCTGGCCTGGTGTGTTCGACCATTTATGGCGCACACATGACTTTCATAAATATGCAGCCCGATTTAATTACACACAAGACACGATTGTCTGTGGGAATGGGCATCCTGCCGGAGACCATCTATCGAACCACGAATATTAGATGCTCTTTTAAACATCACCTCGGAGTCTATGAGATTCTCCAGAAAGAGGAGAGCGCAGGTTGTTAAGCAAAAACAAGGTTTAGCAATTTGAGTGGTTAGAGATGCTAAGGTTCTAGTACTTCTTGTAAACGAAAGAGGCAACGGGCCAAATATGGCCAAATATGGCCAAGCCAAGGGTATACAGTGGTACCCAGTCTTGTTGGCCTCGGTGGCCAGTGGATACTATTTTTAAACCAGACCACGCAACATAGTTCGACTTTGTCTAAAAATATATGCCTGCAACATCATGCTAAGCGTGGAGGATTTCGTTTTTTCTATACATTTTTCTACGTCCTCGTATGGACATGCTCCTAGTCCTCTTTTTTGGCCGTGGCTAATGAATCGACGATGGCTTGCTGGATGCTTGTTCGATCTTTGGCGCAACAAGTTTGGCTTGTTTTGGCCGCTGACTACATAAATTGCGCACAGGCTGCATGAAGGCATGCACTTTTCGAGTTAAAATTAGATTAACTGGCGAATCGATTGGCCGTGTGCAAGTCCGTCGTGGCCTCCAGTTGAAGGAATGGTGCCTGCTCTACTTTGCCGGCCAGAAAGTCAGTCAACCCACTTGACGCGCCCAATTCACACACGGAGTAAAGCCGATTGACACGCGTAGAGACAGAGGATTTGGCTGGGCCTCTTGGCCTGTTTTCACCAAGCGCCCAGGCGCCCGTTACCATCGGTAGTTGGGGCAATCGGGACAGACGCTGACTAGCTCTGGCAGCTCGAATGGGTTCCAGCAACGGTTCCACTGCGTCGGTGCTGTCGACTGCTGCTCCAAACTTTATACTCCGCACTCGTTTTCTGCAGCTGCAGTTGCCGGGGAAACTCAAAATTCATTGAAGCAGGTCATAACGGAGACCGCCGCATTGTTTGGTTTGTGCAATCTGTTAGCGGACACCTTCAGAACGGGTTCCGTCCCGGTTCTTGACACATCGCGAAAAAGTGCAAAAGAGACAGTGCTGACTCCCAGCTGACAATGATTTTCATCTTCATTAGCATTATGAGGTGGCAGAGGCTGCTTAAGAGCACTTACTAATGTGTTGCCTAAGCTAATTTCCCGAGTTCAGTTATTCTTTACCTTCTCACAAATCCTGGCTGGCACAGCCCAACCTCCCAACTCAAGCCCGAACCCCCGAGATCTCCTCAGCCAATCGCTCATATTTGGAAGTAGGCTTTTTCGGCCACTAAAAATTCACTTCATACTGAGACATGCAGTCCAGCCCGGCAGCCGCACTGTCACTTTCACGATAATTGGCTGCAGAGACCTAACATCCGCTGCATATCACACATATTTATTTTCCAAAACATAATTACAGGCACTGGAACAATCATCATGCCCGGCGAACGACAAGAGTCAATACGTAACAGAGTAAGAGCTCCTTGGCGGCCAGCCTCGTTCGACTCCGGTCCTGCCTCCATTGTGTGGACACAGACGATCAAATCGGTGCCCTCGGGGGCAATGCGTGACCAACTCTGCGGTATAAGGTTTAAAACCAGCTAATTAAATTTCTTACTTAACATAAGTATTTATTTAACACTGACACACCTAAAAACAAAAGAAAATCAGTCTGATTTGCCCACTTTAATCGTAATATAAGGTAATGTGCTAGATTGCATTTGTCTAGAAAGTAAAAAAAATTACTTATCAGGGTGTTTTTGTGTGTGACGAGGAAGTTTTGAGACAATTGAGTTGCACTCATCATTCTACCTAGCTCTGATGTGCCGTGAAGGAATGAAAATAGAATAATTAAAACAATCCTAAGCTATCAAGGAAAGACATAAAAAATGAAACCCTGGTTTCTACACAGAATATTGGGATTGACGCAAAATCGTGGCTGGGAAAGTTAGATCAATCAAGCATCTGATTTATCGAGAATAACGACAACGAATTCCGCAAAAACCCCGCAGTGAAATGAGTCACACACGTGCTATGAACGTCTGAAATTGTAATAAAAATGTAAGATAATGTCTAAGATCCGTTGACTGCATCTTTTATGCTTCGACTAGTTTTTTTATTTCGTAATATTTTAAAGCTAAAAATGTAATCTAACAACGAGGATACTGAAAGAAATCTTCCCTTTTTCCATTTACGGGCTTAAATCAAATTCAATTCCGGCATTCGAACTATCCATTGCTGTCGGCTATCTGAAGCAATTGGCAAATGACAGTTGTGGACCACAACTGCCTGGCGGAGTGTGTCTATTTTTAAAAACAAACCGAGCCAAGTCGATTTCAGTCAGACCGATTCGAGCAGCACATAATTGTTGCATGGCACCAGCCACAGCGAATTTCCAATGCGATTTCATAGCCGGCGGCTGGGCGGTTAAATAAGTACACTCAGCGGCGCATAGATGGATAGAGCGAATAATAACAAAGAGCCTGCTCAAATTCAGTTTTCCCCTCGGCTGCGAGAACCGCCAGCCTATGCACAGGGATCCACGTATTCGAGCCGGAGTGCGCTGAACAGGATGCCCAAGACGGACTCCCGGCATATAAATCAAAGCACTTGCTGTGGATTTCGTGCGAAACGAATTCCAAATCGGTGCACCCAACAAGACACTCGAACGGCTGTTGGCTGCGAGTTGCAAGCTGCGGCTACCTCTCTGGGAATGCAGCCAGTGCAGTTCAGTGCATCTAAAAATAAATATGGTCCGAACGGGCTTGGTTTGGCGTGGCATGCTCTGGTCCGGCCTCGGCAATAGATTTGCTTTCGTAGAGAATAATTTGTTAATGCTAGGCAGGCGGCCGGATCGTCTTTTTCATCCCTCCAAGATTTCTTCCAGAATCGCACACAGTTGTGGCTGTCATTGCCATTCCTTTTAACGACGCATCGGCAGCAGCAGAAGCGGCGGGGAAAATTCGCAAATAGAAAATTGCAGTCTGGGAAATTATCAAGTTCCGGCTACGTTTTGAGTGGCCACTTTCCCAGGCATTCGCTTCTAGTTAGCTCTGCTCTAAGTGATTTGGCCAACACGCGACTACAATCAGAGATTGCTTTTCGCAAATTCTCGAGTTTGCTGGCGGAAAATTGATTGAAATCAGCACCAAATTAAACATGGCCCGATCGCATGTCATTAAATGTACCGCACACAGAGTTGATGCTCATAAAACGTATCTGTGGTTCGAGTTCAGCTCTAGAGCTCAGGGATTCAGGTAACTTCCTGGGCACTTATAACGTTATCCTCTATCTGAAACAGGTCAACACATGCATTTGAGACCTCTGTTTACATGAACCGAGCAGTGACAGGTGCTGGGATCTAACTATAAGCTTTAATTTGCCAACGGGGCGAGGACTGAGCTGTGGCTATGGAGCTGCCACAAAGCTTCTCACCACACCCAGTCCATTTTGCATTGTTCTGGTCCGCGCTCAGTAAGTACAGTGCCAAAACAAATAAATATGTCATGCCAGCTTTGGCCGACTGGAAATACACATAGTCACTGAAACGAAACTGAATTTGAGCACTGCAATTGCCGAGTTCGCTTCGCTTTAAATGGGTTTTTAATTTGCGGGCACAGCACAAGACAATTGATAACATGCTGCTCTAGAGGCAAACCCAAACGAGAAACAAAATCGTCTAAATGAGTCTCATTAGTGGGAGTGAGACTAGCAGACCGCCGGTTAGTTGCACAACAGGAGATAGTCTGCTAATGCCGGAGAGACCGTTATCAACATTGTACAAAAATGTAAACAACGTCTAAAACGTAATTTAGAGTTTTTCTAAATGTTTTGTTAAGTTGCCAGTCGGTCAAAGTTAACCTTAAAAGGGCGGTTATTTTGTTTATTTTATTTATCTACCTAAGGAAACACAATATAGATATAAGAGGCGAAACGCTATACGAATTTATTAAAATCCTTTTTAAAGGCAGGGGAGTGATTGCTGTAAAGTTATTACACCTAGGGTTTTATAACAAAAACATTTATGATAAGCATAAGCACCCCATATCAAACAGCATAAAGTATTGGTATCTCATTTCTGTTTAGTACAACTGCTAAGAGGGAACAACTGGAAAAACGTAACCCTCTGGAATTTAAGAACTTTGCAAATTATTTTTCCAGCTGTTTTTAACCATAATCCTCACCTTACAATCTGTTATTAACTGAATTTCCTCCGTCAGTTTAAAATTCTTGTGAAAACACTTTTTTAATAGCTGGGCTCTGACAAAACTAATCTTACGATGAGAAATGCGGAAAATATTTGCAATAAAGTGACATAACACAGCACAAAAGCTTAAAACAAAAATTAATATCCGCACAGTTTAATATATTTATGAATAAATGATAAGAACAAAAGTTAGAAACGAATTAAATATAAATGAATTCGGCATCATAACAACTCTCAAATTTCATTGTTTAAGTAGCATCATTAATTGTAATTGTTTGCGCTGCTTTATATTTAAAATAAAAAATATAAAATTTTATGATTTCGTAAAGTATACTAAATATCATTTAAAAAGAATATATATATATACTGTAACTCACAAATTCTTTTTGAGACTTGATCGCACTTTAGGCTCTACCCTTAAGTTAAATGTTGTGCGTAGTAGAATAATGGGAACTACGTCTAAAATGAGAAATTTTTATAAATTGAGATGTGAAACTGCGGATAACATGAATTTCAGAGGAGAATGCCAAAATTTCATTGGCTTTTTATCTCACTTTCTTTGAAAGCTTCAATGATAAATTTGCTTCCGTTTTCACTGAATTTATTATATATAAATGTTTTATTAAACCCGCAACTTCCGATTTCAGCTAGGGGTAGGGCTAATTACGAATTGAAAAACATTCTTATAGCAGATTAAGATCATTAAAAATGAACAACCAAGCTATAGATCCGATTTCGGTAAGAAGTAAATAGATACATTGAACCGTATACCATATACCATTTACCTAGTTCGAACACCATGTTTTAATTTGTTACCTACTTTGGGACAATTTATATAAAACTTCGGTAAGATGTGCGTAAGGCCATTTGGGATCAGCGAGAGGTTGAAAAAAGATGTTCTGTTTTAATTTAATAGGTAATATAGTTCAGCCCTCTCAGCTCTTACTAGTTGTAGTTATAACAACTAATTGTACTGCTGAAATAGAGCCTTGGCTTTGCTTTCACCCCCTGCGCTTTGGCTAGCCTGAATTCGACGGGACAGCACGATTATTTGAGTTTGTTGAGGCAGACTCTTGTACACAGTAGACCTTTCGCATTGATATGCAAATACCAAACGTTGAACCACTGTGAAGGGTTTTGGCCTTGGCTTGACTCACGAGCTACTGTTGCAGTGGAAAATTTTGACTTACACTACGTTGGCGGGGGAAGCGCAGTCAGCAATACTTAAGGGTTATTGGCACGCGATCGTGATGGGCATTATATCAATTTTTTCTAGAAAATAATATTTTCAACACATTATTCGTTAGCGGGTTGTTCACAAATCATCATTCTCGCCTATTATTATTATTAATTTTGTTTTAAGTAATTGCCAACCGAATTTATCGCTGACATAACATCCAAAACTTTCCCTACAAAGATCACCTTATTGGTGTACACAAGGTGCAAAATCCCAGAGTGATATTTCGGACCGATTCTCAAGTCATAAATTAATGAAAACACAAATTGCATTCGATGAGAGGAGCGGGTGGGTGAGATACGTGCAGATTTAGAGGCCAAACTTACGATTTTTCATTTAAAAATTCACCACGCGTAAATTCCGAGAGTCGGCGCGATTTGCCTTTCTTGGCCGACGTAGCCGCTTGGCTCTTGGACTTTGTGGTGGCTGGGCTCTGATCATTCGAGCTAAGGTTTCTACATACGGGAGAGCAGGAGGCGGCAGGGGCGACAAGGTTGGAGGCGGCGGGCAGCGAGCGGGACTTTTCACTGGCAGACAGCGGAAGCTTCTCGGGGACGTGGCTACATGTGCACTTCAGGGGCTCTTGGTTGGACCAGCGGCGCAGCGGCTGCCGGCTAGAAGCCGCGGCTACTACCTGGAGACAGTTGTCGAGCGAGTGCTTCTTGGCCAGCGGCGCTTGCTGGCGCTGTTGCAGACAGCCGTGCTGCTTCAGGCTCCGCCGAGGACATGGAGGAGACGGGGAGGACGCAGAGGAGACTGACACTGACAGGGAGATGGCGTCCAAGGAGCTGGACTTCGTCAATGCATTCCGGGTAAAGGGCTCTCTCTCACTGCCACTCCCCGCCTCCTGATCCTGGCAGCGCTCCCTTTCAAGCAGCCGATGCTGGGCTATGATGCGGGTATAGAGCTCCTCCGAGTCCAGCGGCAGCAGTAGATTTGTCACTCCTATTCGGCGCTTGGCCTGGGAACGCTTCTGCTTGGCATCCTCGTTTCCAGCGGATTCCTGCAGCTCGTCATTGTTGTTCCTGCTGTAGCTGAGAATGTGGGAGAGGCGACGCATCTTGTGTGGCTTGACAGCCTTTGCAGCGCTCGACTCCTCACTGGTCTCCACCTTGTCCACCGGTGGGGCTTGTAACGGCTCTTCCACCTGGCAGACTACGAAGCGTGAGGGCTTGCCCACTTGTGATTTGGTATTTGTTTTGCTGGTGGCATCGCTGGCGTCCTGCTTCTCGCCCTGCAGGATGTCGTAGATTGTGCCATACTTGTGTGCACTGCTTTTAGAGACTGTGTCCGAAGCCGGGGAGTCCATGTTACGTTGCTGACGCACCCTCTCGCGCTCCCGTCTCGTGGAAACATCGTGGTTACCGTCGCCCGAGGATCTGCCGCCTTCGAGAACGGAGCTCAGGCTCTTGCGCTGCCATTTGTCGCTGCCCTGCGAGGACTTGCGCCTCAGGATCTCGTAGATGGTTCCATAGGTCATATACTTGTCATACTTCTGGTAGATGTCGTTCTTGCGCTGGATGATGTCGTAAATAGTGCCGTACACCAGCTTGTCGTAGATCTTGAAGTTGCGCCTGTAGTGAGAGTTGGAGCCTTCGCTATGGCTGTGGCCGCTTTTATGCGACGCCAGGCCAACGTAGGCCGACAGTTGCTGCTCCTGGACGTTCAGCTCCCGGGGTCTATTCTCCTTGTCAGACTTTGGCTCCTTGGTCGAGTGCAGGCGCTGCAGGAAATAGCTGGCGAAGCTCTTGCGCTGCCGAGAGTTCTGGCGCTTCAGCTGCGACGTGGATGTGGCTGTTGTCGCTGCGGTTGTGGGTGCGACCACAGCTTCGGGAAGAGGCAGGGATTCCGTGCATTCCACGGGCTCGATTTCGCTAACCAGACGCTTGAATTCCTCGTACGAGGTTCGACGCTTGTGCGCCTTGGCTCGCTCCTTGGCCGCAAATTGATGATCGAGAATCTGCGATAGAAAATTCGAATTCTTTCGCATGGCATCTGTGGTGGTGCTGCTGACTGAAGGTGTCGTGGAAGCCGTTGCGGTGGCCGCTGCTTCTGCTGTTAGATCGCATTTGGTAGAAGCGCCTTTTTCGCCATCGCTGTCAGCTTCGCCGGTATCCATTTCATCGCCGCTGCCGACAAACTCGTTTACGCAATCCGGTTTGCCCCTCCCACCCGGGACGCCTGAGGTGTCTTGTTCTGAAATGGAGGCAAGTGGTGCTGTCGCTGCTGGGATCACAGTGTTGCTGGTCGCTGTTGCGTCATCCGCTCCCGCTGTTGCCTCCAGCGGTGGCATGGACACTGGCGTCACCGCTTCCGCGACGACGGTGGGTTCAAAAAACATAGCTTTGAACTCTTCGTAGGACTTGCGCCGGTTCCGCGACTGAGTCAGACATTCTTTGTAGTTGCGCCGCGCGATTTTCTCCCCGCTCTGCACATGGGTCGTTGTTGGCCCCGATGACGACCCAGGTGACGCTGCTTCTGTTGCCGCCGCTGCTGCTGCCGCGGCCGCTAAGGCATCCAGTTTATTCTGCATCTCCATGAACCCAGAGTCCATTGAGCTGAGCGTGCTGGTGGAGTCGAAGCTGGTCTTTCGGCTGGAGTTGTTACTGCCCGGGGAGCCGGGCTTGGAAGGAGTGGGTGGCGGAGTATCCAGAAGGGAGAGCAGTGAATTCTCCTCGTTGGGAGCGCAGAGTAAATCAAAAGCAGCTACCGTTGGCTGACCTGCCGCCGGCACTTCCTCATTCGCACCTGCGCCCGTCACTTGCCCGTCCTGGTCGTCGTCAAAACTGATCAAATCACGCCCCTCCACGAGTACGGGGGACGGCTCTTCGGGCACCACGGCAAGCATGGTTGCCGGTGTCACTTCCTCAGTCTTGTCACCGTTCGGCAAGTCGCGATTTTTGTTTACCACTGCGTAGAGGGGCAATGTGGCTGTCGGATTTTCCGGTGCCGTCGCTGGTGCTGTCAGCGATGTAGATCGCGCCGCCGTCGGTAGGGAACTGAACGCTTCACTGACGATGCTCGCTCTAGTCGCTGGGCTGTGCTTGAGAGGGGGACTCGGAATCGGAATCGGATTCGGATTCGGAATCGAGCTCGGACTGCGACTTGGCATCGGAATTGTCGACACCTCTCGGCCTCCGCCCACATTGCATGCTGCTGCCGCCGGCGATATTGGTGTAGTTGGCGTAGTTGCTGGCGTGTAACTGCTGCGATTATGAAAGATTTTAACACAGTGCATTGGTAATTTTTGATGGCGGTGTGCCCGATTACGTGCGATGCCCATGGAGACGGTGCCGTGGGGTTTCTGCCGCTGCTGCCGGCGGGCATACTTGCTGGCAATGCTGCTCACAGGATCCACCTTTAGCTGCCATGTCGCCGGGTCGTTGACCGGCTCATAGTCGCTGCTCTTGCCACTGCCACTGCTACAGTTCCTGAGGTAGCGCCGCAAGCGTCGGCTAGTACAGCTGCTATTGTGACCGGTGCGCTGCTCGTTCATACACTTGGCGCAGCACAGGAACTCGTACAGAATCTCGTCATCTTGCCCATCGTCCGGTCTTTCCTCATCTGCCTCCACATCTGGATTGGGAGAGTACTTCGGCTCCAGCAGGAACTCCAGTTGAGCGGCAGCAGCTGCAATCGTCAGTCCGGTTGCCTTTCCTCCCCCTGCGCCTGATCCTGCACCTCCTCCCTGCCTGGAAGCCTCCGCCTTGCTGACCGGCATAAGGATGTAAGTGTTCTTGGCGTTCTTTGGCTGAATCGGCTCATTTGGCTCACTGGGACTGCCCAAACTGCTGGACTTCTGCTCCACGATGGAGCTCTCGATGCTCAGCCCGCTGTCCAGCAGCGTGAAGGTGCCGTCCGATGGCAGGATGAGCCGCCCCTCCGCGGCGGCGTTGACCAGCTCCCGGAGGGCGGTGACCTGCTTCTCCGTCACATTGCCCTGCAGCTGGATGCCGTGCAGGGCGAAGGCTGTGGGCTTGTTGTTCACCGAGTTGGGATCGGTGCACCACACCACGGGCATGGCCGTCATGCTGAATGTCTCCTAGAGTACGGCTGAGGAGAAAAGGAGAACAACTGAAAATCATGGACATATTCGATAGCCTTCTTCTGGATTTCTTTACTGCTTTGAGTGCTTCGCTGATTGCCAACTCCAAGGGACTCACAATGCTTAGGAATTTTATTCTGGTTCTTGTTTACCTCTGATCGAGACCCGAGAATTATGCGATGCCCAAAAATATTTATGTAAATAGCGACGCTGACTCAAGCTTTGTTTTTGCGACCTGTACGCGTTGGCTTATCTCCATTCTACTGAAGGTGGCCTTGAATTTCCTCTCGAAGAGCTTCGTTAGACATGCACAACTTCGCGTAAAAACACAAACAATTGGCGGCGTGCGCAGTGGAACGAAGTGCAAAACGTTAGAAATGTTTTATGCGATTCGCATGTGATGGCATGAATTGGAGCGGATCGCACGGCGCTCTAAATTCGGGGACGGTTCGAGTTGTGGCACGCAAGAACTGAACGTGATGGACATAATCAAAATGGCCTGGCTACGGCGAGCATCCTAACGAAGTGCTTCTACGGATTAGCTTGAACTGAACTTCAGTTCTCAATCGGAAGATCACCTTCGAAGAAATAGCTCATGCCAACTATTGCGGTCTGAGCAGTCCGTCTGATTCATGGGTGTACGCAGAATACGAAACGCCGTTGAAAGACTTGCTGGCTAATTTTTCGTGGGCTGTAGGGGTCTCAATTGATTGGCAACAATTATGTCTTGCGACAGCTTATTCAATGACCCCTGCCAGGGCAAAGCACAGACTCGAGCAGAAGCTAGATGACGCTGAAGGTGCCTAGGTGGCTCTCGGCTGAGCAATGAACTCCGCGACCACACAAGCACATGTACACAAAAACGAGATTGAGTCTCTGCTTCGAGATGGTGCCTTAGTCCAAGGCAGTAGCTCGACTCGAGAGTTACGCTCTGCGGCGAGGCAACAGGCAGCCGACAAAGGGACACTTGAGACGGAATGACCAAGAGAGGCGATGGGAGAGGAAGCGTTCAGCTGGACTTCCTGCGAGCAAATGGGCTTCTGCGGCTCCCCAACCATTCGAAACAATGTACTGAATCGCAGAACCTCACCATACTGTCGGCATCAGCAAATGTCAATGTCAACAGCGACCGCATATGATAACGAACACGAGAAAAAAAATAATGAACTTCAAGGCTTGAACGTTTTTGCTTAAAACATGGGTTTTTCTTGAGAGGGTTTCCCACACCGTATATTAAATAAGCACTAAGCACCAATCCGGAAAACGAGTAGCTCGCCACTAAATCTAGCTCAGGATCAAATATTGCTACAAACAACTATAGAATGCAGGGAACTTGGAAATATATCGAAAATATATAAAATATAATATATACATTGCAGGTTTCTGGCTAAAATGTTAATATTTCTGTCAGAGAACACATGCAATATGTGTTTAGGTAAGAAATATTGATACTCAAAGGGGTAAACGATTTAAGTTTCTGACAAATAATGTTAAATCTTTTTCTTTCTGAATTTGTATTAACAGGAAATGTATATTATATTATTATACATTGTCACTGTTGTGTATATGTTTAATAACAACTCGAGTTAATATTATTTAAAACAACTAACTGCTGAGCTGATTAACACTGACAACAGCCATAATAACGGCGGCGCTTAAAACCTGTTGAACCCGTCCCAGGCCCAGATAATGGAAAGGAGATTGAAAGCTCCTCAGGTAATGGCAATAGGTTCCTTTAATCTGTTCTTTGTTACGCCAAGAACTAGTTACCGCGACGTGGGAATTGATTTTACCAGGCTTGTAAGGTCTAAAATTAGACGCGGTTTAGGTTCTATAGGTGTTTCAATAAATAGGAAAAGATGGTGTTGTGTAATCTCAAATTGATGGTTCGTTCGGATTTAGAGAAGTTCAATGTAAAACATTTAATCAAAAAGCATAAAGGGTTATATCAAAAATTCTTGGACTCATAAAATCGTTTAATCAACGTAAAATATGAATCGTATTTAATTATTAAAATATTACAGTTTACTTATAGGTAAATCATGTTTCCTTAAAATCTGATTGGATTTACTTCAGTCTAAAAAGAAATTCCTTAGTCTGAACACAACCATCAATTTGAGCGGTGTTATTGTTTTGGTTTCCAAAGCTTTAATGGCATTGGATCGCTTCTGGGTTAATTAGGTTTGGTTCGCTTCAGAAGTGATTTGCATACTTCTGCTACTGTGTTTTGGCGTTCGCCACTGGGTGCAGATATGTGAACGAATCCCCTTTATTGTAATTTGTACATGGGAGTGAAGGCTAACACGACTCTGGGAAGGGTTTAACAGGGGCGTTAAAAGGCTATTGCCAACCGACAGAGCTTTCCACGGGCAACGTTATCACAGCAATTAGGTTTCGACGCCAGCTGTTCATGGCTGATCGGCGTTAGAACCCGCAAGGTTAAGTCCCCCAAGGGCCGCCCCTCGACAGAAGCTCGGCCCGAAATCGAACTCGAAATCAAAATCGAAATCAAGCCCCAACCTAGCTGCCTGACTGACCTATGCTAACCGAATTGAAACATGGTCATTACAAAATACCGCTCGGCTTGTTGCTGTGGGTTTGTGTGGGCGATGTTGGCTCGGTTTTTTGCTAGCAGCGCGTGCCAAGAAAACTGAACAAGCCTAACATAATAACGGGCATAATGAGCTGCAGAGCCAGCCGCAGACTCGTGTGCGAATGGCTGAAAGGTAACAATTGCACTCAAAAGTACTACGACCCAATTTGAACCGGTTTCATCGTGGTTTTCCGTTGTGGCTTGTTGTTTGTTTCCTTACTTCTGCTGCGCCAATCAAAAGTGCACACCACCTTAACCGCCAAACCTCGAAAATCCAAATAAATTCAGAAAGACTCTAAGCCGAATGTTTGCTGGCGCTGGCTGCAGCAACATAGCAGCAGGGCTGATGTACTGCCGAACAGCCACTGCGAATATATACGAGAATTTTGAAACATAGACGGCCAAGACGTATGGCCAGCATTAAGGCAGCTGCAGCCGGACGAACGCCCATAAAAAGCGACGACACGCCCAGCTAATAGGCAGCTAATTAGTGCGAGAGAGCGCCTGGGAGGGAGATCGATGCAGACTAAACCCAGGTGGTTTCGTACTTTCTCCGCGAAGACAAAAATAAAATCAACTTTATTCCCAAAAAACCACCGCTGGTCAAGCCCGAGCATGTAGTCCGCAGCCAAAAGCCCGAACTCTGAAGCCCCGAGTCAGCGTGCGGCTGCCCATTTATGTGGAAATGAATAAATAGTTAGCTTTTTGGCCACTAAAAACCTAGCCAGCGGCCGACAACCACCGACAGCGAAACAGACACAAGCTGATGGCCAAAAAAGAGTGTGGCTTTGATTTTCTGCCCATGATTTAGGTCATTGCACAATGGTAACGAGATCACTGACTAAATTTAGTAGCAGACACTCTATCATTTCACTTATGTGTGTGTTTTCCTAACTAGCTTATGTTTTACAAAAATCAGCGGGAGGCACATGAATATTTTGAATATTTCGAATATTTACACACTGCCTACGAATACGCTTTCAGAAAATGGTTTGCTCTCAAATCTAGAGACTTGGGTGCCTTCGTAGTGGAGTAATTAGCGACTGTGTTTAAAAATCCAAAAAGGCAGAACCTGGCTAAGAATCTATTAGAAACAAGCTCAAGGTTAGGAGTGCTCTAAGACCTGTAAAAACTCTTCCCGAGTCTTGGTACGTATTGAGTTGCTATTTAACTGAAATTGATGACTCCACGAGCCAGTAGTCAATGCACTCATTGCTGTTCTCCAAGTGGGAACAAAGGTGCCAGAGGTCACCACTTGCATACCGCCAACAAAAGTGAGCGGACCACAAAGCCAGCCCCTAGAAATCACGAGCTTTGTCCGTCGCTCTTCTGCCTCTGCGCTCTTCTCCTTTGGCGCTCTACACTCTATAAGCCTCGAAAGCAATTTTCATGTGCTTTCAACTGAATATTTTGTATCTGTATCTGTATCTTTATCGTTTTAGCTGCCGCTGCCGCTGGCGGTGCTGTTGTTAACTGCCGCTGGCTGGCTGACATGACTCATCGTACAGGAAATTCGCGACCATGGTGCTAAGAGTGTGGTGCGCAGAAGAGGGGACGGACCCAGAGCCCGATGCAAACACAACCTAAAGCCGAGCTTTGGCTCGGGCCCCAAGAATATGTATGTGCGGTCTGTCCGAGTCACGTAAGTCCAAATTGATACGGTTCTGGGCTAGAAAAGACAAAAACGCAAGCGAAATGCACTGCGCTTGGGGCAGCAAATACGGGCTAGCCATGTGCACACAAACACATATCTCGCTCGTTCGGCGGGCGAGTTGGGTTGTGCATTTTAGCACATAACGAGCGATAAAGTTCGCGAAAACCTGAGGACGCATTGCATAACGTGTCGCCAATCCCAGGAATTCCCTGCGGAACATGTTCTCCGCGGGTTCCCTCATTTGGATTCCAGCTGTGTGCCCCGAAGGAGGAAGATTGTTCGGGCGAGCCCAGCGGAGGCAAGTGACCAGCGAAGCGCACGCAAAGCAGTAAAGAAAATAGAAAGTTCTGCGGGATCTGGTGGGGATCGGGATCTCGGAACGGCGCTGGCGTTGTTCCGCGATGCGTACCTCTCTTCTAGTTGCTTCCCCGGCGGCGGCTGTTCATATCCGCGGCACAATGCACTTTCAAACAAAGGAGGGGCCACTCGGGCCGTTAGAAGTATGCCACCACACGATCGCGTCGCGCATGCGCCACTGCGTGCAACAAGTTTTCGATTTCGGTTTCGAGCGGCTAACGGCTAGTGGTTAGTGGCGAGTGGCGGAGATCGCGCGAATGATGAAACTCGCGAGTGCGGCTGATTCGGTTTCGGATTGGACTCGCATTCGATTTCCTACGTCTCGTCAGCTGCGATGCCAGTTGTTTGTTCACTGCACTTTTCGCGCCTTCCGTTCACACGTCCGTTTTGAGCACCGCTTCGCAGACAACTGATACGTTTATAAAATTCGTACAGAAAGGTTTAACCGATCGCTAGCACACCAGCACACCGACTCGCCGTCTTGGCGTCTATGTGTGTGCGTGTGCCACTTGAGCCAAGATCGGGGTTTCGCTCACGCTCTCCATTCGGCTGCCCGGGTGTGTGAGTGCTCCGCGCCGTTTTATGGCTCTTAAAACCTGACCAAGAAGTCCAACAGCTGATAGAAGAGCAGGCGCCGCTCTTCGGGCACAGGTGCCGCGCTCTTAGCCCGCTCTTCGATCCCGCCGCAGCTCACGACTTACGGCTAAGACGACTGCATTAGTCACTCTGTGCGTTGATGCAAAGATCAAATCGAGTTGAAAACAATTAGTCGCGGGTTACTGACAAAATGTCAGCCTGTATTAATTTGTTTACAGAACCGAAATAACTCGGAGCTGTCACGTCACTGCTGACCATATTATGCGCTCCTAAATGCCACCGTCTCGGGCGGATTCTTTCGAACGCCATTGAACTCGTCATCGCTAGGGAACACTCAGCTGATGAATACTAATTTTTTTGTAGAGAGGGAATGGGGGAAAAATAATTACATTTTGATGTCGAACAAATTATTGTTAGAGAAGTCAACCATCCCACACAGTCCATCTGAAACAGTTGGGATTTTAGGCAGACATGAAGCTCCGATTCCCACAGAGCACCACACACCATCCGATAACAGCTGGTCGAACAGCTGCGGCTCATCCAAAACATAAACAAAGATGGTTGAAGTAGCTTCTGTGGAAGTAAAGTTAATGTTTATCAACTATTTTAGCTGTTGTACAACAGAAAAACTTCAGGTTGGCAGATTTTACTGCCACTCAATAAGAATCAATTAAATAATTACCAAAATAAAATTCCAAAAAAAATGTTCATGCTGCTAAAGACTTTAAAAGCTATTAAAAATAAAGTTTAATTATGCGTATATTACATATAAGTCATTTGGGTCATTTTTGAACAAGGGAAAAAAAAAACAACTGTTCCCGGCCATTTTTGTTTACGTTCTTGGATCCAATGTTAAAATGTTCACATACAAGAAGAATTCTGAATTTAGTGCACAGGAAAACCATCGCAATACTATTGGCAGAAAATGTTTATTACATTTCAATGGAGACCAAACTGAAAAATTTCGGAACGGCAAAACCCTATGGACCATTAAAAGCAAGAGGCCTAAAATGTTATTAGTTTTTTCAATAAAAATATTGATTATTATGCATAATTTATTTATCAGTCACTTTTAAAACCAAGCTTATTTCTTTTCTTATAGACCAATTTTTTTACGCTTTACCCATTAATAATAGAGAATATAATAAAAAGGAACGAAGTTATGTCAATTTCAATATTCCGTTCATATTCATTATACATTTACATAATTATCTGAAAAGTTTGCAACACAGTTTTGAAGTTATTTTCGACCCTATAAATTTATTAATAATTTTGATGAGCATCAACAGTCCAGTAGCTCTAGCTATGGCCGACTGTCCTTTTCAACGCAAAACTCTAGTGTCTGTTTTAAGGCTATATGACCAAAGCTTTGCCGATCGTTTTCTGATCATTCTCATTAGTATAAAAATAGGAGAGCACCATAAAGCTGTCATAGGAAAAATAAAAAAAATTAAAACAAGAAAATATTAAACTTTACCGTTCTTAAACATATACTTTAAGACTTGACCACTCTGTATTATTTTAGAATTTCAATTTTAATGGTATGAAAATCGAAAGACTGTATCGAAAAGCTACCATAGAAACGATGGGGAAATTATATTATATATAGTATTTTAAAACATAAATATATAAATATAGAATTATAATTTCGCTGTCTCCAACATATTTTCATCTATTATATGAGATATGACTTTATCATTTCAGAATTTAGGGTTTAAAAGAGCTGCTATAGGAACGAACAGTTCTCATTTTACTGATTACATTTATTTGTTTGACATAGCAAGATTGTAACTCTGCTTATAATTTTAAAGATCCTAAGACAGTGCGCCCCAAATGGCATATACTCACGAGAATACTTGCGGATATTCTGCGAAAATCCCTACAAACCGAGCTCAGAGACGCTATTATCGCTCTGAGTTGACTCCACCGTAATTAGCACTTGGCCAAATAGAAGTACACAGATGTTGCCCCTCTTCTGAGGTAATCTTACCGGATTTAAATATTTATACAAGGGAACTTACCTAGAAATAAACATAACAAACAAATTGATTAATAGGGGGAAGAGAATTACATCCAAGTCAAAAAGTAAGCAAAATGTTGGATATTAAATAAGTGGTACCCACAGGGTACCCACAAAATCAAGAAGTATGGAGAAAGAGGCAGAATCAGGAATCTCCGACACCGTAAAGTGTATATGTACATGTACTCTTAATTATTGAAAAATATATCTCATAGAGCTTTTCCTTAGAAGCGAACATAGCAAGAATATGTTAGATAGGATATTTGATATATTTGTTACTTTGTCCGCGACATACTCAACAAGAACAACAAGCAAATAAAATTAATTAATTTTTGACAGTTTTCTTTGGAATTGAAGATAGCTAGTTTGCTAATTCTGAACAGGTGCCCGATGGCTATTTACTTGATTTTTTGACCAAAAATTAATCTTTTTTTATTTTTAATATTAAACAAATTGAATTTGATTTAAAATTTAAAGTTTTATAACTTACCCAACAAGTACTCTCATAATTGATGATTATGATTGATACATTATATTACATATGTTGGGCAAGACTTTTGCTTGTATACCGATTTTAAAAATTTAACGCAAATTCTAACAAATAGGAAACCTACAGTCGAGTTGTAAGATACCCGGTACCCAAAGCAATTTGTGTGAAATCAAAAGGAACAAGGGAATGGCTAACTTAAGTGACTTAAGTTCAGCAAAATACACAAATTAAGGCATATGTTGCTGGAACCATTGCAACACCCATTGGTGCTAGCAACAAATGTAGATGTTGCCGAAGTCCGACATAAGCAGAAACTTCATATCATTATCAGATCTTAAATTAGTAGTTACGGGTTATTATGAATTGTTACATGCGTGGCTAAATTTAAAAACAAACTTGATCTACATGCAACATATATAAATGTTGTCACCAAATTCACTCGGCTGGCGATGTTGATTAAGAATATATCTTTACTTAATGGGGTCGAAAATACCACCATCTGCTTGTTACATCAATTTTTTATTGACAGTAAGCTGTAACACCCTGTACCCTATGGGTACTATATATAAAAACACAGTAACTGTAACAATAAGAATCGGAAATGTAATGATCCCCTCTACCTGAGCTGCCTTATTGAGAATTTGTGCATTTATTAAGTGCACTCAGGCTGTTACCTAATTTTCGCTTCCTGTACAATTTTGGGACTATTCAAAATTATTCCAAATCAACACATTCACCGTTAATTGATCGGATGCTTCAGTAAAACATTGAACTAATTTGGCTCGTCGACTGCTGTTCGACCTTCCCGGCGAGCGTTGCCCGTGTCTTCTCGAGCTATTGTTGCTGCTGCCGCTACTGTCAAATATTTAAAACAATTGCCCTCTATTGAGCGTTGTTTAACATGCCGCATAATCGAGTGTTTAGCCGTCATATACACGTCACATAAATCGAAAAAGAAACGCTGAATGAAATCGGTATTTCATGCATAAAGGGAAGAAGTCGGCATGGCGCATGCATATGGCCCAGTACAACAATTGCCTCCTGCTCAGCGGGTTCAATGACACTTTCTGGTGTCATGTTCAATAACAATTGCAACCAGCTATAGCAAAACAATGAGCCAAATAATGGATGTGTGGAAAAATAAATCAACGGACGTGGAGAGGCTCAAAAATAATTAATTCGCCGCACAAAATCAGATTCTAATCTGGTGGCACTGACGAGGAATTTAGTGGTTTTATCTATAAAGATTTTGTATTGTAAGTGTAATCCCATATATTTTGGTTATCCTCGTTAAGAGTAATGTGAGATGTGCCAGACCGTTTCAAGACCCACATGGATCAGAAGCCATTATCTTTTGATACTTAACTCAATATGCAAACAGTGAATTAGTGCCACTGACATTGAAATTTGCCAAAAGCGAAAATCGCACAAATCGAAATCAAAACTCACGCGCTAATAAATTTCGCCGCGACAATTCCGAGCCAACAACAAACAGGAGGGGAAACACAGCGGAGCCGATCTGATGCGAGCTGAGCGGCGTTGCGTCAGGTGTCGCCTTCCGTGTCGGAAGATGAGGCTCATCAAATACAAACAAACAAACAAACGGAGGCAGAAAATCAGCTAGCCGGCATATAGTATCAAATCAACAAAATCACAATTGTTTTACTATAAATTTTAATTTCGATTTCAATTTCGGTCGGTGCTGCGTGAGTTTTGCATTTTAAGCACGACGCCTATCGACTGCTAAACGCTTGAATCAAACTCAAATCAATTCATGTCTTTTCGCGAATTTGCTGACTTCGATGCGATTCTTTTGTGCGGGTGATTTACGAGCCGAGCTGGAAACGAATAAATTGGTTTAATGGACTTCGGGGTTTCTGGGTGGCTCTGGTCTGGACTTCTCAGCTCTGCGCCAAGAATTATGAAAAGTGCTGGTAAAATTCCACGTCTCGGGTCAATGAGCTAGGAGCACTTCCGATTGGATGCGAATGCTCCTCCCCGTGTCTCGTTGGGGTGATTTGCGTCCGGTGGCACATTGGCAGTCAGGAGGGCAGGTGCGATATCAAAGCGTACTATTAGCGATTTATATAGTCGGGTAATGGCCAATTTACGGAATTTACGGCTAAAACGCTTAGCACATTTGCAAATAGTTCGCCTCATTCGTATTTTCCCATCAACGGAAGTAAAACGAGTTGAGCAAGATGAGTGCAAACACGACAGGCCAAAACACTGTCCAGGTATTTCCCCCAAAAAATTCACCCGAAAACCTCCAGCCAATTCTCTGTAAACACTTAGCAGTCATCGGGGCTCATTGACGTCACATCAACTCGGCCACTATCCCTTGCACTGACCTCCGCGCTCCACAACTTCTCTCTGACCCACATTCCAAGCTGCAGAGCGATGCTCCGGAGGAGGTTGTCCGGCGCCAGTCAATAGACCCACAGCAGCACTGCAATATCGTTTAAAAATACGGGAGATTTCGTCAATTCGAAATTCCATAAAAATCATTTATGCATGGGAAAGTTTTCTTCGGTCGCGTGGCTATGCGGAAGTGATTAAGTGCGATTCGACAGTGGACAATATGCAATCTCAAATGCTTTGTTGGCTTAATACTGTTGTCTATCGACTTAGCCGCTATTTTATGACAGCATTTATCAATGCTAAGACATGATTGTGCTTTAAAAATGCACAAAATTGAATATTTTAGTTTCGTTTTAGTGCCATAACAGCATGACAAGAGTGGGAGTAGAAAGGGAGACATTTCCAATCCAATAAGACATATAAGATCTTGATCTTTTTCGTTTTCTTAACACGAGAATCAAAATCAAGAGTACTTGGCCTCCATATGACAAAATGTTATATACAAACGATTTAAAACTTAAAAACACACTATACGCTCCAAAATAATAATAATAAATACAACTGGAGGTGGGGATTGACTCAGCTTAAATTGTTAAATGACCAACAGAAATCGAAAATCAACGAACGGCGAAAAGACTTCTCAGAAAAATTAAAATCGTTGAGTACGGATCCTTAAGGCGAGAAAGAAGAAAGCACAGTTAAATGAGCAACCATATTTATCGCATTGCTAATAAATAAAAAAAATCGAAAGAGAGCTGATTACCGGGCAGCCTTTTGGGCTCAGTTGCTGGTGCTTGCCTCTTACCGGTAAATGCGGATTTATGCATGTGGTTAAGGGTCCAAGGCAGCAGACAACCATTGGCCCTAATTGGGTTAAAATAATATCAGCGTTTGTGGGTGGGGCTTAGACTCCAGCCTGGGCTCTGCCAGTAGGGATGGCCTTGGGAGGGAAGTCTGGCTGGGGACTTTGGAAGCCCAAGCCCTCGGAAACGATCCATGAAATGCATCTTTATGTACAACACTTGAGACTTTGCCACACAATACAATTTATAACTGGGCCACAAGGTAAACATCACAAGCACGCTAAAAGCTCTCTGATCGAAAGGGTCTCAAGCGTTACACGTTAAAAGTTAACTTACAAGAGATAAATATAATTAATGGCCTCAGCGATATTTATTTTGGTTTTTGCCAGCTTCGATTCCCTCTTAATTTATACAGAAGACTAATTTTTTAATATTTCCATTAGGCTCATTCCCAATATGTGAAATGCATTTCTCCTGCTTATCGCTTTGGCTGCTATATGGGCAATTAAGAGGTTTGTCTTTGCTTAAACAGCAAATCATAAATAAGCAGTTATCGTAAATAAGTATCGTAATCGAACACATTGTACACAAATCAAATGTAAATAATAGCTAAGCAAGGGAGTATAGATCGTTAAATGATTTTCGGCTAGGGTTGTTGCTATGGACTTGCGAAACACCGATAATATAAGCCGCATAATCAGGCCCAGCCTCCCCTACTACTTTAAATAAACCCTTAGAGTAATGGGCAGTAAAAAATCTCGCGTATTATCAAATTATTCAAGTGTCAAGTCCCTAAATAAAATATACGATCTTAGCTTTACGAAGCCCCTTTGAGTTTTGATTAATACCTACATTCATCTTATTCATGCGCTAATTTATAGGTTTAAATATAGCTGTGACCAATTTCAACGCAAAACTCCAAATGTAAGCCAACAAACCAACCAGCCAAACAAAGTGCAAGCTCGTGACATAGTTATTAGAACAATAGAAGTTCAATAATGGCTGTTTTACAATTACAAAGACGGCGGAGAAAGGCAAAGCAGTTGTTCTGCATATGAGCATATTTTTGTGAGTATTCATGCAACATAACTCATGAAACCCACATTGCTATAGAAACATAACAATAAGCTTCTCGTGTAGTCAATTCCAATAAGGCCAATCACCAAAACTAGGATAATATATATAGGAACATGTATATAGCCCGAAAGCAAGGGTCTAGCTTTACTTTAACATGTTCGAAACTAATTTTGTTTTCGTTATTTGTATTCGTATTTTGCATTCTTTAATGAAAGTTTAAATTAATACAATTTATAAATATTACACCTATTTTTATACCCTTGCAGGGTATTATAATTTCAGTCAGAAGTTTGCAACGCAGTGAAGGAGACATTTCCGACCCTATAAAGTATATATATTCTTGATCAGCATCAACAGCCGAGTCGATCTAGCTATGTCCATCTGTCCGTCTCTCTGTCCGATTATACGCAAACTAGTCCCTCAGTTTTAAAGCTGTTTGAATGAATCTCACTGCTATATAAGCCGGAACGAGACGGATTGGACGACTATATCGTATATTTTCAGAAAAAAAATTATAACTTGGCCAATTTTCATATTATTGAGACATGGTCATTTTATTCTAGAATTTCGGTTTTAAGTTGATCAAAATGGGACTGCTATATCATATAGCTGCCATAGGAATGACCGGAAAATCTAGCGGAGAAAAGTAACAGTAAAACTTTAAATATAATACGCAAATATAATATAATGATTGTTGTTCGTTGTTTTTCATTTGTATCTATAATTTATATTATTCGGATATTTCAAACCTTTTATAAAGTTATTTCATACGATTTTAAAATGTTTTTTTTTTTTTTAAATTAGATGAAAATTGAATAATATTATGATATGTATAAATGGGTAACTATATCCTGCTAGTTTATATATTTACTTGATAAAAAAAATTAAAATTGCAATCGTTTACAATCCTCGGCTTGTCGAAGTTAATTCCTTTGCTACTTTTATTATAATTATTATTTATTATTTTTATTGGTTCAAAACTACATTTAACATAAAAATAATCTTCTTTAATTAAGTACACGCTTTCGTCATTTTATTATATTTTTCTGTAAGCCACCCTAAAAGTATGCTATTCAAAGTGTTTTCAGGCCAAAAAGATTTGACATCAGTTTGACTCGAAGTCAGCATTACATCTGACATTTTACGTCGAATTATGTAGATTTACATCGTAGAATAATTATTGTTGTTGTTGTTATAAGAACGTTTTTCCTTAGATTAAGTTCTTTTTTATAACTTACAATGAGGCTTAGATGCCTCAAGACTTAGCTAAATATGAGCAATTCCCTGATGTCGAATGCGGCATTTGTACGCATTCAACTTATAGCTCTTGGTTTGCAGTATAACTGCTGCTAAGATCGATTTTGGCTAATTCTTCGTTTTCAAGATAATTACAACAAGAAAGGAAGCTAACCTCGGCACGCCGTAGTTTCTATACCTTTGCAGCTAACAATTGGGTAATTTAGTACAATTTGAATGAAAAGTTAAAACTAAATGGAATTTACGTTTACCTATCATACTATATTTTAGTCTTACATTCACAGTTTTGCGTTTCCCTCTACATTGAACGATCGTTTCTATGGAAGCTTTATAAAATAACTTTCTTAAAATTAAAACGGAAATTCTGAAATAATATAAAATGGCTACATCTCTGAGCAGATATAAATATGTTGAAAAACAGCGGAATTAACATTTTCTTTGAATACATTTCTTGAACGGTCCTATTGCAGTCCGATTTTTGTCCGATAAAAACTGAAATTCTAGAATAATAAATAATGGTTATGTCTTAATTTAAATGAAAAAGTGTTGAAAACTGACCAAGTTAGAATATTTTTTCAGATTGTTCCTACGGCAGCTGTACGATATAATCGTCCGATCCGGCCCGTTCAGTTTTATATAGTAATGACAGAATATAGAATAATAAGAATATCTGCAACGTTTCATTCAGATAGCTTAAAAACTGAGGGACAGGCGGACAGACGAACATGGCTAGATCGACTCGTCTGTTGATGCTGATCAAGAATACATATACATATGCATATAACATCTTCAACTCAAAAATTTTCTGATGTAGTGTGAAAAATAATGGCTATTTTAATTGAATTGCATATATTTTATTAATAAGTTTTCAATTCGCCACGCTGATTTGACAACATTTATTACCAGTCTTGCATTTTCACCTCAATTTTAATTTATACATGTATCTGCCATGGGTCCTATCAGACACTTATTATTATGTAGTACTCAAGAATAATCTAGAGCAAGGAAAAGGCATAAACATAGACATTCGTTTGATTCGTTTGTTGATCATCAAAATATTAACAAACATTATAAAATCAGAAAGGCATCCCTCGCTGCGTTAAGAACCTACGGGTGAAATTTCAATACCCTGCAAGGTGCATAAAAATATCCCTATGAAATTCAATTAAACATCCCTATAAAATTCAATAAAACATCCTCGCAATCTAACTTAATTACTAATAATTTTTCAAGTAACAAAAAACAAAATCGATGTTTTAAAATTTGATGAATAGCAATTGTACTACTTACGGTTCTGCTTCGATAGACTTCAATTTAGCTACATAGTTGGATGGTATGTAGCCTTCCGAGCGAGTCTTCTTGCTGCGGGCCAGCCACCAGTCTCCCTGTTGGAAAAATTAAACATGAATCGGCTTTAATAAAAAATTATATTTAATTTTTTAAATACTATAAAATCGACATAATTCTGTTATTACTTATGAATTTATATACCCATAGAGTAAATTTGTTTTATAGCTTTGTGCCAACTGAAAATATATGATACATCTCTGATACTATAAAAGTTAGAATTACCACTATGGTAACAGAATTTACATTTGTGGCACGAAGATCAACCTTGTTGTCATCTTGGGTCACTCCTCATTTCTGGGACAATACATCTGAAAAACCGTAACTAATACATACATACATGTAATAAATTAAAATTGAAGTAACTTTTTTAGCAACATTTGTCTTTATTTGGATGTTGCGCAACGTGTACCTTTTTGTCAACATTTAATTTTTCAACATTTCCCTCTGCCTTCTGCACTGTTTGATTTAAGTTATTCATAATTTTGAGCCTTATTATAGTCAAAGAGAATAATCCATAACCAAGTTCCTTTTAATTTGCAAATTCCCATGCTTGACAGGTTGGGTGCCGTTTCACTTAAAGTCCGAAAAATACCCATACAAATTTTTTAGAGCGGATCAATTAAGGTGAATTGGAAATAACAGTACAATATCAAACATTTCAAAAAAATCTGCAAAACATCAGCCTTGAAACTGAAGATTTATAGTAGCAAATCAATGAAACCAGTTAAGTTATTTGTAATTTATTTTTGCAACTTATTAATCGTATCATCATTTAATATATATATATGTTTATTTAACATAAGAATGTTAATCAAAAATTCATTTATATGTATATATTTACTGCCATGGAATTCCGTAAGAGAATTAAATTAAATTCTGCCGATAGTTTATATAATAAAAACCTTTCTCAAGCTACTTTTGCTCCCGTAAGGTACTTATTTAGAAATGTAATGTTTTGCAGAAAAAGGAAATGTGGAAATGCATTAGTTTATCTTTTAAAAGGTATTATTTTATTTGTGTATAATTTCTAATTTCATGCAATCCACCATCCACTCAATTCGCAAAAAAGAAACGTAGATAAAATTCAACTTTATTAACTCGCTCGCGTGGTTGGATTCGCGCTTTCCAAACTGTCTGGTTTTGGTCACAAAAGAAACTGCATATGTGTATCTCAATATTATATTCCCGTTTACACCTGACAGAAATGGGGGCCAAACTTTTACGGAAGCTAGCATTACTATATCATTGCCTTTTACTGCTGTTATATCCCTGATAAGCATAGAGTGCCTCCATTATCGTAAGGTCAACGAACGTAATTTTAAGGCTTATTGTTTTGTTGTTAGGCAAGGATTTTTGGTTTATCATCGAGTTCTATACTGGTACTTCAGCTGCCACATCTGTCTAATTAACCCGTTCGTTGATCTGATCTCCATAAATTCATTTTATAACGGTGCTTGTTTTCGATGAAAAGAATTTTAAATGTTTAAGAAATTTGAATTCCTTTGGTTAGAAGCATATCAATTTTTGTAGCGTAGGGCAGTTCCGACTTCAAACAGTGTAAAAAATATGTGTCATGAGTCAGGACAGTCAGTATCAGATCCACTTTCAAGAACTCTTTTGTAAATTTTGGCTAACGGCAACCTTTCTTCTTATGCGTTTAAGTAAGAACAGCACAGATTAACCGACTACCCGCATTTTTAAGTTACACATGTATATCACTTACACATCAGTTACATGGTTTTTGAGTATTTTTATATAGGATGCACATTAATTATTCAATTTTTATTACAATTCTTTCCTTATTCGAATATTCTGATAAAAAAATAACTAAATAACTTTTACGCTGTCAAGTATGTGGATGGACTACCTGGTAAAGTAAGAATATATCTTTTTGAACAGTATTGTTTGGCAAGTTGGGAAGTTCAGGCTACATTTATTTTAAGTAAGGTAAGTCAAGTAAGTCCTTGAATGGTTCCCAGCCGCAACCTAAAGGGAAAAGCGTAGATGGAGAGCGCAGCCCCGAAAGAGGGAGCGGAGTAGTAATGAGGAAACACCGACACCGCTGGAACAGCCATTAAGCATTTTTTCATACAATTTTGATTTCTATGCATGGAATACGGCCCAAGTCTGCGCAGAGAGAAACGAGAGAGACGATGAAAAAACGTCCACAAAAGGAAGTCGGGTAGCGTTTTCATGTGTACAGAAAACATTTATTTTGTAGTTGTTTGGCGAGTCGAAAGTCTTGTGGTTGAGAGTGTCGTACCTTAATTAAACGCTGCTGCGATCGCCACAATCGTCGGCTACCGGAAACGCCAGCAATGAAACTGTGCTCCGTCTGTCCTAGCGATGGCTAGTTGCTGCAACTCCAAATTGCATCTCCGAATTAAAAAACCCAGTCGGGTAGACATCCCCCGTGTAAGTGGATCTATTCCCGATTCTGAATCTGATTGCGAGTGCGGGGAGTGCGCAATAGTTGGCCAGATGCCAGGGACCGACGTCATGCTTTTAGCGCCGTCGAAATCTGCCTGCCAGTGTAAGGTGGTCATGGCTATGTTGACATAGTCTTTAAATATGCACGAGATAAATATTTCCCTCGACGATGAGAGGTGATTGTGCCCCCACCGGCACACTTATGTCACAACAGAATCAGTTGGTGACCTCAGACATCTAATCATAGAATTCGTTTAGCAATTCGAACTATTTCCTTTCCCTAATTAGTTGTATTGTATGCAAAATGTTTGAAGGTACTGCACCATAAACATGAACATCGCCGGCAAGGGTAAGAGTGGCCATAGCAACCGATATCAGAAAACGTGATGGATTTCGCTATCTCCTGAAGAATATGTGACACAGCGAACATTTTTGCATTAATGATAGCAAGTGCTTACTTATTCTTGATCACGGCCCCACAAATAACACAAAAAAAAAAAAAAAATGAAATAGTGGAGTGGCTCGACTCTTTTTATCACGGCACCAAAAGCGTTGTATATAAAATTTAATGAAAAACTTTAAGGGCTTAGAAAGGTCCTTTACGTTCTTTGAACATTATTTCATTCTATTCCTATAGTCGAATTTTTGGTTGCATTCTAGCTGCGAACTAATGCTATTCAGCCTGCATTTTGCTGTTGAACAGCCTCGAATACAGACAAGAAAAGTAGACTCCTGTCTAAAATGTCCAACCCTGGCTCATCTATGTTTAACCCACGTTTTGTAGGTTTTTGGAGACGGACGTTTTCCATTTTTATACAAATAGCATCTCCTTGCCAATTCAGTAAAAAAAAATATAACACAATCTTATCAATGTGTAACGGTAAAGCCTAAAACAGTCTTTTTCGCTGTTATTTCCACGATTCTCTAAAAAAAGGCCTGTAATTAAGATTGACTGCTGCAAAACAAAAATTCAGAGTATTTTGAAAGCATGTCGAGGGGTCGAAAAAATATACCTTTAACTTTGAGAACGTATCGTCAACTGTTTTTCATAATAAAAATAACTTAATCCTTTTCGCAGAATAAATTGTTTCACAGTTTCCAAAGTGGTAGCATAAACGCAGTACAGCCGCCAGTAAAAAATGTCGTGTTTCGTAATCTTAGATTTTATTACAAGCCCAGTTTCGAAGAAGTAAACAGCTCGTACATCAGAGGTTAAAAAAGCTGTTCAACTATTGCGATTGACTCTAAAATAAACAAAAAGATAACTTCGGCAATTTGCAATCGGATTATTAAGAATTAATTCAAGATAACAAGATATATAAAAAAACAATAAAGAAAGCTTACTTCGGCAAGCCGAAGTTTATATACCTTTGCAGCTTACAATTGGATCATTATGAATTAATAAAATCTTATCAAATGGAAAGTAAAACCAACATGAATCATATAAAACATTTATATATATAGAAATTCGGTTTAACATTACGTATACGTAATTTTTCCCGTACATTCCCATGGCAGCTTTATGATATAGCAGTCCGATCAAATTAAATCGAAATTCTAGAATAATATAAAATGGTCATGTCTTCAATAATGTGAAAATGTGTTGAAAATTGGCCAAGTTATAATATTTTTTCTAAAAATTTACCGATCGCTCCTATGGCAGCTATATGATATAGTCGTCTGATCCGGTACGTTTCGACCTATATACAAATGAGAATAGAAAATAGACTATCTGCTATTATCTGCTTTATTTTGAAAGCTTAATAACTGAGGGACTAGTTTGCTTAGAAACGGACAGACGGTCATGCTTAGATCGACTCGACTGTTGAATTTACAGATTTTATAGGGTCGAAAATGACGTTGCAAACATCTGACTAAAATTATTATCCGTTGCAAGGGTATACAAATTCTATAAATATTTTCCTATGTAGCCTATTGAACCCTTTCAATACAAAATCGAGGCTTGATTTTAAAATTCCATTTGCACCTAATATTAAGGTTTAGATTCCCCATAACAGCAGTTGGTGACGTAAAAGCTGTTTAATGTTTAAAAATATGGCTGAGCAGTTTTCCAAGACATATGGGTGTAGGTGGAAAGTGAGAGCCAGAGTGGTGGGATCCAGGTGTGTAAAGAAACCACCGTACACACTTGTGCCCTAGCATTGGGAAATATGCGATCGGAACCCTTGCAGTAAAGTGTACTATATATACAAATACAAATGATTAGCCGGGCAAGCTTTCCAATTCAATGCGCTGCAGCTCCCAACTGCGAATACTCAAACTAATCTCGTGCACGATACCACATTGCACCGGCTGCTTCTGGCGTTGAATGAATTGAACACTTTAATTACACGCAATTTGTTCAAAGTAATGGAGTTAGCTGGACTTAGAGATACTGTGTATATCAAGGCTATCGGTTATATAGTGGAAAGCTCAGCCGATAGGCCTAAGAATGGAAATTGGTAAAAATAAGGATAAAAAAAAGATGAGTCCGTCGAAATTTGTATTTTATTGAAGATTTATAAAATATATTTTTTTATAAATGTTGGAAGCTCTATCTATTAGTCTGAAGTCTGATCCCTAATAGCGACAGGCAGGCTGAAATGCGTTAATCAACGCCGTTAAAATATGGCCGAATCTCAAGAAAGTAAAGACATGGTAAATTCTTTAATGTCGCTATTCGTACGCATTTACACACAGACCGAAGTAAGTTTTTTTTAAGATTTGCATGCAAGTTGATTTAAAATGATATGATATTTTTTACAAAATTACATACAAAACATATATGTAGTTTAATGTTAAATACATATATAACAGCGACTGACCTTTTTCTAAGGAGATTATGTTATTTATTGTGCACATTATGTCTACTAAATTTTGGTCGCTCCTACAGCTTTAAGGCCGAATGCATGCAAAGCCGAGGGAAAAGGTAAGTAAACAACTTCTTAAAAGTGGAATTGGAATCACAAGGATCTTTCTCGATTAATACCGAATGGTGATGATTGATAAATGGTGCTAAAGACGAATTAATTACAATGATAAATGAAATCGTATGTGCCGCATCTATTTTGACGTGTCTATTTTGAGTTAATGTGTTTCATAGCATAAACAATAAAAGAAATATACGGAGATCGACAAAATTTAAGTTGAAATTGCACCTATTCATGTGCATCATGAACATTCACAGTATGTCCGCAAAACGTTTTGTTATACCCTTGCAGGGTATTATAATTTCAGTCAGAAGTTTGCAACGCAGTGAAGGAGACATTTCCGACCCTTTAAAGTACATATATTCTTGATCAGCATCAACAGCCGAGTCTATCTAGCCATGCCCGTCTGTCCGTCTGTCGGTTTCTACGCAAACTAGTCCCTCAGTTTTGAAGCTATCTGAATGAAACTTTGTAGATAGTCTTCTATATCCTCTCACTGCTATATTAGTCGGAACGACTACTGCGATTGACTCTAAAATAAACAAAAAGAAAAGCTAACTTCGGCAATTTGCAATCGGATCATTAAGAATTAATTCAAGATAACAAGATATATAAAAAATACAATAAAGAAAGATAACTTCGACACAATTCCTTTTAGTATTACTTTCCATTTGATAAAATTTTATTAATTCATAATGATCCAATTGTAAGCTGCAAGGGTATACAAACTTTGGCGTGCTGAAGTTCGCTTTCTTTCTTGTTTTTTTTTTAACTTTAACCGTCCTCGGTTGACATTTCTTTTGTTAAAGACGTATAAGTTTTGTTCTAGCTTAAGAGGCCTATCCTCAAATACGACTCTGTTATGGAAAAGTTGAAAATTTTTTATCCAATTTATTTTAGAATGAAAGCCTAAATAGGAGTGATTGTCGTTTGAAGACACATTTTTATAGTGTATTATTGGACGTTTTTTCAATAATACGCTCTGGGAATTCGCGCAGCAAATGAGAGCAAACTACGACAATCCCCGTTATCAAATGCTTTTCACATTTTATCAGTCCATTCCTCAAATTCCCACACTCACTCGTACACCCTCAGTCCGGTCACACTGACGCACGCTTGACTCACTCACCTGTGTGTCATTCAGAATCTCCAGGTGCTCTCCCTTGCGGAAGCTCAGGTCCTCGTCGGTACGGGCATCGTAGTCGTAGAGGGCGACGAATATTTTGGCGTTGGCGCTGGCCGTGTCGCTTTCCGGGATCTGTGGCACCGGACGGATCTGTTCTGGCGGCTGGCCGGCGTGCGGTGGCATAGGGATTTGCGGCACGCCCACGCCCACGCCTATGGTGGTGGGCTCGTCTAGCTTGGTGCGGTCCGCGGGGTCCTTGGGCTCGCCTTTCTGTGTAGTCAGGCAGTTACCCATAGTTGCTCGACGGAGGTCAAGTCGGAGTAGCTACTGTAGTTGGCACAGCGGGTGCCGCTGTGTGCGTGCTTAGTCCGTGGTAAATGCAATGAATGGAAGCAAACTTGCAGCGGTGGCGATTACGTTTACGGTTACTTTCACTGCGCCCGTGCACCGCGCTTGGTTTGTTTATAGTTTATATTTTCGCTGCGAGATCAGCGCTGGGTGTTGGCACTTCTCGTCGCTCTCTCTTTCTCTCTTCTCTCTCGATCTTTCAATCTCTCCGCGCCGCTTCTCCTTATCCACCGTGCAGTGTTGACTGGACTCCCTCCCTTCCAATTTGTGCAATTGCTGTCCGATTATCACTCAACTCTGTGCTTCACTGTGCGCCTTAACTAAATTATATGCAGGCGTTGGTGTGTGCGTGCGTGATTTTTTTACTTTTACCCTGCAGTACCTGTCATCAGTAATTCATCAACGCAAATGTCGGTGTTGTTGATGAAAAGTTGATGACAGCCCATACAAACTACTGATGAATTTAACATGGGCATGTCCTAGGCTGTCATCAACACAAATTCATCAACTTTTAATCACTTTTTCATCAACACTTTTGACCAAAAATTCATCAACACTTATACCAAAAATTCATCAACAATTTGATGATGAATTCATCAACACTTTGTTGATGAATTGTTGATGAATTCATCAACACTTTGTTGATGAATTGTTGATGAATTCATCAACAATTAATCAACAAATTCATCAACAAAGTGTTTGTGGTTTTTAATTTTAAGTTTTGGGTTTTCTTCACATTAAACAATTAATTTCACAGCTTTCCATTTAATACCCAATTTTTTTATATAATTTCACTGTTATAAAAATATGGTGTACTGCTGTAGAAATAACCCTCTTGCGATAATGGGAACTTGTTAAAACATTTTAATTTCTTTCACTTTTGTCGACCACAAAGTATTGCTCCTCACTCCTTCAAAAGATACAACGCAAATAAAAAACGCTCACCCCGCTCATATTTTTGAGAGAGGGAGAGTTCAAGAGAGCAAGAGCCAACATGCCGTTTTTGTTGATGAATTACTGATTAATTTAGACCATTTTGTCATCATCTTTTCATCAACAACTTTTAATCATTCTGTCATCAACCTTTTTTGCGAAGAGAGAGAAATGAGAGCGCGAGAGAGTCGGGTTTGACACGATGGTCGAATGAGAGCGTCGGCTCGGTAGAAATCGACGTCGGCTGTTGATGAATCGTTGATTACAGAGGCCTATTGATGACAAGTGGTACTGCAGGGTATCTACATTCACCCGTATAGGTGGATGTTGCTGTGTGGGTGTGTGTGATGCTGTAGCTGTTGGCCACCAATACAGTATGCACGGGGAAGTCCAAGGAGGTCGCGAAAACGGTTCGAAATCGGTGATTAATAGGAGAAACACGCGCGTGCACTATTATTTAGCTTGGTTGGCATTCGCGTTTACATTTTTAACTCAGTTATTGGCCTCTTTTTACCATCGCGTTGCAAAGAGCGTACAGCTATAGGTGACAGTTCCTACACATCGATACTACGTGAAGTGCTATCGATATTTTGTTCGAAAATATCGAAACAAATGCTTAAAAATAATAATTTTGATTCAACGACTATAATCAAAAAAAAGAAGTATCAATATAGCTACGTAAATAAATAAATTAATATTAATAAAATAAAGTAAAAATAAAACCGTAACTCTCCACCACGCCGCATGTTTTAACTATCGCGCGAAGGTGTTGCCAAAGAAACCTTTATATTTTTTGTTTTTCAGTTGTCAAACGATAAACAATTAATACAAATATTGGCTTATCTAAAACAAGATTTAACGATAAAAAGAGACTTTTTAATTAAGAACTAAGATATGTATTTTATAGATATTTTTTTAAAGACTTATCAAATTTCTCAATAGAAGCATTTTCCAGTTTCCACTGGAAGTGCCGTATAATAATTAAATTGCTCACACTTAAGTAAAACACTCCTCTAGAAACATTCTAATGAAACATTTTATTAACGAAACAGTATAAAAACCAATTGTTTATAAATCATCCCCCCTAACCACCTCCATCAACCCAAAATGCAGCATTACAAAAATTCAGCCTAGTTGTAAACACTGCATTTGCAATTTATGCGATACTTTTGTATTGCAACTGTCGATAAGCTCACGCCGACAGACCTATTTTAAAATATCGATAAGATATTGATTTATTGGTCGGAAGGGGTTCAGCTGTATTTCGAGCCCCAGATCTGTGACAATTGTGAAAAATGGATATCAAATCGTTTTTGTTCGAATTTTGTGCTAAGTCGCGCATAGAGCCGAAGTTTGAAATTCGTCAGACAGGTCAGTGACTTCGAGTAACCCTCCTCTTCAGGCAATGTCGTTTTATTCTGCTGCTTATCGTAGGGCCCAAGAATCGGCAGCGCTTCCTCTGCGAAGTTCGTGTTGACCAGAATAACTACATTGGTGTGGGCAACTCCACCAACAAAAAGGATGCAGAAAAGAACGCGTGCCGGGACTTTGTAAACTATTTGGTGCGCGTGGGTAAGTTGCAGGCCCAGGACGTACCGGCGGCTTCCAGTGCTTCAGCTGCGGGAGCCCCCAGAGAAGGTGCATCTGGCGAGGGAAATGCATGTTCAGGCGGCCAGCAGAATCGTGTGTTTGGGGACCAGTCGGGTCCACAAGACCTGGGTGAGGCGTATCGGCCACTTAACCACGTAGGAGACGGCGCCCGGTTTAACATTATCGACCATGTGCAAGAGCAGAAGGACATGAACGAGGCAGAGTCAATTGACGTAAACGCTGCTATTCACGGTAACTGGACAATTGAAAATGCCAAGGACCGCCTGAACATGTACAAGCAGTCGAATAACATTCGCGACGATTACAAATACACTCCGGTGGGCCCGGACCACGCTAGGTACGTGTCTATAATTTTTTTCTGCGGCTGCGTTTTGGATTTGGCTTAAACTTCTACTGAACAAGTCCAAAACGCAGTCCGCACAATTCGGTACACTGGGCGCAGGCCGTGGAGGGCTAAGCCAGCAGAGCGAGGTGGTACGATACTGACCCACTGAATCAGCGCCCGGTTGCCCTGCCTGGGGTCTGTGGTTGAAACGGACGCCCCTGCAGGGTTGCATAGGCAGCAACTACTCCAGCTATAGTATGCGCGCTGCGCTTTAAACATTAGAACCATATCGCTCTGGCGGCTGCCCTTGTTTCTCCACAGCACGATCCCAAGGGGTAAGTTCCTATCCAGTTCCTGACCGTAGCCAAAATAATAAATCTTTTAATAACGTCATCAATCCAGGAGCTTTATGGCCGAACTGTCTATTTACGTGCCAGCTCTTAAGCGCAAGGTGACGGCCCGTGAGTCCGGATCCAACAAGAAGTCCGCCAGCAAGTCATGCGCCTTGTCTCTGGTTCGCCAGCTGTTTCACCTTAAGGTAATTGAGGCCTTTACCGGCACTCTAAAGAAGAAAAAGGACGAGGAATTGAAGCCCTACCCTGTAAAGCTGTCCCCAAACCTTGTGGACAACTTAGATGAGGTCATCAAGGTGCTGGATCTCCCCGTCGTTAATCCGCGCAACATCAAAACTGAGCAGGAAAGTGCTCCCATTCCATTGATAGTAAGTAAAAATTCAGAATTTGAATGCTAGATATACAAAATATAGGTTGTCTTCAGAAAAGGTCGAATGACAAAATTAACATGTTTAACAACAGATCTCAGAGACTAAAAGAGCTAAGAGCTAAATACTGTCAATGGTAAATTTTTTAAAAATCAAAATTTGTGTTGCTCACACGTTCCTAGCAACATATATGTAACTTTATGTGGTTGTTGCGTAACATGTTCTTAGCAAAGCCTTGGGTACCTGGTATCTCACAGTCCTACCTGTTCTTTTTAGATGAAAGGCTCTTACAGCCAACTAACCAGATAAACCACCATGCACCGGTATTGGATTATAACTTTATTATAAATTTAGTCAGAAGTCTGCAACGCAGTGAAGATATCAGTTTCGACCCTAAACAATCTGAAGGAAACTTTGCAGATAATAGTCAACTATATGCTCTCACTACTATAACGAAACGTCGGAACGGGCCGGATTGGACGACCATATCATAAAGCTGCCATAGGAACAATCGAAATTTTTAGGAAAAAAATTATAACAGCTAGTTTTCAGCCTATTTTCATAATTCGAGACATGCCAATTTTATATTATTTTAGAATTTATGTTTATCCAAATCGAACTACTATATCATAAAGCTGCCATAGGAACGTCAAGAAATTTATTTCCTAATTTCGGCTATAATTGTGTGCATATCGGATGTTCATATCGATCGTTAAATGTAGAGGAAAATGCAAAACTGTGAATATAAAATTTTAACTGTACAACTGTAAACGATAGGTAAACGTTAAAACCTAATTTTCCTGATATGCATAAATGATAAATATAATTTCAGATTTTTTTTTCTTATTTGATCAAATTGGATTAAATTATTATGGTCCAATTTTAAAGCTGCCAGGGTATACAAACTTCACCGTGCCGAAGTTAGCGTCCTTTCTTCTATTTTGTTAACAATTTTTTAACTCCTTCATTTAAATATTGATTTAATTTATGTATGTAGTACCGTTTCTAAATGAATGAGTTAATTAGTATTTAATAAGACATTGTTTGCTTGCTTCCTTCAAGTCCATTAGGTTGTTAAACTTCCTTAACACTTCTTAGCTTTGAGGATGCCTTCAATCTTCAGTAAGAAGCAATAGCATATCCTAAGCTTTCTAATGTTTGTCCGTCAAAATAAAAAACAAAATAAAATCTTAACTGAAACTTGAAATCATATTTCAACTTTAGGTTTTTGTGGTGTTGTATTTTCGAAACGACGATCAAACGGCCATACGACTAGGACATCAGTGAAACGACGTAGCTTCCCGTTGTAAAAGTAAAGGTTCAATATTTCAGGTCACCTAAGATAAAATTAAATAAAAAAACAAGAAAGAAAGCTAACTTCGGCACGCCGAAGTTTGTATACCCTTGCAGCTTACAATTGGATCATTATGAATTAATACAATTTTATTGAATGGAAAGTAAAATTAACAGGAATTGTATACAACATTTATACATATACAAATTTGGTTTAACATTGCGTATACGTATAATTCCCGGCCCGTTCCGACTTATATAGTAGTGAGAGCATATAGAAGACGATCTGCTAAGTTTCATTCAGATAGCTTCAAAACTGAGGGACTAGTTTGCGTATAATCGGACAGACGGACGGACAGACGGACATGGCTAGATCGACTTGGCTGTTTATGCTGATCAAGAATATATATCTGTTTTAACGTTTACATATCATATAATATTTACAGTTTAACATTTACAGCTTTACATTTACATTTTTACAGTTACAGTTTTACATTCACAGTTTTGCGTTTTCCTATACATTTCACGATCGTTTCTATGGCAGCTATATGGTGTAATCGTCTAATTTGCATTAAACTAAAACCAATATTCTGAAATAATATAAAATGTCTACATCTCTGAGCATATAACAAGAAAGAGAGCTTACTTCGATGCGACGAAGTTTGTATACCCTTGCAGCTTACAATTGGACCGGAATTAATAATTTTTTATCAAATGGAAAGTAAAACTAACAGGAATTGTATACAACATTTATACATATAAACATATATTTATATTTATTTAACATTGCGTATACCTAATATTTCCCCAACATTCCTATGGCAGCTATATGATATAGTCGTCTGTTCCGACTTATATAGTAATAAAAGCATACAGAAGACTACCTGCAAAGTTATATTCATATAGCTTCAAAACTGAGGGACTAGTTTGCGTATAATCGGACAGACGGGCGGACAGACGGATATGGCTAAATCGACCCGGCTGTTGATAAAGAATATATGTTCCTTATAAGGTCGGAAATGTCTCCTTCAGTGCATTGCAAACTTCTGACTAAAATTAAAACTAGTTTTTTTTGCCTCGAGGCCAAAAAATTGGGTCAATAATATTAGCGAGAGCTTGACTGCAAAATTACATGAACAGCTTGTTTAATTTTGTAAGATTTTCTAACTTATTCTAAATTCGTATTACGCTTTCTTCAGGTTACTGGAACCAACATAGACCCCTTGCAACCAGGAGGTGAAAAGCGGCAGGAAAGCTCAGTGATTCCATGGGCCCCCCCGCAGCCAAATTGGAATGCCTGGCATGCCTGCAACATCGATGAAGGCGATCTGGCCACCACATCAATCGAAGATCTTTCGTTAAATTTTGAACGCTCGTTGCGGGAACGCCGTCAGAACGACGCGGAATATCGCCAGTTCCTGGAGTTTCGTGACAAGTTGCCCATTGCGGGCATGCGTTCCGAGATTCTGTCCGCCATAAATGAGAACCCGGTGGTAATTATCCGCGGCAACACCGGCTGCGGAAAGACCACACAGATAGCCCAATACATTCTCGACGACTATATTTCATCCGGTCAGGGAGGTTTTGCCAACATATATGTGACCCAGCCACGTCGCATCTCGGCCATATCAGTAGCTGAGCGTGTAGCCCGTGAACGCTGCGAGGAGCTGGGTGATACTGTCGGCTACTCCGTTCGCTTTGAGTCTGTCTTCCCACGGCCCTACGGCGCTATCCTCTTCTGCACCGTTGGAGTCCTGTTACGCAAGCTTGAGGCCGGCTTGAGAGGCGTCTCACATATCATCGTTGACGAGATTCATGAGCGGGATGTGAACAGCGATTTCCTGCTGGTAATTCTACGCGATATGGTTGCCACCTATCCAGATCTGCACGGTAAGATTACATCTGCAAATATGAGCCCTCTATTAAATCTTGAACTTATAGTAGAATATGTTCCATATTCAAAATTTGATACTATCATTAACTTACCATTAACATGTATTTATCTTTCAAGTTATTCTTATGTCGGCCACCATTGACACAACGCTTTTTTCCAATTACTTTGGCGGTTGTCCAGTACTGGAGGTTGCCGGCCGGTCCTTTCCTGTAATGCAATTCTTTTTGGAAGACATACTGCAGATGACTGACTTCGTGCCTTCAGCAGAGTCCCGACGCAAGCGGAAGGAGGCGGAGGACGAGGAACAAAAGCAGCTCTCGGAGAACAAGGAGGAGGCTGAAATCAATTACAACAAGATTTGCGACGCCAAGTACACAGAGAAGACCCGGAACTCAATGGCTATGCTGTCCGAGTCAGACGTGAGCTTCGAGCTGTTAGAGGCGCTTCTGGAGCTCATTAAGTCAAAGAACATCGCTGGCGCCATTCTTGTCTTTCTTCCGGGTTGGAATTTAATCTTTGCTCTTATGAAGTTCCTGCAGAGCTCAAAGACATTTGGAAATACGGATCTGTACCGCATCCTGCCGTGCCACTCACAGATCCCGCGCGATGAGCAGCGCAAGGTGTTCGACCCGGTCCCGGAGGGCGTCACAAAAATAATCCTGTCTACCAATATAGCTGAGACCTCGATTACGATTGACGACATCGTCTTCGTTGTGGACATTTGCAAGGCTCGTATGAAGCTTTTCACCTCGCACAATAATCTCACTAGCTACGCCACCGTGTGGGCTAGCAAGACAAACCTGGAGCAGCGTAAGGGTCGCGCCGGCCGCGTCCGTCCTGGCTTCTGCTTCACACTTTGTTCTCGCGCCCGATTCGCTGTGCTCGAGGACAACCTCACGCCGGAGATGTTCCGCACGCCGCTGCACGAGATGGCTCTCACCATCAAGTTGCTCCGCCTAGGTGCCATTCACCATTTTCTGTCAAAGGCTCTGGAGCCGCCGCCAGTGGACGCTGTCATCGAGGCGGAGGTGCTTCTCCGTGAGATGCGCTGCCTGGACGCAAACGATGACTTGACACCACTAGGTCGCCTGCTGGCGCGCCTGCCCATCGAGCCCCGGTTGGGCAAGATGATGGTACTGGGTGCCGTTTTTGGCTGCGCCGACCTGGTGGCCACCATGGCCTCCTACTCAAGCACCTTCTCCGAGGTGTTTGCCCTGGACATCGGCCAGCGTCGACTTGCAAATCATCAGAAGGCGCTGAGTGGTCGCAAGTGCTCTGACCACGTGGCCATGATTGTGGCGTCTCAAATGTGGCAGCAAGCCAAGCATCGCGGTGAGCAGGCAGAAGCAAGCTTCTGTGAATGGAAGGGCCTGCAGATGTCCACTATGAACGTGATGTGGGACGCCAAACAGCAACTGTTGGATCTGCTGCAGCAAGCCGGCTTTCCGGAGGAATGCATGTTGCCTCACCATGTAAATGCCGATTCTGATGAAGCCGACCCAATGCTGGACATGTCACTGGCACTTCTCTGTCTCGGCCTCTATCCCAACATCTGCGTTCATAAGGAAAAGCGCAAGGTTCTAACCACAGAGTCCAAGGCGGCGCTACTGCACAAAACCTCGGTTAACTGCAGCAATCTGGCTATCACCTTTCCTTATCCGTTCTTCGTATTTGGCGAGAAGATCCGCACACGCGCCGTTTCCTGCAAGCAGCTTTCGATGGTTTCTCCCCTCCAGGTGATGCTATTCGGTTCGCGTAAGATCGACCTGGTCCCCAATGATATCATACGTGTGGACAATTGGGTCAACTTTGAAATGGAGCCGGAGCATGCGGCCAAGATCGCGGCACTAAAGCCGGCATTAGAGGATCTCATCACGATTGCTTGCGACAATCCCGCCGATGTGTTACTCTTGGAGGGTCCCTACTCCAAGCTAGTCAGTGTGGTTAAGGATCTTTGCGATAAGAACGCCGGCGACTTTGGACTGAATCGCGAAACTGGAATCTTGCCGACCCAGTCGCGGCAGGCTGGTCCCAGCGGAGAAGGTGGCGGTCCGGCCAAAAGAGGCCGGTTCGATAACAGCGGCGGAGGCGGTGGCGGACGCTTCGGGAGCAGAGGTGGCTACGGAAATCAGGGAAACCGTAGCTATGGCGGTGGTGGACGTCGAAACTATGGCGGTGGAGGTTTTGGAGGTAGTTTTGGTAATAATGGAGGAGGATATGGTAATAATGGAGGTGGATTTGGAAATAGTGGAGGTGGATTTGGAAACAATTACGGAGGATTTGGAAACAATGGTACAGCTGGGTTTGGCAAGACTGGAGGCGGCGGCGGATCAGGCGGTGGCTATGGAAACTATGGAAATATTGAAGGAAATAACTTCACAGGAGGCGCTAACCAGAACTACAGCTGGGGACGCTATTAAGAGCTTTCATTTACCATATTTCTATTACATTATAAAATACGCAACACATACATACCTATAATAAAAAATATTATAACACAATAAAACCAAAAGTTCTATGTTCGTGGCAGGCGGGAAGCATAAAGCGTGAATGCCGCCATCTCAAAGCTGGTTTTAACCAAAGATGAAAGTGTTTGTTTGGCCAAAGGTTTTTTAAATAATTCGACTTTTTCAAATAATTCAAGCAGTGTGACCTTTTTGACACAATTTTCCTTGGTCCCACTTTTTCCCAAAAGTAGGCTTTAGGGATAAATGATTGGTTTTTAAGTTTTTTTTTAGGATTATAAAACGTTTTTATATGTAGGGCATGAAAAATGCATAAGTTTTATAATTTGTGTTGACATTTTTTTAAACTCCGTAACCATAAATATAAAAATAAGGAAACATTAGAAAGACATTTTAAATTTGAAACTGAAAATAATTTAAACCACATCAGATCAGATATTTGAAGGGAAACTAGGAAAAGATTAGTTATGTTGGGATGAAAACCGTGGTAAAAACGCTAATAAGCTGAGCTGCCAGCCCTGGGTGAATGCCGTATGCATTTTTACCTCGAAATATCGATGAACGTCAAATTTCAGATATCGATATATCGCTCGATCAAGTGTTATCCATAGCATTTTAGCGGCGCGTAGTTTTGTTTGTGAAGGTTATATGATTTGTAATTCAACGGGAAAATCGTCGTTCCTTTGTAACAAGGTGCCCTAAAATGGACTTCGATACCGCTAAGGAAAACATCCAACCGTTAGCCAGCGGTCGCAACGTTAGCTTGCTGCAGGCCTCACTCAGCATGGATTCCGCACAGGGCCAGGAGCTACTTGCGCAGCGCAGTAGGTTGAGAAAGGAAGTGGAGAATTATGCCGGCGAGGATCCCCTGGAACCATGGCACGCATACATCTGTTGGATCGAACAGAGTTATCCGGCGGGTGGCAGTGAATCCAAATTGCAGGTAGTTTTAAAGGAATGTCTCACAAAATTCGAGAAGGACGTTCGCTACCAGCAGGACAGGCGGTTCATCAAACTGTTTATTAAGTTCGTAAGTAAGGGTAGTACCTTTTTGTGGGCTAACCTAAACCCTCATTTGCCCGTTCCCAGGCGCAGGAGCAGAAGAACCCGATTGAGTTGTACCAGGAAATGTATAGTCGCGGAACTGGAACGATGCTGGCGGATTTCTACATTGCCTGGGCATACTGTTGCGACTTGAGTGGCAACATGCACAAGGCCGACGAGATCTTTCGCCTGGGCCTCCAGTGTCGGGCCCAGCCCCTTGAGGAGCTACGGGAGGCGCACCAGCACTTCGGGTATACGGTGGGTCAGCGCATGCTGTACACCGACGGCGAGCAGGCCGACGCAGTCAACCAAGAGCTAAACGAGCGTAGGTTGGCCTTGCAGTCGTTGCAGGGACGTCGCCAAAGAGGCTCCAACACTATAACGGTAGGAAGCGTGCGCACCGGAGCTGCGGTAAAGAGCGAATTTCCAGGTGTGGTTCAGGTAAGAAAATGTCGAAGTCGTAGTCCCACAAATTTGATCGTTTTAAAAGTGACAAAGAGTCAGAACCATGTATATTTTGTAAAATTTTAATAATTATGTATTTAAATTTATTATTAGCTGTTTTGTTTTGCGATCTTTATACTTGTTATGCGTCATTTAGAGGCTCGAGGTCAAAAAGAGGTATGGTAAACAGAAAATTATCTCTGTTTGGAATAAATATCTTTGACCTCAAGACCTTACAAATAACACTTGACTGTTTTCCTCCTGCAATCTAAAATCGCTTTGATTGTCTTTTGTTTTAATGCATTTGAGCTCGTCTAACAAAATAATTGTATATGCTTTAAATACGTACATAAGATCTTCCATCAAAGTTTTTTGTTTTGTCTTTTACTGTTTTTTATATTTGTTTTATTGTATAATGTATCCGGTTAATAGAAAATACCGTGAATGGGTGAAGGGGTCTTTCTAAAAGAGATATGTGAATTGTTTATGCTTTAATTCTTTTAGATGGGTGGTCCAAGCACCAGCCGCAGGCCAAATGCTGATCGTAACGTGGAGGTTTTCAAGGATGAAAACGGCGCCGTGCTCCCTATTTTTAAGCAAGAGGTGAAGACAAGCCATACTTCGATTGTCGATGCTGCTCGCGGGCTAGAGAACCTCAAGGAGTCAATGCCCTGGAACAAGGCTCACGCCAAGACGCACAAGCACGGCAAAATCTTCTCTGTCGACTCCTCAGCTGACCTGGGCTTTGATATACATGTCGACGAGTTTCCCCTCATCACCAACTATGAACGACGCTTTGAAGAGCCCTTTCGATTTCCTCCCAACTTTCTGGCCAAGAATAAGCCATTGGAGACATGGGTGACGCCAGTAACGATTGAGCAGGAGCCAGAGGCAAATGCACTGCCGTGTTATAATAAAGCAATCCTATACCCGAGACCCAATCTAGAATTTTCCCCCGAGGAGTACCGTGCCTACATTAATCTAAAAAAACATGAGCCGCAGCATCCATTGGTCCTACGTAACGACCCGTGGTGGGGCACTGGCGGCGAGATTAGAGGGATCCGTTGTTACCCAAACTTTGCCACCATTTCCAAGCCACAGCCGGTAGACGAGCTGGACAAGTATTTTAAACCGCCACAGATGATTGGAATCCAAGTGGATTTTGACCAGCTTTACAACGACGATGAGCAAACGGAGTACCAACAAGAGGAGCTGTTAACAGCCAAGTGGCGCCAGAAACGCAATCTTACAGTCATTGGCGACTTTGATATGGATGAGACTACATGCTTGCCCGGGAACGAAATGCCGCGCCGCAAGAGTTTCTTTCCATTTTCCTCCAGAAAGTCAATGATGCCGCGTAGAGAGGATCGCGTGGAGGTTACGGAACCGGCTGCCTTAGGAGGCGAAATTCCGGCAACGACTTCTGCTGTTTTATGTCAACCCACTGTTCCATCTCAACCGTCTGTTGTGGCCGAGCAGCCTAAGGTGCAGCCAACGATAAAAATATTTGAGGATCCCGTTTCAACTGCAGACGTAAACTTTGCTGTGCCAGATCCGCCTCTACGAAGTATAGAGATTTATCAGGACCCGGATGAGCCACAATCTGCGCCCATAACTAAAGCACCGGGTGTTGCATCCGTTTTCGATGCAGATGAAACGTGCTCCACGCAATTGTTTAACATGTTTATAAAGTCTCAAGGCATAAGTACGCCGAAGGGCCCGCAGAAGCAGGCACCTGCCCGACAGTTTGGCACTGTGCTTAAAGAACTGTCGCCCACGGAGGAGCCCACTCCTTCTCCTACCACTACGGAGTCCCCAGTGGATTCGCGCTCACCCATGTTACGCAAACAATTATCCACCATTTTGGAGACTTCAGAGCACGGTACCCAAAGTTCGGCGGCTACTAATGCCACTACTAAGTCGACCATAACTTCATCTTCTTCTTCCCCCGGCTCTCGCACTGCACTTACACTGACCACCAAGAGTGAAGAGTGCACCCCTGGTCCACTGAGACAGCAGCGCCTGCCTGGCATTGATAGCTCTATAGTCAGCGTGGAACACGAGAATAAGGCTGGTGGCAATTTTTCGCGCCGCGAGCTTTGGGAGCCTAATGCTCCCAGCGTGCCGATGATGAAATCGCTGCGTTTTCAGGAGGATAAGACGGAGACAATTCCAAGAGCTCTGCCCTGCTTCCAGGAAGACAAAACAGAAACGTTGCCGCGATTACCTGTCGGTTTACCAGAGTGCGCGGTAGCTACGGGAGATCTGACACCACTAAAGCTCCCAACGCTCGATGACGATGACCTTTGCGGACTATTTGCAAAGACGCCGCCAAGGATGAAGACATTCGGTTCTTCCATTTTACAGGATGTCTCAAGGCGTATTTCCGACCAGAACACTTCCAAAATTTTTATGAACCCAATAAGAAGCACAGATGACTCTTTTGCAGTCTCCTTTGCTGAGGCCATCGGTAAACCTTCTGCCTTACCGGATGGCAAAATCGGTAAAGCATCCGTCGTACCGAATGGCGGCCAGCTGGCGGATTCTTTTATGAACGATTTGTCCTTTGTGCCCGAGACACAACCCGTGAATGAACCCAACCCCGGGGGTCTGGCCATGCAGGAGAAGTTCGAGATCTTCCTCGACGAGACACAGCCAGAGATGATAAAGGCAAAACCACCAATGGGAATCAGTTTTACCTTGGACTGCACGGTGCCTGAAACGCAGCTGTCAGTGGTGCATAAAGAAGCAGTTAAGAAACCGGAAACTGTAGGACCTTCCCACATGATCGCTTCGTTTATGAATGATTGCACACAGCTGAGTAGCTGTCCGCCACAACTTCCAAGTTCTTCAGAACCAATGAAGTTTGCCAGCGTTTCTCATAATTCAAACAGATCCAAAAGTAGTGGGAAGCTGTCCGATAACTTCTTCGAACTAAATGCTGCCACGGAGATGTTCGCCACTAACATTAGTATGATTAAGAATTCTACGCTGCTGCCGCCGCCTGTAGTTGAAAATCCACCAGCTGGAAAAGCTGAGGAACTAGAGGGAGACGGCGACGGAGACCTAAGCATTTATTATAAGTCCACACCGGTAACGCCTAAGCAATCGCACCGTTCCTGGTCCCATTCTGATAATGATACACTTCCGCAAGATCACTTCGTACACCCCAAATCAAACATGGACAAGTCAGCCGTGAACCAAACGGTCGCCGATACTAATATTAACCCTTTCAACGTGGACCTCATTAGTTCTCTGCTGGACGAAATCGACTTCTCACAGTATATCGAGAAGCTACCGCACTGTCAATTGGTGGGTCATGTCAAGCGCCTGCGTCCTAATTCCCAAATGGAGGTGAATGACGAGGAATTTGAAGTGTTTAAGATGCTTGACAAAGGATCGTACGGCACAATCTACAAGGGACAACACCTAAAAACTGGGAAAAAGGTGGCCTTAAAGCAGGAGCGACCAGCTAACTACTGGGAGTTCTACATTACTCTGGAGGTTCACAGCCGGCTAACCAGCGAGCAAATGGTAAGCTTTATAATCTAACGAGGTCCAGTTGTATTATTCCAATGTAAAGGCCGTTATATTCACAAGAACATATATACATATATGTATATATATAATTATGTCTGCCTAATATAAAAAAGGATCATGATTATTAAATTTACCTTTCAGATTCCAGCATATACACATTTTGATTATGCACTGGTGGGCAACAATTGCAGTGTCTTTATCTCGGACTTCTCGGATTATGGTTCGTTGATATCTGTGTGTAACAAAATAAAGAGTGGCACAAACAAGAACTTGGACGAGTACGTTGTAATGCATCTAAGTTGCCAGATGCTCGATATTGTGGATCATCTTCACGCCGTGGGGATAATCCATGCCGACATTAAAGCGGATAACTTTCTACTTATGAGACCGTAAGAACCTGAATCTAGCTACCGTTTCACCATAAGAACTACCTATTCTGTGTGCCTTTTTCAGATTGTGCGCGCATCCCAATGAGGTTAGCCTGCAGCTTATTGACTTTGGCGTCTCTATCGACACCAGGCGCTTTCCGCCCAATCAAACATTCAATTATGTGCACCACCACGAGCTGTTCAAGTGCATTGAGATGCGCACCAATCGGCCGTGGACGTACCAGCTAGATTTATTCGGCCTGGTGGGTGTCATGCATGTGCTGCTCTTTGGCAGCTATATGGAGGTAGTAAAAAGGAGTCCGAGTGGGGTTTGGATGCCGAAAATAGCCTTTCCGCGCTATGTCCAGCGGCAGATGTGGGAGACTATCTTCAGGACGCTGCTTAATATTCGCGACTGTCGAACAATGCCCAATTTACAAGAATTGCGCACGATGCTCAAATCTGAGCTAGCTGAAAAGGAAAAATATGTTGCCGAGGCCATTAACAAATTTAATATGATACTGCAAAAATAGGACAGAAATTGTATTCATTTATTTATTTATAAAATATTCTAGGACCCTATAAATAGGCTCTTTTTAAATTTTTGAAATTTGTTTATTGATAAATACCAGGGATCGCAAATATAAGTTATGATTAAAGTAAAAATGAATATATAAAAATTTAGCTGGGAGAATGAAAAAATTGGGTATAGCATATTTTTAAAGGATTTTTCAGAATCAAGGTAAACTTTTATAAATATTTTTTTTTTTGTCAATTGGCTTTCAATATTATATATTAATTTGAATAAAGAAGAGAATAGGTGGGGGTCATTTCCGAAGTTCTTTGCTGCCTAGAGTCCGAATACGTAGTCAGAATTTGACCGTCACGTCAGGATTTTGAGATAATTGAGGTTATATATCCGAAAAATAATTATAATAATATAATATTATTATTAATTTAAAAGAAGAAAGGAAGCTAATTTCGGCACGACGAAGTTTGTATACCCTTGCAGGTTACACTTTGATCATTACGAATTAATCGAATTTTATCAAATCAATAGTAAAATAGTAATAAAATAGTAATAGTAATTTAAAACAAGAAAGGAAGCTAATTTCGGCACGACGAAGTTTGTATACCCTTGCAGGTTACACTTTGATCATTACGAATTAATCGAATTTTATCAAATCAATAGTAAAACCAACAAGAATTATATACAACATTTATACATATAAAAATTCGGTTTTAACATTCACGTACACGTAATATTTTCCGAACGCTCCTATTTCAGCTATATGATATAGTAGTCCGATTTTGAAGAAGAAATTCAAGAATAATATAAAATGACCATGTTAAACAAGTTAAAATGTTTTTTCTGTCCGTTCCGACTTATATAGCAGTGAGAGCATATAGAAGACTATCTGCAAAGTTCCATTCAGATAGCTTCAAAACTAGTTTGCGTATAATCGGACAGACGGACAGACGGACGGACAGACGGACATGGCTAGATCGACTCGGCTGTTGATGCTGATCAAGAATTTATATACTTCACTGCGTTGCAAACTTCTGACTAAAATTATAATACCCTGCAAGGGTAAATGTTTTCACGTTTGAGCTTTATTATTTTTTTTAACGAATTTTTATATTTGGCGCAAAAACCGTAAGCTGTAAACATTTTTTTACTGCGTCTAGGCATACCATCAACTAAATTCTGCATAATTTCTTTTGGAATAGCTTTCCACTTCGTTTGTATCCTATCAGGACTCTTAGCTGGCGACTGCATTAGCTAAAAACATTCATTGGTTCAACAATTTTTCACGATCTTAGTCGTGTGTTTTGGGTAATCCATCTTGTTCAAAAATTATTTTGTCTATGAAGTGACACTAGAACATTTTCTCACAAAGGATGTTCTTGCCAGAATTGCCATCCCCTTTTGAATATTTTGACACGAACACAACGAGAATCTATTAATTTCAAGAGGCTTTAATCAATTTAATCCGTAACTATCATGCAGCTTTGGCTGAGGACATGGACTCCCCACTGAATAGCTCTTGATAGCTGATTTTGATGGGAAAAGGACTGCAGAGTGGGGTTATTGTTGCCAAATCCAGAACTACGTTTCCCGAGCTCTTACACGGCGACCGAACCCAAGGTGCATTCAGAAACCGGACAACCGTCAACTCCGTAGGGCATTCCATCGGCACGGCCGTACGGTTCTTCCAAAGACGGTAATTCGTCTTTGGTTCTTCCCACAGGAACCGTGTCAACAAGACATTCACTCAAAGAGAAATTAACTAAGGATTGGACACAGATTCTCATTTCACTTTGAATTTGGGAAAGTGAGGAGCGTGGAATCAAAATATTTCTGTTATGAACAATACAAGACGTTACAATACTACAGCGGTATGAACGATCAAATGTGAAGTGTAAAATGTATGGTAATGCACAGCAAAATTATAATTAATCCATGAGAATGTAACTATTACGCATAAGTTTAAAAATTAACAAAAATTAATTAATTTATAAAAAAAATAATATTTTTATCATATGCAGAAATTACAAAAAATGCCATTTGTATTTTGGCTGGCTTAGAAATCCGAAACTTTTTTACTTAACCCACGACTATGTCTTATGTGGTGTAATTTTTAATAGTGCCTCTTTTTACAACACAAATTCTAACATTTCGGAATGGGGAAACCAGACTAGGCTAAAGTTTTTTTTTACTTTTTTACTAACAAAAAAAAACTCCTAATGGAAACAATAAAAGTTTTACAATTTAAATTATTCCTTATTCATTATTCAGATCTACGATTTATTATCGGGTTCGATGGGTGTCGTAATCCCTTAAAATTTATTTATCGAAAGTGCTTATATGCTCTTTATGTGATGCAATACATTTAAATTAGGTATGATATTTGAACGGAATCTTGAATCCCTTTATCAGGCGGGCTCACAATTAATTTTTGTTTATAAGCAAAACGATTTATTTTGGACTCATTCTCGTGGTTTTGCGTTAATTTTACAATGCGAACACACGCCTGCGGCTGAGAACAGACCGAGAGTCGTCCATTTCTGTGGCAAATTCCAGCGCAATGCAATTTTCGGGTCAGTGCATATATTTTCAGTTACATCGGCATGTTTTCCACGAGCTGAGGGCGTCATTTGCAATCTCCATTTGGCATTCTGCATTCAGGTTGGGCGTCCAGCAGCATTCGTCGTCTCCGTTTCCGGGGGCAATGCCGCTCGGCGTGTTCATGCCTGGCACATTCGGTTGACATGTGGCGTGGGATGGGCGCAGCTACTGTTGTGCATATGCACAGCATATAAATCAAAGTCAAAAACGGCTCGACATGATTCACAAATGATCCAAACAAGCGACCGTTCTGCCGCCATATGAAAGTCTTATAAATCAAAGTGCTCGGCTCAGTCAGGACTCGGCGCGACTCTGCTGGGCTTGCGGACGCGGCAATTGCATGCGGTTAACTTTACGACCACTGTTAGCTCCTAGGCCTCTCCCACGCTGCCCATAGTTGCTGCCATCTGTGGAAGTAATCCCTGCAGGTTATCCGGGAACATTGGCCGTACGCAGTACTGTACTGTGGTTTTTGAACAGCCCAGTTCGTTTGGTACCTTTGGCATAAATAACTTGATTGCAACTCGAAAATTTGCGATGTTCGAAAAGAACATATCCATGATTGTTGTACTCATGCACAGGGTATATCAATTCTATTTGGCATCCATAGCCAATTCGATCTAGCCATGCTTGTGACTTTCTACTGTAAGTTGACAGTTCTTTTTTGGTTGAATCTTTCTAAATAGTCTTACTTTCATTACAGTAGTAAACAATCGAAAAATTATTATTAACTAATAAATTAAATTACTAACAATCTATTTTTTCCTATTTGATTTTAATGAATGAGTTAATTTAATTAAATTTTAATAGTTTATTTATTGGACTCACAAATAATTTTATCCTTAGTTGTAATTTAGTAGGGATGAACAGTTTTCTCCGAGGGCTATTAATCGACTTATGCACTTTGATATTTAATACTTGGTCCACTGTGACCGGGCCTTGGAGCCTTACCCCTGCCGCACATGGTATCGCTTGATTTATGCAAATTGAAAATGACCTTAGATCCTGCCACACACACGGACACATTGTCCATTTACCATGTTTTGTATATGGTTGAATTTTTCGCCCTTGTTGACTTGATTGTGGCAGCTGCTCGACGCTTAGCTGGTGCAGCTCCTGCCCGCTTCCTCAGGAGTGCCCTGCCGAACTATCCACTACATCCATCCGCATCCTTATCCTCGTTCACTTGCCCTCGTGCAGTTGGGGATGCTTTGCTGTTGGTCTTGTTGCTGGCGCCGTACATTTTGCATCATAAAGTATTTTAGCGCCATTATTTCATGAAATTCACATTTATTTTGCAGCTGTTTGCAGCAAAAAGCTGTCTGCCCTGTCCCTCAACTTTTGCGGCCATGCAGCTCGTTCGGAGCCCTACACTGGTACATTTTTCTATTGTAATATAAGTTATGTGTGTTCACTCCACCCACTTATCGTTAACGGATTCGGGCAAAGTGAAAAAGCGACCATCATGATCATAGGGCAACGAGAAACTTTGTTAAGAAAAGCATTCATACAAATTACGTTTTGGTTTTACTAAAAAGAAGATAAGGGGTTGTTGAATAAATCATTTCATATGGAAAACTGCGAAAAGTACTTAGTGGGGGGTCCACATATAGGATTTGATAAAGTGTATGAATAATAATACTCCTTTAAGTGACTTTTTATTGCATTCTATCCACGGTATCAAAACTTCTGGTCGATTAAGAATGTGTGTTATAGCAAAATGAGATATTTTACGGCCTCAAGGAGTATATGTATTCATCACCATGTTTGTCTGCCTTTTGAAACAAAACATCTCAGAGAATATCAAAATTCTGTATATTATTAAGCTGCCCCACAATTGACCGTTGATGTACTTTGGTGTCCAGCAGATGGTCAAAGTACTCCACATTATCTGAAGCCCATAAGTTGCAATGGATACGAGGTGAATTGAGTAAGGTTGTCTGACATTTCGTTACCAAAATATTTCCATGTCATATGACCCATATACAATAATTACAATAATTCCCAGTCCGACTTTGCTTCATGCCCTGAACGATTCAGTATAGATAACTGTGCTGAACGGGAATGGCTTTTCGCATGATCCCCCAGTTCAGCTAAGTGGGAAGCGGAAGATTTAGGTACCTGAATCGTGCGTTGTTCAGGATAAAAAATCTGTGACTTCGCTTAGGGCGATATTTCCCTGTAGGGATATTGTTTTCAAAACGATGTGCGTTGTGATGAAACACCAATTAATTCTGAGCCATTATTTTATAATTTGGTTTTTAAAATATGCACAATTACTTTAAAAGTGTTTTTGTTTTAGGAAGTTAAACAGAAGTGGTTTTTACAGGTCTAAGTTGCAAATAAGAAAAAACTATATTTCCTATTGATTTCAATATATATTGGATAAAACTATTACATAACAAGATTTAAGAATATATAAATAAGTGAAATATAAATAAATAAATCTTATGAACAAATCTTAATTGGAATGCATACCAATGTACAAAAATTGTATTTATATATTCCAAACAGTCAAATTCTCATTCTTTTAATATTAAGTTAATTTTAGTTGTTCGTATATCGCAGTCGTGATTATGCAAATAAGCGAAAACAAATGGTGGTCACACTAAAGTGCAACGAAGGGTTGCACCGAAGATCGCGATGCAGCCTTATTTCTGCGACGTAATCGTGTGATATTGTGTAAGTGCATTAAAAAGGAAAAAGGTATGTATTTAACTTAAAATATTATCCTTTTTTTGCGTTTTAGATGACTTAGTACTTACTTACTATATGCCTTAAATATAAGCATTCACTAATTGCAATGAATTAAAACTTTTTAATGTGTTTTTGTTTTCGGCTGTTTTGTGAGTATCCTTGGCGGCTCACTTGTATATGTATGCGTGTCTATTCCACGTGTTTTTCCCTATTCGTCAAGAAAAATTAATTTTTTGGAAATAGGAAGAATAATATTTTCGGATTTTAAAATCAATAGTATCTGTTCTAGTTGACTACCATTTTATTAATTTGGTTTTTAATGTCGAACTCGGACGAATATCGGACAAAATTGGTTTTGCTATGGTATTTCTTCTTGAATATCTGCATCTACGAATCCTTCCTAAATCTCTCTAATATTTTTTCCCTCTCGAAATTAATTTCATTTAGAACAAGAAAGGAAGTTAACTTCGGTATGCCGGTATGCAATTATAAAATATTAAAAAAAAAGTTTTTTACATTTACGTATACGTAATATTTCCCGAACATTTCTATGGCAGCTATATAATATAGTAGTCCGATTTTGATCAAATTAAAACCGAAAGTCTAGAATAATATAAAATAGCCATGACTCAAATTATATGAAAATATGTTGAAAGTTGGACAAGTTATAATTTTTTTCGGAAAATTTACCGATTGTTCCTATGGCAGCTATATGATATAGTCGTCCGATCCGGCCCGTTCCGACTTATATAGTAGTGAGAGCATATAGAAGACTATCTTCAAAGTTTCATTCAGATAGCTTCAAAACTAGTTTGCGTAGAAACGGACAGACGGACAGACGGACATGGCTAGATCGACTCGGCTGTTGATGCTGATCAAAAATATATGTATATACTTTATAGGGTCGGAAATGTCTCCTTCACTGCGTTGCAAACTTCTGACTGAAATTATATTACCCTGTAAGGGTATAAAAATATTACCCTCAACGCAATTACTGTTTCCTACTAGACTTCCACTTGCCTGTTCACACTCTTTTGGCATTACGGCTTAAGTTCCCTCTAACTGAATGAATTTGCAAGGAAGCTTAGGGTTTTATTGGACTTACACAATATCCAAAGCTACCGGAATATCCTTCCTATTTACCTGCGGTCTACCTGTATGAAATATATTCAGTAGCCTTGCATTTATACCCATCCCTTAAACTAATCGGGCTATGTACCTTCTCATCCTGAGAACCCTTAATTATTTGTTACCCTTTAATAACTATATTCATTGAATTATCAGCTATGGACAGAAAATTTTGTATTGATGAAGTCGTTTCATGCGATGGGTGCCAGAAGCTGTCATGTAAGTTGCACTCTTTGGACAATATATATTTTATTTAATTAATAATAATTAAACAATTTTGTTTCTAGTGCAAATTGAGGGGCTTAAAAACAAAATCTCAACGATGGAAACTATGCTTCAAACCCAACTCCTTGCAATGGAGAGTAAGTATAAACTAGTTTCAACGTTTTCAGAAACTAATTTTACTTTCCTTTTCAGGAACCTCGACGGCAAACACGGCAAAGATAATGGCATATTTGGAGGCCATGCGAAATAATTTGGTGGCTCCAAAAATCGAGTTTTCCATTAAAAAGCGAGAAAGATAGCACTCAATAAATTAATTTAATAAAATTAAATTTTTTTTTTTAATCTTAATGTTTTACTCAGTTATTCATCCTAATTTTCATGCTACTTGGAGTGCATATATTCCATATAGGTTAATACTATATTGAGCGCTAAGGGTGATTTTCATTGTGAGCCGAGAAACGACGATGGCACTATGATGTACCTTCTTACTGGTAAGAGTAAATTTCATGGTGAGTCGAGAAGCGAATTGAATATCAATCTTTGCCTATTGGAGATCTTTCGGAAGAAGCTGAGAAATCGCTAAATAAATTCTATAAGAAATATAGATACTGCAACTTTTACAAATCATCAAAACTAAGGCAATATGAGGACCTCTTCAACATGTTGGATGCATCATCTGACCCATTTATTGCAACTCTGCGGCATGTAAAGTCACGAAAAGAGATAGAATCAAGTAATTATAGTCCAGAAATGCTAAGTCTATTAGAAATTTCCCAAATATAAATAAGTAGTCAAAATGATCCAAAAATAAAAAAAATACTAAAACAAAAATATTAACAAACTTTTGTTTTTAAAAATTCGTTCTCATAAGAAAAATTTGATTTTTTCACTTTGATCACCTATAAAAAGGCGAATTTGTGGGCGTGGCACATTATACAGTACATATATACATTTTACAACAATTACCTGTCAAATGCCGTTTAAATTTTTCAATTATATTATTTGGTTCAAAAGTTATGATTTTTGCAACGTAAAATGAGAAAAGGCGTTACTGCGCGACGGTGACACCATGAATTATTAGGACCGCGCAATAATAAAAGCAAATTAGAATTTTGCGGAACCGCTAAGGTCCTATCCGCTGAGCGATTCTACATGAAGAGAATACAGTTTACATGTTCGAAAGCCCCACTGGGAATCCGTTCTCTCCGGCAGGAAGAAGACGATTTCAAGGATGGTGGTGCGGCCAGAGGTACTCGTTTTCCTTAGCTTCATGCACAAAGCGTTAATCTAATTTAAACAAAGATGAGATGTACTTTACATTCTCTCAATGAATAATTATTTAACAGCTTAGCAGATCGTTTTTCTGCACCACCGCAGCTTTGAGAGCTTTCCCCCGTTTGTTTCCAGACAATCTTCTTGTCTAGAATGAGGCCTAGGAGGGAGTAAGGAGGGATATTTTGTACTTCTTAGTGAAAAGCACGAGCTTTGTTTTGGAGGTGTTTGTCATTCTGTTGCCCTTTCCTTTGCCCCAAAGTGCAGAGATCCCTTAATGATTCTGATACTCGGTCAGATGGAGTTTGTAAAAACTTTCCTTGTACATTCTCTTCCATTCATAAAAACAGTTGGTTAACCGCTGTCTCTCTGTCCATGGAAGTATCCCACAGCTTTGCTAAAACCTCGCAATCTTCGACAAGGGATCTAAGCGCGGCGGTGGTAGTTTTTCATGTATACGGGCACCAGTCGGATTAACCTTCGCCCTTAGCCTGGTTGTTTTCGTCACTTGTAGAACCTATTATGGGAGCGACTAGAGTCTATATAGCTATTCGTGGTGCAGCTTGATTTTAAAAATCAGCAGACCCCTATCAAATCTGTTCTATGTTATTATAATTAAATAATTAATATAATTTACTCATAATAATCACGTTGTAGTGAGCCATTTTTTGCACAGCCTGCTGGTAAAAACTAACTTTTAATTTACTTAAAATTACAGTTTTGTCAAATAAATCAATGGTAATAATAAATATGTTTAGCAAATGTTAAAAGCAATGTCAGGGTAGATGTTAGAAATTAAGACAGTTCGACAACAAGTCTACATTCAAAGTCCGTAAAATATTATCTCAAAAGTCCGGTTAAATATCCGAATTATAAATTTTTAAACAAAAATAGGGTTAGGGGCATTTCTAAAAAAAAAAAAATAATAATTTAATTATATAAATATACTTTGTTAATAATTTATTCTCCCTAACCTAACAGAAGTTGAACAATCCTTGTCGAAGACCCAATATGTTTTCTGTGTTTTTTAATAAATTAACCTTTTAAAGCATTATCAAAAAAGTAAGTATCTTCTTACGAAAATATTTTCCAAACTTTTAACACTTTCTTTAAGACAGGGTTATTAACTATCTTTTTAAATATGTTCATTTATATAATTACTTGAAATATTGTTGTTAAAATTGTAAAAAAAAATCTTCCATATTATCTAACTTTTGGGTGGAGAATACTTATTAACTTAACAAAAAATAGATTTAGAATTTTTTTTTAAATCAAGTAATTTTCATTTATAAATATTGTGAGATTATTGAGTAAGTAATTGGAATCAAAACACAAACAAGCAAAAAATTAAATTATTTTTTATATGAAAGCTTTAAGATATAGTATTCCAAACAAACTAGACTCTCTAAAATCAAGAATTTGTAGTATAAAGTTTTGTGAGGACCCGATCCGGGCCTCACAAATATGTATATATGTATGTATATAGTTAGTTTAAGTTAGTAATTAATTATTAGGAGTAAGCATAGGATAGGGCAAACAACAAGACCCACGAAGGGCACCTGTATATAGTTTAGACTTAGTAGCATAGGGAAACGACAAGACCCACGAAGGGCATCTGTACATAGCTTAAGCTTAGGCCGCTAGGCCCCATGGATAGGAGTAACAGTTAGGCACACGCACACACCGCCGACCCAGCACCCATGCCGATCCCCAGCCACGCAGTCGCATAGCAACAGCAGCTGCATAGCAACAGCAGCCGCATAGCAACAGGAACCGGAGTACAGTCGGCGACAAAAGCCCGCTTAGCAACAGCGGTAACATCGCCCGGATCGCGGCATACCGGCAGAGCCCAGCACATTCGGCAGAGCCGACATACCGGCAGAGCCCAGCACTTTCGGCAGAGCCCAGCACATTCCAACACATACGGCAGAGTCAATGCATACCGACAGAGCCAACGGCAGAGCCAACACACCGGCAGAGCCACCGGCAGAGCCAACGCATCGGCAGAGCCAACGCATCGGCAGAGCCAACGCATCGGCAGAGCCAACGCACCGGCAGAGCCAACACATATCGGCAAAACCGAACACATACGGCAGAGCCAACACACCGGCAGAGCCAACGCACCGGCAGTGCCAACACATATCGGCAAAACCGAACACATACGGCAGAGCCAACACACCGGCAGACCCAACATATACCGGCAGAGCAGCAGGACCCAATCACGGCCGGGCAGAAAGCTGCGCAGCCGCAGGGCCCAGAGGGCCGATCAAGGAGAGAACGAGAGAGCGCACGGCCGATCGCGAGCAGCGCTCACCCCAGCCGAAGCCAACGCTGCCACGTAAGCACGCGAAAGCTTCGTGTCGGCAGAGGCGAGAACGCTGGCGCCGAGGGACGAGCGGCAGAGAAAAGCTGCGAGCAGCGATTCTTTTCGGCAGCACGGGGAGTTCGTTTTCAACCGTCAAGCCGAGGAGTTGGTTTTTTTCAACCAGCAAGCGGAGCAGAAGTCTTTTCTCCACTACGGAGTGCGGAGCCGCAGCGGTGGACAACAACGAGGATCCCCACGCGGAACGGGAACTTGGACACGTGGGTGGCCACCAATATGGATAGGCTGGCCCCCACACTGGCAGAGTAATCGGGTGAGCTGGGCCTCGGGCCAACCCCCGCGTGGGGATCACCGGTGAGTGCGAGTTAGGGACAAGAGATTAGGGTTAGTTAAGTTGACGCAAAGTTAATAAAATTTATGATTAGGAATTATAATGAAAACCATTGCGCCTCATTCAAACTTCCCCGCTTCCCCCTCCTCCTTCGGCCTCTAAATTCGGCATCGGGGCCAAAGGATGTGCGCGGCTTCCGGGTGACGGGGCCGCAAACACCAGTGCCCCAGTGTCGTGCCTTCTCCTCTCCCGACCCGGGGGGGCGGTTTCCGGCTGACGTGGCTGCCTACCCATCTGAGGGAGTACTCCGGGCTCGCGGAGCGGTACACGGGTGACGTGGCCGCAACCCAGCCCAGAGGCGGTCCTCCTCCCCTCTCCTTTTCCCCGGCCCGGTGGCCAAGGCGAAGCGGTGCCCGGGTGACGGGGCCGCGAACGCCAGTGCCTCCCACGGCCATCTCCTTCCTCTCCTGACCAGGAGGCGGCTTCCGGTTGACGGGGCCGTGCTCCACGTGAGGGATTCCGGGCCGAAGGGGCGGTGCACGGGTGACGTGGCCGCACCCGGCTCGGATGCCCTCTCGGCTGGCTGGGAACGCTTCCGGTTGACGGGGCGTTTCCCAGGCCATCTCCCGCGCGGGCCGTGATCTCGGCCAGGAGCCGGCGCCCGGATGACGGGGCTGCTCCTGCCGACTCGCGGCCCGCCCTGCGATCGGCTGGTTGGGAGCGTTTCCGGGTGACGGGGCGCTCTCTAGGCCATCTCCTTCGGGGGCCGTGATCTCGGCCAGGAGCCGGCGCCCGGATGACGGGGCTGCTCCTGCCGACTCGCTGCCACGCCCCCGTGATCCTTTTCGGGTCGTTCCCGCCACTCCAACCCAGGCAAAATCTTCGGACAGGGCGCTGAAATACACAGAGACAGAGAAAACACGAGAACATTGCATAGCAACAACGAGGTACAGTTCGGCAGACGTAGCTAGGGCAAACACAAAGAAAAAAAAAGAAAAAAACCCGCATGGCAACAGGAAAGCCATGGGGAAACGTCGGCGCACACGACGCGAAATATAGGCAAGCATAGATCGGGCAGCAGAGCCCAAGATAGAAAAAGAAAACACACACACACAGACGAAGACAGACAGAAGCGCCCGATCCGAACGAGGAAGCACAGAAAAGGAGAGAGCCACCGAAGCAAGGAACGGAGTCATCGGCGACGTCGCAGCTGGCGTCGCAGCCGGCGTCGCAGCCACCAGGGAAGCATAGTGTCCCCATCTCTCTCGCACCCATTGGTTTTCTTTACAAGGAGGGAAGCCCGAGGCCAGCTGCGCCTGGTATATAAGACCGACCGCAACGATATTGTAGGAGTCAATCGCAAATCTCGAACGGAGTAACATCAGCAAGGATACCAAGACAGTCACTCGCGAATCTTGAACGGAGTAACATCAGCAAGGATACCAAGAGAGTCGGTCGCGAGCCTCGAACGGAGTAAAATCACGCAAGGATACCAAGCAAGGATACAACGCAAGGATAATGACGCTAGGATAACAACGCAAGGATACCAACCAAGGATAGCAACGCAAGGATAACAACGCCAGGATAGCAACGCAAGGATAATCAACAAGGATACCCTCCGACTCCACGACCACAGCTCTGTTGCGATCGCAAAGCAAGCAGCCTTGCCTCGCGATATTTACACAACCATCGGCAAACGCAGCCACAAACAGGATCCGCCGCGTCTATACGCGTTTGTGTATTACTCTCGGCCTTTGCTAACTTAAATCCACATTGGCAGTGACATGGGCGTCACGTGGATATTGTATCGAAAGAAACATGAACTCGAAGCCATCCTTCTCGAGTTTGGCTTAGACCGCGCCGGTACCGTCGAAGAACAACGTGCCCGACTTATCAGTTTCGCACGCCAGCCCGACCTCCCCGACGCGACTCAGGGTCGGCTCGGAGAACTTGAATATAGGTATGGTAACGCACCCTCCGGGGATACTCAAGACCGTATCCTCGTGCATGTTACGGTCGAGGGACGACCCCTCACCGCTACCCTGGATACGGGGGCCTCGCACAGTTTCATTTGCGAGCGCCTGGCCAAAGAACTCGACAACGGCAAGAATTTTCGCTCAGTGCGCTCTTTCGTCAGACTTGCCGATGGGACCGGCCGAGAGCTGACACAAGCCCTGAGAGCGACCATCCAACTAGGAGAAGCCCTGGTCAGCATATGCATCCTCATCATGCCAGAGGTATTGGACGACTTCTTGCTGGGAATGGATTTCCTGTGTCTTGGAGCAGCATCAATCCAGTGCGGCGGACTAGAACTCACCCTACGCCCCCCTCCTACCGCGCAATTTCAAACAGTGCGACGATCAGAGCCAAGACGCCTCCGAGACGAGTCCTTACCCGACGACGAGCCCAACAACTACCACCGTCCCGAGCCCAACGACGACCACCGCGCCGAGCCCAACAACAACACCGACACGGAAACTGAGACCGAGTCCAAGTCGGATCTGGACGACGAGGGCGGTGTCCACGTCCCCACCCCCCCAGGCTGGGACACGCCCCTGGCGCGACTCCCTTGGGCGCTACATGAGGAGACCCAGCACCGCCTCCAGATGGGGAGAGCCAACGCTCGGTTTCTGGTCGACATCGGAGGTATACGATACCGGGTGCAGATAGCACGACACGGTGGGTACGTCAAGATCCGCCACCACCCCCGAAATAGGGATGGGGTGTGAGGACCCGATCCGGGTCTCACAAATATGTATATATGTATATAGTTAGTTTAAGTTGGGATTTAGGGTATATTAATAAGTTAGTAGTAAGTTAGTAATTAATTATTAGGAGTAAGCATAGGATAGGGCAAACAACAAGACCCACGAAGGGCACCTGTATATAGTTTAGACTTAGTAGCATAGGGAAACGACAAGACCCACGAAGGGCATCTGTACATAGCTTAAGCTTAGGCCGCTAGGCCTCATGGATAGGAGTAACAGTTAGGCACACGCACACACCGCCGACCCAGCACCCATGCCGATCCCCAGCCACGCAGTCGCATAGCAACAGCAGCTGCATAGCAACAGCAGCCGCATAGCAACAGGAACCGGAGTACAGTCGGCGACAAAAGCCCGCTTAGCAACAGCGGTAACATCGCCCGGATCGCGGCATACCGGCAGAGCCCAGCACGACAGAGCCAACGGCAGAGCCAACACACCGGCAGAGCCACCGGCAGAGCCAACGCATCGGCAGAGCCAACGCATCGGCAGAGCCAACGCACCGGCAGAGCCAACACATATCGGCAAAACCGAACACATACGGCAGAGCCAACACACCGGCAGAGCCAACATATACCGGCAGAGCCGAACACACCGGCAGAGCAGCAGGACCCAATCACGGCCGGGCAGAAAGCTGCGCAGCCGCAGGGCCCAGAGAGCCGATCAAGGAGAGAACGAGAGAGCGCACGGCCGATCGCGAGCAGCGCTCACCCCAGCCGAAGCCAACGCTGCCACGTAAGCACGCGAAAGCTTCGTGTCGGCAGAGGCGAGAACGCTGGCGCCGAGGGACGAGCGGCAGAGAAAAGCTGCGAGCAGCGATTCTTTTCGGCAGCACGGGGAGTTCGTTTTCAACCGTCAAGCCGAGGAGTTGGTTTTTTTCAACCAGCAAGCGGAGCAGAAGTCTTTTCTCCACTACGGAGTGCGGAGCCGCAGCGGTGGACAACAACGAGGATCGCCACGCGGAACGGGAACTTGGACACGTGGGTGGCCACCAATATGGATAGGCTGGCCCCCACACTGGCAGAGTAATCGGGTGAGCTGGGCCTCGGGCCAACCCCCGCGTGGGGATCACCGGTGAGTGCGAGTTAGGGACAAGAGATTAGGGTTAGTTAAGTTGACGCAAAGTTAATAAAATTTATGATTAGGAATTATAATGAAAACCATTGCGCCTCATTCAAACTTCCCCGCTTCCCCCTCCTCCTTCGGCCTCTAAATTCGGCATCGGGGCCAAAGGATGTGCGCGGCTTCCGGGTGACGGGGCCGCAAACACCAGTGCCCCAGTGTCGTACCTTCTCCTCTCCCGACCCGGGGGGGGCGGTTTCCGGCTGACGTGGCTGCCTACCCATCTGAGGGAGTACTCCGGGCTCGCGGAGCGGTACACGGGTGACGTGGCCGCAACCCAGCCCAGAGGCGGTCCTCCTCCCCTCTCCTTTTCCCCGGCCCGGTGGCCAAGGCGAAGCGGTGCCCGGGTGACGGGGCCGCGAACGCCAGTGCCTCCCACGGCCATCTCCTTCCTCTCCTGACCAGGAGGCGGCTTCCGGTTGACGGGGCCGTGCTCCACGTGAGTGATTCCGGGCCGAAGGGGCGGTGCACGGGTGACGTGGCCGCACCCGGCTCGGATGCCCTCTCGGCTGGCTGGGAACGCTTCCGGTTGACGGGGCGTTTCCCAGGCCATCTCCCGCGCGGGCCGTGATCTCGGCCAGGAGCCGGCGCCCGGATGACGGGGCTGCTCCTGCCGACTCGCGGCCCGCCCTGCGATCGGCTGGTTGGGAGCGCTTCCGGGTGACGGGGCGCTCTCTAGGCCATCTCCCTCGGGGGCCGTGATCTCGGCCAGGAGCCGGCGCCCGGATGACGGGGCTGCTCCTGCCGACTCGCGGCCCGCCCTGCGATCGGCTGGTTGGGAGCGTTTCCGGGTGACGGGGCGCTCTCTAAGCCATCTCCCTCGGGGGCCGTGATCTCGGCCAGGAGCCGGCGCCCGGATGACGGGGCTGCTCCTGCCGACTCGCTGCCACGCCCCCCGAGATCAACCCTACCTATACTACCCAATTCCCGGCCAATCGGCCCCTTTCCTGACTGTCCCCGCAAAAATAAATATTTTTCTGTGGAGGATCCTGGTCTGACTGAGTATTTATCCTGGCCCGTGATTAGTATCCTTACATTTTTCATTAAACTTTTCATTTAAAAATTTTTTACTTAACCTTATCAAGTAATTTTCATTTATAAATATTGTGAGATTATTGAGTAAGTAATTGGAATCAAAACACAAACAAGCAAAAAATAAAATATTTTTTATATGAAAGCTTTAAGATATAGCATTCCAAACAAACTAGACTCTCCAAAATCAAGAATTTGTGGTATAAAGTTTTCATTAAACTTTTCATTTAAAATTTTTTTACTTAACCTTATCATAACCAATAGAACAAAAAAATCAACAACTTGATTTTTTTGACGTGTCTAAACGTCTAAACTGATGCTGATAAATAATATAATATAATATAATATAATATAGTATACCTTCTTATTCTTCTAGAGAAGCACAATGTTATAGTACCCTGTGGGTACCGGTATAGGACAAGCACCAACTATTCATTCGTTTTATGTCCATGTCAAATATAGCGTCTAATACTGTCCTGATAAATAGCTTAGAATTAACAGTATTCTTGCATGCCTTCTAATTTATTGCATACATTTTTGGCTTTCGGGTATATCATAGTCGAGAAGCTTGAATTCCAAAATATTTTTACAAAATGTTTAAATTTTTGTTTACATAAAAAAAAAGTAAAACACACTTTAGAAAGCGGCCTTTATTTACGCTCTAAATTAATTATGCGGATTATGGTTTTGAGAAGTTTTAGATTTCTAACTTCAGTAATATTTTGTAATGAGTAAAACCTAGTCACGAGGGGTCATCTTTGCTTCGTTCCCATTAATTGGCTGGCAAAAAAGCGGGATGAAAACTGCCTGCAATCGTTTAATTGTTCTCATCTCTAATGATGTCATATGTAAAGCTCACTTTTCAATTCACGTTAATTGCGCATTTTATCACAAAATCGTTGTAATTTTTACAGTGTTGCTTTCATAAAAGAACGGCAAGCTTGTGGGGGTAGATCGGGCCTGGGTTCGTTGATTTCCCCAAGGGAGATTAAACCGCACAGATGACTGGCACAAATGAATAGGAAAGTGTCCAGTGTCTGGGTTATATTACCGATGTTTGTTTTATAGTGGCAGCCAAACAAAGTCGGCGTTATCAAGTCGGGAATGCGGCAGGTAGCATCAAGTTCCCGCGTTGGGTAATCGGCAGCTTGATAAAACACATTAAAGAACCCAGTCCCAATCTCGACGGCTAATTGCAGTCATAATCACTATATGGTGGCAGAGCTTTAACTGACACGTTCAGACGTATTTCAGCTATTGGCTCGGGTGGACGCGGCAAACTCAACTCACTTTCGAATCCGTACAAGTCGCGCTTTTTAGCACAAAATCTCAAAAGTTTGCGTTCCAGTGAAAAGAGATACGTACCGCGGCCCAGTGTGTGGACCACCTTGTGGGAATGACCGCCGAACAAAAAGGTGAATGAATAATTAATCCCAAGAGCTTTGGCCGTGTATACCATCAAGTGATCAAATAAACAAAAACAATACAATGATTGGATAACAAATAAAATTATAATAATTCGCCAATTCGAATATATGGCCCAAATAAATGCGTATGAAGTGTTTAAAAAATCAGTTTTAATTGCAATTCAATGGAGCCTAATAAAATATATTTAATCTCTTAAAAATTAGCTGGGGAAGTCTTGCTCTCGAAATGACAGTCAAATACAGTGTTTTGACTCAAATATAATATAATTCGAGAATGACAATTAAATATTTTCCTCCAAAGTAGAAGCTTAAGGTTTTGTGACGCCAAAATACCAATCTTATCAATGTGGTCAATTAGGAATAAGATTGGCTTATCTAGATTATTCTCCATAAAGAAACAAATATAGGTTTTTACTCGTTTGAACTGGGAGGAGTTTATCGGAAAGTACTTGACCGTGTAATTTTATTTGGAACATGGTTGAATTACGGCTTTGATTACTTATGATTTATGAGCAAGCCTGACCGCAAAACAGTAGGCTGGCAAAACTAGTCAATAGACTTGGCCAAAGAGTTAGATACTGCAAATAAATCCCACATACTCGTATAGCCCCAAAGAGCAATTAAGTATGGAAATTTATTGCCCAAATTGTGTGTGCCATGTATGCTAATTTCCTGTTCTTTAAGATGACTCAAACCAATGTAAAACCGATCAGTTTAGCACAACTTTTTTTTTGCTTACGAGTTAACTACAAATATTTGTGTGTATATATGTAAATATGTTATTATATTATACAGCACTAAACATTATAATTTTGTTTATGCACAGATATATTTTTTTTAAGAATATATACTCAAATTATGACTATATTTACTGTCTATGAATTGGTTTACTCTTGGAACGAGTTTTTAATTAACTTTGAGTTAAATAGTTATCCAATAATTTTATTTTTTCTTAAATTCAATTCCATTATCGACTAATCTTTTTCAACTAACTTATATCACACTAAGTCGCAACTCTAAGACTGTTTTTAGATACAAAAATGTATACAGTATATCGTATTATTAGTGTAAACCAAATTGGTTCCGTGTAATAGAATAGAAGTCACGAACAAATGTTCTCACTCTTAACTCAATTTTAATTACTTTACCGAGCCGGAAGAGATTGACATCCAATAAACATAATTTGTTATTAACGATGAGCTAATAATAGGGACTTACACTCAAAGGAAGTAAAAAACTTTACCTAACTGACAAACGAATTGAAATACTATTCTAACATACATGTATGTAGCTAAGTTTTTAGTTGGGTACATATGTATGTTTAATTTTGTTGTTTAAATGATAATTACAATGACTTGATTTTCCTGGCTTAGCTTTTGTAATTGAATGTTACATTTAATTGTAATTTGGGCAAATTAAACAATTTGATAAGTCAAGTTAACAATTTAAAAACAGCGTAATAATATTTATAAATAATTTGTAAGCCATAAGTGTTATTTATCACAACGTTTTCTGATCAAAGCCAGTGTTTTCTTTAAACTTCTTTAACTTTAACTTCTTTAAAAGACGTTTTCATTTAATATCTAAATGAAATGAAATGAAATGAGTAAATTTATGGGCTTTATCAGTAATCCGTAACTTGTTTTTTGTCTTATTTTTTTTTCTTATTTAAGTTAATAAATTGTAAAGAAAATGGTTTGAGCCTACAAGTTTGTTTGTTGCTTCGGAACTCCTTACCATAATCTTAGTTTGAGGATGTCATTATTCATTCTGTGTGGATTTGGGTTATTTATCGGAAATTATCAAGTTTCCATTGATCCAATCAGGAAATCGTTGGTAAATGTTAGTAAATAGCCTATTTGTAATAGAAACTAATTAACCTTTTTGTAGTGCACTCAACTGATTTTCACCGGCAATTCGATTCGATAATTAAAGCCATATGTGCGATGGGTGACTTAGCACGAATTGATTAGCTGCATAACGGAAAACGGGAGTCTATTTGGAAAGGTAGTCTTCACGCATTACGCCCACGCCCTCCAACAGTGTGTAATTTTCTCTAGTTTTTATATTTGAGTTTTATTTCTCGAACATGTGTGTGGAAGCTGTCAACTCATTGGAAAAATAATTTGCGGGCTGTATGAATTACAACCCTTTTTTTAATACATTGAACTGCGATTTCATGTCCCGCATTTTTAGAAATCTCTGCCAAATTAGCTTACTATAACTTAGGAACACATTACATATTTATACTATAACGGGATACAAGGCAGAGCTACATATTAAAAGTTATTTGTGTTATTATTTTGTGTCAACTGAAAATGTATTAAGAAAAAATACGCCTTATTCTTCAATAAGTTCTTCTTATACAATTGAAAGGCGTTAATATTAAACAGTGTTTTTGGTTTATTATGAAAAAATAGGTGTTAATTCAAATATGAAATCAGAGACACGTGCAACCAAAATCCCTTTGAGCTTTTTGGGATGGTTATCAAAATTATACATATATTACTTCACAGGGTCAAATATGCTTCTGCTTATTACTTACATTTTCGGTTTGCACTAACTTTAATTAAAAAAAAATAACAATTGAATAATTGAAAATGGTAAATGTAATATATTTTAAATTGATAAATATAAATGCAATTACTCATGGACATTCCATTCCAAATCAAAGAAAAGGTAACAGTGTTAAGTGAGTTCCAGGAATGAAAAAAACGTAATAATACCAATGAGGTAATAATAATAAAAAATTAAGAACAACACAATAAGTTTGTTCAAACAAAAACGTGAAAAATGAATTCAGTGTGGTGTTGATTATATATAAAAATACAAATATTTTTCCTGGCGAACCTGTCCTTCCCTCTATCCGAACATATATTTTTTTTCTTATGTCAATAAACCTCTTCTACCTAAAAAATATTTTTCTGTAAATTTCAGTCTGCTATTATTGAAAAAATTGAGATAACATTAGTAAATTAAAAAAAAAAATATACAGATATATAAGATGTCCTAGGTCCTGGTATTTTGTTCAGAATATTAAATTTTTTTGTACTGTGACCGTAATAAAGCTGGGGTCTCTTGGTTGCCAAGCAATGTCCCATGTTTACATCTCAGTTATGAGACAATAACTTTTCCCGAAATAGTTTTAATTTAGGAGATATAAAGACTCGGTTATAAAATTATGAAGAGAGGCCTTGGAAAGTCGCTTTGGAAAGTCCACGTGGACTCTGCTTTTCAATTTAACGCACAACATTTTGGGTAACACCCACGATAACACTCTATTGCAACTGTTTTTCTCAAAAGCAAATTCACGCACAATTATCTGTGAATAACTAAGTAAATGTTGATGGGAGCCAACAATTGAAAAAGTCTAAAATAAATATAAATGCTTTTAACAAATAAATAAATAAAATACTTAAACTTATATATTTATCGCCTTCTATTGGACACATTTTAAATAAATTACAATACTTTTTCGATTGGATCGCTCACTGCGCTAATCCCAGGTCCCGTGATCGGCATTCGCCACCTTCAGGCGTTGCTGCTCTTCCTGGCCATCGTCGTCAACTACACTGCTCGGCTGAGCGTAAGCGTGGCCGTGGTGGCCATGACGGATGCAGCTACCACCAATCCGGACTTTCCGGTGAGTCTACCGTAACGCATAGCGTAAGCAGTGGAAATAAAGGCCGCCATATCGCCGACAGGAATACGAGTGGACGGGGGCTCAGAAGTCATACGTCCTGTCCAGCTTCTACTGGGGCTACATCGTCACCCAGTTCCCGGCCGGCTTTCTGGTGCGGCGCTTCGGAGCCAAGGCGGTGCTGCTCATCCCTACGCTGGCCACGGCCGTCTTGAGTGGGCTCACGCCCTACTGCGTCGCCTGGGGCGGCTGGCAGGCCTTCAGTGTGATACGGATCGTAGAGGGTTTGTTCCAGGGCCTAATCTTTCCATGCATCCACGAGCACTTGGCCAAGTGGTCACCGCCGCAGGATCGAAACCGCCTCGGCGCCTTCGCCTACTCTGGTGCCGACTGCGGATCGGTACTGGCCATGGCCAGCAGCGGGCTCATCGCCAACGGCTCAATGGGCTGGCCGGGCATCTTCTACGTGTCGGCGGGCTCCTGCGGCCTGTGGTGCCTGCTCTGGCTGGCGCTCGGTGCTAACAACGCTCCCAGCAGCCGCCTGATTGGCATCCGGGAGCGTGAGCACATCGAGCGTTCGATGAAGCGGCCGGACGGATTCCACGCGCAGAAGATACCGATCCCATGGCGCGCCATTTGGACGTCGGCGCCCTTCTACGCCCTGCTGATTGTGCGCAGCGCCCAGGGCTGGGCCAACTCCACGATGCAGCTGCAGACGCCCTCGTACATGCACGGCGTCCTGGAGATGGACATTAAGAGCAACGCTCTGTACTCCGCCCTGCCGTTCCTGGCCATGTGGTGCATGTCCTACGTATACCTGGTCTTTGCGGATGTGGCGATGTCGCGGCGCTGGATGTCGCTGACCACGCTGCGCAAGTCCATCAATACCGTCTCCTACTGGGGGCCGGCGGCGGCACTCATCGGGATCGGGTTCCTGGACAAGAGCCAGACCAATCTCGCCATAGCTCTGATGACCATCAATGCGGGCCTGAACGCCGGCTCAGGCATTGGCAGCATTCTTACCATAATCGACATGTCGCCTAACCATTCAGGAATGCTGATGGCCATCGTCAATGGTATTGGCAACATATTTCCATTGCTGACACCGCTCTTGGTGGGCGTTATAGTCACTGACCAGGTAAGTGAAAGCATTACAATCGTATTTCTCACAAAATCGCGGGGTAACACAGATCAGACTTGCATTCAGTTTTATCGGAAGAGATCACAAGAGTTCTGACACTGTCCCTCACTTTTAAGTGGTTTGATTTCGCGACTTCATAATTGAGCCTTAATGGAATCTTGTTCTTATACCTAATAACCGTAGGGTATTTGTTTGTTTGGTATACCAAATTATGTGTATCGGTTGGCCTCGCCCATTTCGCCCTTACCAGTCACTGAATACCGTAACTGGGATTTAATAGCAAATTTCGGTTTAAAGGATGTTTTCTAAAAATTTGGTATTAAAAAAGGGTGGATAATAAAAAATGGATAATGCAATAAAGTTTCTGTTTATATTTAACTTTTGCAACATCTAAATTTGTGATAGCAGCAACAGTTGATGTTGCACAACTTGTTCCTAGCAACGTTTTCCCTCATGCGTCAAAATATTCGTCTGCCTTCCGTAACGTTTAATTTAAGTTATTCATAAATTTTAGCTTAAATAGGAAAAGAGAATAGGACATTTTCATGTTTCTTTAAATTTAATTCAAAATGCTTTGAAAAAAAAAGTTATCAAAACGTTGACTTCAAAACTCACATTCAGGTCGAAATTCTTAAAATCCGAGCTACTTAATGATAAATATAAATCCGTTTAAATGAAGACGTTTTTTTATAGTACTTATATAGCTGGTCGAAGTTCATGCTCTAATTAAATCTTTTTTCCCTCCGCAGGGCTCCCGTAGCCAGTGGCAGATTGTGTTCGGCATGACCGCCGTGGTTTTCTTCTTCGGCAACCTGGTCTACCTCATCTGGGGCACCACGGACCAGCAGGTCTGGGATGCCGAGGACTTTCTGAAGCCGCGTGACTCCGAATGCACTCTAAGTGCCCACCAAATGGATCTCAAGCTCAAGGAGGATACAACGACTAAGACGGATTCCAAGACAACATGATTAGCGGCACAGAATTCGGGAATTGCTGCCGGCCACGCGTCGTATGCGCAATGTGTATGGAATGGAAAGTTGATCTGGCCAGCTCTGATTAAACGAATTTTGCGCCGAGAAATTGCCATTTTAATTAAAAATTCTTAGAACGTTCGCCGCTCGCGCTTGTATTTTAATTTCTTGTTTGTACGCATTTCTTTCGCTGGCCGCGGAAATTTAATAGAAAATTCTTACTATTCTTTGAATGAATTCATTTTCTATTTCTGCCCGCATTTGCATGCGAACGGCACAGCGCAAGGACAAGCCTAGTCAAGGCAACAAGGCTCCGGCTCCGGCTCACCAATCCAAGTCCAACCATCCCCATCGGAGCCCCTCTCAGTCCCATTCCCAATCCCATCCCATCTCCATCTGCACGCTTATCCTTGTCCTCGTCCTGGGCAGTCAGTCAACGCCGGGCGGCGGCAGGCAAACAACAAGGAAAAAACTTTGCACACAAATCAGAAAAATGGACACTTGGTGGAATTTATGCACGAACGCGTGCACACAGTACGTCGCATGGCCATATTCGGTACGGTCTTGCGGTGGAATTGTTTGCCGCCAGGCTGTAGGAGCAGCGGAGCCGATGAGCCGAGGGAGGGAGGGCGGGTGAGCGTTTGGCCGAAAGGGGCTTATGGCCGGCAAGTGGCTGCGGCGGCGTTTTCTGGCCCAGGCCAAAACCAAAACCGAAACCAAAACGAAAATGTTTTTCAATTAAAAACGTTGTGGAGCGAGCACAAAAATTCATTTGAATTGCACCATCTCTGTCGCCCTGTCCCGCCCTGTCCCTGCCATTTCCCCGAGTTCCTGGGAATGGGCAGACACTCCATGCACCCCACACACACCCCGTTCCGTACCCCGAAATCCCGCCAAGCCACGCCGCCTCAATGACAAGTCATAAATGGGCACTCGCCCGCAGAACCGGATGTCCGCACGAGAGTGCGTACACGCACGCACACCGACCAAGTAGCAGGCGACCCACCTGAAGGGGGAGCCATTACATTGGTGCATTCACTGCATATTTAGCCATTTTTGAAACCATGGAAATCGATGCAATCAAGCCATAAGCGGATATAGTTAAGTTGCTTATAGCATCCCTATAGGGATGCAATTTGCACATAGTTAAGACTTGGCATTAACCGAGTGTCCGACTATTGCCTTACCTACCTTACCTTTAAATATAAAAAATATATAACTGAAATATTAAGAGTAAAGGCCGATTTCTACCCCTACTGTCAGAGGGCCCAACAGCTGTCTTTCCGGAAAGATCGCCAGTCTATTATATGGTTGCTTTTACCGATGATTACTACTTTATCTAAACATAATATTACAACAACATGGTGCTGTCAATTAGCATCCCTCTCGAAGGGCCTGAGAACATACCATACAAGTAAATCGATATCGTATCCTCCTAAAATTTATTTGAAAGTGATATAATTATATAGTGCGCAAATAGACGTGTTGAAACAGCTATAAGTCTCATCTTTTTCCTTATATGGCTATCGAAAATAAGATGTTCTGTTTTTGAGCCGGGAAAGATTTGACATTGAGTCGGGTTCCTGTCAATGTTAGTTTTACACATTTACTTAGCCGAGATTTTATCCGACAGCGAAATTTTGACAGGGAGCAACCTAATAATATATATATTATTCCGGGAATAATTACTACCATTAGTAGTAGTAGAGTTTCTAAACCTCTTTAATTTATTAACCGAGATTTGCAACTCCTTGTTAGGAATTTGTCCTTTAGCTTCAAAGTAGTCAGACAGATGATCACGGACATATCAATTTTCTTATTAATATAATTGTAATAGTGAAAAGGTTTAGCTAAATTCGAGATTAAGTTCGTCTCGATATTATACATTTATTTGAATATATTCTAAGATCGCATACAGATCATTGAAGGAAGGTTTATCCAGACGCTTTTTAATTGGTGTCCAACTCCTGATCTCGTCAGTTGAAATATTGCACCGTTCGAACTCCTTCCATTAGTGCCCAGTATCTTCTTCCGGATTCCTCGGCACAATTTTACAAACATAAATATATTTGGCAATTGTAATGTTGAAACGCCACCGAGTCTCGAATTACGTATGAAATGAATTCGAACTAGACCTCCAGTTAAGCTAAAACCTCTCACAATAAGAAGTAGTGAGTTGCTAAACCATGAACAATATATTTTCAATATAGCAGAACGATGATTAACCTTTTGACATAGGTAAGTATACATGAATATTGAACGACTTGAAAGACAGAATCAAAGTCAAGAAGTAAGTAATGATATGACCGCAAGGGCTTCGATCTGAATGGAATCGCAACTTAAGTGCACTTTATTATTCAGGGGCTGGAGGCCCAGAACTGCCAGGCTTCCATTTTGTTGGTATATGTGCAGTTCAATGCATTCGCTATGGAAAATTAATGATGATGTCGTGTGGTCAGGACCCCAGCAATTAGATGCGTCAATACATAAATTGTCGGTTTACGATACATGTAATCTGGTTTCTTGGCGAGCATTGCAAAATTATAATTGAGCCAGCTGGCGGAGGGCGTTGGAACAATGGAGTGCAGACCATGGACGGCCGGTGGATGTATTTACGGTCCAGGCCGGACAGTTCGTCTCAACATGTGCGCCCAAGAACAAAGTGGACATCAAGTGACGTCAAGCACAGCGATTGCTTGAAATTAAATTTATGCTCCACGCTTTCAATTGGGGCCCAGACCGGTCGGGCGGTTGACACAACAATAGCTGGAAATTAACAGCCACAAAAGAGACATTCGGCTTGTGGCCTACACAATATGCCCAGCTCCGGCTCCGGCCACGGCTCCGCCTCTGGCCCCGGGACCTGGCTCCGACTCTGCCTCCATTTTCCAGGCCTCCCGAGCAGGAGTCCGGCTACGGCTCCGACTTCGGCTCAGTCGCCCTGCCTACGGGCGTAATAAGTCAATGTCATGTGTGGGGAGTGCTGTGCTGTCGCTGACACCGGAATCCGTTCGCTTTTTGGGCATTTTCTCCGCCGGAGTGCACGCTTAATTAATATTGCATAAGCGCAGGCGCCGGACCCAATCCGTTCGCAGCTGTTGCTCGCTGTTGGCCCATAATTATGGCCGGTCTCGGGTCCTGCTCCTCTGCCGCTGGCACGTTATTGTCCTGCCCACGAGCGTCGGAAATTTATGCATCGCTTTCTTGTGTGCCCGGCTCCCGAAGCGCTTTCATGTTTATCGAGTGCATTGAGTGATGTTGTTTTTGCCCCCTGCGAAAAGGACAAAATGCCCATCAGCGGAAAAAGGGCAAATATTGGTCAATTTACAGGCCCGGTACGTAGGTATACGGGCCTGGTTAAATGACCCTTTTGCATTTGTTGTGGATTAACTTTCGGTTATTTACCCCGCTGTATAAAGCATCCAAGTCCCTATTTACTTGAAGGTTTTTAAGGAACAAGGAACTTGAAAGCTGTTGTTTTGATTGCTTAGTTTTATGTTAATTAAAATGCTTCTTTGGACTTGACATATGTATACTAATATTCTTCTGAACCATTGCATAAGTATTACAATTTTTACTTTGTTCTGTGGCTTCACTTATATTCATTTATATGTCAGGATTCAGAATTTCTCAGACTGGCATTGTCCCTTAACGGGTTACTAGACTTTATTTTTTTCTTAAAAGTGCTTATACCTCTGAGAATGATATAGATAGATGTGAACTCATTTGCAGCATATTTTAATAATATAATATAATATAATATTTTCTTTTCGATAAATTAACTCATTCTGGAGGTATACATGTTGTTTGATTACAAGTTTTACTTTATCAATCAGCTGCCAATTTTGTAAACTTTGGCTATAAATTCCTTATGGAAACGTAATCATATACGCAAATGTGATCCAAAGAGAGAAAAATGTCATGATAGGGATTTCATTTTATTATTGGGTATAATGACCCCAGCAAATCACTTAAAATGTATAAAAAACTGTCTTGTCTTGAATTAAGTTCTTCAATAAATAGTATATAAAATATACACCTATTATATCTTACACTCACATTTCCGTAATTGTTTTCTTTTATTTTTGTCTTACATTTCTTTAATTTATGCATGTTCAATCTCTTATGCATGCATTTTTTACATTTATATACTGATACGCAAGAGCAAGTCAAACCAATTGTTATTCTAATAGCTTATATTTTGGATATTCATCATACATCGAACATTTAAATCAAGTGCACTTTGTGTGAAAGTGAGATATACAGCACATACGTATTATTGGAGAACATTAAATTGAAGTGTAACAACAACACAGTTTTAAAATAAATTGGACATCGGACAGCGACTAACGAGAAATCTATTCATATTAATAATGCACAAAGCAAGCAGTGATATGGAATCGCTCGGGCTAGATTCGTAAGCCAAAAAGGATGCCTCGCCCTTCGTTTTGCGAGTCAGTTTCAAAGCTTTTGGAATATTTAAAAGGTATTTAATACATTATTCTTTATGCTCGGCTGGCTTTAATCAGTGTTGTCTCTGACACCGTTTTGTTTGAGTTTGCATTTGCATTTACATTTGAATTCCACTCTCACTGCATCCATTTGTCTCTGTCTCTGTCCGGTTGCCCCGGCAACCCGACCACCCGGCCACCTCTGTACCCACGGAATCGACGTTGTCTGACCTTGTTTCTGGGTCTGAGCCTGTTGCCACCTTTGCCCATATGGCTTACATGGATGAGTGCAGCATATCGTAGCCCAGCCGTGTTGCAAAGAAAACACTTTTGCCATTGTTAATGCTCCGACTGCAAATTCTGTCGACTTGTCGCTATCGTTGCCGTTGTCGTTGTCGTTGTCGTTGGCAGCAACCGGCAGCCGGAGTGCTGGGAGGAATTTTTAGAATTCATTGAATTTTAAAACATAACAATAAAGCACTCAAGATGTGCGATGTGCCAAAGCAAACCAAAGGTATGCCGAGCGCACACTGCAGCCCATGGAAATGGGAGAGTATATGTATATGTACGTAGTACTAAGTGTACCCTGTCGTTGCTTTTGGGTCCGGAGTACGGACTACGGACTACGGACTACGGATTGCGGCGCAGGCAACGAGCTTGAAAATTGCGCGGAAATTTTCAGCAAGTTTTCCCCACTTCTCGCCGCTGAGGGGAATCACATTTGTAATGAATTGCAGCTGTTGCATAGAGGCTGCAGCGAGGAATGCTTTGCGGGATTTGCGATTCATTGGCGTGTGATCCTGCTGTGCGTGTGGGTGCGTGTCTCGGGTCTGCCATAAACGCATTAAGAGCTGAACAGACCCGAGCCAAGCTGCGCTGCCCCTGCTCCTCCTCTTCTGTCGCAGCAGCTTCAATTTATTCAAGGCTCCTTCAATACACCCCAGCCCCCTTTCCACCCAGGGACCCAAATACGTTTACAGCAATAAACGTGTTGATTTATTGATTTTGCACGTCGCATAATTTACTTTACCTGCATGATGGCATCAAAAAAGGGGGCGACTACAACAACGGCGACAAGTGGAGACCCGGCAGCAATGACAGCGACGACGACAACGACAACGACAACACTGGCGCGCTGAGCAAATAAAAATCCTGGGCTCCTGTTTATTTCTCAGCTTGTGCGAACGTGTGTTGCTTGCATTTTGCATTTTCCATTTGCCATTTCACTCTCTTTTTTTCGGGGTATGATTGTATATCTTGTTGTCAACCCTCGCCGTACACCTCCCCGCCGGCCGCCTTCGCCCGGCTGCCTGCCAGCCTGATTGTCATCTCTCCACCCCCTTGGTTGTTAAGCCGGAGTTGCTACTTTTTTGCACCTACCTATCTGATGGAAGCGGCAACACTAACAGCAGCAGCAGCAGTGGCGGCGGCAGCGGCACGGGAAGCGGCGGCAACAATGGCCAGGCAGACGCCATGCCGTGCGCCATTTTTGAGTTGTTTCTTGCAACGGAAACGGGAGCGGTTTTCGTATGCATGTGTGCGTCCACCAGCACAAACAAACAGTCGTGTCGGTGTGCATCTGTGTGCGATGCCGTGACGGCAACCCAGGACACCGCACCCACACCTGCGCCGCAACTCTCCATAGACTCCTTTCAGGTGCCGACAATATGAAATGTGTGGCTGCGACTCTGGCAGATTTCTTGTACGCCTCCTGATTCGCTTACAGGGGCTGCCAAAAGTGTGCGTTTTCTGCTCTCTGAAAATGTGTCTACCCTCATGAATAATGTGTCCTCAGTCCACATATTTTCTGTGCGTGTAAATACATTCGTTTGAGCAACAATCAGTGGTTACTAACCGCACGAGCCAGGGGCAAGTGGAAGTCCATTAAATAATATACAAAATTTACAGGACAAGAAAGAAAGCAATGGGGAAGTCAAAGTATACAAGTATACACTCTGAGCATTTACAAAAAAATAACATTTTCGGGGGAGGTACAGAAGTTACTAAGATTTTTAAATATCCTAAAAAGGTTGGAACTGGAAATTTGACATAGTAAAAACGTAACAATTTGACACTGAATTTGATACCTCAAAAGTGCGTTTCATACATTTAGACACATTTTTAAGAGTTTTCAAGCTCTTGTGATTTCTGAAACTCCCAAGTTTATTATTATTGTTTATGAAGACTCAATAGTTTTCGCGAATTTTCGTCAATGTCATATAAATGCTGACCTGGGAAAAAACTTGATATAGTCATATTCTTATTTAATTTATGAGATGTTAAACTGAGTTAAAAAAGACGCGGATATGGCTAGATTAAATCGGCTATTTATAATGACAAGACTATATATAGGGCCTTTAATATCGTATTATAATAATCAAATAAAATAAGGAAATGTTCAATACATTAAATGCTATAAGAGTTAAATATTACAGCGATACCTGTACAGACCTTGCATTTATATTCAAATTCGGACGTAATAAGAATATTGAACATAACTAAAATTTCTTGAGGGCATGTTTCAGACTATGTGCTCTGGTCAATATAGTATCTCTGTCGAAAGAATTATCATTTTAGCAAGTTGTAGGCTAAACTATTAAGATTAATGTGTGTTTCTTATTAGTTATACATTCTGTTAATAATATTATGGATATAACCTATATAGTGTAAAGTTAACAATGCGCATTAGAAGATATTTATTATATAAAAATATATTTTGAGTATAATTTTTTTAAAGAATAAAAAGTGACTAGAGATAGACTTAAGGTCCAAGCACAGCATCTTGGGAGCACAAACCCTTTATTTTTGGCAACTACTGTTTCGGGCGGGGACTTTGTGATCCCGATGATTGTTTATGTGCTTGCTGCTGCATACATTTGCCGCAGCCACCTGGCGTCCCTCTCCACACTCGATGAATCGCTCGGTTTTGCTGTGCACGAGGGTATGTTAAATAAATTTGCATACTTTAGGTCGTCGTTAGTTCGGCAAAAGCTCAATTTTCTATGCAAAAGTGCAGCTTTGATGATGAAAAAAGGGAAACGAATTACGAAGCCAGAAGGAAGAATGGAGACAACAGGAGAATTAAGCTGCGGAATTGCTCGAAAGTTGAGTTTAATGTGAATGTGTTTGCCTGTGGCTCGGGAGGTGGCAGCATGCTAATGAAGCATTTGTGGCACACAATATTCCTGAGGCCCCTGTGTTATGAATGGTTCGGAGTCGGTGCAAAAACGGTGACTGTAACCTGATTTATAACGCAGCACAGTGGCCAACGGAGGGCATCTTTTTTCGCCCAAAATCTAAGCATTCCGCAACTCCTTCCCGGGAAATCTCGCTTTGTTTTTCTGTCCACGGCCTTAATGGCGCGTTTAAGCGCAACCGCAGCCCGTAACAACATCAACTGTAACCATCCCGACTTGCATGTGTGCACTTTATGTACTGCCCGTGTGTGGGGATACAGGACACGGGTTGCTGTGCGGCTTGTTCGCAGGAGCAGCCACGTTTCGGTTAAAATGCCGGGACACACGCTTGCGCAAAATTTTATGATAGTATTTTGGTGTAATGGCTTACCGCATTGTAGCTCTCCCACTGCTGCCGCTGCCGCCGCGGCTGCTACTGCCTGTTCCTGTAATCTAGTGCTGAAATATGGTTTTAAGGTAGATTCAAGGCAATTTACCATATTGGCCGCAATACAATTTCCGCCGAGCAGCCCCGGCAGCGGCGGCCTGGCGACGGCAACTGCCGCATAAGGCCACATAAATAGCCGAGAGCAGCAACAACAGCCGCAGAAGGATAACAACTGCAATGGCAGCGACATGTGTATTTAAATTCGCTGCGGCTTATGTTATTTGTCTTTGCGCCGGGTATTGTTGTTATTATCACAGCGCCGCTGCAGCAACAACGAAAGCACGCGGAGCAATTTACTTATGATAATAAGCGCCAGATATATGCGTATACGCGCTTATAATGCCTTAATCTGTCGTCTGTAATTCATTCCACAAGCATGCGATGTTCACGAGTTGGTGGGGCACTAGGGCAGCCGCGGACCTACATACATACATGTGTATCTTTAGGTGGCGGAGAACACGGAATGTCTCAATTTGTATGTGGGCAAGTGTGTAGCGCTGAGTTTAAAATCGGTTCTGACTTGAATGCGTGTTAATATGCACATCATTTTAAAGGAATCCCATGCCTTGTAGGCAGAATCCGATGACTACACCAAGAAAAATATTGATATACAAAAATAATGAGTAGTTTAAACTTAATTTTAGGGTCATCAGAATATTAATCCCCAATATTCAGATTAGTCCTTTATTGCTCTGGATACAGTTAGTACAGAAAGTGTGAATTTGGACTGAAATGTTATACAATATACCAAAGTTAGAAAGGCTTAGAAAGGCTAATTACATTTGTGCCTTCAATGCGCTTCTTGTGATCCTGCTTTTAAACCTAGAATAAGGTAATAATACCTAATATAGTCCTATTATTATACCTTTAAGATAATACCTTAGCCAAGTCCGTCTATTGGTATGACATGCACTGGTGGAGAGTACCGCATAACTTTGCGACTTCTGATCGGGAAATATCAGGTAGATAAAGTATCTGAGAAAGAGACGAACCAATGACAATAGATTAGTCTATTAATCTATTAATTTTTTAAATGTTTGGGGTTTATTTTTATTCAGGATGAATTAAGGGAGTTGAAAAATAGTTTTGAAAAAATTATCTTTTTTATCAGTTATTAAGTAAATTATGAAGTATTTTTTACATATTTTTATGTGAAAACATAGTCAAATTTTTAAGATACAGGGTGCTTAAGTACTACACTGATAAAAAGGGTTAGTGGTCAACAGGATTCTGGAGAATTGGGCGGGCCGATTTCCATTTTTAAATTTCAAATTTGAATGAAATTATGATCTGGATGAATGCGGCTAGGATATTTTAAAAATATTAAAAAATAAAGATCCTAGTTCCTGCAATGCCCGCATGTATGCTGAGCATTTACTACAAATGTCACTATAACTTGTTTAGTCATTTTCGAGAAATCGTGTTGACCAGTTGGAAAAACGTGGTTTCAAGAGAAATGTAAAAGAAATAATAATTGCAGAAACAATGTGCTAAAGAGCATTCCTTCTCAGTGCTGTAACTATGTAACGATACTGAATATCGAAAAATTCTTTTAAGTGCATAAGTTATATATTTTTTTGAGACTTTTTTAAGCCGTCACATGGGTCAACTCCCTCAATACAAACACAACCAAAAATAGCAAGGAAGACTCGAATATCGTTGTGTCCATGACTAATTCTAATTAAGTTTCTGTGAATGTTGAACATCTAAATCATCTCAATGTATGTTATTAACATGTTTCTAGCAATATTGCCTTTGATATGGACGTTGCGAATCATGTTACTAACAACATTTCACTTTATTAAGACATATGCATGTTCCTTTTCCACATTTCTTTGGGTTTTCTGTATCTCAAAGTCGGTCACATTCGACAGCAGCTTTTTTTCTGGTTTAACCTTAAAACGAAAAGCAGAAGCAGTCAGGTAGATACTGTTTCGGGGGTCTGGAAAATCAAATGAAAATGGGAAAAATCGGTGTTATGAATGGACCTGCCCTGATATGCTGATTTTTTCAACGGATTCTTATGTAACTTCAGATATAATTATTAAACACGTTTTTGAAATAATGTTCTAAATTTGATACAAATTTGATGTTTATTTAATATAGAAAGGATCGGACAAATTATACCATAAGATAGGGAATCAGCAAAAGGCAACTGTAGTTATTTATAATTTAACCGAACATATTGCAAACTGCAAAGGTATACAAACTTTGGGTATCCGAAAATAGCTTCCTTTCTTGTTTAAATAATTTCTGCAGCTTAGTGTGCAAGTATATGCAAGGTATAGAATAAGGTCATTGATTTTAATCACTCGATAGGGATATAAATAATAATTTGACTAAAGTTATAATACTTTCCTCAAGGTATATTAGTACTACAGCGGTCGACCGCTATGGGGAATTGCAAGTGGCCCAGAGAACTGAATATGCGGCGTGAAATCAATGGAAACCATTGCCGGCTTAAGGGGCTTTTAAGTTTTTCCATGTTACAAAAGCCCTGGCCCCCGACCTCCTCCCATTCATTTTCCTTATCTGCTCGATTCTATGAAGCTTTTGTGGCTCTTAAAAATCACACTTGTCCTGGCTAATTCCTTTAAAGTTTTTGGCAAATATCCTCACCCAACTGGCACTTTTAGCGCTGACGGCGGACGTGGACTGCCAGAGCCAGTCCGGGTCCGGGTTTGCCGGGCACGGTGGTTAGCAGTGCCGTTGCGGTGGTGCGACGGGTCGTGCAGCGGGAGGACCCACCCGTCTACGCAATTCATTTGCCACTCCATGTAGACCCGGCCACCATCACGATTCCAGACTGGGCCGCCAGCCACAACTAGATTTTTGGTTGGCTCGTTGCTGCTTCAGCTTCAGCTGCTGCTGCTGCTGCTACTGCTACTGCTACTGCGGCGTTAGGCAATTTGTTTGTCATTGCAATGCAAGTGTGGTGTGTGTATTAGTACACTGAAAATAACATTGCTTTACTAGGAAGTGTTTTTCTATACTTTTGTGTTCTGAGAAGATTAAGCTGGCAAAGTACTTGCTTGAACTTTAAATGTATGTAACGGGTCATCTATTCCCTGTTCTTAAATAAACGCTACTGAAATTCTTAGCAATTCTTAATCTCTAATGTTGTAACCCACTTTCTACTTTTTTCGAACTTCTAGTTATCTTAAATCTTAGTTCAACTACCGGCTTGAACAAACACAAATAGGTGTTCTCTTTTCGTTTTTGGATAAACATTTTAACTCAACCTTTATATAGTTCAATTTAATCTTTTAGTGAGACCACAAATAGCTTTCTTGCTTTTTATTATTTCTTTTCAATTATTTAGGATCAGACTTGATATATATTAACACCTAAAGGCTTCCTCTGAGATCAATATACGATAATTTTTAATTCTTCTTCTTAAAAGATAGTACACATACGTTTTGTATTATTTAAGCTGGAAGAATGCTAAAAGATTATTTAAACATCTTAGAAGATTATCTTAAATAGGGTACTAAGAGAGACCGTATAAAAACAAGATGTGTAACGCCAAACCATTTTTTTACACTGGAATTGTTCAGCAGTATTCAGCATTCTAGATCTGTGCGCACAGAAACGCGCTTGCTTGGTTATAAATGGAAGAGAACTCTTTACTTTTGATTGCATATGTCAATTTAAATAGGTGGGCGTTATGTATCTTATTATTTTAAACACTTTGGTAATTTAATTTTTAAGTGGTGAATTGCGAATGCATTGTCCAATCTCAATAACTACCTGAGCAAGGTGAACGAGTATCATTTTAAAATTATCACATAAGTCTACCCAACTATTTTTTCAAGTGTGTATATGTGCGGCTTGGGGGCGTCTCCGCTTTATTTTGGCTGATACGTTTTGTGCCGTTGCCGTCGCCGCCTTTCTTCCCCCGGAGGCAATCGTCAGCGCTGTTCGCTGGCTGCAGCCCAGACGGGAGATTTATGCGCTTGCCAAGCTGCAAGCAAGCAAACGAACAGCAATTAATTTGCATTCTGGTAATTAATTTTGCATTTCTCCAGTCACCCTTTTTTTGCGCCACTGCTCTGTGTGTGTTTCTTTTCTGCTCTGGCTTCGAGTTGCCTTGCTGCTCGGCAGAAAGTCATTTGCCAAATTGCTGTTTGCGTTTTAAAGTCGATGCGAGTCCTTAAAGCTAATCAACTGGGCCACCAGCCGGCAGAGCGGCTAATGGTACCTGTTGCAACAGGTGCAGGTAAATCAATCAGAAGAGCAGGCACTCGACAACACCTCCCTCTAGCCCGCAAACCCCATTAATTATGCAGTTGGTTGACCAACTTTGGGGCTGAAGGCAGCCAGACAACAAGCCTCCCCCGAAGCACGGCCGCAGTGAAATTGAAGTTGTCGCCATTTATAGCCAACGCCAGAACCAAATACTAAGGCAATGCATAAAGACAGCCATGTTACACGCGAAGAAATCGGTATGAATTAGATTTTTGTTTAGAGACAGAGAATGTGCCAGACTTACTGAAATATACTACAGATGAATGTGGAAATAATATGCATAGTTTTCACATTCGGGCCACTTTTGAAAGATTTAAATAATATCAAGCTTCCTCCAACTTGTCACATCTCTCCAGATTTATGAGTTCTTTTCGTTGAATGCATGCCAGAATTTCGGTCTGGAGGCGCGACATGCAGGCACAGATTGTCTCGTAGTTGCCTCGAGTGTTTGTTGCACTTGCCACGCCGTTCGTTATTGCCATTGTCGGAGTTGTCGCGGCAGTTCATAAAGGCTGCGCCAGCTGTAAGCGACTTGTAGATGCTTTCAGTGGAAACAAGACCTTGTGGGCTGGGGGAGCTCTTACTGGTGGGGCAGTGCATTCGACTGCACTTCATTATTTTGCTCATTTCCTTTTAATGACAATATCAATGGCTATTTTACACCATTGTCTTGCGTTTCATTGTCTATTGTCGCAGCTGGGATGCCATTTTATTTGATTTTCAATTACGTTTAATTAATTAAGTGTAAAAGCGTTGACACACCCATCCTAGCAGGGATATTGCCGGCAGGACGGGGACGGGCTCCGGGCTACGGACTCCGGTCCTGGTAACTGAGACTCAATGCGGCAAATGGTGCGTAAAAGAATTGTTCGATGTTTTGTGAATGTCAGCATATCAACCCGTTTAAGTCAAACGAGGCATCCTTGTGTGACTGCGGTATTAATATGCACATTACAATTAAGTAAAGTCCACATCATTTTAGGGAAATTAAGTTTGCAACATTTGCAAAAGGCTAAGATGAGTGATTTATGTACTTTATAACCATTTCATTGGACAAAAACATATCTGACGAACATCCTATGTCTGCATGGACCTCTAGAAATTAATTACAAATTCGAATTCACTGGTGAGGAAAAGCAAATCGATGTTTAGAATGAGTTAAAGCAACCAAAATCAATTTCAGGAGATTAAAAAACCTAGATAACTAGTGTGGATTTAGTTTCTAAATTAGGACCTGATCTGGAACAAAGTAATGCTTACTTAGTTTTTGTCTTCCTGGCGCCTAGCTAGTGTCCTGATATGAGAGGTCAGAGTCTCTTGCTCACGTCCTTGGGGCATTGTAAGTTAATTTAAGTTTATTTCCAACAGTTTTCCCGTTTCGCTTTATGCATAACCCTCGGTGAATGCCACTGTAATAAATTCATTACGAAATTGTCGCTCTATAAAAAGATAAACAAATGCAAACGAACGAGTTTTTCGGGGCGTGGCCGGGGGAGAGCTGTTTGAAAATGCAGGCTGCACAAAACACAAAAACAACAAGGAAACATTTTTATGCGCTTGCAAACGGAAGTCGAAAGTTGGTCCACTGGGAAAATGCACTCCGAAAATAAAAAGGAGCAGGCGGGGAGACAAAAACGGAGGCAGTTGCAATGAAGAAAATTGTTGAAAATGTTCGGAAAATTCGCACAAAATGAGTGTGCGCAAATAATTTCAAAAGTTCTGCTGTTTGTATTGCCAACCATCGTTGTCCTCGTCAGTGGGGAATTTCTGACGGAGTTAATATAATTTATGAATCATTTCCCGCTTACGGGAAAAGCGAACCAGAACTGACGCAGTGCCACGACGGACTGAAGCGGGCGGGGTCATGATCCGAGCGACCCAGCCCTCCGACTGCGGCCAGTGAACACACAGTCCGGGGAGCCAGCGCTTAGCTTTAAGTCCTTCGAGTTGCTCAAGCTAAATGCCAAAAACTGGAAAAAACAGAATCCCAACAGGCGTCCTGTATCGTGCCGGAGCAATTGGAAAGGAATTTGTCTTTGACTAACCCAGCATAAACTCGAACACGTTTGGCTTAACATGTTAGGACGTCTTTTAAGCTCCGTTCCTTTCAGCTGCTCGGCAAAGGATAAATCTACATGTGCACTCTGCCCGGAGAGAGTTGGCAGACAAAAGGCAGAAATATAATCAGATGAATTCGCGGAGTGGCGGAGTTGGGTCGCCACGCCGACTCCCTGCTACCCTCACCGCCGGCCGGAGGACTCACACTTGGCCAGCCCAGTGGTGGGAGCAGCTAACCCACTGGGTGCGCTAGCCATGCGTTCAGACAGCCAACCAACCAGGCAACTGTCTTTTAATTACAGGACTTAACTTCAAATTCATGCAAGCGCGTTAAACGGCTGCCATCTGTGTGTGCGAAGCGTGCACAGTGCCGTAGCCAAGGGGGGACCTTCGGCTCCAACCTTTTCTGGATAATTAATTTAGAGTCACATGTCGCTTTGTAAGTATAGGTGCTAACACTAATACTAATACTTTTAGCAAGTGGCATGCCACTTGATCACATCTGCGAGCCACTGCACCCACAACACTCCAGTTCTCTCTGCCGCCGTTGTTTTGTCTGCACCACCAGACGTATACTTGATGTTGTTTATGGAAGGCCACAATTCGCTTATAGAAAATATGCCAACGGCTCTATTATGACTTCTTCAAAAATTCACAGTCTGTTGCTTGGCGCACAGCGGAGAATGGGTTCCTCTCGGCTGCCTTTCTTATTCACGTGGTCTGTAGCTCTTTTTCCCATTTCTCCGCTTGCTTTTTTCGCCCGAATCCTGTGCTCGTCCTGTGCTCGTGGCCGAGCCAAGTTTGGCTGCAATTATGACTGCTCCACTCCTCCAGTGCCTCCAGTTTCCGCCCCATCTCCACCGCACCCTGTGGCCGTTTATATGCCTTATTTCGTCCATTTAATGTATTTCGCAAGTTTTTGCTTTTTGTCTTGCAGCTGCCGTTTTTGTGTGTGTTCCTCGGCGCTGCTGATGCTGCTGCAGAGCCTTTGTTTTTTAGCCGGAAGTTGCTCAAGTGTTAATAATTTCATTATTTCCGTAACGCTGCACACACACACTCTGACTCGCACCCACACACGGACACATATGGTATGTGCACATTACAGCTGCGACTGGCGGGCTCTGCTCCTCTGACTTCGGACTTTGGCCGCTCTACCCTACTAAGCCGGATCGGGTTCGGGTATTTGCACTACCATATGTCTTAGGAGTCTATGAGTCTAGGCTACTTTTCCTTAATTAGAAGGCGTCATACGAAGATAATGGATCACATTAGTGTCGCTCCTTTGGCCAGCACCAAGTAGTATACTTATTCATTTATAATTAATGACTTTACTTCTAACTCCAACTAGACATTGAGAAACTATTTTGTGTATTCATGGATTGTCGAAATAAAATGGTTGTATTCGAATTGGTTCATTAAATTAAATTTTAAAAGGATGAACAGAACGGAATTACTAGGATGGAAGAACTAAACATAAAATTGATATGGGTGGTGCTGCAGAAATCATTACAAGTTTTAAAGACTTTAAAAAGGTAACTAACAACTTATTGTGCATTTAAGAACCGAATTAAAACGAACTTTAATTTGTATATCATGTTTTTAAAAACCCTGTTAAGCGTTGAAAATAAACTAGTGATTTTTTTAAACAGTATGGTCAAAAATAAAAAAAAAAAAAAAATTGTGATTTTCAAACGAAGTTGTAGCACTGCGACTGACAGTTTTATTAGTTAAAACTTTTTTGAAAAGCTTTTACTAACTACACGGTGGTGCTATATAAACTATGCTTTTTAAATACCCTTAAACGCTTCACAAATTCAACTACAAAATGTAATATGGTAAAAACATAGATTGATTGAATTTATTATCTTAAAAATAATATTGCATACTCTTAAATACCTTTTTAAGAACTTTAAAAACCGTAGAGATTTCTTGAGCACCCTAGTAAATAGATTTTGATACTTAGTAGTATGAAAGCAAAAGCATCAGCAGCCGATACGATATGATATGACAGATAGACGTCTTACAATCATAAGATCATATAAAAGTGATGGTACAGACTACAAGATCAAAAATGGGATCATTCTATTTCTTCAATAAGATGATATACATTTACATTTATATTTACATAGTGTTCAATAATGGTAATTATGAAAAATGATGAAAATATATACCAATTCAAAAGGTTTTTATTGTAGTAGTATGACAATATCAAGTACTAAGATATCCTTTTATTCCTTCAATGAGATTACCTTCATTTACAAATTTAGTAGTTTATCATCGGCTTGTGCAAATCATATATTTAATAATAGGGTATTAGGGCACGAACTGTCCCAACACTTTTCGCTATTTCTGGGCTATAAAAAGCAAGGAAACTGCTGCATGTGTAATTTTTACGTTTTTTCAACTACGTCGTATGTATGTCCTAGGCGCGCGTAGTTTTTTATGTGGCTGTCTTTTTTCCTGATTTTCTTGCGCAGAATGCGAGTGTATGTTTGACTGAGCGGATGGGGTAAAAATGTAATTACATACGCCAAAAGTGGCAGGCTGTGGGTGTGGATGGCTAAGCATAACCGGCTCACAAAAAGTGGGCGGGAAGCACGGCCTGGCAAAGGAATGTATGCCTTACATCAAAGGATATAATTTAAGGGTCTTAAATAAATTAATACGCCGCCTGGTTTAAATTTGAAACTTTTTTAATCTGCTTTAGTTGTACCAGCGCCGCCAAGGAGAGGGTATCTCCTCCCCGGAACCCGAGTCCTCGCCCCGCCCCGTGCGCTCTGTGTGCCTGCGATAGTCCTGGCGGCAGATAACAAGCGACCGCTTGGCTTGAGGCTAAAGGACTCCACCGAAACGTATTTTGGGCACATGTCAAAGTCGCTTGCGAAAAGTTTTTCCCTTTTGCACAGTTCCTACAAATTAGTTTTACTTGTTGGTTTCTATTTTTACTATTTTAAGCAGTCCGAGCAGGCAAGGACTAGTGCAAGTCCTGCCTTGGTGGGCCATTGGTGGGGGCGTTCCTGTGAATTCTTTTGGTTCACAGTACGATTAGGCTGGAGAGCTTATTGTAAATGGCCATACATTTTAGGAGCTGTAATTGCCGTGCGTTTTTTAAACACATTTTACATATCATCATATTATTTACCTGGCATTTAAATTAAAGCTGTTAAAGTGGAGTATCAAAATGTCCACATTGTTTTTTATTATAATAAATAATTTTTTAAAATAATAAATTTAATAAATGTATACTATTTTATATAGGGTCTGAATTTATTTAGTTAAGGGTATAAAAATATAGCAAGTGAGCAAAGTAAAAGTTAAAGGAAAAGTTAAATACTCCTGTTTATTTAAAAAGTCGAGTATCCACATGAGAAGTATAAGATAACAATGTGTCGCAAGCGACAGTGACGACTACTTAATGTCTAAGAAACTATTTACAAAATCAAAAAGTATTATTAATTTATAACATTAATAAATTATTTAATCGAGCATGTGTTAATCTTTAACTTGAACGAAAACAATTGCCCTAAATTAAACTTATAAGCAATGATAGTCTTAGCTAAGAATTTGTAGAAATAGGTTAATTTCTTGACACATGTCGTTTTAGTTTCAATGTGTATATAAATGAATGGTAGCTAAACCAGTAATCAACACACATCCCCAACTATCAACGCATATCAAGATGGGAATTGTTTATCCCACCGGATTGATCTGAACTAAGTTTCAAAACTACGTTGTTCTTAAAGCTAATTTCATGGGAATCGAATTTACACATATCGTTTTATGCAGTTTAAAAATCATATGTTGTGTTTCATGAAAAATTTACCAATCATTTCATTGGTCTGAGTGCGTTTGTGCGATTCAATCAACGTTTGCATAATTGGAAACAGTTCCACTCACTCAGGTTTCTGGTCAGCATCCCCGCCATTTACATTCTGAAGCCATAAGCTGGATGGGGTTTCCCGCTGTGGCTCGGCGGAGGCCTCCACCCTTGCCGAGCTAACTGCCCCACCCGGAGAGAACGATGATGAATTCATAAATATAAATAAACCATTCATTCGGTATGCAGTCATGCGTTTGATGTTGCGGTTCCCATTAATGCCGCTTCTGCTGCTCCCTTTGGCCGGTCGCTCGATAGTGGCCCCAGACCAGGTCCTGCCGGTGCTCGTGGCCCGGCCGGCGGCTCTGGAGCGGACAATCGTCAAGCAAACGTGGTAATCAGGATAATAACTCCAAATGCATACAACGAAAATAATTGCTGGTAATCCTTGGCTGCTAATTTGCCTCAACTCCACGGCGCTGCTGCTGGTTATGGCCCGTTGTTTCTGGTGTTGGCTTTTGCTTATTACTCGCGCACATCGGCAGAGTTTTAGCGCCATTCGCAGTGGCATTTTTCATTATTTATGAAGGCTTATTTGGCATGAAAGCGGCGCCTGTACCAGGGCTAGGACCAGTGGGGCCAGCACTGCCCGTAGTAGCCCTCCCACTGTCGAGGACCAGCACAACCCACACAGGGAGAAAATGTTGCCATAATAATTAGTCTTGCATCGGGGTTTGTTTTGTCATGGCTATATCTTATTTGGATTTTGAATTCGTATTTAAAAATCCCTTAAATTTCAACAATATACCAAAATTGTGTTGAAGAATTTTAGAATTATAGGGGAAGTTATATATATTTTGTTGTGATACATAATTTTTGTAGATTTAATATATGAGTTGTTTATTTATACTCTGACAGAGTAGGCGTTGTCGTAGTTGTCGATCGACAAGAGCAGGTTTGGAGAAGCGGCTTCCTCAGAACTTACCGTCGTCGCCTCAGGAGGTCTTGACGGTATCCTCGTTCCGGTCTTCGATTGCTCCAACGGTCTCAGCGGCGCCAACCTCATCGGACCAGTTGATGGTCGAATTGGTCAAATTGGGCCTTCTCAGCCTCCTCGGGATCGTGGTAGGAGAACAGATCGACAACAACGGGCCACTCGACGCTGCGTGAGATGGTGTCACGCAGGCGATGCCCGGAATGACAATATCGATCTGACAAAGAGAATACGGGTTGGTGAAGGCAATCACGGGGATGTTCAAGTACGATACCTCCATGATGGACTGATGATCGGTGTTGGGATCGGTCACAACCAGCAGACGGGCTCCCTGGAAGCGGGCTGAATCTTATTGGTGAAGGCGCCGGGTGTGAAGTGGCCAGCAATGGGAGTGGTGTCCGTCTACATGGAGGACTTCATACGGTGCGCTGAACAATGGGATGCGACAAGATGACGAAGACATCCGAGGCATTATCTATCAGCTTCTACCTAGTTTTACGCGGTTTGATGATGTCGACACCATCTGGAAGTTGACGTTCTCCGAACCCAAATGGTGAGCAGCAACACCTTCGTGATGTCGTCCTCTTTGAGTGGCAGAATATCTAAGCATCCCGACATGTTAACGTGGAAAAAGTTACGAAACGTCTAGATGCCTCTAGTTCGTTTAATTTTAAATAAAATAATGTATATCTGACAAAATAGAAAGCTAGATACAGAAAAAAAATTACAGTAACATTATTAAATTGATCTTGCTCCTAATTTTTCCTTGTGCACATGGGGGACAGTGTACTGGTAGTTACGTTTTCATTTATATTAAAGTCGCAGGTTAGTTTATTTTGATGTGTGTGCTGCGTCGTCCGCCCGCTGTGCCTTTATAGCAGGTGTAGGTCACCCAGCCCCCGCCCTGCCCATCACCACCCACCAGGCATATGATTAAATTCGTATTTGTTTTATGGCCTGTAATTCAGCGCCATTAATAATGCGTTGCATGCAGGGACCGAACGGCAGCAAATGCATTAAGCGCGTTCCCTGTTTACACGGCGCCCCATGGAAGATGTGTGCAACTTTGACCCGTTAAAAAGGTGGAAAAGTGTTAGAAAGTGAGTATAATTGATAGGATTGGATGGTACTGCGAGGTGTGTTCCGATTTCCATCACTTTTGCTTTGGTAAATGTGTTAAATTTCAATCATTAGACTTAAATATATTGGGACAATCGTTTTGCACGAGTAGATGTCATAACGTCCGAAAAAGGGTGTAATAGCAGGCCTTTTCTGACCTCTGAATGGTATGACATTATGCCGTCGGGCGGTATTAAATGTAAAGTTCTTTTTAAATATCAATTCTTGTTTAACTTTAGCTGGAGTCAGTTTTGTTAAAGAAAGTTTATGGAATGGAGGAGACATGGCACTTTCTACTTTGCTACTGCTACTTCATTTTATTGAGAAATGTGAAAATGTGAAGAAATGGGGCGTAGACAAAAATATTGCTTACATAATTTTGCAACTTAAGAGAACATATATTTTCGCATGCTTCTTGGTGAGCTATTTTAGATTTGTACGTTTTTGCAATGAAAAATTAATGAGAAGAAACATCCCAGGCTTAAAATTTACTCGGAAGTTCCCGGAGTTCTAATCCTATAAAGTAGACATATTCAGGATAACCTGAACAGCCGTGGCGATCTAGTCATGACCGTTCGTCCGTCTATCTCTCAGACTTATCAGAGATCTTTAAATGAATCTTCGATATATGAATCGGTATTTTGTCTTATTAATATATAAATCGGAACTGACCGTCGTACCTATGTATCACAAAGCAATAATAGCAACGATCGGGAAATTAAAACGTGGAAAAACTTATGCCCATTTATGGTACAAGTGTGCTTTCATCTACTCTTTATAAGGCAAATTGTAATGTTTCACTAATTACGATTTTAATTTAAGAAAGGAATATGATTCAATTTGATAGCCCAGGATAACGTGTGAAGGAACGTCACTTAAGGTTATGTTAAACTAATCAAGTATTGGTTTTCTCATTGAGTGTATTTACCATAACATTCCTTTATTCCTGTTTGCTCTGTTGAGAAAAACGCTTCGATATAACCTTCCACAACCAATTTAAAATATATTTTCAGTAGATTTTTGCATATATAATGTTGGGGTTTTATAATTCGATGTCGTTTTGATTGTTCCCCTATTTTCATTTACAAAATTACGTTGTGGGATTGAAAAGTAATTCGCCATTCGTTTGGTTTATTTCCAAGCAAAACTTTCTCAAGAGTGTACGTTTAGGGTCGACCAATTAACTCACATGCATACTCACTGCAATAAAGTGGCATTACGGTGGTCAGTCAGACTCCCACGTTAGATTTAATTACGGAACAATTTGGCAAATAGTTGCAAAATAAGAACAGTTGGTCGGTAAGCAACAGCAACAGTAATAACAAGGATAGCAGCAACAACAGCTGTAGCACAAGCACCAACAAGCCGACAACCGCAGCGACTACAGCGACTAATTTTGAATGCAGGCACTGGATACGGAACAGAAAAAGGAGCAGTTTACAATTTTCGAAAAATTAAATCAGAGTTTGCGGCGCTCGGCAAAACATGCAAGACTCACCCAAACACACTGGCACGCACCAGCAGGACCCTCGCACCCACTCCTCCTGCTCCGCTGCTCCGCACACACACGCTGCCTCTCGGATCACCCCTATGAAGACATATGCATTCAACGGACGTAGGAAAACGTTTATAAGCACTCGATACAAAAACGCAGAAATGCGGTAGTTGGTCGGGGCTGGGGCAGGAGGGACGGCTGTGCGGGGTCTTCGCAGCGCAGATAACGAAAACTTGTTTAGCAACCATTTTTGGGAGGTGCGGTCGGTACTTGTCCTTTTGCTATACCCTGCAGTCGTTGTTCGCAAGGGTAAACTGAACTTAGGTGAAGCCTTGAGCTAAATTTAGCACGGAAAATTTGACTGAAAATCATCGTATGGCGTTACTCATCTTGTTATTACAGGGCTGTTATATAAGCTAGTCAGTTAATTTTAGAAAAACAAAAATGAGGAAGTACCGGGTGGTTATCTGATTAAAGAAATTTACTCTTTATGAAGACATTATTGATTAATAGTTCTAGGGCTTTGATTAAATAATTATCTTCCGATAAACCAAAGCATATCTTTCCAGAGCCTTACGAATGAACCCACATTCTTGTTGAATTATTTTCAGTATTCACTTTAGTTAAAGTTAAAATTGTGTATCTTATTTTATCTCCAAATGTATTCCAAATTACTTATCATCATTTCAATAAATTTTGAGAACCAATGTTATAGTTGTGTTTCTAAAATCCTATAAAAAATATGGAAAAGCAAGCTAAAAAGTAGACAGTGTTTAGATGATAACGGGTATACCGAGGTCCGGTGCAAACGATAACAGTTTCGTTACTTGTTTTTGGTTTCATTCCCTCCTCCAGCGCCTGGTCCACACTCTGAGGAGGCTCGGGGACAAGGACATGGACCGTTGGCTGAGCCTGGATCCTGGCTGCTGGCTGCTGGCTGCTGGCCCCATGCCGAGCTGCCAGTTTAAAACCGTTTGCATACATGTGCTGCCATTGGGATGTCCTCTGTGTAAGCTGTGGGAACGGAGCAGGGAGGAGGTGGGAATGGGCACCCCGTGGGTACACACGCTGCATGTTTGCCGGATTGTCCTGTCTGGTCCCTTCTTGTGGCTTCAGGCCCTCTCGGCCGGAATATGCGGCCGTATTTATCACACGTTAACCGGACGCTGCGTCCTGCTAATGATTTTACGTTGAGGTTAAGCCGGAGCCCGCAATCTGGCTGGAAGGCATGGGCACGGACTCTGCTGCCTCCGTTCCGCGGCTGCCCCAATTTCTGGGCTCCCCGGACTAAACGCATAATTCTCGAAATGTATAACATAAATTTCTTGTCTTTGAACGCCGTCCTGCTGCGCTGCTGGGAAAACTGGAGCTGCGCTTTCACTTTTCGCGCTTAAATTAATCCCAGGACGGTTCCCTGTTGTTGCGGCTTCGGTTGCTGTTTCTGCTGTTTTCCTGGCTCCTCCAAATTATCGTTCCCATGTCGAACGGACGCTGCTCGGATCTGCTTTTGCCCGGGACCTCGGTGAGTGATTTCCGCAGTTGCGTCCGAGCTGGAGAAGACAGAATAGAAATCCGAGCTGGCCGGGAATATAGGCCACTGCGGTCCGAGTCCTTGCTTACAGCGGTTATTCACATTTAAATTCCGCACTGTGACATAATTTATGGAGCTGCTGGAAATCCGGAATATTCAATGAGCCAGGGATTATGATATTCGAGTTGTGGCTAAATGTTTGCAAGTTTTAGCAAAATATTAAGAGTAAACAATTTATTAATGCATTATAATTAACTGTCCCCAGTTCACCGGGCCGGTCAAATGATTTATGACGGCAACCCGACCAAAAATCCATGTAAATTGATTATTAGTTACCTATGTTTCGAGAGTTAGTGCGAGGAAAAACGAAATAAATGGCAGATGTAAATGCTTGATTTATCGGTCTGGCCAAACTATATATTTAATTCAGTTTTGTTTCAGGCTTAGAGTTGTTTCTCTTATATCTGAACGGTTTTAATTCAGCACAAGTATCGGTGTCGCGTTGATGAAAGTCGACATGCTAACAATTTACTAATGTAATTTAAATAGGATCCTATCCGGGAGTCGACTCATTGCGGCTCGTAGTTAATTAAGCGCGAAACTTTTTGTATTTTTTACGTTTGTCTGAAACTCTGAAAAGTTGTGGACATCATCAGACTGCGGGAGTGTGTCTCTCTCTGAATAGGGTTGGGCAAAAGTTTTGTGCATATTGAAATTAGTTTTATTTTTGCCAGGGGCACTCATAAAAAAGCTCATTAGCTGTGCGAAACTTCCCAAATCAAATGGATTAGCTGTACACTCGCATATGTAAATTAAGTACCCGCCATGTTGACACAATAGTGCCTGGGAGAGGCGAGGCAAGGTACAAATGAGCAGAAAGAAGCGGAGCGAAGGGGCAAAATGCAAATTTAATAAGGTCAAGCATGGCGCCAGCAAAGAGGACGCTGTTTTGTTATTCACAGTAGCTGAAAGGGTTCGCCCAGGCGCCTGTCACTGTCCTGTCGTCGTGTTCCCCCTTTGAGTGACACTTGCGTAATTTTGGCAGGTGCTTTCGGATAAAGCAGGAAGACGACAACGAAAACGAAAACGACCCTACCTGAAGGAAACAATGTGCTGCGAAAGACAAAAGCAGCGCAAAGAAGTATCCGAGGCATCCGGCAAGGAGTCTGGATCCTGCGATTCCGATTCCGATTCCGACACAGGACCCGTAGAGGCGAACCCGGATCCGAGAGTGGGGAAAGTTCGCTGAACAACAATTACAATAAGCTGGACAGGGCAACAGCTGCCGGCTGTCGCGCGGCATTGTCCGGCGCCGTCCTGGACAAAGAGCTCTGCATGCCGCGCGGAGTGGAAACACTTTTCTTATTACACAATATACAATCATAATAACAATCATAATAATAACAACCGCTGAGCACAATGACAGATTTGTCTTTTCCTCGCTCCTGCCTCCACTTGGACGCAACACGTGCGGAAATAAGCGGAAGCGCGGCAACAATGGCTACAGCGGCCGCCAGCGGTGGCTGAACATGAAATTTGTTGTATGCAAAAGTAAGCTGCACTTTAGTGCTTTTTGGTGCAGAAAGCACTGCGGCTCTCAAATTAGCGGCATAATAAAGTGAGGGTCGTATGCAACAGCAGCGCATTGTCAGAGGCAACTGTAGCGTGTATTGTGCCGTGCGGGGCTGTTAATTTTGTAACTGAAAAAATCTGAAAAAAATTAAAGTCGTTTAACTTTAATGGCGACAGAAGCACGAAATAACAAAATGGGACATTCGGCTGGGAAATAGATTGGAATATTCTTGTGTTTCTGTGGAAACCTAATAGGTGTACTTATTATAAGGAGACTTGACAGATAATTACGCATAAAGCTGCTGTCTGCTAGGGCGTCACTCCAGCCGGTTGTCCTAGGTAAACAGTCCCGGCAGGATCTACATATAGATACATATATAAAAAGAGACTAACAATCCCCCGGGTTACCTCACAGTAGAGTACACTCTCTTTTTTTTAATTTGAATGGAGTGCATCTATCACTGCCCAGCTAATCCAGTCTGCGGCTTGTGCTTCGCGGTTTATTTAGAAAACATTGACACCACTCAGCCCGAGTTGTGGATGACAGCCTGCATGAGGCAGCTCGTGGTCCACCGTCCAGAGGCGTTTTTTGTGGCACCGCTTCTCCACGTTCCTCATTTTTTCTATGGCTCTTTTGTCTCCCACCGTCGGGTGTCTGGCAATTGTTGGGCATTTGCCGGCGACTCCTAAAAGTATGCCTCGGCTGGCCAGATTTTTATGGCACACATGCAACATGCATATTTGCTTACATGTACGGACGTGCACGTGTTTGCAGCGGAGCCGCATAAAACTCTGCCTAACATCGGCAGGAGCAGGAACAAAACCCAAGGCATGTCGACATGCAAGTGAACAGTCCCGCACACACCAACACACGCCACACAACAAAAATTAACAAGCAAATAATCCACCAAGAGCGGCGGCAACAACAATACTCACAACACAGACAACTCACGCACCATGGGATAAGCACGCACTTATTTTGTCAAAATTAATGAATCACTCAATTAATGGCTAAATTAAGCAAAAAGTGTTGTTTCCCACTGTTATCAATAATCTTAAGATTAAAAATAAACAAGTCTACAATCTAGGGGAGTTTGAAATCAATAATGTATTTTTTTTTCCAAATCGTTTCTTTGTATCTAATGTACTGTACAACACATCGGTCTACTCTCGTAAGGATTATTTACTAAAATTTGACGGCAAACAATATAAAATATGTCGAAGTACTGACAAAGGCCTCGAGAGGATGCACTATGTACCTACTTAATTCATAGAATTAAAACTTATTCTAATCAACAGACATTGTTTTAAGAGAAGGTTGTGCATATTCACCTTTAAAAACTGTGCAAAGTAATTCAATAAGAAATTAGGGTTTGGGTTCTAAATAACTACTAAATAGTTAAGCAGGTATTTTATTACAAACAAGAAAGAAAGCTAACAAATGGATATTTTTGAATTAATAAAATGTTATCAAATGGAAATTAAAACTAACAGGAATTCTATACAACATTTATACATATAAAAATTTTGTTTAACATTGCGTATACGTAATATTCCCCCAACATTCCTATGACAGCTATATGATATAGGTGTCCGATTTTGATCAAATTAAAACCGAAATTCTAGAATAATATAAAATGGATATGTCTTGAATTATATCAAAATATGTTGAAAATTGGACAAGTAATAATTTTTTTTCTGAAAATTTACCAATCGTTCCAATGGCAGCTATATGATATAGTCGTCCGATCCGGCCGGTTCCGACTTATATAGTAGTGAGAGTATATAGAAGACTATCTGCAAGGTTTCATTCAGATAGCTTCAAAAATGAGGGACTAGTTTGCGTATATTCGGACAGACGCACAGACGGACATGGCTAAATCGACTCGGCTGTTGATGCTGATCAAGAATATTTTATAGGGTCGGAAATGCCTCCTTCACTGCGTTCCAAATTCTGACTGAAATTATAATACCCTGCAAGGGTATAAAAATAAAAGCATTTTTGTTGTATGTTTTTCCCAATATAATTTTGAAAAACTCTGATAATTATGTGTTTCTGTTTGATATAATATTTTATACTGCAGTTGGACATTTACTATAAGATAAGGTTCAATCGTTTAGTTTTTATCAAATAGTCGTCGTATTAGGTAGTAAATGAGTAGGAATGATTAAATTTTGTTGACAATATCATACAGCTGCTGTAGGAACGATAGTTCATATATACATAGTTCAAAAATCTCAAAAATTTGTCCATGTTTATTTATTTCTAGCGCTAAATAGTTAAAAGAGAGATATGTCTTTTGTTTTTGTAACCCTTAGCAAACGGATCTCTAAAATAATGTATATGTATTTTTCCGCCGAAAGCTATTGTTAATCCCATGGTGGCGCTGGAATAAAAGAAAACTTTGCGAATGTGGAAAGCAACAACACAACGCACACACATCAACACGAACACACAGCGCCACACCCACGACCAAGCGGCAAAGTGAGAGCGAGAGAGACACGGGCTGAGAGAAATGCTCCGATTTCATTATGAGTCCCGCTTATGTATGTATATTCTTGTTAAATATTAATTAAAATATGCGCATTTGCCGTTCTCCATCCGTCTGCCTGCTTTGCTTTTAGCTCTCTTTGTCACTGCATTGCTCTTTGCCGCTGGTGTCCTTGCGTCCTGCGAAAGGATATGCCAATGCGGTCGTCGGGCAGAGATTTCTTATAAATATAAATCAATACGAATTCAACTGAGTGCTATTTTCGTATTTTCAATAAAGCCAAAGACACAAAGAAACCTTTTGCACATATTGCAACGCCACATATTATCCATAATAATTGAATTGCCCCGAAAGGAGGTTCGACACAATATAAACTCTTCAGTTTGTTTTAACTTCCGGTTCTGCCTGCTAGGTAAAAATTGAATTTTGGAGTTTAATTTTGTTGCCATATTTGGAATTATGTAAATTATGCAAAATCAATTACCGAGTACTTAATTTCAGTAGTTCTTGCTCCGAGCGCATTTCACATACATACATAAATCTTTAAGACTCGGAAATGGCAAGCCAAGCAAACTTCCTTCAGAGGCACTTTGGTTGCTGTTTGCCACTGAGTCCTTAAGGTAGCCTCGGTTCCTATTTTTGCTTGGCAGGCACTTTGGGACAGACTTTGTTCTTCGAGAAATGGACATATTCAGGGTAATGTTTTCCAGCATTTATATTTATTTATTTAGACTTTGTTTAAACTTACATAATAGCATACATAACTTTTAGTTCCATGTTGGTAACGTTTATTTTACTAAATTACATTTGTTCAGTTGCCAAAACATGACGCATCCCATGATTGCATTTGCATTTATTTTTCGATTGCATCCGCATTCGCTGTCTACGTATTTGTTCAGCATTTGTTTGCGGACGGGGCGATTTTTTAGCGGACAAAGAGCGGAATAAAAAATGCATATACATACACCAGGCCGTAGCATACCGCGGCGGGCATGTGTGCGGCAAATTAAATGCAAGTCAGAAAAGTTTAAAATAAATTGGCGCAACTGCATTTAAGCATTTAAGTTATTTGATTTCGAGTCGATATGCGACTGTCGCTTGCCAGTGAAATCGCTTGCTGCACATCAATCTCGGATCGGAGTACCGGGCTCCGGTGGGCCCGGCCTGGGACGCGGGATTAAGGCACGGCAAGCAGCGTCATTAAGGATTAGGTTGCAATTACGAGTAGGGTATAAATTCACTAAGTTACACTCCAAGGATTAACAAGAAACGGCCCGCGGGCGCTGCGTGGCTCCTGCTTCATGGCAGCAGGCGTGGGTTGAAGCGTCCCATGAACAGGATCATGCCCGTGGGATTGTGTCGCACGAAGTAGAGGAAGGGCTTGTCGAAGCGGAGTCTCGGGGCATCGGGCACCCGAGCCTGCCGCGGGCGGAGTGGCAGCGGTAGTTCCAGGTACTTGGGGTCCAGCAGGTCGTCGTAGAAGCCCCGTCCCAGGGCGGACTCCTGCACCAGCGAGCCGAAGTCCACGACGGCCTCTGACGAATCGAAGGCGTCGTCATCCGTGGCGTCCACGTCCTTGTTGCGCTTGCGAAGTGGCGGGGCCGGGTACATCTCCACGTGGTGGTGCTCGGAGATCTTCTCCTCGCCGCAGGTGCTGAACGTGTTGATCTGAATCATGTCGGAGAGGAAGATGTCCCGGTTGCCGGCTCCGGTCAGTCCGCGCAGGTCGGCGAAGTCAGACTTGAACAGGCCGCGCAGCCCCATCTTCTGCAGGCCCAGCGAGGCGTTCACGAAGGAGCGGTGCGAGAAGCGCGGTAGCTGCACCTCCATGCCGGGCCGGTCCATCAGAGACGTGAGCAGTCGGCTCCAGGCCTGCGTCTCGCCGAAGGCCGTCTCCACCAGGCTGCGCTCCAGGCGGTCCAGGTTGTCCATGGGCGAGATGGAGCTCTGGTGGCCGGGCATTACGTAGACCGTGCTCACAGTGTCCTGCAAGCTACCGAACGACACGATGGTGGCGTCCAACTTCGGCTCGTATCCGGCCAGGAAGCCGGAGCGGTAGAGCACAGCCGGAATGGGCACGAGGCGGCGCTGGCGCACGGTGGGGTGCACCTGGAAGAACATCTCCCCGTCCCGTTCGGCCGTTGAGCCGCGTGAGCAGTCCGTTTGGAACAGGTTCGCCGAGATGGTGGCCAGCGGACCGTTGACCCACACGCTGTTGGTGCGCAAGTACTCCAGGACCTTTCCCATTGTGTGACGCTTCACCAGGAGATTGGTGCGGCGCCGCACGATATCGTTGACCACGTGGAAGTTGACCTCCTCTACATGGCCGGCGTAGAGCTGTTGCGTCTTCTCTTTAAAGAAGGGCAGGATTTTTCCATTGGCACGGTCACTGAAAATTTCCCTCACAAATGCCGCCGTCGCAATGTCGCTATCCGTGGCCTGCTCCACCCCACTCGTTATGTTCTTGAAAATCAGGTGCGGATTGAAGGTGACCATGTCGTCCAACTTGAGTATTTCGTTCATCTCGCCGGAGGTGCTGCCCCGCGCCCCCATGAATACCATGGAGAGCATGGAGGTGAGGCCGAAAGGCGACATGACCACACTCCTGGCCGAGCTGATCTTCTCCGAAGTGATGGCGCGCCAGTAGCTGAAGGCTAGTTCGTTGCAGAGCCGGGCGAACGACCGCAAGTCCTCGTCCATGTTGGCGGTGGTGGCCTCCAGACCCTGCGAGGCCTCTGGACTGGGCTCCAGCTTGACTGGAGGCCGAGTGGCCTGAGTCGAGCTGGCCATGAGATTGGTCAACGAGGCGGGACGCTGCGTGGGCCGCTGCTGACTTGCTGGCAACTGCACCGGAGCCTGCGAATGGGACGGGGCGGCCTTGTTGGCATTGTAGGGCAAGACCTTGGGCGGCTGAAGGTCCAACTGGTTGTAGCCACCCACCAGAGATGGTTGAACGTAATAGGATACCGGCCTCAAGGTGTTAAGCCGCTTGGTAGTTGTGGCGGGCGCTGGAGTTGTGGTGGAGGAAGGCTTGCTAGGCGTAGTTGTGGTTGTGGGTCTTGAAGTAGTGGTCGTAGTCGTGGTGGTGGTACTGCTGGGCAGAGCCATTGGCATCTGGTAGCCAGCTTGATCCTCTTCATCCTCCTCGTCGGCCTGGTCAACTGAAGGATTCTCATAGCCGGCTAATGGCAACGTCACCTTGTAGTTATCCTCCTCGGCACTCTTTTCCCCGCCGGTGCCGCCCTCCTTGGAGGTGGAGATGAGCGGTCTCACCACACTGGCCGTCGTTTCGCCCAGCTTGATGTAAGGATCCTCGTCGTCTAACTGGACCTTTTGGCCATTCGTCACGGTCTCCGCATCCTCGGAGTCGCCTTCCTCGGCAATGGTGGCTGTCAGCTCGTCGGAAATGTCCTCCATAGACTCGTCGTTCAGCTGCTGCGACTTCACCGTGCTCAATTCAATTTGTTCCGTTGCTTGCTCCGAGCTGAGCGACATGTCCGACTCGGAAGATACCAGGGACATATCGCCGGGAATTTTCGTCACCGGTGCCTCCTCCCGCTCCTCGCTGGCCGGCGCCTCGTACTGCTGCAGGAGCGGGGCGGAGTTGGTGGCGCTGGCCTCCACGTTGCTGGTCTGGGCTACCTGGTCCTGCTGGTCTGGCTGCTCGGGCTTATCCGGCTGTTCCGTTGTTGACGTTTGCTCCTCTTCCTGCGCGTCCTGGTAAACATTAGTCGCCGTCGTCGCCTTTTCCGCCGCCGGCTGCTGCGTGGTCGTCTCCGGCTCTTCCGGCGGTGACTTCACCGTGCTGTAGATGGACTCCTGGTCTGCTTCTTGGCTAGTAGTGCCCGACTCCGCCTGCTGCTGCTCGTTGTAACCATTTGTCAACATCTCGGGCATTTGCTCTTCACTTTCGCGCTGCGTGTAGCTGTCGGGGATTTCGCTGAAGCTGGTCGTTGACTCCTCGCTGCCGGAGCCCTCAGTGCTGGTCGTGCTCTCCTCGTAGGGCTCCTGCGCTTGCTGACGCTCGGTGGTGGCGGCCACCTCAGCGGTGTATGCCTCGGTGGTGTCTGCTGCGGCCACTGTGGACAGGAGCTCGTGGGCAGGGGCGGTTTCCGGTCTGGCCGGCTCTTGAGTTGGCTGCTGCTCAAGTCTTTCGTTGGCAAACACTTGCTGCTCCTCGTCCTCGTCCTGCTGTTGCTGCGCGTAGATTTGCGACAGTGATAGGATGGGAATCCGGTGCGTAGTGGTCTCAATTTGTTCTAGGTGAACCGCTTCCGGTTCGAGGGGGACTGCAGCTGATTCATTTTTTTCCGCCACTTTGTTCTCAGGCTGTGGCTCCGGTTTGTACGGGTCTTGGGGTTCTTGGGGCTCCTCGGGCTCTTTGGTCTGGTCTGGCTTCGGTTTTGGTTGCAGGAGGAACGAGGCGTTCAGATGGGCAAAGCTGGTCAGGCGGTGTGAGTCGTCTACTGGTTGCACCTTGGCTGGGGGCTTGTACTGGTCGCCCTGGGTGATCTGCTGGATGACGTCGGACATAAGAAACTCCAGCTCATCCTTAGTTTCGTTTGAGTTCATGGCTACGTCCGAGATTAGCGTGTTGCTTCCGTCTACAAGAGTGGAGGCCACGGTGGCCGCCTGCGTCTGGAAGTTTGCCATGGAAATCTGATCGGTGGGCTTGAGCACCTCCAGGTTTAGTTGCTGCACCAAGTCGGCGATCATGGGGGTAACTTCTGTGCTGCCGTCATCAAAGTCGGCGGAGGTACTGCTTTCAGAGACTGGGAGACGTAGCGCGTGCTCGGTGGTGGCTTGTGCTGTCTCCGCCTCAGGGGGTTGTTGGTTGTAGCCATTGGTGGTACCAGGTTCGTCAAGCTCCTCTATGACCGCCTCCGGCACCTCTGCGTAGAGCGGCTCAAACTTGACGACGTGATCGGACTCCCCGGTGGGTTTATCGGTGGTGGCGTCCACTTCGTCAAGTGGTGACATCGGGGTTGTTACTAAGAACTGAGTCTGTCCAGGCAGCTCTGTGGTTTCAGGCTCCTTGGTCTCCTGGTTGGTTTCAAGAGGCTTAAGGGGTTCCGGCTGTCTGGTCACCGTAAAGTACTGTGGCCTAGCTGTGATCACTACGACGGGTGTTTGTTCCTCAGCATCATCTTCCAGGCTGCTTAGCGTGGTCTCCGATGGCTGCTTGTGGGTCAGGGAGGACTCTGTGGAACCGGTGGCATCTTCATCCTCTTCAGAGAGCATCGTGGCCAGAGTGCTGCCGCCGTAGTGGGACGAAGGAGGCTTATTGCTGGTCAAGATTGCTGGCTTTGAAGAAGAAGTTGGCCTGGGAGCAGCGGTAGTTGTGACTGCAACTGGAGGGGAGACAGCCGAGACTGGAATCTTTTTCTTGTTGGCCAGTGCTTCCATTTGCTGCTTGTTCTCGGCACTGTCGTACTTAACAGGACCAGACGCGGAAGCATCGTCCTCTTTGTCAGTGGCGGAGAGGTCCTGTGTGAGTGACTGCACAATTTGGTCCATCGAAAGGATTTGGGCGGGTGAGAGCTGGGGTGCTGGCGATGGCGAACTGATGTGCAGCTGTTGCTGCAGCTGAGCTAGGGACGGCAACGGGGTCTTCTTCAGGGGCGACTGGTCCACCGAAGAATCGTCAAACACGGTGGGCAAGTTCTGAGAGGATTCGGCATTGTAGCTGGGCAGCGGGTACACGGGTTGCTGGGGGGTGCTTGAGGCAGCAATCACATTCACCAGTCCGTAGCTCTCGGTCTGGGCCTCGCCTGCGTCCTTACTGGCCTCCGTAGTGGTGCTGTGAACTGGCTTGCCGTGGACACGATTATGGTGCTGGGTGGTTGATGGACGACCAGTGGATCCCACCGGCTTAGTATGCAGCTTCTGGTGGTGCAGTGCGGGTGGTTTCGCAGTCGACTTCACAGGCGCTGCCGTTGTACTAGTTGTGGCAGCTTCAGTGGTTGTTGTTGTTGTCGTGGATGTAGATGCGACAGGCTCTGGCTCATGCTCCGCCTGTGGAGTGGTGGCGACTGGGCTCTCCGGCTCTGGCTGCGAGACTGGTGCCTCCGTCGAACTGCTGACTGGTTCGGGAGTGCTGGCTGTGCTTGTCTCGGGAGCGAGCGTGGTTGTTGTCGTAGTGCTTGTCGATGTTGGCTTGGGCTTCTTATGGGGTCTCTGTGGCCTGGGCGGTCTCTGAGTGCTCTCGACCTGCTGCTGCTGCTGCTGCTCACCTTGCTGGACCAGGGGCTTAGGCTTGGTAGTCGGCTTGCGCTTCGGCTTCGATGGCTTTCCGCTGACAGAAGTGGATCCCGTACCGGGTGTTCGTGTGGGCTTGCGCTTCTTCTTCTTAGGCGTTGTCGAGGGCGGTGCTTGGGTAGTGGTGGTACTACTGGCTTCTGCTGGTGGGTCCTCGCCTGCCATCTGAGTGGACGATTGCACTTCCGTCTCAGGTGCAGCAGTGGGCGTAGTTGTCGTCGTAGATGGCTTCTTCTTTATCTTCTGCTTGGCTCCAGTGGGCTGGGATGGCGTCTCGGTCGCACCATCGCCGTTCGGTTTCTTCACCCGGTGGGGCTGTGTCGGCTTGCGCTGGACGTTCGAGGGCTTCTTGGCCAGCTGGTGGTTTGAGACGATCTTTTCTGTGGTCGAGGTCGCGCTGCTGGAGGAGGTAGGGGTATGGATGATCTCTTGGTTGTTGTAGAAGACGCGCCGCGTGGTTGTCTCCGGTCGACCTGTAGTACTGGGCAACTTCTGGTAGATGGGCTGCATGTGGAGCAGCTCAAAGTCCGGCACATTGGCGGCTACGTGTTGGTACTGCTGCATGCCCGTGTACACAGACTCCATGGGGTCCAGCTCTTCTTGGACCACCTGGGGGGTCACCGGGGTGGTGCTGGTGGTGATGGCGGGCTTGCGTTTGTTGCCTGGCTTGCGCTTAGCGGGCTTCGGCTTCTTGGTGGCACGCGTTGTGGGCGGCGCCGCTCTGGTCGACGTCTCAAGTATCTCAGACTCAGGTGTCATCACGATCTGCTGTGGGCGCTGCTGCGGGAAAATGTCGCCGCCCGTGTTGCCGAAAATGGCGGGCAGGATAAGCGACCAGGAAGAGGAAACGTCGGGCGTGTCCAGCAGCGGCGGCAGCAGCTCACCGGAGCTGTTCTTGGCCGAGCTGGAGGCCACTTCTTTGTTAAGCACGCTCTGTACGCTGTCCACAATGTCTTGGACATTCTTGTCGGGATTGTGCTCGGCCAGCGGAGCTGGGTGGATGATGGACGGCCCCTCGCCGTCGCCGTTGGCCACGATGCTCTGGATCTCCTGCATGGTCATCAGTCGCTTTACCAGCTCGCCGTGCTCGTCGAAAGTGTAGAACTCGTAGCGGTCCGGGTTGAGCAGGTCGATGGGACTGGCCACCTGCAGCGAGGGCTGTGGCTTCGGCACCTTGTGGCCGAGGGCGTCCGTGAACTGCGGCTCATTGCCATCAAGGACCACTGACACCGATGCGGTTGTACTGAAAAGATTCAAAGTTAATAATATATATTTAATATTTTAGCACCTTTATTAACAGCCCCCCTATTTATTCGATATCTTGACTCTAAATCTTCCTTTCAAACTTTAATTTTATTCCATCCTAATTCATCCACAAATATGGCTATAAAAAGTCAGTATCTTTGCGACTAATCTAAATTTTGTTCAGAGTCCCAGTCAAAATATGCAGTGTTTGCCTATCGATCGGTGCCTGCATGTTTTCCGAATCCTCATCCAACCGATCCCTGAGCCCTGATTAATGGCAGGAGGCTGCTGTATAGAGTCGTGTCGGCGGAAGAGTCGTTTGTCCCTCTGCAATGCAAGTAATGCTGCGTACTTGGCGGCACATCGCCGGCATTTTAATGGAAATTGAAAACTATGCAATCGTTGCAGAAAGTCACGCAGTCACGCTGGCCCAGGCCCCGAGCCCGCCCCTCCGCAGCATCTGCAGGCATCGCCATTTGCATTTGTGCATCGCTTAGTGGGGATATCTCGGCACACACTGCAGTTTACATATGTAAGACGGGGGTGTGCGTGTGTGCGTCGGTGCGGTATGAGCATGCAAGTAATCCCGCGTGCGGCATGAGCACATCATTAACATTTAAGCACGTGAGTCGGAGAGCGCTTAGTCATATGCAGCTGCCTCACACACATATCGGTCGGGTGTGTATGCCACAGAGCCCGAGTCTCGTCAAAGTCATCACCAGCGCGGCAGAGGCGAATTAAGTGCACAAATGTGTTGCAATGGGATTAGCAACAGAATAGTCTGTGCGTTTTTTTAATTTCAACCGAAACTCCGGTGCCTGCAGCTAGATTCGATTCAGAGTTTCGGGCAGAAATATATGATTTATTGACTCTTTTCCGAGTTAATTCTGTTGGGTTTATGTTGTCGGCCAATCGAAAAGGACCCCGGGAATGCCGGATTGCAGCGCGATAAAAAATGCATGTAAATATGGCAGTTGCGCCTGGCTGCAGCTGTCAGCGCGGATCTGCGTTTCCTCATCATCGCCGGCATAGTTATCATGGCCATAATCGTTATCATCGCTATCATCGAGGCGGGCCACAGCTCGCAGTCATTGCCAGGAGCAGCTGGCGCCAGAAGCCGCTGGCTGCGAATTCGTTTATGTGCGGAATTAATATGAAACTGCGCCGGAACCTCTCCAAACAGATGTCTTGGAGCCCGGAGAGTGGCAAAAGGGCGTGACAATGGTGGAAGCAGATTCTACCTCCTTGTTTATAAGCCCGTAATGCTTTTCTCCTTCAAATTGATTAGGGCAGATGAACCGTTTTGGACCCACTTCGAAATCATTGCGCCCACGTAAACCCAATTGATTAGCATTGATTTGAAGTTAATGAGCACTCAATTTGGCCGCAGTTGTCTGGCCCTCGTTTACGGCCCACCTTTACCTCCACTTCCACCTTTCCCCCACTCCCACCTCCACTTCCACTGCCACCCAAGCCCATTTCAGCTCGGCGGGATTCCGAACGCGTGCCGCAAAGTATGCAATGCTCTGCTGCCCACTCCAGCACGCTTTGCGGCCGCGGAGCAAATTAATTAAAAATACTAAGGCCATGGCCAGAGCCCCGCCAGACCGACCACGCTCCTCAATCGACACAGCGTCTACAACAAAGCAGGAAATTCTATTTCAATTAGTGGCAAAAATTGCAAAAAGCTGTGCAAACAAAAGATTTTCCCCGGCAACAGCAACAGAAAAGCAACTGCGATAGAAACACCAAACAAAGGGCAAGTAGAGGGGCGTGGAAATCGGGGAGGCCTTCCCCTCCTGCACAGGAAAAAATAAGATACAAGATTAGAAAGCATGCAGTAGGGATATTTCTAAGAATTCATATATTTTTAGAAGTCTTTGATCTAACCTAACTATCTATTTGCTATCATGAATCCCTTGAAGTATACAAAATGGCCCCCTTGTGTCAGCTAAGAAACGTTTAATTCTATGTTATCAAATTAAAATCGTATCAGAATTGATCTCTTAAACATGTAGTATGTGCTAACATTTCTCTGCGTGGAGTCGTGAATTCCAGCAGGACAGCCGCTTTGAGCCTAAGTGTGCATCCTGACAAGCCCAGTATGTGTACTCACCTGGAACCGATGACTCTGTTTGCCTGGTCGCCATCAGTCTGTATCGGTCGGACGGGGGAGCCCGGGTTTGTGGCTGTGGGGAGCTTGTGATGTGGCCCCTGCTCCTCCGGGGGCGGCGGCGAGTCGTAGACAAAGGCCGGCTGCAGGGGGGCGGACTGGCTCCGCTGGCTGGATGTCGTCGAGCTGGTCACATAGGTGACCAGCGGCTGCTCGGACTGACTGTTTGGATAGGCCAGCGAGGCTGCGGCCAGTGCCAGCCAGGCACAGGCACAGGCCCAAGGCTCTATCCGGAGCCGAAACAGCTGGGAGTGGCGCGGCGGCCGCATGGTGGAGCCGAGCTAGCGCGAATCCTTGGCGTTCGGTGTGTCGGCGGGCGGTTGTTTTTGCTTTGGCCTCGGACTAATCTTAAAGTTGTTTTCTCTCCCTTTTGCTGTCGGGAGGTCAGGACCCTTGGCTCACTGAGCCCGTTCGGCGCTTAATGTCGAAGGACGCTGGGTAAACATCAAGCGAAAGCTGCAAAGTGAAATGAAAAGCTAATTAATGCAATGTTAATGGAGGCGAGCGAGGAGAATGCCACTGGAGGGAGCATTTGCATAAAGTGGGGAAGGCTTTAAGAAACTTGCGAAACTTCAGGCGGCGCTGCAGGAGGTGCATCGTGCTTTCAGGCCCTGTCATAATCAGACGTCCTGGCAGCAGGCAAATTGCCAGGCACCTGAAACCCGGCACGCTAATGCGCCTGTAATTATGCTAATAATAACGAGCAGCCACATGAGAGGAGCGTGAGTGGTGGTGCTGCCATTGGAGGCGGCGTCTTTGCCGTAAAGCACGCTCTCGGTGACCTGCCCTAAGTGCCAGGCAATTTGGCATTAAGGCCCGGTATGTGCGGCACTGCCGCGTGCATTATGGCTTGCAGATAGCACCTGGTCGAATTTAGAGATCCCTAATAACTTAGAGCGGCCGCTGAGCCGGCCTACGTGACTGGGTACTGTGGGGGAGTGGGTGAGTACCCTTTCCCGGCCTCTCCGGCTCCTTTTTGTTTTCCTCCTGCGATGTCGCCTGTCACTTGCTATCAGCTTCAGAAATCTGTGCAAATACTTGGCAGCCATTTTGACAGTTTCGCCTGCCTGGCGTTGTGCCACTAAGCCTGAGCCTGTGCCGGGCATGCGTGTGTGTGATAACGCAAATGAATTGTCAATGTCGCGACTCGGGGAAGCCAGCGAACAGCGAACAACGAACAACAAACAGGCAATATGTTAATAAGCAAAATGGCCGAGAATGGAAGAATGCGCTGACAACTTAAAGCCGGAGCTGTCAAAACGTTAGCGCGGAGGTTCGCACCCCCATCGCACACACGGCCACCCCTTCGCGGCCCCCTTGCGAACCCGAAAAGTCGCACCACATCACGTACGAACACCAACACAGACATCGAACAGTCGCACATGTACGGCAGGATTGCTAAACGATTCCTGGTCAATGTGGAAAAAATCGGGCATAACACACGAGTATATAGACCCAGGCAGGGCCATAAAAATATGCTCGCTGACTGGCTGCTGACGGCATTGGCACTTGTGGTCGTATTTTTGATTTTCTCCGTTCGTTTTATGGCCACACAGCAGCGAGGAATACAGAAAAATTAACATAAATTGGGCGTTAAATATTTCAGCATAATGTACGTTTCGCAGCGTCCGCCGTCCCATTGATTCCGGCGACAAAGGACGACTCGTCACGGCCATAAGTTGCCAATTGATTTGTAACGCTAAATTACGATTGTCAGCGCTCCTTCGCTCCCAGTGGGTGGGAGTGGAGGAGGAACCCGGCTGACATTGAAATGTAAATGAAACGGTGGCCTACCCTTTGGGACCCGGGACTAAGAGGCGAGAGCCGGTAGCCGGAAGAAGGGGCAGGGGCAGAGTCCGAGATATTAACTGAGGTGCTCCGCTGAAGCAGGTTGGTCGGACTGCCATTGTCTGGGCGACAATGATGCCGAGTGACATGACAAGTGGACGACAAACACACCGGCACACACTTACCTACAGGACGTCACAAAAGGTGGCCTCTCGCATCACACAGTGAAGGCCTGTGCAGGACCAATACAGTTTCAGTTTCAGCCTCAGCTTCAGCTTTAGCTTCAGCTTCAGGTCCGGGCCAAGATTGAACCTGACAGCTGTAGAGACAAGCAAACGAATCGAAAGGAAAGGAAATGCGACCGCATACAAACTGGACGTTTGTCTAAACAAATCACTAAGAGACACATGCAAATAGTCCTGGGAGGGGAGTACCGACGATAAATCAAATGCCAGGAGCTGTATTTAGCCGAAATATCTTTTTGAGGCGAGAGGCTGACAGATTCGGTTGAAGCCATGTGTTAAAGGTATGTGCATGTGCTTTAGGATATGAAATATTATTTCGGAAGTCTCTGTGTCGGCAGAGTTTTGTGTGTTTAAAGTCATTACAAAAATCTGTTTTCATATAAATTGTACAATTTGGGATAGCACAAATTATTTCTTTTAAAGAAAAGTGTTTCGGAAGCACTCACACTTCGGTTAGAAACCTCTTGATTCTTATCATAATGCATTTTATGTTTATTAACCAGTACAAATGCTTATAATTTACTTAAGAATCCTTGTAATTCATAGAATGTATATTCCAGAAGGCTGCCTTCCCTCATCCCCCAGCTCTGTTTACAATAATTACACGTTTCCAGCTAATTAATTCCTGGAAATTAGGTTTAAATGCTAAATAAAGGTCATGGGACGCCCAGCCACAAATAAAATATTTGCTTTTGAGGGCACGGGAAACGGAAATCCACTTAAGTCTGTTGAGACCAGTAAAGGACAAACTGAGATATATGTTTGCCAACTTGCGTGTGACAAAAATACCCGGCGAAATTGGTTTTAAGGCCCCAGGATCAACAAAAAATAAAGTAGACAAACGGTCAGCAAATGAGCCACTCACACAGCCACATACAGGACTTGAGCTCCAGTAAAAGTTAAGCAGAGTTTGCAGCGCCCACAGCGACCGCCGAAAATGTGTCACGTTTTGTGGGTTTGCAGAAAGTTAAGATTTTCTGCCAAGGCGAAACTTACTCTGGTATGTTTCTTGCTTGTTAGCCATTGATTTTTTATTGGATTCATTATTCGCTGTGCACAGCCAGACTGTGCCCAATCAGTTATCGTTTGCAGCTAGGAAATTAAGGAAAATCGCATTACAGCGCCGAGCGACTAATCAAGGTCGCTGCCGACCAAGAACCGCATGAGTGCCAGACAGCTCCGCACTCGTCGCGCACTGTACAGGCAATCTGTTGAGTCTGATTTCTGTTTCATTGCCTTTCCCGCGGAGGAAGCGCGGCCAAGTGTTGGCCGACATTTACACGCTGCTTCCGCCAGGCAGAGCCCTGCGTTCAGTCCTAGTCCTCAGTCTTTGTCTTTGGCGGGCTAAGCAAGCTCCAGGACTCGCCAGGACCCTCCACGACCCTTCAGGGCTCGCTCTTTCGCACTTTACGCTCTCGCGAGTCCCGCTGCGGATTGGTGTTCGCTACACTAACAAAAGTTTATCGCTCTGCTTCCGTTTCCGTTACGTTACGTATACGCTCCCCGAGCGCAACCTCCCGATGTGCTCATAAGATGTAATTTCAGCCGCTGCCCCTGCCTTGGTCCTTCTCCTGCTCCATCTTAAAAACTTTCTTCCTCGCGCACAGACATTTGATTTTATTTATTTATTTCGATTTGCGCTTTTCTTCGCAGCACACACACTAAACACCCGCACACACTTTGGGCTGTTGTTCTTCTTTGCCTGGCGTCCTGGCCGACATAACGATTTCCTTCCTCCAGCCCACAGTGGGGCTAGCCCAGCCCAGACGGAGTACAACTTCGGATTTTAAACGTATTTATTACCGCTTTCCCCTTCAACGATTCTGGTGATACAAGTTTATATGCTTCTCCAAATACATTGACGGAGAAACTATTGCTCGGTGTTCGGGCATTGCATTAAAAACAAACAAAAAGGAGAACTAGGTTATTTTTAGGAGAGGGAAATGCATGGTCTTGGAAAAGCCAAATATTGCAAAAACTGTGGACTATTGCTTTGTAAATATACAAAAATAATATGTAAAATCTACCAAAGCCTCTTGAAACTAATTAATATTTACAGCAGGTAAGATATAAAATATTTGTCGAAATTTTCAATTTAATATACTATACAATTTTATAAAGTAAAAGTGTTAAATAAAATGAATATTAAAGAGTTTCTTCGGTATTTGCCTCCAAAAATAAATTACTTGCTTTAAATTGCCGTTGAAACTTTCTGAAAAACTGGCCTTATTACCTAAATTACAACTGATCTATGAACAAATTCGAATTGATTGGGAAGCATATACAATTCACACTCGGACCCAGTGTGCCGTGGCTGATGCCTACATATCTCGCTTCCTGTTTCTACGAGTACTGCCACTGGCAGTGGAGCGCCTCTTCTGGCCCGGCTAATGTGCATTTTATTTTCCGCTCTCAGTGCCGCCGGAGCTCAGTCGATTCATTGGCCATTTACTGACTGGCAGTGCCACTTCCGCCCGGGTACCCGGACACCCGGGCTCCCGGAGCCGCCGTCGGGCATGTGCATGACATATATTGTTTTGGCAAAGATTTCGCACGCCGCAGGAGCTCGATATAATTTTCGGCATTCCATTCCCATCACGTGCATATCTCGCTATGCCAATCTTCATTTGGCTATGAAACTTTTCAGCTGCTGCTCCCCCGGCAGCCGGCTGTCTATTCTTTCCCCAGCCTGTTATTGTTTGGAGCAGATCGGATTTTGAGAGGACGTAGGTGGACTGTGTGCTCATGCTTGGCAGCCCGCGCACAAAGGCCGAGGTGGAATCTGTGGCATGTCTGCCACTGACACCGCACTTCAACATAAATAAATCCCTGGGCCCGGGTCGGGCCAAGGCGCTCGCAAGTTGGCTTTATAGTTTTTCAAGTTTGTGCGGAGTAACAATAAATGCTTCCCCTGGCATTATTCCGCTCCGCACGTGTCGCGCATCGAAGCCCCAGATCTCTGGCCATTGTCATCGCCGGATCTTCTGTTTGTACATTGAATGGCACTGCCCGGATTCGATCCCAGTCCGGACACGTTCGGGCAGTCCGACAGTCCGGCAGTCGGATGCCCAACTGCCAAAGTTATGAGGTCAGGGCGTGAGCAGGATTAGGGGACGCCGCGTGCGCCGTATAATATATAACTCTTTGGCATTAATTAGCAAAAACTTGGCAAGCCTTCCTGCGACGTATACGTGATTTGCAGATGCAACCTGCAACACCAGCGCCACCAGGGGCGACACAACTTTTCAGCGTTTCGGCGTAAAGTGTCTCGCAAGTTTGTGATTGTGGCAATTTATCAAACAGCGCGTGCCGGCCCGGCTCGCATTGCATTTCCCATTTCCCCGGGCGGATCCCGCGCCTGCCAACAGCATGCAGTCATATCAACATTTAATTAATTACATTACGGGGCGACTTAATGCGGCGCAGAGCTTAAAAAAGTGAATAAATCGCTTCAAATTAAGTAGAACGGCAAACAGCTCCTTTCGCGCCCGCGTTGCATATTTATTCGGATGCGCATTGATAAAGGCTTAATCGAGAACCGCTAACAAACGACGGGGGAATCGACGCCGGGCCGTGCTTAATCCATTACGCAATCGCCTGCCATTATCACATTTGTAATATATTTATTGTAGCATCCCTGCTCCACATTCGCAGGCCGTGAACTGTAATTTATGCCTTAAAGCGGCCCGGCCGTCATAATTATTCTCGCTTTAACATCTCTCCTCTGCGAGGGTCCCGAGATTCGGCTACTAACAAGCCTGCCCCTTTGAATTCCACATGGCTGACCCTTTGCGCTTGAGCACTCCGTTCCGGGCAGTGACATATGGAAATGCCAGTGTCCGAGGGCCGGACAGGCGGGCGAGTCTCCTGGCAAACACTTTGATTTTGTACAAATTTTGCACAACAGCAAATTTTTCAATTTATAATCAAAACATGTGAGTGGAGTGGAGCGGAGTGGACTGCAGTGGAGTCGAGGAATCCTCATGTCTGCCGTCTAGTTGTGGCTGATTAGAACGACCCTTGAAAGCGGCCTCCTATCCCGCATCGCCCCACGCCCTACGTCCTGCGTCCTGCGTCCTGGGCACATTCAATCATCAGGCATTCAAGCATTCAGGCATTCATTCATTCATTCCCGGACTTTGTAGTCAACAAACTGTAAAAAAGGGCCTTGAAAGGTGCACAAAATTCTTTTACACTGTTCCGTACAAAAAGGCGTCGTATCCTTTCATGCCCAACTGCGTTTTCTTCGGTCAGTGTTAGTGGCCGCTGCCGAGCTTGTGTGTGAAAGGATTAAGCTCCCCGGGGTTGCTTTCGCCGAGAGTTACCCCACGCGCTCCGCTCCTAGTCCTGTCCCGCTGCGTCACTCTCGGAGCGAAGATGGACCTCGCACGCGGCACCCTCATGTTCGCCATATCCGTGTCCTTTTGAGTTATGACTTGCACAATCACTCGCCTTGTTTTATCAGCCGGCCGTAATTGCCGGCCTCTGCAGTTACTAAACACGGCCATGGCTAGTGCTGGTGGGCAGGTCCTGGGCTGATTATTGGGCGCCGTGAGTTAGCTACTTCCAGTGCATTAGTCATGTTAATTAACCCTAGGCGAGGGGCTTTTCATAACAGAGCAGCCCGAATTACTTTAGGCTAGGCCCGGGCCCAAATAGAGCCCAATCTATTATTTAATTGCATTTTAAATTCACCAGCGACCACGGCAAAGCCCGTCGTCTGCTGTGAAAAATGTGATACTCTTTCTCAGGCGGGCCTCCTCCCCACTACCACGTCAGGGTGGGGCAAAAGATAGGTGTGGGCTATCCGGACTGCAAACAAATCCGATGCAAAGGAGCCCTGCTTCCGGCCTGGCCAGCTGGCGTGCGAGCAGGCGGTAGTTTCGGAGCCAAGCATACGTGGCTGTACACAGACTGTGGAACATTTTTCATGCGGATCTGCTGGTCAAGTCGGAGTCCGAGCTGGAATCCGAGCCGGACCGGGCCCTGGCAGTGGCAGTTAAACGCGTGTGCTTCAGATAAGATTCTATTGCTCTCACAAGCTATCGCTGCCACAGTTTCGGACTCGGCCGGGGGCAGGGGAACTGGGTTGACAAATACCCAGGGGTACTCTTTGCCCCGCTTTGCTTTGGCACAGATACAGATATGCAAGGCTGTGCAAAAACGGCCTAGGTAACGATGCCAAATGTGCGGACAGTTATGAAGATTTGTGGCAGGGGCCCGGGCAGAGTTCAGCCAGAGACAGGACGGCGATAGCCAAGTGATAAGTTGGCCTGCCTGACGAGAGGGAAACGGCAATAACACCAGTGTTGAGCTTGCCGTATCATATTCGATATATTAAATGACAGTTATTAGCTGAGTAGCCTAGGGTGAGAATTAATGTTTCTTTGTTAACGAAGGCCTCTGGCTCTGTATTCGGATAAAGTATGTTTTCGAGGTAAGATTTTAGGATCTGGAAAAATATTATTTTAAATCTATTTTTCCTCCAAGATTTTGAAAAAGTCAGACGATTTTATTTTTACTTTATGCTGCTACCGCTTACGTTTTTGAAAACCAAAGTCAGTACGACCTTTTCACTTCCACAAGATTCCTTCGCTTTGCAAACAGTTCAAGTTTGTCTTGTCAAAATGAAAAGTAATTGCGCTTCTGCATGAAGTCAAACCCTTTTGTATGAAAAAATATAAACAAAAAATAAGCACACTTTTTGATCTATTGATGATAATTTAACACCATCAATAGATCAATCTAGTACGTATGTAGATATCCTTTAAATCATGATCTGCCCATCTCGGATTTGGCAACAATATATATTAAGTTGAGGTGAAAACTTTTGTTGGTAAAACGAAACACTTAGTTTCGAATACTTATTAAATAAAAAGATATGTTTATTGTAAAATATAGCCAAAATGTTATTATAAATAAATTTATTTAATTTAATTTAATAATTATGTAGAGGTAAAAGAGAAATTTGAAGAACATAAATTTATGATTCAATATTGCTTGCAGTTTTTATTTGTAAATAAGCTATTTCTGTCCTTATTTTGCTTCAATAGAAACAATTAAACAAATTAAATACATCTTAACACTAAGCTGGCTCCTGAAAATAACCAAGTCAGCTGTTTGAGGAGTAAATAAATTAAATTAATGAATGCATAACCGGAGCACTGAAAACGTCAAAGAATACAAATGAAAATCGAATGCAAAATCCGCAGCAGGACTGTATAAGAACAATTCTTTTAGTGCGGTATGTTCGTTGAATTCAAGTTTTTCGATCATTTTCTTTAAAAAGAAACAATACTAAAGACTATGCTGCCAATCTATTTTTGATAGCCTACCTGGCAAAGCTGACAGAATATGTCTTACTTTAAGGGCATCGCAATTTACTGATGGCAGCGATAAGGAAATTATCGATCAGTTACAGGAGCTGCAAAATGCTGTTAATCAAGGTGGATTTCCTAATTTCCTATTGGCGGCAGCCAGATTTCCAATAGCTGCTTTAGCCCGGCCACGTAAAGGGACTGAGACGGGGACTGGGAGTGGGACTGGGACTGGGACTGCAACACGGACTGGGACTGGGACTGGGACCGGGACCTTCAAGCATCCGACTCGCCCCACCGCTGCCTGTCAGCGAGTGCTATGCTCCGGAGCACATAATTTAGAGCCTGCAGTTGAGGTTCAGTTTCGCCAAAGCAGCTTTACCTATTTTGCATAATTTCCGCCGGCTCCCCGCCGCTGCTCCGAGGCCACAATGACAACGTCAACGACAGATTCGCCACGGCCTGTCCCTTCGCCTGCGGTGCATTTCAGCCACTCCCGAGCTTCTTTTTGGACATTAGCCTGCAGTTTAACATTTTATATGCTGGAAGGGAGCAGCAGGTGCAGCTTGCTTTTTGTTTACTTTTCGCTTGAGAGGCGAGCCGAGGAGACTGCTGTTGACACAGTTAAACGCCGGCCCATTTATTATGGGAATTTATTTCGGCGGCGAAGGAAAGTTGCCAAAACTTGCATTCTGACCGCACAGGACTTAAAGTTTTCCACGCGAAATCCATGGCTAACTCAATTAAGGCCCTTCTGCGAGTGTGTATGCGTATCTTTGTGGTCTCAGGTGTGTGTACAAGTTTACGAACTTTGCAGCGCACACACTCGCGCACTCGCAGGCTGCAGGACGCAGGGCGCAGGACGCAGGACGCAGGACGCAGGACGCAGGACATGCTGCAAGTTAGGCAAACACGCAACGCATTTTCGCACTCACGCAAATTACCAAATAAGCGACGTGCGAATTTGCGTATGTGTGTTGCCTCAACAGGCGAGTGTGCGTGTGTGCGAGTGGGTGTGCGAGTGTGCCAGGGTGCGAGTGGGTGTGGATGGCTGCCCGCCGGTAGCGTTCAAAGTTTACCTTTGGTTTTTCGTGCAAATTTGATTTGGCTGCGATGTCTGTGCCGGGGAAGTTTGGGTAGCATTGCGGGCCCAGGGAGCGTGATTTCGGGGGTTATTCCGGGAGTGTGTGGGCATGTACATAGTTAATTTGCACTACAATGCGCCGCTGCTGCATGTTGCTGCGCATCCTTGCCATTAAGTGGTGCAAAGAGCTGGTGTGGGACCGCTAACAGCTCCTAAAAACTCAATTACCCTGCCCTTAGCCAACATCCTGCCCCCTGCCTCCCGCCAAACCCGCGGAAATAGCCAGTTTTCACCTCAGACTAGAGCACCTCGGATTTCGGGGACCGGCGATCGATCGATGCCGGTTAACTGGCATTAGTCTTTCCCAGCTGGCCAGGCAGGAATTTCAATTAAACGCTGCTTAGTGGAAGCTGATTAAACTAATTTCATATTTATGTGCTTCCGAGAAGGTTTCCTCCCCCTCAACCCCATCGTTGTGAATTTTGAGGCAGCAGCTGTTGCAGCGCCACATATATTATACATATGTATACCTACTTGTATAATTGCGAGCGGGAGCCCTGCTTTAAGGCCCGAACATACGCCAGAATAGACAAACTTTCGTGGAGTTATATGCGCCCCGGGCCACCGTGCAATTTCATTTCGCATTCATATGCGAAACTTTGGCGCATGCTTAACTCGAATTCAAACAAAGGCGCTTTAAATCGCTATTAAAACTCGCTCACTGCGAGCAGCGCGGCTGAGACGAGCTGAGCTGACCCACATGACGCCCCCCGCACTCGCAACCAGGACTCAGGACGCAGGATGCAGGATGCAGGATGCGGGGGCCAGGGCCAGGGCAGGGGCCACAAATTGCCTGGGGAAAGGCGGAAAGTGAAGAGCGGGGAGCGCGGAGCGGAGAGCAGAGAGCAGCAGCTATATTTTGGCAACATTTTGTGTGCTAGCATTAATTTATGCAAATAGTTGGAAAATATTAATGGCGGCCAGCAGCTGCCAAGGGTCCGGGTAAGACGAGCTGAAAAGCAGTAAATTGAACATTTAGAGGGGCAGCAGCAACAGTTTGCACGAGGCGGCACTCGAATTAAATATGTATGCCTTTAAAACTTGGACAATTTCCGTTACATTATGGCGCATAAGGGCCAATAAGCCGCACACACCAACTCGGCCGAAACTAAGAGCCAGCCAGTCAGCCATGGCCGGCGCCCAAAAGCGAGCTGCACACTTCAAAAATATGTAAACAAAATGGCGCAAAAGAAATAAACTTATGGCGCACTTCCGCCAATAGTCAAACATTTTATTTCATTTTGTGCGCCCCCGCCGCCGGAACCCTCTGTGTGTGTGCCATCAAGAACGGTCAAAGAGCAGTTCGAGAATTAAAATGAAACAAAACGGAAATGCTACAGAAATCAACCGACTGGCATAAACTTTGCGACCCGCTTTCCACCCACAGCTCCACTCACTTTAAGCTTTTGTTGTTCTGGCCGGCTGGCCAAATCAAGTAAAAAATGTTTGTTCTGCCGTAGTTAGCTGCGGAAAATGGGCATTTCCCGTGCCCAATAACGGGACATGGGCCGGGGCAGGGCCTGGTGTGACGTGACGGGCAACGAGACCAGCACTAATAGCTTCATTAGCTCGGATGCGCGGTAAGCGCGCGACTTTTGTTCTCTAACCAATTCCGGGCGGCCTTTGTTCTCTGCCCGCTATATGGTATATTGGCAAAGCGCCGAAATCCCATCAATTCCCGGGAGCCGCCATAGTTTCCATCTGCTGCAGGAAACTTTTTGAGGAAAGAACTCGCCGCAAACGCCGAAATTCCAGCGCATAGTTGAATTAGTTTTCGCAGAATACAATAAATTGCAGCGAAATATGCAGGAACATATAGACTCTTATTGCTCCCACAAAACTTTTAGCGGTTGGTTGATGGGCCAGCATTATTTGCTGTAACTGCAGCAAAGTGCAATATTGGTTGACCGATAAAATGGAAGAGAGTGCGCGGATGCGGACTTCAAAACGTAGCCGAACTCTGTTTACTAGTTGAAATGATTTATTGTTTCGCCAAACGATTCTGCTCAACGTATATGCTGTACATTTGCACTTTTTCCTATTTCCTACCCAGCCAAGTTCGACAAAGACGTAATTAATAGACACGGAATATAATTGTGTTTACTGGCAGAGTCTTTGCTCTTCCGGTCAAGTGGAAAACCATTGCTGTCCGAGTCCGGGCCCGAAAAGCCCTCTGAAAATTCCATATAACTCAATCGCATTGATGGGAAGCTGTCGGTGGTATTTATATACAAACAAACAGAGTCGCTCAAAGTGTATGTGGGGCATGCAGAGCTATGACAGCCGCCGTTTTGTGTTTATTTTGGCCGTCGCACATCAAAGTATCTGAAAAATGACATGTGCTCGACCCGGCCGCTCCCCGAGCCCCTAGCGGCTTAAAAGCTCAATGAGCAAAATTGTTTGATTTTCTCTAACATTTCATTTGGCAGCTCGCCCTGCTGATTGTTGCTACTGTGGCTGTTGCTGTTGCTGCTGCTGCTGCTGTTGCTGTTGCTGCTGCTTTATCGATACTGTGTTTGTCCGTGTGCACTCCGATTATTTGCATTTGATGTGAGTGTAAGCTGGCAGACCGTCGCTTTTGTCGCTGACATTTGAAATAATTTAGTTGGCAGAGTTCGGGGCTGTCGCTTTAGAAAGAAAAAAGAAAAGCTCTAAGCGTTTGGCAGCCAGAATTTGCAATAAAATTCACTTTTGCCAGCCCCAAACCTGCACGTTTACCAGGGCATGCCGGTGCCCGGCTTTTCATTTTGTAATTTGCACTGAAATGGCAGGGCTGCTTCGTTATTAGAAAAAAACACCCAAGGGCCCCAATCTAATTTCATCAACTAAAGTTCAAATGCCAGGGAATAAAATTTAAACTGAAGTTAAAGCGGGTCACTTGAAACTTAAATATTAATTTTGCATCAATAAATTAAAGAATAATCCATAATAAATGTTTATTTGTGGAAATCAAACCCCATTTTAAATTGTATAACAGGAAAGTGAACGGAAGAGAAATAAATCGCCGGAAGTGCATACACAGACATAAATATTATATTAATCGGAAAACGGCAAATACTCATTCATACTTTTCAGGGATCTTCCGGCGAGTATCTGCAAATTTGCTTACTATATACTTGGCTGGAAGGAAAGTTATATAAGTTCACAGATAACATTGATATCCTTGAATTGTTAACATTGATTATCGCTTGCACAGAACGGATTGTCATTTATTTATAAATGTGATAATATCACATGAAGGTGTTTTTTAATTGTTATTGCGTTTATACGGGGCCGACTTCGTGCATTTATTATGTGTTATACATAAGTGCATATCAAGTATTCGAAAACATACGAATGCTGACTATATATTCAGATGCAATACATGAAATTCAGTTTCGCCTTTGAACGGCAAGATAAATGTCAACAAATTAAGCAAGTTTCAGTAAAAACGGTCAAATTAACTTAAAACGAACGTGAAATTGAGAAACTCTTGATAGTTCTCATGTGAAAGAGGACAAAAACTGGTAGACTTAGTTTTAAAAATTTTTTTTGTGAAAAAACAGACAATTTTACTTTTATGAATGCATGAATTCGTGCTTGTAGCATAAACACAACATATTTTAATTTAAAGCATTCAAGAAGTCGTGTATTCCACTCGTAGCTCTTTGTAATTCCTATTCCTTCATACAATTTGTTTAATTTCTGTACAATTTAAGAGAAATTTATTTTGTATCTGAGGTTTGAAACTCATTTAACACCCCAGTGTTACCTAAGTCAGAGTTAATAAGTATTGTCAAATAATCGTTACTTTTGCCTGGCTTCTGGACACAATTATATCGTGCAAGGGCAGTGGGACTTTGCGGCCTTTTGCCTCAGATAATCCGATGACAGCCACTCACCCACCGAATTCATTTCCCACAACGACGAATCACCTGCTAATTGAGCAGGTCAGAGGAAGGAAGACATAATGAATTAAGTGGAATATAAGTAAATAGCAAAGCCTTGCGGCCGCTAAATATAATTACCTATTAGCAATTGGATTCGCACGTGCCCCTCCGTGTTTTCTGTACTGCCTGTCGCGGCAATTAAATTTTAATTGATACACTTTCCCAAATACTGAAAGGGAAAAAGTCGAAAAAGAATGCCCGGCCGAGGTGTCTGCGGAAATGCGAAGATAATGATGAGGCGCAGCTAATTGAAGTTCAATGGAGTGACGGCCAAAAGTTAATAATGCCATTGGGCAAAAACCTTTTTCTTGGGTTGGCGGCAATGAAGTCCCATTTGCCTCCGCCTCGCGGACTTCTGGCCGAAATGAAAGCGTCAAATGCTGAATTTTAAATTCCACTCGAATACAAATGACAAATGAAAGAGGCGCACGAAAAAAGTGGCTCGGAATTACACGAATTGAAGTGCTGGCTTTGGCCAGAGATTGATTTCATGCCAAGCACACAGAAGAGAGGAGCGAGAATGTTGATTCGCTCTCGCTGCTGCTTCTTGGCCCAAACCTGATGGCCAGCGGAAGACGGCCCAGAGAGAAGGTAGGAATGCCCGAAAGTGGCATCAGCAGCAGCACGAGAGACTCCAGACTGGGGCTGTACTGGCTCTGGCTCTGGCACTGGCTCTGGCTCTGGCTCTGGCTGTGGCTCTGGCTCGGCTCTGGCTCTGGCTCTGGCTCTGGCAAGCTGTGAATGTGGGTCACCAGAATGCGTAGCTTTCAATTTTTATAACGTTACCGAAAATCATCTCCAATCTGCCGCTCCGCTCGCCGCAGCTGTGTCTGCCGCGCATCTGTATCTGTATCTGTACCTGTACCTGTATCTGTATCTGTATCGGCATACGTGCCCGAGTTTGTTTGTTCTTCCCCCGGGTTCTAGTCCCGCGCCCTTGTGCATCTGCATCTCCGGCGGGAACGGAGGCTCAGGTGGAGCGGCTTGTTTGCGGTCCCTAAGTCGCTGCTAATTGCCTCACTTGGGGCTCGAGAGCACTCTCTCGAAGCGCGTCAAGATACATAAGCGCGGGGGAAGAGCTCGAGTTGCGTGCGCTCGCTCAAGATGCCTGATGAATGGGAAGCAAACAAAGCGCCGTGGAAAGACAACCGCACAAATATGCCAATAACCTATTGATGTGTTCGATACGCTTTTTATTGTGTCCATTGTGAGGCGATATTCTGCAGCGGCAAAAATGAAAGTTGCCGTGCTGGCGCTGGCGTGCGGGAAGGAAAGACACTTGAGCCGGCTGGCACTCCGGTGGGCAGGGGACGTTCATACTTTTCTACCTCGGTAGCGGCCTAGACACGCTCTAGAGGCGGCTGGGAGCCACTGGGGGATCTGCGGAGCCGGAGGCGCAGACTCATCGCTCAGGTGAAAAGAAGTTAATGCCAAAAATTGCAATATCACGTTCGGCGGCGCAGGCGTTTTGTCCAAAGTGAGAGCAAAGTCGTCTTCTGGGTTTCTGCGCCGCTAATGAAGGCGGCTACGGACAACCTACTGACACTTTGACCGATTTTTAGCACACTAAATATAGTAATTTTGTCATTATGGTTTATTATGCGCCTTTCGCCAGCCGCTACCGCTGCCACTTCCAGTGGCTTCCATTCATCGCCAGTCATCGCCGATGTTTCGGTTTCCGCTCGGGCTTCTCTCTGTCATTCAATTTGTGCCCGATTCCAGTTGCATTCTTGACAGCTCCGGAGCAGCGGCCATAAACCCAAAGTCCCACCTCGGGGCATTAAAATCTATGATTGCATATGCGAATATTACCTATCAACTCGGAGATGTGTTAATTGAAACGAATACCATTCAGTGGGAAACTTTCTGACCCATTTCGGTCGGGCTGCTCTTCCCCTCCCGTCTTTTGTTGGCTCTCCGGGGAGTTCTACTGAAACTGGTTCTCGTGCTAAGTATATGCTAATGACACTTACTTTTCGGTTATTCGGTTATTCGGTTATTGGTCCCAGGTATTTCGGTCAAAGTTATTAACTAAGCTGAGGCTAAGCTGACGCATCGTTGGCCGTGGGCCCCAGAGCTGAGCAAAGGCCGTGCAGTTGCATTCGACCATCTGATAGATGGTCTAATGTGTCCAAATTGAGGGGCGGCTCAGCCGCCGAAACCCAATTGTGGGCTCATTAGGCGTGGAATTACACAAGCCTCGGGCGAATGCCGGTGGAAAACACGCACATTGCTCATGCGTGTAATTGGGATGACGGCCTTAGACCTGATATTTCCTTGGTTGCCATAAATAGAGCATTAATTGCCGCTCCGCGCACTCGATTGCAGCGACAACATCTATGCACCGCCGGGGCGTATGCTTAATATGCCGAGACCATAACTTTGCGGCCGTGGAGGTCTTCATCGAGTGGTTCGCAGTGGCCCAAAGTGGCCATGCAGCCTCATTACAAGAGTTTTACATTTTCGTATGCTACTTAGGCGTCCTCCCTGAAAGCCACTCCTGCCTCTGCTCCTGCCCCAGCTCCCACTCCTTCTCCAGGTTCCTGCGGAGTACACTTTCTAGCGCTCGCACACTTTGTGGCTTTCATGAATTTTTCCATTCTTCGGGCAAAGTGCAATAAATCATAATTTGCTACTTTTTCTAATGGATTATGGGCAGTGGCAGCAGTGGCAACAGCAGCAGCATATTGTTAGCATCCGCCCGGGAAAGCTCTTAAGTGCTGATTGACCAGCTCATGAATGCGATGGCGAGGTCGGGCGGCGCTCGGAGGGTCAGTAAATTAATCATGCCGGATGAGCTGAGTGCTATCTCTGACGCGCACCGCTTTCAGCAAAACATTCTCAATAATTACTTTAAAGTCGGCTGCACAAGACTGAATAACAATTTTACAATTATTAATTGTATTTTCCATTATTGTTATTCTTTTTTTAATTATTGTCCCTCGTTTTTGTGCTCTATCGATGGCAATGGCAATTCAATTTGTATTTTGTGAAAGTGATTGCATAAGGCCTGATAAAGAAATGGCAAAAACCGCCCAGGGATGGGCATTGCCATTATTGATATTTGTGTATTATTGCAGGGCAACGGACAACTGTCACAATGGAAAAAATATGCAGTGCTTTTCCCTAATGCGGTCCAGCATAAATTGTGGCATTCAGCAGCAATTGTGCGTTGTACTGTCGATGGCGCATTGATGCCGCCTGCGACTGTGTTGACGCGATGAAATGCGGTTTACGGCGATAAGTTTGCGACGAGTGCCAGTTGGCCAGATGAAAAAGCCGCTTAATTAGACATAATAACTCGGTTAACACAAATGCTAGCAGCAGGCTGTCGCTCTGACAGCCAGATCCATCTGGTTGGACGTCGGATACGAGCGAGGGTCAAGTCCCATAATTTAAGGGCATAAAGAATTTATGTAGCCGGGGAACTCATGTTTCCTGGCCGAAAAGGAAACGAAGGACCTAACCGAGCATAAATTCCCCAGTGACCTATTACCCCTTGGCAAACTATGACAGCCGACTGCCAAATGTGTCAAAAGTTCAAAGTCATCCGGCCCATCTAGGCCGAAAAAGGGTTGAGCTGTCCGACAACGGAGACGGAGATGGAGACGGAGCCGGAGCCTGGCATAATATTAACACAGATGCGCATGAATTATTCGAGAATCTGACTCTGGCTCAGAAGCCGACTCCAGTTGTACTGCTAAGCAAATAAAGTTATTATTGGGCAGCAGGCAAAGGCGGTCAGGAGTGCATTCGTGTCGGGGCCCCGATTCTTGGCTCCCATTCTGAGCAGACTCTGCACGCGATAGGTGGTGTATAGTAAGTGCATAACTTACAAGTTCCGCAGCGCGAACGCGAAAAATGTTTATTAATAAATTTCCAGCGAACAAAGTAATATATTTCACTCCCATGATTTCTCAACTTTGGCTGGCTCACTCAAAGTTCCCATGACATGTGCCACAAGGCGGCTGGGCCGGAGCGAGTGTGTGCTAGGGCCACAAGTCAACTCCAGGCAGTGGCGCTGATGCTCCGCAGTTGCACACCACCGGCAGCTCCACCCCCAGGTGGGCACCCGAACTCGAGCCCAGTGCCAGGCAACCAGCGTCAAAAACTTTCAAATGCTTTCAAATTAACCTGTGCGTGGTGCCCGAAAGCCTTGCAACAGGCAGCGGAGAACCGACTTTCATTGGTGGCCCTGTCCCTGTTCCTGAGCTGAGCAGGGAAATTGTTCTGTAATAAGCCAAAGGGCTGCTGGGCATGTCAGTGCGATGCAGCCACGGCAGGAGAGCAAGTGAAAAGTTTCGGGGAAAATTCATCTTCAGTTCGCCTGGGAAGCGTAGCCCCATTAATCAGCATGGCTAGAAAGATTTGAGTCTAATTTGCACTCTCATTTGATTAATGCTTTCAACTTTACATCAAATTGAAGAATCATTAGGCGTGGAGGACGACACTGTCTAGAGATATACTCCAGCTTCGAGATATACTCCAGCGAATTTCACTTAGAACTGGAACTCAAGCAAAGTGTTGGCAAATAATTGTGTTAAATGCATAGGCAAAGTTTATAAGACGGTATATATTTACCCAAAGTTATTCCCTTGAAAGGGTCAAGATGTCACTTAACACTTAATTTGATCTTTGTTATCTGCTTTCAAAATAATAAAGGCAGAAGTGAGGTACTTAAAGGGCTTGGTATTTATATTTTACATTAATTTGTTAAGTAAAGCTTTCTAGCTTCGTATTCATTGCAACAAAATTTCCATGTAAACGCCAAGAGGAACAGCCACTAGCTGGCTTCTTGGTGAAACTCAATCCCATTGTGGAGCCAATTCTGAATCATGCCCAAGACTGGGAGCTGGAACGCCAGTCCCGTCTGCCAAGGCAAATGGGGCAACTTTTGCTGCTCAACTTCGATGGTAGCAACTATTTTCTTTCTCTTAATTAAAAGCAATCTTATTTATTAGTGCAGCACACACACAAAAACACAGCCGGAGATGGAGATAAAGACACTGGCTGCAGATACAGCCACGGATACAGATGCAGAGACTAAGCCAAGCCCATTTAGATGGCTGTGCTGGCTCTATAATTGGCGAAAATTATTTAATTATTATTAAGTGCAGCATCCTCCGAGCAGAACCAGGACAACCCAGTCCGCTCTCGGAGAACTTTGGCTGGCTCGGGGCTTGAAACTCGGTTGGGGCAGGAGGGGCGGATGGAGTGAATGGTTTGTCTTTGCTCCACAGTTTTGTTTTTACTGCACCCATTTGTTTATCGTTTCTTGTGCAAACTTCTGCCGAGGCAACTCCAGCTATTAATTTCAGTTGCGATTTCTCGGGGCCTCGCACTGCCTTCCTGCAGTGCCACTGCCGTAATTAGACAGAAATCTAATTTGGTAATCGCACATATGCAAAGCCAGCCTCGCATCGAACAATGATGATGAGCAGCCGCCTCAATTGGGCCCTCGGTTTTTGGGAACACTGGCTCCTCCGCCGAGCGGCGTGTAATTAGTTGCTGCGCGCATTGTTGTTGACAGATGATGTGCTGCCCCAGCTGCTGCAGCGCCCCGTTTGTTAACTTGATTAATTAAAATGCAGCCGCTCTTAATGGCGATGGCGTGCTCATTTGCCATAAGTTTGTTATGAGCGGGTTTATCAGCTGGTTATGCAATGCCGCCGGTCCTGGCCCGACTCTCCTGCGGGCTCCTATCGGAGGCTTCTCCGGGATCGGAGGCTTCTCGCGTGAGATTGATCTGGTTCTGGCTTGGAGAGAAGCTCTCTAATTGGGCCAGGCCCACAAGACCCCTCAAGGAAGTGGGTTGGAAAGCAGCGGCCACTGGACGCATCTATAATTTCAGATTCGTTCATGCCAGTCACAGCAGGAGGAACAGCTGAGGTGCTGGTCGTTGCTGCAACGCAATCTCTCGGCTGCCAAGCTGCAGACCAAGAAGTCGGAGCCGGAGAAAAAGTCAAACCAAAGCAGAGGCTGGAACTGAGACGGAGACGGAGGCTGAGGCTGAGCCGTGGAGTCACGCTGCTTTATTTATTTAACCGCAACAGTAACAGAAACCGCAATAAGAACAACGGCAACTGTAGATGCAACTGCAGTAACTGCACTAATCTCAGCCAGCCAGTGGCTCCGGCGAAGGGGCCCGAAGAGCTCCGGAGCTGGGGGATCGGGGATCGGGGCTCGGGGTCAGAATACTGTGTAGAAAGTAACTCAAACTGTTCTGCGCCTCGCTCGGTGGTGGTGGCTGTCAGCTTAAGTCTTTGCTAACCGGGCTCGGGCCCAGTGGACAGCTGCCGGAGCTGCAGGTGGGGGACTGGGAATTGGGGCTGCGGATTGGGAGTGGGAGTGGGATCGGGCTGGGGACGGCCTGACTGCTAATGCTTGCATAAATATTATACAGATTGCCGCATTGTTCGCCCTGCTCCGCTAGACTCTCAACTGTTGATGATGTTGCTGCTGCATGTGGCAACCATAATGCAATCTCGGGCTGCAGTCAAGTTAGTTTATGTTTGTTTTGGTCCGGGCCGGGCTTAGGATTGGGTTTGGTTTGGTCTGGGCTTGGCATGCCGACTTTTTAGTAGTTCATTAAAATCACATCCCCCTCCATAAGGCGGATTCTGGGTTCCCAGGAAAGTGTTCTCGGCCCGGCCTCGGCTCTCGGTGCATTGCCTCGTGTTAACTTGACCAAATGTGGCCGAGGCATTCAACTTGTTTCCAGTTACACGTGTGTGGCTGCCCCTCCCGCTCCCCCGCTCCCCCGGTCGCACTCTGTGCTTGTGTGGTACTTGTTTTTGCGGCACTTGTTGTTGTTACCGCTGCTGCCGTTGACTTTTTATGCGCCCGTTCTTGCCGCTCTCTCTGTCTTACCTTGCTGGCCAGCCCCAGCCCCTCCTTTTCCTTAATTAAAGACGAGTTTTCATTTCATTCCATTCTCGGCTGCCTCTCTCCGCGGCCTCTCACAACTGATCCGATCACTCGCCCAATTACGCTGGCCAATAGCTAAAATATGAGCATGCGGAATAACCTCGCATACGCAGGACACTCTGGCTGGCATAAACAATTTAAAGCTTGTAAATATTTTCATGGTAATCCGCTTTGTCGGCACTTGCCATCCGACGTGGATGCGGATTGCGGATGCGGATACAGATGCAGGAGGCAGCATCCAGCACCCAGCACCCAGCACCCAGCACCCAGCACCCAGAGGCTGCGCATCCTGACCAGCCCAACCCACCCACAGGGCTGTCTGCTATCTGCTGTCGCTTTAGTTGTTTCAACAGTTTAAGCAAAGTTAATCCCGGCTGAATGCAAGGCTTACCTGTTGACGCCACTGCTACGTGTTAGAGGGATGCGCGCGGAACCAAAAAACCAACAAATCCATAAACAATACGACAAGGACACCAGTCACTGCCACCAGAAGGAATTTCGCGCGCACTGCACGTGAATATGAATGCGGATCGGATGCTGGATGCGAGCCCGGACTGGGGTTTCCCGTTCAGGCGAATTCAATTCGACCGCGGTGCGTTCTCGTAACTTTGTTTAATGCTTTCAATAACTGGCGATTTAATTAAAATCGTGCTGCATTCGAATCACGGCTTATTGCACGCACAACTTTGCCTGAATATGCGGACGGGTTCGTTGGATTCGCTCGGATTGTATCCTTCAGTTTGTTGTGTTCGTTTCGGTTTGTGGTGGCTGTGGGGGACGAGTTCACTTGTTCTCCGTTGAAACGCACCAGACGCCATAAGCGTTCGCAGCGAACTGAACGACGGACTGGCGCTTCCAAAAGACTTTTAAACGTGTTACCAAGAAAGTCCAAGAAGTTGGCCCCGAAAGAAAAGTAGACGGCTCGAACCGAAGAGTCACCGCTCACACACGAGCACGGCCCGCTACCAAAATGGTCAAGATGACAAGGCGGAGCGGGAGAGAGCGCTTGATCGGCCGAGAGAGAGAGCTGGCGCGATCGTAAGAGAGTTCGCCGGCTGCGCATGCGCCCGAGCTGCCCGCTCTTAGCCAAGAGCACCGACACTGCCACTGGGCCACGAACTGCGGCAACTGCGGCAGATGAGTGCTGCAGTCGGAGCCCCACTCCCTGGCGCAGTCGAACCCAGCCGAACCAAGCAATCCAACCCACTCGGCCCATACAGATCCCAGCGAGGTGGAAGTGAGTTCATGTGTCAGGTGCCACAGAATCCGCAGATCCAACGCAAATTAATTAGGATTACAAAAGCCAGAAGGCTTGTGCAACTCCTGGCAGGCAAATGGCGCCGACCTCTGACATCCAGCCAAAGCATCTTAAATATCAACAGCATTATCGGCATTGGGCAACACAGTGTCCCCTGGCCGCGGAGCCAACCAGTCGGGGAACGAAAGCCCGCTCCCCGACGGCGGCATAATTGGGCCCGGGAGAAATCTAGAATCCAGCCGTCCGGCAATTGGCGTCTGTGGAGCACTTTCTTTGCCGTTTTCAATTTAATGCATAGTTACAGGAAGAACGGCAGTGCAAGCCAGTGCTTAAACACACTGGCTCCTAGAGACTTACAGATGCATTCCATTGCACCGCAATTGTGCTCATCCTAGTGGCTGCCGTCGTTGCTGTTGCTGTTGCTCTATTTGCACTGCGACGACAATCAAGCCCATGTGTCAGAGAGTCCGGCACGGCTCCTACGGATTCAGATACAGGAACACTGGGAAAAAGATGTGAAAATACAAAAGCAACTAGAATTCTATCGATACTTGTCGGTTACCTTTATCCGCTGGGGATAATTGGGAAACATCGTTAAAAAACACAATGATTGTCACACACAGTTCAAGCCATTTTCCAGTATTCTATCGCCTGGAGGACGAACGATTTCTCCGACTGTAGCTGCTGATACATTGTGCCGCCACAGAACTATATCTGCAGATGTGTAGATGGGAAAACGAATGGATGGCTTTGCTAAATTACTAGCAACTTAAGCGCATCTGCGGTAAATTCAATTAAACAATTTACCATTTCTGTTGATTTTGTTTTCTCTGTGAAAATAAGCTACATTTAGCAGGTTGCCTGTGTTGCTGCTCCTGTCTCCTCTGCTTTTGCTGCTTTTGCTTCTGGTTCTGCTGTTGCTGTTGCTGTTGCTGTTGCTGCTCGGGTATGCAACATTTGGTCAAATTAAGTGTGGGTTTGAGTGCGAGTGGCTGTGTGGATCCAACAAATTCGGAAGCCTCGAAGTTGCTGCTTGTGCTTCAGCTTCTGTTGCTTTGCCATTTACCGAAAGCATCAAGTGTTATGCAAATATTTGTGTATCAACGTTTTTATTTGACCACCTTGCAACCCCGCACCTCCAACCCTCGGAGCATTGATTCATCGCTTGCCTTCAGTCTTAGTTGGCAGTGAAATTTCTACATCATTTCGCATAGAAATTTCTCAATTATCCGCAGCTCTGGCTCGAGCACTTTCATATGCTTTCAATTTCCTCGCTCTGGCCATTCAGCAGTTAATTAAACGATGTTAGCCAGCACAAATCGTGGCCAACTCTCGAGCTCAACTAATGTAAATCTAATGCAAAATTGCATTTGTCCGTTTACTAATTATGCCGGTGACGGACAGAAAGACCAGAGAAGCAGAAACGAGTTGTCTCTCGCAGGCGTCGCCCCTACAATTTAGATTGTACAATTTGGGTGTCTAACCAACGTCCTTGTGACCCACAGACGACCAGACCTGCGGCAGTTGCGACACTCGATGCTGTGCAGCGATTTCCGCTGGCTGTGCCGCTTGTCAGCAACTCAACTGCCGAGCCAAAGACAAAATATTAATGGCATTAGCAGTAGATGCGTTGAAACCTAAATGCTCTTTCGGCATAGAACTTGCTAATTCTAAAGTTACGTATTGAATTACCATTTTTGTATAGGTAAAATGTATTGACATATGATTGATATAGACTTTCCAAGAATGTACCTTCAACTCGAATAGCCAGGTTCATTAACTTTGATTATGCGACACTTCATCTATACCCACCGAGCGGCTGAGCATTCACTTAGGGCATTCTATGGGAAAAACTATGCCATTTGGCAATACTCAATTAATTTATCATTTATCAAGTGGTCACTGCAACAACACCAACGCCACGAGTGCCAACCAAACCGGCGGCACTCGCATTCAAATGTCGCGCTGTTCGAGTGCCGGCAATCGTTGGCCATCGATGACAGCAGTGCCACCAACCTGACCTACTGCTCGCTGTTGTTGCAGTTGCCGCGCGACTCGTGCAACATGCAGCCTCTCCTGTCCGTGGGACTTCAGCACCATCACGCCCAGTCCGCCGTTCCCTGACATCCCCGGAGCACTAAAAGAAATGGGGAGTTGAAAATACAAGTGAATGCCTTGGATAGAAAACATCTGTTGATATATATTATTTTATAAACCTTGTTTAACTATTATTTAGGTATGAACTGATTTAATACTTACTTGAGGCAGATCGACATGACACAATAGTATTGTCTAATAATGCTCTACAATATATGGAAAATTTAGAATACAAATTCATGTTTTTAGGCAAATGTTGCAAGGAACACGTAGAGCTAATCCTAGGGGTTCATAGGTTCAGGTTTTTGTGGTCGAAAGCGAACTCCCCTATCTATTCAATTAATTTTAGCTGGACATTACCCATGGTATTTATATTATAAATCAGTTTTTTCACACTAATGTTTTACTTTATTTGTTTCATGAATGCATAAAAATATTTGTTTTTCTTTAGTGTGGGCGAATGGGAATGGCCCCTTCGGCGCTTGTGATGAGCTCCTGAATTTTGACATTTTCAATTGTCGGTCGGTGTTTGCAGCCATTTGTTGGTCCGCTGTCGCTGTCGCTGCTGTTGTAGCTGTTGATTTTCAGTTAATTTTTCATTTTGACATTTCCATTTGTCAATAATAACATGTTGACTAGACCGCTGTCCTCGGCCCGCTGCTGCGCAGGGATGGATTGATAATTGGATTTTCGGCCAAAAAAGCGAGAGCAGGAATCGCTGTTCATTTCAAATGTATTATTGATTCGGTTTGATTTTGTTTGGTCAAAGGGCCGTTGCACTCGAATGGAGCTAGTTGGGATTGGGATATTAATGACGGATCAATCTCGGCTCTTGACTCGTCCCGTTAGAACCCTAGCGCACAATGCCTCCAAGCTGACACAGCACCGGGCATTATGATCGGACCTGTTTAGGCCAGAACCAGGCCGGGGGCTTTCACACAAACGCCGCTTAAATGGCTCCGGCCAGCTCCATCTGCGTTCAATTGATTTAATTTCCCGCAAGAATACGCGTTGAAGTCGAAGTGAAATGCACTTGCATTGACGGGCCCGCACTTGAATGTCCCGATCCCCCTGGCGACACACAAGCCCCGCGCAATCCGCCTCAGCTGCAGACAATCGGAGATTCTCCATTCTCGAGATGCTGACAGCCATACTCTGGGTAGACGGGCCGAGTGGAGTGAAGTGGCCGATAATCGGGCTAACAATCTCCGCCCCGGGGAAACCGTTATTGCTGCCTACCCGCCGAAAGCCACCAACAGTAGATGATGACGATGATGTTAATGGAGCTGCTGCACATGCGCTCATCTTTGTGACAGTCCAGAATTACTACTCGGATGCATCTTGTCACAGTCCAAAAATGTAACTGCTATCGCTTTCGATCTGATTCAAGTATGTCTAACTTTACTTACCAAAAATAGGCATTATATAGCAGAATATATAAGTAATATTTAACTTGCCCTGAGAAAAATATTTATCATTTGTGTATAGGCCAATAGAGAGTCTATGCAACAGGTATCTCCGATCATTTATAAAATATATGTCGCCGTCTATGAATTCTTCCACCACCTGCCAAGTAGATTTAGTGGTTAAGGAAAATAGTACGAGCTGTTTTTGAAAATTCCAGTAAAATTAAATTATAAAATTTAAATATGGTATTGAGGTATTAGCATAAAGGTTTGAATTTTCAGACAGGTTCTAGCAGAAAAGGTGCTGGTTGGAGTTCTGTCGCAAACTCGCTTTTTGTTACTTAATTATTGTTCTTTTTTAAATAGTATTTATAAGTAACAATTTGTAAGTCCACTTAAAATTTAATCTAAATTTATAATTTAACAAATATGGTGCTTTTGTGTGCAGTGCAAAGTAACTCAGCTCAATATGACTACGAGACGTTAGGTAAACTAGTAAAATAAATAACTAAATAAATATGAAAAGGTAAGCCCTAGACAATAATATTGAAAAATGAAGCTTTGATTATGGATTTTGTGCTCCAACTGTTGATTTTAAGTCAATTACAATACTAACTAGTGATTTATTTTCAGAATAAAAAGAGGGCTTGGCATGCTCGCATTGAATTCTTTCTTTTGTGTACTTGTTTTATTTAACACACAGCTCGTGGTAACGGGCATGTTGCAGTCGGGCTGCAGCTAGCTTACATGTTATTATTAATATTTTTATCCCAGCATAGAGCTCTGAATTTTGATTTTTACGCAGTGAAGTTTTCAGTTTTCAGCGCCATGTGTAGCTTGTTACTGCAGTGTGTTGCTATTACAGAACAGAACAGACTCCACTCTTTGAATACTCAAAGAGGGAGCCTGCTCGGAGAAATGAGTTACAGCCAGTTTGGGGTACTGGAAAGTTTCGCCTGCAGAATGGGCACTGGCATCAAAGGAGTGCAATCGAGTGCATTACTATGGACTTTTTTGGAAAGTAGAGCAGTGGAAGCTAAGCCCACGCATGCTTAGCTTGATTATTTGCCAAATTAGAACGGGCTTACACGCACGAATTAATCTGCAGTCTATTCAAATAGTTTAATTGCTGGTCTCGGCGAATGGGATTTCAGGCAACTAAGTAAATTGATTTATTACATGCAGCCGGGCTTTTGTTGGCATTTCATGTATTTAGCGCACATTTATTAGGCACTGTCTACAACAACAGGGACACAAATACGACTACAGAAAAGCCGCTCCAATAGAATGCTCATAATTGTAATGATTGAACAAGGGCTTATGGGGGCAGAGAGGCATCGCCAGCAGATATTACAACCGAATAATATGCCCAACACAATGGTCAATAACCTTTTGGCCAATAAATCAAATTTGGCGTTTGCCTAAACTATAAATTAAATGCTAAGGGCCCTGTTGTTGCTGCCAGCCTTGCTACTCCACAGCAGAAACATCAGCAGCAATAGCAACGGCGCGGCAACATGGACCAGATCTCGACGATAAAAGCCAGCAACAACTAAAATAATCGCTCGTAAATGCCTAGTGACAATAAAATTGATGATAAACCAAATTCAATACTTGAACATTTCCATTTCCAGTACCAAACAGAATCAACAGCAATGCGAAATAATGCAAAGCCTTCTGTGAGTGGGAGGCCAAAATGTGGCCACGATTCAGTAGGGTTTTTACTTTCCTACAGCAATTTGTGCTAAGAAATATGCATTTAAACTTAAATATGCAGTTAATGGATGAACCTTACTTTTGAAAACTTCACTAAATTGTATTATTTAAAATATAGTATATGTGACATATGTTTCCTTTTCTTTTTCAGTAACAGATTAGTTCTAGGGATCTTTATTTCCCATATCATTTAGTGTATAGGCTTAGTGTTATACCTTATGTTAGGAATATTAAAAATATAATAATAAGTTTTAGTGAATAGACCACTGTGCGAAGGCCGTCTGCCTCCTGCCCCCGGTGCGACGTCCTCTATTGTTACTGATGTGGCTGCTGCCGGGGGAGTCCGGTATAATGCCACTTGAACGTTAAATGAAATTAATCCGACGTTTGGCTTGATTGGTTCTCCAGAGGCCGAGGCGAGCGCATCGGACGGCGGACTGTCGCAAGTGACTTTGTCCATTTCCCCTCATCATTCCCAGGCAGACAAGGCGGACCAATTGCCGACAGCCACGCCCCCTTGTATTTAATGACAGTGCACTTTGGCCGCCCTCCCCCGAAATCGGCTGCAATTATGCTGAAAACTCAAAACTGTACTTAATTCTCAAGTTTCAATGGTAATCAATTCCGTAATTGAAGATTCGGTTAGGGGCTTCGGGCAGGAGGCAGTCGCTCATTGTCCCCGGAGTGACCACATCAAAAAGTTCCGTTCGATAGACAAACGGAATACCCGAATCTCGAGACGTAGGATTGTTGGGCCTGTCCCTGTCCCGGCCCTCTCTGCTCTTTTGTGCTGCTGCTGGGCATCTCACTCGCTTACAGTTTTCCGCTTTTAATTCTTACTTAAAATTGCATGCTCATCTCTTAAGTGGGCATGCTGCATTTAATTTTATTTATTCATGTTCTTTCAGCTGGCTTTTTTAGCTCGCCTCCTCTTTCATCTTCGCTCCACGTCCGCCTCGTTGCCGTCTCTCAAAAGCCAGCTGGCTGGACAGTTTCCAGTTTCGCTTTATCAGGGGAAAATATGATTCTATTAGTTTTGTTGCGAGACTCTGAGGCGACTGCACTGCTTGAATGGGCTCCGAGGCTATTATTTAATTATTTGTCAATGCACTCTTATACCCTGGCCAGGGTACTTCTGACCAGAAGCTACAAAATCACCCAAGCAAGTCGACTTAGCGTTGTTATTCTGTTGCGAATCGAAGCCATTAAGGCAAGGAATATGGCTGTCATTTGCAGAGACTTATTTACGTCCATTAGATTACTTAGGGTGGGCTTAAACGTCCTCTTTAGTCTATGACGGAAAAGTCATCATTATTCCTAGCCATCTGAATTATTTTGTTTATGGTCTTTAACTTCATTTCTTGTTAAGGTTAAAAAATCAAGTCCCTTTATAGAAAGATTTTTAAAATCAATGGAATTACTTAGAGGGAAACGATCATATAGTATAATATCAATAGTGCGCTTTCTCCTGTGAGGAAGTTGTCGGAGGCTTAAAATCTAAAGATCACAATGAAACTTAAGTGAGACGATCTTCTCTTCCCACAAATACCGATTATTCCAATTGATCTTCTCTTTCAATTCAAGCGTCTTAAATTAGAGAAAGGATCAATGAAACCCTTAATGTCCCAAAAGATACCCAGAAAATAATTTAAAATGAAACCTATCCTAGATTTTTGTACCGTTTAAGATATATTTTGAATGTATCCTATTGCTGATGGATTATTAATAGATTGACCATGCCTTGTAAGCAGGGTATAGAAACTTTGGCTTTACAAAGACTGCTTTGAATCTTTGTATACCCTTGCAGGGTATTATAATTTCAGTCAGAAGTTTGCAACGCAGTGAAGGCATCAACAGCCGAGTCGACCTAGCCATGTCCGTCTGTCCGTTTCTACGCAAACTAGTCCCTTAGTTTTGAAGCCATCTTAATGAAACTTTGCAGAAAGTCTTCTATATGCTCTCACTACTATATAAGTCGGAATGGGCCGGATCGGACGACTATATCATATAGCTGCCATAGGAACGATCGCTAAATTTGTAGGAAAAGATTATAACTTGGCCCATTTTCAATATATTTTCAAATAATATGAGAAATTGTCATCTTGCATTTCGGGCTTAATTTGATCGAAATCGGACTACTATATAGTATAGCTGCCATTAGAATGTTCGGGAAATAGTAAATGAAAAAATTATGAAATGAAAAAATTAATTTTTTAGTATGTATAAATGCTTTATATAATTCCTGTTAGTTTATATATTCATTTGATCCAATTTCAAAATATTTTATAATTGTAAGCTGCAAGGGTATACTAACTTCGGCGTATCGAAGTTAACTTCATTTCTTGTTTTTTCCTGTTTTTGGCCTTGTTCCATTCTCTTGTCAACATTGCGAACAACGGTAAAGAGTTGCAGCTGGCAGCGTAAAATGGAGAAAAAACATTAGCCGAGCCATTCTTGTTAATTAAACTATTAAGCTATTTAACTAAGGTGTTTAGTTTTAAATTGGCCACAAGTATTAACTTTAATAACATTTATCTATATTTATTAGACTCCAGATCGAATCGGCAAGCAAGTTCAAATTTTGTAAAACACAAGAAATTGGCCATAGAACTGGGTTAAAACATTTGTCTCAAATCGCCTAGAAATTGAGAAAATTAAAAAGAAAATCTACGTAAATAAACATGGGACAATACTGCATAACCTTCTGCTCTTTTCACTTTATTAGATCTGTTTCGGGTACATTGAATTTCGAATTTTTAAGAATAATTTTCTAACTAATATTAATATAATAATAATATTTCAGTACACATAGGATATCGGTATGAAGGGCAACTTCATCTTCATTAGCAATCAATACATACAGCATATTTTATATAAATGTTTCATAAGTTAATTGAACGTCTCTATTATTCTATTTTCTCATTAACACCAAGAGTTATGTGTACATATCTTAAAATTATAATATATTAGTTAATTAATGGATTTACTAACATGTACATATTTTCACATGCCACGTGACACGAATAAACGGCTTTGCCATTTTTTGTGTATTCAATGGTTTATATCTTGTTTCCAATTCCCTCGATCTTTTTGTAGTTCCTTTTCAATATCAAAGCCTTGAACAAAGCCACGGCCATAGAAAACAAAGTTAATTATTGCCAAAGCCTTATAACTCATTTTTCTATAGGCTGGCTCTTTCGTGGCGATTTTCCTTTTGCCCAGACACTAAGTCCAACAGAAAGACAAGCCAAGAAAAATACGCAGTTTGACAAAGAAAGTCCGCGAAAAAACATAATAAATAAAGTGTTAAGAATAGCGGCGGACAAAGGCCCACGAAATAATGCTATGGCTGTATTCCGGGCATCTTGTCTTTTGCCAGTTCGGTGACTGCTCACACGAAGCCGGGCAGAGTGGAAAAAGTTTATTCTAGTCAAACGGCTTCCGTCTGCAGAACTGACCCAGAAACACAAACAAAATTAATAAAAAATAGCGCGCAACTGAGAAAAACGAGCGGGAAGGCAACCAGCTTGGGTTGCGACTGCGAGATTACCCATGGTGCGACAGAAAGGAGTGAGCTGTCGCTAAAGTGAGTAAATAGATAAATAAACAAAAATAAAATGGTAAATAGGTCCCAAAACTCTTTCTAAGACAATACTTTTCTAATATTCATCGATATGTTTTCTTTAGTAGGAAGGCTTGAGAAGAAAAGGAAACCATGTTTAGATCTTTAAATTGTATTTAGTATTTTTATTACTCACTTATTGCTTTGTATTTTTTGAAACAGAACTTTAAACAAAAAATTATAATACACTATTCATTCGAAGGTTATGTTATAAATAAGCGAAATCAAAACTCAAAGAATTAAACGAAAATAAACAAAATAGTTTTAGAGAACAAGTCGGCTCACAAAAGCTTTAATACCATTGAGGCAAAATTGTCAATAATTTCTTAAGCAATCACAAACAAGATCAAAATTAGGTTAACCGCAATTTGTATACCTTGGCTTGTGTACCCTATAAACATATATATTTTATTATATATTTTCGAAGAACGTCATATTTAGTTTGTGATTTTTTTACACAAGCAGTTTTTTCTCATTCTGATCGTTTTTAAAATTTAAGCTATATGATTTTCGTTCAGCTTCAGAGAGCCGATCACGCCAACAAAATATCCGTAAATTGGCGTTCAAGGAGAAATCTGATTCACGCCCAGCCGAACACCTCGACGAACATGAATAACTAAGGGAAAGCCCTTTGCTGAGCAGGCACGAGTACAGCGGAGATGATTTTCCACAGGACGAATTTGTCGCCCGAGATTCTCGTTACTCTTGAATAAATCTTTTTTGGCCGAGTTTAATGTCTTCATGTTTCTCTTATGAAGCCGCAGCCAAGTGCTGTTCGCTCCATGTCAAGCCAAGTTTTTGCCGCGGGCTGCCGTTGGCACAGCGCGTTTTTCAATTTCGCATAATGGAAGTGCCGAGCCGCCGTTGTTACCGGCTGTGTAATTATGTTTTCATTTCGACATCAAATTTAATAGCGCCGGGCATAGAACAAACTACTTTCGTTTTGTTGAATCGGCTGATTTTGATTTGATGGAGTGGCACTTATAAAGCACTTTTCCCGGCCAGGCCACACTCGCACAGCTCACACGCACTCCCATTTATTTGCACGTTGCGTGTGGGCAGAGACACCTCTAGCCCCACAGGCAGCACTGGCTACCCCCAACGCCCAGCACCAACAGCCGGGGGCAACAGTCAACGACGAAGAGCAACAGCCAGCAGCAGCCCGGTGCCTGGTGGGTCAATCAGAAAAAAGGAGAGGAGCCCAGTGTCCGAGTGTCAGAGTCAAGTCCACGTAAATTGTCAATAATGCTGCTTCGGCATTGTTGTTTTCCACTTTGGCTGTGATTTGATTTCGACCCGCCGCACCCCACAGCCTGTGCCACTGTCTGAAACTTCCACTTCCACGGCCACCGCCACTGCCACTGCCACTGCCACTGCCACTTCCACCTCCAGCCCACCGCCCAGCGCTTATCGCCGACGCTTGTTGACTTTTTCCCTGGCTCTGTTTATGCCAATAGCTTTTGGCCGAAATGTCACTTTTTTATTGTCTTTTTATGAGCGCAGCGTGTCGTTTGGCTTTTTCCTCCCGTTGTTTCGCCTCGTTTTGGCTCCGTTACGGCTCTGCCCCGGCCATGTTGTTAAACGTGCGACGCAACTTTCGATTAACGAAAATTATTTCACTACTTTAGTGCCCGATGCGGGTCTTTCCCCCCAGTCCATTCAGTCTATCTGGGAAGGGCCTTGCGAAGGAAATTGACTGAAACGATTCAGTTTTTCAGACGGGCTTTGAATTCCTTTTTGCACACGCTCCTCGAGCCACTCAATTGGCCAAGTTAGACGGTGGCATTTTATATTTCTGCTTAGTGCTGAGTAGATTTCTAAGGTAGCATAACCGTGCGCCCAGCATTTCAATTGCAGCCTTTTGATAAATGGCCAGCCGGCAGACAGGTGGCATCGCAGCACTTTCGTGGCCCGAACTACATTTGACGACCGTCGAACAGTGGGTTGGTTAATTTGTTTTACAAATAATAACAATTCTTTGGCTTCATAATTTATAAATTTATGTTACATAAATCTTCCCTAAGTGAGATGTAATAATAAAATTTGAGTGCTGTGCTATTTCCGGCTTATTCATGTTTTTACTTGTGAAATAGTTCAATAAATATTATATGTGTTTGTAACACTTATCAATAATATTAGTTATATATCCTAGTAAGCATAACAGAACAATATGAATTACATTGTATATTTTAGCTAACTAACAATTAAGTTAAAAAAATAGTGCATATTTGCATTAATGGCGTTCATTTATAAAACAAAACAAATTGTTTTTTAGTTTTTGTTTTTCGATATGATTCAAGTCTATAGGTTTGGTTTCAAGGTTCTATGTTCTTCTATAAGATTATAAAAATATACAATTTTTTAGTTTATTTTTGGAACCATACTTGTTTTACCAGCACCACTGTACATCGTGGGTGAAAATGGCCAAAGCGGCATTCAGCTTTCGCCCATTTGAAAGCATCGGCACAAAAGTGGCAGTCAGTAGCAGGCCCAGTCAGCGTGTAGCCTACACCTAAACAAGTTTTTGCAAATCTTCGAGTTTTATTAAAAATAAGCCTCAAAAGTAACCCAAGATAAGTTAAGCCGGAATCTCATTACGTGTCTACAAAGAGACTCAGACTCTGTGCTGAGTTTAACCAGAAAGATTACATTCGAATTAAACTGAATGACGAGTACACTTAAAGCACACTTAAATTGATGCGAGTATATAGCATTATTGGAAAGCATATACTTGGATATATCTCACATATCAAATATCTCATATAATGAATATTAATCCTGTAGCTTCATTCGAAGTGGGACCTTTTAGAAGTCAAAACTACTTCCTGAGCACTTTAGCACTGAGCACTTTACTTGTTTTAAACATTTCCTCTTTGAAACATATCATGTTTTTGAGAATATTAAAAATATTTAATCATATTTATTTATTATTTAATTCACATTCCCTATAAGTGGACTATAGCCCAAGACACTTCTGCTCTTGGAGTCTTTCAGTGCAGTTGCAGCTCCCGCCTCTACTGAGCGCATTCAAAGAGTTGCTCAAAAGCCAGCTGGCTCAAAAAACCTCAAAATAATTTTGTGGCGCAAGGTCAGCATGGTTCTTTAAGCATCTCGCACAGGCCCCACATTTTCTATGCCCATGGCTCTGGCGGAGCGACACAGATTACGTGCCTGCCGCATTTGTCATGCCCCTTGCAACTTGCCGCATGCAAATGCCGAGCAGCTCCCTCCCGCTCAGCTCCAGGCCCAGCTGCACCGGCGGTTGGGACTCCGCAGTCCCACTCGCCCCGGAGCCGGGCATCTTTCACGCCTCTCCCTGCTAATTTTACTTTCGAACCGAGAAAAACTCCTACTCAGAGTCGGCCACGCATGCGCCTCACGTAGCTCATTCACGTTCGAGCGGCGGTCTCTGGTCTGTGAACTTTCGTGAAAGTTCTGCCCCGGTGAGTGCATAAATCTTCCAGCTAGTTGCCGGTCTCTGGGATCCGGTGACTGGTAAGTGGCAACGGCTCCGGGGGATGCTATCTAGCCAATCGCTTCCCTGACTACTTAGCAGCTGTGTAGCCCAAGCGATTCCCACATCAGCGGCGGGCGGCATTGTTCTGCTTACGCATAAATATGAAGGTAATAAAAACTTAAATTATGCCGGGAGCATCGCCGCTTCTGGCCGCTTTTGCGGGTGCGAATTGGGATCTGGCGGGGGCAACTGTTCTTGCCGCAGGCCGTGCGATCTGCATTGCACCTAATGGCCCCTGGGGCGGGCCTTAATGTTAATTACGAATTATTGACATTTGCCGGCGCAAAATCTTCGGCACTTCTTCCTCGTCTATAATTTGTTTATTTTATAACATCTGCAGCTGCGCCAGCGGCAGCGGCACGGCAACTGCCACACACTCATAATGGGGCATTATGAACGCGTTCGTCGCCGCATTAAAACAAACATAACAACTACGTGACTAATTATGTTGATATCAAACTGTGGCCCCTCCACCTCGCCGCCACTCAGTAGTTCATTCTCTTCTTGCGAGTTTATGCGAGTGCAAAAGAAAGTGAAATTAATGTTGAATACGCGTGAAGCATTGGGGTCGGAGCTTAGGAACAGTTCGGCCAGGTTTCTTAGTCCGCGGAACGTGTTTCTGTATTAGTTGAAATAAATTAACAGACCCTGAGCAGATTAACGAGTGTAATAGGCAATATTTCGTTAGTCCGGTTCGCAAACTTCTCGGGTGCTCTTAGGACATGAGCAAAGACATTATAATGAAAAGATGCATAACACCCATGCATTTGAATTGCCATGAGCAGGCAGTTTTAATAGGCCATAGTTGGGAGCATAAAAATCATAAAACAGACCGCTCTTTTGTGTTTGAGTATGCATAGATTAAGCAAGTGCGTATTTGGGTGTATAGATCTAGAGTGCTTGAAGTATGTGAGCCTTCGTACAGTCGTTCAAGAGAATGGCTAGCTCTAGAGCACTTTGCTTCTTAAGCTTCTAATGAAAATTTTAAATTCCAGAAAAAAAATGAAACAAATTCGTACAGCGTTACACATCTTGTTATTGTCTCGTTCTTGGTACAAAGCATAATAACTTACTGCCAACTGGAAATTAACGTAAAAGCAGACGTAGCCCAATTCCGATCCCATAAAAAAAATGTGTATGAATATCTGAAACAACAGATCCCAGAGAAGCTTAAAAATAAAGAAATAAATAATTGATGAAAATAATAATTGATGAATAATATAAAATAAAGGAAAATAAAACGCAGATGTACATATATTTTAGACAACAGAGCTAGTCACTTAAAATATGCAATCAACTAAAATGTTACCGAACGTTACAAATTAAACGAAATTGCACATTTGAACTTAATTATTAACTTGCTAGGGAAATGTGTATCTTGAAGTGGTTTCGCTCCTAAAACACTCTTTCTTATTTGCTCTGGAACCTTTCCAAATGAACGCAATAACTTTTTCTGTAATACGCAGCCAGAATTTTCACCGAAACAACAGCGGAAAGATAGCCACCGAAATGCACATAAAAAATAGTTGCACGTAATTTAGTATAAGACGACGACAGAGACAGAAACCGAAAACGAAACTACAACCCGAAACGGAAACTAAAACGCGACCAGACAATAAAAAAGTGAAAAACCTGATGCAAATGGGCTCTGGCCCCTCCAGTCCCTCGCCCGGCGACGCGGCGGTGTGCATGAGAAAAATAGGTATAGCAGAAATTTGTCGATGACAAGGTGGAGAATGGAAACCGAGAGTGCGTAATTAATTTCACTTTTCATCGCAGTCCGGCCAAGAATGCTAAGCAGGGACCGGGCCCACTTATGGCCAATTGGTCGCACAATCTGATCTGGCCAGGGGTCAGGGCAGCGCTGAGTCACCCGGGGCTTATGCGTGATCCAGAGTGTTTGCGCTAAAAATAAAGTGGCAGAGTGCTAAATTTAATAAAAAGCGAATATATCAAAATCCTGTCAAAGGCCATTTAAGTCCCGGCGCAAACAGACACGCACAAGGCCCCGACACACACCACGCCCATGTGCTGTGCACACCCCACAAACCTAAAACAACAACCAACAAGGGGCACAACTGATGTGCGGTTTTGGTTTCATGGCTTACGGTTTTGATTGCTGCCATCGCTCAATTGATTTTTCACTAATGCCATCGATTGGCAAACCCAAAACCGAAATAAAAGTGAAATGCAAAGCATTAAAAAAAGCAGAACTTAAACGCCAAAATAAACAATTTGTCAAGCCGATGTGTGCGTGTGCGCGCGATGTGTGTTTGAGCCAAACAATTCAAAAAACCGACGAGAGATGAAAGAAAGGAATGAGCTTATGTTTGACATGAAATTAAATCGCCCGCCAAATGGGAAAACGCTCCAGGGCGGACAATAAAACTAAAATAGGATTAGTTGCGGTCTGTGCCTAATTTCTCAGTGTGAAACGCAGGCTCGATTTCGGATTGGTTTTGTCCAATAATGCGAAAAGTGAAAATAAACCATAAGTGATACGGATTCGCGGCAGTACGGAATTGATTCCATATTAAAGCCAAACATTTGTCAGCAGATTTGAAATTCATTTTAATTGCAAAGCTTAAATAAGTAAGAATGATATGCCATCCGCTACAATACAAATATAGTCTGTCGTTCGATCTACCCGGATTCGAATTTCTCAGTCTGCCTTAAGTTGGCAGGTTTAGATCCACAAGACCAGAAATGAATTATTTAAAACTAAAATCATAATTTAATCGAATTTATTTCCGATTGGCAGCTGGTACAGGCCTAATTAATTTGGTTTATGTGTGTGAGCAGTTGCTAAAATCGGTTCACGTCTGTTTGCCCCTTTGGAAACCAAATGTGGGACCAAAGTCTACTTGGTATTCTTGGAGTTCCTTTAAAATCATCCAACAGCTCCATTAGATGACTATCTGGCCACCCCGTCTAACTTCTTAGTCTGGTTGACCTTGGATGTTGGTCTAGGTCGACTATGTGTCTATGTAAAAAACGTGGTACCTATTTAAATAATTTTTGCAAAGTCTATAAACGGAGGTTTATGAACACAATTAACAGATTGTTTTCTTTCTAAGTTTTTAAAGATAATGACCGGTGAATGATTGGGTATGAATATATAAATATATTACTCTGCATGCATTGATGATAACTTCTAATTTGGTAAGCATATTAATTTAAGTCACTTGGAAATGGTAGCCAGTGAGCAATTTTAGTCTAAAATATGACAAATCAGAATAGATTCACAAGCAAATGCTTGGCCATCAACTCAAGTCATTGAGTTCATATAAACTTATATAATACTTTTACTTCTTTCTTTATAAGTATATGTATATCAGTATACATATGTGCATATATCAGAAAAAACTTGTATGTAGTAATCTGAATTTGTTAAAGAAAACTGTTTAAAATGCATGTACAAAACGAACCCTTTATCAGGTGGTAACGCCCTTCCGACTATTGCCATGCTGAATTCTAACCATGGGGCAGCAGCAAATGCATCGCGCTTAAACTAGAGGGCAGGGGGACTTTTGTGGTCAAAGCAAAAACAGGGTCATCGACAAGGACACCAACTGACCCCCGCTAAACGCTCCGCGCCGCTGTGCTCCCTTCCAAACTCCACCCATTTCATTTATCGAACGTAAGGGACGCGACACGATTGCAATGGAATGAATTATTGCGGCCCCTGCGTTTGACATTTATGTGTTTGGAAGGTGGCTAGCTAAAGGGGCTGCAAACGCCCACAATGTGACAGCATATATTTGGGCGTGACTGTGCAGGAGCCTTGCTTTGGCAGACTGTTGTATCTGGCAACTGAGTGCCGAACTGAATCGTCGTTTGTCTCTGAAGAATTTTATTTATAAGTCTTAAATATCTGAAATATTTAAGCTCATAAAGATATTCCAACGCAAGATCCACAATTACAAGAACTGAATAGTCAGTCAAATGTTACCTTGATCGAATAAACGGTGTAACCAAGACGTCATAGTATGTTTTCATATTAAATCGTAGTCTTAGAGAGTGAGGTGACCTACTTGTGTTGTCGAGGCCAATGAAAAAGATCCCTCGCATACCGTTTCATACATTTGGTAGATTAAATTGACTGGTGTTTTTAACAAGAAAGTGTTTGTTTTATACTTAAATTAATAACGTAACAGCGATTGCTCTAAATTCAACTCTGGGATATGTCATCCTTTTTATCTCGCACTTTCAACTCTCCGTTCTGGTACTAATACAGAAGCGGCGGATTTGCAAAAATGCGAAGGACTCCATTCGAACAGATTCTGAGGTGCAACCACAAACCAATTTTTGATATGTCAAATACGCTACCTAACGATATTCAGTTAATCGCTGTATTTAAAAAAAAACCTATTGTCTGGTCTTGAGCATCATTCAGCCAGCCCAATGGCAGGCGGAAAGTTTTTGTGTGAATTTGCACAGAGGTTAACAGAGAACAACAAAGGAAGCTAACTTCTAAGTTTGTATACCCTTGCAGCTTACAGTTGGATCATTATGAATTAATAAATTTTAATCAAATTAAACCAAAATTTAACAAGAATTATATAAAACATTTATGCTTTCCAAAAAATCGGTTTTAACGTTTACAGTTTTACAGTTACAGCTTTACTTTCTCAATTTTGCATTTTCCTCTACATTAAACGATTGTTCCTATGGCAGCTATACGATACGATTTGCATAAAATTAAAACCGAAACTCTTAAAATATAATAATATGTTGAAAAACAGCAAAAATTAAACTTTTTGTAAATAATTTTCCTTAACGTTCCTACGGCAGCTTTATGATTTTGGTAAAATTAAAAACGAAATTCTAGAATATTATAAAAAAGCCATGTCTCAAACTATATTTGAAAACTGAGGGATTCGTTTGCGTAGAAACGAACAGACGGATAGACAGGCATGGCTAGATCGACAGGGCTGTTGATGCTGATCAAGAATATATATACATTTTAGGGCCAGAAATGTCTCCTTCACTGCTTTGAAAACTTCTGACTGAAATTATAATACCCTGCAAGGGTATAAAAATACGAGTCCGTGAAATTTTTCGGAAGTGAAAACTAGAACATGTAGGGAATATTCGAATCCGTGTAAGTCTTTCGGATGTGCAAAAAATTATTTATAAAATAACTACAAGCCAGATTGATTCGGCGATGGTGTGTGGAAAAAACATCAATAGACCAATGAGTGAACTATTTAATTCCTATTGCAAAGAAGGTCTGATTTAATGTACTGAAAGGTATTTAATTTTAGTTTTGGCAAGACAATGTCGTCCGTTTTGCAAATCTTAAGAATCGATTACGAAAACCGGAGGAGGCTCGTTGCTCACTGACAGGGATCCATCACTGATAGGTGATCATATTGCTCTGATTAACGCATTTAACAACTTACTTTTTCGATCTGTCCATATCCAACATGTAACGTACACTCACGAGTGTTGTCCACCTTAACACGCTCGGTCTACGTTTTTGACCGGCAGGCTCAGGGAAATGGGTGTGGGTTATGTGTTAAAATGAACAAGGTGTTACACAATTAATATTGTAGACAGAGATACTCTAGCGGGGATATGATAAACAAATAGTTATATAAAGACAATCGGACAAAGGAAGTGCACCTATTGAAGATGAGGCTCCGATGTTATTGGCCTCACCCAACCTGTGAAATCCATTCGGATCCCACCCTTTTGCAACCCATGCTTTACATCCCCTTAGGTGCCCAACAAGACATTAAATTAATTCATTTCCAACTTCTTGTAATTGCAGGCAGAGATATTACGGTAGTACATTTTTCTAAAACTAATCCTAAAACTAAAGATTATGTTATTTACGTTAAGGGATCTCTTATTCAATGAGATTGTTTTTGTATCGTTAATGAAAGAAAATGAAATTCAAAAAGGAACGCTTATTATACCCTTGCAGGGTATTATAATATCAGTCAGAAGTTTGCAACGCAGTGAAGGAGACCCTAAAATGTATATATATTCTTGATCAGCACCAATAGCCGAGTCGATCTAGCCATGTCCGTCTGTCCGTCTGTCCGTCTGTCCGTCTGTCCTATTATACGCAAACTAGTCCCTCAGGTTTAAAGCTATCTGAATGAAACTTTGCAGATAGTCTTCTATATGCTCTCATTACTATATAAGTCGGAACGAGCCAGATCGGACGACTATATCATATAGCTGCCATAGGAACGATCGGTAAATTTTCAGAAAAAAAATTATTACTTGTCCAATATTCAACATATTTTAATATAATTTAAGACATGGCCATTTTATATTATTTTAGAATTTCGGTTTTAATTTGAAATCAAAATCGGACTACCATATCATATAGCTGTCATAGGAATGTTGGGGGAATATTACGTATACGCAATGTTAAACAAAATTTTTATATGTATAAATGTTTTATAGAATTCCTGTTAGTTTTACTTTCCATTTGATAACATTTTATTAATTCATAAATATCCATTTGTAAGCTGCAAGGGTATACAAACATCAGCGTGCCGAAGTTAGCTTTCTTTCTTGATTTTTACTTTACATCTAGATTTTTATGCTTAACCTTTTAATTTCCTTATATTATGGACAAATTCCGTGAATTATCTACGGATTAAATTAATTTATTTATTTTAGCGAAATATGTAAGAAGCTTTGGCGAATTTAAAATTATGTGATCGGTTTTCCCTTGGGTTTATTTAGTTGTTGTTTTTGTTGTTCTCTATTGTTTCACGGCTATGCCGTACTTACGCTTTTTTCCATCGGTGTCAGCAGGCCTGATGACTGGTGATGTGTAGCTGTTTGTAATAAATAAATTCGGGGAAAGTCAAAGCCAAATATTTGCCAAATCTCCCAACACTGCTAAATTTAAATCGAAAAGGTTTATGAGTACTAAATCTTAACAAAAAAAAGGAACCTAGATTCAAACTAGTTATACTTATGGTTAAAGGCAGAGTCGGTCGACAGTTCTCGTATATCCATACGCAATGAGTCCAATATTCGCACTGATGATACACACAGTATGGTGGGTGCGACAGGGACGGCACAACCCCTATGCGAGGGCAGCGAAATCAGCCCGCCTATGTGTGGGTGCGGCAGAAGCGCACGCTATCCCCTGTATGTGGCAAAAATGCACGGCGATCCACTGTGTGTGGTCCGAGGGGTACAAGAAACTCCAGATCGAAGTGCCCCGCGGTCGGCACGTGTAAGTGCCACGCGGTGCGTGGCGGGTGCTCCGGTGACCAGCGGCGTTGGTCCCGCTGAGAAGACACAGACGAAGCCACCAATAAATACCGCCGATGAATGCCACCTCACGTGTTGGCAATGGCTGGAACAACCACTTAATATTGGCACGCCGAAGTTTTTATACCCTTCGTCATATCATTATGAATTAATAAAATTCTATCAAATGGAAAGCAAATCAAAAAGGAATTGTATACAACATTTATACATTTACACATGTAAAAATGAGGTTTAACATTACGTGTAGTAATATTTCCCTATTGTGATAAAATTAAAACCAAAATTCTAGAATAATATGAAATGGACATTTCTTAAATTATATAAAAATATGTTGAAATTTGGACAAGTTGTAATTTTTTTCTGAAAATTTACCGATCGTTCCTATGGCAGCTACATGATATAGTCGCCCGATCCGGCCCGTTCCGACTTATATAGTAGTGAGAGCATATATAAGACTATTTACAACGTTTTATTCATATATATATATTCATATATATATAGCTTCAAAACTGAGGGACTAGTTTGCGTAAATCGGACAGACTAACGGATAGACGGACAGACGGACATTGCTAGATCGACTCGGCTGGTGATATATATATATAAGTTTAAGGATCGGAAATGTCTCCTTCACTGCGTTGCAAACTTCGACTAAAATTATAAAACCCTGCAAGGGTATAAATACTAAACTTTTATATTACAATTAAAAATAATACAGTTTGTTTAACATTTTGTTCTTGTTTATTTGAAATTAATATTTAATGGCCTTCTACAATAATTATTCTACAACAAGTTTATTTAAATTGCACAATAAGTATTAGAAAACAATTAAAATTTATAAATTGGTTATTAAAGTGTATCTTATTTTTGTAAACTCCTTGAATAAATCAATTTTTTGGATAGTTTGTTTTGTTTAACTCATAACTCTTATTTGCGATCCCTGGTAAAAATCATACTACTACTAAAACTTACGTAATAGACTTAAAGGAAAGCGGTTATAATTATATGCAGCAAAAGTAATTCCTGTGGAAATGAGTATGACTTAAACCCTCTGCTTTTTTATGTAGAACTGTCTTAAGTACTTCTTTTTATGTACATTTCGATAGAAATCGTTTAAGATTCCTTATAGGTGTCTTTTTTATAATGCTATCAGTTCGATTATTTTTTTGATTAATTCGCTACTGTAAATAACTCTGGTTGAAAACTATACAAATTTAACTTAATAGCATGTTACACATTTACATACTTGGTAAATATGTGTATTATATACAACTAAAGTCACATTGTGTAAGTCAGCACAAAGCCAGGATTTATTTATTTGGGTTTCATTAATGCTTGCACTCTCCAGTTTTGAGAGCAGATTGAGTTGGCAACTTCAAGGGTTCCCTTCTAATTTAAAGCTTAAAATCAAGCAATGAAGATGAAGCCTTCTGGCCAGTTGCTGGGAATAAAGGATGAGGGACATTCCGCAGTGGAAGAAGACAAAGGACCGGAGAACACCGGCGGATGCATTATTAATACGTGAAGGGAGAGCCAATCTGAGCAGTCCGTTTGTCTGAGCTGGGAGGAGGCAGTGTGTGCGGCCCACAGCGAGCTCCAGGACGGCGCTCGGGAGTCGGTGCGTAAGACGTCCTGCTCTGCGAGCTCGTGTGTCGCTGCCTTTCCGGTGTGAATTAGCGTCGCGTGCCAGATGCAATTTCCTGTTGTTGCAAATTGCATCCAGCGAGCAGCGACCGTCGGACTGTCCGGCTTTCAGCTTCTGGAGGTGTCTTTAATTGCCGACGTGATGCTGTCCGGGCTTATGAGCGCACTTTAAATGAAAGCACTTTGGCCACTTAACCAGCGCACACAGCGCCCCAACTCGTCAAACTTTTAGCGGCCTTCGTCCTAGCGCTGATTCTGTGCATCAGCATTCAATTTGCCTGGTTGCCAACACAAGTTGGTAAACTACAGCCGGGGCAGCGCGGGAGCAGCTCCGAGCTCAACTATCTGCGGAAATTTGCTCAGTTACTTTTGTGCAATCCCCAAATCCCAGTTCAATTTTATCTATGTATCTATCTGAAACTGCTCGGCAAATAGCAAGCTCTTGTGCCAGTGTGTGCGGCTTGTATGGAACTGTTGACGTAAATGGACAACAAAGCCCGGCACTCAGCTGAGGCGCCCCTTGCCTTGCTTCCTTGGCCGCCCAGCTGGCTGTTGTCGCTGAAGGGAAATGCATGCTTCGTTTAATGGCAACTGGGCTCGAGTCCATGTTTATTGCATTTTGCCTCTTTCTGTGGCAAATAAATGCTGCCGCCCCTGTGCCCCGTTGGCGGTTTTAAAAGGTAGCCTGCAGCCTGCTTAATTTTTGTGTTTCGTTTTCTTTTTATCACGACGCCCAGAAGGTACGACTGCAAACGTCTGGCCGCAAAGCTGCAGTGGCTCTGTTGCCGTAGAATGAACCTTTGCCTGGGCAAGCAGAGGCTTGATTGGCTGACCTCAACGCCTGCGACCAACTAACCCCTTCGCCACTCTCGTCAGTTGCTGACGGTGCCGGGCTCTGAATGCACGATGAGTGCTGGGGGTCCTTGTTTGACCAGATTCATGCTTACTACGGGCTCCGGGGCTGCTGGCCATCCATTCATGCTGCCTTTTTATTTAGTTATCCGGACCGCAGGCAAATACTTGGGGGAGGCATGCACGTCTACCTTGCGAACGTTAAAGTTGATTTGGCACCGGGGCGTATACGCAATGCGTCCGTGTGCCTGTCAATTAGGGCTGGATTGTGAATCTAATGCAGCTCACAGGCTGGCAAGCAATCGATTGGTACTCTTACCAGCCACCCAATCCCTGCAGAGACCCCCTGCCGCAGTCGAGCCATTTGCGTGAACGGGGGTGCAACTCCGCCGGCTTCATTTTTATTTGTTTCCCTCGCTGCCAACCGACTGCACATCCTCCGGAGGGAGTTGCACAAAGCGAGCATTTCTCGCACAATTTGCGGACTGTTCCTTTGTACTTGGGCGGCGAATTTTGTTTGTGCTCGCACAACATTCTCCATTATGTGCCGGGGAGCTTACGATTTGCTCCAGTTTCGGCATCGAGCCCAGGCAACTGTGCTGCAAGCGCAATCATTTTTATGTTATTCCCTAGAAGTCATATCGTCTCGTGAATGGATTCAGTAGTGTGCCATCAGTGATGAACTGCTCAGCTCTTCCGCCGCCCAGAAGCTAAGTCGCCCGTTCACCGGCACAAGTGTGCATCGAGTGTGTGTGTCCGGGCACTGGAGCACCTCTGAAAGTTCAGCCCCAGGCAGCAGATACAGCTCTCCTCTCCCCAGAGAGATCGTTCGCAACTGCAGTATGTGTGTGCACCGGTCGCTGGAGAAATTTAAATACCGAATTTATGGACTACACAAAGGATGCAACTCCGTTTCCCCATATTAACGACGTAAGTGCTGCAGCTTGCCTGCTGTTTCTTACTGTCTCTGGTCGAAGGTGAATTTAACTGCACTCTGCCCGGCCGTTTCCCTTTTAATTATTTACTGAAGGAGCTGGATATTAATTTTCCATTTTCATTTCCAATTACGGCTGGCTGCTCAAAGGGCGAGGAGTGTGCCTTCGGTGGAGCAATAAAGGCGACATTAATGATATCTGATGGAGCAGCGATGGCACACATTTTATACCGCCTTATACCGGCTACGGTGGCGCCACCGGAAGAGGATGTTGCATGAATATTCGATTAGTTCGCCGACCAATGAGCCCATAAAACCCGAAAGGACAGACTCAAGGAGACTGGGGTTTGATTTGTGCTTTATGTTTTATAACTTAGATTTTCCTTCCTATTGGGTCAGGCGGGAATTAATATGCCACCGAAGCTGTAGGGGCTAGTCAGGGCCAACAGTTTTGGCACTGGCCAAGACGTTGGCCAAGTTGCTGGCTCCTTGGCAACATCTCAATTATTCCAATTTGTTCTCGGCCAGGCATTTCTTAATAATGGCCAAGAGAATCCTGGCAAATAAAGGATCTGCCAAAATGGCCTTTACTTCGGCGCATGAAATACCAAAAAATGAGCAGGCTAATTTCCTAGCGGTGTGGGGAAAAGTGGGAGGCGAGGCGAAACCCGATTTGCAATTGCAGGAGCGGAGAGAAAGTCGGGACGGGCCAAGGAGAGCTCAATAAAGGCATTCGATGGATCGACAAGAACTTGGCAAACTTAAATGTATAAATGCTCAAGGATGACTCCCGTTCCAAGACAATAAATTTACACAAAGCCCGTTAAGCAAAGCGCACAGTTAAAAAAGCAGCGGAAGTGCAGCTCGAAATTTTATTCCGTTTCGGACACATGTGGAGCCGAGGGCGAAGGAGGAACTCGGAAATGTCAAAGGCGACGGCTACCAAACTCTCCGGCTCCCGCCATTCGCTTGCTCGCTGTTCCTGCGATATTTCCCGCATATTCAATGAGCAGAACAAGCAAATAAATTTGTTCCCGCGCAGCTCTGTCCAAAAAACGGCATTCAATCAGCTCCACGTCGAGGACCGACGGGAGTCAGAAGTCGAGCGGGCGCCCAAGGGCCCATAACAGTCCACCATCGATGGCCATCGCGCCGCGGCTCCATCCCCATTCGCTCCGCTGGCCTTCGGGGACATTTCGCTAAATCGGCTGTAATCAATCAGGGCCAAATTAAATTTCCCAGCGCCGCTTCGATTAAGAACGGAACGGTGCAGTTGCTCGGACGAAGACACTATGTGGCACGCCGTTTGACTTGGATGTCGGAGGCCGACCGGGGCTGCAGTACGTGTCGCAGTTGGCCTGCGATCCGGCCTCATTTGGCGTTTCTAAATCCGACTCCAGATTTATAACCGTGCCGAGAGCCAGCGGCCCGCGAGCACCGTTTACCGCCGGCTGATTGTCATTATTCACACTGCCCATAGACGTCGTCATGATGTCCGCCGCCGCTGACGGCGAGCGCGCTGCGTGTGCGTGAGTTGAAAAATTTTTATTGCATACATTCCGGCCGTCAGCGTAATTTCTCACTTTGCGATGGATGCAGAGCCGGGCGCTTTGTGGGAAGTTTATTAGGCGTCGGCACGGCCTGACGAATGGGTCTGCGGGGAGGTGAGGCCGGAGGGGGCCTCCTTTGCGGGGGAAATGGGCCATAATGGGCGGCAATTTAAGCTGGACGGTCTCATTACAGGGTATGGTTCCTAGCCAAGATGCCTAAACCCACGGCATATGTATACTAGCCACGTCCCGCCTGTGTTCGTATTCCTAGCACCAATGGCCTTGCAGTGCAAAGGGAGCTCTTTCTTTGCCCAGCAGGTTCGCGAACGCCCCAGACGCAGGGCAACCACCCACACCAGGCCCATAAATACAACTTCCAGCAACTCAAGATGATGAATTGTGTTGACGACTCGTTGGGGATCGCTGTTTTCCCTACCTAATTCACTGGGCAGCCTTTTTACGTCGTCGGGCATTTTAATGACCCGTCTTTTCCGGCCCCCAACTCTGCTTTTCAATTCCTTTTCGCAGTCTATCAGCTGATTGGTCTCATTAACTGTGCGTTTTGAGAAGTTTCCTCCCGTTCAGAGGTCTCCCGCAATTAACTAAGGGTGACAGCTTGGACTGGTTGTGTGCTCTCTGATCCGATCATGATTGAAAGCGATGGACACACTGACACTTGTGTGACACCGAGGACGCACTCGAACTCTCTTTGCAGTCGTACGTCGAACAAGTCCCAGGACGAGTTATACTTATATACCTCCACTGCCAAACTAGTAAAACTTTTCCTTCGGTGGCTCGCACCCTTTCCCGATATTCGCACACCGTCGGCGAAAACGGAACCAAGACGCCACTAAATCAAAAGTGTAAGAAAGCAGCTCAGTGTCCGAGACCCCACTGCGCCCTCCAAGTGCAGCAGTTGCTACGTGAGAAAGTTGTCCTAAAAATTAATGCACTCTCCGCATGCAAAGGAAGCCGGAGTCGGAGCCGGAGCCGGAGCCGCCAGGAGTACTCGCTGACGTCCTCAGGTCGAGCGGAAGTAGTGGCCCATAATGGCTCAAATCTGAATTATGCGGCAAAGGAGCGGAAGCCAGGGACCAGCGCAGGCCGGGCAGAGCAATGGGAATGACATGCGGACTTCCGACATAGGTCAGAAATCAGAAATCAGCATGCTAAGCACTTTGGCCCCACTCTGACGTCGCAGACAGCTGCCGTCCCTGGTCATCGGCTTTATCAATTATGCAAATGGCAAATTTAACACCTCGGCACCGTGGCACATACGAGAGTGCAGTCGGAGCGGAGCTAGTGCGGCTTTGCCGGGTTAAGTCGGGCGGAAGAGACTCCGGCGAGTCCGTGGGCCATAAATCTTGGGCGTAGGGAGTGCAGCGCTGCGACGGTGGCAGTTCGGCAATGAATTTAAAGTACTTTGTGTTTCTGGCGGAATTTTTAAGTGCTGCGGCAGCCCGGCCCTCGCCGACCTGACTGAGCTGTTTAATTTTACGGGCCCGAGTCCGGATATCATGGCAAAGTGGATTTTTCCGTCAAACATAAAAGCAAAGTTTGCGCCGGCAATTAAAGGAGACCCGGAGAGGAGTTAAGCGAGGCCCAGGAGCATGTAAAACTGCATAGCTCGGGACGAACCTGCTCGGCTGGACATGATGGAGACGAAGTTGAAGTTGATTACGTGCGGAAGTATTTTATGCGATTGCGAAAATGAAACACAAACGGCCAGCGGGCCATTAATTTAAATGCATGAGTGAAGGCGAAGGAATACCGCCCGAGTCGTAATATTTTTTCATAATTCTTTGTCGCTCTGCTTGCATAAGCATTTGTTTTACTCCCGCACACCGCCCAGCCCCACACCTCACTCCCCACACCCAATACACACCGCACACTCGGCAAACTCCGTCAGCTGCTCCAGCTCCAGCTCCCGGCCTTCCGCTCCTGCTGAGCTCAGCACAAAATGCCTTCGCTTATAATATTAAAATGGCCGGAAGCGGAAATTCAAAACGCCACTGCACGAGCGTGTATCAGTACGTATGTGTGCACATGCGGACTTCAGTGTGTGCGCGTGTGTTTTTACATATTTGATTCCGCCGGAGAACCTTGGGGGGCCCTTGCATGTCGCACAGTATTTATAAAAGTAGAATGCAGGCATGCCAAAATAAACGCCCTGCGGCCCCAGACGGACTCCACAGTCCACGCTGCCCACATGATGAATGCAGCTCAAATAACACGGCCCTCTCCCTCCAGGCGCCTATTGTTTATTTGCCCCGCAACAAATTATAAGTACAGAATGTCGAAGGCTTCCTGGCGAGAGGTTGAATAATGGCAGCTTGTTGGCCCAACAAGCACGTGTCCGGGCAACTAAGGGGAGCGGGTCAACCGGGGCTGGCGGAATCAGAAGCCCTGCCCACTGGTCCCTTGCATAATGACTCCTAGAAAGCCATTCAAAGAACCGACCAGTTCAACGACTGCACGCCTCGAAGCCAGACCCAGACGGATCCATCTCACGATGCTTAACAACACTTTCAGGCGAGGAGCCACCCCCTATGAGAATGGCGGGCCAAGGTCAATGCAAATGTCATGCCCATGTCCGTGCCCATGCACTCCGATATTATATGACACTGGTGCTTAGCGTGTCAATTATGTTCCGCCCGACAGCGTGCGAGCTTCCTGCGGATGGCCTCACCCAGGAGACGCTCATTAGTCGATTTGCGTTTGCGGGCGGGGCTCCACGAGCGTGGATCTGTGCATCCGCCGGGACACGACCGGGCGGCATTCAGCGGCAGAGCTGCTCCCACTGCATCTGGTTGGTGCAACTTCGATATCGTGTTCATTAAAATTAATGACTTCGTGCATATTTCAGTGACTGCATTTAACTGTGCGGATTTCCAAGGCCAACTGGTGGCATAATTTCTAATGAGTAATGGATATTAGTTGACAAAAACTGCCGTAGTCCCGGTGCGGGCCTTTGCAGCTTTTGATGATTACATGTCAAAGGGTCTAATCGTCAGTAGACTCGGTTAGCTGGATTAAGCTACTAGATTAACGGCAAACCAGTAAAAGAGCTGGGGCCTATATATAACCTTGACAAAACCGCTTTTTAGTGCCCCTCCCAGCTTAAATAACCTTAACGATAAAAGATTAATACGTTCCACCCATTACCTTAATGATAAATGTTTAATACGTTCAACTTTTTAAGTGTAAATAGAACCAAAATCGATAAAATTAATGATCGAAACCACTCAACATATTCTCTGATGCGAGGCTGAGTAAAAGCGAGTTAGAGATAGAAGAACACTTTGCCTAATTAAATATAATTTAATTTATAATATGTGCAAAAATTGTAAAGCCAGCATATAACAAACTAACAACATATGTTTATAAGATAGAAATTATTTCACAAAATAACTATATTTCATCCTTATATACTAAGATCTGTTATTTCATACGGATATGGAACCACTGCGTTGGGATACTTAGAGTAAATCTCATGTTAGCTACTTAAGCTACGACTGTTCTTAAATATCAACTCAACAAATGTAGACATTTGCCTTATTTGCATCCTCTCTAACAGGATGATGAACATAGTAGTGGTTAAAGTACTAACCCCATCTCCATCCCTCTCGAATTCGCACTCAGAATCCACGCATTTGACTAGGCGAGTATCGAACCATGGGGCGATCAAAGTTAAAACATTTGCAATTTTGTTTTTATATTTTTTTATTTTGACGTTCTAGAACTCTAATCTAATCATTTCAAGTCAGATTGATCTGTAAAACACGTTTGTATCTTACTTTAATGCACAGACGTTTGTGAATGAGGTATTCCATAGTCCATCGATTTCAACTCTAGCTTTTAATTTATCTATTTATCTTTCATATGGGTGTTATATCTTGCAATTTTCTATCGAATCGTATGAAATCGAATACTATTGTTGCCTGTCCTATAGAAGCAAACTGGGTAAATATACCTTAGTAATTAGGCTTTTTATTATATGTGATTATCAAGCTTAATAAAACCTACATGAAGGGCTCTTAACTCATCTGCTTCTCGGGAGGCGAGTTATGGGTCTCTAAATTAGCCTGTGCTCGCTGGAGTGCGAGAACATTATACCACTCAAAGGCGTTTGCATGCGAGTGTTTGCGAAAACTTTTTAATTATGCCAAGAACATAAAAATAAATTTATGCTTGCACTTTTTTATCGACCTTCGCCTAAGTGGGCAAGTGGTCAGAGTGGGCCAAGGGCCGCCGGGCAGGGGCGGCGTGCGGTGGCGATATGTTTTGTCTAGGGTGAAATACGGCACGGACGTGATGATGCACTCCTCGCAGTGCCCGGCAGCCATTGATGATAACTTTTTTCAGCACTTGCACTCAATACACAAATGTGCTATAAAATATGTGAAAAAATATTTCTTCTCTCACTGGAGTGGGCAGCGACGTAAATGGCTTTTGGCTTTACTTCGTGGCGTGGCCCGGGCGGTGGCTCCCTCCGTCCCAAGCCAAGCTGCCTGCCGCGCCCGATGTTGTGTTCTGCTGCTGTTTTCACTTTTTCTTTCCTCAATTCTCTGCACGGTTGCATCATCAATTATGCTTATCAAAACACTGAAGGGCTAAACTTTGCTGACCAACTGCTGCCCTTGCCAGAGCGGATCCCGCCCGCCCGGCCACCGCCGCACTTAGCCTTCTGGGCCACGCCCTGCCCCGTCCGATTGCCCGCAACTGCTGCAAGTGATTTGAGTGCACTCGACAGGTAATAAATATGAAGTGCTAAACACGAGATACGCGCATTTTTCTGCTTGCAAAACTTTTACCACATTGTGGCCAACAATATTGCAAAAGCTTTTAAACAATTGCCGAGGGCACGGGGCGGGTCGGCCGTGGGTTCAGCAAGACGCAGCGCAGGAGACAGATACGGATACGAATGCCGACGGAAGGACTCGTGGCAGGCCAAGGGCAGAGCGTGAGCGGCCGGGGCTTAGCTGAGCGGATCTGTGCTGAATCGAACCCAGCTTAGTCCCGGTGCTTTCCAATCAATTACAACGGGCCCGGGCAATGCGGGGCGCAGCGAGAGCAGCACGCTCGGGTGGCACGGATTTACACAAATGCACAATAATTTCTAACATCAGCGGAAAACATGACAGCTTAATGCCTGCGCGGCGGAGGAGGAGTGCTCGGGTGCTCGAGTGCTGTGTGCACACCAGGTTGCACCTTGTGACCACAGAGCGTATGCGCAATTTGAATGATTGTTTTGCGTTCTGTTCGGTGTTTCATTTGTTTGCACTTGCCGCGTGGGATCGGCGAGTGTGTTGATTACAGTTATTGCAAGTTATTTGCAAATTTATTGTGTGTGCTCTCGTCCTTTTAACTGTGATTGATGTGGCTTTGCCTTTGCCTTTGACGCAGCCGCTGACTTTTAAAGTGACCTTTTCCCCTAATGAATTAAAAATCCATGGACCTCTTGCACTCAATAACGTGCGCTTACTACCTAATATGGAAAATCGAATGTATTTCTTTTATTAAATCTGTCGCATGGATTACACGATATTTTAGAGTTATTGTCCCTTTTTGCTGGGCAAGTTACGATGGGCAGTTTATAGAAGTTGTAGCTTGCAATTGGATCGATAGGTTGAATCGGAAATTGTACGAAAAGACTTTACTGAAGTGTTACTGTATTTTCCGAGATTCTCACAGAAATTGAAATTCCACACAAACAGGAAGGATGACAGTATTAGAAATATAAAAACATTTCAAAATCTCATCTCAAGTAACACCTTGCATGATTCTTCGGGGCCGAATGGACCCCGAGTTCCTTTGGATAGGTTGACCTCATATCGTTGCACGCATGTCAAGTGTGTTATAAACTTTTTATATCCTTAAATTGTATAGTAATTTTGGCAGAAGCTTACCACGCAGGAGCCATTTCCGATCTTATATAGTATATATTCTTGATCATCTGAGTCGTTCCGTTTCTAAGTAAGCTAAACTAGTCTTTCAGTTTTTGAGTTGTCTGTCTGAAATTCTCATTAATATAAAAACGGAAAGGAACAGATTTACTTTGTCAAAATCAAAGTAAAAAAATTATATCTTAGTCATTTTTAACTTACTTTCATATACTTTAAAGTATGGAGATTTTGTATACTTCTAGAATTTCGATATTGATTTTATGAAATCGGATTATCCATCAGTTAATATAATGGAACATGAACTTATAACCTGGGATTGATTTATTAATTATTTTTTTAAAATTGGCTGCCGATAGTGAGTTTTGAAGTGGTTGGACCTTTTAGTCCTTTTTGGATTCGACCGAAATGGCTTTTAATTAACTTTCTTCCTACTTTCTTACCCAAATACAAGATGAATTTGCCTTAAACTGCTTCGAATTCTTAAAATGTTGTCTATACCAGCATAAAACAATTAAGAAAGCCACAGTGAGTTTTATTTGTCTATTTGTAGGTACCAAACGCGTTATGCTGTAAATATAACAAGCACAAAAAGTAAGAAAAGTACAGTAGATAGATAGATACAGTAAAATAAAATCAAAAACGTGTAAAATAAAGATGTAATAAAAAAGAAGTAAAATTGAGTTCGAATTAAGTCGACTCCGTGAATGACAGCATGCCTTGCATCGTTTTAGGGCCTGTAATAAATTTCTAGTCATACTGTTTAATAACTTTCCTGTTTTACTCAAATTAGAACACGACCGTATTGTTCTAATTTTCTATAACAACTTTTACTTTAAGATGAAATTCACTATTAGAGCTCTAGAATCGTTTTTATTGATTTATGAGGCCGGAAATAGGCGCACTGAAATTTAAAAACAAACTTGATCAGGGTGTAAGAGTTATGAAAGTTATCACCATGATAGCTGTAGCTCTTCTGGCTTCTGTTATTTCACAAGGACGGACATCGGAAATATCTAAATCGAATATATATATGGGGTCGAAGATGCCTTCTCCTTCCCCTTCTATCCATACATTCTCGGTTGGCACTGAGCTAATTCGCATGTAACCTATGGCACCCTGTATAGTATACATAAAATAATTAAATGTTACAAAAACTATCGATATGTTCTTATTTCTGATTTGACCATTGCAATATTGCTAATAATATTACATCGATAAGATTTGTTCTTCTGTGCAATTTTATATATTTTTAAGAACCCAGAGAGTCGATAGTGAAATATTTTTTCCAGCGCTGCAGTTCCAGCAAGCGGCTGGAAGGGAGCGGATGCGAGTCTGCGGCGAGCTGGGGCTGTGACATGTCATTAAAGTTAATGCATTGGAAAATTCGATTATTCAACATTTTTATAACTTCACCATAAATTGATGTCACGGCTGAGCTTTTAAGCAAACAGGCCACGAAAGAGCCCGGCTTAACAGCTGTCACCGTGTGGCCTGCGGCTGTGTGTGGCGCTGCACGTGTGATTGGGGTTGGGGTTGGGGTTTGGGTTGGGGTTGGGGTCCGGGAGGTATTGCTCAATTTCAATTTCGGCAGAGGTGGCAGGCTGGCGCTGAAATTAGGCAGCACTCACGAGGGCCCGAGTCTTAGAGGTTCGTGCGAAACTTTTTAATCAAAACGGCAAATCGAAAATAAAAATGGCAAAGTTTTCAATCTCACAAACGTCGAAGGCCTTCGACACACTCAGCTCGGAGCTGTCAACAGTCAATTTTGCCCATTTGGCTGGAGAAATGTGCGGAAAGGATCCTGCCCCAGCTCCGACTCGGCCGCCTGAAGTGGCCTGGCAGGACCTCTCTCGCTGTGTGTACACTATAATTTCTTGCTGAAATTTCTCCATTACTTCTGCAGTTCAATGTTTTACTTTTAAGCTTCCCCTGGCCCCGTTCGCCGTGCTCCGCTCTCCGTTGGCCCTGGCCTGCGCCGGCACTTGTGCATGGCAAATTTACCCGGGGTTCATTTGATTTGCCAAAACTTTGGTGGCCACAAAAGTTTGCTTCTAGGGCCTGGTGGCAGCGTTCAATGCATTTGATTTCACAAACACACTCGACAAACTTTGCGCGAACTTAAGCGGAGGCAGGGCGTGCGGGGTGTGTGCCCAAGTGCAACATGTTCGCTGGCGAAATGAACGGCGGCGAGGCCCTGAATGAAATGTTGACAGAAAGTAAACTGCCGGTCTTAAGGAAAATGTCGAAAAATAATTGGCGCGCCGCCTGAAAAAACCAAAAAAAAAGCGGGACTTTGGCAAATAGGCATTCGACTGCGCGGGTGTGTGTTTTGGGCCAACAATGGAGTCCAATTATGGCGTGTTGACGTGCCGCCTCCACAATGGCCATCGATTTGCCGTTTGCCGAGAAGTTTGCTGGACGTCTGTAAGGCGTGATTGGCCATTGCAAAGCCAGGGACCACTTGAGATTACTTACCGAGTCGCTTTTCCAAGCCCCATGCCCCTGTCACCCCCACTGTAGAGATAAACGCGAGGAACTTTTAGTTATTATTTAAATTACATTTATTTTCCATGATAATCACTTGATTTGTTTGAATGCATTCCTGGGTCACCATGCGCTTCTGGTTTGGTATTTCTGACGGTTCGCATTCCGAGTGTACGAGCACAATGTAGTTCTTGTCGGGTTTATTAATGTAATTACTATTATAAATTCATATTCGTCAAATTGTTGCAAGTTGAAATTGTACAGTTATGCGCAGGAGCATTTACATTGAAAACATTTGAATGGATTTATACTGTTGTTGGTTACTTAGCCACGCCTCGTCCGTGCCGTGGGTACAATACCTATAATAACTTCCTCTGCCCTCGCCTGTGACTTTTCTAATTGGCGGGTGGCCATTACCGGCCACCCGACGTACATATGGTAATAAAAATTATTTACAGTGGGAATGCTTAACAGTGAGAACCAACTAAATGCTTCCTCCGACTCGCTCTGAATGAGCCAAGTGACTCGGTAGTTTCCATCGGCTGGGGCATACGCGTACACATACAAACACATCAAGGAGGCTGTGAAATCGCTTTAGTATCGTTAGTTATCAATAGTTGTATTATTTGCGGTATCATGATTACGCTACGCTGGGTGTCCCCGGGTTCACACTAAGGATCTATTCAAACTTCAAATGGTATCTCTTAACAGTTTATGCTTGTAATTACGTACCGACCACGAACGAATGGTAGTTAATGCTGCTTAAGTCTGACAACACATCAATTCGAATTTGAGGAGATCCCCCTGTGGTATGCTATCGTAAGTGAAGACTGCGCCCTAAGAGTAATAAACAGTCGAGAAGTTGTACATAATTCGTTACGTAGATGTTTGTTTCTTGATTGAGGGTTTGCAACTCGCGGGCCGGGCAGGAAACGGATGCAGAATGCGGATGAAGTTCTCGAAAACACTCCTGCCCGTGCCGCAGGCGGAGATGGGACGGCTTGGAGGTCGGGACGCTGGCCCGCTGCGGAGATTTCAGTGTCTTTATCGCCTCGGCTATTTGCCCGTAAAGTAATTCATTTTCAATTCTCTGATTTGGCTGATTGATGGAGTTTCGTTATCCTATACTCGGCTCTGTACCCCTGCCCTGCGCCCTGCGTCCTGCGACCTGGCCGCCTTTCTTGCGACCAGACCTCCTGCTCCCCTGTGTGTTTTTGCAATTAATTACAGCTTGTTTTTGACAGTTTCAAAGCCCATAAAGCATCCGCATACCCGTACAGCGAACAGCGCCCCTCCTGTGCCACATCATCCCGTCCCGTCCCCGGCCTGGCCAATATATTGCGCATTTTCAGTCGGTTGTATGCCTTGTGGTCGCTGGTGGTGTGGCTGTATGATTTCCGTTTTTATTTACACAATTTAAATTAATTTTTTCTGCATGCGGTGAGTGTTGTGTGTGGTGTGTTGTGTGTTGTGTGTTGTGTGTGCGTGTGCGTGCTATGCCATTTGCAATAAAATGTATTTACAAACTTAATAACATAATTAATTAATAGGGGTGATGTTCTCGTTCTTATTCGCGCTGCCGCTCTGTTCCGGGCTGGACGCGCCCGCCGCCCCTCTCACACTTTTAGTTTTCAATTAGCAATTAGTAACAGTTATATGTGGCGTTTTAATGCGTGTTTTGTGTTTTTTGTATAATATACCTCATTTTTAATGGACTCAAATTGGCTACTTATGCGAATTCCGCCTCCACTGAAAGGCTCCGGGGCTGCAACGCATTCAACTGCTCGAACCAAGGCATTCTGAAGTGAATTTCCGCCCTCAGCTCAGCCAGGGGAGCCGGCTCACTGGGACTTGGGATTGCAGCACGCATACATACACGGCATAACTTACAGTACGTATCATAACAGTGGGTACGGCAACCGAGGAGTCGGGCAAGTAATCCGGCGCTATTCGGGAACGCAAATCACATATAACATACAACAAAATCCCTCTAAACATACTGTACACAATCAATGGGAAGTGAGTTGCCAACTAAACTAGGACTTATCTAGACTTGTCTGGGTGTACGAGAGATGCCTGGCATACGTTCGGTACACACATGTGCCTGCGATTGGATTAACTTGATTTTTACACTTGAGTGCTCAGCCCTCGCTGGGCTCAGCTTAGCAATTATCCTAGACTCGGGTTACTCAGTTATTAACTCGGCTTCGGTTTGTTTAGGTTTAGGTCTAACGCTGGAATAGCTTAAATAGGATTTCTTTGTCGTCGTGCTTCCGCTCCGGCTGCGGCGCTGGCCCGTACATCCGCTTAGGTCAGGAAGATGCGTCTGGTGGAGAGCAGAGAGGACTTGGGATTTGCGTGTCGCTGCAGGATGGCTCTAGGCACACTCACCTCACGACAACCGTGTTCAGCAGGAGGCAGGGCGCCAGCATCGACCTAAATATGTGCGTCAGACGATCGGCCGAGGAGGTCTTCCGGCGCGAGATGGCCGCCATATTGTCGCCTGCAAGTGACAGCGGGATAAATTTGAATTTGAATTAGAGCTGAAATTTGTTTAGCGACAGCCAGCGAATGCAATTATGTGCACCAACAACCGTGCTCCGCACTTCCTCCGTCATTTTCGCTTTAATAAGCTGCAGGCACCGCGCCATTTGCATACTTTCATTTACACGTCTTATCGTTATTGTACTTTCAATGCTAAACTAAGTGGAAAATCTCCTATCAAAACCGGGAAAACAGAGGAGTCACACTACGTTTATGAAAGTAGTAAAATATAATAGATTGAAAATGGTCATACTAAAACTATACATTTACGGACAACAATTTGTGACCAACAATTTAATCTACAAGATATTGTATGTGTGTATTGCATTGTTTTGAATGAATAAATTAAAATACAAGTAATAATTATACTATTATAAGAAGTAAAACATGAAACATAGTTCAAGTGTATTTATATAACTTGAATCCCGAAACCTTGAGGGCTGAATGACGATTTTTGACGTGACAACGGACAAACGAACCTATCTAATTGAATTCCGCTATTGACCCCACTGAAGACTTTGTTTTTCTAGTAATTTCTCTTGAAAATGATTAGTTTTATTTAGTTTTTGCATGACTCGCTTATAACCACTTACCTTTCGAGACGAAGACGTAAATGCTCGCCGGCTCCGTGTTACTGGCGGAGCAGGTGTAGTTGCCGGAGTCGGTGATCTGGGGCTCCCGGATGATCAGGCGGCTCTGCGTGCGGGGCCCCGGGGTGGTCTCGATGGTGATGTCCCGCCGGGAGTCGACGTAGTTGATCAGGCGATCGTTCTTCTGCCAGTACACGTACTGCGGTGGTGTCGGACTCTGTGGGCGGAGGCGGTCGAGGGGTGGTTAAGTGGGACTGCGGGCCGTCTGCCCAACTTTCGCAAACTCACCTTCTCAATAATGCAAACCAAATTGATTGTTGAGCCCATGTCGACATGCAGCTCGCCGGAGCCGAGGATGAAGGCCTCCGGCACAACCACTTGAAGATTCACAAAGTGCGAGATGATGCCAGTCGGTGTCGAGACCTTTGTGTTGGTCGACGGTGGTGTTGTCGGTTCCGTGATAGTGTGTCCGGGAAGGGGGGAAAGCCGGCAAGTGGAAAGAGCAAGTGCGGCAATTGAGTGCGATTGGTATTCGTAATCAACTCGAATCTTAATGCTTCAGTAAACTGCGAGCAGAAATCACCCTCCCATCTCCCATCCGCCCGGGCCAGGAGCCGTTGCGAGTGCAAGAAATGTTGCACTCATTGAAATGCAAATCAAACAATTTCAATTTGGCACGCAAAAATGAAACAAAAACGAATGCTTTCTATATAAGTGGAGCGCTTTCTACACGTCCCAACTGGTTCCGGCCCGGACCTCTTCTCCCAAATATCCGGCAGGCAGCAGTTGCTGCTGCAGCTTCTCCGAATCCGCTGCCGCAACGGAGGAGGAAAATAATCATTTCGGCATATTTGCATGCAGCTCTCGTTTTCCGCTCCGCCCCACTACACTCCGTAGTCGGTAGTCGGTAGTCCGTAGTCGTTGTCCGCAGTCGACGGTATGTGTTCCGGGGATCGGGGATCGGGGATCGGGGACCCAAGACCGGAGTCCGGAGTCCGGAGGGGACATCCCATGACCCACTGACTCAGCCTGACTCACTGACTGACTGGTTGCCCTGGCATGCGGCTTCTCATATTGAAATTGCATGCAAACAATTTTGAAATTGAAGCTACGTTTCCGAAATTGTTCCCCGCTCCCCTGGCCCGCCCTGAACCAGCCACAAACCCTCAGCCCTCGGCCCTGAACCCTCGGCCTTCCTCCATCCATCTAGTCAAAGCAGCCCGAGTGGCACTTGTGCTGCTGCGCAAACAGAGTTACTGTCAAGTGTCCATTTCAGCAGTGTCTAACTTTGTTGCATTTCGGTTGGTTGTCTTTACTCCTTTCTTCCCTGCACCTCCCTGCCCTTATCCGAATCCTGGTCCCTGCTAAGCTGTTTTCCTTCTTTCCGGGCCGGAGCCCGCCCCTTCCATATTTGCATTTGTATGACTTTCGAAATTACTTGCGTATTACTCCGTCGGGCAGAAATAGTGGCCCGAATTTGTCAGTGTCCGGGCTATCCGGGCCCGTGTTCCGGCCATATCCGCTGCAGCCTGCTGGCAGACAGTCACACGTTTTTGGCCGGCCAGTGGCCACAGAGGCGGACTTGTCAGCCTCGTCGGCCGAGCCCCCTTGAGCACTGCGCTGGGACACTGTGTGGCAGGACCGGGACCGGCTGCTGACGACAGCTGACGAGCTGCCCGCGGGCAGATGCCTTAAATCGAACCTTTGCATACAAAACTCGATTTGCATTTTACAATTAAATCATGCGCAGGCAAACAAATCGACGTGTCGTGAAATCTGCAGGAGCAAAAAGCCCGCATGCCCCAGCACGGGAACGGGGCACGGGCACGGGGCACGGGCACGGGGCACGGGCACGGGCACGGGACACTGACATGGACGCAAGGAGGCGAAACGAGAGCGTATGCAAATGCGACTTTAGTTTATTTCAACTGCGACGCATGCATAAAATATGGAGCCATCACGGGGCGACCGCACCCACCCACCTTCCCCTGCCCCAGTGGCACCACCCACTCACCTGGCACTCGTACATGCCGTGATCCCGGCGCTGCACGAATTTTATCTGCAGCGTCCACATGTTGGAGCCGGGCGTGTGCAGAATCGCGAAGCGCTCGTCGTTCGTGTAGAGCTGGGCCCCCGACGAGAGGATGTGCCAGTCCCGACGGCGGATCCAAGATATTTGATTCTGTGGGAGAGATGCGACGGCTTTATTAACGGCGGACGAATGGGAAATCGAGAACTATACACAGATAATTAATAGCGAAACAAAGTAGGCAGACAGAGCCGCTCATGCAATTAGCGGAGCATGCGAATTTTTCCCGAAAAGTAATTAAAAAGTGCTCGGGAGTCCCACCGCTGCAACCACATGCCCGTGTCAGTGCGATGGCGTTCCAGGACGCTTTGTGGCGGATTAAATTACGACATGGCTTTACGGGTTGATAAACTATTTTTAATGTTCCGCCCGTAAGCAACGGAAGGACAGTGGCAGTAAAAAGTGAATACTTAAACGGAATGAAAAACTAATCAGTCATAACTAGGTTTTCCTTTAAAAAGCAATTAAAAAGGATCAAAAATAAAAATAGGATGCATTAAGTTTCGAAACCATAATGATGATAACTCAGTTTATATAAGTTAGTCTCCGATTTAAATGTTTCATTGAAGTCATGTGGTTATTTATATTCCTTCTATCCCTCCTGAGCTTAGAATGTATTTAAAAACGCTTTCAAAATAGTACATCAACCGTAAGAGATTTCATCGCAAATGCGATGAAAGACATGCTCACTGTCTCTCAAAAATCAAGGATGGCCTGGGCTTTGTTTGGAGAGTCGTGGCCTAATTAATTGATATTTCGGACTTATCCACAGCCCGATCCATTGCGTGTCCATTGTGGGACTTAATTGCTTGTTAGCCAAACCGAATGTCAAACAATGTGTACTGAAATTGTCATCCTGCCAAACGTTTGCTTTCAACTACAAATTAAGCTCTTGTTCGGCTGTTGTTCGTGCTCGGCTGCTTAACAAATTAGACTTTTGCGTGCCGCGTTCGAGGAAACAAAAAGGCAAAATGAAAATGCCATATAATTAGGCAGGAAAATGAAATGGAAACGAAAACACAAATGGGTAAATGGGAAAGCGGGGAGCGGGAAGCGGGAAGCGGGAAAGTGGGGCAAAAAGTGCAAATGGAATATGCATATACGATTGCAGCAGCTGTGCTCCGCCGCGGATCCCGCCTATCTCGCGCTGGGCTCGGATGGAATTCAATTTTGCAGCCACTAAACAAAGCGCTTTCCATGCAAGGACTTCGGGGATTTAGTGTGCGGGATGCCCAGTGTAGGGTGAACGCTTTCGCTCTTGGACAGGGAGTGGGGGACAGGATAATGAGGACCAGTTCGTGCACGTTGAGAAAAACCGAATTGAAAAGCAAGGAACACAACTGAGGAATGTCGTTGCAGTCGGCGACGACGTGGTTCGACGAGGTACAATTAGAGAGACAAAAACAAACCCAATTTACACCCACTCTGTCCACGCCGGAGACCTTGCAGACCAGAAAGGCGGTGCCACCCAGCTGGACGGTTGTGTTGTGCGCCATCAGCTGTTGGAGACGGAGAAGGAACAAGGGGAGAGAGAAAAAACACAAGACAAAAAGTTAAAAGTTCTTTTTTACGGCATCAGGGGGACTTAAAACGCGCCCGAGTCGCACAATTAGTCAGCAAAACAGAGTCCGGGATCCAGGAGCCAGCGCCAAGGACCCAGAGCATATAATACATCAGAGTCAGAGCTGTCCGGACAGCGAGGACGATGTGCAGGAGGTCCGGATGTCTGACGGTTGTGGCGTGCTTGCTATTTGGATAATTAGATTCGAAGCCAGCGCGGATGAATTATAAATAAGCACTAAAGATTAATTAGTCCCGGCGCAGCAGCGGAGATCCGAATCGGCGCGCCTTCCGCGATGGCTGGTAATTAGTGTTATCCCGACCGGCTCCGTCCTCTTCGCTGCATTTTTCGGGGCTGCATTAACATATTGAAGGCTGGGGCAGGCTCCTGCTCCCGCTCCTGCTGTTGCTGCTGCTGCTGCAGTGACCACTGTCTTTGCTGTGGCCGGGACCGCGTCACGTAGCAGCTTCGCTCGCAGCCGATTCAATTTGAATCGGAATCGAATAACAGTTCACTGCAATCGGTCGGACGGGCCAGGGGGCAATCTGTCATCGGGACTTACCTCACTATCCTCGAACATTGGACTGTCGCTCGAGTCGAGATTATTATCCAATTTTGAATCGGCGCCCATGCCGCCGCGCATCCACAGCTTCTTCCAGTCGTTATCTGTGAGTATTGACTTTTGATCTGCAATCAGAGAAAGAGCAGCGGCGTTAGACAAAGGCAACTGCGGGGTGGAGAGTGCATTCGCAGTCGCAAATCGTGTTAAAGTTCGGCTTGGCTCCCATCTTCTGGCCCTCAAATCGGATTGCCTTGATTCGAATGCAATCAGCAAAAGTGTCTGGGGAGGTGCAGCTGCCAAATGGATGTGATTGGCCTCGGGACTGGGCAATCCAATCCCCTCCCCAAATCTGAGCCTGTTGAAATAATAAAGCCCTTGATTGACGTGCCCAGCGTGTTATTTATGATTATTGCCGCTACACGGCTTTATCGATCTGCCCCCTTGTCAGGCGCACACTAGCCCGGCTTAGGTAGGCGACCTGTGTTTAATTTGCCTTTCCGTCTGCCTGTTTGTTTGGACAACCCGTCCTGCGCCTGGCAGGCATAAAAAGCTAGGCAAGGCACTTAAGTAGACTCCTCGGTCGGGGATATAATTTCGTTTCAACCCCGTTCAGTTTAAAGATAGACATTTCTCCCATTGCTTCGTCGCAGTTAATGACAGTGCTAAATGAGAGGGTTACCGGAGAGAGGGTAGGCGGAGTAGACTCTTCCTTTCGCTGGGAGGTTCAAATTCTTGAAGAGCTCCTTCGGAAAACTTTCCACGCTGAGGCCGCTAGCCGAAGATCTGCTCAAAATCTGCCCAAGTGGCACCTAATATGCCGGCCTTATCAATTTGCCTAGTACCCGACGCGGGCCAATTTTACTTTTAATCACTGCAACCACGGCCCACGACTAATTAGGAAACTTTGATTGCCCGGCAACCCGGCTGAGTAGTGCAGCTGGCGAAATTAAATTCACGCTGGACTGCGCTTTACTTTCTCGCTTCGCACTGGGCCTTGAGGGACGCAGGGCTAGAAGGCGGAGCCCCTGTTATAGGCCCAAACCTGTGGGCAAGTGGGCTGTAAAACGAAATTTATCCAATCAATCAGGCGGACGTAATGCAAAAACCCCTGCAGGGGGCCTGCCATTCGTTATTTGTTGTGCGCAAGGCGAAAAATCGAAGACGAAATCGAAACCCGAAATGCGCAATGTCGTTGTCTGCAGGCGAGTGTGTGCCCCGCGTCCTCGCCCGCCTCTGGTTCTGGCCATAAAACACAGCGAAGCGAGCTCACACTTTTATTGCCTCGTAAATTTTTATAGTTCATACTTTAGGCGTGCGTATGCAATGCCACAGTCCCGTCCCTGGGCCTGGGTGTGTGTACGTATGGGCTCGGAGTGTCATTTGTTAGCGCCGTGTTGTTGTCGTGGCCGAGTCCGCAGTGACGTCAAAGTTTTCGGCACGCTGCATTGATTTTAAATGTGCTCGAAAGCCGCTTGCTCGCCAGATAGCCATTTGCTGAGACAGTTCCGACGATTAATAATACTTGGCCAGGCAAATCGAGCGAGCAGGCCCGCAGACAAAGGCGCGTCCACTTGACTGGGACGTCTCGAGGCGGCGCGCTTTATGACGGGTCAGGTCGCGTTCGCCGCACAGACACACACAAGCTCTTCGGCCACGCACACCACCAAACGAACGTCCTTTATCTCTGCATTTGTATGCATGACAGGCCCACACATGTAATCGCACACGCACGCCCGGGAGCGGGTGCCGGGGCAAGTGCAAGTGGAAATAGATTGCGAATGTTAAGAGGAATGTAAATGCTCGGCTCGAGACAAAGCCAACGAACTGCTTGCGGGAGCTCTCCGGACCTAAGGTCAAGTGGGGTGGGTGGGAGCGAGCAGGGCGAAGGCCGAACGCGATAATAGTGAAAAAACACGCACTGCTAATAAAATGGCTAAAGCCGCGTATTTCAACGCATCCTGTTCGACTCCGGCCGGCAGTACGTGCGCATGTCGGCTGCCTGCGGCTTAGGCGTGTGAATTATATTATGCCTGAAAGTAGGCAACTGTAATAAAACTTGCGCAAAAGGCAATAGAAAAGGTCCTCGCAACACCCACTTTCGGACTCGGATCCGCCGAGGCGCTCGGCTGGGCTCCGTTTCTGGGCCAACCGGATGCCGCAGCCAAAGGAGCAAAAAGCGAGTTTTCGCTTTCAATTCGCCCCGTTCCGATTCGTTTCGTTCGGTTCATCACATTTCTCATAGCATTCGGCCACTCGGGGCGCCCCACCGCTAAAAAGCGATAAATAATGAAGTCAGCAAGTGCGTCTGGCATGCTCGCATGTTTATTATTAATAATAAATATTTCTTGTCAATCTCTCGCCCGCCCCCCGACCTCTTAAGTTGTATGGCCCGCAGTCACGACACATTGGTTATCGTCCTTGTCGTCCTTGTCGTCCTCGTAGCTGTAGTTGTGCGCACTTGTCATGTTTGAAATTATTATTTATCTGTCTCAGTCGCAGCCAGCGCGCTGTCTCTGCCGCTGTCTCCGGCGGAGCCCCTCGCTCGCGGTGGCGTATACGTAATATTTAAATTCCCAGCCAATATGTTGGCTCTGGCTGCGTCAGTGTGCGGGTGTGCGAGTGTTAATCCCCAAATCTGCTTAAGTCGACGCTCTTTGCCCGCCCGGCAGGAGTGCTTAGCCCCTCTAAGCTGCCTGGCTCCGCGCGGCCTGGGGAGCCGTAACCCATAACCCATAACCTGAGACCCTGTCTCCGTGTGCGGGTGAGGGATCGCTCCCCTGGCCTCACCTCATATGCGCCATGAGCTTAATTTTAAAACCGCTAAGCAAATTTGCGAAATAGCTGACAGCGATGTGCACCACACCCTCACCCACTCACCCACTCAGCCACTCACCCTCTGCGGCCATCATCTTCAAACTCATTTGCACTTGAAGCCGGGCAACGAGTGCGGGCGGGGCAAGGTGACAGGCGAGAGGAAAATGGAAAATCTGTTGGAAAATATCAGTGTTAGTCCCTTGTTTGTGCCCGACGGAGTGCGTGTGTTGGAGCGACCTTGAGCCCCGAGCGAGTGTGGCGCAGACACACAGTCGGACTCCACCCTGCCTGCTTGCCTCTCACTTCGACAATGGTGTTTTCGGCCAGAGAAGCCGGAGAAGTACGTCTGAGGAAGCCCTTGGCCGGGTCGAATGGGATCGGGTTGTCAGCTGGAGGACCTGAAGGCGAATCTGTGCAAACACGCTGGCGGAAACTCCGACTTGGGGAAATCATGGTGCTGAAATTAATCCAGCTCAGCACTGGCAGGGTATAAGCGCTTCGTCACTCCGACCGGAGAGATTCGCCTCCCTCCTCGAGTGCCACGCATATTTCCACACACCATCCTCGGCACACCGCACTTTCCGCCGCAGTGTGCTCTGCACTTTAAAAGTCAATTTAAAAAGTTTCTCCCGACAACGATTTTCAAGCCACAAGGCGTCGCAATAAATTTTCCATTTTTGCACTGTCACGCGAGCTCAGTTCGCTCCTCGCCTGCAAAGTGTCCCGCCCCCACCTTTCCAGGAGGCTGCGTAATGAGCGGACCGCGCGTTCCGATAAGGTGTCGCCGTCGTTGCCGCCGCGGCGGATAATTTATGCGTAACGCGTTTGGCCGACGGAGAGCGGTGAAAACAAAAAACAAAAAAGGAAAAATTACAACTAAACTAAGGCCACGAGGGGAGAGCGCCGCTTTGACTTTGCGTGGCGCCCCAGGTCAAAACCAAAGCCGCAAGGGCAGCAACAGCGCGGCCCATCAACAAGGTGGGTCGCCCTCGGTGCTAATCTTTCCCCTGTGTATTTTTCATTATCCTTATTATTTGTGAATGTTACGTGTTGGCCATAACTTAGGCGCTCTAACGATGCGTATACGTGACGTACACATGGGGCACCCGAGGTGGGTGCCTTGGGTGTGGCTCGTTGCCGCGGGGCGTCGTCCATTTAAAGTGAATTAGCGGAAGGTCAAGAAGCAACGCTGCGCGAGCGAAACTGAATAATTATTTGAACAGCAATTGTCGAACTAAGAATTGAGAATTATTTAAACAGCAATTGCTGGGAGAGTGCTGGCAGCTGTCACCTTTGACCCCGTTTCCCTCTGCTCTGGCCTTGGCTGCGCTTCCACTTCCGAAATGGATTGCAATATTTATGCATCCCCATATACCACAACAACCGCCTACCCCCGTGCCTTCTATAATATACATTTCTATAATATACATTTCCAAATAAAGTTCGCGCCGCAGGTGCCTGCTTAGCACACTGCCAGGCGGAATAAGCCGGCGCGGAGATGATAATAAAATTCCTGGCATAATAAATCCGAAAATTGGCAAAGTTTCGCGCTGGTCACGTTAAGGGGCTTTAATTGCGGGCCTGCCGAGCAGCGCAGGCTCCCGGAGCTTGTAGCGATTTGTTGGCTTTGTGAAAATATTAAAATAAACTGCTGAGGACTCTGGGCGGTAATCGGAAGAGTACGTGGATAGGACTGGGCTGAGCAGGCGCATAAATTTGGTCTTAATTTACTTAGCACTTCACAAAGCCTCTCTCCAGCTCGCCCACGGCCAATGGAGTAGCCCTAATTAAATTCTGCGAGGAGGAAAATAACAGGCAAGGAGATCTTGAAACGCACCTGGCTCGAGGGTGGTGGCCAGGAGCAGCGTCGGCAGACAAATCAGCAGGATGCGCAGTTCCATCAGGTGCAGGGGCCGCCGCAGACGCAGCAGCAGCCGTGGCGGCACCATTCTCGTATCTCTCTCTGTTCCGCTCCTGTGATTGCCCTGTTGCAGCTCTTCTCCAGCTACGGCAAACTGCCTAGGCCTGTGTCCTGGTGTCCTGGGTCCCGGTGTCCTGGTGTCTTCGGCCGGGGAGGGGCAGGCACATCGATGGGTATTGTTCGGCTGGCTGTTGTGGCTGCTTATTAGGGTTAATGGCTTTTTGAATGAACGCTCAGGATCCTTTCAGCTGCGGCAGCAACACAATGCCACCATTCCGGTACACATATGCCGGGCAGGGTGAGGGGGCTGTTGGGGCTGCTGCTGCTGGCAGGGTGCGATGCGTCGCTGATAAATGATGCTGGTCCAATGTGCAGCGCTGTCCTTTTTGCCTTCTGTCTCTCCCGTCAATGCGATGCTTCTGTCTACTGTCTGCTGTCTGCTGTCGGCTGTTGTCCTGCGAGCTACAATGCTCCTCAGCCTCGCTCCTGCCGCTCGTCGCAAATTTGCAGCTCGTCGCGCGCTTCTTTCTTTCGGGCTTTCTTCTCTAGCGGCGGGGAGGGGACAGAGGCGACGCGCTCTCCATCATTTTTCATGTCACTGCGTGTTAGCACATTAAGCCGAGCAGGGGTCCGTGTATCACTGGCGTATCTATCTTGTATTGTGGGACTGGCAAAAAATTAACACTCGCTTTTTATGAAATTACATTCAATTTGCTGTAGTGGCTGTTCCGGCTGCCTTCCCCTCCGCCCAGGACAATGACAGAAGCGTAGTGCCGAGCGTGGCGGCGATGATGAATCGTTTCTAATGTAATGTTCTGGAGGACCTCTCTTTGTGTCGAACTCTGCGCAGCGAACTGTAAGGATAAGAGTGGATAAAAGTGCATGAATATTAGATGGCCGGATAAACAGCAAAGTCTACGAATTAAATAGGAATATGTGAACAGTACAGAGCCCAATTAAAATTACCACTCGCTTCGAACGGATCCTTCCCGTCGTACATACAAACCCACTTCCTGGCGCCCGCTGCCCCACAGATCCCGGGTGCTTCGACTCATTTACATACAGAATGAAATTTATTTATTGTTCAAGCTAATTTGGCACATTATTTATAGGTCAGCGATGGCCGGGAGTGCTGGGATGGCCGGGAGTGCTGTGATGGCCGGGAGTGCGGAACCTGCCCCAGATTATGCATAATGGCCGCAGCTCGAATGGTCCTACAATTGCCCTGACGGACCTCTGTCCAGAGCTTCCATAAATTTGTATTTATTTGCCCGCACGCGTGAGTGAGTTTATTTAAATTTTTATGCTGGGACGCATAAAAAGCGGAGGGCACTGGCAACTTCGTCAAAGTTTTGTAGCTTGTCATAATTTTTATCGCAGCGCGGTCTTTGTTCTATGTCTGGTTTTGTTATTGCTTACAATTTATAAGTTTTTATATCTGCGCCGATGCTCGTATCTTCGTGGAGCTTTGCCGCGGCAGAGTTTATTCAACTTGCGCGCAAATAGCGCTAATGAATCCCCATTTCGCGGAGCGTTGTGCACATAAATCAAAATTGAAATTCGGCCGCAGAATGGCCGAGCGTTCGCTCATTTTAATTACAGAACTATGTGGCTTTCTGAGCTCCGCTCCTCAATTTCCGTATTTCTGATTTGCGCAGCGGCCCGCAAGTGTGCTATGGTATTTAATTAACGCCACCGCTCTCATGGCCAAACATTAGCAAATGTCATACGGCCCGAATTTATGGCACACTCGTGTGCAATTCATTTAAATTGATAATACGGCTGGGCTTTGAGGGCTTCGAGGGCTTCGTGGGCTTCGGGGGCTTCCAGGGGAGGCAGTAGTTGTTATTTGCTTCTTTCGCCCTCGCAGTCCGCATATCGCATCGCAAATGCAGCAGTTTAGAGTAATTCGCAGAGTAAATGTCATGCCAGAGGAATGCTTGTTTATGTATCCGTATCCTCCGAGTGCGAGTGCGAGTGCCAGGCGAGTGCTGTTCTACACAACTATGCACTTAAATGCAGTCACGTACACACACAGCGACGTACGTATTATTATCTTGACACAATGGTGCCATAAAACTTAAAGACCCCCACAGCAGTTTGCCGTTGCCGTTGCCGTTGCCGTTGCCTTTGCCTTTGCCACTGCCTTTGCGAGGGCAAGCGCTGAAGGACATGGCATTTGCCTTTGCCTTTGCCTCTGCCTCAGCCTCTCCTTCCCGCCCCAACCGGACCCAGTCCTTTCACTCTTTCTGTTTCTGTTTCTGTTTTCCCTGCCACTCCCTCCGCCCACTGCAAGAGCGCATTTGTGTGCATTTCCCCACTCCGCGCTGCCCACGTTGCCCGCTTCCCCTGGCGCTCGGAGGTTATATGGAAATTGTAATAAGTTGCAAACCAAAAAGCTGATGTCATGAGGTTAGTTGCTGTGGCTCAAGTTTCAAGCGACAATCATGTGCTTTTCTTTTCCTTTGTGCCCCGCTCTGTTTTGTTTTTCTTGGCTGCTGACCTCATACTTCATTTTGTAGCTTTTGTTTAGCTTGTCATCCGACTCGGGCTCTGGCCCGAGCTCTGGCTGTAGCTGCGGATGGCTGTGGCCATTTTCCTGGATGGGAATGTGACTGCGACTGTGACTGTAACTGCGACTGCGGTCCTTCGTGATCGTTGCATAATGCACTGCGATGGTGCGATGGGCCCGGACATATTGTTATTTCAGCCGTTTGGCCACGCTGTCGCAAATGTAACGGCCTGCCAACATATACTGGGGGTCCACCCCCACACACGAGAGGCGGCAGCCACAGGAGCCTGCAGGATAGAGATGCCAAAGGACCGTGTATTATGCTTGACAGTAATTGCGAAGGGTAGTGAATTATTAAAATGTTTATTCGGGGATTTGGCCGCAGGAAACTAAGAGGTGGTCACCCTGGCGTATGATTGATGTGCGCTGTCAAGTCCCCCGCCCGCGCAGGCCGTGAGGCATTCCTATTTCAAAAGACTGGCTGAATGCATTATTTAATGCAAAGCAGGACGACGTTCAGGTCCCCGGCTCTTAGAGTCAATATCTATATAGTACTTATCACAGACACAGGATAGAGGATGTATATATTATGTCGAAGAAGTGGATCTACAAATTAACTGTCATGTTTAATGGAGATAGCGGCGTCTTATTGTAATCATAAAGCGATGGCTGTTGAATGTTTTCATGCCGATCGGAAAATGAGTACAACTATTTTCTTGAAGTATTTCTAATACCGATATCCATTTAATTAAATTAATTTTAGTTCTTTAAACTCCTAATCGATACTTAACAGCACTATGTTATTCATTCAGATTTAAATAAATTTTAGCAGGCTAAAAAATCAATTTGCTTAGGTTTATCTGGATATTGTTTTTTCCGGAACAGTTGGCTAACAGGCACCTTGTCAGAATTTATACAAGTGCATAGTGTTTCAGAATGTTTAGTACTTCAGACATTCTTTCTTATCAGACACCAACATCCAATCGATATATTTCCTGTTTACCTGCACAATTTCCATTGATTTCCAATTTTCACCTGCCTGCTCTGCATTGCAACGATAAAACACCCACCAGCTGCTGCTTGGGAATATTGCTTAAATTGCAGTAAATGTGGGTGCCAGCATTGGCTGGCGTTTTAATTAGCATTCGTAATTAACACGGTTACGGCGAAAGCGGGAAATTAGATAATTATTACGGCTAACGCCGGCCTTGACCAGTCGATGGCATTTGTCATGCCCACTCGGATTGCCTCGGATTTCAGGGGCCAAGCTGTTTATGGGGAATCGCAATACAAATGGCATAAAGCCATAACAATGTCCATTCCGCGGCTGAATTGCGGACGAGCGGCCAGCCCCTGCCGCCAACAATTTCAAATGGAAATTCCGCGTTACGCATTTTGATTGCACTTGAGTGCGCGCATAAAAACGGGCATTATATAAATTTCGCCTTTTTAAGTGCGGACAACGGAGTTGCAGTGTGATGCCATGTATCTGCGCGCTGGTGAGCGTGTGTGGTCATTTGCTTCTCTCGTGCACTGGTAATTGTTTTGCGCACATTTCCGTTTCCGCTGCGTTGCACTCGAATGCCCTTAATTTGCGCTATTTTTATTTGCAGAAATCTCCTGCGGCCCCTGGCTCGCTCTTAATAATTGACCAATTGTCCGGCCCCCGCCCAAACCGAACGTGCATTTAAAATTGTCATTTAAGGATCAAATTTTAAAGTTGGGGGAAGCATGACTGGTTAAACTCCCCTAATGATGCAGAGCGGAATGTATATCAATGTGTTTGCTGTGCCGAGTTTAAAGAGCTGCCTGGAGGACACTTTCCCAAAGTCCCCTTTCTATCATTGCAAATAATGTGCGCAGAATTAACGGTCTCGCTTGAACACAAGTTATCAACTGAAAATAGTGGAGCGACACACGACGCACTGGGTGTGTAGAGCATATAACACACTCGCAGTGACCGGGACCCGTGATGTAAGCCTAAGCTCACAGTCGCAAAGTGTGCTGGAAACTTGTTTGTTTGCCCGAGGGGTGCAGCAAATCCTTTCTTGGGACTTGTTCACAACATTTAAGAGCGAAAGAAACTTGCAAGTTGAAAAAGTTTTTCAATTTAAGCTCGCCGCGCCCCTGCAGCCCCACAGCGACGGCATAACTTCGAGTCTTGCGCCTGTTAATTTACCGCTGAAAAGTGCATTGGCCACATCTGAATTATTCCGAGCCATTGCGTGTCGGCGAGGACAGTTTCTTGAACTTGACGCGGCCCAGGGGGGGCAGTCGCTGCTCATTTATCCCTAATTAAGGCCACCCTAGCAGGGAGCAGGGAGCAGGGAGCAGGGCCAGGGACGACGCTGTCGACAGCCCGTTTAGCGGGTGCGAACTCCAGGACGCTCGTAAGTATGCTACCAAATATTTAAGACGTCCGTTCCTGGGGTGTGTGTGTGTGGAGGGGCCCAGAAAAATCGTGGCAGTAATAATAAAAATAAAACTATTCTCGGTGTTTATTTAAGTTTGGAAATTGTACAAATTTTCGTAAATTGTTTTGTGCTTTGCCACGCTTGTTACAGGCCGAACGGACGAAACTTTCCCGGCCATCGCCTAGGTATTATTTGGATGTGTGTGTGTCACTACATTTTCGTCCTTCGCCGTGCCGCCCCCGCACTCTCCCAGTTGTTTCTACAGCATTTGCTGGATTTTTTTGTGCCGTGACTGCAGCAAAGTTTTAGTTTGCCAATTTTGCCTTTCCGTTCCCTTCGTGGGTTATTTTCCTTTTTCCTTTTCACTTCCCTGCCTTCGTAGCTGAGTTTCGCTTTTCGGTGGAAATTTTAGTTTCGTTTTGTGCTTTGTTAGTTCCGCTTCCGCTCGAAGCCCGCCCGAACCAAACCGTCCTGCGAACCGTACTCCTGCTGCTCACGGCTTTCCAGCTCCGTAGACACCAGTGCTCTATTTCGGTGCATGTCTCGCTCGTTTTTATTTCGTGTGGTGTTGTCAACTCCCTTCTATGGCTGGTGATTTATTCTTTAAACAATTAGAAAAACAAAGCGTGAGACCTGCGCAGATAGCCGTGTCGCAGGCGCAGCTTTATGAATTTTTCAGCTGAATTATTTACAGGAAAGCCGGGATAACGCTCTGCTGGCTGCCGGTGTCCGAAACTAAACGTGGAACTAGCACAGCCCCCATTTTCCTAAACGGCGGCTGGCTCTGCCGGAATGCGAATGGGGTATCTGAACTGGCTCGGCCATCGCATGAATCAGCCAGCCATTAGTCACTTTTGGATGTGAGCGATTGCCCCGAAATATATGCAACCTGGCAGACCCCAGCAGGCACTGCCAATGCATTGGGGAGCGGCTCGTCAGCCGACAGCCGCCGCTCCTGGCCACAGCATAACTAATAAACGTGACTGCACTAGTTTCATACAAAATTAATTTCGCTTTTTTGCCTCTTCACGTGTGGGTCCCCTGTGCCAGTCAACTGGCACATAAATCTTGGCAGGTATTTCATTAAGTCGGCGTCGGGCGATGTCGCATCGCGTCGCTGCTTATAAATATGAGCGGGCACACCGCAAACCCGCCCGCGGCCACCCACCGCCTTGGAGGCCACTGTGCACCACTAGCACATACCCACCTATAAAGTCGTGTAATCGTCTTCATAATTCGTGCCAAGACAACTCGACTCAAGCCACCTACAGGAGCGGGGCAGCCAGCCGGCATAATGTTTAACGCTGGGCTGTGAACAATAAAGCGCAGCAGCGAGACTATTACATACACAAACACACTCCGCACTCCTTGCTCCGCACACACGGGCCCCAGGTTCCGGGTTCCGGGTGCCGGGTGTCGGGGGAGCGCCAGAGGATAAGTTTTCTCCGCTACTTCGGGAAAAACTGCTGAAATTATGCGCATTTATCAAAGCAGCAGCGCAAAGAAAACCGTGCAGGCGAACGAACGCACACACAGCTACAAGCGCAATTACATGTACTCGTGCGCCGCGGCACATGGGGAAAAGTGCATGTAATTTTGTGTCAGAAATTATAAACTCGGCACACACGCGGAGCATAAATTCACACAGATCGCACGGCGAACGGAGAACGGAGCCCTGGAGCTGGAGTTGGAGCTGGAGTTTTCGCTGGGAGCCCAAGAAAGAGATTAAGCTGCAACTGCCACGCCTCGTCTATGCGGTCCCGTGCTGAGTGTTTTTTTAGCCACCTCGAATCCTTTTAGCAGTAAATCCATAACACTATTCGCTAGTTTTCCTCCTACCTCAAGTTTATAAGGAAAAAGGCCTTGCTGCTCTACACAATAATATTCAGGAGACAACTAAAGACATTTACTTCAAGTAAAACTCTGCGCAGGTTGTTCTTTTAAAGACCGAAATGAAAGTGTCCATTGGCTCACGGTCCGAACAGCAACCCCTTTTTCGCTTCGTTGTGGTCTTCAATCTCGTTGACCTACTGGACAGGAGCAGGTGCCCTTGTTATTGTTTTTGCATTTTCCTTCTGTTATTGCAATTTTTCAGAGGAAAGCGTGTTCTACCTGCAAAAATATACCTATTCTAAGCTCGTCTGTGAAGTTTCTTTAAACAAAACAGTCTTGAGTTAAAAGATAAGCTGACCGAGCGAGAAAATTGGTTGTCGGTAGAGTGAAGAGCCGGTCAAAAAACTCAAAATTGGGGGTTTTTTGAGACCATGTACTATCTCCTTTTATCTGAAATAAGGCCTAATGGGACATTTGTCCGTGAACTCTGCTTTAAAATGTTGCAGTAGACTAAACCCCCAAAGGAAATATTATACATTTTTATTTAGATTTTGTTTTCAAGATCTCTAAAAATTAACCTCTCTCAACAAGCTTTTTATTCACTTAATTAATCCAAGACCTTATTTTAGTAAAAGCCAATTGATCATACTTCTTTTTACTGCTTCTACTGAGACATTCAGTGCCATTTTAAGCAGGACTTTTCTTTGGTACGATTAAAAATGTGAAGCTATTTTGAGGTTGATCACTCTTGTCCTTTTGTGCGCCCAGAAAAAGGGTATCTCGGTGTATAACCTGCACTTTCAGAACCATTTTCCTGCCCTCCCACTTCACAGAAAAGTACTCCGGGCCGTAATCTTGGTGCCTGTTTTATGCAAATTGTCGCCAGGCCGTATTTCATAAATGCATGAAATTAATTTCGCCCGAAAACCTTGCCGCCTGCAGAGCTGGGTGCGAGTGTTTATGCGTTTTGATTGATTGCTCCCACTTTGCGGTGAGAGCGCTGCGCAGAGTTTCAGCTCCCTTCCCTGCCGGAGCTAGGCCGAGCGTGAGAAATGCATTTGAATTTACAATGTGTCAGCCCGAGCACCATTAATATGCCTTTGCCCGGACAGACCTGCCGGAGGGCGGTGGCAGGGGCAGAGGCCAAGAAAGGAACGGTCCTGTGCCCCCCGATATTTATGATGTTAGGGACGCAACTTCGGCAATGCATAAATATTTCCACATGCCGACACCTCCCGGCCAGATAATAACGACTTGAATTTACGATAAACGCTCTCCGGCCGGATTTCTTTCTTTCACTCCGTCTTTATTTCGGCTGGGGTCTGCCCCGCCAGGCGGAATACTTTCAAGGACAGCTCGCAGGCCGCATAATGCGAACCGGTGGCCATTAAAAAGGGTCGCAGGATCAGGGCCGGAACAAAGGTTGCCGGCCGCAAGCGCTCGCCTTCGCTTTCGATTAAGCGGCGGAAGTCCGCGGCGCTGGCAGTTGTCCGTGGCCCTGGAACCGCTCCCCGGCCATTGCCGTTGCGTGGTGGACATCATTGCCGCCATTAAGCCCTAATGACCGTAATAAATAATAATTTATTTTACCTGCAGGCCATACGAACCCCACGCCGCACTAGCCGTGCGCCCGACCCGGCATGCATGCGGATTTGAATTTGACGGGTGATTTTGTGGGCCATGGCGCTGGCGGTGGGTTCTCCGCCCTGGAGTGGCACTAAAAACAAAAGGTTATTGTTGCATACGCAATATTAATTGTTTTCTTGGCCGGCGGACTCTCCTGACGGGGATTTAAGTGGCGTTTTATGGCCACACCAGAGGAGCCGCAGGACGAGCGGACTGCCGGGGCCCGGGCCCGTTAGATAACTTGGGCGGCTTCCTGCTGGCCAAACGGTAATTACAAACACACCAAACTTTCTGGCCGCCTAATGCACGCTTATTAAAATTTTGTGTCATTACAATGGACGGAGAATTGGCTAGACCCGGTGGGTGCGGCCATTGCGTGCAGGTGCCGGCGCCTAATTGTCCGCCCGATTAAGCCCGCCCCGGCCGGATCGAACTGCCATTCGGCAAATTAAATTTGATGACCCCTCGGCGCGGTCCAGTCATTTACTTGGTCTGTCCCGCTGCGAGACTCCTAAGAGCCGGATGGCCCTAGTTTACCTTGGTGCCCGGGTGCACAGAGTGCATGCCGCGCCCAAACGCATGTCCCAGTGCACCGTACCAGACCCTGAGGAGGCGTCACCAAGCGGGCTGCTTGGCTGCCCGCTGACTGGGTATAAAATCAATAGGCGACAACGTCCTCGACAACGGCAGCATATGCTGCAGCTGCGGCGCAATAAACATGGGCGTGAAGACCACAAAATTTTATGCAAACTCATAAAATGATTTTTACAGCTAGACAACACGAACAAAAAATAAGGCCCATTGTGGCGGGGCGCTGCCACATAGCAGGCATAGACAGCCAGAGGCGTCCATAGATGGCCACATAAAACTGCCAGCAAAAAGTGCAGTAAAACATGGTGCCCAAACGTGTTTGGTTTTGGCTTTGGTTTTGGGTATTGTGCGGCTCGGGGCGCCAAAGCCGCTGCCAGCGTCAATATTTTCCCTAAGGCGATTCTGTCGATTTCGCCGAGCTCGCCAACAACCGCAAAATAACCAACGGATTTTTATACACATTGTTTGCTTGTGCTCGCATTCCGTAGCCGAGCGGAGGGGATCGAATCGGCACAAAATATGGGGGCAGAATCGGTGGCAACCAATATAAACTGGCTTCCATATGCAGGCAAAGGCTAAAGTCGGGCCCGAGCGCCTACCAGCCCGCCTCGAATAATAGAAAATAGAAATCGAAGCGGCCACGCCCGGGCGTCGTGCATGTGTGCTTGGCCGGCTTTCGGGCTGACCTCGGAGGATTTGCGGCTTCAGTTGGACAGTCATGACTATTGAACTAATATCCAGGACGGTGAGGGAGGATTTGGGCCGGGATTTGGCAGGCCGGCCTCAACTGCTCCCCAGGCGACACAAATTTGAGCATTTTATGACAGGCATTATGCCAAGAGCCCTCTCTGCGTTTTCAGCGGCGGAGGGCCCTGCCAAAGATATTTGACATTTGCGTTTGCCTTTGCTTCTGTCAGTGCCTGTGCCTGGGTCTGTGCCTGTGCCTGCACGCAGCCGAGCTGCATAGCCCCGAATGCAGGCTAATTGGCTATGTACAAAGGATAACTGGCAAACGGTCTGCAAACGCTGCGGGCGGGGGACAAACAGAACGGGAGCAGGAGCAGGAGCAGAAGCAGGAACAGGTCGGCCATCAAACCCATATGGGGGAGCACATCAAACACAACTGTCGCACACGTGAGCTGCCTCCCTGGTTGACACCCGCACTTACACACCCGCTCCCAGCACACCGCCCCTGCTCCGGAGCTGGCATTAAATTGTGTGGCTCAAGTGTTTATGCAGAACTTCAAAGCGGAGCGAAAACAATGCGAAAGAAGTGGAAAATATTTACATATTATTGATTGGCTGACAAGTCGCCTGGCTCCCAGTGTGTGTGGCCCGTGCGAAACCGTTCGAGTCGACCGGAATGCTCGAGCAATAACCAAAGGGGCGAAAATATTGCGTATACGACTCGTGCGACGCAATTCCCCTGGTGGCCATAAGCCCGGAATAGGAAAAGCGGAGGCCAGCAGGGCCACATGTGTGTGGGGCAGGGCGAAATTAAGCAAATCCCAGCTAAGCAATTCGTACAAACATGCAAGCATTTATGAGCAGGAGGGAAGAGTCGGGGCGAGGGACTGAGTCGTTCTTGCTGCATGTGGGGTTCATTAAACTTATGCTTGGCATGCTCCGTGCCCTTAGGTATCCAGCCAGTGTCAGTGCACAAGCGTTTCAATTACCCTCACCTGCATCCTGGCGGATCCTGGCAGCAAACGTTTCCACGGATAAATTCATGTGCCCGACTTGTGTTACATCGGAATCGGTTCCTAATGCGACGCTCGAGGATTCGCTTCATCCGGTTATTTATAATTATAGCAAGCGACTCGGTGCGGTACAAATAGCATGCGTTTTCGGGTGTTCATCCAGAGTGAAATCTCGGCTGACTGCGCTTTCATCCACAAAGTCATTACGAATGCAACGTAACCAAGTCGCGCTGAGCAGCTCTGGATGCTCGGCGAAAAGCGGAGCGGAATTATTATGCTTCTGCCCGTCACTGCCGCAACATTATTCTCCTCAGTTAATTGCGACTGGGATCGCCGTCTGCGAGGGAGACAAGCCAGCACTAAAGGGAGGCGGAGCTCCGAGCTCGGAGCTGGGGACGCCACAAAGCAAGAGTTCCATTTAAAAAATAATGAGTTTTCCGACTAGTACGATAGCAAACAGCGAACAGAAAGCGCGCTTCGATGGGCCCTGGCGATGGAGGTGGCCCAAAGTCGAGCCACACTACGTCCGCGGAGCAAAATTAACTTTAACCTTAATTATAAAGCTGACAAAACGCCCGCCGACAGGGAGGGCGTCTAAACTCCCGATTTAAGTCACGCCAGGCTAATGAGAGATGAATTTGAGATAGCTGCAGGGACCCCTTTCCCTGGAAGTCCCTTTTAGGGCTCCGAGAGGCCCGAATCACGATAAACTTTCGGTCAACGACCAACCACACTTCGGAGCAGGGTCCAACTTTCCCTGGGCATTGAATATTTTAATTAATTACCAGGCGCTGCCATTGCAAATCTCAAGCAAAGCGAGCACAGCCATAGCGGCGCAGAAGTGTACAATTATTCAGATTCAAATGCAAATGAAAATGGGAAGCGGAAAATAAGTTGCCTGCCTGCACCTCGGCCCTCTCATTTAATTCCCCAGGCCCGACTCATCGTAAATAATAGCGATACCGCCGGAAGCGAGACAAAGCAAATGGACGCGGGAAGTGTTTCTGATTGCGAAAGAATATAGTTGTGATGCAGGCCAAAAGCATTAAACAGTCAGTTCTGTTTGGGCCTCGAACATTGTCCCGTCCTGCGCTCATTATTCCGCTTGAGCTCTTCTTTAGGGGCCCACAGTCGCATTAAACGTGAATGGCTTTTCGGCCTTATCTCCACCTCTTTTTATGATCCTTTAAATGTAATTGCCCCACATTATGCAGATGTGTGCCGAATATGTATGCTTTAGTTATTTGCTTCCCATAAATACCGGCGGGGTAATAAATGAATTGCCATTTCATTTGCAGTCCCCCTGCCTCCCAGCTGGGTAAGTTGTGAGCTTGTTTTCCCTTCTAACTCGCATTCGGCTGTGCATGCGAGCATTTGTAAAATTTATCTTTTGTGCATCGTAAATCTTGCTGCCTTTTCAGCGTTTCCGTAAAATTTATTTCCTTATTTAAACTTTCTTTTATTTCATTTAATTTGGAATGGCTCACCCGCCCGACTTGGCGCTAGGTAAACACGAGCACAGACGCAAACACAACTCTTACGTAAACGCAAGCGGAAGCCACACAAAATGTGATCTATGTAACGATTGCTCGGCCCGCTGTGTGTGGGATCCAAGGTGCCCCAGAGCCCCGAAAAGTCTACCCTTTTAGCCAAAGTCAAATAGTTTTCGAAAAAGCATTCAACTCTATCATGCGTTTCCTGGGAAATTAACATCTTGCCTCGCCCCGCACAGCCCTTGCGGCCCAACTCGCCCTCCTCTGTCGGTCTCGGCAGTAAAAAATACCATCTGTTTGCCTGTGCGGGCCTCCGTGTGTGCGTTCAGCTCAACACTAAACTTTTATTTTAGATTAAGTCAATTTGCCCAACAGCGTAACCCCCACCACCGCACCACACCCCGCATTATCACGCGTGTCGGGTTGTGTGGATGTGGGACTGGGAAAAGTATTTTTCATTTGCTTCGCTGCCCTTTTTATTAACAACATCCTCGCTTCCGAAGCCATTCGAAAGGCGAGCATCCAACTATGCACGTATTCCCCTCCGCAGGACTCCTGCGGACTCCTCCCGGGTCGATTGTCTGCCCCGACTGAGGGCTCTGCCCATTACTACGTATACGCAACGTGGTCTCCACGGTGTAATCGACAAAGTTAAATTTCGCACTTCGCCGGCAACTTCTTGGCCGAGGCCCAGTTCTCGATTCATTCGCTGGCCGCACATCATCCACGTGTTCCTCCTCGAATGCGCCAGAGACAGCCCTCGGACAGCGGGTTTAAAGCACGCCATAAATTATGGCGGAGGCTGTCTGGCCAGAGCAGCCCTTTTCGCTGCCTGATTGCCTGATTTATCCACTGTCTTTAGGCTAAAGACTTTATTGGAAAAGTTTGATTGGAGTTCCCACTACTTAAGTTGTCGCTCCTCTGGCTCCTCTGGCATCCGGGCTGATTGCTTCATTTCACGGAAGGACCCAGCGAGAGTGGCGGCCAAAATGTAACGTGATTGACGTCAACGCGCTGGGCCCATAAATCATACATGCACGCGCCAATAAGGCACAATTTTGAAGTGTTTAAACATTAATGGGCGCCGCCGAATGGAAGTCAATCCATAAATGATAAACGGTCCCAGAAAAAGTGTCCCATTAAAAATACATAGAGTCTCTGCGAGATGGGTGAATCGGGCTCCTAGGATCGGATTCAAAATTCAATCTCTTATCATGCGAACAAATTGTGGATTTTTGTGTTGGTTTTCGGTGGGGATGACATTCAAAATGAATTGCTAAAAACATTATTATACTAGCTATGGCCAAGTGCTCCAATAGCACATACAATACGATATTGCCATATCAAATAAATGACTGATCTGCGTACTTTTGTATATTTATGTGAAGAAGATGAACTGACAATCAAAGAGGTAGACGAGGTTTGCGATAGTTTCTTTGGCGGTCAATTAATTTCAAAAGGAAATTAAACTAAAATCCGAATTCGATTAAATTTAAAACAGTTCTTTTTATACCCTTTTGGGTATTATAATTTTAGTCAGAAGTCATTTCCTGTTCTATAAAGTAATATATTCTTGAGCAGCATTATTAGCCGAGTCGAAATATGACTATATTTTATTTTTCCAAAATTTCAGTTTGAATATTATGAAAATTGGACCACTGTAAGCTGCAAACTGTTAACCTAAAACGGTTACTGTAAAGTTGTAAATTTAATTACACTATAATTATAGATAAATGTGATGAAAGCAGGCATTACTTTGTTGTTTTTCAACTTAAAAACAATGTAACTGAAAATATGTATGTTTTATGTTAGATATAGATCGATTTTTAATAGTCCAATGGCAATCTGCAACGGTATGCAGACTTTGGCTTGTCGAATTTAGCTTCCTATCTTGTTAAAACGAAAGTTTAATTGAGAAAAAGTAGAAAACGCGAAACTTATCTTGTAATCTATATTGTTATCCATATTATTGATAATCTACAATATTAAAAAAAAAATCAAGTTGAGAGTATATCTCATCTTACATGTCTATCTTGGGGTTAATGGGTATCTGATGAAAAATGACAAACTTATGAAGAATATTATTACATTTACCTACATATTATATTTAAATTTTCCTTTGGTAGCTATATAATATAGTCATCAGATTTTAATAAAATCAATACATAATTTTAAAATGATAATTAACAACTATAACTTAGTTAAACAGGTCGATTAAATTAAAAATAAATGTACTCCGAAATTTTCTTATACTTCAGGTTTTTGAGATAATTTAACAAATTCAATTTTGGTGTAGACATGAGCTGCCATAAGTTAAGGAACTATTTTTCACTTTCGAAACCATTTTATTTTACGAATTTTTATGAATTTAAACTGATTTTGCTTGATGTTAAAAAAAATTAGATGACGATATACTCGATAACTCAAAATTTACTGGATTATTAGTTTAGTACATAAATTATTTCAAATATTCGACAGATCTCTTTCTTGTACTGTTGTATGATTTCTTATTTAACAAAGTAACACACTAATTTCGGCACGCCGAAATTTGTATACCCTTGCAGATTACAATTGGATCATTATGAATTAATAAAATTGTATCAAATGAGAAGTAAAACTAACAGGAATTGTATACATTTATACATTTAAAAATTCGGTTTAACATTACGTATGGGTTATATATTTCGGAACGGACAGACGGAAAGACTGTTGATGTTGATCAAGAATATATAAACTTTATAGGGTCGAAAACGTCTCTTTCAATGACGGATTTTCGATTTCCAATTTTGTATACAATATTTAAAAAATGGAGTGATGCTACGGTTTTTGTCTTTTTTCCTAGAGTATTTATGACTGTGCTGAGAACATCTTAGAGTCACAAAATATAAGCATTTAAATTCTCAAAAAATATATGTGCTAAGTAAATGTATCGATTACAATCGAGTATCCAGTTTTATCTGCGTCGAGAATTAATTTCCTCGCCTTGGTCATATCAGTCATTGAAATATTAAGGCGCTCCAAGCACCTTTATCGAAAGTGCAATAAAATAAACACAGCACAAAGAGGCGCACTCTGTCAGCTCCTGCACCTTTGACCGGCGCTGTTTAATTTATTATCTTGCGCATAAATCAAGTTTTAATTATGTGCCCGCTCCCTCCGTGCGCTCTTAATGAAAAAGTACGTAAAAATGTTAATTACCTGCACAGCACTCTTCAAAAGCAGCCCCGCGTGAGCAGACGGCTTTAATTACAGCAGATCCTGTGCAGAATCCGCGCCGCGGAGGCAGCCTGCCAGAACACTTTAACTTAGCCGCAATTATTCGCGCGTCTGGCATATGCAATTGAATGTTTCATATCACCACCGCCCCACCACATTTCCCGAAGGCTCCGGAGGTCTCAGGCATCTGGAGCTGGCGTTTTGGCTTTCCCTGCGGTTATCCTGCGGAGCGGGCCGCCTCCGAGTTTGCTTTGTTTCGGCCCTGTTTGTTTATGACCTTTTGTTGCTAATGATTGCCGGCAGACGGCGGAGTGCTCAGCCCGGCTCATGTGGGTGCGTGTTTGAAAGTGTGCGGTGGAGATTTCGTTCTTGGCCGTGCGGCTTTTGTACGAGATTTGCAAATTGCCTTTTATAATATTTAATACGCCATGTTGCCGGCTGGTTGTCGTGCCGCAAAACGAGCGGAATTTTCGGCCCGGCCCGGGCGGCAGTATCCTACTTTCATTTTATGCCTTTTACAACGCTTTTATTACTTAATATGGCCGAGAAGGCGCAAATTGTCGCCTTACCGGCCTTGGCTTGGCCCACGGCAGGAAGCCATTGCGAAGATAGTGCCCTAATGTTTTCCCAAGTGGTTTTAATATGCAATTAATGTGCCCTGCAGTTTCTAATGATACGACAATGACAGACGGGTTCTATGTTCGGTTTAATGAATAGTCCGGCCTCACATAAATCATACGCCCCGGCGGCCGCACAGCCAACACAAATAAATCAACGCGATTGCTGGAGCAGAGGAGGTACTGGACGGGCAGGACCCTCCCATCGGGCCCAGATCCCGTGCTATATGCAGGTCCAGCTCCGGAGGAGCCTTTTCTCTCCCCTTCGAGTGGCTCTGTCGCTACAGGAAGCCCTCGAAGAAGTTGGTGTTCGCCGCTGTCAAACTGACATTTTTTTCGACATTTTCGCACACAGGATAAAAATGTATCGCATGCCACCCAAGCCCCTGCGGACGCTGAAAGTTATTGTTGGTCCAGCTGCTGCCCAGAACCTATCAATACCAAATTGCACTTGCTTAAAATATGCTCAAACTTTGGGTGCTCTTGACAGTTTGATTATGCGCAGTCCACTAAATTAGGGTCCGGCGCTGACCGAAGCATCGGCTAATGTCCACTCATTAGGAGCCAATTCCCTTTCTCCCGACTTGTTTTTTGTTTTCGGGCGCTGTGTCTTCCGCTTTTGTTGCAAAAATACATTTTAAACAAAAGCCAGATACAGAGCCCAGGCAGGAGCAGGAGCAGGAGCAAAGCCAGGCCCAGACCCACGCAGAGAGCGCAGCCAAGCGTATAATTAATCTGTTGGCATTAATTGCGGCAACGGCTGTAAAACCGCATCGCCAGCGGAAACGGAGCCGGAGTGCGGACCTGGCAACGCGCGGAGAAGGCCCGCCATTATTTCAACGCTCACAGCGGCGGGATAAACTAGAGCGGGCACTTTTCCGCGCTTAAATGTCATTCGAAGTTAGTCAAGTGTGGCAGGCAAATATAAATCTGCCGCCTGCCTGCGTCTGCCTGCGAACGCGGGCAAAGGGGCATCGGTATTGAAAGATCTGCGAAGTGGGTCAGTCCGATTGTGCCAACTAACTGCGCTTTAAATGGCGTTTAAGCCTGTCGGAGAACAGATGTGCCGGGGCTCCATCTGACCTGGACGACCGCCTGTCCGGCTGTCCTGCTGTCCGACTCCCTGACTGTCTATCCTGCTGCCGTAATTAATTGCTGACCAAGTTGGGCACACGCCAACACATTCTCACCTGGCAGGGCCCTAGATAAGGGGCGAAACGAGTGCACAATTTATAAAAGTCAACACTTGAACACGTTTCGGCTTTCCTGGGAAGGAGAGCAGCGCCGCCCACCGCCTCGATCTCGGGCCAGGTCACTTCATTTTATTATCAAGCGTATTTCTGCACGTAATTGTTTTGACGTCACTTTGCAAATTGTCCTTTTGCCGTGCTCCTGCTGCTGGTATCGGGTGCTGTTCCACTGGTTCATTAACCCACGGAATCGCTATTAATTTCCATGTGTCGAGCCAGGGATCCGAATGGATGTCCGACACGCTGCAAACACCTGCAAGTCGATCGATTGGTTGTCAGTCCCGCTCCCAATAACTTACCGGGCAATCGATGCGAGCCAGTCGCTACCTGAAAATAGAACCAACAGAAAAAGAAACATAATTAGTGCTTGATCAAAGGGTCCACTGTCGAGGATTCTTGGGTGCGGAGAGCGGGCCCCGAGGCGGAATCCGAGACTAGTTTCCAGCTCCTGTTGTGTTTGCAACACACTTCCCTCATGCCAAGCCAGGACACCCACCCAAGCCCAGGCACACATTCGCCCCGAAACAGAGGATGTCCTCGCTGATTGCCGCCTGCTGAGTCAGGCAGTCAGCCTCGGCGTCAGCACTTTGCATGCTATTGACATTAGTCGAGGCCGGGTGCGAGTCCGTCTCCGAATCCGAATCCGAGTCTGAGTCTGAATCTGAATCTGAACCGGAGTCAGAGGCTGTTCCGGGCCTTTTGTCTGGCTTAAATGCAATCAATGCGGCCTTATGAAGGGATGGAATCGGAGGAGGTGCAGCGGAGACTCCTTTAATCTCAGTGCCAAGCGTGAGTGAGTTCACCCATCAGAGATACTCAGTCGCGGCACAAGGGACTCCCTCAGAGCTATTTCAATTAATTATGGAAAACGTTCTAGGGAAAAATGATATAAATTAATTATGCTCGCCTCGCCAGTCCCACGCACGGGAACCTAAGGCAACAAAGCTTTAGCGGAATAATTAAAAAAGGACACCCTGGTCCAATCCGAAAAAGTAATTATTTGACTCTTCCCTCCGCTCCCAGCCCACTCCCATTACTTTGCCGCCGCTCGCCCCGTCCCTCCCGGCGGCCGGGACAGAAAACTTTTGCAGCGAATTAAAATTAATGAAAATAAATTTTCAGAATTGTTTTCAACCCCTTTTCGGGGCACAGGCCGGTGAAGTTGACTCTTGAAAATGATTTGAGTGTAATAAAGCAAAGAAAAGCAAAGCAGGCATGGGCCGGCGAGTCCTGGCGGGTCCCTCCGACCCGCCGGGCCGTCATTCCCCTGAGGTGCCCTGGCACATGAAAGCACTTAAGAAATTTAGTTCTTGTTCCCAATCTTGTATTTGAGGTCACAGGGTCTGGGGGTCGCCGCGACCTTTCCCTCGTCCGTCCTGTTTGTTTGGCCGATCAGAAATCTTGCAGGCGCCTTTGACTTCGCCTTCCGAAGGCAACAGCCCACCGCCGTCCCGCGGGAGGCCGTTGCCCTGTCTAATGCTAATCTTCGAGCCGATTTGGGACGGCATCAAACTAATTAAATATTCGATTAGCGAGAGGGCTGGCGGGACGGTGGGTGTCGGACGAACTGACAAATTAAAACCCATTAATATGCTCTCGCATCGCGTTTCATTATGCAGGCTTGGCAGGCAAGGTTGCCGCGTTGCTCGGTTGTCAGAGGTACATGAGTCCAGTCTCCGGTCTCCAGTCCCCCGTCTCCAGTCCGGTCCCGATCCCACGCCCAATCCCTGGGCCCCTTTCGCTTTTCTCGCGCTTCGTGTTGCATACACTTTTAATGCGGCCACGGGCAAATGCGCGCTGCCATTTGTTTATTTAATTAAGCTCATTAAATGGCGGCTACTTTGAGCTACAGCTTTTCGCCGAGCTTAGGTTGTCCATATGCTGCCCAGCAAACACACCCACACCCCCGTCCACACACAGAGCCACACACACTCGAACCCACGCCCGCGGGCACACACATGCATAATTAATGGGCGGCTTGGCGGCTTCATCTGATTATGAGCATATTGAGCTTTGTTTTGGCCATATTGTGCTCGCAACTGGAAGCCCCAACGCCCTTGGCAACTGTTTAGAAAAGATTTTGTATTATCCCTTTTAAGCCGCCTCGACTGACATTTAAAACGCCTAATTAGCTGCGGGCCCTGCCTCTCGCCGCTCGGCGCTCGCCACTCGCCGGCTGATCCCATTTTAGGTCCTAATGAAATTATTGGAGCATGTCTGTCATGCATCCGAGAATCCATGGCATGTACGCCATCCATCCGAGCCGGCTCCGAGGTCCTGGGCATGGAATGACCGCTTATTATGGCCAGCTGCAGACAAATTTAATTTATTCAAAATGAGACACAATGTGAGCTCGTGTGTCCTTGGCGAAATTTTGAGTGGCCGTAGCCGGAGCCCTAATGTCCCCAATTCGAGATGCCGCCCGTATCCATGGCAATTTTCATGCATGAGCACACCTTGGAGTGGAGTGTTATTTAAAAAGGAGCAGCATATCCTTGACCAGAGCAAGTGGCCCCACTAGCACGGGCAATTTCATTTGAATTGTGAAAGAGCCCCTTTTTATGCCGGCGATTATTTTATTTTTATTTATGTGGCCCCCGGATGGTTGGGCTAGGTGCTAGGGTCCCATAAATAAGTGCACTTCCTGCCTGGGGAGCGCCGCCTAATCCCCTTGGGGTTATTGAACTTTACGAGCTCGGATTACACACCGCAGCCGGAATGAGTGGCAACGGGACTGACAGGGAGTGAGGGCTAGAGATAGGTCCGACCCTCGGCGATTTATGTGCCTACGTGTGACTGACAAGTTTATGTTTTAATTTTTCTCGAACTCATAAATTGAGGCGGTTCTGGGAGATTTAAAAATGGGAGCCCTGAACTGCGATATAAATTCCCAGGCTCCGCAAGTGGATCCGGCGCAAAATACCCAACTGAGTTATGAGCTAGAGTCCCTGAGGGCGGGGTTTATTGAAATGTGTGTCGAATTAAAACCCGACTTCGACCCGCCACGGTATTTTTATACCCTGCTTCCCGGGCTCCGGGTGGGCCCTTTGAAAAGTGCTCCGTAATGGCATTATCCACACTCGGCTGCCTCGCGGCCCATGCATCGATTTCCACTATTTGACTTGCTTCTCCTCCGCGCGTCCTGTTTATTTTTGGGAGTCCAAACAGTGCTCTTCGCAGTTGGCCCAGACTTCAGCTATTAAATGAATTATGCCTGTGCGAGCTGGGATAGCAGGAGGCCAGGATGTCGGGATGCGAGGATGCTGCTTTCCCCTTTGCGCCGAGTTTAAAACTTTTTGTTTATCTAAACAACCAGTGGGCGGGGCCATTGCGTGCGGAGCGGGTTAAAATGACCTGAACGGGCCAGGCCGCTTCCTGCCCCACTTGCCTCACTTTGACGTACTCTACTTAGCCCAACTTGGCTTTTCGCCTTGGCCAGGCCGGCTCGTCGGTGCCACAAAAAGCCTTTCAGCGCCGGGCCTTTAAAGCGTCGGAATTGAATCGCCGAGCATGTTGTTTTTGCGTTTCCTGCCGTGCACTTTGCCGGCATTTATCGCCGGCACTACTGGATACTGGATGCTGGATGCTGGATGCTGGGTGCTGGGAAGTTCTGCTGCCTCTCTGCCTCTGCTGCCAAGTTCTCTGCTCATTGTGCCGGAATGACCAATTTTTGTGATTTTCAATTAAGTTAACGGTGGGAGAGCGCCCTGCCACGGACGAGTGGCTGCCCCTCCTCTGGCTGCTTGTATTTTTGTAGCAGCTCAAACAGCTGCCGGCTGCATTTTTTGCCCGTTTCGAGCTCGTGGCCGGCTCCTGCTGCAGCTCCGCCGATCCGTGGCTCCTTGGGCGCCCGGCGCCATTAGCCTGGAAATTTATCTACATGCACTTGACAGGTGGCTGGTGGGCACTGACCAGGAGAGAGGAACAGCTTGATTTAGTTGGGGCAGGCGGGCTGCCACATTAAATTGGTCCGCCACTCGACGTGGCGTCCAGTCCTGCACACGGACACCTGGACGTGGAACAGTGGACACTGGACTTTAGACTCTGGACATCGGACCTAGGGATGCTTACGGGCAATTGTGCGCCCGGCTGCTGTGTGGTCAGCTAAGTGCTCGCTGCTAAATTGGCTTAAATTCAATAAGTTAATGGCAGCCCGCCCTCCGCACGTCTCCAGACAGCTGCAGGCGGTCGTCATTGCTCGTTGCACCCAATTTCATTTTGCATGTGGCAAGTGTTTACTTTTGGCGGCTCCCATCGGCTCTGATTACTTTGGCCACTTTGGGCTGGGCGGGCTTGGGCCGAGTGGCAGCTGGGAAGCACTCTGACCTGTTGTCCGCAATAATTCAGTCCACTCTGCTGGGCAAACAAAAAATGTATCACGAAAATGAGTCCACTCCATTTGCTGCCGTCGCCGACAAATAGAATCGACTTCGCATGCCATTTGTCCCTGTCAGCTCCCAATTTGCGATTGACAAACGATGTGCGCTGAGGAGCTTGGGATTCCGGAGGCCTGGACTCCAGGAGTCCTGGAGTCCCGAGAAGTGCGCAACAGTCATCGCCGCTTAGGGCCATCAACATTATTTAATACAAGTTATGTTCTGGCCTAAGGGCTGTTGCCGGGCAGGGCCAGGTGAACGCAGAACACACGTGATCCTCAGCCGGGAGTTCGACGGTGGAGGAACCCTTTTAAGATGTCAGGTTGCGTTCTTGTCCGGCCCGCCTGCGTCTAATGAACACTGACGCCAGCACTGACACTGATTCGGGGGGGCAATCAGCAGCGCCCCTGCGTGGTCGCCCTTCTGGGGCGCCTGGACCGACTCCGCTTGTTTTCATACTCAATTAGCCTTGACAGTGATTAATACTGACCGTAATTTCATTAAATCGCCTTTTGATACGACTCCCGCCCTGGCGAGCGGCACCGACGTCGGGCCAGGACATCGAAGCCATCGGAGCGTAGGCTCGGCCCTGGACATAACTTCGTTACATCTTCGATCCGCATGCATGTTCGACGTCCTGGGACCAAGGAACTGGAACCGAGCTATGAAGAGTCTTTCCCACTGCACATGGGCATTATTTATTAGTGGGGAACAGACCTTAAGACCTTAAAGCCAAAAATCTTACATTTTTTAACTACATTTTTTAATTGGTTGCATCTATATCCTGGTACTTCTAAGGATACCCTCTTGGCATTCCAGAAAACAAGCTAATAAGCATAATACATTTTTTTTACCCTTGCAGGGTATTTTAATTTTAGTCAGAAGTTTGCAACGCAGTGAAGGAGACATTTCCGACCCTATGAAGTATATATATTCTTGATCAGCATCGACAGCCGAGTCGATCTAGCCATGTCCGTCTGTCCGCAAAACTAGTCTTTCAGTTTTGAAGCGATCTGAACGAAACTTTCCAGGTAGTCTTCTATATGCTCTCACTGCTATATAAGTCGGAACGGGCCGGATTGGACGACTATATCATAGAGGTGCCATAGGAACGATCGGTAAATTTTCAGAAAAAAAAATTATAACTTCGGCGTGCCGAAGTTAGCTTTCTTTCTTGTTTTTATTTAATTTATATATTGAGCCCTAAAATTTTAATTAAAGTTTCAATAAAAAAGGTTCTCAGAAGAAATGTCAAGTATAAGAAGAACAACTTTTATGACCCAACTAAAAGAAGGATCATTAAAATGATTCCATAAAAAACAAATTTTAAAAGTTTTACCCAACTATATATTACGAAACTGTCTACGAAGAATCATAGAAACAAGCACTATCTAGACCTATAGCGTAGCTTGTCCACTTTCTTATTATTCGTATACCATATTTTCTATAATTTCAATGCCAACTATTAAATTTTATTCAAAATTTCAAAATTATTTAATGAAACGCTTTTCAGAAGGAAAAAAATGTGTTGCCAACAAAAGCAATCGTGACGAGGCCCATTTTATGCGATGTAAGTCACAGGGGCTTTTAATTACGTCAATAATCTGTTATTGGGCGGCGGCTTCAGTAATTTGCCTTACCCTCCATTGCGGCGTAATACATTATTAATACACAAACATCCAATGCCTTTAAATTTATTTGTCTTTTAAAGTTTGTTTACAAACAAAGCAAGCCATAAAGTCATTGTGACCTTTTCATACATATATCTTATGCCACTGGTTTCCGAAATATGTTTATAACAATTTTGCTTTTGCCAGCGAATTTGGTCGATGTAAGTTTAGAATTAGACTTTATGAAACACTTTACGCGCAAAATTGTTCAGATTTTGGGCTTTACAAAATACGGGGTCATTTATTTGAACAACTAGATCGGCTCTTGGAGTCGGCTCTTCGGGCCGCTCTTAAGGTATCACGTTCGAGGCATCATAAGGCGGAAAGCCAGCACCTGCGCCCACCTGGGCCCACCGTGGTCATGGCACTGGGGATTCCTTCCTGGCGCCATTGGACGGCCGTGTGTGTGCCTTAAATGTGATATAATAATGTCGACCTGCTGCATATTTGCTCTTGTTAGCTGTCAAAATAATTGACATAAAGTGGCATGTGTCTTCGGCATTGTTATTTACGAGCAGTACACGCATAAGCGGACACCGTAACAAATGAGCCATCCACACCCACAACTATAAATAAACGGAAAGGTGCTGACGTGCCACCAAGGGCAAAAGGAGTCGGCAACCTGGCTTGATTCCCATTTTGGCCCATTTCTTTCCAGCGTGCCTAGAATTTATTTAGCCCGGATGGGGGCCAGGCCACTCGAAGTTGGCATAATAAAGCTGAGAACGACTAATTTATCAGATATTTCCGCAATTTCAATAGAATTTACTTTAATTTCGTGCCTCAGCGGCGGTGTGGAGCCTGCAGCGAGAACCTCGCTCTGCCGCTCACCCATCCACAAAAATTTCACTCAAATATATTATTCACTGGCTGACTGAAATATTTATTAATGAAATTGCTCGGCGCTGTTAAATATTTAGCTCCCGTGCATAAACAACTCCCGGAATATGTCCAAGTATTTTTGACTGACACGACTGCTGCCTTCTCGCAATGGCCTTATCCTTTGCTGGAAACTCGCACAGTTCACTGTCATCGGCAATTTGGGGTTCATCAAAAATTTAGCAGGGATCCAGCAGAGCCAGTGAGCACAGCCCCCGAGCACTGGCAGCCCGGAGATGTCAAAAATTCTTGGCGCAAAAGTTGGTTAATGGGCATAAATGTGGCAACACACGCTGACAACGACTAAAGAATGAACTTTAATGCGCACTCAGAGCCCCACGGAGTGGGTGTGTGCACACGCACAGGAATATGGTGATATCGATATTTCCTCGACGCGAGTCGCCTCCTGGCGCGACTCCATCTTTTGGCGCTCCCACTTCGCTGCAGCTCAGGGGCTTGGGAGCATTATTAATAAGTACGTAAGACGCTGCGTATACGTGACATTTACGGAAATTTGATTGAAAAATATCGAACATACTTTTCGCCACTTTCTCGGGGCGGCTCAGCATTTCCATTTGATGCGAGGGACAATATGAGCTCTCGGATGCCGATTTTTGCCCGCTCTGCTGGCGAGGCGGAGGCGCGGCAGGAGAAGTCCGTAAGGCACGTATCAGTGTTATGTCATATTTCACGGAGCGGTTCTCCGCTCTTCACCCTCAACCCGTCACTCTCCGGCCCCCCGCCAGCGATATGCGAGTGCGTGTGTGAAATTATAGCACGTGTGTGCGAAATTACGTGTCTCCTGAAAGGGTAAGCGACGCCCCCCGCCGTCCGCTGCTCGGGGCATCGAGTATCCGCCGGAGTGGCTTTGCAGCGCTGCAGCCGCTGACAGCTCACAGATTTGCAGCAGCAGTTGACATTGATTCATCAAAAATTAATCGAATTCCCAGTCTGCGGGCCTGCGTCAAGCTGTCAGCTGTCAAGCAGGGCCAACTAGCCCGCCGGCCCCTGAGCCCCGTCCTGGGCGCGACCCTGCCTCGGCGCCTACTTCGGTCCCGCACACGTTTCGCACATTGCGTAATCCGCTTAAAACAACAATTCGTAATGGCATCGACAGGCGGCAGAGCCACAAAAAGCCGCCTGTGGTTGACGGTCGTGAGTGGTGGCCGTGCCCACGATTGTTGTCGCATTATAATGCGGCTGTGGAACTCAAAGACCTCTCATAATTGGAATTCTGGCGCAGCGCAAATACTCCTAGTTTGCGAGGCCGGGGGCTGTTGCTTTGTTTCTGATTTGATTCCTGACCTGCACTGGCGATGGCATTCCATGTGCCATTAATTGCGCAGGACACGGGCAGGCATTGTGTCTGCGTCTGTATCTGCATCTTCATCTGTCTGTGGCTTTGCCCTGCCGGGTCTTTGTCGGCCCTGACAGTTGGCAATCTGACAGCAGCTTTTATTTTATGCCCGGCTTAAGTGCGGCTTTGTAATTCTGCTTTTATCAGGCCCTGGCCTGAATGCCCTTGCTTTGATCCTGCCTCGGATCTGTCTTGGGATCTGGCCAGCTGCCAATTTCCGAATGCTTTCCGTAAGCTCCTGCTGATTCCCGGTCAGTAGTTCATCATTTCAGATCCGTCACGGGTGCAGCAATTTGTTGCACATTGCCGGGGCTTTTCCCTGCTTTGCCAATCAATTGTCTGTTCCAGAGCGAAAGTGAAATGCATCTGCCACTAATCCAGCCAGCTGTAAGCCACTATAGTTTGTAGAAATAAAGACAGCTGGACTCTGGCTCGAAACACGTTCGGCAGTTCCCCATTTGTTGGGTGTGGAATGGGCTACAGCCCAGGGCCGGCACATACACACTTATCAATCGCAGTCGCGGCCCTTTTGACGAATGAGTGTTGACGTCCCGGGCCAGCCGCAGACGGGCCAGGTGTGCTCGGGCCCGCAAATGAGCTCTCCGAACCAGATTTGCGGACACAAACTTTCGGGCAGCTGGGTAACCAGAAACCCAACCTCGGCCAGAGCCCGCCTGGCAAATGGAGCGTCCTTTGTGCGTTTCAATAAATGAAGCGTGATTGATTACGGGGAAAGTTTTTAGGCAAATTTTCATGTTTATGACACCCTCGAAGGGGCCGTCGACAGGAGCCCACGGTCTGCGGGAGCGGGGCAGGAACAACAGGACTGGGCCACTGGACAGGTGTACGTGGGGATTGGGGCATTTGTTAGTGTTTATTGTTTGAATTTCGTGTATCTTTGTTCAGCTGGCACTCCCCGTGGCGCCCTGCTGCCGCCGCCACTCCTGCCTTCCGGACTACCTGACTAGCGACCCTTCCCGTCCCTTCCTCGTCGTGCATGTCGGCTGGGAAAATATTTTGTCAGCCATTTTTATGCAAATGAAATAAATTTTGCATAAAAAGTCAAACATCAACAGAGATTTATGACTTGCTGAAACTTTAGCATAATTTCATAAATATTTAAACATTTTCATGTGCTGTTGCAGGGCGGCGGCCGAAATTATGCACAAGTTCGAGTACGCCGGCCAAAGGAAAGGATGATTATGTGCAAATATTTGCGCTTATTATGCGCAGCCCTTATTTGGTCCCGAATTGGAATGCCATCGAGTGACCAGACGTGCTGCCAGAACAAGAGGAGTGCGGGTGAGTATCCCTTTTGAAAGGAGTCCCTCTTCTTTTCTTGCACAAATCACCGGGCCAATCAATGTCCGTTTCTGTGTTACAAAATACGTTTTTTGTGAAAGCGTTATGTAACTTCATCGGATAGATACATTTCCACAGAAGGAGGTACATGCCCTTAGTATGAACTCCTTGCAGAATATTTCTGGTAGTTATAACGGAAATAAAATGTATCCAATGGAAGCGAATTGAATAAAATGAACAAATTTTTTGTAAGAGAATATAACTGGGTATGCAACCGGAAAGGGAGTATAATTTTTGTGATCCCTATTTTACCTTCAGGAACTGGGTCGGAAGTACATGGAAAGGCTAAATGAGCACCCCAATAGTCTAGCCAAAAGTCTTGGTACTGCTGTTATAAATGGCGCTGAAGCTAGTAACAAAGTCAAAAGAAGATTAAAACGACACCACCCTGAAGACCTACTGGACCGGATTTTGACCAATCAACATTTACACCCTCATTATTATCAGAAAAAAACTATGAAATCACAAATTTATCTAAGCAGCGCTTAGACTACTTATTAGATTATTTTGTTAAAACCGATTAGATTACCAGGTGGGTAGCAGTGTGCTTATCTTATGAATAAAATTTCCACATATATACAGATTTTACCTATAACAGAGAGCTACACTTAGAGCCCAATAATATATGCTACTAAAAGAGTATTGATTGGTTGACATCCCCTGTGTGCGCTCATGAAATCATCGTGTTAAAGCTCTCAATAGGCAGAGTGGTTAACAATTAATTAACGGAGTCCCTGCTGCGGCTTCTGTAGTTCACCTCACGGATCACATTTCCTGCATGGCTGCCCGGCGACTGCTCTAGCTCGTGGCGCTTCCACGGGGCTCGGCACAAAACACTGTTAAATATCCGCTTATTTGTCCGCACAAAGCAAATTAATAATCCATTCAGAGCCGGGCCCCAGCATGCTAAGGCCAATTGGGCGGCATACTTGCACGGCGTCGCAGGCCGGTGCACTGCCCGTGACAGTCGCGGTACTCCAGTTAATGAGCGCTCGGCTAATTACAGGACGGGCAAACATGAGGAATTAGCAGCGGCATGCAATAATTCAATTGCCGGGCGTGGGGCTGACATATTTGCATTCAGCCCGCATTGGGACACGCCATGTGAGGGGCTCATTCCGACAGGGCCTGGGGCCGGGGAGGGGCTGCAGGACTCGACGCCAGGCCGCGATAAGAGCCATGAAAGTCGCCACGAAGCGGCCGATGTCGGTCCGCTTATCGGCTGCGTTTTATCGCCCCCAACCTTTCAAGTTAATTTATTTCGCTGCTTTGATCTGGCAAGGACCAGCAGCGGGCTGGGCGGCGGCGAATAAGTTTTCATATAAATTTCGCCTTTGAGGGACAACACGTCAGGCCGAAGCGGCGCTGGGGGATTTATCTGCTCAATAAATTGCGCAACTTGCGAATCAAAACATTTTCGGTCGAGCGACCCCCGCTCCTGTGCGAGGGGGCCACAGGGCCCTAGCGCCGAGTGTTTACAAATAAGCGGGCCAAGAGGACTGGGCGCGGCAGAGCTTAGCTGCATGACAAGTGATTACACGGCTCCTGTCGTTGCGCTGCTGTTGCCCTGTTGTTGTCCCGCTGTTGCCCTGTTGATATTTTTCCGATGTTTATGGCGAGGTGCCTGGCAACGGCACAACACTGCCCTGCCCCCGTAGTTTCCTCGGGAAAGTGCCGGAGCCAAAATGGCGTTCGCGGGTTGGCTCGTCAGTGTTCCGCCTGGCTCACATTAGTTTGGCAGGATTCAGCTTGAGGCTGTGCCGCCTCGATCTCGATTCCGTAATCAACAGGGAACGGGTGCCCATGTGCGACACACGGCTGTTGGTTAAGCTGCTTTGGCTTAAACCTCATTCACGGAGGTGCTGAATTCGATAAAAAGGTGCACTTGCAAATGCCTTGGAAATGATGCCAGAGTTTCGGGTAGAAGTATATGTTGTCTTTGAAGTTTTGCATTAGTTATGCGATTTATTTTCGGAACTAGATCATAGCACAACAAATATTTAAAATTCAAACCTTCTGATCAATAACTCAAAGGGAGAAGAGGCCACGGCCACTAGCCCCTATGGACCCTTCGATTGCAACCCTCTTTAGTCTTGATCTCATCGCACATGCTGGATATGTACAAATAGATTCTTCTCTGCTTTTAACTTTTAAAAAAATTTCCTATATCTCTTGAGTCGATTTGTTTTATAGTGTTGGATATAAAGACATGTTCAATTTCAGTATTCGTTCAAAAGAGTTGAAGCTCTGAGGTAGCAAATACCCCACGAATGAGCACTGTTACTTCCTAATGTGCTGCATTCTTGTGCTGCCGTATTACTTACTATAATTATGGTGCAAGGGTATTCCAAGATTCGTTATTTCATGTCTGCTCCCTGAACACTTTATCCTGCTCGATGCCCCATTCGAGCTTCTTTCGCAATGTGCACTTACTAATTTCGCATTTACGCTTTTACTGCCTCTGTGATGCCATTGAAGTTGTTGCTTTTTCGGAAAGAATTCTCACCCAAGCCCCGCGAAATTGTTTGCGAAGCTTAACGACATCGGTGCGGGTGTGCAAGAGGGTGGGTGGGCGTGTGGGGTGGGCTGTCTGGGTGTCGACTGAGAAGGGGCAGGGTGCGTGTCTCCGACATTGGCAGCCATAGCTCCGCTTATGGCGCAAATACAAATAAGCAGCACCACGCCCCTCCTGCGATCCACTGCGCCCTTTGGCATTGCTCTTTGTTGAGATTTTATAGCTTGCATTTGTTTCACGCTCACTCGACGTCGACGGCATTGACACACATACTTGCACACTCGAGAAGAAACGCCAACATTTGCGCTGCACACAGCCCTGCCACACGAACTCGAAGAGCGCTCGTCGCGATGCTTGCACCTACGTACATGTGTACCTAAGGACACACATGCATGCAATTTACGAGGCGCTGCAAATGAAATTTTGTTTGTTCGTTTGTCGACATTTTGAACTTTCGCTTTGGCCCCATTGTTGCCCCGACGCCGTTGTTGCCGCTGTTGTTGCTGTGGCTGCACTTGCTGCTGGCTCACAATCTTGTGCATTATGCTGGTTATGGCGCTAAAAATCGCTTGGCTAATGCAATCTTACGACCTCAGCAAATTAAAGCGGAAGCCGAGATCATTTTCAATAAGAAAGAATGTAGGGGGTACATTCAAAGAGAATACTTAAGTGGACTAGACCAAAGCCCATATAACATAAGGATGCATAACGACCATGCATTTATAGTGCCAAGTAGTAGTAGTAATACGTGCAAAGATCCCGAAATTGCGTATGCATGAGAACATATCTAGAATACTTTAGAGCACGCTGTTGATGTAAGCAAACTAGAAAGAAACCGTCTCACTGTCTCCCTGGATTTTGAACACACCATTAACAGAGTCTGGAGGCAGCTCCAGAAACACCACGAAAATGTATAGTACAAATTAATCGTATGGCGTTGCTCATCTCGATATTGCAAGATGACGATATTAAGTCGCACACCTACCACTTACCCTGTGCCTTTTCGTGCATTAACTTAAGCATATTCAATGAATGTCTCACGTATTATCTGCAAAACATTTAATAACAAGAAAACGCAGAAGTTTACATACCCTTATGATATTGTCGTCCGATTTTAAATTAGTTAAATTTAAAACTCTAGAATCACATTAAATTTTCGAATTTTAATTTCCCAATCGGACAAACGGCAACTGACCAGCAGTACATATTTTATGCGGTCGAAAAAGGACTCTTTCAGTGCTTAGCAAACTTTTCACTAATATTTTAATACCCTGCAAATGCGAGCAGCACAAATGTATCCTATTAGGCATCTATGGGCTTACTGATTACTCATGCGCGGTGATTCTTTCGGCTTTTCGCTACATGTGTAGGGGAGCTCCATTTCGTACATACCACACATGTGTGCATACGTACACACTTGTGCCACGGTAATGTGTGCCTGCCTGGCAGCTCCTGCGCGTTTCCGGTGCGCTTGTGGCACTTGGCAGGTGGCGTAATATTTTTAATGCCGCTCCCGAGAGCAGTCAAATATGACAATGTTCGCGGGCTCTCCGCCAGCGGTAATGAAAACGAAAAGTCATGAATAAATTTATTTATTGAACGTATCTTCCTGCTGTCAGCGCACAGAGCGCCGCTCCAGGAAGTGCCGCTGAAAGCCGCAGTGCTTTAATTTATTGTGGCACGTCCTCCATCGGATGCTCGGCGCCATCTTCCGTCGTTCGCATTTTGTGATGCCGCTCAGCATGGCTGGCCCTGTGGCCCGCCGGGGCAAGGGTGCAGCTTAGCTCACAGCCTCGCAAGGCAGGCGAATTCAATTAGAGCCTCACAGGTCGCAGCCGCTAGTTGTTCGGCCCTGTCTGTCAACCGCAAGGAAGTTGATAAATTAAGCCACACCAGACGGCCGGCCATTAGCAAGGCCGCCTAGGCCGCCATAACAACCCGTCCTTTCCCAGGGAAAGAAGCTAGGCTGTTGCCTTGTCAGCGACACCTGCTCAGAGTTATTTACTCGTCGTCTGCCCGACTCTTGCCAGCAGAGGACACACTGAAGACCTGCTACGAAGGCGTCCTAAGCAGAACGGGTTCACGTGGCTCCGGCACACCGAAATAGTACGAATAATTACGGGGCTGAATCAGGGAATTCGCGGCTAAACAAAGTTTTAATTCGACCGTTAAACGCACGAATTATTGTTTATTAATGCCCTGTCAGATATGCAAATGGATCGCAGCGTGGTGGGGCGACAGAAATTAAGCATCGTTAAAGGGCCGCGAGCAGAGGAAAGTGCTTGCGCGTGCCGAAATGTCTGCAGTGTTGACATGCTCATGAGTCTTGTCAGGGTCCAAGGACTCCCCCCAGGACCCAGGCACACGCACACCCGCGGCCCAATCCCCAACCGCCAGAAGCGGCCACGGCTCGTGCTCTCAAACTGAACCCGATTCCGGGAAAAGCACTGCTGACGATCCTTCGGCCGGGCTCAAGCACAAACATGCAGGTGTAATCAATGGCACACAAATAATTTCCGCCTCAGTTCAAACGCATAGCCGGAAAATTTCAAATCACAACAAACACGTAGCGAGAGTCCGATATCCAGGAAAGTGAATGGCGCAGGTGAATGAAAGTGGGAGTGGGAGTGGATGTGGGTGTGGGTGGGTGTGGGTGTGGGGTTTACTTGTTTGTGCCTGTGGCTATTTTTATTGAAAATTGTGGACTTTGCATGCCGCACAAGAAAAGGTGGAGCAGGCCGGAATTTAATTTCGGCCTGGCAATATTTCTACGAAGTTCAGGTGCCCGTGCCCGCTTTTGTTGCCCGCACCACCCCCGGTGAGAACATTCCCAATATTTCAGCTGTCAAGCCGGGACAGACAAATAACCCGACCCCGAAAGTCGGTGTCCCGAGTTGGACAAGTCGGAATCAAGAGCGACAGTCACGAATGTGTACATATCGGGGATCCATTAAGAATTAAAATCTGATTTTGGGATAGCCGCCAGGGGGACACACATTCGCAGGACCGTCCAGATATGACTGCATTAAATTCAAGTCCATTTAAATTTTTTATGTCCGCACAGTCCTCCGCGTGAGAGCGCAAAAAATGTCATCGAAAACGAAATCCATAAATAATACTTTATTGTTCGATTTTTTGTGGGCCCCGCCGCCCGACGTGTTCCGACAAAAACCAAGCGCAGGAAAATCCCCGAAAGTTGTCAGTGGTCTAACCAGCGCCTGTCATACCCTGGCAGGGATTTCTGCTCCGGGCGCACAGCGGTTTCGCCCGTCCGATGCCAGTCCGTACTACCCGCTGCCAACTGGGACACTGGGCAGACAGCAAACTGCTTAATAAGCAGCGCAGCTGTCAACATTTTGGTATCAATTCTGATGCGGCTGCCGTTGACTTTCGGTCTTTGTTTTGCTCCCTGCTCGGTGCGTTGCCCACAAAACGTCGGCCATCAAAAGTTATTGCGCCCGGCTCGGGCGCTATCAATTTCTAGTTCAGTGATCTCTTTAGCAGGAAGTGCTTAGCGCAATTGACAAAATGGCGGACGCAATAAAACCGAAAATGGCCGCCGGGCGCAGCCGGAGCTGGCTGCTGGAGCCCGGAACCCGGAGCCCTGGGCCCAGGTACGAATTTATTCAGCGCTGCAGGCAGGCGGCAAATTAATTTCGAGGGCCTGGTATCTGGCATCTTGATGTCCCGCGCTCTCGTGCTATCATCAAAGCACTTGGCGCCTTTGGAAGGCAGGAGGAGCCCTGGCCAGCGGTGACCACGAGGCCCTATCTCGTTTATGTGCCGCAAATTGCAGCTGCTGTCCATCATTTTGGCCATAATCAAAACACAAACGGATCGCAGGAGAGCTCCACTCCGTGGCTAGGTAGCTCGGCAGCTCCGGGCTTTGAGACGACTCTCCCCTTACACTAATTGCTTTCAATTTAATGAAAATTTTAATAGAAAAGCGACTCGCCAGAAACAGTTGTCGCTCCTTGGGCCCGGTCCTAAGCCGGGTCCATGGCGTGCACAAAATACATAACCTAATGGCGCCAGCCAAAGAGCTGGAGACAGCCCGAAAATTGCGCCAAAACAATTTGCACTTAATACAGTGCAGGGAATTTATTCGGCACACACGCATACTGCACACCAGGGCCTCCCAGGACTTGATAATCAAAAGTTTACACTTTCGGGAATGTAAGTGTGCCCTTTATTTAAGTTTTGTATTTGCATTTGCATTTGCAGCCGAAACTTTTGCAGCCGTGCGACAGGAGGCAGGAGTGGCGAGAACACGAACGGAAAATTGCAGTTGCGAGTCAAGTCGAAACCCATCTACATTTCCGCCGGTGGCAGTCCTGCATAAGATTTCACCTGTCGATTCCAGTTGCACATCAATGTCAGCCGTGTCGAGAGAGATTGCTCCGGCAGGTGGATAGATGCTGGCTAAAAGGCCTGCCTGCCTGTCTATCTGACTCCCTGCCAAGCCACTCGTGGAGAGCAATCTCTTGGCACCTCGGCCGCAGTCGGAGTCGGAGCCGGAGCCGGAGTCGGTGGTGCTAATGAAGACACAAATCGATGCTGGCACTTTTGGGCCCAGCGGCACATTCTTTCGCCCGGTAATGGTCCCCTGAAATTGCCGGCCATAATTCCTGGCCACAGCAGTTCACGCATCGATGCAGCCAATAAACAATGATGAATCACTTATAAATTGTTGGCATATTTCGAGGACCGCCGCCGAATGCTGTGCCGCGCGGAGCGGAGTGGAAATTGAAATTGATGACGCTGCTCCTGGCAAAGCCTGACTTGTCGCTGTTTAAACGCTGCCAAGTCGAGGCGCTGCAACCGCTGCCCCGCTCTTCCTCTCCTTTGGGTTGTTTATTTACGAACATTAACAAAATAAATGACATGCAAATAAAAAGCCAAATGGGAACGCGAATGAGAAGCGACGTGGCTGGCTGAAAAGTTTGAATAGACAAATTATTGCGCTGCCGCCAGCTAGCCAAAAAGCGGGCGAGGTAATCACTAATGTTAACTGCCACCCACCAATCGTCAGACGCTAAGCGCAATTCATTCACAATTTCCCGCCAGAAGGAGGGCCCTGCGAGGCATTTTTAATTTTGCCTCCAAATGAGTCGTGATTCCGAGGACTTTCACGCTGATTGGCTTCGGCTGGCACTGAGCGATGGCTCCTGGTCACGTAATTAACAGCGAACTTATTAATCGCCGGCTGACAACTCCGCCGGCTGTCTAATTTAGTCAAATTGCCTGCAAATCGAAATTGCGCCAAGGGTCTGGCGATTCTTTTCTCCGCTTTGTTTTCCCGTGAAACTCGGAAGGCGTCATGCAAATAAGGCGTCCCGTCCCACTAGTCAACGTGAAAATTTGGCAGTTTCGAAAGGATTTCCGCTCCGAGGGCGCAAAGGCGCTGTCGGTTGCCATTTGACTTTGCGGCAAGTGCGGGGCCCTGCCGCTGACAGCAGGGCGTTGTAGTCGGCGTTGTCGGTTGACAGGCACTTACAAAATTTTATAATAATTATAATTTTGTGTGTATTTGCATATTTGTGCCCCAACGTTCGACGGGAAGGGTTGTGCGGCTTGCTGGCTGCGGCAGCTGTGGGCCCACCCTGGCAAAAGTTGGGCCTCAGCTTTATGGAATATCTGCGGCATTCTGTGAAGCAGGTTGCCAGGTGCCTGCTCATAATCGGAGTATTTAAGAAATTTCCCAAACCAGGAACCTTGTGTTCGACAGGCCCAATATTTGTACGTAGAGCCACGTGTACTTGTGTGGCCACAATTAAATGCTGCAGATATGCGAACTCGGTGAGACATAAATTTCCTTTTGCCGCAGATAGAATTTACCTCAATTTATGTGTGCGCATATTCGGAGCAAATTCCCTTCCGGGCCATGGCCAAGTCTCCGCTTTAATTGTCTTGTATGTATACTTTTTAGGACAATCAGCTGCGATCGTCTATAGTTCATTAATTTGTGTAACAAAGAGAACTGTATGTGTCATCGTGTAGGTGTGCTCCGGCTTGACTTCCGTGTCCATCTATAGAAATGCAGGCCATTGATTAACTTGCTTGATATTTCTAATTTGCAATATCCAACCGGCATGTGCAGCAATTGTTGATTCGAAGGCCATCGTCAGCAATTCCATTTCTGCATCCTCGGTTGCATTCTGGAGACATTACATCGTCTGTACCTACGTTCCGCAGCTGGCAGTCCGACCCATGGCATTGTGGCTGTGAGGGGGCACAACAGATACAGCTCCTAATACATTGTCACTGCAATTGACATTTTGTCAAATGGCAATACAATGCGACTCCCCTTCGACGCATCCCGCATCCCAGGACACGCACTCGCCTCGCACAGACACATGTGGCCGGCGCAACAATCGTATCTCGATACACGAGAACTTGTGCTGCAAAGCAGCTTTTAATGTTGCGTAATAAATTGGAAAGTAAGCAAGCGTATAAAACACACCCATGCCCATGCTCTCCGGCAACATTGTGGGGCCGAGGGCTCGGCAGGCGACTATCGCTTTCAGACAGTCATAAAGGCGAGTTAACAATGCCAGCTGCTGCTGCAATCCAATGCGAGACACAGAGATACTTATTTAGCTCACAGTGGGGCCGGGATCCGCTGTGATTGAAAAACCCTGGCGCTTTGTTTTGCAGCCCACACGGAATCCACACTCGCTCGAATCCGGATTTCGGGGATGCGGGGCAAATGTCAATGGATCAATGCCGGATTCCCGGCACTCCGTTGCCCCACTCTGCCATTCAATTTTCGGCAGCTCTGCGATTTGTTACCCGGCACTCCCTAGCCCCGCCCCGCCCCGCCCGGCCATATTTAATGTCACGTATTTGATCAGAAAATTAAGGATCAAAAAAGCATTTGTGTAAGCATCTGAAAATGTTGTGATTTATTGCGCCACAGCCGGTTGGCCCGGCCAGCGCTCCTGGCCGGCCAAGCTGTGCGGATTTGCAGGGACACTGCCACACATCCTTATGATGTACGAGAGACCAGCAGCTGCGGGCGTGCCCCGGCGGCTGTGGCAGGCCGAGACTGTTTAGTTTTAAACTGGGACGTGTACAATTTAATTTAATCTTAGGATTTTGCCAGCAACTGCTGTTCTCTCGGTTCTCTGGCTCTCTCTGCTCGCCTTGCCGCTCGGGCGACACATAAATTTCGCACATGACTGGCCCGGAACAAAGTGGAGGCCAAGAAAATATGGAAAATCTTTTCATTTTCCAGGCTCCTTTTGTATGTTAGATTACTGTATTTCATTTCACTTTATGCGGCTTCGTTGATATTTTGAGGACTCTTTGTTTGCCCGAGGCGGAGTTGTGTTTTTCCAATTATCTGAATTACTTTCGCCCACTGTCCTCGACAGCCACTTACCCGGAACAGTGATAAATCACTTACCTGCCGAGCAGCCGAGCTGCCGGGCTACCGGGCTGCCGGGCTGCCGAGCAGTCGAGATATCCTTTGAGCAGGACGAGGGTTGCGGCATCGAGATGCGAGTGGCAGGCGAAAATGCGATGTCATTGCAATTAGCAAATGCGGCCGGGAATATTTCAAATATTAATTAAATTTTCGGAATCTTCATCCGATAATAATCTGATATAGACCCTTCACTCCCGCCACGCAGCCCTCCGTCAGCAGTCAATTTAATTTGCTGAGAGCCATTGCCTTCCACGGCACGTAAAGCAATTTGAAATGAGCAACTGGCGGGTAAATTTAATAAATGTTTCACGTTTCGAGGGCAGCGTGTGTCGGCCTGGGTCAGCGAGGATGGCCCGATGAAACCGATAGCTCGACGCGATAAGGCCACTCCGCAGTGACGCTGATTCCTGCAACATTGCTGCAATTATTGTCTGTTTATGCTAATTAAAAATCAATGAGAAGTGCCATCGGAGGCACTTTTTTCCGGCGCATGGTAATTGCAATTGCCAGACTATTTACCTCTCGATCTCCCGTCGACAATTTGTACAATTAAGTCGAGGGGCAGGTGTGGTCGTGGCTCGAGGTCGATTTAGTCGCAGAATTTCCCAGAACTTATGAACCACAACTGGCTGTAAGCACAGGTCTGCAGAAAGTGCCGAGCACACAATTTTCCACTGCCTTGGGGCCCCAAATTGTATTTAAATCCGAGTCCTGCCACATCAAATTTGATTGTCAGCCGCAGATTCCGAGTTTAAAAAAATGTGGGCAAACACTGGGCGTGTTCTGGGGCGTGTGTACAAGTGGCCGGGCCCACTGTAACCAGAGTGACCCGGATCTTGGGGGCCCAGCGGTTATTTTTGGTCTTTGTATCAAATGAAGCGTGCGAATGCCACAACGCCCCCAAGACCGACCATTAAATGCGCAGCCCCCACGACAGGCGCTGCAGGAACTCCACTTCGCCAGGACGCAAAGGGGCTGGTTCCTTGTGTGTTTGCCTAACAAGTGACCAAAGACAAGCAGACAGCGCCGCTTGTTGATAAAGTCATCAGCCAGAAATCGATAAAGATAATAAAGGACGTCGAAAAATTCGCAGAAATGTGTACTCAGAAGGGGGCGGTCGCTCCAGATGCCATTCCAGCTCGCTTCCCGCTGATCGGGCACCCTGAATGCGAAATTAATTTATTTCCTTAAAGACCGCACGGCCGCCTGCCCCTCCTTGCTGGCTCCTCCATTCCCCAACTCCCACTCCGCTTGCCTTTTGACACCAATTTAACAAATTAGAAACACGTGACGTCGCTTTAAACTCTAATTGATTCGCATTTCAATTGAATTTCATTTGCCGCAGCGTGAACACGGATGCTTTGGCCAACGCAGAGTGGCATTGAGGTTTGTGATGCGCAAAAATATAATAAAGCAATAAATTAAATTAGTGCGCAATATTTAAAAACAAATAATCGCTCTCGGCTCGGCGGATGTTTCCGAACAAAGCCAGCAATTGCAGCGCCATAAATAATGGATAAACATTCATGCAAATCAACACTGCAACCGCTTATTGTTCGTGTGTTGGTTTCCCCCAGAGCACAGTGGGGTCGATACCTCGAGTTAGTGCTGAAATCGGTTTCCGAAATCGGGCATAACCAGGCGGTAAGTTTCGACTGCGACTTATGTTATCCTCATAGTCGTAACAGCCATTAATAATTTCTGAAATCGTACATTAGCAGTTTGAATAATACATCGAGAAGCCCCAATCACTTTTGCCTCAATGCTTCGCTTAAATTTATAATTTATTTCGATCAAAAACGTATCTCGGTGGGTCCCTGCGACCCCACTGCCTAGCGGAATGCGTGGAGAGCGACTTACAATCGAATTAGCTCCAATAAGGCACGAAATTAATTTCCGCTCTGCACGCCGCAAGCCGCAGAACATAATTGCGGGTTCGGAAGCGAGAGTAGGCACTCGAAAACAAAAATTAACAAAGTACTCAGGGTGATCGACTAATGGATGTCCTCTATCTGACAGTGTCCGGTTCCCAAATACTACGTAAAAAAATCATAGGGAATTTTAGAATTACAATTCCCAGATCCCACCTATTTTAAAACTTAATCAAACTAATTTAAACTCCTAAAATATTAATATTTTGTTTGGTTTTTATATTTATTATATCAAATGACAGAAATAAACACCCTACATTACCTTTAAATTCAGTAATCAAGGCATATTAAACTCTTACAGTATTGGATATTTGTAAATGCTGTAAAAACAGGAACTTTGTACAATATAAGCAGTCGATCTAACGCTTTTAAAATCAACAATGTTACTTAGTTTTAGTCATGAATTTATTATCTCATATACCAGAAATAAACACCTCTACATTACCTGTAAATTAAGTGATAAAGGCATATTAAACTCTTACAGTATTGGACATTTGTAAATGCTTTAATAACAGGAACTCTTTACAATTTGAATAAAATCTTAAACAATATAAGCAGTCGCTCTAACGTTTTTAAAATCAAGAATGTTACTTAGTTTTGGTGATGAATATCGGTTAGATATGAAAATCTCCCTATTTATATTTTTGAAAAATAAAGTTTGTATTTTAGTTATTTTAATTAACGAGTTTCAGGTAGCCCATAGTCGAGCATATTATGATATGATATCTGAAACGTTCCGACAACAATTAAAAGGAGACAATTTGAAAATTAAAAATATGGACACAATAAAGCGATTTTCAGTAAATTGATTAGCTAAAATATTAAATTCCGACTAAAATAGAAATTTCCTTTTATACAAAAAATGTGTGTTCAGGCTTTCATTTACTTATTAAGGATTTTAATTTTATTTCTCTTTTTATTTTAGATATGGGTTTTTGTGTTTAAATAATATTTTTAGGCTGTCATTCAGCTTTTATATGGCATCGGAAATATAATATTAACTATATAATTTTTATATATTGTATTTGTTATAAAATATTATGTATAAATAATCATAGATGTAGAACATTTTACTTATTTCGTTTTTGTGTACTCCTAATTCTCGTAACCATCTCATGAACCACAGTTAATTTTTTATCAGTGATTTAATAAATCAGTATTAAATTAAATTTCCAGCTGGTCTAAAGGGACACTATAACTTTTGACGGTATTAAATTATTTATATTATTATTATTATTAATATTAATACAACTTAATATTTTTCACATCACGGTATTTTGCTTTGCATTTTGCATATAAATGATCCACAAATGCAGTGCTGTAACTAGGCAAACAACCCATTTTATTCAAGTCAGCCTTTAGTCTGCTCCTCCGGAGAAGCTAGTTTCGAATAAAAAACAATTGAAACCGAAGCTGTCACCTACGGAGAGATCCTGCTCCCAAGCCGGATCTGGGGCGTTCTACTGGCCAAAACACTTAAGATTGCGTCGCACACAAATTGAATTTTTTGCTCGGGCGGCAAGTCATTGTTTGAGCGGCGAAAAGCAGCCCCTGGTCCGTCTGCGGATTATGTGGCAGCATATTTACGCCGAGAGCCTCAGGATGCCTCGCACTCGCATGGCATCTACGTCTTCATGCCAGCACCCGCCATATTTGCGAACTTCTATGGCATACTTTCCCGGGTAGGCAGGCTCCGGCAGTCGATTGTTGGAGAGTTGCTCGATGCCGCATGGAAAATTCCTCGGCGTTCGGTGCTGCATCACACGGAGCTTCCGCCTCCCACACGTTGATGGATCCCCCACTCAGCCCCCGTCCTGGGCCTCCCCCAGGCTCCATCCTGCCAGCTTGCCAGCCGAGCAGACAGCCTGCCCCACCGGGCACTCAGCATGTATTGACTCTGTATTTCTTTCTGTGGCGCTGACTTAATGGCAGAGTCCCCTGCGGCCGGCCATATGCAATATTTCTCAAGTCTTCGGTGAATACGGAGTGTCTCCGAGGCGTGTCCTCGTCGAACGCAGGCATATAATCGGCCGGGTGACTGACTATCTGGTTCTGACTGCAATACACTTTAAAGTCCGCCCGGCGGCAGTTAAAACTTTTGGTCGGAGCAGTGTCTTCGGGGTCTTTAGCTCCCGCAGGCCCCAAAGTGCTATTACTGAAATTGAAGACATCTATGAGAAGTCCTCCCATTGACGGTTGGCTCGCACACACATGCCAGTGCGTGGCACACCACCCTCCCTCTCGGATGTTTGTAACCGGCATCGCTTTTATGGTAATGAGCTCGCATTACAAGCAGCCAAGAAAGCGGAGCGAAATATTTTGACACGCCGCCCACATTGATATCGGAGCATCGGGGCTCACAGCTAGGAGCAGGGAGCAGGGAGCAGGCAGCAAGAAGCAGGGACCAGGAGCAGGAGCAGGAGCAGGAAGCCTCGAGCAAGGAGTACGGAGCTGGGAGCATCGAAGGCTTATCACATGGCACTAAATGGCTCCGATCCCGGGAATGTGCTCTTCGCCCTTCGCCACCTTAAAGTCGGTGGCGGCGTGCAAACTGTTTATTTCCGTCATTTCACTTGAGAGTACTTTCGCCGCTAAATTTTGAAAGAGCGCGGCTCCGAACTACCGCGGCCCTCCCTCACGAGCCTTTTGTCCTCCTAGCCACAATACCTCAGACGTAGACACGCGGACCCGCTTCATTTGCGGCGCGTGTCTCCTGCCTTTTGCCGGGACGCTGGGCCACATTTTTAAATCTTGATGTCGGGCGTTCATTTGGCAGCACCATTGTTTTTGTTATTGTTGGCACTCTCGGGCTTTTGTCTGAGCCCGAGCCGAGAAGGCCCAACTTGAACTTGGGGCCAAAGCCCACAGCAAAGGCTGAAAGAGGCACGAGTGCGAATATTTCATGTTTATGGCGCAAACTTCTGCAAGTAGGGCTGATTAAAATCTGTGTCGCATTTCCACACACATGATTTTTTGTGTTTAAATATCATTGCTGAAAAGCTAGTTGTTTTAGTATTTTATGCAAAGTTGAAAGTAAATGTGTGTCTAGCGTGACGAAACTCAACGCACGAGCAGTCAATGTACAAAATAAGAAGAATCTTCACAATAAATTAAGATGTTAGCTTGTTTAAATTTAAGGAAAAATAAGTCTGAACGAGGGCTTTCTGGGTGACTTTTATTTATCTTCAAGAATATTATCTACTCGGATGCTCTTTATGCTGGCTAAAACACATAGGTTTTATATATTCCTACACATTGGTTAGGGAGAGATTTGGTTATATTTTCTTTTTAATCTTGTGTCAGCAATTGAATGCTTTGCATTTCGCTTAGTTCTTCTCTGGCAGGAGATGATTGGATTTTTAAATTTGCCATAATCACTCTATATTCAAGGAAATAATTGAATGAAACAAGTCAAACTTCAGCTCACACAGATTCCATAGATTCACCCGTAACACCTGCTTTCCTTTTAGTTGCTAAAAAGAACTCACAGACATTCGATCGATACACATATCTTATTTATACATGCGGTTAAGTAAACTCAAGCTTATACAGATCCGTTGACTCTGGTTGTTGTGACAAATAATAGAAATCAAAAAACAATATCTTGCTATTTCACTTTATTTTTATATTAAATAAACGCATGGTTACATCTGCTCGTGTCTGAAAATTTCGTGGTATCTTGTTATGCAAAGTGGGCTCAGACAACAAAGAAAATAATTGTCGTTGTCAGAAAGAACTACGAATACAAATAAACAAAATGGAATCTCATTTCGGGAAGCCGAAGTTTGTATACTCAGACTGAAATCAGAGAGATTTTCTGCAAAACTTAACAGACTTATAGATATACCTAAACAAACTGATTGTGAAACGGAGGAAGTAGCTTATATTAGGTGTAAAGGTTCAAAGGGCCTATTCATTTTCCTACGGAAATAGGATTAGCCTTATATAGTCTCTCTATCCGATCTGCTTTCCAAGAAAAAAAGAAACTATCAGAAAAATATATCCAGATAGTTCTCAGACTATTTTACTTAAAAGCAAATGAACGAACTGAGTGACGCATTAACGGACCTGGCTAGATCTACGCGGCTGTTGCTGACTTGACGGATGTATCCTTCAGGGCGTTGGAAACTTGTGGTGAAATAGATTTACCCTCTGCAAGGGTATAAAAAGCGGGAAGAAAATTAAATACACCCTGCAAATACGTGGAACAATCGCGAGTAGAGAGTTCAAGACAATGCCCTGGGTCCTCCTACGTCGACTGACGGCGCAGAGTGGCAACATTTTAGTAGGAGTCTTGTTTGCTGCCCCGACGGAATGGCTTCAATAAATAAAGTGGGTAAAGCGAGGCAGGCAGGGCCGGGGACTCCCGAAAAGACAAAAAGAACTTTCCTGCACATACAGAGCGTAGAGGGTAATTCTTAGTTAACGAGCAAGCAAAACGTATTCACGCTCAGCTAATCCCCGAGGGACCCACACAGGGCACAGCCGAGGACCGAGTCCCGGCCCTGATTCGCCTCCTGGCCCAGCGTGTGCGATGTGTACTTAGGACCCAGTGCAGTCGGATAGCTCCGCTCCCCGGCCGTACTATTAAAGCCTAATTGTGGGCAATTACTTGCTACTCGGCTAATAAAAACGTTAGAGATATTTGCGCATTTTAACTAATGATTTTCTGCTTAGGCCTAGGCAAACACTGGCGAATTTAAGTGTCCGGCTGAGTAGCCCACGCCAGCCGGCTCGTAAATTACAGCCCACCAGACGCCGAAAACCCCACAACATCTCATTAGCAGGCGGCTGACACAGATATTAATAATTCATTCAGTACTAATAGAATGTTTGTAGTTCGAACGGCACACATGACACGGCAGCAGCAATCACGGACAGGGACACGGAACACAGGCTCTCTCGATAATTAGCAGATTGCTTGTATAATTCAGGCCGCGCCCAAGGCAGTCCGAGTGGGAAAAGACTAGTCTGATACCCATAAGGCCCCGCAAACAGGTGGGGCTACGGCCATCAATCATGATTGGTTGCCAGCCAATCCGCCGCTGTAATTTCCAGGCCATCAACTCCCCTGGCCCCGGACTCCGGCCTGATTATGCAAAGTCCTCATTACAGACTTAATTTGTTAAGCTGTTGGCGGGCGAAGTAATTTGAATTGGCTGCGCGACATCTTGCAGCCCATTGTTAATGTTTATGGTGGGTCGTAATCCAATTTCCTGCCATAAACCCCACCCGGCAGTCGCCGGCTAAGCCGCTCCTCCGCTTCACTTGAGAGTTTGGGTCCCACGTAGTATCGATAATAACGATCTCGGCCCGGCCCAACGGCAAACTTTCGCATCGCAGTCCGGCGAGCGTTGCCAAGAACTCAGTTTGCGAGTTCCGTCAATTGGAAAGCACTAAAGGATGCCAGCCGATATTCATCTGCAAAGGGTCGCCCAATGCCCAATGCGGGCTGCACACAATGCCGGGCAGATAAGCTGGCCAGGCCAGGCAAAAGTCACGAAAATAAATGGAAATTAAAAGTTGGCAAGCCCCGATTGGACAGCAACAGTGCCAGTCCTGGCAGCAGGCCCTTAAATTATGCCAGCCCCGCAAAGGGTTGGTGTGAGTGCGTGCTCCCGAGATTGAATTATATATCAAAGGCTCAGGTTCGGCAGTCGGGGCTGCGCTGAGGCCGCTGCCGAATGCAAGTCCTGTCTGTCCTGCGGTGGCATCTGGCGGAGGACTCGGGCACAATAACCGGAGCGTACGTGCTGACGCGACTTGGTTAACATGACATCATCGTGCAATAAACGGAGTCTAATGAATAAAAATGAATTTAAAAGCCAGAACAAAAACAAGACTCTCGGCGGAGACACAGTGACGTGAGGCCAGGGGGGCTGGAGGAGCACGGGCCGCAGCAGGCTGCCAGCCAGTCTACGCACGGACCCAGTGACTTGGAGGCAGTCGGCCAAGGAGCCGGGACGGGCTCGCAACTAGACGGCAAACTTAGCCGACGACCAACCGGGCATGTTCCCATTTCTGTTTTTGCTGCGCAGGCAGCCTCGGCATAGGCCCTGGCTTGTAATCCGTTATTTAAATATTTTTTGTTTTTTATTTGCCTTTGCTATTACGCTCGAAGATATTTTGCATAAATAACTACGAGCAGCAGCGCTGGGAGCCGAGCAAAAACCCAACTGACATGCCATCGCACACAGACTTGCTGATTCTCATATGCACACAATCAAATCAGAGCCAGACAAAAAGGAATAACAATCTGCCGGCGAGGCAAGTACTGCTGTGTGTTGTTTTGCAGTACTCCAGTTGTACGTCGGCCTTGTTTACACAAGAGTTGACTTGGCGACTCCATTGCGGAGGCCACTGGGTCGGGCGGCCACCCTGCGTATGATCCGAGCAAACACACATTACGTATCCGCCCGATTCCGGTGGGCTCATTAGCAATCGCACGAGGTGTCAAAATAGAAGCCATAAACAGGCCCCTGCCCGGGCGTTTAGCTCTATCCGCCCCGTCAGCCTCGGTTACTGTCAACGCACAATCCAGGGCCCAGGGACCCGGGGACCAGAGGCCTGGGACGTGACACAGCCCACTCGCACACTGGCCCACTGACACGTCGGGCATTGGCACTTTGCATGTCAGACCCCCAAGGTGACGAAACGCCCCAGCTCCGCTCCAGCCCTGCCCGCTCCGCTCTCCGCTCTCCACTCTCCACTGTCCCGTTGACAGTCCAGCCTGACACAGGACTGCCACGCCCGAACATCCTGCCGGCTGAGCGACCTCTACGGCTCACTTCCCGCGAGTGTGTGCATGGTGTGCGTGCGCGCTTTCAAATATCAAATTCACATTAATTTTGACATCGAAGCGGAAATACATTTAATTGCTTTCGGCTCGGCCCGCCCCCAGCCGCGGCGTCCTTGCCCACGCCCCCAGACCCCCACGCGCGGCACATTGCCGAGGGGCCTCACGTCTGATCGACAACGACTTTCGCCATTAGCGCCCCGTCTCCAAGGAACTCGTATGATTCCTACACAAATATTTGGCTTTTCTTAGCTGCTTTCATGAGTTTTCATTTTGTCATTTCATTAAGAAGCCGTCGGACTCCCGACAGCCGCCATTTGCATGCGTGTTTCCCAGGCTGCTGAATAGTCCTGAACAGGCCTCTGCGGTCTGGTGCCCTGGTGTGGTCGGCCGGTTTTCCTGTAATCGGGCTGGATTTGTTTGTGGCACGTTGCCAGGCAAAACAATTACAACAATAAATGGTTCGGGCTTTGATTAACTCAGCGTAGCATCATGTTGATTATAGGTAAACAGTAGCGCCACGGGGCATGGTTCTTCTCTGCATGTAAGCCTAATTAAATTTAAGCCCATTTATGGATTACTGTTTTGGTTAGGAATGTCTCCAAAATTTTAAAGTCGAATTTTAATAAACATGTATCGGCACCACAATTGGTCATCTTAAACATTCAATTCTCAAATTTCTCAACAGATGATGAGTGAATATAGCCCAAAGCTGGCACGAATAACGTTTTATGTTCTGGAAATTGAAAAAATTAAAATTTTAAAGCTTAAACTAATGCTAAATCCCAAATATAATGATAGTTGCGATATTTATAATCCAATATGATATAATTTTAAGGAAAAATGTCCACTTAAAATATATATATAACTATTTTCTTCAGCAGATAAGGATAATTGTTTTGTATCTCTATTTTAGTTTATTCCTGATAAATATATAACTTAACCTATTCTGTTGAAAGTAAGGTTACAGAGTCTGGATTGAAATATTTCAAAATTGACGTATTCGCATAGGATGAAAGTCATTCAGAAGCTTGCTGATCAATGAAGTTTCTTAAAACAAAATGCTGACAAATCGGTTAGTAAAACAAAAATATATGATTTTACTTTACTGTGCTTATATGCATCTATAAAATGTTCAAAGTTAAATAATTGCATTATCAAATCACTTTGAAATCAAATAAACGATAAACAATTTCCTATTAAATCAGCAACGCTTGCGACCTAGTCTCCCCCCAAGCCAAATTCCAAGTCTCCCGATTGTTAACCACACCATTATGGCAGCTACTTTCCTGGTGAATGCCAACTTCCATTTGCCAGCCTCAGATGATATGTTTTTAAACGACGTCCGTGTTGTGTGTTTGACGGCAGCAAAGTTTGTGCTTGCCGCAGGCCATAAGCCAAAACCTAAACTTCCAAATCCCGCATGAATCAGGTAGCTCGGGCCAGAAAGCCAGGCTAAGGGGAAGGAGGTGGGCCGCAGGGGGAAGGAGGAGGGCAAAAGTCACACTAAGCACGTGTCATACTCACATGCGAGACTCCTCAGCGGCGGATGAGGCCAGAATGGACGCTAGAAGGGATTCCGATGACCCGCTTCCCACTGTTTTATCTCGCCGGCGGCACTCGCGAATATCGCTCGGCGGAAGCGTCAACTGGACTCCTCGGAAAGGTAATTCCTCGCACTAGGGGCACCGTCAGACTTAGCATACGCTCGCACACTCACTCACGCCGGCACACCTCGGTTGCACTGCGATTTGGGTCAAAGTGCCAACAAAACGACAATGCAGCCGCACACTTCACTGTTGTCACAGTCACTGTCGCTGCCAGTTTCTCGGTTTCTCTGGCGCTCTGCCGTTTCCGCTTCCGTTTCCGCTTTCACTTTTTGTTCCTGCTGGCTCTTAGTCGCGTTCACAGGACATGGGACCACAACTGCGTCCGCAAGGATATGCACCGAAAGGGAGCACCTTCAAGTCGGACTTGAACTCTGCACGCGCCGCGCGAGGCGTTGTCTCAAAAAATTGAAAGCACTTTTGCCGCCGGCAAGCGTCGGCCTAAACCACAACTTCAGCTCCAACCTCAACCTCAGCCTCGTTCGGTCTGGCTTTGTTTTTGTTGTGCTAGAAGGTCTGCCAGCGTGCGCTTGTTGTTGTTGCTACTTGGGCCAGGAGCGATGCCGTCGCTTCCGCAGCGTGCACAGCTTTCGATGAGCAAACGAAGTGGACTGACAGGACGACCCGCGACGGCCAGGACTCCGTGGCCTTCGGGTGCGCCTCGGCCTGGAAGAGAGCGTCCGCGCCTGCGCGCTGCCTCTCTGAGCGAAAGCTCCCGCCAGCCTCTAGGTCAGCCGTACCAGCACTCCCCCGGCTGGAACTTCGTCGCGCGGCTACAGCTGACTTCCACGGCTTCCAGGGCGCAGGACTCCTAAGAGAAACTGGCGCCGCTCTTCGCTCTCTTCGCAAAGCTCGGCTGTCGCGTGGCCCGAAGATGCCCCAACTGTGTCACACTTCCCAGCGGAACGCGCTCCACCAACGTCACGTGCCACAGCGTCATGGCCGGCCTCTAATGACGCTCAGGACCGACGACTCGGGGCCCGCGGAGGGGCCTGCGGGCGCCCCGGCCAACCAGTGCCCTGCCCCGCAAATTGATACCCAGATGCACCACGGACAGCGGCCGCCGCAGGCGGAGCCGTAACTGGCAACTAAACTTTTGCGGTGAGGTGAGCGAGCCCAACTGACAACGACAACGACAACGACAACTATCGCTCGCCAACATCCGGCGACGTGCAGCGGGACGGAGATGGAACAGGAGATAGTGGTGGGGCTGCCCACATGCCGCTTGTCGTTTTCCATTAGAGTGCCGACCAACCTCAATGATTTCTTACTCACGGCGCGCAATTTCTACGCGTGTGCCTGTGTGGGTTGGCCCACCCACTCACCCACCCACCCACACACCACTCTATGGCATAATCGCATTCGTATTGGTTTTCGAGTGCCACGGCATCCGACGGTCGCCCAATGCGTTTCGAGTGGGGTTGCCGTCTTAATCTGTGAGTGAGCTGCCGGGGAGTGTGTGCGTGGTGGGGTGAAAAGTTCAGGAAATTGCTTTTGCATGAGCGCCCTGGCGCGGGAGGGGCGCCTCTCGGGGGGACCGGACGTTGGTCCTGGTCGCAAAAGGAAGCTGCGGCGATTGCGAAGGAATTGGCAATCGAGTGAGATCGCAGCTTGTGTAAGCCGACTTCGATGATGGGCAGGCGTCGGTCAGCCAAGTACCCTTAATTTGGGAGCAGCCTGCCCAGAGGATAATTACGCCGCCAATGCCCAGAAGCCAGCGGGGTATTGACCCCTCCACAATGGTCAGTACCTCGCTCCACTCACTCTGACCCCATTGAACTCTGGTCTTGGTTTCGTGTTCGCATCCTGCCCGTCCCGCCCACAACCTATCAATATCAGTGTAATGTTTTGTTGTCGTCGAACGTAGTTCCTCCTTTTATTTTCAACTGGGATGGAAACTGATGCCTACTTTTTGCCGGCAGCGGAAACTGGAGAGGAAACAAACTGTTGGCCCTAAAGCAGGGAAAGGCCATACATCATGGGCATTGTATTGGGTCGTAATTGAATTGAAAACGACCTGAGGCCCAATATGAAGTATTTCGATGAATATTTGCCAAATGTAAAAGTAAACAAGTGGAGCGAACGCCATAGTTTATTCCTTCCTTTTTTGTCAAATTAAATAGCAGCAATGTGCTGTCAAGCCGCAAAGTGAGGTCTTACAGAGTCCAGTAACAGAGTTTGCACTTGACCGAAAGTGGAGTAGTGGTGGGTTAGGCACTAATTCTATCTTCTGTGGAGTTTTACCGGAGTTCGCATTGTTTGATTGATGTAATTAATGCCAGTAAGTGATTCGATTCGCCTGAAACCTGCCAGCCCTGCGACTGCTGCTCCTCAAGAGCTCCATTCAATGGAGGGCAGCTACCAAGTGCAAGGGGTTACAACTCCACAGTTTGCACTACATGTGTACACATGTGAGCTCCCACCCTTGCGTGTTCAACAAGGCGCCATGTGTGCGTTTGGCCCCATAATATAGGCTATTAAATCAATTTCGGTTGTTGCTCTTTTGCACTACTTTCACTACCTGTCTGTCATCCAGTCAGCCAGTCAGGGAGTCGAAATTGGACCAGCTGACTGCTGGGCTGACATGTTCTCAGGGTGGAGCTCGTGACTGGGCAAACTTAATGTCTCTGGGCTGGCAGAGCGTGCCATGTTTAAGGACATAGGCCAGCGCACTATGGTTCTGCAGGCACTCATTATTGATTACCAAAAAAAAGTGATCTCGTTGTACCAGAAAAAGCGTGACTATCCAGCTTGTATTACAGAAGTTATCATCATTTTTGGGATACAAACTGTTGAATATAGCTTTTCTTGTTGCTACACAAATTGTTTTGCTGATTGAATTTGAAAAATAAAAAAACTGATCACATTTGTAAAATTAATTCGATTAATCATGAGGTCTGTTTCACACGTTTTGGTGTCTGAAGTCTCTGTAATGGCTTTGTAATTTTTTGTAAAGGTGAGTCGCTCAAATTGAATTTAAATCTTAATTTTAAAATGTTAAAAAGGTAAGACTCAGTTGGTCTCACCTGGCATTCTATTGAAATTTTTAGAAAACCTAATTCTTTTTCACTTGAATATCCAATTATAGTGAGAAATTTTTTGAAACTTTCATTTAAAGATAATAATGTTGTATGTATATTAATAACAATAAAAAGAAAATGTAGTTTCCTTATCCTTTATACAATAAATGCAAAACGCCAGTAGAAGAGTTCAATATTTCAAATAAAATGGCTTTAGCTATAAGCCTTATTTAAAGTTTCCATATTAAATCTATGCATTTTTGGACAAGAAAATAGCCATGTGGGCCACAGTGCAGCCTCAGTGGGAAATCAAGGCCTCCCGCTTTTCAAGAACTGCGTGTCAGTGTGAGGGCAATAACTCAGGAAATCATTATTAAGTCCAAATATGCGTGGCAACCGTGCAAATATTGACAGTACAAAACAAATTACCTGATTACATTTGGGTCAAGCCATTTTTGGCACCACGGCGACACTAAATGTTTGTGTTCTTATTTGCTTGTGTGTGCCAAGGGGTCTCTCATCCGCACCGGCAAACAACACACCCCCACCGGCCCGGGGGCAGTATCATGGCAATCAGTTAGACGCACATATATGTGTGCCCGTATACTCACGGGTCACACAGACGGAAATTAATTAAAAGTTTGTGTGTTGCTGCAACAGAATGTCTAGCTTGTTTATTTGTCTTGCCGGGCGAGTGTGCCCGTGTGGCAGTGTGGCAGTGTCTGCGTTAGTTGTAGCCCTTGTTTTTCATACGCGAATGTTTTCCCATTTTTTATGTATTTTCACGACCTTGTGAGTTAACAATTTGGGGCACTCACTCTGTCGCAGTGTTTACAAAATAATAATGGCATTTACGACCCTGGTCTGCACTCGCCCCGAGTGTGCGTGCATGTCTGTGTGTACCCAAGGGTCGTTCTCCGCCGCTGGTCCTGTTGCCGGTTGGGGAATTCCCTTTATTATAATTTCATTTCCCACGGCCAACTCCTCGGCGGCGCCAGCCGCTGCCAGAAGTATCTCATCAAAATGCATTCTCCTGGCTTAGCAGCCGAGCAGAATAAAGAAATATGTTGTGTACTCGAAATAATAAACAAAATTAATTTTATGCTTGGCTTCATAATTATCCGAACCGCTTCGTGCTGCTCTTTTGTGCCCAGCAAGCCCCCTGATAAGCAGAGCTTCCTGTGAGCGGTGTCGGTACTTAAATACGAATAAAACGTAGCTTGGCCCTCTATCAGCTCCCAGCGATTGACAGGCTAAATAATTTCGCAGCTGTCAAAATTTGTGGAGCGTCAGAAGCCCCTCGGCAATTTAATAACCTCGTGGACCCGGTGAACGCTCCACATTAACTGCGTTAATTTGCAGCACATCCAACACAGATTGACACCAGTTATATCTCTGCCCAGTAGACTGCAGGATATATGTTCACCGAAAAGGCTGACATCCTTCGCAAAACACTGCGACGTCTGCATCCTGGGGGGAGGCAAGGGTGCGGTTGGGAGTGCGGCGGGCAGGAGCGAGAGCGCTGGAGCACCTGAGTGTGTAAGGTACTGCAAACATGTTCGCACAGCTGCGCAGCATGGCATTAATTTCCGTTAATTAAAATAAATACGTCAAGCGATAATAAATGACATGGCGCGGGTATTAAACGTACTCGGAGAGATCGGGCACAAAAGCGATCCAAAAGACACACGCCGCCTCCAATTAGGCGACTCCTACATGCCCGGGCACTTGCACCGCTGCCACCACGCCATAATTTTTCCAAACAGAGCATGCAATTAATGGGGTAATTGATTTGGCCAGGGGCAGCATAAATTTCTGCCACGGACAGGTCACAGATTGGCGATTTGCGAGGAGCCCGGTGAGGAGGTCTCGATGGTGCCGGTGGCCGGGTCACTCATCAGCTTGCAGCGCATAAATTCAATTCAAATGCTGAGGCGTGTCGCGCCATAAGCCGACGATTTCAGGGCTCGGAGTGTTCAAATAGCTGGGCACAGCCCGACTTTCTCTGAAACAGACGGCAGTGCGGAGGCCCGTGCAGGAGCAAACAAAAGATTATCCTTGCCCTTGCTCCACGCTCGACTTACACATACAAGCTCCCCTTGGACACTGCGCCCTTGACGGAGAGCCGGGGCTCCGCAGAGGCTGGGGTGCGCATACGGGAGCCCTGCTATTGAAATGTTGCAGTAATGAAAAAAAATGTCAACTTACACGTTACGGGGATAGGAGCTTGAGCTCGTTGTTGCCGCTCCTGGAGCTTAAACTGAAGCTGAAGCCGGAGCCGACTCTGGAGGTACATACAACAAAGGAGACAGCGACAACAAAACATGTGTCAAACGCCAGACATTCTGAGCAATATTAATAACACTCGGCGAGCATATTTTTCATTAAAGCTGCAAGGAGATGTCACCAGGACGACACGCAACACAACATGTGGCATCTGTGCTGGCTTAAGCTTAGGGGCTGATTATGCAAACCTTCTGCACACCCCACGGACCAGCCGGAGAGAGTTTAATAAATGTAGTTACAGCGGCGATTAGCGGCCATTTCGCATGCCCCGCTATTACGGAGGAAGCCTTGAAAAGTTTCCCCTGTCCCCTCAGCTCACATATGCGTCCGTGTTCTTATCCCGTACGTACTGGTGACCCGGTTAAAGCGGAATCAGCGCGGCACACGCTGCGTATGAGCAACGCCTTAATAGTCGTTCAAGAGTTGTTCGCCATTTTTGTCAACTTTTGACATCATTTATGCAGGCCGGAAAGGCAGCATGTGGAGCCAGCGTCGGGTTTTCGATGCAGTTTCACATTTAAAATCGGTATCGGAATTTTCTTGACGAAAACTTTCAAGATGTCCGTCCGCTCGAGGCCCTCGACGCAAGTTCCCTGACTCTGTTAATTAAACATAACGGAACGCAGCGGAGAAATTCTCAAATGAATAATTAAACTGCAGCAATAGCCCCGAACTTAACGCAAACTTTTCGAATTTATTGAAAACTTCATCTGCGAACATGACACAAGCCGGCAGTCGCCGGCCTATAAAAGTCGAGCTCCAAGGCCCTCATCACACACTGGCCGCAAAATGGTCTTCGACCTGATACATCCCGCCCCGCTCACGGAGCAGAAGCGATCCCGCGATGGCTGCATCTACCTGTACCGAGCCATGAAGTTCATAGGCTGGGTGCCGCCCAAGGAGGGCGTTCTGCGCTACGTGTACCTCTTCTGGACACTGATGACGTTCGTTTGGTCCACCACGTACCTGCCGCTGGGGTTCCTCGGAAGCTACATGACCCAAATCAAGTCCTTCTCGCCGGGCGAGTTCCTAACCTCGCTGCAGGTGTGCATCAATGCCTACGGCTCGTCGGTCAAGGTGGCCATCACCTACTCGATGCTGTGGCGACTGGTAAAGGCCAAGGATCTGCTGGACCAGCTGGACCTGCGCTGCACCACCATGGAGGAGCGCGAGAAGATACACCGCGTGGTGGCGCGCAGCAACCACGCCTTCCTCATCTTCACGTTCGTCTACTGCGGGTACGCCGGATCCACCTACCTGAGCTCGGTGCTCAGCGGACGCCCCCCCTGGCAGCTGTACAACCCGTTCATCGACTGGCACGACGGCACCCTCAATCTCTGGATGGCCTCCACCCTGGAGTACATTGTGATGTCGGGCGCCGTGCTGCAGGACCAGCTCTCGGACACGTACCCCCTGGTCTACACGCTCATCCTGCGCGCCCACCTGGACATGCTGCGGGAGCGGATCCGCCGCCTGCGGACCGACGAGACCCTGAGCGAGGCCGACAGCTACGAGGAGCTGGTCAAGTGCGTCATGGACCACAAGCTGATTCTGAGGTGAATACGGCCCCAGCCTCGGAGGTCAAGTCCCTGAAGTTCTCTTTCGCTCAGCAGGTACTGCGCCATCATTAAGCCGGTTATATCTGGGACTATCTTCACGCAGTTCCTTCTGATCGGACTGGTGCTGGGCCTGACACTGATAAACGTTTTCTTCTTCTCGGACATCTGGACGGGCATCGCCTCCTTCATGTTCGTGATAACCATTCTGCTGCAGACCTTTCCCTTCTGCTACACGTGCAACCTCATCATGGAGGACTGTGAGTCCCTGACCCACGCCATTTTCCAGTCCAACTGGGTGGATGCCAGCCGCCGCTACAAGACCACGCTCCTCTATTTCCTTCAGAATGTGCAGCAGCCCATCGTCTTCATCGCCGGCGGCATATTCCAGATATCCATGAGCAGCAACATAAGCGTAAGATCCTGCGAAAACATTTCGCACTCTTGTTGTCATTAAACCTATATTGCAGGTGGCCAAGTTCGCCTTCTCCGTAATAACCATCACACGGCAAATGAATATTGCCGACAAATTTAAGACGGATTAAGCTGGCGGGTTCAGTTTCCCACGGCTGGTTCAACTCTCCGACCGCCCACTTCTTCCCTATTACCCAAGTACCGCAAATTATTACTTAGCAAAAGCCTGTCTTAGTTGTAAACTAAAAAATATACATATGCACTGGATTTTAATATGGTCTTATGCCTCTGGTTTTAATACTAAAGTAGCTAAAGTTCTACCAAGTATCACAAAAATTATTGTTTTACACTTTTTGATGTTTTTTTTTATTATATTAATATATTTTTTAAGAACATTAAGTTTTACAATTGTTGTAACCAACCCTAACTTTAAAAACAATTATATCACAGGGGTTATGTTTCAATTTTAATTTCAATCATAATTATTTTTAGCTTTTTTGCCGTAATAATACTACATTTTGGAATATGCTGCAGCACGGAGAAGTTTATCTTTTCATTGTTTCTATGGTACCTCTATGATATGGTCATCCGATTATTTTATAATATATATTCTTTCCCCTTCTAAAAACATAAGGCATTTGCATGTCTTAAAGTTAAATATAACCTATTCTCTAAAAAGAACCACCGCGGACAAAAACTAAAAGGTTCTGTAAAGTAATTTTGTTAACATATGTAGGTACACCGAGAAATTTTCTAATTGGTCAAATTTTAAAGCCTTTATCATATTTCAAGACAAATTTCGAAAAATTCAAATCAAACGCCATTTTTCATTATTTTGATGAAAAAATCATAAACAAGAAAGGAAGCTAAGTTCGGCACGCCGAAGTTTGTGTACCCTTGCAGCTTACAATTGCATAACTATGAATTAATTAAATTTGATCAATTTAAAATAAAAACTAACAGTTATTATATAAAAACATCTATAGATTTGTACAGTTTTACAGTTACAGTTTATCGTTCTCAGTTTTGCATTTCCCTCTATATTCAATTATAGTTTCTACGGCAGCTATATGATATAATCATCCGATTTCCATAAAATTAAAACTGAAATTCTGAAATAATATAAAACTGCTGCATCTCTAAGCAGATAACAAAATGTGAAAAAACTGAGAAATTAATTTTTTTTTCGATAAATTTCTTCAACGTTTCTATGACTGCTATATGATAAAGTATTCCGATTTTTATTAAATTAAAAATGGAATTATAGAATAATACAAAATGGCCACGTCTTTAATTATAAGAAAATATGTCGAAAACTGGTCAAGTTATAATATTTTTCCTAAAAATTTACCGATCGTTCCTATAGCAGCTATATGATATAGTCGATCCGGGCCGTTCCGACTTATAAAGTAGTTTAAGCATACAGAAGACCATCTGCAAAGTTTCATTCAGATAGCTTCAAAACTAAGGGACTAGTTCGCGTATCATCGAACAGACGGACAGCCAGACAGAAGGACAGACGGACGGACGGACATGGCTAAATCGACTCGGCTATTGACGCTTATCAAAAGTACATATATATTTATAGGGTCGGAAATGTCTCCTTCACTGCCTTGCAAACCTTCGGCTAAAATTAGAATACCCTGCAAGGGTAAAAAAACGACTTAATATTTTTAAGTCACATAAAATACACTATTAAGATCAAACTATGCATAATACATTACAATTAATTGCATTAAAGGTTTTCATCACGTTTCGGAAAAAAATGCTTAAGCCGGTTTTCAAGAAAGTGTCGCGTACGAAGCCCTTACAGATTTGTTATGTTTTTAAAAACATAATCGACCTTAGCACTATAATTGGTGAACATTAAAAAATTGCTAATGTTGTAGTATTAAAATAAAGTCTTGGTACATTTTTTTTTTAGTTTAAAATGCGTACATATGTAGCATGAGCCATCAGAGAATTGTCCATATGTTAAAAAAACGGTGCCAATAATATTTATAATAACGTTAGTCACTAGATTGAAATCTTTTTCAATTTATAAAGTATACATATTTTTGATCAGCAACAATAGCCAGGTCGATTTAGCCGCAATGAAGTAGCTTCGATTTAAATTAAATGTTTAATATTTATGTAAACAAATACAAATAATTTAATCAGAAAGAAAACTAACTTCGGCACGCCGAATTTTATCTACCCTTGAAGGCTAATTAAGGCTCCCTAAGGAATAATCCAATTTGATGAAAAAAAGAAAAGAAAAACAGAATTTAACAGAATTTATATAAATCATTTATATATATTAATATTAACTTTTACCTCTGCATATAATATATATAAGAAATAATCATCCGATTTCCGATTTAAAGAAAAATTCTGAATTCAGTTTTAATTTTTGTTTATTAATTTACCGATCGCTCCCATGGCAGCTATATGATATAGTCGAATCCAATGCGACCTTTTCCGACCTACCTTTATAGTAGTGAGAATATATAGATGACCATCGGACAAGTTTCATTCAGACACATTTAAAACTGCGAGACTAGTTTGAGCCGAAACGGACTGATCAAGATATATAGAGCCTATAGGATCGGAAATGACTTCATCACTGCGTTGCAAACTTGTGACTAAAGTTATAATACCCTGCACAGGGACTCAGAAAGGTAAATTTAACATATTTCTTTAATATTACTATAGTACTGTCTTCCCACACTATCCATTTGTGTGAAACAGTTAAGCAGATGACATTTTGACAGATTTGAAGCTCCGATTCCCATCCGATAAGAGCCTTAATGTGTGAACTATTTATTTATTGACCCTTAACCCCAAAAGCCGGCACAAAAAACCGAGTTAGGCAACGATCGGTGAACAGCATACGGGTTCCCCGAAATACATATTGCATACTTTCGATTGTCATGGTAATTCCAGAGCGATAATCGGGTGCTATCCGTCGGATGTCAGAAAAAAAAACGAGCTCCAGATTTTCGATTTCCGAAGTCCGACCAAGGCAAGGCCCATTCGTTTCCATCCAACCATCGAACGCAACGAACGTGCTCGGGAGAGCAAAGCTTTGCTTTTAAAGTTTTTTTGCTGCACTGCAATAACTAAAAATATAAATCAGTGCATGTGCAAATATAAAAAAAAATATTTAATTTACAAATGAAGTGGTGGAAAAGTCGAATAGAAACCATTATGAATATCTTGGTGCCCGGGTAAATATTCTCGCTTGGCTTCGGCACAATGTTGGCCCGTATAAACTAACGAAAGTCTTTTAATTATATTGGCACCAAGTTGGTAAACGATTCTTCTCGTGAAATTCAGCGGCCCGCAGCCCAATAAACTTGGCCGAATAGATGGACACACGTGCTAGAGGCGCCTCCAATCTAAGGTCATCGAGGCTCCACTAGGCAGCGTCTCTTTTCATCGATCGAGCTTCGCGACCAAAGGTCACATTCCGAGAGAACCGATCGCAGTGCAGTGCAAATTGTTTGTTTTGTTTTTGGCGGCCCATCAGTCATTTCAGACCCCTCATTCCATCAACCAGTGACTAAAATATTCCCGATCGGATGACTATAACTGCCGAAAGTTGTTCAGAAGGAGATGCCACGTAGAACCGAGCGTAAAGTCCAATTTTTGTTATAGTTTTTGTGTCTCATTCGAAGCCATCTCATCCGAAATCCAAAATCAATTTAATTTCCGGATAATCGAAATCCAACCCAAACCTCGACATAGAAAAATGGATCAAAAATAGCTGCTTTAAGATTTGAGCTAAGTAACATAGTTTAGAAAAATAATTCAGTTCTTTTCCGATTCAAATTTTCATTTATTTATTTATTTTTTTTTTTGCGATCTAAAATTTAAAATATATATTTAATGGCAAAGTGGAAAAAGAAATATTTAAAACTTGCGGGAAAAGAAGTGAAAAGAATCAAAAATATAAATAAGTGAAAATGAACCCCAAAAAATCTTTAGTGTATCATAAATTAATAACCAAAACGGCATTGAAGAACCACAGCGACGGCTATAAAATAATGCCAGCGAAATGAAATCAAATTTCAATCATAAACATAATTTTTTTTTAGCTGCCACAGCCCCGTCCAAAGATCTTTCGACGCTGGAGGAGCAGCCAGAGACGTAAGTGAAAAGCCAATAGTAAAATATACCCCAATTGTAAATAATGACATATTCACTTCGGGTTCTTTCGATTCGTCGTTGTTTATTAATGTTTTGCAAAGCCAATAAACATTCTCAAGTAGCTGTGCGGACACAGACGCCGGCAGCGGATCGGCTTTGTATACATAAATGAATACGTGAGGCAGTTCAACGTATCTATATGTACATACATATAATTAAATGTTTGCATCATAAGTTTAATATAAAAAAAAATTTATTTAATTAATCTAAACTGGTTGAGATATTTGGAAAAACACCGACTTGTTATTAACAGGTCTTAAACTTAATTCCACTTTTAATCTAATTTTCTTAACGATCAAACTGTGAAATTTTTCTGAGGGAACTTTGTGAGTGCTTCATTTAAGTGTATAAAGGGTATGGAAGAGGGGTGATGTGAACATAGGCATTTACATAGGGTTTAAAGGGACTGCGGAAATGTCACTATATATGTGTGTTCAATGTGTTCCGCTGACCTATTCCCAATATGCTGGCTTATTACCACTAATTGGATTCTTAATTTGTTGTCGTAATATAAGTTATTAACTCATCAGTATCTTACAAGTTTTTTTTTAATCTTCAGTCTCATTCGTTCATTGTGCCATTTTGATCCACTACCTACTGCATTAGGCAGTCCTTTTCTATAATTTCTTTGCAAATGTCACATTGATTAATCACCATTTGCACAAATTCAAGTAATTGTGAGTAGTATATACGACAAAAAATAGCGAATAGAATATCTAAGAGCGTTCTTTCATGTTTTTTTTTTATTACTTATATTACTTTAAATATTTATATTACTTTTCCTTGTACTATATTGTTTTCATGGTACGGTAGTTCCGAGTAAATTTCAAAATTTCTTTTGTTAATATATTTCTTTAAAATCTCACCTACGTTGGAAAGTAAAAAAAAAATATTTTTTCCATTTACTGTTTTATTGTTCTCTGTTTTACATTTATAAAAAATACTTATATATGTATAATTAAATGCTTGTATATTCGTAAGTAAAAAAAAATATAATTTTATTCAACCGAATAGTGAGTGTACAATTGTTGAAGAACACCGACCGAATAGTTTCGAGTCTCAAACTGAACTTAACTTATGGATCTGGATTGATTGGCGTTCAAGCCTCGGTCTCGATCTTTCAAATATTGAGTTAGACTTTTAGAGTTCTAGAGCGAATTTGGAGGGATCTTAGAGTTATTAATTAATCTTCTCTTGGATTCAAGTGCATTTGCTCTTGGATACAAGTGCTCTTTTGTTTTACGATCTAGTTATCGAAATCTAATATTTTTGTTTGCGACTTGGCGAGTACGAACTTTTAACGTGGGAACGTGACAATTTCTTGATGACTTATGTCGTAAATGTTTAGTCTACAAGAAGGGATAGACTGGAGTTTCGGGTTGCATCCTGTGTTAGAGTTTTTAGGTTTATGGCATTAGCCTTGAGTTTAGGAGTCCTATGACTGTCTGGTATTTACTGTTTAACTATGGGGTAGCAATGGGTGTGTTGAGCTAGTGTAACAAGTGTGTACAGGGTATCATGGAGTATGCTGATTATTACTATTGTATGTGTACTTATAAGTAGGCATGTGCTAAGTCCGTAGGAATGTGGATATGTCACTCCCCCAACCTTTGAATTTGGCCTGTCCTCAGCCAGATAATGTTGGATACAACATAATGTTACTTTCTGGAACTACTGTCTGATCGTTTACAATTTGGTCTTGGATCGGTTGTTCTTCTTTCTTATATTTAACAATAAGTTTCTTGGGTATACTTTTAAACTTATACACTAAATACAGGATTAAAATGATTATTGTGATTGCAAAGGATGTTATTCATATGATTTGGAATATGGTGTAGTGTAGGAATTTATAATTTCTTTTGTTTCTAAATATGATATTGGTTCTATTTTAGTGACATTGTTGTTAATATAAATTGTTTGTGTAAAATCTGCAAAACTATTTGAAACTATGAATTTATCAATTTGCATTGTACAATTATTTATTTTGATCATGTTATTTCCTAAAATTGAAACTCTATTGTTCGTACAATCTTGGTTAATTACTGTTGTTGGGATATTCCATGTAATCAATATGTTTGGTTCTATGTAATTGATTTGAAAATTTCTATGAGTTTTGGTATATTTGCATTCAGTTGATTCTTGTTTAATAATGCCGTTTATACATTTGTCGGTAACTGTTTGTCCTGTATTTTTATTATAAACCTTATCTTCATAAATGTAAAACTTATCAAATATGGGTTCCGTCAGGATGTACTTGTATTCGTCTGGGTACGGGACTATTTCGAAAACTGGCACTTTGACTATTTCGCTTGGAACGTGGGAAATAATTAAAATCTCGTTAGTATCTGTTCTAAGCCAAGTTGAAGTTTTGATTTTAAGTACTTTTTCAGAGTTAACTTGTCTCAAATAGTCATGTTTGAGTAGTTTCGGATTGAAAATACCCAATCTTGTTAACTGCATGCCTAGTTCAATATCCTCTATGTATTCTGTGAATTGTTGTAAATTGAATATAAGTACTGCTACACGCTGATCTGTTTCTTTCTCTATTTTGAGCTTATTAATAATGTCTATACCATTGTTGATCACATCAATAATCATATTGAGATCATGGTTTTGTGCAGAATTTATAGACAAATTATTAATTCTTTCTTCTAGCTCATCTTTATCGTTCTGGTCCAAGGTGCCAAATAGATATTTGTAGGCTGTTCCCACTACATTAAGAAGACCTCTTTTGTTTCGTCTAATAATCCTTAAACCGTTAATTTCCCTCTTTAATTTTTCAACTAAATATTTTATTCGTAGAATACTTGGAAATTCTTTTGCTTCTTCTAATAGGTTCTCGAACACTAGCATTGTCGTCGTTATGTTTATACTCAAACAGTGGTATTCGTAGTTTATCGGGATTTCTGTGTTGCCTGTTTGAAAAATCAGGTATCCATTTTTTGCACTGATCGGGTTTACTTCGATATTACTTCCTTAGGCCATGGTGATAATTGGGATCATGCATATGAGCAATATTGGGAGTATTGGGTATCGCCTACATTTCTTCGTCGGGTTTGGAAGTATCGTATTTACTTTTATTAATCTTCTTTTGCTTTTTAAACTTTGATTTATAATGTACGATTTTCCTGCCGCGGTTTGTCTCTTCGAAATGTTTATCGTCCACTTGTCTGATCTGTCCTGTTTTCCTGAAAGGATTAGTTACTTTGGTCTTGACGAGTGGGGCTTGCCTATACTTGGTATTGATCTCAAATTCGTGTCGTTTCTGATTTAGTTTATTGATTCTGTCAGTTTTGGTTTTCTGGACATCAAAATCTGGACTTCCTGCATATAGGAAGATATCCGCCGGTGATCTTTTGGTAGTATTATGTTTGGTTTTGTGATTATAAACATATAAGATTGATTCGAACTTCGTACATCGATCTTCTATGTTTTCTTCGCTACCAATGATTCTTAATTTCTCGTTAACGGTCTTATGAAATCTTTCTATATCAGGTACGCCATTTTAGCTAGTTGCTACTGATATATTTACGCCAGATCTTAGCCAATTTTGGAGTGCTACTCACATAAAGGCTGAGTCTTTATCTGCTTTAATTTCCTGTGGTTTTCCCATATCGTTAAATATCTTCATTATGGCTCTTTTTGCTTCTAGCCAATCTCTACTTTTCACCCCAACAAGTGTAGCGAATTTCAAATAGATATCTATGCAGGATGAAAAGATCTGATTTCCCGTAAGATAAAAATCAATTACGTATTTTTCACGGTCATTAAATACTTCCGGTGTCGTTCCGAACGTTAATTTTGTTCGGTTTTGGCGATATTACAGATTTCGCATTCGTTGATTATATTTTGAATCAATTTCTGACTGTCAGGATAGTAGTATTCTTCTTTAAACCAGTTAACGGTTTTTTCTATTTCTGGATGTAGAAATTCCTTATGTTTTTTCAGAATTAAATCCTTAAATTCAGCATAAGTCAAAATATCAATCAATTTCCTAGTACATCTTAACAATTTAGTTAAACTGCTAGGGCTTATGATTTCGGTGTATGCCCTTTGGAATACTAAGAAGTCTTCGTCATTAGAGAAGTAGATAGCGCTCTTTTTTGTGCACACATACTCCTTAATGAGTGATTTAGCCAGTTCGTTCGTCATATCTTTATAAGTTATTTTAATCTTCAACTTCTGAAAGAAATGACTTACGTCGGTATCGTCATGATTTCCTTTTTCTACCTCTATCTGTCGAGAATAGAAATTTAGTGGCCTTTCTGAGATGGATATATAATTTAAATTATCTTCGCCTGCACTATGTACTGTTACATCCATGCTATTCGCTATTTCGCCAAGCATGACCTCTTCTATTTTTGTGCGGGAAAGAGCATCCGCTACATAGTTTTCTTTGCCAGGGAGATATTTGATTTTATAGACAAATTCATTCAACTTAATTTTCCAACGCTGAAGCTTCATATTTGGCTCTTTAATATTGTTCAGCCACACTAAAGGTTTGTGATCACTTTGAATTTTAAATGGTCTGCCGAATAGGTATGACCTGAAATACTTCGTTGCCCAAACTATTGCTAACAATTCTTTTTCAATAGTAGCGTAGTTTATTTCATGTTCGTTCAGCGTTCTGCTGGCATAACATACAGGCTTGTGATTTTGCGATAACACTGCACCTATTGCTAAGTTGCTTGAGTCAGTTGTCAGGGAGAAGGGTTCTGATGTTATCAATACCCTTAACCTTTCAAATGACTCAATGTAATCTTTGCATTTGGTATCTATTGTGGCTCCCTTCTTCAGCTTGATTGTCATGGGTTTGACTATCTTCGCAAATTAGGTATGAACTTCCTGTCGAAACGACACAATCCTAAAAATGATTTTATTTGTTTAGGGAGTTTTAGGTAATGGGAAGTTTATGATGGCCTTTGTCTTATTTGGAGTCGGTTTTATCCCATCTGTTGTGACAACATGTCCAGGAATTCGGTTTCCTTTTTCATAAACCCACATTTGTCCAGCTGTAGCTTTAAGTTAGCATCCCTTAACTTCTCAAAGACTTTCTTAAGTGATAAAATATGTTCTTCCAATGAAGTGGAAACAATTATAATATCATCCAAATACACTAAACAATCTTTGTAGATCAAGTCTTCCAAAAGATTATTCATGCATCTCTGGAATGTTGCTGGGACATTTTTAAAACCGAAAGGCATACGTGTGTATTCGTAATGCCCATGTTTGGTTGAAAACGCGGTTTTCGCAATGGAATTTTCATCCATTTGAATTTGATGAAAACCTTTAGCTAGATCAATTGTGGTAAAATATTGGCATCCTCCGAGTTTGTCCAATATTTCGCCCATTCTTGGGATTGGGAATTTATCGTTAACAGTAATCTCATTGAGATTCCTGTAATCGACTACTTACCGAAATTTCGGTTTCCCTGAGGCATCTGCCTTCCTGGGGACTACCCAAATAGAAGAACAATACGGGGATTTCGATTTTCGAATTATACCCTGCTCTACAATTGCCCTAATTTGTTTTTTTACCTCTTGATCAACAATCTGGGGATATTTGTATGGTTTTCGGTAAACCAGATCCTCATGTTTGCGTTTGGATGACATGTTTAATGGTACTTGTAAAAGTCAAATTTTTACCTATCTTGTACTGAATGTTCTTATATTCATATAGAACGTTCTTTAACATTCCACCTCTTCAACATTTAGATTTTCGAGTCTATACTCGTTGCATTCGCCTAATTCATTTTCGATCGCGAAGCTGACTACCTCGTTGTCAACGGACAATGGGTGAGATTGTGGTGCATTTCGGCCTTTGAGTCAGTCACTTTGAAGGTGCGGTCTTCTCCTACTTTTGCTTGGGCTTGGCTCATTGTAGGTGCAAGTTTAACCCTTTTTGGTTTTTGATCGAGTTCTTCTGCTGATGCAGGCTCGTCCTTTGGTTTTTGGTCAAGTCATCTTGTGGATGCGGTCTCGACCTTTTTCTTCTCGTAACCAAATTTAAAGGTTTTTGAACCTCAAGTTACCTTTTCCTTTTCATAGTCAATCTTTGCTTAGAATCCTCTAAGTATTGGCGACCTAACAGGGAATCTTAGCTGGCAGAGAAATTGTGCAAATAGAATTTTTGTTGGGCTTAATCATTATACTTTTATTCAACTTATTTGGGCTCTTTATTGTGTACCCTGTGAGTTTTTCCTTGATTTCTTTTTCATTTGCAAAATTCTCCGAGGCAGTTTGATGAAAATATACGTCCATTCTGCTCTGCCCGCTCTGGCTTTTCCTCTGTCTTTCGACGGGTCCACTACTACTCTCGTTATTGGAGGTCGAAGGTTAGTGGTTAATTGGATTACTTTGCCTAGCCTGCATCAAACCCTCTCGAACGGTATTGTAATTTCCCCTTTGATTAGCTGGGATAGGACGTGCAGGATACTGACTTTGGCTGTTTTGGTTAGAATTTTGTACTTAAGAACTATCTTGAATAGCTTGTTGTGAACCCTCAGTTTCAATATTTGAATTTAAATAATAATTCAATTTTATGTTTGAGTTTTATTTATTATGTTAAACTTTATTTAGTGTAATATGACTAACCATACAATGTTTTAAATGAGCCAAACAAATGCCCCGTCGATTGACTAAAGGCGAGAGAATAAAACTAATGGGTTGAGTTTAAGTTGTGTATTGTTTCAATCCCTGCTTAAGACTGATTTATGATTACAAAATATTAATTGAGTTGGTTTCAGGTGTGGGAATAATTTGTATACAATGTTTTGAAAGTGTAAGTGCCACTGAAGCGCGGTACTTAGTGATTCTAGGAATTGTTTATGTGATTCAAGAGCGGCATAGCCAGCTCCAGATGTTCATTGATTCAGCGTGGAAACGCCCACGCTGCATATTTCTATTACTTTGAACGTGACTGAATGAGTGAATATGTCACTTCCCTCCCCTTAAAAGGGTTGCCTATGCTTTGGCTGGCATTTCAGGGTACAATGCAGGCAACTGATTTTGTGCAAGTTCTATTTCTTGTTGTGGTTCTTCATTATTATTTGCTATCTTTTCAAATTTTGTATGTAAAAAGGTGAGTGGATTTAATGTAAAAATTTTTGATAGGACAAGAAGAATAATAAGAACAATAACTAAAATTATTATAATTGTATAAAGTGTGGTATTATTTTCTGAAATTAGTTTTAGAACGTCATTATGTTCTACTATCTTTATTTTAGTTACATTTAAAGGTGGATACAATGGTGTTAAATCAAATTCTGGACTTTATTAATTTTGTTTCCGCTTATTTTTATATAGCCATTTGATTCTTGACAATTTTGTGCGATTTTGGTTTCACTTAGATTCCATGTAAGCATAATATTTGGTTCAACATATTGAATCATTTCATTTGAGAGAGTTGGTTTGAAATTACAAATTGGGCTTTTGCGCTTAATTATATTTTTAATGCATTCGTTATTAACTTCTTTATTGTTTTGATTATAAATTTTATTCTGATCTTCAAAATATGATTGTTGATCTGAATAGTCTAACTGATACCCATTAAGGTCGGGATATGGAATTATTTTAATGGTATTAATGACTTTTCGGCTAGTAGGGATATGTGAAATAAGTAGTAACTCGTCATTTTCGTAGTCAATCCAAGTTGATTTTTTGATTAAAAGTATGTTTTGACTGTTAATGCTTTTTAGTTGGTCGTAATTTAGTAACTTTGGGCTAAAAAGTCCAAGACGTGAAAGTTGCATTCCCATTTCTATGTCTTCAATGTACTCAATAAATTGCACGAGTTCATAAACAAGTGTGTCAATACTATTGCGGTTATTTTGGTAGTTGGTTAATGCCTGCAGTCCTTCATTCACGAACCTAACGACATCATTTAATTTATGAAGTTGAATTGAATTTTCTGCAATTAGATCTATTTTCTTGTAAATTTTTACCCTATCATTTTCGTCAAGTGTGCCAAAAAGGAATTTAAAAGATGAACCTATTATGTCAAATAGTCCACGTTTCTGCCTATTTTGCTGATGAAGAGTTAAACCATTCAATTCTTTAAGTAGTTTATTGTACAAATATTTAATTCTGGGAGAGTCTGTGACTTTGTTACCAAAAGATTTGGCGATGATATTGATTTTCGTTAAATTAATTCTTATACAATGATGTTCATACACTACCGGTATCTGGATTGGATTGCTTGAGAAGAGTAAATAGCCAAGGTCGGAATCTGGGTTGGTTATTTGAATTTGTTGAGTGTGGCCCCTGGTGAATAATAAAAACAACATCATTGTGCACAGGGTTCCTGTGGAAGTTTAACGGCGTTAGTTATCTTTTTTTTCTTGAATTGTGTTTTGTAGTATTGGGTTTCCCTATTTCGATTAGTAATTTTGTAATGGTCTTCGTCTATTCTTTCAACATTTTTATTTTCTTTAAATGGGTTTTCCAATTTTCCCTTTTGAATTGGGCCTTTTCTGTATCTAGTGTTAATGTTAAATTCCGGTCGATCTTCATTTATTTTGTCTATTTTCCTTTCTTTAATATTTTGAGTATTTAAAATTGGATGTCCAGCGTATAAGAATATTTGAGCAGGTGTTTGTCCAGTGGTGTCATGTTTAATTTTGTGGTTGTATGTGTAAAGGATTGTTTCTATCTTGCTTAATTTGACTTCTTCATCATCGGATGAATTGATTTTGCGGATTTTTTCATTTATTGTTTTATGTAGTCTTTCGACGTCTGCTACACCGGCTTTCGCCGTATTGAGCTGTAACTCGATTCCTTCTGCTTCGAGCCATCGCTTTAGGGTCAAGCTGGAGAAAGCTCCGTCTCTATCTGCCTTTAGTAATTTGGGTTTACCTAACTGATTAAAAATGAGCATTAGCGCGTTCCTGCATTCTATACAGTCCTTTGTTTTAATTTGTTCAAGTGTAGCGAATTTAGAATAAGTGTCAATGCAACTGAGGTAATGTTTTCCTTCAGATGAATAAATATCTACCACAAATTTGTCTCGACAATGTTCAGGGATCGGTGTAATTTTAAAAGGCATTTTGGTATTTCTGTGTTCTGTTTTAGCTAAATTGCATATGTTGCATTCATTTATTATGTTCTGAATTAATATTTGGCTATTTGGAAAGTAGTGGTTTTCTTTGAATAATTTCGTCATTTTCTGTATACCTCGATGTAAAAGTTTTTCATGTGATTGCAGTATAATTTCTTTGAATTCGGCATATGAACATACATTCTTTAATAGGTAGAGGCTGCGAATTACTTTAGTGTAAGTGGTGTTAATAATTTCCCTGTATGCTATTTGAATGATTTCAAAATCTACGTCGCTCTAAATATAAATAGTAATGTTTCTATATATAAAATGATCAAGTAAAATTTGTTTGGCCTTTTCGAGTGTCATTACATTATATTGAATTGTGGTAATGGAGTTACCGAATGTTGTTGAATTCTCTACTCTATTTTGATCAGATTTAATGAAAATTATTTGTTTTTTAAAATAGTTTATTGGTTTTTCTGTTAAATGAATAAGGTTGCTATTGTCTTCTTCTGCACTATGTTGAGTAACATCACTATAATGATTTTCTTCAATTTTAATTCTTGATAATGCGTCGGCAACTGAATTTTCCTTCCCCTTAATATACTTGTAGTCGATTTTGAATTGGTATTCGTTTAATTTGGCTTTCCATCTTTGTAACTTGGCATTTGGTTCTTTTAAGGTATGCAGCCATCTAAGAGGTTGATGGTCACTAGCAATGAGAAAATGTCGTCCTAGTAAATAATGTCGAAAAGTTTTAGTGGCCCAAACTATGGCGAGTAATTCCTTTTCGATAGCACTGTAATTTAATTCATGTTCATTAAGTGTTCTACTAGTAAAGGATATTGGATGACCATTTTGAGAAAGCACGGCCCCAAGGGCTAAATTACTAGCATCTGTGGTTAAAGTGAATTTTTTTTCGAAATCGGCTAATTGGAGAATGGGTTCTCTAATTATTAGAGCTTTACGTTTTTTAAATGCTTCTATGTAATCGATATTTTGTATATCTATCTTTACTCCTTTTTTTAAACACTTGGTCATTGGTTTTGCTATGTCTGCGTAATTTGGGATACATTTACGGTAATAACCGGTTAATCCAAGGAAAGCTTTGATCTCTTTTACTTTGGTTGGAATCGGATATGAAATTATGGCTTTAACTTTAAGGGGGTTTGGTTTTATGCCATTAGGGGTTACGATGTGACCAAGAAAGTTGGCTTCTTTTTTTAAGAATTCACATTTGTCTAACTGCAATTTAAAATTAGCTTCTTCAAGTTTGGAAAAAACTAGTTGTATCGAATTTAAGTGTTCGGTAAGGGATGTGGAAAAAATTATAATATCATCTAAATACACTAAACAGTGTTTATTGAGCAACGGTCGAAGGATATTATTCATGCACCTCTGAAAAGTAGCGGGTGCATTTCTAAGGCCAAATGGCATTCGCTTTTCGTGGAAAAAGCAGTTTTAGATACCGATTCTGGGTCCATTTCTATTTGATGAAATCCCTTTGCTAAATCGATAGTTGTAAAATATTGGCATTTACCTAATTTACCAAGGATTTCGTCCATGTTTGGTATTGGATATCTGTCGGGAATTGTTATTTCATTGAGCTTCCTATAATCAATTACTACTCTATACTTTATTTTTCCAGAAGCATATATTTTTTTGAGTACTACCCAGGTAGGACTATTGTATGGAGAATTACTTTCCCTAATTAATCCCTGATTAAGCATTTCTTGCACTTGATTTTCAACTTCAATTTCGTGCGTTTGAGCGAGTGGGTACTGTTTTGAATAAATTGGGGAATTATGTGTCGTACTTAGTACGTGTTTAATGGTATTTGTGAATGTTAGCCTCCTTCTTCATATTGAATATTTTTGAATTTATTTAATAAACTTTTCAACCTTAAAGTTTCATCCTGATTTAGATGATCTAATCGAAACAATCCGAAATCTTTTTTTTGTATTTCTTCAGCTGATTTTTTGATTGGTTCTGGTGTCTTTTGGATATAAAAATTTTGGTTGTTTTCTGATTTTGAAGTAATTAATTTGTATGTTTTTTCAAAAAGGGTAACTGTGCTATTTTTGTAATTTATTATTGATTGTGCATTTCTCAACAATTTTCTGCCAATCAGTATATCGTAATTATTAGGAAAACTGTGTACGTAAAATGGTTCCTTTGACTTAAAAATACTATTGCTGGGTAACATAATCAATTTGTTCAATGTAATAGGACCATTTGATGTCAAAACTTCACATTTAGTATTTTGGATAGGAAGAAAAAATATATTTTTATTGATCATATTTATTGTGGATCCTGTATCTATAAGGCATTTGTATGTGCAACCTTTGTATGCTATTTCTATGTATTGGTGTTGTCCGGGGCTGTTAACTGAAAACTTTCGTTTGGTTCTGAGCTATTTTTATATTGTTCATCTTTATTTTGAGAAGATTGTACCTGTTGTTGTCCTTCATTAACCAAACCATGGTATTGATACTGTTGGTCATAATACTGTTGTTCATAAAAATTAGGTTGTATTTCTTCGTATTCGTGTGTGTCTTGAAATCTCAATTCGTCAATAGACATTTTGGTTTGCTCACTGTCCGATGGTCTTAGTCGTTTGGTAACCGGGAAGTTAGTATTTTTAGATGTGGAAGGCTGTTGGAGTTGAGGATATGGATTTCCCTCAAAATTGGCTGTTTGTGGATTTTGAACTTTATTGGAATATTGTGGGAAAGGATTTCAATGAGTAATTGGTTGTGTGTTCATATATTGGTTGGGTCCGAAATGATTTGGTACGTGCCACATAGCTTGGTTGTTGGGCATTTGTTGTGGATAGATGGGTCTAAATGAGTGTGTGTATTGATTAAAATTGGGTTGGAATGGTTGAGAATATTGTGGGTAACTTGGTCGATATTGGGCTGGGGTATTTGTGTGGAATTTGTATGTTTCGAATTTTGAGTAGAGTTTGCATTTTTATTACGGTTATCTGGATTTTTATTCAATTCAAAATTAATATGTTCTTCATATATTCCCTCATTTTGTGCAATAGTAATTAACGATCTTAAGTCTGTAATATCATGATGAACCAAAATAGTGAATAATTGTATTGGTAATTTTCTGATCAGTATTTTAATGGAATCTTTAATAGGCTGAACATAAATAAGAAAATCTGGTTGGTTACCTTCCAGATGCAATTTTGATATCAGCAATTGTCGTCGTCTTTCGGCTTCTTCGCAGAATGCCCTCAGATTTCCTCTGTAAGGTGTCTCTCTGAAGTTCTCCAGTAGTTTGTAGTTCGGCGTTTGGGGTTTGAATTCAGCGATTAGTCTCGATTTAAGGGTAGGCCAATCCTCGATGTTCGGAAGGCCTAATGATCGTGTTACATGTCCGTCCAAGTTTCTTTCGATGGCTCCAAGTAGAATTCTCTGTTATCGCACATCATTAGTTTGGTAGAGTGAAATTACATAGTCCACTCTGCTGACGAAGGTGTAGAGAGTTTCTGGTTCACCCTTAAATGGCATGATGTCTTTTAGCTGCCGGCGAGCTTCAGCAAGGTTGCTGTCGCTTAGCACCACCTTTTTTATTTTGATTTCACTTAATAAAGTTTTAGTGTTTGTTTAACTTAAAAAATTTTGTTGTCATTTTTGTTTTTATTAAATTTATGTAGTTTTTAACTGCTAGTTGCCTTTGGACTTATTGGGTTTTTATTATATTTTATTTTTCCACTTCTGTTGGACAACCGAATTGGAATTATAATCCAAGTTGAAGAGTTTTAAAATGTGTTGCGTTTATATTCGAGAACTTATTTAAAAAATTAAATTTATTTTTCACTCGAGGTTCTTTTTTTCGGATACTTTTTGTATCCTACCGACTGCGCCAGTAAAATTTTCAAATGTTTTAAATGAGCCAAACAAATGCCCCGTCGATCGACTAAAGGCAACGCGAGAGAATAAAACAAATGGGTTGAGTTTAAGTTGTTTATTGTTTCAATCCCTGCTTAAGATTACAAAATATTAATTGAGTTGGCCTTCGTTGCATAGGTGTCAGGTGTGGGAATAATTTGTATACAATGTTTTGAAAGTGTAAGTGCCACTGAAGCGCGGTACTTAGTGATTCTAGGAATTGTTTATGTGATTCAAGAGCGGCATAGCCAGCTCCAGATGTTCATTGATTCACGCCTACGCTGCATATTTCTATTACTTTGAACGTGACTGAATGAGTGAATATGTCACTATATATGTATATTCTTTGGTATATAGCTATGCTTTCTTAGGCTGGAGTACGGAGGTCGCAAATATGCTGGCACTTGCACTTTCTGTGTGCAGGCCAAGCATAGAGCTCGGTTCGTATTTCGGCCACTTGGGTTTATGACCGGGACTTTGAATTATGTAAACACAGTGTTATATGTGTACTCAATATATATGCATATGACAAGCTGCATAATAGTAATTACTGGTGGTTGTTGAGTTTATTTTTATAATAAGTTTGATTATTTCTTTATCCTATTAGGGAATTTCCTGTCTATCGTTGTTTTGACAGTTCTCTATAGCATTTCTAAATAATTGGATTTGTTTACAGGGTCACTTTCTAATTCAAGCTTATCAAAAAAGTTTCTGTATTGCTCTTCTAGTTTCTCGATAAACTCACTAATATTGCCTGGGTAGGTGGTCTCTTCCAGCTGCTTCACGACAGTTCCGAATGGCCTGTGATCCTTGAATGAAAGTCCCAGGTCTGTCCCTATTTCCGTCCACGTTGTCCCTCCTGCTTGGATAACGCCGCATCTACGCCAAAATGTTGTCCGGTTTAGCTGGCTTTGGTACCATCAATATTACACCAAACTACCATTGTGTAACGGATACTGAATATAAAAATAAAATTAGCAAATCTGCTATTGATGCAATCGAATCCTGCAGTTTTTTTAGTTTTAACATTTATGAATGAGCACAATTGAATTGAAGAACCTGAAGATTGCCAATCAAAAACATGTCACCCAATAAGAACTTGTTTCAGCTGGAACACCCCCCGTCCAAAGATCTTTCGGCGTTGGAGCAGCAGCCAAGTATGTAAGTGAAAAGCCAGGCCCTATAAATGAGCCATGCAGTCCATTTGGTTTTAAAATTAATTTAAGTTTAAGTTATTTGGACCGTATTATATTATTGTATCAATTACTTCCCCTAAGCCCGCTGAGAAAATGTTTAGCCCTTTTAAGGCAAAGGTTATTATAAAGATATAAGCCTATTAGGAAACAGCTAGTGCTGCGGAGTCTATTTCTAAACTAAATTAAAGGTCTGATCCGGCTGCAGCTCGAGGCCTTTGCCTGGTCGCAGAGCAGTCGCAAAAGCATATATATAGATATCCGGCCGGTGACGATCACTGGTTTTGGCCGGGCTCCGGGCAATTGCCCTTGGAATGCAAAATCGGCAGTTTTCTTACTGCGCTTGTTGGCCAAAGGGTATGGCCTGCAACTAGACAGTTTCTCTTTGTGGGAACTAGTTGTGCTAACTTGTATGTTTATGATTCTTGCGAACATTTCCTCTTATTGGGCGAATATACACTGAATGGAATTTCAGAATCAAGTTCTAAATATTCTATATATTAAATTATAAAACCACATTTGTTTAGGTAAAACTTTAGTCCCAAAGCAGGTTTTAAGTTTTCTATTCCACTTTTAAAATAAATATCCAACTTAGAAATGTAAAGAACCTATTAATAATATTAATTTTAAATATAATAAATATTAGTTTCTTTAACGTATATATATAAGTGCTAAGAGAATTGTTTCAAATAAATTTGCAAATATAATTAAGTTAAAATAAAATTTGTTATTGGAAGCCACGCTAACCAGATCGATGCCCAAGATGGATTAACCTCATCATCAGCTTTGGGCTGATACAACGCGATCTTGGTAGAACGGGGTTAGGGAGGGGTGACAATATCCCAGGATTTCCATTTCATTATCCAAGACATAGTGGGATCAGTATTTTATTATTCCCACCCTCTGCTACCGAACAAAAATGAGTCGAAACTTAAGCGCTCTCCTCTTCTCTCACTCAACAACAACTGCTTTTCGAACACATAATACATATGTACATTGCATATTGCAGAGCTGATCGAACAGTTGTGGTTCATGAAAATATAAACAAAGATTGTTAAATGGGTTTCTGCGGAGCTAAAATATTTATTAGGTTATTGTTCAACAGCAAAGCATCGGGTTGAGGGGTGTTTGTAAGTCACTTATTCAAATGATGCTGACGAATTCTTAAATGCTCTTCAATACACCGAAAGACAACGAAGAGTTTTTTATACCCTTGCAGGGTATATATACTATGAAGTATATATATTCTTGATCAGCATCAACAGCCGAGTCGATCTAGCCATGTCCGTCTGTCCGATTATACGCAAACTAGTCCCTCAGTTTTGAAGTTATCTTCTATATGCTCTTACTGCTTTATAAGTCGGAACGGGCCGGATCGGGCGACTATATCATAAAGCTGCCAGAGGAACGATTGGTAAATTTTCAGAAAAAAATTTATTACTAGGCCAATTTTCAACATATTTTCATATAATTTGAGACTTGGCCATTTTATATTATTCTAGAATTTCGGTTTTAAGATAGGAACGGGAAATATTACGTATGCGTGATGTTAAACCGAATTTTTATATGTATAAATGTTGTATACAATTCCTGTTAGTTTTACTTTCGATTTGATAAAATTTTATTAATTCATAATGATCCAATTGTAAGCTGCAAGGGTATACAAATTTCGGCGTGCCGAAGCTAGCTTTCTTTCTTGTTAAAGAGAGATTTTAGACTAATACGCGGACCTTGGTGATCGCCTGGGAGTTCTGCGGAAAAGGATATTGGCGACAGGAACACATCTTGAAAAGATATTTGCTATTGCCTTGTACACCTTAGGATTATCCTCAGAGTATCATTAAATTAAAAACCTTTTCAGAGTTCCACAGAACAAAAGTGTGAAAATTCTCCATGATGTCCGCTGGGCTCTCGTTGCCAAATTTACTGCTGAATTTACATACGTCACCCGAATGTCAAGGATAGTCGCAATAAATAAATAATGAAATAAATAGAAATAAAAAAAGGCTTTGACTCCTTGAACCACAAGAGTCTCTGCCCGAGACTTCGAAATATATATAATTTCATCATCATCTGCCCTGAACCATTTGGCCTCGTTCGGGAGTGGACGAAGACAGGCAATTGTGACTAAGCATGCGACATCGACCTTTCAGTTTGAAAAGAGAGGGGTTCCCCAGTGATCTGTTTTTGGGCCCCTGCTTTTTTTTGTATTTTCCGAATGTATAGTCACACTGTCAAGTCAATGATATGCTGATAACGTCCAAATATACGTATGTACGTCCTTCTCTATGTAATGTGTTAGAATGTACATAAGTTATATAACTGGTCTACGGACAACGGACTTTTACTTAACCCCTTAAGGACGAAGTGTCTGATAATATACAAACAAAATCCTTACAATTTCGCTGAACTATTGACAATAAATTTACTATACATTTATATAGACTACGTATTAAAACATAAAACCTTCGTTTTACAATAAATATAACAAATTCCTGGCATAACCAAATTGATAAAACCTCAAGCAGAACCTACAACATCCTTAGGCAATTTCACTCAGTCAGGCCCTAATTCCACCTCAAATTAGACTATCTATTTCAAGAGCTATTTTATTTCCCACTTTTTTCTATTTTGGAAGTTGCAGTGCCATCAGCCTAATAAGTTTGAGAATAACGTTTAACAGCATTGCTTGATATATGTATGTAGATTCGTCCATATCACACGCAAACCATCTTAGGTATACAATTATAGATTAAACTTAAAGTACTAGAGTTTTTTAAAATTCAAAGAACCGTTTCGTTTTAAGTTTTATGGAAGTCGGACAACTGTATCATATAGCTGCCATTACGTATACGTTAATGTTAAATTCGAATTTTAATACAACTTTTTTTAGTTTTTTTTTGCATTCGATCAAATTGTGTTATTTGTAAGCTGCAAGGGTATACAAACATCGGCGTGCCGAAGTTAGCATTCTTCCTTGTAAATGTATGCTGTTAGGGTTTGAAATACATTACCAAGCCGTATAAAAATGATAAGAAGCGCAACATAATGTTTAACATTGGTTTCGATGATTATGTTAATTTTAAGTCATTAAAAGAATAAGAGAAGAAAATTGTTAGACTAAGAAGTATATGACTTTTTGAGTACTGCAATAAATAAAAGTTTTAAACTTGATGCACTAAGAATAACCAACTAAACAACTAAGTGAATAAATAAAATAAATAAATTCATTGAATTATTTCCTCATTATTAAAAAAATGTATTTTTTACATACTACATGCCGCATCGATAAATAAAACCGTTAGCAGCAAATGTAGTCTATCATTACAATTTCAAAGGAAGACTTACTAGTACTATTTGCTTTTGTAGATTGCAGGTTCTGTAACGATTCGAAGGCTGATGTTGCAAGTCAGGGGGGCGCACGCGTCTTGACCCGGGTGGGGATCGTCGGCAAAAGGGTTGTGTTCTTGCTCCCCTGGACTTTGCCTGAAAGTGGAGTCATAAAGTTATAAATTTGCGTGCTGCGACGATAAAATAAAAGACCAAACAAAACACATACACTGAGAGAAAAACTAGTGAACACACTGGTCTACTAATTAGCTCGCTTTAGATGACTGTTAAGCGGCTTAGCCCTCCCTTCCATGGCCATCATTTTCCTCAATTAAAGTATTTAATGACCCCTTTAGTCGGCCTGACTAAGACATCCCCAAGGAATTCATGCTAGCTGAAGGCAAAATTAGACGCGGATTAGCAGATTATAAAATATATTTTCTTAAAACTAAAAATATGCATTTAAAACAATATTAAAATATAACAAGTGGCGTGACATTTAAAAGGTAATTAATTTGTGAGGAATAAATAATTAAAATATCCTTGGCTTTCATGCGATTAAACTTTACGAATAAATTGAACTAAAATTTCTGACAGTGTGAAGAATAAAAATCGGATGGAACGCAATGAAAATCGCGTCGGATAGGGAACTTTCAAATTGGATCTCATTTATCTATTCATAATTTCATTTACTTTCCGTTCGTAAACCGGAAATGCAGACTCTCGGTCAGGACGCTTTTAAATAAGCCTTTTAGGCCGCAGCTTTTAATTCTGCTTAAATACCAATACACTTTCACTCAATCCGTTTTCATCCCGCGAAGAAAGCTCTTTCCGTCGTAGACGATGTGCTGAGGATAGCTGTGGGGAATAAAAAGAAAATATGCCTATTTCCTTGCCGAAAATCTGCCCTTCGCTTTGACTTTTAATTTCTTATCCGATCAGAAAAATATCTCTTCGATTCCCTGTTCCTCCGTCTAATATTTTGCTTCTTTTGCTCTAGCCAAATTATCAAAAAATTATACTTTTGAAGAAAACATAGTAAAACGATAAAATAAATAAATAATTATCGTTTGCGCCCTACAGTTGGTATATTTGTAGGTAAGCGCATACTTTTTTTTGGTATTTTGGTATATTTTACCCTGAGTTGCTTCGGTTTTTTGCTTCGCAATGCCAGAGTCACAGCTGGACGCAGCCGATCTAAACGGATTCCGATTCAGGAAAGATAAACGCAATGTGTAGTCATAGTGTGGTTACCGGCTCTGGGCAGCTTCAGAAGTTAGAGACTACTTTAGCCAGAAAAATGTGAAAATAATGGACACCTGGCAGGTAGCGATTTACCTGTACAAGCCCACACAAAACTACCCTTTGCACTATGGTCCAGAACCCGTTTTTTTTGGCATAAAGTCGATTTTTTATGTCAATATATCGTTGTTTTTTTGTTTTTATCTTAAAGTAAATTCTTCATACATTATAAAAATGTTAATTAAAAGCTTTAAATGTGCCACCAAAGCTTATTGTGAGCTTTTAAAAGTGCGATTGCGATCAGCTGATTTCCGAATAGGAATTCGCGCCAAAATATTTACTTGCTTTGAGTGGTGTCACACGGTTTAATTTAGTCCGAAAAATTAAACTAAAATATGGAAAATAATCCTCAAGGTATGCACTATTTAATGTATATTATTATTTTATGTGTAGTTCTACGTATTTAGTGTTGTTTAATGTCCAATTTATGTGTATGTTTTTAGAAAACTAACATGCGTTCTCAGTGTTTCGTGGAATATAACTAAAGAGCTGATCCATGCTGACAGCAACTAATTGGTCCAAAATGTACTTGTGAGTGTTGTCTTTAGCCACAAACCAAAAACTCATCCCCGTTCGTCCCCCTTTTCTCGCATTTTGGTAATTTATAGGCACGTTTGAGTTTACTCACAGCGAACTTTTTGAAATATGGCGCAGCGGCAATCGCAAAAATCAATGTGTATCTGATTGGATATACATAAAAATTAATAAAAACGCTTTGGAATCCAATACGATAAAGGAAATAGACAAAAAAATTAGTAATTTTAATAGTTATATTCATAAACGGCTTCCCAAATATAACTACATGCTTGAAGGGTTCATGTCTAAGCATTCTGTATGGTTGGAATCAAAAATATCAATTACTATTGATGAATCCTGCAAAACACCACAGCAGATGGGACGTCCAACCTTATCTTACACATTGCGGGTACAAGATTAAAAAGGAAATTGGCATCTGAGCTCGCAAATGAAAATAATTGTGACACAAATCTTCTGGCACATGCTGCAGCAGTCTCTGCAAAGAAACAAAGCAAGAAGGACACGGCTTTTGTTCTAAAAAAAGCCATAACAACACCCGAATACTGTAATGACCCTCTTCCGGGTTGCACGATCTAGCTCGTCTAGGTCGGGGTTCTTACAGATAATTTTTTACTTGTGCCCCTCTCGTTCCCCGTGTACCAAATGAAAAGTGAAGTAGTATTGGTTAAAATTAGGAATTCTTCTTTATTTACTCGTTCTTGACTGCTGTGGAAAGAAAGGTCGGTTATTGTGATGAGTTTGATGACGTCTGGGCGGTGGGCGTCTCTCCGGTACGCCTAGTAGGACAGCTGACTACTCCGGACTTCGGTTTGCGGTGGGCTGCTGAGGAATCGATATGACGGATACCCTGTGTTTCGGGTTTGTGTGCGACTTCGCGTTGCTAGCGAATCATCGGCTTGGATATACCCTGTACTGTGGGGTAAGTGCGACTTCGCGTTGCTAGCGAATCATCGGCTTGGATATACCCTGTACTGTGGGGGTATGTGCGACTTCGCGTGGCTAGCGAATCATCGGCTTGGATATACCCTGTACTGTGGGGTAAGTGCGACTTCGCGTTGCTAGCGAATCATCGGCTTGGATATATCCTGTAATTCGGGTTTGTGGGTGACGCGGGGCTCTGCGAAATGGGCGTCGAACGGGAGAATACCCTGGGTTAAGCTGCCATGTTAGTCGGCTAGCTCCGATTGTCGCAACGACCCTATGCTACCCTGCTTAAGCTTCGGCCTGCTCGCACCTGCACTATCTCTTCTGAGCTCGGCTGCACGAACCTTGCTCAGTTCCCTCCCCTATTCACGGCCTGCTATGCAAGAGCACCACCGTGACCCGCGCCTACTTCATACAAGCTTGGCTTCAAGAACCTCACTTGGCTCCCTGTTCCCGTCAATGCCAGCTAATGCAAGAGCTCCACATTGGCCCCACCTATACTAGAGTTCGGCTTCAAGAACCTTACTCTTCTACCTTCGGCTAAGCTCGGCTTCAAGAACCTTGCTTGTCTACTTCTACTTATTTTCAGACTTACCCGAGATGCTTCCAGTCGCGCTGCTTGCCAAAAAGTGAAGTTGCTCTGAGCTGGGTGCCGCTTTATATAGGCCTTCGCCCCGCGATCGATAGTCACGCGGTTATCGGTTGGAGTGGCCAGATCAGCCCAATCCATTCGATTCTCCCCAGCTGTTCCACGGCTGGGGTTGCCAAATCGTCCCAATCCATTCGATTCCTCCCAGCTGTTCTACTGCTGGTGTTGCCAGATCGTCTCAATCCATTCGATTCCTCCCAGCTGTTTCTTGGTTCGGGTTGCCAGGTAGTTTTTATTCTTATTCTAATTAATCATTAATACTAATATTTATTCTACTAATAATAACAATTCAATTCTTAATAATAGAGTAACTCAAATAACAAATTCAATTCTTGATTCTTAATACTAAATAATTAGATAATAACAAATTGCGACGTGGGGCGTCGCACCCCCCTCCTTTGCCAGTTCAAGCCTCCGCCGTGGTGATGGAAACTTTCCCGATTGCATTTATTTTCACGATGTATCGGGTTCCCTGGACCACTTGCTTGAAGTTCACCCGCTTCTTCGGTGGTCTCTTGTCCAGCTTCCTCTTGATTTCCCGTCGGACTTCTTCGGGTATCGTTTCCTTTTCGTGTTCTTGTGCCGTGTGTTCCGTGTCGTTTTCCTTGTCCGCGTCTAGAATCAATATGTCTTCTTGTTCCTTTTCCCAGTCCGTTATTTTTTGTGGTTTTCTCCATGGTGTTTGTTCTGTTTGTTTATCGCATAATTCATCGCGTTTGGTTCCTTTTGTCTCTTGTTTTTCCTTGGTTGTTTCCGGTTTTTTTGGTTTTATGAGGGTTATTGGCTGTTGTTGTTCTATTGGTGTGCTCGATGTTATTGTGGTGGATTTTGTTGGTTGTGGTGTTTTGCTGAGGTAGCTTACCCATCCTCGGGTTAATTTTTCTGGGGCAGACATTTTCACTTTTGGTGAATGGGTACTTGAGGTTTATAGCACGTTGGGCGCCACTGTAATGACCCTCTTCCGGGTTGCACGATCTAGCTCGTCTAGGTCGGGGTTCTTACAGATAATTTTTTACTTGTGCCCCTCTCGTTCCCCGTGTACCAAATGAAAAGTGAAGTAGTATTGGTTAAAATTAGGAATTCTTCTTTATTTACTCGTTCTTGACTGCTGTGGAAAGAAAGGTCGGTTATTGTGATGAGTTTGATGACGTCTGGGCGGTGGGCGTCTCTCCGGTACGCCTAGTAGGACAGCTGACTACTCCGGACTTCGGTTTGCGGTGGGCTGCTGAGGAATCGATATGACGGATACCCTGTGTTTCGGGTTTGTGTGCGACTTCGCGTTGCTAGCGAATCATCGGCTTGGATATACCCTGTACTGTGGGGTAAGTGCGACTTCGCGTTGCTAGCGAATCATCGGCTTGGATATACCCTGTACTGTGGGGGTATGTGCGACTTCGCGTGGCTAGCGAATCATCGGCTTGGATATACCCTGTACTGTGGGGTAAGTGCGACTTCGCGTTGCTAGCGAATCATCGGCTTGGATATATCCTGTAATTCGGGTTTGTGGGTGACGCGGGGCTCTGCGAAATGGGCGTCGAACGGGAGAATACCCTGGGTTAAGCTGCCATGTTAGTCGGCTAGCTCCGATTGTCGCAACGACCCTATGCTACCCTGCTTAAGCTTCGGCCTGCTCGCACCTGCACTATCTCTTCTGAGCTCGGCTGCACGAACCTTGCTCAGTTCCCTCCCCTATTCACGGCCTGCTATGCAAGAGCACCACCGTGACCCGCGCCTACTTCATACAAGCTTGGCTTCAAGAACCTCACTTGGCTCCCTGTTCCCGTCAATGCCAGCTAATGCAAGAGCTCCACATTGGCCCCACCTATACTAGAGTTCGGCTTCAAGAACCTTACTCTTCTACCTTCGGCTAAGCTCGGCTTCAAGAACCTTGCTTGTCTACTTCTACTTATTTTCAGACTTACCCGAGATGCTTCCAGTCGCGCTGCTTGCCAAAAAGTGAAGTTGCTCTGAGCTGGGTGCCGCTTTATATAGGCCTTCGCCCCGCGATCGATAGTCACGCGGTTATCGGTTGGAGTGGCCAGATCAGCCCAATCCATTCGATTCTCCCCAGCTGTTCCACGGCTGGGGTTGCCAGATCGTCCCAATCCATTCGATTCCTCCCAGCTGTTCTACTGCTGGTGTTGACAGATCGTCTCAATCCATTCGATTCCTCCCAGCTGTTTCTTGGTTCGGGTTGCCAGGTAGTTTTTATTCTTATTCTAATTAATCATTAATACTAATATTTATTCTACTAATAATAACAATTCAATTCTTAATAATAGAGTAACTCAAATAACAAATTCAATTCTTGATTCTTAATACTAAATAATTAGATAATAACAAATTGCGACGTGGGGCGTCGCACCCCCCCTCCTTTGCCAGTTCAAGCCTCCGCCGTGGTGATGGAAACTTTCCCGATTGCATTTATTTTCACGATGTATCGGGTTCCCTGGACCACTTGCTTGAAGTTCACCCGCTTCTTCGGTGGTCTCTTGTCCAGCTTCCTCTTGATATTCCGTCGGACTTCTTCGGGTATCGTTTCCTTTTCGTGTTCTTGTGCCGTGTGTTCCGTGTCGTTTTCCTTGTCCGCGTCTAGAATCAATATGTCTTCTTGTTCCTTTTCCCAGTCCGTTATTTTTTGTGGTTTTCTCCATGGTGTTTGTTCTGTTTGTTTATCGCATAATTCATCGCGTTTGGTTCCTTTTGTCTCTTGTTTTTCCTTGGTTGTTTCCGGTTTTTTTGGTTTTATGAGGGTTATTGGCTGTTGTTGTTCTATTGGTGTGCTCGATGTTATTGTGGTGGATTTTGTTGGTTGTGGTGTTTTGCTGAGGTAGCTTACCCATCCTCGGGTTAATTTTTCTGGGGCAGACATTTTCACTTTTGGTGAATGGGTACTTGAGGTTTATAGCACGTTGGGCGCCACTGTAATGACCCTCTTCCGGGTTGCACGATCTAGCTCGTCTAGGTCGGGGTTCTTACAGATAATTTTTTACTTGTGCCCCTCTCGTTCCCCGTGTACCAAATGAAAAGTGAAGTAGTATTGGTTAAAATTAGGAATTCTTCTTTATTTACTCGTTCTTGACTGCTGTGGAAAGAAAGGTCGGTTATTGTGATGAGTTTGATGACGTCTGGGCGGTGGGCGTCTCTCCGGTACGCCTAGTAGGACAGCTGACTACTCCGGACTTCGGTTTGCGGTGGGCTGCTGAGGAATCGATATGACGGATACCCTGTGTTTCGGGTTTGTGTGCGACTTCGCGTCGTTTGGCGAATGGTCGGCTTGAGCTACCCTGTATTTTGGGGTGTGTGCGACTTCGCGTCGTTTGGCGAATGGTCGGCTTGAGCTACCCTGTACTGTGGGGTAAGTGCGACTTCGCGTTGCTAGCGAATCATCGGCTTGGATATACCCTGTACTGTGGGGTAAGTGCGACTTCGCGTTGCTAGCGAATCATCGGCTTGGATATACCCTGTACTGTGGGGTAAGTGCGACTTCGCGTTGCTAGCGAATCATCGGCTTGGATATACCCTGTACTGTGGGGGTATGTGCGACTTCGCGTGGCTAGCGAATCATCGGCTTGGATATACCCTGTACTGTGGGGGTAAGTGCGACTTCGCGTTGCTAGCGAATCATCGGCTTGGATATACCCTGTACTGTGGGGTAAGTGCGACTTCGCGTTGCTAGCGAATCATCGGCTTGGATATATCCTGTAATTCGGGTTTGTGGGTGACGCGGGGCTCTGCGAAATGGGCGTCGAACGGGAGAATACCCTGGGTTAAGCTGCCATGTTAGTCGGCTAGCTCCGATTGTCGCAACGACCCTATGCTACCCTGCTTAAGCTTCGGCCTGCTCGCACTTGCACTATCTCTTCTGAGCTCGGCTGCACGAACCTTGCTCAGTTCCCTCCCCTATTCACGGCCTGCTATGCAAGAGCACCACCGTGACCCGCGCCTACTTCATACAAGCTTGGCTTCAAGAACCTCACTTGGCTCCCTGTTCCCGTCAATGCCAGCTAATGCAAGAGCTCCACATTGGCCCCACCTATACTAGAGTTCGGCTTCAAGAACCTTACTCTTCTACCTTCGGCTAAGCTCGGCTTCAAGAACCTTGCTTGTCTACTTCTACTTATTTTCAGACTTACCCGAGATGCTTCCAGTCGCGCTGCTTGCCAAAAAGTGAAGTTGCTCTGAGCTGGGTGCCGCTTTATATAGGCCTTCGCCCCGCGATCGATAGTCACGCGGTTATCGGTTGGAGTGGCCAGATCAGCCCAATCCATTCGATTCTCCCCAGCTGTTCCACGGCTGGGGTTGCCAGATCGTCCCAATCCATTCGATTCCTCCCAGCTGTTCTACTGCTGGTGTTGCCAGATCGTCTCAATCCATTCGATTCCTCCCAGCTGTTTCTTGGTTCGGGTTGCCAGGTAGTTTTTATTCTTATTCTAATTAATCATTAATACTAATATTTATTCTACTAATAATAACAATTCAATTCTTAATAATAGAGTAACTCAAATAACAAATTCAATTCTTGATTCTTAATACTAAATAATTAGATAATAACAAATTGCGACGTGGGGCGTCGCACCCCCCCCTCCTTTGCCAGTTCAAGCCTCCGCCGTGGTGATGGAAACTTTCCCGATTGCATTTATTTTCACGATGTATCGGGTTCCCTGGACCACTTGCTTGAAGTTCACCCGCTTCTTCGGTGGTCTCTTGTCCAGCTTCCTCTTGATTTCCCGTCGGACTTCTTCGGGTATCGTTTCCTTTTCGTGTTCTTGTGCCGTGTGTTCCGTGTCGTTTTCCTTGTCCGCGTCTAGAATCAATATGTCTTCTTGTTCCTTTTCCCAGTCCGTTATTTTTTGTGGTTTTCTCCATGGTGTTTGTTCTGTTTGTTTATCGCATAATTCATCGCGTTTGGTTCCTTTTGTCTCTTGTTTTTCCTTGGTTGTTTCCGGTTTTTGTGGTTTTATGAGGGTTATTGGCTGTTGTTGTTCTATTGGTGTGCTCGATGTTATTGTGGTGGATTTTGTTGGTTGTGGTGTCTTGCTGAGGTAGCTTACCCATCCTCGGGTTAATTTTTCTGGGGCAGACATTTTCACTTTTGGTGAATGGGTACTTGAGGTTTATAGCACGTTGGGCGCCACTGTAATGACCCTCTTCCGGGTTGCACGATCTAGCTCGTCTAGGTCGGGGTTCTTACAGATAATTTTTTACTTGTGCCCCTCTCGTTCCCCGTGTACCAAATGAAAAGTGAAGTAGTATTGGTTAAAATTAGGAATTCTTCTTTATTTACTCGTTCTTGACTGCTGTGGAAAGAAAGGTCGGTTATTGTGATGAGTTTGATGACGTCTGGGCGGTGGGCGTCTCTCCGGTACGCCTAGTAGGACAGCTGACTACTCCGGACTTCGGTTTGCGGTGGGCTGCTGAGGAATCGATATGACGGATACCCTGTGTTTCGGGTTTGTGTGCGACTTCGCGTCGTTTGGCGAATGGTCGGCTTGAGCTACCCTGTACTGTGGGGTAAGTGCGACTTCGCGTTGCTAGCGAATCATCGGCTTGGATATACCCTGTACTGTGGGGTAAGTGCGACTTCGCGTTGCTAGCGAATCATCGGCTTGGATATATCCTGTAATTCGGGTTTGTGGGTGACGCGGGGCTCTGCGAAATGGGCGTCGAACGGGAGAATACCCTGGGTTAAGCTGCCATGTTAGTCGGCTAGCTCCGATTGTCGCAACGACCCTATGCTACCCTGCTTAAGCTTCGGCCTGCTCGCACCTGCACTATCTCTTCTGAGCTCGGCTGCACGAACCTTGCTCAGTTCCCTCCCCTATTCACGGCCTGCTATGCAAGAGCACCACCGTGACCCGCGCCTACTTCATACAAGCTTGGCTTCAAGAACCTCACTTGGCTCCCTGTTCCCGTCAATGCCAGCTAATGCAAGAGCTCCACATTGGCCCCACCTATACTAGAGTTCGGCTTCAAGAACCTTACTCTTCTACCTTCGGCTAAGCTCGGCTTCAAGAACCTTGCTTGTCTACTTCTACTTATTTTCAGACTTACCCGAGATGCTTCCAGTCGCGCTGCTTGCCAAAAAGTGAAGTTGCTCTGAGCTGGGTGCCGCTTTATATAGGCCTTCGCCCCGCGATCGATAGTCACGCGGTTATCGGTTGGAGTGGCCAGATCAGCCCAATCCATTCTATTCTCCCCAGCTGTTCCACGGCTGGGGTTGCCAGATCGTCCCAATCCATTCGATTCCTCCCAGCTGTTCTACTGCTGGTGTTGCCAGATCGTCTCAATCCATTCGATTCCTCCCAGCTGTTTCTTGGTTCGGGTTGCCAGGTTGTTTTTATTCTTATTCTAATTAATCTTTAATACTAATATTTATTCTACTAATAATAACAATTCAATTCTTAATAATAGAGTAACTCAAATAACAAATTCAATTCTTGATTCTTAGAACTAAATAATTAGATAATAACAAATTGCGACGTGGGGCGTCGCAATACTCAACTGAAACGAGAAAACAATTTGATGTGCAAAAACCCATTCCACTTACACCCGATGAAGGTTTGGCATACCTCTTGGATAATTTTCTTACAAAACAGCAGTACATGAACACTAGACTTATCAATAAAAGTCGCCATAGTGACATTTATCCAGCCTATAGTCTAATAATGGAATCTAAATTACAATGCCGTCCTGGAGATATAAAAGTTACAGAAACTGCCGCCCAAGTATCATTACAAAACCTTTTGGATCATACTGCACACAGAATTATTAAAATGCAAGCCGATGTTTTAAGCCAGTTTCCAAACAGCTCTGAAATTAAACTAATATGCAGCTATGGAATTTGATGGTTCAACGGGTCATTCAATATACAAGCAGAAGTTTGATACCAAAACAACTGGTGAACAGCTTTCAGATCACTCCATTTTTGTGACTTCTGTTATACCCATAAAAATTATAGACGCTTTTGATCACAACATATGGAATAATAGAACACCGCAATCCATACGATTTTGCAGACCTTTAAAAATTGAACTTGTAAAAGAAACTACGGCACACATAATGATGGAAAAGAACTTTTTAGATTCTCAAATTAATAATCTCAAACCTTCTGTTTATAAATTCAATGAAAATCGTGATATAACAGTAAATTATGAAATGCATATGACACTTATTGATGGCAAAGTGCTAAACGTTTTGACTGGAACTACATCTACTCAATGTTGTCCAGTCTGTGGTGTCACTCCAACAAAAATATTAGAAATAAAAGATTTTAATTCTAAACATTTTGTCCCAAAGCCTGGAGCTTTGCAGTTTGGCGTAAGTCCATTGCATGCCTGGATCCGGTTCTTAGAATTTGTCTTAAACATTTCTTATAAAATTGAATTAAAGAAATGGCATATAAAAGGTGATGACAAGATTGAAATGAGCAAACGGAAAAAATATGTTCAAGAAAAGTTTTGGAACGAAATGGGGCTTCGGATAAGCATGCCAAAGCAGAATGGAAGCGGCAATACCAATGATGGTAATACGGCAAGGAGAGCTTTTGCCAATACTAAGCTACTAGCATCTATTACCAACTTCAACGAAGATCTTTTAAATAAATTTCACGCAATTTTAATCGCCATTTCCTCCAATCATTATATAAATTCGGAAAAATTTCGCTCATTTTGTGAAACAACTTTTTTATTATATTTGCAAACCTACCCTTGGTATCCGATGTCACCAACAATTCATAAAATATTGGTTCATGGTTACCAGATTAATAATTCGAGCTTAGTTCCACTAGGATGCTTAGGCGAAAATGCTTCTGAAGCTCGCAACAAAATATACAAAAAAGATAGATTGTCGCATTCAAGGAAAAATAGTCGTCTCAATACTATGAGAGATATATTTCACAGAGCTATAGATTCCTCGGATCCATTATTATCGAGTGTATCTCTAAGGGAAAGAGAAAAAAAAAATAAAAAGAAACCTTTCTCAAAAGAGGTATTAAGTCTTTTGGACCTTCCGTTCACAGCAGAAAATGAGAATGATCTGCAGTGCGATTCTGACGACGATCTGGATATTTATAATATTGAATTGAATATTGAATTGGATGAAGAAGAAAATTGCATTTAAAAAATAAGTAAGTAATTGAATAGAACAGGAAATAATATATATTTATTCTTAATCAGTTTGCAGGGGCGGCAGGCGTGGGCGTAGTCGCACTGACCCAATTTTTTTTATAGAAATTTTTAATGCCATATAAATAAATTCTGCAAAGTTTGAACCCTGTAGCTCAATTTTTCGACTTTATGCCAAAAAAAACGGGTTCTGGACCATAGTGCTTTGTTTTAATTTGGATAAGAGTTAATGAATATACCTGTCATTTAAAAAAAATCATAACGATTGGTTATGTAGTTTTTGTGTAATATTACCTGAAAGTCGACTAATTTACCTATTTTTTGTTGTATGACGCATACACGGAAAACAATTTCGACTTTGAATGCTCATATCTTCCACAAAAAAAAATCTGAAAATTTTTTTGGTTACAGATTCGGAATCCTTGGAAAATTCTCTGTCGAATTTTAAATAGTTTAAATCGATTTTGCGATTATGAATTTTCCTATTTTTGCAACGGCTTTTGTTCGAGAGGCGCTACTGTGCGACGCTTCGTCTGTTGCGGCATCTGCGGCAATTCGCTTTCAGGCTTGCGGCAGCATCTCACTCCGCCGATATAAATATGTACAAATCGACAAAAGTTAGGGCCTTAAATTAACAGTCGCTCGTATTAGCGGCACACAAAACTCCGAACACCCAAAAATAAAATCAAATATCAAAAGCGGCTGCGCAACTGCCGGAATATTAGCGGATCTTGGGGCAAGGGGGGGTGAGATTCTCCGCTTCTCCGCTTTGCTGCTGACGCTGATCTCCCGCGCTTGGAAACAACCGCTTGGCTCAGTTTGTCGCTTTGCCTTTTCCTTTTCCCTTTTCCTCCTCTGGCGGACGCTGGTTGCCCGCACTAGGAAAGAACTGCTTAGCTTCACTTCTTCACTTTGCTATTTTCCCCCTCCGCTCACCTCGAGGCGACACGGCCTGCGCGCTCGGCGCTGAACGATATTGCCGCTGACTATGATTGGCGTCAAGAAATTTCACAGATCGTAGCGTAGTTAGGGGTCCACAATAGCCTTAATAATTTTCCTGTTCCCGTATTCCACTAAATTTAAATTTTTGGAACTAAACACAAATCGGCAGCAAAGTCAGAGTGGTATTAAAATGCTCGCCTCAGGAAAGACCGAATAGGAGGCGATCGATCCCTTCTGAAGTGGACAACTTCTCGAGCGAAAGCCGGAAACCTGCCCCTGTTAACTTCCCTTAACTTCCTTCTTTCTGAGAAAGCTATCAGGGCCCGCTCGCTAGGTGTCTCTTCACAGTCCCAAATGACTCATAGATTGCGCCACTGGGCTCCGTATCCAAGCGTTACAGTTCCTTTCCCTATAATTTTCAATCTGTAACGCGCATTCAATTGTAAATTTACTATAGGTTGTTACGAACACACTCACCGAGCGTTGACCACCCAACACACTCTATTTACTTTTTCGACCGGCAGGCTCAGGGAAAATGGGCGTGGGTTTTGCGTTGAAATGAAGAAGATGGTTACAGAACTAATATTGTAGACAGAGATACTATAGCTGCAAATGCGGTTACCGAATGGTAAAAAATCAGGCGAAGGAAGTTTACCTATTGATGACGAGGCTCAAATGTTGTTGGCCTTATTCTATACCCACCCTACCTGTAAAATCCATTCCGACTCCACCCTAACACAACCGCTGCTTGACATACCCTTTGGCTGCAAACATAGTGCGCGCTGAGACGAAGACGAAGATGAAGACGAATCGCAAGCGATCAGCTGAAGACGAATCGCTTGTTATTTTGCGTTGTTCTTCTTTTTCCCCATCAGGAAACATTCAGGCCTGTTCCAGTTTCCACTTCCGAAAAATTCCCTCTGATTCGTATTTCCCTCTGTTAAGTCTCTGTTAACTTCCGAGCGAAACCGCTCGGAAACTTTCCGACTGCTATTGGGCCGGCGGATTCAGATCCGCAAAATCAGAAATTAATGATTTTAAAATACAAGGCGATTATGAAAATTGCAATGTAAATTGTATTTCATTCTCTGATGTTTCAGGAACATTACTGCATTTCTAAATTTTCTAAAGGTGGCACACTTGATTTATAAAAATTTTTTTGTGATTGCACCTCAGAATCAGTTTGATTCTAACTTTCCGCAAAATTGCAAATCCGACCGGATTCCTACCGAAAAAGTCGGATATCTGTGAGGGACATTATGAGGGTTGTCAGAGTTCCAAATAACAGATGGAATATGCCTCTTATTAATTTTAAGCAATTGTATTTTTATTTGTTCATATATTCAAAGAACTATTATTAATGCACGTTAAAAAAAAATTGTGTTTGGTAAAAACCCCAATTAAAATTCTGTACAAACCGTGCGTAATGTGAAGGGAAATTTTTAAAATTAAAAAAAAAAAAAAAAATATTTTAATACAAAAAATATATATATGTAACGAATGTAAAATTGATTCCTCGAGTCCAAGTAATTTTTAAAATCGTAATCTTAAATATACGACATCCGCGAAAGGCCAGGCCGATCCTGTAGGGGTATGAACCTTTATTAAATCTCCATCACCAGACCCATCTCAGCCCCTGATCCTCAGTGGATCTCCATTTAGGCAGGAATATCTGACGGAAATATGAAGGTCGATTTAATTAAATAATTTATATATATATATATATTTATAATTACATACCCGTGCAAAAGATTCGCGTCCTCCTAGTCCTCTTCCTGATCTTTCGTCGTCTTTGTTGATATTTGTTTACTTTGGCCCGGGGCGATGAAAGCCTAAAGAGAAGAGATTAATATGTTAATTAAAATAAGTTGGATAAATAAGTGAATATTATAATGAACATGAATTGCTAGTCTATTATTTGGGGGGGGGGGTAAGCTGAGCAGATGAGCCGGTAGCCTGGGGAGAAGCCAACGAACATGCCAGGGAGATCCTCGAGGTGAGCATGGACGGATCTCAGGTAGGGAGGGTGCGTCAAAAGGGTCAGTTCCAGCGAAGACCCGAATCTGCGTTGGGAGTATTATGTTATGTCGATCACTTGTAGTTTTGTTGATGTTGTGTTTGTGGATTCCATGTCGAGTGGAATATATGGTGCGACCTGTGGGCACAGGGGAAAAATCCTCCCTGAAGATGACTGGCTAACCGGCCTTGCCCCTACGGAAAAGCAGGCCGTAACAAAACAAAGGGGACCAAAGGGAAATTTAATAAAAAATCCTTCAAACAACAAGGGAAATCCGCTTATATTAAAGGGAAATCCGAAAATGTTATCGAATTCACTTCCGAGTGGAAACTGGAACAGGCCTGATTATGACATTTTCAAACAAAGAAAAATAAAAAAATTTAACTGAGTGAAAATGTTAAATGATTAAAGTTAATGAAAAAAAAGTGTATTATTGCGGTTTTATTAAAATTTGTCCAATTTTTAATAATTAGCGGTTCAATTTTTAAGAGAATGTAATCAAATGTGCTGATTTTCATTCTCATACTCCACAATTTTTTTTTTTTCATCTTGTCGGAGCTCATTAAATAAATGATGAAATTCAAAGAATGCTTTTCTTTCCAAATTAATTGGGTGAATTTTTCCGTCTATTGCAACTAATATCACAACTTTGAATAACCTATTAGCTTACTCGCATCGCAAGCAATAAGTCTTCTGCTTCGTCGTTATCTTCATCTTCGTCTCAGCGCACACCATGTTTGCAGCCTTAGGCTTCGGCCATGTTTTTGGCGATGAGCGACTGAGCGGCATTCTCTCGAGCGACGTAAAATAAATGTGAGAGAGAGCGTTGGAGTGGCCACGCAGCTGCTGAGCGACGAGCGAAGTTCTTGAGCGTCAGAGCGACGCTGCGCGACGAAATGCAAACAATGCAAAAAGTATGCGCGGAAACTTTAATTTTGGCTGTTCAAGCCGAACCGTTTAATGGAACGACACTTATAAAGAGTACAAAAATAAAAATACTACTGATAAGCAATGAAATGAAGTAGGAGTCATTTGCAACTGTACCGGTAAGTTTTATTAAACGTTATGAGGAATATACAATAACAACGTAAGTAAAGTTATATTTAATATGTGTATATGAATATATATATTTATTTAAAGTGTCATTATTTAATCAAATGACTTAATATCGGAAATCCCAAAAAAAATCAGTTAAAGAATTTCTAACATTCATTGCTGACTGACAGCTTCTATTGCAATGTGACTGTTCCTCAAGAATATCCACATTTCTTGAAGCAACTATTCCGTTATTAATTTCTGCTGTCGAATTTATGTAGTCCAGATCACTGTCCCCATCACGTTCTCTTACATAATGATGTAAAATGCAAGCACATTTTATAATGTGAATTACTGTGCTAGGTTTTGTCTCAATATCTTTTTGTGAAATTCGCCATTTCTTAGTTAAAATACCAAAAGCACATTCAATGAACTTCCTGGCGATTGAACATCTTTCAATTGTACTTACTTACTTACCTACTTCAAGTAAAATGAATCGATTGACATGCGTAAGTACCCTTCAGTACCAGTCCCCGAGGATTCCCCAGCGAATCCATAGGGACGTTTCCTATGTCCGCAGGGATTCGCTGGGGACATTCCATACAAGTCCCATGCGGACATTGCACTAAGCATGCGTTCACGGCGGGGACGTCCCTGGGGACTTTCCTAGGGATTTTTGAAAAAATGTCCCCAGGGAATCTCATGTGAATTTTGAAGTCAAGTCCCCGAGGAATCGCTGGGGACAGTCAGCGGAATTAAAAGAAAACAATAAGAATTATTTATTTATTTATTATTTATTCCTGCTTGCGAGATCTTTTTTTGTTTGCATTATTTTTAATGCAATACATTGCGTGAGCAAAGGCCTTTTCTGGCGGCTGGCTCTGATCTTCCAATGAAGATATGCTCTCTGTAAAGAAAATAAAATATATCAGTAAAGTAACCTCTACATTATGCCTAAAATACGAACATACCAATCAGGACAGAAAAAAAACGAGGAAAAGCTTTCAGTTTTTTCTTCCCGTTCACCCCGTCCACATTGTATTCAATCAAAACTTCTTCGGAAATAACTGTTTTCAGTGACTTTGGAAGTGAATTTCGTTTATGAGTTTGGTCACAGTGGTAATCTGCAAAAAGAAAGACAAAATGAATTACATGATCATTTTGACTGTAAATATTGTACTTACACACGGGTCCGTATTCCCCGGGCCCAAGCTTAGCTCCAGAGCCATGAGCGCATCATCATCTGCCACCGGGAAGTCAAAATTGACTGCACTGCTTTTGGTCTTCCCCTTAAGAAAGACCTCAAGCAGTGCAGTCAATTTTGCAATCTGCTGTGTGCAGGACGCCACTTCCCTGGACATATCGCTGACGCTCTCCTCCAACTTCTCAATTCTTTTTACCACGCTAGCCTGAGGGTCGGTTCCTGGCTCCTGGGTTCCTTCTATTATGAAGTCATCTTCTAAAATAAGATATTAATGAAAAAATAGTTTAATTAAAATATAATTTTATTTAATTTACTTACCCTCAATAGCAAAAGCCAGCTTCTGAATTTTCATAGGGTGCTCCATCTTTTGCGTATCTAAATATAATAAAAATAACACACTTTTTTTTCTTTTATATATTCTTTTCTTTTATTTAAATAAAATACGCTTTTTTTTTTTGTCATCGGACAATGGAGGTGAATCTTCTAAAGATACCTTAAGCGCCGTCGCTTTAGGCATGCCCGATTCATAATACGCCTACGGACTAAACACCTCCGAAAACAAAATTCAAAATAAAATGAGCAAAGGGAGAATGAAACCCTACGAAAAATGTAAATAGGGCACTAACACTAATTCCCCCTTATATGGCATCGCTACAGCTTTTCTAACCTTATCTGAAACGCTAAATCTTTCTATATCTGATGCCATATCTATGCTACATAAACAAATACTTAAAGCTAGGGAGGACACAGGCATTTCAAAAAAAATACGAATATCTAAAAATCTCCTGCCTAAAATAAAAATGCCTTCTTCATCCTCTTCAAAACTATCTACCTCAATAGGGATGTGTTCTCCTACAAAGCAAAAACTGTCTGGCCTTTCATTTTTTAGTTTACATCCCTTTAACTTCAAAACGCTGCCTACTAACTTTGTACTGTCTAATTCCACCCGAATATCGCTATCTTCGACTATCTTCCTATTAATTTGTTCTAAGATTTGAGTGGGCTTTCGGACAAACCTCTTAAGAGTTTGTAAATAATTCTCGAAGGAGTAAGAAGAGCTTGAAACCGGGTCACCGATTTGCTGAATTGACTCTTTTACATGGAGTAAGCCATGAACATTGTATGATACACTGTTTTTTCCAAAAATTATGGGAAAATTCTCTACGAATAAATCCAACATATTTTGGGCATTAGTGATGTTGGACTCTCGTTGCGAGTGAGAGGACAGCATCCTGTATGCGCAGTGTAGCAAAAGGAATTGGTAATACTGGTCATCATGAATTGCATCTCTAAGAGATACAATGCCAGTGTACAACAAGAATTGCCTAAACTCAGTTGCTTTCCAGTGCGGTAAATCATCCAATGTTCTTGCCTTTCGAGCAAACTCTTGTGGGACGTACCTTCTCATCGAGTTTAAACATGCGGAAATTTTTTGCGTGTTTGGTTTGGAAACCTTAAATTCTGATTCCACTTTATTGTGGAAAATTCGAATTAAGAATTTTCGCATGACACCACATTTACAAAATATAATAAATATGTGTTTCAATTTGTATAATAATAAATAATTTGAAACAAATTTGATTATATTTTATCAATTATAATTATATACAATGAACATTTCCATTACATGTCACATTTTCATTTCATTCACAATTTTTAAAATATTATCATTATTTAATATATGATATTTATTTATATTTTATTAATAATCAGCACTATATTTATTAACACATTTAACACATTTAATTTTTGTCAGTGTGCCGCTGGCAATCGAAAAACAAACTGCATGCTCTTATGCAGTTATGTTGAAGTTTAACTGCACAATTGGATTTTGTTCTTAAATCTTTTATATGTACATTGAATGTACGTACGCGTATTGTTAAATTTCACTTTCATAACATATATATTAACCGCGCGGTGTTAAAACACAATGTATATATGTATATAAATATATTATTATTAAAAAATGCCGCGATGCACTTATGCACTGAATTAACAAAATCCAATTGTGCAATTAAATTTTACGCTCACTCCACTTACCTGATTAAAATGTCTTATTTTCTGTTGTTAAAATGTTTAATTAAATATCACAAGTAATTTGATTTTTATAATCCACTTGACGCCGCAAAAGATTCACTTCAAATGCAAAGAGAATGGGAAGAAGCAAGACGAAACCGAAAACCGACGACCGAAAATTCTGGCGCGTGCCCGAGTATGCACGACCAAAGCATTGCCTTTTAATTTGAATCACATAAGGAAGAATATCAAACATAAACATTTTTGCTTCGAATAAATACATTTATAATACTTGCCAATATACCATACAACTGAATAGATAAATATTTATCAAATATAAAATTAAATATTTATAAATATTTAAAAATATTTTAAATAGAGTATTCTAACGTGGACGCAGCCCACTTTGCTTTCGACATAGATTTTCTTCCCTCCCTTCCCCCCTATTTGCATCTCACTTTTATCTGCGAACCGCTGCTCCGAATCAGTTCGAAAACAATAACAAATATACAGTCGAATTTTTTGTGGCTACCTCATTTCGAACTTTGCAAAACGAAGCCCATGTAATTTGTTTTTGTTTTTCGACAATGCGGAGAGAAATCGCCGGGACAGGAATTTTGGTACTGAAGGGTATTCCCAAAATCGATCGTGATGGTTTCGAAGATTTCTGTATTAGTGATGAAACTCGCCATACTCATTTCTGTGACCAACCATTAGCTTTTAGTTTATTTATAAATCTTTATTTATTATTTACTACTTTTCTTTCTTCATTATTTAATACTTTCCTTAGTTTATTATTTTACACTCTTCTTTATCATTTCTTTGCTCGAGCTTGTCTTTTCTTGTCTGTTCTTCCTAACTTTTATTCTTCCCTTTCGTCTATATACACATACGGACGCTAACCTCTCGTATTCAGCTTTTCTCCATAGAGCTGGGATACTATCGATGGTACTATCGATATTTCGAATTTTTGCTTTTCTGAGCCACGGTGCTGGGCATTTTTCACATCACTGACATTACAACAAAACACGAGGTTTGGTTGCGGAATTTGAGTAAGAGATATTAAAAAATTTCAATATTATATCTTTTCTAATAAAAGCGCATTTTAGCTTAACTTAAATTGAAAGGTGGTGGTGGCTCTAAGCATGGGCAAGTTTGTGAATCTCAAGAGAAAAAGTAATTATAATAATTATTGGTTATATATACGACTTAATTGTTATTTATCTATGTATGCAGGCGTAGATATGAACAAATCAGCCGAAAACAGCTCTGACGAAGAGAACAACGGACCAAAACAATCCAGAGTTGGGAAGTCAAAAGTGTCGAAGTTTTTTACAAAGTCAAATGATGGTAAGTCGGCCAAGTGCGTATTTTGTCATAAGGTGTACAAGACAAGCGGGAACACATCGAATCTTTTCGACCATTTGAAGCGCATACATCCAACATTAGGAGCTGATGACTTAAAAAAAAATAGATTCTTTTGTAACTACATCCTATGATTCAAATTACCACAGAAAAGCTGAACTTGATAGGGCTGTCATGAAATACGTTGCCACAGACATGCGCCCGTTCTCAGTTGTGGAAGACACTGGCTTTCGCCAGATGCTGAATGTTTTTGATCCCCGGTACAAGTTACCCTCTCGAAAGACCTTGCAAAATGTTTTGATGGCAGAGCAATTCGATGATAAACAAAGGAAACTAATGGAAATATTAAAAGTTATAGAATTTTGCGCTATTACCACGGATCTATGGACATCACAAGCTAATGAAGCCTATATAACAGTGACATGCACATTCGCCTCGAACGAGTTTAAGTTGCAATCTGCCGTTTTGTCTACGAACAAATTGCTTTCGGAATCAAACCACACAGCAGAAAATATTAAGAACAGTTTGCAAGCCGTTTTTAACAAGTGGGACATATCATCCAAAATTGTGGCAATAGTTACAGACAATGCAAGCTCCATGATTAAGGCATGTGAATTGCTCCAAAAAAGAAATTTATTATGTTTTGCTCACACTTTAAATTTAGTGGTGCAAGGATGTCTTAAGCGAGACTGTTTGGTGCCTATCCTAAACAAATGCAAAACTACTGTGACATATTTTAAATCCAGTTCCATAGCGTATAAAAAGCTGAAAGACTACCAGGATGGGAACATGAAATATAGTCTGAAGCAGGAAGTACCTACTCGATGGAACAGTGCTTACCTTATGATAGAAGGATTTTAAAAACCCATGAGGCAATCGGCAAAGTTTTGTTAAGTACGTCAAAAGCTCCACAACCGTTCACTGTAGACGAATTGGACGTCCTAATGGACCTGGTAAAGTTACTTGCTCTATTGGATACTGCAACAAAGCAAGTATCTTCCAATTCTACAATGACGGTTTCGTCATGTATTTCCATAACATGTGGTATATTACATACTTTGGACACTTTAAAGCCGAGCCTTAAGACTAGCGAGGGATTAGCAGCCTGTACATTTTCGATGGACAGCATTGTCACCAGGCTGACAAAGTACGAAGAACGTTCTTTGTCGCGAATCGGAACATTGCTAGACCCAAGATTAAAAAAACATGGCTTCCGTTTTCCTTTTAACGTTGTACAGGCCGAAAAGTTTCTGGAAAATGAGGTCGCCGTCATTAAAAACTCTTGTGATTCCGTACCCCATGCAGCAGAGCCACCACCACCTTCTCAAAACCGCCAAAACCTATTCACATTTCTTCAAAAAAATATTAGTGAATTACCAACATCGAAAAGAACAGATGCGATTATCGATCTCAGACAGTACTTAAATCTAAAGCACTGTGAAGAAAATGTGGATCCCCTAGAATTCTGGAAGGTAAGTGTTCCAGTTTTCACTAAACATAAACAACATTTCTTTTATTTCAACATAATGAATCTAATTTAAAAAAATTAGTGCCGAAATTTTTATGTGTTCCCGCAACCTCCACTGAGTCGGAACGTATGTTCAGCAAGGCTGGACTCGTTATAAATAATCGCAGAGCTTCGCTTAAGGCGAATAATGTGGACATATTGTTATTTTTGCAGAAAAATTCCTGGATAGAATAATTTTTATTTTTTGTAATTTTATATCAAAAATGACCTGAAATTTTTATGATCTCTGTTGAAGTTGCCTTATAATTTATGTTAATGATAAGAAAGAATAGTTTGGATTTTTTTTTACCTTTTTGTATTATGTATATAGCTTAAAAAACAAAAAACCTTTATATGGAAAAAAATGAAGTAAATATGATTATACTATCGATACTATTAAATTTTTGCTTTGAAAACATCGAAACTATCGAATAGCGCGACCATCGATAGTATCCCAGCTCTAAGCCTAACTCTATACAGTCTCTGGATCCTCTTACATATTGGAAGGTAATTAATAAAAACAATATTTTTCAAATTATATAAAATGTTTAAAAATTATATATGTATCCGTTTTTTTATCTACAGACTCATTTCTTGGAATACCCAAGCTTGGCTAAAGTTGTCAAGCGGTACCTCTGCATCCCGGCTTCATCTACCGAATCGGAGAGGATGTTTAGTAGAGGCGGTCAAATTATATCGGATAGACGAACTTCTTTGAAGCCAAAGCATTTAAACACGCTCCTTATGCTTAACAGAAATCACTGGCTGCTGGATTAAATTTTTTGTGGTACAAAGTCATTAAGTGCAGTTTTCCAAAGACTGGATTATCTAAACTTGTTATTTTTTTGTTATCAAACGTTTCCTTTATTTAATTCGTAATCACCAACAATTCCCGCGGAACGGATGATCTCTCCTTTGTTAATTTCATTATAATCATTATTATCTTAACTAGTTCTTAACTTTAATTTATAATCATGTTTTCGCTTATAATTATAATCAATAAAAACAACATGTTAATGAAATGTTCTTGGTATTTCACTAATAGTTTTAATGTTATCGATTTTAACATCAGAAAGCAAACGATAATGGCTTATAACGACTTTTTAAAGCATACGAGAATTTTTAAGTTTTCTAACTTATTAATAAAAAAAGTATATAAGTTATTATTATAGTCAAAATCTTTAAAATTTTTTACCTATTTGTTATTATGTGTGTTTAATAGTTTAATACATTGTATGGTTTTTGTCACAGCTGTATTCATACCTAGCAATTAAAAAAATTGAAAGCAAATACGCTTAAAATACAAAATAAAAATTTAAATAATTCAATTGATACTATCGAAAACATCGAGTAGGGGCACTATCGATGTTTTTACAGCTCTAGTCCAGATGACTGTCCCCATCCTGTTCTCTTATATAATTATGTAAAATGCAAGCACGTTTTGTAATGTGAATTGCTGTGCTAGGTTTTGTCTCAATATCTTTTTGTGAAATTCGCCATTTCTTCGTTAAAATACCAAAAGCACATTCAATGCACTTCCTGGCGATTGAAAATTATTCAATTGTACTTATTTACTTACTTACTTCAAGTAAAATGAATCGATTGACATGCGTAAGTATTGCCAAAATCGATCTGAATGGTTTCGAAGATTTCTGTATTAGTGATGAAACTCGCCATACTCATTTCTGTGACCGACTATTAGCTTTTGGTTTATTTATAAATCTTTTCTTTGTTTATTATTTAATACTTTTCTTAGTTTATTATTTTACACTCTTCTTTATCATTTCTTTGATCGAGCTTGTCTTTTCTTGTCTGTTCTTCCTAACTTTTATTCTTCCCTTTCGTCTATACATACATATAAGTTCGCGTATGTATTGATCTACACAAAATTGTGAAAAATTCCTAAAGAAATATAAGCAAAATTGCCGTAATGTGTGGTTGAAGAGCGACGAATTCAAGGAGTGGCTTCGCAGGGACGAGAAAAGAGTCTATTGCATCTACTGCAAAAATACATTTACGGCCAAGTGAAGCGATATACGTGCTCATGCAAGCACAAAGAAGCACACAAGCGCTATGAACGGCTTAAAGCAAAAAAAAAAATTAAATTTGGTAGCATGTCAACCAAAATTGTCGAGCAGGAAGCCGCGTTGCAGAACACACGGCTATGGCGCAAGTGGATCACTTGGGAAACCTTTGCAGCAAATATTTTGACAGTGGAACGGCCGATGGAATAAAACTTCATCGGACAAAATGCACCAGCATTATTCATTGTGCGTCGATATAGGAGACTCCAAGTTCAGTCTGTTACTCGATGAGTCAACAGACATCGGCGTCACAAAACTCTTAGGTAAATATTTATCTTCATACTTTTTGATAATTTTATTATAATATATAGAATTTATTGTTTGTGAGTATATATATGAACACTGACGAGCAAAACTGTAACACGAGTTCATTGTTGCAACTTTAAAGGTGTTAAAAAAAGTCAAATGTTACAGTTTTGCACTCTGGTTATTTTTTTTAACATTTATTTTTATTAATCGTCTTTTAATAATGAGTCCACATCCCCTTGGACTTTTCCAACTCTTCTACGCGATCGGGCATACTTTGGATATACCGTTGTACCATTTCCTGGGGAATAGCATTCCATACGTCCTGTGTCCTTTCCCACAACTCCTTCATTCCACTTGGAGGAACTGCATATTTCGCCAGCTGCGATTTCACGTAAGTCCACAAGTTTTCTATTGGATTCATATCGGGAGATTGTGGTGGCCACTTTATAAATTTAAATTTCTGTTTTGAAATCAAATTTTTAACTAATATGGACGTGTGCTTCGGGTCGCTGTCTTGCTAAAAAACGCATTTTTCGACAGAAAGACCCATATTCCCAATAACTTTCGGAAGATTTTCTTGCAATATGGCTAGATTTTGCTCCTTTCGCATAATTCCATCGATTAGCACCAAGGGACCAACTCCATTTGAGTTAATGCACCCCCAAACCATGATGGAACCGCCACCGTGCTTGACGGTTTGTCGCACATTCCTTGGTTACTGGATCGTAGGATCTCTAGTACAATACCAGGAGCGTCCATCTGACTCGACCCGATTAATTTTGGTTTCATCTGACCATATCCTTAGAAACAAAAATATTTTGGAATTGTTTGCTTTTTAAGACACTGGTAGCAATGACTTACAGTATCCCAATCCGCTAATGTCCAATTTGTGTATGTTGCGGCAAGGTTTTGACGCAGCACTATGTGTCTTTTAGTAAAAAATGTTTTTTCTTCATTTCTTCAGCTTTCAGACCCAATTTGTTGAGGCTACAGCGAACTGTCCAAGCACTGGCATTCAAATTAAGCATTGACGCCGCTTTTATTGGTGTGATATCAGGATTGCCTGTTACCAAGTTAGCCACGTGGCGTGTGTCACTTTCACTCAAAACTCTGGGTCGGCCTCCTGGATTTATTGGAATGTTTCCTAGACTGTGTTTTTTTAGTCGCTGCACAGTCATACGGCTAACACCGAATTTTTAGCCACTTTTCGGACAGATTCACCAGCTTCTAGTAAATCAAGAATGATCTTATTTTTTTCACTAGCCATTACAAATTCAATTACCATGTGGCTTCAAAATATCAAAGCTCAGCGAGTAAAATGTAAACAAATAAACTTTAACGGTTAACTAAGCTTTAGAGCTAAAAACCAAAGCTTTGCCATTATGAGTGCAAAACTGTAACATTTGACTTTTTTTACAGTTTGGCGTGTCATTTTCTTTAACTGATAACAAATGGCTTTCAATTTTGCTTAATAATAGTAAATAATATATCCAATAAAACAAGACTAAGATTTTTTAAATGGGTGCATTAGGAAAAATTTTACAGACCTTTAAAGTTGCAACAATGAACTCGCGTTACAGTTTTGCTCGTCAGCGTATGTACCTTTTTAGGTGTGGTGATCAACTATTTTCCGCGTGGAGTATTTATCTCGACCTTTTTAAGTCTAGTTCAGCTTGAATTTGGTAATACTACTTGTATTGTAGAGGGTTTTAAAAATGTATTATTGTCGTACAAATTAAATATAAACAAGAAAGAAGGCTAACTTCGGCATGCCGAAGTTTGTATACCCTTGCAGCTTACAATTGGATCATTATGATTTAATTAAATGTTATCAAATAGAAAGTAAAACTAACAGGAATTGTGCACAACATTAATACATATAAAAATTCGGTTTCACATTACGTATACCTAATATTTCCCGAACATTCCTATGGCAGCTATACGATATAGTTGTCCGATTTTGATCAAATTAAAACCGAAATTCTAGAATAATATAAAATGGCCATGTCTTAAATTATATGAAGATATGTTGAAAATTGTACAAGTAATAATTTTTTTTCTGAAAATTTACCGATCGTTCCTATGGCAGCTATATGATATAGTCGTCCGATCTGGCGCATTCCGACTTATATAGAAGTGAGAGCAAAGTTTCATTCAGATAGCTTCAAAACTGATGGACTAGTTTCGTATAATCGGACAGACGGACAGACAGACGGACACACGGACATGGCTAGATCGACTGGGCTATTGATGCTGATCATGAATATATATACTTTATAGGGTCGGAAATGTCCTTCACTGCGTTGCAAACTTCTGACTGAAATTATAATACCCTGCAAGGGTATAAAAACCTGATTGGTATTGGTACCGACAATGCTTATGTTATGATAGGCACAAAAAAAAGTTTCTACACGAAATTAAAGGAGGTCCCACAGCTTATTTTGGTAAAATGTGTCTGACATTCTGTGCAGCTCGCCGTAAGCCAAGTTTGTAAAAAGCATATGCCAGAGAATTTCGAATTTTTAATATACGAAACCTCAAATTGGATTTGAAAAAGTTCTGCTCGGAAAATGGAATATAGTAAAATTTACAAATGTATTAATGATGATAAGGTATGGACAGAAGTATTACCATATCCATGTTATATGTTCTTGAATTTATGTTTAACATAACAAATGTATATATATATGAGAATTTTGTTTTTAATGTGCCCGTGTCTACTCTTATTATTAACATACTTTTTTTATTTGTCTTATGATTTTGATTTTTTTCGATGTTTGTATGCTTGTTATGTCAATGTGCATTTTCTCACTAAACCTTTTAAATTATTTTTGCCTTAATGTTATTTTTTGTATACTTCATAAGGCTCCTTTGAATATTCCAAAAGTAAGCGACAATGGGAATCAATGGGAAGAGTTCAAACTGCATTTTGAATTGACCGCAACAAAAGAAAAATGCCTTAAATCTAAAATTCTTAGTGAATTATATAGTGACAAAATAAATCACTTATACCTAACTTTTTTGAAGCCAATTCTGTGTCATTTTCAGAAATTGAGAGAGACAATGAGATTTACTTTAACTAAAATATGGATAATTTTTTGAGCAATTATGTACCCATTGAGTTATCCTCAAGTAGATATTTTTGTGGATATATTTTGCCAAGGCATCCAGTTGTGATAATTGCAGATCGTTACTCATAAGAGAAAACGAGTAATTAACAGCATATACATGAAAAATTATTTGAGCGACTCGGACTTTGGAAAATTCAAAGCACCATCTGATATATTTTTTAATGTCTGCAAAATTCACATAAAGGTTTTTAAAAATATTTTTAACAATAATAGAAAACAAGTTTATATTAACAAGTTTATTGTGAAACAATGTATTAAGTGCACAAATGAAAGTACTGAATACTCATTATGGTTTGACATAAACAATGAATGTTTTGTGCATTAGATATAACTTTTACACAAACAAACAAAATGGACTGTGATAGCTGATAGACAGGAGAAGCCAGCTAAGCTCATTATTCTATGCCATAAGTAATCTACAGCAACGAATTTGATTATCGAAAAGCTGACCCTATTTTTAGACCTGTGTTACATTTTGAATGTAGAATGTCCTATTGGGGATACCAGAATAAACAAAACACGCCAAAAAGTCTACCTCTATGGTGGTTTGGAAAGGTTTTTAGCAAAATTTTACAATGAATACTATATTTTATTATCTTTAATATTAATATTATGACATAAATATTTAAAGACTTTAAATTAAATATTGGAATTAAACACAATATATATTATTTTTGTATTGCATATAAAAAGAAAAAAAAATTAGATATAATAGAATTCAAGTTGAGTTTGAGTGATAATAGGGATGACAACCGAACGTCTTTCAATTTTCTATGCTCATTTAGTCTGACTTCGTTATTTGGCCATTGAGGTCGATCTATGCATCTGTTTACATTTCTATTGTTCGGTAAACGATTTTTGTGTTAATTATTTGTTTTTGTTTTATATTCTTAATAATGAGTTCCTCATGTAAGGCAATATGAGCTCGTAGCAAACACGAAGCAAAGCGAATGCTTAATGCTATTTATTCCGAACCACAAAAACGTTTTAAGCCTTGTGAGACTTCAGAATTAGGACAAAAAGAAACATATCAAATAAGTGAAACAAGTGACAAGTGACTCATTGGAAAACCTAAAAATGTTTGACGTGGCCTTACTATCAGACGAAGAGACAATGGTACAAATGGTATGGGTTAACTTTATCTTACTTTTTTTAGTTATTCATGAGTAAAAAAAAAAAAATTTTTTCAAAAAAACAAACTGCCACAAATTGGTGGGAGCGATGTGCCAACATTTGTGAGAAACTCATTAAAAGCCGTACATACGGATGAATTATGTGTCAATTTGACTTGACGAGGAACTAATTTAAACCTGAGCATCCAATAATTCAATATATTTTCAACCATAAAATGTATTATTTAAAATAGTAAAATAAATTAAAATTAATATTTTCTTTTAATTGTTGTATAGGTGTTGGTTTGCGAAAGTTCCCGAATTACTACGAACAATTGATGAATAAAATCTGTCAGCAACACCTGGTACATGCGCAGAATTATTCAGAAAAAAGTAAAGGAATGAAATTTAAAAACTTAATCAGTAATTTGAAATTGTTAAATTTAATATAAGTTAAGTCAAATAAATGATAAAATGTTTACTTACTCGTGTTAATTAAGAAGAGAAATTATAAAATTAAAAGAAAAAAAACTCTTATACTCTTTTAAAGCTCGTCCAGGTGACACTTCAGCGATCAAGACTCACAAGACTCTTACGCGACTCTTCCACAAGACTCTTCCGCGACTCTTCCAAAAGACTCCTCAGGGACTCCTTCTGAAGAGCCGCCCGCGACTCCCTTAGAAGAGTCGCATTCGGGGAACACTTTCTTCCAACAGAAGATCGGAATGCGATCAGAATGCGATGTCGCGGGAGTTATAGTTCGTGGTCGAGGAGTTGGTGGGTTGAAACTCAATGTAGCCTGGAAAATACCGAGGAACTGTCGGAGTGAAGAAAAACTGGATTGGAAAACACAACACTTGTGGATCTTTTCTTGTCCAAAATCGAACTGATTCTACATTTCAACTCGGGTCACAATGAGACCTCCGTTGGGAGAAAGTATATAACTAATACATAAGAACTTAACCTATTACAATATAAGTGTAATTTAATAAGTGCTGCGTTGCATACTCAAGAGTGGGTGAGTTTAGTGTGTCGACTCTGAAGTGCTGCATCGCCCACACTTGAGTAGGTCGGTTCTTTTGCTGAACCGTTCTCTGATTTCCCGGTCCGTAAAAGTGGGGGTTTCCTGTCCAAATGCCTTGTAGACATTTCCCTGTGGGTGGCGACGGCCGCTCGTTGTACGGTCGTTGTGTGATCCAATTAAATACTGTTTATGTTTAGCTATTGAACCGCGTCTCCAGGGTAAGCCTGGGTGGCTTAGCTGGAGGGTCCGTGTACCGGCTGGAACCGGTAACTCCTCCCTCCTTGGATTGAAGTGATGGCCATAACGACGGCGTGGCTATCACGAGAGCTTCCGGTTGGGCCAAAGGCGTAAAGCGTATCTTTCTTGCCTTCATATTCATGGCTACCAGAATATACATGCTATGAACGTAACGCCTCCCAGGATGTACACGATGGTGAAGTTTGTGGTTGTCACTTTCTTCCAGTAAATGATTTCCTCCTGATCGTGGATTGTTTGCAGATGAAGTTTTTGTAAATTGAGATCATTAATGTTATTTGTTATGTTAATATCTTTAATGGGAGTGAAGATTAGCTTATTCTTTTGTATATAACTTATTATTTATTCATTTGTATATAACTGTTTGTCATAATTTATCTCATTCAAGGATAATGTGCAATTGTGATCTTCTAAGATTGCAGATCCTTTTACGATACCAGGTGTTGGACAATTTGATTTAATTGTTGTGTTCTTTGTATTAAAAATGAATATGTATCCGACTTCTTCCTCCACTATAGACTCCTGATCACCGACCTCCCGACTTAGACAATGTGCAGTTTTGTTATTCATAATATCGCTTATACAATTGGGTTCAAATTTATCTTGACTTACAGCTACATTTTCGCAGAAAAATAAATTTTGTATCTGTAAACATTTTTTGTCAAACTTCTTAAAACTATTTGGATCGTGATATGCTATAAATTTAGGTAGTATTAAGTACTTAGACTTGTTAACCGGTAAAGGAATTATGTGGAAAAATTCATAATGAAGTGTACTGAAGAGTGGAATTTTTACTTTAAATACAATCCTTTTGTTCAATATAAATGTCTCGAGTTGCAATAGTTTAATGATTTCATCGTTATCCAAGTTCTGGACTTCATTATCTTGTATTTCTTTCTTAATTAATTCAATTTCTTGTATAGATGGAATAAATTTCGGTATAATTCTTAGCTTAGATAAAAGAATACTCTCTTCAATATTGTTTAAAAAATTTGACAGTATGTCAATGTTTATGCTTATCCTAGTTACATATTGTAGTAGATGTATTTGCTTAAACTCGGTATTAATTGTCTTGAACATCATATTCTTATACTTATTTATAAATGTGTTAATATTTTCTTGTTCTTTATTTATGTGTTTTGTAATATTGTCTAGTCTCTCTACAACTTTGTTATTGAATGTCGTTTGCTTGTTAGCGTTAGCTATTAGTTCTTTTTCATTTTCTTTCATAATGTTCAAATTACTTTCGATTCGCTGACCATCTGATTCATCTAAGTTTCCCGTAATTGTTTTTATGATACTCCCTAAACCGTTAATTAAACCTCTCTTTTGTCTACTTCTCGGTAGTAAAATATTCATTCTTTCCTTCAATTGATTTAATTTTTGGCCTAAACTACCTATTGCCTCTTCGGAATAATAAATTTCCCCTAGGTCCTTCATAGCTTTATCGAATTTTTCGATCGTCTCTGTGAGTTCTTGTAAATCAATTTGATGATTCAGGTATGTGTACGATTGGATTACTTTAGCTTGTCCCACCTTTATTTTTACCAAAGAGTTAGTTCCGTCCAATTGAATTAGATTAATTTGTTGTGCGTAGATAGCATAGAATCTGGAAAATGGATTTATTATTATTTTTTACGAATTAGTCGTTTTATTTTGGATTTGTGTAGCTTTTGTAGCCTAGTTGATATAAGTGTGACATTATTATCCTTAGCGACCTTGTGTATTGATAATCTTGGGGTAATTTTGTTCCGCCTATTTTCCTTTCGAAAAATTGTATCCCCTGGTTCAACTGTAATTGGGTCTGTTCTTCCCTCATTTAGTTTATCGATATTTAAATTCATTTTATATTCCATTCTTTTTTTTTACTATAGGGTATATAATGTTTTGGAAGTCATTTAACTTTAGCAGGTAATCGTCTTGGTTATTAAATTTGGTCTGTCTCAGAAACAAATGTGTCCGTCCCGTAAACAGTTCGTACGGTGTATGTTTTGTTGATGAATGAATCGCGTTATTATATGTTATTATTGTTTCCGCCAGAATATCTTCATGGAGACACTCCATCCCTTTGGATTTTCTAGTTTCCAAAATAATTCTGTAAATTTCAGTTAATGAAGAATGAAGTCTTTCCACTGGGGAGTTACTTGAGGATTGTGAGAAAGCCGTGACATGGATGTTTATATTGTATTGATTACAAAAATCGAGAAATATTTTCCTTGAAAATTCTGTACCTTGGTCGCAGACAAGTTTTTTAGGAATACCGTGTATACTAAAAAAATGTTTAAGAGCTTTTACCACGCTTATACAATTCCTAGACAGAATTGTATATGCACTAGCGAATTTAGAAAATTTATCAATAATGGTCAAAATTGTTTTCCCGTTTACTGTATAAATATCAATATTTATTATTTGTAGTGGAGCCTCCGGAATTTCAGTTTTCTGAAAAAGTGGTCTAGTTGGTTGCCTATCGTATTTTAATGTCTGACAAGTATCGCATTTTCTAGTAATCTGAGCGATCTTTTTTAAGGCAGATTAAATAATTCTGCCATCAAAGTACCCTCATCTCTCCTATCCCGACAATGTACAAGTAAAGCCTCTTTAATCTCATCCCAGTTTAGAGATGCTCCTGCCGCTATCACTACCTCGTTAGCCTTACCCTCAATCTTTTGTCGAATAGCTCTAAGTAGCATCTGTCCGTATGGTGTTTGATCGGTACCCCTAAACATTAATATTATCTCCTCCACATTAGTGATAAAATCATTTAAGGTGTAGGAGTCCCCCCCATACGGTGGTAAAAAAACGGATTACATCGGGAATGCGCATTGAATTGAATAGGTCGGCTGGGTTTACGATAGGGTTCTGAGAGAGTGGAGGTGTACCTGAATTTGTGCTCATGGTGGTTGTTGTTGACGAACTTGGTCGGATCGAAATTAATTGATTCGGTCCTTCGGTAATATTCACAAGATTACCGGTACTACTACTCCTGGTGGAAATTCTAGGACCAGGCAATAATTTTTTAACCTTTTGAATTTTCGACATTAATTAACAAACTTGTAGGACTTGGATATCCCTATATTGTACCTTCTACCGGTATTTGTTTATGTGTTCAAACTGTACTCTTTTTTTTTTTTACTTATTTGTTTGTGTGTTAATTGTTTTAGCGTAAATTTATATAAACTCTTGTTCTTAATTAGATACTTAATGTTTGTGTAGTGTGTCCGCATAAGAAGTGTAAATTTCTTTCCTGACTTGATTGGGATATAACGTTTTAATTGGAGAAGTCTGAGTTGTAGTTTAATATCTGTAGGTAAGGAGAAAAAGTATGCAAAAAAAAAGAAAAACCAAATTTTTAGTACAAATTTCACAACGCTTTTGTTTTCTAAAAAAAAAATTATTTGTTTATTTATTTTCTTTTCTTCTTTTTTTTGTTTTCTTTAAAATGCCTCGCAATTTAATATGTGGTTTTTAGTATTGCTATAAATTCGCCCTGAATTTTAAGCTCATAAAATACATATTATATTTTATATTTATCTTTCTTGGGGTATGTAATTTTAATTATTGCTAGAAATTCGCCCTGAATTTTAAGCTCATAAAATACATATTCTATTTTATATTTATCTTTATTGGGGTATGTAATTTTAATTATTGCTAGAAATTCGCCCTGAATTTAAAGCTCATAAAATACATATTATATTTTAAATTTATCTTTCTTGGGATATGTAATTTTAATTATTGCTAGAAATTCGCCCTGAATTAAAAGCTCATAAAATACAGTTTATATTTTATTTATCTTTCTTGGGGTATGTAATTTTAATTATTGCTAGAAATTCGCCCTGAATTTAAAGCTCATAAAATACATATTATATTTTACATTTATCTTTCTTGGGATATGTAATTTTAATTATTGCTAGAAATTCGCCCTGAATTAAAAGCTCATAAAATACATCCAGTCCACATGCTGGGTTTTTCTCACTTTTCTTTCTATTATACATTTTTGTATTCTTTTACTCATTAATAAATACTTTACTTTATTCTTTTCCTCCTTTCACTTCCTAGTTTCTCTTCATTTTTTTTTTTTTTTTTTATCATAAAAAAAAAAAATTACACTTAATACTTGCGGTTTATGTCTTTTGTGTGTATTTTTCTTAGTTTGTTTTACATTTCCAATACAATGAGGAGCTTCATCTTGGTCCTTTTAGACGGCTGCGCCAGTTATAGTTCGTGGTCGAGGAGTTGGTGGGTTGAAACTCAATGTAGCCTGGAAAATACCGAGGAACTGTCGGAGTGAAGAAAAACTGGATTGGAAAACACAACACTTGTGGACCTTTTCTTGTCCAAAATCGAACTGATTCTATATTTCAACTTGGGTCACAATGAGACCTCCGTTGGGAGAAAGTATATAACTAATACATAAGAACTTAACCTATTACAATATAAGTGTAATTTAATAAGTGCTCCGTTGCATACTCAAGAGTGGGTGATCTTGTGGTTTACTCATACAATCAAGCGCATTCTATTTTTATAATAATTAGAATGTCTTTGGTGAGCTGTCCTCCCTTGCAGCAAAGAAGGGGTAGAAAAAGAGACACCAGCCCGCGATCTGCACTTGTTCAGCCGCATAATGGGGAAGCGCAGCTTCTCGCTGTGCGCGACGAATGCTCCAGTGGAACACAGGTATTGATCTTGCTGAGATCGTTGAAGCCACAGAAATTTCCACGAACGCACTCGAAAGCTTATCAATTCTAGTTAGAGCACAGTTTTTACTATCTATTGGCAGTATTTGGCTTGAAAAATAATCGTCGGATCAACACTATGCATTTGGATTTATAATTGGGGAATGATGCAAAAGTTAACCCACACTCGATGACCCCTTTTCAGAAAGTAAACGGAGGTATGAAGATCCAATGTGACCGTAGCTTGCCAAAATCCTATTCTTGGATTCTTTGTGGTATTTCATATGACTATTATGCAATTTTCCAGGATCATAATCTTGCTATATCGGTTTGTTGACAAATGAGTTTGATAACACATATTGTTTTGCCACTTTGGCTCGACTCCCAAAAGCAGAGCTCGCAAATAACAGTTGACCGTTTTTCGTGTTGCGGTCTGCTCTCTAACACAACCGAAAAAGACGATGTGCATGTGCTCTTGTTCTGAACAGAACTTTTCGTTCCTCGTTGATTTGGTTTTCGGTTAACTGCTCTCAGTTTCGGGGTTCTTGTTATGCTCACTCAACAACAACTTAGAGAGAGCGATCCAACTGAACGTTCGCTCATTAATGGTCAGCAGAAGAGCGGAAAAACGAAAGACTCATCGTTAATGGTCTTTTGTCTTCAGTACCTATTTAATAACGTTAAGCAACAACTTTAACATATTTATTAGATCTTAACATTATATTTATTATTTATTCAGTATTAAGCTTAACATGTAGTGAAGCGCTGAAAAGGCCCTTTTAACAGTCAAGTAGACTGATCATTTGCATATACATACACTCATACAAACGCAAAAGACTTTTTTTTCTTCGCTCGTTGCAAAATGGTCAGCGAATGAGCAGAGCAAAAAGGACGCACGAAATCGGTTTTTGGTTGAGCACAGACCGTTCGTTCAAGAGACACGAGTGAACGGTTCTTTTCGGACTTGTTGCGCAAGTGGTGCGAAAAAAACAGTTTTTTGGTGACTGCAAAAAACGGTCAACTGTTATTTGCGAGCTCTGCCCACAAGATACAAAATTGCCTACCTAAACATCGGCTCTGCCGCACAACGACTCGACTATTTCTTAAAAGTTTAACCCGACAAGGAAAAAAGGGTCTCCACAAAAGAAAATAGAGAAGTTCCTACGCTGCTTATTGGGGACTCTGTCTTACGATTTTCAAAAACTCTAATGAAGCTATGAACATATGTATATATATTTTCTACGATCGCATACTTGGCGCAACGAGCTTTGAAATAAAATTTTTTCAAAGCTACATATGTGGGAAAAAGCATTTTTCCATTTGCCATGCGATCATTCCCTTGTTAGATTTTGCATGACTTATTTGAAGATGTAAGATCAGCATTGACAAATAAAATGAATCCTTCTCCCAAGTAATCTGCACAAGTTCGCTAGGTATTGCCTGAACGCAGATTTTCGGTACAACTTCCTCCAAGAATTATTTCAACATTTTTGTCAAGAGAAAATAAAAAACTAACAGGAGATCTATCCATTGTTGTAATTCCTGTTATAAGAATATATATACCGAAGGCTACGTTTTTATAAAAGCCTGAGGTCGATAAATACTAAAAGATATTTCTGTATCGGAATAGAGGTACTCCCTCAAAAATAGCATCTATAACATAATAAACTTAAGAAATAATACATACATACATTTGTAATTACATATGTGATCCAGCATTTGCTCCAAGGATTCGGAAAAAATCTAAGAAAAACCCGATCAGATCATTTTAAAATTAAATATTAAATTTCAGAAACTTGATCCTTTTAACAAAACGAACAAGAGAATATTTCAATGAGATCAATTAAAGTCAAATATAAATAACTTCAGCCTCAGCAAATAGTGGATTAATCATCTTGCAGCAATAGCAAGAATGCCTTTCGGCAGGCAATGGCTTTGTAAAGATATCAGCGAGTTGGTTTTCTGTCGAAATATACTTACTTTCAACTTGCTCTCTGGTAAAATGGTATTTGATATCAACATGTTTGGCTAGTTTATTACATGAGGGGTTATTTGCTATATTAATGCAGCCTTGGCTTTCTTCGTAAATTTTAATTGGATATTCAAGATTAATATTAACACTACTAAGAAGAGATTTTAGCCACAACGCTTCTCTCACAGCTTCGAATAATGCCATGTACTGCCTCTTAGAGTTCCAAAAAATTAAATTATAATTGAACATCTCGAATAAATCCCCAGTGGTACTTTTTTTTATCTATCTCGTTTCCTCCTCAATCAGAATCGACATAGCCAATTAATCTATTTTTAAACTCTGCATTTTTTTTTTAATAAGTTTCCTTTCAACGGTTACCTTTAAATACTTAAGGACCCTTTTTAAACACTGCCATAACTCGGAATTATTTTTACTACTATATCTACTTAAGGTATTTACTGCAGTAATTAAGTCTGGACGTGTAAATAGCATTACGTACATCAAACATCATATGAGATTACGATATGGAGCATTGCAGTTTTTATCAGAATTAAGAAATTCATAATATAGTTTGCTAGGTCAAGAAGTTGTAACTGCATTCCAATTTGTTAAATTTATTTAAAATTCTTTTAACATATGCAGTTTGGCTCAAGTAAATTTTATTTTCATAAATTTCTATTCTAATACCAATAAAGTGTTTTATTTCTTTTAAATCGGTCATTCTAAACTGTTCCATTAAATACCCTTTGAATTCATTATCATATTCCCAGTACCTATGACCACATCATTAATATACAATAGCACATAAATATTTTCCTTGATATCACCTTTATCCAGGATATATACAAAGCGATCTACAGAAGAGTTTTTAAACTCACAATCTTTCAATGGTTGCTCAAACACTTCAAACCAGCATCTAGCGGCTTGAGTCCGTAAATTGTCTTTTGCAATTTACATACTTTCTCACCTTTGCAACCTATACCTTGAGAAAGCCTCATATATATTTCCTCTTTTGAGGTGCCATTCACGAAAGCCATTTCTAACATCCATTTGATGGACTTTCAAGTTATATTGTACTGCCAAAAATACTCATTTGCTATCTGCTATATTTTTATGTTTAAGACTTCCTGTGATTGCGATTGTTTAGTTGAGGGGCACTTAATGGCTTCTCCCCAAAACAATTTATCATTTCAATACTGAATTTCATCGTATGTATTTGGAACATCGTTAAAGATAGTGTGAGCTTTTAATACAAATTTATTAAAACTACTATCATCTTCATTATATGATGCCTTTGTGTTTGTTTTTAATCTCTCACTTCTTCTCTTGCTTATTTCAATATTATCAATTCCAATTGGATTCTTAAGATCCGGTTTCATCAAAGTATTATGCTGTTTTATTTACCCTACTCTCATTCGGGTTCCCTTACTTTCGTTCAGGATAACATTTCGCCCTCTTTTCTTACTCTCATTCAGAAAATCTTTATTCGTTTCCTTACTATCATTCAGGATTTGTGTGTTGTCGCATTCCTTACTATCATTCGGGAAATTTGTTTCATTAATTTCCTTACTATCATTCGGGAAATTTTTATTTGTACTTTCTTTACTATCTTTTAGTCATTTTTAGTAACCGGAGTAATTGGTCCACAAAAATCTGAGTGCACAACAAATAGGGGTCTTTTAATAACAGAAAACTTGCTTGTTTCCCTTTTCGACATGATTCGCAAATTTCATTGGATAACTCCAAATTACTTAAAAAACTTTTATCCCTAAACATATTATTTCGTTTATTTCTAATAACTTGTCATAGCTTATATGACCAAGCCTCCCGTGCCATAATCGAAATAATTTGTATGTTTCGCATGTATATTATATTCTTCAAACAGTACAATAGGAATATTGTTAAACATACCTGAATTCTTGACCACCGTCAATTCATTCTTGAAAATGGTTACACCATTTATTGTCAAATTTGATTGACATTCCTGCCTCTTGTAGGCGCTTCACCGACACCAAGTTCCCAGCAGCCTGCTCGGAATACAGCACATCCTCCAGCGTTATTTCGTGGTCTTTGCGTAAATATATTCGCCTTGCTTGGCCACAGCGGTCTTCACACTGTCGACGCACTGCGACTCATCATTTATGTAATCACTTTCACCAGAATCAAAAATAAATCCACATTTATCTACCGTGGGGTTTTTCAGTACTTCTTTTACCATGAATGTAATACCTTGTAATGTTGCGGTTTTAGCTTGTTTATCGTAATTTTTATTTCGTTCACTTTGTATTCTTTTATAGTGGTAGCAATCTTTTTTAATGTGGCCCTCTTTGTCACAGTGGTGACATCTAACTCTGTTCTTAAAATTTCCCATAAACGTTTTCATTGGTTTAGTTACGCGATTTTTTAATGAATTGTTTTTCTAGCTATAGTTGTTAATTTGTACAATCGTATTTAAACTTTTCTGCTAGTGTCATTACTATCATTTTTAATATTAATTTCCTGATCTAGCAATCTATTCTTCACAAAAGCTAATGTTACACTGACGAGCTAAACTGTAACACGAGTTCGATACTCTAAGTTTTAAGGTCTGTGTATATTCCGTTCCAATTTATGTATGCTAAAAATCGTAGTCTTGTTTTGTTGGTATATTCAGACACTATGTTTCTTGAAATTTGAACCCATTTGATAATAGGAGAAAAAAAGCTTAAAAAAATGTAAAAAAAGTCAAATGTTACAGTTTTGCACTCTTATTTTAGTTTTCAAGCTTCTTTTACCATTAAATTTATTTTATTTTCATTTATCTTACAGAGCTTTGATAGTTATAAGTCACATATTCAATGCAATAATTATGAACAGTGAGACAACAAAAATTGTTGATTCGCTTGTATCAGATCAATCTGTTAAAAAAACGGCTAACAAATTCGGTGTTAGCCATTCGACTGTGCAGTGGTTAAAAAAAAAACACTGTCTGGAAAGCATTTCTGTTATTACAGGAGGGCGACCAAGAATTTTAAGCAACTTGGTGACGAGCAACCGAGACAAAACGCCAGTAAAAACGGCTAAGACGCCCAATTCGGATGACAGTGCTTGAACAGTTCGACGCAGTCTTGATTAATTAGGTCTGAAACCTAAGGAAATGAAAAAGAAACCATTCCTAACAAATAGGCACGTCAGTTTGCGTCGAAACTTTGCTGCAACTCGCGAAAAGTGGACAACAGCGGATTGGGATACTGTACATATGTCATTACAACTACCGCTTAAACGTAAACTATTCAACAATTTTTGGGTTTTCATGGCTATATGGTCGGATGAAACTAAAATTAACCGTTTTGAGTCAGATGACCGCATCTGGTATTGGACTAGAGCAGTCATGCCCAGCCCATTGCTCTTGCCGTTCGCATTGTTTTTGTTTCTGCTCCTAGGCATAGGCCAAGGAATCGTCGTATACATGCACGACTCACTCCATAAGCAAAGCAGACTACACTAACAATTTTGCGAATTCTCTTCATTCTCCGCGTCTTCGTTGATCTTGGCAACAACACTTTCACAGGCTTCGCCGTTATCTCGCTTGCACGAATGTAAGTTGTTGGATCGTCGAAAAATGTACATCGCGAAAAATCAGCCGTATTTTGCGTTGCAGGCAAGATGTTTGCTATTGAAGAAACAAATTTCACAACTCATTAATACATCGGAAGTTCAAATAATTCCTTGAAGAATGCGGAATGAATGAGGAAAATGAATTACGAAAGGAAGTTGTCGACTTCGTTGAATTTGAATTAAAAAATCATGATATTTTACATGAAATTAAGACAAAAGAATTTAACATTAATTTAGCATTTTTGACAGATCTCACAACACACCTAAATTGCCTTAATATAAATAAATCTGTTTTTGATTTAGTTTACTTAATCGAAGGTTTAAAAAAAAATTGATATATTCATATTCGACTTAAATTTAAAAAGAATGTATCATTTTCCGTGCTTAACAGAACTATTCGATGAATTTCAAGTTTCTCTTTTTGATTTTACGCCATTCATACACATTTCCATAATTTGAAACAAAATTTCGAAAATAGATTTAAGGATTTTGAATGCGTTTCGCGACTGATGGCTCTTTTAATAACTCCTATGACATGCAACATATATGAACAATCACTTGAATTGCAAATGGAGCTTTGTGATTTGCAATGTGACAGTCAATTAAAAACCTCAACTTTAAAAGGACTTGACATCTGGAGAAATCTTAATGTAAATAAATACCCAGGACTTTACAAGGAAATATTACGTACTTATTCCATGTTTGGAAGTACGTACAGTGGCGAGCAAAATTGAGTGCATGTTCACAACTCTGACTTGAACCATGAAGAAAAACCTAACCCCACATGCGAATCCCACAAATTTTTTTTATTATTATTCTTAATTTATTTATTACTTATTTTAAAAAGAAACAACAACTTATCAATAAGGGAAAATACTCAGAATAAAAAAACTAAACAAACTCATATAAACTCAATTTTGCACGTTTCAAACAAAATTTAATAATTAATTAATTTTAGTATTTGGTCCAAAGTCCCTCAATTACTTCTGATATGCGTTTTGGCATACTCTCGACCAAATTTTCAAGTATTTCCTTCGGAATTCGACTCCATTCCACTGCAACACGATCCCAAAGGTCACCAATGTTTTTTGGAGCTGCCTCGTACTGCCCACGATTGACCAAAGATTTTCAATCGGGTTGAGGTCGGGACTTTGTGCAGGCCACTTCATCAATTGAAACTGCTGCTTTCCAATCCATTCCTTAACTATTGTGCTTCGGATCCCCATATTGTTGGCAAACGATATCTTGCTCGGGATACGCACATTTCTCAAAATAGTTGGGAAGATTAGTTTGAAGGATTTGAAGGTAGTCCTCCTCTTTCATGATTCCTTCAACTAATTGTAGTGGTCCGATATGCCACCATGTAAAGCATCCCCATACCATTATATTATCACCGCCATGTTTAACGGTTTGCTTCACATGGTTTCTTTAAATTCGATCTCCGGGTCGAACCCAACATTACTGTTTTCCGTCACTCTGAAAACGGTTAAATTTCGACTCATCGGACCAGACAACTCCTTACCAATCGTCAACGGTCAAATTTTTATGATCCTTAGCAAATTTTAAGCGAGCTTTGACATTCTTGTCCGATAACGCACCCCTACTTTTTTTTACGCTCGATATGTATCCAATGTCCTGCAATGCTCTTCTAGCAGTCCACTCGCTGACATCTTTGTTAATGGCCAGATAAGCACCTTTTGGTGTTAAAAGCTTGTTTTTTCGCATTTCTGACATCATTAGACGAGCATCAGAGTCCTTTAATAATTTTTTCCGGCCTGCGACCTGAGGCTTCGGAGTTAGCTTTCGCCTTTTCTGAATGGAGATCACCGTAGATTGATTGATTTCAAGCCTCTCGGCAATTTTCCGTGTAGGCTCACAACATTATTTTCAATTTCTCCCGATAATTTTCGCATTTTTGGGCTTTTTTCAATAAATTTTGTAACTATTCAGCAAAAAACGTTTCGCTCCGCAAAAGCAAATTTTAAACTAATCTATGACTACCCAAAATAGCATTAGAACAATTATAACGGTAAATCTGGAGATTGTTTGCTGATAAGAGAAGTGCAAAAGCGAAAATAGGTACAAAACATAAAACGTGACAAAATTTAGTTTATATGAGTTTGTTTAGTTTTTTATTTTAAGTATTTTCCCTTATTGATAAGTTGTTGTTTGTCTTCTAAAATAAGTAATAAATTGAGAATAATAAAAAAAAATTGTGGGATTTGCTTGTGTGGTTAGGTTTTTATTCATGGTTAAAGTCAGAGTTGTGAACATGCACTTAATTTTGCTCGCCACTGTATATTTGCGAAAGTGGATTTTCAACTTTAAAACAAATAAAAACTCAGCATAGGTCAAGGCTGACAAATAACCATCTGGATGCGTTACTAAAGTTATCTTTAACAAAAATTGATATTAATATTGACAAATTATTATGTAGTCAGTAATAAAAGTATATAATACAAATTTGTTTTTATATTTTAAGTTTTATTTACTTTTTTAATAAAATGTATTTCTATTAAAAATAAACGTTTGCCTAAATATATTTGTGTTTTCATTTATATTTGAGTTGCTCTGCAACGTTTGGGCACCCCTGGGCTAGAGATTCCACAATCCAGTCACCAAGAAATGTGCGACAAACCGTCAAACACGGTGGCGCCTTAATTATGGTCTGGGGTGCATTTATATAAATGGAGTTGGTCCTTTGGTGCTAATCGATGGAATAATGCGCAAGGAACAATATTTTAGGATTTTACAACAAAATCTTCCAGATGTCATCGAAAAGACGGGTCTTTCTGTTGAAAAATGAGTTTTTCAACAAGGCAATGACCATAAGCATACGTCCCATTTGGTTATAAATTGGTTAGGAAAGCAAAAATTTCAGTCCATGAACTGGCTACCACAATCAATATGAATCCAATTGAAAACTTATGGAGTCATGTCAAACCGCAATTAGCAAAGTATTCAGTTCCTCCAAGTGGACTGAAGGAGCTGCTGGAGAGGACAAAGGACGTATGGACGCTATTTCTCCCAAATTGTTGCAAGCTACACCCAAAGTATGCCAAATCACGTAGGAGAACTAAAAAAGTTAAAGGGACTGTGGACACATTATAAAAAAATTATTATTAAACATATTTGTTAAAAAATAACCGCAGTGCAAAACTGTAAATTTTGACTTTTTTTACATTTTGCTTTAGCATTTTTTTCTTCTATTATCAAATTCAAATTTTCAAGAAACATAGTGTATGAATATACCAACAAAACAAGAATAAGATTTTCAGCATGCATAAAGTAGAACGGAAGATACAGACCTTTGAACTTAGAGAAACGAACTCGTGTTACAGTTTTGCTCCTCACTGTAAATTATCCTTTGATAATGTCTCTATTGCTGTGATGACATCATCGTAAGCCCAAGGCAATGTAATTAACAAATGAGACAATTTATCCATCTCTTATTCTATTCTTGCGCCTGACAGTGGTCGCTCCCATATGACAAAAATAAAAAAACCGAAGTCAAAATTTCACAATTCGTAGTATGTCGATAATCTCATAAATAAATTAACTTTTTGAATCAAACGTATTTTTAGAGTGTGACCATTCGCACGTTGTGAAAAAATACCATAAATTTAGACAACGCGCTACGCAATTCTGTGTGTTGTGTATTCTATGAAAGTGACACCAGTATTAAGAGTCAACAAGTTAACAAATTCAAGTTGTAACAACATTTTCAAAATATGGATATTATTGTATCAGGTATAAACTATTATTTTTGTTACCGTGGTACTATATCGTCTAATACGAAAATAATCCCAATTAACTTTTGTTAATGTGTGTTTCGTTTTCGTGTTTGTACTTTCCCTTAAGCTTTTAGTTGTTACGCCGATCGCATCCGATGATCAAATCTTTTATTATTAATAGCTAAATAATAATAGATTAATGTCCAAAAGGAATCAGCTGCCGGGAGCTGCCCAGCGTCAATATATTTTGATCCGAACGCAGCAGGTATTTGTGTTTTTTGTTGTTTGTACTTTGCATGTTAAGTGATCTGTTATGTGTTTGTTATTCTTTTATATGTAGTGAATGTCAAATTGGTTTATGTTCTTATATATTATTACTAATTTAATTTTGGTTCTTCGAATTGGCAATAGGAAATTATTTACAATGCTCGATAGCGTACAAAATAATTTTTGAAAAGTGGTGCGCTCTAAATGTTACCGTTGTTGAAAGAGGCCGTCATATCGTTAATTCGATCCAGATGAAGTTGGGAAAAGACGATTACATTGCGAATCCCAAGGAGTTACGGAATTGTGCCTTTGCCGTCTGCAAAAAATTTTACGTCCGATGGCAAAACTGTAACCGTACCAAATTGACTTTTTTTGCAGAAGCATTCGGATTGGCTTGAGATGAGGCTGTCTTTCACAGTGACGAAAAAAGCTGAAAGATCACATGAATTAAAAGATCGTGGGCATCCCGAATCCGATTTCAACGAGTCTTCAACAAGAACAACGACGAATAGCCAAAATAGCTGAAATAGGCGAGTCTGCTGTAAACGCTTTAAGAAATGCCTCCCAAGAAGCAAATCAAACATTACCTGAAGCACTTGTTGCACTTATTATGGATGCCAATTTAGCAAAAAACCAGTACTTGTTCATTTGACGTTTGGTTAACTCCGGAATTGCATACATTTACCAAAGACGATCTAATATTAAGATTAGTAACGGCCATACATTCGTTTTGCAATATGAGGCTGCTTTTTTGATGGCAACGACAATCGCTCTCTGTCGCTCTCTGTCCGCTCTCACAAAGTTGAGAGCGTAAAATTCTAAAAAATAGAATGAGATTGCTTGTATGAGTAAACACAAGAACATCTATGAGAATACGTGTGCACACAAACAGTAGGCAACTTTCGCTGTATGCGTAAAAGAGAGCGGCTGAGTCTAGAGCCAGCGAGAGAGAGTCTGAAGCCAGAGAGAGCCTGAAGCCAGTGAGAGCCTGGAGCCTGTTTAAAAGCCAGCCCGAAAAAATAGTGTGCAAAAAATCGTATGGCGTTCGGCCTCTTACTCCTTATACACTCTTTGCATTTACCCAGTTACGATAATGTTCTGCAAGCAAAAACACACAGTTATCCAAGTAACATTAGTGTAAACGAATCAATCGCTGAAGTGGATCTACAAAGTTTACTTGATCATACAGCATCACGTATACTAAATCTTCAAATGGATGTTATCAATCAAATTAAAGATGATTCTGTGAACACACTGACCTTAATTGGAAAATGGGGTTTCGACGGAAGCACTGGACATAGTGAATATAAGCAGAAGTTTGCCAATAATAATTAAGAGGATAATTCTTTATTTGTCACGTCCCATGTACCCTTACAACTTATAACTAAGTCTAAAAGCCCGATAATTATTTGGAAAACCCCTAGGTCGTCATCGACCCGCTTCTGTAGACCAATAAGGTTTCAATTTAAAAAGGAGACTACCCAGTTGTCAAGGGCAGAGTAGACTTACATAAAACAAAAAATAGGCAATTTGCGGCTCACCGAAATTTGTAATCCAAATAAAATCTGCATAGAGCACAGGCTTCAACTGACAATGGTGGACGGTAAAGTTTGCAATGCTTTGAGTGGAACGTCTTTAACGAAGTGTTATACACTCAACCGCACTCTGCGTACACCCCATGAAAATTTCAAATTCAAGCTTCAAACACACACCGTTCGGCCATTTTTCAATATTTTAACCAAATTCTTTTTTTTTTAATAAATTTCTTTAATTGTCTTGGCGCATTTTTTTAGAATTATTTAACAAAGTCTTATGATTAATATTTAATTTTAAAGTTTACGCTACTAAAAAGTGTACACGCAAAAGTCTGCGTACAGCTATTTTAAATTTCTTGGAATGCAAGATGGAGCGATTACCGATAAGTTTATTTTTGGCGATCTACTTCACTTCGTCTCTGCATCGGACCCGTGCTGTTAGAATTCTTATTTGGCGTAATTTTTCGGAGAACTCCAACATGGAACAAAAAGCAAGGAAATTTCTGTTGGGGAGCGGAAAATAATTATAAAACTATTCCTGGAAGGCAAATCGTATCGGGAAATCGGTGCTCTAGTTGGTAGAGCCCACAGCTCCGTCCAAAAAGTTACAAATAATTATAGCTCGACAGGCAGTATCTTGTCGAAGGCGCGATCTGGCCGACCATCATTGCTGACGAACCGCGAGCATAAGACAATAATCAAATCGGTTCAACAGAATCCCAGGATTACGGCTCATCAGGCACAGCTTCAGGTCAAGGAAAGTTTTGCCAAGACTGTTTCCGACGATACTATCCGCCGTGTAATAAAAAAGTTTGATTATCACAGCAGAGTCGCCCGCAAAATGCCTGTAATATCTAAGATCAATAAGGAAAAGCGTTTAACTTTTGCAAATGATCACATAACAAAGACCCTTGACTTTTGGAATAAAGTCATATTTTCCGACGAAAGCAAATTTTGCATTTTCGGAATTAAGAGCAAAGTGTTAGTGTGGAGAAAGACCGGAGAAGCTTTTAAAAAGGAAAATTTAGTGGGCACGGTAAAACATGGAGGAAGCGGCATTATGGTGTGGGGGTGTATGGCAGCGAGCGGCGTGGGAAATTTGACGTTCATTGAGTCAATTATGGACAAAGGTGCCTACATTAAATTTTAAAAGAAAACTTGAAACAAAATATGTTAAACATCGATTGTTTTCTGAAAACATCGATTATCGTCACTTGCAACCGAGAATCAGAAAACGTGGTAAGCAGAGAACAAATTTTTGCGCAATTTTTACAAAACTAATCTATTTTACTTGAATTTATAGTGATTTTATAGTGGTGTTGGTGGCAAGGTGCTTGCGTTATGAACAAGTTCATTAAATATATATAATTTTATGCAAAATGCGTACACATCTATGTATATGTATATGTGAGGGTGCGAATAAACTTGCATGCATGCATGTTTTTTTTTTTAATAAAAACGAAGTATAAATAGCGTATAAAGAAACAAAATTACAAAAAAGTAAAGGAGAAGAAAGGGTAGAAGGAAAGGTGAAGAGTCCGCTCCCGCGGGACTGCCGCAAAGCTATACTTCGCGGGGCGGGTGGCGGTCAGCTGCCGCTCATCTGTCTCCTGCCGTGCGTCGGATCTGCTCCCTGCGTCTCAGCTCTCTCATTACGGATGCCGCCATTGCGGCAACCGCCTCCCACTTGGGGGGGGGCCTCCAGCATACAGCCGACTAGGTTGTCGGGTGTAGGGCGGTCGTTTAAGGCCTCTTCAAGCGCAGCTCGTTCTGCCGAAAACAGGGGGCACGCGAAGAAGGCATGTTCCGCGTCCTCAATAGCTTCGCTGCCGCAGTAGTCGCAGTATGGATCGTCCTAGTGCCTGAACCTATGCAGGTACGCCTTGAAACATCCGTGTCCGTTTATGATCTGCGTCGTGTGATAGTCCAACTGCCCGTGTCGTCTCTGCAGCCAGGGAACCAACTCAGGGATGAGCTTGTGGGTCCATCGCCCTGTGCTCGCGTTGGACCATCGCTCTTGCCACAGAGCAATGGTGCTGCTTCGCTGGATTCTGCTGCCCGAGTTCCCTGTCCTGCGCTCCTCTGCCAGCAGGTCTATTGGGATGGTTCCCGCTACCACCAATACAGCTTCTTCCGACACCGTGCAGAAACAGCTGGAGATGCGCAGTGCGCATCGTCTGTAGACGGATTTGCACTGCCGGCTGTAGCTGACGGTCTTCATGGCATCAGCCCATATCGGCGCGGCATAGAGGATGGACGATGTCACCACAGACGCTATCAGCCTTCTGCTGAGCTGCTTCGGACCTCGCGTGTTGGCCATCATCCTCGCGATCCTTGAAGTAATCCGCTATCAAGAGGGTGAGGTATCCCGATATGCCGCCGCGCTTAAGTGCGTGCAAGACAAGGCTCCAATTTGCAGAATTAAACGCGTTCTTGACATCCAGGGTGCAAACCAGGTAATATTGCTTGGTGCCTCCCTGCCATCTTTCGCCTTCAATCGCGCTTGCTGCCATCTGCGTTACCTCACGAATCGCGTCGATCGTGCTCCGCTTCTTCCGGAAGCTGGTTCGATAAGGCTCCGCGCTCTTCGACTTCTTCCTCCAGCTTGTTGCAGATAATGCGCTCGAATATCTTCCCCACTGAGTTGAGCATACAAAGGGGGCGATATGAGGACGGGTCATCGTTGGTCTTGCCCGGCTTCGGGATAAGCACGAGCCTTTGTTGCTTCCAGACTCGTGAGAAGGTCCGTTCAGCAATGCACCTGTTGTAAGCCTGTGCAAATATGCTCGGGTAGGCCTCCATTAAGGCAAGCAATGCAGCATTAGGGATGCCATCAGGTCCCGGGGCCTTGGAAGCTCTACAGCTAGACAGCGCGCAGAGGACTTCCTCCTCGCTGATGGGGATCCCTTCGCTCGCAGCTATGCTGGGGAGCGTTAGGGGCGGTTGCGCAGGGAACAGCGTGGAGACAATTGCACCGAGTTGTTCCTGAGAGGTTGGGGTCGGCGGCCTGTGGAGTTTGCCCATGACCAGCTTGTAGGCCGAGCCAAATGGTTCCCGATCTGCTGCGTCACACAGCTCCTGGAAGCACCTGCGCTTGCTTGTTTTTATGGCAGCCTTGAGCGCCTTTTTCTTCTCCCTATAGCGAGCCTCGAGCAGCTCTTGCGTTGGACGTCCTCGGCTTCTTTGGCATCTTCGCCTTGCAGAGAGGCATTCACTCCTAGCTGCTGCTATCTCCTGAAAGAGGTCACCATAGAGGCATCGCAAGCTTCCTTGATTCTGGCAGCTAGGCCAGCTGCGCAGGTGTTAGCATCACCAGTGATGGTGCTGGTGTCCATACTGGCTAGCAGTACTTCGGCGTTAAGGGTGTTTAACCTATACGCTGGCTGTCGGTTGGAAGAGCTCTGGTGGCTGTGCGTCGTCTGGAGAATTATTGCTGCATGGTCGCTGTATGTGAGCAAGTCCGTGACTTCCCAGTGGCTGTTCCGGGAGAGCTCCGGGCTGGCGAAGGTCAGGTCAATGACAGACTGCCTGCCTGCCTTGCTGTAGGTGCATTTGTTGCCATCGTTGAGGAGACAGACATCAAGGGTGGCCAGTGCGTCCAGGAGTATGGTTCCCCGCTGGGTAGTCCTAGAGCTTCCCCAAGCAGAGGACCAGGCGTTGAAGTCCCCCGCTATTAATACAGGGGATCGTCCGCGGGCGTCTCGGGCGATTTCCTGCACTATGTCCCTGTAGACGTCTATATGCAGGCTCGGGGCTAGGTAGCAACTATATATGGTGGCTGCCTTAACCTTGGCCCTGGCGTATCCAGGTCTCGATGCCCTCTGCGATAGGTGACAGGGGGTCTGCCCGCAGCTCCAGATGGCTGCGCCGCCATCCGCGCTCTGCTGCCATACTCCCTCTGCCTTTGGTTTGTACGGCTCGCTCAATACAGCAACGTCAATGTTCTCCTCGAAGACCGTCTGTGCCAGCAACTCTTGTGCAGCTCTGCAGTGGTTTAGGTTAAGCTGGAGGAGCTTAACCATACTGCATGTGTTTGGTGGGCTTCATGTAGTCCGGGCAGGTCCTGCTCAGGGTCGCGTGCGCTGCTTCCCCCGCGGCTTGCCTCCTCGGGTGCATAGGATGCACTTGGGCTTGGCTTGGCACGTGTAGTGCTTGTGGCCGGAGCCCCCGCATCTGAAGCAGGAATCCTGCGTGGCCTTGGCTATTGCGTCAGAGGCTCTGCATCTAGTCGACGTGTGCCCAAAGCCCATGCATTTGAAGCACCTCCTAAGCTCCGTCTTCTGCTTGATTCGGCAGACGACCCATCCGATCCGGATTTTGCCCTTCTCAAGGAGTCTCCGCGCATGGTCAGGTCTGAGGCTGACTGTTGCTGTTTGCGTCCCGCCGTATGCCTTACGCAACCTGGGTGCGGCATCGGCTGGGATGTCGCAATCCTCTCCTGCGAATAGTGCCAAGGTGACTTCTTCGCCGCTGGTCATCTCGTCCAGATCGCGAATCTCCACCTGAACCGTTTCCTGCATTACAGCCACCTCTGCCTTGCCGGAGATGGCTGATTTAAGAGCTGCCAGCAGCTGCTGCGTGGAGGGGTCTTGAGGCTTCGGCAGCCTTAGGAGCAGCCCGCCATTAGCGGTCTTCCGTAGGCCTTGCACGTTCTCCTTGAGTCCTTGGAGAGAGGGCTCAGTTTTTATTAACTTCAGCATGTCCGCGTATGAGCCATTGCTGCATTTAATTAGGATAGCATCGGCGCGCTGCTTTCTGGGCATTGCTGCGTGGGGTGTGCGGTTTCCTTTCGGCTCACTACTCTCCGTTCTGGGTTGGGGCTGCTTGGGCTTGGGTTTGGCCCTAGCTTGTTGCCAAGTCTCATTTCCCGTATTGGAGACCGTACCTGCCAGCGTAGGGGTGGTCTGCTGGCTCGTGCACGAGGTGGACACCTTGGTGTGGCCATCGGCCAGCGCGGCAGTGATGTCGACCTGCAGCTTCTTCATGCACGGGGATTTCCCCCAGCGGATGTCTGATGGGAGTTATACCGCTCCTTCTCGGTCCCCAGAGCCCCGTTTGAACTGGCGCCGCCTCCGCGGAGGGGTTGGAAAATGGCCAGATCCTTGGCCTTCTGCTCTTGACCCAATGGAGCCAGCTGCAGGAAATGCCGGTACTAGAGCCGAGCAAATTGGCTGTTCAGCCGGTACCGGCTTTACTTAATTTCTTTGCGGCTTCAGAAGCTCGCTGCTCGATCGTTGCACAGCACTACGATCAGCTGTTATTGTTGTGTTGTAAGGAGTAAGAAGAAAATCGCGCGGAAAAAATGTGGCTTGTGGAAACTATGAGCTAGGATAGCTAGGCGAAAACCTGGGGACGGTCCCCGAGGAATCGCCTCGGAAACCCAGAGGAATTAAAAGAAAACAAGAATTATTTATTTATTTATTATTTATTCCTGCTTGCGAGATCTTTTTTATTTGCATTATTTTTAATGCAATACATTGCGTGAGCAAAGGCCTTTTCTGGCGGCTGACTCTGATCTTCCATTGAAGATATGCTCTCTGTAAAGAAAATAAAATATATTAGTAAAATATCTTCTGCATTATGCCCAAAATACGAACATACCAATCAGAACTGAAAAACGAGGAAAAGCTTTCAGTTTTTTCTTCCCGTTCACCCCGTCCACATTATACTCAATCAAAACTTCTTCGGAAATAACTGTTTTCAGTGACTTTGGAAGTGAATTTCGTTTTATGAGTTTGGTCACAGCGGTAATCTGCAAAAAGAAAGACAAAATGAATTACACAATCATTTTGACTGTAAATATTTTACTTTCACACGGGTCCGTATTCCCCGGGCCCAAGCTTAGCTCCAGAGCCATGAGCGCATCATCGTCTGCCACCGGGAAGTCAAAATTGACTGCACTGCTTTTGGTCTTCCCCTTAAGAAAGACCTCAAGCAGTGCAGTCAATTTTGCAATCTGCTGTGTGCAGGACGCCACTTCCCTGGACATATCGCTGACGCTCTCCTCCAACTTCTCAATTCTCTTTACCACGCTAGCCAGAGGGTCGGTTCCTGGCTCCTGGGTTCCTTCTATTACGAAGTCATCTTCTAAAATAAGATATTACTAAAAAAATAGTTTAATTAAAATATAATTTTATTTAATTTACTTACCCTCAATAGCAAAAGCCAACTTCTGAATTTTTTTAGGGGGCTCCATCTTCTGCGTATCTAAAAATAATAAAAATAACACACATTTTTTTCATTTTATATGTTCTTTTCTTTTATTTTAATAAAAAACGCTTTTTTTTTGTCATCGAACAATGAAAGGTGAATCTTCTAAAGATACCTTAAGCGCCGTTGCTTTAGGCATGCCCGATTCATATTTAAAAATACATGTGATTTATTATGCATTATTTTTATTAATGAAAAATTAAATAAAATTCAAAATAAACAAAAATATAATATTTTACATTTCCAAAAATATTAAATATGTATTTTAATTTTTATAATAATAAATAATTTAAAACAAATTTGATTATAGTTTTTCAATTATAATTATATATAATGAACATTTTCATTACATTTCACATTTTAATAAATTAGTAGATTCTTGACCCACAAAAGTGCCCAAAGCGCCATAAGAAGTTTTCACTTCAAAAAAAAGAGAAAAAGGGTAAAACTCCAAGTCATTTTAAATCAAGTGGAGCACGTTGGCATTACAACGGATTGCTGGACGTCAAAAGCCAATGAAGGTTATATAACAGTGACTGTACACTACATTTCATCAACATTTGATCTCCAATCGGCAGTTTTATCAACGGATAAGTTGATAACTCCAACAAGCCTTTCAGCCGATACAATAGCGCCTTCTTTAAAAATCGTATTAACAGAGTGGGGCTTACTTAGAAAAGTGACAACTATTGTCACTGATAATGACGCGAGCATGGTGCTCGCTCGAAGTGCTAAAGCACCCAATGGAGAATAGAGGAGAATAGAGGAGAATAGCGGAGAATAGAGGAGAATAGAGGAGAATAAAGGTGAATAGAAGAGAATAGAGGAGAATAGAGGAGAATAACAAAACAAATAACAAAATGTAAGCGTATAGTGGCTTTTTTTTAAAGCAGCACGATTGCTTATGAAAAGGTTAAACAGTCCCAAAGTTCTTCTAAAAAAGCATATAGCTTAATCTAAGAGGTTCCCACCCGCTATATGTGAATTAAATAAAAAAATGGTTGACATTAAACCAAAAATTAAGACTACAGAGGGGAAATCAATTTTCGATTTTCTAACGGCTCGTATGCCAGAGCGTTTATCCCATTATGAAGTAAGAAAAGTCCCAAGAGTGGCAACTATTCTGGACTCAAGGTTCAAAAAAGATGCTTTTCTGTCTCAATCAAATGCAGACCAAGCTGCTAAGGCTTTAGGAAATGAGTTGTTCAACACATTGTCCAAAACACTGCACAACCACCAAAGCCAGAACCGGAAAAGAAAAAATTTACGTTCCTACAGCGAAAAATGGCTGTTAAATCGAAATCGACCAGGACAGACGCTATTATAGCTCTAAGGCAGTATTTGGAGGCCCCAAACTCCCCTGAGAACGTCGAGCCCCTAGAGTTCTACAAGGGTTGAAATTGTACAATATATTCTTTTAAATCTAATGGTTATTTTTTATAGACATGCCCAGATTCAATGGAAGCTTTGAAAAGCATAGCAAAGCAATACTTTTGCGTTCCAGCATCTTCCACGGCGTCCGAGAGGATCTTCAGCAAAGCTGGTCAAGTCATTAGTGAGCGCAGGAGCTCTCTCAAACCAAATATAGTTAATAAGTTGTTATTTTTGAACAAAAACAGCCTCCTTTATGATCTCAATTAAATAATATAAATTTAAACGGCAAAAAAATATTGGTTTTTTTTTTCGATAATCGATTATTATCGATGTTTTCATCCCAAAACATCGACAACATCGATTGTGGCCAACATCGATGTTTTTCCAGCTTTATCAAGGATGTCATAGCGGAGGAATGGGGCAAAATTACAGCCGAGGAGACAAAAAAACTGGTCGAGTCCATGCCGAAGCACCTTAGGGAGGTATTAAAAAATAATGCATACCCTACTCGATACTAAAACCTGTAAATAATAAAGTTTAAATAGTTTTAAGTTAGCTGTACGCAGACGTTTGCGTGTACACTTTTTAGGAGCGTAAACTTTAAAATTAAATATTAATTATAAGACTTTGTTAAATAATTCTAAAAAAAATGCGTCACTGAAGACAAAAACATTTATGTTTAAAAAGAGAATTTGGTTAAAATGTTGAAAAATGGCCTAACGGTGTGTGTTTGAAGCTTGAATTTGAAATTTTCATGGGGTGTACGCAGAGATTTGCGGTTGAGTGTATATGCGAAGCGAAGCCCACAGAAATGAATGATATTGATAACTGTCTTAACAAAAAAGTTCATGAATGTCGGTATGAATTTGGCTTATCCCCTTTACATGCATACATAAGATTTTTTGAATATTTCCTTCATATATCATATCGCTTGGGGATAAAGACGTGGCAAATCCGGTCTCCAACGCATAAAAAGGATATACAGATACGGAAACGAAGGCTTCAAATTGAATTTCGCAAGAAAATGGGGCTTATTGTAGACAAGCCAAAGTTTGGCGGTAGTGGTACATCAAATGATGGAAACACAGCTCGTAAATTTTTTAACAATTCTGGACTAGCTGCAAAAATTACAGGCCTAGATAAAAATTTAATTGACAGATGCGCCACTGTTTTGCAGGCTTTAAATTCTAGCTAAAAAATAATTATTGAACAATTTAGAGAGTATGCGCTGGAGACACCAAGAGGACTTGTGGAAGTCAATCCATGGTATTACATGCCAGCTTAGGTGCATAAAATATTAATACACGGTCGTGAGGTTATTAATAAAGCATTAGTCTCGATTGGAAGCTGCAGAGGCTAAAAATAAAGATATAAAAAAATTTAGACTACAGCACAAAAGAAAAATCTCGCGATCCGCAACAATAATAGACCTATTAAATAGGTTATTATTAAGTTCAGATCCTCCTATAAATTGATTAAGAAAATTGCCATGTAAAAAAAAAAAACATTATTAAAAGAATCTGTATTTGATTTATTAGATAATTAATTAATGAATTTGTTGTATATATGTATATATATTTTTTTATATGAAATGCAGATTAAACTTTTCTTTATAATTATTTTTATTTTTTGTTGTCATATTTGGAAAAAAAAAAAGGTCTAAATTAATCAGTAATTCATCAACAAAAACAAGCGAGCGAGATGAGCTGAGAAAGAAGTCAAGGAATTCAAATCGAACGAACCTCTGCGCACCCTTGAAATTTAACATACAATTGATATATGACTTTAATATTTAGTTGTAAACAACTTTTATAATATAATATTATTACAAAAAATTATTTTAAGCTTATTAGTTTATAAAACGTTTCTAAAATATGATTGCAGTCCTAAAAAAAATATTGTATTCCAAGAAAGTATTATTAAGTAACGCGTCGGATAGTCCGATATATCGTTTCATACCCTGTTTCCAGCCGCAACAGAACGGGCAAAGGCGAGTTAGGCAAACGGGACTGTGTAAAACGGAACTAACTGTAAAGCAAATTAACGGCTTAGCTCAACCGTTGTTCTTGATCGGTTTTCTTTTGTTCTTCTGGAAGCGCGTGGCTATTTTTCGCGCTTGTCACTTGCGTTTCAGTTAGTGAAAAGGTTGGGTGAATTTATTAAAAGTTAAAGGAGTTAAGGAGCATTAAAACTAAAATAAACATAATCAGGTGTTTCATAATGGACAGTGACATAATTTTTAAAATAATAAAAAACAAAATATTACAAACTAAATAAAACGAAATTAAAAGTGGTGGCAAGATATGCCGGGCTGTGCAGCATTTTTTTTTTTTATTTTAAGTGAGAAAAATAAATATAAGTGCGTAAAAAATAAAAGCCCTGTTTTAAATAAATTAAATTTTTTGATACTATTTTGTTGGTCTTTATAGATAACGAAGACGTGTTACAAAAGATCGACGGTAAGTATTTAAAGATTCAAGATATCAAGATTTTAAATTCTAAAAAATTTTTTATATACAGTGCTACGTGAGGAGGTGCGCGAAATAAAGAGGACAGTGGATGTTATGGCTGAAACCCTGGGCTCTTTGACCGCATTGGTTAAAGAAACTTTCAAAGCCAATCAACAGGAAATGAGGGCTCAAGAAGTGTCATTCCCTTTAAAAACGGAGGATGACCTTCAAAAACTTAATTGTTCATTGAATGAACAATCATCAAAAAAAGTCGTAAGTAATTATGATACATTTAAGGGAATTAAGTTAGCTTAATTTTTTTATAAAAAACTAATTTTTTTGGTATTTTTAAATGTTTTATATAATTTCAGTTGGTTTTTTTTCATTTGATCAAATTTGATTAATTTATAATTGTAAGCTACAAGGGTAAACTAACTTCGGCGTGCCGAAGTTAGCTTCTTTTCTTGTTTCCGTATAATTTAACTTTTTTTTTCTTTTCAGACTATGTCTAAATTTTGAAGCAAAATAAGATTTCCAAATCCATAAAAAATATTTTAGGAGAGGAAATTTTAATTAACTTTAATATTGAGGGGACAAAATCAAAAAAACGTCTAAAGGACCACGAGCGGTTTTTTAATGCTCTTTTGGGTAATATTGAAATTTAAAAAATAAAATTTCATAATTATTTACTGTTTATTTTTTGTAGATGCCATAGGTCAGACAGACATGTCTGAGGCCCCCTTAAAAATTTTATCGAAGATTAAAAAAAATAAAGAAAGAAAGAAATGAGTTATTTGTAGATAATATTATATTATTATAAGAATAAAAAATTTTAAAATATATTTTTTATTATTTGTGTGAATTTTGTACTTCATTGACTGCTTTTATTGCTATTGTTGATAAATTCATTTCAAAGTGTTGATGAATTTTTATCAAATTCAAAAAGTTTTAAAATCGATTAAAATTATTAGTGTTAAAATATCTTACATAATAACATTCTAAATATATTCATATGTTAAATAACATATTTACAGTCTTAGAGCTACAGTTTTGCATTTTCCGCAACTCATAACGACAGTTAAAGCCATAACCATCTGACTTGCACAAAATTAAAACCGAAATTCTAAAATAATATAAAATTAATATGTCTATATTGAAAACTGGCAAACAATAAAAAAAAAAAAACAAGAAAGAAAGCTAAGTTCGGCACGCCGAAGTTTGTATACCCTTGCAGCTTACAATGGGATCATTATAAATTAATAAAATTTTCTCAAATGAAAAGTATAACTTACAGGAATTATGTACAACGCCTATAAATATAAAAATTCGGTTTAAACAATTACGTTTACGTAATATTTCCCGAACATTCCTACAACACCTATGTATATCATGTAGTAGTCGGATTTTCATAAAATTTAAACCGATATTCTAGAATTCCACAAAATGGCCATGTCTCGAGTTATATGAATATATCCCTTAAAACTTAAAATTTCTTTAAAAAATCGTTTGACCACCTCTTAAAACTGCATAAAAACGATTGCCCACCTCTTAAAACTAAAAATAACGATTGCCCACCCTCTAAAATTATTTTTTATCGTTTGTCCACCCTTTAAAAATTAATATTTTTTAGAAAAAACGTTTGCCCACCTCTTAAAACCAAAAAAATAGGGATTGCCCACCCTCTAAAATTATTTTTTATCGTTTGTCCACCCTTTAAAAATTAATATTTTTTAGAAAAAACGTTTGCCCACCTCTTAAAACTAAAAAATAACGATTGCCCACCCTCTAAAATTATTTTTTATCGTTTGCCCACCCTTTAAAAATTAATATTTTTAAGAAAAAACGTTTGCAGGATCTGTGTGCTCGGCTCCCGGTCCGCTGTCCTGGATGATGCCTGTCTCCTCTCAAGGCAACACAACCGTTTGCGGAGTGTCCGCTGGGTGCCCTGAATTGAGCCGATCGCTGTCTGTGGCTGGAACGATAAGAAACCGTCTCGGAACCTTTCGGTCGGCCGCGAGAGCGAGCGAAGCTATCTCGGAACCTTTCGGTCGACCGCGAGAGTGAGAGAAGATATCTCGGGAACTTTTCAGTCGACCGCGAGAGCGAGAAACAAGATATAACTCGGGGACTTTACAGTCGGCCGCGAGAGCGAGAGACAAGATATAACTCGGGAACTTTTCAGTCGACCGCGAGCGAGAGAGACAAGATATAACTCGGGAACTTTTCAGTCGACCACGAGCGAGATATAATACTTAGCTCGGGAACTTTTCAGTCAACCACGAGACGAGACTTAACCCGGGAACCTTTCGGTCGGCCACGGGATAGACGTATTGCGGATCGGTGAACCGAGCCGGGGAGAGGCGGGTTAGGGGGGAACAAAGTAACTACTAGGGTAGCTAACTACGATTTATTAGCCGACCAGATCAGAAGATCTGGTGGGCCCAAAAAAGTGACTTGGCTGCTGACTACTTGGGAGGCTAACATCACCCGAGCGCTGTCGGCTGCTGAGTGCGGATACAAGGCCTGGAGCCCGCTTTATATAGGGATCCGGCAGGTTTCAGTGTGCCTGTCCGCCTATCAGGCGTTAGCCCCTTTCCCTACTGTGCCTAACGCCTTCTCCCCGCAGTGTGCCCGCTTGTGCGCGCGCTTAGGCGCGCGCGCGCCCTTTGTTTAAATTCAAAATTCTTTCTCTCTAAGCTTGTCTTCTCTGTTTCTTTTCTTGTTCTTTTATTTCTGTTTCTCCGTTTACAGTTTTTATTTTGATTATTATTATTATTCCTTATATTATTTGTGCGCGGTCACGCGTCACAACTTATTACATATAAAGTTCTCTGTATTGAAGGTTACGTTCTGAAACATTTGTTCATTTCTTAAAGTAGTTAATTTTATCACAAAACTTTTTAAAAATAGTTAACAACTTAAAAATAAACAAATTAATTAGTCCGGGTATATATGTATAACGATGTGGAGTGTCATTTTCGTATGTAGAGAAGTAAATTTTCGCCATTGCCTGCACATATCGTTGTGAACTTCCCAGGATCCGGTAATTCTACGGCAGTAAGGAATGTAATGGCCGATTCCATCACTTGGAGCTGGAACGAACTCTATGGCACCACTTAAAATATATGTTATTCCTTTTATTAAAATTTCCTGTGGTAATTCCAGTAATGTTGCCGTTCCTGGTTCGCCAAAGTTATCATTCTATGAAACGCATCCATTGCAAATTCAATGTCAATAATGACATGTGGTCCAGGCTCTCTTTCAAGGATCTGTTGGCCACCACATTTTTTTGCATTTTTCTTCAGCCTTTTCAAAGAACTCATTTACGAAAGAGAGTAGGACATCGTTAACGCCGAGTTGAGCGACATTTTCGGCATATGTGAGTTCTAGCCGATGGTGGACAGTTCTCTGGATTTCGCAATCATTATCCTCGCTGTTTTTATGGGATCGGTGGGTCGACGAACTGGGTATTCCATTTAGAGCTTGACATTGTACTACGTTATGTTTTTCATCGAAAAAACTTTTCAGGACCACTCCCCTGTCGCAGTAGAGACTGGATGAAACTCCCTCGATGGCATATTTCTTAACTAATGCTACTGTTAAGTTATCAGTGGAGTAGTTATACATTTGGTTCTTATAATATAAGTTGTCTATGTATGCGGTCGTCAATATTTCCACCAGAGAATCAAATGGACAAGTATTTTTAAATTGTAATAATTGATTGCCTATCCAGACAGGTCCCTTTGCACCGCCATTATGCAATATTTCGTTCCTTTTCCGTCGAAGAGGTCGATTATAAATAAGTTCGACATTTGGACATTTCTTTAAATATTTTTCCCTTGTCTTTGCCGGAGTTCCTTCTGTTAATTTTAGTTCCTTATTTTGTTTGCTCGTTTCAACTGTCTGACAAATATTGTCATTTTGATCGTCTTCTTCGACGTAAGATTCATTGAGCTTCATCGTATTGTTTTTTACCCTCCAGTTTTCTTCTTGGAAGAGGTATTCCACGTCGTTATCATCGAGGTTTTCTATTAGAACCCCTTTACTTTCACCTCGACTCTTTTTCGTATTCGAATTTTCCTTAATAAATGCAGGAACTTGAAGGGTTTTCCGTTTCGTCGCTGCTCTTTCCAACTTGCACACAGCTTCGATGCGAATATGTTGGACTACAAATTTATCGGCTCGTACTGGTCGGTGGAATATACTCATATCGGTGTTTTTAAGATCCTTGAAATACGCTTCCACTAGTGCCGAAGAGCCCACATCATATTTAGAGCTGAATTTATTCTTCATTAAGTTGGTCCATAAAACAAAATATTGGCACAATTTTAGCAGATGTGGCAATAGCTCAGGTAAATGATATGGGTTCGGTCGGCAGTGTACCGAATTGCATTTGGACGCTTCATCTTCCGCTGAGTTTTGTATACTAGATATGAAATTCGAAATATCCTCGTCGATTTCATCCTTTTCCTCTGGTAAATAATTGTCATCTATATTTTCTTCTTGATCCAGAGCATTAAATGTGGCGATTCGGGTAAGAAGATACTTCTCATTTCGGTAGCTCGACAGGTACTCCCCAGATTCATCTTCTCCGGAAGATTTGCTCAACGCAACAATTAATATTGCCTTTATAATTTCTGCAAATGTTTCCTTTGATTCGCAAGTCGTTGCTACACCAATGCATCTTATATAAAAATCCTTTAAGTTCGGCAATTTTCCTTTAAAAACGTTTTTTCGGCATATCATTTTTATAAGGTGAGCGATGTCAAGGCGAATGTAGCGTGGTGGTAGTACCGTAAGTTCGTCACTGGATATTTTTCTGAAGCAAGTATATATATATTTGTTTAGGCGGCATTCATTAAAGCTCAGGCTTATTCCATTTAATAGAGCCAAGGAAAAATCTGAGACCACCTCCAGTGGATAATCTCCTGATTTTGAAATAAATCTGCTCAGCCAAAATTGTATGCTGGCAGTATCGTGTTTTGCCGACAGCATTTGAAAAACAGGAAAAATGCTGTCGTCACCCTCCATCACTATTTGATATAAAAATATATTACTTTTTTCTCCGTTCGGTTTTTCTACAGGCATCACAACGCTTCCAGTAGCGTCGACCGAAATTTTTTTTTATGTTTTTAATTCTTGACGAATATGTTTTTATTTGGGCTCCTGTACAATAGATGCAAAAAAATTCGTCCAATCCAATATCAAGGATGCACCCAGCTAATTCACCTTCATATTTTTTGAGGTATAATGATGAAATTGGATCACGTTCCTTGATGATACCTAGATGCCTGTTAGTTGCCTCTTCACGGAGTTTGCGGAGTGTTGGCAATTTCGGTATATAGCTGGGCTCTGGATCGTCAATATTTATATTACTGGATGCCTCCTTTCTCCATAAGGCCGCTTTTTTTAAAATTAGCTCATTGCCGATTTCAATTCTTCTGGATCCTGTGCATCGCGGTTTTTTTTTATGTGGAATACCGCGGGTATCTGGCACGGAAACAGATATAGAGATACCGCAATTCTCGACTGGTTCCACAAGGCAATGTCCTTTTAAAATTGAGCCGCATTCATTGCAATATCCCTCCATTTGCAGCCAGATATTGTCCACCTTGTTGGAAATCTTCGCCTTTTTAAAGTTAAAGGTGTATAAACTTTTTTATACACCAACATGGCTATGGTATCCGTCCAGTTTGGTTGCAGATAGCTTTGTGACCTCAATTCCTTTTTTCTATTCACTTTAGGGGCTATTGATTTCCACATTTCTTCGTCCAGCTCCAGGTTGAAATACAGATGGGGCAGCGGGCCATTTTTTTATGCTTGAGCAATCTGGAACTCTGGGTCGTCTTCAGGGACTGAGTTATTGAAAGTGGAGTTCCTTGTATTATTAGCAGTGATATCTAACTGCTGTATTCCACATCGCTCTTTCACCAGAGTTATCACATCATTTCTGTTTACCCATGCATGGAAATTTAATGTTTTTGCGCTTATAGCTCCTTGCAAACATTTACTTGCTTCCATCCATACATTGTCGCTTCTAGGCTTTAATGTTCCATTTTCCCTAAATATGTCCACGCTGCAAAAAGCATCCACTAAGGCCTGCACAGTAATTAGTGGCTTGGAAGGCATTGTTTTATGACTTTGCTTTGATACACTAATTTGAAAAAACACACAACTTTTCACTCTTGCTTAAAAAACACTTTGCACAGCAAATAAAATAAAATAGTAAAAATAATCACATACAACCCGAATGCACTAATTAATAAAAAAAAAACGTGTTCTTATAATTAAAATAAAAACGTAATATAAGTAAGTAACGTATAAGTAAGTAATTTAATTAAGAAAAATAACTTAAAATACTATTCTTAATACTTGCAGTTTCCAGTGTTGAAATTCCTGTTTATTGAATTAAAGTCCTTCGTCCAAACAAGATCACAACACTGATGACACGGCACGAAATTCTAATAGTTTTAATTAAAAAAGAAATTTACTCAAAAAAAAATTAAACTTGAAAATTTTGCAAGTCTTTAAAAAGACTCTAAACAAAATTAACAAAGACAAAAACAAAAATTACAAGGACACTGAATTTTTAGAAGTTCGTGCAATGCCACTCCACGTAAAGTTTGATCAAGTAAAGGAATATTTTCGAAATTCTGGAATCTGGTCAAATTAACATAATTACACAAAACAAAAATTATACTTCAGAATTTTGCGCCTTTAAAAAGACTGTAAACAAAATAAAAAAAATTACACAAAGCAAAAATTATACTTTAGAATTTTGCGCCTTTAAAAAGACTGTAAACAAAATAAAAAAATTACACAAAGCAAAAATTATACTTTAAAATTTTGCAAGTCTTTAAAAAGACTGTAAACAAAATTCAGAAGGACAAAAAAATTACTATGACACAGATTCTTAAAAGTTCGAGCAGATTCTCTTTGATACACGATTATTTTAACACTTTCAGCTCTGTTACTCCTAGTTAAAATCGCGCACAACTTTTTCACTTCACTTGTTCACACAAAAAATAGACTAAAGCCTAAATATTCTGTGTGGCTATATTTATACCCTAAATCAGAATAGAGGTAGCCACCGATTTTAAAAGGCGGACAAGTGTTTCAGGTTAAAAGTGTGCAATCCCTTGTACCCACCTGGTATCCGCCACGTAAAACCCAAAATAACGCTCAATAAATTAACCCTTTCGCACAGGTAAATATATAAACCTTAAAAAAAAGGTTAAAAAGTTGCTTGGGAATTTCTTTAAACTACCTGTTAAATTCTATATTCGATTACAAGTTTCCGTTCATTCAATTTTACGCAACACAGGATTAACATCGTAAGGCAAGTGGCGGAACGGGATACCGGGAAGAGCCAGGCAAAAAATCGCAGTTTTCGGATTTTCCCGCCACTCTGTCGCCGAATTTCAGTAGCACCAATGTCGTAAGCATGGGCCAGACAGAGTGGCGAGCGAACGATCAACAGCAATACATACTGTCTCTTTCTTGCAAACTCGGGATCGCGGATCAATAGGTGCGTCAAGGAATACACACTGTCCCTTTCTTGCAAACTCGGGATCGCGGAGTTTTGTGGTTTCTCCCGCCACTCTGTCGCCAAATTTCGGTGGAATTTGTTTTTGTAGTCACGGATCGCTAAACGCGATGAAGTGTCTAGGACGACTTACTGGCGCCTCTGCATGCCTGTGTATGTATGGCTTGCCTTTGCATGTCTTTTCCCGTTTTTTTTTTTTTGCGTTGAACGTTGAACGCATTTTTGTGGGTTTTTCGCGTGCAACGATTTCACAAAAAAAACAACGGGAAAAGCCATGCAAAGGCAGGCAAAGGCAAGCCATACATAGCCGTTTAAAGAAATTCCCAAGCAACTTTTTAACCTTTTTTTAAGGTTGATATATTTACCTGTGCGAAAGTGTTAATTTATTGAGCGTTATTTCAATGTTTTTATTTAGTTTTAAGGGGTGGTCAAACGATAAAAATTAATTTTAGAGGGTGGGCAATCCTTATTTTTTACTTTTAAGAGGTGGGCAATCCTTAGTTTTTAGTTTTAAGAGGTGGGCAAACGTTTTTTCTTAAAAATATTAATTTTTAAAGGGTGGGCAAACGATAAAAAATAATTTTAGAGGGTGGGCAATCCTTATTTTTTACTTTTAAGAGGTGGGCAATCCTTAGTTTTTAGTTTTAAGAGGTGGGCAAACGTTTTTTCTTAAAAATATTAATTTTTAAAGGGTGGGCAAACGATAAAAAATAATTTTAGAGGGTGGGCAATCCTTATTTTTTAGTTTTAAGAGGTGGGCAATCCTTATTTTTTAGTTTTAAGAGGTGGGCAAAGGTTTTTTCTTAAAAATATTAGTTTTTAAAGGGTGGGCAATCCTTATTTTTAGTTTTAAGAGGTGGGCAAACGTTTTTTCTAAAAAATATTAGTTTTTAAAGGGTGGGCAAACGATAAAAAATAATTTTAGAGGGTGGGCAATCCTTATTTTTTAGTTTAAAGAGGTGGGCAAACGTTTTTTCTTAAAAATATTAGTTTTTAAAGGGTGGGCAAACGATAAAAAATAATTTTAGAGGGTGGGCAATCCTTATTTTTTAGTTCTAAGAGGTGGGCAATCCTTATTTCTAGTTTTAAGAGGTGGGCAATCGTTATTTCTTAAAAATATTAAGTTTTACAAGGTGGGCAATCGTTTTTATGCAGTTTTAAGAGGTGGTCAAACGATTTTTTAAAGAAATATTAAGTTTTAAGGGGTGGGCAAATGATAATATTAAACTTTAAAGGGTGGGCAAACAATGATTTTTAGTTTAAAGAATATTTTGTGTTGGGAGATGGGAAATATTGGGTGGGCAAACAATTTTATATTGATTTCAAAAAAAAAAATTTAAGAAAAGTCAATTTTTGGATTTTGAAAAATTTTTGAAGTAAAATTTTTTCGAAACTGGACGTGGGCAAAAAAAAGTAAAGGGTGGGCAATCGTCGGCAAGCGATGGGCAAACGATTCCATTCTTCAAATTTTAAAAATTTAAATTTTGGTAGAACATTTTTGAACATTTTCTAAATTTGAAATTTTTTCAAAATTCTAAAAAGTGGGCAAACGTGGGCAAACGATTCTATTGCGATTTCCAAAAAAAAATTTTGAAAAAAGTCAATTTTTTTATTTTCGAAAATTTTCGAAATTTTTCGAAATTCCATATTTTCGAAACTGGGCGTGGGCAAAAAAAGTAAAGGGTGGGCAAACATGGGCAAACGATGGGCAAACGATTCCAGCTTTCAAATTTCGAAAATCTCATTTTACCCAACCTGGCTTCTTTGAGCTGTTCAGTGATCATGTTGTTCTGTTGAACGCAACCATTAATACTGCCCGAACGGTCGTGTAAACACAGCTGACTTTGGAAGCTTCTTGCGCGAGATTGGTGCCACCTATGAAGATTTTGGGTTGCATTGTTGATGGTCATTCTATTTTTAATCCATTGAGACCAAAATAAAAAAAAATGGTTTTGGCCAAGTTAAGTGCATAGTGCACAGTGAGTGCTTAAAGTTTAACTAGATAAAAAAAACTAAGAATTGCAATAAAAAAAATCCTCGAATACAAAAAGTCCATCAATTTGGGATAGAGTTCAAGCTAAGAAATTTCTGAACGTCAAAACCTTATGGATACCCTATTTAAAGAATGGTGGTGGATGAAAAGGCAAGGAAATTTTTTGAATGAAGCCAAATTTAACGTTGATGTTCCACAAGGGCTTAGAAACTTAAGGGCGAGACTACTTCTTTGAAGGCGAAATTTAGAACGTGTCTTGGGCGCTTGGAACTTGGTTGGAACTTTATAGCTCAGATGGTCTAGGATAGACAGCAAGACCATTTCCCATAAAGAAAAGCTGTTTAGCAGCGTTCAAAAAAAAAGTTCAGTTTCTATTCCCACCGCACGGATTCATATTTCTCTCTGTTAAGTTGCTGTTACGTCATTGGAACCGCAACACTAGAAATTAATTATTTTAAAATACAAACCGATTATGCGAATCTAAAATTTTAATTTGATTAAATTCAGTGATCTCTTTCAGGAACAATATGTTATAACTCAATTAGGTAAAGGTAACATTGTTGATTTATTAATCATCATTTTGTGGTTGCACTTCAGAATCAGTTCATTTATAGCCTTAAGTGTTATTGCAAATATGCGGACCCTGTCTTAGTTAACGAGCGAAAAGTCGAAGCTGAGAGCGACAACTATAGGGTTGGCATACCAAAAAAAGAAAACCCGCAAATGATCGTAACTTTACAATTTTCTTTACTCGTCATCATTTGATTTGGCAAGTTTCTCGGCAATGTTCATTTGCTTAACCAGAGTAAAGACAGAGAACGAGAATTTGGTAACCTGCAAGAAATTGAGTCAATGCAGTAATTTTCAACGATCAACGATTCGTTAGTGTACTTACACTGATATTGGTGCCCACGGATATGGGAAATACGTTCATGGCCATGAATGTTATCGGCTGCTGGAGTTTCTGCAGGAAGTACATCAAAGTCTTCTTGTACCGAGTCTCTTCGTCGATCCAGTTGGAGTGAAACAGAGCGTCGGCGAGATTGTAGCAATCCTCAGTCAGGTAGTTGCAGAGTATACAGAAGGGCGTAGTCTCCAGAAGCACGGCAGCCATAAAAGATAGCGCTGCGATGGCGGATCCCAGATTAGCAAACAGAACAATGTTGATCAAGGTGAAGCCAAGTACCAATCCGACCACCAAGAATTGCACAAATATAGTTCCAGAGATCACTGGTCGAAGACAATCGACATAGCTGGAGAAAGAGGGGGAGAAAAGATAATTAAATTTAAGGCCGATCATAAGTAACTTACATTTTCGTGTCATGTATAAGTATGTCATTTATAAGTGAAGTATATTTTCCTCTTCCGCGCTTTTGATTTTATTGTTTATCATTCTTTATTTCATAATAAACATTTCTGATAGTTCTTTTGCCGATTAACCCTTACAATCATTGTAGTAAACAATTGGATTAAGTTTTATTTAACTTCCCAGAGACTATTTTAATCTTAGATTGCGATCAGAAATGCACTTGTCAAAGCAAAAATCTAAACGAAAACAAAAGCAAAGTACACTGAAGAATATCACGCGTTAATTTAATCGATTATTGCTACAGAGTATATGAATATATTTTTGATCAACATTAACCGTCATTAGTCATGTCTGTTTGGGTGAATGAATCTTGGCAGATATATTTCTGTCTAGATTAAGAAGTATATAAGTCTGAACGAGCTAGGAAGGAACATTTTCTTCGGAATTTTAATTTTCATATTATGCACATCGGAATACTACAAGAAATAGCAAATAATGATCGATAGAAGTAAAGAAAATGTAGCACTCTTATGTGTAGAGATTGTAGATACAAAATCTAATTAAAGTTGAAATTATATCTTTGTTTTTCAACGTATAAGTTAAATTCTGAAATACAGATATTTTATATTTAAAAACAGTTTTAAATCAAAACTGTTACACAATGTTTTTTTTTACCATGTGGGTATCTTCTAACAAACAAAAACAGCTTTTAGAAAGGTGAGAGAAAAGAGACGACTTCAACACAAAATATTTAGGATTTCAATCTTTGTGAAGGTTCATAAAAAAAAAATAAAAATAATAAATTGAAAACAATTTAGCGAGGTATGTTTTCGGCACTAAGCTTAGCCTTATTCCTAACATAATGATAAATATTAAACTATACTACTTAAGATTGGCTATATATTTTTATGATTTATGAAGGCATCCAAAGATTTGAAAAAAAAAATAATAATAAAAAACACGCATTTTTTATTAGTTAGTTAAATTTGTTTTATAGAAAACGTATAAGATAATAATTGAATGATGCATTATAATAATAAGCAAAAATATTCTACAAATTCTCTACTTAATAATATATTTATATTATTTGGACGTAATAAATTCGATTAACACAAGTTTTTTAAAAAATTTATAATTTTGATAGTTTATTCGTTTATAATTTAGATGTACAGCCTTTAGCTTTAAAGATAAAGATACCACTCCGTTTACACTTTCTGTCACACTTCTACCTTATTTCTGGACTTATAAAGCGTCCAATTATTTTTTTTAGTATCCCCCATAAATTATCAATTGGATTTCAGTCAGGTGATAGATCGGGCTGCTCCATTCAATTTTCAGTGTGTCATTACCCTTCATAATCTCCCACTTCAGCGGCACTTCTTCTTTGGTATAAGGAAGCATTACCTCCGTCAAGGTAGTCTGGACCACACACTTTTCCCTCTATCTGGAAAATCGGACCTACTCCAGACTAAGACAAGCATTCCCACAGAATTCTTTATGATTTTTGGATTAAACACTGAATTTTTATTTCGTAACATATACCTTTCCGTCTGATCCGAACAAATTATTTTTTGTTTCATCAGACTCTTAAACATTTTTCCAGATTGCCGGTTCGGCTGACGATAAGCAGACCTATTTCGCAATATTATTTTATTCAAATGTGGTGCTTTTTGTGCAGAATGTGTCTGTAAATCATTTTCAATCGGCTTGTTTCTGATGGTGCGACTGGTAATTCGATCTACTAACTAATAAGGCATCAAACAGTTGGGCTGTGGCTCGAATTCTACCTCGGACTTCCTTTCTGTTGGTGAAAAGTTTTTTTTATGAAAACTCTCTGGAACGCAATCCACGACGCAGTCAGAATTTAAAAGTCTAATCGAATTATCACATTTTTATGCTACACTTAAACTATTAATCCTATAGCATTATTTAAAAAGCTGAATCACGAACTGCCTCACACAGTTACCGGAAAAATTACCCAAAAGCGAACCTAAATAAATCTTTCTGTTGGGTTCAAGCCAATAACTCTTTTTCATATATGTAGTACTAAGCTGTCAATAAATGATGAAGAATATGTTCATTGATTTTGCTTATTTTTAGGGTTATTTTATCTTTATTTTAAACGATTTTTCCTACATTTAAGAGTCGGTTTTTCTTTCTGGGCACGAAATGTATCTTTTTAGCTGTTTTACTGTTAAACTAGAGGGTAGTCCGGAAAAGACTTTGAATAAAGTCTGATTAGTACAATTTGATAATATCAAAATAATTCAGACCAAAGACAAAGACCTACAAAACTGCCAAACAAGAAAAAAAATTGTAATTAAAAATGGCATGGATTTATAAAAAAAGTCCGAAATGATAAAATAATATGTTTCTTGATTTGACCAATGAATTCTTCATGAAAACTGCTATTCTTCTACCACATTTTGAGATCGCGATTTCGAGAACCCAGATATCAGTATATCGACTCATCATTATACTTATTTTGCTTCAATATCAATATCAGAAATGCCCACTTACCGCAGTATTGTCTTGTGGTCTTGTATGCACTCCACCAACTGTTCGTAGCGCTCCTCGTGACTCTCCGCCGGATCGGTGCCCAGGCGACGCAGTCGGTCCGCAAAGATGGACATGTGGGCGCGCAGTACGAGTATAAAGTTCACGGGATAGCAGTCCACGCAGACGTCTTGAAAGCAGGCGCCAGCCATGGCAAAGTACTCCAAGCCGGCCTGCAGGGCGAGCTGCCAGTGGCTGGAGCGCCAGTCCAAGTACGGGTAGTAGTTCTGGTAGGGCGGCCTTCCGATCAAAATCGCCGAGAGAAAGGTGTTCGTGGCGTACACCATGTACACCGTCATGAAGAAAAAGAAGATCCGATTGCTGAGCGAGACCGCGCGGTGCACCTGCAGGCGCTCGCTGGCCTGCGTGAGTCGCTTGTCCATTTCGTCCAGAATGGCGTTGGCTTCATCGAACCGCTTGACGAGCGCCCACACAATCAGCACCTTGGTGGAGCAGGACCAGGCATTGAAGGCCACCTGCAGCGAGGTGAGGAACTCGCCCGGCGAAAACTCCGACAGATGGCTTATGTAGCCCGTGAGGAAGCCGATGGGCTGATAGAACGTGGAGCTCAGATTCAGAGCAAAGGACCACAAGACGTAGGCCAGGAAATACCTCGATGGAGGCTTACGCACGCCCATCAGGAAGATGCAGCGCAGAAGGTACAGAGTCGCGTCCCGAGAGCGAGCCGGAAGGTCCTCGGAAAGCGTGTACATGGCCGGAAAGATCCTTCGCAGCTGCATCTTGGCTTCCTTGAATTTGAATTATTGAGCCCAAAGGTCGGCGGCAGAGTCCTTTTATATGGCTGCCAGTGGCGTGATTATAAGCTCATCAGCGAAGTGGTTGGGTAATTCATGAGCGACACTCCCGAAGTCCATTGTATAAATCAATTAGAGCTAGTGACTAGTTCTTGCGGCACCGAATTCTTTGAACCCTCCAACCGAGTAACCTGCCACATCGCAGGGTATTGAGGGTGGCACATGTCCGCTTAAAAACGACTAATGAGCCGTACGTAACGCTTGTCAGAAGTGTAAAAGTTTACACTTGCCTATAAATACTTGATGATCCGCTTACCCCTTAGAAGGACAAACAAGGCTGCAACAGTTCCCAGTATAAAAAGATTTTATTTCAGGTAGCTTCTGTAGTAATCAGTGGGTTGAAGGGACTTCGAGGGGTATGTCAGGCTTAAAAGTCATTCATTGATTTTGCTCGAAGTCAATCGAAGCCATTCGAAATGTGCTGTCCAAACTTTTAGTAAGAGACGAGTCACAGTCCAAAGCTGCGACAAGCGACTCAGCTGCAACATGACCATTTAATTAATAAACAATGACAGCCTGGCACCAGTCGAAAAGGGTAAAGAGCCAAGCCTAGGCCCTGGAAACTTTTTAATTAAATAAGTCAATTGGCAGCAGCTGAAAATCGAACGTTTAAATTGCCAGCCTCTCAAATGTTTACAGTAAACGCATATTAACTGGTGGTAAGTCATTATTTCTCTATGCCAAATATGCCAAAAATAATAGCAAAATGGAGCTATTTGAGAGATACTCCAGCCTGGAGGCCTTAAAACTTGGTATAAAATCCAGTACCCAAGAGCTGCAGGGGTATTGCAACTTGGTGCCACCCAAAAATGATTGTAATAGGCAGAAAAATCAATTATTTTTTGGTAATCATTTAACATTATTCTAAATTTAAGTTTATTTAAAATGCACAAATATATTTTATCTGTGGTCAGTGTTCAGCCAATCTGACTATTACACATCAAGTAAGCAATTCAAATAAATTAATTAGTTTTAGAAAAAGAAACAAATATATTTATTCAGTCTAAATATGTATACTTTAAATAATTAAAGATAATTTGGAATTTGGTGGGGAAAATTATTAGCAGAGCAATACCTGCTGACAAATGCGGTAAGAAATTTTTGTAATTCTTTTATTTAACGCACAAAGATCTTGGTATCTGGTATCCTAAAGTCAGGCACACACCACTAGCATTCTCTTTTTTTGTAGCTTATTTTCCGAAAGATTCTAAGAAATTGAGCAACTTTTATTTTATTTCCAAATAAAAGACAACATATAAAAAATAATATCAATAAATGAATTGCGGTGATTTCTTTCCTTTTATTTTATGGTTTTATACCTTTTGCAGGGTATTATAATTTCAGTAAAAGTTTACAACGCAGTGAAGGAGACATTTCCGACCCTATAAAGTATATATTCTTGATCAGCATCAACAGCCGAGTCGATCTAGCCAGTCCGTCTGCCCGTCTGTCTGTTTCTACGCAAACTAGTCCCTCAGTTTTGAAGCTATCTGAATGAAACTTTACAGATAGTCCTTTACAAGCTCTCACTACTATATAAGTCGGAATGGGCAGGATCGGACGACTATATCATATAGCTGCCATAGGAACGATCGATAAATTGTCAGAAAAAAAATTATAACGACAAATTTTCGAAATATTTTCATATTATTTGAGACATGGTTATTTTATATTAATTTAGAATTTCGGTATTAGTTTGATCAAAATTGAACTACTATATCATATAGCTGCCATCGGAACGATCGGAAAATTTGAGGAAAAAATTATAACTTAGCCCGTTTTCAACATACATTTGTATATTCATATAATTCGAGACATGGCCATTTTGTATTATTCTTGAATTTCTGATTTAATTTGATCTAAATCGGACTACTACATTATATAGCTGTCAAATGAATGTCCGGGAAATATTACGTATGCGTATGGAACAACTTTTTTTTTTATTTTTAAATGTTTTTTTTTTATAATTTCAGTTAGTTTTTTTTTCATTTTATAAATTTTTAAGGGTATACAAACTTAAGCGTACCGAACTTAGCTTCCATTCTTGTTTAAAATAAAAATAATCGCTTGGTGTCACATCAAAACGGTGGTTTATCGATGGCATTTAACGCGTTTTTGGACTTTAAGTCATTTACAACGATAGTATTTTTGTAAAAAAATCAGCCCATTTATGCTGCGACGCGTCTCATACCCAAAGTAATAGCTCACAAGCTATCCCTCTAACACAAAGTTTCGACCACTATATTCTTCACTTTTTTGATGTTATCGTCAGTGGTAAACGGCGATGGGCGACCGGAACGAGGCATATCTTTTACGGTTACTCGAGCATCCTTAAAAGCTGTATTGCAGTCGTAGACTTGGGCTTTTGATAAAATATTTTCACCATAAGCCCTTGTTTGACATTTGCAACGCTTCAGCACACGAAATTTGGTTTAAACATGATTTATACAGCTGCTGAAAAATAACTGGCTACAAATAAAACAAAGAAAAAGCGCCGAAAAATGTTCAGCTTGGGCAGTTTAAATGACAAATTTCACAAACTTTCTGGTCACAATGTGCTGCATTGCACATTTCTGAGTAAAATTTTAATATATATAATAATAAACGGGTTCTTTTATAACAAACATTTTTAAATATAATAATATAGTAATAAAGTAAAAAGGCACTCAAGACAAAAGTAGTCCAGTTTCCAAGATATTGATGTTTTTACTTTCCATATTAAGTGGCAGAGGTGTCGCTCCGCGTTGCTTAACTGCAAGTCCGCATTTTCAAGGGCCATGTGAGCAATCAGCATTCGTTTGCTGGAAGCTGCCGCACAAATATTTTATTTCATCCGACTGTTTTTATTGCGGTCCTGCCCCTCAGCGAGGCCCGCCCGCAACAGGTGCTGAATTTCATTTTCCTGAGAAGCAAACTCATTTGCACTTGGAGCCATGACAACAAGTCTGGCTGGCAATCAGTGGGGGCAGGGAGGCTAGTCAAATGTTGATATTAGCCACCCGAACAGGGCCGCTCTGGACTGGGACGAGCCAACAGTGGGCGGGGCGAGCAGCTTCAGAGCGACGCCAGCCCGAACTCGTTTCACTTCAAAGTAAATAAACAGGAATTCACATTTTTGCCTATCCCGACTCGTGCTTTCATCCACTGGAGCCTCCGCGTGGAAAATGGCTAGGCTGAGGTGCTGGCACTTGTTCCGCGTGTCGCCTGCCTTCGTGGTGCAGATCCACATCCTGCTGATAGTGGTGGGTCTGATCTTCATGCTGGACATTGTCGGCCACATCTACTTGAGGGTGCACCTTTTTCCCGACCTCCGACTCTACCCCGTTGCCCTCCGGGACTGGCTGTTCTGGGTGCGCGGCGTGACACTGTCGGCATACATTCTGAACGCGATCCTCGGGATCCGTATGGCCCGCAACCCGAGCATCGTAAAGTTTGCCTTGTATATGATAATCGGATTGGTGGTGCTCTTATATACCGTCGTCATCGCTGTTACACGGTTCATGTTCCTGGATAAGTTTGAGTTCTTTGCGAAGCAAGTTGCTCTCCAGGTCTGGATCAGGGATATGCTGGGCAAGTTAGAAGTGGAGTTCCACTGCTGTGGCGTGTCTGGCGTGACAGACTACCAAACTGCCACGACCAACCGCACCTGGGCCAGCGGGTCCTGCTGCGGGCAGCCGGAGTGTCCTGGATGCATGACTAGTATCAGAAAGTACTTGTGGATAGTCGAGACGGAAGTGGCGAGGGACAACGTATTCGTCGCATGTTTTCTACTTGTGGGCTTGATATTTATGTGCATTCACTACAAGGACGTACAGTTCCATGACGATCCATACGAGGAGGATTCCGGGGAAGACTCTGACTCCTTTGACTCTGATGAGAGCATGGACTCTCCAATGAAGGCACCCCTTCCTAAAGACGTAGAAGCAGCCTCCCCTGACTCCAGGCCCCGGCCCTCTCCGGTCAATTGAACTTTAATCCAGCTTTTTTGCCCAACGCCCCTGGCCTGCCGTTTGGTCTGCTAGCTTGTTGCGGCTCATTAACTGCGGAACCAATGGCCCACGCAATTATTACACCCAGCTTCTACTAATATTGGTACTTAATTAGCTTTCAAAATAAAGTGCCCCAAATAAATTTTAATGGCTTCGATCTGACCCCGAGCAAAACAGTCGAATATGGCTTAATGGATTTATAAGGATTTATTGGCCTGGTCGGAGTTTTTGTTTTTGTTTCACTTTGGGCGCTGAGTATGCAATTACTTCTGTCTCGGACACATCCGTGAAAACAGATCCCACCAACTTTGCCCCGGGGATTTTAACCTTACCTGGTACCTGTTAGTAATTTAAAATTCCAGCCTAGAGGGGATATGACTTCATTATTATTATTCATATTTCATTTTTATGCAATGCATTTTTTAGGGCCCGCATTCCGTGCCATTCGCATTGTCATTTCCCCTTTCGCTATTGGCCTTAGCATGGCGGAAAATGCCTTGTGTGGGGAGCGTTGGGCGGTTCAGAAAAGTGCACGATTGTGCTTCCGTTGCGGTTTGTCTGGAGGAAGCGCCACCGAAAAATAAACAGCCAGAAAGGATGCGCAATGTAACGGAAGTGCGCGAAATTTGTGAACATTTCAGCAAGCGACCTTCTCCCAGTCTGCGGAGGGGATGGGTACTGGGAGGTAGCTCTGGCGGATAGCTGAGTGGACTGGTGAATTGACAGCTTAAGGATAGAGTGCATTTGCGGGCGGATGATAACTATGATATTTTAATGATGTCGACTTTTTCGACAGTTGCCGTGAAGATTTCGCAATAGTTTGACAGTTGGCCTTTTGGAGAGCAAACTGAAATTGAATTTTGCGACTACCGTCTGGCAAGTGAGGGCACCTTTAAAAGAAAATTAGAGTACAGGCAAAAGAAGCTATCTCCTAACCCATAAAGTACAATCGTGGACAAAAGGATTTTGACAAATCTCAGCAATACTCCAGCGCGTGTGCCTCGTAAAAGTTAGAGGATGCATTCCACTTTTCAGTAATTTAACGGGTAATTTAGTCAATGCGGGTCAACCACGAAAATGTACGCCAGGATAAGATCGTCTTATCCCAGGAAAAGATGGTGTCCTTATTACACCAAAAGCAGCATTAATGGAATAAAAAACAAGAAAGAAAGCTAACTTTGGCACGCCGAAGTTTGTATACCCTTGCAGCTTACATTGTAAATTAATAAAATTTTATCAAATGAAAAGTAAAAGTAACAGGAATTGTATACAACATTTATACATATAAAAATTCGAAATTAACATTACGTATACGTAATATTTCCCGAACATTCCTATGGCAGATATATGATATAGTAGTCCGATTTTAATTAAATTAAAACCAAAATTATAGAATTTTATTATTCTGGCATTTCGCCGTGCCGAAGTTAGCTTTCTTTCTTGTTTTTTATTTAAATTTCCGGAAGAAAATTAATTTGTATGCAAACAGGCGAGTTTGAGAGTTAGCGAAGAATAAGAACGTGTGAAGAAGTTGCACGATTCGTGCGTATCGTATAGACACGCTAGTAAAAGTCACATTACATTTACGGTCTGTTATGTCCTGCTTTTTGCGCGATCGTTGCCGGCTAGGCAAAGTCTCTCTCAGGGAGGGGAACAATCCAGAATATAGACACGCAGCAGACAAAATGGAAATCTAAACTCCGGCAACGGCTAAATCTGACTTACAACAGAATTTTGGAACATCTGGACTGGACTACACGGCTATATTTGTAGTCCTAGGAGTCCCTCCCAACCACGAGTGCATCCTCGGACACATCTCCCAAATCTGTGGATTCATCCCATCCCCCAACTCGAATATCTACTCTGGCAACTTCATTTTACAATCACTATATTTCCATAATTTTCTCTTAAATTTTAACATCTAAAACAGCCTACCAACGGTACCGAAGGAACGTTTACACGGAACATGCATATGTATATATATAAATAATTAAAAAAATAAATATATACTAACAAACAATTATCGGGCGAGCATTGTGTTCTGCTTTAACTGATTTAGATTAACATGATTAAATAAGGCTTTAACTAAATTAATTATGGTGTGCTTTATATGTGTTATTAATTTATTACATTTACTAAACCTAATATTTGCGGCAATTTTAGCCGCTCGCAGTGTTATTGAGATTGTTTTCTTTTGGCTTGCAAGTTTAATTTGAATTTTGGCATAAAAACCTGTGGCCACCCAGGAATGAGTGGCCAATTTTCCTCCTTGAAAATTTTTCTCCTTCCTGGCGGTCTTCGTCACAATTGGTCTGTTTCGATCCAGAATTATTTGCTTCGGAATACTTGGTAGAAACAATAATTTTCACTTATGTAATCACCTGCCATCCGAACCGCCTGCGACCACGGATTTTCGCCCTTTTTACCCTTTGCTGTTTTCTGATTCTCTCTCCAAAATCACTCAAAAATTTTCGGGTTCAAACTTCGGTTCATTTGGGGAGTCATCCGGTTTACGGTACCAGTTCCATAATGGACTCAGTTGTCCGACTCCCTGGACTCACGAGACGTCGATGACTGGTTATCGGATATGCCTATCGTGTTTGTTTATATTTTTTTCGCATTGTATTTTCTCGCACATAAGAGGTCTAACATAGCTTTGTAATACACTTTGAACTTTTCAGCAATAGATGTTTGACCAAAAAATATATAAACTCCTGTTTAATAAAATCAAAATTCCTAAAATGATGATGGTAACAGAGAAGAATAATTAAATAAAGAGGTGAGTCCTCATAAACTGCTTTAATTTTAATCTCATTCTGAAAACTCCTGGGACACCCTTTTTGTGACAACTTTCTGTAACCGTAGGAAATTATTTATTTGGCAGCTTATCGGACTAATCTTCATTCTTTTTTCACTTAAATTTTTTTTGCTTAACATCAATAATAGCACCATGAGCCAAAGGGGAAAGTGAAAATTCAGGATGTGCAAGTTTTACTTGCCGCATCACAGAGTTAGAAAAATCATTCATTTTACGAATAAATCTTCATAGTTTCAGCCCCAGCTTATTTTTTATGACGCTGTGCTTTAGAGTCTTGAACATAGACTCTATTGGACCGTTGCTGGTTCTTTTATTGCTATGATCAGTAAGAATTCCGATTATATTGGTTCATAATGGCGCAAAAACAATATATTTTCCTAATATGACCATCCATTTTTGGATACTAAAAAGGGGTTTTCCTGGCCTATTTTATTACTTCAGAGGCAATAATCGTATTTCGTTGCCCAAACTCCCCAATTACCATTAATGGTTTTTAGTTTCTAAATCTTTAACGTTTTGAGTTGTCTTGGCATTCGATTCATCCTCTTGCAAATGAAATGTCATTGAGGTACTTCCTAATAAATATGAAGTAGCCTCTCCTACCTTACTGTTGATGCCTGGAGATAGAAGAATGGTTGCCAAATTGAAGAACCATTTTTCTAAGTCACTAACAATGATTATATTATAAGCTAAACCTAGGGCATATCTTAGAAAATCTCTTAATTCAATGATTGCCAGTACAACAGATTGGTCTATATCGGCACTCATTTTTTCGTACAAAAATTGAAGATTGAAGAATTGAAGTTGTTATTGTTATGATTATTGTTATTATTAATTATTATTAATTATTATTAATTAGGCTAAGAATGAAAACGGGCGAAGGGAACATTTAAATAAATACGAACGCGCGGGAACCATAGAAGGGAGTGTGTCAGCCCTGAAATACGGGACACCGCCGCTGTCTGGAAACTCCGGCGGAGGGCCAATAGCACTAGCCCTGACCATCTGGTGACTATCGAATAGATTCCGGCGATCCGGCAACACCGAACCGATCGGGAATCGATAAGTCATCGATTATCGGGCACTGGGGGAACAGCTGTCGAAGACCTATATAAAGCGGCATGCAGCTCATAGTCGAGTCAAATATATGTAATTAATGGGTTTAATTGCAGATTCAAAGGAATATTTTTCCGGGAACATGGGGTTTGACTCCGAAGAGGGATCGAACCTCAGCGGTTTTCGATGTTCCGGCAGTCAGCCTACTGCAAAGCGTTCCAAGAGGGACCCGAAGAGCGAAGTGGTGGAAATTGCTCGGGAGAGGCTGGAGGAGCAGCGAACGCAAACTGCGATAATACAGAAAATGGCTGAGAGCCAGACGCATTTTCAAACTGAACTACTATCCATTTTGAGGAGCGCCACAAAGAAGGAATAAATTAAATTAAATAAAAATAAAATTCTCGTATTTAACATAATTTATTCTAATATCTTTATGGGTTATAAATGAGCCAATATTGGGCAATTGCAGTTCTTATTCTCTCATAGATTCGCTGAAATCTGCTGACATATTTGTACGATTTGTAATTCACTTACAGATGATTGCCAACTATCGTTAATTGCGCTATTGTGCTCGTTTAAAATATTGTGTAAAATGCAACAAGTAAAGATGACTGCGTTATTGTTCTTGTAGTGACTGTCTAGTCCCTTTCCAATGAATCGAAATCTGGCCTTTAAATGGCCAAATGCATTTTCTACAACTCGCCTAGCTTTGGACAAGTTGTAATTGAAAGTACGCTGTTCCACAGAGGCGGTCGTAGAGAATGCGTATGGCTTCATTAGATTTTGGGGAAATCTAAAGGCCGAGTCCCCAATAAGCAGCAACGGGACTTGAAGGCCACAAATTTCCCTCGATTTTTCCTGAAGGAATGGAGTTGACCCTAATTTCCTTGCCAGGCTGGACTTTTGAAAAATTGTAGAATCGTTGCCCTGCAGATCCGATGTTTACATACGTAAATCTGTATCTATAGTGAAAAGTAAATGGAATCATTAGCAGATAATTAAATACCTAAAGCGAATAGTACAATAGAGTACCAACATTTATAGTTGTGATGATCGACTGCATCTGCAGCAGATGGTTTTATTTCAATATGGCACCATCTGGAATATATATATAAGTATATTGTTTTAAACTTGAATTTATTTAATTAATTGATTACTTGCCAATTGCTCCTAGACACTGAGGAAATCCGATTTGTTCGAAACCCTTGACGCACTCGTCTACTTTTTCGGGAGTCAAATAGTCGGGTGACATAAATTCGCCGAAAAGTTCGGCAATGACAGCCCGACAGAATTTTCATGTAGGATTGTGCAAACGGTGTTAGGAGCAACACCGAATAGCCTCCCAACGGCACGATAATCAGATGAACATCTCAATGTGTACAAGGCGATAGCAATCCTCTTTTCAAGAGGAATTGCATCTCGCCAATTGGTATCCTGCTTCCGCAGAACCGACTTACAACCGATTTACCAAAAACGAAACGGTACGCTTCTCCATCCGAAAGCTCTCTTTGAAGAACTCCTCGGTGTTTTCCGGTATATCCTTTTCCCAAAATTTCCCAAATTGCTTCTATATATTATAAAACGCCTAGTTAATTTGAACCTTTAATGCATTTAATGCATTTGCACTTTTTTAGAAGTAATAATTTCAGAGTTTCCAATTCGTCGCAGTCGTCCGATTTTAATGACATTAAAGTCTGCAGCAATATGAGGTTTTGTTGCTCTACAACGACAAAATAGTTGGTAAATTTTCCATAATTTCTTATTTGCCAAACTTTTTTAAAATTTTGAATGACACACAGCTGTTCCGATCAGCTGTTATCCGACGATAGATGAAGATGTAGCTCTATGGGAACACGAGTTTCACATCTGGCTATAAGTCCCAACTGTTTCACACTGATGGACTCTGTGGGAAGACAGTACTTATAACACAAGTTAGTTAGTTTTTATACCCTTGCAGGGTATTATATTTTCATAATTAAAATTTTCAGAAAAAAAATTATTATAAATTATATAATTTAAGACATGGCCATTTTAGATTATTCTAGAATTTCGGTTTTAATTTGATCACAATCGGACTACTATATTATATAGCTGCATGTTGGGAATGTTGGGAAAATATTACGTATACGTAATGTGAAACCGAATTTTTATATGTATTAATGTTGTATACAATTCCTGTTAGTTTTACTTTCGATTTGATTAAATTTTATTAATTCATAATGATCCAATTGTAAGCTGCAAGGGTATACAAACTTAGGCGTGCCGAAGTTAGCTTTCTTTCTTGTTTAAAGGCTTTTTCTAATAGACCCAAAGCTTGAATACCCTCAAACCCAGTAAAAAACATTAGGAAATTCATTTTTAAGCATTTATAAATTTTATTTTGTTCAAATTAGTGCCTTATTTGCGAATTAAATTAAAAATAAAATATGTTTCCGTGTTTTGTCTATATCGGAACATATTTTTGCATAATGGCTTGTAAAAACTAAACGAATACTGTTCGTACAAAAATAAAAAACACATGCTATTGTATCCAAGTCTTTAAATTCTTTTAGAACCGCTTGGATGATCGCTTGGATGATTTGTTATTATTTGTTATGTCCCTTAGAAAGGACCTGCGTGGCATTTTGGGCTGGCTCCGGATAGCTCTGTCATTAACATTATATTATTGATGTCAAAGCCATTATGTTTGAGTCCATCGCTGAGTGCTGCAAAAAGGTCGACTGCTTTTTCACTCTCTAAGTCAATGGTGAACAAGAATTTTGTTTGCGCTGCATTCTCGAAATACACAACAGCACACGCCAAGACCTTTGTACACGAAAATCATTCGATTCATCAATGATTATGGAGAACACATGCCTTCCCGCTGCACAAACGCACCGTTTAATGCTGGAGATCAGTTGCTTCTTCATCACAGGTGCCAGTACATTGTACGTAAGCGAAGCTGTTTTGGTGCGTTCGCAGTAAAACCCTTGCGCAATGGCACTATCGGGAAACGCATGCTTGATTACATCGCTAATATGGTCGATTGCTCGATATGTTGTGTTCAGCAATCGCTGCAGCGAACATAATTTCTGCCTTTTTGATGAAGGCAGCTAGAGTGTTGTCCGACTTGAGTTTGAAAAAAGAATAGTTATTATTTACATATAATTTAAAAGCATACAGTGACTCCATCGCATAATCGGACAAGTACCTTCTTATTATAAATGTGCTCAAAAACTATCAAAAATGTACGAATTGGATCGGTTCTTTCTGTTTTTATTCAAGATTAACATGTTTATTATTCAATAACATACAAAAAATAAAATATTTCCAGGAAAACTCTTAATTTATGAACTAAAACATAATTATTCCATTATTTGACGCTAAACGTATAATCGGACAAAGAAAAATATGAATGACAAAAATAGGAAAAGGATAAATTTAATATTTGGTTGCGAATCCTTTGTTCTCTAGAACAGCTTGTAAGCGCCTAGGAATGGATTTCACCAATTTTTCGCACACTGTATGTAGAACTCACCTTTGATTTTCCCACAGAAGTATTTCATATTATCTTTATGTTTTTGTGTAGCCGCGTGCTGCTTAAGTGACGCCAGCCTACTCAAAATGTCCGTCTGGCACGCTTTGCAGTGCGCATCCATCTTTTTTGCGCCCCTGCCCAGCCATTTTTGATTTTTCGGCATAATCTCCCACTCAGCTCAATATTTTTGCTTATTACTCATGTTCACTATTCGTTTGTTTTAATATATTTTCACAAAATTAAGACTTGATTCGATTTGTTAAAGTGTGACCAAACCGAAAATACTCTCCATAAGGTCCCACAAATGCTCAATAGGATTAAGGTCAGGTGATTGAGGTGGCGTCTTTAATTGATTTTCGACATTGTCAAGCAACCAGAGCTCGGTATTGCGGGCACAATGTTTCGAATCAGAGATGGGTACGCCGTGGCGCAATTTGCTCACTGCTCAAACCATTATCTTTTTTCGAAGGCGCCAGCAAGTCGTGGCAGATGAGATATTTCTTTACGAAAATTACTAATTCGGATCTGATGCAGTGCTTGATTTGTGGAGCGACAAGTGCAATAAGAACTTACAATATTTGAAGACATTACAACTCCCAACATGAAGTTCGCGCAATTAATTAAAGTGGAACCAGAGCCAGACAACAGAAAAAGCATTTTACTGGCTTCATTCGTTATGAGCTATAAGTTGGCCAAAGCTCAAAAATGTTTGTTAGATAGCGAGTTTTTTAATGAAATAAGCCAACAGCTAAAAGAAAACCTAAAGAAAAAAATAATTAAATGTGTCTACTACTAGTTGGCAGTAGATGAGAGCACTGATATCAACGACGTTGCCCAAGTGTTAATATTTATTAATTTTATTGACACCGATTTCCAAGTCGAAGAGGAACTTTTAAAATAAGTTCCTTTATATGGAACAACCACAGGAGAAGATATATTCACTGCAATAGAAATATCTGTCAATGAAATTGGAGGATTCCAAAAACTGTGCGGCATGTGAACCGAAGGAGCAAGGAGCATGCGAGGAGAAATAAAGGGGCTTAAAGGTCAGTTCAACCTAAGAGTGATCGATGTCCCCTTCTATCACTACCTCATTCATCAGGAAGCCCTATGAGCAAAGGCAATTAATTTGAGTGATAGTATGGCGTTGTAAAAATGATTAGAGGTCATAATGCTTTGACACACCGCAGATTTCAGTGCTTGCTAAAAAAACTAAAAGCCCATTACGGTGATCTTAAAATGTTCACTGAGGTTCGCTGGCTCAGCAGAGGAAAAAGCCTTGAGCGTTTCCTTTCTCTCAGAAAAGAAGTTTTGAGTTTTCTCAAACAACACACAAAGAACTCCGCAGGACGAGTTCTTCAATTGGAAGATGAAAAATTTCTTTCTGACATTGCATCCCTTACGGACATCACCACCTATTTGAACATATTGAACTCGCAACTTCAAACACCGAAACAATCAATGGTGATGATGCTGTCAAGAATCGATGGATTCAAGAAAAAAATGGGTCTTTTAGAAGGTCATTTAAAATAAAAATATCTTGGCTCTTTTCCCTCGCTGCCAAGAACTTCTAACAGAATATCCCAAATTAAAGTTCTCATCATATTCTGAAAACATAAGTGAATTAAGAGAAGTGTTTGAACAGCGGTTTACGGATTTTGACGAAATTAAAAAATTTATTAAAACTTTATGAGCCCAAAAGAAATAAATATTGATGGGCAGGACCCACAATTTCAAATGGAACTCTGCGACCTGCAATTGGACTTATATCTGATGTCTGTGATGGAGTTCGGAACGGAGTTTTGAAAGAAAGTTCCAATCGACCAATACCCCATTTTAAAAGGGTCAATTCTTAAATTGGAGGCATATTTTGCCAGTACCCATGTGTGTGAATGTGCATTTTCCCACATAAAAGCCATCACAACTGTTTATAGAAATAGATTAACAGATATTAACCTATCAGCTTTGCTTAAAATAGTTTTAAGTATCGATACAATCGATTTTGACGAATTAATAAAGAAATATACATTTTTGACCAATTAATTAACAAATAAAATTTATTCTACTTAAAAAGTTTTTGTCAGTGTATTTTCTCTGCTCGCACATTCTGTGTGGCGCGTGGCTACGACGCGTCGCGACGCTGGGGGTTGTTGTTTTTTTTTCTGGCCGAGCTGCTACCCAAACCCTTAGATCTCGTGCCCATCTCTGTTTTGGATCATTGTCCTGCTGGAACCAAAACTGATCTGCCAGTCCTAATTTTTCAGCGCTTGGCATCAAATGTTGGCGCAAATTCTCAATATACCTCTTGTGATCCATCGTCGATTCAATGAATTCAAGATTACTGACTCCACTAGCCGCCATACATTAGAGGTGAAGAAACATCGATAGTGACCACTATCGATGTTTTCGATAGTGATATTTGAAAACATCAGCGGCGCGGAAGTTTTAGTTGACCCGATCAGCCCGTCATCATTTGATAATCTGCATCGCTGAGCTGTAGCGAAAACCACCCGGGTGGTTATTGCCGCCCGATTCGAATTCAATTTAAACAGGAGTCAATAAATTTAATTAAAAATTAAGAACAATATTTTAGAAACAAAATTCTGCAATTGACTCCCACTGAATTTAACACCGCTACCAACCGGAAAATCTATATCGAACATGTGCTCCAACTCACTATGGTGGATGGCAAAGTGTGCAATGCCTTAAGTGAAACATCATCTTCGAAGTGCTATATGTATATGTCAAGCCAAGCCTACGGAAATGAATGACGTTGACAAATGCCAACAAAAAGAAGTCAGAGCAGACCGTTAAGAATTCGGATTGTCTCCATTACATGCTTATATTCGTTTCTTTGAATATTTTCTTCATGTTTCATATAAACTTGACAGACAATGGCAAATAAGAGGAGAAAAAAATAAAGAATTAGTTCAGAGAAGAAAAAAAAAATTCAGTCCGAATTTCGTGAAAAAATTGGTCTTATTGTCGATAATCCAAAACCAGGTGGAAGTGGAAATTCAAATGATGGCAACACAGCACGAACCTTTTTCAATAACTCTCATTTATCTGCAGAAACTGGCATAGATCAACATTTAATTGAAAGCTGTGCAACATTACTACAAGCCTTGTCCTCTGGATATAAAATTAATTTAGAAAAATTTCGAGAATTAGCGCTAGATACGGCAAAAGAACTAACATCAAGGTATTCCTGGTATTATTTGCCTTCCACAGTTCATAAAATATTAATTCATGCCCCAGATGTTATTCAATATGCATTAGTTTCAATTGGAGAGCTCTCTGAAGAAGCTGCGGAGTCAAGGAACAAGGACGTTAAGAAATACCGACTCAATCATACACGTAAAATCTCACGTTTAGCCATAATAATAATAAAGACCTTATAAATCGGTTGTTATTAACTTCTGATCCTTATATAACCGGGCAGCGAAATTTACCCAAAAAATGTAAAACGATTCTTTCGAAGCGTGTTTTTGATTTATTAGAATAATTTGTTGTATATTTATTTTATTAGTATAATGTTATTTAATTAAGTAATTTAATGTATTATTTAATTTTATTTTGTATATAGATAACAAAATTAGAATAAAATATAATCTATTAATAACGAATATTTCTACCCCTGAAAGTATGCAATTGAATTTTAGTGTTTAAATGTTATTTTTTTACTATTTTCGGGGGCAGCGTTCTTGGTCCGCTGCTTTACTCGCTATATACTGCCGATATACCCAGCCCCAACTGTCAACATATGTTGGCTCCTTCCAAGGCACTTATCGCGACCTATGCAGATGACATTGCAGTCATCTATAATTCCAGTTGTCGCAGAGAAGCAGCTAATGGACTGCAGGAATATCTTAATACCCTTGCAGCCTGGTGTAAACGGTGGAATTTGAAGATCAATCCGCTAAAAACAACAAACCCCTGCTTTACACTCAAAACGCTGATAATGAACACTCCCCAAATCCAGCTAGAAGGAGTTACTCTGGACCAGCTCTCGCAAGCTAAATATCTCGGCATTACCCTGGACAAGCGTCTTACCTTTCGGCCGCATTTAAAGGTCACGGTAAAGAAATGTAACCAGAGAGCTCAACAACTGCGTTGGCTAGTCGGTAGAAGAAGCACCTTGTCGCTCCGATATAAGAGAGCGGTGTATGTACACTGCATTTTGCCAATATGGCTCTATGGAATACAGATTTGGGGGATCGCAGCCAAATCTAACTATAAGCGTATCCAGGTGCTACAAAATCGGATACTACGCAACGTTACCGACTGTCCCTGGTACGTGCGCGGTACCACACTTCATAGAGACATCAAGCTGCATACTGTGGAAGAGCAGATTGGAAGGCATACAAGCCGATACAGCGACAAACTGCTAAGACACCGCAACCTACTTGCCAGACGACTACTGCCAGCTCGTCCTCTAAGACGTCTTAAACGGCAAGGCTTTGCCAAAACAATTTTGCAACGTTAAAATACACTTCATTTATATAATCCTCATACTGTGTATGAGGTTTGGTATATATTTTTCTAATGTTTCATCCATGTGTTGTTAAGGTACATTTTTTGTTAGTACAGGTTCTTTACTTAATAAATAAAATATAAAAAAAAAAAAAAAAAAAAATAAAAATTGTGGGCTTTAACGTATGATTTTTGCCTATGTTTTATCATTTATTTTATGCTATTGGGTCTTTATAGCAGTACACAAATTTTCAGATCTGTATTCCAACTGGAAGTATTTTTGGCCGCTGTTTCCATACAAGATCAACCACTGTGCACCCCATCGGACCAGCGGAGGCCCAGCTTAGTTCCAAGACCTTCTTATCAGCAGTTCAGCGGAGGCTGCACGAGACCAGTTAAGATCGAATTGGCGAACACCTGCGACTGCTGCAGCTGTGTTTCTTCTTTTGTTTGGTTTGGTTTTGATTATTGATTTTATTTTATATTTGTAATTATTAATGAGTTAAATACTCGCAGAGAAACAGGATTATGGCATTCAGTAGAAGTTTAACTTAGGATTCTATAAATTTGACCCGCAGCTCTTCAACGTCAACGTGAACTTGGGCCCAACTTTACGCGCGTATCATGGAGTGGATATATAAAAGGTCGTGAGTACTAAAATAAAAAGAAAAGAAATGGCAAAATGCCGCCCTACAGTGCTATCTAAAAACTTTGAAGTAAATCAATTAAAAATTAAAATCAATCAATTAAAAATCACAAACATATATTTTAAAGTCGAATTTTAATACTTATAACTACTTGCTTATTACTTATCTATACTTATACATAAGACTAAATATTTAAATATTTAAAGGAAATTACATACTAGGTTAAGAAATGATATTTTGTAATTGGAGTCTAATTTAAAATGAAGTTATATTTGGGTAATTGGAATTAAAAATGAATACGAAATCACTATGAATTGTCGTGAATAAATAGATTTAATGGTTTGTCGAGTACTTATGTCGAACACTTATTCTTATATGTGGTAGAGTTATTTAAACTTGGCCTAGGGACAATGAGGAATTGAAAGAAACATTGTCATGGTAGGGAGGGTTAAGACAACTCCTTACAACCTTGCCCAAAGAATTTCTATTTAAAAGTAGATTATTAGATCAAAAACTTAATAAAATTTAACTTTTTTCTTACCGTCGCTGTGCTCTGCTTCTGTTGGAGTGAAAACTATCGATAGTGAAAGCGAAACATCGATGTTCGAGAAAATTATAAAACATCGATAGTATCGATAGTGCCATCGATAGTTCTCCACCACTTCTTTGGAATAGCTCTGCTTGTCCAAGGATCCGATCCAGTATAACCCCCTAATTGGCCTGCATGCATCAACTTCTGTGGGTTGCTTTCCAGGCTTGGATATCATCGTGATGATAGCATTCTTCCATGCACTTGGGTAATGACTCAGCCTTAGGACGCTGTTAAACAACAGGACTGTAATAGCAGTGCCTTGATGGGAAGAATCTTCAGCGTTTTGTTGTCTAGAAGGTCCTCTCCTGGTGCGTTTTTGTTTTTAAGCTTTCCGATTTGTTCCTTGACTTCTTCCAGGGTTACTGGCTTACAGGAAAGAGCCATTTGATAAACGATTGTGAATTTCAAATGAATTTTCCTAACAACTAATAGCCTAAACGTTTACATATTTTTATCCTAATAATTGAAAAAATGAGAAATAGCCTATTTCTCCTGAACGCCTGGACGGATTTTAATAAAACAACGACCAAAATGCTTGGAATGGCAGCCTCTTAAATGGGCATGCATCATTTCAATTTTCAATAAGTATTATTCTATGACGTGGTATTCATCGGTCGAACGTGTGAGGGTCTCATATCGATATGTAGTCAGTGTTTATTAACGAGTGCATAAAAGATAAACAGGGCAATTTATCCAAATCTGGTTGTTAGATCGCATTTAGATTTAAAATTAAAAAATTTGAGAATAATTTGCCCTTTCAATTGGGATACCGTTCATATTGGTACGTGTTCGTTTAAGGTCCGTAAGAATTTTTTAAAAGTTTGCATCGAATTAACTTGTTGGGTACCATAGTGCGCAGTCTTTCATGGTTTCTCTTTTGCGGTCAGGTGTTGCTGTCCCGGCGTAATGCTTCTGTCACTCCTCTGGCTCTTCTAGCGGGAGTAAGTTGATAAAAGAGGCCTTCATCCAGGCCCCGACAGTTCCTTCTTTAATCTCTCCTTATCATGGGCCAGCCATTCCAGAGGAGTTGTCGGCTTGATGTCATCACTTGGATCCTTCCCTTCGTCCTCAATCATGTTTCTTTTCACATTCTCATGAGACCTTCTGTCTGATTCCTGAAAGAACTTCAACTCGAGTCCACAAGATCCCTTGTTTCCCAATACAATGATTGCTGCATTTATCGCAATATCAATCGCCGAGTCTACATTGAGCAATGCTGCGTTCTTGGATCTATCACTGCCGAGTAAAGCTCCCACTATGTGGAATAAAAGATGAGTTGCTGAGTTGTAATTAGCTGAATGGAGACTCTTCTCGACTAGTCTCATTCCTATCAAGTAAAGGAAGTAAGATGTTTTGGATTCTGCCTCAGGGTCCGCATGGGTATCTATCAAAGCCTCAATTTCATCAGACACCCTCGTAACAAATACCCAACTGAACACCGCAGCATTGGTTGAGCTGCCTAGATTCTTCTTAATCACAGTGACTGTTTCTAAGGCTGTACAACCTTGGTATCTCAAGACTATAGTGCCTATTCTAGCTTTGGCGTACATGGACTTGGGGAATAATTCGTAAGAGAAATCAAAAGTGGCACCCAGCATCATAGTTGTCGGACAATCTTTAACAAGATCAAACGGCTGGGATTTTACTCAAGGCTTTAGGGATCAATGGTCTCATTACCGTTGTCATCTTAGCGGCTAAGTTTGTCCTAGCTTTCTGATCTGCATTTCCATATAGCAGCATGCTAAATATGAATGCGACCATATAACTGTCCGCACTCTCTGGGATATCAGTATACACGTCACCAGGCACAAAATCATATTCTGTAACCTTCACATTAATGACGGAGAAAGGATTGACTTGCCCGGCAGCCACAGTTTCGTCTCAGTATAACTTGTTGTGGACGTGGTATATACCACAATAACTAAAATAGCTAATTCCAATTCATTTTTTGTACCTCATCCTCCGTCTTTAAAGGGAAAGACACTTCTCGAGCCCTAATTTCCTGCTGATTGGCTTACAAAAATTTCCTTTACCAATGCGGTCAAGGAGCCGAGGGAATCAGCCATAACGTCCACCATCCTTTTTAGGTCACGCACCTCCTTAAGTGGCACTTGTATAAAAAAAGGATTTATTTTTAAAATATAAAATTCTTGGTTTCAAAAGGGTAGGGTAATCTTCGAAAGATATATGGAATGCTTTCGCTTGATTTATGTTTAAATTATTAATTGTTTAAATAAAAGAAAAGAAAAGTCCTAATAATAATGCAGCAAGGGTATTAACACTATTTTTTTCTTCTGAGGAATTCCAATGGTCTTTCTAGTAAAATATCCTACCAAAAACCTTTCTATATTGGAATGCTCTTCAAAAATACCCTCACATATACACACATCAAAGGATCTAATTGGCTCATCATGAAAACCGCTAACCTAAAATAAAAATTTCTCCTGCCACTTCTTCAAATGAATATATTTTAATTGCCACAATGTCCTGAACAAAACAAAAATCATCCGGTCTATTACCACTAAGAATGCGTCCTTTCATTTTCGTATATGTTCCTACAAATTGTATATTGTTTTTTTATGTAACTTTTCTTTTTTCTCTTCTTTTCTTTCTTCTCCTTAGTTTTCCTTTTTATCTGTTCTAGTATTTGTGTGGGTTTTCGGACAAAACGCTTAAGAGTCTCCAACAATTCGGATCTTGGCCTACTTCGATAGTTCCGTATATATGGTGCAAGCTGTGGACATTATTATACTAGTTAATTGTCAAAGTAGCTTTTTTATTTTACATTATTTTTTACTAGTATAATGGCAAACTGTTTTATGTTTTACAATTTGTTACTAGTAAATTAATTCGTATAAAGAAAAAATTCTCAATGCATATTTATTTTTTCATAATCCTTAAGTTGCTATGTACATAAGACAATTTTTCAATTCATCGGTAAAATTTTGCAAAAGACGTTGATCCCTAATTTTTCGTCCATATGTGCTACAACATACGTTAGTATCTAATGGTATCCACTTGCCACAATGCAAGCAAATGTCAGCTTGGGAATCGCCAAGGCTAAGTACTAAATGATAAAGATTCAAGATGTTAAACTAATTGATTTGAATCAAATGTAGGTAGACTTAAGCATAGTCCTACAACAAAGCACGTGAAAATGTTTATATTTTGTCAAAAACATACTTAATTTAAATATTTGTATCAAAACATTTTTGAAGTTTTCTTCTATTTTATTTCCATTAAGCATTTAAATTTGAATCAATTTTCCTTTCTGCGTTTCTAAATTCAGATTCACAGTCGGAAAAAATATCCCTTTAATAACCCTATCTTTTATTTAGCAGCTTATCGTCCGTACATTAAACTTTTTTTTTAACTTAAATTTGTTTGGCTTAGCTTTTGATCCACAAAAACCCCTTAAGCCGCGTTAAAAGATTCTGAATGTAATGTGCAAAATTGTTGCATTTCATTTCAATGGCATCTTCAAAGAGATCTTGTTCAAAGTCATCTTTTCCATTTTCTTCAGAAATGAGATTTCTATAATATGATAAATTATCATTTATATTTGGTCATTGTCAACTAATAATGCCCTATTTGTACTGGCTTTATTTACTAACTTATTTATAAACTCAAGAAGTAGAACCGCACTTTATTTTTGGCTTGGCCAGAAACCGATTTATCGCCCTACACTGACTAGCTTTTTTTTTAATTAATGGAGTGAGTCCAGTATAATTTATTTGAAAAAATTTGAACTGATCCATTATAAGATCTTTTAAACATGTAAAAATTACAAGCCGGGTCTTTCCGATATACATAGCTAGAAATGAGTTTTTATTAAGTCGTATAGACCTAAAATTTATAAAGCATGCATTGTTTATGAAGAAAAAAATCTCCCTCAAACCATGCTCCATTAATTTTTTTTTTTAAAGAATATTTTAAAAAGAATTTTTAACTAATTCCTCAAAGCCCAGGCAAATAATTATTGACGTGGCTCTTGAAATCGAAATGACTCAATTGAACCATTTATACGTCAAGATTTAAGGATGTGTTACCAACCCGACAAGCCTTGCAAAGACATTTTAATGACGCTTCAATAAGACTTTCATCTATCAGGTTGGGTGGGCATATTGAAACTATACTACTTGAAAGATTTTAACCAACTTCAGAATCTAGAGTAGGGCTTTTTGAAATCGGAAAAAAAGGATCAGCACTTGGTTCAATTTCACCCTTTGGCGGAGAAACTGTAGTTAACAACTTAAAATTCTAGTCCATAAGGGCGCCTTTATAGCTTGAAATTACAAGTTTTCGCCAATTACTACACAGAAAAAATGCAGTAAATTCAATCAAAACTGCAGTCAAATGTCCTCAACCCAACAGTTTGGGTTGGGTTACTATGAGCTACAGTATAACGACGTATTACATAACGTGTTATGACTGCTCTACAGTAGATCCAACCACGATTCTACAGTGGAAATGCCTCACCCAATGAAAAATAGTAAATACAGTACCTCACAGTTTTACTGTGAAAACTGCAGATTACTGCCCCGACTACAGTGTACAGTACAGAAACTGTAAATATCTGTAATTACAGTTCAAATTACCACCAAATAAAACAAGAAATTATTTAAAACAAGAAAGAAAGCTAACTTCGGCACGCCGAAGTTTGCATACCCTTGCAGCTTACAATTGAATCATTATGAATTAATAAAATGTTATCAAATGGAAAGTAAAACTAACAGGAATTGTATACAACATTTATACATAGAAAAATTCGGTTTAGCATTGCGTATACGTAATATTTCCCGAACATTCCTATTACAGCTATACGATATAGTAGTCCGATTTTGAAAAAATTAAAACCGAAATTCTAGAATAATATAAAATGGGCATGTCTCAAATTATATGAAAATATGTTGAAAAACAAAATATCAAGAAGAATATAATATAATATAATAAGAAGAAGAAAGCTGTAAACAAGAAATAAAGAGAATGAGAAAGAAAGCACCAGAGAAAACAAAGCAGGGAAAACAAAAGCGGAGAAAACAAGCGCAGAAAAACAAATGCCAAAAGTTTGAATTCAAACGGTTGGCGCGCGCACGCCCATGCGCGCGCACAAACGGGCACACTGCAGGGAGAAGGCGCTAGGGACAAGAGCGAAAAGGGCTAACGCCAGATATGCGGACAGGCACATTAAAACCCGCCAGATCCCTATATAAGGCGAGCCACAGCCCGTGTATCGTCACTTAGCAGCGACAGCGATCGGGTGAGGTAAGCCTACCTAGTAGCACGCATCCAGTAGTCAGCAGCAAAGTCATTTTTCCGGCTCAACCGGATCTTCTGATCTGATTGGCTAATACCACTAACCATACAACATATATGTAGACTACCCATTTCATACAACGAAAATGGACACAAAAATTTCTTAGCGACAGGCCCCAGTGCTGTTCGCGATGGGCCCCGAGGCTTCGTGTGCGCTCTTCGGGCTGTTGGCGGCGGGCCCCATAGCTTCGTGTGCGCTCGGATTTTTCGCTCTCTCATTCATAAGAATAAGCTCGCACACTGATTGCGAGAGTTCAGTCGCAGAGTGGCGCATCTTGCGTGTTCATGTGTGCTATCATTTCATTTCGGCCCAGCATGAATATTTGGTCTTTTGCTACTTTTCATACTAGGTACCCTAACAATATGGACATATTCACTTTTGGGTTAATGAAAATAATAAGAATGTTATGTTATAATATATTTCTTAATGTTTCAGCATACATTTCATATTTGTTTACAAATTCAAATCAGTGGCAGCAGTGAAATGTTTTGCGTATATGTATGTATTCGAATGAATAAAAATCCATATACTGAGGTAGAAACAGGGCATATTGCAGTCGGTGTCACTCAAAACACGACTGCTCTTATGGGATTGAGAAATCAAATCAGCTGTTATTGTTGTTCTGCGAGCGGATGGTGCCTGCCTACCCTACCGACAATTGCTATTTAGGGGAGCGGGCAGAAACAAAAACAGATGTTTGACTTTGTTTTGTTAACATTTTTCAGGACACTTGTTTCCGGCCACTTGTTGTGAATATGGTTTAGTGTTGTTATTTATTTTATTTATAGTTGTATATATTTTTATGTATGTTTGTTTTTGTAATATTTTCTTTATTTAAATGTTGCCGCTCGAATTAGTTACCGATAAATATACATACATACGTATACACCTGTGTTAAATAGTAGCTTTTAAACTTTTTCAAAACTTAAAAGAAATTAATTTAGATAAAATTTCTAAAATACTTTTTATATTTTTGTAAAGGTAAATGAAAATCTTCGTTTTTTATTTAAGTAATATATTAATAAAAATAATTTAATAGTTTTAATTGTACCAATATTTGTTAATATTTTGGTAAACACAGGTGTATGTAAGTAATATATGTATTTAAATCGGTATCCAGGAAACACCACGAGGAGGCCATTGCAATTGCAATGGAGTCTTTAATCAAGACTTACGAGTCGACTTGAGATTCCAAAATTCTTTGGAAATCTCCTCACCTACCTAATAATACGACCTACATATGTACGTATATGTACATACAAAAAAATGAGACATTTTATAGAAACTTATTACTCTTTGAGCATTTTTAGTTTTCTTGCACTAGCTGTTGATACAGGTTTTCCTTTCGTATACATTTTTTCTGTCAGCCACTTACTGTTCTTCCTCAGTAAAATTAAAATAAATCCTGTGTTCATAACAGGAATGGGAACCCGAAAACCAATTTGAATAAATGGTGGACTTTTCAGTGGCGAGTATACAGGACTGCTTAATTTTTTTTCCTAATCCTTTTCATGTAAGGACTTCTGTGAAATATTTTTTAAAAATGTAGTGCATTTGAATTAAAAAGAAATAGAAATCTGTGGGAGCTTTCAGCTTTAAACTTTTATCAGCGCAGTCATAATTTTTATTTGTAATAAAATGTTCTGTGGAGCATTGTGTTTCTATATTTGTTTTTAACAGTTCAGAACACACTTCGCAATCTTTTTTTTGCAGAAATTTGAACAATATAAAGCCTGCAAAATATCGCAAGACATTGCTATCAAATTCGTCTCCGGTTTGCAATATAAAAAATATGCTCAATTTCCGTCTCTTCATCTGAGAACATATCGAAATCGTAACTATCTTCTTTGTCGGTTTTTACGTCATTGCAAATTTCTTTTAAGCTGCAGTCCTGGATAACATTTCTTAACATTGTATCATCATCTGGGCCGCAATTACCAGATTCTGATGTGGATGTTAATATTTTCATATATTTGTGTAGCATATTTAACTTTCATTTTTTCAAATGAATTTGGATTAATATGCTTGGCAGTTAATTTGGGACAAAGTCTTGTTGAGTTTCTTGACTCAATCTGGTACAATTTTATTATTATATCCCAAGATACTTTGCCATCAGGCGTAATTAAATTGTTTATCATTATAATGTTTCTTAATGATTTTATAAGATGTGGGGCATCAAATATTGTAAATATTTCTTTTCCATTAACATTAAAACTCGGATTGTTTATGTTAACTTCCCATTTTTTTAAATCTGCTCTATTATTTGAGTCGCATATTATAGCTCGTACGTTAAGCCCCAAAGTTTGCGAAACTCCAATGTTTGCTTCAACTTTTCTCATGAGGGCTTCATGTTTAATACCGTTAGCCGAAGCAGTATAACTTATAACGTACTTCCAATTTTCAAATAATAGCATTTTCCATATAGTTTTTGCCTCTTTAGAAACATGAGGCATTTTATTTATAATATTAAATATATTTATGCACTTTTTCGTGCTATTTCTCTTACTCTTGCGTTTTATCGCATTTTTCATTAAAATATTAGCTCTTTTCAATTTCTCTATTTTTTCTTTATAGGTCTTTATTGCAAGAAACATCTCGTAATTTTTGTTTCTATAAAATATCTCATTTTCCTTTTCCCTTTTCTGGCAGTAAGAACAATTTTCTAACTGCGGTGCACTAGGAGTTACTAAATTAGAAGGGCTAACATGTTGCTGCTCTGCATTAGGAATTTCTAAATTAGAAGGGCTAACATCTAAACTATTAGAAAAATTAGTTGATCTAGTTGGGTTCACAGAAATGCCAATTGGTTCTGCCTTCCCATCATCATTAAATTCAAATTGTTCACAAGGAACAGTACTGTCCGGACGCAAAAGGAAGTTGTCAGATAAATTTAAAGTGGGTACGGCATTGCTTTTAAGCCTATTTAGCCCAATATATTTACTTTCGAAATGTCTATTACAAATTCGCGCAGTTCGTTTATTAAAATTGTCATCCAAATGGCATAATTGCACCCATTTCTTGATAAAATAAAATAATAATTTTTGTATTTAGTGCCCTTATATGTAAATACATTCGTAAAATTATAATTTTTAGTTTTTGAAATGCGTGTTTTTAAGTTCTTAAAACTATTTAGGCATCTCTGAAAATACATATTATGAATGAGTTTATCATTCTTAATTTCACCGTGATCGAGTTTATTGCTTAGTCCTTCTTTACAAAGCCGATTTGATATTTTTGATAAAAATTTATTTGCTACTGATACTGATAAATTTTTTCTGGATGTTATAGAGTTTGTATACATTTTAATTTCTCTATGTTTTGATTCATAACGAAAGCACCAAAGATACCGACCGACCGACTTTCTTTATAATTTTGTAATGATTAAAAAAGCAAAATTTCGGCTTTAGAGTTGTTCCAAAAAGGTTCAAATAAAGCGTATGGTGACTTTCAATTTTGTTTTGCAAATCAATAAGCATTTCGACATTAAATTCTAATTTTAAAATATCGTCTAAAATATCTAGTAATAAACAAAACAGTTTCCAATACATATTATCGTGTGGAATAAGGTCTTCAATTTAAAAAGGTAAAAAATGAGAAAATGTCCAACACTGCCGAGCTGACATGTTTAGTTTTTCTTTTTTTAAATGAGATATAGTTATTTCTGGAGATACATGCTCGCACTCAGTCTCGCCGTATTGAACCCAATTTTTTCTTTCATTTAAAATGTTTAGTGTTAATAATTTTTCCTTAATGTAATTTAAGAGAATTGGCAGGTTACATATTGGCATACCACTGCGAAGAGATCATGCATAATATCACCATATGGGTTTCTTACGTCATAAAATGAATTAATACTGTTAAAAATAGAGTTTTCGGAAATTCCACATAATTTTAATTGAGATTCATGAGGTTCATTAGGATTCATGGCATCCAAATAATTGGAAGTTGAACGTAACATATTTTCTTCTTCTCGGCACTTTTCATTACATTCACTTTTGTTGCTTAAACAGTGCCTGCAATAAATATTAGTATTAAAGCTTTTTATATATCCAAGAATAGAATTTAAACCTAAGTTGTCACCAATTATTAGGGCTAACACAAAGTAAATTTTTTGTATCTCCATTTATATTTATATTAACTCCATCCTCAAGAGATTTTAATTCCTTAAGGCATGCATCGTTGCCGAAAAGTTTATACATATCTACTTTTAACAAATAAGGCAGGAAAAATATTTTCTAGGCGCGATATGTACTGCTGAGGCAATGTCGGGAACGAATAATAAAAGGCTGCCAAAGACTAAAGTCCTTTTCCCGAGCCTAAAGGGTTATTTACTTCGAAGTTGTGAACGTCAAAAAACACTCCGATCTGTTTCTTTCTTTATTACGTCTTATTTCCAAGAGCTCGCGCCATCGAATGCCACGTTTATTCTAATTCTCCTTTTTCTTATGCTCTCGCATATATGTCTGTATGCGTAAGAGCTAGGTATACATTTTTATCTCTTAATGCTAGCTTAATAGTAAGAGCGAGAAGACAATAATGTTCTTACGTCTAACGGGGATTTGATCTTGCACTTCTCTCTGCCACCATGGACTTTATACCTAAATTAAGCTTATTCCTATTACATACATGGAACCTACATGATATATACATGGTACTGTGGGCCTTAAAGAATGTCTATCCTACTACAAAGTCATCTGTGACCGGTTATTAGCTTTTACTGTATTTAATACTCTTTATTTATTATTTAATACTTTTCTTAGTTTCTTGTCTTTTCTTTTCTTGTCTGTTCTAACTTTTTATTCTTCCCTAAAATCTATATGCTAACCTATCTTATTAAGTTCTTCTCCAAAAGTGATCTGCTGCTCGCAGGCAGCCAACATTTCAACCCCCGTTAAGCAAAGCGTCGCTCTCTTTCTCTCTTTGAGAGAGCGTACATCGTCACATAGTGTGACCAGAGCGTACTTATCTAACCTGGCCTGCTACACACCGAAATACAATATATATGAAATAACTGTTTTTTTTTTGGGAAAAGTAAAAGTTTTTCTTGCCATTAATTTCCATTTACTATATTTTTAATTTTTCCATTAATAGACATTAATTGTTTTGCATTTTCCAGAGTATCGTTTAAAATATTAGGTAATTCAAAAAATTTGTGCATTTGAAATTTTATTGGCATAAGACCTTCTTTGTATTTTTTTCCAGAAAAACGGGTTTGTTTTTACTTAACATCGCAGATACCTTATTATGAATATCAAATTGCTTTGCATCACATCATATTTCCTTTCTTTTTAATTCATTTACTAATTAAAAAAAATGAATTTATATTTTTAAAAGGATACCATATCATTGTCAGATTGCAAAATGAGTGCCTTCATTCTTTCAGATAGAGGCTTACAAAAACTTTCCTTAAATTGTTCAATAATTACTTGGGCGTCTGTCCTACAAAAATTTGGTTTTGAGGGCAAGTTACATACTAACTTAAGGGAAATATATTTTCGTAATATTTGTAATCAAAATAATTTGTATCTTTTTTAAAATTTACTTCACTATTTTCATTTTCAGAAAGGCTTTTCGTTTGAAGTAAATTTTTATTTTTCTGGTTTTCAAGATTTAATTTCATACATGACTTTAATAGTTTTTAAAAAACTTAAAGCCTGTAAAATGATGACAACATATAGTGCATAAATATGTATCATGTGCTTTTATATCATGGCACTCTTTTAAATGTACACCGAGACTATTTAGGATTGTAAATTATAGTTGGCATTTAAAACATATAGCCATTTTAAACGAAATTTATTTAATTTAAGTCGCTTAGTAAACTTAATAAATTCGGTGATGGCTTATCCTCAGTTAAATGAATATTGTAATAATATGTTTCAACAAAAGTAAAAAATTCGCCAAAATCCCGTGGGTACTTTAGATTCAGTACTTGAAACGTTTTGAATCAAATATCAAATGCTGTTAAAAAAGTTGGCAAGTAATATTTGATTGTATCGGAATAAACATAGAATTTTGCAACTGACTATGTTAGACCAACAGCAACAATATTTGGTTGGATAGTTTCTCCTCGAGTATGGAAATTCGTTCTCATCTGTTCCAGTTGGTTCTCCGAATTGTTAACAGCTTTTACGTGCAACAAAAATGCTAACTGAGAGTCAGCAATTGTTGATTTTAATCTATCTTTTTTTGTAGATGATCGCATCGGTTGCAGACGCAGCAAAGCGTGAAGCAGTAAGGCTTTGTATACATCTGATCGTATAAATAAATGTTTTTTAATATATTTTTATCAATTTTATGAAATTAAAGTAATTTGTTTGGAAGTTTGGAAGTAATAAGTTTTAAGCCAAACTTTATCATTCACATTCACTAAGTGGAGCAACTCTAAGTGTGGAATTCCAGAGATTTTTTCATTTAAAATATTTACAAGTTTGTAATGGGAACCTTCCCATTTCAGCTTGAAGGAAGGCGCCTCTGTATAGAGGAATTTAAAATCGATATTAACCTGTAAATTACAAGTTTAAAGTTAATCATATAAGTATTTAAAAAAAAAAACTGACTAAATCGCTTAAAATGTTGCATACAGTAGATAGTATATTCATCCTTCTAGGGTTAAAAGTTATTTTCCAATTTTCCTGCACATTTGTCAACGGCTCGGAAAAATTCTTTAGCTAAGCTGATTGTACATCTATCGAGAATATTATATATTATATATTAAATGTAATAATAATGGGTGTATAATTCAGAGCAAGGAAAATAACTAACCGTCTACATTGATAGGATTATTGCTTAATTGACTAACCTCATTCTTTACTACAGCATTAACATCTTAGACAAAACTTCCCCACTCTTCTTTAAGCGCTTAATTGTATTATAATACTTGTCATACAGCCGTCCCGTGTTTCGCGTTCCAATTTGGGAAAAATAAATATTCTAAAAAAGTGTAATTTTAAATATAAATGAAAATTTTTTAAAATAAAATATTTTTAAAGGAATTCAGAAAATTTGTGAATAGTATTTGATATATATTAACCCGTAATTTAAATTTGTCAAAATGTTGCATTATCTCCGGTTCTCGAAATAGAAAAAATTTTGCGACTTCGATTTTGAAAACGGGAATCGGTGCTCCGGTTCTCGAATTCGTAAGATTTTTTCGATTTGCAAAACGGGCACCTTTGTCTGGTCGAATTGAAAAGTAAATGTCTTTTTTCTCATCAAATCAGATCTTATTTGCTAAGACCACTGAGTAGGTCTATTGATGTTTATTCCACATCACCACAAGATCATTCTGGCACGTAGTTATTTAATAAAAAATTTATTTCTGACCCCACCTCAAATTTGGCAACACAAATTTTGCCGTCGGCAACAAAAAGTTTCGATTTGGCGAGGGGTCGATAACTCCATTGCCAAAAGATATCGCCAAAGTTGCCATACTGTTGGTGAAACGAAACAGCCAGGTAAAATACTTATAAAATATACAAGAATTCATCAATAACTTTAAAGGAGGGCAAAAAATGTTTTTTTTTTATAAATAACGCTATTTAATTTAACTACTTAAATGGTCAAAATGCATTAAAAAAGTGATTGAGACCACCGGAATTAAAACTGTGAAATATGTGGCAGCCCTACTATGTGGAAAACAGCTGTTTAAAGCTGACTAGAGATTTGAAAATGTAAGTACAAAAATATTAACTGCTTTAATTTCAATTAAACAGAGACCTATTCTTTTTAGGGGAAAGCACAAATCTACATTTCAGGATGAGGTCGTCCTCAGCTTCATGAAGGACAACCCAGATTTGGCCAAGGGTTTCAGCAAGGGCGACAAGGTGTCTTCAGATGCCAAGTGGGCCGACCTCAGCAGCGCCTTAAATGGAATTGGCCCTCCAATTAAAGATGTTGCAGGTTGGAAAAGGTATGAATATTCAACGAATATAAGAAAAGTTGTTTATTTTAATAATACGTTCTAGGTTTGGTGCGATTGGAAGGGGACAATACACAGAAAGCTTGCCAAAAATAGGGCTGATCTGAATGCTACCGGTGGGGGTCCTTATTCCCAGGTGGCCCTCACTGATGTCGAGGAGAAGGTGGCTTTGTTGTGTGGTCTGTACGAGATGGCGGATGGAGTAGAAAGTACAGAATATGGAGCTCCATCTACGGTGGGGCCTGTGACTATTTCAAAAGTTGAGGATGCAGCAGAAGAATCTCTGGAAGGGCCCTCCCTTCTCAATACACCAAAGCGTCGTCGACCGAATGCTAGTTCCCTGGATCTGCAAAGCGTGTGCGAACATCAAAGTAATTTATTAAGTCAACTTAATACATCCTTTGCAGACCATTTTAAAAAGATGGAGGAGCTGCAGAAGGAAGCAATTTCTGTAAATAAAGAGGCTCTGGCTGTTCAGAAAGAGGATGTTGCAATAAAAAAGCAGCTACTTGATAAATTTAATGATATTCTTAGGAAACTAGAAGAATAAAACAAATATACATAATTAAAACAAGTGGGTGAAATTTATTTTATTCTTTTAAACATATGGGGAATATATGTAAAGTGAACTCTAAATTGAACTTCCTTTTTTTTTCAATATTTTTAAACTTCAAACTATGAGCGACTGAGCAATTTCATCGCGCTCAGATTGTCCGTAGGCTTCTCCTTGTACTTCATTGTCGTTTAAAGTATCTTCTGTTTCGTCAACTTGAAAGTCTTCAGTCATAGTTAAATTTCTCCTTCTACATAGGTTGTGCAAAGCACAGCATACATTTACAATTCTACAAACGATGGCTCATATAGTAAGCATCGTTGCAGGCAACGAAAACGGCTTTTGAGTACTCCAATAGTCCGTTCGACAATGTTCCTAGCTCGAGCATGCCGTAAATTAAATGTATGCTGATAAGTTCCGATCTATGGGCTCCTGTAGGGAGTTAAAACGAAGCTCTCCAGCGCGTATCCGGAGTCTGCCAACACAAAATGTCGGTTTATGGTTCTGGATAAGTATTCTCTGGCACTCGAGTAGTTCCATATAAAAGAATCATGGCAGGACCCAGGGTGAGTTGCATTTATGGCGATAATCTCCATGTTATAGTTGCAAACCTTAGAAAATACAAATGTTTTTACATATATATTACAGACTTAGACACTGTACTTACCACCATGGCGTTTAAACTATAATAACCTTTTCTGTTAAAGAAAACAGAGGAATTGTTTACAGGTTTCGGAATTCTTATATGAGTTCCATCTACACAGGCAACTATTCTTGGCAGTTGATATTTTCTAAAGAAGTATTCGGAAGATTTCAGCATTTGTTGCGTAGACATTTGAAGGGATATAGCATCCTGACAGAGAACCCTGTCTAGCAACGGAATAAATATATGCAGAATCTTTCCGAAAGTGCTGCGTCCAATGTTTATATGATGATCCTTGGCCACTGAAAGCTGATAGCAACCAGTAGCAAGGTACCGCAACACAGCAGCCAATTGGACAGCGTGAGACAATGTAGTTACCTTCAAATGTGGCTTGACTGCCTCCAAAACGTTTTTGAACGTATGTTTGTCAATCCTATAGGAATTAACAAACCTGAAAAATTTAAAGTTACTCGAGGAATGTTCACCATATGTAAATGTGACTTACTTTTCGTCTGATACATTAAAAAGGCATGTGTTGCATCTTAGATGCCTAGCTTTTCTCAACTCCAGCAATTTCTGCCTCCTCCTGGCTTCGAAAGAAGTAATTGCAAATATAAAAGGCATTTTTTCACGTTGTTTACTTTTGACCAAAAAACAAGTCAGCTGTTTGAGCAGTAAAAAACTATGAGAAAACGAAACATTCCGATAGCAAAACGATAGCAAATTTTTACGAGAACCGGAGCAGCTAAAATCGAAAACAAAAGATTTTGGCCAAATCGAAATCGAAAAAAAATTTCGAGAACGGGAGCAGGCCTGAATAGTTGCCGAAAGATTTTATTCGAAGCTATTGTGAATTGGCATGTTAAGAAAATTCTGAAAATTACCAAGCCTGACTTTATTTGCCTCGCAAAGCAGATCCAAGCTACATTTAACGATGATCAGGTAAAACATTTAAAAATACTTAAAATATAGTTTGAAGTTTAAAAATATTGAAAAAAAAGGAAGTTCAATTTAGAGTCCACTTTACATATATTCCCCATAAGTTTAAAAGAATAAAAATTTCACCCACTTGTTTTAATTATGTATGTTTGTTTTATTCCTCTAGTTTCCTAAGAATATCATTAAATTTATCAAGTAGCTGATTTTTTATTGCAACATCCTCTTTCTGAACAGCCAGAGCCTCTTTATTTACAGAAATTGCTTCCTTCTGCAGCTCCTCCATCTTTTTAAAATGGTCTGCAAAGGATGTATTAAGTTGACTTAATAAATTATTCAGATGTTCGCACACGCTTTGCAGATCCAGGGAACTAGCATTCGGTCGATGACGCTTTGGTCTCGGCTCTTCCTCTGTATTTAGAAGGGAGGGCACTTTCAGAGACTCTTCTGCTGCATCCTCAACTTCTGAAAAAGTCACAGGCCCCAACGTAGATGTAGCTCTCTGTACTTTCTACTCCGTCCGCCATCTCGTACAGACCGCACAACAAAGCCACCTTCTCCTCGAAATCTGTGAGGGCCACCTGGGAATAAGGACCCCCACCGGCAGCATTCAGATCAGCCCTATTTTTGGCAAGCTTTCTGTGTATTGTCCCCTTCCAATCGCACCAAACCTAGAACGTATTATTAAAATAAACAACTTTTCTTATATTCGTTGAATATTCATACCTTTTTCCAACCTGCAACATCTTTAGTTGGAGGGCCAATTCCATTTAAGGCGCTGCTGAGGTCGGCCCACTTGGCATCGAAAGACACCTTGTCGCCCTTGCTGAAACCCTTGGCCAAATCTGGGTTGTCCTTCATGAAGCTGAGGACGACCTCATCCTGAAATGTAGATTTGTGCTTTCCCCTAAAAAGAATAGGTCTCTGTTTAATTGAAATTAAAGCAGTTAATATTTTTGTACTTACATTTTCAAATCTCTAGTCAGCTTTAAACAGCTGTTTTCCACATAGTAGGGCTGCCACATATTTCACAGTTTTAATTCCGGTGGTCTCAATCACTTTTTTAATGCATTTTGACCATTTAAGTAGTTAAATTAAATAGCGTTATTTATAAAAAAAACATTTTTTGCCCTCCTTTAAAGTTATTGATGAATTCTTGTATATTTTATAAGTATTTTTACCTGGCTGTTTCGTTTCACCAACAGTATGGCAACTTTGGCGATATCTTTTGGCAATGGAGTTATCGACCCCTCGCCAAATCGAAACTTTTTGTTGCCGACGGCAAAATTTGTGTTGCCAAATTTGAGGTGGGGTCAGAAATAAATTTTTTATTAAATAACTACGTGCCAGAATGATCTTGTGGTGATGTGGAATAAACATCAATAGACCACTGAGTATACTATTTTTTCCCCTTAGCAAATAAGATCTGATTTGATGAGAAAAAAGACATTTACTTTTCAATTCGACCAGACAAAGGTGCCCGTTTTGCAAATCGAAAAAATCTTACGAATTCGAGAACCAGAGCACCAATTAAAAAATAATATGTTAAAACGGTGAATATGTGCTACTCCAAGACTCTTTTTATATGTAATATAAAGCAATACTCACAAATACGTCTTTTCGACTCTCTGAATGGTTAACATCCGAAGTTTGTATAATTTGCACATCCAAACTTATAGAACTATTGTCGATACTATAGAATTCCTAAAAGAATATTTTAATTTCATCTATTTAAATTTAGGAAATACCCGAAAAATTTTTAATTACATTTTCTTTTTTCCATTCCAACAATTTCTTGCGGAATCGAATCTTTTCGCTCAACTTTCGATTTTTAAAAAGAAATGCTAATCGGTCTCATTAACATTCTTTAAAAGTTTGATTGTGATACCATCAACTAAATAAAGAAGACAGAAATATATGTATGATATACATATGAACAAATATTGCAATACTAAACGGTTTTTTCAAGTCAGCATTTCAAGTCGCTCGCACTCGGCTGAGATGACGAAGCAAAAACACATTCAAGAAGCTACTTACCAAGAAATGTATGAAACAGTTCGCCAAAATCCCATTCTACAAGCAATCGTTCGAGTTTGTCTTCTTCTTTGGTGTCACTCATAATCCCTTTCCATTTTATTCACTTTTGTTTCACTTTATTCACCTTATTCCTTCACCAAACTTTTCACAAATATAAAACGAGGAAAGGTGTGCCCGAATTCGTTTTGCCAAGAAATTCTTTAAGAAAAAACCAAAATAGACTATAATATACCAGAATGTATTTTAGTATGCACAAAAGGTTCTGGATTTAAATAAAATAATAATTAAAATTATTAAATTTTTCTCTCTGACTAAGTAATTTTTTTGATACTCACCTTGGGAATACAAAAATATGTAAACGAGACCAAACAAATACAAGAAATACACAAAACTCAACACGTAAAACCTACAGTATTTTTACTGCAGCTGACAGTAATTCACAGTTCTCAAAATCAACAACAAAAAACTAACATAATATTTTACGTAAGAGTCAAGAGTTGGCAGTCACGACAGTTTCGTACAGTCAGAAAATCCAACAACAAAATACATTGACTGCAGCTTTACTGTAATTTAACCCAAAAAATTTTTAATTCAACCCACGAGAATTGTTTTTGTGTAGGCGTAGCCGTGCACTTTTCTTCCCGCCATTGACTATGGAAATATCTTTAAAAATACTAAAAATAGTATCATAGTCTTTATTTGATAAGATCCCTAAGATCCCAAAAAAGAAAGGATTAATTTGGGTAGAAAAAGTTAAAAAAGCGATAATAATTACAATAAATAAAAAAAAATAATTACATGACAGCTATGTATGTATATATCAGACTATCTGCAAAGTTTCATTTAAATAGCTGTAAGACAGACGGACAGTCGGACAGACGGACATGGCTAGATCGGCTGTTGATGCTGATCAAGAATATATATACTTTATAGGGTCGAAAATGTCTCGTTCAATGCGTTGCAAACTTCTGACTAAAATTATAATACCCTGCAAGGGTATAAAAACGACGATGCTTTTATTTAGAGCAAAGATCTCTATGCCGAGGATAGAACCTATGCCAAGAGAAGACGTTTTTTGATGAGCTTATGTGTCTCATTTATTTTACGTTAATCTACCAACCAATTAAATGGTATTGCCAACGTAGGGACTGGCAATAGGAACAATTGTAACTTGGAAACAACGCGAGCGGAATATAAAAATTTGTAATTTACAATGGCAATTTCTTGTGTTATTGGTGTAGCTCTCGCGTTCGTTGCCTCCCTCTTAGCCAAAGATCGCCGGGGTGCCGTCTCTTTAGCCTTCTTCTGGTCATGAGGTTGGACAATGATGGTTGGTGTGGGCATGAAGCCGTTCATTGTATCGACTTAAACCAAGAGGAGACGAGGAAGTGTTCGACGGGATATACATATCAAGGAAGACTTATGTATCCGATGACCCTATCCCCTTTGAAAATTAAGGCTTTTAGTGATGGTTGAGCAAATTGCAAAGAATCTTAGCTCGACTTACGCGTTGAAGGACACCTTAATTATATTATTATTTGTATAGAATTAAAAATTAAGATATTAAAGTTAAAATTAGGTTTGTTATGTGAACGACTTCTTCAAAAGCGGCAAAAACAATTTTGTTTGTTTATTCTTTTGTCTTTTTTTTATTAAATGTTTAAAAAATCATGTTTAGGTAAAAATAACTTCTTTGTCATTGAAAATATCGTATCCAAACTTTTGTCAATTTATACTTTAATTTTTTTTTTTTTTTCAAAACATCTAAAATTCTTAAAAAACAACTAATCCTCCTAATTAATAAATAATAGTCAATATTTAAATATTTTTAAAGAGAATAGACAGAACATTAGCTTCAAATTTTCATTCAGAAAGCTTCAAAAACGGAGTCTAGTTTGCGTAGGACCATATCTCGTGACACAGGTACAGTTATATAATTTATTTGACTTAAGCCCTATCTGGTCATACAATTTTATGAAAATCATAGCGGCACTTTTTTAAGCACATGGCGAAAAAAAGTTTGCAAAAAAGTTACCTTTGTCTTCAATTTCCTTAACTATTTACATAAATTTCTTTGATATGGAGAACAAGCGCAAGGAAACCAACGTAGCGCTAAGAGTGTGCTTCACTTGAAGGCAAATGTTATGGAGAAATAGCCAAAATGCAGCTAAGCCGATTTTCCATCCGGAGCACCGTGTTGCTAGGCGAAAACCTTTAATGCGGATGTCAATAAAAAGATGCGTAAGGCCTATGCTGAGGAGTACGTGAAGAGGCCAATTGGATTTTGGTATTAGGTGCGCTTCTCAGACGAAAGCCAATTCAATATTTTACCCTCTGGTGGCCTACAGCAAGTATAAGAAATCCGAACACCGAGCAGGATAAAAAGAACTTGGCGACTTGGTGCGTAATGGTGTGGGAATGCATGTCAGTATTTTGAAAAACAATTTTAAAAAGTCCTTCAAAGCTCAATATCCCGGATTCATTCATATTCATGCAAGACAATGATCCCAAGAATTCTGACAAAGATGTGCGTATATATCGCTCAAATACAACACAGCACATGTATTACCAGACTTAAATCCGTTACGGCATTTGTGGGAGCAACTCAAGAGACGGATGGAGCAACTCTAGATTTTGTCCAAAAAAGCATTGTCGAAGGAATGGCTTCATATTTCAGCAGAAATCACCAAAAATTGGTATATTCCATGTTTAGAGGTCTTAAAGCTGTCATTAGGCAAAAGGGACTACCAACCAATATTAATTTTTAAGTTAAATTATAAAAATAGAAATGGATTGGGTGAAGTGTGCCTAGACTTTTGTGCATTAACATTTGTTCCTATTTTGTTTATTCTTAAATAGTTTTAAGCTCGTTATTAACAAAACAAAAACAAAAAAAATTAGCTTGGATTTAAACACTGACGGCCTTCCTATTTTTAAAAGTTCAGGGGCACAGTTATGGCCAATTCTCGTAAGAATTAATAATGTCCATGGCCGCCCCGTTTTACCAATCGAGTTTTTGTCGAAATTTTCGACCGAACTGTCCGAAATGTTGAAAACGACTTAACCTTTTGTAATAAAGAACTTGGTTTGCTCGTGCATTTATTACAGGCATGTCTCTCTCTGCACGTGCAGAGCTCGCAAATAATAGTTGACCGTTTTTCGTGTTGCGGTCTGCTCTCTAACACAACCGAAAAAGACGATGCGCGTGTGCTCTCGCTCTGAACATAACTTTTCGTTGCTCTTCGTTTTGGTTTTCGGTTAACTGTTCTCAGTTTCGGGGTTCTTTTTATGCTCACTCAACAACAACTTAGAGAGAGCGTTCAACTGAACGTTCGCTCATTGACGGTCAGCAGAAGAACGAAGAAACGAAAGACTCATCATTAACGGTTTTTTGTCTTCAGTACCTTTTTAATAACGGTACCCAACAACATTAACATATTTATTAGATTTTAACATTATATTTATTATTTATTCAGTATTAGGCTTAACAACAAGGAGAGAATTTAATGTTTCTGCACTTAAAAGGCTTCGTCGCTCGCTTAAAATGTAGTGGGCCGCAGAAAAGGCCCTCGCCGTCACACCTGAGTCACCGGTGTAGCCAGATGGCAAACGTCCATGCATAAGGTTGACATTTTCTATGTCAGCATAGATTTGGACCAGTTTTTTAGATGCAGGCTCCTTTAATTTCGGAGATTGTACGGCGGAAAACAGAGACTCTTCTTTGGCAGCACATTTACCACCGTCGGATGTGAGCTTCTTCTTTTGGTTCTGGATATTAACCTCTCATGATGGCGTTTGTGTTGGGGAATGCACCTTATATAAAAACTAAATTAGAACATATTTTTGCAATGTTAATTTAGTACAAGTGTTAGTTTTTGACATGACAATATACTTTGTTAAAACATTTAATAGCAGTTAACAACAAAAAAAACAGAACCTAAACTTCAAACACACGTAGCCGTATTTGATTCAGCTATTTCTTTTGCTATTTCTTTTTAGATTTAGCTTCACTAAGCATTTTTGCTGGTCATTTAAGATGCAATTAACGCGTGGAACAATGTAAATCGCAGCTAACATTGCATCATTTTCAAGTAACTTACTCTCGAATTTTGATCTGTCCTAGTAATTTTTTTATATATAATTTGGGCTGTTCTCGCACTTCAGTTTAAGCTCCATCCCTATTATGAAGAATTCGCTGTATACTAATTTTTCATACTGCAAGGTCGCTTCGTATGTGTACTTGAACGCATCAATATATATCAATCCAATCGCAGTCCGCATCAATGCAAATGCTACGTAGAGTTCCATCTCGTAACAACATCGAGACATGGTACGTTTTTTTTGCCCTCGTTCAACCAACGTCTGCTCAGGTTGAATATTTATTATTTAGAAGAGGAACAGTTCACGAACTTGATGAGTTTACGAAAATGCTAAATAACTAATAAAAATTTTGATTCATAAATCTAGTGTTATTTTTTAGCTATCTTCAACAGTTTTTGGTTTCTAGCTTTTTTCATTGGTTAGTTTCATAGTTAGTTTAGTTTTTATGACCTGAAGAGTTGACAACACTGGCTGGGAGGATCCCCTTCCCCTATTAGGAATAGTGGGATCACATGCTTTCTCCTCCCGATATTTTTTCTTCTGTTTTATACCGGTTATGTCCTGCTTTTTGCGCTATCGTTGCCGGCTAGGCACAGCCTCACTTTGGGAAACACTTCTGGATCCAGTGTGACATCAGCCATGTAGGAATTGGGGCAGATTGTACCAGCAGGATGTAGAGGGATCGGACGGACCAATAGCTTTCTTTTCGGCGAAGCTAAGAGGAACACTACTCAATTACAGCGTGACAGAGAAAGAGTGCCGTAAAAGCAGTGGAAAGATTCCGTCCGTATGTGGAGTTGATGCCTTTTACTATCGTGACCGATCATGCAAGCCTGCAATGGCTCATGACGCTCAAGGATTTAAGCGGAAGACTGGCGCGTTGGTCATTAGCACCGGAAAGGGAAAGACAACATCGTAGCCGACATGTTATCTCGACCGAATGATGCCGCCGAAATAGAGTTCTTCGATTTTGAGACGACGGAGTTTGAGAGTCCTGAATACCTGGAAAGAATACAATTAATTGAAGAACAGGGAAAAGTTAAGTTTCCGGACTTACGTGTGGAAGAAGGGCTTCTTTTCAAAAAGACACATTTTTACAGAGAAGAAAGCGACGAGTTTGAATGGAAACTATGGATTCCGGAAGCTCTGATGACTCTAATACAGCAAGCTCACTGCGGCAACATGGCAATGCACGGAGGAATGGGAAAGACATTAGCAAGACTCCAACAGATGTATTATTGGCCCAAAATGATAGTTCAAGTCCGAGAATTCGTAGCAGCCTGTGAAAACTGCAAGGAGAACAAACACACAACGCAGATAAAACGGCCAATGATAGGAAAGGAAGTACAGACAGATCGACCCATGTAAAAGTTGTACCTGTATTTCCTAGGAAAATATCCGCGATCCCGCCGAGGAAATACAATGTTGTTCATCGCACTAGACCACTTAACCAAGTTTCCGTGGCTAAAAGCGATGCCGGAAGCCACATCAATAGCCGTAATCCGATTCCTGCAAGAAAGTATAATCACCCAGTTTGGAGCCCCAGAAACAATACACACGGATGTTGCATTTCCAGTCGGAATGGGCTGAAGGGACATCGATATATCGATAGGATAGGAGTGATAGGGTTAGTGGTGAGGGAATTCAAGAGCGAACCGGGAAAAAGGGAAACAGTTGCGTCCCCTAGATCTCGTCCAGCTTCTTTTTTTAAGAGAAAGGGTGTTTGCCCTTGAACTCGATCGTTGCCCTGAGCTCCAAAATGAACGGGGTATCGAAGGCGGAATTTTGGGCAACGGAACGAGCCCATATAGGTAGGAGTAGGCAGGCAGGGAAAAGGCAGTAGATGATAGGAGCGGAAACACGCAGGCAGCAACAGACTTTTGCATCTAAAAATTTAAAGAAAACGTGAGTTAAAGTGGCCGAAAAGGTTAAGGCAAAAATAAAAGAAGGTGTTTTTTTTATGTTTCAGCGTGGCAGTGGAATCACTGGCCACGGCACCTTTATATTTAGAATTGCCGGATTTAATCTGGTTATTGTGGAGTGCTTTTTGTGCTACGTGCTTACCCGCCGTCAACGGCTATTGGGCGGAATAATTTGTGGAGCAGCTGCCAGCCACCAGACCAAGCAATCCTACCGGCCGGTGCCGCCGGTTCGCAGAGTCATCCCTCTGGCCAACTGGAATCCGGTGAGTCCGTTCCGCGAGAGCGCCTAGCCTGCCGTGACGAGGCGGCCGTGTTCCAAATTTTTCTTCCCCGCTTGCTCGGGTCGGTCGCCGCCATTAAGGGCCGCACAAGCTAGCGACGCCTCCATTAATTCTGGCCATCACGGCCGTTTCATTGCCGCTATAGCGGGCCGCCGATTTTCGCCGATTTTTCATTTCTCGTGCTGCAAATAAAATTAGATATTATTGTAAATGTTAAAAATATTTATTGCATGCAGTTCACATTTGTACTTACTTGCGTGTCCTCAGTTCCCATGTGTCTTGTCCTCCGCGTTTCCGGAATCGGGTCCGGGATTGGTGCAACACAGGTGCTGTGAATGAAAAAGGAGAATTAAAAAGAAGTGGAAAACAGAATATTGTTAAATTAACCCACCCTTGTGGTTTCTTTTGGAGCTCCAGTAGGGACCCTAGGTAGAAAAAGGGGTTGTCCTTCTCGTTTAACGGCCGGATTTTGGCCAATTTTTGCCGGCGAAAGTGCCGAACCGTCGACTTCTTTGAGGTTCTTGTGGCAGCCTTGGCGCAAGCGCATCCCTGGCTAGGGTCACGGCTTCGCCGGGAATAAGTCCCAGTGGAACGTGCGGGCACTTGCTATTAGCTACATAAGTGTCCTGCCATGTTAGTTGTAAGGATCTGGAATTTTATATAAAGAGTTAAATTTGGAAATGAAATTTGAGTAAACTTCTTTACCTGGGGAGATGAGCCGGTCGCCAGACCGCCTGGAATAGACTCCGGCCCGCCGGAGATGGGTGATGCCCCGAGATGAACTGGAGGCATCACTGGATGGGTGGGAGCGTCGTGGCAAATCCATCAACGCCACCAATTCGGTCCCAAAGTGTCGTCGGATTTGTTTTGTTTACATTTTGTGTTAGATGTGAGTATTGTTTGTGATTAGATTTTTCCGAGACGTCCGATTAATCGGTGTTTTTGTTTATTGTGCGGACTGTGGGCATCGGGTCAAGATCCCACCCTGGGACACTGAGCTAGCCCGGCATTGCCCAAACCAGCAGTTCCGTAACACGGACAACGGAAGACAGTTTATTTCCAAGGAATTTGAGAAGATGCTGCAAGAATACGGAATTACGCACTTGAAAACGGGGAGATACGAACCACAATCCAACGCTTCGGAGAGAGTAAATCAATCAGTTTTAGCAGCCATTCGAGTGAACGACCACACACAATGGGATGAACACCTAGCGGATATACAAGCGTCGCTGAGGTCATCTGTACATAACATCACCGGAACGTCTCAATGAAGCTGAGATAACCCAATTGCTCAGATCCGAACGACAACAGCTGTACCGGGAGAAAATAAAGGACAGGATACATCAGGCCTATGAGAAAGCTGCGATGAATTACAATTTAAAAGCACGAGAAATTCGATACTCACCAAGACAGAAAATCTTCAAGAGAAACTTTGTACTTAGTGACTTTAGCAAGAGTCGAAACTCCAAGTTTTGCCGAAAGTACACTAAATACCGAGTCACAAAAGCATTGGGAAATTCGTTGTACGCTTTGGAAAACTTGAGCGGCAATCCTCTGGGAGTTTTCCACGCCAAGGACCTCAAACAATAGAGCTAGCTCAGTCGGTAGAGCATGAGACTCTTAATCTCAGGGTCGTGGGTTCGGGCCCCACGTTAGGCGCCATTTGTTATGTCCTGCTTTCTGAGCGAGGCTGTTCCTAGCCGGCAACGATCGCGCAAAAAGCAGGACATAACATACCCTTGCAGGGTATTATAATTTCAGTCAGAAGTTTGCAACGCAGTGAAGGAGACTTTTCCGACCCTATAAAGTATATATATTCTTGATCAGCATCAACAGACGAGTCGATCTAGCTATGCCCGTCTGTCCGTTTAAACGCGAACTAGTCCCTCAGTTTTAAAGCTATCTGAATGAAACTTTGCAGGTAGTCTTCTATATGCTCCACTGCTATATAAGTCGGAACGGTCCGGATCAGACGACTATATCATGTAGCTGCCACAGCACTATGGGGTTTTTGACCTGTTTTTGTGGCATTAATTAATAACTCAGTCAGTTTTGGAGACACCGACATGAAACTTTACATACCGTCATTATTTGTTCCTAGGCACATATAGTATAAAAATCGCTCGGAACAGGAAACTATATCCTATAGCTCCCATAAGAACGATCGGGTCAAACTAAAAATAAATTTATTAAAACTTAAGGAACTGAAATTTGTTGCTCTCTTAACACGATATACCACCTTTGAGCTAAATCGAATAACTCTTTCCCTAGGAACTATCTGACCAAAATACCGGATTTAAGTGTTTGTCCATACAAGTGCCTATAAAAGTGGATGATAACAAATGCAAATACAGCGAAAAAGAAAAAATTCCATCATACTCTAAAATTTAAAACAAATATTTTATTTTGTAAACCCCTTATTTTTATTGCGCGCCCTAATGTGACCAGTTTGCTAATATGTTACCGATGAGAGACCTATCGTATAGAAATAAGCTAGATTTTAAGAAAAGAAGAGATGGTCACTTTTGATTTTGGAGAAGAACCGGAAAAACACGTTGTGCAGATCGCGGAAAGTAATTTAAAAATAAAAAAGCCATCTTGAGTTATTATTTAAAACTGAAAGCCCCGGAGTGTCACAATTTTAAGTATTATTTAGTTTTCTATTTCGATGTTCTCTAAAAAAAAAATAAGCTTGAATCTTTACATTCATCTTCTTCAACAAAAATATTACCGTCGTATTCGACAGAAAGCAACTGAAATCTCAGGAAGTGAAAGACTCTTTTTGTTATATTTTGCGTCTCGACAAATTAAGGGGCGAAATAATTGGATCTGATGTATCCATAGCTCTGTTGAACACATCAGCGAAGGAATGCAATCGGTTGTCCTTTCTTGAATGGTATAGTCTGTCTGAATTATGTAGCTTGTTCCGGGACTCAAAAGCTTCTTCTCCAAAATAGCCGACGGAAAGCTCCGTACTTTCAATTAATTTTCTGCAGTGCACAATTATTATGTGAACTATTGGTGTCATCGGCAGCTACGGATACTAATCGACTATCAATTCACCAGTTTTTTTGCAAAAGAACTTGAATTTGTCCAAATTGATAGGCAACTGACAAAACAAACATATCAAAATGATCCTCATATTATAAATAATTTTTCATTAAGCCCAGTTATTTTCCAAAAATCCTCGTAATTACCTCAGGGTAAGAAGTATATGTGCATTGAAATTATGACAAAAAAAAACATAAAATAATTATATAAGGTTTTTGATTAAATTTATTTATATTGCTGGAATACATATTAACAAAAAAAATAATATATTTTTCGTAAACGTTTTGATTAACTTTAAATTAAATAAAGAATTTCAATTTCATATGAAATAAGTATATTCGCATACTGCACGAAAATTCGAAGTACAAGTTAAAAAATTTTTTAACAATTTTAAGTACACTGGCCATTGCAATAGCGGTATTTTTCTAGGTGCCAGAAAGTCTTTAGTTTTACGAGTTGTGTGGATTGGCGCGTTGTCTTCCTGGAATATCCCCTCATCCCCTTAAATGTCTCCAGCAAATTCAATGAGCACTGTTTCTAGTAACTCTATATAAATTTCTGCATTTGTTCTAGTCGGTATAAAACAAAGTGGAGACTTCCCAGCATACCCAAATCCAGCCCAAACCATTAATGATCCTCCACCGTGGCTTCGTTTATGGCAGACCTGCCGTGGTTGCCAGTACTTTTGACTGGAGTCAGGGCCGTTTAAATGAATTTTTTTTTCGTCCGAATATATATCTTTTTAAACTCCTCCGACCAAAATTGGTATTGCTCAGCAAATTGAAGACGAGCGGTTATGTGGCGCTTTAATAGCCTTGGTACAGGGTCGCGTGAAGCATATGTAACCATTTTGTTTTGGTTTAAAATTTGGTTTATGCGTCTTTTGGATACTACAAGTTTCAGTTGACCTTTTATCTCCATGCAAGTCTTGTTGTCTTGAACTGCTAGACGCCGAATTTGTCTCTTGCACCGCTCGTCGATTTCAGTGGGCCTGCCGCTACGCTTTATTTTATCATAACTTTCCGGATTTTTAAGAAAGTTACTACTTGTATTCCTGTGCTTCTTTAATCTGGCAGCCATATAAGAAATGGTCTGGCCAGATTCAGCCAGTCCTTTGATCATGCCGCGCCCTTCCCCATATTCGTATTACCAAAGCCTGCCTGTTTAGGATTATCCACTTTTAAAGCAAGTTTTTCCCAAAACATTTTCTGAATTTGGGCCTTCCGTTCTAGCATCTGTTTCTTGTCCGAAGAATCAGAAATTCGCAATTTTTTTTAGCTCCATCTTATAGCCGGCATTCAAGACGAACTCCATATTTAAAATTTTGCATTATTAGCACGAATTGAAGGCACTTAAAATTCTTATTTCCGAGGAAATCTTTTTGGTTTGCTTGGCATATTGGGCATTGCTGAAATGACTTCGTTTCTGTCAAAGCGATCTGTACCTTACCATCAATGGCAGTAAGATATGGGCTAAATCTCACATACACACTTTGTCTGTCATTTAGTGGTATTTAACATGGCAGTAGCTCTTCAATTTCCTTTTTTATGTCCTTTTTTTCTAGTAGTATCGGTACTTTAGTTTCTTTCAGGAACTCCAGCTTTAAGGGACGACAGAACCCAATAGACTGCGGAGTGCGGTTGTTCCACAACAAATTTCCGGATGAGTCGATCATTCGAAGAGGCATTATGGTGGTGGCAAACAGGCACGAGCCTGCATCATACGGTTTTCTTTTTGTGTATGCCTGGTTATTATTTGCGTGTCCACCGACGATGAACTCAACAGATAGAAAATCAGTTTGTTAATTGGCCAACACATTCTGAATTACACTCTCTTGTAGTGTCACAACTCGGGAAGCCGTATGTACTAAAAGGTTTTGCAAAGAGACCTTAGCTACCGTCCTCGAAACATCTATGTTCACTGGTCTTTGAGCCCTTTCGCCTTTTGACACAAATGGAATAAATGGTCGTCCAATAGAAGTATTACGCTTTTTTAAAGGTAACGTTGTTGTTCTGATTATCCATTTAATGTGTTTACTTTCAAAGTACTTGTAATTCCTTTTACAACTTTGCCATTTGTAATGCATTATTTTGCAAAACTGGTGTCTTTTCGCTATTCCAAGCCGCTACCAAATCGGCGTTGGAAAAAGTGGGTTATCTAAGAAAATTTCAAATTGCACTAAAAGTGCGGAAAAGTGCACAATAATACTGTCTTTCCACACAGTCCATCAGTGTGAAACAGTTGGGATTTATAGCCAGATGTGAAACTCGTGTTCCCACAGAGCTACATCTGCATCTACCGTCGGATAACAGCTGATCGGAACAGCTGTGTGTCAGTCAAAATTTTCAAAAAAGGTTGGCAAATAAGAAAATATGGAAAATTTACCAACTATTTTGGCTGTTGTAGAGCAACAAAACCTCATGTTGCTGCAAACTTCAATGTCATTAAAATCGGACGACTGCGACGAATTCCGGAATTATTACCTCTAAAGAAGTGCAAATGGCTCGGAGAGTGTGGATGGTGGTACAGTGACGAACTTAATTATTGGCACAGTTGGCATGTCTGACTTTCGCACAGTTTTTCTCTGTGAAAAAATTTTGATATTTAAATGAAACACAATTTAATTTCAAACTAAATTAAATTTATTTCATTATTGTACCTCTCTGAGAGGAGAGGCTCTCTCCATTCATTAAACAAAATTAAAAAACTAAGAAACAGCCGATTTTCACAGAACAAAATTATTGGCACACTTAACTAAAAATATTAAAAATAGTAAAATGAAAACAATTTTTAATACAAATGAATATTTTGTGGCTAAGCCTTTTTCTTTAATAACTGCATTCAAACGACGTGGCATCGAGGAAAACAAGTTTGGGTAGTTTCTGACCCTATTTTATGCCACTCCAGCGCAAGAGCCACCTTTAATTCTTTGTCTTTGTTGATATGGCGTAATTTTTAACACGTCTGTCCAATTCTTCCCATAAATGTTCGATGGGGCTTAGGTCTGGAGATTGTGGCGGATGCGGCAAAGTGTGTTTGACATGATGTGCCAGCCACATCTGCACGTCATGAGCCTTATGCTTAGGGTCATTGTCGTGTTGAAAAGTGAATGTTTCTGGTAACGATTTCTCTTAAGAATATCTAAATAATATTTCTTGTCCATAATACCGACTATGAATTCCAGTTCTCAACACCAGCAGCGGACATGCAGCCGCACACCATGACGCTTCCACCACCATGTTTTACAGAAATTGTAAGGTTCTCTTTTTTAAGTTCGGTATTGGGCTGTCTCCACACAGTTTGGCGGCCATTCGATTGGAAAATGTTAAATTTATTCTCATACTCTTTAGCATAGGCTTTAAGCTTGTTTTTATTAACCTTTGAAATTAGTGGTTTACGTCTGGCAACGCGGCACTTGTAGTTAGCTTCATGCAGTGTCCTCCGAACCGTAATAGGGTGAATATTCTTCCCGAATTAATTTTTAATTTCTGCGGTTATCTGTGTTGAAGGGATTTTTGGGTTGATCTTCACTTTCCTGATAATATTGGCGCGTTCACGGTCGGTCAAAGCCTAGGCCAAAAATAAAAACAGTTATTGCAGCAAAAATGTACGAAAAGTAAACAAAGCGACTCTAAAATGTCCAAGCTTCTTCATGGCCAACTAGATTTTTCTGTAAATCTAACGGGATTTTCTAAAAATAGATTTGAAGCTGTGAATTTTTGCTCATTTGCAGAGCGCAGCTGCGCGAATCGCGAATTTTTCACAACGAAACCGGACTTTGAAGTGGTCAGAGCATTTATTACGTGTCCGAATTAAAATTTGTTGTAATGGATTTTGAAGTTGAAGGTATTTCCTATTAAATGAGATATAATTTTATATATAAGTTTAAATATTTGTTATTATTATATTAATGTGAATAAATACATGTTTTTGTCTTTATTTTGAACGTATTTTTTATGTTTAGCTAAAGTTATATGCCAATGTACCTCAGTAAAATTGATATATGTGCATTTTTTTTATATTACCGTCGTTTTAATAGCGACAGTTTTGTTTTGAGTATACACAATTTTTCTCTTATATATACTAATATTTTGTCAAGCATTGATTTCTTATCAGCTCCCAATCTTTAGCACCGTTAAAATAAAGAAGAACGCAAAGTGATGCGTTTCATAGAAAGTTGATAAATGTGCAAAGTTCTTCATTTACGTTTGGAGTGTGATCTGGTAATAATGTGTTGGAACAAATTGACTAAATTTGTGTGATCACTTATAGGCGCCGAACTAAGAATTATATCGCGTTATTTTAAAAAGCTTTAGGTTAAGTAAACGGTTAAATTTCATAAAAATGCCACGTGGAACCGAATTAAGTAACGAAGAGCATATCAAAATCAAAACCATGGCGGATTGCGGCGTTAAAGTGGGTGTTATTGCTAAAACAATAAACATCGCAGAACAACCGAAAAGGTGCAGTTCCTAAGGTTGATGAGCGGACTAAGCGCCACGTTCGAGCTTTAGCAACCGAAAAAATGAATTAAAGCAGAATTGAAGTTGAAGTTAACTAGGCAAAAAGTGCAACAAATTTGCCGAAAGGATTTACATCTCCGATACGAAGCTAAGGTGTCAAAACCTAAGCTATTACGACGCCATAAAATATACATTTTGGGTCAATAAATTCCAAAATGTCGTCTTTAGTGATGAGAAAAAATTCAATTTAGACGGCCCAGATGGAAACCAAAAGTATTGGCGAGACACCCCAGACACCCCCGGCTGACTTGCCACAGACGCAACCATGAGGGTGGGTCTCTTATGGTTTGGGCGGCTTTTAGTTTCTTTGGGAAATCGCCAATATGCTTTGTACCAGGTCGCATGAATGCGGAAATATATACGGATCTCTTGGAAAGTGAGCTTATACCATTTTCTGAAGGGTTGCATAGCGAGGATTTTGTGTTTCAACAGGATAACGCTCCTATACATGTTGCACGGTATACGAAGATGTTTCTGGAATCTGAAATCCCCTTGATGCAGTGGCCTGCTATAAGTCCAGACCTAAATCCGATTGAGGATCTTTGGGGTATCCTATCAGCTAAAGTTTTCGGAGGTGGAAGGCAGTTCGCGACCTTAAAGGACTTAAAGGAGATAATTGTTAAGGAATGGGCAAACATTGATAAACCTGTCCTGCAGAACTTGGTTAATTCAATGCCTAGACGGTTGCAGTTAGTGGAGCAACAAAAGGGAGACACTATATCATACTAAAAAAATACTTCAGATATAATATGTATGTATTTAATAAATTTCCCCTTTTCAACTCAATTTTGCACAAAAATCAATTTTCTATGAACAATAGTTTTAAGTTATTTTCTAAAAATAGACCAATTTATTATTAAATATATTTTAAGCTCATTCACTTTGTACATTTACTACCTACATAAAACAATAAATATAAAAATTTTACTTGAAGGAGTTAAAAAAAAAAACAACCAAATATCGATGCACATATATCAATTTTACTGATAACAGATGTGTAAATATATTCTGCCGAAATTTGCCGATGTGCCTACAATCGTAAAATAACTAACACCGTCTTTACTATTTCAGGGTCCGTTTTGCCGTTTATTTACTTGTGCTGCTGCTCTGTCTGTTCGTGTGTCAACCTTTTGTTTACTTGTCGACAATTATTAGGATCACTTATTAACAGTTTTTATTTCGTTTGATGTTCCCTTGCATTCAATTTGGTGCAGCGAATAGGGTAGCGCCGTTGAAAAGCAAAACAAATTTATTGTAGATCTAGAAGCGAACATCATCAAAGACGGTAATATTGCTGATAGAGTGAATTAGAAAAGCGGATTGGATACATAAGTTAAAGAATTATACAGGCCTGTTCCAGTTTCCACTTCCGAAAAATTTACTCGGATTCGGATTTCCCAGACGTGTTCTAGTTTTCACTTCCGAAAAATCCCCTCTGATTCGTATTTCCCTCTGTTAAGTCTCTGTTAACTACCGAGCGAAACCGCTCGGAAACTTTCCGACTGCTATTGGGCCGGCGGATTCAGATCCGCAAAATCAGAAATTAATGATTTTAAAATACAAGGCGATTATGAAAATTGCAAATGTAAATTGTATTTCATTCTCTGATGTTTCAGGAACATTACTGCATTTCTGAATTTTCTAAAGGTGGCACACTTGCTTTATAAAAATTTTTTTTGTGGTTGCACCTCAGAATCAGTTTGATTCTAACTTTCCGCAAAATTGCAAATCCGACCGGATTCCGACCGAAAAAGTCGGATCTGTGAGGGACATTATGAGGGTTGTGAGAGTTCCAAATAACAGATGGAATATGCCTCTTATTAATTTTTAGCAAATTGTATTTTTATTTGTTCTTATATTCAAAGAACTATTATTAATGCACGTTAAAAAAAATTGTGTTTGGTAAAAACACCAATTAAAATTCTGTATAAACCGTGCGTAATGTGAAGGAAAATTTTTCCTTAACCTCGGCAACTCTTTTCTGAGTTGAATTGTGCAACACTATCTGTGAAAAATTTCGCACCACTGCTACGAAAACAGTTGACCGGCACACGGATGTTAAATTTGAACAATGTAAGTAATAAAAACGTTTACAAATTTATTTTATTAACGCTTTTTATAAGGAGGAAGCATAAAAATAGGATAGGAAATAGGCAGGATTCATTAGCGATTTCTTGAAATTTACTTTGAGTTTTACAATGCTTTTACTTTAAAGGCTTGGGTTGATTGGAAGACTTCGATAAAAGAAAAAGTTGGCTCACAAAAAAACGGAGAGTGTTGCAACCGGTGGTTGTCCATTTAACCAAATGGCCGTATCATCCACCGAAACTAGGGTTGCCGAACTCTGCGGCTTGGTAAGGATGGTTGATGGGATTGACGGTGCCAGGGTGTTCGGACTCTCCGAGCAGCCAAATGTGGAAGAGGTGAAACCACCGAAGCGTCCGGCCGACTCTAGTCCAGCAGCGGAATCCCCGGCAAAGCGAGTACGCAAGGCGCACCCAATATCTTTGGAGGAGGCCTGCTCCACTCAAACAAGGCTAATGGAGCGCGTCGTAGAGTCCCTGGAAGAGCTCAATGCGTCAGTACGAGCGCAAAATCAAATGATGGCAGAGCATAATTCTGCAATAATAAGCTTAGAGATGGAGAAAGTTGAAGCCCTAAAAAATCTATTCAATAGAAAATAATTAGATATAAGATATTAGTAAGTAAGTTCTCATAAAATTCTTATGCTCCTTAACGCCATGAAGCGAAACAATAAATTTATTTTAATAACAAACGTTTATTCAATTAATACGGTTATAAAAGGCTGCGAGCAATATCGTCCCTAATTTCAGTGGCACTTTCTAAGTCCTCCTGAACCCTCGGTTGGTCCTCTTCTTGATTGCGCGAATCGTGATTCTCCTCATCAATCTCAGGCATTTCTGCATTTCGTCGACGGCAAAAGTTGTGTAACAGGCAACAAACATTTATAATTTTGCACACACATTTTGGATCGTAATGTAGAGTGCCTTGAAGGCATCTAAATCTACTTTTTAGAAAGCCTTTAGTCCTCTCTACAATATTTCTAGCTTCTGCATGCTTCAAGTTGAATAGATGTTGCATGCTTTCATTTTGTGGACTACGATAAGGAATCAAAACAAAGGGTTTCAAAGCAAATGAATTACTTGTCCTCGAAAAAAATTGTCTTATGTTACTGTCGTTCCAAATAAAGGAATCATGGCAAGCTCCGGGATGTGTGGCATCAATTGCAAGAATCTCCATTTTATAGTTGCATACCTTAAGTAAACAAACAGATATTGCTATTTTAATCAAATAATTGTACAATACAATCTTACCACCATTGCATTAATGCTGAAGTAGCCCTTGCGATTCAAATACAATGAAGGTTTTGTTATTTTAACGTGCGTACCATCTACGCAGGCAATAACATTCGGAAGTGAAAACTTTTCAAGAAAATATGCTTTTGATTGATTAATCTGAACGGAAGTTTGTTGGGTGGATATATTTTCTAAGCACAAGTTTTCCAAAGACACTACCACTTTGTGTAATATTTTTGAGAATGTGCTTCTTCTTATATTAACATCATGGTCCTTTGCCACCCCCAATTGGTAAGACCCGGTGGCAAGGAAGCGAAGAACTGCCGCAATCTGTGTTACATGCGGAATTAGCGGATGCTCTAAGTAGGGTCTATTTCGATCAACAATAAACATGAATATTTCCTTGTTTACCCGGTAAGATTCTACAAATCTGCAATTCTTAGAAGTTTAAGCTTTCTGGTTTTTACAATTGTGATTAATGTTTACTGACTGTCGATCTGGTAAGTCCAAAACATTGGCATTGTTTCTCAAGCTCTGCTTGTTTCGTTGAACGCTTAACAGGGTCTGTCGCCTTCTTAATTCATTCACCGCTAATAAATGTAAAAACATTTTGCTTAAGAAGTAACGCAACAATTTCATATATTAAAAATTAACTTATTACGGCCAAGAATGCTTGTACCTTTGATTTAATGCAATGAATCAGTACCCTATTAACGTCCTCTGGTTGGAAACTATAGGGGGTCAAAATTTGATCAGCCCCTAATTCACAAAACTCTGGCAAAACAAATGCAGTGGCCAGCTAAAATTTTTTGGAAACAAAGGGGACCAAAGGGAAATTTAATAAAAAATCCTTCAAACAACAAGGGAAATCCGCTTATATTAAAGGGAAATCCGAAAATGTTATCGAATTCACTTCCGAGTGGAAACTGGAACAGGCCTGATAATGTTTTGGCTAAAATATAATCGCACGAAATCATCAATTCTCCAAAGTCAATCTGATTGGATGAATGAAAAAGAAACCATTCTGGTAAGGTGTGCCCTAGAGCTGTAAAAACATCGATAGTGCCCCTACTCGATGTTTTCGATAGTGATAGTCCAGACCACCGATATTTTCGATAGTATCAATCGAATTACGAATTTTTTATTTTGTATTTTAAGCGTGTTTCCTTACAATTTTTTTAATTGCGAGGTATGAATACAGCTGCAACAAAAACCATACAATGTATTAAACTATGAAACACACATAAAAACAAATAGGTTAAAAATTTAAAAGATTTTGACTATAATAAGTTAGAAAACTTAAATATTCTCGTATGCTTTAAAAAGTCGTTATAAGCCATTATCGTTTGCCTTCTGATGCTAAAACGAGAACATTAAAACTATTAATGAAATACCAAGCACACTTCATTAACATGTTTTTTTTATTGATTATAATTATAAGCGAAAACATGAGTATAAATTAAAGTTAATGAAATTAACAAAAGAGAGATCATCCGTTTCGCGGGAATTGTTGTTGATTACGAATTAAATAAAGAAAACGTTTGATAACAAAAAAAATAAAAAGTTTAGATGTTGTTAATTACGAATTAAATAAAGAAAACGTTTGATAACAAAAAAAATAAAAAGTTTAGATAATCCATTCTTTGGAAAACTGCTCCTAATGAGTTTGTACAACAAAAAATTTAATCCAGCAGCCACTGATTTCTGTTAACCATGAAGAGTGTGTTTAAATGCTTTGGCTTCAAAGAAGTTCATCTATCCGATATAATTTGACCGGCTCTACTAAACATCCTTTCCGATTCGGTAGATGAGGCCGGGATGCAGAGGTACCGCTAGACGACTTCAGCCAAGCTTGGGTAAAACGCGATACATGGTGGTGAATGGTGGAAAAATAAATCGAGGTATCGCGCAGCCCAGCCACTATCGATAATATCGATAGTACTATCGATGCTTTTACAGCTCTAGTGTGCCCCATCCACATCCAAAAGTTCTGACCGTGGAAGACCGAAAACTGATTTTGTAGAAGGTTCTAAGCGGACAAAACGACGAAGGATTGCTGAGCTATCAAAAACGGACGATATATTACGCTCATGCAATTCATCTCAGCCAACGCTTACCGAATTTAATGTGGATGAAGTCTTGTCACTCGATAGGAATATGAGTAAACATCAGTATTCGCTTATTCGTAGTTTTACTAATGGTAAGGCTTCTTATAATTTACTACCAAGCTACGAAAAACTTCTGCCAACCAAGGCAACTTTGCCGAAAATGTCATTGTCAGTTAATCCAAAGCCGAAGTTGAGCTGCAAGGCTTGTTGGATCACACGGCGTTGTGAATTGTACAACTTCAAGCTGATGTCTTTGAGTTCATTGGTAATAATAGCGTTAGTGACTTAATTTTAATTGGCAAGTGGGGATTTGACGGCAGTTCTGGTCATTCCGAATATAAGCAGAAAGCATTAAACAATAACATGGATGATTCGAATTTGTTTATGACTTCCTATGTACCACTGCAACTTGTTACTCAAGAAAATGATCTCAAGAAACGAAAAATAATTTGGCAAAATCTTCGACCGTCATCCACACGTTACTGCAGACCAATAAGGTTCCAATTCCAAAAAGAAACAGCCCAATTGACTTTAGATGAAGCTAAATACTTTTGAAACAAAATTTCTGCGCTGAAGCCCTATATATACGTGTAAGGCACAATCCAAAAATATTACAATTACACATCAATTGAAATTAACAATGGTTGACGAAAAAGTCAAGTGAAACCACTAAATGCTATATATGTGACGCAAAGCCGAGCGAGATGAATGACTTGGAAAAATGCTTGAGCAAAAAAGTTAACGAAGAGCAGCATTATGAGTTTGGGTTGTCTCCATTGCACTCATATATACGGTTTTTTGAATATTTCTTGCATTTGGCATATAGATTGCATTTAAAAACGTGGCGAATATGTAACCTAGAAGACAAAAAAGCCTTTAAGGATATAAAAACAACAATTTAAGCAGACTTCCGCGCCCAAATGGGATTGCATGTCGACTAACCAAGGAGTGGAGGTAGTGGAACTTCGAATGACGGTAATACGGCGAGAAAATTTTTAAGCGATTGGAAATTGTCTGCTGAAATAACAGGATTGGATGTAAATGATTTAAATATGTGTGTAATATTACTGCAATTCATGGCGTCTAGATATACAATAAATTCCGAAAAATTTGGAAGCTTTGCACTTGACACCGCCAAAAATGTTTTGCACTATGCGGCTGCCTTTTTGATGAAAACGACAGTCGCTCTCACAAAGTTGAGAGCGTAAAAATTGAATGCCCTTATATGAGTAAATACAAGCTTGTAATTTGAAACAAATTTGATTATATTTTTTCAATTATAATTATACATAATGAACATTTTCATTACATTCCACATTATATATAATTATAATTGAAAAAATATAATCAAATTTGTTTCAAATTATTTATTATTATAAACATTGAAATACATATTTAATATTTTTTGAAATGTAAAATATTATATTTTTGTTTATTTTGAATTTTATTTTATTTTTCATAATAATAATGCATAATAAATCACATGTTCATTACATTTCAAATTTTAATAAATTACACATTTATTTATTTATATTTAATTCTATTCATTCACAATTTTTAAAATATTATCATTTTTTAAGATATGATAATTATTTATATTTTATTAATAAGCACTATCTTTATTAACACTCTTTTTATAATTATTTTTGTTATTTATCAATTAATTATTATTGTTTTAAATATTTTATTTATTTATTTTAATTAAATTTTATCAAAAATATTTACAATGCGGTTATATAAAATACTTATATTTTGAAATAAACAGCCTTATTTTAAAAATTTTTCAAATATTATATTTTTTGTTTTTTATAATTGTAAAATGGCTCTACCGTGTTTAATATATCCTATATCTAAAATTATTTTTTAATAAAGAATTTTATTAAAGAATTCAAAATTAATTTTAAAAATAATTGATTTAAATGTATGATTTTTTTCACATTTGGGTATAATCATATTTCAGTAAAAAAAAATATTTTATTTATATATTTATAGTATTTTAATACTTGTTTTCCCGTAACTGCTTATGCCGAAGTTTATTTTCCTCTAAATATTTTTTACTTAAAAAAATAAAACATTCTAACACAAAATAATAAAATAAAAAATACACAAAATAATAAAATAAAAAATACATAAATACGAAAAAATAAAATACGCTCCTTAAGATCTCCAACTGCTCGAATAAAATTAGCAAAGGGAGAAAATGGTTGGCTCGAAACATATTTCCAAATTAGTTGCCAAAGCCAGGAATGATATTTTGAGGCGTGCTCATGGAAGGCCTAGAGAACTAGAAAGCGAGGTTTTAGAAGTAGAAGCTGGGCCTAGCACAAGGGAGAATAGGGAACCTTTGGAGCCAACTATAGAAATCAATGATATAGGAGTTAGCGATTTAGATGTAGGTAGCTTATATGCACATGCCCGTGAGTATTGTGATTCAAATACACAATTAAAAAATTGGTATTTAAAGCATAAGCCAACACGAGCATGTGCCATTGACCTTATTGAGATTTTAAATTCTCATAAGCTCAAAGTAAAGCCCTTTTATAAATTTAATTGTTTAGATAAACCCGATATTAGTAAAACAGCGGGCGGCTCCTATTTACATATCGGATTATCGAAGCAGTTAAATAAATTATCAGTGTTTCCTCAATTGCCGGATGTACTAAGCATTGATTTAAACATCGACGGACTTCCAATTTTTGAAAGCTCGAGGGCACAGTTGTGGCCCATTCTCATTAGAATTAATAATCTCCATGCCGCCCCGTTTTGCCAATAGGAGTTTTCTTGGGCCATAATAAGCCTTCCAAATGCGACACGTTCTTGTCAAAATGTACCTCCGAGTTGTCTGAAATTATGAAGAACGGTTTAACTATTTCTAGTAGAGAAATTGGTTTGGAAACTAGAGCCATCATTTGCGATGCACCTGCTCGTGCATTTATTACAGGCACGCCTGGACATACGTCCAGCCATGGCTGTAGCAAATGCACTCAAGTAGGAAAAAAAGTTGATTCTGTATTGACATTCAGCACTAAACGTGGTGAATTGATAACAGATGAAAACTTTCGTGACAGGACTTACGGTCACCATTATAAAGCAGATTTTTTAAATAATCAGTCCGCTGTAGAAAAACTTGGGATTAAAATGGTAACCCAAGTTCCTCTTGATTGTATGCACCTAATTGAATTAGGTGTCATGCGAAAATTCTTAATTCGAATTTTCCACAATAAAGTGGAATCAGAATTTAAGGTTTCCAAACCAAACAAGCAAAAAATTTCCGCATGTTTCAACTCGATGAGAAGGTACGTCCCACAAGAGTTTGCTCGAAGGCCAAGAACATTGGATGATTTACCGCACTGGAAAGCAACTGAGTTTAGGCAATTCTTGTTGTACACTGGGATTGTATCTCTTAGAGATGCAATTCATGATGACCAGTATTACCAATTCCTTTTGCTACAATGCCCAAAATATGTTGGATTTATTCGTAGAGAATTTTCCCATCATTTTTGGAAAAAACAATGTTCATGGCTTACTCCATGTAAAAGAGTCAATTCAGCAAATCGGTGACCCGGTTTCAGGCTCTTCTTACTCCTTCGAGAATTATTTACAAACTCTTAAGAGGTTTGTCCGAAAGCCCACTCAAATCTTAGAACAAATTAATAGGAAGATAGTTGAAGATAGCGATATTCGGGTGGAATTAGACAGTACAAAGTTAGTAGGCAGCGTTTTGAAGTTAAAGGGATGTAAACTAAAAAATAAAAGGCCCGAAAGTTTTTGCTTTGTAGGAGAACACATCCCTATTGAGGTAGATAGTTTTGAAGAGGATGAAGAAGGCATTTTTATTTTAGGCAGGAGATTTTTAGATATTCGTAGTTTTTTTGAAATGCCTGTGTCCTCCCTAGCTTTAAGTATTTGTTTATGTAGCATAGATATGGCATCAGATATAGAAAGATTTAGCGTTTCAGATAAGGTTAGAAAAGCTGTAGCGATGCCATATAAGGGGGAATTAGTGTTAGTGCCCTATTTACATTTTTCGTAGGGTTTCATTCTCCCTTTGCTCATTTTATTTTGAATTTTGTTTTCGGAGGTGTTTAGTCCGTAGGCGTATTTTTAAATATGAATCGGGCATGCCTAAAGCGACGGCGCTTAAGGTATCTTTAGAAGATTCACCTTCCATTGTCCGATGACAAAAAAAAGCCTATTTTATTTAAATAAAAGAAAAGAATATACAAAAGAAAAAAAATTGGTGTTATTTTTATTATTTTTAGATACGCACAAGATGGAGCCCCCTAAGAAAATTCAGAAATTGGCTTTTGCTATTGAGGGTAAGTAAATTAAATAAAATTATATTTTAATTTAACTATTTTTTTATTAATATCTTATTTTAGAAGATGACTTCGTAATAGAAGGAGCCCAGGAGCCAGGAACCGACCCTCAGGCTGGCGTGGTAAAAAGAATTGAGAAGTTGGAGGAGAGCGTCAGCGATATGTCCAGGGAAGTGGCGTCCTGCACACAGCAGATTGCAAAATTGACTGCACTGCTTGAGGTCTTTCTTAAGGGGAAGACCAAAAGCAGTGCAGTCAATTTTGACTTCCCGGTGGCAGACGATGATGCGCTCATGGCTCTGGAGCTAAGCTTGGGCCCGGGGAATACGGACCCGTGTGAAAGTAAAATATTTACAGTCAAAATGATCATGTAATTAATTTTGTCTTTCTTTTTGCAGATTACCGCTGTGACCAAACTCATAAAACGAAATTCACTTCCAAAGTCACTGAAAACAGTTATTTCCGAAGAAGTTTTGATTGAATACAATGTGGACGGGGTGAACGGAAAGAAAAAACTGAAAGCTTTTCCTCGTTTTTTGAAGTGAAAACTTCTAATGGCGCGTTGGGCACTTTTTGGGTGACGATTTTCTGCCGTTTTCGCGACAGATGAGATTTTACACAGATAGACCAAAGACGATCTAATATTAAGATTAGTAACGGCCACACATTCGTTTTGCAATATGAGGCTGCTTTTTTGATGGCAACGACAATCGCTCTCTGTCCGTTCTCACAAAGTTGAGAGCGTAACATTCTAAAAAAAAGAATGAGATTGCTTGTATGAGTAAACAGAAGAACAACCATGAGAATACGTGTGCACACAAACAGTAGACAGCTTTCGCTGTATGCGTAAAAGAGAGCGGCTGGCTCTAGAGCCAGCGAGAGAGAGTCTGAAGCCAGAGAGAGCCTAAAGCCAGTGAGAGCCTGGAGCCAGTTCAAAAGCCAGCCCGAAAAAATCGTGTGCAAAAAAATCGTATGACGTTCGGCCTCTTACTCCTTCTACACTCTTTGGTATTACCAAAAGGAGTAAGAGGCCGCACACCATAAGATTTTTTTGCACATGATTTTTTTGGCCTAGCTCATAATACAATAATTAATTGTATCATGAGCCTCATATTGCAAAACGAATATATGGCCGTAACTAATCTTAATGTTAGATCGTCTTTGGTATTACCTTCCGCCTTTAGTTCACAAAGTTCTAGTACACGGTCCAGAAATTGTAAGATATAGGAGATAGGAGAATTGTCTGAAGAAGATACCGAATCCAAAAACAAAGATGTCAAAAATTTTACAGAATATCATACGAGAAAAATGTTACGAATTGACACAAATAAAGATTTGTTGAATAGATTGCTCCTATGTTCAGACCCTTTCATAACTGGGCAAAGACAAAAACTACAATGCACAAAAAAGTCAAAATTGTTAAGCGGTGTTAATTTTTTGCTAGATGAATAAAATACATAATATCTGAATTCGTGACTGTTTTTACTTTTGGGGTGTACGATTTTACGATTTTAAGATCTCATTAAGATTTCAAATATTAATTTTAGGTATTGGAAAAATTAATATTATTAATATATAATATAATATTAAAAGTGCACCTTCTTTTTGAGCTACACCCATTTCCAACAAAAATGCGGCACTCTGAATATTCATGCACATCAAACTTTTCTTGCCTGGGGTTTCTTCAAATGTTTGTCGAATCTTTTTTATTTTAAGCCAGTGTTTTATTTAGATCTAATGTCTTTTTTAGATACACATTATTTTAAGACTTCTCAAGTATTATGCCAAATGAAAATGAAAAAATTAATATTAATTATAATAACTCAAAAATTCAACAAAAAACAATTTTTTCCAAAGTTATACTTAATTTACTAAAAAAGAATATAAACTTTCTGCCATTTCAAGGTAAATTATATTTTATAAATTTAAATTATTACTTTGTAGTACCCCTTTGGCCCTAATTACGCATTTTACCCTATTGGGCATCGAATCGTATAATGCCTTCAAATATTCTGCTGTTATCTCCTCTAACCATACTTTTTCTATAGTTTGCCTTAACTCTGCCATTGTTTTAGGCTTCCGCTTTTTTATTTTTGAGCTCATATGGGCCCGGACATCCTCAATTTTGTTGAGGTCGGGGCAGTTTCCGGGCCAGTCTAAGGACTTAATGCCCAAATCATCCTTCAAATTTTATATCTATAGTTAGAAAAATGTCAACAGTAATTGAATAAGTTGTTTTAATAACAACAGGACATTGAATTACTCACAGATCGTGCCCGATGGCAAGGGGCAGAATCATCCTGAAAAATAGGGTCCGCTTCTCTTTCTGTTGTGGATTCAATGCTGGGCACAACTCCACTTAAAACAATGTCTTTATATTTTTCTGAATCAATGTTAGCCCTCAAGGCTCTTGTCAATCAGTATTGCTGCGAGCCATCATCTTCAACTGCATCCGAGAGGATGTTTAGCAAAGCTGGCGAAATAATTAGCGACCGCAGGAGCTCCTTAAAACCAAAAATTGTTGTTGTTCCTTAACAAAAACAATTACCTTAATAGGGTCTTGCCACAGGAGTACATCTGGCTATTTTCCATCAGTTGAACTGACGGTCCATAAGATTTACCCGTTCCAAAATTTCTCATTTTGTTCTCCATCAGTTGTCCATCAGAATTTGATGTACGTTTTTTGCCGATAGTTATACAATAGTTTTTCGATGCAACTCTGAATTCTTCTTCTCGGCATCATTCACAACGAAAATATAAACAAAAACGGCCCGGAACAATTGAAAATGGAGAACGCCGAAGAAACAGGTAATATATTCACAAGTTTTTTAAATATTTTGTTGTTTTTTGTAAAGCATTGTTCGTACAGTTGAAAGCAGAACCGCCGGTGGGAAGCTGAGGTGGACCTTGGACATGGAGCTCCTGCTAATAGACCTGTGGCAGGAAAGCATCGAGCAGCTGCGAGGGACAAGGAAAAATATTCATGTTTACATGTAGATGGCCCATTCCATGATTTAGGCTGGGCATGATGTGTCGTGGAAGGACGTCAGGACAAAAGTGGCAGAATTTTGATTCCCTCCATTCTTTTCTGGGATCGTTCAGAGTCCACACATTGGACCAGGATTCGGTGGATAACGAAAGTAAGTTGTCCAGACATCCATTTTTTGTAAATATTTAATTTATGTGCTTTTATTGCAGATTCAAAGGAATACTTTTTCGGGGACATGGGGTTCGACTCCGAAGAGGGGTCGAACCTGAGTAGTTTCCGATTTTCCGGCTGTCAGCCTCCAGCGAAGCGTCCCAAGATGGACCCCAAGGCCGAGCTGGTCCAAATTGCTCGAGAGATGCTGGAGGAACAGCGAAATCAAACGGCAATAATTGAGAAAATGGCTGAGAGCCAGAGGCAGTTCCAAGCAGAACTCCTCTCTATTTTAAGAACCTCCACAAGAAAAGAAGTAATAAAATCAAAATACAATTCTCAGAATTAACATACTTTATTTTAATATCTTTATGGGTTATAAATGAGGCAACATTGGGCAATGGCAGTTCTTATATAAATAAAATAAATAAATAAACCTTTAATGGAGTTTGAGAGTACCTACCACCATCCACACTCTCCGTAGCATTTGCACTTTATTTAAGGCAATAATTTCGGAAGTTTCCAGTTCGTCGCAGTCGTCCGATTTTAATGACATTAAAGTCTGCAGCAACATGTGGTTTTGTTACTCTACAACAGCCAAAATAGTTGGTAAATCTTCCATATTTACTTATTTGCCAACCTTTGTTTACGTTTTGAATGACACAAAGCTGTTCCGATCAGCTGTTATCCGACGGTTGATGCAGATGTAGCTCTGTGGGAACACGAGATTCACATCTGGCTATAAATCCCAACTGTTTCACACTGATGGACTCTGTGGGAAGACAGTATAATGAATTCAATTAAAATAATATATTGTTTTTATTTTTGTCGACAATCGATTATAACGATGTTTTTCCAGCTCAACCGAACCGAGATTTATTGGTGCACAGCAATAATTAACAAGAGCAATCACCGCGCTGTTATCCGTCTCCAATCCTGCACCTGGATGGTGGTCCTTGCCGTTCAACTCCCGCAAATCGTTGGCTGGCACAGAGTTCACAAGGGCTGGGGGCCCGCTTTATATAGGGATCTGGCGGGAATTAGTGTGCCCGCCGTTCCCAGCACGTTTGGCCGGATCAGTGTGCCCGATCTATTTTTGCCCGTCAAATTAGCGTCGAAATGGAACGGTGGGAAAATGGAACACGGGTAAATATTTTATTTTTAATTTATTTCGCAAATAAGGCACTAATTTGAACAAAATAAAATTTATAAATGCTTAAAAATGAATTTCCTAATGTTTTTACTGGGTTTGAGGGTATTTGACCCTTGGGACACTAAAAAAAAAGCCATTGAAAAATCGTACTGTCACAGTTTTCCTAATATATCGGCTCACAGAAAGCGTGCCGCAATGCCAGGATAAAGGATATTCATTGTAGTTTTACTCTGCAAAACTTCATTATTGTTTGACCGTCAATTTTGTAGAAAATCGCAGAACAGTGCACCAACCTCGGGGTCAGCCCCATATATATAATCCTTATAACTTCAGTTTCAGAACGCGTGCCAATATGCACGGTATATGGGCTTATAAAGGGGAAAATAAAGAACATTTGGTGAAAATTTCATATGATTCTAACCTCCAGTTTTTGGGAAAATCGCATTGCAGTGGGTGGTGTCTGTGGGCTGATAACAGAGGCGCGAAGTATGAAAATGGAACCACCTGTGAACCAGCTGAGAACCAGTTGCTGAACCAAACAGTGGAACCATGGCTAAAAAATACTAAATTTGAAAACACTAAAAATGTAATGAACTAAATATTCAATTGAATGATAGACCCACGAACGACATGGCCATTCGAAGCATTTTGGTAGGTGTTTCATCTAAATCCATCCAGTCGCTTAGGAAAAATTAGCTATTTGAGTTATTGTGGTATATACCACGGCGGAAAGACTGCGCAACAACAAGTAAATTCGACGCTAACTTTTAAAAAATTCTTACGGCCTTTAACAAACGCGTGCCAATATGCACGGTATCTCAAATGATAGAAAATAATTTATTCTAATTTCGAATTAAGTCTTAATGCGATCTAACCGCCAGATTTTGAGAAAATCTCTTGATTTTTCATTATGACCTTATTAACAAACACTGGCACATATGACCCTAACGCAACGTGATGAGCGCCGTACCATATTTTCGACGATAACTTTCCAACAATTTTTTCGACCCTTAAATGAACGCGTGCCAATATGCACGGTATATCAATCGAAAGGGAAAATTATTCTCTAATTTTGGAATAAATCTTAATCCGATCTAACTGACAGATTTTGAGAAATTCCCTTGTTTCTCTGGCATAACCTCAAAACATGCATCGTATCGATGGGATCGCCTCCCACGCCTTATCAATATTTGGCATTGATCGACAGTTTGGCAGCTCTAAATAATCGGGAATCCCATCATTCAAGAGAAAACAATCGAGGTAAGTTGTTGCATCCGTTTGTTAATATTTTAATTTCTATTTAATTTATTTTATTTAGATGGTGGGCCATAATGTTAATATTAATTTTTACGGTCAACGCGGATCTCAGGAAGGTCCGCGCGGTGGTCTCCGAGGTGGTCCCCGCGGTGGTGTCCGCGGTGGGCGGCGTGGCGGTTTGCGTGGAGGTACGGGTGGCGGTCCCCAAGGTGGAGCGGGGCCAGCATAGGGCCAAGGAGCTGTGTCTCTCAACCGCTACCATCTGGTGGCACTCGCCCGCAGGGTGGCGAGAAATGTACCTGCTGCCCAACAAAGGCAGGTTCGAGGGTGGGTGATGGAGGCCCTGCGTCCAGCCCAGCAGCAACAACAGCAGCAACAACAAGTGGCAGCCGCACCTGTTGTGGGGCAGGAAGGCCAAGAGCTGGCAGCACCACAACTTATTGAGGCTCTGGGCCAAATTAATATTTTTTTTACATTTTCAGGGCTAAAACTAATTTTTTGACAAACGCCATACAAAAGTCCATAGAGACTGGGGGTATAGGCATCAAAGGCAACTTAGCAAATAGAGACTATGATACGATTTTTAGAATTTTTGAAGATATTTCCATAGTCAATGGCGGAAAGTTTAAGTGCACGACTACGCCAAGTAAATGGCGTAAAATTGTACTTTTAAGCTACAAAGGCGCCCTTAAGGACTGCAATTTTAAGTTGGCAACTACAGTTCCTCCGCGAAATGGTGAAACTGAACCATGTGCGGATCCTTTATTTCCGATTTTAAAAAGCCCTACCGTAGATTTTGAAGCTGATCAAAATCATTCTAGTAGTATAGTTTCAATATCCCCAACCAACCCGATAGACGAAAGTCTTATTGAAGCGAAGTTAAAATGTCTTCGCAAGGCTTGTCGGGATGGTAATACATCTTTAAATATTGATGTAAAAATGGTAGATTTCAGTCCTAATCGGGTTCGAGAGAAAGAGCGTTGTAGATTATTATTTGCGAAGCTACAAATGCAGGGCTTTCAGGAAACAATTGAAAATTGCTGTTCAAAATTTTCCGAAAAGCAAAGCATAGAGCACGTTTTAAGGGAGAATTTTTATTCCTTTAACAATGCATGCTTCATAAATTTTAAGTCGATTCGACTTAATAAGAAATCATTTGTAGCTTATGCCTAATGCAAAGACCCGTCGTGTAATTTTTACATGTTTAAAGGGTCTTATAATGGATCAGTTCAAGTTTTTTCGAATAAATTAAACTTGACTCATTCCATTAATGTAAAAAAAACGACTCAGTGTAGGGCCATAAATAGGTTTCTTGCCAAGCAAGAAATTAAAGGCAGCACTGCATTTGAATATAGAAATAAATTAGTAGATAAAGCCAGTTCAAATAGGGCATTAGTTGGCAATGACCAAATGATAAATGAAAATTTATCATATTATCGAAATCTCATATCAGAAGAAAATGCAAAAGAGGACTTTGAAAAAGATCCCTTTGAAGATGCATTTGATATGAAATGTAACAATTTTGGACACTATATTCAGTACCTATCAACTAGGTTGGAAGTGTTTCTATGGAACAAAGACCATATAAGTCTGTTCCTTAATTATATTAAAAAGGATACGTTGCATATAGATGCGACAGGATGTGTTGTGCAGCCAATGAAAAAATTTGTAGTGAAACGAATTTATCTCTACTCATTGGTTGCACATATTCCAGAGCGTCACTTGGTGTATCCCGTGGCCAATTCTATTTTGTCTAACCACAGCGCCTATGATATTGGACGCTTTCTATGCGACCTAAATAGGTTTTGTGAACAAAATAAATTCAAGCTGCCAATATGCAAACGCATCATAACAGATGTATGCTTTGCTATTATCCAAGCAGTTTTGAAGGAATTCAATGACTTGGACATTATTGCATACAATACGATGTGCTTTCAATTTTTGTATAACAAAAGTGAAACATTCCCTTCAGTATGCGTTCAGTTTTGTACAAGCCATTATGCTAAAATAATGTACTCCGACATTGACAAAACAAAATGAATCTTCCTAGTTTCAGTCCCTGCTTATTTTTTATTACACTGAGTTTCAGTGTCTTAAATAAAGACTCTATTGGACCATTGCTGGGTCTTTTATTGCTAGGATCAATAAAAATTCCCATTATATTGGTCCAAAATGGCGCATAAACAATATATTTTCCTAAAATAAGTTCAGCCATTTTAGGATGATAGAATGGGTTTACTTCGCCCATTTCGGATTCTTCAGATATTATATTTAATACCTCAGAGTTAATTATTTGAAAACGGATTTTAAATTCACTTTTAGAAGCAATTGTTTTAAGTGAATAATCCATTTTCTTTTCAATTGGTTTGGCATTTATCTCATGCTCTCCCAAATCAAAATGCGTCGCGGTACTTCCGTTAAAGTATAAATTAGCCTCGCGCACCTTACTGTTTATTACTGGAGATAGAAGAATAGTTACCACATTAAAATACCATTTTTCTAAGTCTTTGACAGTAATTATAGTATAAGCCAGACCTAAGGCATTCCTAACGAAATCTTTTAATGCAACGTTTGGCAATCCAACAGTTTTGTCAATGTCGGAGCACATTATTTTAGCATAATGGCTTGTACAAAACTGAACGCATACTGAAGGGAATGTTTCACTTTTGTTATACAAAAATTGAAAGCACATCGTATTGTGTGCAATATTGTCCAAGTCATTGAATTCCTTCAAAACTGCTTGGATAATAGCAAAGCATACATCTGTTATGATGCGTTTGCATATTGGCAGCTTGAATTTATTTTTTTCACAAAACCTATTTAGGTCGCATAGAAAGCGTCCAATATCATAGGCGCTGTGGTTAGACAAAATAGAATTGGCCACGGGATACACCAAGTGATGCTCTGGAATATGTGCAACCAATGAGTAGAGATAAATTCGTTTCACTACAAATTTTTTCATTGGCTGCACAACACATCCTGTCGCATCTATATGCAACGTATCCTTTTTAATATAATTAAGGAACAGACTTATATGGTCTTTGTTCCATAGAAACACTTCCAACCTAGTTGATAGGTACTGAATATAGTGTCCAAAATTGTTGCATTTCATATCAAATGCATCTTTAAAGGGATCTTTTTCAAAGTCCTCTTTTGCATTTTCTTCTGATATGAGATTTCGATAATATGATAAATTTTCATTTATCATTTGGTCATTGCCAACTAATGCCCTATTTGAACTGGCTTTATCTACTAATTTATTTCTATATTCAAATGCAGTGCTGCCTTTAATTTCTTGCTTGGCAAGAAACCTATTTATGGCCCTACACTGAGTCGTTTTTTTTACATTAATGGAAAGAGTCAAGTTTAATTTATTCGAAAAAACTTGAACTGATCCATTATAAGACCCTTTAAACATGTAAAAATTACACGACGGGTCTTTGCAGTAGGCATAAGCTACAAATGATTTCTTATTAAGTCGTATCGACTTAAAATTTATGAAGCATGCATTGTTAAAGGAATAAAAATTCTCCCTTAAAACGTGCTCTATGCTTTGCTTTTCGGAAAATTTTGAACAGCAATTTTCAATTGTTTCCTGAAAGCCCTGCATTTGTAGCTTCGCAAATAATAATCTACAACGCTCTTTCTCTCGAACCCGATTAGGACTGCAATCTAAAATTTTTACATCAATATTTAAAGATGTATTACCATCCCGACAAGCCTTGCGAAGACATTTTAACTTCGCTTCAATAAGACTTTCGTCTATCGGGTTGGTTGGGGATATTGAAACTATACTACTAGAATGATTTTGAACAACTTCAAAATCTACGGTAGGGCTTTTTAAAATCGGAAATAAAGGATCCGCACATGGTTCAGTTTCACCATTTGGCGGAGGAACTGTAGTTGCCAACTTAAAATTGCAGTCCTTAAGGGCGCGTTTGTAGCTTGAAAGTACAATTTTACGCCATTTACTTGGCGTAGCCGTGCACTTAAACTTTCCGCCATTGACTATGCAAATATCTTCAAAAATTCTAAAAATCGTATCATAGTCTCTATTTGCTAAGTTGCCTTTGATGCCTATACCCCCAGTCTCTATGGACTTTTGTATGGCGTTTGTCAAAAAATTAGTTTTAGCCCTGAAAATGTAAAAAAAATATTAATTTGGATACGAAAAATTAAAAAAAAAAATTATATATTAAAACAAAAAAATATATATTAAAATAAAAATAAGAAAGAAAGCTAACTTCAGTACGCCAAAATGTGTATACCCTTGCAGCTTACAATTATGAATTAATCAAATTTCAAAAATGAAATTGTAAACTAACAGGAATTATATAAAACATTTACACATAAAAAAAATCGTTTTTTACATTTACGTATACGTAATATTTCCCGAACATTCCTATGACTGCTATATGATATAGTCGTCCGATTTTGATCAATTTAAAATCGAAATTCTAAAATAATACAAAGGGTCATGTTTCAAATTATATTAAAATATGTTGAAAATTGGCCAAGTTATAATTTCTTTCTGAAAATTTACCGATCGTTTCTATGATCAAGAATATATATACTTTATAGGGTCGGAAATGTCTCCCTCACTGCGTTGCAAACTTCTGACTAAATTTATAATACCCTGGAAGGGTATAAAAAGAATGCATATTTAATAAACATTGAGTTTTTTTTTATTGAAAAAAAGAATATAACTAAAAAATAATCATAATTTAAATTTATATTTTTTTGAATCAAAAATAATAATTATTTTAAACTGAAATAAAATATAAATTTTAAACCTCTCTTAAACAATCGTTCTATGTTTATAATTTAGGTGTATTAAATCTGCCTTACTTTTATGTTTACTATTATTATTTCTAAAAATTTAGATAAAAAGAAAAAATTAGTCAAAGCCACTGGTGCTCGGTAAACAAATCATTAAGGATATCACCGTATGCTAGACTTAATCAGTTAAATAAAACAAGAAAGAAAGCTAACTTCGGCACGCCGAAGTTTGTATACCCTTGCAGATTACAATTGAATCATTATGAAATAATAAAATTGTATCAAATGAAAAGTAAAACTAACAGGAATTGTATACAACATTTACACATATAAATTCATATGGCAGCTATATGATATAGTAGTCAGATTTTGAAAAAATTAAAACCAAAATATAGATTAATATAAAATGACCACGTCTCAATTTATATGAATATTAAATGTTGGAAGTTATCATTTTTTTTTAAATTTACCGATCGTTCCTACGGCAGCTATATGATATAGTCGTCCGATCCAGCCCATCCCGGCTTATATGTATATCAGTGATAGCATATAGACAACTATCTGCAAAATTTAATTCAGATAGCTTAAAAACTGAAAGACTAGTTTGCGTAGAAACAGACGGACATGGCTAGATCTACTCGGCTATTGATGTTGATCAAAAATATATATATAATTTATGGGGTCGGAAACGACTACTTCACTGCGTTGCAAACGTCTGACTAAAGTTATAATACCCTGCAAGGGTATAAAATAACAACGCTCTTATTAAGAGCAAAGAGATCACTGTTTTCATACTTACCTATTTGTCCTATGTTTCTCAGCGACATCCTTCTTCCAGGATTTAAACATTAAATCTGGTTGCGCTAAAAATAAAAGGAGTTACCATTAAAATGTAAACATGGGCCTATATATACATGCATGTATGCTTTTATATGTATGCATACTTTGGACTTACTAGTAGCTCCATCCACCCGCTGGTGGCGGTTGAGATCCACATCTCCTTGGCCCTGTGCTGGCCCCGCTCCACCTTGGGGCCGCCCACCGCGGACACCACCGCGCGGACCTCTGTGAGATCCGCGTTCTCCGTTATAATTTATATTATTGTTGTGAGACACCATCTAAATAAAATAGATAAAATATAAATTAAAATATTAACAATCGGATGCAACAACTTACCTCGATCGTTTTTTCTTCAATGAAGGGATTCCCGATTATTTAGAGCTGCTAAACTGTCGATCAATGCCGAATATCGATAAGGCGTGGGAGGCGCTTCTATCGATACGATGCACGTTTTGAAGTTATGCCAGAGAAACAAGGGAATTTCTCAAAATCTGACGGTCAGATCGCATTAAGATTTAATTCGAAATTAGAATAAATTTTTCTCTATCATTTGAGATACCGTGCATATTGGCACGCGTTCATTTAAGGGTCGAAAAATTTTTGGAAAGTTAGCGTCGAAAATAACTTCGCTTCAATAAGACTTTCGTCTATCGGGTTGGTTGGGGATATTGAAACTATACTACTAGAATGATTTTGATCAGCTTCAAAATCTACGGTAGGGCTTTTAAAATCGGAAATAAAGGATCCGCACATGGTTCAGTTTCACCATTTGGCGGAGGAACTGTAGTTGCCAACTTAAAATTGCAGTCCTTAAGGGCGCGTTTGTAGCTTGAAAGTACAATTTTACGCCATTTACTTGGCGTAGCCGTGCACTTAAACTTTCCGCCATTGACTATGCAAATATCTTCAAAAATTCTAAAAATCGTATCATAGTCTCTATTTGCTAAGTTGCCTTTGATGCCTATACCCCCAGTCTCTATGGACTTTCGTATGGTGTTTGTCAAAAAATTAGTTTTAGCCCTGAAAATGTAAAAAAAATATTAATTTGGATACGAAAAATTAAAAAAAAAATTATATATTAAAACAAAAAAATATATATTAAAATAAAAATAAGAAAGAAAGCTAACTTCAGTACGCCAAAATGTGTATACCCTTGCAGCTTACAATTATGAATTAATCAAATTTCAAAATGAAATTATAAACTAACAGGAATTATATAAAACATTTACACATAAAAAAAATCGTTTTTTACATTTACGTATACGTAATATTTCCCGAACATTCCTATGACTGCTATATGATATAGTCGTCCGATTTTGATCAATTTAAAATCGAAATTCTAAAATAATACAAAGGGTCATGTTTCAAATTATATTAAAATATGTTGAAAATTGGTCAAGTTATAATTTCTTTCTGAAAATTTACCGATCGTTTCTATGATCAAGAATATATATACTTTATAGGGTCGGAAATGTCTCCCTCACTGCGTTGCAAACTTCTGACTAAATTTATAATACCCTGCAAGGGTATAAAAAGAATGCATATTTAATAAACATTGAGTTTTTTTTATTGAAAAAAAGAATATAACTAAAAAATAATCATAATTTAAATTTATATTTTTTTGAATCAAAAATAATAATTATTTTAAACTGAAATAAAATATAAATTTTAAACCTCTCTTAAACAATCGTTCTATGTTTATAATTTAGGTGTATTAAATCTGCCTTACTTATATGTTTTCTATTATTATTTCTAAAAATTTAGATAAAAGAAAAAAATTAGTCAAAGCCACTGGTGCTCGGTAAACAAATCATTAAGGATATCACCGTATGCTAGACTTAATCAGTTAAATAAAACAAGAAAGAAAGCTAACTTCGGCACGCCGAAGTTTGTATACCCTTGCAGATTACAATTGAATCATTATGAAATAATAAAATTGTATCAAATGAAAAGTAAAACTAACAGGAATTGTATACAACATTTACACATATAAATTCATATGGCAGCTATATGATATAGTAGTCAGATTTTGAAAAAATTAAAACCAAAATATAGATTAATATAAAATGACCACGTCTCAATTTATATGAATATTAAATGTTGGAAGTTATCATTTTTTTTTAAATTTACCGATCGTTCCTACGGCAGCTATATGATATAGTCGTCCGATCCAGCCCATCCCGGCTTATATGTATATCAGTGATAGCATATAGACAACTATCTGCAAAATTTAATTCAGATAGCTTAAAAACTGAAAGACTAGTTTGCGTAGAAACAGACGGACATGGCTAGATCTACTCGGCTATTGATGTTGATCAAAAATATATATATAATTTATGGGGTCGGAAACGACTACTTCACTGCGTTGCAAACGTCTGACTAAAGTTATAATACCCTGCAAGGGTATAAAATAACAACGCTCTTATTAAGAGCAAAGAGATCACTGTTTTCATACTTACCTATTTGTCCTATGTTTCTCAGCGACATCCTTATTCCAGGATTTAAACATTAAATCTGGTTGCGCTAAAAATAAAAGGAGTTACCATTAAAATGTAAACATGGGCCTATATATACATGCATGTATGCTTTTTATATGTATGCATACTTTGGACTTACTAGTAGCTCCATCCACCCGCTGGTGGCGGTTGAGATCCACATCTCCTTGGCCCTGTGCTGGCCCCGCTCCACCTTGGGGCCGCCCACCGCGGACACCACCGCGCGGACCTCTGTGAGATCCGCGTTCTCCGTTATAATTTATATTAATGTTGTGAGACACCATCTAAATAAAATAGATAAAATATAAATTAAAATATTAACAATCGGATGCAACAACTTACCTCGATCGTTTTTTCTTCAATGAAGGGATTCCCGATTATTTAGAGCTGCCAAACTGTCGATCAATGCCGAATATCGATAAGGCGTGGGAGGCGCTTCTATCGATACGATGCACGTTTTGAAGTTATGCCAGAGAAACAAGGGAATTTCTCAAAATCTGACGGTCAGATCGCATTAAGATTTAATTCGAAATTAGAATAAATTTTTCTCTATCATTTGAGATACCGTGCATATTGGCACGCGTTCATTTAAGGGTCGAAAAAATTTTTGGAAAGTTAGCGTCGAAAATAACTTCGCTTCAATAAGACTTTCGTCTATCGGGTTGGTTGGGGATATTGAAACTATACTACTAGAATGATTTTGATCAGCTTCAAAATCTACGGTAGGGCTTTTAAAATCGGAAATAAAGGATCCGCACATGGTTCAGTTTCACCATTTGGCGGAGGAACTGTAGTTGCCAACTTAAAATTGCAGTCCTTAAGGGCGCGTTTGTAGCTTGAAAGTACAATTTTACGCCATTTACTTGGCGTAGCCGTGCACTTAAACTTTCCGCCATTGACTATGCAAATATCTTCAAAAATTCTAAAAATCGTATCATAGTCTCTATTTGCTAAGTTGCCTTTGATGCCTATACCCCCAGTCTCTATGGACTTTCGTATGGTGTTTGTCAAAAAATTAGTTTTAGCCCTGAAAATGTAAAAAAAATATTAATTTGGATACGAAAAATTAAAAAAAAATTATATATTAAAACAAAAAAATATATATTAAAATAAAAATAAGAAAGAAAGCTAACTTCAGTACGCCAAAATGTGTATACCCTTGCAGCTTACAATTATGAATTAATCAAATTTCAAAAATGAAATTATAAACTAACAGGAATTATATAAAACATTTACACATAAAAAAAAAATCGTTTTTTACATTTACGTATACGTAATATTTCCCGAACATTCCTATGACTGCTATATGATATAGTCGTCCGATTTTGATCAATTTAAAATCGAAATTCTAAAATAATACAAAGGGTCATGTTTCAAATTATATTAAAATATGTTGAAAATTGGTCAAGTTATAATTTCTTTCTGAAAATTTACCGATCGTTTCTATGATCAAGAATATATATACTTTATAGGGTCGGAAATGTCTCCCTCACTGCGTTGCAAACTTCTGACTAAATTTATAATACCCTGCAAGGGTATAAAAAGAATGCATATTTAATAAACATTGAGTTTTTTTTATTGAAAAAAAGAATATAACTAAAAAATAATCATAATTTAAATTTATATTTTTTTGAATCAAAAATAATAATTATTTTAAACTGAAATAAAATATAAATTTTAAACCTCTCTTAAACAATCGTTCTATGTTTATAATTTAGGTGTATTAAATCTGCCTTACTTTTATGTTTACTATTATTATTTCTAAAAATTTAGATAAAAAGAAAAAATTAGTCAAAGCCACTGGTGCTCGGTAAACAAATCATTAAGGATATCACCGTATGCTAGACTTAATCAGTTAAATAAAACAAGAAAGAAAGCTAACTTCGGCACGCCGAAGTTTGTATACCCTTGCAGATTACAATTGAATCATTATGAAATAATAAAATTGTATCAAATGAAAAGTAAAACTAACAGGAATTGTATACAACATTTACACATATAAATTCATATGGCAGCTATATGATATAGTAGTCAGATTTTGAAAAAATTAAAACCAAAATATAGATTAATATAAAATGACCACGTCTCAATTTATATGAATATTAAATGTTGGAAGTTATCATTTTTTTTTTAAATTTACCGATCGTTCCTACGGCAGCTATATGATATAGTCGTCCGATCCAGCCCATCCCGGCTTATATGTATATCAGTGATAGCATATAGACAACTATCTGCAAAATTTAATTCAGATAGCTTAAAAACTGAAAGACTAGTTTGCGTAGAAACAGACGGACATGGCTAGATCTACTCGGCTATTGATGTTGATCAAAAATATATATATAATTTATGGGGTCGGAAACGACTACTTCACTGCGTTGCAAACGTCTGACTAAAGTTATAATACCCTGCAAGGGTATAAAATAACAGCGCTCTTATTAAGAGCAAAGAGATCACTGTTTTCATACTTACCTATTTGTGCTATGTTTCTCAGCGACATCCTTCTTCCAGGATTCAAACATTAAATCTGGTTGCGCTAAAAATAAAAGGAGTTACCATTAAAATGTAAACATGGGCCTATATATACATGCATGTATGCTTTTTATATGTATGCATACTTTGGACTTACTAGTAGCTCCATCCACCCGCTGGTGGCGGTTGAGATCCACATCTCCTTGGCCCTGTGCTGGCCCCGCTCCACCTTGGGGCCGCCCACCGCGGACACCACCGCGCGGACCTCTGTGAGATCCGCGTTCTCCGTTATAATTTATATTAATGTTGTGAGACACCATCTAAATAAAATAGATAAAATATAAATTAAAATATTAACAATCGGATGCAACAACTTACCTCGATCGTTTTTTCTTCAATGAAGGGATTCCCGATTATTTAGAGCTGCCAAACTGTCGATCAATGCCGAATATCGATAAGGCGTGGGAGGCGCTTCTATCGATACGATGCACGTTTTGAAGTTATGCCAGAGAAACAAGGGAATTTCTCAAAATCTGACGGTCAGATCGCATTAAGATTTAATTCGAAATTAGAATAAATTTTTCTCTATCATTTGAGATACCGTGCATATTGGCACGCGTTCATTTAAGGGTCGAAAAAATTTTTGGAAAGTTAGCGTCGAAAATAACTTCGCTTCAATAAGACTTTCGTCTATCGGGTTGGTTGGGGATATTGAAACTATACTACTAGAATGATTTTGATCAGCTTCAAAATCTACGGTAGGGCTTTTTAAAATCGGAAATAAAGGATCCGCACATGGTTCAGTTTCACCATTTGGCGGAGGAACTGTTGTTGCCAACTTAAAATTGCAGTCCTTAAGGGCGCGTTTGTAGCTTGAAAGTACAATTTTACGCCATTTACTTGGCGTAGCCGTGCACTTAAACTTTCCGCCATTGACTATGCAAATATCTTCAAAAATTCTAAAAATCGTATCATAGTCTCTATTTGCTAAGTTGCCTTTGATGCCTATACCCCCAGTCTCTATGGACTTTCGTATGGTGTTTGTCAAAAAATTAGTTTTAGCCCTGAAAATGTAAAAAAAATATTAATTTGGTTACGAAAAATTAAAAAAAAAATTATATATTAAAACAAAAAAATATATATTAAAATAAAAATAAGAAAGAAAGCTAACTTCAGTACGCCAAAATGTGTATACCCTTGCAGCTTACAATTATGAATTAATCAAATTTCAAAAATGAAATTATAAACTAACAGGAATTATATAAAACATTTACACATAAAAAAAATCGTTTTTTACATTTACGTATACGTAATATTTCCCGAACATTCCTATGACTGCTATATGATATAGTTGTCCGATTTTGATCAATTTAAAATCGAAATTCTAAAATAATACAAAGGGTCATGTTTCAAATTATATTAAAATATGTTGAAAATTGGTCAAGTTATAATTTCTTTCTGAAAATTTACCGATCGTTTCTATGATCAAGAATATATATACTTTATAGGGTCGGAAATGTCTCCCTCACTGCGTTGCAAACTTCTGACTAAATTTATAATACCCTGCAAGGGTATAAAAAGAATGCATATTTAATAAACATTGAGTTTTTTTTATTGAAAAAAAGAATATAACTAAAAAATAATCATAATTTAAATTTATATTTTTTTGAATCAAAAATAATAATTATTTTAAACTGAAATAAAATATAAATTTTAAACCTCTCTTAAACAATCGTTCTATGTTTATAATTTAGGTGTATTAAATCTGCCTTACTTTTATGTTTACTATTATTATTTCTAAAAATTTAGATAAAAAGAAAAAAATTAGTCAAAGCCACTGGTGCTCGGTAAACAAATCATTAAGGATATCACCGTATGCTAGACTTAATCAGTTAAATAAAACAAGAAAGAAAGCTAACTTCGGCACGCCGAAGTTTGTATACCCTTGCAGATTACAATTGAATCATTATGAAATAATAAAATTGTATCAAATGAAAAGTAAAACTAACAGGAATTGTATACAACATTTACACATATAAATTCATATGGCAGCTATATGATATAGTAGTCAGATTTTGAAAAAATTAAAACCAAAATATAGATTAATATAAAATGACCACGTCTCAATTTATATGAATATTAAATGTTGGAAGTTATCATTTTTTTTTTTAATTTACCGATCGTTCCTACGGCAGCTATATGATATAGTCGTCCGATCCAGCCCATCCCGGCTTATATGTATATCAGTGATAGCATATAGACAACTATCTGCAAAATTTAATTCAGATAGCTTAAAAACTGAAAGACTAGTTTGCGTAGAAACAGACGGACATGGCTAGATCTGCTCGGCTATTGATGTTGATCAAAAATATATATATAATTTATGGGGTCGGAAACGACTACTTCACTGCGTTGCAAACGTCTGACTAAAGTTATAATACCCTGCAAGGGTATAAAATAACAACGCTCTTATTAAGAGCAAAGAGATCACTGTTTTCATACTTACCTATTTGTCCTATGTTTCTCAGCGACATCCTTATTCCAGGATTTAAACATTAAATCTGGTTGCGCTAAAAATAAAAGGAGTTACCATTAAAATGTAAACATGGGCCTATATATACATGCATGTATGCTTTTTATATGTATGCATACTTTGGACTTACTAGTAGCTCCATCCACCCGCTGGTGGCGGTTGAGATCCACATCTCCTTGGCCCTGTGCTGGCCCCGCTCCACCTTGGGGCCGCCCACCGCGGACACCACCGCGCGGACCTCTGTGAGATCCGCGTTCTCCGTTATAATTTATATTAATGTTGTGAGACACCATCTAAATAAAATAGATAAAATATAAATTAAAATATTAACAATCGGATGCAACAACTTACCTCGATCGTTTTTTCTTCAATGAAGGGATTCCCGATTATTTAGAGCTGCCAAACTGTCGATCAATGCCGAATATCGATAAGGCGTGGGAGGCGCTTCTATCGATACGATGCACGTTTTGAAGTTATGCCAGAGAAACAAGGGAATTTCTCAAAATCTGACGGTCAGATCGCATTAAGATTTAATTCGAAATTAGAATAAATTTTTCTCTATCATTTGAGATACCGTGCATATTGGCACGCGTTCATTTAAGGGTCGAAAAAATTTTTGGAAAGTTAGCGTCGAAAATAACTTCGCTTCAATAAGACTTTCGTCTATCGGGTTGGTTGGGGATATTGAAACTATACTACTAGAATGATTTTGATCAGCTTCAAAATCTACGGTAGGGCTTTTTAAAATCGGAAATAAAGGATCCGCACATGGTTCAGTTTCACCATTTGGCGGAGGAACTGTAGTTGCCAACTTAAAATTGCAGTCCTTAAGGGCGCGTTTGTAGCTTGAAAGTACAATTTTACGCCATTTACTTGGCGTAGCCGTGCACTTAAACTTTCCGCCATTGACTATGCAAATATCTTCAAAAATTCTAAAAATCGTATCATAGTCTCTATTTGCTAAGTTGCCTTTGATGCCTATACCCCCAGTCTCTATGGACTTTCGTATGGTGTTTGTCAAAAAATTAGTTTTAGCCCTGAAAATGTAAAAAAAATATTAATTTGGATACGAAAAATTAAAAAAAAAAATTATATATTAAAACAAAAAAATATATATTAAAATAAAAATAAGAAAGAAAGCTAACTTCAGTACGCCAAAATGTGTATACCCTTGCAGCTTACAATTATGAATTAATCAAATTTCAAAAATGAAATTATAAACTAACAGGAATTATATAAAACATTTACACATAAAAAAATCGTTTTTTACATTTACGTATACGTAATATTTCCCGAACATTCCTATGACTGCTATATGATATAGTTGTCCGATTTTGATCAATTTAAAATCGAAATTCTAAAATAATACAAAGGGTCATGTTTCAAATTATATTAAAATATGTTGAAAATTGGTCAAGTTATAATTTCTTTCTGAAAATTTACCGATCGTTTCTATGATCAAGAATATATATACTTTATAGGGTCGGAAATGTCTCCCTCACTGCGTTGCAAACTTCTGACTAAATTTATAATACCCTGGAAGGGTATAAAAAGAATGCATATTTAATAAACATTGAGTTTTTTTTATTGAAAAAAGAATATAACTAAAAAATAATCATAATTTAAATTTATATTTTTTTGAATCAAAAATAATAATTATTTTAAACTGAAATAAAATATAAATTTTAAACCTCTCTTAAACAATCGTTCTATGTTTATAATTTAGGTGTATTAAATCTGCCTTACTTTTATGTTTACTATTATTATTTCTAAAAATTTAGATAAAAAGAAAAAATTAGTCAAAGCCACTGGTGCTCGGTAAACAAATCATTAAGGATATCACCGTATGCTAGACTTAATCAGTTAAATAAAACAAGAAAGAAAGCTAACTTCGGCACGCCGAAGTTTGTATACCCTTGCAGACTACAATTGAATCATTATGAAATAATAAAATTGTATCAAATGAAAAGTAAAACTAACAGGAATTGTATACAACATTTACACATATAAATTCATATGGCAGCTATATGATATAGTAGTCAGATTTTGAAAAAATTAAAACCAAAATATAGATTAATATAAAATGACCACGTCTCAATTTATATGAATATTAAATGTTGGAAGTTATCATTTTTTTTTTTAATTTACCGATCGTTCCTACGGCAGCTATATGATATAGTCGTCCGATCCAGCCCATCCCGGCTTATATGTATATCAGTGATAGCATATAGACAACTATCTGCAAAATTTAATTCAGATAGCTTAAAAACTGAAAGACTAGTTTGCGTAGAAACAGACGGACATGGCTAGATCTGCTCGGCTATTGATGTTGATCAAAAATATATATATAATTTATGGGGTCGGAAACGACTACTTCACTGCGTTGCAAACGTCTGACTAAAGTTATAATACCCTGCAAGGGTATAAAATAACAACGCTCTTATTAAGAGCAAAGAGATCACTGTTTTCATACTTACCTATTTGTCCTATGTTTCTCAGCGACATCCTTATTCCAGGATTTAAACATTAAATCTGGTTGCGCTAAAAATAAAAGGAGTTACCATTAAAATGTAAACATGGGCCTATATATACATGCATGTATGCTTTTTATATGTATGCATACTTTGGACTTACTAGTAGCTCCATCCACCCGCTGGTGGCGGTTGAGATCCACATCTCCTTGGCCCTGTGCTGGCCCCGCTCCACCTTGGGGCCGCCCACCGCGGACACCACCGCGCGGACCTCTGTGAGATCCGCGTTCTCCGTTATAATTTATATTAATGTTGTGAGACACCATCTAAATAAAATAGATAAAATATAAATTAAAATATTAACAATCGGATGCAACAACTTACCTCGATCGTTTTTTCTTCAATGAAGGGATTCCCGATTATTTAGAGCTGCCAAACTGTCGATCAATGCCGAATATCGATAAGGCGTGGGAGGCGCTTCTATCGATACGATGCACGTTTTGAAGTTATGCCAGAGAAACAAGGGAATTTCTCAAAATCTGACGGTCAGATCGCATTAAGATTTAATTCGAAATTAGAATAAATTTTTCTCTATCATTTGAGATACCGTGCATATTGGCACGCGTTCATTTAAGGGTCGAAAAATTTTTGGAAAGTTAGCGTCGAAAATAACTTCGCTTCAATAAGACTTTCGTCTATCGGGTTGGTTGGGGATATTGAAACTATACTACTAGAATGATTTTGATCAGCTTCAAAATCTACGGTAGGGCTTTTTAAAATCGGAAATAAAGGATCCGCACATGGTTCAGTTTCACCATTTGGCGGAGGAACTGTAGTTGCCAACTTAAAATTGCAGTCCTTAAGGGCGCGTTTGTAGCTTGAAAGTACAATTTTACGCCATTTACTTGGCGTAGCCGTGCACTTAAACTTTCCGCCATTGACTATGCAAATATCTTCAAAAATTCTAAAAATCGTATCATAGTCTCTATTTGCTAAGTTGCCTTTGATGCCTATACCCCCAGTCTCTATGGACTTTCGTATGGTGTTTGTCAAAAAATTAGTTTTAGCCCTGAAAATGTAAAAAAAATATTAATTTGGATACGAAAAATTAAAAAAAAAATTATATATTAAAACAAAAAAATATATATTAAAATAAAAATAAGAAAGAAAGCTAACTTCAGTACGCCAAAATGTGTATACCCTTGCAGCTTACAATTATGAATTAATCAAATTTCAAAAATGAAATTATAAACTAACAGGAATTATATAAAACATTTACACATAAAAAAATCGTTTTTTACATTTACGTATACGTAATATTTCCCGAACATTCCTATGACTGCTATATGATATAGTCGTCCGATTTTGATCAATTTAAAATCGAAATTCTAAAATAATACAAAGGGTCATGTTTCAAATTATATTAAAATATGTTGAAAATTGGTCAAGTTATAATTTCTTTCTGAAAATTTACCGATCGTTTCTATGATCAAGAATATATATACTTTATAGGGTCGGAAATGTCTCCCTCACTGCGTTGCAAACTTCTGACTAAATTTATAATACCCTGCAAGGGTATAAAAAGAATGCATATTTAATAAACATTGAGTTTTTTTATTGAAAAAAGAATATAACTAAAAAATAATCATAATTTAAATTTATATTTTTTTGAATCAAAAATAATAATTATTTTAAACTGAAATAAAATATAAATTTTAAACCTCTCTTAAACAATCGTTCTATGTTTATAATTTAGGTGTATTAAATCTGCCTTACTTTTATGTTTACTATTATTATTTCTAAAAATTTAGATAAAAAGAAAAAATTAGTCAAAGCCACTGGTGCTCGGTAAACAAATCATTAAGGATATCACCGTATGCTAGACTTAATCAGTTAAATAAAACAAGAAAGAAAGCTAACTTCGGCACGCCGAAGTTTGTATACCCTTGCAGATTACAATTGAATCATTATGAAATAATAAAATTGTATCAAATGAAAAGTAAAACTAACAGGAATTGTATACAACATTTACACATATAAATTCATATGGCAGCTATATGATATAGTAGTCAGATTTTGAAAAAATTAAAACCAAAATATAGATTAATATAAAATGACCACGTCTCAATTTATATGAATATTAAATGTTGGAAGTTATCATTTTTTTTTTTAATTTACCGATCGCTCCTACGGCAGCTATATGATATAGTCGTCCGATCCAGCCCATCCCGGCTTATATGTATATCAGTGATAGCATATAGACAACTATCTGCAAAATTTAATTCAGATAGCTTAAAAACTGAAAGACTAGTTTGCGTAGAAACAGACGGACATGGCTAGATCTGCTCGGCTATTGATGTTGATCAAAAATATATATATAATTTATGGGGTCGGAAACGACTACTTCACTGCGTTGCAAACGTCTGACTAAAGTTATAATACCCTGCAAGGGTATAAAATAACAACGCTCTTATTAAGAGCAAAGAGATCACTGTTTTCATACTTACCTATTTGTCCTATGTTTCTCAGCGACATCCTTATTCCAGGATTTAAACATTAAATCTGGTTGCGCTAAAAATAAAAGGAGTTACCATTAAAATGTAAACATGGGCCTATATATACATGCATGTATGCTTTTTATATGTATGCATACTTTGGACTTACTAGTAGCTCCATCCACCCGCTGGTGGCGGTTGAGATCCACATCTCCTTGGCCCTGTGCTGGCCCCGCTCCACCTTGGGGCCGCCCACCGCGGACACCACCGCGCGGACCTCTGTGAGATCCGCGTTCTCCGTTATAATTTATATTAATGTTGTGAGACACCATCTAAATAAAATAGATAAAATATAAATTAAAATATTAACAATCGGATGCAACAACTTACCTCGATCGTTTTTTCTTCAATGAAGGGATTCCCGATTATTTAGAGCTGCCAAACTGTCGATCAATGCCGAATATCGATAAGGCGTGGGAGGCGCTTCTATCGATACGATGCACGTTTTGAAGTTATGCCAGAGAAACAAGGGAATTTCTCAAAATCTGACGGTCAGATCGCATTAAGATTTAATTCGAAATTAGAGAATAATTTTCCCTTTCGAATGATATACCGTGCATATTGGCACGCGTTCATTTAAGGGTCGTAAAAGTTGTTGGAAAGTTAGCGTCGAATTCACGACCTGCATATCGTACCAGGGGTGCATAGTCATATCGCCTTGGTATAGACAATAAGAATTGAAAAAGTGAGAAACAGCCAATTTCTCCGGAATGCCTGAACGGATTTAAATGAAACGCCCACCAAAATGCTTGGATTGGCGGTATCTTTACTGGGGCATCCATATTCTATACAATCGTTTAATTTGCCAATGTGATTTTGCTCTGGCGGGCTACTTTCATCGATAGGGCGTGTGTGGCGCTCCTATCGATACGATGCACGTTTTGAGGTTATGCCAGAGAAACAAGGGAATTTCTCAAAATCTGACGGTCAGATCGCATTAAGATTTAATCCGAAATTAGAGAATAATTTTCCCTTTCGAATGATATACCGTGCATATTGGCACGCGTTCATTTAAGGGTCGTAAAAGTTGTTGAAAAGTTTGCGTCGAATTCACGACCTGCATATCGTACATTGCACGTCATGTGGCGTTAGGGTCAATATGTAGCCAGTGTTAGTTAATAAAGTCATCATAGAGGAGAAAGGGAATTTCTCAAAATCTGACGGTCAGATCGCATTAAGATTTAATTCGAAATTAGAATAAATTTTTCTCTATCATTTGAGATACCGTGCATATTGGCACGCGTTCATTTAAGGGTCGAAAAAATTTTTGGAAAGTTAGCGTCGAAAATATGGTACGTCGCTCAGCACGTGGCGTTAGGGTCATATGTGCCAGTGTTTGTTAATAAGGTGATAATGAAAATTTAAGAGATTTTCTCAAAATCTGACGGTCAGATCGCATTAAGATTTAATTCGAAATTAGAATAAATTATTCTCTATCATTTGAGATACCGTGCATATTGGCACGCGTTCATTTAAGGGTCGAAAAATTTTTTGGAAAGTTAGCGTCGAATTTACTTGTTGTTGCGCAGTCTTTCCGCCGTGGTATATACCACAATAACTCAAATAGCTAATTTTTCCTAAGCGACTGGATGGATTTAGATGAAACACCTACCAAAATGCTTCGAATGGCCATGTCGTTCGTGGGTCTATCATTTTAGTGAATATTTAATTCATTAAATTTTTAGTGTTTTCAAATTTAGTATTTTTTTGCCATGGTTCCACTGTTTGGTTCAGCAACTGGTTCTCAGCTGGTTCACAGGTGGTTCCATTTTCATACTTCGCGCCTCTGTTATCAGCCCACAGACACCACCCACTGCAATGCGATTTTCCCAAAAACTGGCGGTCAAAATCATATGAAATTTTCACCAAATATTCTTTATTTTCCCCTTTATAAGGATTATAATTTTTGATGTCCTATTTTGTATGGGGCTGACCCCGAGGTTGGTGCACTGTTATGCGATCTTCTTAAAAACTGACGGTCAAACAATAATGAAATTTTGCAGAGTAAAACTACAATAAATATCCTTTATCCTGGCATATCAGGTATTGCGGCACGCGTTCTGTGAGCCGAGATATTAAGAAAATTGTGGAAATTCGATTTTTCAAAGGCTTTTTTTTAAGTGTCCCAAGGGTCAAATACCCTCAAACCCAGTAAAAAACATTAGGAAATTCATTTTTAAGCATTTATAAATTTTATTTTGTTCAAATTAGTGCCTTATTTGCGAAATAAATTAAAAATAAAATATTTTCCCGTGTTCCATTTTCCCACCGTTCCATTTCGACGCTAACTAATCGACGCTAATTTGACGGACATTCGACTTCATTATTTTCTAAAATTTTTTACCTTATTGACTATACGGCCTTCATAATAGTTGTCATAGATTCTAAATGCACGCAGCGCGCGACACCATGTTAAGAGAAAACCAGTTTAATCAAGAAAGGAAGCCAACTTGGGCATGCCGAAGTTTGTATACCCTTGCTGCTTACACTCGGATCCTTATAATTAAATCCAATTTGAGCAAATGAAAAGAAAAATCAATCAGGAATTAACGTTTACCTATCATACTATACTTACAAAACACAACTGTTAATGAATAACCATACCTGTTAATGAAAAATTTTATCTGTATACAGTTTTACATTAACAGTTTTGCTTTTTTGTCTACATTTAAAATTATAAACGGTCTGTTCACGCTAAAAGAGTGTTTTTTTTTCTAGAGGCATTGTGATCCTGGACGCACTCTTACTCCGTCTTTCTCTGGACTTTCAGTGCATCGAGCTTCCAATCCGCACTCCGAAGCTAGTTTTCAGCCTTTTGTAACCATATCTTATTCCTTACTCTACAAATAAATAGTGGTGCATGTCGCGCAACACCCCACAATAGTTTCAGGTTGAAGCCACCCCACTGCAACAGGGTCGGAAATGCCTCCTTCACTGCGTTTCAAACTTTTGACTAAAATTATAATACCCTGCAAGGGTATAAATATATTATGTTTATTATTATTATTTAAATATATTTTATATTTTTTTCTTGCTAACGTTAACGTTAGCGTACACAGCTTAAAGCGTGTGCAAGAGCCTTTTCAGCCGTCTGTCTCTTTTCCTCCAAATTATTAAAACCATCTACATATAAAGGAAATAAATTTAAATGAGTAAAAATATCTGCCCGAAAATAAATACAGATCAAAGTTAAATCTACCTGCCCGTTCTGCCGCTCCATCCAGGCCTCGATGTTATGGATCAGCCTATGCGTTAATCATCCTTTGGACGACACTCGACAGCGAACACTATCTTCTGAATTTTTTTGGTGGCTCCTACATCTTGGTAAATTTAAAATATATAACAGGGGATTCTATGTGCTTGCGTTAAACCTTTCCCTTTAAAAATACTTCAATCATGGCAGTGAACCTCGACATCTGGAGGGTGCTTTGGGTGGATATGGATTCCAACACATTTATGTTGGGCTCCAATATCTTGGTGTTGGCCTCCGAACTCCTGGAGTTGATCTCAAGCTGAATTGCTGAATTGACTTCTTTATGTGGAGTAAGCCATGAACATTGTATGGTACACAGCCTTTTCAAAAAATGATGTGACAATTGTACAGGAATTAATCTTACATATCTACCATTAGTGATGTTGGACACGCGTTGCGATTGAGAGGACAGCATCCTGTATGAGTGACCTCTGAGGTCTAAGGGGTACAATGCCAGTGTACAACAAGATTTGCCTGGTTTGAAAACTTTAAATTCCTTTTCTATTTTATTCTGACACCTAATTTCAAATATTTGTATGACACCCAATTAGGTGCACACAATAAAGAACGCTTGTGATCATTTTAATCCAAAATTGTTCTATAGCAGACTGAACATTAAAATATTCTGCATTATGATGGTGACGGTAAGACCTGTCAGTTTTCATCTGATATCAATTCACCACGTTTGGTGCTTAATTTCATTACAGTATATTTTTTCCTACTTGAGTGGATTTCCTACAGTCATGGCTGTACGTGTGTTAAGGCATGAGCAGGTGCATCTCAAACGATAGCTCTAATTTACAAACCAATTACTTTACTAAAATAGGATTAACTGCTTTTCAACATTTCGGACAACTCGGACGAAAATTTCCCCATAAACTCGTCGCAATCGGAATGCTTATTATGGCTCAGAAAAACTCTTATTGGCAAAACGTGGCGTCCATGCAGATTATTAATTCTAATGAAAATGGGCCACAACTGTCCCCTTGAACTTCTAAAAATTGACAGATTAATGAAACACTAATAGTTTACCCAACTGCTAAGATAATAATATGAAAATAGTAGTCGACCGTTAATTTACTAATATTGGGGTTATAAATTATATAAATGTAAAATAAAATAAAATATTTAATTAATAATATAATAAACATTTCCAAAAAGTTATAATTTATAATATATATGTATTTACATTTTTTAAATGATATTTAAAGTAATAATGTTATATAAATTTGAAAGTAATTTTATTTCTTTTCAGAAATATTAATATTTAACATATTCATTAAATTTTACATTTTAATAAATTACATTAAAATTCAATTATGTTTTCATTTAATTGAAATGAAATTTTTCACTATAATTCACATTTTAATTTAATTTTTTTTTTAATTAAACAGCATTATATTTATAAACAAATGTTTTGTATAAATATATTTTTATTGATATTATTATTTGTATATTTTTATACCCTTGCAGGGTATTATATTTTCAGTCAGAAGTTTGCAACGCAGTGAGGGAGACATTTCCGACCCTATAAGGTATATATATTCATGATCAGCATCAATAGCCGAGTCGATCTAGCCATGTCCGTCTGTCCGCCTGTCCGTCTGTCCGTCTGTCCGATTATACGCAAACTAGTCCCTCAGTTTTTAAGCTATCTGAATGAAACTTTGCAGGTAGTCTTCTATATGCCCTCACTACTATATAAGTCGGAACGGGCCAGATCGGACGACTATATCATATAGCTGCCATAGGAACGATCGCTAAATTTTCAGAAAAAAAATTATTACTTGTCCAATTTTCAACATATTTTCATAAAATTTGAGAAATGACCATTTTATATTATTCTAGAATTTCGGTTTTAATTTGATCAAAATCTGACATCTATATCATATAGCTGCCATAGGAATGTTCGGGAAATATTACGTATACGTTATGTGAAACCGAATTTTTATGTATTAACGTTGTATACAATTCCTGTTAGTTTTACTTTCGATTTGATAACATTTTATTAATTCATAATGATCCAATTGTAAGCTGCAAGGGTATACAAACTTCGGCGTGCCGAAGTTAGCTTTCTTTCTTGTTTTATGTAATTTTGGTCATTGTAGCCATGGACGATCGAATGGCAAACCGCTTGCGCTTTTGCCGTTATGTTGGAATTTAACTGCACAATTGGATTCTGCTTTTAATTGTTTTATATATACATTGAATGTACGTACGCATATTGTTAAAATTCACTTTAAATAATATATATATATTTACCGCGCGGTGTTAAAGCACAATATATATATATATATATATAATATGAATAAACAATGCCGCGATGCACTTATGCACTGAATTAACAAAATCCAATTGTGCAATTAAATTTGACGTTCACTCCACTTACCTGATTAAAATTTCTTATTTTTTGTTGTTAAAATGTTAATTAAATATCACAAGTTAATACGATTTTTATAATCCACTTGATACCGCAAAACTTTTACTTCAAATGCAAAGAGCGTGGGGAGAAGCAAGACGAAACCGAAAACCGACGACCGAAAATTCTGGCGCGTGCCAGGGTATATCCGACCAAAGCAATGCCTTATAATTTGAACCATGTAAAAATGTAATAAAACTTTACCCCTTTGGGTTTGCCTAGGGCAACATTTGAATATGTCCCAATATACCATATGGTTAAGTAAATACAAATGAATTAAATATAATCTTAAATGTTTATACATAGTTTAACATATTTTAAAGAGGGTATTCTGACGTCGCTACAATACACTTTGCTTTCGACACATATTTTTTTCCCTCCAGCTGCATCTCTCTCTAACTTGCGAACTGTCGTAGCCGCAGCTCCGAACGCAGCTCGAAGACAAGAAAGGATGCAACTTCGGCACGCCGAAGTTTGTACACCCTTGCAGCTTACAATGTGATCATTATAAAAAATCAAATTTTACCAAATCGAAACTAAAACTAACAAGAATTATATACCACATATACACATATAAAAATTATAAAAATTATGTTTTATGATTTAGGTATACGAAATATTTACCGAACGCACCTATGGCAACTATATGATATAGTAGTCCGATTTTGATCAAATTAAAACCGAAGTTCTAGAATAATATAAAATGGTTATTTCTCAAATTATATGAATATGTTCAGAAATTGGCCAAGTAATAATTTTTTTTCTGAAAATTTACCGATCGATCCTATGGCAGCTATATGACGGTCCGATCCGGACCGTTTCGTCTTATATAGAAGTGAGAGCATATAGAAGACTATCTGCAAAGTTTTATTCAGATAGCTTCAAAACTAAGGGACTAGTTTGCGTATAATCGGACAAACGGACGAACAGACGGACGGACAGACGGACAGATCGACTCGGTTGTTGATGCTGATCATGAATATAAATACTTTATAGGGTCGGAAATGTCTACTTCACTGCGTTGCAAACTTCTGACTGAAATTATAATACCCTGCAAGGGTATAAATATACATTTTATTTTCAAATATTTTTTGGTGATAAACCTTTATTGACTAAATTATTTAACACAATTAATACAGGTTACTTAATAAGGTTTCTGAACCGATCGCGGTCTTCTTCAAAATTCAACTGCCTTCTCAAATCTTAAATCTAATACAAGAAACCTCAGCCAGGAGTTTTTTTTTGTGAACTTTTGGAACTTAAATTAATGTTTAGATTAAAAGCTTAAGATGTGTAACGATTCAAAGGCTGATGTTGCAAGTCAGGGGGGCGCACGCGTCTTGACCCGGCTGGGGTTCGTCGGCAAAAGGGTGGTATTCTTGCTCCCCTGGGCTTTGCCTTAAAGTGAATTCATAAAGTTCTAAATTAGCGTGCTACGTCGATAGAAATAAATAAAAACCAAACAAAACACATACACTGAGAGAAACTGGTGGGCACACTGGTCGACTAATTAGCTCGCTTTAGATGACTTTTAAGCGGCTTAGCCCTCCCTTCCATGGTCATCCTATTCCTTAATTATAGTATTTAATGACGCCTTTAGTTGACCTGACTAAGTCATCCCCAGGGAATTCATGCTAGCTGAAGGCAAAAATTAGACGCTGATTAGCACATTATAAAATATATTTTCTTAAAATTAAAAATATGCATTTATAATGTAAAACTTTTATTTTATCAAACTCTTTATTTGTCACGTACGCTCTTCTTCTGTTCCTTTTTATTAGTGATCGTACTCCTCTCGATCGTGCATCGTCGATAACAATATATCGAGTGCTTATGTTCTTATCGATATTTACATATGATAGTTTCTAGTGTTACCTTATCTAGTTTATACTATATTTAAACTATTTACATTCGGCCGACCTGACTACAGATCGACCACGATCTTTATAAACAAAGGGCAACAGTTTCATTGACATTACTTATCCAAGGCTTAAGTCTAGCAGGTTCTAAAACACCTCTAAATGGCATTTGCGTTAACTGGCAATCATCAATATCAACGACTTCGAAACTATCATTATCGAACACACGGCTTATTTTATAAGGCCCACGGTACTTGGGAGCAAACTTCTTATTAATTCCTGGAGTGGTATCGACATTTCTTATGGCCACATAATCACCTACTTGATATTCTCTACGAGCTCTATGTTTTCTACTATAAAAATCTTCGTTTCTCTTTTGGGAATTTTGAATATTGACAGTTGCATGCTCACGGATTCTGACCAGATCTCTAGGTTCATCGTTGAATTTATTCTCCAAGTACTCAGAAAGCTCATCCACTATAGGCCCCTTTTGTACTATTCCAAACAATAAAACACTAGGAGCTACCTGGGTGCTACTATGTACTGTGTTATTAATTGCATATTCAACTTTATTAAGTAGCTTTTGCCAATCGGACTGACTTAGAGGTTCTGATAATTTCCCTAACATAGGCGTTAACACACGATTCACACGCTCCACCTGGCCATTAGCTTGAGGTGCTCCAGTTGCTACTTTTATGTGCTCAATGTCTCGCTCTTGACAAAAGGTGGTGAACTCAAGTGACGTAAAACAAGTACCGCGATCCGATATAATTCTATGGGGCCGACTATAAAAATCAAAGTATTTACTCAACGCATCTCTCGCTTCTCTTGTACTAGTTGTATTTACCGGAAAGAGTTTGACAAACTTGGTAAAAGCATCAATAACAACTAGGAGATGCTTTCTCTTTGAAATTATACTCGGTAAGGGGCCCAAATGATCTATATGGAGTGTATGAAACGGAATACTAGGTTTCGGAATACTATGCAAGGTTCTATCATGAATCGATCTCGGCACTGAATGCAAAATGCACGAAAGGCAATTTCTAATAAAATGCTCAACTTTAGTTCTCATTTCTGGAAACCAATAGGTCCTTCTCAAATCCTTAACGCACTTATCTGCTGCCAAATGTCCTAGTTTTTCATGAGATTTCCTAATAAGCTGTTCTTCCATACAGACAGGCACATATAAACAACAAGACTCGTCGCCATTCTTTCTACATACTAGTCCATCCCTCAACTCAAAGTAACGCAAGTTTCCTCTCTCTAGTTTCTCTCTCAATCGGACTATATTTTTATCTCTCATTTGCTCCGTTTGTAGAATCAGGTCTACGTCGTCAGGTGTTGCTCCTACGACTCCCACTAAAGGTATTGATTTTAGAAAAACATCCTCACGAGACTCCAATTTACCATCTCGCCAGGCCATTTTACTACCATTCATGTAATTATTATCAGCCTTCTCTTTCTCTTCTTCCCCACGACGATTCTCTAACATAACACGTATTCTCTTGGGTCTTTACAAGAACTATCTACTAACGAACTATCTACAGGTGTGTCTCTACGGATCTCTAAAATGCTTTTAATAAAACTATCTTCACTACTTCTATTTAGGTTGTCTCTACGGTTTTCTAAAAGTTCGTCTTTACGGTTGCCTCTATGGTTCTCAAAAATTTTATCTCTACGGTTCTGCTCAAGGTTTTCTAACAAATCCTCATCGTTGCCTAACTCACTATTCTTTAACAGTTTCACAACTTCTATTTGTCTGCTCAAGGCATCGACATGGGCCATATTCACACCGGGTCTATGCATAATTGAATAATCGTAGTTCTCCAGCTCAAGGGACCATCTGGCAATCCTAGGATTAATAGCTTTTCTACTAAGTGTCTGCACTAACGAATTGCAGTAAGTAATTATTTTAAACGGCCTATGCTCAAGGTACACTCTAAAACGGCGCAACGCATTTATTATTGCGAGTGTTTCCAACTCAAAACTATGGTATCGGGATTCTGCTGCAGTGGTTTTACCTGAATAAAACGAAATAGGATGCATTTTCCCATCATCTTGTCGCTGCAACAATATAGCACCAAACCCATGGGCACTGGCATCTGTATGGAGCTCAGTTTCTCTACCAGGACTGAAAATGGCTAAAACAGGTGGATTAGCTAAAGCATTCTTCAACTCGTTAAATGCACATAATTGCTCATCATTGAGTGGAAAAGGACCCCCTTTCTTCAATAATTCTGTCAAGGGTTTAGCTATTCGCGCAAATGAAAGGACAAAACGTCTAAAATACGAAAAGAATCCTAAACATGAGTGAAGGGTATGAACATTTTGTGGCACAGGAAAATTTCTCAAAGCTTTCGCTAGGTTTTATCCCAAACTTACTGATACTATACCCCAGGAACTCACATTCTTTCTTCAAGAATACACATTTCTTCCTGTTTATCTCCAAATTATATTCACTAATATGATCCAAAAGTTTTCCTAATATCTCTAAGTGCTCATCTACTGTCTTTGTCGCTATAACTATATCGTCCATATAAATAACTAGGTTCTTTTTCCTTATAAAGTCTGAAAACGTTTCTGAAATAAATCGTTGGAACACTGCAGGGCCATTCTTCAATCCAAAAGGCATCCTCAGATACTCATACTGTCCTTGAGGGGTAACAAATGCCGTCTACGGTACGGATTTTTCTTCGACCTCTATTTGATGAAACCCACTTTTGAAATCAATCACAGAGAAACAACATTTTCCTTCCAAATACTCGAAGCAATCTTCAATAAGGGGCAAAGGAAAATTATCTTTGACGATACGATTATTTAAACCACGGTAGTCAACGCACATTCGAATTTCACCAGACTTTTTCTTTACAAGGACCAAAGGTGACGCATAAGCTGAGGCGCTCGGACGTATTACGTTTTTCTTAAGCAGATCATCAACGATCTCCGCAACTTTCTCTCTCTCAAAGTAAGACAGACGTCTCGGAGAACAGTAAAACGGAGTGGTATCGGTTAATCTAATAGACATCCAATATCTAGGTGCTGTGTTGTAATCATATTGCTTACTAATATAATGGGATCGAATAACTTTTTTACATATCTTTGCCGATTCTAACCCAAACTCAGTTCCTATCTCAAAAGAATCATCTAACACTGGTTCGATAGCATTCAAGAATCCCTGCATATCGTTGTCAATATTCAAACTTTCTCCAAAACTTTCATTATCTAAACTTGAATTGTGATTAAGACTTAAATTAGAAGGTATTTGAGTATTTTTGTTTAAGTTATGCTTTGGTATTATCTTCGCGGTGAAAAGGGAAGGATCTTTGGATTTAGCAGCATTAAATTTAACATTACCATCTATTTTATGAACTAATTGAACCTTTATTATTTTAAGTGAGTCTCGACCTAACAGTACAGGGAATGGTAATATCTTATCGTCGATTATATTTAAGAAAAGGGAGTATGTTTTCGCGTGAAACTTAACAGAGGCCTTCAAAACGCCCCAAATGGATAGTCGCGGTCCTCCTAAACCAGCGAATCTCAATTTTGTTAAACTCAAAACAATATTTCTCGGAATTAATGACTTACGAATAAAGCTAACTGGGCTGCCAGTATCGAATAAACTTACAACAGAAATATATTTTCCCTTTTCACCTTGCAATCCTCAAATTTGGATTTGTTCCACCGCTGTCAAGTCCTCGGATCCAGATTCCTCTTCAGCCTCCATCAGTGCCGTCCTTATTGACGCCTCTCGCTTAGGGCATTGCTGGTACTTGTGGTCCAGCCCAAAGCACTTGAAGCAGGCCCCATCCGGCCTCTTGGGTCGTCTGCAATCTCTAGCCATGTGCCCCATTTGCCTGCAATTATAGCAGCGAATGGCTTCAGGAGCAGGCGCACGTGCTTGGGGCTTCCCCAACTTAGTCTGTTCCTCCGGCTTTGAAGTCTGCTGCGCCGGCATTTTCTTCAGTTTGTCGTAGATCATAATTTTCTGACGCAGCTCGTTCAAAGAAGTGCAGTAAGCCATTGCAAACGCATTTCCAGACTTATCTCCCAAACCTTCCACGATGAATCGGACGATATCCTCTGGCGCCAAATCCACCTGTCGTCCAATGCCGCACATGGCAAAAAAATATTGCAGGGCACTTTCTCCAGGTAGTTTCTTCCTGGCTTCCAGCTGCTTGAACACATCAAATGCAGTGATCTTAAGGTCAAAAACGGCAATTAGTTCTGCTCGCAGCCTCGGCCAATTTAGGGCTGCTGTTTCGTTCATGAATGCTCTTGCAGACCCGGTCAACAAACGTTTGGCGAAAATAAAACGTTTTTTCTCCGGCACGCCGTATATGTCCATGATATTTGAAAAATCGTCAATCCAACGCAATACAGGGTATCCATTGTCCCCAGAAAACGGTTGAATTAGGGCGTCCAGATCACTGATATCAATAATGGTTTCTTGAGTTTGGTTTTGGTTTAACTCTTTTTCTAAATCAGCCACCCGTTTACGCGCAGCGTACAACTTCTCAATTTGCTGTAGGTGTTGTAGCTCTGCCTCTAAGTTCGCCGACACTCGTTCACCACTCTGCATGTCCACCGCCGCCACATCAATGCTTCTCAGAATTTCGTCGTTCGCCGAAGCACAATTGTTGTCTCTTTCTTGCTCACGTTCACATTCGTTTCCAATACAAGCGTCGCCACCAGCTCTCGAACATTCTTCGGCTCCACGCGGAGTTTCCTCCAAGTTTAACTTCTCCAAGTTCAGCTTCTCCATTTCCAACTGTTCAAGATTAGATTCCTCCAGGTTCTGCTTCTCCGGTTCAGCTAACTTCTGCTTGTCCATTATAATTTTTGTCGCCGTACGCAGTTGATGGATAGTGGCGTCTTCTTGGAAAAACACGTTTTCCCGCTCCAGAAAAGCTTTTGGCTCAAGTCTCGTTTTCTTTATTATGTCACTATATTTTATAACCAAGGTGTTCTATTTTATACGGGCCTTTACCCCACACCTGATATGTAAAACTTTTATTTTATCAAACTCTTTATTTGTCACGTACGCTCTTCTTCTGTTCCTTTTTATTAGTGATCGTACTCCTCTCGATCGTGCATCGTCGATAACAATATATCGAGTGCTTATGTTCTTATCGATATTTACATATGATAGTTTCTAGTGTTACCTTATCTAGTTTATACTATATTTAAACTATTTACAATAACGAAATTAAAATATAAAAAGTGGCATGACATTTAAAAGTTAATTGGTATGGAATAAATAATTAAAATATTCTTGGCTTTCGTGCGATTGAACATTAAAAATAAATCAAGCTAAAATTTCTCACGGTGTGTAGAACAAAGATCGGACGGGACGCAAAGAAAACCGCTGAGAATTTTGTCGGATATGGCTCTTTAAACTTGGATTTCATTTATCTCTTCATAATTTTATTTACTTTCCGTTCGCAAACCGGAAATGCAAACTCTCGGTCAAGACGCTTTTAAATAAGCCTTTTAGGCCGCAGCTTTTAATTCTGCTTAAATACTAACACACTTTCACTCACTCCGTTTTCATCCCGCGAAGAAAGCGCTTTCCGGCGTAGACGATGTGATGAGGATGGCTGTGGCATATAAAAGAGAAAATATGCCTATTTCCTTGCCGAAAATCTGTCATTCGCTTTAGCTTTAATTTCTCATCCGAATAAAATAGAAATATCTCTCCGATTCCCTGTTCCTCAGTCTAATCTCTTGTTTCACTTGCACTAGCCATTTAAAATTATTGACAAATTACACTTTGAAGCAAACATATTAAAACGATAGAATAAATAAATAATAAAAAAAAAAAACCACTAAAAACTAAATTAGATGACGCTTCGCCTGTCGCGGCATCGGCGGCACTTTGCTCCAAGGAATAATAATACGGCTTTCACGCCCTCGGCAGCATTTCCATCCGCCGACATAAATGTTCAAAAATTGGAAAAAAAAATCAGGGCCTTTTATATCGAGATGAGGACGTAGAAAAATTATTAGTCCCTCATACTAGTGGCACACAAAAATCCAAACACCACAAATAAATTAAAATATTAAAAGCGGCTGCGCAACTGCCGAAATATCAGCGCATCTATGTGGCAAGGGGGGGTGAAGTTCTCCGCTTCTCCTTTTCCGCTGCTGACGCTGTGCTCTCGAGCTTGGAGATAACTGCTTGGTTCCGTTTGTCGCTTCGCTTTTTCCTTCTCCCTTTCCTCCTCAGGCGGACGCTGGTTGCCCGCGCTAGGAAAGAACTGCTTACCTCCATTTTTTTTTCCACTATGCTATACCCCCCTCCGCTCACCTGGCCTGCGCGCTTTGCGCTGGACGATATTGCCGCTGGCCAAGATTAGGGTCGAAAAATTCACAGAACACAGCGACCGTAGCAGGGGTCCACAATAATTTAATAATTTTTAATGTTTCTGTATTCTACCAAATATAAGTTTTTGAGACTAATCACAACCGATCGGGAGTAAAGTCAAAGGGTATTAAAATGCTCGCCTTGGGACAGCTCGGATAGAAGCCGATCGGCACCTTCAGAAGTGGACAGTGTTGCCAGCGCCTCAGCACAAAAAAAAGACAGATGATACAAAAAAAAATGACAAAAAAAAGGACAGACATTTTTTTTAAGGACAAAAAAAATGACAAACATAGTTTTCTTATTTTTCATTTGTTTCAAGTAAAATTTCGTCGATTTCTTCGTTAATTTCAATTTCGCCTTCCTGTCGTGCATATGGTGCATTCGACCCGATAAGCTTAAGGCAACTATCAGGTATCTTATAATCATGGCAACATGCACCGCTTCGACGCGCGAACGGCAATGCACTTTGTATATGTTTTTTTGTTTTTCCATGTGCACGCACCATGTCAATTTTTGGATTTAATGTACACTTGCAGTATTTGCAGTATGTCTTGTTAGAATCTGTGGCATCTCGGCACAACCAATTCATCTCCGCCGGTTCTTGCAACCATGATGCACGAAATTTTTGTTTGTATTGTTCCTTTGGCATGTTGAAACTTTTAGGCACATTTAACCGATACTAAATACGTTTGTTGTCGATTACACAAAAACACAAAACACTGCTGCACTACTTTTAAAAATGCTTATCGATTGCAGAAATTCGATATGAAAGCGATGCCACACAGTTTTAAATAAATTGAAAATTATACATATTTCATGAACATTTAAGAAATAAAAAATTTTTGAAAAAAGGATGAAAAAAAGGACAACAAGCCAATAAAAGGCTGTTTCTTCGGATAGAGGATGTTTCAAAATTTTTGCGGACAAAGCTGTTTCAAAAAGGACAGATCTATCCTAAAAAAGGACAAATTGGCAACACTGGAAGTGGACAACTTCTCGGGCGAAAGTCGGAAACCTGCCCCTGTTAACTTCTCTTAACTTCCTTCTTTCTCAGAAAGCTATCAGGGCCCGCTCGCTAGGTGTCGCTTCACAGTCCCAAATGACTCATAGATTGCGCCACTGAGCTCTGTATCCAAGCGTTACAGATGAAACTGTCGCATCTCATTGTGAAATTCAATTATGCTGACCGATGCAATTTGGCGGACACTTGGAACGCAATAGGCGCAATTGATTGGGCTTTGAACGGAGGCTGATGTTTACTTTAATTTTGATTTGTTTAACTTAGCTGAGGAACCAAGATCGGACATTAAAGCGGAAGGCAAAGACAAAGGCAAGTGCACAGATTAAAATTATTGTTTATAATAGCCATAAGTGGTCTGTTCTCACGGGTCGGATAACTTACACACCAAATTCGGTTTTTACGTTTACCTTTATTAATATTTACAGTTTTATACTTCCAATTGTAAACTTAAAGTTTTGCATTTTCCTCTACATTTACCGATTGTTTCTATGGCAGCTATAAGATATTTATTTAATTAAGAAGAATAGCAAATATCTGCCATTATAAATCCATATATGCTCCGACTCACAGCAGGTGGTCAGAGGCAAGGATAGGTGTCTTAAGATATTGTTTTTGTTAAAGTCTAATGACATTTCAAAATACAACAAAAAGTACAGGTCATTGTAAAGCGAACATAAAACGCGAAGAGGATCATGTGCCTGTAAATTAGTTTTACAAATATCCAAAGCTATAGGCCGAAAGTGACGTGATGGCCTTGAAGGAACTGAGAAACATATTTGACTCAGAAGCTGACTAGAAAAAATATGTCCATTCATTAGTTAGAACATCACGCCGTGGCAGGTCCTACGATCCTTAAGAGAGGGCAGGTCCAAAAGGCGTAGTCTATCAGCATAATGAGGAAGGCGGCGATGTGGGTCCCAGTCTAAACCCCGAAGAGCGAACAAAAGGAATTGTTTCTGTACCGATTCGATAAGGTCTTGATACTTTGTATATTGAGGGGACCATACACACGAACAATATTCAAGTATGGGCCGAACCAGAGATACATATAAAAGTTTTGTGGTGTAGGGATCATCAAATTCGTTAGACCATCGTTTTATTTTTTTAATGGCGTATCTGGACATTGATGCACTACGATCAGTACATTCAAGTGGCCCGTATGACACCAAGCACGTGCTTGTTCGTGTTAGGTGTTAGTACGCGCGACAAATGGAAGTATAGTAAAGTGGGTTAGAATTAAAGTTTTTAGTTTTACGAAAGCAAAAACCCCCTTAGCTTTACGGACAATTATACCGATATAATCATTCCATTTGCTAAATTTCTTGAACGTTCCTATGATATAGTAATCCGATTTTGATAAAATCAAAACCGAAAGAAACCCTTGCAGCTTACAATTGGATCATTATGAATTAATAAAATGTTATCAAATGGAAAGTAAAACTAACAGGAATAATATACAACATTTATGCATATACGTAATATTTCTCCAACATTCCTATGGCAGCTATATGATATAGTAACCCAATTTCGATCAAATTAAATCCAAAATTCTAAAATAATATAAAATGGACATGTCTAAAAATATATAAAACAAGAAAGGATACTAACTTCGGTATGCCGAAGTTTGTATACCCTTGCAGCTTGTAAGAAATGATCAAATGAGAATAGAAACCAACAGGAAATATATAAAACCTTTATACATACCAAAAAACTAGTTTTTTACATTTACGTTTTTAGTTTGCAATGTTAGAAGTTTGCAACGCAGTAAATGATAAATTTCCGACCCTACGAAGTATATGTATTCTTAATAAGCATCAATAGCCAAGTCGATCTAGCCAGTCCCTCTGTCTGAATGAAACTTTGCTGAAAGTCTTTTGTATTCTCACAACTATATAAATCGGAACGGTCTGGATCGGAGGATTATATCGTATAGCTGCCGTAGGAACAATCGAAAACATTTGAGTAAGAAATTCTTAGTCAGTTTACTACATATCTTCGTTTAATTTAAATGGTCACCATTTTGCATTATTCTATAAATTGGTTTTAAATTTTATGAAGTTTGGACTACTATATCATATTGCTGCCATAGAAACGATAGTTAAAAGCACAAACTGTTAATGTAAAACTGTAAACTTAGTATTTTTGGTATGTATCAACATTTTATTTAAATCCTGATAGTTTTTCTTTTCGTTTGATCAAACTTAATTAATTTATAATGATCATTATAAGAGAAATTACCTTTAAGTATAATTTATTCCATATTTAAGCCATTTATTTAATGATTTTATCGCATAATTCATTCATTGTTACGTTTTAATTTTAAAATGTAATAGCAATGTTTTAATAAATAAAACTTATAAAGTTTTAATCGGCTAAATTCGATTACCTCAGTCAGAACGCAGACTCAGTAGGTATTTTAAAGGGATAGGGGATAGATGGGCAGGGCAACACCATATATCCAATAACATCGGAGGATTACGTCGCTTGCATGTGTTCATCAGAAAATCTGTACTTCCGTGTGATTTCCGTGATTTGGTTTCTCTTTCCCTTTCTCGTCGTCGTACACAAAATTTAGATATTGATGGCAATAGGCAAGTTCGACGGAAAGGCAAAACCACCACCGCCTTAGTACTGGAGTACTGGTACTTAAGTGTGATGTCACAAGACCAAATAATTAAATGGCGTTTTGCTGTACGTAAGACATGGTCATCAGGTGTGAATTCAATGAGTGGAACTAGGTTCGACAAAATTAAATTAAATTTTCATTTAAATTAGAAAGAACGAAAGAAGAGCAGCGAAAATGATGACTAATTGTATAAAATCAGTCCGAAACTGCCGAATCTAGCCATGTCCTTCTGTCCGTCTGTCCGTCTGTCCGTCTGTCCGTTTCTACGCAAACTAGTCCCTCAGTTTTGAAGATATCTGAATGAAACTTTGCAGATAGTCTTCTATACGGTACGGGCCGGATCGGACGACTATATCATATAGCTGCCATAGGAAAGATCGGTAAATTTTCAGAAATTTTTCAACATATTTAAAATTACAATTCATAAAATTTGAGCCATGGCCATTTAATGTTATTTTAGAATTTCGAGTTTAATTCGATCAAAATCGGACAACTATATGATATAGCTGCCATAGGAATGATCGGAAAATTTTAAGGAAAAACTTATAGATTGACCAGTTTTTAACATATTTTCATATAATTTGAGAAATTGCCATTTTGCATTATTCTTGAATTTCTGTGTTAATTTTATCGAAATCGGACTACTATATCATATAGCTGCCATAGGAATGTTCGTATACTTATATCTAAAAAAATTAATTTTTTGTAATATAAATGTTTTATATTATTCCTGTTGGTTTCTATTTTCATTTGATCAAATTTCAAAATATTTTATAATAGCCAGTTGTTTCTTTTAGATAAATCAAATATGCAATACAGTTTTGAAAACAGAAAACTAAATTCAACTTCCACACGCCGAAGTTTGTTTACCCTTGCAGCTTACAATTTGATCATTATGAATTGATACAATTTTATCAAATGAAAGGTAAAATTAACAGAAATTATATAAAACATTATTACATACAAAAATTCGGTTTTAACATTTACGTATACGTAATATTTCCCGAACATTCCTATGGCAGCTATATGATATAGTAGTCCGATTTTGATAAAATTACAATTAATTAAAATTAAAATATTCTAGAATTATACAAAATGGCCATGTGTTAAATTGAATGCAAATATGTTAAAAATTGGCTGAATGATAATTTTTTTCTAAAAATTTACCGCAGCTGTATGATATAGTCGTCCGATCCGGCCCTTTCCGACTTTTATAGTAGTGATAGCATAGAAGCTGAGGGACTAGTTTGCGTATAATTGGACAGACGGACAGCCGGACAGACGGACAGACGGACATGGCTAAAACGACTTGGCTGCTTATGCTGATCAGGAATATATGTATATAATTTATCTAATGTGATCTAATGTCTTTGCTGCAAGGGTATAATAAACATTAAGAGCTTACATAATTGCATTGCTTTAAAATAAGTAATTCTTGTCTTAGTCCAGCACCAAAAGGGCAGGCGGAAAGTTTCCATGCGTTTTAGCTCGGAAGTTAACAAAAACTTTTCAAAAGTGGAATCTAGTAAAGGTCTGGGAAATTCGCATCCGCATAGATTGGATTTTTGAATGACTGGAACAGGTCTGTAGTTCTCAGTCAGGCACGAAACAGTTGGGGGCAGAAGAGGCTTTCAAGGAATCCCATACGGCAAACTCCAGCCCATTGGGGATGGGAGACTTATATTGCCGCCGTTTTATTACCTTGAAGGTCAGGAACGAAAGCGCTATGATTTGCCTATTCTTTTAACGTTTATACGCACAAGTTTCGGGAAATATGCAGAGCTTCTCGCAAAACGAATCATTTTGGGTGTCGCTTACGAAGAACTTAAATTTGAATATACCTTCTATAGAGACATTTTAGGGAAGTCTGATCCGATTGGGAATTTGCATAATCACCCCTGGACTGCTGTTCCCTCCCAGCTAGCAAACTTCGACTCCAAGTTCAGCCACGACTAGACCACATAAAGTTAAGTTAATGCCTTATCTGGGCGGAAGTTGCAGCCTCGCACACAACACTGGCCGGATCGAGTTTGTCGTTTTCAATTACACTTAAACTTTAAGCATTTTATGTTTTTGATTCTCTTTCGCCCGCTCAAAATTATCAAATTTCCCCGAGTGGTTCATAATTTTATTAAGCAATGTTCCCCCGTCTGTGTTGCCGTGGGCCACTGGTGGGACTTTGCCACGTGCAGCAAATATTTTCCTGCCTGCGTGTTGTGGGGGTATTTAGCATCAGCTTAAGGACTTGCCCAAACCCCTGCTCATGCCAACGAGCCATCATCTGCCAGCACACATGTAGGACTACGAGTGCCTGTCTGGCAGCCTGTTTGTCGGCGGCCCTGTTTTCACATCATTTGCGACGTGGCAGGCATTCAAATGGACGGCTTCGCCGTTTATCCTGTGTTCCTAATGCGAAAAGTCGAGCATTTCTTTTGCTGGCTTTAGTTCATTTTTGGATAATTTAGTTTTCAGAGGAGAACTCTCTTTTACGGCGCTCAGGCGAGATATAAATATACGTGTGAGTTTAGGTCTCACTTATTTAACGGTCCTGTGCGTTGGCGCAGGCTTGTCTGGGGCGTGCATTGTTCTATTGCACCCGTAATTGCTTTTTAATTTGAGCTAAGTTTGGTTAAGTCTCGTAATCCACTTAGCTGCGGCGGGACTGACTCAGCTCATGAACTTGTCAGGGGCACATCAATTTCTGCTAAATCTCTGCTGTCGTGGCTGCGGTTCGTCAGGTTTGTCAGATGCGAATCGCGCCCTCTGACTTGAGGGCTCCTGGATTATTGCAATCCTCTCTGGCCTTGACAGAGTCCCCTCTTTAAGTGCATTTTTGCGCATTTTTTGGGATAGGGAATGATTGATTTGGTTGAATGCTGCTGTTGCGCCGGGATTGCTTTTAAACAGGATCAGTGGGCGGGGTGCAAGTATGCTTGCAATTTCATGCAAATATTCGTTCATTCATGATACAGACATATATTATTTCAGGGCGACTTTTTGCATGGCAAATATTTACTTTGCTACAGCACAGACGAACAAGCCGAGGGAGCGCACTGGGGCTGTGTGTCCTGTGCCGGTTATATTGCCAACTTTTCTTTACCGAATAAAAGATACATAACGAGCGTAATAATGAAGTCAAGTATCAGATGCAAAATGTAATAAATGATATGCTAGGAATTCACAATATAAATTCACTTATTTTCCCTCTTCATAAAAAGGACTCCAAAAATGCATTCTAAGGAATTCCGACTGTCAAGCACGAAGCAGGGTTCAAATAAAAAGATTTATGATGGCCGTATACAACTCGATTTGCTACCATTAGACCATAGGAGCCAAGCTGGGAATTCGCCGTCTTTGCGCTTACATGTAAAAACAAAGTCTCTCTGTGTTCCCTTCAATGTGCCAAATCAATATCTACGGAACTAGCTAGTAATAAGCACTGGACATTTAACCATCTTAATGTGCCACGGAAAAAAGAAGGCCTTGACCAATAAAGAGCTATGGGAGTTAGAGGAGGGCACTGATAAGCTGGCCACAAGTAAAAAAAAGTAAACCACACACATTTCTCTAACTTCAAGGACCCAAAGTCTCAATCAAAATGTGGTATTTCAGCAAAACGCAAAACTCCGAATGAAAAAATGAGAAAAAGTGTGGAAAAGAAGGGCAGAATGAAAAGCGAAGTCAGTTGAAAGCATGGTTCTTGGTCAAAAAGCTATTTGCATGGCACTTAAAAATGGAAAGGCGAAAAAAGCAAACAAAAAACAAAGGAGAGAGCCAAGGGCTAAGGTTCGGGAAAGCGAAGAAACACAGGGGCCAGCAGGTGTGATAATTGGAAACGAGGCTTGTTGTGTACGGCGTGGGTAATTGACATTGTTGGTGCAAACAGACTAGGATGCGGCCGTTCGCCGGGAGTTCTTCAGGCAGGATGTTGATGAAGGCTGTTTATCGACGATGTCACCGTGAATGCCATCCGGTCTGGTTCGCTCCTGCCTCTAGGCCGCACAAAAAGCCTACGAACAGGCATTTGCAGCTGAATCCCCCCGTGGGCCGGGCAAGAGTTAGTCTTGCCCATCTGGAAGCCGGTCATTTGAGGCGTCAATCGTCCGCCGGCTGAGTGAGCGGCAACTGGGTCCTGGGACCTGGATGTGTCAACGGCAGTCCCCACCAATGCACTCCCACACGGGCTCCTGGGGTTAATCAAATGGCAACGAAGTCCGCATGAAGATAGAACCCTAATATATCAGACGTACGACTGCCTGGACCAGCGCATCCTGGCCGTCCCCCCGAAGCACGGCGCCCTTAAACAAACAAATAAGCATTTAACTAGTGCGAAATTGAAACAAGCTGTCGCTGCATTTATTGTGTGCGAAAATATTTCGCTCGTCCGCGGCAGTGGCTGCTGCTTACATGTGCTGGCTTGGCATGTTTTCGCTATGCGTAGCACACTTCTGGGCGCTGTTATTTATTTTCGCAATACGCATACGCCGCGCACGCAGCGAAAACATCATGGATTGCATGTCGGTGCCGCTGGTTGTTGTATACTATTTCATCCGCATGCCTTTCGTTTTTTAATTTTTCCCCCAGACGTTTTGTTTTACCCGAAATACGCAATACTATCTCCAGCCCTGCCTCGGCGTGCCCATGCCGCGGCCCTTGATGTACGGCTTGGGTAATATCAGCATTTTATTCTGCGCTTTCGTCAGTTTCCGCTGCTCCTCCGCTCGCTGCTGCCGGCGACCGAGGCAGCCGCGGCGGTGGCATCCGCCATCATCATCATTGCTGGCATTTTGTGCGCACTGACCCGCTTTCTGCGCTTTTCCCATTACATTCGGTTGCCGTCCCGTCCTGCAGCCTCCCCTGCTTACTTATTTGTAGTATAACTGTTTCATTGTTGGCCCGCGGGCATGAACTATGTGCCTGTCGTTCGGGTCCACCCCGCATGTGTGTGTGCGATCCCTGCGTCCTGCACCAAATCAGTTTTGCCATGTAGTTTTCATGTTAAACGCGCTCAAAATTAATGGTCACACACACAGCCACTTGCACGCACAGACAGCAGTCGCCGGGCTTGTGAAATAGAAATGAACGTTATCGTTACAAATGTCCTTTCCGCTGCCTGTCAGCATGACTACGAATCGCGGACTGCACCCTGCCCCAGTCCGTGCCCTGTCCCTGTGTCCCAGTGTCAGTTTGGCTATTGTCGGCTCCGCCGCTCGCCATTCGCCGCTGCTCTCGTTGATTTTGATGTTATCCTCCGCAACACACCAACCAGGGACCACAATAAAACTCGGACCAGAAGAACTCCGGCCTGCATTTTATTTTCGCCTGCAGCTAAATCAAATTGTTTTTCCGCTTTACTTTTATTCGGTTCTCGTTTCGAGTAAATACGCCGTAGTCTTGAATTTCGCGTGAAGAAAAATGATACGGAGTACTGAGTCCTGTGCGGACGTTAGAGGTTTTAAGCCAGCCAGATTTATATTTAAATTTTAATTGGTGTCAAATTCACTTTCCTTTCCTTTTGTTTTTAACTTTTGCCACGCCCAATACCCGTTCATGAAAACCAAAACTATTCTAGAATTGTAAGTTTCGACAATTAAATAAATTTCCAATAATAGGAATGTCCAGTTGTTTGTTAAGCAACAAACTTGGAATTGTAAGATGTGCTATATCAGCTCTTATTTTCGCACGGTTTGCGTATTATTAGGCTTTGAAAAATGCCTACTAACATTTCTTTTTGGACAATTGAACCGCGTTGTTCTCTTCTTTTTGTTTTCAAACTAAGAGTTTACAGACAGAGATCTTTTCAATCAGCCGCTTTTATTCTCCACAGTTTTCTTTTCAACCAGATTCATACTTTAAAATTGCATTCGAGGCTTTTATAAAGGAGATTTAGTTATGGAAAACTTTTGGTCTTCATTCATAAGAAGCGAAACCTGATCCCCAATCCTGAAAATTGTTTAAGGACTCAGAAACTCGTCTGAATATGTCCCAAATGCGAAAAAACAAGCTTTTAAAACCAATATGTGATTGTCTGGTCTTAAACAAAAATTTTAGCAAATGGACTGCTAAAATAGCATTGCGGGACATCGGATACATATCGAGCGTTGCTAACTTTTTAATATTTGCTCTACTACGAAATTAGTAAGTCCCTACTGCACCAGTAAACTTTTTGGACAAAACTTTATTATTTAAGGTAGTTGCTTTACGACAAGAAAAACATTATTATTATCTTTATACGTATATGTAAAAATATAGATCAATTTTGTCTGTAATTAATGGAAACATGAACTGTGTGATAGCATACGATAATAGTTAACAGTTTGTCAGTAAAGTAGTTTGTACGTTTTATACAAATATTTTTGTAGTTTGGAAATTTCAAAGATTTTAGATTCTGACTCATGTAGCTTAACTGTGGCTAAATTCAACCTGTATTTTGAATACAGAGTTTGTTGAATTTTCCGTCATCCTATGGTTTCTAATCAATAAAGATTATTTCTGGAGTATTGGTTATAGATTTTGATAAAATTGCGAATTCTTCAGTCATAATGTATACCTAATGTATGCCCTAATGTTTTTTGCCTGTGCAGGTGTTCGCATTTTGGAATATGTGGGAGTCAGGAACGTCCCACGAGTCGTTTCCTGGGCAACACTGGCAGCCGGCTTCCCGGCTTCCTCAACATCGGCAAAGGAGGCACAATCATCGTCATCAGCATTAGCAACATCATTGAGAATAAATGCCACGACAACCGGTTACGCATTCAAGTGACTTAATTAAACGTTTTCCTGGCACATATAAATGTCGGGCGAGCATGCCCCATAGACGGGGCTCCGTATCTGCCGTGTAAGTTTATTAGTGGGCGTGGGGTGGGAAATTGTCAAGGGCGAGGAATGGAAGGTGAGTCGTTAGAGTGAATGATAAGATCTAGACTTGGGGCGGCTTCTGAAGCAAGTGACAGCCCGTCAGCGTGGGTGTGTGTGGGCACGTCCTTATAAATTGCACACGAACGCAGTTGGGCGGTGCTTCAATCTACTCGAAATAGATGCACGGCCGTGCCCGAGGTCGTCTATAGGTCGTTAGCACCTTCAGAGCAGACCACAGAGTAGGCTGGCGGGTCTGCCCGGAGGGCCACTGCGCTCTTGACCAAAGTGCATTATTAACACTTCAGCGCCGAATGATTGGGGCCCTTTCCCGCCTGCGCTTACTTGTTGTGCCCAAGTCGGAAAATCCAAAATTTGAGCTGCCTTCATCGCTCCCACAGCTGCTAAGGCTCACCTAACCAGGGAAGTTGGCTCGCGTCGGCGATTCTGTTGCGTAAATCCCAACGAAAGTTTTTCTATGCCAGTGAACTTTTTAACGATAAACTATAACAGCGCATAAAAAGCAACGCAAAGTTGGGGCACAACTTTTCGAGCAGAGCTGAAATTTTCTGCTAACGATCAACTTTCGCCAGCACGTCTTTGGCCGGGACTCGGAAATTGGCCCGATTTGCTGTTGTTGTTCTGTATTGGTTCCACTTGAGGTGGGGGGACCACGCGGCGTATTATTTTTCAGTCAATCGTGTATCTTATATTGGGCGCTTTAAGCTGCTGTCCGTTTTGTTTTCATTTGAGGCACTTTCGGGGGCTCCTGCCGCCGCACTGATGCGATCGGGTAAGCGAAAATCGCTGCTTGTACAAAGGCAACGCTCCATTCTGTGCGCTCCTTCCAGCCGTCCGTCCGCCCCCTGGATGCTGTCTGTTTGCTTTGCCGTGCTGCCAAGCTGCAGGGCTGCTGATAAGCTGCAGCTGCAACTGAGTCTGCTTAAAATGCAGCCGAAACACGATACATAATTTTAATTTTGCCGCAGCCAAGCGTGCATTTGTTTGATAGTTTGTCCGACAAGTGAAACGTTCTCCCCGTGCCTTTAACTCCCTTAAGCTTTCGGCTCCGAGCAACGAGCTCCTAGTTTGTGGCAACATTTCGGTATCATTACGCAGTAGCCGTCCCGTGTGTGCCTCTCACCTTTTGCTATAATTAAGGCTTCTAGTGCTTCAGCTGCTGTCGGAGTGCCGAGACGCGTGTGGGACTGTGACAGAGCAGGCAGCAACTGCCATCCGACGGTTACTTGTCCAAATCCGACATCGCAGCAAAATATGCTAAGTACTTTGAGTGCCGGCATAGGCTGACGGTCGGACTGCACCCTGGCCTTCCTTTTTGTGGCCTCATACTGGAGGGCTTCCGCTTGCCTGGGCCATTAGCTGCTGTTGTTTTTGGTAACTAGTGCTGACCGTCATGGCTTATTCATGAGGCGTCTGACGTCCCAGCCTGATGCCCTTCCTCCTTTGATCAAGGCCATTTTAAAGCCACTACGAATATAAAATTAGCTGGCTTTGCTCTTCCCTATACAAGAAATGCAATTCTTTAAGTATATATTTTTATACCCTTGCAGGGTATTATAATTTCAGTCAGAAGTTTGCAGCGAGTGAAGAAGACATTTCCGACCCTATAAAGTATATATATTCTTGATCAGCATCAATAGCCAAGTCGATCTAACTATGTATGTCCTTCTGTCCGATTCAGGATAGATACGCAAACTAGGGACTAGTATTTAAGTTATCTGAATGAAACTTTGCAGATAGTGTTCTGTATGCTCTCACTGCTATCTAATTCGGAACGGGCCGGATCGGACGACTGTATCATATAGCTGTGATAGGAACGATCGGTAAATTTTCAGAAAAAAAATTAGAACTTGGCCAATTTTCAACATATTTTCATATAATTTGAGACGTGGCCATTTTATATTATTCTAGAATTTCGGTCTTAATTTGATCCAAATCGGACTAATATATCATATAACTGCCATAGAAATGTTCTGGAAATATTACGTATAAGTAATGTTAAAACCGAATTTTTATATGTATAAATGTTGTATACAATTCCTGTTAGTTTTACGTTCCATTTGATAAATTTGTATTAATTAACAAGAAAGTAAGCTAACTTCGGCACGCCGAAGTTTGTACACCCTTGCAGCTTACAATTGGATCATTATGAATTAAGAAATATGTAACACTAAAAGAAATTGTATACGACATTAATACATATAAAAATTCATAAAGTTTAAAACGAAATTTTAGAATAATGCAAAATAGACATGTCTCAACTTAAACTTCGGCGTGCCGAAGTTTGCTTTCTTGTTTTTCATTATTTTATAACTTCGGTTTTATTTTTATTTTATATCTGACTATTATATCATATAGCTGCAATAGAAATGTTCAGGAAATATTACGTATACGTAATGTTAAGCCGAATTTTTATATGTATTAATGTTGTATACAAATCCTGTTAGTTTAACTTTCTATTTGATAAAATTGTATTAATTAATAACGATCCAATTTTAAGCTGCAAGGGTTTTTTTTTTTTTTATATCTGACTATTATATCACATAGCTGCCATAGGAACACTGGCTTTCAACATATTTTCTTTTACTCAGAAATGTATATATTTTTTATTTTAGAATTTTGGTTTTAGTTGCATGCAAATCGAATGATTACGTTACAGTAACCCCAGCAGCAGAACAGCAAGTCGGTCAGCAAGTAACAGGCAGCAAAGTCCACAGGCAAACGGGGTTTCTGCACTTTTTAGATCAATCCGTCTTCCACTCCACATCATTTAGAAGAAGAAAACTAGAAGCTGTTAGTTTTTCCAAAGAGGCCGTGAGTGGGAAAATAAGAAAGAAAAGAAAGTAAAGTTAGGTTTAAGGGCTCTCAACACCTCAATATCTACACCGACGGCTCCAAGATGGAAGAAGGAGTAGGAGCGGGCATATACTGCAACGCTTGTGGCAGACACGGCTAGCGCCAACTAGATTTCAGATTTTAGGTAGCGCCATCTACATAACAGATGGCGGAACTAGAAGGGGCGCGAGCGGTTGAGATTTCGGAATGAAAGAGGCAACAGTGGGTTCTGTCAGTTCGCCGGATAAGCGGGCCATAGAAAAGCCGAGTCGGGCCGAAGGGGGTCCAACGGCGATTGCCTAGCTGCTTTCGCTTAATTCGCTTTTTGACTGGCTGAGAGAAAAGTGGAACATTTTAAAAATCGGCTTGCAGCCCAGAGATAAAGCAGAGGAAAAAATTATAAACTACATTAAACAGCGCTAAATCCAACTCCAGGGTAAGCGGGGATAGCCAATATTCATCGTCTGCACCAGCTGAATTTTTAATTAATAGATTTGGCGTTTAATTGGGAGTTTTGACCCGGAGTCACCTCGTCATCTTGGCGCGTCGGCGAAGCCGCCCAAACATGGCGGGCGCGGGACTTTGAGCGTCCCTATCTCATCTAGAGGACTGCCCGGGATTCTCCCTTGAACACTGGAGGATCGGCATCTATCACTTGGCCGAGCATGGGCCACCGCAGATAAGCGGAATCTTTGGATTTATTTTTTTTATGTGCCTCCGCCAATGTATTGGGCCCAGCGTCGTTCTAAAAAAAAAGCATAGGCAAAGAAGAAAAAGGGAGAGCTCAACTAAGCATAAGCCTCTGCCCTTATGCCCAGCATAAATTAGAGTTTTTCTGAAGCTTCTAAAACTCCGATCGCCGCGCTCGCGGATGTGCCTCAGTGCAGTGCAGCCAGTGCAAACCCAGAAAAAATAGCCTATAACTCGAGGTAGCCAAGAGTCATAGAATGGAGCCCGACCGAAGGGAGGAATTTTAAAGATTAATTTTGTGTTTCTGTGTCTTTCAAAAAAAACTCTGTTAAAGAGAGTGCATCGGCAAAAAGCATAAAAATTAGCAACAGGTCCATGTTCGAGTTGTGGTTATGTTTTCAAGCGAAGAAAGAACGGTAGTTAAAAAGTGCAAGCAGCAATAGGAAATTAAATGGCGTACAGTGGGCCCAATCATATTTTTGTTGTTTCGTATATTTTCTGACTGCACAGGTTGGCGGCATCATCACGGAAGCGCTTTCGTCGGTGGATTTCCCCCATCTAAAGTAAATGAGTGAGTCTTAGCGTCCTTTAAATGTTAGTGTCAAGAAAAAATAAATAACAAAAAATTCTAAAGCGGACACAAATAAATGCATGTCCGCGAAATACATAATTTGCCCCACTGTTCCGCTCCAAACATAAAGCATAAGCATAAACATAAGTGCATGCATAACGCTGCAATTGAAGTTGTTGTTCTTTTCTCGCTCCCTATGACTCGCTTCAAGCTGAAGAGCGCTGAGCAAAAGCTCCATTTCTTGACCTAATTATTTTGTGATTTATTTATTGCCGTCATTGTTTACCTTTTTGCCGCTGCCGATCATAGGCTTAATTCACGCATATGAAATTGCCATTTATTTAAAAATATTTAATTTTATATCCCGTAACTCAAAGAAGTTTTTAGTTTTACGAATATTATATTTATCCACAAGAAAAGTGCATTTCAAAGTGGTCAAACGTTCGCTGGAGAGGTCAGATTTTGGTTATCTAAAAGTGGTTTTAAAATTTTTGGGTCTTTACTTTACTATTTTGGAATTCATTTGATTGATTTTGTTCGCGGCACAGGTGCGCTTAGTTTTGAGCGGCAGTGTGAGAGCTCGTCGGTCGTTTCCCGCTCCCTGCTTTCCAGTCGGCAAAGGGCGCCTCTCCACCGGCTGCGGCGATGTAGTTTCTTTATTAAACCTAAGTTAGTATTAAGCAAGCTCTGAAGCTGCAATAAAGTGGATATATGAATTAGATCTCCCGCTCTTCTTCTTTCCTCAACGGGTCCATGAATTTTTCCACAAGACCTGCCAGCTCACCAATGTGCACACCCGACCTTTTTTGAGAGTTTGCAAATTAACTTCCTGGTCGGAGTAATGTTGACTGGTACTCTAAGAAGTATTTGGGGCTTACTCCTAGACCAAAATGCTATTTTCGGGTGGGTGCTTACGGGCCAGTATCCTATATAAAGGCAAATAGAGACGCATCCTTCACGACTCAGGTGCACCAAATATGTAGGTGGCAATTCGCTGGACACGCTTCTCAGGAAGTTCTTCCAGATCACGCGGTAATTAAGCCCTAAATAACCACTACAAAGCTTCGCGTTGTGTTTAACGCTTCAAGCCCCCCGAAAAATGGAGCCTGGTCCAGTCCTGCAATCCGATTTTCATTACGTATTCAGTGCAGACATTACTAATATGAACCGTCAGATCTGGGTCGATTCCAAACATACATCCTTTTAAAGAATAATTTTCCGAAATAAGAAAGGAGGTATCTGAGACTTTGAGCTATAGTTACCTTCGGGGTCAACTGCGCGCCCTTCCCCGCTATTAGATATTAAATATTAGAACACTGCACAGTGGATCCGTCAGAGGCCAAAAATCGAAAATTGTGATGACGTAGGATTTAAACAAAATGTAAACAAATTGTCTCTTAAAAGTCAAAGCTTCTCAATGGCATACTGGATTTTTCCAGAAATCTTACGGTACTTTCTAAAAATAGCATTGCATATGGGCTTATAAAGGGGAAAATAAAGAACATTTGGTGAAAATTTCATATGATTCTAACCGCCAGTTTTTAGGAAAATCGCATTGCAGTGGGTGGTGTCTGTGGGCTGATAACAGAGGCGCGAAGTATGAAAATGGAACCACCTGTGAACCAGCTGAGAACCAGTTGCTGAACCAAACAGTGGAACCATGGTTAAAAAATACTAAATTTGAAAACACTAAAAATTTAATGAATTAAATATTCAATAAAATGATAGACCCACTAACGACATGGCCATTCGAAGCATTTTGGTAGGTGTTTCATCTAAATCCATCCAGTTGCTTAGGAAAAATTAGCTATTTGAGTTATTGTGGTATATACCACGACGGAAAGACTGCGCAACAAGTAAATTCGACGCTAACTTTTAAAAAATTCTTACGGCCTTTAACAAACGCGTGCCAATATGCACGGTATCTCAAATGATAGAGAATAATTTATTCTAATTTCGAATTAAGTCTTAATGCGATCTAACCGCCAGATTTTAAGAAAATCTCTTAATTTTTCACTATGACCTTATTAACAAACACTGGCACATATGACCCTAACGCCACGTGCTGAGCGCCATACCATATTTTCGACGCAAACTTTCCAAAAATTTTTTCGACCCTTAAATGAACGCGTGCCAATATGCACGGTATCTCAAATGATAGAGAAAAATTTATTCTAATTTCGAATTAGATCCTGAAGAGATCTAACCGTCAGATTTTAAGAAATTCCCTTTCTCCTCTATGATGACTTTATTAACTTACACTGGCTACATATTGACCCTAACGCCACATGACGTGCGATGTACGATATACAGGTCGTGAATTCGACGCTAACTTTCCAACAATTTTTTCGACCCTTAAATGAACGCGTGCCAATATGCACGGTATATCATTCGAAAGGGAAAATTATTCTCTAATTTCTGAATAAATCTTAATCCGATCTAACCGACAGATTTTGAGAAATTCCCTTGTTTCTCTGGCATAACCTCAAAACGTGCATCGTATCGATGGGATCGCCTCCCACGCCTTATCGATATTTGGCATTGATCGACAGTTTGGCAGCTCTAAATAATCGGGAATCCCTTCATTCAAGAGAAAACAATCGAGGTAAGTTGTTGCATCCGTTTGTTAATATTTTAATTTCTATTTAATTTATTTTATTTAGATGGTGGGCCATAATGTTAATATTAATTTTTACGGTCAACGCGGATCTCAGGGAGGTCCGCGCGGTGGTCTCCGAGGTGGTCCCCGCGGTGGTGTCCGCGGTGGTGTCCGCGGTGGGCGGCGTGGCGGTTTGCGTGGAGGTACGGGTGGCGGTCCCCAAGGTGGAGCGGGGCCAGCATAGGGCCAAGGAGCTGTGTCTCTCAACCGCCACCAGTGGGTGGCACTCGCCCGCAGGGTGGAGAGAAATGTACCTGCTGCCCAACAAAGGCAGGTTCGAGGGTGGGTGATGGAGGCCCTGCGTCCAGCCCAGCAGCAACAACAGCAGCAGCAACAAGTGACAGCAGCACCTGTTGTGGGGCAGAAAGGCCAAGAGCTGGCAGCACCACAACTTATTGAGGCTCTGGGCCAACTTATAGGCCTATTAGGCGGACAGCAGCAGCACCTGCTGCAACCTCAGCAGCAGCAAGAACAACGGCAGCTGGAGGAGGTTCAGGAACAGGAGGCAGAGCAGCAGCAGCCGCAAAATAATATTAAAAAAAAAATAATAATAAATATTAAAATAAAAAATTTTCTAAAGGTACATCGTTTTATCTATTTAGAGATTTGGGCATTTTTATACCCTTGCAGGGTAATTTAAGTCAGAAGTTTGAAACACAGTGAAGGAAACTTTTCTGAACCAATAATTACATATACATATATATAAATACATATTAAGATATTTTCATATAATTTAATACATAGGCATTTTGTATATATATATTTTTTTTAATTTAATCAAAATCGGGCAACTATATTATATAAATATTCTAACTTGGACAGTTTTCAATTTAATACATACACATTTTGTATTATTCTATTTATATAAGCTTTCTCTCTTCCAGGTGAACGGACGTGTTTTTTTCTTGCGCTCTCGTTTTGTAAATATTTTGCTTTTAAAACCACCGGGGTTTTACTTAAATCCTCTACCTTGTGTTAAATAAAGTTCCCGTTCACATCTCGTGCATGCAGCTTTCTTGATTTGTGCATTTAATTCTATTTATTTTCACAATTTTAGTTTGTGCTGCCAGTGATTTGCTTGTGTTTATTTTTTGTATTCCTTTTTGTGCCCTCTTCGTTTAGCAGTTGTTTGCGCCGTCGCGACAGCTAAACGTTAATCTTGCAAGCTTTTGCTGCCACGCTCACCCGTTCACCCGCTCTGTCTCTCTTCTGTTCTCTGTGCAGCTGCACTGTTTTCTTATCTTTGCGTAAAGGTACAGTGGTAAGTCCCTATTATGTCCGCTATTGTCTGCGCTGTTAAAACCTGCAAGATGCTAATTGCGGCTAACGAACTTTCGATCGGCTGCTGGCTGTGCGACAACATTGTGCATGCCAAGTGCATTGGTGTTGTAGCGCGGACGCTAGACGATTTGAGACGAAACATTGGTTTGCGTTACTGCTGTGATGCCTGCGGCAAACCAAGAGCGGTTTTAAAGACATATTATCGAGTTTTCGCAAAACTCATGATATGTTATTGGCGCAAGATACTCAATTTAATAGCCTTAAGCTATTAAATGAGTTCCCAAGGCGCAAAAAACTGCCACTGGTCTGCAACCTATTGACGGATCCTTTAAACCAGCAGTGGGCTCTCAACAGCAGCCTCCATCGGATCAGCCATCGACCTCAGGATTAAATCCGAGAATTCTGAGGCGAGTGTGATGAAAGATTCGGTTCCCGAATGTGCCGCTGGAGGGACCGTGCCCCCGATGATATCCGTTGTGTCCCCTGGGGGGTCGCAAATTACGACCCCTCAGACCCCCATCAATTTACCACCCCAGGGCGTCAGGCCCGGATTACCAGCCGATATTGGCAATCCAGGCAATGCGTCTGCATTGCCAAAAGCCCTTACTGTTGTCCCGCCTACTAAACAGATATTTGTTTCGCGGCTTTCCCCTTCTCAGACATCGGAAGATGTAATAGCCTTTATCCAAGGCAAAACCAAAGCCGAAAAAATTAAGGTGGAGAAATTTAAATTTTCCTATGCTTGGGACATTTCTTCTTTCAATTCAATTCCCAAATTGTATTCTGATAGTCTTTCGTTTGCTTCTCAGATTATCGTGTTCACAGAAACCTGGTTGAGCTCCGAAGTTTTTCAGCTGCGTTCACGGTTTACCGAGTGGACTCCTCACGTCTGGACTCCTCACGTCTGAATTATTAACTTTTGAGGAGTGCAACGATGTTGAATTCCTTTGTGTGAAGCTATCAGTTAATGGTAGCTCCATTTTCATTGCTTGTTCCTACATTCCTCCCTTGTCGGAACTTCCTATTTATTGGAACCATCTTTCCGCTATGCAGATGGTCTCCAATCGGCTTTCGGATAGGGACCACTTAGTAGTTCTTGGTGATTTTAATATCCCAGGGGCTATTTGGTCCTCAAATAATTCCACAAACTCACTTTTAACCACAACACAGCATGATTTTATTGCTGGCTTGTTTGACATTTCGCTGTCTCAAGTCAACCATGTACGAAATTCTTTAGAGCGCTTGCTTGATCTCTGTTTTGTTTCAGATCCTGCGAGAGTAAGCTTACCCAGGGTAGAGCCGCTGACGCTACCCGAAGATCCCTATCATCCTACTTTCGATGTGACACTAAACGTAAGCCAGTTACTCATCCTTCTTCGCTCTCATTTGAAACTGCAACCGTGAATAATGATCAGGCAATAGCCGATTTGCGCATTTTTTTAAACCACTTATTCAAACAGCACTGGCTCAAATCAGACTTATTCTTACATCATTCCCAAATCGAACTTAATTTTCAGTCCTAGTTTAAACGAAAGCTCCATTCTTTCAGATCTTCTCCGTGTTAAGCCAGTTTATTCGCCAGGTCCCGACGGAATACCCGGCTGTGTGCTTAGGTATTATGCCGACGCCCTGTGCAATCCCCTTCTGAAATTGTTTACCTTATCCTTAGAAATCTCCCACTTTCCCCTTATTTGGAAGGAGTCGTTCGTTATTCCTCTCCACAAAAAAGGTAGCAAATTGGATGCCAACAACTACAGAGGAATCTCTAAGCTGTCGGCCATCCCAAAACTTTTCGAAAAAATTATTACTCCACATTTGCAGCACCTTTGCAGTTCTATCATTTCTCCATGTCAGCATGGATTTATAAAGCGAAGATCAACTACTAATCTTTTGGAGCCCACTTCCTTCATAGTAAAGGGCTTCCATAAAAACTTTCAAACAGACGTAATCTATACTGATTTCAGTAAAGCGTTCGACTCTGTTAACCATTCTCTTCTTGTTCGGAAACTCGACTTAATGGGATTTCCGGTTGATCTTCTTAAATGGATCTCTAGTTATCTGAATGGCCGGACGCATATGGTCCTTTTTAAAAATACCTTATCTAATGTTCTCAGGGTTACGTCTGGCGTCCCGCAAGGGAGCCATTTGGGACCCTTGTTGTTTACATTATTTATTAACGACCTGCCCAAAGTTCTGACTAACTCCAGAGTACTTATGTATGCGGATGACGTCAAACTTTGCGTGCAATATAAGGACGCTTCTTGCCAGTCAGATTTACAAACAGATCTTAATATTTTTCAAACAAGGTGCCGCGTTAACTTATTAAATTTAAACGGCTCTAAATGCAAGCTAATGACATTCTCTCGTGTCGTTCCCAAGCTTGCAACTTACACGCTAAACTGTTGCTCTTTGGAAAGAATTTATATAGTTGATGATTTGGGAGTCCGCCTGGATCCTAAACTTGACTTTATTGATCATATTTCGTGCTTGGTAAATAAAGCCAGAGGTGTGCTTGGTTTCATTAAACGGTGGTCGAAAGAATTCAATGACCCCTATGTTACTAAATCGCTTTATATTTCTTTAGTTCGTCCTATCTTAGTCCTATATATCGTAGAACTATGCTAGGTATTACCTTTATTTATAACCTTATTCATGGTGACGTTGAAAGTGCTGACCTTTTGGGTCAGCTTAACTTTCACGTGCCAAGTAGAAACACTAGATCTTATATACCCTTAGAACGTCCTTTGAATTGCATGAACCCTTTAGAGTCTTATGTGCAAATTATAATGAGATGTACATAATAACATCAACTGTAGATACCCTTCCCAAACAAAAAACTTTAATTCTAACCCACTTAACACGCATGCAAGTAAACAATCTGGCAGCACGCCAGTAGTCATTTCCTCGTATTCCTTTTTCTATACTTTCATTTGTCGCGCGTACTAACACCTAACACGAACAAGCACGTGCTTGGTGTCATAGGGGCCACTTGAATGTACTGATCGTAGTGCATCAACGTCCAGTAAATATTACAACTACAGAGCCTCGGAAACTTTCTCTGTGGCAGTTAGCCTAGAAGCCCAATATGAGACTAGTGCTAGAAATAACCATTTGAATAGGGTTACCTGCACTATATGTCAAAGGCACTTTAGCAGCAAAATAGGGCTTGGTTTCCACATGTCATGTCCACAAAAACGAGTCACTCCGCCGGACTGAGGAAGAGAAGTGGATGATAGCGAGAAAGGAGTTTGAACTCGCAGCAAGCACCTTAAGGCATTCCAATAAGCAACTAGCAGAGTTTTTTACCCACCGCAGCGTCGAAGCTTTAAAGACAATTCGACAGAGGGGTGAATATAAGGCAAAAATGAAACAGATAAGAGGCCAATCTGTTCCCACCCCAGAAGTTGCTGAAACAAAGACCACACAGCGCCGCCCTAGTAATAGCGAGCGAGAACACCAACTACCAACGTCGGAAGCATCTCCAATCACTCCATCCGAACAGTCAGGCGAAATCATTCGTACGAGGTTGGTGGCACAACGCTTAATGGCGGCGGATGGAGCTCGGAGGTATTCAACCCGGCCCGTGGAGTGAGGCAGGGGGATCCTCTATCTCTAGTACTATTTAACCTTGTCATCAACAGGTTACTTAGGTCCCTACCCGAATAGATTGGTGTCAAGGTCGGAAATGCCATGACAAACGCGGCAGCATTCGCAGATGATATAGTGCTATTTGCGGAAACTCCGATGGGCCTTCAAAAATTGTTGGGCAAGGCCGTGATTTTCTTGGGAACGGTCGGACTCACCTGAAACGCCGATAAGTTGTCTGCCCTTATGACTGTCCTTATCCCACAACCCTATCACAAGCTAACCCTTGTGTTGGATACAAAGTAGCTTATTTTCCATTGTGACGAAGTCACAATCCTGTACATATATATATAGTGTAAATAGTTAATAATAGTTAGTTTAATTAATAAGCTAGGAATAAGTTAGGAGATAGGCACACACTCGAGCAAGGGACTTAGGTGTGGCCCAGGGCCAGAGTAGGAAAAAATTTCTACAATCACGAAGCCATGTAACCATAGAATAAAGATTTAAAACCAAAACCCAAATCTTCCTTCTCCTTCGCACCCGCATAGAACTCCGCATGTGCAATCATCCCTCCCCCGCGAAGCACACGTCAAAAGCTTCCCCTCCCGCTTACTCACTCGCCGAGCTGGTGGCTGGGCCCTCGCCGCACCAACTCCGCGTGGCCGCTGGGGCGAAAGCCGGGCCTGAGTATCGGCGGGCCGGGAGCGGGCGTGGGCACGTGACTGATGGGCTCTCCGAGCCGCGTGTCCCCCCTTTCTCGATCTGCAATTTTCCCTCCACCTCAACTGGGCCACGCAGGGCGGTGGGGAGATTTTGCCGATCGAAAGGAGTCGCCACTGCTGGGCTGCCGAGCAGGCGCGGGGAACGGGAAGCGGCTGGCCGTCAAAAGAGTAGTCGTGATCAAAGATTACACTTTCCCAGGGTCAGAATTCGCCCATCTCGCACGAGCCAGTTTTAAAGCGGCATCCCGCCTTTGTTATTATTATTCTGGTCCTTGTTTTCGTGTGTCCTGTGAACCATGGGCGTCACATGGATTAGCTACCGCAAGAAGTTGGAACTGGAGACCATCCTCGGCGAGTTCGGACTCGACCGAAGTGGCACTGTGGACGAGCAGCGTGCTCGGCTCATAGCATTTGCGCGGCAGCCAGACAATTCGGAGGAAATCCGAGTTCGCCTCGAGGAACTGGAACGCCGGTTCGGGAATGCACCCACTGGGGATATGAAGTCGCCACTACCGCTGGATCCGGCCCTCATCTCGCCAGACCCGACCACGTCGGCATCGTTGGTACCACCGTCGTTTCTTCTACCAAGCAGCGCTTCCCCAATCGCAGGGCGACGCCCGACCCCGAAGGCGGAAGAACCTCCGCGACCCGCAAGCCACCCTAGCGACGCCAGCATGGGAGCGATCCTGATCGACAGGATGACGAAGTGGGGCCTTTCGTTCGACGGAACGACGGATGCTCTCGGAATTATAGAGCACATCGAGGAGCGTGCCGATACCTGTCGAATCGACCGGAGATATCTGGCCCAAGCCTTGGTGGTGCTGCTGCCCGGCCGGGCTGAGAGTTGGTTCCGCAACAGCGGACTCCAACAAGCCAGCTGGGTCGAGGCCCGCCGTGAATTCCTCGATTTTTTCTTGCCACCGCGCTACTACCAGCGGCTGGAGGACGAGATAAGGACGCATTTTCAGAAGCCCGACGAACCATTCAAGGATTACCTGATCGACATTCGTTTTCAGATGCGCCGAGCAGGATTTTCCCCAGACAGGGAGCTGGAGAGGAATCCTGGGCATAATAAAAAACTTAAAAAATAAAAGAAATCAGTGAAAATAAATCTTTCGACTAAATCTGGTCGGGATAATAAAGATTGGGCTGCAAGAAAATTATTTCAATACCTTGGAAGTGTGACGATAGGCGTTCTAAGAAAATTTGACAGATTGGTGCGATTCTATATCCGGAAGTGGCTAGATCTTCCGGGGGGTATGTCAATCGGCTACTTCAACGCCCCCCACAATTGTAGGGGACTCGGAATACCGTTTTTAAGATGGTTAGCACCAATGCTTCGCCTGAAGAGATTGAGCAACATAAAATGGCCAAACCTTGAGCAATCCGAGGTGGTCAGCTCTTTCTTGGATACCAAAATGAACCCGAGGTTCGCTTACGAGCGGGAAATGTAGAACTGTTATCACGCCTTAAAATAGATTCGTACTGGGCAAACAGGTGGCACGTGTCTGTTGAAGGCAGCGATCTTCGTGACCCGCAACATGGATGGGTTAATCAGCCCACGCGTTTGCTAACAGGAAGGGAATATTTGAACTGAATCAAATTGCAGATAAATGCCCTACCTTCAAAGTTTCGGACCACGAGGGGAAGGCACGAATTGGATAGACTCACAGTGGTTTACCCTTGCAGCTTACAATTATAAATTAATCAAATTTGATCAAATGAAAATAAAACCAACTGAAATTATATAAAATATTTAAAAATACCAATAATTAGTTTTTTACAAAATTTCCCGAACATTCCTATGGCAGCTATATGATATAGTCGTCCGATTTTCATAAAATTAAAACCGAAACGCAAGAATAATGTAAAATGGTAATTTCTCAAATTATATGAAAATATGTTGAAAATTGGACAAGTTTAAATTTTTTCTAAATACTTTCCGATCGTTATATAGCAGTGAGAGCATATAGAAGACTATCTGCAATGTTTCACTCAGATAGTTTAAAACTGAGGGACAAGTTTGCGTATAATCGAATGGACGGACAGACGGACACTGCTCGATCGACTCGGCTGTTAATGCTGATTAAGAATATATATACTTTATAGGGTCGGAAATGTCTCCTTCACTGAGTTGCAAATTTCCGACTAAAATTATAATACCCTGCAAGAGTATAAAAAAATTAAGCTAACTTAATTCCCTGAAAATGTATCATAATTACTTACGACGTTTTTTGATGATTGTTCATTCAATGAACAATTAAGTTTTTGAAGGTCATCCTCCGTTTTTAAGGGGAATGACACTTCTTGAGCCCTCATTTCTTGTTGATTGGCTTTAAAAGTTTCTTTAACCAATGCGGTCAAAGAGCCCAGGGTTTCAGACATAACATCCACTGTCCTCTTTAAATCGCGCACCTCCTCACGTAGCACTGTATATAAAAAAATTTTTAGAATATAAAATCTTGATATCTTGAATCTTTACATACTTACCGTCGATCTTTCGTAACACGTCTTCGTTATCTGTAAAGACCAAAAAAAATAGTATCAAAAATATTTAATTTATTTAAATCAGGTCTTTCGTTTACGTGCTGGAGAACTCATTTCTATTTAAAAGGAAAACGAAAGTAATAAATATAATAATGAAACAAATTAATGAGTAAATAAAAATAAAACAAAATAATAAGTAAATAATAAAGCTGCCTACGGCAATTTTTTTTTTTGGTTTAAAAACCGGGTAGGTGAATCTTCAAAAGATATATAGAACGCTGTCGCTGTATATATGCCCGATTCGTCCTATAAGACGCCTACGGACTAAACACCTCCCATTAAAAAAAAAAAGAAAAGAAAAGCCCTAGTATTAAAACTATTTTATTCTTATGAGGAATTCCAATGGCCTTTCTAGTAAAATCTCCTACCGAAAATCTTTCTATATTGGAATCCTCCTCAAAAATACCCTCGCATATACCCACATCAAATGAACTAATTGGATCATCATAAAAAAAGAAGTTCTGAAAATCTTTTACCTAAAATAAAAATTTCTCCTGCCTCTTCTGCAAATAAACATATTTTAATTGGCACAATGTCCTGAACGAAACAAAAATTATCTGGTCTATTACCGCTAAGAATACATACTTTCATTTCTAAAATTTTTCCTACTAATTTTATATTGTTTTTTTTTTAAGTCTATTTTCTCCTCCCTAATTTGTCTATTTATCTGTTCAAGTATTTGTGTGGGTTTTCGGACAAAACGCTTAAGAGTTTGCAAATAATTTTCAAATGCGTAAGACGAACCACCAGGCGGATCTTCGACTACTTGGATCGTTTCGCGTATATGAAGCAAGCTATGGACATTATAGGAAACACTGTTTTCACCAAAAACACGGGAAATTCTCAACGAAAATATTCAACATTTCCTGAGAAACATCAATATTTTTTTGCCCTTGTTTTTCACAGCACAGCAATCTATATGAACATGTAATAACAAAAATAAATAATATTGCTCCGTTTAATTGTATCCCTGAGAGCTACAATCCCAGTATACAATAAAAACTGTCTTAACTTTGTGGCTTTCCAGTTTGGGAGCTTCAACAAAGTCCTTGGCTTGCGTGCACTCTCTTTGAACATACCTACTCATTTATATCAATGTCTTATAAATAGTTCCCTTTTCAATATTGCTCAATTTTTCGACTACTTTATTCGTTGTTAATCTAGCAAAAATTTTCGCATTACATCCAGTTCTACCAGATGCATGGAATCCAGAGGAACTTGTGTTATCATTAAAACTCCAAGTTTTTCAAAAGCGGACTGAACATCGAGTATTTTGGATTGTGATGGCTAGGATATTTTTTAGTACGAAAATCTTCGTCTGTAACCATATCCTTAAACCTTGTGCTGAAAGTCAAAACTGAATTAATTTTTTTGCCAACCTGCAAGCACTTTGTACATCCATGGCTAGATGTATGACCAGGCGTGCCTGTCACGTAAGCTCTTGCAGGTGTATCGCAAACAATTGCCCTAAATTGTACATACTTCTTTTTATCTTAAATAACGACTCCATTTTCTACTAATTAGGACAATTCATTGGTAAATTTACTCAAGAAGTCATCGCTGTCAATGGGTTTGTTATACCCGATAAAAACACCAATTGGCAAAACTGGACAATTTGTCGCTGTAAAGTTCCAGCCCAATATAAAAACACAACACTTTGATTTGGTATTTTGTAGTTTTAATTTAGTTCTCTTGCTCGACTTATCTGCTTGAAGGTCTCTAAACGAAAGGGAAGAAACTCTAAGAGAGTAAGCTCAAGTGAACAGATATGAGAGCGCAAGTATGAGGATCAGCTGTGTTTATTTTGCATCCCTCATTTAATAGGGGTATTCTTATATCATTTAATAGGGATATTCTTACACACCTCCTCAAAATAAACATAGATTATACTTTAATACAAACTAAATACAATGTTTAAACTTCTGTACATGATAAGCCGAGCATTCTGGGGAATATTACAAAAATTAGTCCAACATTTGTTGCAAAGGGTTGGGGAAACCCAGATAAAACCCAACCAGACCAATATAACTTAAATTTATAACAATATTAATGTAGTAGATATTAAAATTAAATTGTATAAAAGAAAAAGAAAACAAAAGATATTCGTTATTAACTTTATATATGTAAATAAAGTAAAATAAGCTGCATATAAAAGAAAAAGAAAGAAAATATTCATTATTAATTCCGTATAAATCAAATCAAAGTAATAGGGATATTTTGTAATATATATCCAACTCCATATCAGTTAATAAGTCCCATTTGATCTCTTAATGCGATAAATCGGGGTCCAGGCAGGGGTTTCGTCAAAATATCTGCCAGTTGGTTTTCTGTAGAAATATACTCAATAGCTATTAGTTTTTGTTCAACTTGTTCCCTAGAGAAATGGTATTTAATATCAATATGTTTCGTTCTCTTGTGGCATGTGGGATTATGAGCAATGCTTATACAACCTTGGTTGTCCTCGAAAATCTTTATAGGTTCCTTACATTGCAATTTTATATTTTGCGCTAAAGACTTTAGCCACATAGCTTCTCTCGTAGCCTCGAATAATGCCATGTACTCGGCTTCAGTTGACGAAGCTGCAACAGAATTTTGCTTTTTCGTATTCCAGCAAATAAGGCATGAATCAAGCTCAAATTCACAGTACCTTTCAGATATCTCATAACCCTTTTAAGACATTGCCATAATTCCTTATTATTTTTTACTGTATATCTACTTAATATACCAATGGCTGTACTTAAGTCAGGTCGAGTACAAAGCATTATGTACATCAAACATCCAATGACCTCTCGACATGGTGCTTTATAAGTTTCATCTAGATTCAAGGCCTCATAATTTAGTTTATTCGGAAGCGAAGTACCAACTGGATTACAATCATGCATACCAAATTTATTTAAGACATTATTAATGTAAGCAGTTTGACTTAGTTCAAGTTTACCTTCACATCTATTTATTTTTATCCCAATAAAATATCTGATTTCCCCCAAGTCAGTCATTCTAAATTGTCCTTTTAAATAGTCCTTAAATCTGGACATCGTATCTAAATTTGAGGTGGCTATGACCAGATCATCCACATATAATAACAAATATATATTTTTATTTATGTCTCCTTTATCAAGTAAATAAATACAATGATCTGCAGCACAACTAACGAACCCAGCTCCTGTTACTATTTTCTCAAACGTCTCATACCAACATCTGGCAGCTTGTTTAAGACCATAAATTGATTTATTTAGTTTACAAACTTTGTTGTTATTACAATCTAAACCTTGGGGAAGAGACATATAAATTTCATCTTTTAATTGCCCATTCAAAAACGCTGTCTTTACATCCATTTGGTGTATCTTGAGATCATATTGATTTGATAAGGCTAAAATGAATCGAAAACTAGTTATCTTCGCTACTGGTGCGAAGGTTTCGTCATAGTCAATTAAATATTGTTGTGAGAAACCACGAGCAACAAGCCTAGCTTTATATTTAATAGGGTTGCCCGACTCATCCCTTTTTATTGTAAAAACCCACCTACAATTTATAATGTTTTTATTATTAGGTTTCTCAACAAGAGTCCAGGTTTTATTTATAAAATGAGAATCAAGCTCTTCTTTAATGGCTTGTTCCCATTTTAGCCTGTCGTCTCTATCCTTTAAGTCATTGTATGTATTAGGTATGTCATTGAAAATAGTTTGTGAATATAGCAAACAATTATTCAAAAGTTTATAAGGTACCGGTGGCTTATCTTTAATTCTTTCGCTTCTACGAATTTCAGAATTTTCCTCTAAGTTTACATTTTGTTGTTTTTCAATATCCGTACTATCATTTGGGATATATTCGTAAACATTTCCCATACTTTCATTCTGGGCTACCAAATCCGTACTCTCTTTCGGGATATTCTGCTTAACACTTCCCATACTTTCATTTTGGGAACATGTTTCAATATCCATACTATCCTTCTGGAAATCACTTTTATTATCCGTACTATCATTCTGGAAATCATTTTTATTATCCATACTATCATTCTGGAAACCACTTTCATTATCCATACTATCATTCTGGAAACCACTTTCATTATCCATACTATCATTCTGGAAACCACTTTCATTATCCATACTATCATTCTGGATCACAAAACCATCGGACCTAGACTCTATCATATTCACTTCATCCACAACCACATCTCTAGCAACAACAAATTTCTTATCTCTCAGAGACCACAACTTGAACCCATTTGGTTCATAGCCCACCAGAATACTTTTAATAGATTTTTCATCAAATTTTCTTTTCCTGGTCTTATTATGGATGTATACTGTAGAGCCGAATACTCTTAAATATTTCAAAATTGGTTTTCTATTATGCCACAATTCGTAAGGGGTTTTTGTTTTATCAGCCAACGCATTAGTTGGGCTTCTATTAATTAAATAAGTAGCCGTTAGTACAGCTTCTCCCCAAAAATACTTCTCCAATTTCGATCCACATATCATGGATCGAGCCTTTTCTGTTATTGTCCTAATCATACGTTCAGCCACACCATTTAACTGTGGCGTATGGGGAACAGTTAAATGATAACTAATTCCCTTTTCAACACAATAACTACGCATTTCATTTGAAAGGTATTCCCTGCCGTTATCGATATACAAATTTACGACTTTCAGGTTAAAATGATTTTCACTTTTTGCAACAAAATCCTTAAAAAAATAAAACACATCAGACTTATGTGACATTAAATATGTAACAGAATAATGAGTAAATTGATCAATAAATACAACATAGTAGTGTTTACCATCTATTGTTGTTGGTGTAATTGGACCACAAACGTCAGAGTGTATTATAAACAAGGGTCTCTTAATATATTCTTTATTTTTAAATTTTGAGAATTGTAATCTAGCCTGTTTTCCATTGACACAAGCTTCACACACATTATTATCAAAAGTTAAATTATTTAATAAATTAATATCCTCAAACATGCTATGTGTCTTTAGCTGTTCTAGTTTTCCTTTGCTAATATGTCCTAATCTATCATGCCACAATTGAAACATATTAACATTATTGATATTATTTTTATTAGTACTGTAAGCCCGTTGACTTAATTTGAAATGTATCAAAGGAACATTGTAAGAGTACATACCTTTAAAAACAGTTTGACCATTTTTAGAAACTTTAACACCTCCTGCCGAAAATATAATTTCCATGCCAGCATCTTGCATTTTCTTAACAGAAAGTAAATTCTGAGGTATATGCTCACAGAATAATACGTTCTCAAGAGTGATCTTTGATTGATAGTCACTCTGGACCTCCATGATACCCTTAGCTGTTGCATGTATATATTCATCACATTTGGCAATGGCGATTTCGATTGGTGGGTTCAACTCGGTGCAATTAATTAAAAGGCTTCTATCATTCACCATATGATCAGAAGCTCCGGAATCCAAAATAAAGGAAGTACCGACCGAACTTGTATTTGATTTGTTAATTTTTCTTTTCAGCATAAAAGCAAAACCATTATTAGATTGTACAGTAGCCGACTGTGCTTGCTTTCCATTTTCTTTGTTCTTATTATTATTATTGTTATTATAATTATTGTTGTTTTGAAGTCTTTTAAACACGAAGCAATCCTTCTTTATATGTCCCATTTTATTACAATGATGACATTTTATATTTGCCCTTTTATTGATGTAGTTTTTATTTTTATAGTTGTTTGAAATTATTTTATCATTTCTCACAGCATGTAACACTTTAAAACTTGTCTCTTTGTTTACACTTCTTAATTTGATTTCCTGATCTAATAGTCGATTTTTCACAAAGGCTAACGTTAGGTTTTCTTGAGATAAAGTCTCCATTGCAGTTATAATTCCGTCGTAGGAAGAAGGGAGAGTTAATAGAAGATAGGACACTTTGTCCATTTCATCAAGTTTAGCACCCGATGAAACAAGATCAGTAATTAGATCATCAAATATGTTAAAATGGTTCATTAAAGATGAATTAGGTTTTAACTTCAATAACAAAAGTTGCTTTCTAATTGAAAGTTGAGACGCTAAACTTTTGCGCTCATATATGCTGTCCAAATTTCCAAGAATTTCTTTTGCGGTGCACCCGGTTGTGGCAAAACTAAGAAACGAATCGCCTAAAAATTCTATTATTAAGCTTTTGGCAACTCTTTCTGCTTTCTCCCAATGATCTGTTTCTTTAGTTGGTTTTTCTTTTTCTATTACGCAAAGAACATCATTTTCCGCCAATAAAGCTTTGACCCTGAATTTCCAGATGGAGTAGTTTTTGCCATCAAAAGGCTTTATATTTCTTTTACCTTTCTCCATTATAATTAAAATAAAAGTTCGATACCAAAATGTTAAAGTTAATTAAATAGAAATCAAACAAACAAACTTTAAATTCAACGCAGTTCTAAGAAAAATGAAATTCTTTGGAAATCCCGTTTTCTGGTTAAAACACGCACACACTTTTAGAGGTCCCGGTTCAATTTCATGCACAGACACACAATTCCAAGAAGGCTCCTCACGCACAAGCACAGTTTGTATGTATAGAGTAAGATCGCGGTTTCACTTAAATAAATTTATAAAATTGATTTAACTTCCGTTGTTAAATTGTATACTGGTGACTGGGCCCATAACCTGTAAAGTTCCAGCCCAATATAAAAACACAACACTTTGATTTGGTATTTTGTAGTTTTAATTTAGTTCTCTTGCTCGACTTATCTGCTTGAAGGTCTCTAAACGAAAGGGAAGAAACTCTAAGAGAGTAAGCTCAAGTGAACAGATATGAGAGCGCAAGTATGAGGATCAGCTGTGTTTATTTTGCATCCCTCATTTAATAGGGGTATTCTTATATCATTTAATAGGGATATTCTTACAGTCGCATTATTAATCCTAATTAAATTTGGTCACTATTGGGCACGAGAACTATTAAATAACGGTTATAATTATTGATGAATTGTTGATGAATTCATCAACAATAGCAATAATAGTAGACAATGAAGAACAAAATTTACACAAATAATACAAAATATATTTTAAAATTTTTTATTCAAATATAATATTATCTATAAATAAATTTTTTTTCTTCCTTTCTTTTTTTATAGACCGCCTCCAAGTTCTTGGTACACCTTAAAATTATTGATAAAATTTTCAAGGAGGCCTCCGACATGTCTGTCTGACCTATGGCATCTACAAAAAATAAACAGTAAATAATTATAAAATATTATATTTTAAATTTCAATATTACCCAAAAGAGCATTAAAAAACCGCTCGTGGTTCTTTAGACGTTTTCTTGATTTTGTCCCCTCAATATTAAAGTTAATTAAAATTTCCTCTCCTAAAATATTTTTTATGGATTTGGAAATCTTATTTTGCTTCAAAATGTTAGACATAGTCTGAAAAGAAAAAAAAAAGTTAAATTATACGGAAACAAGAAAAGAAGCTAACTTCGGCACGTCGAAGTTTGTTAACCCTTGCAGCTTACAATTATAAATTAATCAAATTTGATCAAATGAAAATAAAACCAACTGAAATTATAAAAAATATTAAAAAATACCAATATTTAGTTTTACAAAATTTCCCGAACATTCCTATGGCAGCTATATGATATAGTCGTCCGATTTTCATAAAATTAAAACCGAAACGCAAGAATAATGTAAAATGGTAATTTCTCAAATTATATGAAAATATGTTGAAAATTGGACAAGTTTAAATTTTTTCTAAATACTTTCCGATCGTTATATAGCAGTGAGAGCATATAGAAGACTATCTGCAATGTTTCACTCAGATAGTTTAAAACTGAGGGACAAGTTTGCGTATAATCGAATGGACGGACAGACGGACACTGCTCGATCGACTCGGCTGTTAATGCTGATTAAGAATATATATACTTTATAGGGTCGGAAATGTCTCCTTCACTGAGTTGCAAATTTCCGACTAAAATTATAATACCCTGCAAGAGTATAAAAAAATTAAGCTAACTTAATTCCCTGAAAATGTATCATAATTACTTACGACGTTTTTTGATGATTGTTCATTCAATGAACAATTAAGTTTTTGAAGGTCATCCTCCGTTTTTAAGGGGAATGACACTTCTTGAGCCCTCATTTCTTGTTGATTGGCTTTAAAAGTTTCTTTAACCAATGCGGTCAAAGAGCCCAGGGTTTCAGACATAACATCCACTGTCCTCTTTAAATCGCGCACCTCCTCACGTAGCACTGTATATAAAAAAATTTTTAGAATATAAAATCTTGATATCTTGAATCTTTACATACTTACCGTCGATCTTTCGTAACACGTCTTCGTTATCTGTAAAGACCAAAAAAAAATAGTATCAAAAATATTTAATTTATTTAAATCAGGTCTTTCGTTTACGTGCTGGAGAACTCATTTCTATTTAAAAGGAAAACGAAAGTAATAAATATAATAATGAAACAAATTAATGAGTAAATAAAAATAAAACAAAATAATAAGTAAATAATAAAGCTGCCTACGGCAATTTTTTTTTGGTTTAAAAACCGGGTAGGTGAATCTTCAAAAGATATATAGAACGCTGTCGCTGTATATATGCCCGATTCGTCCTATAAGACGCCTACGGACTAAACACCTCCCATTAAAAAAAAAAAAGAAAAGAAAAGCCCTAGTATTAAAACTATTTTATTCTTATGAGGAATTCCAATGGCCTTTCTAGTAAAATCTCCTACCGAAAATCTTTCTATATTGGAATCCTCCTCAAAAATACCCTCGCATATACCCACATCAAATGAACTAATTGGATCATCATAAAAAAAGAAGTTCTGAAAATCTTTTACCTAAAATAAAAATTTCTCCTGCCTCTTCTGCAAATAAACATATTTTAATTGGCACAATGTCCTGAACGAAACAAAAATTATCTGGTCTATTACCGCTAAGAATACATACTTTCATTTCTAAAATTTTTCCTACTAATTTTATATTGTTTTTTTTTTTTAAGTCTATTTTCTCCTCCCTAATTTGTCTATTTATCTGTTCAAGTATTTGTGTGGGTTTTCGGACAAAACGCTTAAGAGTTTGCAAATAATTTTCAAATGCGTAAGACGAACCACCAGGCGGATCTTCGACTACTTGGATCGTTTCGCGTATATGAAGCAAGCTATGGACATTATAGGAAACACTGTTTTCACCAAAAACACGGGAAATTCTCAACGAAAATATTCAACATTTCCTGAGAAACATCAATATTTTTTTGCCCTTGTTTTTCACAGCACAGCAATCTATATGAACATGTAATAACAAAAATAAATAATATTGCTCCGTTTAATTGTATCCCTGAGAGCTACAATCCCAGTATACAATAAAAACTGTCTTAACTTTGTGGCTTTCCAGTTTGGGAGCTTCAACAAAGTCCTTGGCTTGCGTGCACTCTCTTTGAACATACCTACTCATTTATATCAATGTCTTATAAATAGTTCCCTTTTCAATATTGCTCAATTTTTCGACTACTTTATTCGTTGTTAATCTAGCAAAAATTTTCGCATTACATCCAGTTCTACCAGATGCATGGAATCCAGAGGAACTTGTGTTATCATTAAAACTCCAAGTTTTTCAAAAGCGGACTGAACATCGAGTATTTTGGATTGTGATGGCTAGGATATTTTTTAGTACGAAAATCTTCGTCTGTAACCATATCCTTAAACCTTGTGCTGAAAGTCAAAACTGAATTAATTTTTTTGCCAACCTGCAAGCACTTTGTACATCCATGGCTAGATGTATGACCAGGCGTGCCTGTCACGTAAGCTCTTGCAGGTGTATCGCAAACAATTGCCCTAAATTGTACATACTTCTTTTTATCTTAAATAACGACTCCATTTTCTACTAATTAGGACAATTCATTGGTAAATTTACTCAAGAAGTCATCGCTGTCAATGGGTTTGTTATACCCGATAAAAACACCAATTGGCAAAACTGGACAATTTGTCACATTATTAATCCTAATTAATTTGGCCACATTGGGCACGAGAACTATTAAATAACGGTAGTCCGTCAATATTGATATCAATATTAAGGTATTCCGGTATATCTGTTATACTTGCAATTGTTTGTAATTGCTCCTTTAAGCCGATATGCAAATAAGAGCCCCCATTTATTTGCATTATATCAGGCTTATGAGAGCACCTAAATCTATAAAATGGCTTTATTTTTAAATTGTGACGCTTTAGAATATTAATTTAATCGGTTGCACATTTTCTGGTTGGCTTTTAAATCAGTACTAGGGCCAACATCTGCCATTTCCGTATCTATAATTTTCTGCGGATTTACTTCCTCAACTTCTATATTTATATTTTCAACATTGCCTGTTCCTAAATTATTTGAAGATCCTGCGACTCCTGCAAGTCTAATTTGTTCTTTTATTTTATCCTGCTCTTTCTTAATTAACCTACGCATTTGCCTATCTCCAATCATATTTATTTGTATTATTTTGATTCCCGCAAAAGCTGAAAAATACAAAAAAGAAAAATAAGAACAACCAAAAAACTTATACTAAGTTATAATAAAAAATTTTCGCTTCTTTTGTGTTCCTTTCTCTACACCGAAAGAAATGTGCAACGAAATAAATTAATTATTAGTTTATTATAACAAATTTAATTTTTTAATTATTGTTATATTTAATATTTATATTTTAATTTGAACTAGTAAATATATATATCAATTCAGAATCATTAATATTTTAATCAAGGACGGTAAATGATCATTACTTTCATTTTTTAATTATAAAAATCAATTAAATTTATGATTTTTCTTCTTATCTTCGAAGAGTAAAACAAAATTAGTATTAAAACTATTTTTGGTGAATGAAAAATTCAATAATAATTGAAAGATTCTTTTTTTTTTTTTTTTGATCAAAAATAATTTTTAATTCTAATTTTTATTATTAAAGAGATCTAGAAAAATCCACATAATTTTATTACCATTTGATTTTTAAAAAATGACAATGATTACGGTTCCCGATTTAAATAAATATAATAAATCAAATCAATATATTTTAATATTTTAGAATATCAGTTTAAATAATAAATATATTTATTTTTTAAAATATATTTAATTTCAAATTTGGAAATATTACATTTAACAATAATTAGAAAGTATATACGTTGACTTATTACAGTAAATATTTATTATTTTATTTCTTCGTTTATTTAACTGTACATTTTTCTCATTGTAGAGAATGGAGGAAAACTTAATTTTTTGTATGTTAAGTCAAGTCAAAAAGTTCAAGGGTTTTATGAAAAAGAACATGCGGTCAAATATCCATATATATGTACATATGTATGGGAATTTGAGAAAAGGTCCACCACCAAAATAAAATTGAAAGTGAATAAACAAATTCAACTTTTATTGATATTAGTAAATAATAATTTAAATATATACATACATATATATAAAAGAGTGTACAAATTCATTATGGTTCACAGTGATATATAGATATGATATTAATTTATTTTTATTTAGTTTAATCACTTAAAAAAATGCTGCGCAGCCAAAATTTTATTGCCGCCACTTTTATATATTTATTATCGCTTAAAAAAAATGCTGCAGTCCAGAATATTTATAGGTACTTTTATTTATTTTTTAGGCACTTATATTTATTTTTCTCACCTAAAAATAAAATAAATAAATGCTGCGCAGCCTGGCATATCTTGCCACCACTTTTAATTTCGTTTTATTTAGTTTGTAATATTTTGTTTTTTATTATTTTAAAAATTATGTCACTGTCCATTATGAAACACTTACCTGATTATCTTTATTTTAGTTTTAACGCTCCTTAACTCCTTAAACTTTTAATAAATTCACCCAACCTTTTCACTAACTGAAACGCAAGTGACAAGCGCGAAAAATAGCCACGCGCTTCCAGAAGAACAAAAAGAAAACCGATCAAGAACAACGGTTGAGCTAAGCCGTTAATTTGGTTTACAGTAAGTTCCGTTTTACACGGTCCCGTTTGCCTAACTCGCCTTTGCCCGTTCTGTTGCGGCTGGAAACAGGGTATGAAACGATATATCGGACTATCCGACGCGTTACTTAATAATACTTTCTTGGAATACAATAATTTGTTTAGGACTGCAATCATATTTTGGGTCAGCTTAACTTTCACGTCCCAAGTAGAAATACTAGATCTTATATACCCTTAGTTTTGCGCCACTGTAGAACGTCCTTTGAATTGCATGAACCTTTTAGAGTCTTATGTGCAAATTATAATGATTTGTACATAATAACATCAACTGTAGATACCCTTCCCAAACTAAAAACTTTAATTCTAACCCACTTAACACGCATGCAAGTAAACAATCTGGCAGCACGCTAGTAGCCATTTCCTCGTATTCCTTTCTCTATACTTTTATTTGTCGCGCGTACTAACACCTAACACGAACAAGCACGTGCTTGGTGTCATACGGGCCACTTGAATGTACTGACCATAGTGCATCAACGTCCAGGAAATATTTTAGAAACGTTTTATAAACTAATAAGCTTAAAATAATTTTTTTTTTAATATTATATTAAAAAGGTTGTTTACAACTAAATATTAAAGTCATATATCAATTGTATGTTAAATTTCAAGGGTGCGCAGAGGTTCGTTCGATTTGAATTCCTTGACTTCTTTCTCGGCTCATCTCGCTCGCTTGTTGAAAGGGAGAGTTGGCAGAGGGAGAGAGCAAGAGCCAACATGCAGTTTTTTTTTTGATGAATTACTGATTAATTTAGACCTTTTTGTCATCATCTTTTTATCAACAACTTTTAATCTGCCCATGATACAATTGTAATCATGATTCTGCCATCAACCTTTTTTGCGAATAGAGAAAAATGAGAGCGCGAGAGACTCGGGTTTGACACGATGGTCGAATGAGAGCGTCGGCTCGGTAGAAATCGACGTCGGCTGTTGATGAATCGTTGATGACAGAGGCCTATTGATGACAAGTGTTACTGCAGGGTATGAAAATGAGGCACCAAGACGAATATGTCCATGCATGTCTTTGTGTGTTGGCCGACTAACGGATCCGTTCTTTACGCGTCGCAAAGAGTATGAAAAAAAGGCACTAACACAAATATGTAAATGCATGCATGTTCAATTATTGACTACTCATAAAATAATTATAATAAAATAATTATAATAAAATAATAAATATTAAAAAATGTACTCACATCTTGACTTAGTTTTTTTAAATTGTTAAAAAAAAAAACACCGCCGCACCCACAAGCTCCGTTGGAATTTCTCCACGGAGTTTTTCCGAAGTGAGGCACTTGACTCCATTAATTGTAAAACTCCGTTCTAGATTAGATTTTTAGATTAAGATTATAAAATTGACACCAATTACAACAAGCATAAACTTACCTTCAAAAATGTTGAGAAACATTTCTTCATTTAATTCCGTCAAAAACGACTCCATATTTTTTTAACACGCACTGATGTTCACTTCTTTACTTTTTTACTCATAATAAACCAATGCAGGCACAGACTTCGCGAAAGAAGCTACGACAGCGAAAACGAATACCGAGAATATTTTCTTCTTTGTCATTTTATTCCCGTCTTTTTTTAACCTTAATATGTCTCCTGTAGTTACAAGGCGAATTCGAATTCGATCTAGTCATGTCCGTCTGTCTACGCGAACTAGTTTCTCAGTTTTGGAGCTATCTCAATGAAACTTTGCAGATAGTCTTTTATCTGCTCTCACTGCTATCTAAGTCGGAACGGGCCGGATCGGACGACTATATCATATAGCTGCCCTAGGAACGATCTAGAGATCCCATCTCTAGATACGAATGGAATTGGAGTCAGCTTGTAGATGTCCAATACTTGTGATCACACTATTGGAAATCTGACCTTAATGATGATGCGATCATTTACAATATCTGTTTCGCCCTTTATCATCTGGTATGTCATAAGGATATTACTTGGGAAAACTGGGAGAATTTGTCCAGCATTTAAGTGACTTCTTATTTGTTCCAGTTGGTCCTTTAACTGTCGTGGTGATATCAACAGTCAATATGTTGAATATTTCCGTTTGTACACGTTGGAGATTCGAAGTCAGCATAAAGAGTTGAGTTGTGAGTGATGTATACCAGGATTGATTATTAAATACACTACTGGAATTTCTTGTGTCAGCAATGTAATTCTCAATCAATTTAAGTTGCTTCGAGTTGGAAACTTTGTCTCTTTTTATGACATTTATTGTCGAATCTATCAACAACGCTTGATTTATAAGGTTAATAAGTGTTCCTCATTACTTTTTACCTTTGTGATCGTGTCAGCCATATTCTTAGCATATGTTGAATCTAATACACCAAAAAGGCTACTAGCGATATTTTCAACAATATCGAGTTGTGCTCTCTGCTTCCAAGTTCTTGCTTATAGCATATTAGCAGCTTGCAGGTCCTCCTCCAGATGCTTTAAATGATGGTACATACTTGTACATGCTTCTTTGTGTGGAAATTGTGTGCATAGGTGTTCAATTTTCGTAACTCCCATGGAAAATGTGTTCATATCATGCCAGTAAGGGTTTAAATTGTAGTTTACAATTATTGACCAATCCGTGGTGGCGAGCTGACCCTTTCCAATTTTTTCGAAGAAGATTCCAGGCCTTGACGTAAAGTGTGTCACGTTGATGGATTGGGCAAATGTTAGCGGTAGCACTAAAAGCTTCACAAGCAATGTCATTGCTAATGTAAACATTGTTGAAGGTCCCTTCCGTTTTGCTGCATGTTCCTCAACGTTGGTATTTTCGGTGTTCTTGGGGACTGAATGTTTATGCACCGGTTCCTCTTCTGGGAATAATGGAGCTATATGCTGGATATCCCGTTTGAAATGTCCCTTTGCCGTATTCACCTCCACTACCCCGACAAAATTGTCCTTTTCATGAAATACTTTGACGACTCGTCCCATTGGCCACTGCAGTACTGGAGTGTTGTCTTCTTTTATTAAAACCAATGCTCCTTCCATAATGTTGGCTGATGATCGCCTCCACTTTTGCCTGTGCTGCAGTTGTTGAAGATAGTCGGTTGACCATTGACTCCAAAAAGCATGCTTAATCTTAGATACAGCTTGCCATCTTTGTCCCAATGACTGTGGTTGCTGAGAGGGCTCGCTGTCAGCTTGAGCGGTAAGTGGTTCTCCAATAAGGAAAGGACCTGGAGTTATGGCTGTCAGGTCATTTGGATCCGATGACATCGGAACTAAAGGCCGAGAATTTAAGAATGCCTCAATCTCGACTATAGCTCTTCATAAGTTAGATTCGCTGTGGTGACTTTCTTGAGCAACAAATGCTTAGCTGATTTTACAGCAGCTTCCCATAATCCTCCAAAATGGGGTGCTCTTGGCGGGATAAATTTAAACTGCACTCCTTTGCTGTTGCGACTTTCAATAATGGTTGCTTTGGCTTTCTCCGTAAATATGGCATCTTCCAACTCCTGAAGCTTATTCCTGGCTCCAACAAAGTTGGTTGCTTTATCACAATGCAACGTTTGGCATTTCCCACGTGCTCCCAAGAAAGCCTCCTTAGTAAGATCACTTACAAACTCCAGATGGACTGCCTTTGTAGCGAAACAGCAGAATATCGCTATATATGCTGTGTGTGGTTTATTTTATAGTGGATTTTAAAGGGTCAACAATAATGCACGCCAGCATTAAGAAATGGCCTTGCTTGTGTCACTCTTAAAGGTGGTAAATGTCCCATAATTTATTCCATTAACTTAGGCTTCGCTCTGGTACATTTCACACAGCTGAGAACGACATTTCGGGCAAGTGTTTTCGCCTTTATAGCCCAATATCTTTGTCGTGATGTGGCTACTAACGCTTGGGCTCCTCAGTGCATGTTATCTTTGTGCACTTTTTCGAAGATCAGCTCGACATAGAGTCATTGTATGGAAGCAGTCCAGGGTGCTTTGCATCATACGCTAATTCAGATGCTTCCAATCTGCCTCCAACTCTGATAAGATCGTCCTGATCTAGAAATGGTGTGAGCGAGCTTATGTTGCTGCTCTTTTCGACTTTCCGAGACTTCTTTAAGTTCTTAAAGTGTGCAGTGAAACGCTTCTGCTGGATGATGCGAAGGACTATTTTCCTGGCTCGCTCCAGCTCGTCCATGTTAATTGTTGCACCTGCAACCAGCTGCCTTTGTTGCATCCGCATGATGTATGCTACTATCCGAAGTAGTTTGGAAAATGAGTTCCCGTGATTAATGGAACTTATTATATCTTCCTCTTTGACTGCTCCCAAAGAGGTTTTTGCGGCCTTGGAAATGCGTTCAACTTTTGAGGCAATAAACGGTGCTGGCCACTTTGACGAAGGTCCATATAAAAATAGTGGGCCAAAAAACCAAAGGCTATTTTGTGCAAATTTGGAGACACATATTCCTCTTGATGCGACATCCGCGGCGTTCTGTTCGGATTGGAACATGCCTCCATTCCCTTTGTAGCGACGTTTCCTGAATCGTAGTAATTCGTGTCGCCACAAATTTATCTTTAATTGTGGTAGGACTATTTATCCAAGACAGAACAATTTCTGAATCTGCCCAGAAATATGTAGGAACATCTTGGAATGAGAGCTGATCTTTTACCGTGGACGTTAACTGTGCTCCCAGCACTGCAGCCTTTAACTCTAATCGAGGAAGGGTGACTGCGTTGACTGGCGCTAAGTGGGGTTTTGCACATAATAATTGCACAGTCACCCTTTTGTACTTGTGCACTGCTCGAAGGTACACTGCCGCAGCATACGCATTTTCTGAGGCATCCACAAATGTGGTATTTTGCCTTCGAAGACATGTCTTGGGATTTCTATTTCATTTAAAGCCTGTAAGCTTTCTCGGAACGCAATCCATTGCTTTTGTAAATGTTCCGGTAATTTCTCACTATATTCATAAATGCATGCATACATATTTTGGCCTTTATGACCACTGGAGAAAATAATCCAAGAGGATCAAATAGTTTGAAGATTTCTGAGACAACGTCGCGTCTAGATTCTAGATAATCCCAAGAGTTTTGACACTGCAATCCACATACGCAGTGTCTTCCAATTGAACTTCAGGGATGATGTCTTCTTTATTCAATTCCTGTAGCAGTTGTGTGTTATTTGCGCACCATTTCCGCAATTTGAAGCCGGAGCTTAGTAGTATTTTGTCGAGCTCATTTCTTATTTGCAGTGCTTCTGGTATTATATCTGCGCCTTTGATGCAATCATCCATGTAGAAATCATTCTTAAGCGCATGAGATCCAACCGCATAATGCTGCATTTGTTTACTTGCCAAATGCTCCAAGCACTTTGTTGCTAGATATGGCGCTGATTTTGTGCCATACGTTACAGTTTTCAGACTGTAATATTTGATGTTTTCTGATTGGTTGTTTCTCTATACTATAATTTGATAGTGCTGATCTTTTGCGTTGATCCATACTTGTCTATACATTTTTTCAATGTCGGCTGTGAATACGTATTTGTGTATTCTAAACCGAAGCAGTATAGACATCAACGAGCTTTGCACTGTTGGTCCTTTGTGCAATAAATCATTTAATGATTTTCCAGAAGAGGTTACTACAGATGCGTCGAATACAACACTCAGCTTCGTTGTGTGACTCTCTGGTTTCAAGACACAAAGATGCGGTATGAAATAATGTGATTTTGGAGGATTTACTAAGTGAACTTCCTCCATGTGTCCAAGTACTTTGTATTTCTTCATGAAATCAATGTATCCTTGTTGGATCGCCTGATCTTTCTGCAACCTTTTCTCCAGGGATAAGAATCTTCGATATTTAGACCTTATCTCCACATTGACTCTTGAGTTCGATGTATGGGCTTTTCCAACTATGCCTTTAATTTAAAGCATAGAATTGGTGGTTTTTAATGACAATTTCTGAATTGCTCTCAGAAATCGCGTTTATTTGGGATCAAGGGTCTAATAGTGCTCTGAATTCCGCAATTTGTCCATTATTTCCTTGGACGATGACTCTAGCCGTGGCTAAGAGTATATAGCTGGACTGTTTTCCCCTTACTGACGCCGCAGTAATTACGTCCTGACTATCAGATGCCTTTTCCAAATGCAGAATGGTATTATGCCCTTTTTTAGAAAATCATTACATTTATAATGCTATGATTTGGTTTCTTACAAAAGAAACAATTAAATTGAGTTTCTGCTCCTGCAGCACATGTACTCGCCTTTTTGGGCTTTTCGCCGGAAATGGCCTCCAGTGTGAGAAACCTTTGCTCCAAAAATTCCTGAATGGATTTGGCGATCCAGTTTCTTCGTTAGTAGATGCAGAAGGATTGGATCCCAATTATCTGTTTTGATCTCGATGTTATTTGATGCCGATAACGTTTCCTTTATGTTATCATGCAGTGCCTTTATTCCTTTGGCATCGTTAGATACGGGTGCGTAATCTAACAATGGGTATTGTCGATTCATGGATCATTTTCTTGAATAGATCATGAAATTGTTGCCATTGTATATAATTCCCATCAAATTTGGGACTTGTGACCTTTGGCAAAGGTAATGCTGCCGTCATAGGGGAGATGGTATTTTCAGGGTTCCTTCCTCTGCCGATCATGACTTAGAAGGTCATGATGGCATCTTCGGCCATCATATATCGGGAATCGTCATATCCCAATTCCTGAGGATTTTAAATTTTTTTTATGTATTTGGACATGAATACTCTTTATTTCATTCCAATATTCTAAAATAATTGCCTGCAAATTCTGGCATGTTTCGAGCTTTACTTTACTCAGTATGCGCTCCAAGCTATTTATCAGCGCCCTTTGCTCGCGAAACATGAACTAAATCTCTAAGTCCTCTGCCGTTGATGCGATTGATTCAGTTTCGGGTTTTTAATGCGGCAAGATTGGTGTTGAATATATCTTTATATTTATCAACCAATTTTTAATTTCAATGAAATAGTTATTCCGGAAATAATCATGGTCCATAACTTCTCCTTTTAAGGCTGTGTGTATATTCGAATCCGTGATTGCGAAATTCGACCATAGACCATCCAAATTTGCTAGCCGCACCGTATAATATACAGGCTTAGTTTTTCTTTTATCGGAATCCATTTGAAATTCCTTATTAAGGCTTGAATGCGCTCACCCAGCTCATGCTGCTCATCCAATAGGGACTGAATGCTTGAAGACGCTATTATTTTTTATTTAATAAACCTTTAAGAGGTATTTTGATATGGTGTGCCACGACTCACACCGTGGTTTATAAATAAAGCCATTGGACCGTAATCAAGCTATTAATGTCAGTTTGGTAAATTACCAGTGGCACTAGTCGCCGCTATAAAAACAGTACAAATTGGGCTGCGGAGAAGTGAATATGTCAAGAAAACTTTTCGTACTGATTTTATTGAGTAAGGCACGGGGTTTATATACATGATCTTGGGTCAAAAGGGTATTTACTTAGGTTTACTTTGGGTTACATTTATCAGACATATGGTTTATCCTATCAAAACATTGACAGTTGGATACAGATATGTGAGTTACTTAGATAACTAATTCCCGCGAAGTCTGCATGCAACTGGTGCGAATACATGACCGATCGTGGGATTCTTTTATGACCCGAAGATAGCACATGTGTGCACAGGCCAGAATCGTCCCGGGTGTCTAGGAAGTCCCAAATGTCCAGAGTTTATTTAGGTAGATAGGCAGCGACCAATCTCTACCCCATCAATAACTGCCGGTGGCAGCTGTGCAGAATGTATAAAGGAGACGATGTTCTCATACCGCGCATCCCAATGATTCCGACTGATGTGCCATTTGAGTTTAAACGACTAAAGTTTCCCGTGGGGCTTGCAACATATTCATATTAGTCAACACTGTTCTTTTTAATAATGTATAAAGGAGACGATGTTCTCATACCGCGCATCCCAATGATTCCGACTGATGTGCCATTTGAGTTTAAACGACTAAAGTTTCCCGTGGGGCTTGCAACATATTCATATTAGTCAACACTGTTCTTTTTAATAATGTATAAAGGAGACGATGTTCTCATACCGCGCATCCCAATGATTCCGACTGATGTGCCATTTGAGTTTAAACGACTAAAGTTTCCCGTGGGGCTTGCAACATATTCATATTAGTCAACACTGTTCTTTTTGTGTTTCGCTCGTTTCCGCTTCTCTTCTTCCTAAACAACCAAATAGAGGTGCAAAAACATCGATGTATGGAGACATCGATGGTTTTCTATGAAACATCGATGTTTAAAAACAAAAACTTTTTTTTTAAATTGATGAAATACACACTTACGGTTATCTTAATAATTATAAAACAAATAATTACAAAAAATCTAATAAATGAGATAAGCATTTTTAAGAAATTTGTGATTTTACATTTGTTTATCAGCAATTTCTGGGTTTAGGCGCGTCCTGCGGTCAGAAATTATTTCCCAAGAATTGCTAAAAGCTCTCTCTGATTCGCAGGTCGTTGCAGGCACACACAAAATTTTTTTAATAGTTCTTTGAACGCCGCCATACTGTTCGAAAACTCCTGAAAGTATAATTAATTGATAAAAAATAATGACAAAACAATTTTAAAACTTACCTTCCAATACTGCAATGGTTCGCAGACTTCAGGTTCGGCATGAGCATGACAATAGCTTCTGACGAGCTGTACCAGTTTTTGCATGCAATTTCGCTTGCAAATTCTGAAAATTGTCCGAAGACTTTGACGGATTTGGTGATGCAGGCTTTTCTAGTGCAGACTTCCTAATTGGAAAAATGAACTCCTTCTTTAAGCCACGGCACGCCTGCTCGGCATTGCTCCGGGTGCTAAAACCCAGTTTTTGAAACCTGGGGTCAATCGCCGTGGCAATCTAATAGCAAAAACATTTATGGTCAAAAAAAAACATCGATGTTTTAGAAAATTCAGAAAACATCGATGCATCGATGTTTTCATTGATTTTTTTGCACCTCTACAACCAAACTGTGTGGACGTGTTAAAGACAATATAGAAAACCAAGTTCAACGCTAACAAAGAAAGAAATAGAACAAAATACTATTCTAAAACAAATCAATGAGAGTGTCTTTATTATTTGGAGTATAAACAATAAAGAATAAGAAGCTGGATTGAGTGAACATTGTTATGTGCGAGAAAATACAATAAAAAAAAAATATAAATAAACACGATATACGTAGCCGATAACTAGTCATCGACAACTCGTGAGTCCAGGAAGTCGGACAACTGAGTCCATTATGGAACTGGTACCGTAAACCGGATGACTCCCCAAATGAACCGAAGTTTGAACCCGAAAATTTTTGAGTGATTTTGGAGAGAGAATCAGAAAACAGCAAAGGATAAAAAGGGCGAAAATCCGTGGTCGCAGGCGGTTCGGATGGCAGGTGATTACATAAGTGAAAATTATTGTTTCTACCAAGTATTCCGAAGCAAATAATTCTGGATCGAAACAGACCAATTGTGACGAAGACCGCCAGGAAGGGGAAAAATTTTCAAGGAGGAAAATTGGCCACTCATTCCTGGCCTGTGGCCTGGGTGGCCACAGGTTTTTATGCCAAAATTCAAATTAAACTTGCAAGCCAAAAGAGAACAATCTCAATAACACTGCCAGCGGCTAAAATTGCCGCGAATTAGATTAAGTAAATGTAATAAATTAAAACACATATAAAGAACACCATAATTAATTTAGTTAAAGCCTTATTTAATTATGTTAATCTAAATCAGTTAAAGCAGAACACAATGCTCGCCCGATAATTGTTTGTTAGTATTTATTTATTTATTTAATTATTTATATATATATATGCATGTTCCGTGTAAACGTTCCTTCGGTACCGTTGGTAGGCTGTTTTAGATGTTAAAATTTAAGAGAAAATTATGGAAATATAGTGATTGTAAAATGAAGTTGCCAGAGTAGATATTCGAGTTGGGGGATGGGATGAATTAAGCCAGGTACAATCCACAGATTTGGGAGATGTGTCCGAGGATGCACTCGTGGTTGGGAGGGACTCCTAGGACTACAAATATAGACGTGAGAGATATTCGTTTTGGGGGATGAGATGAATTGAGTCAGATTTGGGAGATGTGTCCAAGGATACACTCATGGTTGGGAGGGACTCCTAGGGCTACTAATATATTGATGTAGTATATTTTGGGTTGGTCCCCTCCCTGAGAGGGGCTGTGTCTAGCCGGCAAAAAGCAGGGCATAACTACATTTTAGATTAAAAGCAAAGCGACATATTTCGCTATTTCAAGGAAAAATACTTTTCCTAGAATTCTAATACATCGTTTATCACAAAGCCCTACAATGAAAATATAATTGTTTTTAGTTAATTATTATGACTTTGATGATTAAAATAACTTACTTTTAAATGCCTAAAGTGTTTTATTTAATTATTTTTTAATTCACACTATTTGTCGCTTCTTCCTTTTCCGTTTCTCGATCTCAACGTGGCTGATTGTGTTAATAATAAAACTTAAAATATACAAGAAATCAATCAATATCAATCAATTCGACTATTTCTAAATCTGGTCGGGACATATCAGATTGGGCTGCAAGACGGTTATTTCAAAAGTTTTACTATTATTTATTGCCCGATTTTGTTTAAATTAAATCCGAAGTTATCGAATAATACAAAATGCCTATGTATTAAATTATATGAAAATATCTTAATATGTATTTATATATATGTATATGTATATTATTGGTTCGGAAAAGTTTCCTTCACTGTGTTTCAAACTTCTGACTTAAATTACCCTGCAAGGGTATAAAAATGCCCAAATCTCTAAATAGATAAAACGATGTACCTTTAGAACATTTTTTATTTTAATATTTATTATTATTTATTTTTTTAAATATTATTTTGCGGCTGCTACTGCTCTGCCTCCTGTTCCTGAACCTCCTCCAGCTGCCGTTGTTCTTGCTGCTGCTGAGGTTGCAGCAGGTGCTGCTGCTGTCCGCCTAATAGGCCTATAAGTTGGCCCAGAGCCTCAATAAGTTGTGGTGCTGCCAGCTCTTGGCTTTCCTGCCCCACAACAGGTGCTGCTGTCACTTGTTGCTGCTGCTGTTGTTGCTGCTGGGCTGGACGCAGGGCCTCGATCACCCACCCTCGAACCTGCCTTTGTTGGGCAGCAGGTACATTTCTCGCCACCCTGCGGGCGAGTGCCACCAGATGGTAGCGGTTGAGAGACACAGCTCCTTGGCCCTATGCTGGCCCCGCTCCACCTTGGGGACCGCCACCCGTACCTCCACGCAAACCGCCACGCCGCCCACCGCGGACACCACCGCGGAGACCACCGCGCGGACCTCCCTGAGATCCGCGTTGACCGTAAAAATTAATATTAACATTTATGGCCCACCATCTAAATAAAATAAATTAAATAGAATTTAAAATATTAACAAACGGATGCAACAACTTACCTCGATTGTTTTCTCTTGAATGAAGGGATTCCCGATTATTTAGAGCTGCCAAACTGTCGATCAATGCCAAATATCGATAAGGCGTGGGAGGCGATCCCATCGATACGATGCACGTTTTGAGGTTATGCCAGAAAAACAAGGGAATTTCTCAAAAGAAAAAAAAAATATATATTTAATTTTAAATTTATTTCGCAAATAAAGCACTAATTTAAACATAGTAAAATTTATAAATGCTTAAAAATGAATTTTCTAATGTTTGAGGGTATTTAAACTTTGGGTCTATTAAAAAAAAGCCTTCAAAAATAGTGACTTCACATTTTTCTTTATATCTCGGTTTCAGGGATTTCTTCAAACACACGCGGTGTGCCAGGATAAAGGACATTTATTGTAGTTTCATCCTGCAAAGTTTCATTTGCTTCTATCCGACAGTTTTTGAGAAAATTGGACAACAGTAGACCAACCTCGGGGTCTGCTCCATACAAAATAGGGAAAAAATTTTAAGTGCCATAACTCTAGTTTACGAATTTGTGCTAATATGCACGGTATACTGGCTTATTAGGGGAAGATTAAAGAATATTTGGTGACGAGTGCGTCAAGGGTTTCGAACAAATCGGATTTCCTCAGTGTCTAGGAGCAATTGGCAAGTAATCAATTCATTAAATAAATTCAAGTTTATAGCAATATACTTATATATGTATTCCAGATGGTACCATATTAAAATAAAACCATCTGCTGCAGATGCAGTCGATTCTCACAACTATAAAGGTTGGTACTCGATTGTACTATTCGCTTTAGGTATTTAATTATCTGCTAATGATTCCATTTACTTTTCACTATAGATACAGATTTACGTATGTAAACATCGGATCTGCAGGGCAACGATTCTACAATTTTTCAAAAGTCCAGCCTGGCAAGGAAATTAGGGTCAACTGCATTCCTTCAGGAAAAATCGAGGGAAATTTGTGGCCTTCAAGTCCCGCTGCTGCTTATTGGGGACTCGGCCTTTAGATTCCCCAAAATCTAATGAAGCCATACGCATTCTCTACGATTGCCTCTGTGGAACAGCGTACTTTCAATTACAACTTGTCCAAAGCTAGGCGAGTTGTAGAAAATGCATTTGGCCATTTAAAGGCCAGATTTCGATTCAATGAAAAGGGACTAGACAGTCACTACAAGAACAATAACGCAGTCATCTTTACTTGTTGCATTTTACACAATATTTTAAACGAGCACAATAGCGCAATTAACGATAGTTGGCAATCATCTGTAAGTGAATTACAAATCGTACAAATATGCCAGCAGATTTCAGCGAATCTGCTGAGAGAATAAGAACTGCAACTGCCCAATATTGCCTCATTAATAACCCATAAAGATATTAGAATAAAGTATGTTAAATACGAGAATTTTATTTTTATTTAATTTAATTTATTGCTTCTTTGTGGCGTTCCTCAAAATGGATAGTAGTTCAGTTTGAAACTGCGTCTGGCTCTCAGCCATTTTCTGTGTTATCCCAGTGTGCGTTCGCTGCTCCTCCAGCCTCTCCCGAGCAATTTCCTCCAGTTCGCTCTTCGGGTCCCTCTTGGAACGCTTTGCAGGAGGCTGACTGCCGGAACATCGAGAACTGCTGAGGTTCGACCCTCTTCGGAGTCAAACCCCATGTCCCCGGAAAAGTATTCCTTTGAATCTGCAATAAAACCCATTAAATATATGTTAACAAAAAATCGGTGTCTTGGACAACTTACTCTCGTTGTCCACAGAATCCTGTTCCAAGGTTCTTGTTGAATTCTAACCGACAGATTTTGAGAAATTCCTTTGTTTCTCTTGCATGACCTCAACACGTGCATCACATCTATGAATATCCCGAACTTTTTGACGGTCTGGCAGGTCGCCACCAGTTCTGAGTGCGGTGCCAACCTGCTGGACATGCGCTTCATGCTGACGGCAGACTTTGGCTCGTCCAAATCGAGTCCGGGGAGACGTTGGTCCATTATGGCAGTCGTCAGGGCCTAAGCTCGCAGTTATTCCCCAAAACGTCAGCAAAACCCAAGGACTTCTATGTCATGCTGCCTTGGCAAAGTTCCGCTACAGGAACCTCGCTCTTGCTTCATCAATGCCAGCTAGTAAGACCTCCACCTTGGCCCCTGTCTATGCCGCCTCGTATAAGTTCGGCTTCAAGAACATTACCCCACGACTACTACTTGTTACTTAGTTCTAACTACTCAAAGACTTAACCAGAAGTGACTCGCCTATGAGCTGCATGCCGCTTTATATAGGCCTTTGACAGCTTTTCCCCCAGTGCCCGATAATCGATGACTTATCGATTCCCGATCGGTTCGGGGTTGCCGGATCGCCGGAATCTATCGATAGTCACCAGATGGTCAGGGCTAGTGCTATTGGCCCTCCGCCGGAGCTGCCAGATTGCGGCGGTGTCCCGTATTTCAAGGCTGACACACTCCCTTCTATGGTTCCCGCGCGTTCGTATTTATTTAAATGTTCCCTTCGCCCGTTTTCATTCTTAGCCTAATTAATAATAATTAATAATAACAATAATCATAATAATAACAACTTCAATTCTTCAATCTTCAATTTTTGTACGAAAAAATGAGTGCCGATATAGGCCAAACTGTTGTACTGGCAATCATTGAATTAAGAGATTTTCTAAGATATGCCCCAGATTTAGCTTATAATATAATCATTGTTAGTGACTTAGAAAAATGGTTCTTCAATTTGGCAACCATTCTTCTATCTCCAGGCATCAACAGTAAGGTAGGAGAGGCTACTTCATATTTATTAGGAAGTACCTAAATGACATTTCATTTGCGAGAGGATGAATCGAATGCCAAAACAACTCAAAACGTTAAAGATTTAGAAACTAAAAACCATTAATGGTAATTGGTGAGTTTGGGCAACGATATACGATTATTGCCTCTGAAGTAATAAAATAGGCCAGGAAAACCCCTTTTTAGTATCCAAAAATGGATGGTCATATTAGGAAAATATATTGTTTTTGCGCCATTATGGACCAATATAATCGGAATTTTTATTGATCATAGCAATAAAAGAACCAGCAACGGTCCAATAAAGTCTATGTTCAAGACTCTAAAACACAGCGTTATAAAAAAATAAGCAGGGACTAAAACTAGGAAGATTTAATCGTAAAAAAACGACCACAATTTTCACGTTCCCCTTTGGCCCTTGGTGCTATATATATTTGAAACATAATACCCGTTCATCTTTTGATGATTCGTTTGTCCACCCTTTAATTGTTTAAGCCCACGTCCAGTTTCAAAATAACATTTTTCCAAAAACCGACAATTTTTCATTTCTCAAATTTTTGTTGAAATCAAAATAAAATCATTTGCCGACTCATAAAAATTTCAAACTTGGACAACGGCAAAATTTTTTTATCACAGATTTCGGAACATCTGGACTGGTCTACACTGCTACAGTCGAAGTCCTTGGAGTCCCTCCCAACCATGAGTGCATCCTCTGACACATCTCCCAAATTCCAGTTGTGGGTCGTATCTTGCTTCATTCATCCCATCCCCCAACACGAATGTCTACTCTGAACACTTCATTTCACTATCACACTGTATTTTCAAAAATTTCTTTTAAACTCTAACATTTAGACAGCCTACCAACGGTACCAAAGGGCTTTCACAGGTAATATGTATACATATATATATATATATATATAAATAAACAAATAAATATTAATAAATAATAATAGGACGAGTATTATGTATTAAATAAATAATTTATTTAAATTAATATGGTTTCTGATTAAATAAGAATTAAATTAAATTAATTTTGGTGTGTTACATAGGTTATTAATTTAATACATTTATTAAATTTAGTTCACGGCAATTTTTGCCACTCGCAGTGTTTTGGCGTAGTGTATAGGATATTTGTTGTATTAGGTAGTATTTATTTTCGGCTGGCAAATATATGATTTTAAATTTGGGAATAAAAACCTGTGGCCACCCAGGAATGAGTGGCCAATTTTTCTCCTTGAAAAGTTGTCTTCTTCCTGGTGGCTGATCTTTCTGTCTTACTCCACAGATTACCTGTTCCTGATATAGGATTATTCACTACCGAATACTCTAGAAATAATTTAACTTGCAATTTCACTCACATCAAAATTATATTTGTTTTTCAAACTCACTGGTAGAAACTAGAATTTTAATTTATATAACTCTCTGCCAACAGAACCGCCTGCGACCACGGATTTTCGCCCTTTAATTTACCATTGCTGTTTTCTAAGTCTCTCTTCGCCAAAAACCACTCAAAAATTTTCGGTTTCAAACTTCGGTTCATTTGGGAGTCATCCGGTTTAAGGAACCAGTTCCATAATGGACTCAGTTGCCCGACTCCCTGGACTCACGAGTCATCGATGACCGGATATCGGATATGCCTATCGTCATCTGGCCTAGTGTAAACAGCTTCGTGGAATTTGAAATCTTTGTTTAATTGTAGTTTTCGCACATAACAAGGGTACACACTGTAACTCTTTGTTGCAGTGTTTACATAATTGAAATACCCGGTCATTTACTCAAGTGGCCGGAATATGCACCGATCGGTATGCCTTGGCCCGCGCACAGTAAGTGCAAGTGTCTGCATTCTGGGACACGCGCGGACTTCGAGTTTGTGCATATAGCTATCTACTTATTTCCGGTCTCTTTCTCAAACAGCGTCCCCGAGTTCGGATTAATTTTTGTATCAGCTTCCATCTTAAGTCCGATAGCATCGTGTCGATTCTACAGTTCTACAGTTAAAGCGAATGCGGCCAATAATAAGTAAATTTACGACCGATCGCCGGAGTGCTAATTTTGCTTTTCCAAAACAGCCTCAGCTGCCAGTCCCAGGTTTGGAGGGGAAATCGTTTTGGCTGAGACGCCTAAGCGACCTACAGTGTTTTTGCCAGCGATTGCCCATCACGTGAGGTGGCATTCTTTTGTGGCATTGTCTTCTTCGCAGCGGGATCAATGCCGCGTGCCCTCGGAGCATTCGCCACGCCCAGCGTGGGGCTGCACTTCCCCTTTCGGCGGCCTTATACCTGCCGATCGCGGGTCGCTTTGATTGGGACTTTCTTCTACTTCTCTGCTCACGTGCAAAATTTCACTCACTCGGCGCACACCTTGGATCGCCGAGCGTCTTTTCTTGCCACACACAATGGATCGGCGTACGCTTCTGCCGCACCCACGCCTTGGCGGGCTGATTTTGTTGCGCTCACGCCTCACGCTAAGGGTTGGTGCCATTTCTGTCGCCCATAATACGTGTCGTCTTCATCAGTGCGAAATAAATGCGCATAACCCTATTGAGAGCTGCAGACTGATCCTGCCTACGTTGTGCTCCAGGAGCGGTGCAACGTGAATGATAGTATCTAAGTATTATTAGTTTTGAATATACGTGCCTTTTGTTTTAGATTTCGTACTTACAAACCTTTTCGATCTTACTTTAGCAATTTTGTTGGGAGATTTGGCAATTACAGTATTGATTTTCCACAACTAACTTAATACACACACAGCTACACATCACCAGATATCAGGCCTGCTGTATATTTACAAAGAATTTTAAGTATTGTTTTTTTTTTATTCGTTTTGAAAAAAATATACTAAAAAAATACTCACAAAATATTAAATATAGATCGGATTTAATAAACAACTTTTAAATGTAATCATACGTTTAGCCATTTTTGTTTAAATAAATTTTAAGGACACAAGTTATTTAATAATTAGTGAGTTCGGGTGTTATTTCATTATTTTTACAAATTTGCTGTGCAAAGTGTTTGTGTTTGTTTTTTAACTAGTGTATACCAGAAAAGTAATTTTAATACAATGCCTTCCAAGCCACAAATTACTCTGCTGTCCTAAGCGGATACCCTTTCCAGCGTAGGCATATTTATGGAAAGTAGAGCATTAAAATCTAGAAGCGACAATGTGTGCTAAAGCTGGGCGAAGAAATGTAGAGATCAATTGCCCCTAAAGTAATTAAAAGAAGGAATTGAGATCACAAAACTAACTGAAACCAAACTGGACGGATGCCATGGCAGTTTTGGTGTATGAGAAAGTTCCTCTGCCTTATGCCTTAAACTTCAAAAAGGCAAAAATTTCCAACAAGGTGGACAATATTTGGCTGCGAATTAAGGGATATTGCAATGAATGCAGCTCAATTTTAAAAGGACACTGCCTTGTAGAACCAGATGAGCAGTGCGGCATCTCAATATCTATTTCCGCGCCTGATACACGCGGTATTCCCAATAATAAAAAACTGCGATGCATAGTGTGGCATAAGTGTGAACGACATATCGAGACTTATACCCATTATATTTAGTATTATAAAAGTAGCGTAAGTGTAAGCGACCAATCGAATGATGTGCCCATTATTTTTAGTTATTATGATACGGTCACTCTGCGACTTCCGGCGAATAGCGTCTAATGTTGAACGTAAAATAAACTCCGAAAAAAACTATAAAAAACGTGTGAATTGTTAATCGACTGGCCGTATGACCCAAATTGGTCATTCAAGCCACATTTATTTAAAGAGTATAAACTTTAACTTTACTTTGTCCTAAACTGACGGAAAACACAGGATCCAGACGAATTAAAATCGGCCAAGAGCTTATTTTAAAATAAGCGCCGTTATGAAGAAAGGAAGCAACCATAAACATAAATATTAACGACCCAGAGCTTAGCTTTATACCAAAATTACCAATTTTCCGAAAACTCCGTGAAGAGGCAACAAACAGGCACCTAGGTATCACCAAGGATCATGATCCAATTTCATCCCTATACCTCAAAAAGATTGAAGGTGAATTGGCTGAGAGCATTCTGGATATAGGATTGGATGAATTTTTATGCATCTTATGCATTATAGTAATGGAGCCCAAATAAAAACATATATATCAAGGATACAAAATATTAAAGAAATTTCTGTCGATGCTACGGGAAGCGTCGTAATGCCTATAAAAAATAGTGAAACATGAAATAGGCCAAACATGATACTGCCAGCAAAATTATTTCGAACTCAGGACATTTTCCACTGGAGGTCGTCTCAAATTTTTCCTTGGCTGAACGGAATAAGCTTGAGCTTCAATGAATGCCGCTTGAACAAATCTATATCCATTTGCTTCAAAAACATTTCAAGTGACGAACTGACTATACTGCCATCATACTACATTCGGCTTGACATTGCTCACCTTGTAAAAATGATATACAGGAAAAACGTTTTTAAAGGAAATGGTCTAACTTGAATGATTTTTATATGAGATGCATTGGTGTGGAAACGACATGTGAATCAAAGGAGACATTTGCGGAAATAATAATCATTAATAATTGTTGCGTTGAGCAAATTCTCGGGAGAAGGATTACCCGAATCGCCACATTTAATGCTCTGGATCATGATGAAAATATCGATGATGATTATTATTTATTAGAAGAAAAGGAAGAAACCGACGAGGATATTTCGGATTTTATCTCCAAAATACAAATCATAGCGGAAGATGAAGCGTCCAAATGCAATTCGGTACACTGCCGACCGATCCCCTATTATTTGCCTGAGCTGATGCCACCTCTGCTTAAATTGTGCCGTTATTTTGTTTTATGAACCAACGTGATGAATGAAAAATTCTGCTCTAAATATGAGTATTGATTAAGTGCAGTAAAAAGTTGTGCGCGATTTAACCCACGCTTAACAGTACTAAAAGAGTTATGCATCAAAAAGAATCTGCACGAACTTCAGTCTGAGTCTTGGTAATATTTTTGTGTCCTTGTGAATTTTGTTTACAGTCTTTTTAAAGACTTGCAAAATTTTAAGATTAAATTTTTTCTTTGTGTATTTTTTTTTTAAATCGACCAGATTCTAGAATTTTGTAAATATTTTACTTTACTTGTTAATTATTAAGCTGAAGTCGCATTGCACGAACTTCTAAATAATCAGTGTTCTTTTAATTTTTGTTTGTGTCCTTGTGAATTTATCTTACAGCCTTTTAAAAGACTGCAAAATTTCAAGTAGAATTTTTATTTTATGTAAATTTTTTTATTGAAACTATTAGAATTTCGTGCCATGTAAGTGTTGTTATCTTGTTTGGGTATTTCAACACTGTGGAAATTGCAAGTATTCTGTGTATATTTAAAAAAGTATTTTAAGTATTGTTTTTTTTTTTTTCGTTTTGAAAAAAATTGTAGTAGGATAGACATTCTTTAAGGCCCACAGTACCATGTATATATCATGTAGGTTCCATGTATGTAATATGTATAGGCTTAATTTAGGTATAAAGCCCATGGTGGCAGAGAGAAGTGCAAGATCAAATCCCCGTTAGACGTAAGAACATTATTGTCATCTCGCTCTTACTATTAAGCTAGCATTAAGAGATAAAAATGTATATATGTGAGAGCATAAGAAAAAGGAGAATTAGAATAAACGTGGCATTCGATGGCGTGAGCTCTAGGAAATAAGACGTGATAAAGAAAGAAACAGATCGGAGTGTTTTTTTGACGTTCACAACATCAGAAGTGGTCTTTACTCACTATGCCTGACACCATATTAAACCAATTCTCGGTGCACCAACTAAAAAACTGGTTGGGAGCCCTTGGACGCCAAACTTCCGGCACAAAAGCGGAATTAATAGTACGTCTGCAAGCCATTTCTCCGGAATCGCGCGGCGATCCACCACCAATCAACGGATCAGCAGCAGGAGCGGAGGAGGAAATGGATGGAGCTGCGTCTATGCTAAAACAGCATGAGCCACAAGGTGAGGATACGCAAACGATCCCGTTCGACGCGCAGTCGGTGGCGTCGGAAACCCCGGATGATCTCGATTTGGATCAGCTATCGCTGGTGGATGCAGAAAAAGCCACCCTGCAGAAGCTTCGGGACGAGATTGATGCAAACATGGCCGTACTACAGAGGATTTACACGGAAATCGATGACGCGAACAAAAACAAGAGCATTCGTGTCAGCCAAATCCATGACGTCATCGAAAACAACATTGAAAATGATTGCACTGTTAACATGTGCGCTAACAGCACTAATGTTAAAGTTAACAGCACTAGAGTGACCATCGCGCCCGATAACATGGATATCGGACGTACCAGTGTTGGAAAAGAGACCGCTGGCAGTGATGATCAACGCCAGAGCGCAAACGTAAACAAACTTCTGGAATCTCCAGCAGCATCGCTTGCCTCAGCAAAAGAGGTAACAATGGAGTACGACGGCAGCGTGTGTGCGCGTAATTGGGTCACACAACTTCAGAACATTGGCAAGATTTATAATTTGGACAGCGGCTGAATGCATATGCTTCTTATTGCCAAGCTGAAGGGGAACGCACAGCGCTGGCTGCACGCAAACGCCACGCGCATTCTGGAGTCAACCGACCAGCTGTGCGAGCAGCTAATCATGACATTTGGAATGAAAATGTCCAAAGGAGAGCTAAGAAGCGCATTCCTGAAACGTGAATGGCATCCAGAGGAGAAGTTTGCTGCTTATTTCGAAGACAAGATGATGCTGGCCAACGACATCAACATCGATTTGGAGGAGCTTCTAGAAAACATTACAGGAGGAATTCCGGCACCAGCGATGCGTAACCAGGCGCGCATACAATGTTTCTCCGAGCCGATCCAGATTTTGCGGGCTTTCTCGGAAGTCCGTCTACCTAAGCCCAGGACAGGAAATAATTCACCAAAGCACCTTACTGGAGGACGTGCACCCAGCAAGGATTTGCGTTGTGCCAATTGCAATACCAAAGGGCACTTCGCCAAGGAATGCCTCAAGCCAAAGAGGGAGCCCGGATCCTGCTATGCCTGTGGGACATTTGGACACTTCGTCGGACAGTGCCCGGAGCGCAAGAGCGCCAACATTAACAATTATGTAAGACTTGTTCAGATTTTTTTTCATAATAGCTTTAGAACTACCTTAATTACAGTGTTGCATTTCTAGTCGGAATGGGCTGGAGGACTATCGATATATCGATAGGGGTTAGGATCGGTAGGACCAGAGGGGGCAGGGATTTAAATGAGCGAACCGGGAATCTGTATAGGGGGATTTAAGAGAAACGGCTTTTACCCTTTGCCTCGGCCGTTGCGCTAAGGAAAAAAACGGTTCCTAAGCCGGAACAGAGCCTATATAGGGGGGTGAAGGCAGATTCCGAAATAGCAGTAGCGACGAGGAAGATAGGCAGCCAGAAGGGAAGCTGTGTCGGAAGCGAAAATTAAAAACGTGGGTGAAGAAAATTGTGGAAGTGGAAAAACATTTATATTTAAATAAGATTTTATTTCAGCGTGGCAGTGGTAAAATCACTGGCCACGGCAGTTTTATTGTGGAGTGCTTTTTTGTGCTATGTGCTTACCCGCCGCCAACGGCTATTGGGCGAAATAATTTGTGGAGCAGCTGCCAGCCATCAGGGCCGAGCAATCCAGCCGGTCGGGGCCCATCGGTCAGCAGAGCCATCCCTCTGGCCAACTGGAATCCGGTGAGTCCGTTCCGCGAGAGCGCCTGGCCTGCCGTGACGAGGCGGCCGTGTTTCCATAGTTTTCCCCCGTTTGCTCGGGTCGGTCGCCGCCATCAAGGGCCGCAAATAAGGGGCCGCACAAGTTAGCGACGCCTCCATTAATTTTGGCCACCACGGCCGTTTCCTCGCCGCCATTAACGGCCGCCGATTTTTGCCGTTTTTTATTCCTCGTGCTGCAAAATAAAATTAGATATTATTGTAAATGTTAGAATTATTTATTTCCCTACGGTTCATATTACTTTGTACCTACTTGCTTGTCCTCAGTTCCTATGTGTCTTGTCCTCCGCGTTTCCGGAATTGGGTCCGGGATTGGTGCAACACAGGTGCTGTGAATGAAAAAGGAGAATTAAAAAGAAGTGGAAAACAGAAAATTGACGAATTAACCCACCCTTGTGGTTTCTTTTGGAGCTCCAGTAGGGACCCTAGGTAGGAAAAGGGGTTGTCCTTCTTGTTGACGGCCGTATTTTGGCCAATTTTTGCCGGCGAAAGAGCCGAATCGTCGACTTCTTTGAGGTTCTCGGGCAGCCTTGGCGCAAGCGCATCCCTGGCTAGGGTCACGGCTTCGCAGGGAATGAGTCCCTTTAGAACTCACTCGTGCCTGCCATGTTAGTAATAAGAATCTGAAATTTATAATGAATTAAAAACACTGAGATGAACGTTGAGTAGAGACTTTAGCTGGGGGAGATGAGCCGGTCGCCAGACCGCCTGGAATAGACTCCGGTCCGCCGGAGATGGGTGATGCCCCGAGATGAACTGGAGGCATCACTGGATGGGTGGGAGCGTCGTGGCAAATCAATCGAAGCCACCAATTCGGTCCCAAAGTGTCGGCAATTTATTGTTTGTTTACATTTTTGTGTTAGAGATGTGAGTATTGTTGTGATTAGATTTGTCCGAGACGTCCGATTAATCGGTGTTTTTGTTTATTGTGCGGACTGTGGGCATCGGGTCAAGAACCCTCCCTGGGACACTGAGCTAGCCCGGCATTGCCCAAACCAGCAGTTCCGTTACAATATGGCGCCCAAACCAAAAAAAAAAAACAAATAGAAAGATAGCGGGATGACGACGTCTCCTCGAGTCACGTCCTGGACCATCCAGCCTCCACGAAACGGTGGCTTGCGAGGCCTATTTTACGGCCTGCAATTGCACCGAGGACCTGGAGACTGGTGGTCAAGGCGTAGACAGTTTTGTAGATTTGTGTTTGTTTTTTTCTGTCAGGTCGGGAGGCTTGTGCCGCAGAAGAGCGGACAATTGCTCCCGGGCACAGTTCGCAGCGGTTCTGCTGTGGCGAGGAGGTGGCATCCGGGCGTGTAAGCGACGGATTTGCATCCCGAGGGCCACAGATTCGTGCAAGTTGCACGAATAGAACACTGTGATAACTACTGAGATATAGAGGATAGGGATACATTTTATTTATTTACTAGCGTACCCTGTGCACACTTCGTAGTGCATTAAGGAAATAAAATTGAAACAAAAGCAAAAAATGAAAAACCCTGATTTTATAAAGTGAAATGAAAAACAATTTTATTGAAGTGCTGTATGGTACACAACGTTCTTTGTTTTTGATTTTGTATTGCTAACGAATATATAGAGAACAGATGGTTTTCCAGAACGTGAACATTCAACATAAAGTTGTCCATGTGAAAACACTGGATTCTCTAAATTCACACCACAAATTCCCAACGACTGGCCTTGTGCCTTATTGATAGTAACAGCAAACGCGAGGCGCACTGGAAATTGCAAACGCTTAAACTCGAAGGGCATATCAGATGATTTCATTGGAATTCGTGGTATCAATACATCTTCACCTTTGAATTTGCCAGTTAAAATAGTTGCTTCGATCACATTTGCCTTTTTAACTGCGAGTCTGGTTCCATTACATAAACGCGGCTGATTGATATTACGCAACATTATTATAGTAACACCAACTTTCAATTGTAAATTATGAGGTGGTAATCCAGGAAATTCCAAAGAATTCAAAAATTCAGTTGGATATTGAAAGACATCTTCTTCCTCGATAACCGTATCCAATGACTTGTACGAAATCAATTCGCCAGGAATTTTTGATTGTATGACTAAGTTCAATTCACTGACGTCTTTGTTTTTCGCAGCTAAAATTGCTCTTTCACCTAACCAAGTATGGCATTTATAATGTTGTGCTATGTTTGGAAAAACACTTTCAATCAATTCATCCATGGATTGAGCAAAACGGCAAAAATCATTAGGCAACGTTATCAATCCATTTTCATCGACTGACATAGCACCATTTCCAATTTTTAACAATTGCTTGGAGAATGTATCAGCAGATGGATCATTCTGCAACTGAACACAAACATTGGTAGTTAATTTCAATGTTTTGACGTGTCTCCACAAATATGATGATTTCAAGCAAGCATTAATCTCATCAGCAGGTGTTGATTTCGGAATGACTGGCAATGTTTGTCGAAAATCACCAGCCAATAAAATCAATGCGCCACCAAACAACTCCGCATTACCTCGAAGATCTTTCAAAGTTCTATCCAATGCTCCGACTGATTTCTTGTGTGCCATCGTACATTCATCCCAAATAATAATGGAGCATTGCTGCAATACTTTAGCTGTGCCAGATCCCTTTGATATGTTGCACGTTGGAGTTTCATTCCCTTGATAATTCAATGGTAGTTTCAAAGCAGAATGAGCCGTTCGACCGCCATCCAATAACGTAGCAGCTATACCGGAAGAAGCTAATGCCAATGCAATTTTACTTTGAGAACGCATTGTTGCCAACAACAATGATATCAAAAACGTTTTTCCAGTTCCGCCTGGAGCATCCAAGAAATAAAATCCACCAACACCACTTGTAACAACTTGCATGATCTTGTCATAAGCGATTTTCTGTTCAGCATTCAATTTCGTTAGATTTGCTTGCACAAATGCATTCAATGCGTTTCGGTCGTACTGTTGTTCACGTTGCAATTCTAACTCGAGTAAATCGCGTATTGATCGATTAGGAGATGGCATTCCTAATTGTGCTAATTTATGCGTGTATGCGTTTATGCGTGTATACGGGCGAAGTAGTGTTCGCTTAAACGTTCATAACTTACGAACCAAAGCACATACAGGCATCGTATATACATACAAACCACCGTATTAATACCACCTTTCAAACAAAAAAAAAATTTTTGAAATCGGTCAACGCACTGAGCCTAACACTGGCTACAAACACTTTTGGCGTTAAATTTTTATATATATAGATTTATTAACGTAAAGTCTGTTGTTTAAATGTTTTAATTGTATTTATGTGCAGATCCTTGGGTTTTCCTGGTGTATGTGGCTTTTGGAATCATCTTGGAGGTGGTATCGTGACCCGCAGGACTCACTGCGCGCTGCACGGCCATCACAATTTGGAACACCTCAAGACACAGGCATCAAGGAAAATCCTACCGGATAATGCGGAAGGCCGATGTCCTTAACTGGCGACTTTCAGCACAGCTGAAAGTTAGTCCAGTTGACGAACGGCCGGAGTAGGGACGACTGGGGCGAATTGAAGACGCAGGAAATCTGGCACGGAGTCCACCGGCGGTTGATCGGTTCCATCTCCCCTGAAAATATTAGGAAAAGAAAATTAGACAGAGGGTATTCATATAGGGGAAATTATTTATTTACTTAGGTGTAGCGTTATTTATTTATTTGTTAATTATTTATTTATTTATTGCCTTTTTATTTATTTATTATTCGCATATTTATTTATATAAGGATTGCATGTTGATTTATTTGGTTATTCGTCGTTGGTTATTTAGTTAATTTCTTGATTAAGAAATTGTTAGGTGTTTAGGAATTAGAAAAAACTAATAATGGCAGAAAAAGGGCATCGGGTCAAGAACCCTCCCTGGGACACTGAGCTAGCCCGGCATTGCCCAAACCAGCAGTTCCGTTACAACAGAATGCCTCATAGACACCGGGAGTCCAATATCATTTGCAAAAATAAGCAGTATACCCAATGAAGTTAATTTAGAATCTGCTACCTAAAACTATTTCGGGCTAAATAAAAGCCAATTGATAATATATGGAAAGATCTTGTGTTATATTATAAAAGAAAGAACAAAATGTTATTTTTATTTAAACGTGGTCCCAAACGGTTCTATGAGTCATAATGTAGTCCTCGGACGAAATTTTATGGAAGCGTGCCAATTGAAACTGGATCCAGATGCCTTGGAAAGGGTTACGGTTAACCCAGTATTTAGTAAAAAAAAAAGAAAAGCAATTAGGGAAACAGTCAGTTCTATTGTTAGTGAAACAGTTAGTGAAACAGTTAGTGAAACAGTTAATGAAACAGTTAAGGAGACAGTTAGTGAAAAGGTTAGTGAAACAGATGTCGAAAGAGTTAGTAAATTAGTTAGTCCTTCGGTTATTAAAACGGTTAACGAAACAGTTATTCCTCTAGGCAGCGTAAACACGTATTCCGCACTTAGTCAGAAATTGTATGCCCAGTTATGAAGAAACAGTTAGAGAAATCTTTAGCATTGATTACATAGAAGATGATCAAATGAATTACATATGCGGTGCGGAAAATAATGAAGCCTTAAACTGTCAATTAAAAGAGATAATTAAATGCAACTACTTAAGTGTTAGAAAACCGTCCGACCTTTAGTTAAATGTGAAATAAAATTATGCTTAGAAACGTCAAAACCTTTTAGCTGCGCCCCAAGAAGACTCGCCTACTCGGAGAAAGAAAAATTACAAAAATTGTTAGATGAATATTTAAAAGAGGGCATCATACAACCTAGCGAATCAGAATACGCTTCGCCAATAGTTTTAGTAAAAAAGAAAACAGGAGACATACGACTATGCATAGACTTTAGAAAACTAAACAAAGTGTTAATTAAAGACAATTATCCAATACCGCTTATCGATGACCTCTTAGACAAACTAGTTAGCAAGAAAGTCTTTTCGAAACTTGATTTAAAAAATGGTTATTTTCATGTATTTGGTAAAAAGGAATCGGTTAAATACACCTCATTTGTTACGCCGTTAGGGCAATTCGAATTTCTCAGAATGCCAATGGGACTAAAAACTGCATCGGCGGTGTTTCAAAGGTTTATAAACAAAATTTTTGAGGATCTTATTAGGGACAACAAAGTAATTGTATACATGGACGACATCATGATCGCCAGCAAGGACCCTAGAGGAAGTTTTCCTCAGATTAGCCCAAAACAAATTAGAATTAAGAAAGGATAAATGTGAGTTTCTTCAAACAAATATTAAGTATTTAGGATTCATTATAAATGGCGAAGGCATTAGGGCTGATGATAAAGAGATAGATGCGATACAATATTTTCCGGTTCCAGACAAGATACAATCCGTTCAAAGTTTCCTAGGTTTATGTTCATACTTCCGTAGATTTATAAAAGATTTTTCAACTTTGGCAAAACCATTATATGATCTTTTGAGAAAAGATGAGAAATTTAAATTTGGAGAAAAGGAAATGAACTGTTTTTCAACGCTTAAGGAAAAGTTAGTGCAGGCACCTGTTTTAGCCATTTATAATTACAAAGACGAAATAGAGCTGCACTTTGATGCAAGTGCTCTGGGTTTCGGTGCTGTGTTATGTCAAAAGAAAGAGGACGGAAAATTGCACCCCATATTTTATTTTTCGAAACGAACAACCGTCGCTGAGGCAAAATATCACAGTTTTGAACTGGAAACGATGGCAATTATTCACGCGCTGCGAAGATTTAGAATATATTTGTATGGAGAACGCTTTAAGATTATTACTGATTGTAATTCTCTTACTTTAACACTTAATAAGATTGAACTTAATCCTCGAATAGCTAGATGGGCGTTAGAGCTCCAGAACTACGACTATGAGCTCATACACAGAGAAGGCAAAAGGATGCAGCATGTAGATGCTCTAAGTAGATGCACGAATATTTTGATAATAGAATCGAATTCATTTGAAGATAATTTAGTAAAATGCCAAGCCAAGGATAAAAAAATTCAAGAAATTAAGAAACTGTTAGAGGAAAATGAACATAAGTTATTCGAAATGAGAAACGGAATAATTTATAGAAAATGTAATGATGGCAGACTATTATTTTATGTTCCCACAGACATGGAAGATCATATTCTATATAAGTATCACAACGAGGTCGGACACATAGGTAGAGACAAAATGTTAGATATCATTCTGAAATCTTATTGGTTTCCCAATGCCAAAGACAAATGTTTGAGCCATATAGAAAATTGCTTCAAATGTGTTGCGTTCTCCCCTAAGGCGGGTAAGGAAGGATTTCTGCACTGCATTCCAAAAGGTAGCAAACCGTTTGAACTAATACATATCGATCATTACGGCCCAGTCGACTCAGGTAGATCCAAAAAACATATTTTTGTTGTCATCGACAGTTTTACGAAGTTCGTACGTTTATATACTACAAAAACAACTAATACCAGGGAAGTCATTACAGCCCTGAAGGACTATTTTAGAGCATACAGCAAGCCTAAGTGCATCATTTCTGATAGGGGAAGTTGTTTTACATCAAAAGAGTTTAATGATTTTGTGTTAGAATTTGATATTAAGCATATGAAGATTGCGACTGGATCACCCCAGGCGAACGGACAGGTCGAAAGGGTCAATAGAAGTTTAGGTCCAATGATAGCGAAACTAGTAGAACCAGAGAAAGGTATATATTGGGACACAGTAATAGATAAAGTGGAGCATGTACTAAATAACACACAACAACGCAGTATCAAGCAGACTCCAAGCAAAGTGCTTTTCGGTTTAGAACAAAGAGGAAAAGTAGTAGATGAATTAAAAGAAAAGTTAGAAGAATTAGATAATACTAGAGAAGACAGGAATTTGAAAAATATTAGAAGGGAAGCAGAAAAGAATCAAGAAAAGGCTCAAGCATATAACAAATCACGATATGATGGCCTAAGCGGATACCCTTTCCAGCGTAGACATATTTATGGAAAATAGACTATTAAAACCTAGAAGCGACAATGTGTGGATAGAAGCGAGTAAATGTTTGGAAGGAGCTCTGAGCGCAAAAACACTAAATTTATATGCAAGGATTAATGAAAATGATGTGATAATTTTGGTGAAAGCGCGATGTGGAATACAGCAGTTGGATAACCCTGCTAATACTACAAATAACTTCACTTTGAATAACTCAGTCCCTGAAGACGACCCGAATTCCAGATCGCTCAAGCAACAAAAAATGGCCCGCTGCCTTATCTGTATTTTAACCTAAAGCTGGACGAAGAAATGTGGAGATCAATTGCCCCTAAGGTAATTGAAAGAAGGAATTGAGATCACAAAACTATCTGCAACCAAACTGGACGGATGCCATAGCAGTTTTGGTGTATGAGAAAGTTCCTCTGCCTTATGCCTTCAACTTCAAAAAGGCAAAAATTTCCAACAAGGTGGACAATATTTGGCTGCGAATTAAGGGATATTGCAATGAATGCAGCTCAATTTTAAAAGGACACTGCCTTGTAGAACCAGATGAGCAGTGCGGCATCTCAATATCTATTTCAGCGCCTGATACACGCGGTATTCCCAATAATAAAAAACTGCGATGCATAGTGTAGCATAAGTGTGAACGACATATCGAGACTTATACCCATTATATTTAGTATTATAAAAGTAGCGTAAGTGTAAGCGACCAATCGAATGATGTGCCCATTATTTTTAGTTATTATGAGACGGTCACTCTGCGACTTCCGGCGAATAGCGTCTAACGTTGAACGTAAAATAAACTCCGAAAAAAACTATAAAAAACGTGTGAATTGTTAATCGACTGGCCGTATGACCCAAATTGGTCATTCAAGCCACATTTATTTAAAGAGTATAAACTTTAACTTTCTTTTGTCCTAAACTGACGGAAAACACAGGATCCAGACGAAATAAAATCGGCCAAGAGCTTATTTTAAAATAAGCGCCGTTATGAAGAAAGGAAGCAACCATAAACATAAATATTAACGACCCAGAGCTTAGCTTTATACCAAAATTACCAATTTTCCGAAAACTCCGTGAAGAGGCAACAAACAGGCACCTAGGTATCACCAAGGATCATGATCCAATTTCATCCCTATACCTCAAAAAGATTGAAGGTGAATTGGCTGGGTGCCTTCTGGATATAGGATTGGATGAATTTTTATGCATCTTATGCATTATAGTAATGGAGCCCAAATAAAAACATATATATCAAGGATACAAAATATTAAAGAAATTTCTGTCGATGCTACGGGAAGCATCGTAATGCCTATAAAAAATAGTGAAACATGAAATAGGCCAAACATGATACTGCCAGAAAAATTATTTCGAACTCAGGACATTTTCCACTGGAGGTCGTCTCAAGTTTTTCCTTGGCTCTGTTGAACGGAATAAGCTTGAGCTTCAATGAATGCCGCTTGAACAAATCTATATCCATTTGCTTCAAAAACATTTCAAGTGACGAACTGACTATACTGCCATCATACTACATTCGGCTTGACATTGCTCACCTTGTAAAAATGATATACAGGAAAAACGTTATTAAAGGAAATGGTCTAACTTGAAAGATTTTTATATGAGATGCATTGGTGTGGAAACGACATGTGAATCAAAGGAGACAATAATCATTAATAATTGTTGCGTTGAGCAAATTCTCGGGAGAAGGATTACCCGAATCGCCACATTTAATGCTCTGGATCATGATGAAAATATCGATGATGATTATTATTTATTAGAGGAAAAGGAAGAAACCGACGAGGATATTTCGGATTTTATCTCCAAAATACAAATCATAGAGGAAGATGAAGCGTCCAAATGCAATTCGGTACACTGCCGACCGATCCCCTATTATTTGCCTGAGCTGATGCCACCTCTGCTTAAATTGTGCCGTTATTTTGTTGAAAATGGAAATATTTCTCAGAAAGTGGAATTTACCAAATAAAATAGGGAAGTAGATTTAAATAAAGGAGCTACTGCAAAAACAAGGGGAAAATATTTAAAGAAATGTCCTAATGTCGAACTAATTTATAATCGATCTCATCGATTGAAAAGGAACGAAATGTTACATAAAGGCGATGCAAAGGAACCTGTCTGGATAGGCCAAAAATTATTACAATTAAAAAATACTTGCCCATTCGATTCTCTGGTGGAGATATAAACTACTCTACCGATGTCTGAACAATAGCATTAATTAAAAAGTATGCCGTATCATCTAGTCTCTACTGCGACAGGGAACTGGTCCTAAAAATTGTTCGATGAAAAACACCACGTCGTACAATGTTATGCGAATATAGGGACTTTTATTGATTAAGCTCTAAATGGAATACCGAGTTCGTCGAGTCGCCGATCCCATAAAAACAGCGAGGGTAATGATTGCGAAAACCACAGAGCCTTCCACCATGGGCTTGTAACGCTTGTGGCTGACGCGGCTAGCGCCATCTTGGGTAAAGAGATTGTTTACTATGGGAAATTTTACCTTTCTCGGGATAAACTGTTGAAAGAAAGCGGAGTCGGGCCAGAAGGGGTTCAACGGCGATTTCCCAGTGATATTTTTCAGTAAGATTGGGAAGCAAGTTAGAGTCCGTGTCTGTGTGGAAAAAACATAAGGAAAACCAGCGCTAAATCCGGCTCTAATGCGACCGGAGTATGGCCGATGTGTATGACCCGACACATCACCGGAACGTCTCTTGTGGATCCAGCTAAGCAATCCTTTTTATTTGCATTATTTATTGATTTAATTTTTTTTTTTTTTTTTTTTGCGGCTTTAACATAGGGCCCGATTTTTGCTCCCTTTTAAATTCGGCGAGCGAGAGAATTTAGATTGGATAGATTTAGACTAAATCTTCCCCTACTCCAGCCCACTAGTCTCAGTTAAACTTTGTTTGCAAATTGTTTGGTGTGTGTGAAAATGGGCCAAATGTGCCATAAAGCGGACTGAAATCCAAGCCACAGCTAAAAATTTTTGGAAAATTTAGATTTAGTGTTAGTTGATTTTATTTTGTGCATTTTCTTAAGTTAAGTCGGCGGAAGAACAAGAGCCGCTCAAAATGTTTCAAAATCATAAGTGTGTATTTAATGCTCGTTTAGATTTCAATTAATTTTCTGTAAGGAAAAAAAGGGAAGATAAAAATAAGTGAAGCAAATAAAAGTGTAAATTAAATGGCGTGCATCGGATCCAGCCAGATTTATTCCCGTGAGCCCCCTTCGCAACTTTACAACATCCCGGCCAAAAATTGTAATTCGTTACAGGCTAGAACTCACATTTGCTGAAAATGCCGCTCAACTTGGCGTTAACGATGCCCTGCTCTCTTTTTTTTTTTTAATTAGTTCTTTGAGATGACTGAAGAAAGATGCAAGAAATGAGGACAACAGATCCTTCAAAGAGAGACTGGACATGTCATTATTGACATTGAATTTGCAGTGGATGCGTTTCATCTAATAGATCATTTCGCGCACCAGTAACGGTAACATTACTGGAATTATCACCGGAAATTTTAATAAAAGGCAAATACATATTCTTAGTGGTGCCATAGAATTCGTTCCAGCTCTAGGTAGTGGGATCCACCATTACGTTCCTTTTTGCCACCGGATTACCGGTTGTTGGGAGTTCACAACGATATCTCTGAATATCTCTGAATACGAAAATCACACTCCACATTGTTATATATATATACCCGGACTAATTAATTAGTTTATTTGTAAGTAGAGTTGGGCGCGTGTCGTGTTAATTCTCGTGTCACATCGTGAACACGACTCAACACGCGTGTTCGTGTTGCACGCAATCAAATTTCGCGTGTTCGTGTGTGCTCGTGCTGCACACTCCAACACGACAACACGAAACAACACGACAACACAACAAAACGAAGCAAAAAATTTTACTTTTTTCGCCTTATTGGCAACATCGCTTGACTGGACTATTTTAATTAAATTTCCTCAGCAAGAATTGGCAACACTGTACAACACATACGATCACATTGTTTCTTTGAACTGGATGCTAGAAAGAAAACAATGGAGAGACGCATTCAAATTCAAGAAGCGATTGCCAAAGGGGACGGAAAATACAGATTAATTAACGATGCGAAAGCCAAAAGTCTTAATTGGCAGACGTTTAATTTAATTGAATGCTGTGGTGAGATTCTAAACTTTGTGTGCTGTAAAAAGTGCAAAGTTGTATTTGCATACACGGCTAAGACCGGAACCGGCGTATTAAATCGCCGGCGTATTAAATGTGCCGTTCAAGCGGACACACGCCAACCCACATTGCCTCGTGGGAATAGTTTGTCGGCCAAGGAGCAGGGCATTATTATTGGAATGCGTGAAGCGGGCTCCAAAATATCAGATATTGCAACTAGATTAAATAGGCATAGAAACTGCATAAATTTATAAAAAACCCCACTGAATATGGAGTAGCGCGACGCAGTGGAAGGAAAACCACCACTGATGATCGGTGCAAGCGGCATATTCGACGCCTAGAAGTAGAGCAATGCGTGTCCAGCGGGCAAATTAAGGCTCATTTGGGCCTCCAACTTTCCCGAAACCGAATTGTTCAAATTTTGAACGAAAACGTTGAACACACATCCACGGTGCCTAAACCAAAGCTGCTGGACCGGCATATAAGAGCTCGCTTGGAATTCGCCAATAAATATCAATTCTGGGCCGAAGAGTGGGAAAATGTCATCTTTAGTGACAAAAAAAAATTTAACTTAGACGGACCAGATAATTAAAAAAAAAACATATGATATGTACATTAGACATCTGCATGATTTCACTCATAAAATACGTCACATAGAATACATTCGAATGGAATTGAATTGAATGAGTGAATCGCACGAAATGAAACGACATTGTATGAGTGAGAGGTTCTCATTCCACTCATAACTTACTACCTGCAACGAAATGAACGTAAATGAATGAAGCGTAAAATGAAATGAAACATTTGGAAATGCCTAGAACATTCGAATGATTCGAGTTGTTGCGTGCGAATTCGGTCCATTCCTTTGCTTATTCTTGACAGCTGTACTTCAAAGACGCAATAATGGACGCATTATTTTCAAAAGAAGCCGACAAATCTGTATCTATTTGTGTAACGTTTTGTTTTAATTTACTATTGTTGTTTTAATGTATATATATTTATAACAATTCGCTTATTTGTTTTGATCGTGCTTAGATTAATACCTGTGTATTTGTGACCTGTCCATAAGTGTTTATTGTGTAATTTTTTTCAGACTTATTCAGTTTGTTTGCAATATATAGGTTGTAAAAGGCACAGTGGACATTAAAGAGAAGTTGACCAGTGGCATGTACAGCCTAATTGAAAAGTGAGGCCGAAGCGAAGTTTGGCAATTTTTCTCCAAAATTAAAAACGATGATGGAGACGGACTCGTCAACCTTGTAGCTTGTAAGACGTGCTATACCGTTTTAAAATTTAAGGCAGCACATCAAACCTGGTCAAGCACAAATGTTATTTAAATAATGCTCCAATAGAAGTTAATCAGGAAACAAAAGAGGAGGGCATATCTGTTGTAACAGAATGGGTTGTCAAGAATTGCCGTCCCCTTAAAATTATTGATGACTCGGGCATCAAAAAGTTTGCTTCATTTTTAATTAATGTTGAAGCTACATATGGTGGAAATGTCGACGTCAATAAGTTGTTACCACATCCGACAACCTTATCCCGAAATATTTCAACAATATATTCGTCCCACTTTGGCCCCATAAAATCAGAAATACAAACATACAAAGCCTTTGGATATGCCATTACAAGTGACATATGGACAGATGACTATTTGAAGGCATCTTATTTGTCATGTACCGTCCATTACATTAAAGAGGGAGTCCTGGTCGATCGCCTTATAGCCATGAAGTCAATGAAGGGCTTGCCCTTTGTGTCTATAAGTATTATTCATTATTTTTCTTATCAAGGTGTCAATATCCGAACAAAAATTGAGGCTATTTTGAAGGATTTTGGATGTGACCTCGAAATTGATAAACCTGTCATTGTGACTGATCGTGGGTCCAATATGATAAAAGCCTTTTCGGACGCTGAGAATATTTATTGCGTCAACCATTTGTTAAATAACGCTGTTGAAAAGGCCATTCATGCTATTCCTGAAATGCAAAGCGTTGTTTCAAATTGCAGCAAGTTGGTAAAATACTTCAAAAAAAGCGAAATGAATTCAACACTTGGAGTATCCTTGAAGAGCTTTTGTCCGACTCGGTGGAATACCGTGTTTTACCTACTTGATTCAGTTGAAACCAACTGGATTGAGTTGACAGCTGTCTTGAAGGAAAAAAATCAGACATCTAGAGTGGAAGAAATCAATATAAACCATTTAGGTACTATTGTTCGATTGTTGGAACCGTTTGAAAATGTGTCCAAAAAACTGGAAGCATCTAAGCGCCCAACAATCCATTTTATTTTACCAAATTTAAATAAGCTGATAAAGACCTGCCAATTTGATTGCAACGATACAAATATTATTAGAGACTTAAAATTCCAATTAAATAGCCAGTTATCATCTACAGTTAATCCAAATTTGAAAAAATATCACAAAATAGCCTTGTTCCTTTTTCCCCCAACAAATAAACTAATTAAATTTTCACCTACTGAGAAAGAGACGGTCATTAACGATTGCAAAATTTTAATGAACCACTTCCTTCAAGACAGCTGCATCTTAAACAACGTTGAAACTGAGTTAGATGTCCCCAAAGTTGAGGTGAAAATGCTTTTAAAAGAAAAAAGGGAACAAATATGAGATGGAATGATTCCGAAAAGTTGTTCGCTCAGAGCATTTATTACAGGTCTATCTCAGCATATATGTTTTTAAGAGACTCTTTGGAATAAAATCTTCCTAGTCCATCATCTTTACAAAAGTGGAATAGCATAAAAAAAATTACAGCCGGGAGATAACGAATGTTTGTACTCAGCCCTTAAAGATACTATTAAGAAGATGACATAATAACTTGTGATGAAGTTGCAATAAAAAGAAATTTAACATACAATTTGTGACAGGATGTTCTTTATTATTCTTCTTTCTTTATTAATCTTTGTTTTAATTTGTACGCTTTTCTTTGCTTTTAGTCTTCTTTCCTTGCGCTCTCGTTCAAAAGTGATCTGCTGCTCGCTGGCAGCTCGCTTTCAACCCCCTTTTTTGCCAGAGCGGCGCTCTCTTGAGAGAGCGTACTCCATGCATAGTGTGACCAGACTATGTTAATCAATCTTGGCCTGTTACAACTCGGCCGTCCTGACCTTGAGATAGCCCTCTATCTCTGTCTCGGTGTTACATTACTTATATCTTTTTTTTTATAATGTATCCTACCATTTACAATTTTGTTCAATATGTGTTTTTCTTTTGTCTAGATCTTAAATTAGTTAAACGTTTACATTATATCATTATTTATACCATTTAAAATTTTGTTCAATATTTGTTCTGCTTTGTCTAGATTTTAAATAAGTTACCATCTTTACATTTTATGTTGTTATCCAAGGTCTAATATTATTTACACTCCAAACACCTTAATATGGATTGCGTGATAACTGAAACCCATCAATATCTTTCAGCAGATATCTGTCATTTTTTAAAACTTTTTCAATTACATAAGGACCCTTATTTTTCGGAATGAGTTTTCTCGAAGCACCAACAGTACTATAAAAGTTCTTCACCATAACATAATCCCCTTCTTTGTATTCCGTCGCACTCTTCTTCTTCGCATTGTAGTATTTTTCATTCTTTATCTGAGCCTTCCTTTGTGCTTCTTCTGCTTCCTTTCTAACATCTCCTATAGTTTTCCTAACATTTTCTACCTCTTCTTCGCTTTCTAATCTTTCCTTAATTCATCACATACTTCTCCTCTTTGTGTTATTCCAAATAATGTCTCACTAGGACGCTGCCTGATGATACTATGAATCGTATTATTCATATATGATGATGCTTCCACTTTGGCTTTAGATTTAATAATGTTATCAAAGGAGTGATGTGACGTCTTTTTATTATAAATCATCATTCTGTTGGCCGTAAGTGAAGTCGAATTGATACAGTTTCTCCACGCAAATTAACCAAATCTCCGTTCTGATCGGTTATCCGTATTTCGAGGGTGCTTATTTCTCTGGTGTTGACAGGTAAATAAATCAAATTTCGTGGTGTAATGTTCATTTTATATCCAGGAGGGACATTTATTCCAAATTCATGAAGCACATGATTTGGTCTATTCCCCACATATGATCCACTAATAATGTTACATTCCAATCTAACGGAATTTATTTTTAAAATATTTACAGGATTATCCGAGATGTAAACTTCATTTTCATGTGGTCTTAATTTCCGTTTATCAAATCCAAATAAACGACCAATTGATTGTTCATGATTGAAATATACCGTTTCATTTTTAGTAATAAATTGAACTTGTAAGGTGTTGGTGTTACATTCAATTTTTATAGTATCATGAAGCTGAAACTCCTTGAGTTTATTATTTATATATTTTGTAATATCATCAAACTCATATGAGCCTACAGGTATTTCTATTACTTTATTCCCAATGTGAAATAGATTATTTCCCTTGTCAACATTCGGTATAGAGTTGAATGTATAAAAATCAATTAAGGCACATTCATAGTTACGTTTTAGTTCAATTTGTGGGAAAAATTGTTCGCTTAGAACAGATGTATTTCCATTTAAAGCAATTGTTAGTGATGTAGTCATTATGAAGTTGGTTTCTAAACTGTTTATTTTTTTATTAATCTCATTATACTTATAATATTATTTATTCGAGTACAATAAATTGATCGAATCCTTTTCTATATCGTCCAGTTTTCATATCATCATCTTTAGAGATTAGTAGAAATCCAAATTTGTCCTCCCAACATTTTCTTGATATATTCATAAACGAATCATAGGTCATGTCACTGTTCACATGATCCCGATATATTCGACGCATGTTTAAGTCATCTTGCTTAAACATTATAATAAAATTTGCATTATCTCGAATTAAATGTTTCGGTATATGAGTATACGTTTGAGATAAATAGAATGAATCAATATTCCTATGTCGTCCCATACAAAAATAGTTTAAAATATTATCTTGCTTTTCACATGCCACATCATCAAATATCATAATGGAATTGTTTTTAGCTTCTTGCGGTGCTAAAAGGCTGTCATTTGTTGAAAATGTGTAATATCCCATTCCTCGTATTGGTTTGACAAGTTTTTCCAAGTACTCATATTTTGGTTGGTATAAACTCTTTGAAAATACATAAATATTTTCAAATTTTAAACCATTTGGACTTTCAATGAGGCTTATCATAACATTAGTTTTTCCGCAATTGGATGGTCCAACAATTAATGCTCTAATTGTATTTGGTAGCAAAGAGCTGTGCCGCTGATGTATACTCTCACCATGACCACCACCTTCAATGTTTCTCACTGAGATGCTTTTATTTTGTTTTAATAAACGCATGTTTTAGAGATAACTACTTCATTCAAGGACAATCATTCGTTAATTGAGTTTGATATAAAATGGGTAAACATTTTTATAATGTAATCAGTCATAATTCAAAAGTCAAACAGGGTACTGGCCTCATAAATAATTTAATAAACACTCTACCCTTTGAGGCTCATATACCAGGATACAATTACTGTGGACCTGGTACAAAGCTAGAGAAACGATTAGCTCGCGGTGACCGGGGTATAAACCCATTGGATGAAGCTTGTCGCATTCACGATATTGCTTATTCAAATAACAAGGACTTGGGTGAACGACATAAAGCAGACTCGGTTTTAATTGATAAGGCTTGGGAACGTGTAAAAGCGGGTAATAGCAGTATTAGTGAGAGAGCGGCTGCATATTTTGTAACAAACATGATGAAGCTAAAGAAAAAATTTGGTATGGGAACAAAGCAGCAGAAAAAGAAAGTAGTAAAAAAATCTCTTGCTTCAATAATCAAAAAGGCAACCATTGAATTACGAAAGAACAAGCCTCTCGACATATTGAATGCAGTAAAAGTGGCTCGCAAAGCAGTATCTAACCCAATGGGGTGTAGGAAAAATGTAGTAATCCTACGGGTCATACCCATTCCAAAAGTTGGTGGTTTTTTACCATTGATACCTATTTTAACAGCCCTTAGCGCTGTGGGTAGTTTGGCGTCAGGTAGCACAGCAATTGTAAAGTCCATTAACAATGCAAAGATGGCAAAGGCACAACATGAGGAAAACCAGAGACACAACAGAAAAATGGAATCGGTAGCCTTGGGGGAGGGTTTGTATTTACAACCTTACAGAAAAGGCTACGGTATATCATTTTCAAAAAATATTGAAGATAAAAAACGCAATTAAAAAAACTTCTAAATGAGCTACCCAAAAGGGCATTATCCAATTTTGATATATTAAAGTTTGCTTTTAAAAATATTAAACATTTTCGGGGAGTTTTTATGAAAGATGAGTTACCTAAATTTCCTCATTATTCCGTGTGTGGAATAATAAATTTAGCAGACTCGACATCAGATGGAACGCATTGGGTAGCGTATTATAAGAAAGGATCAGAGTCGTATTACTTCGACAGTTTTGGGAATTTAAACCCACCATTAGAAGATTAGATATTTAGGAAGAAATATTAGATATATTTACCAGCGTTTCAAAAAATTTGGTACGTTTAACTGTGGGCATTTATGCCTTAAATTTTTACTAGACTGCAATTCGACCTCCACTTAACATGAAGAGGGCAATTTGACCTTTTTCAATTGCTAGATGCTCTATCCTTGCAATCTCTTCACATACCACAAGTGCCTAGTAGTAGGGGAAGAAATGTGCTCCTTGCTGGGTATAAAGTCAGGCAGATCGTCAAGCAACACCAGCAGCACCACCAGCACCAGCAACTCCAGCGCCACCAGCTCCACCAACAACAAGAATGAGTCATTTCACCACCACCACCACCAGCTCCAACAGCTCCACCAGCGTCACCAACAACCCCATCCGCTCCAACACCACCGCCTCCAACCTTCCTCCTGGAGTAACCCAGGAGGACATTAACGCACTTATAAAGGATATAGAGGAGGACCCGCTAATGCTTGCCTTTAACTCATGTAAAGTTAAAGGCAAGCTCAGGTTTAAGAAGTTGCCAACCAATATGGCATTTGATATATTTTCAGCAAAACGGGTGCCCAGCAAGTTTGGCGGCACCAGTATTCTGGTGGAGCTCGCCAATGTAATAGTTTACCTCCCGGACAGGTTTTCGGACATAGGTGATGACCTATGGAGTACAATTTCTAATGGGGCTTATTACCTCATCAAACATGATGATGGTAATATATATATAGATTTAAAATCAAATTTAAATAATAATCAATAAAAATATATATAAAATAAAATTTAAATAATTTTTTATTGGGAAAATGGGAATTCTTTTTCAGCTTCTTTTACAGGGGAAAAAAAAAATAAATAAATAAATAAATAAAATAAATAACTAAATTGAAAATAAAATAAAATAAAATATATTTTTTACTGGGAAAAGGGACTTAGGATTTCTTTTGCAGTTCATGTTTTCTTTAGTTATCCGCTATCAGATCGGATCTGAAACCAGGTTTACCAGGTCTGTTTATCAGATCAGACCAGGTTTATCAGGTCTGTTTATCAGATCAGACCAGGTTTACCAGGTCTGTTTATCAGATCAGACCAGGTTTACCAGGTCTGTTTATCAGATCAGACCAGGTTTACCAGGTCTGTTTATCAGATCAGACCAGGTTTATCAGGTCTATTTATCAGATTAGACCAGGTTTACCAGGTCTGTTTATCAGATCAGACCAGGTTTACCAGGTCTGTTTATCAGATCAGACCAGGTTTATCAGGTCTGTTTATCAGATCAGACCAGGTTTACCAGGTCTGTTTATCAGATCAGACCAGGTTTATCAGGTCTATTTATCAGATCAGACCAGGTTTACCAGGTCTCTTTATCAGATCAGACCTGGTTTATCAGTTCTGTTTATCAGATCAGATATTTATTATTATTATTTCTCAGTGCATTCGCAATCCCAAGACTGGAATAACCACTATTGATTTTTACATTGAAATATTTTTAAACGTAATCACAATGAATGAAAATATTTTATTGCAATTGAACAAAACTCGAAATGCTTTAAAAAAAAATTTTCCGAGTTGAAACAATTCAAAAGTCAAAATATTATGGGTTTGGAGGAGACTTTTAAACCTATAACGGAACCACTAAATAAACTTCTTAACAACAACGAAAAATTACATAAAAATGAAACGAGAAAAAATCATCATGATGAAACTGAACTAGATATTGAGAATAAAACACCGCATATGAAAAAGAGGAAACTTACATTTTACACAGCAACCAACAAAAATGCAACACCTAAATATGATGGATACAAGCCAATGGATTGGAGGTTAAAAAGCGATAATGATGATGATGATGATGATGATAATGATCAATTTTACTCACAACCAGCTATGGATAATGATTCTTCATTTTCACCAACTGATCATCATTCACACCAATCATCACCCGTGTTATCAAACCAAGCGGATGCTCACACGTCAAGTGTATTATCAACTCACCCCTCACCCCACACGTCTACATTGGAAGCAACTCAACCATCGCTGCTTGAAGAGAGTTCAAAAAATCTAAATGTTAGTGAGCTGGCACGAGAACACATTTTGGATAAGACATATGGTCCACACAAAAATGAATCTGGTCAATTAATGTTGGGAAATAATAAAATAGTTGTAACAAATAATATAATTGAATTTAATGATGGAGAAAACTGGCGACTCACTAGTGGATTATATTCTTTAGTATTTCACCATCTTCCAAAAAATTATAATACAGATGATTTGAATATATACAGAAAAATTTTAGAAAAAACTAATATCTATCGAAGAAATTTTCAAGCAAACGGACAAGTGAAAGGAACGAGAGCATTAAAATATTCTAAAATTATTAAACCACTTTCAGCTAAATTACACGTTCCCGAGTCTACACCCAAACCTAATAAAGAGGTTGTATCCGGGTCTGGTTTCATGACACTTGAGAGGAATAAACCGAATTATGTTTACTGTGACGATCCAAATGAGTTAGTGGAACGACTTCAACTCTTAATAGCATCGGAAATATTCAAGTGAGATTATAATCATCATGTCCGTTGACAAGTTTGGACGTTATATACATGAAAAGGAGAACACAAATAATTTAAAGCGATATGAGAAAACTGAGAGAGGACTCTACATAGATACAGATGGCAACTTTAATATTCAACAAAGGCGCATAAAAAATGGTGGTTTTCCTAAGAAGAATGCAGACATCGTCATCAAAGAAAACGTTGACACAGCCATAAACCAGTTACCTCATTAATTGTAAAATATCAAGAAGAATTTGGACAGAGTTATAATGAGCTAGAGGCAATCGATACAGATACGGAGGGTAACTTTAATATTCAACGTATAGAAAATTCTGGGAATCTGAAAGGATCTGAAGATAAAGTCGACAAGAGTATAAAAGGATTGATGGAATCAATTATTTCTCATCAACAAGAATTAATTGTTAGTATTCCTGTTGTCAAAACTGCTGATATCGAAGATCGATTAGATAGATTTGAGATAGTTATCAGAAGTTTTATTGATAAATTTAGATAATCTAAATAATTTGGTACCCCTTCAAAAATAATTCAATTATAATCTGTAAGTAGTAAGAATACCTTATTATCGGGACCTTTGATGTCGGCAAAAAGGGTAATAAAAATGCAATTAATGGGTTAGCTGTCAAAATTTTAAGTAATTTGAGTAAAAAAAATGCAATTAATTAGGGTTAGCTGTCAACCTGTCAATAGAGGGGGTAATAAAGATGAAATAAATTAGGGTCACTACATGTAAAAGGACACTTGTGAACAAGTGTTCAAGGGTTCCCGCAAGGATATGGATACGAGTGCGAATGCAACGGAGCGATCCCGCCACGACCCGCATGTGCACGTTCACCCACGACCAGTCGCACGACTTAAAAAAGGGAGGGGGATCCTGGGCAGCACTTAAAAGAGTGCACCGCAGCGATCCCGGAAAAAACCACGTGCGGAAGGACGCTCACCCCCGATCCTCACTTGAAAAAGGGACAGACTGTGATTTTCCCACACTCATTCCATATTTCAACAATTGAACGCATGCATAGGACAAACACCCCACCAAAAAAGGGAATGGGGTGAAAGAATACACTTGTAAAGGTTTCTCAAAGAAGTCTAAAGACGCTTGGAAATGGATATAAATGTCAAGTGTTTGCCCAACATTTTCTATTTGTTTGGAATTTTGTGGCTCTACGAATAGACTAACTCTATCTTAAGAATCACTTCTAGTTTGTTTTTCGAACGACTCGGAGGATTAGAATATTTTTCAAAATTTAAAAGTGAAAATTAAAAAACGCAAAATTTAAAAACGCGAACGCGAAAAAGTTGTAAAAAAAGTTTACGAAAATTGAAAATTATATAAAATATTAAAGCCAAAGCTTTAGTAAAAAATAACTTTAAACAAAACAAAACAAAGGAAAGAAAGAAAAAAGATACACAATGAACAGCAATATCAGCAACAACAACTTCAACATCAACAACATAAATGGAATTTTCTGCAACTCCTGCCAGCGGCACCTCCCACCTAATGAGCAGTGGCACACCCATGCTCGCACAGAGCAACATAAATATTTTGCCACCAAGCCCCTCGATGGGCAGGTGAAGCAAATTACTGATGGGTACAAAGGACGTATTCTTCAGTACATATATGTAAATGAGGGAGCGGCTCTTAGGATTCCTGATGAATTCCTACATGAAGCAGGCCAAGCGCTGTTCCCTCATATTGAAAGAGTGTTGACCTTTCATACAGCTTCAAAAATAAATTTTGAGCTGTTTGCGGAATACATGCTTATAAAAAACAATGAATCCCATGAAAAAACAAAATCGTTCCAGAATAAGATGACTCGGATTACGATCGCTTCAAATTTAAATGAATTGTATGATTCCCACAAATCTGCCATAATAACAAAAATGGGAGAGTTCCAAGAGAAGGACAGTGGATGGACCCTAACACGTATACTTAGGGTGGAGCTGATCAGCATATTTCGATCTCCCTACACCTCTTAAAAATCGAAAAGCGTGCATCAATGTCCAGAATAATGACGTGTTCTGCTTCAAGTGGGCAATCATATCAGGACTTAACCCACAACAAGACCACGGAGAACGGTGCAACGGTTATGGTGTGGATATAAAATTATCCATTATCAAAACAAATGATATTACTGTTGACTTTAGTGGATTGACATTCCCATTAAAGATTAAAGAATTCGTGGCTCAAAACCCTCACATTAGTGTTAATGTGTTTGAGGAAAACGACAACATCTATGGACCCCTCTTTACAAATGGAACACAGAAGAAGCATCACTTTAATTTACTGTTCCTGGATGGACCAACCCCCGACAATAGTGGACATTATGTGTGGATAAAAAATATGTCTGGGTAAGCACAAATAAATTAAGCTAAACTATATATACATATCTAATAATTCATTTTTTATAATTTTAAATTACAGTCTTCTATCTTCACAACTGGAGAAAAACGGTGATTTCCGTTGGTTCTGCAACAATTGTCTCTGCTTGTCAACGAGTGAGCTCAGGGCTCAGCGACATGCGGAAAGGTGCAACAACATCGTCACTGAGCCACCTAAGGAAACAACCCTGAAATTCGAGCATGTTCATCGCCAGCTGGAGGTCCCCTTTGCAGTGTATGCTGACTTCGAGTGTATTCTCGAGCCCACATTGGTAGATGTAAGTGAAAAAACAAAAATAGTAAATAAGCATGTTCCTATAGCCTTCGCCTATTACATTAAGTGTTCGTTTGACTCGTCTTTAGAAAAATTGGTTTCACAGACCAGGGTAAATGTCGGGCGCTCTTTTGTAGATTGTCTATGTCCGCTATATATGAAAAATATATGAATTATATAGTACCCCTCCAAATGAGTGCACAGGATGCATATGATTTTGATGAGGCCCTCAATTGTCACATATGTGGAGGAATTTTAGCTAATGACAGAGTGAGAGATCACTGTCATTTCACAGGCCAATTTCGAGGTGCAGCTCATAGTGAGTGTAACCTTAAATATACAGGAGATTTTATCACAGTATTCATTCATAATTTATCAAAATATGATGCTCATCTATTTGTGAAATAACTCGGGGAGATTGAGGGGGAAATAAAAATAATCCCAGAAAATAAGGAAGTTTATGTGTCAATTTCAAAATATATTCCTGTAGGAAAAAATAATTTAGAAATTAGATTTTTGGACACTGTACGTTTCTTGTCCTCTAGCCTAGACACCGTTGTAGGTACTTTAAATGAAGGGGATTTCAAAGTTCTTCGAAATCAATTTCTAAAAATAACAGATTTTTCTCTCCTTCGTAGGAAAGGTGTTTTCCCTTATGAAAATTTCGATTCTAACCAGAAACTCTATGAGACTTGTCTTCCAGCAAGGATTAAATTTTTCAGCAATTTGACAGACTCTGAATGTTCAGAAGAAGATTATCTCCATGCAGTTCAGGTTTGGAATCACTTCAAAAGCCAAACACTTAAAGAATGGAGTTATATCTTAAAACAGATGTTTTGCTTCTCACAGATGTCTTTCAAAATATTAGGAGCATTTGCTCAAACATATATAAACTTGATCCTGCCCATTATTACACAACTCCGGGCTTGTCGTGGGATGCTATGCTAAAAACTACACAAATTTCCCTCGAGTTACTCACAGATGTAGATATGATTACATATTTCCAGTCTGGAATTCGAGGGGGATTAGTTCAAAGTAGTCATAGATATACAAAAGCAAACCACAAATATCTTAAAGATTTTGATCCGACTAAGGAATCTGAATATTTAATGTGTCTGGATGCAAATAATTTATATGGTTGGGCAATGTCTGAACCACTCCCTTATGCAGATTTTAAATGGTTGGAAGAATCAGAAATAGAATTATTTGATATTAATTCTGTTTCTGAAAATAGTGAGTATTGATATATATTATAGAGGTAGACTTGAAATATCCATACTCGCTTCACGACCAACATAATGACCTGCCTTTCTGCCCTGCAAACAGACTCCCTTCGAAAAATTCTAAATGTTCAAAGTTAATAGCAGATCTTTGTCATAAATATAATTATATAATTCATTACAAAACTCTGCAGCAAAGTTTAATTAATGGATTAGAGCTTAAAAAAATTCATACTATCCTTAAATTCAAGCAAAAACCTTGGCTTAAACAATATATTGATATTAACACTGAACACAGGACTAGGGCTAAAAGTAATTTTAAAAAAGACTTTTTTAAGCTTTTAAACAACCGTGTCTACGGGAAGACAATGGAAAATAGCTTAAAGCGCAAAGATATCCGATTAATTAAAGAATGGGAAGCCCCACCTGTAGGTCCAAAAGGTGGGCGCCCTAGATTATGTGCGAGGGACTTAATAGCGAGGGCCAATTTTCATAGTGCAACAAAGTTTACTGAAAACAGGTATGCAATCTAAATGAATAGATTGCGCAACATATGTGATAAGCCAACATATCTAGGTTTTGTGGTGTTGGAGTTATCCAAATGGAAAATGTATGATTTTCACTATATATACTTACATGAAGCCAAAATTTCGAGATGCACTGAAATTAAATTATATGGATACAGATTCATTTATATATTCTATTAAAACAGAGGATTTGTATAGCGATATTCGGGATGATGTTGCTTTAAAATTTGACACATCCCAATATCCAGATGAATTGGCTAGGCAATATAATTATTAATTAATTTGTAATTACCATCCGACGGAGAAAATGTTTGCGTGCCGGAGCATGTAATTCATTAATAATTTTCAGATTAACTGAATTCTAATCAGATTTTAGTGTATTATAATTGAATTATTTTTTGAGCGAGTGTCAAATTATATAGATTATCTAAATTTGCCAATAAAACTTCTGATAACTATCTCGAGTCTATCTAATCGATCTTCGATATCAGCAGTTTTGACATCAGGAATACTAACAATTAATTCTTGTTGAATAGAAATAATTGAGTCCATCAATCCCTTTATTCTCTTGTCGACATACGCCTTGTCAACTTTATCTTCAGATCCTTTTTGATTCCCAGAATATACATTTTTATACATTGAATATCTGTATCGATTGCCTCAAGCCCATCATAACTCTGTCCAAATTCTTCTTGATATTTTACAATTAATGAGGTACGAGATTCTCTCAACTGGTTTATGGCTGTGTCAACGTTTTCTTTGATGACGATGTCTGCATTCTCCTTAGGAAAACCACCATTTTTTATGCGCCTTTGTTGAATATTAAAGTTGCCATCTGTATCTATGTAGAGTCCTCTCTCAGTTTTCTCATATCGCTTTAAATTATTTGTGTTCTCCTTTTCATGTATATAACGTCCAAACTTGTCAACGGACATGATGATTATAATCTCACTTGAATATTTCCGATGCTATTAAGAGTTGAAGTCGTTCCACTAACTCATTTGGATCGTCACAGTAAACATAATTCGGTTTATTCCTCTCAAGTGTCATGAAACCAGACCCGGATACAACCTCTTTATTAGGTTTGGGTGTAGACTCGGGAACGTGTAATTTAGCTGAAAGTGGTTTAATAATTTTAGAATATTTTAATGCTCTCGTTCCTTTCACTTGTCCGTTTGCTTGAAAATTTCTTCGATAGATATTAGTTTTTTCTAAAATTTTTCTGTATATATTCAAATCATCTGTATTATAATTTTTTGGAAGATGGTGAAATACTAAAGAATATAATCCACTAGTGAGTCGCCAGTTTTCTCCATCATTAAATTCAATTATATTATTTGTTACAACTATTTTATTATTTCCCAACATTAATTGACCAGATTCATTTTTGTGTGGACCATATGTGTTCTCGTGCCAGCTCACTAACATTTAGATTTTTTGAACTCTCTTCAAGCAGCGATGGTTGAGTTGCTTCCAATGTAGACGTGTGGGGTGAGGGGTGAGTTGATAATACACTTGACGTGTGAGCATCCGCTTGGTTTGATAACACGGGTGATGATTGGTGTGAATGATGATCAGTTGGTGAAAATGAAGAATCATTATCCATAGCTGGTTGTGAGTAAAATTGATCATTATCATCATCATCATCATCATCATTATCGCTTTTTAACCTCCAATCCATTGGCTTGTATCCATCATATTTAGGTGTTGCATTTTTGTTGGTTGCTGTGTAAAATGTAAGTTTCCTCTTTTTCATATGCGGTGTTTTATTCTCAATATCTAGTTCAGTTTCATCATGATGATTTTTTCTCGTTTCATTTTTATGTAATTTTTCGTTGTTGTTAAGAAGTTTATTTAGTGGTTCCGTTATAGGTTTAAAAGTCTCCTCCAAACCCATAATATTTTGACTTTTGAATTGTTTCAACTCGGAAAATTTTTTTTTAAAGCATTTCGAGTTTTGTTCAATTGCAATAAAATATTTTCATTCATTGTGATTACGTTTAAAAATATTTCAATGTAAAAATCAATAGTGGTTATTCCAGTCTTGGGATTGCGAATGCACTGAGAAATAATAATAATAAATATCTGATCTGATAAACAGACCTGATAAACCAGGTCTGATCTGATAAATAGACCTGATAAACCTAGTCTGATCTAATAAACAGACCTGATAAACCAGGTCTGATCTGATAAACAGACCTGATAAACCTGGTCTGATCTGATAAACAGACCTGGTAAACCTGGTAACAGATCTGATCTGATCTGAAAGCTGATAACTAAAGAAAACATGAGCTGCAAAAGACATCCCAAGTCCCTTTTCCCAGTAAAAAATATATTTTATTTTCTATTTAGTTATTTTTTTTCCCCCGTGTAAAAGAAGCTGAAAAAGAATTCCCATTTTCCCAATAAAAAATTATTTAAATTTTATTTTATATATTTTTATTGATTGTTATTTAAATTTGATTTTAAATCTATATATATATTCCCATCATCATGTTTGATGAGCTAATAAGCCCCATTCGAAATTGTGGTCCATAGGTCATCACTTATGTCTGAAAACCTGTCCGGGAGGTAAACGATTACATTGGCGAGTTCCACCAGAATACTGGTGCCGCCGAACTTGCTGGGCACCCGTTTCGCCGAAAATATGTCAAATGCCATATTGGTTGGCAACTTCTTAAACATGAGCTTGCCTTTAACTTTACATGAGTTAAAGGCAAGCATTAGCGGGTCCTCCTCTATATCCTTTATAAGTGCGTTAATGTCCTCCTGGGTTACTCCAGGAGGAAGGTTGGAGGCGGTGGTGTTGGAGCGGATGGGGTTGTTGGTGACGCTGGTGGAGCTGTTGGAGCTGGTGGTGGTGGTGGTGAAATGACTCATTCTTGTTGTTGGTGGAGCTGGTGGCGCTGGAGTTGCTGGTGCTGGTGGTGCTGCTGGTGTTGCTTGACGATCTGCCTGACTTTATACCCAGCAAGGAGCACATTTCTTCCCCTACTACTAGGCACTTGTGGTATGTGAAGAGATTGCAAGGATAGAGCATCTAGCAATTGAAAAAGGTCAAATTGCCCTCTTCATGTTAAGTGGAGGTCGAATTGCAGTCTAGTAAAAATTTAAGGCATAAATGCCCACAGTTAAACGTACCAAATTTTTTGAAACGCTGGTAAATATATCTAATATTTCTTCCTAAATATCTAATCTTCTAATGGTGGGTTTAAATTCCCAAACCTGTCGAAGTAATACGAGTCTGATCCTTTCTTATAATACGCTACCCAATGCGTTTCGTCTGATGTCGAGTCTGCTAAATTTATTATTTCACACTCGGAATAATGAGAAAATTTGAGTAACTCATCTTTCATATAAACTCCCCGAAAATTTTTAATATTTTTAAAAGCAAACTTTAATATATCAAAATTGGATAATGCCCTTTTGGGTAGCTCATTTAGAAGTTTTTTTAATTGCGTTTTTTATCTTCAATATTTTTTGAAAATGATATACCGTAGCCTTTTCTGTAAGGTTGTAAATACAAACCCTCCCCCAAGGCTACCGATTCCATTTTTCTGTTGTGTCTCTGGTTTTCCTCATGTTGTGCCTTTGCCATCTTTGCATTGTTAATGGACTTTACAATTGCTGTGCTACCTGACGCCAAACTACCCACAGCGCTAAGGGCTGTTAAAATAGGTATCAATGGTAAAAAACCACCAACTTTTGGAATGGGTATGACCCGTAGGATTACTACATTTTTCCTACACCCCATTGGGTTAGATACTGCTTTGCGAGCCACTTTTACTGCATTCAATATGTCGAGAGGCTTGTTCTTTCGTAATTCAATGGTTGCCTTTTTGATTATTGAAGCAAGAGATTTTTTTACTACTTTCTTTTTCTGCTGCTTTGTTCCCATACCAAATTTTTTCTTTAGCTTCATCATGTTTGTTACAAAATATGCAGCCGCTCTCTCACTAATACTGCTATTACCCGCTTTTACACGTTCCCAAGCCTTATCAATTAAAACCGAGTCTGCTTTATGTCGTTCACCCAAGTCCTTGTTATTTGAATAAGCAATATCGTGAATGCGACAAGCTTCATCCAATGGGTTTATACCCCGGTCACCGCGAGCTAATCGTTTCTCTAGCTTTGTACCAGGTCCACAGTAATTGTATCCTGGTATATGAGCCTCAAAGGGTAGAGTGTTTATTAAATTATTTATGAGGCCAGTACCCTGTTTGACTTTTGAATTATGACTGATTACATTATAAAAATGTTTACCCATTTTATATCAAACTCAATTAACGAATGATTGTCCTTGAATGAAGTAGTTATCTCTAAAACATGCGTTTATTAAAACAAAATAAAAGCATCTCAGTGAGAAACATTGAAGGTGGTGGTCATGGTGAGAGTATACATCAGCGGCACAGCTCTTTGCTACCAAATACAATTAGAGCATTAATTGTTGGACCATCCAATTGCGGAAAAACTAATGTTATGATAAGCCTCATTGAAAGTCCAAATGGTTTAAAATTTGAAAATATTTATGTATTTTCAAAGAGTTTATACCAACCAAAATATGAGTACTTGGAAAAACTTGTCAAACCAATACGAGGAATGGGATATTACACATTTTCAACAAATGACAGCCTTTTAGCACCGCAAGAAGCTAAAAACAATTCCATTATGATATTTGATGATGTGGCATGTGAAAAGCAAGATAATATTTTAAACTATTTTTGTATGGGACGACATAGGAATATTGATTCATTCTATTTATCTCAAACGTATACTCATATACCGAAACATTTAATTTGAGATAATGCAAATTTTATTATAATGTTTAAGCAAGATGACTTATTAAAATAGAATATCATACTTATTATCCATATCAAAAAAACTTCAAGGCAAATGATGAAGTCCGTATTACAATTCAGAACCAGGATTTGTATGTCCGTCCATGTGAAAGTTTTCTCCACTTTGAAGGAACACTTAGCAAAATTGTTGATTCAAATACAGGAACGAGCAGCACAAATAGTGTTAGAGGGATGCTCAAAAATAATTGCATGGCCTATTTTCTCGATGAAAAAAGATATGAGTTAAACGGATGTGAATTGGATAGGCCACGTTTTACTAGAATTACAACGACTATTAAGAACTTTCTATCAGTCGGTCAACAGGAAGGAGTTCTTTATCGGAATGCAGGGTGGAGTGGAGGAGACAATATCCCTTCGGGAGGACATTTCAGCTTTTCTGTACCCTAAAAAATGTTGATGGGATTCGGGGAAGACTACAAGAAAGTGGTGTTAAATTGTAAACATGAACTTGTTCTATTGTTCATTACTAAAAACACAGATGATATGTATGTTAAAACTGTTGATGGAAAAACACATAAAATAGCAATAAATAATATAAGTTGGAAAATCCATCACATCATTCCAAGTGATAGTGCTAAAATTAAAATGTTTAATGTTGTAAAAAGTGGGGCTACCCTCCCACTCGCATTCCGAAGTTGGGATTGTTATATTAATCCAACAATTGTACAGGGAACACATCATATATGGAATGTTAAGCTGTCAGCAAATAAAGAACGCCCACGTTTTGCTGTAATTGCATTTACAATAAAAGGAGAACTAATTACAAACAATTCGAGAATTGCGAAAGTATATGTAAATTCGGAAGTCTATCCCTATCAGGATTTAAACATAAAATATAATGAGAATCGCTTTGCTGTCTTTTATGATATGTATACAAAATTTCAGGAGAGCTATTACAATCGAGAACCATGGGCTCTTTTATCACCCATGGAGTTTATGAGTAAGGCTCCTATTGTCTCTCATATCAGAACGAGTCGGTTAAATCAGGACCGATTTATGTTAAAATGTTTCCACAGAACTACCAAAGCAAGTGAGATTAATACAAAGGTATATTGCGTTCTCATTCATGATCGACTAGTTGAATACACACCCTTGACTGGTCTAGTTCAACGAATCGTATAAAAATTTAAAAAGGATTACTTCATTTAAATTTTGAAGTTCATTGCGGATAGACGCTCACAAACCCATTAAAATGTTGTCACTCGAAAACAAACTCAACGAGACAACTCCCAATACAATCCAACAACTGGTAACAAAAAAAAATAATTTCATGAAAATGTTTAAAGAACGAATTTTCCCGCAACACGTTGAATATCTGGAGGAATCTTTAAAATATTTTAATAAGAGGATGGCTGATACACCGATGGTTTTGAGTGTACATGGGCAACATTTCACATCTTGCTGCTGGACCAATATTAATGTCAACAGTGGTGTTGATACGTGTGCCTGCCAAAATCGATAAAAATTATGAAAATGTATGTCAATTTAGAACATCGCTTCTGATCATTGTACTGGAAAAATGAAATAAATATAGATATACGAATAAATAAAATAAAAATTTTTTTACTGGCAAGAAGGGACTTGGGATTTCTTTTACAGCTCTTTACTTGTTCACACAGGAACACGCACAAATAAAAATAAATATCTTTTGGTTATTTGAACCTCTGCAGCAGTGCACTGTCTAGCACATGTGTATATATCTGTAAGTACAGTCGCCGCTTGGGCCTAGCATAAAACATGTATCTAGAAAACAAACAACACGATAAGTGACCTCCTGCGAGTGGTCACCACATGTCTCTAAAGATAAGGCATATCGAGCAGCGGAAAATTCCCGCTTCTACCTAGAGCCTTTAGGGAAACAGATACCCCTGCGTGGGTCTGTTTAGAGATAAGTCTATGCGATGTTCATATTAGCTACTTAAGCTAGGACTTTAAGGAAATAAACTCAGTTTGAAATATCAACTCAACAAATGTAGAGGTGTGTTTTATTTAGCACCTCTCTCACATTTTTGGTCAATCGAGCCTTCGAAGAAATTCGAATTATTCTGCAGTTTCCCCCTCTATGGTAAGGGACTCAGATAAAAGGCCAGCTCCTTAACGCATTGCAAAGTTACGCTTGCAGCTTAAGGCAGCAAAAATAATTAACTCTTGTTTCCCCCTATATGGTAAGGAACAGGGTATAAATTTAAAAAAAGCAAAAAGATACAAAAGAATCTTTTATGTTTTAAACATAACAAGCACCTTATAGTTTGGTTAGCTAAAGGTTGCTTTAATACCATTAAAAATTGTGGTAAGGCGTGCTTGAGGCCAAACATCAGCAATAGTGAAAAAGAAAACACAAAATTATTGAATAATAATAAAACAAAGTGTCACAAAATACATATAATGCAAAATTAAAAAGTGCATATTAACTGTGACTAAAGCAGAATCAAATAAAATCCAAAAAATTGGATTAAGTGCAAAAGTAAAAAGTGCACATTAACTGTGACTAAACCAACATCAAATAAAATCCAAAAAAATTGGATAAAGTGAAAAGAAGAAAGTGATCCCTGGACTAAAAAACGTGCCAAAATAAATATAAAAAAAAAATCATCAACTACAACAGAAGGAAGAAAAATCCCCAGAAGCCTGCGACTAAACATCTTTACGTCAACAACTGCAACATCGTGGGTCTGTTTAGAGATAAGTCTATGCGATGTTCATATTAGCTACCTAAGCTAGGACTTCAAGGAAATAAATTCAGTTTGAAATATCAACTCAACGAATGTAGACGTGTCTTTTATTTAGCACCTCTCTCACATAACTTTTTCAGATTTGGGTTTATTGGATTCGACTTTGTGAGTTTGAGTGGATGGGGTGGGACCCATCTCGACTTTGATGAAAATCCGTTACAAAAGTATCTTTCGCCCCATTCGATCCTTTAGATGTGGAAAGAGTCTTTTCCTGCCCAGGATCCCCCTCCCTCTTTTAAGTCGTGCGACGGGTCGTGGGTGAACGTGCACGTGCGGGTCGTGGCGGAATCGCTCCGTTGCATTCGCACTCGTATCCATATCCTTGTGGGAACCCTTGAACACTTCTTCACAAGTGTCCTTTTACATGTAGTGACCCTAATTTATTTCATCTTTATTACCCCCTTTATTGACAGGTTGATAGCTAACCCTAGTTAATTGCATTTTTATTACTCAAACCACTTAAAATTTTGACAGCTAACCCATTAATTGCATTTTTATTACCCTTTGTGCCGACATCAAAGGTCCCGATAATAAGGTATTCTTACAACTTCTGTACAATCTGATTAGTATCTGAAAATGAGTAGATGTGTATTTTGAATGAATTACATGCTCTGGCACGCAAACATTTTCTCCGTCGGAGGGTAATTACAAAAGGAATAAACTGCTTATGGCAGGCAGACTTGGTGGAAATGGGAAAGTACTCTTCCTCAAATAATGGGTATCGCTACCTACTAACAGTAATTGATACATTTTCCAAATTTGGGTGGGGTGAAGCAGTTAAATCTAAGACTGCGAAGGATGTTGCTGAAGCAATGGAGAGAATATTTAAATCTGGACATGGAGTACAGACAGATGACGGAAAAGAGTTTTTTAATACACAATTTAACTCTTTGATGATTCGTTATGAAATAAATCACTATTCAACGTTTAGTACTATAAAGGCTTCATACATACATATTTATTGGAAGATTTAAATGGGAATCCAGTTAAGGGTGGTTTCTATAAGGAAGAACTGAAAAAACACGATTGCCCAATACCTACATAGTTGAGAAGGTACTCAAAAGGCAAGGAAAAAGATTCCTTGTACGTTGGTTAGGTTTCCTTGAAACAGATGATAGCTGGATAAATTCCTCTAAAATTTTGGAAAGGAAATAAACACACAAACAATTTTATATTTTCTTTTCTTTATGTTTTTATTTGCTTTTTTAAAATATTTTATATTTTTTTAATTTCAACTTATTATTATTATATACAATAGATTTAAATTATTGAATTATCTTAGAATTTAACATTTTGAATAAATTATTATTTTAGAAGCTTAAATCGATCGTTTTATTTACATATTGGTTCATTTACATATATCGTCAATTATAATTTCTGGATTTTCCAGTTTAGCCATTTTAATATAATGCCAAAATATTTCTCGTTCGTAATTGTCGAGCGCACTTGCCGATTCATTTTTTTTTCTCTTCAAGTTTTCCTTTTTTTCATCACTAAGTTAAGTCTCGGGTATTACAAGGGATTCATTGATGAAAGCCCTTGAGTTTGCTTCTAGAGTTGAGATCTTATTCAGAATTTTCTGTTCTATAGTTGAACAGTGTCCAATTGCCACAGTTGAAATCCCATCTTCACAGATAATTCTTTTATCATCCTTATTATCTAATGTAATTTTTCTAATTTTATATGTACCAATTTCATGTCCTCTAGACCTAAACATAAACATTGAATCTGATTCTTGTTGTCCTGTGAACAAACAATTTTTGTATTGCTCAAATGATATTTTTTGTAAAGCACTTCGTTTTACTCCCTTGTTCTTTTTAACACATTTCTCTGGCTCACTAAACTTTGTTGCACTATGAAAATTGACTCTCGCTATTAAATCTCTCGCATATAATCTACGGCGCCCACCTTTTGAACCTACAGGTGGGGCTTCCCATTCTTTAATTAATCGGATATCTTTGCGCTTTAAGTTATTCTCCATTGTCTTTCCGTAGACACGGTTGTTTAAAAGCTTAAAAAGTCTTTTTCAAAATTACTTTTATCCCTAGTTAATATACTGTTTAAGCCAAGGGTTCAAGCAAGAATTTAATTTAAACTTTGCTGTAGAGTTTTGTAATGAATTATATAATAATTTTTATTACAAAGATCCGCTCTTGATTTTGAACACTTGGAATTTTTTGAAGGGAGTCTGTTTGCAGGGCAGAAAGGCAGGTCATTATGTTGGTCGAAAAGCGAGTATGGATATTTCAAGTCTACCTCTAGAATATATCCATACTCACTATTTTCAGAAACAGAATTAATATCAAATAATTCTATTTCTGATTCTTCCAACCATTTAAAATCTGCATAAGGGAGTGGTTCAGACATTGCCCAACCATATAAATTATTTGCGTCCACATACATTAAATATTCTGATTCCTTAGTCGGATCAAAATCTTTAAGATATTAGTGGTTTCCTTTTGTATATCTATGACTACTTTGAACTAATCCCCCTCGAATTCCAGACTGGAAATATGTAATCATATCTACATCTGTGAGTAACTCGAGGGAAATTTGTGTAGTTTTTAGCATAGCATCCCACGACAAGCCCGGAGCTGTGTAATAATGGGCAGGATCAAGTTTATATATGTTTGAGCAAATGCTCCTAAAATTTTGAAAGACATCTGTGAGAAGCAAAACATCGGTTTTGAGATATAACTCCAAATAATCTTTAAGTGTTTGGCTCTTGAAGTGATTCCAAACCTGAACTGCATGGAGATAATCTTCTTCTGAACATTCAGAGTCTATCAAATTGCTTAAAAATTTACTCCTTGCTGGAAGACAAGTCTCATAGGGTTTCTGGTGAGAATCGAAATATTCATAAGGGAAAACACCTTTCCTACGAAGGAGTGAAAAATCTGTTATGCTGGGAAATTGGTTTCGAAGAACTTTGAAGTCCCCTTCATTTAAATATCCTGTGTCCAAAAATCTAATTTCTAAATTATTTTTTCCTACAGGAATATATTTTGAGATGGACACATAAACTTCCCTATTTTCTGGGATTATTTTTATTTCCCCCTCAATCTCCCCGAGTTCTTTCACATATAAATGAGCATCATATTTTGATAAATTATGAAAGAATACAGGGATAAAATCTCCTGTCTTATAGTTAAGGTTACACTCACTATGAGCTGCACCTCGAAATTGGCCTGTGAAATGACAGTGATCTCTCACACTGCCATTAGCTAAAATTCCCTCACATATGTGACAATTGAAAGCCTCATCAAAATCATATGCATCCTTCGCACTCATTTGAATGTGTACTATGTATTTCAAATAGTTTTCGTATATAGCGGACAAATCAAACGATAAACAATCTACAAAAGTGCGCTCGACATTTAGCCCGGTTTTTGACACAAATTTTTCTAACGAGGGGTCAAAGGAACACTTAATATAATAGGCGAAGGCTATAGAAAAATGCAATTTACTATTTTAGTTTTTACACTTACATCTAGCAATGTGGGCTCGAGAATGCACTCGAAGTCTGCATACACTGCAAAGGGCACCTCCAGCTGACGATGGATATGCTCGAACTTAAGGGTTGTTTCTCCTTCCTTAGGTGGCTCAGGAGGCACTTGTTGCAGAACCAACGGTAATCGCCGTTTTTCCCCAGTTGCGAAGATAGAAGACTGTAATTTAAAATTATATAAAATGAATTATTAGATATTAATTCAGCCTTCACAGCGAACGGTCGTGTTTTTGTTTTGCGCTCCGAATTTGTGTTTTTATTTGCCTTTAAACCAACGGGGTTTCATTTAATTTTGTCACTTAAATAATTATTATTAACGTATACCGTTTTGCTGCCGCGTGTGCATGTGCTATTTCTTTTTCTGTGCTAAATTATTTGTATTTCTTCGCTTTAGTTATTTTTACTAAGACGGTTTTTCTCGCCTTCCTTTTGTGTTTTCTCTTCCCGCTTAAGCTCCGTTGCGTATAGCTGCAGCTAAGCGGTTCCAAGCTCTCCCGCTCTCTTGCCCTCGCACGCACTCTCCCCGCTAACCGTATTTCTGTGTTATCTTTTTTTCTGGCACAGTGGTCTGAGCGCTGTGAATATGTCTGCAAATATTGTCTGTGGAATTAAAGGCTGCCAAAAAAATGTTTTGGCAGATACGCCTTCGCTCTACTGTTGGCTTTGCGACGCAGTTGTTCACGCCAAGTGCGTTGAAGTGACGGGCCGTGTCGCGGATGTAATATCCAAGAATATTGGTTTACATTATTGTTGCCATGCCTGTCGGGATGTTGAGAAGGAAATTTTATCCTTCGTGCGCCAGACCAGAAGCGGTTTTAAAGAACTAATGGTCAATTTTCGCAAAGCGAACGACCTGTTATCCGCGTTAGATGCTCAGTTTAATAGTCTGAAGCTGTTAAACGAGTCGCCAAAGCGCAAAAAATCAGTTACTGGTCGGCAGCAACTGTGCCAATCCCAGCAACCCAAGATTGGGCACAACCCATCGGCAGAGCCCCCGACCCCAATACCATCTCCAATGGTTTTGCGATCGGGTGCAGTTATTGATTCGGTAACCGAATGTGCCGGGGTGGAATTGGCGACAGCTCCGCCAGTAATTACAGTTGAGTCCGTTGAGTCCGCTGCGGTGTCCCTACCCCTGACACCACAGACTTCAATGATAAAAAATACCCAGGGTCAAACAAGGCCCGGATTACCGGCCGGTGTTCTACCAAGACCCTTACAGCGAGGCTTGCCCATAATCTCGAATCTGATTATGTACTTGCCTATATAAACGGCAAAACCCAAGCCGAAAATTTAAAGGTGGAAAAATTCAAGTTTTCTTACGCCAGGGACATCTCATCTTTCAAGATAAGTGTCTCGCTCAAGTTCTTTGACACAATTTGCTCTGGTGAATTCTGGCCCGAGCACGTTGTAGTTAAAGAATACGAGGCTAAAAAGAAAAAAACGGCCAGTGGGAGTACAACTCCCTAGGCCGTCACAAACCTCTGCGACCACTGCGTCCACATCTACTTCAGCTGAAAAAAACTAACCACCTCCCTCCTACTTTCCTATCAGAATACTAGAGGCTTACGCAGCAAGCTCTCGAAATTGTACTCTAATAGTTTTTCCTTTGCATCCCAGGTAATTGTGTTTACTGAGACCTGGTTAAAGCCGGAGATTTTCAGCTCCGAAATTTTTCCAGGTAAGTACACAATGTATAGATTGGACCGTCTTTCCCAGCGAGGAGGTGGAGTTTTAATTGCCGTTGACTCCTGCCTTATCTCCGAACTGGTCGTCTTAGATGATATCACAGATTGTGAATTCATCTGTGTAAAACTATCATTCCCAGGTAGTTTTATTTACATAACATGCTCTTATGTCCCTCCATCTGCTGATGAGCCTATTTATTGGAAACACCTTTCGGCAATTCGGGCCGTTTCCAATAGACTCTCAGATCGAGACCAACTTGTGACTTTAGGGGATTTTAATATACCTGCAGCGCGTTGGTCATCAGATGGTGTGTCAAATGTTCTTCAGACTGCGGCACAGCATGACCTTATTGATGGCCTGCTTGACTTGTCTTTGTCGCAAGTTAACCATGTCTTTAATTCTTTAAACCGCCTACTAGATCTCTGCTTCGTCTCCGATCCCGTAGGTGTGACCTTAAAAAAGTTTCTCCATTGACGCTACCTGAAGATCCTTTCCATCCTACTTTCGATGTGACTATCGATACGGGCATCGTTGTAAGGAAAAAATCCAACCGATTGGCCAATAAAGTTCGCTGTTTTCGTAAAGCTAACTTTCAAAGGCTAAACAGTTTAATATCTGAATTTAATTGGTCTAACCTTTACATGTGCACTGACATGGCAGCCGTCGTGGACATTTTTTACAGTGCCATGAACTCCTTCTTTTCATTATGTGTTCCGTTAACCTATCCGTCGGCTTCCAGTAAACCACCTTGGGTTAATAAGGAGCTGACACGCTTAAAAAACATAAAGTCTAGGCTTTATAATAAATTTAAACTTACCGGCTCTCTAACTGCTTCATCTAATTATATTAAAGCTCGGTCGAATTTTACCGTGCTCAACGCTCAGTGTGATAAGAATTATTTGACTCGTTGTAAGGTTCAGTTCACGCAGGACCCGAAACAGATTTATAACTTTGTTAACACTAAGCGTAAACCTAATTTATATCCTTCCTCGCTTTCATTTAAAAATTCTACAGCAGAATCAGATCAGGCTATTGCTGATCTTTTTGCTGAGTTTTTTAAAACAACTTATTCTCCCTCGACCATTTTAAACCAGACATACCCTTACTCTATGCCTTGTTCAAACTTAATTTTCAGTCCTATCTTAAACGAAAGCTCTCTTAGTCTGGATCTTCGACGTATTAAGCCAGTGTACTCACCGGGTCCCGACGGAATACCGGGCTGCGTGCTCAGGTATTGCGCGGACGCTCTGTGTAACCCCATTCCTAAATTGTTTAAATTATCTTTAGAAACTTCTGAATTTCCCCTTATTTGGAAGGAATCCTTTTATTATTCCTCTCCACAAAAAAGGTAGCAAGTCGGATGCCAGCAACTATAGGGGTATCTGTTCGAGAATGTAATAACTCCACACTTGCAGCATTTGTGCAGATCCGTAATTTCTCCATGTCAGCATGGCTTTTTGAGGCGAAGATCAACCACTACAAATCTCTTGGAACTAACCTCATTTGTTATTAGAGGGTTCCAACGCAACTTTCAAACCTATGTGATTTACACGGACTTTAGTAAAGCTTTTGACTCGGTTAATCATTCTCTTCTTGTAAGGAAGCTCGACTTAATTGGGTTTCCTGTTGATCTTCTTAAATGGATTTTGAGTTATTTGTCCGACGGGACTCGAAAGGTTCTGTTTAAAAATGCTCTCTCCAAATTCCTCAGTGTCACATCTGGCGTCCCAAAAGGTAGCCACCTAGGCCCACTGCTATTCTCGTTGTTTATTAACGACCTTCCGCTAGTTTTAACCAACTCTAGAGTACTAATGTACGCTGACGACGTTAGACTATGTGTGCAGTATAAGGACAGCTCATGCCAGTCAGATTTACAATCGGATCTTAATAATTTTCAAGCATGGTGTCGTGCTAACCTATTACATCTTAACAGCTCCAAGTGCAAACTGATGACATTTTCGCGTGTCACTCCCCAGTATGCCACTTATATGCTCAATGACTGCTCTTTGGAAAGAATAACTCTTGTCGATGATCTTGGAGTCCGCCTTGATCCCAAACTTTCGTTCTCTGAACACATTTCCTGCATGGTTAACAAAGCCAGAGGCATGCTTGGATTCATTAAAAGGTGGTCGTAGGAATTCGATTCCCCTTATGTAACTAAGAGCCTTTTTGTTTCTTTAGTTCGGCCCATTCTGGAATATGGTTCTTGCGTTTGGAGTCCTAGTATTGAAGTCCATATTAACCGCATTGAATCTGACCAAAAAAACTTTTTGCTATTCGCCCTACGGGGCTTAACCTGGGATGCTAACCTGAGATTACCGTCTTACTCTAGTAGACTTCTATTAATTAACCTTCCCTACTTAGCGAACCGTAGAACGATGCTTGGTGTCGTCTTTCTACATAAGCTTATTCACGGGGACGTGAAGAGTCCCTACCTGCTGGGCCAACTCAATTTCCATGTTCCCCGACTAACTTCCAGATCCTATATCCCATTAGTAATTGGTCACTGTAGGAGGGAGTTTGAAATGCATGAGCCCTTTAGGGTTTTATGCACCGATTACAACCGCCTCTATGACTATATTGCTGGTATTGATAGTCTTCCTAAACTTAAAGCTGTTTTGCTTGTAGAATTAGCCCGTAATTTAGCACCTTAGCAACATAAAATTTTCCTCGTTCTTTTATACTTTCCTCTTCTCACGCGTCTATCAAGAACGCGTTCGTGCCATACGTCACACGGCTGCGCCTCTCGGTCGGTTGGGCGGGAGGTGGGAATCGATGGGACCCGCGCGAAAAAAAAAAAAAATATATATATATATATATATATTTTAGCCTAATTTATATGTGCTTACCCAGACATCCATCGAGAAAAAGTAAATTGAAGTGATGCTTCTTCTGTGTTCCATTTGTAAACAGGGGTCCATACACGTTGTCGTTTTCCTCATCATAACCAAACACATTAACACTAATGTCAGGGTTTTGAGCCACGAATTTGTTGACTTCTTTAATTTTCAATGGGAATGTCAACCCATTGAAGTCAACGGTAATTTCATTTGTTTTGATAATGGATAATTTTATATCCACACCATAACCGTTGCACCGTTCTCCGTGGTCCTGTTGTGGGTTAAGTCCTGATATTATTGCCCACTTGAAGCAGAACACGTCATTGTTCTGGACATTGATGCACGCTTGTCGATTTTTAAGGGGTGTAGGGAGATCGAAATATGCTGATCCTCTATGTGGAACATATTGCAACATGTTCAGCTCTACCCTAAGTATACGTGTTAGGATCCATCCACTGTCCTTCTCTTGGAACTCTCCCATTTTTGATATAATGGCAGATATGTGGGAATCATACATTTCATTTAAATTTGAAGCGATCGCAATCCGAGTCATCTTACTCTGGAACGATTTTGTTTCTTCATGCGTTCCATTTTCCTTTATCAGCATGTATTCCGCAAACAGCTCAAAATTTATTTTTGAAGCTGTATGAAAGGTCAAAACTCTTTCAATATGAGGGAGCAGCGCTTGGCCTTCTTCATGTAGGAATTTATCAGGAATCCTAAGAGCCGCTCCCTCATTTACATACATGTACTGGAGAATACGTCCTTTTTACCCATCAGCAATTTGCTTCACCTGTCCATCGAGGGGCTTGGTGGCAAAATATTTATGTTGCTCTGTGCGAGCATGGGTGTGCCACTGCTCATTAGGTGGGAGGTGCCGCTGGCAGGAGTTGCAGTAAATTCCATTCATGTTGTTGCTGTTATTGGTGTACATTTTTTATGTTTTTTTTTCTTCCTTTTGTTTTTGTTTTGTTTAAAGTTCTTTTTTACTAAAACTTTGGTTTTAATATTTCATAAAATTTTTAATTTTCGTAAATTTTTTTTGACAACTTTTTCGCGGTCGCGTTTTTTAAATTTTGCGCTTTTTAATTTTCACTTTTAAAATTTGAAAAATATTCTGATCCTCCGAGTCGTTCAAATAACAAACTAGAAGTGATTCTTAAGATAGAGTTAGTCTATTCGTAGAGCCACAAAATTCCAAACAAATAGAAAATGTTGAGCAAACACTTGACATTTCTATCCATTTCCAAGCGTGTTTAGACTTCTTTGAGAAACCTTTACAAGTGTAACATTTCATCCCATTCCCTTTTTTTGGTGGGGTTTTTGTCCTATGCATGCGTTCGATTGTTGAAATATAGAATGAGTGTGGGAAAATAACACTCTCTCCCTTTTTCAGGTGAGGATCGTGGGTGAGCGTCCTTCAGCACGTGGTTTTTTCCGGGATCGCTGCGGTGCACTCTTTTAAGTGCTGCCCAGGATCCCCCTCCCTTTTATAAGTCGTGCGACTGGTCGTGGGTGAACGTGCACATGCGGGTCGTGGCGGGATCGCTCCGTTGCATTCGTACTCGTATCCATATCCTTGCGGGAACCCTTGAACACTTGTTCACAAGTGTCCTTTTACATGTAGTGACCCTAATTTATTTCATCTTTATTACCCCCTCTATTGACAGGTTGATAGCTAACCCTAATTAATTGCATTTTTTTTACTCAAATTACTTAATATTTTGACAGCTAACCCATTAATTGCAATTTTATTACTCTTTTTGCCGACATCAAATGTCCCGAAAATAAGGTTTTCGTACTACTAACGCGCCCGCACAAAACATTGGTCCTTCGAGCCGGATGTGAATACGCGATTACTGTGGTGTATTTAAATACTTCAATAGTATGTGTGTGATTGTACTTGAAAGAACCCTGCAGTAGCAAAATTCCTGGGCAGGAACAATTCCTGGCGACGTTTTCTAAAAACAAAAACAAATTGCAAGGGCTTCGTTTTCTGAAGTCCGAAATGAAGTAGGCAAAGAAACTTCTACCTCCTCTCGGCTATAGCCGAGGGTCTTGCGATGTACGAAAATGTATTTTGTTATTGTTTTTGAGCTGCGTTCGGAGTTGTCGCTCCGACAGTTTTCAAGTTAGAGAGAGATGCAGCTGGAGGGAAGGGAGGGAAAAAAAGATGTATCGAAAGCATAGTATATTGTAGCGACGTGAGAATTCCCACTTTAAAATAAGTTGAACTGCTTATAATTATTTTAAATAATATTTAATTAATTTGTATTTATTTAACTATATGGTATATAAGCATATACTAAAATTTTGCCCTAGGCAAACCCAAAATGGTAAAGTTTTATTATATTTTTATTTGGTTAAAATTACAAGGCATTGCTTTGGTCGGATATACCCTGGCACTCGCTAAAATTTTTGGTGTTCGGTTTTCGGTTTCGTTTTGCTTCTTCCCACGCTCTTTGCATTTGAAGTTAAACTGCAAAGCGGGAACAAGTGTCTTAATAAATAATTTGTGCCTTTTTATTAAAAATTGTTTTGAACAAATTAAAACATTTAAATCAGGTAAGTGAAGTGATAGAACATACATCAAATTTAATTGCACAATTGGATTCTGTTTATTCTGTACATAAGTGCTCGCGGCAGTGTTTAATAATAAAATATATATTGTGATTTAGGCCAAATTTTCCCGCGTGGTAAAAACTTAGATTAAAGTGCAATTTAACAATGTACGTACGTACATTCTTATTATGTACAAATAAAACATTGAAAAACAGAATCCAATTGCGCAGTTAAATTTTAACATAATGGCAAAAGAGCATGCAGTTGTTTTTCGATTGCCCGCGGCTACACTGACAAAAACAAAAATGAAAATAATAATAGTATTATACATATTAAAAATAATTACACAATAAGAGTGTTTATAAAGATAGTGCTGTTTATTAAAAAAAATATATATATAATTAACATAACATTAAAAATTTTATATAAGAATAATAAATTAATATTTAAATTATTTTGAAATAATGAATAAATTAAATTAAAATTAAATTTAATTTATATGTGAAATGTATTGCAAATGTGAACTATTATTAAAAAAGAAAATATAATTCAAAATAAATGAAAATATAATTAGTAAATATGTATTCAAATTTTATTAATAATAATTAGTTTGAAATAAATTTGATTATATTTTTCAACTGAAATTATAAATAATTCACATTTACAGTACATTTCAAATATTAATAAATTTAATTTTAGTTTATTTTAATTTAATGGAATTTAAGTTTTTATAATAATCTAAATTTTAATTTTTTCTAAATAATTTATATATTAATTTATCATTATTATATACAATTGTTAATGTTATGTTAATTATATATATTTTTTTAAATAAACAGCACTATGATTATTTTAAATATTTTCAATTATTATAATTATTGGTTTTATATAATTCTAAAATGGCTCTACCGTTTATAATATATCCTAATATATCTTTAATTCATTTTTAAAAAATAATTTAAAAAAAAAATAGGTTTAAATATTGTCTTTCTTTCATTTGAAAATTGTATTTAATTTTATGATTTTTGTACATTTGGGGATAATTATATTTCAGTAAAATTTCAGTTGGTAACTAATTAAAGATGCCTATGCTCGGTGCATTTGCATCGATAAAAAATGTAATGTCCATCAAGTTAACAGGGCAAGTTTGGGAAATCAAAATTTTGATTAGCGGGGCCGAACACAAGAGCGAATAGGGAACCTTTGGAACCAACCATGGATGAAATAGGAGTTTGTGATATTTATGTAGGTAGCTTAGATGCACATGCCCGTCAGGGTTGTGATTTAAATACACAATTAAAAAATTGGTATTTAATTAATTATATGCTTCTTATTGAAATTTATATGCTCATAGGTAATAAATACCAAAGAGCCCAGCTATATTTTTGAAAATTAAAATTTGGAACAAGAACAAGAACCAATAATTTAATAAATGTTCGACATAATCGTTCATCTTCTAAACGTCCCTTTTTTATTCACACTTTTCGCTTGTGGAATCAAAAAAATCAACTAACGCAACATTTAAAAACAATAAGTAGCACACCGCATTTAAGGGATAATGTAATAGACTATTATAGGAATGAACTAGAAGTAAATAAAATTATAGGTTAAATGATAAATAAAAAATAAAAAATTTAATTGTAAGATCAAGAAATACTTGTTGTGTAGTTCGCAGAGAGAATTGGAAATTTCCAAAATCATCCCGTTGGGACTTACGCACTAATTTATAAGGTTTAAGCTTGAAGAGTTAGGATTACATTGACCAATAAATTAAATTAAATTAAATTAAATATGTTCAACGTAAAACCCTTTTATAAATTTCATTGTTTATATAATTCCGATATTAGTAAAATACCAGTCGGCTCCTATTTACATAACGGATTATCTTAGCAATTAAGTAAATTATCAGAGTTTCCTGAATCGCCGGATGTAATAAACTTTGAATTAAGTTTAAAAAGTTAAAGGGCATCATTAGAATTAATAATCTGCATGGCCGCCCCGTTTTGCCAATAGGAGTTTTTCTGGGCCATAATACGCATTTCGGTTGCGACGAGTTTATGTCGAAACTTTCATCCGAGTTGACCGAAATGTTGAAAAACGTTTTATCCCTTTATAGTAAAGAAATTGATTCGTGAATTAGAGCTATCGTTTGCGAAGCACCTGCTTGTGTATGACTGTAGCAAATGCAATGAAAACTTTTGTGACAGGACTTACCGTCAGCATCATAAAGCAGAATATTTTAATGATCAATCTTCTATAGAATAACTTGGGATTAAAATAGTCACTCAAGTCCCTCTTGATTGTATGCACCTAATCGAATTAGGAGTCGTGCAAAAAATTTTATTTAGAATTTGTCAGAATAAAATACAAGAACATTGGATGACTTACCGCATTGGAAAGCAACGGAGTTTAGGCAATTCGTGTTGTACACTGGCTGATCATCAGCTTTTCTCTCTTCCAAGTGAACGGGGTCATCTACTTTGTGATTAATAAAGTTCCCGTTCACTTCGCGTGCAGGCGGCTATCCTGATTTAGTTGTGCTGCTTGTGCTTATTTTCATATTATTCTTTGTGCCTTCTCTGTTTAGCCGTTATTTGCGCCGTTAAACAGCTAATTCTTAAGCTTGTGGGCTTTCCTCCCACGCTCAGACGCTCTCTCTCTCTCTCTTCTGTTCTCTGTGCAGCTGCACTATTCTTATCTCTCCCTACGTAAAGGTAACTGTGGGAAGCCCCAACAATGTCCGCTATTGTCTGCGCCTTTTAAACCAGCAAAAAGGTAATTGCGGCTAATGATCTTTCGAACGGCTGCTGGCTTGTGCATGCCAAGTGCATTGGTTTCGTAGCGTGGACGGCGGACGATTTGAGAAGAAACATCGGTCTGGGTTATTGCAGTGACGCCTGTCGAGAGTTGAAAGTGAAATTATGTCTTTCATGCGGCAAACCAAGGGTGGTTTTATGGACGTGTTATCGAGTTTTCGTGAAACTCATGAAATGTTCTTAGCGCTAGATATTCAATTTAATAGCCTTAAGCTATTAAATGGGCCTCCTAGGCTCTCAACAGCATCCCCCCTCGGATCAGCCATCGATCTCAGGATCAAACCCTAGAATTCTGACGTCGAGTGTGAGAATAGATTCGGTACCCGAATGTGCCGCTGGAGGGACCGTGCCCCCGGTGATTTCCATTTTGTCCCCTGAGGGATCGCAAATTACGACCCCTTAGACTCCCATCAATGTGTCTATCCCCCCAGGGCGATATTGGCAATCCAGACAATGTGTCTGCATTGCCGAAAGCCCTTACATTTGTCCCACCTACGAAACAGATATTTGTTTCGCGGCTTTCCCCTGATCAGACATCGGAAGATGTAATAGCCTTTATTCAAGGCAAAACTAAAGCCAACAATATGCAAATTAAGGTAGAAAAATTACAATTTTCATATGCTAGGGACATTTCATCTTTCAAGATAAATGTCCCAAACGAGTTCCTTGACACAATATGCTCTACCAAATTCTGGACGGAATATATTGCCGTCAAGGAGTTAGAAGCTACATTCCTACATTCCTCCCTTGTCAGAACTTTTTTTTTATTGGAACCATCTTTCCGCTATCCAGATGGTCTCCAATCGTCTTTCGGATAAGGACCACTAAGTAGTTCTTGGTGACTTTAATATCTCAGGGGCTATTTGGTCCTCCATTAATTCCACAAACTCACTTCTTACAGCATGATTTTATTGCTGGCTTGTTTGACATTTCGCTGTCTCAAGTCAACCATGTACGAAATTCTTTAGAGGGCTTGCTTAATCTCTGTTTTGTCTCAGATCCGGCGAGAGTTAGTTTAGCCAGGGTGGCGCCGCTGACACTACCCGAAGATCCCTATCATCCTACTTTCGATACATGTGCACTGACATGGTAAATGCCGTGGATATTTTTTACAGTGCCATGAATTCATATTTTACCGAATGTGTTCCGTTATACCACCCGTCAACCTCTAATGAGTCTCATTGGTTTACAAAAGAGTTGAGTCGCCTTAAAAACAAAAAGTCTGGGCTGTATTCTAAATTTAAACGTACCGGTTCTCAATCTGTCCTATCCTGTCCTATCGGCTTGGTTAAGCTTCACCGTGTTGAACGCGCAGTGTTACAAAATTTACCTTGCTCGTTGTAGGGCCCAGTTTTCTCAGGACCCAAAACAGTTCTATAATTTTGTTAACACTAAACGTAAGCCAGTTACTCATCCTTCGTTCTCATTTGAAAATGCAACCGTAAATAATGATCAGGGAATAGCCGACCTAATTGCACAGTTTTTTCAAACCACATATTCAAACTCTACTGACTCAAATCAGACTTATTCTTACATCATTCCTAAATCAAACTTAATGTTCAGTCCTAGTTTAAACGAAAGCTCCATTCTTTCAGTTCTTCTCTGTGTTAAGCCAGTTTATTCGCCAGGTCCCGACGGAATACCTGGCTGTGTGCTCAGGTATTGTGCCGACGCCCTGTGCAATCTCCTTCTGAAATTGTTTACCTTATCTTTAGAAACCTCCCACTTTCCCCTTAATTGGAAGGAGTCGTTTGTCATTCCTCTCCACAAAAAAGGTAGCAAATTGGATGCCAACAACTACAGAGGAATCTCTAAGCTGTCGGCCATCCCAAAACTTTTCGAAAATATTATTACTCCACATTTGCAGCACCTTTGCAGTTCAATAATTTTTCCATGTCAGCATGGATTTATAAAGCGAAGATCAACTACTACTAATCTTTTGGAGCTCACTTCCTTCATAATAAAGGGCTTCTATAACAACTTTCAGTCAAATGTAATCTATACTGATTTCAGTAGAGCATTCGACTCTGTTAACCATTCTCTTCTTGTTTGGAAACTCGATTTAATGGGATTTCCGGTTGATCTTCTCAGGTGGATCTCAAGTTATCTGACTCTAATGCATTCAGTGTTACTTCTGGCGTCCCGCAAGGGAGCCATTGGGGTCCCTTGTTGTTTACATTATATATTAACGACCTGCCCAAAGTTCTGACTAACTCCAGAGTACTTATGTACGCGGATCTTAATAATTTTCAAACATGGTGCCGCGTTAACTTATTAAATTTAAACGGCTCTAAATGCAAGCTAATGACATTTTCTCGTGTCGTTCCCAAGCTCGCAACTTACACGCTGAACTGTCGCTCTTTGGAAAGAATTGAATTGAATTGAATCGATATAGTTGATGATTTGGGAGTCCGCCTAGATCCTAAACTTGACTTTATTGATCATATTTCGTGCATGGTAAATAAAGCCAGAGGTGCGCTTGGATTCATTAAACGGTGGTCGAAAGAATTAAATGACCCCCATGTTACTAAATCCCTTTATATATCTTTAGTTCATCCTATCTTAGAATATGGATCTTGCGTGCGGAGCCCTCAGTATGGGGTCCACAGTAAACGCATTGAGTCAGTTCAAAAGAACTTTTTACTTTTCGCTTTACGCGGTTTAAACTGGGATACAAACCAGAGGTTACCCTCGTATTCCAGTAGGCTCCTACTAATCAACTTACCATCCTTGTCTAACCATATAGCCATGCTATGCATTACTTTTATTTAGAACCTTATCCAACGTGAAGTTGAAAGTGCTGACCTTTTGGGTCAGCTTAACTTTTACGTACCAAGTAGAAATACTAGATCATATATTCCCTTAGTTTTCGCCACTGTAGAACGTCCTTTGAATTAAATGAACCCTTTAGAGCAGAGATGGGCACGCCGTGGCTCAATTTGCTCACACTGCTCAAACCGTTATCTTTTTTCGGAGGCGCCGGCAAGTCGCACAAGATATTCGGTGCTCGCGATCAGCGAACCGTGAAGATTTACAAAAACAACGACACTGACTTTTGGCGCAGGTAGCAAGCACATCGCCGCGATCTCGAGCTTGCAACAACACAACCCTTGGCTGCGACGCGTCGCGACGCTGAGGGTTGTTGTTGTTTTTTTTTCTTCTGGCTGAGCTGCTACCCAAACCGTTAGATCTCGTGCCCATCTCTGCTTTAGAGCCTTATGTGAAAATTATAACGATTTGTACATAATAACATCTAACGTAGATACTCTTCCCAAACTAAAAACTTTAATTCTATCCCACTTAGCACGCATGCTAGCAAACAATCTGGCAGCACCCAAGTAGTTACTTCCTCGAGTTTCTTTTCTATACTTTAATTTATCGCGCATACTAACACTCTTAAGCAACGACTCCTTAAACTCGATGCATTATAATTAATTATTATTTTTGAAATAGCTTAGCCCTATAGGAGATCGGTGGAGATCTTAGAAAATATATAAAATCGCTATAATATTCTGGCTGGAGAAGAAGCAGAAATAATGCGGCAACGCGACGATCATGCATTTGCTTTGGCCTTGAATAGCATGTCTGATGCAAACATGACAGATGTCCCACCAACTAAAGTCCCTGATGACGCAATCCACTTAATCTGATTATAATGATAATGATATGGTTAACCAATCAAATTATTTTCCAGAGGCAGTGTGATCCTGTACATCCTCGCTCTCTCTCCCTCTTCCCTTGGGCTTTCGGTCCCTAGAACTTCCCATCCGCTCTTCGAAGTTAGTTTTAAGTCTTCATGTATTAGTTATAATTCCTACTTCTACTAATGAACACCGACGCACGTCGCGCAAAACCCCGAAACAGTTTTCCGTGTTTTTACTAATCGTGTGTTCCAGGTGAAAGCAAACTTTACCCCCCTCCAACAGATACTGTAAAATCAGCTAATAAAATAAATCAGGAATAACTCTTAGAAATGTCCAAAATATGAAAACATCCGAAACCGAGGTACTGCCAAATATGCTGCATCCAACAGCAAGGTATATGGTTACCGTCAATGATGGACTGGTAAACGGGTTCACAGGCCAGTTAATGCAAGTTGACAACTGTATTGCTAACAAAATTAGATTGGTAAGAAAACTTTTGATTAAGTTTTCAGATCATACAGTTGGTGCCATGGCCAGGCGAAAAGTACGAAGAAATGATCACCCAGATTGGACTCCAATTCCTAAAACGGCTCGAGTCTTCCGATACGGAAGCTCAAGACATTCTTTGGTTGATCGAAAACAATTCCTTGTTGTTCATGCTGAAGCTATAACTATAAACAAATACCAGGGAGCAACCTACAGCGAAGTCGCAGTGCGCCTTAAAAGGGGCATTAAGCGAGCTTCGCTTTATATAGGATGTAATGGAGCGACAAGCGCATCGCGCCTTTTCCTTTTCAGAGACTTTGTTTCTCTAACAAGACTTGGAGTAAAAAATGTTCAAGCAGAGGTAGAAAGCTTGAGAGGGGAAAAGGCCTTGGCTGCGAAATATGATTTTTTTATCAAAGGATATCATACTATATAAATGTATTACCATATCATAGCGTTCATCGTGAAGACATTTCCACCGACAAAATTATTTGTTCTGCGAAAATTTGAGTTTTCCCCAGGAAGAGTACAATTTAACCGATTTCGACATTATATGAAGAATTGATAGCAATTGTTTAAATGGCATTGGTAAAAACGGAATAATCATAAATTCTAAAAAAAAGTATTTCGCCAAATGTAAATTTTTTTTGTTTAAAAAAATCGCAAAGCACCAGAGCAGCAAATGTCAATATCTGCAGGTCCTCGACGAACGATGTTCTGGAGGAAAATTTAAATGGTTATAACTTTTCTCAATGAATAATTCTGCACATTTTCTGACACTCAAATTCCAGTTTATTTAATCTAATTATTTAAATAACGTTAAAAGTTTGCTGTATTTTATATACCGTATAGTAAATACATCTTTCCTGTATTTACTTAAAATTAAATAAATAACATTTTTGCTATGTGTTTCATATTTAGCTATAGTTCCCCCTCGTGGATTGAGACCTTGTCGTGTTGTGGTGGTTTAGAACGTGAAATTCGAAACAGCAATCCTGAAATATTCAACATTTTAAATACTTACTTACTGCAAGGGTATTTAAATTCTTGTTATCTATTGTTGGAGGTGTCGAAATATACTTAAAATCTATTCCTATTCAAAACGAAGTCAGTTCGGACCCTTTAAAATATATATTCTTGAACAGCATCAACAGCCGAGTCGATCTAGCCATGTTCGTCTGTCCGTCCGTCTGTCCGATTATACGCAAACTAGTTCCACAGTTTTGAAGCTATCTGAATGAAACTTTGCAGATGTACTCTACATATATGCTCTCACCTATATCGTATAGCTGCCATAGGAACGATCGGTAAATTTTGAGGAAAATAAATATAACTTAGCCATTTTTATACCCTTGCAGGGTATTATAATTTCAGTCAAAAGTTTGCAACGCAATGATGGAGACATTTCCGACCCTATAAGGTATATATATTCTAGATCAGCATCAACACCGAAGTCTATCTAGCCATTTCAGTCTGTCCGTCTGTCCCTTCATCTGTCCGTCTCACAGTAGTAGTAGTACACGCAATATGTAGTCATAGTGTGGTTACCGGCTCTAGGCAGCTTCAGAAGTTATAGACTACTTTAGCCAGAAAAAGGTGAAAATAATGGACACCTGGCAGGTAGCGATTTACCTGTACAAGCCCACACAAAACCCTTTTTTTTAATTTGGATAAGAGTTAATGAATATACCTGTCATTTAAAAAAAATCATAACGATTGGTTATGTAGTTTTTGTGTAATATTACCTGAAAGTCGACTAATTTACCTATTTTTTGTTGTATGACGCCTACACGGAAAACAATTTCGACTTTGAATGCTCATATCTTGCACAAAAAATTCTGAAAATTTTTTTGGTTACAGATTCGGAATCCTTGGGAAATTCTCTGTCGAATTTGTATAGTTTAAATCGATTTTGCGATTATGAATTTTCCTATTTTTGCAACGGCTTTTGTTCGAGAGGCGCTACTGTGCGTCTGTCCGATTATACGGAAACTAGTCCCTCCGTTTTTAAGCTATCTGAATGAGACTTTGCAGATAGACTTCTATATGGTCCCACTACTATGTATATAAGTCGGAACGAGAACGAAAATAAATTATAACTTGACCAATTTTCAACATATTCTCATATAATTTGAAGTAAGGCCATTATATATTATTTTAGAATTTGAATTTTTCAGACTACTATGTTATATAGCTGCCATAGAAACGTTCGGGAAATATTACGTATACGTAAATGTTAAAACCGAATTTTTATATGTATAAATGTTGTATACAATTCTTGTTGGTTTTACTTTTCATTTGAAAAAACTGAAGTAATTCATAATTATCCAATTGTTAGCTTTCTTTCTTGTTTGAATTACCATCACTGGCGTTGCCGATGCCATTTTATTTTGAGTTCTTATTTCCCTATTCCTCTTCAAAAACTACATACATACATATATATGTTTGTACATTAATGTGAGATTTCTGAATGGCGCGCGACACTGATCCGCCATTGTTTACATTTTAATGGGGACGACTTCCATTATGGCGTCGTCGAAAGTTTGAAAGGGGTTTGGGATTTACAAACAAAATGTCGTATCGAAGACATTTTTTTTGTCAAAACGCAAGTGCTGTTAACACAGTTGTAAAGTTCTTTGTGTTGTTTTTAGCAAAAGTCGCGCCATTAATTTTATAAAAATCAAAGCCGACTTGATCTCAAGTCTGAAATAATATTCAATTATTGTTTGGCTTTAAGTCGTTGCTACCAAAAACTCTTATAAATGATAATATTTAAAATATCATATTAATAAAATTTTTTCCCCACAATAATTAGACAATACGTTTCTTAAAACAAATAACATTTATATGCTTATATTCGGTCACATTTTAAAATCATTTGCCATTAACAGACTAAAGGTTTTAAAACCACCCTTTGTGTTATATGTTTACCTTATTTTATTTTGAACCTTTTTTTATTATTCCAGGATTATAATTTTATACAAATCGGATGAGTGTATCATATAGCTTCCATAGAAACCATCATTAAATGTCGAGGAAAATAAAAAACTGTGCAGGTAAAAGTGTAGATTAAGTGTGTATAGGTTTTATTAAATCCGAAATTGTATCATATGTATACAAGTTTTATATAATTCCTAGTTAATATTTCTTTTTCTTAAGCATTAAATTCATAATAATCAAACTGTTGGCTATAGGGTATAAAAACTTCAACGTACCGAAGTTATTTTTCTTTCTTTTAAATTGTTCGGAGCAGATCGTCAGCGCCTAGTCATGCGCGCATAGGTGTACGACTGCACCTGCAGTCTTTCGTTCTTTCTTTTCGCCTCTCTTTCTTATCTCGATAAAGCTGTAGCGCCATTTAGCAAACTACTTCTGTAAGCTTACATACATATGCCTATGTGAATATATATGAATATTTATAACCCTAAGGGTAGCATATTCGTTGTCTTAATTAATTACAATATTAGTCACACTACAATGTGTATGGACATATCGCTCTCTTTTTCTCTAAGATCACGTGCCATCAAAGTGTGATAATATTGGCAGCCATAAGCCATCCGATCTGAGAAATGGGAAATTATAAGCTCCGTGTTGTGCCTGATCCTGAAGGTAAATATAACTTAAAAACCAACCCAATTTGTATATAAGCTAATTTTCACATTTGGCTAACATAGACTAATACTTAATACTAGGTATTTCATTACCAGACGTTTACTATGTCTGAGGTAATTAATTTCGCCAAGCGATGCTAAACGATCAGCCGCTACTGTAACCACTCCCAAGCCAATGTCTCCGCATCCTTCTAAAAGTTAAAGAAAATAAAGAACCAACATAAATTCCTAGAAGGTTTCTCGTATATTTGCTTTTGAGGTTTTTTGTGTCGAAAAAAGCAATATAAGTAAACCGAAGTCACAAAGTTAAAAACCAATAAGCACAACAATCCCCAGAATATGAACACATGAAAAAATTATATTTAATTAAATATATAAATAAAAAATAACAAAACTAATGCAACCACAAACATAACACTTGACCCCCAAAAGATCTTTCGCCGATGGATTAATTATATATGTAGGTGGCAAACAAGCAACCGATCGACAAGTTCATACAATTAAATTTTGCTGTCGTACTTATTTTTTTAAAGTGTAAACAGTCAGAGAATAAGCTTGTTCTGGCTAATGTGTTCATATCTATTAATGCACCAATCAAAGCTTCTGTTCTAGTTAAGCTAAGCCACATGTTCCGAGCTCTACTGACCTGTCTCAAGCTTATTAATATATGTACATACATACACTGAAAAGAAGTTAATTAGTAACAATATCGTATTTTTCCTTACTTTTGATTTAAATTTAAATTTAGATATAAATTAAATTAAACCTGAAAAAGTTAATTATTTGTATACCCTTGCTGGGTATTGCAAATTTAGTCAGAAAGTTTCAAAGCAGTGAAGGAGACATTTCCGACCCTATAAAGTATATATATTCTTAATCAGCATCAACAGTCGAGTCGATCTAGCCATGTCCGCCTCTGCTCTCAGTACTATATAAATCGAAACGGGCCAGATCGGACGATTATATCATAGGAACGATCGGAAAGTTTTCTGAAACAAAGTCAACATATTTTCAAATAAGACATGGCCAATTTATATTTTAAATTTTAATTTTATCAAAATCAGACTACTATATCATACACATAGCTGCCACATATTTAAAGAAAAATTTCCGCTATTTTTCAAGATAGTTTCACCTTTTCAGAGATGTAGCCATTTTATATTATTTCAGAATTTCGGGTTTTATGCAAATCGGATGATTTTTTCATACAGCTGCCACAGAAACGATCGTTAAATGTTGAGGAAAGTGCAAAACTGTGAATGTAAAACTACAAATATAGTATGATAGGTAAACGATAAAAGTTAAGCGTGCCGAAGTTAGCTTCCTTTCTTGTTAGCCATAACAATTAGGCTTCAAACTTTTACGCATACTCTCTCTCACAAAAAGCCCGAAATCTTTTTAAAATTTATATTTAGTTACACAAAATTGCTATTAATATTACGTATTTATTCAAAAGGGTTTTTTTTAAGCAGCTTGCGTTTACTTTTTGTTGAATTACCATCACTGGTGTTACCGATGCCATTTTATTTTCAGTTCTTATTTCCCTATTCCTCTGCAACAACTACATACATACATATGTATGTGTGCATGTACGACCTGTGAATGGCGCGAGGAACTGATCCGCCATTGTTTACATTTTAATGGGGACGACTTCCATTATGGCGACGTCGTATGTTTGAGAGGGTTTTGGGATTTACAAACAAAATGTCGTATCGATGATATTTTTATTAAAAACGCAAAGCAGCATCACATAAATTTACTTTCCCTCGATGGACCAACCCCCGACAATTGTGGACATTACGTGTGGATAAAAAATATATCTGGGTAAGCATAAATAACAATTAAAAAAAAAATAAGCAATAATAATAATAAAAAATTAAAAGAAAAACAAGAAAGAAAGCTAACTTCGGCACGCCGAAGTTTGTATACCCTTGCAGCTTACAATTAGATCATTATAAATTAATTAAATGTTATCAAATAGAAAGTAAAACTGAAAGGAATTGTATACAACATTTATACATATAAAAATTCGGTTCAACATTCCTATGGCAGCTATATGATATAGGTGTCCGATTTTGATCAAATTAAAACCGAAATTCTAGAATAATATAAAATGGCCATTTCTCAAATTTTATGAAAATATGTTAAAAATTGGACAAGTAATACTTTTTTCTGAAAATTTACCGATCGTTCCTATGGCAGCTATATGATATAGTCGTTCGATCCGAGAGCATATAGAAGACTATCTGCAAAGTTTTATTCAGATAGCTTCAAAACTGAGGGACTAGTTTGCGTATAATCGGACAGACGGACAGACGGACATGGCTAGATCGACTCGGCTATTGATGCTGATCAAGAATATATATACTTTATAGGGTCGGAAATGTCTCCTTCATTGCGTTGCTAACTTCTGACTGAAATTATAATACCCTGCAAGGGTATAACAACAAATGGCTAAAATATATATATGTAGTTATATAATAATTCATTTTATATAATTTTGAAATTACTGCCATCTATCAACGCAACTGGGAAACATGGCGATAGACGTTGGTTCTGCAGCAAGTGCTTCTCCTCCTCAACAAGTGAGCTCAGGGCCCAGCGACACGCGGAAAGATGTAGCAACGTTGTCACTAAACCACCTAAGGAAATAGAAACAATCCTCAAATTCGCCCATATCCACCCAGCTGGAGGTGCGCTTTGTAGTGTATGTAGACTTCGAGTGCATTTTCGGGCCCGGAAATTTAAATGAAGGGGACTTCAAAGTTCTTTGAAATCAATTTCCAAAAATAGCATATTTTCACTTCTTCATAGGAAAGGTGTACTCCCAAGCAATTGTAAAGTCTATTAACGATGCAAAGATGGCAAGGGCATAACTTAAGGAAAACCAAAAACAGAACACAAAAATGGAATCGGTAACGTTCGGGGAGGTCTTGTATTTACAACCTTCCAAAATAGGCTGCGGTATATAATTTTTAAAAAACATTAAAATAAAAAACACAATCAAAAAAAAAAAAACTACTAAATAAGCTACCCAAAAGGACATTATCTAATTTTGATGTATTAAGGTTTGCATTTAAAAAATATTAAAAATTTTCGGGGAGTTTATATGAAAGGTTCCGAGTGTGGAATAATGAATTTGGTAGACTCGACATCAGACGGAACGCATTGGGTACCGTATTATAAGAAAGGATCAGACTCGTATTACTTCGACAGTTTTGGAAATTTAAACCCACCATTAATAATAATGAGATATTTCGGAAAAATTTTAGATATAATTACCTGCGTTTCCAAAAGGTTTGGTACGTTTAACTGTGGGCATTCATGCCTTAAATTATTACTAGACTGTAATTCGACCTCCACTTAACATGAAAAGGGCAATTTGACCTTTTTCAATTGCTAGATGCTCTATCCTTGCAATCTCTTCGGATAGCACAAGAGTCAAGTAGTAGGGGGAGAAATGTGCTCCTTGCTGGGTATAAAGTCAGGCAGATCGTCAAGGAAAAATATCATTCAGCGTCACCACCTCCGACCAGCAACACCAGCAACACCAGCGTCACCAACTCCACCAAGAACATCTCCAAAATGAAGTAGCACGCCACCACCAGCTCCACCAGCGTCACCAACAACTCCATCCGCTCCAACACCATCGCCTCCAACCTTCCTCCTGGAGTAACCCAGGAGGATATCAACGCGCCAATGAAGGATATAGAGGAGGACCCCCTGATGCTTGCCTTTAACTCATGTAAAGTTAAAGCCAAGTTCAGCTGTAACAAGCTGCCAACCAATATGGCATTTGACGTATTTTCGGCGAAACGTGTGTCAAGCAAGTTTGGCGGGACCAATATTATGGTGGAACTTGCGAATGTGATTGTCTACCTCCCGGACAGGTTTGGATACATCGAGGATGACTTATGGACTTTATTTTCAGATAGGTCTTATTACCTCATCAAACATGATGATGGTAAAATATTTTTAGATCTAAAATCGAATATAAATGAAAATCAATAAATAAATAAAAATATATAAAATAAAATTTAAACAATTTTTTATTGGGAAAATGGGTTTGGAGATGTTATTTTTCAGTTTCTTTTTACAGAAAAAAAAAAAAATAAGTAAAAGTTGGAAAAAATAATATAAAAAAAGAAAATACAAAAATAAAATAAAATATTTTTTACTGGGAAAACTCGGACTTTGGATTTCTTTTACAGCTCTTATTTTCAGGAATCATTTTTTTAGTTGTCAGCTATTAGATCAGATCTATTACCAGGTTTACCAGGTCTGTCTATCAGTTCATGTATTACAACCAGGTTTGTCAGACCTGCTTATCAGGTCTGTTTATCAGATCAGACCAGGTTTACCAGATCTGTTAAAAAAAAACCGATTTGAGTCATACAGTGGTTCAATACCACATAAATATGAAAGGGTTTAAGTCCGTCATTGTGTGTCCGTCGTTGTGTTTAAAATGTTTAAGACATCCGTATTATAAAAAATGTCTTAGCGATAAATCGTGTAATATTTTCAGGGATTTGAATGAGCGAACTGGGAATATGTATAGGGGATTTAAGAGAAGGGGCTTTTACCCTTTGCCTCGGCCGTTGCGCTAAGGAAAAAAAAACGGTTCCTAACCCGGAACAGAGCCTATATAGGGCGGTGAAGGCAGAATCCGAAACAGCAGTAGCAACGAGGAAGATAGGCAGCCAGAAGGAAAGCTGTGTCGGAAGCGAGAAATAAAAACGTGGGTGATGCCCAGAGATGAACTGGAGGCACCACTGGATGGGTGGGAGCGTCGTGGCAAATCCATCAACGCCACCAATTCGGTCCCATAAGTGTCGTCGAATTTGTTTTGTTTACATTTTTGTGTTAGAGATGTGAGTATTGTTCGTGATTAGATTTTTCCGAGACGTCCGATTAATCGGTATTTTATTGTGCGGACTGCGGGCATTGGTTCGTACCCGCCCTGAGCATCCTGAGCTAGCCAGGCATTGCCCAGGAAAGAAAGCAGTTCCGTTACATTCTGCTAAATTCATTTGGCGGTGGTTATTTTGGCATCGGAGAGGTAAATTCAACTGCATGTAGGCGAAAGTGTAGGGTGTCATCCTTCCAGTGTTTATAGTTGAATCCTTCCGCCAGCGCATGCAGAACCGATGCCTGGGCTCCTCCGTCCGCCTCGTCACTCCACTAGGCGTGGAAGCTGGCCACAGGTAGTTTCAAATACCAAGGGCCAGCCATTACCACTGGCCATCTACTTAGCGGAGGTGGGCTTCGAACATGCGGGATCCCAGCATTAGGCGTTCCTCCAAATTCATTGGGCTATTGTCGAGGGAAAACTACAGAGTGCTCGAAGGACCAAAATGTAAGAGCTGTCTAAAGAAAAGACGTACACATTTGTTGAGTTATAATTTCATACTGAAATCAGTATGAAATTATAACTCAACAAATGTGTACGTCTTTTCTTTATTTTGTGTAAGTCCTAGCTTAGGTAGCTACTATGAAAATCGCACAGATACTTAACTCTAGAGCCATGCGTTACCGCGGCTATCTGGTGACCCGAGCAGGTAACCTTTTCTGAGTGCGATAGCAGGCACCTCAGGTACTCCGATAGCACTTGTCTTTAAACATATGCTAAGACCGCTCACAGGCCAAGTTATTTATTGCGTGTTATTTACATATATCTCGGGTAACATATACAACGATCGAATGCGTGTAAAAAAGGGACGAGGATGCAATAGAAGAATCTGAAGGACGCTCACCCCCGATCCTAACTTGAAAAAGGGACAGACTGTGATATTCGCACACTCATTCCACATCTTAACGATCGAATGCGTGTAACATCATGTTCAATTGGCCCACCAAAAAAGGGACGAGGATGCAATAGAAGAAGGATGCTAGACTTGTAACGGAAAAAAACACGCGCTGAAGGCTGCTCACCCACGATCTTCACTTGAAAAGGTTAAGCATTGTTATTTCCCCACACTCATTTCATATTTGAAAGATTGAATGCATGCGTAGACATGCACAATCACCCCACCAAAAAAGGGAAGGGGGTGAAAGGTTACACTTGTAAAGGTTTCTCAAAGAAGTCTAAACACGCTTCGAAATGGATAGAAATGTCAAGTGTTTGCTCAACATTTTCTATTTGTTTGGATTTTTGTGGCTCTACGAATAGACTAACTGTATCTTAAAAATAACTTCTACTTTGTTATTTGAACGATTCGGAGTATCAAAACATTTTTCAAAATTTTAAAAGTGAAAAATTTAAAAACGCGAATATAAAAAGTTGTGAAATATAAAAGTTTGTGAAAATTGAAAAATTTTGTGAAATGCCAAAGCTTTAGTAAAAAAACTTTAAGCAAAACAAACCTAAAGAAAGAAAGAAAAACATTAAAAAAAGAACACCAATAACAGCAACAACAAATTCAACATCAACAACATGAATGGAATTTTCTACAACTCCTGCCAGCGGCACCTCCCACCTAATGAGCAGTGGCACATCCATGCTCGCACAGAGCAACATAAATATTTTGCCACCAAGCCCCTCGATGGACAGGTGAAGCAAATTGCTGATGGGTAAAAAGGACGTATTCTTCAGTACATGTATGTAAATGAGGGAGCGGCTCTTAGGATTCCTGATAAATTCCTACACTAAGCAGGCCAAGCGCTGCTCCCTCATATTGAAAGAGTGTTGACCTTTCATACAGCTTCAAAAATACATTTTGAGCTGTTTGCCGAATACATGCTGATAAAGGATAATGAAACGCATGAAGAAACAAAATCGTTCCAGAGTAAGATGACTCGGATTACGATCGCTTCAAATTTAAATGAATTGTATGATTCCCACAAATCTGCCATAATAACAAAAATGGGAGAGTTCCAAGAGAAGGACAGTGGATGGACCCTAACACGTATACTTAGGGTGGAGCTGAACATGTTGCAATATGTTACCCTTAAAAATCGACAAGCGTGCATCAATGTCCAGAACAATGACGTGTTCTGCTTCAAGTGGGCAATCATATCAGGACTTAACCCACAACAAGACCACGGAGAACGGTGCAACGGTTATGGTGTGAATATAAAATTATCCATTATCAAAACAAATGAAATTACCGTTGACTTCAGTGGGTTGACATTCCCATTGAAAATTAAAGAAGTCAACAAATTAGTGGCTTAAAACCCTCACATTAGTGTTAATGTGTTTGGTTATGATGAGGAAAACGACAACATCTATGGACCCCTGTTTACAAATGGAACACAGAAAAAGCATCACTTCAATTTACTGTTCCTTGATGGACCAACCCCCGACAATACTGGGCATTACATGTGGATAAAAAATATGTCTGGGTAAGCACAAATAAATTAAGCTTAACTATATATACATATCTAATAAATCATTTTATATAATTTTAAATTACAGTCTTCTATCTTCACAATTGGGGAAAAACGGTGATTTCCGTTGGTTCTGCAACAAGTGCCTCTGCTTCTCAACAAGTGAGCTCAGGGCTCAGGACATGCGGAAAGGTGCAACAACATCGTCACCGAGCTACCTAAGGAAACAACCCTGAAATTCGAGCATATTTATCGCCAGCTGGAGGTCCCCTTTGCAGTGTATGCAGACTTCGAGTGCATTCTCGAGCCCACATTGGTAGATGTTAGTGAAAAAACAAAAATAGTAAATAAGCATGTTCCTATAGCCTTCGCCTATTACATTAAGTGTTCGTTTGACTCGTCTTTAGAAAAATTTTTTTCAAAGACCGGGGTAAATGTCTGGCGCATTTTTGTAGATTGTCTATGTCCGCTATATATGAAAAATATATGAATTATACCAAATAAGTGCGCAGGATGCATATGATTTTGATGAGGCCCTCAATTGTCACATATGTGGAGGAATTTTAGCTAATGACAGAGTGAGAGATCACTGTCATTTCACAGGCCAATTTCGAGGTGCAGCTCATAGTGAGTGTAACCTTAAATATAAGACTGGAGATTTTATCCCCGTATTCTTTCACAATTGATCAAAATATGATGCTCATTTATTTGTGAAAGAACTCGGGGAGATTGAGGGGGAAATAAAAATAATCCCAGAAAAAAGGGGAGGTAATGTGTCCATCTCAAAATATATTCCTGTAGGAAAAATTAATTTATAAATTAGATTTTTGGACACTGTACGTTTCTTGGCCTCTAGCTGAGACACCGTTGTAGGTACTTTAAATAAAGAGGATTTCAAAGTTCTTTGAAATAAATTTCCAAACATAACAGGTTTTTTACTCCTTCGTAGGAAAGGTGTTTTCCCATATAAATATTTCGATTCTCACCAGAAACTCTATGAGACTTGTCTTCCAGCAAAGAGTCACTTTTTCAGCAATTTGACAGACTGAATGTTCAGAAGAAGATTACCTCCATGCAGTTCAGGTTTGGAATCACTTCAAGTGCCAAACACTTAAAGAATATTTGGAGTTATATCTTAAAAAAGATGTTTTGCTTCTCACAGATGTCTTTCAAAATTTTAGGAGCATTTGCTCAAACATATATAAACTTGATCATGCCCATTATTTTACAACTCCGGGCTTATCGTGGGATGCTATGCTAAAAACTACACAAATTTCCCTCCAGTTACTCACAGATGTAGATATGATTACATATTTCCAGTCTGGAATTCGAGGGGGATTAGTTTAAAGTAGTCATAGATATACAAAAGCAAACCACAAATATCTTAAGGATTTTGATCCGACTAAGGAATCAGAATATTTAATGTATGTGGACGCAAATAATTTATATGGTTGGGCAATGTCTCAACCACTCCCTTATGCAGATTTTAAATGGTTGGAAGAATCAGAAATAGAATTATTTGATATTAATTCTGTTTCTGAAAATAGTGAGTATGGATATATTCTAGAGGTAGACTTGAAATATCCATACTCGCTTTTCGACCAACATAATGACCTGCCTTTCTGCCCTGCAAACAGACTCCCTTCAAAAAATTCCAAGTGTTCAAAGTTAATAGCAGATCTTTGTAAAAAAAAAATAATTATATAATTTATTACAAAACTCAACGGCAAATCTTAATGAATGGATTAGAGCTCAAAAAAATTCACACTATCCTTAAATTCAAGCAAAAACCTTGGGCCAAAAAATATATTGATTTTAACACTGAACATAGGACTAGGGCTAAAAGTAATTAAGAAAAGGACTTTTTAAGCTTTTAAACAACAGTGTCTACGGGAAGACAATGGAAAATAGCTTAAAGCGCAAAGACTATAGATTAATTACAGAATGGGAAGCCCCACCTGTAGGTCCAAAAGGTGGGCGCCCTAGTTTATGTGCGAGAGATTTAATAGCGATAGCCAATTTTTATAGTGCAACAAAGTTTAGTGAAAACATGTATGCAATCCAAATTTCAGAATGCACTGAAATTAAATTATATGGATACAGATTCGTTTATCTACTCTCTAAACACTAGGCGGAATCTACTCCTCAAGGTAGCCAGAGGGAGCTCAGAGAGCGCTGGGTCCCTCAAGGACAGCATCTCCAGGGTCCTGGGCGACGCTGCGGAAGTGCGAGCCCTCACGGAGGAGTCGAAGGACTGCGTCTTCTATATTCGCAACCTTGACGCGATCACGACGGAGAGGGAGATTCGTACTGCCCTCGCGGAGCAATACCAGCTAAGCGACGGAGCAGTGAGGTACGGGTACGGGGATTCTAAAACGGCGGTCTTTAGCCTGCCATGCTCGATGGCGAAGGAGGTCAGGCGGCGCGGCAAAGACCGCATAGGCTGGACCATGTGCAGAGTGCGGAAGCGCGAGGGCCCACCCCGCTGCTTCAGATGCCTGGAGCTTGGGCACATCGCCATTAGGTGTAAGAGCCTGGTGGATAAGAGCGGCTGCTGTATCAAGTGCGGCGAAGCAGGCCACAAGGCAGCGGACTGCAAGAAGGAGCCAGTTCCGGAGAGGCCAACGTTCGACCCGGCAGCAAATGCAAAATGTTCAATTCTAAGATTATTAAATAATTTAAATCTATTGTATATAATAATAATAATTTGTTAGCATGAATTGTATCGCCCATTTACCGTCCCATTTAGCATTTCAGTATTAACATTACATTAAGTACATTCCGATCAATTGTTCCTTTCCATCGTTTCAAGAATAAGATGAGTAAATTCAGGATTAGAGATAAGAATAGACTACGGTCACTCTGCGATTGACCAAAGAAGAACCAAGTGTGAAATTAAGACAAGAAAATAATAAAATCGTGAAACATAAAAGAGATCTCAACAGATAACACGATAACAACTTCAGAAGTGGGATAGCAACCTTTTGATGCACCCGCCTACATTAGAATTTCGGGCTAGTCGATATATATACGTTTTTTCTTCTCAAAAATTTAATTTGGTGTGCTCCACCAATTGGATATGAACAAGTCAGAGATTATGGATTGGCTGAATGCCAATGAAATAGAATTCCCAAGAAGTGCGACGCTTCGACAACTGTGAAAGCTTGCTTTGGACGCCGGTTACCAAGACGATATTCCTGAAATCACATCAGAAGAAGAAGACAACAAAGTGGAGGAATTAAGCCAGGGGATCGCGAATGTGCATGTCGAGCGCAGATTGGAAGAAGAAGAGGAAGCACTCGACGCTGCGATAAGGGTGGCCGAGAAGAAGAAGATACTGGCCAAATTAATGCAGAACGACACCAAGATGACGGATGACTTCCAAATGGTTAAGCAACTCGTGGTTCCGTTTTCCGCTACCAAAAGTGAAGAAGCATTTCAATGGATTTCGGATTTCGAGAGAGCATGCAGAGGTGTAAATGATAGTGAAATTTTTCAACTCCGCTGTGTCAGAATGCTGATGAAACCAGGAACAGATGCCGACCTGTTCCTGCGTGTTGACCGTTCGAAATCTTACAAGGCATTTAAAGAAAATTTTCTCAAGACATTTGGCTATGGAAATTCAACAGCCGATATCGTACTGCTTTTGAAAGATACCGTCTTTAACCATAGCAAAAACACCGTCATGGGCTACATACTACGAATGGAGGAAATTTCTATGCGTGCAGATATTGATGAAAAATTAACAGTACAATTCTTAATTGATGGTTTTCGCGATCGTTCATCCAATATTGCACTATTGTACTCATCAACCACAATTGGACAATTGAAGGAAATGGCCCGGAAATATGAAAATCTACGAAAGAATTGCCAAACTATTCGCACGGGAAATGCTATCGCTGAAGAGAGAGGACACATACGCTGCTTTAATTGTTCGGCACGTGGACACTACGCTTTATCTTGTACTGCACCAAAGCGCGAAAAAGGATCCTGTTTCCGCTGTGGATCCCTCCAGCATATGATAAGGTACTTTCAACAACAACCAACAACTAATCCGAAGGTCGTGGGAGCAACCAACAACCAGCTAATACGAGATGAGGAGGAATCTGAATATTTAATGTGTCTGGATGCAAATAATTTATATGGTTGGGCAATGTCTGAACCACTCCCTTATGGAGATTTTAAATGGTTGGAAGAAATATCTGAAATATCAGAAATATAATTATTTGATATTAAATTTATTTCTGAAAATAGTGAGTATGGATATATTCTAGAGGTAAACTTGAAATATCCATACTCACATCACGACCAACATAATGACCTGCCTTTCTGCCCTGCAAACAGACTCCCTACGAAAAATTCTAAATGTTCAAAGTTAATAGCAAATCTTTGTCATAAATATAATTATATAATTCATTACAAAACTCTGCAGCAAAGTTTAATTAATGGATTAGAGCTTAAAAAGATTCATACTATCCTTAAATTCAAGCAAAAACCTTGGCTTAAACAATATATTGATATTAACACTGAACACAGGACTAGGGCTAAAAGTAATTTTGAAAAAGACTTTTTTAAGCTTTTAAACAACAGTGTCTACGGAAAGACAATGCAGAACAGCTTAAAGCGCAAATATATTCGATTAATTACAGAATGGGAAGCCCCACCTGTAGGTCCAAAAGGTGGGCGCCCTAGATTATGTGCGAGGGATTTAATAGCGAGAGCCAATTTTCATAGTGCAACAAAGTTTACTGAAAACATGTATGCAATCCAAATTATATCTAGGTTTTGTAGTGTTGGAGTTATCCAAATGGAAAATGTATGATTTTCACTATTCTTACATGAAGCCAAAATTTCGAGATGCACTGAAATTAAATTATATGGATACAGATTCATTTATATACTCTATTAAAACAGAGGATTTGTATAGCGATATTCGGGATGATGTTGCTTTAAAATTTGACACATCCGAATATCCAGATGAATTGGCTAGGCAATATAATTTCCAACAGTGTAATAAGAAGCGCTTAGGGTTCTTTAAGGACGAGCTGCAGGGTAGGTCAATGACGGAGTTTGTGGGTCTTCGCTCAAAAATGTATGCCTACACATCAGCGAGTGCAGGTAGCCAGTCAGAAAAATGTGTGAAGAAGAATAAGGGAGTTAAAAGGAGCGCATTAGCGAAAATATCTTTTGAGCAATACAAAAATTGTTTGTTCACAGGGCAACAAGAATCAGATTCAATGTTTATGTTTAGGTCTAGAGGACATGAAATTGGTACATATAAAATTAGAAAAATTACATTAGATAATAAGGATGATAAAAGAATTATCTGTGAAGATGGGATTTCAACTGTGGCAATTGGACACTGTTCAACTATAGAACAGAAAATTCTGAATAAGATCTCAACTCTAGAAGCAAACTCAAGGGCTTTCATCAATGAATCCCTTGTAATACCCGAGACTTAACTTAGTGATGAAAAAAAGGAAAACTTGAAGAGAAAAAAAAATGAATCGGCAAGTGCGCTCGACAATTACGAACGAGAAATATTTTGGCATTATATTAAAATGGCTAAACTGGAAAATCCAGAATTTATAATTGACGATATATCTAAATAAACCAAAATGTAAATAAAACGATCGATTTAACTTAGTAAAATAATAATTTATTCAAAATGTTAAATTCTAAGATTATTAAATAATTTAAATCTATTGTATATAATAATAATAAGTTGAAATTATAGAAAATATAAAATATTTTAAAAAAGCAAATAAAAACATAAAGAAAAGAAAATATAAATTTTTTGTGTGTTTATTTCCTTATAAAATTTCAGAGGAATTTATCCAGCTATCATCTGTTTCCGGGAAACCTAACCAACGTACAAGGGATCTTTTCCTTTGCCTTTTGAGTACCTTCTCAACTAGGTAGGTATTGGGGAATCGTGTTTTTTTCAGTTCTTCCTTATAGAAACCACCCTTAACTGGATTCCCGTTTAAATCTTCCTACCAAATATGTTGTTGGATATGTATTTTGTACTTTATATATTCGAAAAATTTCAACATTCCAATTAGGAGTGTATGATCAAATACCCCCTTATATTTAGAAATTCGAACATTGTAACCAATTTTCAGTTTGCTACCTGTAAACATTTTCATATTATTTTATACCGTTTTCAAGATGTGTTCTTCATTCTCAGTGTTTACTTCAATAGGAGCCATTTTAATAGTCCTATGTTTTTTGTTGTTGTAAAATTCAATTAATCCTCTGTACATGCAATCTATTTATAGCTCCCATTGTAAGAAAACTCCTTCCACATGAGTTTTTTTAATGTCCTGTTAAATCGCTCGACAATTGAAGCCTTTAGAGTACTAAACGTTGAATAGTGATTTATTTCATAACGAATCATCAAAGACTTAAATTGTGTATTAAAAAACTCTTTTCCGTCATCTGTCTGTACTCCATGTCCAGATTTAAATATTCTCTCCATTGCTTCAGCAACATCCTTCGCAGTCTTAGATTTAACTGCTTCACCCCACGCAAATTTGGAAAATGTATCAATTACTGTTAGTAGGTAGCGATACCCATTATTTGAGGAAGAGTACTTTCCCATTTCCACCAAGTCTGCCTGCCATAAGCAGTTTATTCCTTTTGTAATTACCCTCCGACGGAGAAAATGTTTGCGTGCCGGAGCATGTAATTCATTAATAATACCCCGTCTACTCATTTTCAGATTTACTGAATTCTAATCAGATTTTAGTGTATTATAATTGAATTATTTTTTGAGGGTGTGTCAAATTATATAGATTATCTAAATTTGTCAATAAAACTTCTGATAACTATCTCAAGTCTATCTAATCGATCTTCGATATCAGCAGTTTTGACATCAGGAATACTAACAATTAATTCTTGTTGATGAGAAATAATTGAGTCCATCAATCCCTTTATTCTCTTGTCGACATACGCCTTGTCAACTTTATCTTCAGGTCCTTTTTGATTCCCAGAATTTTTATACGTTGAATATTAAAGTTACCCTCCGTATCTGTATCGATTGCCTCAAGCCCATCATAACTCTGTCCAAATTCTTCTTGATATTTTACAATTAATGAGGTAAGAGATTCTCTCAACTGGTTTATGGCTGTGTCAACGTATTCTATGATGACGATGTCTGCATTCTCCTTAGGAAAACCACCATTTTTTATGCGCCTTTGTTGAATATTAAAGTTGCCATCTGTATCTATGTAGAGTCCTGTCTCAGTTTTCTCATATCGCTTTAAATTATTTGTGTTCTCCTTTTCATGTATATAACGTCCAAGCTTGTCAACGGACATGATGATTATAATCTCACTTGAATATTTCCTCATGAATATATACTAAATTAGAATATAATTTTAGCCTCCCTCAATTCTTCAATTATTGAAGTAATTTCGTTTGTGTGATTTGTATTTCCCGCTGTTTCCGATGCTATTAAGAGTTGAAGTCGTTCCACTAACTCATTCGGATCGTCCCAGTAAACATAATTCGGTTTATTCCTCTCAAGTGTCATGAAACCAGACCCGGATACAACCTCTTTATTAGGATTGGGTGTAGACTCGGAAACGCGTAATTTAGTTAAAAGTGGCTTAATAATTTTAGAATATTTTAATGCTCTCGTTCCTTTCACTTGTCCGTTTGGTTGAAAATTTCTTCGATATACATTAGTTTTTTCTAAAATGTCTCAGTATACATTCAAATCATCTGTATTATAATTTTTTGGGAGATGATGGAATATTAAAGAATATAATCCTCTTGTGAGTCGCCAGTTTTCTCCATCATCAAATTAAATTTTATTATTTGTTACAACTATTTTATTATTTCCCAACATTAATTGACCAGATTCATTTTTGTGTGGACCATATGTCTTATCCAAAATGTGTTCTCGTGCCAGCTCACTAACATTTAGATTTTTTGAAGTCTCTTCAAGCAGCGATGGTTGAGTTGCTTCCAATGTAGACGTGTGGCGTGAGGGGTGAGTTGATAATACACTTGACGTGTGAGCATCCGCTTGGTTTGATAACACGGGTGATGATTGGTGTGAATGATGATCAGTTGGTGAAAATGAAGAATCATTATCCGTAGCTGGTTGTGAGTAAAATTGATCATTATCATTATCATCATCATCATCATTATCGCTTTTTAACCTCCAATCCATTGGCTTGTATCCATCATATTTAGGTGTTGAATTTTTGTTGGTTGCTGTGTAAAATGTAAGTTTCCTCTTTTTCATATGCGGTGTTTTATTCTCAATATCTAGTTCAGTTTCATCATGATGAATTTTTCTCGTTTCACTGTTATGTACTTTTTCCTTGTTGTTAAGAAGTTTATTTAATGGTTCCGTTATAGGTTTAAAAGTCTCCTCCAAACCCATAATATTCAGACTTTTGAATTGTTTCAACTCGGAAATTTTTTTTTAAAGCATTTCGAGTTTTGTTCAATTGCAATAAAATATTCTCATTCATTGTGATAACGTTTAAAAATATTTCACTTTAAAAATCAATAGTGGTTATTCCAGTCTTGGGGTTGCGAATGCACTGAGAAATAATTAATTAATCATGGGTATATATCTGATCTGATAAACAGACCTGATAACTAAAGAAAACTTGAGCTGCAAAAGAAATCCCAAGTCCCTTTATTTTATTTTCAATTTATTTATAATTATTATTATTTTTTTTCCCCCTGGAAAAGAAGCTGAAAAAGAATCCCCATTTTCCCAATAAAAAATTATTTAAATTTTATTTTATATATTTTTATTGATTGTTATTTAAATTTGATTTTAAATCTATATATATATTACCATCATCATGTTTGATGAGGTAATAAGCCCCATTAGAAATTGTGCTCCATAGGTCATCACCTATGTCCGAAAACCTATCCGGGAGGTAAACTATTACATTGGCGAGCTCCACCAGAATACTGGTGCCGCCAAACTTGCTGGGCACCCGTTTTGCTGAAAATATATCAAATGCCATATTGGTTGGCAACTTCTTAAACCTGAGCTTACCTTTAACTTTACATGAGTTAAAGGCTAGCATTAGCGGGTCCTCCTCTATATCCTTTATGAGTGCGTTAATGTCCTCCTGGGTTACTCCAGGAGGAAGGTTGGAGGCGGTGGTGTTGGAGCGGATGGGGTTGTTGGTGACGCTGGTGGAGCTGTTGGAGCTGGTGGTGGTGGTGGTGAAATTACTCATTCTTGTTGTTGTTGTTGTTGGTGGAGCTGGTGACGCTGGAGTTGCTGGTGCTGGTGGTGTTGCTGGTGTTGCTGGTGCTGCTGGTGTTGCTGGTGTTGGCGGTCAGAGGTGGTGACGCTGAATGATAATTTTCCTTGACGATCTGCCTGACTTTATACCCAGCAAGGAGCACATTTCTCCCCTACTACTAGGCACTTGTGGTATGTGAAGAGATTGCAAGGATAGAGCATCTAGCAATTGAAAAGGTCAAATTGCCCTCTTCATTTTAAAAGGAGGTCGAATTGCAGTCTAGTAAAAATTTAAGGCAACAAGCTTTCTCTCTTCCAAGTGAACGGACGTGTTTTTTTTTTTGCGCTCTCGTTCTGTGAATATTTTGCTTTTAAAACCACCGGGGTTTTACTTAAATCCTCTACCTTGTGTTAAATAAAGTTCCCGTTCACATCTCGTGCATGCAGCTTTCTTGATTTGTGCATTTAATTCTATTTATTTTCACAATTTTAGTTTGTGCTGCCAGTGATTTGCTTGTGTTTATTTTTTGTATTCCTTTTTGTGCCCTCTTCGTTTAGCAGTTGTTTGCGCCGTCGCGACAGCTAAACGTTAATCTTGCAAGCTTTTGCTGCCACGCTCACCCGTTCACCCGCTCTGTCTCTCTTCTGTTCTCTGTGCAGCTGCACTGTTTTCTTATCTTTGCGTAAAGGTACAGTGGTAAGTCCCTATTATGTCCGCTATTGTCTGCGCTGTTAAAACCTGCAAGATGCTAATTGCGGCTAACGATCTTTCGATCGGCTGCTGGCTGTGCGACAACATTGTGCATGCCAAGTGCATTGGTGTTGTAGCGCGGACGGTAGACGATTTGAGAAGGAACATCGGTCTGGGTTATTGCAGTGACGGCTGTCGCGAGGTTGAAAGCGAGATGATGTCGTTTATGCGGCAAACCAAGAGCGGTTTTAAAGACATATTATCGAGTTTTCGCAAAACTTATGATATGTTATTGGCGCAAGATACTCAATTTAATAGCCTTAAGCTATTAAATGAGTTCCCAAGGCGCAAAAAACTGCCACTGGTCTGCAACCTATTGACGGATCCTTTAAATCAGCAGTGGGCTCTCAACAGCAGCCTCCATCGGATCAGCCATCGACCTCAGGATTAAATCCGAGAATTCTGAGGTCGAGTGTGAGGAAAGATTCGGTTCCCGAATGTGCCGCTGGAGGGACCGTGCCCCCGATGATTTCCGTTGTGTCCCCTGGGGGATCGCAAATTACGACCCCTCAGACCCCCATCAATTTACCACCCCAGGGCGTCAGGCCCGGATTACCGGCCGATATTGGGAATCCAGACAATGCGTCTGCATTTCCAAAAGCCCTTACTGTTGTCCCTCCTACGAAACAGATATTTGTTTCGCGGCTTTCCCCTTCTCAGACATCGAAAGATGTAATAGCCTTTATTCAAGGCAAAACCAAAACCGAAAAAATTAAGGTGGAGAAATTTAAATTTTCCTATGCTAGGGACATTTCATTTTTCAAGATAAATGTCCCAAACGAGCTGTTTGACACAATATGTCTACCAAATTCTGGCCAGATTATATTGTCGTCAAAGAGTTTGAGGCTAAAAAAAAGGAACGGCGGCCTGTAGGAATAAGTCTTCCCAGGCCTGACCAGACCACTGCGCCCTCTACGACCCCCACTCCAAAAAACTAACCGACTCCCTCTTCATCTCCTATCAGAATGCAAGAGGTTTACGTAGTAAGCTTCCCAAATTGTACTCTGATAGTCTTTCGTTTGCTTCTCAGGTTATCGTGTTCACAGAAACCTGGTTAAAGCCGGAGATTTTGAGCTCTGAAGTTTTTCCAGCTGCGTTCAGGGTTTACCGAGTGGATCGGCCTATCAGACGTGGGGGTGTCCTTATAGCGGTTGACTCTAGTCTCACGTCTGAATTATTAACTTTTGAAGATTGCAACGATGTTGAATTCTTTGTGTGAAGCTATCAGTTAATGGTAGCTCCATTTTCATTACTTGTTCCTACATTCCTCCCTTGTCGGAACTTCCTATTTATTGGAACCATCTTTCCGCTATCCAGATGGTCTCCAATCGGCTTTCGGATAGGGACCACTTAGTAGTTCTTGGTGATTTTAACATCCCAGGGGCTATTTGGTCCTCAAATAATTCCACAAACTCACTTTTAACCACAACACAGCATGATTTTATTGCTGGCTTGTTTGACATTTCGCTGTCTCAAGTCAACCATGTACGAAATTCTTTAGAGCGCTTGCTTGATCTCTGTTTTGTTTCAGATCCTGCAAGAGTAAGCTTAGCCAGGGTGGCGCCGCTGACGCTACCCAAAGATCCCTATCATCCTACTTTCGATGTAACCCTCGACGTTGGGGCCGACTTACAGAATATATCTGACCGTCCAGCCAAAAAAGTCCTTTGTTTTCACAAGGCGGACTTCGAGCGGCTGAATAATCTTATATCTGATTTTAATTGGTCCGATCTATACATGTGCACTGACACGGCGGAAGCCGTGGATATTTTTTACAGTGCCATGAAGTCATGTTTCACTGAGTGTGTTCCGTTATACTACCCGTCAACCTCAAAAAAGCCTCCTTGGTTTACTAGAGAGTTGAGTCGCCTTAAAAACAAAAAGTCTAGGCTGTTTTCTAAATTTAAACGTACCGGTTCTCAATCTGCCCTCTCCTCTTATTTATCGGCTCGGTAAAGCTTCACCGTGTTTAACGCGCAGTGTTGTTGTCGGGCCCAGTTTTCTCAGGACCCAAAACAGTTCTATAATTTTGTTAACACTAAACGTAAGCCAGTTACCCATCCTTCCTCGCTCTCATTTGAAAATACAACCGTAAATAATGATCAGGCAATAGCCGATCTATTTGCGCAGTTTTATTATTCTTACATCATTCCCAAATCGAACTTAATTTTCAGTCCTAGTTTAAACGAAAGCTCCATTCTTTCAGTTCTTCTCTGTGTTAAGCCAGTATATTCGCCAGAATACCTGGCTGTGTGCTTAGGTATTGTTCCGACGCCCTGTGCAATCCCCTTCTGAAATTGTTTACCTTATCCTTAGAAACCTCCCACTTTCACCTTATTTGGAAGGAGTCGTTTGTCATTCCTCTCCACAAAAAAGGTAGCAAATTGGATGCCAACAACTACAGAGGAATCTCTAAGCTGTCGGCCATCCCAAAACTTTTCGAAAAAATTATTACTCCACATTTACAGCACCTTTGCAGTTCTATTATTTCTCCATGTCAGCATGGAAGTAGTATGAATACGTGGTTTTCGGGACCTTTGATGTCGGCAAAAAGGGTAATAAAAAGGCAATTAATGGGTTAGCTGTCAAAATTTTAAGTGGTTTGAGTAATAAAAATGCAATTAATTAGTGTTAGCTGTCAACCTGTCAATAGAGGGGGTAATAAAGATGAAATAAATTAGGGTCACTACATGTAAAAGGACATTTGTGAACAAGTGTTCAAGGGTTCCCACAAGGATATGGATACGAGTGCGAATGCAAAGGAGCGATCCCGCCACGACCCGCACTTGCACCTTCACCCACGACCCGTCGCACGACTTAAAAAAGGGAGGGGGATCCTGGGCAGCACTTAAAAAAGGGAGCGCCGCAGCAATCCCGCAAAGGGCTCGTAACGGAAAAAACCACGTGCTGAAGGACGCTCACCCCCGATCCTCACTTGAAAAAAGGACAGACTGTGATTTTCCCACACTCATCCCACATCTAAAAGATAGAATACATGCCTGAACATGCTCAATTAGCCCACCAAAAAGGGACTTGAAGGCTGCTCACCCACGATCCTCACTTGAAAAAGGGACAGACTCTTTCCACATCTAAACAATCGAATGCATGCCTCAACATGTTCAATTACTCCACCAAAAAGGGATGAGGATGCAATAGAAGAAGGATGCTAGACTTGTAACCACTGACCCACGATCCTCACTTGAAAAAGGGAGAGAGTGTTATTTTCCCACACTCATTCCATATTTCAACAATCGAACGCATGCATAAGACAAAAACCCCACCAAAAAAAGGGAATGGGGTGAAAGGTTACACTTGTAAAGGTTTCTCAAAGAAGTCTAAACACGCTTGGAAATGGATAGAAATGTCAAGTATTTGCTCAACATTTTCTATTTGTTGGGAATTTTGTGGCTCTACGAATAGACTAACTCTATCTTAAGAATCACTTCTTGTTTGTTATTCAAACGGCTCGGAGGATCAAAATATTTCTCAAACTTTAAAAGTGAAAATTAACAAAAGGCTAAAATTTAAAAACGCGAACGCGAAAAAGTTGTAAAAAAAGTTTACGAAAATTGAAAATTTTATAAAATATTAAAGCCAAAGCTTTAGTAAAAAATAACTTTAAATAAAACAAAACAAAAGAAAGAAAGAAAAAACATAAAAAATGTACACCAATAACAGCAACAACAACTTCAACATCAACAAAATGAATGGAATTTTCTGCAACTCCTACCAGCGGCACCTCCCACCTAATGTGCAGTGGCACACCCATGCTCGCACAGAGCAACACAAATATTTTGCCACCAAGCCCCTCGATGGGCAGGTGAAGCAAATTACTGATGGGTACAAAGGACGTATTCTTCAGTACATGTATGTAAATGAGGGAGCAGCTCTTAGGATTCCTGATGAATTCCTACATGAAGCAGGCCAAGCGCTGCTCCCTCATATTGAAAGAGTGTTGACCTTTCATACAGCTTCAAAAATAAATTTTGAGCTGTTTGCGGAATACATGCTTATAAAAGACAATGAATCCCATGAAAAAACAAAATCGTTCCAGAATAAGATGACTCGGATTAGGATCGCTTCAAATTTAAATAAAATGTACGATTCCCACACATCTGTCATTATAACAAAAATGGGAGAGTGCCAAGAGAAGGACAGTGGATGGACCCTAACACGTATACTTAGGGTGGAGCTGAACATGTTGCAATATGTTCCCCTTAAAAATCGACAAGCGTGCATCAATGTCCAGAACAATGACGTGTTCTGCTTCAAGTGGGCAATCATATCAGGACTTAACCCACAACAAGACCACGGAGAACGGTGCAACGGTTATGGTGTGGATATAAAATTATCCATTATCAAAACAAATGATATTACTGTTGACTTCAGTGGATTGACATTCCCATTAAAGATTAAAGAAATCAACAAATTCGTGGCTCAAAACCCTCACATTAGTGTTAATGTGTTTGGTTATGATGAGGAAAACGACAACATCTATGGACCCCTGTTTACAAATGGAACACAGAAGAAGCATCACTTCAATTTACTGTTCCTTGATGGACCAACCCCCGACAATACTGGGCATTACATGTGGATAAAAAATATGTCTGGGTAAGCACAAATAAATTAAGCTAAACTATATATACATATCTAATAATTCATTTTTTATAATTTTAAATTACAGTCTTCTATCTTCACAACTGGAGAAAAACGGTGATTTCCGTTGGTTCTGCAACAATTGTCTCTGCTTGTCAACAAGTGAGCTCAGGGCTCAGCGACATGCGGAAAGGTGCAACAACATCGTCACTGAGACACTGAGCCACCTAAGGAAACAACCCTGAAATTCGAGCATGTTCATCGCCAGCTGGAGGTCCCCTTTGCAGTGTATGCTGACTTCGAGTGTATTCTCGAGCCCACATTGGTAGATGTTAGTGAAAAAACAAAAATAGTAAATAAGCATGTTCCTATAGCCTTCGCCTATTACATTAAGTGTTCGTTTGACTCGTCTTTAGAAAAATTGGTTTCACAGACCAGGGTAAATGTCGGGCGCTCTTTTGTAGATTGTCTATGTCCGCTATATATGAAAAATATATGAATTATATAGTACCCCTCCAAATGAGTGCACAGGATGCATATGATTTTGATGAGGCCCTCAATTGTCACATATGTGGAGGAATTTTAGCTAATGACAGAGTGAGAGATCACTGTCATTTCACAGGCCAATTTCGAGGTGCAGCTCATAGTGAGTGTAACCTTAAATATACAGGAGATTTTATCACAGTATTCATTCATAATTTATCAAAATATGATGCTCATCTATTTGTGAAATAACTCGGGGAGATTGAGGGGGAAATAAAAATAATCCCAGAAAATAAGGAAGTTTATGTGTCAATTTAAAAATATATTCCTGTAGGAAAAAATAATTTAGAAATTAGATTTTTGGACACTGTACGTTTCTTGTCCTCTAGCCTAGACACCGTTGTAGGTACTTTAAATGAAGGGGATTTCAAAGTTCTTCGAAATCAATTTCCCAACATGACAGATTTCTCACTCCTTCGTAGGAAAGGTGTTTTCCCTTATGAATATTTCGATTCTGACCAGAAACTCTATGAGACTTGCCTTCCAGCAAGGAGTAAATTTTTCAGTAATTTGACAGACTCTGAATGTTTAGAAGAAGATTATCTCCATGCAGTTCAGGTTTGGAATCACTTCAAGTGCCAAACACTTAAAGATTATTTGGAGTTATATCTCAAAACCGATGTTTTGCTTCTCACAGATGTCTTTCAAAATTTTAGGAGCATTTGCTCAAACATATATAAACTTGATCCTGCCCATTATTACACAACTCCGAGCTTGTCGTGGGATGCTATGCTAAAAACTACACAAATTTCCCTCGAGTTACTCACTGATGTAGATATGATTACATATATCCAGTCTGGAATTCGAGGGGGATTAGTTCAAAGTAGTCATAGATATACAAAAGCAAACCACAAATATCTTAAAGATTTTGATCCGACTAAGGAATCTGAATATTTAATGTGTCTGGATGCAAATAATTTATATGGTTGGGCAATGTCTGAACCACTCCCTTATGGAGATTTTAAATGGTTGGAAGAATCAGAAATAGAATTATTTGATATAAATTCTATTTCTGAAAATAGTGAGTATGGATATATTCTAGAGGTAAACTTGAAATATCCATACTCACTTCACGACCAACATAATGACCTGCCTTTCTGCCCTGCAAACAGACTCCCTTCGAAAAATTCTAAATGTTCAAAGTTAATAGCAGATCTTTGTCATAAATATAATTATATAATTCATTACAAAACTCTGCAGCAAAGTTTAATTAATGGATTAGAGCTTAAAAAGATTCATACTATCCTTAAATTCAAGCAAAAACCTTGGCTTAAACAATATATTGATATTAACACTGAACACAGGACTAGGGCTAAAAGTAATTTTGAAAAGACTTTTTTAAGCTTTTAAACAACAGTGTCTACGGAAAGACAATGCAGAACAGCTTAAAGCGCACAGATATTCGATTAATTACAGAATGGGAAGCCCCACCTGTAGGTCCAAAAGGTGGGCGCCCTAGATTATGTGCGAGGGATTTAATAGCGAGAGCCAATTTTCATAGTGCAACAAAGTTTACTGAAAAAATGTATGCAATCCAAATGATATCTAGGTTTTGTAGTGTTGGAGTTATTCAAATGGAAAATGTATGATTTTCACTATTCTTACATGAAGCCAAAATTTCGAGATGCACTGAAATTAAATTATATTGATACAGATTCATTTATATACTCTATTAAAACAGAGGATTTGTATAGCGATATTCGGGATGATGTTGCTTTAAAATTTGACACATCCGAATATCCAGATGAATTGGCTAGGCAATATAATTTCCAACAGTGTAATAAGAAGCGCTTAGGGTTCTTTAAGGACGAGCTGCAGGGTAGGTCAATGACGGAGTTTGTGGGTCTTCGCTCAAAAATGTATGCCTACACATCAGCGAGTGCAGGTAGCCAGTCAGAAAAATGTGTGAAGAAGAATAAGGGAGTTAAAAGGAGCGCATTAGCGAAAATATCTTTTGAGCAATACAAAAATTGTTTGTTCACAGGGCAACAAGAATCAGATTCAATGTTTATGTTTAGGTCTAGAGGACATGAAATTGGTACATATAAAATTAGAAAAATTACATTAGATAATAAGGATGATAAAAGAATTATCTGTGAAGATGGGATTTCAACTGTGGCAATTGGACACTGTTCACGCCAAAAGGGCGTTTAATTCCCAGAGGCAGTGTAATCCCGTACACCCTCGCTCTCTCTCCCTCTTCCTTTGGGCTTTCGGTCCATAGAGCTTCCAATCCGCTCTCCGAAGCTAGTTTTAAGTCTTCTTGTATGTTAGTTCTAATTCCTACTTCTAACAATAAAGACCGCACGTCGCGCAATATCCCGAAAAAGTTTCTTCCGTGTTTTTATTTATCGAGTGCTTTAGGTTGAAGCCACCCCCCTCCATTTCATGGTCCTTCGAGCCGGATAATTCTATCCCCAGCAGCTTCGGTGGCTTTAACACCGCACAAGATAAGTAATATTTACATTTGCTGCCGGTCATACAGTTTAGTTGTTCGAAAGTCCGTTCGCCTAACTTCTCTATATGATTATTGTCTAAAATCCTAGTCCGATTGATCCGACACTACGGCAGCTTCCTATTCCAAACAAAATTAATGTCCGCATATTTATCCGTGTGTTTAAATATATGCCATAAGCCACAGTGAAACTTCCATTTCCGAATTTCTTTTCGTTCACTGTGTTCCGCTTGCATTTATTTCCACCTACATACATACATATATGCTCCTACATATTTCCAAAACAGTCCACTCCACTAATCTATAATTGCCACCAGCAATTTACACAAAATTAATTAAATATATTAAATCCCAAATATACCGGCAAGGTATTTAAATAATTTACACAGCAAAAATAAATCCAAATTGCTCTTATTGAATATATTATATATTATATAGTTAATAATTCCAGAACATAAAACTTAAATATTCTACAATTACAATCCACAGCTACTACGAATAAATATATCCAAAAACCACGGAACAGAAACGCCGACTTAATTTGTTTTTTATTTATGCATTCCTCCTTGCTCTATACTGAGCTGAACTGCATTCGACTAAACATATACACATTGCAATTACATATATAATCGTCGGCAAGTCGACGCTCCGATTTTTGGCAATTTTTTCCGCCTCTCATTGTCTCCGCTATTCTGCATTGGCATACGGTTGATGCACAAACATATTCACATGCACTTCTTATCCACGAAAACAGTACAGCCGCAAATACAGCAACGATCAACTGAATAAGTCCATCCACACAAAATAATTTTTAAATTATTTTTGGTTAATAAAATTCAAACTAACTAATTCAGTTAGAAATTTCAGTACGCTTCCATAGTGACATTAGTGTGCCCGTATCTGTTTTCCTGCATAGTGAATATTGTTGACTTAAATTCGAACTTTCCATATATATTAAAAATATTCTACAATTAAATATTGATATATATTTCCTAAGTTCCGAATTCAGCTTCGACCTTTAGAAAAGGGCGTTTCCAAATCCCCATTAGTGTGACCGTATATGTTTCCGACTGAGTTAATATTATTCAGTTAAATTAAAATAAAAAATAAAAATATATTTTTTAAATTATTCCGCTTGGTTCCTAAATTCCAAACCTAGCTTCGACTTTAGAAATAATTCGACAAACATTTATTGTTAAATCCAGTCCAGTAATTCCAAATAAAAATTTCTCCAATATGACTCCATCAATTCTGAATAAATTTACGATGACCTGTGACCGTCTGAGTCACTTCGAGTCTACAGTCTGCAATCCAGCAGCACCCAGTCCATCCAAGTACACCTGCCAAATTCACCTCGACCAAGTCCGGGCTCTATGGGACAAGGTCGAGAAAGAGTACGAAGCTTGTTCCGAGCTAATTTTAGTTGGCATAGAGGGCGCGGCGGACACCGTTCCTATTCTTAGGGCAAAATATGAGTATGCCTATTTCATTTACGAGAGGTGTGCCGCCCAGCTCATGGAACAGATCGATGCGATCTCTTCCAAAGCAGCTCAAGTCCAATCCCCTGCGCCCCAAAATTCCTTTCCGTCTGGCTGTCGCCTTCCTCCATGCGATACGGAAGTTTTCTCAGGCGATTATATTCGCTGGCCAACTTTCCGAGACCTTTTCACAGCGGTCTATATTAACAATCCTGCGCTGACCCCTGTTGAAAAGTTGTTTTATTTAAAGGCCAAGACAAGTGGTGAAGCTAATTCCATAGTTTCCAATTCACCACTCACCAACGATGGTTTCCGCTCAACCTGGGAAAACCTTTCTGAGCGTTTCGAAAATAAACGTGCGTTGGTGAACAGCCAACTGAAAAAATTATTAAACATGCAGTCCTTTCCACATGAATCTTCGGCAGCCTTAAAGGAGCTGCAAAATAGAATTCAAAATTGCCTCACGTTCCTAAACTTGTCCGGTCTTCCTACCGATAATTGGGATTGTATTCTGGTTTATTTGTGTTCCACGAAGCTTCCAAAGCTGAAATTAAAGAAAATATAAAATATTTAAAAAAAGCAAATAAAAATATAAAGAAAAGAAAATATAAAATTTTTTGTGTGTTTATTTCCTTACAAGATTTCAGAGGAATTTATCCAGCTATCATCTGTTTCCGGGAAACCTAACCAACGTACAAGGGATCTTTTCCCTTGCCTTTAGAGTACCTTCTCAACTAGGTAGGTATTGGGGAATCGTGTTTTTTTCAGTTCTTCCTTATAGAAACCACCCTTAACTGGATTCCCGTTTAAATCTTCCAATAAATATGTTGTTGGATATGTATTTTGTACTTTATATATTCGAAAAATTTCAACATTCCAATTAGGAGTGTATGATCAAATACCCCCTTATATTTAGAAATTCGAACATTGTCACCAATTTTCAGTTTGCTACCTGTAAACATTTTCATATTATTTTATACCGTTTTCAAGATGTGTTCTTCATTCTCAGTGTTTACTTCAATAGGAGCCATTTTAATAGTCCTATGTTTTTTGTTGTTGTAAAATTCAATTAATCCTCTGTACATGCAATCTATAGCTCGCCAGTTTTCTCCATCATCAAATTAAATTTTATTATTTGTTACAACTATTTTATTATTTCCCAACATTAATTGACCAGATTCATTTTTGTGTGGACCATATGTCTTATCCAAAATGTGTTCTCGTGCCAGCTCACTAACATTTAGATTTTTTGAACTCTCTTCAAGCAGCGATGGTTGAGTTGCTTCCAATGTAGACGTGTGGCGTGAGGGGTGAGTTGATAATACACTTGACGTGTGAGCATCCGCTTGGTTTGATAACACGGGTGATGATTGGTGTGAATGATGATCAGTTGGTGAAAATGAAGAATCATTATCCGTAGCTGGTTGTGAGTAAAATTGATCATTATCATTATCATCATCATCATCATTATCGCTTTTTAACCTCCAATCCATTGGCTTGTATCCATCATATTTAGGTGTTGAATTTTTGTTGGTTGCTGTGTAAAATGTAAGTTTCCTCTTTTTCATATGCGGTGTTTTATTCTCAATATCTAGTTCAGTTTCATCATGATGAATTTTTCTCGTTTCACTGTTATGTACTTTTTCCTTGTTGTTAAGAAGTTTATTTAATGGTTCCGTTATAGGTTTAAAAGTCTCCTCCAAACCCATAATATTCAGACTTTTGAATTGTTTCAACTCGGAAATTTTTTTTTTAAAGCATTTCGAGTTTTGTTCAATTGCAATAAAATATTCTCATTCATTGTGATAACGTTTAAAAATATTTCACTTTAAAAATCAATAGTGGTTATTCCAGTCTTGGGGTTGCGAATGCACTGAGAAATAATTAATTAATCATGGGTATATATCTGATCTGATAAACAGACCTGATAACTAAAGAAAACTTGAGCTGCAAAAGAAATCCCAAGTCCCTTTATTTTATTTTCAATTTATTTATAATTATTATTATTTTTTTTCCCCCTGGAAAAGAAGCTGAAAAAGAATCCCCATTTTCCCAATAAAAAATTATTTAAATTTTATTTTATATATTTTTATTGATTGTTATTTAAATTTGATTTTAAATCTATATATATATTACCATCATCATGTTTGATGAGGTAATAAGCCCCATTAGAAATTGTGCTCCATAGGTCATCACCTATGTCCGAAAACCTATCCGGGAGGTAAACTATTACATTGGCGAGCTCCACCAGAATACTGGTGCCGCCAAACTTGCTGGGCACCCGTTTTGCTGAAAATATATCAAATGCCATATTGGTTGGCAACTTCTTAAACCTGAGCTTACCTTTAACTTTACATGAGTTAAAGGCTAGCATTAGCGGGTCCTCCTCTATATCCTTTATGAGTGCGTTAATGTCCTCCTGGGTTACTCCAGGAGGAAGGTTGGAGGCGGTGGTGTTGGAGCGGATGGGGTTGTTGGTGACGCTGGTGGAGCTGTTGGAGCTGGTGGTGGTGGTGGTGAAATTACTCATTCTTGTTGTTGTTGTTGTTGGTGGAGCTGGTGACGCTGGAGTTGCTGGTGCTGGTGGTGTTGCTGGTGTTGCTGGTGCTGCTGGTGTTGCTGGTGTTGGCGGTCAGAGGTGGTGACGCTGAATGATAATTTTCCTTGACGATCTGCCTGACTTTATACCCAGCAAGGAGCACATTTCTCCCCTACTACTAGGCACTTGTGGTATGTGAAGAGATTGCAAGGATAGAGCATCTAGCAATTGAAAAAGGTCAAATTGCCCTCTTCATTTTAAAAGGAGGTCGAATTGCAGTCTAGTAAAAATTTAAGGCAACAAGCTTTCTCTCTTCCAAGTGAACGGACGTGTTTTTTTCTTGCGCTCTCGTTCTGTGAATATTTTGCTTTTAAAACCACCGGGGTTTTACTTAAATCCTCTACCTTGTGTTAAATAAAGTTCCCGTTCACATCTCGTGCATGCAGCTTTCTTGATTTGTGCATTTAATTCTATTTATTTTCACAATTTTAGTTTGTGCTGCCAGTGATTTGCTTGTGTTTATTTTTTGTATTCCTTTTTGTGCCCTCTTCGTTTAGCAGTTGTTTGCGCCGTCGCGACAGCTAAACGTTAATCTTGCAAGCTTTTGCTCCCACGCTCACCCGCTCACCCGCTCTCTCTCTCTCCTGTTCCCTGTGCAGCTGCACTATTTCTTATCTTCACGTAAAGGTACAGTGGTAAGTCCCTATTATGTCCGCTATTGTCTGCGCTGTTAAAACCTGCAAGATGCTAATTGCGGCTAGTGACCTCTCGATCGGCTGCTGGCTGTGCGCCAACATTGTGCATGCCAAGTGCATTGGTGTTGTAGCGCGGACGGTAGACGATTTGAGAAGGAACATCGGTCTGGGTTATTGCAGTGACGGCTGTCGCGAGGTTGAAAGCGAAATGATGTCTTTTATGCGGCAAAACTCATGATATGCTCTCAGTGCTAGATGCTCAATTTAATAGCCTTAAGCTATTAAATAAGTCTCCTAGGCGCAAAAAAACTGCTACAGGCCTGCAACATAACGACGGATCCCTTAAACCCGCAGCGGGCTCTCAACAGCAGCCTCCCTCGGATCAGCCGTCGACCTCAGGATTAAATCCTAGAATTCTGAGGTCGAGTGTCAGAAAACATTCGGTACACGAATGTGCCTCTGGAGGTTTCCGTTTTGTCCCCTGGGGGATCGCAAATTACGACCCCTCAGACCCCCATCAATGTATCTCCCCAGGGCGTCAGGCCCGGATTACCGGGCGATATTGGCAATCCAGGCAATGCGTCTGCATTGCCAAAAGCCCTTACTGTTGTCCCGCCTACTAAACAGATATTTGTTTCGGAGAAATTTAAATTTTCCTATGCTAGGGACATTTCATCTTTCAAGATAAATGTCCCAAACGAGCTGTTTGACACAATATGCTCTACCAAATTCTGGCCAGAGTATATTGTCGTCAAAGAGTTCAAAGCTAAGAAAAAGAAAAGGCGGCCTTTAGGAATAAGTCTTCCCAGGCCTGACCAGACTACTGGGCCCTTTACGACTCCCACTCCAAAAAACTAACTGACTCCCTCTTCATCTCCTATCAGAATGCAAGAGGTTTACGTAGTAAGCTTCCCAAATTGTACTCTGATAGTCTTTCGTTTGCTTCTCAGGTTATCGTGTTCACAGAAACCTGGTTAAAGCCGGAGATTTTGAGCTCTGAAGTTTTTCCAGCTGCGTTCAGGGTTTACCGAGTGGATCGGCCTATCAGACGTGGGGGTGTCCTTATAGCGGTTGACTCTAGTCTCACGTCTGAATTATTAACTTTTGAAGATTGCAACGATGTTGAATTCTTTGTGTGAAGCTATCAGTTAATGGTAGCTCCATTTTCATTACTTGTTCCTACATTCCTCCCTTGTCGGAACTTCCTATTTATTGGAACCATCTTTCCGCTATCCAGATGGTCTCCAATCGGCTTTCGGATAGGGACCACTTAGTAGTTCTTGGTGATTTTAACATCCCAGGGGCTATTTGGTCCTCAAATAATTCCACAAACTCACTTTTAACCACAACACAGCATGATTTTATTGCTGGCTTGTTTGACATTTCGCTGTCTCAAGTCAACCATGTACGAAATTCTTTAGAGCGCTTGCTTGATCTCTGTTTTGTTTCAGATCCTGCAAGAGTAAGCTTAGCCAGGGTGGCGCCGCTGACGCTACCCAAAGATCCCTATCATCCTACTTTCGATGTAACCCTCGACGTTGGGGCCGACTTACAGAATATATCTGACCGTCCAGCCAAAAAAGTCCTTTGTTTTCACAAGGCGGACTTCGAGCGGCTGAATAATCTTATATCTGATTTTAATTGGTCCGATCTATACATGTGCACTGACACGGCGGAAGCCGTGGATATTTTTTACAGTGCCATGAAGTCATGTTTCACTGAGTGTGTTCCGTTATACTACCCGTCAACCTCAAAAAAGCCTCCTTGGTTTACTAGAGAGTTGAGTCGCCTTAAAAACAAAAAGTCTAGGCTGTTTTCTAAATTTAAACGTACCGGTTCTCAATCTGCCCTCTCCTCTTATTTATCGGCTCGGTAAAGCTTCACCGTGTTTAACGCGCAGTGTTGTTGTCGGGCCCAGTTTTCTCAGGACCCAAAACAGTTCTATAATTTTGTTAACACTAAACGTAAGCCAGTTACCCATCCTTCCTCGCTCTCATTTGAAAATACAACCGTAAATAATGATCAGGCAATAGCCGATCTATTTGCGCAGTTTTATTATTCTTACATCATTCCCAAATCGAACTTAATTTTCAGTCCTAGTTTAAACGAAAGCTCCATTCTTTCAGTTCTTCTCTGTGTTAAGCCAGTATATTCGCCAGAATACCTGGCTGTGTGCTTAGGTATTGTGCCGACGCCCTGTGCAATCCCCTTCTGAAATTGTTTACCTTATCCTTAGAAACCTCCCACTTTCCCCTTATTTGGAAGGAGTCGTTCGTTATTCCTCTCCACAAAAAAGGTAGCAAATTGGATGCCAACAACTACAGAGGAATCTCTAAGCTGTCGGACATCCCAAAACTTTTCGAAAATATCATTACTCCACATTTGCAGCACCTTTGCAGTTTAATAATATCTCCATGTCAGCATGGATTTATAAAGCGAAGATCAACTACTACTAATCTTTTGGAGCTCACTTCCTTCATAGTAAAGGGCTTCCATAAAAACTTTCAAACAGACGTAATCTATACTGATTTCAGTAAAGCGTTCGAATCTGTTAACCATTCTCTTCTTGTTCGGAAACTCGATTTGATTGGATTTCCGGTTGATCTTCTTAGATGGATCTCTAGTTGTTCACACAGGAACACGCACAAATAAAAATAAATATCTTTTGGTTATTTGAACCTCTGCAGCAGTGCACTGTCTAGCACATGTGTATATATCTGTAAGTACAGTCGCCGCTTGGGCCTAGCATAAAACATGTATCTAGAAAACAAACAACACGATAAGTGACCTCCTGCGAGTGGTCGAGCAGCGGAAAATTCCCGCTTCTACCTAGAGCCTTTAGGGAAACAGATACCCCTGCGTGGGTCTGTTTAGAGATAAGTCTATGCGATGTTCATATTAGCTACTTAAGCTAGGACTTTAAGGAAATAAACTCAGTTTGAAATATCAACTCAACAAATGTAGTCGTGTCTTTTATTTAGCACCTCTCTCACATTTTTGGTCAATCGAGCCTTCGAAGAAATTCGAATTATTCTGCAGTTTCCCCCTCTATGGTAAGGGACTCAGATAAAAGGCCAGCTCCTTAACGCATTGCAAAGTTACGCTTGCAGCTTAAGGCAGCAAAAATAAATAACTCTTGTTTCCCCCTATATGGTAAGGAACAGGGTATAAATTTAAAAAAAGCAAAAAGATACAAAAGAATCTTTTATGTTTTAAACATAACAAGCACCTTATAGTTTGGTTAGCTAAAGGTTGCTTTAATACCATTAAAAATTGTGGTAAGGCGTGCTTGAGGCCAAACATCAGCAATAGTGAAAAAGAAAACACAAAATTATTGAATAATAATAAAACAAAGTGTCACAAAATACATATAATGCAAAATTAAAAAGTGCATATTAACTGTGACTAAAGCAGAATCAAATAAAATCCAAAAAATTGGATTAAGTGCAAAAGTAAAAAGTGCACATTAACTGTGACTAAAGCAGAATCAAATAAAATCCAAAAAAATTGGATTAAGTGCAAAAGTAAAAAGTGCACATTAACTGTGACTAAACCAACATCAAATAAAATCCAAAAAAAATTGGATAAAGTGAAAAGAAGAAAGTGATCCCTGGACTAAAAAACGTGCCAAAATAAATATAAAAAAAAATCATCAACTACAACAGAAGGAAGAAAAATCCCCAGAAGTCTGCGACTAAACATCTTTACGTCAACAACTGCAACATCGCTGCTACAACTACATTATCGCTGCTGCAACTACAACTACGAGACAAGCCGACACATCAGATAAGCTAAAATCTTGTTGTTTAAAATTAAATATTTTACTTTAGTATTTTAATTTTTTATTAAAAAAAAAATATATATAACGTTGTTAATTTAAAAAAAAAAAACGTAAATATTTATTAAGAAAATAAAATGATGTCTGAGAGATCAATCGAATTTTTGACCAAGCAGTCCGAAATTATTTTGGAGATTAGGAAATTGGAGGCTAGGTCAAATTTAAAACAAGATGATGCTCTGAAATTAGAGGAGCTACAAAAGTGCTTTATTGCTAATCACAGCAATTTAGTAAAGATCGGCGTTGTCGATCATGAATATTTTAATACTAAGCAATATGATTTGATAATGATGGCTTTGGCGAAGATAAAACTTAAAATTGAAAGAGAAAAAGAAAGAAGTGTTGTCGCTAAGCAAGCAATCCCTAAGACAAGCAAGGAAGAAATGGGAAGTCTAGGGACAGAAAGTAGTGCAGAAAAAGCGAGTGAAGTCGCAGTAAGAGTAGAGCAGGCGTTTCGAAAGAATGTTGGGCAATTTAGAGATTATCTGGAGGAAACGTCCAGGTTGATAGATAGTAGTCCAGATTTCCTTATTATAAGGAAGAATAAAATCGATTTTTTATGGAACAAAGTTTTTAACCTAATAGAGCAGGTGAATACTTATTTCGAAAGTTCCATATTTGATGATGAGATTAGCGAACTAGAATTCGACAAACAAAATATTTTAACAGCCATAAATAGTCGGTTGCGAAACAAAAAATAAAGCTGAAGTGTCGACGGTGGTTAAGGCGGAGGAATTACCAACCTTGCCTAAAATTCAGATTCCCACTTTCTTTGGTGATCCCAAGGAATGGGATCTGTTTAATGAGCTCTTTACAGAGCTCATTCATACAAGAGAAGATCTCAGTCTATCTCTGAAATTTAATTACCTGAAGTCTGCATTAAAAGGAGAAGCCAGGAATGTGGTTACTCATTTATTGCTCGGCTCTGGAGAGAATTATAAAGCCGCTTGGGAGCTGTTGACCAAGCGTATGAGAATAAAAGAAAGATATTCTCAGACCACGTAAATACGCTTATGGATATGCCCAATTTGAATTTGGAATCCAATAAGCAAATAAAAACATTTATTGACACAATTAATGAGTCTATTTACTTAATAAAATTAAAGGCTCAATTATCGGAAGATGTGGATGCAATTTTTGCTCACATAATTCTGCGAAAGTTTAATAAGGAATCATTAAACTTATATGAAAGCCATGTCAAAAAGACAAAAGAAATACAGGCACTTTCTGATGTCATAGACTTTTTAGAGCAAAGACTCAATTCAATCTCGTCATTTTCACAGGAAGATAAACCTGTAAGGAAAATAATTATTAATAATAGTAGGCCTATGAATTATATTGAGAATTGTCCGTTGTGTAAATTTACGGGACATTATTTAATTCAATGTCACAAATTTAAGGTAATGAACCCAGCAGAAAGGACTGACTGGGCAAGAAAAAGTCGCTATTGCCTAAGATGTCTTAGGCATCCATTTAATAAGAAGTGTACAAGTGAGAAACTTTGTTTGACTTGTCAAAAACCGCACTCAAGAAAAAGTAAATACCTGCAGAACAACAGGGCAAGCGTTGTTAGCCACAGCCTTGATTTACGTAAAGTCAAGGAATGGAGGCTTTAAAAAATTAAGAGCTTTGATTGACAGTGGGTCTCAAAGTACAATTATTTCTGAGGAAGCTTCGCAAATTCTGGATTTACCCAAAATTAAAATGTACACATACATTTGTGGAGTTTCTTCTATTAAAAAGTGCGTGTCAAAATACAAGGTCAATTTGCAAATAAAAACCAAAAAAGATAATAAAGAAAATTTGACGGTAGATGCAATTATTCTTCCTAAATTGATGAAAGCGCTACATAGCCAGTCAATAAATATTGACACTACTAGGTGGAATAAATTCCGGCTTGCTGATCCCGAATTTAATAAACCTGGTAGGGTGGACCTAATCATAGGAGCCGATTTATATGCTCACATTTTTAAAAGTGGGATTAAGAAAATAGACGGACTTCTAGGTCAAATTACGGAGTTCGGTTGGATTGTGTCGGGCTGCACAAAATCAAAGGGCAACAATACGATAGTTGCAACGACGATTGAAATCCAAGATTTGGAAAGGTTTTGGGAATTAGAAAAAGAAGATAACAGTGACATAGAAACCGAATTTTGTGAGAACAATTTTATAAACACTACCACAAAAGATGCTAGCGGTAGGTATATTGTTAGAATTCCATTTAAGGACGATAAAACCTTAGGGGAATCAAAGCCACAAGCAATGGCACGACTCATTAGCATGGAGAAAAAGTTCCAGCGAAATGAAAAACTTAGAGAGGCTTATAAAACATTTATGAGGGAATATAGAGACTTAGGTCATATGATTGAATCTAAATCAGGAGGAAAATGTGCCAATATATATTCGAACAATGGTACTAATTTGGTAAGAGCTGCACGGAAGTTGGATAAAGAATTAGTAAAAGCTATACAATATAGCTCCAGAGGAGCTGCAGAAAAGGAAACTGAAAAAATTCAGTGGCATTTTATCCCGCCGGCAGGACCTCACTTTGGAGGTATTTGGGAAGCAGGTGTTAAGTCCGTTAAATATCATTTAAAAAGAATAATTGGGGATAGTATATTGACATACGAAGAAATGTCAACCCTTTTATGCCAATTCGAAGCAGTACATATAACGGGAGAAGACGTGGATGATAACGAAGTGCTAACGCCCGGGCATTTCTTAATAGGTCGACCAACATTGGATATAGTGCAGACAGTTGAAGAAAATGAAAAAATTGCGTGCGTAGATAGGTGGAGGTTAATTCGAAAGAAATTAAAGAGATTAAAGAAAACCATCCACAATTGAAGGATTTGGGTTTCCATTATATTTCCGGACATGCTGGCCTTATATTTTCATTGATAATTATGGCAGTTTTGATAATATACTTTGTGAAAAAATGTTTGATTAGGCAAAGATTAGAAGCCATAACTTTTGCCGGCCCGTTGCCAGGAATTTAATGTCAAATAATTAAGTAAAAAAAAATAGATATAAATATGGTAAAAATGTTAAAATTTACAGTCCACTAAATCGTTGTTTGCACAAATGTCTAAAATAAAAAATATTGTTAACTAAATGTCAAGCTTGCCGGGCCTTTGGCAGAATCTTCATAAGAACACAAAGTATTATCATCATTATTATTAAGATAGACAAATACAAACCAATGTTAATTAAAGATATAAGAAAATCTAATGTTTAAAAGGAAATATAAATAAACAAAAGAGCAAGATTTAAGTTAAAGAATTAAATGAAATATATAAAATACAGTCCACTAAATCGTTGTTTAATTAAGTAATGTATTTCAGGCAAATGTAATCGACTGTTTAAAAATATGTAAACATATACTTAGTCTAATTAACCTTTTCGATGTACATTTTATATAAACGCCAATCTTGCTGGCCCTCGGCAGAATGTTCAAACAGGAACACGCACAAATAAAAATAAATATTTTTTAGTTATTTGAACCTCTGCAGCAGTGCACTGTCTAGCACATGTGTGTATATCCGTAAGTACAGTCGCCGCTTGGGCCTAGCATAAAACATGTATCTAGAAAACAAACAACACGATAAGTGACCTCCTGCGAGTGGTCACCACATGTCTCTAAAGATAAGGCATATCGAGCAGCGAAAATTCCCGCTTCTACCTAGAGCCTTTAGGGAAACAGATACCCCTGCGTGGGTCTGTTTAGAGATAAGTCTATGCGATGTTCATATTAGCTACCTAAGCTAGGACTTTAAGGAAATAAACTCAGTTTGAAATATCAACTCAACGAATGTAGACGTGTCTTTTATATAGCACCTCTCTCACACTAGTTATCTGAATGGCCGGACGCAAATGGTCCTTTTTAAAAATACCTTATCTAATGTTCTCAGAGTTTCGTCTGGCGTCCCGCAAGGGAGCCATTTGGGACCCGTGTTGTTTACATTATTTATTAACGACCTGCCCAAAGTTCTGACTAACTCTAGAGTACTTATGTATGCGGATGACGTCAAACTTTGCGTGCAATATAAGGACGCTTCTTGCCAGTCAGATTTACAAACAGATCTTAATATTTTTCAAACATGGGTGCCGCGTTAACTTATTAAATTTAAACGGCTCTAAATGCAAGCTAATGACATTCTCTCGTGTCGTTCCCAAACTCGCAACTTACACGCTGAACTGTCGCTCTTTGGAAAGAATTGAATTAAATTGAATCAATATTGTTGATGATTTGGGAGTCCGCCTGGATCCTAAACTTGACTTTATTGATCATATTTCGTGCATGGTAAAAAAAGCCAGAGGTGTGCTTGGATTCATTAAACGGTGGTCGGAAGAATTAAATGACCCCTATGTTACTAAGTGTCTTTATATTTCTTTAGTTCGTCCTATCTTAGAATATGGATCTTGCGTTTGGAGCCCTCAGTATGGGGTCCACAGTAAACGCATTGAGTCGGTTTAAAAGAATTTTTACTTTTCGCTTTACGCGGTTTAAACTGGGATACAAACCAGAGGTTACCCTCGTATTCCAGTAGACTCCTACTAATCAACTTACCATCCTTGTCTAACCATATAGCCATGCTATGCATTACTTTTATTTAGAACCATATCCAAGGTGAAGTTGAAAGTGCTGACCTTTTAGGTCAGCTTAACTTTCACGTGCCAAGTAGAAATAATAGATCTTATATACCCTTAGTTTTGCGCCACTGAGAACGTCCTTTGAATTGCATGAACCCTTTAGAGTCTTATGTGCAAATTATAACGATTTGTACATTATAACGTCTAACGTAGATACTCTTCCCAAACTAAAAACTTTAATTCTATCCCACTTAGCACGCATGCTAGCAAACAATCTGGCAGCACGCCAGTAGTTACTTCCTCGAGTTTCTTTTCTATACTTTAATTTATCGCGCCTACTAACACCTTACACGAACAAGCACGTGCTTGGTGTCATACGGGCCACTTGAATGTACTGATCGTCCAGTAAAAAAAAAATTGGCCATCACCTTTAGGCCGTGGTGGTGGTGCAGAACGGACAGGCATCCATCCGTCCGTCCATCCACGAAGCCTAAAGGGGCCAGAATGCATCCAGACAGAATTGTATAAAAATATAGATTCAATTTTTTAGCGTCGAGGGGGGGAAATGTTTTTATTCACATCAGCAGTAGTTTCTATGTAGAAACCTACCCGAGTAAATTAGACATGGTAAATGCCTTACCCGGGTGTATTTCTTTCGAACTATCGATAAACCGGCAATCGTTTAAGGAGCACTTGAAGTACCCACAAAAGAACGCTAGTGGGACGATAAGAAGCCTCTCCCGTATACTCCTGAACACCAGAGGCCCCAAGCAGACCACTTTCCTAGTGACAAGAGGCGTTACCTCCCAGATTCTGTAGCGGCACCGGGGTGGGCAGAAGCGGCCAAGACCAAGTCGTATATACGAGGCGTCGAGTCCACATACAGACTGTACGCTATCCAAATGGCAAGTGCATTCAGGACGTTTTCGGATGAAGCAGCGTTGGTGATAGCTGGTCTGGTCCCCCTGAGAGAGTTAGTCCGTGAGAATGCTGTAGCGCGATGAGCTCCGCGGCCACCAAGGACCAAACGGAGTCGCCAAGGCTGAGTCAAAAAGCGCGGCCAGAAGAAGGAGCTACGGGAGCTGGCAGGCCAAGTGGAATGCCTCACCGAAAGGGAGATGGACACACAGGCTGTTTCCTACTATCGAGGCCTGGATGGAAGCACGGGCAGGTGGACTTCTACCTGACCCAGGTGCTGAGCGGACATGGTTGCTTCCGTAGTTACCTTATGAGGTTCGGCCATGACGACGAGGACGGCTGCCCGGAGTGCGGATCCGGCATAGTAGAGGATGCGCGACACGTCATCTTCGAGTGCCGTCGATTCGAAGAGGAGAGGGCAGCCCGGGAGAGGTAGCAGGAGCGGAGATTAGCGTGGACGCGCTAGTGCCGCTGATGATGGAGAACCAAGGAATTGGGATGTCGCAGAAGAGTTTTCATCCAAACTCATGAGGTCGCTGAGATCCCTGGAGAAAGGGAGGAACCAAGGCATTGCTTGCACATTGCGGGCCCTTGTCCCGTCAAGCAGCGATGCAGTTCCTCATTCCTATATGTTTTTATGTAAACAGTAATAATAAATAAAGCCACGAATACCAAAAAAAAAAAAAATCAATATATACATGAGACTATGAATGACTAAAAGCATCCTCAATGCTAATTTGTAATTTGTTTTTACAGACAACAAAAGAAGACAATTTTATAGATAAATTTTATTTACAACATTAAGAGAATTATTACTGGAGATAAAATATTTATACACACACAACATACGCTTTCCCCTCAATATCTGGTATGTAATTCTGTGCAATATATACTCGTATTATTTTGTAAAGATTTGACGATTGAAGATTGACAATTTGGAATACACAAATACACTGACAAGAATAGTTAAAAGAAGAAGAATTTCGGTTTTAATTTTATACAAATCGGATGATTATATCTTATAGCTGCCACAGAAACCATCATTAAATGTCGAGGAAAATAAAAAATTGTGAAAGTAAACTGAAGATAAAGTATGTATAGGTTTAATAAATCCGAAATTTATCACATGTTTAAAAGTTTTATGAAATTCCTAGTTAATATTTCTATTTCTAAATTTATCAAATTCATAATATTCAAACTGTAGGCTGCAAGGGTATAAATTCGGCGTACCGATATGAAATGTATGCTGAAACATCAAGAAATATATTATAACATATAACATTCTTATTTTTATCATTAACCCAAAAGGGAATATGCCCATATTGTTAGGGTACCTAGTATGAAAATTAGCAAAAGACCAAATATTCTTGCTGGGGCGAAATGAAATGATCGCACACATGCACCCGTGTACGTGAATGCATGAACACGCATACATATAAAGAAGAATTCAAGCGCAGATCAACCTTCTCAGGATGCGCCACTCTGCGACTGAACTCTCGCAATCAGTGTGCGAGCATAAGAATGAGAGAGCGAAAAATCCGAGCGCACACGAAGATATGGGGCCTGCCGCTAACAGCCCGAAGAGCGCACACGAAGCCTCGGGGCCTGTCGCTAAGAACTTTTTGTGTCCATTTTCGTTATATGAAATGGGTAGTCTATATGTTGTATGGTTAGTGCTTATATGTACTAGCAAATAGGGATGCACAAATTAAATCGGTAGATAATGCAATGGTTTTATTTAATGATAACTGATTAAGATCTTTTTTCATAACATTTTGGCGTTTGACTAACGTAAGCGTAGGTAGAATAAGTGAAGAATTACAAAAGGACAATATTAATTTTTTTCAAATGTTAAAATATTTTGGCCGCTTAGGCCACGAAAACTACTCTTTACTAAATGTTCATCCTTTACTGCTCGCGGAATAACTCCTCTGATAACAAAACTCACGGGACTTCCGGTATCTAGTAACGCAAAAATGTTATTAATATCAATGCATCCCTCTTCACTAAGTATTCTTATGCATACTAATTGAATATATGAATTCCCACCAATGGCGTCGTCGTCGTCTTCCTTCTCATCTTGCCCGTCGTCAGTACTGAAGGCAGCCGTTCGCACACGGTTCGGGCACCGCAGATATTGGTGTCCAATCTCGAAACAATGAAAACAAGCTCCTTCCGGGCGCTTCGGTTTCTTGCACTGCACAGTGGTTCGGCTTGTATGGAGCTGCGGCCATAATTACTTCTAGATGTGCTATCGCTATGAAACTTTCACCAAAAATCTAGAAAAATGTTCTAAGTATATCCACAAAAAATTGGCATATTGCTCGACTATATCATATAGCTGCCATAGGAACAATCTGTTAAAAATCAACATTTAGTATGAAAAACTTTTTTGTTTTTCAAAATATCTTAACCAATTTTACAGATTATATGTTTGGTACAGGTTTATATATTCCTACCAACTTTGGTTAAAATCAGATCTCTATATCTTATAGCTCCCATACAAAATGTGCAAATGTGCATCCGCAGGCTTCCGCAGCTGAATGAAACATTTTTATAATCTTTAAATATTAGTTAATCTTTATATTTCATAAATTTAAATATCTTCCCCCGTCTAATTCTCAAGTTATACACCTACTAAAATAATATCATATCAAAAAATCATAAATTAAACAATCATATTGTAAGCCAATTTATTATATATTATAATGTTTCTTCAAGTAAGTTGAACACAGATTCAAGTAACGTTGATTTATCCTTCTTTCCCTGTTTTCGTTGCCCAGTTATAAATGGGTCCGACCGTAAAATGAGTGTGTTCAATATGTCTGTGTTTGTTGCAATCCGTGACATTTTTCGGCTGTGATACAATCTACATTTTTTTAATTCCTTATTATTCGACTCGGCAGCTTCTTCCGAAAGCTCTCCGATTGACACGAGTGCATGCTCAATTACAGAAGATCCATGAACTAACACCTTATGGACTGTAGCTGGCAAATAGTACCATGGATACTCTTTTATCAATTCCTTAGCAGTATCGATGGCATAATCATTAAATTTGTCCAAATTTATTTTGTACCCCGAGGCGATAGCTTGGAGTATAGTGGCACAACGATGGATAAGGTTTTCATTAATCCCTGTAATTTCAGAAGCCAATTTTGGATTTGAAAAAAAAATTTCTAGCCACATTTCCATCGTTTGACGATCCTCTGCCTCCGTCTCTGGGCTTGTCCACTATTATTCCCATTTTTTCCCGAAACGCCCCTTGAATTTTATGCTTTTGGTCTAAAACTTTTAATTTTTGCTCTGGGCCTCTAGCTTGCCACATTTTGATAACGGACTTATAGGAAAGATGCAGAAAGTATTCAAAGAAACGTATTTTTGCATGAAGTGGGGATAAACCGAATTCGAAATTTTCTCTGTTCACGTCTTTCTTTAAACATTTATCCAAGTTGTTCATTTTTTTTGGAATTGCTCCACATATATAACATTTTGTAGAGGACGACTCACTTAAAGCGTTGCACACTTTTCCGTCTACCATAGTAAGTTGTAAACTATGCTCAACAATTATCTTTTTATTATAAATCAAAAATTCTGTCGGCTTGAGTTGATGTATTTTCTCCTTAAAGTATTTTTCCTCTTCGATTGACAGTTCAGTTGTCTCCTTTTTGAACTGAAAACGAACTGGCCTGCAGTAACGTGTCGATGAAGGCCGCGGATTCTTCCAAATTATTGTATGACTACTTTCTGAAATTAGTTGGAGAGGTACGTATGATGTGACAAATAGGCAAAACTTTGTTTGTACTCACTATGGCCCGTACTTCCATCAAAACCCCATTTTCCAATTAACGTTAGGTTTTCAATAGATTCATCCGTGATTGATTTAACTATATTATCTTGAAGCTCCAATATGCTCGATGCTGTATTATCCAGTAAACTTTGCAAATCAATTTCAGCATGAGATTCATCTACTGATATGTTTTTAGGGTATCTCTTTTTTTTTTCATTTACTATGGTTTGGTAGCTTGGAAATAAGTCGAAGGATATTTTGCTATTAACGAAATTCCTTATAAGCAAATATTGACTTTTGGACATGGCGGTCTCCATTATTAGGGAAATTACTTCAGTGGGATCAGCTTGGATTGTCGGCTGTTGCTGATTTTCATTGCGCAAAGCAGAAACAGTGGACTCATCCATATCAATCAGCTGAGCTATACGACGACGCTTTGTTCTAGATGAATACTCCGCAAAATCAACCTTTGGACGACCAAGACGAGCACTTTCCGCTATATCCTGACATGAATTTTTGGTGGACTTTTGGAGGACAATTGACTTCTTTACATTTAGCCAATCATATTGATATTGTACAATTGACCATTTTTTCCGATCATACTGAGTCCAAAAAGTAGCAATTCTTTTGCATATGTAGCCAATCGATTTAGTAAGTTCGTTGAGCTCGAAATTGTAGCCGTTACTCTAAATATTATTTTAAATATCCTCGATAACTACCCGCAATTTCGCAGCGTTGCTACCACCTTTGGTGCACCATAAATTTAAAATATACTGTCGTGAAAATACACAATGATACGAATCTCCTTGGGAATACAAAAATTATAAAAGAAAAATCGAAAAATAATTAGAATAATTTTAAGTAAAAGAAATAAACTGACAAATAAAAGCTGTAAACAATCACAAAAGACGAACACAAGGACACAACAAAAACAGAGACACAAAAGACGACACAGGGGCTCCGCAGCAGCGCGCTAGCAAAATTTGACCTTGAAAAAAATAAGAAGTCGTGTTAGAATATTAACGATTACAACTACATCCGCAACATTCCGCACCTAACTTTAACGAATTTAACCTCTTAAAACTCTGATAAATATAAAAAAAAAATCCTTTTTTGGAATCGTGTGGGATCACAACTAAAACTTTAGGTAAACAAATTTGAGACACACAAAACAGGTACAAACAAATAAGTTTCACATATCAAGTTAGATTTTGTTAATTTCATATCAAGTTAGTATAAATTAATTTCATAAAGTAAAATAAATACCTTGAGCTTCAAAATCCATTTTAAATAATATAAATTTATCAACTTGAACAGTTACCAGACAGATTTAAAGTGCGCTTTTGCTTCGAAATATTTCACCACAGCTCCGATGCGCTGTTGAAATGAACACGTGTTCATGCTTTTGATTCTATTTTTAGAATGTACCGTTGGGTTTCCAGCGAAAAGCGGTTTGCAAATTGGTAGATTGGACATTTTAGAGACAAACTGTGTAAATTGAATTGAAATATTTTCAAATCGGTTTTTTTTTTTTTTTGGCCTCTGACGGAACCACTGTGCACTGGCTGCTGAAGTGCCCATCGCTCGGCAATTGAAGCATTTTAGGTTTGCGACATCTCCTCCGGCATGTGTAGGTTTTGTTGCAGGCACCTGCCGCATAGGTGCAACTGGACGTACAACTCGCTTAGCTCCTTCCAAGGTTTCTCAAACATAACGTATGAGCGCGCCGAGGCCACCAGCATTCGATTGCCCAACAGCCAACGTTGAGAGCGGTTTAATCCGTGCGTTACTGTAGCAAGCTCGTAGTCGCGAATCCATGCGTGCACAGACATGTTATCGTCTCCAGAAAATTTTCGCAAACTAGCCTCAAGGTCCCTGACATCAACAACGGGCTTGCAGTCCAGCGAATTGCATTCCAAGGCGGCAACCTTTACCTTTAAGTCCGCGAGATCCTTTCGTGCTGTATATAGCGTCATCTGGTTCATGATTTCGGCCATTTCGTTGGCCCTCGGTCCTCCTGCTCGCACTCCCTTCCCACGACGCTCTCCGCTCTGCTATGCACAGCGCTCTCCACCACGCCAATATCGTCGTTCAGCTCTCCGGCTTCTATTAAGGCGGCATTCCCCGAAAATGGTGAATGTTCTCCTCCCGGTCAACGGCGCAAGCTTCTCAGAAAGCCATTCAGACAGCTCCTCCATTGTCAGCTTAAGTATGTCGGCGTTTTTCATGACGAAATAATGTTTTGGGCGAATCCCACACCTGATTTGTAACACTCTAGGGCTTTCAGTTTAAAAAAGCGTGTTGATCGGTCCTTTGACAAAATCCAAAGTGACCATATCTTCTTTTCTTGAAATCTAGCTTATTTCTATGAGATAAGGCTCTCATCGATAACATATTAGCAAACTGGTCACATTAGGGCGCGCAATACAAAATGAGGGGCTTACACAAGTAACGAGGACTGGGTCTGGTCAATCCTGGAAATGAGAGCCATTGGACCTCCGGGTTACCCCGATCTGGCTTCCCATCCTCGCTGGTTTCTGCTTCTTCTGGGTATGTGTCGATTCTCCTTCGTTTTCACTCTAATAAGTACTTATTGTTTTCAGACTATTCATTTTAATGGGCACCCGCGAAATATTTAAATATATAACGCTTTATACGTTGCCCGTTTAGCCAGCCATTAATATATCATCACCACCTTTTTAGTTCTCCTTTTTCTTTCCCTCTTTCGTTCGCTGCACCCCGTTGTTCCAGTTTCAAACCATTCCGGGTCAAAAACCTATTCCCTGGAATGTGCAGCGCGGATATTTTCCTCTCTTCGGGACTGGGTGGCTTCCCTGAACCGATATCGCCTTTACCGATTTATCCATTCGCACCATATCGCTTGAAACCGATAGTTTAAGGTGGTCATAACAATAAAAAAAAAAATTAGTGCAATTACAAACACTTGACTTCCATACTGCCCGGCAAAAGATCTTTCGCCGATGGATCCATAATTATATATGTAGGTTCAAACAATCAAATTTTGCTCCCGTACTAATTTTTTTAGTGTAAACAAACAGTTGGAGAATAAGTTCGTTCTGGCTCATCCGTTCCTATCTAATAATGCACCGATCAAAGCCTATGCTTTAGTTAAGCTCAGCCACATGTTGTCCCGAGCTCTACTTAACTGTCTCAAGCTTATCAATATACATACCCTGAACAGCAGTTAACTAATAAGACTATCGTATTTTTCCTTACTTTTGATATAGATGTTAGATATTTCAATTAAAATTGTAGAAGTAAATTATTTTGAAATTAATATTTTTAAATTATAAAGGATAAATAAATTGATACGGTTTTAATAGTTAGACAAAAATTATTTTTTTAATTTAATTTGTATACCTAAACGTTATGATACAAATCTTATAGTTATAATCTCATTATTATACATAATACATGTCTTAAGAAACACCTGAAATTTTGAAAGACAGAAAAGTAATTACACTAATGGACTCATTAAGAAAACAATGAAAAGTTCCTGTTTTTAAAGGATAAGCGAAATAAAACTAAACAAATTTTTCAACTTAATAATGAAGTAAAAGTTAAGAAAAATTTACCGTAAAATAAACCTAAATAATGCTGGTATAACAACATTAACCAAAAATAGGTTAAAATTTTAAATTGTAAATATGTTTAAAATATAGGTTTTTATCTTGAAGTCTAAACTAAACGTTAAATATTTTAGAAATCGTGGGACCCAGTAGTGTCGTGGCAATAATCTCAAGACTTTTAAATAATTAAATAATTCTTAATGCAATTCCGCAGCACCGTAGATATAATGGTAGGGTAGGATATACAACTGTCGATAAAGACCTTAAACTCATTTTTATCATTTTTCTCGTGGGCTAACATCTATATTTTCTCCTTTAGTTTTGGTGAATAGATACCTCCAAAAAAACACGCGAATATTACCAGCATGCTGTGAGCAAGTAAAAGAGTATTTTTCCCTATGCTCTCACCCATATTGCCGACAAAGATGAGCCGGAACAAGCGCGTGTTTCTCAAATCTGCTTACAATATTATCTGCTCTTACGCTCAGAAAGGTTTACCCATTACATACTACTACTGCCATTAAAGATATTTTATTGCTTTTCTTAATAACGAGACATCTTAGTTCGGTTGGCAATCTCTTGTGCGTAAGGTTTTGCAATCACTATACTCTTAGTGCTGTGGCTCTACATTTGCCTCCATCAAAGTTTTTTCTTGGATTCATACCAATTTAAGTTTTTATTGATAAAAACTCGATAAGATTACAAGTAGATCGATTACTTATAAGTTAGTTAAGTTTATAAAACATATGGGGGATTTGTAACCCGACAAAATGGGTTTCTGTGTCACCGAGAAAGTTCATTGGTTGGAGGAAATTTCTGTGGAACCCAAGAACGTACTATCATTACGTTTTATTTTTAGTGACAATTCCCTGCACCCTAGTCAAATTCATTTGATTTGATTTGTTTTATCTGTCAATAGTAACTACATGGCCAAAAGAAGTGACCCCATGGCGGTCATTTCGGGCCATAGCCTCAAATGGATGGTCATAAATCGACAACGTTCCCCTACTCCTCCGCTTTAGTTGCGACTAGAATTCGGCCAATCGATATGGATGGGAAATGATAAATGCTCGTAACTAGTTGATACGACACATAAACCTAGATGGGTAGTACATGGCTTCTTGTTGACCTAATTTATTTGATACTCATAACCCTGGCAGGTCAGAAGGACACCCATAGTCGTGTAGGCAGCAATCAAATAAAATTACCTTCTCTTTCCTATGTGATTTTTTCGGTGCACTCTCGGTTGGCCTTGCGATTAAGCTTAAGATATGCAATTCGCTGCCCCATTAGAACAAATTGAATAGCATACGAGGCAAACCCATTGTCCATTTATAGTAAATCGGCTTCACGTGTGGATGGATGTTTTCACCCACAAAGACCCTCCCGCTAGATTCTTTATTTCGTTATTTTTAGCAGGCCGGTCGGCTTTTCTTTTGACCGCTGACATGATGCCTCTAGGAATGATTGACACTCGTTTGAGGTAAAAATCTTGTTCAATAAACAACAATAAAAACGTTCATCAAGTAGACTAAATTAAAGTACCATTTAAAAACGGATTTTTCAATGTTTATAGCCAGATGTAAAACTCGGATTCCCACAAAGCTACATCTGCATCTACCCTCGGCTAACAGCTGATCGAACGGCTGTGGGTCGTACAAAACGTATACAAAGATGGCTAAAATGCATGCTGCGGAACTAAACTTAATAGACTACCAACTATTTTGAAAGTTTAACTTAGAAAACAGAAAAAAAATTTAAATTAAATTGTGAGAGAGGTGCTAAATAAAAAACCGTCTACATTCGTTGAGTTGATATTTCAAGCTGACTTTATTCGTTTAAGTCCAAGCTTAGGTAGCTAAGATAAGATTTGTCTCTTAACTCTAGACCCACGCATCGGACAGTCCCGATCGTGGAATATGCTCTAAGTGCGACAAGAGAGATCACAGCTACCCCGATGTGCGTGTTCCTGTGTGAACAGAAATAGATATCGAGGAATTGGGAATTCTCTGATGATTTTTCTCTAACAAAGAGCAAATGCCCCAAAGAGCGTCCATGGGTACAAAATCTATTTAAAATAAAGTAGAAATAGGGGTTTCATATTAATTAGTAATAATTTGAAACATTTCGTGGGGAAAATGTGCCGGAAAACACACTAATTATTCAAAAGAATAATGCACAAGAAGCAGTTCTTTTGTTTACATATATATATATATATATATATATTTTTACAAAAGAGACAGTTCATTTATTTATATATATATTTTGTTTGGTACAAAGGAAACATTTCTTTTTTTTTGTTATATACATTTTTGTTACAAAAGAAACAGTTCTTTTATTTAAATTAAATTTATAATTACAATACTGTCTACGTTGCATTGCACATTACACAATTAATAAATATAGATGTAGATTTGTAGATCATCTTGTGAAACACATTGACCACAAATATTTGAGCAGTTAAAGCGGCATCTAATACAAACTTAGAAAGACACTTTTTGTTCTACAGGGTTAATATGTCTAATTCAAGATGATATACAAACAGAGTTTTAAAATTAAGCACGTAAAAACGAGAAAGTTTTGGATGTGCAATTTCAACACTCCGCGCCACAGAATTGAAAAAATCATCCCTTCTTATTTTTTATTACACTGTGTTTTAGTGTTGAATAGAGACTCCTTTGGGCCATGGCTGGGTCTTTTATTGCTAGAATTATTTTTAAGATGAAGAATAGGATTTCTCAGAAAATATTTTAATACCTCAAAGGTTATTATTTCAAATCGTTTTTTAAATTCACTTTTAGCAGCAATTGTTTTAAGTGAATAATAAATTTTCTTTTCAATTGGTTGGCATTCGTCTCATGCTTTCCCAAATCAAAGGCCGTCTGGGTACTTCCGATAAATATAAATTAGAAGTCAATGACAGTAATTATATTATAATACCATAGGCATTCCCTACAAAAAAGTCGAGCAAAATAAATAAATAAAAAAAATAAATAAAGGACATGGAAATCAAGTGAAGTGAGCTGCTGGCTCTAGAGCCAGCGAGAGAGTGCCTGAAGCCAGAGAGAGCCTGGAGCCAGTTCAAAAGCCAGCCCGTCTACACTCTTTGGTGAGACCCTGTACTCTCTGACGGCTTGCGGGCCCAACAACAACTCCTCTCTCTCTCACAGGTACATTACGACGATCATAGGGTCAGTGGCGCCACTATCCCGGAAGCAGATCTTAGAAGGAATAAAGAAATCGACCCATGATACTCTTTCCGGAATAAAACCTCTGTGTTATCTCTGGGAAATCGGATCGAGGATCCGTTACATGTTTTAATGCAACGTTTGGCAATCCAACAGTTTTGTCCAAGTCGGCGAACATCATTTTTGCATAATAGCTCGTACGAAACAAAGCACATACTGCAGGAAATGTTTCAGTTTTTTTGTACAAAAGTTTAAAACACATGCTATTGTATGCTATGACATCCAAGTCATTGGACTTCTTCAGAATCACTTGGACAATCGCAAAGCAGATATTTGGTTTGATGTTATTTATTATATTCGATTTTGTCCTTAAACTTCATCGTCTTCTTCTTCTAATACTAAAGAGCATTGATCGTTTAGGTCCTCATCAGCATCAGAATCGGAATCAGAATTCAATTCTTTTTCAAATATATGTTGGCTTTCAGTAGACGGCAACTCCAGAAGACTTAATACTTCTTCGGGAAGAGGTTTTTTATATTTTTTTCTTTCTCTTTCTTTTAAACAAACACTTCAAAGAAAGGGATCCGATGAATCTGTCGCCCTTTGGAAAAGGTCAGTCACAGTATTGATTCGACTAATTTTTCTTGCGTGAAAAAGCCTGTTTTTTTGTAAATTTTATTACGAGCTTCTGATGCATTTTCGCCCAAGCAACTTTGTGAATAGTCGGTGACATTGGGTATCACGGGTATGTACTCATAAATAAGTTAAACGTTTTCTCACAAAAAGTCCGAAATTTTTCAGAGCTTATATAATGGTTACAGGAAATTGCTATTAATATAATGTAAAAATTATTTAAAATTTGTTTGTTTGTTTGTTAAAAAGAGTTCTGTTAGCATGCTTATTCGAAGATCCATTTCATTCCAAATCTTTTCCTGAATATATTTTTTGCGTGCACCCATTTTATTGTTAGTGCTATGTCTACAGTGTCATCTATTTTGTAATACAACTTTTCAAATTATCTATTTGATAGTCTAACTGATTTTTTCCATAATAATTTCATCAGTAGTTTCTTTAACAAATTGAATTTTTAGGGGCCTGCAAAATTGAATGGACTGCGGTGTTCGGTTAACCCATATGTTTCGCTGAAATGAGTCAATCATTTTTATGGGGATAACAGAAGTTACAAACAATGATTGATCTGAATTCTGAACGTCTGGAGTGTTTATTTCCAATTTCTGTTTGTATGCACTCTGGCCAATTGACCCATCAAAACCATAGCTCTAAATTGCCCACCTGATCTCGTTAAGTTACGCATGTCATTATGCTTTTTAAACTTTTTAATTTGGTTGTGCACAGTTTGGCGCGACACTTTAAACTCATTGGCAATATCTTTGACTGCAATTCCAGCATTAAACTTTGCTACCATTGAGGATCTGGTAACCAAACTTAGCTCAGCAGTTTTACCAATGTTATTTAATAATTTTTAATAACTTTATATTTTAATAAAAACGTTTAATATTGCTCAAAGTTAAACACAGAAGTCCTTTAATTCTCGCGTACTTAAAAGTGTGAAATAGATTCTTTGTTTTGCGGCTCATTTTCGCACCGTTATTTGACAATTTTAAAGCAAAGCTAAGTTCAATAGTCCAAAAGAGTTTCGTCAAAATAATTGTGCCGACTAGTGTATAACGGAACCATTAAATGAACTTCTTAATAACAATGAAAAATTACATAACAATGAAACGAGAGAAAATCATCATGATAAAACTGAAGTAGATATTGAGAACAAAACACCGCTTATGAAAAAGGGGAAACTTACATTTTACACGGCAATCAACAAAAATTCAACACCTAAATATGAAGGATACAAGCGAATGGATTGGAGGTTAAAAAGCGATGATGATGATGATGATGATGATGATGATAATGATCAATTTTACTCACAACCAGCTATGGATAATGATTCTTCATTTTCACCAACTGATCATCATTAACATCAATCATCACCCGTGTTATCAAACCAAGCGGATGCTCACACATGTGTATTATCAAGTCACCCCTCACCCCACATGTCTGCATTGGAACCAACTCAACCTCGGACCAGCAACACCAGCATCACCAAATCCACCAACAACGTCTCCAAAATGAAGCACCACGCCACCACCAGCTCCACCAGCGTCACCAACAACTCCATCCGCTCCAACACCACCGCCTCCAACCTTCCTCCTGGAGTAACCCAGGAGGATATCAACGCGCTAATGAAGGATATAGAGGAGGACCCGCTGATGTTTGCCTTTTACTCATGTAAAGTTAAAGGCAAACTCAGCTTTAACAAGCTGCCAACCAATATGGCATTTGACGTATTTTCGGCGAAACGTGTGTCAAGCAAGTTTGGCGGGACCAATATTATGGTGGAACTTGCTAATGTAATAGTCTACCTCCCAGAAAGGAGACATCGAGGATGAGTTATGGGCTTTATTTTCAGATAGGTCGTGTTACCTCATCAAACATGATGGTAAAATATTTTTAGATCTAAAATCGAATATAAATAAAAATCAATAAATAAAAATAAATAAAATAAAATGTAAACAATTTTTTATTGGGAAAATGGGTTTGGGGAAGTTCTTTTTCAGCTTTTAATAAATAATTAAATAAAAGTTGGGAAAAAATATATAAAAAGAAAATACAAAAATAAAATAAAATATTTTTTACTGGGAAAACGTGGACTTGGGATTTCTTTTACAGCTCTTATTTTCAGGAATCATCTTTTTAGTTGTCAGCTATCAGATCAGATCTAATACCAGGTTTACCAGGTCTGTCTATCAGTTCAGGTATTACAACCAGGTTTATCAGACCTGTTTATCAAATCAGACCAGGTTTATCAGGTCTGTTTATCAGATCAGACCAGGTTTACCAGGTCTGTTAAAAAAAAATCCGATTTGAATCAATTCAAAAGTCAGAATCATAGGTTTGAAGAAGACTTTTAAACCTATAACTGGACCATTAAATAAACTTCTTAATAAAAACTAGAAATTACATAACAATGAAACGAATGTGTAGCGAAGAAATTTTTAACCAAAAGGACAAGTGAAAGGAACGAGAGCGTAAATATTCTCAAGTTATTAAACCACATTTAGCTAAATTACGCGTTCCAGAGTCTACACCCAAACCCAATAAAGAGGTTGTATCCGGCTCTGGTTTCATGACACTTGAGAGGAATAAACCAAATTATGTTTACTGGGACGATCCAAATGAGTTAGTGGAACGACTTCAACTCTTAATAGCATCGGAAACAGCGGGAAATACAAATCACACAAACGAAATTACTTCAATAATTGAAGAATTGAGGGAGGCTAAAATTATATTCTAATTTAGTATATATTCATGAGGAAATATTCAAGTGAGATTATAATCATCATGTCCGTTGACAAGTTTGGACGTTATATACATGAAAAGGAGAACACAAATAATTTAAAGCGATATGAGAAAACTGAGACAGGACTCTACATAGATACAGATGGCCACTTCAATATTCAACAAAGGCGCATAAAAAATGGTGGTTTTCCTAAGGAGAATGCAGACTTCGTCATCAAAGAAAACGTTGACACAGCCATAAACCAGTTGAGAGAATCTCGTACCTCATTAATTGTAAAATATCAAGAAGAATTTGGACAGAGTTATGATGGGCTTGAGGCAATCGATACAGACACGGAGGGTAACTTTAATATTCAGTGTATAAAAAATTCTGGGAATCAAAAAGGATCTGAAGATAAAGTTGACAAGGCGTATGTCGACAAGAGAATAAGGGGATTGATGGACTCAATTATTTCTCATCAACAGGAATTAATTGTTAGTATTCCTGATGTCAAAACTGCTGATATCGAAGATCGATTAGATAGACTTGAGATAGTTATCAGAAGTTTTATTGACAAATTTAGATAATCTATATAATTTGACACTCGCTCAACAAATAATTCAATTATAATACACTAAAATCTGATTAGAATTCAGTAAATCTAAAAATGAGTAGACGGGGTATTATTAATGAATTACATGCTCCGGCACGCAAACATTTTCTCCGTCGGAGGGTAATTACAAAAGGAATAAACTGCTTATGGCAGGCAGACTTGGTGGAAATGGGAAAGTACTCTTCCTCAAATAATGGGTATCGCTACCTACTAACAGTAATTAATACATTTTCCAAATTTGCGTGGGGTGAAGCAGTTAAATCTAAGACTGCGAAGGATGTTGCTGAAGCAATGGAGAGAATATTTAAATCTGGACATGGAGCACAGACAGATGACGGAAAAGAGTTTTTTAATACACAATTTAAGTCTTCGATGATTCGTTATGAAATAAATCACTATTCAACGTTTAGTACTCTAAAGGCTTCAATTGTCGAGCGATTTAACAGGACATTAAAAGAGCTCATGTGGAAGGAGTTTTCTTACAATGGATTGCATGTACAGAGGATTAATTGAATTTTACAACAACAAAAAACATAGGACTATTAAAATGGCTCCTATTGAAGTAAACACTGAGAATGAAGAACACATCTTGAAAACGGTATAAAATAATATGAAAATGTTTACAGGTAGCAAACTGAAAATTGGTTACAATGTTCGAATTTCTAAATATAAGGGGGTATTTGATCATACACTCCTAATTGGAATGTTGAAATTTTTCGAATATATAAAGTACAAAATACATATCCAACAACATATTTATTGGAAGATTTAAACGGGAATCCAGTTAAGGGTGGTTTCTATAAGGAAGAACTGAAAAAAACACGATTCCCCAATACCTACCTAGTTGAGAAGGTACTCAAAAGGCAAGGGAAAAGATCCCTTGTACGTTGGTTAGGTTTCCCGGAAACAGATGATAGCTGGATAAATTCCTCTGAAATTTTGTAAGGAAATAAACACACAAAAAATTTATATTTTCTTTTCTTTATGTTTTTATTTGCTTTTTTAAAATATTTTATATTTTCTATAATTTCAACTTATTATTATTATATACAATAGATTTAAATTATTTAATAATCTTAGAATTTAACATTTTGAATAAATTATTATTTTACTAAGTTAAATCGATCGTTTTATTTACATTTTGGTTTATTTAGATATATCGTCAATTATAAATTCTGGATTTTCCAGTTTAGCCATTTTAATATAATGCCAAAATATTTCTCGTTCGTAATTGTCGAGCGCACTTGCCGATTCATTTTTTTTTCTCTTCAAATTTTCCTTTTTTTCATCACTAAGTTAAGTCTCGGGTATTACAAGGGATTCATTGATGAAAGCCCTTGAGTTTGCTTCTAGAGTTGAGATCTTATTCAGAATTTTCTGTTCTATAGTTGAACAGTGTCCAATTGCCACAGTTGAAATCCCATCTTCACAGATAATTCTTTTATCATCCTTATTATCTAATGTAATTTTTCTAATTTTATATGTACCAATTTCATGTCCTCTAGACCTAAACATAAACATTGAATCTGATTCTTGTTGCCCTGTGAACAAACAATTTTTGTATTGCTCAAAAGATATTTTCGCTAATGCGCTCCTTTTAACTCCCTTATTCTTCTTCACACATTTTTCTGACTGGCTACCTGCACTCGCTGATGTGTAGGCATACATTTTTGAGCGAAGACCCACAAACTCCGTCATTGACCTACCCTGCAGCTCGTCCTTAAAGAACCCTAAGCGCTTCTTATTACACTGTTGGAAATTATATTGCCTAGCCAATTCATCTGGATATTCGGATGTGTCAAATTTTAAAGCAACATCATCCCGAATATCGCTATACAAATCCTCTGTTTTAATAGAGTATATAAATGAATCTGTATCAATATAATTTAATTTCAGTGCATCTCGAAATTTTGGCTTCATGTAAGAATAGTGAAAATCATACATTTTCCATTTGAATAACTCCAACACTACAAAACCTAGATATCATTTGGATTGCATACATTTTTTCAGTAAACTTTGTTGCACTATGAAAATTGGCTCTCGCTATTAAATCCCTCGCACATAATCTAGGGCGCCCACCTTTTGGACCTACAGGTGGGGCTTCCCATTCTGTAATTAATCGAATATCTGTGCGCTTTAAGCTGTTCTGCATTGTCTTTCCGTAGACACTGTTGTTTAAAAGCTTAAAAAAGTCTTTTTCAAAATTACTTTTAGCCCTAGTCCTGTGTTCAGTGTTAATATCAATATATTGTTTAAGCCAAGGTTTTTGCTTGAATTTAAGGATAGTATGAATCTTTTTAAGCTCTAATCCATTAATTAAACTTTGCTGCAGAGTTTTGTAATGAATTATATAATTATATTTATGACAAAGATCTGCTATTAACTTTGAACATTTAGAATTTTTCGAAGGGAGTCTGTTTGCAGGGCAGAAAGGCAGGTCATTATGTTGGTCGTGAAGTGAGTATGGATATTTCAAGTTTACCTCTAGAATATATCCATACTCACTATTTTCAGAAATAGAATTTATATCAAATAATTCTATTTCTGATTCTTCCAACCATTTAAAATCTCCATAAGGGAGTGGTTCAGACATTGCCCAACCATATAAATTATTTGCATCCAGACACATTAAATATTCTGATTCCTTAGTCGGATCAAAATCTTTAAGATATTAGTGGTTTCCTTTTGTATATCTATGACTACTTTGAACTAATCCCCCTCGAATTCCAGACTGGAAATATGTAATCATATCTACATCTGTGAGTAACTCGAGGGAAATTTGTGTAGTTTTTAGCATAGCATCCCACGACAAGCCCGGAGCTGTGTAATAATGGGCAGGATCAAGTTTATATATGTTTGAGCAAATGCTCCTAAAATTTGGAAAGACATCTGTGAGAAGCAAAACATCGGTTTTGAGATATAACTCCAAATAATCTTTAAGTGTTTGGCTCTTGAAGTGATTCCAAACCTGAACTGCATGGAGATAATCTTCTTCTGAACATTCAGAGTCTGTCAAATTGCTGAAAAATTTAATCCTTGCTGGAAGACAAGTCTCATAGAGTTTCTGGTTAGAATCGAAATTTTCATAAGGGAAAACACCTTTCCTACGAAGGAGAGAAAAATCTGTTATTTTTAGAAATTGATTTCGAAGAACTTTGAAATCCCCTTCATTTAAAGTACCTACAACGGTTTCTAGGCTAGAGGACAAGAAACCTACAGTGTCCAAAAATCTAATTTCTAAATTATTTTTTCCTACAGGAATATATTTTGAAATTGACACATAAACTTCCTTATTTTCTGGGATTATTTTTATTTCCCCCTCTATCTCCCCGAGTTCTTTCACAAATAGATGAGCATCATATTTTGATAAATTATTAAACAATACTGGGATAAAATCTCCTGTCTTATATTTAAGGTTACACTCACTATGAGCTGCACCTCGAAATTGACCTTAAATTACAATGATCTCTCACTCTGTCATAAGCTAAAATTCCTCCAAATATGTGACAATTGAGGGCCTCAACAAAATCATATGCATCCTGTGCACTCATTTGGAGGCGTACTATATAATTCATATATTTTTCATATATAGCGGACAAATCGGACGATAGACAATCTACAAAAGTACGCCCGACATTTACCCCGGTCTTTAAAACAAATTTTTCTAAAGACGAGTCAAACGAACACTTAATGTAATTAGCGAAGGCTATAGGAACATGCTTATTTACTATTTTTGTTTTTTCACTTACATCTACCAATGTGGGCTCGAGAATGCACTCGAAGTCAGCATACACGGCAAGAGGACCTCCAGGTGGCGATGAATATGCTCGAATTTCAGGGTTGTTTCCTTAGGTGGCTCAGTGACGATGTTGTTGCACCTTTCCGCATGTCGCTGAGCCCTGAGCTCACTTGTTGAGAAGCAGAGGCACTTGATTCAGTACCAACGGTAATCGCCGTTCTTCCCCAGTTGTGAAGATAAAAGACTGCAATTTAAAATTATATAAAATGAATTATTAGATATGTATATATATTTTAGCCTAATTTATTTGTGCTTACCCAGACATATTTTTTATCCACAAGTAATGTTCACTATTGTCGGGGTTTGGTCCATCGAGGAAAAGTAAATTGAAGTGATGCTTTTTCTGTGTTCCATTTGTAAACAGGGGTCCATAGATGTTGTCGTTTTCCTCATCATAACCAAACACATTAACACTAATGTGAGGGTTTTAAGCCACTAATTTGTTGACTTCTTTAATTTTCAATGGGAATGTCAACCCACTGAAGTCAACGGTAATTTCATTTGTTTTGATAATGGATAATTTTATATTCACACCATAACCGTTGCACCGTTCTCCGTGGTCTTGTTGTGGGTTAAGTCCTGATATGATTGCCCACTTGAAGCAGAACACGTCATTGTTCTGGACATTGATGCACGCTTGTCGATTTTTAAGGGTAACATATTGCAACATGTTCAGCTCCACCCTAAGTATACGTGTTAGGGTCCATCCACTGTCCTTCTCTTGGAACTCTCCCATTTTTGTTATTATGGCAGATATGTGGGAATCGTACATTTCATTTAAATTTGAAGCGATCGTAATCCGAGTCATCTTACTCTGGAACGATTTTGTTTCTTCATGGGTTTCATTGTCCTTTATCAGCATGTATTCGGCAAACAGCTCAAAATTTATTTTTGAAGCTGTATGAAAGGTCAACACTCTTTCAATATGAGGGAGCAGCGCTTGGCCTTCTTCATGTAGGAATTCATCAGGAATCCTAAGAGCTGCTCCTTCATTTACATACATGTACTGAAGAATACGTCCTTTGTACCCATCAGTAATTTGCTTCACCTGTACATCGAGGGGCTTGGTGGCAAAATATTTGTGTTGCTCTGTGCGAGCATGGGTGTGCCACTGCTCATTAGGTGGGAGGTGCCGCTGGCAGGTGTTGCAATAAATTCTATTCATGTTGTTGATGTTGAAGTTGTTTTTGCTGATATTGGTGTTCATTTTGTATATTTTTCTTTCTTTCCTTTGTTTTGTTTTGTTTAAAGTTATTTTTTACTAAAGCTTTGGCTTTAATATTTTATAAAATTTTCAATTTTCGTAAACTTTTTTTACAACTTTTTCGCGTTCGCGTTTTTAAATTTTAGCCTTTTGTTAATTTTCACTTTTAAAATTTGAGAAATATTTTGATCTTCCGAGCTGTTTGAATAACAAACTAGAAGTGATTCTTAAGATGGAGTTAGTCTATTCGTAGAGCCACAAAATTCCAAACAAATAGAAAATGTTGAGCAAATACTTGACATTTCTATCCATTTCCAAGCGTGTTTGGACTTCTTTGAGAAACCTTTACAAGTGTAACCTTTCATCCCATTCCCTTTTTTTGGTGGGGTTTTTGTCCTATCCATGCGTTCGATTGTTGAAATATGGAATGAGTGTGGGAAAATCACACTCTCTCCCTTTTTCAAGTGAGGATCGTGGGTCAGTGGTTACAAGTCTAGCATCCTTCTTCTATTGCATCCTCATCCCTTTTTGGTGGAGTAATTGAACATGTTGAGGCATGCATTCGATTGTTTAGATGTGGAAAGAGTCTGTCCCTTTTTCAAGTGAGGATCGTGGGTGAGCAGCCTTCAAGTCCCTTTTTGGTGGGCTAATTGAGCATGTTCAGGCATGTATTCTATCTTTTAGATGTGGGATGAGTGTGGGAAAATCACAGTCTGTCCCTTTTTCAAGTGAGGATCGGGGGTGAGCGTCCTTCAGCACGTGGTTTTTTCCGTTACGAGCCCTTTGCGGGATTGCTGCGGCGCGCCCTTTTTTAAGTGCTGCCCAGGATCCCCCTCCCTTTTTTAAGTCGTGCGACGGGTCGTGGGTGAAGGTGCAAGTGCGGGTCGTGGCGGGATCGCTCCGTTGCATTCGCACTCGTATCCATATCCTTGTGGGAACCCTTGAACACTTGTTCACAAGTGTCCTTTTACATGTAGTGACCCTAATTTATTTCATCTTTATTACCCCCTCTATTGACAGGTTGACAGCTAACCCGATGATAAATGGTGTTCCTTTGTTGCTCCCGTGCCCGAATGATTGGGTTGTTCCTGGTGATCCTATGGACTTCAGCGTCTCGTGCTCTCTTGGTTCTCCGATTTTCCTCCTGTGCTCTCCAGTTAGAGGAAGTGGCAGTGTTCGCTCTTCTAAATTGACCCGGGCAAGCACATGTGCTTCAGTATTTTTCACCTGATGGCGTGTCCTTTTTCAGCATCTCTTGCGCGCTCAGATCCGCGATCCGCAGTACTTTGCACTCGCTGTCGTCGTCTAAGTGCGGCTGGGCGGCGAAGTTCCTGTGATAAGGTAGATATCCGCAACATATTCTTTATTTAAAAACATATTTATCTTAAAAACGGTTACAAAAAGCAATGGATTTTATATATTTAAATGTACATTTGAGACGATTGGATGATCGGTTTCCAATGTATTTATGTTCGCCAATGAATTTGCAACTTAAATAGATGATGCGCTATATAATTCCCCTGAAGACTTTCTGCAGAGGATATCGAAACATATTGGGGAAAATGTTTCAAAGCGATGCAGACCTAAAGCCAGCCAAAATGGTGGCTAAATACAAAAAATAAAATAATACTATATAAGTCAGAACGGGCCGGATCGGACGACTATATCATATAGCTGCCATAGGAACGATAGCAAAATTTTAACTTAATATAACAATTTTCAACATATTTTTGTTTAATTTGAGACATGGCCATTTTTCATTTTTTCTTAGAATTTCGTTTTGTTCAGACGAACACTAGATATAAGAGATGCAATATTGGGCTCCGTTCATATTTGTGTAAATGAACCGAGAGCCATTAAATTATATATTGTTACTATAAAGTTGACATGAGTGGAGTGACGATAACATTTAATCAAGGCCCTTAGTGGGGGATCCCGCATATGCAGATGTGCAGATGTGCAGGAGGGCAGGTCCTCGATATGGCGGGAGTCTATTTACTTAGCCCTCAGCGTAGGTCATATTCTCTAAGATTCGATTTTCATGTAACTTATTTAATCAGAAGATTTGTCGACATAAAATCAGTTTCTTACAAAAACTCAACAAATGATGATTTTATTACTTGGGATTCATTCATTTTGGTCAATCGAGCCTTCGAAGAAATTCGATTTAACTCTGCAGTTTCCCCATCTATGGTAAGGGACTCAGGGAAAGGCCAGCTCCTTAAAGCATAGCAAATTACACTTGCAGCTTAAGGTAGCAAAAATAATTGACACTTGTTTCCCCCTTTACGGTAAGGAACAGAGAATAAATTCAAAAGCAAAAGGGTACAAAAAGAGTCCTTATTGTTTTAAAAACAAAATTTTCCAAATTTGGTTGATTAAAAATAAAAATTTTGTGGTCGAGAAATCGACAAAAAATATGCTCTCACTACTATATAAGTCGGAACGGGCCGGATCGGGCGACTATATCATATAGCTGCCATAGGAACGATCGGTTAATTTTCAGAAAAAAAAATTATTACTTGTCCAATTTTCAACATATTTTCATTTAATTTAAGACATGGCCATTTTATATTATTCTAGAATTTCGGTTTTAATTTGATCAAAATCGGACTACTATATCATATAGCTGCCATAGAAAAGTTCGGGAGATATTACGTATACGTAATGTTAAAACCGAAATTTTATATTTATAAACGTTATATAGAATTCCTGTTAGTTTTACTTTCCATTTGATAAAATTTTATTAATTCATAATGATCCAATTGTAAGCTGCAAGGGTATACAAACTTCGGCGTGCCGAAGTTAGCTTTCTTTCTTGTTTCAAATGCTGTCGGCCAAATATAATATTCCGAGCATACAGTTCTAGCTGAACAGGTTTATTCCAATATCGGGACAATATATCTACTTTTCGAATCACCACAATTAATGCTCTGGATCATAAAGAAAGAAAAGGAGGAAATTGGCGGGAGTTTTTCAGATTTCAAAACCTTCTAAATTCCCGGTAACAATAAGGAAAATCCCATTAGGAAAATTCTTAATGAAAGTAAAGTGGAATACTTTTGACAAGAAAAAAAACTAGAAAGTGAAAAATAAAACATTAAAGAAGACGATGAGAATTAAAATATTCATCAGACAGTGGATTTGGCTATAGAAAACAGGGATATGAATTTCATTTAAGACACTACAGCAAAACCAAGAAGAACAAAAATTAAAAAATGTCCTAATGTCCAATGAGCTTATAACCCACCTCATCGACGGAAGAGAAACAAAATATTACATAGTGGCTGTGCCCAGGGACCTGTCTGGACAGTTAAACAACTTATGCAATATACAAATACTTTCCCGTTTAAATCTCTTGGAGATCTTACAATGCCACACGAATATAGAAACCACGGTTGAGACCGAAATGGTTTCAAATCTATTTCAAAACCATAATTTCAAAGGTCGTTTCCGAGACAGAAGCCTCCTGATTAGCAAAAAAAAAAATAAGAGAATGATCGTACGGTAGCTTAAAATTTGTCCGATTTGCTTCTGGAACAAAGTCATTTTTGTGGACAAGACCAAATTCAATATTTTTTTAAGGTAATGGATGAAATTATATTCGGGGGCAACCCATTACGGAGCTGGAAAACTTGAAAGCTACTTTCAAACAAGGCGGTGTCTATGCAATGGCGGACAAACTGATTTATTATACCCGTGCAGGGTCATATAAAGTATATATATTTCTGATCAGCATCAATAGACAAGTCTAGCCATGTCCGTCTGTCCGATTATACACAAACTAGTTCCTTAGATTTGAAGCTACCTGAATGAAACCTTGCAGATAGTCTTATTAATACTCGCACTACTATATAAGTCGGAACGGGCCGTATCTGACGACTAAATCGTATAGCTGCCGAAGGAACAATCAGACAAGTTTTATAAAAATAAATTATTACTTGGTCAGTTTTTAAGATATTGTCATTTAAATAAGGAAATAGCGATTTTGCGTATTCTAAAATTTAAGTTTTTATTTATTTATGTAAATCGGTAGCTGCTATCGAATGTATGCAAAACTGTGAATATACAACTGTATACTACACTACTTCGAAGGCACAGTTTCTTGATAATCCAATTGCAAAATGCAGGGTATACCAACTTCAGTGAACCGGAGTTGACTTCTATTCTTTTTAATTATTGCAACATTATCGGCCACTATGCAGACAACTTCGTGTTTATATCCCTTTTTGGCATGACAGCCATTAAAGTTTCTGATATATTCTTTGGAGTATGTGCTACATTTACAAAATGTCTGGTTATAGTAATTTATCCCTAAACCGGTTTTAAAGTGTAGCAATCTGCTGCCGGATAACCATGGGCAATGTTTAACAAAACCTAAAACATTTAATTCTGTATTTTATAGCGGAAACCCAATCAACTTATCACATTACGAAAACCTTTGACTGCTGCGACAATAAGCGATTGCAAACTAATTGTTATCATTAGCAAGATGGCTTCTTAATTGTGTTCCTTGGAAAGCCATTGTGTAATGTTTTATTTTTTTGAGTCGTTAATCTAACAACAGGTTCAGGGTAATTTTTTAGTAAATCTGAGCGCTTATGCATGTTTTTAAGATGGTACAATAGATTCATTGTATATCGATTGTTTTTGTTTACTTTGTCAGGCTCTTGAGGTGATACCACACAAATGAAAATATATATCACGTAAAAATGTATAACTTTACTTACAGTTTTAAGTATCTACACTTTTGAACGCTCTTTCTGAAAAAGGAAATTTGGGATTAGATGAAAAGAATCGGGGTTGGGAAAAAAGTATCGCTATTAACATCGATGTCGAAAATATCATTAAACCTTGAATACATTAGGCCAAAACTTGAATAGCCACTCATTAGCAAAACTCAAGTAAAGCAAATCCATTTGTCAAGACTGAAAAGTATTTGTGAATAAAAGGGATCAAAGGGAAATATTATAAAAATTCCTAAAATCAACAAGGACATTTTTTAATGTGAAATAAAAATCCTAAAATGTTGTCTATCCGCTTCCGAGTAAAACTGGAACGACCTCTGAACAAAAAAAGAAGACACAAATGAAAAATGTTTGTTTATTCGTACAATTTTTGACACCACTGCGAGTCCAGAAACGATGGGTAAGATTATGGCCAAAAAATATTATTCGAGAGGCAGAGGCTTACCGCGTCTGATGCCAAAAAACGGGCTGCCACCGCGTTCCACAATTACCACCCGCTCACCGGTTAATGAAACTCTCGCGATTACGCCCCTGGCTGACACCTGTCTCGCTCCAGGTCTCAAGGTCCGTCTCCATCCCTCGCGACCGCCTCAGGCACGGCGGCGGGATAAGCTATTCAGCCAAAAAGCTCTGCGACCACAAAACTCGCTTCGCATGTGGCATTAATATTTAAAAGTCAGCTTTGAAACTTGTTTGACAGGCTGTCAGGACATGTTCACCAGCAAAGGGTAGTACCGTTATCCGAGTGACGGCAAATTGAAAACATGTGCTCTGCTCAGAGCTCTCGCACACACATGACAGACAGTTTGCGGAAACTTTTAAAAATAAAAACTACTCGGGGACGCCGGGAGCTCGAAGGTTACGTCGAATTCCCGCCTGCAACTGGGGCGAGTCTTAGGCAGCTGGGTGTGTTACGCTAGTCAAAGTCGAATAAGCACGGCAGACGGTCGACACTTTCTCGACAAAGCTGGCAAGCGTGTATTTAGCGGACACGCCGGCGGCCAGCCCCCGACCGTGGCCTAAAGCGGACACACTCTTCTCCAAGGTTGGCTAGAGTCAGCTAGAAGGAGGCAAGCACCAAACGGCATGTCACTGGCTGCGCGGCTTTATTTTGATGCTTTGCATAAATACGGAATGCCTTCCTTTGTCAGCAATTTTAAATTAATTTTTTTATGCCCCAACCACGGGTGAGAGCGAGGACATAGCCTCAGCGGCGGCAGTGTTACGAGGAGTTCGCTCTGCTGGGGACGGGCACAGCTCCTGCAACCGCAATCTATACATGCTCCCCTCCTACTTTATGCCTGTCTGTCTGTGTGGGAGCGTCCCTTCGCTGCTTTTTGATGCGAGTTGTGATTTTCTGGCCTTTACGTAGACGGATTCCCCTCAGAGCAACTCACACCCACACCCACTCGTCCATCAAGGACTCAGACACGAAAACTCGCCGGGCTGAGTTATGAAGAAAAGGACGGGAAAAGTCGCCACACAAACATGGAAATCTCGCAAGCGCGTACAATACCGACGCACTGTAAATCACATGGAGCATATGAAAATTGCTTTCGCGTAATAAAAAGAGGAGTTTATCTGCGTTGCGTTCACTTAGAAAACTGATTTACTTTGCAATTTTATGACTTTATGAAGAATTATGTGATGTTTTGAATATCATTACCGCCCGCAATCTGTTCCCGAGAACCAGGCAGCTGGCAGGTTCTCCGAGCAAGAAATTTTGTACTCTTCCTAACCTTCCATGCGTCAATTGTTTGCATAAACTCTGCCCAGCTGCATGGTGTGACTTCCATCTAGAACTGACTCTCCAGCAAATAGTAGGGAAATCCCCTGAAGTAGTGGCTACCATTTATTCATATAAAGTCGGGCATGGACAGAAGTTATGAGTGCATATTTTCTAGGAGCGCAATCGTACTTTGACTTGGCATGAAGCAGCATCAGCTTTCCCATCAATGGCAGGACCAGCTCCACTGCCTTCCGTGTGCAGCAGCAGGTCGTGCTTTGCTAATGTTTGCGCAGCAGATTTCCCTGCCAATGCCATTCTTTCTTATAGGGAGCCAACAAAGAAGCACAAATTGATGCTGTGAGGGGCACAAACAAGATTGTTGTAGTGTTTTCAAAAAGAGCCAGCTGAATGAATGCATGAGATCAGGCAAATTTGTGCAGGCTGTAAAAGGAAATATACGCAATTTCTATCCATTCACGCATCTGACAGTCTATTTACACTTCGACACCGAATAATATAGACTGAACTCTGCCTTATCTGGAATTTTTGCGTTTGTTTCACAGCTTTTTGAAAATAATTATTTTTAAAATGACGAAAATAAACATATTAAAAAACGACGATTGTCTGGTATCGTCAGCAATAGAACAATTTGGTAGGGATCTTTCCCGCATCCTTCGCAAAGCTGCCAAGCTTAAGGCCTTATCGGAACGTTTGGACTCTTTGTAAAAGACAGCGAACTCATTAAAGATTGGAATTATTATTCAATACATATATCGAACTAAAGTAAAAACTTTTTGATTTGTATATTTATTTTATAATTTTATAATTTAATATTTAAAACGCAATACAGTATAATTAAACACAACTCTTTTCCGTTTCAAATTAACGTCGCAGAAATAGGGCTGCATTGCGATCTTCTAATTTGCATATTCGCGACTGCGATTTACGAGTAACTAAATTATCTAAATTATCTTAAAATTAAATAGTTATAATAAAAACATTTGACTTATTAGAAAACATCAATACAATTTCTGTACATTAGTAAGCATTCTAAATAGAATAATATAACAACATTTACATATTTACTTATTGATTTATCGTTAAATCTTGTAATGCAAGATTTTTGTCTTATTTTCAACTTAAACCCAACCACTTCTGTTTAATTTGTTTTACATTATTTTACCTTCCTAAAACAAAAACCATTTTTAAGGAATTATGCATATTTTATTTTCTGGACGTTGATGCACTACGATCAGTACATTCAAGTGGCCCGTATGACACCAAGCACGTGCTTGTTCGTGTTAGGTGTTAGTATGCGCGAAAAATGAAAGTATAGAAAAGAATTTCGAGGAAGTGACTACTGGCGAGCTGCCAGATAGTTTGCTTGCATGCGTGCTAAGTGGGTTAGAATTAAAGTTTTTAGTTTGGGAAGGGTGTCTACGTTGCACATTCATGCAATTCAAAGGACGTTCTAAAGTGGCGCGAAACTAAGGGACTATAAGATCTCGTATTTCTACTTGGTATGTGAAAGTTAAGCTGACCCAAAAGATCAGCACTTTCAACATCGCCTCGGATAAGGTTGTAAATAAAGGTAATGCCTAGCATAGTTCTACGATTAGATAAGGATGGTAAGTTAATTAGTAGGAATAAGAGGGTAACCTCTGGTTTGCATCCCAGTTTAAACCGCGTAAAGCGAAAAGTAAAAAGTTCTTTTGAACTGACTCAATGCGTTTACTGTGGACCTCATACTGAGGGCTCCGCACGCAAGATCCATATTCTAAAATAGGACGAATTAAAGAAATGTAAAGATACTTAGTAACATAGGGGTCATTTAATTCTTTCGACCACCGTTTAATGAAACCAAGCACACCTTTGGCTTTATTTACCATGCAGGAAATATGATCAATAAAGTCAAGTTTAGGATCCAGGCAACAAGGCTCCCTTGCGGGACTCCAGAAGTACCACTGAGAACATTAGTCAGATAACTAGAGATCCATTTAAGAAGATCAACCGGAAATCCCATTAAGTCGAGTTTCCGAACAAGAAGAGAATGGTTAACAGAATCGAATGCTCTACTGAAATCAGTATAGATTACGTCTGTCTGAAAGTTGCTATGGAAGCCCTTTATAATGAAGGAAGTGAGCTACAAAAAAATAGTAGTAGTTGATCTTCGCTTTATAAATCCATGCTGACATGGAGAAATTATTAAACTGCAAAGGTGCTGCAAATGTGGAGTAATGATATTTTCGAAAAGTTTTGGGATGGCCGATAGCTTAGAGATTCCTCTGTAGTTGTTGGCATCCAATTTGCTACCTTTTTTTGTGGAGAGGAATGACAAACGACTCCTTCCAATTAAGGGGAAAGTGGGAGGTTTCTAAGGATAAGGTAAACAATTTCAGAAGGGGATTGTACAGGGCGTCGGCACAATACCTGAGCACACCGCCAGGTATTCCGTCGGGACCTGGCGAATAAACTGGCTTAACACGGAGAAGATCTGAATGAATAGAGCTTTCGTTTAAACTAGGACTGAAAATTAAGTTCGATTTGGGAATGATGTAAGAATAAGTCTGATTTGAGTCAATAGAGTTTGAATATGTAGTTTGAAAAAACTGCGCAAATAGATCGGCTATTGCCTGATCATTATTTACGGTTGTATTTTCAAATGAGAGCGAGGAAAGATGAGTAACTGGCTTACGTTTAATGTTAACAAAGTTATAGAACTGTTTTGGGTCCTAAGAAAACTGGGCCCGACAACGAGCAAGATAATTTTTCTAACACTGCGCGTTCAACACGGTGAAGCTTAACCGAGCCGATAAATAAAATGTAGAGCAGATTGAGAACCGGTGCGTTTAAATTTAGTATACAGCCTAGAATTTTTGTTTTTAAGGCGACTCAACTCTTTAGTAAATCACGGAACACATTCAGTAAAACATGAATTCATGGCACTGTAAAAAATATCCACGGCTTCCGCCATGTCAGTGCACATGTATAGATCGGACCTATTAAAATCAGCTATAAGATTATTTAGCCGTTCGAAGTCCGCCTTGCGAAAACAAAGGACTTTTTTGGCTGGACGGTCAGATATATTCTGTAAATCGGCCCCAACATCGAGGGTCACATCGAAAGCAGGATGATAGGGATCTTTGGGTAGTGTCAGCGGCTAAACTGACTCTTGCCGGATCTGAAACAAAACAGAGATTAAGCAAGCCCTCTAAAGAATTTCGTACATGGTTAAATTGAGACAGCGAAATGTCAAACAAGCCAGCAATAAAATCATGCTGTGTTGTAGTAAGAAGAGAGTTTGTGGTATTATTGGAGGACCAAATAGCCCCTGGGATATCAAAATCACCAAAAACTACTAAGTGGTCCTTATCCGAAAGACGATTGGAGACCATTGTAGTATGTGCATATATCGAGGGTACACTGTACCTATAAGTACACAGCAACACTTAGTTGCATTGCATAAACAAATAACTCAAGTGAGCGTGAAATAAGATCACCCACTTATGCTTCACGCTAAGTCAGCATTCCCACGCTGGCCGCTGGCCATATATGCGCATAAACCCTCTCTCTCAAATACATATATATATATATATATACGGCTGCTCTTCTGCCGCTGTCGACGGCAGCGCAGTCGCCAGCTTTCTTATGTACTTAGGCTAAGATCAATTATTTTCGACAATAAAGGAACATTCTAAGAACAACCACCAAATGGCACTGACGTGCCCGTCTATTAAGACTTCTCTACTTTCATGGCGAATTGTCTACTTACACCATCTGAATAGCGAAAAGATGGTTCCAATAAATAGGAAGTTCCGACAAGGGAGGAATGTAGGAACAAGTAATGAAAATGGAGCTACCATTAACTGATAGCTTCACACAAAGGAATTCAACATCGTTGCACTCCTCAAAAGTTAATAATTCAGACGTGAGGCTGGAGTCCACCGCTATGAGGACACCACCCCCACGTCTGATAGGCCGATCCACTCGGTAAACCGTGAACGCAGCTGGAAAAACTTCGGAGCTCAAAATCTCCGGCTTTAACCAGGTTTCTGTGAACACGATATCCTGATGAGCAAACGAAAGACTATCAGAATACAATTTGGGAAGCTTACTACGTAAACCTCTTGCATTCTGATAGGAGATGAAGAGGGAGTCGGTTAGTTTTTTGAGAGGGGAGTCGTAGAGGGCGCAGTGGTCTGGTCAGGCCTGGGAAGACTTATTCCTACAGGCCGCCGTTTCTTTTTCTTAGCTTCGAACTCTTTGACGACAATATACTCTGGTCAGAATTTGGTAGAGCATATAGTGTCAAAGAGCTCGTTTGGGACATTTATCTCGAAAGATGAAATGTCCCTAGCATAGGAAAATTTAAATTTCTCCACCTTAATTTTTTCGGTTTTGGTTTTGCCTTGAATAAAGGCTATTACATCTTCCGATGTCTGAGAAGGGGAAAGCCGCGAAACAAATATCTGTTTCGTAGGAGGGACAACAGTAAAGGCTTTTGGAAATGCAGACGCATTGTCTGGATTCCCAATATCGGCCGGTAATCCGGGCCTGACGCCCTGGGGTGATAAATTGATGGGGGTCTGAGGGGTCGTAATTTGCGATCCCCCAGGGGACACAACGGAAATCATCGGGGGCACGGTCCCTCCAGCGGCACATTCGGGAACCGAATCTTTCCTCACACTCGACCTCAGAATTCTCGGATTTAATCCTGAGGTCGATGGCTGATCCGATGGAGGCTGCTGTTGAGAGCCCACTGCTGGTTTAAAGGATCCGTCAATAGGTTGCAGACCAGTGGCAGTTTTTTGCGCCTTGGGAACTCATTTAATAGCTTAAGGCTATTAAATTGAGCATCTAGCGCTAAGATCATATCATGAGTTTTGCGAAAACTCGATAATACGTCCTTAAAACCGCTCTTGGATTGCCGCATAAAAGACATCATCTCGCTTTCAACCTCGCGACAGGCATCACAGCAGTAACGCAAACCGATGTTCCTTCTCAAATCGTCTACCGTCCGCGCTACAACACCAATGTACTTGGCATGCACAATGTTGTCGCACAGCCAGGAGCCGATCGAAAGATCGTTAGCTGCAATTACCTTCTTGCAGGTTTTAACAGCGCAGACAAAAGCGGACATTATAAAGACTTACCACTGTACCTTTACGTGAAGATAAGAAATAGTGCAGCTGCACAGGGAACAGGAGAGAGAGAGAGCGGGTGAACGGGTGAGCGTGGCAGCAAAAGCTTGCAAGATTAACGTTTAGCTGTTGCGACGGCGCAAACTGCTAAACGAAGAAGGCACAAAAAGGAATACAAAAAATAAGCTCAAGAAAAACACTGACAGCACAACTGAAATTGTGAAAATAATTAAATTAAATCCACAATTAAGGAAGGCTGCATGCACGCGAAGTGAACGGGAATTTTATTAAACACAAGGTAGAAGATTAAAGTAAAACCCTGGTGGTTTTACAGTAAAATATTCACAAAACGAGAGCGCAAGAAAAAAACACGTCTTTTTAATAAGCAAATCATAAGATAATTGCGCAGAAATATTGATGTTTCATTAGAGCACATTAGCGCACTTCGTTTTAAAAATATCCCGAAACAGAAGGGCATAGATTTTTATCTGTGAGTGGATTAGAGGCACGAGGACTACTTTATTGTCTTCGTGTGGCAGGTGTAAATACTTAAATTCAATTTCAGCAATTGGATGACTTTCAATTGCTTCGACAACATTAACGTCTACTAACAAAATGCCTATTGTTTAGCTCTCTAGTGGAGGGCTGACAAAACTTCGCCGGTTAATAAATCGCTCTTTTTTCATACATTTCGCGCAGTCCTTTTTATAGGGATAGCATGTTTCAAGCAGCACACATTATCGGACACATATTTTTCGACGATGATGTGAATTCAGGAAAATTATATTTTATTATTTTTCCGTTCCTGTCTAGTTTTTCTCCAATTAATCTAGTTTGGACAGATGGAATCGGCAAACGAAAATTTTTTGACCATCTGTTCTAGAATTTAATTAGGCTTCCTAACACTTTGTTTTACTTTAAGAAAATTTTTTAACTACCAGGCAGTTAATTCGGTTAAGTGCCCTTGTTCCCGTAAACTATCTGTTAAATGAATAACATTATGAACATTAAACGTAGAGGTTCTGGAGGTCAGACATTTGTAAATTGTCTAAAAAAATTTGTTAACATATCACCTGCTATTTTCAGAATATGGTTATTCTTTTTGTCTAATAATAATCAATATACACAGGTAAAAAGTACAGTGTCTGTAAAAGACTTCTGAACCAATTTTTTGTAGAATAACCAGACCTGTATATGCTGCAACCTAGAGAAACTCGATTGCTTTCCACCTTGAAAATTCGTCTAGAGACCTGGGCATCGTACCAAACTCAAGAGCACAAATGGAGTCATTTAGTTCAGATACACAGACAGTATCAAGTCGTGAAAAATCTCCCTTAAATAACCCCATCTTAAGTTTATTGCCGCCCTTTTTCTGTAACAGTCGACAATTTTTTATTTGGTAGCTTGTAGGCCAAAGTTGCATTCTTTTTTAACTAATTTTTTTGGCTTAGCTTTAATAATAGCACCATGCGCCAAAGGGGAACGTGAAAATTCTGGATAAGGAAGTTCTACTTGTTCATTTTACGAATAAATCTTCATATTTTCAGCCCCTGCTTATTTTTTATAAAGCTGTGTTTAAGAGTCTTCAACATAGACTGTATTGGACAGTTGCTGGGTCTTTTATTTTTCCGTTATTTGGTCCAAAATCGGGCAAAAACAATATATTTTCCCAATATGACTTTAAACATTTTTGGATGATAAAATGGGTTTTCTTGGCCTACACCTGGTTCCATTGAAATTATTTTTATTACTTCAGAGGCAATTATCGTAAATCGTTCGATATTCGATTTATGCTCTCCCAATGTATGTAAATATCAAGTAGCTTCACGCACCTTACTGCTTATGACTATGATAGTAGAATTGAAGAACCGTTTTTCTAAGTCACTAATATTATATGAAAACCCACACCTGGGGCATTCCTAAGAAAATCTCTTAGTTCAACTATAGCCAAGTCTACGGTTTTATTTTTGTCAGAAAACATTATTTTGAATTTAATATTATATTGAGTTTAATTTCTATAATATGATAAATTATCATTCATCATTTGGCCAACTAATACCCTATTTGTACTGGCTTTATTTACTAACTTATTTCTAAATTCAAAAGCAGTGCAACCCTTAATTTCCTGCATGGCAAGAAACCAATTTATCGCCCTACACTAAGTAACTTAGCACTATTCAACCGTTTCCTCAAAGACTTGCATTTGTAACTTTGCAAATAATAATTGACATGGCTCTTGTAAGCACACTGGGTTGGGACTCAAATTAACCATTTCTATGTCAATATTTAAAGATGTGTTACCAACACGACCCATTATAAGCCATATCTCTACCACTGACCGGATAAGGAGTATTTTTTAATGATATGCTCCAACTCACATTAAGTGGGCAGAGGCAAGGATAGGTGTTTCACTATAATTTGTGTATTGACATCTAAGGACAATTCAACCTGAAATAAAAAACATTATTTATTATAAGACGAACATAAAACGCGGAATGTGTAATGCATCTCGAAATTCGATTTACATATATTTAAAGCAATTGGCCGAAAATAACGCGTCGGACATCATCACTTGGGAATAGAAAACCACTTCGGGCAAGTCGTTAATAAAATGCCAAACAGAAGTGGACCGAGGTGTACACGATTTTAAAATTAACCCTTAAAAGCAAATTTTTGAGTTCGGTTGTATAATTAAGTAACGATCCAATTGGTCAACAAAACAGGAAAGTCTAAGTTTTTACTGAATCAAAAGCTTCGCTGAAGTCTGTAAAGATCACGTCGGCTTGTGTGTTGTATTTAAACGCATTTCTTAAGACAGCACAATACTCAATGGGGTTTGTGGAAGTAGACATGTTTTTCATAAAGCCATGAATCGCACTAAGTTATGCAATCCCTCTGTAGTTTTCGATGACAAACGCGTAAAATTGCTTAGGGTTCGCCTCAAACTCGTTTCTACACCGTTTCAGTTAGTAATTGTAGCACTCAGAATTATGTGTCAAGAAATTATAGCGTGCGGTTAGGTATCTAGCACGGTCGACTTGCAAATCGGTTCTACTGAACTCTTAAAAGAGTCTTGACTTGACATTTTTCAAGTTGGAAAGTCGACGATTGTTTCTAGTATTACCATTTCTGTTCCTGTTTTGGTCATTCTTAGTTGCTGCATCCTTGTTGTCTTTAGCCTTAATTATTTTAAAATTATTGGCAAGCAGTTTTCTTCGGGCTTCCCTATATACAGGCCTGCCCTTACAGTTTGCGCATCGGGGAGGTGTTTCTTTGGGCTTATGGCAATAGTTTATATTATGATCAATGGCACATTTCAAGAACCTGGCCATATTTGCGCATCTATGTTGTATAACGCAAACATTTATAGCAGCGTATGGCATCGGGCAGAGGAGGCATGAGCGAGATATGAGCCTTCTGGCCACATACCTCTCCATCGTCATTGGCCAATTGCTAACATGCAACCCTCCTGCCGACGTCTATTGCCACCTCAATTGTCCCTAGCCTGACCTTGGTCATAAAATGTGTTAGCTGCCTAAGGGACCTTAACTCGATCCCCATATTGGCCAGGAATTACCTTATGCGGTTTATAGGGGTGGTTTCCTGAATTTTAGTTATCCTTAGGGGGAGGGGGGACGACGACGAGATCCAGTTGTATCGGAATTGGAGCCAGAGCCACTGGCTCTCGCACTGAATTCTGTGGCCGAATGGAGGATGAGTTCTGCCGATCCTGTTGTTGTTGTTTATACTGGTACTGCTGCTGATGCTGCTGCTGATGTTGATCTACAAACTGTTGTTGCTGCGACTGTAGAGTCTGTTGTTGTTGTTCTTCGGGATGCCGATGCTGAGGCTGTTGTTGTTGTTGTTTTTCAGGTTGTTGTTGTTCTTATAGTTGTTTAGGTAGTTGAAGCTGCTGCTGCCTTGGGGGTAAAAGGGTTATAATTACCCTCTGTCCACCAATTTGCCATCACTTATTAGTTTACAGCAAGTATCCACATTTTCAACGTCTATATCCGCCTCGAAAACACTGCGACTGATGAACAAACTGATGCAGCGACTTGAACTTGACACCTATACCAACTAAGTAGTTCCAGAAGTTGATGATGCTGCTGATGAAGAAGAGAGGGCTGCTGCTGCTGATCATTACATTTGTTCTTCTTATTGGCAGGCGGCTGCGGCTGCTGCTGCTACTGCTGTTGGATGACTCGACTCAACTATCGCTTCCACAGCTACTTCTCTCGTTCTCCGTCTCGCTCACTCGCTTCCTTTTCTCAGTAGGCGGCAGGATGATTGCAGCTATGTCCTTATTCTTTGCCAGGCCACTGTCTGCACTAACGTCGATTAAAGAAAGCGAGGACGCACTACTACCAACGACGGATTTAAGGCCATTTAATTCCCTACTTTCAGAAGACTTGCGCTGTTTGGCCACGGCATTGAAGTACCGGGCACTGGGAATGGGACTCTCATTGGGATAACGATTAGCCTAGCCAATTAAATCAATCAATTAAATTGTTAGTTTAATATACGAGTCGTCATTAGTATTCGCAATGCTCACTTTTTATACCCTAGCAGGGTATTATAATTTCAGTCAGAAACGCAGTAAAGGAGACATTTCCGACCCTATAGAGTATGTATATATTCTTGATCAGCATAAACAGCAGAGTCGATCTAGCCATGTCCGTCTGTCCGTCTGTCCGTTTCTATGCAAGCTAGTCCCTCAGTTTTGAAGCTATCTGAATGAAACATTGCAGATAGTCTTCTATATGTTCTCATTACTATATAAGTCGGAACCGGCCGGATCGGACGACTATATCATATAGCTGCCATAGGAACGATCGATAAATTTTCAGAAATAAAGTTATAACTTGGCCAATTTTTAACATATTTTCATATTTTAATTTGATCTTAATCGGACTACTATATCATATAGCTGCCATACGAATGTTGGGGAAATATTACGTATACGTAATGTTAAACCGAATTTTTATATGTATAAATGTCGTATACACTTTCTGTTAGTGTTACTTTCCATTTTGATAATCTTATTAATTCATAATGGTCCAATTGTAAGCTGCAAGGGTATACAAACTTCGGCGTGCCGAAGTTAGCTTTCTTTCTTGTTTAATACTATAGTATTGTTATTATAATGCCCAGTGACAGTTTCAGAGGAGACAGACTTGGCTTTGGGGGCAGGACGGGATCGGCGAGGGGCAGGCTGGGGAGGCATGGCAGTAGAGGCATTAGTCTTATTTGACTTAGGGGCCTTACGGCTATCAGTTGGATCGCAGATTGTCCTTCTAGAAGGCCACTTTTTGATGCCCCAGTCACCCAAGATCCTTTTCCACGGCGGAGGAGATTGAGGGCCAGCAAAGGGATTCTTGTCCGAACCACCGCTATACATTTGTATTAGATCATCAAATAGAACGTCAGTTTCGTCACCAGAGGAGGAATCAATAGTCATTGTCGCATTCTAAACGTCCATATTGTTCATAAAGTTCTTGTTGCTCTAGTTTTATTTCCTGCTGTTGCTGAAGCAGCGTCTGAATCTTGACCCTATCCTTAGCCTTGACCCTATCAAGAGCATCTTGACGTTGCTCTTCTTCATGGTCTTCCTACCAGTGGTCTTTCTGTTCGTCATATTGTATCAATAATGAATAGTCAAAATTGATGGAAGGAACCCAAAGTCAGAGAAGTCGTTATGTAAGCAGAAGAATGTCTAGTTGGAGAGGAGGGGATCGGAATGGGGAGGAAAGATGCAAAAAAGCAAAAAACTATGTCCGAGCTAAGTTCAAGGCAAAGCAACGCTACAAAATAAGGCCGTGGTCTGGTGAGGGCATCCAAGATATGACGGCAGGTTGAAATCCCCCACAATAAGTGATCGATAACACAGAGAATGAATGTTTTGAATTATTGATAAATGCTGTAAATAGATATTCGTGTCGGACCGGGGTGGGATGTACAAGCACAAGACATAAACAAATAATTGTAAACTTGAATGCGAACCGCAACAAACTCTAAATTGCCATCTGTGTCAGTTAACGGAACCAATTTGGAAACTAGATCGGACTTAACTGCGATAAGAACACCGTCGCCGACTCGCAATTGACGATCACGTCTATAGACGACATAGTTGCTTGCAAATAATTCGCTATTAAAGACGGACGAATTGAGCCACGTTTCAGCAAAGGCAATAAGATTGGCATCGAAGGAGGCACTATTGACGTTCAGTTTACTAAGTTTGCCTAATGAACTGCGATCATTCTGATAGTGTGGGAGATATAAACGAATCAGTTTTTTAGAGTTCTAGCCGAGGGAGCCACAGGCCCCCGAGCACCACTTATTGGGCATAGTCTTGCATTTAAACCACCCGCCACTGACGTTTGATAAGTCACAACAAATATTATTAATAGTATTTTGTCTATATCTGTTAAGATTCCTGACACCCCTACAGGCCAGTCTCTAAAGGCTATGGCTTTTGTGAAGAAATGTATTTTTGTTTCCTATGAAAGCCTTATGATATAGCAGTCTGATTCGGCCCGTTTCGACTTAAATACTAGTGAGAATTGCCAGAAGACTGCAAAACTGCAAAGTTTCATTCAGATAGCTCCAAAACGGACAGACAGACGGACATGGCTACTGACCGCCGACCACTCGCGAGGTAAAGCTTCGCGGCAGTCGCGAGGGAGCGGACATTTATATTCCTAACTCCTAATACTATTCATCTATGTATGTTTGTAATCCTTTATTATTATTATTTAATTTAAAAAAAATATATGGCTAGATCGACTCGATTGATGGTGATCAAGAATATTTATACTTTATAGGGTAAGATTTTCATACCCTGCAAGGGTAAAATATAGTAGGCCTTTTATTTTGCAATAACCAATAATAACCAGACACTTCCGAGCATTATTATATTAGATCTTAACAAACGCTTTGATAAATGAAAGCTGAAAACACGAAAGTCGCCTACTGCCAATGATATGATTAATGTACAGGTTTAAATCTAAGAATAGGAGTTTAAGTTTTTTATATCCATTCCTTTTGTTAAATTGTTCAACATTTTTCCTAAATTTTTTTGTATATTAATTATATTAAATATATGAAAAACAGTTTAATCAAACACTTCTGTACCTCCCCCCTTTCACGATAGAATAAGTTGGGACTTGTGCGTGAAACGCGTGGATTGGACTTTACATCCGCACAGGATCGTCACGAGTAGGCGCGCTGCATATATTTGCACTTCCCCCCGCTCCCCTGCATAAAAAATGATTTATATGAACTTGTTTAACCCTTTCATGCCCACTGTTGCCTATAGGCAACATTGACTTTAAATTTAAATTTCGGTTACGATTCAAAAGTTTTGTGAACTTTTTTTTTATGGGGGATTCCCCTTAGTAATGTTCTTTCATTTTTGGTAATTTTTGCGAATGCAGCTGCAGCGTGTGCTTAGTTATCACTAATTATTCGAAGCGACCACAGCTGCCGAAAAATTTTGCCCAAAAGTGTCCGTGAAAAAAGTGCGATTAACTAAAATTAGTGACAAATATTAAAAAAATAAGTACGTACACATCTTTAAAATAGGTAAGACTGTGATAAAAGTATAAAGTTGGGCTTAAAAATTGTTTTATAAAGAGTGTGGATGGACAAATGTTGACAAATGAGGACATACCAAAGGACTTACAGTATCGAAAATCAAAATGAACGCTAATTGGGGCTCCTATTAAACATTTATGGCGTTAAATATTTTCTATGTGTTCCCAGTTTAATTTGGGCATGAAAGGGTTAAAAAGATCGGCTTGTGTTCCTCCGCTCTCTTGCTATACATAATGTATATAGAAGAGCCAAGGGAGAAGAAAAGTAATGATGAAGAGTTGGTCCCGACGCCACCGCCCCAAGTGCCTCCTCTCCCAAAATTGGACCCACTGCCCCAGTTTTTAGGAGAAGAGTGGCTGGAGGAAGAGAGGTCGGAGGAGTTTCAGGAGCAGTGGCTTGAGAAGGAGAAGCCCCAGGCGCAGTGGCTAAAGGAGGAGCCCCAGGCGCAGTGCCTTGAGGAGGAGAAGCCCCAGGAACAGTGGCTCGAGAAGGAGGAGCCCCAGTCCCAAGAGCAGATGAAGAAGATGCTCAGGCGGGGCACTGAGTCTAATACCGGCACCTATTAAAAAGGGCGCAGTGTCCTCGCTGTTTTAAAATTGGATCCTCCGAAGCGCACGAGGCGCACTGCTCCGGAGAGCACATGTGCAGCTTCTGTCCCTTTTTGGGGCTAACCCCGATGCAGCTGAGGCGACACAAGTGCTCCCGGCTATACCTGAGAGACTTCGACTGGCTTTCCGAAAATAGCCATAATCAAATAACCGGAAGAACCAGGGACTTCCTTATAATTAAGAAAGGAAATCAAATATGTTGGAGCCGTGTTAAGCTGGCCCCAAAAGTGTTGCGGCAGTTCCCACTGCCGCCAAAGAAGGAATGTCTATATATGGGCCCATATATAAATAAAAGTGCTTATTTTAATAGTGATAGTGATAATAGTGTTTTTTCGACACACGAAATTAAAATGGACATTGATTGGGATAAATATCTGATGAGGACATCTCTTTTCCAAGACCTTAATGATGCCATTGTGGTCCGATAAAATGGAAGAATTAAATTCTGGGTTTTTTGGAAATTTATAGCAATCTCACGGAATTTGATGGAAAACCCTTCTTTATCATATTCGATGAGCTGCATCTCACCCTAAGGAATAATTTCCTAAAGGCTTTAACATTCATCGGGACATCAACAGATGGCGATGTAACGCGAGTTCTTTCCGTCAGATTGGTAAGATTTTGGCATTCCATTTTTACAATAATAATTAAGACTTCTATATTTTCAGTGCCACAAAAGTAAAAAACTGGGCTCGCTGGAGATAGCTATAGACCCGACCAACCTAATTAACGCGGCAGAATGCCTTAAGTGCTATGACAACCTAATAGCTGTTGTCTGCGATCAGAAAATAATTAATTGGCAAAGCAAGCAACTCCTTGATTTGCCAATGATTGCCGACGTATACCACCTAGTTTCGACCATAACGCCCAAATTTACACACAGAGATACAGAGGTAAATAGATTCCTAATGGACATGAAGAATAGGCCTACTAAAACGCCAAATATACAGCAATATCTCGAGCGCGTACCGGAGGCAGCAAAGCCCTTTTACACGAATATTTTTAATGAATAAATAAAGGCATTAGGGCGGCTTAAAAAATATCCCTCGGCGGAGTTCACAGAAGCAAACACTGCAAGACTGGAAAACATCGGGCTTGTGTGGAAATCTAAGATTCCCCGGGCTTATAATAAAGCAATGGCAACAGATGAAAATTTGCAAATTGGTCTTACAATTAGGATTATTGGATTGATCGTAGCAGAAAACCAAGAAAGTAAGTAAGAAAAATAATGTTTTCTTTTTTCGATATTTCAAGTATTTCCTTACAGATCTGCTCAAAATACGCCGATAATTGATTTTAATAAAATGAATCCAACCAAGAGAGTAGGTAAAATAAAATAATTTAAAAATAATATTTTTTTAAATTTTCAATTTTTTTTGTCGTTGCCAGATCTCCAATCAGAACTGCTTGAATCCAATTGGAAACTGCTTACTCTAATTGGGTACTGCTCGGTCCAATTGGGTACTGCTTTAAAAAATACCAGTTGTGCGCGAACAAAAGGAAATTTAAAATTTAAAAAAATCGGATTTTTTTATTCTTAATAAAAAAGTTTTCTCTCAAACACGAAATTTTGTTTAAACAAAAAATTAAAAAATGAAAAAACAATACAAATATTAAAATACTAAATTATTAATTTTTTAGTTTTTAGGCGAGCAAGATCAAAATAGGCTATGTTGCACTTTTTCTAACAATTAAAATTTGGTTGGTGTTAAAAGTTTGCGAAATATACACATGTCATTCGGGACCGAAATCATGATTCCGACACACGAAATCGGAAGAATATGCGAGTTTGAAGAGTTCCCGGGGTATTAAGCTCCTTCATTTGAAATTCTTAGGGGTTTTCAAACTTCATTCGGAGGATGAAAGCACCTATAACTGTTTCAGAAAAGAGCCAGAAAGAAAAAACGCTAGTCTATTTTGTATACTTTATGACGGTAAATGTTTGCAGAACAGTCTCATAAAACGCTTAAATTCCTTGCTGGAAAGGAAAACAAGGAAGAAATCTGGAGGGTAAATTTTTTATACCCTTGCAGTTTGTAATTAGATCATTGAGGTTCGATTTTGACATCGTTGAAATTATATCGGTGGGTTAAAACACAACAATAAAAATTGTGTTTACATTTAGCATTTATGTTTAAGCCGTTTTAGGGTATTTTAATTATAACCAATTTTCAAAATAATTTCATATAATTTGAGACATGGTTATTTTAAACTATTCTAAAAGTTCCGTTTTAATTTTTTAGATTTAACATAATTATGTTTGGCAAAAATTACCATATGAGATTTTTGTAATAATTAGTGTACGCTTACACAGGTTGGTTCCCTCTTCTTTTTTCCGATCTCGAAGTGGCTGGTTGTGTGCGCAAAAATAATAAAATAAACAACATAGACATACTCTTTCTGAATTGGTTCGGGTTACATTGGGTTTTGGCAACAAGCTATTAATTTCAATATAATTTTTATCGAAATCGGACTACTATATCATAAGCTTCAATAGGAACGCCCAAGAAGTTAACTGACAAAAATGCAATTTTTTAACATATTTTTATCTGCTCAGAGATGTAGCCATTTTATATTATTTTAGAATTTAGGTTTTAATATAGCTGCAGAAACTATTGTTAAATGTACAGGAAAATGCAAAACTGTGAATTAAACACTGTACTTGTAAAAATCTAAATACAAATTTAAAGATTCTAGTGAAGCCTCAGATAAGGCATTACATTCGCAAAGTTCGAGTACCTCCGCTCTATTGGAGGTAGCTTCAGGAGGTGCAACTGAAGAAGGTAAGCAACCAGACCTTATAAAATAAGAAATCCTAAAAATTTTGGGATATTTATGAAGAACATTTGTATAAAATGGAATAATTTCTTCTAAAAGCTGCAAAGAACACATTTTATGGTACTGCAAAAAATTAAAAAATATAATGAAAAACTGCTGCTTCATAAAAAAAATTAATTCAGAACAACAGCTAATTTTTTCCCAATTAAAGAGCGATTTTAGTTGTCTTACCAGTTGTTCACATAAACCTACCAAACATTTTTGAACGTCTCAAATTTTGTTGTTCTTATACTCCTCAGAAACTTCAGAAATGTCACTCTTGTGACTTGAGGCATCCATTTCGCGCATGCCTAGATCGACTCGTCTGTTCATGCTGATCTAGAAAATATACACTTTATGTGACTCCTTTACTTTTTTAAATGAAAAAAGTCTTTCCCATGGCAGCTATGAGACAGATGGACATCTCAGAATGTTCCACAAAGTATACTTTTCCATATGATAATAATCTTTTCATATATTTAGAATTAATAATCTCATTGAAAGTTTCGGGTTCGATATGTTTTGTCTGGCTGGATCAGTTTTTACAACTTGGCGTTGACATGAATGGCCAGGACACCATCGTCCTCAGAGCTACCAACATAAATGTTGGCACGTCCGTCAGATCCAACAGTGACGGTCTTGCCACTGCAGGAGGAGCCGACCTTGGCGCCGGAGATGACGTCGCAGTAGGTGCCGGCAGGCAGGCCAGTCTGCAGGGAGCTGTTGAGGTCATAGTTGTCGTTGTTGAAGGCGACGAATCCCTTGCTGCCGCGGCTGAAAGAGATCTGGTTGCTGCCGTTGTCCCACCAGTTCTGGATGCCGTCGGAGCCGACTGTGTTCCTGAAAGCAACCATGTTGTAGATCTGGCGCCAGCGGTGCTCGCATACCCAGCCGCCGCTGCAAGAGTTGTCGCTGTTGAAGGTAGGAGAGGCGATGTTATGGCCGTCGGTGGTGGGCGGACCCTGGTCGGTGTCCGAGAAGGCGAAGGAGGACATCACGCGGGGCGTGCCGAAGGGGTGGGCCAGCATGAAGGCAGAGGCCATCTTGTACTGCTTGGCCACCTTGTAGGTGAGAACGTCGGCGCCACCAGCACCGTGTCCGCGCTGGTTATCGTGGTTGTCGACAAAGACCAGAGAGCGATCGGAGGCAGCGAAGCCCCAGGCGGTGCCCCAGTTGGTTAGGTACCGCAATTGGTCCTTACCGCGGAAGACCTTGCCGATGGAGTCGGAGTGGCGGAACTCAGTGATGGCACCCAAGCCAGTGTACTCCGACTTGCTGATAGCCTCGCCGCCCATGTCGATGACCTCCTGCACGATGTAAGCCTTGGATCCCGAGGCGAAGCCGTGGTCGGTGTTCAGGTTCTTGAGGCGGCCGTAGATGACGCCCAGATCTGCGGGCCACATATGCTTGGCAGCGTCCACGCGGAAACCGGCTACACCAAGGTCGATCAAATGGTCCAGGAACTCAACAACCTTGTCTTGCACGTACGAGTTGCCTTGGTTCAGATCGCGGAGACCAACCAGCTCGCAGTTTCGCACTTGGTTGGCATCATTGTAGTTGTTGATGGCGCAGGTGGGGTTGAAGTCCAGGGAGGAGTAGGGAACTCCGGGGTAGCTCTTGCTGCTTGGGCTGGCGGTGCTGCCACCAGTGCCGTAGGTTCCGCCATCGGCCGCCATGTGGTTGAAGACAACGTCAACGTAGATACGAACTCCGGCATTGTTACAGCGACGCACCATGCTGGCAAACTGTTGCTCGTTTCCTGAGCGCGTGACCAGCTTGTATGAAATGGGCTGGTAGCGCTCCCACCAGGGGCGACTATCCTTCACGGCGTTCTCGTTGACAGGCGACACCTAAGGACGAAGGAGTCAAAATTAGGGATACCCTAGCAAACTAAAATCAGTGAAGCTATCGCCTTACCTGGACACCGGCAAAGCCATTGGGGCCAAGGAAGTTCTCGCACTCAGCGGCAATATCGTCCCACTTCCATTCGAAGAGGTGAACCATGCCGCTGCGCCCGGACGCGTAGTTGGTGTTGAACTGGGCAGTGGCCAGGGCCAGGAAGCCGAGGCACACAATAATCCTAGCCAGGAACATGCTTAAGCTGGTTGGAAGCAGGTCTCCCATTGATTGAAAGCGAAACGTTTCTGCGGCTTATATAGGGGGTCTGAAGCACCTGCAAGTAGCGATCGGCGTCATCGCCAGGGGCTTTGGTCAATTGAGTGATTTGTGATGCAAATTGAGTTATCAGATCGCTTGGGGTGACACAACCCAACTTGATAGGGGGGTCCGTTGGTAGCTATCGCCCCGAGATAAGATACGGTCTGGGCCCGACGATGCACAATCAGCTTGCTGTGATTCCGGACAAGTGCACGTCGTAGCCGGATTAAACGATTGATTGGCCATAAATTAGTTCTATCAACGGGTCAACCCGATTAAATGGAATCCCTATGACAAGCGTGTGGCTAAGCCTTCCCGTGCGATTTGGATTTATTCGCTTGAATCACTCTGCTCCCACATCGCGAGGGAATTCCTTGCTTCCATGGCATCCGGCACACGCTGTGGGCCCTCAATCAAATCGCTGTAAACAAGTTGATAGCAGAGACCAACCACCCGGGCGATTTACAAGCAGAGAAGCGCGCAAAAACACTTATGTGAAGGGCTGTATATTTGGCCAAGTTTTACGATGCTGATCGGGAAAACATCGAGTGCTTATCAGGCCGAACTTTGCCTAGGCAAAAAAAATATGACCGCTCCACCAGAATTCCTTCGATGGCTGGAGAAACGCAGTACGCAGCAATCGAACAATCTACTATCGATTAGCAATAATTTTAATTAATGCCTATTTTTAAAGTGCGGCATTTGCATCGCAATGCAGGCACGCGGATTTTGAGTGGCCAATTCGTGGCCAGCAAACCCTCAAGTGGCTATCGTTGGGACAGCAAACCGATACACCGATTTCCAGCCAAAGGAGCAATCGATGCTCAGATCTCGAGTGGCTGCTTGAGCGAGTTTGATTGGTTTTTGCATTCGAAAGACCACTTCATGCAATTAAGAGGACTGCACGCTCTAGTGACAGCAAGTCGTAATTAGAACTTTTATCTCAGATAGCCACGCAACTTGGATGCACGGGAGCTCTTGAACTGGCAAAATTTGATAAGTTTTTAATTAAGAGGAAAATGCCCAAAGGTAGCATTCGGCTCTGTTTACAGCTCACCCTTCGATACGAATGCTGTCCTCACATGCAGGCATCAAGCTTCGAATTTGCAATAACAAAAGTTATGCATGGGCAGGTAGGAAATGTCTCCCAGGAGAGTGGCTGACACACTATTGTACCTGGCGATAAATCAATTTCCACACAAGTACCAGTGAAGGAAAAAGTGCGGGGAATGGCGCCCATCAAATTATACAGAACAAGTTAGCAATGGTGCAAAATGTGACACTCGTAGCCGACACTTTGATTTGCTTGCGAGAGATAAGTGCGGAGGTGGGTAGATGGTCCGGTAGTCAAAATCTCAACTCCGTGTGTATATATATATTTGGTGTAAGGCTGCATAGCGCAGACCAACTAAAGTTACAAACTTTCCCCCAACATACATATCCATACCACTGCTGTCAAGCAAGCCAGGTTAAAATGTAAACAAATGCCGTAAATAAGAAAGTTTAAAGCGGATCCGATTGCGTGCATTCCAATAAAGGCAAAAATAGTTCAAAGCCTTGGGGAAGGCTATCTGTTACATAATAATAATAAAAAAATATTTGCAAATGATAATAATGAATACACAAAAACAACCTTGGTACCCAAAAATATTAAGTCTGCGCTGCACTTCACTTTTTTTGGTTAATTATTTAACCAAATTTCAATGGCATTCTACATTTCACATTTTTGTTTTGTATTGTTTTCCAGAAATGAACTCGTACAGACGCCGAAATTTCAAAATCCCCTATGAAAATACCATCAGACATTAACTACAAACTAATTGACGACCAAGAAATAAAACAATATTGCAAGATCATCGGGGAGGAAAAGGCCACATTCGGCAACCTAATAATTAAAAAACAAAACGAAATTAAATTTTGTAACTGTATTGAGTTCATTTGTAACCATTTTAATGGGATCATAGAGCTGGCTACTACCCGAAGCAAATCTGTCACCATTACAATTGCGATCATCACAAATAAATTATTTTTTCCAAATTTCTCGTAAGATTAGGTAACAAAGTCAATAATCTTGAGCAATTCATCCGATTTATATTAGAAGTATTGGAAATACGCATAGAAATACAAATACCAGGGATTGTCTCATAGTCTCAAATAAATCAGAAGAGTTTTGAATGAAATACACTTTTTGTAAACCTTTTAAATAATGTCTTGAATGAGTCTTCCCGAGGGAAAAATTAAAAGTTTATTCTTTGGTTCTCAACAATAATGTAATTGTTACGCGCCTGACGCCAGGAATACAAATAGCAAACTTATCGCCGAGGAAAAGTCAATGCGCCGCTGAATTTCCCACCAATCAGTTCCGTTACGACTCTAATTTAAAGCTGGCTCAACCACTCATAAAACGTCTCACGCCTTATTAAGAACTGACTATTCCAATAAAAGGGTCGTTACTTGACCCCAGATTTAAAAAGAAAGAAGGCTTCTAATTTCCAGGTAATAGCTAGCCTATACATGACACTGACACATTCTCCACAAAGTAAATCATAAGCATTTTAAAGATATGTATATTAATATAATTTTGAACTTAAAAAAAGTGACCTGAAAGCGATTCTTTATTAAAATCCGTATAAAAAATAACTTTTTGCATTTCATCCACGTCGAATGAGTCGGATAGTCACCATAGCCTAATAGTTAGCAATATGAGTAAAAACATATGAATCGGATTTCAGATTTCAAAGAAACATTATTTTGTAGGAACCTTTACCACGTGTCTTACTTAAAGTAATTTTATATTTGAATATATAAAATAATATAGTAATAATAGTAAAATGCCTAAAAAAGATAATATTTATAGTATTAAATTATTTAAGAAGTTTTTGAACTTAGTTACGGTGTTTCATTATTTGTGAGCACGGAGTGCTTCGTAAACAAATTTATTAACAAATCTTGACCTTGGTTACCAAATTTGGTGGTTCCAGCTCTTAGAGTCTCTGAGGTCTGTTGTTTCACTCAGACGGACAGACAGGGAGGAGTTGCCTTCTTCTGCCTGTTACATGCAGCTTTAATACAATACAGCAAAGCGGCCTATACGTACTGGCCATAAAAAGTGTACAACTTCGTACAAATGTCAAGTCTGAATAGTCCTTCCTTGCAATTTTCCGGATATATCCTGACCTCAAAAGAGAAAAGTAGGCACTAGCTATTTTTAAATATCCGTAGGAATTGTAAAATGAGTGGTCGACTCTCGGTTTATGAGTCGTGAACGGTTCCGTGGCATACTTTCGGGCATGAATTTGATGCACTTGACCGAATAGCTTAAAGTGTATTCCTGGAGTTCATAAATCTCGCCAGACCAGGCCAATAAAATATAATGCACTCCCACGGCCCTACAGCGTTGAAAGGACAGCAAAACGACCAACTGAATTGCCAGGCAGCCAGTCCTGCGCTAATAAAAACCAACTTCTGACTTTGGCTCCCGCTCTTTGCAGTGAAGCTTCCTTTACAGTGTCACACGAAAATAAAATGGAGAATAACGAGTCGGATGAACGAGGACGAGGCGGGGTGGACCCGCGACGACAGGCAGGACTGCAGCCAGTTCTGCTGCCAGGACTGCTGGCGACCACGCCCTAAACTGTGCGCACAATGAAATGTAGTTGAAAATTATGAAAATTATCTGCCACGCCATTTTTATGCCAGAAACTTTGCATCTAAATGTCCATAAAAGCGGAAGTGCCGCGACGCCGAAAAAAATCTCAAACCAGCAAATGGGAAAGCGAAGATCTGAAAAGAAATGAGCAGCGGAATGGACGTCTGGTCAGCTACGTGTGGGCGTGGCAGCCACTGCCACCGCTTTAACTCTCCGGTCCTTTTGCTTGGGGCATGCCGCTCAGGCGACATGTCATCGTAACAATTAAGCGCGGTTTTAGTTTCAGATAACAGCCCTAACGTAATTGTAATTTATGCTTTTTAAAAAATCAATTATATCAGGAAAAACTCTTAGTCTCTGCTTTTTTAAAAAATACAACGATTTTATATACACTGACTATATTGATTCAAGATTTTTTCATCTTTTTCTTGCATTATTACCAGCCCAATTTTCTTACGCCGTTTTTCTGGCAGTCAGCCTTTTTTGTTCACAGTACAAATCAAACTTTAAAGCCCAGTAAGGTTTAAAATATAGACATTAACAAAATTATAATGATTAATAATTAGGCCTCTATCCCACTCACACTCTCACTAAGATTCGGAGATCGGAGTTCGCATTGAGGAATAATCGGGCTGGACGAAACATTTAAAACCACGACACCGTCTATAAATTTTAAGTTTTCCACTAACTGTTTTGATGCTTTTACATTTCCTATTTTAATTAATTAAAGAAGCTATACCATTGTAAAGGTAAATTTTTTATGTTTTTTTACCCTTGCAAGGTAATATAATTTTAGTCAGAACCCTGTAACCGACCCTGGTGTATATATGTTCATATATTCTTGATTAGCATCAACAGCCGAATCGATTTAGTAATGTCCGTCTGTCCGCCTGTCTGTCCGCCTGTCTGTCCGCCTGTCTGTCCGCCTGTCTGTCCGCCTGTCTGTCCGCCTGTCTGTCCGCCTGTCTGTCCGCCTGTCTGTCCGCCTGTCTGTCCGCCTGTCTGTCCGCCTGTTCGGAAGAAAACGCAGATAGTCTTCTAGATATTTTCACTACTATATACATAAGTTGAATCGGACGACTATATCACAAAACATCCCTAGGAATGATCGGAAAATTTTTAGAACAAAATGGTATCTTAGTTAACTTTCAACATATTTTAATCTTATTTGAGACATGGTCATTTGGCAGGGAACATTATCATTATGTATTATTTTTAAAATCACATGATAATGAGTACAAATTGATTTGTATAACTTTATCATTAATAATGGTTAAAATTGAATAAAACTGTCAATGATTATTCGAGTTTTATTTTTTTACTCAAAATAAAACTCACCTGTTAATTAAAAGGAGTTTATGCATTTTTTTGCCAATTTTGTTGCATGTCCTTATAGAGCATATCCGAAAGATTAGAAGTGTGCTATAGGTATGTCACGCCCCATTTTAGTAATTTACTTATTTTGAGTAAAAAAAAAACTCAAAAATAATCATAATTTTATTTTTTGTTGTATAATTATGTACTGATTTTAATTTTATCTTTAATCAACAATAATAATTTTAAAAAAATTATAATTAATATTCATTTATATAATATTACTAAATTAATTTAATTATTTTGAATAAAAAAAAAAAACTCATAAATAATCATTATTAATTTTTTTTTTTTTTGTATAATTATTTACTGATTTTTATTTTTTTTACCAAAAATAATAATTTTATTTTTTTTTTTAAATTTTATAAAATTTCCAAATATTAAAATCATGGCGGAATTGGATAGAATGTCCAATTAAGATTCACAAGATATCCTTTTTTTGTTCTAAGTGGATTGTAAAGGGTTAATTTTTTAATTTATTATATAAATTATTAATTTAAAAATTTTCCCGATACTCATTATTTACGGTCCCTGCATTTTGCATTATTTTAGAGTTTTGGTTTTAATTTTATAAAAATCGTTTTATAATATCAGAAGTCAATCCACCCAAAATATATTAAAAATTGGCCAAGTTATCATTTTTTTCCGAAAATTCACCGATCTTTCCTATAGCAGCTATATGATATAGTCGTCCGATCCGGCCCGTTCCGGCGTAGATAGTCGTGAGTGCATATATGTAGAAGACTATCTGCAAAGTTTCATTCAGATAGCTTAAAAACTGAGGGACCAGTTTGCGCAGAAACGGACAGACGGACATGACTAGATCGATTAAGCTGTTGATGCTGATCAAGAATATATATACTTTAAAGGGTCGGAAATGTCTCCTTTACTCAGTTGCAAACTTCTAAGTACAATTACAATACCCTAAAGGGGTACAAAAATATTACAAATAAATCAGCTTGTTTCAAATTCTGCATTCAAATATAAGTCAATTAAAAAAATATATATTTAAAAAAATGAGTTTATTTGTGTTCGGGCACAGTGTATTATGCCATTCGAGAAGTCTGAGCGGGCTCGCCTAAGAATATTGAGCCTGTGGGCATTATTTTTAAAAGGAAAAATGCAAAAAAAATACATTTTTGTCTATATTAAAGTTATTATTGTTTGATTAACCTCTGCAGAAAATAACTTTGAGTCACTGTACATATGCACATACATACATACATACGTATGTGCATATGGGCATATTTAATAAATTCCGTCATTGGGGAAAATTGAAATATGTTTATGCCAGCTGGCGATTCGGCAAGTACTGCCCCAGTAAATCTGGCTGCATTTCACAGAGGCACGAGAAAATCGATTGTGAATGAGTTTTGCTTACCCACCGTTTCTTTCCAATCTGAACCAGCACTATCGCTGACTCGCACCAAATCGCACAAACTGCCTTTGTTTACAAATGACAGCGGGCACTGGGATTTTTCACCTGATCACTCACTTAAGGCGGCGCTCCGAGAGGCCTCTCAGCTGATTAGCACTTCAAAAGAGAGAGAGCCGTGAAATGAGATGCCGGCACCCAGCGCTCAATCGCTCAACGTACTCTTCCCCCCAATGGCACCCTCCCTCGCTCTCTTTGTGGGCCTACTTTAGTCGTTGCCGTCGCCTTCGCTGTTAGTTGAACTTCACGCGTCGCTGCGAGCGCGAGGAAAGTCGGTGTCGATCGCAATTAATACGTACAGTGTGCTGGCGGTTGAGCGAACTAAGCAAAGATATCAAAAAACGTTATCAGTGTGGTATAAAACCCCAATTCAAAGGAAAACAGACCCAACGCGACTCATAAGCCACAACTGGGAACGTTAGTGCAGTGCTTTCAAACATACACATACTTGTATGTAAGTATTTATGTAAATATAAACAACGATCAAAGACCACTGAGAATTAGCAGAAAAACCTCGCGCGGAACAGAACAATACTAACGGTGCGGAAGGGGGGTAAGTGAGCTACTGCCTCAATTAAAATAAAGATGGGTGGATTGGGTGAGGAGAGGAATCCGATTCTCTCTCCCTCTCTCTCTTTGCACGTGCTTTTCAGCCATGAAGTCATAATAGCGGAGACTGCAGCATCACAGTGCTGAGAGAGAAAGAGAGTGAGAGAACGGCTACGCAGTGTCAAAGTCAAACCTGTTGATAAGGTCAATGCACGTTCTCCGCCGCCCTTTGTGTAGCTTATTGCAAGCTGAACTCCTACTGGGTGACTGATACGTCGTGAAACAAAGTCATCTCGCAGGGACTCTCTGTCGCCCACAACACTCGTAAAGACAGTCGGAAAAACTTGAAATACATTTTGGCTTAGATGTGTCGCCTGCTATAAATAATGTGTTATTATTGGAAAACCAATGAACACAAACACAGCAAACAAGAACAAAGCGAAGAAACGACGGGCCACAATAAATTACCAACAAATCAATGTATCACGTACTTTTTATCAATCCCGTGGAAAATTAATCAGACAAAAGCCCGTATAAATATGTTCTTGCTTATGTGTACATATATGTACATACTTATTAACACATATTCCTTATAAGCCTTTCTATACCCTTACACTATATAGAATCGTTTTTCTTAATAAATTATGAACTATGTATGTATATTTTAGTCACTAGAGTAGTTTTGAAAATATTGGCTAAAAGCCTAGTTTAGGTTTTACCTTTAAAATTAAATAAATTAAACATATTCGCAGATACTTGTATCATAATGAAGCAGAGTCAAATATATGCAGGTTGTACGAGATATAAAAGAATATAGTAAAATGACCCAGATTCATCATATATACATATGTCAGCTATAGTAAAATAAGAATGGATCTTGGGATTCCGAAGTTTGTATAGCATTGCATTTTGAAATTGGATCAATTCGATTAAATTGGAAGTTAAGTAAAAAAATACCCAGCTATAAAAATCTTTTCTAGCCTCGTATTAAAAATGTACCGTTCGTCACAGTTGTGTTAACTATTTGATATAGTCGTCCGATTTTGGTGATATTACAGGATTTATTTTCATTGAAAAGGACTCCTTCACTGCTTGTATTTCTTTATACTAGCAAGGGTAACCAATACATAGTATATAATAATTAATCTTATATAAAAATTAGCACGTGCTTATTTAGCCATTAACTGAGCATTCTCGAAAAGCAATTTTTAGATGTTCCGTCCTCTGGCTATAGCCAGAGTGCCAAATAGAAAATTGCATTTTAAAGAAAAATAACAAAAATCATAGCAGGACCTTTCTAGTCCAAAAATGGTCATTCCACATTCCTAAATTGTTCGATTTAATCAGAACCAGAATGTAGTAAAAGGATGAAATCGGTAAAAACATTTTTTTAGATATACATGTAAAAAAATCTCGGCATCCTTTTTTCTGTTGATTGTTTGAAGTTGTTTAGATCTACTTAAAAAAATTTTTAAAATTACCGTTAAAATAAAAAGAATATAGAGAAGTTTCATGTCCAACCACGGTTCATGATCGCCAAAAAATCGGTGCGAGAATGAAAGAAAACCTGCAGGTAAATTTAACCAATTGTGTAGTTAAAATGGTGAGCAACTGCCGCCCCTCGCACGGTAAAAAAGAAAATTTAGTGGTGTCACATTCTAGTTTTAAAGGTAAAAATTTTTTTTTTTTTTTTTTGTTTGTATAGACAAATTGCTATTTTCTTAGATATATCTATTTTTATGTCATAAAAAACTATTTGGATATTTATGATAAAAAGGTGAACTTTTTTGTTAATCAGCAACCACTTTAACTTTTTAAAGAACATTTTGTTGTTAGTTCAATAGTCCGATGGAAAACATTGCACACAGATTTCGATCGAATTTTGTATAAACTGATCCCTCCACCGTTTATAATTTTTATTCCCAGATTCTAGAAAGACATTTTTCAAATAGAAGTTTATAATTCCTCCCATGAATTGCTTAAAAAATTTTTACTTTTTATATGTTATGTTCTCAATCCGCTGGCGCTCTTAACTAAAATATAAACATAAAATCAATTTTCCAAAATCAATGGGGAATTTTTCTGTGTGTACCTTTATATATGTCTGCCAGATAGAAGCTCAATGTGTCGGGACAAGTTAATCAAAGTAGATAAGTGATTTTCGTGCCGCGTTGGAAACTTCAAAAGTAAAGCTTATCGCAATTTGAGTGCTTGAAGGCCGTGGCATAATAAATGAGACCGATCGACCGACCGTACATAAAACAAACTGGACGATAAAAATACAACAACTAACGTAATAGCATAATCTACACATATTGTAAACAGGCTAATCATCGCTTATAATTGTTTTAGAGCCTGTTCCTACCCTCACTGTCGCGTGCAGATAAAGAAAAAGAAAATATCAATGTGAAAAAACCGAAAAAGTAAGTAACACGGAAAAAATTACATCTTTGACACCATCAAAGAATGAAATAATCAGAAAGGAATATAAACAACCATGTACTGGCGTTTATTAGAATTTTAAAATAAAAATTAATTAAAAAAAAAAAACCAATAGGAAATAGTCCAGTGTGGCCGACTGCAATATACCCGGTACCCAAAGCATTATGGGTCAAATTAAAAGGAACAGGTATATGCCTTATTCGGTATGTCTAATTATGTACGACATAAAATAAATTGCAAAATTAAACAGGACTGTAGAAGAAGAAAATATTTGTAAATAAATGCAATTATTGTTAGAAACATATTGCGCGTGCCCAAATTAAGATAAATGTTGCTGAGAATATCTTGTGCAAGACCCGTTGCCAACTGCCAACATAAATTTGGATATTTCAGAAGTTCTAAATACATCTTATCAAAGTGTTTGTCATAAGCAATTTTTTATGTTTTAAAAACTGTACTCTGCTTATGTAGGCATTTTATAGCTGCTTCCCGAACAAATGTTTAGAAATTTCATTAGGGAACAATGTTTAACAAAAAAATAAAACAAATAATATTCAGTTTTCGAATAGTCAAGATAGTGTTATATATCTTATTTAAATACATAAATTATTGTCTAATAGCCAATATGTATAACATTCGATTTTAATCAAATTTCTTAAAAACGAACCAACTCTGTGTGACTGTGACTCTCCAGTGATGCTGATCAAGAATATGAATATGGTACATTATATGAAAAGATTAATTCAAAACCACAGTGTGGGATTCGACTTACAGGATGTGGACAGAGGCTAAAAAAAGTTACAGTTAAAGTAGAGGCTTGAAACTTCACGTCCATTCTTAACTTATCACACTATATATAAGTTTGTACCGACATCAGGTGGTTGGGCAACGAGTACATTCTCTTCTGTCTACTATGTATATAATATGAGAAAGGAGTTTGAGATAGAAAAACACGAATTGCACAAGGATAATATAATATAAATGGCTTTAATTGGAATACAGCGCCTTAAAACTTTGCACATACTATAGACATATATGTGTTTATGTTTTTTTAAGCTGCTAACCATTTTCCCTGTTGTTTAAAAAGTTGGAGTACATTTAATGCGTTTATTCAGGAAAGCATTTAAAATCATATAATATGTACATTTTTCTTGTAATATTTTAATGCCATGAAAACCAAGTTTTTCCCATAGTGCACTGTGCAATTGTCCAATATAAAGCAAGATTATTGCGGTTTTGCTATCAAAAAACTATTATTTGATTGTAGTTAAATTTTTAGATTTCACTGCCCCTCAACCGATTAGCTCCAGCAATACCTATCAGCCTTGAAGCTTGATAATAGCTGACAGCATCAACAGCCGAGTCAATCTTTTCATAACCGTCCCTCCTGCCGTCGGTTCGTTACTGCTAACATAAAACAAGCCTCTCCGTGGCAATATTATTTTGATTGCAGGTACTAGAAACAATCGGAAAAGTATATTTTTTTATATTAATATTAAATAAATATTAAGAATATTTACAACAATTAATTACTAAAGACTTCGCGTTACCTTTCATAAGTAGTTGATACCTAAGGACGAGATAAATTTTATCAAAAGAATTTGACTATATCACATCGTTGTCATAGGACTAATCGGACGATTAATATGAATATCGATTTATATTTTACATTTGGTTACTTTACAGTTTAAGACAGCCTTGGAACTGTTGTATCAAGTTGCTATAGTATAAAGACTTTGGCTTCTCAAAGTTAACCTACTTCATTGCTTGGACTCATACTTCCAATATGACATCCCTTAAAAAACAAAACATTGAAATCCAGAAACAACTACATATTTATCTGCCTTTATTTGTCAACACTTTAAATAAATTGTAAAAAATAGGTGAGGTCTTTAAATCCAAATAATATGAACTGAAACTGTCAAAACACAAACGCCATAACTCGAGTTAGACCCATGTGAACACTCACTCGGAGTCTATGCGATATCTCCGGTAGTAATGGGTAACACGAGTTAATGTAGAGGGGCAATATTATTAACTCTTCTATTTCTAATTTAATTTCAGTTTGTAAGTACAATGGCGATTGATGCTCCTGCGTAATGATTGATTTAATGTGACAGATGCCAGATTGACGACACAATGTACACACTGAACAGCAACAGAACAAGGTGATAATTAGCAAACGCAGCGAACGTAAGGGCCATGTCAAAATATCAGAAGCTCAGCAGCGCACTGCCACCCAGCGGCCACGAGGACGATGGCGACGAAGGCTTTTCGTTTAATCCGTATTTTGACGATAATGGGCCGGACTCGGCTAATCAAGCTAGTGGGTCCAACGGATTCAAAAAATACAGCTCCATCAGCAATGGCCAGGCCATCCACAACAACAACAGCAACGTCAGAGGGAGCATGGCGTTAATAGGGCAGGAAATACCGCGAAATGCCGAGGAGCAGACGTGGGAGGTACCGCTGCTAGACGATTGCCATGACAGTGCGAGCTACCGGGTGAGAAGCGCTTATTTTCTGGACCATTTATATTCAGTGGTGCTGTCAAATGCAAGACCGTATTTATAAGCCATTTCTGTGGTCCCATGCAGCAGTCGGAGCCCGAGAGAATGGAATTTGAAATAAAGCTGGAGTGCCGCAGCGGTCATCCAGGATTTGGGGCAAACCTGAAAAGCCAATCGGCGCAGGAGGCCAAATTTAAAATTCTCCTCGCGATTTCCCTCTGCTGTATATTCATGGTAAGCAAGCCCTTCTCCTATTACCCATCCGCAACTCTATGGCACACCAACGTTTTGCCCGCACGCATTCCTGATTTAATTATGATCAATTTCATGCCTCCGACGCAACAAACGGTCTTGATGTCAACCGCAGATCATTGAATTCCTCGGGGGCTACGTGGCCGGAAGCTTGGCCATTATGGCGGATGCCGCCCATTTAGCATCTGATTGTATTAGTTTCGTCATTGGCCTAGTCGCCATTTGGGTGGGCGGCCGGGCGCCGGACGAACGCATGTCCTTTGGATATAAGCGCTTCGGTAAGTACCCAATTAAGTTTGACACCATGCTAATAGGGACACAGCTGACTGCCAGACAAGCAAACACACATGAGCTCGCATTAATTCATCGCATTCCGTCCCACATATTGCACTTATGTCATGCATTTCTCTGTCTAGTATCAGAGTACGCCAATCACTCACGTCCTCTGACTTCGCCAGCTAATAATACCGCCTTCCTGGCTTTCTATTTGTTTCTGACTTGCAGAGGTTTTCGGTGCTTTGGCCTCGATTCTAGGGATCTGGATCTTGACCACTTTTCTGGTGGTGGTGGCCATCCAGCGAATTTACTCTCAAGACTTTGAACTGAACGTCGATGTGATGATGGCCATATCGGCTATTGGCATTGCCATAAATATTGTGTAAGTTCAAATAGGCTAAATACGTACGTGTGAATCAGAACTTGTGTTGTGTTGTTAATACTGTAAGAAAAAGAAAGACCATAAAAAAAACCCTTGCAGTTTCCAATTAAATGAATTTGATTGATGTGCAAATTAAACAAAAAGTCTTACTGGATTGTGTTCCTATTTTTGATAATCTCGACCGATTTTGTAATTATATAAACATCAAAATTCTAAAGTAATATACATATTGTTTGATATCTTGAAAAACTGTCTGGAGAGTCTGGACTACTCACTGCAAACCCGATATGTTTTTAATATTATTCACAAATCTTTGGGTACCGGGTATTTCAGTCGAGTGTACTTGACTGTTGCTTTCATATTTATATTTCTTAATATCTTTTATATCTTAATATCTCTAACATAAAATGTTTAATTTTCCACAGAATGATCTTCGTCTTACATGGTTCCTGGTTTATGGGCGGAAAGGGACACGGTCACAGTCATGGTCACAGTCACTGTCACAGTCACGGACATTCCTATTCTGACCCCAGCTCACATATAACTGAATCCAGTGAGACATCTCTGATGACAGCCGAAATTACTCATAAAATTCCAAGTGAAAATTGTATTGTTATTCCAAATGGGAGAAGATTATCTCAGAATGACGGGTAAATATGCGAATAAAATTTGTGACAGTATCCATTCAGCAAAGTGAAACATTGCAGATGGTCCCACTTATATGTATAGTATTACAATCGTGAAATTTGGTTGAAAAAATCGATGTCTTTATACTAGTTCATATAAAATAGCGATAGAAACTTTGACAGAGATATTATTTTACTCTGTAGAGACTTTGTCAAAAAATGATCTAAGCCCGAATGATTAACCCGATATCAGATACGCGGTACAAGAAAAAAAGGATAATATTTAGTGTCCTAAAAACATTATATAAGCCTATCGGACTTGTAGTCTTGGGAAGATGTGCCCCTTGGTGTGCCACTGAAAAACGATTTTGTTTTTTTTTTTTTAATTTAGTGCTCTTATTTGTGTTATGCGAATATATTTTTTTTATATTTTCCAGTGCGTCAAGCTCGAGACTAGCCCACGATGAGAAGAACCTGAACTTACGAGCGGCAATAATTCATGTAATTGGTGACCTTGTGCAGAGCATTGGCGTTTTTCTGGCCGCCATTTTAATTAAATTTTGTGTGAGTTTTCATTTAACTAGACTAGTAATCCGTCCGCTCGGATCTTCTTCGCGGGTCAGAAAGTTTTTTTGCATGGTCTCTGCCGCCACATAAACAATATGATCCTGAATATGAAAACAATCTGCCGCATTGTAACTTTATAGATATTTTACAATTACACACCCTACACCTCAGCGTCCCTTTTTAAACCAAGTTTATTTGATTCTTGAAATTCAAAGAAAGCACTTATGTTTATGTTAAATCAAAACTTAGACAAATGATTTCACAGGGGTCAAGCTTAAACTAACAAAGCATACAATTTTTCCAATAAGAGACAGTAAGGGGAAATTCAATGGCAGTTAAAACATTTCAAAATTAACTATATAAAAAATGATTTAAATAATTAGGACATACAAATTATTCCAAATAATAAAAAATAAAACCATTTCAGCCGAGTGCCAAGTATGCTGATCCGATGTGTACACTGCTTTTCTCTGTCATTGTTATTTTAACGACGGTTCAGTTGTTCAAAGAATCGGTGTCCATCCTCCTGGACGCCGTGCCGCCGAACCTCTGCTTGCAGAGCTTGCAACGCGACCTGGCTAATCTTGAGGGCGTCAGGTGAGTGGACCAGCCGATTCCACCTAAGCAATCTGTGATTCTTAGTTTTTCTTTTCTTGGCAGGTCGGTCCACCACCTAAACGTATGGCAGCACACCAGCGAGCACAGGGTGCTGATGGTGCACCTCGTCCTAGGTAAGTGGATAGTGTTTGCCACTCAAGAACTTTTTTAAAAGTAATTGTTTTTGTTTCAGACCCACATAGCGATGGCGAGGCAGTGGTAGACGCTGCCACAAGGCTGGTCTCTGGTTCCAAATACAAAGTCAAGCATTCAACAATTCAAGTTGAAAGAACTACTACGTAGCCCATCTAGGCCGTCACATCTATTCATTTTCAATTGATTTTATGCCTCGAAATTCGGACAAACAAATGTAAAAGGCAATTTGCATTTGAATGAATCATGTGATTTTACCCACTCGCGGACTTACCTTATAGCGTGCTTTTTCCTAGTTATATTTTTCTATGATAATCATACCAAAGAGACGACAAAATGTTTCCAATAAAATAATACAAAAAAAATCACACTTTGAAATGAATATAAATATATATGTATGTCCAGACTGCAGGTATTGAACTAATTTAATGAAGGCATTACGGAATATTAAGATACATAAATAAAGGATTTGGATGTCTCCTGCTGCCTGTTAATATACATATTTCTTGCACAAGTCTTTAACGCCTGCTTACTTTTGAATTAGAATCAGCAGTATATTTATTAGCTTCAGGGGATAAAAGAGATAATAAAAAAAGAAAGAAAGCTAACTTCGGCACGCCGAAGTTTGTATACAGTTTACAATTGAATCATTATGAATTAATAAAATGTCATCAAATTAAGAGTAAAACTAACAGGAGTTATATACAACATTTATACATATAAAAATTTGGTTTTAACATTTACGTATACGTAATAGATCCCTAACATTTTTATGGCAGCTATATGATATAGTGGTCCGATTTTAATAAAAAAGTTTCATTCAGATAGCTTCAAAATTGAGATACTAGTTTGCGTATAATCGGACTGAAGGACGGACAGACAAACATGGCTCGATCGACTCGGCTGTTAATGAGCTCATTTAATTGCCCAACCATTCTTGACAAGTACATGATATATAGTAATAAGTTACATTTTAATTTTATTTTGATTAAAAATCATACGCCCATCCTTTTTTTTCCAAACTCAAGCAAACTGAATTTTTGAACTATTTTGGTTTACGAAAAACCATGACGTAAAGGGGCAAAGCCGACTTCGAATTCGCGTTCAGACACAAAAAAAAATATTTTACACCAGGATATGGTGAGAAGAACCCCCTACCGATGTCTTTTTTTACCCTTGTTATAGCATTTTGGTCTATCCAAAATTGTAACTATTGTCGAATTTTTTTTAAATCACTTATAAACAAAAACGTTCGTTTGTTGAATTTATGATTACACTAGTAGGTGCCGTTTGATTTTAGATAATGCTTTTGGTAGGTTATTTGCGGTGGGTAAAAATGGGTTCTGAAAAAATAATTACAAATAATTAAGCGTAGTTGCTTAGTAAGGCCGTAAGCAGAGCGTCGACAATTGTGACACGAACCCGACCATAAGCCATTAAATCTGATTAGAATATCATTTGCAATCAAAGGACAGTGAACTTCTTCCCAGCTCGACTTCAGTGAACCGAAAATGAACAAATCAAGCATGCTCCCCACACACCCATGCACACACTTCCTCAGGGCCTTAGCACACGAGTGAAGTCAGGTTGAAGCATCTTAATCAATACAGAGCGGACAGCCTAAAATTAGGATGGTCGGGGCACTTGTAAGATGCCCTGTCGCGCTAACTTGAGGTCCATTTAATCTTCTCAAGACGGTAAATGTGAGTTTCTGCACGATGACGCCGGCCATTTACTGGCCAGACGCATGCTTCACGGTTCAATACGCTATTTATAATTTATGAGTATAGACGATAACGAAATCGAATATCGTAGTTTCCATTTAGCTGGGAAATAATTTGCGTGAAAATGATTACGTGCGATGTCCAGGCAGGAAATAATAATACTAAATAATAATATTAATAAATCACTTGAAGCGTCGTGCTTAGCACTTTTACCTTCTTACCCCTCTTGCCTCATCTGGTTAAGCTGTAACGAAATAATTATAAATTTCATGTCATGCCAGATTCAACAGTTTGACCATTTATAATTGTAATTAAAAAAAATTATAGCTGAATACCCCTATATTCTACGTTTTTTTATTCATAGTAATTATGTCAAGGTATTTTGCCTTTTCAATGACATAAACCTCGTTTCTGTAACTCTGTAAGTTTCGGAATGGATGGTTGAAGTGTTGTTTGATACGTATTTACAAACAGATGCAATTTACAAAAAGTTAAATTTTTTTCCCTTCCATATTTCCTCGACTAATTCGCCTTTGGAAAATTTTTACCATAACTTCCCATCTAAATATAAATGATTGTGATCGGACTATCGTAGCAGAATTGCGCAAGGTTTAAAGAGGTCTCTTAAAATAATAATAATACTAAGTCGTGGTTTTTGTGTCTGAATGAAATGTAAATTCGCAATAAATTCGAATCTTAGATATATCCTAAAATTATCTGTAATAAATCCTAAGAATATAAGCTTGTACCTGCAGCACATGGTAAATGACTTGAGCATAAGGGTTGTTAAAGGGTAAATTCGTCAGCACCGATCCTTTAGACTATAGAAATTAGAGTCAACAAGCGCGAACTCAGTGAAACAAACACCTAAGGCTTCGGTATCACCTTTGATCTCTGTATATTTACACATGGAAGGGCATTGTATTTTTAGATTTTTAGAATGTGTGCTAAAAATGTATCGCCTGGATAAAAAAATTCTTCCCTATAGCATTTCCAATGCCTTTTCTGCATCCTAAAGATTGTATTGGGGTTTGATCCAGCTCAGCTCAAAAAGGGTGGCACGCAAGAAAAGTCTTGGGTTTTCGAAACGCGCTCAACACTCAGACACATAACAATCGTAAAGAAAATTCCAATTATCCTCTTTTAGAAGGCCCTGCAAAGAAAAGCATTTCTTAATATTAGCTTTTTAATTTTATTTAATATCATTTTTTAAGGAAATTTGCTCAAAATGCATTACAAGTCTTTTGGCTGAATTTAAACATAAAAGTACAGGACTCCTTGTCTTATCTTATGATCTACATAATGATAACTAACCCTAACACGTCAAAAAGGTACAACCAACTTTTTACATAAACTATAAGTAATTAAATATTGAATCTCTAGTGCCTCTCTGTCTGTGGTCATCGTTGAAATTAGTTACAAGTAAAAGGATTTAAACTAGCTAAAACGGGGCGAGTTTCCTGATCTGTTTGGCGAGTTTAGCCGTGGATATCCGTATATGTAGGCCTCTGTTAAGGACTCCGAATTGTGAGTAGGTGAGTAGCTACGTGAACGAGACTTTTCTGTAACAATAGAAAAAACAAAAAGAAACGTATAAAATAGTAGCAAAGGTAAGCTTGGTGAAAAAAAACTTACCAAACGTTTCGTCGTGATGCGTTAATCTGTGAGAATGCGTCATCGATTTCTTTTTGTGAAATACTGCGGGAAGAATGGGAAATTTTATAGTAACGTTATATAAACGTTATAAAGCCAACGCCAACTAAGAGCGATGGAAAAACAATATTCTAATTTATATTTACGATGCGTATAAACCCTGAGAGCCGATTAGAATAATAGTTAAATAAATAAGCTATATATCTATACGAAAAATTAACTTTCGAGCACCTGTTAGAATCCTTCCATTTTGGGTGTCAGTAAAGCCCCACCCTCCCAGACCATAACGTCTTATTTAAATTTCGTAGCAGGACAATACCTTTGCAAGGTCAAACATATCTTTAACTGCGGCCAATCCTGCCTCCAATGCTGATGATAATAGCTTTTTCTTTCTTTGGTTACTATCGCTTTGCCGCTGCCCAAAACTTTTTGGGTTTCATGCACGAAATGACTAAAAACTTTAAACTAACACAGAAGGGTAGTGAAGTTTGCTCGTGGCTTGAGCACCCATCTCACAGTTCAACTGCTTTGCCTAGCCACGCCGTTTGTGTGTGCCCGGAAAATTATTAATTAAACTTACCCTCAGAGTTGACTTGGGTGACGCCCTGCGTTTGGAAGCATGACATGTACACTAGAATAGATATAGAGAGTAAAAACGGTGAAGTTAAGTGAAGTAAAATAAAAACGAAATAAAAGTTTGGCGATACATATGTAAAGATGTTCATGCATGAAAAAGTGCAATTAATGAAGACGCGGATGCTACTTTTGCAGCCTTCCCTTTGCTGTTGTCTGAAAATCATGCCAAATTTGTTCGTAAAGATCATTGGGGTTCAAGTCTTTTTGAAGTGATAACTCACTATTCTTAGCCAAACCTCGAGGCAAGGCATACAAAGGGTCCTGAAAGGAAATAACACAAACTACGCACACAACGATTTAAAAGATAAACGTTTAAAAGTGGAAGGAAATGTCAAAGTTTTACAAAGATTGTAAAACGGACGTGCTTTGCGCAAGTACTGAAAAACAAACAAAGAAGCTTACGGAAATCATTTAGGCTTAAAAGTATTTAATATTCAAATAAAATTAAATTAACATATAAATAAATAAATATATATACAAAATCCCATATCGATTTAACTCCATTAGATGGGCTAATCAGGGCTGAATATGTTCATCTTGAAAGTGAATATCCCCGAGATTAAATCTTAAGAACACAAATTGCCAGGAGTATGGACACGCCAGATTAAACTGCACACTTTGGTCTCTATGTGTAGTTTACGAAAACAAATTGCAATTGCACTCACTGCCTTGCTAATAAAAATTAAGATTGCCTGAAGAAATGTGAAAACTGCAGAGAAACAACCAATAAGTTAACAGATGTCCTATGCTAACGACGTTTTAGGACATAAACTTGAAATAACACAATTTCGGAACGTAAGTAAGAGGTAGAAAGGCACCTCATAAGCAGATGTAGCCTCTTTTTAAAAAGCTATACATATGTACATAATTCCCCACAAGCCATCCATATTGATATGAAATTACGAACACAAAGATTATGCCTTCAAACTGCGGACTAAAATACGAATACGGATTTAGAACCACATTCCATTGCCAGAAATTATCCCATATTGAATATAGGCGATTTCGCACCAATATCTACTTAATTTGGAAAAATGTAAATAGCGCGAAATTTTACATTTGAATAACGACAGTTTCCACTGTAGCAGCGTCGATGGCTTAAGGCTTTCTTTTGCAACGCCTTGATTATGTTGGCCCTCAGAGTCCTTTTCATTATTAATGCATTTTTTAAAGACGCATAAATTTACAAGCATGTTTTAATCCTTTTTTTTAATGAAAAATTGTATTTTCCTTTTAATATTTTTTCTGACTATCTTTAAACGTTTGGTTTGAGCTTGCTTTTAATTATTTGAATGCAAAAACAATTCATAAAGTCAGACACAATAAGAAAGAAAGTTAAGAGTTAAGGAAGTAAGTTGCCAAGTTAAAAAATTGTTCATCAAAAGCGCTCTGTTATTGGCGCTTTTCAAGGTTCATTTTGTATTGTTGTTTTGTTTTTAAATCTTCCTAGCGATTCGCAAGTGTGTGAGTAATTTTATTTAATGACCTCACTTTTTTATATTAAACAATACAAGGGTGTGACTATAGGTAGCAGTCGAATAGAAATATTAGTAGTTCGTTGGTAAAATTAAAAACATTACGACTTGGGAATAAGTACTAAAAAGCGATTATATTTAAAAATGTCCAAGCAAAGTTTACTTTCTCGTGTCTTTTTTTATAATGATTTTCATCGAAAGCAAGTAATTAGTTGTGGACACAGCGCATTTGTTTAAGATTTATCGTAGATTTACATTTTAATATTCAAATTTAATTTTTGTACCCTTGCAGGGTATTATAATTTCAGTCAGAAGTTTGCAAAGCAGTGAGGGAGACATTTCCGACCCTATAAAGTATATATATTCTTGATCAGCATCAACAGCCGAGTCGATATAGCCACATCCGTCTGCCCATCCGTTTGTCCGTCAGTTCGATTATACGCAAACTAGTCCCTCAATTTTGAAGCTAACTGAATGAAACTTTGCAAAAAGTCTTCTATATGCTCTCACTAGTATATAAGTCGGAACGGGCCGGATCGGACGACTATATCATATAGCTGCCACAGGAACGATCGGTACATTTTCAGAAAAAAATATAACCAAAATTATAACAATTTTCAACATATTTTCATATTATTTGAGAAATGGCAATTTTATATTATTCTAGAATTTCGGTTTTAATTTGATCAAAATCTGACTACTATATAATATATATTACGTATAAGTATTGTTAAAACCGAATTTTTATATGTATAAATGTTGTATACAATTCCCGTTAGTTTTACTTTCCATTTGATAAAATTTTATTAATGCATAATGATCCAATTGTAAGCTGCAAGGGTATTCAAAGTTCGGCGTGCCGAAGTTAGCTTTTTTTTTTTGATTTGTTGTCAAAACTTACCCCAGATTGATATGATAACAATCACGGTTGTTGTAAGGATAAAGCCCAAGTTCTCCAATATCCTATACACCAAAGGTCCGCCGTACGAGCGTCCAGCGCATTTTTGAGCCAACATTGTGCTGCCAACAATGGTCACCTGTAAGTACAAATTTGCAAGTGTTTGGTAATTAATGAAGGGTAAATTTAAAAGGATGGATTTATAAAAGTCACCAGGACGAATAATTTATATTTTTAAACAGGAGTTCATGGCACTTGTACACATGCATAGATCGGACCAATTAAAATGTAAACTTTTCAGTCTCAGATTTATTTTCTATAGGTGTCCCAGAATAGGTAGTAAATTCAAAAGTGGGTGACAAAAGTGGCACTGCCACAACCAAACTGACTCTTTTCTAGTCCAAAAGCAAGGATTAAGCAAACGATTTAAGGAATTCTTTTAGGTTGTTAGCTTGAGACAGCGAAATGTCGATTTGTTGAGGAATACAGTCGAGTGTGAGATATTCAAAACCCGATCGGTTGTGCAATACAATATACTATTAATTATTTTTATACCTCTTGGCTGTTGTGGCTGCCGATCTCGAATATTTTCATGATAGGGTAAGAAATGACTCCTTCACTATATTGCAAACTTCTGACTAAAAATATAATACGCTGCTATTCCCTTGCAGGTTAAGGCAGTTCTTACCCGCCTCTCTGACGCCAAATTTCGGTGGCTTTTTTTTTCTAAATGTTCGCGGATAACCCAACACGTGCGACAACTATCTGGTGCGACCAAAGACGATCTAATATTAAGATTAGTAACGGCCATACATTCGTTTTGCTATATGAGGCTGCTTTTTTTATGGCAACGACAATATCTCTCTGTCCGCTCTCATAAAGTTGAGAACGTAAAAAAATAGAATGAGCTTGCTTGTCTGAGTAAACACAAGAACAACCATGAGAATAAGTGTGCACACAAACAGTGGGCAGCTTTCCCTGTATGCGTAAAAGATAGCGGCTGGCTGTAGAGCCAGCGAGAGAGAGCCTGAAGCCAGTGAGAGCCTGAAGCCAGTTCAAAAGCCAGCACGAAAAAATCGTGTGCAAAAACATCGTATGGCGTTTCATATCTTAATGATGTACTGTCTTTGGTACGACCGTCTGGCGCCTCCCGAAAATCATTACGGAAAGAGAACTGGGGGGCATCTATACCAGGCTTCGGCACAAGATGTAAAGGAAAGAGCAGCAGCTCGCAACACAAGACAAAAAAACTACAAGAACCGTCAACGTCACGAGATTGATGTGTAATACGTGTGATTTGTTGTTGAAAATTTGGGATAACGACAGTTTGTGGTTCTTGCAGCTACCTGCCTCCAGATTTCAGTGACATTTTTTTCTAATTCTTCACGGATCGCTGATCGCGAACCTCGACTCTCTGATACGACTTGCTGGCGACTCACAAAAAGAATAACGGGAGCAGAAAAAACCACTGCGTGCCCATCTAGGATCTATATTTGTTTATTTTTTGGTCGCTTCAATTTCAAATTAAAAGTTTATATATACACTTACCTCAATGCTCTGCTCCGTCTCAGGTGATATGACCGAAACATAAAAGTGTTGATCCAAGGGAAAGTCCTCGAAAAATCGTAAGCGATATTTGCTCATACCATGTCCATGCTCAATGAAGTCAACAGCAAAGTATGCGGAGTCAGATGGTTTGACCTGTTTTATTATTTAAAAAAGTTTGAAGTTTTATCAATTATCAACCTAATTTTTTATGTATCAGTAAACTAAACTTAACTAAAAATCTGTACAGTTTTTTTTACGTAAAGCCTAGTACTAACTATTTTTGTTTGTCACGATTTTGTTTAATATATTTCGTACCATTTTCCAGCAGGCACGGCCTGTCGCACTGACTGCAATATATTAATGATGCTCTAACCACTGTACATTAAATTATGCAAATTTGGATTTTTATTTGAAATATTTTTACAAGTACAAACAAGAACAATTTGGTTCTGATTGATCATTCAGTGGAAAGCGTTATTGAATAGGACAATGGGTATTAATTGTATGAGAAGTCCTAGTTTTAAAACAATAAGCAAAAAATAAAATCATTTGTTTTTTAATTTATCAATAATTAATTAAAGGGCGTTTTATATAACTAATGTTGCCAGTTAGAACGAGTGATTTCTGATAAAAACCCATTTATAACAAACTGTTAAGGCAGTCTGCTTTTTGCTACGCTACCCACCCCTAAGTCAGATCCCCGCGTCAATCATTACCTCTGACTCAACTCGATACTCAAGCTGAACTATTTTGAAACTTTCAAACCGCAAGAGTACATGGCCAACTACAAAAATGTGACCACATAACAATAATTAGAGCCCAATGATGTCCGGAAGCGGAAGTGAAGTAAAATGCAGACACTTTGAATGTTTCAGACAGGGATAATGCCGACACAATGTCTTCACACAAAGGCTATAATGGAAGGTGGTAATGGTGTCCGGCACCCTTGTATTGGCATGAAGCCTGCGGTAGGTTCTAAGGCTTATGTTTTCATCTTTGAGTCATGTGGTTGCTTCAGTGTAGTTACGAATAATAAAACGAAATTATTATTATTGTTCCTTTCAATTACTAATTTAAAATTATAATGAAGTACAAATTTGATGCATGAATACTTTCAAATTCGAAAAAATCTTGTTTTTGACTTTCAATTTTAAAAGGAGTGTTAGTATGTACAATACACCATGAACGAACTCCTGTTAAAAGGTGCAATTTCATTTTCATTCAAACTTTCAAATTGTCAATTTACTGTTACAATCAGAGAAACAATAACCTGTTTTCATTTAAAAAAGTCCACCCAATATTGTTTATTGAATATCCTTTAAATGGACGCATTGTCATTATTACTGTGTCTGTATATACGTCTATATATCTCCAACATTTTCCTCCAATTTTCAAAACAAAAAAGGATACGTTGGATTTGGAAAATGTTAGCCATTTTTGAGGTGCAAAACAAAACACATTCATTTAAATAGACTTTCGGATTGGGATGATTGAGGCGCGATTTGAGATTGAGTATACGATTGTTCTAGAAAAACGGTGTCCCAACAGCTCAAGATTAAAAGAACATTTCTGTATGCACAACTGTGAACTAAAGCGAAGACATTTGATTGGTATGATCGCACAATTGTGAGCTAATTTTAATTCTGCGATGGTCTGCTTATGGCTGGTTCGACTGACGTGAATTTAATAAAACTTTGCAGTATTTTTTTGTAATGCAGGTACTATATGCAAATGCGCATAAATTTGTTGGAATGGTTCTAATCGGATCGAACTTATACCCATATACACAAAGGTATGACAATTTTTAATGATTTTGGAATTATGGAACTTTTCCAGGGGACCCCGGATAAATCGATATTGAAAAATGTTCGTCAACAATAAACCCCATCAATGTTTTGTTTAAATAATATCAGTTGCCGAATTGCAGATTTATAACTGGAAAAGTAAATACAAAACTTGCTTAAGTGAACTAGTTTTTTTTTTTTTTTTTTTTTTTTGTAACAGGGCAATGTGCGCACGAATAAAGACCTACCTGAACCTTGTGTAGCGCCTTGTCCAGACCACTGATGTGCAAGTCTTGAGGCTTCAAGTCGGTTACCCGCAAAGATTCGGGTGTCACTTTAATACCTGGTACTAATTTTAATGACATCGTGTCCGAAATACCACTGGGCATTGCCGCCTGTTCGTCAAAGAGGGAGACAGGGTGTGAGAATAGTGATTTCTAAAGAAAATGGAAAATAACCTACCTCTATCTCCAGGTAGACTTCATTCGTTTTGACAATTGCCAACAACTCAGTGAATGTGGAGAGCAGTTCAAGTTTGCATATATACTGACGGGCGATAACATCAAACGCGGCCTCCACTTTGTAAAGCTTTAGTAATTGGCGGCCGAGAACTTCCTTGGCAATGAGGCGGCAACTGAAAACATCGACGGGCACCTTGTCCAGCTGGTTTGCGCATTTAGAGGCATTCTGGGCAAACTGTCAATCGGCCAGACTTTTAGAGCGGATCAAGGTTTACAGTCACATTTCAACTCGGTCTTACCAGGTTGCTGTACTTGTCGGACTGCACGTGGTTACGGAGAACCAACTGTCCCCGATACTCTGACCCGCTAAATATGTCCAATGACTTAGTAAACAGGATCTATAAATCAATTTGGGTAAAGTGGTGATCAAGAGTTCGGTGATAAAAAGAGAAACTCACCGCATCAGATTCTCGAATTTCCATGTCATATTTTACGAATCCGCCGTAATTGGCCTCTTCTCCACTGGTAATAACAACTTTCTCGCTTGGTTTGTGTCGATGGCTTAGCACGCGGGCAATACCTATTACAGAAATAAAAAAATATAGTGTCAAGTTTGAATTTGCCTCTAAAGGGTGCGAAGCTTATTTCTGATGCTATTATATGTGCTTCAGAAGCATATTTCCTCTTAGCCTAGTAGATTGATAACAAAAAACGATTAGGTAGAATAAGCATAAATATTATTGTTAACAGCAGTTCCAGACCCGCCGAACCCCTGAATGTGTATTTTCTACTTCTGTCATAAAGCATTCTCCCATAAAGGATTCCCCATCGCCTGAAGAACTCATAAAATGCAGTGCAGTTGCAAAGTGCAGAATATCCGAAATCGCATAATATGGTAATTAGAAAGTGAGCTGAAACCTAGCTAATAACCCCTTCTGGAAATAAATATGAATATGCTTCTTTCACTAACTTGAGTAATGGTAAAAAGATTTTAGCCGAAAAAAAAACATATAAGGTACTTACCTGAGTGTTTATCAATTGTCACAATTTGCTCATGGGAACTGCTCCAAACCGATGACAACGTTAGAGGTGAATCGAAACAAATTATGTCGCCAACCGAAAAAATTGTCTAATGGTAGAGAAAGAAAGATAAGAAAATAATTTTATTTAAGAGCGAAATTTTGCAAGCCCTGCCAGCCCTACTGACCTTGGTTGGGTATATTTGCTCCGACTCTACCACTGACAGCTTGATATAGTCCTCTGCATACTTTACTCCCGTCGGGTCCCTCAGACGAATGGCAATGACATTGTTTGTTTCACGCTGCAGGTTCAGCTATATATAAGAGTTTGGTAAGGTTAATTTCTTAGCAGCAGCATATGCGGTAATAATGATTGGCGATCAACGTGCCCCCTCCGAAAGCCCATTTCCCATAAACTCTGCATTTTCCACTCACTACCTCTTTCAATTATGCTAGGCTCTATGACAATACTGATAATAGTAATAGAATTCTTAATTTAGAAAATAAAAATCCCAGCAACTCCACATAATACTTATATCTGTCTTTTTTTGTACCTTTGCAGGGTATTATAATTTTAGTCAGAAGTTTGCAAAGCATTTGCGACCCTAAAAAGTATATAAATTCTTGATCATCATCAACAGCCGAGTCGATCTAGCCATGTCCGTCTGTCCGTTTCTACGCAAACTAGTCCCTCAGTTTTGAAGCTATCTGAATGAAACTTTGCAAATAGTCTTCTATATGCTCTCACTGCTATAGATGTCGGAACGGGCCGGATGGGACGACTATCATATAGCTGCCATAGGAACGATCGCTTAATTTGAGACATGGCCATTTTGTATTGTTTTAGAATTTCGTTTTAATTTTTATGGAAATCAGACAACTATATCATATAGCTGCCATAGAATTGTTCGGGAAATATAACGTTTACGTAAATGTTAAATTCCAATTTTTATATCTTTAAATGTATAATTCTTGTTAGTTTTACTTTTCATTTGATAAAATTGTATTAATTTATAATGATCCATTTGTAAGCTGGAAGGGTATACAAACTTCGGCGTGCCGAAGTTAGCTTTCTCTCTTGTTACATTTAAAAAAATAGCCTTATTTTTTTGGAGGGGGTATTGGACGCGGACGCCCAGATTCTCGAGGGATTGGTTGTCTTGCACGAAAAGAGTAACAAGGTCAAATAGAAAATCATTTGAAGAGAACCTGGAGCCAAAAAACATTAAATGGCGTTACGCATTTTGATATAAGAAGTACTTTGCATGCACTCTATTAATAACGAGTATTAATATAAAGCCAACCAAATTGAAAGAAAATGTACACTTACAGCAATTGTCAGGTTATTTCCGATCTGGGCATCCACCACATCCTTGGAAGCCAGTTCGTAGCGCAGACCATTACCATTATCCTCGACATTGTAGGTGAACTCGTTGCCTAGATTGTCGTGAAGCGACACCTTAAACATAAAATTCATGCCTCGCGGAATATAGTGCACGGCCTTTTTTAACTTAATATGAGGCATAAGTGTCACCAAAATATATTGAACATTTTTTACTTCAATGCCGATGGGCAACGTTTGATCCACCGTTTTGGCCTTGACGAAATGAAATTAAAATTAATATAAAATTCCTTCATTATCAATGCGTATGTACTTACAATTATCAGATCCCGTCCAAGGGTGTCCTTTGTTTGCACAACACCATCTCGCGTTACGCTGACAATGCCGCTGCTCTGACCGTCTAGCGTAAAGACAGCATCCTCCATATTCGATTTCAGCTGAAGCGTGCTTTTCGGCGCTGCCAAAATTGAATCCATTTTAATGGGCTTTGGAGCGACCAGATCCAATGTCTTAAAAACTGCAATAACACGTTCAATTTACCGTCGCATTTTGATGTTAGGTGTTAGTAGCCCAACTCAGGGTTCCTTAATTACCAAAAAGTTCCACACTAGCTGTTGGCAGCTTTGTCCCGTCCGCCAAACTCATTGTCGCCGTGATTGTGACCTTGCCGGGATTCAATGCGCGTACTCGAACGGAAATTAAATCCTCACTTTGGTAGTCAATTCCTTAAATATGAAGGGTATAAATAATAATGGATTTTAAAATTTACTGTCTTACTGCCTTAACGAATTTCTTATATCAAATTTGTGACTATAAAAATATACACAACAAATAAATTACAAATAACATTAAGTTAAATAGGGCGAAAGAAAAAGACCAGGAAAGCTTAACATAAACATTAACTTAATTTTCTAATAACTCTCAGTAGGTATTTCAGTTGGAGCATTTCAAATTATTTTATTCGGTCAAGAAGAAAAAAAAAAACAAGGATGTAAGATAAAAATTTATTTGTTAAAACACATACTTTTTTCCTAGGCCTATTTATAAAGGGTTCGATCGCTCCTATGAAATCTATAATATTTAACAATTCAATTGTGATCAAAATTTAAACGGCAATTTAAAAATTATAACAATACCAAATATCAGGGTTGAAAACAGCAAAATAACATCAACTTTGATTACATTAACCTACACCACAAATAATTACAGTTCCACATTATCCTACGCTACATTAAATCGTTCAATTTTAATAAAATCATAAAAAACATAATTCATTTAATTTTATTTAGTTTATTTCCCGACAGTTGCTAAGGTAGATATATAACAAGTCGTCCGATGTGGCTCGTTCCGTTTTATATATAGAACCTGCTATAGAATGGAAAACTACACTTAGATAGTTCTAAGACCGAGAGACTAGTTTGCATATTAACGGGCAGACAGACATAAGGAAACATTTTGAATTTAACACAATTAAAAAAATATCAAGTTTATAAAACAATTCAATAAATAAAAGCCCGTGCATCCTCTTAACTTGATATTTGTCAACCTTTAGCAACTAAGCCCAAAAAGGTTTGTAAAAGTGATCTAAATTAAATCCCTTGCAGTTCTTGTTCGAAAACCACCTCAATTTGTCTATGAGTTATTAACAATAATAATTGTGAACAATTTCAAAAAATGGAATTTTCTTTGATATATGTATGGGAATAGAAATTATAGAAATATAAATTATTATACCTTGTACGTTACGGGTACTAATTGGACGATTGTTCTAATAACTTTGTTTGTTCCGTATCTGTTCCTGCTTTGAAACTCAACCAAGCAGGCTCATCGAAGAACAATACGCATTTAATATTCGTGCACTTTGTGGACACCGAAAAATGTTCTCAACTCTCTTACGTCGTATCTGTGCACGTTGAGTTATATACTATAAATGCATATAAGCTAGCTCACCTGCTGCAGTGAAGACATTGAATATCTCTACTATATCTGGATGGCTTACACTCCAGAAAATCTTCGTATTCTTCAATGTTCCCAGCACCATTGGAGACAGATCAGGCAGACCCCAAAGTGTTGCCGGCATTACAGCGGCGCTGCGAATACGGACGAGAGGAGTGCGTATCTGGACTGATTTCAGAGCAACCACGTGTAGTTCAACCGTGTCTTGGGAGATAACCTCGTCCTTGCCGGTTACTGGGTTCCTTAGCATACACTTTCCGACAATCCGACTGGCTCCTAATCGGTGGGCCGTCACAATGGCTGAGTTAATGGCTGCGAACAAGATTCAATTATGTTTTACCCTCTGATTTAGAAATACACCGAAATCTAGACTTACTTGCAATTTGTTCCTTCTCCACAATGTAGACCATGTTGGTGTTGGGCTGCGGACCGCCCTGGTAGAAGATCTGGATGCTGCTGCCCACAACGAGTGTAGAGTCGCGTGGAAAGAGTCGGATCGGTGCAAAAACCTGAACGTTGAGCGGCTCGCTGGACACCTGTAGAGCACCTTTGCCGGACTGGAAGATAACTTTGGTCTCCCCAACGCTGTTGCCAACTAAAGTATAGCGGATCTCGCCGGGTCCTAGGTTTTCTTGATCGCCCAACCGAACGTTCAGGACACTCTGGTCAAAGACCACTTCAGATAGATCGTAATCACCAAGTCTGTTGTGGTCGATGAGCAGGAGATTATCATTGGTATCTATGAGTCGAACGATCCCTTCAATGCGAGCCGTACGCTCAAGTCGGTCCATGCTAGTGACATGGATGGCCCCTAAGCCTACTACAGAAATGGACAGGTGACTGGGTTCAGTTGTTAAACAACTGTCGATCAGTTCTAGGTGGACGTGGCCAAGACGCAAAGGCGTCAGGGCCAATACGCGAGCCTTTTCATCAAAATCAACCTGCACGATTCCGGATTCAGATAATTTCAGTTGCAAATAACCGCTGCCCTGGACGATTGGAATGCGTTCGATGTGGCCTGGAGCCAGAAAGATACTGACGTGGTCCTTCGGCAGTAAAGTGCTGTTAACAGTGTGAAATCTTACCTCATTCTCGATGAGAGGAGTGCTCACCGATCCTGTTTTCGACTATAATTAAAAGATTAGCAATGATTGTCGTACTGTTTCATATCAAAAAACTCACGTTATATACTCCGAACGCAGGATGCTCCGCATGGATATCTTGCAGTCTCAGCAGCTTGTCGTTGTAATGGGCAACAGTGCCTTTGATGCGGAAGTTAGGCGCCACCTCGCTGAGCGTAAGGATAAGAACGTCACGGCTGGGCAGGCTTACACCGTGAAGGACCTCCAACTCTGCGATTTGGCGGTGAGAAATTGTATGGTCAGGGTAACGCTCTTCTCCTGCACCGAATTCCCAGTCTAACCATAGAGAGCTGATGTTCATGAGTCTTCGATTTGCCGCGTCCTGTACCTCTATCTCGATTTCGAACTTGTTCTCACGGTCCTTCAGATACAGCAGCGAGGAGCTCTGCTCCAAGGGACAAGATTCACGAAGCTGTTGTCGCGCGTAAAGTTTCAAAAAGCGCGGTGGAACGCAATGAACCTTAATAGTCAATTCCGATCGGTAGGCGACAAAGCTGGGCTTGGCTAGGCTGTTATGCACACGGAAAGAAAAGTCGGTTTCTCCAAGCTCGCGACACAGTACAGTAAAAGCGCTGATTGCGTTCTGTGTGTTGAACTGGATTTCAGAAACCTTGACGATCTTACTATCGAAAGCAGTGTCCTTCGTTAGCTCTGCCTCCAATGTAAAAATTCGTTGTGGTCCGTTAGCAAAAATAATATTACGGGAAGACCCCACGGGCAGCACAACCTCGTTCTCATGGGGATTTAGTACGCTCATTGGCTCAAAAACGTAAAGATCTACAGTGTCTTCAAGAACTTTGTCTTGAAAACTGTACCACACTCGCACCGAAGAACTGCCAATGGCGGTAGCTCGCAGCCGCAATACATGGCATGCGTCTTGGACGGGCTCTACACGCTCCCCGTTACTCTCTTGCTGCAGAATGTGATGGCTAAAGTCCAGCTGGAAGTTAAGGTTGTCGCAGCTCGTGTATGGTACGTCGGAGTTGTTAGCCCGCGCATAAACTGCCACGTGCAGGTAAATATAGTCCTTAAGAGAAGTCTCAAAGTTGTAACGCTTTATATGGAGGCGTTTGGGGGGTAGGAAGAAGATCTTGGCCAGGCGAGAGATCTTTTGGTTCTTAGCCAGGGCCACTTTGACCGTGGTATGGGCGGCTAGAGTATTACCATCCTCTAACAACTCATGCGCTACAAAGGGAGGGCGAGCATCACGGATTTCGGTAGTGGCCAAGCCTTGGCTATCAATTTGCAGCACCTGCGGGTGACCGGAGAACCAAACGTAATTGCTGTCGCCTCCTGTAGCATGGAACTGTAGGCTCATCGGCTTAACGCTATTTGGATCGTAAGGCAGCACTGCCTTGGATGGCGTCAGCTGGAGTTCCTTAAAGATTTGAAGTTCGGCTTGCACAGATAGCTGTAAATACAAGAATGACAAAGTTTAATTAAATGTAACAGAAAATGTAGTACTGCAGTTGTTCATCTAATTAACTGTCAATGTCTGGACAACTGTATTCTGTCATAAAGATTTTTAAAGAAACACTAATACATAAGTATGATGATTTTAATTATAGGTAGATTTAATCTTCCTTTGTTATATAACGTTCTAAATACAAATGTTATATAAAAAAAAAATCTAAATAAAATAGGAAGCTTCTTTTAGGTCGCAAAACTTTGCAAACCTATCAGGAGAAATTGGAAAGATTTCTTAATTTTTTAAGTAATTTGGTAATTTGATCGCCCAATTTTGATCAAATTAATAAAATAAATAAAATAATTTCATATATCGTTCAGCCAAATTATTGGTAAATATCCATCAGTGATCAGTGATCATGTTGTTCTGCTGAACGCACCCAAAGTGTACGTTACATTCCAGTTTAACTTTTTTAAGACTATCTGCAAGTTCAAGTCAGATAGCTAAGTAAAACGGAGAGTTTAGTTTGCATAGTGACGGACAGGCGGATGGCTAGATCTACTTGACTGCTGATGCTGTTGATCAAAAATGTATACATAAGTAAACTATAGCTTCTGGTTAAAATTAGCTTGCAACGGTATAAAAACGTAAGTTAAGTAAGAATTTCACCTTAACTACTCTACAAATTTTGGATATTTGTCTCCCCAAATTTCAGGCATTTCAAATATAAATCAATTTTCAATGTTCCCACTATTAAAAAAAAAACATAACAAAAATGTTTCTAAAATATTGAAAAATTATATTAAACTATTATTTTTAAATTAAAATAACGCATTGTCAATGTAAACAATTAATTTGCTTTCTTGTGGTTCTAAATCCGCCAGCAAAATTGGCATGCAAGTTTTAGTGAAACTTCCGTTTAAATCGATTGATTTTTTTGAAAGTGAAAACGAGAGGTCTGGGAAATAATTTCAGTGAGGAATTTTTAGAAAGTGCGAACTGAAATAGGCCTGATATTCTTTAAGTTATTGCGAACTTCTGACATAAATTAAATTGAAGGGGAACGGAAGGGTATAAAAATAGTATCACACTTACGTCCAAATATGAACCGTAGACCTGGGTTACACCCTCCTTCTTAGCCACTCCGGAAAGGCGGCTTCCGTTACGCGTACGCTTTATGATGGAGAACAGGGACTCATCTAGCTCGGAACTAATGGAGTAGCGAGTGCCCAGCGTTATCTTCTGTCCGTCAGCGGCAAACAAGTCCAAGGCCACGTCGTGATGCTCTCCTTTCACAGTGACCCAGTTAAGGTGGGGAAGTAGACTGATACCCAATCTGTATGGCTCAGCTACAGTCAGCAGAGCACTGGGCGGTTTGGTAGCTTGGTCAGTATTCGCCATATTGCGATCTCGCAGGAAGACTTGGGTGCGACCCATTGCCGATCCCGTGGCACTGTTGCCCTCCAAGTACGCCACATTAGTATTCTCGACCTCCAAGTAGTACTGCTTGCTGTCGATTTCGTGCAATCGGTCCATTTTCAGTTGCAATATGCGGAACGTGACTGAATCACCTGCCATGATGGTCACCTCGGAGGGTTCTATAATAATGTTGGCCAGCACGCTGATCTGCACCTCGATGGGTTGCACGTGACTGTACTCGGACTGGGGCATGCCGATGGTCACTTTCGCGGTGCCTGTATTGATGCCCTCCAACAGGACCATGTACCCTTTGGTGCCTTTAGCCTCAAAGTCCTTTAAGGCAGGTGGTACTGTGTGATAAGGGCTGTTTGTGAAGGACAAGTAGCGCATTGCGGCGGGCTTAGTAGTGCCGGATTCCGAAATTTTCCAGTCAAATTCAATGCCTTCCAAAGTAAAAAACTCATTGCCCTGATCGTCAAAGGCATGAACCTCGAACATGGCGGGCGCCTCCTCTAGGTACAATTGCCGAGTAGCTGTACGCACGTTTAGTCTGGCAATGGCGTCCACAATCACTTCAGAACGCAGAGTCTCTCCCGTCTGAACCTCTTCGGCGAAGATAATTGCAGTGTTCCGGCGCCGGTCGTGGGTCCGGACCGTTATCACTGCCTGGGATGCGCACTCGCTAAAGCCCTGGTAAATCGGCATTACAGATATCAGATCCTGACGCGAAGACGTCCTGAGATAGATAAGTGGCAATTTTATTAATGAGACCCACCAAATAAAGCCAATAACTTACCACTTGTAGCAATGGGACTCGTCGACTTCCAAGGTGAAGTTTATAGCCTTCTCTTCAAAAACAGGTAGCAAGACCCGAGGGTGGTTAATCCTCGCTGCATTTTCGCCTCTGTTAGTTGCAAAATACAATAAAATCAAACATATTGCTCGAACACCCATTTCGAGGGAAAACGAAGCACGCTGCTAGTGATGAATACAAGCTCGATAGCGAAAAACCGGCTATAGGTGAAGGCCGGCCGATATCAATATCGATAGTTTGGCTTGTCAGCTGTTTAGGGGTGATTTATAGTTAGGGTATTCCCTATATAAATAATACCCTGTTCAGACTGGGGCGCAATAACTTAAGGGGGGACAAATTTCCTAAGTTTTCTTATTAAGCCTCGTACTAACTTAAGATAAGCGGCAAACTACATTTACAAAACCGATCGCAATGATACAAATATTAATTGATTTATATGGAAAGGCAAGATGAAGAGAAATTTTAAAATAAAAACATTGCACAGCCAAAGTTTTATTTTATAAGATGCGTATGATAAGGGATATTAAATTACCTTTAATTCACAAAAGACGGAAAAAATATGTCATTGGGCGGCGACGGCGTTAGTGCCCCTGTGTATTTGACTTGAGCTCAATAGCAGTAAATACATTAATCAAAAGAATCCAACAATCAGTTTTTTTTTAAATCATTTGCATTTTGCTTTTAAAGTTTGTTAACAAAAAAAAAAATTGAAATACGTGTCAGAGGGACCTTTTGCACGAATAAATATACATGTCAGTGTGACCCCTTTCACGGCTTCTTTAAATTATTGGACCCAGTGTTCCCGAGCAATTTAATCTTATATTCGTACCAGGCTTTAGAAAAAATAAGTTTGAATGCCCACTTAATTAATACCAAAACAAATAAGCTAAATGCACAATTGCCTAGAATAAGTAAGCACCGCTTATACCACAGTCGCATATTCTAATTTTAAGTCTTGGGCTAACAACTTGTGTTTACAATTGGTACATTTTCAAATAAAAGAAATTCGCAATTAAAATTATAACTTAATAACAGTAAAAAAATACAAAATAAAATTATAAAATATTTTATAATTCTTTAAATATTGATTAAAATTTAACATAAAAAAAGCTTTATACATAGGTCAATGTGTTCTTATTAGAGAGGGTTCTCTAAGTTTGTTTATGCTGCGTAGACGACCAATCACTCTTTCCATTGTTGTTCAGCAAATAATGCGTTCATACTTTGTTGACAACTAGCAATATATAAAACACAAGACACGTTCATTTTTTGATGATTTGTTTTAATAATAATTGTCTCTAAGCTATTGGCATGCATTTCTGCAGCTGCGAATTCCTTGGACAGCTTTCAGTTTATTCCAAGGAACTCGGATAATCAGATATAGGCTCTATTAGACAAGGAGGGGATCAGGGTTCTGTTCAGGAAGGAACATGGTGCCACCAGTAGCCATAACTACCCATCGGGTCAGCCCCGAATAAAGCTGACAACCAAAATTCATTGACACTCAACATGGTGTCCGACCTGCAAATTTTCGCCAAGTAGGAGAATCTGATTAACCTGTGCCAGTTGCATGACTAGATCTTCGAAATCGTCAGCAATGACTTTTAATTTTACTTTTTCATTCCAGGTCACTTTAATTCTAATTAATGTTATTGCCAAATTCCCAAAATAAAGTATTAGCCTATACCAAATTAAAATTTGCTCTTCTAACTCCTGGACTCGTGTTTTCCACACATAATTTTCATGGCGGGACCAAAGACGATCTAATATGAGATGAGATGAGATGTACTGTCTTTGGCGGGACCCATACTTTGTAATATATCAAGGGCAGAACGAGAGGCAAACATTCAAGAACAGCCTGTTTTATTCAATTTTTTATTCTTTTTCGCACACCGCTCTGAAAATTCTAAGCGCACGCCCTTAAATAATTTCCGAACTCAATTCATCTTTCTAGTATTTTAGAATCTGGATACCGACCTTTAAAACGGCCCGCACGAACAGCCGTTCTAAATTATTTGCTTCTTGTTTTCTCTCACTGCTTATTTATTTATTTACTGGTAAATGTATTCCTAACGCTACAATTTTAAAATTTATTAATTAGTGCACTAGTCACAACAGTATGATACTGTACATTTTCATTTTTGCATAGAAACAGTGTCTTACTACAAAAATTTAGTTATAAATAGAATAAAATTCAAAATACTTTTCATACGAAAAACGTGTGTATTTTCAACGTAGGATTTTAATTATATTGTTTTTAGCATTTTATCTCTAGATATTTGTGTTTAAGTCTGATATACCATAATAGGTATATATTTTGTATACTTATATATATTTTTTTAAATATAACAAATCAAAAAATTTTAATCTTTTTAATAATCTTGTTTTTGTAATATATAAATAAATATAACAGATTACAATTGTTAACTTTTTAAATATTTCTTCTAAGAGTTCACATACGCGTCGCTTTCCAAGAAAATTTTGAATTTTTCTGTTACGCGATTCTGAAAATTAATATCGATGTATCGCTTTATTAAAAATCGATTAATCGATTATAGAATCCACTATCGAAATCGTAAAATCAAATTTATTGCCCAAACAAATTGGCGTAAGATTATTTATTTTCTTTGGTACAAATAGTAAAATAAACTGAAAAGTTAAAGCGCCTGTGTTTCGTGCTGTTGGAAGACATTAGGCAGAGCAATGTGCAGGTGCGTCTCGTGGACAAGGACTCTTAAGGCCAGGGCGATGACGATGAAGTGCCTGCCAAATCTGTTAAAAGCTTACTTTTCGACGGCGGTCAAAGTTGTCCACCTTGAGCTCCAGATCTTTCACAATCCTCATTTATTGCATCTTGAACAAGAACCGGAATTTCGTGGGACTCAGGAAAAACAGGACTTTGTGGTCTAGTTCCCGGTCAACGAGCGAAACGGTTAACAAATCTCATTCGCTTGGCATTCGCAGTTTCGAGTCGAAACACTGATTTCTGTGGGTTATAGTGGTACCATTTTCTTGAGACTTTATTTCAATGTTTTAAAGTTATTGAGCCGCAAATAGTTACCTAAGAACTACGTCATACTTTTTCGTATTAGTTAAAATTAGTTTGAGAATGTTTTTCCCACCAAATGAAAACCAAAACAAAAAACAGCTGTTTCATTCGTGTTGCTTGCAAGCATTTCAATATATCGATACCATCATGAATGGTCACCAAATAATTAAAAGCTTCAAGCTTGTCTTATCTGGCTTGTCGGAACTTTAACAGATTGATTAGGAGTGATGCCGCTACAGAATAAATAACTTAAATTTAATTAACATACTTCTTCCTTAGCCCGAACACCTCAGACATGAAAAACTCCGGGTAAGTCTAATACCAAATTCTTAAGCTATAGTCCCCTCATCATTTTCTCCTAACTAGAAAACTAAAGGGAAAAACGCTCTTCATCACGGGCGCATCTCGGGGAATCGGCAAAGCTATTGCCCTGAAGGCAGCCGCCGATGGAGCTAACATAGTCATAGCAGCAAAAACAGCGGAGCCCCATCCAAAGCTTCCCGGGACAATATATACCGCCGCTAAGGAAAGTATGTGCGACCTGTCCCCCGAGCGAGTGGAGTTTGACCTTTGTACATTTTGTATTATGTCCAGTTGAACGTGCTGGAGGTCAGGCACTACCATGCATTGTGGACGTGCGAGACGAGCGGCAAGTGCAAAAAGCAGTTGAAGCTGCTGTGGAAAAGTTTGGAGGAATTGACATCGTGGTGAACAATGCCAGTGCCATCTCCATAACTGGGACACTTGACACTGATATGAAGCGTTACGATCTGATGCAGAACATCAATACCAGGGGAACTTTTCTTGTGTGAGTGTGGAAACAGCCGCTTTATCTTTCAATATATTTAACTGCCTGGGATCAAACTCTACAGATCAAAGACCTGCCTGCCGTATCTGCTTCGTAGTCAAAACCCACACATACTGAACCTTGCACCACCACTGAACATGAGTGCGCGCTGGTTCGCCAATCACACTGCATACACCATTGCCAAGTACGGAATGTCGATGTGTGTGCTGGGAATGGCAGAAGAATTCCGTGGCCAGGGCGTAGCCGTAAACGCTCTATGGCCTCGCACTACTATCCATACGGCGGCCGTGGAAATGTTACATGGGTCCGAAGGAGCATTGTACTCGCGAAAGCCCGAGATAATGGCCGATGCAGCATATGCTATTTTCTGTCGCGACTCCAGAGACTACACAGGCAACTTTTTTCTGGACGACGAGGTGCTATTAGACGCAGGCATTAAGGATCTTTCCAAGTACGCCTGCTATCCAGAGAACATACATTTGCTGGCTACAGATGTTTTTCTAGATGATACAGGGCCTGTAGCCAAATTGTAATTAAATAAATAAATAAAATTGGATTAAAATGACCGAATTGTTGTGGATATCTCATATTTACAGCGGTAAATATTGTTCCCTCCAGAGCTTATATAAATGATGTGCTTATTCTTTTTGGGATCATAAAGATTTAATTTAATTTTAAGCGAAATTTTTCGAATTGACATAAGCAACTAAGTTATTGGAGTAGAAAAAATTAAAAGGATATCCTAAGAGATTGGGAATAATTATTAAGGTATTTACACTCAAACCTAGAAAAAATAATTACAAGAAAACATAATATCACCATTTACAATCTTGTATTCCTAAATATAAAATGTTCCCTTTCTATACCCTTGCAGGGTATTATAATTTCAGTCAGAAGTTTGCAACGCAGTGAAGGATTTCCGACCCTATAAAATATATATATTTTTGATCAGCATCAATAGCCGAGTCGACCTAGCCATGTCCGTCTGTCCGTGTGTCCGTTTCTACGCAAACTAGTCCTTCAGTTTTAAAGCTATCTAAATGATACTTTGCAGATATTCTTCTATATGCTCTTACTGCTATATAAGTCGGAACGGGCCGGATCGGTCGATTATATCTTATAGCTGCCTTAGGAACGATCGCAAAATTTTTAGAAAAAAATTATAACTTGGTCAATTTTCAAAATATATTCATATTATTTGAGACAGGGTCATTCTAGAATTTATTTTTTTTTTTTTTAATTTGCTCAAAATCGGACTACTATATTATATAGCTGCCATAGGAATGTTACATATAGGAAATTTTACATATACGTAATGTTAAAAACTAATTTTTATAAGTATAAATGTTGTATACAATTCCTGTTAGTTTTACTTTCCATTTGATAACATTTTATTAATTCATAATGATTCATTTGTAAGCTGCAAGGGTATACACACTTCGGCGTGTCGAAGTTAACTTTCTTTCTTGTTATATGTAAATACATAACAAAATAGGAACATTTGTGTATTTGAGCATGTTGGAAATGTCCATATATATATTTATTACTGTTTATGCTTTGGAATACATGCAGTTCTTAAATACTTTAAATAAGAATATAAATGAAAATTACACCAAAATTAATGCATCCATCCATATTAAAAGATATGCTAGACCTGTAAAATAATTCAACATGATTGACAAAGCACAGGATATATTCTTGTATTTGTATTTTATTTAGTTGGTATGGTTAATAGGTTTTATGATTAATTGTACTTATTCTTTTATGTCAAATTGGGGTTTTTCCCAACAAATTTTTAAAGCATTGATGTTTCTTTGTTTCCTTCGATGTTTCTTTACCTCTTCTAAATATATCGAAAGTGCAGTTTGTATGTATTTTCAGTCATTCAGTTGTATAGGGTGTAGGGATCTATAGGTAACATTGGAAAATCAATTTAAAAAAAAATATATATAAATAAATAAAAAGGGTACTATAGTGCATTACCTTCAAACGAAGTTCGTCGGGTGGCAACTCTGGTGAAGTCGCCATCAGCTGATTTAATCTGTAATCCGCTCAAAAATAATAACCGAATTTTCTGGTCAAAGCATTATGATACTAAGCCGAAGTGCAATAAGCGGAATCCTTCTGCGTAGGCAACAGAGGTGGGGCCACCGCCTCGCCTCCGCATGGACACCTTTGGCGACAGCTTTTAATGCGCCGCCCGGCCGGCGGATCAACTTCACCCGAGACGATGTAGTGAGTGCTGCAACCGTAAAAAAAAAATTCCCAAGTCAAGAACGGAAGAAAGTAGCCAATTATCATTTCAGGGTTTATTTGGCATGCGGGAACTACGCAGCTGTGAGGGCTTCTACCTGATGCGAGACAACGTGGAAACACGGACACAGGAGCTCATTTTAGAGGCCACTTCTGAGCAGCGAAGTCGCAAGATGGTCGATATTTTTGACGAGCTCTCAGACTCTCTGTGCAAAGTGGCGGACCTGGCCGAGTTTGTGCGGATAGCTCACCCGAAGAGCAAGTATTCTCAGGCGGCGGAGCAGGCCTGTATTAGCATCTGCGGTGTAGTGGAGAGTCTGAACACACACCGCTCTCTCTATCAGGCCCTCAACCATGTGGTCAAACATGGAGACAAAATGCCCTCCAGTGAGGTGGACCGCCATGTAGCTAGGCTTTTCTTATTCGACTTCGAGCAGTGCGGCATTCATCTTCCTGAGAAGGAACGCTTGCGGGTTGTACGCCTCAACGACTACATTCTTCAGCTGGGTCAGAAATTCATGAACGGAGCTGCGCAGCCCAGCGTTCTTCCCAGGACTCAAGTGCCGGAGGCCATCCGTAACTAGTAAGTCCTAATATCCTTTATGTAATCTTGGCGACAAAGTACAACAAATTTACATGAACGCGTTTCCTAGATTTCTTTTCCTATTTACTAAATTAATTTAATATTACTTGATAGGAACGTGAAGTTCATATTTTAATATGTGTTTTTGAAGTCATGAGCCAGACAGACAAACGATTAAGCTATATTACGCGTTTTTGTTTTTAAAAACCTCTTCAATCCGAATACTTAGAGTATTATTTATGTCTTAGAATTATATGATTGGTAGGTTAGTTAAGTATTAATATATGAGAATGAAACGTTTGATAGCCTTTATAGTTTCTTTAAATAAAAAATTAATTACTAAATTCTCTTTTAGTTTTCCCACCTCCGGCGACAACGTGATCATCACGGGACTGTGCACTAACGCGGAAAACGAGCAGATGCGGGAAGCCGCCTACCGGCTGTACCTGCAGCCATCCGAGAGTCAGGAGGAGCTGCTGAGGGATCTTTTGCTTTGCCGTCATGAGCTGGCCCGCAGCTGTGGATTTAAAACCTATGCACATCGGGCCCTTAATGGTAGTACCATGGAAACACCTGAGGTGGTCCGGAAGTTTATTGACGAACTCTCTGAAAAACTGCGGTCGCGAGCCGATGCGGACTTCGCCATTATGACCCAGATGAAACGGCGAGAAGGCGGACACGCAAGCGCTCTGGCAGAGATCTGGGACACACCATACTTCACCACCCAGCTAAGGCGGCAATCGCTTGAGGAACAGGCCAACGAGTTTCTGCCTTACTTTTCACTAGGCGGTTGCATTGAGGGGCTGGATAACCTTTTGAATGCGCTCTACGGTGTCCGTCTTGAAAACACTGAAATGGAACCAGGGGAGTCCTGGCACAGCGATATCTACAAACTGTCTGTGATACACGAAAGCGAAGGACTGCTAGGCTATATATACTGCGATTTCTTTGAGCGACCTGGCAAACCCAACCAAGACTGCCATTTTACTATCCAAGGAGGTAAACGGTTGCCCGATGGGTCCTACCAGATGCCCATAGTAGTGGTTATGCTGGGCCTGGCACAACCCCGCTGGAGTGGACCCACTCTACTTTCGCCAGCCAGGGTGGACAACCTGTTTCATGAGATGGGTCATGCCATGCACTCAATGTTGGCGCGCACCGAGCATCAACACGTTACCGGCACGCGCTGCTCCACAGACTTTGCCGAGGTTCCCAGTGTGCTCATGGAATACTTCGCTGGCGATCCCAGAGTTCTGCGCACTTTTGCTCGCCATTTCCAGACACATGAGCCAATTTCAGAAGACATGCTGAAAAGACTATGCGCCTCAAAGCACCTGTTCGCCGCCAGCGAAACACAGCTGCAGGTATTTTACTCGGCTTTAGATCAGGAGTACCACGGAGCGGCGGCTCAACAGGGCGTTAGCACCACTGAGACATTGCGATCCGTGCAGAGTCAATACTATGGTCTTCCTTATGTGGAAAATACAGCCTGGCAACTGCGCTTCTCTCATCTAGTCGGATATGGAGCTAAATATTATGCCTACCTCGTATCGAAGACGATCGCCTCTTGGATATGGCAGACGTACTTTGAATCAAACCCATTTAACCGCCAGTCTGGCGAAAAGTACCGGGCTGAGATACTGGCCCACGGAGGGGCCGTGCCTAGTAGAAAGCTAGTGGCAAACTTCTTGCAGCGGGAAATGACGCCTAGCGTGCTAGCTGACAGCCTTATAAACGAGATTGATACTGATGAGTGTAAGATCAAGGAGTTGATGGTCAGCAGAATCTAACCCCGTCCGCTCTACACAACATTTAAATTGTAAATACGTTTGTCCATTCTTCGTTCATTATACTTAATTTACTTTAACAGTTTTATTTGTACGCAACGAACTCAATTTGGTTTGAACGACTAAGGTGGTCCCAGCGCTGGCATCAGTTCAACGCCTACGAATTCCTTGGCCAATCGAACTCCCAGGAAGAAGAGGCCATAGCTCTTGACAAGCATCCTATGAAAATGAAATATAATTCAGATTATGTAAAGTCCTGCCGGGGGATGTTTTTCATAATTCACCATTGGAACTCATTGTTGTAGATATTGCGCAAGAAGTTTAAGGGATTAGACGACTTCACCATTTTGATCGACTGTGCGCAATCTAATTACAACTCGATTTTTGGTTTATTTTTTTGCACGAGGCTTAAATTGTCGCAGTGTTGCCAGATGCAAACTGGACTTTCCCCCTAAAAAATCTCGAATAGTTGAAGTTGCCCACAAAATCCAAAGCGATGTTGTCGCGTGGCAAAGCTGCCAACCTATCTTCAGTAAATCGATCGAAATTTTACAAAATAATTTAATTTAAATCGAAAACTCTTATCTATGGATATTTGTGTTTAAATAATTATATTCGGCAATGTAATAAGAAATACATATATTTCACATATGAATTTTTTTTTACTTATGCGATACATTAATATAAGTTTTCAGGTACTTGTAATATATAATTAAATTTAATAAATAAAACAAGGTAAAACTGCACATATTCCTTCCAAGAGTTCAAATATGCTCCGCATTCCAAGATTTTTTGGAATTTTTTTATTTAATATATTCTGAAAAGGTATATCGGATGTATCGCATAATTACAGAACCGATTAATAGATGCGATACATCGATATAATATTCAGAATCGATTTAATGATATCTTCACCAAATACTTTTTAATATATGTATATTCCTAATATAATATTAGATATGACACAATTATAAAGATGCTAATACTTAATTTTGTTAGATTTACTTGCGTATGTTCGATTACGACTTTAGTGCAATTTTCGTGTACCATATCGATAGTCAAAAAACAATCGATTTTTCAGACTATAGATTTCGGGTTGATCATCTCTATAATTTTTGTTTTGCACGTGCACCGACAAAATAAAAAAATAATAGAACATGGACGGCGACCACAACGAAGACTTGAGCATGGAGGTTGTGGAGCCCGAAGACGCAGAGAGCGACATGTCTGACAGTGACAGCGACGCAGAGGATGGAGACCCCGAATCCAAGCAGCCCAAGGAAGTGTACCTGCCCGGCAAAGGTCTAGCCGACGATGAGGAGCTTGTATGCGACGAGAGTGCATACGTTATGTTGCACCAGGCTTCTACAGGTGCACCCTGCCTAAGCTTTGACATAATTCCCGACGAACTGGGCCAGTCCCGGCAGTCGTTCCCGATGACTGCCTATATAGTGGCTGGTACGCAAGCTGCCCGCACTCATGTTAACAATCTGATTGTGATGAAAATGGGCAACATGCACAAGACGCAAGATGACGGTGATGACGATGACGAAGAGCTGGAGGACCATCAGGATGACGTTGTTGACCGCGAGGATTTGAAGAAGCCTCAGATGACTTGCGCTCTTATTAAGCACCAGGGATGTGTTAACCGAGTCCGTGCCCGCCGTCTTGGCAACACTGTTTTCGCCGCGTCTTGGAGTGAGCTTGGGCGTGTAAACATTTGGAACCTGACTCAGCCTTTACAAGCCGTGGAAGATGCTCAGCTGCTTAAGAAGTATGAACAAACCGAGACTAATCCAGTCTACTCCTTCAGCGGACATCAGCAGGAAGGCTTCGCCGTAGACTGGAGTCCCTGTGCAGAGGGCGTTCTGGCCACTGGCGACTGTAGACGTGACATACATGTGTGGAGTCCCCTGGAGGACGGCACCTGGAAGGTGGATCAACGCCCATTGGCGGGTCATACACATTCCGTCGAAGATCTGCAGTGGAGTCCTAATGAGCGCAGTGTTCTTGCTTCGTGTTCGGTGGACAAGACCATCCGTATCTGGGACTGTCGCGCTGCACCGCAAAAGGCCTGCATGCTTACTTGTACGGACGCCCATCAGAGCGACATCAACGTAATCTCCTGGAACCGTTCTGAGCCGTTCATCGCCAGCGGCGGCGACGATGGGTTTCTCCATGTCTGGGACTTACGTCAGTTTAATAGTCAAAAGCCCATTGCCACCTTTAAACACCATACGGATCATATTACCACCGTCGAGTGGTGTCCAAGCGAGGCTACCGTGTTGGCTTCAGGCGGAGATGATGACCAAATCGCATTGTGGGACCTTGCCGTTGAAAATGATCCTGACCAGGCACAGGTACAAGCCCGAAACGAAGACGAGCTCAGCCAGCTGCCGCCGCAGCTGCTATTTATCCATCAAGGCCAAAAAGAGATCAAGGAGCTGCACTGGCACGCTCAGCTTCCGGGCGTGCTGCTCTCGACAGCCAACAGTGGCTTTAACATTTTTCGCACTATCAGTGTTTAAGGACATTTTAAAATAAAAACTTAAATTCGTGTAAAAACCATTGTGCATGTGAATTTTGCTGGGATCTAGAGTATTTGTTTGATATTTTCCGAACAAGTTAAATATATATATATATACCCTTGCAGCTTACAATTGGATCATTAAGCATTAATAAAATTTTATCAAATAAAAAGTAAAAGTGACAGGAATTGTATACAACATTTATACATATAAAAATTAGGTTCAACATTACGTATACGTAATATTTCCCGAACATTCCTATGGCAGCTATATGATATAGGTGTCCGGTTTTGATCAAATTAAAACCGAAATTCTAGAATAATATAAAATGGTCATTTCTCAAATTTTATGAAAATATGTTGAAAATTGGACAAGTAATAATTTTTTTCTGAAAATTTACCGATCGTTCCTATGGCAGCTATATGATATAGTCGTCCGATCCGGCCCGTTCCGACTTATACAGCAGTGAGAGCATATAGAAGACTATCTGCAAAGTTTCATTCAGATAGCTTCAAAACTGAGGGACTAGTTTGCGTATAATCGGACAGACGGACATGGCTAGATCGACTCGGCTGTCGATGCTGATCAAGAATATATATACTTTATAGGGTCGGAAATGTCTCCTTCACTGCGTTGCAAACTTCTGACTGAGATTATAAAACCCTGCAAGGGTATAAGAATAGCCATACACACAAGAAAAGATGTTTTAGGTATACAAATAAAATTTTGTGTTTTAAAATAAACAGAACCATTAGGTGAAATTTTCAGCTTAGAATTAAAGACTTGCATTTGCGTGAGAAAGTAAAACACAAGAAAATTGCTTAGCTCAGAGTTCTGACCTGCAGATGCTGGATATATACAGTGGCTTACAGCTCAAATCTTTACAAGACGAGAATCGCCAGCGTTGCCATCTACACGTTACAAAAAAAAAAAACATAAGGAGCACAAATAAACAAGATTATACCAAAGACCATAGAACATTCCTTATAAACTCTTTGATTATACCCCTGCAGCTTACAATTGGATCATTATGAATCAATTAAATTTGCAAAACAAACAAGAATTATATAAAACATTTATATATAACACAAAATTCGGTTTTAACGTTTACAGTTACAGTTTAACATTCACAGCTTTGCCTTTTCCTCTACATTTAACGATCGTTTTTATGGCAGCTATAGATAAAATCATCCGATTTGCAAAAAATTAATACCGAAATTTTAAAATAATATAAAATAATAAATCTATGAGCAGGTGAATATATGTTGAGAAATTGAAATATATTTTTTATTTTATTTTGCAATCGTTTCGGTAGTCGTTGATCCGGCATATAGAAGAACTGAGGGACAAGTATGCATAGAAACGGACAGAGGGATAGACGTAAAGACGCACAGATCGACTTAGATGCTGATCAAGAATATATATATACTTTATAGGGGCTGAAATGACCCCTCTCTGCGTTAAAAACTTCTGACGAAAATTTTAATATCCTGGAAGGGTAAACAAGTTAAATTTCGCCTTTTATTTCATTTAATAACACTGAAATGATTGACTTTTTTGTGCCACAGATTATTTCGTAACTCTATTTAAATTATCTGCAATGGGTTCTAATAGAACACTATATCGGTTAAATTCTTTAATATTTAATTGTTTGAGGAGTACTCAATACAAGTTTTCTTTAATTTTATTATTATTCTTATTTTTATTAATTTCATTATTTTAATTTTCATTTTTATTATTATTATTTTTATTCTCATTATAACTATTATTATTATTGTTATTATTATTACTTTTGATATTTTTGTTGTGCTGTGGCAGTGTGTTAGTGTTCTGTTAATGTTTCTCGGTCGGGTTAATAATAGGAATGTCGACAACCGATTGTGTTTACTAAAAGTGAGTTTTTCTCTTAAATAGACTACATTGGGACCCTAAAAGTGTTTTGCCGGACCGACAAATTCCAATTCTAATTTTGCGGCAAAATATTCAGTTTTCGATAATTTCCTTAGGTTTTAAATATATGTAAACTTAACAATATAATAAACAAAGTTGTCCTTTAACCAAACATTTACCTCCAACCCCATTACTTTAAACCGGACCTGGACGCCATGCCCTTAGCGCATTCAGATGACTTTGACATCACTTATCTCTGAGTTTGATAAACGCGTCGTTTAATCCCTCGGTGAAAATGAGGCTGTCGTGGCGGCGAATGAAATACAATCCGCCATTTGGCGGCAATGATCTATTCCCCAGCAGTGTTTTGCTCACACATGCCTCCGAAAGGCACGGTTTGCCAACATGGAAAAGTCAAAAGTCGGTGAAGTACTTCAGAAACGCTCATTTACTCTTGTAGAGGCACCGCTAATGGCGCACAAAAACGTAGAGGTAACTGGCGAGGTTGTTAAGAGATCTGTCATATCCGTAAACTTCTTACAACTTTCAGAAGGAGCAGCCCCAATGGAGCTGGTCACTAAGGTGGGCTGCCATTGGATCCTCCCTTGGTGCCGCCGTTCCTGTTGGCTACTGCACAGGGGTTATGAACAGTCCCGCCGAGGTTTGTACAGTTTAATTTTTCAGGAACATACAACTTTCCACTTATACATATGTTCATTTAGATCATGCGGTCCTGGTGTAACGAGACCCTTATTTCTCGTTACGATCTCCACTTGGGTGAGTCCAGCTTGGAGCTGCTGTGGTCGGCTGCCGTCTCAATCTTTCTTGTGGGTGGAGCGATTGGTTCAGTGACGGGCGCCCCCATGGCCAATAGATTTGGACGTCGAGGCTGCTTCAACATCTGTGGCATTCTCCTAGTCTTGGGAGCTATTTGCTTCTATGCGTGTCGGCTGGGATCTGTGGAGCTGCTGCTGTTGGGTCGACTGCTAGTTGGACTAGCCGGCGGTCTCCTCACCGCTTTCATGCCAATGTGGCATAGCGAGATCGCAGCACTTTCCCAAAGGAGCACCCTGGCACCCCTTTGTCCGATGGGCCTGACGCTTGGGGTGGTTGTGGCCCAGATTTGCAGTCTTCGGTCAGTGCTTGGCGGACCCGAGCTGTGGCACTTCGGTTTGTCGTTCTACGGTGTCCTCGTGATAGCTTGTTACACCCCACTCAGGTGGTATCAGGAAAGCCCCAAATGGTTGTATATAGTAAAAGGGCGCAAAGAGGAGGCCCGCTACGCACTTCAACAGCTTAGGGGTTACGCAACTGACAGTCCGGCGCTGCAGGCAGAGCTGGACGAAATGGAAACAGAGGCAGCTTCCAAAGTAGCAGCTAGCGGATTCGTGGAGGTGCTGCAAAATCCCCAGTTGCGGCTACCTCTTATCATCGTATGCGCTTTTCTGGGTGGTCAGCAGTTGTCGGGGATAAATGCAGTGAGTATGGGTAAGATACCTAAGCCTTCAAGTGTGACATTTGATCATTTATCCATGCAGATTTTCTATTACTCCGTCTCAATTTTCCGCAAGGCGGGTCTGTCGCCACAGGCAGCCGAATGGGCGAACTTAGGGGCGGGGTCCCTCAACTTAGCCACTTCGATGTTGGGCCCAGTTTTACTGGAACGGGTCAATAGGCGGCCCTTGATGTTGTTTTCCACCTTTTTTTGTGCCGTTTTTCTTTTCATGCTCGCCATGATGCTCTACTTTATTGTGAGTAGACGTATAGACAGCCTCTAATACTGAGAATAATGCATTGGCCTTTCAGGAGACTTTCAGCTGGTTTGCCATGAGCTGCATTGGATGTATTTTCTTGTACATATTCTTCTTTCAGTTCGGCCTTGGACCAATGCCCTTCTTCATCGGAGCAGGTTTAGTAGATAATTTTACATGAAAGCGTTCCTACCTGATTATTTTAAACTTGACCAGAACTATTTGAGCTCGCTCCCCGCCCCATCGCCATGTCAATCGGAAGCGTCGTCTACTGGATGTGTAACTTTATTATCGGAATGGCATTCCCTACCCTGCAAAAAACTTGGGGCGGTTTGGTGTTTCTACCTTTCTCGCTTATCTGTTGGCTGCTCTTTGGTCTAACAAAACAGTACTTGCCGGAAACCCGGGGTCGTGACGCCTCTGAGGTGGCTCCGCTCGTCGCCGCCGGCTTTAAGTCAAAGGTGCTGAACAGCGACCAGATTGTGAGGCAATCCTAAAATAAGTCCAATAAATTATCATGCCACAGACCCGGAAATCTGTTTGTTAATCAACTGATAAAATATCTCCGTCTAGGAGACCTGACTTTTCCATCAAAGACTTAGGAAATGAGTAATTATCACCGCCCCCGTAGTGACGATGAGAAGCGGGTGTGCGTTAGACGACTACTTTATAGACCGCATATTTTATTGAATTCTTTAAGTGAAAGACAAAGTCAATATTTAATGCATATTTCTTAGAATTGTTACCAAATTGTTTATATCCTTGCAGGGTATTACAATTTTAATCAGAAGTTTGCAATACAGTGAAGGAGACTGACCCTATAAAGTATATATATTCTTGATCAGCATCAACAGCCGAGTCCATCTAGCCATGCCGAAACTAGTCCCTCAGTTTTGAAACTTTCAGGAAGTCTTTTAGATGCTCTCACTATTACATAAATCGAAATGGGACAGATCGGACAACTATATCAAATAGCTGCCATAGGAACGATCGCAAAATGTTGTAAAATTACCATTTTGTATTATTCAAGAATTTCGGTTTTCATTTTATCAAAATCGGACTACTATATCATATACATGCTAAAGGATCTTTACAGAAATGTATTAAACAAAATATTTAATTTTGCTGTTTTTCAACGTATTTTTATCTGCTCAGTAGCCGTTTTATATTATTTTAGAGTTTTGGTTTTAATTTAATGCAAATCGGATGAATATGTCATATAGGTGACATAAAAGGATCGTTAAATGTAGAGGAAAATGTAAAACGGTGAGCGTAAAACTGTTACTGTAAAACTGAAAATATTGTAGGTAATCGAAATTTGTTGGAATGTATAAATGTTTTAAATAATTAATATTCATTTTTCTTTTCATTTGATCAATTTTTATTGATTCATAATGATCCTATTGTAAGCTGCAAGGATATAGAATAGCAATCACCATCCTTAATATTAAATCAAATTTAATATTAGATTTTTCGATTATACCATTTCTTATTGAATTTAGAAAATTAAAAAACTTCCCCTTTTGTTTCCGACGCAAAAAAAAACCTTATCTGGGTAAATCTTTATTATTTTTATTATGACATTTCAAGGATTCATTTGGTGGTTTCCTCAAAGCTCTTGGTCTATTCTAAAAAACAGCCTAAGGCCAACATAATAAGTCATCAAAATTATATCATATAGGTAGTGACAAAATTCTTGAGTTCTCCCTCCCCATCTCGGTTAATTTTAGTTTCAGCAAAGAACTGAAATTATTAAGAAAGTAAAACTATATAAGACAAAATTATACAGTTAATACTGTATATTTTGTGCATAAGAATTGCGGCTTTTAGATATGTACAAATAAGCAATGCTTATTCACTAAATATACGGATAGATATATCAAATTATCCAATTAAATCGATTAAAATCGATTAAAATCGAAAATTCCATACAAGAAATGTGTGTTTCAGGCATGTATATTTAACCAATATTTTAAATTTTATTCTTGTTGTATGTTGTCCTTCATCTTTTATATGGTATCGGAGGTATAATATTAGGTATATATTTATATATATTTCCAATTATGCAATACATCATTATACTTTTTCAATTATTGGTAAGTTGTAAAACTTGTTACTTTTTTCTTCCACTAATTTACATGCGCGTCGCTTTTCAAGAAGTTTTGGAACTTTTTCGAGTAAATCGATTCTGAATATTTGAATAGATGTATCGCAGGATTAAAAAAAAATCGATTAATCGATTATGGGTAGGTAGAATTTAATTTGTGGGCCTTTCTGACCATTGATATTGACGACCCAGAGCCAAGCTATATAACTAAATCACCAACTCTCCGCAAACTCGGTTAAGAGGCAAATACCAGCACCTAAAGTAGCGAGCAAAATTGAGTGCATGTTCACGGCACGCCGAAGTTTGTATACCCTTGCAGTTTACAATTGGATCATTATAAATAAATTTAATTGTATCAAATGAAAAGTTAAACTAACACGAATAATATACAACATTTAGACATATAAAAATTCGGTTTTAACATTTACGTATACGTAATATTTCCCGAACGTTTCTATGGCAGCTATATGATATAGTAGTCAAATTTCGATCAAATTAAAAGCGATATTCTAGAATAATATAAATTGGTCATGGGTTAAATTATATGAAATAATGTTGAAAATTGGCCAAATTATAATATTTTTCTACAAATTTACCTATCGTTCCTATGGCAGCCGTTCCGACTTATATAGTAGTGAGAACATATAGAAGACTATCTGCAAAGTTTCATTCAGATAGCCTTAAAACTGAGGGACTAGTTTGCGTATAATCGGATAGACGGACATGGCTAGATCGACTCGGCTATTGATGCCGATCAAGAATATATATACTCTATAGGGTCGGAAATATCTCCTTCACTGCGTTACAAACTTCTGACTGAAATAATACCTTGCAAGGGTATAAAAATGAAATATGCTACACAAATATTTAGCCACACTGTTTCGGCCGCAATACGAACAGTGATTGATTCTGGCGGATTTGTGGAATGCCGAAATAGCGTAGAAGCTACGGCAAATTTTATAGAAAAAATAAATAAGCTTTTGATTGCCTCTATAGCCATATTTTATATTAAAAAAATCCATATAGATGTGCAGTGCAGAATAATAATAACGTGCACAAGTACCTCGTTGAAATGAGGAATTATTTTAAAGAACTTTAATATCCACAAGCAGTGCATTGCATTGCCGGAATGATTTTGAGCATATAATCTGTACTTGCACTAGCTGAAAGTGTGTGGAGAAATAAAATATTTTATATATCAACCGCGAAATTGAATCCAGACCCCTTAGAAAACCTATTTTATTTAATAAGGGCTCGCGAAGCAACAAATAATAATCCAACGATGTATGAATTAAACATCATAATGTCCAAAATGCTATCAATAAAAATATTAACATCTACATCAGTATCTGGTAATTGCGGCCAGATGATGATAAAATGTTAATAAATGTTATCCAGGACTGCAGCTAAAAGAAATTTGCAATGACTTAAAAAACAACAAAGAAGATAGTTACGATTTCGATATGTTCTCATATGAAGAGACGGAAATTGAGCATATTTTTGATATTGTAACTGAAAACGAATTTGATAGCAATGCCGTGCAGGCTTTATATTGTTCAAATATATGCAAAAAAAGATTGCGAAGTGTGTTTTGAACTGTTAAAAACAAATATAGAAACACAATGCTACACAGAACATTTTATTATAAATAAAAATTATGACTGCGCTGATAAAAGTTTAAAGCTGAAAGCTCCCACAGATTTCTATTTCTTTTTAATTCAAATGCACTACATTTTTAAAAAAATATTTTACAGAAGTCCTTACATGAAAAGAATTACGGAAAAAATTAAACAGTCCTGTATACTCGCCACTGAAAAGTCCAGCATTTATTCAAATTGGTTTTCGGGTTCCCATTCCTGTTATGAACACAGGATGAAAATGCTAGATGGATTTATTTTAATTTTACTAAGGAAAAACAGTAAGTGGCTGACAGAAAAAAAATATACGAAAGGAAAACCTGTATCAACAGCTAGTGCAAAAAAACTAAAAATACTCAAAGAGTAATAAGTTTCTATAAAATGTCTCATTTTTTTGTATGTACATATACATACATAAGTAGGTGGTATTATTATGTCGGTGGGGAACAAGGATATTTTCAAAGAATTTTGGAATCTCAAGTCGACTCGTAAGTCTTCTTTAAAGACTCCATTGCAATTGCAATGGCCTCCTCGTGGTGTTCCCTGGATACCGATTTAAATACATACAAGTATATTACTTACATACACCTGTGTTTACAAAAATATTAACAAATATTGGTACAACTAAAATTATTAAATTATTTTTATTAATATATTACTTAAATAAAAAATGAAAATTTGTATATTGTTCCATTTACCTTTACAAAAATATAAAAAGTATTTTAGAAATTTTATCTAAATTAATTTCTTTTAAGTTTTGAAAAAGTTTAAAAACTACTATTTAACACAGGTGTATATGTATGTATGTATATTTATCGGTAACTAATTTGATATTATTATTATTATTTAAATAAAGAAAATATAAATAATATACAAAAACAAAAATACATAAAAATATATACAACTAGAAATAAAAAAGAGCAGTAGGTGTTTTAAGTGACACCGACTGCAATATGCCCTGTTCCTATCTTAGTATATGGATTTTTACATATATGCAAAACATTTCACTGCTGCCACTAATTTGAATTTGTAAACAAATATGAAGTGCATGCTGAAACATTAAGAAATATATTATAAAATATAGCATACTTAGTTTTATCATCAACCCAATAGTGAATATGCCCATATTGTAAGGGCACCTAGTATGAAAAGTAGCAAAAGACCAAATATTCTTGCTGGGCCGAAATGAAATGATCGCACACATGCACGCCTCGGGGCCCGTCGCGAACAGCTCTGGGGCCTGTCGCTAAGAAATTTTTGTGTCAATTTTCGTTGTATGAAATGGGTAGTCTATACATATGTTGTATGGTTAGTGGTAATACTCATAAAATCTTTTGGGCCTGCTCCACAAATTGGACATAATTGAGATGACTTTTTAGAAGTTAGAGAATTCAAGACGTTTCCAACTCTTAGTGTCATATACAATTCAAAACTCACAGAGATTTTCTGATTTTCAAATGTATACTCAAAGTTTAACAAGTTCTGTATTTGTGTGACCCAATTTTCATTTTCCGAAAGAATGTGGTCATTTGTTTCCTTAACAAACTCTAGTTTTAGTGGTCTACAAAATCGTACTGATTGAGGTGAGCGATTTATCCATATGTTTTTTCCAAAATTTCCCACCAACTTAAGTGGAATCATGCTTGTCACAAATAGTGCATGGTCATTGCATATGGGTCCCTTATTAAAAAATCGTTGCTTGTATAGGCTTTGTCCTGTTGATCCGTCAAATCCATAACTAACCACTAGTTTGGCGCTTGTGATATTTATGATACCGATTGATCACATCTTCTTACATAAGTAGAATACGGCTGACAGTGTGGTTTAATACATTTTGCAAAGTTTCTTCCGCTTTGATTTCCGTCACCGATATTTCTTTGGGCCTGCATTCTAATTTGGCTTTCTGCACCTTATCATATGAGGGATGTACATATATCAGAAAATTGTTTTTTTTTTATATGTCTCGTATATTATTATACTGTTTTTTTTGTACAGGAAATTTCCAATAAAAATGCCAGAGCATCATGTGGCGTAAGCGGAACTGGATTCGACAATAACAATTTATCTTTTATGTTGCTTTCACGATTTTCGTCTTATATGCGTTTCCTTAAGACTAGTGAAGTGCCTTCGTCTTTTGACTTCTTTGATGAGACTGCTGCCGCGTGTATCATCAGAGCTGCAGGATTTTTTTCTGCCATATCGGCAGCCAATTTTCTCTTCAGTCTTGAGCCAGCTTCTAGGCGGGGACGTCCCAATTTACTTTGCGAAGTTGTTAAAAGCCATTTGTTTGAAAGCAATTCAGAATGTTTTATTTTAAAATGAGAAACATTTCGACCACATTTTGACAAATTTTTTCGCATGTAATCGTGAAAACTATTGGCTTTTCGATTAATTTCGGTTTCCGTACTTAAGTTAACATCATCAACGCAGATTTGACCGAAAATCCTATCCGAAATTCACGTTTCCGTTCTCTTGTTGCTCCATTCTTCGAGCAACTGTAAATTACTGAAGACAAAGGTAGCTGCAATACATTTAGTTATCCGGAAAACGCGCCAAAATGCGCAATTAAGATTATTATTCTCTAAAATTGTAGCTTGGAGCTGCTGTGGTCGGCTGCCGTCTCAATCTTTCTTGTGGGTGGAGCGATTGGTTCAGTGACGGGCGCCCCCATGGCCAATAGATTTGGACGTCGAGGCTGCTTCAACATCTGTGGCATTCTCCTAGTCTTGGGAGCTATTTGCTTCTATGCGTGTCGGCTGGGATCTGTGGAGCTGCTGCTGTTGGGTCGACTGCTAGTTGGACTAGCCGGCGGTCTCCTCACCGCTTTCATGCCAATGTGGCATAGCGAGATCGCAGCACTTTCCCAAAGGAGCACCCTGGCACCCCTTTGTCCGATGGGCCTGACGCTTGGGGTGGTTGTGGCCCAGATTTGCAGTCTTCGGTCAGTGCTTGGCGGACCCGAGCTGTGGCACTTCGGTTTGTCGTTCTACGGTGTCCTCGTGATAGCTTGTTACACCCCACTCAGGTGGTATCAGGAAAGCCCCAAATGGTTGTATATAGTAAAAGGGCGCAAAGAGGAGGCCCGCTACGCACTTCAACAGCTTAGGGGTTACGCAACTGACAGTCCGGCGCTGCAGGCAGAGCTGGACGAAATGGAAACAGAGGCAGCTTCCAAAGTAGCAGCTAGCGGATTCGTGGAGGTGCTGCAAAATCCCCAGTTGCGGCTACCTCTTATCATCGTATGCGCTTTTCTGGGTGGTCAGCAGTTGTCGGGGATAAATGCAGTGAGTATGGGTAAGATACCTAAGCCTTCAAGTGTGACATTTGATCATTTATCCATGCAGATTTTCTATTACTCCGTCTCAATTTTCCGCAAGGCGGGTCTGTCGCCACAGGCAGCCGAATGGGCGAACTTAGGGGCGGGGTCCCTCAACTTAGCCACTTCGATGTTGGGCCCAGTTTTACTGGAACGGGTCAATAGGCGGCCCTTGATGTTGTTTTCCACCTTTTTTTGTGCCGTTTTTCTTTTCATGCTCGCCATGATGCTCTACTTTATTGTGAGTAGACGTATAGACAGCCTCTAATACTGAGAATAATGCATTGGCCTTTCAGGAGACTTTCAGCTGGTTTGCCATGAGCTGCATTGGATGTATTTTCTTGTACATATTCTTCTTTCAGTTCGGCCTTGGACCAATGCCCTTCTTCATCGGAGCAGGTTTAGTAGATAATTTTACATGAAAGCGTTCCTACCTGATTATTTTAAACTTGACCAGAACTATTTGAGCTCGCTCCCCGCCCCATCGCCATGTCAATCGGAAGCGTCGTCTACTGGATGTGTAACTTTATTATCGGAATGGCATTCCCTACCCTGCAAAAAACTTGGGGCGGTTTGGTGTTTCTACCTTTCTCGCTTATCTGTTGGCTGCTCTTTGGTCTAACAAAACAGTACTTGCCGGAAACCCGGGGTCGTGACGCCTCTGAGGTGGCTCCGCTCGTCGCCGCCGGCTTTAAGTCAAAGGTGCTGAACAGCGACCAGATTGTGAGGCAATCCTAAAATAAGTCCAATAAATTATCATGCCACAGACCCGGAAATCTGTTTGTTAATCAACTGATAAAATATCTCCGTCTAGGAGACCTGTCTTTTCCATCAAAGACTTAGGAAATGAGTAATTATCACCGCCCCCGTAGTGACGATGAGAAGCGGGTGTGCGTTAGACGACTACTTTATAGACCGCATATTTTATTGAATTCTTTAAGTGAAAGACAAAGTCAATATTTAATGCATATTTCTTAGAATTGTTACCAAATTGTTTATATCCTTGCAGGGTATTACAATTTTAATCAGAAGTTTGCAATACAGTGAAGGAGACTGACCCTATAAAGTATATATATTCTTGATCAGCATCAACAGCCGAGTCCATCTAGCCATGCCGAAACTAGTCCCTCAGTTTTGAAACTTTCAGGAAGTCTTTTAGATGCTCTCACTATTACATAAATCGAAATGGGACAGATCGGACAACTATATCAAATAGCTGCCATAGGAACGATCGCAAAATGTTGTAAAATTACCATTTTGTATTATTCAAGAATTTCGGTTTTCATTTTATCAAAATCGGACTACTATATCATATACATGCTAAAGGATCTTTACAGAAATGTATTAAACAAAATATTTAATTTTGCTGTTTTTCAACGTATTTTTATCTGCTCAGTAGCCGTTTTATATTATTTTAGAGTTTTGGTTTTAATTTAATGCAAATCGGATGAATATGTCATATAGGTGACATAAAAGGATCGTTAAATGTAGAGGAAAATGTAAAACGGTGAGCGTAAAACTGTTACTGTAAAACTGAAAATATTGTAGGTAATCGAAATTTGTTGGAATGTATAAATGTTTTAAATAATTACTATTCATTTTTCTTTTCATTTGATCAATTTTTATTGATTCATAATGATCCTATTGTAAGCTGCAAGGATATAGAATAGCAATCACCATCCTTAATATTAAATCAAATTTAATATTAGATTTTTCGATTATACCATTTCTTATTGAATTTAGAAAATTAAAAAACTTCCCCTTTTGTTTCCGACGCAAAAAAAACCTTATCTGGGTAAATCTTTATTATTTTTATTATGACATTTCAAGGATTCATTTGGTGGTTTCCTCAAAGCTCTTGGTCTATTCTAAAAAACAGCCTAAGGCCAACATAATAAGTCATCAAAATTATATCATATAGGTAGTGACAAAATTCTTGAGTTCTCCCTCCCCATCTCGGTTAATTTTAGTTTCAGCAAAGAACTGAAATTATTAAGAAAGTAAAACTATATAAGACAAAATTATACAGTTAATACTGTATATTTTGTGCATAAGAATTGCGGCTTTTAGATATGTACAAATAAGCAATGCTTATTCACTAAATATACGGATAGATATATCAAATTATCCAATTAAATCGATTAAAATCGATTAAAATCGAAAATTCCATACAAGAAATGTGTGTTTCAGGCATGTATATTTAACCAATATTTTAAATTTTATTCTTGTTGTATGTTGTCCTTCATCTTTTATATGGTATCGGAGGTATAATATTAGGTATATATTTATATATATTTCCAATTATGCAATACATCATTATACTTTTTCAATTATTGGTAAGTTGTAAAACTTGTTACTTTTTTCTTCCACTAATTTACATGCGCGTCGCTTTTCAAGAAGTTTTGGAACTTTTTCGAGTAAATCGATTCTGAATATTTGAATAGATGTATCGCAGGATTAAAAAAAAATCGATTAATCGATTATGGGTAGGTAGAATTTAATTTGTGGGCCTTTCTGACCATTGATATTGACGACCCAGAGCCAAGCTATATAACTAAATCACCAACTCTCCGCAAACTCGGTTAAGAGGCAAATACCAGCACCTAAAGTAGCGAGCAAAATTGAGTGCATGTTCACGGCACGCCGAAGTTTGTATACCCTTGCAGTTTACAATTGGATCATTATAAATAAATTTAATTGTATCAAATGAAAAGTTAAACTAACACGAATAATATACAACATTTAGACATATAAAAATTCGGTTTTAACATTTACGTATACGTAATATTTCCCGAACGTTTCTATGGCAGCTATATGATATAGTAGTCAAATTTCGATCAAATTAAAAGCGATATTCTAGAATAATATAAATTGGTCATGGGTTAAATTATATGAAAATATGTTGAAAATTGGCCAAATTATAATATTTTTCTACAAATTTACCTATCGTTCCTATGGCAGCCGTTCCGACTTATATAGTAGTGAGAACATATAGAAGACTATCTGCAAAGTTTCATTCAGATAGCCTTAAAACTGAGGGACTAGTTTGCGTATAATCGGATAGACGGACATGGCTAGATCGACTCGGCTATTGATGCCGATCAAGAATATATATACTCTATAGGGTCGGAAATATCTCCTTCACTGCGTTACAAACTTCTGACTGAAATAATACCTTGCAAGGGTATAAAAATGAAATATGCTACACAAATATTTAGCCACACTGTTTCGGCCGCAATACGAACAGTGATTGATTCTGGCGGATTTGTGGAATGCCGAAATAGCGTAGAAGCTACGGCAAATTTTATAGAAAAAATAAATAAGCTTTTGATTGCCTCTATAGCCATATTTTATATTAAAAAAATCCATATAGATGTGCAGTGCAGAATAATAATAACGTGCACAAGTACCTCGTTGAAATGAGGAATTATTTTAAAGAACTTTAATATCCACAAGCAGTGCATTGCATTGCCGGAATGATTTTGAGCATATAATCTGTACTTGCACTAGCTGAAAGTGTGTGGAGAAATAAAATATTTTATATATCAACCGCGAAATTGAATCCAGACCCCTTAGAAAACCTATTTTATTTAATAAGGGCTCGCGAAGCAACAAATAATAATCCAACGATGTATGAATTAAACATCATAATGTCCAAAATGCTATCAATAAAAATATTAACATCTACATCAGTATCTGGTAATTGCGGCCAGATGATGATAAAATGTTAATAAATGTTATCCAGGACTGCAGCTAAAAGAAATTTGCAATGACTTAAAAAACAACAAAGAAGATAGTTACGATTTCGATATGTTCTCATATGAAGAGACGGAAATTGAGCATATTTTTGATATTGTAACTGAAAACGAATTTGATAGCAATGCCGTGCAGGCTTTATATTGTTCAAATATATGCAAAAAAAGATTGCGAAGTGTGTTTTGAACTGTTAAAAACAAATATAGAAACACAATGCTACACAGAACATTTTATTATAAATAAAAATTATGACTGCGCTGATAAAAGTTTAAAGCTGAAAGCTCCCACAGATTTCTATTTCTTTTTAATTCAAATGCACTACATTTTTAAAAAAATATTTTACAGAAGTCCTTACATGAAAAGAATTACGGAAAAAATTAAACAGTCCTGTATACTCGCCACTGAAAAGTCCAGCATTTATTCAAATTGGTTTTCGGGTTCCCATTCCTGTTATGAACACAGGATGAAAATGCTAGATGGATTTATTTTAATTTTACTAAGGAAAAACAGTAAGTGGCTGACAGAAAAAATGTATACGAAAGGAAAACCTGTATCAACAGCTAGTGCAAAAAAACTAAAAATACTCAAAGAGTAATAAGTTTCTATAAAATGTCTCATTTTTTTGTATGTACATATACATACATAAGTAGGTGGTATTATTATGTCGGTGGGGAACAAGGATATTTTCAAAGAATTTTGGAATCTCAAGTCGACTCGTAAGTCTTCTTTAAAGACTCCATTGCAATTGCAATGGCCTCCTCGTGGTGTTCCCTGGATACCGATTTAAATACATACAAGTATATTACTTACATACACCTGTGTTTACAAAAATATTAACAAATATTGGTACAACTAAAATTATTAAATTATTTTTATTAATATATTACTTAAATAAAAAATGAAAATTTGTATATTGTTCCATTTACCTTTACAAAAATATAAAAAGTATTTTAGAAATTTTATCTAAATTAATTTCTTTTAAGTTTTGAAAAAGTTTAAAAACTACTATTTAACACAGGTGTATATGTATGTATGTATATTTATCGGTAACTAATTTGATATTATTATTATTATTTAAATAAAGAAAATATAAATAATATACAAAAACAAAAATACATAAAAATATATACAACTAGAAATAAAAAAGAGCAGTAGGTGTTTTAAGTGACACCGTCTGCAATATGCCCTGTTCCTATCTTAGTATATGGATTTTTACATATATGCAAAACATTTCACTGCTGCCACTAATTTGAATTTGTAAACAAATATGAAGTGCATGCTGAAACATTAAGAAATATATTATAAAATATAGCATACTTAGTTTTATCATCAACCCAATAGTGAATATGCCCATATTGTAAGGGCACCTAGTATGAAAAGTAGCAAAAGACCAAATATTCTTGCTGGGCCGAAATGAAATGATCGCACACATGCACGCCTCGGGGCCCGTCGCGAACAGCTCTGGGGCCTGTCGCTAAGAAATTTTTGTGTCAATTTTCGTTGTATGAAATGGGTAGTCTATACATATGTTGTATGGTTAGTGGTAATACTCATAAAATCTTTTGGGCCTGCTCCACAAATTGGACATAATTGAGATGACTTTTTAGAAGTTAGAGAATTCAAGACGTTTCCAACTCTTAGTGTCATATACAATTCAAAACTCACAGAGATTTTCTGATTTTCAAATGTATACTCAAAGTTTAACAAGTTCTGTATTTGTGTGACCCAATTTTCATTTTCCGAAAGAATGTGGTCATTTGTTTCCTTAACAAACTCTAGTTTTAGTGGTCTACAAAATCGTACTGATTGAGGTGAGCGATTTATCCATGTTTTTTCCAAAATTTCCCACCAACTTAAGTGGAATCATGCTTGTCACAAATAGTGCATGGTCATTGCATATGGGTTCCTTATTAAAAAATCGTTGCTTGTATAGGCTTTGTCCTGTTGATCCGTCAAATCCATAACTAACCACTAGTTTGGCGCTTGTGATATTTATGATACCGATTGATCACATCTTCTTACATAAGTAGAATACGGCTGACAGTGTGGTTTAATACATTTTGCAAAGTTTCTTCCGCTTTGATTTCCGTCACCGATATTTCTTTGGGCCTGCATTCTAATTTGGCTTTCTGCACCTTATCATATGAGGGATGTACATATATCAGAAAATTGTTTTTTTTTTATGTCTCGTATATTATTATACTGTTTTTTTTGTACAGGAAATTTCCAATAAAAATGCCAGAGCATCATGTGGCGTAAGCGGAACTGGATTCGACAATAACAATTTATCTTTTATGTTGCTTTCACGATTTTCGTCTTATATGCGTTTCCTTAAGACTAGTGAAGTGCCTTCGTCTTTTGACTTCTTTGATGAGACTGCTGCCGCGTGTATCATCAGAGCTGCAGGATTTTTTCTGCCATATCGGCAGCCAATTTTCTCTTCAGTCTTGAGCCAGCTTCTAGGCGGGGACGTCCCAATTTACTTTGCGAAGTTGTTAAAAGCCATTTGTTTGAGAGCAATTCAGAATGTTTTATTTTAAAATGAGAAACATTTCGACCACATTTTGACAAATTTTTTCGCATGTAATCGTGAAAACTATTGGCTTTTCGATTAATTTCGGTTTTCGTACTTAAGTTAACATCATCAACGCAGATTTGACCGAAAATCCTATCCGAAATTCACGTTTCCGTTCTCTTGTTGCTCCATTCTTCGAGCAACTGTAAATTTCTGAAGACAAAGGTAGCTGCAATACATTTAGTTATCCGGAAAACGCGCCAAAATGCGCAATTAAGATTATTATTCTCTAAAATTGTATACCTTTCATCAAAACGAAACATATTTACTTTTTGGCACAGATTCGCAGCGTGTTAGTTCTACTCCACAATACACGAAGGCTCGGGTTTACTTTTCAACATAAATCGGTTTAACAACACAAGGCACATACACAACAAATAACACATATTAATCAATTCTTGCTAGGGATTTATATTAAACATACATTGCCCTTCATTTTCCATCCTCAAAATAACTCAAAGGTATTTTCAACAAAATATGACTCAACCTTAAACTTTTAAAAAATTTAGAGCACGGCAAAAGTAAGAATAGCTCAGATCACGCCCTGGTACAAAGCCAGGGTTGCAACTATACAAATTGATATTATCGATTTAATGTGCTTGGAGTATCTACTTTGAAAATAAAAATTCAAAACCACAAAAGCTTTTCATGAAAATTTGGACCTTATGCCAAAAAATCGGGCTTTCCGCCCAGTGTGCACACCTTCGCCATGATAGAGGCTATTTCACTCCTTAGTGAAGTGACGTCAGCCAAAACACTACCCATAAAGTTCATCATTTCTGTAGAAATAAAACAACACAATTAGATTTAAATAATTGTTGCAACCAACTTGCGTAATTCCTTACCAATATGCTTTTTGTCCTCAGCAGGCGGGTGTAGGGTTGCATACTCTGGGTTCTCCTCCTCCGAGTTGAACAAGTTTTTGTAGTCCATTATCTGTTAATTAATTTAGGGAATGTAAATCTACAACTGTCTAATAAATGCATAATTTTTTCAGAGATTTCTTCTATTTAATGCTGCCAAACTTGTGAGTCGAAATTTATACACGCTGAAGAAAAAATGCATACAAGACTAGAATTAATCGGATAGGTGTAGAAGGATTCTAGGTCAACAATTAAACGGCTATGCAAGCTATTCTTATTAATAGCAAAGAGCCAATTATTAAAATAAGCTTTGCTTGCTTAAATGTGTAGGACAGTGGTAGTTAAAAGTTACCATGGAAAGCAAATATCGTTTCGGCATTTTTTTTTTACAAAATTATTAAGCAATGTAGAGGCAAATTCATCTTGTGAAAAACAATATTCACTGTCAAGAAGAATTCTTATTCCCTAAACAGTAAGAAATGGTTGTATTGAACAGAATCTAAAATGTCTTTTAATACAATAGGTCCACAATACAAGACAAATGTGCGAAATTATGTTGCTTTAAATAGTTCGAGATCATCAAGCGAACGAGGCTTTACTGGAACAAAATGCCTTAATGCAAAAGGTCTTGCATTTTATGAAGCTATTAAGGGTCTATTTAATAAATATTTATGCCCTTTTATCCTAACTAGGAAAACTAGTAGAGATTTCATGACTCCTCTATTCTCCTCTATTCTCCGCTATTCTCCTTTATTCTCCTATATTCTCCTCTATTATCCTCTATTCTCCTCTATTCTCCTCTATTCTCCTCTATTCTCCTCTATTCTCCTCTATCCTTCTCTATTCTCCTCTATTCTCCTCTATTTTCCTCTATTCTCCTCTATTCTCCTCTATTCTTCTTTATTCTCCTCTATTCTCCTCTATTCTCCTCTATTCTCCTCTATTATCCTCTATCCTTCTCTATTCTCCTCTATTCTCCTCTATTTGGGAAATAGAGCAACTAGATCGATTGGGAGCATTTCCATTTTTAGTTGGTTGCTGCAATCTATTTCTAAAGCTATGATCTCTTCGAGGAAGGTTTTCGAACAATTTAAAGATCGTACGACTTTAAATACTTTCAACTTTCTGAAGGCACTGGTTACAGGAATAAAAACCTGAGTGGTGTTTCACACCCGAAATAAACTCTCAGCCTGGGGCTTCACATACAAATGCTCTCACTGTAATTGAAAGTTTTCTGTTTTTAAATGTCATGTCGGTTTTAATTAAATCAAACAGCTCTCTGGAAAATTCGTCTAGTTAAATTTTTGGGTCCTGAGGCTTAGAATTACACATATACAGCTGCGATCATGGAAATAGCAGTGCTTAGTACCTGCACGTTTTTGATAGGAAAATACTGTTACGAAAACTACTTTGAAATCAATTTTTTGTATCAACACTTAGTGAATTTAATTATAAATTATACAACAATTATTTCATGTGGGTAACTTAAACATTTTAGAATTTATAGCTAATAACAAAACAAAAAGTATATATTTTGTAGATCATTGAAATAGCAGTGAAACTAATAAATTAAGAAAAAAATTCAATAAACCTCAAAATATCTTATAAATACCATAATTCTACTAATATACAATGTGGCTATGATCTAATATTTTGTGGAATAGCCCTTGTCAGCTATCACAGCCTTGCACCATCGTGGCATGGAGTCCATCAAATCCTGGCAACGCTTGAGGGGAATCTGTCCCCATGCCTCCTGCACAAATTGCCAAAGCTGCGGCTTAGAAGTCGGGGACTTCTTTGACACATAGCGCTTAATGTCCCCCCAAAGGTTTTCGATGGGATTTAAATCCGGGGACTGTGCTGGCCATGGCATTACATCAACTTTTCTTTAATGAACCACTCCTTTGCCACCTTGCTGGTGTGCTTAGGATCATTATCTTGCTGAATTTCTTTCTCGGCATACGGCTGCTTAACAGTTTTTAATATTTTTACATATGCATGTAAAAAACCAGTTTGGACTCATCTGTCCAAAGGATATTACGCCATTTGCATAGTGGCCAGTTCAAGTGCCTTTTGGCGAACTCCAGCCTGGCTTATATGTCTTTTTGCAAGTAATGGCACCTTCCGGGGACTTCGTGCATTCAAATTTTTCTCTACAAGTCGCCGGCGAATGGTCACAACACTGACCCCCAAGTTCATCTCCGCTTGTACATATATCCCTAGAGGATGCAAGAGGATGGGCTTTGCTAAACCGTACTATACGAATCCCCCCTCGTTTTTCGGGCTTCGGTTCATATTTTATGGCATTAGAAACCATCTTGGCAGAACATTTCAAAAGATTTTGAATTTCTTTATATGTTTTGCCCTCTTTCTTAAGCCGAATAATCTCTTCCCTTTCTCTCAAGAAGCAGTGAGGTCCTCTACCCACTAAAATGAAATTTTTTACGTAGAAATTGTATATTGTCGTATAAACTATAATAACGAACTTAATTATACTCACTTTTTACAAAATTACAAAAGATTTCGACACTTTTCGAGGAAAAAAATCAAAAACTACTATTCCAGGGAACAGCCAAAACACTGTGCACGTGTTATATTCCATTTTACAAAAACAATGTGCAATAGAGCAATTAACAAAAAGGAATATGCAAAAAAACGTTTTATAGTTGTTCTTCTATCGCACTGCTATATCCATGATCGCAGCTGTATATACCCACTACTATTACTGGCTTTGTACCATTTACTTTTATCAAAATTGGTCATGTCTGTTTGAGTGAACTTTTGAACAGAGGTAAACCGTCCACATTAATATTTAAGCTTATATTAATAAATATTAAATCTGTTAGAGCGTCTTTTAAGCCTTAGTGTATAAACTCGCCAGGAGCCATAACTCGTTTAATAACTTCTCAAGGAGTCAAAATTAATGTCCGAAGATCATTTGGCGGTTTTTTTTGACAAAATTGACAGAAGGTTATTGGCTGCGCATCATCATCATCTACCTTACAATCAACAGGAAACTCTGAATTGTCTTCGATATTTCTCTTTCTCTTCTTTTATTCTGTACTTGGCCTGAATTTTAGCATGCTTGACTTCTCTCAAGTAACGGCGACTTTTACGTTTGGGCATTTTTAGAAAAACAAGAAAATAGAAGATCAAGAAAATGGAACAATTGTAAAAATGGTACTTCTCCCCTTGCAAATAAGTCGCAGGAACTTTGTTGTTAGTTGTTGTTAGTTTAATAGTTTAATAGTAAAAATATTTGCATTCGTGTTGCCAAGGGCCTCAAACGAACATTTGTGGCGCTCAACAAAAGCAATTTAATAATATATTTAAATTTAACTCTTACCGTTGTAAACACGTGCACCGTCTCACTAAATATGTAAACTCGCGTCCGCACACTTCGCAGGTCAAAGTCGAAAAGCGACGCGTCGACATACATACATTCCACAAAACAAAAAAGTTGAACCGCAAGCGGCAGTGCAAAAGTAGCGGTTCATTAGAATAAAACAACTAAAAGGAGGCGACGAAAACGTTCGCCAAACGTTCGACAAAAAGATTATGCAAGAACATCTCTCTCATCTATTTATTATCTTTGACTATTTGCCTGTCGCTCACTTGCAGCGACAAAAAAAATCAGGCACGCGACGAAAAAAAGAGGGAGACAAACCGTTCACCGATTGGCGACAAGATTTTTGTCGCGTGTTTGCACGGGTTCCATTGTTCGCTCGCTTGCGGTAAGTCCGCTAGTTTCCGGCCCACTGTACGTTTCAGTGTCCGTTAGCAATACTTTTTCGGCATTTTTACGGGGGACCCCAAAGATTCGCTTTTCGGGGTAGAGCTAAGCGGTGCCTGACGATATATCGTGTAACAACGTAAGCAATATCGGACAGGGATGCCACCCCGTTCCGAAGAGAGGGGAATATCTGAGCTCCACCAAGGTTTTTGACCCCGAATGGTTTGAAGCTGGAACAACGGGGTTCGTGCTAAAAGAAAGAGGGAGAAAGAGAAGGAGAAAGGAAGAAGGGTGATAGCACATTTAAATCGATTCAGCGGGAGCGAATAGGCGCGTACGGCCGAAAATTTGAAAATTTCGCGGGTGCGCGGGAAATTTAATATTATATATTAAATAAAACAATTAAAAAAAAAAAAAAACGAGATTAGTGGAACTCTTTTTTTCGTCGTGGAAGACCGACACGCCTCCCAAGTGGCGGCACTGGGAGCCAGAAGGCTTCAGAATTTTTTTTTTATAGTTTTAGGTCCAGTTTTAGTGTGTAGATATTATTTTTTTGTGTGTTTGGCTGTGTGTTTCCATCAAATATTTTATATGTATATATTTATGCGCAACAACTTTTAATTAATATTTTCTTCAATTATTCATTGTGGATATAGTATTTAGTTGCGTGTTTATTTATCAATTTTTATTTATTTATTTATTTTTTTTTATGTGTCCATATTTATTTATTTATTTATATTAATTTATATTCTTGCCAGATTTATTTATTTATTTAATTGGTATGCAAACAACCAGTGTATAATTTTTGTTGGTGAAATTTTGTGTGGCATATTTATTTCTCTTGTCTTCTATATATTAATATTTTTCCCCGCGAACCTCCCTTGAGAGCTCTTACGGGTAGGTCGGCATATCTTTACAGTAGGAATTTGATTAATTTACAAAGTGCGTCTTATGAAATTAACAATTAAATATATAAACACAAGAAATCAACAGATAAATTCTAAAAGCAAACCATACTTGGCACCAAGAATACAAAAATTTAAAAATTATGATTGTTAACATAAATATAAGCTGAAATAGAAAACATGAACATGGAATAGAATATAATTTGGGAGGAAGAGTGTGAACCGGGGGAATGAGTGGGTAGATTTGTGTGTGTGTGTTTGTCAGTGTTGCCAATTTGTCCTTTTTTAGGATAGATCTGTCCTTTTTGAAACAGCTTTGTCCGCAAAAATTTTGAAACATCCTCTATCCGAAGAAACAGCCTTTTATTGGCTTGTTGTCCTTTTTTTCATCCTTTTTTCAAAAATTTTTTATTTCTTAAATGTTCATGAAATATGTATAATTTTCAATTTATTTAAAACTGTGTGGTATCGCTTTCATATCGAATTTCTGAAATCGATAAGCATTTTTGAAAGCAGTGCAACCCTGTTTTGTGTTTTTGTGTAATCGACATCAAACGTATTTAGTATAGGCGAAATTGAAATTAACGAAGAAATCGACGAAATTTTACTTGAAACAAATGAAAAATAAGAAAACTATGTTTGTCATTTTTTTTGTCCTTAAAAAAATGTCTGTCCTTTTTTTTGTCATTTTTTTTTATCATCTGTCTTTTTTTTGTGCTGAGGCGCTGGCAACACTGGTGTTTGTCAAGAGGAGTATTTATGTCAGTGTGTGTGAGAGGCTATTGAATTGGTTTTGTGTGTTTAAATGTAAACCGCGCGTGTTATAGTGTTGTAAAACGTCGACTCTCGATGTTTATTGTTGTGTGTGTGACGGGCAAGTGTTAGGGAACCCACGGCCCGATGACAGAGTTAGCCAGATCCAGCCCAGATGTCACACAGGTCCTTCAAAGGACATAACAGCATTTAAAATCAAACGGTGGAAAGCTCGCATCGGCGCCACCGGCGCACTGTGGGCAAAAAAACAGTTTTTGGTGCAAAAATTCTAGTTTATAAGATATTGACTTGAAACTTTTTTTGGTGTATTACTTGAACTATAACAAAATTTTGGTTTTTTATATTATATTATAATTTCAGTCAGAAGTTTGCAACGCAGTGAAGGAGACATTTCCGACCCTATAAAGTATATATATTCTTGATCAGCATCGACAGCCGAGTCGATCTAGCCATGTCCGTCTGTCCGATTATACGCAAACTAGTCCCTCAGTTTTGAAGCTATCTGAATGAAACTTTGCAGATAGTCTTCTATATGTTCTCACTACTATATAAGTCGGAACGGGGCGGATCGGACGACTATATCATATAGCTGTCATAGGAACGAACGGTAAATTTTCAGAAAAAAAATTTTTTCTTGTCCAATTTTCAACATATTTTCATAAAATTTGAGAAATGGCCATTTTATATTATTCTAGAATTTCGGTTTTAATTTGGTCGAAATCGGACATTTATATCATATAACTGCCATAGGAATGTTCGGGAAATATTACGTATAACCGAATTTTGATATGTATAAATGTTGAACCGAATTTTTATATGGATAAATGTTGTATACAATTCCTGTCCCTTATACTTTTCATTTGATTAAATTTTATTAAATCATAATGATTTGTAAGCTGCAAGGGTATACAAACTTAGGCGTGCCGAAATTAGCTTTCTTTCTTGCTTTTTTTTTTTTTTTTTAAATTTGTCCACTGCACAGTGGTTAAAAATGCATTTTTAAATAAATAAATATTACAAATTATAATTTGTGACGATTCGTCGTTGGTCGGGCGGCTCAGGGATGGCCAGGATCTGTCGCAGGTAATTGTTTGTGTCAGATTTCCGACCCGGTCCCAGAGTACATATAAGTGAAGGGAATTACTTAGTAATTACCCTGCAGTACCTGTCATCAGTATTTCATCAACGCAAATGTCGGTGTTGTTGATGAAAAGTTGATGACAGCCCATACAAACTACTGATGAATTTAACATGGGCATGTCCTAGGCTGTCATCAACACAAATTCACCTACTTTTAATCAACTTTTCATCAACACTTTAGACCAAAAATTCATCAACACTTATACCAAAAATTCATAAACAATTTGATGATGAATTCATCAACATTTTGTTGACGAATTGTTGATGAATTCACCAATAATTAATCAACAAATTCATCAACAAAGTGTTTGTAGTTTTTAATTTTTAATTTTGGGTTTTCTTCGAATAAAATACTTAATTTCACAGCTTTCCATTTAATACCCAGTTTTTTTTTATATAATTCACTATTATAAAAATATGGTGTACTGCTATACAAATAACACTCTCTCGATAATGGGAACTTGTTAAAACATATTAATTTCTTTCACTTTTGTCGACCACAAAGTATTGCTCCTCACTCCTTCAAAAGATAAAACGCTAATAAAAAACGCTCAACCCGCTCATATTTTTGAGAGAGGGAGAGTTCAAGAGAGCAAGAGCCAACATGCCGTTTTTGTTAATAAATTACTGATTAATTTAGACCTTTTTGTCATCATCTTTTCATCAACAACTTTTAATCATTCTTTCATAAACCTTTTTTGCGAAGAGAGAGAAATGAGAGCGCGAGAGAGTCGGGTTTGACACGATGCTCGAATGAGAGCGTCGGCTCGGTAGAAATCAACGTCGGCTGTTGATGAATCGTTGATGACAGAGGTTTATTGATGACAAGTGGTACTGCAGGGTAGTTAAAGAGTACTTTTATTCAGGTTTAGCTTTACAAGTAGGTGGAAACTGGATAGCGTGCTCGTTCGTTCTGCTTCTTCGGTCAGGACCTGCGTGCTCGGCTCCCGGTCCGTTGTCCTGGACGATGCGTGTTACGATAAGAAACTTTCTCGGAAGCTTTCAGTCGACTGCGAGAGCGACAGGAAATATCTCGGGAACCTTTCAGTCGACCGCGAGAGTGAGAGAAAATATCTCGAGAACCTTTCAGTCGACCGCGAGGGTGAGAGGAACTATTTAGCTCGGGAACCTTTTAGTCAACCACGAGGCGAGAGAACAATATTTAACTCGGAAACCTTTCAGCCGACCACGAGAGCGATAGAACAATACTTAGCTCGGGAACATATCAGTCGACCACGAGGCGAGACTTAACCCGGGAACGTCTCGATCGGCCACGAGAGCGAGAGAACAATATTTAACCCGGGAACCTTTCGGTCGACCACGAGAACGACAGAACAATATTTAACTCGGGAACCATTCGGTCGACCACGAGAGCAAGAGAACAATAAATATCTCGGGAACCTTTCAGTCGACCACGAGAGCGATAGAACAATACTTAGCTCGGGAACATTTCAGTCGACCACGAGGCGAGACATAACCCGGGAACGTCTCGGTCGGCCACGGGATAGACGTATTGCGGATCGATGAACCGAGCCGGGGGGGAAGGCGGGTTAGGGGGGAATAGGGAACTACGGGAAACCACATTAATGTCAGCTCCCTCGGAAAACAAAAGGTAAAATTGGGAACTCAATTGTTTTCCAACACAACAGAGAGTTCCATACGACGTTGCTACGCGTTGGGATACGATGTAGAGAACGCATGCGATACCGCGGACCTCTTTAAAGTTATCAATGATTGGTTTGATGTTTTTAATTCGAAATTATCAACTTCGAACACAATCGAAACAACACAGCCCTACGAAAAACAAATAGATATACAAAGAGGCATTTTGGCTAAAATGTCCGAAATAATGCAAACAAACATATGTAGCAAAGCGGGCAAGGGGCTGGCAGTATGACCACCCGACAGCACTTCAATTTAAGTATAGACTAAGAAAATACATTACAGGTATGGCGATATTAAAGCCATAACTAAGAATTGTATTTCACTAATGCCGTCAAATGTTTAGCCCAATGTTTTAGCAATGCTTATCGTGTTTGTTGTAGATTTGTTCTGCGTTTTGTCTTTTCCTTTAATTACACAGCCATACAAAAAAAAAAAAAAAGATTGGCTTTCCGTATGAGACACCTAATAACACCAGCCTGAATTAATTTAAGCGGATCCAAATTCCTTAGAATAGGTGGATCGCATTCCGGGACCCGATTTTATTTTTTTTTGTGGTTGCATTATTATTAACTGATATTTCGTATTTCTAAATCAGCCAAGAATACTGAATGGAAATGGAAACGTAGAGGTAGATGATACGGATAAGTGGCTAAACATTGATTTTTCAAAATGGGACGACAATAACAAAGAAAACGAACCTGACGATTTTATATATGATACTTCAAACAGCGCAGAGTGTGCGCACAATTTGGACGAATTGACAGAGGATGCATTGCAATATATTCCGGGCTATATAATCAAAAAACTAAACCTCCCAAATGAGTTAGCCACAAATGGGACATTCACTTATGTAGATGAAGTTTCTCACGGAGGTCTCATAAAATCATCTATGTAGTTTGTAGAACATATAAAACATTTGGAAGTCATATTTTTAAATTTGGTTAAGGACACTTTTAATATAACAAAAAATGTGAAACAAACATGTACAAAAGCAGCCGAAAATGTAAATATTAGTTTACCTAAAAAAAATTATATTTTAAGATAAGAATACATTTTATGATTAAGAACTTGAACAAAAAACTGTCCACACAAAAAACAAAAACAACGACTCATTTCCAACTCTAAACTGTTAAAAATTAAATTATAAAAAAAAATTCAACTTAAAGCCCTATACACCACATACGGGTTAATCAACAAATCCTAATGTCATCTCGCTCGCACTTACTAGGTTGAACCCCTCTCACTCGCACTCATTGCAATGATTGCAGAGGGACCGAAAATTTCCGAATAGACTACCTACTATGATTGTAACATGGCTTAGCCGAAAAAAATGACTTCGCTGCTGACTACTGGGATGCGTGCTACTAGGTAGGCTTACCTCACCCGATACAAGGGCTGTGGCTCGCCTTATATAGGGATCTGGCGGGTTTTAGTGTGCCTGTCCGCATCTCTGGCATTAGCCCCTTTCGCTCCTGTTCCTAGCGCCTTCTCCTTGCAGTGTGCCCGTTAGTGCGCGCGCTTGGGCGCGCGCGCGCCATTTGTTTAAATTCAAACTTTTTGGCATTTGTTCTTTCTGCGCTTGTGTTCTTTGCTTTTGTTTTCCCTGCTTTGTTTTCTCGGGTTCTTTCTTTCTCATTATCTTTATTTCTCTTTCCTTGTTTACAGTTTTCTTCTTATTCATATTTTTTATGTTTTCTTCTTATTCCTATTTTGTTATGTGCGATCTCGCGTTACAACCCCCCCCCCTGTGACAGGATCGCTCCAGCTGGCATTCTCCATCCCTCGTCGCCTGACCCCTCCACGTGCAGCTCGATCTATGCCCTGCTGCTGCCACTCCCTTGCTGCCGTCTGCCTGCGTTTTCGGTACGTGCGCGATCCTTTTCTTCCCCGGCACTAGCTGGGTTGCCTTTGCCGGTGCTCCACGTGCGTCTTCCTGCTCTGCTTCCGCTCGCCCCTTAGAGGTGCCCATCTTAGCCGGTGCCGTTCGCTTCCTCCCTGCTCCGCCCATTAGGGCCGCCTCCACCAGTTTGGCAGTGGTGCGCGCCGCTGCCATCCTGGCGTGGTGCTCTTTAAATTTTCTTGCCGTTTCCTCGAACCGGTGCATCTTCTCTGTAATGGGACAATATGGGTTTGTGTTAGTGTTTTTGATGTGACCGTTGTTTAGAGCATGCAGTGTTGGGTTATGTAGTGTTGGTTTATGTGTTGTGTGTAGTGTCGGTTTATGTGTTATGTGTAGTGTTGGGTTATGTGGTGTTGGTTTATGTGTTACGTACGTAGGTGTATTGTGTTTTGCCATGTCTAATTTTACGGATTCTTTCGTGATCTTCGTGACTCGTGTGTTGTGTGTTTGATCCTACGAATGGTTTTATGTCCCCGATGTATGCGCGCTTTGTTTTCTTTGTTTTTGTGTCTTTAACAGCTGCTTTATTGGCTTGTCATCCTTGAGATAGATCTTATGCGTCATTATATTACTAACCCCCTGCATATTTTCGAATACCTGCCTCTGCTTTTCCAGGAAGGCCTGTACTGCTTCGCCGGATGGCTCCTTTTCTATGCTGTTCGCTGTGTCCGCCTGGCGTTGATCTTCCTCGCGTTCTTCGTCCTGCACCTCCACTATCTCCAGTTCCAGATTCCCGCACCTCAGCGTGCTGCGCGCCCCCCCCCCAGAAAATCCATGCCCAACAAGATCCCTCCTGCGACATTTTCCAGTATCATAAACGATATGCCGAACACTCTTCCTCCGAATCTGATCTTCGCTTCGAAATTCCCTACGGTTTTCTGCTTCGATTTTGCGAGCGTTATCACCGTTCGGTTTCCTGTCCATCTGCCTTCCTCCCTCAGATCCTGGTATCGACTTCGGCTTATAGCGCTCCGGGACGCTTCTGTGTCTATGATTCCCTTCGCCGTTTGACTCCCAAATCCAATCCACGCCACCACCTGGAATCCGTCTCAGCTCATTTTCTCCTTCGGTACTGGCTTGCTTCCTTGTGTCTGAGCCGCCAGATTTATTTGCTCAGACCTCCTGCGTTTCCCGGCCCCGTTCTACAACATTCCGATGTTCTCGTGCATACCCAGCAAAACAGCCTTGGCGGATTGCTGCATGTCCGCGCTGCATGCCCGGTTCCTCCACACCGCATACAAATCTCTGCCCTTAGTTGCTGCTGTCCTGTTTGACTGGCTCGCGTCTGGTGCTCCATCGACTCGATGTCTTCTACTTCCTCGGCCAATTTTAGGAACTCCGTCAGGGTCTTATGCCCGCTCCTCCAAGTGTACAGTTTTATCTTGCTCCTGGCGTTTTTGTACACTCGATCGAGTTTTTCTTCCTCCGATAGTTTCGTGAAGCGCATCAGCTTCCTTAGCCCCATCGCATACTCTCTTGCTGGTTCGTTCTCTCTCTGTCTCAGCTGCGATATTTGGGTCTCTAGCTGCTCTTCGTATCTCGGAGGCATGAAGTATTCCAACAGCTCTGTCGTTAGTTGCTTCCATGAACAAATCCTCGATGGTGCTGTGTTTCACCAATCGCTGGCTATCCCTTCCAGGATGAACGGCATCGTCTGGACGAGCTGGTCCTTTTGGATCCCGTAGCCGGTTGCCCATTGTTCCAGTTTTCCAGGAACTTCAACGGATTTGACGTTCCCTGGTATCGGATCCCCCAGTTCCGTACCTGGTCGACTATTTCCGTCTCCACCTTCTTTGTGGCTTTCGTGTCCTCCATCTCTTTTCTTCTTCACGATGACTTCTGGTTTCGGTGACGGACTCCTATCCCTCGTATGTTTTGCCGCCAGTTGTTCTAACTTCCTCTTCATCTCTTCGCTATGATCCTTCTCCTTCGTGAACGCCGCTACCGTGCGTCTCAAGTCCTCGACCTTTCCTGATAAGTCCAGACCGAAGTCTTCTGCGTACTCTGTTAACTCCGTTTTGGACGCCAGATATACCCATGTAGACATTACTCTACCGGTGTCGGTCTTTCTCTAGGAACCACTGTGCGCCACTGTGACGATCCATCGTTGGTCGGGCGGCTTAGGGATGGCCAGGATCTGTCGCAGGTATTTGTGTGTGTCAGGTGTAGCTGCTAGAAGAGATTTCCGACCCGGTCCTAGAGTATAAGTCAAGTGAATTACTTAGTAATTAGTTAAAGAGTACGTTTATTCAGGTTTAGCTTTACAAGTAGGTGGAAACTGGATAGCGTGCTTGTTCGCTCTGCTCCTTCCGTCAGGATCTGCGTGCTCGGCTCCCGGTCCGGTGTCCTGGACGATGCGTATTGCCTCTAGAAGCAACGAAGCAGGTTGCGGAGTGTCCGCTTGGTGCCCCAAATCGAGCCGATCGCTGTCTGCTGCTGGAACGATAAGAAACTATCTCGGAACCTTTCAGTCGACTGCTAGAGCGACAGGTAATATCTCGGGAACCTTTCAGTCGACCGCGAGGGTGAGAGCATGATACAATTAACACGGTAGTGTCACCAAGGAGAGTCAGATACCAATGTATATAAACGTGTGAATGCGACAGAGACCGCTATTTGACTCTCTGTTATTTTACATTTTGCCTCTGTTAAGGAGTTTTTTCTGTAAGTGCGAGTGAGTTAGGTAGTGCTTTGTTTTTTTTTATATGCGGTCGACGCAAGTTTGATGTGTCGTAAAAAGAAAACAATAACAAGTTTTAATGAAACGCAGTCAATTAAACAAATTTAATTATTTTTAATAAAAAAGTACTAATATATATTTTAAAACTAAAAACATGTATCTTGTTTGCTTAAAGCATTATTTTAAGTAATTTGCAATTGCCCATTATCTTTTGTTTTTGTTTTTGTATTTTTAGTTTAATTGGCAAGTCAACACATTCAGCTAACGATATTATATTTTTAAGGGCATTTGAACTAATACCAATTGTACTTTTGTGGCAAAGTATAAAATTTTTTTCGAGTTTTGTTAATTTCTCTACGAACAGTGTTGAAGGTTTTTTAAGTCCTCCACGCGAGACTTGATTCACATATGTACATATAACTAGCGTCAGTGGACTGATAGTTGGCGATATTGAACTTCTTAATTATGTAGCCCGCCACATACTCTAATGCATCATTATGAAGTTCTTCGAGATTTGCAATAGAACTATCCATATCGGAAAAGTTTCCAACATTTTCAACATTCTCACAAGAACTAGCTTGCGAGCTCCCGGCGTACTCCAAGACCAAAAATGGAACGGGCTCTGCGCTTACGTTCATCCCGTCGCTGTTTAAAATTTCTGTATTTTTTGCTAAATGAGTGAAGAAGAACTTATTATGAGCAAAATAAAAAAATATACAAATTTGGCATGTAGGGTCGGCCGAGGGCGGCCTTATTCCTTAAGGGGGTGAAGTTAACTAAGTTAACCGGGCGACGGCAATGACCGATCGTCCGAAAGCTTGCTCCGGCCAAACGGCTGACATACCCATACGCCAGATATACCCATGTAGACATTACTCTACCGGTGTCGGTCTTTCTCTAGGAACCACTGTGCGCCACTGTGACGATCCATCGTTGGTCGGGCGGCTTAGGGATGGCCAGGATCTGTCGCAGGTATTTGTGTGTGTCAGGTGTAGCTGCTAGAAGAGATTTCCGACCCGGTCCTAGAGTATAAGTCAAGTGAATTACTTAGTAATTAGTTAAAGAGTACGTTTATTCAGGTTTAGCTTTACAAGTAGGTGGAAACTGGATAGCGTGCTTGTTCGCTCTGCTCCTTCCGTCAGGATCTGCGTGCTCGGCTCCCGGTCCGGTGTCCTGGACGATGCGTATTGCCTCTAGAAGCAACGAAGCAGGTTGCGGAGTGTCCGCTTGGTGCCCCAAATCGAGCCGATCGCTGTCTGCTGCTGGAACGATAAGAAACTATCTCGGAACCTTTCAGTCGACTGCTAGAGCGACAGGTAATATCTCGGGAACCTTTCAGTCGACCGCGAGGGTGAGAGCATGATACAATTAACACGGTAGTGTCACCAAGGAGAGTCAGATACCAATGTATATAAACGTGTGAATGCGACAGAGACCGCTATTTGACTCTCTGTTATTTTACATTTTGCCTCTGTTAAGGAGTTTTTTCTGTAAGTGCGAGTGAGTTAGGTAGTGCTTTGTTTTTTTTATATGCGGTCGACGCAAGTTTGATGTGTCGTAAAAAGAAAACAATAACAAGTTTTAATGAAACGCAGTCAATTAAACAAATTTAATTATTTTTAATAAAAAAGTACTAATATATATTTTAAAACTAAAAACATGTATCTTGTTTGCTTAAAGCATTATTTTAAGTAATTTGCAATTGCCCATTATCTTTTGTTTTTGTTTTTGTATTTTTAGTTTAATTGGCAAGTCAACACATTCAGCTAACGATATTATATTTTTAAGGGCATTTGAACTAATACCAATTGTACTTTTGTGGCAAAGTATAAAAATTTTTTCGAGTTTTGTTAATTTCTCTACGAACAGTGTTGAAGGTTTTTTAAGTCCTCCACGCGAGACTTGATTCACATATGTACATATAACTAGCGTCAGTGGACTGATAGTTGGCGATATTGAACTTCTTAATTATGTAGCCCGCCACATACTCTAATGCATCATTATGAAGTTCTTCGAGATTTGCAATAGAACTATCCATATCGGAAAAGTTTCCAACATTTTCAACATTCTCACAAGAACTAGCTTGCGAGCTCCCGGCGTACTCCAAGACCAAAAATGGAACGGGCTCTGCGCTTACGTTCATCCCGTCGCTGTTTAAAATTTCTGTATTTTTTGCTAAATGAGTGAAGAAGAACTTATTATGAGCAAAATAAAAAAATATACAAATTTGGCATGTAGGGTCGGCCGAGGGCGGCCTTATTCCTTAAGGGGGTGAAGTTAACTAAGTTAACCGGGCGACGGCAATGACCGATCGTCCGAAAGCTTGCTCCGGCCAAACGGCTGACACAGCGTCTGGCCGGAAGCTCGTGCATAGCCGGCAAGCACTGCCCATTGGAGTGGCCGCTTTAAGATCAGTTTGATTTGATTATAATAAAGAGCGCATCGCCCATGAAATCGACTCCAGCTATCGCTGATATTATTGAATTGGTCGTCTAGCCTTAAGGCCGGCGCACACTGGCATCGGAAAGCGAAGCTTACGGCTGATTTCATAAGCGAGCTTTTCGACTCCCTAAAACAAACGCCCTAGTTGTATGAGAGCGCGCACACTGAGAGCGGAGCTGACCTTGTCAGCTTTCAGCTTCGCTCAGCTTTGTTTGATCGATCAAGAATGTTTGATTTCTTCGGAAGCTGACGCGAGCTGATTTCTTGGACCGTTCTTGTTCCTGTGAGCGAAGCTCTCTTTTATCGACGAAGTCTGATTTATATTTTCAAGACGCAAGCTTTTTTAGTGGCGCTTTAGAAATGTATTGCACAATCCCGCAGTGTGGGATAAAAAAAATAAATACTATTGGAATAGAGTAGCAACAGAAAAAATATGGGATTCAATCTCAAACGTAATGCAAGCACCAAGTAAGTATACTACATTTAAGTTTATTATATTTTATTGTTTCATAGTTTCCGTATTACATATATATATATTACATTTTCATATGCATGTATGTATGTAACATATATAAATAATAAATAATAACATTTTATTAAATTAAAAGAAAAAAGAGAGAATGCGTTTTTAACATGATTAATTTATTTGCATCTGATTTTAATTAATAGTAATAATAAATGTAATTAATATTAACAATTAATGTAATATGTAAAGAATAAACAATTTCAAGTTAAATTTAATTAATTAAAGTATTCTACAAACTGTTTCCGAATCTGCTTAGCTTCATTTCCGGATCTGTTATTACTTCTTGATAAACTTGTGGTTGTACTTTGTTTATTTTCATCAAAAGAGTATATGTAATCATTAATCTTTTCGATGTCAATGATTGTGTTGTGCAGAAGATACATTGTTTTTATTGCAAGGATTGATGTATGCGGCAGAAGATCAATTTCTCTTTTCAATAGACGCCATTTTTCGGTCAAAATTCCAAATGCACACTCGATGCAACGCCTAGCAGATGAAAGTCTTGTATTGAAAGTTTTATTTCTTGCATTTAATGACCTTCTCGGAAATGGTCTCATTAAATAGGTCATTAGTGGATAAGCCTCACCTCCAACAAAAACATGGGGTACTATTATATCAGCAAATGGCAATTTTTTTGCGTCTGGAATATTTAATATATTATTTCTTACTGCTTTGTTAAACTTTTAAGCAGCAAAAATTCCACCATCACTTTAAATGCCTTTGAACACAACTTCAATAAATAAAAATTTACAGTTTGCATCGGAAACACCTTGTAAAACAAAAGAAAAAATTTGTTTATAATTAAAATCAATAGATCCAGAATTCGTGGGGCATCTAATTCTAACATGTTTCCCATCAATGGCTCTAATACAATTCGGGAAGCCACTTTTTTCAATGAAATCTTTGGACACCTTTAGGAAGTCTCCGGTACTTGGTGGTGCCATTTGTTTCCTGCAGAAAGTGTCTCAAATAGCTTGGCAGACTTCTTGAATTATTTGGCTAATAGTGTTTTTTGCAACACGAAAAGAGAATAATAAGCTTCGAATCGACATCCCTGTTGCAAGATATCTGTAAAATGAAATATATGTTCTATAATTTCAGAAACCCAGTGCAAAAAAAATTTAAGTACTTAAAAGATGAATACAGGAAGGCGTTGCGGAAGGTCCCTCAACCAAGTTCGGGAGCTGAAGCAGAGGCACACGTTTCCAAGTTTAAATACTTTGAATTAATGAGCTTCTTAAGAGACGATTCAGCCTTAAGCGGCGAAAGTAACATTGAATTTATGTTCGATGAAATAGCAAAACCAACACGAGCCAACAACAAACCAAGGCAATCGATAAAACAACAAAACAAAAAACCGACTTGGACGATGCTTATCTGGACATTGAAAAAAAAAAATTAAAGCTATTGGAGACAGACATAGAACGGACAACTAACGTGGAATCTTTGCTATCACATATAGAAAATTTTTCGACTCTAAGAAAAATGAGATTAAGATCGAACATAATTAATATTATAATAGAAATGACAACAGATGAAATCTTACAACAAGAAAATTTAAATCGTTCACACATGTGAATGATTTAAATTTTTTTTGGTGTAGCAAAGATTTAACAAAATGTAGATCGTTCGATTTATGTACCTTACATACATATATTAAAAAAGTTTCTTTACATATTTACGTTAAGCACATAAACACATACCCTAAATACATTAAAATAAGTTTCTTCACCTTAAATATATATACATAAGTTAAACACACATACATACATAAGCTAACATATTATGAAAATGTAAATAAAATATAATTGAGAAAATAAAACATATTGATATCATACCTTATTACAATAACGAGTCGTTCTGTGGGAGAAATTGGCTCTCTAAAATTCGTTACAGCCTTTGCAATTTTGTCACTAACACCATCGAGAATGTAATCAAAAGTATCAATTCCCATTCTCATATATTGGTAAAACTTAATGGGAAATGTACGCAACTGATTGTATAAATGATGATATTCGCACAACAACTGTCTATCCATGTAAATTGGATGAACCCATATTTTACGATAGGTTTTCCTCTTTTTTTTAATAATATAATTGCATTTCTCTGTTAAAAAAAACTTGAAGAAGGCGTTTGAAGGCATGTTTCTTGTTATTGTCTATCAAAACAATGATCAGCGCATGATACAATTAACAAGGTAGTGTCACCAAGGAGAGTCAGATACCAATGTATATAAACGTGTGAGTGCGACAGAGACCGCTATTTGACTCTCTGTTATTTTACATTTTGCCTCTGTTAAGGAGTTTTTTCTGTAAGTGCGAGTGAGTTAGGTAGTGCTTTGTTTTTTTTTTTATATGCGGTCGACGCAAGTTTGATGTGTCGTAAAAAGAAAACAATAACAAGTTTTAATGAAACGCAGTCAATTAAACAAATTTAATTATTTTTAATAAAAAAGTACTAATATATATTTTAAAACTAAAAACATGTATCTTGTTTGCTTAAAGCATTATTTTAAGTAATTTGCAATTGCCCATTATCTTTTGTTTTTGTTTTTGTATTTTTAGTTTAATTGGCAAGTCAACACATTCAGCTAACGATATTATATTTTTAAGGGCATTTGAACTAATACCAATTGTACTTTTGTGGCAAAGTATAAAATTTTTTTCGAGTTTTGTTAATTTCTCTACGAACAGTGTTGAAGGTTTTTTAAGTCCTCCACGCGAGACTTGATTCACATATGTACATATGTATAACTAGCGTCAGTGGACTGATAGTTGGCGATATTGAACTTCTTAATTATGTAGCCCGCCACATACTCTAATGCATCATTATGAAGTTCTTCGAGATTTGCAATAGAACTATCCATATCGGAAGTTTCCAAAATTTTCAACATTCTCACCAGAAATAGCTTGCGAGCTCCCAGCGTACTCCAAGTCCAAAAATGGAACGGGCTCTGCGCTTACGTTCATCCCTTCGCTAAATGAGTGAAGAAGAACTTATTATGAGCAAAATAAAAAAATATACAAATTTGGCATGTACTACCACAATAACAAGAACACACTTGGACAAACACAAACATTCTAAACATTAAAAAAATTGTTAAATAATTGTTTAACATATAGTCTGCATATACTTATTAGTACCCATTTAATATTTTCGCAACCTATATTTGAACTGTGTTAAGACCCTACTAGGTCCTGCGCGTGCAACCATCGGTTTGGGCCATGTCTCGGCTAGCTCATGCTCGAGTCGTGGGTTCTCAACCCGGCCCACTGACACGCGTAACAGACAAAAATTTGTTTTTGAACATTCACGTTCGACAGCACTACACACTGCACAGTTTGTTTACAATCACATTTAAACAAACCTAACAAATATACACACACAGTCAGCTTTTCGGGACTCCTGCTGTTCTTGGAGCCCGTCTGCCTTCCCTCCCTACCTTAGCAGTCTGCTTGCAGAAATATTGCAGCTGCCCCTAGGTTTTAATCACACATCCTCACCGCCTCAGATCCATCCCACTTCCCATTTTATAGATTTATTTCATATTCGTTGTTTTTTTTTTTTTTTTTTATATAATTTAGCATTACAATATATAATCTTCCCTTACAATATTATTACGCTTTCGTGGAGACACCTAACTTTAATTTTTACATTTAAAACACAAACAAAACCAAATAATTAAATTCCCTCATATAATTAACGAAAATCTTTATCCTACCCGTATGAGCGCTCAGAAGGGGACTTTTCGTTTGGGGAAACATAAACAAATAAACACAAAAAAATTAGGTTTCCACCGAATAAGGAACTCAATATATATAATTAAATAATAATAAAAAATATAAATAAAAATAGAGGTCAAATAAATATACGTATGAAAATTGAACGAAATGAAATAAATAAATAAATATATACATAAATAAATAAATAAATAAACAACTAAATAAACAACTAAATAAAAAAAAACTAGACAGATTAAAAAAAGATTTTAAATAACTAGCACAAACAAATCTGAACAACAAAATAAATACATTAAAATAAATATAAAAATTTCAAGACTGAAGCCTTCGGTGGCTCCCGTTGCCGCCCCTTGGAAGGCGTGTCGGTCCTCCGAATAGTCTTGGCCTGGCTTGCCTTTGGACACAGTGGGGTCAAGGCGCGCACAGTGGTGGCAACAAAATTGTGTCCACCGGACGGGCATTAATTTCGGCCACAGTCGCGGGGTAATTGCACACACTGGTATAGCCGTTTTCCTTACATTCAACAATTTCCAGTCAAAAAAAAAGTGTAGGAAATAAAATATTGGCCAGTTGCGCCGATAACACATAAAAATTTTATAGGCAAGCGACGAATAACTTGACCAGTTGCGCCATGCAACAATATATTGGCCCGTTGCGCCGAGAACTCCACAAAAAAAAAGTTGCTCCAGGCCTAGAATTTGGCCTGGCGATTCCTCTTGGATCGCCTGGGTCAGGTCGGCTTCTATAAAAAAAATTTAACCTTTACGTCCTAAATCTGTCTGCCCTAACCTGTCCCTAACCTCTCACCTGTTTGGTTTGCCGATCCGGCTTCCCAGGTTCTCCTCCGAGTCTTCTTCGGGAACACACATTTTTGCCATTTAAATAGGCCACTACACTGGCGGGCGGCCCTCACGATTTACGACATTTTTCGTGATTTACTCGCGTTTAAACTCGCGGGCCGCTATACCGCACTGTTGCTCGTTAAAAATCCCTCTACGTTCGATCACGGGAGAGAGGGAAGTCCGAGAACATACGTTTTCCGTTATTCTCTTCCTTCTCCTTTATCGGGTGAACGAACCTACTTCCCCTAGGTTGGCAGCCCATTATCCAGCCATCGATATGTTCTTGTGGCTATAGCTCGGACACCTCCCCACAAACAACCTATCGATAGGACGGACACAACACCACACTGACATTGGTCGACGTAAACAAAGAAACAATGGCAGTGAAAAATGTCCGGATTTTCGGTTGCAACAAATAGGGCAAGTGTGGTGTACTGAATCAGCGCAGGACCTCAGCTTCGAAAAGCGCCCAACGCGGGAGACCACCCACTAACACCCTGAGACTAAAAAGCCGCTTGTAACCGGCTAAAGCCCTGTTAGCTGGAAACTCGAGATAAGTACTCCTACTACAACACTAACATAAATAATAAATATATTAATATCACCCTAAATACTAAAGAACAAAATAAAAAAACTACACCAAAAAGAATAAATGATCCACAGCAAAAAGGTAAACAAATACATACATACAATGTACCCTTTTATTTAAATCTTTCTCAATTCTCTTGCAGATGGATGGTGAGAAGTTTCTTTGGCGTTGAGTGTGTGTGTGACATACATATAATTAACTGACTGTAACGTGCTACGTAAGAAAGCAAAACAAAACTAACAATTATTTGGCACAGTCGACTATTCGAAACGTTTTTTATAAAAGACGTTTGATAGTCAAGTTTGCCAAAAATTCAAAACACAAAACATAACTAATTTCTTTTCGTTTTCCCTTAGGTGCAGTGGACAAGAACAAAATGGAACGGATGCAACACTCTCCCACATCGGAGCAGAGGCCACCCGTCACCTCGTCCGGACGCAGCGCAAGGTCACCGAATACTGGGCCCTGGGTCGCCGAACGTTGTTCCGTCACACCACCCGGAAAATGGAAGAACCAGCCATATTTTAAGTTAATTATTTACCCCTCTTTATTCTTTACCCTATTAATAACTCCCTCTTTTAATCCTATTTCCTTTACTTTTATTTACTTTTGTGTTAGTCCGTTATTTCCGTCCGTTGTCGATGCCAAAAAAAATTCGCGAACTGCCTCTGCTTTTTGGGCAGTGTCGAATCTGGCCGCCTTCTGCCCCCGGTCGCTATATGCCCTTGCATCTTAGCTAGGCATAGTCGCCGGTGCATTACCTTTTCTGTCCGATCGTTCCAATTAAATACCTAACTAATACCTAACTATAAAACTATCTTCAAGGATATATCACAGATTAATATCACAGTTTGGGGACTTTCTTCTAGTCAGTTAACTTGCGCAAAACAATCTATTTGGCTCGGCCTCATAATTGTTGACTTCAAGACTGCCTTAAGAAGCCCCTGTCTAGGAGATTAATCTGCGGCACCTTTACGATTTCTCCTTTCGTCAATCATAGGATTTTACATTCAGCTTAGAGACTTCACGATCAATCCCTATGCCTATATCTAATCCTACAATCAAGGAAATCTTATTGTCCTTTTTATGGAGGACGTAGTGTTGTTTTAAAAATTGGGCGCCATTCTGTTAAGACCCTACTAGGTCCTGCGCGTGCAACCATCGGTTTGGGCCATGTCTCGGCTAGCTCATGCTCGAGTCGTGGGTTCTCAACCCGGCCCACTGACACGCGTAACAGACAAAAATTTGTTTTTGAACATTCACGTTCGACAGCACTACACACTGCACAGTTTGTTTACAATCACATTTAAACAAACCTAACAAATATACACACACAGTCAGCTTTTCGGGACTCCTGCTGTTCTTGGAGCCCGTCTGCCTTCCCTCCCTACCTTAGCAGTCTGCTTGCAGAAATATTGCAGCTGCCCCTAGGTTTTAATCACACATCCTCACCGCCTCAGATCCATCCCACTTCCCATTTTATAGATTTATTTCATATTCGTTGTTTTTTTTTTTTTTTTTTATAATTTAGCATTACAATATATAATCTTCCCTTACAATATTATTACGCTTTCGTGGAGACACCTAACTTTAATTTTTACATTTAAAACACAAACAAAACCAAATAATTAAATTCCCTCATATAATTAACGAAAATCTTTATCCTACCCGTATGAGCGCTCAGAAGGGGACTTTTCGTTTGGGGAAACATAAACAAATAAACACAAAAAAAATTAGGTTTCCACCGAATAAGGAACTCAATATATATAATTAAATAATAATAAAAAATATAAATAAAAATAGAGGTCAAATAAATATACGTATGAAAATTGAACGAAATGAAATAAATAAATAAATATATACATAAATAAATAAATAAATAAACAACTAAATAAACAACTAAATAAAAAAAAACTAGACAGATTAAAAAAAGATTTTAAATAACTAGCACAAACAAATCTGAACAACAAAATAAATACATTAAAATAAATATAAAAATTTCAAGACTGAAGCCTTCGGTGGCTCCCGTTGCCGCCCCTTGGAAGGCGTGTCGGTCCTCCGAATAGTCTTGGCCTGGCTTGCCTTTGGACACAGTGGGGTCAAGGCGCGCACAGTGGTGGCAACAAAATTGTGTCCACCGGACGGGCATTAATTTCGGCCACAGTCGCGGGGTAATTGCACACACTGGTATAGCCGTTTTCCTTACATTCAACAATTTCCAGTCAAAAAAAAAGTGTAGGAAATAAAATATTGGCCAGTTGCGCCGATAACACATAAAAATTTTATAGGCAAGCGACGAATAACTTGACCAGTTGCGCCATGCAACAATATATTGGCCCGTTGCGCCGAGAACTCCACAAAAAAAAAGTTGCTCCAGGCCTAGAATTTGGCCTGGCGATTCCTCTTGGATCGCCTGGGTCAGGTCGGCTTCTATAAAAAAATTTAACCTTTACGTCCTAAATCTGTCTGCCCTAACCTGTCCCTAACCTCTCACCTGTTTGGTTTGCCGATCCGGCTTCCCAGGTTCTCCTCCGAGTCTTCTTCGGGAACACACATTTTTGCCATTTAAATAGGCCACTACACTGGCGGGCGGCCCTCACGATTTACGACATTTTTCGTGATTTACTCGCGTTTAAACTCGCGGGCCGCTATACCGCACTGTTGCTCGTTAAAAATCCCTCTACGTTCGATCACGGGAGAGAGGGAAGTCCGAGAACATACGTTTTCCGTTATTCTCTTCCTTCTCCTTTATCGGGTGAACGAACCTACTTCCCCTAGGTTGGCAGCCCATTATCCAGCCATCGATATGTTCTTGTGGCTATAGCTCGGACACCTCCCCACAAACAACCTATCGATAGGACGGACACAACACCACACTGACATTGGTCGACGTAAACAAAGAAACAATGGCAGTGAAAAATGTCCGGATTTTCGGTTGCAACAAATAGGGCAAGTGTGGTGTACTGAATCAGCGCAGGACCTCAGCTTCGAAAAGCGCCCAACGCGGGAGACCACCCACTAACACCCTGAGACTAAAAAGCCGCTTGTAACCGGCTAAAGCCCTGTTAGCTGGAAACTCGAGATAAGTACTCCTACTACAACACTAACATAAATAATAAATATATTAATATCACCCTAAATACTAAAGAACAAAATAAAAAAACTACACCAAAAAGAATAAATGATCCACAGCAAAAGGTAAACAAATACATACATACAATGTACCCTTTTATTTAAATCTTTCTCAATTCTCTTGCAGATGGATGGTGAGAAGTTTCTTTGGCGTTGAGTGTGTGTGTGACATACATATAATTAACTGACTGTAACGTGCTACGTAAGAAAGCAAAACAAAACTAACAATTATTTGGCACAGTCGACTATTCGAAACGTTTTTTATAAAAGACGTTTGATAGTCAAGTTTGCCAAAAATTCAAAACACAAAACATAACTAATTTCTTTTCGTTTTCCCTTAGGTGCAGTGGACAAGAACAAAATGGAACGGATGCAACACTCTCCCACATCGGAGCAGAGGCCACCCGTCACCTCGTCCGGACGCAGCGCAAGGTCACCGAATACTGGGCCCTGGGTCGCCGAACGTTGTTCCGTCACACCACCCGGAAAATGGAAGAACCAGCCATATTTTAAGTTAATTATTTACCCCTCTTTATTCTTTACCCTATTAATAACTCCCTCTTTTAATCCTATTTCCTTTACTTTTATTTACTTTTGTGTTAGTCCGTTATTTCCGTCCGTTGTCGATGCCAAAAAAAATTCGCGAACTGCCTCTGCTTTTTGGGCAGTGTCGAATCTGGCCGCCTTCTGCCCCCGGTCGCTATATGCCCTTGCATCTTAGCTAGGCATAGTCGCCGGTGCATTACCTTTTCTGTCCGATCGTTCCAATTAAATACCTAACTAATACCTAACTATAAAACTATCTTCAAGGATATATCACAGATTAATATCACAGTTTGGGGACTTTCTTCTAGTCAGTTAACTTGCGCAAAACAATCTATTTGGCTCGGCCTCATAATTGTTGACTTCAAGACTGCCTTAAGAAGCCCCTGTCTAGGAGATTAATCTGCGGCACCTTTACGATTTCTCCTTTCGTCAATCATAGGATTTTACATTCAGCTTAGAGACTTCACGATCAATCCCTATGCCTATATCTAATCCTACAATCAAGGAAATCTTATTGTCCTTTTTATGGAGGACGTAGTGTTGTTTTAAAAATTGGGCGCCATTCTGTTAAGACCCTACTAGGTCCTGCGCGTGCAACCATCGGTTTGGGCCATGTCTCGGCTAGCTCATGCTCGAGTCGTGGGTTCTCAACCCGGCCCACTGACACGCGTAACAGACAAAAATTTGTTTTTGAACATTCACGTTCGACAGCACTACACACTGCACAGTTTGTTTACAATCACATTTAAACAAACCTAACAAATATACACACACAGTCAGCTTTTCGGGACTCCTGCTGTTCTTGGAGCCCGTCTGCCTTCCCTCCCTACCTTAGCAGTCTGCTTGCAGAAATATTGCAGCTGCCCCTAGGTTTTAATCACACATCCTCACCGCCTCAGATCCATCCCACTTCCCATTTTATAGATTTATTTCATATTCGTTGTTTTTTTTTTTTTTTTTTTATATAATTTAGCATTACAATATATAATCTTCCCTTACAATATTATTACGCTTTCGTGGAGACACCTAACTTTAATTTTTACATTTAAAACACAAACAAAACCAAATAATTAAATTCCCTCATATAATTAACGAAAATCTTTATCCTACCCGTATGAGCGCTCAGAAGGGGACTTTTCGTTTGGGGAAACATAAACAAATAAACACAAAAAAATTAGGTTTCCACCGAATAAGGAACTCAATATATATAATTAAATAATAATAAAAAATATAAATAAAAATAGAGGTCAAATAAATATACGTATGAAAATTGAACGAAATGAAATAAATAAATAAATATATACATAAATAAATAAATAAATAAACAACTAAATAAACAACTAAATAAAAAAAAACTAGACAGATTAAAAAAAGATTTTAAATAACTAGCACAAACAAATCTGAACAACAAAATAAATACATTAAAATAAATATAAAAATTTCAAGACTGAAGCCTTCGGTGGCTCCCGTTGCCGCCCCTTGGAAGGCGTGTCGGTCCTCCGAATAGTCTTGGCCTGGCTTGCCTTTGGACACAGTGGGGTCAAGGCGCGCACAGTGGTGGCAACAAAATTGTGTCCACCGGACGGGCATTAATTTCGGCCACAGTCGCGGGGTAATTGCACACACTGGTATAGCCGTTTTCCTTACATTCAACAATTTCCAGTCAAAAAAAAGTGTAGGAAATAAAATATTGGCCAGTTGCGCCGATAACACATAAAAATTTTATAGGCAAGCGACGAATAACTTGACCAGTTGCGCCATGCAACAATATATTGGCCCGTTGCGCCGAGAACTCCACAAAAAAAAAGTTGCGCCAGGCCTAGAATTTGGCCTGGCGATTCCTCTTGGATCGCCTGGGTCAGGTCGGCTTCTATAAAAAAAATTTAACCTTTACGTCCTAAATCTGTCTGCCCTAACCTGTCCCTAACCTCTCACCTGTTTGGTTTGCCGATCCGGCTTCCCAGGTTCTCCTCCGAGTCTTCTTCGGGAACACACATTTTTGCCATTTAAATAGGCCACTACACTGGCGGGCGGCCCTCACGATTTACGACATTTTTCGTGATTTACTCGCGTTTAAACTCGCGGGCCGCTATACCGCACTGTTGCTCGTTAAAAATCCCTCTACGTTCGATCACGGGAGAGAGGGAAGTCCGAGAACATACGTTTTCCGTTATTCTCTTCCTTCTCCTTTATCGGGTGAACGAACCTACTTCCCCTAGGTTGGCAGCCCATTATCCAGCCATCGATATGTTCTTGTGGCTATAGCTCGGACACCTCCCCACAAACAACCTATCGATAGGACGGACACAACAACTGAAGTGGGCTTGGATGGTCGTGCATACCACCTCATCGCACCAAAAAAAATGTTCCAAAATATCCAGCGACAGCCTATTCGTTAGGATATAATCCATTCCATATGTCTCTTGCACGTAGGAATAGAGACTATCCAACGACGCATTGCTCACCACAATGCCATATTGAAATGGCGCTGTTATTGTTTTGGTTGGTAAAGTTGGAGCACTCATAACATTCGTCATTTCTTGCAATATCCTTCTCTGGCTTGCAAGATTTTTCCCAAATGGTTGTAGGCTGGCCATTTGATTAAGATTGGACATTTTGCTATTATATATATCTAACCAATCGTTGCTTAGTTTAAAAAAACTTGCAGTCTCGCATGGATTGTAAATGTCAAGACCTAATGTGAAGCATCGATTGATGGACCTGGCAGTCGTGTTGGACAGCAACTGTGTTGCCAACTTAACTTTTTGCCTGCCTGATGAATTAACATTCAAATGCTCCTCGGTTACCTTGAACATTATACTGATATCCGAATTCGATGTGTGTTTTAAAACCTGTTTAATTGTTTGTGGCGTCAGAAGTTTTCCGCCCACACATAATCCCGTATCCAAAAAATGGTTTCGGATTAGCTTAACGAGATGTGGAACATCCGCAAACACAAAGATTTTTTTGCTTTCATCAGCTGGATGAGCAAACAATGTCTTCGCTAAAATGAAATAGATGCAAATACTAAAGTACACAAATTTTCTTATGTTTTCTCCCAGCAACTTACTGGTTGAAACTCCAAGTTTTCTCCACAACTTTTGGTTACCGGGCCCTAAATCGGACACAATGGCCACAACCGGGTATCCGGCATTGTTGAGGTTAACAAGGATATTTCGCAGCGTTGCAAGGTTCCACACTTTGCTCCATTAGGTTTAAAACCACATCAAGTATGCCAGGCTCAGATTAAACTTTACGCAACCATCTGTGCAGGGTTGATTTACTGGGTAGGGGAAATCCTTTCTGATAAAGGTGGTTGTATGATGCTCGTGGTCCAGCGGCATAAAGACAAAGCCCGTATGAAATATCGGTTGAGCTCCACATTTTGTTTTGCCCACCGCACATCAGCTTTGCAATCTGCGTTTCGGTAAAAATTTTCTGTAGTGCCTCGGTCATACAGTTACTTTTTTCCAGCTCCTTGCTCAGACGAGCATTTTCAAGCTGCAGCACTGCTACTTGCTTTTTTAAACTATTGTTTTCAAGCAATATGCCTGCATGTATGGTTTCCGAACTGTAAAATGCATATACATACGTAAGAATATATGTACGTGTACGAAAGCGCATTTACTTACTCTGTTTTGGTACTGCAATTTTTATGGCTGTCTGAAACCAAATCATTTGCACCGCGCAAAACCTTTTTTGGTATTGCATTAGGCATGAGCTGCCTTCGCTTCGGCGATTTGTTATTACTTGTTGCCACCTTGAAATCAGATACCTCAAAATGCAATTCGCATATTCTGCTATCTGGTGCAAAACAATGATCCAACGCATCCTGCCACAATTTCTTTTTAACTATGTCCTTGGGAACACGGACTATTTTAATTTCCCCGTCCAAAGTCTTTTTTTGGCAAATGGCGCAATACGAAGGCATTTTAAAGTCACAATTAAAATCTTAACCTAAAAAAGACACGTGAACAAAAATAACAAAGAGAAAAAAATTCGTCTGCATACACGTCTTATCCAATTGACAAGATCTTTGCGACTGTCGATTGGTATCCCAAAACAGAGAGCGCTCTCTCTCTGTTAACACTACCTTGTTAATTGTATCATGACCTTGTTAATTGTATCATAGATCAGCGCGTAAGCTTCAGCTTTCGGTGTGCACCAGTGATGCCAATTTGTCCTTTTTCCGGACAGATCTGTCCTGTTTTTAACGCATCATCCGGTAAAAATTGAAAATCATCCGCATACCTGAAATCTGTCCTTTTTTTAGATTTTTCATCCGGAAATCTGTCCTTTTTTAAAATATAATATTAATTCTTTTTTTTCTAAAATAGTTGCTTTTGCGCTCCAATTTAAATTTATTATCAGCTGTAAAATATGAAACAGGTGGCAACTTTTCGCGGCTGCCATACTTATATCGATAGTTTTGTAAAAAATTCATCGAAAAACAACTCTATTTACGGTTTACTTGCACTCTGTTTCGGTACTGAACAGAGTTTGTATTATTAAATTAAAAATGCCAAAAGAAGTATATAAGCAAAAGTTTCGGGATTGCTGGCTACTGCAGCCCGATTTTAAAGATTGGATTAGCCGACATAGTTCAGATAATAACAAGGCTTATTGCAAATACTGCAAATGCAGTATTAACTGTAAAGTAGACCAAATAAGAGCGCACATGACGTCAAAAAAACATGCACAAAATACATCAAGTTTTACTTATGAGGACAGCAATAATGACGAAGGAAAAATCATCGAAGATGCCTTAAAACTATTATCTTAATAACAATATTATAAAATTACTGCAAACAAACTTTTTGTCCTTTTTTCTATCTGTCTTTTTTTTTAAATATTGGCATCACTGGTGTGCACGGCTGCAAAAAGCTGAAGCACTGAAACGCTCTTCGCGGAAAAGCTCGTTTATCACATCAGCCGTAAGCTCCGCTTTTCGCCGCCAGTGCACACTGGACGAAAAGCCCGATTTTTTGGCATAAAGTCTAATACTGAAGGTAGAGTGTTAAAACTTCGTACAGTTGTTAGTAATAGTGTGTGTAGTCAGTGTTTAAAATTTGAAACAAATCGGACCACGCCCACACATACCGCCCATATAAGAAAAAATGTGGATTAGTAATTTTTATACCCTTGCAGGGTATTTTAATTTTAGTCAGAAGTTTGCAACGCAGTGAAGGAGACATTTCCGACCCTATAAAGTATATATATTCTTGATCAGCATCGACAGCCGAGTCGATCTAGCCATGTCCGTCTGTCCGATTATACGCAAACTAGTCCCTCAGTTTTGAAGCTATCTGAATGAAACTTTGCAGATTGTCTTCTATATGCTCTCACTGCTATATAAGTCGGAACGGGCCGGATCGGACGACTATATCATATAGCTGCCATAGAAACGATCGGTAAATTTTCAGAAAAAAAAATTACTTGTCCGATTTTCAACATATCTTCATATAATTAAAGACATGGCCATTTTATATTATTCTAGAATTTCGGTTTTAATTTGATCAAAATCGGACACCTATATCATAGGAATGTTCGGGATATATTACGTATACGTAATGTTGAACCGAATTTTTATATGTATAAATGTTGTATACAATTCCTGTCACTTTTACTTTTCATTTGATAAAATTTTATTAATGCATAATGATCCAATTGTAGCAGTTAATTTGGGACAAAGTCGTGTTAAGTTTCTTGACTCAATCTGGTAGAATTTCATTATTATATCCCAAGATACTTCGCCATCAGGCGTAATTAAATTGTTCTTCATTATACTATTTCTTAATGATTTTATAAGATTTGTGTATTTCTTTTCCACTAACATTAAAACTCGGCTTGTTTATGTTAACTCCCCATTTTTTGAAAGCTGCTCTATTATTTGAGCCTTGATCGCATATTATAGCTCACACGTTAAGCCCCAAAGTTTGCGAAACTCCAATGTTTGCTTCAACTTTTCTCATGAGGGCTTCATGTTTAATACCGTTAGCCGAAACAGTATAACATATAACGTACTTCCAATTTTCAAATAATCCTCTAGCCATAAAAACGCATACTTGTTGCCCAAAGAAACGTATTCTTTTATCGCCATCGTTTTCAAATCCTTGAATTTCATCGAGTGCGGTGTTATATTGCAGTCCCTTTTTTATTTTTTTTTCATCACAAAGGATAACTGCTTCTTTACCTTTCTCACTCATTTCACCAACAATTTTCTAAAGGTTTTCTTGTGAATCAGGTTGAAATTATGGCGTCAAATTTTTAAACAAAGCCCACCGAGACAACGTATTTTTCGACGGAAGTTTTAAATTTAAAACATCCCGAATATATTCGTATGTTCGGTATGAATAAAAGTTTATATTTCGGGCTATCACTTTTTCTGCGCTGTTGTAAGAATTTTATTTTTTTAATAGCATTTTGCATATAGTTTTGCCTCTTCAAAAACATGAGGCATTTTATTTATAATATTAAATATATTTATTTCCTTTTTCTTGCTATTTCTCTTGGGCTGCAAACATAGTGCGCGCTGAGAGGAAGATGAAGATGACGACGAAGCTGAAGACAAATTGCTTGCGATGCGAGTAAGCTAATAGGTTGCATAGTGCAAGACGAATTTGTTGCGATTTCGTGATGTTGTCGCAATGGATTTCTCATCAGATGATAACCTGCTGTTAGAGCAAAGTTTATTTATTAAATTAAAGCGGAACTAACAAGTGAACGGAAGAATTTACCCAATTAATTTGGAAAGAAAAGCATTCTCCGAATTTCATCATTGGCTCGGCTCCTGTGGGGAAAAAGAAGAACAACGCAAAATAGCAAGTGATTCGTCTTCAAAAACAGTACTGCACCGTTTGAAGCTTGCGTTTCGTCTTCATCTTCGTCTTCGTCGTCGTCAATTCTTAGGAATTGTTCTGCACTGTTTTTCGTCTTCAGCTTCGTCTTTATCTTCATCTTCGTGTCAGCGCGCACTATGTTTGCAGCCTTACTCTTGCGCTTCATCACATTTTTCATTAAAATATTAGCTCTTTTAAATTTCTCTATTTTTTCTGTATAGGTCTTTATTGCAAGAAACATCTCGTAATTTTTGTTTCTATAAAATATCTAATTTTCTTACCTTTTCTGGCAAAAAGGAATACTAAATTAGAAGGGCTAACATGTTGCTGCTCTGCATTAGGAGTTCCTAAATTAGAAGGGCTAACATCTAAACTATTAGAAAAATTAGTTGATCTAGTTGGGTTCACATAAATGTCAATTGGTTCTGCCTCCCCATAATTTTTTTTTTTTTTTTTGACGTTGATGCACTACGATCAGTACATTCAAGTGGCCCGTATGACACCAAGCACGTGCTTGTTCGTGTTAGGTGTTAGTACGCGCGACAAATGAAAGTATAGAAAAAGGAATACGAGGAAATGACTACTGGCGTGCTGCCAGATTGTTTACTTGCATGCGTGTTAAGTGGGTTAGAATTAAAGTTTTAAGTTTGGGAAGGGTATCTACAGTTGATGTTATTATGTACAAATCATTATAATTTGCACATAAGACTCTAAAGGGTTCATGCAATTCAAAGGACGTTCTACAGTGGCGCAAAACTAAGGGTATATAAGATCTAGTATTTCTACTTGGCACGTGAAAGTTAAGCTGACCCAAAAGGTGAGCACTTTCAACGTCACCATGAATAAGGTTATAAATAAAGGTAATACCTAGCATAGTTCTACGATTGGATAAAGATGGTAAATTGATTAGTAGGAGTCTACTGGAAGAAGAGGGTAACCTCTGGTTTGTATCCCAGTTTGAACCGCGTAAAGCGAAAAGTAAAAAGTTCTTTTGAACTGACTCAATGCGTTTACTGAGGACCCCATACTGAGGGCTCCAAACGCAAGATCCATATTCTAAGATAGGACGAACTAAAGAAATATAAAGCGATTTAGTAACATAGGGGTCATTGAATTCTTTCGACCACCGTTTAATGAAACCAAGCACACCTCTGGCTTTATTTACCATGCACGAAATATGATCAATAAAGTCAAGTTTAGGATCCAGGCGGAATCCCAAATCGTCAACAATAGCGATTCTTTCCAAAGAGCAACAGTTTAGCGTGTAAGTTGCAAGCTTGGGAACGACACGAGAGAATGTCATTAGCTTGCATTTAGAGCCGTTTAAATTTAATAAGTTAACGCGGCACCCATGTTTGAAAAATATTAAGATCTGTTTGTAAATCTGACTGGCAAGAAGCGTCCTTATATTGCACGCAAAGTTTGACGTCATCCGCATACATAAGTACTCTGAGGTTAGTCAGAACTTTGGGCAGGTCGTTAATAAATAATGTCAACAACAAGGGTCCCAAATGGCTCCCTTGCGGGACGGCAGACGTAACCCTGAGAACATTAGATAAGGTATTTTTAAAAAGGACCACTTGCGTCCGGCCATTCAGATAACTAGAGATCCATTTAAGAAGATCAACCGGAAATCCCATTAAGTCGAGTTTCCGAACAAGAAGAGAATGGTTAACAGAGTCGAATGCTTTACTGAAATCAGTATAGATTACGTCTGTCAGAAAGTTGTTATGGAAGCCCTTTATAATGAAGGAAGTGAGCTCCAAAAGGTTAGTAGTAGTTGATCTTCGCTTTATAAATCCATGCTGACATGGAGAAATGATAGAACTGCAAAGGTGCTGCAAATGTGGAGTAATAATTTTCTCGAAAAGTTTTGGGATGGCCGACAGCTTAGAGATTCCTCTGTAGTTGTTGGCATCCAATTTGCTACCTTTTTTGTGGAGAGGAATAACGAACGACTCCTTCCAAATAAGGGGAAAGTGGGAGGTTTCTAAGGATAAGGCAAACAATTTCAGAAGGGGATTGCACAGGGCGTCGTCACAATACCTGAGCACACAGCCAGGTATTCCGTCGGGACCTGGCGAATAAACTGGCTTAACACGGAGAAGATCTATAAGAATGGAGCTTTCGTTTAAACTAGGACTGAAAATTAAGTTCGATTTGGGAATGATGTAAGAATAAGTCTGATTTGAGTCAATAGAGTTTGAATATGTAGTGTGAAAAAACTGCGCAAATAGATCGGCTATGGCCTGATCATTATTTACGGTTGTATTTTCAAATGAGAGCGAGGAAGAATGAGTAACTGGCTTACGTTTATTGTTAACACAATTATAGAACTGTTTTGGGTCCTGAGAAAACTGGGCCCGACAACGAGCAAGATAATTTTTGTAACACTGCGCGTTCAACACGGTGAAGCTTAACCGAGCCGATAAATAAGAGGAGAGGGCAGATTGAAAACCGGTACGTTTAAATTTAGAAAACAGCCTAGACTTTTTGTTTTTAAGGCGACTCAACTCTCTAGTAAACCAAGGAGGCTTATTTGAGGTTGACGGGTAGTATAACGGAGCACACTCAGTAAAACATGACTTCATGGCACTGTAAAAAATATCCACGGCTTCCGCCATGTCAGTGCACATGTATAGATCGGACCTATTAAAATCAGCTATAAGATTATTTAGCCGTTCGAAGTCCGCCTTGCGAAAACAAAGGACTTTTTTGGCTGGACGGTCAGATATATTCTGTAAATCGGCCCCAACGTCGAGGGTCACATCGAAAGTAGGATGATAGGGATCTTCGGGTAGCGTCAGCGGCGCCACCCTGGCTAAGCTTACTCTCGCAGGATCTGAAACAAAACAGAGATCAAGCAAGCGCTCTAAAGAATTTCGTACATGGTTGACTTGAGACAGCGAAATGTCAAACAAGCCAGCAATAAAATCATGCTGTGTTGTGGTTAAAAGTAAGTTTGTGGAATTATTTGAGGACCAAATAGCCCCTGGGATGTTAAAATCACCAAGAACTACTAAGTGGTCCCTATCCGAAAGCCGATTGGAGACCATCTGGACAGCGGAAAGATGGTTCCAATAAATAGGAAGTTCCGACAAGGGAGGAATGTAGGAACAAGTAATGAAAATGGAGCTACCATTGACTGATAGCTTCACACAAAGGAATTCAACATCGTTGCACTCTTCAAAAGTTAATAATTCAGACGTGAGGCTGGAGTCCACCGCTATGAGGACACCATAGCCTCTTTGACGACAATATACTCTGGCCAGAATTTGGTAGAGCATATTGTGTCAAACAGTTCTTTTGGGACATTTATCTTGAAAGATGAAATGTCCCTAGCATAGGAAAATTTAAATTTCTCCACCTTAATTTTTTCGGCTTTGGTTTTGCCTTGACTAAAGGCTATTACATCTTCAGATGTCTGAGAAGGGGAAAGCAGCGAAACAAATATCTGTTTCGTAGGCGGGACAACAGTAAGGGCTTTTGGCAATGCAGACGCATTGTCTGGGTTGCCAATATCGGCCGGTAATCCGGGCCTGACGCCCTGGGGTGGTAAATTGATGGGGGTCTAAGGGGTCGTAATTAGCGATCCCCCAGGGGACAAAACGGAAACCTCCAGCGGCACATTCGGGTACGGAATTATTTTTCGCACTCGACCTCAGAATTTTAGGATTTAATCCTGAGGTCGACGGCTGATCCGATGGAGGCTGCTGTTGAGAGCCCGCTGCGGGTTTAAGGGATCATTCGTTATGTTGCAGACCAGTAGCAGTTTTTTTTGCGCCTAGGGGACTCATTAAATAGCTTAAGGCTATTAAAATGAGTATCTAGCGCCAAGAACATATCATGAGTTTTGCGAAAACTCAATAATATGTCTTTAAAACCACTCTTGGTTCATCATTGAATTCAAATTGTTCACAAGGAACAGTACTGTCCGGACGCAAAATGAAGTTGTCAGATAAATTTGAAGTGGATACGGCATTGCTTTCAAGCCTGTTTAGCCCAATATATTTACTTTCTATTACAAATTCGCGCAGTTCGTTTATTAAAATTGTCATCCAAATGGCATAATTCAACCCATTTCTTGAGTCTATTTTCATCTGATGGATATGCAAACAACTTAATTGGAAAGGAGCCCGATGAATCCCTATAGCTCCTCCTGCAGCACTCAATAATGCTTCTCCGAACATTTTTCCTAACAATATGCTCATTCATTGCAAAAATATACAAAAGAATACCTGGAGAAATTAATCAATTTTAAACTTGATTTGATTACGATACGACCACGGACACTCGGAACAGCAACATAGGCGTTTTGAAAAAAACACGCTATATTCTAAATTGATTTATTTAACTTTTTAGTTTTGCACTGTAAATATCACCGCACAGAAGTACAATCAAAAGCGAAGTGAAAAATGCTAGAATTTCTCAATGGAATGGCCACCTTTTACGCGCGTACAAATGAATGTATAACGCGCGCCACTGCGAATCATAAAGGAAAAAAATCAACCAAAGATTATTAAACATAACTTTCAAAACAAGTGTCCTAAAAAACGTAAACAAAACAAAGCCAAACAGCTGTTTTTGTTTCTGCCCGCTCCCCTAAAAAGCAATCGTCGGTAGGGTATGCAGGCGCCATCCGCTCGCAGAACAACAAAAACAGCTGATTTGATTTCTCAATCCCATAAGAGCAGTGGTTGTTTTAAGTGACACCGACTGCAATATGCCCTGTTCCTATCTCAGTATATGGATTTTTATTCATTCGAATACATACATATATGCAAAACATTTCACTGCTGCCACTGATTTGAATTTGTAAACAAATATGAAATGTGTTAAGAAATTTATTATAACATATAACATACTTAGTTTTATCATTAACCCAATAGTGAATATGCCCATATTGTAAGGGCACCTAGTATGAAAAGTAGCAAAAGACCAAATATTCTTGCTGGGCCGAAATGAAATGATCGCACACATGCCCCCGTGTACGTGAATGCATGTACACGCATACATATAAAGAAGAATTCAAGCGCAGATCAACCTTCTCAGGATGCGCCACTCTGCGACTGAACTCTCGCAATCAGTGTGCGAGCATAAGAATGAGAGAGCGAAAAATCCGAGCGCACACAAAGCAGGCGGCAGCAAGCCACCGGATCAACCGGAAGACCGGATAAACACCGAGTATTTTTGACACCCAAGTTCTTTTTCGGCAAACGAGAATAGGGTGCGAGTAAACACTCGACAATAATTCTCATGTATTTCTGCACTCTAGTTCATTTTTGTGATTCCTTTTTGCAACCTGGTACAACCAAAATACATTACAGTAAATTAAAAATACAGTATAAATTTCCTGATTTCTTGTTCTTTTAATTAACCAAAAATAATTACATACGTATGTATGTACATAGTGCAGTCTACATTCCGTTTCAGTTTCAATTTGATATTTTAGTTCTTATAATGTTATTCCATTTTTTTGTTTCATTTCTCCTTATTTTCATTTGTTCTGTTCTTAAATTTCGAATATATACATATTTAAAAAAAAAGAGTGCAAGAGTCTTCAGTGATTATTTTGCCTGCCAACGAAAAAACCCTTTCAGCGACGGCACTGCTTGTAGGTATCGCATGAAGTGTAAAGGCAAGCTTCGACAACCGAGGGTATTTCAATTCGTTACTTTTCCACCAGTCGATAGCTTAAAAATGTTCGCTTACCCTTTCCTTGCAATATCTGTCTATTTCTTCCAGTGCAGATTTTTTCGAATTAGAATGTTCTTGAAACGGGTGATTGAGATTGAGTTGTAAGTAAATTGTTTGGGCTATTTTGGCTTTCTGCATAGGGTGAAAAACTATCTGTATTTTGTAGTACAGGGCTATTAAATGTTTCCATCTGATCAGCACAGAATAATTGTATTTCGATAAGGTCATCCTGTTGCATGAGGGCTGCAGGTGGATACAAAAAAAATGCTGCCTTATGCCATACACTCAAATTTTTTTTCCAAATTTCTTCGACGTTTTGTTTTATATTTTCTTTCAATAGGGCCACTGATGAAAAATCGTCAATATTTGCATCGCACAGTTCGAAAATTTTGGAAATGGAGGGTATAACGAAACACAGTGACGGCAAGCTGCATGTTTGTAGTTCTTTAAATATTCGCTCAAAATGCTGAAGCAACTCCACCAACGGCTTCAATATGGATATGTTGACGTCCATAAGTCTTTGTGCTCCTGGAGACTCGCTTAACAGCTGTGTTATTGTCAGCCAATTATCGATAATAGACTTCATCATTGTGTAATTAGAATTCCAGCGAGTTGGACATGCCCCTTTCACTGAGGTGTTTAGCCGGTGTTGCAAGTTCGCCTTCTTTATATGTATATTTTACAATTTTCTTGCAAGCGTGCACGGTTTCGTCCAACTCGGTTGTTTGCTCAAAAGATTTTCCTAAAACATTGACGAAAAGATGACTGCTGCAATTTAAACGTATATTATTTTCCAACGCCTTTTTGATATTCGATCCTCTATCCGTTACAAATGTTATGTTTTGTATGTTTTCAGTATTTATTTTATCAAAAATATTTTCACCTGTAGATTTAGCAAAATCCATAGATTTTATTCCCAGAATAATGTCGTGAAGCTTATAATTTTTTTTGGTAGTGTAATGTGACACTCAAAAAATTCCTTTGGACGTATTGGTCTGTCCACATATCTAGCGTTGCTGCCACTCCTCCGCTTTCCATTACATCTTTAACGTCCTCAGCAACATTTTTCCTTTTTTCCATGGCTAACTTTCCCGCATTCCGGCTTAATGTTCTCTCATCGGGTATAAGGTCGTCTACGTCCACGTTTTCGCCATAGGTTTGATGAAAAAGTTGACCAAGTTTTTGAATCCCCATTCGGAAACTGCAGAAAATGGACGGCAGTCTCGCACAACTTACTCCGTGCACTTTATAGTGGCTTGCTTTTTGTCACTCTCTGAGATTTTTTTAAATTCTTTGGGTTGCTTCAATTCTACACAACATTTGTGGCGAGATAAATTCGACCTTTGGTTTACCATGTATTTTAGAATTTTTTTGCATTTACCGCAATAAATCCATCCGTCCACCACAGTGTCGTCTTCTTTCAAAATTTCGTATAAAATGTTCCAAATTAAGCTTTTCCCTTTATTCTTTTGGTCACTTTGTAGGTTCCCGAATCTATTTTGTTTTTAAATGTTTGTGCAGTTTCAGTCATTTTGCATTTTTGTTTTTAGCGTCACCAAACCAATGCCGTCGATTGTTGACGAGAGCGAGAAGTGTGCAATTATCGTCGTGGACACAAAGTAAAAAACCCGAGTACTTTTTGTGTGCTTTACCCACTCGCTCGTTTACTTATGTGTGTCTTCAAAACACCCAAGTATTTTTTGTGTGCTTTACCCACTCGCTCGCTTACTTCCCCTTCAGTACCAGTCCTCGAGGATTCCCCCGCGAATCCCCGGGGACATAGGAAACGTCCCTATTGATTCGCTGGAGACATTCCATACAAATCCCATGCGGACATTGCACTGAGCATGCGTTCACGGCGGGGACGTCGAAATACTCGGGGACTCGTCGGGGAATCCGAAAGGAATCCCAGGGGACTTTCCTAGGGACTTTCAAAAAAATCATCGTCTGCCACCGGGAAGTCAAAATTGACTTTTGGTCTTCCCCTTAAGAAACAAATTTGATATTTTTTCAATTATAATTATATATAATGAACATTTTCATTACATTTCACATTTTAATAAATTACACATTTATTTATTTTAATTTAATTGTATTCATTCACAATTTTTAAAATATTATCATTATTTAAGATATGATATTGATTTATATTTTATTAATAAACAGCACTATATTTATTAACACATTTAATTTTTGTCAGTGTAGCCGCTGGCAATCGAAAAACAAACTGCATGCTCTTATGCCGTTATGTTGAAGTTTAACTACACAATTGGATTTTGTTCTTAATTGTTTTATATGTACATTGAATGTACGTACGCATATTGTTAAATTTCACTTTCACTTTAAATAACATATATTAACCGCGCGGTGTTAAAACACAATGTATATATATAAATACATTATTATTAAAAAATGCCGCGATGCACTTATGCACTCAAATAAAATTTAATTTTTATAAATATTTCAATATTTTTTAAAAAGGGTATTCTAACGTCGACGCAGCACACTTTGCTTTCGACATAGATTTTCTTCCCTCCCTTCCCCCCTATTTCCATCACACTCTAATTTGCGAACCGCTGCTCCGAATCAGTTCGAAAACAATAACAAATATATAGTCCCAACTTCGTGCAACATCGGCAGGTAGAATTTTTTGTGGCTACTTCGTTTCGAACTTTGCAAAACGAAGCCCATGTACTTTGTTTTTGTTTTTCGACAATGCGGCGAGGAATCGCAGGGGACAGGCATTTTGGTACTGAAGGGCTAATTTCAGTGCGTGCCTGCTTGTCGAACTAAAAGGTTGTGAGCGGACGGTTTTTTTCAGGACTTTAACCTTTAAGTGGCCAAGCAAAAAAATGTATATTTGCAGTTATTGTCACAAGCACGTGCTAGGCGTAAAGCTTGTGCATGTTCCAAAATGTAATGCAAAAAGAGCTTTGTGGGCTTAGCCTTATTGAGAGCTCTAAAATTTGTGATACGCATTTCAGTGCTTCACTGGAAATCGTTATCAGGCGCAGGGCAGCTACTGAAAAGAAGACGACTTAATTCGACTGCAGATCCGCAAAAAGAGACAGAGACTGAACAAAATTTTGGGCACGCAAACAGAGTAAGTTAACTATGTTAAAAATATTATGTATATTTAAAAAAAATGTATTTGTGATTTAGGGACAAAGCGATAGATCTGGCAAATCATATAGAAACAAGAGCCTGAAAAAAATGATAAGTCTTTTAGAAATGGAAATGCAGTCTTTACGCCAGTAACTTGATCATTATCAAGATCTTGAAAAGTCTCTAGGCAAAATATTTTTTAGGACTCAAATAAATATTTTGAAGAGTGGCGGAAAAAGAGCAGTTTTTAATGCAGCCAACATGTCTCCATACCGCGGGCTCTCGTGCTTACAGTCATTTATACTGGAAACGCTTTCCTCTTCCGTTTCGTTCAACGCTGTATAATTGGCTGTCAGACGTAGAAATTAAGATATGGCCGAATTTGTAAGCTCTGCGTCTTGTGCTTCGATGAGATGAAGGTTGCTGCTGCCTATGAATATGACAACTCAGCGGACGTTGACTTGGAGCCACGCAACTACGGTCCAAATGGCTATAGTACGTGGTTTAAAGAAATCGTGGAAGCAATCAGTAAGGAATTTTGCGCTCAATTTTGATAAAACTGCACATAAAAGGTTTTCCAGTAGTAGCTATTGTGTCAGACTTGGGCCCTGGAAATCAAAGCTTTTGGAGACAGCTTAGTATATCGGAAAGTAAGTATTTTGTGTGAATGAGTACATAAAATAAACTTCAATTTATTTGCATTTTTAGCAAAGACCTGGTTTAGCTATCCGGTGGATGTACATTTAAAAGTGTTCGTTTTTTCCGACCCTCCACACCTGGGGAAGTTAATCCGTAACCACTATATCGGTTCCGGATTAAACTTCAACGGTAAAAAGTTGACAAAGGCGACAATCCAGCAATCGGTACTGTGCCCAATCCGACGCGTCGATACTGTTTACGCTAACTGATAGCCACAATAATGTTGAGTCGCTTACTAAAAAAAAAAAGTTAAACTAACAACGCAACTTTTCTCCCATACAACCGCCAGTTTTATTAGACGTTGCTATGCATTGGGGAATATAATAGAGAACCCGTGCGAAACGGCAGATTTCTTTGATCTTGTCAACGACTGGTGTGACCGGCTTTTAGCTTTTAGTTTATTTAATACTTTTCTTAGTTTATTATTTTACACTCTTTATTATTCCTTTGATCGAGCTTCTTTCCTTGTTTGTTCTTTCTAACTTTTAACTCTGAGAGAGCGTACATCGTCACATAGTGTGACCAGAGCGTACTTATCTAACCTGGCCTGCTACAGTGGTTCGATGTGTTCAACACAAAAATGTCAACAGCAAATTCTATCGAAACGACGCAGCCTTGCGGAAAACAACTTAAAATGCAACAAGACATTTTGGTTGATGTTAAAAGTTCAGCTTGCGTTTCGAGATCTCAAGTCTTAATCTACAAAAATATCGGGAATCCCAGCTCCTTTATGACCATCCAATAGAAAGCTCTTTAGTATATACATAGTTAGAAATTAGGTATTCTTTATTATTTTCTTGTTTTCGTTGCACTGCTCTGTTCGGTTAAATGTATTTACAATACACCTTGTCGTTACGTCACAAAATCAAAACGGAAGTAAACCGATATGAAAAATGTAGTGTGGACGTTTAACTTCAGAATACCAAAGTTATGTTTTATGCCACATCACACTTATATCGATATTAGGCGTTGTCTACATGCATTTCGATATTAGGAGGTTTCTAATAGTTGAAATGTCAAAGATAATGGGTAATTCGGATCTTGTTAGCAATCGTAAGCTGCACTTCCCAAAAGGCATTTTGGTAAGCAATGGATTTCTTGACGGATTGCAAAGCTACTTGGTGGAAAATTATGGCTTGGAGTATATTTTAATAAATCGTCTTAACCAAGACATTCTTGAAACAGCTAAACAGGCTGAAGGTAGTGCAGGCACGTGCTGCTCTACGGGCATCCGGGCTTCCCTGGTACGTGACAAACCAGGCCATCCAAAACGACCTACGTCTTGTTCCTGTGGACGACCTCCTAAACCAACACAGCAGACGTTACTCGTAGATCTGGAAAATCATCTATATTTTTCAGAAAAAAAACTTCGATGTATCGATACATCGATTTTTTTGGAGTTATTTTGAAATATTATATTGCTATACATATCTACTATATAAAAATAAGTCGGGTTTTCCTTCCTGACGCTATCTCGAGAGGGCACGAACCGATTTCCACGGTTTTGCATTCGTTGGAAATGTCTCGGGTTCCGTGAGGTTTATAGCAAAAAAGATCAGGAAAAATTATTGCGAATTCAAATGAATAATCCCAACATCCAAATAACCGATGAAATCTACAATGAAGGATTGATTCTGATTAAGGATCAATGCTTGACTATTGCAAACAAGCTACTAATTGAAGTAGGAATGATTGCGCCAAATCAATCGATGCACGATGCATTCAACCAAGAGATAAATCGAAAGCTGCAATAGAATGATGATACATTGCAGGAATTCGTTCGAAATAAAGTGCCGTTGCTGAATGAACAGCAAAACCAACTATACGAAACATTAATGCAAGCGATGGACAACAATACTGGTGGTCTATTCTTCCTGGACGCACCTGGAGGAACAGGGAAAACAGGCAGACGTTGCCAGTAATTCCCCGTGGTACGCCTGCAGAAGAATTGAATGCTAGTCTGAAGGCATCATCTCTATGGAATAACGTAAAAACATTATCGCTAACCACTAATATGAGAGTTCAACTTGAAAATGATCAAAGTGCTGCACCATTTTCCAAACAATTGTTAGCTGTTGGAAATGGAAAAGTCCCAGTTGATGCGACATCTGGATAAATTACTCTTCTCAACGACTTTTGCCGATTTGTAGACTCTCAATTAGAACTTATTGAAAATGTTTCCCCAAACATTGGTGAGAATTATCAGAATTATGCTTGGTTGAGTCAACGAGCAATTCTTGCCGCAAAAAAAAATGATGTACACGCACTGAATTCCACCATTTAAGCAGAAATTGTTGGCAATTTGGTGACATACTAATCCGTTGATTCCATAACGAATCCCGATGATGTAGTAAATTCTCCAACAGAGTTTTTGAACTCTCTGGACTTACCAGGATTTTCACCACATAACTTGCAACTCAAAGTTGGTACAGTTATTATGATACATATTGCGCAATTTGAATCCACCGCGACTTTGCAACGGTACTCGACTTTCGGTAAAAAGACTTATGCCGAATTTGATTGAGGCAACCATTATCAATGGAAAGTACGCAGGTATGTATGTATTCCTCGAATACCAATGATTCCGACTGATCTTCCGTTTGACTTCAAATTATTGCAATTTCCAGCTCGCTTTGCGTTCGCAATGACAATTAACAAGTCGCAAGGCCAATCGCTTAGTGTTTGCGGGATAAGTTTAAAAAACTTTTGTTTTTCACATGGGCAGTTATACGTTGCGTGTGCACGAACTGGGAACACGTTTGTTACATTTGTGTTAACGTCAAACCAAAAAACAAAAAATTTGGTTTACCAAAGAGCACTTCAATGACACGGATAATTTTCGGACACGTACGATTAAGTATTCACTTTGTATTCTCTTCCATTTAATTAGAGAAGTTCAACTAATAAACACTTTATTTTTATACCCTTACAGGGTATTATAATTTCAGTCAGAAGTTTGCAACGCAGTGAAGGAGACATTTCCGACCCTATAAAGTATATATATTCTTGATCAGCATCAATAGCCGAGTCGATCTAGCCATGCCCGTCTGTCCGTCTGTCCGATTATACGCAATCTAGTCCCTCAGTTTTGAAGCTATCTGAATGAAACTTTGCAGGTAGTCTTCTATATGCTCTCACTGCCATATACGTCGGAACGGGCCGGATCGGACGACTATATCATATAGCTGCCATAGGAACGATTGGTAAATTTTCAGAAAAAAAATTATTGTCCAATTTTCAACATATTTTCATATAATTTAAGACATGGCCATTTTATATTACTCTAGAATTTCGGTTTTAATTTGATCAAAATCGGACAACTATATCATATAGCTGTCATAGGAATGTTCGGGAAATATTACGTATACGTAATGTGAAACCGAATTTTTGTATGTATTAATGTTGTATACAATTCCTGTTAGTTTTACTTTCCATTTGATAACATTTAATTTATTCTTAATGATCCAATTGTAAGCTGCAAGGGTATACAAACTTCGACGTGCCGAAGTCAGCTTTCTTTCTTGTTGTAGTTGAAATGAATTCATTTCTGTTGAGAAATGAAACAAAATTTTTCGTTTTCAAATAAAAACAAAAATTTCTTAATCTTTTAATCACTAAAAGAAATAAAGCCATCTGGTGGCGAAACGGATTTCGCCGGGTTTCCTAGTAGTAATATAAATATATATATAATAAAATAAATAAATAAAACAAATGTGTAAAAGGTACTTATAAAAAATAACGTTTTATTTGAAATTAATTTTTTCTTTTTAATTTCCTTATAACTTATTCGTTTTACACAAAAATGAAAATAAAATTAAAATTAAATCACATTTCAAATAAAACAAAAATAAAAAATATTGAGTCTACTCAAAAAACTAAAATTAAAAGATCCAAACTTTTTTGTGTAAAAACAGGATCATATTTACATTTTTGGGTTTTAGCGAGCTTCGCTTTTCGCTGACTACAAGCCCAGCTTTACTGAACATTCTTTCGCTTTCTGTAGAGGTGGTCGATACGCAAAAGTATTTAAAAACGCATGCGGTGTCATTTGATATCTGAAAAAAGAAATTGGATTTTTAAATTACCATCTAAATTGTTATTTTGTTTACCTTCCAATAATTCAAAGCTAATATGGAATCCACGCGATCGCTTTGAATTTGTTGAGTTTTGTTGGTTTCTAAGAAACTGAATAATGTGTTGTTCTCGGCTGTGAATGATGGTGTTGGCGGGCTTGAAGATGTAAAAATTTTTGTTTGAGCATGGATGTGCGACAGTTCATCCTCTAACGATTTAACCCCTTGGGAGGAATTAAATGGATACCAAAGTCCATCCTTTTTGAAGCGAGGGTCCAAAATTGTGGTCATTCGTGTTACAGTACGATTTTCATAGGGGACCAATCTTTTATTGACCCCTTGAAGTATGTTATCACAAACATCTCGACCCACCTTAGTCTGGAGTTGGGTTTTCATGGCTGTCAGATTGTGTAAAATACCACAAACAACGGGAATCGCCGATGACACTATCACAGAAGTACTTGAAGATGTGTGTACCGTTGCATGCTCAAACGATGAAAGTATTGCCTTTAAATCCTCCAGAATGGATATTTCATCAGACTTGCGATGCCAACCTTGGTGATTAAAATTTTGTCGACCATATAAAAGGCGCTGTTCCACCTTGCCGGATATTCTTGTTTAAGGCTGTACGGACGATCGCATTCTTGGGCCTCCTTAAACTTGGCATATGCAATTGTGCTACTTTTAAAAAACGAAACAATGCGCTTACACTTTTCAAGAATGGGTTTAATATGTTTTGTACCCAAAACGTCTTGCACAGTTAAATTGATTGAATGCGCAAAGCATGGAATATGTCTTATTTGCAGTATCTCACATGCTTTAATCATATTTTTCGCGTTATCTGTTACCATAACAGTGACTTTTCCTAGTACTCTCCATTCCTCGAGCACTTTGCGTATAGAGTTTGCTATATTTTCAGAGGAACGGCCTTTTTCGTCAAGGAGCTTTTCAGTTGACAAAACAGCGTTGCCCAGTTCGAAATCAGCTTGAATGAAATGGCATGTCACTGTATGTTAATATAGCACTCGTTGGCCCTTGACGTCCAGCAATCTGACGTGATTGCACAGTGCTGTACGTTTTCTAAACAGGCGGACAACTTAGATTTTTTTTATTAAATGCATTTGCCATTGTATTATTCCTTAGAGTTGTTCTTGAATTCATACCTCGGATCAAGGAGGTTTCCGAAATTCCGGAAGCCTTCATTTTCTACAACGGAAAAAGGCCGCAAGTCAGAGCTAATGTAGGAGCACAGGGCGCTGTCCAAATTTTTTTTGCGGTTCGACGGCGTTTCGTATTTTTTGTCAATGAATGACAGAATTGACGGCTGTTGTCTTTGTGACAAGTCACCTATTGTTAAATTAGGATGTATGCTCTTTAAGTGGCAAGACAAGTTGGTTGTATTGCCACTTGTTTGGTATGTTTTGCCACATTTAATGCATTTGGCTGTCCTGCCATCAGCCGATTTTTCACCAATGTTTCTTACAATCGGATAAAAATCTAAATTAATATTATTTTAGTTTCTTCTATTTATGAAAAAGTGTGTTTAGCTTACCGAAGCTGCCAAGCAGTGGATGGGTAAAGGAAACATCGAACATGGATGTTTAAAAACCTCTGTTTCCCGAATTTTGGAAAACATCGATGTATCGATACATGGCCGATGCTTTTTCCAGCTCTAATTGGAGATCCACATTTTTCCCCAATTGTGGATGAAACACAACGAAAATCATGTGCCTCATGGTCCGTTACTTTAGCAGGACGCATCGTAAAGTATGCACAACTTTTTACCGTCTCATCCAATTGGAAAATGGAACCGCCGAGAACATGACAAACAGCCTAAAAGATCAACTTAAATCTGATCATTTAAAAATGAAAAACTTATTGGCTATGTCTATCTCATTCTTTTTGCTGAAGATGCTTGCGATATTCTCCCGAAAAGTTTGCATTTCATGGTTAAGGAAGTCAAACAAATGGATTTCGAACAGCACGACCTAATGCTATCAAAACAATTTTAAATGAGTGGGACTCTCCAAAACTGTGTAACGATTCGAAGGCTGATGTTGCAAGTCAGGGGCGCGCACGCGTCTTGACCCGGCTGGGGCTCGTCGGCAAAAGGGTGGTATTATTGCTCCCCTGAACTTTGCCTTGAAGGGGAGTCATAAAGTTATAAATTTGCTTGCTGCGACGATAAAATAAAAGACCAAACAAAACACATACACTGAGAGAAAAACTGGTGAATACACTGGTCAACTAATTAGCTCGCTTTAGATGACTGCTTAGCCCTCCCTTCCATAGCCATAATTTTCCTTAATTATAATATTTAATGACCCCTTTAGTTGATCTGCCTAAAACATCCCCAAGAAATTCATACTAGCTAACTAACATTATAAAATATATTTTCTTAAAACTAAAAATATTCATTTAAAACAATATTAAAATAAAATAAAGTGGCGAGACATTTAACAGTTAATTAATTTGTGAGGAATTAATAATTAAAATATCCTTGGCTTTCATGCGATTAAACTTTACCAATAAATTCAACTAAAATTTCTGACAGTGTGAAGAATAAACGGACGGAACGCAAAGAAATATGTCGGATAGGGAACTTTCAAATTGGATCTCATTTATCTACCGGAATTCCAAACTCTCGGTCAGGACGCTTTTAAATAAGCCTTTTAGGCCGCAGCTTTTAATTCTGCTTAAATACCAATACACTTTCACTCACTCCGTTTTCATCCCGTGAAGAAAGCGCTTTCCGGCGTAGACGATGTGCTGGATGGCTGTGGGGAATAAAAAGAAAATATGCCTATTTCCTTGCCGAAAATCTGCCCTTCGCTTTGGCTTTTAATTTCTAATCCGATCAGAAAAATATCTCTTCGATTTCCTGTTCCTCCGTCTAATATTTTGCTTCTTTTGCTCTAGCCATTTAAAATTATCAACAAATTATACTTTTGAAGAAAACATAGTAAAACGATAAAATAAATAAATAATTAAAAAAACTAAAACTAAATTGGACCACGCTTCGTCTGTTGCGGCATCTGCGGCAATTCGCTCCAAGAAAAAAAAAAGATTCTGCTTACAGGCTTGCGGCAGCATCTCACTCCCCCGATATAAATATGTAAAAATCGACAATTATACGGGCCTTATAAATCGGAGATGAGGACACAACAAAATTAACAGTCGCTCATATTAGCGGCACACAAAACTCCGAATACCCGAAAAAATAAAATAAAATATCAAAAGCGGCTGCGCAACTGCCGAAATATTAGCGCATCTTGGTGGCAAGGGGGGGTGAGGTTCTCCGCTTCGCTGCCGACGCTGATCTCCCGCGCATGGAAATAACCGCTTAGCTCCGTTTGTCGCTTTGCATTTTCCTTCTCCCTTTTCCTCCTCTGGCGGACGCTGGTTGCTCGCTCTAGATAAAAACTGCTTAGCTTCACTTCTCCACTTTGCTATTTACCCCCTCCGCTCACCTCGAGGCGACCCGGCCTGCGCTCTTGGCGCTGGACGATATTGCCGCTGACTATGATTGGCGTCTAGAAATTTCACAGATCGCAGCGACCGTAGTTAGGGGTCCACAATAGCCTTCATAATTTTCCTGTTCCCGTATTCCACTAAATTTAAATTTTTGGAACTAAACACAACTGATGGGAAGCAAAGTCAGAGTGGTATTAAAATGCTCGCCTCAGGACAGACCGAATAGGAGCCGATCGGCCCTTCTGAAGTGGACAACTTCTCGGGCGAAAGTCGGAAATCTGCCCCTGTTAATTTCTCTTAACTTCCTTCCTTCTCAGAAAGCTATCAGGGCCCGCTCGCTAGGTGTCGCTTCACAGTCCCAAATGACTCATAGATCGCGCCACTGGGCTCTGTATCCAAGCGTTCAAATACCCCCCGCCAAAGATCGGACTTGGGGTAGATCAACCAAGGCCGATCCCAACTAAGCATGGGTATGCTACTGCTTTAAGTCTTTAGCATGGTATCGTCCAACTGGGCGTCCTTGGAGGTCCTCCAATTCATAATATGCGTTACCTATTTTCTTGGTAACTCTAGCCTTTACGTAAGCATGGGAACAGGGGAAATTTATCCGAAATACCTCCTGGCCGACCTTGTAGGATACCTCACTTGAACATAAATTGTAGTTGCTTTCATTCTTAGTTCTCTGTTTTCCCATTACCTCAAGAGCTTTAATCCGCACTAGACAGGCCGCGCCACGCCGCCGCCGGCGACGATTTTTGCCTTATTTGACGCTCCGCTGGTGCGGCACCGGCGCGGCCTTCGGTGTTATTATTCTTTATAAAACTTAAAAAAATAAATAAATAAATCACAAAAATGGCCAAATACTCGATATAAATAATCGATTAATCGTTGAGATTGTCTCATCTCCCATCTCCCTATGTCCCATCTCTAGAGCAGCTGTTTGGTGTAGTTTACGTTTTAAAGCTGTGTTTTGTGTGTGCGTAAATATGCAAAGTAAGTTTTAAAATACTATTACTAGTGTTAGGAACATATTAATTAAATATTTTCTCAACAAATAGATGGATCAGCCATTAAGTATATACTCAATTAAACATAATCGTAACTCAAATCGAAAGAGCAAAGTTTGGGAGTTTTTTGGCGCATTACAATTGAAAAAAAAAAGAATTGAAGTGGACAAGGTGTTCTGCCGATTAAGTTTGGATGTGCAGAAAAAAGACGACGAAAGAACAATCTTTTCATGGTAATAATTAAGTTCCTTTTTTTAATATTCAAGTAAGATTTTGTAAATTGTTTCAGTGCTAAAATTCAGTCGTATTCCACGAACTGTTCAACAGGGAATTTAAGTTGACACCTTAAAAATCAACACAACATTCACGATATCGATTGTCCGAGTACTTCATTGGCTATACGTGGATCAATATAAATTTTTTTTCAAAAAATCGACGCCAATTATATCTCCAAAAGATAGTAAGTGGGAGCTGGCACGAGAGCTAGCTTTGTGGATGGCTAGAGATTTGCTACCATTTCATATACATGTAATTTCTCACAATGGACTTAAAGACTTTTTAACCAAATATAGAGTTGTGGCAACTGCTGCTGACATTCCATACTACAAAACGCTGTCAACAACTGCACTAGACGATGTGTATGAATGCATTTCATGAGCAGTTACACGGATAGTATCTGGACGAAAACATTTTGCATGAACTTTCGACTTGTGGACAGATAACTAAAGAAGATGACGTTATATAACGTTCACCTTCCATTTTCTGTCAGCGCATTTTGAGAAGAAGCATTTAACGCTGGAAACAAAATTCTTGTCGAAATCGCACACGGCAAGTAACATTTTAACAGAGGTGGAAGAAGTTACTCAGTTACCAAGGCAACAATATCAAAAAGCTATTAATTTGGGGTGTATAAAACAACACTTCTGCCTTGGACATGGACTACATAATTTGCTAAATGTAGATGGTTACAATTCAGAGCCGGAAATTAAAAATTTGATTATGAAGTGCGAAAATATTGTGAGTGCCTTACGATTTAAGACACATGTCAAAGGTGCCAAAGAGCCGCATTAAATAAGGTACTCACAAGCAGCAATAAGACTCATATAATATTATTAGAAAATGAAGCACAGCTTTTATATAAATTATGCGACTTCTTAAAAAAATTAAAGATGCGGTTACCGTTTTGTCTGGAGATTTGTATCCATCAATAAGTCTTGCGTTAGTGATTAAAACAGAAATCGTCTCAATATTGGAAGAACCTGAGAACAATGAGCTGCTTGCTTTAACTCTTATGAAAAGCCATATAAAAAATAGATTAGAGTCAAGGTTCCCGATATCGGATATACTAGTCTGCGCATCCCTATTAGATCCGCGATTCAGCTCACTTGATTGTGTGTTGGAGTATTGCGAGAAACAAAGTTTAAAAACAAACAATTTCTTGTTCAAAATGTTTAAAGAGCTGATTGGAGATGTTGAACAAGATAGCGATCAGCAGCAAGAGTCTCGTTCTGCACATGATAGAATTATACAAGGTAGTCCCGTCGGCTGCCGAAATCGTTCGGGTTTTCAGTGCGTGTTCGCTTGTTGAAGAGAAAGGTTGTGTGCGCACGCATTTTTTTTCGAGTTTTTAACCCTTAGTTGGGAATGACTTTTTGTAACTGTTGCCGTAGGCACGTGCACGGCGTGAAATTTTTAAGGGCGCCTAAATGTTTGGAGAAGCGTGCGTTGTGGGAGGAGTCCTTGGGCTGCAAGCTTGGGGATTACTCAAAAATTTGTGAAACACACTTCAATAGTTCACAGTGGAAGTCTACATTGAATAGCGGAAAAATTTGCAAAAGGAGAAAACTGAACGATGATGCTGTTCCGCAAAGGGAGGCGATTCCTGAAACCGTTTTGAAATTAGGCTACGCCAATTCGAGCACGCAAACAGAGTAAGTAAACTGTGTTGAAATGTGTTGTATCAGTATACAAAACGTAATGTATCTGTAATCTAGGGAAAAGGTGATAAATCGTGCCTTGAATATGGAAAACGAGAGCCTAAGAAAGCAAATTCGTCAGATGGAGAGAGAAATGAGTTCTCAACGTAAGCAGCTTGAAGAATATAAGGTGTTAGAAGAGAGTCTACGCAAAATATTTACCGAGACCCAAAAATAAAAATTTAAAAAAATGGAGGGAAAAGAGCCACATTTAATGCGACCGACATCTCTGCTGCCATTTGCCTAGATGCCGCGGGACCTCGTGCGTACAACCACTTATATAGAAAAGGATTTCCTTTGCCGAATCGGACAACAATATATAGATGGTTATCTGAAGTCGACATTAAAGTGGGTACCCTGGATGTGGTTATAGACCTTATGGAAAACGAGGAAATGCTTGAAGTCGACAAGCTATGAGTGTTGTCCTTCGATGAAATGAAGATAGCGGCTAGCTTTGAATATGACAGCTCAAATGATATGGTTTATGAGCCAAGCAACTACGTTCAACTAGCCATAGTTCGCGGTTTCAAAAAATCCTGGAAGCAGCCAGTGTTCTTCGATTTTGACACTCGAATGGACGTGCAGACTTTAAATAGCATAATCACAAAACTACACAAGAGAGGCTATCCCGTAGTAGCTATCGTCTCTGATTTGGGAGCAGGAAATCAACGACTTTGGAAAGAGCTTGGCATATCGGAGAGTAAGTTAGAAGTATTAAAATGTGTAGATATTTACATTTTTGTTTTATTTTAGCAAAGACCTGGTTTAGTCATCCGGCGGATGATGACTTAAAAATTTATGTTTTTTCGGATACACCTCATCTCGTAAAGCTTGTCCGTAACCACTACGTCGGCTCCGGATTAGTTGTTAACGGGAAGCACTTGACTAAAACGACAGTCCGGCAAACAATGAGCCATTGTTCCAAGTCGGATGTGTCCATTTTGTTTAAGGTAACCGAAAATCATATAAATGTTGGTTCGCTCGCAAAGCAACTGCCAGCTAGATAAGGCGATGCTATACGTTGGGGTATGAAGTTGAAAACGCATGCGAAACCGCTGAATTTTTTAAACTTTTTAATGACTGGTTCGACGTTTTCAACACAAAGCTGTCAACTTCAAATACAATTGGAACGAAGCAGCCATATGGAAAGCAAATTGGCATCCAACGCGGAATTTTGGCAAAAATGTCTGAAATTATGCGCACGGACGTAGTTGGAAAATCCCATAGGCTGCCCTTCCAAAAGGGCATTCTAGTGAACAATACGTCCCTTAATGAGCTACATGGGTATTTATTGGAAAAGTACCAAATGGAGTACTTACTAACGACTAGTTGTCGTCTAAACCAAGATATAGTTGAAAACTTTTTTGGGGCTATGAGGTCGAGGGGTGGGCAGTATGACCATCCAACGGCTCTTCAATTTAAGTATAGGTTAAGAAAATATATAACAGGTATATAAAAAATAAATATAACTAATAATTGATTTTCACAATACTAATTGTCAAATGTTTAGCTTTATGTTTCAGCACTGTTTTGTCCGTGATTGTTGTAGGTATTTTTGTGCTCTGTATTTTGTGTTTTGTGTTTGATGCTTTTTATGATTATGTTTATGTTTATTATTAATTATTATTTTATCCCATTCAGCAAAAAATACAGAATTATTATCTAATAACGGCAATGTAGAGGAGGACGAAGAAGATAATTGGTTGAACATAGATTTTTTTAAACATGGGAATGAGACGGAGTCGGAGCTTTTCGCTAGGGATTTTGAAATGGACAAGGAGAATTCGGAAGTCCTTTTAGATGACTTAACAGAGCACGAAGAAGATTGGCTAAATATAGATTTGTTTAAAAATGGGAATGAGACGGAGTCGGAGCCTTTAGATGAGTTAACGGAAGATGCATTGGAGTACGTAGCTGGCTACGTTATAAAAAAACTTAAGCTGTCGAATAACTGTACAAAAGCAAAAACAACGTCTCATTTCAAACTCCAAATTATTAAAAATAAAATTATAAAGATTATTCAAACTCGTTTTATTACAGAATTATTAAAAATAAAATAATAATAATAATACAAAATATTCAAGCTCGTTTTATTATATAATTATTATATTTAAAATAATATTACAAAATATTCCAACTCGTTTTATTACAGAAGGCGACTTCAACCCCCATCCGAAACCTAAGGGTTAAAACTCACACTCTATTGTCGTACCACTCGCACTCATTAGGCTGAACTGCTCTCACTCGCACTCATTGTTATAAGTTGTAGTGTACCAAATTTTGCCGACGGGACTACCTTGTATAATTCTATCGTGGTTCTGCAAGCAAAATCTTAAAGCTTGCTCAACGGCATTCGACCAATACCAAAAATAGCAATTTGGAAGCTGAATGCCATCTTCTTAAGTTTGTCTTCATGTTAAGACGTATTAACATTTTGGAAGCAAAAGGCACCTGCAATGCCCTTACTTTCGAAGCTGGCACAAAAAGTGTTGTGTACTCCTGCAAGAAAGTTTAACTTAAATTTACAAATTGAAGAGATAAAAATGAACTGAATTGAAAACTTAAATTTAGATATGTCTAGGGAAAAGTATTAGCTTGTAAATTAAAACCGTTTTTACGCATACTGAATGAAACTTATTCAAGTCAAGGAAAAGACTGATATTTTTATTTTTATTACTTAATTTTAATTTATTTTTATTTTACTTATTAAATTTAATCACTTTATGTTAATTTTATTGTTACCTCTATAATAAAGGCGTTATAAACTGATATAATACAAAAATACTGATTTTATTTAATTTGAAAAAATTCTATACGCCGCCGGCCGCCGACAAATTTGACGGCTCAGCTGCCGCCGCCGCGTTTTGACCTCTACGCCGCCGCTGAAGCCTTTAACTATCGGCGTAAACCTCTAGCGTGCGTCGAGTATAAAAATCCTTACATCCTACACTAAAAAAAAACATTTTTTTCTGTGTATAAAAAATAGAAAGTAATGTTTCCAAAAAAAAACTGATATTAAGATTTAGAGTTTTATTGTATTGTTCATCGTCGTCGCCTTCGTTTTCCAAAACCATATTCCAGGAATATCCCAATAAATTGTCATGATCATCGTCCAATTCTTCTGTGCTTTTGAACTCACAAGCTAGTAAACTTGTTACATCATCTGGAAGGCAAAGCCTTTTTTAATCTTCTGTTGAGGTTTACAGAGGATATAATTGGATCTGTAGTATCCTTTGCTCTCTGGAACACATCGGAAAAAGTATCCTTTCGGCTACTTTTCCTATCATGGCTTATACGATCAGATTTATACACCTTATTCCTTGATTCGGCACCCTCTTCTCCAAAGTAACCTACTGGAAGGACGGTGTTTTAAATTATATCACCGGAGTATACCAAGTTTTATGTACTGTCGCAGTCATTGGCAGCCAAGGATATTCGTCGATGATAATTTCGGCAGTTGCGTAGCAGATCCTTTTAAACTTGGCAACATTAATGGGCAACTGGCATGAGAGACAAGTTAATATAGTACTCATATTTTAAATAAGTTTATGATTTATTCCAGTAATTTCAGAAAAAAGTTTTGAGTTACTAAAAGCACGACGAGCGGTATTACCATTTCGGTTGATCAACTTTTAACGACAACTGCTTCCAAAACAAGGCTTGAATGTGCGTTTTTCCCTTAGCGACTAATCTTTTATCGTTTTGGTCATGAATTTCCCATTTTTGTGCTTGGAAAACCAATTCAAAAAACCGAAACCAACAGTGTAGAACGCTTAATCCATAGTTCAAGTTACTTAGAACTGGAAGAAACTTCTCACATTTAAAATTCTTGTTAAGAAAATTTTTCGGTTTAGCTCCACAAATTGGACAAGCTTGGGATGATTTGGTTCCAGTCAATGCGTTGAGCACTTTTCCATCGATTACATTAAATATAATCCAAATTTTATGTATAAGATTTTACCGTTGATCATCAGAATTTTGCAAGACTTTAAGTTCGTTTTCCAATGACTGATTTTCCTGAAGTATCACTTCTTTTGACTGATGAAAGTCAATTGAGTCCCTAGTTAGGGGTTGGTCTGACGAGTATCCTTGCTTGTAGCTCGACTGTCCAAAGCTGCCATCAAATCCGTAACTTAACATAGGATCTGCAGTTAGGAAATCCGTGCCTTGATTATTCATAGCGCTCAAAATAACCACATTCTGTAAGGATGTAATCTCGAGCTGCTGTGTGGTCCAAACAATTTTGTAGAGGTACCTCGGTTTTTGTTTCAGATTCTTTTTATTTATAGCTACCTCCCTATATGAGGGAAACAAATTATTTTTCGTTTCCTTCCTAATAGCACAATATTGTTGTTTTGTCATGCCCTGGTCCAAAAGGAGAGCTAAAGCCTCATTAGCAGAGACCTTTGTTGGCTTTGACAACGGCTGGCTTAAAAACTCTCGTATAGTTTTTGCTTTTTTCGGACATAAAGGTAACAATTTTAACCCGTAGGCAAGGTCAGGCTGGCCCGCATTCGAGCAGCAGCACTCGCAACTTGAATTAAAAATTTTACGTTCCCCGACTTCTTTGCTACCAGATCTGCAACCTTCTTTCGTTGAGTTCTTTTATTTGTTGACATATATGGTAATGCAGGCCGCCCAACAGCTCTTGGCCGTTTTGTAATAGTAATGGATGTCTCAGAACATAACCAGGCAGTATGTTTTCCTACAAAGTGTTTTAAATTTCGCTTGGATTTTCGCCAGTACTCCGAAATTCTCCATCCAATGTTTTCGCATTTTTTTGTTACAATTTCTTCGTCATGTCCAGAACAAGGTCCACGTATTGACACTTTCAAGCCATTAAAAATGGCATTCGCTCTGGCAGAGCTCGTCTCTGTATTCCATTTCACGAACAATTCGGTGTTTTTCATTTTGAGGTTACAACCTTAAAAGTTAAATTTTAGATAAAGTGCTCAAAAGTGCACTTTTATACTAAAAACATATAATAAGAATCCCTTACTCTACAACATATAATACGTTTTAGAAGTGGAGAGAGCTGGACTCACTTTATAGCTCTATTTAAAAATTAGAATACACTACAAAATTTTTAGATTTTTTAGAGTTAGAACTCAGAGAATTAGAGGATTATTGGGCACCACAGTTAATTTCAACCATAGACGATCACAAACACATATTACAAACCACAAGAATTAAACTGCATGTTAAAAGTAGCAAACTTATTAACTGTTTATATACTTTTTATCACTTTGAACTTGCAAAATTTTTCGACGATTTACCAACAATCGCTTATCGCTGGAGTAACGCGAACGAAACAGCTGACTTAACAGCTGTTAAATTAACAGTGACGCGCTCTGTTAAAATTTCCTATACGTAACATACAAATGAATGTTATTTGCATATATTCCATAAAAAAAATATTTCATTTTACGACTTATAAAAAATGGGTTTTGGCCAGAAAAGGTGGTCGTTCGCCCCATAGTAGAATGTAGAAATTCCCAGTCCAGCAGACCAAGAGCGAATGTAATTTGGATATTTTCGAAAATTGTCCGCTATAGATATTATACAACCCTAGTCAAAATTATTTTCACAACACACAATTATTTCCACATCCCAACTTCTTTTAGTTGTTATTCTTGTTGTTGTTGATCAATTTTCCTGAAATAAATGTTATTGTTAAGCTTGATCTATGCTGAAGCAACACAAAAAGAAATGCGAAAGATAGCGGTTCATTGGACAAAGCTAAAAGCAAAAGAAGAAAAGTTTATCAGTTGTCAAAAGTATTTGCGCACGATTTATTCGCGTCAGAAGTAATTTCACATAACTTAGTTTGATTTATTTCAGCTTAATATCTAATTTTAACAAAAGATTTTCTTAATTTTATAAAAATACATTACTAATATTTAGTTACACCACCTTTGGCATCAATAACAGCTTGTAGTCTTCGAGGAATTGACCTAACCAAAGTTTGGGCAAATTAAAGGGTCAATTTGGACCAAATTTCATTAATTTCATCAATGACTCCGTCGCGTTTTCTATTTTTATCAATGGTTCTTTGATTTTTTATAAAAGCTCAAACGTTTTCGATGATATTTAGGTCTGGGCTTTGTGGAGGCCAAGGAAGAACCACCTGATTAAGGTCAGAAATTTGGTCGGTATCCTACCCTTGTGGCATGGAGCATTGTCCTGCTGAAGAATCTATTCAGGAGTAGGAAAAAGTCTATTTGCTGACACAAAGGCATGTTCGTTAAGGATTCCAAGGTGTCCCATCTGGTTTAAAGTGCCTTCTATCGGTACGAAGTCTCCGAATCCATAATAGGAAAGGCATCCCCAGAACATGACTGTGCCACCACCAAACCTATTAATTGGCTGGGCTGCTAAATGCTTTCGGTTTTTCTTTAAATGCATAAAATGAAGCTGCATTTCAGTACCAGGGGTCCTACAGTCATCATTTTATGCATTTAAAGAAAAACCGAAAGCATTAAGAAAATCTTTTGTTAAAATTAGATATTAAGCTGAAATAAATCAAACTAAGTTATGTGAAATTACTTCTGACGCGAATAAAACGTGCGCAAATACTTTTGACAACTGATAAGCTTTTCTTCTTTTGCTTTTAGCTTTGTCCAATGAACCGCTATCTTTCGCATTTCTTTTTGTGTTGCTTCAGCACAGATCAAGCTTAACAATAACATTTATTTCAGGAAAATTGATCAACAACAACAAGAATAACAACTAAAAGAAGTTGGGATGTGCAAATAATTGTGTGTTGTGAAAATAATTTTGACTAGGGTTGTATACTGACAAAGAATCAGAGTTTCCGCATTACGTTCGATAAATGCTCAAAAACGGAGAAAAAGCGAACCTGTGGGGTAGAGCTGTAAAAACATCGATAGTGCCCCTACTCGATGTTTTCGATAGTGATAGTCCAGACCATCGATATTTTCGATAGTATCAATCGAATTCTTTTTTAATTTTTTATTTTGTATTTTAAACGTGTTTGCTTACAATTTTTTTAATTGCGAGGTATAATTATAGCTGCGAAAAAAACCATACAATGTATTAAACTATGAAACACACATAAAATCAAATAGGTTAAAAATTTAAAAGATTTTGACTATAATAATAACCTATATGCTTTTTTTATTCATAAGTTAGAAAACTTAAATATTCTCGTATGCTTTAAAAAGTCGTTATAAGCCATTAGCGTTTGCCTTCTGATGCTAGAATCGAGAACATTAAAACTATTAATGAAATACCAAGCACATTTCATTAGCATGTTTTTTTTATTAATTATAATTATAAGCGAAAACATGATTATAAATCAAAGTTAATGAAATTAACAAAAGAGAGATCATCCGATCCGCGGGAATTGTTGTTGATTACGAATTAAATAAAGAAAACGTTTGATAACAAAAAAAATAACAAGTTTAGATTATCCATTCTTTGGAAAACTGCTCTTAATGAGTTTGTACCACAAGAAATTTAATCCAGCAGCCACTGATTTCTGTTAGCCATAAAGAGTGTGGTTAAATGCTTTGGCTTCAAAGAAGTTCGTCTATCCGATATAATTTGACCGGCTCTACTAAACATCCTCTCCGATTCGGTAGATGAACCCGGGATGCAGAGGTACCGCTTGACGACTTCAGCCAAGCTTGGGTAAAACGCGATACATCGATGGTGGAAAAAAAAAATCGAGGTATCGCGCAGCCCAGCCGCTATCGATAATATCGATAGTACTATCGATGCTTTTACAGCTCTAATTGTCTGGTATTAATTTGGAGGCTTGTAAAATCCCAGTAGACAGAAATTTCGTTTTAAATATTAGAAACGATAGTATTAAGGAGTTCAGGGCGGACGTTTTGTCCGATTTCAGACTCAAAAACGATATTAAAGTTAATCATCTGTCTGGGGTTTCGGAACCCGATAAAAGGTTAGCTGCGTTCAGCAGAACAACTTGATCACTGATCACTGGTGGATTTTTATCGATAGTTCTGCTGAACGCGTATGATCAGTGATCAGATTGCAAGATTTTCTCCATCATGATCAGCTAAAAAGTAGTATAAAAATAGTATGCTGCTTTTACGCGATACTTATTGATTATATCGACTATGTTAAGAATAGGAAAAATATTAGAATGTAAACAAAGGAAGTATGAAATATTTGTCATGAAATCAGTTGCATCCTCCCTTCAGTACCAGTCCCCGAGGATTCCCCAGCGAATCCCTGGGGACATAGGAAACGTCCCTAGGGGTTCGCTGGGGACATTCCATACAAATCCCATGCGGACATTGCACTGAGCATGCGTTCACGGCGGGGACGTCGAAATACTCGGGGACTCGTCGGGGAATCCGAAAGGAATCCCAGGGGACTTTCCTAGGGATTTTCAAAAAAATCTCATGTGAATTTCGAAGTCAAGTCCCCGAGGAATCGCTGGGGACAGCTAGGGGAAAACCTGGGGACGGTCCCCGAGGAATCGCTGGGGACAGCCAGGGGAAAACCTAAGGACGGTCCCCGAGGAATCGCTGGGGACAGCCAGGGGAAAACCTGGAGAAGGTCCCCGAGGAATCGATGGGGACAGCCAGGGGAAAACCTGGGGACGGTCCCCGAGGAATCGCCTCGGAAACCCAGGAATTTAAAGAAAACAATAAGAATTATTTATTTATTTATTATTTATTCCTGCTTGCGAGATGTTTTTTTATTTGCATTATTATTAATGCAATACATTGCGTAAGCAAGGGCTTTTTCTGGCGGCTGGCTCTGATCTTCCATTGAAGATATGCTCTCTGTAAAGAAATTAAAATATATCAGTAAAATATCTTCTGCATTATGCCCAAAATACGAACTTACCAATCAAAACAGAAAAAAACGAGGAAAAGCTTTTAGTTTTTTTTTCCCGTTCACCCCGTCCACATTGTATGCAATCAAAAGATCTTCCGAAATCACTGTTTTGAGAGATTTCGGAAGAGAATTTCGTTTTATTAATTTGGTCACAGCAGTAATCTGCAAAAAGAAAGACAAAATGAATTACATGATCATTTTGACTGTAAATATTTTACTTACACAGGGTCCGTATTCCCCGGGCCCAAGCTTAGCTCCAGAGCCATAAGCGCATCATCGTCTGCCACCGGGAAGTCAAAATTGACTTTTGGTCTTCCCCTTAAGAAACAAATTTGATATTTTTTCAATTATAATTATATATAATGAACATTTTCATTACATTTCACATTTTAATAAATTACACATTTATTTATTTTAATTTAATTCTATTCATTCACAATTTTTAAAATATTATCATTATTTAAGATATGATATTGATTTATACTTTATTAATAAACAGCACTATATTTATTAACACATTTAATTTTTGTCAGTGTAGCCACTGGCAATCGAAAAACAAACTGCATGCTCTTATGCCGTTATGTTGAAGTTTAACTACACAATTGGATTTTGTTCTTAATTGTTTTATATGTACAGTGACGAACTTAATTATTGGCACAGCTGGCATGTCTGACTTTCGCACAGTTTTTCTCTATGAAAACTTGTGATATTTAAATGAAACACAATTTATTCTTATATATTAATCAATTTCAAACCAAATTCAATTTATTTCATTATTGTATCTCTTTCCATTCATTAAACAAAATTAAAAAACTAAAAAAACAGCTGATTTTCACAGAACAAAATTTTTGGCACACTTAACTAAAAATAATGAAAATAGTAAGAAGAAAACGATTTTTAATACTAATTAATATTTTGTGGCTAAGCCTTTTTGCTTCATTACTGCATTCAGACGACGTGGCATCGAGGAAACCAAATTTTGGGTGGTTTCTGACCCAATTTTATGCCACTCCTCCACAAGAGCCACCTTTAATTCGGCCTTTGTTGATATGGCGCGTTTTTTAACACGTCTATCCAATTCTTCCCACAAATGTTCAATGGGGTTTAGGTCTGGAGATTGTGGCGGATGCGGCAAAGTATGTTTGACATGATGCGCCAGCCACATCTGCACATCATGAGCCTTATGCTTAGGGTCATTGTCGTGTTGAAAAGTGAATGTTTCTGGTAAATTCAACTTTTCGGCACTTTTTTTTAAATTTCTCTTAAGAATATCTAAATAATATTTCTTGTCCATAATACCGTCTATGAATTCCAGTTCTCCAACACCCGCGGCGGACACGCAGCCCCACACCATGACGCTTCCACCACCATGTTTTACCGACATTGCAAGGTTCTCTTTTTCAAGTTCGGTATTGGGCAGTCTCCACACAGTTTGGCGGCCATCCGATTGGAAAATGTTAAATTTACTTTCATCTGAAAAGATGACATTGTTCCAAAAGTCCATTGGCTTTTTTAAATACTCTTTAGCATAGGCTTTACGCTTCTTTTTATTGACCTTTGAAATTAGTGGTTTTCGTCTGGCAACGCGGCACTTGTAGTTAGCTTCATGCAGTGTCCTCCGAACCGTAACAGGGTGAATATTCTTCCCGAAATCATTTTTAATTTCTGCGGCTATCTGTGTTGAAGAGATTTTTGGGTTGATCTTCACTTTTCTGATAATATTGGCGCGTTCACGATCGGTCAAAGCCTTAGGTCGACCAGTGTGCTTAGCGCTCTCCAACGACGGGGCTCCCTTGAAGCGCTGTACAATGCTCCGAATGGTAAAACGGCTTCTTTCCATCATTTCCCCAATCTCTGCATACGATTTACCCTGATTAGGCAAATATAGGATGATTTTCCGCTGAGCTTCGGTGGTTTCCTTTTGTTTTCCGCGCACTTCGACGTTTTTAGCATGAAAATTCACCAACACGCATATTCTTAACAAATATAACGGGGCTTTCCAAGATGAAAAAGTGTACATTGTTAAATTTCACTTTCACTTTAAATAACGTATATTAACCGCGCGGTGTTAAAACAAAATGTATATATATAAATACATTATTATTAAAAAATGCCGTGATGCACTTATGCACTCAAATAAAATTAAATATTTATAAATATTTCAATATTTTAAAAAGGGTATTCTAACGTCGACGCAGCACACTTTTCTTTCGACATAGATTTTCTTCCCTCCCTTCCCCCCTATTTGCATCACACTCTAATTTGCGAACCGCTGCTCCGAATCAGTTCGAAAACAATAACAAATATACAGTCCCAACTTCGTGCAACATCGGCAGGTAGAATTTTTTGTGGCTACTTCGTTTCGAACTTTGCAAAACGAAGCCCATGTAATTTGTTTTTGTTTTTCGACAATGCGGAGAGGAATCGCCGGGGCAGGAATTTTGGTACTGAAGAGTGGTACTGAAGGGACTGTGTCTTCCCACACAGTCTCACAATTGGCTGTTGTAGAGCAACAAAACCTCTTGTTGCTGCAGACTTTAATGTCATTCAAATCGGACGACTGCGACGAATTGGAAACTTTCGAAATTATTACCCTGATAAAGTGCAAATTTAATTTTTATTTAATTTATTCTTTTTTTGTGGCGTTCCTCAAAATGGATAGCAGTTTTGATTGAAAGCGTCTGGCTCTCAGCCATTTTCTGTACGATCGCAGTTTGAGTTCGCTGTTCCTCCAGCCTCTCCCAAGCAACTTCCACCAGTCCGTCCGTCTTGGAACGCTTCGCAGGAGGCTGACTGCCGGAACCTCGAGAACCGCTGCTCTTGGATTAGCCGTCTGCATGAAACCACTCACAACATACGCTTCATTGAGTACATTCGAATGAAATGGAATCGAATGAGTGGAGTGCTAGAAATGAAACGACATTGTATCAGTATGCGTTCTCGTTTTGCTTAATAGTTTGGCACGTTGAACGAAATGAAAGAGAACGAATGAAGCGAAAAAAGAAATAACAAATTTGGAAATGCGTGTTATATTCGAATGATTCGAGTTGTTGTGCACGAATTCGAATTTTCAGAGACCTTCAGTTCAAAGACAAAGGAACATGGACACCGTAATAAAAGAAGCCGACGAATCTGTATGTGTTTGTAGTCCGCGTTATTTTTATTTTGTTTTTGGTTTAATGTTGTTGTTTTAATTTATATATAAATATAACAATTTATTCATTTTTACAGTTGCAACTCGAATCATTCGAATTCAGCGTCTCAGTTTTCTGAGTTCTCACTTCATTCCATTCGTTTCTCCTCTATTCTTTGTGCGCCTGAGTCGTACTCATTCAATTAGTTTGGCATTTGCTTCGAATTCACTCAATTCATTTTGAGCTTTGTGCATTCGAATGTGATTTTTTTGCCACTCATAAAGATGCCTACCTTGGACCCCTCTTCGGAGTCAAACCCCATGTCCCCGGAAAAGTATTCCTTTGAATCTGCAATAAAAACACATTAATTAAATATTAACAAAAATCCGGTGTCTGGATAACTTACTGTCGTTGTCCACAGAATCCTGCTCCAATGTGTGGACTCTGAACGATCCGAGGAAACTATGCAGCGAATCAAAATGGTGACAAGCTGATGGAGCCCCATCGAGTCCCTCGCAGCTGCTCAATATTTTCCTGCCATCAGCCTATGAGCAGGAGCTCCATATCGAGGGTCCACGTCAGCTTCCCACCGGCTGTTCTGGTTCAAACTGTAAAATTAAAAACAATACTTGTAAACAACAAATTAAAAAAAAAATTGCATATAAAACCTGTTTCTTCGGTGTTCTTCATTTTTCAATTCTTCCGGGCCGTTTTTGTTTACTTTTTCGTTGTGAATGTTGCCGAGAAGAAGAAAAATTCAGAGTTGCACCGAAAAACCATCGCCAAACAATCGGTAAAATACGTACATCAAATTCTGATGGACAACTGATGGAGAACAAAACAGAAATTTTTGAACGGGTAAACCTTATGGACCGTCAGTTCAACTGATGGAAAATAGTCAGATGTACTTCTGTGGGAAGACCCTATAAGCTGGTGGAATTGACACTTTTTTATACTTTTTTTTTACTGTTTAAGCACTTGGCAGTTTTACCAATCTTAGGTCGGTTACTAGGACCTAGGACTACTACTTTAGACCAGCAGTCCACACAACACAAGAATTGGCCAAATATTTTTTTTACAAACAAATAATTTTTTCAGTTCCTTATGTCTTAAGGTTAAAGTTTTGTTCTGGAAATTTTTGAACTTTAGCACAGCTTGAGTTTTATAGAACTACCAGCTGACTACTTTATTTGACAGTGGTCCTATCTTATGAGTAGGAACCTATTCAATTTAAACTGGACTCGTTAATAACCTCCATATAACAATGGAACCCTATTTCCATGGTCTCGCTATAACTGAAAAGGACTTAACTAATTTCATAATGTCATTAAATAAAAAAAAATATATCTATTTTGGCAAATATATATATATTTTGGCATATATCTATTTTTTTTTTTTAATTTTATTTTTTATTTACAATCTGTGGCTGCTGATTTTCTATTTAGTAACCAGGACATGTTCCGTGTTTTCAGTCTGAGCTGCTTATATTTCGCTTTCATGTAAGTCTGCGGTCGAGGTGCATGCCAAGGTACTTCACACAGGTATCTTGTGGACTTGCTGGCGCCTCTATATCCTTCTCTGCTCTGAGGTTAATTTTAATGCTTTTTGATAAACAATATTTTTAGTTTTATGTTATGGCGCGTAAATTAAAAATGGCGATGGATTTCCGACATATTATTGGCAATGTGAAAAACATGGATTTTCCAAGTTGGGGCCACAAATACATAGTGACTGGAAACTGTAAACGTTTAAAGTTGAATGGCATATGGTTCGGTATCATAGGGATGCGTTGGATTAAAACATCTTCTCCCTTATACTTCCCTTTCAAAATTATGGCTGTTCAATAATTTCTTCACCGCAAGCCGGGTGCCATTAAACAGACGTGGCTTGTTATGTTCCGTAACATTACAATTACTGATCCAATTTCTAATTGCAGATTGTAAGGTGGTAAGCCGGGCAGTTCCAACGAATTTAAAAATTCAGTGGGATAATTGACAACCCCATCTTCACATCACTTATACTGTCTTCCCACAGAGTCCATCAGTGCGAAACAGTTGGGATTTATAGCCAGATGTGAAACTCGTGTTCCCACAGAGCTACACTTGCATCTACCGTCGGATAACAGCTGTGAGTCATGCAAAACATAAACAAAGATGGCTTAAATGCGTGCTGCAGAACTGAAATGAAAAGATTTCCAATTATATTGACTGTTTAACAACAGGAAACAGGATTAACAAGAAAGAAAGCTAACTTCGGCACGCCGAAGTTTGTATACCCTTGCAGCTTACAATTGGATCATTGTGAATTAATTAAATGTTATCAAATGGAAAGTATACAACATTAATACATATAAAAATTCGGTTTCACATTACGTATACGTAATATTTCCGGAACATTCCTATGACAGCTATAGATGTAGTTGTTCGATTTTGATCAAATTAAAGCCGAAATTCTAGAATAATATAAAATGGCCATGTCTTAAATTATATGAAGATATGTTGAAAATTGGACAAGTAATAATTTTTTTTCTGAAAATTTACCGATCGTTCCTATGGCAGCTATATGATATAGTCGTCCGATCTGGCCCGTTCCGACCTATATAGTAGTATAGAAGACTATCTGCAAAGTTTCATTCAGATAGCTTCAAAACTAAGGGACTAGTTTGCGTATAATCGGACAGACGGACAGACGGACGGACGGACATGGCTAGATCGACTCGGCTGTTGATGCTGATGAAGAATATATATACTTTATAGGGTCGGAAATGTCTCCTTCACTGCGTTGCAAACTTCTGACTGAAATTATAACACCCTGCAAGGGTATAAAAAGAATAAAATAACGAGTAATTGAAGATCTCTGATGATTTTTCTCCAACAAAGAGCAAATGTCCCGAAAAGTGCCCATGGTGGTAAAGGCTCCCCAAATCTATTCAAGATAAAGTAGAAATAGGGGTTTTTTATTAAATACTAACAATTTTAGACATTTTTCGGGAAAAATCTGCCGGAAAACATCGACAAGCTCCTTGGACATACTTTGAACTTACCTACCTACCCTGTTTCAATTGTTCCGGGCCATTTTTATTTACATTTTCGTTGTGAATGATGCCGAGGAGAAGAAGAATTCAGAGTTGCATCGGCAAAAAACGTACATCAAATTCTAATGGAGAACAAAATGACAAATTTTTGAACTTGATGTATCCGTACTATCGATAGATTGTTTGTGATGGGATGCCCCCCCCCCCCTTTTTGAGCGCTTATACAGGTAGGCAAGAGTACCGTTTTGGTTTTATCTGTGGGAAAATTAATTTGTCAGAGAATTCTTCTTGATTTATTTAATTTTTGTTCATTAAATTCAGAGAAAGGAAGAGTTGGGTAATTCCATAATTTTAAAGTTAAAAAGGGATGAATATGGAGTACTTTTCTTTAATATGGGAAGGGGAAAGGATCTATGGCGTTGAGGTAAGCGTGTTTGTGGGTAAAATGAATTAGGGGCAGCTGCAAAATGAAGTCTGTGAGCAGCCTGCAAAGGTAGGGAGGGAAGCAGATGAGCTCCCAAAACATCTAGGAGTTTCAAATCACTAACCTGACCAATTTTAACGTGTATGTTCGTTATAACAGATGTTTCGTTAAGTTCAAAGCTCGCTAGAACGTTATTGTGAGCGAACTGTGCAGTGTTTAGTGTTGTGGAACGTCAAGTATTCGTATGTGGAGTTTGATGACGTCTCAAGAGCTAGCCGAGACATGGCCCAAACCGATGGTTGCACGCGCAGGACCTAGAAGGGTCATAACAAACTGGTAAGCCTTGACCGTCAGTTCAACTGATGGAAAATAGCCAGATCTACTCCTGTGGAAAGACCTTATTAAGCAAAAAGTATTTTTTCTTAAAACCTTGCCGGTACATCGGTGTTTTCTTAAAAGATCTCCAGTCATCGATGGTCGCCAACATCGTTATTTCTCCACCTCTTTCTACATTACTTACTGCGGACACAGACCATTCCAAAAGGCTTTTATAGCAGCATGCTTCTTACAGTTCCTGTCGTCGCACCTAATCAGCTTGCGTACGGATGCATTCCGTAAAAGCGATTCGTTTATGTACAGAGCAGTGAGTCTATGTCAGGGACCAGCAATCTACTGTTCAGTGGCAACTCTGTGGCCGCGGAAAAAAGCTCTGCAAAAGGTCAGCCACTTGAAGGAGGAACTTTTCCAGTCATCGCAAACAGCAACCTTGGCGAGCTTGGCAGCGGGGACAGCAACCGACTTTTTAAGTGCCAAGGCGGACTCTGCTTTGGTTGAAAATCCTACAAACAACGGCTCAATTATTGTTCTCGACGTGGGATATTCACTAGTAGTATGCATCAATACAAATACAGACAACAAACAATCCCCTGTACTCAGATACCTTGTACAATTAATAAATAACATGAAAGAAAGTAACCTCGGCACGCCGATGTTTGTATACGACTTGCAATTGTATTATCTAATTTATCAAATGCAACAAAAAACTAACTGGAATTATATAAAACATTTATTCCCATTACATTGAACATTTTCTTATACATACTATATCTACAGTTTTACATTTAACGACCTTTGCTATGGCAGCTATATGATTTAACCATTCGATGAGCATTAAATTAAAAGCAAAATTTTAAAATAATACAAAATTACCACGTCTCAAAATAGATGAGAATTTGTTCAAAACTGGCAAAAATAGATTTTTTTTGTGATTCAGAAATTTTGATCGCTCCTATGGCAGCTATTTGATATAGTCTTCCGATCCGGACCGTTATGACTTATATACATAATTAGGAGAGAGAATATATAGAAGACAATCTGCAAAGTTTTATTCAAATCCGATCAGGAATGACTAAAATTATAAATATGTATGTTTTGAAATGTTTGCTCCGATTGATTATCTTGATTAGCTTGATTATCATGAAAATTATTTATATTAGAATTTTCTTAATTATATTTCATATTTTCGGGCGAAAACAAGTAGGTACAAACTAATATTGACTATGCAGCATTTTCAAAAAGCGAAAAATAAAAAAAAACACACTTCAGCAAACTACACTTTAGTCAAAGACCTAAATTTGTTCGTTTTTGAAAATAAACCCTCGCCTCAGATGGTAAGTTTTGGAACATGGGCTTGAACTGTGGTACTTAGGGAACTTACCTATAACTTATTTGCTTGTTTTCCTGAACTAATGTACAAAGTGGCCGGCCAATTTAAAATACTGTATAAATAAATGTACTTTATTTTTGTCATTTATGATTTGTATTAGCAAACTTTTGTTGCCAAAAACAACCAAACCGGGACAGGACTAAGTCAAGAATGCTGACTACCCATTAATGTGCCAATACGCATATATGTATAAATTCGCTAAGCTTTAAAACGCTAACGTTCATCTTTTTCTGTCTTTGGCCCATCTTATTTGCATTAATATTATTATTATAATTATATTTCGATGGAAACTCTGCTTTAAAAAGAATAAACGAAACGTTTGGAAAAAAACGGTATAAGTAGAAAACTGTTCCTACCCTAAACCTGCCGAAAATCATTTATAAAACAAAAGCTGGCAATATAAGAAATTATAATTAGTTATTCATCTTTTTAATATCGAAATGTAGCAATAATATAAACATTTAATCATGCAGGGGTTGCACTCGATTGACTTGAAGACAAATTAAATTATGAATAAATAAAACTCACATTGAGTGAAATTCGTTTGTCTTATTTTAGCAAATGAATAAATCAAGTCTAAATGGATTAATTTATAGTCATTAAGATAAATCCAAAGATAAAACCAAATTTTTAAGCGCTTATGAGTTAACACCTTTTATGTTAAATGGGTGATAATCCTAAAGCGACCATAATTGTATTTACTTATCATAAAATGTTCTTCAACGTTTCTATGAAAGCTGTAAAATATATTTGCCTGACCAGCATACTGTTTGTTATTATTATTGATATAACTACAAAATTATGATTGGGAAAGTTTATAATTGATATCTATAAAATGACGAAGTTATTAATTTTGCATTCTTTTTTACTTGTTTCCTTAGGCTTATAGGTATAAGGCAGGTATACTACTTACCATTCAGATAGTTCTACAACTGTGATATATTCGCTAAGAAACAGATAGCTAAGTGAACTAAGCTTAGGACACTGGTAAAGAATATATATGTATTCTTTGTTAAATAGAAAATTACTCTTTCCTGCAAGTGTATAAAAAATATTGCATACAGTGGCGCCCGCAAATATTGCAAACCGCTATAAATTCGGAGTTTAAAAATGGTTTAAAAAATAATTAAAAATAATTTTTTTAAGTTTCCACGGTGCTTTAAAAACTAAACTAAAAGTGAGTACTCAAAAAGAACTACAAATCTACCAATTAGAAAGAAAACGTTAAAACCGAGACAGAGCTGTGAGAAGACCTGTGTTTTTATACCCTTGCAGGGTATTATAATGTAAATATAAACGTAAATGTTATAACCGATTTTTTTATGTATACATGTCGTATATAATGCTTGTTAGTTTTACTTTAGATTTGATAAAAGTTGATAAATTTATAATGAACCAGGTGTAAGCTGAAAGGGTTTACAAACATCAGCGTGCCGAAGTAAGCTTTCTTTCTTGTTAAATTTTTTCATTTGAACGATACAAAATTTCATGAAAATAGGAAATAAGACTCGAGTTCTAGTTGGGATGATAATATTCCATTTATTTTGATAGTTGAATAAATATCTATTATTAGTTTTCAAGGAAATAATTATACACGTCATTGCTGCTTTTGAGTTGGCAATTTCACATTTGGACATTTTTTTACGACACATTTTAGTTTTAAATACAAAACAAACTACTTAGAACATTTTGTATTTGAACTTAAGAAGTTCAAACCTCATTTATTAGAATTCATTTCAAAAACGCAATCTGTTTGTGTGTCCATCAAGTTTTCGTTATTTTATTGTGTTAATTTACGGTATTTCTTCTTGCACGATCGTTTGGAGTTTTCCAATACATCGATATTAAAATTATATTTTCTTGCAGAGTATTATAGTTTTATATTTATTTTCTATTAACTTGGTCAGCATTAACAGCCAGGTCGATCTAGCCATGTTCGTCTGTCTATTTTTGTGCAGACTAGTCTTTCAGTTTTTAAGCTACCCGAATAAAACTTGTATTAATTCTTACTACTAGGTAAATCGGAACGGGCCGGATCGGACAACTCTATTATATAGCTGCTAGAAATTTTTTAGAAAAAAATAAACATATAATTTGAAAAGTTTTCAACACATTTATTTAAGAAATTTAGGACTATTTTGTATAATTCTAAAATTTCGTTTTTAATTTTTTGAAAATCGGACTACAATACCATACACATAGTTGGAACGTTCGGGACATTAATAGAAACAAATTTATTTAGAGGTATAATAGATTTTAACAAATTTTAATCTATTCAGAGTTGTAGCCATTTTCTGTTGCTCTAGAAATTTGGTTTTAATGAAATTTGATGATTACATTATACATGTAGCCGCCATGGATCGTTAAATGTAAAACTGAAACTGTAAAACTGCTCTGTAGGTAAATATAACAACTTTATTTTCATAATTTATATAAATGGTTTTCTAACATTCTGTTTGTTTTTCTTTTCATTCGATCAAATTTGATTAATTCATAATAGAAGGGTAATTATACAGGCTGTGTAGTGTGCCGCAAAAATTGTCCTCTGGACTTACTGGGCTGTTTTTCAAAATCACTCTGAAAACAACAAATTTCTACATTCAATGCGATTGCGAATTGCATAGATTACAGCTTCGTTTCTCTCCAAATAAACCTACTATTCATACTTTATAAAAAGCTTCTTAGGTCTAAAAACGAATCCTAAAAATAGTTATATTTTACGCCTATACCGTGGATTGCTATCATCCTCAATTAATTTTCTTACCGAAGACAACAATATGGATTTTGTATACTCAGTTGTATTCTTCGCCGACAAAAGTTTTGCATTTTTCAAAAGAAAAAGGAACAGCAACAGCCAATATTGTTGCTTATTGAAAAATGTCCTAATTGGGTCGAAATTCCAATCAAACAACGATTCCAATTCGTCTTCGACCGGTGCTGTCGGAGACTGAATCTGAATTTTTTGTGCTTTATGCCTGAGGGCCGGCGCGGTCCATTCGACGGCCTCAAAATGTGAGAATTGTTAGGCCCCTGCGGCTGCAGGTGCAACCATATGTGCCGAACTCCGCTATGACCCCGTTCTTGCAGTGTGAAAATGTTGCACCCCCGAGGACACCAAAGGACTTCCTTTCGCTCGAGACCTGTGCAAATACGAGTGCGGCCAGCGGAACTGGACTCTTGAAGTAATGAGCAAACAGCAAATAAAACACAACCCAACACGCCCATTCGCAACTGTTCTGAAAATCGGTGGTTGCAGAGGGTAATCTTCCAGACATCGGTTTCTATCGCTCCACACACTACCGATATGCCACATATTCAAATGAAGCTATCCATTTCGGCATGAGTCCGGTAATTTGCTGCAACTCCGACCAAAATCAATTACGAAAGGCAACCATTGATTATGCCGTTCGGCCAGTAAGCCTAAAATTGCAGAGCTTTAGCCGCAACTGCCATTTTGGATTTGTCTGCCCTTCGAGGAAGGCGTGAAACATGAATTATGCTGCTGTGTGCTGCGGCTCTAGTTCGTGTACCAAGGACGGACCAGCATTGATCGCCAGGCGTTGAAAGCGCTGGATAAGCAGGAAAACAAAACAATATAAAATGCACAGAAACGTTGGCCACAACGCAGCTGAATTGAATAGTCGGCACTCCAACATGTCGAAGCCTGGCTGACGAACAGTGCGGACGGTGGACAATGGTTCAGTCCACTCTGGACCCTTCGTTTATCCCACCAACTTGAGCTCCCGCTCCAGCTCCAGATCCGAGGGACCGTGGACGCTCGGTTGTGCTACGAATTTATCTACCTGAACAGCGACCATCGTCAATCCACCATCGACGGGCCGCCGCAGTCGTTGCATGTATAGTCTGCGTTGCTTACTGCGTTGGATCCCCAAGGAGCCTGAACATAATGGCCACCAAACGTCAGAGCGGCTACCACATGGCCCGATGTTTTGCTGGTTTCTGTATTTCAGTGGAATTGCAGCCCGCGCTGGCCTCAAATACCACTGCCAATGCCACCGCTTGTGGCTGTGTCAGCTCATGGCTCCTGCTGGCTTATCAATACATTTAATATCTCTTCTGTGGGCACTGCTACGTTTACGGCATCCAATTGGTACGTTGCCTCCAAGATCAAGAGAGGAGCCTCCTCCGCTGCATCCCGCTCCGCCGCCGTGTCCCGAATGCTGGTATTTCGCCTGGCTCGGGAGATGGGCTGCTTTTGCGTAGGATTCATGTTGCTGCTTTGATGTGGATGTGGATGGCGCAAGTCAACGCCATTGTTGTAGTTGCTGCTGCTGCTGGAGAAGCTGCCTGGATGTCAGTTAACATTTCGAATGCCATACAAATCGGGGAGCAGACATCGGCAATGGGCAACATTTCTGGATTTCTATGGCGGCTTATAAAGGTTTTTGCTGTTGTTGTCGTTACTCAGGGGCATTGTCGTCTACGTATTAAATTGTAGTTGCCGATTTTGTTCAATGTTTCAATTCCAATTCCTGTGAAACTTGGGGCAGGAACACAAACTTTAGCTCTCTTGCAGCCGATAAAATTTATATATACATTTACGAAAAGAACTTTAATGTATCTAAATGAACGGAAATAAAGTAAAAATGAATAATAAGTTATTTTATTATAATACCCTGCAAGGGTAGTAGTAGTCAGAAGTTTGCAACGCGGTGAGACATTTCCGACTCTATAAAGTATAAATATATTCTTGATCAGCATCAACAGCCGAGTCGCTCTAGCCATGTCCGTCTGTCCGCTTCTACGCAAACTAGTCCCACAGTTTTCAAGCTATCTGATTAAAGCTCTGCACATAGACTTCTATATGCTCTCACTATTATATAAGTCGGATCAGACGACTATATCATATAGCTGCCATAGGAACGATTGGTAGATTTTGAGGAAAACGAGACGGAAAGCTTTCTTCGGCACGCCGAAATTTGTATACCCTTGCAATTGTATACAACATTTATACATATAAAAATTCGATTTTAAGATTATTTCCCGAACATTCCTACGGCAGCTGTATGGTGTAGTGGTCCGATCCGGCCCGTTCCGACTTATATAGCATTGAGAGAATATAGAAGACTATCTGCAAAGTTTCAATCAGATAGCTCCAAAACTAAGGGACTAGTTTGCGTCGAAACGGACAGACGGACATGGCTAGATCGACTCGGCTGTTGATACTTTCTAGGGTCGAAAATGTTTCCTTAACTGCGTTGCAAACTTCTGACTAAAATTATAATACCCTGCAGGGGTATAAAAAGTCTCTAGAAAGTACAGGACAAATACACCTACATATGGTATTTGCATCCCCTGTAGGGTACAAGGCAATTATAACTTGCTGACCGAGTATGTCCATATGTAAAAAACAGAATAAAACATTTAAAATTTAAAAATTATAAATTTGGTGTTTTTTATTATTATATTTTAATCTTCTTTGAGGCATTGCCACTTTGTGTTATTTTGAATTTCAGTTTTAATTTTATGATGATGATTATATCAAATAACTGTCATCGGAACGATCTGTAAATGTAAAGCTGTAAATTAAAAACTGTGACTGTATGTAAATATAAAATGTATTCATGCATTATCAGCTTATATATATACAACTTATATTTTATCCTAAGTTATTTTGTACGATTTTGTCTAAATTTCATAAAAGTCTATGTGTTTTATATATGTATCAATAGAAAGATTAGTTTTTCTTCGCATTTGATTATTATTAACAACGAAGTAATGCATCACATATACTAATACATATGAGATAGTTTCAAAGTTACTGTTTTCAAACTTTCTTTACATTTACCCATCATTCCCCTGGGAACAATTAGACATAGTTGAAATATACCAGAATAAAAACCTGCAAAAAAGGTTGATAACGAAATATTGCTGGAACCCGTAGAAAGTATAACCCCCCTGAACCACAATTCTCTGGTCATAAATGTAATTAATACCTGATACCTAAATATTTGGGTGCCCAAAGTAGCTTACAATAATTTAAGATTCCTTAGCAGAACTGAGCTAGATAGGATATAGTCTCAAAACAAGAATATAGATTGTACATTTTTAAAACAGACTATAAAAGCATTATCTCTGCTACCATCACTTTAAATCTCTAAGATACAGACTCAATTTGCTACAGCGTTGTAGGAGCTTTGCAACCGACTGTATAACCTTTGGGATCAGGCCAAAGCCTCTCATTTTTCACTCGGCCCCCTCAGGCACTCCTCGCCCATGCAATACACATACCGCAATCTGTGCGTTTAACTGGCAACTGCAGGGCGTCGTATACCTAGACTGGACACATGTCCGCACATTTTAGAAGTTTGTACCAGTGGCGGCAGGATGGGGACACAACCGAGCTGCGGCGAGTGCCCGTGTCCAGGGAACCCACCGAAGCTATCGACTTCCGACCGACTGCTGCTGGGAGCCGTCCAGGTTCGCGGCAGAGAATCGGCGTCATGTCCGCGTCCACGTCCATATCAAAGCCGAGTATTGTTTTTATTTATTTATGTGTTTTTGTGACTGCAGAAACTCTGCTTTTGGTGCGTTTGACAGCAGCTGGCCCTGCTCATCTCCCGAACGTCATGAGTTATGTGTTTGCCGCGATAGAGATACTTGTCCTCGGCAGCAGCAAAAAAGGAAGCCACGACGCAGGTCATAAGCCGCCATTTCTTTTGCAATGCGCCTGTGCGCTCAGCTGCGAGTGTGTGTGTGATTGCAGGTGATGGGGGTTGGTGGCATCGTCATGGATCGCAAGAGTTGGCCAAGCATTGGCTGTTGGTGCCGCCGACGGCCCAGCCTCTGTCGGCAAAGCGTAAGCATCGGCAGCATCGGAGGCAGCTTTGGCATCAACATCCAACCATTGTTTGCCCCACCACACAGCCCACAGGCACAGATGCGGACACGGATTCGGATACAGATACCAGCTCGAGTCGAGTTCCCATTCCCCTCGCGTTGTAGCAAGTCGCAGCCCATATTGGCTGTGCGATTGCGTTTAAGTTGGGCACACACTGCTGCAGATGCAATCCGAATTTGCAATTCCTTTGTGTTTTAACCCGGCTTAGTTTTTATTTATTTTCCTAGTTGCCAATCTTTTATTCATAACCTTTCGCATGCCACCGAGCTTATTTAAATTTTGTTTTAAATTTGCATGGATTTGGCCTCTGCCTCTGCGAAATATTTTCCTGCATTTCCATTTCACTTTTCCATCAACAAATCGACTGCGCGCACCGCGGCCATTTTAAATTGCACACACACACCAGTAGTACACATATCGATCCCGAAAGTTCGTTGAACCACAAACGTTTGGCTAACTCCATGTTGGGCGGGCTTTCCACCAGACTTTTGCAAGTGAGGCGCCATTAGCCACTCAGACCAGCGCAGGAGGGGTGGCGGTGAGGAGGGGCTGCAGACAGCTAGGGACAGAGTCAGACGGACACAGGCAGGCCTAATTCTCATGAAAATTTTAAGTGTTAATTACTCGCATTTGCTGCACACACGCGTCTCAGCGGACCGGGTCCGAGGCATGTAGGTATGTAGAACACTCACCGGATACGGATACAAATACGTCGGACGGCACCGATGTACTTATGACTCAAGGTCACAGGCATGCGCACTTATTCGCAAAATGTACTACAAAAACGCTTCTTTAGTATTCTAATTAATTTAAGTCAGAGGAGTCGGCATTTGGTCGCACAATAAGCAGTCCTGGTCTGCCCTTGAAGTAGGACTCCAGGGGGCCTTGGGAGACGAGGTAGATAAGTTTAACAGTCAGTTTATCCGACTGGAAATATGCATTCGATATCGTCTTCGGCGATAAATTAATTGAAGGTTGAGTGAAGCAGTGCTGCAAGGCGCCAGCACAAGTTTTTCTGGACATTTTTGCCAACTCACGTCTGCAATTAAGTGCCAACGGTGCAGGGAGCGCACTTTTAGATGCCCCACTGTACATGTGTGTGCGTGCACGTCGCCTGGGAAGCCCGCAATTTGTCGTAATTTCATTTCGTTTAGTTATCATGCCACGTTGACACCTGTGTAAAACGCAACGAATTTGTATGCCGATGAGATTGTTTTCCGTATTGTCTCGCGTTTTATTCATCGGCGTGATTACCCTCCAACACTCGGAAAAAAGGCGATTCCCAGCTTAAACCCAACAGGACCGATGTCCTAGAAAATTTAAAATGAAAAAGTAATACTACATTCCTCCTTTAAAGATAAACCCAACGAAAATAGGAGGGTGGGAGGGGTGGAAGTAAGATCTGAAAGTTGAAGTTGAGACTTTTTCTCAAATTGTGTGAATAGGATTTGTAGTGCCTATTTTCTGCGAGTGTCCTGAGACCCACCGCCCAGTTAGCGTGCCTTGCAGTTAATGTTCATCGCACAACTCCCTTGACACGCAGCCAGGCCAGGTTAACTACTCGCCTCTTCAACCCTACAATTTATCGGCGGAGTGAGCGCGATTTCAATTAACATTGCAAATTATTTTCATAAAAACTGTGCCACTCTGATGTCAGACCCACTTTTTACATTAATAGATAATCGAATTGTTTTTGGATCAAAGAAACGTAATTTCAGTCTTAAAATAAGGAAATCTTCGAAGAAGAACGACTATTTTTTAAATTGGCAGCAACCTATGCATAGTTATCACACGCATATTACATATATAGTACATAAAATACATTTATATGTTATATTATATTATAAATATTATATATAAACAAAATTTTTCCAGTAATAATAATAATGTTCCATGTATTTAAAATCAGGGCAAGCCACCAAAATTCAAAAGTTTTTAATAATGATATTTTTCAAAATCCTTACATGAAGAAAGAAAAGATCAATTGAAGATCAAATTTGAAAGAAAATAGCATATTTTAAAACAAATTTCGAAATATTCGAATGCAAATTCTCGAATTCGTAATTTTTCATTATGATGAAAAACATCATAAAAAAGATCGTGATTTGTTTTGAAAACAATTCTAAAACAGAGGCGTAAAAACGTAGACTTCTGCATTCTTACATCACTCAGAAAATACAGAGTCAAAAGAAAATGGAGAAGAAGATGTGCGATTTCAGGAACGGTATAAAGTTCCATGCGCGAAATCCCGTGCCAATCTACTTCAAATGAAATACAAAAATAACTACTAGTCCTTTTTCAAATACTTGTAACCATTTTTAGGAGGTATCAGTGCTTGAACGTTTAAAATTATTAATATTATAATATTGCCTCTAGATTCGCAGAAATTTGTGTTTTAATTGATCGTCCTAACAAGTCTCTTCTGTTACGTTTCCCGTGCGAATCACTTGAATTTTGAAATTATCCTAAAAATTACCCAAAATCAATCTTTGCTCCAGTGAAAGAGCTCATAAAAAGCTGTATTTTAAGCCTTTCATCAGGTAAAAAATATTTTCCCTTTTAAATTTTTTTTTTACTTTGAATTAGTAGAATGTCCCGTGCTCGACTTTGGAAATGTCTATATATATTTTTTTTGGATTTTAGGTAAAAATCTCTATGAGTGTACAGGTAAGAAATCAATATATACATAAATGCAAAGACACAATATAAAACATTTAACCGATTTGGAAAAATTAAAAAATATATATTTATCTCGAATCGAACCTTTTATTTGTAGGTTTTGCATAACTGCGTTGCTAATTTCAGAGTTAAATTATAAAACACTGTACAACTAGCAACGACGCTTTCCGTGGTCGCCACGGAATATTGCAGTGGTCCTAATCCATCTTTGAAACACAAGGCTCCGAAACTACAAGCTCGGATATTAATAAGGCCTTGAATGGGTCCGTTAATATTCATGAGAACAAATGTCGCAAAAGAAAGCCTTCATGATATGAAAGCCAGCTGTTCGTGACATCCACATGTCACCGAATAATGAATGCATACGCATTTGAATCACTCACATTCAAAATAAGAAAATATGTATGTGACAATGATTAGAGAAGGCGGCTTAATAACAAAAAAAATGTTGACAAAAATTAAGAGAAGGAACTTTATTAGTTCCCTCTTATTGTTTTTAACTAATTGTGGGGCGAAAGTGGGTGTGGCCAAGTTTTAAGACTCGCATTTGATTTTTACAGTTTACATTACAGTCTTAGGTATTCCTTTACCCTTTCAGATCGTCCAATGCACAAAATTAATACTGTTTCAGAGTAAATAAAAATATATCGAACAAGAAAGCTTCGGCAAGCCAAAGTTTGTATACCCTTGCATCTTGAAATGAAAAACTAACACGAATTATATAAAACATTTTTACATACCAAAAAATTTGGTTTTAACGATTACCTACCATTATATTATTTACAGTTTTAGAGTTACAGTTTTACATTCACATTTTTGCATTTTCCCCTACATGGCAGCTATATGATATAATCATCCGATTTGAATAAAAATAAGACCGAAATTCTGAATATGACTATATCTCAGAGCAGATTAGAATATTATGAAAAACAGTAAAATAAAAATTTTTGTTTATCAATTTCTTGAACGTTTCTATGGCAGCTATATGATAAAGTAGTTCGATTTTGGAAATTATTAAAATCGAATTTCTAGAATAATACAAAACGGCCATGTCTCAAAATATATGAAAATATGTGGAAACCCGACCGCGTTAGAATTTTGGCTAGATCGACCCGGTGATGGTTATCAAGAATATAAAATCTGTATAGTGTCGGAAATGCCTCCTTCAATGCGTTGAAATCTTCTGACTAAAATTATACTACCCTGCACGGGTATTCGACTTGTTATAGAATTATTCGAAGTGTGCTGAATTTTTTGAGTAAAATCGGGCATAAAATTGTAAGGTTATGAAAGAGACCTTAAATTTTTCTGGGTATGTTGAAGTTCTGCATCATCTATGTTTGTATATTCCTTTAAATTCTACAGTTTGTCAGACTCCACTATAGATTTTAATGTGGTTAATGTTACTATTAATGTTACAAAAATTGATATTACTCGTAGTCAGTTTTTCAGTCGACGGAAAGACGGACATGGCTAGATCGACTCGGCTGTCGATGCTGATCAAGAATATATATACTTTATAGGGTCGGAAATGTCTCCTTCACTGCGTTGCAAACTTCTGACTGAAATTATAATACCCTGCAAGGGTATAAAAATTATAACTTAACCAATTTTCAACACATTTTCATATAATTTAAGAAATGACCATTTTATATTATTCTAGAATTTCGGTTTTCATTTTATCAAAATCGGACTACTATATCATATAGCTGCCATAGGAATGTTCGGTAAATATTACGTATACGTAATGTTAAAACCGAATTTTTATTTGTATAAACGTTGTATACAATTCCTGGTAGTTTTACTTTCCATTTAAAAAATTTAATTAATTCATAATGATCCATTTGTAAGCTGCAAGGGTATACAAACTGCGGCGTGCCTTCTTTTTTGTGTTCACTATTTTATCACTGAAAGTAACTGAAATAATCTTAACCCGTGCTTAGGACTAGACAGCGAGCACGATGCATAGGATAATATCCCAGGGACAAACTTTTTTTGATATATTTGATAAGAAAATTTATAATAAAAAATACAATTCGCTTAACAATGTGCTCACTCGATTATGAGGGTTCAGAGGTAGCATTTTTTTTCACAACTGACATTGCCGTCGAAGACATGACGCCAGTATGTAAGGAGGGGACGGGCGCCCTCTTAACAAAAGCGGGAGAACCTACGCTTTTTGCATTAATTACTTTTTAAACCCGAAGCGCAGTATTGGATTTTTTTCACCATCTGGCTTCGGTGTCGGCCTTCTTGTAAAGCGAATGGCATCCTGGCCGTGGTGTGACCCACAGCCCCTTTTTCTAGACACAGAGCCAATACTCCATTTCCATCCCTGCCGAATTTGTCGCACGCCGAGACTCATATTTCGATCTTTTTTTCACACGCAAATTCTTATCCTTATTCTTTGCTCCTTGCCGCAAGGACCAATCGCATAATGGGGCGTGGTGCCTGCGACGGCCACGAAAGTTCTGCGAACTCAGCCCCTGGTCTTACCGTGCTGCTGCCTCGCTCCCCATTTGATGTTGCTGTTTATGTTTCGCTATTGCGCAGCGACACGACACAAACAGCGGCGTCGAAAGTGACGAAGTAGGGCGGGAGGGCGGCATTTTTCTCAAGCAGGACACAGTATTTTCCGGGCTCACTCTCGGGGGAACTTGTCTAAATGACTCGTCTTCCTTCGGCTGGGCAGCCATTTTTCAGACTTCGGCTGTGGCTTCGTTGCTCTGACTCCATCACCTCCAGCAGTGCCTGCGATGCCTCAGAGGCGCGATGCCAGGGCTATGTTTACAAAGTACAAAAAGAAGAGCGTGAAAAATCAATGAATAAGTATGAAGAGCCAAGGTAACTTCCTGGTATTGCGCTTAGCTTGCTTCGAAAACTTTCGAAAGCTACCGAAGCACTTGCTAAATACTTTTTACAACTTACTGATTTTATTTTGTATCCATTCTTACGCCCGGTACCCGTAGGGTACAAGTATAGTATACCTTAGTGCCAGCGGAAAATGTAAATATATAATATATAAACATGTATGTATGTATGTATATAGAAGGCAAAGGCAGGAATATCCGCATGAAGCAATATATCTCAGAGCCCTTATACACTCATCATCAGCATCCCCCTCGACGGTTTTTTTATTTTTCTTGCAATAGAATGGATTAAATTAAACGAGTAAAATATGTGGTTTCGCGTATGCTAAAAAATTATACACATTTTTTGGATAAAGAAATTCAAAATGGTTTCACACAGCTCTGATCTTGAGCTATGCTTAAGAGGACGACCGACGCGAAACACAGCAGAACCAAACTTTGCAATGCAGTGAAGAACTTATTTTCGATCCCAAAAATAATTTATATTTTTGTTCAGCATCATGGCAGTCTGTCTGTTCGTTCTATGCAAACTAGTCTATAAGTTTTTGACCTATCTAAATGAAACTTTCAAATGGCCTTCTTTCTATTTCAGTCATTAAATATATCAGAACAGTCGGAGCTGACAATTATATAGTTATCATTGGTACAATTGAGAAATTCACAGAAAAAAAATAGTTTCCTGCGATTTTCGAAATATATTAATTTATTAAGAGATATGAACAATTATAATTTATTTTATTTAAAGATTTTATACTTATCTATATGTATAAAAATAACCCATCAAAACAAAGAATCAACGCACATCCGAATCCACTTAAATGACCTTTTAAAAGTTTATATCATAAAATTTTAATAACTCTAAACTGATTTGCTTTATGTAAGCCTAAGAACAGACCATCAGAGGCGAAAAACTTATAATTTTTTTTTTTAATCCTGAACGTTAACCAACCAATACTATTTTTTCGCCAAAATTTAGGAACAACTATCCTCAAAATTTGATTCAATGTATTATTAGATATATAGATTTCTATATTAGAGTCGATTAATGGATTAATCGGTTTTCGAAAGTCAAAGAATTTTTTCCCATTATTTTCCGACGGCAAAAAACACTGGTCTGGGTCAATAGCAAAACGATTTTTCATTGTGTGAATTCGGACACTTTAAGGATTCATTTGGTGGTCTTTTCAAAATTCTATGTCTATGTCTATAAAAAAATTTATATAACAAACTAAATTAAAAATAATACATAGAAAGTAAAACTAACTGGAATTGTATAAAACATTTATACATATAACATTACGTATACGTAATTTTTCCCCAATATTCCTATGGCACCTATTTGATATAGTAGTCAGATTTTGATCAAATTAAAACCGAAATTCTAGAATAATATAAATCACCATGTCAAATGAAATAATTCCTACTTAAACTACATATATGAATAAAACTTTGCAGATGGTCTTCTTTATGCTCTCATTTCTATATAAGTCGAAACGGGCCAGATCGGACTACTATATTATATAGCTGCCATAGAAACGATCGGAAAATTTTGAGGAAAAAAAAATATAACTAAGTCAGTTTTCAACAAATTTTCATAAAATTTAAGACATGGCCATTTTATATTATTTTAGAATTTGGGATTTAATGTGATCGAAATCGGACTACTATGTATATACACAGGAACAATCGAAATATTAAGTAAACGTAAATGTTAAAACCGAATTTTTATATGTATAAAAGCTGTATATAATTCTTGTTAGTTTTAGTTTATATTTCACAAAACTTGATTAATTCATAATGATCCAATAGTAAGCTGCAAGGGTATACAAACTTCGGCGTGCCGAAGTTAGCTTCCTCTCTGGTTTGGGATATATTTCCCATAAACTAAAGACTGGCAGCGTGTCGATTTAGAAACCATTTCAACTATTTGCCATTTATTATATCTCTTTAGGATATTCTCATTTCAGCCAGAAGTTTGCAACGTAGCGATTGAGTCCTTTTCGTTTAATATGAGATGTTTTTGTTGAACCTCAAATGGTACAAATAAAAAACAATGGTTTTGCAGACAAACATATACATGTAAACTAGAAACTCAATATATTCAGGTCGAATTATTGAATCAAAAACGTACTTAAAACTAGAATGCAATCATTTTCTAAAATGTTAATTTTTCCTCTTTCACTCTCTCTCTTTAGAAACTAATTCGCTTCTCAGGTGTAAATGTAGGTTTAAGGAGCTTCGCAATACCTCTATATCAAGATATAAATGCCTTTGATTGCACTATCATAGCCGTTTTGAATTTAACGGCATTATAAAGTCTTCTTTTACAGCATATTTCGATGCTCATCGTCACCACGCAGACTGACCTCCATAGTGACAATACCCTGCAAGGGTATATAATCGCAGAAGCCTGGCAGGGTATTTTAATGTATATGTATATATTCTTGATCAGAATTAACAGCCAAGTCAATCTAGCAGTCAATCGGTCCGTTACTATGTGAATTACTCTTTGAAATTGCATTTAGGTCTATATCTATGGCAAGTCGAAATGGGCCAGTTCAAAAAGTCATCTCATACAGCCACCATAGTAAAGATAAAATTAACAGAGAAGAAAAACAGTTTTTTATGTATTTTTACTTTCTCCGTGATATGTTAATGTAGCGATCGTTCCTTTGGCAGCTATATGATATAGTCGCCCGATGCGGCTTGTTTCGACTTATATAGTAGTGAGAGCATATATAAGACTATCTGCAAAGTTTCATTCATTTCAATCAACAGCCGAGTCGATTTAGCCATTTCCGTCTGACCGATTATTCAATAGTCTCTCAGTTTAGAAGCTGAATATATATGTATATATTCTTCTATATATTCTCACTACCATAAAGGCCGGAACGGGCCGGGACGGCTATATCAAATAGCTGCCATAGAAATACTCCGAAAATTTGCAGAAAAAAATTTATAACTTAGCAATTTTTATCATATTTTCATCTAATTGGAGACTTGGTAATTTTTTATTTTAGAATTTTTGAATTTTAATTTTATGAAAATCGTATTTCTACTACTATATCATATAGCTGCCTTAGGAATGTAATTGAAAACAATTTTTAATTTCAATTTCAATTTGGTTTCAGCATATTATTATCTGCTTAGAGATATTACCATTTCGTATATTTTCAGAACTTCGGTCTTAACTATATGCAAATCGGATGATTATGTCATATAAAATAAAATTTAAATTGTGAATGTAAAAATTAAACTGTAAAACTATATAATGATCCGATTGTAAGCTGCAAGGGTATACAAACTTCAGCGTGCAGAAGTTAGCTTTCTTACTTGCTTTTTTTCATTTCACCGAAGTGGATTAATTTTTTAATTTTAATTGGAAACTGCAAGGGCAAATAAGCTTCGGCGTTCCGAAGCTAGTTTTCTCTCTTGTTCGCTATAAGAAATATACTTTGTGTTGACGACTTAATGACTCGACTGCCTTCGATGCAATCCCAGAAATCAAACGCACAACAAAGCATCCTCAAAAATTTTCATTCCATCCGAACTGACTCTCAAAATCTCAGTCCACCTCCCGGCCAATTTCAGTCTCATGGAAGAGGAATAGTCTGGGCCGGTCGGGCAGTTGTTTGGTTGTTGGATTATCTCCTGGCTGTCAGCTGAGGTTCTATGGATACAAATAGAATTAACGAGTCGCACTTGTTGGCAGCGTACACAATCGGCAGCCGTGAAATCCACCATTTATGTTTCCAGGTTCGCTGACGCTGAGGTCACTGCGACCTGCATTGAAGGCGGCTAAGCTGTCCTGCCCCTTTCATCAGTACACTGGCGCAAGGGGTGCAGTAAGTGCAAAGACGCATTTTTAAATGATTTATTTTAATTTAATCAGCTGCCAAACAGAGCAATGATAAGCACCTGGCAACGCAAAGACGATACTCCAATTACAGCGTGCAATCGGCAGCCAAACCGTGAGCAAGGGCGGACATATGTAGCACTGGTCCACAAAGCCAAGTCGAATCAGAGCCAGAGCGCTGGAGCCAGAGTCCTGGGGCGGATGGTCGCGAGGGGAGCGTGGCAGATGCAGCGGCAGCAATAGCCACATAATTGAGGGTTCAAGTAGCGTGGCTCAATTTGCGGGAGCGTTTCGCTTTATTACACACTTTCGACACGGCGACACGGAAAACCAGCGAGCAGGGCTAAGCCAGCACTCAGCCAACCATATGTATAGTGTAGTGCCGCACATCGTACGACGAACATCAAGCGCCACGGCCCATAGTACTCGTATTCGTCGGATTCGAGGCTGCAGCTCCACTCGTCCCCGCAGCTCGGCTTGGTTTGCTCCTTATGCTCTAATGACTGCCTAATAGAAAAATTCGCTCGCTGGCAACAGGACTGCGATGTTACTGTGGGCGGAGCGGAAACGGGAGGCGCGGCAGAAGTGGTCATCGGAGTGGGAGAGGTTTCTTTGACTTGACGGGCGCACGTTTCTTATGGCGGATTGTCGTAATAAACTTGTGTAATAGAATAAACGACACACGGGCGCGGCAAACAAACTCCCCGTCGAGCTTCGGTGCAAGCCCTCTTAATGATCGAGCCGGTGGGTTGGTGGATGGGAAGGCATGCGTCGGTCTGGGAACACGTGCGGCTTGTTCGCTTTGGAAAAATCTTTGCTTTCAGCACGTGCACGGGATTTTACATAATCAAGGGGCGAGAACTCCGCATACACGAGCACACAGACTCCGGCTCGGGCTTCCGCACCTTCGGTCGAACATGTCAGGACGACCGTCACGAGCGGCATCGACGTCTGCTAGGTTATCCTGTTTTTTTAGACAGCGAGAGTTGGCTCTACCATCCACCCTCCGAGTATGCCTGTGAGCCACCCACTGAGCTTGGGACGCCCTCGACTCGAACTGGAATCTCGGGCAGAGCTTTTGTTTGCTGAAAAGATAGATTTTGACTTTTACAAATTTTCGCACAAGTCGAGCTTGGTCCCCGTTCCGCACCGAACACGCCACCCTTAGGGCCCAGCATGTGACCGGATAATAGCCTTGTCTGGGTTCAGTGGGAAGGGGTCGGGTTGCCAACATCGCCGCAGGTATTTCCACGGATTAAAGCACGCAGGCCGTGTCATTTGACACCACTTGGTAATCAAAAATGCCGCAGCACTCGCCGGGGTGCTACCCGACTCTTCAACCAGTATCAGTCCCAGGACACTCTAAACCCAAAACATATTCTTTTTTAATGATACAATTCTCAGTGGCAATAAGGTTAAACTTTGTTTAAATGCGGAGAATAATACCCCAATCCGCCTACCTATTCGTTAGGTAAATGTTCTATGTGCAAAGTACTATTGTAAGCAGAACTGGGAACTGATAAGTGCTGTCAGCAAACGCAATATAGCGAAATAGCTTCATCTTCGGGTAACCTAAACTTTTTACGCTCACAATTTGAATATGGGACCAATGGTTACAACAGAGTTATTACACAAAGAACCACCAGAGCCTTGGAAATTATTCCACATTGAGATAGGAATACCGATCTCTCCGATACCAACTATGCTAAACTCAAAAAATTTTGCCGAAATATCTAAAAGTATTAAAAATTAAGGACTAACAAAACTATACGATATAATGTTGGTCTAGGTATAAAAACAAACAACCAAACAAAAAAAAAAAGAATGGTGGCTAACTTCTACCCTCGCAGTTTACATATGGATTATTTGAAATTTCGGTCAGAGAAAAAATAAGTTAACATAAGAGATATGAAACATATATTAATTGATCTGTACAGTTTTACATTTGCCCTTACATTTAACGGTCGTTCCGGTAGCAGCTATATGATATAATCGTCCGATTTCAATAACATTAAAATCATAAAAATTCTTAATAAATGAAGAAAAAATAAGTTAACATAAGAGATATGAAACATATATTAATTGATCTGTACAGTTTTACATTTGCCCTTACATTTAACGGTCGTTCCGGTAGCAGCTATATGATATAATCGTCCGATTTCAATAACATTAAAATCATAAAAATTCTTAATAAATGAAATTTTACAGGGTAAATTCTGTTGTTCTTGAAAAATGGCAAAGTTATAATTTGTTGTATCCATTTCCGAATTGTGCCTATGGTAACTAAAAGATAGTCTTCCGACTTGGTCCGTTTCGACTTCCTGTACTAAAAAGAAGGCCATCTGCATAGTTTCATCGAGAGACTAGTTCGGACAGACGGATATGGGAAAATTAACTTAAATTTACCCTGCCGGGGTTTAAAATGTTTGGTGTTCTTTTTAGTTCAGTTCTTATGCTTCGATTAAACTTAACATATTTATATATCGGAGCCTTACGTCTGTTTTTAAGAAGTATAGAACATTTTACAAATGGAAGTAAGTTGGTGCGATTGATTGTTCCTTGGACAGCTATAATATATAGCCCAGGTCAGATTTTTATAAAATTAAAGCTATAATTCTAAAATAGTACAAATTTCTACAATGCGGAGTGTGTGAATGTGTGAATAACAACAAAACGTATACTTTTTTTCGTGGTAGTTTTGTATTGTTCCTTTGGGAGCCATATTATATAATAGATAGATCTTGTTAATTGAATCAAAAAACTAGGAATAAAAAATGTATTAGGATTTTGTTATGCATACCAGTTTATTAAACTTACAGAAGCTTTAGATAGCACACTAAGTTGATCTTTTGGTAATAGCGCAGCAGTAGTAAATACTGTAGCTCTTATTTTCTTGCTCAAATGCGCTTTCAATACCCTATTGGTTCTAACTTCCGAGGTACAGAGAGACTGTAGTCGCCCAAGTCCTTAACATGTTTGTGTTCCAAATGAAATAGTAAATCGTAGAAAAAAGGAAAAAAACCGCCAACATCTTGGCACGCAACATTATTAATTTAATTATTTATATTACGACAATATAAATTTAAGTATTGTGTTTCTTTACCTGTTTTTAGTAAACAAAATGAGCGCTGTGTAAATTATAAAACAAATTTATACTGTAAAACTGTAAGTATGAAGGCTATTAAATTAAATATTACCTAGATGATTTTTATCATATCAACATTTACCCAGAAATACAGTTAGTTTAAGAGCGATGTTTCTACACATACATGTTTAATATAACCCTCATGTTAGTCCTTTTTTCATTTGACCGAAAAAGATTGAGTTTAAATTATTCAATTGCGAACTGCTTGGACATATACTCTTCGGCATACCGAAGTTAACTACATTTCTTATTCTCTTATACCCTTCGATATATATGTAACAACAGCAAGATCTTACAGTTTAGTAGTACATTTCAATATTTTAAGACATTTCATCTCCAGTTTTCCAGTGAAAATTACCTAGAGCAATTAAATAATATAATGTTGCTTATTCTGTCGATCGTAAGTATTTTAAACAACGGTTTCAACTGCACAATTGGTTTAATTTATCTCTGTACGATTTTTTATTTTTAGTTTACAAGTATCAGTCCTGATATTTCAACTCATTTTTGAAATAATACCATTAATTATTATTAACCCGCATTTTTATTAGGCCTAAAAAAAATTAATAATTTAATCCAATATTTTTTTTATTTTATATGTTCTACGAATACCTCAATAAAGTACTTTTGCTACATGGTTCGGCTTTTTGCTACATGGTGCGTCTGTCTGTCCGTCATTTACTCAGTTTGTCTGATTCTTCGCAAGACAGACTGTCATTTACATCACGTGAAATTGAACGAGTTCTGAAGAAATTATTTTTCTTCTCATTATCTAGATATGTCGGCTTTATCATAGAAAACTCGATTGCGCCAAATTTTCATTTTCGGCTTCCAGAAGTGAGCTTTTTTCGTTTGTCAAAGGTTTGATTAATTTTCTATTTCATCAGCAATGTCGCTCTATTTCTATTATTGCGAGATTTTATGTCACGGAAATAATAGTATTCGGCATAACTATAATAATAACAATAATAAGCAAGGGTATTTTCAGCTTCGGACCCCAGGAGTAGCCTTCCCTTCTTTTTTTTAATAATTTGATCCCTTGGGTCCTAATTTGTGAAATTATGTTGGGTTGTAAAAAGCGATGTACATGTATATGCGATTGACTCTTTATTCTTATGACACAGGATCCGAGAATGCGGCATCGAAGTCACCAACAACGGCCCTTATGTGTCCCCAAGGCCTGGTCATATTTCTCATGTGATTTCATAAAAAATTATTGCGACACACGTCGGCGGGACTTGGCAGAATGGAGAGGCAGAACTAACTTTTCATATAAGTTTTTATATATACAGATGTCAGTCGCGCCACAAAAAGAATCGAGGAGTTGCTTTGTTTACAAATTTCACATAGGATTAATAAAGTGGTCAACACTTGATTTGCTTCATTACGTGCTCGGGGATGCGAACGGGGATGCCCTTCCGCAGGTCCTTTGGGAATCCAACTTCGAATAGAATTATGATGACGATAAAGCCCTCAAAAGTGTGCCGAGGCCTCCGCCTATAGCATGAAATCACATTCCTAGATTGGGAGTTTACAGCTGAGTGTTGAGACCTAACAACCCTAACAACCCTAATTAAAATTATGCGGTGTGTCTCCGCAGCGATTGCTCGTTTAGGCCGCGTTATTCCTAAGGGAGAACTAAAGGATTTCATCAGAACCTTTTGCGGCGGAACTGATTAGCAGACAATATGTCAGAGCTTTCCGTGGGAAGGGTGGAAGCAATCGCTTCAGCCTACAAGGGTGCTCGAGACTGCGACTGCTCGAGGGTCGGTCGATAAGGGAAAAAGTCATGACAAATAAACGGATACATGTGTCGGCAATAGTTTTGCTCATTGCCGCGATAATAATCGACATGAACAACAATGGCCTTTGTCCCGGTCATGCTCCCGCTCCTGCTGCTTGGGTGCCCTCACAAAGGACACTTGCGAGCGCACGCCTATCGAAAATTACAGGATCGTTTATGGTGCGCGGGACCGCCTGGTAGCAGTCTCCTGGTAGCACCCGCTGCCAAAACAACCCTAAGGCGATTATCTCAAGTGCTCGCCCTGCCTGCGGACCGAATGCGCCCCTGTGCACCCGCTGCAGATGCTTATCGATTACACGGCGCGCGATGAAATCATTACTCCGAATTAAATAAACGTCATACTCGCTTTTCGTCAAGTTGTGTTTGATGTCTCAATGAGCGCCAGGGCGGGGGAGGGCATTTGCATCGGAAGCTCGGCCACTGGCCCCTCTGCCTGTGTGCAAACATCTGTAATTAGTGGGTTTTTAAGAGTGCTTCCGATCGAAGGGGTATAGTGCCGGGGTGACATCACGCTTCGAGCAGTCACTTTCTAGCTGGATGGGAGCTGAACAGCTGCCGGCCGGGCGAACTCTCGCTCTCATTGTTTGGCCCCATATTTGTATTTGTCGCTCGACTTTGTTATGATTACGGCGATAAAGCGGGCTCAGAAAAAGTAAATCATAATAAAAAATGAAGGCCGGCGACCCAGTCCAAAAGAAAGTGTGAATAAAGACGGTCACAATACCGATTCCCAGCAGCTTGGCCGGGGCAACAATGCCTTATGAGTCGATGTATGTGAGCGGGCCGTAAGAATTCGTTAGCAATAGAAATATTAATTGTGCCCACGTCATGCGCATGTCAACCCATGGCGGGCAACAATTGCACTACACTTTCTTGGGGTAAATTAAGATACTTTGTAGACAAGGTGGAGCTGGGGCCTCTTCCGCTGGCTACTGGTCTTGGGCTCCGAAACCAGTTTCGGTTCCACCTCCGGCCACAGCGTAAGCTTGGGCCTTTGTGTAACATCTTATTGTGCCTCGGCCTTTGCATGCGTCAGCGTTAAATAAAACCGTGAACATATCCATTGATTGTTCGATCCGTAATTCTGCACGATCATTGCCGGTTTATCTTTGGTTCTGTTGGACCATTTCCTATTCCATACCTTATGGGGTTTAATAGTCCGTCTCGTCGTCGTAAAATGCCATCACGTAAGCATGCCCCTGCGTTTCACAAATTACGGATGGATCGGCTACTCGAAAAGGCTGGGCGTCGTAATGACATTGATGCGTTAGCCAAATTGCCGGGCAAATTATAGGCGAGCAGACCCCAAACCGAACGACCTGGCAGGAAATGCGAAATTCGGTAGCCCGTTTATTAAATACAAAAATATTTGACTCCATCGCCGGCTATCCGGAGAGGGACAGTGTGAAAGAGGACTTGAGATTGGGTCCGGTCCGCTACCTGTGGACTGAAAACAAAAAACGCGTAGCTATAAATTAGATGCTTATCTGGATCCCACAGGAATACAGGAACCCATCGTATGTCCAGCTCGAGGTGGCATCGCGTTTTTGGGCCGACCCAATTAAGTGGTAATTTTAATCATTTCAGCGTCGCTAGCTGGCCCAGTTTCGGAGCAATATTATTACTGTGAAATATTTGCTGACAAACGGAAGCGATATGTTGACATCGTTCTGCGTAAAAATTCCGCAGGCTTCTGGCAGGCCTGGGAGTGGGACTCGAGTCGGGATCGAAGCCAGGACTGTATCAAGGGGACTCTGACACTTTCTGGGAACTATTTTGGGAAATTTGACCAACTAAGGCGTTTCCTGCGCCGCGTTGACCTCACTCGCTTATAAGTCCATAAAAGGCATTTAAGACCGATCTGTTAATCAGTCCGGCACATAAATCGATCTCCGTTGTTTGCCTTAATTATATGCACACTACAGAAGCAGCATGGCTGGGGCAGGAGTCTACGGCGCAGGTGAGAGGTTCGCTCACTGCAACTAGCTGTGTTTGCCAATGGCGACTTTCCCGACCCTTTGTATGCGGCTTGCGTAGGTGCAACGCCAACACGGTGTGTTTGTATTCAGCTGGGTTGCCCCGGCAAACCCCCAGTTCGGCAGCTCCTAATCTGCGGCGTACTTACGACCTACCCTATGTTTGCTCATTACATTAGCGTAGAATCGGTATGAGGTGTAAAATACTTTGATCATTTTCTTAGGGGTAATAGGTGGTAATTTCTTCTCCATTTCTGAAAGAGCAAAAGCTATAAACATATTTTGTGTAGCAGTGTTAAAAGATTTGTACAAAGTTAAATGCCTTTCATGTTAACTATTTGATCGTAATATTTGTATCCAGTATTGAGGAAAAATTGCATTTAGTGGTTTGTCGGGGTGCACAATGCAGAAAGTCAGGAAAGTCCCAAAATATCACAATTTAACTAGGAACCAGGTAGGTAACAGTGTTTTTAAATTTTAGTATTTTTTCTTATTTATTTATTTTTTTCTTAAAAATATCTTTATAATTTGTAACTAACCAAGTTCTTGAAACAAATAAAAATGGAAGCTAACTGCTGGACGCCAAAGTTTGTATACCCTGGCAGTCTGCAACTGTATCATTTACGAAAAAATGAAGTTAGGAAGCAACAGGCAAATGTACTGATTGTGTAATACTCGGTACTATATAGTAATTGCCAAGTGACGCTGCTGCTGTGCAGTGTGTGCAGACGATGTTTGTTTAATTTTAAAATAATTAATATTAACAATACCTAAACAGCTGAAAACATTATATATAGTAACATTAATTAATGAAATAAATAGAAAATGTGAAAGTATCCCATTTTGGAGCGCAGTTCGTATGTCCTTAGAGTTTTCAATTTAATTTTAAGTTCATTCCGATCAAAAAAAGAAAACATTGAACTATATTAGTTGACCAATTGTCGATGATCCAATTCCATGATCATAAAAATATCGGCTTAGTTAATTAGTTATCTTTCCTTAATTAACTGTTACTCAGAAATGTCGTTTTCCCTTGTGTTGGTGCTTTAATTGCTAGTTATTAAACAATGTCCATTGTACATGTTTTAGCCATTTGGTTTTGGTCAAAAGTCAGATTTGCAAAACAGTGAAAGCTTATTTTCCAACCCTATACAGTAAAATATATTCTTGATCACCATTAGCAGCAAAGTCGATCTAGCCATGCCCGCATATATGCAAAAACACCGAACTTTGCGGATTTAAGATTCACGGATAGGTTAAAATTGATACTTGAAGGCCCCTCAGGAGCAGGGTCAAGATGTAACCACCATCTCGTATAAACAAGACTCGTTGCCCTACACAGGACCGTTGTTAAGGAGACTACATAATGCATAAGGTAGCACAAGGGTCACGGCTTAACGGGACTGACACGTGCACGCCTTTAATTTGTTTACAAATCACTTCAGATATTTTACACGCAAAAGAACACGGTCAGGCGGGACAACGCAGGGGAATCGTGAAACGAAAGGCGGTTGCACGCACGCTACGCGTTTAGAAAATTCGGAGCAAGCTCTGCAGACGATAGCGGAGATTTCTATACCTGGTAACCCATAGCTTACAGGGGTATTATAAATTAGAGCCAACCGAGAATGTATGTACAGTCACAAGGAGCTACCTCTGACCTCAAAGAGTACAGTCTCCTGAGCCATGCCAGTCGGTCCATCAGGGTGAACGACATTCTTATATTTTATCAAGATTGTTTGAAAATCTTGCTTCAGCCCTCACAAAAAAATAATTTTAAAGATTGAAGTAAATTAATAAGCTTAGTTCGGGAATCCCGATATATACAGTCCCAATGTATACTATTGCAGATTGAAGTTCAATGGATTAACTATTGACAGCTATATCATAGAGTCGTCAAATTTTCATAAAAGTAAAACCGAGATCGCGAATAAAAAGCATGTCATTATCCTAGAGTGGATACCAATTATAAAACGTCGAAGTTATTGTTTTATTTATTTTAATGTTCTGATTGTTTTCATGGGCGCTATACAATAAGTAGCCTGATCTAGCCCGTTTTGACTGCATTTGGAAGAAGAATGCAATGTGCAAGAAGTTTAGAGGGAAAAGTGCTAATATTGATATTTTCCCCGCCTTTACATTCTGAAGGTAGAAATAGAAAAAAACAAAATTAATTAAAAAGGTAATTGAAATTGTAATAACTAATTTAGTTTTTAAATTTTTTCCGAAAATTGCTGTAACGATTTTGATACTCATGACTTTATAACAGGAATCATAAATTAGGAAGGAAGCTAACTTCGGCCAGCCAGGTTACAATAGGATCATTATGAATCAATCAAATTTGATAAAATGAAATGAAAAAGTAACAGATATTACGGAAAACATTTATACATAGTCGGGTTAACGTTTACCTATACTATATTTACAATTTACAGTTACAGTTTTCCATTCATAAATTAAAAAAAAATTTTAATTATAAATTAAGAATAAGAATAATCATTAATTGTTAATTTTTATTTAAAAGTTTAGTCATAACTTTTATTTTCAATTTTTAAAGTAATAATTCAAAATAACAGTTATTCTCAAATTTTTATTTTAAATTAATGAAATTAATTTAATTAAATCAAATGAAAAGAAAAACTAACAGGAATTATATAAAACTCTTAGGGACTTAAAAAATCCTTCTTTACGTTTACAGTTTTACATTTAGATGTACACTTACAGTTTTACATTCACAGTTGGTATATTCCTCTACATTAAACGATCGTTTCTATGGAAGCTATATGATACAATAATCCGATTTATATAAAATTAAAACCGAAACTCAACAGCCGAGTCGATCTAGCCATGTCCGTCTGTCCGTCCGTCTGTCCGTCTGTCCGTCCGTATGTCTGATTATACGCAAACTAGTCCCTCAGTTTTAAAGCTATCTGAATGAAACTTTGTAGATAGTCTTCTATATGCTCTCACTGTTTTATAAGTCGAAAAGGGCCGGATCGGACAAGTATATCATATAGCTGCCATAGGAACGATCGGTAAATGTTCAGAAAAAAATCTTTACTTGTTTAATTTTCAACATATTTTCATATTATTTGAGACATGGTCATTTTATATTATTCTAGAATTTCGGTTTTAAATTGGTCAAAATCGGACTACTATATCAAATATTTGCATAGGAATGTTGGGGAAATATTACGTATACGTAATGTTAAACCGAATATTTATATGTATAAATGTTGTGGACAATTCCTGTTAGTGTTACTTTCAATTTGATAAAATTTTATTAATTCATAATGGTCTAATTCTAAGCTGCAAGGGTATACAAACTTCGGCGTGCCGGAGTTAGCTTTCTTTCTTGTTTTTTTTATATATTTCTTGACCGTTCCTATCGAAGCTATATGATATAGTATTCCGATTTTGATAATATTAAATCGATATTCTAGAATGCTTTAAAATGGCCATGTCTCAAAGTATATAAAAATATGTTGAAAATTGGCCACGCTATATTTTTTTTTTTAATTTACCGATCGTTCCTATGGCAGCTATATGATATAGTCGGCCGAACTGGCCAGTTCCGACTTATCTATGCTCTCACTATAAACGACTATCGGCTAAGTTTCATTCAGATAGCTTCAAAACTGAGGGACTAGTTTGCGTATAATCAGACATACGGACGGACAGACGGACATGGCTAGATCGACTTGGCTCTTGACGCTGATCAAGAATATATAAACTTTAAAGGGTAGGAAATGCTTCCCTAACTGCGTTGCAATATTTGACAAAAATTTTAATACCCTGCAAGGGTATAAAATATTGAAATAACAGTTATTTATTCTAATTTTTTAAATATTTTTGAGATTGGTACATACATATATTGCAGTTCAATTTTTGTTTTACATTTTTTAAATAAAAATTGACAAATATCTGTAATTTTCAATTATTAAAAAAAAGAATTGTGGAATAATTTGTATTATTACTTTAAAAATTAAAGATTAGAAGAAATACCAAATAATGGTTTTTGGCCCTTGAGGACTAAATGCAATATATTTATAATGATATGTTACAAGAAAGGAAGCTAACATTGGCATCCCGATTTTTGTATACTCTTGCAGTTTACAATTGTATCATTATAAATTAATCTAGTTTGGTCAAATGAAAACTAACAAGAGTTACATAAAACATTTATATGTATAATAAAAATTCGATTTTAACACTTACCTATTCATATTTATTTACAGTTCACAATTACAATTAGAATTAAAGTTCACAGATTTGCATTTCCTCTACTTTTAGCTGTCCGATCCGGCCCGTTTCGGCTTATATAGTAGTAAATATTAATATAAACCAATCTGCAAGTTTCATTCAGATAGCTTCAAAATTAATGGCCAGATTAACTCGGCTGTTGATGCTGGTCAAGAATATAAATACTTTATAGCGTCGGAAATATCTCTTTCGCTGCGTTGCAAACTTCTGACTAGATTTGTAATACCCCGCAAGGGTATCCTTGGATTGCTGCAGTTTAAAACAGTGGTTCAAGAATCCACTAAAAATTTGCGGCGAATTCGAGGGCGAGTGCAGAGGGACTGATGGCGTTAGGACATACCATCTGAACCCAAATAGTTCATCCATAGGGTACAAAAGTAGAACAGCTTAGCGCCAACCTGCGTTGCATTTACCAGGCAAAAGGAGGCATGTCTGACTCCATAAAGTACCAGATTTGGTGACTACATTCAGATCTCTTTCACGCAGATTCAGTTTATTTTTAAATTTGGGCATGCCCATTTCAGCATTTACAAATGGTGAGAGGCCGTACGGAAGCTACATATATACACATATGAATTTGGATTACACGTAACATTTATAACGAACAGAACCGTTGCGGTCGTCTTTGAGTCAAGGCATCAACAGACGAATCGATCTAGCTTTATATGTCCATAGAATTAAAATTTAAATTGTAATAAAACCCTGCAAGGGTATACCTTCACTGTTTTTCAAAATATTTTCATCTACTCAGAAATATAACCATATTTTATTATTTCCGAATTTCGGGCTTAAATAAAATCGGATAAATTTATCATAACGCTGTCATACAAACGATCGTTAAATGTAGAGGAAATGCAAATCTGTAAATGTAAAACTTTGCTTGTAAACTGTAAATAGGTATGTATGGTAAATGCGAAAACCGAATTTGTATTGTATGTATAAATGTTTTATATAATTCATGTTTGTTTTTCTTTTCATTTCATCAATTATAAACTGCAAGGGTATACAAATTGGGCGAGCCAAAGTGAGCTTCCTTTCTTGGTAGACAATAAAATATCTATTCATGTTTAACCCCTTCAAAAATGTTATCGAAAATTTAAATATGTAAGTGTAACATGTTACAACACTTAGTATTATCTCAGATGTAGCTATTTTACGATTAAAAAAAAATTATTTAAAATTTATCATTATCGGATAGCTTTCATTTGAGCGGTTAAATAATTTGAATGTACAATAAACTCTTCTTTTAAATGTTTTATATATCTCTTAAAAGGTTTTTTTTTTTTAAACTTGGCTTCCGCGAGGTTAGCTTCATTTCTTGTTGAATTATTATTATTAGAAAAGGAATGAGTTCAGTCATTGTTCCCAATTTGCTGGCATTGGAATCCTTTAAGAAATGTATAATGCTCCTCGGTATATCTAACCTGCATAATTTTTCCTTCGAATCCGTCCTTCTACACCGTCGAATGTACAAACAAACAAGCACTCACACACGATGCCGAGACTTTAGTTTACCTGTCTTTTGCGTCGAATTTGCCATTTCGACTTTTTGTTCAGAAGCGCTTCGTTCGGTGGGATTTCGGTTTGTAGTGCTTTTTTGTAAAAGGATTCAAATCGAGGGCTGTGGTTTTGCGTGCAGAGTTGTTCTTGCAGCGTCCTACCCATCGCATCCTTCGTATTTTGAGTGCAGTGCCAAAGCGCAGTACTTGTGTAACAAGCAAACAACCTTACACCCGCCTGGCACGCACACACCCTTGGCTGTCCCGACGAATGGAAACGTAATATCGGATTTTCGTATTTACGTCACTGCGGTTCTGCCCCTCCCCACAAAGCAAAGCACCTCGTCAGCGATGCCGCCGCCATAGCTTTTGTAGCTCTTCTGTATACTTTGCAGTACCAAAAGGTTGCATTGTAGGGCACGGTTTCCCTCCCGGTAACGTTTCCCACCACACACCCCGATCCCCTCCGGCTGCTTCACAAAGCTGCTTCAGAACACCGCACTAGAAGTAAAACGTAAACTTTGACAATCATGCCATTGAGGGGTGTGTGAGTTGTGGTAGTAGGTTGTATGTACAGATCCTAAAAAAAAGAGGCGGAGCACTGCTTACGTTATGTTTCTGCCGAGTTTCAAAGAGATAAGGTTTTTATGTTTCTTTATGTGGGAGCTGGCAAGTGGAACGTGCCCCATGCCCACCCCAGGCACAACCCAGACACCAACCATCCACCCCAGAAGACCATCATGAAAGTTAAATAGACAGAAAATTGTTCACCATTTTCTGAGCTTGGATTTTTCAATTCGTTGCCTAGCATCATTGCCTGAAAGCCAAAGAGCGTGTATTTTCCAATCCGGGTGCGATGAAAGGCGGACGCGCTAAGTCTGAGAGCGGGAACACCATTGCTTTTGAAATTGTGAAAGGATACGGATTCTATATAATTCGGTGTAAGAATTACTTTATTTGCAGAAACCTGCCCATTTATATTGACTTGTAAAAACCTGTGAAGAGAAAACGAAATATTTTGTAGTCTTAAATTAAATATTCCACACTGATAAGCAGTTTAAATAATTAATGTATAAATCGTTAAAACAAAAAGGACCTCTTTTGAGAGCTCCATTCACAGGCGAGTCGATTTAAGGACTTTTAAGCAATATGGGAAAGTTTGCAATTTTTATACCCTGACAGGGAATTTTAATTTCAGTCAGAAGTTTGCAACGCAAGCCATTTCCTGATTGTAAAGTGTGTATGTTCTTGATCAGCCTCAACAGCCGAGTCCATCTAGCCATGTAAACTTATCTATATAAACTTTTCCCTCAGTTTTAGAGCTATCTGACTTAACTTTGCAAATATTCTTTCGACTATAATCACTAGTATGGAATTCGAACTGTGCCGGATCGGACGACTACATCATGTAGCATAATAAATAACTTTGACATTTTTTAACATATTTCAATATACTACTTAAAGACATGACCATTTTGTTTTATTTTAGAATTTTAGTTTTATTTTTTTTGAAGTTCGATCTACTGAAGTACGAACGATCGCCTATGTAGAGAAAAATCTAAAGTGAAATTACTGTAAAACTGTATATACATACATATGTATGTATCTTTACAATTTGTCAAATTAAAGTATAGTTATTTTATACGGTTTCTAAATAGTGCTATTGAAATGTTATCAAAACAAAATTATTATATGTTATGTATTCTTAATGATCCAATTGCAAACTGCAAGGGTATACAAACTTAGGGTACTTGGGGATTTATTTTTGAAAAAGAACAATTTACCTTAATTATAAAAGTTTACCGGACATTAAAGAATCGACCTTAATATGTCTTAAAAAAATATGGCCAATATCTCGTTGCATGGTAGATATTTTGTTCAAATAGACAAAATAAGCTACTAACAATTTGTCTTAACCGTATTTGGTATACTTTTAGTTGGATAACAGTTTAAAAATAAGAAAGAAAACTAACTTCGGCATGCCAAAGTTTGAATACCCTTGCAGCTTACAATTGGATCATTATAAATTAATAAAAGTTAATGAAATCTAAAATTAACAGGATTTAACATTTGCCTATACGTAATATTTCCAAAACATTCCTATGGCAGTTATATGATATAGTCGTCCGATTTTAATAAAATTAAAATCGAAATTCTAGAATAATATAAAATGGCCATGTCTCAAATTATATGAAAATATGTTGAAAATTTTCCAAGCTATAATTTTTTTTTTAAATTTACCGATTGTTCCTATGGCAGCTATATGATATAGTCGGCCAATCTGGCCTGTTTCGACTTATATAGTAGTGAGAGCATATAGACGACTTTCTGGAAAGTTTTTTTTTTTTTTTTTTTTTTATTTATTTATTCAGAAAATAGCAAATTTCTGCCATTGAAGCCAAATCCTTGCCACTGACCGGATAAGGAGTAATTTTTATTGATGTGCCCCGACTCACATCAGGTGGTCAGAGGCAAGGATAGGTGTCTTAAAATAAATTGAGAGTTGACATCTAAGGACAACTCCACATGTAACAAAAAATATAATTCATTATAAGACGAACATAAAACGCGGAAAGGGTCGTGCAACTCGAAATTAGATTTACATAAACTTAGTGCAATCGGCCGGAAATAACGCGACGGTCTTGCAGGGACAGAGAAACTTAACTGACTTAACAAATAAGACGAAGAAATATATCCATTAATCAGTTTATAAATGAACATCACTCCGTGGCAGGTTCGACGATCCTTAAGCGAGGGCAGGCTCAGAAGACGTAGCCTGTCACTATAAGAGGGGAGGTGACGCTGAGGATCCCAGTTAAGTCCCCGTAGAGCAAACAAAAGGAATTGTTTCTGAACTGATTCAACAAGGTCTTGATACTTCGCGTATTGAGGAGACCATACGCACGAACAGTATTCCAATATTGGGCGGACGAGAGAGACATAAAGGAGTTTGGTGGTGTAGGGATCGACAAACTCCTTCGACCAGCGCTTAACGAAGGCAAAAACCCCTTTGGCTCTACCGACAATTAAGCTAATATGGTCGGTGAAGTTTAAGGTATGGTTAAACAGAACTCCAAGGTCATTTACTGAAATGATGCGCTCAAGATTACTTGTCCCTAAGGAATAATTTGTCAAGAAACAGTTTTTACGAAAAAATGACATACATTTACATTTAGTGTTGTTAAGAAATAGCAAATTATTGTTGCACCAGGACTGCATGTTGTTTATGTCAATTTGCAAAAGAGAGTGGGAGACTGAATTCGTCAATGGCAAACATAGTTTTACGTCATCAGCATACATTAACACATGGGAGTTACGAACCACATCGGGTAAGTCATTAATAAAGATGCCAAACAGGAGTGGACCAAGGTGGCTCCCTTGCGGGACACCCGAAGTGACGTGTATACGTTTTGAAAATGAACCCATAAAAGCAACTTTTTGCGTTCGGTTCGATAAGTACATAGCGATCCACTTGATCAGCAAAATAGGAAAGCCCAAAAGAGTCAGTTTTTTCAACAGCAGCTGGTGATTCACAGAATCAAAGGCTTTGCTGAAGTCTGTAAAGATAACGTCAGTTTGTGTGTTACATTTAAACGCATTTCTTATGATAGCACAAAACTCAAGAAGGTTTGTGGAAGTAGACCTGCGTTTCATAAAGCCATGCTGCGAGGGAGACATTATGGAGCCACATTGGTGTTGAAGCTGAGCAGTCACTAACAGTTCAAGTAATTTGGGAATTGCGCTGAGCTTAGCAATCCCTCTGTAGTTTTCGATGTTGGATTTACTACCCTTTTTATGAAGGGGAATTATGAAGGATTCCTTCCAACATTCAGGAAAAAACGCAAACTGAAGGGATAACTGATATAGCTTGGTGAGTGGTCCATAAAGCGCACCAGCACAATTTCTCAAAACACAGCTGGGTACCAGATCTGGACCAGAAGAGAAGGAAGGCTTGAGTGTTTTGAGACTCTGAAGAACATCATCTTCGCTGATCGTGGGCATAAAAATGCAATTAAAGTGCGGAAGAGAATATGGATACGAAGAGGTTGTATCAAAACTAATAGCAGAATATGTAGATTGAAAAAATTTTGCAAATAAGTTCGCGATGTCAGGCTCGTTAGAAGCGGACTCAGTGTTGAGATGAAGACAGGATGGAAAGATTTGTGATTTACGTTTAGAATTGACAAACGCGTAAAATTGCTTAGGATTCGCCTGAAACTCGTTTCTACACCGATTCAGGTAGTAATTGTAGCACTCAGAATTATGCGTTATAAAATTATAGCGTGCTGTTAAGTATCTGGCACGATCGACTTGCAACCCGGTTCTACTGAACTTTTTAAAAAGTCTAGACTTGACGTTTTTCAAGTTGGAGAGTCGACGAGAAAACCAGGGAGGCTTATGTGAGACGTCAGGAGGAGAAAACGAAGGAACATACAAGTCAAAACCAGAGTATATGATATCATAAAAACGGTCAACCATGTTTGAGGGATCGTCAGAAGAGGAGTCCAAAAAAGTCCAATCGACAGAAGATAAATATGTATTCAAGTCAGAGAAATTAGCTTTACGAAAGCAGCGAAAAGTTGCTGGCTCAGCTAAAGGACAAGGCAGTAATGGAGTCGATACTTCTAGAATTATCTCCAGAGTGGGATGATAAGCGTCTTCGGGGCTAGAGAGAGGGCTGATTCTAGAAATGTTGGCATTGGCAAACTCCGACGCAAAAATTAGATCGAGGACATTGTCACGACAGTTCCGTACATAATTTATTTGTCCCAAGGAAAGGTCAATAAGGCCGTGAACAAGATCATGGGGTGCAGTGGGAATAAGAACATTGGAGTCCTGAGAGGGCATCCAAGATATGGACGGAAGATTGAAATCCCCCATGACAATAAGGTGATCATTAACACCAAGAGAGGAATGAATATTTTGAATTAAAGATAAATGATGTAAGTAAATATTCGTGTCGGACCGGGGTGGAATATAGGAGCATGAGACATAAACAAAATAATCATGAACTTGAATGCGAACTGCAACAAACTCTAAATTGCAATCTATGTCACTTTTCGGAACCAGAATGGAAGGTAGATCGGACTTAACCGCGATAAGAACACCGCCACCGATTCGCAATTGACGATCGCATCTATAAACGATATAGTTGCTTGCAAATAATTCGCTATCGGAGACAGAAGAGTTGAGCCACGTTTCAGTAAATACAATGACATTGGCATCAAAAGAGGCACTATTGATGTGCAGTTTGCTAAGTTTGCCTAGTAAACTGCGAACATTCTGATAGTGTAGGATAAAAGAATCATTCAGTTTTTTGGAGTTCTAGCAGAGGGAGTCAGAGGACCACGAGCCCGAGGATTACTTTTATGAATAAATTCATGAACGATGGCATGTTCAGGCCATACAGAAGAATCAAGAACCCTGGCCAATAATACATCAGAAAGTCCAATTTTAAACGAAGATATTTCACGTCTTTGCTTAAAATTGAATTTTGAGACGGTAAATTCAGTATTAGAAACATTCAATTTGTTGCTCAAATGGGTTAAAACATCAAGTTCAGAAGCACTCGGATTAAGGCGGGAAACAAAAACAAGTTTTTTGGGGGCAACTCCAGCAAGTGGAGCCGGTCTCCTTTGGGCAACTCCAGAAATAGATGATGGTTGTGGTCCTGGGCTGGTTAATGGCAGCGCAGAGATTGTGACCGCCGGAGGTACCGCCGTCTGAGGAACCACCATCAGGGGAGCCGCAGCCGAAGGAACCACAGCTGGAGGAGCCACAGGAAGAGCATCGGAAGCCAATGACGCAACATTGGAGGCAGCAGCATGCGACGTGGATGCCTGGTTGATGTTTAGTAGCTCCAGAGCAGCAGACCCAGAAATAGGGGCTAATGATGGTTCATCAGCCAAGCTATCGTCAACAGCCACGGCAATATCAGAATTGTTCCGAGGGCTGAACTGCATAAGAGGGCACACAGGGTCTGGAATGAGCAAAGAATTATTAGCTAGGTTGCTCTTTGATTTAATTACTGAGTCACTAAGCAGTTTTAGTGACTTAAAATGATACTCCGCCGTCTGGAATCGGTTAAACAATTCCTTAAATCCAGCCGCCAATGATTGAAACTCCAGGTGAGTTTGCCTCATGAAAATCCTCATATCGGATTTGATGTGAAGGCAACTCGGGCACGTCCAGTCCAATCCGGCGTGTTCACGTATACGATCAGCAATACGCGGGCCAATCTGTCCAAGATCGGCACATCCAGGGTGAGCAATGTTGTCGCAGAGCCAACAATAAACGGTGGCCTGCCGCGGAGTTATTTTGCCAGCGTTCGGACACTTAGTGGCACAACAGGTAGCCATATTTATTGGAAATGATTATTAAAATAATAACCGCAGCCGTAAATAACCAAAACGGAGATAAAATTATACAAATTTCGCGGCGAAAGAACCGATGAAAACAAAAGCGAGAAAAAGCTTTTATTTGGGCACCGAAAATTAACTAGTGTGTGTGATTGTAGTGCAATGCAGAATAGCTTGCGCCAACAACAAAACTAACGCGATTACAAGATAAGCTGTAAACGCACTTTGCACGAAAAGAAGGCAAAGCAAGAAGATAATAAAAGCAAAACTAAATAAGTTTTACAAAGTTAAAAGTCACTGTCTTTGTTTAATTTGATCCAATTGTTTAGGCTGATGAAGATCACATAAACACTGATCGCATGCCAAAAATTTGGGCTTATAGGGATAAGATGTCACTATGAAAACTTGAAAATAAAGGGAGCGCGAAGTGAAGCACGACTAACTCAAAAAGCTTTAAAACTGAGGGACTAGTTTGCGTGAAATCGGACAGACGGACGGGCGGATAGGCGGACAGGCGGATAGATGGACAGGGCTAGATCGACTCGACTGTTGATGCTGATCAAGAATATATTGACTTTATAGGGTCGGAAATGTCTCCTTCACTTTCACTTTGCGTTGCAAACTGACTAAAATTTTAATACCCTGCCAGATTATAATAAAGAAGTTTTCCTGTGTCTATAATAGATTACAAATAATTTACCTAATTTTGTTGTTGTTGATCATGCTACATATGATTTCCTTTTTTTCTGAGAAGAAGTACATAAGATCTTTTGAATTGTAAAAAATTAAGAAGAAGCCCTCGAGGTACATATCTATGTATATATTAATTGTACATGTATTTTATTTATATAAAAATGTTTTAATTGTTTTTCCAAATTTGTTATAAATTTTTGAAATGCTCCTAATAAGTGATGGTTTGAGAACCATTTTCAACAGATCTAATATCAACCTGTTTTTAAATTGATTTGATAGATAGCAAAATAATTGATAAACCCTCTCACGGGTGATCTTTTTCAATATTAAAGTAAAATGATTGATGTTTCATTGAAACCCAATATAAGCTCTTTGTGTTTTAGCTTTGAAAAGTGAAAAAAATTTTTTTTTTTATATTTTGACGGCGATTTTCTCAAAATTCGTGATGATTTTAATTTTCGATTTTGAATTAGCAATCTACATACCAAGGGTCTTTCAGAATCAGCCGCTTTTAGTCTCCGGGAAAATACATTTCCGAAGGTGTTTGTTGCGCTGATTTCGAATCCGACCTCAGAACAGGCCCTTAAACGTCAAGTTTTTGAGAATTTGAATTTAACCTATAAGTTCAAAAGGGCTTTTTGTCTTTTTAGTTTGCGCTGTAACTTCAATACCGACAATTGCAATACATTTGTAAAGAGGACTTAACCGACTGGACTCTTTAAAAAATATTAAAAATATATTATCAAAATATATACTCACAATTCGTATATTCATGTATGTACATTCGTCTTTTGGGAACGGAAGTACGAAACGTTTTCAACTCCCTGTTCTTGTATGTATCAACGTATGTAAATACATACATATGTACGAATACCCTGCTCTCTGCTAAGGGTATAAAAAACTTAATCACAAAACAGCTGACAACGCAAATCGGATACTTGTAGGAAAGGAAAATAAAAAGGCAAGGCCCAACTACATCACCCACAACCCACCCAATCAGTCGTCGACATTATCGGGGTTTTTCATAAGCTCCCAAAGCGGCAACAACAACGACAGCAGCCAGAAACAACTTTAAGACCAAGAAAACGAAAAATAAGTACACAATAGTGGGTGCAAAGGAGCTCAGCAAAATCAAAATAAATAAGACCTGCTCGACTTTCTTAAAGCTTTTGGCGTGTAACAGCGAAGAAGGTGGTGCCGCACAGATCCCAAAGCGACCCGAACAGGAGCAGCAGCTCCTGCGACAGTATTAACAACCAGAATAGAATAAACAGCAGTGACTGCTGCTGGTGGGTGGGTGCGGGCAGTGGAGTGTGGGGTGCTCGGTGAGCCGACGGTTGGGTGTGGGAGGCAAGCGAACATCTTTCGCGGACGCAAAATTTCTGTCACGGACTCCGGCTCCCTGGTCCAGGCCGAGAGCCATCTCCGTTTAAAAGCCGCTGCTGCCTTCGCAGACTGCTTTCGTTGCATTATTCATGTTTGGCAGCCAGCTACAGGGCCTCGAGCCCCCGAGCTCCCCGGGCTGTGCACTGGGATGTACGCACAGGTTGGGGTGACAACACACCACGCCCTCTTGAGCAAGCTGCAGTGCGTCAGAGTGAGTGCGACATACTGACATATCCACTGAGAGCACCGCCATTTGCCACGGAGAGAGTGGCGTCGCACAGCGTGAGTGCGAGCGGGCCGGCAACACAGGCTCGGCTCACTCACACATGCACACTCCCTCGCTCGGGCTGGCGCGCGCACAGCACTGCACACTCACACAAACAGCCACGCCACACGACGGGGAGGTTGAGTTTTTCGGTTGCCGGCGCTGCGCTCGACTGCTGCCCAAGCATTCCCAGTTACGCAGTTGCGCCGAGTGGTCGTCCTCGCGCCTCTATACGATCGGTCGCGGGTTGAAATTGGATATCGAGATCGAGTTCGAATCCAGGTCGGATCATAGTTCGTGGCAAAACGCTTTACGCCGGCAGGAGAAGTGTCAGCAGGTCGGGATTTCGCGCTGGGATCTGAGCCAAGCCGGGGAAGACTTAGACCACGCCCCGCGGATTACGGCTCTGACTAGTGCCAACGGGCGCAATAAGAGCACCCTGCTTATTGAGCTATCACGACGGCAATAACGAGCGACGAGGAGCGGACCTGGCGGAAAAGACAGACTTGAAATAAAAGCGGGGATCAAACGGTCAGCCATAAACAACGCAGCGAAGGAGCCGAAGACCAAACGCCGATCCCCGCATCCGCCTCTCTAATGATTTATCAGTAGTACGCATCTCGGGAAGGTCCGGCGAGACCCCAAGCCAGCAAAGCGGTCCGACAAGAGCAGGCCACGACCACTCAATTCGGATCTGGAGTGCCATTCTGCCGCTGTCTCGTAAATGAATGTCATAAATTAATTTGGAACTCCTTGCAACCGGTGTCACAGTCCCTGGCCGCTACTCGTTGTCACCGCCACCGTCCCCAGATGAGCTCTCTGTCTGGAAGCCTATGACTTTCGCCTAATTATACTACCTGCCGCGAGTCATTTGAGTGTTTTGTGCGTGCTCGTGTGTGACCCAAATGTTCCTCAAGTTACCTTTACGCTGAAACAAATATTTATTTAGAGTCACTAAAATACGTATTTATGAAATTAATTCAAAAAGTTTCCGAGCGCGGGATTTTCAGTCTTCAAGTTGACGACACCAAAGTGATTCTTGCCATTCAACCCGGCCGTAACTCGGAATATATACAATCTTTTGGCAAATCAAATCGCACAACCGTGGTCGGTGTCAAGTGTTGTTCCGAATTCTCGGCAGTTGAAATACAACGACGGGGGAACTCCAGCGGCTGGCTCAGGAGCACAACCTTTGTAAGGGGGTATTTGGCTCACAGGGCAGGGAACCTAGACTTAATAAAAACAAACATACCACCTCCGACGGAAATCATCCTTGGAAATAGACCTCGCGTCATTCCAAAAGACGCACATGGGCGTCTGCACCGAGGAGCGCCCTGTGATGCATTGGGTAAGTACTCCCACCGGACTCTGACTCCTCAGGTCCGTGGTAGCCAGCGATAGCAAGGACAAATTAATGAAGCCTCTGGCCGAACTCATACGAACTGCTCCAGCGACTTTGGCGTAAGGCCCTGAGCAATTTAGGACTTATCTCGCTTCGCGCCCGGGTTATTGGGAGTTATCAGTGCCAGACCAAAAGCTAGTCCGAAAGATCCCATCCCGGCTGGCTCGACAGACAGCAGAAGCCTCTGGCAGAGCTACAACCACACTGAGACGATAAGAAATCCCCTTGTGCGTTCCGGTTTAGTAACATTTTCCATCAGTTCTGATCTGTAGTATTTGTTGTTAAATTGTGCGGCAGTTGTTGATATTTTTCGAATCGGCATGATTTTAGTAGCACAGATTATACTCGATTCTCAATTTTTTAGTGTATCACGAGTTCAGATAAGGTCTTCTTCTGTACCTAACAAACTTTTACTCCCTTCCTTTCTCTTCAGGGAATATTCTTCCCTTATTTTAAATATTAGAATCCTAGAGGTATGCCATTATTGCATGGAATATTATAACATGACTCTTTGAGTTTAAGAATTGATTTGGGGTCGTTTGAAACCCTTAAAATTTGGCCTTTGCCCATTGAATTGTTTTCTAGAATCAGTGAAACCGCTGAAGAGACTGAACTGGCGCCTGTCGTTGCAATAGTGGTTAGTCTATGAGGTGTCCAGTATTTTTTACCATTTTTCTAATGCTGCAATCAGTTTTAAGCTACCATTGCAATTTGATTTAACCATTCCCAAGCTATAAATAATTAATAAAGGGGTTTTAAGTATTTACCCATAATGTCTTAGGGCAGTTATTCACTTTTTGATTAAATTTAAGCCGAGATTCAGAAAGCAAGCTAAATATTTAGATGTATTGATTTATTTCAAAATAGATCTAAATTTACATTAATTTCACTTTAATGGTAGTTTTCAGATAGTAAGAAAACTTTAAAACAATTTTTAAACTCATAATAACTAGATAGATATCGAGCTTTTTGTGATTATATTTAGAAAAAAAAAAAAAAAAACAAATTTTGTCAATTTTATTCTTTACCTCAAACATAGATCACATACTATACAACACAATAAAACAAAATCTCTGACTACTTTTAAAATCATAAAAAGTAAGAAAGCTACAGTAAAAAGTTTGGCTCGCTTCTTACCAGTACAAAGTGAATTTCCAAGGACGCTTATCAAATATACCAGATTTTAGCTTCGGAACTAGTTTGCGTAGCAACTTAAGGCTTAACGGTTGGATTGACTCGACTGACGAAGCTTACCCACCCTTAAATATATGTACATATGTAAATCTTCAGCGCATTGTCCAGTTCTCTTTTAAAATGTAAGAATTTACATTTCAGTTATGTTTAAAAATATCTGAACTATTTATTTTTCTTTTACGAAGTACCTTTAGTTAAGACAAAGCTTATGCTTAGCTACAATCTAAATACAATTCCTTAAGCGTTTACATATACATAGTTAGGAGGCACAAAAAAAATAGGGTTCACCCTTATGAGTTTTTTGAGAAAACTACTAAAGGTATTACTTTAATCGAATTGGAACATATAAAATTAAGGTTGAAAATTTCGTTTAAGTAATGTATAATCTAGAAAATATTCAAGGGAATAAGGAACCCTTTTTTACAAAACGTTGCCATTTCCAAACATCATAAACAAAAGTTGAACGTAACTATATGATATCCGATACCCAAAGCATTATGTGTAAAATCAACAGTGATGGAGTCATATCTGATTTTATAAGGACATATATTTTTGATCCGAAGGTTCGCCATCTGACTGTTTCCGAGCAAACTAGTCTATCACTTTTGGAGCTATCTGGGTGAAACTTCGCATATAGTCTTCTGTCTATTATCCGTAGTACTCGTTTATAGGTTGGAACTGGCCAAATCAGATCATTATATAATATAGTCGAATGGGAAATTGAAAGATACAAAATATTAGTTGCCGTTTTTTAGCATCCTCCGAGACATCTGAGCTTTTTGTTACATAAAAAGTTTTCGATTTTCCAACATACTCTTATGTTATCTGAGATTTTAAAAAGTTTGCTTTAATTGTCTTCTAATCCGATGACTATATCATATAGATGTCATTGGAACGATCGGTAAATGTAGGGCAATATAAAAATTGCGAATATAAAACTCTAACTAACATGTTGTTAAAGTTGACGTTGGTTTTCAACAAACTTATTCATAAAATGTATTATTATATTGGATATTTCAACACTAAGATAAAGTAGTTATTTTTACGATTTTGTGTTTTTTTTTTTATTTTTACCCACATGTAACGTTGCTTATCATAAGTACACATGCTGTTTTACCACAATTGATAATTTCTTAAATATTGAATTGCAAACTGTAAAAGGATACACACTTTGGCGTACAGAAGTTGGCGTCCTTTTGGTTTGCGTTGGCTTTATATTTTTGACAAAAATTAATTTTTTTATCGAAAATGTACAAGTTTTTATAAGGTTATGGAGAATTTTGTTTGACACAAATTGGTTAGCCGTCCGAGAAATTATGTTCTTCTAATTTCAAAATACGCTTTTGAGAAAAACATCGGTAAAAGTTAAATTGCTACTTATGAACGCTCTCATGCTTTGTAATAATTATGCATATATGTATGGTATACCATTATAAAATTAAAAAAATTACTTTTTTGGAAATTCTTTTTTGAGTCATAGGCTTATTTTTATAGCCTTGCAGGGTATTATAATTTCAGTCAGAAGTTTGCAATGCAGTGAAGAAGACATTTCCGACCCTATAAAGTATATTTATTCTTGATCAGCATCAACAGCCTAGTCCATCTAGGCATGTCCGTCTGTCCGTCTGTCCGTCTGTCCGTTTCTACGCAAACTAGGCCCTCAGTTTTGAAGCTTTCTGAATGAAACTTTGCAAAAAGTCTTCTATATGCTCTCACTACTATATAAGTCGGAACGAGCCGAATCGGATGACTATATCATATTGCTGCCATAGGACCGATCGGTAAATTTTCAAAAAAAAAAAATTATTACTTGTCCAATTTTCAACATATTTTCATATAATTTAAGGCGTGGCTGTTTTATATTATTCTAGAATTTCGGTTTTATTTTGATCGAAATCGGACTACTATATCATATAGCTGCCATAGGAATGTTGGGGAAATAATGCGTATACGCAATGTTAAACCGAATTTTAATATGTTGTTGTAAATGTTGTATACAATTCCTGTTAGTTTTACTTTCCATTTGATAAAATTATATTAATTCATAATGATCCAATTGTAAGCTGCAAGGGTATACAAACTTCGGCATGCCGAAGTTAGATTTCTTTCTTGTTAAAAGTTCATATTTGTATTTGAATTTCTTTTTTACTGGTTTTTAAAGATTAATTACCACAATTTTCGTGATTTTTATTAGGTATAGCAGTATCAAATCAAATTGATTAAAATCCGATTTAAGAATAAGAAACAATTTTAGTCAGATGAGAGTTCTTATTCTACTTGCTAATTACCCATACATGTACACATGTATGTATTTGCAGAATATGCTTAGAAAATGATCAATTAACTAGAAAGGAAATTAACTTCGGTACGCCTAAGTGAGTATACCCTTGAAATTTGCTATTGGATTACTAAAAATCGACCCATATTGGCCAAATGAAAAAAATAACACGCGATAGTGTATAAAACAAGTATACATCTCGGTTTTGATCAAATTTTCAGATTTGTTTGAAATTAATATTAAAATGACTATATCTCAGGTTTGAAATAAATATTATTTATAACATTACCTATACATAATATATTAACAGTGTACATTTAGTCTTTAATCTACAAATGCCGATCGTTCGTACGGCAGCTTTATGATATATTTATCCTATTTGCATAAAATAAATATATATTTTGTGAAAAAATTCAAATTGGCCATACCTAAGAGTATATAAAAAATGTTGAATACCTGCAATAATTATATTTCTAAAAATATTTTTATTGTTCCTATGGCAGGTTGAATTTCGAAAATTGTAAAATCGTTTATGCAGAAGTTTTATTAAAATGATTTGATGAATCTTAAATAAGGAAGGAATAATAGGGTGCAATACAACTCTCTTAGTTAGCTTAAAATCCGCATCCAAGAGAATTGACACTTATTTAAAATATAGTATGAGCGGATTTGCTAAATATATTCCGTACATTTATATATATAAACATATTATACATATTGAGCATATTGTACTTATATATATATAACTTATTATTATACTATTTCATTTTTTTATTTATTAAATCGCCGAATTATAAATCCTTAAATGTAAACTAAATTTATTTATGACGAATATTACCAAAAGGCGAAATTTGTTCATAGTTCAATAAAATAGCTAAAATATTTTTAATAACTCACTGAGTCACTTACTCTGTTACAATAAGGAACCTACTTCTGGGAATATTAAATATGCCTTTTTGAGTAAGCCGCGCTAAAGCTATCGATGCATAGTTTCGGACCTGAAGAATGATTACCATACTACTGTTTTTACGGTTTAGGCACCTGGAATATACAGCTTGGATGTGCTGTGACTCAATAGATTTTTAAGAAGCTAACGAGATCCAGCTTGAGCTCCTAATTGAAAAGATCCGCGATCACAGATAAACAAAAAATTCAAAATTCAAACGCGAACCCTAAATAAGAGTTTTTTCTTATTCTGGTAGTTTATTTATTTGATTTTTATACCCTTACAGGGTATTTTAATTTCAGTCAGAAGTTTGCTACGCATTGATGGGGACATTTCCGACCCTATAAAGTATATATATTCTTGATCAGCATCAATAGCCGAGTCGATCTAGCCATGTCCATCTGTCCGTCTGTCCAATTATACGTTGACTAGTACCTCAGTTTTGAAGCTATCTAAATGAAACTTTGCAGATAGTCTTCTATATGCTCTCACAGCTATATAAGTCGGAACCGGCCGAATCAGACAATTATCATATAGTTGCCATAGGAACAATAGCTAAATTTTCAGAAAAAATAAAAAATTAAAACTTGGCCAATTTTCAACATATTTTCATATAATTTGAGACATGGCCATTTTATATTTTTTTAGAATTTCGATTTGAATTTTATGAAAATCGGACAACTATAAAATATAGGTACCATAGAAATGTTCCGGAAATATTACTTATACGTAAATGTTAAATGTGAATTTTTATATGTGTATAAATGTTGTATATAATTCTTGTTAGTTTTACTTTTCATTTGATGAAATTTTATTAATTTATAATGATCCAATTGTAAGCTGCAAGGGTATAGAAACTTCGGTGTGCCGATATTAGCTTTATTTCTTGTTAAAGATTGGGTTTACAACGACGCAGATCATAAATGCCATAACCTCGAATTACAAGAACGTAAAGATAATCTGGTTTTCAACGCAGCGTATTAACTAATAAATTATTTGGCATTTTTACTGGTTTACTTAAATTGTGCTTTACTTAAATGTTTATTCAGTTTCTTTTTTTATTGATCTGTTGACTGAGCAGAACAAAAATACTTAAATCTGCAATACTGGGTATGTGTTCAAAAGTGCTATTTTTAAGAACTCGAAAATTATTGGCGAAAGAGTAGATAGAAGGTATCCAGACTCTGTTACTTAAATCGTATCTCGATTTAAAACGGGAGCAGGTTATACTAATTCTAGTCAGAAGTTACAATACAGAGAAGGAGACATATTCGACCCTATAAAGTATATTGATCCGTTCATATGTCAGCCTGTCCAGTTCTACACGAACCTAGCCTCTAAACCTTTAAGTTATCTGAATTAAACTTTGCAGATAGCCTTCAGACGACCAACTTTATTATATATCTGCCCCAGAAATAACATCGTTGTTCTTAAACATTTTTTAACCTCTGAACAAGGTGAGATAAAAGTTTTGGCGTGGGAGATGCCTCCTTCTGCGAGTTACATTCATTGTCGGTTGGCTAGCCTAACCCCATAATATGCGTAGCGGGTAGAAAACCTATGCACCTTAAGTAAGTTTAAGGGCAATCGATGTAGTCTAATTCAACGGTATACAAACTTCGCCTTTATAATCGTTTATTATTTGGCTTCAATTTGAATTTAACTTTTCTTATTTCACACGAAAAAGATTTGTATATACGATAATTAGTGTCAAAATAACACGGAAATAAAAGGACGAATTGTTTACCAAACAAAAGGACAGGAAGCTAATTTCGGCCCGCGAAATCAAATGCAATTTGATAAAAAAATATAATCTGAGATATCAATTTTAAAAATTGTATGTAAAACATCATGAAATTGGCCGATCGCTCCTGTGGCCACTAAATGATATAGTTTTTCGATAAATTTGAAATTTGATTAAATTTGAAACTTCGTAACAACATATTATATATATAACTAACTATATCCTACCACCTATATGATATAGTGTTCCGATCTAGCCTATTCCGAGTTGTATAATAATACAATATTCTAATAAAAACATAAATAAGACAAACTGCAAGGTTTTAGAAAGCTTAAAAACTTTGAGACTTCTTTGTGTAGAAACGGACAGACGCACACGGCTAGATCAACTCGGCTGTTGATGCTGATTATGAAATATTTATACTATACAGTGTAGAAAATCAGTCATTCAGTCATAATATATAGAATTCTAAATTCAATATGCAATACAATCGACAGAAATTCTATTATTTAATTGTAATTACAATTAAACACACAAATATATATATATATATATATATATATATTTATATATATTTAATATTATTTATTCTGTGTATTTTCTTTTATTCGGAGAGAGACGCAAAAATCCTAAATTGAACAATCGCGACGAATAGGGTAAATAATAAAAGAAAATAATAAATAATAAACGAAAATAATAATAAATAATTGTTTTTATTATTATTGTTCATATATTTTGTTTATAAATAAATAGTTTTTTGCTTTCCTGATCTATAGTACATTTACGCAACAAATCGACATCAAGAAACTCAGAGACAACATTTTCAATCCAAAAAGGGCAAGACTGTAATACATTTATAGCACTTGTCTTCTGCACCATGTCCCCTAAAGGTAACAACTTGTTCCAGGTCAGACCCAATGAAATGTTCAAAAAATTGTCCTGAAAAAAGTGTACCGAATAAGGAAAGTATCGTGTTGAGCAAGGAAACCTGTCATCCTTCTAACACGCGCACAGCCGACAAAGCTGGCAGTTGTCATCTATTTTTAACTAATTAATCAAAAATAAGTAAACTGGAGCAGAGATGATTGGAGGGGCCGGGCGAGGCGATAAGAGGTGAGATGAGGCGGAAAGTTGGACGTGGGCTTCTCGAAGTCTGGAATCTTCCGCTTGGCCAAGTGCAACACGACGTATGTGCTCTGTACTCGCTTGGTAGGAACATATGTACTTGCCCTATCTTGTGTTCCCCAATAAATGAAGTTCACAGATGGACTGATGCGAGATGAGATGGGATGGCATGGCCCGGCCTGGTATGGCCGCTGGGTCTTGCTCATATGTTGGCGTTTCGCAAATGTCGCGCATCGTTTTCTCGGAATAAGTCTGAAAAACTCTGCTCTAATTTAAAACAAACCTTGGCTCTGCTTTAGTATTTGCCGACATCGTCATTGAACATTAGGAGCTTCATTAATAAGCCAACCGCTGCTTTACCAAGTACTAAGTATTTTAAAGCTGACTGAGGTACCGCTGCGCAGGTCCTAGTCCTGGTTTTCTTTATTTTATCCAGCCAATAATGCCTCTTTTCTTTAAAATTGCAGCAGCAGAGCGCAAGATTTCTTGGGCCCGGCGCAAGGGAGAAAAGTCCAACACCACCTGTAGCACATCAAGGGAGCAATCAATGCGGCAGTGCTGCAGGTGCAAATAATAATCACCCATTGTTCCGCACGTGCTCCTCATCCTCGTGCCCGGATATTTGTGATCACAGTACAAAGCCATTTAGCAATGCATACGCAACCGAGTCATTCAGAAGGTAAGAAACTATTTCGCCTGAACGGCACCCAACGGCGACCTTCACCACAAATTATTGGTTATTCAAGCTATGAGACCGCTGATCGCGCCACCATCGAGGACTCTGCGGCCAAGTTCTCGATCAGCCGCAGCCGGACGGACTGCACGGAAGTCAGCGACGAGACGACGTCGGGCATATCATTTAAAACGGAACCGTACGGACCACCCAGTAGTCCTGAGTCCACCAACGATAGCAAAATAGCGCGCAACCTCGATGACTGCGCCGGCTGTGGGCGGAAAATACAGGTAGGTTTTCGGAATTTGTTACCCAAGCTGATGTTGTGCCTATATTTAACAAAAAATCCGACTTCGGAGAATATAAGCCGTGTCCTCATAGGGTGCTAACAGGGAATCTACGTCACAGGCAGATCAGCATTCGATCTATATATCGAGGCTAAGGTTTCAATATAAGTTCATATATATATTCAATAGATATTAGAAAATCTAGATTATCAAATGAAACTATTGTGTGTCAGAGTCACACATAATAGAACGATTTCACTTGTTTGTCATTCAAAATTACCTATCATCGCTAAAGCACCTATATATGTAATAAAATAGTATATATATATATAGTATATATATATATAGTATATATATATATAGTATATATATATAGTAAATATATTCTTAATCAGCATCAACAGCCGAGTCTATCTAGCCTTGTCCGTATGTCCGTTTGTCCGTTTCAACGCAAACAAATCCCTCAGTTTTGAAGCTAACTCCAACTACTACATAGGTCAAAACGGGCCGGATCAGACAACTATATCATATAGCTGCCATAGGAACGATCAGTAAGTTAGGGGGCGAAAAAATAGACCTAAGCCAGTTTTCAACATATTTTCATATAATTTGAGACATGATTAATATGTATTATTTTAGAATGTCGGTTATAATTTTATCAAAATCGGACAACTATTTCACATAGCTGTCATGTGAACGGTAAAGAAATTTATCGAAATAAAATTTTAACTTCGCTGTTTTTCAACATCTGCTCAGAGACGTAGCCATTTTACATTATCTCAGAGTTTTGGTGTTAATTTTATGCAAGTCCGATGATTATATCATATAGCTGCCATAGAAGCGATCGTTAAATGTGCAGGAAAATGGAAAGCTGTGAATGTAAACTGTAACTGTAAAACTGTAAACATAGTTAATTTGTTGGTATGAATAAATGTTTTATAGAATTTCTGTTACTATTTCATTCCATTTGATCAATTTTGATTGATTCATAATGATCCAGTTGTTAACTGCAATGGTATGCAAACTTCGGCGTGCCGAAATGAGGTTCCTTTCTTGTTTTCTGTTAATTTTTCGTTCGGTTCTAGATATAAACATGAGCATTGATAAAATTCAGCACATGATTTTAAAAAAGTAAAAGAAATTATAACGAGTAATGTATGTTTATTTTAATCAAGGGATTTAGGCCCATGCTTATGATATACTACTTTTACGTTTTCAGATTTGTCTAAAATTAAAATGGTATTTCTGTATTATTTGTATTTTCATAGCACTAACAGATAGAAATGTGTTGCAAAACATTACTTATAAACGAAATCGACCCACTATGTCGTATGGCTCTTAAAGTATCGATTTAACATTAGAACAAGCATTCTCATTTTAAACAAGAAAAAAAGCTAAGTTCGGCACGCCGAAGTTTGTATATCCTTGCAGCTTACAATTGGATCATTATGAATTAATAAAATTTTATCAAATGGAAAGTAAAACTAACAGGAATTGTATACAACATTTACAACAACATATAAAAATTCGGTTTAACATTACGTATACGTAATATTTTCCTATATGATATAGTAGTCCGATTTTGATCAAATTAAAACCGAATTTCTATAATAATATAAAATGGCCATGTCTTTAATTATATGAAGATATGTTGAAAATTGGATAAGTAATAATTTTTTTTCTGAAAATTTACCGATCGCTCCTATGGCAGCTTTATGATATAGTCGTCCGATCCGGCTAGTTCCGACTTATATAGTAGTGAGAGCATTTAGAAGACGATCTGTAAAGTTTCATTCAGATAGCTTTAAAACTGAGGGACTAGATTGCGTATAATCGGACAGACAGACAGACGGACAGACGGACATGGCTAGATCGACTCGGCTGTCGATGCTGATCAAGAATTTATATACTTTGTAGGGTCGGAAATGTCTCCTTCACTGCGTTGCAAACTTCTGACTGAAATTTTAATACCCTGCAAGGGTATAAAAAATTAGTAATCACATTTGAGCCTGTTTTAACTCTTCTAACTAATTATCACATTTGCACTTATAAAAAATCGACTTTACAATATTTAAAAAAAAATTAATTTAATCCTATATCTTGTAAATAATCTTGTAAATAATCCCTATTTACCATTCACATATTTCTACAACACCGATTGCATTAAATTGGAGTCAAACTGTTGAAACCTGAGGTCACTTTTCATGGTCCCCCGTGTGATTAATCCTTCTATTTTTTAATTTTTATTTTTTTTTAACGAATCACTTTATTTTTATTAGTTCTCATCTAGTTTTATATTACATAATCACATTATTTTAATAAGTTCGATTCATATCCGAGTCTATTTTTGATACCCACTCTCGTTTCTGCGACTCGAATGAAAACAAATATGCACAGTGTACAAAAGTTAAGTTTCTCCACAAAACAGAAACTTGAAGTGCTTTTGTACATCTTGTGTATACGAGATTTCAATTTAAATTATTTCTCATTTTGCTAGGAAGTATAAATAGAGAATATGCCTTATAGGTACGGATGAATATATGTTATTTGATAAATTTTCTTGGCCTTCCTGCAGGATCGCTTCTACCTCTCCGCTGTGGAAAAACGTTGGCACGCCAGCTGCTTGCAGTGCTACGCCTGTCAGCAGCCGCTGGAACGAGAATCCTCATGCTACTCACGTGATGGCAACATTTATTGCAAAAACGATTATTATAGGTAAGTCGCCAAGCCGAGGCCGAGGTCGAAGCCGTCTCCGAATCCGAATCCGGATCAGAGCAGCAGCTATTGAGGAAAAATGTTCCATCGTGCGAGGGAACTCGGGCGCAGTGACAGAATCTATGGCTAGAAGCCAGTCGCCGGAAGGTGGCACACAGGGGCCGATGAATCAGATAAAGCCGCAACAGCATGCCAAGACATTGAGTAGAAAATGATTTCCAAACACGCGACTGAAGTATTTATGCAAGCGGCTCCCCTAAGATCCGTGCCCACCATTGTTTTGCATCACTGTGCGAACGCGATCGCGAATTCGAATGCAAAAAGAAGCAGACCGCGACGGAGGCACCAGCGGTAGCTCATCCTCTCGTCCGCCGCCTGAGTGGCCCTGCGTGTGTTATGCTGCCTGCTTCCCCCCCACTTTCTGGAGGACGTCCGTTCACCCCTCGGTCCAGCCAACGCACTCTAGCCCGGGCTGATCTTTGGGAGGTTGAAGGTCGCAAGGTTCAGCTCTGCCGGCGTTGACACTTCTTGCCCAGGTGGGTTCGGCAGCAGCGCACACAGCCGTCGCAAGATGCAGCAGTCCGATTTCACGGACCGAAGCCATCACGCGAGCTACTCAAACAGGTTATAATTACACCAGGTTTTAGCACACCCACGGAGGTTGTGTGCCTCTTAGATTTTCTTTAATTGTGGGACACCACCAATTTGTCTGCGAACTTTGCGGTCTGGGAATTGGACACCCGATGGAGTGAAGGGTGAGGGCGTCGTAGGCAACACCTGTTCTGCGGCAACTCCGCCGTTCCTCACCAGTCTTGCCAGAACCCTTGCCATGGTGTACCGTACACCCAGTGCAAGTCACGCTCGTCACTTGTATTTCCTCTCAAATGAATCTTGTGACATTTATTGCCGCTCCATATTTCAAAGTGCGCGGCATCACCGCCGGCCATCGGTTCGTGAGGCGCGGTCGAAGCCCGAGTCTGCAAGTGTCTGCCGGGATCTGGGGTCGCGCTCCCTGCAATGTAGGGGTTTCATGGGGCTGATCCCCCGAATCCAGCACCGCGACCGCCGCGCTCCGCTGGCACTCACACACTCGGGAAGTCGTAGTCTAATCTGGGGAGACGGAGAGTGGGGACAGCGACGGGATGGGGACGGGAGCCGCCGCCCTGTCATGTCATACACAATCCATTCCGCCGTAATGTTTCATTTCGCTCCATTCCGGCGGCCTTTGACGATGCTGCTCTCGCTGCTGGGCATTATCAATCACTTCGAGTCCCGCGGTCGCGACCCTCCCCTGCACCATTCCCCATATTTTCTGTTGATTTATACTGCAGATGTCAAATATGACAGCGGGTCCGCGGGATCCGTCGGGGCCAGGAGCGGTGAATTTATGTCATCTGCACCGTTAACTGGATGTAAATCTATCGGACTCTCCGCTCTCCGGGCGAATTGAAGCTTCATTGAACGCGAGTAGGCGCATCCAATGAAATACAGTCATATTTTGTCAAAACTGAAAAGCACCAACAGCGCTTTACGACACGTATACATAAAATATGGCATTCAAGTGAGAACATGTTTGTGTCAGACTTTCACAAACGTCTATGCATCGCTTAAATTACATGTAACAGTTGCTATGTAACAGCTTGTTTATACCAAATGCGCTAAGCAGGTCTTTGTAAGAAGTTCCTTTAATTGGAATAAATGCCAATGCTCGTGGCATTTTTTACAGAACTCAACAGTATTTACACGATTTATACTTTAAATGATTTCTATTTAAAACCTTATTTCGTTTTTGTATGACTACTTTGTCTCGGTTGGTGTCATACCATCAATACGCCTCATAATTGTCAGCGTGACTTACAATAAATATACCCTTGCATCATCGGTATTAATTTATAAAAGTAATCGACATTACTCGTTTGTCCTTTTCAAAACAAACTGGTCTCACAGCTTAAACAAATAACTGCATTAAACATTTGAAACGTTGACAATTGCATCGGCCATACATACAAACGGTCAAAACTTAAATAAAACAAGAAAGGAAGTTAACCTCGCCACTCCGAAGTTGATATACCCTTGCAGATTACAATTGGATCATTATGAATTAATCAAATTTCATCAAATGAAAAGAATGTGTAGCATATATACATATAAAACATTTAGGCATTCAATAAAATCGGTTTTAACGTTTACAGTGTTACATTTACAGGTTTACAGTAACAGTTTTACATTCACAGTCTTGCATTTTTCTCTATATTCAAAGATCGTTTCTATGGCAGCTATATGATAAAATGATTTTTTTCAATAAATTTCTTAAACGTTCTTATGGCACCTATAATAAAATTAAAAATAAAATTCTAGAACAATAAAAAATTGCCATGTCTCAAATTATATAAAAGTTTGTTTTAAATTGTCCAAGTTATCATTTTTTTTTTCTGAAAATTTACCGATCGCTCCTATGGCAGCTATATGATATAGTCGTCCGATCCGGCCCGTTCCGACTTATATAGTGGTGAGAGCATATAGAAGACTACCAGCAAAGTTTAATTCAGATAGCTTAAAAACTGAGGGACTAGTTTCCGTATAATCGGACAGACGGACAGACGGACATGGCTAGTTCGACTCGGCTACTGATGCTGATCAAGAATATATATACTTTATAGGGTCGGAAATGTCTCCTTCACTGCGTTGCAAACTTCTGACTGAAATTATAATACCCTGCAAGGGTATAAAAATTAAGATAGTGCAAAAGAAAATGTTTACAAAATTGGGCTTTCTAGGATTTCGTGTCGAGGTTGTTTTCTGACTTTAATTAACATATTTAAAGTAGCGTGTCGAATTCAAAAAGCAATTAGTAACAATTTTTATAAATTTTTGGGGAAATATAACTCAGTTTCGTTACAAACATTTTTTTTATGTATTTTTAGATTTGAAGATGCAACATTTACTTGTATCTTGCCTCGATAAGAAATGCTTCTGCCTGTTATATAAATTCTTTATTGCCACAATACTTATACTTAATTGGAACCAGTTACAAGAAGGGTCGAGGTCGGGAGATTTGAGTAACCTGCCTACCAAAAAAGTGTTGGTCCGCTAGTTATATGAATGCTTCCTGCTGCAGCTGGACTCGATCACATTCGACTAGGATAATCCAAGTAATAAAATATGAGAGATATTCAAAAGAAATCAGTAAACTGCAAGCAGTTGTCTTAGAGGTCCCCATAGTAATGCTGTCAAAAAAATACATAGCATTCAGCGATGAGTCGAAATACTTATTTTTCAGCCATGGTACGGCTGGTTTAGCCAAAAAATGATGGAAAAAATCCCGATTTAGTATTTTTACAAGCTTTTTACAGGTTTATGTGTGAATTATATTTTTCAGAGGTTTTTGACAAACAAAATAAAGTTTATTATTAATAAACCTAAGGATCCAGATACCGCGTATCAGCCACTTTAGAAGTCTTGCATGAAATCCGCCAAGTCGATGTAAATTTGCTTGTGGGTATGACGCAGTTACATTAATCAGATTTAAACATTTACACCAGAGAGTTCGACTTAACTAGTCTTTCAAAACTGCTTCACCTATTTTTATATTCGGTGTATATTAAATAGCTCTGAGTACAGAACAATCTAATTATCTAATACCAATAATATTAATGGATGAAGTACCCAAACTCAGTAAATTTGTCGGGAACTTATTCCAAGGTACAATAGTTTTGGCCAAGGTACAATAGTTTTGGCCAAGGTACTTAGTGTCATACAGTAGATGCAAGATGTGCTTCCGATGGAGCTGCAAGTTATTCGATTGAGTTGTTGTAATACTTTGTATTAATCCATAGCTTAGCATTGCCATAAGATTAAGATATAATATTAATAAGAAAGGAAACTAATGAACAATGAAATTGAATGGAAACTTTATAGGACAAAATTATTTACATTCCCTATGAATTCTAAATCTAATTCAGGATCAATAAATTCTCCATTATTTCCACATTCGCAATGACGATTAATCAAGCAAACTATTAAGTTTGTATTGTATATTGCCAGGAGCTTAACAGATAAATGAATTCATTTATTAAATAATAATTTATTATATGACAAGATAGCTCGTTAAGAAGTCTGGCGGCTGATTTTGTTGAGAATTTTAGGCACTCATCTTGAATATGCAGTTATGTTATAAGAACTTATGATAAATGAAAATTAAGCAAAGATCAATTACTACCCAAAACTATTTTCTTTTCTGGTTAAAAAGCTTTTTTTCTTTAAGTGTGACTTAAAAATATTTATATTTTTTTTATGATTTTGTGGTTTAAGCTCCTAGCGCAGGGGATAAATTTCAACGCCTACTAAAGTCTGACGTTTTAGAACTGCGCAGTGCACCGGCTCCTACTGCCTAAGCTGGTTTTGCTGACGCGTGGAGTGAAGAGTGTCACTGTCACCTTGTTTCTGCATATTTTGTGGACAAACCTGTGGGACGGCCCACCTCAAGCCATGCCACGATGGTCACTGTTTCATCCTGGCTGTCTGGGCTTATCTATCGTGATTATGTTTTGCTGATGGCGAAGAACAGATAAGACGGCTGCAGCAGCATCAGATTGCGGCAGGAGCCCCACTGGCAGTGGTATACTGTTTTTCGGGACGGGAGGCAGTGTCGTAATTTCTATTTTATGGTGCTCCTCATAAACTGGAAACAAACAAGTAAGCAGCCGCAGTCGAAAGGACTCGACTGTGAGATACCCGGTACCCAAGGCAGCGTGCATCAAGTTAAAAGTCAGAACCAGTCCAAAATTCTCTGGAAAGAGCATTATATGGATCCATATAGAAGAACTCTATTTGGTAATCCCACCCGAACCGATTATATTACATCCGATTTTACTCAAATTTAAGGAAATCGTCCGCACTGGACTACATATTTAAAAAGTGTTGAATAGTATTACTTATTACAGAATAGGGATCGCTCATAATTTGCATGTTATGTTATGATATTACCTGTCAAGTAAAATTCAGCTACAGCTCCTCTAGTTCCTCCTCTGAACCTTGATGCGGGTACATAGGCTGAGGAAATGTCTTAATACACCTTCCTTGCAGTGGGAGTCAGTTACAGTGACCTGAAAAGTAAACAAGTGGAAGAAACAAAAAATGACATAAAATTCTTATAGTTTCAAAAGGCTCTCAAGCGAGACTATTTAATTGTGGCCAGCGCGAGCAAAAGCAGGAGACTCGAGCACCAAATTTATGGCCCCTCTAAACCCGTCTGTTATGCAATAAAATAATTTCTCTGCCTCGCAGACAGCAGTGGCGTATCACCCTTCGCGTGGAAAAGCCTAAGAAAGAATTCATTAAATAAATGGAGTGCAAGAAGAGCTTATATTAAGGTGAAACCTCTGCGTGATGAAATTGAAATCTACAAACGATTCAATCTCTCGTTGGGGCTTATGTTCTGGCGGGCGCCCTTAGAGAAATGAGTGGAAGTTACCAATAGCATGGAATCCCATCAAGAGCTGGGCAGATATGCTTTTTGATGATGTGGTTGGAAGAAACAAGCAACGATCACACTATTTTCGCCGACTAAAGCGCTGAGAACAGCCATAATTTTTTATGGTCACTTGTCAGCGATTTCGTGTAGCGCCACAAATAGTTACAATGGGCAAAACGACTAGTTTCTTATCTTTCGGATGCCAGTCTTGCGGCTTTATTTTTGGTCACCGAATCCGGGATCAGGAATGCAATTATTTTGTACCATTTAAAATCGCATCTGAATCAGGGCACTAAACTGCTAATATAGCTCAATGTTTATTATACAGCTCATTGATGTTTAATTTTGTAAAATATGAGTATCCATATGAATTTATATATATATATATATAAGTATAATATAAATATATAAATCTTTTATACATTTCCATTAACAGCTATGTAACAGTCAAGTTTAAAAATCGCAAAGGTTGGTGTTTATTGGCTTTAATTTGATCAACTTAAAAGATAGGCCTACAAAAGCAGTTGTATTTGGATCAAGTTGTATCACATTTTCAGTAAAGGAAAAAACTGTATATCTTTTGACCATCTATGAAGATATATTTTATAGTTTGAGCGAGTTGTATGCATATTTGGTCAGCGAAGTGCGAATCGCAGCCACTGTGGCAGGTTTCTCGTCAGTCTCGCCATGCCGTCGCTCGCTTGGCTGCCCATCGGCACATCTTAACCTTTCTACTGCCGCCCGAATTCCTGGGTACTTGGCTTGGAAAGAAGAGCCTATATAAACTCAGGGGCATCGCCATAATTAAAATGTTTAATAGGCATCTTAAGAAATCATTTAACGCCGAATTTATGCGCGAAAGCGCCATTCCAAAATGACAGACTGTGCCTGGGAGTAGTAAGGGCGTTCCACAAAAAACAGACTAACAATAGGTTCGTAATCTAATCAGCTTGGCTATAAAATTATAGACACAATTTCACTGGACATGGTCATGGGCTTGACCGTGCGTTTCTTGGAACCGGAAGAGTCCTATTAAGGAACGCTTAGAAATGCAAATTAAATTGTTTATGAAACTCCAGAGAGTGGCTTGTTCTCTGAGTGGCTGCGGTTAAAACCACATTGTTGTGACCACACCGCACAGCAGCTTGGGAGGGGGACGGCCCCGGAAGAATGAATCCAGCAGGCAGACAACTAATTTTTCAGCTGATTTAACACCAAATAACATGCGCCTTTTCGATCATTCCTTGACCGAGAATGCTTGCAACTCTAGTCATAACAAAACCAAACACACAATACTTAAATGCAAATAATTATTGTATACGTTTAGGCAGACGCCAGCCGAGGACCTAGATTCGAATTATCGCCCCGGGACGTCGTCGTCGGTTCGGCGAGGGGAGGAAGGGGGATGGGGTTAGGATTAGGGGCCAGGACTACTCGAAGCGCTCTCACGGTGCCCAGCAGCGAAATTGTTGCCATCGCTGCTAATGGGGTGGTAGAAGGGGCAGGATGACGCTGTTCCGGCGGACCGTCTGGGAAATCCGCTCTTGTTGTTTCTGGTATACTTATACGTGTGTAATCTGAAGAGCTGGGCACAGCGGGTGGCTCTTGGAACCTCATCGCTCTCACGTTACAAAACGTGGCCTCCCCGTCCACGTTCCCGAGCTGAGTTCCCCTGCTCCCTTTTACATACACATAAGTATGTTCGCGGCATTATCGCAGCGTCCAGCCGGGCCGCACGTCGGTTTACACTTCAACGTGTGTAGGGCAGCTCTTCCGCCTTATAAACAGAGCTGCCGCACTCCGGAGCTTCAGCCGGGGCTTCAGTCTCGGGCCTATCGATGGTCTGCAAGTGGCGGTGAGTGGCGAAGCGGCGCAGCACTTAGCCACGATTCGAAAGCATATCTGAGCGCTGCAGTTTTTAATCTATTTGCTAGATCTTGGCGAAGTCTTGACTTTTAGCTGTTGGTCTGGAACTACACAGGGAAAATATTGCCTACCGTCAGAAAGGTTTAGCATCCTCGGGAACGGACTCATCTTCTGTAAATGTATATCCTAACTTGCTGTTACCTGTAAAATTGCAGCAATTCTCGTGTGTTGAATCTGTTCCTGAATGCAGCTTCGGGCAATGGAAGTTTTATTTTAGCCAAATACAAGTCTACGCAAAGTATTCTCTCAGCTTCAGAAAGTATATATGTACATAAGTCGGAACAGACCGATAGCCACGATTGGAAAATTATTATTATTATATAACGACACAATATCATTAGATTTTACTTATACGCATTTATTTCACGTTTCATGTCTTTCGAATGTTATTGTTTTCCTATAGCAGGTCTGTACTTATAAATATGAATTTTGGTAAAAGTGGAGATCAATGGTCCACCAAATATATATTTTTATTGTTCTTACTTGTCTTCTATACCCTTTCAATGACGTAAATAGAGAACAAAACAAATAAAATGTAACCATTGTGGATCTAAGGTATATTTGTTCTTCAGTACAGTGTTATTATAGTAAAGGTAAACCTTTAAAAACAACAGTAAGGAAACTGCTTTCGAAGTAATGATGCCGATCAATGTTACATTTACATACATTCCTAAAGTAAAACGTTCGTACTGAGCTACTAAAAACCTTTTTTAAGATTTTCGTTTCTTTGAATGCACATTAAGTAAATCCTCAATTAGTTTTTTCTGTGTACATAAAATGCGAGAAAAGGCCGAGGAACAGACTATCGTATCATCTGTATACACCTGAGCCTTCAGACTAGGACAAGAGACGCCCTTAAAGGGGTGCAACGCCTCCCAAAGGTGAGGCGAACACATAAAGTTGCCAGTTAAGGGAATAAGATCGGCAGCAGCTAGATGTATAAACATTTACATTAACAAATCCGTACTAAAATTTTTCTAAAGCTCAACCCATCAATAAATATTCCGGATATCACAGTTAAGTTAAATAATTCTTGAAACATGTACAATAATTGATTGTTTTTAATATATGCCTTAGGCAGCACATTATGTAGTCACAGGTGAAAGGGAAATATTCGACTCTATATACTATATAAATTCTTAATAAACATTCGATATAGTCATGATACATAGGAAACTGAAGAGGTCTGTAAAATGTTATTTATTAAAACTCTGAGCTTACGATGACATTGCAACATACTGATCGTTTCTATAGTTGAGCTCTTATAGATCCAATAGATCTGCTGCGTCACAAGAACAAATATGGCTAAATCTGGCTAAGTTGGCTCCCCTGGTGCTGCTGATCCAGAAAATCCATAAATATATAAATTACGACCCCGCAAAGATGACCCATTCTGCCACTTGTGCTTAATGGGCACAAAAAAGTTAATTTGTAATAAATAATATTGTTCCATTTTTGTTGCCATAATCAAATACTTAAGAAAATTGTTCTTTGCTTACATTTAACAGCATTTTAACGACGAACTCCGTATATCTCACGAGAGTAGCTGTGAAAAACGTTGGCAGGCGTTATGTGAAGAGTGCAGAGTAGGTTATCATAGGCAAGGGTATACAAGAAGAACCTTTAGGAGGCGTCAAGGGGAATGGTGCAAATTTGATTCGGAGCACGACAGGAAGATAAACTTAAGAATGGAACGGGAACGGGAACGGGAACCGGGGACCGGGGACCGGAGCCACCAGAATGTGTGTAAGAGTATCAGATTTCGAGCGCTTGAAAACATTCTCATATATTAGACGTTGTCACTTTGACATTTCGCCTGCTCTTTTACATGGCAATAATCATAATTCATTTTTCTCGCGCTCTCTCCCCCGCTCTTCGAGGAGATAAGGGGCGTGACACGGCGGTGGAAGTGGAAGGGCGGAACGAACTCAACTCCGCCGAAACAGCGGTCTGTAGTAATTTTATGAGTTGGTAGCTGCGACCGCTTCTTCTGCATGTTTAATATTATTTATGGGACTTACGTCCCGCAAAGCAGCCAAGATATATATACATACAGATGCATGGATGTATGTACAAGGGCACTTCTGCTTTGGGCTTGAGTGCAGACGGAACCCGAGCGAGAGATCGGGCGAAAGCCGCAGAAGCCGCGTTTCGTGTACCGACAAGATGTGCGAAATGGCGATGTGACGAAAGTCTCGACGTCACTTTCAAAATATTTTCAACAAAATGACAACACAGATGCACAGCGGATCTGGAACGCGATCGGGAAAGGCGAGGCGGTACGGATGGGATGGAAAAGTCTCTAAGAGTGCCCTCCCTATGGATATTATAAAGTCATGTGGAATGAAAATTGCCTCGGTGTCGGCCGGCTGCCCATTAAGGCTGTTTATTTTTGCCCAAATCCACCCTAGCACTTTGCAATGTGAGAATTAGTCTGTTGAGAGAGGCTGAAACTGAAGTATGCGCCAATTATTTTGATTAATGTCAAAGAAATCGCGTGTCCCGCGCATTTGATGTTGGTCCTCGTCCGTCTCCCGGCAGCCAGGAACAAGGTCTTGCGCACTTTCCCCAAGCTGCGGTTGGCTGGTTCGGTTCTGGCACGAAACCAGCGGACTCCCCAGTGATTATGGAACGATGCTGGCAATCTTTGATCTGTCATTTGCGAAAATAACAAGTATGAAACCTACAATCGACTGCGATATACCCGGTTTTCAAAGTTTTGTGCAAGTTAAAACTCAAATACCTTTTCAGAGTGCATCTTTCCATGGCTCTCTGAAACGATTACTCTGATATACTTTAAAAATACTTGAAAAAGTCCAGAAAGAAAATAACAGTAAGACTTTTTGTAACATGGGCATAGATAATGGAAATAATTTTCAGTGCTACATCGACTTAAAACAAGCTACTAAATTTTGTATAATATTGTCATTAAAATTTTCGTTCCCACTTGGCTGAAATTTTGGAATTGGTTTTCGAAGAAGGGACTTCTGTCTGTGTCGTGTGGAATTGTTTTACATTTTTGGGATTATTTTGAAAATAAAATATTTTCCAAAAAAATTATTAACAAGGGCGATCCAACAGCTATACGAATTGCCAATATAAGTGCAAAAGATTAGAAGAATTGGATTTTATTTAGAATATTACACCAATTTTGAAAGCTCTTATGGCCTCTGAGATTGGTTGTTTGTGGGGTATAAAAACAAGATACGACAAATAGTCAAATGTCTACCAAAGAAGTACCTGCAGCGCTTAATTTATATTTATATATATTTTATTATACTAAAGATCGAATATGTGTTACAAACTCTATTTTAAGCTAAACCGCCACCTTATGTGAATGACCAATTTTTTTTTGGAACAGTATGTCTCCTGACTACACACGTTGCAGCATAATGAGTATACCCTTACAGGCTTCGAGTTCCCCAGCTTAAAAAATACCCAGAGATGGATTGAGCCAAAAAGGTGCAGACAGTCTTCGTTGTAGGATGACTATGAAGATGACGATGAGTAGGCGTTTACTGGCCGCTAGGTTGGGGATTGTACGGGCAGGTTATGGTCCGTCAGATTCATGATTATCGACAGGGCCGACTGACAGTAGCTGGTAGCTTCCTGCAAAGCATGTTATTAGTGATTCTTGTGGGAAGCCCGTCACAAAGCACGGCATGAGTTAAGCTTGATTTCTTCAATTCTCCACACCAGATGATTGAGCTTGCTTGGATTTTGGGCATCAGGCTCGGGTTTGCAGTTGCTTCTATGCGCCGATTGATAAAAGACAATCATTATTTCCATTTGCAGTTTTTTTGGTACTCGCCGCTGCTCCCGCTGCCTGGCCTCGATCAGCTCCACCGAGTTAGTGATGCGCGCCCGAAACCTGGTCTTTCACGTGAACTGCTTCTGCTGCACGGTCTGTCACACGCCCCTAACAAAGGGTGACCAGTACGGCATCATCGATTCCCTTATATACTGCAGGTAGGCGCTAGCATAATCCGATTCTTCCGTGTCCATCAATAACAGTCATCCTCGTAGGACCCACTACAGCATAGCGAGGGAAGGCGATGCCGCCTCTTCCAGCATGAGCGCCACCTATCCGTACAGCGCCCAGTTTGGGTCGCCGCACAACGACTCCTCGAGCCCGCACTCGGACCCCAGTCGGAGCATTGTTCCTACAGGCATTTTTGTGCCCGCGTCCCACGTCATCACCGGCCTGCCACAGCCGGCGCGTCAGAAGGGCAGGCCTCGCAAGCGCAAGCCCAAGGACATCGAGGCGTTCACCGCAAATATAGGTAGGTTGTAAATTCCCAGTACTCTCGCGGCGCAACTGGCGATCATAAAAATGGCCAGCGTGTAGTTCGGGTCTTTATGGCATGTGTTCAGCGGTGCTGCAATCGGCACTGAAGCAGGATATTGGCGCCATTGAAGCTGCAGCACCAGTTTTTATGTGCCTAAATCGTAAAACTCCAAAGCTGCAGTAAAGCAGCAAGACTTACAAGAGCCTTTGGATTGATTGCAGATCTCAACACCGAATACGTGGACTTCGGCCGCGGTTCGCACATGAGCTCCTCGTCGCGCACCAAGCGAATGCGAACATCCTTCAAGCATCACCAGCTGCGCACCATGAAGTCCTACTTTGCAATCAATCACAACCCCGATGCCAAGGATCTGAAGCAATTGTCGCAGAAAACAGGTTTACCAAAGAGAGTCCTACAGGTGAGTGGGACCAGCCGGCAGAACAAATTGCAGTCGCTCACCGGCATTTATCGGTTTCTCGCAGGTCTGGTTTCAAAATGCTAGGGCCAAGTGGCGCCGCATGATGATGAAGCAGGACGGCAGCGGCATGATGGAGAAGGGTGACGGCGGTCTGGACCTCGAAAGCATCTCGGTACACAGCCCAACATCGTTCATACTGGGCGGTCCGAACAGTACGCCGCCCCATAACCTAGACTAACAGTTGCTCACGGGAAGCGGAGCCGGAATCAAAAGCGAAATAAACGACGGTAGCAAACAAGAAGCTGGCAAAAACTTGCATATCCTATGCGCAAGTACCGGTTGTCCTTACCTGTATTCCAGTCAATGTGACGGATCCGACTCCAGAGACAGTTTTGGAAAGGAACCGAGCCGATATAGTTGCACTCCATGCAAATAATCGATGCCTACTTATGTATGTATACGTCTAAGGAATGCTGTTAGGCATGAAACATACACATACGTACATATGTATAGCTGAATCAATGCGTATTAGTTCTGCACTTCGGCAATTGCTTAGTTGTCGTTATGCCAGAACTTCAGCTTGACTGTGTTCAAAGCGCTCTAGGACCCCTTCTTTGAAGCATCACTAGTGCTTCCTCCCTTCCGTGTTAACATTCATTTGTAAATATGTAATGGACCCTGACTTTGTGTACTTGCGTAGCAGACGATATTGTTAATTTATTATTATTTATAACATTCAAATAATTATGTATGTATATAACATTACGAAACATGCATATACATATTAATATGTATTTAATATTTATTGCCCAAATTTAATAGTTAGAGAAGAATTTTGTTTAGAGAACCCTCTCTTTATAATATAGTGCATATGAATATGTAGTATTATGGTGCATTAATTGCTTCGCCTCTGCTGACAAATAGAGATTCAAGCGCTTAAAAACGATACTGTCATTAAGTTGTTAGCAATGACGAATAATCGAAGCAATGAACACAGAAAGATTTGTACTTACAAATAGTTTAACCATAAGACGTACCATAGAAGCCAAATAAAAATTATTAAAACAATTAAAGCTGTCTTTGCGAGATTCACTTCTTTAAATCGTAACTAGCAAGCGTAAGTGCAACTTTGCTACAGCAATATTGATTTCTTTTAGTTAATTTATGCACAAGAAATTTTACTATATGGGACTGTTTCTATATATATATATGCCTCGAAGTAAAAATTTTAAATATATGTTTTCACATTCCAGATTCAGTGCAAGAAGTTATATACTCGTTACCCATAGGGTATTATAGCTTAGTTCCAACAAAGATATAGGTAACAGGCAGAAAGCGGCATTTTCGACTCCATAAAGTATTTATTCTTGATCAGTATTACCAGCCGAGTCTATGTAGCATCGTCCGTCACTGTGAAACAACAGACCAGCAGATCAGATTTGTTTTACAAATTGTCCACTTCTTCTTTCAAAAATCAAGAAACACATAACTAGCTAGTATTCAAATTAATTTAGTTTTCAAGTTAATTCCTATCGAATGAGATTTGTGTGGAGGTACCCTAAGCAGGGACCGTAAATAATGATTATCGGCAAAATTTTTAAATAAAAAAATCAACCACTTACAATCCAGTTAGAAAGAAAATGAGGATATCTTGTGAATCTTAGTTGGATAATCTATCCATTTTCGGCATGATTTTTATATTTAGAAGTTTTATAATATTCATCATAAATATATTAAAAAAAAAGAATTAAAAATAATTTTTATTTCTGTTTGTTTTTTAACTAAAAATAAAACTCTACTTTTAATTAAAAGGGGCGTGGAAAACCTATCGCACATAATTGATCCTAAGGATGGGCACTATAAGAACATGCAACCAAATTTGAAAAAAAATGCATAAGCCCCATTTAATTAGCAGGTAAGTTTTATTTTTGAGAAAAACAAAAAAAATTAATAATAATCATTATTGTTAATAATTTTTTTTGATAAAAACTAATAATTATTTTTGAGGTTTATTTTATTTGATCAAAAGTAATAATTATCATTGAATAATATAAAATTTAGCAATTTTAATCATTATTAATGATAAATCATACAAATACAAATCAATACGGAATGTATAATGATTACGTTCCCTGACTCTAAGCCAATTCAGATAATAAACATGGGAGTTAATAAACAATAATATACTTCTTAGCCCATCCCTCTGACAGCAGGCTAACAAAAAAATTTATTCTTATCAGAGCCGCTCCTGTATTCAAATTTACCAGATTCTAACATTTTTAAAAACAACAAGAAAGGAAGCAAACTTCGGTATACCGAAGTTTGCATACCCTTTCAGCTTGCAATTATAAAATACTTTAAAATTTGATCAAATGAAAAAAGAAACCAACAGGAATTATATAAAACATTTATACATACAAAAAAATTAGGTTTTTACATTTACGTATACGTAGTATTTCCCGAACATGGCAGCTATATGATATATGCAAATATGTTAAAAACTGTTTAATCTAAAATTTTTTCTTTACAATTTTACGATCGTTCCTATGGCAGCTATATCATATAGTAGTCCGATTTGGATCGAATTAAACCCGAAATTCTAAAATAACATTAAATGGCCGTCAAGTTATAATTATTTTTCTGAAAATTTAACGATCGTTCCTATAGCAGCTATATGATATAGTCGTCCGATCCGGCCCATTCCGACATATGTACATATGTATATAGTAGTGAGAACATATAGAAGACGATCTGCAAAGTTTCATTCAGATAGCTTCAAAACTGAGGGACTAGTTTGCGTAGAAACCGACAGACGGACAGACGGACAGACGGACATGGCTAGATCGACTCGACTGTTGATGCTGATCAAGAATATATATACTTTTTAGGGTCAGACATGTCTCCTTCTCTGCGTTGCAAACTTCTGACTGAAATTATAATACCCTGCAAGGGTATAAAAATAGGTGCTCCCGTTTATACTTTTCCAATTTTTTTAAGGATCCGTATGGAGAAGAGCTAAAATTTCGAAACCCAATGACTGTGAAAGAGATGCCTATACGATTTCGATTGCCTGTTTAGCAAGTCGGTATGGAGCACCCATAAGATAAATACTAGAATGAACCCAAGCGTTAGATATTTTAATTTGAATTTGATGAATTTTCGATATCTTTCTTCTACTGGTCCTCTTCGAAAATGGAGGCAATTCGTGCATACAAAAGCCGTATAGACGCTGTTGACAGCGAGAATACAATTATTTTTCAAGAATGGGCATGAGATCTAACGGAAGGGGCAAAAGCACGGCCAGAAAAAGGAAAAAACAACGACCACCACCGTCTTGAGTATGATGTGTGAGGCCCAACGCTTAGGTATTGTTGTTGCAAGCTCAGGTCTCGGCGGTGTGCGGTTCGGCCGCCTCTTTGACGCCAAATTTAATAAATCGACAGATCACCGAACGCAAGCGATTACCGTTTGGTACGACTTGCTGCGCCTCAAAAAAAAATATATGTATATCGAAAAGAGCACCGGTAGTTGAAAGAGTCACTCCGTGCCCTTCTAGGTCTTAATCAATAAAATAAATAATCAGTCAATATTGCTGATCTTGCCCACATAAACCCTTATGACATGTCCTAAAAAAGTCTTGAGATCGATTTTGGAGGTTACGCTGAACCGCCACTCATTTCATACAATATCCCAAATTAATTTTTTCCAATACTGCCTCCTCTACCGCCACAGCAAGTGTACACAGCCCAAGACCCAATGATCCACTTTAATTTGGAATAGCTAGATGTATCTCTGCGGGAAGACCCATAAAGAACTACAATTTATGTTATAAGGTCCATTAAATGGGATTTATATTTCAAATCACGAATTTAAACATCCAATTCGTTTGAATTCATTTGAATATCACTTCATAAAGTTTGTTTACAAAACCAAGCTGGAACGTGTCAATGTGACCCTTAGCACGCCTTTTCTTCGAAATTTTTGTTCACACTGGTCACACAATTTCTCTCAGAAGGCGTTTCAGATTTTCAATTCCGAAACCTTAATTAATTTTGTACTGTGGTTTTATCATTTACACGATTACAATAACTATTTTTATTTATTAAAATTGTACGTTATCTTTACTTTTAACGTTATGACACAGTAATGTAGTTCTCAGGCGTTTCAGATTTTCAATTCCGAAACTTAATTAATTTTGTACTGTGGTTTTATCATTTACATGATTACAATAAATATTTTTATTTATTAAAACTACGTTATCTTTACTTTTAACGTTATGACACAGTAATGCAGTTCTCATTATTTTTCATAATTTTTTGACTACGGTCACACCGATTTTAAAAGGTAAACAATAACAATAGGCGCAAGTCGCAGCAAGTAAGCCTACGAATACATACAAACTGTATAATTAACACAACAAAATTTAATTTAAATTAATTACAGCAATTCGAGACATTTTGTAGAGAAAATATTCCGAAAAACACTGACGACACCCAATTTTAATTTATACCGAGAAGAAGAATTCAGAGTTGAATCGAAAAACCATCGCCAAACTATAGACAACGGAATTAGAACTTTTGGAACGGCAAAACCTTATGGACCATTCGACGGATAAAAGGCCAGATGTACATATCTACGTGTGAAGAATCTATTACGTTTTGCATTACGTTTTTATTTTTCGATTGTTCCAATCGAAGCTATGTACATCATTATGTCGGCAGATCTGTAATTCCCTGCAACATAAACTTTCGATCAGATAGCTCTAAAACCAAACAAATGAATAACGAACAGACAGGCGGACATGGCTAGATCGACTCGGCTTTTGATTGTGATCAAGGATCGGATCCTTCATTGCGTTGCAATCTGCTAGTCAAAATTATAATATTTTACCTAAAAGTTTTAGTTAATTGAAAAAATATTTTTGGTTTTCCCAGTGTAAGCATTGAAATAAAAATAGGTAACTGTTACGTATGTATGAGCGTTTAATTTCTTTTCGTATTGTTGGTACCTTGCAGGACACAACGACATGCAGTTCGAATTGCTAAAGCTAAATCGCCAGCGGGCGCCAAAAGTAACGGTTTGCGTCCGGGATATGGTATATCGATAGTTGCCAATCACAGTATTTCGTTTCGATAGAATTCTACTCCAATGGCGATATTTGACACCAACATGTAAAACTAAAAATATCGGTTGACCTGTTCTCGTTTTTCCATCTCAAAGTGATTTTTTTGTACTTTTGTATTGGCTGCAAAATCTGGCATAAATCCAGCTGAAGGACTCGAATTGGCCCCTACCTGCACTAGGAACTATCTCTGCGTTGGCTGCGTAAGGTCATTGCTGTGTTAAGCCCAAAATAGAATTTAAATGTGTGTACGGCTCCATCCAGTTCATTTGTATTTCTGCTTTTCACTTGGACTGTCTCTGTAGTCTGCGAAACGCCGCATTATAAATAGTTGTGTGTGCATATACGGCACAGCGTGTGCTACTCCATTTCCGTCTGACTTGGACAGTGCACGAGTGGTGCCAATTATTATCCGGTCCAAGTCGTGCTATCCAGCAGTCATATCTGCATTTATACACACATATGTGCATACTTACATACTTGAAAGAATGTGGCAGTGTTTGTGCTGTCTGGAGAAAGAAGACAATATTGTGAAAAAACGGTAAAGCGCCAACAAAGCGGAACTGGCAATATTGATGACAATGCCGTTAGAGCTGCTCCCATCTTGCGATCTGCGGCTCTCGGTGGCGTCACACTCTCAGCAAGACAGCCAGACCCAGCTTGGCGCTACCATTGCTTTCCTGATATATTTACTGGTATTCCGGCGCACATCTGTTTTAGCAAGCAAATTCAAGCAGTGCCAAACAGATCGCTGCTCTGCTTTGCATTATTGGCAAATAATTAGCCAGCGCCTCTAGTATGTCCCCCGCCCAAGAGCTCTATCTTCACGTCATGCAGTTTGCATGCTCTGCTGAAAGCCAGTACATATGTAGGCGCTAGATCGGTAGCGATGCTGAGTCATGCCTTCCGGAAATCAACAATCGGTTTTTATTTCCCCACTCGGTTTAGACTTGTGTATAGTTAAAATACCCGTGGACCATATGAAACAGAATCAATTCCATTCCAGACAAAGTTCTAATGGATCGCAGCCAGGATTCGATTGGCAGCTGTTCACTTGATGTAGACGCAGACTCTTCCGACATATCAGGTATATGAGCTGATGAAGCTTTAGCTCAATCTGAAAATTTACTGTTTTTTTTTGGAGTCAACCCTGCGCACGTATTGGTTTTATTATCGTTTGTTTGTTCCTAGTGTTATTCCAATATTCCCCCACAAACGTCGACTTTACCTAAATTTCCCGTTTTTAGATACCAGTGGCAGCCTTAACTTTCCCACACCGCTTTCCGTGAAGGACATCACCCGCGAGTTCACCGCAAACCTTCGGGAGCGCTGTACACTTCGCTCGCCACAACAAACAACCACCGCTTACTTAGATCCCGGTACGGGCCTGGTGCACATGGTGCTGTCGCCTGCGGCCGTGGAGTCCGTCCATGCCTCAAATACCGCTAGCGTCGATGCATGCCCCGAAAACGCTCTTGGAGCTGCTGCTGTCAGTATCGATGCTGCCGAGAAAAAACCCAGCTACTTAAACCTGGCTTGCTGCGTCAACGGATATTCGAACTTGACCACATACGACTCTAAAATCCGTCAGGATATCAACAAGTCGCGCGAGGTCTCTCCGATCCGTCCCTCCTCCAGTGGTCTGCAGTACTGCAAGCGGAACAACTCGTTGGCGGCACCGATTCTGCATAGCATGCCGCTTATAAAACAGCCGTCACCGATCAGTAAGTATCAGCTCGAGGTTAATGGCGACAGCAATGGCCACAGTCTGAAAAACGGACCGGACACTGGCCATAACAACAGCAATGGAAAGGACGGAGGCACCACCAGCTTTATTCAACAGCGGGTGGAGCGTCTTTACGGACCAGGTGCCCTAGCCCAGGGCTTTTACAGCCCCAAAAAGCACGGACAATCTCCGTCAGCGGCAGATGCTCGGACCTCGTCCAGGCAACAACTGAAAGTGGAGTCTCCGCAAAGCTCGGAGTTGGAGCTTAAATTCAAGCAACTCTCGCCCAGCAAGGACTATGGGGAGTTCCAAAAGAAGCTGAAAAACTGCTCACAAGCCGCAACGCTGCGGTTGGTCGACCCTCCATCTTTGTCTTCAGAGGAGAACGGGGAATTGGACTTGCCCGTGTTCCGGCATCTGAGCCATGAGTTTCGAGCCCAGTTGCCCAAGGTTTCACCAAAGAGGGGTGTCACCCCTCGATTCTCGCCTACTCCTGAGATGCATCATACAAAAGATGATAAGCCAAAGTCAGAAGTTGGTCAAGTTGATGTAGTTGACCACCAGCCCTTGAAACAGATCCAACTGGAGGCTGAGGAGTTTAACAACAAACCCGAAATTGTTCAAGCTGTCAAGGATGGAAATTATTTCCTTAAATTACTCAAAGACGAACAAATTCGTTTGTTGGCGCTGGCCGCCATTGCTGAAAAATACACAGACGCCTTGGCTGTGAGTAAATGACGTCCAGTCTAAGTTCACCTGCTAGTTTACTTCTTTACAATCTATAGAACAATCCTGACATCACGGAAGATACTTTTGGATTGCTTCGATCAGCCTCGGGAAAAGCCAGGCTATTGGTATCACAAAAAATGAAGCAGTTTGAGGGTAAACGTCTTAAAAAGTTTCACAATATTCAATACACTTTATCAAGCATTCATATTTTTTAGGTTTATGCCACAATAATGTAAATCGGTCGCCAGAGGACGAGTTTCCAACAACCGCTGACGACCTACAAGGGTTTTGGGACATGGTTTATTTGCAGGTGGTACACTTGGATTCAATTTTTGCAGATATTGAGCAGCTCAAAGCTAACAATTGGAAGGTTAGTTATATATGATCTGCCTGACACCTAAAATTATTAATTCCGATTTTAGCAGCGCACAGTTGAACCGGTAGCAGCGGATACATTACCCAATAAAGCGCCACAGATAAGATCTGGAGCTGTGAAACCCAAATCAAACACCAAGGCGATTGCACCTGGATTGTCATCATCAAAAAATTCGGCTGCAGCGTTGAAGAGAGATGCCCAAAGGAAGCAGTTGCTAGAGATGAAACGACAGCGGCGTGAAGCTATGGCTGCGACGAACAAAACAAATCAGACTGTATTTGATGGCACTCCCGAGCATACGCAGATAATTGGCGATAGTTCTGTTAACTCTGGTGATCGCAACAGCAGCTAAATAGTGTTTGCTGCGATAAGCAACACATAATATGCTCTCTACGGACACACATTTTAAATTAACATTCACTCACAAGCTAAAACCAGAGACACACTCGTACACTCATACATAACAAAACCATACAACATATGCTTAGAAATTCCTAGTTGAATTAATCCTTAACTAGTCCCGACTAAAATGCACATGCTGGAGCTTTTTTTAACAGCATCACAACATACCTACATCGTGTCACAAGGTGTCACAAATTTACTAAAAATTTTCGGTCATGGAATCATTTTTGATGGCCCACCACAGTAGGCGCATTTTTTCGTACCACCCAAAGCGACACGCCGAAAATTGTTTTTAAATGTTGCCTTATCTGCGTGAGATTATGCTCGTTAAGCAATTTGCTGTGCACTCAAGTATCTGAAATTGTTTATAAAATTATGATTATAAAAGACATTTATTCTTACATATGTAATACTATTTAAGTAAACAATCATATAAAAAACAATTGCATAACTTTTTATATTTATTTGTGTAAAAGTAACGAATCTAAAATTTACAAGGAAATATACTATTTTTGGTCTGTAAGCACCTAAATTAACATATTTGATATTTTTGTAAACGGTACAGATGCAATTATAAAAGCAAATCTCACTTAGTTATACTTTTTATAATAAATTTTTCCTCACTTATGTGGTAACAAAATTTAATGTTGAACAAATTTTGATAAGGGATAAACATATGGATTTACATTTTGTCAAGTTATTCTTCGCAAACCCAAAATTATTCAGAAATTGTAAAATACAACAACAAGCAAATTTACAATTTTGTTTTATAGTATTGACATAAACATTAAATATTAAGTTTAAATAAAATTAATTTTTCTCATTTAATATTACTCTCTTGCTAAGAATTGTTTGACAACTGTACATATACATATGTATGTATGTATTTTGAAAAATATGGACAACAAAATATTCAATAATCCGGACAATTAGAATCAGAATACAAATTAGATGGGCTTATCAAATTTTCGTGGGATAAGTCGTGTCCTCCTTTTACTTTCGTTTGCTTCTTGAAAGAAAAACGTATGTGCTGGGTTGTTTTTTGTGTGCGATTTCAATACTTTTTAAACAACGATTTCTATAATATGAGTGATCAAATCTTTTTTCTTCAATTTTTTTTTGTTCATGCTGAAAAATATAGACAGCAATTACTTATTTTTAACTGTACATTATTTAGTCAAATCAATAATCTATATTATAAGATCCGTATTTTATATTTCTAGCTGTCATTAAAACGATAGAAAAATTGTTAGAAAATAAAGTTATAACAGGAAGTTTTTTACATACTTTCATATACTTTAAAATATGTCAATTTTTATTTATCTAGTATTCCGGCTTTAATTTTATGAAAATCGAGCGACTAAATCTTAATGCTTTATTCCAACATATTTCCAAGATCATTAAAAATCAGCCGTATTTAGTCGTATTAGTATTTTTTTGACAAACTGCGTAATATGACACGTAAGATTTCAGTTGACGGAATATTCATTTCACATTTGGTGAGCTACGTTCGAAGCGGAAAAATAATTGGTTCTTCACAATTCTAAAATATACGACTTTCTAATTTTTAATTTATTTTATGTTAAAATAAAACAAGAAAGGGAGTAGCGGCATGCCGAAGTTTGTATACCATTGTATAGCATTGAAGTCTATAGAAGGCTATCTCCAAAGTTTCATAAGGGCAGAGGGACTGCTGATCTGTTGTGGAATAGGTCTTACAATATTTTTGCCTAATTAAAATATTAAAACCTTTCGAATTAACAACTCGTTCAGTATTCCTTTCAATAATTCAATATTCTTAAACAGATAATAAAACTTGAATTATTACATTTTCCGATTTATTTCTTTGCTTTGTTGGCTCTTTTGAATATCTGAGGTGGGAACTGTTCTGCACATCTTCAAAATTTGAAACATAGCTTTTGGTTAGCACAATAATTGTTGTTAAGGTCGATTTTGGGCAATTATTCGTTTTCAAGATAATTACAAAAATTTAAGGAATTCGCACGCGACACAGACAGAAGAAATTTGTTTGAAGCCCGGTTTAAGCACTGATTTAAGCGAAACGTGATGAAAATTTTGTATGCATTTAATTGAATGTATTAAACATATTTTGATCTTAATAATATATTTGGTTTGACTTTAAAAAAATTAAGTAGTTTTTTTAAATTAAATTGTAAACCTATTTCCACTTTTTCTACTGTACTTTCTAAGTAAATCAGAAAAGCATAAATGCAAACTCCCAGTCATGCTAGAAAGCAAAAGTTTAAGCATAATCCCTCTGCTTAGGAAGTTTTTACCAAAACACAACATGCCCTTTTTATACCCTTGCAGGGTATTATAACTTTAGTCAGAAGTTTGCAACGCAGTGAAGGAGACATTTCCGACCCTATAAGGCATATATATTCTTGATCTATTCTGTGGTCCTGTCCGTCTTTCCGTCTGTTCCAACATTAAAGATCATCTTCTGCATGTTCTTACTTGTATATAAGCCGGAACGGAAAGTTTTAAAAATATTGTGAAAAAGAAAGAAAGCAAACTTCAGCACGCCGAAGTTTGTATACCCTTGCAGCTTACAATTGGATCTTAATGAATTAATAAAATTGTATCAAATAGAAAGTAAAACTAACAGGAATTGTATACAACATGTATACATTTAAACTTTAAGTATACGTAATATTTTTCCAACTTTCCTATGGCAGTTATATGATATAGTAGTCTGATTTTGATCAAATTAAAACCGAAATACTAGAATAATATAAAATGGCCATTTATCAAATTATAAGAAAATATATTGCAAATTGGTCAAGTTATAATTTTTTTTTTTTTGAAAATTTACCGATCGTTCCTATGGCAGCTATATGATATAGTCGTCCGATTCGGTCCGTTTGACTTATATAGCAGTGAGAGTATATAGAAGACTATCTGCAAAGTTTCATTCAGTAGCTTCAAAACTCAGGACTAGTTTGCGTAGAAACGGACAGACGGGCATGGCTAGATCGACTCGGCTGTTGATGTTGATCAAGAATATATGTATATACTTTATAGGGTCGGAAATGTCTCCTTCACTGCGTTCCAAACTTCTGACTGAAGTTATAATACACTGCAAGGGTATACAAAATGTATAACCTTTTGGGTTTTAATTTAATAAATATCGGAGTAAGTCCAGGAAATTAATATAATAAATTTAAATAATTGCGATGTTTTTTAAAATACTTGTATATACTCAGATGTAGCTAATTTTATTCTTTAATAATTTTTATGTTAATTAAATGAAACAGAAACACTTGTTAAATGCTGAGAAAAATCCAAAACTTTATATGTAAAACAATTGTACATTGCAAGGGTATAAAAACGTCGGCGTTCCGAAGTAAACTTGCTTCCTTTTTTAGAATTTGAATATGGTGATCAATGTAGATTGATTTTTAAAAGAGCCATATTTAATTAAATTACTCTCGGTAATATTATTACAGTTGCAATACAGAGCAATACAATAAATGTGACCTCTAGAGAGAAAAGTAGTATCGACGACTGCCAAATGCTGCCCATTTTTGGAATTTAGCAATGATTCCTAAACAACCTTATGGATACTGCATCTACCCTGATATACTGAATTATAGCACGATTTTGCAGATCTACAAACAAGCTACAGACCAATTTTCGTAAAAACTTTTAATTTCGTTTTCGACTTCTTAAACCTTTCTTTCAAATTAAAAAATATATACACTTAAACTGGAATCTACCGGACAAAATACTTACATGTGGCAAAAGCAACATGTCATGTATAGCATAAATGCTATTACTTTGAACATAGCTGTACGTAAATACATATGTTGCATCCCTATGATTGTCCCTCCGCAGATGCTATTACTGAGTCAGAGAGAAACCCGAGATTTTTTTCTGTCAAGGGTGAAGCGAGGGTGAGCGTGCGAGGGTGTCTTTCGTATATAGTACTCTGGCACACTAACACATCTCCAGCGAGATGCATCCGCAGCCTCAAGCCGGCAGCGCAGAAGCCGATGGTGGTGGTTGGTCAGACAGTCGTGACGTCAGCGTCGTCGCAAAGCAGAGAAGTTGAAAAACCAGATGTGGAAGAAGCCGTAAACACTACAAACTCGACAACAATACAAATCAGTTTTTGGTGGTGCGAGCACACGGAAGGTCCGAAAAACGGATTTAAGAAAAACTCGATATGGCGGTGTTCTTAAAGTGAAGTTTTTTAATAACTAAATGAACTAAAATAACTAATTTGATTACAAGTGCACGTTATAAAAATGTATATATTGTGAAGTAACAGAAATAGCACAGCGGTGAAGCACGCCATTAACAAATCGCACCCACTCTATGATGGCCTCAACTCCACCCACCCCCGTTGTCTTTGAAAACGGTACAGTGCTGGGATCCATGGGTCACGAGCGCTCTACCTCGAGGTCTCTAGTGCACGTTCCGAGTTCCGCGTTGCCGCTTGTCGTACCGGAAGTTGTGATTAACTCAAGCCAGAATACCAGCAGTCTCCGCAGTCGCAGACTTAGGCATGATATCTCTAAGCCGCCCGGGCCTGGTTTCGCGGGAAGAACCCTTAGCAAAGAGGAAGTAGCCCTGGGACATACATCTTTGCTGGATACCCAACCGGAGAGACTCGAAGAAGAATTTCAGTTTGAGCAGTTTATTTTGAACCACACTATCTCAGAGAGTAACGTACGTGAGTCCAGCCCTTGCAGGGAACTACGGCCGTGTTCCCAGATGTCGCCTGCGGCAGCCCCGGCACTGGAGATGTTGAACTCGAGCGCTAGTTCACGATCAGACTCGGACTGCAAGAGGAACCGGAAGACTCTTGAGGCCAAAACTAAGCGCACCTCTACTGCGCTCTCTGTGCACACAACGTCAGCTCCGAATGTTCCAAATGGATACCCACCCCAGTACACAGCAATTTTTCTGGAACCCCACCATCGCCCTGATGGAAGCACGTTACTTGCGAGTGAACATATGACAGGAACGGGAGTTTCGCCGCCATTTCTGAACGGCAGCTCGGCAAATGGCACCGACACCTCCAGATACCTGCATTATCACCAGTACTGTCACTCGAGACCCATAATTGGCAGCTTGGGACTTGGACTAGCGCACCAGCATCAGCATCTTTCTGCTCATCATGAACGGAGGTAACGTAAATTGCATTACAGTGCATCGTTATAATTGCGGTTGTCATAGAAGATGGTAGAGTTATCCGTCAGGCTGGTTTCCAGATTGATTCAAATTATTTCTCTTTACACAATTTTTAATTCTGTTGAGTATAAAAATATTTGCGCGGAAAGCGAAATAGCGATTCGAGAATTGGTTTTTACAACTAAATATGTCAAGCTTTTAGTTAACATATAAATGTAGGATTATTAAAAAACAATTATATTTTTCTACAATAAACAAGTAAGAAAGGTAAAGTCGACTGTGCTGTCTGTGACAAACCCGGAGTCTTGTACTTTAAATTAAACTCGACAATTTCGACGATACATCATGTTTATTGTTTCAACTAAGTACTAAAGAGAATAAAAATTAAAAAAAAAAAACGCGTTCAGAGCTTTAAAGACCAATAGAACATAAAGATCAGTAACGCCATAGGATGTTTTCGTTCGGCCTCTTGACTCTCTCTCTCTACACTCTAGTTCCGTGCTTTCTTTTTTAAAGAGCCAGAGAGACAATCACTCTCTTGAATCTGTCTGTCTCGAAAAGCAGCAGCGGGAAAATAGCGATGGCGGGGGAAGCGGTTTTTCATCAATTGTTTTTTTATTATATTTTGTCACACTTTTATAGGAATTTCGAAGAGCTGGCAGGTTTGTTTTTATTTTTTCCTTGAGATATTTGGCGCTTCACAAATATTTAAGAACATATCACTTTTTATTTTCTACCTTATCTAAATGAATTTTTTTTACAAAGTATAAGAATATTTATAAAAAAAACTTGTTTTAATGTATTTATCTCCTATTATAATATTGACATGTGGTGGATAAATGTTCTTATTAAAAAAAGAAAAGAAGCTAACTTCAGCATGCCTAATTACACTTAGATCATTATGAATTATTCAAACTTGAAACAATTAAAAGAAAAACTAACAGAATTATATAAAACATTGATACATACCATACAAATTCGGTTTTAATATTACCTATACATACTATATTTATAGTTGTACATTCACAGTTTTGCATTTTACTCTACAATTAACAATCGCTTCTATGGCAGCTATATGATATAATCATCTGATTTGCCTTAAATTAAAGCCGAAACTCTGAGATAATACAAAATGGCTATCTCTGAGTATTTAAAAATGTATTGAAAACAGCGAAATTAAATTTTTTTCAATAAATTTCTTGAATTCCAGCTATATGAAAGAGTAGTTCCATTTTGATAAAATTAATACCAAAACTCAAGCATAATACAAAATTACCATGTCTTAAATTATAGGAAAGTATGTTGAAAACTGCCTATGTTATTATTTTTTTCCTTCAAATTTTTAGATCGTTCGTATGGCTGTTATAAATATAGTAGTGAAAATGTATAGAAACTAATTGCAAAGTTTCATTAAGATATTTTTAAAACTGAAGGGACTAGTTTGCTTAGAACATGGATATGGCTAGATCAACTCGGCTGTTGATGCTGATTCAAAATATTTATAAAGAAATATATATATTTCGGACTAAAATTAGAATACCCTGCAAGGGTAGAAAAATAAATGAATTTTTCCATTAACTCACAGAATATGGGTTTTTCATTGCAATGCATTGCAATTTTTTGCTCCAAAATATAAATGTAGTTTTTATTTAACCGTACAAATTGTTTTGTTTCACTTTAACATTTTTAATTTTTTATTTATTTTAATTACTATATTGTCCTTTTTTTATTTTCTGCATTGGAAAAATACAAATATTTTGTTATATTTTAAACTTCAATGTTTTGGTTTATTTATTAAATCAAAAATACCGATGTTGCATTCCTTCTAGATCGTACAAACTTAAACCCCTAACCACCTAATTGACACAATATTGGAGGTTTTTCTGTATATGAGATGGTTATTTAATTCAGCTCTGCTAACAAAAGATTAGAATGTCTTAAAATTTAGTAGAAGTCGAACCTTATTTTCTCCGAGTCTGATGTTTCACAATGACGTGCACATTTAATGTTAAATCTACTCGTCTGGTGGATGCTGATAAAGAATATACATACATTTATCGCCTGTTACATAGGTTCTTGGTCAGGACTTAACCATAATACCCTTATACCGTGTGGGTACCGGGTATTGAAAGGTTCCCAGTAGGTTTCTGACAACAATACAATATGTTTAGAAAAGACAGCTGTCTACCTGTGAGTTTATATTTTTTGTATAGACAAACAATAGGTTTACTCCCAATTCGGCCAGGTAGAACGAGAATTCATTAGTAATGCAGATGTTTTAAATCTTCTTTATTTGCAGGACTCTTTTGGACGTTGCAGTGCCCCTGCCCCGAAATAACGAAATTATTCCCTTAGCCTGCAATAACTTACCTCCAGTATCACTGTCCAGATCAAACTTAAATGTAGGGTACAGCCTACGAAAGTGGTTCTCTCGCCCTTCCTTGCCTTTCGTAATCGGCATTTTCGCTCTTGGCGGGGTAGCATGCACCCTTGGAGGTATTGTGTTGGGCAGTACGGGTCTAATAGAGCACTCCACTCAATATTTAAGTGCGGCGCTCTTGATGATTGGAATTGGTGTTTCATTATTGGTAATATCCGGGGCTATCTGGCGACTGAGTTTGCCAGACGACGTAGATGAATGTACCTGCTTCAGACGTATGGAAAGCTGCCGCAATTGCAATAGTCCACAATGCCACAATCGGGTATTATCTGGTAGTTACATATATCCAGAATTCCACCACCGCCCACCACCGCCATCATATCTGACCTCTATCAACGAGTACGCTTTTTTCTACCACCACACTCCCTGTTCCTCAACGTCAACAGCAGCCTGCATAGGAATAAATACTCCACCCCCGATGTATCATTCAACCTACTCCCTCAAGTAAGGCCAACATTTTATTTTTGATACTTAGACAGGATTCATACTTATAAATATTATAGTATTTCAGCTCCTATTAATCGTTCGGCTAGATTCTCCTTGTCGCAGGCAAGCGAGTATTCCGCGGATGATCAACATGCAGTCGTAGCTTCCAGGGAGGCTCTCAGCCAAGCATCTCTTAAGGAGGAAACTATTGAGGCGACACCGGAGGCTGAGCGTCTAATGAAAGGAGTAGAAGTGCAGGCACAATATAAAGAAGATGACCTCGATTAGACATGCGTCCTCGTATGTGAGCAAAGTTTCTCAAGACAGATCCGAACTAGTGCACTAATAAAAAAACTCATGAGGCTTGTAGTTACATTTTATAGACTGAATGGAATAAAGTAGCGATAAAGTCCACTTAACGTTCCGCTGACGCCGGGTGCCGAATCGGAGCGCTTTTGACTGATATGTTTGCTCATGTGGTCTGCGCGACTTTACTTCAAGCCCACAATTTGTCAAATAATACATGTTAAAAATATTTTAAGTTATTGACTGATTTACTATTTAAATAAACTCATACAATACCCTACAGTATAGTCTTATTGCCTATAAAACTTCATAAGTAATTAATAATTAAATTACTACATCATAATAATCATTACAAAGGTCGACAAAACTCGTACTTTTCTTTTCTGAAAGATCTTGCGGTGTCCATTGTTAATTATAAAAAAAGTTTCCATCACGTACCAATTTTTAAGAAATCGCAATTAAAGTATGTAAAACGGGTTGTTTTGAACTTTTCAAGCTTACTAGAACGAGAACCGTGCGTATCAAAACTGATAATTTGCTTAAATATTTTTTCCTTATAATTGATAAGGGATCACAAATAAGGGAGCCCAGGTTTATTACTTATATATTACTTGTCCCGAACTTGGTGTAACATTTTTACATACGATAAAATAACTTAGAGCCGAGACACTCACAATTTTTTTATTTTTATTTCAGGTCTACAACATTAAAAAAGTATGGGACAAAAGTTCCATTCAGATACCATAGCTTGCGAGAAACTCATAGACGTACAGACGAACATGGCTAGATCCACTAGACTGTTGATGCTAATCAAGGATTTATATGCGTTATAGGGTCGGATATGACTTTTCTGTGCAAACTTCTGACTAAAACGATAATACTCTAAGAAGTAAATTGACAAAAATACATATAAAGTTTTTATGGTTAATTACACTTATCTGATGAAGTTGTAAAAAAATCAATATTCACTAATACATATCGATGGTTCTAAAAATTTGAAAACATCGATGCATCAATGATGCCATTGATGATTCTCCAGCTTTACATTCACCATCCACCCTCCGATAACATCAAACAGTTGGTCACCCAAAACATAAAAACGAGGCCAAAGTGACTTCTGAAGAACCAAAATTATTACATAGCCAACTATTTTGGCTTAAACAAAATTATCCTATAACAACCCTTGACCTAATTTTAAAGGGTTCTCCGAGTCCGAGTCCGTATCATAAGAGACTTTACGGAGAGTAAAAAATAAACTGAACACTAGCAATGTACATATATCGCACTAAGTCCTTTATAGCGGAATTAAATAGAATGAACTGAATAGAGATAGCCAATCTGCACGTTTCCCGACCCCCATTGTATTGGGACAATAATCTTTTCCGATAATGATGATAATGGCTGCGTTCAGCAGAACAACTTTATCACTGATCACTGATTGATTTCTATTGATAGCTGTGCTGAACGCGTATGATCAGTAATTATGATGCAAGATTTCTTCCATCATGACTACCAAAAAAGTAGCATAAAAATAGTACGCTACCTTTTCGCGATACTGATGGATTATATCGATGATGGTTGAAGTATCTGTAAAAATAGGAAAAATATAAGAATGTAAGCAACTGAAATATGAATTATTTGTCCTGAAATCAGTTGCATCCTTAGTTATTCTTTAATATTTAGCTATTTTAAATTAAAATTTAATTATTTATCAACTTACTACTTCGTTTTCTGTAGCCACGAATGCAGCGAATGGTGCTGCAATTGCGGTAGTGGACAAAATAAATTTGACAACCTGTCTTTTCAAGAATTAGAGTCGCCACATTACGTTACAAAAAAAAATTTATGAGGTGTCTGTTCAAAAACTATTCCTTGGACAATTTAAGGTTTATTTTAACATGTTCCGATCTGTTTTTTAAGTATATGTACTGTTGTCCATTTCAGTTGTCTAATTAACACCCTCAAATAATTGTTGGCGGGATACCGGACGATAACGATATGTTCCACGCCGGTTATTATATGACAACGTGTTGCGTTATAAGCGTTCAGCAGATCACACTTGATCACTGATTACTGATCCACCACTGATCGGTGATCATGTTCTTCTGCTGAATGTAACCACTGTGTGTTCTGCTGAAAGCTCATGATAAATTATCGTCCGGTTTCCCGCCAACATTCATTTAATGGTGTTAATTAAACAACTGAAATGGACAACTGTACATATGCCTAAAAAAAACAGCTTAAAACATTTTAAAATATAACGTAATGTGGCGCCTCTAATCCTTCAAAAGACAGGTTGTCAAATTTATTTTGTCCACTGCCCTAATTGCAGCACTATTCACTCCATTCGTGGCTACCGAAAACGAAGTTAATAGTAATAAAATAATTAAAAATTTATTCAAAATAACTAAGAATGGAACTGTTTTCATGACAAAAAATTCTTATTTCCGTTGTTTCCTAATTTTACCGATACTTCAACCATCATAGGCTTACCTGCCTCCAAATTTCAGTGATATTGTTTTTGTAATTCTTCACGGATCGCTGAACGCGAGCCTCGACCCTCTGGCGCCTCCCAAAAAGTATAACGCAGAGGGCAGCGGAAGCAGAAAGATCCAATGCCTGCCCACCTAGGATGACGTCAAGGAACATCAACATCCGGACCTAAATCCTTTAGAGCATTTGTCAGCAGTGTTGCCAACTTTTGATTACAAAAATAGCCGTTTTTAGCGAAAAAATATGAATAACAAGAAAGAAAGCTAACTTCGGCACACCGAAGTTTGTATACCCATGCAGCTTACAATTGGATTTATATGAATTAATAAAATTGTATCAAATGGAAGTAAAACTAGCAGGAATTGTATACAACATTTGTATATATAATAAAAATTCGGTTTTAACATTACGTATACGTAATATTTCCAGAACATTCCTATGGCAGCTATATCATATGTAATCCAATTTTGATAAAATTAAAACCGAAATTATATGAAAATATGTTGAAAATTGGACAAGTTATAATTTTTCTTCTGAAAATTTCCCGATCGCTCCTGTTGCAACTATATGATATAGCCGTCCGATCCGGCTCGTTCCGACTTATATAGTAGTGAGAGCATATAGAAAACTATCTGCAAAGTTTCATTCAGATAGCTTCAAAACTTAGGACTAGTTTGCGTAGAAACGGATCAAGAAAATATATACTTTATAGGGTCGGAAATGTCGCCTTCACTGCGTTATAAGTTCAGTCAAAAGTTTGCAACGCAGTGAAGGAGACATTTCCGACCCTATAAAGTATATATATTCTTGATCAGCATCAATAGCCGAGTCGATCTAGCCATGTCCGTCTGTCCGATTATACGCAAACTAGTCCCTCGGTTTTGAAGCTATCTGAATAAAACTTTGCAGATAGTCTTCTATATGCTCTCACTGCTATATAAGTCGGAACGGGCCGGATCGGACGAATTCTTCATATAGCTGCCATAGGAACGATCGGTAAATTTTCCGAAAAAAAATTATTACTTGTCCAATTTTTAACATATTTGCATATAATTTAGGACATGGCCATTTAATATTATTCTAGAATTTCGGTTTTAAAAATATCATAATCGGACTACTATATCATATAGTTGCCATAGGAATGTTCGGGAAATATTACGTATACGTAATGTTAAACCAAATTTTTAGATTTATTAATGTTAAATACAATTCCTGTTAGTTTTCCTTTCCATTTGATAAAATTTTATTATTTCATAATGATCTAATTGTAAGCTGCAAGGGTATACAAACTTCGGCGTGCCGAAGTTAGCTTCCTTTTTCCGTTTGAAGTGCTCTGCCATTGGTTTTTATTTGCCTGGCACTTGCCGCAGCCTTTGAGGGCGCAAAAGCCAGCAGCCACATATACTGGCCGCCACCTGCATGATTTAGGAATAATAAATTTGTTGTGTTTTTTTTTGTAATTTCGTTTAATATCACCTGTGTCCTTAAGTTTCACATTATCTTGTCCTCCGCGTTTTCTTCCCTTGTGTCCGGAGTTTGTGCAACACGAGGCTACAAATGAAACGGAATAGTGTAGAAAGAGCTGGATAGTAAGACCTGGAGCTCCAGTAAGAATACTAGGTAGGAAATAGGTGGTCCTTCTGGGCCCGGTTGTGGCTCGTTTTCTTGCGCTTGAGGTATAAGGAAATCCTAAATATTATGAAGTATTAAAAGCCAAGAAAATTGTGTAAAGAACTTTACTTGGGAGAGATGAGCCGGTCGCCAGACTGCTTGGAATAGGCTCCGGTCCGCCGGAGATGGGTGATGCCCCGAGATGATCAGGAGGCATCACTAGTTGGTTGGGAACGAATACATGCCACCAATTCCGTCCCAAAAGTGTCGTCGGTAAATTAGATTTTTTACATTTAATTTTGTTAAAAATGTGTTTAGTGTCAGAGAGGAGATTCCCGAGACGTCCGATTAATCGGTATTTAATTGTGCGGACTGCGGGCATCGGGTTGAACCCCACCCGGCATTGTCTAGTAGAGTGCAGTTCCGTTACAATATGTCGCCCAACATGGGGCTCGAGCCCACGACCCTCAGATTAAGAGTCTCATGCTGCTATCACTGAGCTAGCCGGGCATTGCCCAGTAGAGTGCAGTTCCGTTATTGTTCATTTAAAAATTATTACTTGGACAACTTAAGATATATTTTAAAATGTTCCGAGCTGTTTTTCAGGTAAATGTACAGTTGTTTATTTCATTTGGCTGATTAACACCATAAAATGATTGTTGGCGGGAAACCGGACCGTTCAGCAGAACATACTTGATCACTGATTACTGATCCATCCCTGATCGGAGATCATGTTCTGCTGAACGAAGCCAATGAATTGATATCTTTCGAAAACAAATATAGAGGGAAAATTTAAGAAAAAAATTGTCTGAGTTAAAATTATTTTCTTTTCGCGAGGATAAGGTCGCGCTACGGAGTGCAGCAAAGGCGAAGCACGTGATATGCAATTTAGCCAACAAATGGCAACAAATTTAACTCGATTTTAAGTATCACTTTATTAAGTTTGTTTACAAGACACAGCTGGCTATACGTTTCAGTGTAATCTTTTCGAAGTTAATAACCCTTTAGGGTAAAGAAGCCCTTAGCATACTTTTATGATTCTTTTCCGATACTGCCAGAACAATACATCTTTTGCCCAGAAAATTATTTGTTTGCTTGCTTTAACATATAAGGGCCCCAAATACAAGCGGCAGCCCAAATTCTGGCAGCGGAAGCCAAAAAATCATCAAACCAAATTACCAATAGCTATTATTAGTTCTAGTATTTATCTTATCAGTTGTCTATTTCGACTTGCTAAAAAGTCAATGGAGAATATTAAGCCGTCTTGCAAAGACAGTTTCAGGAAACTCTTTCATGAGTGCGTCATCAGAAGGCCATCAACGAGCCTATTAAAAGGCAAATTAAGTTTTCTGTGATAGTTTTCTTCAGCTGAAGTTAAACGAGGAGAAAGGATTCAGAAAGTTTAAAACTTTTTACAATGCAAATTTTAATGGCTTGCAAATGAACCCAATTACGTCTGGTAATGTTATACACCACTTCGCACAGTGTAAGATTTTGCCAATCTAAAAGAATTTAATTAAGTAGCAGTCGAGTTTTTTGAGATATCAGCTAGGAATTTGAAGTTATCGTTTGATTAAAACCTAAAATATGGTTAGACTCCAATAAGTGGGCGTGGCATTTTAGGGGGCGTAAAAACTCTAAAAATATAAATTTATTAATATAAAAAGAAAAAAAATAAAATTGAACATTTTTTTTCAATTTAAAACTAATTTTGTATTTAAAAAATTTGTATTTTGAAAAATATTTATTGCAAATGTTTGCAGCAACTTATTTTTTTGTACGATTACTTTTTTAGGCTACAGTCTCAAGCTTTTAGCTGTAACTTCAAGGTTATATGTACGTGTGTAGGTCGAATAACTAAAAATCAAATTCTGTATTGAAGGCAATTGATAAGGAAGTTTAAAAAATATAGATTGTTAATTTATATAACTTTGTTGAATGTAAAAATGTACTACATTTCTGTTGGGCACATCTATTAAAAGCTCCAACCCTCTAGTTATTGGTAGTATTAAAAAGTTTGCAATATATGTATCATAAAATGTCAATACCACGTCTATAAGATCAATGCTTGTGTGTGCACGAGAAGCTTTCACAGTAAAATTGCATTATTTCCAAATCTTCGGAACCCTTTTTTTAAATTTAAGCCAGAATTTTGTAATATGTGATTGCCATTTCGGATGACCAAATGTCATAGCCAAACAGCATCATTGACTGCTTTACAATTAAATCTCGCTTAGCGGATTTCACGTTCCGTGCCCAAATCTCAAAAATAGTCCGGCACGGAACCTTGTGAACTGGTGCTCTTTGCTCAATGCAAGTTTGCATGCATTTCTAATGCCAAATTTTAAAATTCGTTATCTTCAAGACAAAAAAATTTTCTTTTGTTTTGTACGTGTTTTTGAATTAATTGAACACCCACAAAAGTGCTGCCTCAAGCTTATTGAACCATTGAAACAAAAAAATATATTATTTTGAAAGAAGTCCCCCTAGATTGGCAAAATCCTACACTGTGAGTCGGTGAGAATTATGATTTTGAGAATGAAAGCTTCATTACTCTTAATAAATAAGATGATTAATATATATAAGATGTTTAATAACTTTATAATGATGCGATATTTTGAGAAACGACGTAAATTGTTAAAGATTTTATTTAGTTTAAAATGTTCTTTTTGTCTAATATTAATTATATCATACAATATTATATAATATTAAAAATCACACAATTGTGTGTAAGTACCTTACTAAAGGTACAAAGGAAACAATTAAAGAGGGGTGAGGGAAAGGACGAAATTTCCTTAAGGCTCTTATAATTTTAGTCAGAAGTTCACAACAGAGTTAAGAAGTCAATTCTAGTTTAGCACCAACAGCCGCTTTCCTCTAGCCAAGACAGTCTGTCCGTTTCTTCCGAGACTAGTTTTTGGTTTTGAAGCTATAAAATCAGGCGAAATATTACAGCCAGACAAGCAAAAAATATAGCAAAAAATAGATGATTGCAAATTCGAATATTACAAATTAACTTTTAACTGCCTGAATGCTTGTACCTTTGATTTTATGCAATGAATCAGTATCCCATTAATATCCTTAGGTTGGAAACTAGAGGGGGCCAAAATCTGATCAGTCACAAATTAACAAAACTCTGGCAAAACAAACGCAGGGCCAGCTGAAATTTTTAGGAAACAAAAGGGGCCAAAGGGAAATTTAATAAAAAATCCTTGAAAAAAAATCGCTTATGTTAACGGAAAATCCTAAAATTTAAACGAATTCACTTCAGAGTGGTTTGAATAAAATCGGCTATGTACTATGGGCATAAAGACTTTTTTGCAATTTTTGTGATTATTTATTTTTAGACACAACTTGCCTTTTATAGTTATTCCCAATTTTATGCCATACCCGGAAAAAGGGCAATGATACAAAGGAAGTTACTCATTCTGTTGAGTTTTATGTTGTACTTGAAATCCACTGCGTTATTTTTATAATATTAATTATGTCCATATAATGGTATGCCGTTTTTGTAGACCATGCATATGTCTATATATATCCTCGATGGAAGAGCTGCCTATTTTGGTTCCGGAAATAATTTAAATAATTGGTCCACAATTGTTGTTAATGTTGTTTTCCTTGCAGCCTAAGTGTCGGACAAGGGCTCAGAGTTTTATATAAATTTCTTTTAATCAAGACATATGCAAATAAGTTAAAAATAAGGAAGTCCGTCCGTCTGTCCGATTATACGCAAACTAGTCCCTCAGTTTTGAAGCTATCTGAATGAAACTTTGCAGATAGTCTTCTATATGCTCTCACTGCTATATAAGTCGGAACGGGCCGGATCGGACGACTTCTTCATATAGCTGCCATAGGAACGATCGGTAAATTTTCAGAAAAAAAAATTATTACTTGTCCAATTTTCAAATTATTTTCATATAATTTGAGACATGGCCATTTTATATTATTCTAGAATTTCTGACTTCATTTGATCGATATCGAATACTATATCATATAGCTGCCATAGGATCGTTCGGGCAATATTACGTATACGTAACATTAAAGCAAATTTTTATATGTATAAATGTTGTATACAACTCCTGTTAGTTTTACTTTCCATTTGATACAATTTTATTAATTCATAATGATCCAATTCGAAGCTGCAAGGGTATACAAACTTCGGCGTGCCGTTCGTACCTTAATATAACAACACCAACAGTTAGTTTTATACCATTTAATTACAAATTAATATGTATAAGACACGTGTTATTTATAAATATAAATATTTATAAATGACGTTTCCCCCTGGCAAATCAGTCAGCTTCTTGTTTATATTCTGATGCTCCATTATCGGCTCAATTAGACGATATGAGTCTATGTTTATATATTTAATAAAAGATCGGCATCGGGGTGAATTTAAAGCCTTAAGTTCAATCCTATTACACTAGTATGCAAATGTAAGTTTTTATTCGAAATAAACTTAAGACCAACTTTTCCCTTGCGGTTTCAATTGGATCATTTACATATGTATATGATCCATGTAGGTCAAATTAATAGAAAAACTAACTTCATACATAAAATAATGATCCATAGCTATACCTCAGATTTCTTTTAAAATATAATATATATAAATAATATATGTTTATTAAAAAACAACAATGTAATGTGAAATATATTTACATTTACTCAAGCACATACATATGTATGTGCATATTTATCATTTTGGTGTTGCAGTTTTACTTTTACTTTGTGTATCGTTCCTATGGAAGCTATATGATATAATCATTCGATTTGCATACAAATGAAATCAAAATTGTGAAAAAATGAAAAAATGTCATATGAGCTATAATGTCAGTGAAGCTATAAGTTTTATACCCTTGCAGGGTATTATAATTTTAGTCAGAAGTTTGCAACGCAGTGAAGGAGACACTTCCGATCGTAAACCGAATTTTTATACGTATGAATGTTGTATACAATTCCTTTTAATTTTACTTGCCATTTAATAAAATTTTATGAATTCATAATGATCCAATTGTACTCTGAAAAGGTATACAAACTTCGGCATGCCGAAATTAGCTTTCTTGTTTACAATAAATTTCTAGATTATTTATTTGGCAGAGATATGATAGAGTCAACAGATTTTCATTAAATTAAAACCGAAATTATTTAATATTACAAAAAAAAAATTTATAAAACACCTATACGATGTAGTCGTCCATTCATTTCTAGCCCATTCAAACTTATAATCTGGTGAGAATAGTCAGAAGACTATCTGAAATGTTTTATTCAGGTAGCTTAAAAACTGGGGGACTAGTTTGACGGACGGACATGGCAATATCGACCCGGCTGTTGACGCTGATCATATTTACTCGGTCAGATATGTCTCCTTTACTGCTTTGCAAACTCTTTACTGAAATTATTATATTTTGTAAAATAAAAAAGGAAACTATTTTCGAAATAATTGTAAATAATAAGTTTTTCATATTTCGGTATTTCAAAGTGGTACCAATTTGAAGTATCCTGTTTTTGAGACACAAGCTTACCCGGATGGTCTTTTTTGCTGTTAGGTAGTGTTATTTAAACAAGTTGTGAAAAAATCTCAAGTAGTTTGTCGAGTTTTTTCTATTAGTATTATATACAAAGGCAATTTAATTTCGGAAAGTTCAAAAGCTAACGCCAGTAGTAGCTTGATAATTTAAAAACTTTTAAGAATCTTAATACCCTCAAAGTGATATAATTTAATAAGAAATGTGTTTTCGAGTCTTTTCTAATCGCCCACCGAATTCCCCACAGAAGTTTCTTGGACATCAGATTTCACGACTTTGACTTGTAAGAAACTTGTTATGCTTACTCACACGTTATGACTAAGATGGGATCTCTCTGTGTGTGCGTGCCCAAACCAGTTCAATATTCATTAATTGTGATTGATATGAAACTGATCTATTAGTTTAAAGCCGCAACTATGCGAATTAGTTGAGACACGAGAAAACCTTCTACGCTCCGCGTCGAGGTATTTAGCGGAGCGTAGCGGCGCCAAAAATATTTTAAATTCGTCTCTCCTTGACGTGACTTAATTAATTAGTGGTTTCTGTTTGTCTTAGCATTCTTGGGGGTAACGCGCTATTTTTTCATTTAAGTAAATGAGCTTTTTTATTTAATGACCCCCATGTCTGTGGATATGATGCTCAGACATTCTAAATTCTATGTATGTCTCCGTTGAATATGGAAGGTGATTCTCTGAATATCGCTCATTATTTACGCACAATAAACCGCAGGAGGTGGTCTCTCGCATAAAAGCGCAGTAAAAATTAACCTCAGCTTGTCTTAGCGTTCAGTTATTGTGGTAATTATTGACATGGCTTGCATGATACATATATTGAATCTTACATTATTGTATTTTGTATACTATATTATCCCAAGGAACGAAAGAGCACATGAGTTAGCCCGAGGAGAACGGTTTTCTTCTTTCCACGACCGTTTGAAGCCGACAGACAACAAGGATTAGCTAAAAAATTTGACCCCGGAGATCTATCCAAAAGCAAACGAAGTGTCAACAGGTGACGGTCACCTCAAGACATTGACAGGACAATGATGATGTGACTGTCACATAACGCAAGCTGCAGAAGCTGCAAAGAGACTACTGAGCAGGAGACACCTGAGCATTTGCTCTGCTTCAGCCCAGCTCTAAACCAAACCAAACTACGTTTTTTCGGTGTCTAGCAGTTGGAGTCACTAGAAAGCTTAGGAAAGTTGAAGGTCTTAGCGATCCTAAAGCTTCCTTAGCGACAAAGGCTGGTGCTGGAGCGATTTTGACAACAACAACCCATCAGAGGAAGTGGATTAAAAAGCTCAGCTCTAAAAATTGGAGGCTTTAGAATGAAGCGTTACCACTTATACCTACCTATATTTGATGGCTTTGCTACCTTTTGTGGATAGGAAAGAACAAATCATACCTTAAACATACGGGGGAATTTCTAACTATAGCGTGAAACATTTTAGAAGAGTTTAACCAAGCCGTTTAATTTCTAGAAAAAATAGATTATGAGCACACATCAAATTATTTAGTCTTTCCAAATAAGATAACTTTTTGTCTAGCCAAATTCATTTGTTCTCCAACCAGATTGACTCATTCTTGATCAAAAACAAAGTTGATACCAAGAAATGTATCTTAGGATTTTCGTACATATTTTTCTCTTTGCTACATAAATATTTATTACAACTAATTTACTTGGAGGATACAAAAATGGGAACAGAGCACCACAAACTGACGATATCCGAGAAAGGAATCAACAAAACAAAGTGTTTGTTTTTGTAAAACAATTAAAAAAATACCTATTTGTAGAATGTGCGGAAAACTTAGCTCGTCGGATAATTGTATACATCGGGTGAGAAGCTGTTTCGTCCATTTTAATGCTTTAGCGCGGCAGCACAGTGAGTTCCGTCATCGATCGCTACCCAATCTGGACTAAATCAAATCCCTTCTCTCATTTTGCGTCACTCTTCTGTCATTGTTATTTATTCAGTTGATTCTATATAGTCCTCCCGTTCTTTCTTACGAAATTTGGTAGCGCGTCAAGGGACCTCACTCACTAGCGGAGACTGGCATCGTCTTTGCTGCTATGCCTCGCGCATCTCTTCTTCAGAAAACTGTATGTACATGTTTTCGGGGATTGCGCACACTGGAGTTTTCTACTCCTCATCCTTGTCTAAGATGGAATTGAAGCTGAAGGGTTGAAAGGAGCAGCCCCGATCCTAGTAGAACTTGACCTACCAGTGCAGGCGCAGGGTGTGCAGGAAGGCGGACAGCCCCTCCATTAAGACCAGAATGGCCAAAGTGAATAGGCACCAGGCCCCGAAAATGAGGAAGAGGCCGATGGTGCCGCCCACTCCGGATATCTTCAGACCCAGCGACAATACCCTGTTTTAAAGCAACTCGGAGAGCTGGGCATGGGCCAGAGACAGACCCCTTGGACGCAGATAGGAGGCCGTTGTGTTTGGCATTTACTCACTTCAGAACATGTCCTCATCTTGGTTACTGCATACATACATACGTTCCCTGCTCAAGTGCTGCTTTCGTTTTAACAAATTTTCAATTCACTAAAAACTGGAAACTGGTATTTTAAGTCCGCTTAAACACGAAACAAAAACAAACAAAATCATATTGTGCGGCAGATAGAACTGTACTTAAGGAATAATTTGGTGAACGAATTCCTCTTTGGATGTTAACCTAGAACTTAGATATACATACAATATACATATGTACATATGTAGCTAGCTTGCATCAAAGACTGCATCCTCAGACTGCGTGGCGAATTTATCTCATGTTGCAAGCGTCCATTCATCTCTGACACGAAAGTAAACTCGCCAAAATTGATCACTATCTGGTCACACAGCCTGTCCAAGGGTTCGGCTTGGACATGTGTGCCGCAAAAGTTGCGCATTGCATTTCATGTAGTTGACTAAGACATTCACCGTCTAGTTCGTACATATGTACATATGTACGTATATGGGATCAATGTTTTTACATGGCTGACATAACTGGGGCGCAAATCCGGCTTAAAAATCATTTGAAGATTCTCTTTGCGTGCGTTCACAGCTTTTATTATTGTTAAAGCAGCGATTTTGCAATCTCGTACTCCTGCAATACTTCCGCCTTAATATCCCACGATGGCGCCAGCTTGTTCTTCTGTGATGCTGCAACCTTCTTTTCCTGCGATGCTGCCACTTTGTTCTTCAGCAATGCTCATTCCTAGCTTAGATTGCAATTTTCCAGAAGTTTACCGGACTCTGTGGGTAGTTACTGAACTGCATTCACGTTTAGATCAATCTTGGTAAGAAAAATGGATTAAAAACAGTTCGATTAATATCTGCTAAATAGTTTCGACAAATCAACAATAAAAATAAAGCCCAAAATCATTTCATCATTAGCAGAAAACTGCATCTAGGTTGGGTTGGGTTACTTATGAGTAAGTTGTTTAGCAACTCCTGATGTTCTCTTCACTCTGCTCAAATTCGTTCTATTTGCTTTGTATCACTGCACTTTGGTCCTGATGTTCAAATTTCTCAGAGAGACAAATGTGAAAACATATCACGACATGTTAAAGGAAGTTTAGCGAAATTTTGAAACGTCTTGAGAATTTGGGGAATCAGCAGGTTTCGACACATTATCGATTTTGGAAATAGATTTTCTCTTGACTATGAAAGATTGGTAAGATATTGAGTAAGTAATTCCAGTACTGCAACTATTTTATCAAATAGCATTGAAAGTCTCAGCAGAATAGAACTTGGCGGTATTCTTTTCGCAAAATAAGTATGCGCTGTGGAAGACATTGAACACACAAAAAAAAAAAAATACTTTCACCCACTGCCTAAACTTAAAATACATTTTATAGATCTTTCCACTCGACCAAAACCCACAGAAGATGACTATATTTCGAAAAGTCATTAAATCCATTAACAGCACGAAAGCATTAGGAAATTTTTGTTTAGCTCTTATTCAATCAGCAATGCTATTCTATATATATTTAAATATATTTTTTGCTAAAGGAAGAAAAGAGGGAAGATTTTGCTAAACGCGGAAAACGTGTATTCTAACTACTGCAAAGATTGTGATATAAAACTAAAATAACTTAAATATTGATTTTATTTACAATGTTAGAAGTTTTTTTCCTTTATAGAGATAATTTAAGTTTCAATTGAGGAAATACAATTATTTCTAATCAAAGTCCAAAAAAGTCTAACTGTTGCTATGAAGTCGATCGAATATTTCAGAAAGTTTGAAAATCAAATATGTTGTACAAGGATAAATCACAATTTTATTATTTCATGACAGCAGATATAGCGATGATCGTAGCACAGAACTGTGCGTGATGTCCCCAGATATAAATTGTTGAGTAGGGCATTTCCTATAATATTACTTATTTTAAAATAATCTAAACATTAAATGAAAAGATATGCCTGTTTAAAACGTATGCTGTAGTGTATTATTTTTTAGTTGTTCAGTGTAACTGAGAAACTGGTCAAAAAGCAATGAGCGGCGAGCATTAAGCTAGTGATTTTTTTTTTTTTTTAGAGTCATTAGAGTCATAACAAAAAACAGAGGCCGGAAATAGCGGTCGTACAAAAAGAAGATGATTTTTGAGTCCAATCAAACTTTTCTGACGCAGGTAAAATCATTAAAAAGGACACCAGTTTTTTTAAAGCAGGGTTTGCACAATTGTTCCGAAAATGTTCCAATTGCATATTTTTTGTTCTATTTAATTTAAAAAGTGAATAATTAAAAAAATATATGTATAAAATGTGACGTATATTGAAATATTGGTTCAAAATTATTACACTTGGATGGATTTCAATTTTAAGAAATATTAAAACCTTAAATAATTATTTCTAATTTTAATCCTGTATAAAAAATGTAATAAATTTTATTTTCTTGTTCCATTTTTCTTATAATACAAAAACCTTTAGCGCCTCTCAAAATCGTTTTAACCATACAAATTCGACATAGAATTTCCCAAGAATTCCGAATCTGTGGAAGATATGAGCATTCAAAGTCGAAATTGTTTTCCGTGTATGCGTCATACAACAAAAAATATGTAAATTAGTTGACTTTCAGGTAATATTACACAAAAACTACATAGTCAATGGTCAATGTTAAAAAAAAGATTTTTTTTTATGGAAACTTTTTTTTTAACATTTAATGCTACAAAACGGTTGCGCCCACCGTTATCGTTCGTATTTTTTGTAATTTTACCCTGAGTTTTATTTATTTTTTTATTATTTATTTATTCTAGTGGCGGTACTGTTCGGCGTTACCAAAACTTTTCGTCAGGATTTGAACATTTAATTCGGGTACATTCATTAACTCTTATCTAAATTAAAAAAAGGGAGTTTTGTGTGGGCTTGTACAGGTAAATCGCTACCTGCCAGGTGTCCATTATTTCCACTATTTTTCTGGCTATAGTAGTCTATTACTTCTTAAGCTGTCCAGAGCCGGCAACTACACTATGACTACACACATCTTTCCTGAATTAGAATCCGTTTAGATCGTCTGCGTCCAGCTGCGACTCTGGCATTGCGAAGCAAAAAACCGAAGCAACTCAGGGTAAAATATATCAAAATACCAAAAAAAATATGCGCTTACCTACAAAAATACCAACTGTAGGGCGCAACTGATTTGAAGCCTTTATTTGTTACATTGAATCTTATGTTTTGTATCGATTGAGAAAACATACCTTTGAAATGCGTTTGTGTGAAGTTTTAAGTTTTTTAATTATACCTGAGAAGGGGCAACTTATGCTTCCAAAGGATTTTCAAAGCAACTTGGACTCAAAGTGGACTGCCCAAAACCCGGATATGGAAACTCAAACGATGGAAATACTTCACGGAGATTTTTTGAAAATTGCCATGTTACTGCAGAAATAACTGGAATTGACGAGGAAATCATTGAAAGATTGGGTACGATTTTGAATGTACTCGATTGCAAGAAGAAAATTGATTCTGTGAAATATGGGGAATATGCTTCCATCACAGCTTCACTCTTGGCTGAGAAATATCCACATAAGAGATTTGGAACATGGTAAAGATATAATTGAATATCCGTTTTTGCCTATTTGAGAACTTTCGGAAGAAGTCCAGGAATCGCTGAATAAATTTTATAATAAATATAGATACTGCAACTCTTACAAGTCATCAAGACTAAGGTAAAATGAGGACCTCTTCAACATGTTGGCTGCATCATCTGACCCATTTATTGCATCTCTGCGGCATGTAAAGTCACGAAAATAGATAGTCTATTAGAAATTCCCCAAATATAAGCATATATTTAGAAATAAGTAGTAAAATGATGCAAAAATAAAAAAATACTGAAAAAAAAAAAAAAATGCAAAAAGCAAAAAATTACCAAACTTTTGTTCTTAAAAATTCGTTTTCATAAGAAAAATTTGATTTTTTCACTTTGATACTCTATAAAAAGGCGAATTTGTGGCACATTATACAGTACATACATATATAAATTTTACAACAATTACCTGTCAAATGCCGTTTACATTTTTCAATTATCTTATTTGGTTCAAAATTTCTGATTTTTTATACGTAAAATGAGAAAAGGCGCTACTGTGAGTCGGTGTGATCTTTGAAACTTTATTTAAATTACCCTTCATAAAATTGATTATCACATTGGAAAATATCATTCCCAAGTCTGAATGAATATCAGATGGGTTTCGGCGTAAAAATTGTTTTTTAAAGATCGGCAAAATAACCTCGTGATTTTTCTAACTGCAAAAGTGATCACGAAAAAGTGTACCCCACGGCACGATAAAGACAAAATTCGCAGATAAAATGTTCAACAAAAAATAGCCAGCTGAGTAAAAGTTTAAATCTCGAATAATTAAAAAACTAAAACCAAAAGGGATGGCAGAACCAGTACTAACTGATCTAGCATTATCGCAATGCTTAACCCAGATCCGGCAAATTCCTTCATTTGATGGCGATACCCTCTATTTGGCCCTATTCATCAAAAGAGTCAAGCAACAACTTAGATTTTTTTTAACCCAGATGAGTATTATATAGGGACCTGCTCAACATTTGCTTATTATGTAAACACCGCAGAACTGGGGAGAATTAAAGAGCCTTTTAATCGAAGAGTACAACACCCAAATACCACTATTTCAGTTGCTCATAAATATATATAAAAAAAATATCCCGGTAGCTTAAGAAAATTTTTAATGAGGTGGAGTTAAAGTCGTCCGTTATTTTTAATAAATTACATTTGTATGGACTCGTGAATACCAGACGTATGTTTTTGCAAGCAATGAATTGAGCTATTAGTAAAACTATTCGAAAAGAATTACCTGACAGAATGTCCGTTTGTCGATATGATATTAGTTTACCTAGTAAATTAAGACGTGCTACTCAAGAGCTAGGAATTTATGAATTTATAATAGTAATAATCATATATATAATCCACCTAATAATAATATTAATAATCATAGCAATCATAATAATAATAATAATCATAACATAAATATAATATATAAATATAAAATATAAATAATATTATTCCATATCCAAAACCAAGGCAACAGTTCCAAACACAAAACCAATCTAGACAAAACAGAAATCAATATTTTGATAGTAATAGATTTCAAACAAATTATAGCTACAGATATTATACAGAACAGCAACAAAAATATTAAAGAAATTATAGACCAAATGAATACTACAGTAATAAATTAATGCGTGAGTCAGAGTCAGGTCAATCTAGGTGACCAGAACCAATGAAAATTTCTGAACATTTTCAAGAACAAGCCTCGGTAGATCAAAGAACTCCACTATTAAATTAAAAATAAAAAAATCTAGAATTTTATCGAGTATAAGTTTAATTAAGCCAGATATATTGAAAAATTCTCCACTGCATGAAACTAATCGTAATTTAATATTTACAATGATGGGAAATAAAATATTAAACAAAATAAAAATAATAGATGCTTATCCATTGACCGGTAAAATTTAAAGATTAAAGCTATTCGTTCATGATTTTTCCGCTAAATACGATATTTTAATCGGATCAGATATCCTAGATTTAACAGAAGCCAAAATAAACTTTAAAAAGGAATATGTTTAATTAAATAACCTTACTTTTTATTTCACTTCTAAAAATATAGATAAGCCTGAAAATATTTTAGATAATAGAAATGAATTCATAAATAAGAACATCAAAATAACTGGGAACGGCGAAAATTTGGACAATACCTTAGAAGATTCTGATTTCAATTAATCTATAAATGAAGAATTAAATTATTCCAATAAGATACGAATGGAGCACTTAAATAAAGAAGAACAAATTTCTATTACCCATTTAATAAATAAATATGATGAAGGTGACGATTTGACCTTTACACATACTATTAAACATATAATAAAAACTAAACATGAAAGTCATGTATATCGTCTAGTAATTGACTATCGAAATTTAAACTTCATTACTATCGACGACAAATTTTCAATTCCAAATATTGATGAAATATTAGATAAATTGGGAAAATGTCAGTACTTCGCGACTCTTGATCTTGCCAAAGGATTGCATCAAATTTAATTGGAGCCTGAGTCAATTGAGAAGACAGCATTTTCGACTTAAACTAGGCATTATGAAAACATCCAAATGCCGTTTGGGTTGTTAAAAAATTTAATTGGGATTCATCATCATTGCAAGAGCATATTCTCTCTATATAAAAAGTTTTCGCAAAACTCAGAGAAGCTAATTTAAAGTTACAAACTTACAAACTTAATTACACCTACTGATATTAAACCTAATCCAGGCAAAATTAAAAATAAATTCCTAAAACAGACAAACAAAAAAAAAATATTATTAGTTTTATGTGGCTTTTTCAAAAAATTCATTAAAAATTTTTTTAAATAAAGGGGATATAAAAACGCATTTAACAAATTAAAAGTCTTTATAATTAGTGATCCTATTCTTATTATCACGACTTTAATAAAATATTTACACTGACAACAGATGCCAGCGATTTCGCAATAATCGCTGTTTTGTCGCAGGAAACCAGTGCAAAAAAAAAGACAGATGATAAAAAAAAAACTGACAAAAAAAGGACAGACATTTTTTTAAGGACAAAAAAAAATGACATACATAGTTTTCTTATTTTTCATTTATTTCAAGTAAAATTTCGTCGATTTCTTTGTTAATTTCAATTTCGCTTTCTTGTCGTGCATATGCTGCATTCGACCTGATAAGCCTAAGGCAACTATCAGGTATCTTATAATCATGGCATAAGGTGCCCAACCGGATTGATTGCAGAATGTTGACAACAGACCGCAAGTGCCGCTTCCTGCCGGCAAGATTCCGATGTTGCGACTGGCTTAAACGGAATTTTATTTTCCTGTGCGAACGGCAATGCACTTTGTAAATGTTTTTTTGTTTTTCCATGTGCACGCACCATGTCAATTTTTGGATTTAATGTACACTTGCAGTATTTGCAGTATGCCTTGTTAGAATCTGTGGCATCTCGGCACAACGAGTTCATCAGCGCTGGATATAGCAACCACGATGCAGGAAACTTTTGTTTATATTGTTCCTTTGGCATGTTGAAACTTTTAGGCACAATTAACCGATACTCAATACGTTTGATGTCGATTACACAAAAACACAAAACACTGCTGCACTTCTTTCAAAAATGCTTATCGATTGCAGAAATTTGATATGAAAGCGATGCCACACAGTTTTAAATAAATTAAAAATTATACATATTTCATGAACATTTAAGAAATAAAAAATTTTTGAAAAGAGGATTAAAAAAAGGAAAACAAATAATTAAAAATTTGTTTGTTTGCCAATTTTATGACAGCGAAGAATCAGATAAAAGGGTCGCAGAAGATTTAGACTCGTTAGCAGCAACAATTCCCAGTGCAGAGGAAGATGAATTTTTGGAAATTCCAATTACTGGCAGACCCCTCAATATCTATAGGAGACAATTATTTTCATAAAACATAGTGAAGAAAAGGTTGATGTAGAAAAAATATTTAATCGTAAAGTAATAAATATCTGTTACATAAATATGACAAATAAAATAGCAAAGGATATAATATTAGAATCTATTTGCGGAAAAACCACAACGATATTATTTGAAAATACAGACTGAATATATAAATATTATAAGACCTAATATAGGAACAAAACTTCTCAGAGCTACTAAAAATTTTATAAATATTAAAACTTATTCTGAATTTGAAGAATTAATAATAAAAATACGTGAAGATTAAATTAACCAAGAAATACAAAAAATGATTATTGAATTTTGAAATAAATACTTTTATCCAGACTACATTAAGTTATTACAGAACATAATAAATGAGTGTTACACGTGTAATTTAAGTAAACATGAAAACAGACGAACGGATTTGCCGTCATTGACTATTTTCTTACAAATAATCGAACTTTTCTTACTTGTATGGACTTTAAATAAAAATTTCTATCTGCTACTGAAACCTCCTCGACTGACTGGCTTAAAACAAAAACGGCATTATTAAAAGTTTTAAATTTTTTAGGTAAGCCGAAATATTAAAAATAGACCAAGACCCTGGTATGACAAGTAGAGCATTAAGCTTATGGCTAGAAAGTGAAAATATAGAAATTGAAATTACGAGTAGCAAAACTGGAATAGCTGACATTGAACGTTGCCATAGAACAATAAATTAAAATATGCGAAGACTTAGAACAGAAGGCAAACTAAAAATTATTGCAATGGATATGGAAGAAATTATTTATATTATAGTCATAAAACAATGCACAGTGCTACAGGCAAAACTCCGGCTTTAATATTTTTATTTAACGAAGGACCCACAATTGTCCAACAAAAAAAAAAAGAAGATACAATTAAAAAACTAAATAAGGAAAGAAGAGAAGATAAAATTAATACAGCTTTTGCTAAAGTATATTTACAATTAAAACGAAAACAAACAGGAATTGTATACAACATTTATACATATAAAAATTAGCTTTAACATTGCGTATACGTAATATTTATATATGATATAGTAGTCCGATTTTGATCAAATTAAAACCTTCTAGAATAATATAAAATGACCATGTCTTAAATTATATGAAGATATGTTGAAAATTGGCCAAGTTATAATATTTTTTCTGAAAATTTACCGATCGTTCCTTTGGCAGCTATATGATATAGTCGTCCGATCTGGCCCGTTCCGACTTATATAGTAGTGAGAGCATTCTATATGCTCTATCTATATATATATATGTCCGTCTGTCAGTCTGTCCGTCTGTCCGATAAAACGCAAACTAGTCCCTCAGTTTTGAAGCTATCTGAATGAAACTTTGCAGGTAGTCTTTTATATGCTCTCACTACTATATAATATAGCTGCCATAGGAATGATCGGTACATTTTCAGAAAAAAAATTATTACTTGTCCAATTTTCAACATATTTTCATATAATTTGATATATGTCCATTTTATAATATTCTAGAATTTCGGTTTTAATTTGATCAAAATCGGAACTCTATATCATATAGCTGCCATAGGAATGTTGGGGAAATATTACGTATACGTAATGTGAAACCGAATTTTTATATGTATTAATGTTGTATACAATTCCTGTTAGTTTTACTTTCCATTTGATAACATTTAATTAATTCATAATGATCCAATTGTAAGCTGCAAGGGTATACAAACTTCGGCGTGCCGAAGTTAGCCTTCTTTCTTGTTGTTAATGAATTACTGATTAATTAAGGCCTTTTTGTCATCATCTTTTCATCAAAAACTTTTAATCATTCTGTCATCAACTTTTTTGTAAAGAGAGAAAAATGAGAGCCCGAATGAGAGCGTCGGCTCGGTAGAAATCGATGTCGGCTGTTGATGAATCGTTGATGACAGAGGCCTATTGATGACAAGCGATGCGTCGCTGCGGTTGTCTGCATCGACACCATAATAACTAGATATAAACACATCATAATTCATAGTTGCATTTGTACACTCATATATATGTGTAAATTTTCCAATTTTAGTTGTAAAAACTGCAATTATTATGTTTTTAAATCACACATACTTTTTAAGAAAACACAGATGCACTGCAGTTAAACTTCCACTTCACTGTCATTCCATGTAGCAGCACAGTTTACCGACACACTAAAGAAGCCATGGCTTTATAAGTGCAAGGTGGTCTTTGGTTGGGTTTTTGGATCATTATTTTGCTAGCGAGACTACCTTGCACTGATTATGTCATGGTGAGAAACATATTCCTGTGTCGAGTAGGAAAAGCGAAAGATGATGATTTCCATTTTACTGAAAGAAAAAATTAGTATGCAAACTCTTCTATAAATTAAAGAATAACAAAAAAATGTATTTTTATTTCTTGAGATTAATCGTTATTGGTATTTATTATTTTCGTATCGTTTTTAAAATATTTGGTATGAATTTAAGCTTTTTTTTAAGAATGTGGAAAATCATAAATCTAGGGTCAATCTGTACATATTTCCTTTCAAATTGCAAAACTTTTCAATTGGCCTTAGCTAAGAATTTTGAGGATTTTGCAGTTTAGGCACAAACTCAACGCTCAAATGGTCAATAGCCTTCAGTGTTGTTTTGGCATTCCGCATTCCTTAGGATAATTCCGGCAAGCGAACTCTACTGTAGCTCCCTTATTTCTTTTCTCTTTTCATTGTTCTATTACTGTATCAACATTTAATAGTTCGAGTTTCTAAACTGTATATCAGCTACAGCTAATAGTGAGCAAATCCAAATAGTTTGTCTATTTTGTAACTGTTGCCAACAAGCCATTTTCAATAAAGAAGGCGACCAAAACATGCAACGTACCGAAAAGTCTGAAAACCGACAAGCAGAAACGGAAAACTTTGCCCGCTAAACAATGCGTTTCCGTTCAGCTAAACCTTACCTGGCTTAGCTGTGGAATCTACAATGAAACTAGGGCAGCCTATAAACCATAGACCAACGCAAGAAAGCTTTGGTTCAAGTTCACTTCAACAGCCTTACCGTGTCCCAGGTGCATAAAATGTTACTTATAAGAAGAAACTCTTATCCATTTAGATACATTTTTCACTGTTTAGTGTCCTTCTAAAATTATTTACTTAAGTAAAAGAGAAAGATAAATATTCAGATACTTATATGTTTAAGTTTTACTTTACTTTACTTTTTATGGGTATTATTAATAAAATAATCAATGCTTCAGCATTAAAAAATGCAGTGTGCCTAATAAAACTATAAAAGCTTGACCAAAAATAAGGAATACTACATTGTTGTAAAAAAACTAGTTCTTTCCTTTAAAATTTGTATTTTAAAATAATAATGTTTTATTTCCCATCTATCTCCAGTTCTACTTTTGTCATTTTTTTAACTTTCATAATATATTGTTTATTTCTTGTCTTGCAAACATTTCCTTAAAACACAACAAACAAATATTTACCCAAAATAATGACGTTATAGAGCACTGTAGGCTAGTTAGAGCTGCAAACGCAGTCAGATCTTTACAAAGAGGAAAAAATGCAATACAACTGTTTTACGGTGGAAATAAATAACAGCAGAAAGATAGGCAGATGCTGATGGGCACGTCGACAAAGCTCGAATATATTTGTTCATCTTGATCTATGAAAGCATAAAGTTTAATGGAGCATTATGAAAGAATTCCCAGAACAAAACAAAGTGTCCAACCAGAGATGTTCGTTGATGTAAGGGGCGGGGATCGACAGCTCAGAGATGTCTGCATACAATTGGACAGGTAAAAACAGTACAGACAGGTCGGACAGGTTACATAGTTGAACCTGAGCAGCGCCTCTTTGAGTTAAGCGTCATCAGAAACAACATACAGTGGGGACATTTTACCAACTAATCCAAAACTTTTTATCCAAAAAATTTAATCTAGAATTTGATAGACCTTAGTTAACAATTCATAAACGTAGCAACTTTTTTGTTCTTGTTCTTTGCGTTGAAACAATTTGAAATTTTAAGGTAGGGGTTAAAAGAACTTGCATGTCTCATCCCCATCTCATTATTTTTTTTTTATCGAATTTGGTTTATTAGATTACAGTTACGTTAGCGGTTTTATAATTTTCGAGGGCGGAAACCTTGATCTAGCTCACCAAATTTGGTAGCTCTAGCTCACATCTGAGATCTGCTGTTTTACACGAATAAGACTAAATCGACTCGCCTGATGCTGATCAAGAATCATATAAATTGTTCAATCGCTTTCATTAATCTATAATCAAATAATAAGATTTTAATCAAGTTCAAAGCATTTTATATTTCAGGGTTTAAGCATTTATATTAATAACACCTATGTAGTGTTAATTTTTTTGCAAACTTCTAACTAAAACAAGAAAGAAAGCTAACTTTGGCACGCCGAAGTTTGTATACCCTTGCAGCTTATAATTGAATCATTATGAATTAATAAAATGTTATCAAATTGAATATAAAACTGTATACAACATTTATACATATAAAAATAATGGACCATGTCTCAAATAATATGAAAATATGTTGAAAATTGACCAAGTTATAATTTTTTTTTCGGAAAATTTACCAATCGTTCATATGGCAGCTATATGGAAGGTAGTCCACTCCAACCTATATAGTAGTGAGAGCATATAGAAGACTATTTGCAAAGTTTCATTCAGATAGCTTTACAACTGAGGGACTAGTTTGCGTATAATCGGACAGACGGACATGGCAAGATCGACTCGGCTGTCGATGCTGATCAAGAATATATATACTTTATAGGGTCGGAAATGTCTCTTTTACTGCGTTGCAAACTTCTGACTGAAATTATAATACCCTGCAGAGTATAAATATAATACCTTCAAAGGGCATAATAAAGTTTTATTGACATTTAATATTGTTTGTCTGAAAACAATAGGGTGTAAGATATCTTACACAGATATGAAATTTGTCTCAGAGGCCCCACTGTATGTGGGTAGGGACAGCTGTGTTCGCAACTGCAGATGCCTAATGGCAAATGGTCAGAGATAACCTCTCGATGGGGTCAACGTGCAGGAGGCCACAGACAGCTGAAAGCAGACAATTTAAATGATATTCAGACAGACACTCAAAAGAGACCTGCGGCTTGAATGGCGCCTGCATGCCCGGTGAGGTAGCACAACGGGGCTGTCCACAAGGTAATGACTATCCCGTAACATATTATTATAAAAACTCCCACAATGAACTTGACGATGAACATTAATAATCAGAAAAATGCCATATTTATATTGAAAATCTATAAAAAAAATAACTTAAGTAAATAAAGTATTTATGTATATTTAGGTCCTTTTACTTGTGTTGAGCTTTATATAGCTTCTTGTAAACGTTTTTAGATCCACCCAACTAGAGCATATAAAAAACGTTCAATATATAGTCGTCCGTTTTAGATAAAAACAAAAACATCACCTTAATATCTTAAATAATGACTTTTTACGGCATTTTTGGGCAACAGTGGCATTCGCCCTTCGGTTGGCAATTGCAATATTGCACTTGTTTAAATGAATTTTCATTTATAAAATTTGTTTACAAACACAACAAAGGTCAGCAACGTGACTATTTTTGGTCGTTCCCTGACGGCTAAACATATCTCCGACATTTTCAGTAATTCAATCCATCAGCCGTATTGGGAATCCCCTGACTGGGTATCTTTTAACACTTCTCCTAACTTGTTTGCTATCTCTGGTTCCTTAGTGCAATAAATCACAATTGCGATCGAAAAACTATCTTAAATTTTTTTTTTTAATTAAAAATTACCCAGATTGAAATTTGTTTTGAAGCAGTGAAAGCGAGCGAGAGGCAAAACATGGAAAAGCAACTTCTGTGCCTCTGTCGATAAAAAACGAGGCTATTTTTGGTTGGCTCTTAACTGGTGATAAAAGATGGATTCTGGGCAACAATGTCCAAAGCAAAAGACCACAGAAATCGGCAGGATTACTAAAAAAAACTGAAGATGTAAAACAAATTGATGGAAGAAATTTCAACAAGAAAGGAAAGGAAGGGAAGCCGATGTTTGTATACCCCTGCAGCTTACAACTGTATCATTATGAATTAATAAAATTGTATCAAATGAAAAGTTAATCTAACAGTAATTGTATATAACATTTAAACATATCAAAACTCTGTTTGAAAATGTACGTATACGTAATATTTCTCGAACGTTCCTATGGCAGCAATATGATATAGAAGTGCGATTCTGATCAAATTAAATCAGAAATTCTAGAAAAATAAATAAAAGCCATGCCTTAAATAAAACAAAAATATGTTGAAAATTGGCCAAGTTATAATTTTTTTTTCTGAAAATTTACCGATCGTTAATATGATAGTATAATCGGACAGACGGAGAGACGGACATGGCTAGATCGACTCGGCTATTGATGCTGATCAAGAATGTGTATACTTTATAGGGTCGGAAAGGTCTCCTTCACTGCGGTGGAAACTTCTGACTAAAATTATAATACCCTGCAAGTGTATAAAAATACGGAAAACGTCAAAAACCCGTTTGATATATGTATATTTCTACGAGAAAAGTTTTCATAATTCAGGGATCTGTAAATCGGTTGACAATCGGAGTAAATTGACGACATGACATGACAGGTACATTTGCAGTCACGTTTTGCAATTATTTATTAAATACATATTCTTCCAAAAATTGCAATATTAATTTGCATTTAAAATGGGGCACGAATTTATGCACTCATTTAATATACAATGAATGTATTTTTCAGTGATAGGATCGATCTAAGCATTAATGAAAGGAAATATAAATACTAAACATATTTAACGCTATTCGAGATGAATTAAGCGCGGTTAAAATAAATTATATTTTAAACACCACTTTAAATATAAATGTAAAAATTTTGTACAGCATTCCAATATTTATGTACGCATATTTACTTACAACTTTAGAATTAAGTTTTAAATTTGATCAAAATCGGCTCTAAATATCATACATAGCTGACATAGAAGCTGAATTAAGAAAGATTTTTTTCAACGGATCTTACTATTATTGTTTAGTTTTGAAGGTATGAATGTAGGCAGTTAAGGATTTATCTGTTTGCTAACAAATAAAAAAGAGATAAATATTAAATTTAACAAGAAAGAAAACTAACTTCGTCACGCCGAAGTTTGTATACCCTTGCAGCTTACAATTGGATCATTATGCATTAATAAAATTTTCTCGAATGAAAATTAAAAGTGACAGGAATTGAATACAACATTTCTACATATAAAAATTCGGTTCAACATTGCTTATACGTAATATTTCCCGAACCTTCCTATGGCAGCTATATGATATAGGTGTCCGATTTTGATCAAATTAAAACCGAAATTCTAGAATAATATAAAATGGCCATTTCTCAAATTTTATGAAAATATGTTGAAAATTGGACAAGTAATAATGTTTTTTCTGAAAAATTACTGATCGTTCCTATGGCAGCTATATGATATAGTCGTCCGATCCGGCCCGTTCCGAGTTATATAGTAGTGAGAGCATATAGAGGACTATATGCAAAGTTTCATTCAGATAGCTTCAAAACTGAGGGACTAGTTTGCGTATAATCGGACAGATGGGCAGACGGACAGACGGACAGACGGACAGACGGACATGGCTAGATCGACTCGGCTGTCGATGCTGATCAAGAATATATATACTTTATAGGGTCAGAAATGTCTCCTTCACTGCGTTGCAAATTCCGACTGAAATTATAATACCCTGCACGGGTATAAAAATGGTGCCAAACAAAGTGTCGAACTTCAAACGAAACAGATCTTATCAGGAGTGGCAATCCGACAGTTAAGCTTAATGAATTGAGAGGAAAAAACGCCGAACCCGCTATAATTTCTTATGAGGCCATGCATTTTAATTGGAATTTAATAAAGCAAAGTTTTGAATTATACTTGTTCTGTATCTGAGTTCCCCCAATTTTAGAATCAATTTGCTTTTGGTATAAAGTGCCGCCCGAATTCCGATCAAATTTGCATAGAAATTAAAAATTAATATAACCAATGCATATTTATACATATATACATACTAATGTACATATATATTTGTATTAAAAATTGCGGCCAAAATCAAGCCAGAATATATAATTTTTGGCTATTAAGGTACTAGAAAATATTAAGGGTTTATTAGCGAATATTTATTTAATATTTAAACATTACCTAATTCTGTAATTCGATTAATTTACATTTTTTACAGATGTAAAGCACAAGATCTTTTAAATTATATCTATACTATTGGCCGCAGGTATAAATGATTATAATTCATAATGTAAATTAAGGCGAACAACTTGTTTTAAATGTTATGCAAATTCTACTAATTTCGTTGTGGTACTTAAAGTTTTCATTTGAATTATTAAGCTGACAGGGAACCGAAGCCTAGTGGTAACCATTTTTAATTCCCTTGCAGGGTATTATAATTTTAGTCAGAAGTTTGCAACGCAGTGAAGGAGACATTTCCGACTCTATAATCTTGATCAGCATCAAGTCGATCTAGCCATGTCCGTCTCTCCGTCCGTCCGTTTGTCCGTCCGTCTGTCAGTGTGTCCGTCCGTCCGTCCGTCTGTCCGATTATAAGCAAACTAGTCCCTCAATTTTGAAGCTATCTGAATGAAACTTTCCAGATAGTCTTCTATATGCTCTCACTGCAATATAAGTCGGAAAGGGCCGGATCGGACGACTATATCATATAGCTGCCATATAAACGATCGGTAAATTTTTAGAAAAAAACTAAACTTGTTCAATTTTCAAAATATTTTTATATAATTTGAGAAATGCCCATTTTATATTATTCTAGAATTTCAGTTTTAATTTGACCAAATTCGGACTACTATATCATATAGCTGCCACAGGGATGTTGGGGAAATATTACGTATAAGCAATGTTAAACAAAATTATTATATGTATAAATGTTGTATACAATTCCTGTTAGTTTTACTTTCCATTTAATAAAATTATATTAATTCATAATGATCCAATTGTAAGCTGCAAGGGTATACAAACTTCGGCGTGACGAAGTTAGCTTTCTTTCTTGTTTTACATAAGAAGGCAAGCATGTGAAAATTCAAAAATTGCATCTGTTACTCCTGTTGCTGTTAACTAATTTGCATAGTATCTTTCTTTTTTAATGAATTGGAAAACTGAAAAGTTGTTTACTTTTCAACTTTTGGATCAAAAGTACAAAATGACAACTTTGTCGCGTTTCAATTTGGATATCAGAGTTTTGTCCCAAATCTTCCATGAATCTTCTCCGAACTTACTAAAAGAAAAAACCGGCGCGAGAAATCAATAATTTTCTAACCATAATTATTGTCATATTAGAGGCAAAAAGTTTAGAACGGCAGTTTGTAAGCGCCGTTTTAAAGGGCGTATCCAGATCAGATTTTAAAACACTAGAAAGTTTCATGACGTTAGAAGATTATGTAAGGGCGCACTTTTAGTGCTTTCAAAGCGGATGCAGAAAAGAATACAAATTGTACTAAACTGGCTTCTTCGCATATTTCAAGGTATGGATCGCGCCATTGAACAATAGTGTGCTTATAAGACGAATCCTGCAGTTAGAACAGCAAATAAAGATCTGCTTATGAATTTGGTAGCGGCAAATACAATATTTTGGGAAGTGAACACTTACATTAGTTTGCATTAATAAGGCTTGCAACGAAAAGGTAATTTAAAAAATAAGGATGCAGTGGGTAATTTTTTTTTTATTACCTTCATAGTCTTGCCGATTTCGTCATGCAACTGGCACAGGCTATCCAGCTTCTTCTCTATCTTGGCGGAGTTTCCCAGGTCGTGCAACATTTTGGATGTCATTGTATTTTGGTTGCCAACTTTATTCGGGGCTGACTGATGAGTTCGCCATCCAGTGGGACTTTCGAACATGAAAACGATAGTCTCTTCATGTGCAATCACTCAGGGGCTTGGACAAACCGTTTACTTAAAGGTCTTATTCGCTTTTTGTAATTTTACCCTGAGTTGTTCTTATTTCGCAGGTATTTATTCTAGTGGCGATACTGTTCGGCGTTACCAAGACTTTTCGGCAGGATTTGAACATTTAATTCGGGTCATTGCTCTAATACCACAATGTTTTGACAATGACATTGACCTCCGTGTTTCAAGGTCGGTATAAGATGTTTCCGCTAAGCCACGGTTCTTGCTTTCGTCTAAGAAAATACCACCTTCCTTAAGTTTTAGCAGAGTTCAGACAGCAAAGGTTTTTTCAAAAATTCTACGATCCCAATCAATTTTGTAATTGACGCCGGATAAACCGGTGTTACGCTTGGTCAAGTCTGAATTCAATAGAAAAGCTAAATTTAATAAATTAGAAATGACTTTATCCTTCTCTCTTAATTCAGCTGAAAGAAATAGATTCGATGCTGGCTTTCTGGTGCACCAGAGTTCTCTGTAAATATTAATAATATTCTTCTATCAATAAACGATTCAATAATTTATATTTAGACATATTTTCATTTGAATCGACATTTAAAACACGTTCGCAGTCAAAATACGTTTCGATGGTTCATATCAGAGTCATTATTTAATATAATTTAAAACGAATTCAAATAACCAAATGCCAGCGTGTAGAAGACTAACTGTGAACCGCAAGAATTTGGTTTCAAAAGCTCTTTTGGGATTTTAGCGTCTGGTCCTGGTTCCGGAGTCAAAAATTCCTTTTCATAAGTGCCTCTTCAACTAAAATTTTTTAAACTGGCTATTTGCAAATCTATCTTACATTTTGAGTGTAAACTATGATCCCGACTCTTTTTAGATAATTCCTCCCATTTGATCAATCATTTCAAGGGGAACTATTATTTTGGCATGCAAAGTTTGGTCAAGGATTTTCGGTTATATTTAATTTCTATAAGACATTTTGGCCGATCGAACCAAGAAATCCATAGCTTATTATTAACGTTAATATACCCTTATAATTTAAGTCAGAAGTTTGTGAAGGAGACATTTCCGACCCTATAAATATGTGTATATATTGTTGATCAGCAGCAACAGCCAAGTCGATCTATCTGTCCATCTGTCCGTACTATATATGTCGGAAATGACCGGATTGGCACCTATACAGCCATAGAAGCAATCGGAATATTTGTAGATAAAAAATTATAACATTGTCAGTTTTCAACATATTTTCATATAATTTATTTTTTATTATTTTGTATATATTATATTATATTTATAATTTATAATTTTATTTTTTTATTAGTCTGGAATGTCGGTTTAAATTTTATAAAAATCGGACGACTATATCTTATAGCTTTACCCCACCAAATTTCTAAGATATTTCAGAATTAGCCGCTGAGAGTCTCTGTAGTTTTTCTGTCAACCTACGAGCTTTGACTAGTCTAGTTCTCTGGATTGTCCGAATATTAATTTCTTATTTGAATATATATATATAATATTCTAGAATTTCGGGTTTAATTTGATCAAAATCGGAAAATATTACGTATACGTAATGTTAAACCGAATTTTTATTTGCATAAATGTTGTATACAATTCCTGTTAGTTTTCCTTTTTATTTGATAAAATTTTATTAATTCATAATGATTCAATTGTAAGCTGCAAGGGTTTACAATCTTCGGCATGCCGAAGTTAGCTTTCTTTCTTGTTACTTCTCAATTCCTAAATACACGAATTTTCGATACGATACGATATACGATTTTCGATTACCCACTGCAAGGGTATTCAAATTTTGGCTTGCAGAAGCAAGATTCTTTTCCTTCTTCTCGTTTAAAATAAAATTATTCTTGAAGCAGTATGTTTCTACTAACTTCTGCAGCGGCTCTTCATCGACATCTTCGGATACTTTTATTGTGTGCCCAGGACTTTTTTAACTTTATTCATGTTCATAGCTAAACAAAATGTATAAATTTTTTATTGTTTATATTAATATGGGCATTTTCCACAGCGGCTAAAAGCTTAAAAGTTATCAAAAATAATTTGTTTAACTTAGATACATTAATAACTTGCAGCTTACATTATAAATTAATACAATTTTATCAAATGAAACTAACAAGAAATATATACAACATTTATACCCTTGCAGCTTACAGTTGGATCATTATGAATTAATAAAATTGTATCAAATGGAAAGTAAAACTAACAGGAATTGTATACAACATTTACACATTTAAAAATTCGGTTTAACATTACGTATAGGTAATATTTCCCCAACATTCCTGTAGCAGCTATATGATATAGTGGTTTGGTGTTGATCAAATTAAAACCGAAATTCTAGATAGTATAGAATAGTCATGTCTCAAATTATACGAAAATATGTTGAAAATAGGCCAAGTTCTAATTATTTTTTCCGAAAATTTACCGTTCGTTCCTATGGCGGATATATGATATAGTCATCCGATTCGGCTCGTTTCGATTTACATAAAAGTGAGAGCATATAGAAGACTATCTGCAAAGTTTCGTTCAGAAAGCTTCAAAACTGAGGGCCTAGTTTGCGTAGAAACGGACAGACGGTCAGACGGACAGACGAACATGGCTAGATCGAGTCGGCTGTTGATGCTAATCAAGAATATATATACTTTATAGGGTCGGAAATGTCTCCTTCATTAAAATTATAATACCCTGAAAGGGTATAAAAGTCTTTGGTAATGTTTAGCCATGTATATATATGTTTATACATGTTTGGTTCAAAATGTTGTCGGCCTATGTTAGGATCTACATAGTTGTGCACTAAATGATACAGTGGTCCCATTTTCCCAAAAAAAAAACAAAATTCTTAAATTATTAAAATGACAACTGAAATATTGCAAAACTGTTATACTTTTATTTATTTGTTTCTTGCTGTTTTTGTTATTTTTCCTATTACAGCTACATCTATGTTATATTCACCCAGTTTTTTATTATAAAAATGAGCATTACCTTGAAGATGATAAAATTGTGTTGAAAAACGGCAAAGTTTTAATTTATATTTAAAGCTGTTCCTCGGCTTTTAATGATAGTTTTAAAGGAAATAATATTAAATTATAACAATCTGTACGGATATAAATATTTGCGAATTGTGATCAAGACTAAGGAGTTGATGTCATTAGGTACTCCAACGTATCTATTATACATATAAATTGAATCCCTTATGATGTACGCATATTTCTTGGGCACCTAAATTTTTTACTTATTTCCAAACTGATTTTAATACCACTAATTGAATTATGACTTGTTAAACTATACATAGAAAACATCAAAGCAAAGACAAGAAAGTGTCATTAAACTGCTTAAGCTTTACACAAAGTAGTCAAACTAAGCACTTTTTGTGAGACTTACTGTGCACAGTGGTTAAAGAAGCCAAGTGTAAAGGAAAAACTAAAAAATGAATAATTATTTCATGTTCGCACATATTTTGACACAAAATAATTATATATGATCAATGTGCACTGTACATCGATCTACTCAATTATTCGAAATATAATGATTTGCCAAAATTATAAGATTTTTGTCTGGAATAAGCTGTTACCAAATGTTACCTTGAACTACTTTCGGGATAGTTGCTTATGTACACATATAAATATGAATGTATACGCCAGATAACCGTATCAAAAAGAGGCGCGCGTGAGGTCAGTACACAAAAAGAAACTTGCACGGATATCAAATTGATAAATTACAATATATATCTGAAAAATTGTTATTGACTTAAAAGCTAGGTCTTTAAAAATTAATTATGATTTATTTTTTAAGCCAAAAAAAAAACAAACACTAGAAGTGTACAGAGAAAAAAGGTATACCAAATAAGAGATGAATGAAGGCTAAGGTATAGTATGACCGACTGTGAGATACCCGGTACCCAAAGCAATCTAGCAATCACTTAATGAAAATAAATGGTGCCAAAAACATTTTGTGCAACCCAGAAATAACGCTAATACTGTTAGGGACATGATTAGCAACTCATTAGTGCTGCCAACACAAATATAGGTGATGCAGAAATACGACATACATTACATCCATATTGTCTAAAAATTGCCATATTTTTGTTGCTAACACACTACTGCACTAATAAGAGTTTTCATTATAGATGACTATACGGCACTATCAATAAAAATTGTAATGCATTAGGTAATGCAATAGCTGAGGATAGATCTACACAAAAAGCTCTAATAAACATAAAAGTTATTTGAACAGTCTATTAGGAGTCTTATTTAAGGTTAAGTTGGTGAAATGGTCTCACCAAGCATCTATATTTTTTTGAGCCTACCATGATGTTAAATCTTAGCTCGGTTAGCCTTTTAAAGAAGTCAAAATTAAGCTGCCGGAGTGATTCTGTTTATTCTGTCACCAATACATCGCTAACAGTTGCTTCCTATTTTTATTTTTCAGAATAATTGAACATAATAATGGATAGGAGGTTGTTTGCATACCCACTATGGTACATGTACTTACTAAAAGTCAAAGATCTACTTTGATTTTCATTTTTTAGTTTTGTATTATACTAGCAGAGCGGATCTCTAAAGACAACTTCGCAATAATAATATACCTTGACTAATTTATTATAACTTTTCATAGAATTACTGCCTAATTGCTAGTGACTCTGGAAGGTATACATAAAAGAGCGTTAGTAGACGTTAAAACGAAGTGTCTTAATGCCTTAACTTGGGACCTATACACAAAGGGATGCAGGTAAAAATTTGGGGCATTATAAATAGGGAAAGCTAAAATAAAAAAGATTTCCTTTCATTTTCTGTACAGTCCAAACTTTTCCTTTTGTTAAAAGATAAGTCCTTCAAAACCTTCTTAAATTAATAAGCATTTTGGTATGCCATCATAATATCTGACGTATACATTTATTTTAAATCATTTATTTAAATCAAAAATATTTATTTATTATACTTTTAAAATATACATATTTTGTAAACCGTTACTTAAAGGTTTTTGACATCAGATGAAAAATATAAAAAGAATGAAAGCTATCTTCGGAATACGGAAGTTTGTATACCCTTGCAGCTTACAATTGGATCATTATGAACTAATAAAATTGTATCAAATGGAAAGTAAAACTAACAGGAATTGTATACAACATTTATACATATACAAATTAGTTTAACATTACGTATACGTAATATTTCCCGAACATTCCTATAGCAGCTATATAATATAGTGGTTTGATGTTGATCAAATTAAAACCGAAATTCTAGATAATATAGAATGGTCATGTCTCAAATTATATGGAAATATGTTGAAAATTTCCAAAATTATAATTTTTTCTGAAAATTTACCGTTTGTTCCTATGGCACCTATAAGATATCGTCGTCCGATCCGGCCCGTTCCGACTTATAAAGTAGTGAGAGGATATAGAAGACTATCTGCAAAGTTTCATTCAGATAGCTTCAAAAATGAGGGACTAGCTTGCGTATAATCGGAAAGACGGATAGACGGACAGACGGACAGACGGACAGACGGACAGACAGACGGACAAACGGACATGGCTAGATCGACTCGGCTGTTGATGCTGATCTCCTTCATTGCGTTGCAAACTTTTGACAAAAATTATAACACCCTGCAAGGGTATAAAAAATAATTCATGAATGTTTGGTCTAAATTATAACTTGTGTAATTTATGAATGACAGTTTTTTGAAAACTTGTTATCGTAATTTTGAAGTAGCAAAAAATTAACAGGACCATCAAAATACCGAAAGAAAATGGTATACATGCACATATATAAATATACATAAGTTTTTTATTGTCCGATCATAGTACTTGGAAAGAATTGGTTGGTTCAGGACAAATGGGGGTGAAAGTGAAAGAACATTTTTTCATAATTAATGGGGCGGTATAGGAATATTCAAAATCGACTCAAGCGAGGTAATATTCTGGCTCTGGAATATCAATCAGCTGCTCAGTTCAAACGACATTCAATGAACAAGATTTGGGTGGGCTTTCCCAAATGAAGTCTTTTTCTTGTTTGCCTGTTTGAATCTGTATATTGTTATTTATACATATATAATATATAACTTATTGTAACCGTCTCTCTGAGTAATACACTCCATGTAAGGATTTTTTAAATTGATTCATTTTCATTCACCGCCTCTGTACATCTGGTACTTGTCTTGTAAAAATTATTAGTGTGTCGTCTACACACATATATTTTCGTAGCGAGCATCCTTGTCATTTCCAACAGGGGCAGCCAAAGTCAAGTTGACCCCTTTACTATACCAAGTTTATCAACTAGAGATTCCGTCCTTGAAATAGTTTATTGGTTTTTATATGCTATTTGCTGTCCGTACGTTTCAAACTGTAGAGCTTTGCTGGATCCGACACACAATTTACAGAAAGTCATTCTGGCTAAATCAAAATCCAATTTCAAAGCTAGACAACTTCCCTCAACCCATTAGTAAGAACGCCCGAAACAGACGAAAATAGCACTAATAAAAATGTAAAGCCCCTGAAACGCTCAAGACAAAAAATAAACGCGAAACCAAATTAAGCCGAAGTTGAGTCAAGAATGCCACGCGAGAGCCCAAGATCCGTCAGAGCAGACGGGGCAGGTGAACCCGCCCGCGCCAAGATCAAGATCCGCTTCTCACACAGTTCCGAGACCCGAAGCGAAAGTGAGCATGCGAGAGCCACCGCTCGCATCAGCTCGCATCACCACAAGCATCAGCACCAGCACCATCACCAGCACCATCACCAGCACCAGCATCGGCGTCGGCGTCGGCGCCGGTTTGGCGCCGACTTCGGCGTTGGCGTTGACTCGTCTGCTGGCGTCAACTGAGCTGCCGGCGCGGTTGCCAGTCCCACTTATTTTCTCGTTCGCATCTTCGGCGGCCGCGGTTTCTGATGCTGACGTAGCCGCTGCCGCCGGATTGTATTGTTGCTGCTCCACTGCTGCGAATGCGCTGCTGCCGCGGTGACGCCTCGCCAGCCAGCTTTGCTGGGCACATATAAAACAGACGAACTTGGATAAATATTCACAATCATATTCAAGTTGTTCGTACGTGCGTTAGTTCGGTTCTGAAATACCTCGGATTCTTTTAGTGTAAGACACTCTCCTGGTGGTGGTGTAGCTAGTTTTCGCGGTGTCACATCCCAGTGTCCCATATGGAACTGCTCCGGGCCTAAAGTTTCCCATCGCCCAACCGGCCAGTGCTCAAGTGCAAAGCCAAAGAACTATAAGGACACCGAGGCCCCAGGATACATTGGCAGGGCACCAGCTGGGAAATAGCTGTGCCGCCAAAAGGGCCATTGTAGTTGTAAATTTAATTTATTTGCCGCTGATGGATTGATGGATACTTCCATTGATTCGGCTGCAATTGTCGCCGCTAAGTGTTTTCCGAGTCCCTGCCTCCGTCCGTCCGTCAGTTAGCCCGCCCCGTGTCAGTATCCCCAGCCATTTCGGATCTCGCTTGGATCTGGTTGCATTGTGCATTGTATTTAGTATGTGGATGCCTATTGTAGGAGATGCAATCTGAACTTTGCAGTCTTGGTTTGTTTTCTGTACTGTGTTTTGTTCCAATGCTGCCGATTGCGCAAAGACAAACATTTTAAGTTGAATTTATGTGAAAATCAAAAATAACAGCAGCAAAGGCTGCATAAAACCACCAAAGGTTAATAAAACAGTGACACAAACGTTTCTCGCCAAGTCCACACACCAGTGATATGTGTGTCAATGAATGCTTATGATAGCCGCGGGCCACATATCATTTCTGATGAAGGTTCATAAATTCTGAGCTCCTGAAATAGAAAGTAGAAATTCGCAGAAATTTCTAAGTCGCAAAACAAAATTAATAGTCACTCAAACTGCCCAAAGAAGTCTAAAATATTTTATGCAAATTTTTTGGGTAAAAACCAGCAATTTAGCCCCATACACCTACAAACATACAGGCATACATACATACGTACAAATGTATGTATATTTTTAGAAATTAATTTATTTTTTCTATGGATTGGAGCGGATTGCGGCTATTCAACTATTTTTAGCATTGAGTCACGCATTGGAACGCATCCCGTATTTCGGCTTGAAGCATAGTCGGCTTAAGCCACGAGAAAGAATCCAAACGTTCCTGTTAGGAGTTTGTTTATGGCCACATGCAAATTAGGCGTCACTTGTGGGACATCTTCTGCAATCAGGTTGACGATTAACGACCACGTCGCCTGGGACTCAGCACGCCTCGAAATAAGACAGCCATTCAAGCATATCCGATAATTTCTAAACTAACTGACTCCTCAATAGCCCGCAATAAGTTACTATTTATCAATACCATTTTAAATCTGTGCACAATGTACGTAATATGGCTTATATGGATAATATGGATAATGGGTGAAAATGAGTAAGCGTAGGGCTTAAAATATCTACCTACGAGGTTCAAGATTTATTGTGTCAACAATTATATAATTATTTTTTTAAGCTAGTCTCTCAGACCGCAATACTGATGTTCAGTCAGTAATACATTTTTATGGTTCATTCAGCAGGTCTCAACCTTAACTTAAGAGCAATCGCAAAGCAACCACCATGTCACGGTTTCGGAAGCAGGTTGTGCTAGTATTGTCCTTAGCAGCGCTGGGATTGGCCAACGCTGACTACCAGGGCAATATGTTCCTGAACGGTCAGTACCAGAACGGCGTGAAGGAGCACAGGGAAACGCATCACTCCATCAACCCCGCGACGAACGTCTTCCTCAATCACGCCATAATCAGTCGGCAAGCCTCGCCCTTCCAGGGACCCACGTACCTGCCGCCCAAAGAATACTTGAAGTGCGCTCCCAGCCAGCAGTGTGTGCGCCAGAGTCAATGCGTGAATGGCTTCTTCAGCCAGCAGCTGCCAAGGATCCAGGTAAGGCACTGCCACTCGGTGAGACATTTAATTTGATGATGAAATTATGCAACTGTCCACTGCATAATGGGATATTGATTTGGGTTTTGCGCGGCACGATAAAAGCTTGGCAGCGGCCTCTGGTCCCCCTTTCGCGTTATTGGGTTAGATCCGTTTCGGCCCGACAGAGGTCTAAAATCAAAAAATTAAAAGCCCGTCTGCGGTGATAACGCGAAATATATTGATGTCGGAGTTTTAGCCTGTTGTCGGCTGCTGTCGTTGTTGGGTTTTGCCTTTCGAGTTGTTTGGCACAGTTACCGTTATTTTCCGGTTTGTCATTATCAAAGCGAAGCCCACACATGTGTACGTGCAGGCCAGATCATAGCAGTCGAGCATTTCGTAAGTCCACCAAGTCAAACCACAAATGAAGTTCATGCTTAATTGCCCTCTCATTTGCGTCCGAAAGAAATTAATGTAAAGTAAAATAAAAGTCGGCGCAGCTTTGCATATTTATTACAGTGGACCGTCCGAGCTCACAAATAATTCAGATCAACGATCTAGTGAAAATTTTTGTTGGTTGAAAATATAAGCTGTAAGACTAACCAAACTTAAAAAAAATGGGTATTTTACTTATGTACTTTGTATATATATTTTTGCTTCCTAAAGCCTAAGTACAAAAAACGTATCCTTTAATAAAATGAGTTATTTTTCAGTAATTTTTTCTTTTATTTTTTTAAATATGGATTTTAATAATGATTATTATTATAATGTTAAAGCTAGGGTCGCTTCGTTTTATTCTTTGCATTATGTTCTTGTAAAGGTGCAATTAGTTTTGCCCTAAACTGCTGCACAGCACTGCTAGTACACAATCTGATCGCATGAATAAAATATTGTCTTTCAGAGAGCATGGATCTGTGCCTTATATGTATTATATTATTTGCACTTCGTGAAGTGGAGAAATGCAAGTGTTTTTCAAAGAGATTGCTTGGTTCCTTAGTAAAGATTAATTTATAAATGCAGACCAGATCGTTGCTGATTAAGTACGAATCTTGCAATACTGAAAGTATTTTTGTAAAAACTGTCCCTAACATTTCCCAATATAGGAAAAGTACAGTACATTCCGCACTTACTTAAATTCAAATATTGTAGATACAAAAGCATTGATGAGGTTTTTAGCCAATTGGATAGATTGTAGTATGATTCTGTTGGCTACTGATCCATTTCTCCTACCAGACTAAACCTTTTACCTATGTGTATGGGTTTCCAAGTCTTTTGCTTAGTGTTATAAAGACTAAAGTGACTCAATCGATGATTTACCCTAAAAAACAGTTATGTATAGTTATTACAATTATTAAGAAGCACTTTGAGGTCCCTTTCTTTTATTAGTTGTTTGTTTAGTTTGCTTATTTGTTCCCAGCTAATGATATATTGAAGAGTTGCCGATAGACAAAAGTACAACGGCTCATAAATTATTTGGATTACTGCAAATAAGTAGCCGAAATTTGCAGTAAAACTTGATTTTTTTTAAATGTGTTAGATGTGATATAGATATATTTATATTACGGCAAGGTGGCCACATCAGACATCGATTTGAGGGTGAAAGCATTCCGGGGAAGTTCAATGAGTGATTGATTATCCTATTACTTAAATTTTAATTGTAATAACTTAATGTGTATAATGTTTAAATATTATGTTCGCTGGGATATCGATATCGATTTTCACAAAATACCCAGACTGGGACGGAGGGGGTTTAAACTTCGGACGTATTTAGAGCCAAAAAGATTTTCGTCTCACACCCGTTTTTATCTAATAAAGGTATTCATAGAATTGAGCAAATCTGATTAAATACGTCAGATACCTGATAGAGACTATTTTGGGAAGAAACAGACAAACGAATTTTTGCCTAGCTTGAGTAAATATTCAAAGCTCACTGAATAATTGTATATGAGAATAATTAGCGAAACGGATGCAAAGTACGATACCAGTGCCGCGCGCTTAAACAATTAAAAAACGCAAACAAATCAAAAAATTTAATATTTCCTTTTCCCATTCCGATGATGCTAAAAACCGGTGCTCAATTTGCGTGGCTATTGCTGGGAATTTTTCCAAGTTGTTCCGCCTGCTGATAGGTTTATCAACCTGAGTGACTCATATTTAAAATGTCCAATACGCAGCTCCGGCTCTGACGAATACCGCTGAAATCATTTGATTTAAAGATTCAACCAAACCAATTCTAATACCCCAGAAATTAATATAATGAAGTGCCACGTATGCGTTTAAATATATACGTATATATAAAATTAACCCAGACACCAAAGCCACACTGAAGCACTTTGAAAGACAGCTGGAGCTTGTATTACGCTATGCAAAGCCGAAATGATTGCTGGATAAATGTATTTAGTACCCATTTAGCATGCTCGACTCAAGCCGGGCCAAAGCTCTTCATTAGTCAAGGTCGTGCGTTAGAACAATCTCAGAAACATTTAAATGGGTTTCCGATTTCAGCCTTTTTCGTTTTGAAAGACATAAAAGCAGACATAAATAAGAGGAATTGGCCTCTTTAATTTGTAAAACCCAGATGCTGATTGATATATGGAATGCCAGTTTGGGGAACTGGTTAGCCAATCGCTTTTTCCGTAGCGTGATGTCAATTTCGAGGCAACTGTACTTGATGAAGAACTGCTTATTCGATTATTGAACTGCAAAATCGTCAAGGCGACTCCGCCTCCAGCTACTGTTTCGACTTTTGATCTCTGGCCGCAGACAGACGAAGTTATTAATTTGTAATTGTCCGCATGCTAAATGCCAGGTGATCACCAGATAGTATTTGGCAGTGTGAACAAAAAAATTAGCCAGGTCTTAGCAAAGGTCCGCTGACTGCGGCAGAGTTCAATGCAAATGCAAAAGCATTGGCAATATAATTGCTGTCCACTGCCGCTGGTGGTGGCATCTGGCATCTTGCCGGACACTTTATAGCACATCATTTGTGCAAGTGGCTGACCATTGGTGACCTTTCGGTCAAGACGTCAGAAATCACAATCATTGGCGCTGAGGTGCGACTGTGTGGCGACTACCTTTGCTTCTGAATCCGCTACAACTGCCTGGGGGACTTTAGATTTGAAGTCGCTCGTTAGGCCTTAAGGTAGAAGCTCAAGGCAAAGAAATAACTCTCTGTAACTCTCTTATCTTCATTTTCAGAACTGCGAGCCGGAAACTGACATATGCTGCATGTATCGAGCACCAGAGACCACAACGTCAACGACTCCTGCTCCTGTGCCTGCGTCCTGTCCACGCGACTCGGATTGTGTTGCCCCCGAGGATTGCCGCCGCGGAGAAATCAGTGCGATTAACTACGTTAAAAAGCAAGGGGTAAGTTCACAGCCACCCAAATGGCATCTAACCCAGATGGGCTCGAAATTTCAGAGCTGTGAGGAGCACAGACTCTGCATCATTAGTAGACAGAGTGGGCCCTGTTAATCGTCTTACGTACCATAATACCATTAAAACTGTCTGTATAATATCGCTTGGTTGTTCCAATTGCGAGACCAGTGCCGCAAACAAAGCGACCACAGTTAATGCAGCTTGGTTCGCCGGAATCGGAATAAGACCCGACCGCAACATCGCAGCGGGTTTCACAAGCGCATGGGGAAACCCCGATTGAATCCCAAGACAATCGAAACTCGGACAGCTTATTAGCACACAATTTGTTTTAATCGGAGCTCTAATTTCTTAGTTGGGATTCTCCGACAATGCCAAATGGCGAGCCATGCTCTGGGAACGACGACTTTTCGGTGCTGTTGGGAATGTTATGATCTCGTTTTGCTTGCGTGGCGTCTAGGCTCGGGCCTTGTTTTCCAAAGGGTATGTGAAGCAGCGACCATACTGGAATGACATTGCCACAGGGCGAAATATTAATTCGAAGCAGGCTGGTGGTACCGGCAACGAACTTGACGCCATCAGGCACCAATCAAACTGGAATGCGGTTGAACCTAAAAGTAATGCTTTACTCTCACGCATGCGACCCAGAAAAGTGTAAAATTGGGCCTACCGATGGAAAAATATGCATGAAAATCTGTACCAGCCTACGTAAGTAGTAGTAAGAGAGACGTTGAGAGGTAATAAAATGCAGAGAGATCTCAGATTTACAGCGGGCCTGTGTAATTGCATAAGCAACAGCCGGCAAAACGGGTCGGTTGCGTACACCGCTGGTGCATGCAACGCTCGCCTAAAAAAAGCACATCAAGTGAAATATGTAGCCCGGCAGGCTGCGATGAAGCAGATGCCCCTTGTCCTCAAGCGAAGTCCCCCCTTGATAACTTGCTCTTAACGTGCCATTCAGACAATTGAACTTGAGAAATGACTGTGTTCAGAACTCGAACTAGTGGCCAACAAGCCATTTTCTTCGGTAGTCATATGCATAGATGGGGTATTTGACAAACTGTCCAACTAAGCGACAATATTTTTTTTTTTTTTTTGCCAACCTTAATAAACTGAATACTACTAATAAATAAAATGACGTATATTACTTTTAAACTTTTGAAACAATAAATTTTTTTAGAATTAATGTTGATTAAATTATGAATCAATGAAATTAAAAAATGAAAGGGAAAACTAACAGAAATTGTACAAAACATTAATACATACCAAAATAATAGGTTTTAACGTTTACCGATCAACCTATATTTACAGTTTTACAGTTACGGTTCTAAATTCACAGTTTTTAATTTTTCTCTACATTTAACGATCGGTCCTATGGCAGCTATATAATAATATAATAAAATCATAAAATATAACCGAAATGAAACCCGATATTCTGAAATATATGATGGCTACATCTTAAAATATGTTGTAAAACAGTGAAATTAATTTTTTTTTTCAATAAATTTCATGATTATACTTATGGCAGCTGAAATAGTAGTCAGATTTTAATAAAATTATAATCGAAATTCTAGAATAAATATATGAAAATATGTCGATAACTGGTTAAGTTATAATTTTTCCCAAACATTTTCCGATTGTATCTGATACATGATGTAGCGGTCCGATTTTGATAAAATTAAGAAAAAAAAATATATATATGAAAACGGGTTGAGAAATGGCTGTTATAATTTTTTTGCTCAAAAATTTTCGATCCGGCCCGTTTCGACTTATATAGTAGTGAGAGCACATATAAGACAATCTGAAAAATTTCATTCAGATATGTAGCTTCAAAACTGAGGGACTAGTTTGCGGTCAGATGAACGGTTGATGCTGATCAAGAATATATGTATATACTTTATAGGGACGAAAATGTCTCCTTCACTGCGTTTCAAACTTCTGACTAAAATTATAATACATTAATACATTAATTTTACGTCAAATTGTATTTTCAAGTATTGAATTGTCTTGTTTGTATGTATAAAAATATTTTTAACGTTCTGAGGACTGATCTGCCATTGTTATATTTTTTTTTTTAATGTTACTCCAGCAATGAAAAAACTCGCTCGCTAGGAAAGCTCGTTGTCGGAATACAAAACACTTAAAGTGGCATCTTAAATATTAAAAGCATTGCAGGCGGATTTTCCATCCAGAAAGTCTTGACATGTTAAACGTAGGCGGCATTTAGAAGACAATATTATATTTTTTATATTCTTAGAATGTTTTTGAGCAAGCTATAATATTTTAGCTTTCTGAACATTTGTATTTAAATAGGACATCTTTCAAGTTGTTTATAAATCGAAATATTATATATCATTTAACCGACCACGACTGTTAAACTAACAGTAATGGATTATACATTATTCTCCTCAGAGTTGCAAGAGCATAATGGATTTGGAAGCTCTATGATTATAGCCATGCCATAATTATAGTGTAAACATGTTTCATTTGAACCAGTCTTCCGTCTTACTGCCTTGACAGCCAAGAGCTGTAATAACGCAGAGCCATAAAGCACGCACGAAAACAAAGCACTCGGAGTAAACAGACCAGATCGAGCACCTTAACACTCAGCGACACTCAAGCCGTGGATTCAAGGTCTAGGTCGAGCCTGAGGCCAGTGTAAGGGGGCGCGAATCACTGACGGAAAGTCGTTGACAGCGCTTAACATTTACTTATATTAAGACCAGTGTGCAGATGCGCTTAGTTTGGTTTCCTTTAGCTTAATGCGTATTTTATGATCGTTTTTATTGTTATAGGTTTATTTTCTTCGTCTGCCGTTAACCGACAGCGATTTGAACACTACAATGTCAATGACTAGCGCACACTGATGCAAACTGACAGGAAATGTCGAGACAAATTAAATATATGGTGCTTAGATATCCCGGGAACGTTTTAGATTTGGGGAACTGAAATCTGTAAATCATTCCTGAGACAGCAATTTGCTGCCTGTTTTATGCCGGTTCATCCTTTATATTATATTATAAAATAAATATTAAATATATTTTTAAACAGTTAATAAGCTGAAGAACAACAAATAAAAAAACTATCATTAAAATGATGCTTAATTTTATAAACGAAAAACCTAAATTAGACAGTTGAAGGCTGATAAAAGACAAAATGTTGCGCAACTTTTAAATAAAGACAAATGCTGTTGGTAACTTGCTGGGCAACATCCATGGTGCTGACAAGACAAGTGCTTATATTGCAGAAGTAAAAGTTATTTATAATCTAATAACTGCCATGTCGGTATCTTATTTTACCCAAAATTAAAAATACTACCTAATCGATCCAGAATATACGTGTATATTTTAATAGAACTTTCCTTTTATTTAACTTATTTGCATCTACTCCGAGATATTCCTGAATTTCAGTATTTGCTGAATGCAAATCGATAATACCATATAGTTGCCCTAGAAACTATACAAAATTAATAGGAAAATAATACAAATCAAACCCGACTAATGATAAGACGACAAAGGAGCATAGATTATTTTATATCAGAAACTTTGGGATTTTATATTTAAATGTCTTACTTTAGAGTTTTTTCAAGATATTTTTATCTTGTTTATTTTGTATTTCTTTGAATTAGAATAGCTTTTTTAATAATCTTTGATGTACTTCGGGTTTTTTGTAGTCTTAGGGCTTAAGTTCATAATATTTTTGCTCACTATGCGTAGCTATAAATAAATGCCTATGGGGTCTAGCTAATGATGACACCCAGTCGACCTGGCTTTAGTAATTATTTATTTATGTTTCGGTCTTCGCATTACCACACACATATCTAGTTTGGTCGTAAATACTCAATCTTGCATTGAAACCCCCCGGCCCTAATGATTGTGCATAAATTGAATCGCAATTGGCATAAACAAAAGTCTAAGCTCCTGCATGCACTCGCACTTCAGAAACCACATTGGCTCTTAAACACTTCTTCAGTTCCTTAGCGGCTCAACTTGTTTCAACTTGGCCCAGGCCACTCGCACAACGGCCAAGCCAGAAACTGACCAGTTTATAGGCGTATAAATTGTGGGCAGAAAAAAGCGATGCGAGCACGACTCTGCAACTTAGTGTTGTGTTAGTGGCGCATTAATGCAGTCGTAAAAATAATTTCATGTTTGCTATGAAGCATTTGTGTCGTAAATTCCACCGCCTCAGATAGCGCTCTGGCTTGACCTTTTCCCCAAGCCTCAATACGGGATATACATGAGTATACATACATATATGTCATCCGAATGGTCACTTGCTTTACTAGTTGCCACCGTCAAGGTCGGGTTCGGGAATATACTAACTTTTTATTTAATGTATTAAGTGAAAAGTTTCATTTTTGTACCTTATATAGTTGATTTTTTTTTTTTAATTTAGAAGGAGTGGATGTAACCATTTCCTCCCAGTCCGGCACTGGCTTCCTCTGAACTTGGTAAAGGCTCAAATAAACTTTTTATAAAAATATACTGTGTGCTTTAAGTAATTGCAACATTATTAAAAAATTGCGCCAGACTATCTATGAAACATTACAAAAACAAAAACGAACAACTTGTCTTGTATGGCCAACAACAACATTTATTAAAAGCATTTTGGAGTCTCCCCGCTAGCTTGTTGCTGGTGATTACATATTTTAGCTGTCGCTGGTACACAAGTAGCTTGTGATTTTTGTTGTCGAAGTTGTTATCTTGGCGTAAGATGATTGATCATAAGGTATGCAATGACCAGCGGCGAGCCCAGGCGACTGTTCGGGCGAAGCTCGGCTGCCGGGGCAGGTGTAAGAGGGAAGTTGTGCAGGGACTGGCCTGCTCCCTCAGCTGGTTGTCATTGATCAAAATTATATGTCGTTCTCCGTCCCGCTTTCTCTCTGAGCCAGCTTTGTTGATAATATATATTACATAAGGCTTAAGCCGTCCGTTGGCCTCAGCGAGTGATGTCTACATTAAGATAAACTTTGATTAACGTTTAATTGATGAAAATTATGCCAGAGGGTCGCTAGTTTTGCCTAATGACAACGTTTAAAAATAAAGTGAACTAGAAGGACAAATACTTTGCAGTTGTGGTCTTATATTAGTCCATGCTAGGTAGTTGATCAGTGCGAGTGTCTAGTTTAAAAGGCGGCTCAGCTAAAGGGTATTTAAAATAACTCCATTAACTGGTAATTCCGTCCTACGATCATTTTCGCCCAGGGTTGACTCGCTTAATTTTTAACAAATGAGCACATTAATTTGTCATTAAATACGACGGCAGCTGAGCCCCCGGAATTATGAGATACAAATTGCTCGAAACTATAAGCCCAAGGCCGAGTCCCGTTGACATCTCGACAGGGGACCACTCAGAGCTAGAGACCAAGTTAAATTGTACAACTTGGCGGGAATAAGAGAGTCTAAGCAGTAGCACAGCTACAAACTACAACAAGTTAGTAGTCTTTGGTTAATTTAATTCTTTTGTGGGCGCTGGTACTGATGATTATCGTCGCAGTTATTGCGTAAACAGGCAGCCACTCAGTTTTGGCCAACGGAACTTGAGTAACACTTGAGCGCTACTGAAAAATATGCAAATGATTCTGAATGTGTAAACCAAGCACAGTCATTATGATTTCACAGCTATCAAGATTACTCTTGCGTATTGTTTTGAGAAATATAAATGTATGCATATCTACGTATGCATGTACAGATGATCATTCACATAAAATAATATATATAACTGTTGAGTTGTCATCTCTCGACCGATTTCCTATGTTACAAACATACACAAGAACTACTGATAGGTCTAGGCAAATGATTAAACAAGTCTTCCGAAAACAGTGGTAGACACTTATGACTCAATACTCAGTCATCACTTTGATCGGCCATGACCGTGGGTGCACTGCAGCCATGGCCAGAAACCACAAGGAGCACCCCCACGATTGCTGACGGTTTCAATGAACATTAGACTCGGCTGGTAAACATAATACAGCCTCCGCACAGCCACATCTGTTGAAGTGTCTGTGCCAGCACTGTAGGCACTGTAGGCAGCTAAGCGGCGGCGGGGCTAGGACACAGTTCACAGAGTCCGCCCGGTGAGTTGTATTGCACCATGAAACTGCACATTTCTTGGTTGCAATTAAAGCCAAGCGCAAAAACCATTGACAGCCAGCATTGGCCATCTTAATGACCAGGTAGCAGCGCATTGCCAGTCAAATGGCCCCGTCCCTCGTTGTAATTTGATGCGCTCGCTCATGGACTCCGAAAAGAGACCACAGCACGATTTCTTGCCAGACAGGTACCTAGGTATATGCTGCGAAGTTAGGAGTGTATACTGTCTCAGTATTGATTACATTTTTACGATCCGCTGCCTTTGCACTCTTCTCTTATACTCGACCCCTTTCTCCGCTTTTGTTCCCATTGCAGCCGAACCGTTGTTACGCACCTGAGGTGTGCTGCCGCATGCCCTCGACCACGTTAACCGAAGACGGGTACATCTTCAATCTGCCGGAAAAGAATTTCCCCCTGCCGACGAACCCTACCGTGCCAGCCCTGCGCACCACACAAGCGTCATACCGTCCCCAGCCCTCAACTACGGTACCAGCTACGCGACCCACCAACGAGTATCTGCCGCCTCCCCAGACAACCCGGAGGCCCATTTACCAGGTCCCCCAAACCACCCGGCGTGCGGTTCCCCAGCCTCCGCCTACGACTCCCCGCATCGTGACGCCGCCGCCCCAAACCCAACCCGCCTATCGTCCGCAGCCGACTCAGTCGCAACAGCGTCCCAGCACCACCCGCCGCCCTACCAACGAATATCTGCCTCCAGTGTCAGCCAACGAGATTCCGCGCTATGAACCCGATCGCGTGCCCCAGCCCTCTAATGAGAAACCCATATATCGCGGAGAGGACCAGCTATCGCCTCAAATCTTCCCCACCCCCCAACCAGGCAACGTGCCCAAGCACTATGCTAAATGTGCATCTGCTCTGGTTTGTACTTCTGAGAACTACTGCAACGCCATCGGAGTGCTCTCCGAGACCCCAGTCGAACTGTCCCCCATGGAGGCAGCCTTCCGCGTGCCGCTTACCGACTGCCTTCAGGCCGAGAATGGTGCGCCTGGAAAGTGCTGCCGCGACCCCAACTATGTGGACCCTTGGCCTGTCAACCTAGCCGGAGTGTGCGCCACCAGAAACAAGCGGTACGAATCTGAAATAGGCCGAGCAGAAACATAACCCACCCCGTTTCTTTTCCCTATACAGCACCAAGCCAACTGGGGTCAAGGATCTAGACGCAAATTTTGCTGAGATTCCCTGGCAAGCCATGATCCTGCGCGAGTCAAGTAAAACGCTGCTCTGTGGCGGCGCAATCATTGGAGATGAGTTTGTCCTAACCTCCGCCAGCTGCGTTAATGGGTAAATAATTATCACTACAAGAGTACAAGAAAGAGTGTAACGCAATTGTCATTTAGCCTACCAGTTAATGACATCCGCATCAAGGCCGGCGAGTGGGAGCTGGGCAGCACCAACGAGCCCCTGCCTTTCCAGCTAACTGGCGCCAAGACCATCGACGTTCACCCCTCGTATGATTCGGCAACCAATGCCAACGACCTGGCCATCATCCGCTTGGAAAAGCGTCTGGAGTTCGCCACTCACATACAACCCATCTGCATCAGTGACGAGGACCCCAACCCATCGGAGCAGTGCGCCACATCCGGCTGGGGCAAGCAGGCGTTGTCAAGTAAGTCAGACCTCCAAAACCGTAAGAGACACATTTTCAGAGTTTGCACTTCTCGTTTGACAGTCCATGAAGAGGGCGCCATCATGCACGTAACAGACACGTCGGCCCAGAGCCGCAGCGACTGTAATGCCGACGGCAGCAGCGTGTGCAGCGCCACCAAGTTTGACGCTTGCCAGTTTGACGTGGGCAGTGCACTCGCTTGCGGCAGCGGCTCTAACGTCCGCCTAAAGGGAATTTTCGCCGGCGAAAATTCCTGCGGCGAGGGCCAGACGGTGCGCTTTGCCAAGCCCGATATCAAGTGGATAAACACAGCGTTCGCTGACAGAAACAAACCTCTACTGCTGAAGCGTTTTTAAGCTAGCTTGGACACCGATAGAGGGAGAGATTCGGACGACAAAGGAGCGCAAACTGTCAATTTTAAGAAAGTGTAAATTGGTTGAACGTAAAACTATCAATATTTATTCCAACACCTCAAATAAGGGAGATATGTCACAGACCTGTTTGTGGCACACCTTATATTCGGATGTAATACATATAGATAGATCGAAATCGGCTGAAAATGTAAAGTACTTGATTATATAGTAAGCTTTAGGGTCTTCAAATTACTTTTTGGGGCAAACGATGCACCTCAACTACAAGGATATTGAGATTATATGAAAATCACGGTCGACAAGGCATAACGTTATTCGCATAACGCCAACGTTTCGGATGCGATATATCCCCACGGACAACATTCTTTCAAGATAATGATCGTTTAGTCTGTACCACCTTATTGTTCGTGTACCTGTATTTAGTTGAAACGCACTCTACAAAGTAAGTCTTAAAAAGTGTACACTTTTCAAGCATAATTGCATTGCCATCTGCGCCACCACATCTCAGCTGCTACATCCACAAATATTTTACCTTTTATTTAAAAGCTTTTCCTATATCGTATATCAAGTATGTATATGTTACTACTCTAAACATGTTGTATAAAGTGACTACACGTCTAAATTTAGTTTATAATTTAATTAAATAAAAAAAAAACAATATTTAGATTTATCGATACATGTTTTTTGTACTCTGAGCTTGGTGCTTTTAAAATTGTGTAGAATTAAACGATTGTAAACACATGAAATTTAAATACACACGCAAATTTATGCAAAAAACATACTATGCTTACTTTGCGAACCAGAAAATCCTTTTTAATTGAGCACGGCATTAGACAGTATCGCAGCTGGGCTATTGTCCACTAGCCAGAATGCATTCTGGCTTGAAAACGCCTCTACAACGATTTGGTGGACCCTTTCCGTCTGAATCAAATAACTGAAACCATAGTGGCCCGAATAACTTAACGGGCAAATCGGTAAAAAATGTATATTTCCCTCTCAATACTGCAACTCATTTATAATTAAGTCATAGAAAGTTTTTTCGAATGACTGAATTTTAACTACATTTGAACCATTGTTTAACATAAAATAACAGAACAACTATTTGGGATGTGTAAATATGTATATCTCTTAAATATATGTTATAGGAGAATTCAAGGCGTTTTCAGCTTAACTTTTGTCAGCTGAAAAAGTTTGATGGCATTATTTCGATATGCATAAATGTTTTATATAATTCCTGTTAAAAGGTATACAAACTTCCGCGTACCGAAGTAAGATTCCTTCTTGTTTTCACTTGACATTAACAAGGACTGGTTAAAAGGCATCCAGTAACCAAAATTAATTTTTAAATAATTGGTTCCCGTAAAAACTTTAAAACAAGCTGTGTTGTTTTAGGTTCCAGTTTAAAGTGAGTTTTTAAACAATTTTTGATGTCCTTTTAAAATAAACTAATTTTCCTCGCGTAATTTAGAACGTTATTATTAATTTTCTTTTGAATTCCTTTTTGTTCGTAAATATTTTCAGCTGGCCGCTTTTGATAAATGGTTTTTGCCCAATGCTAAAGAAACAAGAAAGAAAGCTAACTACGGCACGCCGAAGTTTGTATACCCTTGCAGCTTACAATTGGATCATTATGAATTAATAAAATGTTATCAAATAGAAAGTAAAACTAACAGGAATTGTATAAAACATTTTTATATTTTTATATGTATAAAAAATTCGGTTTCACATTACGTATACGTAATATTTCCCCAACATTCCCATGGCAGCTATATGATATAGTAGTCCGATTTTGAAAAAATTAAAACCGAAATTCTAGAATATTATAAAATGGCAATGGCTCAAATTATATGAAAATATGTTGAAAATAGGACAAGTAATAATTTTTTTTCTAAAAATTTAACGATCGTTCCTATGGCAGCTATATGATATAGTCGTCCGATCCGGCCCGTTCCGACTTATATAGCAGTGAGAGCATATAGAAGACTATCTGCAAAGTTTCATTCAGATAGCGTCAAAACTGAAGGACTAGTTTGCGTGTAATCGGACAGACGGACAGACAGACGGACAGACGGACGGAAAGAAGGACATGGCTAGATCGACTCGGCTGTTGATGCTGATCAAGAATATATATACTTTATAGGGTCTCCTTCAATATATAATGTCTCCTTCACTGCGTTGCAAATTTCTGACTGAAATTATAATACCCTGCAAGGGTATAAAAACAAAATTCTTTAAGTGCAATATTAGGCATAAGGTTTGCTATATCTGTTTAATCAACATTTTTTAATTTGTTAAAACTTATTTTTAATTTCTCAGATATGGATTGTGAACACCTTGACAGAAAGTACATCATGATTATAAAAACAAATGAAAAATATTTAAACGACGATCAAGATGACGAAATCGATGAATTATTAACCAATTTAATGTAATTGCAAACTTTAAGAACATATATGTATATAAGTGTAACGCTTTAATAATAAGAATATTGTTCACGCATACAAAAAACTATTATAAATTTATCAACGATCACCGTTGAAATGACTTTTTTTCTTTCTGAAACTGTCGCAATGGAAATTTAAAGATCTAATCATATATATAGCTCCCAATAGTTTTTGCCATCCACATAAATACATAATAAGGTTTTATTTTTTCTCTTTTTTTTATCTTTTTTTTTTTTTAATTTTGGCTTATTTTTGTTTTTTTATACCCTTGCAGGGTATTATAATTTCAGTCAGAAGTTTGCAGCGCAGTGAAGGAGACATTTCCGACCCTATAAAGTATATATAATCTTGATCAGCATCAATAGCCGAGTCGATCTAGCCATGTCCGTCTGTCCGATAATACGCAAACTAGTCCCTCAGTTTTGAAGCTATCTGAATGAAACTTTGCAGATAGTCTTCTATATGCTCTCACTACTATATAGGTCGGAACGGGCCAGATCGGACGACTATATCATATAGCTGCCATAGGAACGATCGGTAAACTTTCAGAAAACAAATTATTACTTGTCCAATTACATATCTTCATATAATTTAAGACAAGGCCATTTTATATTATTCTAGAATTTCGGTTTTAATTTGATCAAAATCGGACAACTATATCATATAGCTGTCATAGGAATGTTCGGGAAATATTACGTATACGTAATGTGAAACCGAATTTTTATATGTATTAATGTTGTATACAATTCCTGTTAGTTTTACTTTCCATTTGATAACATTTAATTAATTCATAATGATCCAATTGTAAGCTGCAAGGGCATACAAACTTCGGGGTGCCGAAGTTAGCTTTCTTTCTTGTTTTTTTTTTTTAATTTAGTTTTTTTTGGACGATTATCACCTGGCAACACTGCTTAGAACGGCACTTCGTGAGCGCCGTTTTAAAGGCCGGTTCCAGTTCAGATTCTAATGCTTTCTCCCACACATCTGCATCTACCGTTGCACAGTAGCGCCTCTCTAACAAAAGCCGTTGCAAAAATAGGAAAATTTATAATTCGCAAAATCGTTTTAAAGCATACAAATTCGACAGAGATTTCCCCAAGGATTCCGAATCTGTAACCAAAAAAATTTGCAGACTTTTTTTTTTTGAAGATATGATCATTCAAAGTCGAAATTGTTTTCCGTGTATGCGTCATACAACAAAAAATAGGTTAATTAGTCGACTTTCAGGTAATATTACACAAAAACTACATAGCCAATGGTCATGATTTTTTTTTTAATGACAGGTACATTCATTAACTCTTATCTAAATTTAATAAAATGTAGTTTTGTGTGGGATTGTAAAGGTAAATCGCTACCTGCCAGGTGTCCATTATTTTCACCTTTTTCTGGCTAAAGTAGTCTATAACTTCTGAAGCTGCCCAGAGCCGGCAACTACACTATGACTACGCACTGCGTGTATCTTTCCTGAATCAGAATCCGTTTTGTATTGATTGATTGATTTACATATATAAAGTTTACAAAAATTACCTCTCAAATGCCGTTTAAATTTTTCAATTATCTTATTTGGTTCAAAAGTTATGATTTTTGGAACGTAAAATGAGAAAATGCGCTACTGTGCGTTGGTTATCAGCTGATCAAACACCTGTGGGTCATGCAAAACGTAAGCAAAGATGACTGAAATGCATGCTGCGTAACTAAAATGGATAGATTTCCAACTATATTGGCTGTTTAACAATAGAGTACAGAAGATTGTGGCATATTTTGTTGGCACTAGATTTTAAAGTATTAAATAACGAGGAATTGAAGATTCTCTGATAATTTGGAAGAGCGTTTTATATTAAATAGTAACAATTCAAGACATTTTACGGGAAAAATATTCTGGAGAACACCGACGAGCTTCTTGGTCATACTTTGAACTTTGGCGCCTACCCTATTTCAATTGTTCTGGGCCATCTTTGTTCACATTTTCGTTTTGAATGATGCCGAAGAGAAAAATTCAGAGTTGCACAGAAAAACCATCGCGAAGGCGATGAGAAAATTTTAATTTAATTCTTTAAGATTTGTTTACTTTGACAGCTGCAGGTCAGCTAAGTGCGGACATCGGAATTAGGGGATATGACACAATTTAATTTTACGTCTTCTAGATGTATTCGTTGAAATAGAATTCGGGAAAATTGTTTATTATTTTGGTAAGTGACCCTGTTTCATGGGCTGGATGACTTGTACTGGGCACAGATCGATCACACTTCAAAAGAATTAACATTTTTTCGCTGCTAAACAGATTTACGAACTGGATACCAGGACCTTATTCATTTATTTTAGTATTCTTATTAAAATAATAAATAAATCTCGGGGACGAATGGCAATTCGGGTCATATTTATACCAATGCGGGGTATTAGTCAAAAGTTTGCAACTCATTTTCAATCTTATAAAACATATATATCTTGATCAGCACCAACAGCTTAGTCGATTTAGCAATGTCCGTCTGTCCGTCTGCCAAATCTAAATACTCAGTTCTGCTCTGGTTATCGAATCCTAAAAATTTACCGATTTCTATTTAGAAATCCCAAAATCAGTGCTCCCGTTATTTCGTAAGTATTTGCTATTTATAAAACCGGCACCTTTATCAGGCCTTGCAGGGTATAATAATTTCAGTCAGAGGTTTGAAACACAGTGAAGGAGACATTTCCGACCCTATAAAGTATATATATTCTTAATCAGTATCAACAGCCAAGTCGATCTAGCCATGTCCGTGAGTCCATCTCTCCGATTATACGCAAACTAGTCCCTCAGTTTTGAATCTATCTGAATGAAACTTTGCAGATAGTCTTCTATATGCTCTCACTTCTATAAATGCATTGTCGCATTAATGAAACGGTCTCAAAACTTTGTTACAAATGCCTTAAAACCGGAAAACAGAGTAGAAACTTGGGGAGCACCCAGAAAATCGTCATCAACAACCGGTAATCGCATCGATCAATTAGTTAAACACGATCCATTCATGTCATCCAGGACAATTGCAAAGGAAATTGAGAGTACTATTTCCTCACAAACCGTCCGGCGACGATTGGCAACGTCAAACCTACCAGGTAGGATTGCCCGAAGGGTTCCTTTGCTCCGGACGGCAGATTTACAGATGGGGCAAAAATTTGCATTAGATCATAAGACCTGGTGCGGCCCGGAGGGTGAGAAAAAATGGCGTAATATCCTTTGGAGTGACGAAACCAAAATTAATTTGTTTGGTAATGACGCTAAAAGGAATGTTCGTCGTCCTGCAGGCAAAGAATTTAACGCCAGGTACACATGTAACACCGTGAAACATGGAGGTGGTAGCTTAATGGTATGGGGCTGCTTTTCATGGGATGGTGTCGGTCCGATTCATCCAATCGACGGAATCATGGATAGATTCGTTTATAAAAACTTATTGGAGATGGTAATGCTACCATATGCCGAGGATAATATGCCACTTTTATGGAAGTTCTAACAGGATAATGACCCGAAACACTCATCGCGAGTTCTAAAGGATTGGTTCCGGGAGCAAAATGTGGAGTGGGCAAGTCAATCCCCGGATCTCAATCCCTTTGAGAATATCTGGGGTGAACTTAAAAGAGAAGTTAGAAGGACTTTTTGACAAAATATCGCTCAACTTTGGGATATTGTTCAAAAAACTTGGTACAACATCCCATTTGAAACTTGTCGCAAGACGAATGGAGAAAGTTCTAAAAAATAATGGCGGATATACCGGTTATTGACTGCCAATTAGTGATTTAAAACTGAAACAGGACCAAATTTATTGAAAAATCGATATAATTTGAAAATTAATCGTCCTACACCTATTATTTTGTCCAGCCAAAATTTTTAAATTTAACTATAAAATAGTTTTTTTTTATTTATTAGAGAGTTTGTGAAGGTGTTTTTGGGTTTTAAATGTAGACAAATATTATGAGTGAAAAAACTTGGTTTGTTAAGATTTATAAAGAAATGAATTAGAAATTAAACGTTAAAAAACAAAAAAAAAACTCACACCAATCATTTTGTCCATATGTGTAGCAGGGACTGTCGTAGCCCTTCTGCCAGATCTCGAAGAGCCAGTATATAAGTCGGAACGAAAGACTATATCATTTAGCTGCCATATTAACAATCGGTAAATTTTCAGAAAAAAAATTATATCATGGCCAATTTTCAACATATTTTCATATAATTTAAGACATGGCCATTTTATATATTCTAGAATTTCGTTTTTAATTTGATCGAAATCGGACTACTATATCATATAGCTGTCATAGGAACGTTCGGAAAATATAACGTATACGTAAATGTTATAACCGAATTTTTATATGCATAAATGTTGTATATAATTCTTGTTAGTTTTACTTTTCATTTGATGAAATTTTCTTCTTTCTTGTTTTTTTTTTTTTGCATAAAGTCGAAAAATTGATCTTCATGCTTTAAACTTCGCACGTTTTATTGTTATGGCATTAATAGTTTGTGTAAAAAATTGGGCTACTGCGCCCAACCCCACTCTTGCTGCCCCTGCAAACTGATTGATAGTTGATTTAGAATAAATATATATTATTTTCTGTAAATATTTAATTAGATGCAATTTTCTTTTTCATGCAATTAAAAAAAATAAATATCACGTCATCATAATCGCACTGCAGATCGTTTTCATTTTCAGCTGTAGACGGAAGGCCCGAAATACTTAATACCTCTTTTGAGAAGGGTTTTTTTTTAATTTTTCGTTCTCTTTTAAAGAATCTATAGCTCTGTGAAATATATGTCATAGTCTTAAGCCGACTATTTTTCCTTGAATGCGGCAATCTTTTTATACCCTTGAAGGGTATTATAATTTCAGTCAGAAGTTTGAAACGCCGTAAAGGAGACATTCCCGACCCTATAAAGTATATATATTCTTGATCAGCATCATCAGCCGAGTCGATCTAGCCATGTCCGTTGGTCCGTATATATCATATAGCTGCCATAGGAACGATCGGTAAATAAAAAAAAAATTATAACTTAGGCAATTTTCAACATATTTCCATATGAGAAATGGCCATTTTATATTATTTTAGAATTTCGGCTTTAATTTGATCATAATCGGACTACTATATCTTATAGGTGCCATAGGAATGTTCGGGAAATATTACGTATAAGTTATGTTAAAACCGAATTTTTATATGTATAAATGTTGTATATAACTCCTCCCTGCAGTACCTGTCATCAGTAATTCATCAACGCAAATGTCGGTGTTGTTGATGAAAAGTTGATGACAGCCCATACAAACTACTGATGAATTTAACATGGGCATGTCCTAGGCTGTCATCAACACAAATTCATCAACTTTTAATCACCTTTTCATCAACACTTTAGACCAAAAATTCATCAACACTTATACCAAAAATTCATCAACAATTTGATGATGAATTCATCAACACTTTGTTGATATATTTTTGATGAATTCATCAACATTTTGTTGATGAATTGTTGATGAATTCATCAACATTTTGTTGATGAATTGTTGATGAATTCATCAAATTTTGGGTTTTCTTCGCATAAAACACTTAATTTCACAGCTTTCTATTTAATACCCAATTTATTTTATATAATTTCACAGTTATAAAAATTTGGTGTACTGCCATACAAATAACACTCTCGCGATAATGGGAACTTGTTAAAACATTTTAATTTCTTTCACTTTTGTCGACCACAAAGTATTGCTCCTCACTCCTTCAAAAGATACAATAACGCAAATAAAAAACGCTCACCCCGCTCATATTTCTGAGAGAGGGAGAGTTCGAGAGAGCAAGAGCCAACATGCCGTTTTTGTTGATGAATTACTGATTAATTTAGACCATTTTGTCATCATCTTTTCATCAACAACTTTTAATCATTCTGTCATCAACCTTTTTTCCGAAGAGAGAGAAATGAGAGCGCGAGAGAGTCGGGTTTGACACGATGGTCGAATGAGAGCGTCGGCTCGGTAGAAATCCACGTCGGCTGTTGATTAATCGTTAATTACAGAGGCCTATTGATGACAAGTGGTACTGCAGGGCTGTTAGTTTTACTTTCCATTTGATAAAATTGTATTAATTCATAATGATCCAATTGCAAGGGTATAAAAAATCGGCGTGCCGAAGTTGCCTTTTTTTTTGTTTTTTTGTAAACTTTGTTGCTAGCTTCAGAAGCATTTTCCCTAAGCATCCTAGTGGAACCAATCTCGAATTAATAATCTGGTTACCTGGACCCAATATTTTATGAATTGTTGGTGACATCGGATACCAAGGCCTTGATGTAGCCGTACTATATGCCCAATTTTTTTACTATATACTTTGAATATTTTTCTAGATTTTTGGTATTAATTTGGTAACGATATGTCTACTAGAAGTATTTTTGGCCGCGTCTCCATACAAGCCCAACCACTGTGCAATATATATAAAAACTTGTTTCACAAAATAAGCGAAAATTTTTCGAAATGATAAAATAATTGGAAGGAATGGCGATTAAAATGGAGTGAAATGGACGAACTGTATGCCCACCCTTCCTTGGCCATTTGTACCCAGTAAATAAATTGTTCAAACAGCCCTTTTGCTGTCGGGGGGAGTCATCCTAGGTGAAGGCAGTAAAAAAGGGGATTTAAAACATTATAAATGTGTATTTAAACGCTGGAAATATGTTCTAAAGCTAAATGATATAAAACCAAAATACATGCAATTAAAAATAATCATTAAAACTAAGAAATTATTCTCTGGACAATAAACCAAAGGTTATAAATAAATGCCGATTAAATAGTATTAAATAAGCCTGCGATCGGAGCGGCAAAAAGAAAACATTGGTGACAATTAAATAAAATATACCTCGAATAAGAGAGTGAGCTTTCGTTCAATGCTTTTTAGATTGATGCAAAGAAAGCAAACTTCGGCTCGCCGAAGTTTATATACCTTTGCAGCTTACAATTGGATCATTATGAATTATTACAATTTTATCAAATGGAAAGTAAAACTAACAGGAATTGTATACAACATTTATAAAAATAAAAATTCGGTTTTAACATTAAGTATACGTAATATATCCCGAACATTCCTATGACAGCTATATAATATAGTAGTCCGATTATGATCAAATTAAAACGGAAATTCTAGAATAATATAAAAAGGCCATTTCTTAAGCTAAAAAATGAAAATATGTTTAAAATTGGCCAAGTTATAATTTTTTTTTCTGAAAATTTACCGATCGTTCCTATGGCAGCTATACGATATAGTCGTCCGATCCAGCCTGTTCCGACTTATATAGCACTGAGAGATAGAAGACTATCTGCATAGTTTCATTTAGGTAGCTTCAAAACTGAGGGACTAGTTTGCGTATAATCGGACAGACGGACGGACAGACGGACGGACGGACAGACGGACATGGCTAGTTGACTCGGCTGTTGATGCTGATCAAGAATATATATACATTATAGGGTCGAAGATGTCTCCTTCACTGCGTTGTAAACTTCTGACTAAAATTAAAATACCCTGCAAGGGTATAAAAACAAGAACAACAAAAACCCAGGTATATGTTCGCCTTGGCCTTGAACTTGAAATGCAGCTGGGAGCATATGTATGTTAATGCATTATTATTGGAACGAAAAAATATGGACACGTGATTTTGCTAGTTTCTACTATTAAATTTGTATGATGTTACTAGAATATATCCGGCATTGTAATTCACTCACTCATACACTTTGTATCAGAAAATATTCAACATAAACAAAAGTCATTGTGCCCCACTGTACACCATTTAATTTTTATATGCTTGTACTTCTTTTTCTTTTCCTTTCTTCACATAAACAAACAACAACTCGAACATTAAACGGAATTTTCTTTCTATGCTTTTCGCCGACGCACATAACTTTCAAACATTCCCAAAAAATTAAAAATAAATTAATAATTAACACAAATTTATCTTCATCTGGCTGGGCCTCTGACAAGGATTTTTGGGTATCTCGTCAGAGATCTTCTGGTTTTTAACTCAAAGCATGACCATTTTGGCCCGTTCGCGAGCCCGGCGATTCGATTTTAGCAATTTCTATGAAAAACTAATTTTTTGTTGAGCATAACGGAAAAGCATTTATGCTTTAGTCAAGCTTTTTCCTCTCATTTGACGAGATCTAAAGAAAGAAACTTGGGCCCAATGTTCTGGCGATGGCACATACAAATTCAAATAAACGTCTTGCTTAGCTGCAGCGGCTATGTACGACCAAGTGGGTGTTGCCAATCCTCCAGCATCCAAAAGAAATTTCCGGGAAATCTGTTGGATTAAATCCATAAGATAGATTCCCGCGCAAGCCAATTTGGGCGGCTCTGCTGAAGCGTCAAAAGTAGCAATTTAGCGCCAAATTTATTTATTTATTTATTTATTGAGAAAATAGCAAATTTCTGCGATTATAAGCCATATCCTTGCCACTAACCGGGTAAGGAGTATTTTTTAATGCCACAAAAATTAGCTAGTGGCAGCCAAAGATTATTAATTCCTCCCGCTTACCCTGGAATCGGATTCAGCACTGGTTAATTTAAATATTATTCTTCCTTCTCTTTGGGCTGCAAGCCGATGGGGAAAATTCAGACTTCTCTCTGGGCGATCGCTGTTGGACCCCCTTCGAACCCGACTCTGCTTTCTTTGGAACGCTTATCCGGAGAATTGACAGAAGCCACTGCAGTGCACTGTTGCCTCTTTCACTCCGAAACCTTTACAACTCGCGCCCGTTCTAGTTACGCTCTCTTTTATGGCGCTAGGTACATTCCGAAACCTAGATGGCGCTAGCCGCATCTGCCACAAGCGTTACAGTTTTTTGTTATTATATTAAATATGCCATTTCTTAAATTCAATTTTATATAAAATGATCAAGACAAATTCTAAAAACCGGATCCAGGCATGCAATGGACTTACTCAAAACTGCAAAACTCCAGTTAAAACGTTTAGCACTTTGCCAACAATAAGTGTCATATGCATTTCATACGTTACTGTTACATACATCACTATTATTATTCAATTTATAAACAAAAGGTTTGAGATTATTAATCTAAGAATCTAAAAGGTTCTTTTCCATTATTATGTGGGCCGTAGTTTCTTATACTAGTTCCATTTTTAGAGGTATGGAATATCGTTAGATTACGGTGTTCTATTATTCCATATGTTGTAATGAAAAGAGTCTAAAATATGTATAAGTATAACAAAGTAACAAAAATTGATTAATCTGAAAACTTTTGGCCAGGTGTAGCGAACTTCTGCTTGTATATTGAATGACCCGTTGAACCGTCAACCGGCATATTAGTTTAATTTCAGAACTGTTTGGAAACTGTTTTAAAACATCGGCTTTTGTTTTAAAAAATCTGTACGCAGTATGATCCAAAAGGTTCTGTAATGATACTTGGTCGGCCGTTTCCGTAACTTTATTCATTATTAGATAAATGTCACTGTGGAGACTTTTATTGTTAAGTCTAGTGTTTATGTATTCCTATTTTGTAAGAAAATTTTCCAGGAGGTAAGGCAAAGCTTCATCGGTTGTCAGTGGAATGTGTATTGTATGTCATATTGCTTTCTCGATTCACTTGAGCATTCGGGTGTTGTTATGGTTTTTTTTAAAGTACTTTCTTGCTTTGTTTCTTTGCAGAGACTGCTGCAGCATGTGCAAGAAGATTTGTGTCACAATTATTTTTATTTGCGAACTCAGATGCAATTTCCTTTTTTATCTTGTACCCGCATTCGTGTAAGATAAGGTTGGACGTCCCATTTGCTGTGGAGTTTTGCCGGTTTCATCAATAGTAATTAATATTTTACACTCTAACCATACTTGAACCGTTCAAGCATGTAGTTACTTTTGGGAAGATATTTATGAATGTAATTATAAAATGACTAACTTTTTTTTGCCTATTTCCCTTATTATTCCAGTGTTTTTATTAATTCTTTTCCACACTGTTGCTTCGCCATATTTCGAAAAGTTCGCCAAAATGTGAGAGAAGGGGGACGAACGGAGATGAGTTTTTGGTTTGTTGTTAAAGACAAGTATGGACCATTGGTTGCTTATTAGTTATATTCTACGAAACACGGAGAACGCATGTTAGTTTTCTAAAAAAATACACAATTTGGACATTACACAATACTAAATCTCTGTATGATAAATTTACTTTAAGATTAAATTAAGAAAAATATAAGAAATACGACATATTAACATAGAAAAATCGACTTTATGCTAAAAACAAGAAAGAAAGTTAACTTCGGCACTCCGAAGTTTGTATATCCTTGCAGCTTATAGTTGGATCATTATAAATAAATAAAAGTGCATGAAATGAAAAGTTAAACTAAGAATTAAGAATTATATACAACATATATACATATAAAAATTCGGTTTTAAAATTTACGTTTACGTAATATTTCCCGAACATTCATATGACAGCTAACGATATAGTAGTCAGATTTTGATCAAATTAAAACTGAAATTCTAGATAAATATAAAATTGACGTCTTAAATTATATGAAAATATGTTGATAATTGGCCATGTTATAATTTTTTTCTGAAAATTTACCGATCATTAATATGGCAGCTACATACATGATAAGTCGTCCGTTCCGACTTATATAGTAGTGAGAGCATATAGAACACTATCTGCAAAGTTTCATTCAGATAGCTTCAAAACTGAGGGACTAGACGGACAGACGGACGGACGGACCAATGGACATGGCAAGGTCGACTGGGCTATTGATGCTGATCAATATACTTTATAGGGTCGGAAATGTCTCCATCACTGCGTTGCAAACTTCTGACTGAAATTATATTACCCTGCAAGGGTATAAAAGTACGGAATCTAGACCATAATCCTTTGCGTGCCGATCCTCGTTTCATTACATTAAATTATTTTTTTTAACATTTAAAAAAATGTGTTTATAAAATGTTTACAAGAAAACAATACTCGTACCGAGTTCAACACTTTTAGTAAATGCAGATATATTAATAATGTTTATAAACATAAGATACATGTAATTTAATGATTGTGATGTCTCATCGGGTAACGGCGTTATACGTCATTCCATTATTTTACAACTTTCCAACTTCATGCAGGTAGGCACCAAGTAGTTTGGTCTAGAAGAATAAACGATTATTAATGCGCAAATGCAGTTTTTTTTTTCTTACGCCTTCAATGTAATTGTAAATATCAATCTTTTCATTCTGGGAATGGGCGCCATCATCACAAGCTCCCACCGGCACAAGAATAACATTTTTACCAGTGGCTTCCTGCAATGTTAGAGTTACTGGAATAGAGCCGCCCTCGCGGGTCATGTCCGGTTCTACATTAAAAACATGCTTAATAGCCCGCTTTGCTGCCTCATAATGTGGATGGTTGGGGTCCTCAGTCCAGGGCTTTCCAGCGGACAGCATAACAACCTTTAGATAAAAACATTTTAGGCGAATGAAAACTTGGACAAAAAACTGTAAATTTAAACAAACCTTCATTTTGTTGGGAGAGCCACGTTCAGCCCACTTGTCATTAAGGTATTTAACGACGCATTCCTCGATGTGTTTTGGATCTTGATCCGGTACAAGACGTATAGAAAACTTACCAATAACTTTTTTAGGTATTACGGTCTTTGCACCTGGCTCATAAAAAGCACCTTCAATGCCATGTATAGATAGGCTGGGATACCGCCACCTGGCCTGAAGCAGCTTTATTTTTTCATTATTATGTGGCAACTTTTCTACACCAATGTCTTTTCTAAATTAAGTATACAGCCATTAAAGAGATTTATAACTTATACTTAGAGATTAGATGAACTAACTTGTACTCAGCCACTTCAAAATCTATATTCTCGTAAATTGATTGCTCGTTTACTAGTAGAGGTGCCACCTTCATAAATGGTAAATAGTTTTGTAACCAAAAATGTTTTGGGTAACCTTAATGGAGTACTCACGTCGCGATCCACTCCAGGTATGAGAATCTTAGTGTCCTTGTCAACAAGAATGCTAAGCAAGTGACATAGATCCGGCATAGCCTCGTGAACAGTGCCTCCAAAAACTCCACTGTGCAAATCTTTGTTCGAGCATTCCACCTCCACTTGGAAGTATGCAAGTCCGCGGAGTCCATAAGTCAAACAGGGACGCTTCTTTCCCAGCCAGTAGTTGTCAGAAATGCATACGTAATCGACGTCTGATAAGAAGCCATTCTTGCGCTCCATCAACAAGTCGTCCAGGCCTTCGCTTCCACTTTCTTCCATTCCTTCGAATACGAATTTCACATTAACAGGCAGTGAAATGTTAAGCTTTTGGTAAGCCTCAATCGCATGTATCCAGCATAGCACAGGCCCCTTGTCGTCTGAAGCACCGCGTCCAAATAACTTTCCTTCGATCTCTGTGAGTACGAAAGGGTCAGTATTCCAGCCATCTTCTTTTAAGGCAGGCTGCACATCCAAGTGGCCATAGACTAGCACCGTCTTTTTTGAGGCATCCTTGCCAAGGGTTCCCAGTAGCACCTTCGGCAATGGGATTATATCGCCGTTTGGCAGGGTCTGCTTGCCCACATCCGCTAGTTCTATATCGGTACCCAGAGACCTCAGCCTGTCTGCGGTCCAGTTGACCATGCGATCAATCTCACCGCGCTTATCGGGCCAAGCCGAAACTGACTGTATGCCTACAACAGTTTTCAGGGCGTCAATGTAATCGCCCCTTTTTCCATCGACGAAACTGAAAAAACGATTGCGGTTTATAACTCTTATTATAGCAAGAGACCTCAATTGGTGGACAAGTGTTGGATTATGTATGCGGTTTGTCTGCTATTCTGTGTTATACCGATAGACATGTAAATATGTAATTACGTATATGCATATGTATGTACATATGTCATACATATGAATAACAGCAGATCCATGATAAAATGCAAATCATTTACTCTAGCATTGAGATGTACAGTCGATGCACGTCGTACTCTGTTGCTATACAAACATAATACACACTGATATCTTTATGAGCGTTATCAGTTTAAATATGGCTGCTGGTAGTTAATACTTTTTGAAGGCCAAACATGCTTTCATCTTATTTATCTTTACTACTTGAGGGCGGATTTATATGGGAATATAAAAAATTACATAAATACATCACTTACGAGAAGAACTTCTGGAGTTCAGCTGGAAGCGTGGCCATCGTGATTATCTGTTGGTCCGTTCTTTTTTAGTGATTTAAACAATTCTACTGTGATCCAGCACAGAATTACTTGTATTCTCGTTGTCTCCAGGCGGATCGCACTTAAATATATCCGCTAGACGCTGTGTGACCGTGGCATATACAAAAAAATAAAACTGTAAACAGTAAGAGGAAGACATTAGAGGTATTCTTATTAATTTATGTAATTTAAGTCCTATTTACAAAACAAATACCCGGTTTGCAGTTGTCAGTATTTTCGTCAACGAAGTGATATCGATAGCACCTACACAATGGGCCTTATGACACAGTAATGTCGTTTTCATTACCTAGAGATTTCATGAGAACATTGAAAGAGACAACTATATGTGTTATTTTGTTTGTAATTTTATAGTAAGGCAACTCCGGTCACATTGATTTAAAAGGTAAACAATAACAAGAAGGAAAGCTAACTTCGGAAAGACGAAGTTTGTATACCCTTGCAGTCTACAATTGGATCATTATGAATTAATAAAAGTTTATCAAATGGAAAGTAAAACTAACAGTAATTGTATATACATATAAAAATTCGGTTTTAACATTAAGTATACGTAATACTTCCCGAACTTTCCTATGACATCTATATAGTAGTCCGATTTTGTTCAAAATTAAATTGAAGTTCTGGAATAATATAAAAAAACCATATCTTAAATAATATGAAAATATGTTGAAAACTGGCCAAGTTATAACTTTTTTTCCGAAAATGTACCGATCGTTCCTATGGCAGCTATATGATATAGTCGTCCTATCCTGTCCGTTCCGACTTATATAGTAGTGAGAGCATAAAGAAAACTATTTGCAAAGTTTCATTCACATAGCCTCAAAACTGAGGGACTAGTTTGTGTAGAAACGGACAGACGGACATGGCTAGATCGACTCGGCTGTTGATGCTGATCAAGAATATAAATACTTTATAGGGTCGGAAGTGTCTCCTTCACTGCGTTGCAAACTTCTAACTAAAATTATAATACCCTGCAAGAGTATAACAAGAGCTAGAGCTGTAAAAGCATCGATAGTACTATCGATATTATCGATAGCGGCTGGGCTGCGCGATACCTCGTTTTTTTTTTCCACCATCGATGTATCGCGTTTTACCCAAGCTTGGCTGAAGTCGTCAAGCGGTACCTCTGCATCCCGGGTTCATCTACCGAATCGGAGAGGATGTTTAGTAGAGCCGGTCAAATTATATCGGATAGACGAACTTTTTTGAAGCCAAAGCATTTAAACACACTCTTTATGGCTAACAGAAATCAGTGGCTGCTGGATTAAATTTCTTGTGGTACAAACTCATTAAGAGCAGTTTTCCAAAGAATGGATAATCTAAACTTGTTATTTTTTTTGTTATCAAACGTTTTCTTTATTTAATTCGTAATCAACAACAATTCCCGCGGATCGGATGATCTCTCTTTTGTTAATTTCATTAACTTTGATTTATAATCATGTTTTCGCTTATAATTATAATTAATAAAAAAAAACATGCTAATGAAATGTGCTTGGTATTTCATTAATAGTTTTAATGTTCTCGATTCTAGCATCAGAAGGCAAACGCTAATGGCTTATGACGACTTTTTAAAGCATACGAGAATATTTAAGTTTTCTAACTTATGAATAAAAAAAGCATATAGGTTATTATTATAGTCAAAATCTTTTAAATTTTTAACCTATTTGATTTTATGTGTGTTTCATAGTTTAATACATTGTATGGCTTTTTTCGCAGCTATAATTATACCTCGCAATTAAAAAAATTGTAAGCAAACACGTTTAAAATACAAAATAAAAAATTAAAAAAGAATTCGATTGATACTATCGAAAATATCGATGGTCTGGACTATCACTATCGAAAACATCGAGTAGGGGCACTATCGATGTTTTTACAGCTCTAACAAGAGCCGCAGTATATAACTATGCATTTCTTGAGTTTTCGTCAAAGTATTCCTGCATTTATATATGTGGAAAACCTTAATTTGGTTTTTTTACCTACTAATACTATAATACCAATATGACACCGCCGCATTAATTAGACGTTTCATCAAAGATTTTATATCACCATAGATCTGCAAGTCGCAGCATATACCTTGAAACCTCGCAGAAGCATTCCTGCATTTATATTTATTTTTTACCAACTAAAGCCTAGTACTAACATAAGATACATTTTATGAAAGCAGCAATATACAATATTAAAAAAACCAAGCAAAATAAAAAGAAGATACTGAATTTTCGCTTTCATGGAAACAAACATAAAATAAAGGTTGTAAGCAAAAAGCTAAGAGCGTTGCCAGATCAAAAAATTTAACATCTGATATTTCGAAGAGAATTAGTTGAATTGGTACCTTTCGAAAGCTAATATGGAGGATAAAGTCGCATTAATAAAAGCAGCACGGGCGAAGCCAGTGATAGGGAATTTAACACAAAAAAAGCATTTTAATTCCACTTTTAATATCACTATTTAATGTTCTGGCTATACGTGTCAGTGTGGCTGTTCCTCAGGCTTTTCTATAAATTATTTGGTCATACTGGTTTCCGAGCGAATTGTGGAGCAATTTCACTCTGAACTTTTTGAAAGCCTATTTATCAAGGCCGGTTTCCCCCAAAAATCATTTGATCCTGTTAATTAGACAACTGATATGGACAACTGTGCATTTACCTGAAAAACAGCTCGGAGCCTTATAAAATATAACTCAAATTGTCAAAGTAATAGTTCTTACACAGGCACCACATGAAATGATTTTGGTTACGCAATGTGGCGACCCTAATTCTTGAAAAGACAGGTTGTCAAATTTATTTTGTCGACTGCCGCAATTGCAGCTCTGTTCGTGGCTACAGAAAGCGATGTAATAAGTTACTAAATAATTAAATATGTATTCAAATTAACTAATTATTAAAGAATAACTAAGGATGCAACTGATTTCATGACAAATAATTCATATTTCCTTTGTTTACATTCATGTATTTTTCCTATTTTTACCGATACTTATACCATCATCTATAAAATCTAGCACTATCGCGAAAAGGTAGTTTACTATTTTACGCTACGTTTTTGCTGATCATGAATAAAGATATTTTGCATCAAGGTCACTGATCATACGCGATCAGCAGAACTATCCATAGAAATCCAGTTATTAGTGATCAAGTCGTTTTGCTGAACTCAGCAAATATATAAAAAAAAACAATTTAAAAAAGTAAGTAAAACTGTTGTACTAACTTGTTTTCTGGCTGATCAGTGAAGGCTCAGTCATCAGGGATCAAGGGTGTTCTGGTGTTCTGTCATACTAATAAACGGCTTGGAACCTGTCGTTATCTAAATAATTTCTTAAATTGGTCCAAGCAATAATTTTTAACAGACACCTCATAAAATAATTATTGAATCTTTTTTAGAAAGGCATTCATTCATTCACGGCCACTATTGTAGAATTTAATTCGCGGTTACAGTATGTGAAAAAATTCTTTAGGAATAAATGAGGATTGAATTCTTGACTAATAATTAATATACTTTATTATTTAATTAATTATTGTCGACAAAAAATAGAAATATATAAGGAACCGAAGCAACAAAATGCACGAAGTTCGTGGCATTCTAAGTATTTTCTCTTTGTAATACTGTCTTTCCACAGAGTCCGTCAGTGTGAAACAGTTGGGACTTATAGCCAAATGTGAAACAGTTGGGATTTATAGCCAGATGTGAAACTCGTGTTCCCACAGAGCTACATCTGCATCTACCGTCGGATAACAGCTGTGAATCATGCAAAACATAAACAAAGATGGCTGAAATGCATGCTGCACAACTGAAATGAAAAGATTTCCAATTATATTGGCTGTTTAACAACAGGAAACAGCAGAGTGTCGCATATTTTGTTGACACTAGATTTAAAGGAATTAAATAACGAGGAACTGAAGAATCTCTGATGATTTTTCTCCAACAAAGAGCAAATGCCCCGAATTGTGACCAAGGTGGTAAGGACTCCCCAAATCTATTAAAGATAAAGTAGAAATAGGGGTTTTTTATTAAATACTAGCAATTTTATACATTTTGAAAGGAAAATATGCCGGAAAACATCGACAAGCTCCTTGGACATACTTTGAACTTTGGCGCCTACCCTATTTCAATTGTTCCGGGCCATTTGTGTTTACATTTTCGTTGTGAATGATGCTTAGGAGATGAAGAAATCAGAGTAGCATCGAAAAACCATTGTATAACTATCGGCAAAAAACGTACATCAAATTCTGATGGACAACTGATGGAGAACAAAAAGATAAATTTTGGAACGCGTAAGCCTTATGGACCGTCAGTTTAAGTGATGGAAAATAGCCAAATGTACTTCTGTGGGAAGACCCTATTAGAGATAATCATCAGAAAATCTCCTCATTGTCTAGTTCATTTTAATGTAGAGCTCAAAAATTTGCCGCAATCTGCAGTTTTTTTGTTGATAAACAGCCAACAAAGTTGGAAATCTATTCATTTTATTTCCGCAGCAGCCACTTCAGTTATATTGATTTTTACATGAGCTGTTATGGGATGGTGGATAGAGATGGAGCTCTTTGGGAATCGAAATTTCACAACAACAAAAAATCCCAACTATTGAACTGCTGCGTTACATACGAATTATTATTATAATATAAATAATAACACTCGTACAATTTGTGTATTCATTTCCTTTCCTTAAATAAAAAATAAACAGTTTAAATATATTAATCCTTTTTACCTGGCACCATCGCCAGGCAACATCTTCGATTTCACTTCCGTTATTTTGGGTTTGGGAAATACAACAAAATTCCACAAGAACTCAAGGGAATTGGTTGTTCCACATCAAATCTGCAAGCAAAGCAAACTTCTGGACTTGCAGCATATATATTTGGAGGCAGTAGATCAGGATCCTTCGGATTCGGATGCAAATGTCCAAAAGGCACTTGACGTGCTCTTAAATCTGTCTGCTTTGCAAACGGACAGTGCTCAGTGAGCCGGATCAGCATGCTTTACATGCCACTTGATTAAAGAATCAAATGCTTATACCAAAGACGATCTAATATTAAGATTAGTAACGGCAATACATTCGTTTTGCATTATGAGGCTGCTATTTTGATGGCAATGACAATCGCTCTCTGTCGTTCTCTATCCGCTCTCACAAAGTTGAGAGCTTAAAATTCTAAAAAATAGAATGAGATTGCTTTTATGAGTAAACACAAGAACAACCATGAGAATACGTGTGCACACAAACAGTACGCAACTTTCGCTGTATGCGTAAAAGAGAGCGGCTGGCTCTAGAGCCAGCGAGTGAGAGCCTGAAGCCAAAGAGAGCCTGAATCCTATGGCGTTCCTTATCTTAGTGATGTACTGTCTTTGCTTATACCCTGCAGGAAAAATATATTATTGATCAGAAATTTGTAACGTGCCAAAGGAGTTATTTTCTATCCTATAAAATATTGGCTGCGTTCAGCAGAACAACTTGATCACTGATCACTGATGGATTTCTATCGATAGTTCTGCTGAACGCGTATGACCAGTGATCTGATGCAAGATTTCTTCCATCATGATCACCAAAAAAGTAGCGTAACAAAAGTACGCTACCTTTTCGCGATACTGATGGATTATATCGATGATGGTTGAAGTATCTGTAAAATAAGTACCTATTACTTTGTTTTCTGTAGATACAAATGCAGCGAATGGTGCTGCAATTGATGTAGTGGACAAAATAAATTTGACAAGAATTAGAGGCGCCACAATACGTTACAAAAAATATTTTATCAGGTTTCTGTTAAAAAACTTTTACTTGCAAAAATTTAAGGTATACTTTAACATGTTCCGAGCTGTTTTTCAAGTATATGTACTGTTGTCCATTTCAGTTGTCTAATAACACCCTCAAATAATTGTTGGCGGGAAACTGGACGATAACGATAGGTTCCACGCCGGTTATTATAATGTATCATGAGCGTTCAGCAGAACACACTTGATCAATGATTACTGATCCATCACTGATTGGTGACCATGTTGTTCTGCTGAATGCAACCATTATTGCAACAGTAAAATTCTTTTATTGTTGTAATGCAAATATGCAATATTCCCTAGTTTCCATTAATCCCATTCGGCATTTTGTGATTTGGTGCGACAACGCAAAATAGTGGACAAAACACTTTAAATGTATAGGGAATACCCATATTATTTTTTCATGGTATTATACGGTATATTTGTATATTTCAAGGGATTTTTTAGGTAAAACTTTAAGGGCAATGCGGTATATTTCATCTTCCGGTTTGTTATCATACTATTTTTTGCGTCCTTTTATTTTGTATCGAAAATAAGATTATTCTCCCATTTTTAAGAAAAACGAGTTTTTTTTTTATAAAAGGAAAGCTTTAAAGTTGAAAACATTACCGCTAGTCACGCAAATTTCATTTACTTGATGTATATTGGCTTTGTTGCTCTTAACAAAAAGACGGCAACAACATGGCTTCCGCGTCTGAAATTGAAAAAACTTTGGTTGTAAACATTGGAAATTTTGAAAAGATTCAAAATTTTCTGAACGACAAAGAAAAGTACAAGGAAGTGTTAGAAAATAGCGAGAACTTTAATACTCGTTTATGCATTGAAAGACGCCTTCGAATGCCATTTCTGGACCCCCAGACTGGAGTCGCACAGACCCATTGTGCTCTCTTCATGAAAAAAAAACAACGTATGCCAGGATTCCGGCATGGACAAATATACACCTATCCATCATCGCGCTGGCGCAAGCCTAAGCGTCAGTATTTACTTAATCCGAATCAGAGCTACCGTGCTTATCAGTACCGCGAACCACATCTTCAACACTCCCACCATCAACCGCATCCGCATCATCACCACCATGTACCAGCGGTTGGGGCTGCTGTCACGCGTGATCTCCATCAGATTGAGAGTCCAGGTAACAAAATATGTGAATTTTTTTTTAAATATGGACACCCTTTTCGGCAATCATATGATTCTTTACAATTTTCCAATTCAAGGTTTGGTAACATTTTTCTATTTAAGTAGATACAATATTAAGTTGATTTAATGATTTAAAGTAAATTACATAAAAAAGTACAAGTGAATTAAGCAGTTTATTAATTAAAATTTGTCCAGCTATTGTTGCTGCTGATGGTAATTCGATGGGAGCATCAGGAGATAATGATAGTAAAGACTCTCATGCAAATGCGGAGAAGGAGTGGTTTCACGAAGACTTGGAGTCATCGCATTATCATCATGGTGATGACTATGAGGACGATTTTGATTCAGATAACGACTTTGATGAGTCATACACTAGCCGGGGCAAACGGAAACGGGGATCTCGTCCTCGACGGTCCAATGCCAACGCAGAGGGCACACCAAAGCGTGGTCGCAAAGGTGGTGGTAAGTATAACTCAATGCATATAATTAATGAAATCCTTAAAAAGATATATAAAAAACTGTGTAACTTAAATCTAAAGTTAGTCAATTGGAGTTTATATTACAGCCTAAAATGGTAAAGGAAGATCATCCCATTAGACGTCTTGTTTTTAGGCGTTTTTTTTTTAAATTTTTTTTTTCTACGATCAGTAATTTGAGATTTATTTTAATTTTATTTAAAATTTTAAGCTAAAACAAGAAAAGATTCTAACTTCGGCACGCCGAAGTTTGTATACCCTCGCACTTGAAATCATAAATTAATCCAACAAAGCTTTTCGCACGAATACATAGTAGTACGGGCTAGTACTATATTATATATTAACAGTTTTACATTTACAGTCTTGAATTTTTCTGAGCAGATGTTGAAAATCATCGAAACTAAAACTTTTTTAAAATTAATTTCCCTTTGGTCCCGTTTGTTCCCAAAAAAAATTACAGCTGGTCGCTGCGTTTGCTTTGACAGAGTCTTTCTAATTAGGGGCTCTAGTTTTCAACTTAAGGACGTTAATAGAGTACTGATTCACTGCTTAAAATCAAAGGTACAAGCACTCTTGACCACAATAAGTTAATTATTATTACATATTTAAAATCGCAATAATCTGATTTCGGAGACAGTGCTGAAAAATGGTCGACAAGAAGTATTGAAAACTCATGCAGATGTCAGCGGATTTGTCTGTCCCGATTCAAAGAATGTTACGTTACTATTTAAGCAAAATGTTTTGCATCTATTAGCAGTGAATTAATTAAAGAGACAACAGACCCTGTTAAGCGATCAACGTAACAACCAAAACTTAAGAAACAATGCCAATATTTTGGACTTACCAGATCGACAGTCAGTAAACATTAATCACAATTGTAAAAACCTGAAAGCATAAGCTTCTAAGAATTGCAGTTTTGTAGAATCTTACCGGGTAAACAAGGAAATGTTCATGTTTATCATTAAAAAAATTTGTAAAGTTTTTATTACTTACATTATTTAAATTTAACTGGCGTGTGCCGGTCATCTGTTTTGGTGCCAGTGGTGCGAAATTTTTAACAGATTGTGTTGCAAAATTCAACTCAGAAAAGTTTCCGAGGTCAAAGAAAAATTTACCTTGGTGTTTTTGCGGAAAGTTAGAATCGAACTGATTCTGATGTGCAACCACAAACAATATTGTTTAAATCAAGTGTGCCACCTTTAGAAAATTCAGAAATTGAGTAATGTTCCTAAAACATCAGAGAATTAAATACAATTTACATTTGCAATTTTCATAATGGCCTTTGCAGATCTGAATCCATCGGCCCAATAGTAGTCGAAAAGTTTCCGACCGATTTCGCTCGGAAGTTAACAGAGACTTAACAGAGGGAAATACGAATCAGTGGGGATTTTTCGGAAGTGGAAACTAGAACAGGACTTTCTGCAAAGTTTCATTAAGATCGCTTCAAAACTGTCGGAATTGTCTCTTTAACTCCGCTGAAAACATCTGACTAAAATTATAGCAAGGGTAAAAATATTATGTAGAACTTAAAATACATCTTTCTGAACACCCCCGTCTTGAAAAAATTAACTAGCCCTTTAACCACGATTCCGGGCGATTGGCTAATCAGAAACAACAAAAATTACTCGGAAGCTAACTTTGGCACGCCGATTATATGTTGAAAAAGAAAAGAAACTAACTTCGGCAAGCCGAAGTCTGTATACCCTTGCAGCTTACAATTGGATCATTAGAAATTAATCGAAATTGATTTAATGAAAAGAAAAACTATTAGGAATTATATTAATTATATATACATACTATACACCTGGCCCTCGTTTAACACGGGGTTACGTTCCTAGAAAACCTCGTCTTAAGGGAAATTGTGTTAAGCTAAACATGGATTCAGTACAAAATAAGGGGTTACGTTCTAAAAATTCAAAATTGGCAGCAAAAAAAAAATGTTTATTGTTCAAATTTGGTATGTTTTTATTAAAGTTTCATACATTTGTTCAGAATTAAGCAAAAGTTGTTATGTATATGCCTTTAATAAAAGCATACCATTCATATTTTTAAACTTAAAAGTTGGTATTTAATTAAAAAAGTTGCTTCTTATAATTAATTAATAGGTTAAACTTTATAGAAACTAAAAAATGTTAAAAAGTGAGGAGATCATATGTTTTATTCATATCATAATTCATAATTTTAATTCATAATTCATAATTTTAATTCATAATTCATAATTTTAATTCATAGTTCATAACTAAAAATTCATAATTCATAATATGAAATGCATTTGGTGGCATTTATAGTTAAAGCCAGTTTGATTTAACATGGTTTCTTTTTTGGTGGCTCTTTGTAAAAATCAGTAATTTTTGATTTTTTCGTGGCTTTTAAAGCTTCTTTATAGCACTCCTTATAAGGCAAAAGTATTTTTCCAACTCTCTCTTAAACTTAAGTCGTCGTTCGATGACCGGAATTGAATTTAAAAAGCATGATTCCAAGCTGCTAGCATATGCGAATCCCTCTCGGAGCTTATTAGACATCTGCATGAGTGGCAAAAAAATCCCATTCAAATGCACAAAGCTCAAAATGAGTTGAGTGAAATGTCAAATGTCAAACTGAATTGAATGAGTTGAATCGCTTACGTACGACTCAGCCGCACAAAGAATAGAGAAAGAGAAACGAATGGAATGAAATGAAAACTCAGAAAACTGAGACGCTGAATTCGAATCATTCGAATACCGTTGCAACTGTAAATACCACTACAGTACCAAATGTTTCAGAAAAAATAGGTTTGATCGACCGCCACATTTGGCTGTTGCCTAGTCTAAATTGAAGCATAAGCAATTGAAATGCGTTTTTACATTTTTTTATTTAACTTATTTCTAAAAAACAAGGCTATTAAATTCATAATTTCATGGGTTTCTCTTAATGTAATTTCTAAATTAACAATAATAAACTAATTCAAATATAAATTCATAGTTTTTTCTTAAACTTCTTAATTTGAAAATAACATTAACGATATACCTAACTTGAATTTGAATGCAAAAACATTATTTTGTTAATGTTATCCGAGTTGGTGGCTATTTGGGAACGCTTTTCGGTAATTAAATTTCTCGCGTTTGAGAATGTGCGTTCCGAAGCCGCGCTGCTCGCTGGTATGCAAAATATTTCGCAGCTTGTCTTGTGCAACAGCGGAAAAAATTGCTTGTTCATATGCCACCAAGCTAAAGCACAAAAGTCCATCGTGTATGCAACATTGATATTCATATGTCCAGCAATCTCTTGTTCCACCTTGTCTTGTATTGTCTCACTTTTGGAAACCTCTACGTAATCAGCTAATTCATCGTCTACCAACTGGGGTTCGTTATTGTTAATCTCGCAATTGTTTTGGAGAAAGTGATTCATAATAACTTTGCAATCGATAATTATGCTCTCTCTCTCAGTCGGGGTAAATTGAATAAGTTTGTTTGTTGGGGGAAAAAGGAACAAGGGTATGTTGTGGTATTTGGACAAATTTGGCGTTACTGTTGTTAAAATTTGGCTATTGAGTTTAAACTTCAGGCTTTTAATTATGTCTATGTCATAGTATTCAATCTGGCAGGCTTTCTTTAGCTTATTTAAATTTGGCAAAATGAGATAAATAGTTGGGCGTTTAGAAGCTTCAAGTTTTTTCGACACAATTTCAAAAACTTCCAGCAATTGTAAAATTGCACCTAAACAATTAATGTTAATGCCCTCACCTTTGCAGGCCTGATTTTTTTCTTTTAAAATATCTGTTATCTCTACCCAATTGACTTCAATTAACTTTAGCAAGTAGTAGACGGTATTCCACCGAGTTGGACAAAAGCTCTTTAAAGACACTCCTAACGATGAATTATTTCTTGATTTTTTAAAATATTTTACTAACTTGCTGCAACTTGAGACAATATTTTTCATCTCAGGAATAGCATTAATGGCTTTTTCAACAGCGTTGTTGAGCAAGTGGTTGACGCAATGAATTTTCTCCGAGTCCGAAAAGCTTTAATCATGTTTGACCCACGATCAGTTACGACCACGGGTTTCTCAAGATCGAGGTCACATCCAAAATCCTTCAATATTGCCTCTATTTTTGTCCGTATATTGACACTTTGATAAAGAATAAATTTGAATTATACTTGTACACATAAAGTTGGGGTTAACAAACATGTGCTGGGCGAGCCCTTCATTGACTTCATGGCCATAAGGCGCTCAACCAAAACTTCCTCCCTTATATAATGCACAGTGCACGACAAATATGAAGTTTTTAAATAGTTGTCCGTTCATATGTCACTGGTAATAGCGTACCCAAAGGCTATATATTTTTAAATTTCCGATTTTATTGGGCCAAAGTGGGACGAATATATTGTTGAGATGTTTCGGGAAACGGTTGTTGGATGTGGTAAAAGCTTATTGACGTCAACATTTGCACCATATGTTGCTCCAACATTAATTAATAATGATGCAAACTTTTTAATGACAGAGTCGTCAATAATTTTAAGTGGGCGGCAATTCTTAAGTACCCATTCTGTTACAACAGTTATGCCCTCGTCTTTCGTTGCTTTGTTTACTTCTACCAGAGCACCGTTGCGGAATTTACTGGCATTAACGACATAACATTTGTGTTTGACCACGTTAGACGTGCTTCCTGCAAACTTCAAAACAGTGTAGCACATCCTACAAGCTACAAGATCGACCAATTCTTCTCCATTTTGGTTTATCATTTTGGAGAAAAATTGCCAAACTTCGCGTCTGCCTCTCTTTTTTATTAAGGTATACATGCCACTTTTAATCTCTTCTTTAACATCCACCGCGCTTTGCACAGCCTATATTTTTCAAACAAATTAAATTAACTCTGAAAAATATAACACAAAAAACCCTTATGGACAGGTCACGTTGGTTAATACTAAACGCATGTTAATATCTACGCACGAAGAAAAATAAACAAATTGTTATAATTATATAAAAATTAAAACAACAATATTAAACTAAAAAGAAAACAAAAATAACGCGTTGGCTTCTTTTCCTGTCTTGGTTTCTTCCATGTTTCTTTGTCTTTGATCCGCGATCTCTGAAAATTCGACTCCGTGCACAACTCGAATCATTCGAATGTAACACGCCAAATTTGTTGTTTCTGTTTTCGCGTCATTCGTTCTCTTTCATTTCGTTCAACGTCCCAAGCTATGAAGCAAAACGAGAACGCATACTGATACAATGTCGTTTCATTTCTTGCATTCCACTCATTCCATTCCATTTCATTCGTATGTACTCAATAAAGCGTATGTTATGAGTGGTTTCATGCAGACGTCTAGAGCTTATCTATCGTTAAACTCATCGGATCGGTTTCTTCAGAGCTGCTGTCATCTGATTGTGAATTGTTTGCTTCATTCACAGCAATCTCAAGCAATGATTCGTCATCTTTTTGTGCCTTTGTTGTTTTGTTTTTTGTTCTTTGATAAAAAAGTTCGATTTGGCCTTTTTTTTCCAGAAAAGTCCAGTTTCATCCACATTGAAAACTTGATCGGGCAGGAATTCCTCTTTTTTAATGAACGCCTGAATTTCTTTTGAGTATGTGGTAGCACCTCCATCATCGGCCGATGCTGCTTCGCCCTTAAATTTGAGGCTATGAATGGAGAACCTTTTTTTAAATTTTGCTCGAGCAGTCCATAAATCCTGAGTGCCTTTTCCTGAATGATCCTCTGGCTTAAGGCGGCATTTTTTTTTAGCAATCGTCAATCCAAATGCACGTGCTCTATTGGTAAATTTTGTAGATATAGATGATCCAATGCTTCCTGGACGTCGTATTTCAGATTTATTTTTTTTTTTTTTATAGTGCGAACTGTTGCCTTATTAATATCAAAATGCAATTTCCGTCGCAGTTTGACCATTGTCTAAGCGGTTTAGAATTTCTATTTTCGTTTCTATTGAAATGACTTTTCGTTTTAAAGGAGCTCAATTTTTTTTCTGCCATTGTACAAGCTAAAATTTATTTATTTTAATAATGTATTCACTTTTTGATTTAATCAAGCTGTACCATCTTTTTAGTTATCACAAAATCTATGACTTTTTACTTACTACTAAATCACGCTTACATCTAACAAATCAAATGTAGTATTCCCCTTTTTCGACAAGCACCCCATGCGTATGACACAAGCAAAAAGGCACTAACGCGTAAATCGACATCAAAAAAATATCGATATTTTGCAATCGTTTAAGAACGAGGTTTTTAGCGTGTTAAAAGGGGGATGGGAGCAAATTTGAAACCGTGGAAGACCGAGTTCGTGCTAAAAGAGTCCCTGTTAAGCGAGGGCCAGGTGTACATACAATAATTACAATTTTATAGTTACAGTTTTACATGAACAGTTTTGCATTTGCCTCTACATTTCAACGATCGTTTCTATGGCAGCTATATAATAGTTTGCGTAGAATCGAACAGACGGACATATGGACATGGCTAGATCAGCTCGGCTGTTAATGCTGATTAAAAAATGTCGGAAATGTCTCCTTAACTGCGTTGCAAACTTCTGACTAAAACAAGAAAGAAAGCTTACTTCGGCACGCCGAAGTTTGTATGTTCTTGTAGCTTACAATTGAAATAATCAAGTGAAAAGTAAAACTAACAAGAATTATATACAACATTTATACATATAAAAATTCGGTTTTAACATTTACGTATACGTAATATTTCCCGAACGTTCCTATGGCAGCTATATGATATAGTATTCCGATTTCGATCAAATAAAGTCCGAAATGCTAGAATAATATAAAATGGCCATGTCTGAAATTATAGTGAAAACTTCTAATGGCGCGTTGGGCACTCTTTTGGGTGAGGATTTTCTGCCGTTTTCGCGACAGATGAGATTTTACATGGGTATGCGAGAGCGCTGCATGCTATACGCCAGAGCGCCCAAACATTGCTTACGACGGAGCAAATTTCAATACATTCAAATGAAAACACCAACACTCGTAAAGATAAAATTTGTTTTATTTTATGACCCATTAACAATCACATGCAAGTGCAGTTACCTTGCTCAAATGCAGATGAAGAATAGAGATAAGAAAACGAAAGTGAAAAATTGTTTTTGCAATTAGCATTGACGCATGCCGATTGCCGTGTACATATAGGCATTTGCTCGCCTATGCTTCGGAGCCAATTACAACAAGAAAGGAAGCTAACTTCGGCACGCCGAAGTTTGTATACCCTTGCAGATTTCAATTCCATTAATTATAATCTAAGCCTATCTCTTTTACTTTCAATTCAATTTCATATTTCAGTTTTACATTTTTTATATTTTTACATGTAAAGTCAAATGTAATTTACATCCACATTTACCGATCGTTTGTAAGGCAGTTATATGATATAGTCGTCCGATTTTGAGTGGAGATTTCAACATAAACTTTGCAGATGTCAAAAATCAATCATTAATTGAATTTTTATGTGAAGAATTTGATTTAGCGATGTCCAATGATCGCAATCTTAGCACAACAAAATACAAAACTACTATTGATGCAGTATTCACAAGATATATATATAGATTTAAGTCAAAATTTTTCATTTCATACTTTAGTTACCATAGCTACCATACCTATTGTTTCAGTTTTAGAATTTAATGAAAATGCTGATAATAATGATAAAAATGCTGATAATGATGATGTAAGAGTTGTTGAAATTATGGATGAGAATTAAAAAATTTTGTATTTACTGTTTACTAATATTTACTCATTTAAATAAAACCACTTCCTTCGAATAAAGTTTCTATATTATTATACTTCATGTCCATTCAAAAAGTGCCCACATTGCTTTGATAAACTTGATTTTTTATGTATAATTTCTCATGTCGCGAGCGCACCTAAAAATGCTCACCAAAAAAAGTGCCCAACGCACCATAAGTTCAAGTTTTCACTTCTGCCTGCACTCCCGGAGTGCAACCCCCCTAGTTTTTCTGAAGAATTACCGATCGTTAATATGGCAGCTTGATGATATAGTCGTCCGATCCGACCCGTTCCGGCTGATACAGTAGTGAGAGTATATAGAAGATTATCTGCAAAGTTTCATTCAGATAGCTTAAAAACTGAGGGACTAGATTTCGCCTGTTGATGCCGACCAAGAATATATACACTTTATAGTGTATATGTATATGTATGTCGGAAATGTCTCCTTCACTGCGTTGCAAACTTCTTAATAAAATTATAATACCCTGCAAGGGTATAAAAAGGGCATGTCGTGTTTTGATAAAAACTGCCAAAGCAGAGGGATTATGCGTGGACTTTCGCTTTCTAACACTATTGGGAGATTGCAAAGGATCAAAAGAAACAGCATTTATGATTTTCTGATTTACTTAAATAGTAAAAACATCACGAAAAGGGCGGTGGAAAAAATGTCGCTTGGACATGTCACGTGTGACAAGGATTAAAGTTTAATTAAAAAAAAGGTTAATATTTTTAGGTCAAACAAAATATAATATTATGATCAAACTACGCGTAATGCATACAAATTTTTTGCATTAGAATTTTTCATCACGGTTTGTTGAATTCAGTGCTTAAACTGATTTTCAAAAAAGTAACTTCTGTCTGTGTCACGTGCAAATTCCCGACACGTTAGTAAGTATCTTAAAAACGAACAATTGCCCAAATCAACCTTAACGGCAATTATTGTGCTAACCAAGAGCTATGTATATGTTTGAAATTTTTGTAAAATTAAAATAAAGTCTTAGCATATGCTTTATTTTATTTTTAGCATGCGAATTAAAATTATTTGGTTAAGCCGTATTTTAGATGGATGGATGGATGGAGGAAAGTTGTAAAAACGCAGTTTTGAGAAAAACGCAAAAGGAAAAATCTTTGCAGGAGTAGGCTGCTTTCTTTCTCAGCACTATAACTTTATTACGGCATCGAAAATTAAATAATCCCCTTATCCAAATAATATACATAAGTTTTAGATAATATCATGGTTGTAAAATGCTAAAATTTTGATTAACCGTCACACAGAATGAACCCTTTAATTGTCTGATTTTAATGGAAATATAATTCAATAGCAGTCCACTAGCGCTTCCTGTAAAAATAATAGAATCATACATATTATATTAAAACTTTATTATAGTTACATGATAAAATCATATCAAGAAAGAAAGCTAACTTCGACACGCCGAAGTTTGTATACCCTTGCAGCTTACAATTTGATTATTATGAATTAAATAAATGAAAAGTAAAACCAACAAGAATTATATAACATTTATACATATAAAAATTCGGTTTTAACATTACGTATACGTAATATTTCCCGAACATTCCTATGGCAGCTACATAGATGATATAGTAGTCCGGTTTTGATCAAATTAAATCCGAAATTGTAGAATAATATAAAATAGCCATTTCTCAAATTATATAAAAATATGTTGAAAGTTGGCCAAGTGATAATTTTTTTTCTGAAAATTCAACGATCGTTCCTATGGCATCTATATGATATAGTCGTCCGATCCGGCCCGTTCCGACTTATATAGATATTGCAAACTTCTGACTGAAATTAAAATAACCTGCAAGGGAATACTTATATGAAATAAAATATGGATCATAACCTTTTTTTATTGCAGCACGTCAACAAAGCATATTAGATTTAAAAGTTTGATTTAAACGAATTTAGAAAATAAGTAGTTTGATTTTTTTTTTTGCATAACGATTGTTTTGGCTTCCTAAAGTTCTGTTCCTGCCCTTCCAAAAAAGTTTTGCAATCTGAAAAAATCTTTTTTGGTCTCCGAGATATCTTTTTAAATCGATATTTTCAAAAGCTTTGGACCTGTGTTACTTAATCGACGGTTTTATTTAGCACGTTATAGTTTTTTTTCCTGATTATTCCGTGTTAATTACCAAATCATTTAAAAATAAGAAACGCGCCACAATTCAAAATTCAAATTTTAAACATCTGACTCTATAAAGCTTAGCATAAGTATGAAATTAAACATTTAATCATTTTAGATTTAGTTCAATATGTTAGATTAAGAAATATTCCTTTCTAGTGACTAGTGTATTATATATAAGTTTTAAACTTGCCACACTAAGAATAAATAAATAAATATATTCCGTGCCTGGGAGGCATTCTCTCCCAGCCACATTTCTAGCCATTTTCCGAAAACTACTCAAATATTTTAAAGTATGCGGAAAAGTGGTTAACTTTATTTGAATAACATATATAACATCATTGGCAATTTAAGCAAATCACGTATTCTCATTAGATTTAATCTACGAAACAAATTTTTTGGGGTTAGGTTCTACAACAAGCATGCTTTTATAAATTAACTAAACACACCATAACACAAATGCACTAATAATGTTGGACATTTGAGCAATATTCTACATATATTGATTATTATTTCCCATTCTTAAAATCAAAGATATACAAAATTTTTTAAAACTTACAGATAAACAAACTTGCGTAATTGACTAATTTTAAAAGACTCAAGCCAGGGACGGCCCAATATAATATTTGATTTATGTCGGCTTTCCAGTGCATTGCAATGCTAATGCCTCTTACCTTCCGCACTATTAAAAGTCAATCTAGTTTCCAAACGAAAAGGGAGAATAGAGAGGAACAAGTTAAAAGACACGAAGAAAAAAAGGCTACAGAACTAAATACTAATACTGTGTGAAACATTTCAATAAAATAATAATTAGTTATCTATAATAACCGAATAAATTAATTTAGGCCCATTATGTGACTAATTTTTTTTTACCTTTTGGCATATTTTTGAAAATGTTTTGAAAATTTTGGTTGTAAATAAAAAAACTATCATATCAGATTGTTCATTTTCATTACAATTTTATCAAACAAGAATGGAAGCTTACGTCGGCACGCCGAAGCTTGTATAGGCGTGCCGTTTGCTATAGGATCATCAAGATTTTTATCAGTAAAACCAACAGTTGTTATATAAAATGTATATGTAAATATTAAATATATTTTAAATCATATAAATTAATTTTATCTCACAGTTTTATGCCATATATTATAAATATAACAAGAAAGGAAGCTAAATTTCAGCTTACAATTGGAAATATATGAAAATAATAAAATTTGATAAAATGAAAGGAAAAACTAACAGAAATTACATTCAACATTTTTACATAAAAAAAATAGTTTTTACATTTTATATAGTTGTCCGATCCAGCGCTTTCCGAATCATAGAGTAGTAATAGATAAATGTCTATCTGCAAAGTTTCATTCAGATAATCGGAAAGACAGACAGGCGGATATGGCTAGATCGACTCGGCTGTTAATACTGATCAAGAATATATCTCCTTCACTGCGTTGAAAACTTCTGACTAAAATTATAATTATATACGCAAACCAGTGTCTCAGTTTTTAGCTATCTGAAAACTATCAATAAAACTTTGCAGATGGTCTTCTATATGCTCTGACGACTGTATCATATAGCTGCCAAAGAAACGATCGAAAAATTTTAAGGGCAAGAATTATAATTTAGGCAACCAATTTTCATATAATTTAAAACATGACCATTTTGTATTATTTTAGAATTTCGGTTTTAGTTTTATCAAAATCGGACCAGTTTATCATATATGTAGCTGTCATAGGAATGATCAAGAAATTTATTTTAAAAAAATATAAAACTTCTTATTTCTTCCACGATTTTACATACGCGTCGGTTTTGAAAATTTAAATCAATGTATCGCAGAATTGCAAAAAAAAAAAAAAAAAAAATTAATCGAATACAAAATCGGTTTTATTTCCAGCTAACATATTATACAAAAAATCGATTTATTTCCAGCTCTAAGTCTAACGTTGTAACATTATATTATATTTTTAGGTAATCGTCGTAGGAACGTTGTTGAAGGAGAAACTGATCGAAGGCGTCGTGGTGGTGCTGGAAATAATGCAAATACATCTGCAGCCGCAGCGGCAGCTGCCGCAGCGGTGGCACATGCAGCTAGCACGGCTGCAGCTGCTGCCACAGGCAATATGTATGCATCGCACTCCAACTCCGCTTCACCCATTCCCACAAACGATGAATCTTCGCAGTCAGCACAGCTAATGCCAACAAACAACATAGCACTATCATATGAAAAAAATTTAAGTGATGCTGGAGCTTCCAATGACTCAATTCCTTTAGCGACTATGACTGGTGTGGCAGGAGGATTGAGCATGGGATTGGTTTCAACAACATCCAACGTCTCTAGTGCTCCAGCTATGTATGCAAATCATGCGTCTTCAACTGCTGGAGCGAGTCCCAAGAAAGTCAAGCAACGCGTTGAACGCGATATCGCTCAACCATCTCCATACTGCGATTTCTGTCTCGGCGATCAGCGGGAAAATAAGAAAACTAATATGCCCGAAGAACTTGTGTCGTGTTCAGACTGCGGTCGCTCTGGCCATCCATCGTGTCTTCAGTTCACAGCGAATATGATTATATCAGTAAAACGTTATCGCTGGCAATGCATTGAATGCAAGTACTGTTCTATTTGCGGGACCTCCGATAATGACGACCAGCTACTATTCTGCGACGATTGCGATCGTGGCTACCATATGTACTGCCTTTCGCCACCGCTCATTACTCCACCGGAGGGTTCTTGGAGCTGCAAACTGTGCATGGAGGAGTTCCACAAAAACAAATAAATTTATTTTAAGTTGAATATAGGTCGTTGCTAACAAAAGTCCTTTATTTTAATTTAAGTTAGTTTTAGAGCAGGATGAACACATTTCGTACGCCTAATCCATACAAACAAACAGCCCCTTACGGAACTAATTTATATTCGCCAGAAATTGTACCTAAATAATCCTGTCAACATTGCATTTCATTTCTAATACTATTTGTAAGTAAAGCCATGAAGTATTTCTTTTTAGTATTCTATGCGGCTTTTGAAGTAATATATGTATGTACGTCTAAGATTCAGGTTAATTTTGTCAATGATGGTAATATTATTTATATTCAGGAATGTAATCTATAAACAAAAAAATTAAGTATTAAAAAAAACGATATACTCAATAATCTTTGAATCGTTGGAATTGACCGAATTGATCGAATTGACCGTTTTCGACATTTAGAGAGCTCCACAAAATTCGCCTATTCGACGCTCAATATTGCAATTGACAGTTATCGAAAACATTGGAAGCTTCAATGTCCTTAGAGTTGCCTAATACTGTCAACCCACTCAGTCCATCCATGTGAATCTGGTATGATTTCTAGCCAGATGTGAAACTCCGGTTCTCACAGAGCTACATCTGCATCTACCGTCGGATAACAGGTGATCGAACAGCTGTGGCTCATGAAAAAGTAAACAAAGATGGCTTAAATCATGCTGCGGAACTAAAATGAATATATTTTCAACTATATTGGTTGTTAAGAACAGAATAAAATAACGAGGAATTGAAGATTCTTTAATGATTTTTCTCTGACAGAACAAAAGCCCCAAAGAGCGTCCATTGTGGTAATAGGGGTTTTATATTAAATACTAACAATTTATGACACTTTGCGGGAAAAATATGCCGGAAAACACAGACGAACTTTGGCGCCAACCCTACCCAGCAGACAAAAACTTCGTTTAAAATATTATAAACGATAGTTTTGCGGATTTCAGGCGGACAAAACGTCCGATTCCAGACTCAAAAACGATAATAAAGTTAATCACCTGTCAGGGGCAGCAACCAACAATCCAAGTGATCTTCCATTTCATTTTAAGCGGATTTCGTTCCTCGTTGGCTTTTGCGATGACAATCAATTAACTTTGAATATCCCTGTTTTGCATATTCGCATATTGGAAAGCCATCTTCGTTGTTGGTTTTTGCGCCGGGAAATGAATAAACAATATATTTTAGCCTATCGCTCTCAAACGATGAGATTCAAATAAATTGGATCGTTTTATTATCACTCTGGGGTTATTTAAAATATCAATTAGGGCCGAGACAAAGATGGCCGGGTCCGCTTGTTTAATATAAATCGCCTTCACCTAGTCTTCACCACCTTGCACATTCTTCTGGTCACTTGCACTTTGTTCCTTTGTTCCAATTCGTCGTTATCAAATCATTATAAAGTAATGTCAATAAAAACGGCCACAATCTGTAGTTTTTCTGTTGAACAACCAAAATAGAAGGCAATATTTTCATTTTATTTCCGCAGCAGCCAATTAAGCCAAGTTTTTTAATGGTGTGAATATCTTGCAGCTGTTCCGATGGTGGATGGATATGAAGCTCTGTGGGAATCGGATTTTCATATCTGCGAAAAATCACAACTGCTTCCCACAGATGGTCTGTGTGGGAAGATAGTACGGTTTAATAACGAAAACAAATTAAAATATGTTCGATATTGCATCATTCCATATTGAAGCTAACGCATCGTCGCAACCTTGACGTAAATTATATTTTTTGTATAACGCTGCATGGTCACACTGAAATTTGGTCACATGATATTCACCTGACGACTTTGCTTAAGAAAAAACTTTAACCACAGAAGAGTCTGCTTGCTGCAGATAAAAAATATTTGGAGAGCCTTGCTGAGTTTTAAAGAGTCAAGATGAAAATCTGTGGTCCCAAATTGTCCCTGTGCGGACTCATAATATCAGTTTGGGGAATTGTCCAATTGGTAAGTATATGTACATATGTATATAACTTTCCTGATTAATTTGCACACATCTAGGGTCACAAGGTTTCTGTTTTTATAGTCTGATAATGTAATTTGATTTGATTCCTTAGGTGCTTATGGGTCTATTTTTCTACATAAATAGTGTGGCCCTTATTGAGGATTTGCCACTAGAGGAGGAATACCATTCGTTGGAGGACTTTTATACAGCCGCAAATAGAGCGTACAAACAGGTTGATATTTTGAACTGATGGTAATAAAATTGTTCATACTTTACTTCGAAATGTTTATATTTTCAGAACGCTTACAACTGCTGGATCGCTGCATGCATATACGTTTTGACATTACTGCTATCCGCACAACAATTCTATATGAATAGCAGAGTGACTGCCAACTAATTAAACGAAATATCCCCTCAGTATCACTGATATGGCTTATGTGGTAGAGCATTTTGGTCATCATATACGGCGCTGACCAATAATAGTATTGAAATGTTTGGTTCAAGATATTTGTTAAATCTATTTTTATTTTTGTGTTTTGACACACGTTTCGTCATTAAATAACTATTTAATTAAAATGTGTAATATTTCGCCAAACTTTGTTATCCTTTTTCGCACTGTCCCATCAAATACATTCCACAAGTAAATTGCCACAGAATCCAACTCGCAGTTTTTTTGTGGTAACATTACCATTGAGTAAAATGTTAATAAATTGTATTTACAGTTTTGTTTCATACCTTAAGTTTAAAAAATACACTTAATTTGTTAACTAAAATTAAGATGTTTTTGATGAAGCCTTAAAGGGAGGGTACTCGTAATTACTTTTTCCGTAAGATATTTATGGTTTTGTTAATAAATGGATATATACATACCTTCCAGTGAACAAATAATAACGCAGACTTAGATTGTATGGACCTCAGGCTCTTAACCCTATATGAAAGTGAACGAGAATATCGAGAGAGCCAAAGAACGACGAGTAGAAGAAGCACCATGGTCCCGTTACTGTTAGCGGGTTCCTTCAGTCCATCGGAGTGTACGTCTACTTCTCGTACATATACATTCATGCAAACATGAATGTATACGTGTCCATGTGACATTTCAACATTCCAACAATATTATACATTAACGAGGATGATATAATGAAATAAAAAATTCTTACTCCTACTCTGTAATATGATCATACTGGTTGCACTAATTAACATAATTGGATAAATAATCATCCAGCTTGTCAAACAAAAATCTAAGTACATTCGAACAAAAAAATTGCACTGCGTCCTTTCTAGATTTCTGTAGCTTGAAAAAAAATCGAAGCTTGCACTGCAGCAAACGAGTCACTTTCGGCAGCGTAAATGGATGTATATATATTATATATATATAATATATGAATACATATATTGATTAGGATTAAAAATCGAGTCAAGCTAGTACGTCTGGGCAAACTAGTCACTCGTGCGATTTCTTTATTCTGAATAGTATATTATGTACAAGGTGGAACGGACGACATCATATATTAATTCTCCGGAAATTACTATGTAAACGTATCTTTTATCTGTGTCTTTTCTGTGATATGGGCTTCATATACATATATTCATATATATAGCTGCCATAGAAACGATCGGTGAATGTGAAGGAAAATGTAATCCGGTAAATATAAAATGTATAGGTAAATATAATCAATTTTAGAGTTTAATCCTTAAAAATGACCACTGGGCATCCATGCAGGAAACATATACACCGACGACTCCAAGATGGAAAGAGAAGTAGAAGCTGGCATATATTGAAGAGACCATGAGATAGGGCTGCACCAAGCCAATGCAGTATTCGCCATCATGAAAGTCCACATAATCAACTTGTTCGTAGAAAGCCAAGCGGCGATAAGAGCTATCTGCGCCAGCGGTCAGTTCCAAAAATGTACTGGCGATCAGGAATGCACTAGAAATCCTCAAACGACAATGCCAGTGCGGATCTACTGGGTTTCCAGCCACCAAGGCATTGATGGTAACGAGGCTGCGAATCAACTGCGAAGGAAGGTGTCGGGCTGGCGAGTGACACAATAGAAAGCGTGCCTGTTTTCTTATAATCGCTTCAAAGCGAACTTGACAGACGGGCAGGCGCACGAGTCAAAAATAGTTTGAGGAGACACACAACCTCGAAAATATAAACAATTATGTTCAAAGAACACAATGATAAACTCAGTCACTACGTGCTAGGACTTCTGGTAGGTCACTGCCTGGCTGAAAAAAAAAAATATAAAATATGTTAATTTACTTGCCGATCAATCCTACGACAGATATATCAGAATCATAGCAACATAACAAAACTGAGTTTGTTAATATTAAAATTGGTATATCTTAAAGTAAATATATGTTGAAAAAATGGCAAAGTTATGCAGGCCGAAATTCGCCAGGAATCGCAGCGGAGTTAAACGTGGAATCCGACAAGAATCTAAGAGGAAAACCTATAGAAAATCCCTGGAAAATTCACTAGTCGTTTGATTCACTCGTCGTCTGATTTGAGACTTTTTTTGGTATCCTTCTGATTTTTGTTTAAGTTTTCTGAATTTCTTCTATTATCCTTAATAATTTAATCTTCGTCTTCTAGATGTTTTCCGATTTCTTTTTCCTCTCCTAGTCTTTACTTTAATTCATATATTCTCTGAGCTGTTCAGAATAAAGTTTCACTGTTTCTACTACTATGTTCCAGTGAAATCCTCCTCAGGTTCTGCTAGTTTTGTAATCATCAATCCCAAACTTCTATTTACTCGCTTGTGGTGACCCTGTAGCATTTTTATGTGTTTTATATTCCGCTGATGTAAAAATACTTTCTCGATCTGATATAATCCATCTTGGTCTGCTATACCACTAACCATACAACATATAGACTACCCATTTCATACAACGAAAATGGAACCAAAAATTTCTTAGCGACAGGCCCCAGAGATGTTCGCGACAGGCCCCGAGGCTTCGTGTGCGCTCTTCGGGCTGTTAGCGGCAGGCCCCATAGCTTCGTGTGCGCTCGGATTTTTCGCTCTCTCATTCTTATGCTCGCACACTGATTTCGAGAGTTCAGTCGCAGAGTGGCGCATCCTGAGAAGGTTGATCTGCGCTTGAATTCTTCTTTATATGTATGCGTGTACATGCATTCACGTACACGGGTGCATGTGTGCGATCATTTGATTTCGGCCCAGCAAGAATATTTTGTCTTTTGCTACTTTTCATACTAGGTGCCCTAACAATATGGGCATATTCACTTTTGGGTTAATGATAATAATAAGAATGTTATATGTTATAATATATTTCTTAATGTTTCGTCATACATTTCATATTTGTTTACAAATTCAAATCAGTGGCAGCAGTGAAATGATTTGCAGTTATGTATGTATTCGAATGAATAAAAATCCATATACTGAGATAGGAACAGGGCATATTGCAGTCGGTGGCACTTAAAACACCGACTGCTCTTATGGGGTAGAGAAATCAAATCAGCTGTTATTGTTGTTCTGCGAGCGAATGGTGCCTGCATACCCTACCGACGATTGCTTTTTAGGGGAGCGGGCAGAAACAAAAACAGATGTTTGGCTTTGTTTTGTTTACATTTTTAAGGACACTTGTTATGAATTTGGTTTATTGTTGTTATTTATTTTATTTCTAGTTGTATATATTTTCATGTATGTTTTTTTTTTATATTATTTATATTTTCTTTATTTAAATGTCGCCGCTCGAATTAGTTACCGTTAAATATACATACATACATATACACCTGTGTTAAATAGTAGTTTTTAAACTTTTTCAAAACTTAAAAGTAATTTATTTAGATAAAATTTCTAAAATACTTTTTATATTTTTGTAAAGTATTTATTTTTTTTTTTTTGTAAAAAGTATTTTAGAAATTTTATCTAAATTAATTACTTTTAAGTTTTGAAAAAGTTTAAAAACTACTATTTAACACAGGTGTATATGTATGTATGTATATTTAACGGTAACTAATTCGAGCGGCGACATTTAAATAAAGAAAATATAAATAATATTAAAAAAAAAACATACATGAAAATATATACAACTAGAAATAAAATAAATAACAACAATAAACCAAATTCATAACAAGTGTCCTTAAAAATGTAAACAAAACAAAGCCAAACATCTGTTTTTGTTTCTGCCCGCTCCCCTAAAAAGCAATCGTCGGTAGGGTATGCAGGCACCATTCGCTCGCAGAACAACAATAACAGCTGATTTGATTTCTCTACCCCATAAGAGCAGTCGGTGTTTTAAGTGCCACCGACTGCAATATGCCCTGTTCCTATCTCAGTATATGGATTTTTATTCATTCGAATACATACATAACTGCAAATCATTTCACTGCTGCCACTGATTTGAATTTGTAAACAAATATGAAATGTATGACGAAACATTAAGAAATATATTATAACATATAACATTCTTATTATTATCATTAACCCAAAAGTGAATATGCCCATATTGTTAGGGCACCTAGTATGAAAAGTAGCAAAAGACAAAATATTCCCTGCAGTACCACTTGTCATCAATAGGCCTCTGTAATCAACGATTCATCAACAGCCGACGTCGATTTCTACCGAGCCGACGCTCTCATTCGACCATCGTGTCAAACCCGACTCTCTCGCGCTCTCATTTCTCTCTCTTCGCAAAAAAGGTTGATGACAGAATGATTAAAAGTTGTTGATGAAAAGATGATGACAAAATGGTCTAAATTAATCAGTAATTCATCAACAAAAACGGCATGTTGGCTCTTGCTCTCTTGAACTCTCCCTCTCTCAAAAATATGAGCGGGGTGAGCGTTTTTTATTTGCGTTGTATCTTTTGAAGGAGTGAGGAGCAATACTTTGTGGTCGACAAAAGTGAAAGAAATTAAAATGTTATAACTGGGAACTTGCGAACTCGCGAGAGGGTTATTTCTACAGCAGTACACCATATTTTTATAACAGTGAAATTATATAAAAAAATTGGGTATTAAATGGAAAGCTGTGAAATTAATTGTTTAATGCGAAGAAAACCCAAAACTTAAAATTAAAAACTACAAACACTTTGTTGATGAATTTGTTGATTAATTGTTGATGAATTCATCAACAATTCATCAACAAAGTGTTGATGAATTCATCATCAAATTGTTGATGAATTTTTGGTATAAGTGTTGATGAATTTTTGGTCAAAAGTGTTGATGAAAAAGTGATTAAAAGTTGATGAATTTGTGTTGATGACAGCCTAGGACATGCCCATGTTAAATTCATCAGTAGTTTGTATGGGCTGTCATCAACTTTTCATCAACAACACCGACATTTGCGTTGATGAATTACTGATGACAGGTACTGCAGGGTTCTTGCTGGGCCGAAATCAAATGATCGCACACATGCACCCGTGTACGTGAATGCATGTACACGCATACATATAAAGAAGAATTCAAGCGCAGATCAACCTTCTCAGGATGCGCCACTCTACGACTGAACTCTCGAAATCAGTGTGCGAGCATAAGAATGAGAGAGCGAAAAATCCGAGCGCACACGAAGCTATGGGGCCTGCCGCTAACAGCCCGAAGAGCGCACACGAAGCCTCGGGGCCTGTCGCGAACATCTCTGGGGCCTGTCGCTAAGAAATTTTTGGTTCCATTTTCGTTGTATGAAATGGGTAGTCTATATGTTGTATGGTTAGTGGCTATACGTTGGAAAATAGTCTACTAATGCGCTCAGAACTTTTTTTGTGTTCGTTGTTATTGTTATCCATCAATCACCAATAAAATATGTTTCTTTGATCTACTATAGTCTATTGGCCCATAGTGATCTATAGCATTTCACATGGCCTATTTTATTTGGGTATACTGAGCAGAAATCCGTCCACCTATTTTAGGAGAGAACGCTGTATGCTTTAAACAGTTCTGGATGTTGTCACAAATCTTCAAACGCGGGAACCAATAACTTTTACCAATTGCATCTAATATATTATCCCTTCCAATGTAACCTTATTCGTAATGATATTTGTACAACAAATATTGCTCCATTCGATTTGGAATATTAACAAAGTAAATTGTTGTTATTATCTATATATATAAAAGAAAGTCGTGTTAGTTACACCACTTATAACTCAAGAACGGCAGAACAGATTTGGCTGAAAATTGGTAGGGAGGTAGCTTAGAGCCAGGAGACGGACATAGGATACTTTTTATCCCATTCGACAACGTTCCCGTGGTACTTATAACTCAAGAACGGCTGAACAGATTTGGATGAAAATTGGTAGGGAGGTAGCTTAGACATAGCTGTCATTTTACGTCATTACGTATGGATGACAATTTGATATTTGTAAGAAATCAATATTAAAACTATTTTTATTAAATAAATAATTAACAAGTGGAATAAAGTGAAGTGAAGTTTAATTAATAATGCCGCGACCAAGAGGATCGAATCTTTCCCGACAAAGCCGTAATGCAAGAAGAATACAAAATACTGCAAATGAAAGGACTGAAGAAGAACAAGAAATTGCACGTGAACAGCGCCGCAATAGTATGGCTCGACTTCGTGCTTCTCAATCACGAGAGCAAAGTGAAGCAGCCCGTGAAACAGCTCGGTTGGTAATGCAGAATCGTCGAGCGAACAACAGAAGTCAACAAATAGATAATTTGCGACGCAGAACAAGATATTTAGCTGATTTGAATCGAGCTGGGTTTCGATACGATTGCAGCAATGATTACAGCTTGCATCCTAGCGTTTGCATTGGGCAAATGGACGTTGTTTGCGAGTATTGTGGTGCATTAAAGTTTTCCGGAGAAACGCCTGGATTATGCTGCGTTAATGGTAAAGTGAAATTGCCAGTGTTGACTCCGCCACATGAGGCATTGTATTCATTGCTTAATGATACATCTGCTGAAGATTTCTCGGAGCAATTGCTGACTATCGGTAATGGTCAAGTACCTGTCGATGAATCGAGCGGATTAATATCATTTCCAAATAATTTCTGTAATTTTGTCTCATCAAAAGACGAACTTATCAACAATGTATTTCCAAATATTATTTCTAACTACAAAAATAATGAATGGTTGAGTGAGCGAGCAATTTTAGCGGCTAAGAATAAAGATGTAGATGACCTGAACTACATAATTCAAAATAAGATCATTGGAACAATGCATTCATTCAAATCTATTGACTGCGTCACAAATGAAGATGAAGCCACCAACTATCCAATTTAATTTTTAAACTCTTTGGACGTGCCTGGCTTACCACCGCACAATTTACGCCTAAAGGTTGGCTCCGTAGTAATCATGCTTCGAAACATAAACCAACCAAAACTGTGCAACGGTACGCGTTTGGTGGTTAGTAAATTGATGAACAACGTAATTTACGCTACGATAATGATAGGAAAATTCAAAGGTGAGGAAGTTCTCATTCCGAGGATCCCGATGATCCCAACCGATATGCCGTTTGAATTTAAAAGACTTCAATTTCCAATACGTCTTGCATTTGCCATGACAATCAACAAATCACAAGGCCAATCCTTAAAAGTTTGTGGTTTAAATCTAGAACATTCATGTTTTTCCCATGGTCAATTATACGTGGCATGTTCACGGGTCGGAAGACCATCTGCGTTGTTTGTTTTTGCGCCTGATAATAAAACAAAAAATGTCGTGTATCACAAGGTGCTTAAGTGAAGAGCAACCTATGTACTAAAATACAGAAATAATAATGAATGATTAAAATGTAAAATGCTCATTGTTTCCTCATTATTTCCTACAAATAATATACTTGACAAAACAGTGTTTGCCGGGTCAACTATAATTAATTCGGGCCCAGCAAAGCGGGTCGGGTCTGCTAGTGATTTCAATATATAAAACAGTTTCTCATTTCAAACCACTTATGATAGATGTTTTGAAAGTTTAGTTCTCTTGACTGACAAATTATTAAATTCTCCTCAAATGTATCAATTATCATAACATTGTTACACCTGCTCAGTGCATCCACATGCTGCTTTTGTTATCCTGCTGTGAACTTCAATTCATCAATCAAATTCTTGTAGTTCTAAAGCCTATTGCTATTCTTGGGTTCAAATCTATCTTATTCAAAGTCAAATAACATTTACAAATTTTTTAATCCCATTGGCATAAGCAAAAAATCAAACTGCCCTTATGGCTATGTAAACTATGTATACTTCATTGAATCTTTGTTTACGAGCGGGAATACGCATTTTCAAGTCTTATATTGTAAAAACGAATTTTCCAAATAATTATATCCAAAAGATCATCAGTTAAAGGGATAGGATAACTATCTTGGCCATAATCTTTTTTAGCCTTCTGAAATCAATACACAATTTTAATTTCCCAGTTTTCCTTTACTAATACAAGCGGAGAAGCATATTCATACCTGCTCCTCTGAATAAAATCATTTTCTATATATTCATCTAACAGTTCGTGCAACGCTTTTTTTCACTATTCGACAGTCTCCGAGGTGCACAACTAAACGGATTTGTGCTCTCTAAAATTTCTTTAAACTCTCATTTACTTTTTGGTACCTCCGGTCTCGGTACATATTGTTCAGCATTTCTTCATTCTCATGTTCGAACATATTTATTTGTAATATTTCCTTTTCAACATTTTCCTCCAACACTCCTTTTTGTTCACCTATCCTGTTCGAACCTAAAATTTCTTTTCTATAACGTCTTTACCTAAAGTTTCCTCATCTAAACTCCTTGCATGCACGGTTGTACCTTTACTTAAGTTAAGTACCTTTCGTTCACCGAAGCTTTTATCTAAAATATTTTTAATTAAATTGTTCACACCTAAAATGGTACCTATACTCTTATCACCTAAGATTGTATCTAAATTGTTGCCACCTAAGGCCGCGCGCACACTGGCGGCGGAAAGCGGAGCTTACGGCTGATTTCATAAGCTAGCTTTTCGGCTCCCTAAAACAAACGCACTAGTTGTATGAGAGCGCGCACACTGAGAGCGGAGCTAACCTTATCAGCTTTCAGCTCCGCTCCGCTCTGTTTGATCGATCAAGCATGTTTGATTTCGGAAGCTGACGCGAGCTGATTTTTTTGACCGTTCTTTGAAAAATTCCCCTGATGAGCGCTTAAGCCATAGCAATTTCAATTTTTTTTACCAGTTATTAAGTGAAGTATGAAATATTTTTTAAATATTTATTAAAGTAAAAATTTTGTCAACTTTCCGAGATACAGGGTGCCGAAGTAGACTAAAAAAAAAGGTGCATTGTCAACCACATTCTGGCGAACTGCTTGGGCTGGTTTTGAAAATCGAAATGCTATTATGATCTGGTTGAATAATAAAATAATAACATAAAGTAATTGAAATTTGCCGCCACAATTTTTTTTTTATTTTTAGTGTAAGTAAAAATCTTGTTAATGTCTATCAAAACAATGATCAGCGTGTCACCTTTAGCTTTCGGTGTGCGCGGCTGCAAAGGCTGAGCTCGCTGAAGAGCTTTTCGCGGAAAAGCTCGCTTATCACATCAACCGTAAGCTCCGCTTTCCGCCACCAGTGTGCGCGTGGCCTTAAACTTGAACCTTAATATCTTTCCCCTAAACTTGTACTCGTACTTGTAAAATTTTCGTACCTAAACTGTTTTCTAAACATGTTCCTACATTGCTCGTACCTAAGGTTTTACCCAAACTGTTCTTTCCTAAATTTGTATATAAACTCTTTTGTCCTAAACTTGTACCTAGACTGTTCTTTCCGAAAATCCTCCATCTGAACCCTTCGCGAGGGCGCCGACTTGGCAAGACGGGTAATGCATTGGGCCTGCTACGTCTGCGTTAATACAGTGTCTAGCTTAGGCAAAGGTTCAATTTCATCCGCCTAAAAAGCTGGAAATTAACCATTATCCATGGTTGGAGGTTCCTGGTGGTAGGCTGGTGGTAGGTGGTGGTAGGCAAGTGGGTGGTTCCTCAGAAAATTAAAAAGTTTATTTGGAAATGGACAAACTTATGGATTCAACCGGGGCTGGGATATCAGCCCAAACGTCAGAGGAAGGCGTGACTGCTGCCACCGGCGGGCACGGAGGGGAGCAATCCTCTCTGCGTGTCGCCAGCAAACACACGACAGGAGCAGGTCGTGTGAGTTGTACTGTTACTGCCAATACCAAAACGACTCTGAGCAAATTATGCCGTTCAGGTGCCGCCGTCGATACATACGTAGGCCTGGAGAGAGTGCAGCTCACACTAGAGAAGGAAGAGAGCCTTCTCCGCTCGCCGAAACCTGCCACCAGCTCCCCGCGCAGGGACCGGCCGAAACGGTCAAGCGAGGGGATGAAGGATAAGGCTGTCCTCAAGGTCAAAACCGGATGCGGGCCAAAGCTAACCACTCTCAAGAGAAGAAGGCAAACGTAGCCTGGGCCGAGCAGAAGATCGAAGAGGACAGGTTATACTACGCCAAACTTCCTCATATAGTAAATGCTTGCCAGGAAAAGGCAACGCTCCGCTGAGAGTGCAACAAAGGGAAGAGGGCGTGGGGCATGGGTAGTGTCTACCTGTGCCTCAAAAAGCGTCATCCCTGGGACAAGTATGCGCACACCTGGACCTAGGTCTGGATACCATCGTAGAAGCCGCCCAAGAGCTAAGCAAGTTACCCATGCCTCTGAGAGTGCTGCAGCTTAACCTCCATAAAACAAACTCGCGTCGGCGGAATTTCTGATTGTCCAGGAGCCGTAGATTGCCTCAGGCGATTCCATTGTCGGACTAAAGTCCTCATCATTCAAGGTGTTTTACCCACCATCGGTAAGCAAAAACAAAACCGTCGTATTCGTACGGGGTCTCCATGCTAACCTTATGTCTCCTTACAGCACGGATGACCTAACTGTTGTGATGCTCAAAAGCATGAAGAAGCGCCTACTAACAGCTTCCTGCTACATGACTTACAACAGGACAGTCCCACCGGAGGAACTCGGGAGCCTGGTGGAAGCCAGCCCGAAAGGCCAGCAACTATTCGTCGGTAAAGACGTCAACGCACATCATAGCGTGTATGGCAGCCCTGACATAAACGAAAGAGGCGCGTCATTTTAGATTAAGTAGTTAGTACTAACTTATATGTAGCAAACGTAGGGGAGGAATCACAACAAGACTCCGGGCTTAGTAAAATCAGCGGAAGACATCTTCAATGAATTACTAGATGCGCACCGCAAGATGCGCAAGAACCAGGAAGAGAACCAAGCCACAACGCAATACCCTGGGGGGGGTAATTAAATAATCAGTAAGAAATACTATCATGGTATAACAAAAAGAAAATACTCAGGGCAAAAAGAAGCTGCTACCGAAGCAACCTACCATAGAAAATCTGCTTAACACGATAAGCACAAGGACCTAGCATCTGGAGAATAGTATCTCCTAACAGATCTAATATCCTCTAGAAGAATCCAATGGGCTATAGACTACTTTGCGAGGATAAAAGCACCTAAACTACATGGAATACTCAGCCATGCTAAAGAAGACCACCCCATGGCTCTTCTTTATATAAACACCTTGCCTTAGCACGGGCTATATCCCTATCTAATGGAGGACCTCTCGAGTTGTCTTCCTGTTAATGACAGGAAAGTGCAGTCTTGTGAGCCCCAAGGATTATCGATTGATAAGTTTTACCCCCTTTTTTACTCAAGACGGAATGTGTTTTTGGAGTGTTAGTTGACATATCCGGAGTGCTTAACAACGTGATCACGGACGCTATAATGGACCGCCTTGAAGCGACCAACACACCCCGCAATCAAACTCTGGATAAGAGGTCTTTTAGGTTGTAGACGGTTATAATCCGAATGGGCACCGCCTCAATGGTGAAAGGAGCCCACAAAGGCACGCCACAAGGCAGGATCCTGTCGGCCCTTCTATGGAATCTGGTGGTCGACGAACTGATCAAGAGATTCGATAGGAAGGCTTTTAAGATAAAAGCTCATGCTAACGTATCACGGGAGTATGTCCATCGAATCTCAGCTCAATTATGGAATCAACACTTAGGGAGATAAGTGAGTGGGTGGAGAATGTAGGACTCAGCACATGTACTTGTACCTAAAAAAATTTCACCTAAACATGTACCGAAACTATTTCCCACTAATTTTGTACCTAGGTTTATTCCGAAACATGTACCTACATTTATATCTGCTAAGCTTGTATCTTAATTTCTTCCTAAACTTTCCAGTTGACTTCCCATATTGGTTTCCGAATTTATAATTTCCATATAATTATTGAAAATGGCTTTGAATTTGGCCTTAAAAGTGCCACCGCTTTCAATACTTTCCCCGTAACCATTTGTAACACTTAAATACATATTTAAGTCGCAAACATTCATAAAATCTCGCCCCAGTACAATGTTGTAACCCATAGATTCATCAGCCACTTCAATTAACCCAAACAAAATCATAATCTCTTTTTTCCATATAAATATAACATCATATTTTATTATAGTATTACCCAATAACTTTCTTATTTTGGTTCTAATTTTATTTTTGCTGGTATGTATGAGCGTTTTATCAATGAAACTGGGCTTCCTGAATCTATTCAGCATTCTGTAATGCTTGGATTTTCAACATACAAATTTTCAAATACTCATACATAATTATTTTCCATCTTCTTTTTGTTTATGAGACATTTAGCAATACAATAATCCTCTGCGCCAAATCCATAGCACCAACCTGGTGACCTTTTTGGCTTGGTGCACTCCCCTTTTCAGTGTCCCTTTGCATTGCAATTAAAACAACCAGTCTCGCTTCTCGTTGAATCCGCCCTCGCCTCTGAAAAATTTTAATTGCTTAAACTCTTGCTGAAAGTCTGATATCAGCAAAAGCTCTTTGAAGTTGTTTCGAAAGTCAAAAGCAGCTTGTTCATTGGTTTTGAAACCTTCCCGCATCAGCAAGTATCCATTGTAAGGCACTTCCGTTTAACTTGCTGAATAGCAAGACACGGTGGTGCATGTCTTGAAGACTAAATAGTTAATATGTTTTCCCACGATCCTGAACCGCACACATTTCACCTTCAAAGTCCGCCAGCATTTCCTTGGCCAATTAAAAACCGGATGACAAAAATCCTCGACTGGAGTCTGTTGTCTTTCCGCGCTAAGATTCCGCTGCCACCGGCGACGTCATCGCCGAAACTTCTCCCGCGTCGCTATGCAAAATGCTCGAAGTTTCTGTCGCTTTGTTGGGTTGCATTCTTGAAGTTTCTATCTTTTTGCTGCGCCGAATTCTCTGAATTGCCTCTGCCGCTTCCAAGATGCGCCTTTCCGTCTCCTCTGCCTCTATCGCTTCGCTTGTCCCTTTTTTCGTGATTTGCATTCTCTCCCTTTTAGATGCTTTGGTTGCTACCGCCGTTGTCGATCTGCTTATTTTCAAGAAGTTTCTGCGCTTTTTTATTTTCTGCGCTCAAATTTTCGAGATTTGAATTCCATCATCCATTTCAAGTGAATCCGCCACATCTGGGAGCCACATTTTTGAAGTGAAATCTGGGCACTTTTGTGGGTGAGGATTTTCTGCCGTTTTCGCGACAGATGAGATTTTACACAGATAGACTCTGCGTGTATGCGTATGCGAGAGCGCTGCATGCTATACGCCAGAGCGCCCAAACGCTGTTTACGACGGAGCAAATTTCAATACATTCAAATGAAAACACCAACACTAGTAAAGATAAAATTTGTTTTATTTTATGACCCAACAACAACCACATGCAAGTGCAGTTACCTTGCTCAAATGCAGATGAAGAATAGAGATAAGAAAACGAAAGTGAAAAATTGTTTTTGCAATTAGCATTGCCGCATGTCGATAGCCGTGTACATATAGGCATTTGCTCGCCTATGCTTTGGAGCCAATTACAACAAGAAAGGAAGCTAACTTCGGCACGCCGAAGTTTGTATACCCTTGCAGATTTTAAATGCATTAATTATAATTGTAGTAGGCCAAACTGCACTTGCATGTGGTTGTTGTTGGGTCATAAAATAAAACAAATTTTATCTTTACTAGTGTTGGTGTTTTCATTTAAATGTATTGAAATTTGCTTCGTCGTAATTACCCTTCAGTACCAGTCCCCGAAGATTCCCCAGCGAATCCCTGGGGACATAGGAAACGTCCCTAGGGATTAGCTGGGGACATTTCATACAAGTCCCATGCGGACATTGCACTAAGCATGCGTTCACGGCGGGGACGTCGAAATACTCGGGGATTCGTCGGGGAATCCGTAAGGAATCCCTGGGTACTTTCCTAGGGATTTTCGAAAAAATTTCACCAGGGAATCTCATGTGAATTTCGAAGTCAAGTCCCCGAGGAATCGCTGGGGACAGCTAGGGGAAAACCTGGGGACGGTCCCCGAGGAAACGCTGGGGACAGCCAGGGGAAAACCTGTGGCGAATCCCCGAGGAAACCCCAGAGAATATTATAGAAAATACCCGGAAAATCTCCCCTTTCTAGTAAAAATCTGGAGAAATTTATTCCTTATTTGTGTGTTTATTTATACAATTTTATATTTTACTTAATGATTACTAAGTGCGTGGGACGGGTCTTCTCTGCCGGCTGGTGGCCCTTTCACGGACTAATAAAATATATAAATGTTATAGTCAATGTAAACATCGCAATATTTTGCACAAATATACATACATATGTATTTATTTAAAGAGAAAACAAACTCCGAATATGTAATGGGATTTCCATTTACACCGTCTAGGTTGACGGCGGATTCAGGTTCAAGATCAATTCTGCAAATGAATTTATTAATTAAACACAAGTAACTTTACTTACTCATTATATTTTTTCACTTTTACGCAATTTTAACTAATACGCAAAACACTTCCGAACGCAGCAACAGTCAACTCTAAATGCGAAAAGAATAAGGAGACAAAAGAAGACCGAACACCGAAAATTCTGGCGCGTGCCAGGGTATGCACGACCAAAGCAATTCCTTTTAATTTGAATCAGATAAGGAAGAATATCAAACATAAACATTTTTGCTTCGAATAAATAAATTTATAATACTTGCCAATATACCATACAACTGAACAGATAAATATTTATCAAATATAAAATTAAATATTTATAAATATTTAAAAATATTTTAAAAAGGGTATTCTAATGTCGACGCAGCACACTTTGCTTTCGACATAGATTTTCTTCCCTCCCTTCCCCCCTATTTGCATCTCACTCTAATTTGCGAACCGCTGCTCCGAATCAGTTCGAAAACAATAACAAATATACAGTCCCAACTTCGTGCAACATCGGCAGTGGCGGAACGCAGGTCGAATTTTTTGTGGCTACTTCGTTTCGAACTCTGCGAAACGAAGCCCATGTAATTTGTTTTTGTTTTTCGACAATGCGGCGAGGAATTGCCGGGGACAGGAATTTTGGTACTGAAGGGTAGCGTTTGGGCGCTCTGGCGTATAGCATGCAGCGCTCTCGCATACGCATACACGCAGAGTCTATCTGTGTAAAATCTCATCTGTCGCGAAAACGGCAGAAAATCCTCACCCACAAAAGTGCCCAACGCGCCATAAGAAGCTTTCACTTCAAAAAAAATGACAAAACATGAGAGTTGCATTGCTTAGTGAAACATCTATTGAAGATGTCTTTAAGCAATTTCCTGCCGATGAATCGAGCGGATTGATATAATTTCGAAATAATTTCTGTAATTTTGTCTCATTAAAAGAGGAACTTATTAACAATGTATTTTCAGCAGAGCACGCAAGAATTGCTCAGGCAGTCAGCAAAAGAACTGTTGTCTGCGAACACGATTGAAAAGAGAATCGAAAAGACACTTCAACTTCGGTTTCTATCAACGCGCTCGTTGCTCAACCAACCAGGGATTTTGTCGCTCACTTTGTAACATCGTTCACACGAGACACTTCGTTGAGCAGAATTTGCCGAAAGTATCTTTTGCGTATGTATGTGTGTTGCGCGTGTGCCTCAGTTTGTTTTCGGTAAAGCGTGTAGCCACGGTGTAGGTCGTCAATTACTATATTTTAGTCTATTATTTCTTATTCTAATATACACATGTATATATGTAGTTATTTTAATTGTGAGTATAGAAATGCATACGCATGACATATGCACACAAATTAGCGCTCTATCTCTTTCTCCCTTCCTCTTTCACGCTTTGCCTGCGATGAGGTGTAGACGCAACAACAAAAGCCTATCGCAACAACAAGAAAAAAGACACTTAGTGCTTCCACTTGGTTCGTTTTGCTCAGTGGCTGAGCTCAGTTGCTGAGCGTCAAACGACAGTGTCCCCTACAAACTGTTTTCGTGAGAGCGCTTCGTGTGTCTCTCTTACCGAACAGCATAAAACAGAAAACACGAAAGCAGCAAAAATAACTGTTCTGTTCAGAGAGTGAGCGCGTCCGTTTAGTTTTTCTCTGTCTTTTTCGTGAGTAAACAGCAAAGAAAATATTGGTTGATCATAATTCGGGAGCTCTGATTTTCAGACATTACTTCTTGTTTTAACTGCTGGAACCCCAATGGGGTCAATTCTTTTATTTTGTAATCGCCGGAAGCGTTCAAAGCCATTTGAACTTCACCGGGCGTTGGTAGGGTAGGGTAAACATCGGGACATGGACCCGCATTAAATACAGCTATTCACAAATATTCACATACCTACAAATTGTCTAAAAATAGCTACAATATTATTGCACAAAACGGGAAGACAGATCGCTGGGGTGTAGTCTCTTTAGCTTCCTAAGAGATTGCGGGTCGGCCAGCCTGCTAGCCAGTGGATTTGGGTGTGCCATTAGCCTGACCGTGTAGCGCCTGCTGTGAAGGTTTAGGAGGTCACCCACCGGAACAAGGCGTATGTCATTCTGGATAGCCTGATTTGTGACGTACCAGGGAAGTCCGGTTGCTCGTCGAGCATCACGTGCCTGGATGCAGTACCCCATACCTCGATTGCGTACGTCCAGGTTGGCGTAAGGATGATATTACTTCTAAATACAAAAGTAATGCGGGTGAGCAAGCAATTTAAGCGACTGAGAATAAAGATTTAGACGACCTGAACTTTATGATTAATAATAAGATAATTAAAACAATGCAATTTTTCAAATCTATTGACTGCGTCACATATGAAGATGAAGCCACCAATTATAATATTAAATTTTTCCTTGGATGTGCCTGGTTTATCACAGTACAATTTACGCCTAAAAATTGGCTCCTTAGTAATCACGCTTTGAAGCAGAAGCCAACTAAAACTGTGCAACGGAATGCGTTTGGTGATTAGAAAATTGATGAACAATGTAGTTTACGCGACAATACTGAAAGGTTAATTCAAAGATAAGGATGTTATCATTCCTTTTATTACCTATAAGACGAAATAGAGTTGAAAGCTTTAAATTTGGACGAGACAATGTTCGCCGGGTCCGCAATTGACACAAAATTAAATAAATATATAAAAAAATTAAAAAAATATATATATAACTAGCAGCAAGGTATTTAAATTATTTACACAACAAAGATCAATCCAAATTGTACAAAGCAAATAATCATTTAAATTTCCTAAAGAACAATAATTCCAGAACATAAGACCAAAATATTTTGCAATTACAGTCCACAGCTACTACAAAACAGTAGTCACATAACGTGATTTTTGAATTATTATTTTATAAAACTTCAACTATCTACTTTAGCTAGAAATTTAAGTGCACTTCCATATCCGAATTAGTGTGACCGTATCTTTTTTTTTCTGCTGAGTTAAAATTATTGAATTAAAGTCGAACCTTCCGCATATAAAGATTATATTCTATAAATTGAAAGGATGTCTCTACGGCCGGGGTAATTCTCAGCGGCCCAGATTCCCTCCCAAAATATTTCTAATTACGGGACGACTGAGACATAAAGCGTCAACGATATTCAGGTTTTAGCGAAAGGAGTAAAACGCCTATAAAGGGTTAATTTGGGTCGATTTTCCCTGGTGGGAAATCCAGGTGGCCATCTTAGGGTAATACAGCCGGCTCTGCCTTTCCTCAGCTGCGGCGGGAAGTTGCCAGAGTCGGGGAGCCCTCGGTCCGGAATAGATCCAGCGCTCCCACGCCCGGGATTCTTCAACGGCAACGGCCTCCTACTTCCGTCCCACCACAGATCGTACCCGGAATTCTCCAGCGGCCAGAACGAGAGGATAATATCTAGCACGATAGTCAGCGAAGGAAAAGATCGGGCAGCAGTGGGACGAACTTCGCTCCCGTCTCGCCTCGACTCTGGCCCGGAATGATCCAGCAGCCACGTGGGAGCGAGCGAGAGGGAAACGGTTACTGCGGCGAGGGGCCCGTTTTACAAGGAGGGGAACATAATGGAGAGGTAATAGACAAAGACACATTTAGTTATTGAAATATTTATAATTTACTATATTTTCTGAATTCTGTATGGGCAAGACGCGACGGTCCCAGCGAGTCCCACCTCCCGCCCAACCGTCCGAGAGGCGCAGCCGTGTGACGTACGGCACTAACGTGTTCTTGATAGACGCGTGAGAAGAATATATAAAAGAACGAGGATAAATTTGATTTTGCTAAGGTGCTACATTACTTGTAGAATTAAGAATTTTAAGTTTGGGAAGACTATTACAACCAGCAATATAGTCATAGAGGCGGTTGTAATCGGCGCATAAAACCCTAAAGGTCATTTCAAACTCCCTCCTACAGTGACCAATTACTAAAGGGATATAGGATCTAGATGTTAGTCGGGGAACATGGAAATTGAGCTGGCCTAAAAGGTAGGCACTCTCCACGCCCCCGTGAATGAGGTTATGTAGAAAGACGACACCAAGCATCGTTCTACGGTTCGCTACGGAGGGAAGGTTAATTAATAGAAGTCCACTAGAGTAAGACGGTAATCTCAGGTTTGCATCCCAGGTTAAGACCCGTAGGGCGAAAAGCAAAAAGTTTTTTTGGACAGATTCAATGCGGTTAATATGGACGCCAAAACTAGGACTCCAAAATGAGCCGAACTAACGAAACAAAAACGCTCTTAGTTACATAAGGGGAATCGAATTCCTTCGACCACCTTTTAATGAATCCAAGCATGCCTCTGGCTGTGTTAACCATTCAGGAAAGGAGCTTAAGCGGGAAGAAAGAACACAAAAGCAAGGCGAGAAAACCCTCTTAGCAAAAAACTAAAAGGGAATAATATAATTAATTAGCACAGAAAAGCAAATGCACACGCGGCAGCAAACGGTATACGTTTTTAATTTAGATTAAGTGACAAATTAAATGAAACCCCGGTGGTTAAAAAGGCAAATAAAACACAAATTCGGAGCGCAAAACAAAAACACTCCCGTTCTCTGTGAAGTGAATCTCATGGCTCGTGGCCAGCTCACTCTGTAAGCGGCGTGGGTGTCCCTCGATACCTTTCTGAAAATTTCTACTCGCGGACCGTACTTGCACTTTGCTCGGGCCGTTTCTTAGGCACGCGTATTGTCTTGAACTTAGTTTTCGGCGAAGTGTCGAAGCGAAGTTCCGCGAACTTGGCCGGGGTCTAATTCTGCCGCTAAGCTCGCGGAAGTGCTGCTCCACCTCTTGGTCCCCTCTCGCCTCTCTGTCGCACTGTAGGGCACGCGTGCTGCGGCCCAGGCTCTGCTGCGCTTAGGCTTGGCGACACATCGGTCGTTCGGCCGATCGCGCCTGCAGGGAAAGGAGATTGGAGAATTCGAGGTATTCGCCCGCGCATTTTTCTCTCAGCCTCGCTCACTCCTCTTGGGTTCTTTTGACGCTGCTTTGGCGCGTTCCGGTAGTTCGTCGCGGGCGACGGCATTTCGGCCCGTAATCTTTTGTCGCCTCTTCTCTCGATGCGTTTGCCCGTTGCCGAACTTCTCTTCTCTTCACTTTTTTTTTTTGTATTCGTTTTTTTACCACAAGAATAATTACATATTCACTAACAAATAACAAATAATAACAGACTGACAGGGCAAGGGCCGCAATTGTGCGGTACGACCTCAAAGCATTTCTTTGCACAACGGTAAGCCGCTCAGCCAGTTTGTTCCTTCCTCGATCTCTCCAGTGCCCTGAGGGATCTAATCAGTTTGGCAGCGAACTCCGCTGCCGCCTCCCATGTCCGAGGGTCCGCCAGCATTAGTGGCACCAGCGTATCCACACTGATGGCTGCACCTGCTACCGCCACTAGCTGGTCCCTTTCCACGTCAAACCGGCGACAGTCGAAGATGACGTGGCCGGCATCCTCGGATATCCCGGATCCACATTTCGGGCAGCTTTCCTCCGTGTCATGGCCAAAACTCTTCAGGTAGCTACGGAAGCATCCATGCCAGCACCTGGGTCAGGTAAAAATCTACCTGCCCGTGCTTCCGCTCCATCAAGACCTCGATGTTGGGGATCATCCTGTGCGTCCATCGTCCTTTAGACGAGGCATCCCACAGGGCCTGCCAGCTTCCGTAGCTCCTTTTCCTGGCCGCGCTTTTCAGCTCGACCTTCGCGACTGTATCGGCTCCCTGCTGGCCGCGAAGCGCGGCACGAATGTGCGCATTCTCGTGGATCAGCTCCCTCAGAGGGATTAGGCAGGCTAGCACCAGCACCGCGTCGCACTAGCACCAGCACCGAAATAGTTGGGAAGGCGCTCGCCACTCGCACAGAGTCTATACGTGGACTCGATTCCCCGCATATACGACTTTTTTTTAGCCGCCTCAGCCCACAGCTTCACTTCACTTTGTGTGTGTGTGTGTGCCGGTTTCGCGCCGGGTTTCTGGGTTTATGAGAAATATATATACATATATTAACTTAAAAATAACTCCTTCTACCTATTTACATATATACTATTTACATATATAAATTGGAGTATTTAGAGTTCCTCACAATATATTCCGATTGGTTCCTAAATTCCATATCTAAATATTAGATGTGGTCAAAAGTATTTACACAAAGAGAATTCTTTGTTATTTCCAACTTGAACTGTTTATTACTGAAGCTACTGTACTCAGATTCGAAAATCAAAGTTATTTTCATGTTCTTACTTCTATGCAGAAGCAAATGAAAGAAAGAAGAGAAGTAATAACTGTTCATGGGCTAAAAATAAAACCACTGAACTGATGCTTATCAGTATTTACACACATCTTTATTAAATGATTTTTAATTTTTATATTTAACTTAAAAAAAAAATCTTATATTTAAATAATAAAGGAACTCAATATCGATTTACTCCGTCTTTGGCATAAATAACTGCTTGGAGCCTTACGGGTATAAAAAGGATTAATTTCTGCGCAAACTCAAGCAATAATTTGGACCAAATATCCTGTATTTTGGTTATACTTTCTTGGCGGCGGCGATCCCTGTCCTCTGACTTTTAATAAAAGCACATACACTGCAATAATATTGAGATTGGGGGTTTTGGCGGCCACGGAAGTACAGAGTGATTTAGGTCATTCAGGACATGGTTGGTACTCGCCCCTTGTGGCAAGGAGCATTGTCCTGCTGTAGGATCCAACCAAAAGTTTGAAACATCCAGTTTTCTGATGTAAATGCATTAATATATAGGAATCCTCCATTATTTAGTGATCCCTTTATTGGTACCATGTCTCCAAGTCCGTAATAGCTGAGATACCCCCAGAACATCACCGTCCCGGCACCAAACCTATTGTTTGGCTGGACAGCATTAGACTTTAGTTTTTTTGGGAGCTGCATGAAATGCTTCTTAAAGGACCCCTGAAACTGTAATGCCTCTTCATCAGAGTTCCACCGGCTTCTGTATGAACTCCAAGGCAAACGCGAGCCCTTTCTCTCTGTTTATGGGAGTAATATTCACTACTTTCTTTACGACATAGGTGTTGATGTCAACATCCTCCATTCTGCGACGTAGTGTGCTGTCACTAATTTTTTTCCTAATATCATTTTTGATGCTGCTGCAATTTTAACTGGGCTTACAGTAGTAGTATTGCTTAGTACAACTCATAAAATGTGTCTGCAGTGTCTTGGGCTTAATCCCGCTTTTCGTTCAGTTCTCATTTTGTTTACCAAAGTTTCCAATGTGTCCTTCTTTTTAACAATGTTGTATACAGTTTTTCGCGATATTTGGTTCAATTTAGCCAAATCCGACTCAGAAGTACCTGTCTTAAATTTAATAACGATCTCCGCTGAAGTATTATTGCTTATAATTAAAATAATACCGCTACTGAACATTCTCCCGGCCGTTGAACAGGTGTTCAACCTTCGCTAAGGTCGACCGAAAAACTCCGGGGGGTAGGTTCTGGCGTGGATTGTTCCGCGGTCTGCCTGGGTTTGGGTGTCCGTCTTAGTGGTGTCCATCTGTCGAACGTCCGTCTGAGAGCCCACGCAACATAGGCAGCTAACTGATAATACTGCGGACTGCCGATTTGATTTTTCCAGTTAGTCTCCTTCAGTTTGGCCAGCTGATGTTGCAAAACGTCTAGTTCCTCTAAGCTGACTTCCTTGGTTGTATTTCCATTGACTGGCTTGAGTGTACCTTTTAGGAGAAATCTCCGAGACATTGCAAAAACGTATATATGTAGCCTTCGTTCCGCTGATCATGGTGCTAAATATGTTTACGATAATTTTTGAATTGCGTGCAGTGCAGCCTGGGGTAAGTGAAAGTAAGCCCGTACCATGAAGGTGCACTGTGAAAGATATTCCTTTGCACACCGCTTGAAGCTCTATGGGACTGTGCGTGGTAAACATCAATCTATTCCACTGATGTGTTGCTGACCAAAACAGATCGGACTTAGATTGAGTGATTTCACAAATAGTTTCAGTTTTGTTGTTAAATAACTGAAATTCACACCGATCGTCCACGCTAAGTGTGGCTTGGTGGTTGAAGCATATGTGCTTATCGGTTGGCAACTCTGGACATTGCTTAAACTCGTCCTTAGTCAACCCCATGAACTGATCTCTGTGGGCATTAACGGCTATGATTTCAGTTTTCAGACTGAATAGTTGCCAGCTTCCTGCTTTCCATGTCGGAATAGGAATGATACTGGACACCAATGGTAGCGATATTTTGAAGATGACCTGGTCGCTAGTTGTTGTGCCTTTAGCATGCATGAGTCTGTAGAGTTGGATAACATTATCCGATGATACCGGAAGTAGTTGATCTGGTGGGATATGTTCCCGAATCTGATCGAGTTGCTCCCTTAGTTGCTTTGGTGGCGAATGTAAGTGAGCACACTAGCTATTTCATTTTACATCCGGTGCAGTCCAGTTGCCACCAGAGTTAGTTGAGCTGTCAGGACCTCTTTCCTTATTGATCGTATCTATCTGGTATTCTAGCGTTTTGATACGTTCGTTGGTGTCTGAACTGCTCTTTCTGACTACATTTATAGTAGAGTCCAGAATTGATGTTTGATTATCATTAATACGTCTTCGTTGGACTTGACCTTTATTATTTTTCCTTTTACATGTCATCGGCGTATTTTAAGTCCAGAAAACCAAATGTCGAATTTGCCACATATCCGATTATATCAATTGGTGAACTTCGTTGTCGGGAATGATTAATCAGCTCATTTCCTGATGGTAGCTCGGCGTGTACACGTTGAAAATGTTAATAGATGGACCTACAGGCATTGACGTTGCGTAACTCTGAACATTTGTGTTTCAGTTCCGAAATCCCTTTCTTTAGTCTTCGACGGGGATGGACGTGCTTTTCAAGAGCTCCGAGTTGAGTTCTTTCTCCAATATATATAAATCGAACGCAATATATAAATAAATATTGTTAACTGTGCGATTTTACTTCCTTAAGTGCCACATGCGTTAAGCTCAATTAAATGAGCGGCGATCAAAATAAAAAGCGTAGAAGCTCTGTTAAGCTCGGTTGTTTTTCGTACTTCTCAATACGCGATACCGAAGTAGGAAAAACGTCTACAAAGAGCAACCCGGCCTTACTGGCCGTCGAAAACACGAGAGCGCGCTCTCTATCACCAGCCCTACTAATTCCTACTCCTACACCTTGGAGCTATCAATGCCAGACCCCACCACCACCGGCTTCTACCGAAGACGCACCAACAACAAGCAGTGCTGCAATTTCTGCTTCCTCAGCAAAAGAATTGGCAACAACTAAAACAACGACCAATATTGCGGAATCGGTGTCAACGGCTCCATCGCCAACTGCAAGGGCAACAAAAACCGTAAGCTTCGATAAGCAACAAGCGGTTCCGGCCATACAGACCGGTATGGATCGCTACATCCAGATTAAGCGTAAGCTTAGTCCGCAAAACACGGTTGGTAACAAGCCAAAGATCAACCGTATCATCCAATCCAACGAACAAGCATGGAGTTCCAACAACACCGAAAGATTTTCAGGTTGTTCCGCTTATAAAAGGGAACATCCACGAAACCAAAGTTCAAACCAAATATGAAGAACACTTCCGAGCTGTGTCTAATTACCTGGATGAAACAAAAAAGAACTTTTACACCTACCAACTTAAAAGCAGCAAAGGACTACATGTAGTACTAAAAGGTATCGAACCTGACATCGCTCGATATTAGAAGCCCTTAAAGACAGGGGATTCTCTGCTAAGAATTTCAGCAACATTATCAACAAAAACAAAATGCCGCAACCACTCTTAAGGTCGAGCTCGAGCCAGACAGCAAACCCTTAAAGAAAAATGAAGAGCACCCGATCTAAAAGCTGCAATTCTTCGTGGTGGTACCACCAACGGCATTTCCTATGCTGATGCTCTACGAACGGATAGGGTAAATCCACTCCAGCCAAACTTAGAAAACGCTTAGCAGATCCCAGTCCCAATTTGGAAACTATGATATTGCCTCCCCTTGGAGGAGGCAACAAAGTATGATGGAGCTCATGTCCTTTATAAAAGCGACCATGCAAACGCTAGTTCAGAACCAGATATGGTGATATGGTGGTGAGCTGCTTGTATCGCAACAGTCCGAATAATCAATGCCCAATCTACGCATATCCATGTGGAATGCCAACGGCATTTCACGGCATAAACTTGAAATTAAACAATTCCTGAATGTAAATCAGATCGACGCCATGCTGCTGGTTGAAACGCAAACAAGCAGATATAACTTCCATATACGGGGTTACACCTTCTACCGCACAGATCATCCCGATGGTAAAGCCCACGGGGGCACCGGCACCTTAATTAGAGAACGCATCAAACACCATTTTCATCAAAGGTTTGCAACAAATTACTTGAAAGCCACGTCTATAAAAGTGCAGTCAGGAAACGACAACCTTTGCATCGCCGCTGTCTATTGCCCACCTCGCTTTACAATCTCTGAAGGTCAATTCATGGATTTCTACAACGCATTGGGGGACCGTTTTATAGCTGCTGGAGACTACAACGCCAAGCATACGCACTGGGGATCACGCCTCGTTACTCCCAAGGGGAGGCAAATTTATAACGCACTCATAGATGTGAGAAATAAGTTGGACTACGTTTCTCCTGGTAGCCCCACATATTGGCCAGATGATCCCAGAAAGATAGCAGATCTAATTAATTTCGCTGTGACAAAAAACATTCCACGCAATATAATAAGCGCCAAGGCCCTACCGGATCTCTCATCAGACCACTCCCCATTACTGATAACCCTTCTTCAAAGCCCAGAAGTTACGGACCACCCCAACAGGCTGACGTCGCACAGAAGTAACTGGTTGAAATACAGGAAGTATGTGAGTTCCCACATTGAGCTAACCCCCACCTCAATATCGAAGCGGACATCGACTGTTTTACCGCAGCCCTGGAAAAGATGTACAAATAAAGAAGTTCAAAACCAACTTGCAAATTGCCCGTCTGCGACGGGCGTGGCAAACCAGCAGATCGCCATGCTCAAAGCAACGTCTAAATTAAGAAACCCGCAAACAAAATCGGGCTCTGAAGCAAGATGCCGAAAACGGACAACTAAGATACATATATTGAGAAACTCTCACGAACTAGTACAAAGCATCCTTTGTGGAGGGCTCACCCAAATCTAAGCTTTCCGGTTGAAACCGTATCCCTGATGAGAAATTCTTCAGGTTGCTGGGCACGCAGCGTCATAGACAGAGCCGAAACATTTGCCTCACATCTCAGAAGCGTCTTCCAGCCGAACCCTGCAGTAAACTCTTTTGTTCTACCGCAAATTCACCCTGAAAGTGAATCCGCGATAACAGCGTTTCGACCGAACGAGATCACTAAAGTCATCCAGGAGCTAAAACCGAAAAAGGCTCCCGGCGGTGACCAAATAACTCCAAAAATGATAATTGAACTTCCGAACTGCAAATTGAACTTCATCTGCAAACTCTTCAATGGGATAAGTCTCAAAAGTGTCATAAGTCTCGGCTACTACCCAAAAAATGGAAAAAGTCTATTATCATAATGCTACCGAAGCCCGGGAAAGATCACACGATACCGTCCTCTTACAGACCAATAAGCTTATTATCATGCCTGTCCAAATTGTTCGAAAAATTCATTTTAACTCACATAATACCATATAGGGGTGCTCACAACATTATCCCAGCCCATCAATTTGGCTTCAGAGAAAAACATGGACCTATCGAGCAAGTTAACAGAATAACATCAGAGATTCGCACAGCCTTCGAACATAGAGAATACTATAGCGCGGTATTCCTCGACGTATCTTAAGCATTCGACCGCGTCTGGCTTAATGGTGTCATGCATAAAATCAAAACACATTTGCCCGGGTATACCCATAAACTACTTGAGTCATATCTCCACAACAGAGCCTTCGCAGTGAGGTGTAACACAACAACATCCGACAACTACAAAATCGAAGCTGGAGTCCCACAAGGAAGCGCACTTGGACCTACTCTGTTCGTCCTCTACACAGCGGATATTCACACGTGCGACCGACTAATAACCTCCACTTTCGCCGACGATACTGCGATCCTCAGACGCTCCATATGTCCGTGCAACATCCCAACTCGCCAAGCACCCCACGGTAGTGGAGAAGTGGTTATCCGACTGGCGTATTAAAATAAACACATAACGTTTACTCTTAACAAAAAAACATGCCCTCCGCTCTACTTGAATAGCACACAGATCCCCCAAGTCAACGAAGTAACGTATCTCGGCGTCCACCGCGACAGACGTCTAACATGGCGTAGACATATAGAATGCAAGAAACTACACCTAAAACTAAAAGCCAGCAGTCTCCACTGGATTATAAACGCCCGATCGCCCTTGTGTCTGGACTACAAGGTCCTGCTCTACAACTCCACTCTCAAGCCAATCTGGACGTTTGGCTCCCAGCTTTGGGGGAACGCGAGCAAAACCAACATAGGCATCATACAGCGCGCTCAATCAAAAATCCCAAGAACTATCACTGGGGCACCATGGTATATTCGAAACCAAAACATCCACAGGGATCTTGGCATTCTCGCAGTAAAAGATGAAATAGAGAAGCAAAAAGCGTCGTACAAGGAAAAACTCTCAGCCCACTCAAATCCTCTCGCAAGGGACTTATCTCGGGTTCCAGAAAAACCCGCCTACAACTTAACGACCTTCCAACCCAGCCATAATTTGTTAGGGCCAATTTTACTGTTCCAGTCTACATAACCGATAGTTAGGTTATAGTATAAGATTTGATACATTTATTGTTAGTCTAGTAAGGAGAAGATTCAATAAATAAAAGCAAAGTTAAAAAAAAAAAAAAGTTCCGATATCCCGGCCGACAATATTCCTATGTCGATCCAATATGACTTCAAGTCGTAATATATGATGTGAGATTGCCATTCTGGGGGGGCCGGGTCGCTATATTCTGATTTGAAAGCTGAGTCACGTTTATTGATTGTCCCATTGCTAATGGAAGAATGAGTTGCATTACCAGCAACGTTGGAAAACCCGACAACGAAATCATCTTTTTCTGCGTATTGGTTTCATCTGCCCGCGCTGTGGCGCTGTGCAGACGTTTTGGGACTACTTCTTCCCTTAACAAGGGTGCCAAGCGTGTAACTGGTCGTTTGCATATGCCTTATGCTGTTTTAACGTTTACTGCGGACTTGGTTGTCTTTGCCAAACAGCCAGAGGTTGTGCTCTGCTAATTTGCTTGCGGTAATCCCTCTTGACATCCGCTGGCTTATTTGCTGATGCCACATGACGCCAAAAAGACTGATGGATTTTTGCGATCCGATTTGCCACAAACGTGTGGTATGATGTTGCCGCCGCATTTATCCAGGACAGGAATACAGTTAAATCAGTCCATAAATACCCAGATGCCTTATCGTCTGGAATGTGTAAATCCTTTCGGACTTTCGGTCAGTTCAGCTTCCAAACCTGCAGCACATAGTTTTAGACGAGGTAGTGTCTCCTTAGCTGATGGTGCTACTCTCGACTTTAAACAGAGCTACCGGACGAAAACTTGATTATTTTTGTATGTAGCTCGATTTTCCAGTCCAGCTGAAGCTGCTGTGGAACCTCGTGGTCCCAATCCATATTTAACTCCCAAAAGGTTTGCATGAATATCTTTGCTTTAACCACAAAATAATCCTAGTGGGTCGAATATTTGCGATGATTCTGAGATTACCACCCGCTTGGTAATGGTTGAGGCTTCGCTTTTTTGGGATCGTCCACATAATTGATCCATTTGTGGTATCCAGAGTAAGCCCAGAGTCTTAACACTATACTGGAGTGTTTCGTCTAGTTTGACGTTAGGGACAATGTCTTCTCGTGGAATTTTGGTTAATACTTTATCGTTGTTGGAGCACCACTTTCGAAGCTTAAATCCGGATGGTAGCAGTATTTTGTTTAGTTCTTGTTGAATTTGGACTGCTTTTGGAACACTGTTTGCTCCTGTGAGGCAGTCGTCAACGTAAAAATCATGTTTGAGTACGGATGCTCCAAGTGGTAGATGGTTCTTGGCCTTCTCGGCCAGGTAATCCAAGCATTTCGTAGCCAGGAATGGAGCTGACGTTGTACCGTATGTGACGGTTTTGAGTCGGTAAAACTTTAGATCGTCAGATGGTTTCTTTCGCCATATGATTAATTGATGGAACTGGTGATAAATACGTATATGTGGTTGCGGAAACGTAGCAAAATTGCAAACAACTCGCTCTGCACCGTGGGTCGAGCGTCCAATATATCATTCAATTATTTATTACTTGTTATTTTACATAAAGCATCAAACACTACCGTAGTTTCATAGTGCAGCATTCGGGCTTTAATACACAGTGGGATGAATGGATGGGCCTCCAGGCTTTAATAGAATCTGGTTTGGTAGGAGCAAAGAATAATAGTGCTTTGCTCCGATAAGCAAGTCGATCTTTCCTGTCAATGTTTGGATCATCCAGGGTAATGTTGTTTGGTATTTGTAATTTTTAGGAATTTAAGTCATGAGTTGGTTGATCAGCTATGATATGGGGCAGCACAAAAGTTAAACTGAATCCATATGAGTAGATCATTATCGAATTTTGGGATGCTGACTCTGGGCAGATGCACATCTTTATTGTTTGATGCGTTTGTTTGCGCCCACAAGACCCTTTGAACATCCCCTTCAAGTTGGAGGAACGACTGCATTGCATATTCTCCCCTGACCGGGTCTTCGTATTCTTCATGAACCGAAATGTGGATATCTTGATATTGGGACCATAAGGAGCATGTTGATATCAGCTTGCATGCAGGTTGCTGTATGCTAGCAGCGTCTCCATTTCCAGGGGCATTGCTCGAGGTTGTCTTTCCAGGGGCATTGCTCGAGGTTTGAGCCATTGGTTTACTAATAAGTTGGATGTAGTTTTTCTCCGCTGAGTCCATCATGAAGGTGCGGATGAGATTCGAGATCTCTTGACTGAGCTCTTCCTGCAACTCTAACGCCTTTTGTTGTCGCAACTAGAACTTGAAACTAGGTGGACGAGTTGGATTGGTTTGGTTTTAAAGAGGGTCTGATGACATAGCGACAGCTTCTGTTGAATGAGTAGAGCTTCTTTTGAGGTAGAACACTTACTACTTTTATTAATGAAACTTAACAGGTACAAAAGTGTATACAAGTGCTGTGGGTTACGGTGTCTTATTGCTAGCTATAGGTGAAATGGGACCATTGCCCCGCTTCGTATCAGTAGACTACGCATATGCGCTAGACATTGGTGATTTGATACGCTGAATCCATATTGCTGCATTTGCAAGTTCTAACATATTGTTTTGGGGGTATGAAGTATTATTGCTCAGAATTAAAATAATGCCGCGACTGAACAGTATTACATTTACATTCACAGTAAGCTTTATTTTCAACTCCGAGTTCAAAAGCAATTAGAACTTCACTTGCACGCCATAAATCAAAGACTAATCCTTAGTTGCTTTGTGTGTATGTGTGTAAATACTTTTGACAACTGATAAGCATAAGTTCAGTGGTTCTATTTTTAGCCCATAAACAGTTATTAATTCTCTTTTTTTTCATTTGCTTCTGAATAGATGTAAGAACACGAAAGTAACTTTGATTTTTACATCTGAGTAGCTTCAGTAATCTGAGCGCTATGGGATAAGGTAGCGAAAGAGTACGAAGCCTGTTCAGAGCTAATTACAGCTCATGGAATAGGTCGGTACGATCTCTTTTCAGTCCTTTCAGTCTTCCTCCAGGCGATTCGGGCATTTATCTTGGTTGGAAAACTTTCCGAGACCTTTTTACAGCGGTTTACATAAATAATCCTGCGCTAACCCATGTTGGAATGTTAATCTATCTAAATGCCAAGACTAGTGGTGAAGCCCATTTCATAGTTTCCAATTCACCACTCACCAACGATGGTTTCCGCTCTGCCTGGGAAAACCTTTCTGAGCGTTTTGAATACAAACAAGCGCTGGTGAACAGCCAACTGAAAAAATAATTGAACATTAAGTCCATTATAAACGAATCTTCGGTAGCCTTGAAGGAGCTCCAAAATACAATCCAAAACCAATCCAACCGTTACCATATAAAACCGACATTCCTACGTGGCCAGGACATGATTCTTTCCTCACTGAGCGTCATAGAATTCTACAGACTTTTGCGCCTCTATCCGTCCAAACCGACACCCTCCGACATGTCACCACGAGTACTGAAATCCTTCAGTAATAGGATCGTTCTGATATCCAAAGGATGCGATTTATGTTCCAAAGATAACAATCCTGTGCGTATATGTATACGCTTCCTGAAGATGACAGGAAAGGACCATACCTCTTACGTCAAAAAAAAACATTTCTGCCTTAATCGCTTTGCAAGCATTCATTAACTGCTTCTTCAGTGTTCCGAGTCCTTTTGATACTGCAAGGCAGCTATCCAAAGGATTTCCTCGTTATCCACACGATTTACCACTTCCTCCGATTCCTTCAATTACTCGGTTCCCGAAGTATTTTATCCTACCCATGCCGAGTCTGCCAAGGGAACCATCCTCTTCCAATTCGCTTTTCGAAGCTAGTTTTAATGGTTTTTATGATGATAAATAATATTTACCATCGACTTAATAAAGAACTCCAAAGAACTTGCGTAATACCCGAAAGAATATTCCGTGTATCCAGCTCAAGCCACACCCTCCAACTGGCCGTATGGATCATAAAGGAAATTGTTCTCTTACAATTCTCTTTTACCCTAAGTTCTTCTTTTTGTCTTTTCTAATTATCTTTCTCAGCTATTAGCTCTAAGCTCTTGTCATTGTCTTTTCTTCTTAAGTGCTCCTTTAATAGTGATATGCTGCTCGCTGGCAGATTCTCTTCATAACTCCTTGAACATAGTTATATTTATTAACCTGCTACAGACTGTCTGGGCATGTGCGTTTGAATCGAAAAGTGTTGTATTGATGCTAGATTTAAAATATTTCCAAAAGCATTTCTCATCATCGGCTGCATGTTATCCTGTAAGAACGCGACTCTTGCTCATTAAGCTTTTTAACTTTCAATCGCGATCAATTCGAAAATTGGGAAATACCTTGTTATTATTTTGTTCTTATTGGATCATTAAGAATCAATCCATTTTCATCAAATGAAAACAAAAACTAACAGGAGATCGAAGCTTTGCTGGCCGAACTTCGACACACAACGTACTAAAGAACTGATATCCCACAGCAAGAAGGATATTAGCAGGATCACGGCAGCTTTAACAGGTCATTGGGCGTTAGGATCGCACGCAATGAAGATGGGGCTGCCCTATAACACCAGCTGCAGAAGCTGCAAAGAACCGTCGGAGCAGGAGACGCCAGAGCACTTGCTCTGCCACTGCCTAGCACTAAACAACACTAGATTACGTCATTTCGGTGCCTTCCAGTTTGAATCGCTGGGGGAAGTAGGAAAGCTCAAGATCACGTCTATCCTTTCTTTCCTCAACGATTCTGGATGGTGCTAGAGATGACTAGTCACAACCATGATACGGAGGGTGTGGATCAAAACGGAGCCTAGCTCTAATTGGAGGCTCAAATTGGAGGCTCAAGAAAGGGTCTCAGCACTTCTACCTACCTACCTAACAGGAGATATCAAAAATCGTCATGCATACAATTTGAGACCCCAATTTTAGTAGTGTTAACACTTTATTTTAAAATGTTTAACAATAATGCAAAATAAATGGTAACTATATATTATAAAAAAAAACAAATTTCCTTATTATTTATAGTTTTACAGATGCACTTTGAAATTTGCAGTTTAAAATTTTGAATAACATTTACGGATAGTGTTTATGGCAGATAGTCATCCGAATAACATTTAATTTGTGAAGAATTAGATAACTATTACTTTTTGTGAGTTGACTTCCGGAGCGCGACATGAACGACAGCAACTGGGATGAAACCAAGAGGAATGGAAAATATCTAATAGATCCCATAGACGTACAATGCCTCGAAGACAAATAAGTAAAACAGGAGAAGGTGGACATATATAAATGACAATGGACAATGTAATAACTGAAACTGGCAGCGGAAAACGGGGTAGTCTTAATGAGTGCAACGGGAAGACCATAAAAACATGGATAACTAAAATTTAAGTCATTTTATCTAAAGTATCACACGGAATAAGGTTATGATATCTCTATATATCCAGTAATTTCGACGCAGTCTTCTTAATAAGTTAGCCGCGATTATGCTATTAGTAAGGAATTTACCGCCTGCTTTTATAACGAATGAAATGGCCTAGACTCCTGCCGAAAGACCAACATTTTGCTGTCCGTGAGTGTTTCGGGTATTTAAAAAAAAAAAAGTTTTTAGTTTTCGTTGCTGTTGCCTAAATAAATTGCAGCTACTTTACTCAATAACTCCAACAGAGATCCCCCAAAAATGGTAATACCATCGCTAAAGGATCCTATGCCAAAAAAGGTACCAGTGTTTTACCTTCGGGGCGACTTGATCAAAGCCGTGTTAATGCTGGTCATTGTTAACTGTTTACAGTCATATACAGTCATAGACTGTCATTCGCTAGTTCGATGCCTTCCTTTGCAAGTTCGTCTGCGGTCTCCTTGCCATCGATTCCCTGGTGGCTGGGAATCCAGTAGATCCGCACTAACTTTGACATGCTGATGATTTATAGTGCCTCTCAACTTGACTGTACAAAGACTACTGCTTGGTAGCTTATACGATAGCCTCATTTCAGGGTCTGTACAGTATAAAACAGTTCCTACTTATTCAGCATGGTTCTGACTAGTTTTTGGGTTCCATGAATGCTGTTGTTTTGACATCCGGGAAGATTCTGGGTATCATGTAGTCAGATATACTGATCATGTCTCGATCAATTTAACTGTCCCGTAGCCTTGTAGCGAAATAACCTCTGATGCAACCAGGCGGTATGCTGCCATTCCTGCGCCTGGAAGTCTAGGAGTCAATTCCCACTATGCTTTCGATAGCTTTTGTAGGGGATGCCCTTAGCGCCCCTGATATGAAGAGCGGTGCCTGCCGCTGGGTTTTCTCCGTAAGTTTCATCCATTGCTTGCCACTGCACTAAAACATCAAACAGCAGAGTAGAACACAATACCGATATGACGACCCAATGAATTACAGCGGGCGAAAGATCACTGCTGTGCTGTTAAGCATCTTCTTGGATGGGAATAGGGATATGGTGGCCTTTTTCATCCCCTTAAGCAACAATTCCAAGGTATTTCACTTGTGTTTTCGAGGCCAATCTGGTAGTGCTGACTGATAGGGGATCCATAGCGGAACCTTGAATATCTTGTAAGTTGGTAGTAAGTATAAAGTCCAACAGTGACTCACCATTGTCGTTTATGCTGAGGCTCCCCCACACGCAGTGGTGTGCGTTTTCGTCTGCACCCAGGATCAGTTGCTGAGATGGCTTCGTATAGTCTCTGCTATACGGAGCTAAGGGTCGATGGACAGATTCCCGTAATAATGGTCGACCACCAGATTCTATAGGATGGACGACTGGACTCCAATTTAAGGTGTGCCTCTGTGCGCCTTCACTACGAAAGCGGTACCCCATACAAATTGTACCCGCCTACAACTTAGAGGGTTTCTTATTATGTGGTTAATGACGGGGTGCGTGTTAACGTTGTTGAATGCCCGAATATGTTCACAAACACTAAAATGTAATACCCTTTCCTGTAAAGAACCCTCCCAACGTTGGCTACTAATGAGTGTAGAGCCGTTCGCTTTGGTGCATGTATCCTGGTTGGTAGACTGTAGTCTTCCCCATCGTTTCTGATATATTAGCGGAACCTTTTCAGCGTCATGAAAGCGTCATATCGGTCTAGTCCTTGGGGCTCACATGACAGCACTTTTGGGAAAAAATCGTGGAAGTCCTATATTAGATAGGGATAAGCCCGTTATTAGGTAGGTTGGGAGGTAATAGTATAGAGGTTACCCCCGGTAACGCTCAATCGGAGCTGAGCTCCACATCTTCGCCTCAGTGCCCGTGTCATTCAGGTAAGCTCGGGCGATAGTCACTAATTCCTACCCTCTTTTTGTTTGTGATCCGAGCTTTGAGTGCCGGGCAGTGGCATAATAGGTGCCTCGGTATCTTTTGTTCGCTCAGTTTTTTTTTCTGGGCGTTGATGCATGATAAGTAGAACGTTCTTGTTCGTATAAGATGTTAGTAGGCGCGATAAATAAAAGTATAGAAAAGGAATACGAAGTGACTACTGGTGTGCTGCGTGATTGTTTGCTTCCATACATGTTAAATAAGTTAGGATAAAAGTTTTTAGTTTGGAAAGGCGATTTACATTTGGTGTTATTGGTAAAAATCTAATAATAAAATGGTATAAAAATATATAATTTCCACATAAGACTATAAAGGTTTCATGCAATTCAAAAGACGTTCTACAGGGGTACTAAGAGAATATATGACCTAGTATTTCTATTCGGTACGTAAAAGATAAGTTGACACAACAAGTCAGCACTTTTCACGTCTCCGTAAATTAGGTTGTAAATAAATGTAATGCCTAGAATGATTCTATTTATTCACCATGCATGAAATATCATTAATAAAGTCAAGTTTAGGACCCCGACTCCGATATTATCAACAATAGTAATTCTTTTTTAAAAAGCGACAGTTCAGCGTGTACGTTGCAAGCTTAGAAATGACACGAGAGTGCACCATGTTTGCAAATTATTAAGATCTGTTTGTAAATCAGACTGGCAAGAAGCGTTCTCAAATTGCACGCAAAGTTTACATAGGTACTCTGGAGTTAGTCAGAACTTTGGGCAGGTCGTTACTAAAAAATGTAAACAACAAGGGACCCAAATGGCTCTCCTGCGGGATGCCGGAAGTAACCCTGAGATCATTTGATAAGGTATTTTTAAACCCTGCAGGGTATTATAATTTCAGTCAGAAGTTTGCAACATTTCCGACCCTATAAAGTATATATATTCTTGATCAGCATCAACAGCCTAGCGGATCTATCCATTTTCGTATGTCTTTTAGTTCGTCTGTCCGTATCTAAAAAAATTAGTCCCTCAGTTTTGAAGCTATCTGAATTAACCTTTGCAAAATACTATACAAGACGGAACGGGCCGGATCGGACGACTATATCATATAGCTGCCATAGAAACGATTGGTAAATTTTTAGAAAAAATGTATAACTTGTCCAATTTTCAAAATATTTTCATATAATTTGAGAAATGGCTATTTTATATTAATCTAGAATTTCGGTTTTAATTTGATCGAAATCGGACAACTATATCATATAGCTGCCATAGGAATGTTGGGGAATTATTACGTATACGTAATGTTAAACCGAATTAAACCGAAAAATGTCGTATACAATTTCTGTTACTGTTTCTTTCCATTTTATAAAATTTTATTAATTCATAATGATCCAATTGTAAACTGCAAGGGTATACAAACTTCGGTGTGCCGAAGTTAGCTTCCTATCTTGTTAAAAATGACTTTTTGCGTCTTGACATCCAGATAACTTAAGATCCATCATCCGAACAAGAGAGTGGTCAACAGAATAAATTGCTTTACTGAAATCAGTATTGATTAAATCTCTCTGAAAGTTGTTATGTTATAGAAGCCCTTTACTATGAAAGAAGTGAGCTCCAAAAGATTAGTTGTAATAGATCTTTGCTTTATAAATTCATGCTGACATGGAGAAATTATTACTCCAAAGGTGCTGCAAATGTGGATTAATGATATATTCTAACAGTTTTGGGATGGCCGACAGCTTAGAGGTTCCTCTGTAGTTGTTGGCATCAGAGGAACGTAGGAACAAGTAATGAAAAAGGAGCTATTATTGACTGAAAGCTTCACACAAAGGAATTCAACATCGTTGCACTCCTTGAAAGTTAGTAATTCACACGTGAGACTGAAGTCACCCGCTATGAAGACACCACCCCCACGTCTGATAGGCCGATTTAAGAATAATAAGAAGTTGATTAGTAGATTTAGGGAATATTCACGCGGTTTTCAAAGTCCTTGAGGATCAAGGTGAGTTTCGCGAAGGCAAGTAATTCGCCTGGCTTCTTTTTGGAGGCATCTTTCAGCAATGCCAGTTGCCTCGGATTCATCAGATTTTCGGCATATGGCGTTGTCGGTGATGCCTAGCTTGACTGCATGCGCCGCAGCCAGGCAGTGAACTGTGAGAATTCCCACTATCAGTCTGCAGTCTTGTCGTGAAAGATGCAGCACATAGTGGCTAAGTTTGTCGTTGCGCTCTTTACAATGGAGGCGGCGCCCCATTCGGATTGTACCCGCCTACAACTTAGAAGATTTCTTATCCACAAGTTTATGGCAGGGGGCGTCTGTGGTCACGTTGCTGAATGCTCCGGATATGTCTACAAACACTCCGAGCGCATACTCCTTATTATTTAAGGCTCTCTCAATGGTGGCTACTAACAAGTGTAGTGACGTCTCCACTGATTTCCCTTTTGTGTAAGCAAACAGCAGTCTTCCCACATAGTTTCTGAGGTGAGGCTTATCGGTCTATAATCCTTGGTACTCACGTGGCTGCACTTCCCTGCTTTTGGCAGGAAGACAATTCGAGAGGTCCTCCAATGGATAGGGATACAGGGTAATGCCATGGGGTGATCACTTCTTTGGTCATCTGTAAATATACCGTCTAGTTCTGGTGCTTTTATCCCCGAGAAGGAGTCTATAGCCCAGTGAATTCTTCTAGTGGATATTGGATCAGTTGGGAGATGCTCTTCTCCAGTTGCAAGGTCCTGATGCTTTTTCGCATCGGGTACCTCAGTGCATTCCGGGAAATGAGCTTGCATTAGTGTCGTTACGGCCTCTTCGCTGCCCTCAGTCCACTGTCCGTCTTCGCGTTTGAGCTGACTCTGTATGATTGGCTGCCACCAGGGTGATTTGGTTGTCTTCCTTGCTTCTGATATCGGACACGATGCGTGGTACGCGTCTAGTAATTCCTTGGAAAGGGTCTCTAGGGACTTTTCAATTTCATCCGAGGAATTTACTGTGCCTGGGAGCTTTGTCGTGATGATCTTCGTAAACTTTCCCCATTTTGTATTCCGGGGGTTTCTGAAGATTGTTTGTTTTGGAGAGTGTTCAAATTCATATTGAAATTGTATGTACTTATGGTCTGAGTAGGATGGTCTCTCGAGGACTCTCCATTCTGATACCATAGTACATTGCCCGCTTATGAGTGTTTGGCCAAGCACGTTGGAGGAGGTGGGACCTACGAAGGTGTGCTCCTCCCCACGTTTGCTATACATATGTTAATAGAGAGTAAAAAGTTTAAAATTGACTCCTCTGTCGTTTATGTCAGGGCTTCCCCATACGCAGTGGTGTGCGTTGGCGTCTGCGCCCACGAGCAGTTGCTGGTCGTTCGGCTGGCTTCTACCATGCTCCTGAGTTCATCCGGTGGAGCCGATCTGTCGTGTGCCATGTAGCAGGAAGCTACCAGGAGGCTCTTCGTTTCGCCCTCTAGCAACACCACAGTCAAGTCATCCGTGCTGTAATGAGACATGAGGTTAGCGTGTAGATCCTTCCGTACAAGTACGTGGATATCATGTGCGGGAGGCTGGCGAAGTGCAACCTGCCCTCGGCAATCCTTTGCTCGGCCCAGATAAGCTTTGCCTTCTCCTCTGTGGATAGGGCGGCTTTTTTCTGGAGCCGGCTCTGGATGCGAAGGGCCCCTTTATACTTCGCCTTAGCCTTCATCCCCTCGCTTGACCGTTTTGGACCTTCCCTGCGCGGGGAGCTGGTGCCTGGTTTCGGCGAGCGGAGAAGGCTTTCCTCCTCTTCTTTATTGAGCTGCACGCTCTCCAGGTCCGAGTCTGTATCGACTATGGCACCTGAGCGGCTTAGCTTCCCCTGCGTCGTTTGTGTGGCAGTAGCATTGCAACTGATATGACCTGCTCCCGTCAAGTCAAAGGTGTGATCGCTGGCGACATGCAGAGAGGATTGCTCCTCTCCGTGCCCGCCGGTGGTAGCGATCACGCTTCCCACCGACGTTTGGGTTGACATCCCAACCCCGGTTGACTCCTTCATTCCACTCATTCTGGTGTATTTTTCCGGGGAACCACCCACTTGCGTTTTATGCCTGCCGCCGGGTACCTTCAACCATGGCTAATGGTTCATTTTCTTCGGCTTTTTGGGCGGAAGGAATTGAACCGTAGCCTTAGCTATACACTGAATTCCCGGACAGAGCAGGCGGCTGTGCAGTACCCGCTGTACGGGTAATACAGTGCCCATTGCCCAACCGGCGCCATCGTGGAGGGTTCAGTTGAACGATTTTCGCCAGCCTTTTTTGCGCCTACGAGACTCATTTATTAGTTTAAGGTTTTTGAATTGACTAACGCTAAGAAAAGGAGTTTTACGGAATCTCGATAATACGTCCTTTAAACCGCCCCTGTGTTACCGCATAAAAGACATCATGTTTTTGTGCAGCCAGCAGACAATGGAAAGACCATTAGCCGCAATTACCTTTGTTTAGATTAGAAGGTCTCTCAGAAGGTCGTTTCTTACAACTTCAAAGATTCTTTTTTCTGAAAGGATCACACCCCTACAAACAATGGTCCTTCGAGTCGGAAAAAAGTGGTGATGCACACGCCATTGTTTCCAAGGCCCCTCTCACCAAATAAGATTTCCTTTCCGCATGGCGAAGCCTCACTGACCGCTTTGAAAATCGTCGATTGTTGGTCAACAGCCAGTTGAAAATTCTTTTCAGCATTCAGGTTTTCCCCCAAATGTCCGTAGCCGCTCTGAAAGAGCTGCAAGGCACCATCCAAATTTGCCTGACAGCCTCAGAGATGTACTCCATTCAAAGCGTGGGATTGTCTCCTTATGTACATGGTTTCCTTAAAGATTCCCAAAACCACACTTTCTATGTGGGAACAGTCCTTATACAATAAGGCTGAAATTCCGACCTGGAACGACGACGTTAGGCCCAGTGGCTTTGGGCATCTTCCGCCAAGATCGTCAAATAATGCACCTCTGCGCAGGCTCAACTCCTACGAGGCCAAAGTAGCTCCAGCCCCAAAGGGGTGCGATATCTGTTCCAGGGAGAACCATCCTGTGCGATTTTGTTCCCGTTTCCTCGAAATGGATGTAAATCGTCGATCCGACTACAACAGAAGAGGCCACCTACAGCGGCACTGTATTAGTCCCCATTCTTGTTTTACGTGCCGTGACCGGTATCATTCTCTTCTGCATCGCGTCGATCCGGTCGCTACCCTTTCGAGACCTTCCGCTCCTTCTAGTCCACGACGCGCTCCCATTGCGACACGCGCAGCAGTTTCTGACAACCACTCCAATTTGCAAGTGTGTTTTGCGTCAGGGTCAAGAGCTGTCCTGCTCGGCACGGCGATTATTAATATCTGCCATCTTGGTCACAACTTCCAAGTCCGCGCGCAACATTTATTACTGAGCATCTCTTCAACCTAATCAAACTTTCGTTCAAGCCAGTTAAAGGATTCATTTTGCAAGGGGGCGGAATGTTAAGATTAGAAGGCTTTCAATGTCGCTCTCTGTGTTGCCCTCTGTGTCGTCCTCAGTGTCGCCCTCAGTGTAGCCCTCTGCCCACCGAGCTTCCGAAAGCTCGACCGCTCTTGCGCTCCCGTCTTTCGGGCCTCTGCGCACTCAACGCTCGCCCAATCGCCGCTACTCAACAAGTTTCGGCCGTTCCTCGGCACTCTTCCGCCGCTTCGTGTCACTCCGACGCCGCTCCTCGGAACCGTTCTGAACCAAACCCAGCCGCTCTCGCCCCTCTCGCAGCTTTCGCGCTCCGGATCGCGAAATAAAGCTAAAGTCTCAAGACGCCCCCGCCTTTTATTTCTGATCCCGATTTTCCTGCCTTCGCCTGCGCCGTGGGAATTTTCCTTTCTTACAACTTCAAGGACTCTTTCTTCCGGAAGGATCGCCGCTACAAACAACCTTTATACAGGTTTTAACGGCGCAGACAATACCGAACATTATATACATATTACCTTACGTATGGAGAGAATAAAAAAGTGGTGCTGCACCGAGAGAGCGGGTGAGCGTGGCAGCGTGGGAGCGAGTTTATCGTTTAGCTGTCGCTACGGCACAAACAACAGCTATACGGAGATGACACAAAGAGGAATATGAAAATAAGTACAAGCAACCACGGACAGCACAGCTAAAATTATGAAAATAGTTGGAAGAAGTGAACAAGAATTTTATTAAACACAAAGTAGAACATTTAAGTAAAACCCCGGTGTAAAATTTACACAAATTACTTGCAAGAGAGATAGATGTATTGTAGGGCAGATACATCTAATAGGCGTGCGTGTTTATTTGCCAGATATTCTGTGGTGTTTCTTCACCAACTATTCCTGGCTGGCTAGTCGTTTGAAATAGTCTTGAATTTCCGACTGGAATGAGTTCAGAGAAACTAGAATGCATAATGAATTTTTTTGTTCTATTTTTTGCTTGGGTCCACGTTTACCGCGTTCTACACAGACGCGTCCGAAGGAAAATACCGGAAAAAACGAGGAAAATTTGGTTTTAATTAGATAGTACTTTAAGAGCTAATTCTTTTAGTAAAGGTTAGGAAAACTCTCAATGCGATTCATAGTTTCAAAGAGGTTGATTTAATCAACAAATAAGACTCTGTACCTCAAACTCCTTCCTTGAGTGAGTTATTACCAAGGGGATATACATAGGTTATAGATGATAGACGAGGAACGTGGAAATTTACGACACCAAGCATCTCCAAAATAGGGCGAACTAACGAAGTTAAAATAGTCTTCGCTACATAAAAGGAATCGAATTCCTTCGACCACGTTTTAATAAATCTAAGCACGCCTTATTAACCATGCAAGAGATATGTTCAGAGAACGAAAGTTTTGGATCTAGACGGACACCTAGATCGTCAACAAGGGTTATTTTTTCCAAAGCGCATTCATTATGCATATAAGTTGTATTCTGGGGAAGAACTCGTTTAAGAGTCATCATTTTTTCGACAGGTCGTCAGCTTTTCCGTTTCCGAAAATGTCGTTGTTTCTGGGAACCAAAGCTATTTGTACCCTGTTGTTTTCTGTGAGTCTTTTTAGAGCTTGCCCGAGATTTAATGGTCGTTTGGCTGTCGAAGTACATCCTTATCACGGGTTCATAGCCATAGCAAGTCCTTTGACCGGCAACTATAAAGGAGCACGCCCACTCGATTGGAAGGGAGTCACGCGCTGACAGTCAAAGTGTACAACATCCGCTGTTGACAATTATCAAAAAAAAAAAAACACAAAAGACTTTCGTGTATCCTTGGACGTCTTAATGCCTGTGCAATATGTTTAGTCTTGCAAAAAATAAAGCTTTGGACCAAGCAGAGCAGTGATAATCTTGTGCTATACCTCTAACACTCGACGATTTACGAGCACGATATCATTCACTTTTTTGATGTTATCGTTAATGGTATTCGGCGAAGGTAGTCCTTAAAGGCTTTGTATAAGTCGTAGACTATGATTTTCAATATAATCGATTTTCTATTAGCCTGTTATAAGAAGACTTCCTAATTCGGAACTCGAGGAACGGACCGAGGCCATATAGGGAGATGTAGGCATGCTAAGACCGTAAGAGGAATAAAGGAAAACGAGCAGCAGTAAAAAGTGGAAGTGAGTAAGAGGGTATTTTTTTCCAGCGTGACCGTGAGAAAATCACTGGCTATGCCCCGTTATGTTGGATATCTCTACGAGAACCCACTGCCTGAAATTCCTCGGTTGAGTGGGCAGCAACCCCCGCCGTCTTTTTGCACTTATATATTTTGTTAATATCACTTGTGTCCATTCGAGTCTCCTTGGCGCGGAGGACGTTTTTGACAACGGGTCTGGAGTTCGTGCAACCCGTGTCCAAAAATCGTAAAGAAGTAAAAAAGTAATTTTGTGAAATTGACCGACCCTTGTGGTTTCTCTTGGAACTGCAGTAGGTAGCAAAGAGGGTCTTGCTTTCTGAACGGCCTGCTACCTGGAGGAGATGGTCGCCAGACCGCCTGGAACAGGCTCCGGCCCGCCGGAGATAGGTGATTCCCCAAGATAGCCCGGAGGCATCACAGAATAGGTGGGTGCATCGTGACGGATTCATCTATGCCAACAATTGCGTTTCAAAAAACCTTTTTTTGTGTTTGTTTTAGAAGTGATTGTTGGTGTTAGTGATGACCTATATTAGAGTTCAGAGACGTCTGAAATAACGGATTCCCATTCCGCCCACGGCATCCTGAGCTAGCTTTGCATTGCCCAAATTCTTGTTTTAATTATATTTTTCCCCATTGTAATCGCAAAACACAACTTGGGTCGACTGATTTCAACAGGAAAGGTAACTGTCATATGTTTGTCAATATAATTAAGGACAGTACTACCAATTACAAAGCAGGGGCAGTTTAAATGACAAATTTCGGAAACTTGTTGGTCAAAATGTAAAAAGTCCGATCAGAAGTCTAGGGAGGAAGCCGGAAACCCAAGCCCAACTGCGCAAATTTGGCTCACCTCTCTTACCAAAATTGGCCGCCCTTCTTGTTACCAGCGCTACTGACCAAGAGTTAGTAGAGAGAAGGGCAGACTCAGTATTTCGGCCAGACTATCTGCAGAATACGATTAGAAATCGAGGTGAACGCACGGAAATATTGTAGCAGGCCTGGTTAGATACGTATGCTCTGGTCACACTATGTGACGATGTACGCTCTCTCAGAGAGAGAGAGAGAGTGACTCTAGACTACAAAAGGGGGTTGCAATACTTACTGCCTGCGAGCAGCAGATCAATTTCAGAGAGCTGAATACGAGAGGTTAGCATATGTATGTATAGACAGAAGGAAAGAAGGAAAGTTAGGAAGAACAGACAAGGCACCATCCAAATTTGCCTGACAGCCTCAGAGATGTACTCCATTCAAAGCGTGGGATTGTCTCCTTATGTACATGGTTTCCTTAAAGATTCCCAAAACCACACTTTCTATGTGGGAACAGTCCTTATACAATAAGGCTGAAATTCCGACCTGGAACGACGACGTTAGGCCCAGTGGCTTTGGGCATCTTCCGCCAAGATCGTCAAATAATGCACCTCTGCGCAGGCTCAACTCCTACGAGGCCAAAGTAGCTCCAGCCCCAAAGGGGTGCGATATCTGTTCCAGGGAGAACCATCCTGTGCGATTTTGTTCCCGTTTCCTCGAAATGGATGTAAATCGTCGATCCGACTACAACAGAAGAGGCCACCTACAGCGGCACTGTATTAGTCCCCATTCTTGTTTTACGTGCCGTGACCGGTATCATTCTCTTCTGCATCGCGTCGATCCGGTCGCTACCCTTTCGAGACCTTCCGCTCCTTCTAGTCCACGACGCGCTCCCATTGCGACACGCGCAGCAGTTTCTGACAACCACTCCAATTTGCAAGTGTGTTTTGCGTCAGGGTCAAGAGCTGTCCTGCTCGGCACGGCGATTATTAATATCTGCCATCTTGGTCACAACTTCCAAGTCCGCGCGCAACATTTATTACTGAGCATCTCTTCAACCTAATCAAACTTTCGTTCAAGCCAGTTAAAGGATTCATTTTGCAAGGGGGCGGAATGTTAAGATTAGAAGGCTTTCAATGTCGCTCTCTGTGTTGCCCTCTGTGTCGTCCTCAGTGTCGCCCTCAGTGTAGCCCTCTGCCCACCGAGCTTCCGAAAGCTCGACCGCTCTTGCGCTCCCGTCTTTCGGGCCTCTGCGCACTCAACGCTCGCCCAATCGCCGCTACTCAACAAGTTTCGGCCGTTCCTCGGCACTCTTCCGCCGCTTCGTGTCACTCCGACGCCGCTCCTCGGAACCGTTCTGAACCAAACCCAGCCGCTCTCGCCCCTCTCGCAGCTTTCGCGCTCCGGATCGCGAAATAAAGCTAAAGTCTCAAGACGCCCCCGCCTTTTATTTCTGATCCCGATTTTCCTGCCTTCGCCTGCGCCGTGGGAATTTTCCTTTCTTACAACTTCAAGGACTCTTTCTTCCGGAAGGATCGCCGCTACAAACAACCTTTATACAGGTTTTAACGGCGCAGACAATACCGAACATTATATACATATTACCTTACGTATGGAGAGAATAAAAAAGTGGTGCTGCACCGAGAGAGCGGGTGAGCGTGGCAGCGTGGGAGCGAGTTTATCGTTTAGCTGTCGCTACGGCACAAACAACAGCTATACGGAGATGACACAAAGAGGAATATGAAAATAAGTACAAGCAACCACGGACAGCACAGCTAAAATTATGAAAATAGTTGGAAGAAGTGAACAAGAATTTTATTAAACACAAAGTAGAACATTTAAGTAAAACCCCGGTGTAAAATTTACACAAATTACTTGCAAGAGAGATAGATGTATTGTAGGGCAGATACATCTAATAGGCGTGCGTGTTTATTTGCCAGATATTCTGTGGTGTTTCTTCACCAACTATTCCTGGCTGGCTAGTCGTTTGAAATAGTCTTGAATTTCCGACTGGAATGAGTTCAGAGAAACTAGAATGCATAATGAATTTTTTTGTTCTATTTTTTGCTTGGGTCCACGTTTACCGCGTTCTACACAGACGCGTCCGAAGGAAAATACCGGAAAAAACGAGGAAAATTTGGTTTTAATTAGATAGTACTTTAAGAGCTAATTCTTTTAGTAAAGGTTAGGAAAACTCTCAATGCGATTCATAGTTTCAAAGAGGTTGATTTAATCAACAAATAAGACTCTGTACCTCAAACTCCTTCCTTGAGTGAGTTATTACCAAGGGGATATACATAGGTTATAGATGATAGACGAGGAACGTGGAAATTTACGACACCAAGCATCTCCAAAATAGGGCGAACTAACGAAGTTAAAATAGTCTTCGCTACATAAAAGGAATCGAATTCCTTCGACCACGTTTTAATAAATCTAAGCACGCCTTATTAACCATGCAAGAGATATGTTCAGAGAACGAAAGTTTTGGATCTAGACGGACACCTAGATCGTCAACAAGGGTTATTTTTTCCAAAGCGCATTCATTATGCATATAAGTTGTATTCTGGGGAAGAACTCGTTTAAGAGTCATCATTTTTTCGACAGGTCGTCAGCTTTTCCGTTTCCGAAAATGTCGTTGTTTCTGGGAACCAAAGCTATTTGTACCCTGTTGTTTTCTGTGAGTCTTTTTAGAGCTTGCCCGAGATTTAATGGTCGTTTGGCTGTCGAAGTACATCCTTATCACGGGTTCATAGCCATAGCAAGTCCTTTGACCGGCAACTATAAAGGAGCACGCCCACTCGATTGGAAGGGAGTCACGCGCTGACAGTCAAAGTGTACAACATCCGCTGTTGACAATTATCAAAAAAAAAAAAACACAAAAGACTTTCGTGTATCCTTGGACGTCTTAATGCCTGTGCAATATGTTTAGTCTTGCAAAAAATAAAGCTTTGGACCAAGCAGAGCAGTGATAATCTTGTGCTATACCTCTAACACTCGACGATTTACGAGCACGATATCATTCACTTTTTTGATGTTATCGTTAATGGTATTCGGCGAAGGTAGTCCTTAAAGGCTTTGTATAAGTCGTAGACTATGATTTTCAATATAATCGATTTTCTATTAGCCTGTTATAAGAAGACTTCCTAATTCGGAACTCGAGGAACGGACCGAGGCCATATAGGGAGATGTAGGCATGCTAAGACCGTAAGAGGAATAAAGGAAAACGAGCAGCAGTAAAAAGTGGAAGTGAGTAAGAGGGTATTTTTTTCCAGCGTGACCGTGAGAAAATCACTGGCTATGCCCCGTTATGTTGGATATCTCTACGAGAACCCACTGCCTGAAATTCCTCGGTTGAGTGGGCAGCAACCCCCGCCGTCTTTTTGCACTTATATATTTTGTTAATATCACTTGTGTCCATTCGAGTCTCCTTGGCGCGGAGGACGTTTTTGACAACGGGTCTGGAGTTCGTGCAACCCGTGTCCAAAAATCGTAAAGAAGTAAAAAAGTAATTTTGTGAAATTGACCGACCCTTGTGGTTTCTCTTGGAACTGCAGTAGGTAGCAAAGAGGGTCTTGCTTTCTGAACGGCCTGCTACCTGGAGGAGATGGTCGCCAGACCGCCTGGAACAGGCTCCGGCCCGCCGGAGATAGGTGATTCCCCAAGATAGCCCGGAGGCATCACAGAATAGGTGGGTGCATCGTGACGGATTCATCTATGCCAACAATTGCGTTTCAAAAAACCTTTTTTTGTGTTTGTTTTAGAAGTGATTGTTGGTGTTAGTGATGACCTATATTAGAGTTCAGAGACGTCTGAAATAACGGATTCCCATTCCGCCCACGGCATCCTGAGCTAGCTTTGCATTGCCCAAATTCTTGTTTTAATTATATTTTTCCCCATTGTAATCGCAAAACACAACTTGGGTCGACTGATTTCAACAGGAAAGGTAACTGTCATATGTTTGTCAATATAATTAAGGACAGTACTACCAATTACAAAGCAGGGGCAGTTTAAATGACAAATTTCGGAAACTTGTTGGTCAAAATGTAAAAAGTCCGATCAGAAGTCTAGGGAGGAAGCCGGAAACCCAAGCCCAACTGCGCAAATTTGGCTCACCTCTCTTACCAAAATTGGCCGCCCTTCTTGTTACCAGCGCTACTGACCAAGAGTTAGTAGAGAGAAGGGCAGACTCAGTATTTCGGCCAGACTATCTGCAGAATACGATTAGAAATCGAGGTGAACGCACGGAAATATTGTAGCAGGCCTGGTTAGATACGTATGCTCTGGTCACACTATGTTACGATGTACGCTCTCTCAGAGAGAGAGAGAGAGTGACTCTAGACTACAAAAGGGGGTTGCAATACTTACTGCCTGCGAGCAGCAGATCAATTTCAGAGAGCTGAATACGAGAGGTTAGCATATGTATGTATAGACAGAAGGAAAGAAGGAAAGTTAGGAAGAACAGACAAGAAAAGACAAGCTCGATCAAAGCAATAATAAAGAGTGTAAAATAATAAACTAAGAAAAGTATTAAATAATAAAGAAAGAAAAGTAGTAGATAATAAGTAAGGATCAATAAATAAACTAAAAGCTATAAGTCGGTCCCAATATTCTCAGCCGCCCTCGTCGAAAAGATACGCAACTATGGTGTTCTGTACGCAAACATTCTCACCGGTCTAGCTTTATTGAACGTCAGGAAGTTCAGACGGAGGCCGATGGGAAACGGCACCTTTTAAGTACAATATAAGCCCTGCAACTCTCTCGACGGGAACACTTGGATACGCTACCATATTTCGGAGAAACTTTTTTCCTAATGCTATGAGCGAAAATTTTCCCTTGAGCGACTGTACCACAACCTATTTCCGAAATGTAAGCTGTGTGTTCGTCGATACGAGTTCACTACACTCGAAACGCTAATTCTACTGTTTACGTTTCTCTTGGGTAATACAACGTGCAGACCACCAAGAAGCTACCAGGCATCAACTAACACAACCATGTGTTTCCGAGAAGAATCGTGGAAAGGACTCGAGACTGTTGCCTAAGGATACTTTGCGAACGATTGAGTTGTTGGGCAATATCGCAAGGGGTCGCGGCAAGTGGGGACGAGCTTAAGTGATTTTGACCTTTGCCATTTTTTTTCTCTGTCAGTCTAGATTATTTTCCGGGAAGAATACTAAGTTTTGTGTACAACGTAGTGCTTGGAAAATTTTAAAAGAGGGCTGTTGCGAGCTGGTTAATATTGTGACGGGACATTATCGCATTGGGCCTCCTTTCTAATCTCAAATGAATTTCTCTGAGAGTGACTCTGGCTGTACTTAGCTTCACTCCAAGGAACATCCTTATAGATTTGTTAGCTTAAAAAAAAAAATAATACTAAACAAGTTCGTGGTTGATTCCAAAAATTTGAATTGCTTTTTGTTTCTACTTGTATTTTTTTGAGAAATAAAGCATTAATTTATAATTCTACAATTTACAATCATATAATTTATTTATATTGAAGGATTAATTTTAGTTGGAAATTACATTAATTTACAAATATATTTTATTACATTATATTACATTAATAAATTATTTATTTAATATTAATTTATTTACTTATATAACATAACATAAAATACTTAAGTTAGTAAAATTTATAATTATTTTAAAATCGTTATTTGCTAATAAGGATTCAATTACTGAGAAGATTTTCGGTTGATAGATTGTGTATAAGCCCCTGGAGCCCAACCTTCAGCACATGTATCTGGGGAAAAAAATAATAATAAGTTCGTCTATAAATAAAATAATAATATGAATTTAATTTATTTACCTAGGACTCGAACATACCACCATCCGGCACAGCCCACTTTCAGTAGTTCAATGGTATCACCTTCACGCAACGAGACTTCCGAATGTCCCATAGCTGTATAATCTGCAAGGGCTATGAATTTACTGCCCTATTTTAAAAAGAAAAAAAGGTTAATTAATTATACGTGATATATTTACTGTTTTCATGTTTGACGAAATAGAAACAAAGAGTAATAAATTGCTTTAAGCGTCACAAATGAATAAATTAAAATTAAGGAAAGGGGAATATGACATCGGACACTTGCAAGACTCTGTCTTCAAGAAGAGAAAGACAGGAGCACCCCAAGTATGAAATGATCCGAAGTACATCTATAATATAGAGATAATTTTTGATAGTGTAAAATCAACACTTATTTAATAGTAGAAATAAATCCTGTCTTAACCAAGAGAAAAACCCTCTGACCTTCTAAAGAAAGGTTTTTTTTGCAAGCACTTATTTTTTTTAAGTTTTGTATACACACTTCATTCAAGCATATAAAAACATGAGATATCAGAGTGCCCTATTCCCATGTATTTAAGGCTGCGGAACTCGAATTCGGTATCACTTTTGGTTCATCAGGTGGGTTCTTTAAGCAGCCTCAAACAGGTTACAAATCTTACGGTTGGTAAAGCAAAGGCTAACAAGAAACAAAGCTAACTTCGGCACGCCGAAGTTTGTATACCCTTTCAGATTACAATTGGATTATTATAAATTAATAATTTTATCAAATGGAAAGTAAAACTAACAGGAATTGTATATAACATTTATACATATAAAAATTCGGTTTAACATTACGTATACGTAATTTTTCCCGAACATTCCTATGGCACCTATATGATATAGTATTCCGATTTTAGGCAAATTAAAACCGAAATTCTAGAATAATATAAAATCGCCATGTCTTGAATTATTTGAAAATATGTTGAAAATTTAAAGTGTTAAAATTTTTTTTCTGAAAATTTACCGATCGTTCCTATGGCAGCTATATGATATGGTCGTCCGATCCGGCCCGTTCCGACTTATAAAACTGAGGGACTAGTTTGCGTATAATAGGACAGAGGGACAGACAGACGGACAGGCGGACATGGCTATATCGACTCGGCTGTTGATGCTGATCAAGAAAAATGTCTCCTTCACTGCGTTGCAAACTTCTGACTAAAATTATAATACCCTGCAAGGGTATAAAAATAAAATGTGAATGCATATTCGACCCCATATTATTATACCCTTGCAGGGTATTATAATTTCAGTCAGAAGTTTGCATCGCAGTGAAGGAGACATTTCCGACCCTATAAAGAATATATATTCTTGATCACAATCAACAGCCGAGTCGATCTAGCCATGTCCGCCTGTCCGTCTGTCCGTCCCTCTGTCCTATTATACGCAAACTAGTCCCTCAGTTTTGAAGCTATCTAAATGAAACTTTGCAGATAGTCTTCTATACTATATAAGTCGGAACGGGCCGGATCGGACGACTATATCATATAGCTGCCATAGGAACGATCGGTAAATTTTCAGAACAAAAATTATTACTTGTCCAATTTTCAACATATTTTGATATAATTTAAGACATGGTCATTTTATATTATTTTAGAATTTCGTTTTTAATTTGATCAAAATCGGTCTACTATATCATATAGCTGCCATAGGAATGTAAAACCAAATTTTTATAAAATAATAAATAAATGTTGTATACAACTCCTGTTAGTTTTACTTTCCATTTGATACAATTTTATTAATTCATAATGAAAGCTGCAAGGGTATACAAACTTCGGCGTGCCGAAGTTGGCTTTCTTTCTTGTTTATTATTTATTTATGAAGTTTTTCGTAACGCTACATGTACAAAAGAAACGTATAATTTATAGCGCTATTTACAAGTTACTTTTCGAGTTATATTTATAATTTACAACTTTTTTAATTATTCTTATACTAAAATTAAAAGCTAGGGCCGCTTTGTTTTATTTTGTCAGATTTTGTTCTTGTAGGTGTTCAATCAGTTTTACCTTCAACTGCGTGGCACCTCTAATATTTCTTAGATAGTTTAGATAAATAGATTCCATAATATTATCGCATAGATGAAATATTTTCGTTCTGAGAGATCTGTGCCTTATTTGTATAATAATATTTGCCCTTCGTGAAAAGGAGAATCTAAGTCTTTAAAATAAATTGTTTGGTACTTTAGTAAAAATCATCTTTTCTAAGTACACTAGCAAACCCATTTTTTATCCAGTCTGCTAAGTGGAGTTCAAATATTTTGTATCCAAATCTAGTGACGTGATCAAATCGTTGCAAATTAAATACGAATTTTGCAATACTATTGTAGGCCATTTTAATTTTGTTCTGACAGATTCAATCACAATTAGCAAATATTTTGATTAAATAAAATAAAGTTGGGATCAGGCAAGATTTGGCAAGCAGAAATCGTACGTTTTCCCAACAGCGTTCTATTAAAAATATAAAACCAAAATTGGTAGCTCTATATATATTTATTCAATAGGAATGAGGTTAAAAGTGAAAGATGCATTTTAATGCTGTTTATTTTTATAAATAATTAGATACTTGAATTTTTTCAAATTCAGTCCAAGTCCGTTATCTTTTGTCCAGAATTGTTTGTTCCAGTTCATTATTACATAGATCTACCCACTCATTTATTCTATTTATAATAGACCATTTACATATAGAGTAAACAATAGCGGTCGAAGAACTGAATCTTGCGGCACGCCGCGTTTTGTAAATGCAAAATAAAACGATAAATTTGACACTACAACAGATTGACGACGGGTTTGAAAATATGAAGTAATTCGTTTGACAGCACTCTTTGAGAATCAGACCTAAGTTATCAATTTTGCACATAGTACATCGTGTTTAACAGTGTCAAAGGCTTTACTGTAGTCAAGTAGTACTAGAAGCGTCACATTGGATTTGTCAGCATATTCTCGTAAATCATTAAATGGCTGAAGTGCAACTGCGGCTTTTCCTGAATCCTGATTGATTTTTATTAAGTAAGGCATTCTCATGAATAAACGAATTAATTTGGGCTCCCATTATATTCTCAAAGTCCTTTGACAAACATGGAAGAATAGAAATGGGTAATCAGTAAGGTCAGCGGAGTCGATGCACTTGCCCAAACACAGATCTTTAATCAATTAGAGCTAGAGCTACAAAATTTGAAACATTATTTTCTTATGAATGCTTCCGGATTTTAAATTAATTAATCTAAAATACAATAATAATGTAAATCGAAATGGCTATTCATTTCTGCTTAGTTGATTTGATTTCGCACACTTAATAATTATTTTGTGGGGCGTTTGCAGTTCGATTCGAAACTTCTCCGTCGCTTCTTTTCAAATTTACGAACGAAAGAGTCATATGAACCATATTACGGTTGTCAGTGTAACCAGATTAATTCTTAGCAACCGTTTTATAATTGTTTTGCTATTTTAGGAACGCTAATCAATTTACTTTAAAGACAAAAATCTTTATGTTCAAAATACAAGCTCATTATGTGTAGAAATGTACAAAATATGATACGAATTCAACACAGTGAAGGAGACATTCCTAACCCTATAAAGTATATCAATAGCCATGTTCGTCTGTCCGCCAGTCTGTAAGTCTGTCCGTCCTATCCATTCGGAGAGTTTTTTCTTTGTGGTATAGGTGAATTTGGCTTTGTATATCCTTGCAACTAAGCGGGGTGAAAAGATTTCTTGGGGGGCCTGTCGGTGATGTCATTTCCAAGGATTCCTTGGGGCCTCGGCACCCAGAGTGTGGTGATTTTCCTTAGATGTGAACTTAGAATGTGCCTAATTTCTTCTGTTGTGGGGTCGTTGTGATTAAAGTTTCGTATGGTGGGGAAAGAGAAGAGGCTGTATGTTCAGCGTTTTTGGAGGCGAAGTGGCAAGTTTTGAGTATGGCAAATGCTTGAATATGGAGTTGTCGACGGGAGCCTTCCTCCTGAGATTATTTTATGGTTGCAGTCAATCACCGCACAAGTGGTTGAGTCGGTTACCTTGGAACCATCGGTGTAAATCCAGGTTTATCACTCAGATGATCATTAAAAACGTTTTTTTGTAATCTATACGGCATGGATTTTTTTGGCAGTATTATAGATGTTTTGAACCCCAATGTGTTGCCGATTTGAAGGACCTCCTAGGTTTAGGCGAGGGGAGGTCAAGTTGCTTGATGTAGTTGGCGCAAAGTCCGCGCGTGGATATGCATTTGCCTAAAACGGTCCTTGGCCAGCAGGTAGTTCGATGTGGTGTACAGCTTTGAGATCAGCATCATTGTAGTTTCTCTGTGATTGGATACTCGGTAGACCAGATTCTGCCAATGCGCATGCTATTGATGAGGTGGGAAATACGTAAATGGGGCGAAGAACCGCACCGTAGGGCTTGCAGTTTCTTGAAGGGCGCGTAACGTCTATGAGAGTCTTAATGTGTATGCAATAGTGTTTTGATTATACGAATTTAATAATGTTAAAGCAACAGGAAACTGTTGTTTTCTAAGAACCTGACAGTATTGTTGGAAAAGGAGTTTGGAAGGTTATTCCCAAGATTTGTAAAAGCTTTACTTTTGTATAGTGTGGCTCTTCTTAGAAGTTCTATGTCGGAGAGGTTACATCGCTGCTTTCGACAAATATGTAATAATTTGCATTTTTCAATGGCCAGAGAAGCCCCAGAGGTTGCTCTCCACATGTAAATTTCTTGTAGTATTTCCAGAAATTTAGTTTTTACTGTATTAATATTGTGTATTTTTGCGAAGATGGCGTCGTCTGAGATATTATATAATAAGAGATTTATATCTTTATGTCGAGATAAAATGTTATTTATTTTTTCAAATGCCAACATTACAGAAAGAGACGAACCTTGCGGAATTCCATTGTGTAAACTGTGGGAGTTCGATGTGACATTGTTTTCTCGAACCCTGAAAGACCGATTGGTCATGAAGGCTTGAATTAAAGTGAAAACTTTGGACCACTGCCCCAGCGCTCCAGTCTACAAAGTACGGCATGAATCCCAACGCGATCAAAGGCTCTTTCAAAATGTGTCGCCAGGATAGAAACGTGATTTTTGGTCGAAAGACCGTTCAACGCGAATTGTTGGATACGCAGTAAGGCTTCCATCGTGCTGTGTTTTCTTTTAAATGTGAGCTGATTTTGAGAGATTAGATTGTGTCGTTTAATAAACCAGAGGAGTCTTTGTGCTATTGTTTTTTCTAGAGATTTTCCTAGACAGAATAACAGGGAAATAGTAGCTGTTGATATCAGAAGGAGGTTTGTTAGGTTTTGGGATTGGGATAATGGTAGCCGATCTCCATGTATGTGCCGGCTAGGCGTTTTATTTCGGACCAGACATTCTTTGTGGAGGAATGGTTTTTTTGAAAAGGGTGTTTACTTTTTAATATCTGATACGGTTTATATCATTTATATTGGCTTTGTAAGAGGAGCTGTTGAAGCTCAGACTTCCAAATTGGCACATTGGCTTCGCTGATCACTCCTTTTGTTTGGGGAATTCTGCAGTTTGCATTTGAGCGACTTGCTGGTTTAGACAACCGGCTGGCCAATTTACACCTGATTTTCCGGTTTCACTAAACGTTTCCAGTTGGCTAGGTCTGTTTTGAATTTGGGGAGGGGTAAAGTAATATCAGGGTGGATAGGCATGGTGATGTGGATGGCTATGGGAAAGTGATCACTTCCATGGAGGTTATGTAATATAGCCCAGCTGCACCTATGGGCTTGTGAGTGAAGGTGTTGTGGGTTGAAAGGTGAGTGGGAAAGGCGTCGTTAAGAACAATAAGGCTGCTTTCAAGAATTATACTTTATATTTATTTCCACTTGTGTTTGTGCACGGGGAGCCCGATAGGACTCCACGAGTTTAGTTCACCGAGGAGTATGGAAGGCACATTAAGATTTTTTAATATATTTAATATATCAGAGGTTGACACGATTTGGTTGGGTGGGAATACGCATCAAAAATATTGATGACCCGGTAAAAATTAAGCTGCAAAACGAAGCAAAGAATGCTGGAGTTTATTGTTTTGTATATATGTGGGACGTTCCTTTTAATAACTAATGACTTGTTTGGCTGTGGTGCTCTGAGAAAAATTGTGGCAAATAAAATTTGTGAATATGCTTGGAAGGTGGGTTTCCTGCAAAAATACAAACTTGGGAGAGTGGTCTTTTTAAAGCAGTCTAAGTTCGTTATAATTTAATTTGTCATAATTTGATTTGTTGGATTTTCTTCTTATTTGTTAGTGATGTGTTTGTGTTTACGTATATGAATGTAAGGGTAAGCGGATCGGGACTAAGAGTCAGGATCATCCATTGAAGCGTCTAAGTCTGTTGTGTTAATTATTGTTTGTGGGTTTAAGGTGTGTGAAGCGATAGATTCGTTAGAGTTTTCCTAAGGTCATTTTTGTATCACCGTCGTCGTCGGCGAGAGATTTTTCTCTACGTTTGATTTAGTTTTCGTATTAAGCTTAGGTGAGAGAAATCAGTTTTAGCAGAGGTGCTTGGGGAGGTAGTAAGATTCCCTTCGGGATTAAAAAATTTAGCACAAAGAGATTTATACCGGGGTATTCATATAAATAAATTCAATAAGCTTCGGTTTTTTCAGGATATTTTCACAAAACATGAGATAGCTGTCATAGGATCAGTCGAACAATTTATTATATGTAAAAGTATTCGAAAATCGAAAATAATTGCATTTATTAAGTTTTTTTTTTTATTGGCATGGAGCGAAAACAAGCGTTTGACGATGAACACACCAACCAAGAAAAAAAGTCAATTCCGACTCAATCTTTATTAATATAAAACACCATACACCAAAACTATTGAATATTGTCCACACTATTAATTACTGTAAACTCTGTAAAATAATATAATCGCTATTCAGAATAATGTCATCTCAAACAGCTTCGTGTTCTTGTTACTGTCTGTTTTGTGTAGCTTGGTGTGTCAGCGTTTTATGTATGTGGATTAGTAGTTGGCAACGATGGAATGACAGGCTGTGAAAATAACTCAAAAGCTTAGAAAACTTACGCACGATGTCACTACTGAGAAAACGCACAGGTCGCGTTAATATAATCGAGGAAGTTATGGATTCCGAAAACTTATACTAATCATATACATATATATTTTTGATCAGCAGTCAAGCCGATCTAGCTACATGTTCGTCTGTCCTTTACTATACTTCTTTATAGGAAATTTTTGTCTATTATAGAATTTTATTTTTATCTTATACATTTTTTTCCATTAAATGTATAGAACATTTAAAACTGCAATATAAAATATAAATGTAAATTGTATTGGTAAATGACCCTGCAGTACCACATGTCAACAATAGGGCACTTTCATGACGTTTCATCAACAAAAAAAAAAATTTTTTTTCGACCTTTTTTGTTACTGCTCAAGTTTATTTCATCAGTAATTTGTATGGACAGTTATCGATGATTCATAAACGACACCTACCTGACTGTTAAAAAATTTCTGATAAATGGTACTCCGGGTAATGTTGGTTGACATATTTTCTACTTTACCATATGCATGTGAATGTTTGCACGCATTACCCTTAAGACATCGTTCTTTTTTTTAATTTTAACAAAATCGAATTACTATATCCCATTGCTAATTCAATTTAAGAGCCTAGAAAATCAATTTAAAAGCATCAAAAATTAGCTAAAGTTTCGTTGTTTTTACATATAAATGATTTCTTTTTCCAGTTGTAGGTTTTTTCTTATTTGACCGAAATAAATTGACCAATTCAGTTGTAAACTGCGAGAGTAAACAAATCTTCGACATAAAGAAGTTAGCTTCCTTTCTTATTCATTTTTTAGATCTAACTTTGATTTACAGTATCTCACATTTGCATCTTTTTATTTGTTTTACTTTGTTTATTTCAGTTTAAATTTCAGTTAGGTAAAGGCTATAATACTCATACTTACAGGGCTGTTATTTTCTTCAGTAAGAGAAAATTCATCTTCACTATTTGAGCAGTCAGAACTCCAGCCACAATTTTCCTGTTGATCTTTGCTTGTCAGGTCATACGTGCTATTACTCGAAGTAGTCGGCTCAACATCATTGCTACTGCAGTTTGAGTTTCTTTTGTTAGTATCTGAAGATGCCTCAGAGCTTAGAGTGCGGTTTTGGTTGTCAAGAAAAGTATTTGTGGTGTCCCAAGAAGTGGTCTGCCTAAGACCCTGGTGATTTAAGCTGTATTGTTTTATTTTTTCGCCTTTAAGCTCCTCTAGCTGGTTTAGTAAGACACGTTTTATTTCTGCAACCCATTGTTTTTTTACATTCTGTGTCGGTGCTTGTAGGATATGTACTTCCTGACGCCCCTGAGTCCAAATTTCAAAACGTTTGGTATCACTTCGCACAGTCTCCGTTAGTCCAATAAGTGACATCTGCCAAAAAGTAGTTTTAAAGTAAACATTTTTTTGTTTCAATAGTTTTCAATACCTTAACATGATGCTTGAACTGGTAGGTACTTTTGTTGTGACCTGGTTTTGAAGTTGGCTTACAAAAAAGCATAGATTTCTGATAGAGAAATATATGTCGCTGTTGGGGCTTAATGCGGAGACGAATATCCTTTTTCGATTCTGACCAGACTTGGAATGAGTCTTGCATCAAAAGTTCACCCTGCTCAGCTATATCAGCCTGAAAATATTAGTTGTCAGTTGCATAGCAGATTTATATATATATATACATATTTTATAATATAATATTAATAAAAACATATCTTCCTACCGGAAATCCTGTTATGGCTACTTGATGCATTGAGTCGTTGACACACTTTAAAACGATTAGCATACAGTCTAGCGCCTTTTGAAGCTCCTTGGTGCAGTTCCCACTATCGCTGAAGCGAAGCAAATCCTTCAGAAGCAACTGGTATTTTGTGATTCTTTGAACTGGTTTTAGTAAATACGCAGCTAGTGGAAGCTTATGACCAAGACGTTTTTGACACTCTTGAAAAAAAAAATGTGTATCTACAAGAGTTTCTCGTAACCGCTCAGACCGAGGTATGTTTTGACAATAGAATGAGTATAAGCGATAAAATGTATCGCGCTAAAAAAAACGTTAAATGTTAATTTTAATCCATGGCTGTATGTAAATGTTTACCCTTTGAACAAAACAAAGTGCGACCAGTTCAGTAGCTGAAATACAGTTTTCGAGATCTTTCAGAAAAATTTGATTATGGAAAGTGAATAGCTCATGGAGATTGCCAAACAGTATATCCTCCTTTCCCTGTAGACTCGTAGGCGTGAGATGGTTAAACTCCTCGGATTTTATTCGATCGTAGTAACCCTAAAAGAAAGATATGATATAATTTTTAAGTATTTTTGTTTATTTATTTCTATTAACAGATTTATGTAAATTAAAATGTGTTGTATGATAAAGCATGTATGATACTTAATTCGAACGTGGCATCGCTTTGTTTTTAGAGAACAAGGATCCATTTGATCAATGTAGTTGTCAACCAGGTTTTCATATCACAGTGCTAGGATATTCAAACTTAGTGCCAACAGAGAATGCAGCTGATCATCTTGCGGACTCGGGTGCTGCACTCGGTATTATGATATTAGTTAGAAGCAATTTAGTGAAGGAATTCAGTCATATATTCCTAGTTATATATAACATTTAAGAATTATTTTTGTACCTTTACGAAAACGGACCACCATTTACAATTTTTTTTTTTTTATTAGGGATTAAGAAAAATTTTAGGAAAGGCTCCCGATTGATTTTGTATATATATATGTAGGTATAGGTGGGTGCGGCTTATTATTTTTAAGCCATGAGAGTATATCATATAGCTTTAAAGTATAAGGGTTATTCATGCTTGGCTTTTTTAAGTATTGAGTTCTGATAGAGGCATTATAGTGTTGTATTTGTGGTATTTTTTGCGTATTGTTTCTTCGTTATATAACAATTTCTTAACAAATTTGAATTGACAAATTTGGATTAAGGTTATATCTGTTTCATGGCAAATAAATGATTTTTTGGGCTTATTCATGTTTGATTTTTTTAAATTCTTACAATCAGTCTGTAACAGGGCTGAAGTCAAGGATTCTGAGATTGAGTACTATCAAAGACTCGGTATCCGAATGAACCGCAAAAAATCGCTTTTTGTCAGACATCGGAAAACGAAATTTAAATTAAATGATTATTTTCTAAAATGAAATATCAGTAGTCTTTAATCTTCAGTTTTGACAGAACCATTTTCGCAGCTGGACATACTTCCATAAAGCCTTTAATTAAGTTTAATAAAAATAAATAAATACGAAATATGATAATTCAATCAAATAAAGCCAGTTCCCCTGTAGATCTTTGTGAATAAACTACAATGATTCAAGACCATATTTTAGAGCTATTAAACAAACTTTGCGACAAAAACAAATAAGTTTGTATACCCTTGCAGCTTACAATTGGACAATTATGAATGAATAAAATTTTATCAAATAGAAAATTACCCCAACAGAAATTGCGTACGACACTTATACATATAAAAATTCGGTTAACATTACGTATACGTAGTATTTCCCTAACATTCCTATGGCAGCTATATGATATAGTAGTCCGATTTTGATCAAATTAAAACCGAAACTCTAGAATAATATAAAATAGTCATGTCTTAAATTATATGAAAATATGTTGAAAATTGGCCAAGTTATAATTTTATTTCTGAAAATTTATCGATCGTTCCTATAGCAGCTATATGATATAGCCATCCGATCCGGACGGTTCCGACTTATATAGTAGTGAGAGCATATAGAAGACTATCTGCAAAGTTTCATTCAGATAGCTTCAAAACTGAGGGACTAGTTTGCGTATAATCGGACAGACGGACCAACGGACATGGCTAGATCGACTCGGCTATTGATGCTGATCAAGAATATACATATATATGTCTCCTTCACTGCGTTGCAAACTTCTGACTGAAATTATAATACCCTGCAAGGGTATAAAAATCCAGAGACAGCAAATAAAAAAAAAACACAACAACTAACAGTGTTCAAAGCAACAATAAGCAGGGATTCGCCCAATGAAAAATGATAATCACCAGACAAAATTAAACTATTTTCTAAAAATTTAAACTCGGATGTACAAAAAGAAAAGAGGTGAAGTCGAAAGCCGGAACCCTATTAATTCAAACAAAAAACATCAAACAAGCAGAAAAACTACTGAAAAGCAAATGAGCACAAGAGCCTCAATGAGACGAAGGGGGTAATTTATTGTAATTAACGCAGAAATATCCCAGAAGACGAAAATTTTATCCGAGCTGGTTGATCAAAAACGAATCCCAACAGAACTAATAACATTAACTTTTCATCCATTAATCTTAACGAAAAGGTAATGATCGGTTACGAAATTATTTTTTTCTCACTCATACACACCCAATGCAGTGCAAAAAATGGCTTCGTTTTAACCACCCCAATCATTTTGCAAACAATATAGCCCAACATGCAAACATTTTTCATAAACCATACACCAACAATAACGACTGCATACAGGAACCCAAATGTATACACTGCAAAAAAATTACACTTCCATGGATAAAAATTGCCTATCTAATCAAAGAACAGGAACCCATCGAAATCACCGAATATGCTGATCACAAAACCTCATGTTATATATATTATGCACGCCACAATTCCATTCAAGAAACGTCATATTCACAGACCCAGCACCAATAGAAATCCCTACTAAATCAACAGTAATAACCGAAATACTGGAAAATAAACATTTGAATCAATAATTCGACAACAAAATCGAAAATACAACTATGCCAGCAAAACGGACCCTCGTAACTTATGGTATCAATGATGAGTAAATGGACACACTTATTGATGTCGACACTCAAGCAAGAGATCGTACACCTAGAAACCAAACCAAAAAAAATTATATCACTTCAAAAAACAACATCTCTTCAATCCACCAACTCCAATAAATTAAAACGTGCTGACAAACATTGCATCCAATAGATTCAAAATCACAAATCAATTTAGCACACGCGCTGCAACATCAATGAAGATGTAGAAGCAATAGCAGCTGAAATAAAATCCAAGCAAAAATTCAATTTCAACGCCACTTATATCTCACCCAGCAAAGCTTTTACACGCAATAACTTAAGCAATAACTTGATGTCTTTAGCACAAAAAACGAATAAGTTATGATAACAGGAGATTTTTATAGTTGATTTGTTGATTTGAAATCTTCCAAGAAATCTTTCAACTGTTGAAAATTAACTTAGTTTACACGTTTATTTCTTCGCCTATTGGTATTTGGAAAATGTAAAGATTATCTTCGTTTCTGCTTAACTATATAAATTTTAAACTCGGAATACAACACACATTAATTCCTTACAAAACCTGATTCGAGATCATCAAAGTACGAATGCTTCAGTACAACATTGGCGGAAATGCGGTGAACAGGATAATAGATTAGCATTTTCTGGATATCGTTGGCATCGAGATTCTTCAGCTGGTTGGTTAATTAATTGGTCGATCAGCATTGAAATGAATTTTTATAGTCGGAAAGTGAGGTTACGCCAGGCGAAATGTCTTCAGTTGGAGTTTTTAGAATTCGAAACATTCGGAATAATTGATCGATTTCCCAGTCGCCCATCTCGTTGCCAACTCAGCGAATATATAACAATGGATCATATGTCGACGAAACAGAAGTATCGAGGAGAGCCTAACAAGAACTCCGGCGCCCGGTACCACAGTTTCACGATCTCGTGCGTGTATCATCATTTATCAGGCCGTTCTTGTCAATCTGCAAATTCTGAGGCTTCAGATCACGATGTAGGACCCAGCGGCGGTGGCAATAGAGAATGGCACTCGTTGTCTTGTACAGGTAGCTTCTGACCAAATCACACTCCATATACTTGTCCACCGGAAGCGAGTCCATGTACTTCTTAAGGTCCCTCGAGAAGAATTCAAAGATCAGATATATGCGATTCTACTCCATAAGAACGTTTTCCAACAGACAATGTTTTTATGCTTAAAATTTTTTTGCCATGAAATTTCCTAACTCCTGTCGAAGGGACGCCCTCATCCGATTCCAAACGAATTAAGTTCATAGCGACAATATGTGCCCTCTCCGATCTTCTTAATTTTCTCGAAATCTTGCATGATCTAACAACAGACTTAGATTAGCGCGTTTTTAGAGTTAGGTTCCTAGTGTTGCCGGACTGGAACATAATCGATGATCTTTACAAAATCCAATCCTAATCACCCTTTCCCAATAACCATACCAGCATTCCAAACGAACTCTATTTTAAAATTTAAGAAGCTTACTGGGAAAAAAGTACATTCACAATATTAACGACTTATTCCCCCGCTCAACTGACATCAATAACGAATGTGCATTAATCAACTAAATTCTAATACAAAGAGCACACCATACAATACCACAAGCCCCACCAAACATTCCTCTCACCCAAAGTTCCCTAGTGGAATAAAAAACTAGAAAACCTACTCCAAGAGAAGAAGCAAAAATGGGAAGTACTAAAAAAGCAAAATAACGCAGCAAAATATAATAGAATATCGGAGAGCTAACTCGTGCCTAAAACGAGTACAAAAATAAAAATAGGTACAAAAAAAAACAAAAACATACATTGCAATGTTTAAGAGATAAAGATGTTTAAGATAAACATATGCATAGACTAGGCTAAAATAAAGCCTTGGGGCAGGTCCTACAGACCCATCTCTCTAAACTGCTGCATAAGAAAACTCCTGGACAAGACAATCTCTCAGCGATTATGGTGGTTCATCTACACCGACGGGTCTCAGCAAAACTCAATTAATCACTACAGAAACCGAAACCCTAGCCTTAGGAATTCTCGAAGCAACTAAAATAATATAAAAAATGAGAAGCAAATTACGCGCTCCGACTTACTAGGAGCACTGCCCGAAAATGAAAATCTTATGGACTTTAGGACACAGCAAAATAAATGGAAACAAATTGGCTGACCAATCAGCCAAATCAAAATTAAGAATGCTGCTTATATTCACACCAAACCTTAGTACAAAAGACAACTAACCCAACAACAAACACAAACAAAGCCTACTCATCAAATGCAATATCTGGTACCAAACCATAAACCACATTATATAAATACACATTATCAAATTTTACCATCATCAAAATTGTAAAATAATATTGTAGATAAGACTTCAATTACCATATATATAGTTGATGGCCCTCGAAGCTCGCGCTATATATTTATAGCTTTATTATTTAATCCATTCTAACATTTAATATATAAATAAATAAATCGTTACTCTTACAAAACAAATTTTCCTAAGGATATTTTTGAAAAAAAGGGGTATGAAGCTAAAAAAAATAAAAGGTGGTCAGCAAGAATATGTTTTCTATTGGAATATATAGAAGAAAATGTTTTCTATGTATTTTCTATTAAAATGCAAGAGGTTCACTTAGTAGGAAATTTATCACCCTACTTTAAAAGTGAGTATCGATATTGGGACTGCTTTATAGAATAAATGTGATCGTCCAGTCAAATAAGTCCTCAGTCTTGTGAATTGCCCTTCTAGAATTCATTGCGGTATTCTTAGAAACATCCCACTTTTATATGGAGGGAATCATTTGTTACTTCTTACTACTACTTTGTTCAGCCATTCCATTTGTTGAATAAATTCTATTACTCCAAATTTATAGCACCTCACAGATGTAAATTATACTTCATTTAGAACAGAATTTGACTCCGTTAACAATTCACTTAGTATATATCTTCGGTTGATCTTTTTAGATAAATGTTGAGTTATCTGAATTGCAGGATGCAAAATGTCGCACCTAATGTTTTATATATAGGGTCCTTCAAGCCATCTGAGTCCGGGTAAAAAGTTCTGACTGCCTCTAGAATACTCATTTACGCTGGTTTGACTTACAACAAGAAAGAAAGCTAACTTCGGCACGCAGAAGTTTGTATACCCTTGCAGCTTACAATTTGATAATTATGAATTAATAAAATTTGATCAAATGGAAAATAAAACTAACAGGAATTGTATACAAAAAAATTCGGTTTAACATTGCGTATACTTATATTTCCCAAACATTCCTAAGGCAGCTATATGATATAGTAGTTCGATTTCGATCAAATTAAAACCGAAAATCTAGAATAATATAAAATAGTCATGTCTTAAATTATATGAAAATATGTTGAAAATTGGACAAGTCAAAATTTTTTTTCTGAAAATTTACCGATCGTTCCTATGGCAGCTATGTGATATATTCGTCCGATCTGGCCCGTTCCAGACTTTAAAACTGAGAGACTAATTTGCGTATAAATGGACAGACGGACGGACAGACGGACATGGCTAGATCGACTAGGCTGTTGATGCTGATCAAGAATAGATATACTTCATAGGGTCGGAAATGTCTCCTTCACTGCGTTGCAAACTTCTGACTGAAATTATAATACCCTGCAAGGGTATAAAAATATCTTAACAACTTGCTTTCTTGCAAACTTATTATACAATTTTGATATTCTCACATGTCGTTCCCAAGCTCGCCATTTAGATTCTAAATATCTACCCCTCAATTATATTTCGTACTTTCGATGACCCCTATGTTAGAAACCCTTAGCAGCTGGCAACGTAAAAAATTCGTTCTACATGCTAAGAAAACTTTTTATTAAAGTAAAATTAAATCACCTTAATTTCTTTTTAGATTTCTAAAAAATGTGTATGTAATACCATTCTTCTATTGGAAATAGTTTTACACGAATTTTTAATTTATTTTATTTTATTACCTGCAAGATCGAACTCATTTCATTTACGTAGATTCGCTCCGTCTCCAAAAGCTCCGTTAGCACATGGCCCCGTTTTAGACGCAACGACTCAAGGTCCTGAAATATACAAAACATTATAATTTATTGAAAACAGGTCGGAAAGAGTCTAATGTCACTAGTTTTGATTGAAATTGAATAGAACATGGACATGACTTATTCATAGAAGATAATGTAGACATCTAAAGAGAAATGTAGATTTTTACAACAATATTCAATATATGTGAATATTGTCATTAAATTTGATATCGTTTGGTTTTATAGTCACTTCCGACCTTATAAACTGTACTAAACAAAAACGCCCATTAACGAGGTCAGATATGCAGTGAGTTGACTAGTACACAGCTTTACTTTAAGTTAGTCGATACAATCAAGCGCATCGCGGTCGAATTAATCAATTTTGGATGTCTTAATAATAAATTACAGTTAAAGTAACACATTAACAACATTAACAAAGTCGCGGTGAGATTCACCGCGTGTTTTCCCTAGAAAGCAAGTTTCTGCTATCTTCTGATTTTAAACAGCAGAAGAAGGCTTTCCCATGATGACTATTTGCAACGTGGAACAACTAACCATCGACTTCTTAAAACTCTGTTCTCGTAATATACGAGTTCTAGGATGTAGAAATTGGCTATGCAGTTAGTTCGCCTGCATTTCCCAAAACCTGTTTTTGCGCACGAGCTCTGTAAAATATGACCCAAAAATAAATTGTTTGATATAAAACAACAACGATTTTTTAGGGCATTTCCAGTGTTAAATCATTTTTTGACAGACATTTTCTAATAAAATCGGTTATTTGTATACCTTTGCAAATTATTATAAATTTAGTCAGAAGTTGACAACGCACTGAAGGAGACATTTCCGACCCTATAAGTATATATATTCTTGATCAGCATCAACAGCCTAGTCGATCTATCCATTTTCGTATGTCTTTCAGTTCGTCTGTCCGTATCTACAAAAATTAGTCCCTCAGTTTTGAAGCTATCTGAATGAACCTTTGCAGATAGTCTTCTATATGTTCTCACTACCATATAAGACAGAACATGCAGGATCGGATGACTATATCATATAAATGAACGATTTTTGAAATTTTTGAGGAAGAATATTTTAACTTAGGCATTTTTCCATTTTGTATTATTTTTGAAGTTTGGTTTAAATTTTACGAAAATATGATTACTATATCATATAGCTGCCATAGGAACGTTCAAGAAATATAATGAAAAAATTTTATTTTCGCTGTTTTTAACATATTGTTTTCTGCTCAGAGATGTAGCCATTTTGTGAAGATGATTATATCATATAGCTGCCATAGAATCGAATGATATATTAAAAGGAAAATTCAGAACTGTGAATGTAAAATAGTAAAGCAAAATATACTATGATTCGAATTTTTGGTATGCATAAATGTTATCTATTTCCTATTGGTTTTTCTTTTTAATTGATCAAAGTATAAAAACTTTGGCGTTTCGACTTTACCCTTTTCTTGTTCAACATATTTTCATGTGCTCAAAGACGTAGCCATTTATTATTATTTCATAATTTTGGTTTTAATTTAATTGAAATCGGATGAATATATCTCATAGCTTTATTCTATCATATTTCCAAGGGTTTTCAGAACCAGCTGAGTTTAGTCTCCGTAGTTTTTGCTTGTCATCGTGCGTAAATTGACAAGTCTAGATTTAAGCTGCCAGAATATTATTTTCTCAATCGTGCGATTTTTTTTACTACATTTTTCAATGCTAATTATGGTCTTTCACATTTCACTTAATTATAAATCCTCATTTTCGTGTGCTTAGCTTAGATTAAACCACTTTCTTATTAAAAGTACCGAAGAAAGACGAAAGATCAACGGAGAAATAATTGCTATTGGATCAAGAACGTTAAGTGCAGCTTTCTTTCCTTTTTGTTGATAAAGACGTGAAACGTGTTAAAATTACTAAAAATACCACATATATTTAATTTTTTAAATATTTGGAGACATACATTGTTTTCCCTTGGTTCATTTTTTTTATGATTGAGTGGTTGTTTCAATTATTTTAAATGGTGAGTTATATTATAACGAAAAATCTCCCCAAAATTTGGGGTCGTATTTGGGTTTTTATTTTTTATAACATTACTGTTTTTTGAGGACTTATTTTATATTTCTTGGGGATTTTTTTCATTATTTTCTAAAAGGATTTCAATAGCCCCTAGTTCTATCAAGAATTTTTGTTTTTGTATTCCATACAAATTTTTGGGGACTTATTTTGTTTTTATACCCTGGCAGGGTATTATAATTTCAGTCAGAAGTTTGCAACGCAGTGAAGGAGACATTTCCGACCCTATCAAGTATATATATTCTTGATCAGCATCAATAGCCGAGTCGATCTAGCCATGACCGTCTGTCCGTCTGTCCGATTATACGCAAACTAGTCCCTCAGTTTTGAAGCTATCTGAATGAAACTTTGCAGGTAGTCTTCTATATGCTCTCACTATTATATACGTCGAAATGGACCACATCGGACGACTATATCATATAGCTGCCATAGGAACGATCGGTAAATTTTCAGAAAAAAAAATTATTACTTGTCCAATTTTAAACATATCTTCATATAATTTAAGACATGGCCATTTTATATTATTCTAGAATTTCGGTTTTAATTTGATCAAAATCGGACAACTATATCATATAGCTGCCATAGGAATGTTCGGGAAATATTACGCATACATAATGTGAAACCGAATTTTTATATGTATTAATGTTGTATACAATTCCTGTTAGTTTTACTTTCCATTTGATAACATTTAATTAATTCGTATTGATCCAATTGTAAGCTGCAAGGGTATACAAACTTCGGCGTACCGAAGTTAGCTTTCTTTCTTGTTTTTTTTTTAGTTTTTTCATTGACGTTTTTTTTTTCTTTTTGCGAAGCACCCTTTATTATTTCTGTAACTACTAGCTACCTGTCAAATATGAGGACCATCAAGAAAAATCTGGTTTATAGGTACCGAATGGCCAAGAAAGTGCATATAAAGTTCCTGTGGCTGTGACGGTTTCCCTTATTATCTAGAAATGTTGAGGTAGTTAGAATGGCTTTTGGTACAGTATCGGCACGAACTTGCTACCTTGGGGAATTCCAGTTTTGATTTAATAACATTCCGAGAAAACAATGTTTTGATTTTGTGTATTGTATTTTGTATCTCGGCGGCTTACTTGCTAAATGGTTCCTCGAAAACCAAATTGGTGCATAGCTTTTGTACTGAAGAATTGTAAATGTAGCTTGATCCAATAAAATTGTGTCCCTAAGCTTTATTATCCTACCGCAAATAATTTGTCGAGTCGCAAATAATTTTTAATTTAATTACGCATATGCACGGTCTTTTATGATATTTATATCATTCTGATATGTATTATATAGTATGACAAGTTTAGGATGTTATCCATTTTTAAGACCCAAACATTTATTTTATAATTCGGCTCTTATTTTAATAACTATAAGCATAATGAGAAATATATAAAAATTTACCTCTTGATTTTGACTTTGGTCAACGCTATCTGTTGAGGCAGTTAATACAGAAAATCCTCCTTTATTCATAGGTCTGACATCAAATGCACAGCTAGTCTGAAAATAAATTTACCATAAAACGGGTTATTTATATAAATGTAATCTCCTAAATATATTAAAGTCATACGCTTTATTGAAGCATACATAAATACATACATACGTATTTTTGCGACTGTATGTATACATATATTATAATGTATGTAGGCATGAGTGTTGCGTGAGTGTCTTCCCTGTAGTACCTGTCATCAGTAATTCATCAACGCAAATGTCGGTGTTGTTGATTAAAAGCTGATGACAGCATACAAACTACTGTCATCAACACAAATTCACCTACTTTTAATCAACTTTCCATCAACACTTTAGACCAAAAATTCATCAACATTTATACCAAAAATTCATCAACAATTCGATGATGAATTCATCAACATTTTGTTGAATTGTTGATGAATTTATCAACATTTTGTTGATGAATTGTTGATGAATTCATCAACAATGTGTTTGTAGTTTTTAACTTTAAATTTTTGGTTTTCTTCGCATTAAACAATTAATTTCACAGCTTTCCATTTAATACCCAATTTTTTTTATATAATTTCAGTGTTATACAAATATGGTGTACTGCTATACAAATAACACTCTCGCGATAATGGGAACTTGGTAAAACATTTTAATTTCTTTCACTTTTGTCGACCACAAAGTCTGCTCCTCACTCCTTCAAAAGATACAACGCAAATAAAAAAGGCTCATCCCGCTCATATTATTGAGAGAGGGAGAGTTCAAGAGAGCAAGAGCCAACATGCCGTTTTTGTTGATGAATTACTGATTAATTTAGACCTTTTTGTCATCATCTTTTAATCAACAACTTTTAATCATTCTATCATCAACCTTTTTTGCGAAGAGAGAGAGAAACGAGAGCGCGAGGGAGTCGGGTTCGACACGATGGTCGAATGAGAGCGTCGGCTTGGTAGAAATCGACGTCGGCTGTTGATGACAGAGGGCTATTGATGACAAGTGGTACTGCAGGGTTAGTTTGTTTTTTTTACCCTTACTGGGTATTATAATTTCAGTCATAAGATTGCAATGCAGTGAAGGAGACATTTCCGACCCTATAAAGTAGAAATATTCTTGATCAGCATCAACAGCCGAGTCGATCTAGCCATGTCCGTCTGTCTGTCCGTCTGTTGTCCGTCTGCCTGTTCGTCTGTCCCACCGTCATATATACTTAACAGACGATATCTCACACACTAATATAAACTTTTCTAAATTTTAAAGGGCATACAAAAGTACTTTAAGATGCCGTAAATATAGCTAGAAAAAAGAAAGTAACAGCACCTTAAATGTACTAACCATATTACTTTTTTCACTTATGCAAATATATCACTTGAAATTCGTACGGCAAGCTTTTTTAACCGTATTAGTATTATAATATATTTGTTTTGCTTTAAAATTAAATAAAAATTTTAGTTTAGAATTTAAGGGGGTAAATAATTCATTAATGTTTGGTGTGCTATGTATTGTTGACCATATCATTTACTAAACATACTAACCTGTGTAAATCTGTAAAAATGTAGTTTTCCCTCAAAAACTCTATGAATACCACAATTATTACAAATGGTCTACGTCCTGCGGCACGCCGAAGTTTGTATACCGTTTTAGCTTACAATTGGATCATTATGAATGAATACAATTTTATCAAATGGAAAGTAAAACTAACAGGAATTGTATACAACATTTATACTTATAAAAATTCGGTTTTAACATTACGTATACGTAATATTTCCCGAATATTCCTATGGCTTTATGATATAGTAGTCCGATTGTGATCAAATTAAACCCGAAATTCTACAATAATATAAAATGACCATTTCTTAAATGATATGAAGATATGTTGAAAATTGGACAAGTCAAAATTTTTTTTCTGAAAATTTACCGATCGTTCCTATGGCAGCTATATGATATAGTCGTCCGACCCGGCCCGTTCCGACTTATATAGTAGTGAGAGCATATAGAAGACTATCTGCAAAGTTTCATTCAGATAGCTTCAAAACTGAGGGACTAGTTTGCGTATAATCGGACAGACGGACAGACGGACATGGCTAGATCGACTCGGCTGTTGATGCTGATCAAGAATATATATATGTCTCCTTCACTGCGTTGCAAACTTCTGACTGAAATTATAATACCCTGCAACGGTAAAAAATAACGGAATGGACCAGAATGGACCAATGGATCAGACAACTATATTATAAAGCTGCGATTTGAAACGATAATGTAAATAATAGTCAAATAATAAAAGCTTTACCTTTTTTTAATATATTTATTAATACAACAAAATTAAATTTTCTTGAAAGATGTTTTTTATATTTTTTCTATAGAACGTTTGTAGATATTTGTGAAATATACAAACACTGCAAAGCTGAAGCTGAAATTTGAGCTATCGTTAAAGCCGGATTTTCAGTTTAGTTACAACTGGGCCACTGTTTGAATAAAACTAGTTTTATTATTTATTTTATGTTGTATTTTTTTTCTTTATCTCTTGGAATTTCCGAAAACTAGTTTTCTTTACCTATTAAACGGTAGATGATGTTAGAAAAGTAAAAGTCTTTGCTAGAAATTCAAACAAAATTTAAGCCCGTGGCTTTTCATCGACTTCACATTCTAAATGCTTTCGCGCAATAGTACATACATAATTAGCTTAATATTGTCCGATCGGTAAAAACGAAGTACTAATTTAAATTTATAGCTACATGAAAATATTGTGCGTACTTGTATTTAAAAATACGCTGATATATTTATAATATAATATAATATTTTAATTCAAAATTAGTAAAAATAATCTCTTATAGTTAATTTTTAATTGTAAAACGCTGCAAAATTGTTACTTTTACTTCCCTGCAGTACCACTTGTCATCAATAGGCCTCTGTAATCAACGATTCATCAACAGCCGACGTCGATTTCTACCGAGCCGACGCTCTCATTCGACCATCGTGTCAAACCCGACTCTCTCGCGCTCTCATTTCTCTCTCTTCGCAAAAAAGGTTGATGACAGAATGATTAAAAGTTGTTGATGAAAAGATGATGACAAAAAGGTCTAAATTAATCAGTAATTCATCAACAAAAACGGCATGTTGGCTCTTGCTCTCTTGAACTCTCCCTCTCTCAAAAATATGAGCGGGGTGAGCGTTTTTTATTTGCGTTGTATCTTTTGAAGGAGTGAGGAGCAATACTTTGTGGTCGACAAAAGTGAAAGAAATTAAAATGTTTTACCAAGTTCCCATTATCGCGAGATTGTTATTTCTATAGCAGTACACCATATTTTTATAACAGTGAAATTTTATAAAAAAAAATGGTGTATTAAATGGAAAGCTGTGAAATTAAGTGTTTTATGCGAAGAAAACCCAAAATTTAAAATTAAAAACTACAAACACTTTGTTGATGAATTTGTTGATTAATTGTTGATGAATTCATCAACAATTCATCAACAAAGTGTTGATGAATTCATCATCAAATTGTTGATGAATTTTTGGTATAAGTGTTGATGAATTTTTGGTCTAAAGTGTTGATGAAAAAGTGATTAAAAGTTGATGAATTTGTGTTGATGACAGCCTAGGACATGCCCATGTTAAATTCATCAGTAGTTTGTATGGGCTGTCATCAACTTTTCATCAACAACACCGACATTTGCGTTGATGAATTACTGATGACAGGTACTGCAGGGTTTTTATACCAGATAAATTACATACATACATACATACGAACGAATTTGATTTGGTGTCATTGTGTTACATCTAACTTCGTTTGCAGGTTTTTTGAACCCTTGCTTACAATTTTGGTCAGAAGTTTGAAACGCAGTGAAGGAGACATTTCCGACCCTATACAGTATATATATTATTGATCAGCATTAACAGTCGAATCGATTTAGCCATGTCTGTCTGTTTGTCCGTATGTCCGACTGTCCGATTATATACAAAAAGTCTCTTAGTTTTTAAGCTATCTGAGTAAAACTTTGCAGATAGTCTTCTTTATATTCTTACTGCTATATAAGTCGGATCCGACGACTAGACCATTTAGCTGTCATAGGAACAATTGGATAAAAATTATAACTTTGCTTGTTTTAAAAAATGTTTGTTTCTATTTTAATACATAATCATATTATATATTTTTAAAATTTTGCTTTTAATGTTTTGAAAATCGGTCTACTATATCATATATCTGCCATAGAAATGATTCTTAAATGTAGAAGAAAAAGTTGTATGTAATTTTGTGGGTTTTATTTTTTATTTGATCAAATTGGATAAAAATATAATGATCTAATTGTAAGCATAAAGGGTATACAAACTTCAGCGTGCCGAAGTTAGTTTCCTTTCTTGTTCTATATATGTTTATTGTTAAAAAAAAGGTTATCCAAATGTTTCCGGATTATTTGTTTTAGATCAGCATCGACAGGCGACTCGATCTATTGTTACTTATTATTTATTATTTATTTACAAAATTAACAATAATACATAAAATAATATTAATGCTAATTATGGCAGCGAGCACTAGCAACAAGGCCTTCAGCTCATTGTTACTTATATATTTATAAAATAAATAGATTTCATAAATAATACTAAATAATACTACTATATACGCATTGGTGATATTTATCATCTGAAAATTGCTCTACAGAAAAAACCTTAACGCTGGTGATGTCAGAAAAAAATTCGGCAGCGTAGATGCATCTGAAAAAAAGGGATTGAAAAACCAGAATAAAATCCAGCTCCGGCACGGCGAAGTTGAATTATCCTTAATTTTGCAGATGATCATCCAATTAAGTCAATTCAGAAAAACGAATATATATAATAAATAACATTATAATAAATAACATGAGAGATAGAAAAAAACATTTATGAGTAAAGTCGTCGAATCTTAGCCGATATTCTTACATATTTTTTACATTATGACAGATAATAATTTAATCTTGATTAAAATTTTAAATCGTATCAAACTCCTATGTCTTGGCTTATAGGAATATGCGGAAGAACAAGATGATTTTTACTCTTATTACAGACTTACATTTAAAGTTTTATATTCACCTATATATATACTATTTTCATACTCGTAAGATTTGAAACAAGAAATCTAGAGTTATCATAGTTGTATCTAAAAGTATATACATTTATTTAGAAAAGCAACAAAGTTATAATTTATATACCCTTGCAGGGTTTTATAATTTTGGTCAGAAGTTTGCAACGCAGCGACCCTATAAAGTATATATTCTTGATCAGCATCAACAGCCGAGTCGATCTAGTCATGTCCGTCTATCCGTCTGTCTATCAGTCCGTCTGTTTGATTATACGCGAACTAGTCCCTCAGTTTTGAAGCTATCTATATGAAACTTTGCAGATAGTCCTCTATATGCTCTCACTACTATATAAGTCGGAACGGGCCGGATCGGACGACTATATCATATAGCTGCCAAAGGAACGATCGGTAAAATTTCAGAATAGAAATTTTTAGTTGTCCAATTATCAACATATTTTCATATAATTTAAGACATTGCTATTTCATATTATTCTAGAATTTCGTTTTTAATTTGATCAAAATCGGACTACTATATCATATAGCTATCATAGGAGTGTAATTACGTAAACAAATGTTAAACCGAATATTTATATGTACAAATGTTGTATATAATTCCTGTTAGTTTTAGTTTCCATTTGATACAATTTTATTAATTCATAATGATCCAATTGTAAGCTGCAAGGGTATACAAACTTCGGCGTACCAAAGTTAGATTTCTTTCTTGTTTATTTTCATATACTTAAAAAAATACATATATATGATTGGTTTTCCCCAAAAACATTAAAATTCTCAGATCGGTATCAGTATACATATAATGTATACATTTAAAAGGAAATTCACAAACCAATGATGCGCAGACAAAGAAAAAAGAAAATATAAGAAGTGGAAGGCTATTACGATAGGCTGTGGGAGCTATCTCGACTTCCGCCTTTTATTTAAGGCGTATAATTATTTTTATGCTTTATAAGCTACCACCAGCCACGGTTCCTAACTTTGGCATTACCTTTTGGTATCGTGTTAGATCTTCGGATAAGTCGCTTTCCAGTTTTACTGTTTCGGACTTTAAGTCGTCGCCTGAGCTTTCCTCAAAGTATGAACAGTCATCTTCATCACAGCTCGACAAGCTGCAACAACAGCTGGTAGGCTTTCCTGGCGAAAGTTCGTTATATGCACTATTCCAGAAAACACCTCCTACGGCGTTGCAACAATCCTTTACTAGGCAGCTTAAAGGAGACGTTGAATACTGCTGTCCATAACATTCACAGCAATCCTTTTCGGAGCCAGACAGAGAATTATTATCGAGACAAGATTCTCCACAGTTGGACGACAATGTGGATGCGTTAGATGACAACGCAATAGGACCGGCTCTAGAAGAGTTAATTAATTCATTGAAGCCCTTGCTTTTGGGCGTCTCCCTGACCCAAGGGCCGTTGTATTTCGATTCCTCTGCCTTTACTTTCATATTAATTAGCATGCGCTCTTGTTCAATGTTACATTGTTTTAAATTTTCTGTAGCGGCTTGTATCAGTTCGTTCGTCGTTATCTTGGTCAGATTCTTCTTGGAAAAATTCTGTAAGTCGTTTGGGTCACAACTAATAGTCTTTATCTGACTTGAAGGATTTTCTCTTATCTTGATGGAAGCACGGCCTTCCGATTTGTCTCCATTAGTTTCCACGGCATTATAAGAAAGATTAGAAAGATCAGACTGCTTATTTTGCTTTTGGCTGTTGCAAATATCGGAAGAAGCACCAGAATTTGACCAGCATTTTGGATTTGCTCTATGGTGTCGGTCATCTGGTACGGCGTAATCATAACTTTTATCGCGATAATTTCTCTGAGAATTATCGTGCTGGTTAATCCGTTCTTTTTCTTCCACCAAGCGGTTAATTATATGCAGTGGCTCCCGTTTTTTGCGGATGTGAACTCTCTCTAGCTTGGATGTTTTTTTATAGCTTGAGTTACTTTCTTGTTCCCCGTCTAAAGTTATCCATTTTGATGCGGACGGGCTTAAATGCTGTTGCGTTTTCAAGTTCCAAATGGGAGGTTCGGGTCTCAGAAGTGTATTCCCCACTTCTGTGCTTTCGATACGCGCGATTCGGTCGGAACGAGATTTTATTCCAATTGCCTCATGCAGAAAGTCGCACTGAGAGCTTCTATATTTCAAAATTTGAGAATTATTACAATCACATATAATTGCCTTGTTACAGGAACAATCATTCCCATTTGTATCTTGAAGCAAGGCACTGCTTTTTTGAGTTGACCAGGACTTCAATCTTAATTGTGCTTTAGAGGCCAAAAGACTTTTTGAGTTCTTCAACCGTACATTAGAACCGGTTTGGCAGGCTGGTCCGATATGTGCTGGACTTCTGAACTGCCTACATAGCCCCTCGAAACGAGTGGGGTGTTTCATTCGGGTAGACTGTGGCGACTCGTTTGACATGTTTATTAAAGCCTCCTTGCACTGATGCACATAATCTATCTTGAGCAGCTGCATTTTTGGTATATCAGAACTGTTATTGGCAGACTTTCTTGAGTCCAAAGTGCTGTCTTGGGCGCATATTTCGCTGGGCAACAGCTTTTGGGTTAGGGCCAGAGGCAGCTTACAGATGGGCATATTTGACTTCAGCGTAATTCACGTTTGATTAAAATTAAAATAATCGAAGGGTATGCCTCATTTTTTCCAAATACTCGATGCATTTTTTGTTGTAATTTACTTGTCTCTTTTATTATCTTGTTACAAATGAATTAAAGAATAAATGTTCTTTTGGTCGAGACTAGGGTTGCTTTTAAACATATGTATGTGTGTTTGTTAAATTGTTTCACTGTGATGTATGCTCATTTCACTGTAAATATTTTTCCGTCAGCGGAGTTCGACGCGGCGTGTATCGTTGTTCCTGCACCGAACGCATAGAAAGCACTGCCTGGGTTGTTTTACCACTAAGCCAGCAACCAGTTTTGACCTTCAACAAGTTTGATCCAACTTGTTTGATATTATTGTGCTTTTGCATGCCGGTTTGAAACCTACTGTGAACCGTTTATTGACCGTAATCTCTTCCATTGCCGCGCTTTCTCCTCTCAAATTGTTTATCATGCTCTTATTCTTAGCGGCCGGTATTAATGCGTTAATACAAAACATATTTGTATACCCTTTGCGCTGGGTATAACAATTTTGCATTAATTTGGAGTGTAGGCATTCCCTATAAAGTAAACACTTGGAGTTTATGAGTAGTATATAAGTCAAAAGTGCCCGGATCGGGAGATTATATTAAATAGCAATCATTTGAGGCGATCAGTCAAGTTATATGATAATCAGGGTAAGCCTGCGAAACCTCTATTTGTTAAGTGTAATTCTTTTGTACATCCCCAGTAATGTGTATAGCTTGGGAAAGGTTGGATTAAATTGCAAACTTTCTTTTTTATTGTAAGATACTGAAACAATTGTCATTTTGATGTTTATTAGAACTGTCACAGCCATGTAACATATTAACGGAGTATTTATAGCCTTAACAATATGAATTACTAGAATATTTCGTTTCTCATTAAAATAATAATGGTTAATTACAATGTTAATACAACTTGTCTGACATATTAAATTATTATTTTTTGTATTAATCAAGCCCATGCACTATGGGGAGAAAAGGTTAAAGGAGCGGAACCTTTAAAATAACACTTGTCAGGTATTATTTTTAGTAAATAATTTGTTTAGATCAAAAATGTCTAGATTTTTATTTTTTATATTTTATTTTGTTCGTACAAAATATAACTGCTATATAAACAAACAAAAAATGTATATAAAACAAATTAGAAAGCTGAAGAAGTCAAATAATTATTCCAATGGACTTAAAATAATGTTCCAGAATTTAGAAATGCAACAAAAAATTGTTTTTTGGTTGTTACATACTTATAACTTAAAACCATTGTTCAAATTAATGTCTGCGCAGAGTTTAAGAGGGGATAGAAGAACCTAGGGAGTGGACGGCCGTTGACTTAGTGACGATGAGCACCCAGCGGGTATAAAAGGCAACTTTTATATACACGTAGAATTAGAAGTCTTAGATCGTTGGATCGGTACATCAATAAAAAAAATATTTCTGATTCGATATTGCTAAAAAAAATAAAAATCCTATACATGAATGTGTGTTTTTTATAAATTAGAAATTATGTCAAGTGATTAGCAATGTTAATTTGCTTATTAACGTTTAGTCGTTTCAGAGTTATAGGAGCGGCAAATCTAGCTCTAATATGAAAAGACTTTTTCAATTTAATATAAAAAAGTAGATTCCTAAGCAGGTATTTGATTTAAATAGACAGATATACATACAGTCAAAGAAGTAAAAGTTAAGAAACAACTTTAATTAAACAGGATGGAGGGCAAAATAAATATTCAAGGGATGTCCTATACGACTGATTTTCTGAAAATATCCGCCGATTTATTTAGCCTTATATATATATATATATATATATATATATATATATATTTGAACCGAAACCTAGTCGCAAGACCTGAATATACTTAATATTTTCAACGACCTCAGGGTCGCTGAAAGACTGAAAATATTGAATAAGCAATTTGCATGGGAACAGCTGTTGCAGCTGCTGATATATTTAGTCAAACAGTCTTTAAGAAATCTCATGTTTAACAAATGGAGCCAAATGATGTTACGAAAATATAGAGCAACTCACATTTTTCCAGTGAACACAAATGTAAATATTGCAGTAGTTCAACGTAGACAGAATCTTAACTATAATTCCCATCTCATCCGATTTTACTCATAGAATTTTTCAAAAATAGATCTAGCAGATCTATATTTCCTATATCCTTCTTCTTGTTTTTTTATTTTATTTTTTACTTGTAAAAAATATATACGAAAATAATAATGACAAGATTATAAAATTAATTTAAATAAAATCGTAACGTTTTAAGTTTTGTAAAATGTAACTATTTATATATAAAGTTGAATTTTATTTTATAGTGGGATATTTTATGGAACATTTTGTTTAGACGCCCCACAGTGCAATGGCTAGGGCACATTTGTGGCCGAGTAAAAAGTAGATAGAGACAAAAGACGACCTCAACAGAAAGTTCAATTGAAAGTGAAACTTTGTAGAAACAATGAAACGGAAAAAACTGCTTTTCATTTATGAAGTCAACTAAACTCGACAAGAGAAATTATTCGATAATAAAAATATTTCAAAATATTACAAACGTTCATATTTAAATGTGTGTCTGTAAAGGAATCCATAATCAGAATTTAATATGTTTGTGCAAGTACCACGTTTTTGGGTAGTAATATTTTTTAAGTTTAAGATGAAAGTAGATTACTGGAACTAAATTTAGGAAAGCATTTTTAAAACGTTGTTGGAAACCTGACAAATAATTTAATAAAATTTATTTTGAAAAACGTATTAAAAAGAAGAAAAACAAAAAACAAAAGCGTTTATTACACTATAACATAATTAAGATCCAATTAAATCAGGCCTATTCCAGTTTCCACTTCCGCAAAATTTACTCGGACTCGGATTTCCAGACCTGATTTATTACGGAAGTTTTCACTTCCCAAAAAATTCGAATTTCCCTCAGTTAAGTCTCTGTTATCTTCTGAAACCACGAGACCGCTAGAAAACTTTCCGACTGCAATTGGGCCGGCGGATTCAGATTCGAAAAATTAATTATTTTAAAATATAAGGCGATTATGAAAATTGCAAATGAAAATTGTATTTCATTCTCTGTTGTTTTAGGAACATTACTGCAGTTCTGAATTTTCTAAAAGTAGCACACTTGATTTATAAAATTTTTTTTGTGGTTGCACCTCAGAATCAGTTCGAATCGAACTTTCCGCAATATTGCAAATCCGCCGCCCCTGTTCTAGATTCCGACCGAAAAAGTTGGAACTGAGTGGGACATTATGAGGGATGTCAGAGTACCAAGAAACAGGTGGAATATGCCTCATATTAATTTTGAACAATAGTTCTTATATTCAAAGAGTTATTATTAATGCTCGTTAAAAAAAATTTTGTGGTTGGTATACGCACCACTTAAATTTCTGTACAGGTCGTGCATAATGTGAACGGAAAATTTTCCTTGATCTCGGCCACACTTTTCTGAGGTGAATTTAGTAACACAATCAAGTTTCACACCACTGCCATCAGAACACTGCCAAACAAAAGTTAGATATTAAAAATGTATGTTCAAACGTTTTCAAATTTATTTTATGAACACTTTTTATAAGGGAGAAGCATCAAAAGCAGGATGACATCTTCATCTCTTTTATAGAGAAAAACAAAAATATTTCCAGCGGCTCCTTCAAGGAAGACAGAGTGGAGGTGTAGGCCAAATGGTTAAGTCTGGCTCATGAATTAGATGTCGTTGAACCCTTAATAACTGTCGTCTCCCTAATTCTTTAAATCTGGGACGGGCAAATCGGCTGACAGCACGAGTTTTTCAATACTTCTTGTCGACTATTTCTAGCCTTGCCTCCTAAAACAGATGACAGCGATTTCGAATATTAAAAATTAACTTTTTTCGGCCAAGAATGCTTGTACCTTTGATTTTATGCAATGAATCAATACCCCATTAGCATTTTTAGGTTGGAAACTAGAGGGGGCCAAAATTTGATCAGCCCCTAATTAACAAAACTCCGGCAAAACAAACGCAGCGGCCAGCTGAAATATTTTGGGAACAAAGGTGACCAAAGCAAAATGTAATACAAAATCCTTCAAACAAAAGGGAAATCCGCTTATGTTAAAAGAAAATCCGAAAATGTTATTATATTCACTTCCGAGTGGATACTGGAACAGGCCTAATATTTCGAATTTCATCAATATCGAATATATCTTTTATATATTTCCTCTTAGTTTTTTTTTTCATTTGGCCAAAATGGATGACTTTTTAATGATCCAATTTCAAACTGCAGGTGTATACAAACTTCGGCTTGCCAATCGGAATGACCGAACAATTTTTAAAATAAAATATTTAACTTAAAAGTTTTTTTATCACCCTACGAGATAGGGCTATTGTACTTAAATTAATTTAATTTTTAGGAACAATTTGGATATATGTTTTTCTCTGAGTGCTCTTTACTTAACATATACAACATTAGTACATATATGTATACCGTCTACGAATTAAATACAATACATTCCACCAAAAGAATTTTTAAAGTTGTTTACGTATCAATTATCCTGTCACCAAAAGACTTTTTAAAGTTGCTTACATATCAATTATCCTATCGGCTAATTTGTTTGCTAAAGAATACAAAATTTACGTTGGCTTAGTTCTTAGCCCCAATCCAGGATTCACTTTCCAATTGAAGGTGGTCGTTTCAATATCAACTACGGAATTGTAAAATCAAAATGCTTTTATTCGACCAGGGATGGTCTCTGGTTATAACTGCTATAAGTAAATATGAAAACTAGCTAAGCAAAGTGTTAATAATACTTTCTTATATAGCAGGAAACTATCTCAGTGAAAGTACAGTCTGCATCTTTTTGAATGATAAATTTGTGTTCCAACTACAACAAACTGCACAGTATACTAGTTTAGTTTTAATAAATATGAAATCATTAAATGAAACCTTTGATCGGGATGTGATGAATGCAGGATTTAAAAAATATCAGTTACAAGAAGAAAGTGGTAATGAGCTGCTGCTTAAAATTACAGAATCCATTGAGGTTACTCACTGTCAGGTAAACCTTTAAAATATTTTGTTCTATTACTTTAGTTAAATTGTTTGATTGTTTTGTCAGTCATTTGTTGTATTTGGTCCAGATATCATTCGATTTGTAGATGCCTTTACCAAGGCTTCAATGTATTCAATTTGGCGGTCCTTACATAACAAATTCGTTTTCGCATACGTTGCGAAGGAATTAAATGAAGAGCTGTTTAAAAGAGCGTTTTTTGAGGGTAATTGTAATGGTCCTTCTTTTTGGCCAAGTCTTTATTGACTTTATTTCAGATCAAGCAAATCTTCTTTTTGTGGTACGGGACTATGAAACCGGAACTGTTTTCGACATGAAGACCAACAAATTTGTGGGACCTAGAGCGGAAAACCCAGCGCAGCTTATACTTCTTGATAGGTACTACGTTTCCGAAAAAAGATTTCAGGAGGACGAATCTCTTTTTCCGGACAAACTTAAAGATTTGAAAGGACGCGAAGTTACCATAGCTGGGTTTAACTACCCTCCATACACTGTTATTAAACAAGTAAGATTAATTTTATATTATATTAAGTTGTAATAAGGAGTTTTAAATGTATTGTGGGATAAATGTAAAAAATACAATTTACTATTGTCCCCGTAGCAAGCACCAAGCGTGTGTGCATCGCGACTATTATATACAAACATACTCACAATTGAAAATCAGTTTACTAATTTCCGATCGTAAAAGTTATATATCATAAAATTTTGAACTGTTGGGACCAGCGTATGAGAATTAGTTTGTGAAGCGAGGTTGTATTGTAGTTATTAAGACGAGTCTAACGACAGGTCTCTCTATTAAGGCCGCAACTTCTTTAAACAAACATTCAATAATTCATTTCAATTAGTCGTACTCAAAAATTAAAAATTGTTCTTGTTTAATTGTTTTTAATATAAACAAATATTAAAATGTTCGCAATAGGTTCCAAGGACCGACAGAAAAAACAGGGTAGTTGCGAAAATGCTTCTGACAAAAAGTAATTTCGGATTTTCAGAAAGAAAAAAATAAACAGAGCCCCTGGGTCCGGATAAAAGTATCCATTAGAGCAGTCTCAAGTTAGTGCAAGAGTAAATGCTTAAGTTGTGGGTCGCACAGCATAGTCGTATGTGACAAAACTGAAAAAAGAATATTAAGAAAATGGAAGTGACTTTAGTTCCCAGAGAAAGACTATCAAACTCGTTGCGTGAAAACAGGAATTGTATAAAACATTTATACATATAAAAATTCGTATATTCGTACGTATACGAAATATTTCCGAACATTCCTATGGCAGCAATATGATACAGTAGTCCGATTGTGATCAAATTAAAACCGAAATTCTAGAATAATATAAAATGGCCATTTCTCAAATTATATGAAAATATGTTGAAAATTGGACAAGTCATTTTTTTTCTGAAATTTTACCGATCGTTCCTACGCAGCTATATGATATAGTCGTACTATAGTAGTGAGAGCACAATGAAGACTATCTGCAAAGTTTCATTTAGATAGCTTCAAAACTGAGGGACTAGTTTGCGTAGAAACGGACAGATGGACATGGCTAGATCGTCTCGGCTGTTGCTGATCAAGAATATATATACTTTATAGGGTCGGAAACGTCTCCTTCACTGCGTTGCAAACTTCTGGCTGAAATTATAACAACACTCGATATCGAACTAGAAAAAAACTCACCCACTCTACTTTCCCAAACTACATCATGGAGCTTTCAATACCAAACCGCACCACCACCGGCTTTGATGGAAGACGCACCAACCAACACACCAAACGAAAACAATGAACAATATTGCAAATTCGGTGCTAACGGCTTCAGCGCCAACTACAATGGCGCGAGTTCAGAAATTCCTAGGTAATCCTTGAGGCATCGATTCGTCTAGAGGAGTTCGCAAGGAAGGCAGTGTCGTCAGCGTAAGTGGCCAGAAGTGCACCCAGTTCGTTAGGACACGACAGATCTAACAGGGTATATAGAACACGACCCAGGACGCTTTCCTGTGGAACGCCAGTGCGAGGAATTCTAATGCTTGACCTTTCCCCTCCACCATAAAACTGCGATCAAACAGGTACGATTTTATTAATAGAAATCGGCCAATAGGGAGAAGGAACTTTAAGTTATGAAGTGAGCCTTCATGCTATACTCGGTCAATAGCTTCTTTAATGTCGAGGAAAATAGCAGAGCTGTATTGCTTATTTTCAAAAGCGTTTAATATGAGATGGAAAACTCTATGCGCTTGCTCTGGGCTCCCATAATTTTGACTAAAAACAAACTGGTGGTCGGGGATGGCATCCTGAACGCTTCTTATCCCCCCAATAATCTACAAATTTAGCTTGACTCCGAAAGCACTAGTCAAATACCTCGGCATTGTTCTAGACAGCAAGCTGACATTGAAACCCATTGTACTAGATATATATGCATATATAGTATATGCATCCAATAAGATGCTTAGCAGCGCATGGGGCCTCTCACCAGTTCTAATTCACTGGACTTAAATCTCGATGGTGCGTCCAACTGTATGGTGCTGTATGAAGTCTTAGTGTGGACATATTAGACCTATAATGCTAGGATTCGGGCATAGTTCAATTGGTCGTGACATGATCAGTATATCTGAATATATGATACCCAGAACGTGCCTGGGCGGAAGTATTCTCCATCAGGAAACCGGTGGAGCTTGCGCAGAGCTTAGACCGTCTACATGCGGCGGTCAATCTGTGCGTAGACAGTCAAGCGGCGATAAGATCCATGCAATCGCCAGCGGGCTAGATATCTTCAGCACGACTTAGTCTGTGCAGATCTACTAGGTTCGCAGCCACCAGGGCATCTATGGTAAAGAGACAGCCGACGAACTTGCAAGGGAAGTCGTCAGACTGGCCAGTTAAAGAAAAAAAATCGTTCCTGTGTCCCTAAAAACGCTTCAAAGCGAGCTGGAGAGACGGGCCGACAAACGAGCAAAGAGCAGATGAAGAAGAAATTTCACAACCTGCAAAATATCAAAAGTCAAAATACCGAGCAACTTATTTGTAAATGTCCGGCCCTAACAAGGGCAAGAATAAATTACCTCGGCGCTCCGGTTCAGGCATCGCTAGAAGAAGCCAGGAGGAAGCCAGGCGAACTACTTGCCTCCGCGAAAAACACCTTGATTCTCAAGGACTTTGAAAACAGCATAAATATCCTGTAGGTTCATTCAGATACCTCCGAATAACTTAGGGTCATATTGGCCTATGTGGGGCCGGTTTAACAAAACCTAGCCTAACAAAAGTGTGTTTTTACAATCCAGCATAATGTCAGTATTTAACTTTGCAAAAATAGCTCCAGCTCAAGTTGGCAAGTCCACCAGCGTTTCACACACCAATTTAAGGGCTGATTTGGCTTGTGGTTGTCGGAAAAAATCCAGCAGTTACTGGAGACTTTTGGGTTAACATCTTGGAAACAAGTCCCATTATCCACACCATCATTTGAAATAGCTTGTCAATCTGGGCAGCAAGGACCGACAGTCTATCGTTGGATTGCAAGAACATTTTCTTTTCACGATGCCATTGCTGGTCCTTAACCTTTTCCTGCGAGCTGCGTCGCTGTTGGTGATTGGGTTGTTGTTGTTGTTAAGGCCACTGCTGTTGCTGTGATGGCTGCTTCTGTGATGACTGGTGCTGCTGATGAGGCGGTAGCTGAATTTGCTTTCTATTGTTACTACATAGTGTGGGAAACTGATTCTGCAGGAAAGTTTTAGGAATTTGTTATTGTTGACTTACTTGACCACAGTGGTAGTCGCTGTGACCACTTGACTAGAGTGTTAGCGTGGGAGATTAAGGCACCAAAGTTTGACCATGCATTTTGATTAGTTGACTGTTGGGGTAAGGCGTTGCGATTGGATGTTTTTTCCGACGATTAGCAATCTGCTGATACACGAAATAGCCTTTAAAGCTAGCTGTATGGTCTCCCCCACAGTTAACGCATTTAACTGGATGAATATCCTTTAAGCAGTCTTCCATGCCGTATTGCAGGCTACATCTGACGCAGTTACAAAGCTTTTGGAAGCGGTTTTTAGTATGTCCGAAAGCTTCGCACCCGTGACATTGTAGGTGAGTCTTGAACCCTTTGCCGACAAAGTGTTTTAATTTCATAAATATATTTGTTATTAGCCAACGGTTTTAGTTCAACAAAAACTAAATTGACAAACTTCGTTTTGTCAAAGCGGCTTTTAGGTCAATTAATAAATCGAACTGTGTGTCCAGCCAAAGTAGGAATCTTCTTTAATGGTTTTATCTGCGACCGAATGATTGACACCACACAGATGGCAACACGATATGATCTATCTTCTTTTAACTGCCAGGAAAGAAATAAAACAAATATTTATATGGATCTACATTTAACTGAATTCTATTACTATAATTTTTTTGTATTAAGACAATTCAATAAAAAGAGGGCGCGGAAATCCCAAAAAGAATCGCGCCAGCCATAAAAAATGGCCATTCCGACGCTGATTGGCAACACCGGTTGACGGCAATGGCTTCAGTCCTAAACAGCTGATAGGAATCGAATGAATCCTAGCGATCTGGCAACCTTCTAACCGATCCAGATTTGATAAGTTATCGGGTTTCGAACAGGGGCTAAAAGTTGATCGTGGCCTATATAACGCGACACGCAATCCGGACCAAACACTTCTTGTGAACAGCGACTGACAACACCTAAGTAAGCGACAGTAGATAGAAATAACTAGTACGAGTAGTGGTGCAAGGCTCGTGTAGCCGATCTCCCACCTCGCTCTTGTTAACTGGCTTTAATGGGAAAAGGGTAGCCGAGCAAGGTTTTTGTAGCCGAACTCACACGAATCGCTGGGTAGTATCACGGGGACCTCCGCCGGAGTAGCAATTTGTCTTCTACAGGGAACACCAGCGTGTTAGAACCAGCGTGTTAGAACAACGCGGAGTCGCAATTTTTCTCCCACAGAGATCACCAGAACGAGCACGAATAAGCTTTAAGTAAACCGAATCACTCTCTCTTTCCAATTGGTATTTGGTGATAAGACAGATGTTGCATCGATAGTATCAATGTTGAAATTTTAATAGATTTTGTTTGCAAAAATTATCATTAATAGACAATAATTGTAAAGGTTGGCAGGCATCGTGTTGGCACCATGAACATTTTGTTAAATTAAGATAAATAAATGAAGTCAGGAATATCAGCTGTGTTCGACGAAATCGAGGACAAGAGGGAAAACATATTGAATCACACGTGACCCAAAATTGATGTGTCCAATGTTTGGGGGTAGTTTTCAAAATAATATTGGTAATGCTTATTATTAAATGTATAGTTAATGTTAAGCCACCTTTAATTTCCTTTCTGTGAAGGGTTTAACACAATTTAAAATCCAAAAAAAGTGTCTATACCACAAGGAATGTATTTACATTCCCAAACCTATTGACCATATAGCTGGCATACACTGCGCTGGAACCAAAAATAAAAAAATCATAACAGCAAAAAATTTACAAAAGGTAAATAAATCGACTCTAAGCTACTTAAAGAACAAAATGAAAATTAAATGGGAAAGTAAAATTAAAGATGTCAGTACGTGTCCATATGAAGAGCGCTTCGCGAATGTTTCACAATATGCAATATGCAATATGAAGTTTTAGTAGTAACCACACATAAATCCAAAATTGTGTTGAATGACACTGTGTTTGTCGAGCTTTAAATCACAAATTTACCGATGTGCAGGTTGTGCTGGTGCTCTGTCTTTGTGTTTCACTTAACTTTCCAAAACAATTTGCTCATTTATTAATAGGTATTCTTTTGTTTGATATTTTGAATATGTTTTTCTTATAAGTGTAGTCCACAGTCGAGAAATTAAATTCAGTAATGCACTTGTTTTGGAGAGGTATCTAAAGAAGCTGCCGAATCAGAAAATAATTTAGAGAGTATAATAGAAAAATCTCAGGAGTTGCCGCAAATTAGGATTTTTTTTTAAATAGATCTTTCTTAAGTTTCAGACCGTTTTATGAACTGAGCCGAGAAAAAATTGTGGGAGATAGACGAATAAAATTCATAATATATGAATTTGTGATGGTTTTTACTTTTGGGAAATACGATTTTACCAATGTAATTATTAAAATTATATTTTGGTGTTTGAAACGAAATTTTATTAAAAGATTCGCCATCCTTATGTAAGGAAGCTTTAAGATTTAGTTATCCGATATTACCAAAATTTGCTTAGGATATATTAACCTGCACCAAACACATAATCTGAGATTGGGTAATATATCTTGAAAAAACAAAAAAGTTGTTTTACTAAATGTTGATTTTTAACCGATCATTTCTGTGAGAGCTATACGATATAGACGTACTATTTAACTTTTTCTTTTATTTATTTACTTCAACTGCGTTGCACTGCTAATATTTCTTAGATATCTTGGTTCCTTAATCTTATCGCATAGACGAAATGTTGTCGCTATGAGAGCAGGGATTTGTGCCTTATTTGTATAATAATATTTGCCCTTCGTGAAACGGAGAATCTAAGTCTTTCAAATAAATTGTTTGGTACTTTAGTAAAAATGATCTTTTGTAAGTACACTAACACTCCCATTTTCATCCAGTCTGCTAAGTGCAGTTAAAATATTTTGTATCCAAATCTAGTGAAGTGATCAAATCGATGCAAATATTGCAATTCCATTGTAGGCCATTTTAACTTTGTTCTGACTGATTCAATCAAAATTAGCAAATATTTCCATTAAATAAAATAAAGTTGGGATCAGGCTAGATTTGGCAAGCAGAAATCGTATATTTGGGAACGAAAGTTTTTAACCATACATACTACAATCCATACGTTTGTCCCAACAGCGTTCTGTTAAAAATAAAACCAAAATTGGTAGCTCTTTCTACGTATTCAATAGGAATGCCGTTTAAAAGTGAAAGATGCATTTTAATGCTGTTTATTTTTATAAATAATTAGGTACTTGGATTTTTTCAAATTCAGTCCAAGTCCGTTATCTTTTGTCCAGAATTATTAGAAGTGCAACTGCGGCTTTTCGTGAATCCTGATTGATTTTTATTAAGTAAGACATTCTCATGAATAAACGAATTAATTTGGGCTCCCATTATATTCTCAAAGTCCTTCGACAAATACGGAAGGATAGAAATGAGCCTATATTCTTTGTTTGCTTTCGGAATAGGGACAATTTTAGCGAATTTTCAACGGTCTGGACGCGTAGAAGTTGTAAAGGCAGTGTTAAATATGAATGTTATGTATTTTCAAATTTTTGGTAGAAACATTTTTTTAAATTTGGGGTAAGTATCGTCAAGTCCAACTGCGTCTGATTTGATTTTAAGAATATTGGCAAGCCTTCACACTGATTGATACAAACAATCTAAATCTACCATAACAGAAATTTTGTGATACTGATCTCAGGTACATATTGTGATCGCAGATTTCAGGTACATTGTATTCAGTCTTGTGTTTAGTTTCTCTATGTCAACATCCTGTCCCGACGTTGCTACTTTCCTGCCCATTCCTAAGAACCTTATTTCTCTCCAAGCTTGTGTAGTCCATGTAGATTTTTGAATCTACGACTATAAAAATTTGTTTTTGCGGAGTCAATTAGATTTGTCACTGTCATTCTCAGTAATTTAAATCGTCCATAGTGTTCTGACGTCCTATACCTCTTCCAATTTTGCTATACGAAATGTCGGGATTTTATTGCTATCTTAATATCATTGTTAAAACGAGGTTTCACAGAATGTTTGACAGAACTGATTTACTTTTTACTGTCAGTGACAAAGAAGACATCTAACAAAGATGTGCTTGTTTTGCTGAAATGTGTTGGGAACACGAAGTTTACCAAATTCATGCCTAAAGATTCCATTTCATTTTTGAAATGTGTTTCCCTCAACAAGTTGCTATTGAGATCCCCGGCTATTATAATGTCTGCATATTTTGTGGATATATTTCCTAGGAAGCTAATTATTTCGTTATAAGTAACATTACAGCGTGGGTGGTAAATGCACCCAATAAAGATTTTATTTGATGTGAATTTATTTATAATAGCTAGGAATAAATATTTTATCGGACTATTATCCGGATGCTTACATACAAAGTGTGAATTTTTTTTATACACAATACTTGCCCCCCCCCCCATGACTGCACAATCCCCGCGGTAAACACGTGAAGTTAACAAATCACAGACAATTGTGTACAAACCACCGTTCGAATACACATATGACATCTTATCCATATTAACAAACATATATCTGAACTTCTAAATTTGTCTCAGCCATCCTCAATTTTTCTCAGCAGACTTTGAGCAATTCTCTGGAAAGGATATTCATCACCTAATCAAACCTCGCATAAATAAGTTCGAGCATTTGGGTCGAAGTTGCTTCAGGCGCTGTCATCTCCAGGTTGGGACGTTTTCGCAGGCGCTTAGAAGAAGGCATGTCGTTTCGAAGATTGAGTGTTATTGTTGAATTGAGTAATTCTATTGTGCTTCGGTTTGCTCTGTGTTATGATTGAGTATTTTTAATAGGTTTTTTTATGTATAGTGCCGGTATAATTGGTATCTGATGCTTTCACTTTTGTATTAATAGGTTGGGTTTGATTTTACTAAAAATTAAGTTTTATCAGTTTTTAGGGTCTTCTTAAGTGCACAAATTATTATAGAATTCAACTTTTAGAGTTATATGTAGCTCCAAATTTCACGTCTTTTCCTCTCTCGACTTCTCTTCTTCTTCTCTTCCATCAACCACCGAATTCACCGGATTTTTGGTTAAAAAAAAACGATAGTTACCTCTCTTTGGAATCTGCTTCGACTTGACTACAAATCATTTTGTTCATCGCTAAAGAAGGAGCACATTTTAAAGGCAACAAAAACAATATTGATAAAGATTAAAACTGTTCGTTTTATTTACAAATCACAGCAACTTTCTAGTCACAATGCATATACTTGTATGAGATAGCTGGATAAACAAAAATGTATCTCTTCATCTGTTTGCTACACAGAATACTATTTCCAATGCTCGCGACATAAGTGTATCACAGGATTCAGACGTCCGGAATGTATATATTGATGGTACTGAAACTCGGATTGTCTTAACTTTCTGTGAACGATATAACTGCAGAGTCCAAATCGACACATGTGAGTACACAATTTATAAACCTAAAATATGACCACATTAATGATTGTTTTAATATTTACTTATGTGACAGGATGTTATTTTATTTTATCTTTATTATTTTATATAACACTATTATTTCTACTGAACACTTATGTACTATTTCTTATAATTATGTTGATCTTTTATTTATTATCTTTATTATGTATTATGTGAATGTTATATTATTGTCTTAATTATTTCTTAGAACACTTTATTTCTGTGGAACGCTTCTTTTAGAATTGTCTTTATACTTCTTGCTTCACTCACTTCTGCTCTCGCTGCGCTCTCCTCAAACAGTGATCTGCTGCTCGCAGGCAGCTAGCTTTCAACCCCCGTTTTTGCTAGAGAGGCGCTCTCTTGAGAGAGCTCCATGCTCTCTCGAGAGAGCGTACTCGCCGCATAGTGTGACCAGAATGTGTTAATCACACTTGGCCTGTTACACTTATTATATCCTTGCATGGTAATATAATTTCAACCAGAAGTGAAGCAGACATTTCCGACCCTTTTTATATATATATATATCCGTCCGTCTGTTCAACTGTCCGTTTCTTCGCAAGCTAGTTCGTCAAATTCTACGCAAACTAGTCCCTCAGTTTTGAAGCTTTCTAAATGAATCTTTGCAGATAGTCTTCTATATATTATTAGTACTATATATGTCGGAAGCAGATCAGACGACTATACCAAAAAGCTTTCATTTACCAAATCGGCCAATTTTTTGAGAAAAATATAGTAAAACTTGGCCAGTTTTCAACATATTTCTATATACTTTCAGATATGGCCAGATTTTAAAAATTCGGTTTTAATCTTATGAAAATCTGATGACTATATCTTATAGCCTTATTTCAACATATTTTTAAGATCTTTCAGAACTAGCAAGTCTAGATTTCAACCGTCGAAATATTAATTTCTCATTCGCTACCTTCGGAGCGGAAACATATTTTTAATCCTTAAAAAAATGATTACTTAATTGCCTACTGCAAGGGTATTTAAACTTCGGCTTGCAGAAGTTAGCATATTTACTTGTTTTCTTATTAGTTCAATTTTCTTTAACCGGTTGAATAATATTTCTTTACGCGGAAAGCTCACAAAATGCATTTTCGAGCAAACACCTTTAATTTTCAATTCAAGGAAAATCCCAAATATGGTTAACAATACAAGTAAGAATCGAAAGGAAAGTGGAAAATCAAAAACATTATTTAGTATGGATGCACTTTTATTATTAATTACTCATTTTTAGATTTTAGAAGAACGGTTACCGATATCGATGCTGCTAATGTTGCTGAGGGCGATGTTGGCGGTAATGTTGCCGGCAATGTTAGGCAATACTTTGGCCGATGCTCAGGGCACAACTGCCAAATAAGTGACGCAGGTTCTAATTATTGCGATGTTGTTCTGCAATAGATTTAATATTTCTGCAACCCTTCTCCCAGGAGCAAGTAAAAGTTTTGTGTGGCGCGCACTTATTTGTCCTGCTGATCTTTACAACGATAGTCTTATATGCGTTGCCTCACGTGTCGCTCTCTGCATATTGCATAGGTCCAAGAATCATCTGGTTTTGCTGTCCCAAATTCCAGCTTGAGGGCCCTCCGATACCGCTTGCACTCAGACCGCTTTACCAAGACCGCGCTCATATCGTCGTCTTCCTTTAACGCAGTCGTTACACGGTACACAGGCAACCTAAAGTTTGCTCATGCCGGAATTGCCATTTGTTCAGAGCTATGCAGATAGATAGAGTGTTTAGACTCTGCAGTGTCTTGAGGGTGTCAAATCTTGATCTTAAAGTTAGTGATCTGGCTTCCTCTGGAGTAGTTCCCGAGCCCGACCCCTGAACCCGCTCTAGCTTGGCTATAGAGGCGGTCCCCGAATAGGGCGATATCAAAGAAAAGGCTTCAAGGAGTGCTCTGAAATTTAGTGGAACGTCGACTTGGGTAGACGTGTTTCTTGATCGCTCTGACGAGAGAGTTTTAAATAAGTGGCTATAAAAAAGCGAAAAAACGCTGCCAGCTGTGCTATATCGCAAGGAACATATTTTCGTGTTTTTGTTACAAACTACAAACCGAATTAGCTAATTAAAACTAATTAAAATGTCGAATCCAATTAAAAAAAATAGGCGAACTCAAAGTCAGGATCGGCAACAAAGAAACAGTTGTCTTCTGCCTGAATTAATACTTACATTCACATCGGTGAAAACAACAAAAACAACGTCGTTATGCTACCAATGCTCAATGCTTAAGCTGCGCTGCCGTTACTCAGTCGTGGAGTTTACAATGCACATCTCCCTCTTAGCGATGCACCGACTAAGTCGACATGTGGCTCACTAGTACGGTACCCTTCCTTTCTACATGAATATTAACGATAACAACAATTTAAAAACGTGCGGCTTCTCTCAACGCCGCAAGAAAAATTCGCCTCTACCAATTCTCTTACGAATAATTCGCTTGTACACAAACTTTCCAAAAGTACCGAAATTTGGGCAATACTAGAACAGGAAGAACCGAAAACATTACATTACATTAGGAAAACCCAACTGCTCCGACCGTATCAATAAGCATAAAAATTTAATTGTCCCAACATCTTTATTACCACCCTTAGAAGAGGAAATATTTTGACAATAAGATTATAAATGATTACACTGGTCACTATAGCAGAAATAACTGAAGGTCTGAAGGAAAAAGTTTCAACGTTAATGTACATACGTAGGAAGTAATGAATATAGCAAACATAAATACATTTTCCCAAGCACTGTTTAAGGTTGAGTTTAAACTAACCCACTGAAATACCGTATTCACACAGTCAATCTATTCAACATTTTTTCCAAACAAACATCTTCACGCCATCAACAACCACTCCTGATGTCTCCTTTGCCAGCACTCTTCACTATCTATACCACACCTAAGCGGTGTACACCAAAATGCCCAACCAAACGGTTAACCCTCTATGCAACAAAACCAAACTCTTCCTCTATAAGCCCTTAGAAGCCTTAAATCCACTCAAGCTACTCTTTCAATCATTATTTTTAAAGTCTAAAGTTCCCTCCAAGATCTATTGCGTAATCAGAACCCTTTAACGGACTCTAAATGAACCATTTATGATTATACTTCTGGAACGCAAAATAGTTCCTATTAAAGCGCATGGAGGTAAAATATAATCCTTTCGAGATATTCGCTACTAACTACTTACAGCCCACATCCAAGCATATAAACCTAACTGGCGACCCACTTACCCTATCTGCCATCTACTGCCCACTCCACGATTTAGTATTTCAGGATACGAGCTTAAAAACATTTTCACCTCATTAGAAAGCTGCTTTATAGCTGCCGGCGATTATAACGCAAAGCATTACCCACTCAGAGAATTTGTCAGAATCGCTAAGCTGGCGAAAGATGAAATATTCAACGATGAATACAAACTCCTACTCAGGGACTACAAGAAGGAAATACGCAAGGCGCAGAGGAACTCGTGGAGAAACTTCTGCTCCAATATAGAGACTGCCCCAGAGACGGCTAGACTCCGGAAACTGCTATCGAAGCAGCCAATCATACAGAGTCAGCTCAAACGCGAAGACGGACAGTGGACCGAGGGCAGCGAAGAGGCCCTAACGGGATGCACTGAGGTACCCGATGCGAACAAGCACCAGGACCTTGCAACTGGAGAAGAGCACCTCCCAACTAATCTAATAACCATTAGAAGAATTCACTGGGCTACAGACTTCTTTTCGGGGATAAAAGCACCAGGACTAGACGGAATATTCCCAGCCATGCTTCAGGTTACCAAGGAAGTGATCATCCCATGGCTTTACGCTATATTCACAGCTTGCTTAAGAACAGGCTATATCCCTATCCACTGGAGGACTTCTCGGATTGTCTTCCTGCCAAAAGCAGGGAAGTGCAGCCACGTGAGCCCCAAGGATTATATACCGATAAGCCTCACCTCTTTTTTACTTAAGACGCTAGAAAAGCTGCTGGACATACACATCAGAAATGATGCGGGGAGACTGCTGTCAACCAACAAGCATGCTTACACTAAAGGGAAATCAGTGGAAACGGCACAACACTCGTTAGTAGCTACCATTGAAAGAGCCCTAAATAATAAGCAATATGCGCTCGGAGTGTTTGTAGACATATCCGGAGCCTTCAACAACGTGACCACAGGCGCTATAATGGACCGCCTAAAAGCGATCAACACGCACCCTGCCGGCAACTTGTGGATAAGAAATCTTCTAAGTTGTAGGCGGGTACAATCCGATTGGGGCACCGCCTCCATGTTGAAAGGAGCTCACAGAGGCACGCCGCAAGGCGGAGTCCTCTCGCCCCTCCTGTGGAATTTGGTGGTGGACGACCTGATCAAGAGATTTGAAAGGAAAGCCCCAAAGATAACAGCACATGCCGACGACATAAGCATCATTATCACGGGAGTCTGTCCATCGACTCTCAGATCGATTATGGAATCAACACTCAGGGAGATACGTGAGTGGGCGCAGAAGGTAGAACTCAGTATCAATGCGGACAAGACGGACCTCATTTTCTTTACCAAAAGATACAAGGTGCCGCTATGGGTCCCCCAAAAATTAACACAACCAGGCTGACGCCGAAAACACAAGTAAGATACCCAGGGATTGTACTGGACAGCTAGCTGACATGGAAGCCCAATGTGGCGCTGAGGTCAACTCCAACAAAAGCCCTCAAAACGATTGTAGGAATAGACCCCCTAGATATTCACGCGCAACTGACTGCAGGAAAGGCGGCACAACGCCTGAGTGCATCAGGAAACATGACAATGCAAGGATTCGGGCGTAGTTCAATTGGTCGAAACATTAGCAGTTCGTCTGACTACATGATTCCCAAGACATGCCCAGATGTAAAAACAGCAAGATTCATGGGACCTGACGACTGGAAAACAGTCCAGGATCATGCTCAACACCTCAATATATACACAGACGGCTTCAAGATGGAAGAAGGAGTAGGAGCGGGCATATACTGCACAGACCCTGAGATACGGCTGTCGTATAAGATACCAAGCCAATGCAGTATCTTCCAGGCGGAAGTATTTGCCATCGGGAAAGCTGCCGAGCTTGCTCAGAACATAGACTGCCCATGAGGCGATCAATTTGTTCGTAGACAGTCAAGCGGCGATAAGATCCGTGCAATCGTTAGCGGTCAGTTCCAAAACTGTACTGGCAAGCAGGGAGGCACTAGATAACCTAAGCACGACTAGATCAGTGCGAATCTACTGGGTTCCCAGCCACCAGGGCATAAATGATAACGAGACCGCAGACGAAGGAAGGCGTTGGACTGACTAGTGAAAGAACAGAAAATGTTCCTGTCTCTCTAAGAACGCTACAAAGCGAGCTGGAGAGACGGGCAGACGCACAAGTAAAGAGCAGATGGAGGAGAAATTCCACAACCTGCAAGATATCAAAGATCATGTGCAAAGAGCGCAATGACAAACTCAGCCACTATGTGCCGCATCTTCCACGACAGGTCTGCAGACTGATAGTGGGAATTCTCAAAGGTCACTGCTTGGCTGCGGCGCATGCAGTTAAGCTAGGCAACACCGACAATGCCAAATGCCGGAAATGTGATAAATCCGAGGCTACCGAAACCTTGGAGCATCTCATTTGTAAATGCCCGGCCCTAGCTACGGCAAGGATAAGATACCTGGGTGCTCCGATTCTGGCATCACTAGAAGATGCCTCCAAGAAGAGGCCGGGTGAATTACTTGCCTTCGCGAAACACACCTTGATCCTCAAGGACTTTATTAACCGCGTTAACACTCTCTAGGTCCACTCATTAAATTCCGGACAGCTACGGGCCACATTGGCCTATGCGGCCCCGTGAGGGCCATCCGGCTTAACCTAACCTAATTACCCACTGGTCATAAGCTAGACTTTGTCTCACCGAAGGCCGACTTACTGGTCCGCAGATTAAAAATTACAAATAAACAACCAGACATTATCGATTTCGCTGTAATTGGAAAGGTTTCGCACAAGCTGATAAACGCAAAAACTTTAGAAGAGCTCACATCTTACCATTGAAGCATTGAAAAGTTTCTTAAATACCACACTGACGTAAAGCCTTTGCCGCAAAATATTCTACGCCAGAACTCTCGGCCACAGTTCCTCCAAGACGCTTAAACGAAGACTTGGTAGAGACTGACAGACTCACCGATCGTCAGCCACTAAGAAAAGGCCAAAAAGAGCTCACCCAAATGTGCAACCATCAATAGAACTGATTGGTGGTATGGAAATTCGATCACAGCTAGCATCTATGCCCATCACCTGCAAAACGTTTTTCAAGCTTACCCGCCATTCAACCAATTCACTTTACTGAATGTCACGTTTCTGTCGCTCCCCAGTTACTCTCGAAACAAGCACAAGGTCATTAAAGGACACATAAACCCTAAAAAACGTCCTAGTCACAATATAATTTCTTAAAAACTGATAAATGAATTGCCAAAATGCGCAGTCAGCGCATCGCTTATATTTTCAACTAAAATTTTAATAGGAGCATCCTTTGTCCAACAGACAATGATCCCGAAGCCAGGTAAAGACAAATCACAGCCTGCTTCCTATCGACCCATCCGTGTTTATTAAAGTTTGTTTGTTTAAGAACAGCTTCTTCTTCAACAATTGTTCAGACGAACACTAGATATAAGTCATACAATTTTGGGTTCCGTTCATATTTGTGTAAATGAACCGAGAGTCAATAATTTATATTTTGTAATTTAATAGGTGACATGGGTGCAGTGCCGATAGAATGTAACCAAAGTGCACGCCGCACGAAACGAACCACTTGAGATTGCTCCCCGCCTTCTAAATGAGTTCCTTCATGGAGGATCGCTCCGCTCCAGATGTTCAGGAGGGTGGGTCCTCGATAAGGCGTGGGACTATTGACATAGGCCACTGCGTACCCCAAGATTTTATTCTCATGAAACCTATTTATACCAAAGATTTGGCAGAATAAAATAAGTTCCTTAAAAAATCTTAACGAATGAACACATCTTTGAAACAAAAAAACCATTCCCAGCACCAGTTTGGATTTAGGAAAATCACGGAGCTATTGAAGAGGTAAACGGCTTAATATCCGAAATTCGCACGGCTTTTTGGACTTATGTATAACAAGCAATTGACCGTGTTTGGATAGACGGTCTGGTATATATATTAAAACCATCTTACCGGAAAACACTCACAAGTTGCTTCTTACCTTAGAAACAGAGTTTTTACTGTGAGATGTAAAATATTTACTTCAATCATCCTTAACATCGATCTTGTACATCCTTTACACGGCTGACAATACTGCTATTGTCAGCTGATTAAATTGAACAAAAACTGCTACAGCAGTTGATGGCTTTAGACATGTGGCTAGCAGACTGGCAGTCTGGCAGTCAACAAGCAAACACTTAAGAATAATAAATTTACACTAAACCTTTTAAAATCCCACCACTGGCCTTAAACAACAAGCAGCTTCCACAAGCTGACGAAGTTATCTTTTTTGGTAGACAATTAGACAGGAGGCTTACCTAGAGAAAGCTTATTTAAGCAAATAAGGCCCATTTAAAGCTAAAGGCCAGCAGCCTTCCTTGACTCATAAAGCAAAATAGAAATCAAACAAGGATATCGGAACTCCCTGATACATCCGCAACGTAAACATCTATAGAGACCTGTATATAAATCACGTAAAAAAAGAAATTGTTTCGAGAAAAAATAAAGCTATGCAGGACTGTCAAATCTACTAGCCAGACAATAAAACCGGCTATGCTATCATTCACGTCTACAGCGAACCATTTTCCATCCCTGCCTAACTAATATAAATGAACGTAATAAAGATTAAGATTTGAACACTTTTTATTAGTCTCTTGACGCTATTTAAAGATCCGATAAAATAAAAAAAGAAAGGAAGTGGTCTGCCTTTGGCGTTGTTTGCTGCTCTAAACGTGCAATCAGGAATTCAAATCCCCAACCATAAACGATCTTTCATGCAAGCGGCTAGTCTGTCCATTAAGGTTTCGGCTCTACCTTTCGGACCGTTTGTGGGAACAAGTTCTGTGCTGCTGCGCAGTGGTTTAAATTTATGTAAGCCTCTTTCATATGCTTCATTTGGGAGCTACCAGAGAACGGCAAGGGTGCCTCTTTTGACCACTCTATTCACACTCGTCAAAATTTTGGTGCCGGTGTTTCTTACCACCGGTAAATAAAGTAAACCACTCACACATTGCATAAACTTGCAAGAGTATAATGAGTGGCATGTCGACCGAGCACCCGATTACGTTTACAGCGATTGTTTTTATGCATCTTACACCCGGTACTTTTCGTTGGCCGGTGCCGATGGAACTCACACACATAACAAAACGAACGAGTAGTTGAAGCACACATAAGACACCCGAGTAGTTTTTGTGTGCTTTACCCACTCGTTCGTTAAGCAATTGGTTTTTTTACTTTGTGTCCACGACGATAATCGCACTCTTCTCGCTCTCGTCAACGCACGTGAAAATCGACGTCATTGGTTAGGTGACGCTAAAAACAAAATTGCAAAATGACTGAAACTGCACAAACATTAAAAAACAAAATAGATTCGGGAACCTACAAAGTGACCAAAAGAATAAAGGGAAAAAGCTTAATTTGGAACATTTTATACGAAATTTTGAAAGAAGACGACACTGTGGTGGACGGATGGATTTATTGCGGTAAATGCAAAAAAATTCTAAAATACGTGGTAAACCAAACGTCGAATTTATCTCGCCACAAATGTTGTGTGGAATTGAAGCAACCCAAAGAATTTAAAAAAGTCTCAGAGAGTGACAAATAACAAGCCACTATAAAGTGCACGGAGTGGGTTGTGCGAGACTGCCGTCCATTTTCTGCAGTTTCCGAATCGGGATTCAAAAACTTGGTCAATTTTTTCATCAAAATCGGTGCCACCTATGGCAAAAACGTGGACGTAGACGACCTTATACCCGATGAGAGAACATTAAGCCGGAATGCAGAAAAGTTAGCCATGGAAAAAAGGAAAATTCTTGCTGAGGACGTTAAAGATGTAATGGAAAGCGGAGGAGTGGCAGCAACGCTAGATATGTGGACAGACCAATACGTCCAAAGGAATTTTTTGGGTGTCACAAAAAAATTATAAACTTCACATCATTCTGGGATTAAAATCTATGGATTATGCTAAATCTACAGGTGAAAATATTTTTGATAAAATAAAAAGCTTGTTTTTAGAATATAATATTGAAAACATACAAACCATTACATTTGTAACGGATAGAGGATCGAATATCAAAAAGGCGTTGGAAAATAATATACGTTTAAATTGCAGCAGGCATCTTTTCGCCAATGTTTTACAAAAATCTTTTGAGCAAAATTGGACGAAACCGTGCACGCTTGCAAGAAAATTGTAAAATATATAAAGAAGGCGAACTTGCAACACCGGCTAAACACCACAGTGAAAGGGCCATGTCCAACTCGCTGGAATTCTAATTACACAATGATGAAGTCTATTATCGATAATTGGCTGACAATAATACAGCTGTTAAGCGAGTCTCCAGGAGCACAAAGACTTATGAATGTTGATCCATATTGAAGCCGTTGGTGGAGTTGCTTCAGCATTTTGAGCGAATATTTAAAGAACTACAAACATGCAGCTTGCCGTCACTGTGTTTCGTTATACCCTCCATTTCCAAAATTTTCGAACTGTGCGATGCAAATATTGACGATTTTTCATTAGTGGCCATATTGAAAGAAAATATAAAACAAAACGTCGATGAAATTTGGAAAAAAAAAATGTGAGTGTTATGGCATAAGGCAGCATTTTTTAAACATTTAATTTAGCCCTGTACTACAAAATACAGATAGTTTTTTACCCTATGCTGAAAGCCAAAATAGCCCAAACAATTCACTTACAACTCAATCTCAATCACCCGTTTCAAGAACATCATTTTTTTTTCGAAGTTGATTGCCATGTCTTATTCTAATTCGAAAGAATCAGCACTGGAAGAAATAGACAAATATTGCAAGAAAAGGATACCCATAAGCGAAAATTTTGAAGCTATCGACTGGTGGAAAAGTAACGAATTGAAATACCCTCGGTTGTCGAACTTGCTTTTACACTTCATGCGATACCTACAAGCAGTGCCGCCGCTGATAGGGTTTTTCGTTGGCAGGCAAAATAATCACTGAAAAAAGCAATAATACAATAATACACTCCTTTCTTTAAAATATGAATATTTCCGAAATTTAAGAACAGAACAAATGAAAAAGAAGTAGAAATGAAACAAAAAAATGGAATAAAATTATAAGAACTAAAATATCAAATTAAAACTGAAACTGAATGTAGACTGAACTATGTATGTTATTATTTTTGGTTAATTAAAAAAACAAGAATTTATACTGTATTTTTAATTTACTGTAATGTATTTTGGTTGTACTTCTTTTTCGAGCATTTCTCGCTCAACTTTAACACACACACCGAATCAAAATAAGACTCGCAGACGAACTACGCTTGAGTGCAGAAATACATGAGAATTTTTGTCGAGTGTTTACTCGCACCCTATTCTCGGTGCCGAAAAAGAACCTGCGTGTCAAAAATACTCGGTGTTTATCCGGTGGTCCGGTTGATCCGGTGGCTTGCTGCCGCTCTCTGGTAGCTACTATGGACGACGCAGGTGTCTAGTGGATTGAATCTTTGCGGTTTTGGTCAGCCATCTAAAAAAGCGCGAGCTGTTCTTGCAGTAGACTTATTGGCCGCACCAGTACCAGGATCTTTACCTGTCCGAAGCGCTAGTGTGTCGTTCTGTTGTCGGTGCCGTGGCTCTCTGCCATTGGTGCTTCCCATTTCCCCCATTCATTGCCGGTTTCTCGTTTGGGTTACATACATTCTCGATCTGAACTTACCTTTAAAGCCCTCTTACCCTGTGGGTACCGGGCATAAAAAGTGTGAGAATTGTTAGTCCAGTTGTCTCGATGTTTTCTGAATGTCTCAAATTTTTGGTGTTATAGAAAAAGTATTATTTTTATTAATGTTATATTTAGTTTGAACATTTCAAAATATATATTTATCTTAATAAGTGAAATACAATATTACAAATAAATTTTTAATTTAATTATTTGCCTCTTATAGCTGACGCCAACGATTGGGGTACCATTTACCCAAATATATCTGGAGATGGTGCACTTGGTATGGTCATTAATAACAAAGCAGATGTCTGCATTGGAGCTATGTACTCGTGGTTCGAAGATTACCGATTTCTAGATCTTTCCATGTACCTCGTAAGATCCGGAATAACATGCCTTGTCCCGATGCCGAAGCGGGTAGCTGGTTGGTATATCCCACTGGAACCTTTTCAAGCCACTCTTTGGTCTGCGGTATTTTTATGCTTATGTATAGAAACTATAGGATTGATTCTAGCATATCGAAGCGAGCAGGAATTGTATTTGACACCAAGTGAACGCGTTGGATGGTGGAGCTGTGCAAAATACGGGCTGTCCACGACCTATAAGCTTTTAATATCTCAATCAGGAAATAGCAAAGCACATTCGATTACAGTTCGTGTACTCCTCTTTGCCTGTTTCCTTAACGACTTAATTATTACCAGCATATATGGTGGCGGCCTTGCCAGTATATTAACAATTCCCAGCTTTGACGAAGCGGCAGACACTGTGCTACGTTTACGCTCTCACAAATTACAATGGGCCGCCAATTCTGAGGCATGGGTTTCAGCCATACGTGGCTCTGATGACGTGGGTTCCTTTAACATTAAAAAATATAGTATAAACTTATATATCTTATGAAATTCATTTGGCAGCCCTTAGTCCATGATCTGTTAAATAATTTTCACATCTATGGCGATGAAGATCTGCTTCGTTTTGCAGAGGATCAGCGAGTAAGCATTGGCTTTGCTGTTGAACGTCTGCCCTTTGGTAAAAAATAACCTTTTATCAAAATAATTTGACCCTTATATTAATGATCTTACAGGCCATTTTGCCATCGGGGACTATTTGGTGACACAAGCTATTGACCAGCTTATTATAATGCGGGATGATCTTTATTATCAGTACACAGTAGCTTTTGTGCCGAGACTTTGGCCACTCCTAGAGCAGTTCAATTCTCTTATATATAGTTGGCACTCGTCCGGATTCGACAAATACTGGGAGTATCGTGTGGTAGCCGATAACTTAAACCTAAAAATTCAACAACAAGTCGAGAGTACTATGTCCGGTAACCAAGAAGACATTGGTCCAGTAACACTCGGAATGTCTAACTTTGCCGGAATAATTCTTGTTTGGCTATTAGGCTCTATTTTAGGTACGTTAACATTCCTGATCGAGCTGATGTTAACAAATGTTTCACAATTTAATAGAAGGAAATAATTAAATTTTAACATGTAATAACATGTAAGCACATATAAGAAAAAGGAAACGTATATAAAAAACGACAACAGCTTTCTTAGTTTAAAAAAATCAATCACCAACACATCTGTTATGCAAGTTAACGAATAGCTTATGTTAATGAGTAGCTTATAAGTCTATATGATCTTGGGTGATTATCGTATCACCCTAGTGTGAACCGTGCCTGGTTCCCTCGTGTTTTTTCGGTATGGTGAGATATAAAGTTTCTGCTAGTGTCAGTACTTTGGCTGACGAGGGCAGACAAAAATGGAGAGAAATTCTCCCAGCATACCCTATACATATTAAGGAACGGCGCTGGGATCACAACGAGCGCACAACCAGAAGATCTCCGCCACACCGTCCTAGCAGAGCAGCTAGCCATCGGCACTGACGTCTTCACCCCCTCTCCCTACAGACCTATTAAAACATAATATGTAGACCATGTACTTTCCGAAAACCCCCGCGGAACGCATCAGAACTCGACCAAACCTAAAACTAGAGCAAAGAAAATTAATCTGATCGGGCAATAAAAAAATTTTGATTTAGACAAAAGTTTGAAAAATAATTATTGATTTTGCAAAATAAAAAGTACATTTCTCGTAAATTAAAAATACACCAATAAATTTACACACCCTAAGTAAACAAAACTATTCAAATAAACATTTTAACAGCCCATTTAAAAAATCAGTTAGAGATCTATCAATATGTAATACCCGTTTTCAAAAGGTTTGTTCTTTAAGAACGGTATCCAGTTCTTAAAGCTGTTTCGCAGAGGAAAATGTGTATCTCTTAATCTCATGCATCTTTGTAGTATTTCAGAGTTTGAACTGGATACCGCACTTTAAAAAGGCCACAAAGATTTGACGTTCTAAATTGTTTGCTTATTGTTTTCTCTCATAGATTTAAAACGGTGTTTTACCGTCTGGATACCGTGTTTTAAATAAAAGAAGTACAAATCCCTTTTAATATAATTGTCTTTAAGATTTGTCTATTCTGGTAAATAAATAATAATATTTAAAAATTTTGATTGAGTTCGTTTAATTGTTAAACTAAACTACAAATCACTTTTAATATAATTGTCTTTAAGATTTGTCTATTCTGGTAAATAAAAAATAATATTTAAAAATTTTGATTGAGTTCGTTTAATTGTTAAACAAATTAAGGTATATTTACGCCCTTGCGCATTTTTGAAAAATAAAAACAAATCGTATAAGCTTCGTTTAGCGAAGTTCGAAACGAAGTAGAAAAAGAAAATTCGACTTGCTATCGGCTACTGCCGATGTCTTGTTGTTGTGTCTTTTAGCACTTTTTAATAATTGTCTTTAAACAAAGCCAAAATGTTTATGTTTCGGAAACAAAGTCGGAACGGGCCGGATCGGACGACTAAATCATATAGCTGCCATAGGAATGATCGGTAAATTTTCAGAAAAAAAATTATTACTTGTCCAATTTTCAACATATCTTCATAAAATTTTAGACAAGGCCATTTTATATTATTCTAGAATTTCGGTTTTAATTTGATGAAAATCGGACAGCTATATAATATAGCTGCCATAGGGATGTTCGGGAAATATTACGTATACGTAATGTGAAACCGAATTTTTATATGTATTAATGTTATATACAATTCCTGTTAGTTTTACTTTCCATTTGATAACATTTAATTAATTCATAATGATCCAATTGTAAGCTTCAAGGGTATATAAACTTCGGCGTGCCGAAGTTAGCTTTCTTTCTTGTTTTTGTCTCACTTCCTATAATTCTCGTTGCACTCGGAAGTTAAAGTTGAGTGCTGCTGGATTCACAAGTGTTTCGCGTATAAGTTAAGTTAAGGCCTTTAATTCAGTGCATCGCCAGCTGCTGTTGAAAAAACTTACACTTTCCTGTTTTGTTGACCAATTGGATCGCTACTTATTTGTTGAACCGAACTCTAAAATTTTCTTTGAAAGGTTCTTTTTTAAATCGGGTACACGTAACTTTGGATGACCCACGGTCCACTTTTGTTCGGCATTTTTATTAACGACTTACCCGAAGTGGTTCTTTAATTCCATGGGATGTACGTAGATGACGTAAAACTATGTTTGCCACTGACGAATTCAGACTCCCATACGCTTTGCAAACTGACTTAAACAACGTGCAATCCTGGTGCAACAACGATTTGCTATTCCTCAACAACGGAAAAATTTGTTCTTGACAAATTATTCCATAGGGAAAACTGATCTTGAACACATCAATTCAGTTACTTAGTTTGGAGTTTTGTTTAAGCAAAACTTAAACTTCATCTGGCATAATTGTTGGTAAAGTCAAAGGGGTTTGCCTTTGTTAAGCGCTGGTCGAAGGAGTTTGGTGATCCCTAGACCACTAAACTCCATTATACCTTATTTAATTATTCAGAAACAAATCCTTTTGTTTGCTCTACGAGGACTTAACTGGGATCCACATCGTCATCTCCCCTCCTATAACGACAGGCTGCGTCTTCTGAGCCTGCCCTCGCTTAAGGATCGTCGGACCTGCCACGGAGTGGTGTTCCTTCACAAACTTATTAATGGACAGATTTCTTTATCTTATCTGTTGTCAGTTGAGTTTCTCAGTCCCTGCAAGACCGGCGCGTTATTTTCGGTCGGTTGCACTAAATGTATGTAAATCGAATTTCGAGATGCATGAGCCTTTCCGCGGTTTATGTTCGTCTTATAATGAATTATATTTTTTGCTACACGTTGAATTGTTCTTAGATGTTAATACACAAATTATAATGAGATACCTATCCTTGCCTCTGCCCACCTGATGTGAGTTGGAGCATATCATGAAATAATACTCCTTACCTGGTCAGGATATGGCTTATAATGGAAGAAATTTGCTATTTTTATAAATAAATTAATAAGAGGCCGTTTAGGTCTACAAAAGTGGGAAGAGTTCAAGGGGCCGTTGGGGGTCTACCAATTGATGAGAACAGTTTGAGAGTGCGTTAAGGTTTACTACCAAATAAAAGTTTGAGAGGCCTTCAAGGCCTATCAAAGTCAGACGTGTTTGAAAGGCCTTTGAAGTCTACCAAGGTGAGAAAAGTTGAAATGGCTGTTGGGGTCTACCAATTAATGAAAACAGTTTAAGCGACCTGTAAGGTCTACCACTTAATGTGAAGGGTTTGAAAGGCCTTTCAGATCTACCAATTAATGAGAAGAATTTGAGAGGCCTTTCAGGTCTACCAAAGTGAGAAGGGTTTGAGAGGCCTTTGAGTTCCACTAATTAATTACCAGTTACCTTTTACTTACCCCTGGTCATTGGCTGCTGTTTCTGGTTTCTTGCTGCTGAACCTTCGCCGACCACCGGCGGGCACTGAATGAGTTCCTAAGGGCTGTGACCCGCTTTATATAAAAATCTGGCGAGGCATTGTGTCCCGCCTATCTCTCCTAATCTGGCCGCATTAGTGTGCCCGATCTATTCAGGGCCAGTGTGACCCTTTAAGCACGATCAATGACACGCGCGCGCATTTAATTTAAATCAAATTCTATATTGACTATTTTATGTCTCTAATCGTTCCTATTATTTAATTTATGCTTTTTAAAAAATATACTTGTGCGCGTCTGCGCGTTACAAATTTCCCAAGGATTTTCTATAGGTTTCCCTCTCAGATTCTGGTTAGATTCCGCTCGAATCTGTTCTAGACTAGACTCTAGAGGCATTCCGGCGGAATTCCTCTATGGTTCGAAAAATTCCTGGAGAATTTACCTCAAGATTCCGAAGGAATTCTTTTCCAGGAGAATTCCCAGAGAAAAGACTTCGAATTCCGAATGCAAAATCATGGGGAAATCCGGTGGATATTGTTCCGATGTTTAATGTCGAAAAAATTTTACACTACCTAGAGCATCCGCTAATTCCACCGCCACTCTGTCTCTATCGGAGTTATCCATGGCAATATGTTGATCCCTTGGGAAACGCCTACAGGATTATCGTGAAGAGAATTCATGGGACAAAACGGTGTGCTCCACAAGACGCGGCAGAAAACTCTAGAAGGGTTCGAATCCGTATTGGAGTCGGAGATCCTGGCAGCAGCGCTGCAGGTCAAGTAAGCGAAAGCACCCGAAAGTTGCCCTGTCAAAACGCCCGGACATCTTTGCAGTGCTCTACAACCAGTGCCTCAGGGAAAGAACCTTCCCATTGAGATGGAAAGCCCAGCGGTTGGTCTTTCTCCCGAAACCTGAGAAGCCGCCAGAAGACCCTTGAGCCTACAGACCTATCTGCTTGATCGGTGGGGCTGGAACATCTTATCCGGACAAGGCTAGAGAGGGCCATTGCGGCGGCCGGCGGCCTATCCGACCTAAAGTTCCGCTTTAGAAAAGCAAAATCGAACATAGACGCCATTATCAAGGTCGTGGACATCGCGGCAGTGGATAGGAGACTAAAAGGATTACTGCCTGATAGTCGCGCTAGACATTCGCAACGCTTTCAATACGGCGAGATGCGGATGCATCCTATACGCGCTTTCCAAATTCGGGGTACCTTTATTCCTGCTTGAGCTGCTAAAGAGCTACTTCAGAGGCAGAATCCTGCACTACGATTTCGACGGAAGGGTCAGATCAGCAGAGCTATCCTGCGGAGTTCCACAAGGTTCGGTTCTATCGCTGTTGCTGTGGAACGCCATGTACAAAGGCGTCCTTCAGTTCCCGCTTCTGGGTCCGACAGACCTGGTGGGATTTGCGGACGATATTGCGGTAGGCGTAGTCGATAATGAGCTATCTGGAGCTAAGAACGTCTACAACAGGAGTATCAGCCATTTTAGAACAGAAGCTGTCTGTGTGAGCAGCAGGAAAAGGGTGGAGGTAGCGACCGTTCGGGTGTGCGACTGCGTGATCGGAACTTCCTTGTCATTAAGTACCAAGGGCTGACGAACAATACGAGATTGTCATTCCGCGAACAACTCACGTACTCGAGCTCCAAGGCCATCGCATCGGTGAGATCGGTCAACCACAGCGATCCTAAACAGGCGACCAAACTCTTGCTGTCCTGCGTAGCAAGAGCCACTATGCAGTTGCCAACGCGTTGGCAACTCCGGCCTACAGTAACGTCCTGAACACCGCCTCGTGGCGATACGCACTTGCAGCGCATTGCTGGGACGCCTGCATTGGAAATGCTAGCAGCGGAAAGGGTCTGTACGCACGCTCAGGGAGCCGGCGGAGTCCTGTCTCATGAGGGCCAAAAATGAGCTCCGCGAATAGTTGATGGACGCATCGGCTGATCCCCCGGCTGGATGGCTGGATAGCTGAATGAGGGAGACACGGGCAGGTGAACCTCACGCAGGTCCTTAGCGGAAACGGCTGCTTCAGGAGCTACCTGCAGCGTTTGGGACACTAGGCGCTGGGCACGTGCAGTTGCTGTCCCAGTGAAATGGAGGATTCTGAATACATGATCTTCCGGTACGAGAGGTTGGCCAAGGAGCGGACTGAGCTAGAAGCTAAGCTGTCCTCTTTTATCACTGTTGAGATTCTGGTGTCGTCGATGCTGCTGGATGAGGAGAACTGTCGGCTGTGTCAGTCTTCGCCGCTACGGTCATGTCCAAGCATAGGACTGAAGAGCGGAACCGGAACCGCCACACACACAGATTGAAGGGGCAGTCAATAAGGTGCTAGAGGAAATCTGCTCTTGGAGGTAGCCAAAGGTGGTTCGGAGTGCGGCGAGTCCATGAGGGACAGCATCTCTCGGGTCCTTGGAGAAACGTCTTCGAAATCCAGAACCTAGACGCCATCACGACGGAAAGCGAAATCAGCGCAGCTTTCACGAGGCAATACCAGCTCTGTGGAGGAGCGGTAAAGGTTTGGAGCCTCCGCCCTGGGTACGGAGAGTCTAAAACGGCGGTAATAAGCCTGCCGTGCGCAATAGCGACCGAGGTAAGGTCCGAATAGGGTGGACCAGATGCAGAGTGCGGAAGTGCGAGGGTCCTCCCCGTTGCTTCACGTGTCTGGAGTTCGGACACATTGCAAGCGGCTCTTCGCCTACAAATCGGCGAGGAAGGCATTCAGATCCGCCATAAGGGAGGCGAAGAAGGACTGTTTTCTGCGGCTTTGCGACGAGGCGGAAAACGACCCCTGGGACAGTTTCTTCAGTATGGTGGTCAAAGGGCTGAAAGCAGGCAGTACGGCTCCTTCGGAAACGGAAGCCCTGAATACCATAGTACAGCCTAGCGCGGAGCTCTAGCCCAACGTCGACTGTGAGGTCTCTGAAGACGAGGTGATCCTGACGGGAAGGAGCGTAAGCCGTAACCAACAGAGCCCTGAAGCTGTCCATCGCGCTTCACCCAAAGGAGTTCTCCATCCTATACACTAGTTGTCTCCAGGTACTTTTCCGGAGAGATGGAAGAGGCAAAAGCTTTTGCTGCTGGCCAAACCGGGCAAACCGCCTGGGGAGTCATCCTCCTACAGGCCTATCTGCTTTAATAGCAGCATGACCATCGAGAGGGCCTCTCTCCTAGCCAGTTTGGCTTTAGAAAGGGGAGGTCAACGCTGGACGCTATCGAGACGGTAAAGGAGATAGCGGGAACGTCGATCGCGGGAACGATGTGGAATGGCGGTCCAAGAATTACTGCCTAGTAGTAACGCTGGACATAAGGAACGCCTTTAGCACCGCTGACTGGAACCGGACGTTGGAGTCCCTCGTGGCCCTAAACATCCCTGGGTACCTACTGGATATAGCTAGGAGCTACTTCAGCGAGACGTGGGTTCCAATGTATACGGAGTCTCCGCCGGTGTCCCTCAGGTCTCCGTATTGGAACGCCTGCTCTGGAACACCATGTACGACGGGGTTCTACAACTCCCTATGCCCAGCGACACCACTATCGATGGCTTCGCCTACGATGTAGCGGTGGTGGTAGTTGCGAGGATGCGTACGGCGGCAAGGGAGAAGGCGAAAGGTGCGATCAAGGCGATGAAATTGTGGCTCTCGAGCGCTGGCCTGGAGCTAGCTGCTCATAAGATCGGACGGTCCTTACTTCAAGCCGGAAAAAGGTAAAAACGGCGGAGATCCAGGTTGGCGGAGCTATGTGGTGTTCTCGTCGACACCAGGTTAACCTTTAAAGCACCTCCAGTACTCTCAAAAAAACGTCAGTGGAACAGCTGGAGCATTCGCCCGGTCCTACTTGCGGGGAGTCGAGTCCACCTATAGACTCTGTGCCATCAGAGTCTCGAGCGCCTTCCGAACGATTTCGGACGACGCGGTGCTGATGCTAGCTAACTTAAGGAACTGGTCCGCGAAAAGGTTGACATTCGTACCGCGGTTCGCGGTCAGCAAGGACCAGATAGAACCACGACGGCCGAGCTGAATAGCGCGGCAGGAGAAAGAGGTACGGGAGCTGGCAGGCCAGGAGGGACGAATCGTCCAAAGTACAACAGGCCTGGATGGGACGGGAGCACGGGGTCAGCGATCAGGGTTGACACGCTGGTACCGCTGATGCTGGCGGACTGAAGGACATGGGATGCGGTGGCGGAATTCTCGGCCAAGCTGATTAGATCCCTTAGATCGTAGGAGAGAGGGAGGAGCTAGCGGATTCACTGAGCGGAAAACATGAGTAGCCAGCGCAAATTTAAAATTAAAAGCTGGTCTAAGCGTTGGCTTTAAATTAATATGACATTCGCAAGATCATCTGGAAAGCCAACCTCAACGGTCCCAATTGCCGCAGCATAAGAGCAGAAGACCGAGGATCGGGCTATCATCTAACTTCTCCGCTGCGGCAGTCAAAGGGGCTTTGGGGGCCGAGAAGAAGCGGTATAACTCCCATCAAGCATCCGCTGAGAGAAACCCCGTGCATCGAGGGACCCCAACTAGGAGCAGGTGCGGTGAGGACGGTGAAGACGATGAGGAGATGGCTACCCCTAAGAGATGCTGGGATGCAGCGAGCCCCGATGGGAAGCAACGGGAATGAACAAGAAGCAAATCATCGAAGAAAACACTGCAGCTCTAGTTAAAAAACTGAACGCAATGCTGGACGAAATGGTGACCAAGTTTACCGACACGAAGGGCAACAGCGAAAAGATGGTCCACCACATTACGCAGGGGACGATCGATTCGATGACCACAGTGACATCAGTACATCGTTGGCCGGCGGGCAAACCAAGAGCTTCACATCATGCGCAAGCCAGCAGACCCGCGAGCAGGCCGGAATATGCGGCATGGCAGCAGGTCAAATCCAATCCGAGTCCAAAATCCCTACGTCAGATCGGAGAGCAGCGTGCAGAAAGAGGAACGGGCGCCTAGCACTAAGATGTCCAGGAAACAGCGCTCCGATGCTTTCATGATTAAATTTAGTGAAGGGTCCTACACAGGCATGTTGAAGATTGTCAAAACGGAACCCTCAGGGAGGGTTCCTGAGCAGGAACTATACCTGAAGGCCATCAAAAGCATGAACTATGGTTAAAGTTTCTAAAGTTTCTCCACCTTAACCACTGCAAATCAGCCCAAGACCTATTGGCAAGACCTGGCTGTCCCAGACGGCCACCGAGCAATCATCGACGTCGCCATACTGAGCGAGCCCTACAGACAGAAGGAGTCTGGCAACAAAGCGCCAACGGCGGCGGGGCCATATGAAAATGCGGGCAGACCCCGGGCCACCTAGTGCAGAGGGCATCGAGACCTGGCTACGCCAGGTATGTTCAAGCGACAACTATATACAGTTGATACAGGCTCACCTACAGTGACCATTCTGCAATAGTCTTCCACACGAGGCACAGCTAGCCACGCCAAAACAGTCGGGAAACTGCCTACAGAGTATTCACTCGAAAAGCCCTCAGGGTGGCGATCAGGGCAAGCAAAAATAAGTGCTTCCAGAGCTCTGCGATGCGGCTGACCAAGAACCAAAGGCGATCTAATATTAAGATTAGTAACGGCCATACATTCGTTTTGCAATATGAGGCTGCTTTTTTGATGGCAACGACAATCGCTCTCTGTCGCTCTCTGTCCGCTCTCACAAAGTTGAGAGCGTCAAATTCTAAAAAATATAATGAGATTGCTTGTATGAGTAAACACAAGAACAACCATGAGAATACGTGTCGGCAACTTTCGCTGTATGCGTGAAAGAGAGCGGCTGGCTCTAGAGCCAGCGTGAGAGAGCTTGAAGCCAGAGAGAGCCTGAAGCCAGTGAGAGCCTGGAGCCAGTTCAAAGGCCAGCCCGAAAAAATCGTGTGCAAAAAATCGTATGGCGTTCGGCCTCTTACTCCTTCTACACTCTTTGCTAGAACCGTTCGGCTCAGCTACAAGATGGTTATGTGTAGGTTAACCAGACAGCCGACACAAACCTGCCCGCAGCATCTGGGAACAATAGTCGCCACGGTGTTCCCACATACATATAAGAACAAACAAACGGCAAGAAACAAAAATATTTAAATTGTGCCCACGAAATCAACAAAACCACTCAAGAGAGTTCAAATACGGGAAACATGAGGAAAAAGGCGCTAACGACGCAGAGTGGGCATTCTGCCTAAACACGTTGCAAAAATCATAACTTTTGAAATAAATTTCCTAATTTTTTGAAACTTTTACCATTGTAAAGTAGATACCCACACAATTTGTTGGTGAAAAAATGGACTTGTCAAACACAAAATTTCGAAATTTCCAACTTTAAAATAAAAATAAATATATAAAATTTTTTTTTTTTTTTTTGTAATATAAAAAAAAATAGTTTAATTAAGCTAAAAAAAAATATTTCAAATTTTTTGATGAATTTTGTGGTTTTCTACATTTTGGTCAAGGAAAATTATTGAGGTTCATAAAAAAGTTTGCTACAATAGTTAATAATAAATAAAATTGATTAACGAATAGAAAAATGTTAAAAGTTGTAATAATTTCGAAGTCAAACTAAAAATATGCGGCGTTAAACACAGAAAAAAACTCTCAGTTTGACGCACTATGAACTACATTTTAACGATTCAGCGCGCACCGTTTTGCGAGCAATTGGCATACTCTAGTTACGTTGTATGTTTGTTTTAATGCTTTGTTGTTATTGTTTAGTACCGTTATGACTTACAACCATTGAGCTCGTATTTAAGCTTAGAGTTAATCACTGCTATAATTAATAATTATAGTAAGCGCGCAAATAAGCTTGAGCTAATAGAAGTTTAAATTACCGATTTAAAGTGAAATAGCAAGTGCCTCTCAGTGAAAGTGAAATTGTAAATTCTTATCAGTATGAAGTTAACGTACAATGAACTTTTTAATATTTTCCTTGTTAGCAAAGGCACTGACGTGTTTCTTTCTGCTATAAGGGATCATGTTCAATGTGCTAACTTCAAGTTGTATGAAAACAATTTGTTGCGCATTTATAGAAAAATAAAGTTCAACTGGAATGCTATATACAGGAATCGTGACAGAATTTTAAACAAATACAATAATTGGCTTCAAACCACATTTAATTTTGCACAATTCGAAGACAGTGCATTGACAGAGAGGCCGGCCGGAGTTGTGTGTGGAAGACAACTCCGATTTTACTAAAAAATAGCTGATGGAAGCCACTGAAACTCTATAACAAAGATCAAGAGCGGGTAAAGGGCAATATAGTCTCAGTAATTTCGCAAGCGAGACCAAAAATACTGGAGCGAATTTAAAATAGAATACCAACTCCACCAGAGGCAAATATACTTCAATACACCAATGAGGAAGCTCTTGCGCTTGGTGGAGTTAGATGTAATGCCGCATAGATTAAAGTTGCTCACGAAATGGGGCTGTGATGGATCATCAGGTCAAAGTGCCTATAAGCAAAAAATCGAGACTCCCACCCATGATCAGGTTACAGACGCTAATATGTTTATGGTTTCAGTAGTGCCACTCCGCCTGAAATATGAGTTGTATGACATTTGGCGAAATCCTCGTCCATCATCTACTCATTTCTGTAGACCTGTTATGTTTATGTATGCTAAAGAAACTGGTGAGTTAATCACGGAGACGGTGGATAGTATCCGTAAGGAGATTAGTGAGATGAGCCCGACGCAAGTCTATGTACGAAACAAATTGTTTGTCATCGAGCACGAGTTCTTTCTTACAATGATAGATGGCAAAGTGCTCAATGAGTTGACTAATACGAAGTCCACTAGAACGTGTGCTATTTGCCAAAGGACTCAGAAACAGTTCCAAAATATAAATGAGTCTGTCGCTCATGCTCAGAATTATGAGTACGGAATTTCTCCTCTTCATGCTCGCATACGGTTCATGGAATTCTTCTTGAAGCTGGCATACAAATTGCCAACTAATAACTACGAAACAGATACGATGAAAAGAATTCAAGAGCAATTTAAAACTGAACTGGGTCTATTGGTAGATCTTCCGAAGCAAGGCTTTGGAAATACCAATGACGGAAATACGTCGAGAAAATTCTTTAGCAACTTTGAAGTTACATCCCGTATAATCGGAGTCGATAATGAACTCATTAAAAGAGTCAACGTTTTGTTAAGTGTGCTAAGCTGCACAGAAAAAATCGATCCCAAAAAGTTTGGCAAGTATGCTGCGGAGACAACCAACATTCTTAAGGACAAATACCCAAATAAATTGTTAACACCAACGGTGCACAAGGTTCTGGACCACGGCGAAAATATCCTGGAGTATCAGTGTCTACCAATTGGCGAGCTACATATCTGAAGAGGCACACGAAGCTAAAAATAAAGATTATAAAAGGAACAGATACTCAAATACGTGCAAAATTTTAAGGTCTCGACAAAATGAAGATCTTTATGAGACATGTCCGAGCTATGCCGGAATACTCGCCCGATATGGTGGCTCTATTTGAGAACGTTGAGGACGACGTAAATAATCAAAGCATTGAAGTAGAAGCCGTTGAATAATCGTAACTAATAAATTTATTACGATTTTTGGCAAAATCACTCTTTTTTTTAATTAAATTATAGTTACATTATGAAAAATTAAACATGAAATCAATAAAAAAGTGTTGCATATCTTAGGGGGCTGATAAAAACGCAGAGTCAAATTGGCAAAACTTCAAATATCTCACAATGCTAAAAAATGAAGCATTTTTTTTAATTAATATTTAAGAGATTTTTTAATGTCGTCACGAAAGGTGGCACGCGCTAGCATCGTAGTTAGAAGTCTATGTTCTGTTTAAAAATATGGAAGAAATAGGTGTCATTTCAAAAAAATTCTACAAAAATCTAAAATTTCAAATTAAATTTTCTGATGACACAAAATTATTGGCATTATATCAGATAATTAGGGAAAAATTACATTAACTACAGTACCATTATAGTTACTTAAATATTGATAGTCAAATTTGCCCTATACACTAAGTTTTTCGCACCTATTTTTTTTTTAAATTGTGTCAACTTTGCGCGTCTCTATAAATTAAAAAAAAATCGTTAAATTTTTTAGTTTTCACATTAAAAAAATCGAATCAATTTCCAATTAAATGGTATCATTCGTTTGGCTCATTTCAACAAGTCAAAAAGTGATTTTTGCAACGAGTTTCGGCAGAATTCCCCAGTGTACGACGTCAGCAGAGAGTTGACAACACTTGCAGATCGGCGAAACGAGCGCCGAAGTGCAACGATCCGTGACCGAAGACCTGCACGCGGCAAAGCGACAGAAAGCGCGGGCAGCGAGCCGCTGCCGCCACAGAAGCAAGCTAGAAGGAGCACCGAATGGAGTTCGAAACATTCGGCACCGCCAGCACCTTCCTTTCTCTCTCTCTCAGCAGCCTCTGCCGACCCGACAATCGATAAGTCACGACAGACACGAAAAGGACGACGACCAAATCACGGCAAACCACGGCAGAGCTTGGGCTGCGAACGGCGTGCTCTGCACAGAAAATTAGAGGGGAGGGAACGGCCGAGAATTGAAACGTCGGCGGCAGAGAAGCCGAGCAGCGCTGCCACCAGGCCGGTCGACGGAATTAGGCCACGGCCAAGCTGCCGAAATCCGGTACCAAATCAGGTCGTGTTAAAAAGCCGTCGAGAACTTCCACGAGCGATCCCTAGCCAGGACACGTGGCCAAATAGTATAACGCGAGTGCATCAATACTCAATTCCTCCGCAACTCTCAACGTTCTCAAGAAGAACACAAGCAGCTTCAGCGGGTGAGCTGGCAACGGGCCATGAGTCTCTAAAAAGATATTTGGAGTAAGGCAGGGCCTAGGCAGAGGCACGATGGCAGATACAGGAGTTATTAAGTGAAATAAATAATAAATATTCAACTAATTAAATGTGTCTTCGCCTACTAACCCTCCCTTTGTTCCCCTTTTTGTGAAGCGGGCCCCTCGCCGCAGTAACCATTTCCATTTCCCATTTCTCGCTCACTCACTGGTGGCCGGCCCGACCGCCCCAGGTTTCCCACTTGATTGCTTGATAATTCAGTAAAAATGCCGTATGCAATTTCTGTTAGTGTTACTTTCCATTTGATAACATTTTATTAATTCATAACGATCCAATTGTAAACTGCAATGGTATACAAACTTCGGCGTGCCGAAGTTAGCTTCCTTTCTTGTTTAATAATTCATCTACCTATTCTAGCTTTAAGTGTATTTCACACATCAACGGTTTATTTTATAAGAAAATAAGATAGAAAGCTAATTTCGGCACGCCAAAGTTTGTATACCCTTGCAGCTTACAATTGGATCATTATGAATTAAAAGGAATTGTATACAACATTTACAACAACATATAAAAATTCGGTTTAACATTACGTATACGTAATATTTCCCCAACATTCCTATGGCAGCTATATGATATAGTAGTCCGATGTTGATCAAATTAAAACCGAAATTCTAGAATAATATAAAATGGCCATTTCTTAAATTATATGAAGATATGTTGAAAATTGGACAAGTCAACATTTTTTTTCTGAAAATTTACCGATCGTTCCTATGGCAGCTATATTATATAGTCGTCCGACCCGGCCCGTTCCGACTTATATAGTAGTGAGAGCATATAGAAGACTATCTGCAAAGTTTCATTCAGATAGCTTCAAAACTGAGGGACTAGTTTGCGTATAATCGGACAGACGGACAGACGAACATGGCTAGATCGACTCGGCTATTGATGCTGATCAAGAATATATATACCTTATAAGGTCGGAAATGTCTCCTTCACTGCGTAGCAAACTTCTGACTGAAATTATAATACTCTGCAAGGGTATAAATATACCATAAGTATGAAAATATCGGTGCTTGTTTTTTCTTAGCCGATTGTTATGTGCATTTTATATGATCGTGAATTTCTTTCTAGTCGATAGTGTCATGGACAAATTTTTAAACACTTGAAAACTTCTGACAGCTTCATGCCTATACCTCACTTAAATACTTTGTAGTATTATTTCCATTGAATCATAAAAAACATCGACACGCCAAAAGAGCAACACTGATCTAGGTTACTCTCTCTTACTCTTCTGTTACTTCCAAGAAATTGCCGCCAAATGCTGTTACTTCCAGGATTTCACTGAAAAACTTATGTTACTTCCATGAATTCACTGACATAACTCTCTTACTCTCAATTCTGTAAAATATATGTTATTCTCATCTGTTAGATTTCTGACTCTCTTCTCATCTGAGTCTATTAAAAAAATTACAATGGAAAACTATATATAATTGTTAGAAGGAAAACCTGAAAAATTTAATAAAGGGAAAAGGAAGATTCCAATTTAATTAGGCATGGTTTTTCGGCCCCCAACCTTACGCAGAGACACGCGAAACTACGCGCTTCGGTCCGCAGAAGTCTCACCGCCGCGGCGGTTGGCGACAAGGGCCAGCCACGCGGTTGTTCGCGCCGATGTTCTATACGGCGCACAGTAGCGCCTCTCGAACAAAAGCCGTTGCAAAAATAGGAAAATTCATAATAGCAAAATCGATTTAAACTATACAAATTCGACAGAGAATTTCCCAAGGATTCCGAATCTGTAACCAAAAAAATTTCAGATTTTTTTTGTGGAAGATATGAGCATTCAAAGTCGAAATTGTTTTATGCGTCATACAACAAAAAATAGGTAAATTAGTCGACTTTCAGGTAATATTACACAAAAACTACATAATCAATCGTTATGATTTTTTTTTTTAAATGACAGATATATTCATTAACTCTTATCCAAATTAAAAAAAGGGTAGTTTTGTGTGGGCTTGTACAGGAAAATCGCTACCTGCCAGGTGTCCATTATTTTCACCTTTTTCTGGCTAAAGTAGTCTATAACTTCTGAAGCTGCCCAGAGCCGGTAACCACACTATGACTACACATTGCGTGTATCTTTCCTTAATCAGAATCCGTTTAGATCGGCTGCGTCCAGCTGCGACTATGGCATTGCGAAGCAAAAAACCGAAGCAACTCAGGGTAAAATATACCAAAATACCAAAACAAAAGTATGCGCTTACCTACAAATATACCAACTGTAGGGCGCAACCGATTAACATAAAAAAAAAAAAATTTTTTTTTTCAGGGTTCAAAATATTTTTATTTGATCAAATAAACAAAAATAAAGCAAAAAAATTAACAAACTTTTGTTTTTAAAAATTCGTTTTCATAGGAAAAAATTGATTTTTTCACTTTGATACCCTATAAAAAGGCGAATTTGTAGGCGTGGCACATTATACAGTACATATATAAATTTTACAACAATTACCTGTCGAATGCCGTTTAAATTTTTTAATTATCTTATTTGGTTCAAAAGTTATGATTTTTGCAACGTAAAATGAGAAAAGGCGCTACTGTGCGCCGCAACGGTTCCGCGAGTGCCATTTCTCAAGCCAACTCACCCCCGCGCAACACCGACAAGCGTGCCGAAGGGAGTTCAAGTCAGAATTAATATTGTGAGGGTAGCAGCCAGGGCCCCTGTGTTTTCTTTACATATACCAAATAAAGTTCCCCCAGGCACAAATCCAACTCTTATTATTTTCTGCACCCAAACCCCAGCCTCCACTTCCCCCTCCGCGATCAAATCTGCGATCCGTGTTTGGTTTCTCATTCGCCCGACGCACCTCGACCGAGAATCCTCTTGCACCCCGCATGCCTGATCCGAGTACTAGATTCCCGCAGATTCCGAGCCCATCCGACCTGAGCCAAGTCGCTCCTGCGCCTGCAGAGCAGCCATCGCGGTTAGCCCATTCCTGGGCTTATTACCACCTCCCATAAAAATTCTTTTTTAAAGGTTCCACCCTTCTACACAAATTTCTTGTAGAGGTTCCTTGGCCCCCATTGAGAACTACGTGGCAACTTTGAACAATGATTTTGTTGTGACGAAAATCAAGCCTAGCTCCTCTGCGCCGCAAAAATTAACAGTTGTTCTCACTTTGAATTCTATTTTCAGAATGTCCCGTTAGATTTCCAGACAAAAACGGATTGCCATAAAAAAATTTTGACATATTTGAGACTATTTAGTTCAGGGCAACTCACCAATACACATAAATGAAAACACAAATACATTTACGCAAACGTTTTTTTTTACTTCCAATTTCTGCACTGAAAAAAATGAAAGTTAATTCAAATTTCAAAAATTAAACTTCCTTTCATTTATTAACACGTTAAATCAAACAATACATTGGGGCTCACAAAAGCAATTTTCAGAAAAAAAGAAATTTGTTTCTTCAATAGCAATTATCTTGCCTGCAACGCAAAATACGACTGATTTTTCGCGATGTACATTTTTCGACGATCCAACAACAATTTACATTCGTGCAAGCGAGATAACGGCGAAGCCTATGCAAGTGTTGTTGCCGAGATCAACGAAGAAGCGGAGAATGAAGAGAATTCGCAAAATTGTTAGTGTAGTCTGCTTTGCTTATGGAGTAAGTCGTGCATGTATACGGCGATTGCTTTGCCTATGCCTAGGAGTAGAAACAAAAACAATGCGAGCGGCAAGAGCAATGGGCTGGGCATGACTGATTTAGTTACTTTCCCAAATGATTGGTACCGTCTCTTATTGTTGGCCTATGTCTGCCATAGGCACACTTTTTAATATTTCTATACCCTTGCAGGGTATTTTAATTTTAGTCAGAAGTTTGCAACGCAGTGGAGGAGACATTTCCGACCCTATAAAGTATATATATTCTTGATCAGCATCAACAGCCGAGTTGATCTAGTCATGTCCGTCTGTCCGTCCGTCTGTCCGTCTATACGTCTGTCCTACTGTCCGTTTGCCCGTTTCTACGCAAACTTGTCCCTCAGATTTGAAGCTATCTGAATGAAACTGTGCAGATAGTCTTCTATACGCTTTCATTTCCATATAAGTCGGAACGGGCCGTATCGGACGACTATCTTAATAGCTTCCATATTAACGTTCAAGAAATTTATTAAAAAAAATGTGATTTTGCAGATTTTCAACATATTTTCATCTGCTCAGAGATGCAGCAATTTTATATTATTTTAAAGTTTTACCTCTATTGGAGGATAACATCATATACATAGCTGCCATAGAAATAAGCGTAAAATGTAGAGAAAAATTCAAAATTGCGAATGTAAAACTGTAACTGGAAAATAGTATGATATGTGAACGTTAAAATCAAATTTTTTGGTATGTATACATGTTTTATTTATTTCCTGTTAGTTTTCGTTTTTATTTAATCAAACTTGATTAATTCATAATGATCCAATTGTAAGCTCCAAAGGTATACAAACTTCGGAGTGCCGAAGTAAGTTTCTCTTCTTGTTATTTCTACTTTTGGTCTAAAATTTTGCAAACTTATATTATGTTAGTACCCAGCTTAAACTTTAAATATTATAACCGATATCTTTGTCCTTTTGGAGCGAATTGTTCGGGTAATTTTTTTTAATGGCCTCTTTATTTTTTAAATGTGGTACATATATGAGAATGGTATTATATTTATAATATAGAGATAACTAAAAGTCTTTCTCTCTTTCAACGGACATGTTTTTTTCTTGTGCTCTCATTTTTAAATCATATATATTTTTTCTAATAAAGTTCCCGTTCACTTTTCTATTAGTTTCGCAAATTTAGTTGTTCTGCCAGTGATTCCTTTAAGCTTGCTCGCACGCTTACCCACTATCTCGCTCTCCCAATCTCTCGCATTCCCGCTCTCTCAGTGCAGCTGCAATTTTCTTATCTCTCCGAACGTAAGGGTCAACAACTTCATAAAAATCTCTGAATTGTAAGCCATCGTCAAACTTGTCGCAAATATCATTAAACTTGCAGAACCTGTGCAGATCAATAAATTTTCCATGTCAGCATGGATTAATAAAGATAAGATCAACTACAACTAATTTTTTGGAGCATTTGAACCTGTTAACCATTCTCTCCTAGTTCCAAAACTCGAATAAATGGGACTTTCGGTTGATCTTCTTAGATGGATCTCAAGTTATATAAATGGCAGGACGCAAAAGGTCCCCTTTGAAAATACCTTATCATATGTCCTTAGGATTACTTCTGGGAGTCCGCCTGGACCCTAAACTTGATTTTTTTTATCATATTTCATGCATGGTAAACAAAGACAGAGGTGTGCTTGAATTATTTAAACGGTGGTCGAAAGAATTCAATGATCTCTATGTTAAAAAATCTCCATATATGGGAGGGACGTGGTTGTCGTTGATGAATTTAACGCCTGTGCCCAGTGGGAATCCGTCTCGAGCAACGCCAAAGGACGAAGTGTACTAGAGACATTAGCCTCGAACCCCTTAATGGGGTTCGGCATACGTTCGTCAGAGCAAAAGCCTCTATTATCGATCTAACGCATATGAGTGGAGCATTTTCCCATACCACCAGGAGAGAAATCAGCGACGCATACACCGGGTTGAGCCAACGAGAATCTTTTCGCCATCGACAACCTTGGACGAGAGAAGCGCCACCCCAATGACGCCTGCGAAGTCTCACAAAGCGGAGGTCAACCGGATGGGAAAGAGCGTACGCCCCAAGAAGGCGGCAGGGCCAAACGCTGTACCCAACAGGGCTCTAAAGCTATCCGGACTGACTGCTGTCGAGGGTCCCTCGGATCCAGTTTGAATTCAGGAAAGGGGGGTTAACGCTTGATGCAATCGAAACTGTGAAGGAAAGCAGGATCAGTCATCGCGGGAAAGAGGTGAAAAAACAGCTTCAAGAGCTCCTGTCTAGTGGTAACGCTAGGCATTAGAAACGCCTTTAACACCGCGGAACATTCCTCGCCTTCCTGATCATCCTATTGAGGATAGTGAAAAACTACTTCAGTGAGAGAGTTTTGTGACACCTGCTCTGGAATACCATGTCCGATGGGGTTCACCAATTTCCCGATGCCCAGTGGCACGACCGTTGTGATTTGCTGACGACGAAGCGCACCGCAGCGATAGATTTGGCAAACGATGCGTTCAAATCGATCTAATTGTGGCTCGCGAGCATACAAGGCGGAGTTAGTCCTGAATTCTATCCCGAAGACGGCTGAGATCCGGGTAGGCGAAGCCGTGGTCAGATCGCAGAAGGCGATCTAATTTCTCGGTGTTCTGATCGATACCCGGCTATCATTTAAGGAGCTCCTGGATTACGCCCAGAAGTGGGCCAGTGCACTATGGGGTTTTTGACCTGTTTTTGTGGCAATAATTAATAACTCACTCAGTTTTGGAGATATCGACATGAAACTTTAACTACCGTCATTATTTGTTCCTAGGCACATAAGGTATAAAAATCGTTCGGATCAGGAAACTATATCCTATAGCTCCCATAGGAACGATCGGATCAAACTAAAAATAAATTAATGAAATTTAAGGAGCTGAAATGTGTTGCCCTTTTAACACGATATACCAATTTTAGGCTAAATCGGATAATTCTTTCCCTAGGAACTATCTGACCAAAATACTGGATTTTAGTGTTTTTCCATACAAGTGCCTATGAAAGTGTATGATAACAAAGTGAGGTTATCCAAGAAAAATTAAAATTGAACCAAAAGTGCGAAAAAGTGCACAATAACACTAACAGCTTTTTACTCAGAATTAACAACGCTACATCATACACTTGGACGCACTGAAAACTAAAGAATACTTCCATTTCAAAACTCTTCCCAAAGTTGAAATTTGTTCCTTCAAATTCAGCTGAAGGAGCATTTATAAAATGACAAAAATGTTAGTATAACCACGCACAATTTAAACAATTAACACTTTTTCTATATAGTACATACCTGTGAAATCAGTTTCCATAAGTTTTTTTTTTTTTAAATAATAGTGTTTAACACGAATAACTGAATTTCACAGATCACTAAGAAAAAATTGCAAACTTAGCGCACGTGCTTTCGGATGCAATAGCTGACTTTACAGCTGTTATGATAACATATGCTGTTAAGTTTTAACATTTTGAGTATGAGGCATAACTGTTCGATGTTCTGTTAATACGTTACCACTAATTTTTGTTAAATTAGAGCACTTTTAAAAAATGCTTAAATGCCACATAAAGTGGTCAAAAACCCCATAGTGCAGTGGAACGGTAGGAAGCCTTTTTCGTTTGATCCTGAATACTAGAGGAGCGAAGTAGATCACCAGGAATTTGCTGACAAATTAACTGTATGCGGCGTCGGTGTTGGCTGAAGCGGCCGAGGCCTAGTCTTATATGTGGGGTGTGGAGTCCACATACAGACTGAGCGCTATGCGAGTGGCATGCGGATTCAGGAAGGTCTCGGACGACGCAGCGCTGGTGATAGCTGGATTGGTCCCTCTGAGAGAGCTGATCCGCGGGAAGGCAGGGATGTGTAACGCGTCCCGTGGTCACCAAAGACCTGAAAAGCCGGCCAGAAGAAGGAACTACGTGAGCTGGCAGGTCAAGTGGGATACCTCGTCCAAAGGGTGGAAGCAAGGGCAGGTGGACTTCTACTTGACCCAGGTGTTAAGCGAACATAGTTGCTTCCGTAGCTACCTTAAGAGGTTCGACCATGACGACGAGTATGGCTGCCCGGAGTGTGGATCCGATATAATAATGCGTTTCACGTCGTCTTCGAGTGCCGCCGATTTAATAAGGAGAGGGCTGCACATCGCGCAAACCCTCGAGTGCATTCCAGGTTAAAGCAACCCCCTCAAACAAAAAGATTTAATATTATGAGACCCTGTCATCGCAGACCAAGCTTGAGTAAAAATTTAATCACGTCAATCAAAGAATGTTGATTATACTAGCCGCGACCACTACACAAGTCTACATCGGGGTCTGGTGAGGCGTTTGATAGGTAAAAGTCATTTCCGATGTATCAGTACCTAAAACAACTGTCGATATTGACCTAACGAGCATTGAGCAACTAATGGCGAAGCAGGTCAAACATTTTTTTAAAACAAAGAAATTGCTTAATACTTAAAATAGAAGCTGCAAAAAAAACTTTAATCAAACTTGTTGAAAACATTAGACAAAAAATAGATAAGAAAGACATAACTTTCCTGCATTTCTTGACTCTGAGAAAGCATTTTACGCTGTGAATCATACAATTTTCTTGACTAAATTAAGAGAACTTTTCAGTTACTCTGTCGCAGCTCTAAAACTATGACTAGACCTATGCTATTTACAATATACAGTGACGAACTTATTTATTGGCACAGTTGACTTGTCCGAGTTGTTCATGAAGAATGGTGTTATTTGAATGAAATAAAATGTATTTCTATATATTTATCAATTTACAACTAAACTAACTTAATTTTATTTTTGAATATCAATCTATTGAATTAACCAAATTACATAAAAAAATGCTATAATTTCCCCGAACAAAATTATTGGCACACTTGAGAAATTATTAAATATTCTATTAAAATTTTATTGATTTTGCAACTTTTTCGTTTTCAAAAGAATTGGTATATTTATTTTGCATAGTCATGTTGGTACATTTTTAAGAAAAAAGCTTCGTAGTCCTTTTTTCTAAGAATAAGTAGCTAGTTTTACCAAAATAACCGGAACACAAAAGAAAACTATCGAATATCAGCGGATTCAGGGAAAATTGTATACTATGATTGGGGAAATTTTGTATAAAAACCGTTTTACCATTCGGAGCATTTTCCAGCGCATGTTATTGTATGTTAGTGAATGGGCATATAAAAATGGTCTTAGCTTGAATCTGTCTAAATGTAAATGTCTTGTTATCTCTCAAAAAAGTATGAAACAGAGAATTTGGATAAGCTGATTATAGTGACTAAACATAAAGAATATGTAATGCGGAGAACCTTGGAATTACCTTGAATAACTGTCGGACCATGTAAACAAAGCTGTTGGGAAAACCTATGGAGTACTTCGCTAACTGTTACTACCCCAGCAATTTCTTCCCATAAATAAAAGAGGTCTCTAAGGCGTGCTTAACATCCGCACTCTTTGGAAAATATGATGCAGCTAGCCATCATAAATTAAATATTGCGTTCAATAGTAATGCCCGTTATGTGTTCAATGTTTAAAGATAAGACCATGTTACTTGTTACTCACATAAGATTTTTTAAATCAGTATGACAAAATAGATTAAATTTACGGCTTTGACTCCTACACAAAATAGTTTTTACGAAACTGCCGCCTGACTATTCATAAGATTCAACTGAAAACTACTGCAGCTAGCCCTAACAAGCACTTCTTCACAAATACTTTTCGGCTTTGGAATCAAATTCCACATGACAAATAATCGATCAGCAGAAAGTAGGGAATACAAAAAAAATATTTAAATATAAATAAAAAATTATACTGATGATGTTTAAACATTTAAGTATATGTATAAATTTAGTTGATAAATAATCAAAATATTTCAAATGGTTTACTAATGTTAAGTAGATATACTGTAGCGCTAGGAAGAAAACAAAAAAAAAAAATTTTTAATTACGATTTTTCTGCATGCTAATGGTAATGACATCGCAGGGACATATTGCATGAAGCCATGCATTTGCAATCAATTTAATAATTAACATCTTGAGATCTAAACTTAAAGGGGAAACATTTTACTAAAGGATGTAACTGGAGTGAAGACGAAAACAATTTGTTGCGGCCTCTACCTAACCTAATAAAGTACAAGAAACGCGGTTTTTTGGTACGTAACCTTAAATATCTCCTGACGTGATGGGCTAATTTTGATGACGGATACTGATTCTACGCAGAAAAATACTTCGGATATGAGACCCAGCTTTGCCACAACTAAACCATGTTTACCTGTGCTATTAATTCGTAAGGAAAGTTTTTTTTACCCATTTATAATGTTAAGTGAACGATATCTTCAATAATGCATAACACACCAAAAATATTTTTAGCTGAATGAATATTTTATTATCTTAACTTTTAAACAGAAAATGTTATTCAACTTCAAAACAATAACAACAATATCATTCAAATTAAATTTAAAAAAAGAAGAAAGCTGAACTACTGGGGAGCTTAAAAGAAATGCTTATGAGCTCACTGATAGAAAGTTGTTAGCTCTCTTATAAGGTCATCAGTAATTTCAGCAATTAGTCGCAAGTATGCGTTTGGACGCCTAAGCAAACTTATCGTAATGGTATTTTTTGCGATTTCCTCGCAATTCTAATAATCAACAAAAAAAACTTTTCCAGCTAAAAAAATTTATATAACATAACAGGGAACTGTAAATTAATTTGCCATCTTACCTTAATTGGCTTAAGGCGCATAAAATATGGAGCGCCTCCGAGAGGTTGCAGGGGTACAGCCGGTTCTGGGGTAACCTGTTGCACAGGTCGCGGTGGTTTTAATGCTAACTTCTTGAGACTGGCTATACGCTTGTCGCACATTAAAGATACATCGTCAATTCGCTGTAGGACCTAACGAATATAAAGAAAACATGTAGTTACGTAACAGGCTTCAAAAATAAAAATAAATAAAAATAAATAAAAATAAAATAAATAAATAATAAATAAAATATGGCCCAATTCTCACAAACAAAATATTTCCAGCAAAAATCGGTTACCCACTTCTTAGACCTAATTATAAAAAAAAAAAAAAACTATTGCCCACCTCTTAAAATGAACTAATATTGTTTATTGTTTTATTGTTTGCCCACCCTCTAAAAGGTATATTTTTAACAAAAAACGTTTGCCCACCTCTTAAAAATAACGATTGCCCACCCTCTAAATTGATTTTTTACCGTTTACCCACACTCTAAAAATTTATGTTTTAACAGAAAAGATTTGCCCACCTCTTAAAATTAAATAATAGTGATTGCCTACCCCCTGAAATTATTTTGTATCGTTTTCCCACCCTCTAAAATTTAATATTTTTAACAAAAAACGTTTTCCCACCTCTTAAAACTAAATAATAACGATTTACCACATTCTAAAACTTAATATTTTTAGCATTAAACGTTTTCCTTCCTCCTAAAACTAAATAATAACGATTTTTTTAAACGTTATCGTTATTTTTTATCATTGCTCACCCTCTAAAAATTAATATTTTTTTTATCGAAAAACCTTTGCCTACCTAACTAAATTATAAAACTTCATGTTTTAAACAAAATACGTTTGTTTAGTTCTGAAAACTTAATAATATTACTTAAATACAAGAAAGAAATCTAACTTCGGCACGCCGAAGTTTGTATACCCTTGCAGCTTTCAATTGGATCATTATGAATTTATAAAATTTTATCAAATAGAAAGTAAAACTAAGAGGAATTGTAAACAACATTTATACATATAAAAATTCGGTTTTAACATTACGTACACGTAATATTTCCCGAACATTCCTAAGGCAGTTATATGATATAGTAGTCCGATTGTGGTCAAATTAAAATCAAAATTCTAGAATAATATAAAATGGACAATTCTTTAATTATATGAAAATATGTTGAAATTTGGGCAAGTAATAATTTTTTTTGTGAAAAATTATTGATCGTTCCTATGAAAGCTATATGATATAGTCGTCCGATCCGGCTTGTTCCGACAGCAGCATTCAAGAAACTTCCGAGGCGCCAATAATCTGGGAAATCGTCTTTAGAATCGTCCCATTCATAGGATATTTAAAAATCAGAATGGTAATGATGAAACCATCCCAGCTACCAGCTAGCATTTTGGCCTGCCTGTTCAAAACACACAATCATGAGTAATAAACATATACAGCTAGACTATCATAAAATCGATCAAATTGATCCCCAAGAATTCATGCTGTTAGCTCGAAATCAAACATCATTACAAAAAATTTTATTTCAACTTCTGATACTGTGCTGATACTATGCTGATCAAGCATATATGTATGTAACATATATGCGTTTTAGGGTCGGAAATAACTGCGTTGCAAATTAGAATACCCCTAAGTTTTAGCATTGGGCAATTTACAAGACGTTTAACAAAATTATTAATTTACAATGTATCGCTTTAAAAATATAAGAAACCTAGTATACAGATAATATATTTAATTATTTTGTACTGGACGTTGAGGTACTACGATAAGTACATTCAATCAATATAATTTGCACAAAAGACTCTTAAAATATATGCAATTCTAAGAATATTGTACAGTAACGCTAAACGAAGTGAATATAGGATCTAGTATTTCAGCTTGATACATGAAAATTAAGCAGACTCAACAAGTCAGTACTTTCTACGTATCCACGGATAAGGTTATAAATAAAAATAGTACCATAGTTCTAATGTTAGCTAAGGGAGATAGCAAAATTTTTTCAAAACTTTTTCTAGGTCGTTTATAAAAAAAGTTAACAATAAGGAACCCAAGTGGCTTAATTGTGGGAAAACAGAAGTAACCCTGAGAACATTAGATCAGGTATTTTTAAAGAGGACCTTTGAGGTGTGGCACTAAAATAACTTAAGACCTATCTAAGAAGATAACGAGAGAATAGTTAACAGAGTCAAATGCATTACTGATGTTAATATAAAATACATCTGACTAAAAAGTTATTCTGGAAGACCTTTTTAAACCCATGTCGAGATAAAGAAATTACTGGTCTAAATAGGTGACTAAGCCTAAGTGACTAAGGTACTGCGCGGACGCCCTGTGAAAACCCCTTATAAAATTGTTTACTTTATCCTCAGAAACCTTGGACTTTCCCCTTATTTGAAAGGAATCCTTTGTTAAATACACCCAGGGAACTGGCATATTTGGTCATAATGTTCAGATAAATCTGATTCGAATCTATATAGTTTGAATATATTCTTCAAGTGGGGGTTGCGAAAACCCTCGCTAAAAGCGTTGGTAAGCACGACGAACAGCGCGAGGAGGTCCGAAATACTCGGTGGACAAACACAGAGGGCCTCCTGCCATGAAGATAAGTTAATTGAAACAACTGCAAGGAAGGATGAGTACATGAGAGACTTGAGACAGCGAAATGTCGAATATGCCAGCCATAAAATCATGTTGTGCTGATGTTATTGATGTATTTGTGGAGTTTTATGGGGTTTGACCTCAGGGATGTTAAAATCACCTAGAACTGCTAAATGGTCCCTATCCGGAGGTCTTATAAAAACCAACCGAATAGCAGAAAGGTGGTTTCAATTTATAGAAAGTTCTGACAAATCCGAAGTACCATTATCTGATAGCTTAATAAAGGAATTCAACATCGTTACATTCCCCATCCATTATGAAGGCTCCAAACGCAAGATCCATATTTTAATATAAATTGAACTTAAAAAGTATAACATGATTTCGTAACATAAGGGTTATTGAACTCTTTCGAGCACTCCTTATAAAAATCACCATTCACGAAATTTAATCGATAAAGTCGACCTAAGAATTCAACCTAAGAACATTATATAAAGTGTTTCTAAAGAAGACCTTTAGCGTACTGCCCTTTAGACAACTTGAGATCCATCTAAGAAAATCATCCGGAAACCCTTTTAAATCAAGTTTTATAACAAACGGAGAACAAATAAACCATAGTCAAATAAACATTTTTATTCTGTCAAGTGAACGGACGTAATTTTTTTTCTTGCGCTCTTGTTATGTGTAAATTCATTATAAAAACCACCGCGGTTTATATATATATGAAGGAGATAAAGGGTCTGGATCTTCACTCATGTTTAAACTTGTTTGTTTTAGTGCAGCGCAGCGAGTCCAATGTATTCTTCGACCGTTCTACTCGGAGGGCTAACTCTTTCTGCCCCTCTCTCCGTTCCTAATTCCTTTTCTACCTAACATTGCGCCACGCTCGGCAGGGATTTCGCTCTCCTTCCCCACCGCGCTCTTATCCAAAAGCTTCTCTCTCTTCATCATTTAGAAGCTTCTCTCTTTATGTTTCACTCCTTGTCATTTCAGTACTTCTTATCTCTTTGTCATTCATTTCATTCTTCATTTATTTCTAAATCCAATACACAGAGAATCTTATAGTAACTTAATAACTCTAACATTTCAAAATAAACTCCGACACGGCCTTCCTGACTATAACACGACCTCGTGTTACACAAATTAACATAAACTTCATTATGACCGCTTTACTTATACTATTTCAACTTAACATTCCATGGCAAATTTGTCTACACTAGTGTCGTCAAACGTTAGTTTAGCGGGCTAATTATTCACATTCTCTTCTAGAGTACAAGCTCTCTTCCGCACAAACTCAACAATTTGGATATTGACTATATGTTACATTTCATCAGACATTAACTTAGCAGGATATCCTTCAACACAACACTCAGAGTACAAGCTCTCTTCCGCTCAAGTTCAATCGTCTGGCTACCAATTCATGACTCATCAAATGTCAGTTTTGCAGGCTAATCTCATACAAATTGGAGTACAACGCTTCCTTCTGCACAAACTCGACCATTTGGATACCAATTTTCTCATGCCACAACGTCGGACTCTTTCCGCACATTTTCATTTCTCTTGCCATCGTCATGCTCTTCTAACAAGTCACAAACTTCTTGCCCATCAGGCACACTGCGTAAACTATCATGTGTATACTTGTACATTCGCTTAGTAGTTAATGATTTCAACATATAACGATCACCGTCAAGCAGTTTTACAATAACAAATGGGCCTTTAAATTTAGGATCTAACTTCGTTTGGTGACGTTCTTCGCTCTTCAATAACACATGATCGCCAATTTTATACTTTATGACTCGTGCATGCTTTGCATCAACTCTAGCCTTATCATACAATGCATTTTTATCAATATTCTCTTTAGCCTTATCTCTAACTTTCTCAAGATCTACTCGCATTTCTTCGTTGATGGTCAACATTCCCATGGGCCTCGCCTCCTTCCCTATCAGCAATTCTAACGGACTATATTGTGTTACTCGGTTGGTGGTGCAGTTTATGGCCAACTGAATTTCATCCAATGCCTCTTGCCATGAACGCTCGCTAGTCTCTACTGCCGTCAACATGCCCTTCAACACACTCATCACGTGTTCTACCTGCCCGTTCGCTCTGCTTGCACCTGTGGCCATGACATGTAAATCAATTTTATTTGTGGAACAAAACTTGCGAAATTCGCTACTCGTAAAGCATCTTCCCTGATTCGCTATTATCCTGCAGGGGACACCAAATATCGATATGGCGGACTTCACTGACTGTATGCAACTTACGGAGTCTAAATTCAAAGTGTGGTACAAATAGACATATGTTACTTGGTGAAGGCGTCAATCTGTACAATGACGTACTCCTTTTCATCTTTATTTCCACTCAACTTCCCACTTATATCAATATGAATGATATGCCACGGTATCTCAACTTTCGGTATGGGTTTTGGTTTTTGCCTGACGCTGATTTCGACAACTTACACGTCACACAATTTTCTACAAACTTTCTGACATATTTCGTCATGTTCTCGAACCAGTACTGTTCAAAGATCTTATCTAGTGTCTTCGGCCACCCTAAATGCATTAAGGTCTCATGGACATGGTTGATAACTGACCATCTAAATGCCCTCGGAACAACAGGTAAACATCGCGTCTTGCCATTTCTTTGAATGAGACGGTGCAACAAATTTTTTCTAATCTCATACGTGTTCGCTAGGTATTTCTGCATTTCGTCACTATTTAATTTTGTCATAATTGTCGATATATTTCATAGCGCTGCTGTTCTGATACTAGCCAGTTGTGGGTGATGGATGCCATATCAACTCGTACTTCCACAACTTTGTTTGCATTTGCCTGCTCTACTACAGCAACGGGATTTCTTAATAAGCAGTCAACATGAGCCATTTGGCTACCCTTTCGATATTCCACCTGAAATTCGAAAGGTTGCAAGAATGACCACCATCGATGCACCCGTGGAGTTAATACCGCTTTATCTTGACTCGCCCTGATGGAATTACAATCTGTATACACGGTAAACTTTCTACCACTTAAGTAATGGCGGAAGTTTTTGATGGCATTAAACACTGTCAATGTTTCAAGTTCATATGAATGATATTTTGATTCCGATATTGATGTGCATTTACTGTAATATTCTACTACCCTACGTTTGCCATCTACCTTATGCAATAACATAGCGCCATAACCATGGGCGCTTGCATCCGTATGCAATTCAATTGGAAATTTGGGATCGAAGATAATTAATACAGCGTCACTAGTAAGCACTTTGATGATTTTTTCACGTATTTCTTCATAATGTTCATTCCATTCAAATTCATTTGATTTCGAAGTTAGTTGATAAAGTGGTTTCATTTCTTCTGAAAATCGAGGGACAAACTGCCTGAAGTAAGTTGCTAAGCCTATGAACTGCCTAACTGCCTAACCCAAATATTCTATTTCTGTGCGCAGAAATTGGCATTATTTGACATTGAAAGAAAACCCTGACTTTGATAACACACTTAACACCTCCTCTAATCTTTCGTATGCTTCCTCTTCCGAATTTGAAACAATTAGAACATCGTCTATGTAGACAACAGCATAGGTATTAACTAAATCCCCCAAGGCTCTGACTGTGGCACGTTGAAAAACAGATGACGCGTTTTTTAATCCAAGCGGCATTGCTAAAAATTCGTATTGACCTTCCGGGGTCACAAACGCAGTTCTTTCGACGGAATCGGGATGAATAGGCACTTGATAAAAACCACTGGCCATGTCTAAACTGGAAAAATATGTTCCGCCTCGCAGGCGATTAATCTGGTCTAATATCAATGGCAAGGGATATTTATCTGACACCGTATTTGCATTTAATTCGCGATAATCAATACATAGCCTGTCACTACCGTCTTTCTTTTTAACTAGTAACATTGGGCTAGCGAAAAGAGAATTGCTAGATTGTATTACATTCGCTTCTAACATTTGCTGAATTTTATCTCTTACTATCTGTTTCTCATTTTCGCTAAGGCGATACGGTCGCCTTAGAACCGCTCTATTCATGTCTAGTATACGGATCTCTAGGGAACCCGTAGTTACACGCCTATTAGGGATACCATCAATGAAGAACATGGAGTACTTGGTAAATTTGATTTATCTCTCTCAATTAAGTCTATTTTGTTTAATGTCTTATCATCAATTACCGATAATACCGTTTGAGTTTTATAAATATCGAATCTGTTACTTTCTAATACTACTCCAAAACCAAGTTGAAAAATATCTTGTCCAATAATCATGTCATGTTTGAGGCAATTCTTATCTACTACGTGAAATAATAATTCAAGGTTAAATTCAGAAATTTGTACGGACAGAATTTGTAAATGGCTTTTGACAACATTGTCGCCTATGCCTCTCAACACCACCAGATTATGGCATCTCTTTCCTGCTAGCTTCTCGCTCATCGTTTCCTTCACCAGCGAGCATTCGGAACCAGAATCAAAGAAAAATGGAAACCGCTCACCGAATTGTACTGCAGTCCCGTTAGGTTGAAGTACCGCACACACGTCGACTCTCCTCTCGATTCGCAGTTTCATGTCCCTTCATGCACGCTGACCCAATGTGTCCGAGGTTGCCGCATTTGAAGCACGTTACCGTTGATCTGCCGCTGCTATGGCCTGTTCTCGTTTCGTTTTTCTCTTCTGATTTTCTCTTGCGGCAATCCATTGCCTTATGTCCGAGCTTTCCGCAACTATGGCATCTTATCGGCGTTTGCATTTTGAACTTCTTCTTTTCGGGGCCGTATTCCATTCCAGAGAATTCTGCTTTTCTGACGAACTTGTGAGCTTTGAGTTGTTGTTGTAGCTCTGTTCGTTGCTTGTTTTGAATGCTAGACGTTGCAGTCTGGAATCAATTTGCGATGTATGCGCCAGGACCAGTGATACCGCAATCTCTTCTTGTGTCATTGTCTTCCACTTCGTCAATAAAGATGTCACCAATCGGCTGGAGTTCACCGAAAGACATTCATGCGGATTTGGGAGTCCCTTGAAAATGTTTAGCAACATTGCAGCCGTCGTCTCGTTGCCTTCATAGCGCTCAATGAACAGTGTAAGGATGCTAATCACGGGCCGGAATAAATACTCAGTCAGACCAGGATCCTCCACAGAAAAATGTTTATTTTTGCGGGGACAGGCAGGAAAGGGGCCGATTGGCCGGGATTTGGGTAGTATAGGCAGGGTTGGAGTAGCGGGAACGACCCGTAAAGGATCACGGGGGCGTGGCAGCGAGTCGGTAGGAACAGCCCCGTCATCCGGGCGCCGGCTCCTGGCCGAGATCACGGCAGCCCCGTCAGCCGGAAACCGCCCCCCGGGTCGGGAAAGGAGAAGGCACGACACTTGGGGCACTGGTGTTTGCGGCCCCATCACCCGGAAGCCGCGCACATCCTTTGGCCCCGATGCCGAATTTAGAGCCAAAAGGAGGAGGGGGAAGCGGGGAAGTTTGAATGAGGCGCAATGGTTTTCATTATAATTCCTAATCATACATTTTTTTAACTTTGCGTCAACTTAACTAACCCTAATCTCTTGTCCCTAACTCGCACTCATCGGTGATCCCCACGCGGGGGTTGGCCCGAGGCCCAGCACACCCCAGTGTGGGGGCCAGCCTATCCATATTGGTGGCCACCCACGTGTCCAAGTTCCCGTTCCGCGTGGCGATCCTCGTGGTTGTCCACCGCTGCGGCTCCACACTCCGTAGTTAAGAAAAACTTCTGCTCCGCTTGCTGGTTGAAAAACCAACTCCTCGGCTTGACGGTTGAAAACGAACTCCTCGGCTTGACGGTTGAAAACGAACTCCCCGTGCTGTCGAAAAGAATCGCTGCTCGCCGCCTTTCTCTGCCGCTCGTCCCTCGGCGCCAGCGTTCTCGCCTCTGCCGACACGAAGCTTTCGCGTGCTTACGTGACAGCGTTGGCTTCGGCTGGGGTGAGTGCTGCTCGCGATCGGCCGTGCGCTCTCTCGTTCTCTCCTTGATCGGCCCTCGGGGCCGCGGCTGCGCAGCTTTCTGCCCGGCCGTGATTGGGTCCTGCTGCTCTGCCGGTGTGTTCGGCTCTGCCGGTATATGTTGGTTCTGCCGGTGTGTTGGCTCTGCCGGTGTGTTGGCTCTGCCGTTGGCTCTGCCGGTATGTCGGCTCTGCCTAATGTGCTGGGCTCTGCCGAAAGTGTTGGCTCTGCCGGTATGTCGGCTCTGCCGAATGTGCTGGGCTCTGCCGGTATGTCGGCTCTGCCGAATGTGCTGGGCTCTGCCGGTATGTCGGCTCTGCCGAATGTGCTGGGCTCTGCCGGTATGTCGGCTCTGCCGAATGTGCTGGGCTCTGTCGGTATGTCGGCTCTGCCGAATGTGCTGGGCTCTGCCGGTATGCCGCGATCCGGGCGATGTTACCGCTGTTGCTAAGCGGGCTTTCGTCGCCGACTGTACTCCGGTTCCTGTTGCTATGCGGCTGCTGTTGCTATGCAGCTGCTGTTGCTATGCAGCTGCTGTTGCTATGCGGCTGCATGGCTGGGGATAGGCATGGGTGCGTGTGCCTAACTGTTACTCCTATCCATGAGGCCTAGCGGCCTAAGCTTAAGCTATGTACAGATTCCCTTCGTGGGTCTTGTCGTTTCCCTATGCTACTAAATCTAAACTATATACAGGTGCCCTTCGTGGGTCTTGTTGTTTGCCCTATCCTATGCTTACTCCTAATAATTAATTACTAACTTACTACTAACTTATTAATATACCCTAAATCCCAACTTAAACTAACTATATATATATATTTACATACTTGTGAGGGCCAGATCGGGTCCTCACACCCCATCCCTACTTCGGGGGTGGTGGCGGATTCGGACGTACCCACCGCGTTGCGAGATCTGCACCCGGTATCGCACGCCTCCAACGTCGATCAGAAATCGGGCGTTGGCTCTCCCCATCTGGAGGCGGTGCTGGGTCTCTTCGTGTAGCGCCCAAGGGAGTCGCGCCAGGGGCGTGTTCCAGCCTGGAGGGGTGGGGACGTGGACACCACCCTCGTCGTCCAGATCCGACTCGGACTCGGTTTCAGTCTCCGTGTCGGTGTTGTTGTTGGGCTCGGCGCGGTGGTCGTCGTTGGGCTTGGCGCGGTGGTGGTTATTGGGCTCGTCGTCGGGTAGGGACTCGTCCTCGCTGGAGGTCTCCGAGGCGGGCCAAGGTGCTGGCGCCGTCGGGGGTTTGCCAGGATTCCCGGCCTGTCACCATCTCGTCTCTGCGCTGGGGGCACTCCATCACGGAAGCGCCATCGCCCTGCGTCCGTGGCTGGCAGGGGTGTAACCCGCTGGACGGGTTTCACGGTGGTTGTCGGGCGGCCAGGGGAGATTCCCCTGGCCACTTGCCTCTCCAAGGCGACTCGTGCGACAGCTCGGCTACGGGAGGCGGCTGATGTGGTGGGGCCGGTCGGAGAGACCAGCAGCTGCTGTAGTCGTCTGCTGGCCATGGCTGCGTCGTGGGCCGGTGATGTGCTAGGTCCGGGGCGGGCCAAAGGCTGCACCCTTGTGGGGCGCCTCGGGGTGCTCACCGCTGCTTGGGGGCTCCTGTTCCGGGGAGCGAGCTGTTGGGTGGCCTGATCGGCCGCCGTGGCGCCGCTCTTGGGTGAGTCCATGATGAGGACCTCCCCTTGGTGGCGTGAGGGCGACCACGTCGTGGCGCTGCCGGGGCTACTCGCTGGAGGCGGCTCGGTGGTGATCGCAGGCCTGGCTATGACCGGGGCGACGGCGGCGATGAGCGGTGGGGGTTGCTCCGGGAGGGCCACCTCGCCGTCGGAGATGACGATTATCTCGTCCTCCGACTGGCTTTCATCGGTCGAGGTGGTCGCCTCCGTTGTAGGCTCGTCCTCGCTGGAGATGTCCTCGTCCGAGATGTCCTCGTACACCGGCCGGCTGGTCGTTGCCGTGAACTGGGCTGGCACCGGTGGTTCCGCTGGTGCGTGGCCTGTGGCCGTGTCGAGCTGGCTCAGGACGAATGTGAAGTCGATGTTGGAGTCTTCGCTCTCCATGGCTCCCACCATCTCCTCCAGTGTCAAGCCCTCGCACCAGGAGGGGCTGATCGGGGGCTCGGCGTCGTCTTCGACCCTGGGGCCCACGTGCTCGAGCTGTGTTGGTGCTGCGGGTGGCCGGGCTCCTTCGGGAGTCCTACCCGGGGTCGACGGGGAAGGCTGGGGCTCACTCTGTTGTCGATTTGGCTCCATCGTCGTTGTTGTTTTATTTTTCCGCTTTCGCTGGTTTCGCTGAAATTTTCTTATTGCGCAGGTTCATCTCCGATTTCGGCGTGGTGCGATCGATTATCCGATATCCTGGATTTATCGGGGCGGTCCTGTGCCCTTGATCGGTCTGGCAACCCTGTCCGTTGATGGTGCCAGGATGCGTCGATCTGGTAACCCTGCTGCTCCTGTTTTTAAACTTTTAACTGTGGAAACGGAGAAAAATAAAATGATTAGCTGAAGTCGCGGCCGGACATGGGAGGTGCAGCTGTTCTCTTGGTCCGTCTTCTTCCCGTCGGTCCGGCGTCGTGGTCATTGCTTGTATGTGGCCCGAGGGGAACCTGGGCGGTGGTCTTCCCCCTGCGGGGGTAGGGACGTTGGACGAGCGCACTCATCACCTTGGTACCCTCGGCCAGGGCTTCAGCCTCGTAGTTCTCCAGGTCTTCGTATGTCGTGGTGATCTCGGCGCGCTGGGTATCCTCGTGGTCTTCGTCGTTGTCTTCGGTGCCGCCTTGGTGATACGGCTTCAGGCTATTGATACTGGCGGTGCGTCGGTGGCGGCTCTGGACTTCTTGAAGTCGAACGATGTTTGGTGAGAGGAATTTCACGACCATATAGGGCCCGTCGTACTTTGCGGCCAGCTTGGCGGCGAATTCTTCGGCGACGTTGGATAACACATTGCTGCGCACTAAGACTTGGGATCCCATTGCCGGTCGCCAATCTCGTCGGCGGAGATTGTAGTGCCTGCCTTGCTCGGCGGTGGCTCGCTCGGCGTTGTCTCGGGCTACCTTAAAAATGTTTCGTAGCTGCTGGCTTTTTTCCTCGGGCGGAATGGCTGCTGTTCCTCTTCCCGGCGTGACCTCGTCGTAGAGCGTGTTGGGCAGGCGTGGTTCCCGTCCCTGGACAAGAAACGCGGGGCTAAAACCCGTGGTGTCCGACACACTGCTGTTTACTGCAAGGGAGATCTCCGGGAGCAATTGATCCCACGTATTTTGTGGTGTGTCGCCGAGATATTGCGCTATCATGGTCTTCACTGTTCGGTTCGCTCTCTCTGTCGGGTTTTGCCGAGGCGTGTATGGTGCGGTATACTGTAGTTCCATTCCCATGGACTTGCAAAACTTCTGGAAGGCTTTGCTTGTGAACTGAGTCCCATTGTCACAAACCAAAGTCTTTGGGGTCCCGAAACGGCAGAGGATCCGTTCGCGGAAGGCCCGCTCAAGATACGGCACTGTGGCCCGTCGTAAGGGTGCTAGTTCGACCCATTTGCTGAACATGTCGAGGAATACGAGAAGGACCGTGTTTCCCTGCTTAGATCGAGGAAGGGGTCCCACGAAGTCGGCATAGAATTTGAAAAGGTTCGTCGACCTGGCGGATGAACATCTTCCCGGCCGGTCTCTCTTGGCTCACTTGAACTGTTGACAGCTAAGACATCGTCGCACGTAGATGGCTACTTCCCGGAATAATCCGGGCCAGTAGTATTTCTGGGCCAACCGCGTACTGGTTTTGCGGATGCCCAGGTGTCCCGCGGTGGGGTGCTCGTGGCACTCTTGTAGTACTCTCCCTCGTTCGTAGACACCCACGCACAATTTCCAGGGCGTTTATTCTTCTTCTTCGGGGTGAAGTCCTATGCGTCGGTATATTTGTCCGTTTTCCTCTCGGTAGTTCGGGTATTTGTCCGGCTCCTGCCGGATCCTGCGTCGCATCTTTGTGATCCACCTGCAAGGGTCCTCCTGAACTTGCGCTCGCTGGGCGGTGGCGAGTGGTTGGCGCGACAGGGCGTCGGCAACCAAATTTAGAGTCCCACGTCGATAGGTAATATCGTATTGGAATTGCTGCAATTCCAAAGCCCACCAGGCTATCCGACAGTTGGGGTTGTCGATGGAGTTTAGCCATTTTAGCGCGTGGTGGTCGGTGAGTACCTCGAATCGGTATCCTTCGACATAGTAGCGCATCTTGCGAATGGCCCACACTATGGCGAGGCATTCTTTCTCCGTTACGGAGTAATTCCGCTCAACGGCATTGAGCCGGCGGCTGGTGTAGGCGATGACGTGCTCTTGCTTGGCTATGGTCTGCGTGAGGACGGCCCCAAGGCCGTATTCGCTGGCATCGGTTTGGAGAACGAACTTCTCCGAGAAGTCCGGGCAGGCGAGGATCGGTGCCTCCGTGAGTAGATCCTTGAGTCCTTGGAAAGCCTGCTCCTGCTTCGTCGTCCATTCCCATTTCCGGTTCTTTTTGAGGAGGGAAGTCATCGGTTCCACCACGTCGGCGAAGTTGGGCACAAAGCGTCGATACCACGACGCTATGCCAAGGCATCGGCGGAGCTCCTTCAGGTTGATGGATGCTTCCAGCTATCGAATGGCCGCGATTTTGTCGGGGTCCGTCTGGATTCCAGCCTCGCTGATGACGTGGCCGAGGTATTTTAAACTCCTTTGGAAGAACTGGCACTTGTCTTGGTTTAGGCGCAGGTTCGCCTCTCTTAGTCGCCGGAATACTTCTCGTAAGTTCCGGACGTGCTCCTGGAGCGTGGATCCGATCACGATGATGTCGTCTAAATAAGCAAAGGCATGGGGCTCCATATCGGGGCCAAAAACGGTGTCCAGGGCTCGTTGGAAAGTCGCCGGGGCCGAGTGTAGGCCGAAGGGCATCACCTTCCAGTGAAATAGTCCACGTCCGGGAACGGTGAACGCCGTACATTCGCGGCTAGCTGGGGCCACTGGTATCTGCCAGTACCCGTTTTTAAGGTCCAACGTGGAAATGAAGCGGGCATGGCGAAGCCGCTCCAGGATGTGGTGAATCCTCGGCAGGGGGTAAGCGTCGGGGATTGAGTTCTCATTCAGCTGTCTGTAGTCGACGCACATCCTGACATCTCCGTTCTTCTTAGCGGCGATGACGATCGGCGCGCTATGGGGGCTTCTGTAAGGCTCTATCCGTCCGTCGCGGAGCAGCTCGTCTATCTGTTTGTCGATAACGGCTCTCATGGCGGGATTCCTAGGGTGGTATCTCTGTTTGATTGGGCGGTCGTTCCGCATTACGATGCTATGTTCGGCGATATGGGAGACACCGGTAAGAGTGTCGAACCGGGATAGCTCCCGTTCCAGGAACTGTCCGATCCAGGGCTCTGGATAGTTTTCGCCTGAGTCGCTGGGGTGTGACTCCTCCTCGGGGTCATACTCGGCATCAGTGATTCCGCACGCGTTGTAATTGCGATTGTGGCGAGGCTCGTCGTTGATCTTCTGGCTGCGGGGAAAACTGTGGGGTGGCCTCCGTTGGTCTCTGTACCTGCGTTAAGGCGGCTTCTTCCTGCGTCGTGGGTATTCTGCGTTGTCCAGGCTGTGTCCTGGTGGTGACCTCTGTGTGCGTCGAGGTTGCTTGTTGCTCGGTGTGTGCCCGTGGGGCGTTATCTGCGTGCTGCGTCGTTGCTCTGGATGCGCCCATGTGGCGGCTTTTACGTGGATTTGCAGGTTTTGGTGCTACTTGGTTTGGCACTGGCTGCTCCCGTGTGGTGGCTTCGTCGTGGGTTGTATCGTCGGGTTCGGGTGGCGTCTTGGTTCGCGTCGTCGGGGTTGTCTCGTCTCGGATGCGTCTTGGCTCTGATCGTCGCACAGTTTGAAATTGCGCGGTAGGAGAGGGGCGTAGGGTGAGTTCTAGTCCGCCGCACTGGATTGATGCTGCTCCAAGACACAGGAAATCCATTCCCAGCAAGAGGTCGTCCAATACCTCTGGCATGATGAGGATGCATATGCTGACCAGGGCTTCTCCTAGTTGGATGGTCGCTCTCAGGGCTTGTGTCAGCTCTCGGCCGGTCCCATCGGCAAGTCTGACGAAAGAGCGTACTGGGCAAAAATTCTTGCCGTCGTCGAGTTCTTTGGCCAGGCGCTCGCAAATGAAATTGTGCGAGGCCCCCGTATCCAAGGTAGCGGTGAGGGGTCGTCCCTCGACCGTAACCTGCACGCGGATACGGTCTTGTTCCTGCCGGATCAAGGGTGCTACTGTCGTTGGGCATTTGCTGGGATCCTCCAATAGTTGCCTGATACTCGAGGCCCTTGTCCGTTTCCCGGCGGCTGGTTCCTGCAGCATTCGATGGTTCGAACTCCCCGTCTGCCGCAATTCCAACAGAACATGGTTCTGGGATTACGGCACTCTGCGACGTAGTAGGCGGTGCTTACGTTGATGGCTCCCTGGGGGCGTGGCTCGCGCCTCTGGCTAGGCGGAGGACTACGTCGGACCACGTCAGTCGTGACACCTCGGGGTCGGGATGGCTGTGCGGCGTTGGAAGGAGCGTACCTTGGTTCCGCTCTCGTTCGTGGTGTGGGGCTGCTCCCTGGATTCTCTGCGTCTGCTCGGGCCGTGATATAACCTCGAATGGGTCGACCTCCACGGCTGCGGGCGACCTCGAAGTTGACCACCAGTTGTGTCAGTTCGGCCAAAGTCTTGAAATCTTGACGACGGGTGAACATCTGGTATTCTGGCAGCATATTTTCGTATATACGCTCCAGTTCCTACTCCGATGTGAATCCTGCACGGCGCATCTGTAGTCGGAGGTTAACAAGGTATTCCTTGAAGGGTTCGTTCGCCTTCTGGTAGTGCGTGCGAATGTCATCGTCGAGCCGTTGATAATATCGGGGCGGCAGAAAGAATTCGAGAAATTCTCTCCGGACCTCGGTCCACGCTCGTCCCTGTAGACCACTGGTACGGAACCAGTTCTCGGCTTGGCCAGTTAGAAGAACGATGATGACCTGGGACAGGTACTTCCGGTCGACCCGGTAAGTTTCTGCCCGCTCTTCCAGATGTTTCATGAAGCTGAGTGGGTCGGAAGTGCCATCGAAAGTCAAACCCCATTTGGTTATCTTTTCGATTAGCGTAAAGCACATATTCGCGTCGGCCGGGGAAGCGTTAGTGCGCGGGGCACCCTCGGATTTTTCTAGAGTCCCGGCGGACGGAGAAACACTGCGCGGTACTGCCAGGGTGTGGCTGGTGCTCGGAACATCCATTGCTTTGTCGGTGTCGATTCGCAGCGGCGACAGCGGTTTGGTATCTCCGGAGGGTGCGTTACCATACCTATATTCAAGTTCTCCAAGCCGACCCTGAGTCGCGTCTGGGAGGTCGGGCTGGCGTGCAAATGTGATAAGTCGGGCACGTTGTTCTTCGACGCTACCGGCGCGGTCTAAGCCAAACTCGAGAAGGATGGCTTCGAGTTCGTGTTTCTTTCGATACGTTATCCACGTTACGCCCATATCACTGCCATCGTGGATTTAAGTTAGCAAAGGCCGAGAGTAATACACAAACGCGTATAGTCGCGGCGGATCCCGTTCGTGGCTGCGTTGGCCGATGGTTGTGTAAATATCGCGAGGCAAGGCGGCTTGCTTTGCGATCGCGACGGAGCTGTGGTCGTGGAGTCGGAGGGTATCCTTGTTGATTATCCTTGCGTTGCTATCCTGGCGTTGTTATTCTAGCGTTGTTATCCTTGGTTGGTATCCTTGCGTTGTTATCCTTGGTTGGTATCCTTGTTGTTATCCTTGGTTGGTATCCTTGCGTTGTTATCCTAGCGTCGTTATCCTTGCGTAGTATCCTTGCTTGGTATCCTTGAGTTGTTATCCTTGCGTGATGTTGCTCCGTTCGAGGCTCGCGACCGACGGTCTTTTATCCTTGTTGATGTTAGTCCGTTCGAGATTCCCGATTGACTGTCTTGGTATCCTTGCTGATGTTACTCCATTCGAGATTCGCGATTGACTGTCCACAAGATCGTTGCGGTCGGTCTTATATACCAGGCGCAGCTGGGTGCGAGAGAGATGGGGACACTTCCCCATCCCTGCTGGCTGCGACGCCAACTGCGACGTCGCCGATGACTCCGTACCTTGCTTCGGTGGCTCTGCTCTCCTTTTCTGTGCTTCCTCGTTCGGATCGGGCGCTTCTGTCTGTCGTCGTCTGTGTGTGTGTGTTTTCTCTGTCTATCTTGGGCTCTGCTGCCCGATCTATGCTTGCCTATATTTCGCGTCGTGTGCGCCGACGTTTCCCCGTGGCTTTGCTGTTGCAATGCGGGTTTTTTTTTCTTTTTTTTTTTTCCCCCCTCTGTGTTTGCCCTAGCTACGTCTGCCCAACTGTACCTCGTTGTTGTTATGCAAAGTTCTCGTGTTTTCTCTGTCTCTGTGTATTTCAGCGCCCTGTCCGAAGATTTTGCCTGACTCTGTGGCCACATGCTCCCTACCGTTTTCGTCCCTAACCTCCAACTTGCTACCTATGTTTTTTCCTACTTGTGGGGCTTTAATCCACGATGGGTGGTGATATCCTTTTTATCCAGCCTAGTCCCTGTTCGGGCGCCATCTGTAAGGATGCTAATCACGGGCCAGGATAAATACTCAGTCAGACCAGGATCCTCCACAGAAAAATATTTATTTTTGCGGGGACAGGCAGGAAAGGGGCCGGTTGGCCGGGATTTGGGTAGTATAGGCAGGGTTGGAGTAGCGGGAACGACCCGTAAAGGATCACGGGGGCGTGGCAGCGAGTCGGTAGGAACAGCCCCGTCATCCGGGCGCCGGCTCCTGGCCGAGATCACGGCAGCCCCGTCAGCCGGAAACCGCCCCCCGGGTCGGGAAAGGAGAAGGCACGACACTTGGGGCACTGGTGTTTGCGGCCCCATCACCCGGAAGCCGCGCACATCCTTTGGCCCCGATGCCGAATTTAGAGCCAAAAGGAGGAGGGGGAAGCGGGGAAGTTTGAATGAGGCGCAATGGTTTTCATTATAATTCCTAATCATACATTTTTTTAACTTTGCGTCAACTTAACTAACCCTAATCTCTTGTCCCTAACTCGCACTCATCGGTGATCCCCACGCGGGGGTTGGCCCGAGGCCCAGCACACCCCAGTGTGGGGGCCAGCCTATCCATATTGGTGGCCACCCACGTGTCCAAGTTCCCGTTCCGCGTGGCGATCCTCGTGGTTGTCCACCGCTGCGGCTCCACACTCCGTAGTTAAGAAAAACTTCTGCTCCGCTTGCTGGTTGAAAAACCAACTCCTCGGCTTGACGGTTGAAAACGAACTCCTCGGCTTGACGGTTGAAAACGAACTCCCCGTGCTGTCGAAAAGAATCGCTGCTCGCCGCCTTTCTCTGCCGCTCGTCCCTCGGCGCCAGCGTTCTCGCCTCTGCCGACACGAAGCTTTCGCGTGCTTACGTGACAGCGTTGGCTTCGGCTGGGGTGAGCGCTGCTCGCGATCGGCCGTGCGCTCTCTCGTTCTCTCCTTGATCGGCCCTCGGGGCCGCGGCTGCGCAGCTTTCTGCCCGGCAGTGATTGGGTCCTGCTGCTCTGCCGGTGTGTTGGCTCTGCCGGTGTGTTGGCTCTGCCGTTGGCTCTGCCGGTATGTCGGCTCTGCCGAATGTGCTGGGCTCTGCCGAAAGTGTTGGCTCTGCCGGTATGTCGGCTCTGCCGAATGTGCTGGGCTCTGCCGGTATGTCGGCTCTGCCGAATGTGCTGGGCTCTGCCGGTATGTCGGCTCTGCCGAATGTGCTGGGCTCTGCCGGTATGTCGGCTCTGCCGAATGTGCTGGGCTCTGCCGGTATGCCGCGATCCGGGCGATGTTACCGCTGTTGCTAAGCGGGCTTTCGTCGCCGACTGTACTCCGGTTCCTGTTGCTATGCGGCTGCTGTTGCTATGCAGCTGCTGTTGCTATGCGGCTGCGTGGCTGGGGATAGGCATGGGTGCGTGTGCCTAACTGTTACTCCTATCCATGAGGCCTAGCGGCCTAAGCTTAAGCTATGTACAGATGCCCTTCGTGGGTCTTGTCGTTTCCTTATGCTACTAAGTCTAAACTATATACAGGTGCCCTTCGTGGGTCTTGTTGTTTGCCCTATCCTATGCTTACTCCTAATAATTAATTACTAACTTTCCAGCTCTTTCCAGGAAAGCAAGTTTGCGACAGCCACTGCGATGCACTACCGTAAAGCGATTTGCTGAGCGTCATCACTAAGGATGCCCCCGATTGCGGATGCTCACATAAAATCATGTTAGCCGTTTTGCACCATGCGGCTGCGTCGACGTCAGCAGCTTCGGGGTCGAACGATGGTAGCACCGCGGAAACGGCACGCGCGCCAAGCACCGGTGTAGACTGTGTTACTTTCAATAGTTCTGCAATCATTTTGTTTTGCGTTTCAATGACCGCGCGTAAGTTACTTTCCGAAGCGTCTTGTAGGTGTGGTGATCCCACTTAAACTTTAAACTTGTTTGTTTTAGTGCAGCGTTCTACTCGGAGGGCTAACTCTTTCTGCCCCTCTCTCCGTTCCTCATTCCTTTTCTACCTAACATTGCGCAACGGTCGGCAGGGATTTCGCTCTCCTTCCCCACCGCGCTCTTATCCAAACGCTTCTCTCTCTTCATCAGTTAGAAGCTTCTCTCTTGATGTTTCACTCCTTGTCATTTCAGTACTTCTTATCTCTTTGTCATTCATTTCAATCTTCATTTATTTCTAGAGCCAATACACTGAGAATCTTATAGTAACTTAATAACTCTAACATTTCAAAATAAACTCCGACATATTTATATTTTTTTTGTGTACGATATAGTTTTCATTCACTTCGCGTGCAAGCGGCTATTCTACTTTGTGTATTTAATTGTAATTGTCTTCACAATTTAGTAGTGCTGCCATTTTCTTGTTCTTGCACTTTTTAAATTCCTTGTTGTGCCTTATTCAGCCGTTGTTTGCGCCGTCTCGATACGCTATCGGTACTGTTGCATTTCTTTCTTATATTGTAATAAGTCGATATAATATCCTCCCCAATAGCCAGCTTTAAACCAGCGAAAAGGTTATTTCTCCAGGCGATACCACCATCGGCTGCTGGCTTTGTGACAGCATCGTGCACGGCATGTGCATTGGTCTTGTGGCTCGGACGGTGAACGATGTAAAAAAACATCGGTCTGAGCTACTGCTGTGAGTCCTGCCGCGACGTTAAAAAGGAAATTATGTCTTTTATGCGCCACAAGAGGGGTGGTTTTTGGATGTATCCCAAAAACCCGTAACGGGAGCTTCAAAGCATGCCTCCGTAGGCACAGCTTCCGACCTCAGAATTGAATCCAAGAATGCTATCAAGTGCTAAAGAAGATTCGGTACCCCAATATGCCGTTGAAGAGACCGTGCCCCCGGTGATTTAATTTTTGTCCCCTGGAGGGTCGCAAATAATGTCCCTTCAGAGCCCCATTAATGTATCCCCCAGGCCATTAGGCTCGGACTACCGGCCGATTTTGGCAATTCAGATTATCAGTCTGCATAGCCAAAAGCTCTTATAGCAGCAGTATTACATCGGAAGATGTAATAGCCTTTATTGAAGGCAGAACTGAAACGAGAAAATAAAAATTAAGGTGGTCAAATTTAAATTTTACTATGCCATGGACATTTTATCTTCCAAAATAAATGTCCCAAACGGGCCTGTAGGAATAAGTCTTCCCAGGACAGATCAGAACACCTTTCAATAATTAATAAATTCTCTTTTCATTTCTTATCAGAATGCAGGAGGCTTACCTAGTAAACTTCCTAAATTGTATTCTGTTAGTCACGCTATATGAGCTAGACCGGCCTATGGGAGAGGTGTCCTAATACCGGTTGACTCCATTCTTTCGTCTGAATTACTAACTTTTGAGGTGTGCAACGATGCTGAATTACTTTGTGTGAAGCTGTCAGTCAATGGTAACTCCATTTTCACTACATGTTCCTAAATTTTGGTGATTTTAACATCCCAGGGGCTTTTTGGTCCTCAAAAATTTCCACAAATTTATTTCACACACAACATATATTTTCAATACTGTTCTGTGGTCTGCTAACTCGGGGAGTACCTCAGGAATCAGTGCTTGGTCCTCTGTTGTTCTCTTTATATGTAAATAATTTACCAAAAGTTCTGTCTTAATGTGAAGTCCATTTGTATGCGGATTATGTGCAAATTTATGTCAGTTAACCAGTTAAATGTTTGTATTATTCCGAGCAATAATATGCTCCAGAAATTAGACAACTGGGCAAACGGAAATGGATTAAGCATAAATCCTAATAAATCATAATGTTTAGTCATTTCCAACAGGACAGTAGACACAAACTTTCAAAAAAAAAAATACGCCACCAATTCAACTAATTTAGGGATTACATTTAGCAATACACTTACTTGGAAAAATACTATTAAAATAGTTAGTGGTCGTACCTATGTTTTTTTGAGACAACTCTCATGTTCAAAATTCTTGCTTCCGCAGCAAATAAAGATTTTAGTAGCAAAAACCATATTTATTCCAACGCTATTTTATGAAACAGAGGTGTTTGGACATTCTGAATCGTAAGATTTGCATAATTTATCAGTAGCCCTTAATTCAATAACTAATCTTAGGTGTCGTGACTGTGTTTCCCACTTGAAAATAAAATTATTGAACTTAAACCTAACTTTGTGGATTAATTATAGGACTCTTACTTACTTTCATAAATTGAACATAAGTACCTGTATAACAAACTTGTGTTTGCTACTTCTCATGGATATAAAACTATGCTCAAACCAACAGTTCTCTAGAAATGCTATCCGCCAATAAAACCAAATACGACATAATTATAAAACCATAACCCAGAGATCCCTATCATCATACTTTCGATGTGACTCTCGAAATTGGGACTGATTTACAAGTATGATGATCGTTCTGTCAAAAGGTCTTCAGTTTTCGCAAGATTGATCTATACGTGTGCACGGACTTGGCTGAAGCCGTGGTTATTTTTTGCAGGGGAATAAATTAATTTTTTACTGAATGTGTACCGTTATAATATCCGTCAAACTTAAAGACTCCTTGGTTTACCAAAGAGTGAAGTCGCCTTAAAAACAACAAGTGTGGTCTGCATTAAAAATTTTTAACGTGCCGGATCTCAATCTGCCCTATCCTGTTAATTATCGGATCAGTTAAGCTTTACCGTGTTGAACGCACAGTGTTACGAAAAATATCTAGTTATCTCAGGACCCAAAACAGTTTTATAATTTTGTTAACACTTAACGTAAGCCTGTGCTAACTGAAGAGGCAACCACGCAGCGTACGACAAAAAGTGCCGGATTTATTTATTTATTTTATAGAATTATTGGCCTTCCTAACGCTACCAGTATAAAACTTATAAATTAGTGCGCTAGTCACATTGAGTCGTATTTTTAATCTAACAATTTTATTTTATTATTAGTAATATATATTTTGTACTTAATCCTAAGTCGCTGTTAATTTAATTTAGTTTATGAGTCTATTTTAATTTGTGAGAGTATATTTTCTTTAAATTGCGTATAATCTTATAGCATCTATGAAAAATTGTCTTTCGGAAGTCAGTGATCTGGGTCTTATGCATATGAGATTGTTTATTCGTCTAGAGGCAGTAAATGTTAATTTAAAAAAAATATATGCAGGTCCTTTTTTTATAAATTAATTTTTGAAAAATCAGTATTCTCATCTGTATCCATCCGTTAAGTTCTATGTCATAGATTTTATTATTTTTTTGTGGGCAAACATCCCTTAGTCACAGACAGTGCTCTCAGCATTCCAACAATTTCCTGCCTTTGCGATGCGATCATTCCAGGTAAGAGTCCTGTTAAATGTAAATCCAAGATTCACTGCTTTTTTGACATACTCTAGTGGAATATTGTTCATAAAAAGTGGTTCGATATTATTAAGGCTAATTTTCCGCTTACTTACTACAAGACACTTAGATTTGGATGGGTTAATGCCTAGTCCATTTTTGATTGCCCATTCATTTACTCGTGCTAGTTCAATGTTACAAACATCTATACATTCACTTATTGCATTTAAAGGACGACTCTCATACATTTGTACATCATCGGCATATAAACGGACATTACAATCAGATAACAAAGATGGAAGGTCATTAACATAGAGTGTAAATAATAATGGACCGAGCACTGAACGTTGGGGGACACCACGAGTAACATTATCAAATTCCGACGACACATTTGACAGAACAACAGATTGACGACGATTACTTAAGTACGCAGACACAAGCTTAACAAATTTTTTTGAAAATTGGAACATATGTCTTAGTTTTTAAGATAGAATATTATGGTTTACCGTGTCAAAAGCCTTGCTATAGTCCAATAAAACTAAAAATGTAACTTTGTTATCGTCCATTTGTTTCCTTATATCGTCAGTAATTTTTAAAATTGCTTACAGCTTCGATTTTTTCTAAAAATGGAAATGTAGGCCGGATCGATATAAGTCTATAGTCACTATTAGATTTTGGAATTGAAATAATTTTTGCCGTTTTCCAGCAGTCTGGAAATCGAGGTTGTTAATTCTGTATTAATTATATGATTAAGGCAGAATCTTTGGTAATATGATTTTTATAAATTTCGAATTAATGTCGTCAGGTCCAGTCGCATCACTCTTAATATTAAGTATAGTCTGTAGAATATTACATTGGTTTTTGTATTCCCAAACTTTTTATTTTTGGTTTTTGCATTGTCAATGAGCTCAGCCACTGATCGTCTTAGCAAACTAAATTTTGTATATTCGTTTGTATTTGTATGTTCGTAGTTTGTCCAACAATTAGGCCAATAGGTCTGGTGCAACTTATATGTAATTTCTACAAATATATATATATTCCACTAAACTACAAGCAGGATGTTTACATACAAATTTTGACTTTAATTTTTTGTTAACATACATTGCAACTCCTCCACCATGACTTTCACGATCAGAACGATACAAGTTATAGCCGTCACATTCAACTAAGACATCACTGATATTCGGAACAAACCATGTTTCAGATATACATACAACATCTATGACTGAGTTGATAAAGAGGTACCTCAATTTTTCAATTTTTCTTGTTAGGCTTTGAGCATTTATATGACAAATTTTTAGACCAGATCTCTGCTTGCCGAGAATGCGCAGCACCGCACGGCTATTTAGTTTATTTTGATTTATGTTGTCCTCCATGCAATCCAAAAAAATTTTAAACTCTTAGCTCCGCTCGCATTTTAACAATTGTTATATGATATGTAAAGTCTCTCACAATAAAAATAAACATCCTAATATAGCGACTGATTTAAATTACTATTAAACTTATTATATATAAAATGAATTAAAATTTAAATTTATGGTTAGGCGCGAAAAGAAATATTTTATAAAGCGCCAACACTCGAAGCTTCTAAAGTGAGGGACTCGCCCATCTCCAGATGATCCAAGTCGCCAAAACTTTGCAAGCACCTAATCTCTAGAGACAATCAAAATCTTTCAGCACCGCAGAACAGAACTGATCCTCTCTTCGGAAGGACAAAGAGGTTCCCAGCATTAGGCCATTGACCCCGCAAACAAAATCAACGTCAAGAGTTTAGAGCGTCATAAGACCCTTGGGATCTATCAAGGATCACGAGCATGTTGATCGAACTGAAAAACACAGTGGATAAACTTGCATCATCACTTGCCACAATCTCCCTAGTTGTAAGAGATTTACAAAAGGAGAGCAGCTCCAGATTCTTCCATCATAATGGAAGGGTCTAGTCTCAAGATTGCTATCTGGAATGCTAGAAGTATCCTTGCCAGTCGGGAGGAGCTTTGGTGTTTTTAAACCAAAATAGCATTGATATTATGCTAGCCTCTGAAACATACCTTCGTTCTGGCCTTTACTGTAACATTTCAGGGTATGACATCTATAGAGCGGATTGTCCTCGCGGAACTGCAAGAGGAGGTGCTGCAGTATTAGTTAGGAGCGATATAATACATTATCATCAAGTCCCATATGCCTAGGCGCAGTAAAACTAGCAAGAATTACAATATCAACGGTACTTGGGTAGGTCAACATTGCTGCTGCGTATCTTCCACCTAGGCCCTCCTGGTCCTGCAAGAACTTTGAGTCCCTTATCCAACACTGCGGGAATCGTTTCATCCTTGGTGGCGATTGTAATGCCAAACACCGAGACTGGGGTAACTACGGGGCTGACAGGAGAGGCACAGCCCTCGTAGAAGCACTGGAGAGTTCCAGCACGCAAGTTCTTGCCACTGGAAGGCCTACCTGCTATCCCTGCAGCGGTAGATCACCTTCAGCACTGGATATGGCACCAGGGTATCCCAGACTTTAGACTGAGAATAGAGGAGACCTATGAACTTAATTCGGATCACCTTCCCGGAAACCTTGTGCCAACAAGGAAAGCTCTCTTACCACCTGGATCAAACATCTTCAGATTCAAGAGATCTCTTGAGGACTCCCTACATCTCCAGATGGAGCTGCTCTCCGTAGAAGACGTTGATGATGCGGCAATAATCCTGGGGAAAAAATCAACTGCTGCTGAAGAAGCCTCCCGTAATGTCCGGAATCGGGACCTTAGGATCCCCAGTGAGATCTTGTCACTCATCAACCTAAAACATCGATTAAGAAGGGAATTTTTGAGAACGCACAGCCTGATTCTGAGCAGGATTTTTCGGAGGTGGAGGAAACTCTTAAAACTGCACCGGAAATATTCTGTGGACAAAGAACTAGCGGAAGCGACCCCTGATAAGGACACAAATTTCTCCCTCTGGAAGCTCACAAGAAGGTTCAAGAGGCAGACGGCTCCTAACTTCCCGATCAAGAAGGCTGATGATACGTAGGCACAATCTCCGCAGGATAGAGCTGAAACCTTTGCGGATAGCCTTGAGAATAGGTTCCGTCCCTTTGAAACTGCTTCTTTAACTAGAGTCGAAAAAGTCATGGCCACAATAGAAACCCCTTACCAGATGACTCCACTAATATATCCAATCGAGGTTGAGGAAGTAAAGCAAAGGATCAAGAAACTGAAGAACCAAAAAAGTCCTGGCACGGATGGGATGTTCAATAAAATGGCGAAACTCCTGCCAGTATGGCATCTGGTGCTGTTGTCAAAGATCAAAAAGCTTGTACATCATCAGCTATTTGACATTGTCAACAGCTTCCTCAGAGATAGAACTTCTCAAGTGGTTCAAGATGGTATTTGCTCCTCCACCAGGATGATAAGGGGTAAGGCAGCGTGCTGGGACCTACCTTATATTCCCCCTTCACCCATGGCGCTCCTTTGAAGTGCTCTAAGGCAGGAAGGATGATACGGCTATACTCTCCAGATCAGTATGCTTTCATGAAGCAACAAACCATATTCAACAAATACTGATCAAATTCGAAAACTGGTCGTGCAGGTGGAACGTTTCCATAAACCCTGAAAAATGTGCATAAGTCACGTCTGCGCTGAGAAGGAAGACCAGTCCTGGAGTCTTCCTCCATAGTCAACTACTTCCCCAGCTTAAGGAGTACGACTACCTAGGACTCGTTTTTGACAGTCGCTTAACATTCGCCTCATACTTAAAGAAGACCAGAGGCAAAGAGGAGGAGGCAGAGAGTAGGATGCAGTGCGACGGTTGCGCTGGCCCACGGGCCCAAAGAGCCAGCTAAGCCTGAATAACAAATTAAGTATTTATAAAGTGATCCTAGCTAGTATGGCCTGCCTGTATATGGTGTGGCTGCAAAAACCCACCTGAACAAGCTGAAGGCGTTTACAGCTAAATTTCAGAGTGGTATATCCGAAACACTGATATCCACCGCGAGCTGAAGGTCCCCTTTATTGGGGACATATTAAACCAAAGAGCCACACAACACCAAATAAAAATCCTAATACACCCGAAACGATTGGCAAGGAGGATTCCAACAACTAGAACCAGATCCAGCCTGAAGAGGATCACATTTGGACAGTTCTTGGCCCGAAAAGTTACGTGAAGCAGATTAAGTGAAATGTCCCCTTATATACAAATTGTAAAGTCACAATAATAGATAAAGGTAATTTATGGAGCAATTATAAATATACTATAATTGAAAAAAAACCCGTTATACTATCCGTCAACCTCGAATAAGCCTCTTAGCTTTATTAATGACATGAGTCGCCATTAATCTAATAAGTCTAGTCTAAAAAAGTTGTATAAATTTGTTAACACTAAGCATATTACTCATCATTCATCGCTTTCCCATAAAAATACAACCGTATAAATGTTTTTTAAACAAAATATTATATATCAAATTAGACTTATTCATAAATCATGCCCAAATCAAACCTAATTTTCAGTCCTAGCTTAAGCAAAAGCATTATTCTTTTAGATCTTCACCGTGTTAAAAAAGTTTATTCGCCAGGTCCCGACGGTATAGCTGACTGTGTGTTTAAGTACTGTGCTGATGCCCTGCCCAATCCCCTCCTGTAAATGTTTTTTAAACAAAATATTATATATCAAATTAGACTTATTCATAAATCATGCCCAAATCAAACCTAATTTTCAGTCCTAGCTTAAGCAAAAGCATTATTCTTTTAGATCTTCACCGTGTTAAAAAAGTTTATTCGCCAGGTCCCGACGGTATAGCTGACTGTGTGTTTAAGTACTGTGCTGATGCCCTGCCCAATCCCCTCCTGATATTGTTTACCTTATCCTTAGAAACCTCCCACTTTCCCCTTAATTGAAAGGAGTCATTTGTAATTCCTCTCCAAAAAAAGGTAGCAAAACGGATGCCAACAACTACAGAGGAATCTCTAAGTTCTCGGCCATCTCTAAACTTTTCGAAAATATCATTAATCTACATTCGCAGCACCTTTGCAAATCAATAATTTCTCCATGTGAGCATGGATTTATAAAGAGAAGATCAACTACACCTAAACTTTTGGAGCTTACTTTCTAAATAATAAAGGGCAACTTTCAGACAGATATAATTTATAATATATAATCTTATCAGTAGAGCATTCGACTCTGTTAATCTATTTCTTCTTGTTCGGAAACTCGATTTAATGGCATTTCCGGGTTACTTCTGGCGTCCCGCAAATAAGCCATTTGGGTCCCTTGTTGTTTACATTATTTACTAACGACCTGCCCAAAGTTCAAACTAACTTCAGAGTACTTATGTACGCGGAAACTTTGCGTGCAATGTAAGGACGCTGCTTGCCAGTCTGATTTACAAACAGCCAGAGATGGGCTTGGATTCATTAAACGGTAGTCGAAAGAATTTAATGACCCCTGTGTTACAACAATCTCTATATATTTTTTTACTTCGTCCTATCTTAGAATATAGATTTTTCGTTTGGAGCCCTCAGTATAGGGTCCATAGTAAACGCATTTACGCGGCTTAAACTGGGATGCAATCCAGAGGTTACAGCTTTTCGCACATTCACCAGCTCTTCTGCCGGTTACACCGGCCTCCCGCTGCAACAGTTCCAGTCACCAGCTGTTGCTGTCAAACATATAGCCTAGACTTCGTCAGTCATGGGAAAGGTGGACCAGGATACCAAGAGATCCACTTTCTCTGGATTATTGCATCCTACCTTAGTGGGACAACTGCATCCAAGTCATTGAACATCATTGTCAATATTTGGAATCAGAATACAGTTATACCGGAGCAGCAAAACTGTGAAGACTTAAATAAAGAGACGGTACGATGGTCGATTGGAAGTACGACACTTATTTGAGGGTGAACCTACCTTTCTCGGAGCCTCATTCAAAAACCGCCAGGAGATGACTCTTTCCTTTTGAACGCAGCCCATGCAAAAAGCCTGATGTAGAGGCCAAATATGTAGAGCTCATGCAGAAGTTTCAAGATCTGGAGCACATGAGCCCTGTGAGTCAGCCACAGCTAAACACTCCACATTACTATATTTCGCGCTACTAGGTGCTTAAGCCAAATAGCATCGACGAGTGGTCCCAGAAATCACTCAACGATTTGTTAAAGGTCGGACCGTCCAAAATTTATACGTTGCTCTTACGCTTTCGTAGTCTAATGCTAATGTAGGCAAAATGCTTTGTCAAGTAAAGCCAACCACTACCTTCAAATAGAACACAGTAACGTATGGCACTGCTGCTGATCCGTATCTAGCCATACGCAACATGTCATATAAGTTTTCAAATCTTTTCAAATGTTACGTAAATTTATATTAGTTATACAGGGATGGGATTTATTAGTTAGACAGGGATGGGAAATCGTTTCGCTGTAGTCGGGAGTGGTAGCTTAGCCGGGTAAGTTGTCTGGCTAATGGATTTTGGTGACTTGAAAGTCTGGCTTCATATTTAATTTTTCTGCAAACAATTTCTTCTTTTACGGAATTTATATTTAGGTCTCTCTGGATGTTCGCGTTACGGATGTGCCAGGGGGCTCCAGTTATTGTTCCTAGGATTTTTGATTGAACTTGTTGAACGATTTCTATGTTGCTGCTGCTTGCATTTCCCCAGAGTTCCGAACCATAGGTCCAGATCGGCTTTAAGCATGAGTTATAAAGTAAGACTTTATATTCGAGTGGGAGGGGAGAACGGTGATTTATAAGCCAGTGGAGGCTGCTGGCCTTTAATTTTAGGTGTGTCTTCTTTGCTTCAATGTGCTTTCTCCAGGTAAGCCTCAGCATAGGTTGAGACGAATGTCTTCCATTTTGTCGGGATGTCTGCCGTGTATAGGATGTACAGGATTGGCCCAAGCACACTTCCTTGGGGTACCCCAGCTTCGATTTTACTGGTTGTTGAAGTGAACGTTTTACATCTCACCGTGAAGGCCCTGTTTCTAAGGTAAGACTCAAGCAACTTATGGGTGTTATCCGGCAAAAGGATTTTGATTTTGTACACCAGACCGTCGATCCAGACGCGGTCAAATGCTTGTGATACGTCCAGAAATAGAGCACTGCAGAATTGCTTGTGCTCAAAGGCGGTGCGAATTTCAGATGTCAGGCGGTTTATCTGTTGGGTAGTTTCATGCTTTTCTCTAAATCCAAACTGGTGCTGAGGGATCGCTCTTGTGTTTTGGAGATGTGTTAAAAGGTGCAAAAGTATAAGTTTTTTAAATAGCTTTGACAGACACGGAAGGAGGCTGATGGGCCGATACGAAGAAGGCTGGGATTTATCTTTGCCTGGCTTCGGGATCATTGTTATAACAGATTTTTTTCATTGGTCAGGAAAGTAAACCCATTTTAATATACAGTTGAATGCATATGACAGCGCATTTGGGCAATTCAATTATAATTTTTGGAGAAATTAAATCGTGACCAGGAGCTTTTTTGGGATTTATTTGATCTTTAATGGTATTAAGTATTATGCTGGTTTCGAGAGTTATTGGAGAAGACCAAAGCTGGACATTCGGTAGAGTGAATTCGTTTGATGGTAAGTAAGGCTTGAAGACGTTTTGCAAGTGATGGGCAAAGCTGTTTGCCCTTTCTTCGTCACTACGCGACCAGTCACCTGTTTGTGATCGAATGTTTACATGTTTGCATGAGCTCTCCATAGTGGAAATTTGCTTTTGACAATTTTCGAGATGCTTCGTTTAGTCTTTTCTTAGCGGCTGGGGACCGGTGAGTCTGCCAGTCTCTACGAAGTATTCGTTTCTCAATTAGAAGAGCTTCCATCTGAGCACTTGAGCGTTCAATTCTTGTAGGATTCGTGGCCGAGGGCTCCGGTGTGGAATGTTTGGCGGCGGAAGACATTACGTCCGTAAGGTTTTTGAGCGATTTCGCAATGTCAGATTCACACGAAATTTCAGGATCGAGTTCAATGTGTGCACTTACATATTTTTTGTACTTTGATGTCAGATGCTGGGGACCTTCCAAAAAGTGCGACTGTTCAGACAGACAGAGGAGAACAAGCGAATGATCGAGAGTTTTTGCGTTTATTAGTCTGTGCGGGACTCTTCTAGTTACAGCGAAGTCGATAATGTCTGGTTGTTTATTGGGGCTGTGGGCCAGTATGTAGGCCTTCCCGGTGAAACAACGTCTAGCATATTGCTAGGGATTATAATGGCTTTGTATTCTGACGCCCTTTGGGATTGGTAAGACGAGATCCCCAGTGGGGATGCATTGCGCTATAATCACCGACAGCTATAAGGCAGGTTACTAGTGAGTTATAGAAGTTCATAAACTCGTTTTCTGCAATACTAAATGGCTGATAGGGTCAGTGGGACGGTAGTTAAGTTAATACGTAGGGATGTGGCCTGTAGGGAGTTAGTAGCGAATGTCTCCAAAGGATGGTATTTTATACGTCTTTTTATAAGTAACTCGGTCCCTCCGTGCGCTTTGCCGTCTGGGTGGTTGGTCGCATGGAATATGTATTCGGTTATATGGAAGTTGTTTTTATTAGTTAGATGGGTTTCAGAGAGTAGCATTATATCTATATTCTGGCTATTAAGGAACTGCAGGAGTTAATTTTTGTGCCGGGAAACCCCGTTGGCGTTCCAAAAGCATATTCTTAAAGAGTTTATTTAAACAGACTTTTATTTGATTAGCAGTTCCATTAGTAGGTTCTGGGTTCGAAATAGGTCTTGAATAGAACTTTGATTGGACATCATGATATTGGTAAGAGTTGCTAGCGTGGATTCAATACCACTAAGTGTTTGTGGAGGAAAAGTTTGATTTTGCTGCATCGATGGTTGAGTTGCTGGTTGGGCATTTTGGTTCAACTGCGGGAAATCATCTTTGTTTGGTATAGGTTGCTGGGGAGGTAATGCTACCGGCTGGGCGGTAGATATTCCAGGGTAACGGAGAGCACTGGCAAAGGAGACGCCAGGAGTGGTTGTTGATGGCGTGAAGATGTTTGGTTGAGCAGAATGTTGAACATTGATTGCTGCGTCTCTGATGCGGCTCTTGAGTTCTTTGTAGACAGGACAGCCCCGGTAATTGGCGGTATGGTTTCGACCACAGTTGCTACATTTCCTTAGATTAGGGTCTTCCTTATTTTCCAGGCATGCTTCTATGCTATGCAAATCTCCACAGGCGACACAGACTGGTCGCTGTGTGCAGTAAGTTTTCGTATGTCCGTACTCCTGGCAATTTGTGCACTGTACAGGGCCGTTTCTTTTGTGCGGTTCCTCTACGGCGATTCTTCGGTGAAGAAGGTACTGTAAAATATAAATAGGGTGTACTTCATTTTTCTTTAGAGGTTCAGTTACTGGCCAAGGTTCAATCTTAAAAAGCGGTTGCGGGATTCTATTCCTATTTGCTATGTTTATTACGAACTTCACATCACAGCCCTTTTCCTTAAGGCCTTTAGTTATTTCTTCTATGGGGACTGTCGATTCTATACCTTTTAATACAACTTGTAACCCATTCTTACTTTTTAGTTGGTAAGTGTAATAATTTATAAATTCATTATCAAGGCAACTTATCACAGAACGGAAGTTTTCTTCATTGCTATAGTTTTCGGCACTTTGGCAAGTTTGGGTTTACTATTTTTTTTGTGGGCTGAGTTTTCTTTTGATTTGTACATACCGATCGATCCCGGTCTGTACAAGCGTTTTGTTCGCAACAGAGTCAGTAGAGGTGAGTTTTACTTGCCACTGAGTAGCCGCTGACGTTAAAGTTGTTGTTGTCGTTTATGTTACTGTAGTAAGGGAGGGGACCGTTGTAGTGAGCGCACAAGCCGACGTGGTCTGTTCATCGGTAGGAGGGAGTGGGGACGGGCACTGTGAACTCCACCACTGAGTAACGGCGGCGCTGCTCGAGCGTTGGGTTGCTGGTGACAGTGAGCGCGCTCTTTCTGGGGCGGTCAATGGCGTTGATTTTGTTGTTGCATCCGATGAATCAATTGAAATGTAAGCATTATTTTGCACTGAAGACAACCGTAACTTCGGTGTTTTAGAGCTCTCTCGGCAGAGCGATCAAAAACAGGTCTACACGTGGCACCGTTCGAGTTCGATCAAAATAATTGGCAACAAAACATTTTTTCGGTAAAAAGACATTAAATTTACATTTAGAGTTGTTATGTTCTCGAATAACTTAGGAATCGCACTAAATTTGCAATCCCTCTGTAGTTTTCAATGTTCGATTTATTCCCTTTCTTGTGAAGGGAATAACAAAAGATTCTTTCCAACATTCGGTAAAAAAGGAAAGCTGAAGGGATATTCGAAAAAGTTTTGACAGTGGTCTACATTAGACATTAGCATAATTTCACAGTTAAGTACGAGATTTCGCCCAGAAGAGAAGGAAGGTTTATTTTTTTTTCAGTTTTCAAAAAAACATCATCTTTAGTAATTGGTCGCCTAAAAATGCAATTGTAGTGCGGAAGTAAATATGGATACGATGAGATTGTATGAAAATTTATTGATGAGTACGTAGACTGAAAATATTTAGCAAATAAGTTCGCAGTATCAGGCTCGTTAGAAACGATGGAAATTATTGGGGATTTACGCTTAAAATTGAGATTTTACATCGATTTAAGTGATTCTTGTAGATTTCGGCATTGCGAGTTAGGAAGTCACAGCCAGCTGTAAATATCTTGAGCAGTCGACTTACAGACCGGTTCTACTAAACTTCTTAAATAAGCTTGACTTCAGGTTTTTTAGATACTAAAGTCGACGTGACAACCATGGAGACTTTTGAGAAAGGTCAGGTAAGAGAAATTATGGAACATATGTGTCAAAACTAGAGTAAAGTATATCATAGAATCAACAATGGTTAAGGAAGCATCCGTAGATTCCAAAAAAGTCCAATCATTCATATCAGTGAAATTAGATTTGCGAAAGCAGCGACTGGACTGGACTTGAGGGAGGGTCAATCCTAGAGTCATGGGCATGGGCAAGCTCCGACGCACTACACTTCCTTACATGATTCAATTGTCCCAATGAAAGGTCTACAAGACCCTGAATAAAATCATGATATGCAGTGGGAACAAAAAACTCGAATCAGGTGAGGGGATCCAAGATATGAAAGGCATATTAAAATAACCCATTACAATAAAGTGGTCATTAACAACAAGACCCGAATGAATGTGTTAAATTATAGATAAATTCTGTATATATGTAACTAGAGGGACCGGCGATCTATGTCCCGCCTCTAATTAATGCTTTAAGTAACTTTAGAGTAACTTGTAACATATATTTATTAATTTACAAAAACTTTATTTATCTTAATGCCATTGGATTTACAATATTTTTTTGTTAATCCGTGTAGCGTATAAATAGACAAATTTAATGGTTTTCCAATTTTTGAACACTCCACATGTTTAGTTGTGTCCCCTTATATATTGTTCACAAGAGGTCATTGTAGGAAGGGTTCCCCGGCAAGAGTAAATAAAAGAGTTGAATAGATTTAAACGTTATAAATATTAACTGCTTTACTTTAAATTGGGTTATTTGTATGCGTTTGTATGTACAAGAAAAAATAGATTGTTAGACCGGCGGCGGGCGTTCAGCGACGTGTGCAAATTCAGACTGATTTTTTGCCTCTCCTCCGTTCTCCATCTCCCCGTCGTATGCACTGTCCAGAAACGGGCGGGCTGTCGGCTGACCAGAGACGAGCGAGCGATCGGCTGACCGCCGCTCTCCCGCACATTGGGACAAGCAGCAAACTGAACATGCCGCCCGCCAATGCTAAACGTAGCATGAAAACCTCGCTTGTCCGGTCCATCCTGGCAGGTGGGGTAGAATCTGGCTTGGAGAAATGATGCAAGAAGTGTGCGCAAGAAATAATTTGTTATGATTGAGGTGTGTAAGTGAGAGCGCTTAAGAACGGATTGGAAGCGGACACAGTTTCGACACCGACCGTTTTAAATGACCCTGTTTGGTTTTAAGCGTTACTACTCGGACTAACGCATCTGTCCCTGGGTGCAACTCGACGACACGTCCTAGCAACCATTGTGACGGCGGAAATCGGTCATCCTTGATGATGACAAGGTCGTTGAGATGAAAACCTTCTGCCTCCTGGCACCACTTGGGTCTTTGCTGCAGATGGGCTAGCCAATCTCGACTCCAGGCCTTCCAGAAATGCCGTATCATTGACTGATGAATGAGGAATTGCTCCACGAAGGACCGGGACTGTGGTCGATATTCCGGAGGCGCCAACAAGGAGTCCCCAATCAAAAAATGAGCCGGCGTGAGCACCTCTAGATCGTCTGCATCAGCTGTGAGAGGGCAAAGCGGCCGTGAGTTGAGGCATGCCTCTATGCTTATGAGCACCGTTGACAGCTCCTCATAGGTGAGACGCCGATCTGCAATGACTCTCTTGAGGTGATGTTTGACCGACTTTACATTAGCCTCCCACAGACCGCCAAAATTGGGCGACTGAGGGGGATTGAAGTGCCATGTGGTCCGTTGCGAAGCGAGCTTGGGAGCTATGAGCTTCTCGTAATCCTCCTTGAGCCTGCAGTAGAACGCCTTCATTAAATTGTCCGCGCCCACAAAGTTGGTTCCGTTGTCGCTGTAGAGATATTGAACCATTCCTCGCCGACCGGTAAATCTGTCCAGAGCTAACAGAAAATGCTCTGTGGTGAGGCCTGTCACCGCTTCTAAGTGCACTGCCTTTGTTGCAAGACAAATGAAAACGGCAATGTATCCTTTATAAAAGCTCGTCCCTCGCAAGCGTGCTGCCTTCAGCTCTATAGCGCCTGTGTAGTCCACTCCAGTCGCCAGGAACGGTCTGCTAGGTGGGTTCACTCGATGAAGCGGCAGGTCTCCCATGAGCTGTGTCGAAGCGATTGGTCTGGTCCGAAAACACCTCACACATTTCCGTACAACTGCTTGAACGGCTCGTCTTCCTGTAAGAATCCAAAACCGCTGGCGAGTGTGTGCCAAAGTCAGCTGCGCACCTCCGTGCAGAGTCACAACGTGCGAGTACCGGATTACTAGCTGCGTAAAATGATGAGAACTTGAGAGGATCATTGGATGCCGACGCTCGTGTGACAACCCTGAATGGCGCAATCGTCCCCTTACTCGCAAGATGCCTTCGACCAAGATCGGTGATAAGCTCAAGAGCTTACTTCTAGGAGGCAGTCCTTTGCTATTCCTTACCGCGGTCAGCTCGGACGAGAAAGACTCCCTTTGAACGATGCGCACGATCGCGAAAAGAGCATAGTCCATCTCCTGGATGCTTAGAGGACCAGTGCACCTCTCTGTTTTCCGGATAGCATTGGTTTTGAACCGAAATATATATGCTATGACTCGTACCACCTGGCTAAAACTGGAAAATCGTTCCAGAAGTGATGACATTGGGACAGCGTGGTGAACGCGAACTTTATCCCCCTTTGCCTCTAGCGCCGCATCATCCATGTCGACCTGCCTAATCTCCGTCAGAGGCCAATCCCTTTGACTGCGTGTAAGCCACTCCGGGCCTCGCCACCACAAGTCAAAGTCCTTTAGGTCACTCGGAGCCATCCCTCTTGTCGCACAGTCCGCTGGATTCTCGCTAGTTCCGACATGCCTCCACTGAGATGGTGAGGAGTGATCTAGAATGAAGGCAACCCTGTTAGCGACGAAAGTCTTCCATCTGTTGACGTCACCGTGCAGCCAGTGCAGAAGGATTGTAGCATCCGTCCAATAAAAGGTCTGGATTGGAAGGTCCTTTAGCCACTTAGCCGTGGACAGCCATTTGACCAATTTGACCGCCAGTACCGCACCACTCAGCTCCGTCCGAGGTATGGTTAAGGGTTTCGTAGGAGTAACCTTCGATTTGGCGGTCAGCAGCGAGGTGTAGCACGCTCCGCCCTCATGTTCGAGCCTTAGATAGGTCGTAGCTGCATATGATGTGGAAGACCCGTCACAGAACGCGTGCAGCTGAGCTGAAACTATGGACCCCGGAGAATAATGAATCCACCGCTGTATGCTGATATCGTCGATCCTTAGCAAACTGTCCCGAAATGCTTGCCACCGTTCCGCAAGAGCATTAGGAACCTCGTCATCCCAATCCAGGGCCGTCCGAGTGCCGTCGACATGCGTTTTCTTGGCCATGGTTACCTCCTTCAAAATTAACTTTCCCGAGATGATGACTGGCGCGATGAGACCCAGCGGATCGAACAGCCTCGCTATCGCTGACAGGATCGTCCTTTTGGTGTAACTGGCTGGTATCTCAAAATTGACCTGAAACCTGAAGCAGTCCCTATTTGGGAGCCAATACATTCCTAGCGCCTTGATAGGATCCGTAGTGTCCCAGTTTAAAGGTGTCCGACTGCACTGATGCTCTATCGGAATCGAGCGGACAATACTCGCTTCGTTGCTGGACCATTTTCGCAACTCCATGCAAGCGGATTTTATTGCACCCTCTACCTGTGCCCGTTTATCCTGCGTCTCTTCGATCGTATGCCCTCCGGACAGAATGTCGTCCACATAGATCTCGTCCATCAACACTTCTTCTGCCTTAGGAAATGAACGCCGCTCATCCTTCGCTAACTGTTGAATGACCCTGATGGCCGTGAAGGGTGCAGAAGCCGTTCCGAAAGTTAGTGTTGACAAAGCATAGACCTTGATCGATCCATCCGCCGCCCGCCATAAAATCCGCTGATATTGGGCGTCTTCCGGATGTACATCGATGCAGCGATACATTTTCTGTATATCCGCCGTGAAAACGAAACGATATTTCCGCCAGTTAAGTATTACAGCCGACATGTCGTTCTGAAGGGTCGGTCCAGTACAAAGAATGTCGTTTAAAGATCGCCCGTTGCTAGTCCTTGAGGAGGCATCGAAGACGATTCGCTGTTTGGTCGATTGAGGATCCTTCTTAAAGACAGCGTGATGCGGAAGCACACAGGATGCTACGTGCCTATTCGTGGAAGTATCCCGTACTAAGCTGCTTTCACTGCCCACCGCCGGCGCTATCTGCTCAAGCGCGAAGTATTCCTCGATCTCCTCCACATATTTGCTCCACCGTTCTGGGCTGCTAGACAGACGTCTTTCCAACTGCAGGAACCGATTCAGTGCCATTTGATGCGATCTTCCCAGGACCATGGCTGGATCTCGATAGGTTTTAAAGGGCAACCGCACTACGTAGCGCCCATCCGAACGACGCACGAGGGTCTTCTGAAAGAAGGACTCGCACCAGAGGTCCTCGTCTGTTGCTGTAGGGCGATCTGGAACCGACTCGACATCACAGAAGCGCTTCAGTAATGCCTCAGTGTCCAAGAGCACTCGATGACAGCGCAACTGGGTTGATTTCCTCACTCCTTCAGCACGTCCAGAGAGGATCCATCCGAAGTGCGTATTCTGAGCCATGGGCTCGCCTGGCAAACCGATCCTGGTATCGGGCAACATAATTTGAGCCAACATGTCCACTCCTAAAATGAGATCGACTCGCTTCGACCGCGCGTAATTGGGATCCGCCAATGAGAGGCCTCGAATATGATCCCAATTTTGTTGCGTGAAGCTCAGACTTGGCAGGCAGGAAGTAATAGAATTGAGGACATATGCTGAATCAACCCCTAAAGAGAAATTTGGGTTAATAATACTACAGATTTCGAAATTTACTGTGTACTTGCAACGACGACCGCCCCCGGGACCCACCCCAAAAATGGACGCTCGGGTGGCTGACCGCTTCAGATGCAGAGACTGAACGACGTGTTCCGAAACGATGGTTGCCTCAGATCCTTGATCGATGAGAGCATTTATGACTGCTTGCAGGCCGTTGGCCGGATTCCGTACGGCGATACGAGCAGTGGCGAGAAGCACATTCCTCGAAAGGACATTCGATGAAGTTGCTGAATGGCATCTGTAAGATGCGCTCGGATTTGGGTCCTCCGTCGCCTGCAGGCTGTGCTGAGATTCGTTCTCCCTGGCTGCAGGTGCACTAAAGGGCGGCGCAGAAGGCCGCAGCAGATGCGGCTGTGCGCGATTTGACGATGAATTATTAGCCAATACTGGGAAATGCAACAGCGTGTGATGGCGCTGCCCACAAACTTGGCAGCTCTTATTGCTGGTGCATCGTGACAGCGCATGCGATTTGCTCAGGCAATTAATACATAATTTTGCCCTGCTCACTATATCCTTTCTCCTGTAACAGTCCAAGGCCAGAAAGGTTGCGCAACGACGCAGGAAATGGTCGCCGCCGCAGTGGTAACAGGCGCTATCCGGGCGTCTTGAGCGCTCCTGTGCATTATGCACTCGCACTCGTTTGCTCAGGTCGGTAGATCCTGGTCCATAATTGGAGTCGTACGACGAACTTCGGTTTTCGATCGCATCCATGACCAGCCGATCATTCAAAAAACCTTCCAAATCCTTATAGGTTGGAACGGTGGCACCGCTTCCTTGATGGTGTTCCCAAGCGTTGTGAGTCTCCTTGGGCAACCTCGATGCTATGTAATGCGCCAACCAGTGCTGCGATTCCCCGTCCAAGGCTTGAACGCGGCGGAATGCAGCCAGGCAAACATTAACCGTGCTTAACATCGACCGTATTGACTCCGTGTTTTCCTTTTGCAGCCTTGGCAACGCGTAGATAGCGTTCATGTGGTGCGAATAAACGAGACGAGGATTGTTGTACCGTTTAATCATCAGTCCCCAAGCCACGGCGTAGTTTGCCTCCGTGAGCTGCATCTGCCGGATGTCATTATCGCGCCCTCCTGGCAACGTCTCCTTGAGAAAGTGCAACCGTTGCACATTGCTCAGATTCAGCCGCACTTCCGGATCGGCGCCCCCGCCCGCTTGTGGCGGCGGCGGAGGATTCTCGGGTGGCAGTTTCTCCAACTCCTCTGCGATGGCGCAATAGGCATCCATATAGCGCTCCTCGAATTCCGACTGGAAATTCTTCGCGGCATAGTTCGATCCAGCGAACCCTTCTAGGTTGATGATCACGGAATCCGTGTCCCGAAACGAGTTCCGCAGCTCTTCCACTTGCTCTAGACGCTTCTTTAAATAAATCCTCGTTTTCCTGGACTGCGAATCCTTTTTAAAATTCTGCAACGTCGTTTTGAGGGACTGGTACCGATTTGCCTGCGCATTTACCAATTGCTCCAACGTCGGAGCCTCTGAATTCGATTTCATGATGACGAGTGTACAAAACAAAAAAACCAACCGAACTTAGCGCAACTCACCACCCCAAAAAATCATGTAATAAGAAAAATTCGTTAAATTCTTGTCCCGCACACAACTTGGCCACTTACTCCGTTTGTGCACCAGATCTACTCACAAGAAGCCGCCAAAAGCAAAAGCAAGCGTCGCAAAGTCCCTCGAAAAATGCAGCTGCGGCGCCTATATATCGCCGTCTTCCTTCTCCGTGTTCCGCCAAGCCGGGAATCGGTGAAGAAGAAGCAGCCGCCAAAAAATAGAAGCGTCGCAAAGTCCCGCGAAGTGCAGCTGCGGCGCCTATGTATCGCCGTCTTCCTTTCCCGTCTTTCGCCAAGCCGGGAATAGGCGAAGAAGAAGAAGAGTCGCTGACTTCAAAAAACAGTCGTCGCTGCGTTTATATACCGCAGCCAAAATTTCAGGCAATTTGCCGAGCCGAATTGCAAACCTGACGCGGCCGCGATCTAACACAATCTATGTATTTACACACAAAAACTTTTCGAATTTAAACTTTACACTTGCAGGTTCCCCTCATGGGCCACCATGTTTAGTTGTGTCCCCTTATATATTGTTCACAAGAGGTCATTGTAGGAAGGGTTCCCCGGCAAGAGTAAATAAAAAAGTTGAATAGATTTAAACGTTATAAATATTAACTGCTTTACTTTAAATTGGGTTATTTGTATGCGTTTGTATGTACAAGAAAAAATAGATTGTTAGACCGGCGGCGGGCGTTCAGCGACGTGTGCAAATTCAGACTGATTTTTTGCCTCTCCTCCGTTCTCCATCTCCCCGTCGTATGCACTGTCCAGAAACGAGCGGGCTGTCGGCTGACCAGAGACGAGCGAGCGATCGGCTGACCGCCGCTCTCCCGCACATTGGGACAAGCAGCAAACTGAACACCACATATAATTGGCAGTGAGAAACACATAAATTTTCTAATTCTAAGCCACAAATTGGCCTAGTGATCTTAATAGTCATAGCATATGCCAAGCGGATTGGAATTTTTAAGCGTTTGAAAGATGAAACGGAAGGAATCATTGTGATCCTTGGTAGAACTACTATTTCACCTTGACTTCAAAATAGTAGCTTTAAGAATGTTGCCCATGATTTTTTATAACTAATAGCGTGCCATTACACAATTTCGGGGCAGGTAAATGTAGTGAATTTAAAAACACTACAGGTTAGTTGAATACTTTGTCGGGGTCAACAATAGTGTCTGTTTGTATGTGTGTGAGGAGGCTTAGATGCCTGGCAAATAGTACATAAACTAATTGCCTTTGCGTCGTCGCAACTAGTACTTGAACTAGGTGGACTGAGGTTGAGTTTGGGAGAGTAATAATGCCTTTGAGTTGACGATGATTACTGACTTTATTGGTAAAGATATAACGGTATTTATACCGAAAAGTGGTTAACAAATATGCTTATGTTTAAAGAATTTAGTGTGAAAGAGTAATAGAGGTTGTTTATCGAATATGCGGAAATGAGACCATTGCCCCAATTCACTTCATCGTCGTCAGCAGAATATACATATGCGGTTGACCTGGTAATTTACTTTATTGTGGCTTCATATAATATTGTTGCGATTGACGAATTACAAAGTATATAGTATTGTTATTGTCCTAATTTATGTCACGACTTAACTGGTGTATTTCGAAATTTATAGCGTCAACATCTAAATTTTTCTCTTATGATTAATATAATTATTTCTGAAATCTGGAAATCTAGACTATTTATTAACTCATATTTGGTGGCCACCATGTTGCAATAATGTTCTGGAAGTTAAATATATATTGTGCATCTTCATACAATTGAATTTTACCATTTCCAATGTATCATTTTAAAGTGGAACGCGCATATTAATAGTAAGGCATAATTTACTAACAATTCGCCATACATAATTCTTTTAAACATGAGGTTATTTCGTCTGCATATGGCGCACGTGGAATAACTTGTAATGTTTGTCTGAAGTCGCCAGACAGTAGTAATAGAGCACCACCGAAAAGCCTAGTATTATCCCTGATGTCTTTCAGGAACCTGTCGAGAGCTTAAAACGAATGCCTGTGGGCCATGGTGCATTCATCTCAAATAATAATTTTGCATTTTCTCAAAATTTCAGCCATGCCTGAATTCTTCTTAATGTTACTCATTGATTCGGGATTTGTATGACCATTCAAAGGAAATTTAAGTGCTGAATGCGCAGTCCGTCTACCATCAAGAAGCATCCTGATGATGCAATATGATTTTGTAATCGAATGCGCGCAAGTATCAATAAGATTAGGAATGTTTTACCAGTGCCATCTGGTGCGTCCAAAAAAAGGAATCCACCTTGTTGTGCCTCAAATGATACATTAATTTGATATACTATTTGTTGCTGAACAGTAAGCAATTGTTTATTATTAGCAATAAAAGTAGCCAACGAAGTTTTATTGAACTGGTGGTCACGTTGAACACCGCTGTTGATATATCGAAAAAGGTGCCACATAAAGTTCCATTGATTTTTCGCAAATGTTGGAAAGATGTCGGCCCAGGAAAGTTAAATAATAACAAACGAAAAAAAAAAATTGGCGTTGCTTAGGATGAATTATGATTATAATTATGGTGGTTCCCAATTTTTCGATTGTTTATTCCACTTAAAAAAATTACGAATATCAGATTGCATCAATGTCTTTGCGAATTGGCCAACAACATCTTGTCGGCTGCAAACGTTGAAAAATTCAGTCAGAGTTGTTTTTGGAGCTGTTAAAGCTTGTTGCTTTCCGTTTTCAAGATGCATAGCCAAATGTATAACAGCAGGATCCTTTTCATGTATAGGAAATGTCAAAATGCGCCAAATATCTTCGTTGCATCTTACGTATCGATTCATTTGATAACGTGTTATTTCGTCATTGTAGTTTAAATTTTAAATAGCGAATATGGCTTTATCACTACCCTTGTGCAACATACTTACAGATGAATTCGATAGACTTTACAGAACTGCATCGTTGAACGTTTATGTGCGCTTTGTAGGTTTTGCACAGCAATGGCGAATATGGAATTACCCAACGATTATCAATATCTACACTTACAGACGCAATTCATAGGATTGACCATTATGGTCCTCGTCTCTACGCCGCTAAGATGGATAAACGTCAATATTGGTGATAGTATCAGTTTAATGTGGTTTTGGAAAACGTTTCGTAAATTGACTTCCTGTTCATATTACCACACGGACCATGGATCATATCAGTAGTACCAATTTGAAACAATTCTTGATAAACATTGGGATCTGGAATTTCGGCTGAAATAATTTTGTCAATTTCTTCTGAGCGTACTTTATCCTCCAACCATATCAAAATATTCGCATGAGGTAAACCAAGTTTTGGCCGAGTGATGTGTTATCAAATTCATTAAAGATTTTTGTTTTTGTTTAAAGACACGTGCAGTGATATCGCGGCGAAACATCGATGTTTGACCTGGCAACAACAAATTTTTAATTTCACCCCAGCTTGGATTAAACGTAAATGTGATAAAATGTGGTCGGCCATATGCACGCACGTAGGTCATACCTTCTTGAATATATTCTTGCATATGACGCGGACTACCAATGAATGACAATAGGAAAAAACATGCGCTACCAATGTTGTTGATGTCATTCGTAGCATCTACGTTACCAATTACGGCGTCACGCAAATGAATGTACTCCTCAGCACGACGTTTTGCTTGTTTAAATCATATATATCGCAATCTCTCACTTTCGATTTTTACACACATATGGACGATGTATTCATAAAATAGCTGTCTGCATGGGGAATGGTATTTTTTATTTTTTTTCTGGACGTTGATGCACTACGGTCAGTACATTCAAGTGGCCCGTATGACACCAAGCACGTGCTTGTTCGTGTTAGGTGTTAGTACGCGCGACAAATGAAAGTATAGAGAAAGGAATACGAGGAAATGGCTACTAGCGTGCTGCCAGATTGTTTACTTGCATGCGTGTTAAGTGGGTTAGAATTAAAGTTTTTAGTTTGGGAAGGGTATCTACAGTTGATGTTATTATGTACAAATCATTATAATTTGCACATAAGACTCTAAAGGGTTCATGCAATTCAAAGGACGTTCTACAGTGGCGCAAAACTAAGGGTATATAAGATCTAGTATTTCTACTTGGCACGTGAAAGTTAAGCTGACCCAAAAGGTCAGCACTTTCAACGTCACCATGAATAAGGTTATAAATAAAGGTAATACCTAGCATAGTTCTAAGATTGGATAAAGATGGTAAATTGATTAGTAGGAGTCTACTGGAATAAGAGGGTAACCTCTGGTTTGTATCCCAGTTTAAACCGCGTAAAGCGAACAGTAAAAAGTTCTTTTGAACTGACTCAATGCGTTTACTGTGGACCCCATACTGAGGGCTCCAAATGCAAGATCCATATTCTAAGATAGGACGAACTAAAGAAATATAAAGCGATTTAGTAACATAGGGGTCATTGAATTCTTTCGACCACCGTTTAATGAAACCAAGCACTCCTCTGGCTTTATTTACCATGCACGAAATATGATCAATAAAGTCAAGTTTAGGATCCAGGCGGACTCCCAAATCGTCGACAATAGCGATTCTTTCCAAAGAGCAACAGTTTAGCGTGTAAGTTGCAAGCTTGGGAACGACACGAGAGAATGTCATTAGCTTGCATTTAGAGCCGTTTAAATTTAATAAGTTAACGCGGCACCATGTTTGAAAATTATTAAGATCTGTTTGTAAATCTGACTGGCAAGAAGCGTCCTTATATTGCACGCAATGACGTCATCCGCATACATAAGTACTCTGGAGTTAGTCAGAACTTTGGGCAGGTCGTTAATAAATAATGTAAACAACAAGGGTCCCAAATGGCTCCCTTGCGGGACGCCAGACGTAACCCTGAGAATTTTAGATAAGGTATTTTTTAAAAAAAAAAGGACCATTTGCGTCCGGCCATTCAGATAACTAAAGACCCATCTAAGAAGATCAACCGGAAATCCCATTAAATCGAGTTTCCGAACAAGAAGAGAATGGTTAACAGAGTCGAACGCTTTACTGAAATCCGTATATATTACGTCTGTTTGAAAGTTTTTATGGAAGCCCTTTATTATGAAGGAAGTGGGCTCCAAAAGATTAGTAGTAGTTGATCTTCGCTTTATAAATCCATGCTGACATGGAGAAATGATAGAACTGCAAAGGTGCTGCAAATGTGGAGTAATAATTTTTTCGAAAAGTTTTGAGATGGCCGACAGCTTAGAGATTCCTCTGTAGTTGTTGGCATCCAATTTGCTATCTTTTTTGTGGAGAGGAATAACGAACGACTCCTTCCAAATAAGGGGAAAGTGGGAGGTTTCTAAGGATAAGGCAAACAATTTCAGAAGGGAATTGCACAGGGCGTCGGCACAATACCTAAGCACACAGCCGGGTATTCCTGGCGAAAAAACTGGCTTAACACGGAGAAGATCTGAAAGAATGGAGCTTTCGTTTAAATTAGGACTAAAAATTAAGTTCGATTTGGGAATGATGTAAGAATAAGTCTGATTTGAGTCAATAGAGCTTGAATATGTAGTTTGAAAAAACTGCGCAAATAGATCGGCTATTGCCTGATCATTATTTACGGTTGTATTTTCAAATGAGAGCGAGGAAGGCTATATTCTGTAAGTCGGCCCCAACATCGAGGGTCACATCGAAAGTAGGATGATAGGGATCTTCGGGTAGCGTCAGCGGCGCCACCCTGGCTAAGCTTACTCTCGCAGGATCTGAAACAAAACAGAGATCAAATAGGCGCTCTAAAGAATTTCGTACATGGTTGACTTGAGACAGCGAAATGTCAAACAAGCCAGCAATAAAATCATGCTGTGTTGTGGTTAAAAGTGAGTTTGTGGAATTATTTGAGGACCAAATAGCCCCTGGGATATTAAAATCCCCAAGAACCACTAAGTGGTCCCTATCCGAAAGCCGATTGGAGACCATCTGGATAGCGGAAAGATGGTTCCAATAAATAGGAAGTTCCGACAAGGGAGGAATGTAGGAACAAGTAATGAAAATGGAGCTACCATTGACTGATAGCTTCACACAATGGAATTCAACATCGTTGCACTCCTCAAAAGTTAGTAATTCAGACGTGAGGCTGGAGTCCACCGCTATGAGGACACCACCCCCCCTCCACTCGGTAAACCGTGAACGCAGCTGGAAAAACTTCGGAGCTCAAAATCTCCGGCTTTAACCAGGTTTCTGTGAACACGATAATCTGAGAAGCAAACGAAAGACTATCAGAATACAATTTGGGAAGCTTAATACGTAAACCTCTTGCATTCTGATAGGAGATGAAGAGGGAGTCGGTTAGTTTTTTGGAGTGGGAGTCGTAGAGAGCGCAGTGGTCTGGTCAGGCCTGGGAAGACTTATTCCTACAGGCCGCCTTTTCTTTTTCTTAGCCTCAAACTCTTTGACGTCAATATGTTCTGGCCAGAATTTGGTAGAGCATATTGTGTCAAAGAGCTCGTTTGGGACATTTATCTTGAAAGATAAAATGTCCCTAGCATAGGAAAATTTAATTTTCTCCGCCTTAATTTTTTCGGCTTTGGTTTTGCCTTAAATAAAGGCTATTAGATCTTCCGATGTCTGAGAAGGGGAAAGCCGCGAAACAAATATCTGTTTCGTAGGCGGTAAAACAGTAAGGGCTTTTGGCAATGCAGACGCATTATCTGGATTGCCAATATCGGCCGGTAATCCGGGCCTGACGCCCTGGGGTGGTAAATTGATGGTGGTCTGAGGGGTCGTAATTTGTGATCCTTCAGGGGACACAACGGAAATCATCGGGGGCACGGTCCCTCCAGCGGCACATTCGGGAACCGAATCTTTCCTCACACTCGACCTCAGAATTCTCGGATTTTATCCTGAGGTCGATGGCTGATCCGATGGAGGCTCCTATTGAAAACCCACTGCTGGCTTAAAGGATCCGTCAATATGTTGCAGACCAGTAGCAGTTTTTTTGCGCCTAGGGGACTCATTTAATAGCTTAAGGCTATTAAATTGAGTATCTAGCGCCAAGAACATATCATGAGTTTTGCGGAAACTCGATAATATGTCTTTAAAACCGCTCTTGGTTTGCCGCATAAAAGACATCATCTCGCTTTCAATCTCGCGACAGGCATCACAGCAGTAACGCAAACTAATGTTTCGTCTCAGATCGTCTACCGTCCGCGCTACAACACCAATGCACTTGGCATGCACAATGTTGTCACACAGCCAGCAGCCGATCGAAAGATCGTTAGCTGCAATTACCTTCTTGCAGGTTTTAATAGTACAGACAATAGCGGACATTATAATTAGTTACCACTGTACCTTTCCGCAAAGATAAGAAAACAGTGCAGCTGCACAGAGAACAGAAGAGAGAGAGAAAGCGGGTGAGCGGGTGAGCGTGGGAGCAAAAGCTTACTAGATTAACGTTTAGCTGTTGCGACGGCGCAAACAACTGCTAAACGAACAAGGCGCAAAAAGGAATGAAAAAATTAGCACAAGCAAATCACTGGCAGCACAAATTAAAATTGTGAAAATAAATAGAATTAAATGCACAAATCAAGAAAGCTGCATGCACGCGAAGTAAACGGGAATTTTATTTAACACAAGGTAGAGGATTTATGTAAAACCCTGATGGTTTTAAATGCAAAATATTCACAAAACAAGAGCGCAAGAGAAAAACACGTCCGTTCACTTGGAAGAGAGAAAGCTTTGCTTTCATGAGCGCGAATCATTAACCGACATGCGTAAAAGTTCATAGCACTAACTTTCTTAATCAGTTCTTCACCTGTAGTTGGATTTCTTAGTTTAATATTTAAATGACCGCCTCCTTCTTCTTCCCAAAGATGATTATCTTGAACTTTTTGCATCGTATTATCTCTGCTTAGTATGCGAATGTCCCGACGTTCAGATGGGTCACCAGGCATTACAACTCCAATTTTATTAATAGTTGGAAAATTAGGTGTAGCTGGGTACTCTCCATAGGGCACTTTGTTTGCTTTAATCATAATGGTGTAGTTGTCGTTATGCAGTCCGTTAGATTCTTGAGCAATTGCACCAGCTGGTAATGGTTTTGCAAAAATGTTTCCAAAGTGTCTATTGAAAGTAATGATGTCATTTGGAAGCATGAAATTAATTTACGAATTTTTTGCAAAAACAATTTCGATTAAGATATGGTTCCAGTTAAAAGTGTTTTTAAAGGTTCCGGTGGTGGATTTAACGGTGGCAGTCAAATTTTTCCAGATGCCAACACAAACCAGCTGATTCACATTTGAACTTGAAAGCATCATAAGCATGGCATTAATGACACTCTTTTCCATACTACCAATCGTAATTAATGCATGTGACAAATACTTTATTTCAGCATCATATTCAAAAGCGAGACAATTAAAATTTCTCACTCTATGTGCATTGGTCGCTCGTTGACGTACTTCTCGTTGGCGTGCCTCTCGTTGTCTTAATGTATTAGCACGAAGACGTTGAATGAATTGAATTAGTCAAAATTTTCATTTGCACGTGTACATGCAATTTACATTGTCCGTCAAGTGTTATTTGACTATTCTATTTAACTGACGGTCATGGAGCAATTGCGCGTTCCGAGTACGTGGACCAAAATTACTTTGTCTTCCACGAAGTCGTGTCATTTTTTTGTAAAGAAATTATGTTAAATCTTAAAACAAGACTACAATAACACAAAATTACAAAATATTGACGACCTTTTGCTAAAGTTTTTATGCCAGCTTATACTTATTTATGAAAATACTATTTCATGAAAATAAAAAATATATAAAAGGGCCTTTTTTTTATTCAATGGACCAAATTGTGAATCCATACAATTCTCGAATTCCCTTGAACGCACACAGAAAATCTCAATCAAATCGGTCGAAGCGTTTAGGAGAACTTCAATGACATACACACGCCCAAGAATTATATAAATTAAGATAGTGCAGGAACGGGGTGGGATGTACTACCATGATAATACAAACCGCAACCAACTTTAAGGGTCGATCTGTGTTAGTTATCGAAACCAATTTGGAAGCAAGATCGGATTTAACCGCGATGAGAACACCACCGCATTTGACAATCGTATCTGTAGACAGCATAGTTGCCTGGAAATAATTCGTTGTCATAGACACGGGAGTTAAGTCATGTTTCGGTAAAGGCAATAACATTGGATTCAAAGACACAATTGACATCTATTAGTTTCTTTGAGACCTAATTGAGGGTGTCAGAGGTCCGCGAGCTCGAGGAGAACTTATGTTTTCGAATTCGTAAACAATGGCGTGTTCAGATTATACAGAATTATCTAGGACACTAGCAAACAATGCATCAGAAATTCCACCTTTAAACGAAGATATGTCGCGTCTTTGCTTACCAGCCATTTTATATTATTCTAGAATTTCGGTTTTAATTTGATCAAAATCGGACTACTATATCATATAGCTGCCATAGAAATGTTCGGGAAATATTACGTATACGTAATGTTAAACCGAATTTTTATATGTACTAATGTTGTATACAATTCCAGTTAGTTTTACTTTCCATTTGATAACATTTTATTAATTCATTATGATCCATTTGTAAGCTGCAAGGGTGTCGAAGTTAGCTTTCTTTCTTGTTTTTCCTGAAAATTTACATGTCGTTCCTGTGGCAGCTATATGATATAGTCGTCCAAATTATATAGCAGTGAAAGAATATAGAAGACTATCTGTAAAGTTTCATTCAGATAGCTTCAAAACTAAGGGACTAGTTTGACTATAATCGGACAGACGGACAGATGGGCGGACAGACGGACATGGCTAGACCGACTCAGCTGTTGATGCTGATCAAGAATATATATACTTTATAGGGTCGGAAATGTCTCCTTCACTGCGTTGCAAACTTTTGACTGAAATTATAATACCCTGCAAGGGTAATTAAACCCACCGGCCGTAGAACAATTTACAAAGTACGGTTAGCTTTAACAACCAGCTAAAAGCGTTGAAGCGGTTCCTATTCAAGGAACAAACAATGTGATTAATCCGTAAGTTTTGTCGCACTGAATTTATTAACTTCCTTTTTATCCCTCCAAGGGCTCCGCATTTCGGCATGTAACTACTCAATCGTACAGTCCAAGACTTCAGACTAACCTTCGAAGTTTTAACTACAGCAGCTGCTGAAGTCGAGGCGATCCTGGCTGCTCTGACGCGTTGCCACTTCTTGGTGGGCGGCGTACTCTGAGCACAACCGGAACTCTCATTATCGACGGAAATGTCGACAAATCAAATCTGGAGTTGCCGGAGCCAGTATATCAACGAGATTCAAACTCGCACAACCTGGACGAAGACTGCGCCAAATCTAGCTGTCAACGAAATGGTCATCATTCACAAATATAATTCCCAACGGTGGCTTGTGGCCGAATAATCAGCACCAACGCAGGATCGGACAACAACGAACGCCAACGTACGCACTGCTTAGTGAGTCAAACGCCGCCCTATAAGGAAAGAGGCAGGTGCCTCTTGAAAGCCAATCGCTTACTTTCAAGGGGCCCAATATCTTAGGTCAAAACTCACTAGTACAATTTATTATTAATTTAAATTCAGCGCCTATTTGATGTCAGTTAACATGACATATGTTCAACTGATACTGCCAACTCGAAAGAACGAACGAAAGGGGGAAAAAATATACAAGAAGAAGGAGAAAGAATTTGAAGATTAACTTTTGTACTATACGTGAAAGCTTATAGTGCGGAGACAAGCCGTATATCTCTCAAAAAATTATATCGTTAACAAGCACAATTCGATCATTAATTTGGATTTTGTATCGCGCTTTTCAGCAAACTACTTTGTAAGCTTACATATGCATATAAGATTTTTGGAGTCAAGCTTTTAACACAGTGTGATTGCAGCTCCGAATAAACAACACACATTTAACAGAACCTATCGTGCGTTATTATATATAACCTAAGGGTGGCATATTCGGTGTTTTCCCAAGAATACCCTTTTAGGGTATTATAATTTTAGTCAGAAGTTTGCATCGCAGTGCAGAAGACTTTCCGACCCTATAATATATATATATTCTTGATCAGCATCAACAGCTGATTCGGTCTAGCCATGTCCGTGTGTTCGTCCGTCTGTTCGTCCTTCTGTCCGTCCGTCAGTCCGATTATACGCAAACAAGCCCCTCAGTTTTAAATCTATCTGACTGAAATTTTCCCCATATTTATGTAATTTTTGTAGTCCCTGTTCCAAATAATACAAATGGATGAGAATATAGTATCAAAAGGCTTAGTGCAATAAAGAAGAGAGTCACATGTTTATGGTAATTAATGTGGGGTATACCCGATTACCCCACATTATATTAACAAAAATTGACATTTACTTACTTGGGATACTAAAGCCTTAGTTTCTGGTGTTGTACTTTCTAAAAAAATTTGCTTAAATTCACTTGGACTTGATAATTTAAAGTCGGATGCAGAAGCTATAAAGTCCAACAGCTGGGCCAGGTCTGCAGATGCTGAGCACTTTTCCATATTTTGGGATGCTAAAAGCTCTACGCCATTAGCACACCACTGGTTAGCCTAAAAAGAACATGGAGATATACTTATGTTGATCAAGTGCTTAAATATTATGAAGCCTTACGCTCTCTACTCTTTCCATTAGTTCATGATTCCTAGTTAAGGTATCTAACCTTTTGCTAATACGCGATTCGATTAACGCGCAAACACGATTTAATTCGTCGCACTTTGGCTGAACAACTATCCATGGATACATTCCTTGAAGATTAATTAGAGTTTGTCCAAGCAATAAAACTTTATTCGCCCTCTGTGTGTCATCTTGAAACACTTTATAAAGATCGTTTGTTTTTTCCAAAAGTTCCGAAGCACGTTCGGAACTCTCTCCAATCTCTGTCATCTCAGCTATTGACTTTATATGTCCGTCAAGAATGTTCTTAAATTATAAGATCTTTTATTTAGAAAAATAAATGAGTTAATATTAGCTGTAGAGCTAATACCTGTATTTCATGGAAATCTTGCTCGAATATCCGAAGATGCAAACATTGCTCCAGAGAATCCCAATGTGCCTGCCAAAAATCGTCGAAACGTCTTTCTGTTTCCTCAAGTTGAACGAGAAGTCTAGAAAGAAAAAAAAGCAGATTTCTTATTAATAAAATAATAATAACAAAACTGATGTTGGAAAACCAAAAAAAAAACTCTGTTCTCTGTTTACCGACTTAATCGACTAATTGATAACTCATATTTTCTATCCGTATTCTGTGATATTTGTGTCAACAACTTTCTTAATCTGCTGGTATGACAGTGGTATATTCCTCATTTTCATCATACAACACTAGCTTCTGCAACACTCTCCCGGACGTATTATATTTTTTAAACCTTCCTAATAGTATTTTTGTATATGACCAGGTGGCCGTCAGCCGATAGGGTAAACAGGGGGAAAAACGGTTGACTGAGTCATCCGCTGTAACTGTGTGCAACGTCGGTTGTGCGACTATACTCTCCAATTGAGGGCCGCTGAAAGAAAGTCCCCAGTCGAGTTCGATCGATGTTGCTGACCAATGATCGTCGGGCGGACCTGGCCTAGTCTTTAAAATGCCCCCTTCAATCAGGCGTGTTATGCGACCCGTGCTCGCTGGCTTACAGGTTCGCAGCTGAGGGGTTATTCCAGCAGCATGGCCGAGCAACCCTGGGTCCTAAGTGGCCTTGCCGTGGCTTAGGGGCGAAGCCACGGTCGATCTCTTCAAAGCTCCACAACCGCGCTGGCCCGCTTCGCTTGCCAGCCCGAGGAATGCGCGCGATCATATCATCGATCGTGGGGGAGGCTAAACCCCAAAAGCTGTCAGAGATGGACGAGGAGGAGCTTTTAATGCCTTGACAGGGCTTAATATTTAATGATGCCCAGTCCGGTCATTAACTCTCTGTCGACATCCGAGGGGGGCAATAGTACTCGCACTCCTCAAACCATAACACACACAGGAGTGGCTCAGTTGGGCACCACTGTAAAAAACCACAAAAGCGGTAAAGACGATTATAGACCAATCAGCCAAGCATCCTTCATCCTAAAGACGATGGAAAGGCTAATGGACATACACATAAGAGATAAGGCGGAAGTTATCTCCTGTCGGATGCCCAACATGCACACCGAAAATGTCGATCACCCGAGACAGCACTGCATGAAGTGGTGAGTCACGTGGAGAATTCACTTAACTACAAATCTTACACGAGGGCCACATTCTTAGATATAGAAGGTGTTTTACCCATCCTGGGCTCCCTCTCTCACTCTCATGGAAGCACAACACCGCAGAGAGAGTCAGAAAGGTAGGAATTGCCTTATACTCCTGTAAAAAAGAAGTTTTGAAAAAACTGGGGACTACACCCTACTGCAGTAGTAAGAACAATATTGACACACGCGGCTCTAATATGGTGGCCAGCATCCATCAAAGCTTCTATCAGCAAAAACTTACTAGAATACAGCGTTCGGTATGCGCAGGACCAACGGTGCATTAACGCTGGTGCCAAGCGGCCGCTCTGAATGTAATTCTAGATATCATCATCAAGGATTCTGCGGCTCAGAGTACGGTGAGACTTAAGGCTTAATTGCTGGAGAGATCACTGCACAGGCCATCGCACTATCATTGGAGGGAATATAGCAAAAAGAAACAAGGATATAGACTACACGACCATCGAAATTAGAGTCGGAAACGGCTACACGACCTCATACCCGTCGAGGGAGGAGTGGACTTCCAGGCAGAGGTACTCGCAGTATTGGAGTCAGATACACTATCAATACATCGAGGCCTTTGCAATACCAAAGTGAGCCAAGCTGCTTTCGAAGCTCTAACAGCAGTCAAAACGAACTCACAGCAATTGGCGCAGTGCAAGAGAGCCTTAAACGAACTTGCCGGAGACAATGACGTTAGAATAACCTGGGTGCCAGGGCACAGCGACATACCAGGGAACAAGAAAGACGTGCTAGCCCGCAAAAGCTTAACCGAGAACAGCAACATTAAGAGGATACCAATACCGCTTAACGCGGTCCAGTCAATGATCCATGACTACTTCAAGGCTTAGGCCTGCAGAGAATGGGCAAGGACAAGTCTGCACCGAAGATCGAAGCTTTGATGGCTGAACTTCGACAATAAACGCACTAAAAAACTGATATCCCAAAGCAAGAAGGATATCAACAGGATCACAGTAGACTCAATGAAGTTTGAAGTGCCATATAACACATAATGCGGAAGCTGCACAGAACTATCGGAACAGAAGACGCCAGAGCACTTGCTTTGTCACTGTCCAGCACTAAACAACACAGGATGGTGCTACACATGACAAATAAAACACGAATGAAACTATTTCGGGGTATTGCGCGACGTACATCGGTCTTTATTGATTGAAGTAGGAATTATAACTAAACAACAATTGATTTAAACCAAGCTTCGGAGAGCGGATTGGAAGCTCAATGGACCGAAAGCCCAAATGAAGAGGGAGGGAGAGCGAGGGTGTACGGGATTACACTGCCTCTGGAAAATAAACGCCCTATTGGCATAAACATTCTCCCCCCCTTGCGAGGATACGCAACGATAATATCAGGAAGACATTGCTCGGGAAAACGTTGGATACGCTGAGCGCTCGTTGATATATAGAAGCGTATGGTGAACCTGACCACTCGGCTGGCATCGGTCGTCACTGCGACAAGATCCCGTGAAATGGTGGTGGGCCAAGCAATTGACGCAGTACTTCTTCTCGATAACAGCCTGGAGCCGTTTCTCCGTGCTAAGACGAAGAAAACGGTGGCACTTCCGAAGAGGATGGTTCCCTTGGCAGACTCGGCATGGGTAGGACAAAATACCTCGGGAACGTCTGCATTTGTACTCGTCGTATGGAACCCTGAAATTCCTTGAAACGGGAGTAGTAGTAACTCGTGTGGAGAACGAGGAAATTCTTTGGATAGGTGCGGATATTTGCCTTGCAGTATCAGGAGGACTCGGAACACTGGAGGAGTAGTTGCTTGGATGCAACAAAGGGTGATGCCGACCGTGGCACGTGAAACAGGACTCGAGGTGACACGTCGGAGGGTGTCGGTTTGGACGGATGGAGGCGCAACGGAGTAGGTCTATGGCGCTCTATGGCGCTCAGTCAGGAAAGAATCGAGTTGTAGCCATGTAGGAATTTCGGTTTTATTTGATAAAGATTGCTCCCATAATGAGAGCGTTAGCTTTGGAAGCTTTGTGGAACACAAATAAACCAGAAGACAATCCCAATTATCCGTCGTAAGACCGGAAATATTGAGGAATTCAAGGCTGCCAAAAATTCGTGTACAATGGACTGCATGTTAGGCAATTTTTTTAGTTGACTGTTCACCAGCGCTCGTTTGTTTTCGAAACGCTCAGATAGGATTTTCCAGGCTGAGCGGAAACCATCGTTGGTGAGTGGCGAATTGGAAACTATGGAACTAGCTTCGCCACTAGTCTTGGCATTTAAATAGAACAGCTTTTCGACAGGGGTCAGCGCCGGATTGTCTATATAGACCGCTGTGAAAAGGTCTCGGAAAGTCGGCCAGCGAATATAATCACCTAAGAAAACTTCCGTTTCGCACTGAGGAAGGCAACAGCCAGACGGAAAGGAATTTTGGGGCGCAAGGGATCGCACTTGAGCTGCTTTGGAAGAGATCGCATCGATCTGTTCCATGAGCTGGGCGGCACACCTTTCGTAAATGAAATAGGAATATTCGTTTTTTTCCTTAAGAGTAGGCACGGTGTCCGCCGCGCCCTCTATGCCAACTGAAATTAGCTCTGAACAAGCTTCGTACTCTTTCTCAACCTTGTCCCATAGCGCTCGGACTTGGTCGAGGTGAATTTGGCAGGTATACTTGGATAGACTGGGTGCTGCTAAAATGCTGGCTCTGGACTCGAAGTGACTTAGACAGTCACAGGTCAGAGTAAATTTATTTAGAAGTGATGAAGTTATATCGGATATTATTTTGAAAATCTGGTCTGTATTAATCTATATACATATATATTTTTTATCGAATGATTTATATGTGTCGAAAGCTAGATTTTGGAATTTAGAAACCAATCGGAATATATATTCGAATTTTAATTTGTCGAATAATAGTTATAAATTATAAATCAATAATATTCATTCAGCAGGAAAACAGATACGGTCACACTAATGCGGATATGGAAGTGAACTTAAATTTGTAGTGGAATTATTGCTTTGAAATATTATAGCAGAATAGGCAGAATAGCGGAGACAACGAGGTGCGGAACAAATCGCCAAAAATCGCAGCGACGACTTGCCGATGATTATGTATGTAATTGCAATATGTATATGTTAAGTTGAATGTAGTTCAGCTCAGGATGGAAAGGGGGAAAGCATAAATAAATGAACAAATTAAGTCGTCGTTTCTGTGCCGTGGTTTTAGTAGCTGTGGACTGTAATGGTAGAATAATTTAGTTTTATGCTATTTATATATTTAATAAGTACAATTTGGATTTATTTTTGCTGTGTAAATAATTTAAATAATTTGCCGGTATATTTGTGATTTAATATATTTAATTAATTTTGTGTAAATTGCTGGTGGCAATCATAGATCAGTGGAGTGGACTGTATTGGACAGATGTATGTAGGTGTATAAGTGGAAATAAATGCAAGCGGAACACAGTGAACGACATATACTTAGACACACACTTTTGGATTTTGGAATTCGCAGGAATTTAATAGAAATTAATTGCGACAATTGAATTGGTTCGGATTTGGAATCGGGGTATTACGCGACGTGCGTCGGGGTTTATTAATTGAAGTCGGAATTAGAACCAAACAACAATTGACTAAAACCTAGCTTCGGAGAGCGGATTGGAAGCTCTATGGACCGAAACCCTAAAGGAAGGGTGTACGGGATAACACTGCCTCTGGAAAATAAACGCCCTTTTGGTGTGAACAGTATGGATCAAAACGTAGCATAGCTCTAATTGGAGCCTTAAAAGAGGGCCTTACCATTTTAACCTGCCTACCTACAAATAAATTATAAATTATAAATAAAATAAATTATAAAATTGCAAAAATTACATATGCCGATAACATTTCAGAACCAAGCACCGAAATATGATTATAAAGGATTATAAAGGATCGAATCCAGCCTCAGAATAATTGCAATACGTAAGGTTTTTGAGATATTTCAAGTTTAAAGTGCAAACAATATGGTATTTGGGTATATTTGAAGTGTTTGACAAAATCATAAAAATAACTATTATTAAGACATCTTAAATTTCATGGTCTTCAGTTTTAAAACATTTGAAAATTTTGACTTAAAGTTAATGTCTCTATATATAACGACTCTATATATATCTATATTTTTCAAAAAAATTTGCCAAACGCATAAAGCGCCGCACTCAAAACTATATATTTTGTTCATTAAAGGTGGTGTTACTTTGATCAAATCTTTTTAATGAAACGATTGTCATCTTAAAGTTCATGTTCTGCAGAATCCGTTTTCAAAAATTTGAAAATTTGGTCTTCAAGTTATATCTATAATTTTCCATTCATATTGTGAAATGCGATACTCAGACTGAAGTCCAATAAGGACTTTTTAAAATTAAATTAAAATTTTGTTTATTCTTTCTTAAATTTACATCACCTCAAATTTACCCAAATACCTACGTCCGTCCTACGAGATTTTATTTTTGGAACTTGCATCACCTCGCTCTTATTCTGACCTCTCATATTTCTATCAACGATATATATGGATTGTTCCACCAAATAAGGGTATTTTGAATCTGTAGGCCTGTGATAAAAATAATAATAGTTTTTGAAGTCGGTAACTATAGACACGTGAAGCCAGCTATGAATAAATATGTCACAAATGGACGAACAGAGCTTAGATATACAAACAGTTTAAAAATACAGCGAGGCCAATCCATCCACGATAACTTTACATTGTACTTAACACTTAGCCATTTTTCAAGTGCGACCCGGTCTGTTTCGACTTATATAATACCTGTAATAGAAGGAAACAATTTTATAATTTTCTTGGGGTAAACTTGTCTGTCAGAGGGTTTGAAAAATGAACGGACACAGCTGAATCGCCCCTTCACTGCCTTACAGATATATACATTAATAATGTCCCAAATTTAAATAACTTGAGCATTGCCTGTGTAACAAAAAACACAAACCAGAACAGTGCCATTTTCCTGCGAATTCCAGTACAAAAACTCAAACATAATTAACTTCTTCTTACAAAAAGCCAACCTCACACATAAAATTCTAAGCTCACTACCATATCTAAATGTCTTGTAAAAATAAAAATCTTCCAAACCAAGTATGAAGCCGCGTTTGCTAATGTGCTTAATTAATAAGTTAGATTTTAGTTTTAAAAAACTGTTAAATAAATAAATAAATTGACTTACCTTTCAATGGCGCTTATATTGCCGGTGCGCTCAGAGAATTCCTTAAACTCTTGAAAAGATTTAATATTATTAAGAAGTGTTTCTCCGTGTTTAGCTGCAGCAAGAATTTCCATCTAATGAGAAGTACTTTTTAGCTTGCAAATCCATGAAGATAAAACACAAAATTACCTTTAGCCGATTATAGTCGATTACTTGATTATCTAACAGCTTTCTCGTCGTTTCCACAGAATTAGGAAGTTCTGTGTCGTGGATGGCTTGTAAAAATGAATCTAATTCTTCAGACACCTTGTGCGTTAAGCTGGAGAACTTTTCTAATGACTGTATAATTAGAACGAAACAAAAATATAAAAACGTATTAGTAAATAAAATAAAATACATATATACACATAAATAAAATACATATTTAACAATTTTGCTTATTTCCACAAAAAAATACAATTGCTTTATTAGTATTCCGAACGCAAGTTGTTGTTTCATTGCCGAAAGATCTACATATAAAAAATAAGTCGATTTTCTTGTTACTGGCAAAATTTGTAACACGACAGAGGTAAATTGCACAATTTGCTTGCTGACATATTTAACGCGGGCAGAAATGTTTTGATTGGCCATTTGTTTTGTATTTTCAAAACTCATGGAATATAATTGTCTTTCTTTTTATATTTATACCCATGCATTCGAATTTTTTTCAGAAGTTTTCAACGCAGCATGAAAAGCCGAGTCGATCTATCCATATCCGTCTGCCCGTTTCAACGCAATTTAGTCCCTTTAATTTGAAGCTACCAGAATTAAACTTTGAATGCAGTATCCTTTATATCATTACTATATAACTCGTAACGGGACGGATCAGACCACTGACATACGCTGGATCGAAAAAAACTTTGAAAAACAATTGTAACTTTCCAGTCATCAAAATATATTCGTCTAATTTGAGACATGGCCATTTTAGAATTTCGGTTTTAATTTTATGAAAATCTTACTACTTTGTCCTATCCTACTCATAAATTTTTAATTTCACTGTTTTTCAACACATATTTATTTATTTTAATAACAAATAGAATTTCTTGTTACAATGTGTTAAGCCAGAATGACTATAGCCTTTTTTTTCAACATATTTTTATATGCTTAGATATTTGGTTATTGTTATAGGGGTAGTAAAGGGGCATAACATAACTGCAGCACTAAGCCGACTCGTAGGCGAATATCAATTTGATTGATACCCTATCCTCGGAGAGGGTCCTCCGCGTAGTGCCTCCTGAAAACGTACTACGTTACCACCCTATCCTCGGAGAGGGTCCTCCGCGTGGTGCCTCCTGAAAACGTACTACGTTACGGCTAATGCGAATACCCTAAAACCTTTAACTCTCACTCCTTACCGTGACCTGGGCAAGACTTGAAACGGCCTCTTTTCGGGTCACCGTGTAAAGCGACCCATGCCCTATGACTTTACGGTTTGCAGCTGAGAGCCGGGCAACCCTCAGTCGGGAGTTGCCTTGCCTTGGCATAGGGGCGAAGCCACGGTCGACCTTCTTCAATGTTTCAAGCCATTCGGCCTGGGAAGGACTAAAAGAAGTTACTGCGATTGGTTGAAGAACCGTTAACTCTGTAAATTGCCCAAATTAAAGACGAGAGCGCTTACTGAACTCAATTCATGGACCAAAGCCTATGGATTGAGTATCAACTCAAAATTACCGAAACAGTCAAGGAATCGAGCACAGTATTCTACTTATGCAGAAAGAAGTTCGAAAACAAGAAAGAAAGCTAACTTCGGCACGCCGATGTTTACATACCCTTGCAGCTTACAATTGGATCATTATGAATTAATAAAATTTTATCCAATGGAAAGTGAAACTAAGAGGAATTGTATACAACATTTATACATATAAAAATTTGGTCTAACATGACGTATACGTAATATTTCCGAACATTCCTATGGCATCTATATGATATAGTAGTCCGATTTTGATCAAATTAAAACCGAAAATCTAGAATAATATAAAATGTCCTAAATTATATGAAAATATGTTGAAAATTGGACAAGTAATTATTTTTTCTGAAAATTTACCGATCGTTTCGACTTATATAGCAGTGAGAGCATATAGAAGACTACCTGCAAAGTTTCATTCAGATAGCTTAAAAACTGAGGGACTAGTTTGCGTATAATCGGACAGACGGACAGACGGACATGGCTAGATCGAATCGACTGTTGATGCTGATCAAGAATATATATACTTTATAGGGTCGGAAATGTCTCCTTCACTGCGTTGCAAACTTCTGACTGAAATCATAATACCCTGCAAGGTTAAAAAAACAGGGGCATTCATCCCAAAATAATAATTAGAGTCTACACAGCAGATGTAAGACCAATACTTACAGACAGCACTTACTATGGCCTTCAAAATCCAGAAACTCACAAGAATACAATATATTAGAATCATCAGGAACGCAGCAGACTAAAGCGGTACGACTGAAGGCAAGTCACAGCTGGAAGAACTACCATATCGGGCACAGTAGAATCCCAGACGAGATACACTACAGGGTAAATGGAGACACAGACTATATAACAACCGAGCTGCAATTCGGCAAAGCATAAACTAGGATATACCCTACAAGGGAAAAATAGAAAAGAGGGAGTCCGATGAGGTATCACTCTACACCGACGCATCGAGAATGAGATTGGGGTCCAAATCTTCGCCGAGAACTGGGGAGTAGAAGAATCTTTTCACTTCCCAGAGTCAGCGACTGTGTTCCAGGCAGAGGTTCTCGCAATACTGAAAGCAGTGGAACTCTCACTAAATAAAGACCACCGGAATTCCAAGGTAAGTATATATACATTTACACTAGTTTGCCAATTTCAAAGACACACTAAATAGACTAGCAGAACAACAGGGTACCCAAACGCAATGACATCTCCGCTAACGAGAAAGCTGACGATCCGGCCAGGGAAGGATCAGAGGAATGCTTAAATGCAGCAGACATTCAAATCTCTCCGTACGCAATTAAATCGGAAATTCAAGACCATGTTGAACGAATAGCCAGTAATCACACCAAAAGGGCGTTGATTTTCCAGAGGCAGAGTGATCCTGTATACTCTCTCTCTCTCTCACCGTTTTCCTTCGGGCTTTCATTCCATAGAGCTTCCAATCCGCTCTCCGAAGCTAGGTTTAAGTCAATTGTCACTAGTTCTAATATCTTACTTTACAAAAAACACCGTCACACTTCGCGCAATACCCCTAATTAGTTTTTCGTGATTTATTTATTCAGTGTTCCAGGTTAAAGCCACCGCACCCCATCAGCCAGAAAGGGATGGCCGATGAAGAAAGAGCACAGAATAAAAAAGCTTTCTCTCTTCCAAGTGAACGGACGTGTTTTTTTCTTGCGCTCTCGTTTTGTGAATACATTGCATTTAAAACCACCGGGGTTTTACTTAAATTCTCTACCTTGAGTTAAATAAAGTTCCCGTTCACTTCGCGTGCATGCAGCTTTCTTGATTGTATTTATTTTTACAATTTTAGTTTGTGCTGCCGGTGATTTGCTTGTGCTAATTTCATTCCTTTTTGCGGCTTCTTTGTTTAGCAGTTGTTTGCGCCGTCGCGACAGCTAAACGTTAATCTAGTAAGCTTTTGCTCCCACGCTCACCCGCTCTCTCTCTCTTCTGTTCTCTGTGCAGCTGCACTGTTTTCTTATCTTTGCGGTAAGGTACAGTGGTAACTAATTATAATGTCCGCTATTGTCTGTACTATTAAAACCTGCAAGAAGGTAACGGTAGACGATCTGAGACGAAACATTGGTTTGCGTTACTGCTGTGATGCCTGTCGCGAAGTTGAAAGTGAGATAATGTCGTTTATGCGGCAAACCAAGAGCGGTTTTAAAGACATATTATCGAGTTTTCGCAAATCTCATGATATGTTCTTGGCGCTAGATACTCAATTTAATAGCCTTAAGCTATTAAATGAGTCCCCTAGGCGCAAAAAAACTGCCACTGGTCTGCACCATATTGACGGTTCCTTTAAACCAGCAGTGGGTTCTCAACAGCAGCCTCCATCGGATCAGCCATCGACCTCAGGATTAAATCCGAGAATTCTGAGGTCGAGTGTGAGGAAAGATTCGGTTCCCGAATGTGCCGCTGGAGGGACCGTGCCCCCGATGATTTCCGTTGTGTCCCCTGGGGGATCGCAAATTGCGACCCCTCAGACCCCCATCAATTTACCACCCCAGGGCGTCAGGCCCGGATTACCGGCCGATATTGGCAATCCAGACAATGCGTCTGCATTGCCAAAAGCCCTTACTGTTTTACCGCCTACGAAACAGATATTTGTTTCGCGGCTTTCCCCTTCTCGGACATCGGAAGATCTAATAGCCTTTATTTAAGGCAAAACCAAAGCCGAAAAAATTAAGGTGGAGAAAATTAAATTTTCCTATGCTAGGGACATTTTATCTTTCAAGATAAATGTCCCAAACGAGCTCTTTGACACTATATGCTCTACCAAATTCTGGCCAGAATATATTGACGTCAAAGAGTTTGAGGCTAAGAAAAAGAAAAGGCGGCCTGTAGGAATAAGTCTTCCCAGGCCTGACCAGACCACTGCGCTCTCTACGACTCCCACTCCAAAAAACTAACCGACTCCCTCTTCATCTCCTATCAGAATGCAAGAGGTTTACGTAGTAAGCTTCCCAAATTGTATTCTGATAGTCTTTCGTTTGCTTCTCAGATTATCGTGTTCACAGAAACCTGGTTAAATCCGGAGATTTTGAGCTCCGAAGTTTTTCCAGCTGCGTTCACGGTTTACCGAGTGGAGGGGGGGTGGTGTCCTCATAGCGGTGGACTCCAGCCTCACGTCTGAATTATTAACTTTTGAGGAGTGCAACGATGTTGAATTCCATTGTGTGAAGCTATCAGTCAATGGTAGCTCCATTTTCATTACTTGTTCGTACATTCCTCCCTTGTCGGAACTTCCTATTTATTGGAACCATCTTTCCGCTATCCAGATGGTCTCCAATCGGCTTTCGGATAGGGACCACTTAGTAGTTCTTGGTTATTTTAATATCCCAGGGGCTATTTGGTCCTCAAATAATTCCACAAACTCACTTTTAACCACAACACAGCATGATTTTATTGCTGGCTTGTTTGACATTTCGCTGTCTCAAGTCAACCATTTACGAAATTCTTTAGAGCGCTTGCTTGATCTCTGTTTTGTTTCAGATCCTGCGAGAGTAAGCTTAGCCAGGGTGGCGCCGCTGACGCTACCCGAAGATCCCTATCATCCTACTTTCGATGTGACCCTCGACGTTGGGGCCGATTTATAGAATATATCTGACCGTCCAGCCAAAAAAGTCCTTTGTTTTCGCAAGACGGACTTCGAACGGCTGAATAATCTTATAGCTGATTTTAATTGGTCCGATCTATACATGTGCAATGACATGGCGGAAGCCGTGGATATTTTTTACAGTGCCATGAAGTCATGTTTTACTGAGTGTGTTCCGTTATACTACCCGTCAACCTCAAATAAGCCTTCTTGGTTTACTAGAGAGTTGAGTCGCCTTAAAAACAAAAAGTCTAGGCTGTTTTCTAAATTTAAACGTACCGGTTCTCAATCTGCCCTTTCCCCTTTTTTTCGGCTCGGTTAGGCTTCACCTTGTTAAACGCGCAGTGTTACAAAAATTATCTTGCTCGTTGTCGGGCCCAGTTTTCTCAGGACCCAAAACAGTTCTATAATTTTGTTAACACTAAACGTAAGCCAGTTACTCATCCTTCCTCGCTCTCATTTGAAAATACAACCGTAAATAATGATCAGGCAATAGCCGATCTATTTGCGCAGTTTTTTCAAACTACATAATCAAACTCTATTGACTCAAATCAGACTTATTCTTACATCATTCCCAAATCGAACTTAATTTTCAGTCCTAATTTAAACGAAAGCTCCATTCTTTCAGATCTTCTCCGTGTTAAGCCAGTTTTTTCGCCAGGACCCGACGGAATACCCGGCTGTGTGCTTAGGTAATTGAAATTGTTTACCTTATCATTAGAAACCTCCCACTTTCCCCTTATTTGGAAGGAGTCGTTCGTTATTCCTCTCCACAAAAAAGGTAGCGAATTCGACGCCAATTGGCCATCCCAAAACTTTTCGAAAAAATTATTACTCCACATTTGCAGCACCTTTGCAGTTCTATCATTTCTCCATGTCAGCATGGATTTATAAAGCGAAGATCAACTACTACTAATCTTTTGGAGCTCACTTCCTTCATAATAAAGGGCTTCCATAAAAACTTTCAAACAGACGTAATATATACGGATTTCAGTAAAGCGTTCGACTCTGTTAACCATTCTCTTCTTGTTCGGAAACTCGATTTAATGGGATTTCCGGTTGATCTTCTTAGATGGATCCCTAGTTATCTGAATGGTCGGACGCAAATGGTCCTTTTTAAAAATACCTTATCTAAAGTTCTCAGGGTTACGTCTGGCGTCCCGCAAGGGAGCCATTTGGGACCCTTGTTGTTTACATTATTTATTAACGACCTGCCCAAAGTTCTGACTAACTCCAGAGTACTTATGTATGCGGATGACGTCAAACTTTGCGTGCAATATAAGGACGCTTCTTGCCAGTCAGATTTACAAACAGATCTTAATAATTTTCAAACATGGTGCCGCGTTAACTTATTAAATTTAAACGGCTCTAAATGCAAGCTAATGACAGTCTCTCGTGTCGTTCCCAAGCTTGCAACTTACACGCTAAACTGTTGCTCTTTGGAAAGAATCGCTATTGTCGACGATTTGGGAGTCCGCCTGGATCCTAAACTTGACTTTATTGATCATATTTCGTGCATGGTGAAGAAAGCCAGAGGTGTGCTTGGTTTCATTAAACGGTGGTCGGAAGAATTCAATGACCCCTATGTTACTAAATCGCTTTATATTTCTTTAGTTCGTCCTATCTTAGAATATGGATCTTGCGTTTGGAGCCCTCAGTATGGGGTCCACAGTAAACGCATTGAGTCAGTTCAAAAGAACTTTTTACTGTTCGCTTTACGCGGTTTAAACTGGGATACAAACCAGAGGTTACCCTCTTATTCCAGTAGACTCCTACTAATCAATTTACCATCTTTATCCAATCGTAGAACTATGCTAGGTATTACCTTTATTTATAACCTTATTCATGGTGACGTTGAAAGTGCTGACCTTTTGGGTCAGCTTAACTTTCACGTGCCAAGTAGAAATACTAGAACTTATATACCTTTAGTTTTGCGCCACTGTAGAACGTCCTTTGAATTGCATGAACCCTTTAGAGTCTTATGTGCAAATTATAATCATTTGTACATACATAATAATATCAACTGTAGATACCCTTCTCAAACTAAAAACTTTAATTCTAACCCACTTAACACGCATGCAAGTAAACAATCTGGCAGCACGCCAGTAGTCATTTCCTCGTATTCCTTTTTCTATACTTTCATTTGTCGCGCGTACTAACACCTAACAGAACAAGCACGTGCTTGGTGTCATACGGGCCACTTGAATGTACTGATCGTAGTGCATCAAAGTCCAGAAGAATATATACGGCCTCGAAAGTCAGTTGAATACATACCCCTTTCTTCACCTCTTACGATAGCAGGCCTTGCAACATCAATGTAAACTTTTTCTTTGGGACTCCATCGTTTGCACATTCTAACTGGTTGATGGTCTTCATACGAAGATAATAGTTGAACCGACTTATTATCAACCCATTTGACGCATACAAGATTTTTGTTTGCTTCATATTTTGTATCAAATGATCCTCTTCCATGTTTTTTCAATTCTGCATCTGAAAGGAGTTTACAATTGCTTATGCGATTTCTTCGGATAGTTCCGGTTGCAAATATGACATTTTCCTTCAAAGCAACCAAGAGGCTTACTGACGAAAACCAATTGTCAAAATACAGCTTGAAAGGTTTGTCTTTGGGAAGGCCTTTTGATAAATATAATATCACATCTGATGATATTCCCAATCCAAAGTCGGGGCAAGTGCCTTGACCTTGACCAGATGTTCCAGCGCGCGTAAACATTTTTAAACCCCATTTGTGCGGCTTAGCTGGGTTGTATTGCTTAAAAGAGGATTGGCCTGAGAAAAAATTAAAATTGAATATATACATTTTAATAAAATTTAACTTTGAATACCTTTGTACGCAATGATTTGCTCATTAACGCTTTAATGTTTTTCTTGGGGTAATTTACCAAAACTTTCTTTGAGTTTGTCAAGTAAACGGCGTATTTTGTACAGCTTATCATAGTTGAAATCACCTTTTTTGAGTTGTTTAGTGTTATCGTTGAAATGTAAACATTGTTTGATATTATTAAACCTTCCTCGTGGCATTGCATCTGATATAGTAGAAAGCTTTAATTGTTTTGACCAAGCCATTTTCAATTGCGGTACTTTTATTATACCCAAGAGTAATAAAATTCCGATATACCTTTTCATTTGATCTCCAGTACATTGAAGCTCTATACCGTGCTCTTGCAACCCATACAAATTAGTTTGATTTGTTATTAAATCAATTACATTATTGTCAAAAAAGCTGCAGAAATACTCTACAGGAGTCTTGACTTCATCGATTTGGTGTTTACTATCTTCTTCCCAAATACACCCTAGAGCTTGAAATGGCTTCGTTCTCCATTTAATTGTCTTTGGATCCACATTTTCAAATCAATTATTAGCAACAACACTAATTTCGTGGATACTTTTTTCTTCCACCAAATTTTCAATATGCTCAAATTCTATTGATTCTCCCCTTTCCAAATTACTTTTTAAATTATTCTCCAGCATTGCAGAGATATTTTCCGTTTCATCACCACTTTCTTCGTCAGTGGAGACATCCCAATCGATGTTGATAATCCTCTCAATATCATCATTTGATAACCTTTTCTCTTTTGGTTTCATACTTTGGTATAAACTTGCAATGGCCCAAGGTTGCCAACAAGCAACTTTATAACTTTGAAAATTCTTTTTATTAACAAGTTTCACTCACATTCTTTAACTTTTAATGTACAATTTAAAAGAAAATCACTTTCTATAAATATACCTCACAATACAACGAACACTTTTTACGCGAGGCACGTCCAGCTCTTTCCAAATAATTTCGTCAATGATGCGCAAACTAGAATTCTTTTGCTTACATTATAAGTATACACATAAAAGCACCGTTATCTCGAAGAATAAGCAGAAAAAAACAAACGAAGCGACTACCGCTAGCCGTTAAACATTTGAAATTGCCCATAGGCAACTCTGGGGTCGAATGGGTTATGAAAACAATGAAACGAGTACTAGAAATACACATCAGAGGTAGAATGGAGAAAAACCTTTCCGATGCGCAACACGCATACAGGAAAGGTTGATCCACGGAAACAGCACTACATGAAGTGGTGGGATACATATAAATGGCACTAACCTTCAAAAATTACACGATTGCCACCACACTCATTCCATCCTGGACTCCCTCAACAAAATCAGAACGTGGATCGGCGCAATGCTAAGCAGTAGGATATCATCTGGCACTCATCACACAAGATTTGTGAAGAGGGGCACACCTCAGGGAGGAGATCTGTCTCCTCTGCTGTGGCTAATCAAGTTGGACGACATATTGAGAGCACTCAACAGCGAAGGATTCAAAGTGGTAGTATACGCTAACGACGTAGTCCTACTCACTTCGGGACCGTTCCCCGATGTTATCAGCGAACTAATGGCAAAAGCTTGTGGACTGGGTATCAGTCCAAGTAAAACGGAACTCATGCTTTTCACAAAAACAACAACAACAACGAAACTGCGGCAAGGCTGGCCACTATGCCACGAAATGCATTGCCCTAGAGTTATATTCTGCTAGGTCTGCGTCAACCGGGTATTAGGACCATAGACTGCTGCCGGAACCAAGCGCCGGGAAAAGGGCAAGGGCCTCGAGTATCCACCGACCTTCCCGAGCCAGTAAACAACGCCATCATACAGGACCACAGCCGTATCCGCGCCCAAGTCACCATTAAGGGACGCTCTTTCATCGCGACGTTGGATACAGGGGCCTCACATAGCTTCATAAGCAGGCGCCTGGCGCAGTACGGACTCAAGCAAAGTTAGCAGACGGAACCGACAGGGGGCTCACGCATGCTCTGCGAACCACGATCTAACTAGGAGAGACCCGCCTCCACATATCAGTCCTCATCATGGCAGATGTGCTGGATGACCTCCTACTCGGCATGGACTTTCTATGCTACAGCGGAGTCATACTACTATGCGGTGGCCAAACCCTCAAACTTCAGCCACCCATTCAACCGAGAACAGCGAGGACCGGCCCACCAAGCTCAGTACAAAGCGAGTGCGCGACGACATTCGCCGGGAGCAGCAGCATAGATACGCACCCCGCAGAAACCGCCGCCAGAGCGCATCCACCGCCGAGCGCACGAACTACGGACCAGAAGGAAACCGCCAGGGTACATTATGAATCGCGCCCCGAATTGCCACCTTGGCTACCATCGGGTATGCAGCAAGAAGCCCCTCCCACACACGCACCCTCGCCCAGAGGGCACCCAACGTCACGCCCATGCAGACACGAGCACAGCCCCGAGCTGGGCGGGAACACTGCCCAACACCGACGCATCGGCTGTCCGGCAGAACACCTTTCGCCAAGCGACCAAGAGAGTTCGGTTCCAGGGGACGGATTCATCCACGATCGGGAGCACACCATCCAGCAGAATGGCCGAAGCCAGATGCAACGCCGAGGAGAAACAACACCCCAGCGGCCAAGACGGGACCTACCCAGAGTCTTGGGTGGAAAAATTCCTAGAACGAGAGCTGTCGCGATTTGACACCCTCACCGGGGTCTCTCACATCGCCGAGCGTAGTATCGTGATGCGCAACGATCGCCCCATCAAACAACGGTACCATCCCAGGAACCCTGCGATGCGAGCCGTCATCGACTGCCAGATTGATGAGCTGCTGCGCGAAGGGCGCATCGAGCCATCCAAGGGTCCTCACAGTGCTCCTATAGTCATCGCTGCAATGAAGAATGGAGACGTGAGGATGTGTGTGGACTACAGACAGCTGAACGGGAATTCCATACCGGACGCGTACCCTTTGCCGAGGATTCATCATATATTGGAGCGGCTACGGAACGCTCAATATATATATTCACGTTGGACCTGAAGAACGGGTACTGGCAGATCCCAGTAGCCCCAGCCAGCCGTGAGTGTACCGCATTTACCTTCCCAGGCCGCGGTTTGTTTCATTGGAAAGTGATGCCTTTCGGTCAGCAATCGGCCCCGGCAACTTTTCAACAAGACCTGGATACCGTAATCGGCCCGGATATGGAGCCAAATGCCTTCGCGTACCTCGACGATATTGTAACGAAAGCCGCCAAATCTAAAGGGCTTTCGACCCTTAAGTCAGTTGGCAACGCGGGCCGCGGAACGATAGTCAGTGTGACCACTAGGATCTCAAAAGGAGCTAAGCTGCGCAATTACGAGGACTTGACAGCCGCGAAGTCTGGTCTATTTGCATTTGACACTCTTCTTTTTTACGATCGTTTCCGACCACAACACGCTTATTGGCGAAAAATAAAGAAAAGCAGAAATAACCCAAAAACACTCTTCAAGTCTAGGAAGTTGGCACGGCGGGGTTTGTGGCAGCCACACCTAATAAATAAAAAGTTCCGCTCGGCTTTCCGTAGTGATCTCGGCCCGCGCCCCTAATCGCGGCCGAAATTCGTTACAATATCATCGTGATCGGAGCTACAGTCGAGGAGCACGTCTGGATTCTACGCGATGTGTTCCGACGACTCAGAGCGGCAAACCTACGGTTGACCAGGACAAGTGCCAGTTCTTCCAGCGCAGCTTAAAGTACCTGGGCCGGGATACAGATCGACCCGGAAAAAGTCGCCGCTATTCGGGAATTGCCACCGCCGACGAATCGAAAGGAACTTCGCCGATGCCTTGGGATAGCTTCCTATTACCGTCGTTTCATACCAAACTTCGCGGACGTAGTCAAACCGATGACGGAGTGGGCCGAGAAACAGGAACAAGCCTTCAACCAATTGAAGAAGCTCCTAACCGAGGACCCAATCTTAGCGAGGCGAAGTTCGTGCTACAAACCGACGCGAGCCAGTATGGTATTGTGGTGGTGCTAACCCAAATCATAGACAAACAGGAACGCGTGGTCGCTTACGCCAGCCGGCGATTAAACAGCGCAGAACGTAACTACTCTGTGACGGAGAAAGAATGCCTCGCAAACGTGTGGGGCGTCCGAAAAATGCGTTGTTACGTCGATGGTACTGACCGATCACCATTCGCTCAAGTGGTTAAATTAAATCGACAACCCTACGGGCAGGATCGCTCGGTGGAGGCTGGAGCTGCAAAAGTTCCAGTACGATATCAACTACCGACGCGGGAACCAGAACCTGGTCGCCGATGCACTGTCACGCCAGCCGCTGGCTACGGTCCAACAGGTACAGGTGCAAGGAAACGCATGTAAATGGATCCATAAGATGCTACAACGAATCCAACAGGAGCCAGTGAAGTTTTCAGATTTTCGAGAAGAGAACGGCCAGCTGTACCGATGCACGAGCCTTCGCCCCGAGGAAGAGGATTATACGCCATGGAAACTCTGCGTGGGAGCCCCATACCGGCGAAGGGTGTAGGAAGAATGCCAGGACCATCCAACGGCTGGACACCTGGGCATCCGTAAGACGAGAACGCGGATGGCCCAGAAATAGTATTGGCCAGGACTGTTCCGGGAGGTGACCCAGTATGTGCGACGATGCCCGAGCTGCCAGAAGTTAAAGGTGATCCAGGAAAAGGCGGCCGGAAGGATGATTACGCGGCAAGTTGACGAACCGTTTCACGTGCTGTGGGCCGACTTCGTGGGACCCCTGTCCAAACAAGGAAGCACGGTACTCCTCGTGTTTTTCGACATCTTCAGTAAATGGGTGGAACTCGTCCACCACTGAGCAGCCGGTTTGGGATACCAAGAACTTTCGTCTGCGATAATAGAACTCAGTTCACCAGCCGAGCTTTCCAAGCCGTTTGCAGATCCTTGGGAATGGAGTTGCAGCACACCGCACCCTACACGCCACGCCAAAACCCCACGGAGAGGGCAAATTGAACCGTGAAGACCGTGACCCAGTACCTCGGAGACGCACCGCAGAATGCCTAGGATCATCTTCTTCCGAAGATCTCACTGGCAATTAACAGAAGCGTATCGCATACCACGGGATTCACCCCCGCCTTTCTCGTACAGGGCCCCTACGAAGAGGAGCGAGGAACTCCACAGCATCTTCAAAGTCGCCCGGGAAAACGCCGAATGAGCCACGGCAGAGCAAGGAAGACCACTCGGATACTTAGTCCTCGTGCGCCGCCATGTTTTGTCAAACGCCGCCGAAGGCTATGCCGCCAAATTGTCATCAAAATACGAAGGGCTATTTCGGGTCATCAAGCTTCCATCCCCGAACATTGCGCAGCTACAGATCCGCCAGCATTCAGATTTTAAAGCCATAACACCAAGACAGCGACGACGACGAAGACGAAAACGACAAGAACGGCGACATGGCGCAGACAAACGGACTCACATGGCATCATGATGGCCACAACACTGGTGCTCCAAGGAGTACCAAGGAATCCGCTAGAGAAGCCACCAGTTCCAGAGGAAGTACATTTCCACATTTCTCCACAGCCACACAAATTCAATATCACCGATACCTACACACACCACGAAAGCGAAGGATCCAGAAGGAGGGTTGCCAGACCGCCAAAAGGGCCCATAGCGGACAATCGATGACCGCGGAGAGTGGGTATCGATTATTCTATAGCGACCGTCGCCCGGACAATAGGCTACGAATGGTAGCTTTTAAATTCAAAGTGCGCAATAAGCACAAAAATGCTGCGATTAAGCCGCCAACATCGCCAACATCATAGGCGCCGATCGCCTACAGCCCAGCGACCACCGAGGTGCCACCGACGACCTCGCCCGCCTACTCCGCTGATCAACGCCAATGCCGAGTCGACACCGCCGCCAGCAGGCACTCAACGGCGATACCGCCCAGCTACTCCGCCGATCCGCGGCAATGCCGAGTCACCACCACCACTAACAGTCTTGGAGCTGCAGCCCCGACCGGCCACGACGATTGCCGCGACGCCACCCGCCATCGTCCTGTCCTCATCGGCACCACTCCTGGAGGTCACCACGAGACCAGCATCCTCGCCAGCGATCAGCCCGTCCTGGAGCTAGGGGTTGTCACGCGAGAGTCACCGGGACCGCTGCCGGCGGACCGCCTGCCGTCACCATGGACACCAACAGCAACATTGCCTACATCACGGGCGCAACGCACACTCCTGCTACCAGCATGGACGCCAGTATCAGCCAGGACCACCACACGCAAAGCTCTCACATGGTCGCCGCCACTAACCATAGCCCTGACAACGTCACCGGGGACACCGACGCCTGTACCGCGGTCGACACGCCCGGGAGACCACCGCCCAGACAATATCCTCTCACTCGGGTCAATCCGACGCGGTGAGAGAAGAGAGTAATCCGCTCCGCCCTAGGACCGCATTTAGCGGAGATACTGGCCTCCCCAGAGGGGCCCACTACATCGGCGGCCGCCAGCCGTCGAGCGACCGCCCGAGTCACCGCCGATAGCCTGCTGCAAACGACCCCAACGCGCATACCCCCACCGAGGAATGCTGACAGGGCCACCGCTGGCCACACCATGGCGGCATCACGGCCAATCCAGCGGGTACGCCCGCTGCCCGCCACCGACGAGTACCGTTGGCGCTTCCGCCGAGGCCCAGCAGGCCCTGACGCCGACGCGCCTGCAGGCGACCGCCGCGGAATCCTGCGAAACGGAGACCGCCGACGCCACGCCCCCTGGCCCGAGGAAGAGCCAAGCTCGGACGAGGATCCCTACCAGACTCCAAACCCGAACTCGAACCGGAGCACCTAGTAGGCGACGCAAGGTGGTTGGCTTCCCGCTAAGCTAATCTAGAGGATACAGACGCGCATCCGGAAACTGGTTACCAAATATCTACGCTATTTGGTAGAGGTGGGGGACAGCAGCTACCGGGTTCAAATCTCTCGCGGTGGAACCGCGTCACCATTTTTCCACATCTCCGAGGTAGGGGTGAAGTGTGAGGGAGCCTCGCAACTCATGTAAATAATGTATATAAAGTGTATATAAACTTTGTTAGTATGTAAGGTAGATCAATAGGTAGTATATAGGCTTAGGGAGAAAAACGCACTCAGACAAAGAAAAACCCAAGGAGGGCACGTGTAAATAGGAAGGATGGAGTAGAGAAACCCGCACGCAGACACAAAGTTTATCTATTAAGAGAGAACGACGAGGTCGGCAGAGCCTAAGAGCGAATGGCTGAGCCTAAGAGAGGACGACAGAGGGCAGCAAAGCCCGAGAGCAGAAGACGGAGGGCAGCAGAGCCAGAGAGCGGAAGGCAGAGCCAAAGAAAAAAACAACAGAAGTCGCGTCAGAGCCCAAGAACAGACGCAAGAGCAAGCAGAGCCGCACATCGACAAAGCTCAAAGCAGACCCCTATCAACCGAGTCAGCGACGTCAACACCCCCGCCAGGGCCCAAGAACCAACGACAGATGGCCGAGCAGAGGCCGGGAGAGCCAGCAGAGCCGCATCATCGACGAAGCTCAACGCAAGCAGAGCCAGTGACTTCGACACCTGCGGCCGAGCCCAAGAGCAACGGCAGAGGCCGGGAGAGCAGGCAAGAGCACAAGGCAGGCCGGGATCGGCCGAGCCAGCGACGCGAACACCCCGCGGGCCGCGGCCAAAGCACGACCCAAGCCGAAGCTCTCGCTACCGTGGCTGCACCCGAAGCCCTCCTAAAGCCGAGAGCAGAACGACGCTGCCCACGCAAGGGATCGCCGGTAGAGGAAGCCGACGAAAACCTTGGCAAGTCGGGAATTCAGCATTCGTTGTGAAGCAGCCGAAATCGTCAGACCTCTAGTGCCAACCCAAGCCAAGGAAGGAAGAAAAGTTTCGAACACGTTGCCGGCCGCGAGCCACATGGAGCTCGAGTAGAAGACGGGTGAGTTGGCCCTACCCTACTGGGGAGAAATTTGGAGTGCGTCAGGCTAGGAGATTATAGGAAGTAGTTAGGATTACCAATAATATAAATAAAATCTGGACATAAACAATGAACATACCAGCGCAATATTTTTCCCCTCACGGCAGATCACTTTTTTGGAAACTGAAGGCCACTGGCACACGGACAGCGTGGTCGGTAACTCTTCGCCTTTCCTTTTCCCCGCGTCGAGAGGTGCCGGTGCCCGTAGTGCGGGATCGGCCTTCTCTTGGTCAGGGAAGAAATACCCAGATTGCGAAATCGTCTCCCCGCTTCGGTGGTCTCTCTCAACCGGATCACAGCTTGCGGAGCCGGTTCTACAGGTTCATGGGGCTTTCCGCACCCTGGCCAGGGAGTTGACCCGCACCAAGCTAAATCCCGGCCTCCGAGCCCCGTCCTTTCGCCTACCTGTCTCAGTAAAAATAAATATTTCTGTAGAGGACTCCTGGGCCGACTGAGTAGTTACCGCGCCCAAAGCATTCTTACAGTACAGAACTAAAGCTTTCACAACAAGCTAAGTATATGGGAGTGTACTGGATACGAAGGTGTCATGGAAACGAAAGATAAACGAAAGAGTGAAGAAGGCAAGCATTGCCTTTTACTCCTGTAGAAAGATGTTCGGAAAGAACTGGGGCATTCACCCCAAGAAAATAATTTGGCTCTACACAGCAGTTGTAAGATCCACACTCACAAACGGGGCACTAGTATGGTGGCCACCACTAACAAGAGCTTATAACATCAAAAAACTCAAGAGGATTCAGAGATCGGCATGCGCGGGAGCCACAGTGGCACTAAGACCCGCAGCAGCGCTGAATGCCGTTCTAAACATAATGCATTTCATCAGGAACACAGCAGTCCAAAGTGCTCTACGACTAAGGGCAAGTCAAAGTTGTAAAATCTACCACACCGTGCACCAGGCAGGTATCACTCTATACCAACGGCTCAAATATGAGCTGCGGGGTAGGGGCTTGAATCATTGACGTAAACTGAGACAGTGTTCCAGGCGGAGGTTCTCGCAATACTAAAAGCAGTCGAGCTCTAATAGACCGAGCCCTACGGAATACCAAGGTAAGTATATACTAAAATAGCTAGGCGGCTATAAAATCTCTCGCAACGGCAAGGACAACCTCTATATTAGAGACCAGATGCAACAGACTCGCAGAAGACATTAGGGTACAAATAGCGTGGGTACCCGGACATAACATTGCCGGCAACGAAAAAGCCGATGAGCTGGCCAGAAAAGGGTCAAAAGACAACTCAGCTACAACAGACATTCAGGTTACCCTTAACTCTGTCCAGACGGAAATTCACGACCATTTCAAAGTACAAGCCGGCAAGGAATGGTCGATAAGGACAGAGCACACAAGATCAAAACTTTGTTGACCTGTATACAATAGGAACTGACCGCAGAGGTGCTCTCCAAGAAAAAAAATTACATTAGGAGGGTAATGGTAAACATCACCGGCCCCTGGCCAATAGGCACTCATGCGTGCAAGATGGGCTTACCCTACAACCCACACTGCAGAAGCTGCAAGGAACCAAGCGAGCAGGAGTCACCGAAGCATCTACTGTGTTATTCACCTAGGAGCTCGGGTCAATTGGGGAAGTTGGAAGGCAGCCAGTGACTGCCATCCTAGCCTACCTGAACGACACGGGCTGGTACTGAGGGAATGCGTGGACTACTGCCGTAAGAGGGTGTGGACCAAAACGGAGCTCAGCTCACTACTTGCACCTATCTACCTTCCTCCCAAAAAAAACATTCACAGTTCTGCATTTTCCTCTAAATTTAACTATCGTTTCTAAGGCAACTAAATGATAAAACCAGTCGATTAGCATAAAGCCAAAACAGAAATTCTGAAATAATATAAAATGGTTACATCTCTGTAAAACAGATATATTAATTTTTTTTCAATAAATTTCTTGAACGTTCCTATGACAGCTATATGATATAGTAGTTTGATTTTGATAAAATTAAAACCGAAATTGTAGAATAATATAAAATGGCCATGTCTCCAATTATGTGAACATGTGTTCAAAACTGGCAAATTTATTTTTTTTCTCAAAATTTTTCGATCGTTCCTATGGATCTATATATATATAGTCGTCCGATCCAGCCCGATCCGACTTATATAGTAGCATATAGGAGACTATCTGCAAAGTTTCGTTCAGATAGGGACTAGTTTGCGTATATTCGGACAGACGGACGGACAGATGGACATAGCTAGATCGACTCTTCTATTGATGATGATCAAGAGTATAAATACTTTATAGCAGTCATGCCCAGCCCGTTGCTCTTGCCGCTTGCATTGTTTTTGTTTCTGCTCCTAAGCATAGGCAAAGCAATCGCCTTATACATGCACCACTCACTCCATAAGCAAAGCAGACTTTGTTTGATTTAACGTATTAATAAATAAAAAGAAGTTTAATTTTCAAAGGCATTTCACAACATATCATGGTGACATAGCTTCTTTATCAGCTGAACAGGTAGCAATTAAATACAAAGAACTACTTAGCTTTTTTTTTGTTTCTGACGCTCTAAAAATAATCAATCATATTGAAAAAAATTATAATGAAATAAATGAACAATTTTCTCAAATACAATTAAGTAAGAAAAGCTCTCCATCAGTCAAAGCTTCATATGTAGCAAGTTTACACCTAGCTCAACATTTAAAACCATTTTCTGATGGAAATTTTATAAAAAAAAGTGTGACAGGAAATGTTGACCTGCTTTGGAGAGAGTGGGGAAAATTTGGCCAACTCCATTGGAACAGTTCCTTTATCGCGAAATACTGTGACAAGAAGAATAGAGGATCTCAACAGTTACTTGGATACACTTTTATGTGAAAAACTTAAGTATTGTTCATTCTTTTCACTTGCATTAGATGAGTCTTGTGATGTTACAGATATACATATATAAGTCAGCTATTACTAGCAATTCGGATGGTTGACCATGACTTCAATATACATGAAGATGTTCCTGCACTGATACCACTTCTAGAAACTACAAAAGGCATAGATGTATTCAACGGAATTAATGCAAGGATTGATCTCAAAGCCGCGTCTTAAAAACTAGCATCCGTTTGCACAGTTGGGGCACCTGCCATGCTTGGACGAAAAGATGGCTTTATTGGACAATTAATGAAAAATGGAATTGAGGTACCCACGTTTCACTGTGCAATTCACCAAGAGTCATTGTGCGCTAAATGGACAAATACAGTACACACAATGATAGTGGTCGACAAAATCGTTAATCAAATTCGAGGTGGCCACAACTCATTGACACATCGGAAGTTCAAAGAATTCCTTGAAGAATGCGAGGCTGAGTACGGGGACCTCCTGATGTATACTGAAGTTGGCTGAGTAGAGGAAAATGAATAAAGCGATTTTTTGAATTACGAAAGGAAGTTGTCGACTTTGTCGAATTTGAATTAAAAAATCATGATATTTTAGATGAAATTAAGACAAAATAATTTAACATAAATTTAGCTTCTTTGACAGATCTCACAACACACCTAAATTGCCTTAATATTTCTCTGCAGGGCCGAAATAAAACTGTTTTTGATTTAGTTTGCCTAATCGAAGGTTTTTAAAAAAAAAATTGATATATTTATATTCGACTTAAATTTAGAAAGAATGTATCATTTTCCGTGCTAAAAAGAAGTATTCAATGATTTTCAAGTTTCTCTTTTTGATTTTACGCCATTCATAACACATTTTCATAATTTGAAACAAAGTTTCGAAAATAGATTTAAGGATTTTGAATGCGTATCGCGACTGATGACTCTGTTTATAACTCCTATGACATGCAACATATATGAACAATCACCTGAATTGCAAATGGAGCTTTGTGATTTGCAATGTGACATTGAATTAAAAACCTCAACTTTAAAAGGACTTGACTTCTGGAAAAATCTAAATGTAAATAAATACCCAGGACTTTACAAAGAAATATTACGTACTTATTCAATGTTTGGAAGTACGTATATTTGCGAAAGTGGATTTTCAACATTAAAACAAATAAAAACACAGCATAGGTCAAAGCTGACAAATAACCATCTGGAGGCGTTACTAAAGTTATTATTAACAAAAATTGAAATTAATATTGACAAATTATTATGTAGTCAGTAAGAAAAGTATATAATACAACTTTGTTTTTATATTTTAAGTTTTGTTTACTTTTTTTAATAAAATGTATTTCTATTACTTTCAATATCTTAAATTGAATTCACTTTCATTTTTTTCAGTGCAGAAATTGGAAGAAAACGTTTGCGTAAATGTATTTGTGTTTTCATTTATGTGTATAGGTGAGTTGCCATAAGCAACATTTCGGCACCCCTGCTTTATAAGGTCGGAAATGTCTTCTTTACTACCTTCTAACTGCAAGGGTATAAAATGAAATCTAACGTCTAACCGTAATTCGGTCCCATGCCCCTTGGAGTGGCGGTCCGATGCCTTAATCACTAGGCCAAACGGCAAGCAGGCGATCGGTGACCAGATTTGAAGTAGAATCGAGCATTGAGGGTTCCACGATCAAATTGCGGGTTCTACCGCTGTAACCCGAGATAGTACATTAGAACTTAATACAAAAGGCTCAAAACTGACTTGGGAGGGCGGATTAGACGGAAAAAAAAGGCGCCCATTCGGCGCGAACACATGTATATTTTTTAAATAAATGTTAATTACACTGTTCGACAAAAGAAACCACTGAGACTAAATGCCGCAGATTCTGAAAGATCTTGGTCTGTACATTTCTAGTTTGAAAACAAAAAGTTTTCATCAAGAACTAATTTTATGAAAATAGTTTGTAAATACTAACTTTGATACAACGAAGAGTAAATATACATTATAAGCATAATTTTTCTTAATATTTTATAATATACTTACCATTCTTTGTTGTATCCATTCATGATGGGAGTAGATCAATTTACCACCCATATCTGGGGTTAATTGATTGATATCGACTAATTCGTGTAAGTCAGAAAGAGTAGAGCAAATCACAAGGCGAAATTTATAATCCTCTTTTGAAAACTTGCTGCTTACTTCTGATAAGGCCTTTTGAAATAAGCCGGATGGTCGAAGAACATAAACAGCATTAAGAATCCCCGGAAAATAGGCCTTAATAAATATGTTAATATAGTCAATTTGCATAATTAAGAAGGGGCTATGGCAAGTACCGATATTTTCTGTAAAACTATCTTTACTGATGTCCACCTGTCTTTCCGTCGATCCACAATAAGCTGAAAGCCAAGGTCGGCGTCCTGTAATCTATACGAAAGAATGCACAATTTTAAGATACGTAAAGCTATTTTACAGTCGTACAAAATTTGTAAAAGTTGTGTTTAATATACTCAGCATCTGTTACAATAAGGTAAACATAATTTGATGAAATCATAAAGTGACTCAAATACTCAATAGTTTATATATAGTGCTAATGATCAAAAGTCAGGAAACTCTAGTTTCCCTCACGAAACCTAGCACGTGGTTTTAGTTTATGATTTTCTTCTACATCGTTAAGAATTTACTGTGCTGCCTGATTACTTGCTTTCGTCTTAAATCAGTGCTTATATAAACAAACAGTGTATATAAACAAATTTTGTAACTGCAAAACTTTATATAAAAAAAAAAACAAGAATAAGAGCTGGCTGGTGTTTTGTTTCTTTGGGTACTAAAACGAGGGAAATATTGTGAATAAAAACTTTTACAAAATACTCTATGAGGTTAGCTCATTTCAGTTTAACAGTGGCTAAAAACGAAAGGCAATTGAAATAAAGTCATTGGACGTCAGCACGGATAAAATAGAGATAAAGGCAATGCCCAGTGTCGTTCTACGGCTGGCTAAGACAACTTAATTAAATAGGAGCATCTTATCGAATTCCTTCGATGATTCCAAGCACAATCCTGTCTCTAAGATATGAATTATTAACTAAAGCTAATAAGATGGCTAACGAATCTATTCCAGATTAACGTTCCATGAGGGTGCCGGCAAAGCAGGGCCCCCAGTCTAGGCAAAGAAGCCGCACCTGATCGTGGCGCTCATTGACCGGCCGTGTAAGCCAGTGCACGTGGGGTTCGTCAAAACGCTGTTTGCACAGAAAGCTCAAAATCCGGCGACCGTACTCGGAAGTGCCTGACGCAAACGGTGGAAGCATAGTGAGAGGGTCCAAGATGGAGGTGGTGGGCAGAGAATAAATCCCATCCATACTGATGGCTAATGTACATTTTCCCATTGCGATCCAAGGGTAACTGGCTCTGAAGGTACTACAGCGAAAACCGACATACCCACCGTCGACTGGAAGGTATTGCACAAAGCGAACCCATTACGCAAAGAGAAAAGCCAACGTGCAGTCCTCCAGATCAATAAGGGAACGTAGGGTATTTGTATTTCACATACGGGAGTTGATTTGGGGCATGGGTAGCGTCTACTTGCGCCTTAAATCGCCACTCCGAGACAAGGATGCACAAACCCGGCAGGTAGGCAAGGTGGAGAAGGACTAAGGCCTGGATACCATCCTAGACGTCCCCCAGGAAATGACACTGAAAGAATCACTGAAGGAAGAGGACGGAGAAGAAAATACCATGAGGGTGCTGCAGCTTAACCTCCAGAAAAGCAAGATTGCGTTCGCGGGACCCCTCATTGCCATGGAGCCAGGATCCGTCGACTAAACTTTGGTCGTGATGCATTCAATTGGCTCGGGAATCGCCGAACTAAAGTCCTCATACTACAATCTCTTCTATCCACCAAAAACATATTGCCAACAAGGGACGCACTACTGCAAATCTACTGGATCTCCCAGCCACCATGGAATCTATGGCGCAAAAAATCATGCGCAAAGAACGTTCTAAAAAACTTAGCCACTGTCTACTGCATTAAAAGATTGTTCCTTGGGAAAGACGCACGCAGTTAAATTAGGCATCACCACCAATGGCAACTGCAGGAAATGCGATAAATTCGACGCAATCTAAGCCTTGGAGCGTTTCATCTGTAAATGTCAGCCAGGCCTTAACACGGGCATAAAATAGACACCAGGGTGCCCCGGTACTGGCATCGCTAAAAAGCGAGCAGGACGCTTCCCTTGTTGTTTTAAAGTTTAATACAATTTTGTTGTTTAAATGTGAAGAGAATAGAATATTCATTCATACAAATTAATAACGGTCGGGGCTAGTATAACTTTAAACGTATTGTAAGGACAAAAGTCTTATAGTCTTCCTCCATTATGCAGCGAGGGCAAAACTATTGCTAAACATCAACAAAATTTAAAGTATTTATTATTAATGTACAATCTCTATTTAAACAAGAAAGAAAGCTAAATTCGGCATGCCAATATTTTTAAACCCCTTACAGTTAGAATAAGATAATTCCATTTCGATTGAATAAAAAAAAAAAAAAACATGATATACAAAATATTTATGTGACAGATGGACATGGGTAAATTCACTTGATTGGTGATCTGATCAAGAACATAAATATATATTAGTTAATAAAAGCCAACATAAGCCAACGGACCATCCACTGGCTTTTGTTTTATATTTAACTCCTGCCGAAATTGCTGATGTAGTTTCCCAGACGGCAAGCACTGCATATTAGCTTAGCCGCCTGGAGTCTTTTGTAGGCTTTAAGTTCATTTTTAATTCAGTTTGTTTTGATTTCGAGAATAAAGAGCACCTCTAATTCTAAAGAATGCTTCGGAAACAGTAGTTCGAATTTTATTTTATTATCTATCTGAGTCCCCTAAGACTCATCCAGCCAACATAATCTTCATATCTCTTTGATTGAATTTACCCCCACACCCTGTTTACGGACCGCTGCATGGGACGTCTGAAGGAAAGTGACAAACCAGGAAAAAATGACCAATATCATTTGTTTAGAACTAATTCTAATTACTTTTCGGTCTGCTGAAATAAAAAACAAGAAAGGAAGCTACTTCGGCACGCCGAAGTTTGTATACCCTTGCAGGTTACAAATTGATCATTATTACTTATTAATTAATTAATCAAATTCAATCAAATGAAAACAAAAACTAAAGGAAATATATAAAACATGTATGCATACCAATAAGTTCGGTTTCAACGTTTACCTATCATAATATTTTTTAGTTACAGTTCAGCATTCAGTTTTGCATTTTCCTATACATTTAACGATTCAAATTCTAAAATAATACAAAACGGCTATGTTTTAAATTATATGAAAATATGTTGAAAACTGTCAAATTTCCTCAAAATTTTTCCATCGTTTCTAGGGCAGCTATATAATGGAATGGATCTAGTTGTCCTATTTTAATAAAATTAAAACCGAAATTCAAGAATAATGAGAAATTGCCACGTCTTAAATTAAATGAAGATACGTGGAAAACTAACGAAGTTAGATATTTTTCTAAAAATTTACCGATCGTTCCTATGGCAGCTATATGATATCGTCGTTCGTTCCGACCTCTATAGTAGTAAGAGCAAAACTGAGGCAAGGGTATAAAAATAGTTAAATTGTAAAAAAAAATTTTTGTTAAAAAACAAATTTCGACACCCCGATAATATACCCTCAATTAAAATAACGGCCGATTTGAGTTTTTAAATTTTAAGTTTCGTGTGTTAGTTTTGCATATTTTTGGTTAATTTGTATACCCTTGCAGGGTATTATAATTTCAATCAGAAGTTTGCAACGCAGTGAAGGAGACATTTCCGACCCTATAAAGTATATATAAATTCTTGATCAGCATCGACAGCCGAGTCGATCTAGCCATGTCCGTCTGTCCGTCTGTCCGATTATACGCAAACTAGTCCCTCAGTTTTTAAGCTATCTGAATGAAACTTTGCAGGTAGTCTTCTATATGCTCTCACTACTATACAAGTCGGAACGGGCCGGATCGGACGACTATATCATATAGCTGCCATAGGAATGTTCGGGAAATATTACGTATGCGTCATATTAAACCGAATTTGTATATGTAGGAATATTGTATACAATTCCCGTTAGTTTTACTTTCCATTTAATAAAATTGTATTAATTCATAATGATCTAATTGTAAGCTGCAAGGGTATACAAACTTCGGCGTGTCGAAGTTAGCTTTTTTTCTTGTTAGCTCCTTATTTCACTTGATGAATTCGATACGGCAACACAGATATTTACGTGCTGCTTTGTTATACATTATATCTGTGCTTGACTCAGCGGGCTCACGTTTCCGCAGTCCCCTGACCACTCCAGTTGTAGTATCGCCGTATTTGTAAGACCTACGGACTCTCACGTCTCCTCGCGAATATATAGACAACAGGCAAGACTCTAGTCACTCAGAACTCGAGAACTCGTAGGGCCAGCGCTACGCTACACCAAGAATTTTCACATCCTCACTGCTCAATTCCACCAGCATGAATTGTTCAAATGCAACTCCATTGTCAAAAAGAACGTTTTTAAAAATGATGAGGATCAGAAAGAGGGCCTTTGCAAACCCATATGAGACCTTAAACCACAAAACTTCGGTGGCAGCTATAATCAGAACGATTAGTGAAGAGCCCATATACGCATCCCTTACCCCAATATGGGTGGTAGACAAAAAACGGACCGACGAATTCGGCAATACAAAATGCGGTAGTCTTTGACTTTTGCAAATTAAATTAAAGAACCTTGTTCGATAGTTACCCAATACCGAATATGTGAATTATATTGGGAAACCTGGTCAAAGCTAAATATTTCTCAAAGCTAAATCTGAAGTCTGGTTACCAACCAAATCATTCTCGTAAAACGTGACAGGGAAAAAACGTCGTTCTTAGTAAATGGTGAGATATATAAGCTAAGGAGGCTCCCATGTGGCCATAAGAATACAGTCAGTATTTTTCAACGAACCATTTATCACATTCTTCGAGAACAGATCTGCAAGTTCTTCTCTCTTTACGTAGACGACGTAATCTTAAAGGATGAAACCACTCACATAAAAAACGTATATTTGGTTCTGTACTGTACGACGCAAACATTAGAGTATCAGTAATAAATCACGATTTTTAAGGAATGTGTGAGCTTTCTTGTGCTTATAATCACTTTTAATGGTGCTTCAACAAAGAAAGTAAGCGCTATAAAAGAATTTCAGAAACCCAAAAATGTGTTTGTGGTACGGTCATGTCTGGGCCTGGCCAGCTATTACCGATGTTTTATTAAGAACTTCGCAGCGATGGCAAAGCCTGTTTTAGATATCTTAAAAATGGGAAAAAAATTTAATAGGCACAAGTATTTCAGAAACTTTGAAATATTTTGACATCCGACGACGTCATGTTAAGTTAAAAAAGGATTTGATGGTGACTCGGCCTATGGTATTGGTGTAGTGCTGTCTCAAAAGGGACGCCCAATTACGATGGTCTCAAGGACATTGAAGGACAGAGAGGGTAACTATGCTACCCATGTAAGGGAGCTATCAGAAATAATTTGGGTACTAGCCAAACTAAGACATTATGTCAAAGATATAAATATCTTCACAAACCACCAGCCGCTAACCTTTCCAGTATCAGAATCCAATCCAAATACAAAGCGTTCGTATCGACGAGCCCGGTGCTCGAATTTTCTTGCAAGGAGTCATTACTTATTGAGCTCGCAGAAGTAATCGTTCCTAAGAGCATAAACGCCATACATATTTCCTTACTTGGAACGACAAGTTTTCAAAATTTGCCATGGTGTAACACGTTCACTTAGGACAATTGAAGACCTTAAACCTGCCTACAAACTACAAATTATCCCTAGAGCTAAGTGAACCATCGTTTAATTCGCACACAATCTCAACCATGTTGGACAATCACTTTCGTGTTATGGTTGCAAATGCACTGCCTCTCCATAGCTTCTTAGACGGGCAAGTGGAGCGATCCAATTAGTACTCTTTCTGAATTTGCTCGATGTCAATCGAAAAGGAAATATCCGATACTGAGGAAGTAATTTTATTGGCCACCGCTAAATATAATTAGTCGATTCGTTCATTGAGTTCAAGCGCACCTGGACGACCCACAGACGGAAGTAAAAAAAAAATCAAAAAGGCCCGGAACACACTGAGAATCACGGAAAATTCCTTTCGATAAAATAGAGTATTCCAGGTAAAGGCGAAATATATTCCCATCGTTGATGGTAAAATGCTAGTATAGGAGTAATTTGCGTACGTAAACACACTGAAAACCTTTCCGAGTACGTGCGAATAATGAACGAAAGAACACGTTTCCACAGTCACATATGAAGAAGTTCCTGGTAATAGATAACGCACATGTGCGAGTCTTACTTGAATTGCTAGGTGTGCCCTACAGGGTCGGCAGAAGTTTAGACTAAAGTCAGTAGCAGGAACACCGGATGCCGTATATTTTGAGAAAATAAAATTCACAGAAATGCAGCTAACAAACGCAAAAAAACAGACAGGTTGATATCAACATTAAAGTTCAAGATAAAATTAAACAATTGACCGCCACAGTAAGCCAGATTCTCAAAAATGAGAAAAATTTACAAGTCTACACAGGTAATTTTTACGAAACCCTTCTCGCCAGAAATAGAATGCTACTGATGGAACTGTAGAGTCCAATGTTTGCTATCACACTAGTTAAAGCTAACTTTGTCAGCCCTAATATATTTGACCTGGCAGACCTGAAGTCAGTTTGGCTTGAGCAACCCACCAATACCCCTTAAGTCCCCTTTTGTCCGTGTCATCCGTAAAAATATTTCAATCTGCCAACTCTCTACACTTCTCAGATAAATTTCCAAAGGTAAAAGTCGCTTGTAATTATGTTATGTTATGCTGCGGACACCAGCCAGCATTGTGGCAATGTGTGGTGGAAAAGTCCACACCGTAAAAAATGTTACCGTATCGCCAGTAGCTACGTTCGGTCAAACATCATCAGAAAGCTCATGCACCAGAGAACTCCTTACAGCCAAGTGACACACATTCAGTTACTCGAGTCAATGAAGAAAATATCATTGCCAAACAGATAGGGTCAGAGAAGACAGCGGTGATTAGGTCAGGGTACACGGTAAGCTACTTCTTAAGGAAACCTTTTAAGTATATCACGATAAGGTCTTGATTTGTGAACATCCCAGTGCTTAATATCACTATCAACTAAGATATACTACCCTCGTCGATGAAACACACGTAACGTGGAGCTCATTCGAGGGTTCAACCAAAATACCGACACCCATTTGGACGAGCCACTGGCTTTTGTTTTTTATTTAACTCCGTACGAAATTGCTGATGTAGCTTTGCCGGATGCTCGTGCATAGACGGCAAGTACAGAATATTGACGTAAATCTTTTGTTAGCTTTGATTTCCAGAATAAAGAGTACCGCTCACCCTAAAGAATGCTCCGGCAACCGCAGTGGGAATTTTATTTTATTATCTATCCCTAGGCCAGAAGTTAAAAGAGGAGGTCATCCTCCTATATCGAGCCGGATAACGCAGATAGTTAATAGGCCCACAGTGAAATAAAGGAAAGTGTGAAAGAAGAAGCAAAAGATCCTATAGTGCGGCAGTTGAGATTACGCTGCGGAGACGAACTAAAATGACTGTGCACATTATTAAAAACTTAAAAAAAAAAAAACCCGGTGTTATTAACTGTAGTCGCAACGTTGTAAATATCACAAAGGAATGCAGGTCGAAATGCATGAATAAAATCCAAAACCAAATTGTTTAATTAATACACCTGCACAGAACGGTCAGCGCAGTGCTCGAGAGAGAAAATAAAAAATAATATATTTTAAATCAAACTAAAAAATACTTTGCATACTAAACTCAAACTTTTTAAAAATCTATGGCAAACATTGTTATAAATACTTACGATGGCACTGATGTAAGATAATGAATAATTTTTTTGTAGTCAGCCTCCTCTAACAAATTAAAATTATTGTTATCCGGAAAAGTTATTAACGGACACCCCTCAGGAGAGCGTCCACCAGTAATGATGACATGCTGCAAATGCAAATGCTCGGCCACATCGGCTATGCTGAACGCGGCAGTTATCTTAACATTCATGAGCTCTAAAAGAGAACTTGTTTTGTCCACTGGCCGCTGTAAACTTATAGCGTTTGTAGCACATTCAATATCTAGGGAGTTAACTGATGCAATCGAATCGCTTGTGTGTTGCAGATGTTCTCCTCCAGAGTAATGTGATGGTGAATTAGTAAGGGACTGAAAGAATGCTGTCTGAGTGGATGCGCCACTGCTCACTGAAATCTGTGAATCAAGCATATGTTGATTTATCTGTTGATGCTGTCGCGGAAAATAATGTGTTGCCTTTAGTGGTGATAGATTTGACTCGGTCGGCGAAAGTTCAGCATCCTTTTCTAATGTGAAAAAAAAAATTGAATAGAACATTAATTATTTTACAGTTATACCATTGATCACTTATCAGTGATTGATTAGTAATCAGTTATCAAATGTATATTGGTGGCGATTATGATACATTGTTGGTTTAAAATAATCTCATTTGAAAATGTCCGTATCGTTGGTCTTCCCGCTCAAAATCGGCTTATTTTTTATATGTCTATACCTCAAGGGGTAGTTTTGACAGTCACCCTATAAAAATTTTAAATTTTGTGTTGCACCTCCTGCAAATTGGAATAATGAAGAAAAACAAGAAAATTGTGGAAACCTATGATACTCTATACCAACAGCATTTTGCGTAAATACAAATCCGATATTAAAAGAAAATTTAAAATTTTGTTTAGTATTAATGCTTAGCGTTTATTTATTGATTCTTCTCCCTTATGAGACTAACAATTAGAGTATTAAATCTTTCAAAATTTTCCAACGAGCACTCATGTATAGTAGATCGGGTTAGAGTAAAGATGGTTCTGGCAAATTATGGCTTGGTTGGCAAGTTTTTCCTTGTTGGACGCTTTTTGTTTGTCTATTCCATCTTTTACTGCAAGAATGCCAAGATCCCAGTGAATGTTTTGGCTTCAAATATACAATTCATCAATGATAGTTCTCAGGATCCTTAATTGGGCGCGCTGTTTGATGTCTACATTGGTTCTGCACGCGTTCCCCAAAGCAAGAAGCCATGTTACAGGCCAGGCATTTGTCCAGGTTGTCTTAAGAGAGGAGTTTTAGAGCAGGACCTTGTAGTCCAGACACAGGGGCGATTGGGTGGTTATAATCCAGTGGATTCTGCCGTTTTTTTTTTTCAGTGAAGTTTCTTGTATTCCCAGGCAAATGTGTTATAATTTTATGCATGAGACCGTTGAGTCTGACGCGATCGAATGCTTGAGAAACATCGAAGAAAATAGCGCTGCAATATTCCCGATTCTTGAAGGTTGTGCGAATCTCAGATGTTATTCTGTTGACTTAATTGATAGTTCCATATTTTTTCTGAAGGCAAATTTATGTGCACCACTTAGGTGCTGTCATATATGGCATTAGGCGCGTTAAAAAGCATTTTCGAACAATTTGGATAGGCATGATAATAAACTTATTGGTCGATACGAAGACGAAATCGTGTGGTCTTTCCGGACTTCGGTGTCATTTTGAAAATAGATTTTTTTCCCATTATGTTGGGTGGTAGTCTAGTCTTATGATCGATCCCAACAAACAGATGACGAGTAAACAGATTTTTGAAGTTTTACGACGGTTTCATTCGGAGAGCTCAGATTTGGGTAGGACCTCCATTTGGAATACTTTATACTGGTTCGCAAGAGTTTCTCAATGTACCTTAATTGTGCATTTTAGGCATCTTGTCTGGTTTAGTTTGTGAGTGGTTTATGCTTTGAGCATGGCGATCTTCTGGGTTTCCAACAAGCTGTTTAATTTGCAGAGTGGTTTTGAATTTTTTGTTGTTGTTGTTGTTTGTTTGAACCGTGATTTACTTTATAGTTATATAAAAACAAATCATAAATATTAATTATTTTAATTTTTTGTTATATAAAGTTATTAATTTAATTTATTATAAAAAATTTTTAATATTACTTTTTTTTACTCATATCTAATGATTATCTTTGGAGATATTAGAATAAAATTATTGTAGTGTAACATAAGAGTCCGTTATGTGGATTTCAGGCAATTGTGTTCACAAAAACCTGGATATAGTCTAAGATACCTACATATATCTGAAGATTTTCCAGCTACGTATACTTTATACGGACTAGAGGGTGATATTTTCATAGCAGTTGACTCCAAATATTTATTTTTATATATTTATTTTATTTTCCTCACAGTTTTTCTGTATTTCTACTTAACATTGCTACGCTAGACACATCAAAATTAATGTTCAAACAATTTTGATTAAGTATTACCTAAGTTTATATATCTATATAATGTAAAGATTTTTTTCAATTTTCTTTCTCTCTTGAAGTAAGTTTGCAAAGTGAGTCGGGTAGAAGTTGATTCCAAAAGCGAATAGCATTTTTAAGGAAGTGTTAGTCAGAGCTAGCAAGAGTACGAATAAGTTCTTAGTGAAGTCGTATTTTTGTTGTATCGCATAGTATATAGCTATATCACTTTTATTACTAAATTTTGAGGAATGCAACAATCTTGAATTTCTTTCGTGATAAGCTATATATCAATGCTATTCTACTTTTATTATGAGTTCCTACAATCCTCTATTATCGGAATCTTCTATTTATTGGAACCACCTTTCTGCTAACCAGTTGGTTCCTAATTGACTTTCGCATAGAGCATAGAGAGTTCTTCTAGAATTAATATAACTAAAAATTTTTGGTTTTAAAACAACACAACATGATTATATTGATAGCTTACTTGCAACCCGAACTGGCAACCCGAAGATTCTTATCATCCTACTTTTGATGTAAGTATAAATATCAGGACTACTTTGAAAAATTAATATGCAAAACTAAAATTAACGTCTCTCTTTTGGGGTCTAGATTACCGGCGTCGGGATCCATACGGAAGTTTATATAATTCCGGCCCCTCGTGCTCCCATAGACCAAGTGAAAAGAGAAGTACTTCAATTACTTATTATGATTTTTTGAAGTGAAAACTTCTTATGGCGCGTTGGGCACTTTTGTGGGTGAGGATTTTCTGCCGTTTTCGCGACAGATGAGATTTTACACAGATAGACTCTGCGTGTATAGGTATGCGAGAGCGCTGCATGCTATACGCCAGAGCGCCCAAACGCTGCTTACGACGGAGCAAATTTCAATACATTCAAATGAAAACTCCAACACTAGTAAAGATAAAATTTGTTTTATTTTATGACCCAACAACCACATGCAAGTGCAGTTACCTTGCTCAAATGCAGATGAAGAATAGAGATACGAAAACGAAAGTGAAAAATTGTTTTTGCAATTAGCATTGACGCATGCCAATAGCCGTGTACATATAGGCATTTGCTCGCCTATGATTCGGACCCAATTACAACAAGAAAGGAAACTAACTTCGGCACGCCGAAGTTTGTATACCCTTGCAGATTTCAATTGCATTAATTATAATTTAAGACTATCTATTTTTAAATGAATTACTTTCAATTCAATTTTATTTTTTACTGTTTTACATTTTTTACATTTTTACATGTAAAGTCAATGTAATTTACATCCACATTTACCGATCGTTTGTATGGCAGCTATATGATATAGTCGTCAGATTTTTATGAAATTTTAAACAAAATTCTGAAATAATATAGAACGCTACTTGTATCTAAAATTATAAGAAGTTGTATTGAAAACTGACAAAGTTAAAATTTTTTTTTTTTAATTTCCGACCGTTCCTATGGCAGCTATATGATATTTATTTTTGATTTTTATAAAATTAAATCCGAATCCGAATCAAGAATATAATTACTTTATAGGGTCGGAGATGACCCTTTTACTGCGTTGCAAACTTCTGACTGAAATTATAGTACCCTGCATCGGTATAAAAACAAAGAAACCATGGGAGCAATGGACCTGGGCTTTGCATGGGCATTCGTTCTTGCCCTCGCGACAGAGAGACACAGTTTTTTATATTTAATTTATAAATGAATATTTAACGGAAAATGTATGTATTAAATTATTTCATTTGACTTCAAGTTTTTACTTCTGCCTGCACTCCCGGAGTGCAACCCCACTTGTTTTTCTTTTCTTTTTTTTTTTGACGCACGGGTCCACATCGAATCACACCTCCCGCCCAACCGACCGAGAGGCGCAGCCGTGTCACGTACGGCACGAACGCGTTCTTGATAGACGCGTGAGAAGAATGATATATAAAAAAAACGAGGAAAATTTGATTTTGCTAAGGTGCTAAATTACGGGCTAATTCTACAAGCAAAACAGTTTTAAGTTTGGGAGACTATCACTCCCAACAATGTAGTCATAGAGGCGGTTGTAATCGGAGCATAAAACCATAAAGGGCTCATGCATTTCAAACTCCCTCCTACAGTGACCAATTACTAAGGGGATATAGGATCTGGAAGTTAGTCTGGGAACATGGAAATTGAGTTGGCCTAGCAGGTAGGGACTCTCCACGTCCCCATGAATTAGCTTATGTAGAAAGACGACACCAAGCATCGTTCTACGGTTCGCTAGGGAGGGAAGGTTAATTAATAGAAGTCTACTAGAGTAAGACGGTAATCTCAGGTTAGCATCCCAGGTTAAGCCCCGTAGGGCGAAAAGCAAAAAGTTTTTTTCGACAGATTCAATGCGGTTAATATGGACTCCAAAACTACATAGGACTCCAAACGCAAGAACCACATTCCAAAATGCGCCGAACTAAAGAAACAAAAAGGCTTATAGTTACATAAAGGGAATCGAATTCCTTCGACCACCTTTTAATGAATCCAAGCATGCCTCTGGCTTTGTTAACCATGCAGAAAATGTGTTCGGAAAACGAAAGTTTGGGATCAAGACGGACTCCAAGATCATCGACAAGAGTTATTCTTTCCAAAGAGCAGTCATTGATCATACTGGAGAGAGACACGCAAAAATGTCATCAGTTTGCACTTGGAGCTGTTGAGATGTAATAGGTTAGCACGACACCATGCTTGAAAATGATTAAGATCCGATTGTAAATTTGACTGGCCTGAGCTGTCGTTATACTGCACACATAGTTTAAAGTCGTCAGCGTACATTAGTACTTTAGAGTTGGTTAAAACTAGCGGAAGGTCATTAATAAACAGTGAAAATAGAAGTGGGTCAAGGTGGCTACCTTGTGGGACGCCAGATGTGACACTGAGGAATTTGGAGAGAGCATTTTTAAACATAACCCTTTGAGTCCTGTCAGACAAATAACTCAAAATCCATTTAAGAAGATCAACAGGAAAACCGATGAAGTCGAGCTACCTTACAAGAAGAGATTGATCAATCGAGTCAAAAGCTTTACTAAAGTCCGTGGAAATCATATCTGTTTGAAAGTAGCGTTGGAACCCTCTAATAACAAATGAGGTAAGTTCCAAGAAATTTGTAGTGGTTGATCTTCGCCTCATAAATCCATGCTGACATGGAGAAATAACGGATCTGCACAAATGCTGCAAGTAAGGAGCTATTACATTCTCGAAGAGTTTCGGAATGGCTGACAACTTAGAGATACCCCTATAGTTGCTGGCATCCGATTTGGTACCTTTTTTGTGGAGGGGAATAATAAAGGATTCCTTCCAAATAAGGGAAAATTCAGAAGTTTCTAAAGATAATTAAAACAACTTAAAAAGGGGGTTACAGAGAGCGTCCGCGCAATACCTGAGCACGCAGCCAGGTATTCCGTCGGGATCCGGTGATTATACTGGCTTAATACGTAGAAGATCCAGACTAAGATAGCTTTCGTTTAAGATAGGTTTGAACAGGGCATAGAGTAAGGGTATGTCTGGTTTAAATTGGTCGAGGGAGAATAAGTTGTTTTAAAAAACTCAGCAAAAAGATCAGCAATAGCCCTATTTGAGTTTGCCGTAGAATTTTAAATGAAAGCGAAACTGAATCCTACAACGAGTCAAATAATTCTTATAACACTGCGCGTTGAGCACGGTAAAATTCGACCGAGCTTTAATACAATTAGATGAAGCAGTTAGAGAGCCGGTAAGTTTAAATTTATTATAAAGCCTAGACTTTACGTTTTTTAAGCTCCTTATTAAACCAAGGTGGTTTTATGGAGGCCGACGGATAGGTTAACGGAACACATAATAAAAAGAACGAGTTCGTGGCAATGAAAAAAATGTCCACGGCGGCTGCCATGTCAGTGCACATGTAAAGGTTACACCAACTAAATTCAGATATTAAACTGTTTATTTTGAAAGTTAGCTTAACGAAAACAGCGAACTTTATCGGCCAATCGATTAGATTTTTCCCTTACAACGATGACCGTATCGATAGTCACATCGAAAGTAGGATGGTAAAGATCTTCAGGTAGCGTCAATGGAGAAACTCTTTTAAAGGTCACACCTACAGGACCGGAGACGAAGCAGAGATCTAGTAGGCGGTATAAAGAATTAAAGACATGCGACAAAGACAAGTCATGCAGGCCATCAATAAGGTCATGCTGTGCCGCAGTCTGAAGAACATTTGACATACCATTTGATGACCAACGCGCTCCAGGTATATTAAAGTCCCCTAAAGTCACAAGTTGGTCTCTATTTGAGAGTCTGTTGGAAACGGCCCGAATTGCCGAAAGGTGTTTCCAATAAAAAGGCTCTTCAGCAGATGGAGGAATATAAGAGCAGGTTATGTATATAAAACTACCTCGGAATGATAGTTTTACACAGATGAATTCACACTCTGTGATATTATTCAAGACAACCAGCTCGGTGACAAGGGAGGAGTCAACGGCAATTAAAACTGCTCCTCCTCGGTGGGAAAGACGGTCCAATCTATAAATTGTGTACATGCCTGGAAAAATTTCGAAGCTGAAAATCTCCGGCATTAACCAGGCCTCAGTAAACACAATTACCTGGGATGCAAAGGAAAGACTATCAGAGTACAATTTCGAGACCTTGCTGCGTAAGTCTCTAGTATTCTGATAGGAAAGTAGGAGGGAGGTGGTTAGTTTTTTGCAGCTGAGATTGATGTGGTCGCAGAGGTTTGTGACGGCTTAGAGTGTTGTGCTCCCACTGGCCCTTTTTTTGAAAGATGAGATGTCCCTGGCGTAAGAAAACTTGCTGGGGTTGGCACATTTGTTGCCGACTAGTAGCTGATTTTTTGCGCTTTGGCGACTCGTTTAACAGCTCCATACTATTAAACTGAGCGTCTAACGCGGAGAACAGGTCGTTCGCTTTGCGAAAGTTGACCATTAGTTCTTTAAAACCACTTCTGGTCTGGCGCATGAAGGATAACATTTCCTTCTCAACCTCACGACAGGCATGGCAACAATAATGTAAGCCAATATTTTTGGATATTACATGGATACATGGCAACAATAATGTAAGCCAATATTTTTGGATATTACATCCGCGACACGCCCTTTAACTCCAACGCACTTTGCGCGAACAACCGCATCGCAAAGCCAGCAGTAGAGAGTAGGCGTATCTGCCAAAATATTTTTTTGGCAGCCATTAATTGCACAGACGATATTTGATCACATATTCACACAACCTAAGACCACTGTGCCGGAGAAACAGATAAACAAATACGGTTAGCAGTGAGACGGGGAGAGTACGTGTAAGAGAGCGGAAGAGTTTGGAACCGCTTAGCTGCAGCTGAACGCAACGGAGCTTCAGCGGGGAGAAACAACACAAAAGGAAGGCGAGAAAACCGTCAGCAAAAATAACTAAAAGGGAAAAATACAAATAATTTAGCAAAGAAAAAGAAAAAGCACATGCACCCACGGCAGCTAAACGGTATACGTTATTAATTTATTATTATTCGTCAAGATCGGTTGTCACGAGCTCCGTCTTGGGCCATGCCCCGCTCTTCTACCCAATTCTCATCAAGATTAGCTGTCAAAAACTTAACTTTGTCCCGTACCTATGCTTGATACCCCGTGAGAGTTTGGCTACAAGTTTGCTGATTAATAAAAGATATCAAGAGCTCAACCCTGGCCCAGGTATGTAAGCATGATATCTTGTCAGATTTCGTACGTCACCAAAAAGTCGCTGCTTATCATAAGCTTTATAGCTTATCAGTCATTTTCGCATCTTTGATATTAGAAGATGCTTGCTTATCTTAAGCTTTCCCTCATAATTCAGCTGCATTGATAAGCACAGCCAACTTCGTTCGAGCTCAAACCTATGCTGATAAAGCTTCTTATGCTGAAAAGCTGAGCTATAAAAAGGCCCACGCGGTTTCATTCGATCTTTTCCGAACGACTAAAAACCTCTGCAGACGTTGTATTTTCGCTAAGTAAAATAAAAATAATTAAAAAAAAAAATAAACAAAAAAATCGCCTGTTTAAATCCGCGTACGCATATTGTTTTATACTTTCTGCGCCCAAAGCGGCTAAATAAAGTGCGTCAGAAATTGGAAAAGTGCATCTAGTTTAACGGGAGAAAATTTTCATTCTCGGGCTCGCTTTCAAGTGGCCCAGAAAACTCTCTGTATAAAGATCTGGAAAATTATAAAATAGACTTTGCAGACTTGTTTTTATCGGTATGTTTAATTTAAAGTCCCCTTAATTTGCGTTTTTCTAACGCCAAACTTTTCTTAGAGCTGCTTTTGCAAGCCGGAAAAATTCACTACCGGCGCAAGGGAAAAGAAGAAGCCTACAGTGGACAAAGAAAAATCGAGAACATTTCATTGGGATTCCTGCGGATTTACCTAAGATTCGCCCCTGGAAACTACCCGGAGTCCGCACCTGTCCCCCTCAGCAGTCAAGCACATGGTAGTGCCACAGCTTGGTCCAGCGACGGCGGCAGAGCGTGGGCAGAGACAGAGTAGCGGAGCGATAACGCCAGGTGGCTGCGATCGCACCACGACCTTTCCGCAAAGGGTGTTGTAAAAATTTAAGTTGTTGTTTTCCAGAAGCTTATATTTTTTGATTCTTTAATTCTCTTTTGTGTTTCATATTCGCTTATAACTAGTAGGTTTAAGGTAATGAGAGTGTTGCGACTTTAAATTGACATAAACTTACGGCTACACTGAGAGAAAATTTTCCAAGTTAAAGTTGATTACATTTGTTTAAGATTAATTTTGATTTGAAAAGTTCTATTGCCCCAAAAAGCTTCTAGTATCATCATCAAACCACGCTGGAAGGCCTTTCAACGATGGAGAAAGTAATCATGTGAGTAAGATCCTGATACAAAAATATATATATTTAGCTTTAAGTTGAAATTATCTTCTCAAGAAACATATTTCGCGTATTGCTGAAAACATGAAAGTCATTAACTAAAATAAATATATATCGATCATGATTAACTACACTGAAAAAACTTTAGAATTCATTTCTTTTTATAAATCTTAAATGTAAATTCATAAATTTTTAAAATGTGGCCGATACTGAAAGAAAAACAATGAAATAATTTCCTATTCAATTAAATTTACTTAAATTTTTATTATTATTTAAAATTAATAAGGATTAATACTCATGCAAACACTGGGAAAAACGAAAAAAAAATGAAATAAATAAATAAATACATAATGAAATATCCAATAAATATGATAAAATGCTAACAATATAGAGGAAGAAAAACAATTAATTTAACATGCAATTAATAGTTAATAGTAAAACAAAAGAAAAAAACTATTATTTTTTTATTAATATAATTTACAATCTAAACATGTAGCTATTAAATTGTTTCCTGCAATTACCTCGCACACCTCTCACATACCGCCCTTCAACTCTAAGAACGAAACTGAGGCTACACTGAAAAAAAAAATGAATTGAAACCCTTTCTGAATTAAAAACTTTTCAAATTAGGATTAACTTTCATAGATTTAGGGATTACTTTGTTCTAGTTAGCCAAACCTAATGGAAAGTTTTGGTTTATCTTTTTTTTGAGTTCCATTGCGGTTTTACAAACAAAATGAAGAATATTATTAAGGATAATGTATTAAAGTATTGAGAAACGAAATCATGATGTGTTAACTTTTATGGTTTTCTGGATTGACATGGCAACTTAAAAACTCGTCGGAGGAATATTTAGGGTATCTTCAATAATTATTTCGCTTTGAACATCATGGTTGGGAGGGTACAGACAGCGAGAGTCAAATATTACCTTAGACCTTGCTAATCGTTTATAGCTAGCAGTCCTCTTGTTTTTTGTGTGCACTATTTCTGATGATAGGTATGGTTTGCCCCTGTTTAGTTTATGGAGTTGAGCTCCTGTTTGTAGTTTCAGTAGGAATCCGAAAAATGCCAAACACCTCAAATGCCCAAGAGCTAAGGCACAAGGGGATTCCGCCTGCCATTCTTCTGGACCCGAAGAGAGTGCGCGAAAGAAAGAAGCCACGAAGACCCTATATATCTTCCTTTTTCAATCACACCTCGAACGCACGTTACAATTTCCAACAAAATAAAAAGTCTGCTACGCAAGCATAAATATTGTTATAAATTGATTTAAATTATCAAAAACTTAAATATTAATTAAATTGATATTAAAAAAAAAAACAAAGGAAGCTATACCTAAAGTAATGTAATAAAGCAATTTTTGTTAATTTATGACAAAATTTAACGCACCATAGAGCATAGGTTTTATTTTGCGATGTTTAGCGATGTTTCTTTATTACGCCGATGCATTGATGTCCAATTTCAAAATATCGACGAATATCACATGCACCACTAGTTCAGCCATGAACTGAGTGTCGCCCAGTATCATCTGTTAGCTCCCTCTTATATATCTGATAACTTATCGAATTAATTAAAGGATTTCCAGACCACGATATGTATCACGGTCCAAGGCTAGGTTGCCTAAGATTCAAGGCTGGCGCGATCCTTTTTATTCAAATGTCTTAGTACAATTAAAAGTGATAGTAGTCATTAACGTATCTTAATTTTAATATTAGTAGTAATTATAGTAAAACAAGTGTATAATTCCGTTTTCATGTAGGTTTATAGTTGTTGTATAATTGTAACGCGGGGCGTCTCAAATTTTATATCTGATTTTATTTTACCCGATCTAAGCATGTACATTGACATGTCTGATGCCGGGAATATTTTGGACAAAGCCATGAATTTCTTGTTTACTTAATGTGTTCCGTTATGTTTCATAGAAGCTTTTCTGCCTTCGTAAAAAATGTCTAGCTATTAAACTTTACCGTACTGAATGCGCAGTTTTACAAAAGCTATTTGACTCGTTGAAGGGTTTAGCTCTCGTAGCTCGTAGCCAAAACATGAATTTGTCAACACTATATGATAGCTGTTCAGAAAGAACACACATACATATGTATATGAATATCAGAGAGATAAGAGCCTGTCTATGTCTACACAGAAAAAATTCTCGTGGGTTGAATTAACAATTTTTTTGGGTTGAATTACAGTAAATCTGCAGTCAATGTATTTTGTTGTTGGATTTGGACAAAACTGTCGTGACTGCCAACTACAGTGACTCTTACGTAAAATGTTATGTGAGTTTTTTGTTGTTGGTTTTGCGAAATGTGAACGACTGAAATACATTATAGTCTATTTTTAGTCTATATTGGTGTTTTTGTAAAGGTTTTCTTGGAAAAACGAATTCGGGCACACTTTTCCCCGTTTTATATTTGTCAATCGTAGTATGATTGTATCATGTGTCAAAAGCGAAGTAAAAGTTTAATGAAAAAATAAAGTGAAAAATAATTGCATAAATTTGGAGTAATACCAATGAAGAAGACAACAATTGCTTGTGGAATGGGATTTTGGCGAACTGTTTCATACATTTCTTGGTAAGTAGCAAACAGTACAATTTAAATGATTAAGACGTGCATTTAGCAAATGTTGCATTTATACACAAACATACATACAAACATATACATGTACATATGTTATTATAATGTCTTTTATATTTGTTTATTCTTTATCTATTCGAAGGTATCCCTATCGAACTTTCAAAGGAAACTAATGAGACCGATTCAGCATTTCTCTTTAAAGATCGGAGATTGAGCGAAAAGATATTAATCCGCAAGAATCTGGTGGAATGAACAAAAAAAAAAGATAATCAGGCCTGTTCCAGTTTCCACTTCCGAAAAATTTACTCGGATTCGGATTTCCCAGACGTGTTCTAGTTTTCACTTCCGAAAAATCCCCTCTGATTCGTATTTCCCTCTGTTAAGTCTCTGTTAACTTCCGAGCGAAACCGCTCGGAAACTTTCGAATGCTATTGGGCAGGCGGATTCAGATCCGCAAAATCAGAAATTAATGATTTTAAAATACAAGGCGATTACGAAAATTGCAAATGTAAATTGTATTTCATTCTCTGATGTTTCAGGAACATTACTGCATTTCTGAATTTTCTAAAGGTGGCACACTTGATTTATAAAAATTTTTTTTGTGGTTGCACCTCAGAATCAGTTTGATTCTAACTTTCCGCAAAATTGCAAATCCGACCGGATTCCGACCGAAAAAGTCGGATCTGTGAGGGACATTATGAGGGTTGCCAGAGTTCCAAATAACAGATGGAATATGCCTCTTATTAATTTTTAGCAATTGTATTTTTATTTGTTCTTATATTCAAAGAACTATTATTAATGCACATTAAAAAAAAAATTGTGTTTGGTAAAAACACCAATTAAAATTCTGTACAAACCGTGCGTAATGTGAAGGGAAATTTTTCCTCAACCTTGGCAACTCTTTTCTGAGTTGAATTGTGTCGTCTCACTAATTCGTGTACAGCTAATAGATGCAAAAACATTTTGGTAAAATAGTAGAGCAAGAATCTTTGAATCGAGACGGGCAAATCAGCTGACATCTGCATTAGTTTTCCAATACTTCTTGCCGACCATTTCCAGCACTGCCTCCGAAATCAGATGATTGTGATTTCAAATATTAAAAATTAACTTATTACCGCCAAGAATGCTTGTACTTTTGATTTTATGCAATGAATCAGTACCCTATTAACGTCCTTTGGTTGGAAACTATAGCGGGCCAAAATTTGATCGGCCCCTAATTCACAAAACTCTGGCAAAACAATCGCAGCGGCCAGCTGAAATTTTTTTTGAACAAAGGGGACCAAAGGGAAATTTCATAAAAAATCCTTCAAACAACAAGGGAAATTCGCTTATGTTAAAGGGAAATCCGAAAATGTTATCAAATTCACTTCCGAGTGGAAACTGGAACAGGCCTGAATGTAATTAAAATTAGAAATAATAAATGTATATTAAATCTTTGTTAATACTTTCTGGTTTTATTTGGTGGTAATTTGAACTGTAATTACACAGATTTAGCGTTTCTGTACTGTACACTGTAGTCGGGGCAGTAATCTGCAGTTTTCACAGTAAAACTGTGACTGTAGTCGGGGCAGTAATTGCAGTTTTCACAGTAAAACTGTGAGGTACTGTATTTACTATTTTTCATTGGTTGAGGCATTTGGAATGTGGAATCGTGGTTGGATCTACTGTAGAGCAGTCATAACACGTAATGCGTTACGTCGTTACACAGTAGCTCACAGTAAATTCAACCCAAACTGTTGGGTTGAGGACATTTGACTGCAGTTTTGATTGAATTTACTGCAGGAATTTTTTCTGTGTAAGCAATAAAACAACATCAAATTGTTGCGTCTGGGATGCAGATGTCCTGCACTTTAGCAAATGTGTGCATACCTAACTCAGCTAGGTACCTAGAACGCTTGGTGGGGCCTCCTGCGAGTGGTCACCATATATTAAAGATAAAGACCATAGAAGGTTTTCCGCGGTCGGAGATATCCCAATCCGTGGGTCTAGAGATAAGTAATTTCCATTCTCATGTTAGCTACCTAAGCTAGGAGTTTAAGAAATAAATTCAGTTTGAAATATCAACTCAACAACGTCAGACGCTCGTTTCATTTACAGCCTCTCTCGATAATAGCTCTACAAAAATTCTTCGGTTGGATTTTCAATTCGACCGGAAATAAAGACCATGCCAATCTATTTGCTTAGTTTTTCGAACAACTCAATCAATACATATTGATCCCAATGAGTCATATTTTTGCATCATGCCCAAATTAAACTTAATTTTCAGTCCTAGTCAGTCTTCTTTTGGATCTTAGAGGGTTTAGCCAGACGGAATACCTGGATGTGTGTTTACGTATTTTGCCTTGTGTACCCTTTTGAAACTGTTTACATTCTTAACTTTCCACTTCCTCTATTTGGAAGGATCATTTGTTGGGTGAATAACTCTCCACAGAAAGTTTAGCAAATCAGGTGCCAACACAATAGAGAAAACTTGAGATATACTTTGAAATATGGCTATTTCTTATAAGTCTTGAATTTCGGTTTTAATTTTATGAATATATTTTATACTTTTTTTTTTTCAAATATTTTCAAGTTCTTTCAGAATCAGCTGCGTTACTTTTTTTTCTGTTAGACAGCTTAATTTGACAAGTCTAGATTTCAGTTGTTAGAATATTAATTTCTCTTTTTCGAAGCGAAACATAATATTTGTTCGCAATCTTTAAATATCCGCATTTTTAAAAACTTATTGCAAGGGTATTTAAACTTCGGCTTGCCAAAGTAAGCTTCCTTTCTTGTTTAACTTTAGAGGCTCTAAATGATATTCCTTTGAACTATACCATGAACTAATGTTCTTTTGAAAGAATCATTCTGGGTGATGATTTGTCCGCATGGATCCCAAATTTGGTAAGTAAGTTCTGGTGGTAAGTTTTGACTTATTACGTCAGCTCAATTTTCACGGACCAAGTAAAAATACTATATTTTATTTATTACGAATTGTATGTATGTATATGTCGGAGATTATACACTTAGTTTATATTATATTTTATGAGTTAATTTTAATTAAGAGAAATAATGCTAGAGCAAGGGCATAAAAAAAGAGAAGACTAAAGGTTAAAAGAAATTTTGGCTAGTGGCAGAATAAAAAAGGTCCTTAAAAGCCTGACTGGCTTTAAGGAAGAGCTATGAATACAATGACATCGAAAGAAACGAAAAAGCGAATGCACTAGCCCGGACACGCTTGGAAGGAAAAAAACGATCGATTGGTGGCGATGTAATTAAAGCGGAAATCTAGCCATAGACAATATAATTACTAAGATAAGTAACTAAGAACTGGCTTAGAGTCTCTAAAATTTTGTTCAAAAGCAAGTAAGAGGGCACTATAGAACCAGCCCCTTACTTGTAGCGACAGCTGCCGACTGTTTATGTGCACACGTATTCTTCCTCTTCTATTTACTCATACTTGCTTGTTTGCGCTTGCTCGCACATTCTATCTTTAGATTTTTAGCCTGTCAACTTTGAGAGAGCGGAGATAGCCTTTGTCGTTGCCTTAAAAAACGCCTCATATTGCAAAACGAATGTATAGCTGTTACATATCTTAGTAATTCTATTGTCTTTGGTCTAAAGTATACGAGCTTTAAAAACATATCGGCTTTTAAGTAATTTAACCGATATTTTTAGGTGCCTTTGGGCCGCTAAATGACTACATATTTTAATAGTTATGTATTTTTAGAATAGCTCAAGAATAATTTGGACCGTTTTTTTCTTTAGGTTTTGCTCTGGAGAAAAACTGAAAAAGTATGCATCCGGCTTCGTTTTGGTTTTCCGTTGAGCCCTTTATGTTGTGCTGTTCGTAAGGAGTACTCTCTTACTGAACATTGCACAATGACTTATTTGAGTGACTCTCGCATAGAAAGACTTATTAAAAGACCGATTGACTGAAAAACAAAAATCATTTTTCTTTTTGCCGTCAGTGGTACGTTGAATAACATTGTTACTTTTGAATTACATGAACAAAACCAAAAATCCCAGCTGTCTAAAAATATTATTATTAAATTAAAATTCACGTTAAAGCTGAAAATAAACACGTATTATAATTTCAGTCCGAAGTTTGCAACGCAGTGAAGGAGACATTTCCGACCCTATAAAGTATATATATTCTTGATCAGCATCAACAGCCGAGTCGATCTAGCCATGTCCGTCTGTCCGATTATACGCAAACTAGTCCCTCAGTTTTGAAGCTATCTGAATGAAACTTTGCAGATAGTCTTCTATATGCTCTCACTAGTATACAAGTCGGAACGGGCCGGATCGGACGACTATATCATAGAGCTAACATAGGAACGATCAATAAATTAAAAAAAAATTATACCTTGTCCAATTTTTAAAATATTTTCATATAATTTGAGAAATGGCCATTTTATATTATTCTAGAATTTGGGTTTTAATTTGATCAAAATCGGATTACTATATCATATAGCTGCCATAGGAATTTTGGGGAAATATTACGTATACGCAATGTTAAACCAAATTTTTATATGTATAAATGTTGTATACAATTCCTGTTAGTTTTACTTTCCATTTAATAAAATTTTAATAATTCATAATGATCCAATTGTAAGCTGCAAGGGTATACAAACTTTGGCGTGCCGATGTTAGCTTTCTTTCTATTTTTAAATAATCTTTAATCTTCACACACGTTTCTTTTTTGTTTGGTAATTTAGCCGCATTGGAAACACCCCAAGTGTTTTAAATTTGATCAAAATGGTATTTCTTAAAGCGAGGGGTAAATTTATGTAAAAACGTCGGAAAATTAGAAAGTTCGGTATCTATATATCTCCTGTAAAAATTTTTGTATCAGCTATTCATTTAAATATGTTTACATTTTCTGTAACAAAAACTATTGAAGGAATAAACCCTTTAGGAATGGGACACACTTGTTGTTGTTTTCGTGATAGGAAACAAATAAATATATATATGTATATATATTCTTAATGGTCTCAGTTTCAGAAATGTTATGTGCATAAAATATCAAGAAGCCTTATTCAGATTTTGGTTCTGTTATTATGGTCCATACTTTGCCATTTTGTTCCCTATCACGAAATCCACACTGAAAAATTAACAAAATTAGTTAGTATGCCTTCTAACATTTCATACCTCAATATACCCATTAAAATTACTGATCATCAACTGCGCTAAAGGTGTAATTTATTCTAAAGTCTTAAGAGGATTTGATGAGAAAGAAATACTAGATAATCTGAAATCACAAAAAGTGGAAACCGTTGAAAAAGTCTACAATGATATCCATTGACAACCCCTCTACGAAACACAACAAAACGAAACTGACCTCATCAAAATTACCTGTAAGCTAACGAATCCACCAGAGTTCTTACACATCGGATACGAGAGAGTACAGGTACGGCCCAACATCCCTCCCCAATGCGCTGCAACAACTGCTACCGTTAAGATCATACCGCAAAAAGCCTCCGACCTGCGCAAACTGCGTCCTCCCAGCCCACGTTAATTACGCCAACGCTGAAATATGCCAAAATGAGTCAAATTGCATTAACTGAGACAAACCACCACGCCAGAATATGGCAAATTTTCTTGTCCAACAAGGGCAATCAAGAAACTAACGAAAGTCAATGCCAGATTAGCCTGGTCTACAATAAACGTCACCACGACGGCTCTCTATAATCCACAACATCTAAATCAAACACAACAAACGCAATCCAAACACAGCCATCAACCAGCAGGAAAACAATTAGCTATACACCAAAAGAATTCGACCTACCCATCGTAACGACGCTCAACTCAGACGAGCCCATGTCAGAAAATACCCGCTCGTTAAATACATCGAATATAACCAAACGACTCTTGAAATCCGATCAGAACTCAGCTTTAACTAAAACAAAACTTAAATTCCTTTCCGATCTCGAATCCAAAAGTTTGAAACATTAAATTATTTATTATTTTATTATATTATTACTATATTATATAATATATTATTAGCTTTACCTATATCAATCAATCCTTTATGCTCAAAAATTTTCAATGGAATATACACGGCTACAGAAGCAATTATTCTGAACTACAAATCTTAATTAAAGCACAAAGTCCACACATTATAGCCCTACAAGAAACCCATATTTTAAGCCTCTCCTCACTCCCTATCAATTACACACTTAACACCAGAGTCAAAAACAACAATAGCCTTGGCGGCAATGCCGTCCTAATCCATAATTCTATCACCCAAAGCCAAATCTCACTGAACACAGACTTCGACGCAAAACTTTTAATTCTAAAAATCTAGAAAACGTCCTCGACCCACTAAAAACGACCCCACACGTTAGTGCTGGGAGACTTTAACAGTTGGCACCCCTACTGTGATTTACCAAGACAAAACAGTGGAGGGAAGACAATAGCCGAATACATAGACAAATCCGACTATATTCTTCTCAACAACAAATCCCCAACTCATTTTTCCACCAATAAAACATTCACACAAATAGACCTATCCTTTGCCTCAGCCTACATAGCCCCAGAAATACATTGGAAAATGCTTGATGACCTCTATGGTAGTGATCACTTCCCTAAACTAATATCCATGTTTAACAATCATACCTCTCCCACCTTTATTTCAAACCCCTAATTTGAACTCCAATCTGCGGACTGGGACCTCTTTAGAAAAGTTACTATCAACCTTAACAACTTAATGAAATACCAACCAAGCACAAACAACAATCGTGAAGCAAGCCTTATTAAAAAATAATAATCGAAAGCGCCCAATTTTCCATCCCGCAAAACTCCACCTTTTCCCCAAACTGCACTGTATGGAATAAAGAGCTAACACTCCTTAAAAAGAACATATGCAAAATATGGAACAAATTATAAAGGGACATTAATATTTAAAACAACATAGAATACAAAAAAGCTAATGCTAAACTACAACAAGAAAGATAACTTCGGCACGCCGAAGTTTGTATACCCTTGCAGCTTATGAATCATTATGACTTAATAAAATTTTATTAAATTGAAAGTAAAACTAACAAGAATTGTATACAACATTTGTACATATAAAAATTCGGTTTAACTTTACGTATACGTAATATTTCCCGAAGATTCCTATGGCAGCTATATGATATAGTTGTCCGATTTTGATCAAATTATATGAAAATATTTTGAAAATTGGACAAGTAATAATTTTTTTCTGAAAATTTACCGATCGTTCCCATGGCAGCTATATGATATAGTAGTCCGATCCGACCCGTTCCGACTTATATAGCAGTGAGAGCATATAGAAGACTATCTGCAATGTTTCATTCAAATAGCTTCAAAACTGAGGGACTAGATTGCGTATAATCGGACAGACGGACGGACAGACGGACAGACGGACGGACAGGCGGACATGGCTAGATCGACTCGGCTGTTGATGCTGATCAAGAATATATATACTTTATAGGGTCGGAAATGTCATGTCATGGTTAGATCGCCTCGGCTTTTTATGCAAGAATATATACACTATATAGGATAGAATTTGACTCTTTCACTGTATTACAAACTTCTGTTTTAAATAAAAAATACTAAAAAAAAAAAAAATTCTTTGTTTTCTCTAGGCGGACTTCGAAAGGCTGAATAATTTTATATCTGATTTTAATTTTATTAATTAATCACTAAATGTGTTCCGTCAACTAACCGTCAAAATCAAATAAGCCTGGTTAACAAAAAGAGCAAGGCTGTATTCTAAATTTAAACGTAACGGATCTCAATCTGTCCCATCCTGTTATTTATCGGCTCGGTTAAGCTTCACCGTGTTGAGCGCGCAGTGTTACAAAAATTATCTTGCTCGTTGTAGGACCCAGTTTTCTCAGGACCCAAAACAGTTTTATGTTACTCATCCTTCCTCGCTCTCTTTTGAAAATACAACTGTAAATAATTATTGGGCAATGACCGATCAGACCGCAGTTTTTCAAACCACTATATTCAAACTCCACTGACTCAAATCAGACTTATTCTTACATCATTCCGAAGTCGACTATAATTTTCAGTCCTAGTTTAAATGAAAGCTCTATTCTTTCAAATTTCCTCCGTGTTAAGCCAGTTTATTCGCCAGGCCCCTACGGAATACCTGGCTGTGTGCTTAGGTATTGTGCCGAAGCCCTGTGCAATCCCCTTCCAAAATGGTTTACCTTATTCTTAGAAACCTCCCACTTCCCCCGTATTTGGAAGGAATCATTTGTGATTCCTCTCCACAAATAGGTGAAAATCGGATGCCAACAACTACAGAGGAATCTCAGCATGGATTTATAAAGCGAAGATCAACTAAAACTAATCTTTTGGAGCTCACTTCCTTCATAATTAAGGGCTTTTATAACAACTTTCAGACAGATGTAATCTATACTGATTCGACTCTTTTAACCATTCTCTTCTTGTTCGGAAACTCGATTTAATGGGATTTCCGGTTGATCTTCTTAGATGGATCTCAAGTTATCCGAATGACAGGACGCAAAAGATCCTTTTTAAAATACCTTATCTAATTTTCTCAGGGTTATTTCTGGCGTCTCGCAAGGGAACCATGGGACCCTTGTTGTTTACATTTACAAGTTCTGACTAACTCCAGAGTACTTATGTACGCTTATCACGTCAAACTTTGCGTGCAATATAAGGACGCTTCTTGCCAGTCAGATTTACAAACAGATCCTGTGACGCGTGACCGCGCACATAACGGTAAAATGTAAGAAATAATAAAATAATCAAAGAAATAGAAATAAAAACTGCAAACGAAGAAACAGAAAGAAAGAGAATAACAAGAAAAGAAACAGAGAAGACAAGCGTAGAGAGAAAGAATTTTGAATTCAAACGAAGGGCGCGCGCGCCTAAGCGCGCGCACAAGCGGGCACACTGCGGGGAGAAGGCGTTAGGCACAGTAGGGAAAGGGGCTAACGCCTGATAGGCGGACAGGCACACTGAAACCTGCCGGATCCCTATATAAGGCGAGCCCCAGCCCTTGTATCGTCACTTAGCAGCGACAGCGATCGGGTGAGGTAAGCCTCCCACGTAGTCAGCAGCAAAGTCACTTTTTTTCGGCTAAACCGGATCTTCTGATCTGGTTGGCTAATACATTGTAGTTAGCTCTCCTAGTAGTTACTTTGTTCCCCCCTAACCCGCCTTCCCCCGGCTCGGTTCACCGATCCGCAATACGTCTATCCCGTGGCCGACCGAGAGGTTCCCGGGTTAAGTCTCGCCTCGTGGTTGACTGAAAAGTTCCCGAGCTAAGTATTGTCTCTTGCTCTCGTGGTTGACTGAAAAGTTCCCGAGCTAAGTATTATTCTCTCGCTCGCGGTCGACTGAAAAGTTCCGAGTTATCTCTTGTCTCTCGCTCGCGGTCGACTGAAAAGTTGCCGAGTTATATCTTGTCTCTCTCGCTCGCGGTCGACTGAAAAGTTCCCGAGTTATATCTTGTCTCTCTCGCTCGCGGTCGACTGAAAAGTTCCCGAGTTATATCTTGTCTCTCGCTCGCGGTCGACTGAAAAGTTCCCGAGTTATATCTTGTCTCTCTCGCTCGCGGTCGACTGAAAAGTTCCCGAGTTATATCTTGTCTCTCGCTCGCGGTTGACTGAAAAGTTCCCGAGTTATATCTTGTCTCTCGCTCTCGCGGCCGACTGGAAAGTCCCCGAGTTATATCTTGTTTCTCGCTCTCGCGGTCGACTGAAAAGTTCCCGAGATATCTTCTCTCACTCTCGCGGTCGACTGAAAGGTTCCCGAGATATCTTCGCTCGCTCTCGCGGTCGACCGAAAGGTTCCGAGACGGCTTCTTATCGTTCCAGCCACAGACAGCGATCGGCTCAATTCCGGGCACCCAGCGGACACTCCGCAAACGGTTGCGTTGCCTTGAGAGGCGACAGGCATCATCCAGGACACCGGACCGGGAGCGGAGCACACAGATCCTGACGGAAGGAGCCGAACGAGCGGACACGCCATCCAGTTTCCACTAAATTGTAAATCTAAACCTCAATAAACGTACTCTTTAACTAATTACTAAATAATTCCCTTGACTTATACTCTGGGACCGGGTCGGAAATCTCTTCTAGCAGCTACACCTGACACAAATAAATATCTGCGACAGATCCTGGCCATCCCTGAGCCGCCCGACCAACGACGGATCGTCACAATCCTTATAATTTTCAAACATGGTGCCGCGCTAACTTATTAAATTTAAACGGCTCTAAATGCAAGCTAATGACATTCGTTCGTGTCGTTCCCAAGCTTGCAACTTACACGCTGAACTGTCGATCTTTGGATTGATCATATTTCGTGCATGGTAAATAAAGCCAGAGGTGTGCTTGAGTTCATTAAACGGTGATCGAAAGAATTCTATGACCCCTATGTTACCAGATCTCTTTATATTTCTTTAGTTGGTCCTATCTTAGAATATGGATCTAGCATTTGGAGGCCTCAGTATGGGGTCCACAGTAAAATTCAGTAACGGTCTTTACCAAACCAAAACAACCTAATTGACGTATGTATGTACATACATACATATGTATACAACCATTTGATTTATAATTTCTGTATTATATTCGATATTAAGGTACGTCTGGAGCAAATCTGCCGAGTATACCTTAAATTTCACAATCAAAATAGCAAATAATTAATTAATTTTTTCAAAAAATTTGAGAAATAAATTGATTTAAATTAATGTGTGTGCGTGTTTCAGACATGCGTGTTTCAGGCTTGTATTTTTAACAAATATTTTTAATTTAATTTTTCTTTACATTTTATCTATATATATTATTGTTTAAATAATAACTTTATGGTGTCCTTCACGTTTTGACATCAGAAATATAATATTATATTATATGTATATATATTTCAGTTACAAAATTCTTCAACAAGTTAACATACGCGTCGCTTGCCATGATGTTTTGAAACTTTTTTTTATTAAATCGATTTTTAAACTATTTACCAAAGTATCGCAAAACTAAAAAAAAGAATAATCGATTATCGAAACGATTTTATTTCCAGCTATACTTTAGACTCAGGATGCTTCTATGGATGGAGACCCCTCATTATAATTATAAGCTGTAAAAACATCGATAGTGCCCCTACTCGATGTTTTCGATAGTGATAGTCCAAACCATCGATATTTTCGATAGTATCAATCGAATTCTTATTTAATTTTTTATTTTGTATTTTAAGCGTGTTTGCTTACAATTTTTTTAATTGCGAGGTATGAATACAGCTGCGACAAACACACATAAAAACAAATAGGTTAAAAATTTAAAAGATTTTTTTATTCATAAGTTAGAAAACTTAAATATTCTCGTATGCTTTAAAAAGTCGTTATAAGCCATTATCGTTTGCCTTCTGATGCTAAAATCGAGAACATTAAAACTATTAATGAAATACCAAACACTTCATTAACATGTTTTTTTTATTGATTATAATTATAAGCGAAAACATGATTATAAATTAAAGTTAATGAAATTAACAAAAGAGGGATCATCCGTTCCGCGGAAATTGTTGTTGATTACGAATTAAATAAAGAAAACGTTTGATAACAAAAAAAATAACAAGTTTAGATAATCCATTCTTTGGAAAACTGATCCTAATGAGTTTGTACCACTAAAAATTTAATCCAGCAGCCATTGATTTCTGTTAACCATAAAGAGTGTGTTTAAATGCTTTGGCTTCAAAGAAGTTCGTCTATCCGATATAATTTGACCGGCTCTACTAAACATCCTCTCCGATTCGGTTGATGAAGCCGGGATGCAGAGATACCGCTTGACGACTTCAGCCAAGCTTGGGTAAAACGCGATACATCGATGGTGGAAAAAAAAATCGAGGTATCACGCAGCCTAGCCACTATCGATAATATCGATAGTACTATCGATGCTTTTACAGCTCTAATAATTATTATTGTCGTGCGTCACATGGAGTTGCCTTAAACGGCTGCCCCACACCAATAGTTCCTGAAGGAAGGGCAGAATGATGTTGTTTGGCGCGGCCACCGCCGTGGTTTAGCGAATGGTTCAGCAAGCGTTTTATTCTGAAATAGCTATAACTTACACCACACAATTTGATCTAAAGCTTAACATACCACAGTGTCCTCCTAGTCCTGCACGACAATGAAAAGCTAATTTTCCCGGAAATTTATAAGAACTGCTTCAATGTGCCCGTTTCTCGTTACCGCCAAAAATGTATACATTCTTCAGACTACTTCAGAAAATACTCTATCGCTAAATACTGACTATCGATAACAATTAACGACCGACGACAATTATTATTATTTATATTATTTATCATTATTATATTGATATTATTTTTATTATTATGATTATTATGATTATAACGATTTATTATTATTAATATTATTACAGTTATACTTTAGATAAGCTCTTATCAGTAGCAGTTTACTTGTGTGCCCGCTATTTCTTTTTAGGAACATCTGAGAGGTCATTCAGCAAGGCTTGGCAAATTATAAGCAACCGCAGGAGCTGCCTAATGCTCCAACAGTTAAGGAACATTTATTTATTAATAAAATCCCATATGCAGGATGACAAACATTTTTTTAACATCCATTATTAATCGATGATTACATTAAATTAACTTACGAACATCGACATAAGTAAACATCGCTGTTATTCCAGCTCTAGTTGTTTACAGCAGCTTAATGATATAGTCGTCCGATTTGTATACTATTGAAATTAAAACCGAAATTTTTAAATTATTTGAAATGATCACATCTTAAACTAGATGAAAACATGTTTGAAATGGAGGGGGGTGGCTTCAACCTAAAGCACTCGATAAATAAAAACACGGAAGCAACTATTTTCGGGGTATTGCGCGACGTGCGGTCTTTATTGTTAGAAGTAGGAATTAGAACGCCCAAAGGAAGAGGGAGAGAGAGCGAGGGTGTACGGGATCACACTGCCTCTGGAAAATAAACGCCCTTTTGGCGTGAACAATGTTGAACAAGAAAGGAAGTAAGCTTAGACACGCCGAAGTTTGTACACCCTTGCAAATTACATTTGGATCATTATGAAATAATACAATTTGATTAAATGAAAAGAAAAGTAATATGAATTATATAAAACATCTATGGCAAAATTCAGCTTAAGCGTTTACCTATCATACTATATTTATGTATTACATTCACAGTTTTGCATTTTCCTCTGTATTTAACGATCGTTTCTATTGCAACTACATGATATAATCATCAGATTTGCATAAAATTAAGACCGAAATTCTGAAATAATTTAAAAAGTCTATATCTTTGATCAAATTAAAAAATATTAAAAAACAGCGAAATTAACATTTTTGTTATATAAATATTTTGAACGCTCCTATGACAGCTATATGATACAGTTGTCCGATTTTGATAAATTTAAAGCCGAAATTCTAGAATAATAAAAAATGCCGATGTCTTAAATTATATTGAAATCTGTTAAAAACATGTTAAGTTATAAATTTGTTCCCTCTAAATTTTCAAATCGCTTCTATGACAGCTATTTTATATAGTCGTCCGATCCGGCTCATTCTGACTTATATAGTAGTGAGAGCATACAGAAGACTAACTGCAAAGTTTCATTCAGATTTAAAACTGAGGGACTAGTTTGCGTCTAATCGGACTGACGGACGGACGGCTGTTGATGCTGATCAAGAATATACATATATACTTTATAGGGTCGGAAATGTCTCTTTCACTGCGTTCAAACTCCTAACTGAAATTATAATACCCTTCAAGGTTATAAAAAGGCATGAGCCGTCACTTCGTAGAGTAAAATAAACACAAAAACAGCATCAAATATGGGCACTCGTCTTTCTTCTCGAATTTAAAGGACCTAAATTGTACATATGTATGTTCATACATATATGTATACTTATTTGTTTGCGAAGCTTTAAATGTTTAGTACCTGTGAGAACAACAGAGATTATGCCGATATTTCTTGGTTGTCAGTTGTCCGACTTATTTATATACGTAGCAACAGAAAGACTGTCTGGCTCAGATTGACTCGACTATACCCTTTCACTGATTTCCAAACTTATAACCTAAATTCTAGAATCCTAAGAACTATTTATTTTAAGTTAGATTTCGTTTTCCGCAAGTTTTCATAAAAGTCCCATCCCAATTGCAATTCAATAACGGTCTTCACCAAACCAAAACAACCTAATTGACATACATACATATGAATACAACCATTTGATCCCATGTTTATAATTTCTGTATTATATTCGATATTAAGGTACGTCTGGAGCAAATCTGCCGAGTATACCTTAAATTTCACAATCAAAATAGCAATAGCTTCATTGTATTTTCGTTGAATTATGATTTCTTTTGCGTACATACAAAAATCTGTTATTAATACCAACCATTTAATTCAGACTGCCCTTTCGGCAACATGTCTATTACTTCGCTTGCTTTGGAAGCACTGTTCATAAAATGTTCTAGCATGCCGTCAAGTTGTTCATCGTTTGAGTTTGACGGTAATTTTTCCATTTCATATAGTGTGTTTTTTACGTTGTATTGGCATATACATTCTGTATTGATTGTTTTGTAAATATTATATTACTCATCATAATTTGTGCACTTTAGACAATTTTGTATATAAAGAACATCTTTGATTATATTTCTTTATCTAAAACGGCGACACAACAAATCGTTTTAACCTTAATGACAAAAACACGCTTCAAATCATTTACATTGTATTTATGTCTTCACCAAGACCATGTTTTTACAACTGCGCATGAACATGTCCTTCAATACCATTGCGTCAATTGACTTGTGTATGTAAATATATGAGTGAGCTCAGCAGCTACCGAGTAACTACCCTGCAGTACCTGCCATCAGTAATTCATCAATGCAAGTGTCGGTGTTGTTGATGAAAAGTTGATGACAGCCCATACAAATTACTGATGAATTTAACATGAGCATATCCTAGGCTGCCATCACTAAAAAATGTCAAAAAAAAAGGTAAAAATAGTTTTTTTTTTCTGTTTTTTCTTTTTTTTATTTTTTATTTGACAAATGTAAATCAGTGATAAATGTAAAATTTAGTTCCACAGTTTTAATTACACTGTTTATAACCTTGCAGGCTATTATAATTTTAGTCAAAAATTTGCAAAATTATACGCAAACTAGTCCTTATGCTATCTGAATGAAAATTTGCAGATTGTCTTCTATATGCTCTCACTACTATATAAGTCGGAACGGGCCGGATCGGACGACTATGTCATATAGCTGTCATAGGAACGATCGGTAAATTTATAGAAAAACAAGAAAGAAAGCTAACTTCAGCACGCCGAAGATTGTATACCCTTACAGCTTACAATTGGATCATTATGAATTAATTAAATGTTATCAAATGGAAAGTAAAACTAACAGGAATTGTATACAACATTAATACATATAAAAATTCGGTTTCACATTACGTATACGTAATATTTCCCGAACATTCCTATGACAGCTATATGATATAGTTGTCCGATTTTGATCAAATTAAAACAGAAATTCTAGAATAATATAAATGGCCATGTCTTAAATTATATGAAGATATGTATGTGGACAAGTAATAATTTGTTTTCTGAAAATTTAAAGATCGTTCCTATGGCAGCTATATGATATAGTCGTCCGATCTGGCCCGTTCCGACCTATATAGTAGTGAGAGCATATAAAAGACTATCTGCAAAGTTTCATTCAGATAGCTTCAAAACTGAGGGACTAGTTTGCGTATAATCGGACAGACGGACAGATGGACATGGCTAGATCGACTCGGCTATTGATGCTGATCAAGAATATATATACTTGATAGGGTCGGAAATGTCTCCTTCACTGCGTTGCAAACTTCTGACTGAAATTATAATACCATGCCAGGGTAAAAAAATTTTAACTTGGCCAATATTCAATATATTTTTATATAATTTAAAACATGGTAATTTTTTATTAACTTTGAATTTTGGCTTTAATTTTATCAAAATTGGACTACTATATCATAAAGCTGCCATAGGAACGTTCAAGAAAATTATTTAAAAAAAAATGTTGCCGTTTTTCATCATATTTTGATCTACTCATGTAAAACTGTAACTGTCAATGTAAAACTGTAAATATTGTACGACAGGTAAGCGTTAAGACCGATTTGTTTGAAAGGTTAATTGTTTTGTATAATTCCATTTAGTTTTTTTTTTTATTTGGTCAAATTTTATTGTCATATTCAAATAATGCTGCAAGGGTATACAAATTTCGGTCTGCCGAAGTTAGCTTCCTTTCTTGTTTTTATATAATACCACTGTTTTTAATATAACTTCGTTTTTTTGTACAATTTCACTATTCTGAAAATATGATGTACTTCTGTAGAAAAAAAAAACTCACGATAATTGGAATTTGTTAGAATATTTAACATTTCTGCCACTTTTGTCGGCTACAAAGTATTGCTTCTAACTTCTTCAAAAGATAAAACGAAAAAAAGCTCACCCCGCTTATATTGTTTTTTTTTTTTTTTTTTTTTTTTGATGACATATTGATTAATTTAGGTCTATTTTCATCAACTTTTCATCAACAACTTTTTATCATCCTTTCATAAACCTTTTTTGTGAAGAGAGAAAATTGAGAGCGCGAGAAAGTAGGGTTTGACACGATTATCGAATAAAAGCATCGGATCGGCAGAAGGCGACTTCGGCTGTTGATGAATCGTTGAGTACAGTGGCCTATTGGCCGATAGGGTACACAGGGGGAGCAACGGTTGAAGCAGGTTGGAAGCAGGTCCCAGGTTAAGTTCATTCTAGGATGCTCACCAGTGATAGTCGGGCGGACCTTGGCAACTCTTTAAAATGCCCCCCCTCAATTCAGGCGTGTAATGCGACCCGTTCTCGCTGACTTACAGGTTCGCAGCTGAGGGGCTAATCCAGCTGTGTTTGAACGGAGCAACCCGGGCCGGGCAACTCTGGGTCGTAAGTAGCCTTGCCGTGGCTTCGCCTCAAAGCCCCACAACCCCTCTGGCCCGCCGCCCTCGCCAGTTCGAGCAAAGCGGTCGATCATATATTAAAATGAATTCTCAACGCCGTGCTTCGGACCTCGTGAGGGAGGTTAAACCCCAGAAGATGTCGGAGATAGACCGTCGTCAGATTTAAATGGAGACGAGCTGCTGATTCCAAGTCCGGTCATCAACGCTCCGTCGACATCCAAGGGAGTACTAGTACTAGCACCCCCCGGACCATGAAACACACGAGCCCAGTTGGGCACCACCGGAGTTGACCCCAAAAGCGGCAAAGTTGGGCCGCTTACACACCAAAGGCGACGTGCTAGGGCAAACAGAGCCCGTTTCATTCTGAGCAAAATTGCGAAGAATGAGGCTGAGGGCAAGGTGGACCCAAGAGACGCTGCAGACAAAGCGAAATTTCTTGCAGAGATTGAGGATTTCGAAAAATACCAGTAGGCCAACCCGGAAGCGAAGTAAGCGTTAGCACACCTAAGAGGGCCAGGGACGCCCAAGAGAAGGCCAGAGCCACATCCTTTGTCAAGCAGACGAAGAAGCTTAGCGAGGTGGCGAGAGACAGTCTGGCTATGGCGCTGGTGGATGAGCTCAACGACGACGGACGCCTGCTGGCAGAGAAGTGGGGAGAGATAGAGGCCAAGTTGTCCGACATGGTGACCGAAACGTTGGTCGCTCCTTTCCCGTCCTTCGACTCTTCAGACGTGGTAAGAGGGCACCGCGTAATGAGGTGCAACAATGGATTTTCGAGGGGCTTTCTGGAAGAATGTGTTGCCAAGATCGGCAACACGTGGAACGGCCTACGGATTAGGCTGGTCTACGCCAGGGAGATTCCCAGAAGTCCCAGAGCTCGCATCTGGTTACCACTGGGGCAATCTGACCACGCAAGGGTGCTCCAGAGTCTGAGAGCGCAGAAACCAGACATCCATACAGAGGACTGGGCCACACTCAAGGCGGAGAGAGAAATAAAGACGAGCCAGCCATTTCTCCTTCTTATCAACCAGCGCTGCCTGTCGCAGCTGGAAAAAAGGGACCACGAAATCCGGTACGGTATCAGGAAGGCCAAGATCAAGGTCTTCCTTGCCGTACCGAATGAACTTCTAGAGGAGGTGGACGACACGAACAAGTTGTTGGATGACATGATCATCGACGACAAGTCGCCCAGCTACAGCACCTCCTACCCGTCAAGGGAGGAGTGGACTAGAGGCAGAGTAACCAACCAAGATGAGGTATCACTCTACCCCGATGGCTCCAAGATGAGCTGTGGTGTGGGGGCTGGGATCTTCGCTGAGAGCTGGGGGATTGAATCGACTTTCAGTCTCCCAGCATCAGCGACGGTCTTTCAGGCAGAGGTACTCGCAGTATTGGAGGCAGCAAGACTATCAATACACCAAAGTGAGGATTTACTCTGATAGCCAGGCCGCTATCAAAGCTCTAGCAGCAGTCAGAACGAACTCACCGCTAATGACAGAATGCAAGAGAGCCTTAAATGATCTTGCCGGACACAATGACGTTAGAATAACCTGAGTGCCAGGGCACAGCAACATACCAGGGAACGAGAAGGCGGACGAGTTAGCCCGCAAAAGCTCAATCGAGAACAGCAAAATTAAAAGAATACCAATAGCGCTAGGCACAGTACAGTCTTTGATCCATGACTACTTGAAAGCTAAAGCCAGCAGAGAATGGTCAAGGACGAGTCAGAACCGTAGATCGAAGCTTTGCTGGCCGAACTTTGACAAACAACGCACTAAAGAATCGGTATCCCACAGCAAGAAGGATATTAGCAGGATCACGGCAGCTTTAACCGATCATTGGGCGTTAGGACCGCACGCAATGAAGATGGGTCTGCCCTATAACACCAGCTGCAGAAGCTGCAAAGAACCATCGGAGCAGGAGACGCCAGAGCACTTGCTCTGTTGTTGGAATCGCTGGGGGAAGTAGGAAAGCTCAAGATCACGGCTATCCTTGCTTTCCTCAACAAATCTGGATGGTGCTAGAGATGACTAGTCACAACCATGATACAGACAAATCGTACAAATCGTTATAATTTGCACATAAGACTCTAAAGGGTTCATGCAATTCAAAGGACGTTCTACAGTGGCTCAAAACTAAGGAAATATATGTAAGATCTAGTATTTCTACATGGTACGTGAAAGTTAAGCTGACCCAAAAGATCAGCACTTTCAACGTCACCTTGGATAAGGTTGTAAATTAAGGTAATGCCTAGCATAGTTCTACGATTAGATAAGGATGGTAAGTTAATTAGTAGAAGTCTACTAGAATAAGAGGGTAATTTCTGGTTTGCATCCCAGTTTAAACCGCGTAAAGCGAAAAGTAAAATGTTCTTTTGAACCGACTCAATGCGTTTATTGTGGACCCTTTACTGAGGGCTCCACACGCAAGATCCATATTCTAAGATAGGACGAACTAAGGAAATGTACAGAGATTTAGTATCATAGGGGTCATTGGATTCTTTCGACCGCCGTTTAATGAAACCAAGCACACCTCCATGCAGGAAATATGATCAATAAAGTCAAGTTTAGGATCCAGGCGGACTCCCAAATCATCAACTATATTGATTCTTTCCAAAACGCAACCGTTCAGCGTATAAGTTGCAAGCTTGGGAACGACACGAAAAAATTTCATTAGCTTGCATTTAGAGCCGTTTAAATTTAATAAGTTAGCCCGGCACCATGTTAAAAAAATAATAAGAATCTGTTTGTAAATCTGACTGGCAAGAAGCGTACATAAGTACTCTGGAGTTGGTCATTCGGATAACTTGAGATCCATCTAAGAAGATCAACCGGAAATCCCATTAAATTGAGAGAAGAGAATGGTTAAAAGAGTCGAATGCTTTCCTGAAATCAGTATAGATAACAATCCTTTATTATGAAGGAAGTGAGCTCCAAAAGATTAGTTGTAGTTGATCTTCGCTTTATAAATCCATGCTGAGATTCCTCTGTAGTTGTTGGCATCCGATTTTCACCTATTTGTGGAGAGGAATCACAAATGATTCCTTCCAAATACGGGGGAAGTGGGAGGTTTCTAAGAATAAGGTAAACCATTTTGGAAGGGGATGGCACAGGGCTTCGGCACAATACCTAAGCACACAGCCGGATATTCCGTCGGGGCCTGACGAATAAGCTGGAGCTTTCATTTAAACTAGGACTGAAAATTATAGTCGACTTCGGAATGATGTAAGAATAAGTCTGATTTGAGTCAGTGGAGTTTGAATATAGTGGTTTGAAAAACTGCGGTCTGATCTGTCATTGCCCAATAATTATTTACAGTTGTATTTTCAAAAGAGAGCGAGGAAGGATGAGTAATATAAAACTGTTTTGGGTCCTGAGAAAACTGGGTCCTACAACGAGCAAGATAATTTTTGTAACACTGCGCGCTCAACACGGTGAAGCTTAACCGAGCCGATAAATAACAGGATGGGACAGATTGAGACCCGTTACGTTTAAATTTAGAATACAGCCTTGACTTTTTGTTTTTAATGCGACTCAACTTTTTAGTAAGCCAGGCTTATTTGATGTTGACGGTTAGTATAACGGAACACATTTAGTAATTAATTTAGTAAAATTAAAATCAGATATAAAATTATTCAGCCTTTCGAAGTCCGCCTTGCGAAAACAAAGAATTTTTTTGCCTGGAAGGTCAGATATATTCTATAAATCAATCCTAACGTCGAGGATCGCCACCCCGTCTAAACTAACTTTCGCCGGATCTGAGATAAAGCAGAGATCAAGCAAGCGCTCTAAAGAATTCCGTACATGGTTGACTTGACACAGCGAAATATCAAACAAGCCAGGAATAAAATCATGCTGTGTTGTACTAAGAAGTGAGTTTGTGGAATTATTAGAGGACTAATTAGCCCCTGGGATATTATAATCACCAAAAACTACTAAGTGGTCCCTTTGCGAAAGACGATCCAACTGGATAGCGGAAAGATGGTTCCAATAAATAGGAAAAGGGAGGAATGTAGGAACAAGTAATGAAAATGGAGCTACCATTGACTGATAGCTTCACACATAGGAATTCAACATCGTTGCACTCCTCGAAAGTTAATAATTCAGACGTGAGACTGGAGTCAACCGCTATGGGGACACCACCCCCACGTCTGAAAGGCCGTTGCATTCGGTATACCGTGAACATAGCTGAAAACACTTCGGAACTAAAAATCTCCGGCTTTAACCAGGTTTCATTTTTTCTTTTCTTTTTTTATTTTTTCGGCTTTATCTATTAAGTTGGGCTTCGTTTAGGAGCTCCTAAATGGACTTTCGGAAATGAAGAAAGAATACCTGGATTGCCAATATCGGCCTGTAGCAGTATTTTTGCTCCTAAGAGACTTATTTAATAGCTTGGACTATTAAATTAACTATCTAGCGCTAAGAACATTTCATGAGTTTTGCGAAATCTCGATAAAACATACTTAAAACCGCCCTTAGTTTGCCGGATAAAAGACATCATTTGGCTTCAACCTCACGACAGGCATCACAGCAGTAACGCAAGCCGATGTTTCTTCTCAAATGGTCTAACATCCGCGCTACAACACCAATGCACTTGGCATGCACAGCCAGCAGCCGATCAAAAGATCATTTGCCGCAATTACCTTTTTGTAGGTTTTAAATGAGCAGACAATAGCGGACATTATAGTGACTTACCACTGTTACCTTTACGTAAAGAGATAAGATATATTGCAGCTGCTCAGAGAATAAGAGAGAGAGAGAGAGAGTGAGCGTAGGAGCAAAGCTTACAAGCTTAACGTTTAGCTCTTACTCAAATTGATCGAATACTTCGATGTTGATAAAATTTAAATTTAAAAAAAGTATGTCTTATGGATTACGCATACGGGTAAAAAAAAGAACAATATTATTGCAACGTTAGATTCCTGACGGAAGGAGCCGAACGAACGGACACGCTATCCAGTTTCCACCTACTTGTAAAGCTAAACCTGAATAAACGTACTCTTTAACTAATTACTAAGTAATTCCCTTGACTTATACTCTGGGACCGGGTCGGAAATCTCTTCTAGCAGCTACACCTGACACAAATAAATACCTGCGACAGATCCTGGCTATCCCTGAGCCGCCCGACCAACGACGGATCGTCACAGTGGCGCCCGAGCAGATTGTGTAGTTGGAAGAAAAAAGACCGACACCGGTAGAGTAATGTCTACATGGGTATATCTGGCGTCCAAAACGGAGTTAACAGAGTACGCAGAAGACTTCGGTCTGGACTCATCAGGAAAGGTCGACGACTTGAGACGCACGGTAGCGGTGTTCACACAGGAGAAGGATCATACCGAGGAGGTAAAGCGGAAGTTAGAACAACTGGCGGCAAAACATACGAGGGATAGGAGTCCGTCACCGAAACCAGAAGTAATCGTGACAAACCCGGAAGGAAGAAGAAAAGATATGGAGGACACGAAAGCCACAAAGAAGGTGGTGACGGAAATAGTCGACCGGGTACGGAACTGGGGGATCCGATACCAGGGAACGTCAAATCCGTTGGAGTTCCTGGAAAAACTGGAACAATGGGCAACCGGCTACGGGATCCAAAAGGACCATCTCGTCCAGACGATGCCGTTCATCCTGGAAGGGATAGCCAGCTATTGGTGGAACACAACACCATCGAGGATTTGTTCATGGAAGCAACTAACGACAGAGCTGTTGGAATACTTCCTGCCTCCGAGATACGAAGAGCAGCTAGAGTCCCAAATATCGCAGCTGAGATAGAGAGAGAACGAACCAGCAAGAGAGTATGCGATGGGGCTAAGGAAGCTGATTCGCTTCACGAAACTATCGGAGGAAGAAAAACTCGATCGAGTGTACAAAAACGCCAGGAGCAAGATAAAACTGTACACTAGGAGGAGCGGGTTTAAGACCCTGACGGAGTTCCTGAAATTGGCCGAGGAAGTAGAAGACATCGAGTCGATGGAGCACCAGACGCAAGCCAGCCAAACAGGACAGCAGCAACTAAGGCCAGAGATTTGTATGCGGTGTGGAGGAACCGGACATGCAGCGCGGACATGCAGCAATCCGCCGAGGCTGTTTTGCTGGGTGTGCGGAAAGAACGGCACGAGAACAACGGAATGTTGTGGAACGGGACTGGGAAACGCAGGAGGTCTGAGCAAATAAATCTGGCGGCTCAGACACCAGGAAGCAAGCCAGTACCGAAGGTGAAACTGAGCTATGAGCCAATGGGCTGAGCAGAGCAGGAAGACGTACGTGGGGTACCGGCAAAGGCAACCACGGCCCAGCTAGCACCGGGGAGGAAAAGGATCGCGCCCGTGCCGGAAACGCAGGCAGACGGCAGCAAGGAAGTGGTAGCGGCAGGGCATAGGTCGCAAGAGCAGGCACCAACTGGCACATTGCGACAGCCAAACGCGCCCACGGCCAGTACATCCAAAGTCGCGGCCCAGGCCGGGGAGGAAGCAGCACGGGCGGTCGGATCGCCGGACCGCGATATCATCGAGCTGCACGTGGATGGATTAGGCGACAAGGGATGGAGAATGCCAGCTGGAGCGATCCTGTCACAGGCGGCAAGAGAGGAGATACGCAGCAAACTCCGTGGCAAGAAGTTTGGCAATCAGCAACGCTTCTTGGTGAAGGACGGAACAGCGGCCTGGCGGGTGACGTCGAATCGGGGAAACTAAACTACGTGTCCTTACGGCTGCATGCCAATTCCGAAACGAGTAGAGAAAACAAAGCAGGGAAAACAAAAGCAGAGAAAACAAGCGCAGAAAGAACAAATGCCATAAGTTTGAATTCAAAGGAAGGGCGCGCGCACGCTTAAGCTCACGCACAAACGGGCACACTGCAGGGAAAAGGCGTTAGGGACAGTAGCGAAAGGGGCTAACGCCAGATATGCGACCAACGACGGATCTTCACAAGCTTGATCATTTTCGAAATAATATTTGAGTTTTAACCATTTTCGGAGATCGTCTGGAAATACTTCCTATTTCCACAATTGAACCACCTTTCTGGTAATTGGCAATGCAAAAGTCATTTTAGTCCATGCCAGGGAGATTCCTAGTAGCTTCAAAGCCCAAACTGGTTTTCAAAGGAGTAACTGAACACGAAGAGGTCATGGGTAAAATTTTTGAGAGCTTAGAAAGCCGGATGTCCATACGACGGATTACCTCTGGGCCCGTGAGTACCCATCCGAAAATCGTCTCTTGTGCGAGAAGAGAGCCCAGAATGTTGCTCTTAGATCCGCCCAGAAGCACAGACGGAAGGACGTCGGTTTCGGAGCTTTCGAAAAAGTCGATGAGATTAGGAAACTCCTACAGCAGATCTCTTGGAATGGGGTATGATGGAAGTTTTCCGGGTAGTTGAGGAAGAACATAAGCAGTCGCCTCTAACCTCAGCCCGGGTCTGGAGGGAGCGCGAATGGAGAATTGCAAAGCTTCGTGGATTGAGCCCGCGAACTTGGGTCTTAACTGGCTTGAATGGAAGTTTGATTCGGTTGAAAAGTCGCTCAGTAATAAATGTTGCTTCGGAACCTGAATCAATCAGAGCGCGGGCTTGGAAGTTGCGACCAAGATGATAGATATAAATAATCGCCATGCCCAGCAGGACAGCTCTTGATCCTGATGCACAACACACTTGCTAATTTGAGTGGTCGTCGGAAACTACTGTGCTTGTCGCAATGTGCGCGGCTCGTGGACTAGAAGGAGCGGAAGGTCTTGAAACGGTAGGAACATGGTTGTCGTGTTGCAGAAGAGTATGATGCCGGCCACGGCACGTAGGTGGCCTGGGGCAAAACCATTCAAGCAGAGTTGATTTCTTCTGATGTAGTCGGAGGAACCATTTACATCCATCTCGAGGAAGCGGGGACAAAAGCGAACAGAATGGTAGATGTTGGCATCCTTTTAAATAAGGGGAAAGTGGGAGGGGTCTGAGGATAAGGTAAACAATTTTAGAAGGGGATTGCACAGGGCCTCATCACCATACCTAAGCACACAGCCAGGTATTCCGTCGGGGCCTGGCGAATAAACTGGCTTAACAAGGAAAAGATCTAAAAGAATAGAGCTTTAGTTTAATCTAGGACTGAAAATTAAGTTCGATTTGGAATGATGTAAGAATAAGTATGATTTGAGTCAGTGTTGTTTAAAAACACCATACATAGATCGGCCATTGCCATTCAAAGGAAAGAGAGGAAGGATGAGTAATTGGCTAACGTTCAGTGTTAACAAAATTATAGAACTGTTTTGGGTCCTGAAAGAACTGGGCCCTACGACGAGTCAGTAACCCTTCGCGTTCATCACGGTAAATCTTTTCCAAGCCGATTCAGAACCAGTACGTTTAAATATAGAATACAGTCTAGGCTTATTGTTTTTAAAGCGACTCGACTCTTTAGTAAACTAAGGGGGCTTTGTCAAGGTTGACGGATAGTATAACGGAACTCATTCAAACAAGCCAGCAATAAAATCATGCTGTTTTAGCCCCTTGGATATTAAAATCGCAAAGAACTACTAAATGGTCACTTTCTGAAAGTCAATTGGAAATCATCTGGATAGCGACAAAATGGTTCCAATAAATAGGAAGTTCCGACAAAGTAGGAATGTAGAGCAAGTAATGAAATTGGAGCTACCACTGACTGATAGCTTCACGTAGTTCTCTGGCCGGGGTAGTATCTTAGACGGGGCCAGGGAACCTATACAAGAAATTTATATAGAAGGGTGAAACCTGTAGTAGGAATTTGTATGGGGGCAGCGATGTGCCTAGAAACGAGGCATTTCCGTTCTGCTGTTCGCGGCCAAAAGCTGGATCTCGTGAGGCTAACGAGCGGGGAAATGCCGAAAGCGCCACCTAGCGTCCGCGGCCACAAGCCGGATCTCGTGAGACTAGCGGGCGAAAAATGTGGCATGCGCCACCTGTCGTCGGTGATCGCAAGCTAGATCGCGTGAGTCGTATAGCCGGGGAAATTTACCTCGGTCGCACGGTGTGCAACTCAGGGGGCCGGGGAAATATGACCCGATTTCGGTGTGAAACTCGGGAGTTCGTGGAATTATGACCCGGTTGCCCAACGTGGGGTGAAACTCGGGGGTTCCGGGAAATATGGCCCGATCGTTGTATGAAACTCGGGAGTTCGGGGAAATAAATCTGAGACACGGGAGGGGGTGCAGCGGTTGCAACCGCGTGGTCTGGTTGGAAACTTGGGTGGATCGAGACTCGGATCACGGCCACGGGCGTCTCCATCCGGATTCGGATGCCACCTTCCGGATATACTCGGCCACTACGGGACTCCTCCGGATGGGCGCAGAGCCTACGGGGATTGAATACTCCGGCGGGGCGCGGAGTCTACGGGTATCTATTACTCCGGCTGCACGCGGAGTCTACGGGTATCTAATACTACGCTCAAGCATGCGGGGCAAGGGGTGGATTCTCGGCCACGAGAGAGCCGCAAGCCTGGGTCGAGGAGTGGGAAGAGGGAGAGGGGTCTGGGATGCAGAGAAATGATACGCAATGGAATTTATGTATCTATGTGTGAATTTATTTCATGTTCAAAGAAAGGGCCCTGGCTGCTACCCTCACAGTATGCTTACGTGAATCCCTTCGGCACGCGGGCCGGTGCTGCAGAGTCAGCAGGTGCGCGCTGGGCGGCTTGGTGCAACGGGTGTGTAGGTGCGGATGTGTCGTGTTGTCGGCGTGTCGCGATTTGTGCTGCGTGTCTCGAGGTGCCTCACCGCGTAGTTGGGTGAGCCTCGATGCGGCACGGCGGAGCAGGGGAACTCGCGTCTGGCTGCGGCGGGGTTCAGAAACGGAACCGGAGCTTCGTGTGTGTCCGTATGGCTCTGTGGGTTGTCTACCGCGTGGCTGTGTGGACTTAGAAGTTTCGAGGCGGAGCGGTCACACGAGCGACTGTTCGCGTCGGATTTCAAAACGGAAGAGAGCGAGTGAAAAAATTAGCGATCGCACTTTGGTGACGCGTCGCGCTTGCCGAACCAGTTCGCCGCTATTGATTAGCCTATCGATCGTGGCGGCACGAGTGCGATAACGCGTTTGGGGAGTTCTTCTCGAGGGTAATGTCTTGGCTTAAAAATAGTAACTAGTTTTAAGTAGGTTTTCTTGGCTTTTCTATTGTTTCCACAAATAACTTGGAGGGACTTCGTGTCCTAACTTAAATTACTTCCATAACATAAGGAACATAATTATTTCAATCTTAATAATAATACTAATAATAATAGTAATATTCCTCCGGCGGCGACTCGACACGCAATTTGTGCGCCCTCAATTTTAGGGCGTTACATCCCTTCCCTACTTCCGGGAACAAAAGAGATGGTCCCCATTCCGCTCGGTCTCAGGGTGATCTGAAATGACCCTTCCTCGGTCCTGACCCGAAAGCGCTGACAGGAGCGTTGCGATGCTGGACCTCGGGCGCAGATGGCCTGCCATCAATGCCACCAGAAGCTGAAGAGAGCGGTCGTGTTTTGCAGTGCTCCGAACTTAATCGATTTGTAAAAGCGAATTAGTGTACAAATGAACAATTTTTTTGTGTTACTCATGACATAAACTTTTGCTGTTAAAGAATTTAATTTGCAACTACATCTCGCAACAAAACATTGTGTTTTATCGAAAATTAAATAACGCAGGCAAACAACGCTGTTTCTTTGTGTGTGAGCAAGTTTCCAACAGAAAACTAACTGCAAAGTCCACATCACTATATATACTAACACTGATAAACACACCACTCAAATACACCGAAAACAATACACTGCAAAAACTCCAGAAACTTACAAAAATACAAAATATGTCGTCGACGTCCAACAAATGCCTACGTAAAGATACTGGAGCTGCAGAACGTCTCTCCGACGCCCCCTCTCCACAGCTGCTGGATCTCATCAAGATCCGATTCCAGAAGCAGACCGAAACAATTGCCGGTCTTGTGAGGGAAGCAGAGATGCGCATCCTCAGCAGCCTCTCGGAACGTTTGGATTCCATCGCGGGTGAGGTCAAGCAGACGGGCGAGCAGGTCTCCAATCTGGAGCAGGAGGTAGCTGATCTACGTTCGCTACGGGAACAGCTGAGTGCGCGTGTAGACCACTTGCACCGGGAGGTCGCGGATATGCGTGCAATGAGAGAGAGAGTGGGCACTGTCGAAGCTAAGCTGGCTGCTCAAAATGCACAAAGCATTAAGTGCTGTATTTACTCGCCGGGGGCTTGTCCATGTACGATGCAAAGGGAGTGAGAGCGTAAATTGCATCGAGCGTATGGATGAGCTTTTACACATAGCTGATAACGTCAGTAGACCTCTTTCTGCTCTCCCTCTCTCCTCTTCGTCCGCTCTTCAGCCGAATGAGCAGCCTGCTGCACCGGAGAGCTTTCGCTCTTAAATTAAGTTTATGTTTTGTCAATTTAATTTCTAGGCCTTATTTAGATATAGATAACCGTTTTCATATTTCGTGTCTTAATTTTTTGTTTTTCCACGAATTTTGTAAAAATGAGTTTGCGATGCCAGTATGTTATTACTATGTCAGTGATGGATAATATCAGAGTTTCTACGGCGGGTAGCATGATTCGTGTTTTATGTAATTATAAAAGGGGTATAAAAGTGGTTCATATAAATGCACAGAGCCAATTTAAAAAAATCGACGAGTTCAGGTTAATTTTTGTCCAGTCCAATGTTAATGTTATCTGTGTATCTGAGACCTGGTTTACGTCTGACTTGCCTAACATTTTGATTGAGTGTGAAGGTTATGTTTTGTTTCGTTCAGATCGTGTTAGTCATGCTGGTGGTGTCGCTATATATGTTAAAAGTTCACTTAACTGTGGGGTCAAATGCAAGCAACCAATTGACAGTAAAATCGAATATATTCTTTTAGAAATTACCAATAAATTTCTATGCAATAAAGTGGTAATTGGGTGCATTTACCGTCCAAATCGCATAATAGATTTTGATCCCCTTATAGAAACTATTCGCGAAATATCATTATTGTCATTATTCTTGCAGAAGACTATAATAGTAACATTTTAAACGAAAGTCTCTTATTAGATAGTTTTGAAGCGATAGGACTGTATTCTGTCAATAGAATAACGCCTACGCATTTTAGCAACAACTCTGATAGTCTTCTTGACCTTTTTCTCATTAATGACCCCAAAAAGATTTTACTATATGACCAGGTCTCCGTACCAGTTTTTCCAAACATGACCTAATTTTTTTAACTTGTGATATAACTTTAGACTACACTGAAGGTTCTTTTAGCTATAGGGACTTTAAAAATATTAATTATACAGACCTTCAGCTTCAATATAATGCATGTGATTGGTGTCCAATATATCAATGTTCTACTGTCGAGTACCAATTAAATGTTTTAAACAATAATTTAAACTATATTTTTAATAAATGTGTACCTGTCAAGTCAAGGGTTATGAAACCAAGGCAAAATTTGAAAATACATACATCCCGCTCTTGGACCGCGGAAGGGGCCCAATAAAATCTGCGCAGTCAGTGTCAAATAGCTCGCTGATCTGGATGGTAAACATCTTACCAGCTGGTATACTTTGGCTTACCTTAAAGCGTAAGAGTCGAAAGAGTCCCGGCCAGTAATACCTCTGGGCGATCCGGGTGGTCGTTTTCCTGATGCCGAGATGCCCTGCCGTGGGCTGGTCATGACTCTCCGACAGCACTCGCTGCCGATGTTCCTTGGCCACACACAGTTTCCATGGCACGGAGTCTTCCTCGTCGGGTCGGGTTCCTATATGCCTATAAAACTGCTGGTTCTCAAACGCGTACTCTGGGAAATCTTCAGGCTTGTCTTGAACGAGCTTTATCATTCGCTGATACCAGGTGCAAAGGGGGTTGATCCTCCTGAATCCTCTGAATTACCTCTAGGGGCTGTCGTGTCAGTGCATCTGCAAAAACGTTCAGGTTCCCGCGCCGGTATGTGACGTCAACTGGTACTGCTGCAGTTCCAACGCCCAGCGCGCGATTCGACTGGTGGGATTATCAATTGAGTTGAGCCACTTCAAGGCGAGATGGTCCGTTATCACCTCAAATCGATATCCTTCTAGGTAACACCTAAGTTTTCTTATGGCCCAGATAATGGCCAAACATTCCTTCTCGGTAGCTGAATAGTTCTCTTCAGCGGCAAGGAGACGTCGGCTAGCGAATGCGATAACGCGTTCTTCCCCCTGGGTCTTCTGAGTTAGAACGGGTCCTAGACCTATGTCGCTGGCGTCGGTTTGAAGAACAAATTTCATGTTGAAATCGGGGCAAGCGAGTACAGGGTACAGGGTACAGAGTACAGCCTCCGTGAGCTTCCTCTTCAATTCTTCAAATGCATCTGGCTGTTCTTGATGCCATTGCCATTTCCTTTCTTTCTTCAGTAAAAGAGACATGGACTGCACTATGCTGGCGAAGTTGGGTACAAACCATGACGCGACACCAAGACATCTTCGTAGTTCTTTGCATGTTGTGGGCGGACTCAGTTGCCGTACTGCCGAAATCTGGTCGGGATCAGTGTGGATTCCTTTCTCGCTGATAACATGCCCTAAGTATACGAGGCTGCGTTTAAAGAAACGGCATTTTTTTGCGTTGAGGCGCAGGTTCGCCTTCCGTAACCGTCGAAATACTTCTTGTAGATGCTGTACGTGCTCCTCTAGTGTGCGTTCGATGATTATATTATCATCTAGGTATGCAAAAGCGTTGGGTTCCATGTCGGGGCCTATGTCGCTGTCGAGCGCCCGTTGAAATGTGGCTGGTGCTGAATGGAGGCATGACTTTCCAAGGGTACAGTCCCCACCAGGGGACTGTAAAAGCCGTGCACTCGCGACTGCTTTGCATTGTGATTGAGTGCTCGGCGATATGTGACACTCCTGTCAATCCTTCAAATTTCGCAAGTTCCTCCTGTAAAAACTTGTCAACACATGGTTCTATAGCTTCCTGCTCTATGGTTTCCTTAATTACGGCATGTGCTCCTGCAGCGTCAGGTTGATTCTCTGGTTTGGCTGGGGAAGGCAACCGCGTTTCCTCCTTTGGCTTGGTTGCACACGTATCCTCCTTCCGTCGAAATGGATTATTCCGCAGGGCTATTTCGTCTCGAGACCCTAAAATACTGCTGGTCGGTGCAACTGGCATCCTGCGCTCTGGTTCGTTAATCGTTGTCTCTTTTACTGCTGTTTAGACGCTGGCGATCGGCTTTGGCGAAATTTCGGTTATCAAAAGAGAGGAAAGAACTGAATCATTCTTGGCACTGGCAACGAGAAAAGGGTTAAGTGGAAGAGAAACGCGGCCAAATTGTAGAACTGCGGACACTCCGCATAGGAAGGGTAGGGTAAAACTAAAAGTGAGAATTTGACCCAACGTTGGTCCAACTGGACTTTTGCTACCAGTGACCGGGTTATTTCCTTGCGTGAGTCTTCTGCCAGGCTGACTTGTGTACGTACGGACCGTACGTTATGTGGTGTTCCCACTCGTTGGATGACTCTTTCGCTCACGAAACTCCTACTGGCTCCGGTGTCTATGGTTGCGTTGAATACCTATCCTTCAATCTGCACCTTCGCGATGATCCTGCCAGCTTGAACCTGTAACACCTTTCCTAGTTCCGGAGATTCCTCCTTGTAGTCTCCGACCGCTTTCCGAGTGGGCGAAGACTCCTCTCGTTTCCCGGCCGACGGCAACATTCGTAAGTCCGCACTCCTCGGCGACCACACTCCACACTCGTGTTGAAAATGCCCCTTTTGTGCGCAATTCCTACAAGCTAATCTAAAATTTGGCACCATGGCCACGTTCCCTACCATTGGTGCTGATGCTCGCCCAGGTGCCCGCGCATCATTGTGGCGACTCATCGGCGGTGTCTGCCTCTCATCTCCCGTCCATCTTGGGGCCAGCATTCGTGCATGACTTCCTATATCTCGATCCCGTGTGACTTCGTAGTTTACCGCCAATGCGGTCAGTAGCTCTAGCGTCATGAACTCATGCCTCCTAATGAATAGGTGATAGTCTGGCTGGAGATTTTCATAAATGCGTTCCAACTCCTATTTCTGGTTATATCCCGCTCTATGCATCATTAAACGAATGCTTTCGAGATATTGTTTAAATTTTCTCCTTGGTGTCTAGAGCGGATCTCATCCTCGAGTCGCTGAAAATATCGCGGTGGCAAGAAAAAGTCAAGAAACGCCTTTTTGAAATTTATCCAGGATTCTCCCAGTAGCTGGATCTTCCTAAGCCAGTGTTCGGCCGTGTCCGTCAAGAGTCCAGGGATGGCCTGTGGCATCCTTTCGTCGTTGACTTCGTAAGCGTTGGCTCGTTCCTCGAGGTGCTGGATAAACGTGATCGGGTTCGGTGTGCCATCAAAAGTAATTCCCCAATTCCTCAACTTTTCTTCCAGAGTGGCTGCTGTCATCTCCGGTTTTCTGGGAAAAATATCCCGCCTGGCCGTATTTGGTTCCTTGTTCTCTACTATACCTGTGGTGCTGTTTCCTCCAAGTGACGGAACTTGAAGACTCGCCGGACCTGGTGGGTGTGGGCTCGGTGTCCGTTGTTTCCTCTCGCTGAGCGCGGCAAAAATCTCCCTTTCACATTCCTGCAGTCGCTCGGCAATATCTAATACGTGATCTTCCCGACGATTAAAAGTGGCTAACCGACTTCTCATTTCCTCTACGCTTCCTGTTGTGTCCAGAGAAAATTCCTTAAGAATCGCCTCCAGCTCCCGTTTGCGGAGATACGAAATCCAACGTGCGCCCATGTTTGTGAAAAGTAATACCACCGGTGAAAAATAAATATTTCCGAAACGGCAGGAAAATTTTAGTGGGGCTCAAACGAAGCTCAAAGTAGAAAGTTGACGGCGAAAATTCAGGTATTTATTTGACAACGTGTTTGTAAATGCCCAAGCTAAACGATGGTAACCGAAAATAAGGCGTGCGGCGATCATTTAAATTTGCTCGACGGTGATTGCGCTAACTTGGATCAGTAAAACGTGTTGACTCCACGACGATTGTGTTCCAACTCTCGAATATGATTCCGTTGACTGTACTCGTGGCCGACTGCTACGTGTGTGAGTGAGACGACGATGACAGTGAAACACGATGGCTGCGCTGTGGGGAGTATAGATTAGCTTCTCCCTGCCTCGTGCCTTTTTAGAATCTCGCGACCTAATTTGGTTTACCTATAGAGGACCCTTCCTCTCTCTGTCTCTCTTTGGTATGCTTAGTTGCGTATGTATGTGTGGCTCATGTGTTGGCCACGTGATCTTTTCCCTCTGGTAACCCCGTGTTTTAGGATATGTTCCAGCTTTGCTTACTTATGAAATTTACGTGAGTGGGTATACTTGAAAAAAAAGTTCTCCTGATATCTGTGGGTATACTTTGAAAAAAGTTCTCTAGAATATGTCCCGCTTAAAGGTCTAAGTCGCTAGTTTTCTAGGTTATACACGTGCGATTTGTCGAGCACATATATATATATATATATATATATATAAATTCTTTTTATTTTAGCTTTTCGTGTCCTTAAAAATATATGCCTCTCCTTGCGTACCAACTTGGAGAAATTCACTTTTATGCTGCTGAACCAAAAATTTTCCTATCTCAAAGCAACCAGATGGTTCTTTAGGCCATACAAATTTTCATCTAAAATTCGTAAGCCCCATGTCCCTGTTCAGGCGGCATCTGTGAAGTAGTTCTACAGCTGGGGTGAAGCTCAGTCAAGCCAGGATCTCTTTATAGAAAATTTATAAAGATAGGACAATGGGTCTTTGATGAACGGTGGGCTGACGTGAGATGGAGGGTGTCAGCCACGGGGTTACCAAGCAGGAAACAGGTTTATTTTGGTATTGGCAAAAATAGTGAAGGGTCTGCGCAGTAGCACGTACTGGGTCTGACTCAGGGGCTCTCGCCGCGAGGAGACCGAGAGGGTTTTTTAATTGGGGATGTTTCTCTAAGTTAGAGGCTATGGATCCGCCAGGTGGGATCGCAACCGGCGCTCGTCACCACGGATCGCATGTTCTGCCGTTAACACTCGTGGTCGGCCCAAGCTATTCGGCCGGCTAAGCCTGGCCTCGGACAACTATCGGGATGTAAAAATATATTTACAGATAGTACATGGATAAGCATCTGTGTGCCCATTGAGTGTAGAGTAGATTTAATTAAAAATTCATTTCGACATTTTAGTTTTTTATTCAACATAATTTTTTTCAGTGAAATGGTTATTCAGTGTAAGTCTATTCAAGGTATTATTTTTCTCAGTCTAATTCCTATTCAATGCAATTTTTCCTCAGCGACATTTCTTGGGTTAGAGTTTGAGGTTATGTTTGGTGTCGTGTTCTTATTCTGGCAAAATTTAAGACGATACCGCATCGAGGCCCGCCAAGATTTGATTTGCACTTGGCCATCTTGGCCGCGCTTACTCGCTGGCCACTCGTTGGGGTTTCACTTTTAGCATTCACCCGTCTCACTCCGCACACACACACACACACACACAGGCACGCGCCATCAAGTCCAGCAAGAGCAGATGCTTCCAGGAGCTATGTGATGCCGCAGATCAGGAGCCCTTTGGATCGGCCTACAAGCTGGTCATGGGCAAGCTCTACAGGCCGCCGACCCCAACCTCCCAGGAACAACTCGCAGCAATTGTCTCCACGCTGTTCCCTGCGCAACCGCCGCTAACGCTCCCCAGCATAGCGGCGAGCGAAGGGATCCTCATCAGCGAGGAGGAAGTCCTCTGCGCGCTGTCTAGCAGCAAAGCATCCAAGGCTCCGGGACCCGATGGCATCCCTAATGTTGCACTGCGTGCCATAATGGAGGCCTACCCGAGCCTATTTGCACAGGCATATAACAGGTGCATTGCTGAGCGGACCTTCCCTCGAGTCTGGAAGCAGCAAAGGCTTGTGCTTATCCCAAAGCCGGGCAAGACCAATGATGACCCGTCCTCATATCGCCCCCTGTGTATGCTCAATACAGTGGGGAAGATATTTGAGCGCATTATCTGCACCAAGCTGGAGAAAGAAGTCGAAGAGCGCGGAGCCCTATCCAACCAGCAGCACGGCTTCAGGAAGAAGCGGAGCACGATCGACGCGATACGTGAGGTAACGCAGATGGCAGCAAGCGCGATTGAAGGCGAACGATGGCAGGGAGGCACCAAGCAATATTGCCTGGTTTGCACCCTAGACGTCAAAAACGCGTTTAATTCAGCAAATTGGAGCCGTGTCCTGAGCGCACTACAGCGCGGCGGCATATCAGGAAACCTCACACTTTTGATAGCTGACTACTTCAGAGATCGCGTCTTACTGTACACATCCGACGACGGCAACCAGGTCCACCACGTGTCAGGAGGAGTGCCCCAGGGCTCTGTTCTTGGGCCATTACTGTGGAACATCATGTACGACGGAATCCTGAGGCTACCACTACCTGATGGCTGCGCCGTAGTGGGGTTCGCGGACGATGTAGCGCTGGTCACGGTGGAGAAGCATCTGGCCGATGTCTCGGATAAATGCAGCCTCGCAATCGACCTCATGATGTCATGGCTGGCGGACAATGGGCTCTCGCTCGCCGAGCATAAAACGGAAGCAGTGCTCATAAGCAGCAGAAAGGCTGTAGAGAAGGTCAGCTTCCGGGTCGGCTCGACGACCATCGAGTCCAGTCCGGCGATAAAATATCTCGGAGTCATGATCGACCACAGGCTGAGTTTTAAGAGTCACCTGGAATACGCGGCGGCCAAGGCTTCCAAGGCTACCGTATCTATATCGAGGATGATGGCCAACAAGCGAGGTCCCAAACAGCATAGCAGGAGGCTAATAGCAACAGTGGTGACATCGACCATCCTGTATGCCGCGCCGATATGGGCCGAATCCATGAGAACTGCCAGCTACAGCCGGCAGTGCAAAGCAGTCTACAGACGCTGCGCTCTGCGCATCTCTAGCTGTTTCTGCACGGTGTCCGAAGAAGCTGCTTTGGTGGTTTCGGGAGCAATCCCAATAGACATACTGGCGGAGGAGCGCAGGACAGGGAATTCAGGCAGCACAGCGCAGCGAAGCAGCACCATTGCTCGGTGGCAAGAGCGATGGGACAATGCGAGCTCAGGGCGATGGACCCACAAGCTCATCCCCGATCTGGTTCCCTGGTTGCAGAGACGCCACGGGCAGCTGGACTACCACACCACGCAGATCATTTCAGGACATGGATGCTTCAAAGCGTACCTGCATAGGTTCAAGCATGAGGATGACCCATTCTGTGACCACTGCGGCAGCGGAGTTATTGAGGACGCGGAACATACATTTTTTGTGTGTCCCTTGTTTTCGGCAGAACGTGCTGCGTTGGAAGCAGCCCTAAACTGTCGCCCTACACCCGACAACCTAGTCGGCTGCATGCTGGAGGCCCCCTCCAAATGGGACGCGGTTGCCAAAATGGCAGCATCAGTGACGAGAGAGCTGAGGCGCCGGGAGCAGACCCGGCGCACCGAAGGCGTCCGATGAGCGGCATCATGACCGCCAGCCGCCCCTGTGAAGTATAGCTTTGCGGCAGTCCCACGGGAGCGGACTTCTATTCTATTCTTCTACTTATACTTATTATCTTCTACCTCTCTCTTTATGTATTTATTTATTATTATTATTATGTTTACCTTTATTTTTACTTTTGAAATAAAAAAAAAAAAAAAAAAAAAAACAGGCACGCGCCTGGTCTGCTGGGTGCTCCGCCGCTGGTCCTGGGCAGGCACACTCACTCAATGTCTCTGGGTCTTCTCCTTGTGCTTCAGCCGCTCCTCGACGGCTGGGTTTTCTTGGTTAGTTTGGTTTAGGGTTTTCACTCGCGCGTTACTCGTTTTGGTGGAGGAGTGGCGCTCGCCATCTCCAACTCCTTGCAACTTCGCCATGCGAAGTTCCTCGTGTCTCCGTTTCGAAACTTCTCGAAGTTTCTAGCATCGCTTCGTCTCGCTCTCTCCTTCAGGCGCGTGCAAATTTTCGGGGGTTGATTGCATGGCGTGATCGTGTCCTTTTTCGCTCTCTCTCTTGTATGCCCCGTTTGGTCATGTGATCGCTGCTCGTGGTGAGTTTCGTTGTTGCCCCTGTGTGTGTGAGCGATGATAGTTCGCGGCGGATTTAAGTAACTATCGTATATGGCTTTCAAAGCCTTAAATCTATTTATTTACTAGCTAACCTTAATATCTAGGGGAATAGGCTATTTACATTATTATGTACATTATTTAGTCTTATTCTTATTATTTACATTATTATTATTAATATTATTATAATTATTATTCTTATTGTTTACATTATTATTCTTTACATTATTTTTATTATTATTCTTATAGTTTACATTATTATTATTATTATTTACATTAATAGTATTTGTAGGGATCCGGCAGGATCCTTACAAGTTTTTCAGCTTTCAGAAAATTTATCTAATGTTAGTACCAGGCTTAAGCAATAACAAGAACCGCGAGACGCAGAATATAACTATGCATTTCTTGAGTCCTCATCGAAGTATTCCTGCATTCCTATAAACCTTAAATCTTTTTAACTAGATTACATAATAATTGTATAATTAACAACCAAAAAGTAAGTTAAATTAATTTTCAGCATTAGGTGCATTGGTTGAGAGAATCAAAAAATTCACAAAAATAAACTAGGTGCAAATTTAAAGCTATAGCAATATACTGCTCCAATGAATAAAAATTTTAATTAAAAAGTGTATTAGCCGGCCATTAGAGGTCTGGTCTTTCAATACGACTAGCTTTTCGTTGGTTTCTAGCATTTATTTTCTGAAAGAAAAGTGCGTAGAAGCTTTAACATTGAAGAAAATTAATATGTTTTCGTTTCTTGAGCTGCTCCCCTCCCCAATTAAGTTATTATTAATCGGAAAAACAAAAATTTACTCTCATGGACGGTGGACGGTAGATGCTGTCAATGTGAATTGGCTATTATAAAACGGATTCATCTTGACGTTTATGACTAGTATGAGACCCAAGAGGTATATTCTGTTGTATTCAGAGCGGTCACACTGCAACAAATTCCGAAAAAAACGAATGAATGCGTTTAGAGAGAACAACAGAAAATAAGCGGACTCAATTAAAGAACGTCATGAATCAATGCAACCACACATCGGACAGCGAAAGCGATGAAGATTATATGTGTGATGGTAATAATGAGTGTCCGAGCAGCAACGATGATACAGACGACAGCGGCAGTGATGACCCGAAAGAATCAAAAAATAAACAACGCGGGAATAACTTTAAACAAAAAAGTTATCCTATTGATACAGTCTCAATATCAGCTCCGCGTCAGACACGACAATCGGTAAAATCTGAAAATACCAGATCCTCGGAAAAGGAGGAGTTACAGTCTGACGAAGAGGCCGATAAAACGCGATCTGATACGCTGTGGGCCGATTTTCTTAGCGATGTAGGTTCAAAAAGGATAACAAAGACGGAAACCAATTCTAATGGAGCGACGTGCCATTCAGCTGTCCATGTGAACTCGAACGCACTTGAGCTTTCCCATACATCCGCAGAAAAAGCTTTAGACGGTGGCGGAAAGCCTTGCACAGATGTAAGGGTGTGTGCTCCCAAGCGGCCATCTGAGAGCAGCAGTGTCAGCGCGGTCTTAAGTCGATTTTCAAAAAAAAAAAAATGTCTGTGTTAGAAAAGTCAAAGGTCGATTGGAAGGACTTTAAAACTGACGAGGGTATAGACGACGAACTTCGCACCCACAACAAGGGAAAATATGGGTTAGTTTAATAAAAAAATTCATATGTATAGATAAATATTAATAACTTTGATCAATTTTCAGATATTTAGAACGTCAAGACTTTTTGCAGAGAACTGATTTGCGACAGTTTGAAATAGAGAAAAAATTGCGGGAGTCCAGCCGACAAAACTGATGTCAATGTGTCTTTGCCAAGGCGTTCAAGTCATACTCATTCCTTTTATAGTTTTATGTAATCACAAAAAATAAGATGCATTCAAACTATTCATATAAATGTACCCGTTGGAATCGAGACTAGGCCTAGGCCAGGGACAGATCAGATCAGATCGTGCGCAATCTAAAAGAATATTTTTGTTAATTTTTTGCCAAAACGTATCTAGATTTTTTTTATTATTGCAGAATATTATTTTGAGGGATTATACTTGATCGGTATAAGCAGCTGAGTCGATCTGGTCCCGTCCGCCTATCGCCATGTTACTATGCGAAATAGTCCTCAGTTTTTATTGCCTTTCCTAAATATTGTAATTTTAGTCAGATGTGTGCAATTCTTCATCAGCATCAACAGCAGACTCGATCTAGCCATGTCCGTCCGTCTGGCTGTCTTATGTATTGCAGGTAGCATTTTAGTCAGAATGGGACAGATCAGAAAAATACTTAATAAAAAAACAAGAAATGAAAATTTAGCCGTCTTTCAACATTTTTATTTTAATTTGGGCAAGAGTCGTTTATTTATGGAATTTCGTTATTAATTGTATGATGCTCGGACAACTAAACCATAAGCCAATAAATTAAAATACAAAAATAATAACATTGACATAATTTTTCAACATATTTTGCATGTGAACTGGCGATTTAAAGTAATATTTGGAATTTAATCGTTATCTGGTAAGTGTAGGAATTAATTAAAAATGGTTTAGATTGTTTGCTTGTTTCATTTGACCAAAATTGATTAATTTTCAATTAAATAGAAAACGGAAAGGGTAAATAAACATTGGGTTTATTGTTTTTATAAAATTGATTAATGTTAAACTTTATTCACCTAATCATAAAATTGCAAAATTTTAAAGTTATGTCGGAAGTAATCCCTGTGGGCAGAAATTTAGTTATGATGAGCACCGAAATTTTTCCACACAGTTCATCCGAGTGAAACAGTTGGATTTATAGGCAGATGTGAAACTCCGATTCCTACAGAGCTAAATCTGCATCTACCTTCGGAAAACAGCTAATCGAACAGCTGTGGGTCATGCAAAACGTATTTTGTATTAAATAGCCATATTTGGTTAGATAAGAATTCAGGGTTGCGCCCAAAAACCATCGTCTAATATTCGGCAAAAGATGTACAAAAATTCTGAGAAATTTCAGAACAACAAAACCTTTAGTACCGTCCATTCAACGGGCGGAGAAAAGCCAGGTATTTTTCTCTGGAAGGACCCTATTAGGCAGTACCTAGAGACCCAGAATGCGTATAAAAATATATATGTATGTTTTCTTTACTACTTGTTATTATTATACCCTTGCAGAGTGGTATAATTTTAGTCATAAGTTTGCAACGCAGTGAAGAATACATTTCCGACCCTATTAACTATGTACATATATTTTTTTTCAGCATCAACAGCCGATTCGATCTAGTCATTACCTTTGTCTTGATAGTCTAGTAACTAGTCTTCCAGTTTTAAAGCTGAATAACATATTTGTTTAATATATGGACGTTGATGCACTAAGATCCGAACACTTAAGGGGCCCTTCCCGACAGACAAAAAACGGACGTAATGTGGATGGATCTGAAAAATGTCCTTCAAAGGTATTAAATACGACCAAGGGATCGGAGCTTCCGCATTTGCTTCGGTGAATGCTCAAAAACGGACCAAAAAAGCACTTTCCATGTCACGATGGATAAGTTAATATATACAAGCGACACATTGCATGGTTCTACCAAAGAGTGTATTAGGAGTAAGAGGCCGAACGCCATACGACTTTTTTGCACACGATTTTTTCGGGCTGGCTTTAGAGCTGGCTCCAGGCTCTCTCTCTAGCTCTAGAGCCAGCCGCCCTCTGTACGCATACATCGACAGTCACCGACTGTTTGTGTGCACACGTATTCTCAAGCATCGTAATTGTATGCAAGTGTTCGTTTTCAAATTCAATTATACGCTTCACTCTAGAAGACTTGGAAAGCATTTGGTGCGTCTCATATTTAAATGTACTATTTTGTACGATAATTAAATGATAATTATCCGAGTATAGTAAAATCTCATATGTAGTATATTTGATAGTAATGGCCAGATGTACTTATACTTGATACATAATAATTATATTTATATCACATAAAACATTAGGGTATTTAGCAAACAACGTAGGAAAAATATGAAACAACAACAATTTGTATGTGCTTATGCTGACATGTCCTGCCTTAAGAAGGCCTATTTCGCGAATAAAATGCTTGAATATTATTTAATTTATTTTATTTTATTAATATTTATTAATATATAATTTATATTTTATGTAATTATGTAATTTGTAATTTCTTAGTCAATTAAAATAAATAATTGCAAATACATAGAGAATTATGTATTTAGTTCAACTATTTTTTTATGTAAAATAATATAATATGTATAAATATATATATATATATATATATATATGTATATACATATATATGGTTTCTTACCAGGGCGCGCCATAAAATTTGAATTTCAAAGAACCATTTAACAAAATTTTTTTCATATCAAATATGATATGATATGTAAATATTTTTTAAATTACTCATTTTTAGAATTTGACATGGAAAAAAATATTTGTTGAATGATTTTCTGTAATTCAAATTAGCTTGCGCGCGCTGGTAAGAAACCGGGAAACTTGGTTTCTTTTCATGCGTAGAGTTCGATTTCTGCTATTTTCGAAGGTTTTGAATATTTTAACGTTTTCACATCGTTTAAAAGCTAAGCTAAGTTAAGTTAAGCTACTTAGTGTCATTAGTAAAAAGAAGTGCGTGTATAAATTGTGCTTAATAGTGAAAAACAACGAAAATACAACTTTGTTTTGTGTTCGTTGTTTGGACATTTCGCGCGCCAATTTTATGTGCTGCTGCTGCTGCTGACTATTGACCCAGGTAAGTTTTTTTTTATTATTGTTATTATTAGCCCCTTTAAGAGCCTTTACGGCAATGGCAGACACAAAAAGAGCACAGATTAGTGGAAACAAGTGCAGTCTGCCCCACTGCCAAAAATTGTTTAGGTTCCCAGAAAAGGACGCAGCAATTTTAATTAAATGGGCGGAAAAATGCCACTTTTCTGAAGATTTTGTGGCGAAAACTTCATCACTGTTTTTATGCCAAGATCACTTCTGCCCAGATGATATTGGTATAAAATATCTGAGGCGAGGAACAATTCCAGATCGCAATCTCGTTAAAGAGAACAGTTGCGATACTGGTGAAAACAATATCAATGCTGTGTAAGGATGTGTCTTAGGCCGGGGTAAACCTCAGCGGCCCAGGATTCCTCTCCAGAAATATTTGTAATATTAGAGACGACCAGGACATGGACGCCGAGTATTTTATTAAATTTTTCTAGTGTGCGAAACGGCAGTGGAAGGAGTTCGTGCGAGATGGGCGAATTCTGACCCCGGGAAAGAGTAATATTTGGTCACGGCTACTCTTTTGACGGCCAGCCGCTTCCCGTTCCCCGCGCCTGCTCGGCAGCCCAGCAGTGACGACTCCTTTCGATCGGCAAAATCTCCCCACCGCCCTGCCTGGCCCAGTGGAGGTAAAAGGGAAATTGCAGATCGAGAAAAGGGGAGAGAGGGGAAGCGCTGGAGCGCGTGCAACTGGCGGCAGACACGCGGCTCGGAGAACCCTGCAGCCACGTGCCCACGCCTGCTGGGCGGGACGATACTCAGGCCCGGCTTTTACCCAGCGGCCACGCGGAGTTGGAGCGGCGATGGCCAAGCCACCAGCTCGGCGAGTGAGTAAGCGGAAGGGAAACTTTCTACGCGGGTGCGAAGGAGAAGGAAGATTTGGGTTTTGGTATCTTTATATATCTTTATTTCTGGTTACATGGCTTTGTGATTGTATCAATTTTCCCTACTCTGGCCCTGGGCCACCCCTAGTCCTTGCCCTAACATTGGTCCTTTGGCCGGCTCACCCATGCTGCGTGGCGCCTTGGTGATCCTGTCAGGAACTTTTTACTTTGCACACTTTCACTTGTCCTCTTAAGGACGTGTTGGTCTCGCGGATTTGAACTTATCGTTTTCGCAGTCGTCGGAGAAGTGTCGTGTGCCAAGTTCGGGCACAGCCCTCGTGGCCTAATTCTGCCCGAAATTGGCAGGCAGCGCAGCTTTCGATCCTCTGCGACGATCCTCGTTCCTGCAGCCGTCCCTTTCTGCCTGCAGTGTAAGCTTGTCTTGGCGCAGGCTCTGCTGCGCTCGCGGGCAGCGGCCCGTTGGCAGCGCCTTTTCTATGACTGCCTCTGCCGGCGTCGATCGCGCTCATTGGCGGCCTGGACGGGAAGTGTCGCTGTGCGCTTCTCTCCTCTGTCGCTGTCGCCGGCTTGATTGCGCATCTCTCTCCTCTGCCGCTGGCTTGGGCTTCGTTGAGGGTAAAGGGGAAACGTGTCGGCCGTCTCTCCGTCCCTTTTTGGCCTCTGCAAGTGCGGCTTGTGTTGGCGCGTGCCAGCTTTTTGGTATTGCGGTAGGTCGAGTCCCTACAGTCGCTTCCCATAAAACGTGTCTACCTATTCGTTGTTTTGTCTTGCCTGTGTAATAGGCCCTCCGTGGGCAAAGTAAATCTTGGCTTCTTGCAGTAAATATGTACAAAGGGTGTGTTGTGCGTGTGTGTGTGGGTGTGTGTGGGGGGTGTGTGTGTCGAGTGTGTGCCTATCTCTTAACTTAGTACTAACTTTTTAATTACACTAATCCTAATATTTACACTATATACATATATATATACCGGACTGTGACTTCGTCACAGCTGTAAGATCGCCTCCACCAAAAAGACACCGCTCTCAGTCACCTGCTGAACTTTGTCATCAGAGCCATAAAAGCATAAAGACACTAAAATGTTTCCAAAAGAAATATTTTGCATTTAAAAAATTGTCTGATAATAGGCAAATTGGAATAAAGAAGCTGCAAAAAGAAAATTCAAATTTAAAACGAAAGGTGATTAGGTTGGAAGCTAAGCCAAAGAAGAACCTACTTTCTGAAATTGACAAAATAAATTTAACTGGAAACGAAAATATATTTTTGAAAATGCTTTTAAAAGAAAAAAAGGGAACAAATATGAGATGGAATGATTCCGAAAAGTTGTTCGCTCGGAGCATTTATTACAGGTCTACCTCAGCATATATGTTTTTAAGAGACTCTTTGGAATTAAATCTTCCTAGTCCATCGTCTTTACAAAAGTGGAATAGCATAAAAAAATTACAGCCGGAAGATAACAAATGTTTGTACTCAGCCCTTAAAGATACAATTAAGGAGGCTTCGTGTGCACTCTTCGGGCTGTTAGCCACAGGCCCCGTAGCTTCGTGTGCGCTCGGATTCGCTCTCTCATTCTTATGCTCGCACACTGATTGCGAGAGTTCTGTCGCAGAGTGGCGCATCTTAAGAAAGTTGATCTGCGCTTGAATTCTTCTTTATATGTATGTGTGTTCATGCATTCACGTACACGGGTGCATGTGTGCGATCATTTCATTTCGGCCCAGCAAGAATATTTGGTCTTTTGCTACTTTTCTGTTTAACAAACATATGTACATAAAAATATATACAACTAGAAATAAAATAAATAACAACAATAAACCATATTCATAACAAGTGTCCAGAAACAAGTGTCCTAAAAAATGTAAACAAAACAAAGCCAAACAGTTGTTTTTGTTTCTGCCCGCTCCCCTAAAAAGCAATCGTCGGTAGGGTATGCAGGCACCATCCGCTCGCAGAACAACAATAACAGCTGATTTGATTTCTCAACCCCATAAGAGCAGTCGGTGTTTTAAGTGACACCGACTGCAATATGCCCTGTTCCTGTCTCAGTATATGGATTTTTATTCATTCGAATACATACATATATGCAAAACATTTCACTGCTGCCACTGATTTGAATTTGTAAACAAATATTAAATGTATGCTGAAACATTAGGAAATATATTATAACATATAACATTCTTATTTTTATCATTAACCCAAAAGTGAATATGCCTATATTGTTAGGACACCTAGTATGAAAAGTAGCAAAAGACCACCCTGCAGTACCACTTGTCATCAATAGGCCTCTGTAATCAACGATTCATCAACAGCCGACGTCGATTTCTACCGAGCCGACGCTCTCATTCGACCATCGTGTCAAACCCGACTCTCTCGCGCTCTCATTTCTCTCTCTTCGCAAAAAAGGTTGATGACAGAATGATTAAAAGTTGTTGATGAAAAGATGATGACAAAATGGTCTAAATTAATCAGTAATTCATCAACAAAAACGGCATGTTGGCTCTTGCTCTCTTGAACTCTCCCTCTCTCAAAAATATGAGCGGGGTGAGCGTTTTTTATTTGCGTTGTATCTTTTGAAGGAGTGAGGAGCAATACTTTGTGGTCGACAAAAGTGAAAGAAATTAAAATGTTTTAACAAGTTCCCATTATCGCGAGAGGGTTATTTCTACAGCAGTACACCATATTTTTATAACAGTGAAATTATATAAAAAAATTGGGTATTAAATGGAAAGCTGTGAAATTAATTGTTTAATGCGAAGAAAATTCAAAACTACAAACACTTTGTTGATGAATTTGTTGATTAATTGTTGATGAATTCATCAACAAAGTGTTGATGAATTCATCAACAATTCATCAACAAAGTGTTAATGAATTCATCAACAATTCATCAACAAAGTGTTGATGAATTCATCATCAAATTGTTGATGAATTTTTGGTATAAGTGTTGATGAATTTTTGGTCAAAAGTGTTGATGAAAAAGTGATTAAAAGTTGATGAATTTGTGTTGATGACAGCCTAGGACATGCCCATGTTAAATTCATCAGTAGTTTGTATGGGCTGTCATCAACTTTTCATCAACAACACCGACATTTGCGTTGATGAATTACTGATGACAGGTACTGCAGGGCAAATATTCTTGCTGGGCCGAAATGAAATGATCGCACACATGCACACGTGTACGTGAATGCATGAACACGCATACATTCCCTTCAGTACCAAAACTCCTGTCCCCGGCGATTCCTCGCCGCATTGTCGAAAAACAAAAACAAATTACATGGGCTTCGTTTCGCAAAGTTCGAAACGAAGTAGCCACAAAAAATTCGACCTGCGTTCGGCCACTGCCGATGTTGCACGAAGTTGGGACTGTATATTTGTTATTGTTTTCGAACTGATTCGGAGCAGCGGTTCGCAAATTAGAGTGAGATGCAAATAGGGGGGAAGGGAGGGAAGAAAATCTATGTCGAAAGCAAAGTGTGCTGCGTCGACATTAGAATACCCTTTTTAAAATATTTTTAAATATTTATAAATATTTAATTTTATATTTGATAAATATTTATCTGTTCAGTTGTATGGTATATTGGCAAGTATTATAAATTTATTTATTCGAAGCAAAAATGTTTATGTTTGATATTCTTCCTTATGTGATTCAAATTAAAAGGCATTGCTTTGGTCGTGCATACCCTAGCACGCGCCAGAATTTTCGGTGTTCGGTCTTCTTTTGTCTCCTTATTCTTTTCGCATTTAGAGTTGAATGTTGCTGCGTTCGGAAGTGTTTTGCGTATTAGTTAAAATTGCGTAAAAGTGAAAAAATATAATGAGTAAGTAAAGTTATTGGTGTTTAATTAATAAATTCATTTGCAGAATTGATCTTGAACCTGAATCCGCCGTCAACCTAGACGGTGTAAATGGAAATCCCATTACATATTCGGAGTTTGTTTTCTCTTTAAATAAATACATATGTATGTATGTATATTTGTGCAAAATATTGCGATGTTTACATTGACTTTAACATTTATATATTTTATTAGTCCGTTAAAGGGCCACCAGCCGGCAGAGAAGACCCGCCCCACGCACTTAGGAATCTTTAAGTAAAATATAAAATTGTATAAATAAACACACAAATAAGGAAGAAATTTCTCCAGATTTTTACTAGAAAGGGGAGATTTTCCGAGTATTTTCTATAATATTCCCTGGGGTTTCCTCGGGGATTCGCCACAGGTTTTCCCCTGGCTGTCCCCAGCGATTCCTCGGGGACCGTCTCCAGGTTTTCCCTTAGCTGTCCCCAGCGAGTCCTCGGGGACTTGACTTCGAAATTCACATGAGATTCCCTGGGGACATTTTTTCGAAAATCCCTAGGAAAGTCCCCAAGGATTCCTTACGGATTCCCCGACGAATCCCCGAGTATTTTGACGTCCCCGCCGTGAACGCATGCTTAGTGCAATGTCCGCATGGGACTTGTATGAAATGTCCCCAACTAATCCCTAGGGACGTTTCCTATGTCCCCAGGGATTCGCTGGGGAATCTTCGGGGACTGGTACTGAAGGGTTTAAATAAGAATTCAAGCGCAGATCAACTTTCTTAGGATGCGCCACTCTGCGACTGAACTCTCGCAATCAGTGTGCGAGCATAAGAATGAGAGAGCGAAACATCCGAGTGCACGCGAAGCTACGGGGCCTGTCGCTAACAGCCCGAAAAGTGCACACGAAGCCTCGGGGCCCGTCGCGAACAGCTCTGGGGCCTGTCGCTTAGAAATTTTTATGTCCATTTTCGTTGTATGAAATGGGTAGTCTATATGTTGTATGGTTAGTGCTTGAACGCTCTAATAAAATGGGAAGCCACATTTGTGTATTTATTATACGGGGTATTAAAAAAAATAGGAATTTATTTTAAACTACTATGTGCCAGAAACAAATATAAAAGGAGAATGTTTAAAAAGCCTTATTTACAAAAACATAAACATTGCGGAAAATATTGGGTTTAAAGTAAGAGGCGTTGTCTATGATCAAGGAGGTAACAATAGAAAATGTACCTCATTACTTGAAGTGACAATTGAAAAGCCTTACTTTAGCTTCAATAATAAAAAATATTATATGTTTTAAGACATTCCGCATCTTTTCAAATCTATAAGAAATAACCTACTAAGAGCTAATTTAGAAACACCTGACGGACTCGTTGATTTTGACGTAATACGAGAGGTATACGAATTAGAGCAGGGATCAGTAACGAGAATGCCTAAATTAACAAAAAGTCATGTTATTACAAAAAGATTTGAACTTATGCGGGTATTTGGCAACGCAGACTTTTAGTCACACTGTTGCTGCACCAATAAAATCGTGCAACCGAAACAGGCAACTCCATAGAAATAGTTCCGAGGTGGAAGCCTCTACGGCAGCATTTGTCGAACGGATTAATGATTACTTTGATTGCTTAAATAGCAGAGTACTAATTGATAAAAATCCGATGAAATGCGCCCTTAAAATTGACAATATTGTTTGGAATAAGCTGAAGGAAATGCAGGAATACCTGAAGAACGTCAAATACCAAAGAAGTAATATATATTGTCTGGATGGCTTGATCCAAACCACTGAGGCTATGTTTGGACTCGTCAAAAATATATTTAAAGACCACGCGGATCACTTCTTCTTTTTAACGAGTCGAGTCAACCAGGATCCGCTTGAAAATATATTTGAGTGCGTTCGGGCAAAAGGAGGTAACTGTATATCTTTGCACAATTTTTAAATTTTCCCAAAACCAATTGTGAATTAGATGATGATGTTATGTTGCCAGTAGGGTTTGATTCAATTATATATCAGCCTGGCATAGAAAAAAAAGAAGTACAGCAGCAGCAATATTCTGTATCATTTTCCGAAATTGTACAAGAGAATGAGAGGTACTTTGACGAAAATATGGATAATTTTTTGAGCAATGATGTACCCATTGAGTTAACCTCAAGCAGATATTTTTGTGGATATATTGCCAAAGCATCCAGTTGTGATAATTGAAGATCGTTACTCATAAAAGATAACGAGCAATTAACAGCTCCTTCGGACCTTTTTATACATGAAAAAAATTACTCAAGCGACTCGGACTTTGGTAAATTAAAAGCACCATCGGATATATTTTTTAATGTCTGCAAAATTCACATAAAGGTTTTTGAAAATATTTTTAAAAATAATAGAAAACAACTTCAAATAAAAAAAATTAGGTCCTTCGGACCTTTTTATACATGAAAAAAATTACTCAAGCGACTCGGACTTTGGTAAATTAAAAGCACCATCGGATATATTTTTTAATGTCTGCAAAATTCACATAAAGGTTTTTGAAAATATTTTTAAAAATAATAGAAAACAACTTCAAATAAAAAAAATTATTGTCGAACAATTTATTAAGTGCACAAATGAATGTATTGATTACTCATTATGTTTCGACACAAACAATGAATGTTATGTGCATAAAATATAAATTTTGAACAAGCTTATAAACGTGATGCTATTGTGCGCGATTTTTTCGACTTTAATTTCGAAAAAAATGAACCGAAGTGTAAAATCTGCAACAGCCCTTTTCAGGGCTCATACTTCACAAACTTAAGGAGGCATCTTCTAGACCGGCATGCCGAAGCTTACTCATCTGAGTTAAGCCAGCAGAGCAGTAAGCCTGTGGAAAGGAAAAAAAAAATGGTCATTAAGATGTCGGCCAGTCAAGTGAAAGAGGCTTGCGTGCAATTTGTGACAGACGAAAAATTTCCATTTCAAATGTTTGATTCTGCACCTTTTAAGACATTGACGAAGCAAATTTTTAAGGGCTTGGACATGACTCCCATAACAGCGCGGAATGTGATGCAGCATGTGTCGGGAAAGTATGAACGCGAAAAGGCCTTGTTAATAAGGCGGCTAAAAAATAAGGTCGTTTCGCTGAAAATTGACATCGCTTCACGGCATTCCAAAGGCATACTGGACTTAAACGTGCAGTATTACCATAATAAAGCCATTGAGATCAAGACGTTAGGTGTTATTGAGCTGCATCAAAAATATACTGGGCTCAATTTGAGCTGTGAAATTGAAAATATTTTGGCAGATTTTTCAATTTCTAAGCAGCAAATCTATACACGTCCGACAATGGAAAAAATATTTTGAAGGCAATAGAGCATTTAAATGAAAACCCCGAAAGTGCGCTAAGCTCCGAGGATGAAAATGAGGAGCTAGTGCAAGAAGTAAGAATTTTTTCCATCGCTTCTATACGATGTGCTGCTCACTCCTTGCAACTGGCCGCCAAAGATTTTTTAAATAACGATGAGAGGAGCGACTTTCAAGTAAGGATACCAAAAGATTAATTATTTTAATAATAAATAAATAATGAAACATATACTGCATTTAGGTTAGCAATTGCTGCAACATCGTTACCGCTGCCCATAAATGATGTGCCAACAAGGTGGAGCTCGACGTACGAGATGCTGAAAAGTGTATCCATTTACGAGGAATTCATACACCAACACTTGCCACCAATTCGCCAACTAACGGAGCAGCAATGGACTGACATCAAAGCACTGCTGTCTGTGCTGGAGCCGATATCCGTGGCAGTGATATCATTTTTTTTTGGCAAAAAAAGCTGGATTAACAAATAAAAACAGCTAAAAAAAGCGGAATTCCAATGCGAAAAAGCTAAGAAAAAAGCTGATTTTTAGAAAATAATTTTTTTTAGTTTTTTAATTCAAACATGTATTAAATAAAATGAACAACAAAAGGAAAAATAAGAAACAAAGAAAATTCACAGATAAATTATATTAAAATAATAATGGTTAAATTATATTCAAGAGATCTTCCAAATATTCCTCTTCTTCGGCCGGATAATAATCACGTTGGGTCATGGTGGCTATGCAGCCGAATTTCACAACGAATTTCACAATGTTAGTGATGAAACACGAGCCGAATTTAGGTGTGGACTTTTAAAAAAACAATTCGATATAAGTAAATATCCGATATGTTCCGATAGAAATACATTTTTAACATTTCAATCGTCAAACTCGATTAAAACAGCTGTTAAAATGTAGTAAAAGTTAAATAAAACATATGTGCTAAAAATTTTCTAAAAAAGCTAGAATTCCCGCTGCCCGCTGTTTTTAAATTTTTCCCGCTATCCCACTTCAAAAAAAGCCTAATTTGACGGGAAAAAAGCGGAAATGACATCACTGATCCGTGGCTACCAAGAAATTGCAGAGCAAACAGCTTTATTTTGGCGACTTTGTCGAGCTTTTGTTGGAGACGAAACTTATGATTAATTCTATGAGCAGCAATATTCATAGGGAAGATCTTGTCAAAAGCTTAGAGGGTCGAGAGAATATTCTTATAACGAATGAGGTTATTCTCTCTGCAATTTATTTGGATCCCAGACTTCGGCGGATTATAGTTAAAAATCCGATTCAGCAGGCAGCCGCGAGGAATCATTTGTTGGGACTGATGCGAAAAATACTTGCAATAAGTAGACAAGTAAGCTGAATGATCTTTTTGATATTTACTTTATAATTAATTACACTATTTTTCTCGTTTACTAGAAAAACCCAATCAATGAAGACCGAATAGCAGCTGATACTGGTACGATACTGAAGAATCGTTTTCACAACCGAACGATGGCCCTGAACTAACGTCCCAGAGTACATGCTCATTATTAAATGAATATTTAAATTCATTTGCGATGAGCTCTGGAAGCGAAGACTCTGAGGACGATGATGAACCCGAGCTCAAATTGGCGGCAACAGAAATAAATGATTATTCACCAAAGCCCATAGATCCAAGCGTGAATATCACGAGCTATTGGGAGCAGTGATGCCAATTTGTCCTTTTTCCGGACAGATCTGTCCTGTTTTTAACGCTTCATCCGGTAAAAATTGAAAATCATCCGCATACCTGAAATCTGTCCTTTTTTTAGATTTTTCATCCGGAAATCTGTCCTTTTTTTAAATCTAATATTAATTCTTTTTTTTTCTAAAATAGTTGCTTTTGCGCTCCAATTTAAATTTATTATCAGATGTAAAATATGAAACAGGTGGCAACTTTTCGCGGCTGCCATACTTATATCGATAGTTTTGTAAAAAATTCATTGAAAAAGAACTCTATTTACGGTTTACTTGCACTCTGTTTTGGTACTGAACAAAGTTTGTATTATTAAATTAAAAATGCCAAAAGAAGTATATAAGCAAAAGTTTCGGGATTGATCAATCAATTAAAGCAAAGGTAAATATGTTACATAATATAAATATTATTTTTGAAATACAACAAATTTTTGGATGAGATTAAAAGCAAAATAATTTCACAATATTCCAATATTCACCTAATTAATTGGGAAAACATTGAAAATACTTCAAAATTTTGGTCAGAAGTGAAGAGGTATCGGGATTCTGCAGGCAACAACCCCTATGAGGACCTGGTGAATTTCACTCTCAGCCTGCTTTCATTGCCATGGTCAAATGCTGAGGTAGAGAGAGTTTTCAGCCAAGTAAACTTGGTGAAAACCAAAATTAGGAACCGATTAGAGGTAAATACATTAAATGCCATTTTGGCGATCAGGTAAATATATATATATTTTAATATTTACGTTATAAATTAATGTACACGTATTCTTTCCACAGATTCGGATTGCGTCGCCATAAATTATGTTGTCATAATTATAACTTGCCTGAAAAGTATATTCAATCAATTGGCACCATGGCTACTTATGAGGACAGCAATAATGACGAAGGAAAAATCATCGAAGATGCCTTAAAACTATTATCTTAATAACAATACTATAAAATTACTGCAAACAAACTTTTTGTCCTTTTTTCTATCCTTTTTATAATATTTTCATCCTATTTTTCCTGTTTTTTTTTCTCAATCTGTCTTTTTTTTTTAATATTGGCATCACTGATTGGGAGTCGAAAAAATTCACGTATCCACGCTTGTACCGTCTGGCTCAGGTAGTACATGCTGTGCCTGCTACGCAGGTATCGGTCGAAAGGGCATTTTCGGGCGATAAATTAGTAATTACTGATCTCAGATGCAACCTTGCCGAAGACTCAGTGCAAAAGTTAATGTTCTTGAAATTAAATAATTAGCCATTTATATATTAAAAACTAATATATTTGTATTATTTAGTCTCGATTAATAATTTAATGAACTACTCTTTCTCAGCCGCCGCAACAATAGTTGGGCTATTAATGAATACTGCCAATACTGCACAGGCATAAACATATATATATATATATATATATATATACATAATTATTATATACCATCTGAAAGGTATTGATGTGTAGATCATATATATACATATATATTGGATCTGGCTTCTACGGATCAAAAGATATATAGATTCAATCTTTATTTTCAATTTTTAAAATAAAAGTTATCGAATAATTTTTATTTTTCAATTTATATAATATAATTTATATAATATAAATTAAAAATAAAAGTTATTGAGTAATTTTTATATAAAAATTGGTATTTAATAATTATTACTAATAAAAAAAAAAAAAAACATTTATCTTGTTTTTGAATTCGCCATAAAAATTTAACTCATGACAATTTTTTAAAATTTTTTTTGTGACTTAAATTTTTTAAACTCATAATGATTATTTGCGGTCCCTGCTATAAAGACTTTTAATTATTTTTTTTATTTTATTATTTTTTATTTTGTTATTATTTTTTTTATTTTATGTGTATTTTTTTTATTCATTATAAATATTTTGTCTAGAATTTAAATTAAACATAGTATATATATTTTTTGTACTTACAACTTGAATAATCTTAGCCTTTTTTTAGGTTGCTGGCAAAGTCGAGATGGTTATTGCAGTATTGAAGATGTATGTTACGTGTGGAAGAAGTAGCGGTAACATAAGTTTTAAGAACTTAGGACTAACGTTATCTAAGCCTTTAGCATTCAATTTAACTTTGAGGATACCATTTAAAACATCACATTGATCGACACACATAAAGCTAAAACTATTATCACAGTAAGATATATTGTTCAGGTACTCACTAGGAATTGCTTCAGGTACATCGATTTGAGAAAACGATTGACAGAGATTCTCTACATCAAAAATTTTATTGCCGGTTTGCCTACAATTTCCGATGCCCAATTTTTTCAGCTCATTCCACAGGTCTGTTTTGACGTGGTGGCGTTCTCAAACTTAAGTTTGAATTTTTGACATTTGGCAGCCTTGATATGTTTTGTAGCTCTGGATCGTATTTTCTTATACAAAGAACATAAATAATTCCATTTACGGTAAGCGATATCCCTTTGAGGTATCAATTCCTTTATTTTATTATTAAACCACTTTGCTTTGGTTTAATAACTTTTGTTTTGACGGGTACACATTTGTTAAATATAATAAGTTTGTATTTAAAACATTTAATTGAAACTTAACACTTAAGACTTTTATAGTCCCTAAAGCTAAAAGATTTAACATTATGGGTCAAAGTTACATCATATGTCAGAAATATGAGGTCATGTTTCGAGAAAACTGGTGCAGAGACTTGGTCATACAATAAAATCATACTAGGGTCATTTACGAAAAATAAGTCAAAAAGGGTATCTGTGGAGTCAGTGAAGTGAGTAGGCATTGATTTGTTGACAACATAGAGGCCCAAGGCCTCAAAGCTGTCTATTAGGTGGTTTTCGTTAAGCACATTGCTGTTAAAATCTTCTGCAAGAATAATGTCACTGTAAACAGTAGATATCTCACGGGTTGTGTCAATCAAGGGTGCGTAGTCGATAGTACGGTTGGGACGGTAAATGCAACCGATTAGAGATTTTATTTCATTAGATTTACTATATACCTCCAAAAAAATATATTTGATTGGACTATCACTTGGTTGTTTACACTTGACCTCACAGTTAAGACAGTTACTGACTATTTGGCCACTCCACCTGCGTTCCCAGCTCGGTCTGAACGAAAAAAATTATTCGCATTACAATTAATCAATAAACCGGACACATCTACATTAGACTTCACGAAGAAAACCCTGAACTCGTATATTTTTCTTAAGAGACTCTGTGCATTAATATAAACCACTTTTAAGCCCTTTTTATGATTACTTAAGACTCCTAAAATGCTACCGACCATGGAATTGGGACATACCATATATGAGGCGCAAACTCAGTACTACAAAAGACATTTAACAATAAACAATAAAACTTATATACCGATACAATTTGAATAATAACCTAACAATTAAAATAACATTAGAAGTACGAAAATAATTAAGAGCGAAAGCTCTCCGATCTGCAAGTCAATCTTCTGAAGCTAGTGTATGATGTGAAGAGCGGGAGGAAGAGAGAGGAGACTCTTTTTCATACATCACATTAAGCTCTTCAATGCGATCTATGCATTGCGCATTCTCGCTCCCATTGCGGCGAACATAAAGAAGCCCACGTCGGGTAATGAGCTTGTGCTTTTTTTGTCGCATTGCTTCTTTAAAAATAATGTAATTCTCTCAGTTGCTCATTTGCTCAGTTGCTCATTTACATAGATCGGAGCATCGGAGTTGAAACCCACGAGCTCAGTTGAATTTCATTGTCTCGCCGGTACGCTCCAATTATTTTCAGCAGCCCAATCTTTTCACGCAAGTTATCTAACTTAACGATAATGACCGGGTCGACATTTGATCGTTGTGTTTTACGGGCCCGGAAAATGTCACGGGCCCGCGGTGGAGGGGGAAGTGAAGTGAAGTGAAAAACACAAACTGTGATAAACGGATTTTAATTTTTCACCCTCAACATATGGGATTCCATGTATGCGGAGGTCAAATGCATTGTTAGCCGCATGTGGAGCAGCCAGGTTAGCCTCCACACCTCGAACTCTCTCTTTTACAGCCCGCATTTCGGCAACTTCTTCCTTCAGATGGTCAACAAGGGCTGTTCCCGCTGTGAGCGCAGATCAACTACCTCCCTCTCCAGGCGGGATACCCGCTCTCCAGTTGCTTTGCTAGAAAAAATCAACAGCGGAGCGATACAAAACACAACCGATCAATTCCGAAGAAGAATTCGTTACATAACGGATGACCTGACTGTTTTGATGCTCAAAAGCAACAAGAAGCGCCTATTGGCAGCGTCCTGCTACATGGCTAACGAAAGGCAGCCCCACCGGAGGAACTTAGGGGCCTGGTGGGAGCCAGCCCGAAAGAGCAGCAATTAATCGTTGCTGCAGACGCCAACGCACACCATAGCGTTTGGGGGAGCCCTGGCATAAACGAAAGAGGTGAATCACCTTTGGATCATACATAGTACTAATTTATATGTTGCAAACGTAGGGGAGGAGCTCACCTTCGTAGGTTCCTCCTCATTAAACGTTCTAGATACAATCATAGTCAAAGGTATTTACACAAAAAAATACTTTTTTTTTATTGTTGTTTTTCTTGTTGTTGTGTACTAAGTCTCCCGAATTAGTTATTATCGTGTAGCTTAATCTATGCAGAAGCTACTCTAAAAGGAATGCAAAAGAAAAGCAAATGAAAATATTCATGTAGGTTGTCAAAAGTATTTGCATACGTTTTATTCCCGTCAAAAGTATTAACACATAAAATGTTGCCACCATAAATTAAAATCTATTCTATTAGTAAGTTGGGAGGTAAAGGTGCACCGAACAAAGGCAAAGTCAGCAGGGCATCTGTTGATGAATATTCCCTAGCTCAAACGGAGCACCAAGTCGACTCGTAGGTGAATATCAAGTTGATAGACACCACCCTCTCTCCGGAGAGGGTCCTTCGCGTGGTACCTTCTGGAAACTTACCTCAGTACGGCCAATGCGTGCGCCATTTCCAGTGAATCCCTTACCCAAACAACCTATGACTCTAATTCCTTACCCAGACCTGGGCAAGTCTCGAAACGGCCTCCCCTCAAGCCAGGTGTGTCAAGCGTGCACTCTGACTATAAGGTTCGCAGCTGAGGGCTAAATCCAGCTGTGTTCGTACGTAGCCTTCCCAGGGTCGGAACCAGCCTTGCCGTGACTTAGAGGCGAAGCCACGGTCGACCTTCTGCAAAGCCCCAAACCCCTCAGGCCCGCCGCGCTTTCCTTGTCGAGCAAAGCGGGCGTTTGTGAGCATGGATACAAAACAACAAAACAAGCCCTCACTGGAGAGGTGAATTCCCAGAGCACCTCGGAGTTTGATGAGACAATAACTCCGTCAAACTCTGCGAGGAATACTAAGGCAAGTACTCCCCAAACGATACAACAGAAAGCTGGTACTTCCGAAGCAAGCCAAGCCAAGGAAGGAAAGGGTAACGCTGAACCAAAAACGTACACCCACCAGCAAAAAAAAGCGCAGGCAAATAGGGCCCGTTTCATTCTGGCAAAGATAGCCAAAAATGAGATGGAGGGCAAGATTGACCAGCGCGACATTGACGACAAGGCCAAATTCCAAGCGATTGTGGAGGAATTTGAGCGTAATGAAAGGGAGCACCCGAAAGCGTCCCTGCCACCCCAATCGAAGCGCAACCACTCTCACGAAGTAAATGAGAGCACTCCGAAAAGGACTAAGGACGCCAAGGGGGCCCAAGAGCGACGTCTTTCGTCAAGCCGGCGAAGAAATTCAGCGATGTGGCTAGAGACAGCCTCATTATGGCACTGGTTGACGAGCGCAACGACGATGGGTGCTCGCTGCTAGAAAAAATGGGATGACCAGACTGTCCGAGATGGTATCAGACAAGATACTTACAAGGCCAACTGGTCCGGCACCGGCACAGGGTGCTCAAGACTCTGAGATCTCTAAACCAGGATGTCGACATGGAGGACTGGGCCATACTGAAGGCGGAGCGAGTGATTAAGACAAGCGAGCCGTTCTTGTTTCTCATCAACAAGCGATGCCTGAAACAGCTGGAGAAGACAGACTATAAGGTCCGGTACGGGATAAGGAAGGCCACGATAAAGGTCTTACAAGCCGAGCCGGATGACAATCTCGAGGACGAGATCGACGACGCTGGCAAAATGTTGGACGACCTGGTCATCGATGACGATACCCCCAACACCACCCCACAATAATGCCGACCGTCGTGCAGATCAACCTGAAGCGTACCTCGCACGCTTCAGCGAATCTCGCAGTCCTTCTACGGGAGAAGGACATCGACATCGGCCTAATACAAGAACCTTGGAACAGGGAATGGCAGATCTCTGGACTGAGGATAAATGGATACACAATAATACACACAAACTCGACGGCTAGGCCGAGAGCAGGTATATTTATAAAGAACAGGTATAATTATTAAGAATCTATATCCCAGCTTCACCAATTCGGATTTGGCAGTGGCCAGACTGGAAGCAGCGGATGGAACAGCCTTACTGATAGCTTCCGGTTACATGGCTCATGACGAGCCGGCACCCCCTGAAGCTTTCATCAGGATGATGCAGTGGGCCGAGGAGACTAAGACGACGCTTATGCTCGGGTGCGACGCCAACGCCAGGCACACGCTGTGGGGAAGCAAAGAAACAAACGAGGGTTGAGTCTCTTTTCGATAGTATCATATGTCGTGACGTCACTATATGTAGTAGAGGGGATACGCCCACCTTCATCTTCCCGAGTACGGAGGAATTGCAAGGCTAGGAAGAAGTCCTAGACATAACCCTCCAAATGGAGTACAGCGACCTCAAAGTAGGAAATTGGAGGGTTTCGACACAGCTCTCTTTTTCAGACCATAGATATATTTTTTTTTTGGTATTTCGATGCCTACATGCGAGCAGGCACCGAAACGCAACCCACGTAACACAGACTGGGACAAATACGAACAGATTGTACAGTCAAAGGCAAAAGGTAGAAGGATCAAAGTACAATCCTCACCAGAAGGTATAGACAAGGAAATCGAGGATTTCGCGAGTATTCTCATCAACGCATACAAAGAGTCGTGCAGACTAACGCACTCCAAGAAGAAGAGACAGCTCAGGAAAAAAACCAGAAAGGCCTTCAATACTAGCTACGGAACCAAAGATTGGCGGCCGTACAAGGAACTACAAAAAGAATACAAAAAAGCGATCTACGCAGCCAAGCCAAAACTCTTGGAGCAGTTACTGCGAATCGCTAGAAGGAATCAAAGATACAGCTAGATTGGGCAAAATCCTAGCTAAAGCGCATGCAAGCCCCACACTTAAACAGGCCTGACGGCGAAGGGAGCACGTCAGTCGAAGAGACAATAGAGATCCTGCTGGACACATACTTCCCAGGTAACCAGATAGAAGAATACATAAAGCCGCAGAGCTAACCACCTGTTACCAGTAGAGGGAATCGTAACCATGGAGAAAGTTCACTAAGCGGTGGACTCCTTCGACAAATACAAGAGTCCGGGTCCAAACGGAATCATACCAGCAATGCTGCAGAAAACAAAAGCATGCACAGCTAAGTGGTGGCAAGCAATATTCCAATCATGTATCAAAACAGCGCACATACCACTTCCGTAGAAGTAAGCAAGAGTATGTAGTCTTCATAACAAAACCAGGAAAAAGAGGGCACATTCAAGCCAAGGATTACATGCCGATCAGCCTGACCTCATTCCTTATGAAAACAATGGAACGTGTAGTAGATATCCACATCAGAGGTAGAATGGAGAAAAACACCTCCGATGCGCAGCACGTATACAAGAAAGGTAGATCACTACATTATGTGGTGGGATATCGGGAATTGGCGCAATGCTAACAAGCAGAAGGATAACAGCCGAACTGAGTGGCACTAATCACACAAAATTTGTGAAGAGGGGCATACCTCAGGTAGGAGTTCTGTCTCCTTTGCTGTGGCTAATAAACTTGGACGACATATTGAGAGCACTCAAAGCGAAGTAGTCAAAGTGGTAGCATACGCAGATGACTTAGTCCTACTCACTTCGAAACCATTCCGCGATGTTATCAGCGAACTAATGACAAGGGCGCTGATTAAAATCAATTCATGGGCAAAAGTCTGTGGACTGGGTACCAACCCTGGGAGTGTACTGGATACGAAGCTGTCATGGAAACGAAATATAAACGAGTTAAGAAGGCAAGCATAGCTTTCTACTCCTGTAGAAAAATGTTCGGAAAGAACTGGGGCTCCACCCCAAGGCAATAATTTGGCTCTACACAGCGGTTGTAAGACCCATACTCAACAACAGGGCACTAGTATGGTGGCCACCACTAACTAGGGCTTATAACATAAAAAAACTCACGAGGATACAGAGATCGACATGCGCGGGAGCCACAGGGGCACTAAAACTACCACATCCGGCAATGCAGGATCCTGAATAAGATCTCTCGGATAACAAGGTTAGGTTAGGTTAATAGGTTAAAATAAAATCTCTCGCAACGGCAAGGACAACCTCTACATTAGTGGCCAGATGCAAAGAGGCACTAGATATATAGATTTAATTCGAAATTAGAGAATAATTTGCATTTTTGATTGAGATACCCATACCTTATTCTTTTGAATTGTTTTTTTTCTTTACACTTTCGGCATTTTTTGAGGGGAAATGATGCGGTCATACTTTTTTGGCAACCAGACTTATTTTAAACAATTACACGTTCATCTTGAGATGATACATTTAAAAAAATTTTCCCGAAGCTATTGACATGCGTTCTTGCAGCTTCTCCTGCCTTGGACAGCTCCTGCCCATACAGCCTTGAGTATGGGCTCTAACATACTAGGCAAGAGTGGAATCGGTGTCCCGTTCAGGGAGGAACATGGTGGCACCAGTGGCCACCTTTGGCGGACAAATCGTTTCAGCCAGACTAACTCTAGTCAAAATTCAATGACGTTCAACATGGTGCTCGACCTGAAAAATATGTGCCAGTTGCATGACGAGATCGGCAGGACTATTAACGAGATGAAAATGTGCTTTCAATGGTCGACTGCATTTTTATTTTTAATTTTAATTTTTCGTTCTAGGTCTCTTTAATGTAAATTAATATAATTGTCCAATTTTCAAAATATTGTATTTCCTCTACCAAATTAATTGGAACTTTATTTGCTTTTCTTACTCTTGGATTCGTATTTTCCGCACATTATTGTTCATGGTGGGATTCATAGTTTAAAATATGTAAAGGGCAGAGCGAGGGCAAACAGAAGAGAACAGTCGGTTTTATTAAATTTTTTATTCTTTCTAGCAACTAGCCCTGGATGTAGTATTTCCCTCAAAGAAACTCTAGAATCAATTTTGAATACCGACCTTTAAAACACCCCCAATGAACATCCGTTCTCTCTCACTGCTTAGAAACTGTGTTTTACCGTCTGAATACTGCACTTAAAAAGGCTATAAGATAAATGTTGCGAACGAAAATATTGTGAACCAAAAAAGTTGCGAGAAACAAAACTAAGAAACTTTGATTTACAGAACAAGAAAAATGTTTTGAATTATTTTTACAGGCAACATACTAATGGAATTGAAAAAAATGTAAGCCTTACTCTATGGAACAATAGTAAACATATTAAATTGTAATAAGAGAAAAAAATATAACTACTCTGAGATATATTACTATTTGTATACTCTTGCATCGATGATCACGATTGAAATATCGACTGCATCGGCCCATCAGACGTGGGGGTGGTGCCCTTATAACGGTTGACTGCAGTCTCACTTCTGGATTACTTAATTTTTAAGGGTGCAACGATGTTGAATTCCTTTGTGTGAAGCTATCAGTCAGTGGTAGCTCCAATTTCATTACTTGCTCTACATTCCTCCTTTGTCGGAACTTCCTATTTATTGGAACCATTTGGTCGCTATCCAGATGGTTTCCAATCGACTTTCAGAAAGCGACCATTTAGTAGTTCTTTGTGATTTTAATATCCAAGGGGCTAAAACAGCATGATTTTTATAGCTGGCTTGTTTAAATGAGTTCCGTTATACTATCCGTCAAACTCGTATAGGCCTCCTTAGTTTACTTAAGAGTCGAGTCGCTTTAAAAACAATAAGTTTAGACTGTATTCTATATTTAAACGTCCGGTTCTGAATCGGCTGGTTTACTGACTCGTAGTAGGGCCCAGTTCTCTCAGGACCCAAAATAGTTCTATAATTTTGTTAACACTGAACGTTAGCCAATTACTCATCCTTCCTCGCTTTCCTTTGAAAATACAACCGTAAATAATGATCAGGCAATGGCCGATCTATGTACGGTGTTTTTAAACCACTGACTCCAATCATACTTATTCTTACATCGTTCCAAATCAAACTTAATTTTCAGAAAGCTCCATTCTTTCAGATCTTCTCCGTGTTAAGCCAGTTTTTTCGCCAGGACCCGACGGAATACCCGGCTGTGTGCTTAGGTAATTGAAATTGTTTACCTTATCCTTAGAAACCTCCCACTTTCCCCTTATTTGGAAGGATGCCAACATCTACAGAAGAATTTCTAAGCAGTCGGCCATCCCAAAACTTTTCGAAAATATCATAACTCTATATTTGCAGCACCTTTGCAGTTCACTAATTTCTCAATGTCAGCATGGATTTATAAAGCGAATATCAACTATTACTAATCTTTTGAAGCTCACTTCCTTCATTATAAAGGGTTTCCATAACAACTTTCAGACAGACGTAATCTATACTGATATCAGTAAAGCATTCGACTCTGTTAACCATTCTCGTCTTGTTCGGAAACTCGATTTAATGGGATTTCCCGTTGATCTTCTTAGATGGATCTCTAGTTATCTGAATGGCCGGACGCAAAAGGTCCCTTTTTAAAAATACCTTATCTAATGTTCTAAGGGTTACTTCTGGCGTCCCGCAAGAGAGCCATTTGGGACCCTTGTCGTTCACATTATTTATTAACGACCTGCCAAAAGTTCTGACTAACTTCAGAGTACTTATGTACGCCGATGACGTCAAACTTTTCGTGTAATATATAGACGCTTCTTGCCAGTCAGTTTTACAAACAGATCTTAATAGTTTTCAAACATGGTGCCGCGTTAATTTATTAAATTTTATCGACTCTAAATGCAAGCTTATGACATTCTCTCGTGTCGTTCCCAAGCTCGCAACTTATACGCTGAACAGTCGCTATTTAGAAAGAATTGCTATAGTTGATAATTTGGGAGTTCGCCTGCATCCTAAAATATTGATTTAATGAATACCAAAACAAACAAACTGCGATCCAAATATACAATGTACATACACAAATATATATCCGATATCCGTTCTGTAATTTTTTTTCTATTTTATGTAATTTCACTCCGCACAAGTATTCATCCACTTTCAGCGTGACAACTTTATGTCGTTGTTTTTCCAGTTCCGCTGTTGTTTTCCTATATTGTGTACTAAGAGATTTTATCCAGCTCCACTACAATAAATATACAAGACAAATCAACGTCTCCTTCTTCAGGAAATTTTCCAAGTCTATATTTTACGTCCCAGTGGCAATAATTCAAATTGTATTCGACGCCACAATTCGGATCTACTCATTAATGAATTATATATATCTTTCTTCGTCCAAACTGTTGGATTACCGAATTTACCCAGTTCGCTAATTTCAATTTAAATCTCCATCAAGTCTGTGGACAATTCTGATCAGGTGATCAGCTTGAGTCCTGGCATGCCCATAAACGACGACAAGAAGCCGCGTCCTATCCCATCAATCCGCTTGGACACGTCTCCGCGTTCGTCACACTTAACTCCATAGGCTGCCACTTCCTTTTCAAGAGCTGCAATGCACCATTCAAAGTTGTTTTAGAAATGTCCTCCATGCAAATCGAGGCTTGACCCTGTCTCCTTGTATATGATTTCTTCAAAGCTTTCCAAAATCACCTTTCCATGTGGGAGCAATCTATACACAACGAATCCGATATTCCAACCTGGAATGAGTTAGATGCCATTCTGACGGAACGCCATCACACGTTGGAGGCCATCGACGACGTCAGTCGTAGTGGCTCTGGGCTTCTTCCGCAAGGCTCAGCTCGTACGAGGCCAGAGTAGCTCAGCCCCAAAGAGGTGCGATATCTGTTCAAGGGAGAACCATTCTGTTCGCTTTTGTCCCCGCTTCCTCGAGATGGATGTAAATGGTTCCTCCGACTACATCAGAAGAAATCAACTCTGCTTGAATGGTCTTGCCCCAGGCCACCTACGTGCCGTGGCCGGCATCATACTCTTCTGCAACACGACAACCATGTTCCTACCGTTTCAAGACCTTCCGCTCCTTCTAGTCCACGAGCTGCGCACATTGCGACAAGCCCAGTAGTTTCCGACGACCACTCAAATTAGCAAGTGTGTTGTGCATCAGGATCAAGAGCTGTCCTGCTGGGCATGGCGATTATTTATATCTATCATCTTGGTCGCAACTTCCAAGCCCGCGCTCTGATTGATTCAGGTTCCGAAGCAACATTTATTACTGAGCGACTTTTCAACCGAATCAAACTTCCATTTAAGCCAGTTAAGACCCAAGTTCCCGGGCTCAATCCACGAAGCTTTGCAATTATCCATTCGTGCTCCCTCCAGACCCGGGCTGAGGTTAGAGAGAAAACTTCCATCATACCCCATTCCTAGAGATCTGAAGGAGTTTCCAATTTCATCGACTTTTTCGTGAGCTCCGAAACCGACGTACTTCCGTCTATGCTTCTGGGCGGCTCTAAGAGCAACATTCTGGGCTCTCTTCTCGCACATGAGACGATTTTCCGATGGGTACTCACGGGCCCAGAGGGCACGGCAACCACTCGCACCGTGTCTGTGTTCTCCACCGAAGTTTGATCCGCATCCAAATGTACGTTGTACACATTCCGAGGGAACTTGTCGCAGTGGTGACCGATGGAGGAACACCCAGGCAAGCGCCTCATTCGCAGCATCGGGCACCTTCGTAGTCCTAGTTCGCATATTACTGACCATCACTTATACTATATTTTCTTTATTACGACCAGATCCGATGTATCCACTTCCACGCAACGCATACCAGTTAGAAAGCAGACGTACCCAAGGAACTTGGTCCTACCATTGACGAGTCTGCACGGAATTCATCCGCTTCGATGTTTCAACGTTCAGTGATGCGCCCCGAACACGGCATTTGACGCCTCCTCCTCGCCGCACAGCCACTGATTTTTGTGACAGAGAGTGGGAGCAGAGTATTCATCACTTTGGGTTAGGTGGCACACGATGAGCCGGCTTAGCCTAAGCCGGAGTTTAATCTGCTGTAACGGGTTGAAGACATTAAGACGACCCCCGAATGCGAGGAATACGCTCTAGGGAAACTTGGAAACGTAGGATAAAGGAGAGAATTATTTTGGTAATATTTTCTAATATTATTTCTAATTAAATTGCTAATCCATCTTAGGAGGAGAACGCGGAAATCATTTAACAGGTAAACAAAGAGCTGGCTCCTTCAGCTAAACCCTCAACGACGGCGAAACGTCAAGCGCCCTGATGTAAAAACCTAAGTCCTAAGTCCTGATAGTGCGATGGCCTATGCAGTGATCTCTCCAGCACTTGCTTGCTCTGAGTCTCGCCGCACTCTGGGCTGCAAAATCCTTAATGAATATGTCAATCGGCAAAATATTTAGAATTAAGTTCAGAGCGGTCCCTGGGCATGAACGCAAAGCTCCCGCCGCCTCCGCGCATGCTGAACGCTGTATCCTGGTTAGTTTTGTGATGTTGTAGGCTCTGGTGAGTGCGGGCCACCATACTAGAGCCCCGTATGTCAGTATTGGTCTAACTACTGCTGTGTGGAGCCACATTATAGTCTTTGGGTGTAGTCCCCAGTTCTTCCCAAACATCTTTCTACAAGAGTTGAACGCAATTCCTGCCTTCCTGTCTCTTTCTTCGATGTTGCGCTTCTATGAGAGCTTTGGGTCTAGTATTACACCTAAATACTTCGCCAGCTCTGAAAGTTTCAGCTCTATGCCCTCTATCTTAGGCATGTTATACCTTGGGATCTTTGCTCTCCTTGTAAATAGCATTTATTCCGTTTTGTTTGGGTTAATCCCTAGTCCGCAGGATTTCGCCCACTTGTTTAAGCGTTCCAAAGCTCCCGACATTATGTTCCTTATGACGTCAAGGAATGGACCTGATACTAGCAGCACTACGTCGTCGGCGTATGCTCCCGCCTTTACTCCACCACAATTGAGATCCTTCAAGACGTGGTTCATGTTGATTAGCCAGAGTAGAGGCGATAAGACTCCGCCCTGTGGTGGGCCTCTCTTCACTACTCGTGTGAGGTGAGTGCCACCCAGTTCGGCTATTATCGTCGTCGGCTCGTGAGCACAGCACATTCTCTGATGCATCTCTCAACACCTATCAAGCTGAGGGAGCCCACGATGGGTTCGGCGTTCACGTTGTTGAACGCACCTTCTTTACCTAAGAAGATGGCCATCGTGTATTGGTTATAGTTGAGTGATTTTTCGACGTAACTCGCTTCCTTTGCTTTCATCCAAGGAAGCAGTATGTGCGTAAGGTTGATGCTCGCCTCACCTGCCACCTGCTGATACTATCCATTGTTGCCTGTAGCATCGCTGGAATAATACCGTCCACGCCCGGACTTTTATGTTTATCCAAAAAGTCTATCGCCCATTGTATTTTAGTCTCCAGTAGACGTGTTTGTCCGTATGGTTCTTGAGCTCTCCCGCCCCGAGTATACACACGTTCCCTGGAAAGTGTGTGTCTACCAAAACCTCTAAGGATTCCTCGACTGACGTTGTTGACGTACCGTCAGGTTTGTTTATTAGTGATGGGCTTGTGTGACCTTTAGCAAGGATCTCGCTTAGTCTTGCCGTGTCTTTTATGTCTTCTAGAGCTTCGCATTAGCTTTTCCAAGATTCTTTCTTGGCTTCGTATACAGCTTTTTTGTATTGTTTCTGTGCCTCTCTATATGGTGCGCATTCTTTGGACCTATAGCTTACATTAAAGGACTTTCGTGCTCTCTTTCTGAGATCACTGTTCTTTTGTCCACCATGGCGGATACTGCTTCCTTGAGTATGACACCTTGCATGTCTCGCTGAGGGCGTTGTTTAGAATATTCGTGAGGTCCTCTACCTGCTTGTCCTCTGTTGAGGATTGTACTTTTATCCTCCTGTTACTGACCTTAGCGTGGACAATTTCGCTAAATTTGCCCCAGTTAGTTTTCGTGGGTTACGTCTCGGTATCGTCTTACTAGCGGGTATCGATAACTTAATGAATATATACCTGTGATCAGAAAGCGAATGTTGTAGCGACACATTCCATTTTCCGATCGTATAATGGCTTGGTTCTACGAGTAAGGTGAAATTCCACCGTACTCGGGAATACAAAGGTTGGCGTATTCCCTTTATTACAAATTGTGACGTTACGACATATAATATAATCAAAAAGTGACTTTCCTCTTTCATTTGTCTCAGAGCTTTCCCAGAGCGTGTGTCTCGGGTTCGCGTCGCACCCGATCACCAGGGTCGTCTTCATCTCTTCAGCCCGTTGCAGCAGCTTGACCACCGGTTCTGGCGGAGCCGGGCCGTCATGGGCCATGTACGCAGATGTGATCAGCATGCCTATCCCATCCGCTATCACGAATCTGACAACTGCTAAATTCGATGTGATGAGATTAGAACAGAAAAAAGCGTTAAAGTGATTCTTTATTACTATACATGCTCTCGTTCTATTTGTCGAGTTGGTGTTTAGTAGGGTGTAACCAGGCAGTGTCAGGCCAGAAACTAGCTCGTCCCTGGTCCTTCTCCCTTAGAAGGATCATCAGATTAGATGAAGCGTGGGAGCTACGCTTCAGGTTAATCTGCACTACAGACGGCATTGTTGTGTGTTGGTGTGGAGTTGGTCCACTTGTCGTCGATGATCATGTCATCCAACAACTTGTTCGTGTCGTCCACTTCCTGTAGTAGTTCATCCGGTCATTTCTCTCTCCGCCTTGAGGATGGCCCAGTCCTCTGTATGGATGTCTGGATTCTGCGCTCTCAGACACTGGAGCACCCTTGTGTGGTCAGATTGCCCCAGTGGTAACCAGATGCGAGCTCTGGGTCTTCTGGGAATCTCCCTGGCGTGGACCAGCCTAATCCGTAGGCCGTTCCACGTGTTGCCGATCTTGGCAACACATTCTTCCAGGAAGCCACTCGAAAACCCATTGTCGCACCTCATTACGCGGTGCCCTCTTACCACGTCTGAAGAGTCGAAGGACGGGATGGGACGTGTCGGTCACCATGTCGGACAACTTGGCCTCTATCTCCCCCACTTCTCTGCCAGCATGCGTCCGCGTCGTTCAGGGAAGATCTGATGAAGAAGTTAAAAGAAGTATGACTGAGGAAGTAGACAAAAAGTTTGCGAGGCATAGAGAATGGAGTGATTAAAACAATCAGACAATTTGAGACACAGGTGACAGCACACTTTTAATGTAATCAAACAAAATGACATTGAGTATGCAACCATCGTTGGAAACGACGTTTTGAAAGAAGTAGACATTATTTTTAGTTCAGGTGGTGTTCAGTTCAAGAAAAATGAAGTATCGGAGAAATTTGAAGGATTGTGCATGGGTGAGGTAGTTGCTGAACCTAAAACATCCGATGGAGTGCAATTAAATCATATTAGTAAGAGTTTGAGAGGTGAGGTTGAAGAGCTGATAAACCACTTTGAAGCAAAGAAAAAAATTGAGTCGCCAGTTAAAATGAAAATTGCGCTTGAAGACAATTTTCCTATTTATCAGTCCCCACGTAGAATTTCATATGAAAATAAGATGATCATTGAAAAACAGGCCCAAGATTGGTTAAAGGAATGAATCATATCATATAGTTGTTCTTCATACGCAGCACCAGTAGTTCTGGTTGGTAAGAAAGATGGCTCAAAAAGACTTTGTTGCGATTTCAGGAAAATTAATTTAAAAATTAAAAGATACAATTTTCCAATGGTTTTAATAGATGACGTACTTGACCGAATGAAAGGAGTAAAGGTTTTTTTAACGTTGGATCTCAGAAATGGTTACTTTCATGAGCCTCTCGAGTCAGATTCTAAAAAGTAGACTGCGTTCGTAACTTATAATGGGCAGTATGAGTTTAATTTTGTACCATTTGGTATATCAAAGTCGCCAGCAGTATTCTGCAGATATATAAATGCTGTTTTTGACGAAAAGGAAGGACTAGCAGTTTTGAAGCAGTTTTTACCAGTCGCGAGTAAAGCAGGGTTGCGTATCAAGTGGGAAAAATCACAGCTTTTGCATTGAAGTGGAGGAGGGTGGCTTCAACCTAAAGCACTCGATAAATAAAAACACGGAAGAAACTATTTCGGGATATTGCGCGACGTGCGGTCTTTATTGTTAGAAGTAGGAATTAGAACTTAACATACAAGAAGACTTAAAACTAGCTTCGGAGAGCGGATTGGAAGCTCTATGGACCGAAAGCCCAAAGGAAGAGGGAGAGAGAGCGAGGGTGTACGGGATCACACTGCCTCTGGAAAATAAACGCCCTTTTGGCGTGAGCAGCATAAAAGAATTAAGTTTTTGGGGTTTGTTATCGAAAATGAATCAATTTCTCCCTCTCAAAAAGCAGGCGGCAATATTTGGTAATCTGCGAAGAATTGTAACAGATAGAGGAACAGCGTTTACTTCGAGTTTAATTCGAGACTATTGTGAGGAAAAAGGAATACAGTTGTTGCACATTACTACAGGTATGCCAAGAGGTAACGGACAGGTGGAGAGAGTCCACAAAATTGTTATTCCAATGCTGAACAAACTCAGCCAGGACAATTCGACCAAGTGGTATCCACATGTAGATCGGATACAGCAGATTATAAACAACTCACACAATTAAAACAAAAACTGACGAAATTAGAGAACTTTTACAAGAAATAGATTTAAAGGCATTAGAAGTTTCCAAAGCAGTGAAGGAGACATTTCCATGTGAATGTTCTTTTCTGTTCCCATTTAGTTTTAGCTAAGACGGTTTTCTATCTATCTATTCCGTTTTTCCCCGCTTAAGCTCCGTTCCAAGCTCTTCCGCACTCTTGCCCTCGCTCTTACTCTCCCCGTCTAACCCTTTCGCTCACCGTATTTACGGATTCTGTTCTCCTGTACAGTGGTCAAAGGTTAGTGAAATTTCTCCCAATATTATCTGTGCTATTAAAGGCTCCCAAAAAATATTTTGGCAGATACGCCTACTCTTTATTGTTGGCTTTGCGATGCGGTTGTTCAAGCTAAGTGCGTTGAAGTTACGGGCCATGTCGCGGATGTAATTTCCAAGAATATTGGTTTACATTATTGTTGCCATACCTGTCGTGAGGTTGAGAAGGAAATGTTATTCTTCATGTGCCAAACCAGAAGTGGTTTTAAAGAACTAATGGTCAACTTTCGCAAAGCGAACGACCTGTTCTCCGCGTTAGACGCTCAGTTTAATAGTATGGAGCTGTTAAACGAGTCGCCAAAGCGCCAAAAATCTGCTACTAGTCGGCAACAAATGTGCCAACCCCAGCAAGTTTTCTTACGCCAGGGACATCTCATCTTTCAAAAAAAGGTCCAGTGGGAGCACAACACTCTAAGCCGTCACAAACCTCTGCGACCACATCAATCTCAGCTGAAAAAAACTAACCACCTCCCTCCTACTTTCCTATCAGAATACTAGAGACTTACGCAGCAAGCTCTCGAAATTGTACTCTGATAGTCTTTCCTTTGCATCCCAGGTAATTGTGTTTACTGAGGCCTGGTTAATGCCGGAGATTTTCAGCTTCGAAATTTTTCCAGGCATGTACACAATTTATAGATTGGACCGTCTTTCCCACCGAGGAGGAGCAGTTTTAATTGCCGTTGACTCCTCCCTTGTCACCGAGCTGGTTGTCTTCGATAATATCACAGAGTGTGAAATTATCTGTGTAAAACTATCATTCCGAGGTAGTTTTATATACATAACCTGCTCTTATATTCCTCCATCTGCTGAAGAGCCTTTTTATTGGAAACACCTTTCGGCAATTCGGGCCGTTTCCAACAGACTCTCAAATAGAGACCAACTTGTGACTTTAGGGGACTTTAATATACCTGGAGCGCGTTGGTCATCAAATGGTGTGTCAAATGTTCTTCAGACTGCGGCACAGCATGACCTTATTGATGGCCTGCATGACTTGTCTTTGTCGCATGTCTTTAATTCTTTATACCGCCTACTAGATCTCTGCTTCGTCTCCGGTCCTGTAGGTGTGACCTTTAAAAGAGTTTCTCCATTGACGCTACCTGAAGATCTTTACCATCCTACTTTCGATGTGACTATCGATACGGTCATCGTTGTAAGGGAAAAATCTAATCGATTGGCCGATAAAGTTCGCTGTTTTCGTTAAGCTAACTTTCAAAATAAACAGTTTAATATCTGAATTTAGTTGGTGTAACCTTTACATGTGCACTGACATGGCAGCCGCCGTGGACATTTTTTTCATTGCCACGAACTCGTTCTTTTTATTATGTGTTCCGTTAACCTATCCGTCGGCCTCCATAAAACCACCTTCGTTTAATAAGGAGCTTAAAAAACGTAAAGTCTAGGCTTTATAATAAATTTAAACTTACCGGCTCTCTAACTGCTTCATCTAATTGTATTAAAGCTCGGTCGAATTTTACCGTGCTCAACGCGCAGTGTTATAAGAATTATTTGACTCGTTGTAGGATTCAGTTTCGCTTTCATTTAAAATTCTACGGCAAACTCAAATAGGGCTATTGCTGATCTTTTTGCTGAGTTTTTTAAAACAACTTATTCTCCCTCGACCAATTTAAACCAGACATACCCTTACTCTATGCCCTGTTCAAACCTATCTTAAACGAAAGCTATATTAGTCTGGATCTTCTACGTATTAAGCCAGTATAATCACCGGATCCCGACGGAATACCTGGCTGCGTGCTCAGGTATTGCGCGAACGCTCTCTGTAACCCCCTTTTTAAGTTGTTTTAATTATCTTTAGAAACTTCTGAATTTTCCCTTATTTGGAAGGAATCCTTTATTATTCCCCTCCACAAAAAAGGTACCAAATCGGATGCCAGCAACTATAGGGGTATCTCTAAGTTGTCAGCCATTCCGAAACTCTTCGAGAATGTAATAGCTCCTTACTTGCAGCATTTGTGCAGATCCGTTATTTCTCCATGTCAGCATGGATTTATGAGGCGAAGATCAACCACTACAAATTTCTTGGAACTTACCTCATTTGTTATTAGAGGGTTCCAACGCTACTTTCAAACAGATATGATTTCCACGGACTTTAGTAAAGCTTTTGACTCGATTGATCAATCTCTTCTTGTAAGGTAGCTCGACTTCATCGGTTTTCCTGTTGATCTTCTTAAATGGATTTTGAGTTATTTGTCTGACAGGACTCAAAGGGTTATGTTTAAAAATGCTCTCTCCAAATTCCTCAGTGTCACATCTGGCGTCCCACAAGGTAGCCACCTTGACCCACTTCTATTTTCACTGTTTATTAATGACCTTCCGCTAGTTTTAACCAACTCTAAAGTACTAATGTACGCTGACGACTTTAAACTATGTGTGCAGTATAACGACAGCTCAGGCCAGTCAAATTTACAATCGGATCTTAATCATTTTCAAGCATGGTGTCGTGCTAACCTATTACATCTCAACAGCTCCAAGTGCAAACTGATGACATTTTTGCGTGTCTCTCTCCAGTATGATCAATGACTGCTCTTTGGAAAGAATAACTCTTGTCGATGATCTTGGAGTCCGTCTTGATCCCAAACTTTCGTTTTCCGAACACATTTTCTGCATGGTTAACAAAGCCAGAGGCATGCTTGGATTCATTAAAAGGTGGTCGAAGGAATTCGATTCCCTTTATGTAACTATGAGCCTTTTTGTTTCTTTAGTTCGGCGCATTTTGGAATATGGTTCTTGCGTTTGGAGTCCTATGTAGTTTTGGAGTCCATATTAACCGCATTGAATCTGTCCAAAAAACCATTTTGCTTTTCGTCCTACAGGGCTTAACCTGGGATGCAAATCTGATATTACCGTCTTACTCTAGTAGATTTCTATTAATTAGAAATCGATGCTTGATGTCGTCTTCCTACATAAGCTCATCATGGGACGTGGAGAGTCCCTACCTGCTAGGCCAGCTCAATTTCCATGTTCCCCGACTAACATCCGGATCCTATATCCCCTTAGTAAATGGTCATTGTAGGAGGGAGTTTGAAATGCATGAGCCCTTTATGGTTTTATGCTCCGATTACAACCGCCTCTATGACTACATTGTTGGGAGTGATAGTCTCCCAAACTTAAAACTGTTTTGCTTGTAAAATTAGCCCGTAATTTAGCACCTTAGCAAAATCAAATTTTCCTCGTTTTTTTTATATATCTTTCTTCTCACGCGTCTATCAAGAACGCGTTCGTGCCGTACGTGACACGGCTGCGCCTCTCGGTCGGTTGGGCGGGAGGTGTGATTCGATGTGGACCCGTGCGTCAAAAAAAAAAAAGAAAAGAAAAACAAGTGGGGTTGCTCTCCGGGAGTGCAGGCAGAAGTAAAAACTTGAAGTCAAATGAAATAATTTAATACATACATTTTCCGTTAAATATTCATTTATAAATTAAATATAAAAAACTGTGTCTCTCTGTCGCGAGGGCAAGAACGAATGCCCATGCAAAGCCCAGGTCCATTGCTCCCATGGTTTCTTTGTTTTTATACCGATGCAGGGTACTATAATTTCAGTCAGAAGTTTGCAACGCAGTAAAAGGGTCATCTCCGACCCTATAAAGTAATTATATTCTTGATTCGGATTCGGATTTAATTTTATAAAAATCAAAAATAAATATCATATAGCTGCCATAGGAATGGTCGGAAATTAAAAAAAAAAAATTTTAACTTTGTCAGTTTTCAATACAACTTCTTATAATTTTAGATACAAGTAGCGTTCTATATTATTTCAGAATTTTGTTTAAAATATCATATATCATATAGCTGCCATACAAACGATCGGTAAATGTGGATGTAAATTACATTGACTTTACATGTAAAAATGTAAAAAATGTAAAACAGTAAAAAAAAAATTGAATTGAAAGTAATTCATTTTAAAATAGATAGTCTTAAATTATAATTAATGCAATTGAAATCTGCAAGGGTATACAAACTTCGGCGTGCCGAAGTTAGTTTCCTTTCTTGTTGTAATTGGGTCCGAATCATAGGCGAGCAAATGCCTATATGTACACGGCTATTGGCATGCGTCAATGCTAATTGCAAAAACAATTTTTCACTTTCGTTTTCGTATCTCTATTCTTCATCTGCATTTGAGCAAGGTATCTGCACTTGCATGTGGTTGTTGTTGGGTCATAAAATAAAACAAATTTTATCTTTACTAGTGTTGGAGTTTTCATTTGAATGTATTGAAATTTGCTCCGTCGTAAGCAGCGTTTGGGCGCTCTGGCGTATAGCAGGCAGCGCTCTCGCATACCTATACACGCAGAGTCTATCTGTGTAAAATCTCATCTGTTGCGAAAACGGCAGAAAATCCTCACCCACAAAAGTGCCCAACGCGCCATAAGAAGTTTTCACTTCAAAAAATCATAATAAGTAATTGAAGTACTTCTCTTTTCACTTGGTCTATGGGAGCACGAGGGGCCGGAATTATATAAACTTCCGTATGGATCCCGACGCCGGTAATCTAGATCCCAAAAGAGAGACGTTAATTTTAGTTTTTCATATTAATTTTTCAAAGTAGTCCTGATATTTATACTTACATCAAAAGTAGGATGATAAGAATCTTCGGGTTGCCAGTTCGGGTTGCAAGTAAGCTATCAATATAATCATGTTGTGTTGTTTTAAAACCAAAAATTTTTAGTTATATTAATTCTAGAAGAACTCACTATGCTCTATGCGAAAGTCAATTAGGAACCAACTGGTTAGCAGAAAGGTGGTTCCAATAAATAGAAGATTCCGATAATAGAGGATTGTAGGAACTCATAATAAAAGTAGAATAGCATTGATATATAGCTTATCACGAAAGAAATTCAAGATTGTTGCATTCCTCAAAATTTAGTAATAAAAGTGATATAGCTATATACTATGCGATACAACAAAAATACGACTTCACTAAGAACTACTCGTACTCTTGCTAGCTCTGACTAACACTTCCTTAAAAATGCTATTCGCTTTTGGAATCAACTTCTACCCGACTCACTTTGCAAACTTACTTCAAGAGAGAAAGAAAATTGAAAAAATCTTTACATTATATAGATATATAAACTTAGGTAATACTTAATCAAAATTGTTTGAACATTAATTTTGATGTGTCTAGCGTAGCAATGTTAAGTAGAAATACAGAAAAACTGTGAGGAAAATAAAATAAATATATAAAAATAAATATTTGGAGTCAACTGCTATGAAAATATCACCCTCTAGTCCGTATAAAGTATACGTAGCTGGAAAATCTTCAGATATATGTAGGTATCTTAGACTATATCCAGGTTTTTGTGAACACAATTGCCTGAAATCCACATAACGGACTCTTATGTTACATTACAATAATTTTATTCTAATATCTCCAAAGATAATCATTAGATATGAGTAAAAAAAAGTAATATTAAAAATTTTTTATAATAAATTAAATTAATAACTTTATATAACAAAAAATTAAAATAATTAATATTTATGATTTGTTTTTATATAACTATAAAGTAAATCACGGTTCAAACAAACAACAACAACAACAAAAAATTCAAAACCACTCTGCAAATTAAACAGCTTGTTGGAAACCCAGAAGATCGCCATGCTCAAAGCATGAAGCCACTCACAAACTAAACCAGACAAGATGCCTAAAATGCACAATTAAGGTACATTGAGAAACTCTTGCGAACCAGTATAAAGTATTCCAAATGGAGGTCCTACCCAAATCTGAGCTCTCCGAATGAAACCGTCGTAAAACTTCAAAAATCTGTTTACTCGTCATCTGTTTGTTGGGATCGATCATAAGACTAGACTACCACCCAACATAATGGGAAAAAAATCTATTTTCAAAATGACACCGAAGTCCGGAAAGACCACACGATTTCGTCTTCGTATCGACCAATAAGTTTATTATCATGCCTATCCAAATTGTTCGAAAATGCTTTTTAACGCGCCTAATGCCATATATGACAGCACCTAAGTGGTGCACATAAATTTGCCTTCAGAAAAAATATGGAACTATCAATTAAGTCAACAGAATAACATCTGAGATTCGCACAACCTTCAAGAATCGGGAATATTGCAGCGCTATTTTCTTCGATGTTTCTCAAGCATTCGATCGCGTCAGACTCAACGGTCTCATGCATAAAATTATAACACATTTGCCTGGGAATACAAGAAACTTCACTGAAAAAAAAAACGGCAGAATCCACTGGATTATAACCACCCAATCGCCCCTGTGTCTGGACTACAAGGTCCTGCTCTAAAACTCCTCTCTTAAGACAACCTGGACAAATGCCTGGCCTGTAACATGGCTTCTTGCTTTGGGGAACGCGTGCAGAACCAATGTAGACATCAAACAGCGCGCCCAATTAAGGATCCTGAGAACTATCATTGATGAATTGTATATTTGAAGCCAAAACATTCACTGGGATCTTGGCATTCTTGCAGTAAAAGATGGAATAGACAAACAAAAAGCGTCCAACAAGGAAAAACTTGCCAACCAAGCCATAATTTGCCAGAACCATCTTTACTCTAACCCGATCTACTATACATGAGTGCTCGTTGGAAAATTTTGAAAGATTTAATACTCTAATTGTTAGTCTCATAAGGGAGAAGAATCAATAAATAAACGCTAAGCATTAATACTAAACAAAATTTTAAATTTTCTTTTAATATCGGATTTGTATTTACGCAAAATGCTGTTGGTATAGAGTATCATAGGTTTCCACAATTTTCTTGTTTTTCTTCATTATTCCAATTTGCAGGAGGTGCAACACAAAATTTAAAATTTTTATAGGGTGACAGTCAAAACTACCCCTAGACCCCTAGACATATAAAAAATAAGCCGATTTTGAGCGGGAAGACCAACGATACGGACATTTTCAAATGAGATTATTTTAAACCAACAATGTATCATAATCGCCACCAATATACATTTGATAACTGATTACTAATCAATCACTGATCAGTGATCAATGGTATAACTGTAAAATAATTAATGTTCTATTCAATTTTTTTTTTCACATTAGAAAAGGATGCTGAACTTTCGCCGACCGAGTCAAATCTATCACCACTAAAGGCAACACAGTATTTTCCGCGACAGCATCAACAGATAAATCAACATATGCTTGATTCACAGATTTCAGTGAGCAGTGGCGCATCCACTCAGACAGCATTCTTTCAGTCCCTTACTAATTCACCATCACATTACTCTGGAGGAGAACATCTGCAACACACAAGCGATTCGATTGCATCAGTTAACTCCCTAGATATTGAATGTGCTACAAACGCTATAAGTTTACAGCGGCCAGTGGACAAAACAAGTTCTCTTTTAGAGCTCATGAATGTTAAGATAACTGCCGCGTTCAGCATAGCCGATGTGGCCGAGCATTTGCATTCGCAGCATGTCATCATTACTGGTGGACGCTCTCCTGAGGGGTGTCCGTTAATAACTTTTCCGGATAACAATAATTTTAATTTGTTAGAGGAGGCTGACTACAAAAAAATTATTCATTATCTTACATCAGTGCCATCGTAAGTATTTATAACAATGTTTGCCATAGATTTTTAAAAAGTTTGAGTTTAGTATGCAAAGTATTTTTTAGTTTGATTTAAAATATATTATTTTTTATTTTCTCTCTCGAGCACTGCGCTGACCGTTCTGTGCAGGTGTATTAATTAAACAATTTGGTTTTGGATTTTATTCATGCATTTCGACCTGCATTCCTTTGTGATATTTACAACGTTGCGACTACAGTTAATAACACCGGGTTTTTTTTTTTTTAAGTTTTTAATAATGTGCACAGTCATTTTAGTTCGTCTCCGCAGCGTAATCTCAACTGCCGCACTATAGGATCTTTTGCTTCTTCTTTCACACTTTCCTTTATTTCACTGTGGGTCTATTAACTATCTGCGTTATCCGGCTCGATATAGGAGGATGACCTCCTCTTTTAACTTCTGGCCTAGGGATAGATAATAAAATAAAATTCCCACTGCGGTTGCCGGAGCATTCTTTAGGGTGAGCGGTACTCTTTATTCTGGAAATCAAAGCTAACAAAAGATTTACGTCAATATTCTGTACTTGCCGTCTATGCACGAGCATCCGGCAAAGCTACATCAGCAATTTCGTACGGAGTTAAATAAAAAACAAAAGCCAGTGGCTCGTCCAAATGGGTGTCGGTATTTTGGTTGAACCCTCGAATGAGCTCCACGTTACGTTTGTTTCATCGACGAGGGTAGTATATCTTGGTTGATAGTGATATTAAGCACTGGGATGTTCACAAATCAAGACCTTATCGTGATATACTTAAAAGGTTTCCTTAAGAAGTAGCTTACCGTGTACCCTGACCTAATCACCGCTGTCTTCTCTGACCCTATCTGTTTGGCAATGATATTTTCTTCATTGACTCGAGTAACTGAATGTGTGTCACTTGGCTGTAAGGAGTTTTCTGGTGCATGAGCTTTCTGATGATGTTTGACCGAACGTAGCTACTGGCGATACGGTAACATTTTTTACGGTGTGGACTTTTCCACCACACATTGCCACAATGCTGGCTGGTGTCCGCAGCATAACATAACATAATTACAAGCGACTTTTACCTTTGGAAATTTATCTGAGAAGTGTAGAGAGTTGGCAGATTGAAATATTTTTACGGATGACACGGACAAAAGGGGACTTAAGGGGTATTGGTGGGTTGCTCAAGCCAAACTGACTTCAGGTCTGCCAGGTCAAATATATTAGGGCTGACAAAGTTAGCTTTAACTAGTGTGATAGCAAACATTGGACTCTACAGTTCCATCAGTAGCATTCTATTTCTGGCGAGAAGGGTTTCGTAAAAATTACCTGTGTAGACTTGTAAATTTTTCTCATTTTTGAGAATCTGGCTTACTGTGGCGGTCAATTGTTTAATTTTATCTTGAACTTTAATGTTGATATCAACCTGTCTGTTTTTTTGCGTTTGTTAGCTGCATTTCTGTGAATTTTATTTTCTCAAAATATACGGCATCCGGTGTTCCTGCTACTGACTTTAGTCTAAACTTCTACCGACCCTGTAGGGCACACCTAGCAATTCTAGTAAGACTCGCACATGTGCGTTATCTATTACCAGGAACTTCTTCATATGTGACTGTGGAAACGTGTTCTTTCGTTCATTATTCGCACGTACTCGGAAAGGTTTTCAGTGTGTTTACGTACGCAAATTACTCCTATACTAGCATTTTACCATCAACGATGGGAATATATTTCGCCTTTACCTGGAATACTCTATTTTATCGAAAGGAATTTTCCGTGATTCTCAGTGTGTTCCTGGCCTTTTTGATTTTTTTTTACTTCCGTCTGTGGGTCGTCCAGGTGCGCTTGAACTCAATGAACGAATCGACTAATTATATTTAGCGGTGGCCAATAAAATTACTTCCTCAGTATCGGATATTTCCTTTTCGATTGACATCGAGCAAATTCAGAAAGAGTACTAATTGGATCGCTCCACTTGCCCGTCTAAGAAGCTATGGAGAGGCAGTGCATTTGCAACCATAACACGAAAGTGATTGTCCAACATGGTTGAGATTGTGTGCGAATTAAACGATGGTTCACTTAGCTCTAGGGATAATTTGTAGTTTGTAGGCAGGTTTAAGGTCTTCAATTGTCCTAAGTGAACGTGTTACACCATCGCAAATTTTGAAAACTTGTCGTTCCAAGTAAGGAAATATGTATGGCGTTTATGCTCTTAGGAACGATTACTTCTGCGAGCTCAATAAGTAATGACTCCTTGCAAGAAAATTCGCGCACCGGGCTCGTCGATACGAACGCTTTGTATTTGGATTGGATTCTGATACTGGAAAGGTTAGCGGCTGGTGGTTTGTGAAGATATTTATATCTTTGACATAATGTCTTAGTTTGGCTAGTACCCAAATTATTTCTGATAGCTCCCTTACATGGGTAGCATAGTTACCCTCTCTGTCCTTCAATGTCCTTGAGACCATCGTAATTGGGCGTCCCTTTTGAGACAGCACTACACCAATACCATAGGCCGAGTCATCATCAAATCCTTTTTTAACTTAACATGACGTCGTCGGATGTCAAAATATTTCAAAGTTTCTGAAATACTTGTGCCTATTAAATTTTTTTCCCCTTTTTAAGATATCTAAAACAGGCTTTGCCATCGCTGCGAAGTTCTTAATAAAACATCGGTAATAGCTGGCCAGGCCCAGACATTTTTGGGTTTCTGAAATTCTTTTATAGCGCTTACTTTCTTTGTTGAAGCACCATTAAAAGTGATTATAAGCACAAGAAAGCTCACACATTCCTTAAAAATCGTGATTTATTACTGATACTCTAATGTTTGCGTCGTACAGTACAGAACCAAATATACGTTTTTTATGTGAGTGGTTTCATCCTTTAAGATTACGTCGTCTACGTAAAGAGAGAAGAACTTGCCGATCTGTTCTCGAAGAATGTGATAAATGGTTCGTTGAAAAATACTGACTGTATTCTTATGGCCACATGGGAGCCTCCTTAGCTTATATATCTCACCATTTACTAAGAACGACGTTTTTTCCCTGTCACGTTTTACGAGAATGATTTGGTTGGTAACCAGACTTCAGATTTAGCTTTGAGAAATATTTAGCTTTGACCAGGTTTCCCAATATAATTCACATATTCGGTATTGGGTAACTATCGAACAAGGTTCTTTAATTTAATTTGCAAAAGTCAAAGACTACCGCATTTTGTATTGCCGAATTCGTTGGTCCGTTTTTTGTCTACCACCCATATTGGGGTAAGGGATGCGTATATGGGCTCTTCACTAATCGTTCTGATTATAGCTGCCTCCGAAGTTTTGTGGTTTAAGGTCTCATATGGGTTTGCAAAGGCCCTCTTTCTGATCCTCATCATTTTTAAAAACGTTCTTTTTGACAATGGCGTTGCATTTGAACAATTCATGCTGGTGGAATTGAGCAGTGAGGATGTGAAAATTCTTGGTGTAGCGTAGCGCTGGCCCTACGAGTTCTCGAGTTCTGAGTGACTAGAGTCTTGCCTGTTGTCTATATATTCGCGAGGAGACGTGAGAGTCCGTAGGTCTTACAAATACGGCGATACTACAACTGGAGTGGTCAGGGGACTGCGGAAACGTGAGCCCGCTGAGTCAAGCACAGATATAATGTATAACAAAGCAGCACGTAAATATCTGTGTTGCCGTATCGAATTCATCAAGTGAAATAAGGAGCTAACAAGAAAAAAGCTAACTTCGACACGCCGAAGTTTGTATACCCTTGCAGCTTACAATTAGATCATTATGAATTAATACAATTTTATTAAATGGAAAGTAAAACTAACGGGAATTGTATACAATATTCCTACATATACAAATTCGGTTTAATATGACGCATACGTAATATTTCCCGAACATTCCTATGGCAGCTATATGATATAGTCGTCCGATCCGGCCCGTTCCGACTTGTATAGTAGTGAGAGCATATAGAAGACTACCTGCAAAGTTTCATTCAGATAGCTTAAAAACTGAGGGACTAGTTTGCGTATAATCGGACAGACGGACAGACGGACATGGCTAGATCGACTCGGCTGTCGATGCTGATCAAGAATTTATATATACTTTATAGGGTCGGATATGTCTCCTTCACTGCGTTGCAAACTTCTGACTAAAATTATAATACCCTGTAGGGGCATAAAAATATATATATAAAAAAAAATTAACTCTTTAAATTCCAAAAGAAAACTAAATAAAACATTTAAAAAAAAAATTTAAAACCGACCAAAAATTGTTAAACCGTTTAAAATTTTACAGTTACAAATATTTATCCCTCTATGAAAAATTTCATTTTTATACCCTTGCACTGAACTATAATTTCAGTTAGAAGTTTCCAAAGCAGTGAAGGAGACATTTCCATGTGAATGTTCTTTTCTGTTCCCATTTAGTTTTAGCTAAGACGGTTTTCTATCTATCTATTCCGTTTTTCCCCGCTTAAGCTCCGTTCCAAGCTCTCCCGCACTCTTGCCCTCGCTCTTACTCTCCCCGTCTAACCCTTTCGCTCACCGTATTTACGGATTCTGTTCTCCTGTACAGTGGTCAAAGGTTAGTGAAATTTCTCCCAATATTATCTGTGCTATTAAAGGCTCCCAAAAAATATTTTGGCAGATACGCCTACTCTTTATTGTTGGCTTTGCGATGCGGTTGTTCAAGCTAAGTGCGTTGAAGTTACGGGCCATGTCGCGGATGTAATTTCCAAGAATATTGGTTTACATTATTGTTGCCATGCCTATCGTAAGGTTGAGAAGGAAATGTTATCCTTCATGCGCCAAACCAGAAGTGGTTTTAAAGAACTAATGGTCAACTTTCGCAAAGCGAACGACCTGTTCTCCGCGTTAGACGCTCAGTTTAATAGTATGGAGCTGTTAAGCGAGTCGCCAAAGCGCAAAAAATTAGCTGTTGGTCGGCAGCAACTGTGCGAAGCCCAGAAACCCAAGATCGGACTCACCCCAGCGGCCCAGCCCCCGACCCCAATACGATCTCCAATGGTTTTGCGATCGGGTGCTGTAGTATTTTCGGTATCCGAATGTGTCGGGGTGGAATTGGTTTAATCTGTTGAGTCCGTTGCGGTGTCCCAAGCCTTGTCACCGCAGACTTCCATAGTAAAAAATACCCAGGGTCAAACAAGGCCCGGATTACCGGCCGCTGGTTTACCAAATACCCTTACTACTGTTCCACCTTTCAAAATAATATTTGTTTCGAGGCTTTCCCCTAATCTCCAATCTGATGATGTCCTTACTTATATAAACGACAAAACCAAATTGCGACCACATCGACTTCAACTGCAAAAAAGTAACCACCTTCCTCCTAGCAAGCTCTCGAAATTGTACTCTGATAGTTTTTCCTTTGCATCCCAGGTAATTGTGTTTACTGAGACCTGGTTAAAGCCGGAGATTTTCAGCTCCAAAATTTTTCCCAGCGAGGAGGTGGATTTTTAATTGCCGTTGACTCCTCCCTTGTCACCGAGCTGGTTGTCTTCGATAATATCACAGAGTGTGAATCCATCTGTGTAAAACTATCATTCCGAGGTAGTTTTATATACATAACCTGCTCTTATATTCCTCCATCTGCTGAAGAGCCTTTTTATTGGAAACACCTTTCGGCAATTCGGGCCGTTTCCAACAGACTCTCAAATAGAGACCAACTTGTGACTTTAGGGGACTTTAATATACCTGGAGCGCGTTGGTCATCAAATGGTATGTCAAATGTTCTTCAGACTGCGGCACAGCATGACCTTATTGATGGCCTGCATGACTTGTCTTTGTCGCATGTCTTTAATTCTTTATACCGCCTACTAGATCTCTGCTTCGTCTCCGGTCCTGTAGGTGTGACCTTTAAAAGAGTTTCTCCATTGACGCTACCTGAAGATCTTTACCATCCTACTTTCGATGTGACTATCGATACGGTCATCGTTGTAAGGGAAAAATCTAATCGATTGGCCGATAAAGTTCGCTGTTTTCGTTAAGCTAACTTTCAAAATAAACAGTTTAATATCTGAATTTAGTTGGTGTAACCTTTACATGTGCACTGACATGGCAGCCGCCGTGGACATTTTTTTCATTGCCACGAACTCGTTCTTTTTATTATGTGTTCCGTTAACCTATCCGTCGGCCTCCATAAAACCACCTTGGTTTAATAAGGAGCTTAAAAAACGTAAAGTCTAGGCTTTATAATAAATTTAAACTTACCGGCTCTCTAACTGCTTCATCTAATTGTATTAAAGCTCGGTCGAATTTTACCGTGCTCAACGCGCAGTGTTATAAGAATTATTTGACTCGTTGTAGGATTCAGTTTCGCTTTCATTTAAAATTCTACGGCAAACTCAAATAGGGCTATTGCTGATCTTTTTGCTGAGTTTTTTAAAACAACTTATTCTCCCTCGACCAATTTAAACCAGACCTACCCTTACTCTATGCCCTGTTCAAACCTATCTTAAACGAAAGCTATCTTAGTCTGGATCTTCTACGTATTAAGCCAGTATAATCACCGGATCCCGACGGAATACCTGGCTGCGTGCTCAGGTATTGCGCGAACGCTCTCTGTAACCCCCTTTTTAAGTTGTTTTAATTATCTTTAGAAACTTCTGAATTTTCCCTTATTTGGAAGGAATCCTTTATTATTCCCCTCCACAAAAAGGTACCAAATCGGATGCCAGCAACTATAGGGGTATCTCTAAGTTGTCAGCCATTCCGAAACTCTTCGAGAATGTAATAGCTCCTTACTTGCAGCATTTGTGCAGATCCGTTATTTCTCCATGTCAGCATGGATTTATGAGGCGAAGATCAACCACTACAAATTTCTTGGAACTTACCTCATTTGTTATTAGAGGGTTCCAACGCTACTTTCAAACAGATATGATTTCCACGGACTTTAGTAAAGCTTTTGACTCGATTGATCAATCTCTTCTTGTAAGGTAGCTCGACTTCATCGGTTTTCCTGTTGATCTTCTTAAATGGATTTTGAGTTATTTGTCTGACAGGACTCAAAGGGTTATGTTTAAAAATGCTCTCTCCAAATTCTTCAGTGTCACATCTGGCGTCCCACAAGGTAGCCACCTTGACCCACTTCTATTTTCACTGTTTATTAATGACCTTCCGCTAGTTTTAACCAACTCTAAAGTACTAATGTACGCTGACGACTTTAAACTATGTGTGCAGTATAACGACAGCTCAGGCCAGTCAAATTTACAATCGGATCTTAATCATTTTCAAGCATGGTGTAGTACTAACCTATTACATATCAACAGCTCCAAATGCAAACTAATGACATTTTCGCATGTCTCTCCCCAAGAGTAAATCTTGTCGATGATCTTGGAGTCCGTCTTAATCCCAAACTTTCGTTCTCCGAAAACATTTCCTGCATGGTTATCAAAGCCAGAGGCATGCTTGGATTTATAAAAAGATGGTCCATATTAACCGCATTGAATCTGTCCAAAAAAACTCTTTGCTTTTCGCCCTACGGGGCTTAACCTGGGATGCCAATCTGAGATTACCGTCTTCCTCCAGTAGTCTTCTATTAAATAACCTTTCTTCTCTAGCAAACTGAAGAACGATGCTTGGCGTCATCTTTCTATGTAAGCTTATTCACGGGGACGTGGAGAGTCCCAACCTGTCAGGTTTGCTCAATTTCCACGTTCCTCGACTAAAATCCAGATCCTATAAACCCTTAGTAATTGGTCACTGTAGGAGGGAGTTTGAAGTGCATGAACATTATTTTTTATATATTTTATACACGCCGATTACAACCGCCTCTATGACTATGAGTGATAGATTGTAGAATTAACTCGTAATTAAGCACCTTAGTCAAATCTAATTTCCTCGTTCTTTTATCTATTTTTCTTCTCGCGCGTCTATCTAGAACGCGTTCGTGCCGTACGTCACACGGCTGCGTCTCTCGGTCGGTTGGGCGGGAGGTAGGACTCGCTGGGAACCGCACAAAAATTATAAAAAAAATTAATTGAATATATAGCTGCCATAGGAACGTTTAAGAAAATGATGTATTATTTTATTTATTTAGATGTTTTTCAACATACTTTTATCTGCTCAGAGATGTAGCAATTTAATATTATTTCTGTATTTTGGCTCTAATTGTATGTAAATCGGATGATTATATCATATAGCTGCCATAGAAACGATCTTTAAATGTAGAGGAAAATGTTAAACTGCGAATGTAAAACTGTAAATATAGTATGATAGGTAAACGTTTGTTCCTGTTAGTTTTTTCTTTTTATTTTATAAAATTGGATTAAATTGTAATAAACCAATTGTAAGCTGTAAAAACTTCCACGTGCCGAAGTTATCTTCCTTTCTTGTTCTTAATATTATTTATAAGAAGTAAACAAATTAAAACTTAAAAACAACCAAATATATAAATAAAAACCCCAACAACCAAAATGAGAAAACTAAAATCGATAATTAATAAATAAAAAACCTCCGAACACTACTTAAAAATCTAATAAACATACAAAATCATTTTTGATTAAAAATGTAATATATACATATATATTACACATAAAAAATTAAGGTTTAACCGGGATTCGATTAATGCACCAACGAGTATTAATATTTTTATATACTCTTTAGTTCTAGTCACTCTGCGCCGGTTTCACACGCCTTGTTGGTGGAACAAGGTTACGAGTGCCCGGTTACTGAAATTTCCAGTTTGCATGACGATGCACACTCCAGAGCTCATGATGCTGAATTTGCAATATCCCTCTAAGAATGTATAATAACTCTCCAGACATAATAACCAAAGCATATGAACTAGGATACATTTATGAATACGTTCGCTGGGATTTTTTTTTATCAGGTTAAATAAAAATTTACTTTTTTATTGATTGATTGATTCTCAAGGAATTTCAATTAAAAATTTGACAAAATCAAAGAGTAAACGGTCACATTATTATTAGCAGCGCAGCAAAAATTAGAAAAACAAAATGCATTTAAATAAATACACTGAAATCTTAGAACGCCTAGAGAGCGAGGAATTGGAGCAAGTCGAATTGGGGGTTGAAGTCTACCAGCAATTACTTGCGATTTACCTATACGAAAACAAACTGGCCAACGGCAAATTACTGTGGATGCGAGTACCCGACAAATTGAAGGAGGACAAAGAACTAGACCAGTTAAATCTGCTGAACCTGGCACTGCAGCACATCAACTACACCGACTTCTTCAAACAAATAAAGTACGAGTGGTCCAAAAAGGTAAAGGCGCCTTTGGAAGACCTTCTACTCAAGCAACGCGAGGAACTGTTCGTTCTGGTGGGCATCGCCTATGTGTCTATTTACCAGCGGGACCTGCTGGAATTGTCCCTGCTCTCAGAGGATGAACTGAAGAAGTCGTGCGCTGCATTAAATTGGACTGAAGAACTCTACGGCGAACGTGTGATCCTGAAGCCTAAGGTTAAGGAGACAACGCCCAGTCGTGGCAACGATGATCAGTTGTTTAAGTTCACAGAATTTGTACTCTTCTTAGAAAATTAAGCTTAATTAAAATGGATATTAATCAATAAAAATCATGCCAAAATAATATATAATATTCGAGGAAAATCTACCAAAATGACAATTTTATTCTAGAAAGGTATAGATTTTTGATTTTACATACTTTCCATTTGGCCGAAATGGATCGAACTGCAAAGGTGCCAAATTGGTTTCCTTTCTACTTTAAGTTTTTTATTTTCTTCTTATTTCTTGGGGACTTTTTTTCAGCGCCTATTAAAGTTTCTAGTTTCTATTATAGTTTCTGTCAGACCTTTTTAACGTTGTGTTGGAGTCAATCAGGATCAACAGTCCAGTCGATCTTTCCATGCCAGTCTGTCTGTCTTATTTTTAGAGCTATCCAAATAAAAATATACAGTTAATTATCTTTTCTTCTTTCTATTTTTATTACTATTTCTATTTTTGTATTACTATTTCATTTCATGTTTTATTTACAAATTTTAAGAAGTTGTTTATTAATCCGGTAACCAAAACATAATTTAGTAGCGGTTACAATGAAAAATGTTAGTCAAAGTTGAAGTTCGGAGAGTGAAACCACAACCAAAACCAATTTTTTTTCTTTTTTGTTTTAATCCATATTATTTTTGTTCTGCTAAGATAACAAATTCGCTCCCCACTCCGTGCCCTGAAAACAAATTTCTTTTTTTTTAAACCTTCCTTTTTCAAATAAGACTAATAAATACTTCGATTCATTTTAATAACAGTTCGTGAAAGTTTGTTTGTTGGCACACATAAACAGACTAAATTTACAAATTTTTTGTCTTGAAAGATTTAACTCAGGCAGTACGGATTCAGGTATTATAAAATTCGTATAGCCTGATTTAAAAAAAAAATAAAAAACATAAGGTTTGTTCAAGGTCGGGAACGTTCAGTAATCCGTTGACGTAATAGAGAAATATTCAAGTCAAGAACTAAAAAATACCAAATAGTAGATGCAGTTTTGTCTGAGCAAAGTTACTCAAACGTAACTGAAACCAATCACAACCGTTAAGCCGGTGTTGTATGCACATACTGCTGTAATACCAGTATCTTGTTGTAACTCTAAGCGACGCCAAAAACCACAGACAACGTTCAGTTTATTTCAGTTTGCCTGCGGAGAAACTTCGCCGAGGCGCAGTCCCAAAAAAAAAGTGAAAAGCTTTTATGCTTATTGGATTAGTGATCTTATCTGACATAATGTGAATCGGTTTATATCATCGACTGCTTGGCTGCGAAGCTAAAGTTGAATTTCCAAAAAACTGCTGTTAAAAATAAGAATGCCTATTGTAAGTTGTTGACTAACTGATTCAACCTTATTTCGGTGGTCAGCCTCGGAATATGTTTCCAATTTATTATCAGTTGGAAATTAAGTATTACGTTCGCAATGGTGAAAGTGTGTTAACGGCTTTGCATATTCCGAAGTGTCGCGAACAAAAGTAGTCGCTGCAAGTGTTTACTGGAACTCTTCCACAATCTGGCCTAAAAAAGCACAATTTAGAAACAAGTTGCTGCATATGCATAGAGGGCTCAAAAGTGCAACACAATATACAAAATTTAAGAAGCTGCTCAGTCGCTTGTGCAAAAAAAAAAAAAAAACAATTTCAATAATCAATTACCCAAAATAAATTATATGCTCACATTTTTTAGCTGGAGATAAAAAAACTGAATTGATTCAGGTACAAATTATACTTTTTTGAATTAAGTATTCGGGAGATTATTTATTTTCCCAAGTTTTTAGTGTATTTTTATATGATCTTGAAGAAACTACAGCGCTTGGACTAATATAGATACATATGTACATATGTGTGCTTAATCAGTTCTGTCTTTTTGGCATGTGTATGTATGTATTCGGATCAAAACAAAAAGAGACGTATTAACCAATTACGTGGTCAGGAAAGCAAAAACTTATTAAGTAATGTGCACAAAGGGAAACAATAAGAAAAAGCGAAACAACTATATATGGCAATTACGACATAATGTATTATTTGTGTAATATCATTGTTTCAGCTTAACAAAAGCACTAAGCTCCGAAATCAACTAAATGACATAGTAGCAAACCTCTCAGCTTATTTAATACACTTTTATTTTTATTATTTTGAAAAATTATTCCAACGTAATATATAGAAATTTAAAAAATTTATATATATTCTTTATATATACAGTTTTCGCACCAATAAAAAATCATATTTATTTAACAACTAATTGGTAACATGTTGAAAATATTTGTGATATGGAAGTATTATTGGACTATGGGAAAATCGTCTGTTTTGTTATTTTCATTTATTATTTTTATACCCTTGCAGGGTATTACAATTTCAGTCAGGAGTTTGCAGCGCAGTAAAGGAGACATTTCCGACCCTATAAAGTATATATATTCTTGATCAGCATCAATAGCGGAGTCAATCTAGCTATATCCGTCTGTGCTTCTGTCCCATTATACGCAAACTAGTCCCTCAGTTTTGATGCTATCTAAATGAAACTTTGATTGTCTTGTATATGGTCTCACTTCTATATAAGTCGGAACGGGTCATCATATCATAAATATCATAAAGCTGCCATAGGAACGTTGGGGAAATATTACGCATACGTAAAGGTTAAAACCGAATTCTTATATGTATAAATGTTGTATATGATTCTTGTTAGTTTTACTTATTGATAAAATTGTATTAATTCATAATGATCAAATTGTAAGCTGCAAGGGTATACAAACTTCGCCGTGCCAAAGTTAGCTTTCTTTCTTGTTATTGTTATACTCTTGAAGAGAGTTATAATTTTAGTCAGATGTTCGCAACGCATTGAAGACATTTTCGACCCGATAAAGTACATTTATTCTTGATCAGCATCAACAGCCGAGTCGATCAAGCCGTCCGTCGGTCCGTGGTCTGTCCGATTATACGGGCTAGATCGGACGACTATATATTTGCAATAAAAACAAAAACTATAAATATAGTATGTTAGGTAGACCTTAAAACAACATTTTGGTATGTATAAATGTTTCGTATAATTCTTGTTAGTTTTCCTTTTCATTTGATTAAATTGGATTAACTCATTATGATTCCTGCAACAGGCAAGTGTTTAAAACTAAGAACAATATAACCAGATTAGAGAATAATAACCTACTGCATTCATAAGAAAACTCAGGTAAAATTTAAGATAACTGCCTGAAGTTTTGGAATTTTAATTCTTTTTTCAAAGGTATTTTCTCAATATCAGTTCACGGACCAAAAATGGCTTCTTATTTGGGTAGCAATACAGCATTTTTATAGAAGAGGATATGAATCAAAAATCTAAATTAATCAAAAAGTCGCAGAGACAATGTTTTATATTCAAAATGTATATATCTAAAATACATATATGTAGATACAAACACTGACTAAACAAACTTGTATATTACTTTATTATATATGTTGAGAGTTCAATTTTTAAGAAATTAACAAAATATTATTAACACTAAGAAGCCTGAAGAAAAACTTTCCATTTCATATTTTAACGTTTTACGTTTTGTTTTTCACTTAATAATTTGTTAATTTTAACAGATTTTATTGTAATACTGGACTTATTTGTTAAAATTGCGGTATGTAGCATAGCAGTTATGGATTCCTATTACATTCAAAGTCTATAAGTTATATGATATAGTCGTCCAATCCGGCCCGTTCCGACTTAAATAGTATTGAGAGCATATAGAAGGCTATCTGCAAAGTTTTAGATAGCTTCAAACCTGAGGGACTAGTTTGCGTATAATCGGACAGACGGACGGACAGACGGAAAGGGCTAGATCGACTCGGCTGTTGATGCTGATCAAGAACATATATACTTTATAGGGTCGGAAATGTCTCCTTCAATGCGTTGCAAACTTCTGACTAAAATTAGAATATCCTTCAAGGGTATAAAAAAACGCATGATAAGAGAAAGAAGAACTTTCGGACTTTTGGCTTTCGCGGGTAAGATATGTATACATATGTTGTGAGCGAAAGAGCTTAAAACGTTGCCAGATCAAAAAACTTAACAGCTGTGTTTTCAAAGCGAAATAAATATATTGATATCTTTCGAATGCAAATAATAATTCATAATAATCCAATTGTAAGCTGCTGCAAGGGTATACAAACTTCGCCGTACCGAAGTTTTCTTCTATTCTTGTTTATATTACTATGCATACCTATATATATACATATATATATGTACATATAGTTTGCAACGCAGTGAAGGATACATCAAAAAGCTTGCATAGGAACATTCAAGAAATTTATTGAAAAAAATATAAACGTTAAAACCAAATTTGTTGGTATGTATACATGTTTTATTCATTTCCTGTTCGTTTTTGTTTTCATTTGATTGAATTTGATTAATTCATAATGATCCGATTGTAAGCTGCAAGGGTATACAATCTTCGGCGTGCCGAAGTTAGTTTCCTTTCTTCGTTAACATATTTTTATCTGCTAAGAGGTGTGCCGTTTTATATTATTTCAGAATTTTAGTTTTAATTTAATGCAAAGCGGAGGATTGTATTATATAGCTAGCTGCTATAAAAACAATCGTTAAATTCAGAGAAAAATGCTAAACTTTGAATGTAAAGCTGTATCTGTTAAACTTTAAAAATAGTATGATAGGCAAACTTTAATACCCAATTTTTTTTGAATTCATATTTGTTTTATATAATTCCCGTTAGTTTTTCTTTTCATTTGATCAAATTTGATTAATTCATAATATGATACAATTGTAAGCTATAAGGGTATAAAAACTTTAGCGTGCCGAAGATAGTTTCCTATCTTGTTTATATAAATGTTAACTAGAACTATATTTGGTGATAGAGTTTATTTTGACCGTTTGCTCAAATTCAAAGAATTCGCACATGACAAAAACAGAAATCACCTTTTTCAAATTTGATCAACTGAAAAAATTCTTTGTTGAAAAAATCATTTTTAAAACCTTTTAATTTTTTAGCGGCTGTTGACACTGCTGTAGAAATGTCCATATGTAAATTACAATTAACTTTAAACCCGATAAATAAAATGTTAAATATTTTTATTAAAAAAGAAAGAAATTGTTTGTTGGAAACAACAACTTTTTGATAGTACATTTTCTCTCAATCTTCTTTTATTAGTCTGATTTCTTATTGTAACTTTAGACCTACGTTGTTTTTAAAGAACTATCCTTCATTTAAAAGTATGTTGTATTTTCCTCCTACAATTTTTTTAGTAGATTACTTTTATATAGTGTTCGTGAAGAGGATTAGATGCCTGGCAGATAGTGTATAAACTATTATCTTTTATTGTCGCAACTAGCACTTGGAACTAGGTGGACGGGTTGGATAGGTTTGGTTAATGAGGGTCTGAAGACACGGCGCAGCCTCTGTTGCATAAGTAAAGCTTCTGTTGAGGTGGAAACACGAACTACTTTTATTTATAAAACTTAACAGTATTTATAGGTACAAAAGTGCTTATGGTGTATAAAAGTAATGTGGGTTACGGTGCCCCACTTCGTAGATCGGTCTATAGCTGCCATAGGAATGTTTGGGAAATATTACGTATACGCAATGTTAAACCAAATTTTTATATGTAGTAATGTTTTATACAATTCCTGTTAGTTTTACTTTCGATTTGATAACATTTTTTTAATTCATAATGATCCAATTGTAAGCTGCAAGGGTATTCAAACTTCGGCGTGCCGAAGTTAGCTGTTTTTCTTGTTAATCGTATTTTTTCTTTTTATTTTTAAATTTCATTGTCTTGCTCATTATATGCAAGAAATAAGAAAGGGGTCAAATGCAATGGTAACTTAGAATTTTGTAAAAAGTGCGTTTTATTTCTGGCTTATCTAAATACTTTTCACACTTTTGATTTCGCAAATTTCCAGAAAAGTATACGATGGAGGAAGACAATTTAGTGTCCCTGGTAGGCCTATTGCAGCAATTAAAAAAGAATGTACAACAATTCTACTGAGTGAAATTTGAAAAACACCATGCATGTTAAGAACAGGGCATACCAAATACTAAATACTCCCAAAACAGTGTCCCTTATTGGCTTCTCTTCAGTACCAAAATTCCTTTCCGGGCCGATTCCTGACGACGTTTTCGAAAAACAAAAACAAATCGTATAGGCTTTGTTTGCTGAAGTCCGAAACGAAGTAGGCAACGAAACTCCTTACTGCGTTCGGCTACTGCGATGTCTCGCGAGGTTCGGACTTCATATTTGTTTTTCGAACTCATTCGGAGCAGTGGTTCGCAAATTATAGTGAGATGGTGATAAGGGGAAGGGAGGGAAGAAAATCGATGTGGACAGCAAAGTGTATTGTAGCGACGTCAGAATACCCTTTTTAAAATAAGTTAAAATATTTATAAACATTTATGATTCTATTTAATCATTTTTACGACTTTAATCGTATGGTATATTGGCACGTACTAATAATTTGCCTGGGGAAAAGCCAAAATTTGTATATTTAATTATTTGGCTTATGTGGTTCAAATTACAAGACACTGCTTTAGTCGGGTACACCCTGCCACGCGCCCGAATTTTCGGTCTTCGGTTTTGTCTTACTTCTTCTAATTATCGCTGAATTTTGACTTTGTAGTTGACCGCTGCATTCACAATTGTTTTGCATATCAGTTAAAGTTTCTTAAAAGTTAAATAATATAAGGTAAGTAAAATTTAATTGTGTTCATACCTTAATTTGCAGAGTGGATGATAAAAATGGATGCAACTTCAGCACAATCGTTTGCATGGGAAACTTATAACATTTGAGGAGTTTTTTTCTTTAAACTGGCATGTACAAATATTTGTGCATTTCATTGTGCATTGTGCATTTTGAAAATGTGAAATTTTAAAAATAAATAATATAATTACAAAGAAATCCAATTCCTCCGAATTCCGATTTGATACGCATGCTCTGAACATATTCCGGGGGGAAATCGTAAGAAATTCCTCCGGATTGGTACTGAAGGGCTTATATGTACATATAGTTTGGTATTTTTATTTGTTCAAAGCTTACAGAGCTTTTTATACCCTTGCAAGATATTATAAATTTAGTCAGAAGTTTGCAACACAGTGAGGCCGACATTCCGGCCCTATAAATCATATATGTATGTATATTCTTGATCAGCATCAATAGCCGAGTCGTCCGTCCGTCTTTCCATTTCTACGCAAACTAGTGCCTCAGTTATCAGAATGAAACTTTGCAGATCGTCTTCTATATGCTCTCACTGCTGTATAAGTCAGAACGGGCCGCATCGGACGACTATATCATATAGCTGCCATACCGATCGCAAAATTTTCAGAAAAAAAATTTAACTTGGCCTATTTTCAACATATTTTTGAAATGAAAACTTCTTATGGCGCGTTGGACACTTTTGTGGGTGAGGATTATCTGCCGTTTTCGCGACAGATGAGATTTTATACAGATAGACTCTGCGTGTATGGGTATGCGAGAGCGCTGCATGCTATACGCCAGAGCGCCCAAACGCTGCTTACGACGGAGCAAATTTCAATACATTCAAATGAAAACTCCAACACTAGTAAAGATAAAATTTGTTTTATTTTATGACCCAACAACAACCACATGCAAGTGCAGATACCTTGCTCAAATGCAGATGAAGAATAGAGATAAGAAAACGAAAGTGAAAAATTGTTTTTGCAATTAGCATTGACGCATGCCGATAGCCGTTTACATATAGGCATTTGCTCGCCTATGCTTCGGAGCCAATTACAACAAGAAAGGAAGCTAACTTCGGCACGCCGAAGTTTGTTTACCCTTGCAGATTTTAATTGCATTAATTATAATTGTAGGAGGCCAGGTTGGATAAGTACGCTCTGGTCACACTATGTGACGAGGTACGCTCTCTCTTAGAGAGAGAAAGAGAGCGACGCTTTGCTAAACGGGGGGTTGAAACGTTAGCTGCCTGCGAGCAGCAGATCACTTTTGGAGAAGAGCTTAATAAGAACGGTTAGCATATAGATGTTAGGGAAGAATTAAAAGTTAGGAAGAACAGACAAGAAATGACAAGCTCGATCAAAGGAATAATAAAGAGTGTAAAATAATAAACTAAGGTAAACTATGATAACTAAGAAAAGTAAAAATAATAAAAAAAAGCCGGTCACATAATCTAAGCCTATCTATTTTAAAATTAATTGATTTCAATTCAATTTTATTTTTACAGTTTTAAATTTTTTACCTTTTTACATGTAAGGTCAAATGTAATTTACATCCACATTTACCGATTGTTTGTATGGCAGCTATATGATATAGTCGTCCGACTTTTATGAAATTTTAAACAAAATTCTGAAATAGTATAAAATGCTTGTATCTAAAATTATAAGAAGTTGTGTTGAAAACTGACAAAGTTATAATTTTTTTCTAAAAATTTCCGACCGTTCCTATGGCAGCTATATGATAATTATTTTTGATTTTTATAAAATTAAATCCGAATCCGAATCAAGAATATAATTACTTTATAGGGTCGGAGATGACCCTTTCACTGCGTTGCAAACTTTTTATGTACAATTTCTCATGTCGCGAGCGCACCTAAAAATGCTCACCAAAAAAAGTGCCCAACGCACCGTAAGTTCAAGTTTTCACCTCTGCCTGCACTCCCGGAGTACAACCCCTTTTTTTTTATATAATTTGAGACATGGACATTTTGTATTTTCTCGTAATTTCGATTTAAATTTTATGAAAATCGAACAACTATATCATATAGTTGTCATAGAACTGTTCGGGAAATATTACGTATACGTAAATGTTAAATTCGAATTTTTATACGTATAAATGTATAATTCTTCTTAGTTTTACTTTTCATTTGATCAAATTGTATTAATTCATAATTATCCAATTGTATGCTGCAAGGGCAAGGGTATACAAACTTTGGCGTGCCGAAGTTGGCTTTCTTTTGATTTAATTCATATCAGAAAATATGCAAATAGCTGTCTTACCAAAGATAGGCGAATGCACATGAAATGTAAAACTGTAACTGTAAAAACTTTAAATATTATATAATATGCACTTGTCATCAATAGGCCTCTGTAATCAACGATTCATCAACAGCCGACGTCGATTTCTACCGATCCGACGCTCTCATTCGACCATCGTGTCAAACCCGATTCTCTCGCGCTCTTTTTTCTCTCTTTACAAAAAAGGTTGATGACAGAATGATTAAATGTTGTTGAAAAAAATATGATGACAAAATGGGCAAAATTATTCAGTATTCATCAACAAAAAATGGCATGTTGGCTCTTTCTCTCTTGAACTCTCCGTCTCTCAAAAATATGAGCGGGGTTGGTGTTTTTTATTTGCGTGTTATATATATTGAAGGAGTGAGGAGCAATTCTTTATGACCGACAAAAGTGAAAGAAATTTAAATTTTTTAACAAGTCCCCATTATTGCGAGAGTGTTATTTGTATAGCAGTACACCATTTTTTATAATAGTGACATTATATAAATAAAATGGGGTATTAAATGGACAGCTGTGAAATTAAGTGTTTTATGCGAAGAAAACCAAAAATTTAAAATTAAAAACTATAAACACTTTGTTGATGAATCGTCGATGAATTTGTTGATTAGTTGTTGATGAATTTTTGGTCCCATGTTAAATTCATCAGTAATTTGTATGGGCTGTAATCAACTTTTCATCAACAACGCCGCATTCGTGTTAATGAATTACTGATGACAGGTACTGCAGGGTATTCTTACTACTATTGCTATAAGTCGGAACAGGCCGCATAGGAAGAAAATACCATATAACTGCCACATCGGGAAACGAAAAGAACAAAATTATAACGAGATGCCCTTTTCCTTATTTGTTCAGCATTTCGGTTTTGATTTAATGCATATCAGAAAATATGCAAATAGCTGTCATACCAAAGATAGGCAAATGCATATGAAATGTAAAACTGTAACTGTAAAAACTTTAAATATTATGCACTTATAGGTAAATGTTATGAACGTTGACATTACCTCCGTAGATTTTAAAACATATACATATGTACATATATTTATTACTACCCTGCAGTACCTGTCATAAGTAATTCATTAACATACATATATGGCGGTGTTGTTGATGAAAAGTTGATGACAGCCCAATACAAATTACTGTATTCTTTTTTTTTGTTTTCTTACTTTCTTAATTTTTACTTTAAAAATTTAATTTGCTGATAAATGTGTGATTTAGTTCGTAATTTGAAGTTTTCACTTTTAGTTTAACCTTACGTATAACACTTAATTCCCATCATTTTAATATAGTTTTACTGTTTTTAATATAACTCCACCGTTTTAAATATAATTTGACAATAAAAAAAAGTATTTATTGCTGCACAAAAAACACTCTCACGATAATTGGAATTTGTTAAAAAAATTCAATTTCTTTCACTTTTGTCGGCCACAAAGTATTGCTCCTAACTCCTTCAAAATATAAAACGCAAATACAAAACGCTCACCCTGCTTATGTACATACATATGTATATTGTTGAAAGAGGGAGAGTTCTAGAGGGCAAGAGCCAACATTCCGTAGCTGTTGATGACATGCTGATTAATTTTGGCCTTTTTGTCATCATCCTTTCATGAACCTTTTTATGAAGAGAGAAAAATGAGAGCGAAAAAGAGTCGGTTTGACACGATGATCGAATGAGAGCATCGGCTCTGTAGAAGGCGACTTCGGCTGTTGATGAATCGTTGATGACAGTTGCCTATTGATGACAATGGTACTGCAGGGCAGCATGGCGCCCCCAGATTAGCTTGCGGTGGATAATTTGTGTATCCGTACATCAATTATTCGTATTTTTCTTAAAGCTGAAATTCGTCAAAACTGCTTGTTTTGGCACTTTCAATGACCAAATGAACGCAATCCGCTAATATTGGGCTTAAAGAAAACCTTAATCTTGTTTTACTTTAAGCCTAGTACTAACATAAGATCAATTGCTTCCAAAAAGATTAAAGAAAAAACTGAGCTGTGTTTAGTAAAGAAACTTTTTAAAGTGATATTAAAAATCAATTTAAGTGCCCTTTTTTGGTTAAATTAAATATCACGAGCTTCGTCTTTGGTGCGCTTATTAACGCGACTTTATTATTCTACTCTAGACAATTTTTTGCATTTAATTTACCCTTCATATTTGGTTTCAAAAGATATCAATTCATTTATTTCGCATCGACATCACAGCACTTAAGTTATTTAATCTGGCAACGCTTTTGTCTTTTTTGCTCGGAACATTTATTTTATGCTAGTACACGCGAAAGCGAAAAGTCAGAATTATCTTCTTCTTTCTCTTTTCGCCCGGTATTTTTTATATGGAGTTTTGCTGCTTTCAGAAAATTGATCTTACGTTAGCACCAATCTTAAATAATAAAATAGATCCACCATAAGGGACCTCAGATTCAACTGTTACATATAATGTTTACTTTTCCAGTTAGCAATGTAAGCACTAAGATCTTTCAGAATCAGTGGAGTTTAGTCTCTGTTTAAAAAAAAGTTTTTTTTTTTTTTGATTAAAGAGATAAAGTTCATCTGGTAAAAAAAATTCTGGCGGTAAATTAAAAAATTACTGCAGTCAAAGTATGCCGATTCACAATCGTGGTTTGAATTCACTGTAAGCAGTACTATAATCACATAACGCATTAAGTGACATGAAAACTTTACAATGAATTTAACCACGATCCTGCATTAAAAAATTCGCTAACTTATAAAAAGAGTTTAATGCACTATTTTACTATTAAAACTATAAAGGTGGCAAACTTGTACGCTGGGGTGAATGTAATTGCAGTCTTACAAACTGTTGTACAATCACCAAATCAAACAACGAAATATGTATATTGAATGGAGCTTTACTTGATATTAGATATATATATTTTTGCTGTAATTAAACGATGGAGCCAACGCCAACACCAAACTTTTAGCATAGATTTTGGCCTCTGGAATTGAATATTTATCTCTCTATGTTATGTATTAAACAATAATTAAAAGCAATGTGTTACTATTAAAGTTTTATAGGCGAATAATACTTTATATTCATATTATACTTATATATAATTTCAATATGTTTAAAAATCAAATTTTAATAAGAATCTTTCTGGACTGCTAGTATGTGATCTAGGAATATGCCAATGTTTTTGGTTAGGTATAATATATTATTTGAAGTTGAAAAAACTTTTTAGAAGCCCGATTACATCATTCATTATTATTTCCAGTTCACAGAATCCTAATGAGATTTTACAAATTAGTAACGGTAGCCTGAACATCGGTAATAAAGATTCTTAACGGTCGGCAAAGGTGTTTTTCAGAATTTATTTTCTGTATTATTTTCAGAAGCCTCATGTAAATCAACCTTTTATTCAATTATATCAAGCGGAGATTCTTTAACTTCCGAAGAATTCAAGTTTAGTGCTATTTGGCTTTTCACTGACATTGTGCGTATATTAAAATTCCTCTTAACATAAACACATCAATTATAAGTACATTATAATTTTGAGTCGTGTAGTAAACGCTCCATTAAGTGACTTAAGTAGTATGCGCATGAAACTGGTCATATAAGTATAAAAATTAAAACACCAAGTGAATTGCTGGCAGTCTGCGAAATACTGGTCCGACGTCTTGTCAAACGGCTTAAACTCCATGTACGGGTGAAGCTTTTATATGTATTTTACTCAATTATATTTAAAATGTCCCTTACAGAAAAATGCTTCGAATAGGCGGTATACTCCTTATGATTTGCACCTGCGGTACACTGTCTTCGGATATCTTAATGGCAACACAAGGTAACTATATCCGAAGATATTCAAATTTGTTAGGTTGCTTTTGACTATTGACAAAAAGATTAAAATGATTATGTTTTTTTGCAGGTGGTACAAAATCACACAAAATACCGTTCTGGGAGCTAGCTAAGGGACTTATAGCCAGGTATGTACATACATTAGCACGATTTACTCAATCCCTGCCATATACAATTGTGTCGACCTAATGGTGATCATATAAACATACAAATATACTAATATACTAATATACAAATACATATACAAATACATATACATATACATATACATATACATATACATATACATATACATATACATATACATATACATATACATATACATATACATATACATATACATATACATATACATATACATATACATATACATATACATATACATATATACATATACATATACATATACATATACATATACATATACATATACATATACATATACATATACATATACATATACATATACATATACATATACATATACATATACATATACATATACATATACATATACATATACATATACATATACATATACATATACATATACATATACATATACATATACATATACATATACATATACATATACATATACATATACATATACATATACATATACATATACATATACATATACATATACATATACATATACATATACATATACATATACATATACATATACATATACATATACATATACATATACATATACATATACATATACATATACATATACATATACATATACATATACATATACATATACATATACATATACATATACATATACATATACATATACATATACATATACATATACATATACATATACATATACATATACATATACATATACATATACATATACATATACATATATACATATACATATACATATACATATACATATACATATACATATACATATACATATACATATACATATACATATACATATACATATACATATACATATACATATACATATACATATACATATACATATACATATACATATACATATACATATACATATACATATACATATACATATACATATACATATACATATACATATACATATACATATACATATACATATACATATACATATACATATACATATACATATACATATACATATACATATACATATACATATACATATACATATACATATACATATACATATACATATACATATACATATACATATACATATACATATACATATACATATACATATACATATACATATACATATACATATACATATACATATACATATACATATACATATACATATACATATACATATACATATACATATGCATATACATATACATATACATATACATATACATATACATATACATATACATATACATATACATATACATATACATATACATATACACATACATATACATATACATATACATATACATATACATATACATAACATTTACGCATAATCTCTTATTCATAATTTAAAGATATTAAAATATATAATATAAATTTGGTCAAAATTAAAATATTATAGCCCACAGTTGCCATAGGAATGATCGATCAATTTATATAAGAAATATAAAACAAGGGGGGTTGCGCTCCGGGAGTGCAGGCAGAAGTGAAAACTTGAACTTATGGTGCGTTGGGCACTTTTTTTGGTGAGCATTTTTAGGTGCGCTCGCGACATGAGAAATTGTACATAAAAAATAAAGTTTATCAAAGCAATGTGGGCACTTTTTGAATGGACCTGAAGTATAATAATATAGAAACTTTAGTCGGAGGAAGTGGTTTTATTTAAATGAGTAAATATTAGTAAACAGTCAATACAAATTTTATTATTATTATATCTATGTATATACATATATATCTTGTGAATACTGCATCAATAGTAGTTTTGTATTTTGTTGTGCTAAGATTGCGATCATTGGACATCGCTAAATCAAATTCTTCACATAAAAGTTCAATTAATGATTGATTTTTGACATCTGCAAAGTTTATGTTGAAATCTCCACTCAAAATCATAGGATAATGATCAAATCTTCTATTAATTTTCATCATAAGTAGTGCGGAAGCAGCTTTAGAATAAATAAACAACTTCTTATAATTTTAGATACAAGCATTCTATATTATTTCAGAATTTTGTTTAAAATTTCATAAAAATCGGACGACTATATCATATAGCTGCCATACGAACGATCGGTAAATGTGGATGTAAATTACATTTCACCTTACATGTAAAATGTACAAAATGTAAAACTGTAAAAAATAAAATTGAATTGAAAGTAATTCATTTTAAAATAGATAGTCTTAGATTATAATTAATACAATTGAAATTTGCAAGGGTATACAATCTTCGGCGTGCCGAAGTTAGCTTCCTTTCTTGTTGTAATTGGCTCCGAAGCATAGGCGAGCAAATGCCTAGATGTACACGGCTATCGGCATGCGTCAATGCTAATTGCAAAAACAATTTTTCACTTTCGTTTTCTTATCTCTATTCTTCATCTGCATTTGAGCGAGGTAACTGCACTTGCATGTGGTTGTTGTTGAGTCATAAAATAAAACAAATTTTATCTTTACTAGTGTTGGTGTTGCCATAAGAAGTTTTTACTTCAAAAGTATATAGTAAAAAAATTGGGCATGCAGTACAGTTATACCATATAGCTGTCATAGGAACGATCGGTTAAAAATCAACATTCAGTATGAAAAACTTGTTTGTTTTTAAAGATATCTTAACCACAAATTATACGTTTATTGTAAGTTTATACATCATTACCAAATTTAATTAAAATCGAATAACCATATCTTATGGCTCCCATACAAATGGATTTTGCACTTTAAGTAATATAAATTTGTTTCGATACCTAAAATTAACATTTGAACTCTTAATGAGAACTTTGGCAAAATCTTAGACCCCAAAAGTAACAAGAAAGAAAGCTAACTTCGGCACGCCAAAGTTTGTATACCCTTGCAGCTTACAATTGGATCATTATGAATTAATAATATTTAATTAAATGGAAAGTAAAACTAACAGGAATTGCATACAACATTTATACATATAAAAATTTGGTTTAACATTGCGTGTACGTATTATTTCCCCAACATTCCTATGGCAGCTATAAGATATAGTAGTCCAATTTTTAGTAAATTAATACCGAAATTCTAGAATAATATAAAATGGCCATTTCTCAAATTATATGAAAATATTTAAAAAAATGGACAAGTTAAAATTTTTTCTACAAATTTACCGATCGTTCCTATGGCAGCTATATGATATTGTCGTCCGATCCGTCTCGTTCCGATTTATATAGTAGTGAGAGCATATAGACTACTATCTACAAAGTTTCATTCAGATAGCTTCAAAACTAAGGGACTAGTTTGACTATAATCGGACAGACGGGCAGACGGACATGGCTGTTGATTCTGATCAAGAATATATATACTTTATAGGGTCGGAAATGTATCCTTCCCTGCGTTGCAAACTTTTTACTAAAATTATAATACCCTGAAAGGGTATAAAACCAATCACAAATTCAGATATAATGTACTTTATTCCTTTAGTAAAAAATTAACACCGCTTAACAAGTTTGATTTTTTTGTGCATTGTAGTTTTCTTTGCCCAGTTATGACAGGATCTGAACTTAGGAGCAATCTATTCAACAATTTTTATTTATTTTATTTGTGTCAACTCGAGAAATTTTTCTGGTATGATGTTCTCTGATATCTTTGTTTTTGGATTCGGCAGCTTCTTCAGACAATTCTCCTATCGAAATAAGCGCATATCTTATAAATTCAGGACCGTAGACTAGAACTTTGTGAAGGTAATACCATGGGTATTATTGAATTCGATTTTTTGCGTTGAGAAGGGCAAAGCTTTCAAATTTTTCGGAATAAATTTTATGTCCAGATGCCATGCATTGCAGTAATATTGCGATCCATTTTTATCCAATCCTGTTATATCAGCAGATAATTTCCAATTCGAAGTTCCTCACCCTCCACTCCTTGGTTGATCGACATGCAATCCCATTTGGGCGCGGAAGTCTTGAATTTGTGTTTTCCTATCCTTATATATATATATATACATATCAATATAACCGTTTTTAATGATCGCTTCTAGATATATTTATTTATTTATTTATTTATTTATTTATTTATTTATTTATTTAATAATAATAGCAAAGACTGATATAGTAAGCCATACCCTTACCTCTGGCCGAAGAAGGGAGTGTTTTTTAAAGATGTGCTCCGACTCACATCAGGTGGTCAGAGGTAAGGATAGGTATCTTAGGAGAATTTTAGAATTTACATCTAAGGACATTTCAACATGTAAAAGAAAGTAAAACTCATTATACAATGAACATAAAACGCGAAAAGGATCATGCATATCGAAGTTTGTTTTGCAAGTCTCAAGAGCGATAGGCCGAAAGTGTCGCGATGGCCTGGCAGGGACCGAGAGACGCAGCAAGTTTAACAAGTAGCTCGAAGAAACGTAACCAGTAATTAATTTGTGTATAAAAATTACACCGTGGCAGGTGCGCCGGTCCTTCAGTGAGGGCAGGCCTAAAAGGCGCAGTCTGTCGATGTATGGAGGAAGGCGACGACGTGGATCCCAGATTAGCCCCCGTAGAGCAAACAAAAGGAATTGCTTCTGTACCGATTCAATAAGGTCTTGATACTTTGCATACTGAGGTGACCATATGCACGAACAATATTCAAGAATAGGACGAACAAGAGAAACATACAGTAGTTTCGTGGTGTAGGGATCATCAAACTCCTTAGACCATCGCTTAACAAAGGCGAAAACCCCTTTAGCTTTACCAACGATTATGCCAATATGATCAGAGAAGTTTAAATTATGGGTAAACAAAACTCCAAGATCTGATACTGAAAAGATGCGTTGAAGATCACTCGTCCCTATAGAATAATTTGAGAGGAAAAATTTATTCCGATAGAACGACATAAATTTGCACTTAGACTTGTTAAGAAACAACAAATTGTTGATGCACCAGGACTGCATATTATTCAAATCAGTCTGTAAAAGCAGGTGAGAGTCAGAGTTTGTCAGTGGCAGACATAGTTTGACATCGTCTGCGTACATCATGACGTGGGAGTGTAAAGCCACTTTAGGCAAGTCGTTAATGAAAATGCCAAACAGGAGTGGCCCAAGGTGGCTCCCCTGAGGAACACCTGAAGTTACGTGAACACGGTTTGAGAAAGAACCCTTGAAAGCCACTCTCTGAGTACGGTTCGATAAATATGTCGCGATCCAATTAGTTAGCGGGACGGGAAAACCCAGAAGTAAGACTTTATTCAATAGTAGCTTATGGTTAACCGAATCAAAAGCTTTGCTGAAATCAGTGAATATAACATCAGTTTGGTTATTGTTTTTGAAAGCGTTTCTAATGATGGCACAAAACTCTAGAAGGTTTGTGGTAGTCGATCTGTGTTTCACAAAGCCATGTTGTGAGGGAGACATTATTGAACCTCATTGGTGCTGAAGCTGAGCAGTAATTTAAAGTTCAAAAAACTTGGGGATTGCACTAAGTTTAGCTATCCCTCTGTAGTTTTCAATATTTGATTTACTGCCCTTTTTGTGAAGAGGAATTATGAAAGATACCTTCCAACATTCAGGGAAAAATGAGAGCTGAAGGGACAAATGAAACAGTTTAGACAGTGGTTTACATAGCACACTTGCACAATTTCTCAACACACAGCTAGGTACGAGATCTGGGCCCGAAGAGAAAGAAGGCTTGAGTGTTTTAAGATGCTGAAGAACATCACCTTCAGAGATAGTGGGCATAAAAATACAATTAGAGTGCGGAAGAGAATATGGATACGGTGAGGATGTTTCGAAACTGACAGATGAATACGTAGACTGAAAAAATTTTGCAAATAAGTTCGCGATGTCAAGTTCATTAGAAGCTGATTCGTCATTGAGATGAAGACCAGACGGAAAAGTTTGAGACTTTCGTTTAGAATTCACAAACGCGTAAAATTGTTTAAGATTAGCCTGAAACTCATTTTTGCACCGATTTAGGTAATTTTTGTAACATTGGGAGTTGTGAGTCAGGAAGTCGGAGCGAGCTGTTAAATATTTGGCTTGGTCGACTTGCAGCCCGGTTCTTCTGAATTTTTTAAAAAGTCTAAACTTCAAATTTTTAAATATGAAAGTCGACGGGAAAACCAGGGAGGTTTACGCGAAACGGCAGGAGGGAGAAACAATGGAACATACTTGTCAAAGGCAGAATAAAGTACGACATAAAAACGCTCAACCATGTTTAAGGGATCGTCAGTGGAGGAGTAAAAAACAGTCCAATCGACTGAGAATATATATATATATATTCAAATAAAAAATTAGCTCTGCGAAAGCATCGAAAAGTTGCTACAGAGCATGGTAGTAAAGGAGCGGAGGCTCCAGTGTGGGGTGGTAAGCGTCCTCAGGGCATGAGAGAGGGTCAATTCTTGAGACACAATCGTTGGCAAACTCAGACGCGAAAATTAGATCAAAGACTTTATCACAACGATTCCGTATTATGTTTAATTGTCCCAATGAAAAATCAATAAGACCGTGAATTAAATCATGGTGTACAGTGGGAATGAGAACATTCGACTCAGGGGAGGGCATCCATGAAATAGAAGGCAGGTTGAAGTCCCCCAAGACAATAAAATGGTCATGAGCACCGAGATTAGAATGAATAGTCTGGATTACAGATAAGTGTTGTAAGTATATACTACTGTCAGATCGAGGAGGAATGTACGAACATGAAACATAAACAAAGTAGTCATAAACTTGGATACGAACTGCAACAAATTCTAAAGAGCTATCTATGTCAATTATCGGAACCAAATCAGAAGCAGAATCGGATTTAACAGCGATAAGAACGCCGCCGCCGATTCGCATTGGACGGTCGTGCCTATAGACAACATAGTTGCCTGCAAATATTTCACTATCAGAGACAGAGGAGTTAAGCCACGTTTCAGTAAAGGCAATAACATTGGCATCGAAGGAAACACTATTAACGTGCAGTTTACTGAGTTTCCCCAGCAAACTACGAACATTTTGATAGTGTAGGATAAACGAGTCCGTTAGTTTTTTGGAGGCCTAGTTAAGGAAGTCTGAGGCTCATGAGCCCGCGGTTTACTTTTATTCACGAATTCGTGAACGATGGTATGTTCAGGCCATACAGAAGCATCAAGAACCTTACTAATTAAATCATCAGAAAGTGCCATTTTAAACGAAGATATATCACGTCTTTGTTTAAAATTGAACTTAGAGACAGTAAATTCGGTAGCAGAAACATTCAAATTGGAACTCAAATGGTTCTTGACGTCGTTTTCAGAAGCGCTGGGATTGAGGCGGGAAACAAAAATGAGCTTTTTAGGTGCAACGCCAGCTAAAGGCACTGGTCTCCGTTGGGCGACTCCAACAATGGTAGAATGTTGGGATCCAGGGATGGTGAATGACGGCGCTGAGACTGTGACCGCCGGAGGTATCATCGTCGAAGGAGGTATCATCGCCGATGAAGCCATCGCCGGAGGTACTACCGCCGGAGGTGCAGCAACACGTCATTGGAGGCAGCAACATGCGATGTGGATGCCTGGTCGACGTTAGCAGGTTGCAGATCCGAAGGCACGATGGGATCAGCCTGTCCAGATGTATGGGCGGCTACAGCATCCACACCGGAGCCGTCGTCATCGGCCACGGTGTTGTTTAGAGATTGATTGCGTGGGCTGAACTGCATAAGGGGGGTGCTCGCTGGGTCTGTAACAAGCAAAAAGCGATCAGAAAGGTTGTTTGGTAGTTTGTTTACCGAATCACTTAGCAGTTTTAAAGATTTGAACTGATGTTCCGCCTTCTGGAAACGGTTTGACAAATCATTGAAACCGGCCGCCAGCGACTGAAACTCCAAGTGAGTTTGCCTCATGAATACTCTCATATCAGATTTAATATGAATGCAGCACGTGCTCGGGCACGTCCAATCCAATCCAATAAGTTCGCGTATACGATCAGCGATACGCCCGCCGTACTGCCCAAAACTGGCGCAACCAACATGAGCGATATTCTCACAGAGCCAACAGCCAACAAAGGCCTGCTTCGGTGTGAATTTCCGACTATTCGGGCAATTAGCAGCACAGCAGGTAGCCATAGTATGTTAAAATAATTTATAAAAATTATAAAACACACAAAAAAAAATAAAAATAATAATGAATAATATGTCCGCGTCGAGATGACGCGAGATGAGCGGTAAACGCAATGCACAAAAAAAGAAGGGCAAAGCGAGTTGATAAAAGAGTAAACAAGAATTTGTTTTACGAGATTAAAGTCACTGTCTTTATTTAAAACGATCCAAATGTTTTAGGATGATAGGAATCATGTAAAAACTAATCACTCGCCAAAAATTTGGGCTTATTTGAATAAATGTTCACTATGAAAACTATATAAAAAGGGAGAGCGATGAAAGGCACGTCCAACTCAAAGCGAAAGCACAGAGGAACGATGCATACATAATTTTGTTTTGCTATTCAACGGCGCTTTTCTTTTCGCCGCACCACAAATAAAAAACATAAGATCTTACAAACACACACTTTTATGAAGAACCTACCCAGTCGGACTTTGCTTCATGCCCTGAGCGACTCAGGTTGGATATCCATGTTGAACGGTAATGTTTTTTTGTATCATTCTCCAGTTCAGCAAAGTGGCAACCGGGAGACTCAGGTACCTGAATCCATCGCTGCTGCGGTCAGGATAAAAATCAGTGCTTTTGCTCAGGGCGATATTTCCCTTTTGGGATTTAATCTTATTACGACGCAATTATTTCACCACCACAAACTACATATTTGTTTATTAAACTATTTAAAACTTTAACTTTAACTTAAAAAAAAGTTTATCAATCATTTCTCTAATGAAATATTAAAAAAAGGAAATTGAAAGAAAATAAGAAATAAAATAGGTAGTCTCGCGCCCACTTGCTTCGTAGACGTATGTTCTAACCACTGAGCCACGTATCGCGATCGGCCCGCAACAGCACAGTTAAAGATCAACCGAGCAAAATAAAAACATTTGCTAAGGGGTTGCAAGCTTGTGTCCCTCTCACACGCATTTGGCTTCTATGTGTATATCGCCGACGCTATTCAGTTTGCCTACATGGCTCATTGCGTAAGCCGCCGGTCCATTAAACACTTGAGGCTTGTTTGAGACACAGGTTCGATCCCTACTTGGTCATTTAGTATTCCAGAAAAAAAGATTTATAAACAATAAAAAATGTAAGTGTAAATGTGTAAAGACAATAACAAAAATGAAAACATTTTTGGGTTCATGTTTGTTTTTTTTTTTAGCAAAATAATTTTCTGATTTTTTTCCATACCGGTAAGAGTGAATTTCATGGTCAGTCGAGAAGCGACGGTGGCACCCTGAACTACCCTCTTACCGGTAAGAGTGAATTTCATGGTAAGTCGAGAAGGGACTGTGGCATCATGAATTACACCGGCCACGCAATAAGAAAAGCGAATGAGCCGTTTCCATTGGGTAAGGTTCTCCGATTGAGCGATTCGGCATGAAAAGAGTATAGTTTGCATGTTCGAAAGTCCCACTGGGTATTCAAATTGAATACAATGGAATATCAAACAAAATAAAAACTGTTAATAAGTGATCTTAATAGTTGTCGTCAAGTAAAAAAGGTTTACACACGAAGACAGAGCAGCAGCACAAGTAAATAAACGGCAAAACGGAGCCTGAAATACTTAAGATGGTGTTAGTAATTTTACGATTATAGGCACATCGGCAAATTTCGGCAGAATATTTTTACACATCTGTTATCTTTAAAATCCGACAAATACATTGGCATTTAACCAATTGTAGATTTGTGTGGGGTCACAACTATAACTTTAGGTAAACATAAAAAATACGTTCAAAATATAGACAAAAAACATGTATTTATTCACATTAATATAATAATAACAAATATTTATCTTAATATATCAAATTATATCTTATTTAATTGGAAATACCTTCAACTTCAAAATCCATTACAACAAATTTTAATTCGGATACGTAATAAATGCACTGACCACTTCGAAGTTCGGTTTCATTGTGAAAAATTCGCGATTCGCGCAGCTGCGCTCTGCAAATGAGCAAAAATTCACAGTTTCAAATCTATTTTTAGAAAATCCCGTTAGATTTACAGAAAAATCTGGTTTGCCATAAAGAAGCTAGATCATTTTAAAATCGCTTTGTTTACTTTTTGTACATTTTTGTTGCAATAACTTTTTTTATTTTTGTCCTATGGGCGCAACCACTGTGCTGCGTGGGATGACGGTATAGGTGGGTTCATAGTTGTTTTGCAAGATCGGCCTGTGCTCAAATTTCGGAAAAGTAGATTTATCTCTAATTTAACAATGTGAATTTAGTTACTTAGAAATGGTCTAACGATATTGGTTTGCACAATAGGTCACTATGGTGCAACAGAAAGAAGTGGCATCTCCGACCAGCTTCAGCACCTGCACTCAAATTCGCAGATGTGTAGATGAGTCTCAAACCATTGTCTCTATCTGGGTTGATAAAAAAAAAAAATTGTTTTATGTTATAAGGATGTTTTCTGGGGCCGGGGTAAAATCTCAGCGGCCCAGAGTTCCTCCATAGAAAATTTATAATATTTATTACGAAGAAAACGAAAATGTTGGCAATGGGTTAGAATCCGGTGGCAGCCCGGCTCGGGAGGGGTCGGGGGCCCCGAACTGGAGGCAAGGAACACGTGGCTGCGGCAGACCCGGCAGCCAGGGTTCCCCGTCCAGATTCGCGCCTGGCAAAACCCAAGGCGTTGCCCCGAACTGGAGGTAACGAACACGTGGCGGCGGCAGACCCAACCGTCAGTGTTCCCCGTCCAGGTTCGCGCCTGGTTCCCGCCTCGTCTCGTGCCCGGCAGGCCCTGTGGCCACGCAACGAGCTAGTGCGGCAAGCCCCGGCACTAGATCCGCGTGTGTGCGAGCGAGAGGGAGCAGCTTGGTCTAACGGGCCTTGCTGAAGCCCCAACGGCCGGCCAAATGCATTCCCATGCGTACGAGGGGGATAAGAAAGACGTGGTTTCAAGTCTATAAAAATATTTTTTATTATTGCCCCTAGCTACGTGGTTATAGGGAAGGTCCCTGACTATGCCCTAAACCGCACCCCAGAGATTTGCCCTGACATGACCCTGGGCCAGCTCCCCCCTGTTGTTGGCGCGCGCCGGCGTATCCGTGTCGGTAGCGGCGCCGCGAAGATCCTAATCGCTGTCGGTGGGCCTGAACACGTGTCCTACGGGCGGGTCTCGGGCACTAAGTTGGCGGTCACACGTGGAGGCTTTGGCTTCTCCTTTTCCCGATCGCGTCCGTTCCCTTCAAGTGTCGTAGCCAGAATCATTCTTGCTGCTCGCTGCGGCCTGGCCATGACCTCCTTCTGCCTGCACACTCGGGGCAGCGCTGCTCTTGATCGTCGGCCCGGCTTGGACCTCTCTCTCCGTCTTCTCTCTCCCTCCGGCTGCAGCGTAAGCTCGCTGCAGTCGTTGCTCTGCCGATAGCGAGCTTGAGGCGTCGGCGTTAGGGGAAATAGCCGCGGTCGGTGACTCTCTTTGCTCTGCTGTGACTTTTCCTTTGCAGTGTCGGTGGTCTCATTCACCCCTCTGCCGCTGGTCGTGCAAATTGGCTCTCTCTCTGCTGTGGCTCCTCCTTCGCAGTGTCGGTGGTCTCGCTCAACCGTTTTTTTTTTTTTTTTAATTCATTTATTTAATATGTAAAAAATATGTACAAAAAGAGGGGATAGAAGGGATTGGGGGTTACAAATAAGTTCGAGGACGGTTTGCTCGCGCGGTACGGCCGCGAAGCAATGCTTCTTGCCGTGAGTGTTTGTGTGTGTGTGGCTTCTTCTATCTAAGAGATAATATTATCTAGTTGTAAGAACACGGGATTGTGATTCCTCACAATGTCTTTGTTTCATGTTTAAGTTTTGAGAAAATTATTTTAGGCCTATCGTATAAATCTTTTGTAGTCCAAATAAAATCCACGCTTAAGGCCATTCGGACTGGACGTGCCACTGCATTTATCTTTTAATATAATACTATAACACTTGTTAACAATGTCATGAGCTCTTTTTTTACTGTATGTATTCCGTATAGTACAGGCGTATAGTAAAGTCAAGAACTCTAAATCTTAGCATAACTGCTCTCAATCACGCGTAGTCTAATTTAACCGCGCTCAACTAGCAGTGTTATTAAATGTATTTTCAAATTTTTGTCTGCATTTCTCAAGACCCAAATTAAAAATAATTTTGTCAACACTAAATGTATGCTTAAAACGTATCGCCATTTGGGTCGTTTATTGCTCAAGTTATTGGCCAAAGTTCTCAATAACTCCAAAGTACGCTTACGATCTTAAGTTCTGGGTTTAAAATAAGGTTCGTTTCTGCCAGTCAGATGTATAAACAGATCTTAATAATTTTAAATACGGTGTCGTGTAAACTTTTTAAACTTAACAGAGTTAAACTCTAACATTTTTACATGTATTTTCTTTCTTACGACATATACGCTTTTTATACCCTTGCAGGGTATTATAATTTCAGTCAGAAATTTGCAACGCAGTGAAGAAGACATAACCGACCCTATAAAGTATATATATTCTTGATCAGCATCACCAGCCGAGTCGATCTAGCCATGTCCGTCTGTCCGTCTGTCCGTCTCTACGCAAACTAGTCCTTCAGTTTTAATGCTATCTAAATGAAACTTTGCAGATAGTCTTATATACGCTCTCACTTCTATATAAGTCGGAACGGGCCGGATCAGACAACTATATCATAGGAAGATCGGTAAATTTTCAGAAATAAAAATTATAACCTAACCAATTTTCAACATATATTCCTATAATTTAAGACATGGCCATTTTATATTGTTTTAGAATTTCGGTCTTAATTTTATCAGTATCGGATGACTATATCATATAGCTGCCATAGAAACCATTGGAAAGTTGTAAGGAAAAAATATTGCTTGGTCAGCTTTTAAAATATTGTCATATAATTTGAGAAATTGCCATTATTCTTGAATTTCGGTTTTAATTTTATCGAAATCGGACTACAATATCATATAGCTGCCAAAGGAATGTTCGGGAAATATTACGTATTCATAAATATAAAAAACTAATTTTTTGGTATGTATAAATGTTTTATATAATTCCTGTTGGTTTCCATTTTCATTTGATCAAATTTCAAAATATTTTATAATGCAAGGGTATAAAAACTTCGGCATACCGAAGTTAGCTTCCTTTCTTGTTTTCTTTTAAGATTTACTCTAGTTGTCTTTGGCCTGGATCCCAAACTTAAGTTTATTGGTCATACTTCGTGCATAATGAATAAAGTTATTTGTATGCCTGACCCCTTTAATAGTTTGTCATAGCTTAAAGTTAGAGGTTACCATCCCGAAAACCTCCAATTAAAGATGAGCTCCGTTTTGATCCACATCCTCGTAAGGTCGTGATTTTGTTAAGTGCTGGTGTCTCGTGCTCGCCTATTTCCTTGGAACTGCATTGTGAGTTGGGCACACCCATCTTATAGGTGCGCTAGCCTATTGGAGAGTGGTCAGTGATGGCTTCCGCTATCCTTCTGATATAGTATTTGTCTTGGAGATCAGCTCTGCTGTCCGTCGTGCAGATCAGCTCTGCTCCTTAGTCATCGACATTTCCTTGCTAATTGCTAGCGAATTTTCGACTAGACTGAGTTCAGATAAACTAGAATGTCTGCTGTATTTCAGCTTTTCTCTGACAGTTGTCTATTGCGGGTCTAATAAGTGCCACTTCGCATTTGGCCACTAGTGCAGAGGTATTTGATAGCCGCTTGGCTGTCTATATATTTACCTTCATAAGAGAAATCTTAGCTACTTAACTAAATCCTAACTAACATTATTTGAAGATATAAAATTGCTTCCTTATTTAAATACGTTGGAGATTTTGGGACCCATTGCATGTGGCAAATTATTAAAATAAATTAAGGCCCTAGAGATGTAGCAGGCCAGGTTGGATATGTACGCTCTGGTCACACTATGTGATGATGTACGTAACCGTGCAGCATTTAGCAATTTTCAAATGTACATCAATCTCCCACTCTAGCATATCCCAATCGGAAGCATATCGACTTGAAAATTTTTAAATCCTCGGTAAACAATAGAAATTCCGAGTTCTTAAAACACTAAGCTATGCCATTTATGTAAAGAACAATAATAAAGGGGTCCAAGGCACTTCCTTAGGAACGCCAGAGTTAATATATACGGACTTGAAGAATACTAATTGCACAACACTTTGAACCGCCGGCCATCTAAGTAGGAACTTATCCAGTTCAGCATTGATGAGTGTGTTTAGTTGAGCTTAACCAATAGCATTTCTTTTTTACATATTAATGAGCTTTGCCATTTGCCTATAATTAGAAATAATATTCTTAATAAAATAAAATAATAAAATAATCTTTGAAGATAGGTGTAACTGTAACCAGTTTCTATCTCTGAATAAAGACACCACTCGAGAGAGATTTGTTGAAGACTGACAGTCCGAAGGAAGAGGGAGAGAGAGCGAGGGTGTACTGGGAGGGATTATACTGCCTCTGGAAAATAAACCCACTTTTGGCGTGAACATTCTCCCCCCCCCTTGCGAGGATACGCAGCAAGAATATCAGGAAGACATTGCTCGGGAAAGCGTTGGATACGCTGAGCGCTCGTCGATATGTAGAATCGTGTGGTGATCCTGACCACACGACTGGCATCGGTCGTCACTGCGACAAGATCCTGTGGAATGGTGGTGGGCCCTTGGCAGACTCGGCATGGGTAGGACAAAATACCTCGGGAACGTCTGCATTTGTATTCGTCGTATGGAACCCAGTAATTGCTTGAATCGGGAGAAGTAGTAACTCGTGTGGAGAACAAGGAAATCTTTTGGATAGGTGCGGATATTTGCCTTGCAGTATCAGGAGGACTCGGAACACTAGAGGAGCAGTTGCTTGGATGCAACAAAGTGTGATGCCGACCGTGACACGTGAAACACTTGTGGGCGCTTGTGCAATTGCGGAGTTGATGACCGCTTGCAAAGCAATTGAAGCACAACTGTTTTTTTGAATGAAAGAGGTACGAGCCTCTATCGTCATCTGGAGGAAGCGTGGACATATACGCACTGGATGGTTCACTTTTGAACATAAATCGCATTCTTTCGGTATTGGAATGATCCTCGTACTGAAGAATTTCAGGACTCAAGGTGACACGTTGGAGGGTGTCGGCCAGCAAATATAATAAGGAGGAAGGCGACAGCCAGACGGAAAGGAATTTTGGGGCGCAGGGCTTGAGCTGCTTTGGAAGAGATCGCATCGAGCTGTTCCATGAGCTGGGCGGCACACCTTTCGTAAATGAAATTGGAATATTCGTATTTTGCCTTAAGGGTAGGAACGGTGTCCGCCGCGCCCTCTATGCCAACTGAAATTAGCTCGGAACAAGCTTCGTACTCTTTCTCGACCTTGTCCCATAGCGCCCGGACTTGGTCGAGGTGAATTTGGCAGGTATACTTGAATGGAACACTGCCGATTGAAATAAAAGATGAAAGGACATCACAATCGAAATTTTCGGCGTCATTAAAGCTCTCCAAAGCAATTTGTATCTTCTAAAGTCACCAGAATTACCATTTTCGACGAATCGCTTGTAGAATTTATTTATAAGATTCTGTATTTTTAAGCCCTCGCGTATACCAGGGTAATTTGTACGAACCTTAAAAAATGTATTGCGTATCTTTTAATGATAAATGACAGAGACAATACAAATTTTTATAGCAAGGGTCTAAATTAACATGCGAAGGGACCTCTACCCAATTAACATGATAGATGTCATTCCGAATGGAATTTAATTGCTCGCATTAATATACAATGAATATGTTGGTGATATATAGGGAGAAAAGATATAATACAAAATATATTGAAATCAATAATGGTTGAAAAAGAACAAAGTGGATTAAATTTAAAATTTTGGCTTATTAAGTCTCGTAGCTTATTTTATTTATTAAATGGATGATTAATCTGGACCAATCCTAAACTGAGAAATGAACCATTGCTGGGAAGTCCGCGCCATGGACCCACACCAACGCGGAAAGGTTTAATTCGCCAAGAACACAGATGAACTGCAAATCCTCGAGATCGCTGTAGACGGGAGTGGTAGCTTAGCCGGATGAGTTGTCTGGGTAGTGGATTTGGGTGACTTAAAAGTCGGGCTTTGTATTTAATTTTTCTGCAAACAATTTCTTTTACGGGATTTATATCAAGGTCGCTCTGGATTTTCGCGTTACGGGTGTTCCAGTTATTGTTCGTAGTATTTTTGATTGTACTCGTTGAATGATTTCTATGTTGCTGCTGCTTGCATATCCCCAGAGTTCCAACCCTAGGTCCAGATCGGCTTTAAGCATGACTTATAAAGTAAGACATTATATTCGAGTGGGAGGGGGGAGCGGTGATTTATAGGCCAGTGAGGGCTCCTGGCCCCCTATCTAAGTGTATGTCAAGATAGGTGACTTCGTCAGCTTGTGGAAGCTGCTTGTTTTTTTAGGGCCAGTGTTGGGCATTAAGGTAAGACTCAAGCAACTTATGGGTGTTATCCGGCAAAAGGATTTTGATTTTGTACATCAGACCGTCGATCCAGACGCGGTAAAATGCTTGTGATACCTCCAGAAATAGAGCACTGCAGTATTGCTTGTGTTCAAAGGCGTTGCGAATTTCAGATGTCAGGCGGTTTACCTGTTCGATAGTTCCATGCTTTTTTCTAAATCCAAACTGGTGCTGGGGAATTGCTTTGATGTTTTGCAGATGTGTTAAGAGGTGCAAAAGTAGAAGTTTTTCAAATAGCTTTGACAGGGATTATCTTTGGCTGGCTTCGGGATAATTTTTATAACAGATTTTTTCTATTAATCAGGAAAGTAGCCCCATTTTAATATTGAGTTGAATATGTATGCGATGCACGTGAGACCGCATTTCGGCAATTCAATTATCATTTTGGGAGAAATTAAATCGTGACCGGGAGCTTGTTTTGGATTTATTTGTTCTTTAATGGTCTAAAGTATTATGCTGGTTTCGAGAGTAATTGGAGAAGACGGCGACGAAAGCTGGACGTTGGGTAGAGTGAACTGGTTTGATAGCGGGTGAGGCTTGAAGACGTTTTGCAAGTGATGGGCAAAGCTGTTTGCCCTTTCTTCGTCACTACACGTCCAGTCACCTGTTTGTGATCGGATTGGCCATTCGGGTTCTATTGGTGGTTGCATGTTTGGATGAGCTCTCCATAGTGGAAATTTATTGCCACTCGAAGATAACTTTGCAATGTATGCACGTTGAGCCTGGTTCTTTTCGATATACAGTGCTTTCGTAAATTTTCGAGATGCATCGTTTAGTCTTTTCTTATCGGCTGGGGACCGGTGAATCTGCCAGTCTCTGCGAAGTCTTCGTTTCTCAAGTAGAAGAGCTTCTATCTAAGCACCGAACGTCCAATTCTTGTAGGATTCGTGGCCGAGGGCTCCGGCGTGGAATGTTACGTCCGTAAGGTGTTTGAGCGATTTTTCAATGTCAGATTCAAACGAAATTTCAGGAATGAGTTCGATGTGTGCACTTACATATTTTTTGTACTGATGTTGGAGAATTTCCAAAAGGTGCGGCTGTTCAGACAGACAGAGGAGAACAGGCGAGTGATGTAAGCTCGTCGAGAGTTTTTGCGTTTATTAGTCTGTGCGGGACTCTTCTAGTTACAGCGAAGTCGATAATGTCTGGTTGTTTATTGGGATCTTTGGGCCAGTATGTAGGCCTTCCCGATGAAACAAAGTCTAGCATATTGCCAGGGGTTATAATGGCTTTGTATAACTGGCGCCCTTTGGGATTGATAAGACGAGAACCCCAGTGGGGATGCATTGCGTTTTAATCACCGACAGCTATAAAGCAGCTTACTAGTGAGTTAAAGAAGGTTTAAACTCGTTTTCTGCAATACTAAAACGTGGAGGATGCAGTGGGGATGCATTGCGTTATAATCGCCGGCAGCTATAAAGCAGCTTACTAGTGAGTTATAGAAGTTCATAAACTCGTTTTTTGCAATACTAAAACGTGGAGGGCAGTATATGGCAGATAGGGTCAGTGGGCCGGTAGTTAGGTTCATACGTAGGAATGTGGCCTGTAGGGAGTTAGTAGCGAATGTCTCCAAAGGATGGTATTTTATACGTCTTTTTATAAGTAATTCGGTCCCTCCGTGCGCTTTGCCGTCTGGGTGGTTGGTCGCAGGGAATATGTATTCGGTTATATGGAAGTTGATTTTATTAGTTAGATGGGTTTCAGAGAGTAGCATTATATCTATATTCTGGCTATTTAGGAACTGCAGGAGTTCATTTTTGTGCCGGGAAACGCCGTTGGCGTTCTTAAAGAGTTTATTTAAACAGACTTTTATTTGATTAGCAGTTCCATTAGTAGGTTCTGGGTTCGAAATAGGTCTTGAATAGAATTTTGATTGGACATCATGATATTGGTAAGAGTTGCTAGCTTGGATTCAATACCACTAAGTGTTTGTGGAGGAAAAGTTTGATTTTGCTGCATCGATGGTTGAGTTGCTGGTTGGGCATTTTGGTTCAACTGCGGGAAATCATCTAGGTTTGGTAAAGATTGCTGGGGACGTAATGCTACCGGCTGGGCGGTAGATATTCCAGGGTAACGGAGAGCACTGGCAAAGAAGACGCCAGGAGTGGTTGTTGATGGCGTGAAGATGTTTGGTTGAGCAGAATGTTGGACATTGTACATTGCTGCGTCTCTGATGCAGGCTGCTCTTGAGTTCTTTGTAGACAGGACAGCCCCGGTAATTGGCGGTGTGGTTTCCACTACAGTTGCTACATTTCCTTAGATTAGGGTCTACTGTACAATGCAAATCTCCACAGGCGACACAGACTGGTCGCTGTGTGCAGTAAGTTTTCGTATGTCCGTACTCCTGGCAATTTGTGCACTGTACAGGGCCGTTTCTTTTGTGCGGATCCTCTACAGTGATTCTTCGGTGAAGAAGGTACTGTAAAATATAAATAGGGTGTACTTCATTTTTCTTTAGAGGTTCAGTTACTGGCGAAAGTTCAATCTTAAAAAGCGGCTGCGGGATTCTATTCCTATTTGCTATGTTTATTACGAACTTCACATCACAGCCCTTTTCCTTAAGGCCTTTAGTTATTTCTTCTATGGGGAATGTCGATTCTATACCTTTTAATACAACTTGTAACCCATTCTTACTTTTTAGTTGGTAAGTGTAATAATTTATAAATTCATTATCAAGGCAACTTATCACAGAACGGAAGTTTTCTTCATTGCTATAGTTTTCGGCAATGAATTTTACTTGCGGTTTTGAGAAAGGCCACTGAGTATCCGCTGACGTTAACGTTGATGATACTGTAGTAAGGGAGGGGACCGTAGTAGTGAGCGCACAAGCCGACGTAGTCGGTGCATCGGTAGGAGGGAGGGGGGACGGACACTGTGAACTCTACGACTGAGTAAAGACGGCGCTGCTTTGGGTTGCTGGTGACAGTGAGCGCGCTCTTTCTGAGGCGGACAATGACGTTGATTTGGCTGTTGTATCCGAAGAATCAATTGAAATGTAAATATTATTTCGTACTGAAGGCAACCGTCGTTCGTCTAGTTGTTTTTCTTGCCGATCGCGTGGTTCGTGGCTTTGCCGGTTGCACTTGTTAATATTTTAATAACGGTCGGCATTTCAATTAGTTCTAATTAGCTAATTGGATTATCAGTTTCTCACAGGCACAAGGAAATATATCCCTTGCTATATGGCATTTCTGCCAGCGTCTTTTCGTTTTTTTTTATTGTAACTTCGGTGTTTTAGAGCTCTCCCGGCAGACCGATCGAAAACACGTCTACACGGGGCAACGTTCGAACTCGAACTCCACCATAAATCTCAGTTTTTAAAGTGCGACAAACTTTTTTTTTTTAATTTTACTTATATCGGTAAGCATGGCTAGCCTAGAAGCGACGTTTGATCAATTTACACAAAATTAATTAAATATATTAAATCCCATATATACCGGCGAGGTATTTAAATTATTCACACAGCTAAAGAAAAAAATTCAAATTCTACAAATTAATTATATTATATATTAAATAATTCCCGAACGTAAAACTAAATTATTCTACAATTACAGTCCACAGCTACTAAAAATTAATATATCCAAAAACCACGGCACAGAAACGCCGACTTAATTTGTTTATTTATTTATGGATTCTCCCTTTCTCTATCCTGAGCTGTGTCACATCCAAATAAACATATACACATTGCAATTACTTACATAAATGTCGTCAAGTCGACGCTCCGATTTTTGGCGATTTTTTCCGCCTCTCGTTGCCTCCGCTATTCTGTATTGACATACGGCTAGTGCACAAACAGATTTACACGCACTTCTTATCCACGAAAACAGTACCGCCGCAAATACAGCAAAGATCAACTGAATAAGTCCATCGACACAAAATAATTTTTAAATTATTTTTGTTTAATAAAATTCCAACTAACTAATTCAGTTAGAAATTTCAGTACGCTTCCATAGTGACATTAGTGTGCCCGTATCTGTTTTCCTGCATAGTGAATATTGTTGACTTAACTTCGAACTTTCCATATATATTAAAAATATTCTACAATTAAATATTGATATATATTTCCTAAGTTCCGAATTCAGCTTCGACCTTTGGAAAAGGGCGTTTCCAAATCCGCATTAGTGTGACCGTATATGTGTCCGACTGAGTTAATATTATTCAGTTAAATTCCACATTTCCGCAATAAAAAGAATAACAAAAATATATTATTTAAATTATTCCGCTTGGTTCCTATATTCCAAACCTAGCTTCGACCTTAAAAATAATTCGACAAACATTCATTGTTCCAATTTCAAATAAAAATTTCTCCAATATGACTCCAATTCTAAATAAATTTACTATGACCTGTGACCGTCTGAGTCACTTCGAGTCCAGAGTCTGCAATCCAGCAGCACCCAGTCCATCCAAATACACCTGCCAAATTCACCTCGACCAAGTCCGGGCGCTATGGGACAAGGTCGAGAAAGAGTACGAAGCTTGTTCCGAGCTAATTTCAGTTGGCATAGAGGGCGCGGCGGACACCGTTCCTACCCTTAAGGCAAAATACGAATATTCCTATTTTGTCTACGAAAGGTGTGCCGCCCAGCTCATGGAACAGATCGATGCGATCTCTTCCAAAGCTAAAGTCCAATCCCCTGCGCCCCAAAATTTCTTTCCGTCTGGCTGTCGCCTTGCTCCATGCGATACGGAAGTTTTCTCAGGCGATTATATTCGCTGGCCGACTTTCCGAGACCTTTTCACAGCGGTCTATATTGACAATCCTGCGCTGACCCCTGTTGAAAAGTTGTTCTATTTAAAGGCCAAGACAAGTGGTGAAGCTAATTCCATAGTTTCCAATTCGCCACTCACCAACGACGATTTCCGCTCAGCCTGGGAAAACCTTTCTGAGCGTTTCGAAAATAAACGTCCGTTGGTGAACAGCCAACTGAAAAAATTATTAAACATGCAGTCCATTCCACATGAATCTTCGGCAGCCTTGAAGGAGCTGCAAGATACAATTCAAAATTGCCTCAGTTTAGGAACAACTTGTCCGGTCTTCCTACCGATAATTGGGATTGTATTCTAGTTTATTTGTGTTCCACGAAGCTTCCAAAGCTGACGCTCTCATTATGGGAGCAATCATTACCAAATAAAACTGAAATTCCTACGTGGCAACAACTTGATTCCTTCCTGACTGAGCGCTATAGAACTCTAGAAACTATAGATTGTATCCAACCTTCTCCGGTGCGCCTCCATCCGTCCAAACCGACACCTTCCAATGTGTCACCACGAGTACTGAAATCCTTCAGTACTAGAATCGTTCCAATATCCAAAAGATGCGAATTAGGTTCAAAAGAGAACCATCCAGTGCGTATATGTCCAGGGCATATTGCAGTCGGTGTCACTTAAAACACTGACTTCTCTTATGAGGTTGAGAAATCAAATCAGCTGTTATTGTTGTTCTGCGAGCGGATGGTTCCTGCATACCCTACCGACGGTTGCTTTTTAGGGGAGCGGGCAGAAACAAAAGCAACAGTTGCTTTTGTGTGTTTTAAGTGACACCGACTGCAATATGCCCTGTTCCTATCTCAGTATATGGATTTTTATTCATTCGAATACATACATATATGCAAAACATTTCACTGCTGCCACTGATTTGAATTTGTAAACAAATATGAAATGTATGCTGAAACATTAAGAAATATATTATAACATATAACATTCTTATTATTATCATTAATCCAAAAGTGAATATGCCCATATTGTTAGGGCACCTAGTATGAAAAGTAGCAAAAGACCAAATATTCTTGCTGGGCCGAAATGAAATGATCGCACACATGCACACGTGTACATGAATGCATGAACACGCATACATATAAATAAGAATTCAAGCGCAGATCAACCTTCTCAAGATGCGTCACTCTGCGACAGAACTCTCGCAATCAGTGTGCTAGCATAAGAATGAGAGAGCGAAACATCCGAGCGCTCATGAAGCTCCGAGGCCTGTCGCTAACAGTCCGAAGAGCGCACACGAAGCCTCGGGGCCCGTCGCGAACAGCTCTGGGGCCTGTCGTTAAGAAATTTTTGTGTCCATTTTCGTTGTATGAAATGTGTAGTCTATATGTTGTATGGTTAGTGGTTTAAGTCAATTGTTGTTTAGTTCTAATTCTATTTCAATCAATAAACCCCGACGCACGTCGGACAATACCCCGAAATAGTTTTTTCGTGATTTATTTATCGAATGCTCCACGTTGAAGCCACCCCACTCCAACACTTATTGATGGTTTTTTCTCAGCTCTGGGCTATGCGAGGTTTGCGACGTTTAACGTCGATTTTCTGAAAATTGGTACCTGATAGAAACTTTTCGATTTCGAATCCTCAAGGTATAGCAAATTTCTTTTATTATCTTTTACTTTTTGTATTTTTTGTTGTCGACCTGTGACATCGGCACCACACCCCAATAAGTCAAATGCAAAGTTACATTGCATAAAAATGTGTTTTTTTGATTTCTAGTACTATATATAAATCTGCTACTTAATCCCATCAAACATTTTTAATATTATTTATTTTTTATTTATTTCTTTAATGTTTGCATAGTACAATACAAAAATTTAGTAAGGGTAAATAAATGCAAATAATTGTATTTTTGAATCTGAAAAATGAAAATACAGCCATTCTAAACGTTTTAAATCAGTCATACGTACTGTCGAATCGTAAGCATACTTGTAATTACATAACATGGGTATGTAGGTAAATGTGGTGAGGCCGCCTCCAATTAGAGCTGAGCTCCATTTTGATCCACGCCCTCGATTTACTGTTGTCAGTGCCCTCTTCAGTACCAGCCCGTGTCATTCAGGTAAGCTGGGTTGGCAGCTACTGGCTGCCTTCCAACTTCCCCTAGTTACTCGAGTTGGTGTGCTCCGAAGTGTCGGGCTCTTTGTTTATTGAGTGCCGGGCAGTGGCACAGCAGATGCTCTGGTGTCTCCTGCTCGCTTGGCACCTTGCAGCTTCTGCATTGTGGGTTGTAGGGTAGACCCATCTAAAAGGCTTGCGTGCCTATTGGCCAGTGGCCGGGGATGGTTGCCGTTACCCTTCTGATGTCCTTTTTGCTCTTGAAGAACAGTTCTGCGGTTTGTTTACTATTAAATTCTGCCCAGCATAGTTTCGATCTTCTGTGCTCTGCCTTCGTCGACCATTCCTTGCTGGCTATTTGTTTGAAATGGTCATGAATTTTCGTCTGGACCGAGTTCAGTGAGATCTGGATATCTGTTGTTACTGCGTGTTCTTCTGACACTTTTCTGGCAATTACATTGCATAACATCATTTATTTATTTTTACATAATTTTTTTTTACTCACGTGGCATCGATACAGACGCGAGCCTGGAGAGCTTGCCGCTCACATAAGAGGAGAAAGAGAGCCATCTCCGCTCGCCGAGAACAGGCACCAGCTCCCAGCGGAGGTACGGTCAGAAAGGGTAGGGCATAAAGGCAAAGGCGCAGTATAAGGCTGCCCTTATGATCCAAAGCCGGCTGTAGGCCAAAGCTAACCTCTCCCAAGAGAACGCAAAGCTAGCCTGGGCCGAGAAGATGATCGAAGAAGGCAGGTTACACTATGCCAAACTTCCTCACATGAAGTCGACGTGCGGATTCGCCAACAAGGTGTAGGAGCTGCTTTACAGCAAAAGGCAACGCTCCGCTGAAAGCGGCACGAAGGACGCTCCGGCGAGCAAGAGGCAACGCGGGCCCAAGCAGTCGGGCCCAAACCCGAAACGAAAAAGCCGCAGAAAAGGACAGCAAAGGTCAGAGAGGTGTCCAAACACTTGAACGTGCTGCTTATTGACCGGAGCGACGAAAACGCACCTCAACATCTATACCGATCCATGCAATCGCCAGCGGTCAGTTCCAAAAATGTTCTGGCAAGCAAAGAGGAAATAAATATCCTCAGCACGTCTAAGTCAGTGCGGATCTAATGGGTTCGCAGCCACCAGAGCATCTATGATGACGAGACAGCGGACGATCTTACGTCGGACTGGCAAGTGATAGAATAGAAAACCTCCCTGTATCCCTAAGAACGTTGCAAAGCTAACTGGAGAGACGGGCCGAAATACGAGCAAAGATCAGATGGAGGAGAAATTCCACAATCTGCAAAATATCAAAGGTCATGTTCACCGTCAACTCCAAATGCCGGAAATGTGAGGAATCCAAGGTAACTAAAACCTTGTAGCATCTCATTTGCAAATGTCCGGCCCTAACGAAGGCAAGAATAAAATACATTGGCGCTCTGGTTCTGGCATCGCTAGAAGATGCCTCCAAATAGAAGCCAGGCGAACTACTTGCCTTCGCGAAAAACACCTCGATCCTCAAGAACTTCGAAAACCGCATAAATATCCTCTAGATCCATTCAGAAACCTCCGGATAACTAAGGTCCATATTGGGCTATGTGGCGCCCCGTGAGGGCCGTCCGGTTTAACCTAACCTAACTTTTGTTATATTTTTTATTTAACAAAATAACTCATATTTTTAGTCAATAATCGGACTAATAATCGGTACCTCGGAAGACTTATTCATCAACTTATGCACTATATTTTGCTGATATCGAATAATTTTGGATGGATAGTTACAAACCAACTGTTTTTTGAGGAACTCAATATTATGAACATGTTATGTTGGAAAACAACTAATTAATGTCAATTTTCCTTATCTTTACATTTAGAGATTTCTATTGTATACACATTTGTTGATCATTCCAATACAAAATTTGCACATCTCAAAATTAGGATATAGGAGGTAATAAATAAAATGATACATTGAAAAACTTAAATAAAAAAATGTAAGTTTAAAATAGTTATTTTGTTGGCATGTCCCCTCGAGACACACTAGGACTGCTTCTATATTCATTCACTTTTATAACGAAAATGTATCAACAAACATTTTCAGACTGTTTAAGATCATCCCATTGTTAAATGTACAGTTTTTTGACTCCATCAATTACATACAAAACATTAATTTTTAATATAAACAAAAAACAACGATCTCATGTTAACAACAATATTAATCTTCTCCAAATCCCGTTTACATAGATATCATTTAAAAAACGGACAATTCATTAATTAATTTAAAAATCTTTTGCTGATTTCAGGGGTCACAATGTTACTTTCCTTAGTGGCTTTCCTGCTGATTTCCACATAGAAGGTCTGCACGAGATAACTCCAGCCGGTTTAGTTGAATACATTCAAAACTATACCAATTGGGATTTACTGGGTTCACGAATGGCTGGAGATATGCCCATTAAGCCATGGGATGGTCTGAGATATGCTTTCGAAGTAAGTCACTTTGAACAAAATTCTATCGTAATAATTTCTTACAAATTATATATTGTACATTTTATATAGCTTACGTATGCCCTTCAGTGTAATATATTTCAGTTGGAATATTGTATTGTATATACACATCTCCATTTCAAGATGGATTTATTAGTGAAACATTAACAACAACTCTTTTGAAGCTGAATTTCTTCTATTATGAAGGGCTTCCAGTCAAAAGTAAATTTAACTGATTTCAGAACATTATTTGACTATGTTCATCGTTTATATTTTGTTAATGGTGAAGTCCTTCTTGGATCTCAAGTTATCTGATTGGCAGGACGGAAAATGTCCTTATCTAATGTTCTTCGGCCTTCCTCTGCCATCCCGCAAGGAATGGAATTGATCCCTTAATTTGTATATTATTGATTAACAACCTGCACTAACTCCAGAGTACCTTTGTAGTATAGCAACGTCAAGCAATATAAGGACATACAATATAAGGACGCGATTTGTCAGTTAAATTCATAAAAAGAAAAAGACAAGTCGATCGATCACATTCTCTCATATCGTTCCTAAAACTACGACTTATCGCTCAACTGCTGCTCTTTGGAAAGCATAACTCTATTTTATGATTTGGGCGTCAACCTAGATCTTAAAAGTTAGGTTATCGATCATATTTTGCGAAAAAAAAAACCCGGTTGTGTTTCTTTGATCACACCAAAGTTCAAAATCACTACGGACGCCCAATTAAGATAATTTTTTCCAAAAAGCAACAAATCAGTCTATAAATCGAAAGATTGGCTTAATACGTCAAATCGACATAATGTTTAATAGTTATCCACATGTGTTTTTAAATCCGTCCATATATTAAAATTTTCGACGTACATGGGTACCTTAGAGTCCTTTGATCTTTGGCGTCCTGTCATTGAGATGCAGCGTATGTAAATTAATACAATTTTCGAAAAGTTTCAGTTCGGCTAACAACTTTCTTGTAACCAAAAACCAAAAATTGCGTTCAAATAAGCGACTTTTAGAAGAAAAGGCAGATATTGCTGGGGAATCGGTAGATAAATTGACAACACTCTGAAGATTCGCCTAAAGTATAGGTAAAAATTACTTTCAACCCATTGAGTAAATAAAATTATTCAGCCTTATGAAGTCTGCCCTAGATTAAGAAACTACTTTTTTAGCTGGTCCATTAGGTTATTCTCTCCATCAGCTACACCCTATCTAAATAGACTTTATACGGATCCGAGACAGAGTAGAGGTCAAGCAAGCGAACTAAGAAATTTCGTAAATAAGCTGTATTTTAGTTAGAAGTGCATTTGTCGAAACACTTGAGTAATAAAGAGTGAAATAATCTAGAACATATTTTAGTTCCACTCTACTCAATACCATTCTCTAAAATGAACATATTATAAAAGTAGAGCTACTAATAAATGATAGCTTCATTCAATAGAATTCAACAAGTCATTGTGTGCCGTATGTCCTAATTCCTCTTTTATGAATGGCTATTGTTTTTGCCATTCGACAAACTCTACAATTTAAAACGATTTCGCCTGCGATTTTACCCATTTTTGGAATAGAATGTTTATTGTTTATTGGCCTCCTGAGCCGCCCTATGAGGTCTTTTCTGCTCTACAACTAATATATGTATTATTTAATATATTTTATAACGTCCGCCCCATAGATTTTCAATGTCAAAACTTAGTGTCAGAGAACAGAACATTGATTTATCGGATTTTGACCGAACATTTGGGCTTACGAAAGGTGTGTGCACAGTTTGTTCCGCACAAATTGACTGTCAACCAAAAATTGCTCAGAATTCAACATTCAAAGGACCAAAAATCAAATTTTAACAATCAACCACTCCCCGTATTCACCTGATATGGCACCGTGCGACTTCTACCTTTTCGGTAAAATGCATTTGCCGATGAAAGGAAAGCGTTATGCAGACGTGGAGGCCATTCAAAAGGATTGTACCGGCATACTGGCGGCCATACCGGTCAATGAGCTAAAACACTCGTTCGACATGCTTATGGACCGTGCCAAAAGCTGTATTCAAGCAGAAGGAGAATATTTTGAATAATATTAATTGATTTTGCCGATAACTCCATGTGTTCTTTCTTTTTTTTTAAAGTCCTGTTTACTTTGGAACGCACCTTGTATGATCTGGTTGTGGATACAGTTAAGTGGTTTGCCTCAATGAAAATTGTTGACAATTTTTTATTGTGAATAGTGGCTTGATCCGACTCTGCTTTCCAAAACGTGAAAATTTTGCCATTGAAATGCGTCTGTGACTCTGTTTACTCCCTCTGTCTCATACATAACCTTGCACCGCTCTATTCAATGCGGGATATCAAACGTAAAAGTTTTAAATTCTTGTCAGACACCCCATAAATATGTTTATGTCACTCTTTCAATAGAAGTAGTGACGGAGATTACATATACGTGGCATAATTGAGTCTATCTGGAAATCATTGCTATAGGCCGGTTTTCTTAAGAACAGACTGCACCTATGCCTAAGGATGATGCGTAAAACCTTTATAATGAAAGATAACTTCCTCTGATGCATGGATATTTATAAACTTGCCAAATACGATAAGCTCGAAATGCCTTTTGAACGGTATTTGCGGACCCTTACCTTCACCATTTAAAATATTCGCCGAAGGTCTCTCTCTTGATATGAAGTCTTTGATGCAGCGCTGCAGTAGCTTGTTAGACCCAAGAACGATTTCAGTCATGACAAAGTGCTTGGATCTTTAAATTCTAAAAAACAAGTAAGACGCACTTTCTTTAACAAATGGTGACTTTTGCCAAGACGCATGCATGTTGGCATCATGCATGCTTCTTAAAAACTTTTTTAAATGAACAATGTGAGATTCTTTAGTCTTTGAAGGGATACTTACGTCATCCATATAGACGTATCAGAACCTTCCTATCCCGCTAAACATCATCTACGGCCCTTCAAACAGGTTTGAACCATTCTTCAGTTCAAATTTAATTTACAAAATCGACTACTAAGCTTCTAGGCGATCCCATTGAGTAAGTTTTTGATCTCCCGATTGACGAAAGTGGAAGCACACATAAAAAACAGGTACAGTTTTGAATAAACTCGATCATTATCGTCTGTCCGAATAGTCCGCACAATATTTATGTTGTACGGTAACCGAGTCGGAGCCTAGGGGGCCAGTCTCGATAGAACCGACAGATGTTAAAACAAACCCAAACTTAGAAAAAAATATTTGAATAATAATAAAAAATATTTTTAATAATGCCAAGTGTATTGGTGTTGTAGCGCGCACGGTAGACGATTTAAGAAGAAACATCGGCTTGCGTTACTGCTGTTATGCCTGTCTCAAGGTTGAAAGCGAAATTATGTCTTTTATGCGGCAAACCAAGAGCGGTTTTAAGGACGTATTATCGAGTTTTCGCAAAACTCATGATATAATCTTAGCGCTAGATACTCAATTTAATAGCCTTAAGCTATTAAATGAGTCTCCTAGGCGCGAAAAAAGCTGCTACTGATCTGCAACATAACGACGGATCCCTTAAACCCGCATCGGGCTCTCAACAGCAGTCTCCTTCGGATCAGCCATCGACCTCAGGATTAAATCTTAGAATTCTGAGGTCGAGTGTTAGAAAAGATTCGGTACCCTAATGTGTCGCTGAAGGGACCGTACCCCCGGTGATTTCCGTTTTGTCCCCTGAAGGATCACTAATTAGGACCCCTCAGACTCCTACCAATTTACCCTTCCGGGGCGTCAGGCCCGGATTACCGGCCGACATTGGCAATCCAAACAATGCGTCTGCATTGGCGAAAGCCCTTACTGTTATCCCACCTACGAAACAGATATTTGTTTCGCGGTTTTCCCCTGATCAGACATCGGAAGATGTAATAGCCTTTATTCAGGGCAGAACTAAAGCCGAAAAAATGAAAATTAAGGTGGAAAAATTCAAATTTTCCTATGCTAGGGACATTTTATTTTTCAAGATAAATTTCCCAAACGAGCTCTTTGACATAATATGCTCTACCAAATTCTGGCCGGAGTATATTGTCGTCAAAGAGTTTGAAGCTAAGAAAAAGAAAAGGCGGCCTGTAGGAATAAGTCTTCCCAGGCCTGACCAGACCACTGCGCCCTCTACGACTCCCTCTCCCTCAGAACGCAAGAGGTTTACGTAGTAAGCTTCCCTAATTGTATTCTGATAGTCTCTTGTTTGCTTCTCAGGTTATCGTGTTCACAGAAACCTGGTTAAAGCCGGAGATTTTGAGCTCCGAAGTTTTTCCAGCTGCCTTCACGATTTTGCCAGTGGATCGGCCTATCAGACATGGGGGTGGTGTCCTCATAGCGGTTGACTCCAGACTCACGTCTGAATTATTAAATTTTGAGGAGTGCAACGATGTTGAATTCCTTTGTGTGAAGCTATCAGTTAATGGTAGCTCCATTTTCATTACTTGTTCCTACAGTCCTCCCTTGTCGGAACTTCCTATTTATTGGAACCATCTTTCCGCTATTCGATGGTCTCCAATCGTCTTTCGGATAAGGACCACTTAGTAGTTCTTGGTGATTTTAATATCCCAGGGGCTATGTGGTCCTCTAATAATTCCACAAACTCACTTCTTACTACAACACAGCATGATTTTATTGCTGGCTTGTTTGACATTTCGCTGTCTCTCTATCTATACTGATTACAGTATAGCATTCGACTCTGTTAATCATTCTCTTCTTATTCGAAAACTCGATTTAATGGGAATTCCGGTTGATCTTCTTAGATAGATCTCTAGTTATCTAAATGGCCGTACGCAAGTGGTCCTTTTTAAAAATAACTTATCAAATGTTCTCAGGGTCACTTCTGTCGTCCCGTTAGGAAGCCATTTGGATCTCTTGTAGTTTACATTATTATTTAACGAACTGCCCAAAGTTCTGGCTAACTCCAGAGTACTTATGTACGCCGATGACGTCAAACTTTGCGTGCAATATAAGAACGCTTCTTGCCAGTCAAATTTACAAACAGATCTTAATAATTTTCAAACATGGTGCCGCGTTAACTTATTAAATTTAAACGGTTCTAAATGCAAGCTAATGACATTTTCTCGTGTTTTTCCCAAGCTTGCAACTAACACGCTGAACTGTCGCTCTTTGGAAAGAATTGCTATTGTTGACGATTTGGGAGTCCGTCTGGATCCTAAACTTGACTTTATTGATCAAAGGTGTGCTTGGTTTCACTAAAAGGGTGGTCGAAAGAATTCAATGACCCCTATGTTACTTAACCTCTTTATATTTCTTTAATTCGTCCTATCTTAGAATATGAATCTTGCGTGTGGAGCCCTCAGTATGGGGTCCACACTAAACGCATTGAGTCGGTTCAAAAGAACTTTTTACTTTTCGCTTTACGTGGTTTAAACTGGGATGCAAACCAGAGGTTACCCTCTTATGCCAGTAGACTCCTACTAATCAACTCACCATTCTTATCTAATCGTAGAACTATGCTAGGCATTACCTTTATTTACAACCTTATCCGAGGTAACGTTGAAAGTGCTGTCCTTTTGGGTCAGCTTAACTTTCACGTACCAAGTAGAAATAACAGATCGTATATTCCCTTAGTTTTGCGCCACTGTAGAACGTCCTTTGAATTGCATGAACCCTTTAGAGTCTTATGTGCAAACTATAACGATTTGTACATAATAACGTCAAATGTAGATACCCTTCCCAAACTAGCAACTTTAATTAACAATCTGGCAGCACGCCAGTAGTTATTTTCTCGAGTTTCTTTTCTATACTTTCATTTATCGCGCCTTCTAACACCTAACACGAACAAGCACGTGCTTGGTGTCATACGGGCCACTTGAATGTACTGATCGTAGTGCATCAACGTCCAGATAAGGAAGAAGTTCTGAGGAACCATTCCTAGGCAAAGGGGTATATATTTCAGTGAAAGTGCAAACAAAAAGTCAATGTTTAAGTGCAAAATATGAATATGAAAGAGAAAGAAGATACACCGGCCACTGATTTCAGCGCGGCGGAATTAGTGGAGGCTGCTGGCCGAGATCGGGCCAACAGCATTTTTAAACCATGTGTGGAATAAACCGCAATCCGATCTGTCGTTCCTACTCTGCCAACCCATCCCAGGCGTGGTGGCTGAGGACCTGCGCGGGTTAGGCAACCTTATGGGACGCAAGGACGAGAAGGAGCTGCAAGTTTCCGCAGGCGCAGCAACGGCCGAGTGACCGTTTTTAATGCCGCAGTAAGAAGGAAAAGAAGAATGTGAGACGCCGCTAGACAAATCTTTACGCGCACGTGCCATGTTAGGCACCCTGCTCCGGAGAAATAAGAATACAGAAAACAGACCTGCCATCTGCATGCCTTCGTATGCTCAGGATGATTAGAGGAGGATGCCGTAAGGAGTCAATCGACCTTGCAAGCCCGCTGAACAAGTGTAAAGGCACGTTAAACTAAAGTGTTGACTTTGTATACCCAATTTTATTAGTATTTGCTCATTTTGTCATTCACTTAATAATTTATCTAAATATTGAATTTTTTTGTGTATGGCCAGACATTTAAAGCAGCACAAAATAATTTAAGTCAGAAGCAGAGCTCGCAAATTACGTTTGAACGTTTCTCGTTCTCTGCAAAAAAGTGTCTTTTCCTGACTCTTTACGAAAAGACTCAAAGAGCAACCGATGTATGGGTTCTTGAATGAGCTCGCTCGCGCTCAGAGCGAAACAGTTTTTTTTCTATTCTATTTTATTGTTGTCTAGTTGTTCCAAGACCGATTTGTTGTGTTCAGTGAAGCAAAAAGTCTTTTACGTATGCATTGGTAAAAATTCACACGCATAGGCGAGCAAATCGAAAGAACAACAACGAAAGTAAATGTGAAGACCGTTTGCGTTGAGTTTTTCGGTCAGTCGGTCTTTTGCTGACTCTCATTGTGCGAGCATTTCTCGCTCCGATCGTTACGCACTGCTCATTGAAAGAGCTCAACGAAAAGCGCTCAACGGAAAACATAAGACAGCAAGAGTCTCTTGCTCAGAGCGAAAGCGAGAGAGTGTGAACTTTTTCGGTTGGGCTCGCAACGAGAACGCAAGATGAACGGTCAACAGATTTTTGCGAGCTATGGTCAGAAGTTAACAATTATTTTTGATTAAACCTAGCACAGCAATCGATGGGCCCACCGAACCTGCTTCGCCAAAGTTATGAGTCAGTGAGAACTCTCTTTACTTTTCTCTTGAAAACGAATTGATTTCTAATTTTTTTGTGAATGTAAAAAATTTTGTGGGTGTTTGCATAAAAAATAATGGAACGGCATTTATTTAGTTTAGTGACATTTTAAAACGTATAGACGAAAGAAATGAATATGAACTCAATATTTAAATAATTTAATTAAAATTAAACTTGAGTAAAAATTTAACTTTTAATTAAATTCAAATTTTGTTATTTAAGAATTAAAAGTAAACAAAGATGCGAACATCTTAATTAGGTATAGAAATCTTAGAGGCAGATAAGATTTTGTAAATGATAAAATTAATTGAAATGAAAAATATTTTGTTATTGTTTTGGGCAATTTGCCAACCTTATCGAATTTTTACAATATAATTTGATAACCCGATATTTCTTAAGATGGTCAAATAATCCTTAAATCAGTTTCGTGAGAGACTTGGGTGATGCAGCCGCAATTTGAACTATAAATGAACTATAAAGTTTTAAATAAGGGATAACCGCAAACATATTTTCACGATTTATCACGGAAGTGAGGGTTTAGAAAGGTGTGGCGAATAACACCCAGCCACAAAAAATAATGCCTCCCGCTGATGTTCCATGAGCACTGTGTGGCTTTGAAGCCGCTCACTAACGTGCGATTGACCACAGAGCTTGCTTCAGCCTGAGTGATCGTGTATTGCCCCAAATGTTCAGCAGCGCAACATCCAGAATGGCGAAAGCCTCCAGTAGTGATCTGCTTCTGGCGTTGGTGTAGGTACTGCCCCAATCCACCGCCCAGGTATTGAAGTCGCCTGCGATCAGTGCTGGGTATCTGGCCCGGGCATCGATGGCCAAGGTCCACCATATTGCAGAATGCCGTAAACGGCTCAGGGACAGGAAGACACTGTAAGCCCACCATTTGCCTACCTTTGCTCGCAAGAACACGCTTGAAGATCAACGTCGATTATGCCGTCAGACGTTTTAAGTTTTAAAGAAAATGCTTTCTAAAAAAGAAAGATCAAACTTAGAAGCATTATATATATTTTGAAAGCCATGCAGCGATAATAAAAGGTTAGTCGACGGAACCTGAAGTCGAAAATCCCAGCACTTTTTAACGTAGCTCTTAGAGACCCTGGTATCCACAAAAAATATGAATATCTCCCCAGCCACTGTTGTTTGGACGAACGAAAGCAGGGATGAACCCTTACAAAAATGCACGGAATCACTTTTCTATTCCGTCTCTTCTTCACCGTCAATGTCATCTACCGCATCATTAGCAATCTGATTATAATGCTACTTACTTTGACTATCCTGATCTTTTCAAACAGATTCAAACTCTTTGATGCCTGACGTCAGACAATCTTTGAGAGTTAGTCTGTATATTTTCTGTACTCTTTTGACGTGCATCAAGTGCGAGTTGCGTGGAAGAACCCTGAGGGCGCTGTAACTTTTTCGGCCATTACTAGGGCTGAAGGCGAGTACCTAGACTGAGCAGCAAAGAGAACATCAGTAAAATTTCTCTTCAGCCAACTAATAAAACATCAGCCTAATGGTCGGGCCTCATATGTCATAGATGTTGTTTTATTCGGAAAGAATGTGGCTTCTTCCAACCTCCACATAAAACTGTGTAGTAGACTTTTGTCTCTGCCTAAGTGTTGTGAGGTCTTGCTTGATCTTGAGTAATGGACGCTTACCGGAATATGTAAACTCGAAGTGTTAAAATTAGGGACTGCATTATTTGACAAAATGACAGAATCAGCAGATAACTTTGTTGCGGATTATTACAACAGCCTGATAATGTCTTGAAGTACCGCTATACCCTTTGAACAGTTCATATGCCCCAAATGACCCATCAAACTCTAGAAATTCCTATCTGAAACTACCCGCTATATAGCGGCCAAAACGGCTGCATTTATGAAGTAGTTTTTGTGGATCCATATTATGTTCGGCGGCCTCTTGTTTTTAAGCGAGCAAGTCTTTAGACCGTGACTGTCAAATGGACTGTCCCAGTCACTGATAACATAGCCTGTATGCAAAGTAATAAATTACTCGAATTAAAATTCTTTACGTTAAATCTAACCAGCCAAAGAATATCACTTTGATACAGTTTTATTATTTTTTTTTGCATTCTTTTCTTTTTACCTGGCTCTTTTTGTTCTGCGGCAATTATTTTACGAAAGTAAAATGGCAGGGGATGTAGCTCGCTTTGTATAGAGTCCAGGCAAATTTTTTGTGCCCGCCGCTCGTGAGAAATTTCCCATATTAGTATGGTTATCGCCATTCGGTCTATGGTGACAGATTGTGTGCGATAGTTGACGCACTATGGAGAGATCTCCGAGCCCCATATAAATAGTATTTATAAGCTATAACGGTGAATTTTGAAAAATCGCTTAGTAAACATTGAAGTTATTAGACCTTATATGAGCACGCAGTGACTCAATTTCTTCACGCTGCTCAAACCGATATATTTTTTTGGGGCGCTAGCAAATCGTCTCAGAGAAACGAGGCTTGCGTTTAGCGATGCCACTGAAATTCGGCTTAGTTAGATTACAAAACCCGCACATCAACATTGACGACGATGGTGGTTGTACACATGCATTTATGCACAGGCTTTGTTGCAAGACGTGGTTTCTTCTGCGCTCCGAAAGTGAATCGTGTATGAGTCAGTACAGGACCAAAAGGGCTCTGAAAAGTAAGAGTACTGTAGGGTGAGTCGCAGGTACGTACCAGGATCGGCACCGGCTTGCTAACTGGGTGCCAAAACCCTTGGCACGTGCGACCACCAGCGAAATTTGAAAGCCTCTTTTTCCCTGATTCCCCTATCAATCTCCCGAATTCGCTTAGTTTCCGCGAGCTTTCTGCAGCAGCGCAGTATTGTATAACGTGCGTAGCCAGGCTTCCCGTCTACGTGCGTATTTAAATTTAAGCTAAAGCTCAGGTTCTAATTCAATTTTGCTGCATAACTTCCTGCGGCTGAAGCAGGAGGTGCAACGCTCGCCTCCTGTGACCACGACCGAGACGCACCCGATGTCAGCATCACCGAAAGTGCACTCCGCACTTCGATGTCCAGGAAGCAGCGCCCTGATGCGATCCTGATAACATGCAGCGAAGGTTCTTATGCAGACATGCTAATGATCGTCGAAACGGAGCCCTCCCTATAGGGACTCAAAAACCGCGTACCATTTTGCAGGCGAGGTCTATGACATCCCAGGAGACGCTGCACTCAGGATGTGGAAAGTTTTCGGCGACCAAATAGCGAAGGCCAACCTTAGCATGTGCGGAGGCAGCTTATCAAAGCAAAATCCGGATCGGATGAGTCGGCTGTCAAAATAGACTGAAAACGGAGCAAAGCTTTAAGGACATTGGCTTCGGTCATACCAGAATACCAAAAGGCCACCAAACACATGCACAATGTTTAAGTTTATCCAACTGAACCTCCTCCTGTCCCAAACTGTTAAAGATCGACGACGCTTTACTTAACGAACCATACAAGGCGAAACCTGATGGAGTTTTGCGGCAAAACGCCGACAGCGGGGCAGCTATCTGGTGTTGCGGGCAGCTTGCTGGCCACCTATTCCAAAGAGTGTCTAGACCTGGATACACAAGGGCTAAACTTCATGAGACGACCTTATACATCTGCTACCAAGCCCGGGGCGTATGCTCTATGTGTATCATAGACGTATGACCAGACCAGATGGCATTCCCAACGGTGCGCTGCCATAGTGAAATCTTACCCGAGACTGCAGGTGTACAATATGTGCATTATCGGACTTTCCCAAGAGCCTGGAAGCAGCAAAGGTTCGTGCTTATTCCGAAGTTTGGCAAGCTCACCGACGACCTGTCTTCATACCGACCCCTCTGCATGCTGAACACACTGGGATAAATATTCGAGCGCATCATAAGCAACAAACTGGAAAGGGAAATCGAGGAGCGTGGAGCCTTTTCTAGGCACCAGCATGGATTCCGACATAAGCAGAGAACCATCGATGCAATCCGCGAGGTAACGAAGCTGGCTGCAAATGCGATTGAAGGTGAAAAATGGCAGGGAGGCCCAAAAATACTGCCTTGTATGCACCCTGGACATCAAAAACGCCTTCAACTCCTAGTCTTGTAAGCCTCCAACGTGGCGGCATAACCCCGTCCTACTGTAAAAATCAGACCCCGGTAAGACAGAATACTGAGATTGATACTGCCTAAAGGCTGCTCCGTTGTGGGCTTTGGAGATGACATCGCGGTGGTCAACTGGCAGACGTCTCTGCTATATGCAGCATAGCGATCAACATGCTGATGTCTCGGCTAGCAGACAACGCACAGTGGTTGCGCCCATAGGACAAAAATAAAAAAAGTTATTGCAACAAAAATGTACGAAAAGTAAACAAAGCGACTTTAAAATGATCTAGCTTCTTTATGGCAAACCTGATTTTTCTGTAAATCTAACGGGATTTTCTAAAAATAGATTTGAAGCTGTGAATTTTTGCTCATTTGCAGAGCGCAGCTGCGCGAATCGCGAATTTTTCACAATGAAACCGAACTTCGAAGTGGTCAGTGCATTTATTACGTGTCCGAATTAAAATTTGTTGTAATGGATTTTGAAGTTGAAGGTATTTCCAATTAAATAAGATATAATTTGATATATTAAGATAAATATTTGTTATTATTATATTAATGTGAATAAATACATGTTTTTTGTCTATATTTTGAACGTATTTTTTATGTTTACCTAAAGTTATAGTTGTGACCCCACAAAAACCCACAATTGGTTTATATGCCAATGTCTTTGTCGTATTTTAAAGACAACAGATGTGTAAAAATATTCTGCCGAAATTTGCCGATGTGCCTACAATCGTAAAATTACTAACACCGTCTTTACCAAAGAGTGTATAAGGAGTAAGAGGCCGCACGCCATACGATTTTTTTGCATACGATTTTTTCGGGCTGGCTTTAGAACTGGCTCCAGGCTCTCTCTGGCTTCAGGCTCTCCCTGGCTTCAGGCTCTCTCTCGCTGGCTCTAGAGCCAGCCGCTCTCTTTTACGCATACAGCGAAAGTTGCCGACTGTTTGTGTGCACACGTATTCTCATGGTTGTTCTTGTGTTTACTCATACAATCAATCTAAATCTATTTTTTAGAATTTTGCGCTCTCAACTTTGTGAGAGCGGAGAGAGAGTGATTGTCGTTGCCATCGAAAAAGCAGCTTCATATTGCAAAACGAATGTATGGCCGTTACTTATCTTAATGTTCTATGGTCTTTGGTCTTTACTATTTCAGGGTCCGTTTGGCCGTTTATTTACTTGTGCTGCTGCTCTGTCTTCGTGTGTCAACCTTTTGTTTAGTTGTCGATAATTATTAAGATCACTTATTAACAGTTTTTATTTTGTTTAATATTTCCTTGTATTCAATTTGAATAGGTTCTTCATAAAAGTGTGTGTTTGTACGATTTTATGTTCTTTATTTGTGGTGCGGCGAAAAGGGAAGCGCCGTTGAAAACAAAACAAAATTATATATATCTAGAAGCGAATATCATTAAAAACGGTTATATCTCTCTATATATGTAAGGATAGGAAAAAACAAATTCAACCAAGGAGTGGAGGTAGTGGAACTTCGAATGACGGTAATACGGCGAGAAGATTTTTTAGCGATTGGAAATTGCTGATATAACAGGATTAGTTGAAAATGTTTTAAATAGGTGTGCAATATTACTGCAATGCATGGCATCTGGATACAAAATAAATTTCGAAAAATTTGGAAGCTTTGCACTTGACAACACCAAAAATCGAATTCAGTTATACCCATGGTATTACCTTCCGCCGTCAGTTCACAAAGTTCTAGTACACGGTCCAGAAATTATAAGATATGCGCTTGTTTCGATAGGAGAATTGTCTGAGGAAGCTGCCGAATCCAAAAACAAAGATATCAAAAATTTTAGAGAATATCATACGAGAAAAATGTCACGAGTTGACACAAATAAAAATTTGTTGAATAGATTGCTCCTAATTTCAGACCCTTTCATAACTTGGCAAAGAAAACTAAAATGTACAAAAAAATCAAATTTGTTAAGCGGTGTTAATTTTTTGCTAGATGAATAAAATACATAATATCTGAGTTTGTGATTGTTTTTACTTTTGGGGTGTACGATTTTACGATTTTTCCATATTAAGTTCTCATTAAGAGTTCAAATATTAATTTTAGGTATTGGGAAAAATTAATATTATTAAAAGTGCACCCTCCTTTTGTATGGCAGCTATAAGATAAAGTTATCTGATTTTCATAAAATTTTGTAAGGATGTATAAACATACACCAAACGTTTAATTTGTGAAATTGGTTAAGATATCCTTAAAAACAAAAAAGTTTTTCATATTGAATGTTGATTTTTAACCGATCGTTCCTAGGCAGCTATACGATATAGTCGTACTATTTGCCCAATTTTTTGACTATATTCTTAGAATATTTTTTTAGATTTTTGGTATTGATTTCGGCACAATATGTCTACTAGAAGTATTTTTGGCCGCCTCTCCATACAAACCCAACCACTGTGCAACGTGCTCTTGCTTACAGAACATACGACGGAAGAAGTGCTCAAAAGTAGTAGAAAGGTCGTAGAAAAGGTGAACTTTATTCGTTTCTTTCTCAAAAGTGAACGCACATGTTTTTTTCTTGCGGTTTTGATTTGTGTAAATTTTACCTAAAAACCAAGGGGGCCTTACTTGATTCTTCTATTTTGTGATTAATAAAGTTCGCGTTCACTTCACGTGCATGCAGCTATTCTGATTTGTGTATTTAATTTCAATTATTTTCACAATTTAAGTTATGCTGCCGGTGGTTTGCTTGTGCTTATTTTCGTATTCCTCTTTGTGCTTTCTCCGTTTAACAGTTGCTTGCGCCGTCGCGACAGCTAAACGTTAAAATTCTAAGCTTTGCTCCTACGCTCACCCGCTATTGTCACCTATTGTCTGCACCGTTAAAACCTGTAAAGTGGTAAATGCGGCTAATGATTTTTTTTTTTTGATCGGCTGCTGGCTGTCCAGCCAACATTGACAACATCGTGCATGCCAAACGCATTGGTATTGTAGCTCGGGCGCTGGACAATTTGAAAAGAAACATCGGCTTGCGTTATTGACGCCTATCGCGAGGTTGAAAGTCTTTCATGCGGCAAACCATGGGCGGTTTGAATGACGTATTATCGAGTTTTTGTAAAACTCAAGAAATGTTCTTAGCGCTTGATAGTCAATTTTATAACCTTAAGCTATTAAATGAGTGTCCTAGGCGCAAACTGCTACTCATCCTTTAAACCAGCGGAAAGCTCTGAAGAGCAACCTCCCCGGCTCAGCCTTCGACCTTACGATTATATAACAAAATGTTGGAGTCGAGCGCAAAAAAAGATTCGGTAACCGAATATGCCGCTGGAGAAACCGTGCCCCCGGTGATTTCCGTTTTGTCCCCTAAGGGGTCGCAAATAACGACCCCTCAGTCTGCCAGTCAGGACCTGATTACCAGCCGATATTGGCAATCCAGACAATGGGTCTAAACTGCCGAAAGCCCTTACAGTTGTCCCACCTACGAAACAGATATTTGTTTCGAGGCTTTCCCCTGATCAGGCCGTCTTCAGAAACCCCCGGAATACAAACTGGGGAAAGTTAAACAAGACCATTACGACAAGGCTCGCAACTACTCCGGGCTCTGTAGATTCCGCGGAAAAAATAGAAATATTCCTAGAGACCCTTTCCAAAGAACTACTAGACGCGTACCACGCATCATGCCCGATATCGGAAGCGAGGAAGAGAACCAAGCCACCCTGGTGGAATAGGGACCTCTCAACCCGACGTGACAAACTCAGAGAATTTTTCAGAATCGCTAAGCTGGCGAAATTTGAAATATTCAACGATGAATACAAAGTCCTACTCAGGGACTACAAAAAGGAAATACGCAAGGCGCAGAGGAACTCGTGGAGAAACTTCTGCTCCAATATAGAGACTGCCCCAGAAACGGCTAGACTCCAGAAACTGCTATCGAAGCAGCCAATCATACAGAGTCAGCTCAAACGCGAAGACGGACAGTGGACCGAGGGCAGCAAGAGGCCCTAACGGCACTAATGCAAGCTCATTTTCCAGGTTGCACTGAGGTACCCGATGCTAACAAGCACCAGGACCTTGCAACTGGAGAAGAGCATCTCCCAACTAATCTAATATCCATTGGAAGAATTCACTGGGCTATAGACTCCTTTTCGGGGATAAAAGCACCAGGACTAGACGGAATATTCCCAGCCATGCTTCAGGTTACCAAGGAAGTGATCATCCCATGGCTTTACGCTATATTCACAGCTTGCTTAAGAACAGGCTATATCCCTATCCACTGGAGGACCTCTCGGATTGTCTTCCTGCCAAAAGAAGGGAAGTGCAGCCACGTGAGCCCCAAGGATTATAGACCGATAAGCCTCACCTCTTTTTTACTTAAGACGCTAGAAAAGCTGCTGGACATACACATCAGAAATGATGCGGGGAGACTGCTGTCAACCAACAAGCATGCTTACACTAAAGGGAAATCAGTGGAAACGGCACAACACTCGTTAGTAGCTACCATTGAAAGAGCCCTAAATAATAAGCAATATGCGCTCGGAGTGTTTGTAGACATATCCGGAGCCTTCAACAACGTGACCACAGGCGCTATAATGGACCGCCTAAAAGCGATCAACACGCACCCTGCCGTCAACTTGTGGATAAGAAATCTTCTAAGTTGTAGGCGGGTACAACACACAGAGGCACGCCGCAAGGCGGAGTCCTCTCGCCCCTCCTGTGGAATTTGGTGGTGGACGATCTGATCAAGAGACTCGAAAGGAAAGCCCCAAAGATAACAGCCCATGCCGACGACATAAGCATCATTATCACGGGAGTCTGTCCATCGACTCTCAGATCGATTATGGAATAAGCACTCAAGGAGATACGTGAGTGGGCGCAGAAGGTAGGACTCAGTATCAATGCGGACAAGACGGACCTCATTCTCTTTACCAAGAGATACAAGGTGCCGCTATGGGTCCCCCAAAAATTAACACAACCAGGCTGACGCCGAAAACACAAGTAAGATACCTAGGGATTGTACTGGACAGCAAGCTGACATGGAAGCCCAATGTACTAGAGAGGGTAAAAAAGGCCACCATAGCGCTATACGCATCCAAGAAGATGCTTAGCAGCACATGGGGTCTCTCGGCCGTCCTAATGCACTGGGTTTACATATCAGTGGTGCGTCCGACTCTTCTGTATGGAGTCTTAGTGTGGTGGCAAGCCATGACAAAGAAGACGTATAACAGGCTTATGGAAAGAACCCAGCGGCAGGCACTGCTCTGCATAACAGGGGCGCTGAGGTCAACTCCAACAAAAGCCCTCGAAACGATTGAAGGAATAGACCCCCTAAATATTCACGCGCAACTGACTGCAGGAAAGGCGGCACAACGCCTGACTGCATCAGGAAACATGACAATGCAAGGATTCGGGCATAGTTCAATTGGTCGAAACATGAGCAGTTCGTCTGACTACATGATTCCCAAGACATGCCCAGATGTAAAAACAACAACATTCATGGGACCTAACGAAAGTTACGGAAGTATTTGCCATCGAGAAAGCTGCCGAGCTTGCTCAGAACATAGAGCGCCCATATGAGGCGATCAATTTGTTCGTTGACAGTCAAGCGGCGATAAGATCCGTGCAATCGTCAGCGGTCAGTTCCAAAACTGTACTGGCAAGCAGGAAGGCACTAGATATCCTAAGCACGACTAGATCAGTGCAAATCTACTGGGTTCCCAGCCACCAGGGCAAAAATGGTAACGAGACCACAGACGAACTTGCAAAGGAAGGCGTTGGACTGACTAGTGAAAGAACAGAAAATGTTCCTGTCTCGCTAAGAACGCTACAAAGCGAGCTGGAGAGACGGGCAGACGCACAAGTAAAGAGCAGATGGAGGAGAAATTCCTCAACCACGCAAGATATCAAAGATCATGTGCAAAGAGCGGAACGACAAACTCAGCCACTATGTGCTGCATCTTCCACGACAGGACTGCAGACTGATAGTGGGAATTCTCACAGGTCACTGCCTGGCTGCAGCGCATGCAGTTAAGCTAGGCATCACCGACAATGGCAAAGGCCGGAAGTGTGATGAATCCGAGGCTACCGAAACCTTGGAGCATCTCATTTGTAAATGCCCGGCCCTAGCTACGGCAAAGATAAGATACCTGGTGCTCCGATTTTGGTAGCATTAGAAGATGCCTCCAAGAAGAGGCCGGGTGAATTACTTGCCTTCGCGAAACACACCTTGATCCTCAAGGACTTTGATAACCGCGTTAAAACTCTCTAGGTAAACTCATTAAATTCCGGACATCTACGGGCCACATTGGCCTATGCGCGGCCCCGTGAGGGCCATCCGGCTTAACCTAACCTAACCTGCCCCTGACCAGACATAAAATAGCCTTTTTTTAACGCAGAACTAAAGCCGACAAAATGTGGTGGAAAAATTAAAATTTTCCTATGTTAGGGACATTTCATCTTTCAAGGTAAATGTTCCAAACGAGCTTTTTGACACAATGTGCTCTACCGAACTCTGGCCGGAATATATTGTAGTCAAAGAGTTCGAAGCTAAAAAAAAGAGAAAGCGGCCTGTAGGAATAAGTCTTCCCAGGTCAAGTCAACCATGTACGAAATTCTTTAGAGCGCTTGCTTGATCTCTGTTCTGTCTCAGATCCGGCGAGTTAGCCAGCCAGCCAGAGTAGCGCCGCTAACGCTACCCGAACATCCCTATCATCCAACTTTCAATGTGACCCTCGACGTTGGGACTGACTTAGAGAATATCTGACCGTCCAGCCCAAAAAGTCCTTTGTTTTCGCAAGGCTGACTAATTTTATATCTAATTTTAATTGGTCTGATGTATACATGTGCACCGACATGGCGGAAGCCAAGGATAATTTTTACAGCGCCATGAATTCATGTTTTACTTAATGTGTTCCGTTATACTACCCGTCAACCTCTAATAACCCTCCTTGGTTTACTAAAGAGTTGAGTCGCCTTAAAAACAAAAATTCTAGGCTGTATTCTAAATTCAAACGTACCGGTTCTCAATCTGCCCTATCATTTTACTTATCGGTTCGGTCAAGATTTACCGTGTTGAACGCGCAGTTTTACAAAAATTATCTGGCTTGTTGTAGGGCCCAGTTTTCTCAGGACCCAAAACAGTTTTATAATTTTGTTAACACTAAACGTAAGCCAGTTACTCATCCTTCCTCGCTCTTATTTGAAAATGCAACCGTAAATAATGATCAGGCAATCGACGATCAATTTAAGCAGTTTTTTCAAACCACATATTTGTATTCCACTGACTCAAATCAGATTAATTCTTACATCGTTCTCAAATCGAACTTAATTTTAAGTCCTAGTTTAAACGAGAGCTCTAATCTTTTAGATCTTTTGCGTGTTAAGCCAATTTATTCACCAGGGCCCGACGGAATACCTAGATGTATGTTAAGGTATTGTGCCGAGGCCCAGTGCAATCCCCTTCTGAAATTGCTTACCTTATTCTTAGAAAACTTTAGAAAACTTTCCCCCTCTTTGGAAGGAATCATTTGTTTAAAAAAAGGTAGCAAATCCCAAAACTTTTCAAAAATAGCATTACTTCCCATTTGCAGCACCTGTGCAGATCAATAATTAATAATGGATTTAGATAGCGAAGATAAACTACAACTAATCTTTTGGAGCTCACTTCCTTCATAATACAGGGCTTCCATATCAACTTTCAGACAGATGTAAATATACTGATTTCAATAAAACATTCGACCCTTTTAACCATTGGCTGCGTTCAGCAGAACATCTTGATCACTGATCACTGATGGATTTCTATCGATAGTTCTGCTGAACGCGTATGATTAGTGATCATGATGACTTATTCCATCATGATCAGCAAAAAAGTAGCGTATGGCAGAAATCTTGCATCATGATCAGCAAAAAAGTAGCGAAAAAATAGTACGCTACCTTTTCACGATACAGATGGATTATATCGATGATGGTTGAATAGGAAAAATATTAGAATGTAAACAAAGTAAATATGAATTATTTGTCATAACATCAGTTGCATCCTTAGTTATTTTTTAATAATTAGTTATTTTGAATAAATTTTTCATTATTTTATTACTTATTACTTTGTTCTTCTTTCTTAGAATATGGAGCCGACAGTAAATATATTGAGTCGGCTCAAAAAAACTTTTTACTTTTCGCTTTACGCAGCAAAACTGGGATGCAAACCAGAGGTAACCCTCGTATTCCAGTAGACTCTTACTAATCAACTTACCTTCCTTAACTAACCATAGAAACATGCTAGGCATTACTTTCATATACAACATAATCCACGTTGTCGTGGAAAGTGCTGACTTGTTGGGTCAGCTTAACTTTCACGTACCGATTATAAATACTAGATCATATATTCCCTTAATATTGCGCCACTGTAGAACATCTTTTGAATTGCATTAACCATTTAGAGTCTTATGTGCAAATTATAAAGATTTGTACACAATATCATTAAATGTAGATACTCTCCCAAAACTAAAAACTTTAATCCTAACCTACATTGCACGCATGCATGCAAACAATCAGGCAGCACGCCAGTAGTCACTTCCTTATATTCATTTTCTATACTTTCAATTATCGCGCCTACTAACATCTAACACGAATAAGCACTTGCTTGGAGTCATAGGGCCACAGCCGATAATGTAAGTCGGTATATAGACGCTGCGAAATCCGCATCTCCAGCTGCTTCTGAACGGTATCAGAAGAAGCTGCACTGGTATAACGATTCAGTCTGGGTGTTAGTTCGAAGAGGCAGGCGCCACGAATCTGCTCGGCTCTGCTCGCCGGCTATGGAGGTGATGTTCGCGCCTGCTCTTCGAGTTGGCCGTTTACCATCGATATCTTATTAAATTATCAAACACTCGGACAGACCGACTCTCTCTCACTAACACATTAACCCGGTCTACGTCCTCTGATGTTATTAAGGACATCGATCGCCCTCCCTACCTATGGTCATCCGTGCCGGTTTGAATTCTTTTCATTGGGTAACCGCTCTTAAGACCCTAAGAGCTGTTATTGGGTCGGGATAATTTTGGCAATTTCAAAACATGCTGCAACATTGATTTAAATAAATGGAAATAAACGTAAGAAAAAAATAACGAAAACGATAAAATCGTGCTTAGACTAGACAAATTAAAAACATATAATTATGAATTTATTTTCAGTGCAAGTGACAAGAAAGTAAATGTTCTAGGGTTTGAACGAATATGTTGTATAAAATTAGGAAATAAATTAGTTAAATTTTTTGCCAAATATTGTCTTTGCTCTGCTTTGAGCTTTCAAAATAATGAAACTTCTTTTAAACCCTCGTTGACGCGTTCTTTAAACAGTGTATGACCAATAAAAATGCATGGCAATCATGCACTCTCTTTTGTTTTATATGCTTTAAGTTTTATTATTTTCCGCATCGGGTCAAAGATAAAATAAAAAACAAAGTTATGTCTAATTGTAGGTATATTCAGAACTCACATGCAACCATCCTCCATCTGTGAAAACGTTTTCCTCGGTGGCTAACTGTGTAAAATAAATTTATAACGGACAAATTTTTTTTCTGGCACAAAGAGAAAATTCCTCCCACAGTTGGTTAGGGTGACATAAGTTTTCGCTCCAAAATAAGAACAAAAAGTTAATAAACATGAATACTGACATAAAATTCATTGTCACTGCACAAATTCCCCAAATAATAATTCTAAACAAACATATAAAAATTAATTAAATGTAAAGTAAAGAGATATTAAAATGGCAGCGTATTATAATTTCAGTCAGAAGTTTGCAACGCAGTGAAGACATTTCCGACCCTATAAAGTATATATATTCTTGATCAGCATCGACAGCCGAGTCGATCTAGCCATGTCCGTCTGTCCGTTACCTATACGTAATGTTGAACCGAATTTTTTGTGTATAAATGTTGTATATAATTCTTGTCACTTTTACTTTTCGTTTGATAAAATTTTATTAATGCATAATGATCCAATTGTAAGCTGCAAGGGTATACAAACTTTGGCGTGCCGAAGTTAGCTTTCTTTCTTGTTTTCCTTTCTTTTCACTTTTTGTACTTGCTGTATAATCTAAAATAAAGATTAAATTACTAAAATGAAATTAAATTATTCCCGACATCCTCCTGGATGTGGTTCCGGTTTTCCAGCGACCTTTTCAGCGAGACTTGACTAGTCCGCGCGCTGGTTAAGCTAACAACAGTTCTTTATGTAGAAGTGAGAGGCGAACAGATTAGGAGCAGGGACTAATAAGAAGCTAAGCTTGCAAGGACTCTGCCCTAGCTGCGAAGCTAAACGCTCAGAAATGGATAAACTTTTTTTCCATTGCCTACGCCTGCTGATACCGCTGGCCCGCGATGCTGCTGGTGCCGTTGCACAGTGGTTGGGCTTGTATGGAGAGGCGGCCAAAAATACTTCTAGTAGACATATCGTGCCGAAATTAATACCAAAAATCTAAAAAAATATTCTTAGGATATAGTCAGAAAATTGGGCAAATAGTACGACTATATCGTATAGCTGCCTAGGAACGATCGGTTAAAAATCAACATTCAATATGAAAAACTTTTTTGTTTTTAAGGATATCTTAACCAATTTCACAAATTAAACGTTTGGTGTATGTTTATACATCCTTACAAAATTTGATTCTTATAGCTCCCATACAAAAGGAGGGTGCACTTTTAATAATATTGATTTTTTCCAATAGCTAAAATTAACATTTTAACTCTTAATGAGAACTTTGGTAAAATCTTAGACCCCAAAAGTAAAAACAATCACAAATTCAGATATTATGTACTTTATTTTTATTTTTTTGTGCATTGTATTTTTCTTTGCCCAGGTTTGGAAGGGTCTGAACTTAGGAGCAATCTAGTCAACAATTATTTATTTGTGTCAACTCGTGAAATTTTTCTGGTATGATGTTCTCTGACAGTTTTGATATTTTTGTTTTTGAATTCGGCAGCTTCCTCAGATAATTCTTCTATCGAAACAAGCGCATATCTTAGAATTTCTGGACCGTGCACTAGAACTTTGTGAACTGAAGGTGGAAGGTAATACCATGGGTATAACTGAATTAGATTTTTGGTGGTGTCAAGTGCAAAGCTTCCAAATTTTTCGGAATTTATTTTATATTCAGATATCATGCATTGCAGTAATATTGCACACCAATTTAAAACATTTTCATCCAATCCTGTTATATCAGCAGATAATTTCCAATTGCTAAAAATTCTTTTCGCTGTATTACCGTCATTCAAAGTTCCTCTACCTCCACCCCTTGGTTGAATTTGTTTTTTCCTATCCTTACATATATAGAGAGATATAACCGTTTTTAATGATATTCGCTTCTAGATATATATAATTTTGTTTTGTTTTCAACGGCGCTTCCCTTTTCGCCGCACCACAAATAAAGAACATAAAATCGTACAAACACACACTTTTATGAAGAACCTATTCAAATTGAATACAAGGAAATATTAAACAAAATAAGAACTGTTAATAAGTGATATTAATAATTATCGACAACTAAACAAAAGGTTGACACACGAAGACAGAGCAGCAGCACAAGTAAATAAACGGCAAAACGGAGCCTGAAATAGTAAAGACGGTGTTAGTAATTTTACTATTGTAGGCACATCGGCAAATTTCGGCAGAATATTTTTACACATCTGTTATCTTTGAAATCCGACAAAGACATTGGCATATAAACCAATTGTGGGTTTTTGTGGGGTCACAACTATAACTTTAGGTAAACATATAAAATACGTTCAAAATATAGACAAAAAACATGTATTTATTCACATTAATATAATAATAACAAATATTTATCTTAATATATCAAATTATATCTTTTTTAAATGGAAATACCTTCAACTTCAAAATCCATTACAACAAATTTTAATCGGACACGTAATAAATGCACTGACCACTTCGAAGTTCGTTTCGTTGTGAAAAATTCGCGCAGCTGCGCTCTGCAAATGAGCAAAAATTCACAGCTTCAAATCTATTTTTAGAAAATCCCGTTAGATTTACAGAAAAATCTGGTTTGCCATGAAGAAGCTAGATCATTTTAAAGTCGCTTTGTTTACTTTTCGTACATTTTTGTTGCAATGACTTTTTTTATTTTTGGCCTATGGGCGCAACCACTGTGCGTTGGCCTCCGAAGCTGCTCTGCCACACATTTACCGATCGTTTGTATGGCAGCTACATATATGATATAGTCGTCCGAGTTTTATGACATTTTAAACAAAATTCTGAAATAATATAGAATGCTTGTATCTAAAATAATAAGAAGTTGTGTTGAAAACTGACAAAGTTATAATTTTTTTCTAAAAATTTCCGAACGTTCCTATGGCAGCTATATGATATTTATTTTTGATTTTTATAAAATTAAATTCGAATCTGAATCAAGAATATAATTACTTTATAGGGTCGGAGATGACCGTTTCACTGCGTTGCAAACTTCTGACTGAAATTATAGTACCCTGCAACGGTATAAAAACAAAGGAGCAATGGGCCTGGGCTTTGCATGGGCATTCTTTCGTGCCCTCGCGACAGAGAGACACAGTTTTTTATATTTAAATTATAAACGAATATTTAACGGAAAATTTATTTTTTATGTACAATTTCTCATGTCGCGAGCGCACCTAAAAATGCTCACCAAAAAAAGTGCCCAACGCACCATAAGTTCAAGTTTTCACTTCTGCCTGTACTCCCGGAGTGCAACCCCCCTTGTTTATCTCTTTGTTGTTCGACTTCGCAGCTTCTTCTGAGAGCTCTTCACTTGTCAGTAACGCATCCTCTATGACATTCGCACCGTGAATTAAAATTTTATGCACTGTTGCTGGAAGATAGTACAATGGATATAATTCTATCAACTGCTTAGCAGTATCCAACGCATAGCTTTTTGCAGCATTAATAGAATATCTTGATGCTAAAGCTTGCAATATCGTTGCGCATCGGGTTACTACTTCTTCATCAATGCCTGTAATATCAGATGCCAAACGCGGGTTACCAAAAAATGTCCTGGCTGCATTACCATTGTTGGAAGTTTCCCTTGTTTATAAACAATTATTCCCAATTTATCGCGAAACTTCGCTACATTAAGCTTTTGTTCTGCTGATCTTGCTTGCCACATTTTTATAACCAACTTATATGAAATGTGCAAAAATTACTCAAAAAAGCGTATGTAAGAATGAAGTGGAGATAAACCAAATCCAAAATACTTTGGATCAAGTTTCTTGATAAGATATTTTTTGAAATCTTTAATTTCGGTGGGTTTTACACCGCAAATAAAGCATTTCATAGACGACGTATTGCTTAATGCGTTGCAGACTTTTCCATCTACCATAGTAAGTTGCAGCGCATGGTTTATTAAACCGGAAATTTGAAATTTGGTTGGCATTAAGTTGTCTATGTTATTTTTGAAGTAGAGTTCTCCTTCAACGGGTAGTGTGGCTGTCTCCTTTTTAAATTTAAGTCTAATTGGCCTACAATAGCATGTAGACGATGGTCTAGGATTTTTCCATGTTATTTTGGAGTTACTTTCAGTTATTAGCTGAAGCAGGACGTAGGATATTACAAATAGACATCTATAATCGTCATTGCAGTTTGAAAACTTTTGTTTGTATTCACTGTGCCCAGTACTGCCATCAAAACACAATTTTCCAATTAATTTTAATATGTCCTCTGTGCCATCAATACAATTTTCAATCACCGTTTTTTGGAGCTGTAAAATACTTAAAGTGATGTTGTCTAGTAGACTCTGCAGCTCGACTTGTTACTGTTATTTTACTTGGATATTTTGGAGTCTTGTATTTTAGAATTTTTTCATAACTGGGCAATATATTGCATGAAGCTTCACTATTTACGAATTCACGAATAAGCAAGTATTGGTGTTTCGTGATTCCAGTGTCCATTATAAGTTATAAAACCCTTTCAATATTTGGTTCTGATGACTTTCGGATCGGTGGAAAATCGGATGAGTGCAAAACAGAAGCGGCAGATTCATCATGTTTTTCTATCAGGGCCACTCGGCGAAGTTTTGTTCTTTTTGAGGATTCGGCAAAATCAATTTTGGGTCCACGTTCAGCACTTGAAACTCTTTGTTGCGGGGGCTCAATTATAATGGTTCTTATAGTGTTCAACCAATTAGATTGATATTGAACAATTGAACTCTTAACACGCTTTTATTGGTCAAATAAGCAATAATTTTCTTGCAAATGTAACTTAAGTTTTATTATATCAACTGCGTAGCGTTTGATTTTAATGGTTTCTTCTAACAAATTAGTCACTCTTCGAGTTTTTTCGGCATTCGTGCCCTCTTCTGTGCACCAAAGATCAAAGATATACATGTGTGAAAATTCGCAGTTACAAGAAGCGCAGACATTGAAAACAGTAAGATACATAGCTATGATTACACACAGATCTGCAAGTATCAGCAGCAGTATTTTCTTGAAACATTGACCAATTCACTGATAACACTCATAAAGGGGGAATCAGGGGGCAAAATATTTAAAAGACATGAAAATTACGTACAAATAATACATAAAAAAAGTATAATTAATCGAACACACACAACAAAAAATAAATCAATCAGATTAGTTTCACAAGAAAAATTATAAAAGTTATTATCTGAAACTTTATAGTTTATTTTAAATAATTGAATTCGGACCTCACTTGCGAACGTTTGGCAACTTTGAAATTAAATTTTGTTTTAACGAAAAGCTAACATATCGCGGCTTTGTTTACTTTGTTTTTTACTTTTCATCAATATTTGATACTGGCGGTTTTTTGAATTTTGGCCTCTGGACGCAACCACTGAATATCCCCATAGACCTATTGGCAGCGGTACCCAGGACTGGCAACTCGGGTAGATAGAAATGCGTTCAGACAACGACTTTTTGCGTGGCGTAGGTATTTTGCAAAAATCAAAAATGATATAGAGGTCCGATTTTCATAAAACTTAAACTGAATTTCTTGCATAATAAAAAATGTCCATGTCTTAAATTATACAAAAATGTGTTCAAAATTGAACGGGTTAAACGTTATTTTCTGAAAATTTACCGACTGGCAGTTATATGATCGTCCGATCCCGCCCGTTCGGGCTTATATAGTAGTCAGAGCATATAGAAGACTATCTGCAAATTTTCATTCAGATAGCTTTCAGACTGAGGAATAACTTTGCGTATAATCGGACAGACGGGCAGACGGACATGGCTAGATCGACTTGGCTGTTGATGCTGATCAAGAATATATATACTTTATAGGGTCGGAAAAGTCTCCTTCACTGCGTTGCAAACTTCTGACTAAAATTATAATACCCTTCAAGGGAATAAAAATAAAAAAAATAATAAACTAAACTACAAGTTATTGCGAATGAGCTTTAAAATATTCATTATCAATTTAATAAAAAACGTACAGAAACCGTAAAGATATAGACAAGGTCAGAGTGCGGGCGCAAAACGACACCCAAGAGGAATAAATAAATAAAATTTTTCCAAAGCCTTAGTCCATTTAAAATCAATGGAATCGTGCCGCAAAGATCCTAAAAGTAAGCGCAAAACAGTTAGTGAGAGAAGGCATATAAGTTAAAAACAAGAAAGAAAGCTAACTTCGGCACGCCGAACTTTGTATACCCTTGCGGCTTACAATTGGATCATTATGCATTAATAAAATTTTATCAAATGAAAAGTAAAAGTGACAGGAATTGTATACAACATTTATACATATAAAAATTCGGTTCAACATTACGTATACGTTATATTTCCCGAACATTTCTATGGCAGCTATATGATATAGGTGTCCGATTTTGATCAAATTAAAACCGAAATTCTAGAATAATATAAAATGGCCATTTCTCAAATTTTATGAAAATATGTTGAAAATTGGACAAGTAATAATGTTTTTTCTGAAAATTTACCGATCGTTCCTATGGCAGCTATATGATATAGTCGTCCGATCCGGCCCGTTCCGACTTATATAGTAGTGAGATTCAGATAGCTTCAAAACTGAGGGACTAGTTTGCGTATAATCGGACAGACCGACAGACGGACATGGCTAGATCGACTCGGCTGTCGATGCTGATCAAGAATATATATACTTTATAGGGTCGGAAATGTCTCCTTTACTGCGTTGCAAACTTCTGACTGAAATTATAATACCCTGTAAGAAAAGGCCATATGAATTGTTAGTCATGAAATGAATGGCATCCTTGGTTATTCTTTTATAATTAGTTATTATGAATTAAATTTTAATTATTTAGTTTCTTATTACTTCATTTTCTGTAGCCGCGAATGTATTGAACAGTGCTGCAATGGCGGCAGTGGACAAAATAAATTTGGCAACCTGTTTTTCCATGAATAGCAGGCGCCACATTATATAACAAATTATTTTATGAAGTCCCTGAAAAAATTATTATGTGGACAAATTACGGTATATTTTAAAATTTTCCGAGCTGTTTTTCAGGTTTATGTAAAGTTGTCCATTTCAGTTGTCTAACTAACAACATCAAATGATTGTTGGCGGGAAACCGGACGATAACAATAGATTGCACGCCGATTATTTTATGACAGTGTATTGCATCATGAGCATTCAGCAGATCACACTTGATCACTGATTACTGATCGGTGATCATGATATTCTGCTGAACGCAGCCATTCAACTCAAAGGGTTTAATTTATTAATTAGCTCACAAAAATGATTAGTTTCTCTCACTTTAAACTTTTTATTCTTACTAGTAAATATTGAAAAAATACATATATCCGTACTTGAAAACATAATAATTAGCTTATATTATTAATATAATAAAACAAACCAATTGTTTACTAAAAAAGACTTATATTATTTCAAGGACGAAGGGTAATAGTAACGCTGGGAAGCTACTGGAAAGTTATTTTCTCGATAAAAAATAGACGAGCCTTTTTTTTACATCATCGACTTAGTATGTACCTTCTCCCTCGACGTACAACTGTTCCTGGTTCGAATTTGATCGCTGAGTATTAAATACTAAATTCTTTGGCTATTCATATGTTATTTTATAAGTTATCCTTTTTATCCAATAAATTAATATCTAAGTGATCAAAATATATTTATTTTCCAAGACCCGAAACCAGTATAAATTGCAATTTCTATCAAGTGCGGTTTTGTGTGTAATTATTTTATTAGATCGATTTATGGAATTTGTAAAAAGACAAATCAGTATACTTTTTTCATTTATTTAAATGTGTTCTAGGAGAGTCGTTATGGTAGCCAAGAGTTTTCTCACCGGTGGGAAATTCCTTAGGGAAAACGTTTTAATTTGTAAAACTGTGATGATTTCGACTATCTTCCCAGTTAATTTTAAAAGAATGCAACTTTCGATTCGTCTTGCTGTTGCTATGTCTCAAGCCTGAATTACTAACTTACGATAAGTGCAACAATGTTGAATTTCTTTTGCGTTGAGTTATCTCTCAATAATGGCTCTACCTATATTATATGTTAATTCATTCCTCCATTACCAAAACGTCCTATTTATGGGAACCACCTTTCCTCTACATTAGGTTTGCAATAGACTCTCGGAACGGAAAAATGTGGTAGTTCTATGTGTTTTTACATTACTGGAGCTATTCGGTGCTCGAATAATTCCAAAAATACACTTCTAACTTCAACACAAAAATATTTATTTGCAGGCTTGTTCTAACATTTCGCTGTCTTAAGTAGACCATGTACGAAATTCCTTAGGGTCCATGCTTCATCTGGCGAGAGTCAGCTTGGCTAGGATGGCGCCGATGAACCAGCCCGAAAATAGTTACCATCCAATTATCGATATAACTCTTTATATTCAGACTGATTTACAGAATTAATTCTATGATTTTGGCAAGACAGATTTCTAACGGCTGAATAATTTTAATTCTGATTTTAATTTATCTGATCGGTTCATGTGCACTTATATGGCTGATGCCGTGTATAATTTTTATAATGCCATGAAATCATTATAATTTTTTGCAAAATGTGTTCCGTTATACTATCCGGCGCTCTCGAATAAGCCTCCTTAGTTTAGTAGAGAGTTGAGTTGCCTCAAACACATAAGTTTTAACGCACCGGTTCTAAAACGGCCCCTTTCCCTTGCGATCAAAATCTACCGTGCTACAAAATCTTCCAGTTACAAAAACTACATGTCTTACAATTCTGTCGCTTTATCAATCAATTGCCAATCTATTTTTTTATGTTATTTAAATTACTTACTTATTATCCACTAACCAAGTCGAACATACATTTTAGTCTTAGTTTAAACGAAAGCTCCCTTTACTTTGATCATCATCGTATCAAGCAAATTTTATTGCCAGGTCCCGACAGAAAAACTGTCTGACTGTGCCGAGGCAATGTGCAATACCCTGCAGAAATTGATTTCCTACTCTCCCTCCTCCCTCCTACTTTCCCCTTATTTGGAAGGAGTCATTTGTTATTCCTTTCCACAAAAAAGATAGCAAATCGGATGCCAAAAATTAAAGAGAAATCTCTCAGTTCTCGACCATCCAAGATTAATTATTTCTTAAATGGATTTATTAAGCGAAGATCAACTACAACTTATCGTTGGAGCTCAGATGTAATCTATACTGATTTCAGTAAAGCATTTGACTCCGTTAACCAGTCTGTTCTTGTTCGGAAAGTCGATTTAATAGGATTTCCGGTTGATCTTTTTAGATGGATCTAAGTTATGTGAATGGCAGAACGCAAAAGGTTCTTTAAAAATACCTTATCTACAGGCCTGTTCCAGTTTCCACTTCCGAAAAATTTACTCGAATTCGGATTTCCCACCCTGTTCTAGTTTTCACTTCCGAAAAATCCCCGCTGATTCCTTTTTCCCTCTGTTAAGTCTCTGTTAACTTCCGAGCGAAACCGCTCGGAAACTTTCCGACTGCTATTGGGCCGGCGGATTCAGATCCGCAAAATCAGAAATTAATTATTTTAAAATACAAGGCGATTATGAAAATTGCAAATGTAAATTGTATTTCATTCTCTGATGTTTCAGGAACATTACTGCATTTCTAAATTTTCTAAAGGTGGCACACTTGATTATAATTTTTTTTTTGTAGTTGCCCCTCAGAATCAGTTCGATTCTAACTTTCTGCAAAATTGCAAATCCGACCGGATTCCGACCGAAAAAGTCGGAGGTGAGAGGGACATTATGAGGGTTGTCAGAGTTCCAAATAACAGATGGAATATGCCCCTTATTATTGTTTAGCAATTGTATTATTATTTGTTCTTATATTCAAAGAACTATTATCAATGCATGTTAAAAAAAAATTGTGTTTGGTAAAAACACCACATCAATTTTTGTACGAACCGTGTGTAATATGAAGAAATATTTTTCCTCAACCTCGGCAACTCTTCTGAGTTGAATTGTGCAACACTATCTGTAAGGAATTTTACACCACTGCCATCCAAACAGCTGACCGGCAAACGAAAGTTAAATTTTAAATAACTAACGCTTTATATAAGGTACAAGCATAAAAATCAAAAGCCGCTTAATAACTGTCGTCTTACTAATTCGTTTACAGTTAATAGATGCAAAAACGTTTTGGTAAAATAGTAGAGCAAGAATCTTTGAATCGAGACGGGCAAATCAGCTGACATCTGCATGAGCTTTCCAATACTTCTTGTCGACCATTTCTAGCACTGCCTCCTAAAACAGATGACTGAGATTTTAAATATTAAAAATTAACTTTTTACGGCCAAGAATGCTTGTACCTTTGATTTTATGCAGTGAATCAGTACCCTATTAACATTCTTAGGTTGGAAACTATAGCGGGCCAAAATTTGATCAGCCCCTAATTCACAAAATTCTGGTAAATAAAGCTAGGAGTGTGTTTTGATTTATTAGACAATGGTTAAATGAATTCGATGACCCCTACTTTACAAAATCTCATATACGTCTTTAGTTCGTCCTATCTAAGAATATGGATCTTGCGTTTGGAGCTCTCAATATGGGGTCTTCCAGAAAAAAGAATTGGTTCCAAAGAACTTTTTACTTTTCGCCTACTCGGCTTTAACTGGGATGCAGACAAAAAGTTACCGACCTACTTCTCCTTATTAACTTACAATTCTCAGCCAACCGAAAAACAAAGAAAAATCAATTTTATATAAAATGTAGTCCATGGTGACCTGCCGACTAGAAATAGTAGATCCTTTGAATTGCATGAACCCTTTACAGTCTTATGTGCAAACTGTAACGATTTGTACATTATAACATCAAACGTAAATAGCCCTCCCAAACTGAGAAATTTAACTCTTACCGACTTAGTACGCATGTGAGCAAACAATCGGGCAGCACGGCAATAGTCGCTTCCTACTATTTTAATCCTATACTTTAATTTGTCGCGCCAACTAACACATAAATCGGACAAGCACGTGCTTGTTGTCAAAAGTTTCAGTGAATGTACTAATTTTATGTCCATACAAAGCATAAATCTTGTCATATTAGAAAAAAAATTTAAAAAATATTGTGCTGAGACTTTCCTATCGATTTTCATTTTTCGAATGATCTAAATTTAATTAAATTTTATTTATTCTTGACAGTCATGCGACGCGATGCTTCGGGACGCAGAGACTAGAGAATTGTCAACTCGAAGCTTCGACTTGGCCATATTGGACGGAGCCTTCCCGGAATGCGCATTGGGATTGGTGTACCAGCTAAAAATCCCGTTTATGTATATAAACACAGTAGGCTTCTATACCGGTAGCCTCTCTATTGCAGGAAATCCAGTAAGCTATGCCATAACTCCGAACTTTTATTCTCGATTTACGGACACGATGAATATCTACAATCGGGCTATAAATACGGGCATGCAAATTGGACAAAACCTTCTGCATATGGTGAGAAAAATGTAAATTTAAATCAAAGCAACCGTTAATCCTAGTTTATTCCTAGTACGTTATGCGGCGAACGCATCTTGTATTACAGGAACATTTGGGCAACCATATACCACATCCTTATGAAATGGCACGTAATGTAAGCTTTATTCTGCAAAATGGCCACGCAGTCGTGTCCTATCCTAGGGCATTTAATCCAAATGTGGCAGAGGTTGCTTGCATTCACTGTAAACGAGCTAGGAAACTTTCAAAAGATCTAGAGGACTTTATTGGTGCTTCTGGAGTCTCGGGATTTATCTATGTATCAATGGGCTCATCAGTTAAAGCTGCGAATATGCCTGAATCACTCCGTCGCATGCTAGTAAAGACGTTTGCCCATCTGCCATATCATGTGCTTTGGAAGTACGAAGGCAGTGCAGCAGACATACAGGATCTTACTTCAAACGTTAAACTTTCAAGGTGGCTTCCACAGCAGGACATATTGGGTCATCCCAAACTACGAGCATTTGTCACCCACGGAGGTTTGCTTAGCATGTATGAGACAGTATTTCACGGAGTACCAGTCGTAACGATGCCGGTATTCTGCGATCATGATGTTAATTCTGCTAAAGCCGAGGTAGATGGCTACGCCGTCAAGCTGGATCTTGAGACGCTGTCAACCAATAAACTTTATAAGGCAATCATGAAAGTGATTCATGACCCGCGCTACAGAAATGCAGCTCGATATCGCCAAAATCTTTTACTTGATCAGCGCTCGACAGCCTTAGAGACGGCCATATACTGGACCGAATACGTGCTCCGTCACAAGGGCGCTTATCATTTGCAAACCCCCTCTCGAAATATGACGTAAATTAATACATTTTTAATATAAAGCATCTAATATTTTATTTTCGGTTTTCAGATGGTGGCAGTTCTATCTTCTAGACGTTTTCGCCCTTTATGTGTTTGCTCTCTTCAGCTTTGTTATTTTACTGAAACGCCTTGACTTTCGGACTGAGAAGGTAAAAAATATTCAAGTCACGACGTATGCTTCCCCAATCGCATCGACAATGAAGCCTAAGAAGCTCTAATTGGAACCTTCCTTTACATAAATGCTTAGCAATAAGTTTTAAGTTTTACTTTAGCAGCCAAAGTTTACTTGAGCAAACCTCAGAATAGAAACTAATTGCTTTTTTGTTAAAAATCTATGGGAGTTACAACCTTGTAAATACGTTTTTACGTTTATAATTAAAGAGATGAAAATGCTAGCCAAAGTTCCCAAATCAAAGTGTGCCGAAAAGTTAATTATAAAGCAATTAAGTCAAGGGATTCATATTTTAAGCCTGTGGTCCTTCCACACAACGATAAATAAACGAAGTGCGAGGTGTTCGAAAATGTAAATAACGAATAATTATTGTTTTCAATTTGAAATTAAAAGTAAAGGAACTCATATAAATCGGCTGATCACATCTGGATACGGATGCTGAATACGTTTTCCATTTAGGCCTACATGTTCACCAAAAATAAATATTTTTTATAAACTAAAGCAATTTCTGTTTAGAAAACTTAAAATGGAGTATGATAAAGGTAAGAAGGAAAAAAAAGTCGATTCGGTACAGGCCGTTTGTGTAAAATTTAATTCAAATTCTATAAAAATAAATCTTGATACATCCCAACAAAATTTCGGTAACCTAAGTTATGAAAATATATTAGATGCTTAGATTTTCCTTTGGACTCGGAGCTTTCTGTTAGCCTTAATTAAATAATAGAATATGGAAATTTTTAAGGTCGCTGACAGGACATTCGTACCTACTCAAAGCAAAAAAATGTGCAATGGAAGCACTTTTTTTTCAAATGAGAATCTTTCATTGGTTCAAAAATTATTTTTGGATAAAGCCGAAAGCCACAGCAGCTATGGCTGATATCCATCCTGTAGCTTAATTTAGAATTAAGCATACAGTGTAGAAATAAATATTTTTGGATAATTTTTATATTTGATAATTGCAAAATTCAAGTGATTCGCAGGGGACACAAAACTGAAGTGGCTTTTAAAGTCGCCCAGTTCAAACGAATTCAGAGGCAATGTTTCAATGCAACTAATTTTAAAAATGGTTACGGGTTTCAAAAATGACTTTCTTTTATTTGATATTCAAAAGTTGTACTATTTTTATATTTGACTTAGAAAATGCTAAATTCTATAGACTTGATCAATTTAAAAAAGGGATGGCCAGGATCTGTCTCAGGTATTTATTTGTGTCAGGTGTAGCTGCTAGAAGAGATTTCCGACCCGGTCCCAGAGTATAAGTCAGGGGAATTACTTAGTAATTAGTTAAAGAGTACGTTTATTCAGGTTTAGATTTAAAATTAGATGGAAACTGGATAGCGTGTCCGCTCGTTCGGCTCCTTCCGTCAGGATCTGTGTGCTCGGCTCCCGGTCCGGTGTCCTGGATGATGCGTGTTGCCTCTAGAAGCAACGAAGCAGGTTGCGGAGTGTCCGCCTGGTGCTTCCAGTCGACTGCGAGAGCGACAGGAAATATCTCGGGAATCTTTCAGTCGACCGCGAGAGTAAGAGAACAGATTTAACTCGGGAACCTTTCGGTCGGCCGCGAGAGCAAGAGAACGAGATGTAACTCGGGAACTTTTCAGTCGACCGCGAGAGCGAGAGAACAAGATGTAACTCGGGAACTTTTCAGTCGACCGCGAGAGCGAGAGAACAAGATGTAACTCGGGAACTTTTCAGTCGACCGCGAGAGCGAGAGAACAATACTTAGCTCGGGAACTTTTCAGTCGGCCGCGAGAGCAAGAGAACAATATTTAGCTCGGGAACTTTTCAGTCAACCACGAGGCGAGACTTAACCCGGGAACCTCTCGGTCGGCCACGGGATAGACGTATTGCGGATCGGTGAACCGAGCCGGGGAAGGCAGGTTAGGGGAAAAGGTAACTACTAGGAGAGCTAACTACAATGTATTAGCCAACCAGATCAGAAGATCCGGTTTAGCCGAAAAAAGTGACTTTGCTGCTGACTACTTGGGAGGCTTACCTCACCCGATCGCTGTCGCTGCTAAGTGACGATACAAGGGCTGTGGCTCGCCTTATATAGGGATCTGGCAGGTTTTAGTGTGCCTGACCGCCTATCTGGCGTTAGCCCCTTTCGCTACTGTCCCTAACGCCTTCTCCCCGCAGTGTGCCCGTTCATGCGCGCTTGGGCGGATTTCTTCCTTCTGCTCTTGTTTTCCCTGCTTTGTTTCTCTACTTCTTCTTGATATTTTGTTATGTGCGCGGCCACGCGTCACACCCCCCCCATCGTTTTGGAATTGGTGTGTGGCTTGGCGCCAGGCCGCTGTTCCGTCCTTCACCAAGAAGCGTAGCTGCTTGCCGAACTTCTTGCCACGGAGTTTGCTGCGTATCTCCTCTCTTGCCGCCTGTGACAGGATCGCTCCAGCTGGTATTCTCCATCCCTCGTCGCCTGATCCATACACGTGCAGCTCGATGATATCGCGGTCCGATGATCCGACCGCCCGTGCTGCTTCCTCCCTGGTCTGGGCCGCCTCCACCCGTCTCCGGGTTTGTCACGATGACTTCCGGTTTCGGTGACGGATTCCTATCCCTCGTATGTTTTGCCGCCAGTTGTTCTAATTTCCGCTTCACCTCCTCGGTATGATTCTTCTTCTTCGTGAACGCCGCTACCGTGCGTCTCAAGTCCTCCACTTTTCCTGATGAGTCCAGACCGAAGTCTTCAGCGTATTCTGTTAACTCCGTTTTGGACGCCAGATATACCCATGTAGACATTACTCTACCGGTGTCGGTCTTTTTCTTGCAACTACACAATCTGCTCGGGCGCCACTGTGACGATCCGTCGTTGGTCGGGCGGCTAAGGGATGGCCAGGATCTGTCGCAGGTATTTATTTGTGTCAGGTGTAGCTGCTAGAAGAGATTTCCGACCCGGTCCCAGAGTATAAGTCAAGGGAATTACTTAGTAATTAGTTAAAGAGTACATTTATTCAGGTTTAGATTTACAAGTAGGTGGAAACTGGATAGCGTGCCCGTTCGTTCGGCTCCTTCCGTTAGGATCTGCGTGCTCGGTTCCCGGTCCGGTGTTCTGGATGATGCGTGTTGCCTTTAGAAGCAACGAAGCAGGTTGCGGAGTGTCCGCCTGGTGCTTCCAGTCGACTGCGAGAGCGACAGTAAATATCTCGGGAACCTTTCGGTCGACCGCGAGAGCGACAGGAAATATCTCGGGAACCTTTAAGTCGACCGCGAGATTGAGAGAAAAGATCTCGGAAACCTTTCAGTGGACCGAGAGAGTGAGAGAAAATATCTCGGGAACCTTTCAGTCGACCGCGAGAATGAGAGAACAGTATTGAACTCGGGAACCTTTCGGTCCACCGCGAGAGCGAGAGAACAGTATTTAACTCGGGAACCTTTCAGTCGACCGCGAGAGTTAGAGAAGATATCTCGGGAACTTTTCAGTCAACCACGAGGCGAGAGAACAATATTTAGCTCGGGAACTTTTCAGTCAGCCACGAGGCGAGAGAACAATATTTAGCTCGGGAACTTTTCAGTCAGCCACGAGGCGAGAGAACAATATTTAGCTCGGGAACCTTTTAGTCAACCACGAGAGCGAGAGAACAAGATTTAACTCGGGAACTTTTTAGTCAGCCACGAGGCGAGAGAACAATATTTAGCTCGGGAACTTTTCAGTCAGCCACGAGGCGAGAGAACAATATTTAGCTCGGGAACTTTTCAGTCAGCCACGAGGCGAGAGAACAATATTTAGCTCGGGAACTTTTCAGTCAGCCACGAGGCGAGAGAACAATATTTAGCTCGGGAACCTTTTAGTCAACCACGAGAGCGAGAGAACAAGATTTAACTCGGGAACCTTTCGGTCGACCACGAGAGCGAGAGAACAATACTTAGCTCGGGAACCTTTCAGTCAACCACGAGGCGAGACTTAACCCGGGAACCACTCGGTCGGCCACGGGATAGACGTATTGCGGATCGGTGAACCGAGCCGGGAAGGCAGGTTAGAGGGAAAAAGGTTACTACTTTTGGCCAACCAGATCAGAAGATCCGGTTTAGCCGATAAAAAGTGACTTTGCTGCTGACTACTTGGGAGGCTTACCTCACCCGATCGCTGTCGCGGCTAAGTGACGATACAAGGGCTGTGGCTCGCCTTTTATAGGGATCTGGCAGGTTTTAGTGTGCCTGTCCGCCTATCTGGCGTTAGCCCCTTTCGCTACTGTCCCTAACGCCTTCTCCCTGCAGTGCGCCCGTTCGTGCGCGCGCTTGGGCGCGCGTGCTCCATTAGTGTGAATTCAAACTTATGGCATTTCTTCTTTCTGCTCTTGTTTTCTCTGCTTTGTTTTCTCTACTTCTTGATATTTTGTTATGTGCGCGGTCACGCGTCACAATTGTGATTTATGACCCCGTTACAAAAATGCCACTCTTTGATAGTTCGCCGTTATCGGATATTCTATCGATCGCGGTGTGGCCGCGATGATTAGAGGCGTTTTGTACCTGGATTCGAGTCTCGGATAAAAATAGTATTTATGTTAATTAAGGTCTAAGATCATATTTTAATGGTAGAATATATTTATTCTAAATATACATAATAAGAGAGAAGATATGATAATGGTGATCAGCGATTATGCCGCCTTCCGGGAGGAATTTGTGGACTCCCCAATAGATGCGTCACATCCCCTCCTCACTTCGGGGAAGGCAAGAAAATGTAGGCCTCTCCATTTGGTTTTATGGTTACCTGGTACGATCCCTCGTCGGTCAGCGGGCCGAGAGCGTTGGGCAGCTGGTTGTCGGCTCTAAATGGCTTGCCATACGATGGCAGAGAGTTGGTCATTTGCAGTGTTGCACCTCCACCCGAACAGAAGGGGATGGCGCTCGCTTCCGGGGAGTGGAGCACTTCCTGGGGCTGCACATCTCTCAGCTAAAGTTGGTCGAAGAAAGCAACGGTATTCCATTGCAGGTTACACATCATCCTCTCCACCTATGGAGGAATTTTCTCCAAAGGAAGTTGATGGAAGTGGGGGACATGTCCAGGGCCAAATTCAACGGACTGGTCCTCGGTGTCGCTGGTGCATCATCGGCGGCATCCTCTTGCGGTTGGTACCGGGTCGTCGGGCACTCACAAAGGGTGGCATAGTGCCTACGTGTACTTATTGAGGCTACCACATACCTCACCCGGCGCCGGAGTTGGTGGACGATCCCCAGGCTTCGTGGATCACTGTCTCCACTTGTTCATCCGGTCCCAGGAGGCTCCGGTGATGGCAGAAACGTCACGGTTCACGGAGCTTCGACGATGATCAATTATATGTGCACATACGACCCACAATGGTGCCCGAACCGTTCCTCGTCTTCGAAAACATAATGTGCCGCTTCTTCGCTGGCCAAGTAGTCGTGGTCCGGGAGTCTTGAATCGCTGCGTTAGGCAGGTGCGTCCACATAATGGGTTGACACGCTGCGCGAGCCGGGTGAGTCCACTTAACATGGAGACACACTACGCGGGCCGGGTGATTCCACTTAATTGAAGGACTCACTGTGACCCGGAATGCACCGAGGTGTGTACAAAGACGAGGTGCCATTTGAAGCCGTGTGTCGGTCGGGGGATGCTCGTCGATAAAACTGTAAATCTGAAATTGTTGAGGCTCCAGGGCCCATCTGCAAATCCTCTCAGTTGGATTCTCGATCTGGTCTAACCACTTAAGTGCCAGGTGGTCAGTGATAACTCCAAACAAGTAACTTTCGTCATCGCAGTTTCCCAGACGATGACTAGACATTCCTTTTTTGTGGGCAAATAGATTCCGGCTCACGTAGGTTACAACCCGTTTAAGACGATCGATTTCCTGGGTCAGCACGCCTCCGAGTCCGTTGTTTTTTGCGTCGGTCTGCAGCGTCTTCTTGACGGAGAAGTCTGGACATCCCAGTACAGGTCAGTAAACTTTTTAGGAAATCAAAGGTAATATGTTGTTACTTTGCCCACTTCCACCTCGATTTCTTTTGGAGCAGGTTCGTTATGGGTTTGACCTCAAATCCTTATTTCTGGAAGACTTATATGGGATCAGATTTTCCTTTTCCGTGTATATGTCTCGATAACTAATTTCGTGTTCCAGGTAAGCAAGCATTCAAGTGCAAGTGTAACCCATGATTCGCCACTGATATAGAGCTCGGTCGGGTGCCGTAAATGCGGTGCACTCTCGGCTGCCCGTTGCTGTTGGTTTTTGCCAGAGTTCATTGCGTAAACCCAGAGTAGAGCTCAATTTCGCGTTCCTTAGCCGCAAAGGATAAGGGTCTGGAATCGTCTTCGCATTCAGCTGGCCATAGTCGACACATATGCCCAAATGGCCGGTTTGTGAGGACTACGAGAGGCCTCGATGCACCCCTGCTCTATTAACGCGACTACTTGTTGGTCGATGATCCTCTGAATAGCAGGATTCTACGGAAAATACCTCTGTTTAATAGGTAGAGCGTTCCTAAAGGTGATTCGATGTTTGGCTAAGTTTGCCATTCGTGCCATTCCTTTGAACTTCGCCAACTATCCTGCTCTTCGTTAGTTTATAATCGATCCTCTATGTTCTCTTCGCTGCATGATTCCTCGTATTTCTTTGACTTGTTCTCCTTGTCGAAAGGTCTCTCGTGTTCCTCTTCGTTCTGCTGTTCTCTGCTTCTTCCCTCGTGAATCTGCGTCGTCTGGTTCCTTGTGTTTTCTTACGTTGCTTCCCTTGTGTTTTTTTTTTTTTTTTTATTTAAAAGACTTTATGAAATAAATGTACAAATAGGAAAAAAAGAAAACAATAGGTGTAGGTAGGAAATGTCCACTCCCGCGGGACTGCCGCAAAGCTATACTTCGCGAGGGTGGCGGGCGGTCAGGTTGCCGCTCATCTTTCGCCAGCCGTGCGACGGATCTGCTCCCGGCGCCTCAGCTCCCTCATGACAGTTGCTGCCATGTCAGTGACAGCATCCCAGTTGGCTGGAGTCTCCAGCATACACCCGATTATATTTTCGGGTGTGAGGCGACGGTTCGTTGCTGCCTCCAACGCAGCTCTTTCCGCGCTGAATAGCGGGCACGCAAAGAAGGAGTGCTCTGCGTCCTCGATGGATGCGCCGCTGCAGTATTCGCAAAATGGATCTGCATCGTGCTTGAACCGGTGCAGGTATGCCTTGAAGCAACCGTGGCCTGTAATAAGCTGCGACGTGTAGAAGTCCACCTTCCCGTGGCGCCGGTGTATCCAGGGATCCAGTTCGGGGATTAGTCGGTGTGTCCAACGTCCAGTGCTCGCGATATCCCATCTCGCTTGCCACCTTGAGACTGTGCTGCTCCGCTGGGTTCTGCTTCCAGACCTTCCAGTCCTGCGCTCCTCTGCCAATAGGTCGATGGGGATTGATCCGGCTACCACTAGTGCAGCTTCTTCCGAGACGGTGCAGAAGCAGCTGGATATGCGCAGTGCGCAGCGTCTATATACCGACTTGCATTGCCGGCTGTAGCTCGCAGTCAGCATGGCTTCCGCCCATATCGGTGCGGCATACAGCAAGGTGGAGGTCACCACTGTCGCTATTAGCCGCCGGCTGTGCTGTCTAGGACCGCGCGTGTTGGCCATCATCCTAGAGATAGCGGCAGTGGCCTTGGATGCCTTGGCGGCTGCGTACTCCAGGTGGCTTTTGTAGTTAAGTCGGTGGTCGATCAGAACTCCAAGGTACTTGACTGCCGGGCTAGACTCGATGGTGGTCGAGCCGACCCGGAAGCTCAGCTTTTCTACGGCCTTCCTGCTACTTATAAGCACTGCTTCCGTCTTGTGTTCTGCAAGCGAGAGCCCATTGTCCGTAAGCCAGGACATCAGCAGGTCGACCGCAAGACTGCATTTAGTTGAGACGTCGGCCAGTTGTTTCTCCACAGTGACCAGTGCGATGTCGTCTGCGAACCCAACCACGGAGCAGCCTTCGGGCAGTGTCAGCCTCAGGATCCCGTCATACATGACGTTCCATAAGATCGGTCCGAGGACTGAGCCTTGGGGAACGCCTCCTGTCACCTGATACTCTTGGTGGCCTGCATCTGAGTTGTACAGCAAGACGCGGTCCTTGAAGTAGTCGGCTATCAGCTGCGTGAGGTATCCTGATATGCCGCCACGCTGTAGTGCTTGCAGGACTAGGCTCCAGTTCGCGGAATTGAAGGCGTTTTTTACGTCGAGGGTGCATACAAGGCAGTATTTCTTGGAGCCGCCCCGCCATCGTTCTCCTTCAATCGCCTTGGCTGCCAGTTCCGTTACTTCTCGGATCGCGTCAAGTGTGCTTCGCCTCTTCCGGAATCCATGCTGGTGGCTTGACAAGACTCCGCGCTCCTCGATTTCCCTTTCCAGCTTCATGCATATTATGCGCTCGAATATTTTCCCCAGTGTATTCAGCATGCAAAGGGGCCGGAATGAAGACGGGTCGTCGTTGAGCTTGCCTGGTTTCGGGATGAGCACGAGCCTTTGCTGCTTCCAGGCTCGTGGGAAACGCCGTTCGTTTATGCACCTGTTGTAGACCTGCGTGAAGAGGCCAGGATAGGCCTTCACTATGGCGTGCAGAGCTGCATTGGGAATGCCATCCGGTCCAGGTGCCTTGGATGCTTTGCAGCTGGCCAACGCGCTCAGGACTTCCTCCTCGCAGGTGGGCAGCGCTTCGCCAGCACTCGTGATAGGTGCCCTTAGAGGCGGCTGCGTAGGGAAGAGCGTGCAGACTATTGCTCCCAGTTGCTCCTGGGAGCTCGGAGCTGGCTGTCTGGTTAGCTTGCCCATCACCATTTTGTATGCTGATCCAAAAGGTTCTTGGTCAGCCGCGTCGCAAAGGTCCTGGAAGCACTTGTTCTTGCTTGCCCTGATAGCCACCTTGAGGGCCTTTTTCCTCTCCCTGTAAAGGGACTCGTGCACTTCGTGTGTGGAGTGTCCCCTGCTTCGCTGACATCTCCGCCTAGCAGCGAGACAGTTGCTTCTGGCTTTAGCTATCTCCTGGTTCCACCAGGGGACTGGCCGCCTTCCGTCTCCTTTAGTGGAGCTTTCCATTGCTGCATCGCAGGCTGTCTTGATCCTGGCGGTTATCGTGTTCGCGCAGGTGTCCGCCTCTCCTGTGATGGTGCTGGCATCCATGCAGCTTAGGAGTGTCTCGGCATTCAGGGTGTGTACTCTATACACTGTTTCCCGATTTGATGGGCGTGGCTGGCTGCGGCTCGAGCGGAAGATTATGGCAGCGTGATCGCTGTATGTAAATAGGTCAGTGACCTCCCAACAGCTGTTCCGGGAGAGCTCCGGGCTGGCGAAAGTCAGATCAATGATTGACTCCCGGCCTGCCTTGCTGTAGGTGCACCTATTGCCGTCATTTAGTAGGCAGACATCCAGGTTGGCCAGGGCATCAAGGATGATGGTTCCCCGCTGTGTGGTTCTCGTGCTCCCCCAGTCGGTGGACCACGCGTTGAAGTCTCCTGCGATTATTACCGGGGACCGTCCACGAGCATCTTGGGCGATCTCCTTTATTATGTCCCTGAACTCGTCGATGTGCATACTCGGGGCTAAGTAGCAACTGTAGATGGTAGTCGCTTGGAACCTGGCCCTGGCGTAGCCACGTCTCGACGCCCTCTGCGCTAGGTGACCGGGGGGCTGCCCGCAGCTCCATATGGCTGCGCCGCCATCAGCGCTTTGTTGCCATACGCCTTCTGTCTTGGCCTTGTAGGGCTCGCTCAATATGGCGATGTCAATCTTCTGCTCGATAGCCGTCTGGGACAGCAGGTCTTGGGCTGCTCTGCAGTGGTTAAGGTTGAGTTGGAGGAACTTAACCATTGCTCGAGGTATTGATGGCCTTCTGGTACTCAGGGCAGCTCCTGCTTAGGGTCGCATGCTCTGCGTCTCTCGAGGTCTTGCCACCTCTACAGCAAAGGATGCACCTGGGCTTGCCCTTGCACGTGTTGTGCTTGTGGCCGGTGCCTCCGCACCTGAAGCATGCCTCCTGGGTGGCTTTGGCCGTTGCGTCTGAAGCGCGGCATCTTGCCGAGGTGTGCCCGAAGCCCATGCACTTATAGCAGCGTCTCGGCTCTGTCTTCTCCCTGATGCGGCAGACGACCCATCCAATTCTGATTTTGCCCTTGTCGAGCAACCTCCTCGCATGTTCAGGTCGGAGATGAACCGTCGCAGTTTGCGTTCCTCCGAACGCTTTCCGCATCCTGGGCGCAGCGTCGCTTGGAATGTCGGTGTCTTCTCCCGCAAATAGGGCCATTGTGACCTCCTCCGCGCTGGTCATGTCGTCCAGGTCACGGATCTCAATCTGGACCGTCTCCTGCATGACTGCCACCTCAGCCTTTCCAGAGATGGCTGTCTTTAATGCCGCTTGCAGTTGCTGCGTGGAAGGGTCGAGGGGCTTCTGCATCCTTAGAAGGAGTCCCCCATTGGCTGTCCTTCGCAGTCCTTGGACGCTGTCCTTGAGTCCCTGGAGTGAAGGCTCCGTTTTTACGATCCTCAGCATATCAGAGTAGGATCCTTCGCTACACTTTATTAAAATAGCGTCTGGGCGCTGCTTCTTGGGCCTCGTGTTGCGATCCTCTTTATGCGCGCTGTTTTCAGCTCTGGGTTGTGAAGTCTTGGTCTTCGGCTTGGCCTTGACCTGCTGCCATGCCGCATTTCCCGACCTGCTTGCGGGGGAAGCACTAGAGATCGTGCCAGCCAGGGTGGGCGTGGTCTGCTGGCTTGCGCAGGCTGTGGAGCCGTTAGTGTGGCCACCTGCCAGTGCAGCGCAGATTTCTAGCTGCAGCTCCTTCATGGCGATCATCGAGTCGATCGTCCCCTGCGTGACGTGGCGAACAGCCTTCTTGTTGTTGCTTTTCGTGTCTGTGAACTTCGAGATCAGCTCGTCTAGCATTGCCCCCAGCCTTTCAGCTAGGGCTGGTGCGTCTGCTTCGACCTTCTGCTTCTTGTGGTTGCTATTATGCTTCCCTTCGGGGCTCGCTGCGTCCCGGCATCTCTTCGGAGTGGCCATCTCCTCCTCTCCTTCGCCGAACACAAATATCGGCCCGTGGATTTTCGGCGGCGCTGACACCGGGTGCGTCTCCGTGCTGACCGCCGGTGGCGAGCGTTGGACCCTCTGTTTCATGCGCTGAAAGCTAAGAAGCAACTCTTCCTCGGCTCTCGCTACCGCTAATGCCTGGGTCATGTCGTCCCGGGCTGATGGCGTAGCCTTGCTCATGGCGCCTGCTCCTAGTTGGGGTCCCTCGGTGTGCGGGGATTTCCCCCTGCGGGTGCCTGATGGGAGTTATACCGCTCCTTCTCGGTCCCCAGAGCCCCTTTTGACAGGCACCGCCACAGCGGAGGGGTTGGAAGATAGCCCGATCCTCGGCCTTTTTCCTTGTTCCCCACTGGAGCCGGCTGCGGGAGCTGCAGTAGGCTTTAGCCGCTGAAGAGGTTGGGTTGCGCGGTTTTAAATTGCGCGGGCTGCTCGCGTTTTCCAACACTGCGCGATTGCAAAAGCTCTCTGCGGATGCGCTACACAACACTGTGATCAGCTGATCTTGCTGTGCTGCGTGCGATGGAGAAAACGCGAGGGAAAAAGCGGCTTGTGGAAACTATCTTTTCCGTGAGAGTTTGCGACGTTCGCGGGAAATAGAGGCTCTCGGTGGACGAGAGAGAGGCACCCCCCTTGCCCTCAAGTTCCAGTGGCTGTCGCAGGTGCCAAGATTCGAGGAGTCCGGATAGCCTGCCGGGCCCGATTCTGGTACGTACCTTGGTCCGAAGGTGTCTCACTCTGCAGTATATGATTCCTTTCAGGGCTGTTAGAGCTGTTTTGCTGTGTCCTAGGCGGTTCACTTCTGGAGCTAGGAAAAAACACGTCTAACCACTGTGAGTATATCAATACTTTCCTCTGCTTCCCTTGTGTGGCTCTCTGTGTTTGCTGGCGTTGCTCTCCTCGTATACCTCTCAGTGTCCTTCTGCGCTACTCTGGTCGCGTTCTCCTGTGCTCCATGCTCTCTATTTCGTACGCTTTCTTATGTATCTCTGCGTAGCTCTCCTGGTCTCCTTGTTCCCGGGCGTCGTTTTCTTCTGGCATTCAGTGACTCAGTGTTGTTTCTCTCGTGTGCTTCGTTGTCCAGCGTTGTGGTTGGTTATGCCTTGCCGGGGTTCCTGTCCCATATCGGATCTTGGCGCCAATTACTAAAAAAACCGTCCCCAATATCTCCCTTGTGGAAGCTGCTTGTTGTTTAGGGCCAGTGGGAGGCATTTCGACAAGTTCAGGGTGAATATAATATGCTTAAATTTTTGCTCATTGACTTTAATCCGCCAATCTTCTAGCCAATTTTCGACGGCCCCGCCACTCTGGCCTGCGAATCGAATGTTTATTCGGCAGTCGACAGTTCGACAGTCCTCGGTCATCCGCTTATCTCTGACTGGCACGGGTAACCTAGGATTGGGCTTGGACGTGCTCCTCGAGGCAAGGGTCGCGTTATTGCGTCCTAGGGTTCGTTTCTTGACTGCTTTAAAATCTCCAATGGTCTGAAACTGACTGCGTCATATATACATTTAATACTCGGGCTCTGGGTTTTCGTACAGTCTGCTCGTCAGCAGCTCTGTCATAGTACTAGGAAGGAGTCCTAGGTTGATCCCATAGTATAAAGCGATGCTTTCGATGAAGGATAAGGGGTCAGAGTACCCGTCAAATAGTAGACCCATTTTGTAAATTTTTTTCAGGAGCACAGATGGACTCACGACGATTTCGACCGGGACTTGGCTCAGGAAAGGTCTACCTGGTCGCGCCTGAAGAAGAGAGGCAGTGACAACGAGTACTACGTGTACGCCCTGCAGAGTACAGAGTGCAGAGTGTACAGTGAGGCCACTGATGCCATCCCTGTAACGAAGTTCTCTGGCCGGGGTAAAATCTCAGTCGGGGCCAAAGCCAACCTGTGGTAGAAAAGTGTATGGAAATTTGTGATGTGCTCACAAACGAATTGCCTTTGCTTATCTTTTCTATCGACTACTTCACCGATCTCACCATCTGGGTGTCAGTCGTGGAAGTTACTGCCATTTTGCTGCCTGACGGCCGGTAGTGGGAGGTATTATCAATATCGCTACCTGGGCGATAAAAAAGTAATACTAACAGCCGTCTGAACAGCTGTTCGACTTCGACTGCCTGCAGCTCTGGCTATGTTGACGTTACTCTGTGTTCTCATGCTACCCTGTGGGAGTTAGCACTGGCCGCTGAATATGCGTGCTAACTTTACGAGTTGGGCTTCAAGAACTTTGCTCGACTACCCTATTCTCATCAAGATTAGCTAGAGGGAGCTTAGCATCTACCCGTGCTATGCCTCGCAGAAGTTCAGCTACAAAAGCCTTTCTCGACAACCTGGTCTTATCAAGACTGGCTAGCAAGAGCTTAATCTTGGCCCATGCCTATGCCTGCTACCGTGCACGAGTTCGGCTACAAGAACCTTGCTCGGCTACCTTCCCCATTAAGGCAAGCTGGCAAGAGCGTAACCTTGGCCCGAGTGGGATTGTTCCGATTACTTTCAGCTGTAGAGGGATGCCCATGTTTCACGGCTGGCGCTTATTTTACTCGCCCTCTTTTTATTCAAATGTCTTATATATATATATATATGTCTTATATATATAATGTCCTATATATATAATATTAATAGTAAGTGGTGTCATTATATTAATCTCAATCTTAATTTATGTATTAGTAGAAATTATATAACTACAATTAATTTGTTTTCTTGTAGATACATATTAATATTAGTTGTATGATTCCGGCGTGGGGCGTCGTTTGCCAGATTAGGCCTCCTTTTGGGTGATTTTTAAAAACGTTGCTTTCTTTTCCTGTGCCTTCAGGTCCTGGTAATTTTTTTCTAAACCGCTGTTAGCTCATCTCAGATATTGCTTACGTTATCGGCGTGATCACCGTTCTTGTTTAACTCTGATAGTTTTCGTCGGAGATCTACTACCAGTTGTTTCGGTTGCATTCCAAATTATTTAACAGCTATTCGTGGTTAAGCTACTTACCCATCCTTGGTTTAGTTTCTCTGCCGTGGACATGTTTTGACTTGGTTATTTGGGACTTTGCGGTTTCTAGAACGTTGGGCGCCACTGTAACGACTCTCTTTTGTGGTTGCACTGCTCGCAGGGATCGGGGTTCTTACCGACATGTATATTGCTGGGCCCCACGTGTTCCCAAGTACCGACTTAATAGAAAGCGATTCAAGTTATTTTAAAGTTTTTTTTATTGTTACGGTGATCTCTGTTGAGTCAATAGTCGCTGCCTAGATACCACCGGGAGAGGTCGGTCTGAGGCGGTGATCGTCGTAGATTCAAGCTCTCACCGTGCTACCCTATCTGCTTGTGGGTGTACCCAGCAACTCTCAGCTACCCTGTGAATTAAGTTATTGACTTTTCTCAGTCCTTGTTCAAGTTGACCTTGCAGAAGTCCAAGTTTCACCATGCTGTATTATACTGTGTTTTAGTGCTACCCTGGATGCGTCGATAACTCGACCTAGATCCACGCCTATTCTACTGCGGCCTCAAGCACCTTGCTGATTCATCTAAAATAGAAATATCGGTAATAATAATAATAAGAAGAATTCAGTTATACCGATAACAATTCATAAAATAATAATACTTCCGTGCGGCTGGCGATAAACCTCTATCTGAACCCTTCACGAGGGCGTCTACCTCTAGCATGACGGGAGCAGATCGTGCTAGTTGTTCTAATACTACCACTACCAAAAGGACTCTGAGCAAATTGTGCCATTTAGGAGCCGCCGTCGATTTAGACGCGGGCCTGGAGAGCGTGCCGCTTACACTAGAGGAGGAAGAAAGCCTTCTCCGCTTGCCGAAACCAGGCCCAGCTTCCCGCGCAGGGACGGGCCGAAACGGTAAAGTGAGGGGATGAAGGCGAAAACGCAGTATAAGGACGACCCGACGCGGGAGCGGCCGACGCAAACGGTCAGCCAGTTTAAGGCATTAGGGGAGGGGCCAAACTGAAGGTGGTGGACAGGAAACTAATCCTATCCATACCGAATCGACACCTCCAGATCAATTAAGAAGACATCTTGTACCCCAGATACGGAGGATCAATTAAGAAGATATCTTGTACCCCAGATACGGAGATATGGCGTAAGGCAAGGGTAGTGGCTACCTCGGCCTCAAAAAGCGCCATACCGGGGACAAGGATGCGCACACCCTGCAGGCACTACTTTGCCCACTTCCACCTCGATTTCTTTTGGAGCAGGTTCGTTATGGGTTTGACCTCAAATCCTTATTTCTGGAAGACTTATATGGGATCAGATTTTCCTTTTCCGTGTATATGTCTCGATAACTAATTTCGTGTTCCAGGTAAGCAAGCATTCAAGTGCAAGTGTAACCCATGATTCGCCACTGATATAGAGCTCGGTCGGGTGCCGTAAATGCGGTGCACTCTCGGCTGCCCGTTGCTGTTGGTTTTTGCCAGAGTTCATTGCGTAAACCCAGAGTAGAGCTCAATTTCGCGTTCCTTAGCCGCAAAGGATAAGGGTCTGGAATCGTCTTCGCATTCAGCTGGCCAAAGTCGACACATATGCCCAAATGGCCGGTTTGTGAGGACTACGAGAGGCCTCGATGCACCCCTGCTCTATTAACGCGACTACTTGTTGGTCGATGATCCTCTGAATAGCAGGATTCTACGGAAAATACCTCTGTTTAATAGGTAGAGCGTTCCTAAAGGTGATTCGATGTTTGGCTAAGTTTGCCATTCGTGCCATTCCTTTGAACTTCGCCAACTATCCTGCTCTTCGTTAGTTTATAATCGATCCTCTATGTTCTCTTCGCTGCATGATTCCTCGTATTTCTTTGACTTGTTCTCCTTGTCGAAAGGTCTCTCGTGTTCCTCTTCGTTCTGCTGTTCTCTGCTTCTTCCCTCGTGAATCTGCGTCGTCTGGTTCCTTGTGTTTTCTTACGTTGCTTCCCTTGTGTGGCTCTCTGTGTTTGCTGGCGTTGCTCTCCTCGTATACCTCTCAGTGTCCTTCTGCGCTACTCTGGTCGCGTTCTCCTGTGCTCCATGCTCTCTATTTCGTACGCTTTCTTGTGTATCTCTGCGTAGCTCTCCTGGTCTCCTTGTTCCCGGGCGTCGTTTTCTTCTGGCATTCAGTGACTCAGTGTTGTTTCTCTCGTGTGCTTCGTTGTCCAGCGTTGTGGTTGGTTATGCCTTGCCGGGGTTCCTGTCCCATATCGGATCTTGGCGCCAATTACTAAAAAAACCGTCCCCAATATCTAGGGCTCCAACATGGCTGGTATGACGAAAAAGGGTATCTGCGGGCATCCATCACGTGTCATCAATTGACTGTACGAAGGACTCATCGTCCGTCGTCCCATCAGAATTATTGTCTGAGGTTCCGGCAATCGCGACAGAAATTTCCGGGTTCCCCGCCATTCTTTTTTTTTTTTTTACTTTTGTTGTTATTTATTGAATCTTCTCCAGGGAGGCTAACAATAAGTTTGCAAATCTTACTCTATGTTACGTAAATTTATATTAGTTATACAGGGATGGGATATATAAGTTAGACAGGGATGGGAAATCGTTTCGCTGTAGTCGGGAGTTGTGGCTTAGCCGGGTAAGTTGTCTGGCTAGTGGATTTGAGTGACTTGAGAGTCTGGCTTCGTATTTAATTTTTCTGCAAACAATTTCTTCTTTTACGGGATTTATATCCAGGTCTCTCTGGATGTTCGCGTTACGGATGTATCAGGGGGCTCCAGTTATTGTTCCTAGGATTTTTGATTGTACTCGTTGAATGATTTCTATGATGCTGCTGCTTGTATTTCCCCAGAGTTCCGAACCATAAGTCCAGATCGGCTTTAAACATGACTTATAAAGTAAGACTTTATATTCGAGTGGGAGGGGGGAGCGGTGATTTATAAGCGAGTGAAGGCTGCTGGCCTTTAGTTTTATGTGTGTCTTCTTTGCTTCGATGTGCTTTCTCGAGGTAAGCCTCCTATCTAAGTGTATGCCAAGATAGGTGACTTCGTCAGCTTGTGGAAGCTGCTTGTTGTTTAGGGCCAGTGGGAGGCATTTCGACAAGTTCAGGGTGAATATAATATGCTTAAATTTTTGCTCATTGACTTTAATCCGCCAATCTTCTAGCCAATTTTCGACGGCCCCGCCACTCTGGCCTGCGAATCGAATGTTTATTCGGCAGTCGACAGTTCGACAGTCCTCGGTCATCCGCTTATCTCTGACTGGCACGGGTAACCTAGGATTGGGCTTGGACGTGCTCCTCGAGGCAAGGGTCGCGTTATTGCGTCCTAGGGTTCGTTTCTTGACTGCTTTAAAATCTCCAATGGTCTGAAACTGACTGCGTCATATATACATTTAATACTCGGGCTCTGGGTTTTCGTACAGTCTGCTCGTCAGCAGCTCTGTCATAGTACTAGGAAGGAGTCCTAGGTTGATCCCATAGTATAAAGCGATGCTTTCGATGAAGGATAAGGGGTCAGAGTACCCGTCAAATAGTAGACCCATTTTGTAAATTTTTTCAGGAGCACAGATGGACTCACGACGATTTCGACCGGGACTTGGCTCAGGAAAGGTCTACCTGGTCGCGCCTGAAGAAGAGAGGCAGTGATAACGAGTACTACGTGTACGCCCTGCAGAGTACAGAGTGCAGAGTGTACAGTGAGGCCACTGATGCCATCCCTGTAACGAAGTTCTCTGGCCGGGGTAAAATCTCAGTCGGGGCCAAAGCCAACCTGTGGTAGAAAAGTGTATGGAAATTTGTGATGTGCTCACAAACGAATTGCCTTTGCTTATCTTTTCTATCGACTACTTCACCGATCTCACCATCTGGGTGTCAGTCGTGGAAGTTACTGCCATTTTGCTGCCTGACGGCCGGTAGTGGGAGGTATTATCAATATCGCTACCTGGGCGATAAAAAAGTAATACTAACAGCCGTCTGAACAGCTGTTCGACTTCGACTGCCTGCAGCTCTGGCTATGTTGACGTTACTCTGTGTTCTCATGCTACCCTGTGGGAGTTAGCACTGGCCGCTGAATATGCGTGCTAACTTTACGAGTTGGGCTTCAAGAACTTTGCTCGACTACCCTATTCTCATCAAGATTAGCTAGAGGGAGCTTAGCATCTACCCGTGCTATGCCTCGCAGAAGTTCAGCTACAAAAGCCTTTCTCGACAACCTGGTCTTATCAAGACTGGCTAGCAAGAGCTTAATCTTGGCCCATGCCTATGCCTGCTACCGTGCACGAGTTCGGCTACAAGAACCTTGCTCGGCTACCTTCCCCATTAAGGCAAGCTGGCAAGAGCGTAACCTTGGCCCGAGTGGGATTGTTCCGATTACTTTCAGCTGTAGAGGGATGCCCATGTTTCACGGCTGGCGCTTATTTTACTCGCCCTCTTTTTATTCAAATGTCTTATATATATATATATATGTCTTATATATATAATGTCCTATATATATAATATTAATAGTAAGTGGTGTCATTATATTAATCTCAATCTTAATTTATGTATTAGTAGAAATTATATAACTACAATTAATTTGTTTTCTTGTAGATACATATTAATATTAGTTGTATGATTCCGGCGTGGGGCGTCGTTTGCCAGATTAGGCCTCCTTTTGGGTGATTTTTAAAAACGTTGCTTTCTTTTCCTGTGCCTTCAGGTCCTGGTAATTTTTTTCTAAACCAGTTGTTTCGGTTGCATTCCAAATTATTTAACAGCTATTCGTGGTTAAGCTACTTACCCATCCTTGGTTTAGTTTCTCTGCCGTGGACATGTTTTGACTTGGTTATCTGGGACTTTGCGGTTTCTAGAACGTTGGGCGCCACTGTAACGACTCTCTTTTGTGGTTGCACTGCTCGCAGGGATCGGGGTTCTTACCGACATGTATATTGCTGGGCCCCACGTGTTCCCAAGTACCGACTTAATAGAAAGCGATTCAAGTTATTTTAAAGTTTTTTTTATTGTTACGGTGATCTCTGTTGAGTCAATAGTCGCTGCCTAGATACCACCGGGAGAGGTCGGTCTGAGGCGGTGATCGTCGTAGATTCAAGCTCTCACAGTGCTACCCTATCTGCTTGTGGGTGTACCCAGCAACTCTCAGCTACCCTGTGAATTAAGTTATTGACTTTTCTCAGTCCTTGTTCAAGTTGACCTGCAGAAGTCCAAGTTTCACCATGCTGTATTATACTGTGTTTTAGTGCTACCCTGGATGCGTCGATAACTCGACCTAGATCCACGCCTATTCTACTGCGGCCTCAAGCACCTTGCTGATTCATCTAAAATAGAAATATCGGTAATAATAATAATAAGAAGAATTCAGTTATACCGATAACAATTCATAAAATAATAATACTTCCGTGCGGCTGGCGATAAACCTCTATCTGAACCCTTCACGAGGCCGTCTACCTCTAGCATGACGGGAGCAGATCGTGCTAGTTGTTCTAATACTACCACTACCAAAAGGACTCTGAGCAAATTGTGCCATTTAGGAGCCGCCGTCGATTTAGACGCGGGCCTGGAGAGCGTGCCGCTTACACTAGAGGAGGAAGAAAGCCTTCTCCGCTTGCCGAAACCAGGCCCAGCTTCCCGCGCAGGGACGGGCCGAAACGGTAAAGTGAGGGGATGAAGGCGAAAACGCAGTATAAGGACGACCCGACGCGGGAGCGGCCGACGCAAACGGTCAGCCAGTTTAAGGCATTAGGGGAGGGGCCAAACTGAAGGTGGTGGACAGGAAACTAATCCTATCCATACCGAATCGACACCTCCAGATCAATTAAGAAGATATCTTGTACCCCAGATACGGAGGATCAATTAAGAAGATATCTTGTACCCCAGATACGGAGATATGGCGTAAGGCAAGGGTAGTGGCTACCTCGGCCTCAAAAAGCGCCATACCGGGGACAAGGATGCGCACACCCTGCAGGCAGGCGAGGTGTAGATGAACCTAGGTCTGAACATCATCATAAACGCCGCCCAGGAGATGACAATAAGCGTCTCGGAGCATAGTGATAGTGACCTGACAGTTATAGTCAACCCGAAGTAAAACCCGCGTCAAAGAAACTCCTGATTGCTATGGAGCATGGGTAATGGGTGCCTTAGGCAATTCTTTTCCGGACTAAAGTTTTCGTCATTCAACGTGTTTTACTCACCATCGGTAAGCACATACAGAACCGCCGTGCTCGTATGGGGGTATCCATGCTAATCTTATGTCTCGTTACAGCACGGATGACCTTTGTGATGCTCGAAAGCAAGACGAAGCGCCCATTGGCAGCTTCCTGCTACACGGCTCACGACAAGACAGCCCCACCAGAGGAACTCAGGAGCCTGAGGGAAGCCAGCCCAAAAGACCAGGAACTACTGGTTGGTGCAGACGCCAACGAACACCATAGCATGTGGGGGCCCTGACATACACGAAAGTCACTTTTAGACTTCATACTTAGTACTATTTTATATGTAGAAAACGTAGGGGAGGAGCACACTTTCCTAGGTCCCCTTATCAAACTATCTAGATATAACACTTCTAAGGGGACAAAGTCCTTTGATGGTCCTTATGAGACCATCCTTCTCAGACCACAAATACATACAGTCTCAGGATGATTGAAGCTTTCCTCTAAACTAATATTCTTTAGAAACCCCGGAACACTAACTGAGAAAAGTTCAAGAGGACAATCCCATTAAGACTCACGATTGGTCTTGGCGTAGTAAAATCCACGGAAGACATAAAAATATCCCTAGACACCCTCTCGAAGTAACTACAACTACTACTACTACTACACCCCATAAGGTGGAGTCCCGACGCCCCTTAGCACGATTATGGAATCAACACTCAGGGAGATATGTGAGTGGGCGGAGAAGGTAAGTGTCAGTATCAATGCGGATAAGACGGACCTCATTCTCTTCACTAAGCCATACAAGTGACGCTAATGATCCCCCCAATAATCGACTAAACTAGGTTGACCCCGAAGTCAAATTCCTCATTGTTCTATACAGCAAGATGACATGGAAACCCAATATAATTGGAAGACTCAAAAAAGCCCCCATAGCGCTATATAAACGGACGTTGATGCACTATGATCAGTACATTCAAGTGGCCCGTACGACACCAAGCACGCGCTTGTTCGTGTTAGCTGTTAGAAGACGCGACAAATTAAAGTATTGAAAAAAAATTCGGAGAAGTGACTACTGGCGTGCTGTCAGATTGTTTGCTTGCATGCGTTCTAAGTGGGTTAGAATTAAAGTTTTTAGTTTGGGAAGGGTATCTACATTTGACGTTGTTATGTACAAATCGTTATAATTTGCACATAAGACTCTAAAGGGTTCATGCATTTCAAAGGACGTTTTACAGTGGCGCAAAACTAAGGGAATATATGATCTAGTATTTCTACTTGATACGTGAAAGTTAAGCTGACCCAAAAGGTCAGCACTTTCAACGCCACCTAGGATAAGGTTGTAAATAAAGGTAATGCCTAGCACAGTTCTACGATTAGATAAGAATGGTGAGTTGATTAGTAGGAGTCTACTGGCATAAGAGGGTAACCTCTGGTTTGCATCCCAGTTTAAACCACGTAAAGCGAAAAGTAAAAAGTTCTTTTGAACCGACTCAATGCGTTTAGTGTGGACCCCATACACACGCAAGATTCATATTCTAAGATAGGACGAATTAAAGAAATATAAAGAGGTTAAGTAACATAGGGGTCATTGAATTCTTTCGACCACCCTTTTAGTGAAACCAAGCACACCTTTGATCAATAAAGTCAAGTTTAGGATCCAGACGGACTCCCAAATCGTCAACAATAGCGATTCTTTCCAAAGAACAACAGTTTAGCGTGTAAGTTGCAAGCTTGGGAACGACACGAGAGAATGTCATTAGCTTGCATTTAGAGCCGTTTAAATTTAATAAGTTAACGCGGCACCATGTTTGAAAATTATTAAGATCTGTTTGTAAATCTGACTGGCAAGAAGCGTCCTTAAATTGCTCGCAAAGTTTGACGTCATCCGCATACATAAGTACTCTGGAGTTAGTCAGAACTTTGGGCAGGTCGTTAATTAATAATGTAAATAACAAGGGTCCCAAATGGCTCCCTTTCGGGACGCCAGAAGTAACCCTGAGAACATTAGATAAGGTATTTTTAAAAAGGTCCTTTTGCGTCCGGCCATTCAGATAGCTTGAGATCCATCTAAGAAGATTAACCGAAAATTCCATTAAATCGAGTTTCCTAACAAGAAGAGAACGGTTAACAGAGTCGAATGCTTTACTGAAATCAGTATAGATTATTATGTTAAGGAAGCCCTTTATTATGAAGGAAGTGAGCTCCAAAAGATTAGTTGTAGTTGATCTTCGCTTTATAAGTCCATGCTGACATGGTAATGATAGTTTTGAAAAGTTTTGGAATGGCCGATAGCTTAAAGATTCCTCTGTAGTTCTTGGCATCCGATTTCCTACCTTTTTTTGGAGAGGAATAACAAATAATTCCTCCCAAGTAAAGGGAAAGTGGGAGGTTTCTAAGGATAAGGTAAACAATTTCAGGAGGGGATTGCACAGGGCGTCGGCACAATACCTAAGCACACAGCCGGGTATTCCGTCGGGACCTGGCGAATAAACTGGCTTAACACGGAGAAGATCTGAAAGAATGGAGCTTTCGCTTAAACTAGGACTGAAAATTAGGTTCTACTTGGCAATGATGTAAGGAATAAGTCTGATTTGAGTCAGTGGAGTTTGAATATGTGGTTTGAAAAACTGCTCAATTAGATCGTTCAGTGCCTGATCATTATTTACAGTTGTATTTTCAAAAGAGAGCGAGGAAGGATAAGTAATTGGCTTACGTTTAGTGTTAAGAAAATTATAAAACTGTTTTGAGTCCTGAGAAAACTGTGCCCTACAACGAGCAAGATAATTTTTGTAACCCTGCGCGTTCAACACTGTGAAGCCTAGCCGAGCCGATAAATAAAAGGATAGAGCAGATTGAGAACCGGTACGTTTAAATTTAGAATACAGCCTAGACTTTTTATTTTGAAGGCGACTCAACTCTTTAGTAAACCAAGGAGGGTTATTAGAGGTTGACGGGTAGTATAACGGAGCACATTCAGTAAAAAATGAATTCATGGCGCTGTAAAAAGTATCCTTGGCTTCCGCCATGTCAGTGCGCAGGTATACATCAGACCAATTAAAATAAGATATAAAATTATTCAGCCGCTCGAAGTCCGCCTTGCGAAAACAAAGGGCGTTTTTGGCTGGACGGTTAGATATATTCTGTAAATAATCCCCAAGGTCGAGGGTTAGATCGAAAGTAGGATGATAGGGATCTTCGGGTAGCATTAGCGGCGCTACCCTGGCTAAACTAACTTTCGCCGGATCTGAGACAAAACAGAGAGCAAGAAAGCGCTTTAAAGAATTTCGTGCATGGTTGACTTGAGACAACGAAATGTCAAACAAGCCAGCAATAAAATCATACTGTTTAGTAGTAAGAAGTGAGTTTGTGGAGTTATTAGAGGACCAATTAGTCCCTGGAATATTAAAATCACCGAAAACTACTAAGTGGTCCTTATCCGAAAGACGATTAGAAACCATCGAATAGCGGAAAGATGGTTCCAATAAATAGGAAGTTCCGACAAGGGAGGAATGTAGGAACAGTAATGAAAATGGAGCTACCATTGACTGATAGCTTCACACAAAGGTATTCAACATCGTTGCACTTTTCGAAAGTTAATAATTCCGACATGAGACTGTAGTCCGCTATGAGGACCTAACCTCCAAGTCTAATAGGCCGATCCAGTCTGTGTACCGTGGATACAGCTGGAAAAACTTGTAAGGATGCTATAGCCGGGGTATCTACTCAGTCGGTCCAGGAGTCCTCTACAAAAATATATTTATTTTTACTGAGACAGGCAGGAGAAAGGATGGGGCCCAGAGGCCAAGATTTTGCTTGGTGCGAAAGTAGGGGGTAGGCGAGGGTCAACTACCTGGCCAGAGGGCGGAAAGCCCCATGAACCCTGTGACGCGTAACGCGCACAATTAAGAGTAGAAATAAGAAGAAAACAAAAAGTTATATGAAGTCAACACAAACTAAACCGGCGATTGGTGAAGGTGAGCAACCGGATCAAGCAGCCAAAGGACCAGCAGCCAACGGATCAGCAGCGAACGGACCAGCAGCAAGCAGGAAGGACTCGCAGGATCAGAGACGGGTAAACATTCACCGATCCGACTTCTTACTTATTCGCAGACCCGAGTGGCCTCTCAAGCCTTCTCATAGCAGAACCGAGCGGCCTCTCAAACCTTCTTATAGCAGACCCGAGCGGCCTCCTAAACCTTCTCATAGCAGACCCAAACGGCCTCCTAAACCTTCTCATGGCAGACCCGAGCGGCCTCCTAAACCTTCTCATAGCAGAGCCGAGCGGCCTCTTAAACCTTCTCATAGGAGACCCTAGCGGCCTCTTAAAACTTCTCATAGCAGACCCGAGCGGCCTCCTAAACCTTCTCATAGCAGACTCGAGCGGCCTCTTAAACCTTCTCACTAATTGGCAGACCCGAGTGGCCTCTCAAACCTTCTCCGCCTTAGCAGACCCGAGTGGCCTCCCAGACCGTCTCACCCAGCGGCAGGACGACCCAGCGGCAGGACGACCCAGCGGCAGGACGACCCCAGCAGGACGACCCCGGAGACGACTCCGACGCGAAATGGAACAGTGGGCATCCGGATACGGGGCTCAGACAGACCAGCTGATTCAGACAATGCCGTTTATCCTGGAAGGAGCCGCGATCGATTGGTGAAATACCACTCCCACCAAGATCGAGACATAGGCGGAACTAACTACGGAGCTCCTCGAGTATTTCCTAACGCCAAGATTCGAAGAACAAGAGGAAATTCAGAAAACCCAACTGCTGCAACGGGAAACAGAACCGGTAAGGAAGTATGCAATGAGTTTGAGAAAACTGATGAGGTTCACCAAACTCTCGGATAAGGAAAAACTCGGCCGGGGTTAATAGAAATTCTAGAAGTTTGAAATGCTAACAGAGTTTCTCAAACTGGCGGAAGAAGTGGAGAAGATCGAGACAGCGGAGAGCCAGACACAAGCTTGCCAACCGGTACAACAGCAACTCCGACCGGATTTCTGCCTACGATATGTGGCGGAACTGGCCACGCAACCCGTCAGGGCTATTCTGCTGGGTCTGCGGAAGGAAAGACGTAAGAACAACGGAATGTTGCCGAACGGGGCAGGGAAACGCGGTAGGCCTGAGCAGATGAAGCTGGCTGCTCAGGCGAAGAGAAACGAGCCCGCAGCAGGAGAATAAATGAGCTGCGATGGGTTCTAGATAACGGGGAAGAACAGAATCAATGCACAGTGGACGGTCCCATAGGCCAAAAATAAAAAAATCAGTGTTTGAATTTTAAGTTCAAATGTTCGGCATCTAGTTTTCCATAAATGGTGCTTTAAAATTGATTATTTGTTTTGTTTTGCTTCACACATACGCGGGGAAAATGACAGGAAAAGCGACAGCACAATATTAAGCGTGTGCATCGTAGCTGCAAGCCCTGCAGAAATATATTAAAAAACTATATAAAAGCTAAATTTAAGTGATCAAACTAAAATGAACATATATGTTGAAGGTATTTACATTGTGTTTTTGTAATTTTTATTTGAATTGTATTGTTTGTGTGTTTTTAACAAAATATGTGCGTAAACCCTAATTGTTCTTCTATAACCTCAAAAAAAAAAAATTAATTTTCAGATGGAGTAAAAATTGTTTTGCCAATGACGGCCTTCAACGAAAGTTTTTTTTTTTTAATTTTTCAATATTTAGTTATTCTAAGTTATGAAAATAAGCTGCTACAATTTGCTACACTTAATGTAATCATGCATTCAATACCTCTATCTCGCTCCAAATTTCTATGTTTTTGTGTAGTCTTTTCGTGCGTTTATTTCTGATTTTGCGTTTCTTTGTTTTGTGAGTGTCTTTTTGATTATTCGTGTTTTTGTTTTGTGCGTTGCTTATTATTGTCCGTGTTTGTTTTTTGTATTGCATTTGTTTTAATCAGTTTACGATTTGCTTGAGTAATGATTCTTTGTTTGAGTTAACAGTTTTTTTTATAACCAACTTATGGTATATTACATTTAACCATTGTTATTGCCGTTTAAATATATAATTTTTTTATTCTTTTTTTATTTAATGATGTATTATTATATTTTGAATATATGAAATTCTTATTTTTTTTGTATTGCATTATTAATTGTTTTTTTTTTAAGTAAAGCGTATAATAAATTCACTTTGGCAATAACTACAAAAATAATGTTACATAACCTCAGGGGTCTGCTTTAATTTGATTTTTTAAATTGGCGTGAAAATAAAAATTATATACGTGCCAATATTATATATATAGCATTAATATGGAATTATTTAGCTGCAGAAAAAGTTTAAAGCTGATATCTCTATTGGAAGTATTTTTGGCCGCCTTCACCATACAAGACCGTCCACTGTGCAATGCATTGCAATGGGAAGAATGGATACCGGAAATAATGCTGGCATACAACAGCGGGACATCAGAGTCAACAAAATACAGTCCGTCGCAACTTGTATTCGGCAAAGATCTCAGACTGCCAGGCACGCTGTTTGTTACAGTGACGACAGGCTTCGGATTAAAGTAGGAGAACCTAGCAGCAAGGTGGGTGTAAGAAAGGAAGCGAAGGCAAACATGGAGGAGGAAAAGGGAATGGAAGCCCGCTATCGGGAAGCTGATTTGGTGCAAAACGCATCTCCTATCGAAAGCGGCAGAGAAATTCAACGCCAAGTTGGCACCGAAATATGATGGCCCATGGAAGGTAGTTAAATTCCTGTCTCCAGTTACCATTCACGCCAAGAATGTGAGAACAAGAAAGACAATACGAGCATATATATGAACTAAAATACTCACCCCACCAAACACTAAGCATTATACACCAAACACTTAGCACAACACACACACAAAACACTGAGTAACACACTCACCGTAATCCGGTTGCCAGGTCCGGAGAGTGGTCGGGAGGAGTCGGAACAAGCCCTGCCGTCCGGGTGCCGGCCCCCTTTTCAGAGAGAGACCAACGAAGCGAAGAGACCGCAATGCGGGAATCTTTTCCCCGCCCCGAGGCCAAATGGAGTCCCCCGGAGTCGAAGGTGACTGAGGGCGCCTAAAACAAGAAGAGGTCGATCCCGCAAACCCGGGTACCGGCCCTCCTCGGGGCAAAGGTTCCCGGGCCAAGAGAGGCCGATCCCGCACTTCGGAAACCGGCTGCTCTCGACGCGGGAAAAAGGAAAGGCCACGCTGTCCGTGTGCCGGTGGCCTTCGGTTTCCAGAAAAGGGTGCGCCGAGAAGGTCATCTGCCGTGAGGAAAAAAATATTCCTCTGGTATGTCCATTGTTTATGTCCAGATTTTATTTATATTATTGGTAATCCTAACTGCTTCCTGCCGTCGATCGTCGACCGTCTCTGGCTCGGCTCGTTCTGGCTTGCGTTGAGCTTCGTCGATGATGCGGCTCTGCAGGCTCTCCCGACGCACAGTAGCGCCTTTTCTCATTTTACGTTGCAAAAATCATAACTTTTGAACCAAATAAGATAATTGAAAAATTTAAACGGCATTCGACAGGTAATTGTTGTAAAATTTATATATGTACTCTATAATGTGCCACGCCCACAAATTCGCCTTTTTATAGGGTATCAAAGTGAAAAAATCAATTTTTTCCTATGAAAACGAATTTTTAAAAACAAAAGTTTGTTAATTTTTTTGATTTAATTTTATTTATTTGATCAAATAAAAATATTTTGAACCCTGAAAAAAAAATTTTTTTTTTTTTTTTGTTCATCGGTTGCGCCCAACAGTTGGTATATTTGTAGGTAAGCGCATACTTTTTTTTTGGTATTTTGGTATATTTTACCCTGAGTTGCTTCGGTTTTTTGCTTCGCAATGCCAGAGTCGCAGCTGGACGCAGCCGATCTAAACGGATTCTGATTCAGGAAAGATACACGCAATGTGTAGTCATAGTGTGGTTACCGGCTCTGGGCAGCTTCAGAAGTTATAGACTACTGGCTAAAGTAGAAAAGGTGAAAATAATGGACACCTGGCAGGTAGCAATTTTCCTGTACAAGCCCACACAAAACTACCCTTTTTTTTAATTTGGATAAGAGTTAATGAATGTACCTGTCATAAAAAAAAAATATAACGATTTATTATGTAGTTTTTGTGTAATATTACCTGAAAGTCGACTAATTTACCTATTTTTGGTTGTATGACGCATACACGGAAAACAATTTCGACTTTGAATGCTCATATCTTCCACAAAAAAAATCTGAAAATTTTTTTGGTTACAGATTCGGAATCCTTGGGAAATTCTCTGTCGAATTTGAATAGTTTAAATCGATTTTGCGATTATGAATTTTCCTATTTTTGCAACGGCTTTTGTTCGAGAGGCGCTACTGTGCGACGTCTGCTCGGCGCTCTGTCGTTGGTTCTTGGGCTCTGGCGCGGGTGTTGACGTCGCTGACTCGGCTGATCAGGGCCTGCTTTGAGCTTTGTTGATGTGTGGATCTGCTTGCTCTTGCGTCTGTTCTTGGGCTTTGCAGCGACTTCTGTTGTTTTTCTCTTTGGCTCTGCCTTCTGCTCTCGGGCACTGCTGCCCTCCGTCGTCCTCTCTCAGGCTCTGCCGTTCGCACTTATGCTATGCCGGCCCCGTCGTTCTCTCTTAATAGACAAACTTTGTGTCTGCGTGCGGACTTCTCTACTCCATCCCTTCTATTTACACGTGTCTCCTCGGGTCTTTCTTTGTCTGAGTGCGTTTTTCTTCCTAAGCTTATATACTACCTACTGATCTACCTTACATACTAACAAAGTTTATATACAATTTCTATACATTATTTACAAGTGTTGTGAAGCTCCCTCACACTCCATCCCTACCTCGGGGATGTGGAAAAATGGTGACACGGTCCTCGCTGGGAGAGATTTGGACCTGGTAGCTGCTGTCGCCCACCTCCACCAAAAGGCGTAGATATTTGGTCACCGGTTGCCGGAGGCGCGTCTGTATCCTCTCGATTTCGCAAGATTCCGCGGTGGTCGCCTGCAGGCGCGTCGGGGTCAGGGCCTCGGCGGAAGTGCCAACGGTACTTGTCGGTGGCGGGCAGCGGGCGTACTCGCTGGATCGGCCGTGATGCCTCCATGGTTTGGCCAGAGGTGGCCCTGTCAGCATTCCATAGTAGGGGTATGCGCGTTGGGGTCGTTTGCAGCAGGCTCTCGGCGGTGGCTCGGGCGGCCGCTCGCCGGCTGGCGGCAGCCGATGTAGTGGGCCCTTCTGGGGAGGCCAGTATCTTCACTAAAAGCAGTCCTAGGGTGGAGGGGATGCTCTCTTCTCTCATCGCGTAGGGTTGACCCGAGTGAGAGGATGTGGGCAGTGGTACTCCCGGGCGTGTCGACGGCGGTACAGGCGTCGGTGTCCCCGGTGACGTTGTCAAGACGTTGTTAGTGGCTGCGACCATGTCGGAGCTGTGCGTGTGGTTGTCCTAGATGGTACTGGTCTGCACGTGATGTAGGCGATGTTGCTGTTGGAGCTGCGTCAGCACTGGTGTCTAGGGTGACGGCAGGCGGTCCGCCGGCAGCGTCCCGGTGACTCGCGTCCCCAAGGGGCGTCGCGTTGGTGGTCCCGGTGTGTGTTGCCCCGGCCAGTGGTGCGCCCGTGATGTAGGCAATGTTGCAGTTGGTACTGCTTTCATTGTTGGTCGCGGTTTCCACGGCTTTGCCCATCTCCGCCGGGCAGGGGTAAGGGCCAGGGCCGAAAAGGGCCCCGTACGCCGGTGGTGGCGTCTCGTAACGGGGAGGCAGTATCTCCTCCGTTATATCGTGGCCCTCCTCGTCGGATATGACGATGGCGTCCTGTGTTGGTTCCGGCTCTTCCTCCTCTCCGGAGCTTAACTCCACGAACTCAGCCTCCGAGATATCCTCATAGATAGCTCCAAGGGCCCCGAGGGCCGTATGCCTCGCGGCCATCGGCTCGTCGGTTGCCAGGGCGGCGGGCGGAGTGGTGTTAATTGCTGGTCGAGACGGCGTCACATTTATGAAAGGTGCCGAAACGGAGCTGCAGTGGTTCCTCGTCCTCGTCCAGGATTGCGCCCATCATATGCTCTAGCGACAACCCCTCGCTCCAGGACGGGCTGATCGCTGGCGAGGATGCTGGTCTCGTGGTGTCCTCCAGGAGTGGTGCCGATGGAGACAGGACGATGGCGGGTGGCGTCGCGGCAATAGTCGTGGCCGGTCGGGGCTATAGCTCCAAGACTGTTAGTGGTGGTGGTGACTTGGCATTGCCGCGGATCGGCGGAGTAGCTGGGCGGGATCGCCGTCGAGTGGCTGCTGGCGGTGGTGGCGACTCGGTTCGGTCGCGGCTCGGTGGAGTAGTCGGGCGAGCTCCTCGGTGGACGCTGGGCTGTAGGCGATCGGCGCCTATGATGATGGCGATGTTGGCGGTTTAATCGCAGCGTTTTTCTGCTGCTTGCGCACTTTGCGGCTTCCCGGGATCTGTAGCTTCGCAATGTTCGGGGATGGGAACTTGATGACCCGAAATGGACCTTCGTATTTTGATGCCAATTTGGCGGCAAAGCCTTCGGCGGCGTTTGACAAAACATGACGGCGCACGAGGACTAAGGATCCGAGTGGTGGTCTCCACTCTCGTCGGCTCAGGTTATAGTGTCTTCCTTGCTCTGCGTTTCCCCGGGCGACTTTGATTATGCTGTGGAGTTCCTCGTTCCTCTCCGTAGGGGAAAGTCGGACCGTCCCTCTTCCCGGCGTGACTTCGTCATAAAGGGTGTTCGGTACGCGTGGCTCCCGTCCCTCTACGAGAAAAGCGGGGCTGAATCCTGTGGTATCCGAAAAGCTTCTGTTAATTGCCAGTGAGATCTCCGGAAAAAGATGATCCCAGGATCCATGATCTGGAAACTTCGCTGGCTCCTGTTAGATTCTTTGTAGCATCTTAATGGATCCATTTAGATGCACTTCCTTGCACCTGTGCATGTTGGACCGTAGCCAGCGGTTGAAGTGACAGTGCATCGGCGACCACATTCTGGTTCCCGCGTCGGTAGTTGATATCGTACTGGAACTGCTGCAGCTCCAGCGCCCACCGAGGGATCCTGCCAGTAGAGTTGTCGGTTGAATTTAACCACTTGAGCGAATGGTGATCGGTCAGTACCTCGAAACGTTATCCCTCGACGTAACAACGCATATTTCGGACGCCCCACACGATTGCGAGGCATCCTTTCTCCGTCACAGAGTAGTTACGTTCTGCGCTGTTTAATTGCCGGCTGGCGTGCGCAACCACGCGTTCCTGTTTATCTATGACTTGGGTTAGCACCGCCCCAATACCATACTCGCTTGCGTCGGTTTGTAGCACGAACTTCGCCTCGAAATCCGGGCAGGCTAAGATTGAGGCCTCGGTTAGGAGCTTCTTTAATTGGTTGAAAGCTTGTTCCTGTTCGGTCTTTCTTGAGTAGGGACGTCATTGGTTTGACTACGTCCGCGAAGTTGGGTACGAAACGGCAGTACCAGGAAGCTATCCCAAGGCACCTGCGAAGTTCCTTTCGATTCGTCAGCTGTGGCTGTGATACTGTGCTCGGCGATGTGAGAGATGCCGCTGAGGGTATCAAATTGCGACAGCTCTCGTTCTAGGAATTTTTCCACCCAGGGCTCGGGGTAGTTCTCGTATTGGGCGCTTGGGCGTTGTTCCTCCTCGGCGTCGCATCTGGCGTCGGCCATTCTGCAGGATGGTGTGCTCCCGATCGTGGATGAATCCGTCCCCTGGAACCGAACTCTCTTGGTCGCTTGGCGAAAGGTGTTCTGCCGGACAGCCGATGCGTCGGTGTTGGGCAGTGTTCCCGCCCAGCTCGGGGCTGTGCTCGTGTCTGCATGGGCGTGACGTTGGGTGCCCTCTGGGCGAGGGTGCGTGTGTGCAGCCGTGCGATGCCTTTGGGCGTGGTGTGTTCGTGGAGGGGGTTCTTGCTGCGTACCCGATGGTAGCCTAGGTGGCAATTCGAGGCGCACTCATGATGAACCCTGGCGGTGGATTTGGCCGTTTCCTCCTGGTCCGTGGTTCGTGTGCTCGGAGTTGGATGCGCTCTCGCGGCGGTTTCTGCGGGGTGCATATCCATGCTGCTGCTCCCTGGTAATGTCTTCGAGCACTCGTTTTGTACTGAGCTTGGCGGGCCTGTCCTCGCTGTTCTCGGTTGAATGGGTGGCTCAAGTTTGAGGGTTTGGCCACCGCACTGTAGTGTGGCTCCGCTGTAACATAGGAAGTCCATGCCGAGTAGGTGGTCATCCAGCACATCTGCCATGACGAGGACTGATATGCGGAGGCGGGTCTCTCCTAGTTGGATAGGGGTTTGCACACCATGCGTGAGCTCCCTGTCGATTCCGTCTGCTAACTTTACTTGAGTCCGTACTGCGCGATGGTTCCTCCCGTCGTCTAGGCGCCTGCTTATGAAGCTATGAGAGGCCCCTGTATCCATCGTCGAGGTGAAAGAGCGTCCCTCCATGTTGACTTGGGCGCGGATACGGCTGTATAATGGCGTTGTTTACTGGCTCGGGAGGTCGGTGGGTTCCTCGAGTGACTCGCGGATACTCGAGGCCCTTGCCCGTTTCCCGGCGCTTGGTTCCGACAGCAGTCTATGGCTGAATATAACTAGGGCCCTTGCATTCCGTGGCATAGTGAACCAGCCTGGGTCCTAAAATCCTAATATCCGCTCAAGCTCCTGATTAGGTGAGAACCATGCGCGGCGCATCTTCAGGCTGGTTTGTCTTCTGAACATGTATACGGATTTCGTCGTCGAGGCGTTGATAATATCTAGGCGGTAAAAAGAAATCCAAAAACTCCCGGCATACTTGTGTCCAGGTTCCTGCCTGCAGCCCACTTGTACGAAACCAGCTCTCCGCTCTGCCGGACAGGAGCACGACAATGGCGTGGGATAAATACTTCCTGTCGATCCGGTACGTGTCCGCTCGTTCCTCTATGAGCTCCATGAAACTGAGCGGGTGCGATGTGCCGTCGATGGACTGCCCCCAATTGGTCATTTTATCAACCAGCATGGAGCTTGTGTTTGCGTCGAATTGGGATGCCCCACCGCGTGGAGATCCCTCAGATTTCCCGCGTGGTCCTGGTGCTGGCGACGTGCTGCGGGGCACCACTAGGGTATGATTTGTGGCCTGAACGAGTGGGGCGAAGGTTCCGGCACTTGCCTTGTGAGCTTGCGGTATCTCCAGTCAGGGGTTTCCGTAACGCAACTCCATCTCGTCGAGCCTAACCTGGCCTGCATCGGGGAGCTGTTGTTGCCACGCGAAACTTATGAGTCGAGCCCGCTGCTCTTCAACCGTGCCGTGTTCACGACGATTATCAGCGGGGTACCTATGTCTGACACGTGGCAGAGGCGGCTCGCCGATTGTTCGCGGCACGGCTGGTACTACGACCGGTGATCGATGCGTGTCCTAGCAGCGATCGCGAAGAAAGGTCGGGAAGCCCGTTCTCGTAGCAGGATCGATGGCGCGGGAAGGGAGGCGTATCCCTGGAGCAATGAGTTGTATGTCCCTATATATCCTCGAGTAGTTTGATTTCACCTCGTAGCGATGGTTGAGGGTCCTGGATCCTGATCCTGGAGCGTATCCTTGTACCAGGGATAGATGTTCCTGGAGTATCCTGACGATGATTCTCAAGGACTCCTAAGGTATCCTTGGAGTCGAGTGGGGATCCTTGGTATTGAATTCTTTAAAAAAATATATCTTTAATTCTTTATTTTTTGATTCGCCAATTTACAACGTTTCCTTAAGGTCGATTACTGTGAATATTACTGTGAATTTAATTCGCAATCTTGAACTGTTCTTTTCCGATCTCCAAAACGGACTGACTGGCAACGGTCGATTATCTAATAAGCAAACCTCGGCTTAAGAGAAGCAGTGTACTCCTGGAGATTTTGGACAAGAGCTGGACTCAAGAAAATCGAAAAATTGGGTGATGAAATTCTTTGTTCGATTGTGAAATTATCATAAACGGATTAATGAGCATTTTTCTGGAGTTGGATGTTGACAGGGTGTTTGTGTTAGTTTATGTTAGCTGGACCGCGGCGTAATTCAATCTTCATGAAAAATTCGATAAGATATTTTTTGAACTTAATTTAAAGTGAGATTACTAAAAATAATTATGTTAATATTACAAGTACCCAGCAGAGCAAAAGCGGACGTAGTGCGGATGGATCCGAAAAATGTCAGCTTAAGATATTAAATACGGACAAGGAATCGGAGTTTCCGCATTACGTTCGTTGAAAGTTCAAAAACGGACTCTAAAACGGACAAAAAGCGAACCTTTAGGGTCCCACGTAAAAATACCGAAAAGGTAATAATATCGTAAAAGGTCCGTAAACTCAATCTTTTTCGGGTTCCGTAAATGATAGCTTTTGCTGTCACAAAATCCCAGACAGGTGATTAACTTTATTATCGTTAGAATCAAAGTCTGGAAAAGGACGTTTTGTCCGCCTGAAATCCGCAAAACTATCGTTTATAATATTTTAAACGAAGTTTTTGACTGCTGGGTATTACCGTAATAGGAATTTGTATTTGTTTAATTTGAATAAAAGGGTTTATTATGTATATGTCATCGAATGAAAGTTCCGAATCGTTGGACATAAGATATTCGGATAGTAAAAAATTATTGTATTGCTTAGCGCTGATATAATCTAATATATTTTGCCCTACATTAGTGTAGGATATATTATTAATTATAGTGGTGCTATTAAATGTAATTAAAAACGACCCATTAAGATAAGTGCCATTAACATTATTATGACCATTTATAAAAATGGCTCCTTTTTGAATAACATCCATTTTTTATTATGTTCTATGATTTTATTACATAGACATTTTTCTCCATTTAGAAGTCTGGTAAAACAAGCATCTAGGGTCTAAAGTGCCATATTTATTAAATGGTTTAATCTTAAAATTTGAAATTACATGAAACAGTTTACAGTCATTGTGAGAAATATATCTCGCATTGTATACTTCGCAGCGGTTAGTGTTTATGGGATATTTAATATAAATTACACTTAACACCTGGTATGTGGCGATATTAAATTCGGATATGTCTAGTAAATCAGTAATTACAACAGGTTTTTGTTCATGTCTATGGATTTCTTGTATATCTTCTGCGTTTAACATTTTAGTGTTGAAAACATCTATTTTGGCTAAAGTGATTGTATCCATTACATTTATCAGATCGTAAGTCAACGAACGAAGGCCGTGTTTCCTGAATGGAAATTCTCGGTTGGAAAGTACTGATTGAAGATTTTCAGAGAGAGATTTTATATCTTTAAATAATTTGGAATTGATAACAAATTGATTATTATTATTTTGAATTAAATAATTTATTTTATTCTGATTTGTTAAAATATCATCATGGTCTGGTATCCCTGCTTTTCATTTCCAAAGGGTACCGATTTCGGTAATTCCACTTTTAGCCCTATTGGGTAAAATTTGTGAGAGAAGAATTTAAATAATTTCCAAATCATAGGAAATTTCCCAGTTCAAGTTCTCATTGATGTTTGATTATGTCTGTTCGCGCCAGAAGGGCGCTTTAGTTCGAGCGGCAGTGTGGAAGCGAGTAAGCTCGCTCTAGCGGGGCTTGGGATCGCGCCGCTCTTACGGTGCTAGTGCTCGCGCCATTTGAGCGATGCTAGTGCTTGCGCCCGCTCTCCCGCTCATCGGTCGTTCTCGCTCTCCCCCCTTTTTCCGCCTCCAAAGAGCCTCTCCACCGGACACCGTGATGCAGCGCTCGCTTTGTAGATTTAGTATTATGCAAGAACTTGAAGCAATAAAGTGCAGTGAATTTTAATACGAGACGCCCCACTCTTCTTCTTCTTCACGACCACGGGACTTTTTGGGAGTTAGAAGCTGCCAACCGCCACGACCGCCGACAACCCCCATAAGCCACATAACCTTTGGGTTATATTTAAATAAAGATTAACAAAGGCTAAAAATCCAACGCTAAAATAAATAAAGCTGCAATTAAATAAATATTGGGATTTGTTTTCACTCCGATTTACATCCATACATATATACATACATATATTTGGGCCAGCCGTATTCCGTATTTCCGTATTCTTTGCTCGTACAGTGTGCACAGCCACCTGCATCCATAACCCTGCCGACTAGCATATACCAACAATTTAAATAATAATAAAAAATTAACAAAAAATATTTTTTCGAACAAAAATATTTTTTTTTGTTAGCTGAATAAGTTTACATTGTTGAAGAAGAATTGCAGCCATACACGTTAGCTATTTTCGAGCTTTTTTATTTGTTTATTTTTATTTTTTTTTTTTTTAAATAAAACAAAATAAAATAAAGATAAACTAAACTAAGGCAATAAGATTAAGCTAATTTCGTGGTTGTCAGTTGTCCCCCATTTCTGTTTCGCCTTGGGTTTTCTGTCTATTTTATAGCTATTTTTTGGCGGGTGTTAAAAATATAATAAAATAATCAATAAAAAATGTCCTTTTCTTTCGACTTCCCGTGCGCTTCCTTATATCCGAATTAAAGCTAATTCCAGTGGCTATTTCTGGCTATTTTGGCTACTTTTCGGTTGGTTTTTTGATTTTTTTGATTTCCCGTGCTATCCTGAAATCCAGAGTATAGCTAAGCCACACCTAGGTATGCGAGTCCAAAAGTCAGAGCGGTAGCTACTCCTAAAGGAAGAGATCTTCCATCGACAAGCTCGAAGACAACTCCAAACCGTTGGCGAAATCGTCTAGCGAGTCTTCACTTGCGATTAAGCCAGAGAATCCCTTTGCTTCCGGACCCGAACTCCTAAGGGTTACCCGTGCTAATAGCAAAAAAATGGCATCCTCAGAGCAGCCATCCGCTGCACCAGTACACACAGCTGCTTTACTTGCAAAGGGAGACACCATACGCTTCTGCATCGCGGCAGCTCGAGTTCCGAAAATGCGGGATCCTCAACTGCCTCCCCATCTACATTACAATCTTCGAGACCCTCTAGCCGAAATGCGCACGCGAGCACGGTGCAAAACTACTTCGCCTCTGGCACTTCCGCCGTTCTGTTGGGCACGGCGATCATCGACGTGTACCATTTGCGCACGAATTATCGAGCCCGAGCATTAATTGACCCGGGATCCGAGGCGACATTCATTTCCGAACGCCTTTTCAAGCTGATCAAGCTACCGTTCCGCAACGTCCAGACTCAAGTCTCCGGGATAAATCAAACGGTTTCGGCGATTAAGGCGACGCCAAGTCGATAATAAATCGATGGCAACACCTCAAGGCCCAACATCAACAGTTTAGTGCAGGGTGGAAAGAGGAGTACCTAAAGGAACTCCATAAACGCAACAAATGGCAATTTCCGACCAAGAATCTCCAAATCGACGAGATGGTAGTAGTCAAGGAGGACAATCTTCCCTGGAACGAATGGCGGCTCGGCAGAATCGTTTCTGTCTTCCCAGGAGACGATGACCGCGTTCGAGTCGTGGAGATCCTCACATCTCGGGGGACAATAAAGCGCCCCGTCCACAAAGTTATATTTCTCCCTGCGGAGGATAGTGAACCCTCCGTTCCCAGGGATTAGGTTCTCACATTCAAGGTCCAAAAGTGCAATATACCTCTACAATGGCTCACAGCACAGCGCAGTCATTGGTACTCAGTCCTACCGCTGCTGAGTCTGCCGGGGAATCATTCCTCTTCGGAAATGCAAGAGGTTCCAAAAGCTGAGCGCTGAAAAGCGCCTTCGAGCAGCACTCAGAGGGGACCTGCCGCAGCGCGGACGGCTGCAAAAAGTGTGGAGGGAACCACCACACGCTGCTCCACATCCGTGAACCACTCGCACCCCGGACAGCGCCACCATCGGGACCGTCCTCCCAGCCAACGCCAATGTCCACCTCGTGCTCGCCGTCGCCAGATCGGGCCGCCGACAGAAGGCGGTCCACATTCTCCCAACAGCGGCGGTCGTGCTCGACACCGGGTCCAAGACCTTTACGAAGGCGGCGATGATCGACCCGTGCTTGCCGGTGAGCAGCATCGACCGGTCTCTGGCGTCGGCGTTTCGGCTGCCCATTACTCGAATGGGAGATGACGAAGTCTGCTCGACTACGATCCGGTCCAGAACAGGGAATTTCCAGCTCGAGGTGGTCCTGAAGCTGGACCCGAGCTTACGGATCCGAACTCCTATTCGGGCTTCGTCGTTGCTTCCGCAAGGGGGGGGGGAGAATGTTCGCGCCAGAAGGGCGCTATAGTTCGAGCGGCAGTGTGGGAGCGAGCAAGCTCGCTCTAGCGGGGCTTGGGCTCGCGCCGCACTTGCGGTGCTAGTGCTTGCGCCATTTGAGCGATGCGCCCGCTCTCCCGCTCATCGGTCGTTCTCGCTCTCCTCCCTTTTTCCGCCTCCAATGGGCCTCTCCACCGGACACCGTGATGCAGCGCTCGCCATGTAGATTTAGTATTAAGCAAGAACTTGAAGCAATAAAGTGCAGTGAATTTTAATACGAGACGCCCCACTCTTCTTCTTCTTCACGACACGGGACGGGAGTTAGAAGCTGCCAACCGCCACGACCGCCGACAACCCCCAGAAGCCACATAACCTTTGGAACTCCGCCCCCTCCACTTCAATGTCTTTATATAAACTTAAATTAGTTATATGAAACGGGTCAGCATGTGAATCATGGATAAGTATGTCTTTATTGTCCTTGTAGAGCAAAAAAATCATGGTTCGTGTAATCCATAATTTCAGAATTGGTGACGGTTACCATCAATAACATGAATATTATTGAATTCATATTCTGTGATTTAAAACAAATTTTGTTTAGAATTTGATGTTATCCTTGTGAATCTTTCGATTTCTATTATTTATTATAACTTTATTGTGTAAATTCTCCTTAACTACCTGTTTTTTGTATCTGGATTTGAGCTTGTTTCTTTCCCCGTGTTTTTTTTTCATAAATGACCTCTCCTACGTGATACTCCTTCTGTTTCCTGCCTTTGTTGTGATAATGTTGTTGTGTTATGTCTTATGCCTGTTTAAGTATCTGTGGGATAATATCATGTTCGATTTTATTGAATAGTATATCGAACGGTCTCTGGTTGGTAATGAAATGAATAGTCAAGTTATACTTCTGAGCTGCTCTTATTAAAATTTCAGAATTATCAATCAGATTGAGTTTATCTTTGATGCAACGAGCATTTTTTGTTAGTGTCGAATGAGCTCTTTCAATTTGTCCATTGGATGTACTATGACGAGGCTCCGCGAAATATAAATTTAAGCCGCATCTTTGAGCGAAGGATTTAAATTGGTTAGATGTCAAACTAGGTTCATTATCTATTATCAGAGTTTTAGCAAGTTTAACTTGTTGCAAATTTTCGGAAATCTTGCTTTCTATGTTGAGTCTATTAGGGATCTCTTTAACAACTAGATATTTCGAATGTGAATCAATGCAAGTAATAAATATTAAATGTTGAGCATAATATATGTCAATGTGCAGATTTTCCCCTTTATTTGGAATGGGTGCCTGACCGATAGGAATTTGTACAGGGTATCTATTATATTTGTTACTATTGCATATTGAACAGTTCTTTATGTACTCTTGGAGTTTTTTGTTCAAATTTGGCCAATAATATAATCTGTTAATTTGTTCGTAATTTTGGTCTAGTCCCCTGTATGCTCTACAATGAGTTTCTTCAATTATTGTACCTCTGTCTTCAGGATTTTCTACATCTTGGACGAATGTTCTAGTGTATAGAAATTTATTCGTGAAATTGTCTGTAAGTGGTTTTTGAATTTTATAAAAATCTTCCAAAGTACAATGAATCCCTATAGTTTTATTTGGAGGGATATACTCTCGTAAGATTGATACCAAATTTACTGGGGTATCAAACTCAATTATATGTCTGGTACTTTCAAATATGTTGACCAACTCATGTACTGTATACCTCCCCGTTGCTATTAGCAATTGTTGCTAAAACTGGTTTAAGGGTTTGCGGGTCTCTTGTATAACATTCTCGAAACTACTTTCTGCTGAATGCTGAGTAATTCGATCTGAGTCTGATTGGTTGCTATTAGTTAGGTTGTTAATCTGCACCCTTGATATAGCATTTGCGACTACATTGGTAGATCCAAGTTTATAGATTATTTTGGGTGAATAACTTTCGATGAAAGAATACCATATTTTCATTTCGATGTTTGGATTCTTTTGAGAGTGTCTGATGGTCTGTATAAATTTCGATGTTGTTAACACCGTATAATTAATTTCGCAAAATTTTAAATGCTCACACTATAGCTAATAGTTCTTTCTTTTAGTTGCATAAATTTGCTCTGCTTTAGTTAAGGTTTTAGAACTAAAGGTAATTGGTTTCCCTTCCTGGGAAAGAACTGCACCAATGGCTAAATCGTAAGCATCAGTTGTTAAAGTGAATTTTTTATTATAATCCGGCTGTATTAATTCAATTTGAGCAATCAGGTTATCTTTAAGCTCATTAAAAGCTTTTACAGCGGAATCGTCCAAATGTATTGAAGTTTTCCGGGACATGTTTTTGGATACCTTTCCATTTGGACCTTCCAAATACTTTTTAGCGGTTTGGCTATCCTTGCGTAATTTTGTATAAATTTTCTGTAGTAGCCGGTAAGGCCTAGGGTATTTTAAAATTGTAGCGATCTTTTCGGGATCTGTTTTTATTAAATTGTGTGAAACAACATATCCAAGAAAAGTAGTCTTTAATTTAAAGAACAATCGATTTTTCGAGTGAAATTTTCATATTTGCCTTTAGCAGTATTTTAATTATGATTATTAAGTCAGTGTAGTGTTGCTCAATTGTTTTTGAAAATATAATTATGTCATCCATATAAACGTGGCATTTTTTCCCTACTTGATCTCTCAAAATATCATCCATTGCTCGCTAAAATATTCTTGGAACGTTTCTTAGCCCGAATGGCTTTCTCAGGAATTTATATTTTTCGTTGTTTATGGAAAATGAGGTTTTCTCAATGTCCGTCTCTTTCATTAGAATTTGGTGAAATCCGGACTCTAAATCGATCGTGGAAAAGTACTTAGCTTTTCCGAGATTTGATAAAATAACCGAAGGATCCTGCATTGGATACCTATCCGAAATCATATTTTCATTGAGTTTTTTATAGTCAATGACTAATCTGAGTTTTGCGGTTCCATCTTCATTAAGACCCTTTTTTGATACCACTAAAAAAGGAAAATTATAAAGACTTTTGCTTGGCCTTATAATTTCTGCATTCAACATTGGATTGACTTCAGAGTTTACGAAATCTGAAGCTGATAAATCGTAGATACTGTTTGCTATAAATAGCCCTATCATGCTCGGTGTTTATTTCACCTCGAATGTCTGTCCTGAAAGGAATTTGCATGTTTATTTTTGAGTGCTCTCGTTGGAAAAAATTTCTTATTTTATTTTCCAAATCCTCTCTTTGATTTAATATTATTTCACTCGTATTGTTTATTTCATGTTTATCGAATTGATCAAGGATGGCATATCCAGGATTTTTCAATCCAAATCACTAATATTTATGTCGGATTGTTCAACTACGGCGTGTTCAGAATCTTAAAATCCTAAACTTCTACTTTGATTTGTCTCCTCAGGCTCAGTTCTGATTTTGACCTTTTCATCAAAGTATTTTTGAATAATGAACTCCTTTAATGGAAGGATATTCTTTTCCTCCGCCAGGGAAAATTGGTTAACTGAGCTACTATTATCATAGATCAGTGATAATATATAATTATTGAATATCCGTTAACCGTGGATACTCTTTTGGTCATGGTCATTTTTTTCTTTTCTTGTTAATTTTGTTATCTTCTAACATTATTCTAGTTTTCTTTATAAGCTACTTATAGCCTATACTTAAACACCTTAGCATAGTCATCCACTTTGTAGAGTGGGTTTATTTTATCTATGCTATTAAAATGTATTGGTTGTTTGATGCTTTACCGAATACTAGCTCATATTGACGATAATCATGTTTCATAGAGGGTGTTGTATTGAAACAGTATAAATATTGGAGTCATACGTCCCAATCAGTTTTATCTACTGAAATGTAGGACCGAATAAATTCATTAAATGTTCTATGGCTTCTTTCAACTGTTCCAACTGTTTGGAAGTGGTGTGCAGTAGATGTTATGTTTTTGATATTCAAATTTTTACATAATTCATCAATTATCGAATTTTTGTATTCTGTTCCCATGTCCGTTATGAACGTCTTCATTGGACTGTATTGTGTTGTATTGAAACAGTATAAATATTGGAGTCATATGTCCCAATCAGTTTTATCTACTGAAATGTAGGATCGAATAAATTCGATTCTATGGCTTCTTTCAACTGTTCCAACTGTTTGGTAGTGGTGTGCAGTAGATGTTATGTTTTTGATATTCAAATTTTTACATAATTCATCAATTATCGAATTTTTGTATTCTGTTCCCATGTCCGTTATGAACGTCTTCATTGGACTGTACTTCAGAATAAAATTTTCGAATATAGCTTTAGCTACTGTTTTTGCACTTTTTTCTTTAATAAGTATTGCGACAAGAAATTTTGTCGGGTCGCAAGTCAGAATAATTGCATACTCATTTCCTAGTTTACATTTGGGTAGTGGACCGATCGTATCCACAATTCCCTTGACAAAAGCCATTTGTGGCGTTTCGGTTATAGTCATTGAGGTCTTTGTGTGTTTAGTCATTTTTGACTTTTGGCATTTGGGACATTTTCTTAGGTACTCTTTTATGTCTTTAGACATATTTTTTCCAGTAATAGTGTCTCTTGACCTTGGCCAAGGTTTTCGTAATGCCTGTATCACCTCCTTGTATTGGAGTATTATGGAATGTAGACAATATAGCTTCTTTTTCTTTATTGTTTTTTATTAGGGTCACTGGGTTGAGTAGCGCTACTCTCAACGATTTAAATATTCTATTGCCCATATTTTTGAAATTATCAATTGAAACGTGTTCAAAGATATTTTCCCACGGTGCCACTTTGAGTTGGCTGATGTTGTTAATACCGACCTGCTTTTCAAGCCTTTGAAAGAATTCATTTAAATCAATGGTTCCATTAGTATACAAATCGCTAACATCATATCTTGCTGTAATTTTCTTTCTTATTATTTACGTGCAAGGTCACTACTTCACGTACTTCATCATTATTCACTTCATATACGTTGGGCTTTGAAGCTTTCTCTGTAGATTGCTTAGGCAATTCTATTTGTTCTTTTCCTTCGCAGGATTTTTGTCTACTTTGATTTCAGTAGTGACTTTTAGTATATTTCCGGTTATTTCTTTTAGCTGGTCAATGGTTATTCTTGATAACGCCTCGGCCACGTAGTTGTCTTTCCCCCTTAGATATTCTACGGTGAAGTTGTATTCCTCTATTTCAAGCTTCATTCGTGTTAGGCTGCAAACATAGTGCGCGCTGAGACGAAGATTAAGATGACGATGCGAGTAAACTGATAGGCTGCATAGTGCAAGACGAATTTGTTGCGATTTTGTGATGTTAGTCACAATCGATTTCTCATCAGATGGTGACCTGCTGTTAAAGCAGTTTATTTTTAAATTAAAACGAAACCAAAAAGTGAACGAAAGAATTCACCCAATTAATTTGTAAAGAAAAGCATTCTACGAATTTCATAATTTATTTAATGAGCTCCGACAAGATGAAAAAAATTTGTGGAGTATACCAGAATGAAAGTCAGCACATTTGATTACATTCTGTTAAAAATTGAACCGCTAATTGTTACAAAATTTGACAAATTTTAATAATACCTGCAGAAAGGTTAAATGTAACGTTACGGTAAAAAATTATTCACATTTTTGTTTTTGTTTCATTAATTTTATCATTTAAAATGTTCATTTAGTTAGTTTTTTTTATTTTTCTTTATTTGAAAATGTCATATTGTTTCCTCATGAAACGTATTGGCTCGGCTCCTGTGGGGAAAAAGAAGAACAACGCAAAATAACAAGCGATTCGTCTTAAAAAACAGTACTGCACCGTATGAAGCTGATCGCTTGCGTTTCGTGTTCATCTTCGTCTTCGTCTCAGCGCGCACTATGTTTGCGGACGAGCGAATTCATATGAATTGTTCTGCACTGTTTTTCGTCTTCAGATTCGTCTTCATCTTCATCTTCGTCTCAGGGCGCACTATGTTTGCAGCCTTAGTTTTGAGCTTTGATTAACCATCGAAAATAGGTAGGTAAATGGTCTGTGATCTGTTTTGACAGTGAAATGTCTAGCATAAATATATGGTCTGAAATATGTTTTTGCCCAATAATTTGCTGCCAATTCGTTTTTTGTTGTGCTTTTATTACTTTTCCCTTTGTAAGAGATTTTGATGCATATGCAACTGGAAGTTGGAGTCCGTTTTGTGTTCAGTTAACACTGCTGCGGATGCTTGCTTACTTGCATCCGTTATTATGCAAAATTCTTTGCTGAAGTCTGGGTATTGTAATAAATTTGGATTTATTAGTGCCGATTCAAGATGGTCGAAGGCATTCTGGCATTCAGCTGTACATTCGAATTTTACATCTTTCTTACATAATCTTGTTATGTGACGGGAATAATGGGCGAAATTTTTGATAACTAATTGAAAAAAGCAATGAATCGTCTAGCGCTGTCCGCATTATGTGGGACTGGATAATTTGTGACGACGTCGTATTTTTTGTCGTCAGGCAAGATTCCTTTATCTGTGCATTTGTGTCCCAAAAATGTGACTTCATGCATGAAAAAATAGCATTTTTCAGGATGTAGTTTCAGATTGTATGTTCTACATTTCTCAAAAACTTCAGTTAGGTTTTTAAGCATAAGTTCTTCGGAACAACCAATAACTATTAGATCATCCATGTAAAGGAAAGATTGAAAAGGTTATAATCCGGAGAATGCTATAGTCATCATCCTCTGGAATGAATTTGGCGCTATTTTTAAGCCAAATGGCTTGTATTTCGTACCTGTACCTGTATTTCTTTTTGGCTTTGAGGATTCCTATTGTTTTTTATATATACGGGTTCATCATCCTTCAATCTCAGTTTTTGTTTATAAAAATTGTTTGTAGTTATTGATTCAGTTTTTAGTCCGAATATATGTATTGCTATATTGAGTGCATAGTGTAGTTAATTGTGTGAGAAATTGGGGGAAAATTTTTTTGAAACTTGTGATAATACAGATTTTTCTCTACTTTCGGAATTAGTTTAAACTATTTCGTAGTTCGAAAGTTTTTTATACTTTAAATCATTAATATTTATTATTTGATCGGTACTGGTTTTATTTAGTAATCGGACAAATGCATTTTTGGGAGTTGCAATCGTGTTTGCAAAATAAATTCCATTTTGAATTTCCTGGTTGGGAATTAGAACACTATCTTCATCTGATGATAGGTGCATTTTTCGGATAACTTGGATAAGCCAGTCTTCAGATGGGATGAAATCTAATTGACAGTTGAATTTTTTAAAAATATCAACAACAACATATGATGGTGTGAATTTTGGTGTTTTTTTACTGAATATCTAAAGGTTGTTGGGAGTTTCCCGAAGCATTTTGGGCAACCTTAACATTGTTTTGGTTGTTGTTCGTGTTCATCTTCGTCTTCGTCTCAGCGCGCACTATGTTTGCGGACGAGCGAATTCATATGAATTGTTCTGCACTGTTTTTCGTCTTCAGATTCGTCTTCATCTTCATCTTCGTCTCAGGCCGCACTATGTTTGCACCCTTAGTTTTGAGCTTTGATTAACCATCGAAAATAGGTAGGTAAATGGTCTGTGATCTGTTTTGACAGTGAAATGTCTAGCATAAATATATGGTCTGAAATATGTTTTTGCCCAATAATTTGCTGCCAATTCGTTTTTTGTTGTGCTTTTATTACTTTTCCCTTTGTAAAAGATTTTGATGCATATGCAACTGGAAGTTGGAGTCCGTTTTGTGTTCAGTTAACACTGCTGCGGATGCTTGCTTACTTGCATCCGTTATTATGCAAAATTCTTTGCTGAAGTCTGGGTATTGTAATAAATTTGGATTTATTAGTGCCGATTCAAGATGGTCGAAGGCATTCTGGCATTCAGCTGTACATTCGAATTTTACATCTTTCTTACATAATCTTGTTATGTGACGGGAATAATGGGCGAAATTTTTGATAACTAATTGAAAAAAGCAATGAATCGTCTAGCGCTGTCCGCATTATGTGGGACTGGATAATTTGTGACGACGTCGTATTTTTTGTCGTCAGGCAAGATTCCTTTATCTGTGCATTTGTGTCCCAAAAATGTGACTTCATGCATGAAAAAATAGCATTTTTCAGGATGTAGTTTCAGATTGTATGTTCTACATTTCTCAAAAACTTCAGTTAGGTTTTTAAGCATAAGTTCTTCGGAACAACCAATAACTATTAGATCATCCATGTAAAGGAAAGATTGAAAAGGTTATAATCCGGAGAATGCTATAGTCATCATCCTCTGGAATGAATTTGGCGCTATTTTTAAGCCAAATGGCTTGTATTTCGTACCTGTACCTGTATTTCTTTTTGGCTTTGAGGATTCCTATTGTTTTTTATATATACGGGTTCATCATCCTTCAATCTCAGTTTTTGTTTATAAAAATTGTTTGTAGTTATTGATTCAGTTTTTAGTCCGAATATATTGCTATATTGAGTGCATAGTGTAGTTAATTGTGTGAGAAATTGGGGGAAAATTTTTTTGAAACTTGTGATAATACAGATTTTTCTCTACTTTCGGAATTAGTTTAAACTATTTCGTAGTTCGAAAGTTTTTTATACTTTAAATCATTAATATTTATTATTTGATCGGTACTGGTTTTATTTAGTAATCGGACAAATGCATTTTTGGGAGTTGCAATCGTGTTTGCAAAATAAATTCCATTTTGAATTTCCTGGTTGGGAATTAGAACACTATCTTCATCTGATGATAGGTGCATTTTTCGGATAACTTGGATAAGCCAGTCTTCAGATGGGATGAAATCTAATTGACAGTTGAATTTTTTAAAAATATCAACAACAACATATGATGGTGTGAATTTTGGTGTTTTTTTACTGAATATCTAAAGGTTGTTGGGAGTTTCCCGAAGCATTTTGGGCAACCTTAACATTGTTTTGGTTGTTGTTCGTGTTCATCTTCGTCTTCGTCTCAGCGCGCACTATGTTTGCGGACGAGCGAATTCATATGAATTGTTCTGCACTGTTTTTCGTCTTCAGATTCGTCTTCATCTTCATCTTCGTCTCAGGCCGCACTATGTTTGCAGCCTTAGTTTTGAGCTTTGATTAACCATCGAAAATAGGTAGGTAAATGGTCTGTGATCTGTTTTGACAGTGAAATGTCTAGCATAAATATATGGTCTGAAATATGTTTTTGCCCAATAATTTGCTGCCAATTCGTTTTTTGTTGTGCTTTTATTACTTTTCCCTTTGTAAAAGATTTTGATGCATATGCAACTGGAAGTTGGAGTCCGTTTTGTGTTCAGTTAACACTGCTGCGGATGCTTGCTTACTTGCATCCGTTATTATGCAAAATTCTTTGCTGAAGTCTGGGTATTGTAATAAATTTGGATTTATTAGTGCCGATTCAAGATGGTCGAAGGCATTCTGGCATTCAGCTGTACATTCGAATTTTACATCTTTCTTACATAATCTTGTTATGTGACGGGAATAATGGGCGAAATTTTTGATAACTAATTGAAAAAAGCAATGAATCGTCTAGCGCTGTCCGCATTATGTGGGACTGGATAATTTGTGACGACGTCGTATTTTTTGTCGTCAGGCAAGATTCCTTTATCTGTGCATTTGTGTCCCAAAAATGTGACTTCATGCATGAAAAAATAGCATTTTTCAGGATGTAGTTTCAGATTGTATGTTCTACATTTCTCAAAAACTTCAGTTAGGTTTTTAAGCATAAGTTCTTCGGAACAACCAATAACTATTAGATCATCCATGTAAAGGAAAGATTGAAAAGGTTATAATCCGGAGAATGCTATAGTCATCATCCTCTGGAATGAATTTGGCGCTATTTTTAAGCCAAATGGCTTGTATTTCGTACCTGTACCTGTATTTCTTTTTGGCTTTGAGGATTCCTATTGTTTTTTATATATACGGGTTCATCATCCTTCAATCTCAGTTTTTGTTTATAAAAATTGTTTGTAGTTATTGATTCAGTTTTTAGTCCGAATATATTGCTATATTGAGTGCATAGTGTAGTTAATTGTGTGAGAAATTGGGGGAAAATTTTTTTGAAACTTGTGATAATACAGATTTTTCTCTACTTTCGGAATTAGTTTAAACTATTTCGTAGTTCGAAAGTTTTTTATACTTTAAATCATTAATATTTATTATTTGATCGGTACTGGTTTTATTTAGTAATCGGACAAATGCATTTTTGGGAGTTGCAATCGTGTTTGCAAAATAAATTCCATTTTGAATTTCCTGGTTGGGAATTAGAACACTATCTTCATCTGATGATAGGTGCATTTTTCGGATAACTTGGATAAGCCAGTCTTCAGATGGGATGAAATCTAATTGACAGTTGAATTTTTTAAAAATATCAACAACAACATATGATGGTGTGAATTTTGGTGTTTTTTTACTGAATATCTAAAGGTTGTTGGGAGTTTCCCGAAGCATTTTGGGCAACCTTAACATTGTTTTGGTTGTTGTTCGTGTTCATCTTCGTCTTCGTCTCAGCGCGCACTATGTTTGCGGACGAGCGAATTCATATGAATTGTTCTGCACTGTTTTTCGTCTTCAGATTCGTCTTCATCTTCATCTTCGTCTCAGGCCGCACTATGTTTGCAGCCTTAGTTTTGAGCTTTGATTAACCATCGAAAATAGGTAGGTAAATGGTCTGTGATCTGTTTTGACAGTGAAATGTCTAGCATAAATATATGGTCTGAAATATGTTTTTGCCCAATAATTTGCTGCCAATTCGTTTTTTGTTGTGCTTTTATTACTTTTCCCTTTGTAAAAGATTTTGATGCATATGCAACTGGAAGTTGGAGTCCGTTTTGTGTTCAGTTAACACTGCTGCGGATGCTTGCTTACTTGCATCCGTTATTATGCAAAATTCTTTGCTGAAGTCTGGGTATTGTAATAAATTTGGATTTATTAGTGCCGATTCAAGATGGTCGAAGGCATTCTGGCATTCAGCTGTACATTCGAATTTTACATCTTTCTTACATAATCTTGTTATGTGACGGGAATAATGGGCGAAATTTTTGATAACTAATTGAAAAAAGCAATGAATCGTCTAGCGCTGTCCGCATTATGTGGGACTGGATAATTTGTGACGACGTCGTATTTTTTGTCGTCAGGCAAGATTCCTTTATCTGTGCATTTGTGTCCCAAAAATGTGACTTCATGCATGAAAAAATAGCATTTTTCAGGATGTAGTTTCAGATTGTATGTTCTACATTTCTCAAAAACTTCAGTTAGGTTTTTAAGCATAAGTTTTTCGGAACAACCAATAACTATTAGATCATCCATGTAAAGGAAAGATTGAAAAGGTTATAATCCGGAGAATGCTATAGTCATCATCCTCTGGAATGAATTTGGCGCTATTTTTAAGCCAAATGGCTTGTATTTCGTACCTGTACCTGTATTTCTTTTTGGCTTTGAGGATTCCTATTGTTTTTTATATATACGGGTTCATCATCCTTCAATCTCAGTTTTTGTTTATAAAAATTGTTTGTAGTTATTGATTCAGTTTTTAGTCCGAATATATTGCTATATTGAGTGCATAGTGTAGTTAATTGTGTGAGAAATTGGGGGAAATTTTTTTGAAACTTGTGATAATACAGATTTTTCTCTACTTTCGGAATTAGTTTAAACTATTTCGTAGTTCGAAAGTTTTTTATACTTTAAATCATTAATATTTATTATTTGATCGGTACTGGTTTTATTTAGTAATCGGACAAATGCATTTTTGGGAGTTGCAATCGTGTTTGCAAAATAAATTCCATTTTGAATTTCCTGGTTGGAAATTAGAACACTATCTTCATCTGATGATAGGTGCATTTTTCGGATAACTTGGATAAGCCAGTCTTCAGATGGGATGAAATCTAATTGACAGTTGAATTTTTTAAAAATATCAACAACAACATATGATGGTGTGAATTTTGGTGTTTTTTTACTGAATATCTAAAGGTTGTTGGGAGTTTCCCGAAGCATTTTGGGCAACCTTAACATTGTTTTGGTTGTTGTTCGTGTTCATCTTCGTCTTCGTCTCAGCGCGCACTATGTTTGCGGACGAGCGAATTCATATGAATTGTTCTGCACTGTTTTTCGTCTTCAGATTCGTCTTCATCTTCATCTTCGTCTCAGGCCGCACTATGTTTGCAGCCTTAGTTTTGAGCTTTGATTAACCATCGAAAATAGGTAGGTAAATGGTCTGTGATCTGTTTTGACAGTGAAATGTCTAGCATAAATATATGGTCTGAAATATGTTTTTGCCCAATAATTTGCTGCCAATTCGTTTTTTGTTGTGCTTTTATTACTTTTCCCTTTGTAAAAGATTTTGATGCATATGCAACTGGAAGTTGGAGTCCGTTTTGTGTTCAGTTAACACTGCTGCGGATGCTTGCTTACTTGCATCCGTTATTATGCAAAATTCTTTGCTGAAGTCTGGGTATTGTAATAAATTTGGATTTATTAGTGCCGATTCAAGATGGTCGAAGGCATTCTGGCATTCAGCTGTACATTCGAATTTTACATCTTTCTTACATAATCTTGTTATGTGACGGGAATAATGGGCGAAATTTTTGATAACTAATTGAAAAAAGCAATGAATCGTCTAGCGCTGTCCGCATTATGTGGGACTGGATAATTTGTGACGACGTCGTATTTTTTGTCGTCAGGCAAGATTCCTTTATCTGTGCATTTGTGTCCCAAAAATGTGACTTCATGCATGAAAAAATAGCATTTTTCAGGATGTAGTTTCAGATTGTATGTTCTACATTTCTCAAAAACTTCAGTTAGGTTTTTAAGCATAAGTTCTTCGGAACAACCAATAACTATTAGATCATCCATGTAAAGGAAAGATTGAAAAGGTTATAATCCGGAGAATGCTATAGTCATCATCCTCTGGAATGAATTTGGCGCTATTTTTAAGCCAAATGGCTTGTATTTCGTACCTGTACCTGTATTTCTTTTTGGCTTTGAGGATTCCTATTGTTTTTTATATATACGGGTTCATCATCCTTCAATCTCAGTTTTTGTTTATAAAAATTGTTTGTAGTTATTGATTCAGTTTTTAGTCCGAATATATTGCTATATTGAGTGCATAGTGTAGTTAATTGTGTGAGAAATTGGGGGAAAATTTTTTTGAAACTTGTGATAATACAGATTTTTCTCTACTTTCGGAATTAGTTTAAACTATTTCGTAGTTCGAAAGTTTTTTATACTTTAAATCATTAATATTTATTATTTGATCGGTACTGGTTTTATTTAGTAATCGGACAAATGCATTTTTGGGAGTTGCAATCGTGTTTGCAAAATAAATTCCATTTTGAATTTCCTGGTTGGGAATTAGAACACTATCTTTATCTGATGATAGGTGCATTTTTCGGATAACTTGGATAAGCCAGTCTTCAGATGGGATGAAATCTAATTGACAGTTGAATTTTTTAAAAATATCAACAACAACATATGATGGTGTGAATTTTGGTGTTTTTTTACTGAATATCTAAAGGTTGTTGGGAGTTTCCCGAAGCATTTTGGGCAACCTTAACATTGTTTTGGTTGTTGTTCGTGTTCATCTTCGTCTTCGTCTCAGCGCGCACTATGTTTGCGGACGAGCGAATTCATATGAATTGTTCTGCACTGTTTTTCGTCTTCAGATTCGTCTTCATCTTCATCTTCGTCTCAGGCCGCACTATGTTTGCAGCCTTAGTTTTGAGCTTTGATTAACCATCGAAAATAGGTAGGTAAATGGTCTGTGATCTGTTTTGACAGTGAAATGTCTAGCATAAATATATGGTCTGAAATATGTTTTTGCCCAATAATTTGCTGCCAATTCGTTTTTTGTTGTGCTTTTATTACTTTTCCCTTTGTAAAAGATTTTGATGCATATGCAACTGGAAGTTGGAGTCCGTTTTGTGTTCAGTTAACACTGCTGCGGATGCTTGCTTACTTGCATCCGTTATTATGCAAAATTCTTTGCTGAAGTCTGGGTATTGTAATAAATTTGGATTTATTAGTGCCGATTCAAGATGGTCGAAGGCATTCTGGCATTCAGCTGTACATTCGAATTTTACATCTTTCTTACATAATCTTGTTATGTGACGGGAATAATGGGCGAAATTTTTGATAACTAATTGAAAAAAGCAATGAATCGTCTAGCGCTGTCCGCATTATGTGGGACTGGATAATTTGTGACGACGTCGTATTTTTTGTCGTCAGGCAAGATTCCTTTATCTGTGCATTTGTGTCCCAAAAATGTGACTTCATGCATGAAAAAATAGCATTTTTCAGGATGTAGTTTCAGATTGTATGTTCTACATTTCTCAAAAACTTCAGTTAGGTTTTTAAGCATAAGTTCTTCGGAACAACCAATAACTATTAGATCATCCATGTAAAGGAAAGATTGAAAAGGTTATAATCCGGAGAATGCTATAGTCATCATCCTCTGGAATGAATTTGGCGCTATTTTTAAGCCAAATGGCTTGTATTTCGTACCTGTACCTGTATTTCTTTTTGGCTTTGAGGATTCCTATTGTTTTTTATATATACGGGTTCATCATCCTTCAATCTCAGTTTTTGTTTATAAAAATTGTTTGTAGTTATTGATTCAGTTTTTAGTCCGAATATATTGCTATATTGAGTGCATAGTGTAGTTAATTGTGTGAGAAATTGGGGGAAAATTTTTTTGAAACTTGTGATAATACAGATTTTTCTCTACTTTCGGAATTAGTTTAAACTATTTCGTAGTTCGAAAGTTTTTTATACTTTAAATCATTAATATTTATTATTTGATCGGTACTGGTTTTATTTAGTAATCGGACAAATGCATTTTTGGGAGTTGCAATCGTGTTTGCAAAATAAATTCCATTTTGAATTTCCTGGTTGGGAATTAGAACACTATCTTTATCTGATGATAGGTGCATTTTTCGGATAACTTGGATAAGCCAGTCTTCAGATGGGATGAAATCTAATTGACAGTTGAATTTTTTAAAAATATCAACAACAACATATGATGGTGTGAATTTTGGTGTTTTTTTACTGAATATCTAAAGGTTGTTGGGAGTTTCCCGAAGCATTTTGGGCAACCTTAACATTGTTTTGGTTGTTGTTCGTGTTCATCTTCGTCTTCGTCTCAGCGCGCACTATGTTTGCGGACGAGCGAATTCATATGAATTGTTCTGCACTGTTTTTCGTCTTCAGATTCGTCTTCATCTTCATCTTCGTCTCAGGCCGCACTATGTTTGCAGCCTTAGTTTTGAGCTTTGATTAACCATCGAAAATAGGTAGGTAAATGGTCTGTGATCTGTTTTGACAGTGAAATGTCTAGCATAAATATATGGTCTGAAATATGTTTTTGCCCAATAATTTGCTGCCAATTCGTTTTTTGTTGTGCTTTTATTACTTTTCCCTTTGTAAAAGATTTTGATGCATATGCAACTGGAAGTTGGAGTCCGTTTTGTGTTCAGTTAACACTGCTGCGGATGCTTGCTTACTTGCATCCGTTATTATGCAAAATTCTTTGCTGAAGTCTGGGTATTGTAATAAATTTGGATTTATTAGTGCCGATTCAAGATGGTCGAAGGCATTCTGGCATTCAGCTGTACATTCGAATTTTACATCTTTCTTACATAATCTTGTTATGTGACGGGAATAATGGGCGAAATTTTTGATAACTAATTGAAAAAAGCAATGAATCGTCTAGCGCTGTCCGCATTATGTGGGACTGGATAATTTGTGACGACGTCGTATTTTTTGTCGTCAGGCAAGATTCCTTTATCTGTGCATTTGTGTCCCAAAAATGTGACTTCATGCATGAAAAAATAGCATTTTTCAGGATGTAGTTTCAGATTGTATGTTCTACATTTCTCAAAAACTTCAGTTAGGTTTTTAAGCATAAGTTTTTCGGAACAACCAATAACTATTAGATCATCCATGTAAAGGAAAGATTGAAAAGGTTATAATCCGGAGAATGCTATAGTCATCATCCTCTGGAATGAATTTGGCGCTATTTTTAAGCCAAATGGCTTGTATTTCGTACCTGTACCTGTATTTCTTTTTGGCTTTGAGGATTCCTATTGTTTTTTATATATACGGGTTCATCATCCTTCAATCTCAGTTTTTGTTTATAAAAATTGTTTGTAGTTATTGATTCAGTTTTTAGTCCGAATATATTGCTATATTGAGTGCATAGTGTAGTTAATTGTGTGAGAAATTGGGGGGAAATTTTTTTGAAACTTGTGATAATACAGATTTTTCTCTACTTTCGGAATTAGTTTAAACTATTTCGTAGTTCGAAAGTTTTTTATACTTTAAATCATTAATATTTATTATTTGATCGGTACTGGTTTTATTTAGTAATCGGACAAATGCATTTTTGGGAGTTGCAATCGTGTTTGCAAAATAAATTCCATTTTGAATTTCCTGGTTGGAAATTAGAACACTATCTTCATCTGATGATAGGTGCATTTTTCGGATAACTTGGATAAGCCAGTCTTCAGATGGGATGAAATCTAATTGACAGTTGAATTTTTTAAAAATATCAACAACAACATATGATGGTGTGAATTTTGGTGTTTTTTTACTGAATATCTAAAGGTTGTTGGGAGTTTCCCGAAGCATTTTGGGCAACCTTAACATTGTTTTGGTTGTTGTTGAGGTTGCCTCGATTTGAATTACCACGGCATCTACATGGGCCTCGTCCCCCATTGTTACTCTGGTAGTTGTTGTAGTTGTTATGATAACCACGAAAGTTGAATCTATAATTTCCACGTCCGCGATTTGTACCGCACTGTGGATAGTTCCTGTAATATAGGACAGTGTTAGGCTGTCCGGTTGCTTCTGTGCAACTGTTAACAAATTTGGATACTGCATCGTCCATAGTGTTAAAAGTGCCAGCCTGCATGATAAGTTTTACCTATCGTAAGTATCAGAGTCTGATTAATCCTGATCTGACAATTCAGATTGAGTAAGGACTGCGGGAATAGTGAGGTAATTAATGTCTTTTTCCTCTATTTTGGGACTTGTAGAGATAGGGTCATCTGTCTCAGCATGCTCAAGTGATGGTGAATCTGCTAATTCTGACTCATCACTAGTTTCGATTGTCAATGGGGTATTTAATATAGTTGGTACTGAAATGTTTAAATTATGCCTTTGCTTTATAAATATTAAGTTCTCTCGTAACTTGTTTAAGAACTTAGATACTTAAGACCAATGGGCTTTGTCTAGCCGGTCTCTCTGGTCATGTATTAGTATGCGCGCTGTGTTAAAGCTGTTTACTATTCATAGTATTTTGCTGTACTGGCCGGGTTCTTGGTAATGACTTATAAGATTTGTCAAAATCCTTTTTTAAATTATTTAATTCTTTATATAAGTCATCCCATTCTATTATTTAATGGAATATTATTGCTATTAATTATCATTGCTAGAATCATTTTCAGGTATTGTGACGATCCGTCGCTACCGGATGGCTCAGGGATGGCCAAGATTCGCCTCAGATATTTATTTGGGTTCAGGCGTGATTGCTACAAGAGATTCCGACCCGGTCACAGAGGAGAAGGCAAGGAGCATTACACAGTAATCGAGTATGGAGTTTTATTCATAGATAATGGTTTACAGCAATTCTAGACGGGATCGGGTGTTCTCGTGGCTGGGGTCCGCTCCCGCTGGTAGGTCCTGGGTCGTTCTGTCGCTGGGCCGTCCTGCCACTGGGTCGTCCTGCTGCGGCGACTCCGGGTGACCGTGGAAGTCAGTCTGCACCGGGTTTTGAGACTCCCCTCGGGTCTGCCAACTAGGGGCAGGTTTGGCGAAGCCGCTTGAGTCTGCTACGGAAGAGAAAGCTCGGGAGACCACTCGGGTTAGCCAATTAGAGAAGGGGTTTGAGAGTCCACTCGGGTCTGCCAATATACTGAAGTTTGCGAGTCCACTCGGGTCTTCCAACTTTGCTGCGCTTTGAGAGTCCGCTCGGGTCTGCCCAGATGAGAAGGTTTGCGAGTCCACTCGGGTCTGCCCAATATGAGAAAGTTTGAGAGTCCACTCGGGTCTGCCCAATAGGAGAAAGTTTGAGAGTCCACTCGGTCTGCCAATTAATGAGAACTCGGATCGGTAAACCAAACCGCAGATGACGGGGGATGGCGGGAAGTACTACCAGGTTATTAATTACCACGCTTGTTCACCAGATTCCTTTCCTGCGAGTCATCCTTCCTGCCTGTTGCTGGTCCGTTGGCTGCTTTCACCGATCGCCGGCTAGGACTAAGTGCCGATACAAAGGCTGCGGCTCGCGTTATATAGGGATATGGCTAGTTTCAGTGTCCCGCCCGCCTGTCTGGCGTTAGCCCCTTCCTTGGGTGCGCCTAACGCCTCGGCGCGGTGTGACCGGTCGCTCTTGGTCAGTGTGAACTCTGGCTTTCTTTCTCTTCACCTTTTCCCCGTTCCGTTGTTCTTCCATATTGTTTCTTTATGTCTTATATTTATTATTCAGATGTTTCCTTACATTATTGTTCTTATTATCTATTTTACTTCATTTGTATCCTTATGTCTATAGCAATTCATATGTTTCCTTATTCTATTTTACTGTGTACTTGTGCGCGTTCCGCGTCACAGTCCCCCTCCTTTGTTTTTTTGGCGTGTGGCTTCACCGTCACCGCGTTTTTCCTGGTGAACCGGACGCTCCATGTGTGCGCCCCATCGCCTATAAGCGTCGCCTCCTGGGTCCCATAACTTTTTGCTGCTATTTTTCCCGGATCCGTCCCACGGCGTGCGCTGACAACTCAATTTCGTCCGGGACACTCCATCCCCAGCTTCTCAGCTCCATCAGGGTTGACCCAGCTCCAATTCTCATCCGAGTGGATCTCAAGGATGTCTCGGTCCGCCGACAGGGCGTGGTATGCAGTCGCGGTGTTGGCGTACGACTGTGTTTGGCGCTGCTCTTGTCCTGATCCCCCGGCCGCCTGGGTCCGTACCCTCGTGTCGGTGCCAACGTGTGGGGTGCATACTCGTGATGGTGCTGTGGAGCCTCCTGCCCATGGTGCCTCGGCCGCTCGCATCATTTTTGCCGCGCCACTGCCACTTGCCTGCCCGTCCTGCTGGTCTGTCCGTCGTATTGACTCCGGGCGTCTTGACGCTTCGTTTTCCCCGCCGTTCTGTGGCGTGTGCGCCACGCCTTTTTGCCTCTTCGCCGTTTGCGCTACCGTCACCTTGGCTAGGGTCTCCATAGTCTTCTCCAGTGTCGTAGGTTGTCCCATCTTCTTGGTGCTGTCCTCTTCCGGGATCCACTCGCCATTGCCGGTGCCTCTATCACCCTTGCTCGTGCCCTGGCTGCCGCCATCTTCGCTTGGTTCTCCCTGAACTTACGCATGCTCGCCTGCAGTTTCTCCATCTTCCCTGTAATAAAATTTGCGTTTTTGTTAGCCTTATGGCCGTACCAGCTGCTTAGTGTTGTTAAGCGTCTATCTACTAGTGATGATAAATGTGTGTGGCTAAGTGTTGGGTTTGAGTTATTTAGTAGTGTGTGTGTGTTGTTAAGTTTTGAGTGTGTGTTGTTTAGTATTGAGCTATCTGTGACTTTTAGTTCGTAATTACGAGAATTGCTTGGTTCCATGTTGTTCCCTACATATGGTTTTGTATCCCCGATGTATACGCGCTTGGTCTTTCGAGTTTTTGGATCCTTGACAGTTACTACTACTGGAGAGGTGAACTTAACTACCCTCCATTGTCCATCATATTTCGGCGCCAGCTTCGCATTGAACTGTTCCGCTGCTTTTGACACGGAATGCGTCTTGCACCAGATCCAGTGGCCTCTTTCCGGATGTCGTTCATCCTTTTCCGCCTTGTCTCCATATTTTCCGTATTCAGTCCTGAGCCTGTGGTTACGGTATCGAAGGGTGTATTTGGTAATCTCAATTCCTTTCCAGATATTATCTGTGCGGGGCTGAATTTCGTTGATTCTGACGTACTGCTGTTATACGCTAGCATCAGCTCCGGCACATGTTCGTCTCATCTTTTCTGCTCGTCCCCTGTAAGTTGGGCGATCATTGTTTTTACTGTCCGGTTGGCTCGCTCGGTTAGATTCTCCTGGGTTGTATACGGTGCCGGAAACTATTGCCGTATGCCCCATTTCTCCTTGGCAGTTCGGGCTTTGTGACCTGCGAACTGAACGCTATTGTCCGAGATCAGAGTTTTCGGTGCGCCAACCCTTGACAGAATTCTCTCTGCTCTCTGTCGAATTGCCGCGAGCTCGACCAATTTGGAGAATTTTTCCATGATGACTAGCAGCATAGTATTGCCGTGCTTGGTCCGTGGCAGCGGTCCCACAAAGTCTACGCACATCGTCTCCCAGGGTGCGTGTGCGATTCTCGTCAGCATCTTTCCGGCAGATTTATGTTGTGATACTTTGTATCGCTGGCAACTTTCGCATTCTCTGACGAAATTTTTTACGTCCTTCCTGAGTCGTGGCCAGAAGTACCGGTTCTTGATCCTCTTTAGAGTTTTTGAAGATCCCTAAATGGCCCGCTTCTGCCGTGGCGTGGCTTTCCAACAGCACTTGTCGGATCTCGCTCCCGGATATGCACAGTTTCCATGGCTGCGGGTCCTTCCTGTCCCCGCCTAACTTTTACAACCGGACTTCTATTATTCGGAACTCATCGTTGTCTGGACTTTTCTCCACCTCTTTATACTTCTGTTTCAAACAATCTTCTGTAGTACTTATGGCTTTCAGCCCGACCCCTGGTGCTCTTGACAATGCGTCTGCGACTGCGTTCAGTTTCCCTTTCCGGTATTGCACTTCGAATTGGAATGGCTGGAGTCCTAGAGCCCATCTCTCCACCCTTCCTGACGGACTCTCGATCGAATTCAACCATCGTAGCGCCATATGATCCGTTACCACTATAAATTGGTATATATTTTTTTTTATTTTATTTTCAAGATTGTAATTTTTTTTCTTAATAGATCACCGTGTAGATATATGAATATATTTGTATTTAAAAATATTATTTATAATAATTTTTAGTGCTTTATATCCTATCCAGATCATTAGCCTGGCTTTTATTTTATTATTTATAGCTCTTTTCGATATGCACTTATTGAGGTACATATAAGCTTTATACAAAATAAACGCGCTCATGATGAAAACAATTATCGATAATAAGATGTTAGTTAACTCATTATTAATATTTTTTTATTCTATTTTATTTATTACATTTGCAGTAGAGTCAACTTCTCTTAGGCCACGCGCACACTGGCGGCGGAAAGCGGAGCTTACGGCTGATCTCATAAGCGAGCTTTTCCGCGAACAGCTCTTCAGCGAGCTTAGCTTTTGCAGCCGCGCACACCGAAAGCTGAAGCTGACGCGCTGATAATTGTTTTGATAGACATTTATTTAAACTAAAAAAAAATATTGTGGCGGCAAATTTCAATTACTTAATGTTATTATTTTATTATTATTTATCCAGATCATAATAGCATTTAGATTTTCACAACCGGCCCACCCAGTTCGCCAGAATGTTGCTGACAATGTACCTTTTTTTAGTCTATTTCGGCACCCTGTATCTCGGAAAGTTGACAAAATTTTTACTTTAATAAATATTTAAAAAATACTTCATACTTTACTTAATAACTGGTAAAAAATTGAAATTTCTATGACTTAAGCGCTCATCAGGGCAATTTTTTAAAGAACGGTCTAAAAAATCAGCTCGCGTCAGCTTCCGAAAAAATCAAACATGCTTGATCGATCAAACAGAGCGGAGCGGAGCTGAAAGCTGATAAGGTCAGCTCCACTCTCAGTGTGCGCGCTCTCATACAACTAGTGCGTTTGAAAAAATAGCATTTTTCAGGATGTAGTTTCAGATTGTATGTTCTACATTTCTCAAAAACTTCAGTTAGGTTTTTAAGCATAAGTTTTTCGGAACAACCAATAACTATTAGATCATCCATGTAAAGGAAAGATTGAAAAGGTTATAATCCGGAGAATGCTATAGTCATCATCCTCTGGAATGAATTTGGCGCTATTTTTAAGCCAAATGGCTTGTATTTCGTACCTGTACCTGTATTTCTTTTTGGCTTTGAGGATTCCTATTGTTTTTTATATATACGGGTTCATCATCCTTCAATCTCAGTTTTTGTTTATAAAAATTGTTTGTAGTTATTGATTCAGTTTTTAGTCCGAATATATTGCTATATTGAGTGCATAGTGTAGTTAATTGTGTGAGAAATTGGGGGGAAATTTTTTTGAAACTTGTGATAATACAGATTTTTCTCTACTTTCGGAATTAGTTTAAACTATTTCGTAGTTCGAAAGTTTTTTATACTTTAAATCATTAATATTTATTATTTGATCGGTACTGGTTTTATTTAGTAATCGGACAAATGCATTTTTGGGAGTTGCAATCGTGTTTGCAAAATAAATTCCATTTTGAATTTCCTGGTTGGAAATTAGAACACTATCTTCATCTGATGATAGGTGCATTTTTCGGATAACTTGGATAAGCCAGTCTTCAGATGGGATGAAATCTAATTGACAGTTGAATTTTTTAAAAATATCAACAACAACATATGATGGTGTGAATTTTGGTGTTTTTTTACTGAATATCTAAAGGTTGTTGGGAGTTTCCCGAAGCATTTTGGGCAACCTTAACATTGTTTTGGTTGTTGTTGAGGTTGCCTCGATTTGAATTACCACGGCATCTACATGGGCCTCGTCCCCCATTGTTACTCTGGTAGTTGTTGTAGTTGTTATGATAACCACGAAAGTTGAATCTATAATTTCCACGTCCGCGATTTGTACCGCACTGTGGATAGTTCCTGTAATATAGGACAGTGTTAGGCTGTCCGGTTGCTTCTGTGCAACTGTTAACAAATTTGGATACTGCATCGTCCATAGTGTTAAAAGTGCCAGCCTGCATGATAAGTTTTACCTATCGTAAGTATCAGAGTCTGTTTAATCCTGATCTGACAATTCAGATTGAGTAAGGACTGCGGGAATAGTGAGGTAATTAATGTCTTTTTCCTCTATTTTGGGACTTGTAGAGATAGGGTCATCTGTCTCAGCATGCTCAAGTGATGGTGAATCTGCTAATTCTGACTCATCACTAGTTTCGATTGTCAATGGGGTATTTAATATAGTTGGTACTGAAATGTTTAAATTATGCCTTTGCTTTATAAATATTAAGTTCTCTCGTAACTTGTTTAAGAACTTAGATACTTAAGACCAATGGGCTTTGTCTAGCCGGTCTCTCTGGTCATGTATTAGTATGCGCGCTGTGTTAAAGCTGTTTACTATTCATAGTATTTTGCTGTACTGGCCGGGTTCTTGGTAATGACTTATAAGATTTGTCAAAATCCTTTTTTAAATTATTTAATTCTTTATATAAGTCATCCCATTCTATTATTTAATGGAATATTATTGCTATTAATTATCATTGCTAGAATCATTTTCAGGTATTGTGACGATCCGTCGCTACCGGATGGCTCAGGGATGGCCAAGATTCGCCTCAGATATTTATTTGGGTTCAGGCGTGATTGCTACAAGAGATTCCGACCCGGTCACAGAGGAGAAGGCAAGGAGCATTACACAGTAATCGAGTATGGAGTTTTATTCATAGATAATGGTTTACAGCAATTCTAGACGGGATCGGGTGTTCTCGTGGCTGGGGTCCGCTCCCGCTGGTAGGTCCTGGGTCGTTCTGTCGCTGGGCCGTCCTGCCACTGGGTCGTCCTGCTGCGGCGACTCCGGGTGACCGTGGAAGTCAGTCTGCACCGGGTTTTGAGACTCCCCTCGGGTCTGCCAACTAGGGGCAGGTTTGGCGAAGCCGCTTGAGTCTGCTACGGAAGAGAAAGCTCGGGAGACCACTCGGGTTAGCCAATTAGAGAAGGGGTTTGAGAGTCCACTCGGGTCTGCCAATATACTGAAGTTTGCGAGTCCACTCGGGTCTTCCAACTTTGCTGCGCTTTGAGAGTCCGCTCGGGTCTGCCCAGATGAGAAGGTTTGCGAGTCCACTCGGGTCTGCCCAATATGAGAAAGTTTGAGAGTCCACTCGGGTCTGCCCAATAGGAGAAAGTTTGAGAGTCCACTCGGTCTGCCAATTAATGAGAACTCGGATCGGTAAACCAAACCGCAGATGACGGGGGATGGCGGGAAGTACTACCAGGTTATTAATTACCACGCTTGTTCACCAGATTCCTTTCCTGCGAGTCATCCTTCCTGCCTGTTGCTGGTCCGTTGGCTGCTTTCACCGATCGCCGGCTAGGACTAAGTGCCGATACAAAGGCTGCGGCTCGCGTTATATAGGGATATGGCTAGTTTCAGTGTCCCGCCCGCCTGTCTGGCGTTAGCCCCTTCCTTGGGTGCGCCTAACGCCTCGGCGCGGTGTGACCGGTCGCTCTCGGTCAGTGTGAACTCTGGCTTTCTTTCTCTTCACCTTTTCCCCGTTCCGTTGTTCTTCCATATTGTTTCTTTATGTCTTATATTTATTATTCAGATGTTTCCTTACATTATTGTTCTTATTATCTATTTTACTTCATTTGTATCCTTATGTCTATAGCAATTCATATGTTTCCTTATTCTATTTTACTGTGTACTTGTGCGCGTTCCGCGTCACAGTCCCCCCTCCTTTGTTTTTTTGGCGTGTGGCTTCACCGTCACCGCGTTTTTCCTGGTGAACCGGACGCTCCATGTGTGCGCCCCATCGCCTATAAGCGTCGCCTCCTGGGTCCCATAACTTTTTGCTGCTATTTTTCCCGGATCCGTCCCACGGCGTGCGCTGACAACTCAATTTCGTCCGGGACACTCCATCCCCAGCTTCTCAGCTCCATCAGGGTTGACCCAGCTCCAATTCTCATCCGAGTGGATCTCAAGGATGTCTCGGTCCGCCGACAGGGCGTGGTATGCAGTCGCGGTGTTGGCGTACGACTGTGTTTGGCGCTGCTCTTGTCCTGATCCCCCGGCCGCCTGGGTCCGTACCCTCGTGTCGGTGCCAACGTGTGGGGTGCATACTCGTGATGGTGCTGTGGAGCCTCCTGCCCATGGTGCCTCGGCCGCTCGCATCATTTTTGCCGCGCCACTGCCACTTGCCTGCCCGTCCTGCTGGTCTGTCCGTCGTATTGACTCCGGGCGTCTTGACGCTTCGTTTTCCCCGCCGTTCTGTGGCGTGTGCGCCACGCCTTTTTGCCTCTTCGCCGTTTGCGCTACCGTCACCTTGGCTAGGGTCTCCATAGTCTTCTCCAGTGTCGTAGGTTGTCCCATCTTCTTGGTGCTGTCCTCTTCCGGGATCCACTCGCCATTGCCGGTGCCTCTATCACCCTTGCTCGTGCCCTGGCTGCCGCCATCTTCGCTTGGTTCTCCCTGAACTTACGCATGCTCGCCTGCAGTTTCTCCATCTTCCCTGTAATAAAATTTGCGTTTTTGTTAGCCTTATGGCCGTACCAGCTGCTTAGTGTTGTTAAGCGTCTATCTACTAGTGATGATAAATGTGTGTGGCTAAGTGTTGGGTTTGAGTTATTTAGTAGTGTGTGTGTGTTGTTAAGTTTTGAGTGTGTGTTGTTTAGTATTGAGCTATCTGTGACTTTTAGTTCGTAATTACGAGAATTGCTTGGTTCCATGTTGTTCCCTACATATGGTTTTGTATCCCCGATGTATACGCGCTTGGTCTTTCGAGTTTTTGGATCCTTGACAGTTACTACTACTGGAGAGGTGAACTTAACTACCCTCCATTGTCCATCATATTTCGGCGCCAGCTTCGCATTGAACTGTTCCGCTGCTTTTGACACGGAATGCGTCTTGCACCAGATCCAGTGGCCTCTTTCCGGATGTCGTTCATCCTTTTCCGCCTTGTCTCCATATTTTCCGTATTCAGTCCTGAGCCTGTGGTTACGGTATCGAAGGGTGTATTTGGTAATCTCAATTCCTTTCCAGATATTATCTGTGCGGGGCTGAATTTCGTTGATTCTGACGTACTGCTGTTATACGCTAGCATCAGCTCCGGCACATGTTCGTCTCATCTTTTCTGCTCGTCCCCTGTAAGTTGGGCGATCATTGTTTTTACTGTCCGGTTGGCTCGCTCGGTTAGATTCTCCTGGGTTGTATACGGTGCCGGAAACTATTGCCGTATGCCCCATTTCTCCTTGGCAGTTCGGGCTTTGTGACCTGCGAACTGAACGCTATTGTCCGAGATCAGAGTTTTCGGTGCGCCAACCCTTGACAGAATTCTCTCTGCTCTCTGTCGAATTGCCGCGAGCTCGACCAATTTGGAGAATTTTTCCATGATGACTAGCAGCATAGTATTGCCGTGCTTGGTCCGTGGCAGCGGTCCCACAAAGTCTACGCACATCGTCTCCCAGGGTGCGTGTGCGATTCTCGTCAGCATCTTTCCGGCAGATTTATGTTGTGATACTTTGTATCGCTGGCAACTTTCGCATTCTCTGACGAAATTTTTTACGTCCTTCCTGAGTCGTGGCCAGAAGTACCGGTTCTTGATCCTCTTTAGAGTTTTTGAAGATCCCTAAATGGCCCGCTTCTGCCGTGGCGTGGCTTTCCAACAGCACTTGTCGGATCTCGCTCCCGGATATGCACAGTTTCCATGGCTGCGGGTCCTTCCTGTCCCCGCCTAACTTTTACAACCGGACTTCTATTATTCGGAACTCATCGTTGTCTGGACTTTTCTCCACCTCTTTATACTTCTGTTTCAAACAATCTTCTGTAGTACTTATGGCTTTCAGCCCGACCCCTGGTGCTCTTGACAATGCGTCTGCGACTGCGTTCAGTTTCCCTTTCCGGTATTGCACTTCGAATTGGAATGACTGGAGTCCTAGAGCCCATCTCTCCACCCTTCCTGACGGACTCTCGATCGAATTCAACCATCGTAGCGCCATATGATCCGTTACCACTATAAATTGGTATATATTTTTTTTTATTTTATTTTCAAGATTGTAATTTTTTTCTTAATAGATCACCGTGTAGATATATGAATATATTTGTATTTAAAAATATTATTTATAATAATTTTTAGTGCTTTATATCCTATCCAGATCATTAGCCTGGCTTTTATTTTATTATTTATAGCTCTTTTCGATATGCACTTATTGAGGTACATATAAGCTTTATACAAAATAAACGCGCTCATGATGAAAACAATTATCGATAATAAGATGTTAGTTAACTCATTATTAATATTTTTTTATTCTATTTTATTTATTACATTTGCAGTAGAGTCAACTTCTCTTAGGCCACGCGCACACTGGCGGCGGAAAGCGGAGCTTACGGCTGATCTCATAAGCGAGCTTTTCCGCGAACAGCTCTTCAGCGAGCTTAGCTTTTGCAGCCGCGCACACCGAAAGCTGAAGCTGACGCGCTGATAATTGTTTTGATAGACATTTATTTAAACTAAAAAAAAAATATTGTGGCGGCAAATTTCAATTACTTAATGTTATTATTTTATTATTATTTATCCAGATCATAATAGCATTTAGATTTTCACAACCGGCCCACCCAGTTCGCCAGAATGTTGCTGACAATGTACCTTTTTTTAGTCTACTTCGGCACCCTGTATCTCGGAAAGTTGACAAAATTTTTACTTTAATAAATATTTAAAAAATACTTCATACTTTACTTAATAACTGGTAAAAAATTGAAATTTCTATGACTTAAGCGCTCATCAGGGCAATTTTTTAAAGAACGGTCTAAAAAATCAGCTCGCGTCAGCTTCCGAAAAAATCAAACATGCTTGATCGATCAAACAGAGCGGAGCGGAGCTGAAAGCTGATAAGGTCAGCTCCACTCTCAGTGTGCGCGCTCTCATACAACTAGTGCGTTTGTTTTAGGGAGCTGAAAAGCTCGTTTATGAAATCAGCCGTAAGCTCCGCTTTCCGCCTCCAGTGTGCGCGCGGCCTTACATCTACTACACCCATTTTGGGTTTTTTCGTAAGTTATTAAGTTAAGTGTATAATTCAGTGTCTTATTAATTTGCCATTCAGTTTGGCTTATACGATACTAAATTGCCTTAGTGGCCTGTAAATGGAGGAGTTTTTACATAATCGCCTGCCTAGTTTTTGTATGGTTTTCAGACCACACTCTAATCGGGCAACTTTAATGTCGCTCAATTTTACATAAGTTTTTACATTCATAAAAAAAAAATATGTATCGTAGTGCAATAAAAAAAAAATTATGCAACGCAGTGCAATGGGAAAAAAGATGAGCTCTAGGAAGCGCTGTCGGTCCAATTTTCCTTGGTCCTTGGCGTAGGACGTTGTCGGTGCTGGCTGCACTTCTATGATGGGGCGCCGGTGCTGGCTGCACAGGTGTACTTCTATGATAGGGCACCGGTGCTGGCTGCACAGGTGTACTCGCAATAAGGGGAGTACAAGAGTCCCTTGGAGTCGTTTGCACACTTCTTCATCAGTTTGGGGATGTCAATTTTCTGTGGCGGGGGCAGTTTTTTGTTATTTTTGACAGTATTCTTCTGGAGGGTAGGTGGATTTGTGTGTGACTGTGGTTTGATTTTTCTTTTCAGAGAAATTTTGACCGAGTTGTTCCAATTTAATTTACGTCCGCTGTTTAGTAGCTTCAGTAATTCAGCCCTTCTGGCTTTTAATCTTCTTACCACACCATTACGGTTAGCACACATCACGCTCTACTTACTGAGGTAGCTGTAAGCTCCATGTCATGTAGAATTCTTCAGAGGTTTATGTTCCGGTGATTTGGGGTCCTTTAAATCGCTTTCACGCTCGCCATATAGAAAGGCTCCAATCAAAATTGTTCCATCCAAATAAGTACTCCGTTGATCTTTTAAGTTTTTAATTCATATTTTTTTTTTTTAATTCATAACTTGGAGCAGCCGTTATTGCCGCTCTGAGCTCACAAGAGTTTCTGTCCTTTTAGATATAACTTAGGAGTTAAGGAAACCTAAGTCTCGTAGCTGCGCTGCCAACAGCGGCAGCGGAGAGGCGGTATATAGCTATGCTCTCTTAGGCTGAAGCGCGGAGGTATATGCATGGTATGTCCGCTCGTGTTACATTTATGCCGACACTTGCACTTTCTGTGTGCGGTCCAAGGTATAGCGATCGGTTCGAATTTCGGCCACTTAGGTTTATGACCGAGACATTGAATTATATAAACACTGCGACAAAATGTTACAGTGTGTGCCCTTTAGTAAACTTCCCATCAGTACCAGTCCCCGAAGATTCCCCAGCGAATCCCTGGGGACATAGGAAACGTCCCTAGGGATTAGCTGGGGACATTTGATACAAGTCCCATGCGGACATTGCACTAAGTGCTAAGTGTAAGACGTCGAAATACTCGGGGATTCGTCGGGAAATCCGTAAGGAATCCCTGGGGACTTTCCTAGGGATTTTCGAAAAAATGTCCCCAGGGAATCTCATGTGAATTTCAAAGTCAAGTCCCCGAGGACTCGCTGGGGACAGCTAAGGGAAAACCTGGAGACGGTCCCCGAGGAAACGCGGGGGACAGCCAGGGAAAAACCTGTGGCGAATCCCCGAGGAAACCCCAGGGAATATTATAGAAAATACCCGGAAAATCTCCCCTTTCTAGTAAAAATCTGGAGAAATTTCTTCCTTATTTGTGTGTTTATTTATACAATTTTATATTTTACTTAATGATTCCTAAGTGCGTGGGACGGGTTTTCTCTGCCGGCTGGTGGCCCTTTAACGGCCTAATAAAATATATAAATGTTAAAGTCAATGTAAACATCGCAATATTTTGCACAAATATACATACATATGTATTTATTTAAAGAGAAAACAAACTCCGAATATGTAATGGGATTTCCATTTACACCGTCTAGGTTGACGGCGGATTCAGGTTCAAGATCAATTCTGCAAATGAATTTATTAATTAAACACAAATAACTTTACTTACTCATTATATTTTTTCACTTTTACGCAATTTTAACTAATACGCAAAACACTTCCGAACGCAGCAACAGTCAACTCTAAATGCGAAAAGAATAAGGAGACCGAACACCGAAAATTCTGGCGCGTGCCAGGGTATGCACGACCAAAGCAATGCCTTTTAATTTGAATCACATAAGGAAGAATATCAAACATAAACATTTTTGCTTCGAATAAATAAATTTATAATACTTGCCAATATACCATACAACTGAACAGATAAATATTTATCAAATATAAAATTAAATATTTATAAATATTTAAAAATATTTTAAAAAGGGTATCCTAATGTCGACGCAGCACACTTTGCTTTCGACATAGATTTTCTTCCCTCCCTTCCCCACTATTTGCATCTCACTCTAATTTGCGAACCGCTGCTCCGAATCAGTTCGAAAACAATAACAAATATACAGTCCCAACTTCGTGCAACATCGGCAGTGGCCGAACGCAGGTCGAATTTTTTGTGGCTACTTCGTTTCGAACTCTGCGAAACGAAGCCCATGTAATTTGTTTTTGTTTTTCGACAATGCGGCGAGGAATCGCCGGGGACAGGAATTTTGGTACTGAAGGGTTAGTACAGTGGCTGTTCGATATATATATATATATATATATATATATATATATATATATATATGTGCATATTACACAGAACACAGGAGTAGGGCTAAAAGTAATTTTGAAAAAGACTTTTGAAGTTTTTAAACAACTGGGTCTACGGGAAGACAATGGAAAATAGCTTAAAGCGCAAAGACATTAGATTAATTATAGAATGGGAAGCCCCACCTGTAGGCCCAAAAGGTGGGCGCCCTAGATTATGTGCGAGAGATTTAATTGTGAGAGCCAATTTTCATTGTGTAACAAAGTTTAGTGAAAACATGTATGCAATCCAAATGAATGGATTTGTGATACGCCAAAATATCTAGGTTTTGTAGTGTTGGAGTTATCCAAATGGAAGATGTATGATTTTCACTATTCTTACATGAAACCAAAATTTCAAAATGCACAAAAATTAAATTATATGGATAAAGATTCGTTTATCTACTCTATTAAAACAGAGGATTTATATAGCGATATTCGTGATGAGTTGCTTTAATTTGACACATCCGAATATCCAGATGAATTGGCTAAGCAATATAATTTCCAGCAGTGCAACAAGAAGAACTTAGGGTTCTTTAAGGACGAGCTGCAGGGCAGGTCAATGCCAGAGTTTGTAGGTCTTCGCTCGAAAATGTATGCCTACACATCAGCGAGTGCAGATAGTCAGCCAGAAAAATGTGTTAAAAAGGACAAGGGAGTAAAACGAAGTGCTTTAAAAAAAATATCATTTGAGCAATACAAAAATTGTTTGTTCGCAGGACAACAAGAATTTGATTCAATGATTATGTTTAGGTCTAGAGGGCATGAAATTAATACATACAAAATTTCAAAAATTACGTTAGATAATAAGGATAATAAAGGAGCCTTCCCAGGGCCGGGCAACCCTTGGTCGGAACCAGCCTTGCCGTGACTTAGGGGCAAAGCCACGGTCGACCTTTTTCAAAGCCCCAACCCCCTCAGGCCCACCGCGTTTGCCTTGTCGAACAAAGCGAACGTTTATGAACATGGATACAAAACAACAATCTGCATCGGACCTCACGGGAGAGGTAAATTCCCACAACACCTCGGAGTTTGACGAGGACGAGTTGCTGCGCTCAGATGATGAGACAATAACTCCGTCGAACTCTGCGGGGAATGCTAAGGCAAGCACTCCCCAAACGATACAACAGAAAGCTGGTACTTCCGAGGCAAGCCAAGCCAAGGAGGGAAAGGGTAACGCTGGGCCAAACATTGACGACAAGGCCAAATTCCAAGCGATTGTGGAGGAATTTGAGCGTTACGAAAGGGAGCACCCGAAAGCGTCCCTGCCACTCCAATCGAAGCGCAACCACTCTCACGAAGTAAGTGAGAGCACTCCGAAAAGGGCTAAGGACGCCAAGGGGGCCCCACGACCGACGTCGTTCTCAAGCCGGCGGAGGAGGTGGCTAGAGACAGACATGGGTGCTCGCTGCTAGAAAAAATGGGATGAGGTCGAGACCAGACTGTCCGAGATGGTATCAGACAAGATACTTACAGGGCCAACTGGTCCGGCACCGTCACAGGGTGCTCAAGACTCTGAGATCTCTAAACCAGGATGTCGACATGGAGGACTGGGCCATACTGAAGGCGGAGCGAGTGATTAAGACAAGCGAGCCGTTCTTGTTTCTCATCAACAAGCGATGCCTGAAACAGCTGGAGAAGACAGACTATAAGGTCCGGTACGGGATAAGGAAGGCCACGATAAAGGTCTTACAAGCCGAGCCGGATGACAAACTCGAGGACGAGGTCGACGACGCTGGCAAAATGTTGGACGACCTGGTCATCGATGACGATACCCCCAACACCACCCCACAATAATGCCGACCGTCGTGCAGATCAACCTGAAGCGTACCTCGCACGCTTCAGCGAATCTCGCAGTCCTTCTACGGGAGAAGGACATCGACATCGGCCTAATACAATAACCTTGGACCAGGGAAGGGCAGATCTCTGAACTGAGAATAAATGGATACACAATAATATACACAAATTCGACGGGTAGGCCGAGAGCAGGTATATTTATTAAGAACAGGTATATTTATTAAGAATCTATATTCCAGCTTCAGCAATTCGGATTTGGCAGTGGCCAGACTGGAAGCAGCGGATGGGACAGCCTTACTGATAGCTTCCGGTTACATGGCTCATGACGAGTCGGCACCCCCTGAAGCTTTCATCAGGGTGATACAGTGGGTCAAGGAGACTAAGACGACGCTTATGCTCGGGTGCGACGCCAACGCCAGGCACATGCTGTGGGGAAGCAAGGAAACAAGTGAAGGGTAAGTCTCTTTTCGATAGTATCATATGTCGTGACGTCACTATATGTAGTAGAGGGGATACGCCCATCTTCATCTTCCCGAGTACGGAGAAATTGCAAAGCTTGAGAGAAGTCCTAGACATAACCCTCCAAATGGAGTACAGCGACATCAAGATAGGAAATTGGAGGGTTTCGACACAGCTCTCTTTTTCAGACCATAGATATATTTTTTTTTTTGGTATTTCGATGCCTACATGCGAGCAGGCACCGAAACGCAACCCACGTAACACAGACTGGGACAAATACGAACAGATTGTACAGTCAAAGGCAAAAGGTAGAAGGATCAAAGTACAATCACCAGAAGGTATAGACAAGGAAATCGAGGATTTCACGAATATTCTCATCAACGCATACAAAGAGTCTTGCAGACTAACGCACTCCAAGAAGAAGAGACAGCTCAGGAAAAAAACCAGAAAGGCCTTCAATACTAGCTACGGAACCAAAGATTGGCGGCCGTACAAGGAACTACAAAAAGAATACAAAAAGCGATCTTCGCAGCCAAGATAGACTCCTGGAGCAGTTACTGCGAATTTCTAGAAGGAATCAAAGATACAGCTAGATTGGGCAAACTCCTAGCTAAAGCGCATGCAAGCCCCACACTTAAAAAGGCCTGACGGCGAAGGGAGCACGTCAGTCGAAGAGACAATAGATATCCTGCTGGACACACACTTCCCAGGTAACCAGATAGAAGAATACATAAAGCCACAGAGCTAACCAACTGTTACCAGTAGAGGGGATCGTCACCATGGAGAAAGTTCACTGAGCGGTGGACTCCTTCGACAAATACAAGAGACCGGGTCCAAACGGAATCATACCAGCAATGCTTCTGAAAACAAAAGCATTCAACATAAGTGGTTGAAAGCAATCTTCCAATCATGCATCAAAACAGCGCACATACCACTTCCGTGGAAGGAAGCAAGAGTAGTCTTTATACCAAAACCAGGAAAGAAGGCACATTCAAGCCAAGGATTACAGGCCGATCAGCCTGACCTCATTCCTTATGAAAACAATGGAACCTCTCGGATGCGCAGCACGCATACAGGATAGGTAGATCACTACATGATGTGGTGGGATACATAGAAAAGGCACTGACCTTCAAAAATTACACGTTGGCCACCTTCCTAGACACAGAAGGCGCCTTCGATAACGTAAACGCAGACTCCATCCTAGACTCCCTCAACAAGATTGGAGTTGAGGAAGGCATCAGAGCGTGGATCGGCGCAATGATATTAAGCAGAAGGATAACAGCCGAACTGAGTGCCACCCATCACACAAGATTTGTGAAGAGGGGCACACCTCAGGGAGGAGTTCTGTCTCCTCTGCTGTGGCTAATCAACATGGACGACATATTGAGAGCGAAGGAGTCAAAGAGGTATCATACTCAGACGACGTAGTCCTACTCACTTCGGGACCATTCCCCAATGTTATGAGCGAACTAATGACAAGGGCGCTGATTAAAATCAATTCATGGGCAAAAGTCTGTGGACTGGGTACCAACCCAAGTAAAACGGAACTCATGCTCTTCACAAAAAGAACAAAGATCCCCAGATTCTGAAGTCTAACGATAGATGGTACAGAACTAAAGCTATCACAACAAGCAAAATATCTGGGAGTGTACTGGATACGAAGCTGTCATGGAAACGAATTATAAACGAGTTAAGAAGGCAAGCATAGCTTTCTACTCCTGTAGAAAAATGTTTGTAAAGAACTGGGGCATCCACCCCAAGACAATAATTTGGCTCTACACGGCGGTTGTAAGACCCATGCTCACATACGAAGCACTAGTATGGTGGCCACCACTAACTAGGGCTTATAAATAAAAAGCTTTCTCTTTTCCAAGTGAACGGACGTGTTTTTTTCGTGCGCTCTCGTTTTGTGTAAATTTTACTGAAAAACCACCGGGGTTCTACTTTAATCTTCTACCTTGTGTTTAATAAAGTTCCCGTTCACTTCGCGTGCATGCAGCTTTCTTGATTTGTGCATTAAATTCTATTTATTTTCACAATTTTAGTTTGTGCTGCCAGTGATTTGCTTGTGCTAATTTTGTATTCCTTTTTGCGCCTTCTTCGTTTAGCAGTTGTTTGCGCCGTCGCGACAGCTAAACGTAATCTAGTAAGCTTTTGCTCCCACGCTCACCCGCTCACCCGCTTTCTCTCTCTCTTCTGTTCTCTGTGCAGCTGCACTGTTTTCTTATCTTTGCGGAAAGGTACAGTGGTAACTAATTATAATGTCCGCTATTGTCTGTACTATTAAAACCTGCAAGAAGGTAATTGCAGCTAACGATCTTTCGATCGGCTGCTGGCTGTGTGACAACATTGTGCATGCCAAGTGCATTGGTGTTGTAGCGCGGACGGTAGACGATCTGAGACGAAACATTAGTTTGCGTTACTGCTGTGATGCCTGTCGCGAGATTGAAAGCGAGATGATGTCTTTTATGCGGCAAACCAAGAGCGGTTTTAAAGACATATTATCGAGTTTCCGCAAAACTCATGATATGTTCTTGGCGCTAGATACTCAATTTAATAGCCTTAAGCTATTAAATGAGTCCCCTAGGCGCAAAAAAACTGCTACTGGTCTGCAACATATTGACGGATCCTTTAAGCCAGCAGTGGGTTTTCAATAGGAGCCTCCATCGGATCAGCCATCGACCTCAGGATAAAATCCGAGAATTCTGAGGTCGAGTGTGAGGAAAGATTCGGTTCCCGAATGTGCCGCTGGAGGGACCGTGCCCCCGATGATTTCCGTTGTGTCCCCTGAAGGATCACAAATTACGACCCCTCAGACCACCATCAATTTACCACCCCAGGGCGTCAGGCCCGGATTACCGGCCGATATTGGCAATCCAGACAATGCGTCTGCATTGCCAAAAGCCCTTACTGTTGTCCCGCCTACGAAACAGATATTTGTTTCGCGGCTTTTCCCTTCTCAGACATCGGAAGATGTAATAGCCTTTATTCAAGGCAAAACCAAAGCCGAAAAAATTAAGGCGGAGAAATTTAAATTTTCCTATGCTAGGGACATTTCATCATCTACCAAATTCTGGCCAGAGTATATTATTGTCAAAGAGTTTGAGGCTAAGAAAAAGAAACGGCGGCCTGTAGGAATAAGTCTTCCCAGGCCTGACCAGACCACTGCGCCCTCTACGACTCCCACTTCAAAAAGCTAACCGACTCCCTCTTCATCTCCTATCATAATACAAGAGGTTTACGTAGTAAGCTTCCCAAATTGTATTCTGATAGTCTTTCGTTTGCTTCTCAGATTATCGTGTTCACAGAAACGTGGTTAAAGCCGGAGATTTTGAGCTCCGAAGTTTTTCCAGCTGCGTTCACGGTTTACCGAGTGGATCGGCCTATCAGACGGGGGGGTGGTGTCCTCATAGACTCCAGTGTCACGTCTGATTAATTAACTTTTGAGGAGTGCACCGATTTTGAATTCCTTTGTGTGAAGCTTTCAGTTAGTGGTAGCTCCATTTTCGTTACTTGTTCCTACATTCCTCCCTTGTCGGAACTTCTTATTTATTGGAGTCATCTTTCCGCTACCCAGATGGTCTCCAATCGGCTTTCGGATAGGGTCCACTTAGTAGTTCTTGGTGATTTTAATATCACGGGGCTATTTGGTCCTCAAATAATTCCACAAACTCACTTTTAACCACAACACAGCATGATTTTATTGCTGGCTTGCTTGACATTTCGCTGTCTCAAGTCAACCATGTCAAGCCAAAAAAGTCCTTTGTTTTCGCAAGGCGGACTTCGAGCGGCTGAATAATCTTTTATCTGCTTTTAATTGGTCCGATCTATACATGTGCACTGACATGGCGGAAGCTGTGGATATTTTTTACAGTGCCATGAATTCATGTTTTACTGAATGTGTTCCGTTATACTACCCGCCAACCTCTAATTAACCTCCGTGGTTTACTAAAGAGTTGAGTCGCCTTAAAAACAAAAAGTCTAGGCTGTATACTAAATTTAACCGCACCGGTTCTCAATCCGCTCTATCCTTTTATTTATCGGCTCGGTTAAGATTCACCGTGTTGAACGCGCAGTGTTACAAAAATTATCTTGTTCGTTGTAGGGCCCAGTTTTCTCAGGACAACCGTAAATAATGATCAGGCAATAGGCGATATATTTGCGCAGTTTTTTTAAGCCACATTTTCAAACCACTGACTTAAATCAGACTTATTCTTACATCATTCCCAAATCGAACTTAATTTTCAGTCCTAGTTTAAACGAAAGCTCCATTCTTTCAAATCTTCTCCGTGTTAAGCCTGTTTATTTGCCAGGTCCCGACGGAATACCCGGCTGTGTGCTTAGGTATTGTGCCGACGCCCTGTGCAATCCCCTTCTGAAATTGTTTACCTTATCCTTAGAAACCTCCCACTTTCCCCTTATTTGGAAGTAGTCGTTCGTTATTTTTCTTCACAAAAAAGGTAGCAAATTGGATGCAAAGAACTACAGAGGAATCTCTAAGCTGTCGGCCATCCCAAAACTTTTCGAAAAAATTATTACTCCACATTTGCAGCACCTTTGCAGTTCTATCATTTCTCCATGTCAGCATGGATTTATAAAGCGAAGATCAACTACTACTAATCTTTTGGAAACTTGATTTAATGGGATTTCCGGTTGATCTTCTTAGATGGATCTCTAGTTATCTGAATGGCAGGACGCAAATGGTCCTTTTTAAAAATACCTTATCAAATGTTATCAGGGTTACTTCTGGCGTCCCGCAAGGGAGCCATTTGGGACCCTTGTTGTTTACATTATTTATTAACGACCTGCCCAAAGTTCTGACTAACTCCAAAGTACTTATGTACGCGGATGACGTCAAACTTTGCGTGCAATATAAGGACTATTCTTGCCAGTCAGATTTACAAACAGATCTTAATAATTTTCAAACATGGTGCCGCGTTAACTTATTAAATTTAAACGGCTCTAAATGCAAGCTAATGACATTCTCTCGTGTCGTTCCCAAGCTTGCAACTTACACGCTGAACTGTCGCTTTTTGGAAAGAATTAATATAGTTGATGATTTGGGAGTCCGCCTAGATCCTAAACTTGACTTTATTGATCATATTTCGTGCATGGTAAATAAATCCAGAGGTGTGCTTGGTTCCAGTAAACGGTGGTCGAAAGAATTCAATGACCCCTATGTTACTAAATCGCTTTATATTTCTTTAGTTCGTCCTATCTTAGAATATGGATCTTGCGTGTGGAGCCCTCAGTATGGGGTCCACAGTAAACGCATTGAGTCGGTTCAAAAGAACATTTTACTTTTCGCTTTACGCGGTTTAAACTGAGATACAAACCAGAGGTTACCCTCTTATTCCAGTAGACTCCTACTAATTAACTTACCATCCTTATCTAATCGCAGAACTATACTAGGCATTACCTTTATTTACAACTTTATCCGAGGTGACGTTGAAAGTGCTGACCTTTCGGGTCAGCTTAACTTTCTTGTGCCAAGTAGAAATACTAGATCTTATATACCCTTAGTTTTGCGCCACTGTAGAACGTCCTTTGAATTGCATGAACCCTTTAGAGTCTTTTGTGCAAATTATAATGATTTGTACATAATAACATCAACTGTAGATACTCTTCCCAAATTAAAAACTTTAATTCTAACCCATTTAACACGCATGCAAGTAAACAATCTGGCAGCACTCCAGTAGTTATTTTCTCGAGTTTCTTTTCTATACTTTCATTTATCGCGCCTTCTAACACCTAACACGAACAAGCACGTGCTTGGTGTCATACGGGCCACTTGAATGTACTGATCGTAGTGCATCAACGTCCAGATAAAAAAATAACATCAAAAAACTCACGAGGATACAGAGATCGGTATGCGCGTGAGCCACAGGGGCACTAAGATCAAGCCCCGCAGCAGCGTTTAATGCCATTCTTTGAACTTTTCATCAGGAACATCGCAGCCCAAAATGCGGTACGACTAAAGGCAAGCCAAAGCTGGAAAAACTACCACATCGGGCAATGCAGGATCCTGAATGAGATCTCTCTGATAACAAAGGACACTGACTTTATGACGACTGAACTGCGTTTCGGTAGTAGATATACTACAATATACCCCACGAGGGAAGAGTGGAGCAGAGAAAGTGTAACCGAGCCGGATCAGGTATCACTCTATACCGACGGCTCAAAGACAACCTCTACATTAGTGGCTAGATGCAAAGAGGGCCTCAGCAGACTCGCAGAAGACAACAGGGTGCAAATAGCGTGGGTACCAGGACATAACGACATCGCCGGCAACGAAAAAGCCGATGAGCTGGCTAGGAAAGGGTCAGAAGACAGCGCAGCTACAATAGACGTTCAGGTTTCCCTTAACTCTGTCCAGGCGGAAATTTACGACCACTTCAAAATAATAGCCGGCAAGGAATGGTCAATGAGGACGGAGCACACAAGATCTAAACGTTGCTGGCCTGCATACAATTGGAAACCGACCGCAGAGCTGCTCTCCAAGAATAAAAATGACATTAGGAGGGTAACGGCATCATCGGCCACTGGCCAGTAGGCACGCACGCCTGCAAGATGGGCTTACCCCACATCCCATACTGCAGAAGCTGCAAGGAGCCAAGCGAGCCAGAGCATCTACTGTGTCACTGCCCGGCACTCAACTGACAAAGAGCGCGTTACCTAGGAGCCTACCAGCTTGAGTCACTTGGGGAAGTTGCAAGGCAGCCAGTGACTGCCATCCTAGCCTACCTGAATGACACGGGCTGGTACTGAGTTGATGCATAGACTACTGCCAAAAGAAGGGGTTGGTCCAAAACGGGGCTCAGCTATAATTGGAGGTCACCGGGGTGACCTCACCACTTACACCTACCTACCCATCTCAACTCTAGGGGCAGACTCAAGGGCTTCCATCAATAAATCCCTTGAAATAAATGAGTCTTTACTTAGTGAGTAAAAAAAAGGAAAAATTTGAAAAGAAAAATATACGAAACGGAAAGACAATTACGAACGAGAAATAATTTGGCATTATATAAAAATGGCTAAACTGAAAGTCCATAGGAATATATATATAGGAGTGTACGATTTCTCAAATACCCCCTTATATTTCGAAATTCGAACATTGTCACTAATTTTCAGTTTGCTACATTTTCATATTATTGTCAAATTCAATTAATCCTCTGTACATTTCAATCCATTTACAGCTCCCATTGTAAGAAAACCCCATTCACATAAGCTCTTTTAATGTCCTATTGAATCGCTCGACAATTGAAGTCTTTAGTGTACTGAACGTTGAATGGTGATTTATTTCATAACGAATCATCAAAAACCTAAATTTTGTATTAAAAAACTTTTTCCGTCATCTGTTTGTAGATTCTTAGGTACTCCATGTCCAGTTTTAAATATTTTCTTCATTGTTTCAGCGACATCTTTCGCAGTCTTAGACTTAACTGCTTCACCCCACGCAAATTTGGAAAATGTATCAATTACTGTTAGTAGGTAGCGATACTCATTATTTGAGGAAGAGTACTTTCCCATTTCCACCAAGTCTGCCTGCTATAAGCAATTTATTTCTTTTTTAATTACCCTCCGACGGAGAAAATGTTTGCCAGAGCATGTAATTCATTAATAATACCCCGTCTACTCATTTTCAGAAGGATACTAATCAGATTTTACTGTATTCGAATTGAATTATTCTTGAAGGGGTACCAAATTATTTAGATTATTTAAAATTGTCAATAAAACTTCTGATAACTATTTCAAGTCTATCTAATCGAACTTCAATATCAGCAGTTTTGACATGAGGAATACTAACAATTAATTCTTGTTGATGAAAAATAATTGAGTCCATCAGTCCTTTTATACTCTTGTCGACATACGCCTTGTCAACTTTATTTTCAGATCCTTTCTGATGCCCAGAATTTTGTATACGTTGAATATTAAAGTTACCCTCCGCATCTGTATCGATTGCTTCAAGCCCATCATTACTCTGTCCAAATTCTTCTTAATATTTTACAATTAATGAGGTAAGGGATTCCCTCAAAACTGGTTTATGGCTTTGTCAACGTATTCTTTGGTGACAATGTCTGCATTCTCCTTAGGGAAACCTCAATTTTTTATGCGCCTTTGTTGAGTATTAAAGTTGCCATCTATATCTATGTAAAGTCCTGTCTCAGTTTTCTCATATCGCTTTAAATGATTTGTGTTCTGCTTTTCATGTATATAACGTCCAAACTTGTCAACATGATGATTGTAATCTCATTTGAACATTCCCTCATGAATTTATACTAAATTAGAATATAACTTTAGCCTCCCTCAATTCTGCAATTATTGAAGTAATTTCGTTTGTGTGATTTGTATTTCCCTTTGTTTCCGATGCTATTAAGAGTTGAAGTCGTTCCACTAACTCATTTGGATCGTTCCAATAAACATAATTCGGTTTATTCCTCTCAATTATCATGAAACCTGACTCGGATTTATTGGGTTTGGTTGTAGACTTGGGAACGTGTAATTTAGCTAAAAGTGGTTTAATAATTCGAGAATATTTTAATGCTCTCGTTCCTTTTACTTGTCCGTTTGGTTAAAATGTTCTTCGAAACACATCAGTTTTTTCTCAAATTTCTCTGTATATATTCAAATCATCTGTTTTATAATTTTTTGGAAGATGATGGAATATTAAAGAATATAATCCACTTGTGAGTCGCCAGTTTTCTCCATCATCAAATTCAATTGTATTATTTGTTACCTCTATTTTATTATTTCCCTCACTAAAATTTAGATTTTTTGAACTCTCTTCAAGCAGCGGTGGGTGAGTTGGTTCCAATGCAGACGTGTGGGATGAGTTGAAAATACACTTAATGTGTGAGCACCCGCGTGGTTTGATAACACGGGTGATGATTGATGTGAATGATAATGAGTTGGTGAAAATAAAGACATTATCCATAGCTGGTTGTGAGTGAAATTGATCATTATCATCATCATCATCGCCTTTTAACCTGCAATCCATTGGCTTGTATCCATCATATATAGGTGTTTAATTTTCGTTGATTGCCGTGTAAAATGTAAGTTTCCTCTTTTTCATATGCGGTGTTTTATTCTCAATATCTAGTTCAGTTTAATCATGATTTTCTCTTGTTTCATTGTTATGTAATATTTCGTTGTTACTAAGAAGTTTATTTAGTGGTTCAGTTATAGGTTCAAAAGTCTCCTCCAAACCCATAATATTCTGACTTTTCAATTGTTTCAACTCGGAAAAATTTTTTTAACAGTGGTTATTTCAGTTTTGGGGTTGCGAATGCACTGAGAAATAATTAATTAATCGTGGCTATATATATATATATATACCCATATATAATCTGATCTGATAGCTGATAGAGAGAGCTGGTATCTGAGCAGGTCAGATCTGATAAACAGACCTGGTGAGCCTGGTTGTTATACCTGGTCTAATAAACAGACCTGGTAAACCTGGTCTGATCTGATAAACAGATCTGATAAACCTGGTCTGATCTGATAAAAAGAACTGGTAAACCTGGTCTGATCTGATAAACAGACCTGATAACTAGGTCTGATAAACCTGGTTGTAATACCTGATCTGATAAACAGACCTGGTAAACCTGGTCCGATCTGATAAACAGACCTGATAAACCTGGTATCTGATCTGATAGCTTTTAACTAAAAAAAAATTATTCCTGAAAATAAGAGCTGTAAAAGAAATCTCAAGTTCCTTTTCCCAGTAAAAAATATTTTATTGTATTTATGTATATTTTATTTTTTTTTTATTATTATTTACTTATTTATTATTTTTAGTATTATTTTATTTTATCCTGTAAAAAGAAGCTGAAAAAGAATTCTAATTTTCCCAATAAAAAATTATTTAAATTTTATTTTATATATTTTTATTTATTTATTGATTTTTATTTATATTTGATTTTAGATCTAAAAATATATTACCATCATCAAGTTTGATGAGGAAATAAGACCTTTCTGAAAATAATGCCGATAGCTCATCCTCGATGTCTCCAAACCTGTCCGGGAGGTAGACAATCACATTCGCAAGTTTCATCATAATATTGGTGCCGCCGAACTTGCATGGCACGCGTTTTACTGAAAAGACGTCAAATGCCATATTGGTTGGCAGCTTGTTAAAGCTGAGCTTGCCTTTAACTTTACATGAGTTAAATGCAAGCATCAGCGGGTACTCCTCTATATCATTCATTAGCGCGTTGATATCCTCCTGGGTTACCCCAGGAGGAAGGTTAGAGGCGGTGGTGTTGGAGCGGATGGAGTTGTTGGTGACGCTGGTGGAGTTGGTGGAGCTGGTGGTGTCGTACTGCTTCATTTTGGAGATGTTGTTGGTGGAGTTGGTGATGCTGGTGTTGCTGGTGCTGCTGGTGTTGCTAGTCGGAGGTGGTGACGCTGAATGATACTTTCTTTGACGTTCTGCCTGACTTTATACCCAGCAAGGAGCACATTTCTCCTCCTACTATTAAAAACTTGTGCTAGGCGAAGGATAGAGCATCTAGCAATTGAAAAAGGTAAAGTTTCCTTCTTCATGTTAAGGAAAGGTCGAATTGTAGTCTAGTAAAAATTTAAGGTATAAATGCCCACAGTTAAGCGTACCAAATTTTTGGAAACGCTGGTAATTATACCAAATATTTTTTTCCGAAATATCTAATTACTTCTACTGGTGGGCTTAAATTCCCAAAACTGTCGAAGTAATGCGAGTCTGATCCTTTTTTATGATACGCTACCAAATGCGTTTGAGTCTGCTAAATTTATTATTCCACACTCGGAATAATGAAGAAATTTGGATAACTCATCTTTCATATAAGCTCCCCGAAAAATTTTAATATTTTTAAATGCATTTAGAAGTTTTTTTATTGCGTTTTTGATTTTTAATATTTTTTTAAAATGATATACCGTAGCCTTTTCCATAAGGTTGTAAATACAAACCCTCCCTTAATGCTACCAATTCCAATTTTCTGTTGTGTCTCTGGTTTTTCTCAAGTTGTGCCTTTGCCATCTTTGCATTGTTAATAGACTTTACAACTGCTGCGCTACCTGACGCCAAACTACCCACAGCGCTAAGGGCTGTTAAAACAGGTACCCATGGTAAAAAACTACCAACTTTTGGGATGGCTATGACCCCTGGAATTACTACATTTTTCCTGCACCCCATTGAGTTAGATACTGCTTTGCGAGCCACTTCTAAAGCATTCAATATGTCGAGAGGCTTGTTCTTTCGTAATTCATTGGTGGCCTTTTCGATTATTGAAGCAAGAGATTTTTGTACTACTTTCTTTTTCTGCTGCTTTGTTCCCATACCAAATTTTTTCTTTAGCTTAATCATGTTTGTTACAAAATATGCAACCGCTCTCAAGTCCTTGCTATTTGAATAAGCAATATCGTGAATGCGACAAGCCTCATCCAATGGGTTTATACCCCGGTCACCGCGAGCTAATCGTTTCTCTAGCTTTGTACCAGGTCCACAGTAATTGTATCCCGGTATATGAGCCTCAAAGGGTAGACTGTTTATTAAATTATTTATGTGACCAGTACCCTGTTGGACTTTTGAATTATAACTGATTACATTATGAAAATGTTTACCCATATAATAATAATATTTACGTATTTTCAAAGAGCTTATACCAACCAAAATATGAGTGTTTGGGAACGAGCCACCTTGCATTGGTTTTTCGTTTTTTTTTTTTATCTCCGATTCCGTCAGCCTTATCAGCGGCCGCTGCGCGAGCATCATATCGCTGCACCTGCGCGCGAGCTTTAGGCCAGTACTTTTCCATGCGCTTATAACTCCCAACTGTAACTTGTTTACATCTTCGACTAGCATAATCGAATGACGTGTACGCGGCCCAAGCTTAATTCAGTCACATTTTTGCTCTCAATGTAATCTAACGCATCGCGGTCGCCAAATTAAAATTAATTGTTCGGAAATAACCAATAAAGATATTAAACAGTAACACTAGGCGGATTCATTTATAAACAATGAGTATTGGGAATAACTTGTCAAATCAATACGAGGAATGGGACATTACACATTTTCAAAAAATAACAGCGTTTTATCACCGCAAGAAGCCAAAAACAATGCCATTAGGATATTAGATGTGGCATGTGAAAAGCAAGATAATATTCGAGACTATTTTTGTATGGGACGACATAGGAATATTGATTCACTCTATTTATCTCAAACTTATACGCATATACCGAAACATTTAATTCAAGATAATGCAAATTTTATTATAATGTTTAAGCAAGATGACTTAAACATGCGTCGAATATATCGGGATCATGTGAACAGTGACATGACCTATGATTCGTTTATGAATATATCAAGAAAATATTGGGAGGAAAAATTTAGATTTCTACTAATCTCTAAGGAGGATGATATAAAAACAAGGCCAATATAGAAAAGGATTCGATCAATTCATTGTAATTGAATAAATAATATTATAAGTATAATGAGATTAATAGAAAAATAAACAGTTTCGAATCCAACTTCATAATGACTACATCACATACAATTGCTACATCTGATCTAAGAGAACATTTTTCCCACAAATTGAACTGAAACGTAACTATGAATGTGCTTTAATTGATTTTTATACATTGAACTCTATACCGAATGTGGATAAAGAAAATAATCTATTTCATATTGGGAATAAAGTAATAGAGATACCTATAGGCTCATATGAGTTTGATGATATTACAAAATATATTATTACTAAACTCAAGGAGTTTCAGCTTCATGATAGCATAAAAATTGAATGTAACGCCAACACTTTACAAGTTCAAGTTATTACTAAAAATGAAACGGTATATTTCAGTCATGTGGGGAAAAGAAAAATCATGTGCTTCATATTTTTGGAATAAATGTCTCTCCTGGATATAAAATGAATATTACACCACGAAATTTGATTTATTTACCTGTCAACACCAGAGAAATAAGCACACTCGAAATACGGATAACCGATCAGAACGGAGATTTGGTTAATTTGCGTGGAGAAACTGTATCCATTCGACTTCACTTACGGCCAACAGAATGATTATTTATAATAAAAAGACGTCACATCGCTCCTTTGATAACATTATCAAATTTAAACCCGAAGTGAAAGCATCATCATCATCATCATCATCATCTTCTCGAGGACTTTCACATCATCGTACTGCTCTCAAATTAAAAAATAAATTTATATTAAAATCATTGGGATTTAATATTAAAAAAAATATATTAAGAAATATTCAAATGAATGACATTTTTTCTGTTCAAGAAAAACCTGCTAATGATGAGAGTATTATAAAAAAGGATATCATACTTATTATCCATATCAACAAAACTACAAGGCGAATGATGAAGTCCGTATTACAATTCAGAACCAGGATTTGTATGTCCTTCCATGTGAAAGTTTCCTCCACTTTGAAGGAACACTTAGCAAAATTATTGATTCAAATACAGGAACGAGCAGCACAAATAGTGTTAGTGGGATGCTCAAAAATAATTGCATGGCCTATTTTCACGATGAAATAAGATATGAGCTAAACGGATATGAATTGGATAGGACACGTTTTACTGGAATTACAACGACTATTAAGAATTTTCTATCAGTCGGTCAACAGGAAGGAGTTCTTTATCGGAATGCTGGGTGGAGTGGAGGAGACAATATCCCTTCGAGAGGACATTTCAGCTTTTCTGTACCCTAAAAAATGTTGATGGGATTCGGAGAAGACTACAAGAATGTGGTGTTAAATTCTAAACATGAACTTGTTCTATTGCTTACTAAATACACAGATGATATGTATGTTAAAACTGTTGATGGACAAACACATCAAATAGCTATAAATAACATAAGTTGAAAAATATCTCACATCGTTCCAAGTGATAGTGCTAAAATTAAAATGTTTAATGTTGTAAAAAGTGGGGCTCCCTCCCACTCGCATTCCGGAGTTGGGATTGTTATATTAATCCAACATTGGTACAGGGAACACATCATATATGGAATGTTAAGCTGTCAGCAAATAGAGAACGCCTACGTTTTGTTGTCATTGCATTTACATTAAATGATGAACTAATTACAAACAATTTGAGAAATGCAAAAACTTTTCTAAATTCGGAAGTCTATCCCTATGAGGATTTAAACATAAAATATAATGAGAATCGCTTTGCTGTCTTGTATGATATGTATACAAAATTTCAGAGGAGCTATTACAATCGAGAACCACGGGCTCTTTTATCACCCATGGAGTTCATGAGGAAGGCTCCTATTGTTGTGGTAGATCTCTCATATCAGAACGAGTCGGTCAAATCAGGACCGATTGATGTTAAATTTTCCACTGAACTATTCGATGCAAGTGAGATTAATACAAAGGTATATTGCCTTATCATTTATGATCGACAAGTTGAATACACAACCTTCACTGGTCTAGTTCAACGAATCGTATAAAATATTTAGAAAGGATTACTTTATTTAATATTTGAAATTCATTGCGCATAGACGTTCACGAACTCATCAAAAATGCTGTCACTCAAAAATAAACTCATCGACACAACTCCCAATACAATCCAACAACTTTTAACAAAAATAAATAATTTCATGAAAATGTTTCAAGAACGATTTTTCCAAGATCACATGGAATATCTGGAGGAATCCTGAAGATATTTCAATAAAAGGATTATAATTTTAGTCAGAAGTTTGCAACGCAGTGAAGGAGACATTTCCGACCCTATAAGGTATATATATTCTTGATCAGCATCAACAGCCGAGTCGATCTAGCCTTGTCCGTCTGTCCGTCTCTCCGTTTCTACGCAAACTAGTCCCTCAGTTTTGACGCTATCTGAAAAAAACTTTGCAGATCGTCTTCTATATGCTCTTATTGCTATATAAGTCGGAACGGGCCGAATCGGACGACTTTATCATACAGCTGCCATAGAATCGATCGGTAAATTTTCAGAAAAATAATTATAACTTGGCCAATTTTCAACATATTTTCATATAATTTGAGAAATGACAATTTTATATTATTCTAGAATTTCGGTTATATTTTTATCAAAATCGAACTTATGTATCTTATAGCTGCCATAGGAATGTTCGGGAAATATTACGTATACGTAATGTTAAAACCGACTTAAAAAGGACTTCGAGGAAGTGACTGCCGGCGTGGTGTCTGATTGTTTGCTTGCATGCTTAATAAGTTGGGATTAAAGTTTTTAGATTCCACAGCTTAGAGATTCCACTGTAGTTGTTGGCATCCGATTTGCTGCCTTTTTTGTGGAGAGGAATAACAAATGATTCCTTCCAAATAAGGGGAAAATGGGAGGTTTCTAAGGATAAGGTAAAAAATTTTAGAAGGGGATTGCACAGGGTGTCGGCACAATACTTAAGCACACAGCCAGGTACTCCGTCGGGACCTGGCGAAAAAACTGGCTTAACACGGAGTAGATCTGATAGAAAAGAGCTTTTGTTTAAACTAGGACAGGACTGAAAATTAGGTTCGACTTGGCAATTATGTAAGAATGAGTCTTATTTTAAGTCAGTGGAGTTTGAATATGTGATTTGAAAAAACTATGCATATATATCGGCCATTGCCTGATCATTATTTTCGGTTGTATTTTCAAAAGAGAGCGAGGAAGGAACATTCCTATGACAGCTAAAATATTAGAATAATATAAAGTGGAAATTTACCGATCGTTCCTTTGGCGGTTATATTATCCGATCCAATCCGATCCGACTTATATAGTAGTGAGGGCATATAGAAGTCAATCTGCTAACTTTCATTCAGATAGCTTAAAAGCTAAGGGACTAGTATGAATATAATTGGACAGACAGACGGACGGACATGGATAGGTCGACATGGCTTTTAATGCTGATCAAGTATATATATACTTTATTTGGTAGGAAATATCTCCACTGCAAGGTTATAACTCATTGAATATTACCTTAAACTGGTACCAAAATATTAACCAACAAAAATTAAACACAAGCAATATAGTTATCGAAACAGACTTAAATCGCACGACAGTACGAAATTAAGTCTCAGATTAGGACACTCAAAACTAACGCATTCACATTACTTAAACAAAACTCCCCCACCATCTTGTCCTCTTTGCAACGCTCCAGAAATTACACTCTGTCATCTGCTAATATTATGTCCTATCATGTAAAATAAACTTCCCTTCGTCCCTCAGAATACACCTTCCTCTGCACTATCTCATTCAACACCAGAAAATATAAGTTCTATTTTAAAACTTATTAAACATGTTAATATATACTATAAGATCTAAAAATTAGATTTATACAATTAATAAAATTTAATCCTATTACATAGTATGTAAACAAAGTTATAAATGATAATTTATGGTAGGTAGGTAGGTAGAAGTGGTGAGACCCTTTCGTGAGCCTCCAATTAGAGCCACTCTCCGTTTTGATCCACACCCTCCGTATCATTGTTGTGACTAGTCATCTTTAGCACCATCCAGAATTGTTGAGGAAAGCAAGGATAGCCGTGATCTTGAGCTATTCTACTTCCCCCAGCGATTCCAACTGGGAGGCACCGAAATGACGTAATCTAGTGTTGTTTAGTGCTAGGCAGTGGCAGAGCAAGTGCTCTGGCGTCTCCTGCTCCGATGGTTCTTTGCAGCTTCTGCAGCTGGTGTTATAGGGCAGCCCCATCTTCATTGCGTGCGATCCTAACGCCCAATGACCGGTTAAAGCTTCCGTGATCCAGCTGATATCCTTCTTGCTGTGGGATATCAGTGCTTTAGTGCGCTGTTTGTCGAAGTTCGGCCAGCAAAGCTTCGATCTTCGGTTCAGACTCGTCCTTGACCATTATCTGCTGGCCTTAGCTTTGAAGTAGTCATGGATCATAGACTGTACTGTGTTTAGTGCTATCCTTCTAATATTGCTGTTCTCGATTGAGCCTTTGCGGGTTAGCTAGTCAGCCTTCTCGTCCCCTGGTATGTCGCTGTGCCCTGGCACCCAGGTTATTCTAACGTCATTGTGTCTGGCAAGATCATTAAAGGCCCTCTTGCATTCTGCCACTGGCTGTGAGTTCGTTTTGACTGCTGCTAGAGCTTTGATAGCGACCTGGCTATCAGAGTAAATCCTCACCTTGGTATTATTAAGGCCTCGCTGTATTGGAAGTCTAACTGCCTCCAATACGGCGAGTACCTCTGCCTGAAAGACCGTCGCTGATGCTGGGAGACTGAAATTCGATTCAATCCCCCAGCTCTCAGCGAAGACCCCAGCCCCCACACCATAGCTCATCTTGGAGCCATCGGGTTACTCTGCCTATAGTCCACTCCTCTCCGACGGGTAGAAGGTGGTGTAGCTGTTTCCGAACTTAATTTCGGTTGTCATGTAGCCTACTCCCTTGTGTATTTGTGCTGTGATCCCTTCAAGGATAGTGCGATGGCCCATGCAGTGATCTCTCCAGCACTTGATTGCTCTGAGTCTCGCCGCACTCTGGGCCGCGGAATCCTTGATGAATATATCTGAAAAATGTTTAGAATTACGTTTAGAGCGGTCCCTGGGCACGAACGCAAAGCTCCCGTTGCCCCCGCGCATGCTGAACGCTGTATACTGGTTAGTTTTGCGATGTTGTATGCTCTGGTAAGTGCCGGACACCATACTAGAGGCCCGTATGTTAATATTGGTCTAAGTACTGCTGTGTAGAGCCATATTATAGTCTTTTGGGTGTAGTTTCCAGTTCTTCCCAAACATCTTTCTAAAAGAGTAGAAAGCAATTCCTGCCTTCCTGACTCTTTCTTTGATGTTGCGCTTCCATGAGTGTATTGGGTCTAGTATTACTCCTAAATACTTCGCCTGCTCTGAAAGTTTCAACTCTATGCAATCTATTTTATTCATGTTATATCTGGCAATCTTTGATCTCCTTGTAAAAAGCATTAGTTCCATTTTGTTTGGATTAATCCCTGGTCTCGCAGGACTTCGCCTACTTGTTTAAGCGTTCCAAAGCTCCCGACATTATGTTGCAAATTACGTCAGGGAATGGACCTGATACTATCAGCACCACGTCGTCGGCGTGTGCTACCGCCTTTACTCCACCGCAATTGAAATCCTTCAAGATGTGGTTCATGTTGATTAGCCAGAGTAGAGGCGATAAGACTCCGCCCTGGGGTGTGCTTCTCTTCACTACTCGTGTGAGGTGACTGCCAACCAGTTCGGCTATTATTGTCCTACTCGTGAGCACAGTACCTATCCACTCTCTGATGCATATCTCAACGCCTATCGAGTTGAGGGAGCCAAGGATGGGTTCGGCGTTTACGTTGTTGAACGCACCTTCTATATCTAAGAACGTGGCCATTGTGCATTGCTTATTTTTGATTTTTCGACGTGACTCACCACTTCATGCAGTGCTGTCCTGGTAGATCGGCCTTTCCGGTACGAAGTTGGGCGTCTGACAGGTAATACCTCTCCGCCTTATCTCTTATCTGTATGTCCATTAGCCTCTCCATCGTCTTCAGGATGAAGGATGTCAGGCTTATTGGTCTGTAGTCCTTTGCTAGGAAATGTCCTCTCCTGCCAGGTTTTGGTATAAATATTATCCTTGCTTTCCTCCACGGAAGCGGTATGTGCCCAAGGTTGATGCTCGCCTCACCTGCCACCTGCTGATACTATCCTTTGTTGCCTGTAGCATCGCTGGAATAATACCGTCCAGGCCCGGACTTTTATATTTATCGAAGGAGTCTATCGCCCATTGTATCTTTTCAATGGTGATATAGTCTCCAGTATACGTGTTTGTCTGTATGGTTCTTGAGCTCTCCCGCCCCGAGTATACACGCACGTTCCCTGGAACTTGTGTGTCGACCAGAACTTCTAAGGATTCCTCGACTGACGTTGTTGACGTACCGTCATGTTTGTTTATTAGTGATGGGCTCGTGTGACCTTTAGCAAGGATCTTGCTAAGTCTTGCTGTGTATTTTATATCTTCTAGAGCTTTGCAGTAGCTTTCCAAGATTCTTTCTTGGCTTCGTATACACCTTTTTTGTATTGTTACTGTACCTCTCTATATGGTGCCCATTCTTTGGACCTATAGCTTACATTAAAGGACTTTCGTGCTCTCTTTCTGAGATCACTCAGCTCTTTTGTCCACCATGGCGGGTACTGCTTTCTTGAGTATGACACCTTGCATGTCTCGTTGAAGGCGTTGTTTAGAATATTCGAGAGGTCCTCTACTTCCTTGTCGAGGGCTTCTGTTAAGGATTGTACCTTTATCCTCCTGTGGCTGACCTTAGCGTGCCCCAGTATCGTCTTACTAGCCGGGATCGATAACTCAATGAATATGTACCTGTGATCTGAAACGAATGCTGTAGCGACACATTCCATTTTCTGATCGTGTATTGGCTGTGTTCTACGAGTAAGGTGAGATCTAACATTTCCTCCCACCCTTGAAAGTCCTCCGTACTCGGGAACCAAGGTTGGTGTATTCCCTTTGATACAAATTGTGACGTTACGACAAATAATATGATTGTCATTTGTCTCAGAGCTTCCCCAGAGCGTGTGTCTCTCGTTCGCGTCGCACCCGATCACCAGGGTCGACTTCGTCTCTTCAGCCCGTTCTAGCTGCTTGACTACCGGTTCTGGCGGAGCCGGGTCGTCATGGGCCATGTACGCATATGTGATCAGCATGCCTATCCCATCCACTGTCACGAATCTGTCAACTGCTAGATCCGATGTTAGAGGTTAGAACAGAAAAAAACGTTACAGTGATTCTTTATTACTATACATGCTCTCGTTCTACCCATGGTACAATCAAAATAGGTAGTCTATTCGGCAGTCAAAGCACTCGGGTTTTGCTTCAGTGCTTGTTCGGCTTTTGTGTTGAAAGGTTGTCTACGGACACATATTTTTTTACAAATTAATCCTTGTGTGCCATGAATTTTTGCCACGTGTCTCGTAAACACGTCAATGGCGTGAAATGAATTAGGGCACCAAAATATCTTGAAAAACGAGCATTATGGGAGGAATCGATGGGGTGCAAACTAGGAGATTACTCATTTCCAACTCTAAACTGTTAAAAATTAAATTATAAAAAAAATTCAACTCGTTTTATTATGAAAGAAAACTTAAGGCCCCATACACCACATAGCGGTTAATCAACACATCCTAATGTCGTCTCGCTCGCACTTACTAGGTTGAACTCCTCTCACTCGCACTCATTGCTATGATTGTAGAGGGACCAAAAATTCCCGACTATACTACCTAGTATGATTGTATCATGGTTCTACCTGTCGAGTTGGTGTATAGTAGGGTGTAACCAGGCAGTGTCAGGCCAGAAACTAGCTCGTCCCTGGTCCATGGTTCCTGTAGTAGCGCAATTTCGATGTCCTTCTCCCTTAGAAGGATCATCAGATTAGCTGAAGCGTGGGAGCTACGCTTCAGGTTAATCTGCACTACAGACGGTATTGTTGTTAGTTGGTGTGGAGTTGAGCGACTTGTCGTCTATGATCATATCATCCAACAAATTCGTGTCGTCCACCTCCTCCAGTAGTTCATCCGGTTCGGCAAGGAAGACCTTGATTTTGGCCCTCCAGATACCGTACCGGATTTTGTGGTCCGTTTCTTCCAGCTGCGACAGGCAGCGCTGGTTGATAAGCAGGAGAAATGGCTGGCTCGTCTTCATTTCTCTCTCTGCTTGGAGGATGGCACAGTCCTCTCTATGCATGTCTGGGTTCTGTGCTCTCAGACACTGGAGCACCCTTGCGTGGTCAGATTGCCCCAGTGGTAACCAGATGCGAGCTCTGGGTCTTTTGGGAATCTCCCTGGCGTGGACCAGCCTAATCCGTAGGCCGTTTTACGTGTTGCCTATCTTGGCAACACATTCTTCCAAGAAGCCCTTCGAAAACGCATTGTCGCGCCTGATTACGCGGTGACCTCTGACCACATCTGAAGAGTCGAAGGACGGGATAGGACTGCCCGGTAGGACAACCAACCTGTCGGTCACCATGTCGGATAATTTGGCCTCTATCTCACCCCACTTCTCTGCCAGCAGGCGTCCGTCGTCGTTGAGCTCATCCACCAGGGCCACAGCCAGACTGTCTCTGGCCACCACGCTGAACTTCTTTGTCTGCTTGAAAAAGGATGTGGCTCTGGCTTTCCCTTGGGCGACCCTGGCCCTTTTAGGTGCGCTAACGCTCAGGTCCTATGACCGTTCACGCTTCGCCTTCGGGGGTTAGAACGCTTTCGGGTTGGCCTTCAGGTATTTCTCGAAAACCTCAATCTCTGCGATAAATTTCGCTTTGTCAGTTGCGTCTCTTGTGTCCACCTTGCCCTCAGCCTCATTCTTTGCAATCTTGCTCACAATGAAACGGGCTCTGTTTGCCCTAGCACGCCGCCTTTGTTGTGTAAGCGGCCCAACTTTGCCGCTTTTGGGGTCTACTCCTGGGTGCCCAACTGGGCTCGTGTGTTTCATGGTCCGGGGGGTGCTAATACTAGTGTCTCCCTTGGATGTCGACGGAGCGTTGATGACAGGACTTGGCATCAGCAGCTCGTCTTCATCTAAATCCGACGACGGTTGAGATATTAAACTCTTCCTGGGCATCAATAACTTATCCTCGTCCATCTCTGTCATCTGGGGTCAGCTGCGAACCTGTAAGCACGGGTCGCATAACACGCCTGACTTGAGGGGGGGGCATTTTAAAGACTTGCCCAGGTCCGCCCGACAATCATTGGTCAGCATCCTCGATCGAACTCGACCTGTCGGATGACACAGTCAACCGTTATTCCCCCTGTGCTACCTATCGGCTGACGGCCTTAAAGTACTGAAGTCATGCTGTTCTATCAATGTTTCTTTTAAATTGCTGACATTAATATTGTCCCAAATAGTTAGCTATCATAAAATGTCAAACGAATATTGAAATAAATCAAAAACATTAATATCCTGCACTCTAAATAACAGAGAGTTTGTAATAGTTGACTCCTTAATTTGAATTCCCCTATATAAACCCTATTTTTGCAGGGCTAAAATCCTGAAGAAAACATTTTATGTGTAAATACTTTAGACTCGAATAAAACGTGTGTAAATATTTTTGGCAACTTACATATTTTCTTTTGCTTTTAACTTTGACCCATTAACCGTTGCCTTTTGCATTTCTTTTAGGATTGCTTCTGCATAGATTCAGCTACGTGATTAAAACTATTTCAGGAAAATTTATCAACAACAACAATAATTACAACAACAAGAAGTTGGATGCGCAATAATTGTTCGCTGTGTAAATACTTTTAACTATGATTGTATATTATTGTTAATGTACCTACCCTTCAGTACCATTCCCATCGGTTTCTGGCCTGAATCAGGTCGGACACTGAAGGGAATCCGACCTGAATCAGCCCTGAATTCGAAGTGCCCGGAATCCCACGAGGAATTCATCGTGCATTTTGAAACGAATTCCCTCTGGAATAAGGCGGGAATTAAAAGTGTATTCCGCATGAATAGAAGGCGAATTCCATCAGGAATCCGGCAGGAAAACCTATGGAGAATCCCTGGAAGAACCCCCCTTCTTAATAAGTTATCTATTCCTCAGTTATTTATTTATAAAATTTTATATTTCGTTTTATCGTTAGCATTATTTTTGTATTAATTCCTAGTGCGTGTCACGGACCTCTTCTGTCGGCTGCTGGTCTTTCAAGGAATTAATGTTATCTGTGAATTAAATAAAAGTGTTAGAATCACATAGCAAATTTCATTATTTTTGCACAAATATTTGTACTTACCAGTTTGAAGTGAAAAAAAAACTCCTTTCCCATGCAAACGGTTGAAGTCACCCCCGTGTTTATCATCACTTCTGTAAATGACTTTATTAATTACACACAAATAATTGAACTTACCTTATTATATTATTTCACTTTTACGGAACTTTAAATAATACGCAAAACACTTATGAATGCGGCAGCACGCAACTCCAAACTCCAAATGCAACGAGAAAACCGAGAAAAAAATGCAAAACCGAAAACCGAAAATTCGAGGGCGTGGCAGAGTAGACTCGACGAATGCATTGCCTTGTAATTTTATCACATAAGGCAAATAATCAAACATCAACCAAATTATTAGTACATGTCAATGTACTAAACGATTAAAGGCGTACAAATGATTAAATATTATCTTAAATGTTTATAAATATTTTAACTTATTTTAAAAAGAGTATTCTGACGTCGACGCAGCACACTTTGTTATCGACATTTATTTTCCTCCCTCTCTTCCCCTATCACCATCTCACTCTATTTTGCGAACCGCTGTTCCGAATCAGTTCGAAAAACAAGAACAAATATGAAGTCGAACTTCGCAAGACATCGGCTGTAGCCGAATGTAGGTAGGAACTTCTTTGCCTACTTTGTTTCGGACTTCTGAATACGAAGCCCATGTGATTTGTTTTTGTTTTCCGGAAACGTCGCCAGGAATTGGCCCGGATGGAAATTTTGGTACTGAAGGGTGTATATATAATGCCAACATATTTAACATACTTACTTATACTTACATATACTTAAAATGAAAGCTTACTCACCTTAAACCTAATACAGAAATAAAGTTTGTCGTTCAGACACCTCCGATCATTGCGATTCGACTCCGCACACTACAATAGATAACTAAACACTGCACAAAACATGATATATGTATGTACTACATATTTCTTCTGTGTATCAGTTGCCATCAGTTAAATTTTAATCATTATTCACTTGGAACACCATAGGATATAGACAAAATTAAGAAATTTTTGGTATTACTGGTCGTACAAGGAATAGTTTTAATATAAACAGCTTCTGGGAAATAGTAATTGTACACAAATTTAATTTGATTATCATGGGCCCAAAACAAAAATGCGAATAATTTAATTTGATTCTTCTATATTATATTTTTCGTAGCAAAATTGTTAAACCAACATTTTTGCAGATTCAACCTTTAACTCCAACATTTTATGCAGGTTTAACCATAACTTATAAAATGTTTGGACAAATCGTTTCATTATGAAGAATACAATTCATAATTAACTATTACAAAATTTGCAATTTTTTTTTGGATTTGTCCCATGTTAACGAAAATTCATTTGTAAATGCCATAAATAGTTTCTCATATTTTTTGCTTAATTTTTTTAAATCGTAAAAATAAACTATAATCCATGGATTATGCATATATATAAAATTACTTATTCATTTTACATTTACATTTTTTAATTTATATATTTTTTATTGTGACAAAATTTTAACAAAAATTTTAAAATCATAAAAATAGTAATATCTCAGAGTATATGAACATATGTTAAAAATGGTTGATGTTACAATTATTTCTATTATTTTTCCGGTTTGACTGAAGCTTCTACATATTATAGTCAGTTATATAGCTCAAACAACTGAGATGCTGGTTTCCATAATAACGGAGTTATAGTCAACCGGACAGAAGGCTAGATTGAGCGTTAGTGCTCATTAAGCAATAGGTCCTTCACTGCGTTGCAAACTTCTTATCTGTAAGAAACGACGAGAAAGTACAGTATTACCTATTCGATTCCGCCCGCAGAATATATGTACTTCAAGTTTGGAATTTAACAATAATTTTTTGAAAACGCTTAAGAAATGTAAAAACTGGAGAACGCATGATATATAAAATTTTTGTGATATAGTATGATCCTCTGTTTATACCTCTTAAGGTTGTAATACCGCTTTACCAAATATATGGCTTCATTTAACAACTTCAAGGTTTTAAGACTCTTGCAAAAAAAACTATAAAAAATAATTGCAAATAATAACAGAGCACGACAATATTTCAAAACCAAGAAATAGAGTATTTTTTTCAAAAGATTTTCGATTTTTAAATAAATAAAAAAAAAATTATTTTTTATAATTTGAAAAATAACAGAAATAAGACTCAAGATCACTTTGAAAAGTTAAGTTAATTTGAATATCTCAAAAACCTGACGTATAGGAAAATTTTAGAGGCAGGATTCGATTTCGCCACATTGAAAACCGTATAAAATGTATATTCCGGTTCTTGGTTATTTTCAGTGTTTGAAAAACTGAAGTAAGTTTCATTTCAAATGATTTTGCTTCTGCTTTTGCTTCTGAACAAATCAGAAGTCACAGTCAAAGCATAGTCAAAAATCAAAAATCAACAAAAATCAAAAATCAGCTGCAGTCGCCTGTTTCATATTTTTTGCTTTCTGCTTTGCTGTTGCTTTTTTCGTAAACGTAAGTTGGCGCTGAAGCAAACTACAACTTTCGGAAGTCGTCGAAAGTAACAGTCGAAAAAGTCGATACATTCGACTTATTACTACTTTTGATTTTTGTCGCAAGGCGTTTATACAAAAATTGAAAATCTCCAATATTCCCATCAAAGGAGTGTCATAGACGTTCTGTCCTATTGGAAAGGTAAACAGTATACGGACCAGGAGTTATAAATAATTTAAGTTTTCTTATTTAATTATTTTTTTAACAGGTGTCGATTGAATGCGCATTCTCCACGCTGAGACTGGTGCTTACCGACTATCGGAATCGCTTAAGCCAGGATGTTCTTGAAAACATATTGTTAGTCAAATTGAACCCCAGCATTTTGGACACAGCCATTGATACCTTGCCACTTTTTGAAACGAAAGAACTTAAAGATTAACTAATAAATTAACTATAAACGATGCAAGACAATTTATATATCATTTATAGGTTAGGTTAGGTTAAGCCGGATGGCCCTCACGGGGCTGCGCATAGGCCAATGTGGCCCGTAGCTGTCCGGAATTTAATGAGTGGACCTAGAGAGTCTTAACGCGGTTATCAAAGTCCTTGAGGATCAAGGTGTGTTTCGCGAAGCAAGTAATTCACCCGGCCTCCTCTTGGAGGCATCTTCTAGTGATGCCAGAATTGGAGCACCCAGGTATCTTATCCTTGCCGTAGCTAGGGCCGGGCATTTACAAATGAGATGCTCCAAGGTTTCGGTAGCCTCGGATTCATCACATTTCCGGCATTTGGCATTGTCGGTGATGCCTAGCTTGACTGTATGCGCCCCAGCCAGGCAGTGACCTGTGAGAATTCCCACTATCAGTCTGCAGTCTTGTCATATATCATTTATAAAAAAATCTTAAAATACAGGACGTCATACGGGATGACCCCCTTAAAGGCATATTATTAATCAAAAGTAGTAATAAGTCGAATGTATCGACTTATTCGACTGTTACTTTCGACGACTTCCGAATGTTGTAGTTTGCTTCAGCGCCAACTTACGTTTACGAAAAAAGCAACAGCAAAGCAGAAATCAAAAAATATGAAACAGGCGACTGCAGCTGTTTGATGATTTTTGTAGCTTTTTGATTTTTGACTATGCTTTGATTCTGACTTCAGAACAAATTCAGCAAAAGCTGAAGCAATTGCTCATTTCAAAAAATCACTCGGAAGTTAAGGTATTAAAAAGCAAAAAAAAAAGTAGACTTTTGCTAACTTGACTGAAGTTTTTTAAACACTGGTTATTTAACTTATTTTAATATTTTGTCGGTCTGTGTTTGCCATAAAATATCTACATCTCTCACACGTGAATACAAAAACTGCGATTTACCAATATTTTCGTTTATCTAGATGGCAAATATGGTATATTTGTCTTCTATCACTTGATCAACATCGCCTGGTATCTTTTTAAAAAGCTTCATTCGCCCTACCTTTCTTTACCTTTTTACTGGGTGCGACGTACACCTGTAAAGCTTTAAATTTTATCTCGAATTCAAGGCGAAATTGTAACCATTTATATTAATAAATAGATTAAACACACTGCACATTTATATAAATCAATAACACAGCCTAGGCCCCACTTCAGTATGCTCTTATCAGTCTTGTCAGTAAATGTTCCAAGTTGAGCACCTATACTTTAAGCAATTTTTCTATTTTTATTTGAATTATACTCTTGCGCGTTGCAAAAACAAGGAGAAAACAATTATAATAGTGTTTACAAGCATATACAAAACATTCATCTTTAACCATAATATTTAACCGTGGAATAACCTACTAACACTAATATTCATATATTTAAAGTGAATATTATGAATGCGAAACTGATTATAAAGACACAGTTATATCATCGATTTTACAATAGACTCACTTAGAAAACATGTCTGATCAGCTTTTGTTGAAGCAAGTCATAACTTAAATTTTCTTGTATTACTCACACTTTCCCTCATGCTCATTAAAATAACACATTTTCAAGATATTTATTAATAATAAGTACATGTGGTTTTTGTATCTTTCTTTGGACGCCAATAGATGTATGTATGGTTTTTATATATTGCATACTAAGGTGCATGAAAATATGGTACTCGTATGCAAATATAAAAAATGTTTACATTATTGTCCATCTAAAAATAAATTCCCGAGTACGAAGCTGGTTCGGAAACAAAAATATTCTTACAGAAACAATTCAAAGGGAACAATTATGCTCGCTTTTCAATTTTGATACAATAGTTGTTTTTGTTTTAGCAAAAATAGTTGCACCGAATGCAACGAGTGCTGTTTGTACATTTTATTTGATTCTAATATTATGACGCTGAAACCAATAGATATAATTTGCGCTATAAGAGAATCTATATTAATTCACAGTCTTCAATCATAGCAGCAGTACATTGGCATGCTTTTTACTAATAAAGCGAACAGTGAAACGGACTTTCAGCCCCGTAAAGTGTTTTTATTTCCGTACACTAGCATATATTAAAATATCGGCGTAAAACAACAACATAAAAAAAAAACATTATTATTTGAATAAAATTATATATGCCAAATTTATTAAAATCATAAAAAGTTTCTTTTACTAATCGTCAACTGCAGCGCAGAAAATGAGTGTAAGTAAATATTAAACCATGGTTTAAAATCTAATAACGGTACATCATCAGGGGGTAAATAATATATAAATAACCGAGTTCTTCCTGGTAGGGAGAAATGACAAATACGAGTTTTCCTTTAAAGTACATGGTACTTAGGGGTTAGTGCATAAAATTAAATACAGGTAACAGACGTAACCTAATTTTCATACCCCTAAAGGGTATTATAATTTTAGTCAGAAGTATCCATTCTCATTAGTGTATAAGTAAGAATGAAATGGAATTATAGTTTTGCTAATTTTCAATACAATTTCATCTACTCTGGGATATGTCCATTATGTTCTACTTCAAAACTTCGAATACAATTTTATTTAAATCGGAAGACTATACCATACAGGAAATGAAACATAAAATGTTTGTGTTTAAATATTTCAACCCTGATTAATAATTTTAAAATAATTTTTTTTAATAATAATTTGATCAAAGTCTAATTATTATACATTTATTTTGTATAAATGTTTTATTTATATCCTTGGTGTGCCTTTTTTTATACCCTTGCAGGGTATTATAATTTTAGTCAGAAGTTTGCAACGCAGTGAATGAGACATTTCAACAACCGAGTCGATATAGCCATGTCAATCTGTCAGCCTGTCCGTCCGTCTGTCCGGTTACACGCAAACTAAACTGCATATAGTCTTCTATATGATCTTACGATCAGTAAATTTTTAGCAAAAAAATCTTAATTTGTTCAATTTTATAATATTTTCATATAATTTAAGACGTGGTCATTTTATATTATTCTAAAATTTCATTTGAAATTTTATGACCACTATATCATATAGCTGCCATAGGAATGTTCGGAACCGAATCTGTATATGTATAAATGTTGTACGTAATTCCTGTTAGTTTTACTTTTAATTTGATGACATTTTATGAATTCTTTATGATTCAATTGTAAACTGTAAGGGCATACAAACTTCAGCGTGCCGAAGTTAGCTTTCTTTATTGTTATATGTTAATTTTGGAAAATATTATTACTATACCTGGAACACACTTTTAGAATTCTTCGATTCTACAAAAAATGTTACCAGGCGGAGGTGTATGGTTTTCATTAACAACATCAGATCATTAAGAAACTATCAGCTAAATGCATTTTATTGTAATTATTATCTAATTTAAATTTGTTTTAATTATTTTAGGGTATTAAATTATAATTAGAAGTTTGAAACCCAGGGAAGAAGTCGTTGCCAAACCTGTAAAGAATATATATTATTTAGCAGCATCAAGAGCCGTGTCGATCTATATTTATGTAGGTTCGTTTTTTTTTAACACATTTGCATATAACCAGAAATATGCAAAGTGACTCGCAACAAGAAAGAAAGCTAACTTCGGCACGCCGAAGGTTGTATACCCTTGCAGCTTACAATTGGAAACTAAAACTAAAAGGAATATACATTTATACTTTCTTTTTTTCGCTCCTCTTTCGCGCTGTTGCGCTATTTAGCAAACTACCTCTGTAAGTTTACAAAAATAAGAAAGAGAGGCGAAAGAAAGAACGGAAGAGCGCTGCAGGAACAGTCCTACACCTATGTGCGCATGACTAGGCGCTGACATTTATAATTCACAAACAACCAGATAATTCGAACATTCTGATAATAATAATTTAAATTATGGTATACATTTTTTATTACGTTATTATCGAAAGGTATTATAGATATTAAGAGCTAAATATTAAATGGAATTACTTTAAGTAAGTCAGCTTAAAGCCTAAGTAGTTATGATTGACCTTTAGCTTTGCTACTTTTGCTTATTACTTTAAGCAAAAGAATGTAAATTAATTAATTTTTATCATTATTAATTATGTTAACTGGGCCTATAAATCCATATCGATTTAATTATCTCGATTCTTTTGACATAGTCTGATTAATTAAATTAAATGACGCCAGTGTTAATTATAAAACAAACTTACTCTGCATGCAAAAGATTTGAATGTCAATCAAATTCGTAGCTCTATTTATTGTCTGTGAGATCTCATATTTCACACTGATGGAGAGAAGGACAGACGGACAGAGGGACACGGCTAAATCGACCTTGCTGATCTTGTTGATCAAGAATAGATTTACATATATAATGTATGTGGTCGGAGATGCCCTATACTTTTATACCTTTTAAGCAATAGTACTCTTGTATTCAGTATGGAAACTGGGTATAGAAACTGCGTTTCGATCACGTTCGACTGTATTATTATTTTAATGTTTTATTGCTTGTTTCAAATTTAAAAATACGGTGACTGATAAGACACAATAAATAAATTGATACCTTATTTTTTTCTATTTTAAGGACGAATTGACCAAGGAGCAAACTGCTCGTAAGTTATAACTAAGGGTTATCGTATTAAGTTTATTCATATGTATTTAAAATTTAATTTTTCTATAGTACTGCGTAACGCATTTAATGCGTTTGATCCAGAAAAAAATGGATACATAAATACAGCCATGGTGGGTACCATTCTTAGTATGTTAGGACACCAACTAGATGATGCTACTTTGGCCGATATTATCGCCGAAGTTGATGAAGATGGTTCCGGTCAAATTGAATTTGAAGAGTTTACAACATTGGCTGCCCGATTTCTAGTTGAAGAGGACGCGGAAGCCATGATGGCGGAATTGAAAGAAGCCTTTCGCCTTTATGACAAAGAAGGAAATGGCTATATCACCACAGGTGTACTTCGGGAAATTCTTCGAGAACTAGATGACAAACTCACAAATGACGATTTAGACATGATGATTGAAGAAATCGATTCAGATGGGTCCGGAACCGTAGATTTTGATGGTAAGCATATCATTCAATGAAATAATCTTAATAAATAAATGATCACACTATAATTATAGAATTTATGGAAGTCATGACTGGTGGAGACGATTAAAAACAAAATTTAAATTTCATATTTTCCATATTGGTTTTTAAATTAATTTAATTCAATGTTAGGAAATATGAATCAAGAAAATAAATATATACTGAATTATTCGTAGTTGTGGAATTTTATTAAAGAGAGAAAAAATACATACCAGGAAATTCGACGTTTTTACAGTCTTCGATTAATTTGAAGATCGATCGAAAAACTTAATTGAATTCTATAAAATATTTGTAAATAACGAATTTTTGATAATTTTACCCTCTTCCAATACAAGGCGACCGATCGCAATTATAGCAGTGTACTGCAATGTTAATAAAAATAAACTTACTGATCTAAAATCGTACAAAATAACTATATAACTATATACTGATATATATCAGTAGTTTAAATTAAGATGAACTTAAAAAAAATTAATCGTTTCAGAATAAAGTCCCATGTTGTTGAAATCTAGATTAATGACTGTGAAAAAAGATTTATTGGAAAGGGTAGCGAAACAAATAATAAGAGATTAACTTAAATTAACAAACTATAAATTACACAATAACGATAGAATTCGAAATTATAAGGCTAATAAAAAAAATTGTGTGTATAAGGCTGAAGAATGAATGTGTTAAATATAACCCAATTTGTGTGCAGATAGACAGGCAGATTACATTTTCCGATCGTGACAAAATAAAAGAAAAATAAAAAAAAAAATTTAATTAGGACTATATCGTTGAAATAGGTGTTTAAATGTCTGGTCGAGAAATTCACTTTTTATTTTGTCTCGTTTTATTTTCAATTTCCTATCATAGAAAAAAAATGTGAAAAGCTATGCCTATTATTAAGTTTTGACTTTTTTCGGATCAATGTCCCTATGTCCCCAACGACAATACCCAGCCAGCAAAAATTTCTGACCTAATTCGAGTCCTGTTCGAGTCATCTTCCTAATAAAAATCAGCATAGAAGTTTCCTGTTGCTTAAAAATTCAACTTTAAGAAATGAGTTCTTTTAAACCATTCGTTGAACAATAAGCGACTTGTTTTTCGAATATTATTTAAAACGAATTTTGATCGTTTTAGACTCTTATTTATTATAAAAAACAACTTATCGTCTTAAACTCCCATTTATTAAAATAAGCACCTTACATTTTAGTCATATTTTAATCGAAATTTACCAAAAACAAGAAAGAAAGCTGACTTCGGAACGCCGAAGTTTGTATACCCTTGCAGCTTATAATTGGATCATTTTAAATTAATAAAATTTTATTAAATGGAAAGTAAAACTAACGGGAATTGTATACAACATTTATACATATAAAAATTTGGTTTAACATTGCGTATACGTAATATTTCCCCAACATTCCTCTGGCAGCTTTATGATATAGTAGTCCGATTTTGATTAAATTAAAACCGAAATTCTAGAATAATATAAAATGGTCATTTCTCAAATTAAATGAAAATATATTTAAAAATTGGACAAGTTATAATTTTTTTTTCTAAAAAATTTACCGATTGTTCCTATGGCAGCTATACGATATAGTCGTTCGATCCGGAACGTTCCGACTTATATAGTAGTGAGAGCATATAGAAGACTATCTGCAAAGTTTCATCCAGATAGCTTCAAAACTGGACAGACGGACGGACAGACGGACAGACGGACAGACGGACAGACGGACAGACGGACAGACGGACAGACGGACAGACGGACAGACGGACGGACGGACGGACAGACGGTCAGGGCTAAATCGACTCGGCTGTTGATGCCGATCAAGAATATATATACTTTATAGGGTCGCAAATGTCTTTTTCACTTCGTTGAAAACTTCTGACTAAAATTATAATACCCTGCAAGGGTATAATAAAAGTGAAACTTATATGGAAATAATTTGTATTATTTGATGAAGAAGTATTTTAACATTAAAGTTCAAAAAGTATTTCTTTTAGCATTCATTTATAATTTTAATATTTTAAATTTTATTTATTAAATATATTTTTAGCAAATGTTAAAAATATGAATACATAATACATATGACCCCTAATGTGTGTTTATAAGATAAGGTAAGAGATAGTAATTTATTATTATTTAATTAATCATTAGTTTTCACTTTAAATACTTTTTTCTATATTTATATATTTTACTTTCCGAAATTTATCCTTTTCACTTTGCACTGCTTTCTCGAAATGGAACCAACAGAAGAAACGCATATCTTTAGAGCGCGAGAACGAGATAAGATGCTCTGTTGCCGCGGCATGGAAGAGTCCAAGGCAACACTCCGCTGATCGATATTTAGTCACCTAGATTATATATTTTCGATTGCATTACATTTCGTTCTTGTTGTTTTTAGACATATTTTGAGAACATTTATCAGTAATTTTCCAGTCATTTTCAAAATGAACTCGAATAAGACTCATCCAGGGGAATTATTGTAAAAGTGATCTTCCAAATGCTGGCTGAGGAAGACCTGATAGGGAGAAGAACCAGAAAAATTACCGCCTGGAGAAAGTGTAGTCCCAGGATTGTCATAACCTTGAACTACTGATATAATAACCGAACATTCGTCGAAACTTCGCAGCCCTTGTTTAAGACCCGGAGCAAACCCAAGAGGTGTGGGTCCGACTCGGCTACCTGAAAAGGTAAAAGGAAGGGGTTTAATACGAGATATTTATATATGGTTAAAATAAAACGATGAAGCGTATTCGTTGTGACCTTGTCTAAAGTCAAAATCTAAGTGTTTATTATAAAGTTTAGTTGGCTTTGCCAGGGCTCTTACCCCAAGGAATTCTGCATAAGCATTTCTTTACAAAGGTTTCTATATGTGTATCAATGTGCTATTGATCCAACTAAGTCAGGCCGGTTGTCGATGTGCCGACTAGCAGGTTTTTGCCTCCATCAACACCAGTAGTTTCATTAGCCAGGACATCGCCAAGGAAGTCGGCCAATCTTATCAGATTCGGGAGACTCGCACGAAGATTAATATCACCGAAAGTCGCGGGTTGAGGTTACTCATGGCGGACGTCTAGGATAGATTTCCTAGCTTCTAGCACAATAAAACAGAGCAGGACAACCTAGGCATCCAACCGGAATCGTAACCCCGATCTCGACCATGAAGAACACCCAGCCACACGGGTACTCCGGGTACACGAGTTATACCTGTAACACTAGCATGACAATTATCAAGTACGATATGCTTAACTTTCAGTCATAAACGGCGAAGGACTACCGCAACCAGGCATGTCTTCGACGGTTTTTCGTAGATTAGGGTTTTCGACAGAATGAATACACCAGCCCAGTTTAACATTCGCAATAAATCAGCCCATGACATTTGGCTTCAAGCAATAAAATAAGTTTGTTTAATATTTTTCCAAATTCTAAAAATTGCAAAAAAAAATCCTGAGATCTACAGCTGCTGTAAAATAAATGGATGGCAGATTGCGCCAATTTTTTTGCATAGTAACATTTTAAAGGACAATTTCAAGAAACTTTCTGGTCACAGTATATGCGCGCTTTACTCGAAACAGTGTTTTCCTTACACTTTTTTATTACTACAGGGCGTTTCCTAAATCTCTAAGTTAATAAATTTGTAAACATTATATTTTCTTTACATAAAGACAGAGCAAAAAAATTAAAATATACTCATTTAATTTGTTACTTTTATTGCGATTTTTCAAAACTGGTACATACTGAAATAATATCACCAAGAGAAATCGTTCGAAAAAACACAGAAGAGTTTAACTTTTGAATACCGAGTATCAAAAATGATTTAATATTTTAATTCATTGTTCATTTATCATAATTAAACTGACCAAACAAGTCTTAGCAGACAGACTCGTTAATCTCGAAGGACCTGATCAATTATGCACACAAATCATAACTGAGTTTATGATTGAGGAAAAAAACAAGAAAGGAAGTACGCCGAAGTTTGTATGCTCTTGATGCTTACAATTATAAAATATTTTCAAATTTGATCAAATGAAAATATAAACTAAAAGGAATTATATAGTAAACATTTATACATACTGTGAGGAACCTGCCGGCTCTGCACCAATAAATAATAATGCAAATAATAATAATTAATAATGTAAATAATGTAAATAAAATTTAATATAGTCCTTTTCCTAGATATTAAGGTTAGATTTAGCTAGGAAATAAATAGCAGTAAGGCTCCGCAAGCCGTATAAGATAGTTTATTTAAGCTGCCGCGAACTACCTGCGGTAGCCTAAAAAGCTCAATGAACACGGACTCTTACACAGGCGTATCAACGAAGCTCACCACGAGCAGCGGTCACATGACCAAACGGAGCACGATACAATCATACTATGATTGTATCATGAAACGGAGTATGCAAGAGAGAGCGAGAGAATGCACGATCACGCCATGAAATCAATCCACGAAAATTTTCACGCGTCCTGAAGAAAGAGCGAGAGGGAGCGATGCCAGAAACTTCTAGAAGTTTCAAAACGGAGCCTCGAGAAAATTCCATGGCGAAGTTGAGAGGAGTTGCGAAAGAGAGGTGGAGTGAGGCGGACGTAAATTTTCTGGAGATGGCAAGTGCCACTCGCAAACCCAAAACAAAACCATGCATGTGATCAGAGAACGAGTGCGAAGATCGTGAGACGCCTAGCAGGTCCACCGGGAAATCTAAGAGAAAATTTGTGGAAACCCAGCCGTCGAGTGACGGATGACGCAGGAGAGAGGAGGAACTGAGCCAGCCCAGGACCAGCGGCGGAGCACCCAGCCGACAAGCGTTTTTTGCAGCGTGGCCCAGCGGAGGTGGAGGGAAAATGCAGGTCCAAAAAGGGGGAGAGAGGGGGAGCGTCGGAACGCGCGCTAATGGCGGCGGACAAGCGGCTCGGGGGGCCCAGCAGCCGAGTGCCCACGCCCGGATCTGTGCCCGGAAGGACCGAGCGGCGACAATTCCTCGCTCCCGTCCCGCCGATACTCTGGCCCGGCTCTTGCCCAGCGGCCACGCGGAGTTGGTGCGTTGAGAACCCAGAAACCAGCTCGGCGAGTGAGTAAGCGGGAGGGGAAGCTTTTGACGCGTGTCTCGCGAGGGAGGGATGATTTTTCATGCGGAAGTTTTATGTGGGTGCGAGGGAGAACGACGAGTTTAGTTTTTTACGAGGTGTTCGCACGTGTCCTTCGAGGACTTTGTTCGCGTTTTAGAACTGGGCACGTCTTGATCGTATTCGCAGTCGCCAGAGAAGTGAAGTGTGCCAAGTTCGGTCAGAGCCCTCGTGGCCTAATTCTGCCCAGAATTGGCAAGCAGCGCAGCTTTTGGTCCTCTGCTTCGATCCTCGTTTCTGCCGCCGTCCCTCTCTGCCTGCAGTGCAAGCCCGCCTTCGCTCATGCTCCCTCTCTGCCTGCAGTGCAAGCCCGCTTCTTCTGAAACCGTGCAGAAGCAGCTGAAAATGCGCAGCGCGCAGCGTCGATACACCGTCCTGCATTTTCGGCTGTAGCTCGCAAGCAGCAGGGCTTCCGCCCATATCGTTGACGTCATGACTGTTGATATCATCATCCTCGAGATGGCGGCAGTGGCCTTGGAAGCCTGGCCGCTGCGTACTCCAGGTGACACTTATAATTCAGCCTGTGCTCGATCAGGACCCCAAGGTACTTAACCGTCGGGCTGGACTTGATGGTGGTCGAGCCGACCCGGAAGTTCACCTTCTCAACCACCGTTCGACTGCTTATCAATACGGCCTCCGTTTTCTGCTCGGCGAGGGAAAGACCGTTGTCTGCTAGAATGTCTATCGCATGGCTAAATTTAGTAGAGACGTCTGATTACGGAGCAGCCTTCAGGTAGCGGCAGCCTCAGTATATCGTCATACATGACGTTCCAAAGAAGTGGCCCGAGGACTGAGCCTTGGGGTACGCCTCCAGTCACGTGATGTCTCTGTTTTCCGGCGTCGGAACTGTACAGCAGAACGCGGTCCTTAAATTAATCGGCAATCAGCTGGATAAGATATGCCAGATATGCCGCCACGCTGGAGTGCCTGCAGGATTAGGCTCCAGTTTGCAGAGTTAAATGCGTTTTTGACGTCCAGGGTGCATACGAGGCAGTACTTCTTGGAGCCTCCCCGCCATCTTTCGCCTTTAATGGCATTCTCTGCAAGCTGTGTTACCTCGCGGATCGCATCAATAGTGCTTCGCTTCTTGCGGAAACCGTGCTGGTGGGTTGATAGGGCTTCGCGCTCTTCGATTTCCCTTTCTAGTTTATTGCCTATGATGCGCTCAAATATTTTGCCAATCGTATTCAGCATGCATAGGGCCGAAATGAGGACGGGTCATTGTACAGCCTGCCAGGCTTCGGGATGAGCACAAGTCTCTGCTGCTTCCGAGCTCTTGGAAAGGTTTGCTCAGCGATGCATATGTTAGGCCTTCACTATGGCATGCAGAGCTGCATTGGCAATGCCATCTGGTCCGGGGGCCTTGGATGCTTTGCAGCTTGTCAGCGCGCTAAGGACTTCCTCTTTGCAGGTGGGGACCTAATCTCCCGCAATCACGCTGGGTAGTCTTAGAGGCGGCTGTGGCGGGAACAGCGTGGCGACTATTGTTCCCAGATGCTGCTGGGAGGTTGGAGTCGGCTGTCTGGTTAGCTTACCCGTAACCATTTTGTAGACTGAGCCAAACGGTTCTGGGTCAGCCGCATTGTGTTTGCTTGCCCTGAACGGCACCTTAAGGGCCTTTTTCCTCTCCCTGAACCGGGACTCGTACAGCTCCTGCGTGGTGCGTCCTCGGCTTCTTTGGCATCTCCGCCTTGCAGCGAGACATTTGCTTTTGGCTGAAGCTATTTCCTGGTTCCACCAGGGGACTGGTCGCCTTCCGCCTCCCTTAGTGGATTTCTCGATTGCCGCGTCGCAGGCTGCCTTGATCCTGGCGGATATCGCATCCGCGCAGGTGTGATGGTATTGGCCTCCAGCAGCTTAGGAGCACCTCAGAGTTTAGAGTGTGTACCCTGTAGGCAGTTTCCCAGTTGGTTTGGTGTGGCCGATTGTGCCTCGTGTGGAAGACGATTGCAGCATGGTCGTTATAGGTTAGCAGGTGGGTGACTTCCCAGTAGCTGTTCCTGGTGAGCTTCGGAGTGGCGAAGGTCAGGTCAATATATGACTCACGGCCTGCCTTGCTAAATGTTCATCTTCTTCCATCGTTTAGTAAGAAGACATCCAAGGGTGGAAAGGGCGTCAAGATGATGGTTCCCCGCTGGGTCGTTCTTGTACTCCCCCAGGCTGAGGACCATGCATTAAAGTCTCCAGCGATTATCCCGGTGACCGTCCACGAGCATCTTGAGCGATTGAGCCCGGGGATTGACCGCAGCTCCATATGGCTGCGCCGCCATTGGTGCTTTGCTGCCAGACTTCTTCTGGTTTTGGCGACGTCAATGTTCTGCTCAATGTCGTCTGGGACAGTAGATCTTGGGCTGATCTACAGTGGTTACGGTTAAATTGGAGAACCTTAACCATTGTTTTTGCTTTTGACGGCCTTCACGTACTCGGTGCAATTCCTGCTCAGGGTCGCGTGCTCTGGATCTCACGCGGTCTTGCCACCTCGCGTGCATAGAATGCATCTGGGCTTGCCTTGGCACGTATTGTGCTTGTGGCCGGTGCCTTCACATTTGAAGCACGCTTCCTGTGTGTGTAGCTTCAGAAACGCGGCATCTTGCCGAGGTGTGTCCGAAGCCCTTGCATTTATAGCAGCGCCTCGGCTCCACTTTCTCCCGGATGACTTATCCAATTCGGATTTTGCCCATCTCGAGCAGTCTCCGCGCGTGCTCGGGTCTCAGGCTTACCGTCGCAATTTGCGTTCCTCCAAACGCTTTCCGCATTCTGGGCGCAGCGTCGCTTGACGCTGGTCAAGTCGTCAAGATCACGGATCTCCACCTGGACCGTCTCCTTTATGACGGTCACCTCCGCCTAGCCGGAAATGGCCGTTTTTTAATTCCGCTTGCAGTTGCCGCGTGGAAGGATCGAGGGACTTTTGCATCCGTACAAGGAGTCCGCCATTGGCAGTCCTTCGCAGGCCTTGCACGCCTTCCTTGAGTCCTTGGAGTGAGGGCTCCGTCTTAACAATCCTCAGCATGTCTGCGTAGGATCCTTCGCTGCACTTAATCAGGATAGCATCGGAGCGCTGCTTCCTGGGCTTCTTGTTGCGAGGAGCCTGTTCCTCTTTCTGGACTCTGCTCTCCGCCTTGGCGTGGGGGACTTTGGGCTTTGGTCTGGGCGTAACGTGGCGGATCACCTTCTTAATGTTGACCTTCGTGTCAATGAACTTGGTCACCATTTCGTCCAGCATTGCGCCCAATCTCTCAACTAAAGCGGCTGTGTTTACTTCGACACTTTGCTTCTTGTGGGTCCCCGTTTGTTTTCCATCAGGACTCGCTGCATCCCGGCATCTCTTATGAGTGGCCATTTCTTCCTCGTCTTCGCCGAAGGTGAATATCGGCGCATGCACTTTCGGCGGCGCTGACATCGGGTGCGTCTCAATTCTGTTCGCAGGTGGCGAGCGTTGGACCGTCTGTATCGTCCCGGCCTGCTGGCTTATTCTTGCTCATCGCACCTGCTCCTAATTGGGTACCCTCGGTGCACAGGAATTTCCCCCAGCGGATGCTTGATAGGAGTTATAGCGCTCCTTTTCGGTCCCCAGAGCCCCTTTTTGCCGCCGCCGCAGCGGAGGGGTTAGATAATGGCCCGATCCGCGGCCTTCTGCTCTTTTTTTTCCCAAATGGAGCCAAGTGTGGAAACTGGGACCGTGGAGGCTGGCCTTCCAACTGTTCGTAAAAATGTAGAGTTAAAGTAAAAGGCCAACACGTGGTTTAGCTTTTAGTTTAAGTTTTTAAATTTTCGCGGGCTGCTCTCGTTTTCCAACTCTACGCAAGTGCAGAAGCTCCCTACGTGTGCGTTACGCAACACTGTGATCAGCTGATTTTGTTGTGCTGCGTGCGGTGAGGAAAAACGTGAGGGAAAAAGAAAAAAAAAGTGGCTTGTGGAAACTATTCCAATTCGTGAGAGTGTGCGGCGTTTGGTGCGATAGAGGCGCTCACTGGACGAGAGAGAGGTCCCCCCCTTGCCCTGGAGATCTATGGCGATCGCAAGTACCAAGATTCGGATATCCTGCCAGGGCCGGTTCTGGTACATTCCCTTGACCGGAGGTGTCTCACTCTGCACTAGGACTGCTTTTCAGCGGCTTCCGAGGTGTTTACACTGGCTCCTAGACGGTTCACTTTCGGAGCTCGGAAAAACGAGTCCAACCACTGTGAGTAAACTTCTTCTCCCAGCAGACAAGCGTGTGCCTGTGTGTGTGTGCGGAGTGAGACGGGTGAGTGTTCCAAGTGAAACCGCAACGAGTGGCATCGAGTCAATTCGGCCAAAATGACCACGTGCATATTAAATCTCGGCGGGCCTCGATGCGGCCTCGCTATGGAGTAGACTTAACCTCAAACTTTGCCAGATCCAAATTAGAACGTGACACCAAACATAACCTCAAACTAAATCCCTAAACTCTAACCCAAGAAAATGGCTATGAGGAAAATTTTTATTAAACCATAGAAATAATCAAATTACACTACACTGAGGAAAATTACATTGAATAAAATTAGACTGAAGAAAAGTACACTTTATTATCTATAAATATATTTTTATCTCCCGATATTTGTCCGGGGCCAGGCTCAGCCGGCTGCGTAGATTGGGCCGACAGCGAGTGCTGGCGGGGGAACATGCGATCCTGGTGGATGCATAGCCTCTAACTTAGAGAAGCGTTCCATTATCCTACTTGGTAACCCGGTGGCTGACACCTTCCATCTCACATCAGACCACCGTTCATCGGGTATTGTCCTATCTTTATAAATTTTCTGTAAAGAGATCCTGGCGTGACCGAAATCTTATGGACCCATCTGGTTGCCTTGAGATAGGACAATTTTTGGTTTAGCAGCATAAAAGTAATATTTTCAAGTTTGTACGCAAGGAGAGGCATAAATATCGAGGGACACGAAAATCTAAATCTATACATTTTTATATTATTTCAAGTAAAATGAAAACAACAATAAAAAATTGCAAACTTAAAAAATTTTTAGTAAGAAGTAATAATTATAAGTCTATATGTGTTAAAATTAAGTATTTATTTGAAATTCGATGCGACTAGTGCTATAATTAAAAGTGTAAACTAGCTGCGCTAGGATAATAATAATAATAAATATATAAAAAAAAATTTATATATGTTCTGACGCGTGCCGCGCACATAAGATAAATAAATAGGAAATAAGGAAAACAAAGTAGCACATAAGAGAGAAAATTAAAATGAAAAGAAATATCGGAAAGAAGAAGAAGCAGACACAAAGGAACATTTGAATTTGAAAGCGCGGGCGCGCTTAACCACACGAACGGTCACACTGGACCGGAGAGGCGTTAGGCACACGCCAGAAAAGGGCTAACGCCAGAAAGAGGAACGGGCACGCTAAAACCCGCCAGATCGCTATAAAAGGCGAGCCGCAGCCGCTGAAAGACCCACCTAGCTACCGACTGAGATCGGGTGAGGTAAGCCTCTTTTACTTACGAGCCCAACAGTACTGTTTTTAGGACGGCTTACGGGCCCAACCACACCAACTTCTCTCCGTGACAGCTTACGAGCCCACAACAACTTCTCTCCATGACGGCTTACGAGCCCAACAACAATTTCTCTCTGTGACGGCTTACGAGCCCCAACCACAACTTCTCTCCGAGACGGCTTGTCGAGCCTAACAACAACTTCCCTCCGAGACGGCTTACGAGCCCGACAATAATTCTCCTCCGAGACGGCTTGTCGAGCCCAACAACAACTTCTCTCCGAGACGGCTTCCGAGCCCGACACTGACGGTCTATTTTATAGGTACCCCACTGCCTGAAGACGCTTGACGAGAGAGGCCAGGCGACGACGTACCTCCGAGAGCAGCTTTTCGACCACAGACGCGGATATCTCGACACAACCTGTATCCGAATATACGCAATAAAACCCTATACTATTGTAGTATGTGCATATATCGAGGGTACACTGTACCTATAAGTACACAGCAACACTTAGTTGCATTGCATAAACAAATAACTCCAGTGAGCGTGAAATAAGATCACCCACTTATATGCTTCAAGCTAAGTCAGCATTCCCACGCTGGCCGCTGGCCATATATGCGCATAAACCCTCTCTCTCATATACACATATAAATATATACGGCTGCTCTTCTGCCGCTGTCGACGGCAGCGCAGTCGCCAGCTTTCTTATGTACTTAGGCTAAGATCAATTATTTTCAACAATAAAGAATCATTCTACGAACAACCCTAAAATGGCACTGACGTGCCAGTCTATAAAGACTTATTATTTAAAATACTAATTGTCAACTTACATGGCGACCGTGACATGTGTCTCTCGTCTGTGTCTCTCGTCTGTGTCTCTCGTCTGGTTCGCTTTATGGGTAGCTAGGCCAACGCGAGTGCGATTTTAACACCAAATTCCTACCCTGCTACCCGAGATACAACTGCAGAACCACCAGCGAATCCAAACTCGATAATTTGAATTAGCGCCGAATTCCCGACACCAGAGATGACCAGGTCGGACGCATTCCGCGACTCCTAAGAGGCAAAACTTGAACCACCAATACCAATTGTACAATCAGCAACTAGCACTGTATCCTGCGAGGATTGAAGGATTCCACTGTCGGTAACGAACAGAGCCACACACTACAACAGCGAATGTCTACAAAACCGACGTTCGAAAACCCTGCTCCTGTCGAGCAAAGGGATCTGCCAAGTCTCAAAGAGGCAATAGAGGCAGATCCATCCGCGGGACCAAAGCCCTTGACCATACAGGAGTACAAGGCACGGACTGCAGCGAGGGAACAGCCACCTAAAAAGAAGAGGGGTGGCCTCCGAATTAAGTTGCTCAGCGCCCGGAGGCTCAACGTCGAGCTACTGAAGACGGCAACCAACGAGGAAGACCGGCAGCGCTACAAAGAGCGCCTGGCAGCAATCAATAAACAACTTCGTGGTGCGAAGTAAAGCGGCGGGCTGCGTTATACGCCATAGCCCCAACCGCCAAAATTATATTAATGTTGTCGATGCGGTTTCCGCTGCAACAAAATTACTAACTTATCAGGGCCATTTCATTACTAACACATTATACTCAGTCTTAAACTTAAAATAAGTAATAATATTGTAAAATTGCTAATTGCCACCGATGTAAACTGAGTATAATGAAAACACCCATCAATTAAAAATATGCTATTAACAGTTTAGAAATTTCGAGCTATATATATATCAAAATATATCTATATCAAAAATAAAACATCTATGATCAAAATAACAATAATTAACCAATTTTCAAAATTAAAATTCTATTTGTACTTTTGATATACAAATAAAGACTAATTTTCCCATTATATATACAAATAAAGACTAATTTTCCCCATATCAAAATGGGACACAAACAGTCGAAAGCGGACGACAACACCGCAAATGTTGTCAATACAATAGAAGTCGTGGATACAACTCCACATTTAAACTCAATATACGTACTACTTTTAATTTTAGTTATCCTCTCAGCCCTTAACCTTGCCCTTAAACTTTATCAGCTGCACAAAAGATCGTTGAAAAAGACTTACATGAGTCGAGCCAATGATCTAGACAAAATCTAATAGAAATAACATCAAAAGGGTACAAGTGCGAGAACATCGCTAAAATGTACATACATGGAATGGCTACATTTAACCACATCCATAAACACTATTAGAGATGCTTTTGATAAATCCTATAAATGTATTAATAAAAACGCGCTGATAAAAACTCAGACGCTCATTTTTCACATAAAGGTATTGATAACGCAATACAACGCGTTACAAAACCTTATAGTAACCAACAAAAGCAAACTCACTGAAGAACATAAAGCCCAATGCTTAAAAGTTCTCAGTTCATTTGGTAAAAGACTACATAATACCAGTGTTAGACACAGTATTATAATAGAAGTCCCAACAGAATTGACCAAAATAGCGGAATTCGACGAAAGCCAGTTAAGAGACTTGGACGAGTCGCAGCCGCAAGAAGATTTAGATATCGAAAGCGATATCGATTCAATAGAAGAATTAAAATTAAATATCGTGCAACCTGATACTAGAAACATGGCCAACGCAGTAGAAGCTCAGAGAGCATACGTTAAACAGGTGTCTGCCACAGTACCTGAATTCGATGGTAAGAAACTCCATTTAAACAGGTTTGTGACAGCACTAAAGTTGACAGATCTAACTAAAGGAGATCAAGAAGCTTTAGCTGTAGAGGTCATAAAGACCAAAATTATTGGCCCATTAAACTATAAAGTAGAAAATGCAACAACGATACAGGCTATAATTACCATATTGCAAGCAAACGTAAAAGGCGAATCGCCTGACGTTATAAAGGCAAAGTTAATGAATGCCCAACAAAGAGGCAAGACCGCGTCCCAATATGCCACAGAAATAGACAGCATGCGTAAGCAGCTCGAAGCAGCTTACATAGACGGCGGATTAGACGCCGATAATGCTGACAAATTCGCGACTAAAGAGTCGATATCAGCAATGACCAAAAACTGTGGCAACGATTCACTTAAAATGATCTTAACTGCAGGTACATTCAGTACATTCAATGATGCAATGGAAAAATACATACATTGCAGTACAGAAGTAACCGGCAATTCAAACACAGTCTTATTCTATAATGGGAATAATAGACGTGGTAATTATAATGCCTACTATCGAGGTAGAGGCAGAAATAATTATAACCAAAATTATAACCAGGGTTATAATAACAACTACAGAGGTCGCGGAGGAAACCGCGGCCGCGGTAATAACAGAGGCGGAGGTAACCGAAGGGGTAACCAAAGCCAAAACAATAACTCGAATCAAAATTATAATAACCGAAATGTGCGTAACGTACAATCGGAAAACAGCCAGACCCCCTTAAGCGATCAACAGTAAAAGTGTTTAAACTAAACCTAAATCTGAGTATTTTCATTAAGACAAAAAACCATGAAACAAACACAGTTCTTACATTGCTAATAGACACAGGTGCAGAAATTTCATTGCTAAAAGCCAAATCAAATGAATATAATAATATAAATTTCAGTAATATATCAAATATTACAGGTATTGGGCATGGAGCCATACAGTCTATAGGAACAATCGATCTTGACCTACGCATTCAGGATGTTCTAGTGCCACATGAATTTCATGTAGTACCTGAGAATTTTCCGATACCATGCGATGGCATAATCGGTATAGATTTTATCAAGAAATACAATTGCGTATTAGAGTTCCAAAATAACCAAGACTGGTTCATAATAAGACCCAATAACTTCAGTAGACATATAAATGTACCAATTACACATAGTTTAGACTCCAACACACTCTTATTGCCAGCTAGATGCGAAGTAATCAGACAAGTCAAATTAATCACTAGCGAAAAAACGGTGGTAGTACCAAATCAGGAGCTACAACCGGGTATAATAGTAGCAAGCACCATTGTCGATAGCGAAAACGCATTGATTCGCATAATAAATACAAATAATAAAGACGCTATAATAGATGGCGCGAAGATCAAATGCGAATCAATGAAAGACTATGACATTTGTACAACACCAGTAGAAAAGGAAAATAGAACCGTAGAAATTTTAAAACAATTAAGATTCCCTAAACAATTCAATAATGTACTAACTAAGTTATGCACCGAGTTTAGTGATATTTTTGGTCTAGAAACAGAACCAATATCGGCTAACAATTTTTACAAACAAAAACTCAGATTAGGGGAAAAAACACCGGTCTATATAAAAAACTATCGCATGGCAGATAGCCAAAAACCAGAAATCGCTAGACAGGTAAAAAAATTAATAGATGATGGAATAGTTGAACCGTCAATGTCTGAATATAATAGTCCACTACTTTTGGTTCCAAAGAAACCACTTCCGAACTCGACGGAAAAAAGATGGCGATTAGCAGTTGACTATCGTCAAATAAATAAGAAACTATTATCAGACAAATTTCCACTTCCAAGAATAGAAGATATTCTTGATCAATTAGGAAGAGCAAAGTATTTTTCATGTCTCGACCTAATGTCTGGATTCCACCAGATAGAACTAGAAAAAAGTATAGAGATATAACATCATTTTCAACAGCCAATGGCTCATATCGCTTCACGCGACTACCATACGGACTGAAAGTAGCACCAAACTCTTTCCAACGTATGATGACACTTGCATTTTCTGGTCTTGAACCATCGCAAGCATTTCTATATATGGATGATTTAGTAGTAATAGGTTGTTCAGAAAAACATATGCTCAAAAATTTGACCAACGTATTCGAGCTATGTAGACGACATAATTTGAAACTACATCCAGGGAAATGTTCTTTCTTTATGAAAGAAGTCACATATTTGGGTCACAAATGTACCGATAAAGGTATACTCCCAGATGACACCAAATATGAAGTTATAGAAAAATATCCTATACCAACAGATGCAGACAGCGCTAGACGTTTCGTAGCCTTCTGTAATTATTACAGACGTTTCATTAAAAATTTTTCTGATCATTCACGCCACTTAACGAGGCTTTGTAAAAAGAATGTCCAATTCGAATGGACAGCAGAATGCAATAATGCATTCGAATATCTTAAGAGAGAATTAATGAAACCAACATTACTACAGTACCCAGATTTCAGCAAAGAATTTTGCATAACAACCGATGCTAGTAAACAGGCATGCGGAGCGGTACTTACACAAGATCACAATGGTCAACAACTTCCAGTGGCATACGCTTCAAGAATGTTCACTCAAGGTGAAAGTAATAAGTCCACTACAGAACAAGAATTAACGGCCATTCATTGGGCCATAAATCATTTTCGACCATACATATATGGCAAGCATTTCTTGGTAAAAAGCGATCATAGACCATTATCATACCTATTCTCTATGAAAAATCCGAGTTCAAAACTCACTCGTATGAGGCTGGATTTAGAAGAGTATGACTTTACTGTAGAATATCTTAAGGGGAAAGATAACCATATTGCGGACGCCTTGTCCCGCATAACAATAAAAGATCTGAAAACAATTAACAGAGAAATATTAAAAGTCACTACCAGATCAAAAGCTAAACAGGACAATTCCTGTAAAGACGAAGTAATAGTCAAAATACAAGATAAAAAAGAGCAAACGATAGAAAAGCCCAAAGTCTATGAAGTTGTCAATAATAACGACACAAAGAAATATGTTTTAATCAAAATAGATAAACACAAGTGTTTATTAAAACGAGGAAAAACAATTGTTTCACGCTTTAATGTTAATGACTTGTATTCTAATGAAACATTTGATCTAAATCAATTCTTTCAAAGGCTTATTTCAAAAGCCGGAATGCATAAAATAACAAAAATGCGAATATCACCAAGTGAACAAATGTTCGAATTTGTATCACTAAATGAATTTAAAATAAAGGGCAACCGAGTACTCGAAAAAGTAGAACTAGCTATTCTACAAAAGGTGATAATTATAGACAAAAATGACGAAGCTCAGATTAAAGAAATTTTGACAAAATTCCATGATGATCCTATAGAAGGAGGCCACACTGGTATTTCGCGAACCCAGTCAAAAATCAAAAGATTTTATTATTGGCCCCATATGACCAAGACAATCTCAAAGTATGTAAAAACTTGTTTGAAATGCCAACAAGCCAAAATTACAAAACATACGAAAACTCCACTAACATTGATGCCAACGCCAGCAACAGCATTTGATACTGTTTTAATTGATACCATTGGTCCACTACCGAAATCGGAAGACGGAAATGAGTATGCAGTTACAATCATATGCGATCTAACCAAGTTTTTAGTCACTATTCCAACAGCGAATAAAAGTGCTAAAACAGTTGCAAAGGCTATATTTGAATCATTTGTACTGAAGTACGGTCCAATGAAGACGTTCATTACGGATCAAGGTACGGAATACAAAAATTCACTTATAAATGAATTATGCAAATATATGCACATAGAAAATCTAACATCTAGCGCTCACCACCATCAAACTTTAGGAACAATAGAAAGAAGCCACCGAACTTTTAATGAATATATACGTTCATACATATCGGTTGACAAAAGTGATTGGGACATTTGGTTACCATATTTCACTTATTGCTTCAATACAACACCCTCAATAGTCCATGACTACTGCCCGTACGAACTAGTATTTGGCAGACTACCCAGACAATTTAAAGATTTCAGTAAAATAAACGAAATAGACCCAATATACAACATAGACGACTACTCTAAAGAACTTAAATGCAGATTAGAAATGTCGTACAATAGAGCAAGAAGAATGTTAGAAAAAGCTAAAGCAGATAGAAAATTAAGATATGATAGGAGTACAAATAATTTCGAATTAAAAATAGGAGATAAAGTACTACTTAGAAATGAAACAGGTCATAAGTTAGATAAAAGATACGAAGGTCCTTATGACGTAGTAGATATAGGACTAAATGATAATATAACTATTAAAACAGGAAATAAGAAACAACAAATAGTACATAAAGATAGGCTAAAAAAAAGCACAAATAGAATGAAAAAAAAAAAAAAAAAAAAAAAAGGCAATCACTACCAAATCTTTCATAATAAAACTTAAATAACGGCCTGATCAGCCAAAACAATATAACAAAGACATATATATAATCGAATTTTTATTACTTCAAAATATATACATATTTTTCATTTATTCATTTAAAAACTATATATCATAAATCATTTTAATTCATTAAAAATAATATTTTAGTAATTTTTATTTTATAATGATAATATAGTTAATAGAAATAACTTCATTTCATTACGTTATTTTAAAAAAGGGGGGAGGTGTAGTATGTGCATATATCGAGGGTACACTGTACCTATAAGTACACAGCAACACTTAGTTGCATTGCATAAACAAATAACTCCAGTGAGCGTGAAATAAGATCACCCACTTATATGCTTCAAGCTAAGTCAGCATTCCCACGCTGGCCGCTGGCCATATATGCGCATAAACCCTCTCTCTCATATACACATATAAATATATACGGCTGCTCTTCTGCCGCTGTCGACGGCAGCGCAGTCGCCAGCTTTCTTATGTACTTAGGCTAAGATCAATTATTTTCAACAATAAAGAATCATTCTACGAACAACCCTAAAATGGCACTGACGTGCCAGTCTATAAAGACTTATTATTTAAAGGTGAATTGTTCAACTTACACTATACTCTTACCGTCTAAACCCTCTGTTTTCTTTCTGGGAAATCGGGTCCTGGACGTCCCGCAGTTACCCGAGGCACGATAGATCATCACAATGTAAGCCTAAAAGACATTTAAGCGAGACAAACATTCGGGATAACATTTTCAAAGTATACCCATACATTCGGGAGAACTTTTCCAAAGTATACACATACATTCGGGAGAACTTTTCCAAAGTATACCCACGCACGTAGAATATATAAATAAGCAAAGCAGGAACATAACCAAAAATACGAGGTTACCAGATGTAAAAGATCACATGTTCAGCACGTGAGCCACACAGGCATAAGTAAGCAAGTATAGCAAAGAGAGAGAGAGGAAGGGTCCTCTATAGGTGAACCAAATAAGGTCGCGAGATTTTAAAAGCACGAGGCAGGGAGAAGCTAACCCATATTTTCCACAGCGCAACCAACTTATTTATATTAAATTATCGTCTTAAGCCTTATTTCGATTACCATCGTTTAGCTTTGGCATTTAATAACACGTTACATTTACATTCACACCTTCGTTTGACCCTCACTACAAATTTTCCAGAAATTTTTTTCTATTCTCCAGGGTTATTACTTTTTCACAAACATGCGTTTACGTTGGATATCTGGAGGCGATTCTTAAGGAATTTTCTCAGGACACGACGGGAAGCCGACGGGTTGGTCGCAATCAATAATCGTGAATGTCATTTATTGGATATTACCGAGCGACTGCAGGAATGTGAGGGCGAGATTCTGGCCGCGCTCAGCTGGAGGAAACAACGAACACCGAGTCCACACCCGCCAGGTCCCACGATGCTTCAAGTTCTGATATAGTAGGCGACTTGGAACTAAGTACGGCCAGGTGGGACATTTTTCCCAGGAAACCGGAGGTGACAGCAGCAACTTTGGCAGAAAAGTATCGGAATTGGGGAATAACTTTTGATGGCACAACGGACCCGATCAGGTTTATCTAGCGCCTCGAGGAACGAGCTACCGCTTACGAAGTCAACGTAGAAAGGATTCTACAGGCGTTCCCTGGTCTCTTGACGGACACGGCCGAACACTGGTTAAGGACAAGCCAGCTACTGGGAGAATTTTTGATAAATTTCAAGAAGGTAAACGCCTTGACTTTTTTTTACCACCGCGATATTTTCAGCGACTCGAGGATGAGATCCTCTCGTGCCACCAGCGACAGGGAGAAACATTTAAACAATATCTCGTAAGCATTCGCTTAATGATGCACAGAGCGGGGTACAATCCGGAACAGGAGTTGGAACGGATTTATGAAAATCTACAATCTCAGTTGTTCACCATGAGACATGAGTTCACGACGCTGGAACAACTACGAAGTCACACGGGATCGAAACATAGGAAGTCATGCACGTATGCTGGCCGAACTGCAGCCCCCACCGAGAAGAATGGGCCACGAGAGATCGTCATATCCAGGGGCACCGTCGATGAGTCGCCATAATGTTGCGCGAGCACCTGCGCGAGTGTCAGCACCAACTTGCACGAATTGTGCGCAAGAGGGCATTTTCAAAACGAGTGCTACAAACCACGAGTTTTTTTTTGCTGGGAGTGTGGTCGCAGAGGAATACGGACTTATGAATGTTGCCATCGCAGTCGCCCGGGAACCGAGAGGAGTCTTCGCCCACTTAGGGAGCGGCCGGAGACTACAAGAAACAATCCCTGGAACTAGAGGATTTATTGCAAGTCCAAGCTGGCAGAACCATCGCGAAGGTACAGATTGAGGGACAGGTATACAACACAACAATAGACACCGGAGCCAGCAGGAGTTTCGTGAGCGAAAGAGTCGTTCAACAAGTCCAACACACCATAACGTACGGTCGGCCTGGCCAAAGGCTCACGCAAGGAAATAACCCAGTCACTGGTAGCAAAAGTCCAGTTGGACCAACGATGGGTTAAATTCTCACTTTTAGTTTTACCCTTAATCATGGAAGATGTGCTTTTAGGCATGGACTTCCTCTGCGGAGTGTCCGCAACTCTACAATGTGGCCGCGTTTCTCTTCAACTTAACCCTCTTCACGTAGCCAATGCCAAGGATGATTCAGTTCTGTCCCCTCTTTTGACAACTGAAATCTCCCCGAATCCGATCGACAGCGTCGAAACAGCAGGACCAGAGACAACGATCATCGAACCAGAGCGCAGGATGCCAGTTGCGCCGACCAGCAATATTTTAGGGCCTCGAGACGAAAAAGCCGTGCAGAATAATCCATTTCGACGGAAGGAGGAAGCGGGTGCAACCAAGCCAAGGGAGGAAACGCGGGTGCCTTCCCCAGCCTGTTGCGCAACGACTGCATAGAGCCGTTACGAAGTCCCCACAGAGCGCTCATTATACTCGTGGGCAAGAAATCCGGAGAGATGAGGCTGTGTGTCGATTTCCGGCAACTGAATGCCCATTCTAATCCAGATGCATATCCGCTGCCAAGGATAACCCACAATTTAGAGCGTCTGCGCCACGAAAAGTACATTTCGACACTTGACCTGAAAAGCGGATACTGGCAGATCCCCATAACCAAGAACAGTCGCGAGTGCACTGCTTTTACAGTCTCAGGGAGGGGACTGTATCATTGGACGGTGGTGCCGTTTTGGCCTCCATTCAGCACCAGCCACGTTCCAGCGGGCGCTTGACAGCGTCGTAGGCTCCTACATGGAGCCGAACGCGTTTGCATACTTAGATGATATTATCATCATCGGACGAACTTTCGAGGAACACGTGAAGCATCTACAGGAAGAATTCCAACGATTACGGAAGGCGAACTTTCGCCTCAACCCAAAGAAATGCAGTTTCTTTAAGCACAGCCTGGTATACTTAGGGCATGTCATCAGCGAAGAAGGAATCCACACTGATCCCGACAAGATTTCGGCTGTACGGCGACTAAGTCCGCCCACAACATGCAAAGAACTAAGACGATGTCCCCAGCATAGATGCGTTTAAAAAATTCAAGAGGAAGCTCACGGTGGCCCCTGTGCTCGCCTGCCCCGATTTTAAGAAGAAGTTTGTTTTTCAAACCGACGCCAGAGAAATAGGTCTAGGAGACGTGCTAACTCAGAAAATCCAGGGGGAGAACGCGTCATCGCATTCGCTAACCGACGTCTCATTGCCGCTGAACAGAACTATTCAGCTAGCGAGAAGGAATGTCTGGCCATTATTTAGGCTATAAGAAAGCTTAGGAGTTACTTACAAGGATATCGATTTGAGGTGTAACGGACCATCTCGCCTTTAAGTGGCTCAACTCAATCGATAATGCCACAGGTCGAATCGCTCGCTGGGCGCTAGAACTGCAGCAGTACCAGTTTGACGTCACATACCGGCGCGGGAGCCTGAACGTTGTTGCAGATGCACTCTCACGACAGCCTTTGGAGGTACTTCAGATGATTCAGGAGGATCAACCCGGTTGCACCTGGTATCAGCGAATGGTAAAGCTTGTTCAGGACAAGCCTGAAGATTTCCGGGAGTACGTGTTTGAGAATCAGCAGTTATATCTGGATATTGGATCCCGACCCGACAATGAAGATTCCGTTCCATGGAAACTGTGTGTGGCCAAGGAACACCGGCAGCGAGTGCTGTCGGAGTGTCATGCCCAGCCCACGGCAGGACATCTCGGCATCAGGAAAACAACCACCTGGGTCGCCCAGAGGTATTACTGGCCAGGACTCTTTCGAGATGTAGCCCGGTATGTTCGCAAGTGTGACACTTCCAAACGCTTCAAGGTAAGCCAAAGTAAGCCAGCGGGTAAGATCAGACAGATCAGTGAGCTCTTTGACATTGACAATTTCATTGGGCCCCTTCCGCTGTCTAAGAGCGGGAAAAGCATGCTTCTCGTATTTTTCGACGCCTTTTCGAAAGGGTTACAGTTGGTACCTTTAAGGAAGAGGATTTTGAATCATTTTGGGATTCCACGCACCTTTGTTTGCGATAAAGGGACCCAATTTACGAGTCGTTCCTTCCAAAACTTTCTGCAAACAGGCGGGAATGGAGATTCAGCACCCGGCACCCTATTCATCACAGCAGAACCCGACAGAGAGGGCCAATGGCACCATTAAGACTATGGAGGAATAGCAGACAACATGGGACAACCTCCTACCCGAGTTAAACCTAGCCATAAATTGCAGCGTCTCGGATTCCACCCTGGACCAAGCCATATTCCAAAATCGCGCTTGGCGAAAACGGAATTGCTGTGAGATATATTGGTCTATAGATGGTCTAGGAAAACACCCAGCGCGCTTCTCTGGAGCAGAGGAAACATTACGATCTTCGACGACACACATGGAGACCGACACTTGGATTGCTGGTATTCGTAAAGCAACATTACTTGTCAAAAGCGGCGGATAACTTTGACGCAAAGCTAGCACCCAAGCATGTGGGAACACACCAGGTTCTCAAGATTATCTCGCCTACTGTAGTACGTCTGCAATACATCCAAAGCAAGCATCGCAGAACGGCATCACTCGGAGATCTAAAGGAAGCAGTGCATGATCCAGAAACTGCGAATCTGGTGCCCGGAAGGCCGGACAACACAGATAACGCTAAGATGACATAGAACGTTTAGCCTTCAAGTAACGCTAAACTCGAGGAGCCCGCACCAAGGCGGCACAGCATCAAGAAGCCCGCACCCAGGGGCACAGCATCGAGAAAACCGCACCAAGGCGGCATCGCCTTAAGAAAAATCGAGCCACAAGAGTATTTAGCCGTCGAGTGACGCTAAATTCTGGCCAAGGCAAGAGCCAGATCGGAACACTGTGACAGGAGCCAAGGCTGAGTCAGTGGGGGTCACTTGTTAGAGGGTGCGCCTTCACAACGTATCCACTCCCCCTAGGAGGAAACTCAATGCTCTCAATGCGCCTGCATTCGTTAACTCCCCTAAACTACCAACTAACCACGACTAAAAACCCGTAAGGTAGCCATTTAATCACATAAAGGCTAATAAAACTTTGCTTCCCTCACAGCCATGGCGTCGGACGACTTCGCTAGCCTTAATAGCTCAATGAACACGGACTCACACACAGACGTATCAATGAAACTCAACACGAGCAGCGGTCAAATGACCAAACGGAGTATGCAAGAGAGAGCGAGAGAGGGCACAATCGCGACATGAAATCAACCCCCGAAAATTGGCACGCGTCCTAAAGAAAGAGCGAGAGGGACCGATGCCAGAAACTATGATACAATCATACTATGTATATACTATATATACTATAATCATACTATGATTGTATCATGCCAGAAACTTCTAGAAGTTTCAAAACGGAGCCACGAGAAAGTTCGCATGGCAAAGTTGAGAGGAGTTGCGAAAGAGAGGTGGAGTGAGGCGGACGTAAATTTTCTGGAGATGGCGAGTGCCACTCGCAAACCCAAACCACGCGAGTGATTAGAGAACGAGTGCGAAGATCGTGAGACGCCTAGCAGATCCACCGGGAAATCTAAGAGAAAATTTGTGGAAACCCAGCCGTCGAGTGACCGCTGACGCAGGAGAAAAAGGGAGACAGCGAGGGACTGTGCCGGCTGAGGAAAATTACATTAAATAAAATTACACTGAAGAAAAAAAAAAGAAAATAAATAAAAATCCAAAATATCGAAATGAAGTGTTAACTAATTATATTCTATACCCATCTGGAACCCATGTTATTATCTATAAATATATTTTTATCTCCCGATATTTGCCCGGGGCCAGGCTCAGCCGGCCGCATAGCTTGGGTCGACAGCGAGTGCTGACGGGGGAACCTGCGATTTCTGGTGACGACTTTCTCGGCGAGTGCCGGCTGCGACACCACCTGGCGGATGCATAGAATCTAACTAAGAGAAACGTCCCATTATCAATTCCTCTCAGTCTCCTCGCGGCGAGTGCCATGAGCCAGACGCAGTACGTGCTTTTGCGGATCCTCCTTCGCTATTTTGCCAACACCAAAATAAAACCGTTTCCTACTTGGTAACCCGGTGGCTGACACCTTCCATTGCAATTTCTCAAATTATATGAAAATATGTCGAAAACTGGCCAAGTTATAATTTTTTCTTTTTAATTTTCCGATCGTTCCTTTGGCAGCTATATGTTATAGTTGTCTGATCCGGTCCGTTCCGACTTATATAGTAGTGTAACGACCCTCTTTTGAGGTTGCACGGCCTAGCTCGCCGGTGTCGGGGTTCGTACAGAAAATTATATGTCCAAGCACCTCGTGTCCCAAAACAACTAGTAAACAAGGCAGAGAGAATGGTTTAATTTGATGTTAGCTTTATTGGTATTTGAATAGAGAAACCCTGTGGAGAGAAAAAAACGTGGGTACAATCCGGCGTCGTTTTTGGAGCGTCTCGGTGTTACCCTGGATGAGGGTATGTCCGTGCGACTGGGCTCCATTGGTAAATAGCCGGCTGGCTGCTGCCCTGTGATGAAGATGCTCCTACTATTCCTTGCTCGGGTGTTGCGACTGCGCGACGGGTGCGCGTATTAGTATACTAGTCGTATCACCCCGTGATGGGATGCGACTCCGCGATGAGTGTGCGGGTTTGTCGACTTGATGATACCCGATGTGGGTGCTGCGGCAGCGCGATATGTGCGCGTTTTGGTCGACTTGCTGATGCCCTCGGTGAGCGATGCGACAGCGCGATATGTGTGGGCGTTTGTCGGCTTGACGGCACCCTGTGTGAGTGGTGCGACTTCGCCACGAGTGTGCGGTGAGTCGTCTTGTAAATACCCTGTTCGGGTGATGCGACTGTGTGTGTAGTCGGCTTGTTGATACCCTATGTGGGCAATGTAACTATGCGTGGCGCGTGTGTCGTCGACGTATTGATACCGTAGGGAGCTGTGACGATGCGTAGGGTGCGTGACCTGTCGCGGGCTGGCCTCCGTGGTGGTCACGGTAGGTGGGTCCGGGTGACGTCTCTCGAAGTAGCGATCGTTGTTTCCTAAGCTCGCACCGCTCCCTAACGCTTCACTGCTACCCTATGTCTGCCAAGATCCGCCAACCAGGGCCGGGTATTGTCCCCTCCTACGCTTGTTCTGCGAAGTCCGCCAACTAGGGCCAAACTTCGCTCCTATCCGATTCGTGGTCTGCCATCCAGGGCCAGACCAGGACCAGGACATCTACCTGTACGGGCGTGGTCATATGGACCGCACTCGATCCCCTGTTTCCGCGAAGCCTGCCGTCCAGGGCCAGACCTCGTCCCACACCTAACTTGCTATGCGTAGTCCGCCAAATTCCGTTCCACCCGTCTACTCAACTAGGCCTCCGACCAGGGCCAGACCTAGTCCCGTTGCTAGCAACACCTTTTTCTATTAGTCTTAGCTATTAAGGTCCGCCAACCAGGGCCGAAACTTATTCTACTACTTTATCTCGGGTTAGTACTACTTGTTCACTCACCAGTTGTCTTCTCGGCTGTTCCGCAAAAGTAAAGTTGCACGGGCTGGTGAGTCGCTTTGTATAGGCGGCTGACAGCTGTTTCCCGAGGATCGATAATCGATTGTTTCCGATGGTCGATAGGAGATGGTGTTGCCAGATCGTTCATATTTACTAGATTATTAACAGCTGTTCAGGGGTGGGCGCGCTAATTCTTCGCTGGCTTTGCCGTATGGCGACAGCGTGTTCATATTTCCTGGGTCGGTGTTATCTTTCCAGCGCCCGCACTTATTTGAAATTCGCAGTTTGGTGTTCGTGTTTTTTTTTTGCTTTATTTCTAACCTTAACTCTTATTGCTAATAACAAATGGAATGTCTGTGATAACGAAAATAGCTTACTTCATGGTAATAAAAAAATAGCTCCTAATAGAGATCTTAGTTCACTGGTTTTTCATGTTTCTTTGTTTTGTGTTTAATTGTTGCGACATAGTGACAGCATATATTAGACGTATAATCGGACAGACGGACAAAGGGACGGATAGACTGACATGACTAGATCGACTCGGCTTTTGATGCTGATCAAGAATTTGCTTTATATAGTCGGATAAGAGTATCTGTATTCCTGATAAGACAGTCGATATTGTTGCGCAATCACGGTGCCAGCTATCGTGCGTCATTCGCTGCTGTTGTGACTCACAGTATCACGGATTATCAGCCCCGTTTTAATATAAATGCAACATCATGGAGGATATTATTTTTATTTCAATCAATCACAACGAATTGACCTTTTAATTGGCGCTGTTTTTTTTTTTTAATAATTTCTATGGGACAAATTCATTTGGAAAGAACTTTCCCAACTCTTCAGAACACCAAACTTAGTTGGATAGTCTCTGGAGGGATATCGAGTATGCCAAATCATCATCCTGATCATCCTGATGACACACTTGCCGCCATAGTAAAGCGATTTAGGGAAATTAAGGACTTAACTTCGTCAAAGCCATCGTTATAGCCGAAAGACTTGAGATGCGAGCAACTTTTCAATGTAAATTGCACTAGACTTGGAACATTTTTGAGGTGTATATTGATCTAGGCCACATGTCCCTTATTACAAAAGAACCATCGGTACCACAATTCTTTTTGCCTCACCATTGCGTACATAAGCAGGAAAGCACGAGCACGAAGCTTTTTTTTTTTTAATGGATATGCTAAAACGACTTCTGGTAGCTCTCTAAACGACTTAATTCTTGCAGGGCCAACTATTCAGCAAAGAAACTTTAACATACTGCTTCGCTTTCGATTTTTTAAAATTGCCCTTTGTGGAGATATCGGCAAGATGTACCGTTGCGTGCGTATTTCGCAGCCGGATGACTTTTTGCAGTGTATCGTTTGGCGAGAGTTGAGTGTTTTTAAATTGAACGCGCTGACATATGGAACCAAGCCTGCTGCCTTCTTGGCTATAAGAGCTTTGCATCAACTATCTTACGATGAGGAGAAATCATTTCCTATTGGAGCAAGTATTGTTCGTAGAGATTTCTATGTGGATGACTTAATCTCTGGTGGGGACTCAATTAAGGAGATGAGAGAAATTCGTCGTCAGGTGAAGGAACTACTCTCGCGTGGACACTTTCCAATCAACAAATGGTGTTCCAGCAGCCCTGGAAGGAGAAACTGACTGTGACAAGGAGCAGTTAATCAAATTTCACGAAGGATCGGATATCGCCAAGGCATTGGGACTCGTCTGGAATCCATTTTCTGATCAACTCGTATTTAATTTTTTTCAACTGCCAACCAATCAACGACCCACCAAGTGGGTTGCATTGTCAACAATAGCGAAATTCTATGATCCGCTTGGTCTAATAACTCCAATTGTCACAAGTTCTTAAATCTTTCTGCAACCTCTATGGAGTGCGAATGTGGATTGGGATTACGCACTGCCAGAGCCCAGAGTTGACCTCACAGTTATCGGTTGTACAAAACTTAAAATTTCCACGATATGTAAAACAAACATTAAGTTGCATGGATTCTGCGATGTTAGCATATCAGTTTATGGAGCGTGTTTATACTTGCGTTCAGAGACCAATGGAGAATTGAAAGTCCATCTGCTCTGTGCCAAGTCAAGAGAAGCTCCATTGAAGGCCTTAACAATTCCAAGATTAGAGCTTTCCGCAGTGGTTTTATTGGCTGAGCTAATCGTAAACGTCAAGGAAACTATACATTTTGATTGCGCCTTTCATTGTTGGTCAGACTCGTATATTGTATTAGCGTGGATTCGGCAACCTCCGAGGGAGTTTAACGTTTTAGCATACAAAAGAATCGCGAAAATTTAGGAGATGACGAAAGACATGACTTGGATTCACGTTCCTACAAACTTAACCCCGGCTGACGTCGTATCGCGAGGATGTACCCCGAGAGAATTGCTGGAGTATTCCCTTTGGGCTAAACGGCCTTCAAACCTTCTGCAAAGTTTGTCGAATTGGCCGCTCCTGCTGGATGCAGTAAAGCGCCGCTCTGCGACTCTATTTGGGACCGTTTACATGGATAGTTCTTCTAACTGCAAATACCTGAACTCTGGAACTGTACTTCTTTTGAGGAGCATCCAACAGGTTAACTTGGCGAAGGAGTATGGATTTCTTAGCCAGGGCAAGCCTTGTCCACCGAAAAGCAAGCTGGTTTCGTTTAGGCCTATACTCGGATCCATGGGTTACTTCGCGTTGGTGGAAAACTTCAGAACACAAACTTGGACCACGATACGAGGCATCCGATACTGTTACCCAAGGATCATCCAGTCACCAAGGCAATCATCGTTTATTAACATGAAAAATATTTGCAAGCATTATCACAGGATTTGCTTGCGCCACATTACGGCAAAGGTTCTGGACGATTGAAGGCCGCAAGTTCGCCGCCAGAGTCATCAATAAATGCGTCCGATGTTTCCGAATGAAGCATGTAACTTGAGTAGCCTGTCCAGCTTTCATACTGCAGGAGTGCACTACTGTGGGCCATATTATTATAAGCAGAGACTAGAAATAAGGCACCCCACAAGTGCCACATCGCTGCTTTTGTCTGCTTTTCCACGAAGGCCGCTAATTTGGGAGTGTCCCATTATCTTACGACGGATTCTTTCATCGCAGCGCTGAGAAGATTCATCAGCCTTTGTGGCAGTCCGTGTACCATTTGAAGTGACAATGCTATTAACTTTGTCGGTGCAGAGAACGAGCTTGTCGAGCTGAATTTTTTTTTGAGCGAGCAACACACGGCATCGATATCTTCTACCTGTTTAGCTAATGGGATTGATTGGAAGTTCATCCCATCGATTATTATGGCAGGCTGCTGTTAAGTCGGCATAATATCACTTCTACAGGGTCGTCTGTGCATCCATCTTAGCCATCGATGAATCAAGAACTCTTGCCAATGAGATTTCTGCCATCCTAAACTCCCGTCCACTCTGACTAATTTCAGAAAATGCTGAAAGCCTTGAGTTGCGAAAGCCGGCTTATTATTTAAAGGGTTTTTAGCTACACATAGTTTCCTGAGCCTAATATTACTCATCTTTGCAAAGGCAGCCTCAGCAGATGGCAACGGGTGATCCAGGTGCGGCAACACTTGTGGAAAAAGAAAAAAACAAGTGGCGCGTCGAAACGTCCAACATCAAGGTTGAAAGCATAGAGTTGCTGTAGTAAGACAACATTCCACCGTTGAGATGGCAGCTTGGCAGCTTGGGTGCGTCGAGGAAGTCATGCCCGGCGGGGACGGCGTCATCGGAGTAGCTATGGTCCGTACAGCTACGGATCTGATCAAGAGAGCCGTCGCGAAACTAGCCGTTCTGCCCATCGATTCCGATATAGTTAGAACCTTACCTCTTCTAACGGAGCAAATCGGCAACTCCTAGACATTAGGTGTACTCTCTCATTCTCTCATTCGTTCTTTTTTTTTTCTCCTCTTCCTTATCTCGCTAAAGCTGTCGCGCTATTCAGCAAAGTACTTTGTAAGCTTACATATGCATATAAGATTCTTCCAGCCAAGATTTTAACACAGCGGATTGCAGCTTCGAATAAAGAACACACATTTACCACAACCTATTTTGTTCGTTTTTATTTAGAACAGAAGGGTGGCATATTCGGTGTCTTCTCCACAAACAGTTCCTGTAGCAGCTATTCGATATAATCGTCCGATCCGTCCCGTTCCGACATATATAGCAGTGAGAACATACAGAAAACTACTTGTAAAGTTTATTCAGATAACTTGAAAACGTCGTATAATCGGAAAGAAGGTCAGACGGATGGACAGACGGACATGACTAGATCGACTGGGCTAATGATGCTGATCAAGAATATATATGCTTCATAGGATCGGAAATGTCTCCTTCACTTCATTGCAAACTTCTGACTAAAATTATGATACCCTGCAAGAGTAATTTAGTTCTGTCGGTCTGTCCGCCTGTCCGATTATATGTATAGGAATGTTTGGGAAATATTACGTATACGTAATTTAACATTACCTGAAAGTATATATGTATAAATGTTGTATATAATTCCTGTTAGTTTTCCTTTAATTTAATGACATTTTATCAATTCAAAATGATCCAATTGTAAACTGCAAGGGTGTAGAAACTTCGGCGTGCCAAAGTTAGCTTTCTTTCTTGTTTGAAATTTGTTTTAAAATAGGAAACAGGCTTTAAAATTTGATCAATTGAAACATTTCTTAGTGTACCTATGCAAAAAAATTATTTTAAAGAACTTTTTAGTTTTTGGCAGTGGTTGCTCTTTCCAGAGAAGAGCTCATATACATTTATATACTATATATATACTTTGTTTTCGGTTTACATCCTAACTGACCATTGATCGTCCGATCTCAGAAAAATGTAATACATTAGTTAATGATATACTTTATTTTTTTCTCATTTTAATTCAAATTCAGTCAAATGACAGAATAAAACAAGAAAGAAAGCTAACTTCGGCAAGCCATAGTTTGTATACCCTTGTAGCCTACAATTGGATCATTATAAATTAACAAAAGTTTATCAAATAGAAAAAAAAACTAACATTAATTGTATACAACATTTATTATATATGTACAAATTCGGTTTTAACATTACGTATACGTAATATTTCCCGAACATTTCTATGGCAGCTATACGATATAGTAGTCCGGTTTTTATCAAAATTAAACTGAAATTCAAGAATAATACAAATTAACCATGTCTCAAATAATATGAAAATATGTTGAAAACTGGCCAAGCTATCATTTTTTTCAGAACATTTACCGATCGTTTTTATTTCAGCTATATTATATAGTCATCCGATCCGGCCCGTTCCGACTTATATAGCATTAAGAGCATATAGAAAGTTTCATTCAGATAGCTTCAAACTGAGGGACTAGTTTGTGTAGAAATGGACAGACGGACAGACGGACATGGCTAGATCGACTCGGCTGTTGATGCTGATCAAGAATATATATACTTTGTAGGGTCGGAAATGTTTTCAAACTTCTTACTAAAATTATAATACCCTGCAAGGGTATAAAAAAGTAACTTTAATAAATTATTAGTAGAATTAGTTGAAGAATTTTGTGCCAAATTTTAAATCGAAAGGTTCCCTAGATTTTGATTTATAGTGCACACCGATTTTCAAAATGACACTTTTCAGGAGTGGTTTCAAATTTTGCTATAAACGATGTAAAACTCTTACACAATATTCTTAAGACATTGAACATTTATTAAAAATATTATTACAAATAAACAGAAAAATGTTTTTTTAAAGCAAAAAAAATTATTTCTGTGGACCTGAAAGAAACATTGATATTGTTAACGCACTGCTTGAAACAAGCGTAATGTTGGCTTTAACCAAACAACTACTCAATCGCAAAACAATAAGTGATAAGAAACAAAGCTACCGGCCCACATAGGTTATTACAAAGGTAAAGTTACGTTCTGTTTATTATCTCACACATACAACGGACCCCCCACACCTACAATAATAGGTACGGAACCAACCACGCACACTCACCAGCATGATGGAATACTGTTGGTTCTCCACCATGAGGTATTTTCAGTATAAAGGCAGAGACCCCTGAAACACTTGCGTTTATTTACTTCAGTAACGAGTCGAAAAACGTTTGTTGCTTTGTTTAGTGGACTAACTTATAATGGGTTCGTGAAATTTTCGTTAGTTGCAGGTCAAATATATCCATATATATATCTATCGGACTAAAACTTTGTGCGTGAGATTTTGGTTTATTATGTGTTAATAATTAAACTATGTACTTCAAAATGTAAACTAACGGATTGAAAGTTCTGTTTATTTGAATCAAGCGAGCATACAAAACCTATGTTAAAACTTGGTGAGTTTTTTAATTCAAAAACATAAAACTATTTATAGTAATAATTTATATTGTAAATTCTTTAGTTCGAAATGTCAGGCTGAAAGGAATAATATCTTTTTAGGCCTTACTTGGCGGATAGCCATTTTTAAAAAACCGTCCGAATTGTATATGACGGACTACAAAAAAAAGAAGTAAAGCAATATATAAATTCTTGTAGAGATTTACAATTTTTTTATTACTTTAAGTAATATGCAATTAAAACTCTTCCCAACGTTATGAATCAAAGCGAATTTTAATGGGTGCACAAGATACGATTATAATGTATTTTCGTACGATTTTATGCTGTTCTTTCTATCACTGTACAATGATCTCATTCAAGTATGAATCTGCTCCTGAGACATAGAGCTCGCAACTTATTTCGAGCAGTTAAATAACCAAAAAGAAAAAAAAACAAAACCTCTTAGGTCAGCCACATTACCGATTAAATATAATCAACAAATTTAAACGCATTATCTGTATTACTATATTTATACTGAACAAAAGCAAACTTTTTAATTATAAAAAAAGAGTAATTAAAATAAAAACAAATTTAAGGTCTTTTTTATGCTTTCTTTTAAATTAACTTATTATTATTTATTTTATTTATTTGAAATTTAAAATTTTTGGTGACCTCTTCTCTTATTCCGAATACTTTGAAAAGTAAATAATACTTTTGAAGGTTTCTAGATTAATTTTAAGCAATTTCCCTAGTACAGTAATTTTTCACCAATTTTCTGGTAAAATCTTAATTTTTCAGACAGCTGGACTAATATTTGAAGAAAATCTTTTAGTATTGTATTGTTTATGTGACTTGGTGTTGTTTTGTTTCCATTAGGACAATTATAAATAAGCTAATGGTACAGATGTTCGAAAAGTACGAGGGGTCGATTCAGTAGTAGTTTAAAAACGATCCCGTATGACCATGTTTTTTGCATCAAGTTAGCCTTTTCTATTGAAAGGAACATCTTGATAGTTGATAGGATAGAGAACTAATAATCATAATTTAGTAGATATTCGCGAGGTCATTTTCCTGTAAAACATTAAAAATTAAAGCTAAAAATTTCATTAATTTAAACTAGCTGCACAAAATAAGCAGTTAACCACTATAAATGCACTCGAATTGAACTTGGCATTTAAAAACACTAGTTTGTAAAATATTACTACCGTTTATGGTCATCACAATACTTCAATATCCTCATAACATTGATCTAGGCCTTCATATTCGCATGGTTAAGCTATACTTCAAGGTTAAATCAGCTGAAACAAGAAAGTAAGCTAACTTCGGCATGCCGAAGTTTGAATACCCTTGCAGCTTACAATTGGATCATTATGAATTGATAAAATTTTATCAAATGGAAAGTAAAACTAGCATTAATTGTATACAACATTTATAAATATAAAAATTTGGTTTACGATTACGTATACGTAATATTTCTCCAACATTTCTATGGCAGCTATATGATATAGTAGTCCGATTTTTATCAAATTAAAACCGAAATTCTAGAATATTATAAAATAGCCATGTATCAAATTATATGAAAATATGTTGAAAATTGGACAAGTTATAATTTATTTTTCTGAAAATTTACCGATCGTTCCAATGGCAGCTATATGATATGGTCGTCCGGTCCGGCCTGTTCCGACTTATATAGCCATGTATCAAATTATATGAAAATATGTTGAAAATTGGACAAGTTAAAATTTTTTTTCTGAAAATTTACCGATCGTTTCAATGGCAGCTAAATGATATAGTCGTCCGATCCGGCCTGTTCCGACTTATATAGTAGTGAGAGCATATAGAAGACTATCTGCAAAGTTTCATTCAGATAGCTTACAAACTGAGGGACTAGTTTGCGTATAATCGGACAGACAGACGGACAGGCGGACATGGCTAGATCGACTTGGCTATTTATTGGGTCGGAAATGTCTCCTTCACTGCGTTGCAAACTTCTGACTGAAATTATAATACCCTGCAAGGGTATAAAAACGAAAATGCTTTAGCATAGGGGGATTCAAATTAAGCTCCCATTATTTGACGAATTCGAATTGAGAATAGCCCCTAAAATCAGTTTTTGGGATATTTAAGCTAAAATATGAAAGGAAGCTAACTTCGGCACGCCGAAGTTTGAATACCCTTGCAGCTTAAAATTGAATCATTATGAATTAACAAAATTGTATCAAATGGAAAGTAAAACTAACAGGAATTGTATACAACATTTATACATATAAAAACTCGGCTTAACATTACGTATACGTAATATTTCCCCCAACATTCCTATGGCAAATATATGATATAGTAGTCCGATCTTGATCAAATTAAAAGCGAAATTTTTAAATAATATAAAATGACCATGTCTCGAATATTGTGAAAAGATGTTGAAAATTTGACTAGTTATGATTTTTTTCTGAAAATTTTGAGATCGTTCCTATGGAGGCTATATGATATAGTCGTCCGATCCATCCCATTTCTACTTATAAAGCAGTGAGAACATATAGAAGACTATCTGCAAATTTTCATTCAGATAACTGACTAGTTAGACAGACGGACAGACGGACGGACAGACGGACCGACGGACATGGCTAGATCGACTCGGCTAATTGATCTGATCAGGTACTTTATAGGGTCCGAAATGTCTCTTTAACTGCTTGCTTAACTTCATAGGACAGCATTTAAAGAAATAGCCACATATTGGGATGGCGGATGTCGCCGTGCTGAGTCGGCATGGGGTATGGGGAAAAGTGGAATCGGGCGGTCATCTCACCATTGCTAGCTGTCGCCGTGCAGGGACAGCACGGGGTGTGGGGGGAAAGGTCGAGCCGGGAGTGGTACTACACTGTAAACTAACTGTTAATGATGATTTAAAATAATTTTTTTATTTGTTATAACTATAATTTTGTATGAAATGCCCAGTTTCAATTTAAAAAAACTTTAACAATTTTATAATAGAGAATAACATTTTTATATACAAGAATCTAACCGATGGAGCTTTCTTTTCGTCTTATAGCTAAGTTATCTGTAAGTTATGATTCCTCATAAATAATAAAAGTTATTTTACTATGCTCCCTTTAACGGAATAAATCCTATATATCAGTTTTGCTTTACTTTCATCTAAAGTAGCAAGAGCAAACATACATTTATATTTCTTAGCATGAAATTTTAATATAAATTCATAAGTACATTAAGTGCCGGGCAGTCAAACAGTAGGTGGTCCAGTGTCTACGCCTGGTTGGCTTCCTTACAGCTTCTGCAGTGTGGATTTAGGTAAGATCAAACTTACAGGCATGCGTGCCTAATGGCCAGTGGCCGTTGATGGCTGCCTTTACCCTGCGTCCTTTTTACTCTTGGAGATCAGCTCCTATTATATTAAGGACAGCATAGTTTTGATCTTCTGTGTTCCGTCTTCATCAACTATTCCTTTCCTTGTAGGGTATATTGTAGTATATGCATTTCCGAATCGCAGTTCGGTTTTCATATGGTGTCTTTTTTTAGCCTATAGTTTATTTTGTATGGGATCCCCGGTGTGGTAGTTCTTCTATTAATTGAGTTTTATCAGCGCCCTTGGCATTAGTTCGCTGATAACGTCTGGAAATGATCCTGAAGTGAATAGGACCGCGACGTCTAATATGCTACCAGTTTAACGCCTTTGCCATTGAGTGCTCTCAATATGTCATCCATCTTAATTAGCTACATAAGTGGAGACAGAACTCCTCCCTGAGTTGTGCTCGCATGCTCTGATGCCTTCTTCAACTCCAATCTTGTTGAGGGAGCTCAGGATGGAGTCAGCGTTTACGTTGTTGAAGGTGCCATCTATGTCTATGTATCGCACAACTTCGTATAGTGCTGTTTCCGTAGATCTACTTATCCTGTACAGATGTTGTGCGTTGGAAAGGTTTTGTCCTATCTATCTCTGATGCAGATATCTAGTATTCGTTTCAGAGTTTTCATGAGGAATGAGGTCAGGCTGATCGGCCTTGGCTTGGATATGTGGTATATGTGAATGTTTGCCACCATTTTCCTGTGCATGATTTTGCAGCATAGCTGGTATGATTCGTCCGGATCCGGACTTTTATACTTGCCGAAGGAGTCCGCCGCCCAATAGGTTGTTTCAATGGTGACGTTCTCTTCGACTTGTAGCCGTTGCTCTATCCTCTGGCTTCCGGTAGTACTGGGATCTTCGATCTTGTTTTCTGGGAAATTCCTCCGTACTCGAAAAAAAAGGTGGACGTTTCCCCTTTGTTACATATATACTCACGCGTAACTATAACTATAACTATTCTAATAGCCTTAATTGTATGCTACACATACACATAACCTTAGAGATTAGATCCATTGTACATAGACTTTAAGCTTCTCTTGATTACTGCTAGAAATTAGTTGGCTTTAGACCGTACAAGAGTTCGGACGTTAATAAAGATTTATCACACTGAGTGTAAACTTCTCATTCATCGAAACAACGTGAAACTCAATTAGCAACTGAGCTATCTAAACGCTAACTCAATAATATCGAATTTGGACCCGGCTCGAAAAGCCCCTGCACCCTAATAACAAGGAGATCGAGGAAGATCTAGCGCTTCTGGGGCCTCTAATAAACTGGGCCTTACCATCGACATAACTTCATTAGGTCCCGACATTAAATACTATCAATAAGAAACTCACCCATCTCGTTTTTTTATTACTTCCCCACAGTGTCAGCCTGGGTGTCAGCATTGCACCGGAGGATGTGTGTTGACTTGGCTTTTTCGGCCCACTGCATCAGTGGGTGCTGGTTCATTGTCGGCCATATATCCAGAGGCTATCAGCTTGGCCACTGCTAGGTATAAGTTGCAAAGATTGGGATATAGAAGAGTGTTAAGACTGTTTTTAATGATTAGGCCGATGTAGTGTTCTTTTTTAAGGGAAGGACTGCTAGATTCGGTGAAACGTTTAAGCTACGCTTCAGATTTATATGAACGGCAGTCGAAATTGTTTCGAGGTGCTGCTAAGAGTGTCGTCGTCGTGGTATCGTTGACTTTGTCCGGCTCGGCTAGAAAAACCTTAGCCTGCATGATTCAGTACGGGGACTTTAAAGCCGGTTTTCTCGAGTTGTGGAAGGCAGTGCTTCTTGATGGGAAACAAGAAAGGTTGGCTTTTTTTCTCATCTCCTGCTCTGCCTTGGGGATGACCCAGTCCTCTATGTCAACATCCTGGTTCAGTGCTCTCAGAGTCATGAGCACCCTGTTGAGGTTAGAGAGCCCCTTTGCAAATCAGATACGAGCTCTGTACCTTTTCGTGATATCCGTGGCGAGGACGAGCTCGACGCTAAGTCCCTTCCATGCATTGCAAATTTTAGCAGAATTTTGTCTGATGCCATCTCAGACAGCCCGGTTTCGACTTCATCCCATTTCTACAACAGGAGGCGCCCATCATCATTGAGCCCGTCTACCAGTACCATGGCCAGGCAGTCTCTAGCCACCTCACTAAACTTGTTCGCCGGTTTGCCGAAAGGCATTGCTCTTTGGGCTCCCTTAGCGTCCTTTGCCCTTTTCGGAGCGCTCTCACTCACTTCGTTTGAGCGGTTATGCCTCAATTGGAGCGGCAGAACTCGACTGAGTCAGCGTCTCGTCATCCGAGCGAAGTAACTCCTCTTCATCGTCGGGGTCGGGGTTTTACCACCCCCATCAGATTTAAAGCGGATTGTTATGCTCATCTAAGAAAGCACGGCTGGCCCGAGGGGCTTAAAGCATTGAAGATGGTTGAGCGTGGCTTTGCCCCTAAGCTACAGCAAGGTTGGTTCCGACCAAATGTTGTTTGGCCCTGGGAAGGCTCCGTTCGAACACAGCTGGATTAACCCCTCAGTTGGGAATCACAGAGTTCGAATAAACCGAGGGGACATCTCATACAAAAAAATCTGTTCTATTGCGGGTTCCATCGGTAGAATCTGCAGTTTGGCCGTGGAACCCGCAATGCTCGATTTAACTTCGAACCTGGTCACCCGGTTGCCTGTTTGCCATTTGACCTAGTCGTGAAGGCCAATCCATGGGATCGAATCCCGGTTAGACTATAGATTTTCATTTTTTTATGTTCAGTTTTTTTTTTTATTTATTAGAAGTTCTTCGAGGTTTTTTTTTTTTGTCTTTTTTTAAATAAAATACAATATGTTCACTTTTTTGTTTAATATCAGTTATAAGCTTATATTAACAAATATATATATCTCACACCAACGACAGCCATAAACACACACAAATTCATATTTACGGACGGATCAACAATGAACCACACAATATTATATGCAGTCACAATAGATACAAATATTATTAAATATGGTATTCTACCCCCATACTCATCAGTACTTTCCGCTGAAATAATAGCCATCCTAATAGCGATCAACCAAGTCAAATGCACAAGGGGGAAGTTCATGATCTGGTCTGACTCTCTCTCAGCAATTGACGCCATAACAAACACTAACAACAACAACTTTCACTCTAGCCCCAAATAACAAATTATTCTGGATTTTTGGTCTTGTAGGCATAGCAGGCAACGAGTTAGCCGACCACACCGCAAAATCAACAAGCAATATGCCCCTTGTTTACACCCCAAATATTAATTTAACATACATTTAAAAACACTTAAAACTAGAATTTCTTCCAAGAAATAGACTAAACATAAAACACTGTAATCAATGGTCATAAACCATTAAAACATAGACAAATACTGCAGATCCTTTCACCCCAAATCAAGCAGACTCAATCAAATTAACACTAAACTATACATTTTCAAAAACACAAACCCAATAAATCTCCTCAGCGAACTCAACCCAGATAATTAAGAAAAAATCTTAATTTTCTTAAGACCTTTCAATCTATATCACAAAGTATAAAACATACCCAAAATGTACATAAATATGAATTACCAACTATGTAGCCAAACTACAACGTACAATATGTAATTAAACTAAAATATATAATATCATAAACCTTTTTGTGTATTTTAATAAACTAACTACAATTTTCATGGAGCCCCCGGGTGGACAAAAGTAAATTAAAAAAGGTAACAAATTGAAAGTGACACGTGAAGAAAAGTGCAAGTGAAGAAGTAATATTTTTAAAAACTTTATATTTGTATTATTATATATAATAATAAATCATTTTAATCATCATTTGTGCTATGTTCGTGTTGGTCGCGAAATCCTCTGCTCCTATTAAAAATTCGGGTCATCACCGAGGTAGCTTTACCGAAAAGGAAAGTGGCTGCAGAAGGAAGAAATAAATCCCAGGAAAAATCAGAGGTATGTGTGCAAGAAATTGAAAGCTGAAGTGGGGACAATTTTAGTTATTTATTGTATTGTGCTGAAATATTGCACCTCGCTTTCAATTCTTGACGCATACGTATACATATAGTAGAGCTAGATTTGCATGAAAAATTATTCAATTATATTTACATATATTGTATAGAATTCACTAAGCCGTTTTGGACGCAACATTAATTTTTCGGTTGTGTCTTATTATTCCCCCTCTCTCTCGTTAAAACTCGCACTAATAGTTGGAAGGTTAATCCAAGCATGCACACCAATCCATGCATACAAGCCTTATATACTAGCAACTGCAGCGATGCAGCCAACGTTGTTGTTGTTGGGCCCCATTTCGTTTGGCGCGCTTAAGATTAGCGGATCGCCAGATGACGCGCTACCCTGGATTCGTCAGATATACTCTTTTCGGCGTCACTTGCACTCACTATTTATATTAATATTGCGTGATTTTCAATTTTAATATTTTTATCGTTGTGGTTCCGATAAAATGAAAAATATTCAACACACTTTTTGAACAATAAGAATATAATTTATTAAAAAAAAATAACTTATTTTTTGGTTAAATACATTTTTTAACTCTTGATTCGAAGGTTGTTAAATTTTCGTTGTCATTCTTATTTTAAAAAAAACTTTCGGCCATTTAATTAATTTTTTTATTTGTATTTAAAGAATAATTATTTTTATAATTATTTAGAAAAAATGCGCCCAGAAATGAAAAATAAATCGGTGTTTTAAGAGCTGAAAAGTCGCGTCAAAACCATTCGTCGATTAAACGAGCGATTAAAGCAGGGATCGATTTCGACTTTTGAGGAAGAATTAAAATGTCGAATCGAAAATTTAAATGCTTTATTTAATAAGGCAAACCAATTACAAGAACAGAAAGAAGACATAGATAGTGGTGATGAATTTGGCGACGAGTTGAAAGAACTTAGCATAGTGACAAAGGTAAAAATAATGTCGCTGTTATCTGCCTTGAAGACAGCGAGCTGATCCTCTGGGATCAGCTGCTGTAGGACCAACTTGTGCGCGACTTCCGAAATTGGCATTGCCAAAATTTGTTGGAAATTATTCGGAGCTTAAAAATTGTATTAGCCTTTTCGATACTTTAGTAAATAAAGTCGAAAGCATTCCAGTTATCAAAAGCTTTAACCATTTAATGTCTCAATAGTGAAGCTTAAGGAACAATTAAAGCCAACCAAGACACCGAGAGCAATTACGAAAGAGCACTGATTAGTTTAAAAAAGGTTTACAATAACGAATGCTTAATTTTTATGAATAATATTGTTAAGTCTTCCGAAAATATCGCATCAGTTGATCATCCTTCTTGAGAAACCATATAGATACAGTTTCGTCGATTTACGGTTCTCTGTTATTGATAGATAATCAAAAAATTCAGAATGCAATGCTGATATAAATGGCTAAATAAAAATGGGAGAAACAGTTTGAATATAAGACTATGCCGCTTTAGTCTGATTTTGAAAAATGTTATGTACAAAAATTTTGGTCACTAGAGGCCTTGAAAGACATCTCGATGGTGGCGTCGAAAATTCAAGAGGAGTTGTACTCCACTCTACTCCGCTTCTGTCTGCCCAGGTATGCCCTGACTGCCGATGTTAGTTTCTACCCACAGTGTGGAGAAGAGACCCCTCTGAATCCTTGATATTATACAAGCTCAACACCGTCACATATTGTACAGGCCCAGCCCAATTTCTGGCTATTCGGTGTTTAAAAAGGTTGAGTGAGTCTGCGAAATTTTCATACCCTAGAGCTTCCGACATAATTGGATCCGATTTTTACGTCGATGACATGTTAACTGGTGCTGCATGCCTAGAGGAGCTAAAGATAATCAAGTCTAAAGTGTCTCAGCTTCTTCGAACAGCAGTATTTGAATTGACAAAGTTGTTTTCAAAATCATTTGAGGTCACTGCATCTGAGAAAACAGTTAAGTCTGTACCTATCTCGGATTCAGAGTCAACGAAGGCGTTAGGAATATCGTGGTCGCCAAGCGAAGACGCCTTCAATGTTAAATTTGACACTTCGGTCATGGGTCTCCACGCGACAAAACGGAACATATTATCAGTGACATCGAAGCTGATTGACCCCTTCGGCTTATTAAGTCCCATTGTAATTATAGGAATGATCGTGTTGCAGGAACTTTGGCTTAATAAGTTAGGTTGGGATGAGTCGATGCTTTTGAAACAGCATTAAATATGCTAAAAAGCACCCTGTCTCAGGTTAGGTTAAGCCGGATGACCCTCACGGGGCCGCGCATAGGCCAATGTGCCCCGTAGCTGTCCGGAAGTTACTAAGTGGACATAGAGAATATTAACGCGGTTTTCAAAGTCCTTGAAGATCAAGGTGTGTTTCGCGATAGCAAGTAATACGCCTGGCTTCTTCTTGGAGGCATCTAGTGATGCCAGAACCGGTGCGCCGAGGTATCTTATTCTTTCCGTCGCAAGGGCCGGACACTTACAAATGAGATGCTCCAAGGTTTCGGTAGCCTCAGATTCACCACATTTCCGCCATTTGGCGTTGTCAGTGATGCCTAGCTTGACTGATTGCGCCCCAGCCAGGCAGTGACCTGTGAGAATTCCCACTATCAGTCTGCAGTCCTGTCGTGGAAGATGCAGCACATAGTGGCTGAGTTTGTCGTTGCGCTCTTTGCACATGATCTTTGATATCTTGCAGGTTGTGGAATTTCTCCTCCATCTGCTCTTTACTTGTATGTCTGCCCGTCTCTCCAGCTCGCTGTGGAGCGTTCTTAGCTAGACAGGAACATTTTCTGTTCTTTCACTAGTCAGTCCAACGCCTTCCTACTCCTTCTTCCAACTTCGAGCCGTCGGTATAGATATTGAGTTGTTGAGCATGATCCTGACCTATTTTCCAGTCGTCAGGTCCCATGAATGTTGTTGTTTTTACACCCGGGCATGTTTTGGGTATCATGTAGTCAGACGCACTGCTAATGTCTCGACAAATTGAACTTTGCCCGAATCCTTGTATTGACATGTTTCCTGATGCAATCAGGCGTTGTGCCATCTCTCCTGCAGTCAGTTGCGAGTGGATATCTAGGGGGTCTGTTCCTATAATGGTTTAGAGTGCTTTATTGCGGTTGACCTCAGTGCCCCCGTTATGCAGAGCAGTACCTGCCGCTGGGTTCTTTCCATAAGCCAGTTGTACGTCTTCTTTTCCATGGCTTGCCACCACACTAAGACTCCATACAGAAGAGTCGGACGCACCACCGATATGTAGACCCAGTGCATTAGGGCGGGCGAGAGACCCCATGTGCTGCTAAGCATCTTCTTGGATAGCGCTATGGGGGCCTTTTTCACCCTCTCTAGTACATAGGGCTTCCATGCCTGTTTGCTGTCTAGTACAATACCGAGGTATGTTTTCGGGGTCAGCCTGGTTGTGTTAATTTTTGGGGGACCCATAGCGGCACCTTGTATCTCTTGGTGAAGAGAATGAGCTCCGTCTTGTCCGCATTGATACAGAGTCCTACCTTCTGCGCCCCTTCACGTATCTCCCTGAGTGTTGATTCCATAATCGAGCTGAGGGTCCATAGACAGACTCCCGTGATAATGATGCTTATGTCGTCGGAATAGGCTCTTTGGGGCTTTCTTTTCGAATCTCTTGATCGGGTCGTCCACCACCAAGTTCGACAGAAGGAGCGAAAGGACCCCGCCTTGCGGCGTGCCTCTGTGAGCTCCTTTCACCATGGAGGCGGTGCCCCAATCGGATTGTACCCGCCTACAACTTAGAAGATTTCTTATCCACAAGTTTATGGCAGGGTGCGTGTTGGTCACCCTATCTCAACTGGATGAGATATCTATTCCTCGTTTCGTGCATACCGACCCGATGTCACCGGTGCAATTACATGCTTTTGCCGACGCATCTATGAGACCTTATGGCGCTTATGTCTATATTCGTAGTAATACTGCTGAAGGTTATAAATTATCGTTGTTGATTTAAATGTCGAAAGTAGCGCCGCTCCCAAGGCTTGAGTTATGTGCCGCTCACCTTCTCGGAGATCTCAAATTCTTATTAAAAGTCCCTATCGATCGAATTGTATACTGGTCGGGCTCTGAAGTTACTTTTCATTGGATTCGGTCTCAACCATCTTCGTTGTCGACATTCGCATCGAACAGGGTAGCAGAGATTCAAGAATGGTCAAGGAGAAGCTACATGGCGCCATGTTCCAACAAACCCAGCAAAAATGTTTCCAGAGGTTGTGACGTTGACGAAATTGGGCAATCAATATGGCTAAGTGGACCCCCGTTTTTGAAGGACGAAGAGAAAAACTGGCCCAAAAATGCGCTTTTCGAGCTGTATGAAAAAACTCTGTTACCGACTGAATATATTGAAGCATTTCAGAAGATTATAGAAATAGTTCAAAAGCACGAGTATCAAGTTGAATTTAAACAACTTCGTAAGGGCTCCTAGGTTGGCCCAAGTCTTCAGCGATTGAACTTATTCATTTATGAAGATACGAGCACTTGGTGCAACTTTACGTTGTTGCGAGTTGGGGGCGACTAGCAAACACTCCTATATCTAACGATGCCAAGTTTCCTTTGCTGATGACGAAGCGCTTCCAATTTATGCAGAGCTACGTCCGGCATCTGCACCATTCAAACTTTCATGTTGGCCCTCGAGCACTCGTGAGCATCCTACGAAAGCGTATTTGGACCATAAACGCTCAGGAACTCTGCAGTCAGTCAGTTCGATCATGTGTGCGCTGCTTTAAATGCAAGCCTCCACTGATGACACATATTATGGGAAATCTACCCTCAAATAGGCTCTGTGCTCTCCGTCCATTTGCAAAATGCGACGTTGATTTTTGTGGCCTGGTCTATACGACTTTAAAGATTCGTGGAAGGCCTCCGTACAAGTCCTACGTTGCCTCATTTGTTTGTTTTACGTCCAAGGCGATTCAGATCCAATGTTTCAGATCTTAGTACTGACTCTATTTTATTGGCTTTCCAAAGGTTCATTGCTCGCCGAGGATGGCCCCAAATATTCCATTGCGGAGCAAGTCGCCACTTTCAAGCTCTTCGCGAACGGATCGAGGAGCAAGCGGACGCGATTCGCTAATTCGCGCCCCTCGGGCTCCGCACATGGACGGACTATGGGAGGCAGGTTTCAAAACTGCCAAGCACATATTCCTACGAGCGGTGGGCAGCGCGGTCCTAAACGCAGAAGGGCTGGGTCAGTCCTCGTCGGGATCGAGGCCGTGATGAACTCTCGGCCAGGACCCAAGCGACGGAAAGACGCTCACTCCCGGACACCTGCCGACAGGTGGGCCCCTCGTTGCAGCACCAGCACTCCGGACCCCGGACCAGGCGGGTCTCAGTTGCTTGCGGCGATGGGGGCTTGTCTCGTCAGTCAGGCAAATGTTCTGGCTGCGATGGTCCCGGGAGTATGTTCTGGGCCTTCAAATTCGGGGAAAGTTGCATCACCAGCAGGACAACGTCGAGGAGGGTCAGCTCGTCGTCGTGTCAGAGGTCGTGCGACGCACGCAGGGGAGAACGGTATGGTCAGGGTCGTTGACCTCAGAAAGAGCGATGGAGTAGTGTTCCGGAATGCGATCCATAAGCTGGCGTCGCTGCCAATTTGTTGAAGTCATGGAGGCGTTCAACGGTGTTGACTGAATGTAGATAATTTTTGTTATTGTTGAATATGAGAGAATTTTGAAGTCTAGTGTAAGTTAGTTTAGGGCGAAGGCCGGAGCATAATAAAGCTCTCTCAAGCTCTTTGCGAATTCGCCTTCGCCACAGTCGTTAAGCTAGGCCTGAGTTCGATCTCTGTAAATAAAATAAGTTATGTCGTAAACGAGCGCACGCATTCTTTCGTATTTATCTTCGCCTTTGAAAATTACTCCTGCCACCAAGTTATCGGTTTTTGTGTATTTTAATAAACTAATTAAAATTTAATAATAAATAAATAAATATATATCTCTATAGTTTTATACTCTTTGATTATGGTCAGAGGGCACGTGTCGCTTAACACGTCTGACTTGAGGGGAGGCCGTTATAACATTTACCCAAGTCTCGGTGGAGTGTAGGAGTCCTATGAATCTATGGGTGAAGTATGCACGTACCGTAGAACATTTCTACGAGGTATGCGGAGGAACCTGTCCGAGGGGAGAGGTCAAAATATCAAATTGATATTCTTATAATCTTGCCTTGGACTGATGCACACTTACTACCCAAAAAAAAGTTTAATATAATATATTATTATTATATATGTTGAAAAAGGAGGAGGAGGTAATGTCAGCATTCTATTCTATATATAGTTTACAATAACAGTTATACATTTTCATCTACAATTACCGAACTTTCTTTTTTTTTTGACGTTGATGCACTACGATCAATATATTCATGTGACCCGTTTGACACCAATCACGTGCTTGTTCATGTTAGGTGTTAGTATTCGGGACAAATGAAAGTATAGAAAAATAATACGAGAAAGTAACTACTTGGGTGCTGCCTGATTGTTTGCTAGCATGCTTACCAAATGGGTTAGGATTAAAGTTTTTAGTTTTAATGTTATTGTGCACAGATCGTTATAATTTGCGCATGAGACTCTAGATTCATGCAATTCAAAAGACGTTCAACAGTGGCGCAACACTATAAAAAATATAAAATATTTCGATGGGTCAGATAAAAACCAGCTTCCAGACTTCATAAATTAAATTAATGAATTAACACCAACTTTTGAAAATTTTGATGAACAATCAAAAAACCTTTTACCTAAAAGCAAATGCATTGAATTAGTAAGACCCGTTTTGCATAGATACGGAAACATTAGGTCCATGGACCAATTGAAAGAGATTTCAACATTTTGGGGAAAAGAGAGTAGCGATGTGTTAATGGATACCCAAATTTATGTAGAATAGAATCCACGACATACCAACATTACGATAAAATTAATGAAATAGCTAGTAGAATACAGAACCAAATCTTAAATATAAAATTTTATTTAGAGTATTTAGGGACAATTTACGAAAACAATAATCTTTGCTGGAAATCCACAGACATTAGAAAACGCATACAAAATTATTAAAGACTTCGCCACCAGAGCTATACACCCTATGGGTACATCCGAAAACAATTTAATAATAGAACTCATTTTAGGAACAAATTCAGTTATGATAGTAATAATCGAAATAACCGAACCCTAAATGAATATCAGAGGATAACCCTGGTACTTCAAATAGGTGAAATATTAGAAGATTCGCTGATAATACTAAATACTATAACAGATATACTGCTAACCCACACACTAACTTTCGAATTTCATACAATACTATTCAACTGCAACAGTTAACCACACTTACAACAATAATTCTTTAGCTCCTAAGGATATAGGCCAGATTAATACTATTTATAGTGATACAATATGTGCAGGCGTCCCAGAAGGAAGCGTGCTTGGCCATACGCTATATACGCTTTTCACAGTAGATATGCCAACCGCTAGAGCGATAGCAGGGATTGATGAAAACGACGTACTAATTGAAACGTTTGCCGACGACAGTGACGTAATGACAAGAAACCCTAGCATACACACAGCTTGGCAAGCTCTACAAAGTTGCGTCCACAGCTTTGAAAACTGGACAAAGAAATGGAACATAGGGGTAAACAGCGGTTTTCAAATATATGTCACTGCAGCCAAATCAAACCTCAAGCAAGCCATTTGAGGCGTCCCTTGGCATATCCGGAACAGGGACATGGAAAGAAACTTAAGGTCCCGATGGTCGGAGACCGTCTTCGATATTTGGCAACCGGCTATGTGTAACGCCTCGGTCACCCCCTTACCGTCTAGGCTGAAATCTAACCGCGCAACCTAGGAAGAGACGTTTAAATAGATGCCACCCAAATTGACCTCCCTAAAAGAGTCGTAAACTAAATATATATCTATATTTCAGTAAATGTATATATTTATGATCACATGATTAAATTGCCTCAGAGGTAACAGCAAGCTTGTCTAAACCAAAAAATTAAAATAAATTAAAAAAAAGTAACAAATTAAATAGGGAGAGAGGCAACCTAACGTTTAAAAGTGTAATTAAACATAAAATATGCACAAAAAACGATATACCTGTTTATTTAAAAGGCGGATGCGAATTCTATTCTTCACTCGATCTAGCAAAAGGGTTCTACCCAATCGAGATGAGCGAACGCGATATTCCAAAGACAGATTTTTCTGCAGCCAATGGACATAACGAGTTTTTGCGAATGCCTTTGCGGCTTCAAAATGCACCAGAAACATTCAATATTCTAAAATTTTCCCGATAGTTCCTATGGCAGCTATATGATATAGTCGTCCGATACAGCCCGTTTCGACTTATATAGTAGTGAGAGTATATAGAAGACTATCTGCCAAAGTTTCATTGAGATTGCTTCAAAACTGAGGGAATAGTGTACGTATAATCGGACAGACGGACGTCCGGACGGACAGACGGATAGCGAGATAGACGGATAGAGAGATAGACGGATGGACAGATAGATGGACAGACGGGCATGGCTAGATCGACTCGGCTGTTAATGCTAATCAAGAATATATATACTTTATAGGGTCGGAAATGTCTCCTTCACTGCGCTGCAAACTTCAGACTAAAATTAAAATACCATGTAAGGGTATAAAAATAATAAAGTTGGTAAGTCTAATCCTAAGTATAAGCTAGCTCAAAACTATCATCAACTATACTTAAGATTGCCGAAAGTTGTCATGTGGGAGTCTGGATATTGTCAGAAAACATAAAAAAAAAAAAAAAAAAAAAAAAAACAATTGTTACCTACCCATACACAAGTTCTTGGAGATAAACTCAGACTTTAAGTTTCTTTTGATTTCTGCTAGAAGGCAGTTGAATTTAAACCCTACAAGCGTTCGGACGTTACAATAAATAAAGAAATGCCACACTGAGAGTATGATTCTCTTCTCTTTGACCAAACAACGTGAAGCTCAATCAGCAGCCATCTGAAGGCTAACTTTTCTATGATCGACTTCGGAGCCAGCTGGAAAAGCCCCTTCACCCTATGGAGATCGAGGAAGCTCTAGCGCTTCTGTGGCCTCTCCTAAACTGGGCCTTATCATATCTATATAAGCATAACTATATAAGCAATCCATTCCAACAATATAGAAATAACAAAAAATTCGCCACATCTCTGAGTCCGAGACGAAGGGGCCGGCTTGACCATCTAGATCAAAAAGTGTAAACGCTATCAAATTCACAGTTAACAAGAAAGAAAGCTAACTTCGGCACGCCGAAGTTTGAATACCCTTGCAGCTTACAATTGGATCATTATGCATTAATAAAATTTTATCAAATGAAAAGTAAAAGTGACATGAATTGTATACAACATTTATACATATAAAAATTCCGTTCAACATTACGTATACGTAATATATCCCGAACATTCCTATGGCAGCTATATGATATAGTTGTCCGATTTTGATTAAATTAAAACCGAAATTCTAGAATAATATAAAATGGCCATTTCTCAAATTTTAGGAAAATATGTTGAAAATTGGACAAATATTAATTTTTTTTCTGAAAATTTACCGAACGTTCCTATGGCAGCTATATGATATAGTCGTCCGATCCGGCCCGTTCAGACTTATATAGTAATGAGAGCATATATATGCAAAGTTTCATTCAGATAGCTTTAAAACTGAGGGTCTAGTTTGCGTATAATCGGACAGACGGACAGACGGACAGACGGACATGGCTAGATCGACTCGGCTGCCGATCAAGAATATATATACTTTATAGGGTCGGAAATGTCTCCTTCACTGCGTTGCAAACTTCTGACTGAAATTATAATACCCTGCAAGGGTATAAAAATATGGCATTAACCCCGGAACATATATAGGCTATCATAAGGGCTGCCGTTAAGCATGCCCTACAAGAATCACCAGCGCACAGCCAGCGTAGGGAAAATTTATTGAGTAAAACTATACCGCAACTGGCCCGCCAAGTGGCGGGGATACTCCCAAATTAAGGTCTATAAGGAAGTTTTCTCTCTTCCAAGTGAACGGACGTGTTTTTTCTTGCGCTCTCGTTTTGTGAAAGTTTTACTTAAAAACCACCGGGGTTTTACTTTAATATTCTTCTTACCTCCTCATTTTTGCATTTAATCTAATTAGTTTCACAATTTTAGTTGTGCTGCCAGTGTTTTGCTTGTGCTTATTTTTTGTATTCCTTTTTGTGCCTTCTTCGTTTAGCAGTTGTTTGCGCCGTCGCGACAGCTAAACGTTAATCTTGTAAGCTTTTGCTCTCACGCTCACCCGCTCACCCGCTTTCACTCTCTCCTGTTCTCTGTGCAGCTGCACGATTTCTTATCTTCACGTAAAGGTACAGTGGTAAGTCCCTATAATGTCCGCTATTGTCTGCACTTTTAAAACCTGCAAGATGGTAATTGCGGCTAATGATCTCTCGATCGGCTGCTGGCTGTGCGACAACATTGTACATGCCAAGTGCATTGGTGTTTTATCGCGGACGGTAGACGATTTGAGAAGGAACATCGGTTTGCGTTACTGCTGTGATGCCTGTCGCGAGGTTGAAAGCGAGATGATGTCTTGTATGCGGCAAGCCAAGAGCGGTTTTAGGGACGTATTATCGAATTTTCGCAAAACTCATGATATGCTCTCAGCGCTAGATACTCAATTTAATAGCTATTCAATGAGTCTCCTAGGCGCAAAAAAACTGCTACTGGTCTGCAACATAACGACGGATCCCTTAAACCCGCAGCGGGCTCTCAACAGCAGCCTCCTTCGGATCAGCCATCGACCTCAGGATTAAATCCTAAAATTCTAATGTCGAGTGTTAGAAAAGATTTGGTACCCGAATGTGCCGCTGGAGGGACCGTGCCCCCGGTGATTTCCGTTTTCTCCCCTGGGGGATCGCTAATTACGACCCCCCAGACTCCGATCAATTAACCCCCCCCAGGGCGTCAGGCCCGGATTACCGGCCGAAATTGGCAATCAAGACAATGCGTCTGCATTGCCGAAAGCCATTACTGTTGTCCCACTTACGAAACAGATATTTGTTTCGCGGCTCCCTCTGATCAGACATCGGAAGATGTAATAGCCTTTATTCAAGGCAAAACTAAAGCCGAAAAAATGAAAATTAAGGTGGAAAAATTCACATTTTCCTATGCTAGGGACATTTAATCTTTCAAGATAAATGTCCCAAACGAGCTCTTTGACACAATATGCTCTACCAAATTCTGGCCGGAGTATATTGTCGTTAAAGATTTCGAAGCTAAGAAAAACAAAAGGCGGCCTGTAGGAATAAGTCTTCCCAGGCACGACCAGACCACTGTGCCCTCTACGACTCCCACCCCAAAAAACTAACTGACTCCCTCTTCATCTCCTATCAGAATGCAAGAGGTTTACGTAGTAAGCTTCACAAATTGTATTCTGATAGTCTTTCGTTTGCTTCTCAGGTTGTCGTGTTCCCAGAAACCTGGTTAAAGCCGGAGATTTTGAGCTCCGAAGTTTTTCCCGCTGCCTTCACGGTTTAGCGAGTGGATCGGCCTATCAGACATGGGGGTGGTGTAGTGCATCCACATATGAATTCTTATCACTCAGCATAAAAATTGAGCGGCAACACTTGGTTAGCCGAAATCACAACACTTTGTTGTTATGCCAATAATATACAACGGGCATTGCCTTTGTCACTCAGCGACAGCGTGCCAAGTGCCCACACACTTTTCAAGTGCAAACGTAATGTGATATGCATTCAGTGCATTCATCGTTTAGGTCCGAATCAGCATGGTTCCCACGCTGACCGCTTATATAAATATGTGCATGCATAGCTCTGCCTGTCTTATATTTTGTTACTTTAAATATATATAAAATATATATATCGGCTGCTCTGCCACTGCCCTCGGCAGCAGCGCAGCCTTTGTATGGAAGGTTTAGAATAAGTAAAATTGTAACGAAGAAACACAGAGAAATGAACCAGAGCAGCGACATGTCGTGTCGCCCTCTTAATTAATAAGATTAATGCAATGTTATTGTGGTTTTTATTCATTTAATTCACCAAACAAAAAGCGGTTATTACATGGCGACCGTGACAGTGTTCATAAAATATTAAAAACTAAAACAAAAAAAAAAAAATGTGAGCAATTAAAAAAAAAAAAAAAAAAACAAACACAAAGTGTGATTGGAAGCAAAAGTCAAGCAACACCGAGTGATGATTTGCAAAACCAATATTATGTGAAAACCATTGAGAGAAAACTGATCAAGGAAAACGCTTATTAAAGGAGAGGTTTATCTGAGACAGACAAAGTCGAGCGAACAGCAGCGGAGAGTAAAGTGTGGAAGGCATGGCAAATCCTTCTACACCATCGAGGGAAACATAAAGTGTGGCAGGCAAACCGCCGGCTTTTGCACCAACGTGGGAAGCACCTGCTCCTGTTGAGCAAAGGGACGTTCCAAGCCTACAAGAGGTACTACAGTTGTGTCCCATCGATGGACCTCGCCCCCTCACAATAGCTGAGTACAGGGCACAACAGGAGTCCAGCAAACCCATCCACAAACGGAAAAGAAGTGAAAAAAGGGTAAAACTCCTGCAACAAAGACGACTACTAAAGAACTACAGGAACATTGCAACGACCTCGCAGGAGAAGGAAGTCCATGAGCGAAACATTAAAAAATTGGACAAAAGACTTTGCCAACGAGCAAAGTAACGCAACAAGGGCTGCATTTATGCCAATGCCTAAGTTGATTTTAATTTTAAACTTCTAACCCGAGCCGATGCGCGAAAGCGCTGCTCGAAAAATACTAACCACTGTTAGACTATACTAAAAACATATAACTGATATTGGTTTATATAGAGCAAAATATTGTAAATCAGCCAAGCCAACAAAAATTTTTCAATTTTCAATTTTATCGAAAGAAAATCTATGCGATTATGTCAGCAGACATTTTTATTACATTTATATAATTATGCAAATTTGAATTCCTAAATTCCTAATTTTTTTTTCTCTCAGGCCCTTTAAATGAATGAATAACAATAAAATAAATAAATTCTCTACAGAAAATAATAGTAATTATAACAATACCTATATATTTGGAGTATATCTTCCCAAAATGGGAGTTGTTGACGTTAAGTCAGTGGACTCCACTGCTAACGTTATTAACAAAGTAGAATCTAATAATATTGACCTATATTGGGTACATATACTCTTAATAATAATCGTTGTCATCATGAGTGCAAATTTTTTTTACAAAATATACAAATTGCACAATAAATGTTTAAAAAATAAGTATTTAAGTAGAGCAAACGATCTAGATAAGATCTAAAAAAGGCTAGAGTGATTAATTTAATACCCATTGTTTATTCTCTAAATATGAATTTTAAATAAAATTATGCCATTTAATACTATAGAATTTGATAGCTGTCTTAATGAAACAATTATTAAAGACCCAGAATTTAAAATGCGTGCATTTACTAGATACTTTGCCATACGACTCAGTAATGGTAAAATTGCATAGGTAATATTACCATGGAATATGCGAAATTGAATAAAATAAAAACAGAATTTGATAAATCATACAAATCTTAATCAAAACAGACCAATTCAAGGGAGTACAATAAAGAAACATGCAAAAATATTGGTCAACCGCTTTAATGAGGCGCGTATATTAATACACGGAGAACGAGAAAAATTAAATGATGATCATTGGAAAGAAAAATTCAATTTAGATATCTCTGTACCTACCACTCTTAATACCGCAATAACAGTTGAAACCGATGAAGAATCAACATTGGAAGAACCAATTGGAGTCGATCAGACAGAGTCAGAAGAGTTCAACGCGAAAATAAAGTAGGAAGATTTAAATAATCTTACCATCCCAGCCGTTTTATTATCAAACGAAGATAATACAACAGACTCAGACTAAGAATCAAGCGAAAGCATAACTGAAAACAACAACTTCGAAATGGACCAAACAAATATTCACTTCATTAACACTGCATCAAAGCTTATACCAGTTTTCGATGGTAAAGCAGAAAACTTAACTAGTTTCATTGATGCATTAAATATAATAGACTCAATAAAAGGCGAACACGAAAGCCTAGCTGTCTCTATAATAAAGACAAAGCTAAAGGGTGTAGCCAAAAATCGAATTGGAAATGAAACAACGGTAGATGAAGTGATTGCCAAGTTGAAAAGTAACGTCAAAGGCGAGACTGTAGAGGTATTATCAGCGAAGTTAATGAATCTACAGCAACGCAACAAAACTGCCAATCAATACACATCAGAGATAAAGTAACAGTTCATACTATCAATCTCAGCCAAAATATATTCGTCTCATTCACCCATGTGGCTACCGGAAAAGAACTTGTCTTTTTGGTAGACACAGGTGCCGAAATCTCTATGGTAAAAGAAAATTCAGATATATTTCAAAACGTACAAGATAATAACATAATATATATACGATACAGAGAGGTTCTACTATCCCGTCGGTGATTATTTTTCCAACTTGCTTTTGAATTTCGTCAACCTGGCTATGTGGGTTTCTATAGTTTTTAATATATACAGGTTCATCATCTTTTAATCTCAGAGTCTGTTTATAGTTATAGTTATAATTGTTTGTGGTTATTGATTCGGTTTCCAATCCGAATATATCGCTATACTGGGTGCATAAGCTAGAAAGCTGTGACTTGAACTGTGGAGGGAAGTTTTTCGAAAGTTGAGATAATACCGATTTTTCTCTATTGTCTAGATTTGTGTTGACTACATCGTAGTTTGAAAGTGATTCATATGTTAGATCATCTGTACTGACTACTTGGTCGGAATTTGTTGTATTAAGTAGCCTTATAAAAGCTTTATTGGATGTTGCTATGGTATTTGCAATGTAAATACCATGCTGAATTTCTTGATTTGGAATTAATACACTGTCCTCTTTTGAATTAAGTTCAATTTTTCGAATAACATGGGATCTTGCTGGCAGAAGTATTGAATTATTGCCAGAGCTGTATGCTATTGGAACATAAATTGGAAATTTAAAATTGTTTGGTCTTATTATGAGCCAATCTTCAGATGGCTGAAAGTCTAATTGACAGTTGTATTTTTTAATGAAATCAATTCCTAATATGCCATCACAAGGGACAGCTAAGTGTAAGTCTACGATATGAAAATCGTGTTGAAGTATGTACTTGGTAGTCTGTATTTCAATTGATGTTAAGCCTTTGGATTTACTTTTCTTATTCCCAGTATAGCGATATATTCGGATTGGAAACCGAATCAATAACCACAAACAATTTCTATAAACAGAAACTGAGGTTAAAAGATGATGAACCTGTATACATTAAAAACTATAGAAACCCACATAGTCAGGTGGACGAAATTCAAAAGCGAGTCGGAAAATTAATCACCGACGGGATAGTCCAACCCTCTGTATCTGAATACAATAGCCCATTATTGCTTGTCCCTAAAAAGTCAGCTCCAGGTTCCGAAGAAAAGAAGTGGCGATTAGTAATTGACTATCGTCAGATAAATAAAAATTACTGTCTGATAAATTTCCACTCCCTAGAATTGATGATATTTTAGATCAACTTGGTCGAGCAAAATGCTTTTCATACTTTGATTTAATGTCAGGATTTCACCAAATAGAACTCGAAAAAAGCTCGAGAGATATAACTTCCTTTTCAACGAGCAATGGCTCGTATCGCTTCATGCGATTACCTTTTGGTTTAAAAATAGCGCCAAATTCATTTCAGAGAATGATGACTAATGCATTCTCTGGACTTGAACCTTCACAAGCATTCCGTTATATGGATGATTTAATAGTTATAGGTTGCTCCGAAAAACATATGCTTAAAAACTTTACAGACGTTTTTGAGAAATGTAGGAAATACAACCTAAAGTAACATCCACAAAAATGTTCATTCCTTATGCATGAGGTGACTTTCCTAGGTCATAAGTGCACAGATAAAGGAATACTTCCAGACGACAAGAAATACGACTTCATACAGAAATTTCTACCCCCACACGATGCAGACAGCGCAAGACGTTTTGTAGCATTCTGCAATTACTATAGACGATTCATAAAAAATTTCGCCGACTAAAAAGAATGTTCCTTTTGAATGGATAGCTGAATGCCAAAACGCATTCGAATACTTAAAAAAAACTTATGGAACCTACCTTGCTACAATATCCCGATTTCAGTAAAGAATTTTGTATAATTACTGATGCAAATAAGCAAGCATGTGGAGCGGTTTTATCTCAAAACCATAACGGACTCCAACTTCCCATTGCATATGCATCAAGAGCCTTTACCAAGGGAGAAAGCAATAAGTGTACTACCGAGCAGGAACTAGCTGCAATACACTGGGCAATATTACATTTTCGACCATACATTTATGGCAAACATTTCACTATTAAAACAGATCACAGACCTTTAACATACTCAATGACAAACCCAAGTTCCAAATTGACACGTATGAGGCTAGAACTAGAAGAATACAACTTCACAGTTGAATATTTAAAGGGAAAAGACAATTACGTAGCTGATGCGTTATCAAGAATAACCATCAAAGAACTACAAAATATAACCGGAAATATAAATAAAGTCTCTACAAGATTCCAAAGCAGACAGAAATCCTGCGCAGGAGAAAAAGAAATAGACTTGCCTAGGCAATCTATAAAAGCTTTAAAGCCCAACGTATACGGAGTCATAAACAATGACGAAGTACGTAAAGTAGTGACCTTGCACGTAAAAAATATGCTATGTTTATTTAAACATGGAAAAAAAATTACTGCAAGATATGATGTTAGCGATTTATATACCAATGGAGTCCTTGACTTAGGTCAGTTTTTCCAAAGGCTTGAGTCGCAAGCCGGTATACATAAAATCATCCAACTTAAAGTGGCACCGTGGGAAAATATCTTTGAACAGGTTTCAATAGATAATTTCAAGAAAATGGGCAATAAAACATTAAAATCATTGAGAGTAGCGCTACTTAACCCGGTGACCCTAATAAATTCTGAAAAAGAAGCAATTCTGTCTAAATTTCATGATGAACCAATTCAAGGAGGTTATACTGGTATTTCTAAAACCTTGGCCAAGGTCAAAAGACATTACTTTTGGAAAGGTATGATTGATATATCACGGAGTACATACGGAAATCAAAAATGCCAAAAAGCGAAGATAACCACGCATACAAAGACCCCATTAACCATTACTGAAACACCACAAAAAGCGTTCGACAGGGTAATGGTGTCTGAACTAGGGAATGAATACGCAGTTACTTTAATCTGCGATTTAACAAAATACCTTGTGGCAATACCAATTCCAAATAAAAGTGCAAAAACAATAGCCAGAGCTATTTTTGAAGATTTTATTCTGAATACGGTCCAATGAAGACGTTCACTATGGACATGGGAACAGAATATAAAAATTCAATAATTGAAGATTTATGTAAAAATGTAAATTTCAAAAACATAAATTCTACTGCACACCATCACCAGACTGTCGGAACAGTGGGATGTATGGCTACAAAACTTCGTATACTGCTTTAACACAACCCCCTCTATGGCACATGATTATTGTCCATACGAACTAGTTTTCGGAAAAACTTCAAATTTACCTAACCAATTCAATAGCATACATATAATAAAACCAATATATAATATATAAGATTATGCTAAGGAATCTAAATTTAGATTAGAACAGGCATATAAAAGAGCCAGAATAATGATAGAAACTAATAAGCAAAAACAAAAAGATAGATACGACAAAAATAGCGTAGACTTTGAATTAAAAATAGGAGACCAGGTTTTATTAAAAAATGAAACTGGCCATAAGCTACACTTTAAATATACAGGACCATATAAGGTTAAGAAGATAGAACCTAATAAAAATATAACAATTTTAAATACAAAAAACAAGACGCAGACAGTTCATAAGGATAGATTAAAAAAATTTTTTATAGAATAGATTTTGTAGAATGGCCATTCATAAGAAAAAATAAAATTACAAGCACTCATAAAAGAAAAATAAAAATGACAACATATTTTTCCTTTTTAAAAATTTAATTTCTTAATAATGAATATAGGAATACAAAAACGAAAAAAATAATATATATAATAATAAATAATTAGAAATAACGCATAAATTTTTCAAGATTTGATTTTACTAATTTTTTCCAATATTTACTATATTAATTAAAAAATAAAAATACAAAAAAATAATAATATTTTCAAAAAATTTATAAATAGCAAGAATTAAAATAACTTCATAAAATTACGTTGTTTTTCAAAAGGAGGGAGATGTAGTGCATCCACATATGAATTCTTATCACTCAGCATAAACATTGAGCGGCAACACTTGGTTAGCCGAAATCACAACACTTTGTTGTTATGCCAATAATATACATAGGGCATTGCCTTTGTCACTCAGCGACAGCGTGCCAAGTGCCCACACACTTTTCAAGTGCAAACGTAATGTGATATGCATTCAGTGCATTCATCGTTTAGGTCCGAATCAGCATGGTTCCCACGCTGACCGCTTATATAAATATGTGCATGCATAGCTCTGCCTGTCTTATATTTTGTTACTTTAAATATATATAAAATATATATATCGGCTGCTCTGCCACTGCCCTCGGCAGCAGCGCAGCCTTTGTATGGAAGGTTTAGAATAAGTAAAATTGTAACGAACAAACACAGAGAAATGAACCAGAGCAGCGACATGTCGTGTCGCCCTCTTAATTAATAAGATTAATGCAATATTATTGTGGTTTTTATTCATTTAATTCACCAAACAAAAAGCGGTTATTACAGTGGTGTCCTCTTAGCGGTTGACTCCAATCTCACGTCTGAATTATTAACTTTTGAGGAGTGCAACGATGTTGAATTACTTTGTGTGAAGATATCAGTTAATGGTAGCTCCATTTTCATTACTTGTTCCTACATTCCTCCTTTGTCGGAACTTCCTACTTATTGGAACCATCTTTCCGCTATCCAGATGGTCTCCAATCGTCTTTCGGATAAGGACCACTTAGTAGTTCTTGGTGATTTTAATATCCCAGGGGGTATTTGGTCCTCTAATAATTCCACAAACTCACTTCTTATTACAACACAGCATGATTTTATTGCTGGCTTGTTTGACATTTCGCTGTCCCAAGTCAAGCATGTACGAAACTCTTTAGAGTGCTTGCTTGATCTCTGTTTTGTTTCAGATCCTGCGAGAGTTAGTTTAGCCAGGGTGGCGCCGCTGACGCTACCCGAAGATCCCTATCATCCTACTTTCGATGTGACCCTCGATGTCGGGGCCGACTTACAGAACATATCTGATCGTCCAGCCAACAAAGTCCTTTGTTTTCGCAAGGCGGACTTCGAGCGGCTGAATAATCTTTTATCTGCTTTTAATTGGTCCGATCTATACATGTGCACTGACATGGCGGAAGCTGTGGATATTTTGTACAGTGCCATGAATTCATGTTTTACTGAATGTGTTCCGTTATACTACCCGCCCTCCTCTAATTAACCTCCGTGGTTTACTAAAGAGTTGAGTCGCCTTAAAAACAAAAAGTCTAGGCTGTATACTAAATTTAACCGCACCGGTTCTCAATCTGCCCTCTCCTTTTATTTATCGGCTCGGTTAAGATTCACCGTGTTGAACGCGCAGTGTTACAAAAATTATCTTGCTCGTTGTCGGGCCCAGTTTTCTCAGGACCCAAAACAGTTCTATAATTTTGTTAACACTAAACGTAAGCCAGTTACTCATCCTTTCTCGCTCTCATTTGAAAATACAACCGTAAGTAATGATCAGGCAATAGCCGATCTATTTGCACAGTTTTTTCAAACCACATATTCAAACTCCACTGACTCAAATCAGACTTATTCTTACATCATACCCAAATCGAACTTAATTTTCAGTCCTAGTTTAAGCGAAAGCTCTATTCATTCAGATCTTCTCCGTGTTAAGCCAGTTTATTCGCCAGGTCCCGACGGATAACCTTGCTGTGTGCTTAGGTATTGTGGCGACGCCCTGTGCAATCCCCTTCTGAAATTTTTTACCTAATCCTTAGAAACCTCCCACTTTCCTCTTATTTGGAAGGAGTCGTTTGTCATTCCTCTCCACAAAAAAGGTAGCAAATTGGATGCCAACAACTACAGAGGAATCTCTAAGCTGTCGGCCATCCCAAACCTTTTCGAAAATATCATTACTCCATATTTGCAGCACCTTTGCAGTTCATTAATTTCTCCATGTCAGCATGAATTTATAAAGCGAAGATCAACTACTACTAATCTTTTGGAGATCACTTCCTTCATAATAAAGGGCTTCCATAAAAACTTTCAAACAGACGTAATCTATACTGATTTCAGTAAAGCATTCGACTCTGTTAACCATTCTCTACTTGTTCGGAAACTCGATTTAATGGGATTTCCGGTTGATCTTCTTAGATGGATCTCTAGTTATCTGAATGGCCAGACGCAAATGGTCTTTTTTAAAAATACCTTATCTAATGTTCTCAGGGTTACGTCTGGCGTCCCGCAAGGGAGCCATTTGGGACCCTTGTTGTTTACATTATTATTATTATTAACGACCTGCCCAAAGTTCTGACTAACTCCAAAGTACTTATGTACGCGGATGACGACTAACTTTGCGTGCAATATAAGGACGCTTCTTGCCAGTCAGATTTACAAACAGATCTTAATAATTTTCAAACATGGTGCCGCGTTAACTTATTAAATTTAAACGGTTCTAAATGCAAGCTTATGACATTTTCTCGTGTCGTTCCCAAGCTCGCAACTTACACGCTGAACTGTTGCTCTTTGGAAAGAATCAATATAGTTGATGATTTGGGAGTCCGCCTGGATCCTAAACTTGACTTTATTGATCATATTTCCTGCATGGTAAATAAAGCCAGAGGTGTGCTTGGTTTCATTAAACGGTGGTCGAAAGAATTCAATGACCCCTATGTTACTAAGTGTCTTTACATTTCTTTAGTTCGTCCTATCTTAGAATATGGATCTTGCGTGTGGAGCCCTCAGTATGGGGTCCACAGTAAACGCATTGAGTCGGTTCAAAAGAACATTTTACTTTTCGCTTTACGCGGTTTAAACTGAGATACAAACCAGAGGTTACCCTCTTATTCCAGTAGACTCCTACTAATTAACTTACCATCCTTATCTAATCGCAGAACTATACTAGGCATTACCTTTATTTACAACTTTATCCGAGGTGACGTTGAAAGTGCTGATCTTTTGGGTCAGCTTAACTTTCACGTACCATCTACAAATACCAGATCTTATATTCCCTTAGTTTTGCGCCACTGTAGAACGTCTTTTGAATTGCATGAACCCTTTAGAGTCTTATGTGCAAATTATAACGATTTGTATATAATAACGTCTTACGTAGATACCCTTCCCAAACTAAAAACTTTAATTCTAACCCCTAATACAAGCAAACAATCTGGCAGCACGGTAGTAGTCACTTCCTCGAATTTCTTTTCTATACTTTAATTTGTTGCGCCTACCAACAATTAACATGAACAAACACGTGCTTGGTGTCATACGGGCCACTTGAATGTACTGATCGTAGTGCATCAACGTCCAGAAAAAATATAAATAAAAAAAAATAAACCTATAGATATAAAAGACCATGTCGTTTGTAGTGAGCCGCTGGACGCCATCAAGTGCCTACCCAAAGTTGAGGGAACACAAGAGACATACGTCTCCTGGCGACAAACGACAATAGTGCATTTTGCATATTCAGAAAGTGCGAAAGTAGTTCACGCCATTATCAGGCATTTATCGTTATTATTTTACATACAGCGACAAGCGACCGATACATTTCATCTCAGACAGGGGAATCTCACAGTCTTGTAGTACCATGATATGGTAGAAAATCAGTTCACCTTGCTCCCCACTATGTCATAGGAAGCGTCGGCGGCCTTGCGCGTATTCATCTCAGATGAGCTATTTTCGGCAAAGCCGAAAGGCACACCTTCAGCGCTCGCATTGGCGCAAAAAGTAGAATCTTACCACGAAAGGAGGCAAGAGGACAGAAGGGACAGAGAATATCCAAAAGTTCAGAAAAGGCAACAGGCCTCCCTCGTGGGTGGCTTCCGGGAAACACACCGGAGCCCATGGACGTCGACCCATCGTTGTTCAAATGCCGACTCAGTGTCCAGTGCAGCGGATAAGGTCGACGCGATCTGCGACGAAGAGTAGCGGGGACTGACATAAGACTTCAAGTTGAACCGGGCTCGGCCAGAAATTTCATCCAACCATACGAAAGATTGAAAGGCATCCGCTCGGTTGAGTCCCCATTTACAACCTATTAAATTCATGGCGTAACTACAAACACGAAAAAATATTTCCTGTCCATATACAAGGTGCGTTCCAAAGTTAACAGGACTTTTTGAATTTAGCGCCCTCTAGCGCGTTGGAATCTGACATTTCATCGATTGGAAGTGAAGTTATTGTTTTGCAAGTGTACGCATGTTTTTGTCATCGCTACAAAAATAAGCTTCGAACAAAGAGCCAACATTAAATTTTTTTTTAAACTTGGTAAAACTTTTACCGAAACGTTTCAATTGATGAAACAAGTTTATGGCGATGGTTGCCTATCCCGTAGCAGAGTGCACGAGTGGTTTCAACGTTTTCAAAGTGGTCGAGAGGACATAAATGACGATGAACATGTGGGCTAGCCAAAATCCGTGATCACCAAAACTTCCATCGAAACTGTGCGTGATTTCATAAAAAATCAGCCGAAATCATCATTAAAATTAATGGAAATAGAATTGAACATCTCCAGAACATCGATTTATCGGATTTTGACCGAACATTTGGGCTTACGAAAGGTGTGTGCACAGTTTGTTCCGCACAAATTGACTGACAACCAAAAATTGCTCAGAATTCAACATTCAAAGGACCAAAAATCAAATTTTAAAAATCAACCACTCCCCGTATTCACCTGATATGGCACCGTGCGACTTCTACCTTTTCGGAAAAATGCATTTGCCGATGAAAGGAAAGCGTTATGCAGACGTGGAGGCCATTCAAAAGGATTGTACCGGCATACTGGAGGCCATACCGGTCAATGAGCTAAAACACTCGTTCGACATGCTTATGGACCGTGCCAAAAGCTGTATTCAAGCAGAAGGAGAATATTTTGAATAAAATTAATTGATTTTGCCGATAACTCCATGTGTTCTTTCTTTTTTTAAAGTCCTGTTTACTTTGGAACGCACCTTGTTTAATTTAAAGGCTATTTTGTTCATCTTACCAGACTTGACCTCCTTTGGCGAAATTGTCGTTAAAACCGGCCGGCGTATCGCTTGTCTCCAAACAGCTCAAATAAGGCATCAAGGTAGAGCGACTTGACTTCATACTTCTCCCGACGTCAATTTCACTTATGTAGATTGCTCGGACGCATCGCCCTTAGCAAAAGGCGTTTTTTTTTTAAATGTTCGACAAAAACAAGAAAGCCTTTGCGGATCCTAACAAGGTTCTTTCTTCTAATATTATACGTCTTTGGTTGCCACGATTGACGAAGAACCCATTTAAGGCAAATTGTACCCATGCTCTAGGGAGCAGCTAACTTCGTCAACGTCAACTTCGTCGAAATTTAGGAACTGCTTGGAAACGGCATTATCCAAAAGTCGAAGTCCCTTCACAATTGCCTAATATGGGTCGTAGAAAAAATGGGCACTGGCGAGTCAGGCAAAAGAAAGAATGACTTTCGCAAGATAAACGATAAAGGACGTTACCCGACAGGTACCCCATGCCAAAAATCTTTATGATATTTGGAAACTTAGCAAAGTAAAATATCTAAATACGGTCGACCTGAAGGCCGGCTACCATCAAATCAAGCTCGCTGAAAGCGACCCTGATAAAACATCATTTTCAGAAAACGGAGGGAACAAGTTCCGAAGACCTTCATTTTGATTCAGAAATGCGGCAAGTATCTTTCGAAGAACAATCGACGACATCCTGAGAGAGCATATCGTCAAGTTCTGCTATTTCTATACACATAAAATGCCAAAAGCGGCGCTCCCATCTGGTGGTCAATATTAGGAACGCCGACGGGGCTTTTGTGTTTGGTTCTCGTATACCACCAATCCAGAAATAAATCCGCCCCACTATTTTTGGCAGTTTCCTCGTAATCACGATGTGATAAGAATCTCACTTAAAAGCAACACAGACTTCTATATCACCCAGACAGTCCAATGGGATTAGGCTAGATTAGGCTCAAAATTAACACGGATCTATATTAGAGACGGAACAATCCTTCCGTACCCTTGAAACGACCTTTGACTAATTTTAATTAGATCCTATCAGCAATACATTTTTCCTTGAACACTTTTAGGCCTATAATCCAATAGCTCAAACTCTCTACGCATAGCAGTTCCATTTTTTCGAAGGTGCCTCAGTCCTCAGTCTCCGATCCTTCAAGAATTAATCCATAGCGTAAGGCTACGAATTGAGAGTAGATACGAATTGAGAGTAGTTACGGCGTCGGACCTTATACAGATCAAAACATCAAGAGCATCAAAGCATGCATTTTTCAATCTTTCGTAAACTTTAAATATTTTGCCAAGCGCAGACCAAAAACAGCTGTCATCAATTTCATACGAGGCACTGATATTGGTTTCAATAGGGCCACCCTGTTCTTTGATGCACCAAACAGAGCTCATTGAATTCCAAAATTCCAAAATTCAAATTCCAAGAATTCCAAAAGAATCTAGGCTGGCGTCGTCGAATACATGCAACCGTGCACTTTTGACAAAACATGATTAGGACACCTTGGAATGCTTTGATCACTTATCTTGGGTAGTATAGAACGATAAGTTAGTCATTCTTAAGTAGTTCGCACCTCACATCAGATCTCCATATATTTTTTAAGATGATTTTGAGACGCATGTCAAAGAATTAAAGTATCCGAAGCGGGTCATTACGTAATCATCACTCAAATTTTCGTTTGGGTCTCCGAAATCTGCAGCAAATCTGACCTGATGACGAACGTTAAGACGTCTGACCATGGCTTCCACCACATGACCAAAAGTTTATCCTAAAGTTCTTGCTCTACGCCAAGATATTTTGATGGCGCCTGAGTTATTCAGGGATTGAAGTTTGATAACCAGTTCGAGAACTCATTTCAAATCGACCCTTGGCGTGGATATCCTTTTCATTTTTAGCCAGTTGAAGCATCTGATCTTTCGTGTTAACCGACTTAAGCTAATCTTTAACGAACGTATTCTGGAAAATTGCCTTAATCGCGTTTGGATCCAGTGGACGATCAAGTTCTTCATTTAGCCATAATGGTCGGCGGGCAAACTTTTGTCTGGTAAACGTATGTAACCTGTCACAACTGTGGGTCGCTCTCTGAATCGTAGTAGCCCTAACAACAATGACACCAATTAATCTGGTTACTCTAGAAGTTGATAAAAAGTTTCTTTTCTTTATTTCAAGAACGTGGAATATTAGATAAATCACGGTTTACGATCTTAACCTTTCTCATCGTAGTTTTACATGGTATTAATTAAGAGCTTATTTAGCTCCGGAGCCTTAATATTTTGATTCGATACCCTTGAGGCGTCTAAGATCCAGGGGACATGAATCAGGCAGTGCGACTGTTTATCTTCTCTCGTACCGCACATGCCCTGCCAGACATGCAGCTCACGTGACGGCATGGATTCATCTGTTTTATACCGGCTGCAAACAGACCATTCCAATTAGCATCGGGCAGCGATAAAATCGTCATTATCAGCTTCACATACCTCCAGTGGGACAAAGATCTTGATGTGGTCCAATCCAATCATCATTTGAGTCGTAGCATTTGAATACGGCAAGATCCTGAAGGTTTTGATTGTCGATACTTTGTGATGGCAGATCCCGTTGGTTCACAGGGCGCACTCTCTCAAAGAAACCGGAACCGCTGGTGCGATCTTAGACTAACTTCAGTTTGCGTCATACCACTAGTCCCCATTAAAATAGTTGCTCTTTAGGCCCATCAAAGCAAAGTTTATCATCCCTTATCAATGAGGACGAAAACATTCACGGAACATTCGGTTTGTCTTGGAAGAATACAGTGGAGTTACTAGTTATTATATTGCTTTTTCTTGTCTGTTTCGATCTCGTCCTCGATCGCAAGGCGATCGCAGTACAAGTGGTTATTGTGCTGCATCCTCCCTCTAGAGTTCTGGGCAATATGTTTTCCAGTCTAGACTTGATTGACCTTCAAAGCATCCTTTACATTTTAGAAGTAAATGGTCAAAGTCACATTCTGGGTGATAATGATTCTTGTAAGTCCTGCGGATTTTTTTGTCCCTGTCATTGCCGTCCACCGTACTGTGGACTATTATCCGTTCTTTCAAGTGTCTGCTACCTTCATCTTTCTCCATTGGCTGATAATCTTCTTCTTCTTAAATAAGTCCACACCTTTTCGTTGGCTGTTCAAAGTTGCTTATAAATAACAGCCACTCTTCGGGTGTTTAGTAGGGGGCGATCCTTCCACTGAAGATCCTTGAAGGAGTTGATCGAAAGGTTCCAACGGCGTAAGATCAAGAAAGGTACCAAAACCCAGTAGAAAACAAGGGGGGTTGCACTCCGGGAGTGCAGGCAGAAGTGAAAACTTGAACTTATGGTGCGTTGGGCACTTTTTTTGGTGAGCATTTTTAGGTGCGCTCGCGACATGAGAAATTGTACATAAATATGAATAGGAGGATTGTCGTCAGAATGGCTTGGTCGACCTGTAATTTGCTCGTTGTGTATGATTTCTGAATGTATGTCATCTGTGGCAAATGGACCAGACGAATGTATTACTGTCCGAGGTATATAAGGCACATCTCTGGTAGATGGACCAGCGATTTGAGAAGAAACACTTTGTTGTGCAAACGTTTTGCTAGTTAATAATAAATTTATTATTCGTTCTTACGTTCTTCGTTTTTCTCTGTATCTTTCACAATACTCTTTGTTAGCTTGTTTCGCCAAGTCTGACCTATGTGGGTGTTTCTCTCTGTATCGATCATCATATTCTAGCCATTTGTCCATTTTCAAGACAAATCTATGATCAAAAAGAAAAATGTAACGTGTTGCATTTGTTTATGTACGTATCATGTACGTGACAAAATTTACCAAATAAAATAATAATTTACTTACGTGATGACGAGCAGCAGTTGTTAATAGAATTAACAGTTTTTAACACAATACCAAAAAACACAAGTCAACTGAAATATTTAAATAAATAAATTTTCCGTTAAATATTCATTTATGCATTGAATATAAAAAACTGTGTCTCTCCGTCGCGATGGCACAAACGAATGCCCATGCAAAGCCCGGGTCCATTGCTCCCATGGCTCCTTTGTTTTTATACCGTTGCAGGGTACTATAATTTCAGTCAGAAGTTTGCAACGCAGTGAAAGGGCATCTCCGACCCTATAAAGTAATTATATTCTTGATTCGGATTCGAATTTAATTTTATACAAATCAAAAATAAATATCATATAGCTGCCATAGGAACGGTCGGAAAATGTGGATGTAAATTACATTTGACCTTACATGTAAAAATGTAAAAAATGTAAAACTGTACAAATAAAATTGAATTGAAAGTAATTCATTTTAAAATAGATAGGCTTAGGTTATAATTAATGCAATTGAAATCTGCAAGGGTGTACAAACATCGGCGTAATTGGCTCCGAAGCATAGGCGAGCAAATGCCTATATGTACACAGCTATCGGCATGCGTCAATGCTAATTGCAAAAACAATTTTTCACTTTCGTTTTCTTGTCTCAATTTTGAGCAAGGTAACTGCACTTGCATGTGGTTGTTGTTGGGTCATAAAATAAAACAAATTTTTTCTTTTTTTCTTTACTTGTATTGGTGTTTTCATTTGAATGTATTGAAATTTGCTCCGTCGTAAGCAGCGTTTGGGCGCTCTGGCGTATATCATGCGGCTCTCTCGCATACCCATACACGCAGAGTCTATCTGTGTAAAATCTCATCTGTCGCGGAAACGGCAGAAAATCCTCACCCACAAAAGTGCCCAACGCGCCATAAGAAGTTTTCACTTCAAAAAAGTCGGGGGCGTCGTTGAGGAACTTTAGACCGCTTTATTCGGCTGCATAGATGTAACTAAACTAAACTTAAGCATAAGACCACGCTCCCGCCGCTTTACTCCGCGAGACCCGGGAGATCGGCAGCGGCCGACCGTAGAGTTCGGTTCCGAACACGAGGGCGGCGGTCCGGAACGCGGAAGCTGCGAGTCGGGACGAGAGCGGCCGGCTTGGTCGAGAAAGTTGCCGAGGAGCGGCGTCGGAGGGCCGCGAAGCGGCGGAAGAGTGCCGAGCTTGATGAGACGCGGGGAGCGGGCGATCATTGATGAACTCGACCGACAGTGCGTGGAGGCCCGACAGACGGGAGCGCAAGGGCGGTCGAGCTTTCGGAAGCTCGGTGGGCAGAGGGCGACAATGAGTGCCTTCTAACCTGAACATCGGGCTTACCGGAGAAAACTTGACGCGCTCCTGGAGGGGTTGTGTTAAGTTATTCTCTTAGACTTGACCAGCCAGGATTATACTAGAAAACGCTCCCTGATTCATATAGGGAAACCAGTGTTGGATTAGCCTCATTTAGTTGCTGTGAAGCTACACTCTCGGCTTCCAACAGAACGGTCGTCAATGCCCGAGGCTTGAGCGTGCTGATCGCAAGCTCGTTTCTGTTACGCCATCCATAACATAACTCTCCACAGGTCAGCAATTCATAACAATTGTGCGTTTTATCGGCCAGAGACGTCCAAATCTGGACTCCGATTGTCACTATCCAGTGTTAGTCAAGCACAATATTAGTGTTACATACCTTGAATTCAAGTTTAAATAAAAACGTTTTTGTAACTTAAAATACTGGCTTTTTAAATTGGGCAACAACTAGCTTGTAGCCGAGGATACTTCACCAACCTTCTAAAAGCTAGAATTAAGCGGAAATACCTCGAGTGCTTTGGTTAAAATAATTTGTTTAATACTATTAGACCTAAGCAACTGAATGGAGTTAAAGTGTTAAATATAAAATAATTTTAAATTAAAACAAGGCGCGAAAAATAGCTAGTACATCTGAAACAATGGCATCCCGAAAACATCTGGCAAAGCCGACTAAGGACAAGGTCTCTAGCCCTGAACAGCTGACCTCGAATCCATCGATATTCGATGCGTTAGCAAACATAGACTTGGTAGGTACCAGCTGATCGATGCCTTAATAAGGCGACACCCAGCTAGTCATCGGCACTATTTTGTAAGCAGAACATCCGACCACATATGGGTTAATCTTCAAGTAGTAGTAGTAGTAGTAGCAAGCAACTAGTAGTAAAAGACTCGACAAAGTCGAGTTCTTGATAACAGTTCTTGGTGAGAACAGTTTACAGGATATTAAACGAATGCATGTCTGTAGTAAGTTTGTGACAGCCGATCTTGAGGAGGGCTGGAAATGATGAAATCAGAGGGTAGCGAAAAGTTTGACGGAACTAGGTGATGAACCATAAGAAACCGTTAATTATTATTTAAAAGAAATTCAAAAGTACTCTTTATCACCAGACTACCAGAAAAGGGCAATATAAGAAGAAATCACAAGACGCCACCAATACACTAAAGAACCTGCCAATGATTACGTAAGAGAGCTGAGGAAGATAGTGCGGTACACCGTACCAAGCAAAGATGAGAAATAAGAGTAGAAGTATAGGACCAGCACAACATTAAGCATAGGCAGCCTCTGCCTGCCCGGCATAAGTGCCGGCCATCGGGAATAGAAATGCAACAACCCCCAGAGATTATTCTGATCAACACTCGCACAATACGCTGATGCAGAAGAACAGAGTTAAGCGCAAGAGGCAGTGAGATTCAGATGGGAATCCCAAAAAACCACTACATTAAATAATAAAGATTCAGTGAAACCATTGGGGATCCTCAATGGTATAATTTTTCTTCGCCCACCTCGATGACATAATAGTTATGGAAAGGACGAAGCAGGAACACCTCAAAAAGCTGCCACATGTAGAGCCTTGACTACGACGGCCAAACTTATGGATAAATCCCGGCATATATCACTTTTTTAAAAACAAACTGAAGCATCTTGTATACCTTCTAAACGCAGGGATCCAGATAAAGTGGCCGCAATAAAGAATCTTCTAAGACCGACGATAACAAGGCAAGTAGCGTCATGTCCCAGGTTCACAGAAATAGCAAAACTCTTGTTTTAACTTGTTTGTATGGGTGTGGCTTACTACACCAAAAGTTTGTTTGGGCAAAGAAAAATTCCCACGACTCAGGCGAAACTAGTAGAGAATAATAATGTACGAGGGCTTGATGGTATGCGGAGTTCACGTCGGCTTTCTTGTAATTCAATAAGCGAACCAATTCTTAATTACAGACTACAGCCAACGGAGAGGCGCAAGCTTCTGATCGCGGGAACGCGATAGCGAACGAGCTTTTAAATAGATAGGAGGAATATGAAATAGCATTAAAGAAAGGAAATAGCCCTACCAGAAAGACTGGTAATGGCATACCCAGACTTCAGGAAAACATTTGAATAAATTATTATTTTTGATAAAAAAATACCATGAGAAAAATTATATTTCATGATTTTTTCTTGTTCAAAGTAAAACTTAAAATTGACCAATATTATTTCAGCCAACCGATCGGAGTAGTGAATCCGCTAAAACTGAAAGGGAAGATCATTTGGAATTATTCGTATTCTAGGGATTAGGACTTCCTCTCCTTTAAAATAGCCCTTGATAGTTGTATCTTGAATTACATTGTTCATTAGTCTCTTGACGGACAGCATGAGTAAGATTGAGGCAATTCACTTTGGTAATTTATTGCTAACTTGATAATCTGTTCTATTAGTAAAAAAGAATTCATCGATAGCTTTTTAAATCTGCCAATCAATTCTGCCAAAAATCATTCGCCTTGCAATTTCAAACAATTAAAAGAAAAAAATCGGCTTGATACATTTTTATACCCTCGCATGGTATTATAATTTAAGTCAGAAGTTTGCAACGCAATGAAGGAGACATTTCCGACCCTATAAAGTATATTGATCAGCATCAATAGCCCAGTCGACCTTGCCATGTCCATTGATCCGTCCGTCCGACTGTCCGTCTAGTCCCTCAGTTTTGAAGCTATCTGAATTAAACTTTGCATATAGACTTCTATATGCTCTCACTACTATATAAGTCTGAACGGGCCGGATCGGACGACTATATCATATAGCTGCCATAGGAACGATCGGTAATTTTTCAGAAAAAAATTATTACCTGTCAAATTTTCAACATATTTTCATATAATTTAAGACATGGCCATTTTATATTATTATAGAATTTCGATTTTAAAATTATCAAAATCGGATTACTATACCATATAGCTGCCATAGGAATGTTCGGGAAATATTACGTTTACGTATTGTTGAACTGAATTTGTATGTGTATAAATATTGTATAATATTCCTGTTAGTTTTACTTCCCATTTGATAACATTTCATTAATTCATAATGATCCAATTGTAAGCTGCAAGTGTATACAAACTTCGGCGAGCCGAAGTTAGCTTTCTTTCTTGTTTTGTATACTATTAGATTCTTGTATAAGGACTGCAAATCTACTACCCAATAAAAAAGTTGTAATTAATAATACGGTTTTGGGCTTTGGTTAAATTTTTTGTGTAGCGTGTAATAACACAGGTCTATATAAAAAAAATTTTGGAAACTTAAAGATTTTAGATACGATTGAAAGGATAACACTTTGTGGTGATAGTGGACCACCTTGCTCCCTAATGGCTTGGCTTCATCAAAAGCCAATTCGAATGAGTAGCAAAACCGACACTGGACTATAGCCATACTAATTCAAAGGTATATGAAGGGCCAAATTAAATATAGTCCCGAAACATTATCCAGACAACCTACCGAGGAAATCCAAAGCACGAGTCCAAGGAGGACAAGTGGATTTGGAACAAGGGAGGAACACCACATAGATATCCAACCATTGAAACTAAGCAACCTGCAGATTTATATAAGATTTATATAAGAATACCACGTGACTGCCACAGCAGGACACCTAGGTAACGTAAAACGAGCCGAATAGCTTGGCAGGCTAAGATAAGTCAAAAAGTTCGTTGACAGATGCAGAACGTGCCTAGAAACCAAAGTAGCGCAACGCCAAACACCATGAAAATGTTGACTATAATCGCAAAACCATCATAGGAAACATTTTACGTAGACTTTGTGCGACCATTACTAAACATGCTCATCGTATTCATCGACGAATTCTCAAAGTGGCTGGAATAGTACGGCAGTATTGAAAACAACAGTGGAGGTTGTACTGAAAATGCTCAGAGAAGAAATCTTGTCTCGAACTGGCTCTCCAAAGATGCTAATATCAGATAACGGAGTAAAGATCACAACACACAAATTTAAGAATCAAATGAAGAAATAGGGAGTACAACAAATCCATATATCAAGCAATCTGGACCATAAAGTCAGTTATCGGAGCACTGCCAGGCTTACACTAGAGTTTAACAATATCCGCTCGAATCAACAGGTTGAAGCAAAGCATTAATGATCTACGGAAAAGAACCAATAAACAAGAAACCCTAACGAGAATAATTAAGTGGTTCCATCAAACCTACAATTTAGCACGGCAGAACGTGTAAAAGGCAGCACAAGCGCGAACATACAACCTACGAAAACGCAAAGTCAACCACCTGAAAGCAAACCCAATGACAACTCAAAGAAACAGCGTCAACAAGCAGCACAATACGGAAGATGCTATGGGACGAGCAGACAAGACAACAGCGTAGTAAAAGTTCTGATCACCAAGACTAGGGAGCCACCAGTTGATCGAAGCCTATTTAATTAGTAGTAGAAGAGCAAGGTTCTTGTAGCCGATCTTATTGAGAAAAGAGTAACGGAAAAATGTTATTGTAGCCCAACTCTTACAAGGTTACAAACGAAGGCAAGGATCAAAAGTAAGTCCTTGATCTTGATGAGCACAGAGTAGCATAAAATCACAAGGTAGTACAGCTGGTCAATTTGAACTAGGGTGGAAATAGCCAACGACGTGTATGCACAGGGTAACACAGAGTGGTTAGGAATCCCCGCATATAGATAGGGTAGCACGGTGCGAGATTAAGCCAACGACAAACCTCGTCCAAAACCGACTTTTACCCTGACTTGCAACGTATAACCTTTTTATGGCATAGATCTTTATTCACGGGGCATGCTGTAGTATCCGGTTTTAGCTCGGCGGGCTGAGGAGAAGGAATCTTTGAGATATAGTATTATTATTATTTAACAAGAAATTGTGCTTGCAACGACTTACTATAAAAGATTAGATAAGAAGTAGAGTGAACGGGAATAGCAAACTAATTCCGCTCTTGATACCCGTACAACCGCAGACTTATATGCAGCATTCAAGCGAAATGATTACTCCATAATATATTATAAATAGATAAATTATTGATAGTAAAAAATATCAAGTATGAATTAATGGTATATAGTAAGGGGAAAATAAAGTAGAAAGTAATGATTTTTTCTTGATAGGAATTAATATTATGAGCTAGTCTTAATTCTTCAAATCTTCAATTCCCTCAATATATTTATTTTTAATTATATTAATAAACTCAGATATGTTCAAATTTATTCTGAATTTTTAAAGTGAATTTAATCGAATTTTAATAATCATGTAGGTCTTATGTAAAGGTCTTGTTGAAATTGTATATAAGTAAAAAAAAAAAATAAAATACAAACGATCTCTTAGGAATGAGTGTTTAACCGATTAACTATTTATAATGTTTAAACTATTTTAAAAAAGTATTTCGATCCTTTTTTGATTATATATTTCTTAATTTTCCTTTTAGTTGTGACAAATTTATTTTATATTTATTTCGCATCATATCCGTTCATTTATTTTCTTTTTAAAAAACTTGTTTTAAACATAATTAAACTAATTCAATAATATTTTCAATTAATTAATTTAAATTTTTTTACATCATTGTAATTGCATAAGCAGAGAAATCATAGCTGTTATAGCCCTCGACTAAAATTCGGTAAATTATGACTCTTATTGAAATATATAACCTACAATTTTTCCGTCTTAAAAGATAATAAGGTAGATAAAGCACGGTATCGTTATCTCGTGGGTTCTTAGGAAAAACCCGCACTCAAACTTAACGCGTGTGATCGCCTCACACCCTGAGCTTGCCATTGCTGGTCCGACGCAGCTGCTGCCCGGGCGCAATAATTGAAAATACGCTAAGTACGTATACACTTAGAGTGCCTTCAGTCTAAATTCTATATACCTGTTCAAACCGCTTCATACAGTTTAGTGTATTAGGTGATATGGTAAATGTTGTCACTGAGACCAAGTAGAAGGTTTTGTCAATATTGCTGACATCAAAAAGTAACTTTGAAGTTGTTGAGAAGTGTGAAGTGAAGGTATAACCATATTTACTACTAGTTGCCTACCACTACTTGACATTGCAGACTTCAGGTGCTGTTCCTTTTGCAATTACTATATAGCTCCCCTATTTTAAAAATTTCAGTGTATTCAGAACATTATGAGTTATGTATCTATATTATTTTCAGTGTTAATTAGTTGTTTCTTTTTTATGTTTTCTATTATCTCTGCTTGTTCAGATTGCTGCTTATCCCTGGCCTAGCAACCGAGAAGCAAATTATTGATCTGCAGATCAGCGGTTATTTGCCTACGTTCATTCAGCCACTTTTCTATTGCCTTTTATTATAAAAGTGCTTTACTAATTATATCGGTTTGGATTTGAGTACAGAAGAAGTCAAAGTTAGTTCCTAAGAAGATGTCAGCTAATATTAACTACATTAAATAAATATATATTTTAAAATAAAATAAAAACTACAGAAACGCAGCCGATTTTAATTTAATTAAACTGAAAAACTGTTAATATTACGCCCAAGTCTGAATAAAAATCCGAACGGTTTCATCTTAATAAATTAATTTATTAAAGATCTGCAAAAGAACCTCTTACGCTTAAGGTAATCGCGATCACGTGGAATCCCATTTCACCTTGAAGACTAAATTCGCTAATAAATTTTATAACAAAAGTCAGCCAGCTGAATTATCTCCAACGGGTTGAAAAAAAGGCTCTCACTGCTGCAGCGATTTCAGGCTTCTCCGTGGATGAAATCTAAAAAAAAATTCTCGTTAAACTAGATAATATTGTCTGTACAATGACCTACGATAAAAAAAATAAAAAAAATTGACAATAAAAAAATAGTCGAATTTTGCCAAAAATGTTAGTCGTTGTTAGCCTCGGATCATTCGTTTTTGAGTAATTAATGCAGCAAACTCGGAAAGATAGCCAATGAGACTCTCTAGCTGCCGAGCGGATGCTCTTTAAATTAAATTAAATTCTGGATGATGCGTGTTGCCTTTAGAAGCAACGAAGCAGGTTGCGGAGTGTCCGCCTGTTGCTTCCAGTCGACTGCGAGAGCGACAGGAAATATCTCGGGAAACTTTCAGTCGACCGCGAGATTGAGAGAAAATATCTCGGTAACCTTTCAGTCGATCGGGAGAGTGAGAGAAAATATCTCGGGAACCTTTCAGTCGACCGCGAGAATGAGAGAACAATATTGAACTCGGGAACCTTTCGGTCGACCGCGAGAGCGAGAGAACAGTATTTAACTCGGGAACCTTTCAGTCGACCGCGAGAGTGAGAGAAGATATCTCGGGAACTTTTCAGTCAACCACGAGGCGAGAGAACAAGATGTAACTCGGGAACTTTTCAGTCGACCGCGAGAGCGAGAGAACAAGATGTAACTCGGGAACTTTTCAAGCGACCGCGAGAGCGAGAGAACAATACTTAGCTCGGGAACTTTTCAGTCGGCCGCGAGAGCAAGAGACTAATACTTAGCTCGGGAACTTTTCAGTCAACCACGAGGCGAGACTTAACCCGGGAACCTCTCGGTCGGCCACGGGATAGACGTATTGCGGATCGGTGAACCGAGCTGGGGAAGGCAGGTTAGGGGAAAAGGTAACTACTAGGAGAGCTAACTACAATGTATTAGCCAACCAGATCAGAAGATCCGGTTTAGCCGAAAAAAGTGACTTTGCTGATGACTACTTGGGAGGCTTACCTCACCCGATCGCTGTCGCTGCTAAGTGACGATACAAGGGCTATGGCTCGCCTTATATAGGGATCTGGCAGGTTTTAGTGTGTCTGTCCGCCTATCCGGCGTTAGCCCCTTTCGCTACTGTCCCTAACGCCTTCTCCCCGCAGTGTGCCCGTTCATGCGCGCTTGGGCGCGCGCTCGATTAGTTTGAATTCAAACTAATGGCATTTCTTCTTTCTGCGCTTGTTTTCCCTGCTTTGTTTCTCTACTTCTTCTTAATATTTTGTTATGTGCGCGGCCACGCGTCACAAGGTGTAATCTACCGAAATATATAATAAAACAATTGATTTTTTTGTATACGTATTTTGTTAATATCCTTGGACCTTGTGTGATTTCGGCAATGATTGGCGATAAAGCGTATCCCATTGGCATGCCTTTTAGCTGCGTGTAAAACGTGTTATTAAATTTAAAATAGCGGTTTTCTTGTATGCAAAAACGAACTATGTCCATAAAAATCTGTTTTGGTATTTTTGCGTGTTCCTTGATTTTTGTCCATTTTCCCCTAATGGTGTCCAATGCCAGTTCAATTGGGATACTCGGATATAGCGAGACCACATCAAAAAAATAAGTTTTTCGCCAACAAATATATATGAATATATTTTGTAATATGTTTCCAATAAATTTGCATATTCCAAAAGACGGGGATCCAAATGATGAGCAAATTTAAAATTAATTCGATGTTTTTTGTTTTATAAAAGTTTTTTGATATTGATAAAAGTGTTTTTTTTTGTGCCATAGTTGCCCTGAAGAGGAACAAACGAAATATATCGGATTCAAAAATTAAATACTGCTTTTATTTTGACTACAAAACCCTATCTTGACCTTGGGCCGGCCCAACAAAATATTCTAAAAATATTATAGTAAAGGAGAACGAAAAAATTTGGAAGAAGAAAAGGATTTAAATTATTCAATTAATAAAGAACTACATTATTCTGATAATACTTAAATAAAGAAGCAAAAATTCCTAGTATCAATTTAATAAATAAAATTAGTTGAAGGTGACGATTTGACCTTTACCCATACTATTAAACATAAAATAAAAACTAAACATGAAAGTCCTGCATATCAAAAACCATATAAATATCCATATATTTACAGGGATAAAGTTAACACATAAATAGAGGATATGTTAAAGCTAGACATAATTAGAAAATTATATTCTCTGTATGGCAGTCCAGTATGAATATTTCTAAAGAATGATGATAGTTTGGAGGAAAAAAATTCGTCCAATTCCTAATATTGATGAAATAGACAAATTGGGGAAATGTCAATATTTCACGACTCTTGATCTTGCTAAGGGGTTTCATCATTTGAAATGGATCCTGAGCTAATTGAGAAGACAGCATTTTCAACACAATCTGGACTTTTTGAATATACCCGAATGCCGACTGGGTTGAAGAATACATCTGCAACCTTTCAACGGTGTATAAATGAAATTGTAAAACTGTCTGGTTTATTTGGACGATATTGTCATCTTTTCCACGTCGCACAGTAGCGCCTTTTCTCATTTTACGTTGCAAAAATCATAACTTTTAATAAGATAATCGAAAAATTTAAACGGCATTTGACAGGAAAATGTTGAAAATGTGCCACGTCTACATTTTATAAGGTGTTACCTTACCTAAATAAATTTTTTAAAATAAAATTAAACGAATTTAAAAAAAAAGGTTTTTTAAGTTTTTTGCTTTATTTTTGTTTATTTGACTAATAAAAATATGTTGAACAGTAAATAATTTTTTTTTGTCATTTTTTAGTATTTTTTGTATTTTTGGATCATTTTGACTACTTATTTATAAAAATATGCGTATTTCTTATAGACTAAGCATTTCTGGAATATAATCACTTGATTCTATCTATTTGCGTGACTTTACATGCCGCAGAAATGCAATAAATGGGTCAGATATTGCAGCCAACATGTACAAGAGGCCATGCTTTCCCGGTAGATGTGCTGGGTTCATCATCGTCTTCAATCGTCTTTCCAGGTCGTTATGCCCTAGAAGCCAGTCTATGATTTTTTTATTAAAACGTAAAACGCTTCGTTGAACTTCGTTCCACTTCCGATTCAACTTCTTAAAAGCCAAGCGAAGGTTGTATTATGCTTCCAAATTGCCTCTTAAATCTCCATACAGAAGTTCAAGATCTATAAAACACTCTTCTCCGAAATAATAGTAGACTGGGTTGTCTCTAAAGATTTCAAAAAGTTTTGTTGTTGATCTTTGGCATCTTGACTTGTCAACGTTTACTGATAGATTAATATTCAAATTGCGCATCGTATAAATTATTATAAGTGAATATCCCAACTGTGTATTCGTCGGCAATTGATACTCCCTCGGCTAATCCCCCGCAGTTGCAGATAATTATAAAGGAGCGGGTGGCAAGGTCTACCGCTGTAGTTGATGGCCGGCTGGTCGAAGACTTCTCCAAGGTGAACTACGGACAGGGTCCGCCGCTATGGTTGCAAACTGCCCTTCTTTAGCTGCTGGCCTAGAGACTCAGACAGTTTTCCAATAATAAGTCTTTCACGACGGTTGTCGGAGTAGAATTGTACGAGCAGCAGCTCTTTATTCATACGAAGTCAAAACTAAACTAAAACTTAAAGCTAACAAAAATGAGACTCATATCGGCCACTTAAATGGGTAGTGCTTGCCGGCTATGCTCGAGCTTCCGGTCAGACGCTGTGTCAGCAATTTGGCCGGAGCGAGCCTTCGGACGATCGGTCATTGCCGTCCCCCGGTTAACTTAGTTAACTTATAGCATAAGTTATTACCTGTTAGGTACCCTTTCGGTCAATTAATGGGTTCAACCAGACACCTGTTATACCTGGGTTTTTTAAATATCAGCTAAATGTCTCGGAGAAGAATTATTGTCGGGCTTGTAAGCCGTCTCGGAGAGAAGTTGTTGTTGTAGGGCTTGTAAGCCGTCCCAGAGAGAAGTGCCGTTGGGTTCGTAAGCCGTCCCAGAGAGAGTACTGTTGGGCTCGTAAACCGTTCCAGAAAGGTTAGGATTGGTTATTAGGGCTCGAAAGCCGTCTTGGAGCGGTTGAGCGGGGAGGGAGGAAACTACGGGAAGACTAACTACAATGTATTAAAGCGGACCAGATCGGATGATCCAGTCCAACCAAAAAAAAGAAGACTTCGCTGCTGACTCCTGGATGCGTGCTACAGAGTAGGCTTACCTCACCCGATCGCTGTTCGGTGGCTAAGTGGGTCTTTCAGCGGCTGCGACTCGCCTTTTATAGCGATCTGGCGGGTTTTAGCGTTCCCTTTCCTCTTTCTGGCGTTAGCCCGTTTCTGGCGCGTGCCTAACGGCTCTCCGGTCCAGTGTGACCGTGCGTGTGGTTTAGCGCGCCCGCGCTTTTAAATTCAAATGTTCCTTTGTGCCTGCTTTTTCTTCTTTCTTTATTTAATAATCATTATTTATTTATTATTAAAGAAGTAACTTTTCTTTCTTTATTATTTAATACTTTTCTTAGTTTATTATTTTACACTCTTCTTTATTATTCCTTTGATCGAGCTTGTCTTTTCTTGTCTGTTCTTTTATATTTCCCTTCCTTCTATATGCTAACCTCTCTTATTCAGCTCTTCACCAAAAGTGATCTGCTGCTCGCAGGCGGCCAACGTTTCAACCCCCGTTTTGAGCAAAGCGTCTCTCTCTCTCTCTCTCTCTCTCTGAGAGAGCGTACATCGTCCCATAGTGTGACCAGAGCGTACTTATCTAACCAGGCCTGTTACATTGGGAAATTCTCTGTCGAATTTGAATGGCTTAAAACGATTGTGCGATTATTAATTTTCCTATTTTTGCAACGGCTTTTGTTCGAGATGCCCTACTGTGCGTCGTTGGAAGAAGTTTTTATAGAATATAGAAAAGCTAATTTAAAGTTACAAGTTAATAGATGCGAATTTTTAAAACGAGAGAATAACTTTTTGGGACATATATTTACACTTACTTTTATTAAACCTAATTTATGCAAAATTAATGCTATAATCAATAATATAAAAATTAATCGCAAAATGTGTTGCTAAGCGCATAACTCAACAACGCCTGGACCAATTTTAAAATGTTCGTTGAAGTCTAAGGATGGTTTTCACATACAAACGTTTTCTAACTAAAACGTAGAATCAATTTAAGCTTTTTTGCTATTGTATAAAGTTCATTGCACTTGCACCCGTTCGTCGGGAATCGGAGCAACTTTGCTGGAAGGTGGTCGAACAGCCCATTCAGAACAAAATTTGCCTTAAAATATGCAAAGCAATGAAACTACAACCTGCACCATTTCGAAGAACTCTGCAATGACAAAGGTTTTGCAGCAATGTCAATTGATCGTTTGGGATGAATGCACAATGGCACATAAAAAATCTTTTGAGGATTTAGACAGAACCTTAAAAGACCTAAGGAGCAATCAGAACCGATTTGGTGGTGCAAAGATTTTATTAGCAGGAGATTTTCGTCAAACATTGCCTGTGATTCCACGATCAACGCCAGCTGATGAACTCAACGCATGTCTAAAGACATCCAATTTTTTTTTATTTATTTATTTATTTAACAAATTAAATCTAGTATACAATACTATGCTTTCAATATTGCAAAAGCTTCGGCAGTAAATATGGAGTTGTACGACGGGAGCCTTCCTTCTGCAATTATTTTTTGCTTGCAGTCAACCACTGCGAAGGTGGTTGAATCGGTGACTTTGGAACAATCGGTGTAGATCCAGGTTTTATGCCCCAGATCTTCTTGAGCACTCAAAAATCGTTTTTGATATTCTAAACAGCACGTATTTTTTTAGCAGCGTTGTAGATTTGCGTGTTGATGTTTGGCTTGGTTTTGATGTTTGGACCCCAATAGGCAAGCGATTTAAAAGACCTTTTTGGCTTAGGCAGAGGTAGGCTAAGTTGCTGGACGTAACTGGCGCAACGTCTATGTGTGGATATGCATTTGAAGTTCCGTCTTTGTTTGAAAATGGCTCCGAATGTGGTGTATAGCTTTGGGATAAGCATCATCGTAGTTTCTTCTATGCGTGATTGAATACTCGGTAGGTCGGATTCTGCTAGTGTGCATGCTACTGGAGAGGTGGGAAATGCGTTAGTGGCACGGCGCACTGCTCCGTGATATGGCGAGTGTAGTTTTTTTATGTGCGATTTGGCACACCAACCGAAGATTGGCAGGCCGTAGTCGATCTTAGAGAGCATTAGAGCGCGCGTAATTTCTATAAGAGTTTTTATGTGTATGCAAGAGTACTTTGATGATAAGAATTTGATAATGTTAAATCTAGTTTCTAGCTGTTGTCTGAGAATCTTACAGTGTTGTTCAAAAATAAGTTTGGAGTCGAAGGTTATGCCAAAAATTTTTAAGAAATGTACAATTTTTATTATGTTGTTGTTAAAGTCTATGTCGAAACGGTTACATCGGTGTTTACAACAAATATGAAGTAGCTGGCAATTATCAATTGCAAGGGAGGCACCAGAGGTCGCTCCCCACGAGTTAATTTCGTGCAGTATTTCTAAAAACATGGTTTTAACAGTATTCATGTCTTTTATTTTTGTGAAAATGATAGCGTCATATGCATAAAATGAGATAGATTTCTTTATTACGAGATATAATGCTACAAGGTGCCTTCCAAAGTAAACAGGACTTTTTGAATTTAGCGCCCTCTGGTGGCACCATCTGTATGACGGCTAGTGCGTTGGAATCTGCTATCTTTTATCGACTTCCAGTAAAAATTTCATGACATTTCATCGATTGGAAGTGAAGTTATTGTTTTGCAAGTGTGCGCATGTTTTTGTCATCGGTACAAAAATGAGCTTCGAACAAACATTAAATTTTGTTTTAAACTTGGTAAAACTTTTACCGAAACGTTTCAATTGATGAAACAAGTTTATGGCGATGGTTGCCTATCCCGTAGCAGAGTGCACGAGTGGTTTCAACGTTTTCAAAGTGGTCGAGAGGACATAAATGACGATGAACATGTGGGCCAGCCAAAATCCGTGATCACCAAAACTTCCATCGAAACTGTGCGTGATTTCATAAAAAATCAGCCGAAATCATCATTAAAATTAATGGAAATAGAATTGAACATCTCCAGAACATCGATTTATCGGATTTTGACCGAACATTTGGGCTTACGAAAGGTGTGTGCACAGTTTGTTCCGCACAAATTGACTGACAACCAAAAATTGCTCAGAATTCAACATTCAAAGGACCAAAAATCAAATTTTAAAAATCAACCACTCCCCGTATTCACATGATATGGCACCGTGCGACTTCTACCTTTTCGGAAAAATGCATTTGCCGATGAAAGGAAAGCGTTATGCAGACGTGGAGGCCATTCAAAAGGATTGTACCGGCATACTGGAGGCCATACCGGTCAATGAGCTAAAACACTCGTTCGACATGCTTATGGACCGTGCCAAAAGCTGTATTCAAGCAGAAGGAGAATATTTTGAATAAAATTAATTGATTTTGCCGATAACTCCATGTGTTCTTTCTTTTTTTAAAGTCCTGTTTACTTTGGAACGCACCTTGTTTAATTTAAAGGCTATTTTGTTCATCTTACCAGACTTGACCTCCTTTGGCGAAATTGTCGTTAAAACCGGCCGGCGTATCGCTTGTCTCCAAACAGCTCAAATAAGGCATCAAGGTAGAGCGACTTGACTTCATACTTCTCCCGACGTCAATTTCACTTATGTAGATTGCTCGGACGCATCGCCCTTAGCAAAAGGCGTTTTTTTTTTAAATGTTCGACAAAAACAAGAAAGCCTTTGCGGATCCTAACAAGGTTCTTTCTTCTAATATTATACGTCTTTGGTTGCCACGATTGACGAAGAACCCATTTAAGGCAAATTGTACCCATGCTCTAGGGAGCAGCTAACTTCGTCAACGTCAACTTCGTCGAAATTTAGGAACTGCTTGGAAACGGCATTATCCAAAAGTCGAAGTCCCTTCACAATTGCCTAATATGGGTCGTAGAAAAAATGGGCACTGGCGAGTCAGGCAAAAGAAAGAATGACTTTCGCAAGATAAACGATAAAGGACGTTACCCGACAGGTACCCCATGCCAAAAATCTTTATGATATTTGGAAACTTAGCAAAGTAAAATATCTAAATACGGTCGACCTGAAGGCCGGCTACCATCAAATCAAGCTCGCTGAAAGCGACCCTGATAAAACATCATTTTCAGAAAACGGAGGGAACAAGTTCCGAAGACCTTCATTTTGATTCAGAAATGCGGCAAGTATCTTTCGAAGAACAATCGACGACATCCTGAGAGAGCATATCGTCAAGTTCTGCTATTTCTATACACATAAAATGCCAAAAGCGGCGCTCCCATCTGGTGGTCAATATTAGGAACGCCGACGGGGCTTTTGTGTTTGGTTCTCGTATACCACCAATCCAGAAATAAATCCGCCCCACTATTTTTGGCAGTTTCCTCGTAATCACGATGTGATAAGAATCTCACTTAAAAGCAACACAGACTTCTATATCACCCAGACAGTCCAATGGGATTAGGCTAGATTAGGCTCAAAATTAACACGGATCTATATTAGAGACGGAACAATCCTTCCGTACCCTTGAAACGACCTTTGACTAATTTTAATTAGATCCTATCAGCAATACATTTTTCCTTGAACACTTTTAGGCCTATAATCCAATAGCTCAAACTCTCTACGCATAGCAGTTCCATTTTTTCGAAGGTGCCTCAGTCCTCAGTCTCCGATCCTTCAAGAATTAATCCATAGCGTAAGGCTACGAATTGAGAGTAGATACGAATTGAGAGTAGTTACGGCGTCGGACCTTATACAGATCAAAACATCAAGAGCATCAAAGCATGCATTTTTCAATCTTTCGTAAACTTTAAATATTTTGCCAAGCGCAGACCAAAAACAGCTGTCATCAATTTCATACGAGGCACTGATATTGGTTTCAATAGGGCCACCCTGTTCTTTGATGCACCAAACAGAGCTCATTGAATTCCACCATCAGATTTAACACGCAAATAAGCTTATGTAGCAAAAGAATCTATGCTGGCGTCGTCGAATACATGCAACCGTGCACTTTTGACAAAACATGATTAGGACACCTTGGAATGCTTTGATCACTTATCTTGGGTAGTATAGAACGATAAGTTAGTCATTCTTAAGTAGTTCGCACCTCACATCAGATCTCCATATATTTTTTAAGATGATTTTGAGACGCATGTCAAAGAATTAAAGTATCCGAAGCGGGTCATTACGTAATCATCACTCAAATTTTCGTTTGGGTCTCCGAAATCTGCAGCAAATCTGACCTGATGACGAACGTTAAGACGTCTGACCATGGCTTCCACCACATGACCAAAAGTTTATCCTAAAGTTCTTGCTCTACGCCAAGATATTTTGATGGCGCCTGAGTTATTCAGGGATTGAAGTTTGATAACCAGTTCGAGAACTCATTTCAAATCGACCCTTGGCGTGGATATCCTTTTCATTTTTAGCCAGTTGAAGCATCTGATCTTTCGTGTTAACCGACTTAAGCTAATCTTTAACGAACGTATTCTGGAAAATTGCCTTAATCGCGTTTGGATCCAGTGGACGATCAAGTTCTTCATTTAGCCATAATGGTCGGCGGGCAAACTTTTGTCTGGTAAACGTATGTAACCTGTCACAACTGTGGGTCGCTCTCTGAATCGTAGTAGCCCTAACAACAATGACACCAATTAATCTGGTTACTCTAGAAGTTGATAAAAAGTTTCTTTTCTTTATTTCAAGAACGTGGAATATTAGATAAATCACGGTTTACGATCTTAACCTTTCTCATCGTAGTTTTACATGGTATTAATTAAGAGCTTATTTAGCTCCGGAGCCTTAATATTTTGATTCGATACCCTTGAGGCGTCTAAGATCCAGGGGACATGAATCAGGCAGTGCGACTGTTTATCTTCTCTCGTACCGCACATGCCCTGCCAGACATGCAGCTCACGTGACGGCATGGATTCATCTGTTTTATACCGGCTGCAAACAGACCATTCCAATTAGCATCGGGCAGCGATAAAATCGTCATTATCAGCTTCACATACCTCCAGTGGGACAAAGATCTTGATGTGGTCCAATCCAATCATCATTTGAGTCGTAGCATTTGAATACGGCAAGATCCTGAAGGTTTTGATTGTCGATACTTTGTGATGGCAGATCCCGTTGGTTCACAGGGCGCACTCTCTCAAAGAAACCGGAACCGCTGGTGCGATCTTAGACTAACTTCAGTTTGCGTCATACCACTAGTCCCCATTAAAATAGTTGCTCTTTAGGCCCATCAAAGCAAAGTTTATCATCCCTTATCAATGAGGACGAAAACATTCACGGAACATTCGGTTTGTCTTGGAAGAATACAGTGGAGTTACTAGTTATTATATTGCTTTTTCTTGTCTGTTTCGATCTCGTCCTCGATCGCAAGGCGATCGCAGTACAAGTGGTTATTGTGCTGCATCCTCCCTCTAGAGTTCTGGGCAATATGTTTTCCAGTCTAGACTTGATTGACCTTCAAAGCATCCTTTACATTTTAGAAGTAAATGGTCAAAGTCACATTCTGGGTGATAATGATTCTTGTAAGTCCTGCGGATTTTTTTGTCCCTGTCATTGCCGTCCACCGTACTGTGGACTATTATCCGTTCTTTCAAGTGTCTGCTACCTTCATCTTTCTCCATTGGCTGATAATCTTCTTCTTCTTAAATAAGTCCACACCTTTTCGTTGGCTGTTCAAAGTTGCTTATAAATAACAGCCACTCTTCGGGTGTTTAGTAGGGGGGCGATCCTTCCACTGAAGATCCTTGAAGGAGTTGATCGAAAGGTTCCAACGGCGTAAGATCAAGAAGGGTACCAAAACCCAGTAGAAAACAAGGGGGGTTGCACTCCGGGAGTGCAGGCAGAAGTGAAAACTTGAACTTATGGTGCGTTGGGCACTTTTTTTGGTGAGCATTTTTAGGTGCGCTCGCGACATGAGAAATTGTACATAAATATGAATAGGAGGATTGTCGTCAGAATGGCTTGGTCGACCTGTAATTTGCTCGTTGTGTATGATTTCTGAATGTATGTCATCTGTGGCAAATGGACCAGACGAATGTATTGCTGTCCGAGGTATATAAGGCACATCTCTGGTAGATGGACCAGCGATTTGAGAAGAAACACTTTGTTGTGCAAACGTTTTGCTAGTTAATAATAAATTTATTATTCGTTCTTACGTTCTTCGTTTTTCTCTGTATCTTTCACAATACTCTTTGTTAGCTTGTTTCGCCAAGTCTGACCTATGTGGGTGTTTCTCTCTGTATCGATCATCATATTCTAGCCATTTGTCCATTTTCAAGACAAATCTATGATCAAAAAGAAAAATGTAACGTGTTGCATTTGTTTATGTACGTATCATGTACGTGACAAAATTTACCAAATAAAATAATAATTTACTTACGTGATGACGAGCAGCAGTTGTTAATAGAATTAACAGTTTTTAACGCAATACCAAAAAACACAAGTCAACTGAAATATTTAAATAAATAAATTTTCCGTTAAATATTCATTTATGCATTGAATATAAAAAACTGTGTCTCTCCGTCGCGATGGCACAAACGAATGCCCATGCAAAGCCCGGGTCCATTGCTCCCATGGCTCCTTTGTTTTTATACCGTTGCAGGGTACTATAATTTCAGTCAGAAGTTTGCAACGCAGTGAAAGGGCATCTCCGACCCTATAAAGTAATTATATTCATGATTCGGATTCGAATTTAATTTTATACAAATCAAAAATAAATATCATATAGCTGCCATAGGAACGGTCGGAAAATGTGGATGTAAATTACATTTGACCTTACATGTAAAAATGTAAAAAATGTAAAACTGTACAAATAAAATTGAATTGAAAGTAATTCATTTTAAAATAGATAGGCTTAGGTTATAATTAATGCAATTGAAATCTGCAAGGGTATACAAACTTCGGCGTAATTGGCTCCGAAGCATAGGCGAGCAAATGCCTATATGTACACAGCTATCGGCATGCGTCAATGCTAATTGCAAAAACAATTTTTCACTTTCGTTTTCTTGTCTCAATTTTGAGCATGGTAACTGCACTTGCATGTGGTTGTTGTTGGGTCATAAAATAAAACAAATTTTTCTTTTTTTCTTTACTTGTATTGGTGTTTTCATTTGAATGTATTGAAATTTGCTCCGTCGTAAGCAGCGTTTGGGCGCTCTGGCGTATATCATGCGGCTCTCTCGCATACCCATACACGCAGAGTCTATCTGTGTAAAATCTCATCTGTCGCGGAAACGGCAGAAAATCCTCACCCACAAAAGTGCCCAACGCGCCATAAGAAGTTTTCACTTCAAAAAAGTCGGGGGCGTCGTTGAGGAACTTTAGACCGCTTTGTTCGGCTGCATAGATGTAACTAAACTAAACTTAAGCATAAGACCACGCTCCCGCCGCTTTACTCCGCGAGACCCGGGAGATCGGCAGCGGCCGACCGTAGAGTTCGGTTCCGAACACGAGGGCGGCGGTCCGGAACGCGGAAGCTGCGAGTCGGGACGAGAGCGGCCGGCTTGGTCGAGAAAGTTGCCGAGGAGCGGCGTCGGAGGGCCGCGAAGCGGCGGAAGAGTGCCGAGCTTGATGAGACGCGGGGAGCGGGCGATCATTGATGAACTCGACCGACAGTGCGTGGAGGCCCGACAGACGGGAGCGCAAGGGCGGTCGAGCTTTTGGAAGCTCGGTGGGCAGAGGGCGACAATGAGGGCCTTCTAACCTGAACATCGGGCTTACCGGAGAAAACTTGACGCGCTCCTGGAGGGGTTGTGTTAAGTTATTCTCTTAGACCAGCCAGGATTATACTAGAAAACGCTCCCTGATTCATATAGGGAAACCAGTGTTGGATTAGCCTCATTTAGTTGCTGTGAAGCTACACTCTCGGCTTCCAACAGAACGGTCGTCAATGCCCGAGGCTTGAGCGTGCTGATCGCAAGCTCGTTTCTGTTACGCCATCCATAACATAACTCTCCACAGGTCAGCAATTCATAACAATTGTGCGTTTTATCGGCCAGAGACGTCCAAATCTGGACTCCGATTGTCACTATCCTGTGTTAGTTAAGCACAATATTAGTGTTACATACCTTGAATTCAAGTTTAAATAAAAACGTTTTTGTAACTTAAAATACTGGCTTTTTAAATTGGGCAACAACTAGCTTGTAGCCGAGGATACTTCACCAACCTTCTAAAAGCTAGAATTAAGCGGAAATACCTCGAGTGCTTTGGTTAAAATAATTTGTTTAATACTATTAGACCTAAGCAACTGAATGGAGTTAAAGTGTTAAATATAAAATAATTTTAAATTAAAACAAGGCGCGAAAAATAGCTAGTACATCTGAAACAATGGCATCCCGAAAACATCTGGCAAAGCCGACTAAGGACAAGGTCTCTAGCCCTGAACAGCTGACCTCGAATCCATCGATATTCGATGCGTTAGCAAACATAGACTTGGTAGGTACCAGCTGATCGATGCCTTAGTAAGTTTGTGACAGTCGATCTTGAGGAGGGCTGGAAATGATGAAATCAGAGGGTAGCGAAAAGTTTGACGGAACTAGGTGATGAACCATAAGAAACCGTTAATTATTATTTAAAAGAAATTCAAAAGTACTCTTTATCACCAGACTACCAGAAAAGGGCAATATAAGAAGAAATCACAAGACGCCACCAATACACTAAAGAACCTGCCAATGATTACGTAAGAGAGCTGAGGAAGATAGTGCGGTACACCGTACCAAGCAAAGATGAGAAATAAGAGTAGAAGTATAGGACCAGCACAACATTAAGCATAGGCAGCCTCTGCCTGCCCGGCATAAGTGCCGGCCATCGGGAATAGAAATGCAACAACCCCCAGAGATTATTCTGATCAACACTCGCACAATACGCTGATGCAGAAGAACAGAGTTAAGCGCAAGAGGCAGTGAGATTCAGATGGGAATCCCAAAAACCACTACATTAAATAATAAAGATTCAGTGAAACCATTGGGGATCCTCAATGGTATAATTTTTCTTCGCCCACCTCGATGACATAATAGTTATGGAAAGGACGAAGTAGGAACACCTCAAAAAGCTGCCACATGTAGAGCCTTGACTACGACGGCCAAACTTATGGATAAATCCCGGCATATATCACTTTTTTAAAAACAAACTGAAGCATCTTGTATACCTTCTAAACGCAGGGATCCAGATAAAGTGGCCGCAATAAAGAATCTTCTAAGACCGACGATAACAAGGCAAGTAGCGTCATGTCCCAGGTTCACAGAAATAGCAAAACTCTTGTTTTAACTTGTTTGTATGGGTGTGGCTTACTACACCAAAAGTTTGTTTGGGCAAAGAAAAATTCCCACGACTCAGGCGAAACTAGTAGAGAATAATAATGTACGAGGGCTTGATGGTATGCGGAGTTCACGTCGGCTTTCTTGTAATTCAATAAGCGAACCAATTCTTAATTACAGACTACAGCCAACGGAGAGGCGCAAGCTTCTGATCGCGGGAACGCGATAGCGAACGAGCTTTTAAATAGATAGGAGGAATATGAAATAGCATTAAAGAAAGGAAATAGCCCTACCAGAAAGACTAGTAATGGCATACCCAGACTTCAGGAAAACATTTGAATAAATTATTATTTTTGATAAAAAAATACCATGAGAAAAATTATATTTCATGATTTTTTCTTGCTCAAAGTAAAACTTAAAATTGACCAATATTATTTCAGCCAACCGATCGGAGTAGTGAATCCGCTAAAACTGAAAGGGAAGATCATTTGGAATTATTCGTATTCCAGGGATTAGGACTTCCTCTCCTTTAAAATAGCCCTTGATAGTTGTATCTTGAATTACATTGTTCATTAGTCTCTTGACGGACAGCATGAGTACGATTGAGGCAATTCACTTTGGTAATTTATTGCTAACTTGATAATCTGTTCTATTAGTAAAAAAGAATTCATCGATAGCTTTTTAAATCTGCCAATGAATTCTGCCAAAAATCATTCGCCTTGCAATTTCAAACAATTAAAAGAAAAAAATCGGCTTGATACATTTTTATACCCTCGCATGGTATTATAATTTAAGTCAGAAGTTTGCAACGCAATGAAGGAGACATTTCCGACCCTATAAAGTATATTGATCAGCATCAATAGCCCAGTCGACCTTGCCATGTCCATTGATCCGTCCGTCCGACTGTCCGTCTAGTCCCTCAGTTTTGAAGCTATCTGAATTAAACTTTGCATATAGACTTCTATATGCTCTCACTACTATATAAGTCTGAACGGGCCGGATCGGACGACTATATCATATAGCTGCCATAGGAACGATCGGTAATTTTTCAGAAAAAAAATTATTACCTGTCAAATTTTCAACATATTTTCATATAATTTAAGACATGGCCATTTTATATTATTATAGAATTTCGATTTTAAAATTATCAAAATCGGATTACTATACCATATAGCTGCCATATGAATGTTCGGGAAATATTACATTTACGTAATGTTGAACTGAATTTGTATGTGTATAAATATTGTATAATATTCCTGTTAGTTTTACTTCCCATTTGATAACATTTCATTAATTCATAATGATCCAAATGTAAGCTGCAAGTGTATACAAACTTCGGCGAGCCGAAGTTAGCTTTCTTTCTTGTTTTGTATACTATTAGATTCTTGTATAAGGACCGCAAATCTACTACCCAATAAAAAAGTTGTAATTAATAATACGGTTTTGGGCTTTGGTTAAATTTTTTGTGTAGCGTGTAATAACACAGGTCTATATAAAAAAAATTGTGGAAACTTAAAGATTTTAGATACGATTGAAAGGATAACACTTTGTGGTGATAGTGGACCACCTTGCTCCCTAATGACTTGGCTTCATCAAAAGCCAATTCGAATGAGTAGCAAAACCGACACTGGACTATAGCCATACTAATTCAAAGGTATATGAAGGGCCAAATTAAATATAGTCCCGAAACATTATCCAGACAACCTACCGAGGAAATCCAAAGCACGAGTCCAAGGAGGACAAGTGGATTTGGAACAAGGGAGGAACACCACATAGATATCCAACCATTGAAACTAAGCAACCTGCAGATTTCTATAAGATTTATATAAGAATACCACGTGACTGCCACAGCAGGACACCTAGGTAACGTAAAACGAGCCGAATAGCTTGGCAGGCTAAGATAAGTCAAAAAGTTCGTTGACAGATGCAGAACGTGCCTAGAAACCAAAGTAGCGCAACGCCAAACACCATGAAAATGTTGACTATAATCGCAAAACCATCATAGGAAACATTTTACGTAGACTTTGTGCGACCATTACTAAACATGCTCATCGTATTCATCGACGAATTCTCAAAGTGGCTGGAATAGTACGGCAGTATTGAAAACAACAGTGGAGGTTGTACTGAAAATGCTCAGAGAAGAAATCTTGTCTCGAACTGGCTCTCCAAAGATGCTTATATCAGATAACGGAGTAAAGATCACAACACACAAATTTAAGAATCAAATGAAGAAATAGGGAGTACAACAAATCCATATATCAAGCAATCTGGACCATAAAGTCAGTTATCGGAGCACTGCCAGGCTTACACTAGAGTTTAACAATATCCGCTCGAATCAACAGGTTGAAGCAAAGCATTAATGATCTACGGAAAAGAACCAATAAACAAGAAACCCTAACGAGAATAATTAAGTGGTTCCATCAAACCTACAATTTAGCACGGCAGAACGTGTAAAAGGCAGCACAAGCGCGAACATACAACCTACGAAAACGCAAAGTCAACCACCTGAAAGCAAACCCAATGACAACTCAAAGAAACAGCGTCAACAAGCAGCACAATACGGAAGATGCTATGGGACGAGCAGACAAGACAACAGCGTAGTAAAAGTTCTGATCACCAAGACTAGGGAGCCACCAGTTGATCGAAGCCTATTTAATTAGTAGTAGAAGAGCAAGGTTCTTGTAGCCGATCTTATTGAGAAAAGAGTAACGGAAAAATGTTATTGTAGCCCAACTCTTACAAGGTTACAAACGAAGGCAAGGATCAAAAGTAAGTCCTTGATCTTGATGAGCACAGAGTAGCATAAAATCACAAGGTAGTACAGCTGGTCAATTTGAACTAGGGTGGAAATAGCCAACGACGTGTATGCACAGGGTAACACAGAGTGGTTAGGAATCCCCGCATATAGATAGGGTAGCACGGTGCGAGATTAAGCCAACGACAAACCTCGTCCAAAACCGACTTTTACCCTGACTTGCAACGTATAACCTTTTTATGGCATAGATCTTTATTCACGGGGCATGCTGTAGTATCCGGTTTTAGCTCGGCGGGCTGAGGAGAAGGAATCTTTGAGATATAGTATTATTATTATTTAACAAGAAATTGTGCTTGCAACGACTTACTATAAAAGATTAGATAAGAAGTAGAGTGAACGGGAATAGCAAACTAATTCCGCTCTTGATACCCGTACAACCGCAGACTTATATGCAGCATTCAAGCGAAATGATTACTCCATGGGTTCGTTTAAATAATATATTATAAATAGATAAATTATTGATAGTAAAAAATATCAAGTATGAATTAATGGTATATAGTAAGGGGAAAATAAAGTAGAAAGTAATGATTTTTTCTTGATAGGAATTAATATTATGAGCTAGTCTTAATTCTTCAAATCTTCAATTCCCTCAATATATTTATTTTTAATTATATTAATAAACTCAGATATGTTCAAATTTATTCTGAATTTTTAAAGTGAATTTAATCGAATTTTAATAATCATGTAGGTCTTATGTAAAGGTCTTGTTGAAATTGTATATAAGTAAAAAAAAAAATAAAATACAAACGATCTCTTAGGAATGAGTGTTTAACCGATTAACTATTTATAATGTTTAAACTATTTTAAAAAAGTATTTCGATCCTTTTTTGATTATATATTTCTTAATTTTCCTTTTAGTTGTGACAAATTTATTTTATATTTATTTCGCATCATATCCGTTCATTTATTTTCTTTTTAAAAAACTTGTTTTAAACATAATTAAACTAATTCAATAATATTTTCAATTAATTAATTTAAATTTTTTTACATCATTGTAATTGCATAAGCAGAGAAATCATAGCTGTTATAGCCCTCGACTAAAATTCGGTAAATTATGACTCTTATTGAAATATATAACCTACAATTTTTCCGTCTTAAAAGATAATAAGGTAGATAAAGCACGGTATCGTTATCTCGTGGGTTCTTAGGAAAAACCCGCACTCAAACTTAACGCGTGTGATCGCCTCACACCCTGAGCTTGCCATTGCTGGTCCGACGCAGCTGCTGCCCGGGCGCAATAATTGAAAATACGCTAAGTACGTATACACTTAGAGTGCCTTCAGTCTAAATTCTATATACCTGTTCAAACCGCTTCATACAGTTTAGTGTATTAGGTGATATGGTAAATGTTGTCACTGAGACCAAGTAGAAGGTTTTGTCAATATTGCTGACATCAAAAAGTAACTTTGAAGTTGTTGAGAAGTGTGAAGTGAAGGTATAACCATATTTACTACTAGTTGCCTACCACTACTTGACATTGCAGACTTCAGGTGCTGTTCCTTTTGCAATTACTATATAGCTCCCCTATTTTAAAAATTTCAGTGTATTCAGAACATTATGAGTTATGTATCTATATTATTTTCAGTGTTAATTAGTTGTTTCTTTTTTATGTTTTCTATTATCTCTGCTTGTTCAGATTGCTGCTTATCCCTGGCCTAGCAACCGAGAAGCAAATTATTGATCTGCAGATCAGCGGTTATTTGCCTACGTTCATTCAGCCACTTTTCTATTGCCTTTTATTATAAAAGTGCTTTACTAATTATATCGGTTTGGATTTGAGTACAGAAGAAGTCAAAGTTAGTTCCTAAGAAGATGTCAGCTAATATTAACTACATTAAATAAATATATATTTTAAAATAAAATAAAAACTACAGAAACGCAGCCGATTTTAATTTAATTAAACTGAAAAACTGTTAATATTACGCCCAAGTCTGAATAAAAATCCGAACGGTTTCATCTTAATAAATTAATTTATTAAAGATCTGCAAAAGAACCTCTTACGCTTAAGGTAATCGCGATCACGTGGAATCCCATTTCACCTTGAAGACTAAATTCGCTAATAAATTTTATAACAAAAGTCAGCCAGCTGAATTATCTCCAACGGGTTGAAAAAAAGGCTTTCACTGCTGCAGCGATTTCAGGCTTCTCCGTGGATGAAATCTAAAAAAAAATTCTCGTTAAACTAGATAATATTGTCTGTACAATGACCTACGATAAAAAAAATAAAAAAATTGACAATAAAAAAATAGTCGAATTTTGCCAAAAATGTTAGTCGTTGTTAGCCTCGGATCATTCGTTTTTGAGTAATTAATGCAGCAAACTCGGAAAGATAGCCAATGAGACTCTCTAGCTGCCGAGCGGATGCTCTTTAAATTAAATTAAATTCTGGATGATGCGTGTTGCCTTTAGAAGCAACGAAGCAGGTTGCGGAGTGTCCGCCTGTTGCTTCCAGTCGACTGCGAGAGCGACAGGAAATATCTCGGGAAACTTTCAGTCGACCGCGAGATTGAGAGAAAATATCTCGGAAACCTTTCAGTCGACCGGGAGAGTGAGAGAAAATATCTCGGGAACCTTTCAGTCGACCGCGAGAATGAGAGAACAATATTGAACTCGGGAACCTTTCGGTCGACCACGAGAGCGAGAGAACAGTATTTAACTCGGGAACCTTTCAGTCGACCGCGAGAGTGAGAGAAGATATCTCGGGAACTTTTCAGTCAACCACGAGGCGAGAGAACAAGATGTAACTCGGGAACTTTTCAGTCGACCGCGAGAGCGAGAGAACAAGATGTAACTCGGGAACTTTTCAAGCGACCGCGAGAGCGAGAGAACAATACTTAGCTCGGGAACTTTTCAGTCGGCCGCGAGAGCAAGAGACTAATACTTAGCTCGGGAACTTTTCAGTCAACCACGAGGCGAGACTTAACCCGGGAACCTCTCGGTCGGCCACGGGATAGACGTATTGCGGATCGGTGAACCGAGCTGGGGAAGGCAGGTTAGGGGAAAAGGTAACTACTAGGAGAGCTAACTACAATGTATTAGCCAACCAGATCAGAAGATCCGGTTTAGCCGAAAAAAGTGACTTTGCTGATGACTACTTGGGAGGCTTACCTCACCCGATCGCTGTCGCTGCTAAGTGACGATACAAGAGCTATGGCTCGCCTTATATAGGGATCTGGCAGGTTTTAGTGTGTCTGTCCGCCTATCCGGCGTTAGCCCCTTTCGCTACTGTCCCTAACGCCTTCTCCCCGCAGTGTGCCCGTTCATGCGCGCTTGGGCGCGCGCGCTCGATTAGTTTGAATTCAAACTAATGGCATTTCTTCTTTCTGCGCTTGTTTTCCCTGCTTTGTTTCTCTACTTCTTCTTAATATTTTGTTATGTGCGCGGCCACGCGTCACAAGGTGTAATCTACCGAAATATATAATAAAACAATTGATTTTTTTGTATACGTATTTTGTTAATATCCTTGGACCTTGTGTGATTTCGGCAATGATTGGCGATAAAGCGTATCCCATTGGCATGCCTTTTAGCTGCGTGTAAAACGTGTTATTAAATTTAAAATAGCGGTTTTCTTGTATGCAAAAACGAACTATGTCCATAAAAATCTGTTTTGGTATTTTTGCGTGTTCCTTGATTTTTGTCCATTTTCCCCTAATGGTGTCCAATGCCAGTTCAATTGGGATACTCGGATATAGCGAGACCACATCAAAAAAATAAGTTTTTCGCCAACAAATATATATGAATATATTTTGTAATATGTTTCCAATAAATTTGCATATTCCAAAAGACGGGGATCCGAGTGATGAGCAAATTTAAAATTAATTCGATGTTTTTTGTTTTATAAAAGTTTTTTGATATTGATAAAAGTGTTTTTTTTTTGTGCCATAGTTGCCCTGAAGAGGAACAAACGAAATATATCGGATTCAAAAATTAAATACTGCTTTTATTTTGACTACAAAACCCTATCTTGACCTTGGGCCGGCCCAACAAAATATTCTAAAAATATTATAGTAAAGGAGAACGAAAAAAATTTGGAAGAAGAAAAGGATTTAAATTATTCAATTAATAAAGAACTACATTATTCTGATAATACTTAAATAAAGAAGCAAAAATTCCTAGTATCAATTTAATAAATAAAATTAGTTGAAGGTGACGATTTGACCTTTACCCATACTATTAAACATAAAATAAAAACTAAACATGAAAGTCCTGCATATCAAAAACCATATAAATATCCATATATTTACAGGGATAAAGTTAACACATAAATAGAGGATATGTTAAAGCTAGACATAATTAGAAAATTATATTCTCTGTATGGCAGTCCAGTATGAATATTTCTAAAGAATGATGATAGTTTGGAGGACAAAAATTCGTCCAATTCCTAATATTGATGAAATAGACAAATTGGGGAAATGTCAATATTTCACGACTCTTGATCTTGCTAAGGGGTTTCATCATTTGAAATGGATCCTGAGCTAATTGAGAAGACAGCATTTTCAACACAATCTGGACTTTTTGAATATACCCGAATGCCGACTGGGTTGAAGAATACATCTGCAACCTTTCAACGGTGTATAAATGAAATTGTAAAACTGTCTGGTTTATTTGGACGATATTGTCATCTTTTCCACGTCGCACAGTAGCGCCTTTTCTCATTTTACGTTGCAAAAATCATATCTTTTAATAAGATAATCGAAAAATTTAAACGGCATTTGACAGGAAAATGTTGAAAATGTGCCACGTCTACATTTTATAAGGTGTTACCTTACCTAAATAAATTTTTTAAAATAAAATTAAACGAATTTAAAAAAAAGGTTTTTTAAGTTTTTTGCTTTATTTTTGTTTATTTGACAAATAAAAATATGTTGAACAGTAAATAATTTTTTTTTGTCATTTTTTTGTATTTTTTGTATTTTTGGATCATTTTGACTACTTATTTATAAAAATATGCGTATTTCTTATAGACTAAGCATTTCTGGACTATAATCACTTGATTCTATCTATTTTCGTGACTTTACATGCCGCAGAAATGCAATAAATGGGTCAGATATTGCAGCCAACATGTACAAGAGGCCATGCTTTCCCGGTAGATGTGCTGGGTTCATCATCGTCTTCAATCGTCTTTCCAGGTCGTTATGCCCTAGAAGCCAGTCTATGATTTTTTTATTAAAACGTAAAACGCTTCGTTGAACTTCGTTCCACTTCCGATTCAACTTCTTAAAAGCCAAGCGAAGGTTGTATTATGCTTCCAAATTGCCTCTTAAATCTCCATACAGAAGTTCAAGATCTATAAAACACTCTTCTCCGAAATCATAGTAGACTGGGTTGTCTCTAAAGATTTCAAAAAGTTTTGTTGTTGATCTTTGGCATCTTGACTTGTCAACGTTTACTGATAGATTAATATTCAAATTGCGCATCGTATAAATTATTATAAGTGAATATCCCAACTGTGTATTCGTCGGCAATTGATACTCCCTCGGCTAATCCCCCGCAGTTGCAGATAATTATAAGGGAGCGGGTGGCAAGGACAGGGTCCGCCGCTATGGTTGCAAACTGCTCTTCTTTAGCTGCTGGCCTAGAGACTCAGACAGTTTTCCAATAATAAGTCTTTCACGACGGTTGTCGGAGTAGAATTGTACGAGCAGCAGCTCTTTATTCATACGAAGTCAAAACTAAACTAAAACTTAAAGCTAACAAAAATGAGACTCATATCGGCCACTTAAATGGGTAGTGCTTGCCGGCTATGCTCGAGCTTCCGGCCAGACGCTGTGTCAGCAATTTGGCCGGAGCGAGCCTTCGGACGATCGGTCATTGCTGTCCCCCGGTTAACTTAGTTAACTTATAGCATAAGTTATTACCTGTTAGGTACCCTTTCGGTCAATTAATGGGTTCAACCAGACACCTGTTATACCTGGGTTTTTTAAATATCACCTAAATGTCTCGGAGAAGAATTATTGTCGGGCTTGTAAGCCGTCTCGGAGAGAAGTTGTTGTTGTAGGGCTTGTAAGCCGTCCCAGAGAGAAGTGCCGTTGGGTTCGTAAGCCGTCCCAGAGAGAGTACTATTGGGCTCGTAAACCGTTCCAGAAAGGTTAGGATTGGTTATTAGGGCTCGAAAGCCGTCTTGGAGCGGTTGAGCGGGGAGGGAGGAAACTACGGGAAGACTAACTACAATGTATTAAAGCGGACCAGATCGGATGATCCAGTCCAACCAAAAAAAAGAAGACTTCGCTGCTGACTCCTGGATGCGTGCTACAGAGTAGGCTTACCTCACCCGATCGCTGTTCGGTGGCTAAGTGGGTCTTTCAGCGGCTGCGACTCGCCTTTTATAGCGATCTGGCGGGTTTTAGCGTTCCCTTTCCTCTTTCTGGCGTTAGCCCGTTTCTGGCGCGTGCCTAACGGCTCTCCGGTCCAGTGTGACCGTGCGTGTGGTTTAGCGCGCCCGCGCTTTTAAATTCAAATGTTCCTTTGTGCCTGCTTTTTCTTCTTTCTTTATTTAATAATCATTATTTATTTATTATTAAAGAAGTAACTTTTCTTTCTTTATTATTTAATACTTTTCTTAGTTTATTATTTTACACTCTTCTTTATTATTCCTTTGATCGAGCTTGTCTTTTCTTGTCTGTTCTTTTATATTTCCCTTCCTTCTATATGCTAACCTCTCTTATTCAGCTCTTCACCAAAAGTGATCTGCTGCTCGCAGGCGGCCAACGTTTCAACCCCCGTTTTGAGCAAAGCGTCTCTCTCTCTCTCTCTCTCTCTCTCTCGAGAGAGCGTACATCGTCCCATAGTGTGACCAGAGCGTACTTATCTAACCAGGCCTGTTACATTGGGAAATTCTCTGTCGAATTTGAATGGCTTAAAACGATTGTGCGATTATTAATTTTCCTATTTTTGCAACGGCTTTTGTTCGAGATGCCCTACTGTGCGTCGTTGGAAGAAGTTTTTATAGAATATAGAAAAGCTAATTTAAAGTTACAAGTTAATAGATGCGAATTTTTAAAACGAGAGAATAACTTTTCGGGACATATATTTACACTTACTTTTATTAAACCTAATTTATGCAAAATTAATGCTATAATCAATAATATAAAAATTAATCGCAAAATGTTTTGCTAAGCGCATAACTCAACAACGCCTGGACCAATTTTAAAATGTTCGTTGAAGTCTAAGGATGGTTCTTACGACGAATAATTGCCGGGAAAACCCTAAAAACAGCCCTTTTCTTTTTCACATACAAACGTTTTCTAACTAAAACGTAGAATCAATTTAAGCTTTTTTGCTATTGTATAAAGTTCATTGCACTTGCACCCGTTCGTCGGGAATCGGAGCAACTTTGCAACTAAAATTGCCTTTAAATATGCAAAGCAATGAAACTACAACCTGCACCATTTCGAAGAACTCTGCAATGACAAAGGTTTTGCAGCAATGTCAATTGATCGTTTGGGATGAATGCACGATGGCACATAAAAAATCTTTTGAGGATTTAGACAGAACCTTAAAAGACCTAAGGAGCAATCAGAACCGATTTGGTGGTGCAATGATTTTATTAGCAGGAGATTTTCGTCAAACATTGCCTGTGATTCCACGATCAACGCCAGCTGATGAACTCAACGCATGTCTAAAGACATCCAATTTTTTTTTATTTATTTATTTATTTAACAAATTAAATCTAGTATACAATACTATGCTTTCAATATTGCAAAATCTTCGGCAGTAAATATGGAGTTGTACGACGGGAGCCTTCCTTCTGCAATTATTTTTTGCTTGCAGTCAACCACTGCGAAGGTGGTTGAATCGGTGACTTTGGAACAATCGGTGTAGATCCAGGTTTTATGCCCCAGATCTTCTTGAGCACTCAAAAATCGTTTTTGATATTCTAAACAGCACGTATTTTTTTAGCAGCGTTGTAGATTTGCGTGTTGATGTTTGGCTTGGTTTTGATGTTTGGACCCCAACAGGCAAGCGATTTAAAAGACCTTTTTGGCTTAGGCAGAGGTAGGCTAAGTTGCTGGACGTAACTGGCGCAACGTCTATGTGTGGATATGCATTTGAAGTTCCGTCTTTGTTTGAAAATGGCTCCGAATGTGGTGTATAGCTTTGGGATAAGCATCATCGTAGTTTCTTCTATGCGTGATTGAATACTCGGTAGGTCGGATTCTGCTAGTGTGCATGCTACTGGAGAGGTGGGAAATGCGTTAGTGGCACGGCGCACTGCTCCGTGATATGGCGAGTGTAGTTTTTTTATGTGCGATTTGGCACACCAACCGAAGATTGGCAGGCCGTAGTCGATCTTAGAGAGCATTAGAGCGCGCGTAATTTCTATAAGAGTTTTTATGTGTATGCAAGAGTACTTTGATGATAAGAATTTGATAATGTTAAATCTAGTTTCTAGCTGTTGTCTGAGAAACTTAAAGTGTTGTTAAAAAATCAGTTTGGAGACGAAGGTTATGCCAAAAATTTTTAAGAAATGTACAATTTTTATTATGTTGTTGTTAAAGTCTATGTCGAAACGGTTACATCGGTGTTTACAACAAATATGAAGTAGCTGGCAATTATCAATTGCAAGGGAGGCACCAGAGGTCGCTCCCCACGAGTTAATTTCGTGCAGTATTTCTAAAAACATGGTTTTAACAGTATTCATGTCTTTTATTTTTGTGAAAATGATAGCGTCATATGCATAAAATGAGATAGATTTCTTTATTACGAGATATAATGCTACAAGGTGCCTTCCAAAGTAAACAGGACTTTTTTAATTTTGGGGCCTTTTGTGGCACCATCTGTATGACGGCTAGTGCGTTGGAATCTGCTATCTTTTATCGACTTCCAGTAAAAATTTCATGACATTTCATCGATTGGAAGTGAAGTTATTGTTTTGCAAGTGTGCGCATGTTTTTGTCATCGGTACAAAAATGAGCTTCGAACAAACATTAAATTTTGTTTTAAACTTGGTAAAACTTTTACCGAAACGTTTCAATTGATGAAACAAGTTTATGGCGATGGTTGCCTATCCCGTAGCAGAGTGCACGAGTGGTTTCACAGGGTTGTGCAATATGTGGGTGTTCGAGGTGACACTGTTTACTCGAACCCTGAAAGAGCGATTGGTCATGAAGGTATAAATAAGGTTATAAAGCCTGGATCAATGCCTCAGCGCTCGAGTTGACAAAGTACGGCATGAATCCCCACGCGATCGAAGGCTCTTTCAAAATCTGTCGCCAGGATAGAGACTTGATTTTTGGTCGAAAGAGCGTTCGACGCGAAGTGTTGAATACGCAACAACGCGTCCATAGTGCTGTGTTTTTTCTTAAATGCAACTTGAATTTGCGAAGTTAGCTTTTGCCGGTTAATAAGCCATATAAGTCTTTGAGCTATTATTTTCTCTAATGTTTTTCCTAAACAGGATAACAGGGAGATGGGGCGGTAGCTGTTAATATCAGAAGAGGGTTTGTTAGGTTTTGGTATGGGAATAATGGTGGCTGATCTCCATGTATGTGGGTATGTTCCGGATTCTAGCATTTGGTTGAAGATTTTCAAAAGTTTGGTTTTCAGAACAGATGGTATGTTTTCGAGCATAGGGTAGGATACCCTATCGGCCCCAGGGCTTTTTCCTTTTGCGCTTGCTACTGAGGATTCTATTTCGAGCAGGGTGAAGTTCGTATCTACGCATGTAGCGGCTGGGGACAGAGAATCCGGGAGATAGGATACTGATAGATACCGATTTTTTGCAGTAAATACTCTGCTGAAAAGTTTCTGTCAGAACAGTATTTAGACCATGAGCGGGCAAACTCTTCGGCTATATTGAAGGATCCAGTTTGGGTACCTGAGTCGGATTTTATATGTTTGAAAGGTGTGGGAGGGACTCCAGCCAAGCGTTTAATATCGGACCAGACTTTATTTGAGGTGGATAACGGGGAGATCCTAGAGGTAAATTTTTTAAGGCAGTTAAGGCAGTTTAAAGCAGAGAGCGTTTGCTTTTTTGTACTTGATGAGGTTTAGGTCACTCATAATTGCTTTATATAAGGAGAACAATAGTTGCTTTTGGTTGGAGCTCAGAGTTCCACCATGGCACTTTGGCTTTGGGAATCACTCGTTTTGTTTGGGGTATGCTGCAGTTTGCAGCTGCTCGTATTGCTTTGGTCATTTGCGCGACTTGCTGATTTAAGCAACCGGCTGTCCAGCTTATTGCTGAATTTTCGCAGTTTTCCTTGAAGCGATCCCAGTTGGCTTGGTCAGTCTTGTATTTAGGGAGCGGTCGAGTATTATTCGTGTGAGTTGGTGTTGCTATGTAGATGGTTATAGGAAAGTGGTCACTGCCATGGAGGTTATCTGATATAAACCAGCTACATCTATGCTATCTGTGGGGATATCAGTAAGATATCGATGTGAGTGAAGGTGTTGTGGGTTGAAAGGTGGGTGGGGGAGCCGTCGTTAAGAACTATTAGGTTGTTTTCTAGAATTGCGCGCTCGATGTTTTTACCCCTTGTGTTTGTTTGCGGGGAACCCCATAGAGGACTCCACTAGTTAAGGTCACCTAGAAGTATGGATGGCCCATTAAGGTTTTCTAATATATTTGTTATATCAGAGGATGTAAAGCTTTGATTAGGTGGGATGTATGCATTGATAATGTTAATGGCCTGGCCAAAGCTGAGCTGCAGTACGGAGCAAAGTATGTTGGAATTTATGTTTTGGTACGTATGTGAGATGTTTCTTTTAATAAGCACACCGATACCTTGCTTGGTCACAGTGTTTTGTGGAAGATTGTGAAAATAACCTGAATATTCTTTGGGGCAGATAAAGTTTGTGAAATTGTGTGGCAGGTGTGTTTCCTGCAAAAATACAAATATTATAAGGAGAGTCAGTTCATTTTAGTTGTTAAAAATCCCATTGATATTCCATTGTATTATAGTAATGGGCATAATAAGATTTTATTGGGTTTTGTTTTTATTTATGTGTGATGTATATGTTTTTATATGAATGTAAAAATGAATTGGATCGGGACTAAGTGTCATCCATTGATGTGTCAGAGTCTATTGGGATGTTTACTGGTTTAGGGCTTGAGGTGTGTGAATCGATTGATTCGTTTGAGCTTGATCTTGAGGTCATGAGTGTGTCATTGTCATTTGTTGTTGTTGTATGTTTAAAAAATTTTTCTGCTTCTAATCTAATAGCGCGAACTTGTTTTAAATGTTTTTCATGTGTGGCTAAGTAAGTAAATGTCGTTTCGGAAGAGTTATTTGGTGTGGTTGAAATGTTCTGTTTGGGATTCAAAGAGCTGGATTCAAGAGAAGGAGGATGCGATGGTAAGAGAGATGTTGGTGCTTTAGACGAGCAGATTGGCGAGTCATCATTCGTGTTACCGAGGGGCTCGGGCGTCTTATCGTGTTTTGGTGCTTTTGTGTTTGCTGATTTGCTGTCAGCGGCTGTTAGGTTGTTGCGACAGTCGAGTAGGTCAGCGTGGAATTAGTTGTTGTGCTTTGTTGTTCTTTTAAGATCATGCGAGCTTCTCGGAAGCTGCATTTTTTGCTCGTTTTTATGTGCAGAAGATTTTTTTGTGTTTGATATTGTGGGCATGAGTGAGAGGAAGCGGGGTGATTGCCATTACAGTTTGCACAAAAAATGCGAGTGCATGGGACGGGAAGGTGGGGAGCGAGATTGCATGATTCACAGGTGGCTGGGTTACTGCAGTGCCTTAAAGTGTGCCCTAGTAATTGGCAGCGCTTACACCTCATGGGATTTGGAATATATTCCGTAACCTTAACTGTGTGCCAGGAGAAGTCTAGTTTAGTCGGGAGAGTGTAGCGGTCAAATGTTACGAGAATTTTGCCAAATGGTTTGAGAGTGCCATCGATCATTTTGGTGAACTTAAAGACACTGTGAACGTTTTGGGATTTTAATTCTTCAACAATTTCATTTTCAAGGATGTTAATTAAGCAGGGTGCGTAAATGGTGCCCTTAAACAATGTTAAGCGTGTTGTGGAGTTTGCACTCGATATCGCATAATCCAGGTAAGGAATTTTTCACTAACTTCTTTGGAGTTGACCAGCATGAGAAGGTTTCCATCACGCAGAGTGAAGATTGATTTTATGTCTTTACTGATGTGCTTAAGAGCTCTGTGGATTGCAAAACAGGAAAACTCTGATATGGTTTTGGGGGAGTTTTTTGATGAGACGACTAGAAATCTCGGATTCTTAAGCTGCGTTTCAGGGAGGTCGGGGAAATCAACAGGTAGTTTCTGATATGGTCTTTTTTTCTTGGCTTAGGGGCTAACGCTAACGCAAAGCGGTTATCCCCTAAATTGGGTGGCCCGGGGGCCATGGTTGAAAAGTAATTAGCTTTCAAAAATATGCTTTTCTATATACACGTGCGCGTTGAGAAGAACAATGGTATTGGCGATAAGCCGGGCGATGTTCGCGATAAGCAAAGCACTGACAATTGGATAGGCACAGACGTCCGCACTCGAAGAGAGATAGTCGGTGACTGAATGGCAATTTTTCTATTGACATGTTGATTGGATGCATTAACTTTCCTCAAAGTTTTTGTCATTTAACTCAATCAAAAGAAGAACTCATTCAGAAGGTATTTGCAGATGTTACTCAAAATTACAGAAACCATGATTGGTTAAGCGAACGAGCTATATGGGCAGCCAAAAACATTGATGTAAATGAATTAAATTTCAAAATTCAAGAACAAATTACAGGCGAATCGAGAATATAAATTAATATAGGTGTGAGTATCACAGGGGAAAATCCCTCGCTGCGGTCACTTATTATCAGGCTGCTGGGCCGGGGAAGGTATCAGCAGACGGTAGTCGGCTGGCCGATGCGTATAGTAGTAAAACTGGCTGTCCTTAGCCAATTGTGAAATCCTCCAGGTGTCCCTCGCAGATGCCTGAAGAGTTATGAAGATTACGGTGGCTTCTGGCCTAGAGACTCAGATAGCGTATTGATAAAATAATAACAGCGGAACGCTGGAGTCGTGAATTATATTGTGATCTTTATTGAACGGATCTACAAAACGAACTGAACTTAAAAGCTAACAAAGGAAAGCTCATAGCGGCCTCTGCCAATGTGCAGAGCTTCTGCCGGCTATGTACGAGCTTCCGGCCAAATGCTTGGTCAGCAATTTGACCTGGGGTGCGGACGATCGATCCGGTTAACTCAGTTAACTATTCCCCCCTCAAGATTAAGGCCGCCCTCGGCCGACCCTATTTGGGCGACGATTTCTTTAAGTTGGGCTGCGGATCTTCTAGCCCTAGTGGTACGCAGGCAGTATTAGCCAAAGCAGATAAGAGCGCATAAAATTGCTCCTGCAATTAGCGCTATCTGACTTAGTCGGTATCCATCGACTTCTTCCTCGAATCTTATGATCTGCTCCAAATCCTTTTACTCAAGCGGTGAAGATATGGGAGGCTAAGGATCTCGTGTTTCATTGATATGTTCAGGACAGGGGAATTAGCTACTCCCGGTGCCCTTCTCTGGACCGTGTCGTGGTTCATAAAGACGGTCTCGTTGACCATAGCACTCTCAATGAATGTTATTAAGCGCGTGCCTCTAATGTGGATGTTAGTTCCATTGTCCACGCGCACTAGTGCTGGTCTATCATTAACGACGATTATCCCTTCGTCGACGTAGGTGATTGGATGCAGGTCGCTCTGCTGCGCAGTGCAATGCGCCATGACTCCAGCGTGGAGTTCCTGGGCACACGAGCTCACCATGGATAACCGACAGAACATCGCCCCAGGTGATACGGAGCAGTTCTTCACGGTGCGGATTTCTCCATCGCACTCTGCCACCACATTATCTTCTAACCTCAACACCGTATCGTGGTGTGCCACCGGAAGAATGGTGATCTTGTTGCAGGCCATTTTAATCTTGGGGAACTTAATAATGAAGTGCAAAATGTTAGGGGATTGTAAAATTTTAACAGACGCAACGGACAAAATTTCCCTTATGGGGGTGTCGGTGGGCTCCTCGATCCAAACCTGTTCCAGATCTGCATGATCCAAAATACTTGGATTGACTACGTTAACCTTGGCGAGTGTGATAGTAAGTATCAAATTCTGTAGTTCCATAACAATCATCCTATTACGAGTTAATAACATCTCGAATAGGTGGCCTGAATCAATTTGCGCATTTTTAGAAAATTTCAAAATTTGATTGACGGTGGCCGTGAGTTCATTAATGCGAACTTGTGTTCTAGTGTTAATTTCGATCTGGCTATTGTGCGCATCAACTAAACGTGCTTCTGTGAACTTTATTTTTTCAAAATCCTCGGCCTCAGGTGTCCCAGCGACAATCTTTAACGCAGTTCCTAAGAAATCCAGGCTCCTGGCAACTCTGTGATGGACGCTCAATGAATCAAGCATATCACGGAGATGAGCGATATCAATGCTCAGAAGCTTTCTCATGTGAGACTGGGGGAACATATCGAGCATGTTTTCAGTATCATCAACTACCCGCCTATACTCAGATATGTTAGCTGAGTGTCTAACATAGGCATATTCCTCCCAGACCAAGACTTGACCGATGATGACGGGAATGTAATTAGCCTGGGAATAGTCTGTTATACGGGCCGATGTCACGGCCAGGAGACAAAGTAAAAGCGTTGGAAACGACCTGTAAAATGTGCGGTTGATTAATACATGTTCGAACTGGGTTTGCCCACCACCAATAGAGATAAAAAACGTATGCCGAGCGGCTATGAATAATGAAACTTAAGCCAAGTGGCTAAGGTTAACGAAAAAAGTAGTGAATAAAGGTAAAAACCTATGCCGAGTGGCTAAGAATAATAAAAAGTATAAAAAAGTAACGCCAAGCGGCTACGGATAATGAAAAATAATGAAAACTTATGCCAAGTGGCTATAAATGATAAAAGCAAAAAATAACTGAAAACTTATGCCAAGTGGCTATGAATGAAAAAATGAAAACCTCGAGTGACTCGCATCTGGGTCTTGCCCGGGTTACTTGAGGTTGTCCTTGTGGACCACCCTCCCTTTAATTAGGACTGTGGTCCCCAAGTCCGCCTCGATGGTCCTCTCCTCACATAAGGGAGTGAGTTTGTTGCCTAGTCGTCTGTTTGACTTTACTAGGACTTTGTCACCGACCTGGAACACTCTGTTCCGCCGAGAAACGTTTTCCCGGCTTCTGGTCGCATTTTGGGCGTTCCTAATTTTTTCTTGGACATCCTTTTGTGTATCGTCCGGACTTGCCCGCATAACCTCGGCCGGTTTCTTGTCAATGACAGAATGGATGGACTTGTTATATCTGGCAGTGGCCAGCAAAATCAGTTCCACTGTGTCATTTATGCCTTTGTCGATTTTTAGGCATCTAGCGAGCTCAATCAACGTACTGTGAAAGCGTTCCACCTGTCCGTTGGAGACGCTATGGAGGGGCGGTGCATTCGAGATGCTGACGCCGAAATGGTTTTCCAGCATGGCCACTATTGTGTGCGATTTCAATGAGGGTTCATTGTCGCAGTATATGGCTTTGGCTTTAGGGAAAACATTCATAAGTTGTAACAGGGGTGGTTTTAGATCGTCTATTGTTCGAGATTGGATCGGTTGAACCATGGCGAATTTCGAAAACTTGTCCACGCAGGTGAGGAAGTATTTCTTATCCGTTGAGAAAATATCAATGTGTAATATTTCCCCTACATGGGCCGGGATTGGTGTTTCACCGAGCTCCTGTTTTTTCGGATGTCTGTCATATTTCGCCTTGGCGCAAGTTCTGCAATTGGCTGCTATTTCGTTAGCCAATTTGGCCATTTTCGGGAAGTAGTACTCGGAGAGTACCTGCTTCACGTTTTCTTGGGCCGACCTGTGAGCTCTGTTGTGCTCAGCGGTGAGGATTTCTTTTCTCTCCTGAGCCGCGAAAATGTCGGTGACCCTTTTTTTGCAGTACCAGAATTTTGTGGCCGGAAATCGTCGAACCACCTCATTCTGGATTTGTGCCAACGTGTGGAGATCACAGTGGAAGGCATTCACACCATTAGGAATAATGGTGTTGGAAAGTTCCTCTAGCAAAGTTTGTTTGCAGGAGAAATTTATGGAGTGACGCTTCTTATTCCCAAATAATATAAAAGTGCGTTTCCAAGGGGAGCGCGCCTCTTCTAAAATTATCTGGTTCTGGAAGCAATTTACGGGTTTGTCCGTTGACTCGATAGTATGGGTGAGCGAAAGTTCGCTGTGAACCGTGGCCGCGCACGACTGTGGTTCTTGATCTCCAACAACGTTGAGCTGTTGTCTGGAGAGTGCATCTGCAACGAGGTTACTTTTTCCGGGCTTGTAAAACATTCTAGCGCCGGACTCGTCGATGCGTGCTTTCCACCTCTTGATCTTGGCGTTCGGATTGGACTCCGATACTGCAAACGTCAAGGGTTGGTGGTCGGTAAAGATGTTTATCTCTTTGACCGCATAAAGGTAGTGTCGCAATTTGGCTAGTGCCCAGACTATGGCTAACAGCTCCCTTTCGTTGGTAGCATAGTTAACCTCTCTGTCGCTCAATGTCCTAGTGATCATTGTAATTGGACGTCCCTCTTGGGACAGCACTGCGCCAATGCCGTAGGCCAAAGCATCTGTCGTTAGATCAAACGCTTTCTTGTAATCAGGGTATCTAAGGATGACGTCCTCAGACGCCAGGTTATTGCGTAGTTTTTCGAAGGCACGTTGCTGCGCTTCGGAAAATTCTACCTGGATACTCCTGGACCTGTGTCGGCTAACACTCCCGTTCTCGCCCTTCAGTATGTCTGAAATGGGCCTTGCTATTGATGCGAAGTCTTTGATGAAGCAACGATAATAGCTGGCTAAGCCCAAGAATGACCTTACCTCAAATACATTTTTGGGTTCTGGAAATTCTTTTATGGCCTTAACCTTTTCTGGGTCAGTCGCCGCGCGATTGTTGGTGACGATGAACCCCAGGAAGCTCACGCTTTTCTTAAAAAAACACGACTTTTCTGCCCATATTCTCATGTTAGCATCGTACACGCTCTTCAGAACCCAATCTACGTGCTTGACATGGGCATTTTCATCTTCTGAAAAGATGATGACGTCATCGACGTAAACATAGCAGAACTTTCCGATTTACTCTCGCAGAATATCGTCAATTGTTCTCTGGAAGATGCTTGCAGCATTCCTGAGTCCGAACGGTAGTCTTCGGAACTCATACTTCCCTCCGTTCACTGAGAATGATGTGTTTTCACGGTCGCGTTCAGCGAGCGTGATTTGGTGGTAGCCAGACTTCAGATCGAGTGTCGTGAAGTATTTGGCCTTTCCAAGATTCCCCAATATCATTGAGATATTTGGCATGGGGTATCTGTCTGGTACTGTCCTTTCGTTCAGTTTGCGGAAGTCCAGTACCAAACGCATTTTTTTCTTGCCCGTTTCGTCGGTGCCCTTCTTGTCTACGACCCATATTGGGTTATTGTAGGGGGACTTCGACTTCTGGATAATGCCATTTTTAAGCAGTTCTTGGATTTGGCCGTTGACGAAATCAGCTGCTCCCATGGGATATGGGTACAATTTGGCATAAATGGGCTCCTCATCAATCGTCCGGATGGTGGCTACCACCGACGTATTGTAAGGAAGAGCCTCATTAGGATCAGCAAAACCTTTTTTCCTATTCCTGAGCATTTTTAAAAATGCACTCTTAATTAAGGGCGGTGCGTCCGAGCAATCTACGTTGGTAAAATTGACATCGGCGCAAGTGTGGAAGTCAATTTGGTCTGCTTCGGAGCCCCATTTGAGCTGGCCGGAAGCTAGGCAAAGCGACGCGCCGGCCTGCTTTAACAGGTCTAGGCCAACGATCGCGTCGAAGGAGGTAAAATCCGGTAGTAAGAAGAAAGTAGCATTAAGGTTAAAAATGGACACAAAACATTTTTTCGTGATTGTAGTCACACCATGAATCGAATGGATTGTAAATGGGGACTCCACTGGGCGGACGCCTTTCAACCCGTGTCAACCAGGAGTTTCATGTCGATCCCTGCTACTCTTCGTCTGATGACGGGTAGCAGGGATTTTCCCCTAAAAAATTGACGGCATCCGAGTCGTACTCTGAGATGGCATCGTCATCGAGCTTATTCGCTGCACTGGAGGCTGCGGTGGCGTAAGCCGTGTCGGAATTATCTAAGGCCGGAGCAACATGGTTGACCCTTTGCCTTTTAGGGGGAGCCGAGCGGCCCGACGCGGCCGGTTTGGATATTGGGAAAGCCCGGCTTTCGTGGGATGGTTGTACTCTTGACAATGAGGGGTCAACGTCCATAGGCTCTGGTGTGCTTTCTCGAGCCGTTCTGCCGCTTCGCGGAGCAGAGTGCACTTGTGCTCTGTGCTGCCTGGTAAAGTGCGGGTTCTTTCCGGCACTTCCCTGCGAGTTGGACTGTGGAGGGGCCTGTTGGCGCTCCTGCACTTTGGGATACTGCTTGCGGTCCCTATCTTCCTGGCTTCTTGCAAACGATGTTGCGAAGGTGTATCTCTCGTGATTGGACTCCACCTCTTGCGCCAGAGCAAGCGCTGATGGCATGTCTTTCGGCTTTGCCGCAAATAGGACATCTGTGAGGTTGCGCCTGAGTCCTGAGACGAAAACTCGCAAGGCATCATCTCGGAATTTCTCACACAGAACTGCCGCTGCCGACGGTTCATATGACATAGTCGCCTTGTTAGTAAGTAAGGTAAGTTTTTTCTCTACCTCATCGTAGTATTGGAGTAGCGTGAGGCTACCCTGTCTGAGGGTGCCCATCTCCTGTTCGATCTCATGAATCGGCCGTTTGTCACTGTATGTGAAATCGAGCCGATTTATAATCGCATCGAAATTCAAGATAGTTCCTGCAATGCCCTTATGAGAGCTTTAATTTGTTCCGTTTCGAGAGATTTTACTTGAAGTAAATGTGCTCGCTCGGATGTCTTTTCGTGCAGAGTTTTCTGTAGAATCGTCGCTTTCGGACTCTGAGTCGCTAGCGTACGTTTTAGAAGTTCTATACCGCCGAAATGGCTCGCTCATGGGGAGCTGTATATGGAAAAACTCAAGCCGTTGGGCCCATGGGGCCAAACCGTACGGCGAGGGGGACGCGGTGGCTGAGTCGCCGCTTCGAAGGCACGGACCGAAGACTCAGTGAGCAGAGCCGCTGCCCAGCTAAGTAACAACAAGGAGAGGGGCCTGCGGGGGGCGGGTTTCCGTTAAGGCAAACAAATATACAAAGATAAAATTTGCCATCGCAAAGACAAAGAGATATATAAAAGGCACAAAATTGCCACAGCAATGCATGCGCCGGTGTCGGGTAGCGAAGTGGAGTGGGGTAACAACAACAAAGCTCGAGAGTGCTGCGAAGCTAATGTAGCGAATTCAAATGAAACGACAGTGTCCCTATGATGCACAAAAGTGGAACGAAATGCACACAATAGAATATAAATTGCAAAGTCAATAATCTTTGCGACAGTGTCCAAGTAACACACTAGTGTGGAATAAAATAACCCGCACGGTCAATCAAAATTTAAAATTCAACATTTAATTTTAATTCACGACGTTTAAAATGTTATGGAAATGCAGATTTTGTTATTATATTTATGTAAATCGCACAGATGTTTTAAAAATTTAAAGCTTTAAATGCAGTTTGGAGTTGGTGTGGGACCAGGAGCTCACTTACATAATTTGTGTGTAGTTGTGTGGGTCCGGTTCCTGAAGTTGGGTGCCAATTAATATAGGTGTGAGTATCACAGGGGAAATTCCCTCGCTGCGGTCACTTATTATCAGGCTGCTGGGCCGGGGAAGGTATCAGCAGACGGTAGTCGGCTGGCCGATGCGTATAGTAGTAAAACTGGCTGTCCTTAGCCAATTGTGAAATCCTCCAGGTGTCCCTCGCAGATGCCTGAAGAGTTATGAAGATTACGGTGGCTTATGGCCTAGAGACTCAGATAGCGTATTGATAAAATAATAACAGCGGAACGCTGGAGTCGTGAATTATATTGTGATCTTTATTGAACGGATCTACAAAACGAACTGAACTTAAAAGCTAACAAAGGAAAGCTCATAGCGGCCTCTGCCAATGTGCAGGCTTCTGCCGGCTATGTACGAGCTTCCGGCCAAATGCTTGGTCAGCAATTTGACCGGAGCTGGGGTGCGGACGATCGGTCCGGTTAACTCAGTTAACTTATATAAATCAGTTGATTCGGCAACTAACCAAGACGAAATTTTAAAACTCGCTGGATTTGCCAGGATTGCCAACTCACAATCTTCAATTAAAGGTTGGATCGGTAATTATAATGTTGCGAAATATCAACCAACCGCGCCTTTGCAATGGCACACGGTTAGCGATAAAAAAAACTACTAAAGAACGTGATAGAAGCAACTATTTTGAAAGGAAAGTATAAAGGAGAAGATGTTCTCATACCGCGCACCCCAATGATTCCGACTGATGTGCCATTTGAGTTTAAACGACTACAGTTTCGACTGGCTTGTGCTATGACCATAAACAAGTCCAAGGGGCGATCATTAGGTGTTTGTGGTATTAATTTGGAAAACCAATGTTTCTCACATGGTTGCCTGTTCCCGTATTGAAAACCATCAGATTTGTTTGTCTTTGCGCCAGGTAATCAAACAAAAAAACATCGTTTATCACAAAGCACTAACTGATTTTATGATTTACATGATTAAATTACTTACTTTTAAATGCTTAAAGTGTTTTATTTAATTATTTTTAATTCACACCGAATTATTGCCAAGGTGACGATTCTGTTCAGGATAATTTTTTACAAAGCATATAAAAAAGGTAGGAACAAAACAATGCCATTACAAATTTTTTGTTACAGTGGATATAAAACCGCCTTTAACAGATTCAACAAGAAAGGAAGCTAAATTCGGCACGCCGAAATATGTATACCCCTACAGCTTACAATTGGACCATTATGAATTAATAAAATTTTATCAAATGGAAAGTAAAACTAAAAGGAATTGTATACAACATTTATACATATAAAAATTCGGTTTAACATTACGTATACGTAATACTTCCCCAACATTCCTATATCCAATTAATATAGTGGTCCGATTTTGATCAATTTAAAACCGAAATTCTCGAACAACATAAAATGACCATGTCTCAAATAATATGAAAATATGTTGAAAATTGGGCATGTTATAATTTTTTTTCTGAACATTTACCGGTATATATAGTTGTCCGATCCGAACCGTTCCGACTTATATAGTAGTGAGAGCATTTTCATTCAGATAGCTTCAAAACTGAGGGACTAGTTTGCGTATAATCGGACAGACGGACGGACAGACGAACATGATTAGATCGACTCGGCTGTTGATGCTGATCAAGAATATATATACTTTATAGGGTCGGAAATGTGTCCTTCACTGCGTTGCAAATTATACTTAAATTATAATGCCCTGCCAGGGAATAAAAATTTAAAACCCATTTAGAAAAACGAAACAAATAGAGATGATACTCATTTTAAAGAATATATTTATAATTAAGATATAAGACAACATAGATCTACATTTAAAAGAAAAAAAAATGAATTAGAAATTCGAGGTACTCAAATGATTGCACAAATAATAACAATAATAATTACGCAAATACTCACACTAAATTAATTTAGGCTTTACAAATGAATCTCTGAATTAATGGTACACTCTAAAACTGTATAAGTGTATATTTTCAGATTTATTTAAAATTACAAACTTTAAGGAGGACCTTAACATTTGTTAAGAGGGGAGAAGTTATGTATCTGTATTACTTTCAGTGTAAATAAGTTTTAATCTTTTATATTTTCTTTTACCTCTGCTCGTTTGCTAGTTCAGACAACCGCTTATCTTTGGCTTCCGGCAAACTATTGATCTGCAGATAAGTCGTTATTTGCCTACGCGCTTTTAGTCACTTTTTATTTATTTATTTATTTATTTATTTATTTATTTCGCCAACGATAAATCTTAACTGGCTACTTAACTATATCTTAACTAATTAATTGAGGCTAAATATTGATACAAATTTCTTTTTATTAATGCCCTTGGTAAGCTAGGGTCCAATCGCATGTTTGGGGGCAGATTATTGATAAAAGTTAAGGCCCTAGAAACGGGCTCATTCATGGCATAATTTGTTCTGCAAATAGGCAGGAAAAACGGATCAAAAGTTCTTAGATGCCTAACCGGAACAGCAAAATTTATACAACATAATAATGCAGGACAATCAAGTTTGCCTGAGATAATGTCAAAAATGGTAACTAGGCTCGCAACGATTCTCCTGTCATGTAACGAAGACAAGTGCACAAGACGACATTTATCGGAATAGGAGGGTACGGGTTCATGGAAATTCAGGGAATTAAGGGCAAAACATAAAAACTTTTTTTGAATGCGTTCGAGGCGGTGAGAATGTATGGATCCAGTCGGGTTCCAAACAAATGAAGCATACTCCAGCTTAGACCTCATAAAGGAAAAAAAGAGGCTAAGCTTTGTGTACGGGTCAGTAAATTTAGCAGCATTCCGTTTTATGAAACCATACATTGCATACGCTTTAGGAACTATAAAGTTAATGTGATCAATGAAAGGGAATTTAGCATCGAACATAACTCCCAAGTCCAGTGCTTCGGTTTTGCATGCAAGGGGGCTGGAATCAACATGGTATGTAAACTGCAATATGTTGGGCCTTTTAGAGTACGTAACAGTGAAACATTTAGACAAATTCAAGGGTAGCTTATTCCGAGAGCACCAATCTGCAACTCTAGACAAGTCATCCTGAAGCATTATACTATCAAGAACCGAGCTCACCGACTTGAAGATTTTGAGGTCATCAGCAAACAATAAAAATTCCGAATTCCTACAGCATTGGCCAATGTCATTTATATATAAAATAAAGAGAAAAGGGCCCAAGGCGCTCCCCTGAGGAAGGCCTGAAGTCGCTACATACGGACTTGAGGAATGACCATTGCACACCACTCTATACCGACGGCCATCTAAGTAGGATCTAATCCAAGTCAGCATTGATGAATGGAAGCCAATTGATTCAAGCTTAGCCAGTAATGCACTATGGCAAACCTTGTCAAATGCTTTGGCAAAGTCGGTGTAAACCACATCAACCTGCTTCTGTCTCGAAAAGGCATTAATGCAAAAATGGTTAAAAACAGCCAAGTTTGAAGTGGTTGACCGTCCTGGCATAAAGCCATGCTGGTTAGGGCTGATGGTGCTACCAGTGAGAAAGGCAAGCTGCTTAGCTACAATTCGCTCAAAAATCTTGGATATGTTGCTAAGCTTTGCAATTGGCCTATAGTTGGAGATAATATCTTTTACACCGGACTTGAAAATAGGAGTAACTGTTGCCGTTTCCATCTCTGAATAAAATGACCCCTGGAGAGGGATTTGTTGAATATAATTATTAGTGGCACTGAAAGAACCCCAATACAACTTTTTAGTATATAAGGTGAGAGCCCATCGCAGTCGAGTTTTTCAGAGTCATTAAGGCTCTCCGCCGCAAGATGGCAGTCGGCTTCAGAAATATGTAAGCTCCCAATGTTGGAGCTTGGAACAATGGAACGAAGCGTATAATCATCATTCCATGAAGATAGAGGCTCGAAGTTTGACGCAAAATATTTGGCAAACAAATTTGCCACTTCAAGATCCGACGATGCTGAAGAGTCATATAAAGACATATGGGAGGGGATGGATGATGTTGTCCTTTTAGAGTTTACAAAGTGCCAGAAAGATTTCGGATTGCTAATTAACTTCATTTCCACATCCGCTATATATTGATTATATAAGAACTTATTTAAAAATTCGAATTCGCGCTTATGTTGCTTGTATTTATCAAGGTCTGCTGAATTACCATTTTTAACATATCGTTTATAGAACTTATTTCTGAGATTCTTATATTTTTTTAGTCCTTGTGTATACCAGGGTAATTTATAAGAACTAAAGACCCGTTTTTTAGCGTATTTTTTTATGATTGCTGAAATAGATATTAAAAAATGTTCATAGCAAGTGTCTAAGTTAGCATGCGACAGGACCTCAACCCAGTTAACAAGCTTAATATCATTACGAATTAAATTTAAGTTGCTCGCATTAATATACAATGAAGATGTGAGTGGTTTATATGGGGAAAATATATACATAGATAATGAAATAAGTAAGGGCTGGTGGTGAGAATCGCACTCAGAAAGAGGATTAATACAGTTAACTAAATTAAAGTTAAGGTCTTGACTAAGAAAAATAAGGTCTAGAAGCTTGTTTAATTTATTAAATACATGATTGATCTGGACAAGACCCATACTGAAGAGATCATCTATGACCAAAATTTCCTGGGGCAGATGCAGATTACTGGGAACCATAGCTGGTGAGTCCACTCCATGCACCCACACCAGCGAAGAAAGATTGAAGTCGCCAAAAACAGTGATAAACTGCGAATCCTCCAGATCATGATTGATACAGGCAATATTATCCACATGAGCTTTATAAAATTCGAAACTACTGCATGGGGGAATATATGATACCACCAGAAGAATAGTTTCCACAGGTCCAGCGAGAGACACACAAAGCTGATCGAGAAGGGAGTCATCATTCCTAAGCCGGATTGTTGTGCACCTCAGAGCACGGCGCACAGCAATAAGAACTCCACCACCTCTGGAGCATTGCTTCTTAACAGGATCCCGGTCCTTGCGGAAAACTTGGTAGAGGTTGGCATTAAAAAATTCATTGTCGAAGAAGTCGATGTTGAGCCAGGTTTCAACTAATATAATGACATCATAATCGCATGACGATGTTGCCAAGTAGACAGCCTCAGTCTTTGTACGCATGCCGGATATATTTTGAAAATATATTTTCAGGCTGGGGCTATCACCATTATTGGAAGATGAAGATGGTTGCGCAGTTTCTGGACAAGCGGGGGGCACAACCAGATCATCTGTTTCACAATTAGATGGGCCTAGTTGCAGCTTATGAGCAACTAATCCAGAGGCAGCCTTAAGGAGCGATATAGATCTCACTTTAATTGCACTGCTATCAATATCCAATTGGCTCGAAGTAATTAGAAAAGAGCGAATATAATCTCTTAAGAGAGCAGGGCTTGCGGAGAGCTGCAATCCAGTAGGAAAGGCATCAGTCTGCATCAGCTGTTGTTGTTGATAGGCGAATCGATAGAGAGCGTCAAGGGAGCGAGCCCAGCCAGCACACAGCATCCAAAGAAGACGGAGAAGATCCAACGGCAAAACCAAACACTGGGCAGCATCAACATGCAAGGCGGACGATGAGAACAACAACTCAAACCAAAGTTGTTGAAGCAGCGGGGGCGTTGAGAGCGTGGACGACAGCGCCAAGCTGTAAAAGAGACGGCGAAAACTTCGGCTGTTGTTGTTGTTGACGCATAGTAGGTGAAGGAGACGGGCGCAAGTCCAGAGAAATCCGAAGATGCTGCGAGGGCTGTGGGCTAGGCCAGAGCATATGATTGTGGGAAGGATGGGCAAGAAGAGTATTGTCAACAAAAACATCGACACCAGCGGCGTCGATCACTGGGGGTTTTTTGACGGATGAGTTGGGGTTGAAGATCTTGAAGGTCCGCCAAGCTCAATAATGGTATCCTCTTTATTTATCCTCTCCCTATGGACAAATCTTTTTACCTTGACAGAGCACGGCCAAAACTCATTATTGAAGACAGCCTCATAGTGTTGATCCGGGACACCGAGCTTAAAATTGACGAATTTCAATGTAGCAATGTCAACGTCTTTTTTTATAAGCTTGATGCAAGAAAATGTTTTTGCATCAACATTTAATTTGGAAGAGACATAAATTGAAACAGCCTCGGGCTCCGTAGTCGCTCTAAACTTGCCGACATGCAGATATTTGATGATTGGCAGAACTTGGAGAGCATCCGAGACAGCCGCGACTCCAACGACGGTTTTTTTGTTGTTATTGTTCTTCCTCTTCTTCCTATGCCGAACTTTGATAAAATCATCTCTCACAGCATTCGGGGGTCGTAGACCTTGGCCATGGACCGTCGATAACGAAGCAACGGCAGCGTAAGATTGAGCGGCTGCCGTTGCATTGCCAGCTTGCATTTGGCGAGGCCTAACGGTGATGTTGTTGGTATGATCAATTATATCCACTTTGGTAGAAAGGGTTTCCGAGAACTTGGAATTTAGTTGCTGGTACAAGCACTCTAGATTTTTTATTTTAGAATCGAGCTCATCAATTTTCGAATGGGAGTCATTGGCAATAACACAGCCATCGCACTGCCACAGTATATTCGGATTGAGTAAGAGTTTGATTGCATCAGCAGGCAAATCCACGCAGGCACTATGGAACACCCGACGGCAGAGAGAAGCACAGCGAACAGCCTCCGTGGAGCGGAGCCGGGATGCCGAAACTTCTGAATTACACTCAGCACACAGCATAACGATAATGGCACGACCGTACGCTTTGAAGGCTAGATGACGATTGAATGTATTCCCTATGAAATTTCTAAATAGTTTTTTAGAAAATAAAAGACGATACTTTGGTGGCAAGAATTAATTTTAAATTGGCAAGACGAAAACGAAAAAGACTGCATGCGCTCGATCTGTTTTCAATTTTACGACGACAATTATATTTTTTCCAAGAGAACTTAAAGCCTAGCTTAATGACGGTGCTCACGCCTTCGCCCTAAACTTACATACACTGGACTTAAAAAAAAAACAAACAATTTCAAATTAATTCTTAAATGAGCCAACACCCTATTTTTTTAAATAAAAATGTAATTTACCTACCTCTTCACTAAAACTGTAGTGTTTAACGTTCAAGTTCGTCTCCTTATAAAGGATCTGAGCTGCTGGGCACGCTTTAGTTTCGGCTCTAGCTCGTCGGCTTTAGGTGTGGTGGTCTTGCTCGCCCAGATCTCGGACACGGACTACACATTACTATAAACAAGTCAAGAATTGAGCGTGCTGTGACAAAATTATAAATGCTTGTAACGAACATTCACAACTAAGGATTCAGGTTAGGTGTTGGGACTGAGAGAAACGCACATGCAAAACGTTCTCCGGCTGCGGCTTGTCGGCAAGGGGGGTGGTGGTCTTGCTGCTTTTCTCAGTATGGCCTATACCTATTATTTTTAAAAGAAAAAGGGATTGCGTTTATTACTAGCCGAAAAATATGCGGTAGGATTAACAAAGCATTTTAGACACGGATCAAAGACGGACAGAATAAGAAGAAAGATTACACTAAAAACTTGCTCTTATCCCACGCCCTAGAACCAATTGCGAATCTCAGATAATGATGGGATTCGCTTCGCCCTCCCTTCCGTTCGGCCGTTCGATTGCCATTTGGAGCAAACTCCTTCCGAACGGTCCCTTGAGGTTCTAAGACTTCCCCGGGATCATAGCTGCTCTGCCAAATTTAAAAAGCAAATTTGAAACATTAGCAGGCCTGTTCCAGTTTCAACTTCCTCAAAATTTACTCGTATACGGATATCCCAGACCTGTCGGCGGATTCAGATCCGCAAATTCGGAAATTAATATTTTTACTATGCAAATTGCAAATTACGACTATGCAAATTCTAAATGTTAATTGAATTTAATTCTCTAATGTTTTAGAAACATTACTACATTTCTGAATTTTCTAAAGGTGGCATACTTGATTTATAAACAAATCTTTTGAAGTTGCGCCTCAGAATCGGTTCGATTCTAACTTTCCGCAGTTTTGCAAATCCGCCGCCCCTTTTCAAGATTCCGACCGAAAAACTCGGAACTGAGAGGGACATTATGAGGGTTGTCAGATTACCAAGAAACAGATGGAGTATGCCTTAAAAATTATTTTGAACAATTGTATTTTTGATTGTTCTTATTATCAGAGAGTTAATATTAAGGATCGTTAAACAAAAAATTGTGTTTGGTGAAAACACCACTTAAATTTCTGTAAAAACCGTGCGTAATATGAAGGGAAATTTTTCGCACCACTGTTACGAAAACTCCTGATCGGCACACGCAAGTTAAATTAAAAAATGTAAGTCAACACAATTAAGGGGTAACTTATAAGTCGGAAGAAATCTGGGGCGTTTCTTGGATCACCCTAGTGTTTTTATGTGCTGACTCAGAAGTAGAAACGTATAAAGAATAGCTGTAAATCCAAAACCAGTGCCCTGCGACATACCATTACAAATAATAAAGTCGATCCCGAAATTTTGCGGGATACAGGATGAATACGTGGCGAGGAGGCAGTCCGCCACAGACGCCTATGAATTATTTAAGCCATATGATGGCAGTAGCGCACATTACCAATCCGTTACAATTATAAGAAATAAGATACGGGGACCAGCACGAGCGCTGCTGGTATCGCACAATACAGTGCTAAATTTTGATGCCACTTTGGCTCGATTAGACTGCTCTTATGCAGATAAAACGTCCTTGCGCCTGTTGCGGCAAGGGCTTGAGTCGGTACGTCAAGCGGATAAAAGCTTTATGCAGTACTGCGATGAGGTTGAACGAAAATTAACCCTTGTGACAAACAAAATTGTCATGACCAATGACATAGAAAGAGCCACACTGTCCAACGAAGAAGTCATGGGTGAAGACCTACACGTGTTTATTTCGGGTCTAAAGAAGACCTTAAGGTCTGCCAGCTGCACTGGCACTAGCTGGGAGGCAGAGGCCAGTATTGAACGAAGTATGTCGCGGCCACATATGCCAAGCTGTCGAACAGAGAAAACAGAGTACTGATTTCCACAAGGGCCAACATCGTGTGCCCGAGAAACAAGGAAAATATCCGGGCCAATCGCGGTCAAGAAAAAAGTCCCCTTTTTTTTAAAAAAAACAATATAAAGATCAAAATAATGATTATTGGCGCAGATAGGACAACTGGACTGATCGGGGTAAACCAGATTAGGCCCCAGAGCCCATGGATTAAGATCCATCAGTTTCTAAAATTAGACGTCCGAGTTGTCAAAAATCCCAGCGAAACAATACACAGTTTCCCACTTCTCAAAACCTAAAAAAACCAAACTCTTCTGAAAGAATGACTGGTCAGAGGCGCCAAAGGATAAACAACGTTGAGCATGCTGCGGAGAAAGAGCAGGATTATGAAAAAACCGGCGGCAGCCGCACTTAATGGAATTTAACAAGACAGTGACTCACTTGACTCGAACGATCTTCTCAATTTTTAAGAGGAAGGTACCGCTTACCGGTCATTGTACGAAGGTTGGCGGGGCGACCTATAAAAAATCTGATAGACACTGGGGCGGCCAAAAATTATGTAAAGCCCGTAAAGGAGCTGCCGGTCGACTCCCCTTCACTGTGAGCACCATACAAAGCTCTAGCAAAATTCTTCTTTTTACGAGATATGAGATAAGATCGTTTCGACCTGCTAACTCAGGGAGCTGCACTAGACTTACGTATCAGTGATATTAGGTACGCAAACGTAACCAAACAGCTTAAATTCTTCAACTGTCCTAACGTGAATTTTACAAATGTCGACGAAATAGTAGTCCCAAACTAAGTGAAAGCTGAATTTGGAACAAGAAAGAAAGCTAACTTCGGCACGCCGAAGTTTGTATACACTTGCAGCTTACAATTGGATCATTATGAATTAATTAAATGTTATCAAATGGAAAGTAAAACTAACAGGAATTGTATACAACATATAAAAATTCGCTCTCACATTACGTATACGTAATATTTCCCGAACATTCCTATGGCAGCTATATGATATAGTTGCCGATTTTGATCAAATTAAAACCGAAATTCTAGAATAATATAAAAGGGCCATGTCTCAAATTATATAAATATTTGTTGAAAATTGAACAAGTAATAATTTTTTTTCTGAAAATGTACAGATCGTTCCTATGGCAGCTATATGATATAGTCGACCGATCTATAGTAGTGAGAGCATATAGAAGACTATCTGCAAAGTTTCATTCAGATAGCTTCAAAACTGAGTGACTAGTTTGCGTATAATCGGACAGACGGGCAGACGGACGGACAGACGGACATAGCTAGATCGACTCGGCTATTGATGCTGATCAAGAATATATATATACTTTATAGGGTCGGAAATGTCTTCTTCACTGCGTTGCAAACTTCTGACTGAAATTATACTACCCTGCAAGGGTATAAAAATGATCCTTAATAGGGGTCAAGTGTTTTCGAAGTCTAACGATTCGCTTCCCCTCGCTTCACCTCGGTCATTGCTAGGACTCGTACGGAAAGTAAAAAATCTGTTTATTCTAAGGTATACCCGTATCCCATGAGCGCGACTAAATTTTTAAATAAAGTGATCGAACAGATGACGGTATTATTCGGCCTTCTAGGTCGCCAAAAGCCGAACATGGGTTGTTGACAAAAAAGGCTCCGATGCCGAGGGCAACAAAAAAACTGGTGATCGATTTCAGGAAACTGAATGAAAGAACTATCACCGATCGTTGCCCTATGCCAAGTATTCCTATGATTCTAGCGAACTTAGGAAAAGCAAAATTGTTCACAACCCTAGTACCACCAGATTTACCTGGCCATAAACGACCGAAAACGAACCCCTTTCTCCATGAACGGGCGAAAATATGAGTTCTGCCTCCTATCCCTTGGGATAAAAAATGCAGGAAGCATTTTCCAAAAGGGCAATTGACGATGTACTACGCGAGCAGATCAGGAAAATTTGATACGTTTACGTAGATGACATTATAATTTTTTCCGAGAATGCTGCCGACCAGGTAAGACTCATTGACACGGTGCTTAGATGCCTTTGGGAAGCCAACATGAGAGTGGCACAAGAAAAAACCAGGTTCTTCAAAGAAAGTGTAGAATTTTTAGGTTTTATAGTTACAGCAGACGGAACCAAAACAGACCCTGAAAAGGTAAAAACCATACAGGAATACACTGAACTACTGAACCTCAGATCTTTCCTATGATTGGCCAGTTATTACCGAAGTTTTGTCAAAGAGTTCGCGTCTATAGCAAGACCACTCACATCGATACTCAAGAAAGGGAACGCTCGGTGAGAAAACATATGTCAAGAATACTTTCGGTCGAATGTAATGAGACCCAACGCAGTGCGTTCGAGCGCCTGCGGAACATTTATCATCAGAAGAGGTCCTATTAAAATATCCAGATTTTAAACTTCCTTTTGACTTGACTACCGATGCTTCAGCAATGGGATCGGTGCTGTTCTATTCCAAAAAAGCCGCCCAATCACGATGATATCTCGCACATAAAAAAAACTGCGAGCTCAACTACGCTACAAACGAAAGGAAATTGTTAGCTATTGTTTGAGATTTAGGGAAATTACAAAACTACCTATATGGATCCAAAGAAATCCGGATTTTCACAGACCACCAACCTCTCACCTTCACTGTTTGTTGTTAACGTGAATGTTGTGAGCGCCATTTACTGTGACTTCCATACGTTAGCTTTTATGCAACATGCCTTGGTGCTGGAATTTCCGGCAACTAAGTTTTGGCATTGGAAAAGATTCGTGAAAGATATCACAGTTGCAAACGAGCAAAGAGAAATAATAACATGCGAACACAACCGCCTTCCGAAATGATTAAGCTCGCTAATGAGGTGGTCATAAACTGCAAAACATGCACCAAAGCGAAATACAATAGACACCCCAAGAAGCAGGAGTTCGGGGTCATACCAGCCCCTTCGTATGCGGGCGAAATACTGCATATTGATATTTATTTCCACATATAAAAAACATTTTCAACCTGTGTTGACAAGTTTTCAAAGTTCGCCTTCTAGGGCCATATTAGACGTTCGTGGCCCCTCATAAAACTTGTGAATTATTTTTCTTAAAACCAAAACCATATACTGCGAAAATGAGGCATCCTTCAACTCGGAGACCATAGCCTCATTGTTGAAAAACCAACAACAACCAACCCCTTTGAACTTTTTATATACGGTTCTCTCGCACCCTATACTTAGACATATTTACCCTATACATGCACAGTAGTTTCTTTCGCTTTCTCACAGGATCGCGGGAACTATATCAATAATGTTAGCTGTAGTTAACGCTAGATTGACAGACTACTCCCACGCCCAATACATCCCTATCACGGACGAAATCGCACTGGTGTGGGAACAGAAACATTTTTTGCGGCGCTCTAGCAATTTGATGGAATTCTCAGCTTTGATAGACGAAAATGCTAAGTTGTCCGATTTATTCCCAAAGTCGCACATGCGAAAATTGCTAGAAGTCGACACTGCCTATATTAGAAGTTCATCTTCCGTATTAAAAGTAAACCATAGAATGCCTAGAAGTCTAGACTCCTTAGGTACTGCACGTATAGTAGTAGCGGGCACTCCTGACGCATCTGACCTTGAAATGCTTAAAATGTCCTAGTCACGACTGATAGAATTATATAACAGGCAGGTAATCAACACGCAAAAGCTGGATAAAATCAACAAGCTCACAGAGACGGTCAATAAAATTATTAAAACAAAACAAAACGATCTGGTCGACACTTCACACTTATACGATGTTCTTTTAGCCAGAAATATAATATTAATAGCCGAGATTCAAAATTTAATGCTCACCGTCACACTTGCTAAAGCCAATATTATAAACCCGGCCATTTCTAACCACGATGATTTGAAGTCTGTATAAGTAGATCACCCCACAAAGGTCCCTATCATAAGAATATTAAAGGCATCTAATATTGAAGTCCATCAGTGCGATAATATCATCCATGTGTTGATTGCATATCCTAAAATTAAAATTATATATAAAAAGGTCACAATCTTTCCCGTATCACACCAACACAAAATTCTGTAACTACTGGACAACGTAGTATCGGAATGCAAGAATGATTTCCTAGCAGTCACTGAATGCGTATTAACAACTTACAGCAACCCACGATACTTGCGCTCGAGGCCTACATGCCCATCACACTGGTAGATGACGGAATACTAATTATCAACGAATGTCCATCTCGGGTCAGCACTGACGATGGCCCCGAGATGACTATCAACGGCTCACATCTTATTACGTTTGAGCGAGTAGCTTTCATCAATGGCACTAAGTATTCGAATCAACGCGAAGCTATACAAAATACACCGGACACGGCGGACCCCCCCTGCTAAACATCATCGGCCATAATCCAATGCTAAGTATGCCACTTCTCCAAAGAATGAACAAATAAACTTGGAGATTATCCAATAGCTTAAGTAGGAAGTTAAATCGGCTGGAGTCACCAACATCTGGTTCGCTGTCGGCATCCTCATTAGCTGATCTATCATACTCTTCCGAGTGTTGAGTAGGAAACGAGCGGCGCAGGAAATACAACAGGTCGTCAATAAATTCCAGATGACCGAAGACGGCCATACTTCTAAAGGGGGAGTAGTTAACACAATTAAGGGGTAACTTGTAAGTCGATAGACATCTGGGGTGTTTCTTGGATCACTCTAGTGTTTTTATGTGGATAGTCAGCATAGACGCCTTTGGGGGCCGTGCCTGATTCTTGGCATGATGAGTTATGCACTTTCTGCTTATATAAGTTTCAGTTTGACATTGATTAAAATAAAGAGCGCATAGCTCATGAAATCGGATTTTATTGAATTGGTTGTCTAGCTTTAAGTGCAGACAATAACGGAGAGAAGTTCTCCCATCGTATCTTCCCATCAAGAAGGAGAGGCCAGCGGCAACCGCCCGGCCTACTGATAGCAGTGGATCTCTCTGTTACATAGCTACATACCTCATAGCTGCTGACATTGGAGACACAGCGCGGGAGCTACACTTGAACCTTAATTTGTATGTCATAAAAACGCATAGTAATTTCTTTTATTAACTTTTTTTAAGGAGGAAGCATAAAAATATAAAACATGACGATATCTACATCTCCTTTATGGAGAAAAATGAAGATATTGCCAGAGGCTACACCAAGGGAGACAGAGTGGCGGTGGGGGCCAAATGGTTAGCTCTAGCAGAAGAGTTGAACGTTGCAGGTCCACCAAAATATTGGCATTGTTTCTCAAGTTTTGGTAGTTATGTTGAACGCTTAAAAGGGTCTGTCGTCTCCTTAATTTATTCAATTAAATAGTAACGCAACAGTCTTTGAATCGGGACGGGCAAATCAGCTTTTTTTTACTTTAATGCTTACTCCTTATAAAAATCATAAATAAAATAAATTTGTAAATGTTTTTATTACTTACAATATTTATATGCACTTTTTTTTATCTTTAAGAGATTAACATCGAATAAAATGGTAGGTATGTAGGAGTGGTGAGACCCTTTCTTGAGCCTCCAATTAGAACCAGGGTCCGTTTTGATCCACACCCTCCGTATCATGGTTGTGACTAGTCATCTGTAGCACCATCCAGAATCGTTAAGAAAGGCAAGGATAGCCGTGATCTTGAGCTTTCCTACTTCCCCCAGCGATTCCAACTAGAAGGCACCGAAATGACGTCATCTAGTGGTGTTTAGTGCTGGGCTGTGGCAGAGCACGTGCTCTGGCGTCTCCTGCTCCGATGGTTCTTTGCAGCTTCTGCAGCTGGTGTTATAGGGCAGCCCCATCTTCATTGCGTGCGATCCTAACGCCCAATGACCGGTTAAAGCTTCCGTGATCCTGCTGATATCCTTCTTGCTGTGGGATATCAGTTCTTTAGTGCGTTGTTTGTCGAAGTTTGGCCAGCAAAGTTTCGATCTTCGGTTCTGACTCGTCCTTGACCATTCTCTGCTGGCCTTAGTTTTGGAATAGTCATGGATCATAGACTGAACTGTGTTTAGTTATATTGGTATACTTTTAATATTGCTGTTCTCGATTGAGCCTTTGCGGCCTAACTTGTCCGCCTTCTCGTTCCCTGATATGTCGCTGTGCCCTGGCACTCAGGTTATTCTAACGTCATTGTGTCTGGCAAGATTATTAAAGGCCCTCTTGCATTCTGCCACTAGCTGTGAGTTCGTTTTGACTGCTGCTAGAGCTTTGATAGCGACCTGGCTATCAGAGTTAATCCTCACCTTGGTATTATTAAGACCTCGCTGTATTGGAAGTCTAACTGCCTCCAATACGGCGAGTACCTCTGCCTGAAAGACCGTCGCTGATGCTGGGAGACTGAAATTCGATTCAATCCCCCAGCTCTCAACGAAGACCCCAGCCCCCACACCATAGCTCAACTTGGAGCCATCGGGTTACTCTGCCTATAGTCCACTCCTCTCCGACGGGTAGAAGGTGGTGTAGCTGTTTCCGAATTTAATTTCGGTTGTCATGTAGCCTACTCCCTTGTCTATTTGTGCTGTGATCCCTTCAAGGATAGTGCGATGGCCCATGCAGTGATCTCTCCAGCACTTGATTGGTCTGAGTCTCGCCGCACTCTGGGCCGCGGAATCCTTGATGAATATGTCAATCGATAAAATGTTTAGAATTACTTTTAGAGCAGTCCTTGTAGGCTCTGGTGACTGCCGGCCACCATACTAGAGCCCCGTATGTCAATATTGGTCTAACTACTGCTGTGTAAAGCCACATTATAGTCTTTGGGTGTAGTCCCCAGTTCTTCCCAAACATCTTTCTACAAGAGTAGAAAGCAATTCCTGCCTTCCTGACTCTTTCTTTGATGTTGCGCTTCCATGGGAGTTTTGGGTCTAGTATTACTCCTAAATACATCGCCAACCAGTTCGGCTATTATTGTCCTACTCGTGAGCACAGTACCTATCAACTCTCTGATGCATATCTCAACGCCTATCGAGTTGAGGGAGCCAAGGATGGGTTCGGCGTTTACGTTGTTGAACTCACCTTCTATGTCTAAGAACGTGGCCATTGTGTATTGCTTATAGTTTAGTGATTTTTGTCCTGGTAGATCGGCCTTTCCGGTAGGCATGTTGGGCGTCTGACAGGTGATACCTCTCCGCCTTATCTCTTATCTGTATGTCCATCAGCCTCTCCATCGTCTTCAGGATGAAGGATGTTAGGCTTATTGGTCTGTAGTCCTTTGCTAGGAAATGTCCTCTCCTGTCAGGTTTTGGTATAAATATTATCCTTGCTTTCCTCCTCGGAAGCGGTATGTGCACAAGGTTGATGCTCGCCTCATATATGGCTTTAAGCCACCTGCTGATACTATCCTTTGTTGCCTGTAGCATCGCTGGAATAATACCGTCCAGGCCCGGACTTTTATATTTATGGAAGGAGTCTATCGCCCATTGTATATTTTCAATGGTGATATAGTCTCCAGTAGACGTGTTTGTCTGTATGGTTCTTGAGCTCTCCCGCCCCGAGTATACACGCACGTTCCCTGGAAAGTGTGTGTCTACCAGAATCTCTAAGGATTCCTCGACTGACGATGTTGACGTACCGTCAGGTTTCTTTATTAGTGATGGGCTTGTGTGACCATTAGCAAGGATCTTGCTTAGTCTTGCGAGTCTTTTATGTCTTCTAGAGCTTCGAAGTAGCTTTTCCAAGATTCTTTCTTGGCTTCGTATACAGCTTTTTTGTATTGTTTCTGTGCCTCTCTATATGGTGCCCATTCTTTGGACCTATACTTTGCATTCAAGGACTTTCGTGCTCTCTTTCTGAGATTACTCAGTTCTTTTGTCCACCTTGACACCTTGCATGTATCTTTGAAGGCGTTGCTTAGAATATTCGTGAGGTCCTCTACCTCCTTGTCGAGGGCCTCTGTTAAGGATTGTACCTTTATCCTCCTGTTGCTGAACTTAGCGTGAACAATTTCGCTAAATTTGTCCTAGTATCGTCTGACTAGTCGGTATCGATAACTCAAAGAATTTGTACCTGCGATCTGAACACGAATGTTGTAGCGGCACATTCCATTTTCCGATCGTGTAATAGCTGTGTTCTACGAGTAAGGTGAGATCTAACACCTCCTCCCACCTTTGAAAGTCCTCCGCACTTGGGAATACAAAGGTTGATTTATTCCCTTAGTTACAAATTGTAATATTACGAAATATAATTTGATCAAAAAGTGACCCACCTCTTTCATTTGTCTCAGAACTTCCCCAGAGCGTGTTTCTCGCGTTCGCGTCGCTCCCGATCACTAGGGTCGACTTCGTCTCTTCAGCCCTTTGCAGCAGCTTGACCACCGGTTCTGGCGGAGCCGGGTCGTCATGGGCCATGTACAGATGTGATCAGCATGCCTATCCCATCCGCTGTCACGAATCTGGCAACTGCTAGATCCGATGTTCTGAGGTTAAAACAGAAAAAAGCATTAAAGTGATTCTTTATTACTATACATGCTCTCGTTCTACCTGTCGAGTTGGTGTATAGTAGGGTGTAACCAGGCAGTTTCAGACCAGAAACTAGCTCGTCCCTGGTCCATGGTCGATGTCCTTCTCCCTTAGAAGGATCATCAGATTAGCTGAAGCATGGGAGCTACGCTTCAGGTTAATCTGCACTACGGACGGCATTGTTGTTTGTTGGTGTGGAGTTGGTCGACTTGTCGTCGATAATCATGTCATCCAACAACTTGTTCATCCGGTTCGGCAAGGAAGACCTTGATCTTTCATGCTACCGTACCGGATTTTGTGGTCCCTTTCTTCCAGCTGCGACAGGCAGCGCTGGTTGATAAGCAGGAGAAATGGCTGGCTCGTCTTCATTTCTCTCTCTGCCTTGAGGATGGCTCAGTCCTCTATATGTATGTCTGGATTCTGCGCTCTCAGACACTAGAGCACCCTTGCGTGGTCAGATTGCCCCAGTGGTAACCAGATGCGAGCTGTGGGTCTTCTAAGAATCTCCCTGGCGTGGACCAGCCTAATCCGTAGGCCGTTCCACGTGTTGCCGATCTTGGCAACACATTCTTCCAAGAAGCTCCTTGAAAACCCATCGTCACACCTGATTACGCGGTGCCCTCTTACCACGTCTGAAGATTCGAAGGACGGGATAGGACCGTCCGGCAGGACAACCATCCTGTCGGTCACCGTGTCGGATAATTTGGCCTCTATCTCACCCCACTTCTCTGCCAGCAGGCGTCCGTCGTCGTTGAGCTCATCCACCAGGGCCACAGCCAGACTGTCTCTGGCCACCTCGCTGAACTTCTTCGTCTGCTTGATAAAGAATGTGGCTCTGGCTTTTCCTTGGGCCTCCCTGGCCCTCTTAGGTGCGCTAACGCTCACGTCCTGTGACCGTTCACGCTTTGCCTTCGGGGGTTGGAACGCTTCCGGGTTGGCCTTCTGATATTTCTCGAAATCCTCAATCTCTGCGAGGAATTTTGCTTGGTCTGCAGCGTCTCTTGGATCCACCTTGCCCTCAGCCTCATTCTTCGCAATCTTTCTCAGAACGAAACGGGCTCTGTTTACCCTAGCGACTCAACTTTGCCGCTTTTGGGGTCTACTCCGGTGGTGCCCATCTGGGCCACACCTGTGTGTGTCATGGTCTGGGGGTGCTAGTACTAGCGTCCCCCTTGGATGACGGAGCGTTGATGACCGGACTTGGCATCAGCAGCTCGTCTTCATCTAAATCCGACGACGGTTGAGATATTAAGCCCTGCCTGGGCATCAATAACTCCTCGTCCATCTCTGTCATTTCTGGGGCTTAACCTTCCCCACGAGATCCGAAGCACGGCGTTGAGAATTCATTTTAATACATGATCGCCCGCTTTGCTTGACCTGGCGAGCTCGGCGGGCCAAAGGGGTTGCGGGGCTTTGAAGTTTTCGACCGTGGCTTCGCCCCTAAGCCACGGCAGGGTTGCCCGGCCCTGGGAAGGCTCCGTTCAAACACAGCTGGATTGGCCCCTCAGCTGCGAATCTGCAAGCCAGCAAGCACGAGTCGCATAACACGCCTGACTTGAGGGGGGGCATTATAAAGACTTGCCCATGTCCGCCCGACTATCGTTGGTCAGCATCCTCGTTCGAACTCGACCAGGGACCTGCTTCCAGCGGCCCTCGCGTGGAGAGTAAAGTCGCACTACCGATGGTGCACACAGTTACCCCCTGTGTACCCTATCGGCTGACGGCCATCGAATAAAATACATTTATTTATATTTTATTTTAATAAAATCCAACAGTTGCGATCAAACACTCTCCGAGTCAAGACGCGCTTAATCTATCAAAAACAGTAACGCGATTTGCGTAAACAAAACAAAACAAAAACATATCAACGTTTGCTGATAAGCACCAAAAAAGTGTTGTTGTTAACATGAGCAACGACGAAGACGACTTATCGCCCTGGAGCTGGCAAAGAACTAAACCTATGCCAAAGGGAATCAAGAGAAGAAAAACCAAGTTTCTCCGATTCTGCTAAAGAAAAAATTTCGCTATCTTAGTTGAACGCTCACCAACTTAATAAGGTAATGATGCAGAAGAAAACGACATGGACACGACAACTGAAGACAAGCCCCAACATATCTTCTTATCGGATGTTAGTGATATAAGTTGTATGCTAGCCTACCTCGAAACGAAATTTAAAAAGAAAATTACTTTTATAAATCCATACGAGATGGTCAAGTGAGGGTTATGGTTAAGACTATTGATGTATACAGGTCCCTTGTTAAAGATCTTGCTAGTGACTTTGTCAAGTTTCACACATACCAGCTTAAACATGAGGGCGTTATAAAGAATTTGCACTTCCCAACGGATATTGAGGTAATTGAAAGAGACGTGGAGTCTAAAGGTCACTCTGTTAGGAGCAAAAATAACATTAAAAGCCGTGGATCCTTGACATTGAGCCCACCAATAATAACAAAGATATTTACGAAGCTAAGCACATTGGTAACGTAAATGTTTAAATAAAAGATATTGTTCAGTGTCACCGTTGTCAGGAATTCGGGCAGACAAAATCCTATTGCGTAAAATGCTCTCGTAAGCATCCCAGCAACCAATGCCAAAAAGATAAAAAGCAACCAGCAAAATGTGCGAATTTCAACGAAGATCACGCTGCCAGCTACAAAGGGTGTATAGTCTATAAGGAGCTCGTATCTAAACAATTAGCTACTGGTCAAAAACAGATGCATAACAAGGTCCATATCAAAAGTGATTCTGCAATATTTCAATCATCAATTCTCCCAGATAAGCCGACCCAACAACCAAAAGGCTATCAATCATACGCCCAAGTTGTTGCAGGAAATAGTAATACCAATACTTCCCTAGAAAGAAACAATTTGAACTCACCAATAACTTACTTAACATAATAATGTTACTGGTCAATAAATTATGCAAATAAGGCGAAACCTAGGAATCTGGAATGCCAATAAGCTTTCCAACCATTTTAATGAAATATATTTATTTTTAAAAACAAATGCAATCGACATCATGCTTGATTCAGAAACACACTTCACCAGTAAATCCTTTTTTAGAGTAGTTGGATACGACACAATAAGAGCTGATCATCCGTCTGATAGAGCCCACGGAGGCGCCGCATTTCTTGTAAAAAAGGGTCTGAAATTTAAAATCATGACAGCACAGGCTGCCACAATCGAGATCAAATTCATGCACGCAGATGTCTCAATCTCAGCAAAATATCATCCTCCAAGATTTACAATAAAAGAGCTCGATTTTGAGAACTTTTTTCAAGGACTAGGAACAAAGTTTATTGTTGGAGGCGACTTTAATGCCAAACACCCATGGTTGGGCTCCAGACTCACTAACCCAAAGGGATTCGAATTATAAAAATGCATACGAAACAATAACACATCAACTCTCTCAACTGGAAAGCCTACATATTGTCCTACAGATACTCGAAAAACCCCAGACTTGATTACCTTCGTAGCATTCTCTAGTATCCCACAAGCTCACATGCGATTAATGGAAAGTTTCGATCTTAATTCAGATCACTCTCCCATAATAGCGACCTACAGTACAATGGCTCATATGCTAGACAAGCCCTATAAAGTCATTTCCGCTTTCACAAGCATTAAGGGATTCAAAAACTACCTAGAAGAAGCAATAAGCCTAGACATTTCGTTAAAAACAGGAGAGGAAATAGACAATGAAGTGTAGCTTTTCACAAATACAATTCACAAAGCGAGCTATATCAATACGAACCTCACCCACAGAAACCAACAACCAAACCAATTGTACCTCCCTACTGAAATTCGAGAAAAAATTCAAAACCAAAGGGACCTGAGAAAACGTTGTCAAGAAACTCACTATCCTGCAGACCAAAGATTATACAACAAAGCTAAATCTGAGCTTAAACAATTACTGTCAAACTTACGAAATGAATCTTTAGCGGCATATCTGAGAAGTTTAGACCCTAATTCCAGCAACAAAGAGTACAACCTGTGGAGAGCAACTAAATATTTACAGAGACCAGCAAAAAGAAACATAATCCGCAAAAGTAATCGAATCTGGTTTAGATCGGACGATAAACAAGGTAAGCCATTTGCACAACACCTGCACTCTGTGCTTCAGTCAAACGACATTAATAATCCTGTAACAGAAGCTGAAGTAGAAAATTTCCTTGATCACCCTGCCAAATGAGCTTTCCTATTAAAATGATTCTTCTTGACGAAGTCGTGACAGAAATTAAATGCTTAAACAATTAAAATCACCAGGCCCGGATAAGATAGTCGGCATAACTCTTAAAACTCTACCAGTAAAATGCATACGTTTTCTCACGCTAGTGTTTAACGCTATACTCAGGCTAGACCACTTCCTAATCAATGGAAATGTGCAGAAATCATTATGATCCTCAAGCCAAGCAAGGCTTTTTACGTTTGTTGACAATATTCTCGAAAGTATTTGAAGATATACTACTGAAGATAATGTTGCCAATTTTGTACGAACTTGCCATCATTGCTGAATATGAATTCGGTTCCAGGAAAGACCACGGGACCACGGAGCAATGTCACAGGATGAAATTGTATCAGCACTTTTGAGGAAAAAATAACGTACTGCTACATTATTGATGTCCAACAAGCGTTTGATCGCATAATGGATTACTCTACAAGATAAAGAAATGGTTACCTGCCCCATATTATTTACTACTGAAATCCTACCTGACAACATATGCTGACGTTACAGCTATTCTGGCAACAAGCTCACCTAGAGACGAAGCATCTCTTACAAAGTGAGCTCAGCCTGATTGAAGCCTGGTTTCTTCGCTGGAAAATTAAAATCAACTCCCTGAAGTCTATCCAAGTAACCTTTGCACTAAGACCAGGAAACTGCCCAAATGTAACACTTAACGGCTAAGCAATTCCACAAGATACCTGTGTGAAGTACCTTGGCACGCACCTCGACCGCAGACTTACATGGAAACCCACAAAAACGAAATATAAACAGCTCAGACTGAAAACACGGAAAATGTCCTGGTTACTAAATAAAATACCGGCAGCCACTTTGGAAAACAAAATTCTCCTCTACAAAGACATTCTGAAGCCTTTTTGGACCTACGGTATCCAGCTCTGGGGAACAGCTAGCAACTCAAATATTGAATATTGAAGCGCCTTCAATCAAAAACATTGCGGCAAATTGTCAACGCTCTATTTTATTTAACTAATGCAAACATTCACAAAGATCTAAATATTCTAACTATTAAAGAGATAAACAAATACAGTATGAAATATACAGACAAACTTTGGTCTAGTAGACAATAGTTTAACCCTCAGAAGACTTTAAAGATTTCACATTCTTGATCGCCCTGCTAGATAAATTCAAGTAAACGAGAAATTATATTTAATAGCAGGTTTCACTGGAAATCTGCTATTCCTGTTATGTAACTTGTCCGCCTTCTCGTTCCCTGATATGTCGCTGTGCCCTGGCACTCAGGTTATTCTAACGTCATTGTGTCTGGCAAGATTATTAAAGGCCCTCTTGCATTCTGCCACTAGCTGTGAGTTCGTTTTGACTGCTGCTAGAGCTTTGATAGCGACCTGGCTATCAGAGTTAATCCTCACCTTGGTATTATTAAGACCTCGCTGTATTGGAAGTCTAACTGCCTCCAATACGGCGAGTACCTCTGCCTGAAAGGCCGTCGCTGATGCTGGGAGACTGAAATTCGATTCAATCCCCCAGCTCTCAACGAAGACCCCAGCCCCCACACCATAGCTCATCTTGGAGCCATCGGGTTACTCTGCCTATAGTCCACTCCTCTCCGACGGGTAGAAGGTGGTGTAGCTGTTTCCGAATTTAATTTCGGTTGTCATGTAGCCTACTCCCTTGTCTATTTGTGCTGTGATCCCTTCAAGGATAGTGCGATGGCCCATGCAGTGATCTCTCCAGCACTTGATTGGTCTGAGTCTCGCCGCACTCTGGGCCGCGGAATCCTTGATGAATATGTCAATCGATAAAATGTTTAGAATTACTTTTAGAGCAGTCCCTGTAGGCTCTGGTGAGTGCCGGCCACCATACTAGAGCCCCGTATGTCAATATTGGTCTAACTACTGCTGTGTAAAGCCACATTATAGTCTTTGGGTGTAGTCCCCTATCGAGTTGAGGGAGCCAAGGATGGGTTCGGCGTTTACGTTGTTGAACTCACCTTCTATGTCTAAGAACGTGGCCATTGTGTATTGCTTATAGTTTAGTGATTTTTGTCCTGGTAGATCGGCCTTTCCGGTAGGCATGTTGGGCGTCTGACAGGTGATACCTCTCCGCCTTATCTCTTATCTGTATGTCCATCAGCCTCTCCATCGTCTTCAGGATGAAGAATGTTAGGCTTATTGGTCTGTAGTCCTTTGCTAGGAAATGTCCTCTCCTGTCAGGTTTTGGTATAAATATTATCCTTGCTTTCCTCCTCGGAAGCGGTATGTGCACAAGGTTGATGCTCGCCTCATATATGGCTTTAAGCCACCTGCTGATACTATCCTTTGTTGCCTGTAGCATCGCTGGAATAATACCGTCCAGGCCCGGACTTTTATATTTATCGAAGGAGTCTATCGCCCATTGTATATTTTCAATGGTGATATAGTCTCCAGTAGACGTGTTTGTCTGTATGGTTCTTGAGCTCTCCCGCCCCGAGTATACACGCACGTTCCCTGGAAAGTGTGTGTCTACCAGAATCTCTAAGGATTCCTCGACTGACGATGTTGACGTACCGTCAGGTTTCTTTATTAGTGATGGGCTTGTGTGACCATTAGCAAGGATCTTGCTTAGTCTTGCGAGTCTTTTATGTCTTCTAGAGCTTCGAAGTAGCTTTTCCAAGATTCTTTCTTGGCTTCGTATACAGCTTTTTTGTATTGTTTCTGTGCCTCTCTATATGGTGCCCATTCTTTGGACCTATACTTTGCATTCAAGGACTTTCGTGCTCTCTTTCTGAGATTACTCAGTTCTTTTGTCCACCTTGACACCTTGCATGTATCTTTGAAGGCGTTGTTTAGAATATTCGTGAGGTCCTCTACCTCCTTGTCGAGGGCCTCTGTTAAGGATTGTACCTTTATCCTCCTGTTGCTGAACTTAGCGTGAACAATTTCGCTAAATTTGTCCTAGTATCGTCTGACTAGACGGTATCGATAACTCAAAGAATTTGTACCTGCGATCTGAACACGAATGTTGTAGCGGCACATTCCATTTTCCGATCGTGTAATAGCTGTGTTCTACGAGTAAGGTGAGATCTAACACCTCCTCCCACCTTTGAAAGTCCTCCGCACTTGGGAATACAAAGGTTGATTTATTCCCTTAGTTACAAATTGTAATATTACGAAATATAATTTGATCAAAAAGTGACCCACCTCTTTCATTTTTCTCAGAACTTCCCCAGAGCGTGTATCTCGCGTTCGCGTCGCTCCCGATCACTAGGGTCGACTTCGTCTCTTCAGCCCTTTGCAGCAGCTTGACCACCGGTTCTGGCGGAGCCGGGTCGTCATGGGCCATGTACAGATGTGATCAGCATGCCTATCCCATCCGCTGTCACGAATCTGGCAACTTCTAGATCCGATGTTCTGAGGTTAAAACAGAAAAAAGCATTAAAGTGATTCTTTATTACTATACATACTCTCGTTCTACCTGTCGAGTTGGTGTATAGTAGGGTGTAACCAGGCAGTTTCAGACCAGAAACTAGCTCGTCCCTGGTCCATGGTCGATGTCCTTCTCCCTTAGAAGGATCATCAGATTAGCTGAAGCATGGGAGCTACGCTTCAGGTTAATCTGCACTACGGACGGCATTGTTGTTTGTTGGTGTGGAGTTGGTCGACTTGTCGTCGATAATCATGTCATCCAACAACTTGTTCATCCGGTTCGGCAAGGAAGACCTTGATCTTGGCTTTCATGATACCGTACCGGATTTTGTGGTCCCTTTCTTCCAGCTGCGACAGGCAGCGCTGGTTGATAAGCAGGAGAAATGGCTGGCTCGTCTTCATTTCTCTCTCTGCCTTGAGGATGGCTCAGTCCTCTATATGTATGTCTGGATTCTGCGCTCTCAGACACTAGAGCACCCTTGCGTGGTCAGATTGCCCCAGTGGTAACCAGATGCGAGCTGTGGGTCTTCTAAGAATCTCCCTGGCGTGGACCAGCCTAATCCGTAGGCCGTTCCACGTGTTGCCGATCTTGGCAACACATTCTTCCAAGAAGCTCCTTGAAAACCCATCGTCACACCTGATTACGCGGTGCCCTCTTACCACGTCTGAAGATTCGAAGGACGGGATAGGACCGTCCGGCAGGACAACCATCCTGTCGGTCACCGTGTCGGATAATTTGGCCTCTATCTCACCCCACTTCTCTGCCAGCAGGCGTCCGTCGTCGTTGAGCTCATCCACCAGGGCCACAGCCAGACTGTCTCTGGCCACCTCGCTGAACTTCTTCGTCTGCTTGATAAAGAATGTGGCTCTGGCTTTTCCTTGGGCCTCCCTGGCCCTCTTAGGTGCGCTAACGCTCAAGTCCTGTGACCGTTCACGCTTTGCCTTCGGGGGTTGGAACGCTTCCGGGTTGGCCTTCTGATATTTCTCGAAATCCTCAATCTCTGCGAGGAATTTTGCTTGGTCTGCAGCGTCTCTTGAATCCACCTTGCCCTCAGCCTCATTCTTCGCAATCTTTCTCAGAACGAAACGGGCTCTGTTTGCCCTAGCGACTCAACTTTGCCGCTTTTGGGGTCTACTCCGGTGCCCATCTGGGCCACACCTGTGTGTGTCATGGTCTGGGGGGTGCTAGTACTAGCGTCCCCCTTGGATGACGGAGCGTTGATGACCGGACTTGGCATCAGCAGCTCGTCTTCATCTAAATCCGACGACGGTTGAGATATTAAGCCCTGCCTGGGCATCAATAACTCCTCGTCCATCTCTGTCATTTCTGGGGCTTAACCTTCCCCACGAGATCCGAAGCACGGCGTTGAGAATTCATTTTAATACATGATCGCCCGCTTTGCTTGACCTGGCGAGCTCGGCGGGCCAAAGGGGTTGCGGGGCTTTGAAGTTTTCGACCGTGGCTTCGCCCCTAAGCCACGGCAGGGTTGCCCGGCCCTGGGAAGGCTCCGTTCAAACACAGCTGGATTGGCCCCTCAGCTGCGAATCTGCAAGCCAGCAAGCACGAGTCGCATAACACGCCTGACTTGAGGGGGGGGCATTATAAAGACTTGCCCATGTCCGCCCGACTATCGTTGGTCAGCATCCTCGTTCGAACTCGACCAGGGACCTGCTTCCAGCGGCCCTCGCGTGGAGAGTAAAGTCGCACTACCGATGGTGCACACAGTTACCCCCTGTGTACCCTATCGGCTGACGGCCATCGAATAAAATACATTTATTTATATTTTATTTTAATAAAATCCAACAGTTGCGATCAAACACTCTCCGAGTCAAGACGCGCTTAATCTATCAAAAACAGTAACGCGATTTGCGTAAACAAAACAAAACAAAAACATATCAACGTTTGCTGATAAGCACCAAAAAGTGTTGTTGTTAACATGAGCAACGACGAAGACGACTTATCGCCCTGGAGCTGGCAAAGAACTAAACCTATGCCAAAGGGAATCAAGAGAAGAAAAACCAAGTTTCTCCGATTCTGCTAAAGAAAAAATTTCGCTATCTTAGTTGAACGCTCACCAACTTAATAAGGTAATGATGCAGACGAAAACGACATGGACACGACAACTGAAGACAAAACTTATGAACCAGCCAAGCCCCAACATATCTTCTTATCGGATGTTAGTGATATAAGTTGTATGCTAGCCTACCTCGAAACGAAATTTAAAAAAGAAAATTACTTTTATAAATCCATACGAGATGGTCAAGTGAGGGTTATGGTTAAGACTATTGATGTATACAGGTCCCTTGTTAAAGATCTTGCTAGTGACTTTGTCAAGTTTCACACATACCAGCTTAAACATGAGGGCGTTATAAAGAATTTGCACTTCCCAACGGATATTGAGGTAATTGAAAGAGACGTGGAGTCTAAAGGTCACTCTGTTAGGAGCAAAATTAACATTAAAAGCCGTGGATCCTTGACATTGAGCCCACCAATAATAACAAAGATATTTACGAAGCTAAGCACATTGGTAACGTAAATGTTTAAATAAAAGATATTGTTCAGTGTCACCGTTGTCAGGAATTCGGGCAGACAAAATCCTATTGCGTAAAATGCTCTCGTAAGCATCCCAGCAACCAATGCCAAAAAGATAAAAAGCAACCAGCAAAATGTGCGAATTTCAACGAAGATCACGCTGCCAGCTACAAAGGGTGTATAGTCTATAAGGAGCTCGTATCTAAACAATTAGCTACTGGTCAAAAACAGATGCATAACAAGGTCCATATCAAAAGTGATTCTGCAATATTTCAATCATCAATTCTCCCAGATAAGCCGACCCAACAACCAAAAGGCTATCAATCATACGCCCAAGTTGTTGCAGGAAATAGTAATACCAATACTTCCCTAGAAAGAAACAATTTGAACTCACCAATAACTTACTTAACATGATAATGTTACTGGTCAATAAATTATGCAAATAAGGCGAAACCTAGGAATCTGGAATGCCAATAAGCTTTCCAACCATTTTAATGAAATATATTTATTTTTAAAAACAAATGCAATCGACATCATGCTTGATTCAGAAACACACTTCACCAGTAAATCCTTTTTTAGAGTAGTTGGATACGACACAATAAGAGCTGATCATCCGTCTGATAGAGCCCACGGAGGCGCCGCATTTCTTGTAAAAAGGGTCTGAAATTTAAAATCATGACAGCACAGGCTGCCACAATCGAGATCAAATTCATGCACGCAGATGTCTCAATCTCAGCAAAATATCATCCTCCAAGATTTACAATAAAAGAGCTCGATTTTGAGAACTTTTTTCAAGGACTAGGAACAAAGTTTATTGTTGGAGGCGACTTTAATGCCAAACACCCATGGTTGGGCTCCAGACTCACTAACCCAAAGGGATTCGAATTATAAAAATGCATACGAAACAATAACACATCAACTCTCTCAACTGGAAAGCCTACATATTGTCCTACAGATACTCGAAAAACCCCAGACTTGATTACCTTCGTAGCATTCTCTGGTATCCCACAAGCTCACATGCGATTAATGGAAAGTTTCGATCTTAACTCAGATCACTCTCCCATAATAGCGACCTACAGTACAATGGCTCATATGCTAGACAAGCCCTATAAAGTCATTTCCGCTTTCACAAGCATTAAGGGATTCAAAAACTACCTAGAAGAAGCAATAAGCCTAGACATTTCGTTAAAAACAGGAGAGGAAATAGACAATGAAGTGTAGCTTTTCACAAATACAATTCACAAAGCGAGCTATATCAATACGAACCTCACCCACAGAAACCAACAACCAAACCAATTGTACCTCCCTACTGAAATTCGAGAAAAAATTCAAAACCAAAGGGACCTGAGAAAACGTTGTCAAGAAACTCACTATCCTGCAGACCAAAGATTATACAACAAAGCTAAATCTGAGCTTAAACAATTACTGTCAAACTTACGAAATGAATCTTTAGCGGCATATCTGAGAAGTTTAGACCCTAATTCCAGCAACAAAGAGTACAACCTGTGGAGAGCAACTAAATATTTACAGAGACCAGCAAAAAGAAACATAATCCGCAAAAGTAATCGAATCTGGTTTAGATCGGACGATAAACAAGGTAAGCCATTTGCACAACACCTGCACTCTGTGCTTCAGTCAAACGACATTAACAATCCTGTAACAGAAGCTGAAGTAGAAAATTTCCTTGATCACCCTGCCAAATAAGCTTTCCTATTAAAATGATTCTTCTTGACGAAGTCGTGACAGAAATTAAATGCTTAAACAATTAAAATCACCAGGCCCGGATAAGATAGTCGGCATAACTCTTAAAACTCTACCAGTAAAATGCATACGTTTTCTCACGCTAGTATTTAACGCTATACTCAGGCTAGACCACTTCCTAATCAATGGAAATGTGCAGAAATCATTATGATCCTCAAGCCAAGCAAGGCTTTTTACGTTTGTTGACAATATTCTCGAAAGTATTTGAAGATATACTACTGAAGATAATGTTGCCAATTTTGTACGAACTTGCCATCATTGCTGAATATGAATTCGGTTCCAGGAAAGACCACGGGACCACGGAGCAATGTCACAGGATGAAATTGTATCAGCACTTTTGAGGAAAAAATAACGTACTGCTACATTATTGATGTCCAACAAGCGTTTGATCGCATAATGGATTACTCTACAAGATAAAGAAATGGTTACCTGCCCCATATTATTTACTACTGAAATCCTACCTGACAACATATGGTGACGTTACAGCTATTCTGGCAACAAGCTCACCTAGAGACGAAGCATCTCTTACAAAGTGAGCTCAGCCTGATTGAAGCCTGGTTTCTTCGCTGGAAAATTAAAATCAACTCCCTGAAGTCTATCCAAGTAACCTTTGCACTAAGACCAGGAAACTGCCCAAATGTAACACTTAACGGCTAAGCAATTCCACAAGATACCTGTGTGAAGTACCTTGGCACGCACCTCGACCGCAGACTTACATGGAAACCCACAAAAACGAAATATAAACAGCTCAGACTGAAAACACGGAAAATGTCCTGGTTACTAAATAAAATACCGGCAGCCACTTTGGAAAACAAAATTCTCCTCTACAAAGACATTCTGAAGCCTTTTGGACCTACGGTATCCAGCTCTGGGGAACAGCTAGCAACTCAAATATTGAATATTGAAGCGCCTTCAATCAAAAACATTGCGGCAAATTGTCAACGCTCTATTTTATGTAACTAATGCAAACATTCACAAAGATCTAAATATTCTAACTATTAAAGAGATAAACAAATACAGTATGAAATATACAGACAAACTTTGGTCTAGTAGACAATAGTTTAACCCTCAGAAGACTTTAAAGATTTCACATTCTTGATCTCCCTGCTAGATAAATTCAAGTAAACGAGAAATTATATTTAATAGCAGGTTTCACTGGAAATCTGCTATTCCTGTTATGTAACTTGTCCGCCTTCTCGTTCCCTGATATGTCGCTGTGCCCTGGCACTCAGGTTATTCTAACGTCATTGTGTCTGGCAAGATTATTAAAGGCCCTCTTGCATTCTGCCACTAGCTGTGAGTTCGTTTTGACTGCTGCTAGAGCTTTGATAGCGACCTGGCTATCAGAGTTAATCCTCACCTTGGTATTATTAAGACCTCGCTGTATTGGAAGTCTAACTGCCTCCAATACGGCGAGTACCTCTGCCTGAAAGACCGTCGCTGATGCTGGGAGACTGAAATTCGATTCAATCCCCCAGCTCTCAACGAAGACCCCAGCCCCCACACCATAGCTCAACTTGGAGCCATCGGGTTACTCTGCCTATAGTCCACTCCTCTCCGACGGGTAGAAGGTGGTGTAGCTGTTTCCGAATTTAATTTCGGTTGTCATGTAGCCTACTCCCTTGTCTATTTGTGCTGTGATCCCTTCAAGGATAGTGCGATGGCCCATGCAGTGATCTCTCCAGCACTTGATTGGTCTGAGTCTCGCCGCACTCTGGGCCGCGGAATCCTTGATGAATATGTCAATCGATAAAATGTTTAGAATTACTTTTAGAGCAGTCCTTGTAGGCTCTGGTGACTGCCGGCCACCATACTAGAGCCCCGTATGTCAATATTGGTCTAACTACTGCTGTGTAAAGCCACATTATAGTCTTTGGGTGTAGTCCCCAGTTCTTCCCAAACATCTTTCTACAAGAGTAGAAAGCAATTCCTGCCTTCCTGACTCTTTCTTTGATGTTGCGCTTCCATGGGAGTTTTGGGTCTAGTATTACTCCTAAATACATCGCCAACCAGTTCGGCTATTATTGTCCTACTCGTGAGCACAGTACCTATCAACTCTCTGATGCATATCTCAACGCCTATCGAGTTGAGGGAGCCAAGGATGGGTTCGGCGTTTACGTTGTTGAACTCACCTTCTATGTCTAAGAACGTGGCCATTGTGTATTGCTTATAGTTTAGTGATTTTTGTCCTGGTAGATCGGCCTTTCCGGTAGGCATGTTGGGCGTCTGACAAGTGATACCTCTCCGCCTTATCTCTTATCTGTATGTCCATCAGCCTCTCCATCGTCTTCAGGATGAAGGATGTTAGGCTTATTGGTCTGTAGTCCTTTGCTAGGAAATGTCCTCTCCTGTCAGGTTTTGGTATAAATATTATCCTTGCTTTCCTCCTCGGAAGCGGTATGTGCACAACGTTGATGCTCGCCTCATATATGGCTTTAAGCCACCTGCTGATACTATCCTTTGTTGCCTGTAGCATCGCTGGAATAATACCGTCCAGGCCCGGACTTTTATATTTATCGAAGGAGTCTATCGCCCATTGTATATTTTCAATGGTGATATAGTCTCCAGTAGACGTGTTTGTCTGTATGGTTCTTGAGCTCTCCCGCCCCGAGTATACACGCACGTTCCCTGGAAAGTGTGTGTCTACCAGAATCTCTAAGGATTCCTCGACTGACGATGTTGACGTACCGTCAGGTTTCTTTATTAGTGTGACTTTAGGCTTGTGTGACCATTAGCAAGGATCTTGCTTAGTCTTGCGAGTCTTTTATGTCTTCTAGAGCTTCGAAGTAGCTTTTCCAAGATTCTTTCTTGGCTTCGTATACAGCTTTTTTGTATTGTTTCTGTGCCTCTCTATATGGTGCCCATTCTTTGGACCTATACTTTGCATTCAAGGACTTTCGTGCTCTCTTTCTGAGATTACTCGGTTCTTTTGTCCACCTTGACACCTTGCATGTATCTTTGAAGGCGTTGTTTAGAATATTCGTGAGGTCCTCTACCTCCTTGTCGAGGGCCTCTGTTAAGGATTGTACCTTTATCCTCCTGTTGCTGAACTTAGCGTGAACAATTTCGCTAAATTTGTCCTAGTATCGTCTGACTAGTCGGTATCGATAACTCAAAGAATTTGTACCTGCGATCTGAACACGAATGTTGTAGCGGCACATTCCATTTTCCGATCGTGTAATAGCTGTGTTCTACGAGTAAGGTGAGATCTAACACCTCCTCCCACCTTTGAAAGTCCTCCGCACTTGGGAATACAAAGGTTGATTTATTCCCTTAGTTACAAATTGTAATATTACGAAATATAATTTGATCAAAAAGTGACCCACCTCTTTCATTTGTCTCAGAACTTCCCCAGAGCGTGTGTCTCGCGTTCGCGTCGCTCCCGATCACTAGGGTCGACTTCGTCTCTTCAGCCCTTTGCAGCAGCTTGACCACCGGTTCTGGCGGAGCCGGGTCGTCATGGGCCATGTACAGATGTGATCAGCATGCCTATCCCATCCGCTGTCACGAATCTGGCAACTGCTAGATCCGATGTTTTGAGGTTAAAACAGAAAAAAGCATTAAAGTGATTCTTTATTACTATACATGCTCTCGTTCTACCTGTCGTGTTGGTGTATAGTAGGGTGTAACCAGGCAGTTTCAGACCAGAAACTAGCTCGTCCCTGGTACATGGTCGATGTCCTTCTCCCTTAGAAGGATCATCAGATTAGCTGAAGCATGGGAGCTACGCTTCAGGTTAATCTGCACTACGGACGGCATTGTTGTTTGTTGGTGTGGAGTTGGTCGACTTGTCGTTGATGATCATGTCATCCAACAACTTGTTCATCCGGTTCGGCAAGGAAGGCCTTGATCTTGGCTTTCATGATACCGTACCGGATTTTGTGGTCCCTTTCTTCCAGCTGCGACAGGCAGCGCTGGTTGATAAGCAGGAGAAATGGCTGGCTCGTCATCATTTCTCTCTCTGCCTTGAGGATGGCTCAGTCCTCTATATGTATGTCTGGATTCTGCGCTCTCAGACACTAGAGCACCCTTGCGTGGTCAGATTGCCCCAGTGGTAACCAGATGCGAGCTGTGGGTCTTCTAAGAATCTCCCTGGCGTGGACCAGCCTAATCCGTAGGCCGTTCCACGTGTTGCCGATCTTGGCAACACATTCTTCCAAGAAGCTCCTTGAAAACCCATCGTCACACCTGATTACGCGGTGCCCTCTTACCACGTCTGAAGATTCGAAGGACGGGATAGGACCGTCCGGCAGGACAACCATCCTGTCGGTCACCGTGTCGGATAATTTGGCCTCTATCTCACCCCACTTCTCTGCCAGCAGGCGTACGTCGTCGTTGAGCTCATCCACCAGGGCCACAGCCAGACTGTCTCTGGCCACCTCGCTGAACTTCTTCGTCTGCTTGATAAAGAATGTGGCTCTGGCTTTTCCTTGGGCCTCCCTGGCCCTCTTAGGTGCGCTAACGCTCACGTCCTGTGACCGTTCACGCTTTGCCTTCGGGGGTTGGAACGCTTCCGGGTTGGCCTTCTGATATTTCTCGAAATCCTCAATCTCTGCGAGGAATTTTGCTTGGTCTGCAGCGTCTCTTGGATCCACCTTGCCCTCAGCCTCATTCTTCGCAATCTTTCTCAGAACGAAACGGGCTCTGTTTGCCCTAGCGACTCAACTTTGCCGCTTTTGGGGTCTACTCCGGTGGTGCCCATCTGGGCCACACCTGTGTGTGTCATGGTCTGGGGGGTGCTAGTACTAGCGTCCCCCTTGGATGACGGAGCGTTGATGACCGGACTTGGCATCAGCAGCTCGTCTTCATCTAAATCCGACGACGGTTGAGATATTAAGCCCTGCCTGGGCATCAATAACTCCTCGTCCATCTCTGTCATTTCTGGGGCTTAACCTTCCCCACGAGATCCGAAGCACGGCGTTGAGAATTCATTTTAATACATGATCGCCCGCTTTGCTTGACCTGGCGAGCTCGGCGGGCCAAAGGGGTTGCGGGGCCTTGAAGTTTTCGACCGTGGCTTCGCCCCTAAGCCACGGCAGGGTTGCCCGGCCCTGGGAAGGCTCCGTTCAAACACAGCTGGATTGGCCCCTCAGCTGCGAATCTGCAAGCCAGCAAGCACGAGTCGCATAACACGCCTGACTTGAGGGGGGCATTATAAAGACTTGCCCATGTCCGCCCGACTATCGTTGGTCAGCATCCTCGTTCGAACTCGACCAGGGACCTGCTTCCAGCGGCCCTCGCGTGGAGAGTAAAGTCGCACTACCGATGGTGCACACAGTTACCCCCTGTGTACCCTATCGGCTGACGGCCATCGAATAAAATACATTTATTTATATTTTATTTTAATAAAATCCAACAGTTGCGATCAAACACTCTCCGAGTCAAGACGCGCTTAATCTATCAAAAACAGTAACGCGATTTGCGTAAACAAAACAAAACAAAAACATATCAACGTTTGCTGATAAGCACCAAAAAAGTGTTGTTGTTAACATGAGCAACGACGAAGACGACTTATCGCCCTGGAGCTGGCAAAGAACTAAACCTATGCCAAAGGGAATCAAGAGAAGAAAAACCAAGTTTCTCCGATTCTGCTAAAGAAAAAATTTCGCTATCTTAGTTGAACGCTCACCAACTTAATAAGGTAATGATGCAGACGAAAACGACATGGACACGACAACTGAAGACAAAACTTATGAACCAGCCAAGCCCCAACATATCTTCTTATCGGATGTTAGTGATATAAGTTGTATGCTAGCCTACCTCGAAACGAAATTTAAAAAAGAAAATTACTTTTATAAATCCATACGAGATGGTCAAGTGAGGGTTATGGTTAAGACTATTGATGTATACAGGTCCCTTGTTAAAGATCTTGCTAGTGACTTTGTCAAGTTTCACACATACCAGCTTAAACATGAGGGCGTTATAAAGAATTTGCACTTCCCAACGGATATTGAGGTAATTGAAAGAGACGAGGAGTCTAAAGGTCACTCTGTTAGGAGCAAAAATAACATTAAAAGCCGTGGATCCTTGACATTGAGCCCACCAATAATAACAAAGATATTTACGAAGCTAAGCACATTGGTAACGTAAATGTTTAAATAAAAGATATTGTTCAGTGTCACCGTTGTCAGGAATTCGGGCAGACAAAATCCTATTGCGTAAAATGCTCTCGTAAGCATCCCAGCAACCAATGCCAAAAAGATAAAAAGCAACCAGCAAAATGTGCGAATTTCAACGAAGATCACGCTGCCAGCTACAAAGGGTGTATAGTCTATAAGGAGCTCGTATCTAAACAATTAGCTACTGGTCAAAAACAGATGCATAACAAGGTCCATATCAAAAGTGATTCTGCAATATTTCAATCATCAATTCTCCCAGATAAGCCGACCCAACAACCAAAAGGCTATCAATCATACGCCCAAGTTGTTGCAGGAAATAGTAATACCAATACTTCCCTAGAAAGAAACAATTTGAACTCACCAATAACTTACTTAACATGATAATGTTAACCTAGGAATCTGGAATGCCAATAAGCTTTCCAACCATTTTAATGAAATATATTTATTTTTAAAAACAAATGCAATCGACATCATGCTTGATTCAGAAACACACTTCACCAGTAAATCCTTTTTTAGAGTAGTTGGATACGACACAATAAGAGCTGATCATCCGTCTGATAGAACCCACGGAGGCGCCGCATTTCTTGTAAAAAAGGGTCTGAAATTTAAAATCATGACAGCACAGGCTGCCACAATCGAGATCAAATTCATGCACGCAGATGTCTCAATCTCAGCAAAATATCATCCTCCAAGATTTACAATAAAAGAGCTCGATTTTGAGAACTTTTTTCAAGGACTAGGAACAAAGTTTATTGTTGGAGGCGACTTTAATGCCAAACACCCATGGTTGGGCTCCAGACTCACTAACCCAAAGGGATTCGAATTATAAAAATGCATACGAAACAATAACACATCAACTCTCTCAACTAGAAAGCCTACATATTGTCCTACAGATACTCGAAAAACCCCAGACTTGATTACCTTCGTAGCATTCTCTGGTATCCCACAAGCTCACATGCGATTAATGGAAAGTTTCGATCTTAACTCAGATCACTCTCCCATAATAGCGACCTACAGTACAATGGCTCATATGCTAGACAAGCCCTATAAAGTCATTTCCGCTTTCACAAGCATTAAGGGATTCAAAAACTACCTAGAAGAAGCAATAAGCCTAGACATTTCGTTAAAAACAGGAGAGGAAATAGACAATGAAGTGTAGCTTTTCACAAATACAATTCACAAAGCGAGCTATATCAATACGAACCTCACCCACAGAAACCAACAACCAAACCAATTGTACCTCCCTACTGAAATTCGAGAAAAAATTCAAAACCAAAGGGACCTGAGAAAACGTTGTCAAGAAACTCACTATCCTGCAGACCAAAGATTATACAACAAAGCTAAATCTGAGCTTAAACAATTACTGTCAAACTTACGAAATGAATCTTTAGCGGCATATCTGAGAAGTTTAGACCCTAATTCCAGCAACAAAGAGTACAACCTGTGGAGAGCAACTAAATATTTACAGAGACCAGCAAAAAGAAACATAATCCGCAAAAGTAATCGAATCTGGTTTAGATCGGACGATAAACAAGGTAAGCCATTTGCACAACACCTGCACTCTGTGCTTCAGTCAAACGACATTAATAATCCTGTAACAGAAGCTGAAGTAGAAAATTTCCTTGATCACCCTGCCAAATGAGCTTTCCTATTAAAATGATTCTTCTTGACGAAGTCGTGACAGAAATTAAATGCTTAAACAATTAAAATCACCAGGCCCGGATAAGATAGTCGGCATAACTCTTAAAACTCTACCAGTAAAATGCATACGTTTTCTCACGCTAGTATTTAACGCTATACTCAGGCTAGACCACTTCCTAATCAATGGAAATGTGCAGAAATCATTATGATCCTCAAGCCAAGCAAGGCTTTTTACGTTTGTTGACAATATTCTCGAAAGTATTTGAAGATATACTACTGAAGATAATGTTGCCAATTTTGTACGAACTTGCCATCATTGCTGAATATGAATTCGGTTCCAGGAAAGACCACGGGACCACGGAGCAATGTCACAGGATGAAATTGTATCAGCACTTTTGAGGAAAAAATAACGTACTGCTACATTATTGATGTCCAACAAGCGTTTGATCGCATAATGGATTACTCTACAAGATAAAGAAATGGTTACCTGCCCCATATTATTTACTACTGAAATCCTACCTGACAACATATGCTGACGTTACAGCTATTCTGGCAACAAGCTCACCTAGAGACGAAGCATCTCTTACAAAGTGAGCTCAGCCTGATTGAAGCCTGGTTTCTTCGCTGGAAAATTAAAATCAACTCCCTGAAGTCTATCCAAGTAACCTTTGCACTAAGACCAGGAAACTGCCCAAATGTAACACTTAACGGCTAAGCAATTCCACAAGATACCTGTGTGAAGTACCTTGGCACGCACCTCGACCGCAGACTTACATGGAAACCCACAAAAACGAAATATAAACAGCTCAGACTGAAAACACGGAAAATGTCCTGGTTACTAAATAAAATACCGGCAGCCACTTTGGAAAACAAAATTCTCCTCTACAAAGACATTCTGAAGCCTTTTTGGACCTACGGTATCCAGCTCTGGGGAACAGCTAGCAACTCAAATATTGAATATTGAAGCGCCTTCAATCAAAAACATTGCGGCAAATTGTCAACGCTCTATTTTATGTAACTAATGCAAACATTCACAAAGATCTAAATATTCTAACTATTAAAGAGATAAACAAATACAGTATGAAATATACAGACAAACTTTGGTCTAGTAGACAATAGTTTAACCCTCAGAAGACTTTAAAGATTTCACATTCTTGATCTCCCTGCTAGATAAATTCAAGTAAACGAGAAATTATATTTAATAGCAGGTTTCACTGGAAATCTGCTATTCCTGTTATGTAAATATTAGTCGTAAAATTTATTATTGTCACAAGACAGATTGTAAATAAAAAATTCAAATACTATAAAAAAAAATTTATTTAAATTGAACTTACGTGTGCCGGTGCACTGGAGTGGTGCGAAATTTCTCACATTTGTTCAAAATTAATATAGGGCCTATTCCATCTGTTTTTTTTGGTACTCTGACCCCTCATAATGTCCCTTTCAGTTCCGACTATTTCAGTCGGAATCTATTTTTTTATTTATTTTCTTGTATTTTAAAATAATTTGTTTCGGATATTGCGGATCTGATTCCGCCAGCCCAATAGCAGTCAGAAAGTTTCCGAGTGGTTTCACTCGGAAGTTAACTGAGACTTAACAGAGGGAAATACAAATCAGAGGGGATTTTTCGGAAGTGAAAACTAGAACAGGTCTGGGAAATCCGAACAGGCCGGTATATTTTCCTCTCTTTATTTATTTTTTTTTTTTAAGATGCGTCTCACTTTTTCCTTTTTATATTTGTTTGTAGATCATCATTTAATTTTCTCGCCGTCAGATCCCTAATGAAAGCTCTTTCAGGAGGCACTGCACGCTAGGAAGAATTATGTAAGGGGGTGAAAGGACACCATTCGGAATTCGACCTGGCGCCATTTTTTTAACACTGCCGCTTATTTGTAAAAAATATTAACAAATTTAACATTTTCACTTAATACTAGTTCAATCGGTTTTTTTGCCTTTTCAAATACAGCACTAGATATATTTTTTTCGATAACTAATCATTTTGTTTATCTTTTTTGCTTTTCTCACACTTTTTCCACCTATTTCGCACTAATTTTTGGCAGGTTATGTCCGTTTTCTCTCAGAAAAAAATTTCTTCTCTGCGATTACTGGACAGAGTTTTTTCCACGCCAACTTGAGGCGCCCTGGCGAGCGCTTCCGCGGCGACTGGCGTATTTCTCCTGAGCGCTATTGCTGTGCCCGCTGATCAGTTCCAGAAAAGTTTCCTCCGCTGCCGCAGATCTCCTTCGACTTAGCAATCGTTTCTTGGCTGCCGAAACCAATTTAAAAATTTTTGTACGCCTTAGCTCTCATAAAAAAAAACCCTTTTTAAAGAGGACACACCTCGCTTCTTCTCTTTCCCACTTGGAGCTCTAAATTTCAGTTTGAATTGAAAAGTTAATTGGCCTCATTTTACTTCATGAATTGCGAGAACTAAAGCATGATTTACGTAGCGATAGTTCATTAATTTGTATTGTTGCGATATTTAATTTATTGCTTAAATCTTTGCATAGCGTAGTTTACCATATAATTTCTCATTTAGCTTGCACTTCTAACAATCAAAAGGTTTTATTATTATTTTCACGCATTTTATCCAAAAGATCGATCACCCTCGAAGCTGTGCTGAAAATTTTAAAGTTCTGCACGAGCCACTGGGTTTAACCTCTAGGTTATACTTTTAAGGTATAAGGTTAAACAAAGAGGGTCTTCTACCAAACTATTTCGTTTTCGCAACAAAAGAATTAATACCTTGTCATAATTTAGAACTATTTAAAATTAAGAAATTATTGCAATAAACCAATGTTTTTTCCACATAATGTACGGCTTTCAGCGACATAAAAAAAAATATACAAATATACATGGAATTGAGTTTCAAGCCAGCTTTTTCACACAGTAATGTAACCCGAATTAGATAAGGGCACAAAATTTAAAAATATATGTAAATGCAGGCACATTGGACTTAAGGGGTAAACCCCAGTTCATGGCTTGATTAAACGCGCACTGATCTTCGTTTTCACTCGGAGAACATTTAAGTTAAACCCGCGTGGTCTTCGGGGTAATTCTGGGGTCATAAGTAAACCCGACAATCACTATAGATTTTTCAGGAAAATTTCCTGAACCGAGGAAGCTGGCGGCACGAAATTATCGCGCATCCGCGCTGGGGCCAATTGTGCGCGAACTTAATCACTCATGATCCAGGTTCTGCTCCCTCCTTACTGCACTGCCCCTTGTCTAGGGGTGCTCCTTGGGATAGGGACGAAAATCTTGCTGGGCTGAACCCGTTGTTTTCAAATAATCGATGTATTTAACCGTCAGCTGGATGAGCCCCAATGAAAATCAAGAGATCTTTCAGTTGAGAATTCTTGGAGACCTTTGCCACTGGCCCGCGCTGGCTGCCTCCTTGCTGCCTCCACGGACACTACCTTACGCATTGTATTCCTAGCTTTAACTTACTCACTCAAACTTTAGCTATTAACTTTTCTAACCACAGGTTTGCTACGGATCGCGTGGGCACAGGCACTAGTTGAAAGTTTGAACTCTAGTGAGCACCCTTTGTGTGTGTTTACTTCACCGGATCACAAATTGAATATAATTTAGCCCGGAAACGGATTGCATGGTTTAGCCCGTTATGATTTGCAGCCACAAAATCTTCTAATTGAAACTTAAGCTTTCCAGAGCCTCCCTGGCGCAGCGGTAAGCTATCTAGTATTTTTGCCTAAACTTCGTTTTGGCAGAAATACAGCTAACTAATTCTGTGCGGGTGCATTACAGCTCGTATTAAAATATGTAAAGCTTCTGCCGAAATGATTTGATTTATCGCCGTCGCACAGTAGCGCTTCTCGAACAAAGGCCATTGCAAAAATAGGAAAATTCATAAATGAAAATCGTTTTAAACCATACAAATTCGACAGGAAATTTCCCAAGGATTCCGAATCTGTAACCAAAAAAACGTGTAGATTTTTTTGTGGAAGATATGAGCATTCAAAATCGAAATTGTGTTCCGTGTATGCGTCATACAACAAAAAATAGGTAAATTAGTCGACTTTCAGGTAATATTACACAAAAACTACATAGCCATGGACATGATTTTTTTTTACGACAGGAACATTCATTAACTCTTATCCAAATTAAAAAAGGTAGTTTTGTGTGGGTTTGTACAGGTAAATCGCTACCTGCCAGGTGTACATTATTTTTACCTTTTCTGGCTAAAGTAGTCTATAACTATTGAAGATGCCCAGAGTCGGCAACTACACTATGACTACGCACTGTGTGTATCTTTCGTGAATCAGAATCCGTTTAGATCGTCTGTGTCCAGCTGCGACTCTGGCATTGCGAAGCAAAGAACCGAAACAACTCAGGGTAAAATATACCAAGTTTTAAGTTTTTTATTTATACCTGAGAAGAGGCAACTTATGCTTCCAAAGGATTTTCAAAGCAACTTGGACTGCCCAAAACCCGGATTGGAAACTCAAACGATGGAAATACTTCTCGGAGATTTTTTGAAAATTGCCATTTTGCTGCAGAAATAACTGGAATTGACGAGGAAATCATTGAAAGATTGGGTACGATCTTGAATGTACTCAATTGCAGGGAGAAAATTGATTCTGTGAAATATGGGGAATATACTTCCATCACAGCTTCACTCTTGGTATCCACATAAGAGATTGACTCCGACAGTCCACAAAATTTTGGAACATGGTAATTGAATATCAATCTATGCCTATTGGAATACTTTCCGAATAAGCCCAGAAATCGCTGAAAAAATTCTATAAGAAATATAGATACTGCAACTCTTACAAGTCATCAAGACTAAGGCAAAATGAGGGCCTCTTCAACACGTTGGCTGCACCATCTGACCCATGTATTGCCTCTCTGCAGCACGAAAACAGATAGAATCAAGTAATTATAGTCCAGAAATGCTAAGTCTATTAGAAATTCCCCAAATATAAGCATATATTTAGAAATAATTAGTCAAAATGATCCAAAAATATAAAAAATACTAAACCTTAACAAAAAAAATTTTTTTTCAGTGTTCAAAATATTTTTATTTGATCAAATAAACAAAATTAAAGCTATAAAATTAACAAACTTTTGTATTTAAAAATTCGTTTTCATAAGAAAAAATACATTTTTTCTCTTTGATACCCTATACAATTTGGGCACATTATACATTACACAATAATTACCTGTCAAATGCGGTTTAAATTTTTTAATTATCTTATTTTTTTCAAAAGTTATGATTTTTGCAACGTAAAATGAGAAAAGGAGCTAGTGTGCGTCGCCCCAAAGCTCGGCTTAGAGTTAAAAAATATTTCGTGGCTCTTCAGTCGTCAAAAAATCACTGCAGTCGACCATTCGGTGTGGTCCTCCTAAGAACATATCCGATGAATTTGAACATCAGTTCACTTATAAAATACATTCGCTTTGCTTTTTCAGTCTTTAGGTGCTGTTCCTTTTGCATTTTTGTATTCAGTTCTTCAATTATTTAGATGTCGGTGTAACATGAATAAAATAAAAAGTACTACACGAAAAAAAAGCTGGAAAGGTGGGAAAATTACGTATACCAAATTTTTGAAGGAATGTTCAAAAATAAGATAAGCTTTTGTAAACAATTCTTTATTTTTAATTGCGTTTTGCGCTAATCATTAGTTTCGTCTTGTTTTAGATACTACCAAGTCCAAAGCTCCCCCACAAATAATAAATGATATATTCATCAGATACTAACAAAAACGCAAAAGTAAGCTAACTTTGGCACGTCGAAGCTTGTGTACCGTTACAGCTTATAATTGGATCATTATGAATTTATCAAATTTGATAAATTGAATAAATGCATTTTCCGATCTAGAAGTTGCGAATTTTTCGCCAAATACTTCATATCAAACTGCGATACTATTTCTCTATAGAACGAAGATGCAAAACTATTGCTTCCAGCTAAAATATTGGGTGCCTGCATGTCTCTGAATCCACTTCGCAGCGGAGAGTTTTAACGATTCGGATGAATTCGATTGTGAGGCCTCTCACTCCTTATTTGTTTTAAAACATTCTGAAATGGAGGGGGGTGGCTTCAACCTAAAGCACTCGATAAATAAAAACACGGTAGACTATTTTCGGGGTATTGCGCGACGTGCGGTCTTTATTGTTAGAAGTAGGAATTATAACTAACATACAAGAAGACTTAAAACTAGCTTCGGAGAGCGGATTGGAAGCTCTATGGACCGAAAGTCCAAAGGAAGAGGGAGAGAGAGCGAGGGTGTACGGGATTACACTGCCTCTGGGAATTAAACGCCCTTTTGGCGTGAACATTCTCCCCCCCCTTGCGAGGATACGCAGCAAGAATATCAGGAAGCTCGGGAAAGCGTTGGATACGCTGAGCGCTCGTCGATATGTAGAAGAGTGTGGTGATCCTGACCACACGACTGGCATCGGTCGTCACTGCGACAAGATCCCGTGGAATGGTGGTGGGCCAAGCAATTGACGCAGTACTTCTTCTCGATAACAGCCTGGAGCCGTTTCTCAGTGCTAAGACGAAGAAAACGGTGGCACTTCCGAAGAGGATGGTTCCCTTGGCAGACTCGGCATGGGTAGGACAAAATACCTCGGGAACGTCTGCATTTGTACTCGTCGTATGGAACCCAGTAATTGCTTGAATCGGGAGAAGTCGTAACTCGTGTGGAGAACGAGGAAACATTTCGGATAGGTGCGGATATTTGCCTTGCAGTATCAGGAGGACTCGGAACACTGGAGGAACAGTTGCTGGGATGCAACAAAGTGTGATGCCGACCGTGACACGTGAAACATTTGTGGACACTTGTGCATTTATGGAGTTGATGCCCGTTTGCAAAGCAATTTAAGCACAACTGTTTCTTTTTGATGAAGGAGGTACGATCCTCTATCGTCATCTGGAGAAAGCGTGGACATTTACGCACTGGATGGTTCTCTTTTGAACATAAATCGCATCTTTTGGATATCGGAACGATTCTAGTACTGAAGGATTTCAGTACTCGTGGTGACACATTGGAGGGTGCCGGTTTGGACGGATGGAGGCGCACCGAAGAAGGTTTGATAGAATCTATAGTTTCTAGAGTTCTATGGCGCTCCGTCAGGAAAGAATCAAGTTGTCGCCACGTAGGAATTTCAGTTTTATTTGGTAATGATTGCTCCCATAATGAGAGTGTCAGCTTTGGAAGCTTCGTGGAACACAAATAAACTAGCATACAATCCCAATTATCGGTAGGAAGACCGGACAAGTTTAGGAACGTGAGGCATTTTTGAATTGTATTTTGCAGCTCCTTTAAGGCTGCCGAAGATTCATGTGGAAAGGACTGCATGTTTAATAATTTTTTCAGTTGGCTGTTCACCAACGCACGTTTATTTTCGAAACGCTCAGAAAGGTTTTCCCAGGCTGAGCGGAAACCATCGTTGGTGAGTGGCGAATTGGAAACTATGGAATTAGCTTCACCACTTGTCTTGGCCTTTAAATAGAACAACTTTTCAACAGGGGTCAGCGCTGGATTGTCAATATAGACCGCTGTGAAAAGGTCTCGGAAAGTCGGCCAGCGAATATAATCGCCTGAAAAAACTTCCGTATCGCAAGGAGGAAGGCGACAGCCAGACGGACAGGAATTTTGGGGCGCAGGGGATTGGACTTGAGCTGCTTTGGAAGAGATCGCATCGATCTGTTCCATGAGCTGGGCGGCACACCTTTCGTAGACAAAATAGGAATATTCGTATTTTGCCTTAAGAGTAGGAACGGTGTCCGCCGCGCCCTCTATGCCAACTGAAATTAGCTCGGAACAAGCTTCGTACTCTTTCTCGACCTTGTCCCATAGAGCCCGGACTTGGTCGAGGTGAATTTGGCAGGTGTACTTGGATGGACTGGGTGCTGCTGGATTGCAGGCTCTAGACTCGAAGTGACTCAGACGGTCACAGGTCATCGTAAATTTATTCAGAATTGATGGAGTCATATTGGAGAAATTTTTATTTGGAATTACTGGACTGGATTTAACAATAAATGTTTGTCGAATTATTTTTAAAGTCGAAGCTAGGTTTGGAATTTAGGAACCAAGCGGAATAATTTAAATAATATATTTTTATTTTTTTATTTTAATTTAACTGAATAATATTAACTCAGTCGGAAACATATACGGTCACACTAATGCTGATTTGGAAACGCCCTTTTCTAAAGGTCGAAGCTGAATTCGGAACTTAGGAAATATATATCAATATTTAATTGTAGAATATTTTTAATATATATGGAAAGTTCGAATTTAAGTCAACAATATTCACTATGCAGGAAAACAGATACGGGCACACTAATGTCACTATGGAAGCGTACTGAAATTTCTAACTGAATTAGTTAGTTTGAATTTTATTAACCAAAAATAAAATTATTTTGTGTGGATGGACTTATTCAGTTGATCGTTGCTGTATTTGCGGCTGTACTGTTTTCGTGGATAAGAAGTGCATGTGAATATGTTTGTGCATCAACCGTATGCCAATGCAGAATAGCGGAGACAATGAGAGGCGGAAAAAATTGCCAAAATCGGAGCGTCGACTTGCCGACGATTATATATGTAATTGCAATGTTTATATGTTTAGTCGAATGTAGTTCAGCTCAGGATAGAGCAAGGGGGAATGCATAAATAAAAAACAAATTAAGTCGGCGTTTCTGTGCCGTGGTTTTTGGATATATTTATTCGTAGTAGCTGTGGACTATAATTGTAGAATATTTAAATTTTATGTTCTGGAATTATTTAATATATAATATTTTAATAAGAACAATTTGAATTTGTTTTTGCTGTGTAAATAACCTTGCCGGTATATTTGGGATTTAATATATTTAATTCATTTTGTGTAAATTGCTGGTGGCAATTATAGATTAGTGGAGTGGACTGTATTTGAAATATGTAGGAGCATATATGTATGTAGGTGGAAATAAATGCAAGCGGAACACAGTGAACGAAGAGAAATTCGGAATTCGAAGTTTCACTGTGGCTTTTGGCATTAATTTAAACACACGGATAAATATGCGTTAATTAATTTTATTTGGAATCGGAAGCTGCCGTAGTGTCGGATCAATCGGACTTGGATTTTAGACAATAATCATACAGAGAAGTTAGGCGAACTGAGTTTCGCAAAACTAAACTGTATGACCGGCAGCAGATGTAAACGTTACTTATCTTGTGCGGTGTTAAAGCCACCGAAGCTGCTGGGGATGGAATTATCCGGCTCGAAGGACCATGAAATGGAGGGGGTGGCTTCAACCTAAAGCACTCGATAAATAAAAACACGGTAGACTATTTTCGGGGTATTGCGCGACGTGCGGTCTTTATTGTTAGAAGTAGGAATTATAACTAACATACAAGAAGACTTAAAACTAGCTTCGGAGAGCGGATTGGAAGCTCTATGGACCGAAAGTCCAAAGGAAGAGGGAGAGAGAGCGAGGGTGTACGGGATTACACTGCCTCTGGGAATTAAACGCCCTTTTGGCGTGAACACATTCTATTGGTGCTCTGCCTGTGCTACTTAAAATCAGCTTTAATAAATCTCTCTCCACTGGTGTTATTATTTAGAGATGGAAGCTGGCACTGCATTTTAAAATCTGGTGTTATAGAATAGGACCCGATGATAAAACTTCTTTTGTACGTTTTCTGTCTAAGTTCAGCCAACATAACTTTGATATTCTGTGTTGGCACATTCTTAACCAAAATAGTCAAGGATTCAAGTCGTCATGGATCATGACAATGATGTCATGGTTTTGTAAAATTTTTTAAACACTCCAGAGCTTTACCTTAATTGTCTTCTTGTTAGAAAGTCAAAGTAAGGGCGACAAAACTCCGTCCTGAGGTATAACAATCGTAGCTCGCGAGAGGTGAGTGACACCCAGATCGGCTATAATCTTTCTACTCGTGAGTGAATTATTATATACTATTTTTTGGGGAACACCAGAAACACGTTCTGTATACGTTATTAACTTAAACTTAAACTTTCTTGAAGGAGCAAAGTTATGTTCACTTACATAGCAATCTAAGACTATCGAATGAAAATCACAAAGAAACATGTATTTACCAAACTCTTTAAGGGAAATTGTTTTTTCTTATTTGGTAGGACTTTATCTTTCTGGAATAAATTTGGCCTAATGTATTAATTGAATGAGTTAGTTTTGTATACCCTTGCAGGGTATTAAAATTTCAGTCAGAAGTTTGCAACGCAGTGAAGGAGACGTTTCCGACCCTATAAAGTATATATATTCTTGATCAGCATCAACAGCCGAGTCGATCTAGTCGTGCCCGTATGTCCGTCTGTCCGTCTGTCCGTCCGTCCTACATACATTGTTCCTACATTCCTTCCTTGTCGGAACTTCTTACTTATTGAAACCATCTATCCGCTATCAAGATGGTTTCCAATAAGCTTTAGGATAGGAACAGGAAGAGGGATTTATAAGTTCTTGGTGGTTTTAATATCTCAGAGGCTATTTGGTCCCCAAATAATTTCATAAAGTCCAATATTTTCGCAAGACAGACTTCGAACTGATGTATAATTTTGTATCTAATTTTAATTGGTCCGATCTATACATGTGCACTGACATGCGTGAAGCTACGAATTTCTGTTTTACTGAATGTTTTCCTTCATACTATCCGTCAACCAAGAATAAGCCTCTATGGTTTACTAAAGAGTTGAGTCCCCTTAAAAACATTAAATATAGGCTGTTCTTTTACGTACCGGGTTTCAATCTGCCCTATTCAATTTTTTATCGGCTCGGTTAAGCTTTACGGTGTTGAAAGCGCAGGGTTATTCATTTGATTCGGCCCAGTTCTCTCAGTACCAAAAACAGTTTTATTGAAGTGAAAACTTCCTTTGGCGCGTTGGGCACTTTTTTGGGTGAGGATTTTCTGCCGTTTTCGCGACAGATGAGATTTTACACAAACGCTGCTTACGACGGAGCAAATTTCAACACATTCAAATGAAAACACCAACACTAGTAAAGATAAAATTTGTTTTGTTTTATGACCCAACAACAACCACATGCAAGTGCAGTTACCTTGCTCAAAAGCAGATGAAGAATTGAGACAAGAAAACGAAAGTGAAAAATTGTTTTTGCAATTAGCATTGACGCATGCCGATAGCTGTGTACATATAGGCATTTGCTCGCCTATGCTTCGGAGCCAATTACAACAAGAAAGGAAGCTAACTTCGGATCGCCGAAGTTTGTCTACCCTTGCAGATTTCAATTGCATTAATTATAATCTAAGCCTATCTATTTTAAAATGATTTACTTTCAATTCAATTTTATTTTTACAGTTTTACATTTTTTACGTTTTTACATGTTAAGTCAAATGTAATTTACATCCACATTTACCGATCGTTTGTATGGCAGCTATATGATATAGTTGTCCGATTTTTATTTTTATTTTTTAAACGATTCTGAAATAATATAGAATGCTTGTATGTAAAATTATAAGAAGTTGTGTTGAAAACTGACAAAGTTATAATTTTTTTCTAAAAATTTCCGACCGTTTATATGGCAGCTATATGATATAAAATTTCTCATGTCGCGAGCGCACCTAAAAATGCTCACCAAAAAAGTGCCCAACGCACCATAAGTTCAAGTTTTCACTTCTGCCTGCACTCCCGGAGTGCAACCCCCTTTGTTTATTATTAATGATCAATAGCCGATTTATTTGCGCAGTTTTTCAAGCCACATATTCGAACTCCACTGATTCAAATCAGACTTATTCTTGCATCATTCTCAAATCAAACTTAATTTTCAGTCCGAATGCACTATTTTAGATCTTCACTGGGTTAAGCCAGTTTATTCGCCAGGTCCCGACGGAATACCTGGCTGTGTGCTTAGGTATTGTGGCGACGCCCTGTGAAATCCCCTTCTGAAATTGTTTACCTAATCCTTAGAAACCTCCCACTTTCCCCTATTTGGAAGGAGTCGTTTGTCATTCCTCTCCAGGTAGCAAATTGGATGCCAACAACTACAGAGGAATCTCTAAGCTGTCGGCCATCTTAAAACTTTTCGAACTTTTTTTTTAACGATTGCTGTTTTTGCTTTATTGGGCTCTTTGCTCGGCGCTCAGCGCTAGGGCTCGCTGCTTCGCTCCGTCGGTAGGCAGGCTGGCTGGCGCACGCGCGTCCCCTCCAAATGGCAATCGGAGAGGCAATGCCGCGTATCGCTCCAAGGAGCGATCGGGGATCAAAGCTTTGGACAGAGAATCTTTTATGTTGGGATTTTAACAGAAGGTGTACATGTTATGCTATGGTGACATTGTGTTCTTGTTGTACTCTACTCTACATTTTTACTTTACTTTACAATATGCAAGGCAAGTCTCGATTCTATACATTTGGATTTTGTGTCACATTTTTGTTTACAATTTGTAAGAGACATTATTTACATACATATATAAGGCAAATTCAAAACATAGAGATTTTTTCAAGAGAAGAATAAAAGAGAAAAAACGACTTTGTTTACATTGTCATTTGGAATGGAAATTAATTATTGTCTTCTGTTTCTTTACATTATTATTTAACGAACTACCCAAAGTTCTGACTAAACTCCAGTACTTATGTACGCGGATGACGTCAAACTTTGCGTGCAATATAAGGACGCTTCTTGCCAGTCAGATTTACAAACAGATTTTAATATTTTTCAAACATGGTGCCGCGTTGACTTATTAAATTTAAACGGCTCTAAATGCAAGCTAATGACATTTTCTCGTGTCGTTTCCAAGCTCGCAACTTACACGCTGAACTGTCACTCTTTGGAAAGAATCAATATAGTTGATGATTTGGGAGTCCGCCTGGATCCTAAACTTGACTTTATTGATCATATTTCCTCCATGGTAAATAAAGCCAGAGGTGTGCTTGGTTCCAGTAAACGGTGGTCGAAATAATTCAATGAACCCCATGTTACTAAATCCCTTTTTATATTTCTCTAATTCGTCCTATCTTAGAATATGGATCTTGAGTTTGGAGTCCTCAGTATGGGGTCCACAGTAAACGCATTAGTTCGGTTTTTATTTTTCGCTTTACGCGGCTTAAACTGGGTTGCAAACCAGAGGTTACCCTAGTATTCCAGTAGACTCCTAATAATTTACTTACCATGTTTATCTAACTGTAAAACCATGCTAGGCATTACATTTTTGTACAACCAAATCCACGGTAACGCGGAAAGTGCTGACTTGTTGGGTCAGCTTAACTTTCACTCAGTACGTGAAATTCTAGATCAAATATTCCCTTAGTGTTGCGCCACTGTATAACGTCTTTTGAATTGCATGAATTGCAAGTTATAACGATTTGTACACAATAACATCAAATGTTGATAGCCTTCCCAAATTAAAAACTTCTAGCTTATTTAGCACGCATACAAGCAAATAAGCAGGCAGCACGACAGTAGCCATTTCCTCGTATTTCTCTTCTATACTTTCATTTGTCGCGCCTACTAACACCTAACTCAAACAAGCACGTGCTTTGTTTCAGAAAAAATAAAGAACAGCAAGAGCTACTGCACTCCACAGGAATATGTTTGACTGAAGCCGCAGATTGAGACAAAAAACAAACAATGTCACTTACTCAGCATTCGGAACTCGGTCAATTCCAACAGAGCCAGGTGCAGATTTTGCTAGTAAAGATAAAATTTCCCTGCAGTACCTGTCATCAGTAATTCATCAACGCAAATGTCGGTGTTGTTGATGAAAAGTTGATGACAGCCCATACAAACTACTGATGAATTTAACATGGGCATGTCGTAGGTTGTCATCAACACAAATTCATCAACTTTTAATCACTTTTTCATCAACACTTTAAACCAAAAATTCATCAACACTTATACCAAAAATTCATCAACAATTTGATGATGAATTCATCAACACTTTATTGATGAATTGTTGATGAATTCATAAACATTTTGTTGATGAATTGTTGATGAATTCATCAACATTTTATTGATGAATTGTTGATGAATTCATCAACAATTAATCAACAAATTCATCAACAAAGTGTTTGTAGTTTTATTTTAAATTTTGGGTTTTCTTCGCATAAAACACTTAATTTCACAGCTTTCCATTTAATACCCCATTTTATTTATATAATGTCACTATTATAAAAAATGGTGTACTGCTATACAAATAACACTCTCGCAATAATGGGGACTTGTTAAAAAATTTAAATTTCTTTCACTTTTGTCGGCCATAAAGTATTGCTCCTCACTCCTTCAATATATATAACACGCAAATAAAAAACACCAACCCCGCTCATATTTTTGAGAGACGGAGAGTTCAAAAGAGCAAGAGCCAACATGCCGTTTTTGTTGATGAATTACTGATTAATTTAGACCTTTTTGTCATCATCTTTTCAGAAACAACTTTTAATCATTCTGTCATCAAACTTTTTTGCGAAGAGAGAGAAATGAGAGCGCGAGAGAGTCGGGTTTGACAGGATGGTCGAATGAGAGCGTCGGCTCGGTAGAAATCGACGTCGGCTGTTGATGAATCGTTGATTACAGAGGCCTATTGATGACAAGTGGTACTGCTGGGTTGTTTTATTTTATGACCCGACAACAACCACATGCAAGTGCAGTTACCTTGCTCAAATGCAGATGAATAATAGAAATAAGAAAATGAAAGTGAAAAATTGTTTTTGCAATTAGCATTGACGCATTCCGATAGCCGTGTACATATAGGCATTTGCTCGCCTATGCTTCGGAGCCAATTACAACAAGAAGGAAGCTAACTTCGGCACGCCGAAGTTTGTATACCCTTGCAGATTTCAATTGCATTAATTATAATCTAAGCCTATCTATTTTAAAATGAATTACTTTCAATTCAATTTTATTTTTACAGTTTTACATTTTTTACATTTTTACATGTAAGGTCAAATGTAATTTACATCCACATTTACCGATCGTTTGTATGGCAGCTATATGATATAGTCGTCCGATTTTTATGAAATTTTAAACAAAATTCTGAAATAATATAGAATGCTTGTATCTAAAATTATAAGAAGTTGTTTATTTATTCTAAAGCTGCTTCTGCACTACTTATGATGAAAATTAATAGAAGATTTGATCATTATCCTATGATTTTGAGTGGAGATTTCAACATAAACTTTGCAGATGTCAAAAATCAATCATTAATTGAACTTTTATGTGAAGAATTTGATTTAGCGATGTCCAATGATCGCAATCTTAGCACAACAAAATACAAAACTACTATTGATGCAGTATTCACAAGATATATATATATATATATAGATTTAAGTCAAAATTGTTCATTTCATACTTTAGTTACCATAGACCTATTGTTTCAGTTTTAGAATTTAATGAAAATACTGATAATAATGATAAAAATGCTGATAATTATGAAGTAAGAGTTGTTGAAATTATGGATGAGAATTAATAAATTTTTTAACAGTAAGTTTACTAATATTTACTCATTTAAATAAAACCACTTCCTTCGAATTAAGTTTCTATATTATTATACTTCATGTCCATTCAAAAAGTGCCCACATTGCTTTGATAAACTTGATTTTTTTTGTACAATTTCTCATGTCGCGAGCGCACCTAAAAATGCTCACCAAAAAAGTACCCAACGCACCATAAGTTCAAGTTTTCACTTCTGCCTGCACTCCCGGAGTGCAACCCCCATTGTTTTTTTTTTTTTTTTGTTATGGTGTTTATATAAAAAACAAAATGAATCCCAAGATAATATTTAGCGTCATACTATAAGTTATAGCAGATTGGAAATGTATCGATTTTAATTACTGTGTTTATTTGATGTCAAAATCATGTATAAAATGCATGAAATACCAACTAAACTCGGTTTAAATTACGCCTCTGAGGAATCAAATCAAGGAATCTCCTGTTGTAGCGTAAAAAAAAGTGCTTTCGGTATAACTCAGATCTCTCCTAAAGAACTTTTGCCGATTATCTAGCTCAGGTCACCCAGAGGGCCACGGCAATGCGTGGCTCTAGATATACTTAGCTTCTTGAACTTCATTTTAGGAAGTATTTAATATAATAAATAAACAAGAAAAAAGCTAAGTTGGTATATCCTTGCAGCTTACAATTGGATCATTATGAATTAATAAAATGTTATCAAATCGAAAGTAAAACTAACAGGAATTGTATACAACATTAATACATAAAAAAATTTGGTTTAACATTACGAACATTCCTTTGGCAGCTATATGATATAGTAGTCAGATTTTTATTAAATTAAAACCAAAATTATAGTATAATATAAAATGGCCATGTCTTAAATTATATAAATATTTGTTGAAAATTGATCGTTTCTATGGCAGCTATATGATATAGTTGTCCGATCCGGCCCGTTCCGATTTATATAGTAGTGAGAGCCTATAGGAGACTATCTACAAAGTTTCGTTTAGATAGCTTCAAAACTGAGGGACTAGTTTGCGTATAATCGGACAGAAGGACAGACGGACAGACGAACGGACAGACGAACGGACAGACGAACGGACAGACGAACAGACGGACGGACAGATGGGCATGACTAGATCGACTCGGCTGTTGATGCTGATCAAAAATATATATACTTTATAGGGTCAGAAATGTCTCCTTCACCGCGTTGCAAACTTCTGACTAAAATTATAATACCCTGCAAGGGTATAATTATTTATTGGGTATAGGCCGTTGCTAACAAAAACTCGTTAGAACACACGGACAGACACATTTTATTCATATTTTACCTTATATATTTCTATTTTTATTTGTTTATTTTTTTTTTCGGGGTTCGCGTTTGCTCTCGCATCTACGCTTACAATTGCCAACGGGTTCTAGTGCAGATGGTGAGTAAAGAACTAAGGAAATTAGTAATAGTTAGCAAGTGGTCTGATGGTTTGGGTGGCGTCCTTTGTCTTTTACAAGTTCTTTTTGTTGTTTTTATAAAATTCACTTGACCTCGAGTCTGAAAAGAATAAACAAAAACTTAATTATAAATTATTTAATGTTTGATGTTTCAACCATGGGATTTAGTTAGTTTATATAATTATTAATTTCAAATTCTTTTTATTTGACGGAAGCTATATTAAATACTGTAGTGTATTATTTTTACGTTTTATACAAGTTTTTATCGATATAATCACTTAAAGTATTGGGATATTGCGCTCCTAATGCTTATCGCTCTGGGTCTTAATTTTAATCACAAATATTTTGTTAGAAGGTTATACACATTCGGTCAAACTGGACTGTATATTTCGTAATTGTTTAATATAATGCTCAAAACAATGAGTTACAAATATTTCCCAGTCGAGCACTCATACATACATAGACGAATGTATATCTTTGTTACTTGTTTAATTCTCTCTTCTCTTAGGCATCACTTTACATAGCAACGAAAGTGCCATGAACGTCAATGCCAGCCGCGAAGTAGGAATGGGGATGAAAACTTCCCTTATTTGAAATTAAAAGTTAATAAGTTCATTAATCTCATTATCAGGCAGACCGGAACTGTCCCAAGCTTTAAGTTTTTACAAAGTTCTGGTAAAAATATGTATGTAGCTTTTTCAGTAGTTCAACAGGTCGAATTTAAAATGTCTGATTTAATATGGCAAAATATAAATTTATTTATTTTATACGTCTGTCTTCGCTTAATGCCTTACTCACCAAACATACCTACCCCTACCTACCCTATCGATTGTCTGTTTTTGTTTTGGGTGGTCATTCAAAAGACCCACGTCCGCAAATCATAAATTGTGATTACAAAACGTTGAGACCTAAATTATTACGCATGAACTCGAGTTATTGTTACTGCCGTTTACCTTACTAGAGGGAGAAGTTCTAAGATAAATTAGCCACAAATGCCATTCATTAAATAGGACTATCGTAAATCAAACTTTTATTTCTATATATAAATATATATATATATATATATATATATGTAATGCTGAGATGTATTATAATCAGTGTATGGGATAACGTAAACTTTTAGCAATATTCTTTCAAATACAACTTTATATATATAGTTTGATTCCACACTATAAAAAATGTATTCCAACACTAAGCTATTTACCTTTTTATTTAAAAAACCAACACGATGGAAAAAACTTCTGAATCAACGCATTAAAGTACATCACTAATTCACAAATGTTATCCTTCAAACCGAAAAAATATCGAATTCAACTCCTATTTTTTTATTATTAGTTTATGTGTTTATTAATTGCCATACAACCATCAATCAAACATTTTTCCCATGAACTCATATAGGCGTTCTTTAATTTTCTTTTCAAACAGATAGATTTGTCTTTTTTCTTTAATTTTAAGCAGTTTTAAAATGACTTTCATTCCTCTCATTTTTATTCCCTTGCAGGGTATTATAATTTCAGTCTGAAGTTTGCAACGCAGTGAAGGAGACATTTCCGACCCTATAAAGTATATATATTCTTGATCAGCTTCAATAGCCGAGTCGATCTAGCCATGTCCGTCTGTCCGTCTGTCAGTCTGTCAGTCTGTCAGTCTGTCCGACTGTCCGTCTGTCCGATTATACATAACTAATCCCTCAGTTTTGAAGCTATCTAAATGAAACTGCAGGTAGTCTTTTATATGCTCTCATTACTATATAAGTCGGAATGGGCCAGATCGGACGACTATATCATATAGCTGCCATAGAAACGATCGGTAAATTTTCAGAAAAAAAATTATTACTTGTCCAATTTTCAACATATCTTCATATAATTTAAGACATGGCCATTTTATATTATTCTAGAATTTCGGTTTTAATTTAATCAAAATCGGACAACTATATCATATAGCTGCCATAGGAATGTTCGGGAAATATTACGTATACATACGTAATGTGAAACCGAATTTTTATATGTATTAATGTTGTATACAATTCCTGTTAGTTTTACTTTCCATTTGATAACATTTAATTAATTCATAATGATCTAATTGTAAGCTGCAAGGGTATACAAACTTCGGCGTGACAAAGTTAGCTTTCTTCCTTGTTTGTTTTTGTTTTTTAGAATCAAAATAATAATAAATCCAACAATTGTTTGTTTACAATTACTTATTTGGAAAGGCGCTGCCAGCTTGTATGCTTTTTCGATTTCGGTGGTTTTAATTAATGTTTCTTCTTCGTATTAAACACCAACACATATTACAAATATTTTAAGGTAATTTTTCTTTCCACCAACTGTCAGCGATCCTTCGAATTTTCTAAGATGGGGTAAAATATATAATTAAAAAAGGAGGAGAATAAACTTTAATAATAATAATAAATAATAATAAATTATATTTATTTTCGACAAGAAACATTTTTCCATATCTTTAATCGAAAGAAAATTGTGAAATTGCATAGCTTAAATGTAGATGTGAATCAAAATGTTTTTAAGATTAATTTGTTTGCTTAGAAAAATGGTTCATAATCTAGATTATATACATATGTATATATTGCATATCCACATTCCCAATAAGCCGTATGTAAATGCCTACGTCCATACTCTTTATACACTTAAATAAAACACCCAAACAATGAATTACACACAGCATAAGATTCCCAATTCCTAGACTAAACAATTCACTTGTAACAGGAGCCCACATTCAAGGCTATCGGAAAGTCCCCAAACCAAAATCTATGCTTATCATCCAAAACAGTAGACTAAACAAATTCCCAATTGTAACCCTAACACACACTCAGAAACAATCAAAGCTCGGCTCGCAGACATATACTCCTATTAAAATTCAAAGTCAAACCAAAGTGCAGAAAGTACTTGAATCGATGGGTAATTAAAATTTCACTCAAATGATATCGAAAGTTCCCTCAGAACAATTTCACAATTTACTCAAGTTCCAGAAAGCTCGAGACCGAGGCTTGACAGTTAAGAAAATTAGATTAAGAAGCTTTTCTCTCTTCCAAGTGAACGGACGTGTTTTTTTCTTGCGCTCTCGTTTTGTGTAAATTTTACTGAAAAACCACCGGGGTTCTACTTTAATCTTCTACCTTGTGTTTAATAAAGTTCCCGTTCACTTCGCGTGCATGCAGCTTTCCTGATTTGTGCATTTAATTTAATTATTTTCACAATTTTAGTTGTGCTGCCAGTGTTTTGCTTGTGCTTATTTTTGTATTCCTTTTTGTGCCTTCTTCGTTTAGCAGTTGTTTGCGCCGTCGCGACAGCTAAACGTTAATCTTGTAAGCTCTTGCTCTCACGCTCACCCGCTCGCCCGCTCTCTCTCTCTCTCCTGTTCCCTGCGCAGCTGCACTATCTCTTATCTTCACCACTAACCATACAACATATAGACTACCCATTTCATACAACGAAAATGGAACCAAAAATTTCTTAGCGACAGGCCCCAGAGCTGTTCGCGACAGGCCCCGAGGCTTCGGGTGCGCTCTTCGGGCTGTTAGCGGCAGGCCCCATAGCTTCGTGTGCGCTCGGATTTTTCGCTCTCTCATTCTTATGCTCGCACACTGATTTCGAGAACTCAGTCGCAGAGTGGCGCATCCTGAGAAGGTTGATCTGCGCTTGAATTCTTCTTTATATGTATGCGTGTTCATGCATTCACGTACACGTGTGCATGTGTGCGATCATTTCATTTCGGCCCAGCAAGTATATTTATCTTTTGCTACTTTTCATACTAGGTGCCCTAATAATATGGGCATATTCACTTTGGGTTAATGATAATAATAAGAATGTTATATGTTATAATATATTTCTTAATGTTTCAGCATACATTTCATATTTGTTTACAAATTCAAATCAGTGGCAGCAGTGAAATGTTTTGCATTTATGCATGTATTCGAATGAATAAAAATCCATATACTGAGATAGGAACAGGGCATATTGCAGTCGGTGTCACTTAAAACACCGACTGCTCTTATGGAGTAGAGAAATCAAATCAGCTGTTATTGTTGTTCTGCGAGCGGATGGTGCCTGCATACATTTTTTAGGACACTTGTTATGATTTTGGTTTATTGTTGTTATTTATTTCATTTCTAGTTGTATATATTTTTATGTATGTTTGTTTTTGTATGGTATGCAGGTTAAAACCTGCAAGAAGGTAATTGCGGCTAGTGATCTCTCGATCGTCAGCTGGCTGTGCGACAACATTGTGCATGCCGATTTGCGTTACTGCTGTGATGCATGTCGCGAGGTTAAAAGCGAAATGAAAGCGGCAAACCAAGAGATGTTTTAAGGACGTTTTATCGAGTTTTCGCAAAACTCATGATATGATCTTAGCGCTAGATACTCAATTTAATAGCCTTAAACTATTAAATGAGTCCTAGGCGCAAAAAAACTGCTACTGGTCTGCAACATAACGACGGATCCCTTAAGCCCGCAGCGAGCTCTCAACAGCAGCCTCCCTCGGATCAGCCATCAACCTCAGGATTAAATCCTAGAATTCTGTGGTCGAGTGTTAGAAAAGATTCGGTACCCGAATGTGTCGCTGGAGGAACCGTACCCCCGGTGATTTCCGTTTTGTCCCCTGAAGGATCGCTAATTAGGACCCCTCAGACTCCTACCAATTTAACCTTCTAGGGCGTCAGCCCGGATTACCGACAATGCGTCTGCATTGCCGAAAGCCCTTACTGTTGTCCCACCTACGAAACAGATATTTGTTTCGCGACTTTCCCCTGATCAGACATCGGAAGATGTAATAGGCTTTATTCGAGGCAAAACTAAAGCCGAAAAAATGAAAATTAAGGTGGAAAAATTCAAATTTTCCTATTCTAGGGACATTTATCTTGAAAGATGACGAAACGAGTTCTTTGACACAATATGCTCTACCAAATTCTGGCCGGAGTATACTGTCGTCAAAGAGTTTGAAGCTAAGAAAAAGAAAAGGCGGCCTGTAGGAATAAGTCTTCCCAGGCCTGACCAGACCACTGCGCCCTCTACGACTCCCACTCCAAAAAACTAACCGACTCCCTCTTCATCTCCTATCAGAATGCAAGAGGTTTACGTAGTAAGCTTCCCAAATTTTATTCTGATAGTCTTTCGTTTGCTTCTTAGGTTATCGTGTTCACAGAAACCTGGTTAAAGCCGGAGATTTTGAGCTCCGAAGTTTTTCCAGCTGCGTTCACGGTTTACCGAGTGGATCGGCCTATCAGACATGGGGGTGGTGTCCGCATAGCGGTTGACTCCAGTCTCACGTCTGAATTATTAACTTTTGAGGAGAGCAACGATGTTGAATGACTTTGTGGTTCTTAGTAGTTTTTGGTGATTTTAATATCCCAGGGGCTATTTGGTCCTCTAATAATTCCAAAAACTAACTTCTTACTACAACACAGCATGATTTAATTGCTGGCTTGTTTGACATTTCGCTGTCTCAAGTCAACCATGTACGAAACTCTTTAGAGGGCTTGCTTGATCTCTGTTTTGTTTCAGATCCTGCGAGAGTTAGTTTAGCCAGGGTGGCGCCGCTGACGCTACCCGAAGATCCCTATCATCCTACTTTCGATGTGACCCTCGATGTCGGGGCCGACTTACAGAACATATCTGACCGTCCAGCCAAAAAAGTCCTTTATTTTCGCAAGGCGGACTTCGAGCGGCTGAATAATCTTTTATCTGCTTTTAATTGGTCCGATCTATACATGTGCACTGACATGGCGGAAGCTGTGGATATTTTGTACAGTGCCATGAATTCATGTTTTACTGAGTGTGTTCCGTTATACTACCCGCCAACCTCTAATTAACCTCCGTGGTTTACTAAAGAGTTGAGTCGCCTTAAAAACAAAAAGTCTAGGCTGTATACTAAATTTAACCGCACCGGTTCTCAATCTGCCCTCTCCTTTTATTTATCGGCTCGGTTAAGATTCACCGTGTTGAACGCGCAGTGTTACAAAAATTATCTTGCTCGTTGTCGGGCCCAGTTTTCTCAGGACCCAAAACAGTTCTATAATTTTGTTAACCCTAAACGTAAGCCAGTTACTCATCCTTCCTCGCTCTCATTTGAAAATACAACCGTAAGTAATGATCAGGCAATAGCCGATCTATTTGCACAGTTTTTTCAAACCACATATTCAAACTCCACTGACTCAAATCAGACTTATTCTTACATCATACCCAAATCGAACTTAATTTTCAGTCCTAGTTTAAACGAAAGCTCTATTCATTCAGATCTTCTCCGTGTTAAGCCAGTTTATTCGCCAGGTCCCGACGGATAACCTTGCTGTGTGCTTAGGTATTGTGGCGACGCCCTGTGCAATCCCCTTCTGAAATTTTTTACCTAATCCTTAGAAACCTCCCACTTTCCTCTTATTTGGAAGGAGTCGTTTGTCATTCCTCTCCACAAAAAAGGTAGCAAATTGGATGCCAACAACTACAAAGGAATCTCTAAGCTGTCAGCCTTCCCAAAACTTTTCGAAAATATCATTACTCAACATTTGCAGCACCATTGCAGTTCAATAATGTCAGCATGGATTTATAAAGCGAAGATCAACTACTACTAATCTTTTGGAAACTTGATTTAATGGGATTTCCTTGATTAGATGGATCTCTAGTTATCTGAATGGCAGGACGCAAATGGTCCTTTTTAAAAATACCTTATCAAATGTTATCAGGGTTACTTCTGGCGTCCCGCAAGGGAGCCATTTGGGACCCTTGTTGTTTACATTATTTATTAACGACCTGCCCAAAGTGCTGACTAACTCCAGAGTACTTATGTACGCGGATGACGTCAAACTTTGCGTGCAATATAAGGACGCTTCTTGCCAGTCAGATTTACAAACAGATCTCAATAATTTTCAAACATGGTGCCGCGTTAACTTATTAAATTTAAACGGTTCTAAATGCAAGCTAATGACATTTTCTCGTGTCGTTCCCAAGCTCGCAACTTACACGCTGAACTGTTGCTCTTTGGAAAGAATCAATATAGTTGATGATTTGGGAGTCCGCCTGGATCCTAAACTTGACTTTATTGATCATATTTCCTCAATGGTAAATAAAGCCAGAGGTGTGCTTGGTTTCATTAAACGGTGGTCGAAAGAATTCAATGATCCCTATGTTACTAAGTGTCTTTACATTTATTTAGTTCGTCCTATCTTAGAATATGGATCTTGCGTGTGGAGCCCTCAGTATGGGGTCCACAGTAAACGCATAGAGTCGGTTCAAAAGAACTTTTTACTTTTCGCTTTACGCGGTTTAAACTGAGATGCAAACCAGAGGTTGTAGGGGTCAGAGGGTAGTAGTAGAGAAAATAAGTATAAATATGTAAATAAATTTAAGTAGTAAGACAAAACGATCATAACCGACCCATCGAAACGCATATGCCGCGACTAAGACGTAGGGAAACGCCTTCCAGAACATGCCCGCAGTCGCAGCGAGAGCGAAATCATACGATTTTTTGGCGTATTCTTCTTCCTCCGCTCCTTCGCTCGCGAGTATCAAGAGCGCCGAGAGAGGATTTGGGAATAGTCCCGTAACTTTTGGCTTGCTTGCTAGGCAATGCCTACCGCATTTAGAGAAGTTTGGCGACGCTCGCTCACTTGAAATTTAAAATCAGAGCAGAGCACACGCATTGAAGAGTTTTCTTATTGGAACAAGTCCGGCACGTGGACTGTACAGTCTTTTAGTGAATTATTAGTAAAGCGGCAGTAAGCAACCAGTGACAAAGAAAAAAAAAAGCAAATGTTGTGCACCAGTGTGAGCGGGTAATTATTAGCGACGGGACGGCAGATTATAAAGCCGCGGTTAACATATTTGTCTGCGCAGGGCTAATTTGACGACAGACGACGACTCTTTCATCCCTCGCGAAGGCGTAGGCGATCGCCGGCGAGGCAGCCACGTGCGGCAGAAGTTGTTGATCAGCGACCAGGCCAACGCTGTGCGACACGAGCGGCCATAATCCTGCTTTTCGTAGCTCCGCAGCGGCAGCGACGTCGACGTGCAGCCAACGCGCGCAGAACGTGCGCATAACCCCACTTTTTGGAGAACGTCTGTTTTGCCACGCCTGCTGCAGCGTACCACAACTGTTCGAGTGCAACTGCATAGAAACGGTAGCGAGGAATCTCGAAGAGCCAGGTCAGAGGCGGCCTGTGCCTGAGCTCCGAGAGTCTTGCGACCGGCCTCGTGCAGCCACAACTAAGGCGGTTCAGCTGTTTGGACGGCGGCAAGGTGCTAATAGTGCAAACATAAGCCAGGAAAAGCTGTGTAGGCGCAGCGAACTCAGCTAAGCGGAACCTAGGCAAGAGCATGGCAATCGGATATCGAGGGAACCCGATCGCACAGCCGGCATGTGAGCTGTGGAAGGAGCTGCTAGCAACGCGCTCCCGCTAGAAGATGTCAGCAAGCGGAAGGATTTAGAGAAGTTTTATTTTGAAATCAGTTAAATTTAATGTAATATAACTTAGACGAAAGAAACTTATATTGTTGTTGCTTTTTCTGCCATTTAGCGTAATATGTAAAGCGAGCGCGAGCATCCCTTTAAAAACCTTTCTGCAATTTTCAACAAAATAGAATTCAGCACCTGCAACTTCGATGGGCCCAACGAAACAGCAGCGGATCTGACAGCAAGTTTGTATACAGAACGTAATCTTGGGCAAATGGCCTTATATTTTTATATTTTATATATATAAGTTTCAATAATGTATTAAGTTGAACGGGATTCTAGGCGATCCGCACATTTACGCGTTTGTAATATAAGATAAATTTAAAGTGAAACTAGCAATAAGTTAAAGAGCATAAACGATAGATTAAGAACAAGAACATAAATGATATATTAAGAAACAAGATCATAAATGATAGGTTAAGAAACATGAATTGCAACTGTGAGAGACAAAAATTTGAATTATCATGAATTATAATGAAATAATAATGGAGAAGTAAATAAATAATTGCGGTCTTGTGTTAGTACAGCAAGTGGATGTCGGATTACTTTAAAATGAACTAAAAACAAAAAAAGCAAGTATTTATTTAAGGGGTAACAACTAATTTATCTGGAGTTACTACGACAGGGAGGGTAAAGACGTGGGGGCGAACAACACCTCAGCCACCCACTATGCGAGTGTAAAGGTGTGTTATATAATCGGTGAGGAAGGCCCACGCCGTATCCGACGAGCTTTGTACCGAGCATAGCAAGAAGTGCACAAATACCGATCCGATTATACGCTAGAAAACCCACAGTATCTAGTGAGCACCTGCCTCCTGGCTACTACAAGGTTACCCTCTTATTCCAGTAGACTCCTACTAATTAACTTACCATCCTTATCTAATCGGAGAACTATGCTAGGCATAGTTTTACAACCTTATCCGAGGTGACGTTGAAAGTGCTGATCTTTTGGGTCAGCTTAACTTTCACGTACCAAGTAGAAATACTAGATCTTATATTCCCTTAGTTTTGCGCCACTGTAGAACGTCTTTTGAATTGCATGAACCCTTTAGAGTCTTATGTGAAAATTATAACGATTTGCACATAATACTGTCTAACGTAGATACTTTTCCCAAACTAAAAACTTTAATTAACAATCTGGCAGCACGCCAGTAGTTACTTCCTCGAGTTTCTTTTCTATACTTTAATTTATCGCGCCTGCTAACACCTGACACGAACAAGCACGTGCTTGGTGTCATACGGGCCACTTGAATGTACTGATTGTAGTGCATCAACGTCCAGATAACTGCTTCTTTACCTTTCTCACTCATTTTACAAACAATTTTCTAAAGGTTTTATAGTAAATCAGGTTGAAATCCTGGTGTCATATTTTTGAACAAAGCCCACCTAGACAAAGTACTTTTCGACGGAAGTTTTAAATTTAAAATATCCCGCATATATTTGTATGTTCCGGATGAATAAAAGTTTATATTTTGGGCTATCACTTTTTCTGCGCTGTTATAAGAATTTGATTTTTTTAGTAGCATTTTGCATATATATAATCTGTCCAAAAAAACTTTTCGGCCTACGGGGATTACCGTCTTACTCTAGTAGACTTCTATTAATTAACCTTCCCTCCCTAGCGAACCGTAGAACGATGCTTGGTGTCGTGTTTCTACATAAGCTCATTCATGGGGACGTGGAGAGTCCCTACCTGCTAGGCCAGCTCAATTTCCATGTTCCCCGATTAACATCCAGATCCTATATCCCCTTAATAAGTGGTCACTGTAGGAGGGAGTTTGAATCGCATGAGCCTTTTAGGGTTTTATGCGCCGATTACAACCGTCTCTATGACTATATTGCTGGTAGTGATAGTCTTCCCAAACTTAAAACTGTTTTGCTTGTAGAATTAGCCCGTAATTTAGCACGTTAGTAAAATAAAATTTTCCTCGTTCTTCTTCTCACGCGTTCTTGAAAGGCGTTCGTGCCGTACGTCACACGGTCGGTTGCGCCTCTCGGTCGGTTGGGTGGGATTCGATGGGACCCGCGCACAAAAAAAAAAAAAAAAACATCAGAAACATGAGGCATTTTATTTATACTATTAAATATATTTATGCACTATTTCTTGCTATCTCTCTTACTCTTGCGCTTCATCGCATTTTTCATAAACATTTTGCTCTTTTAAATTTCTCTATTTTCTCTTTATAAGTCTTTATTGCAAGAAACATATCGTAATTTTTGTTTCTCATTTTCGTCCCTTTTCTAACCATAAGAACAACTTTCTAAGTGCGGTGCACTAGGAGTTACTAAATTAGAAGGGCTAACATTTTGCTGGTCTGCATTAGTAGTTTATAAATTAGAAAGGCTAACATCTTAACTATTAGAAAAATTAGTTAATCCAGCTGGGTTCACATAAATGCCAATTGGTTCTGCCGCCCCATCATCATTAAATTCAAATTGTTCGCAAGGAACAGTACTGTCCGGACGCAAAAGGAAGTTGTCAGTTAAATTTAAACCGGGTACGGCATTGCTTTTAAGCATATTTAGCCCAAAATATTTACTTTCGAAATTTCTATTACATATTCGCGCAGTTCGTTTAATAAAATTGTCATCCAAATGCCATAATTCAACCCATTTCTTTAGTCTATTACCATCTGATGGAAATGCAAGCAACTTAATTGGAAAGGAGCCTGATGAATCCCTATAGCTCCTCCTGCAGCACTCAATAATACACCTCCGACCGTTTTTCCAAACAATATGCTCATTCATTGTAAAAATATATAAAAGAATATCTGAACAAATTAATCAATTTAAAACTTGATTTGATTACGATACCACCACGGACACTCGGAACAGCAACAGGCGTTTTGAAAAAAAAAGTTATACTCTAAATTAATTAATTTAACTTTTTAAGTTTTGCTCTGTAAATATCACCGCACAGAAGCACTATCAAAAGCGAAGTAAAAAATGCTTGACCTTTTCTACCGAATGGCAACCTTTTCCGCGCGTACAAATGAATGCATAAAGCGCGCCAAGTTTTTAATGAAAACAAACTTAACTAAAACAATGGAATTGGCACACGAGTTATCAGTCGGCCTATTGCTTGCATTGCCAAAAACAACATCTTATAGAAATACCAAAGACAAAATTACACTGCGAATCATAAAGAAAAATCCACCAAAGATCATTAAACATAACTTTTAAAACAAGTATTCTAAAAAATGTAAACAAAGCCAAACAGCTGCTTTTGTTTCTGCCGGCTCCCCTAAAAAGCAATCGTCAGTAGGGTATGCAGGCACCATCCGCTCGCAGAACAACAATAACAGCTGATTTGATTTCTCAACCCCATGAAAGCAGTCGGTGTTTTAAGTGACACCGACTGCAATATGCCCTGTTCCTATCTATATGGATTTTTATTCATTCGAATACATACATATGTATATGCAAAACAGTGAAACTGCTGCCACTGATTTGAATTTGTAAACAAATATGAAATGTATGCTGAAACATTAGGCAATATATTATAATATATAACATTAATATTTTTATACCCTTGCAGGGTATTATAATTTCAGTCAGAAGTTTGGAACGCAGTGAAGGAGACATTTCCGACCTTATATGTATATAAAACTAGTCCCTCAGTTTTGAAGCTATCTGAATGAAACTTTGCATACAGTCTTCTATATGCTCTCACTACTATATAAGTCGGAACGGGTCGGATGCAATAGCTGCCATAGGAACGATCGGTAAATTTTCAGAAAATAAATTATTACTTGTCCAATTTTCATCATATTTTCATATAATTTAAGACATGGCCATTTTATACTATTCTAGAATTTCGGTTTTAATTTGATCAAAATCGGACTACTATATCATATAGCTGCCATAGGAATGTTCGGGAAATATTACGTATACGTAATGTTAAACCGAATTTTTATATGTATTATTCAATTCCTGTTAGTTTTACTTTAAATTTGATAACATTTAATTAATTCATAATGATCCAATCGTAAGCTGCAAGGGTATACAAACTTCGGCGTGCCGAAGTTAGCTTTCTTTCTTGTTATCATTAACTCAAAAGTGAATGAAAAGTAGCAAAAGACCAAATTTTCTTGCTGGGCCGAATTGAAATGATCGCACACATGCACCCGTGTACGTGAATGCATGAACACGCATACATATAAATAAGAATTCAAGCGCAGAATAACTCTCGCAATCAGTCTGCGAGCATAAGAATGAGAGAGCGAAAAATCCGAGCGAACACGAAGCTACGGGGCCCGCCGCTAACAGCCCGAATCCGAGCGCACACGAAGCCTCGGGGCCCGTCGCTAACAGGCCTGGGGCCTGTCACGAAGAAATTTTTGTGTCCTTTTTCGTTGTATGAAATGGGTAGTCTATATGTTGTATGGTTAGTGGTCTTAGCTAGCGATTTTTAAATTGAAGTTTGGTTCTATAATACTGTTAGTAATACAGTCTTCCCACACAGCCCATCCATGTGAAACAGTTGGGATTTCTAGCCAGATGTGAAACTCCTGTTCCCACAGAGCTACATCTGCATCTACCGTCGGATAACAGCTGACCGAAAAGCTGTGGGTCATGCAAAACGTTTACAAAGGTGACTGAAATGCATGCAGCTTAACTAAAATAAATAGATTTCCAATTATAATGGCGGCTCGACAACAAAGATTGTGGCACTACTTTAAAAAGTATTAAATTACAAGGAATGGAAAATTCTCTAATGGTTTTTCTTTAACAAAAAGCAAATGCCCGAAATAGCGTCTTTGGTGGAAGAGCTCAAAAAATATTCAAAAATAAAGTAGAAATAGGGGTTTGTTATTAAACAGCAACAACTCGGGACATTTTCCGGGGAAAATATGCCGAAAACACCGACGAGCCTCTTGGACATACTTTGAACTTTGGCGCCTTTCCTAATTCAATTGTTCAATTGTGAATGACACCGAAAAGGATAAGAATTCAGAGTTGCACCGAAAACTCATCGCCAAACTATCGGCATCAAATTCTGATGGACAACGGACAGAGAACAAAATGACAAATTTCGGAACGGGAAAACCCTATGGACCGTTCGTTCAACGGAAAGACTGAATTTCTCAAAGAGGAATGATCTCCGATTTTAAAAATAATGTTGCATTTCTGGTCGAAATGGGCTGGAGGACTATCGATATATCGATTGGGGTTAGGATCGGTAGGGTCAGGCAAAGGGGCGGGTTAAATTAAAGAACCGGGAAGATTAAATTCGATTCAAGTTTGGGGACTTTAAGAGAAAGGGCTTTTACCCTTGGCCTCGTCCGTTGCGCTGAGGCAAGAACGGTTTCTAAGTCGGAACTCGGGCAATGGACCGAGGCTATATAGGGAGGAGTAGGCAGAATGGAAAAGAACAGAAGCAACAAGAAGTCGAAAGATTTGCAGCCAGAAGGAAAGACAATTTTCTGAAAATAGGAATGGAAAAACGTGGGGGCACGAGATGGTGAAAGTGAAAAAACATTTGTTTCATTTCAGCGTGGCAGTGAAAAAAACACTGGCCACGGCATTCTTAATTGTGTTTTTTTTTGTCGTACTTACCCGCCGCTGACTGCTGCTGGGCGGATATAACTGAAGAGCAGCGACCGGCAGTCAGACGCGAATCAACGAGCAGCGGCCTTCCACCCATCAGTTGCTAGCGCCATCCATCTGGCCAACCTGGAATCCGATGAGTCCGTTCTGTGAGAGCTCCGTCCGGAACCGGCAGGTTATTTTGGTGGGCAGTTATTTGACGGGCAGTTATTGGCCCTGTCGTGCCTGGCCTGCCCGGGACGAGTTGGCCGTTTTTTTATCTCCCCGTTTAATCGGGTTCGCTACCGCCATCAGCGGCCGTAAATCCTAGCCGCACGCATCTAGCGAAGCCTCCAAGGTCGCCGCGGCCGTTTAATCGGGTTCGCTGCCGCCATTTCGGGTCGTCAATCTTGCCCTATACGTTTCCTGCATAAGTATAAGTTTTTTATTGTAAAGTTCGTTTTAATTGGTTTGTTTGTTCCACCTACCTGTACAGTTTCGATTAACCTTATTCTCCGCGTCTCCAAACCTGCGTCGGGAAGCTTTGCAAACTAAATAAATCAGATTAGAAGAAGTTGGATTTAATGAGATTATATTTACTCATTTTCTTTTAATTTATTTTGGAGCTCTAGTAGGGATAATAGGCAGAAAAGAGGGAGCCATTTTGGGCCAGTTTGTGGCTATTTCTTAGCGAAGCGCCGCTTTTTCTCCGCTGCCGCAGTCTTGGCGCGAGCGCATCCCGGGCTAGGGTGACCGTTTCGCCTGGAATAAGTCCCATTGGAACTCACTCAAGCTTGCCATTATTAGTTTTAGTGACCAGCAATTTATGTGAATTAAAATATTGAGATGAACACGGAATAAAAATTTAACTGGGGAGATGGGGGTCAGTCGCCCGACCACCTGGATTAGACTCCGTTCCGCCGGAGATGGGTGGTGCGCCAGGATACCCCGGAGGCAACACTGGATGGGTGGGAGCGTTGTGGTGAATCCATCGATGCCACCAATTCCGTCCCAAAAATGTCGTCGTCGTTTTGTTTACCTTATTTGTGTTAGAGATGTGGCTAGTTTGAGTGCGGAATTTTCCGAGACGTCCGATTAATCGGTATTTAATTGTCCGGACTGCGGGCATTGGGTCAAACCTGCCCTGGGAATCCATGAGCTAGCCCAGCTGTAACGATTAATGTTGGATGTTACATCGAAAAGACAGGCGCAGGCGAATTTGTTCGGCTCTTCTCGTCGGCTAAGGAAGTGATGGTCTTGCCTGCTCTTCGAGTTTGCCCTTATATATATATTTAATATCTTTATAAAATGTTGCGTGCGCGACGAGAAATGGGGAAACGAAAAATCAAACGTCACGCACACGGACAGACTGACTTCTCACACTAACATATAAATGGGTCTACGGCCTTTGATGTTGATAAGGACGTGGATCGCCCTTCCTGCCTACGGTCATCCGTGCCGGTTTATAATATATATTTATTTTCTAATTTTGATAACCCCTTTTTAGACCCTAGTTGCTCTTATTGGGGCAGCATGCTGGTGGAGGAAATCAGTTGGTTAATTTAAAACATTATAAATGTTAATTTATTAACAATAAAAGAAGATAATGTGCATTAAAGAATGGACATAAGAAATAAGACATAACTATAGAAAAATATAATGGTGCTTAGCCTAACCAAATAAAAAATATAAAATTATAAATTTATTATTTTTTCCCTTGTGCAAGTGATAATAACAGATTTGTATAAATTCATATCCTTAGCGGTGCTTGGGGCTGGAGAGCGAAATAAGAATACCATTCATGTCTAAATTTCAGAAAGATCTTAACTCACATGTACCATCCTCCATCGATGAAGCGCTTTTTTCGGGGGGCTAGCTGTGGAAAACGAATTCAAAAAAAGACATATATTCTCAACCCAAATAAGAAAATTCTTCCCGCAGCTGATTGGGTGCCTTCTGCACCAACATCACACGAAACATGGAGTGAACCCAACAAAAACTGCATAAATCTCCTTAGCACTGCACACAAAATAACACCAAAGTTTCACTTAATTTCAGATAATTCAAAAAAAAAAAAAACCAATAAATAAAACGTATAACGAAAAATTACAAGAATGGCTCTCCTGTCGCCGGATTAACCTCCAACTTTTTTTTCCTTATACTTTCCACTTGCAGGGAATTAAAAAAAAACGATTAAAAATATTAAAATTAAATTAAATTAAATTATTTTACCCATCCTCCTGGATGCGGTTCCGGTTTTAATGGCCGGAGCTAATGGCTCAGAATTTCATAAATTTGCACTCTTTTCTGTGCCTGCCGAGCGCTAATTTGTCGAGAAACGAAGAACCTGCTAAAACCTTGATAAAAAAAAAACCGAAGAAAATGCTGTAGACGCTGGCCGGCGAAGCGGCTGCTGGACCGGGCCGTTGCTTTGGCGAACGCCCGCTGGACCGCTGCTTCTGGATACTTGGGGCTGCTGGGGATCGCTGAACCATTGTTCCTCCTGAAGCTGCTGAAGCCGCGGCGTCTGCTGGAGCGCTGCGGTTTATTTATGACCCGCTTATAACCTCTGGGGCATCGGCGCTGCCCTTTTTTTTTAAGCTTATTAAATTTTTATTTGCTTTGGCAGCGGCAACGCGGCTTATATTTTAATATACATTTTCACACTCGTTTTACTTGTGCTCGGTTTTGTTTAAATAAAAAAATGGTTTTCTATCGAGCCAAAAAAAAAAAAAAACGAACTGGTCTGCTAGACCACCGACATCACACCATCTCTGAGAGACGCCACCAAAGGAGAGGGAACCCTCACCCAATTTTCGGCTCCCTTCGGGTCGCAGCCGAAACTTGGCAATTGCTATGGATCTTGAAAGTTCTGCGCTACTCAAACTCCATAGATGGCACCAGAGAAGTATCATATTGTTATAATGATGTGGGTATTACACGGGATTATGATAAGGTTGTATTCGATCTTACTCAGTGCATCTGTGACTATGTTCTAATATCCTTTTTTAAGCTATCTCAAAATCGCAAGAAGCTAGTATGCTTTTCCAGTATAGAAATTTAGAGTTTTGATAATTGAGAACTAATAACCAAATTAAGGATTTGTGTTCTGTGATAATGTGGAATTTTCTACCGAATAAGTGAGGTCTGAAATTGTCCAACTGCCCTTATAATAGCAAACATTTCCTTTTCTATAGTGGAATACCTAGTTTCTGTATCTGATACTGTCCTACTGGTGAATGTTACTGGTTTATCGTTACTTTCTGGTCCTTGTTGGAAAACTGTTCTTATAGCGAAATTGCTAGATACTTGATTGCAAACAAATGTTTTAGATAATTTGAATTATTCCACGAATTCCCCATTTATTATCATTAATATATTTCCTATAGGAGTTAATTTCGTTTAGAGTTTTTGGAACACTTCTATTTATTGGGACTTTTTTTCATACCATCTTGAGTGATAATATGCCCAAGAAATTCTATTTCTTTATTAGAGATTAGCTTTTTCAGGTTTGTGAAAAACAGCTTTTTAGTTGGTAATATGTTCAACTGACGATGAGGAGAAGACCATTATGTCATCTAAAATAACTAGGCAAATGTTTCCAATCAACTTGTCAAGGACGTTATTGTTATCGACTTCTTAAGGTTGAACTCCGGTGAACTCCAGGGTGACTGAATATTTTTGTATAATTTTTTCCTTTCGCATTTTCGTTATTTTCCTACGTACTTCTCTTTGGAGAATATTACGGATAACGATATGATTTAGTGTATATGGGAATGGATTGAAATGTCCTAGGAATATTATGTTTAATGACGTTTGTAAAGGAAAAGTGTTTACCTTCGCTATGTAGTAAATTTTTAAACATTTTTATCAATTTAGAAAGTGCGGATTTCTCTTCTTTATAGATATGCTCCGTTTCTATTGGAATTTCCTTTATTGTTTTCATGTTGGTTATAAATGTTTTCATAGAGTGTGATATGTGAAAATTATGGGCTTCGATCTACTTCAAGAGGTTCCTCTCTTTCTATTTTCTTGCGCTCTCGTCTTGCGTAAATTTTACGTAAAAACCACCGGGGTTTTATTAAATCTTCTCCTTTTTGTTTAATAAAGTTCCCGTTCACTTGGCGTGCATTCAGCTATTCTGCCTTGTGCATTTCATTCCAACTATTTTCAAAATTTTAGTGGTGCTTCCAGTTGCTTGTGCTTATTTTCGTATTCCTCTATAAGTCTTCTCCATTGCTCCTAGGCTTACCCGCAAACCTGTTCTTTCGCTCTCCCGCTCTCTAGGTGCAGCTGTACTTTTCTTATTGAAAGTGAAATGATGTCTTGTATGCGGAAACCAAGGGCGGTTTTAAGGACGTATTATCGAATTTTTGTAAAACTCATGAAATGTTCTTAGCGCTAGATAGTCAATTAAATAGCCTTAAGCTATTAAATGAGTCTCCTAGGCGCAAAAAAACTGCTACTGGTCTGCAACAAACCGATGAATCCCTTAAGCCTGCAGCGCGCTCAGCAGAAGCCTCCCTCGGCTCAGCCATCGACCTCAAGATTGAATCCAAAAATGTTGTTCCGCTGGAGGAACAGTGCCCACGGTGATATCAGTTTTATCCCCTGGGGGTAGCAAATAACCACCCCTAAGAGTCCCATTAATGTTTCCCCCAGGGGAATTCATTGCGAATCCAGATTAGGTACATGCAGTGCTGAAAGCCCTAATAGCAGTTCCACCAACGAAACAGATATTTGTTCGCTACTTCACAGTGATCAGAACTTGAAAGATGTAATAGCCTTTATTCAGGTCCGAACTTAAGCCCAAAAAATAAAAAATAAGATGGAAAAATTCGAACTTTCCTATGCTAGGAACATTTAATCTTTCAAAATAAATATGCCAAACAATCCTTTGGCACAATATGCTCTACCAAATTCTGGCCGGAATATGTTTTCGTCAAAGAGCAAGCAAAAAAAGGAAATACGGCCTGTAGAAATAAGTCTTTTCAGGCCCGACCAGACCACTGCGGCCTCGACGACACCCACTCCAAAAAACTAACCGACTCCCACGTCTGAACTATTAACTTTCGAGGAGTGCAACGATGTTGAATTCCTCTGTGTGAAGCTATAAGTCAATGGTAGCTCCATTTTCAGTACTTTTTCCTACATTCCTCCCTTGTCGGAAATTCCTATTTATTGGAACCATCTTTCCACTATTCAGATGGTCAGATGGACTTTCGGATAGGGTCCATTTTGTAGTTTTTAGTCATTTTAATACCCCTTTGTCTATTTGGTCCTCAAATAATACCACAAATACACATCTAAATACAGTACCGCTTGAAATAACCTCAAGTCAACCATATACGAAGTTCCTTGGAGCGCTTGCTTGATCTCCGTTTTGCCTCAGATCCTGCGAGAGATAGTTTATCCAGGGTGACGCCACTGCACTATCGGGAATTTGCCCATTTTCATGGTATTAATTAATAACTTTTAAACTAAGTAAGATTTTTTGAAACGGTTTTTTTTATTATGATTATAGACACCGTTAAAAATATTTTTTTGGAAAAATGGGCGTGGTTCTGCCCTCACTTAAAAAAAAAAAATTTTTTTAATTCAAATTTTTAATTAAAAATTTTTTTTTTTAAGGGAGGGCAGAACAACGCCCATTTTTCCCAAAAATATTTCTAACGGTGACTATTACCACAATAATTTTGTTGTGGACACTCTAAGAAAAAAAACAATTAAAAATTATAAATTTTCTTCATTTTCAAGATCTTCGTAGGGCAAAACTGGAATGTCCTCTTCGATTTCCTCAAAAGAACCACCAACACCTTCAAATTCGCATGATAAAAGACTGATAACCACTTTAGGAAGGGCCAGACTTTTATGTTTTTGAATTCGCTTCAAAAGGTTTGCTGAAGAAATTATTGGATCTGATGCATCAAGAGCTCTATTAAAAACATCTGTGAAATTATGGATCCTGCTATGTTTGCGTGCGTGATGCAGTCTATCAGTCTTGTATATTTTGTTTCGTGCTTCCGATGCCTCTTCGCCAAAAAAGCCGACCGGAAGTACAGTATTCTCCATAATCTGCCTGGAATGAACAATTATTTTGTGAACCGTTGCTGTCATGGGCAACCATGGATAACAATCCACAATTAGTTCTCCAGTTTTAAAACAAAAGTTTTCGAATTTTTCAAAATCAATTGGCAGTTGGCATGACAAACAAATTAATATTGTTCTCAAACTACGAATTATTTCTTGATTAACTCCTGTAATTTCTGCAAATATTTCAAAGCTGTTAAAGGCTCACCGCGCCGTGTTTCCATTATTTGTATTGCCAGATCCATTTTGCTTTATCTTATCGACCTTCAAGCCTAGTTTATCACAAAACATGTGCTGATTTTTTTTTCCGATCAGCTATCGTTTTTTTCAAGTTTTAGTGCGCTTTGAAGCCAATTTTTATGCCTATTTTCAAAATATTGCTTATTTCTATTGCATTTTTTCCACTTAGTATTTAAATTTAGGCAAAAAAAACGGCTTTTGCTTTTCAAATAGGTCTTATGCTTCAAAACATCTAAGTTATTATTTAATTTCATAGAAAAGAAATCAAGAATTTGTTGTTCTTGTTTGGCGTTGTCTGGCTCTTTGCGCCACACTTCAAAGAGCTCAGCGTTCGAGAACTCAAAGGTACCTGTCAAAAAAACGAAATTACGCAGGTAGTGCGCATTTGTGCACAATTAATGGGTCTACGACATACACTTGGACGTACACCTAAACACTGATATATATTTTTTGTAAGTCTATGTAAAGTTTAATTTTTTTTTCCAAAAAATAACCTTATTGACCATTTCGGAAAATCACACAAATATTAGTAAAACACGCACAGATCAAAATATAAGTACACAGAACACATAATACATACATGTATGAGTGCTATCCGTCACAAATTTGTTCACAAATTGGGTTTATATTTACGTTTTTAAATTTTCAAAGTCGAGCACCAAACAAAGCCTTTTTTACCAGCGCGTGCTTTTTGACTGCAACAGCTGACTTTAACAGTCGATAGGCTTAACAGTGCGCTGTTAATTAACATTTCTGGTATGGAACTTTACAGACCCATATGTTTTTAAGATATTAGCATAAAAAACACACAAATATTTAGAGATCGATAAAATGACTAAATACCACGAAATCGGGCAAATTCCCCATAGTGCACTGACGCTTCCCGAATATTCCTATCATCCTACTTTCAATGTGACCCTCGACGGTGGGGTTAGATTAACAGAATCAAAAAAGTTATTTATTTTCGCAAGGCGGACTTCGATCGGCTGAATAATTTTATAGCTGATTTTAATTATTCCGATCTATACATGTGCACTGACATGACTGAAGCCATAGATATTATTTACAGTGCCATGAATGTCTGTTTTTCTGAATGTGTTCCTTCATACTATCTGTTAACCACGAACAATTTTCCTTGGTTTACTAAAGAGTTCAGTCGCCTAAAAATCAATAAGTCTAGGCTGTGTTCTAAAACTAAGCGTACCGGTTCTCTATCTGCCTTATCCTGTTGTTTATCGGTTAATATTTACCGTGTTTAACGCGCAGTGTTATAACAATTATCTGGCCGAGTTCTCTCAGGACAAAATTTATAATATTGTGAACAATAAACGTAAGCCAATTACTCATCCTTTCTCGCTTTCTTTTTAAAATACAACAGTAAGTAATGATCATGCAATTGCCGATCTACTTACGCAGTTTTCTCAAACCACATATTCAACGTACACTGACTCAAATCATACATATTCTTACATCATTTCCGAATGAAAATTATTTTTTAGACATAGTTCAAACAAAAGCTCTACTCTATTAGATCTTCACCGTGTTAAGCCAGTATATTCGCTAGGTCTCGACCGAATACCAGGCTGTGTGCTTAGGTATTGTTCCGACGACTTTTGCAATCCCCTTATGCAATTGATTGGATTCCATTATATTTTATTTAGTTCAACTTTTATTCCATGTAACTTCCAGGATAATAAGTTGCCGTTTGTATTGAGTTTTGGAAGTCCAGTGAACTTGTACGGATTCTTCTATATTATAAGATACTTCGATCGTAGGGGTTAAGGAAAATCCTGTTGTTTTCGACCAGTTTTTTTTAGTAAATCGTTGTTAGTTGCTGAAGTTAAAAAGAGTCACGAGTCATTTATAATTTTAATAGCCCGATTGTTTAAATGAAGTTCCTTTTCCCAAAATCACATTTATGGAATAAATATTAGCCGGTAGTTAGACCGCGTTTGGGAATAAGTATAATATTCGCTTTGTTCTAAGTCAGAGGAAAAGTAGAAATCATGAGAAATCTGATTAATTTTAATTTAATTTAATCAATTTCCCCAGTTTTCCTAAACATATTTTTACAATAAGATGACAATATTTGACTTCCCGACTTTCTCTTCGGTGTTGCGCTTCCATGAGAGTTTTGAGTCCAGTATTACTCATAAATACTTCGCATACTCTGATGGTTTTAGCATTATGTCATCTATCTTGGGATCTTTGATCTTTTTGTAAAGAGCATTAGTTCTGTCTTGTTTGGGATAATCTTTAATTCCAAGGATCCCAACATTATGTTGCTTATAACGTCAGGGAACTTAGCTGATACTAGTAGCACTACATCGTCAGCGTATGCTTATGTTTTTACTCCCCACAGATGAATTCCTTCGATATGTGGTTCATGTTGATAAGCCAGATAAGACTCCGCCCTGGGAGTGTGCCTCTCTTCATTACTCGCTTCAGTCGTCCTACTCCATTCTCTGATGCGTATCTCAACACCTATAGAGTTGAGGCAGCCCAGGATGGGTTCGGCGTTCTAATTGTTGAACGCTTCTTCTATATCTAAGAAGGTGCCTGTTGGAGCAGTAGGTATCAGTTTTATTGTTAGCTTTAAGAAAAGATGAAAAAATTTAATTGAATAGATAAAGCCAAAAGTAAACAAACAAACCAAAAACCAAATTGTACAAAAGCTTATCAGTTGAACCACAAACAACTGATAAGCTTTCTCTTCGTTGCTATGGAAAGTTGTATGCTTCCCCAACCGCTAGTCGCCAGACTTTTTTACTTTAATTTTTAAAGGTAAATTTTCCGGGAAAACTCTTCCGAATTTTCAGTGCCTATCGTGTATTCTTTGTAGTTAATTGATTTCTCGACGTGACTCACCACTTCCTGCAGTGCTATCTCGGTTGCTCAGTGTTGTCTCGGTTGATCGAAATTTTCGGTACTCATGTTGGACATCCGACAGGTGATAACTCTTCGTCTTATTTCTTATATGTATGTATATTAGCCTCTTGATCGACTTCAGGATGAAGGATGTAGATATCACTTTCGCTTTTCTATAAGGAAGCGGTATGTGTTTTAGGTTAATGGTCGATAGAATGTAGCATTGTTGGAATAATGCTGTCATGGCCCGGGCTTTTATATTTATCGAAGGACTCTATCGCCCATTACTTTTTTTTCAATGGTGATAATGACTCCAGTAAACGTGTGTCTGTTCGCTACTTGGCCTACTGGTGCATGTCTACCAGAAGCTCACAGTACAGCACAGTATGTTGACATAATGATAGCTGGAGATTTGAATAATAATCGAAGGGCTTGGCTTAAGTCCTGTTAACACGCTTGTTCCCAGGCACTTTACTAACAAAAATAACCCTTCTTGACATATTTTTTTAAGCGACACAATTAAACTCTATTCTTCCTGTCCCACTTTTCTCTAGGTAGGTAGGTAGAAGTGATGAGGCCCTTTCTTGAGCCTCCAATTAAAGCTGGGCTCCGTTTTGATCCACACCTTCAATGACCGGTTAAAGCTACCGTGATCTTGCTGATATCCTTCTTGCTGTGGGATATCAGTTCTTGAGTGCGTTGTTTGTCGAAGTTCAGCCAGCAAAGCTTCAATCTTCGGTTCAGACTCGTCCTTGACCATTATCTGCTGGCCTTAGCTTTGAAGTAGTCATGGATCATAGACTGTACTGTGTTTAGTGCTATCCTTCTAATATTGCTGTTCTCGATTGAGCCTTTGCGGGTTAGCTAGTCAGCCTTCTCGTCCCCTGGTATGTCGCTGTGCCCTGGCACTCAGGTTATTCTAACGTCATTGTGTCTGGCAAGATCAATAAAGACCCTCTTGCATTCTGCCACTAGCTGTGAGTTCGTTTTGACTGCTGCTAGAGCTTTGATAGCGACCTGGCTATCAGAGTAAATCCTCACCTTGGTATTATTAAGGCCTCGCTGTATTGGAAGTCTAACTGCCTCCAATACGGCGAGTACCTCTGCCTGAAAGACCGTCGCTGATGCTGGGAGACTGAAATTCGATTCAATCCCCCAGCTCTCAACGAAGACCCCAGCCCCCACACTATAGCTCATCTTGGAGCCATCGGGTTACTCTACCTATAGTCCACTCCTCTCCGACGGGTAGAAGGTGGTGTAGCTGTTTCCGAATTTAATTTCGGTTGTCATGTAGCCTACTCCCTTGTCTATTTGTGCTGTGATCCCTTCAAGGATAGTGCGATGGCCTATGCAGTGATCTCTCCAGCACTTGATTGGTCTGAGTCTCGCCGCACTCTGGGCCGCGGAATCCTTGATGAATATGTCAATCGATAAAATGTTTGGAATTACTTTTAGAGCAGTCCCTGTAGGCTCTGGTGAGTGCCGGCCACCATACTAGAGCCCCGTATGTCAATATTGCTGTGTAAAGCCACATTATAGTCTTTGGGTGTAGTCCCCAGTTCTTCCCAAAAATCTTTCTACAAGAGTAGAAAGCAATTCCTGCCTTCCTGACTCTTTCTTTGATGTTGCGCTTCCATGGGAGTTTTGGGTCTAGTATTACTCCTAAATACATCGCCAACCAGTTCGGCTATTATTGTCCTACTCGTGAGCACAGCACCTATCCACTCTCTGATGCATATCTCAACGCCTATCGAGTTGAAGGAGCCAAGGATGTTGTTGTTGTTGAACTCACCTTCTATGTCTAAGAACGTGGCCATTGTGTATTGCTTATAGTTTAGTGATTTTTCGGCGTGACTCACCACTTCATGCAGTGCTGTCCTGGTAGATCGGCCTTTCCGGTAGGCATGTAGGGCGTCTGACAGGTGATACCTCTCCGCCTTATCTCTTATCTGTATGTCCATCAGCCTCTCCATCGTCTTCAGGATGAAGGATGTTAGGCTTATTGGTCTGTAGTCCTTTGCTAGGAAATGTCCTCTCCTGTCAGGTTTTGGTATAAATATTATCCTTGCTTTCCTCCTTGGAAGCGGTATGTGCACAAGGTTGATGCTCGCCTCATATATGGCTTTAAGCCACCTGCTGATACTATCCTTTGTTGCCTGTAGCATCGCTGGAATAATACCGTCCAGGCCCGGACTTTTATATTTATCGAAGGAGTCTATCGCCCATTGTATATTTTCAATGGTGATATAGTCTCCAGTAGACGTGTTTGTCTGTATGGTTCTTGAGCTCTCCCGCCCCGAGTATACACGCACGTTCCCTGGAAAGTGTGTGTCTACCAGAATCTCTAAGGATTCCTCGACTGACGATGTTGACGTACCGTCAGGTTTCTTTATTAGTGATGGGCTTGTGTGACCATTAGCAAGGATCTTGCTTAGTCTTGCGAGTCTTTTATGTCTTCTAGAGCTTCGAAGTAGCTTTTCCAAGATTCTTTCTTGGCTTCGTATACAGCTTTTTGTATTGTTTCTGTGCCTCTCTATATGGTGCCCATTCTTTGGACCTATACTTTGCATTCAAGGACTTTCGTGCTCTCTTTCTGAGATTACTCAGTTCTTTTGTCCACCTTGACACCTTGCATGTATCTTTGAAGGCGTTGTTTAGAATATTCGTGAGGTCCTCTACCTCCTTGTCGAGGGCCTCTGTTAAGGATTGTACCTTTATCCTCCTGTTGCTGAACTTAGCGTGAACAATTTCGCTAAATTTGTCCTAGTATCGTCTTACTAGTCGGTATCGATAACTCAAAGAATTTGTACCTGCGATCTGAACACGAATGTTGTAGCGGCACATTCCATTTTCCGATCGTGTAATAGCTGTGTTCTACGAGTAAGGTGAGATCTAACACCTCCTCCCACCTTTGAAAGTCCTCCGCACTTGGGAATACAAAGGTTGATTTATTCCCTTAGTTACAAATTGTAATATTACGAAATATAATTTGATCAAAAAGTGACCCACCTCTTTCATTTGTCTCAGAACTTCCCCAGAGCGTGTGTCTCGCGTTCGCGTCGCTCCCGATCACTAGGGTTGTTTTCGTCTCTTCAGCCCTTTGCAGCAGCTTGACCACCGGTTCTGGCGGAGCCGGGTCGTCATGGGCCATGTACAGATGTGATCAGCATGCCTATCCCATCCGCTGTCACGAATCTGGCAACTGCTAGATCCGATGTTTTGAGGTTAAAACAGAAAAAAGCATTAAAGTGATTCTTTATTACTATACATGCTCTCGTTCTACCTGTCGTGTTGGTGTATAGTAGGGTGTAACCAGGCAGTTTCAGACCAGAAACTAGCTCGTCCCTGGTGCATGGTCGATGTCCTTCTCCCTTAGAAGGATCATCAGATTAGCTGAAGCATGGGAGCTACGCTTCAGGTTAATCTGCACTACGGACGGCATTGTTGTTTGTTGGTGTGGAGTTGGTCGACTTGTCGTCGATGATCATGTCATCCAACAACTTGTTCATCCGGTTCGGCAAGGAAGGCCTTGATCTTGGCTTTCATGATACCGTACCGGATTTTGTGGTCCCTTTCTTCCAGCTGCGACAGGCAGCGCTGGTTGATAAGCAGGAGAAATGGCTGGCTCGTCATCATTTCTCTCTCTGCCTTGAGGATGGCTCAGTCCTCTATATGTATGTCTGGATTCTGCGCTCTCAGACACTAGAGCACCCTTGCGTGGTCAGATTGCCCCAGTGGTAACCAGATGCGAGCTGTGGGTCTTCTAAGAATCTCCCTGGCGTGGACCAGCCTAATCCGTAGGCCGTTCCACGTGTTGCCGATCTTGGCAACACATTCTTCCAAGAAGCTCCCTGAAAACCCATCGTCACACCTGATTACGCGGTGCCCTCTTACCACGTCTGAAGATTCAAAGGACGGGATAGGACCGTCCGGCAGGGCAACCAACCTGTCGGTCACCATGTCGGACAACTTGGCCTCTATCTCTCCCCACTTCTCTGCCAGCATGCGTACGTCGTCGTTGAGCTCATTCACCAGCGCCATAGCCAGACTGTCTCTGGCCACCTCGCTGAACTTCTTCGTCTGCTTGATAAAGAATGTGGCTCTGGCTTTTCCTTGGGCCTCCCTGGCCCTCTTAGGTGCGCTAACGCTCACGTCCTGTGACCGTTCACGCTTTGCCTTCGGGGGTTGGAACGCTTCCGGGTTGGCCTTCTGATATTTCTCGAAATCCTCAATCTCTGCGAGGAATTTTGCTTGGTCTGCAGCGTCTCTTGGATCCACCTTGCCCTCAGCCTCATTCTTCGCAATCTTTCTCAGAACGAAACGGGCTCTGTTTGCCCTAGCGACTCAACTTTGCCGCTTTTGGGGTCTACTCCGGTGGTGCCCATCTGGGCCACACCTGTGTGTGTCATGGTCTGGGGGGTGCTAGTACTAGCGTCCCCCTTGGATGACGGAGCGTTGATGACCGGACTTGGCATCAGCAGCTCGTCGTCATCTAAATCCGACGACGGTTGAGATATTAAGCCCTGCCTGGGCATCAATAACTCCTCGTCCATCTCAGGGCTTAACCTGAGAATTCATTTTAATACATGATCGCCCGCTTTGCTTGACCTGGCGAGCTCGGCGGGCCAAAGGGGTTGCGGGGCTTTGAAGTTTTCGACCGTGGCTTCGCCCCTAAGCCACGGCAGGGTTGCCCAGCCCTGGGAAGGCTCCGTTCAAACACAGCTGGATTGGCCCCTCAGCTGCGAATCTGCAAGCCAGCGAGCACGAGTCGCATAACACGCCTGACTTGAGGGGGGGCATTATAAAGACTTGCCCATGTCCGCCCGACTATCGTTGGTCAGCATCCTCGTTCGAACTCGACCAAGGACCTGCTTCCAGCAGCCCTCGCGTGGAGAGTATAGTCGCACTACCGATGGTGCACACAGTTACGGCGGATGACTCAGTCAACCGTTATTCCCCCTGAGTACCCTATCGGCTGACGGCCAGTTTTCTCTAAGCACGACATTATTTCATGGCGTATCGAATTGCGCTTGAGCATATAAAACATGACCTTGAATACAGAGACTTTAGAAATATTGACTATGGCATACTAAATTAGAATTCTTTCGACGTGCTAGAATGTCTTTTCGATAAGTCGGAAACTCCTCTTCGTCGGAAACTCCTCAGACCCGTAATCAACCCCTGGTTCAACGCAGATATAAAAACTTCCATAAAAACGATTAATGGGTTAGGTATAAAACTTCTACCCCTAAGGAAGAGTATACAACTTTACATAACAGTGTTAAGCAAAAAAAAGAATGTAAAATCTGCATATTACAATGAAAAATTCTGTAATTCCTTAAGTGGTAAAAACAAATGGCATAAGCTATAAAGCTTAGGCATTGGGAAACAAAACCAGATTGAGCAAGTTAATGTCAACATTGATGACCCAAACGGCATTTACCAATATATAAGTACCTGAAGCGACAGAAAAAACATACCCGAACTATTCAATTTCAGTCTTGCGTGTGTTAGTGTTGGTGACGTCCTTTTATTTTGGACCTATAATTAATTCAAATGCTATGGGTTAAGATAATATCTGCCCAAAGTTCATCAAGATAGTTTTACCGAATCTTATACCAGCTATATCTCAAATAATTAACACGGTCTTCACGACGTCTGATACATATGATCCATATCCCCAAATCGTGCTTGAACTACCGACCTATATCAATTTGACTTTTCTTGACAAAGTTTTTGAGCGACTTATGGGCGAGTCAATAAAAAACTTTCTAAAAAGAAACTCTTTAGTGTATCTAAAAGGCTTTCGCAACAATAGAAGCCGCGCCGGTACCGTAATTGGGATTGCAGATGACATTCTTCGGAAGATTGACATAAATAATATTAATTTTCTTACCCTATTGGACTTTTGCAAGCCCTTTGACTCGATAAACCACGAGATTCTCCTTAAAATTTCAAAATCTTTATAATTTTGAGTTCTCCCACTGAAACTTTTGACCTCGTACTTGACTGGGCCAGGCCAGGCAATTGTGACTAAGTATGCGATATCAACATTCCAGTCTTTAAAGAGAAGGGTTTCCCAAGATCCTGTTCTTGGGCCCCTGCTTTTTTCATTATATTTAATTTACTTGTAACGTAGTTCTCTGGCTGGGATAGATTTCAGTCGTGGCCAAGGAACCTATACAAGTAAAATTTGTATAGAAAAGGGAATGATAGTAGGAATGGTCATATGTAGGAGTTTAACCCGCTTATTCTACCCGACTTAGTGTGTCGGAGTCATATTTTCGATCCCGGATGACCTATCTGGGTGGAGGACCTAGTAACTATCGATGAAGCTGAAGAGAATTCAGCGGAGCGGCGCCTGTCTCAACGGCGGCAAGTTTCGCATCGGGCAATACCGCGATACGAGGCTTGCGGCGGCGAGGAGGGTGGAGAGGGGCGAGAATGACAGAAACAAAGCAAAATAAATGAGTGTTACAAGGAAAATGACGGGACAGGTTAGTTTTCTTAATTATTTTTTTCATACAATGAATCTTACTACCCCGTTATTCTGAGGCTTCGCTAGACAACTTACAGTAGTAACTCGATGAGCCGGATTATGCCTTGGGGCACAGGCTCGGGTAAGCGGGCGCGGTGGCGTCTGCGCGGCACTTACGCGAAAGGCGGCGGTAAAACTCGCGGGTTGGCTGGTCTAAGCCGTATGTGGCGAGGGGTTCCAGGTTTCGCTGGTCGGCGATGGTCAAGCGTCTATGTCGTGTCACTTTTTCTGGCTCTTCGCGCGCGTTTTCTCGAACTTCGACTTGGAGGCATAAAGGCACATTCACATTGTAAGCTAATATCTACTTATATTAATATGTATTATTATAACTATTTGTGCGCCCCTTGGAAAGAGCGTCACAGACCTTTCGAATGTATCAGACTGTCTAGTCCATATGTATGCCGATGACGTCCAAATATATGTAAGTCGTCTCCTATGTAATGTAATATACTTAAATTTCAAATGACGAGCAACTAAAGATAGATAACTGGTCCAAAACCAACTGACATTTATTTAACCTCTTCAAAACAAAATGTCTGATAATAACATAAACAATTATCCTTAACATTTCGCTGGACTAACAAGACTCAAAATTAAAAAGAATTTTATAGACTACGTATAAAAGACAGAAAATATTGGTTTTAGACTAGCACACTATCCTGGCATGAGCACATTAAGGAGTTGTACCTCTATCAGACCCTAATTCCTACTGAAATGAGACTATTGTTTGTAAAATCTATTTTAATTCCCACTTTTTTCTATGCAGATGTGTGGAGGTAATTGGAAGTTGAAGTGCTTGCCTAGTTACTTTGAGAACAACGTTTAAAAATATTGCCAGGTATGTGAATAAATTCGGCAGATTCGACCACGTCATGGAACACGCTAACACCATCCTAGGTAGCCAAAACTATCCTGGATTAAAGTTGGGGTATTAGATCAACTTCATCAAGTGATAATGACGCACAAACCGCAATACCTCTATGACAAAAGTGATTTTTTAACATCTCGAAGAATCAACAATATTAAAAACATAAGTAATCGACTAGCAAGTTCAGAAATGCCTCGAAGGCGGCAGGCAGTTGCAGAATTAAGTCCAGAGATTGCAGAAGCAGCAAAAAACCACGACCAATCTTTCCTTGTTCTTATTTGACAAAGCTTGGCAGCTCCCAACGTACATTAAAAAACGAAAAAAAAAACCTAAATTATTAAAAACGTATATTTAAGTCCAAATTTAGCATAACAGTTATGTTGACATTACAAATACAGATAAATTTAAGAGCTAAAGCTCTCCTATAATATGAGTTGCGTCACAAGTATCTAAAGCCATATCATTTGGGTAAAGTTTAAGTATATTAATAAGTATATATAAGTATATAAATAGAGATATGACAATCAATAGAAAACAAATTTACGATATTTATTAAACTGACTCATTCATTAGCATTTCTTTCTTTCAAGTGAACGGAAGTGTTTCAAAAAACACCGGAGTTTTACTTAAATTGTATTCTTTGTGATTAATAAAGATCTCGATCACTTCGCGTGCATGCAGCTATCTTGATTTGTGCATTTATTTTCAATTATTTTCACAATTTTATTCGTGCTGCCTGTGGTTTGCTTGTGCTTATTTTCGTATTCCTCTTTCTGCCTTCATCGTTTAGCAGTTGTTTGCGCTGTCGCGACAGCTAAACGTTAATCTTGGAAGCTTTGCTCCCACGCTCACTCGCTCACCCGCTCTCTCTCTTTCCTATTCTCTGTATAGCTGCACTATTTCTTATCTCTTTACGTAAAGGTAACAGTGATAAGTCCCTATAACATTGTCTATTGTCTGCGCATTTAATCTAATGATCTTTCGATCGGCTGCTGGGTGTGTGACAACATTGCGCATCCCAAGTGCATTGGTGTTGTAGCGCGGACGATTTGAGTAGAAATTGACTGACTGAGTACTGACCGAAGGAAAATCTGCTGTCACAATTGTACTCCATATAAAAAAATCTACGAACAAAAAACAGAAGAAGAAATTTTTCCCTTGTTGTTTTTTCGAGTACTTACATAACGATTTTTTTTTTTTTGCGCGTGGGTTTAATCGAATCCCACCTCCCACCTAGCTGGCCTAGCAGGTAGGGACTCTTCATGTCTCCATGAATGAAGCTTATGTAGAAACACGACACCAAGCATCGTTCTACGGTTCGCTAGGGAGGGAAGGTTAATTAATAAAAGTCTACTAGAATAAGACGGTAATCTCAGATTTGCATCCCAGGTTAAGCCCCGTAGGGCGAAAAGCAAAAAGTTTTTTTGGACAGATTCAATGCGGTTAATTAGGACTCCAAAGCTAGGACTCCAAACGCAAGAACCATATTCCAAAATGGGCCGAACTAAAGAAACAAAAAGGCTCTTAGTGACATAAGGGGAATCGAATTCCTTCGACCACCTTTTAATGAATCCAAGCATGCCTCTGGCTTTGTTAACCATGCAGGAAATGTGTTCGGAGAACGAAAGTTTGGGATCAAGGCGGACTCTAAGATCATCGACAAGAGTTATTCTTTCCAAAGAGCAGTCATTGAGCATATAGGTGGTATACTGGGGGGAGACGCGCGAAAATGTCATCAGTTTGCACCTGGAGCTGTTGAGATGTAATAGGTTAGCACGACACCATGCTTGAAAGTTATTAAGATCCGATTGTAAATCTGACTGGCAAGAGCTGTCTTTATGCTGCAAACACTAGAGTTGGTTAAAACTAGCGGAAGGTCATTAATAAACAGTGAAAATAGAAGTGGGCCAAGGTGGTTACCTTGTGGGACGCCAGATGTGACACTGTGGAATTTGGAGAGAGCATTTTTAAACAGAACCGTTTGAGTCCTGTCAGACAAATAACTCAAAATCCATTTAAAAAGATCAACAGGAAACCCAATTAAGTCGAACTTTCTTACAAGAAGAGAATGATTAACCGAGTCAAAAGCTTTACTAAAGTCCGTGTAAATCACATCGGTTTGAAAATTGCGTTGGAACCCTGTAATAACAAAGAGGTAAGTTCCAAGAGATTTGTAGTGGTTGATCTTCGCCTCATAAATCCGTGCTTTTCTTTTTTACATTTGTTGTTATTTATTGAATCTTCTCTAGGGCTTAAGAGACTAACACTAAGTTTTCAAATCTTATTCTATGTTACGTTAATTTATATTAGTTGTAAAGGGATGGGATGTATTAATATAGATCCCTGCTGACATGGAGAAATTACGGATCTGCCAAATGCAGTTAACGAAAATTATACCTGCGAAAATTGAAAGGAGTTGCCAGATCAAGAGAGTAAAAAGTTAAGATTGCGCAGCAGCAATAATAAATTATTTAAATTATTCTTACAAGCATTATGGAAGGAAAGTTGAAGGAAAAATATACTTTCAGACTCAAAAAAATTTCTGCTCGCGAAGAAAAAGCTTCTTTAATAAGTGCGGTCAAAGACCATAATATGGGATTTAACCCACAAGAGACATTTTAATGCTTTTAATGCCATATTCATTAACAATGCCTAGGATGATGTTGTCGCGGAGTTAAAGAGAGACGGTAAGTAATTATGTTAGGTTAGGTTAGGTTAAGCCGGATGGCCTCACGGGGCCGCGCATAAGCCAATATGGCCCTTAGCTGTCCGGAAATTGATAAGTGGATTTAGGGAATATTCACTCAGTTTTCAAAGTCCTTGAGGTTCATGGTGTGTTTCGCGAAGGCAAGTAATTCGCCTGGCTTCTTCTTGGAGACATCTTTTAGTGATGCAAGAACCGATGCGCCCAGGTATCTTATCCTTGCCTTTGTTAGGGCCGGACATTTACAAATGAGATGCTCCAAGGTTTCGGTAGCCTCGGATTTATCACATTTCCGGCATTTGGCATTGTCGGTGTTGCCTAGCTTAACTGCATGCGCCGCAGCCAAGCAGTGACCTGTGAGAATTCCCACTATCAGTCTGCAGTCCTGTCGTGGAAGATGCAACACATAGTGGCTCAGTTTGTCGTTGCGCTCTTTGCACATGATCTTTGATATCCTGCAGGTTGTGGAATTTCTCCTCCATCTGCTCTTTACTTGTGCGTCTGCCCGTCTCTCCAGCTCGCTTTATAGCGTTCTTAGCGAGACAGGAACATTTTCTGTTCTTTCACTAGTCAGTCCAACGCCTTCCTTCGTCTGCGGTCTCGTTATCATTTATGCCCTGGTGGCTGGGAACCCAGTAGATTCGCACTGATCTAGTCGTGCTTAGGTTATCTAGTGCCTCCCTGCTTGCCAGTACAGTTTTGGAACTGACCGCTAACGATTGCACGGTTCTTATCGCCGCTTGACTGTCTACGAACAAATTGATCCCCTCATGGGCGGTCTATGTTCTGAGCAAGCTCGGCAGCTTTCCCGATGGCGAATACTTCCGCCTGGAAGATACTGCATTGGCTTGGTATCTTATACGACAGCCGTATCTTAGGGTCTGTGCAGTATATGCCCGCTCCTACTCCTTCTTCCATCTTGAAGCCGTCTGTGTATATATTGAGGTGTTGAGCATGATCCTGGACTGTTTTCCAGTCGTCAGGTCCCATGAATTTTGTTGTTTTTACATCTGGGCATGTCTTGGGAATCATGTAGTCAGACGAACTGCTCATGTTTCGACCAATTGAACTATGCCCGAATCCTTGCATTGTCATGTTTCCTGATGCACTCAGGCGTTGTGCCGCCTTTCCTGCAGTCAGTTGCGCGTGAATATTTAGGGGGTCTATTCCTACAATCGTTTCGAGGGCTTTTGTTGAGGTTGACCTTAGCGCCCCTGTTATGCAGAGCAGTGCCTGCCGCTGGGTTCTTTCCATAAGCCTGTTATACGTCTTCTTTGTCATGGCTTGCCACCACACTAAGACTCCGTACAGAAGAGTCGGACGCACCACTGATATGTAGATCCAGTGCATTAGGGCGGGCGAGAGACCCCATGTGCTGTTAAGCATCTTCTTGGATGCGTATAGCGCTATGGTGGCCTTTTTCACCCTCTCTAGTACATTGGGCTTCCATGTCAGCTAGCTGTCCAGTACAATCCCTGGGTATCTTACTTGTGTTTTCGGCGTCAGCCTGGTTGTGTTAATTTTTGGGGGACCCATAGCGGCACCTTGTATCTCTTGGTAAAGAGAATGAAGTCCGTCTTGTCCGCATTGATACTGAGTTCTACCTTCTGCGCCCACTCACGTATCTCCCTGAGTGTTGATTCCATAATCGATCTGAGAGTCGATGGACAGACTCCCGTGATAATGATGCTTATGTCATCGGCATAGGCTGTTATCTTTGGGGCTTTCCTTTCGAATCTCTTGATCAGGTCGTCCACCACCAAGTTCCACAGGAGGGGCGAGAGGACCCCGCCTTGCGGCGTGCCTCTGTGAGCTCCTTTCACCATGAAGACGGTTCCCCAATCGGATTGTACCCGCCTACAACTTAGAAGATTTCTTATCCACAAGTTGACGGCAGGGTGCGTGTTGATCGCTTCTAAGCGGTTCATTATAGCGTCTGTGGTCACGTTGTTGAAAGCTCCGGATTTGTCTACAAACACTCCGAGCGCATTTTCCTTATTATTTAGGGCTCTTTCAATGGTAGCTACTAACGAGTGTAGTGCCATTTCCACTGATTTCCCTTTAGTGTAAGCATGCTGGTTGGTTGACAGCAGTCTCCCCACATCGTTTCTGATGTGTATGTCCAGCAGCTTTTTTAGCGTCTTAAATAAAACTTATCGGTCTATAATCCTTGGGGCTCACGTGGTTGCACCTTCCTGCTTTTGGCAGGAAGACAATCCGAGAGGTCCTCCAGTGGATAGGGATATAGCCCGTGCTTACGCAAGCTGTGAATATAGCGTAAAGCCATGGGGTGATCACTTCTTTGGTCACCTGGGAATATTCCGTCTAGTCCTGGTGCTTTTATCCCCGAGAAGGAGTCTATAGCCCAGTAAATTTTTCTAATGGATATTAGATTAGTTGGGAGATACTCTTCTCCAGTTGCAAGGTCCTGGCGCTTGTTCGCATCGGGTACCTCAGGGCAGTTTGGGAAATGTGCTTGCATTAGTGCCGTTAGGGCCTCTTCGCTGCCCTTGGTCCACTGTCCGTCTTCGCGTTTGAGCTGACTCTGTGTGATTGGCTGCTTCGATAGCAGTTTCCGGAGGCTAGCCGTTTCTAGAGCCGTCTCTATATTGGAGCAGAAGTTTCTCCACGAGTTCCTCTGCGCCTTGCATATTTCCTTCTTGTAGTCCCTGAGTAGGACTTTGTATTCATCGTTGATTATTTCATCTTTCGCCAGCTTAGCGATTCTGAAAAATTCTCTGAGTTTGTCGCGTAGGACTGAGAGGTCCCTTTCCCACCAGTCTGGCTTGGTCCTCTTCCTCGCTTCCGATATCGGGCATGATGCGTGGTACGCGTCTAGTAGTTCTTTGGAAAGGGTCTCTAGGGACTTTTCTATATTTTCCGCGGAATCTGCTGCGCACGGAGTAGTTGCGAGCCTTGTAATGGTCTTATAAACTTTCCCCAGTTTGTATTTCGGGGGGTTTCTGAAGACGGCTCGTTTTGGGGAGTGTTCGAATCTGTATTGAAATTGTATGTACTTATGGTCTGAGAAGGAGGGTCTCTCGAGGACTCTCCATTCTGATACCATAGTACCAAAGACGATCTAATATTAAGATTAGTAACGGCCATACATGCGTTTTGCAATATGAGGCTGCTTTTTTGATGGCAACGACAATCGCTCTCTGTCGCTCTCTGTCTGCTCTCACAAAGTTGAGAGCGTAAAATTCTAAAAAATAGAATGAGATTGCTTGTGTGAGTAAACACAAGAACAACCATGAGAACCACAAACAGTAGGCAACTTTCGCTGTATGCGTAAAAGAGAGCGGCTGGCTCTAGAGCCAGAGAGAGTCTGAAGCCAGAGAGAGCCTGAAGCCAGTGTGAGCCTGGAGCCAGTTCAAAAGCCAGCCCGAAAAAATCGTGTGCAAAAAAATCGTATGGCGTTCGGCCTCTTACTCCTTATACACTCTTTGATAGTACATTGTCCCTTTATGAGTGTAAGATCAAGCACGTTGGAGGAGGTGGGACCTACGAAGGTGTGCTCCTCCCCCATGTTTGCTATACATAAGTTAGTAGAGAGTAAAAAGTCTAGGAATGACTCACCTCTGCCAACGAGCAGTTGCTGGTCGTTCGGGCTGGCTTCTACCAGGCTCCTGAGTTCCTTCGGTGGGGCCGATCTGTCGTGTGCCATGTAGCAGGAAGCTACCAGGAGGCGCTTCGTTTCGCCCTCTAGCAACACCACAGTCAGGTCATCCGTGCTCTAATGTTTCTTCTTACCTATGGTGGGTAGAACTAATTATAGTTCGAGGACTTTAGTCCGGCAACGGTATTGCCCAAGGCAATCCATGGCTCTTGGACTACAGCTGTGTCGGCGGACCCTTGCTCCATGGCAATGAGGAGTTCCGCCGACGCAATCTTGCTCTTATGGAGTTGCAGCACCCTGAGAGTCATAGGTACCGGGCTCACCTCCATTCGACGGGTTGACCGTCCTCCTCCTCGCAGGCCTCGTCCGGCGTCAGTCCCTGGGCGGCGTCCACGATAGTTTCCAGACCTAGGTCCTTCTCCACCTTGCCTGCCTTCAGGGTGTGAGCGTCCTCCTCCCCGGGATGGCGTTTTTTGAGGCGCAGGTAGACGCTACCCATGCCCCACGCCATCTTCCCGTATCTGGGATAGAGGATGTCTTCCGCCTCTTTGTTGATCTGGAGGACCGCACTTTGGCCCCCCTCCTTGGGTGATGTGGTCGCAATGTGCAGAACCTTCCAGTTCGCGGTTGGGATGTCCGGATTCTGCCGCTGCAGCAGCTTTAGCGCCCGGTCCTCTTGAATGGCGATGGGGAAGAGTACCTTCGCCTTAGGGATGGACGGGATTAACTCTCTATCCACCACCTCTAGCTTGGCCCCCTCCCACAACACCTCCAACTGGCAGACCGTTTGCGTCAGCCACTCTCTCGTCGGATCATCCATGCACTTTAAGATTTTAACCCCATTCAGCCATCCGGCACCATCAAATGTGGACATGGGAGCTTCGGGGTCTTCCTCCATCCGTGCAAATAATGATTCGACGCGCCGCGCATGCACCTACTTCCACCGCGACTCTGTCATATTGCCGTTTTCTTCGCTTCTGTCAATGAGTGCCACGATCAAATGTCGTTTGGTGACCTCATTGACTTTTGCGGGTTTCGTGTTAGGCTTCATTGCTTTTTGGGGAGGGCCCGCCTCCTTAGGCCCGCGTCGCCGCTTGCTCCCCGGAGCGTCCCTAATGGCGCTCTCGGCTGCGCGTTGCCTTTTGCTGGTGAGTGTCTCCTCAATCCTATTTGCATATCCGCCAGTTGACGTCATGTGCGGAAGGCTGGCGAAGGGCAACCTGCCCTCAGCAATCCTTTGCTCGGCCCAAGCTTTGCTTCTCCTCTGGGGATAGGGCAGCTTTTTTCTGGAGCCGGCTCTGGATGCGAAGGGCAGCTTTATACTTTGCCTTCGCCTTCATCCCCTCGCTTGACCGTTTTGGCCCGTCCCTGCGCGGGGAGCTGTTGCCTGGTTTCGGCGAGCGGAGAAGGCTTTCCTCCTCTTCTTTGGAGAGCCGCAAGCTCTACAGGTGCGAGTAAATAATTAGTATTTAATTAAATTATTAAAAAAATCGAAGTCTTTTACAGTGCAAGATTGCAAAAACGCACGGAAATCGCTACGGGCCAGCATGCGCTACCACCAGAAGATCTCCAAAACAAAAAAAAAGTGGAAGTGCTGGAGGCTGATGTTCCTGTTCCGAAGGCAAATGCTAATTACGATTGGGGCTTTGCGTCACAAATTTGTAATAATTTTAAATTCTTTAATACACAGAACGACCCAAATATTAAAACCACCAGAGGCGTCATCCTTTTCCGAAACTTTCGAGGAATCGGAAGACGTGTTTAAAAACGAATACTTACATCGCTTGAAAATCTTTCGTTTATGTTTCTCTTACGGAAGTAATCGGTTATTTGGCGGCGACAACGAGTTTTGTTTTTATTTGCTTCAGCTCCATCGCGGCATTAATTAAAAGAAAATTGTTTTAATATTTAGCCTCAATTAATTAGTTAAGATATAGTTTAGTAGCCAGTTAAGGATTACCGTTGGCGAAATAAATAAATAAATATAAAACAAAAAACTCAAAAATCCAATCCGTTCGATTTCATATTGATTTTACTTGTGCACTTATAAAATTTAATTACAGACAGCTGTTCAGTATTACCCTTTTAATTGAGTTTCCTTAATATTTTTGGTAACACTGTGCTACAGTGTTGCCAGTTTAGCTTATTATAAGCTAGTTCTAGCATATTTGAAACTGGAAAAGCTTGTAAAATTTGTATCTAGCTTATAGCTTGAAATATAGCATATTTTAAAATTCATTTAGCCTATTCTAGCTTTAAATGTATTTGCGGTTTTTTGTATTTCAACGCCTTATTTGTAAAAAAATTAGCTTTATGGCATGAAAATATAGGTGCTTGTTCTTTTCTATCCAATGATACATTAAGAATGTTTACAAATTAAAATACAAAATATATTTTATTTTTTAAAATAAGTTTTTTATATCCTTACGAAAAAATCCATAAAATTTAAGTACTTAATTCGTTTTTCCTTGTGTGATTTCTTTAGGATTGGGGGGTTATTTCTCAATTTGGGAAGTTATTTCATAACAAAATAATTTATTTCGTTTCTTATTTCCTATAACATAATTGTTTTTTGGTCACTTGTTTCATATTTTTTGGGGACTAATTCCATAATTTTCCCATGGTAATAACACCCCAAACTCCATACTCCATAGAATAACAATTCTAAAAAGAAAAACATTAAAACAGACTAATTGTAAAATATTATGTATAGGTACATTTTAAACCCGAATTTGTATGATATGTATGTAACTATAAAGGAAATGAAGGTACAGCAGGCGGTTTATGGAATTATATGGTTAACTTGAGACAAAGGTATTTCAAGCAAGCCAGTCGCAGTCTAATGGACACTTGACTCACTTGACAATGAGCTTCAGGTTTGTTAAAGTCCCATAAATTGACTAGTTGATCTCGATCCTATTAAAAACTTCTGGTTTGAAAAAAAGATTACTAATAAGTAGGCTCTACGGAAGATGGAGGGACATAAGAACATGAAATGTAGATACAACTAGATGGAAACGATAGTTTTACACAGATAAATTCAATATCAGTAAAATAGTCAATTTCAACTAGATAAAGCTAGGGTCAACGGCAATTAACACTCGACCTCTTCATTGGAGAAGACGGTCCATACAGGTTTTAGTAAACACAATTACCTGGGATGCAAAAAAGAGGCATCCGAATATAGTTTTGAGAGCTTACTGAATAAGCCTTAAGTAATTTGACATGAAAGTATAAGGGAAGTTGTTAGTTATTTGAGGTTGTAGTCGCTGTGGTTTGTGCCGGTCTAGGGAGTTGAACTGGCATAGTCCATTTGTGTACCCTTGCAGGGTATTATAATTTAAGTCAGAAGTTTGCAACGCAACGCAAGAAAAAAAATAATATTTTTGATCGGCATCAACAGTCGAGTCGATCTAGCAATGTCCGGCTGTTCTCACAACTATAAAAGTCGGGAAAGAAAAAGCTGTGAATGTAAAACTGTTACTGTAAAAATGTTAATATAGTATGATATGAATAGTAATAGAAATCTTTTACACATTTCCTGTTATTTTCATTTGACAAATCGAATTAATTCGTAATGATCCAATTAAAAACTGGAAGGGTATAAAAACTTCTCAGAGTTTGCTTTCTTTCTTGCTTTACCACAAATGAATTTCTTAATCATGAAGAAAGAAATCTGGTTTTCGACAAAATAGAAACTTCACAACCACTCTAAACAAAGTGTTGAATATATAGACTAAACTTAGATAAAAATGTCCTAACATTCTTGACACTTAATATTTATTTATTTTTATTATTATTTAGCAAACCATTCGACACCGTAAATCACAACATTTTTTTGACTAAGTTGAAATGCTCTAAAATTTTTCCACAGCCCTATAACTTTGAAAGTATCAGAAAGCAAGCAGTTGTTACCAATACATCTATGAGGAACTTTATGCTCGTTAAACGTGGAGCCCATGACTGTACTTTTCACTGAGAAGTCCATATGTAAGCAAATGACGTTAAAATATTTGTCGCTTGTCGCTTGTGATGAAGAGTTTTATATGTTAGTGAATAGTCATTAGACCCTTGCAGGATATTATAATTACAGAAGTTTGCAACGCAGTGAAGGAGACAGACCCTATAAAGTATATATATTCTTGATCAGCATCAATAGCCGAGTCGATATAGTCATGCTCATCTGTCCTTCTGTCCGTTTGTACTAGTCCCTCACTTTTGAAGGTATCTGAATGCACATAATCTTCTATGTGCTCTCACTAATATATTGTCGGACCGGGCCAGATCGGACGACTATATCATATAGCTGTCATAAGAACGATCTAGAAATTAATTGAAACAAGAAAGAAAGCTAACTTCGGCACTCCGAAGTTTGTATACCCTTGCAGCTTACAATTAGATCATTATGAATTAATAAAATTTTATCAAATGGAAAGTAAAACTAACAGGAATTGTATACAACATTTATATACGTAATATTTCCCGAACATTCCTATCGCAGCCATATTATTTAGTAGTCAGATTTTGATCAAATTAAAACCGAAATTCTAGAATAATATAAAATGGTAATGTCTGAAATTATATGAAAATGTGTTGAAAACTGTATAAGCTTTAATTTTTCCCTTAAAATTTATATTGACCGAACCGGAAAACCAAATTTAAGAGAAAGGGTTTTTACCCTCGGACTCGGCCGTTGCCCTGAAAGCCAAAAGAACGGTTTGCCGAAGTTGGAACTCGGGCAACGGACTGAGGCAGAAGGCAGGCAAAGAAGAGCTTAGCGAGGCAGTCAGGCGGTTAGCAACGAGAAAATAATGTACGAAACAAAAAAATCCTGGCCGTGATGCCACCAATACTAACGTGGATGTCGCACGTACTGGCTCCATTATCATATAACTGCCAAGTTAATTAAGTAAATTCGGAAATTTCACAAAGTATTAAATGAAATTAATCTCGAGCAAGGAGCTTTATTTGGGACCGGTGGACAGACCTCCTGGAATAGGCTCCGGTCCGCCGGAGATGGGGATGCCCCGAGATGACCAGGATGAGTGGAAGCGTCGCGACGAGTCCAGCTATGCCTCCAATTTCGTCACAAAAGTGTCGATTATGACGACTGCGGGCATCAGGATTGCGAGCAGGGGCTGAGGAAGGTTTTCTGCTTCCAATGCAGGAAAGCCGACACCGTCGCTCCCAAATCCAAACTGCACGGGAAACAGACGAGTGGGCGATCTGAGAGCGGAACTCGCCCAGAGTTGGGCCTGAAACGAAGCATTTGGTTAGGAAGCATAATAATTTATCTGTATACATTTATTTACCATATAAAGAGTGCATGCGTAGATATTTAGAATAAGGGGCCCAATTTTGTGTCCCGAACCGTGCGGATAGCACGAGATCGGTTGCAGCGGAATGGCATCCAGGATCCTTGACCCTTCGCCGAGATCAAAGTCCTGAGCCCGCAGCTGACAAGGTTATTGAATACCGGAGCTGCTAGGCAAAGGCAGTAAGGAACTGGTGGAGCCGTTGGGGGTGCCGGTCTAGAGGTACTTATCGGTGGTGCGTACTACCGCAGGCGAAAATTGATCGATCATCGGGCGGATATGGCTACCTGTGGAGCCCGTACCTGGAGCATCCGGCGTATGTCGACTTCTGGAAGGCGTTTGGCCTGGCTCCGGCCTTAGTTGGAGAAATCCCGACTCGAGGCGTGAAGAAGACCGAAGAGATCCACGCCAAGGAAATGAAGCACTACGCCGACTACGAAGACGATGATGAGGAGAAAACAGTCGTCAAATCATAGACGCTATCCGAGGCTTGGTCACTAAAGCTTGAGAGAATCAAGCAGAAGTGTTTCACCTTCGATCATTTTATGGCTTGGGAACCACAGGCCTGGAGAAATACACCAGCGAGCTGGTTGAAGGCGCAAAATTCTTCAAGAATCGGCCCTATTCGATGTCTTAAGGGAAGCAGAATGTGGTCGAGGACGAAGTCGACAAGATACTGGCCCTGAGTGTCATCAAGGAGAGCAAGAGCCGTTGGAGCAACCGGACGACGGTGGTATCAAACCCGTTCTGGCAGATCGAGTTGAATGAGAAGAGCAAGGAGTTGACGGCGTTCATGGTTCCTGGTCGGCCACTGCAACGCGGCGCAATGGTTGGTGAGACTCATGGACCGAGTTATTCCAGCCGAGATCCGATCAAACGCCTTTGTGTACTTGGACGATCTGCTCATCCTGGCTCCGGAAATCGAGACGCACTTCCGGTACCTACGGCGAGTCGCGGAATGCCTAAGGGAAGCAGGGTTAACTATCGGGCTTAGCAAGTCGAAGTTCTGCTTCAAGTCGTTGACTTACCTGGGGTTTATTGTAGGTGGCGACCGTCTTCGCATGCATCCTGGAAGAGTAGCAGCAATACGGAGGATGCCTGAGCCGATGGAGGAGGTGCGAGCATTTTTGGGTATGGCTGGATGGTATCGGCGCTTCGTCAGAAACTTTGCGACACTGGCAGCACCGCTCACCGAAACGCTCATGAAGACCAGGAACACAAAGTTTTATTTGAGTCCGGAGGCGCAGCTGGCAGTCGATGCGTTGAAGATTGCACTAACGACGGCACCAATCCTGATTCACGCTGACTTCAAGCGGCACCTTTATATCCAGTGCGACGCTTATCATATCGGAGTTGGATGGGTTCTGTTTCAATAGGATGAGAACAACTAGAAGCAGCCAATAGCCTTCTTCTCGGCAAAGATGAATAGGCACCAGGTAAATTACACGGTAACAGGAAAAGAGTGCCTTGCAGTTCTCCCTGCGATCCGGAAGTTCCATCTATATGTGAAAAGGATGTCATTTACTTGCATCACAGATCACGTAAGCCTTAAATGGTTGATGTCCATGAAAACCTCTCAGAACGCCTGGCCAGGTGGTCGTTGAAGCTCCAGGGGATCAACTTCAACATCGAGATGCCGGATGGGCAGCGAGAACTTAGGGGCAGACACGCTTTCACGATGCGTGGAGCAGAACTCCGTGGATTCGACAGAGTTCCTGGGTTTCGAGACCACCGAGTTTGCTGGGGATGAATACTAAGAGTTAGTCCGGGATGTGAAGGAGAACATTTATAAGTTACCAGATCTTAGGGTTAAGGACGGTCTCATCTTCCAGCGAATTTCCCCGGCAACCGTGGACGACGTGGTGGAAGGATCTGCATGGAGGCTATGGATACCACAGAGTCTGATCCACAGCCTGGTTGAGTGGACTCATACGGATCCAAAGGCAGCTCACAGTGGAATGGAGAAGACACTGGAGATCCTGCGGCGGCAGTTCTACTTGCCAGGTCTGCAAGGAGTCGAAAGCACCGTGCCACCGGATGATGGTGGAGATCGGTGAGCGGGTACAGACGGAGCGGCCATTCCAGAAGCTGTAGGTCGACTTTCTTGGCAAGTATCCGAGGTCGAAGAAAGGGCACGTCTCGATCTTCTGGAATAGAACACAAAGTATAACAAGAAAGAAAGCTAACTCCGGCTCCGAAGTTTGTATACCCTTGCAGCTTACAATTAAATCACTATGAATTAATTAAATGTTATCAAATGGAAAGTAAAACTAACAGGAATTGTTTACAACGTTAATAGTGTAATATTGTCCCATCAAGATAGTTCCATCCAATGATAACTCCGTTGATTAATTAGTTTTGAATTTTCTTTATTTATTCATGAATCGGAGGAGCTGTTATTGCCGCTCCGAGCTCTAAAGAGTTTCTGAGTTTTTAATATATCTTAAAAGTTAAGGAAGTCTAAGTCTCGTAGCTGCGCTGCCAACAGGGGCAGCGGAGAGGCGTATATATGTTCTTAAATACATAACTATGCTCGCTTAGGCTGAGCGCGGAGGTATATGCACATATATTCATGTGGTCCTCGCGTGTGTCAATTATGCTGACACTTGCACTTTCCGTTAGCCGGTTAATGTATACAGACCGGCTCGGATTTCGGCCACTCTGTTTAGGTATTTGAAACAAAGGAATTGTATTTAATGTTTTTTTATTCATATTGTTCACGCCAAAAGGGCGTTTAATTCCCAGAGGCAGTGTAATCCCGTACACCCTCGCTCTCTCTCCCTCTTCCTTTGGGCTTTCGGTCCATAGAGCTTCCGATCCGCTCTCCGAAGCTAGTTTTAAGTCTTCTTGTATTTTAGTTCTAATTCATACTTCTACAAATAAAGACCGCACGTCGCGCAATATCCCGAAATAGTTTCTTCCGTGTTTTTATTTATCGAGTGCTTTAGGTTGAAGCCACCCCCCTCCATTTCATGGTCCATCAGAGCCGGATAATTCTATCCCCAGCAGCTTCGGTGGCTTTAACACCGCACAAGATAAGTAATATTTACATTTGCTGCCGGTCATACAGTTTAGTTTTGCGAAACTCAGTTCGCCTAACTTCTCTGTATGATTATTGTCTAAAATCCAAGTGCGATTGATCCGACACTACGGCAGCTTCCTTCCAAACAAAATTAATTTTCGTATATTTTCCGTGTATCCGTGTGTTTAAATATATGCCATAAGCCACAGTGAAACTTCCAATTCCTAATTTCTCTTCGTTCACTGTGTTCCGCTTGCATTTATTTCCACCTACATACATACATATATGCTCCTACATATTTCAAATACAGTCCACTCCACTAATCTATAATTGCCACCAGCAATTTACACAAAATAATTAAATATATTAAATCCCAAATACCGGCAAGGTATTTAAGTTATTTACATAGCAAAAATAAATTCAAATTGTTCTTATTAAAATATTATATATTAAATAATTCCAGAACATAAAACTTAAATATTCTACAATTACAGTCCACAGCTACTACAAATAAATATATCAAAAAACCAAGGCACATCAAAGCCAACTTAATTTGTATATTTATTTGTTTACTTCCCTTGCTCTATCCTGAGCTGAACTACATTCGACTAAACATATACACATTGCAATTACATATATAATCGTCGGCAAGTCGACGCTCCGATTTTTGGCAATTTTTTTCCGCCTCTCATTGTCTCCGCTATTCTGCATTGGCATACGGTTGATGCACAAACATATTCACATGCACTTCTTATCCACGAAAACAGTACAGCCGCAAATACAGCAACGATCAACTGAATAAGTCCATCCACAAAAAATAATTTTTAAATTATTTTTGGTTAATAAAATTCAAACTAACTAATTCAGTTAGAAATTTCAGTACGCTTCCATAGTGACATTAGTGTGCCCGTATCTGTTTTCCTGCATAGTGAATATTGTTGACTTAAATTCGAACTTTCCATATATATTAAAAATATTCTACAATTAAATATTGATATATATTTCCTAAGTTCCGAATTCAGCTTCGACCTTTAGAAAAGGGCGTTTCCAAATCAGCATTAGTGTGACCGTATATGTTTCCGACTGAGTTAATATTATTCAGTTAAATTCCACATTTCCGCAATAAAAATAAAAAATACAAATATATTATTTAAATTATTCCGCTTGGTTCCTAAATTCCAAACCTAGCTTCGACTTTAAAAATAATTCGACAAACATTTATTGTTAAATCCAGTCTAGCAATTCCAAATAGAAATTTCTCCAACATGACTCCATCAATTCTGAATAAATTTACGATGACCTGTGACCGTCTGAGTAATTTCGAATCCAGATTCTGCAATCCAGCAGCACCCAGTCCATCCAAGTATACCTGCCAAATTCATCTCGACCAAGTCCGAGCGCTATGGGACAAGGTCGAGAAAGAATACGAGGCGTGTTCAGAGCAAGTTTCAGGTGGCTTAGAGGGCGCGGCGCACACCTTGCCTACTCTTAAGGCAAAATATGAGTATGCCTATTTCATTTACGAGAGGTGTGCCGCCCAGCTCATGGAACAGATCGATGCGATCTCTTCCAAAGCAGCTCAAGTCCAATCCCCTGCGCCCCAAAATTCCTTTCCGTCTGGCTGTCGCCTTCCTCCTTGCGATACGGAAGTTTTTTCAGGCGATTATATTCGCTGGCCGACTTTCCGAGACCTTTTCACAGCGGTCTATATTGACAATCCTGCGCTGACCACTGTTGAAAAGTTGTTCTATTTAAAGGCCAAGACAAGTGGTGAAGCTAATTCCATAGTTTCCAATTCGCCACTCACCAACGATGGTTTCCGCTCAGCCTGGGAAAACCTTTCTGAGCGTTTCGAAAATAAACGTGCGTTGGTGAACAGCCAACTGAAAAAATTATTAAACATGCAGTCCTTTCCACATGAATCTTCGGCAGCCTTAAAGGAGCTGCAAAATACAATTCAAAAATGCCTCACGTTCCTAAACTTGTCCGGTCTTCCTACCGATAATTGGGATTGTATGCTAGTTTATTTGTGTTCCACGAAGCTTCCAAAGCTGACACTCTCATTATGGGAGCAATCCTTACCGAACAAAACCGAAATTCCTACGTGGTTAGAACTTGATTCTTTTCTGACTGAGCGCTATAGAACTCTAGAAACTATAGATTCTATCAAAAGTTCTTCGGTGCGCCTCCATCCGTCCAAACCGGCACCCTCCAATGTGTCACCACGAGTACTGAAATCCTTCAGTACTAGAATCGTTCCAATATCCAAAAGATGCGATTTATGTTCAAAAGAGAGCCATCCAGTGCGTAAATGTCCACGCTTTCTCCAGATGACGACAGAGGATCGTACCTCCTTCATCAAAAAGAAGCAGTTGTGCTTAAATTGCTTTGCAAATGGGCATCTACTCCATAAATGCACAAGTGTCCACAAGTGTTTCACGTGTCACGGTCGGCATCACACTTTGTTGCAATTAAGCAACTGCTCCTCCAGTGTTCCGAGTCCTCCTGATACTGCAAGGCAAATATCCGCACCTATCCAAAGGGTTTCCTCGTTCTCCACACGAGTTACCACTTCTCCCAATTCTGTCAATTACTGGGTTCCATTTGGCGAGAACAAATGCAGACGTTCCCGAGGTATTTTATCCTACCCATGCCGAGTCTGCCAAGGGAACCATCCTCTTCGGAAGTGCCACCGTTTTCTTCGTCTTAGGACTGAGAAACGGCTCCAGGCTGTCCTCGAGAAGGAATACTGCGTAAATTGCTTGGCCCACCACCATTCCACAGGATCTTGTCGCAGTGACGACCGATGCCAGTCGTGTGGTCAGGATCACCACACGCTCCTACATATCGACGAGCGCTCAGCGTATCCAACGCTTTCCCGAGCAATGTCTTCCTGATATTCTTGCTGCGTATCCTCGCAAGGGGGGGGAGAATGTTCACGCCAAAAGGGCGTTTAATTCCCAGAGGCAGTGTAATCCCGTACACCCTCGCTCTCTCTCCCTCTTCCTTCGGGCTTTCGGTCCATAGAGCTTCCAATCCGCTCTCCGAAACTAGTTTTAAGACTTCTTGTATTTTAGTTCTAATTCATACTTCTACAAATAAAGACCGCACGTCGCGCAATATCCCGAAATAGTTTCTTCCGTGTTTTTATTTATCGAGTGCTTTAGGTTGAAGCCACCCCCCTCCATTTCACATATGCAGCAATGTATGAAGTACAATGCGTATTCGATATATATGCATATTACATCTCCCTCCTTTTGGAAAATAACGTAATAACATGGAGTTATTTTCATGGTACAATAAATTGATTAAAAAAGAACATATTAACATAAATTAATTATTATTTTTTTTTTTTAATTAGTAATCGACGAAGAGAATGAAATGATCAAAAGTATTTTTTTTTTTTTTGTTAGTTAATTATGTATTGTAGTATTTATGCTATGTATGTAACTATGTATGGCCATACTAAGTGCAATTTATGAAATAAATATTTTTAATCTATCCTTATGAACTGTTTGTTTCTTATGTTTATTATCTGTTATTACTATGTAATTCTCTTTATCTTCTATTTCCGTTACTATATACGGACCTGTATATTTAGGATCTAACTTATGACCTGTCTCGTTTTTTAATAAAACTTGGTCACCTACTGATATATCTATATCCCTTACTTTATGATCGTATAGTAGTTTATTTCTATTCTTATTTGCTTCTAACATAACTCTAGCACTTTTATAGGCTACTTCTAATCTATACTTACTCCCCTTAGCATAGTCATCTAAATTATATAGTGCTTCTACACTATCTATGCTATTAAAACGTTTCGGTAAATTACTTGTTTTACCGAATACTAACTGGTATGGCCAATTATCATGTGCCATAGAGGGGGTCGTGTTGAAACAGAAGACAAAATATTAAAGCCATACGCCCCAATCAGTTTTATCAACCGATATGTAAGATCGTATGTACTCATTGAAAGTTCTATGACTTCTTTCTATTGTTCCAACTGTCTGGTGGTGGTGTGCTGTGGATGTAATATTTTCAATTTTTAAATATTTGCACAAATCGTTTATAATTGAATTCTTATATTCTGTTCCCATGTCCGTAATGAACGTCTTCATTGGACCGTACTTCAGAATAAAAGATTCAAATATTGCTTTGGCGGCAGTCATAGCATTTTTATTCGGAACAGGGATGGCAACTAAATAATTACTTACTTTTCTACTCTTAATGTTTTCAAGTTTTTATTGCTCATTAATTTGAAATTATCTATTGAAGTATGTTCAAAGATATTTTCCCACGGTGCCACTTTGAGTCGGCTCATTTTATGTATACCGGCTTGCATTTCAAGCCTTTGGAAAAATTGACCTAAATCAATAACTCCATTAGTATATAAATCGCTGACATCATATCTTGCAGTATTTTTTTTCCATGTTTAAATAAACAGAAATTATTATTTACATGCAAGGTCACTACTTTACGTACTTCGTCATTTTTTATGACTTGGTAAACGTTGGGCTTAGAAGCTTTTTCTTTAGATTGCTCATGCAATTCTTTTTGATCTTTTCCTGCGCAGGATTTTTGTCTACTTTGATTTCTGGTAGTGACTTTCAGAATCTTATTATCCTTGTGGATATTTTGTAAGTCTTGTATTGTTATTCGAGACAAAGCGTCAGCGATATGGTTGTCCTTTCCCTTAAGATATTCAACAGTAAAATCGTACTCCTCTAAGTCAAGTCTCATTCTGGTTAATTTTGAATTTGGGTTAGTCATTGAAAATAGATATGTTATCTTTTTTCTGTTTTTATAGTGAAGTGTTTTCCGTAGATATATGGTCTAAAGTGATTAATTGCCCAATGTATAGCTGCTAGTTCTTGCTCTGTCGTGTTTTTATTACTTTCTCCCTTTGTGAATGAACGTGATGCGTATGCTACTGGTAGATGCGTTCCATTATGTTCTTGTGTTATTACGGCACCGCATGCTTGTTTGCTTGCATCCGTTGTTATGCAAAATTCTTTGTTAAAATCAGGGTACTGTAATAGTGTTGGTTTCATCAGTTGTATTTTTAGATACTCAACGGCTTTTTGACATTGATCTGTCCATTCGAATTTCACATCCTTTTTGCATAATCGCGTTATATGTCGTGAAAAATCGGAAACATTTTTAATAAATCTTCTGTAATAATTGCAGAATGCAACGAATCTTCTAGCGCTGTCTGCGTCCGTTGGGACTGGGTATTTTTCTATGACATCATATTTCTTGTTGTCTGGTAAAATACCTTTGTCAGTACACTTGTGTCCAAGGAAGGTTACTTTGTGTCTGAAAAAAGAGCACTTGTCTGGGTGCAATTTAAGGTTGTGTTTCCTGCATAAATCAAAAACTTTTGTAAGGTTTTTAATCATATGCTTTTCTGAACAACCGATGACAATTAGGTCACCCATATATAGGAATGCCTGTGAAGGTTCGATACCTGAAAATGCAATTGTCATCATTCTTTGGAAAGAATTTGGCGCTATTTTTAAGCCATAAGGTAATCGCGTGAAGCGATAAGATCCATTGCTCGTGGAAAATGACGTTATATTTCGAGAGTTTTCTTCGACTTCTATTTGATGAAATCCTGACATTAAATCTAAGCATGAAAAGTATTTTGCTCTACCTAGTTGATCGAGAATATCGTCTATTCTTGGTAATGGGAATTTATCGGAGAGAATTTTTTTATTAATTTGGCGGTAATCGATTACTAAAAGCCATCTTTTATCGGATGAATTAGGTAGTGATTTTTTTGGTACGATCAACAATGGACTGTTATATTCTGAGACTGAAGGTCCTATGATTTTATCCTTGATTAATTTGTCTACTTGTTTGTCTACTTCTTCTTTCTGACTATAAGGAATTCTGTAGTTCTTAATATACACTGGTTCATCATCTTTCGTCCTTATTTTTTGTTTGTAAAAATTAAAAAAATTGTTGATATCGATTCGGTTTCTATTCCGAATATGTCTGTGTATTTGGTGCATAATTTTTAAAGTATTTCTTTAAATTGGGGGGGGGGGAATTTTTGTTCAGTTTGCCCAAGATTTCGCCTTGGTTTGCATTTTTATTGGATTTAATTATGTCGTAATCATCCAATAGTTGAATGATTGCAGTTTTATTTGTTGTATTCAAAATTCGGACAAAAGTGTTTTCGGAATCTGCAATAGAATTTCCAATAAATACTCCGTTTTGGATTTTTTGATTTGGTATTAATATATACCTGGTTGCTGAATTTATAGTAATTTTTCGGACGACTTCGGATCTTGCTGGCAGAATTGCCAAATTATTTTCGAATGTATGGTTTATTGGTATATTAATTGGGTTATGGAGGTTATCTGGTCTCAGTATGAGCCAATCATTTTCTGGTTTTAAATCTATTTGACAATTGTATTTTTTCATAAAATCTATGCCTATAATAGGAAAATTTAAAGCTACTAAATGAAAATTATGCGGTATAGAATAGTTGCTTGAAAGGAGTTCTATTGATGCTAATCCCTTTGAAGTTGTTGCTCCTTCACCTACACCTGATATTTGGGTAATATTGTTTTAGTCAACATTCTTAAATGAGTCTGATGTTTCTTTTATTAAAGAGATGTCTGCAACTGTATCAACTAATAATATATATAATTCATTTGTGTATTCATTTTTAAGAGAAACAAAGAGGTTGAAGTTTAGGTTGATAGTGTGAATCGTATTATTTACTGAGTTTTGTATCTTAAGGGTCTTTATTGGTTTTCCGATGTGGTTTGTACTTGTCGGACATTATTATTTCTTTGTCCGTTTGTATTTGTACGGTTATTGTTGTTGTGATTATTGGTGTTATTGCCATTATTGTATCCACCACGGTTGTTTCCTCTATAATAATTGTTGTTTTGGTTATTATAGTTTCGGTTGTAACAGTTATTTTGGTAGTTGTTACGATAACCACGGAAGTTTCCTCTGTGGAAAGTTCCTGTAATGTACGACGGTGTTTTGCTGTCCGGTTGCTTCTGTGCAACTGTTTACAAATTTGGATGTGGCGTCGTTCATAGTGTTGAAGGTGCCAGCCTGCATGATAAGTTTTACCTTATCGATTGTGCAATTCTTGGTCATTGCTTTAACTGCTGAGTGGAATAACTTCTGGCTAACTCTAGAGTTAATCTGTCCCTATATATGCACCTTCTTAGGCTTTCGTCATCTGCTCAATTTCTTGTGTATATTGGTTGGCAGTTTTATTGCGCTGCTGTAGGTTCATCAGCTTTGCTGATAATACTTCAACAGTTTCGCCTTTGACGTTGCCTCTTAGTCTGGAAATCACCTCAGTAATTGTTGTTTCATTACCGATTAGATTCCTGGCGACACCTTTTAGCTTTGTTTTAATTATGGAAACAGCTAATTCTTCGTGTTCGCCTTTTATTGATTCTATTATTTGTAAAGCATCAATGAAACTTGTTAAATTTTCATCCTTACCATCAAAAACTGGTATAAGCTTAGATGCTGTATTAATAAAATCAATGTTGGATTGTGCCAATGTGGTAGGTTTAACTTCTACAATGCTGTCGTTATCGGTAGAGTCTGTGGGGTCCTGATCTGATGTTTCAGACTGAATGAGGACTGCAGGTACCGTGAGGTTGTTTATGTCTTTTTCCTCTATTTCGGTATCTGCAGAGACGGGGTCATCTATCTCATCCGGCGCTTTCCTGCGTTTCCTGACTCATGTCAGTACTCTGAATGTCAGCGTTGCTACTAGTCATTTTGCTGGTTTGTGTCTAATCCGTTAGAAAAACTATATTGTAACTAAATTCGTATTTTGGTTTTTTGATTAAGAATTTTGTATTTGTTTATTTCATTTCATTTTTTTTTGTAAATAATTATATATATTTAACTGTATCTGATTTATATATATATATTTATTTTTTTTTTTTGCAAATAATATTATTTATTTATTAATTTTAACTATTATTTTGAATATTTAAGTTTAATATGTTAGTTACATATTTTCCTGCCTGCTTTTTGTATGGTTTTCAGGCCACAAACTTTAATGTCGCTCAATTTTACAATGTTTTTTATATTATATAAAAAAAAATATGCATCGTAGTGCAATATAAAAAAATTATGGAACGCAGTGCAAAGTGAAAAAAAAATATGCGCTCTTGAAAGCGCTGTCGGTTCACTGTTCCTTGGTCTTACTTGGCGCGTAAGACAGTGCCGGTACTGGCTGCACAGGCTGTTCTTCTATGTTGGGGCACCGGTGCTGGCTGCACAGGTGGTTTAACTTCATCAGGTCGCCTTGAGCTGTTTCTTTAGGTTTCTACAATACGAGTAGCTTTCGGTTTGATCTCATCTCGAACTGAAATTTTGTATCGGTTTTGGTATCACAGAATCGGTTTGCATGTTTACACAATATTCACAGTTTCTACATATATTTGTAACATTAACTTTGTGAAAGTAATTTCCTCGAATTTCCTTTTCTTTCTACAAACAATACATGTATGCAAGTAGAAGATATAAATATATGATTTCAATTTGATTTTTGGTTTACTTTTTAACCTTTTTCTGGGTAGCGAAAGACTCTATCACAATTATGGAGATTTTAGGTTTTTTTTTGCTCTTTTGTAGATTTTTAGTTTGATTTTCGGAAGCCGTTAATTTTTCACACGTCTCGTCGTGGTTTGTCAAGAAATGCATTGAATTTGCCTTTTGATTCAGCCGCTTGTCCTTTTACTTGAAATGGTCCATCGAAGTTCACCGTACGTAATATGTTTACCGATAATACGCTTACATACCTGTCACGGTCGCCATGTAATATTGTCCCATCAAGATAGTTCCATCCAATGATAACTCCGTTGATTAATTAGTTTTGAATTTGTATTTTCTTTATTTATTCATGAATCGGAGCAGCTGCCGCTCCAAGCTCTAAAGAGTTTCTGAGTTTTTAATATATCTTAAAAGTTAAGGAAGTCTAAGTCTCGTAGCTGCGCTGCCAACAGGGGCAGCGGAGAGGCGTATATAAGTTAACTAAGTTAACCGGGCGACGGCAAAGACCGATCGTCCGTAGACTCGCTCCGGCCAAACTGCTGACACAGCGTCTGGCCGGAAGCCCGTGCATAGCCCGCAAACACTACCCATTGGAGTGGCCGCTATGAGTTTCATTTTTTGTTAGCTTTAAGTTTCAGTTTGGTTTTGATTATAATAAAGAGCACATCGCTCGTTCAAACAACTCCAGCCTTCGCTGATTTTTTTGAATTGGTTGTCTAGCCTTAAGGGCAGATAATGACGGAGAGAAGTTCTCCCATCATACCTTCCAATCGAGAAGAAGAGCCCTGCGGTAACCACCCAGCCTCCTGGAAACTCCTGCTGCTGACGTCAGAGACCGCGGCGAGGGAAATACAATTGCTAAACAATTTAATTGGCGCTCAACGTTTTAGGACCCATCGCGGAATAGATAACATGTAAGTGGGCTAGAACATTCTCCCATTCAATCTTTATCTGCGTTTATTTCATTCTTATGCACTGCAAGAGAGCAGCAGTTGCAACTCCATTTTTTAACTTCGTTCATACTGCTTATTAATATAAGAGTTGATTGAACACATAGTAAATTAAATAATAATTAATAATTATATATAATTAAAATATATAATTAATGGTCACCGTTCATGTGTTTATTGTTTCCATAGTTTTTTTTTTACGTGTAAAAAAAATAGACAGATATTTTGGTAAAGTAATGAAAATAAATTAATTAAAAATAATTGATTAAATATCTCAGCCGATGCTGAAAGTTAATCACGAATACCCATTCAGAATAATTTGTTCTTAAAAATAAATATTTGAAATAAAACTCGGTCTGAACGCTCTGTGTTTTTTTTTTGTGGACATTTAATTCATTTTTTTATGTCTCTTTGCTTGAATAATAATTCTCGGTATTAGCTTCGCAGTCCCGTTTCTTTGTTGTTGGCTCACCACTTCACTGCTGTGAACCCGATACGGCCGCGCATGCATTTGTGGCAATTTGTTGTTTTTTATTTCTTTGTTTATCGTAGCAGAGACTCAGTCCCCGCGCACCCCTCACCTCACCAGTGCTGGTGCTTGGAAAGGCGGCAATTCAGTTCGGCGAGCTCTCATACATAGTTCTTAAGGCGGCGGCTCCGTCCCCGCGTACTTCTTGCCATGCCAGCTGCCTTCATTGGCAAAATAGCTTGAGCGGGCATTGCATACCAGTGCAGTTTAACTTGAGCACACATGAGCTCTCCGTTTATCCAATATAGGGAAAATAAACAGTACGCTAGCGACTCAGAGTCTTACAGTGAAGGGACCCCGCGTACTTTCACCCCAATACGGGCACCCGCTAACCCCCCTTCAGTTAGAACCATGGACCCAGATCAGCTTAAGGCTGTGATTCAGGCCGCCGTTAATCTTGCCTTGGCAGAAGCGGCCGGCGAAGCCAGGCGCAGAGAAGAATAAATGCGCCAAACTACATATACAACAGGCATTCACAGTGCAAAACTGTAACAATTGACTTTTTTTACATTTTTCTTCGGCATATTTATTCCAGATGATCAAATCGTTTCATATTTTCACAAGCGATAGTCAAATATAGTAGCAACAAAACAAGACTAAGATTATTATCGTACATAAAATAGGAGAGAAAATAAGAATATGCAACTCGTGTTACAGTTTTGCTCGTCAGTGTATACAACAGTTGGCTACCCAAGTTGCAGCGGTGCAAATCGCACCCGCACAAACGGCAGCCCCTAATATCAAGGTGTACCAACCCATTGATATCACGGGCAACGTCCAGTGCAACGAGCCTCTGGATGCCGTAAAATGCTTGCCCGAATTTACGGGATCACAAGAAACATATGTCTTTTGGCGGCAGGCGGCGGTAGCCGCATATTTCATATTTAATTACGTAAATAGCTCACGCCACTACCAGGCGGTCGTGATAATTAGAAGTTAAATAAGAGGCCCTGCCGATGCGGTGCTATCTTCGTTTGGCACTGTATTGAATTTCGATGCAATCATAGACCGCCTCGATTTTACATACAGTGACAAACGCCCGATTCACGTCATCGAGCAGGAGATGGGCACCCTCAGACAGGGAAGCCTCACTCTATTACAATACTATGATGAGGTTGAGAAAAAGCTTACCTTGCTGACTAATAAAGCCACCATGTCGTACGAATAGGCGGCGGCAAGAACTCTGTGTGAAAAATTCCGGGATGACGCGCTCCGTGTATTTATTTCGGGCCTTAAGCGCAGTCTCTCCGATATCCTTTTCTCGGCAAAGCCGAAAGATATGCCAACTGCTTTGGCATTGGCTCAAGAGGTGGAATCAAACCACGAAAGGTACACTTTCGCAACATCGTTTGCAAGGAGCCTTGAGGATAGGGATAAGGACAGAAAACAAATTCCAAGGGCGCAGGATCGCCAACTGACTGCCTATCAAGCGCAACCCCATGGAAGTGCACAAGGCTCAAGTACACTCCGCTCCGCGCAGTGACAGGCGTCGGGAAAACACGCCAAAGCCAATTTGATGTTGACCCTTCAATGTCCAGGATGCTCAAGCCGACCAGGCGATGGCTTATCAGAACAGAAAGCCGGCCGGATCCGATCGATCCGGAACGCACAAAAGGCAGAGAGTCAACCACGTCGTGCAGGGCGCGGGCGGGGTTGAGAAAAAATACACCGCCGAAGCTTCAAGCGCGGCCCAGGAAATTAATGAGGACGCCATTCACGAATATGATTCGGACGCCATTAATTTTTTAGGAGAAAATCCCTGCTACCCGTCATCACACGAAGAGTAGCGGGGGTAGACATGAAGCTTTTGATAGACACGGGCGCGGCTAAAAATTTCATCCGTCCATACGATAGATTGAAAGGCGTCCGCCCGGTAGAATCGCCATTTACGATACATTCTATCCATGGCGTCACCACCATCACTAAGAAGTGCTTCGTCTCTTTATTCAACTTGAAGGCCACGTTCTTCATATTACCAGACTTGTCCTTCTTCGATGCCATTATTGGCCTTGACCTGTTAAAACAGGCAGGGGCATCGCTTTATCTAGCTTCCGGCCACCTCAAATGGGGCTCCGAAGTTGAAAAATTGGAATTCCAATCGTGCCCCGACGTCAATTTTACCAACATTGATTCTTCGGACGCGCCGCCTCTAGCCAGAGGGGACTTTATAAAAATGCTTGGCGAACGAAAAAAAGCCTTTGCAAATCCCAACGAGGCCCTACCCTACAACACCTCGGTGGTAGCTACCATCAGGACGGTTAGTGAGGAGCCTATTTATGCCAAGCTTTACCGCTACCCAATGGGGGCAGCGGATTTTGTCAATGGCGAAATCTAAGAGCTGCTTAAAAATGGCATAATACAAAAGTCAAAGTCCCCCTACAATAACCCAATATGGGTTGTGTTGTTGTCGTAGACTTTCGCAAATTGAACGAGAGGACGATACCTGATCGCTATCCCATGCCGAATATCTCTATGATACTAGGGAATTTAGGCAAAGCCAAGTACTTCACAACACTCGATTTGAAGTCGGGCTATCACCAGATCATTCTGGCAGAGCGTGACCGTGAAAAAACTTCCTTTTCTGTTAACGGAGGAAAATACAAGTTTCGCCGGCTACCGTTTGGGTTGAAGAATGCTGCCAGCATCTTCCAAAGAACCATCGACGACATACTGCCAGAAGCAGTCGGCAAATTTTGCTATGTCTACGTTGATGATGTCATCGTTTTCTCAGAAGATGAGAACGCCCACATTCGGGACGTGGATTGGGTTCTTAAGTGCCTGCACGACCCCAACATGAGGGTGTCAACACAAAAATCGCGTTTTTTTAAAAAAAGCGTTAGCTTTTTGGGCTTTATCGTCACCAACAATGGTGCCACAACAGACCCAGAAAAAGTCAAGGCCATTCAGGAATTCCCCGAACCTAAAAACATATTCGAGGTGAGATCATTCCTTGGTCTGGGCAGTTATTACCGATGCTTCATTAAAGATTTTGCATCAATAGCTAGGCCCATCTCTGATCTTTTTAAAGGAGAGCATGGAAGTGTCAGTAGGCACAGGTCCAAAAATATCCAGATGCAATTTAGCGAGCAGCAACGGCTTGCTTTCCAAAAGTTGCGTAACATTCTGGCTTCAGAGGATGTCATCCTCAGGTACCCTGATTACAAGAAGGCATTCGATCTAACGACAGATGCCTCGGCATTTGACATTGGCGCGGTACTATCCCAAGAGGGAAGACCGATTACCATGATATCTAGGACCCTAAAGGACCGAGAGGTTAACTATGCTACTAACGAGGGTGAGCTGTTAGCCATAGGTTGGGCACTAGCTAAATTGCGCCATTACTTATATGCAGTAAAAGATATAAATATGTATACTGACCACCAGCCATTGACATTCGCAGTATCGGAATCCAATCCGAATGCGAAAATCAAACGATGGAAAGCTCGCATCGACGAGTCCGGCGCTAAAATGTTTTATAAACCCCGCAAAGAGAATCTCGTCGCTGATGCCCTCTCCAGACAGCAACTTCACTTTGTGGAGGCGGAAGAAGTTTATTCGTGTGCAGCCACCATTCACAGTGAAGTGTCGCTCACACACACCATCGAAACCACGGACAAGCCTTTGAATTGCTTTCAGAACCAGATAACTCTGGAGGAAGCGCGCTTTCCGTCTAAACGCAGCTTTGTCCTCTTTGGAAACAAGAGACGACATAATATTGACTTCACATGCAAGGAATCATTGCTTGAAGAACTCGCGGACATTATAGTCCCCAAAGGCGTAAACGCCATTCATTGCGATCTGCACACGCTGGCAATGATTCAGGACGAATTGGTCCGGCAATTCCCGGCCACCAAGTTCTGGCACTGCAAGAACCGTGTTACAGATATTTTTGCAGTCGCTGAGAGACGAGAAGTCCTCACCACTGAGCATAATAGGGCTCACAGATCTGCGCAGGAGAATGTCAAGCAGGTACTTTCGGAATGCTATTTCCCAAAAATGGCCAAGTTAGCGAACGAAATCGTCATTAACTGCAAAACCTGCGCCAAAGCAAAATATGACAGGCATCCTAAAAAACACGAACTCGGCGAAACGCCAGTCCCGTCTCATGTGGAACAAATGCTGCATATAGACATTTTCTCCACTGATAGGAAATACTTCCTCACATGCATTGACAAATTTTAGAACCATAGAGGAGCTCAAACCGGCTTTACTTCAACTTCTGAACGTTTTCCCTAAAGCCAGAGTCATTTACTGCGACAATGAACCCTCATTGAACTCGCACACCATTCGGACCATGCTGGAAAATCACTTCGGAGATAGCATCTCAAATGCACCGCCACTCCACAGCGTCTCGAACGGACAAGTGGAGCGATTCCACAGCACTCTGGCGGAGCTAGCCAGATGCTTTAAAATTGACAAAGGCATTAGCAACACTGTAGAGTTGATCTTGCTGGCCACGTCTAAGTACAATAAGTCTATCCATTCGGTCATCGATAAAAGACCTGACCGATGTGGTAGCCACACAATCAAGTGACCCACAGTATGATATACAGGATAAGATAAGATATGCCCAAGATAAGCTGAGAAGCAGGGAAAATGCCTCCCGACAGAACAGAGTTTTTAATGTCGGTGACAAAGTCCTAGTGAAATCTAACAGGAGACTAGGCAACAAGCTTTCACCGTTATGCGAAGAGAAAACTGTGAAAGCGGACATGGGGACCACAGTCCTCATTAAGGGGAGGGTGGTCCACAAGGACAATCTAAGGTAGGCGAAATACAAACACATCGTCATTCGCCTGATAATTTCTTACCATTTTTTTCCATTTTTTATCCTTAGCCACTTAGCATAAGTTTTTTTATAATTACTATTTTTTATTACGCATAGTTTTTCATGCCACTCGGCATAAGTTTTTTATCATTACTATTTTTTAACTTTGCTTAATTTTTCACGCCACTTGGCATAAGTTTTTACCACTGCTATTTTTTATCATGCTTTATATACCATACTTTGGTGGTGGGCTACCCCGATAGTTTTATAAAATACTACAACATATCCATATTACAGGTTCATACCCATACCTCTGCTATTCCTTTTTGCCCTGACATCGGCGCATGTCACAGAATTCTCGCAAGCCAGATACATCCCCATCATTGATGGACAGATTTTCGTATGGGAAGAATTCGCATCCTTGAGGCACTCAGCGAATCTCTCAGAGTATAGGCGCGTGGTTGAGGAACCCGGTGGCATGATTAACATGTTCCCCCAGTCACTCATGCAGAAGCTTTTGAGCGTAGATGCCGCTCAACTGCGTGACCTGCTCGAGTCATTGAGCATCCACCATAGGGTAGCCAGGAGTTTAGACTTCTTGGGAGCGGCGTTAAAAGTAGTGGCGGGAACGCCAGACGCGGAGAATTTGGAAAAAATTAAATTCAACGAATTTCAATTAATAGGCAAATCAATAAAATTTCCACCACTATCAATCAACTCTTGAGAACAGCCAAAGAGTCCCAAGTCGATACAGGGCATCTAATTGAAATGTTGCTTACGCGAAATAGAATGATCACAATGGAGCTTCAAAACCTTATGCTTGCAGTTGCTCTCGCAAAAGTTAACGTAGTTAGCCCTAACATATTAGATCACGCAGATTTGGAGAGTGTGTGGATGGAAGAGCCCACCGAGTTCGCCATCAGAGATAGTTTGTCCGTAGCGTAAAAGTACTACAATCCCATAAAATTTTACACTTCATTATCAAATTTCCTAAAATTAAATCAACATGTGTCAAGATCACAGTTTTTCCCGTGTCACACCACGACAAGATACTCAGGCTGGAGGACAAGGTCATAGCGGATTGCAACGGAGAAATTCACACTGTCAAGGACTGCTCCGTGTCACCTGGAGCTACGTTCTGTCAACTGGCGCTAAGAAGATCATGCGCCCAGGAACTCCACGCTGGTGGTATTGCACATTGCGATATCCAAAATAGCGACTTGCACACCATCACCTTCGTGGATGAAGGTATTATCATCATTAACGATCACCCGGCTCGTGTGAGGGTGGACAATGGCACTTACTGGACTTACTTGCGAGGAACTCACCTCATCACCTTTGCTGAAAGTGCCACGGTTAACGAAACCCGCTATATCAATCATGACATGGCCCAGAAGAGGACACCAGGAGTGGCTGGAACAACACATACTTAGCCTTCCGTACCTTCACCGCTTGAG